>HG995374.1:15645759-25645759 GCA_905333075.3 Atethmia centrago | reverse complement strand
CTGATTGTCTTTAAATACATCTTGGTCATCAAACCCTTTTCCCCAAATATGGTGGGGTCGGCTACCAATCTAACAGGATGCAGATGAATACCAGTATTTTACATGGAGCGACTGCCTATCTGACCTCCACAACCCAGTTACTGGGCAACACGATACTACTTGGCAATTACGATTGGTCTTTAAGGCGCTGACAAGGCCCAATTGACGAAAATAGGCTCCTCTTAAGAAAAAAAATTGCCATATCTGTATAGTTTGTGGTAGCGGAAAAAAATATATGTTAATTTTGAACATATTTCCCAGAACTTGGTTGTTACCAAAACACGTTTTGAGAAAAAATCTCGATACAAACTAACGTTAAACTAACCCCTTACCTTGAGTTCTAAATCAAAATATATTTATGAAATATCAACATACGTTACGTAATTAATTAATAACAAGATTGTCTTATTTGAATGCAGAACTTGGTTGTTTTTTATTTTCGATTACTCAACTCAATTTTGAGTAAATAGATAACTGCTTCATATTTTGCAATAAATTACAAGCGTTGTGTCATCGCGCTTCTCTTTCTTTTCTATGCAATCTGATAGTGACCGCGGTTTAGGTGTTGTCAGCGTCTTAAGTACCTATCGTGTAGGCAGGGCCGTCTTTGACATTCACCGCTCTGGGCAAGTGCCCAGGGCCCCGCGATCCATGGGGCCCCCTAAGTTAGTGCCAGCGTCGTAACTAGAGGCTATCAAAAGAATAGCTAAGTAAATCTCAGACGGGGTGCTAAAATTTTGAGCTCACTACGCTCGCTCATAGATACATTTTTATTTCCTAATATTTTCTACAACACTCGGCAAAGTGTGTTTCTGTATAAATGGTCAACAGACATCCTAACCTATGCGAGGCGGGGGTGCTCTAAATTTTGAGCTCTCTCTCGTATTCTGCATTCTCCAAAATAAAAAAATCAAAATATTTTATTTCACATAAACCTACATGGGCACTTATGAAACGTCAGAAGCTAGGTGCATGGTGCCAACTGGTCGTTTCCTATGGAGAAGAGCCGGCAAGAAACTCCACGGTTACTATTTTAAAAATAATTGGCTTTTACAATGTTTTCAAATGACAGTGACAATAGGTATGGGAGGACAGTGTAGGCCTGTCAAGAAGTACCAGGTAGTTAGCAGGTTGTTCTCATATTCACAAAATATAAAATAATCTATGTAAAATATTAATAAAATAATAAAAATAAAAACCAATTTAAACCATGTTTACAACTGTAACAAGTCTGAATTAATATCCTGTCCACATCATCCGTATCCTAAAGTGCCCAGGGCCTCCGATAGATTAAAGACAGCCCTTCGTATAGGTATGTAGCTACAAGTGATAAATTTAAACTAGCGTTACTCAGTCAACATCACTTGTATTAATGCCAAATTGGGTTCAGGCTTAATCAAAGGTTTAATTGTCGTGTCTAGCTCTTTGAACGTCAAAATTAATAGAACGTTATTACACGAACAAATATTATGTTAATTTACATGCTATTATTATGAGTAATTAGTTGTTATTATAATGATGTAACACGAGAAGCGTATTTAGTAGGTAGCTTGAATACAGGCGTATGAAATAACCCAAGTTTCGAAATAATATTTACTGCTTCATAGGACCTACGCCCATGCTACGGTCATGGTATGCTAAATATGTTTAAAGTCTGCTCAGTAGAATGATATGGCGGAAAGTTCCTAATAAAATCGTTAATAGAAGGTTATGTAACCTTCTATTAACGATTTAACGTAATCAGCCTATATTGTTCCCACTGCTGGGACACAGGCCTCATCTCTGTAAGAGGGAGAGGGCCGTAATCCACCACGCGGGCCCAGTGCGGGTTGGTACATGTCACATTCCTTCGAATGTTTGGTTCGAGGACATGCCGGTTTGCTCACGATGTTTTCCTTTACCGATTTGAGAGCAGTGATGAAATTATTTACACATAGTAAAGCGCATGTCTGGGTTCGAACCTACAACGTACAACTCGTAAGTCGCGAATGTTACCACGGGGCCACTACTGGTTACTGCTAATAGAAGGTTCGCCTTAATTGCTTGCCTATAAGCAATAATTTTAAATGTTTTTGGACACTGAAGCCTATACTCAGCCTGCTTACCGAGCCTGAAGGTCTACAAATAGGCAATGAAACCCGTATCGGCTAACTAAATGGATACCCGGAACATCTCCGCTTACCATTTCGATACGTAACGGCTCCGTCTCACATTACATTCCTGAATATAGATCACAATCACGATTGACCGTCGACCATTTGACCATGTGACGATATTACTGTAATATCACGCTTGGCAGACTGACGTGTGACCGCAGTTTGATGTTAGTAGCATACAGGTAACTGCCATAGAGCTCACTCAACCAAATACTACCTTAATTAAAGCTTAAACCTGCCTGAACTAACTGTGACTATATCAAGCAGACATCTGCCCCTGGAATGTGGTCAGATGTGATCAGATAGTGACCTTATTGATTATTTTGCACAGATATCAGTGCCCTTTTCAATAGTAGGTACAATTAGGGAAATAAATTATTAAGCAAATTGACTACGAACCAAACAAAAAATTGTCCATATAATCGAATCACAGCTGTCATTCTTTGAAAGTTGAAATAGCTAAAACACGGAAAATGGAGGAAACAATTAATTTCAGTTTGTTTAAAGATGTAAGTTAAACGAACCAATATAAGGAAAAACCGGCCAAGTGCGTGTTGGACCCCGCACCATGAAGAGTTCCGTAGTTGGGATGAATTTATCCCAATAATAAACTCAAAATAATAATTGTAGTTGAAAAACATGTTCTCATACATCGATATACATCACGGTGGATTCTTGTAGCTTTGTATAGCAAAATAGAAATGTGGTATTTTGCTACACAAACCCACATTTTTAAGAAATGTTTATTTACATAATCAAATAACAAGATGGTTATTAACATTAACTAAATTAAATTATAACTAAGTAAAACCTAAAAAAGGCCCTCGAGGCATTGTACCGAGGATGCTGGCGGCATTTCCTCGCTGAATTGCAATGCTGATGCGTTGCGCGAGAAAGCCGCCAGCTTTTCGGTCACCAGTTACATCTACTAGACGTTTCGCGATTTCCGCAATTAAATTATGCGTACTGGGACCTCACGGACCTAGGGTCTCGACGCTAAAGGGCAAAAAGTTGTTATCTCTGCCAATGCCTCCAATATTTAATAATTATTAGATTTTCGGCATTTTTGCCGCTGCTCCCGCTTTAGAAGTAGTTCGTTGGAGGCGGGACGGTGCCAGTGTGTCTACACAGGTAGCGTCCTACACAAGCATTCATCCCAAACTCCACAGAATCAAAGACACACCATCAGGTCTCTTGCCATCATCTCAGACAATGCCAGTCGGCTCAAGAAGAACAGGCACATTGATGCTAGCAAGAGATCGCGGATTATGCTTCTATCAAACATGAAATCTTATTGTTATGCCTCTCACTTTCTTACATATGTTTGAACACTACAGCTGAAAACAAAAAAACATTTAATGGAGACGAAAGGTTTTCCACCTTTCGTCTCAATTAAATGTTTTTACACTCAAAACTATATTACTCGTATTAGTTTTTTCCTGTTGTAAAAATCTTAGAATATTTTTATCCATTGACATCTTTCAACATAAATTGTCATCTGTCAGGTTTTCTTTCTCTATGCATTTTAGCTGCCATGATCAGGCTAGTTTCAGATTATATTTAGTTAGGCTATGTACTCAATGTAAGCCGTTTTTATTGATCCTGGCAGGCATTGAAGCAAATACTTTGAATAATGCTTAACAGAAACTTCTAGAACTTTTGCCAGAATCTATAAAAGCGATCATGAGTCCTGACGAAAATTCAGTCGATTAGAGTCAGTCTATATCCTTAACCTTTTCAGTCATTTTTGATTCTAAGCTTGTTGAGCCTTTTACTTAAATGTGTTTATGTATAATGTGCTCAAATATAATGATTTAAAAATACAAACCCAGAGTGTGATTTGAGTTTCACCCTCCATTGCCTTCCCGCTCTCTCACCTACACCTTTACGAGGTCTCTAATACCGGACGCGTTATAATCGCATAGAGTGTGGTATCCACACTCTATGTATATTACAAACGATCACTACTGTGTACCGTGGGGGGTCTAGACACTCCTCCTGTAAAGCGTGAGGTGCTGGAAGGCGTCCCCGCTTCTACCATAATGGCTGGTTCAAGACAAAACTGCCCTCTCACCTGTCCACTCCTGGACGGAGGACACTAGTACAACTCTCCAACTAGTGTGAAACAGCTCCCACCTATTACACATCATTACACAACCAAACCAACATATAATAATTCCTCTAGCTTAAGACAAAAAAAGGACATTTTACTTCTGGGACAGAGTTGCTGTCTGCGGCTGCATGTCCTCTACACTGTGAAAAGTACCAGCCTCGTCTTCGTGCTCCACCTCATCTACCAGCCCTGTTCCACTACTGCCTGCCGATCCAATTCCACTGCTGCTGCCAATCCTGTATCCTGCCGTCCAAGCGTCCCGAGCTACGACACTCGAACTGGAAGCCTGGAACTCTAACACATACTAACCTTGGTTTTAAATCTCTGATAATAACTCTAATTTTATAACGTGACTTACGACTGGCCCTCCGGCCAATCGTAACGTTACATTCTTTAACTACAAATGTACGTTGGTTGACTATTACTCGTTAACTTGAAAAGCCTACTTAGCTGCGATGGTTTTCCTTTTAATTCCGTTATATAATCTACTACCATGAATTTTTTCACATATCCAAAAACAACCAATTAGCTGGAAGGCTTATTTTGTTAGAGCCAAGTGTGTCCGTCCCCCCATGGGCAGCCGTCACCTCCTTCTGCGAAGCAGTAATGCTCGCGAAGGAGAAGGCGGGACGAATTTCGCGCCCTCTCGCCCCTAGCTGCCGCAGGAGACGCCCTGGGCGTCGGGAATCCCGGGCGGATTTCCGGCCCCCGTAGGCGCGGGCATGCGGATGGTGAGCAATGGGTAGCTCGCCGTCTGATAAGGACCAGGCCCGGGTCGACGGTGCGTTGTGTTCCACGCGCGCCTCAAACAGATGTCAGCACAAGTGTAGGGGTCCGATGCCTGCCGGGGTCGCGTGGAAGTCCAAAAGGGTTACCGAGACCCCTGGCAACACAGGCCACGGAAGGAATACGTGTGGTTTTTAGTCAGTAAGAGTCTGACACACCCTCACGCTCCGCCCAGAGCGGGAGAAGTTATTTGATAATTTCCCACTCAAAAAAAAAAATGTGTCCTCCCGGATACTCTTGACTTCAACAAAAATTTGCACTTTAAAGCTTAATGTTATGTAACCTGATCCCTGAATCGAAAAACGGTTTCCACAGACAGAGAGAGCATATGCAATATTTTTAAACGACCTAGCCAACGATACCCCACACCATAGGATAGACGAAAAAAAATATCATCTCCACTTTACGTGCAGAGGAGGTACATTTTTTTTTTCAAATTACCCATTCCAAATTACAGATTTCTAGTATTAGGAGACTCTAAGCTAAGCCGTGGGCAGACAGACAGACGGACATGGCGAAACTATGAGGGTTCCTTGTATACTACGGAACCCTAAAAAATAAAAATATATAAAGCTAGCTTTTGCCCGCAACTGAGCCCGCGTGATTGAGAATATCCCACGGGAACGTACTACCGGGATTACAAGCAAACGACAGCGATCGCATACCTCATACCCGAGCGCTGCGCCCGCCGAGTCAAACATCATTATTTTGTTATAATGTATGTAAATGCATATTTTAATCTAAATTAAATGCCAATGCAATTTAATGCATGTATGTAACATATTTTATTGGATAAGGATTAATATAATACCGGTTAAAATAGCTTCGGAATTAACGATGAATTTTTTATCAAATTCTGAAGATGGAAATGGTTACTGTGGGTCTTCCTCAGAAGATAGACATATGCTACCGTGGATTTTTTGGTTGAACTTTCTAAGATGTAAAATCCTGTAGAACATTAATTTTATGTATCACGTACGGTTACGCGGACCACGCCAGAAAAGCTCGGGAAGTCGGTATGATTTATTCCGATATCTTCAACAATAATAGTAATATTTCAACCAATTTACACAAAACCTTAATGAATTATACACATAAACCTTCCTCATGAATCACTCCATCTATTGGTGAAAACCGTTTGAAAATCCGTAGTTTTGAGTTTCGACAGACAGACAGGCAGATGCGGTGGGTGACTTTGTTTTTATAATATTTGGATTAAGTACACGATTTTCCAACTGCTTTATAACTAAAGGAAATTAAAAACATAAAACTTTGTGCGGGTATGTATAAAGAGCACTCTTGCACTTCAAAAACAACAAACTTACATTGTTCCGGTGCTTGCTTATGTGTAATATCCCTCACTAACTTCTGAGTATGAATTAGACAACCCAATGGTGACTGTGAATTAATCTTGTTCATTAGTCAACACCACACAGTATTCGTTCATGGATTGGTTGTAAAATTCTGTTCCAAGTTACGAAGCCTATTATATCATTAGCCACCTGGCTAATAATTGGCTGACAATTATGTCATTAGCCAGGTGGCTAATGATATAATAGGCTATAAACAAAAAAAGCCTATTAAGGCTTTTTTGTTTTCTTATAGTTCAAGATACGTCTGTAATTGAGTAATACTCGTATAACATTATCTAACGTAAAAGGAACATTTTAGCAATTTGTGCAGTTTTCAACGATATATATGTAACGTATCCTATCGTTGTCCTTCTGTTATAGCTTTTGGTTCTCCTGTACTGTCATAGGCGTGGGTCGTTACATGATTTTCGCGAAATGTAATAGTCTAAGATCCAAACTAGATACAACCTTCACCCATCTGTTTAATGGATGAAAAGTATTTTATATCAAATTTAATATATTAGAAAATATATCTCAAGTGGGTTGTCTAAAAAAATCATTGCCAGACATAAAAAAAAAATTGAAAGATTACTTTTTATTAAATATTGCACTCATGAGTTTAATTAATAAATTTCATACCAACTGAAATTATCAAGCCTATAATGGCCTGGCGTATCTACTGGGTTGGTATAAACAGGTAAAACGATAATAGTTATTTTCACCTATTTGTTTAATAAATAAATCTTTTATCAAAATGAACGCTATTTAATTGCAAATACGATGTTATAGGGTTGTCTGTAAAAAATCTGGCCTGAATGACGGTTGAGAAGTTTTGAAAGGTGAAAATTTTATGCGTGTGGAAACTTGTGACAAAGAGGTCCGAGCTAAATATCCCGTGCGATAGAAGAGAACGCAGTGTTGTAGCTGAGCACGACGTGACCACCGGCTGGAAGTTGAGAGCGCGTATGCTATTTATTCGTGCAATAGAGAAAAAAATTATATTATAATATATGATAATCATTTTGAAGAATCATATATTTTGTACATACTGTATTCTCCGTACAAAAAATTCTAATTTACTAATGTATCGTTATCCTTCTCCGTTAATTTTTTGTAGAGCAATGGTGGCCCAGTGGTAACGGCCGCGATTTACGAGTTGTAGGTCATAGGTTTGAACCCGGACAGGCGCTTTACTTTATGTAAATAATTTCATCACCACTGCTCTCAAAACGGTGAAGGAAAACATCGTGGGGAAACCGGCATGTCCTAGAACCAAAAATTCGAAGACATGTGACATCTACCACTATCTATCTAAACATTCGAAGACATTTGGTTCTAGGACATGCCGGTCACAACATCTACCAACCCGCACTGGGCCCGCGTGATGGATTACGGCCCATTTCCTCTCACAGAGAGGAGGCCTGTGTCCCAGCAGTGGGACCATTATAGGCTGATTATGTAAGTTTTTGTAGCTATGCAGTTACAATAGATCATAAACAACACAAATGAACCTTCATACTTTATTCACGACTGTTCGGAATTAATATTGTCATCACTCGGGATTTAGGGAACTCTCGGCTCGCTCGCTTTGCCAGCCAGTAGGCACAGGGCAGTCACTAACGCGCGAAAGAAACCACATGCGCTCGCAATGTAACTTTTGTTTACATTGCGAGCGCAGTTTGGATTTAAATGTAGGCAACTCACTTACAAAATCACGTAGTTACGAAAATCACTAGTTTATCGTTTGACTTGAAACTAGTTATTCGGCTACATGCCCCGTAGCCAGTTATTGCAAATAATGACGTCAAATAAAGCCCATGCCTATCCTGTACATAAATAAATTAACAGAACATCAAATACTATCTACGTAGGTACTTTGTTTTGGTGTGTTACCTACTTCAAAGTTTCTAAAGTTTGCCTGAACATTCCCATTGAACAACAGCGCTCTTCACTTTTATTCATACTTCAACAACTTTCCTGAACGTCTACACATGAATTATGTCTCTCGCTGCCTTTAGTGATATACTAAACCCTTTATAGCTTAGCTTAGCCTTGATAGTAAAGTGGATAATGTAGTTTATGATCGAGAAATGGCGACTTTAATATTTTTATAATGGTTAATGGTGAGGTCCAACTTTGTCAAAGTGTGTTGTATGACATGACTAGCTTTTTAGGGTTCCGTGGCCAACAAGAAACCCTTATAGTTTCACCAGAGACTCTTAGTACTAGAAAGCTGTAATCTGGCATGGGCTACTTTGCCGGCGTGATTAATATGTATGTATATTATTCACGCCGGCAAAGTAGTAAAATAAAAAATAAAAATTGTACAGTAAAGTGCACGTAAAATGGCGATGAGGCAGCGAGCCTCCTTGCTGGATTGCCGCCATGGGATCTGGAGGCAAAAGTCTTCCCGCACGTATGGGAGTGGCGCAAGGAGGCAAAACGCCGGGGCGTAACTCCGCTACGCCCCGGCGTAAGCCGAGAATTCGCGGCACAGCGGACGGAGCTCCGGCGGGATCTCATGGCGACATGGAGAGTACGGTTGTCGCAACCCAGTGCTGGGCATGCCACGATTGCGGCGATAAGTCCCCTCTTTAAGGAGTGGCTAGAGAGGCGCCACGGCGTCCTCACCTTCCGCCTGACGTAGGTCCTCACCGGACACGGCAGCGTCGGGAGGTTCCTGTGTTGGATAAGGCGGGAGGAAACACCCGGGTGTCACCACTGTGTGGATCGCCCGGAGGTCACGGTGGAGCATACGGTGGAGGTCTGCCCGGCTTGGGCAGAGCACCGCCGTGTCTTCGTGGAGGCGATTGGCGGCAGAGATCTCTCGCGTCCGGCCCTGGTTCAGGCCATGGTACGGAGCGAGAGGGCTTGGGCAGCCGTCACCTCCTTCTGCGAAGCAGTAATGCTGGCGAAGGAGGAGGCGGGACGGTTGAGGGAAAGGCAAATTTCGCGCCCTCTCGCCCCTAGCCACCGCAGGAGACGCCCTGGGCGTCGGGAATTCCGGGCGGATTTCCGGCCACCGTAGGCGCGGGCTTGCGGACGGTGAGCAATGGGTAGCTCACCGTCCGGTAAGGACCAGGCCCGGGTCGACGGCGCGTTGTATTCCACGCGCGCCTCAAAGAGATGTCGTCAGCACGAGTGTAGGGGTCCACTAGCGCCGATGCCTGCCGGGGTCGCGGGAAGGTACTTATGGGTCACCGAGGCCCCCGCAACACAGGTAACAGGAAGGAATACGGGTGGGTTTTAGTCAGTAAGAGTCCGACACACCCTCCCGCTACGCCCAGAGCGGGAGAGGTTATTTGATGATTTCCCATCCAAAAAAAAAAAGTGGCCATGATTTTTTTTTTCTCGTCTATCCCACTGGATGGGGTATATGTTAGATAGACCGTTCAAAAATATTGCGGGTCTGTGAACACAATTTTGCGATTCAGAGATACGTTTACGTAATATTAAGCTTTAAAGTGCTAATTTTTGTTAGAGTCAAATGTGCCAGCTAATTGGTTGTTTTGGGATATGTGTAAAAAATGATGGCAGCAGTATATAGAACAATGTTAAAAGGAAAACTATCACAGCTAAATAGACTTTACAAGTTAATGAGTAATAGTCGACCAACTTACATTTGCAGTTGGAGAATTGACTTATATAGTTGTATGAGAACATGTTTTTCAACTACAACGTTAAGTTTGTTTTTGAGATCAATTCATTCCAACTACGGAACCCTACATTGTGTGTGGTCCGACACGCACTTGGCCGGTTTTACTTTAATTTAAAAGCTTGAAAAGGTTAAAAGTTTCCTATGAGAAAAAAAAAAACAGAAAAATATAGATGTAACACGAACGCCTTATTAATAACTAAATAAACAACCAATAACCAATGCTAAAGGATTAATATTTGCAGGCACTTGTTTATCAAAAAACAGCGCTCTTGCGTAGGAACCTATTCTTCTTGCACAGCAGAAGAAAGTTAAATAAGTAGAGTATCAGGTTCGATTCAGTTTCAACTTGTTCGCCGAGCTCCTTAACAAAATCGAATATTGGAAAATAAAAAAGGCCCCAGACACAAATAATACAACCACCAAACTGACAATTTTATTTACAGCACAAGGCCAAACCTTGTTTTCATTCACATTCATTTCCGAGCACGACGGTGGGACGACCCAAAAAATGCGAAAAATTCGTCGCTCTCTATGGCATTCCAATGTTCGGGCCAAGACAAACATCATCAAAGGGCTGCTTGTAACAATTTGTCGTCCCTTGATTGGGCCGGGAACGCACCTGGCGCCCTGTGTTATTGCGGACCCCAAACAAAGGGTTTTTTGTAGCGTATGTTGAGAGAGAAAAGCGGGTGGCGTTTGCGAACGGGTGATAGTATTTTCAAAGTAAAACAGAGTGATAGTAACTATAATAAATAATTATTTTAATTAATTTAAATCTCACAGTTTTTTACAAGCTGAAATCATCAACCCAAATAGAGGAGAACTAGATAGAGTATGCAATATTAGAAATTTGTAGTGAATTTGTTTGTTTGTTACTTACTTACGCTTTCACGCTAAAACCGCTACACGGATTTGGATGAAATTTGGCACTTCGGTAGACCATGGCCTAGGTTAAGACAAAGTATACTTCTATCTCGGTAGTAGGTACGTTCCCGAGGGATAATTTCTGACCTCCAAAAGCTAGTCATATAATATAACGATTGATATTCAAATCAATATTAAAACGGTATACTCTTATACCTTACGACATTCCATCATCGGCAGGTGTGTGGCATTGTCGTTGGTGCCACTTGAATACTTGATGCAAAGGGCTGAGTTTTGAGCTTTTAGCTACAAGTGCTGTCGCGCTCACTAACACAGTGGGTGTACACCTTTAATTTAACAACACTATGCTACATTGTTTGTGGTAGGGTAACCTAGAAGGCATTTTGCATTCGCGTTGTTTACAAGTGACGGAGCTGAAAAGTAAATACAAAAGACAGTACCTATATTACATTCAACGATAATGATGAATGATTTTATTTATGTAGGGAAGTAGGTTAAAACAAACACTTACACGACAATAAAATTTAAAAAGTCAAGATGAGGTCTGTGTTTCCTATCCGACTGCTCTTAGAAGAAACCCTGAAACTGACTCAGAGGTCACAGTTTCGCGGGAAGGTACTAAAGGGTAAGCCGAGAATTCGCGGCACAGCGGACGGAGCTCCGGCGGGATCTCATGGCGACATGGAGAGTACGGTTGTCGCAACCCAGTGCTGGGCATGCCACGATTGCGGCGATAAGTCCCCTCTTTAAGGAGTGGCTAGAGAGGCGCCACGGCGTCCTCACCTTCCGCCTGACGTAGGTCCTCACCGGACACGGCAGCGTCGGGAGGTTCCTGTGTTGGATAAGGCGGGAGGAAACACCCGGGTGTCACCACTGTGTGGATCGCCCGGAGGTCACGGTGGAGCATACGGTGGAGGTCTGCCCGGCTTGGGCAGAGCACCGCCGTGTCTTCGTGGAGGCGATTGGCGGCAGAGATCTCTCGCGTCCGGCCCTGGTTCAGGCCATGGTACGGAGCGAGAGGGCTTGGGCAGCCGTCACCTCCTTCTGCGAAGCAGTAATGCTGGCGAAGGAGGAGGCGGGACGGTTGAGGGAAAGGCAAATTTCGCGCCCTCTCGCCCCTAGCCACCGCAGGAGACGCCCTGGGCGTCGGGAATTCCGGGCGGATTTCCGGCCACCGTAGGCGCGGGCTTGCGGACGGTGAGCAATGGGTAGCTCACCGTCCGGTAAGGACCAGGCCCGGGTCGACGGCGCGTTGTATTCCACGCGCGCCTCAAAGAGATGTCGTCAGCACGAGTGTAGGGGTCCACTAGCGCCGATGCCTGCCGGGGTCGCGGGAAGGTACTTATGGGTCACCGAGGCCCCCGCAACACAGGTAACAGGAAGGAATACGGGTGGGTTTTAGTCAGTAAGAGTCCGACACACCCTCCCGCTACGCCCAGAGCGGGAGAGGTTATTTGATGATTTCCCATCCAAAAAAAAAAAGTGGCCATGATTTTTTTTTTCTCGTCTATCCCACTGGATGGGGTATATGTTAGATAGACCGTTCAAAAATATTGCGGGTCTGTGAACACAATTTTGCGATTCAGAGATACGTTTACGTAATATTAAGCTTTAAAGTGCTAATTTTTGTTAGAGTCAAATGTGCCAGCTAATTGGTTGTTTTGGGATATGTGTAAAAAATGATGGCAGCAGTATATAGAACAATGTTAAAAGGAAAACTATCACAGCTAAATAGACTTTACAAGTTAATGAGTAATAGTCGACCAACTTACATTTGCAGTTGGAGAATTGACTTATATAGTTGTATGAGAACATGTTTTTCAACTACAACGTTAAGTTTGTTTTTGAGATCAATTCATTCCAACTACGGAACCCTACATTGTGTGTGGTCCGACACGCACTTGGCCGGTTTTACTTTAATTTAAAAGCTTGAAAAGGTTAAAAGTTTCCTATGAGAAAAAAAAAAACAGAAAAATATAGATGTAACACGAACGCCTTATTAATAACTAAATAAACAACCAATAACCAATGCTAAAGGATTAATATTTGCAGGCACTTGTTTATCAAAAAACAGCGCTCTTGCGTAGGAACCTATTCTTCTTGCACAGCAGAAGAAAGTTAAATAAGTAGAGTATCAGGTTCGATTCAGTTTCAACTTGTTCGCCGAGCTCCTTAACAAAATCGAATATTGGAAAATAAAAAAGGCCCCAGACACAAATAATACAACCACCAAACTGACAATTTTATTTACAGCACAAGGCCAAACCTTGTTTTCATTCACATTCATTTCCGAGCACGACGGTGGGACGACCCAAAAAATGCGAAAAATTCGTCGCTCTCTATGGCATTCCAATGTTCGGGCCAAGACAAACATCATCAAAGGGCTGCTTGTAACAATTTGTCGTCCCTTGATTGGGCCGGGAACGCACCTGGCGCCCTGTGTTATTGCGGACCCCAAACAAAGGGTTTTTTGTAGCGTATGTTGAGAGAGAAAAGCGGGTGGCGTTTGCGAACGGGTGATAGTATTTTCAAAGTAAAACAGAGTGATAGTAACTATAATAAATAATTATTTTAATTAATTTAAATCTCACAGTTTTTTACAAGCTGAAATCATCAACCCAAATAGAGGAGAACTAGATAGAGTATGCAATATTAGAAATTTGTAGTGAATTTGTTTGTTTGTTACTTACTTACGCTTTCACGCTAAAACCGCTACACGGATTTGGATGAAATTTGGCACTTCGGTAGACCATGGCCTAGGTTAAGACAAAGTATACTTCTATCTCGGTAGTAGGTACGTTCCCGAGGGATAATTTCTGACCTCCAAAAGCTAGTCATATAATATAACGATTGATATTCAAATCAATATTAAAACGGTATACTCTTATACCTTACGACATTCCATCATCGGCAGGTGTGTGGCATTGTCGTTGGTGCCACTTGAATACTTGATGCAAAGGGCTGAGTTTTGAGCTTTTAGCTACAAGTGCTGTCGCGCTCACTAACACAGTGGGTGTACACCTTTAATTTAACAACACTATGCTACATTGTTTGTGGTAGGGTAACCTAGAAGGCATTTTGCATTCGCGTTGTTTACAAGTGACGGAGCTGAAAAGTAAATACAAAAGACAGTACCTATATTACATTCAACGATAATGATGAATGATTTTATTTATGTAGGGAAGTAGGTTAAAACAAACACTTACACGACAATAAAATTTAAAAAGTCAAGATGAGGTCTGTGTTTCCTATCCGACTGCTCTTAGAAGAAACCCTGAAACTGACTCAGAGGTCACAGTTTCGCGGGAAGGTACTAAAGGGTCACCGAGGCCCCTAGCAACAAAGGCAACGGAAGGAATACGGGTGGGTTTTAGTCAGTAAGAGTCTGACACACCCTCCCGCTCCGCCCAGAGCGGGAGAAGGTATTTGACGACTTCCCACCCAAAAAAAAAAAGATCACAGTTTCTTTTAAAGTCCAGACATGATCTTAATCAGATCCTGTAAGGATAATTTAGATTAGTGTGTGAACTGGTCTGGAAAGAACCACACGTATTTGATAAATCTACCGTAAATACTTTGTGTAAATAATTTCATAACGAAAAACGGTGAAGGAAAACATCGTGAGGAAGTCGGCATGTCCTAGAACCAAACATTCGAAGACATGTGACATCTACCAACCCGCGCTGCGCCCGCGTGCTAGATTACAGCCCACTCCCTCTCTAAGAGCGGAGGTTGTGTCCCAGCAGTAACCTATTTTAATGGAACATTATAGGCTAATTATAATGACCGTAAATACGCATGCATTATTTTGTGGACAGATTATTTTAAGCAAGCAAGGTCTTGTTTTCATAAGGCCTGATTTTTTTTTTCAGGTAGTTACAAAAAAATAACACCATTTCAGCCTACTTAACTTGACAGTACACTATTTTTATACTACGTTTAGTAGGTTGTACATTGTTTACTTGTGTTAAACAAAGCGTGTGTGAATTATTGTGTCAACTCTCTGGTATTTAGGACAATACAAGACTAAAATAATAAATATCACAGGCATGAAACGTTCTTTATTTATTAGATCGAACTAATTTCATGGACCCAAGTATGTTATACAACAATGTGGTGGTCATTATGTTATTATTGTTGAAGAAAAACTCAATTATTCATGCTCATTTAGATAAAAAAAGTTTATGTTCTCAAAAAAATATTTAATTCATGATGAAAAAATAGATTCATTTAAAATGATACAACTTGTTCATTCAACGCTGAATTAATTGGTCTCTAAACAACATATCTTTTACATATTTGTCACGTACCTATTACGCGTATGTAATTTAGTTATCCAGAAATAGTAAAAGGTATCCTACATGGTGTTTACAAGAGGAGGAGTATGGATGACATTTCCAGCTTCGACTCTTTGACAACTCAAAAATGCCTGTAAGTTTGAGTTTTGAATAACCACACTGTATTATTTACCTGCTCTTTGTTCGTATGTTGGAAAAAAGCCGCAACAATACATCACGTCTGCGCTTTTATGCTAATTGTTTGTAACAAAACGCTGTACACTGTAGGTATACGTCAGGTGCTCTAGATTCATATTTACCTATTTTAATATTATGAAATTCTAAGTGGACGTTTCACAACACATCCAATGAATCTTATTTTTTTCTTGGATAGAGACGTGTGCTTCGAATTAAACAAATCAAATCAAATCAAAATATTTTATTTCACATAAACCTACATGGGCACATAAGAGACGTCAGAAGCTAGGTGCTCGGTTCCAATTGGTCGTTTCCTATGGAGAAGATCCGGCAAGAAACTCCACGGTTACTCTTTTAAAAATAATTGGCTTTTACAATCTTTTTGAATTACAATGTAAATTGGTATGGGAGGACAGTGTAGGCCTGTCAACAAGTACCAGGTACTTAACAAAAAATAAATGGTCTACAAATCTACAGTCTATTAAGCCTACAACGTTCTCACATTCACAAAATATAAAGTAATCTATAGGTATAAAATATTATTAAAAAATAGAAATATATTTAACCCAAATAACATGATTACCATTACAACTGCAACAAATCTTAATTAATATCCTGTCCACAAAAGCCACTAATAAATAGTTGAAATTAAAATTGTAGGTAATTTAAAAATATTATGTCAAATAATGAAAAGATTATGTCAAGGAAGTATGTAAACAAAATAAAAATAAACATCGTAATATGGGAGCAATTAATAGTTACATAGCTATGCCGTTAGTGAGGGGGCCACATAAGTATAACGAATTATTTCCAAACTTCCTTGTCTTCAACGTAGTCTTTAATTTTATATTATGCTTTTTTGATAAGGACACGTTTTGATGAGGATTTCGAATATTACATCGCTAAGTTCTGTAACCGACTTTTAAACCGTCGTTTAATTTATTCATTATTTTCCATCCCCATTTATTTGATTTTCCATTTTCAGTACATGCATAACATTAAGCCTTGTTTCCCCGAAGGGTTGGGCAGAGATGTACTTGTAGTACACCATTTCCAGTACCTACCTGTATATCGGTTATTGAACGACGCACTGCAGAGAAATTATAATGAAATAAATGATCATATTCATGATTTCCATTATGTAGGTGCAGACTTTATGTCCTCACCAATTAGAAAAAGTTTTTAAGTAACGAGTAGCAGTTAGTTAAATATGAACTACTTTTATAACAAGCTAAAGTTCAACTAAACGGCCACAGTAAAAGTCAAGTAAAAGAGTTTTACTGCAACAGTGTTTGTAGTTTACTTTTTTCATTTTTATTAAGTTTTCTTTTGCTTGTTTAATTAGAAGTTTTTTCTTGCTGTTGTCTCGCTGTTGAAATTAGTTTTAAAACTGAAAAGTTAGACTTTAATATTTATTGCCTAGTAGTCAAATAATGAAATACAACGAGAAGCGTAACTGGACGATTGTTTATAATATTAGTAACTGTGTAAACAATACAGGCTTTTTTTTTTTGGTGGGAAATTATCAAATAACTTCTCCCGCTCTGGGCGGAGTGGGAGGGTGTTTCAGGTGCGTTCTGTAGTTTCTGCCTACCACCATGGGAAGAAGGCGTGAGTGTTAGTATGTACATATTTCTAAGGAGTGTTTTAGGTTGCGGATAAAGTGAAGAAAAACAACGGCAGGAGTTTTTTTTTTGGGTGGGAAGTTTTCAAATAACTTCTCCCGCTCTGGGCGGAGCGGGAGGGTGTGTCAGACTCTTACTGACTAAAACCCACCCGTATTCCTTCCATTGCCTAACTGTGTTGCCAGGGTAACCGTTTCGAACATTCCCGCGACCCCGGCCGGCATTGGCCCTAGTGGACCCCTACACGTCTTGTGCTGACATCTCTTTGAGGCACGCGTAGAACACAACGCACCGTCGACTCGGACCTGGTCCTTATCGGACGGTGAGCTACCCATTGCTCACCGTCCGCAAGCCCGCGCCTACGGTGGCCGGAAATCCGCCCAGGATTCCCGACGCCCAGGGCGTCTCCTGTAGCGGCTAGGGG
This sequence comes from Atethmia centrago, assembly GCA_905333075.3. Taxonomy (NCBI): domain Eukaryota; kingdom Metazoa; phylum Arthropoda; class Insecta; order Lepidoptera; family Noctuidae; genus Atethmia; species Atethmia centrago. The sequence continues at coordinate 25,628,246 of HG995374.1, read as the reverse complement.
CGAGAGGGCGTGAAATTTGCCTTTCCCTCAACCGTCCCGCCTTCTGCTTCGTGACATTACTGATTCGCAGAAAGAGGTGACGGCTGCCCATGCCCTCTCGCTCCATACCATAGCTTGAATCAGGGCCGGACGCGAGAGATCTCTGCCGCCGATCGCCTCCACGAGGACACGGTCGTGCTCTGCCCAAGCCGGGCAGACCTCCACCGTATGCTCCACCGTGTCTTCCGGGCGATCCACACAGTGGTGACACCCGGACGTTTCCTCCCGCCTTATTTGACACAGGAACCTCCCGAAGCTGCCGTGTCCGGTGAGGACAAAATATAGAGGCTGGCAGTGATATTATCAAGTCTCGAGTGAAAACGATACTTCTTCCAGGCAAGTGTGAACCTTCGTTGACTGAATCATACATCACTTATCACTTGAGACAAAAGAGACAACATATTTAAAAAAAAATGGTGGTTATTGAGATTTTTTGAAAGTTGCAATATTTCTAAAATCATACACAATACCAATCTCTTACATTTTTATGCAGTCAACTAGTCTTGCCAATGGGTATCGTGTTACCCAGTACTTAACTGAGTTTTGGGGGCCCGATAAAATACTTTTATTCAGCTGCATCCGGGAAGACTGGAAGGGTACGTAGATGATAATGATGACATTCTTGTGTACTGAAAATACTTTTACCTCGCATCGGTACCTATATCTCGAAAACATAACATAACGTCACGCCGTGTTTCCCAGAAGGGTTGGGCAGAGGTGTACCTGTGGTATACCCAGATTTTGCCAGTTATGTTGTTATCTCGAAAACACTCTCGAAAAAATGTAGACACAACTCTCACCGCGTTAAAGTTTTTCGTTCACACCATAAATAAATACACCTTGTAAACACACAATTTTACACCAATGTACAATCCTCAAGTTAATTAAAATGGGGTAGTTATCCGATCAAGATAATTTTCCCCTTCGACGGCAAAGAAAATCTCCTTTAGAGCTCATCTCACCTTGTTGAGCTAATGCGAATCTAATGTACTTAGAAAATGTCGTTGTGGGTTTCAAAACGAGGGACAATAGTACCGGAGCTTTACGAAAAATCAAAATTATAAGCTCATCTTTGTTATTGAAGTGCATTGTGCAGTAGAGCTTAAAATAGAGCCTTCATACAAGGGCAGTAGACAGCCCAATTCAATTCTTGTTTGTTAGTATTTTAGGGGTTTTGTACCTCAAAAGGAAAAACGGAACCCTTATAGGATCACTTTGTTGTCCGTCCGTCTGTCTGTCCGTCTGTCTGTCAACACCCTTTATTTCAGGAACGCGTGGAGGTATTGAGTAGAAATTAAAACCATATACACGTCTACAGTCCCTTGAAGCTGTGAAAAATCAAACTTCTAAGTTAACGTAAAAAAGATACGGCCGTTTATGCCGCAAAAAACGTATATTTCGACACTTTCAAGGAAATCAAAATTTATAGGGTACTTTTCATTGACCTAGAAGTATGAAATTTGACAAGTAATATCGTTTTTTTCTACAAGTACAATTAAATCATAAAAAAATATAGTCTTTATTTAATAATACCTACGAATTTGTACGGAACCCTCGGTGGGCGAGTCCGACTCGCACTTTTCCGGTTGTTTTTATGTTAGAGGACTATAAAAACGTGTTTGTAGCACTTTCTTTAAATACTTAGAGCTTTACTGATAGGGCTTTCCCATCTGCAAAAGTAACGAACTTCCATGCTACCTATATTGATAGGGCTTTCCCATCTGCAAAAGTGACGAACTTCCATGCTACCTATGTTGATAGGGCTTTCTCATCTGCAAAAGTGACGAACTTCCATGCTACCTATATTGATAGGGCTTTCCCATCTGCAAAAGTGACGAACTTCCATGCTACCTATATTGATAGGGCTTTTCCATCTGCAAAAGTGACGAACTTCCATGCTACCTATATTGATAGGGCTTTTCCATCTGCAAAAGTGACGAACTTCCATGCTACCTATATTGATAGGGCTTTCCCATCTGCAAAAGTGACGAACTTCCATGCTACCTATATTGATAGGGCTTTTCCATCTGCAAAAGTGACGAACTTCCATGCTACCTATATTGATAGGGCTTTCCCATCTGCAAAAGTGACGAACTTCCATGCTACCTATATTGATAGGGCTTTCCCATCTGCAAAAGTGACAAACTTCCATGCTACCTATATTGATAGGGCTTTCCCATCTGCAAAAGTGACGAACTTCCATGCTGCCTATGTTGATAAGGATTTCCCATCTGAAAAAGTGACGAACTTCCATGCTACCTATGTTGATAGGGCTTTCCCATCTGCAAAAGTGACGAACTTCCATACTACCTATATTGATAGGGCTTTCCCATCTGCAAAAGTGACGAACTTCCATGCTACCTATATTGATAGGGATTTCCCATCTGCAAAAGTGACAAACTTCCATGTTACCTATATTGATAGGGCTTTCCCATCTGCAAAAGTGACAAACTTCCATGCTTCTTATATTGATAGGGCTTTCCCATCTGCAAAAGTGATAAACTGCCATGCAGCCTATGTTGATAGGGATTTCCCATCTGCAAAAGTGACGACCTTGCATGCTACCTTTCATCCCCTTTTTAACCGCTTTAGGGAATGAATTTTCAAAAAATATATCCTATTGCACCCTTTCGTTGTATAAGTTCCCTTGTGCAAAATTTCATGTTTCTGGACTCAACGGTTTAGGCTGTGCGTTGTCTCTCAGTGAAAAATTAAAGATTGTTATTAAGCAGATAAGTAAATAGCTTTGTCTTTACAGACCGCGCTGTAATCAAGATGCATTATTGCCTTTACGGCTACAGATATAATTCATTTTTTTATTTATTAGTTAATAACAACTAGGATTTTATCGAATATTCATTTTATATTCGGCAGTATTGCCAAATGTTCGTAACATATTTGGTAAAACCCAGCATATCTGGCCCAGCTCTATAAACAACTCACAAAACAAACTTTTACCAAATTCTGAACAAGCAATCAAGCCAAAAACACTCATAATTCAAGTTACATGACCTATTTCGTCCACCCTGAACAGTTCTAGCATACCATATTCATCATGCCGCCCGTTGGACAAACTTCTCAACTACCAATCAAACCAAAACAAACCAGCCAAGTGCGTGTCGGACTACGCACAATGAAGGGTTCTTTAGTTGGAATGAATTCGTCCCAAAAACAAACTTAATATTGTAGCTGAAAAACATGTTTGACTTCGATGTACGTCACGGTCAATTCTCCAACCGCAAATGTGTTGTTCGACTATTACTCGTTAACGTGTAAAGCCTACTTAGCTGTGATAGTTTTCCTTTTAACTTCGTTGTATGTACTAATACCGTGATTTTTTTCACATATTCAATAACAACCATTTAGCTGGTACGGGGGAGGGGGGTCACTTGACTCTAAAAAAAATTTGCACTTTAATGCTTAATATTACGCAAACGGATCCCTGAATCGAAAAATAGTTTGCATAAACCCGCAATATTTTTGAACGGCCTATCCAACGATACCGCACACCATGGGATAGACGAGAAAAACATATCATCCCTACTTTATGTATCCTCCTTGCACGTAAAGTGGGGATGATATTTTAACATTTTTTTTACATGATTTTATTTTACCACTTTGTCGGCTTGATTAATATGCCAAATTACAGCTTTCTAGTAGTCTCTGAGCCAAGCCACGGACACACAGACTGAATTGAGGGACAGAACTGTATAGAGGAGAAATAGGCCATCCTATTTCCGGGGCTCTATACAGTTCTAGCACGTTCTATACATCACGTCGCCATGTCGGGTAGACACATAAATCTGCTGTGTCGAACGTTAAATCTGGCCCCACTTAGTCGGTGCCAACAGCCGGCCCTCGGAAAACATTGGAAGTCACTCGCAATCTGCTCGTATCCATTGTTACTATGAATTGTACGATTAGTGTTCAATTGATTAGTTTCAAAGATTTCTCGCAACGGTGTATGTATGACCAGATGTATGAACGTAAACTAAGTAAAAAGAGTAATAATTGGCGTTCCTTAGTTTCTGCCTACCACCATGGGAAGAAAGCGTGAGTGTGTGCATATGTACATATTTCTAAGGAGGGTTTTGTGTTGCGGATAACTGAAGAAAAAAATTACAGGGGTAAAACTATGTTCTTTGTTAAGCAAACTTTTCGACAAGGGTTGATATTTTAAACGTGTGACGTATTTAGGAAAAACTTAGTACACTGCTGGATAGCTTTTTCAAGAGTTATGTCGCAATATTATCATCCTCCTCTCGTTTAAGTAGGCCCTTTAATGTAATACTACAGTTCGTGTATGTCATTTTATTTGTTTAGTTTACTTTGTTTTGTTTTGTTTTGTGAAGTTGAGTAGAATTAAAGTAATTTTAAGACTATTGCCGTATAATCAAAACATGATTTCGATATTTTTCCATCTAAGTATATGTTAACAAAAATTCAAAAGTGCCTGTAAATGGTTGAATTTAAACAAATGCTCTAAGTTTGCGTTTGAATACAGATAAAAATGTTGATTAAGATTTTGAAAAAAGTTATATTCAATGGAAACAGCACCAAAAAAGCGTTAATACTTTCAGTAAATACTTTGACGTATATGAGACAAACCTCACACAAACTTGAGGGGAGTCCGCAGCGACTTGAGACTTGTTGCGAACACCCTTTGTTACTAGGCACACCAAAACAAAGCTTTTAATGCAGCTGCCAAACTTTAAAAACGACCTTATGACTATAAAAGTAAAGTCGACGATACCAGCAAATATTTTTGCAGATGCACTTCCAAAACCAAATTCTGTTGCAGTTGAAGAAATCGAAATTGAACCTTAGGTGGTAGGGTTAAGGTAGTGGTGTGAGGAATTGATGGTAGGTATAATAAACGTGAAATATGATAATCGCCTGGTCTGATGATGGTATTCATAGTTGGGGTAAGGAAAGAAGGAAGCCTTAGGAGCTGGGGAGGGAAATTAGTGTGCATTTCATAAGATTGTGAAAAAATGTATAAAGTTCTCACTACCAAATGTACCCCAAGTGGATCTAAATTTAAAACTTGATGGCAAGAGACTAGATGCTATTACAGAAACTATATTTCTAGGAATTACTCTAGATTCAAAATTACAATGGGGAGCCCACATTAGAGCTCTTTCAGGTAGATTAAGTTCAGCTGCATATGCAGTAAGAAAAATTAGACAGTTGACTGATATAGCCACAGCTAGGTTAGTATACTTTGCTTATTTCCACAGTATTATGTCTTATGGCGTTCTGCTGTGGGGATCGGCAGCTGATGTAGATTCAATTTTTATCTTACAAAAGAGGGCAATCCGCGCAGTATATAGAATGGGTCCTCGTGAGTCCCTTAGCAACAAATTCAAAGAAATTAATGTACTTACTCTGCCTTCTCTTTATATCTTAGAAAGTATTTTGTATGTTCGCAAGAACTTATGTCTTTTCAAAACAAGAAGTGATTTCCATAATATAAATACACGTAGTAAACATGAAATTGTGATACCCAAATTTAGATTAACAAAAACAAGCAAATCATTTGTTATTAACAGTATCCGCTTTTATAACAAGTTGCCAAAGTCAGTTACAGAACTTAGCGATGGTAAGTTCAAAACCCACATCAAACGTGTCCTTATCAAAAACGCATATTACAAGATTAAAGACTACGTTGAAGACAAGGAAGTTTGGCAATAATTCCTTCTGCACATGTGGCTTCCCTGGTACACCAGAAACGGCATAACTATGGAAATATCTATTAACTGCTCCCAAATTACGATGTTTATTATTATTATTTTTTAGACATACATTTTTGACATTATATTTTCACTATTTGACATTATATACCTACAATTTATATTTCAGACTTAATATTATTAATATTATTTTACATGGATTCTTGTGTACGTTGTGAATGTGAGAACGTTGTAGGCTTAATAGACTAGATCTTTTTTTCTTTAGACCGTTTCCTTTTCTCTTTTTTTTTTGTTAAGTACTTTTCGACAGGCCTACACTGTTCTCCCATACTTAATTTGTGTAATTTGAAAACATTGTAAAAGCCAATTATTTTTAAAAGAGTAACCGTGGAGTTTCTTGCCGGCTCTTCTCCATAGGAAACAACCAATTGGAACCGTGCACCTAGCTTCTGACGTTTCATAAGTGCCCATGTAGGTTTATGTGAAATAAAAATATTTTGATTTTGATTTTGATTTTGATTGCTTGCTGAGCGAATATGTGCACTTTGAATAGAGGTGATTTTCTTTTGTAGGGCTTAGAATCTACGTAACAAGATACTTGTACAATAGTATAATGATGGATGTGTTTATTTTTCAGTTGATTTACAATACCAGGCACCAGTCACCCTGCCAAAGTCGCAGGAAAGTCCAAAAGGGTTACCGAGGCCCCTGGCAACACAGGTAATGGAAGGTACAAGAGTGGGTTTTAGTCAGTAAGAGTCTGACACATCCTCCTGCTCTGCAAAGACCGGGAGAAGTTATTTGACAATTTTCCACCCAAAGAAAAAGGCACCGGTCATGAAAAATGTTTTTTGGGAGAAGAAATACCACCGAACATAATGTCTTTATACTAAGCAACGTTTCTGATGTGATGGTTGATGGCAATAGGCTCGCCCCTATTACATGGGACTTAAACATACAATTACTGTAACTGGCGAAATGTGGGTGTATAAACCCCTGACCAAGCCTTCGAGAAATACAGACGTGACGTTAAAACATTTCTGAGTTTTGGTTTGAACAGTGCCTGCAATATTACAGGCTTAAAAGACATTTCATCTTTGTCTCTAATATCAGTAACGCATTTATTTCCCCCTTGGCATTCCGTCTATGAAACAAACAACAAACCTACATGGTAGACTCACAATACGGAACCACGTAATTGTTGTATGGTACGTCATACTAACCTAATTACCAACTCATTTATAAACAAAACATAATACCTACATAATATTACGTAAAACAAAATAATTTCGGTATAATACAGGATTACAGTATGAAAATATTAAGTCATTTTAATCCCGACGGGTGTGTTTTCAATGTAATCGCGTAAAACATGCGAATAAGCCTATTGTGGAATGTACGCAGTCGTAAATATGAGAACATTGGCTTTGTAAATGTTTTTGTTAAGGTATTTTTTTAAATGTATGTATAATTAGTACGTTATGCGTATTGGAATGAAATACGTAGCATAAATACAACAAAAATATGGAGAAAATTGTTAATAGTAGCGAAGCGTAGTAGGCGAGACTACGTGGCGTAGGCATTTGCTACGAGCGTAGAGCTTCGTAGCACAGGGTAACATGATTTTATGGTCATTTAATTAGGTGGTGGAAATTAATCCTATAACTTATGTGTTTTGAAATACTTTCTAGCATTTAATGAAAATTATACTATTCTAATAGAATGAAGGACAAAATAAGGAATACAGTTAAATAATCACTTATAGAAAGAAGCTTGCGAAAGTATAATAAAACAAAATATAGCACTACAGCTTATATAATATTAGTAACATGAGTTGTCGTTATGTAAGCACTCCTTCAGGAATCCATAGGAATAGTCTTCGGAGGACTGCCCGCCTTGCCGATATAAGTTTGTATAGGAATAGAGACCGTGGAGACGACAATGCATCTTCATTTTTTTGTTTACCTTTTATTTTCTAAATTAATGTGTACATTTTCAAAATTACATGCCTTTTCTTTGCAGTATAAATATTCATTAAGCTTTCATGGATTGTATTTAATCGAACCTGTAACAAAAAAAATATATTATTGAACAGTCCAATATAATGACTGAATCATTTTATTGGAGTGTTCCATAATATATTAAAAAAAACTAAATAGCTAAGTAACTTCGACCGAACTTGGATGTAGCGCTCGCCGGCCGCTGCCGCGGCACCGCTCGCTTCGCTTGCGAGGCTCGCGCGCGGTTGGTCATAATTCTAACCTAACCTAACCCATTTGGTCGAGGTGACCTAGTTGGTCACAGTTCTAACCTGTTTTTTGACCCCATAGGCCTCTTATAAGTTTTCTTGTAATCTAAAAGTAAAGAACTATTTTCTGTATGTTTTTCAAAATTTTAGGCTCAGTAGTTTCGGAGATGGTAAATATTTCATATATTTTCTTAAATACATTTAAAACTGTTAATTTTAAAAAGATAAAAAACAATATTTGATACCCTCACAACAAGCCCTTTTATAAGGGTTGCGTTTTTACCTTTTGAGGTACGGAACCCTAAAAACTCTTTTTTTGAGTATAAGTACCTAATCGTCACTTTAATTATAAATTAAAGTGACGATTAGGTAATTTTAATTATGTTATTATAACTCGTCGAAATTGAAAAAAAAAAAACAAATAAACACAATCCCTTTCCCTGTGCCGGTGGCTCGGGTAAGCCGTGTAATTCAATTACAACTCCTTCGAGCCGCCGCGCGAAGGAAAATAATACAAAAACTGAATTAAAAGGCTTCATAACTTATTGAGCTGACTGTACTCCAAACGAAATACTCCCACACGCTGCACGTATTGGCCGTGAAAGAACTTTCAAAGTTCTTTCAAAGAACTTGTTATTGGGAATTTGTGAAAAATACTTCGGTTCTAGCGACAGTTTTTAATGGGATTTTGAAAGCTGATAAATGGAATTTATCGAGAGTTGGTTCTTTTTATTTTTCGTTTGATTTCTGCGGTTTCATGAGTAGAAGGAAGTAGGTTTTAGTATGAGTTTGTTTCGAAGGTTTCATACGCTTCTAATGAACTACATATTAGAAAAGGTTATTGCAGGATTTGGTAAAGTAAAACAAGTAATGTTGAGCTATGAGTGTTCACTAGAGCTGTTCTGTTTTCCACGCGCGCCTCAAAGAGATGTCGTCAGCACAAATGTAGGGGTCCAATAGGGCCGATGCTTGCCGGGGTCGCGGGAAGGTACTAAAGGGTCACCGAGGCCCCTGGCAACACAGGCAACGGAAGGAATACGGGTGGGTTTTAGTCAGTAAGAGTCTGACACACCGCACAGAGCGGGACAAGTTATTTGATGATTTCCCACCCAAAAAAAAAAGAGCTGTTCTGTTGTATTGTATGCATTTTCTCTTAATAAAAAGAGATGATAATTCCGCTAGGCACGCTAAAGTCTCAAATAAAGTTCCGACGCTTTTCTTTGTCCCTAAAGCGAAAATGCGTGAACAACACGCGGCAAACTAGAAACAAACTGAAAATTTAGACATGTTTGCGAGTATCTAACTATTTCGCACTTTTCAAACAACAAACAAAGTTGCCCAACTGAAAATCTGCCGCAATACTCTTGCGGAGTATGAGATAACTTCCAAACTCGATAGTGTTCCGTATCAAAGGCGTCGCAATTTATATTTATTTATGCAAAATTCATAAAACGTTCCCGCGGGATCGAGCCGTGCAAAAATTATGCAAATTTAGCCCTTAAGCGCCGCACAATTAGAAGCGATTATTGAGTGAAATTCAATTCTGTAGTCGCAAATTTTATTTCGCTTCTCTCTAGAGGTATTGTTAACGATGCATTCAACCGTTTATTTAGAATTTAAAATGTTGCATTTTCCGGATTTTTTTGTGGATTCTAAACGAACCTTTGAAATATTTGAATGCAATTTAATTCTGAACTTTCGGTTTTCGCTAAAAAGATTTTGTTTTCGTAATTTATATTGTTGTTGTGCTTTGTTGTCGTGTGAGCAATTTGTTGAGTGCGATAAGGGCTTTGACGTTGTGAACATTGTTTATTTATCGCTTTAAACTCAACCTTTTTGCGGTTCCGTAGTCAACAAGGAACCCTTATAGTTTCGCCATGTCCGTCCGTGTGTCTGTCTGTTTCCCGGCTTAGCTCAGAGAATCTTAGTTTTAGAACGATGTAATTTGGCATAGGTACTTATACATATTAATCACGCCAACAAAGTGTTACGATAAAATCTTGAAAACAATTTTTTAGAGTACTTTCCGTTCCACGTAAAATGGTGATGATATTTTTTTTCTCGTCTATAGGCCATCGGTCGGTATCGCTGGATAGGCCGTTCAAAAATATTGCGGGTCTATGAAACCATATATCGTTTCCGGGATCCGTTTGCGTAATATTAAGCTTTAAGGAGCAAATTTTTGTTAGAGTCAAGTGTCCCTGCCAGCTAAATGGCTGTTTTTGGATATGTGAAAAAAATCATGGCACTAGTACCTACATATAATGAAATTAAAAGGAAAACTATCACGTAAAGCCTACTTAGCTAAGTAGGCTTTACAAGTTAACGAGTAATAGTCGACCAACTTACATTTGCAGTTGGAGAATTAACCATGACGTATAACGATGTATGGGAGAATATGTTTTTGAACTACAGTGTTAAATTTTTTTTAGATAAATTCGACACGCACTTGGCTGGTTTTGAAATTTTCTGTTGTGCTACAAAATATTAATCGCCTAATCGGTACCGCGTTCTGTCTTCGCTTATACACAATTTTAATTTCCTATCCCCTAACACCGGATGCTAGCCAGCTTCCGAAAACCAAATATTAACACATCACATGGTTTGGTATCATTCAGTAGCGTGAAATTACTCCTCGGATTATGACGTCACGGCCCCAAATGGGCACTCGTAATTATATCCTTTGAGGCCTCCCCTCACCGCGGGCTTCCAAATTTAAATATCAGGGATATTTTGTTTGTAAATTCTTTAACATCTGCGACTGAATGGGTCGTCTTGATTTTTGATCTTTTTGAATTCGAATATGAGGTTGAATTCAAGTTTTTATGATTTATCGCTGTAAGGAATGAACAAATATGTATAAAGTTTCATAATTAATGTTTACCTGCTTTTATATACCTCCCTTCCTATTGAATAAAATATTTTAAACATAATTATATCAACCTTACCTTTTAATATATTTCGTTTCCCATTAGCAAAGCACACATAAAAATCACGTACATATTAAAACACGAAGAAATTCCGCTTTGACCCAAATATTTACATACAGCTGTTTTATATTAACAATACACGAAAAAAGCGCTGTAAATCGCGGAACCCCGCTGAGCGCGGGTCGCGAGCGAATAGCACAATAAAACTATAAAACCATAAATCCCTATGAGAAATGCTGTAGCGTGACTCCACCACCATGCACCATGCTCTGCTAGTTCGAAGAAAAACATAATTTCTATTAACGTACCCTACTAACTGCTATAGTAATTGGCCACGCTATAGTAACTGGCCACTCATAACAAAAGAGGTAGAAACAAGGTAATGCAAACAAGCCCATGAATGAAAAGGACAAAACATATTCCTGTATCTATTGTATTTTCGTTTTAGTTCATATAACCTTGTTTCTACCTCTTTTGTTATGAGTGGCCAGTTACTATAGCGAGGCCGATTACTATAGCAGTTACCCTAAAAACAAAAATAAAGGAGTTGTGTGTTTCAAAGCGAATAATCGTATCCATTTTGATACATACCTACATACATGAACACACGCCTTCTTCCCATGGGGGTAGGCAGAAACTACAGAATGCCACCTGCTACGACCCTTACATACTCCTTTTGCTTCGTTTTCGTTAAAACTCTTATCCATTTTGATACAACTAAATAATTATTGAAAGTTTTTTGCTTCGGTGGTCATTAGATCACTATGTCGCAAGCACTACTGCTTATCGTGGGTCCGACATGGGCATGATTCGATGCTCGAGTGCTTCGGGGGATACTTACCTACCAGCAACCTGGAGTATGGTTTTTGATTCGATGCTCGAGTGCTTCGGGGGATACTTACCTACCAGCAACCTGGAGTATGGTTTTTGATTCGATGCTCGAGTGCTTCGGGGGATACTTACCTACCAGCAACCTGGAGTATGGTTTTTGATTCAATGCTCGAGTGCTTCGGGGGATACTTACCTACCAGCAACCTGGAGTATGGTTTTGTGCACGGTTAATAACCACCACATAAATTTATACTAATACTGGAGCTGAAGAGTTTGTGTTTTTGTTTGAATGTGGTTTTCTCTGGAACTACCAATCGGATTTGAAAATATATTTTTGCATTTGATAGCCCAATTATTGAGGAAAGTTATAGGCTATTTAACATCACGCTACGACTCTTATAAAGCATAAAAAAAATAAAAAAATCAGAAAACGAATAGCGCGGGCGGGCGATAGGATGCGACGTGGAGGGTTGGGGGCCGAAATTTCACGCGGACAGAAGTTAGTATTTATGTGGCGCCATCTACATTACCTCATGCAAACTATGCAACACACTGACGTCACACAAAATCCTGCATCGCGCAAGAAAAGTTTACCGTGCAACTAGCAGATACACATAATCCCGACATCAACCGTCGGGCAGTTGCCCACCAGACACGACACCTGTCTGGTCGGAGGATCCTCCCTTTTCTATGGAGGATGAGATAACTTCACACCCTATTCCTCACTCCTCTATATGTACATATACGTAACAATTTGAATAAAACATAGGGTATCGTCCATGTATATGTCGGAAATACGTTAGTCACTCGTTTGACTAATCGGGACGCCAGCGCCACCAAGCGGCGCTCAACAGAGTCTACAACGCTTGACCGGAGATAAGCAGAGTTTGTCGGAGGCGGTCAAGGAATGGGCACGTTTAAAAACTGTCGCGCGTTCCGTATAGTTGTGTCGTTTACCTACAGTGTGTGAATAGCCAGTGTGATTACTTGATCGTAAATTATAACTACAAACGTTTTTTCTATTGTGCAATAACCAACACTTGTAACCCATTGTACGCCCACAGTAATTAAAATGTGGCTGATGATAACGAGAGAGACATACCTTCTCCGTCATATATGTATATTACATAGGACATCGTTCTGGTTCTAAATGGAACAAACCTCGGCATTGTCATACCATGCAATCATGCAACAGGTTGCCGTTATAAAATTAATGTGAATTAGACAGTAAATGACGTGGACGGAATTAATACAGACGAGATTTTATTTCTTTTGTGAGGGAAAAGTTGAAACAATGAAAGGGCAAAAATCAATGAAGAAATTATTAACAACTTCAAAAACTTCTTGATTTTGGAGAATGATTTTTAATAATACTACACACACACATACATAACATAATATCATGCCTTGTTTCCCCGAAGGGTTAGGCAGAGGTGTACCTGTAGTACACCCACATTTCGCCAGTTATGTTTTAAGTCCCATGTAATAGGGGCGGGCCTATTGCCATCAACAGGGCACAATTCCGAGCTGCTACTGAGAAATTCCAGATAGAAAAACCCAATAACACTTTGCCCGACCCGGGAATCGAACCCAGGACCTCATGCTCAGCAGTAGCGACCACCAGACCAACGAGGCAGTAATACTTAATGAATGAAAAATTATTTTATTTCTGTAAGTAAGTTTGTATAAACACTTTTACACATCAATCATATTTTAAAAACTTGATGAGGTTAGCGATTCCTATTTGAATACTCTGAGAAGAAAGGCCGATACAAACTCACAGGTCACAGTTCCTTTGAAAGTCCAGACATAATCTTGATCAGATCATGTGGAGACCACGTAGACTGGTGTCTATAGTGGTCTTTTGAGGTAAGAATAACACAGATTCAGTGAACCTGTCCAGTCAGTGCACACATTTCTCAGTAATCTTGCAGCTCAACTGAGAACTTAAGGAACTCAACGATTCGACGAACAATACCAAAGAAAGAACATTTGGGTAGGCTACATAAATTACACAAACTGCCCGAACATTATTAAAATTAACCGTGAAAAAAAAGACTGGTATAGTCTTCACATTCACAATAATTAAAATAATATAATACATTACAAAGTAAATATTCATGTCATTGTAAACATAAAATGATCTGACAAACCTAGAGAGAAATAAATAGGTTTTCTTCAGTCATCGAATATTAGGAAACTGTGTAGACCTGTGAATAAGTCGGAAATTATACATCTGTAGCCAGACCATCATTTTTAATTTAATAACTGGATGTACTAGTATCCCGTTACTAAATTTAATAAAATCGAAAGTCGTCTAGTTGTTAATAATTTCATTTTTTTGCCTTTTATTCTTCCAGTTTTCCGTTATTTTATAATATATGAAATAACTGTTCTCGTACACCTGTAGGTACCTACAGAAACACAGCCCTTGTTACTAAGGGAAGCTAGTTTCCAATGCCATTAATTACAAATTCAAAATGGTGCCAAATGGAAATAGTTTATGTTAGGGCTTTGCAGTAGCCCTGAACTTACAGGGACTATGTAAATTACGTACATAAGGGGATTGGCCTTGTTCGGAGGGTAATATTTCCTGTAAGTATACCTATTATAATAAAGCTAGTAGGTACAGAAGTACAGAATATTTTTATTGTTTGTCTATAATGTTGAATTTGTGTGAATTGTCTTTAAACATTTTCTAAGATGCTTGATTATAGGACTGAACTTAAACAATTTTATTAACGTCCGGTTTTCCGTAACACATCGTCCAATCACACTGCCAACATTGAACACCTCGAGACTGTTCAAACCGAGAAAGTGAACACCAAAAAGATTCCACCACCTCCGCCTGTAGTAGTAGATGGCGTCGAGAACTACCAGGCCTTCTCTGACTTATTGTAGAAGTCTGAGTTTGGTGATAAATTCACAGTTAAAATGTTGAATGGCAAATGCGTTAAAATAAATGCAGTAAACGAAGACACATATAGTCTATAACAAAGTTATTTACTGACAAAAACTTTCTCTGGCACTCCTACAAAAACGAGCAGAAAAGGCCAATAAGAGTCATGGTGAAAAACCTTCAGTTCACATGCAAACCTGATAGGATAATTGAGGACTTACAAATTAAAGGTTTCCAGATTAAAGTTGCAGCAAACAAATTGAGGTGGAAAAATAAGGAGCCTCTGAACATGTTTATGCTGACTTTCAGAAATGAGGAAGACATAAATAAAATCTATAGCTAATGCTATAAATTTTATTTGTCTTCCTCATTTTATTTATTTTTTGACCTAATGGCCAATATTAGGATCTTAGTTCTAGCCGCCATGTTCGTACGCCTCAATGCAAGAGATGCCACGGACATACACACAAGTACTGCTCTAAGTAACCTAGAAATATCAAATGTAACAATATATCAATGTAATTTACCTAAACATCTGACTGCTGACTGCAAAAAAAAAACAAACTCAAAAGTCATTTATTCAAAACTAGGCTATGAATCAGCACCTTTCAAACATCAAAGTTACATAAGACAGTCCCCCAAAAACGTCCGCCATTCGCCACTTCCCAGTGCTTTAGCTGGGAAGAAGAAGTGACGCAACAAACTCCCCAGCAGCACACCTATCTGTTTAGTTATATAAACTTGATTCTATACAAATTATATGCAAAGTAATTAACTTTACGAAACACAAAACATTAAATTAAATTACTTTCCATACGATAGCTAGCACCACCAAAACAATAAAAACTATACTCAAGCAGATAAAAATTACAACATAAAAACGTAAACAGACCTTAATACCTAAATAAAAGCCTCCAGTCATAAAGGGCGTGCCCGCTTACATAAGGCTATTGCTGTAAATCGAAGTGAGAAATGATAAACTAGTACCACCATCGAAGTAAAATAAATAAACAATTACTAATAACAATAATAAAACTATGGTCAGCAAGAAGACCAGTCACCACAAGCAGCACCCGTTCAAGAGCATAACGCAAAGATCAGCCATCACTCCCCTCGCCATATTGGAGGGAAGGAGGCAAGAAACAGGCAGATGAGAAGTCAAAATGCGTCCACTGTGGGGAACCGTATAATAGAGGATTTATAGTAGCCCGGGAATTGCAAGGCATTAAAAAAAACGATGAGCTAGCCGGCAACAAAAAGCCAGCGCAAAATCAACGAAAAAGAGCAAACTAGCTCACAAACGCAAAACCATTACGTGACACAAAACCCTCACAAGACAACATACACGCATATTGCAGCCTTGCGAATATTCATGAGAATGTTAATGATAAAGGTATAGAAGGAAAGTTGGACGAAATTATTAAATCGATGTCCTCATTTAACGCTCGTTCGAATAGACTAGAAATAGTGCTACGAATGCTAATTCCAGACCGAAAAAATTAAGCTATTAAAAATAATGGAACGGAACTCAAACGGACTACTTAAACATCAAAATGAGTTAGAAGTAGTCCTGATTACAAAAAACATCGTTGTATGCCATAAATCTGAAACTCAGTTTACTATGTCATTCATTCATTTCAGCCGAAAGACGTCCACTGCTGGACATACGCCTCCCCCAAGCACCGCCATTTCGACCGGTTCTCTGCTTCCCGCATCCAGTGGATTCCTTCGGCCTTCACAAGGCCATCGGTCCACCATGTAGGAGGCCTGCCAACGCTACGGCTTCTGATACGCGGTCGCCACTCCAGAATGTTTCGGCCCCATCGGCCATCTGTTCTGTGAGCAGTGTGCCCTGGCCACTGCCACTTAAGTTGGGCAATTTTTCGGGTTATGTTGGTAACCTTGGTTCACCTGCGGAACTCTTAATTTCTGATTCGATCACGTAGGGAAATTCCAAGCATAGCCCTTTGCCCTTTGAGTGACTTTTTATAAGGCCCATTGTGAGCGACCACGTTTCAGTGCCATAGGTCAGATCTTAGACCCGACCTTACTATGTATTCATACATAAAGTTACGAGATTTTAGTGTAACATGCCCTGCACCCTGAAAATTCTGCCCGAGGTGGTAGCACGGTTGGTCGGTAATCAAAGAGAATCTCTGTCATCATGAAGAAGTTAAGTATGAATGTCATGAAATTCAAACTGTGGCGATTTCTATTCAATCTCAACTGTATCCAGTCACCGTAGCAGCCATCTACTCGCCTCCGAGATAAAATATAGAAAAATACCATTATGTGAGGTTCTTACAGTAACTCGGACAAAGATTCATCTTAGGTGGCGACTTCAACGTGAACATGATCTTGATCCCCAATGCGTACTTTTACAGTACGCATTGGGGATCAAGATCATGAAAGAGCTAAAGTGTGAAGCGATTTCTACCGGAAAAGCAACTTGTTGGCCAAGCGATCCACGCAAAGTCCCAGGACTACCAGGACTTTTTATAACTAAAAATATATTTTTGCTTTGCTCGAATGCTTTGACATGATTTTGGACCATTCACCAATAATTTATTTTTGAGGTCGGTGCCTTAACTAAAAGTACACTATCAAATATACAAAATGGCTTCTGGCAACGATCTCTAAACTTCAAAAGTCCGAGAACCTTTTCCTCATTAAAGCTACTATTAACTTTTTAATTCCGTTTTCAGTTAAAGTTAACTTTAAAGTTACACGACATGTCTCAGTTCCCCCCATGGTGCAACCAAAGCTCTTGTTTTCAATTTTAAATTACTTCCCTAATGTTTTAAACATCACCCATGATTGTACTTTTTAGGTTCACATTCATACAATTTTACTTTTCATCTTACCACACATCACAGATCCCATTCAAACTATCAACCACACACACAAACATACCTACATCTGCTACTTTGATGCACAGCAACCACGCTCCGGGTATTATCACGTACTGTGTGAGGAATTAAGAAGCGCGAAATAAATGAAAAGTAAAAAAAAGGCTGTGCCGCCGTTGGGGCTGGCTGGCTGGAACAATGAGAGCCCCTTATTTGCGGTGTGCGCTATCGTTCCATCGAAAGGATGTGTTCCCGTTTATGTGGGTTGGTTTGATACAAAGAAATGTGAAGATAAAATACTGTCCCTTTACAAGATTTCTTCTGATTGATTGATTTCTTGGTTTTGGAGTGGTGACCGCGTACCGGAAGATGTAGCGTTGGAAGGCCTCCTACAAGGTGTACCTTTTTTTTTTTTTTGAGGGTGAGAAATCATCAAATAACTTCTCCCGCTTTTGGCGGAGCGGGAGGGTGTGTCAGACTCTTACTGACTAAAACCCACCCGTATTCCTTCCTGTTGCCTGTGTTGCGGAGGCCTCGGTGACTCATAAGTACCTTCCCGCAACTACAAGGTGTACCTTGTGAAGGCAACAGGAATCCGCTGGATGTGGGAAGTACAGAACCGGTCGAAGTGGCGGTGCTTTGAGGAGGCCTATGTCCAGCAGTGGACGTCTTTTGGCTGAAATGATGTTGGTGAGGACCAGATTTCTTACATTTCAAGATCAGCATGTGAGGAGGTTCTGTTCAATCAATCAGTCTGCCTAGCCTTTACCCAACTATGTCGGGGTTGCTTCCAGTTTAACTAGATGCAGCTGAATACCAGTATTTTATATATTTTATATAGGGCAACTGTTTTTTATACAAATTACAATCATGATTTTTGTAGGCATTTATTGATGACTTCTACAGATATGCAAGTGTGCTTAAATTGCTATTATATGCTTGTTTGTGGAAAGGAGTGCCTACGTGTACGTTAAAGTCTCAACAGCTCGCGTTTCAATGATTAAAACTTATTCACGATATTTGACCAAATTTTCACCTATACAATTCACAATCGAATGCACCACCATCAACGGGAGTGTCCCCTAAATCGTCGATTGTTTGACGTCGGCATTAAAACAGCGAAATGTCAATATTTGTCGGCAGTACTCTAGGGCGGAGGGCAGGCGGTAATCCCCTGTTCGCAAATACTAGGAGATTTCGCCGATGTCGCCTGTTTCGGGGCCCCAAGAGAACCTCTTCTGTTTGCAGTCTCATTAATATACATGGGAATTTGTGGTAAGACGTTGTATTATGGTGAAGGATTTTTTGGGTCTTAAGTAGGTGTGAAAATGTCAATTTGCAGTTTGGGGTTAATTTTGTTTACTGTTCCGAGAAACTGAAAACTTGGAGTTTCAGTTGTTTCTCGTAGGACGTGCTAAAATACAGCCAGAAGCACTTGATTTTTAGTCAAATACTTATATCAGCAGCGAGAGCAGTGGTGGCCCAGTGGTAAAGGACCCGACTTACGAGTTGTATGTCGTGGGTTAAAACCCAAGCAGGCACATTTCTTTGTGTAAACAATTCCATCACCACTGCTCTCAAAAACGGTGAAGGAAAACAACGTGAGGAAACCGGCATGTCCTAGAACCACAAAATCGAAAATATGTATCTACCAACCCGCACTGGGCCCGCGTGGTAGATTACAGCCCACTCCCTCTCGATGAGAGAAGGCCTGTGCGCCAGCAGTGGGAACATTAAAGGCTGATTATGTACATAAACCAGATAAATAGTGTAGTTTTTTTAAAACTGCCATATTTTCAAGTCATATCTCTGACAGACACGAAATCAACATCTTTGACACAAAGCGTTTTGGTAAAAATATCCTAACACAACGATAAACAGGCACAAACCACACATTTTTCAATCACCTACAAAGTAGCCCACGTTATTCTCTCACCCACATTCAACAATCATAAACACATACCTACCTACTTTTGCGTATATTTTAAAAAATATGACAAACGCGGCTCACCAACATTTATTCCACGACAAAAGGTACACTTGTAAATAGAAAAAAAAATGCAAATAGGGTTGGGACCGCTATCAATTTTCCGCAAATTTCCCGGGACAACACGGGGCTATTTATATCCCGTATGTGACCCGCGGCTCACACTTCAACACCAGTCTCCTTTGTTCGTTGATATATCGAGGACCCGTCGAAGGTGTGGACGGTGAATCATTTAGTTTTTGCGGACAGAAACGATGATAGTATCGTTTGCTTTGGTGGTTTTTGTTTGTCTAGTTTTTTATACGTTTGGTTAGGTATTGGAATTAATGGTAACGTAAGAATTTATCTGTCAGTTGGTTATTTGAGTGATATATTTTTTGTTTTCGTAATTTGTAAAATACCTGTAAAATACTCAAACTAAAAACCTCATTAAGGCGCTGACAAGACCCAATTGACCAAAATAGGCTTCGCTTAAGAAAAAAAATTGGCAAATCTGTATAGTTTGTGGTAGCAGAAAAAATATAAGTTAATTTTGACCATATTTCCCAGAACTTGGTTGTTACCAAAACACGTTTTGAAAACAAGATCTCGATACAAACTAACGTTAAACTAACCTCTTACTTTGAGTTCTACTCCAAAATATCTCTATCAAATATCAACATACGTTACGTATTTAATTAATAACAAGAACGTCTTATTTGAATGCAGAACTTGGTTGTTTTTTATTTTCGATTACTTAACTCAATTTTCAGTAAATAGATAATTACTTCATATTTTGCAATAAATTACAAGCGTTGTGTCATCGCGCTTCTCTTTCTTTTCTATGGAATTTGACAGTGACCGCGGTTTAGGTGTTGTCAGCGTCTTAAAACATTTAACGAGATCATAATTTTGAGAATGGTACGAGTACTAAGTTGACGAGTAAAAATTCATTCTAACTGATCAAATTTTCTATTTATATTCATGTCATTTACTTACTCATGACCAACCCGCACTGGGCCCGCGTGGTGGATTACGCCTCACTCCTTCTCAATGAGGAGAGGCCTGTGTCCCAGCAGTGGGAACATTAAAGGCTGATAAAGCAATACTTACTTACGCCAAAGTATACACAATTGCCACCTTAAAAACATGACCTACTTGATTAAATACACCACAAAAAATTCCAACCTCCCGAGACAACTCATCTCCATACTTAAGCTCGATGACCCTCGCACCCAGCAACTCTCAAGCAACTCACAGTAAAGTAACAGTGCAGACAACCCGGCGGGGTCACTCGGGCGGAAGGAACATGAAATATGGCCGACACACTACATTTAACCAGATAACTGAGAAGTGAGATCGTTTTGACGGGCGCGGTAGGGGTAATGGAGTACGAGATGAACTATCTCATACTGGTTAGTTGGCATGCTTTAGTTAAGTTCAAAGATCGTACGTACTTAGTTAGTTCCTTAAACGTAATACACATGCAGGGTAACTAAGGAATCGCCGATACTTAAACAATGTCAAATGTATCTCGCATAATCAGCCTATAATGTTCCCACTGCTGGGACACAGGCCTCGTCTCATCGAGAGGGAGTGGGCTGTAATCTACCACGCGGGCCCAATGCGGGTTGGTAGATGTCACATGTCTTCGAATTTTTGGTTCTCGGACATGCCGGTTTCCTCACGATGTTTTCCTTCACCGTTTTGAGAGCAGTGGTGATGAAATTGTTTACACAAAGAAATGTGCCTGCTTGGGTTCGAACCCACGACATACAACTCGTAAGTCGGTACCACTGGGTCACCACTGCTCTCGATCTGATGCATCCCGGGCTACCACCAATATTTCTGACTGGATATTGGATAGTGTTTTCCAAGTTCCTAATCAAAGGAAATAAGTTTGGTTTAGAGATTTTTATTCCAAGTAAAAGTCCGATTTCATAAGTTATTACAATATTTAGAGGTGAAAAGATTCCTTATAAGAGAAATACAGTCTGAACGTGTTTGGTAGCCTTCTGGCAAAATTTTGAATATTAGGAAATTAGAAGAAAGAAATCTTACTAAGAACTATCTACACAAAACTCATCATTTGCCTAGCCTTTTGTCATCTATGTTGGGGTGGCTTCCAGACTAGCTGGATGCAGCTGAATACCAGTATTTTACATGGAGCGACTGCCTATTTGACCTTCACAACCCAGTTACTGGGTAATACTATACCCCTAGGTAAGTGTGGTTGTCAGACTTTCGGGCTTCTGACGTCCCGTAACGACTGTCAAAGAGCCACGAATGACAGCCGGGACTAACGGCTAACGTGCTTAACTGCACACTGTAAAATATTTTTTTAAACTTTAAACTAACAGGCAAGGAAAAGTAAAAAATCATTGCATTCGTAGCAAGTGCTTTCGTAGCAACAAGCAGGTATGTTTGTAGCTGCATCAAACATTACTAGCTGCGCCCCGCGGATTCACCCTCATAAAAGTCTCCATCCCATAGGAATATCGGGATAAAAAGAGTCTTATTTCATAATCCAGGTCTACCCGTGTGCTAAATTTCATCCAAATCCGAACAGCCGTTTTAGCGTAAAAGCATAACAAACAAACAAACTCACTTTCGCATTTATAATTTTAGTTACGAAGTTAGGATAGGTAGTTTGAATAAGTTTTTAACAGTTAACGATCTCAAGGATACTAAATGTGAACACATTAGAAGTTTTGATGTTATGACGTCTATGGGTGTTTAGTGTCCTTCAAAGCGTTAAGTATAATTCATATTTCAGGATTGAATCTATTTTAAACCTCATACATCCAAGAAACCACAAATCAATTTTCAAATAGACAAAGAATTTTAAATCAGTCTACAAAGGCGACATTTAATTGCGACAATTAGTCCTCGATAACTGTCGGATATTCCAACAATTTGCCTTTTGCATCCATAATTACCGACCATCACCTACAGTTTACAGGAATAGCTTTAGAAATAACGGTTCGACACTACAAAGGTATACTTAGCGTCAAACGATACCGTCACACAGAGTGGTTGTCCCTACTGTCAGGATTACTAATATGTCTCGGAAATTATAGTATTCCTTTGTATTGGACGTATTTCCTTCTGTTGGTTTACGAGAACCCTGTTATCATGTTTTGATTGGATATGTGTAATATTAAAGTGAAATTGGGTTAGGGAATTTTATTAGAATGTGTAATTATGCATACAAGTCGACACGGAAATGTGGTGTTAAACTAATAATTAAAAATATTTTTTTATGTCACAGTAATATTTTTTTAAGTAACCAAACCAACTCACTGAATAATACAAAACACAAACTATGACAAAGAAATAACAGAAAACTCTATCAAAAACTCACATTAAACTTTCCAAACCCCACTTACAACCATTTAAAACTATTTAAAAAGTCAACGTAACAAAAGTTTTTTAAAACAACAATCTGCCATCAATAGCTACCAATCAATAAAAACTACAAAGAAAAGCCGGCGTGTCCGAGCGTTTATTAGGCGGTATTATTAAAAGAAAGCGTCAAAGTGTCGTGACGTGCCGGCTGCCACCGTTCCCTCATTATTTATTTAAAGCTCGATCCGATTGTCGTATGTACGTTCTCAGTATGTGGTGTAAGTGACAAGAGGCTGGCGAGTAGACTGTGTCAGGAACAGTAGGAATATGTCGTGGGAATTCCATGAAATCGTAAGCTACATGATTGAAAACTGCACAAAATCGAACGTTGTAAAACATTACCTCTTTATTATTGTAAATATGAAGAACTTATTGTGTGTGTTATAAAATCTGTAAAATACCATATTTCAGGCAAATAAATGAATCTATCTATTTTACATAATCTGCCTATAATGTTTCCACTGCTGGGACACAGGCCTCCTCTCTGTGAGAGGGAGTGAGCCGTAATCTACCACGCGGGCCCAGTGCGGGTTGACAGATGTCACATTTCTTCGAATTTTTAGTTCTGGAACATGCCAGTTTCCTCACCTCATCTATCTATAATAAAATTAAGAAAAGTGGCATAGTTATAGTTTTTTCTTAGTCGATTTAAATAAAAAATAATAAACGAAGATTTTCCAATGGTCATTGCCATTTCATTTTTTGTTTATTTATGATTGAAACCAAAAAAGTCAGCGACGGAATTTCATTAAAACAATATTGAAAGGAAACTTTTTGTCAAATTATATCAGAATAGCTTCAACCCGTCCACTTACACCACGACCCATGCCAGACAGAGTGCTTTTAAAACTTAACCCTTATTTTCTCACTTTGAGCACTTTAAGGGATTACAAGAGCTGCGTCAGTCCCGTCTGGCAGAAGCGTGAAGATGCGTCTAGCACTGCACCTGCCGACAACTTTCCTTTTAGAATTACCGTTGATTTTTAAAGAGCAAGATGTTAATCGGTTCTGAATTCTTATTTGTTCAGATTTGATGGGTTTTGGAGTGAAAAGTTTTTAATGTGCAGTCTTAAAGAGTTCAAGTTTTAAAAATATTTAAAGACTTTAACGTTTATAGACTTTACATTTTAGAGGAACTTCTCTTTTTCACATTATTTTTAATTCGCTTCGACTGTCAGTTTACAGGGTCCAAAGCGACTGGGGGCACAATACTATGCACAAAAGTTGTACCTGTGGAGGGCTTTGGAAGTTGACACAATCAGTTACGAAAAAAATTTAATGAAATATTTCAATCCATCCAGATGATTGAATCTACTTAATAAAAACCTTAAATTCACTGACAGACAACACACTGGTTCTAGAAACACGATTTTTTACACAAGAGCTCCTTATATAGCAAAAATTGGGAATTAAAGTTCGTCATTTTTGCTGAAGGAGCGGGCGCACGTTTTGTGTTTCTTATAAATTTCGAAAAGTTAGAAGTGGGAGATGAAATTTTAAACTGTTTTCAAATTCAAATTTATTTTCTATTTTTATTATTAACACATATTCAACTCTACATAACCTTTTCTTACATTGATAGTTTTTTGTTAATTGTTATTACCAATCCACGTTGTTATTATGTTATTACCAAACCTAATTTTATTAAGTTTTTACCCTTTTTAAACTTACTCACATTGATAGTTTCTTGTTAATTATTATTACCAATCATGAAAATAGTCATAAACAACACACAGAAAGGTTTATTGGAACATGTGAACTAACAACAGTAGAACACAGTCAGTGTTCTACTGTTCCTAAGTCACAGGTTTTCCCTAGTTTAGGAGGCAGGGCTTCCATTATTTAAAATATATTTATCTGAACTTGTAACCTAATCGTTAATTAATTTTGTATCAAAGGTTATCTGTATCAATAAAGTTATTATTATTTACAGTTACCTTTCCAAGATTTGCTCCATGCCCTTTCTGTCCCGGTGAGCATGTTACGCTGCTACATGTACATGTTACATGTTACGTTTTATCTGACCAAGATTATGTCTGGACTTTAAAAGAGACTGTGACCTCTGAGTTTGTTTCGGCCTTTCTTCTCAGAGTAGTCAGATAGGAAACGCCGAGCTCATCTAGTTTTTTTTCTAAATATGATTGACGTGTAAAAGTGTTTGTATAAACCTACTTACAGAAAATAAAATCATTTCATCATTTCATTTCATTTCATCATTTCATTTCACGCAGTTGGTCCCGGCTATCATACAAGTACCTACGTTATGTCGTACGTAAGGTTACGTTACGTTATGTACGTTTTTTGGAAGCTCAGTTTTTTGAAATTCAGTCAATCGGTCTTTGGTATCCCTTGGTGATCGGATTATTTAGGTCAAATGAAAATTTGTGGCTTGTTTGCATTTTTTCGGACTAGAAACGTCAACTACAAAGTCGCTTTTCGTGTCTGTCTGAGTGACCGTCAAATAAACAATGGATTTCTATGCGATTTTCACGATCATTTAGTGAATTTATTCTATAAGGTTTATGTTGATACGAGCCGCACCCCGCGGTTTCATCCGCATAAGTCTCGTTGTCGTGGGAATATTGGGATAAAAAGAAACGTATGACTACATCCAGGTCATGGTTACAGAAGATAAATTTTAGTTTAGTCCTGTCAAATTAATTGAGCGCTTGACGTAAACTGACGTAATTTTAGTAGGCAAGTTTTTAATCTCGTCTAAATTTGTATGGAATAGTGACAGGCGCTGATTAATTTGTCCTGTCAAATTTATCAGCGCCTGTCACTACTCCATACATTTTTTTTTCTTCTGTCCTCATCTTAATGAAATACAAAGAAAAACATGCACTGAACTTAAATTTGGTTTAGTTTGTGAACAAGGGAATCGGTACCAGTATGTTTGAAGCCTGTGTCCCAGCAGTGGGAACATTATAGGCTGATTATGTATGCATGTTTGAAACTCCAAACTGAGTGCAACATAGTTGCAGCGAAAGGGAAAAATGATACATGATTTTATTTCAGTAAGTAGGTTTGTGCAAAAATTTTTTTTTGTCAATAGTTGAACCGACAAGTCTTATTGAATTTAGCTGATGGCAAATTAGTTGAAGTCACATTGCATAGTGCTATTAGTGGAAAGCAAAATGTATGAAGGGACTTTTCACCTAAAGTTAGCTATAGCGAAAATGCTTCATCTGCCATTCAACTGAAATTTTAGGACGTGACTAACGACTTATATTCCGACTCTCTATTTTTGTGCACAGCTTTAATGAAGTACTAAAAAAATATGGCATATTTGATGTCGGATCACACATCATGTTTGAGAGTTATGCACTAAAATTGCATTGTCTTAAGCGCCAAGAAAGTGCTCAGAATTTAACAAAACATGGTTCATCCGACGTAGACCAAATCAATGAATCCGAATATGTACGTTTAAACAACTCAATACCGTCCAAAATGTCGCTTCAAGCCTTTCACCCCTTGATATATAAAAATGAATCCCCATTTCCCTTGGTCACGGCATCACGCTAAAACGGCTGAACGGATTTGGATGAAATTTGGCACATGGGTAGACCATAACTTGAATTAGAAAATAAAATACTTTTTGTCCCGATATTCCTACGGGATCGAGACTTATGCGGGTGAAACCGCGGGGCTCAGCTAGTAAGTAAATAAATAAGCCTGTTTTCCTTATACTAGTATTAGAAAAGAAAATTGACATCATTACCCAATTATTATACACAAACTTGATTTGAATTGCTTCGTTAGCTATTATACAATATTCTTTTTATATTTCTTCCCGTATATATTATCAGTCATTAACTTGTTATGACGTCCCATTCTTTTCAATTACTTCACTAACGATCACAGCATGGTGTCACCACTGTGTGGATCGCCCGGAGGATACGGTGGAGCATACGGTGGAGGTCTGCCCGGCTTGGGCAGAGCACCGCAGTATCCTCGTGGAGGCGATCGGCGGCAGAGATCTCTCATGTCCAGCCCTGGTTCAGGCCATGGTGCGGAGCGATGAGCAGCCGTCATCTCCTTCTGTGAAGCAGTAATGCTCGCGAAGGAGGAGGCGGGACGGTTGAGGGAAAGGAAAATTTCACGTCCTCTCGCGCCTAGCCGCCGTAGGAGACGCCCTGGGCGTCGCGTCGAGAATCCCGGGCGGATTTCCGGCCACCGTAGGCGCGGGCTTGCGGACGGTGACCAATAGGTAGCTTGCCGTCCGATAAGAACCAAGCCCGGATCGACAGCGCGTTGTATTCCACGCGCGCCTCAAAGAGATGTCAGCACCAGTGTAGGGGTCCACTAGGGCCCATGCCTGCCGGGGTCGCGTGGAAGTTACCGAGGCTCCTGGCAACACAGGCAACGGAAGGAATACGGGTGGGTGTTAGTCAGTAAGAGTCTGACACACCGTCCCGCTCCGTCCAGAGCGGGAGAAGTTATTTGATAATTTCCCAACCAGAAAAAAAAAAAGCATGTCGAATGAGCAGACGCATGAATATATGAATCATTCCTATCCTACTGGCCCCGTTTCAATAACAGTAATTTGGTGACGCAATAAAGATTAAAATAATAACAGCATAGTTCCAATTTCACTATCCAACAAGAATAATCACACTTTAGCATAATTTACACCCACGTTTAAAACAATAAAGGTGAAAATATAAACAATAGGTGTTCTCCCACATATTTAATCCAAATAGTCCGTTTAATCGTGAGTACAATACTAAAATCTGAGAAATATTTAAGCAGGCATGCTTTAGTAAAGCCTTGCGACCACATACTGTGTACTTCTGAAAAAGCATTCCATATAAACCGCAAAGGGAAAGTTGCCCTGTAGCAAGCATTGTTTACGTGGACGACGGAACGCTACTTACAAGACTATAGGGCGACTGGAAGTGTTAGCTAGCTTTTTAGGGTTCCGTACCCAAAGGGTAAAACGGGACCCTATTACTAAGACTCCGCTGTCCGACTGTTTGTCTGTCTGTCCGTCTATCACCAGGCTGTATCTCATGAACCGTGATAGTTAGACAGTTGAAATTTTCACAGATGATGTATTTCTGTTGCGGCTATAACAACAAATACTAAAAAATAGAATGAAATAAATATTAAAGGGGGCTCCCATACAACAGACATGATTTTTTTTGCCGTTTTTATAGATACGGTACGGAACCCTTCGTGCGCGAGTCCAACTCGCACTTGGCTGGTTTTTTATGTATAGATGCATTGCTGTTTGGTGACCTGGTACTCGTTGATAAGCCTACAGTGTCCTCCCATACATATTAACTGAAATTTGAAAACATTGTAAAGATCAATTATTTTAAAAGAGTTACCGTGGAGTTCCCTGCTGACTCTTCTCCATAGGAATGACGAATTGGAACTGTGCACCTAGCTTTTGAAGTTTTATAAGTTTAATGGAGGTTTATTGGGTAAATAAAATATTTTTATTTTGAATGCTTGTCCATAACGTGTGAATGTAACGCCTTCTTTACACTGCACAGTTCAGTTATCATTTAAGCACAAGGTTTACTCTGGAACATGAGGAGCATCAGTGGCGTAACACTTTTAAACTAATTAAAAAAGTTTTCTTTCATCAAACCCTTTGTCTAGTAAGTTGCAAATAAGTTTTAGGTTTGATTATTTCAGAGTTAATTATATCAAGCATGAGGGCTTGTTTGGTAATTCCAACCACGATGGCTATCTAATCAAACAGCAATTGATTTGAGTATTTAAATATTTTTTTTCACGTAACAAACTCAAACTCACAATAATTTATTTCAAATAAACCAATTGCAGGCACTTTTGAATTGTCAAGGGTTCGGTCAGTCAGAAAGATAAAGCTAGTTGCCCATTCCAAAGCGTCGTACGTACATATGGAGAAGAACGGGCAAGAAACTCTACGGACATTCTTTTAATCAACATAAATTATGGTTACAAAATATTGTTTAAGTTCAATATAAATATTTAACTTACATCATTCATTTTGAAATATACATGTGAGAACGATGCAAAACGTAAAAGCGTCCGTAATAAAAATAATAGGTAACAAAAAATAAAAACAATAAAAAAAAAAAATTTCATTAAAATAACAGACAATGTGGCTAAGTAATAACAGCCGCACGGGTCCATCGATCAGGTTAAGCTACGCTTGCCGCAGTTGGTCCGTGGATCGGTGAGCATCTTTACATACCAAGACCCCTCCGTGCCTCGGAAAGCACGTTAAGCCATTGGTCCCGGCTGTCATTTGTAGATCTTTGATAGTCGTTACGTGTCGTCAGAAGCACGAAAGTCTGACAAGCAGTCTTACCAAGGGGTATCGTGTTACCCAGTAACTAGGTTGTGGAGGTTAGATAGGCAGTCGCTCCATGTAAAATACTGGTATTCAGCTATATCCGGTATGACTGGAAGCCGACCCCAACATAGTTAGGAAAAGGCTAGGCAGATGATGAAACAGACAATTTTATGCAGAAGCTGGCACATCCAGTAATTGTTCAGTGCATCCATGTGCGCGTGTTTCGGGCACGTGAGGTGGACGATAAATTCTATGCTTTGTGCTTCCAGTCTGCTCGGCGTTTTTTACGCCGCATTTTGTGTGAGCTGGAGACCGCTGTGGCTTCAAATGATGTAATAGCAATGACAAATGTACCAACGTTTGTTTGGTTTTCAATGTTGCGGTGTTGGTGTTGGTTTTCAACATGTGGTGGGGGTAGGTTGCTGTTGTGTTTTTAACCGATCTTACCAAAGAGAGGGTTGTGATTTAGTTTGTATTTGTTTTAAGTACATTATTTCCGAATTTCCTATTTTTGATACAATAAAATATACTTATGTATGTTTCATTAAGGTAAATAGGTCTGCTTTCGGCACGTTTCGTCTCTTTTCGTTTATTCTCTCTGTTACTTTCAGGATTTCTTAATATTTGGCTTAAAAGAGGAAAACAATTTTTTTCATAAAATATATATTAATAATAGACCTACATAAACAGGAGTCTGCCTCGTTGGTGTACTGGTCGAAAGCACTACTGCTGAGCATGAGGTCCTGGGTTTGATTCCCGGGTCGGGCAAAGTGTTATTGGGTTTTTCTATCTGGAATTTCTCAGTAGTAGCCGGAAGTCTGGATTTGTGCCCGGTTGATGGCAATAGGCTCGCCCCTATTACGTGGGACTTAAACATAACTAGCAAAATGTGGGTGTACTATAGGTACACTTCTGCCTTACCCTTCGGGGAAATCAAGGCAACTTCGGTAACTAATAAATAGATGTACCTATCTATCATTCTTAAATGCTTTAATAACAAATAATACAAAAGTTAAAAAAAAAAAAATAGCCAACATCTTCAATACAATAATAATATAAGTCTTTCAGTATCCTGTGTACGAGTAAAGAATAAGGTATTCACCATTCTATATATATCGGTATAAAATCCTCGCCGGATTCCGTACAATGCAACGTCACATTGCATCCAGCATTACGTATTCACCCGTATCTTTTACACACTTCATGGTATTCACTCGACTTTACTTACGAATAAAAGATAGGTTACTCAAATAAAACAAACAAGTTTTTAGTGACGAAAATAGTGACATTTTCAAATAATTTGGCGCCACGAAACAGTCACATAAAAAAATCATTCGGTACGTTCCATCTTTTAACATCTTGTTTTCAGGATATTTGCAAATATCTCGTGCTGCCTCAAAAGAATATGATTAGTCATTTATTTCCCCCAGTCCCTGAAAGTATATTAAGCTATATTGCGCAGCAATTGCTGCTGAGCAAGAACAAATGGCCCCAAAAACTATATTTATATTTACAAACACACACCCTTTCTTACTATGTGATCACAAATTCTGAAGTGCAAGAGTTAGGCATCAATCTTTTGCATCACAAAGCGGCTTCCGAGGATTGTAATAAAACGGCGACGCAGCGCTAGATGGCGCTTTATTCGCTCTGAACGAAAATCAATTTACAATTGAAAAGTACCGTTCATTGTAGGTGAAATTCAAAGGAAAGATACCGATTGAGAGGTGATAATCTAATTTAAATTGTCTTTTTTTCAGAAAGATTTCTGTCAGTTGGTCTTTAGTAGCACATACTAGGTAAATTAGGTAGTCCAGTTATAAATGATTTATAACCTGATTTTTTTATTATTTATTTATAAAGAGTTTACAATAGTCTTGTACTTAAAACTATACCCACAAAACCGTTTTCACGGTTTGTCGGTGGGAACGGATCATACATACGGGAATAGATATAGATTAAACGTTTTAGGGGAAATTAGTTTAATTAATAGATTAATAAGATGATCTTGAATTTCTATAATAATATCAATATTAATTTATTTTTTTAGTGCTGGGTATAAACTATATTAATTTGTTCAACATGAAACATATTATTCAGGTATTTATAGTTATTATATTTTACAGGTGTTTCTCGAGAATATTTCATATAAAGTAAAATCACAGTCGTACGCTTAAAATAACACTCTGTCTAAGTACATCTCTGCCTAACCGATCGGGGAAGACAGGCGTAATGTTATATCATGTTGTAACTTGGATCTACAATCGCAATACGTTTCTACGACCGGGATTTTCCGAACAAAACTCAAAAACATAGTTTATCGTTTTTTCTTTAATTTATAAAAAAAAAACGATGGAACTATGTTTTTGTTTAAATTAATAAAGTTACGTTTATTTACCAGAACAATAAATCAGGTCGTATCTGTAGTGTGATTTTACCGCGTGTCAATAAACGCGCGTCGGCTCGCAGGCGACAACAGCTTTAATGAAAACAAATCGAATAGCGCAGGAAAAAGAGTTGAGATGTATGTATATTGGTATATACACAAATTATTTCTACAGTCCTATCAATGTTGTTTTACCTCTGACAGCAGCAACCTTATTGGAACGTTGTTAAAGATCACTGTGATGCAAAATCAGATATATCTGTGAAAGGATTGTATGTATTGGTTTTGTATGTTGTTAATTGCGGCTTGGGGATTAATTGTCATGTCGACTTCATAGCCAGTCAATCATGGTAATCCTTGTCATGTTGGTTAAAACACCAAAGGTGCTTAAAATTGCAGCTACATAATATTACAACAATAATGATGTGGCGGCATCTACATCGCCACATGCGAACTACGCAACACACTGACGTCAAGAAAAATCCTGCATCGCGCAAACAGAGTTTGCCGCGAAACTAGCATATATACAACATCCCGACATCAACCGTCGGGCAGTTGCCCACCAGACACGACACCCGTCTGGTCGGAGGATGCTTCCTTTTATATGGAGGATGAGTGAACTTTACACCCTATTCCTCATGCCTCTATAATGGCCTTCATCATTTATCATTCTCCTGCCCTTATCCCAATTTATTTGTGGTAGGCACAACATGACTTTTTCTTACATACTTCTCTATTAGTTGTCATCGCGGTAGTAACTGCTTTTCTCGCCATATCATCTTTCACACAGTCCATCCATCGTTTCTTTGGTCTTCCCCTACTCGTATAGCCATCCACATGCATACTCAAAAAACTTTCCTGGCGACATTTCCCTCATTCCTCCACATCACATGCCCATACCATGACAACCTTTTTCCATACTAGCCTTATTTGATTTAATTATGCAAAAATCAACAGAATTATAAAAATGTAAAGCTAACAAAAGCGGTGCCGCTAATGGTATAAAAAGTCCTAAGTAGAATCATCATCAAAAGTGTTCAAAACGATGTTTTAAGCCAGACTTAATAAATCGTCCTTCATTTCCTACTCACGCTCCTGCTTCACACGGTTTTTACAGCTTGACAAAACATTAAGGTTTATATATTAAATGTAAGTTTAAGGCGCTGACAAGACCCAATTGACCAAAATAGGCTTCTCTTAAGATAAAAAAAAATTGCCATCTGTATAGTTTGTGGTAGCGGAAAAAATATATCTTAATTTTGAACATATTTCCCAGAACTTGGTTGTTACCAAAACACGTATTGAAAAAAAATCTCGATACAAACTAACGTTAAACTAACCTCTTACCTTGAGTTCTAATCCAAAATATCTGCATTAAATATCAACATAAGTTATGTATTTAATTAATAACAAGAACGTCTTATTTGAATGCAGAACTTGGTTTTTTTTTAATTTCGATTACTCAACTCAATTTTGGGTAAATAGATAATTGCTTCATATTTTGCAATAACTTACAAGCGTTGTGTCATTTCGCTTCTCTTTCTTTTCTATGCAATCTGACAGTGACCGCGGTTTAGGTGTTGTCAGCGTCTTAATATGAATATATTATACACATAAACCAACCGGAATCAATTCCCTAAACGATGTTGAAAACCGCATGAAAATCTGTTGCGTAGTTTAGAAGCGGTCTCACAGACAGACCCGAACACGTTCTTTCTTTTGTATTGTTCGTCGCATCGTTGAGCTCCTTAAGTTCTGAGTTGAGCTGCACGATCACTGACAAATGCGTGCACTGACTGGACAGGTCCACTCAATATGTGTGGTTCTTTCCTCAAAAGGACCATTTCCGGCATCAATCTAGAATCAGAATCTCAGAGTAGTCAGATAGATAATGCCGACCTCATCTAGTTTTATTTAAAAAAAATGATTGACGTGTAAAAGTGTTTGTAAAAACTTTCTTGTAGAAATAAAACATCATTTAACAAACGACTGTAATTTATAAAATTTGTATAGATGAAAAAGTTGAAACAAAAATTACAATTCATTCCAATCTACAGTAACCTTTACTTCCACACGACAAGGCAACACCTCCCCGCCACCCGCCGAGTTTTGACTCCGAACAAATTAAATCAATTAAAGACCAGCCCACGTTTTTTGTCCCAAACGCCGCC
Source organism: Atethmia centrago (assembly GCA_905333075.3). Lineage (NCBI taxonomy): Eukaryota > Metazoa > Arthropoda > Insecta > Lepidoptera > Noctuidae > Atethmia > Atethmia centrago. The sequence goes on along the minus strand of HG995374.1, from coordinate 25,594,534 downwards.
ATTTGTTCGTATTACGCTATTTTTTGTTTCCCCTCCCGTTTGTCGTTTGTTTCCGACTGTACTTTAAGCTAGAGAATGACGTGATTAAAAGGTGGCAGTTAGAATTAATAGTTGAGTTTAATTATGGTTATGTGTCTTTTTGAGGAGATATAACTGAGTAGCAGTCTTCATTAATGATTTGAAGTTAATTGGGGAAAGACGGCAAGAGCTTTTTGTATGAGAAGCAATGTATTGGAAAAAGATAGACTTAAAAGATAGACTTTGATTAAAGGCTTAGGGTTTTTTGGATGCTGCTCCCTTTTCATTCTTTAATTGGTTCTCCACACTGCAATTTCTTAAAGGACTAAAGGACTTTAACGTCGTTTTAGTCATCCTTAAAACATTTTTTTCACATTATAATTATAATAAACAAACTAATTTAAAAAAGTATCGGTCGGTGTACTACTGCTTTGATTTTCTCCACTCAATGGGAACCAACACAAACAATAATTATTGAACAAGTGACGAAAAACTGACTTGACCTCAATTTCTTGAAGTTGACTCACAACTCACAAGGACCTTGAATTAATGAAGTTTTATTATTGTTCCTAGCCTTTAATCGGTACCCGTACCCGATGTTTTTGCCTATATTGGTCAAATTGATTCAAAATTTTACTTGCAAGTTAAAACCGCTTTAGTAAACAATTTCCTGGTTTAATCGCAACACACGTGGTATTCAGAGGAGGCGGCGCTTCGGCATCGCTTTGTATTGTAAACTGCCGATACGTGTCCCAAATGTATCGCAGTTAAATAATAACAACGCTGTATCGTATTGAATGACAATTTCTAAATATCGGGATGTTTTTAAATTGCCACTGTTAAAGAAAATCTTAATGTATGTTTCACAGAGAATCCAGCTATAGGCAAAAAGCGATACGGCGTAAAGCCACTACAGCGTAAAGCCGCTACGGCGTAAAGTCGCTACGGCGCAAAGCCGCTACGACGCAAAGCTGCTACGACGCAAAGCCGCTACGGTGTAGAAGTCGCTACGGCGTAGAAGTCGCTAAGCACGCAGAGGTTTTTGGTTTCCCACGCAGCATGTACTAGATTTTAAACCATTAGTTACTAGGTTACACAACGATGTTTAACTACGACAGACATAAAGATTGTCTTATAAAGAAAAAGTTAATATTTATGAATGTAGGTACCTACCAAAGTAGACTTATCTCTGACCAAGACTTTTACCTACTCGCTGGCTTTGAATAAAACAATAAAATTTCGAATGAATACAAAATATTTATTCCTCGTTCGAGGACTGTGTGAGTCATCCTAAAAAAAGCGTAGAAAAATCAACGCTGTCTAAAACAAAACGGAATCGAAGTAAAAATAACAACAACAATTGTATTTACAAAGTGACAGATGGCGGTCCCTCAAGACATTTTAAATGGAACGAATCAATTTAGATAGAACACTGGAATATAATTATTGTTAGGAAATTGTAAGTGATGGGAAAGAAAATGTGTTTGACTGGAAGAAAAATCCTAAACTTGCGAATAATTTATTTTATTGAAATTGATAACTGCTATGGTAGGTACGTAATAGGTTAGATATAGGTTGATATTACCTCTTACAATCGACTTTTGAAGTACCTATCCTATCCAAAAAACAAACTTAACTTATTAGTTGAAAAACATGTTCTTCCATATACGTCACTGTCAATTCTCCAACTGCAAGTGTAAGTCGACTATTACTCGTTAACTTGTAAAGCCTGCTTAGCTGTGATAGTTTTCCTTTTAATTTCATTATGATTATGTACTACTGCCATGATCTTTTTCACATCTCCATAAATAACTATTTAGCTGGCAAGGGGGAGACACCGGACTCTAACAAAAATTAGCACTTTAAAGCTTAATATTACGCGAACGGATCCCTAAATCGAAATATGTTTTTCAAAGAACGTAATATTTTTGAACGGATAGGCCAACGAGACCGCACACCATGACATAGACGCGAAAAAAATATCATCCCCACTTGATGGCGTGATTAATATGTATACCTATGTCAGATGAGAAAGTTTTATTTTCTAGTACTAAGAGTCTCGGAGCTAAAGCGGGGACAGACGGACGGACATGGTGAAACTATAAGGGTTCCTTGTTGACTACGAGTACGGAACCCTAAAAACAGGCAACTACTTTAAATGATTTATTTATAAGGACGAGAAGATCACGACAAGAAGTCAGCTTCTTTATTATTATATGTTGTTTTGGGTGGGAATTTATCAAATAACTAGCGGGAGGGTGTGTCTTACTGACTAGAACCCACGCGTGTTCCTTCCGCTGCCTGTATTGCCAGGGGCCTCGGTATCCTTTTCAGACTTTCCCACGACCCCGGCAGGAAAAAGTCAGCTGCTGCTGCAACTACTCGCAAATGAACCTCAAAACAATTCCCTTATGTAACCAAGGCCACACCGACACAACAACAAAATTGCAGCACAGCCCTTAACAGATAAACCAAACAGCATTTACCATCACTATCTAACAACAGGGGGGAACAGACACAAAGCAACGGCTATAAAGAATAATCCTCATCGCCCGCCTAGTTTTTGTCACAGCTCTGCATATTCAAATAGCTTGGAAAGCGCAACTTTGGCCGTAAAACATTTTCGTGGCTACCAAACAAAAAACGCACAGAAACTCAGACAAAACCGCGGGCAAAAAGTTGTAAAACAAAGAGAGGAGACTGTTTTGTTTCTACCTTTGCGCTGTTCGTTGTTTTTTAATTATTATTTACGGAGATAAAGCTGAAAGCGGCTATTCAGGTGAGCTAAATTGTTGAGTTTGTTCTTTTTTTTTAATGGAGCGAAATTATGCGTTTAAGGCTGGTGTTCTGTGAGAGAAACTATGCAAGGGAGTCCACTGTTCCATGTTAGTTTATATACAACATAATTATTGTCTACGGAATTATTATATAATTAAATGTTTCTATGTTAATTAATGTAATTGGTGGTGTACCGTTTTAATTAACAATTTTTTTTTTCTAATTTTCGTGTTATGGCTACCGCGATGCCACCATATTACCGTCGCATGGGTAATGTAATGTAAATAGGTATCTATCAACTTAAGCAGTATTCTTGTACCCATGTTAACAATAACTACTTACTTGCAGCATTTTACCTATATTTTCGAGGCTTTCTAAAAATGCAACTGTTATCGACAGCCCACTCTCTTTCACAGAGAGGACGCCTGTGTTCCAGCAGTGGGAACATTATAAGCTGATTATGATGATCGACATCGTTGTTTAAGGCTAGGGTCTCTTTAAAACGTCAGACGCTACCTACAACGTGCTGTGACGTCACGACGGACGACCGACACGCCGCGGGTTGCCAAAATGTCACAGCTGTCCGTCGCGGGCGACGTGCGAGCAAGACCCCGCCCGTCTGTTGACGAACATACCATTCGCCGTCGTTGGTGACGGACGGCTACACATCGTTGTTCGCGGTCGGCATGTGGTCAGATAGAGTGCAGCCCTTTTTATTTGGGAGGGAAATTATCAAATAACTTCTCCCGCTCTGGGCGGAGCGGGAGCTTGTGTCAGACTCTTACTGACTAAAACCCACCCGTATTCCTTCCGTAGCCTGTGTTGCCAGGGGCCTCGGTAACCCTTTCGGACTTTCCCGCGACCCCAGCAGGCATCGGCCCTAGTGGACCCCTGCACTTTTGCTGACATCTCTTTGAGGCGCGCGTGGAACACAACGCCCCGTCGATCCGGGCCTGGTAGTTATCGGACGGCGAGCTACCCATTGCTCACCGTCCGCAAGCCCGTGCCCGCGCGGGAAGTTCAAAAGATCGCGGGAAAGAGTGCAGCCTAAGACATTTATCAGAGTTTGAGTTTGCCGCTCATTCTTATATCACAGTGACATAACATAACATGTCGCCTGTTTTCCTCGAACAGTTATGCAGAGGCCATATTACACCCACATTTCCCAAGTAACGTTTAAGTCGCATGTAATAGAGGCTGCTACTGAGGAATTCCTGATAGAAAAACCCGATTCGTTTCGTAGGTACCTTTACCTACTAACCTAACTTGGAAACAAGGCCATAACAATAAAAAATATAGACTAAAATAAAATACAGTAACAAATAACCGCGTCACTGTCACCCCCAAATCAGTCGTGTAACTGGTAACTACGTCATTGCGACTAAGCTCTTGTTCATCGGCCGCTCGTGCCGCGGTCACGTTCACGGGAAATTGTTTTTGTCACTCCCATTTTAATTCTCACCTGTTGCTGACAACACACGTTGGTAGGGGCTTATGTTTGGGAGATCGTTTAACTTTACATAACATAAACTCACGCCTTTTTCTCATGGGGTAGGCAGAAACTATAGAACGCCACCTGCTACGCTCCTTACTCCTTTTGCTTCGTTTACGTTCATACATCTGGTTCGCCGCTTGCGAGTACTACGCAACTGACCTTCTGAAGAACATCACCAATTAGGTCACTATATGTCATCCTAGGGCGTGGTCCCGGCGTTTCCACTCACATCTGCCTTGTTAGTCGCCTTTTATTCATCCTCTCAACATGCCCAAACCATCTAAGCATACTCTTTTAAATTTTTCTCACTACATCTTCTTTTAAACCGCACCGTTGCATTACCACATCATTATTTTTGAAGATTGTTTATGTTATAAATAATTATAGATGTATGATTTTCTACGTATTTGGGTATTAAAGAGAATCCTGATGAAACTCTACATCAGTTAAGACTGATTTACCCGGTGGGATTTCATTGTCAGTTGCATGAGTTAAGTGTGGTAACCCTACTACAATTAGCTTTGTCAGCAGTATAGCTTCCGCCAAACCTTGAGAGTAAGTAATTGTAATGTAGAACATGGTCGTCACGTAGCGATTGTCATAACTTAGCTATAAGTACCTTGTACCTTTAGGATTAAGACATTATTATCTTCACTGTCATTCTGTCAGTAAAATAAAGTTATTTTTATAAAACTCTCCGACTGTCGTTTACTTAATTGGCGCAGCCGGTAGGATCTCTGTAGTCACTCAGTATAGTATAAAATTCTACAAAGCTGCTGTGACGTCTGTTCCAACAGTTTAACAGGGATCGCCGAACAAATAAATTTATTGAGCAACTTCATCGAGAGGCTGACGCTGAGTGTGGTGATAATAGTCCAAGGAGGAGATGGGAGTAACTTCGGGACTGTGAGTAGAACTTTTTCACTATCCTTTCTGTTTTCCTTTACGTGTACCTCTTTGATTAGATATATGTGTTTGTGTTATTAGGGGTCAGACAATACCTGGGTAACATACATATTCTATTGCGATAAAACTTTTGTGATAGAATAAATACGTAGATATAGTTAGTTTAGTACATTTTTATTACGATACAAGTCTCGTGATAAAGCAATTAGGTAGACATAATTGTTTAGTACCTACAGTCTATTACGATACAATTTTCGTATTAAACTGTGTCACTAAGTAGGTATTTTCCTGGTGTGTAGCGTTTCGGGTTTCAATAACAATGGATCAGATCGTACCAATTCCGTCAGCAATGACTAGCATTATTCCGGAATTTAGTGGCGATGCTAGACAGCTCCCACTATTCATAAAAAAATGCGAATATATATTAACTAAGTTTCGAGGAGGAGATGCTCAGAACGAATACTTATATCACGTCGTAACAAGTAAGCTTTCGGATAAAGCCGCGAACCTAGTAGGAGAGCGGGATCAAATAAATAATTGGGACGAACTAAAAGATTTGTTAGTGCAACATTTTGGGGATCCTAGGACCGAAGAATGTTTAGTGTTGGAATTGGAATCCTTAAAAATGAACCAAAATGAAAGTTATTTAGATTTTTGCCATAGGATACAAAACATACGTAGTATTCTTATTGCAAAAACCAATGAAACGATAAGCAATGTCGACGTACGTCAAGCCAAACAGCATATCTATACTAATTCGTCGCTGAATGTTTTCTTATATAATTTACCAGCGTATTTAGTTAGGCTAGTACGATTGAGAGATGTAACGACTTTGGAGGATGCCCTAAGGGTTGTTCTAGAAGAGCAAAACTTCCAAACAGTTTATGATCTGAAAAATAGCAGAAATAAGCCGTCAAGGAAATTTACGGAAAACCATAATAACAACTTCCAAAGACTACATAACTCACAAACAAGAGAGGCAAATCCGAATGCATCTAGTAGTTCACAAAATGCCGTAAACCAGTCAGGTTCACAAAACGCATCGTTTCAATTAAGGAATTCGCATTTTGCACAAAATCGAATTCCGTTACAGACTAGGTCAACTGTAAGGACGCCGAGTCAGCATGATCGGCGATGGACGTCGGCACATAATGCACCGTTTGCAAATACAGGTGCAAACACCGATGTTACTATGCGGACTGCGAGTTCTAGACGTGTTAATTACACAAACAATGATTCATACGATAATAATCAGTTTGCGTTTGAAAGGGAACTACAACCAAGTACTTTAGACGAGCCTGTATGTGCGGAAAATTTTCATCTAAGGGCCTCGAACAGAGGGAACATATAGTTTTAAAGTGTACTAGTTTTCGTTCTTTGCCATATATTATAATTCCTGAGTTAGGTAATGCAGTTTTTATGTTAGACTCTGGCAGCACTAGATCTTTTATCGGATCGAGTATAGCGAAGCAATACTTTAGAAATAATATATATAATGAGCGTTTTAATGTTGTTAGCACACATGGTATTAGCGAACATACACACGTTATTTGTACACAATTGCCTAAAATTTTTAAATGTTCGGAGGATCATAAGTTTTATCTTTACGATGTGGATAGTAACTACGATGGTTTGATAGGAAGTAATCTAATGAAACAATTAGGCGCGAAGATTGACTACGAAACGTCAATGTTGTGCACAAAAACAACGAACATACCTTTTGTCTATTCGTCAACATTTACGTATGTTCTGCCAGCACGTTGTGAAGTAAAAGTTAACCTTCCAGTTGATTTAACTTATGGCGCGGCCATTTTGGATTATAAAGAATTAACCGATGGAATAAGGATGCCTTGTGCTTTAGTAAACTGCGTTAATGGGTTTGCATATACGGTTATTCAAAATTGTAAAAACAAAGAAATGATCCTTAAGGTCACTAGTCCATTTAACGTAGAACAATGTAATGATAGCGAATTAGTAGTAAATAACCTAAGCGAAAGGGATGGACTGGATGAATTGTTATTAAAAAATCTTAACAAATTACGACTAAACCACATGAATGAGGAAGAAAGGAACATGGTATGGAATATTTGTGAGGAATATAAGGATATTTTTTATTGTGAGGATATACCGTTGTCTTTTACGAATGATGTCAAGCATAAGATTAGAACTACGAACGAAGATCCAATTAATGTCAAAGCATATAGGTTACCGCCAGCCCAAACAGAGGAAATTAGGCGTCAAGTCGATAAGATGTTAAGTGACGATGTAATCCGAGAATCAAACTCTCCTTGGAATGCACCTGTTCATTTAGTTCCAAAAAAGTTAGACGCGTCGGGCCAACAGAAATGGAGAATGGTAGTGGATTATAGACGATTAAACGATATAACCATAGACGATAAATACCCTTTGCCAAATATCAATGACCTTTTTGATAAGTTGGGAAAGAGTATGTATTTTTCAACTTTGGACCTCACCTCTGGTTATCATCAATTACAAATTCAAGAAGAGGATAGGCAGAAAACTGCATTTACAACACCATTTGGGCTGTATGAATTTAACAGAATGCCGTTTGGTTTAAAAACAGCGCCTGCTACTTTCCAACGAGCAATGGACAGTGTACTTAGAGGGTTGCAAGGGTTACATTGCCTTGTATATTTAGATGACGTAATCATATTTTCGACAAGCCTACAGGAACACGTCGTTAAGCTCAAAGCAATTTTTGAACGATTTAGAAAAACAAATCTAAAAGTTCAACTAGATAAGTCCGAGTTTCTAAGAAAAGAAGTTATATACCTAGGACATACAATTACAAAAGATGGCCTTAAGCCTAATAATGATAAGATAGAAGCTATCCTAAAATATCCAATACCTAAAACAGTCACGGAGATAAAAAGTTTCTTGGGTCTGATAGGATATTATAGAAAATTTATCAAGGATTTCTCTAAAATAACGGGACCTCTTACAGCATGTCTAAAGAAAGGAAAAAGTATAGTAATAGATGACGTATATAGAAAAAGTTTCGAAACATGTAAAGAATTACTAACAAATGCACCTTTACTGCAATTTCCCGACTTCAACAAGCCTTTTATTCTTACAACTGACGCATCGAATTTCGCTGTTGGCGCTGTTTTGTCTCAAGGCAACATAGGCTCAGATAAACCAATTGCGTTTGCTAGCAGGAAACTAAGTGATACAGAGTCTAGATATAGCACAATCGAGAAAGAGTTATTGGCCATAATATGGGCGGTCAAATACTTCAGACCCTATTTATATGGTAGAAAGTTTATTATTTATACCGACCATAGACCATTAGCCTGGCTGAATTCGTTAAAGGAACCAAATAGCAAGTTAACTAGGTGGAGATTACGGTTAGAGGACTACAATTTTGATATCCATTATAAAAAGGGTCAACAAAATACAAATGCGGATGCCTTATCACGCATCAAAATTAATGTCACAAATGATTGTGAGTCGATGATTGTAAATGTCGATGAAAACGAAAGAAACTTGCAGGAGCATTTAGACGAGGTGACTAACGAGATTATAAAACTTGGTAAAAAGGAACCAGAATTAGAGACCATCGAAATATCAGATTCTGAAAGTGACGCTGCTACAGCTAATTCTATATCCAATAGAGAGCATGAAGGTATACCTATCCTCAAAGAAGCGATAGACACTAAGCCTAGGCAAATTCACATTTTTACTTGGTTTAAAGACAGCTTGGCTGTAAAAGACATTTCTAATGACAAACAAAAAATTTTGGAAGTTCATTTACCTACGAATAACCAGGATTTAGTAAAGGATTTCCTTAAGGAATATATAGACTACAAGCATAAATATTTCATATATTTTGAGGATCCCGCCCATAGGAAAATTTTTGTCAACGTTATTATTTCACTCTATAAAAAGGGAACCCAACAATTTGTTGAATGTACTGAAAGAGTGGTGAACGTTACAGATGAGGATGAGCAAAAGAATTTAGTTTTAAAATATCACCAGGGTAAAACCTGTCATAGGGGTATTAGGGAGACAGTAATTAAATTAAAAAGATCGTACTGGTGGAGTAAGATGCAGGAAACAGTTACTGCCATCATTAATGCCTGTGAGGAATGTAAAAAAATGAAATATGACAGGAAACCCCTGAAACCATTTATACAGTTAACACAGACTCCAGATGGCCCATTACAAGAAGTCTTTATTGATCTGTTATACATCGAAAAGAACCAATATCTGACAGTGGTGGACGCATTTAGTAAGTTAGGACAAGCTATTTACATACCTAACAAAAGTACACCAGAGGTAGTAAGAGCCTTAATTAAATACTTTAGTATGTATGGAACACCCAAGAAGATAAGTAGTGATTCAGGCACAGAATTTAATAACGAACTGCTCAAAGAAATGTTGAACCTTCACAAAATAGATCAGCATATTGGAACACCCAATAATCCCAATTCAATGGCGATGGTAGAGCGTTTTCATTCAACAATAATAGAAATATATAGGTTAGCAAAATACGAGCAAAGTAACTTAGATGCTACATCCGTAATGACATACGCGATCATGGGATATAATAACACAATTCATAGTGCCACAAATTTCACACCTTTTGAGGTAGTTTTTGGACAAACAGAGTCAGGGAATATTTTTGATATCGATAGGAATAAAAACTTAATGCAGAAAATTTTACAAGACCATCGTAAAAGACTGAAAATTCTTTACGAACACTTGAGTAGCCATGATTGGACATAAAAGTTTAGTTAGGGAAAAGAAAGGAGGAGAAGAACCAAGTGTAGTAGATGGGGACACAATTTTTATGAAAAATACTAGGACTAGAAAAGCTAAAGAGTTGCCTCGTTTTGAAAAAGCAATCGTCATGGGAAATGTCGACAGGAACATAGTCCCAGTTAAGCTTAAAAATAGACGTACGAGAGTAGCATTAAAAAACGTAAAACGTCCTTCACAGATGGTGGTCGATACTTCTCGCCCTAGTGGATCAAGGGACAACTTTGAACATCCAGAAAATCGATCAGAATCCCGGGATAGTTCCGATCAGGATTGGGACGGCTCTGATGAAGAATAACCACTGGGACATCATAAAAACAATAGATTTAAATTCTCTAGCCCTACAATTAGAGAATAATATACAAGAATATAATAAGTTAAAAATTATTTGTAATAGTAATAGCGAGATATATAGGGAACTTATAGGATTAACCGTACAGATAGATTCTCTGTTAGAATTAACTAAGGACAGGTTACAGCAGATTTTACCGTCAAGAAGAACAAAAAGAGGTATTTTGAATCCATTGGGTTCTCTTGTTAAAGTAATAACAGGTAATTTAGATAACGAGGACGCTAGGAAGTATGATTTAGAGATAAGTAATCTAGGAAAAAGGGAACATTCCGTTGAACGAAGGGTATCATTAATGCAAAGGGCTTTTGATAAATTGCTTAATGTTTCAGACGATATCAATTTCAATACTAGACATCTAAATCTAAAAATTAAACAATTTCAGTCTCTTGTTCAAAATCAAACTAAGTAGTCCAATTTGATTTCAATCATGAATAGTATGCACCAAATATTAAATAATTTTCGTACTATTTATACTATCATCTATGAACTAGAAACAGCCATTGCCTTTAGCAAAATACATATATTACATCAATCTATAATTAACTCTACGGAACTATTTAATATTTTGAAGGTAATCAAAACGCACCATACCTTAGTTTATCCGTTAGATATTCATAACCTAGTTAAGTTAGAGGGAAGTATAAAAATTAAGGGGTTTATAGATAATAGTAAAATAGTTTTTATTTTGGAAGTTCCACTAGTAGACAGTAACACATATATCTATTATAAAGTTATCCCTGTTCCAATTTTTAACCCTACCACAAAAAAACCCTATGTCATTATTCCGAAATATCCTTACCTACTGGTGAAAAAGTCGAAATACAGGCCCGTAGTCGACAGCTGCGAAGAAATAGATGACCTCACATACCTTTGCTCCGAGGACAACGTTCTTCAGTACACAGAAGAAACATGCGTCGAGCAACTTATGTTACTAAAACATAATTTCACGGATTGTCAGCAACACCAGGTAAAAATAGAAGAAACCAAGATACAACCCATATCCGAAAGTCACTGGTTGGTATATGCAGAAAAAAGTATCCAGACAACGGAACATTGTGACGATGAAACCAGGAAATACACCTTGCAAGGTACATACATCTTAGTACCAAGTCAGCACTGCACACTGCAGATCGCTGACATCTCCATTACAACGCCAACGAATAGTAGCACAGTCTCCTTCAGCCTGCCAACAGCACAGATGCCCGAACTTCGACGTGACGTCAGCCCACCGGCGAAGCAAATGGATCTTAGAGGGGTGGACTTAGGTGACATCAAGGACCTAGTGAACCGAGCAAAGTACAGTGAAAGTGTTAGTGATTTCGAGTCATATTATGTACGTGTAACAAGTGACAATATCAGTGTATGGACCCTAAGTATTTACGTCATAATCCTAGTTTCTGTTATAGGTTTCATTATATATAGATGGGACTTATGTAAAATTTGTAAAAGAAATTCCCTAAAGACCACACAGTTGCCTTTAGATAATTTCTCTCTTGGGGAGGGAGGAGTTAAGTGTGGTAACCCTACTACAATTAGCTTTGTCAGCAGTATAGCTTCCGCCAAACCTTGAGAGTAAGTAATTGTAATGTAGAACATGGTCGTCACGTAGCGATTGTCATAACTTAGCTATAAGTACCTTGTACCTTTAGGATTAAGACATTATTATCTTCACTGTCATTCTGTCAGTAAAATAAAGTTATTTTTATAAAACTCTCCGACTGTCGTTTACTTAATTCATGCAATAAGTTGAAGCAACAATAGTTAAAGTTGAACCGTCTAAGGGCCGATTCACACCGGGTAAGCAGCGGCCGGCAGCGACGCGGCGAGCACTTTCAGTATGAAATAATTTTAAGCTTTATCTACATAATTAAAAGACCAGTATCGCTTGAAAAGCACGAAAGGGTCGCGCGGCCGCCCGCGGTGCTGCGAGGCTACTCGAGGCGACGCGGGCGGCCGCGCGAGTTATCAGCGATACTGCCCGCGTCACGTCGCTGCTGGCCGCTTCCGGCCGCTGCCAGCCGCTGCTAGCCGCTGCCGGCTTCTGCCGTTCCAGTGTGAATCGGCCCTTAGTCATTTGTTGGTCCAATTAAATTGTATGGCACAGGCAATAAACATGCATCATGTAAATGGCGCCTTTTGCGCCATGCAACTAACGAAAATGTTCATACTTCTAGGCGTTTAGGCTTATATAAGTCTCTCTGTATCTATTTAGTACTGAGTATCATAAGTAAAATCAATACTAAACAGAAAATATTTTTCCTACCAATTAATCACTTTCATAAAAAGTAAATGTAAAAGTATCCACTTCTTTTGAACTTGAAAGTCGTTAATTCCCTTTCAACAGTTTTGCGGTGAACCGACAGACAATAATATTTCATAGCAAACTCTCACGAGAGGTTCGAATGGCAAACAATCCGCTTATAGACAGACAGACAGGTTTACTGACGTAAGATCATTTATGTGAAAGTATCTAAAATGAATTTGTTTTCTGTGGTTTTTGTAGCCCTTTGTGTTATGGTAAGTTGTTATTTACGTACCTATGCTAATACAAAACTATAATTGTAACATACTCGTAGGTGGTCAGCTTTTTATTAGACCTGCCTATAATGTCGCCATTGCTGGGACACAGGTCTCCTCTCTGTGAGAGGGAGTGGGCCGTAATCCACCACGCGGGCCCAGTGCGGGTTGGTAGATGTCACATGTCTTCATATTTTTGGTTCTAGGACATGCCGGTTTCCTCACGATGTTTTCCTTCACCGTTTGAGAGATGTGGTGATGAAATAATTTAAACAAAGTAAAGCGCCTGTCTGGGTTCGAACCTACGATCTACAACTCGAAAGTCACGGCCGTTACCACTGGGCCACCACTGCTCTTAGACCCATATACGGGGTTAAATTTAATAGCTAGTGAAACTTAACAGGCTTGATGGGCATCGATAGATAGATTCAAAGAAAAACAATTTATACCAAAAAATAAACATCATTATAATACCTACATATGTATATAAAATTAGTTTAAAATATTTAAGTACTTTTTCAGATAAAATAATACATAAATAGTAGATAGGCGAATTGTTAGTATCATATTTAGCGATCTCCTGACTTTGAGTATATGAAAGTTAAATCTCCTAAAACGCGGCTTCCTCTCTCCTACCCTCTTGCTGTGCCCTACAGGGTCCATAATGATCTAAATTGTATAGTTACCACCTAAGTACACATTATGGTAAAGCAATAAAGATATTGAGTATTGAGTATTCATATCCAAACATGATAAAACAAAACAAAAAAACCGGCCAAGTGCATGTCGGACCACGCACAATGAAGGGGTCCCTAGTTGGGATGAATTTATCCTAAGTATTGTGGTTGAAAAACATGTTCCCTGATACATTTCAATTGCAAATGTAAGTTTGTACGCACAATATTGAGAGATTTACCATGATATTTTGAGACCAAAAAAAAAAAAAAGAAAGAAAAATTGTTTATTCTGCACAAACAAAACGCACATTATAAATAATTACGTAAAATACACACATACAAAGTAGCTAAAAGCCTCGTAATCAACCCATATAATTTTGACAATCCTGTCGATTACGACCAAAGACTTCTTATAGGTTTTCCTCTAATTTATAAGTAAATAACTATTTTCTGTATTTTTTTCCAAAATTTTGGGCTAAGTAGTTCGCGAAAGGTCAATTTACATCTATTTTCTTAAATAATTTTAAAAGTATAAAAAAAAAACTGAAATCCTTATAACAAGCCCTTTCATTTGGTATGTCACAAGGTACCGTTTCCAAAACTTTTATTTTTTATTTTATAATTTGTCTCCAAAAGTGACCCCCATATTCAAAATTCATTTATTTACGTTACACGTCCGCGTTCAAGTCACAGAAATTGATATGAGTACCAAACTACTTAATCGGTCCGTTAGATACGGAGCAAATTGGCTGTGACAGACGGACAGACAGACAGACAGATGAGTGGTCCTATAAGGGTTCCGTATTTTCCTTTTGAGGTACGCAACCCAAAAAACGATTGGATGATTAATGATTTGGGGTTTACGACCGCAGGTTAATTGAAATATCAGTTTGAAAACAGTTTTGTGTAAACTTCACAGAAGTGATGTTTATCGATATCTACACACGACGAATTAAAAAAAAAACAGATCAAATAGGAAAATGCAGCAACGAATAAAAGATAAAATTGCATTTTATATTTTTATGCAGCGTATCCATTTATAATAATATAATATAATATCAATTCTTACTCAACATTAACACAAAAATAATTCCTAAACAGCCAAAAAACTGCGAACTTAAAGGAAAAAATCGCAGTTTCGGCAACATCGACATAATTCCATTAATCTTAGTGACAACATAATTCAATGGGCGTCTGAGATACGACGGGAAAAAGAAAAACGATAGAAAACTGTGGAAGTACCAGGTCAGTGAACTGTTGGAGCCAAGCTGTGGCGCCAAGTTGACAGTGAGGACAGCCGCCGACGGCTCACGAAGTATTTCGATCTAATCTTATCATTTTTTTTAATGATAAAATGAAAGTTGGTCAATATTTAGCATACAGTAGGCAATCAGAAAAATAATATGGAGTGTAAAGTGTATACTTATGCCATCTAATGATCATTGTTTCTTAGTGCCAAGTGATAACGCAACACGTGACAATAATTAATAGGTTGGGTAAATTGAACGAAACACAATAGAAATTTTATTGTTATTACGCCTGTGGGCATTTAGTGTCCCCATGGGTAATATTTATTAGTTGATCTTGTTGTTGAAATTAATGATCTCGCGTTAATCATTGTATTAAATACTCTCCGAGTTATGCTAGTGACTACGTCACAAGTAGTGGACAAAAATCTCGCACGGACACAAATATAACTGTAACCTTTTCAGGATAACCTACTTTAACAATGGAACTGCGACCAGACTATACAATAAAAAAAAAACTTTTTTTTTTTTTGGGTGGGAAATCATCAAATAACTTCTCCCGCTCTGGACGGAGCGGGAGGGTGTGTCAGACTCTTACTGACTAAAACCCACCCGTATTCCTTCCTGTTGCCTGTGTTGCGGGGCCTCGGTGACCCATAAGTACCTTGCCGCGACCCCGGCAGAAAAAAAAAAAACAAAATACTTGGCACTATATTTACAGCAACACACACCACAGCGTAAATATAAAAAAAATTGCAAAACCAAAATTCCACAGTTTCAGTTTAGGTTTCATGGGTTATGGGTTTGGGTTTTGTGGGTTCGTGCTGCTATAGTGATAATGGTGCCGATTCCCTTGTTCACAAACTAATTTAAATTTAAGTTCAGTGCATCTTTTTCTTTCTATTTCATTAAGAAAAGGACAGAAGATTAGATTGATTTAGTTTAGTCCTGTCAAATTAATCAGCGCCTGTCACTACCCCATACACGTTTAGACGTGATTAAAAACTTGCCTACTAAAACTACGTCAATTTACATCAAGCGCTGATTAATTTGACAGGACTAAACTAAAATTTAGCTTCTGTCCATTTCTTAATGAAATAGAAAGAAAAAGATGGACTGAACTTAAATTTAGTTTAGTTTGTATACAAGGGAATCGGCACCAATATTCTTAGCGCTCGGGTACACAGAACCAGAACAGATTTCACCATACCACTGTACGGTTGTTGGTAATACATTGCTAGGCACGATAAAAATACTGCAGCGGGGGGCGGGGGCCGAGGCAGCGGCGCGGTGGCGGCTCGTATACGCAGCGTTTGGCGCGGCGGCGCGCGGCGGAGCGGTGGCGGCGCGGCGGCGGTGCCGTGTACACGAGCCCTTACCGTCCATTTAAATCTGATACTGTTTAATTAGATTGTTTTAAATATCAAATGTTTTGAGACGAGCGCTAATCCTGCCGACAAATTGTCACGCGGTTTGGCAAGTTTATAAACTGTGTTAAGGCCCAAAATAAACGATTAAAAAAAATTAAAGTGATGGATACAAGAGGATTTATTTATAAGCGTTGTTTAAAGTTGGGAGACGTATAAATGATACTAAAATGTATGGTTACGCAGACGTTAATCATTACTTAATTTTAAGTAACGTTTAAACACAAACCCAAAAAAAAATCGATCTAATAAAATTAAACAAGTCAATCCAGTATAGTGTTGAAGTCGCTCACGTACCTACTTGGGCCTGTACTTACTTCAAATGATAATAAGTTCAAAGTAGAAAAACATTTACTTCAAGATTGACGGGACAAACTAATGAATTCCTTTTAATCAACATCCACAAAAAAAAAAAACAACCGGCTACTCACACAACCTTTCTAATTCATCAACCGTCACATCTCTATCACCTGACGAAATATAAAAGGTCCTTTTTCTATCAGCGTTGATTAAGGCGGATCCCTCTACAAATTATCCGGGCTATAAGGCCAAGTAATGCACCTTATTGGATTATCTCCGGCTTTGATGTCCGTCCCGAGTTCCGTAGTCGTTTACAGCAAGTTAAAGGCAATAAAAAGCAAGTAATTCTTTAAAGGGAACTCTTATTAAGGAAAAAAATTGTGTAAGCTTAGTAAGTGGAGTGTTTCAGAGGTAAACGACGTCTGATCTTGTTGGACTTCAGTCGATCTTCAAGGAGACAATTTGGGAGATAAGATTTTTGACGGGCACGTTTTTGATCCGGTTTGCGAATTGTGAGGGAGAGAATCTTGTTTTGGAGTAAAGAGGCTCAAATCGTAGGTAGAACTTAAATTAACTAGGACTTCGTACAAAGACATATCGTAGTTTCTTATTACTTTATTGAATAAGCACACCAATAAACCCGTGCTTAAGTATTCTTTAGATGAGATTGGTACGACACAATTTCATTTAATTTTTTCATAAAACAATTCAAATTCCAATGGAACCTTCTAATATATTATAGATGTAACGATAAGCGCTAAATCCACCACTAAAGTCAAATTATGATTTCACTGGAGTAATGCGACGTGTTCTAGCTGTCACTTTGTGTAATAAAATGGTCATATTTATTGTATTCTAGACTTTACACTCATTAATATACATTTTTTTACACTTCTATAAATCATTTACACTAAACCAGGGATTCCCAAAGTGGTCGATATCGACCCCTTGGGGTTGAAATCTGTTTCCCCGGGGTCGACATAAACGAAAACTGATTTTGGGGTCGACGAGGTCTTTTTTTTTTTTTTTTGAGGGTGGGAAATCATCAAATAACTTCACCCGCTCTGGGCGGAGCGGGAGGGTATGTCAGACTCTTACTGACTAAAACCCACCCGTATTCCTTCCTGTTGCCTGTGTTGCGGGGGCCTCGGTGACCCATAAGTACCTTCCCGCGACCCCGGCAGGATCATGTAACCCTGTCTCCTAAACGACAAGGTCTAAACATCGATTCCTATTAATTAATAGTTCTTTTTTGAAACTTTCAAGATACTGTATAAGTTGTGTTACGTGTACCAAGTAGTTATAAGAATGACTAGTAGGAGGTATCATTTTTGTATTAAAAAAAAAACGCAACAAGTCGATAAGCGTGCACAAGTTCGTACAAGATGAAAAAAAATGGCTACGGGGATCTGAGGGTCATTGTTGTTCATATGTTCATTTTGGAAATGGGGTTTTTTGCTGAAAATAGTTTGGGAATCCCTGCACTAAACGATGATCATTAGAATAAATATGATGATTTTATTACACGAAGCGACAGCTAGCACATGTCAGATTACTCCAATTAATTAATAATCCGACTTTAACCCGTTAAGCGCTATTGAAATCAAAACACAATTATCATTTACGTACCTACCCTACAAACCATTATTCTCTTCAAATATTAGCTCTCATAACATGAATTACTCGGACAAATCAGCATCATTCACTCACTGGATCACAACAGGGCGACTAGATTAGTTTGCCGTGATAATTGACAATACAATGGCTGTTTCGGCCGCCATGCGAGCCCGCATCACGATCGCAATCCGACTGCATCGATCCGAACATGCAACAAACAGACAAACAGTGCGAGTAAACTGAACGATACGAGACTGTGGTTATCAAAGTTTACAGTATTTTTTAAGTTAACTCACGCCGTTTTTCCATGGAAATTGAAAAACAGAACGCTACGCGCTACGCTCCCTATATACCTGAGTTATATGGATGCTCCCATTCGTTTTGTACCTGCACATCGAAACGAATGTGGGGAAATAACACATACTATCACACACGCAACTTTTATAAGTTTTATAATGCCTTAAAGTATATGATCCACTGCAGTAAACAAAATCAGAAAAATATATGATATTCTTAAGGATATATGCTAGGTAGATAGTGTGTTGAAAACATAATATAAGTAATTTGATACGATAGAAAAAAATCACGAAGATACCTCTAAAAAAATATTTTAACGATTAAAAACCATATTAATATACATGCAATCATTCTGATTTTTTGTCAGATTATTCTACAAGCAACATATTAGCATAATAGTGTTTTATTTTTTTTATACAATCTATAGCTTTTTTGTAAATCGATAATTGCTTCATATTTTGCCATGAATTACCAGCGTTGTGTCATCGCGCTTCTCTTTCTTTTCTATGCAGTCCAACAGTGACCGCGCTTTAGGTGTTGTCGGCCTCTTAATATAAGAACGCACATGTTATCAAAATACATAAAGAATCATATTTCAAATAATATCCAGCACATTGAATTATTTTCCTTTAATTTACATACTGGCACAATCAAACTAATTTAGGAATTACAAAATAGTTAGGACTTATGCACACGTTGATGCAGTGGTGGCCCAGTGGTAACTAACGGCCCCGACTTACGAATTGTAGGTCGTAGGTTCGAACCCAGGCAGGCGCATTACTTTGTGTAAATAATTATATCACCACTGCTCTCACAACGGTGAAGGAAAACATCGTGAGGAAACCGGCATGTCCTAGAATCAAAAATTCGAACACATGTGACATCTACCAACCCGCACTGGGCCCGCGTGCTAGATTACAGCCCACTCCCTCTCGAACAGAGGAGGCCTGTGTCCCAGCAGTGGGAACATTATAGGCTGATTATGATTCACTCGTTGTTAGTTGTTCCCCTTTTTCATAGACTGTAGGTGAATACTTGTAGACAGTCGTGGATTCGTCAAGAACTGCACGCAGACTGGGCCCGATCATTGGGGATGTCGCTCCCCCGTAAGGGGGCGCGGCAGCGGAACCGGAGCGTCGCTCCCTGGCCGCGGAGGGTATGCGGTGGCCCGTGAATACGGACCCCTCATTTTGTGCGCCTGTAGCGGCGGTTTAAAAACGTCGGACGCGTTTTAACACGTCCGTGTAACTGATTGCTATGAGTAAATCTGTAGGCTCGCCACGACGATAGTACATTAGCGCCGCTTTCTTCACGACCCCACGGCGGTCAGTCCCCGCCAGGTGAGATACCCGGTTACCCGGGGGAGGACCAACGAAGACGACCAGCGACAGTGGAGCCGACTCGACGTCCCTACAGAATAGGTGTATAGTCCCCGCCCGCCCCGCTCTCAGATCTAGCCGATTACGGTCCGGACTAAGGGACTGTCATGTATGTGTGAACGGCATTGTGTTGTGTGTAACGCCGTTCAGTGTCTATGGTCCCGAACAACTCGTGAAACGTCTTTTATCAAACGCTCGTTTGCTGAGCGGCCCGCCCTCAGGTAGCGAACGTTCACGGGAAGGTACTTATGGGTCACCGAGGCCCCCGCAACACAGGCAACAGGAAGGAATACGGGTGGGTTTTAGTCAGTAAGAGTCTGACACACCCTCCCGCTCCGCCCAGAGCGGGAGAAGTTATTTATTTGATGATTTCCCACCCTCAAAAAAAAAAAAAAAAAGGTAGCGAACGTGACGTCATGAAGCCTTTTCCAACTCACGTCAATCCGCAGCTGTAGCTTCTAAGTTAGATTTGTTCCATTCAATTAATTTTTTCATGAAACCACGACATTGGGGAACGAATCTAACTTTAGCAAATGTATTAATGATTCTAATTTTTATAATTCTGTAAATAAATAAATAAATAAATGAATATCTGATAAAGTCGCGAATTATATTTTGATCAAGATATAACTTGACACTGGTCACGGATCTACCTTAAATAAAACGCGTCGATAACACGAATTCATTTATATGGCAAATATTGTGGTGTGCCTAGATAGTAGGTCCCATTTGAAGGAATAAAATAAGTTAGGTATCAATAAAATCTTGTCTTGTATGGATCAGAATGTTGGGCCACAAAAGGGATGAATGAAAATCAATTGCATGCAGCTGAGATGAGAATGCTAAGAGGGATGTGTGGTGTGACACGAATGGATAGAATAAGACATGAGTACATAAGAGGCAGTCTGAAAGTGGCACCGGTGACTGAAAAGTTGTGCGGAAATCGGTTGTTGTATGACATGTGATGAGAAGGAATGAGGAAAATGTCGTGAGGAATGTCTTGAGTATGAATGTCGATGGCTTTGGGGGGGAAGACCAAAGATGGATGGACTGTGTAAAAGATGATATGGCTAGAAAGGGGATGAGTACCGAGATGACAACTAATAGAGAAGTATGGCAGAAAGGGACATGTTGAGCCGACCACAAATAAGTTGGGATAAGGGCAGGAGAATGATGAGGTATCAATAAAGTCCAAGTACGAATTGATAAAGATTGAACTACAAAATAATTTAACTAACACGAGTGCACCCAACCTACTGTATCGTAAGTATATTAAGTCCTTCATAAAAAATCTTGAAAAAACCCAAGTCCTTTAAAAATTATTAAAACCCCTTACAATTTTACCCAATACAATATAATTATGCCTAAACAATACCCAATTCATAATAAATTGCATTTCACCCCTACCCTAGTCCATTACAAAGAAAAAACCCGTATCTACCCCCTTTAATGCAAGTCATTCTCCCCAGGGGTTAAATTGAGAACCGTTGCACAAAACAGAACTATCGTATGCACGCTTTTTGCTAATCAGCCATCTCTACCGTAATGTTTGGGCTACCGGCGCGGGCGCAAGGCGAAGAGTTATGGCGAACGCATGCTAATGCCGCACTAATCTAAATGTAAATCTGTATCTCTGCTAATTACTATCGAGATTACTGGCTACTGCACATCGCTCAGTATCGCTCTTTAGAAACGTTGTTTATGGCATCATGTTTGGCGCAATGGGTTGTTTGTTTGTTTGTTTGTTTGTTACAAGTTTGATATAGAAGAATTTATTTTAAGTACTGGCAGATTGGTTCTGGGTATATGTTTTTGTTTGTACGATTTTTCTTCAAACCTTTGAATTAGGAATATAACGTAGTTAGTTTTTTAATCTTTGATAACAATTTGACATTTCAAATCTTTGTCGTTTGTTTTTTTTCAATTTGGAGTTTGACATTTGCACCTGTCAAATTACTATCTGGGATTAAAAAAACGAACTTTAAGTAAAATGCGTTAACTATTGTAAGTGAAAATAAAAATATATTCGTTATTAGGTGTACATACCCCATAGAGCCTACAATATATATTCTGAGAGTAATGGGATAGATCGACGTCATCCAGCTTTTGAAGTGTAAGTAGATGAAAAGGTGTTTTTGAAAACCTATTTATCTACACAATAAATATCATTTGCCATTTTTGGATGAGACAAAGGAGGCGTGTGGTAAATTAATAAGTCAAAAACAATCATGTGTCAACTATGTGGGTATAAATCCGTCCATCTCATATTCAATTGACTTTCGTTCCAAAAATGACAATAAAAATACATCGCTCGCTTTACGAAAACTTCCAAACTCTTCCATGTTTTACAATGAAATAGACTGTTCACTGTAGTAAAGGATTCATGCATTTGAAAGCATTCATTTATATGCACGGGGAGTCCACCGTTACCGACATATTTATGCCCGCGTGGTTGGTTGCACATAGCTTGTGTAAACGAACGTTTAAACTTTGGAATTATACAGTTTTTATCTTTGGACATTGGTGTCGTTTTTGTGAACGTGAGTGTAATTACTCGCATCTTACTGCACTCGTAAGTAGTAAGTCGTTTTTGAAGCGTGTAAATAAGCGTTTTAATATCAACTCGACCGTTGACATGGGCACTGGGGCAATGCTTTTTGAAAAAGGTAATGTAAGATGAGTTTTCCTGCGGCCTTCCCAACCAAGGTTTACTTTGTAGGAGGCCTTCCAACGCTACGTCTTCGGGATGCGGGAAGCTCAGAACCGGTCGAAGTGGCGGTGCTTGGGGGAGGCTTATATCCAGCAGTGGACGTCTTTCGGCTGAAATGATGAAGATGAGTTACTTATGTAGTTATTAAGGATGCTATTGAATAAGATTCTTGTTATTTCTCTCCAACTAAGCTAATCATCCTTGTGACTGAAGTTCACTTCAATAGTGCAACCAAAGGAATCAAAGAGTCTGCATGCGTTCTCCGACAGTAATTTCTCCTTTGGACTGATCACCCACAGGACGTTTCGTTATTGAGAGATTCGTCGCTAGAACGTTTCACCTATGGACGTTTCGCCGACAGAACCTTTCATATGCGTCACTTTCGACGACAGTTATAGAGAGGATCTGGCGTTAATGGTCACTGTTCTAACCTAACCTTACCCAACATTATCCTTCGCTGTAGCTGCCAGCCTACTATATTTGCTACCAAGAGCTGTCGTGGAAAGTGACGCACATGAAAGGTTCTGTCGGCGAAATGTCCATAGGTGAAAAGTTCTATCGACAAAAACGAAACGTCCTGTCGGTGATCAGTCCAAAGGAGAAATGACTGTCGAAGAACGCTTGCAGAGTAGGAATCAAACGCAACTATATTGCTCACCAGTTACCTCACCCTTTTTATAACCGTTATAACCCACAACGAACGGTTAATTGCTGAAATCGACCGTTTAACAGTAAATTGTTCCAATTTACTAAACTATAGTCAAGTTGCGACTAATTTATAGTTACAACCGATCATTTACCGTTTCTTTGTAGTTTTTACATTATTTATTCAAGATTCCATAGTTACCATAAAACATTTACTTTTAAACTGAAATTGTTTCCGTTTCCGACTGCAGTACAACCGACTCTTTACCTGCACTTGAAAAATATTGCCAGGAGTCACTTCGCTCTTCTATACTTTACTGAGGAAAATTTAACTTTAGCAGAACTTATTCGCAAGAAAGGCTCCTCAAACAGTTGCAAATAGAGAAAAATATTTTAGAAAAGAATTCTTTTAAAAGGAACCTATAAATATTTTTACGGAACTTTGCTCGTTTAAAATGTGGAGCAGTTTTGAATTGTATACTAAAAACTGTGAAATACTCTTTGATTGATAGTTCAAACGTCCATTTCTGTCACGGTCACGTCTTTACTTAAAAAATATATTTTAACCATGGATCCTCTTATATAATAAACTCCCGATACATTTAAATGAATCTGCGACTCCCGCATTCCCCTTAAACTTAAGGGGAAGATATATAAAACAATGGTAAGACCTGCTGTCTTGTATGGCTTGTATGGATCAGAATGTTGGGCCACAAAAGGGATGAATGAAAGGCAATTGCATGCAGCTGAGATGAGAATGCTAAGAGCGATGTGTGGTGTGACACGAATGGATAGAATAAGAAATGAGTACATAAGAGGAAGTCTGAAAGTGGCACCGGTGACTGAAAAGTTGTGCGGAAATCGGCTGACATGGTATGGGCATGTGATGCGGAGGAATGAGGAAAATGTCGTGAGGAAAGTCTTGGGTATGAACGTCGATGGCTATAAGAGTTGAGAAGAAGAAACGATGGATGGACTGTGTGGAAGATGATATGGCTAGAAAGGGGGTGACTACCGAGATGACAACTAATAGAGAAGTATGGAAGAAAGCGAAATGTTGCGCCGACCCCAAATAAATTGGGATAAGGGCAGGAGAATGATGAAATTTAAATGAATTACCCAGCAAATTAAAAAAAACACGTTGACAAAACTGCGACTGGACAAGTGTTACCCACTATGCAATTAAAGATTTTGTTAATGACAAAACTCTCTGTTAATGGTGTGTATGTTACTTCTTTGTGATTTAATTTGCTGACATTTCTATCTTTAGTTTTATTGTAATTGAATTGTATGTATTATATGAAATAATTTGCATGCCGTAAGGCAAAATGTATCGGCACTCTCATCAAAATAACCATCATATCTGTATACCTACATTATTGGCAAATAAATGATTTTTGATTCTGATTCATGATGTGACGTCATTTAGCACGATCCTGCTTTGTTTACATCTGTTTTTTAGCCCCAAATCATATAAATACAATATTTTTTTGTGCTTTATTCAAGCAGAAATCGTACTTATTTACTTACCTTAAGGTGCATTCACACCGAAGTTACTTTTTGTAGAGCAACATTTTGCAACATGATAACCATTGATAACATTAAGAGCGTTTACGCCGTGCGAGATTTCATACAAATTTTCAAGTAAATACTTATGTTTCGAAATGGCTCAAACGATTTTAATGAAACTTCAAACTCAAACTCAAACTCAAAGCATTTATTTCAATTAAACCATTTACAGGACCTTTGGAATTGTCAAGGAGTCGGTCAGTTAGAAATATGAAGCTAGTTGCCCATTCCAAAGCGTAGTAGGTACCTATGGAGAAGAACGGGCAAGAAACTCCATGGACACTCACACACGGTTCACACACATACGTTGGATACATAGGTCTAAAAAGTTAGTAGAAAACATTTTCTCTCAGCATAATGCTGCGATACTTAAAAATAAGTCTTAGTGGAATCTTTAAGTTTTCAACTATTTTTTTAAATAACTTTAAAATTAATTATTTTAAAATTATAAAAAATCAAGCCTTTTCATTTGATATGTCACACGGTACAGATTGCGAAACTTTTTTTTTATCATTTTCCCCCAAAAGAGAACCTCATATTTAAAATTAATTAATTTACGTTACACGTCCGTTTTTGGGTCACGGAAATTCATATGCGTACCAAATTTCAACTGAATCGGCCCAATAGATTCGGAGCAAATCAACTGTGACAGACTGACACACAGACACAAGTGATCCTATAAGGGTTCCGGATTTTCCTTGTGAGGTAAGGAACCCTAAAACCGCAACATTCAATAATGAATTGTAAAATAAGTAATGCATAGATAAAAAAAAAATATGGAATTGGTTTCTTACAATGTACATATGTATATATACTGAATAAGTTTTGTATTACGTGCATAGATCCTATTAGCGATGACGATAGTAGAAAAACTCAATCGTATGATTTACATTGAATAACGAAATTGATCGAATTCGAAATTTAAGCGACTAATTTCTGAACTATAAATACATACCTACCTACCTTGACTGGGGTAGTAATAGTTTCAAACTTCAACACAAGCGATAAACACTTCGACATCAAATAAATACTTCTTATAAGTAGACGTATCTTAACAAAGTAGATACAACGCAAACGTGGAAAACTTGCAACTCTATTACTACTGAGTAACTAAATGCTTCGGAACAGTATTTCCTAGAGATGAAGTTAAATAAAGTATGAGTTTTAACTGCGAGATTAAAGTTGAGCCTTATAATAAGGGTTGTGTTTTATGCAATAATTCCTTCGAAGTATGAAACGCTACTGCTGAGAGTGAGGTCCTGGGTTCGATTCCCGGGTCGGGCAAAGTGTTATTGGGATTTTCTATCTGGAATTTCTCAGTAACAGCCTGCAGTCTGGATTTGTGCTCGGTTGATGGCAATAGGCCAACTTGATTTTTACGAGGGAAATGTACGAATATGAATCGACGACACATCACAAATGTGAGATGCTGGATGCTTTAATTGAAGAAATTAAATAACCACGATCAAAGGTTTCGTCACCTTTTGCTCAATTAGAGATGGATCACTTTTAAAGTTCTTAGTACATTTTTTAAAAGCAAAATAGTGAATTCATAATATATCTCATTAAAATAACTGGAATAATTCGGAATAATATATAATAAGAAGGTTGAGGGGTAATAATTGGATTTTTCCATCTGGAATATCTCAGTAGTTGCCCGAAGACTGGATTTTTGCCCAGTTGATGGCAATAGGCTCGCCCCCTATTACATGGGACTTGAACATAACTAGCGAAATGTGGGTGTACTACAGGTACACCTCTGCCCAACCCTTCGGGGAAACAAGGCGTGATGTTAAGTTATGTGTGTGTTAAGTATGAAAAAATACTAAGTTATTTTATAACACAATTATAATGCCTGGATGAGAAGATACCACTTTGTTTTTGGTTCAAACCAGTACATACCATTTACGAAATGACATTCCCGCTCACGTTCGCACGGCCGTAAAAATAACGCGGCGGGATTTTATTGCGCACTGGATTTTCAAGTCTTGGTGTTGAGGCGAAAGTTGAGAATCCAACAGATCGAAAAATAAACTCAAACTCAAAGCATTTATTTCAAATAAACCAATTACAGGCACTTTTGAATTGTCAAGGGTTCGGTCAGTCAGTCAGAAAGATGAAGCTAGTTGCCCATTCCAAAGCGTAGTAGGTACCTATGGAGAAGAACGGGCAAGAAACTCCACGCAAAATAAACGCTGTTGTATTTTCAACTCTTGGCGCTAAGCAGAGCGTTGAAAATCCGGTGTGCGAAAAAAAATCGTCGCAGGAAAAATCGCTCGTGCGTACCTTTTTTTTTTTTTTTGAGGGTGGGAAATCATCAAATAACTTCTCCCGCTCTGGCTGGAGCGGGAGGGTGTGTCAGACTCTTACTGACTAAAACCCACCCGTATTCCTTCCTGTTGCCTGTGTTGCGGGGGCCTCGGTGACCCATAAGTACCTTCTCGCGACCCCGGCAGGCATCGGCCCTAGTGGACCCCTACTTTTGTGCTGACGACATCTCTCTGAGGCGCGCGTGGAATACGACGCGCCTTCGACGCGGGCCTGGTCCTTACCGGACGGTGAGCTACCCATTGCTCACCGTCCGCAAGCCCGCGCCTACAGTGGCTGGAAATCCGCCCAAGATTCCCGACGCCCAGGGTGTCTCCTGCGGCGGCTAGGGGCGAGAGGGCGCGAAACGTGCCTTTTCCTCAACCGTCCCGCCTCCTCCTTCGCGAGCATTACTGCTTCGCAGAAGGAGGTGACGGCTGCCCATGCCCTCTCGCTCCGTACCATGGCTTGAACCAGGGCCGGACGCGAGAGGTCTCTGCCGCCGATCGCCTCCACGAGGACACGGCGGTGCTCTGCCCAAGCCGGGCAGACCTCCACCGTATGCTCCACCGTGTCCTCTGGGCGATCCACACAGTGGTGACACCCGGACGTTTCCTCCCGCCTTATCCGACACAGGAACCTCCCGAAGCTGCCGTGTCCGGTGAGGACCTACGTCAGGCGGAAGGTGAGGACGCCGTGGCGCCTCTCCAGCCACTCCTCAAAGAGGGGACTTATTGCCGCAATCGTGGCGTGCCCAGCACTGGGTTGCGACAACCGTACTTTCCATGACGCCATGAGATCCCGCCGGAGCTCCGTCCGCTGTGCCGCGATTTCTCGCGGCAGCGGACTTACGCCCCGGCATTTCGCCTCCTTTCGCCACTCCCATACGTGCGCGAGGACTTTTGCCTCCAGATCCCATGGCGGCAATCCGGCAAGGAGGCTCGCTGCCTCACAGGAGACCGTGCGGTATCCCCGGACCATCAGGATGGCCATGACCCTTTGGGCCGCGCTCAACCGGCGGGCTGGCCGCAGCGCCAGAGAGCGCGCCCATACAGGAGCCCCGTAGAGGGCCATGGACCGCACGACCCCCGCGTAGAGCCTCTGGCAGGAGGTGTTTGGACCCCCTAGATTGGGCAGGAGCCGCTTCAATGCAGCGCCCGCCCGCTCCAGTTTGGGAGCCAAACGTCGGAAATGCTCCACGAAGTTCCACCGGCTGTCGAGGACGAGTCCCAGGTACTTCATCGTCGACTCGACGCCGATAGAAACCCCTCCTACCGTTATTTGGGACCCCAAAGGTGGCGCGTTCCGAGGACCATGAAAACACATGGCCTCGGACTTGTGCAGGGCCACCTCGAGTCCCAATTGCCGGATCCTTTCGACGATTGTCGCAACCCCGCGTGCCGCTAATTCGGCCGCCGCCTGGTGCGACCTCCCCTGCGCCAGGACCAACGTGTCGTCAGCGTAGCACACTACGCTGACGCCGCTAGGGAGGTCGGCGCGCAGCACCCAGTCGTATCCGATGTCCCACAGATGCGGCCCCAGAAGGTTCTGGGGCCGCATTCTGCGTTGTCCCACAGGGATAGGTATCCCTGTGGGACAACGCACGACATCTCTTGCCGGTTCCACACTCCCTGGTGACCGGGGTAGATGACGGCCCTGTCCGTCAAATAGGCCTCGACCACACGACAGAGGTAGGTCGGCATCCGGTGATACCGGAGTGCTTCCCTGATGCAACTCCAGGGCAGGGTATTGAAGGCATTGGCGATGTCTAGAGACACCGCCAAGACGACCCCACCCTGGGCAACAGCATTCCCCGTCGTCAGGGCTCGCACACGCATGATGGCGTCTACCGTAGAGCGCCCTCTGCGGAAACCAAACTGGCTCTCCGCCAAATCCGGCCCCACCCGCACCAGCTGGCCGACGAGGCGGTCTGCAATGACTCTTTCAAAGAGCTTGCCCACCTCGTCGAGCAGCACGATGGGCCGATAAGCGGACGGAGAGTCCGCAGGGCGCCCCGCCTTCTTTATGAAGACCAGTTTTCCCGTCTTCCAACGAAGCGGGAACTGGCCCCTCTCCAAACATGCGCTTAGGAGCCCCCTAAGTCGAGGTCCGAGAGCCTCCAAGTCCAGGACCCAGGCCTTCCCAGGTAAGCCGTCAGGTTCTGGGGCGGTATTTTTGGCATTAAGCCTGCGTACCGCCGCTCTCATTTCTACCTCGGTCACCTCCGGTGCATCGTCGTCGCCGTCGTCGTTGGCGGCGACTCCTCGCGGGCCAACCCCCTGGCCCGCAGGATCTCCGCTTGGAGGGCGATCTTCGCCGCTCTGTACCCCTCGTACAGCTCCGCCTGAATGGCTTCCGTATCCGGAGGTTTGATACGGAGCCTGCGGTGCCTGGTGTACCGGCGTCGCGCAGCCACGCACGCATTGCGCAGAGCCGTCAGCTCCTGCAACCACCAGTACACCTGGCGCGAGGCACGTCCAGGTTGGACCCGGGGCATTGCCACGTCACATATGTCGGACATGGCCTCCAGGAACCACTCCGCCTCGTCGTTGATGTCGGCAGGCCTGTCTGGTGGTGACACCCAGGCCTGCACGATCGAGGCTTCCGGGAGGAGCTCCCGGTCCAGCTGCTTCAGCGCCCACCGCGGACCACTCGGGGCCCGTCGGACCGGCGCGTCCGAGGTCTGGGCGGAGACGTCAAACCGGATATACCGGTGATCGGAATAATAATAATAATAATAATAATAAACTAGCAACACTCACGTCAACAGAACGTCAAAAATTTGTTTTCACAATTTCCATATTTTTATTAATTTTAGACGCAGTTTTTTTTTTTTGTTTGAGAAACCCAAAACAAGCCTGAAACTCATGATCGCAATATAATAAAAAATACAACAACAACAACAGCAAAATCAATGAAATTTATTACAATAATACCGAATCAGAGGACGGTGATATCTGTCATGTCATCTCCGACAAAACAAAAATGATGAAGAAGAAAATCAAATTTAAAATATGTTGACGAGATCTGCTGCACGAGCACGCCCACCACCTCCGGACTCTTCGCTCAGCTCCGCCTCGCCGCCGCCGGTACCCAGCCCCACTGTGAGTGCTGTGACGACACCGGCCGCGGTAGTTGCGTCGAGCTCGAGCGACGAGTATTTTTCCCCGCCGACGTCGCCAACACCTGTACGTCGGCAGGGGAGAGGCCGGCCACCGAAGAGCTTGGGACTTAGGGGCCAACTGGCCCCAAGCCGGGTCCCCGCTGCCGGTGGTTGTGTGCAGCGCATGAGATGGACTCAGTCTATGAACGAGAACGTCATGCGCGCATATTACGGGTCTACAGAGGGGGGAACCAACCTCACTGCGTACCGTGTTAGGATGCTGTCTCTGTTCCAGAAACTAGAGCCAACCGTCAACGTCTCAGCCCAACGACTATCGGATCAGGTGCGAGTCATCCAACGCAATCACAGGTTGGACGATGCCGCACTTGATAGGCTGCGCTCAGAGGTACTGAGCAACCATATCGTCTCAACTCCGGCACAAACCGCGACACATGCACCAATCATTAATGCAATCCCGCCGCGGTCCAATCACGATGTTGAAGAGGAGGATGATAGGGTTGCCACAGTAAGTAGCCAGTGCAACGTCCGATTGAGAAGCGCACTGGAAGATGCGTTTCGCGAGTATAGGTCCACTCCGACCGAACTTAGACCCCGACTACCACGCCTACCCATGCACAAGAAAAATAGGGCGCTGGTATGTACCTTGGACTCGCTGCTTAAGGATTTCTTCGAGAGCAGCGAGGATCTCGTTGATACACACTCGATCCTATATTGCGCGGCTGTTGCGGCATGTCGTTTAGCGAACGTGAAGTTCCCAAACTGTGACGGAGCTACGCGACCAAAACCAGCCGTACCAGCCTGGCAATGCAGGATCGAGCGTCGTATTGATAGGGCCAGGGTACTCATAGGCAAACTATACTGCTTCAGGGAGGGAAATACACGACCACGAGTGATGCGCTTTGTAAGGCGGGCATTCTCGGGGACTGGAATCAGCCCTCGAGAATACATGTCTCGTGTCACGGAGCGCATCGACTTCCTGAAGCAGAAAGTTTGTGCATGGGCGAGCCGTATTCGGCGGTATAAGCGGCGGGTTGATCGATACACGCAAAATCGCATGTTTCAGAGCGATGAGAGGTGGGTATATAGAGCTTGGGAGCGACCTGAACAAAACGAGACAGACGTGTGCCGCCCCGATGATGCCACCACGACTGCGTTCTGGCGCAGCATCTGGTCGGTACCTGTCTGCCATGCTGAGGCTGACTGGATGCGGGATGTCGAGCGAGTGTGTGAAACTATACCAGAAATGGAAGTAGTCATTATCACGCCATCAGATATAGCTAGAGCGGTCCGTCCGTTACCGAATTGGAAATCACCAGGACCGGACGGACTGCACAACTTTTGGCTGAAATGGCTAACTAGTTCACACACTTGCCTGGCATCTCAGTTCCAGTCATCCTTAGAGTCTGGGTCGCTACCACAGTTTCTGACGACAGGCATTACCCACCTGCTCCATAAGTCAGGTAGTCCCGCGGAACCCAAGAATTATAGACCGATCACGTGTTTATCGACGGTTGTAATAAAACCAATGTTTACTTTGACGAAGACAATTTATTTTATTATAAACGAAGAGGTCATATTTCTGCGGAGACTCTTAACACCGCGATTCAGCGGATAGTGATAATTGTACAACGCCATCTATCGATACATCAGGAACTAAATTATCGTTTACAGTATCTAAACGCAAGATTGTACATTCCGCCCACTATGGACAGAATGTTCATTGTTCCAGCCCACCATGAACCAACCACATTCGAATAAAATGGACTGTATTATATAGTTTAAAAAATAAAAACAAAGCTTTAAGTCAGCACGACATGGTGGCTAAGAACAAACACACTTAAACAAAAAAAAATACAAACAGATCACAACAGTTAACATTTCAAACCATTAACAAAATTATTAATAATGGTAACAAATATGTATATCAATTCACTGAGTGACAGGTAACACACACAGTTTAGTTACTGGTCGTTTAAATATTATACCTTTACATTTTAAAGTGACTACCCTCGTAATGTTGTCCAAACCAGGGTGTTTCGCAGTGATTTTACCTAAAAGCCATTTGGCTGGAGGGAGACCATCCTCCTTTACTAAAACTAAATCTCCGATCTCGGGTTCAGGAGTTTTATTTGCCCACTTATAACGATGTAAAAATTGACCCAAATACTCACTTGACCATCTACGCCAAAAATGTTGCAGCATTTTTTGTGTTAATTGCCAACGTTTCAATGATGAAATAGACGATGTTTCATAATTATGCTCCGGTACGAGAATTAAAGATTCACCTATTAAAAAGTGCCCTGGAGTGAGGGGTGTTGGGTCTTGCGAATTTGTGCTTATTTGTGATAGTGGTCGAGAATTAAGACAAGCTTCTACTTGGTACAATAGCGTCGAAATCTCTTCAAAAGTAAGAGTCGCACTACCTATTACGCGTCGTAGATGATGTTTGGTGGACTTTATTCCAGCCTCCCATAGCCCGCCGAAATGTGGGGCATGTGGTGGAATAAAGTGCCATGTAGTGCCGTTGTTTGCCAAACATTCGGCGATTTCTATCATCAAGGTCGACTTTTCTTGGGCGAACAAGCTTCGGAGTTCACGAGCGGCACCAACAAAATTTGTTCCATTATCGCTGAATAAGTCAGCGCAATGGCCACGTCTGGCAACAAATCGTTTAAAAGCAGCAATAAACCCTTGTGATGTGAGATCACTCACTGCTTCCAAGTGTACGGCTCTTGTAGCCATACATACAAAAAGGCATATGTAACCTTTATAGGCCCGGTGGCCTCTACCTTTAGAAGTGCGAATCTGTATAGGACCTGCGTAGTCTACACCACTTCGATAAAATGCTCTAATTGGTGTAACTCGAGCTGAAGGTAGTTGTCCCATCAGTTGGACCCGAGTCTGTGCAGCATGGCGTGCACAAACAACGCATTTACGGACAAACATTTTTGCTTGGTTCTTAGCATCAATGACCCAGTAGTTAGTTCGCAGATAATTAATCATGAGCTGTGGTCCGCCGTGCAATGTATTATGGTGAGTTTCAGCTAGGACTAAATCAGTGAGGTGAGATTTTGACGGTAATATTATTGGGTGTTTTATTTCAGTTCTTATTTCAGCTTTCTCTAGACGACCGCCAACTCTCAAGATGCCCGATTCATCTAGGAATGGATTTAGTGATGTTAGTTTGCTTTTCTTTTGTAATATCTTTGCTTCTTTAATATCTTTTATCTCTTGCTGAAAACTCACTGTTTGACACTGTTTCACACATATATGAAGAGCTTCATTCAATTCTACGCTAGTTAACCATACAGGTAAGTTATGATTATGTACTTTTTTCAACTTTTTGATAAATCTTTTGCAATATGCTACAACACGAACCAATTTACGAAGAGACGAAAACTTGTTCCACAACTGCAATTGTTCATTCTGCGTTACATGACAAACCTTTTTTGTCTTTTCTTCTAAATTAGTATCTGGTATTTGTTTTTTATCATAAGTTTCAGTTCTATGTTTCAACCATACTGGTCCTGTTTTCCACAGTTCAAACATCGGTAACTCTGACGGGTTAATTCCCCGCGACGCACAATCTGCCGGGTTATCAGGAGATGATACATGTGACCATTGGTTCCTGTCTAATATATTTAGAATCTCTGACACCCGATTGGCTATAAACGTTTTCCAACGAGTTGGGTGGCTGCTTAACCAAGCCAGTACCACGGTTGAGTCGGTCCAAGCACGTAGGTTACCTTTTGGTACGTTCAACACCACTGAGACTTCCTGTAACAATTTAGCTGCTAAGACAGCTCCACACAACTCAAGCCTTGGAATGGATACTTGCTTAATTGGAGCTACTTTGGTTTTGGAAGTTACCAGATGAACGTAGACGTTTCCTGAATCATCAACAACACGTATATAGATCACAGCAGCATAAGCCTGACTAGATGCGTCGCTGAACCCATGAAGTTCCATGGTGCTGTTTTCCTTGATATTAATCCACCGTGGGAGTCGACATTTGGTAAGTTCAACAAGTCCTGCACGGTAAGTAATCCATTCATTTAATAGTATAGGTGGTAGTTTATCATCCCTATCTATTCCCGCAAGCCAAAGCTTTTGAATCATAATTTTAGCTTTTATGATTGCTGGTGATATCCAACCCATTGGGTCAAACAACTTTGCAATATCAGATATTACTTTCCTTTTTGTTACAGGTTCCGAGATTAGTGGCAGCTGAACAGAGTACTCGAAGTTATCGGTTCGTCGATTCCAGGTAAGTCCCAATATTTTCATTGTTTCACTTTCTTTCAGTTCTAGTTTGCTTCTGCTTTCTTCGCTTATTTCCTTATTTAATTGATCATCATTGCTTGCCCATTTTTGCAGTTCGAAACCTCTTTTGCTTAGTCGTTTAGTCATTTCTGAGAATATTTGTTTTCCTTCTGATACACTTTTACACCCAGTAATGAGATCATCCATGTAGAAGTTGTGTAATACTCTTTCAGATGCTAGTAGGAATTGGTGTCCTTCATCATAAGCGACTTGGTGAAGCGCTCTTACCGCTAGGTATGGAGCTGAAGCAGTTCCAAACGTTACTCGTACTAAACGTAGATGTTGTATATCCATTGCAGAGTCAGATCTCCACACTAAACGTTGATAATCTGCGTCTTGGTCAGTCACCTTCACCTGTCGATACATCTTTACGATGTCAGCTACCAAGCAAATAGGGTGAAGCCTCCACCTCATAAGAATGTGCCTAAGATCATCTTGCAAAGTCGGACCTACCATAAGATTACTGTTCAGTGAAACACCATTGTTATCGCGACTAGAAGCATTAAATACGATCCGGAATTTGGTGGTTGTTTTATCGTCTCTAACTACTTCATGATAAGGTAAGTAAACTGCTTCTGGATTATGAATTTCTTTTGGAGGTATTATTTGCATATGACCGAGTTTTAAATATTCTAAAAAAACATCCGAGTATTTCGCTTTTAAATCCGGTGATTTTAAGAAACGTTTTTCTAAGGATAATAATCTCTTTATAGCAATATCGCGTGAATTACCATATTTACAGCTCGGATCTGTGTCCTCAAAAGGTAACTTTACAATGTACCTACCAGAGCTATCGCGTTTTGTGGTTTCCACAAATATATCTTCGCAACGTTTTTCTTCTGGAGTGAATTAAATTTTGCTCAGATTGAAGTTATCAGATTCGAGCTCCCAAAATTGTTTAAGATTAAAATCTTCATTGCAAATGTTAGTATGCATAGTGATGATAGTACTATTGCAGC
Source organism: Atethmia centrago (assembly GCA_905333075.3). Classification (NCBI taxonomy): domain Eukaryota; kingdom Metazoa; phylum Arthropoda; class Insecta; order Lepidoptera; family Noctuidae; genus Atethmia; species Atethmia centrago. The sequence goes on along the minus strand of HG995374.1, from coordinate 25,559,105 downwards.
TCAAAGTATTGGTTTCACTATCATCACCCACTTTGCCAGATAAAAACCAACCCAGCCTGGTGTTTTGTGCTATCGGTGTTCCTGGTGGACCTCTTATCAATCCTTCAGTTATAATTTGACAATAGACTTCTGCACCAAGCAATAAATCAATTTTATTTGGCATGTTAAACTTCGGATCTGCTAACTTCATAACTGGTAAGTTGGGCCACAGCTGAACGACAATTTTTCTTTCATGTTCTTTCATTTCTGATATAACACTGTTGCATTTAATTCTGTTAAGCCCAAGTAATTGGACTGCAGACTCCGTTATAAAGGATGCCTGTGATCCCTGGTCTACTAGAGACCTCAGTGTTATATTAGATCCTGAGTTAGTTTCTGCATTTACCAAGGCTGTTGCTAATACAACCTGACAATTTGTGTTAAAAAAACAACTAGTAATGTTGCTTACCTCGGTCTCGTCCTTAGATGTTGTTGCAGTTTCAACAACATTGGTACTATCAACTGATTGCTTGATTGGTTCTCCGGTATCAGTTGATTGGCTATTATTATTTGAATGCAGCAACGAATGGTGTTTCTTTTTGCAAATTCTACATCTTGTGGGCAAACGACACGAAGTTACCATGTGATTTGCACCTAAGCAATTGAAACACAAACCCGAATTTTGGACAAAATTACGACGTGCTGACAATTCTTCCTTAGCAAAATCTTTACAATTTCCTATCTTATGATTATTATTTGAACAAAAGGTACATAAAGTTGGTTTATTCTCATTTGCATTTTTTACAACATGATGTGACTTTGTGGTAGTGCTCTTTGGTGTTTTGGTACATAAAAATTCAAGCGACCTAAACCTGTGCTCAACAAAATCTAAAAAATCTTTTAATGTAGGCAATTCCTTAATTGAACTACAAATTTTAGCTTCCCATTGTTTGCGAGACTCATTATCCAATTTAGAACACAATATGTAAATAACCATAAGATCCCAATTCTCAATATTAATACCTTCGTTTTTTAAAGCATTAAGACATTCGTTAGTTGTATCAAAAAGTTCTTTCAAAGAATTTGATGATTCAGTAGATATACATTTTTGATTAAAGAATCTTTTGAAAATACAATCCGTTATAAACTTCTTATTATTAAATCTATGTTCTAAAAGGTTCCAACTAGGTAAATAGTTATCACTGGTAATAGGTAGGTGTCGCAACAGTAGTTCAGCTTCGCCGGTGAGATAAGTTTTTAAGTAATGCAGTTTTTGTACATTATCCAATGATTTGTTTTTATGTATTAATGTTTGAAAAAGATCACGAAACGTTGTCCACTGAGAATAGTGACCCGAAAATGTAGGTATCGCTATTCTAGGCAATTTCACGCCATTCTGAGTTATCTGGTTGCTATCTTCCGCACAATCAGAAGTGGTTTTCTTATTCAAACGTTCTTTTAACTCGACTTTGTAATCCATGTATACCTCTTCCGACTGACTATACATATCACCTAAATTGTACTCTGACTTTTCATATTCTTCTCTTTTAACCTCGGATATTATTTTACGATGAGTCTCTTCAAACATCGACCACTGTTTCTCTAAACTTTCCAACCTTGTTTCCACGTAGCTAACGGTAACCCTTTCTTTAGGAGACTTTTTGAAGTTAATGTAACCTCTCTCCATCTTTTTATTAATATCTACTTGCAATCTTAGTAATGAATCCATTTTTATAATCTGTTTATATTCCAGAACTAATTTAAATTACAAGTCCCAAATTGCAGAATTGTTAATAAAACTTCTTAAAAATTTTATAAGTTCAAAATCTTGGTGAATTCTTCTAAGTGTTTGTAGACACTTTGCCAAAATTGGGCATGGATTCCCCGTCTAATCACACTTTTGCATGGAAATTTTACAAGTCTCTTCATGCAAGCTAATTATTCAAGTTCTTTTCCACTTTAATAACTTGATTGAATCACTAACTTTAAATGTTTTAAAGTACTCACAGTTTGTCCAAATGATTTGCACTGTCACAAACACTTTTCACTAAATTGCACTTAATAAGTCCAAATTTCGCCGATAGGGGGCGCCACTGTCGTACTGTCCAAAACTCACGGTGCATCAGTCACGGCATCCGAAATAATCCGGTTCGAATGACCATGTAATAAAACCAATGTTTACTTTGACGAAGACAATTTATTTTACTATAAACGAAGAGGTCATATTTCTGCGGAGACTCTTAACACCGCGATTCAGCGGATAGTGATAATTGTACAACGCCATCTATCGATACATCAGGAACTAAATTATCGTTTACAGTATCTAAACGCAAGATTGTACAACGGTCTATAAACTTCTTACATCCATTTTGAGAGCGAAAATTAACACACACATTGACAGTAATTCGATTATGTCAGCCTCTCAAAATGGATGTAGGAACGGGTCTCGTGGCACTAAGGAGCTACTTCTCATCGACATGGCCATTAGCCAACAGGTTCGTCGATTCCGCAAGGATCTGTCGACTTGCTGGATAGATTATAGAAGGCCTACGACTCGGTGCCACATACATGGCTCATGAGGGTGCTGGAGTTCTACAAAATAGATACAACTCTACGCACCTTCCTTGAATCATGTATGGGGCAATGGAGGACAGTCCTTTGCTATCCAGGGTGTCGACAGATCCAGGGGAATGATGAGCCTGTATGGATTAAACGGGGAATATTTCAGGGTGACAGTTTAAGTCCACTTTGGTTCTGCTTAGCCCTGAATCCTCTAAGCACGCTGCTGGAGGATTCAGGTCTAGGCTATCGGTTGAGGAGAGGTGGTCAGGTCATATCTCACCTCCTCTACATGGATGACTTGAAAATCTTTGCCCCCAACAAATTGCAATTGATGGAGCTACTGAAGGTAACTGAAACTTTCAGTAGCGCCATCAGAATGGAGTTTGGTGTGGACAAATGTGCAGTCATGCATGTAAAGCGAGGGGAGATAATGGAATCCGAGGGAATTCAACTTTCGGATTCCATACACCTTAGATCCCTCTCCTCACCCGAAAGCTATAAGTATTTGGGTATGTCGGAAGCGTTAGGCATCAACATTACTGACATGAAGCAATCATTGAAGGAGCGCTTTTTTGGCCGTCTGGAGAAGGTATTGATTAGTCCTCTTTCAGGCGGAAACAAGGTGCGTACCTTCAACGGTTGGGTCATGCCGGTTTTGATGTACTCTTTCGGCATACTCAAATGGACTCAGACCGAACTCGACGCCCTGGATAGGAGGGTCCGTACACTGTTGACCGCAAACCGGATGCATCACCCACGATCATCGGTGATGAGACTGTACATCCCGCGGAAGTGCGGGGGTTGAGGCTTTTTAAATGCGAAGACCCTCCACAACCGCGAGATATGCAGTCTCAGGGAATATTTTTTGAAAACCGAAGTGGGTATGCACCGTGATGTGGTCGCAGTGGACAAAGGGCTCACCCCACTTTCCATGGCTAAAGAGAACTGGTGCAAACCTGTAATACTTACAACGGATGACCGCAAGGAGATATGGCAAAACAAGGAGCTACACGGGCGCTTTTATCGGGCTCTTCATGAGCCCGATGTAGATTTTTTAGCGTCCGTATCCTGGCTACGCTTTGGGGACCTTTTCGGGGAAACCGAAGGTTTCGTCTGTGCAATTATGGACGAAGTTATCTTGACGAATAACTACCGGAGACATATTATGAAGGACGGGACGGTTGACGTGTGTCGGGCATGCCACCGTCCGGGTGAGTCTATCAGACATATTATCTCTGGTTGTTCTCGTCTGGCTAACGGCGAGTACTTGCACAGACATAACCAAGTGGCTAGGATTATTCACCAGCAACTTGCTTTGAAATATAAACTTGTGAACTCTGAGGTACCGTATTACAAGTATGCGCCCGGCCCAGTTCTCGAAAATGACCATGTCACGTTGTACTGGGATCGGTCTATCATTACTGACAGGACTATTGTCGCCAATAAGCCTGATATAGTGGTGATAGATCGATTAGCGCGCCGCGCAATGATAGTCGATGTTACCATTCCACATGACGAAAACCTCGTGAAAGCTGAGAAAGAGAAGCAAATAAAATATCTCGACTTAGCACACGAGGTTGTTGACATGTGGAATGTTGACTCGGCTGTCATTGTGCCGATTGTCGTTACGGCCAATGGCCTGATGGCTGAAAGCCTCAACCATCATCTCTCGAGGCTCTCGTTAGGCGGCTGGATCAAGGGCCTGATTCAGAAGGCAGTACTCCTCGATACGGCCCGCATTGTGAGGAGGTTCCTGTCTCTGGAGTCCTAACCACCGGTAGCTTGGACTCTGCTCCCGACACAAGCGGACCACTATTTTTTATATTTTTAAATGTTTTTTTTTTTTATACCTTTTTTCAAGAAATATTTAAAAATATATTTTATATGTAAAAAAATAAATAAACGAAATAATAATAATAATATTTATTTATAAAAATGGTGCAGATTTACAATAACTTATCTTAAAAATAAATGAATGGGTGGAATGGGTCTCCACCCCCTCCATGACGCGCCAGTCAACTACACGCGGCGACAGAGCGGGGCTGGCGAACGAGATGTCCACCACTGATTCACCCCGCATCCGCACACACGTGGAGACTGAACCCCGGTTTAGGACGACCAGGCCTGTCTCCAGAGCCCAGTCCTCCACCATCCTGCCCCGTGTGTCCGTTAACCGGGAACCCCAAGCCAAATTCTTGGCATTGAAGTCCCCGAGGACGACCACGGGGAGGGAACCAAACCCGACGATGACGTCTCTCAACTCCGCAAGGGAGTTGTGGAACTCGGCAAGAGTTCGGTTCGGAGAGAAGTAGACCCCTACCACAACAATCTCCCCGAACCGTGCTGCTACGCAGCCCCGTCCTCTCTTGACGGCCTCGAGGGACGGGGTACCGGCGGCGGCCGACGAAATTAGGGTCACTGAGCCGCTCAGGTCCTCCACCCAGTCATCCCTGGGCGGGACAAAGTACGGCTCAGCGACCACGGCGATGTTAATCGACCACTGCGCCATGCTCTGGAGCAGCAGATCCTGAGCGGTGGCGCAGTGGTTGATGTTCGCCTGGAGGAGGCGTAATGGGGCCATTATTGGCACTCCATGTCAGCCCCCTCTTGGGCCTCCTTCCCAGCCCCCTGAGAGGGGAGGCGTGCCGCAGCGGCCACGGTGGCGACAGCGACGACGGCGGTGTTGGAGGCGGCAGCGGTGGTGGCAGTGGTGGCGGCTGCGGCGGTGACGGCGGTGGCGGAGGGCTTGCCTCTGGCCCTGGCTTTGGTGGGTGGGGCGCAGGCCTTGCCCCCCATCCGGTGCTCGGCCGGCTTGCCAGCCGCCGCACATACGGCACAGTGCGGCGTGGCATTGCACGAGCCGGCCTTGAGCCCGGGCAGACCGCAGCGGTAGCAAAGACCGCTGTGGTCCACCTCCGAGGTGCAATTCGCTTGCACGTGGTTGCCCACCTGGCAGCGGAAGCACCTCAGAGGTCTGGGTTCCAGCAGTTTTACCTGCGCGGAAACCCAGCCCACCAAGAGCCGTTGGCCCTCCCCGGCAATTTTTCTGGCCGCCGACACGGGGCAGCTTACCATTACAGTTTGCAGCCCCGTGGAGTCAGGACGGATGGTGCCTGCCTTCACCTGCTCGGCAGAGCACCCCCTGGTCCTAACCATCGCGGCGACCACCTTCTCTTCAGTCGCGGAGTCGTCCAGGCCCATGATGCGCATGCTGGCGCACATGGTGGGCCTGGACACTCGGACCTCATCCGCATTTAGTGACGCCCTAAGCCTTTCGGCCAGGGCGTCAGCGGCCGGGCCACTAGCCGCACCGGGGACCTACACCATTCGGGCTCCAGTCGCCGTAATTTTCATTTTAAGGCCCCCGGCAGCGCCGAGCTCCTCGAGGCGCACCACCTCACCCACCTACTCAAGGGCGGTCTTGTAGGACACGCCCTTCTTTTCTGCATCCGGCTGTAGTGTAATCACTACGGCTGCGGAATTCGGGGCGCGGAGCCTAGCCGCGGCGGTGCGCTTCTTGCGCTGCTGCCGCCTCTCCCTCTTTTTGGCTGCCCTTGCTGCCTTACCAGCCTTCTTCTTCTCCCCGGCCACTTGCCATTCCGCATCGGCCGGAAGAGATTTAGGAGGCGGTGGAGGCCGTCTCGCCGCCAGGACCGGAGCCCTCGCCTCCTGGGCTGGAGCTCTCGCCACTGGGGCTGGAGCTCTCGCCGCTGGGGCTGGAGCCTTCGCCACCTGCGCTTTCGCCGCGCCCTTGGTCTGTCCCGTCGATCCCGGTTTGGCCGTGGAACCTGCAGCGGCTGAATATGAGGCGGCCTTCGACCTGCCCGAGGCCGGCTGGCTCGCCGCTAACGGGGGGCGCAGGACGATGGCCTCCAGGGTGGAGAAACGACTCCGCAAGGAAGCCATTTCCTGCCTCACCAGGGTTAGAACCCGGTCCTCCACAGGCACGGGCCGTCCCTGTCCCTGCTGCTGCCCCCCTTGCGGCTCCATTCGCGGGCCGGCTCCTCGGAGCCCAGCCAGGTCCACTTGGAGCTTCTCGTTCTCCTTTCGGAGAAGCTCCATGGCAGCTGTCAGGCGGGCGACCTCCGCCCGCATTTCAGGCCTGACGTGAAGGGCCTCCGCTGCCGTCACAATAGAGGCCGTGGCCGCGGCTATGGCCTGATCCTTAGAGGACCTGAGCCTCTTCACGGATACCGCCTTGATCGCAGCAGCCACGACCTCTGCAAACCCGGCCGCACGCTCCGACCCGGAACCGCCAGCGGCTTCCGCCTCACCTTCAGAAACTTTAGAGGGGGGCCACTAATCTTGCCGCAATGTCATCTCATCTCAGCGACAATCAATGCCAAAAACTTGTCAAAACTGTAGGAAAATTAGAGAGGAATTTTTGACGGATTGACACTGAGATTAGAATTACTGAAGATTTTGTTATACTTATACAAAAAATTCGTCCAAGTGTGTATCGGACCACGCACAATGTAGAGTTTCGTAGTTGGGATGAATTTATCCCATGAACAAACTTAAACTTGTAGTTGAAAAAATGGTCTCCCTTACATCGATATACGTCACGGTGAATTCTTCAACTATAAATGTAAGTTTGTATCCGCAATTATTTTGAATGTGATAAAACTATAAATTAACGTTGTTCGGATTTCTTTATGTGCTGTGAAACCTTGCTTATTGACAAATTTCATGATTCTGAGTTAATGGGAAGTACCTTATATGTCGCATATATGACCTTTTTTTATTGCGTTGGCTTGGAAGCCTAATTTTTTTAGAGATCCGAGGTACTGTAGGCCTACGTATTTAATATTAGGACGCTGACAACACCTAAACCGCGGTCACTGTCAAATTCCATAGAAATGAAAGAGAAGCGCGATGACACAACGCTTGTAATTTATTGCAAAATATGAAGTAATTATCTATTTACTCAAAACTGAGTTGAGTAATCGAAAATAAAAAACAACCAAGTTCTGCATTCAAATAAGACGTTCTTGTTATTAATTAAATACGTAACGTATGTTGATATTTGATACAGATATTTTGGATTAGAACTCAAAGTAAGAGGTTAGTTTAACGTTAGTTTGTATCGAGATTTTGTTTTCAAAACGTGTTTTGGTAACAACCAAGTTCTGGGAAATATGTTTAAAATTAACATATATTTTTTCCACTACCACAAACTATACAGTTTGGCAATTTTTTTTCCTAAGCGAAGCCTATTTTGGTCAATTGGGTCTTGTCAGCGCCTTAGTTGCAACTTCATATTTCCAAGCATTCCTGAGAAAAAGGGTCTTGAGAGACAGACAGATGGACGGACGGGACGGACGTACAACGAAGTGATGATATGGGTTCCGTTTTTTTCTTTATAGGTACAGAACCCTAAAAACATAACGCCTTACAAAATCTACTTACCTTCAACACCAAAAGATTCTTCTCCGATCTTACCCACGTAACCGTACTCGTATATACTTCATCTTTATAGCCTCATAATTACAAATGCTACTCGAGTACTCGTCAAGTTAATTCTCTAAGCTCTTTGAACTATCGCTGGCTGGATATAAATTCATATTTTCCCGGCCAATGGGCTCGAAAATTACTGGAATTATACGTGCGAAGTGCAGGAGACGCCCTGTGCCGTGTACCGTGTGCCGGAGTACGGAGTATCAATGTTGATTGTGGTAAGAGATTTGTTTTAATTGAGTTTCTATGATGGGAATTCAGAAATTGACGGTAGATGCTTTGAGGACATCAAGCTTGTCTTATTTGTAAAATAAACAGGGTTTTTTTCTAAATTTGCTTTGTATCGACTATTTGTAAAGGAAATGAAACTTACTCGAAAGAAAATTCATGTTTGGTAGAATAGTGCTTCCTCGAAAAAACATAATCTTTAAAACTGTAGGAAAAAAAACGATAAAAATGAATAGCTAACTATACTTTTTTATCGTTTTTATTTATTTTTTGGGTGTACAATTTGTTATAGGTATTTTTTGAGTGACTACGCTTTGCTATAGCCAGAACCCAAAACGATGCAAGCACAACACGATCACGCTTACAAAAGTGTCCGGCATTGCATGACGTCATTGTTCTCATTCACATTCGTTCACCGTTCACTCATTACTGAACGACTCACTGAGTGTGATGGACACGTGTCGAGTCGTGTCGTGTTTGATTGTTCTAAAGATTTTCTGCACAATAGCGGTTCTGCTGTGGCAAAAATCTCATTTTAGGGGTTGGCGCTGTATTGTTTAAAATTCTAAAGTTAAAAAATACTTTTCCAACAAAAAAAAAATCATATCCCAGAGCTGCCGGGGTCGCGGGAAGGTACTTATGGGTCACCGAGGCCCCTGACAACACAGGCAACAGGAAGGAATACGGGTGGGTTTTAGTCAGTAAGAGTCTGACACACCCACATTTGATGATTTCCCATCAAAAAAAAAAAAGAGTACCCAATTAGGCTGATTGCTCACGGTGTCTTGGTCGCACTGTCTGGTATTGACTGACTGACTGTATGTACTTATCAGGCCGTCACTTAATCGACGAGTATGTCTATCGGTACCTACTTAAGGGGCCGTGCACGAAATCGACAGGTTTTGATCAATTTTATTCATTATTTGTGAGAAGGGCAAAAATAATTTAAACAAAATTATTTGTGATTTGAAAAGTCGAGTTCTGTTGAGTTAAGTTGTTTTGTATGCATGTGGCTAAAAGGGATATTTCAAGTATTCATGGATAATCACTAATTTTCGCAACAAGTTTTCCAAAAAATGACGCAAGACTGACGTTTGATCACCTTTTTACAAGAAACCACTTTTGAACATTAAAAATATCGTCAACATCATTATAATAATATGGTCTACTTGCATGAGGCTGGACCTCTTTTTTCAACTTCGATACAAAATAACATTATAGCAGAAAAATAATTTTGAAAAATATCATTTTTAAAAAAAAAAAAACCCAGACGGTAATGTATTTTTTTCTATTATTTAGCAAACGATTTCAAGAAATTTAAAAATTACACCTTAAAATAAAATTGAATTTTGTTTTATGATAATACACACTCTTCATTAAGTAAATCAATGGCGAATTAAACTATATTTTCGAGAGCGCAAAAGTGATGAAACTATTAAAATGTGCCGTTACTGACACGAATGGTTTAGCACCACGAACTAAACCTATATCTTTATAGTCACACAGACTTAATGTTTCAATATTATTTCAAGCTTTCTCACAATATTCGATAAGAAATTAAAAATACCCTCTTTTGTCAGTACAAAAGAGGGTATTTTTCGTGCACGGAGCCTTAATAGTATGTTTATTTATTTCTTTATTGGTCTATCTACAATCGTTACACTGATCAATCAATTAACACAAGCCAACATACAAGTCAATTGCACAATATAAAGAAATCGACACAGCATGCATGCATGCATGTTGTATATCATGAGATGCCAGTGGCCTGACGTCACTTTTCCTTCACGATTGACTCATTAACAACAACTGACTCACCGAATGTGAATTTCCCATAAAAGTTCCCATGTAAATACTTCGCTTTTCCGTCGTCAGCAAGGAACCCTTATAATTTCACCATGTTCGCCTGTCTGTCTGTATGTCTGTCCCTAGCCTAGCTCAGAGACTCTTAGTACTAGAAAGCTGTAATATGGCCGACAATGTGATAAAATAAAAACTTGAAAATTTTTGTTTTTTAGTATGGGATTTTATTTTTTTTCGTCGCCTATCCATCGAGGGGGTAACGTTGACTAGGCCGTACAAAAATATTGCGGGTCTGCGGAAACCATTTTTCGATTCAAAAATGCGTGCATAAAATATATATAGCTTATATAAAGTACTAATTTTTAACCCCCGACGCAAAAACGACGGGGTGTTATAAGTTTGACGTGTCTGTCTGTCTTTTTTTTTTTTTTTTGGGTGGGAAATCATCAAATAACTTCTCCCGCTCTGGGCGGAGCGGGAGGGTGTGTCAGACTCTTACTGACTAAAACCCACCCGTATTCCTTCCTGTTGCCTGTGTTGCGGGGGCCTCGGTGACCCATAAGTACCTTCCCGCGACCCCGGCAGGCATCGGCCCTAGTGGACCCCTACTTTGTGCTGACGACATCTCTTTGAGGCGCGCGTGGAATACGACGCGCCGTCGACCCGGGCGTGGTCCTTACCGGACGGTGAGCTTCCCATTGCTCACCGTCCGCAAGCCCGCGCCTACGGTGGCCGGAAATCCGCCCGGGATTCCCGACGCCCTGGGCGTCTCCTGCGGCGGCTAGGGGCGAGAGGGCGTGAAACGTGCCTTTCCCTCAACCGTCCCGCCTCCTCCTTCGCGAGCATTACTGCTTCGCAGAAGGAGGTGACGGCTGCCCATGCCCTCTCGCTCCGTACCATGGCCTGAACCAGGGCCGGATGCGAGAGTTCTCTGCCACCGATCGCCTCCACGAGGACACGGCGGTGCTCTGCCCAAGCCGGGCAGACCTCCACCGTATGCTCCACCGTGTCCTCCGGGCGATCCACACAGTGGTGACACCCGGACGTTTCCTCCCGCCTTATCCGACACAGGAACCTCCCGAAGCTGCCGTGTCCGGGGAGGAGCTGCGTCAGGCGGAAGGTGAGGACGCCGTGGCGCCTCTCCAGCCACTCCTCAAAGAGGGGACTTATCGCCGCAATCGTGGCGTGCCCAGCACTGGGTTGCGACAACCGTACTTTCCATGACGCCATGAGATCCCGCCGGAGCTCCGTCCGCTGTGCCGCGATTTCTCGCGGCAGCGGACTTACGCCCCGGCGTTTCGCCTCCTCGCGCCACTCCCATAAGTGCGCGAGGACTTTTGCCTCCAGATCCCATGGCGGCAATCCGGCAAGGAGGCTCGCTGCCTCACAGGAGACCGTGCGGTATCCTCGGACCATCCGGATGGCCATGACCCTTTGGGCCGCGCTCAACCGGCGAGCTGGCCGCAGCGCCAGAGAGCGCGCCCATACAGGAGCCCCGTAGAGGGCCATGGACCGCACGACCCCCGCGTAGAGCCTCCGGCAGGAGGCATTTGGACCCCCTAGATTGGGCAGGAGCCGCTTCAATGCAGCGCCCGCCCGCTCCAGTTTGGGAGCCAAACGTCGGAAATGCTCCACGAAGTTCCACCGGCTGTCGAGGACGAGTCCCAGGTACTTCATCGTCGACTCGACGCCGATAGAAACCCCTCCTACCGATATTTGGGACCCCAACGGTGGCGCGTTCCGAGGACCATGAAAACACATGGCCTCGGACTTGTGCAGGGCCACCTCGAGTCCCAATTGCCGGATCCTTTCGACGATTGTCGCAACCCCGCGTGCCGCTAATTCGGCCGCCGCCTGGTGCGACCTCCCCTGCGCCAGGACCAACGTGTCGTCAGCGTAGCACACTACGCTGACGCCGCTAGGGTGGTCGGCGCGCAGCACCCAGTCGTATCCGATGTCCCACAGATGCGGCCCCAGGACCGATCCCTGTGGGACACCGCACGACATCTCTTGCCGGTTCCACACTCCCTGGTGACCGGGGTAGATGACGGCCCTGTCCGTCAAATAGGCCTCGACCACACGACAGAGGTAGGTCGGCATCCGGTGATACCGGAGTGCCTCCCTGATGCAACTCCAGGGCAGGGTATTGAAGGCATTGGCGATGTCTAGAGACACCGCCAAGACGACCCCACCCTGGGCAACAGCATTCCCCGTCGTCACGGCTCGCACATGCATGATGGCGTCCACCGTAGAGCGCCCTCTGCGGAAACCAAACTGGCTCTCCGCCAAATCCGGCCCCACCCGCACCAGCTGGCCAACGAGGCGGTCTGCAATGACTCTTTCAAAGAGCTTGCCCACCTCGTCGAGCAGCACGATGGGCTGATAAGCGGACGGAGAGTCCGCAGGGCGCCCTGCCTTCTTTATGAGGACCAGTTTCCCCGTCTTCCAGCGAAGCGGGAACTGGCCCCTCTCCATGCATGCGCTTAGGAGCCCCCTAAGTCGAGGCCCGAGAGCCTCCAAGGCCAGGACCCAGGCTTTCCCAGGTAAGCCGTCGGGTCCTGGGGCGGTATTTTTGGCATTATGCCTGCGTACCGCCGCTCTCATTTCTACCTCGGTGTCTGTCTGTCTGCCTGTGTGATCGAGAGTGTTCTTAGCTATGGTTCAAGAAAATCAGTTCCGTCGTTTGAAGATTATCAGCTCTTTTCTACTGGTTGATATTTAACTCGCTCAGCAACTTACAGCACAGGTATCGTGTTTGGGCTCATTGTAGTGGTCTCAATAAATAGGTTATAGCTAGATGGTGGTCAGGGTCTGATGATGGAGAAGGAAACTGCCAGTTAAATGTTTGTTTTTGGATATGTGAAAAAAATCATGGCACTAGTACATATAATGAAATTAAAAGGAAAACTATCACAGCTACGTAAGTAGGCTTTACAAGATAACGAGTAAGAGTCGACCAAATTGACCGTGATGTATATCGATGTATGGGAGAACAAGTTTTTCAACTACAATGTTAGGTTTGTTTTTGAGATGAATTCATCCCAACTACGGGTCCTTTCATTGTGTGTGGTCCGACATGCGCTTGGCTGGTTTTTTTTATAACCATTATTTTTTTTTTTATAACCATTATTATTATTTTTTATAACCATTATTATTTTCAACTTTTTCGGAAGGGCTGACAAATAATTCCTTAGTGGAAGTAAAACCTTTGTAGAAGCAAAATAATATATCAAAGTTTATAGTGACAAACGACGCTAATTGGTCTTCTCTAAAAGTTACTGAGTTCAAAGACGACACTGTTGGCGTAATGGCTGAGCGATCGACTGCTGCGCAGCGTGTCGCGGGTTCGATCCCCGCACGGAACAAATATTTGTATGCAAACGCACCCACGATACAGGAAGAAATTCCTAATGTGGCGTAACTTTAAAAAAAAAAAAAGAGATCATTGCAAAGAAAACTTCATCTTTTGCTACATCACTAAATCAAAAGAAACCGTTAATAATTAGTGCCCTATTTTTCCACTACAATACACATAAGCAAACTAAAAGAGCACTAGCTACCCTTTTTTATCCTCTTAATCCTCAAACAGTAACAATCCTAGCTTTGACATCTCACTTTGACACATGATCATCGACCCAAGTCCACAGTGCCTCGTTAGATGGCGCGTGTGTCGCACGTGCGCACGCGCTCCCTAAACTAATTGATTATAATTACGACCCTTAATTTGTCCCCTTTTTGTATTGAATTGCTCTCTAATTGGGGAATAGTTTTTGTGTGACATTATTCTGGAACATGCTCCGCGTGTGACTAGAATTTTGAATCGTGTGTGTTCTGTTATTTGGCTAATAAATGACGCTCCGAAATTCATTTATTCATATAGCTTAAAACAATTTTAATATAGTCGTTCATTGTTGAACATAGGCTTGTCGTTAGCATGACTATCGGTTTATACTAATTTCATAATCATCACGTGCTAAACGAAATGGTCAAAGATTGATATTCCTCACCTAAGTTTGTGTAATTATTTTCCTGTGCGAATAAATAAATGAATACTTTTTCATTCTTTTATTCTTTATTTCTAAAAGATGCACTCATGCCCATCTTATTGACACAATACTTATTCCGAGCTGACCAATGATATGATTCCTGTTGGACTTATGGATAGGCACTCGATAGGATAGAGATTTAATAGAATAAAATCCGTAAGGATCAATAAATAACGTCTCTAACAAAAGAGTCAATTTACCACACCGCTGAGCTCAGCATTGCACAAATTCTTATCAATTACAATCAATTTTAAAAACCCCATTCACCCCCCTGTTTACATGACATGAACAATTACAACCCTTATTATTAAGACCTTACAAGTTTATACCACAAAAAAATCGATACCCATTTTGATTCGATAAAAACTGGAATAGCGTCCACATCAAAGGCAACTAAATCCATGTAACGAGTCTAAAGCCATATAAATTATGTATTAACGTTTATGTTAAGCCTATTTTCTCGGTTCTTTCGTCACAAATAGGATCGTCCTGCGAGCTCTGGACCGCCATCTGTGACCAAATCTTTGAGTGGACATACGGGCGTGGCGGATATAATAGAGTTTGTAGAAATAGATTTATTTTTCGATTTAGATTTCTTTGTTTTGGATGATTTTGTTCTTGTTTAAAGACATAGTTACCTATGTTTTTGTTTACGTTCAGGGCGAATTTTTCAATGAATTCGTCAAGTAACTTTTATCTGCAGTATAAAAATAACCGTTTGACATGTTTTCTATACCAGCTTTTGTAAACAAACTATCAGAAAACACAATTTTCTACCCCTCAAATGAAAGTTGTGTGAAGATTGAAAAATCACCCTTAGTAAATTAATGGACTCTTCATCACTGCTCTATGGTTTTTACTATGAATAGCAGATTGGATGAGTTTAATTTAAAATGAAATAGATGATTTAAAAATGCCTATAAATTAGTAAAACCAAAGTCACCCTTCGTAAAATAGTGACAAGATTTCATTTACTTTTTGTTCATCTGGCTAAAAATCAGACATGCAAAATATGCTTTTTACGACTGCCCAAAAAAAGAGTGTAATATTTTCCACCATTTCATTATTTATTCCACCTATAACTTTTAAATGCCTGAACAGATTTGTTACCTCTACATACATATAAACTCAACGACCTTACAGGGTTTTTTAATGAACTCTTTATAGATAAATTAGCATACAGACTCTCCTAGACCTACAATTTCCTAGTCCGTATGCAGTGGCGGTACCTTCATATAAGCCCAAAAGCCTTGCCTTAC
Organism: Atethmia centrago; assembly: GCA_905333075.3. Classification (NCBI taxonomy): domain Eukaryota; kingdom Metazoa; phylum Arthropoda; class Insecta; order Lepidoptera; family Noctuidae; genus Atethmia; species Atethmia centrago. The sequence goes on along the minus strand of HG995374.1, from coordinate 25,543,771 downwards.
TAAAATGCTCGATAGAGAATTTATTGTACCTAACCAGTAGTTTATGAGAAAATTGCGATGATACATACGTAGATACGTAGGTACCTACATACTCAGTCGAAAACTGAACTTTCTTTTTTTGAAATCGGTTAAAATTTTATTGGGCTTGCGTTATTTTGAAACCCTAGGCACGCCACTGTCCGTATGTCCCGAGTATTATAGAGGTCGTTAAAATTCAATTGTTGCTAGCTCCCCGGCGTTCCCCCTCTATTGATGTAATAAGTCCATTGAGACTGCATAATTGCAAATCATTTGTGGGTTTTTGTCGATAGTTCCGACGCAAAATGCCTCTGTTATGAAGTGCGGTGAAACGCAAATTTTGTTATAATCGATATCTCATTTACTGCCAGCCGTATTGAAGGGATGAGTTTATTATTTTGTTATTATATAATGATGTTGTTGGGACATTTGTTCATTTCGAGAGCAGTGGTGGCCCAGTGATAACATATACGACATACGAGTTGTAGGTCGTACGTTAGATTAAATTATGTCATCACCACTGCATTCAATACGGTGAAGGATAACATCGTGAGGAAACCGGCATGTCCTAGAACCAAAAATTCGAAGACATGTGACATCTACCTGTATGCTGCACCGGTCGACGTCTTAACGTCAACGCCGGCTATCGCTGAAAACCAGCGCTGGGGCTCTGTCTCGCATAGGGTCGCAGCATTATGCTGAGCGTTGGCCGTTTTGCGTGGACGTGACGCATATTCTCCCCCAAATTGTTTCTTTTTTGTATTTGTGTTCCTTCCTTGCGTCATGTTTACCGCAAATAAATGTATTTTCTTTCTTTCTTTTCTTTTACCACCCGCACTGGGTCCGCGTGGTGGATTACAGCCCACTCCTTCTCGCCGAGAGGAGGCCTGTCTCAGTAGTGGAAAGTGGAAACATTATAGGCTGATTATGCTATGGGCTTTGATTATATAATATGGGTCATTTTATTCAGTCTGTTTGACTTGGCATATTAACGTATTGACATTTCACGAGTAAGATAGTGGATGTGTATGAGCTGTACACAATGGCGCCGATTCCCTTGTTCACAAACTAAACTAAATTTAAGTTCAGTGCATCTTTTTGTTTCTATTTCATTAAAAAAAGGACAGAAGATCAATTTTAGTTTAGTCCTGTCAAATTAATCAGCGCTTGACGTAAATTGACGTAATTTTAGTATGCAAGTTTTTAATCACGTCTAAACTTGTATGGAGTAGTGACAGGCGCTGATTAATTTGACAGGACTACACTAAAATTTATCTTCTGTCCTTTTCTTAACGAAATAGATAGAAAAAGATGCACTGAACTTAAATTTAGTTTAGTTTGTGAACAAGGGAATCGGCACCATTGAAGTTGTATATTTTAATTTTTGGTGATTCAATTTCTCTAATCATGTATGTATATTCATGAACTTGAATTACCAAAAACTGAGTTTCGGTTGACTATATTTCGGTTTTCAGCTATTCTAATGATGCCACCTTTCTAGGAGACTGGCGTTCTGTTCACTATGCTCTAGATCTGTTTCTCATGGTTTGGCTATCCATATTAACATTTAATTAAAAAAGTAAATAGTGATGGTGGTTTTTTTTTTCAAAAGCAAATACTAACTACACATTAAGTCAGAAGTAATTTATTCATTTGTTTAACATAGGTACAATAATAATTTAAACCTGATTCTAAACTTGTAAATGCGAAAGTGAGTTTGTTTGTTTGTTACACTTTCACACTAAAACGGCCGAACGGATTTGGATAAAATTTGACATAGGCGTAGGACACTTTTATCCCGGTAGTACGTTCCCGTGAAATAATTCCCGACATTCACACAGGTGAACCCGTTGGCAAAAGCTAGTCTAAAATAATTCTAGATCAATACGCAGTCGAAGATTTTACCATCTCGACGCGAAAGACATCTGCCTCCGATATTTCCTTACATAATACGCCTCATAAACTTCAGGCACAAAAACGCCGTTCCAGACAGTCATCACGGGGTTATAACAATAAAACTACGTCACCTATTAACATTTATATCTTCGTCTGGAAGAAATCTTCTGAATGTCCACAACTTTTTTCGGCGGTGACTCATCCTTACCCTCGACAACGGTCAATGTCATACGATACGAGAGAATACCAACAGAACTTTACCTCCCAAATGTTTTAGTTACTTCTCTATGTGTACGTGTCTAAGGTTGAAGATCGAATGGTATGTTGTTTGACAGTTGAGTGTGCAAGTTGGTGCAATAGGCTGTATGTAAGAATGTCTAATGGGGTGGACGCGACGTATTCGCGAATTGGGGCGACTAAGATAACATTGTTTAGGTTTATTATCTGAATATTGGACGTATCATTTTAGGTAGGTACACGTTATGTTCTTTCGTTTACCAATGTGCTGACAGCACGTGAGTGCTCATGTTATCATCTAAATAATAGCCAATCTAGTTGCTTCTTTGCCCAGCAGGTATCTGAAGACTTGTTCCAAGAAGAGATAATTATTTTTATTCTTTCTTTTAAAAATACGACCAGTTGCGACGTCTTTATTGCAAAGATACCTGCGGGGTTTCTAATCCAGACAACGTTTAAACTGTACTTTGCACAAACTAAGTACCCATTCAGCTGAGGGGCAATTCCTGTTGTTTTAAGACCGTTCCAAATCTTTGTCTCAATCTGTTGAACAAACCTCTAAACTCGTAACTAATATTTTAAATGCCAAAGTGAGTTTATTTGTTTGTTACGCTTCCACGCTAAAACAGCTGAACGGATTTGGATGAAATTTGGCACATGGGTAGACCATGACATGAATTACCTATATTTTTGAAAAGTTTTTGTCATTGATTGTCGCTGAGATGAGATTGTGACGACTGCAACTTGAATTTGAACGTTTTTAAGTACACCAGATGGCCTTCTGTTTTCTGCGAACATAGAAGAATCGTAGGTAATTTTATTGATAACGGACCGCTTTTGAACAGCCGATTACGTCAAATCAAAATCAAATCAAATGTTTTTATTGTGGGCATAGGTTATACTCGTACATACAGATGTTAGGTAAATTACAGATCCATTATGTCCTGCCTAGTAGGCCTATAATACCTATTAAATTATGTCAGCATGCAGTATAAAAAATATAGTTATCACTTATATATAAAGCAAATCTTACAAAAATAATTAGTCACAGATGATAGTATTGGTGACAGATTGTAGCAGGTACTAATTATCTTTCTGGATTGTGTAGTAGGCTTTATCAATAAAAAAAAATACGCAATTTATATTTGAATAGCGGGAGTTCCTTGGTGTTTAAAATGTCTACAGGTATTTTATTGTACATTTTAGATGCCACAAAAAAGAAAACTTTTTCCCAGAAGAGCAGTACTATGTGGGGGTATGCTAGATATTTAAAGTGTATATCTTTTTGATTTTAGTTCACCGAATAGATTTTTATTTATTTAAACAAATACTGTAACTTCATAGATATGCTTATATCTTTTCTCTTTCCATCAGCTTTGATGGAAAGGTCAAAATTTTAAACTCTTTAAAAAATGGATAGCAAGATTCAGGAGCAAAGATACATGCAATTGCGCGAACGCATCAATCAATCAAAATCAATCAATTTAAAACAAAATACTTAGGAGCCAACAATTTTTTTTAAAACTTAAACTTATAAAATTAAAATGCACGCACCAAAATAATGACCACGCACTTACGTGCACTTAATGCAAAAAACTACCGTAATAGGCAGAAAGCATGCACTTTCGCACCCCTGTTACCAGGGGTTGGTAGGGGCAATTATCTAGGGGTTTCACTAATTCTTTACGTGCTTAACCTCATTTGTCTGGCTTATTTAAAGACTCAAGGTATTAAGACGGCTCGTGTCGGGATTATCGCTAGCAATATTTGAGTTAGCGTTACAAGTAATTGGGGAAGATTGACGTAGGCAAGTGGATCAGTTGGTACTTCATTGCTAGCTTGATAAGTAGATCAATAATAAAGTACCTACTTAGGTACTGTGCCAAAAGTTCTATAGTAACGATTGTTGACGTCTTTCAAAGTCCACGCTTTTTGTGTTTGCCACATTCTGGTACATCTACTTGGAGAATAGTTATGCTTCTTTACTGTTTGAAAAAGGTGGCGGGCTTTGTGTTAAGAAAGCGGGTGGGTGGATGAGGCAGACCTTGAAAATGTAAGCTAAAATGCTTAATGACAAAAGCTGAGAGTAGATATGAACTAGAAGGTGGAATGCAGAGAATACTTTCGCCGAGTAGAGGGATCTTTTCCCTGGTTTCGGCACAAATTGTACTTATAGATAAAAATATATGATGTGTAACATCTGACATCTCACCTTAGAACTAAGCAACTGCGCAGCGACAGCAGATAACCTCAAAACTTAAAAAAAGCTATATATAGAAATATTTATTCGAATATTTTTTAATTACTATTGGTCACCCACTGCGGATTTCCGGCCACCGTAGACGCGGGCTTGCGTTGAGCAATGGGTAGCTCAGCGTCCGGTAAGGACCAGACCCGGGTCGACGGCGCGTTGTATTCCACGCGTGCCTCAAAGAGATGTCGTCAGCACAAGTGTAGGGGTCCACTAGGGCCGATGCCAGCCGGGGTCGCGGGAAGGTACTAAAGGGTTACCGAGGCCCCTGGCAACACAGGCAAAGGAAGGAATACGGGTGGGTTTTAGTCAGTAAGAGTCTGACACACCCTCCCACTCCGCTCAGAGTGGGAGAAGTTATTTGAGGATTTCCCATAAAAAAAAAAACAAAAATAATTTTAAAAAAAATGTGGTCACCCACTGGTCTAAATTTAACCCCCTCTGCTTAAAATCTATAAAGTACTTACTTATTCCATGCTATTCAAAAGTACTTATTTATGCTCAAGCTGTCCTTTCCTTACACACATCCGTCCCTTTTTACGAAATCACGCCCACAGGAAGCGAGAGGAAAGATGTCACCAAAATATCAGTTAGCATGGTAACAGCAAAGCTGACTACCCAGGTTACACTGCAGGGTCCATCGAAGATCACATGCGATGAGGACGGCTTCATCAAAGTGGAGAAGTTGGAGGCGCGCCATAACACCAATTTCAAGTCGTTCGTGGTGCGTGTTCCGACTCATCATTTGGTGACCTTCCTCAAGGAAGAGTTTTGGCCGAAAGATGTGCTGTATTGGCGTTTCCGCGGTCGGCTACGCGACACCTCGCAGCGTAACACGACGCCGTTACTTCGTGTGCAGTAGTTTTTAAGTTAGTTGTAGAAAATATGTATTAGTATATAGTTATCTATTGTTTTTTATACTTATATATGTTTTGTGTTTTTATGGGCCTTAGTTGCCTGAAATAAAGGATATTATTATTATTATTATTAAATATTGCATTTAGTGGAGGCTATTTTAATAGAGTAGAAAAATAAAGCTTCGTATAAAAGCATATATATCTATGAATAACAACTTTTCAACCATAAATAAAACTGTTATTTAAACTCCAACACATTGGCAGATTGTCAATTAGCAGAAATAATAAATCCGACATACAACGCACACGCTGTTTATCTCGATGGTATCTTCATCCCTCGCCGCTAGGGGGCGTGCAGGGAGCAGTAATTGGGCGCGATGCCGGAGAGATAACGCCGTCTGGTCGGCAGCTGATTAAATGCACGTGCATAGTTTTCGAACGTTGCTTTTGGATTACTGAAGTTTGGTAAGAGAGTAGGTACATTGTGTATGTTGAAAAGATATAATACAGAGAGAAGATAATTTGTAATAAATCTCTCTGATCTTTATTATTTTGTTCTATGTGGAGTATATTTTTCTGTTCATTTTTATAGAATTAAAGATTAGACTGTGCCGAAAATTCTTTGTTCGATTGTTTCAAAATGTTCCAATTCCTTTAACTATGGGGTTGAAGTTGACTGTAAATTGTGTCTGGATTTGATGTGCCCAGTTGATGGCAATAGGCTCGCCCCCTATTACATGCGACTTAAAAACGTAACTGGCGAAATGTGGGTGTACTACAGGTACACCTCTGCCCAACCCTTCGGGGAAACAAGGCGTAATGTTATGTTATGTTAAGTTTACTATAAATTTGAAAAGATATGCAACAGAAGCACCAGCTGTTTGTTCATCACAAATCGTTAAAGTTCAATGAAGGAAAGGGTCCCCCACATACGTGGCAATGTTGCCACACAAAGTGATTTGCAAACTCGTAAGTTTACCAACGCTTAACTTCACAAACCCACAACTTCGTACACCAAAACAAAATTTGCATATCCCAAAGCTTTTGGTAATTAAGTGTCTTTTTAAAGCAATGATAATTACCGATTCAGCCTTTGTAGACAGCCTTTTAATCACGGCCCTTTTGCAACAATTCTGCTTACCCTAATGACGTCATCGTGACATAGTGTTCAGGATAGGGTTGGTACTCTGTAATTACCCAGAATCAGGGTAATTCGGACCGCTGAGTATGCCGAGCTTTTTGCTCGTTAGCCCTAATGTGAGGTACTAGAGTAAGCGATGAGCGCGGTCGAAAATTACCTGTAAGATTTTAATGCTTGGAATTTATACTTGGAATAGCCACACCATAGAAGCTACACAGATTCTCAAATGGGTTTTTAAAATATCTCCAAATTAACAGTTTGCAAGACAACCCAGATCACCATACCAGCCATCTGACTGCCAAGGATGTTTCAGGCCAGTTGCAGGAAAGTAATTTGGAACGCGAACTAGCCTGAAAAGAAAATCAATTACATAAAATGAAAATAAGTAAAACATGGGCCAAACTAAAGCGAATCCCACGTGGAATGCGGGACGAAAGGTGTTCAAACTATCGCGAATCATTTCATCATTAAAACAATCAACGGGCGTATTCCGCGCGGGATTCGCTTCAGTGTGGCCAGAGCCCAAAACGAAAAACTTGAAATCGTTATCAGTGGAACCGTACCTCAACCGTGCTTCATAGAGCGTGGAAGAGCCGCGTCATCGCCGCTCAGATTGCCGGTGAAATGGCTGGAACGCGAGAAGGGATGTCTCTTACCTCTCCAAGTCGATACATCGCCATAGAAAGGAAACACTAAGATTAATGACGATGTAATGAAGGAAAACAGTGATAATACACGAGGCCTGTAAAGGCCTGCCAAAGAGTTGGCTCGATCAATTTCTGTCTTACCAGAAAATCAATGAAACTTTTCACTGTGGTACATGATACGTAATAAACAGAAGCAAACAAGGAACACAATGTCTTTATATGTAAAGTTAAAATAATACTCGAAAAAATAAAAATAAATCATGTCCTCTTTATGAACTTACATATCCCAAGATTCTAGTACAAAGTTCGTTTTGAAAACAGATATAAAAGGCAACGGTCACGGTAAGAAAATAAAGTTTCGCAATTTTAAGTATGTACTTAACTAGTATTCAAGTATTCATCACGCTCATTAAACATTTAAATCTTCAAAAAGTATCAACTGAGAGAAACAAATCCAACATCTAAAAGCACTTAATTTAATAACCTCGACCAAGACGACAATTTTAACGAAATCATCCAGACGTTTGCTTTCTCCATAATTAAATGAACTAAATGCTTTACGAGAAGATAACGGAGTACCTTAGCTATCGCGAGAACTGTTCCCACAAGAGGTTTCCAAACAATACGACAATTAGACAATAAGGTCGGACCGTGAATAGCTTAATCTGGAAGCAAATGCTGTTAACATTCCCCCTTTGCCTTTGTTGGGCGACAGACGGGCGCGACAAACGCTGCTGACTGGAATTTTAATTGATTGGTGGTGGTCCTAGGTTTTGTAAATATGTGTCTAAGATACATTGTTGCAACAACAGCATCATGCTTAGTGGAAACCTTGTCACAGTCACGGCGTGATTATTTATTTGAATTACCATTTTATGTGCACGTGTTTCTGCGACAAATAAGTATATTTTTCTTTCTTTCTTTCAACTGGGAGGATGTGGTGTAGGTCTGTGTGTGATGCGGTTTTATTGACATTTTGTATTGCTGAATGTATTTTTCACGTGGGCTGCCGCTAAGTTTCGGACCAGGCTTAAAAACAGGAGGTTCATTATATGATATTTTAATGTCAGTGGCAGAGCGCTCACGGTTGTATATTGCTTCTATATAAAGTGGTGGTTTTTGTGATGCACCTAAAATTGTTCAGTTGTAGTAAGTTATGGTTTTCTTTAGATGAGAGGCCAAAAGTAATACATCTTCAAAACTTTACAACTTAGTTATACTTATTTATCACTTCATAATCACGAAATCGACGGTCAAGAGTGACGGTTATAAAAAAGTGTAAGTTTTAGAGATCAAAACATTGTATCTTTATTCCTCCTCCAAAAACGCTAGTCTACACCACCACCTCTCATTGTTACCATCGCAGTGTCACCGCGACCTGCTTTCCCGGGAATTTTAGTAAGCGTCATTTGCACTTTCGTCGCGGTACAAAAACATCACTGGAAAGATGAAAAATGAAATATCACGAGCAGCCCTCGGTTCGCAAGAGCTCAAGCTATTTGTTAGTAGATAATACGTTTTCTGAGAAAACAATGTGCTCTGAAGATTTCTTATGAAGTGCTTCAGAGTATTGTTGGTTTAAAAACGTTGTGATTTTGGCAGTTTTATTTACTGCTGTTGCGGGTTTTTTATTCGTTTACACAATATTATTGAAGACATATTGAACGCCCACACACTACATTTCAGTAGGTGGCAGGACATACTTAAGGCGCTGACAAGACCCAATTGACCAAAATAGGCTTCTCTTAAAAAAAAAATTGTGGTAGCGGAAAAATATTTGTTAACTTTGAACATATTTCCCAGAATTTGGTTGTTACCAAAACACGTTTTAAAAGAAAAATCTGGATACAAACTAACGTTAAACTGACCTCTTACTTTGAGTTCTAATCCAAAATATCTATGTTAAATATCAACATACGTTACGTATTTAACTAATAACAAGAGCGTCTTATTTGAATGCAGAACTTGGTTGTTTTTTATTTTCGATTACTCAACTCAATTTTGAGTAAATAGATAATTGCTTCTTATTTTGCAATAAATTACAAGCGTTGCGTCATCGCGCTTCTCTTTCTTTTCTATGCAAACAGACAGTGACCGCGGCTTAGGTATTGTCAGCGTCTTAAGTATAGATACTTTCCCAAAGATTAATTTATACCTAAAAATCACCTTAGTGAAACCTACTTTATGTTACACAATTACAAACAGAAGACTAAAAGAAAAAATTAAGTTTGCCTGAACATCTATATCGACAGTAGCCATTTGGGCATTTTTACTTAAAAATGCACCCGTCTGAAAACTGAGGAGATTTTTTACAAGTGTGTTTTTGAGTTGATTGAGGTTTTCACTATATTTTTGTTACTATTACAAACTGAAAATTACACTTTATTTCTGACAAATAGCTTAATTTCTATGTAAAAAACAATTTTTAAGTGGACACTATAGCAAAATAATGGTCAGTTTGATGACATTGAAAAACGGTTATAATAATTAAAATAAAGGGAATTATGACGTTTTTCACCTTTAATTAGTTTCAAATACTTGAATTTATCATAAAAAAAATACATGGTAATATAGAAATGGTTTAAAATTTCTTAAAATTAATTTTTAAATTCGGTTTTGTGACAAGTGATTCCATTGCGATCATTATTTTCTTTTTAATTTAGTGTTTAACAGCCTGTTTTTAAATTTATAATTTGTATATTCTGTCTTAAAGTATTTGAAACATTATAAGAAAAAAATATATTATGTAAGCATTAAACAAAATTATTAAATCAGTAAAACAAACCACGTGAAAATTGGGACTGTCACCAAATTGACACATCTAAAATTCTTAGGTCGAGACTACATGATATACAAATTAGAAATAAAAGTCATGTTTTTATGTAGGAACATTTATTTCTTGTTTTAATTATCTATTAATAACATTTTATGTTATAATAAGTCTTTGGGTAGGAATCATAATACACAGTAAGATACAAAACTTGTACTTTCTTAAATCAGTCTCGAAATACCTATAAGTAGTCTAAAATTAAAATCCGTCTTAAACTTTTAATGGCACTTGGAACATAAGAAACTTTTCTGTATCAGGTATAATTCAAATAATAAAGATATTAATACAGTATGAGTAAATTGCAAAGGTAATAACAAATATATTTTTTATTATCTTAGCTACCAACTCTTTTATGAAACATTAAAATATTATCTAAAAAATAAATCACCACACCAAACTCGTCAGGACGATTTTGTTTAAGCCTTTCTCTATATCGTTGAGTTCTTTCAGCACCACTTAGTGGCATTGTGATGTTTTTTAAAGTACCTTAAAAAAAATTAATGATGTAGAACCAGCCTTATGAGTCAGTTTGGTGACTTTAGTGGTCCGCCCTATACGTGACAACACAAAACGTCACTGAACTGATTGTCACATTATCCAAGTTAAACGCAAAAAAAAATCCTTTCGCACCAAATAAAAATATATTTTTCTAAAATTACTAATAAAACCGTTTCTTGAATAAAACCAAAAATCAATGGAAAGTAGTTCAATACTGTGACACAAATACGTAATAAGAAAAAAGGCTTCAAACATGACTTACCAAATTGCGACCAACCACTAACACCAACAAAACACCCTCTTTATTTCACGAATTTAGCAAACTGACAGGTTTTAAAAATTGTGGATGATCCTTAGTGGGTAGTGTTGCAAGTTTTTAGAATTATAACGAGTTTAGTAGAAAAAATACTTGCATTTGGACCGTCACTGTGCTGACATGTCCGGTCGGATCGAGTTTTGAGGTCCTTTACAAAAATGTAATTTACGCCTGTAATATTAGGGCTTTACTATTAATTTTTAATTAGTGAGTTGGAAAAAGGAATCTACTATATTTAGAACAAAAATTTGACAACGTTTTTGTACGAAAATTTCCGGTAATTTAGGTTTACTCAAAGTGGTTAAGCACTGGGACAAGTAAAAAATGGCTTCTTTTAGTATTCGAATTATTCATAATTAAATTAATTAAGTATATATACAGAACTATTGTTGATCAAAAACAAATTTAATACATTTGGGATCGATTCATTAAAAAATAAAAACTATACACTTTCATATTAAAACACAATACAACTTCGAAAACGTGGGACAGCGTAAAAGTGAAGGGTGCAAGTTTTAGTGAAAATATATAACGGATAGTTAAGTCAATAGTTTTCTAATGAAATACCGGCCAAGTGCGCACAATGAAGAGTTCCGTAGTTGGGTTGAATTTATCCCAAGAACAAACTTAACATTGTAGTAAAAACACTTGCACTCCCATACATTCCAACTGCAAATGTGAAAATGAAGGCACGTGAACATATACGTAAGAAGTTGGCAGAAACATCCCAGCGCTGATATTTTGCTGGATTCGTTTTCTCCTCTACTGATCGATATTTCCCCACTACCGATCGTTATTTCTCCTGACAAAGTTTATTCTGTTCATATGTATGTATCTACGTATGTATTCTTGTATTGTAAAGTTATTTTCGTGTTATCTATCCCTTAAGTTGCACCTGCCATGTGTCTTCTCTGCATCACCCTAAGGTTGACTGGTAGAAAATGCCTCAGGCATTAAGTCCGCCTTTGTACGGTATTATTTTTTTTATACTTGTGCATAAAGTTTTAATAAATAAATAAAAAAATAAATGTAAGTTGGTCGAATATTACTCGTTAACTTGTAAAGCCTACTTACTCGTACATATGATAGTTTTCCTTTTAACTTCGTTATATGCTATTGCCATGAATTTTTCAACATATCCAAAAACAATTATTTAGCTAGCTGGCAGCGACGGACACTTTTTTTTTTTGGGTGGGAAATCTTCAAATAACTTCTCCCGCTCTTTATGTCAGACTCTTACTGACTAAAACCCACCCGTATTCCTTCCGTTGCCTGTGTTGCCAGGGGCCTCGGTAACCCTTTGGTACCTTCCCGCGACCCCGGCAGGCATCGGCCCTAGTGGACCCCCTAGTGTACGCTTATGCTGACGAAATCTCTTTGAGGCGCGCGTGTAATACAACGCGCCGTCGAACCGGGTCTGGTCCTTACCGGACGGTGAGCTACCCGTTGCTCACCGTCCGCAAACCCGCGCCTACGGTGGCCGGAAATCCGCCAGGAATTCCCGACGCCCAGGGCGTCTCCTGCGGCGGCTAGGGGCGAGAGGGCGCGAAGTTTGCCTTTCCCTCAACCATCCCGCTTCCTCATTCGCGAGCATTACTGCTTCGCAGAAGGAGCTGGCGGCTGCCCATGCCCTCTTGCTCCATACCATAGCCTGAATCAAAAAGCAAACACAATAAACATTTACAATACACTAAAGCTATTGTATGTATCAATCTCTAACATAAACAAAATCCTTTCCTACATTTTTCTCTACACGTTTGTGCCCTCTCTGAGCTCCGATCACCCATTTCCGAGCGACAACCTTTTAGCGCGACTCTTTCATCGTGAAGCGTATCAATTTGTTTGACAGACACAATTTACATGTTACGGTAAAATCAAATAAGTAGGTACATTTATATACTTGGATATAAATACGTTGTTATGTTTACAAATCAACTTCCTGGGATTGTTTTTAAAATGCACCATGATAAAATTGGGTTTGTTTGTACAAAAAGAGCAGTGGTGGCCCGGTAGAGTAGTGGTGGTCCGGTAGAGTAGTGGTGGCCCGGTAGAGCAGTGGTGGTACGGTAGAGCAGTGGTATTCCGGTAGAGCAGTGGTGGCCCAGAGACTGCAGGCGCTTTACTTTGTGTAAATTATTTCATCACCACTGCTCTCAAAACGGTAAAGGAAAACATCGTGAGGAAATCGGCATGTCCTATAACCAAAAAAACCGCGTGGTCTATTACGGCCCACTCCTGAGAGGAGGCATGTGTCCCAGCAGTGGGAACATTATGGGCTGATTAAGTACAAAAAGGTTTAATTAAAAATGATGTGCATTTCTGAAAAAAGTTCAAGACATGTGAGACACGTGTATGTTTGTGTGTGTGTGGTGTGTGCGAGACACGTGTGTTTACACGTAATAATGTTTAAACAAATATGAAATCCTTATTTTTACATAACATTACCAAACAAACTGCCACTCAATACGCAAAAGAATCGGAAATGGCATTATTCGGAAAACATCAAGATGTCTTATCGAAAGTGAAGACACCGGAAAGTATCATTAAGTATTGACGGCACGATAGGGGTGAACGAAAGCAGATTCACGTCCGTAAGGGGAGCGCCCCGCTTCAACCAAGTAATGCCAAGTTGTATGGGGAATGTCATGGGACTGTTAAGGAACCTGATTTTAGAAATGGATTGTAAAGTTTTTTGATATTGGGGAATTCGTTAGAGAGTTTTTGTGTAACAAAGATAAAGTTATTCGTCGGATATGGTAGATACAAGTTGGTAATCAATGGTATGCTCAGGACACATCAGCCGCTAAAAGCGGCATACGAATATCTAGCGTACAATGGGTATAAAACCTATATACACCCACAAAATGTATATACTACCTTTCCTCTAACAAACAATATAAAACACTTACACTATAGACATAAATATACATTTATACTCTACTATACAAAACAAAAATAATACAAAAAAAAAAACAGATACAATTTTTATTTTGAAGATAGCAATTTAGGTAACTATTACTTGTACATTTATATCAATATACGAAATGAAACCAGTAACTTAGAACGATGATGCCTTCATCATTCCGCAAAACTCTTTAAAAAGCAGATGTAGTTAGATGTCTACATACTTTTCACTTTGGCCACATTTTGTAGCAATCAATACAAATAAATAAAATTGTCTTTTTGCAACGTCAAAATAACAGCTTTTTACCAAATGCATGTAAAGTAAGTATACTTATGGTACCTATACAAAAAAAGGTTGTTTGTCTGTCTGTCTGTTTGTTCCGGCTAATCTCCAAAACAGCTGGACCGATTTTCACGGGACTTTCACTGGTAGATAGCTGATGTTATAAGGAGTAACTTTTATTTTAGAAAAAGCTACGTGGGCGAAGCCACGGGCAGCAGCTGGTTTATAACATAATTGCCTCTACAAATTATATCAACTAGAAGCTGAACTAAGTAATGCTACGATTAAGCGACCATTTGCCGTTTTCATAAACACATTCTCTTTACTCAATATTTAGCAAAGTCCGCTGAAAAGCTACAAATTCGTTTCAAAATCATGATAGCATAATTCAGACAGCTTGTTTCCTAAACCCCACTTAACTTAACCATCCTACTTTAACACTAAACAACAAATTTTACATATCCCCCAAGTTTACACACTATTTATGTAAACTATATACCCCAAGTTTACATAAGAAGTGCAGTTAATTCGTTCGGCTTCCGATCGCGCTGCAGTGTTGCGGTGCGGGCATAAATTGTAGTATCGTGCCATTCGGCGTTATTTATGTTATGTGGATGCGCGATCTCAGACGCATAAATACGATTCGGAGACTTGAGAGCCGTACTAGTGGTCAAGGAATCACTGAAAAGGTACTCAAACTCAAAGCATTTATTTCAATTAAACCATTTACAGGCACTTTTGAACTGTCAAGGAGTCGGTTAGTTAGAAATATAAAGCTAGTTGCCCATTCCAAAGCGTAGTAGGTACCTATGGAGAAGAACGGGCAAGAAACTCCGTGGACACTCTTTTAAATTAAATTGATACATAAAGATTAGTACAAAAATAATGTTGAAATTATAACTAAATGTGAGGACGATGTAAAATAAAAAACGCGTCCATAGTAGAAAGAGAAACAAAACAATTTCTAAATAAAATAATTACAAATAAGCCGAGGACGCTAAGAGGTGACCCTGAGTGGCACTTGTGTTTTTCTATCTGGAATTCCTCAGTAGCAGCCCGGAGTTTGGATTTGAGCCAATAGTTGATGGTTGATGGCAATAGACTTAAACATAACTGGAAAAAATTGGGTGTACTACACGTACACCTCTGCTCAACCCTTCGGGGAAACGAAGCGAGATATTATGTTATGTAAATCAAGGTATGTAATAATTTTCCTTATTTAACCAGTATTTGTAACGCCGACGTGAATTATTATTGTTTTGCATTAAATTAACGCGTTTAAAAAACCGACGTTAAAACAGCTATGTGACGTTTACAACAGGTGACCGCGCCGATTGTCCAACGTATACACGGACTAATGGTATATCTCCGTGTCTACTTCGCTAATTTGTGAAAAATTGGTGTAGTAGCCGATACGTCACTTAATATTAGTAAAAGTTTAGAATTAAACAGAAAAAATGTTTTATCCTATGACAAAACAAAGAATTCTGAATCAAATTATGAAAAAAAAAAATGAATTTCATAAAAGACTATTTCTACTTTTCTGACGTCGAAATGATGTAACGGAGACAAAGAAATCCTGTGGTTTAAAAAAAACTAGACTCTTCACACGTCTTCTTTATGTGTGGGCAATATATTTTAATATACTTAGTCCAGTGCATTTAATACCCGTTTTCCACCAGCTCCCCTGGTAGGGGACACTTCACGAGCCACTACCTCTCTGAATTATAAGACGGCACTAAATTCCGCGATTCAATTTATGAGTTATCGTAAATTTTGACGAGTTCCGCCAACGCCTGATTTAATTACTCAATTGTAATTATTGTTTTACTGCTGTTGCAAATAAATTGTTTACGCGAATGTATTGATGTTTTATTTAGCAGGAAATAACGAGATGTTCCTAATAAAAATCAGTTAATTTTGGAGTATCAATGCAGATACTGGTATACAATAGAATAGAATACGTAACATAATCAGCCTATAATGTTCCCACTGCTGTGACACAGGCCTCCTCTCTGTGAGAGGGAGTGGGCCGTAATCCACCACGCGGGTCCAGTGCGGGTTGATAGATGTCACATGTCTTCGAATTTATGGTTCTAGGACATGTCGGTTTCCTTACGATGTTTTCCTTCAACGTTTTAAGAGCAGTGGTGATGAATTAATTTACAATTACACAAAGTTACCATTGCTCTCAATATGGCGAAGGAAATAATAGAATATAATATTTTTTATTGTGTACACCATAAAAACTACAGATATAAATGTTGAAATTTTACAAGCGGTGACACAATGGTATATTTAAGCTTATTCAGATATGTTCTCTATATATCCATCAACATCGCTAGCGTTATCCGTCATTGCAAGAATTACTTACTTCAATATTTTGAGCAACTGCTTGCTTAAAAATAATTTAAGTAACCTAAAATATTTTAACCTACAGAAACTTGACCCAAAAAGGAAAACTGGCCAAGTGCGTGTCAGACCACGCCCGATTAAGGGTTCCATAGTTGGGAAGGTGGGATTAATTTATCCCAGAAACAAACTTAAGGCGCTGACAAGACCCAATTGACCAAAATTGGCTTCTCTTAAGAAAAAAAAATTGCCAAATCTGTATAGTTTGTGGTAGTGGAAAAATATGTGTTAATTTTGAACATATTTCCTAGAACTTGGTTGTTACCAAAACACGTTTTGAAAAAAAATCTCGATACAAACTAACGTTATACTAACCTCTTACCTTGAGTTCTAATCCAAAATATTTGTATTAAATATCATCATACGTTACATATTCAATTAATAAAAAAACGTCTTATTTTAATGCAGAACTTGGTTGTTTTTTATTTTCGATTACTCAACTCAATTTTGAGTAAATAGATAATTGCTTCATATTTTGCAATAAATTACAAGCGTTGTGTCATCAGGCTTCTCTTTATTTTCTATGCAATCTGACAGTGACCGCGGTTTAGGTGTTGTCAGCGTCTTAACATTGTAGTTGAAAAACATATTCTTGAATTATAAAAAAAAAACCGGCCAAGAGACCAATAAACCGGCGTGTCAGACCACGCACAATGAAGGGTTGGGATTACTTGGGATGAATTTATCCCAGAAACCATACATCCCATACATCGATATATGGCACGGTCAATTCTCCAACTGCAAATTTAAGTTGGTCGCCTATTACTCGTTAACTTGTAAAGCCAACTTACCTGTTATAGTTTTCCTTTTAATTTCATTATATGTACTACTGCCATGATTTTTTTCACATCTCCGTAAACAACCATTTAGCTGGCAGGGGGAGACACTTGACTCTACTACTACCTATGCCAAACTACAGCTTTCTAGTACTAAGCGTCTCTGAGCTACCGTGAGGACAGACAGGCAGACGGACATGCCGTAACTATAAGGTTTCCTTATTTACTACGGAACCGGCCCTTAAACGCTACAAATACACTATTAACACAAAAACCGACAAAATCCGGACCCGACATTTTCGACTACAAACTTTCTTTCAACGCGGCTTTCTATAGGCCGTTATCACACTATACAGTCTATTGAGCGAACAAGACGCACGGTGATTGATATTAATGGTCGGCCGTGTGTAGGCAGCCTTATCTCAGTCGTCGACGGACTACGGATGGAGGCCTTTTCATAAAGTAGAACGGAGATGGCCAAATAGTTTGTAGTTTTAAAGAGGCCTCCGAGTTTTGAAATGATGACGTAAATCCGGCGTTTGAAAGGATATGGTGAACAGAATAAGTTTTAGAAGAATTGGTAAAGTATGTTGGTGGAAAATGTTTTGATAATACAAGTTTTTGGTTTTCTTGTGATGGAACGGTTTCTTGAGTAAAAATGTTCTTACTACCACAGTAAGGTCCTCACTATTTTACTCGTTCAAAAAAGAAGGAGGTTATGTATTCAGCGAGTTTTTTTAATGTTTAAGTATGCAGGTAACATAACGCGTGTGTTATCCGAAGGGTTAGGCAGAGACTTATAATACACCGGGCCTGTGGAATTTTACTTTTTTTTCTACCTTCCAGTAATTATATTGTTTTTTAAATATCTAGGTATATTAAATTAAAATACAGCTTTGTTTCTTTTTTAGCTAGATTTTATTTATTATTTTTAAGGATGACAGCATATTTTATAACTTTTTATCAATTTTAATGAAAAATCATAAATTTATGAATCTATGATAAAAATGTTACTTAGAAAAATGAAAATAGTTTTTTCACAGAAAACATAATAATTATTATTTTAAATACGCGGTAACACTAAGAAAAAAAAATTAAATAATCTGAAAAAATGTACGTGATGGAATTGTTTGAATACCTAATATATACCCAAATAGCTAATTCGTTTTGTGAGGGGAAAACCATCGCAGGCCCGTGTTATCTCATAGTATTAAAGATTAGTAAAAATAACTTTGTGAAACAACAATTACTGAACACGTAAAGGAATGGTTTTGATTCAAGCTCTCTCTCTAGTACTCGTAGTCCCCATCTATTTATGGATATAGAAATGTTCGTCCATTTCTTTTTACTTTTATCCTAGATAGCAATATATTAGTGGTGCACCACGGAGGCGTTTCCGATACAAGACGATAAATTACACGCAGTGCCGGCTACGAGCACTACGGCGTAGCAGTGCAGCTCTATTGCTACGACGCTCGGTTGCTACGATACCACTCATTGGCTACGCCGCCGAACGTTTGATGCCACGCAGAATTAATAAACTGGATAAGAATTTATAGGTCACTGAGATTTCCTTAAAATATAACCCCGACCATATTCTATGTTGTAAAAATTATTCAGTGAAAATATATGCCTCGGTTATTAATCCAGTCGACGTATTGGATTGATATTTCCAAAAGGATTGAATCACTCGATCAGAAGAAAATAATGATATGCGTCGAGAAAAATGTGTCTCACGGTGGATTTCGTTACGGTGTATTTCCTTATAAATTATGTTAGCGTAGTATTACTTTCATTCTCAAACTTTCTACATAATTTGTTAAAAAAATATAAATTAACTACTTCTGTTAATTGACTGTGACTTTCATTTTTAAACAATGTACTTATAACGATCACTAAAAAGGCTGTTATAAAAAAAATATAGTCACGACAGCATCACTATACCTACTCCATTACCTTCGAGCTAATTCGTATCCACACTTCTATAATCCTAGCCAAACATCGCATGGCCGTCGCCTCGGCGCCAGTCTTGACCCTGTCCCATTCACGCCGCTCGGCTAGTGCCCCACAAATCTTACTAAACAAACAACTAATGGGCCAGCACCGTGAATGGGATAGCTTTATTGCTAAAAATGGAACGCCCACTGATTGTGTAGCTGTAATGGTTCCCGTAATTTGTTGGAAATGGTATTCTTGAATTTGGTAATTGGTACCTAAAGTTAATGAGGAAATATATTATGTAGTGATTACATTAGAAACAAATCTAGTGTTTTTGTAGTAACCTAGTTCAGGAAGACTAAGTTTTTTGGATGCGTTACATCTTTCCTCTCGCTGTCTGCGAGTGATTTCGTGAAAAGGGACGGAAGTGTGTAGACAGGATGTGACAGCTTGAGCATGGAATAAGCAAGTACTTTTTAATAGCATGGAATTAGTAAGTACTATGTATATTGTAAGTAGAGGGGAACTTCCACCAGTGGGCGAGCACTAGTAATGCATAATTATTTGAATAAATATTTCAGTATTTAGCTTTTTTAAATTTTGAGATTAATTTCGTTGCTTATTACCAAGGTGAGATGTCAGATGTTACACATCATAATATGCGACTACTGTAAGGCTCGCTCATTTTTTTCTAAGTAATATCAGTTGGTTATTCAATTCGTGTTTGTAGTTTTTAGTCTGTTTGTAAATATGAAAAAGCCTCTAGATTTTCTCGTAATTATATTTACCTATTTAGATTGAATTTAGAAACTATGGTAAGAAAAGCTAAAACATCTTAAAACGTACTTTTTTCATTAGATTTTAATCGAATCATGCTATATCGTAAACCATATCGTTTGTTTACATTTTCATAGTTGAATAAGTATCCAAAACGCCTCCTACTTTCCCTACTTCCCTACTATTAACCCTAAACCCTTCACTGATAAGAAACACATCTGACGTGGCATGACCAAACTCAGTGACGTATTGTTACCAACTATTAGGTAGCAAACTAATTGGGTACAAAGCGAGGGGTGATCCGCGCGCAATTAGCACGGGCCCGATCTAATGACTCGGAAGTTTTGTAGCGACCACTAATTACTGACCGTGGGGGTTGGGCCGAATATTAGGAGGAAGCGGGTTTGAAGATATGGGTCATGTTTGTGTTGAGTTTAAGTACGATGTCTAAGAAAGATGATTAATTTTTGGTAAAACTAATGACATGACACTTTTTACTAAACTAATGAAATAACTTCTCCCGCTCTGGGCGGAGCGGGAGGGTGTGTCAGACTCTTACTGACTAAAACCCACCCGTATTCCTTCCTGTTGCCTGTGTTGCGGGGGCCTCGGTGACCCATAAGTACCTTCCCGCGACCCCAGCAGGCATCGGCCCTAGTGGACCCCTACTATATATGCTGACGACATCTCTTTGAGGCGCGCGTGGAATACGACGCGCCGTCGACCCGGGCCTGGTCCTTACCGGACGGTGAGCTACCCATTGCTCACCGTCCGCAAGCCCGCGCCTACGGTGGCCGGAAATCCGCCCGGGATTCCCGACGCCCTGGGCGGCTAGGGGCGAGAGGGCGCGAAACTTGCCTTTCCCTCAACCGTCCCGCCTCCTCCTTCGCGAGCATTACTGCTTAGCAGAAGGAGGTGACGGCTGTCCATGCCCTCTCGCTCCGTACCATGGCCTGAACCAGGGCCCGACGCGAGAGTTCTCTGCCGCCGATCGCCTCCACGAGTACACGGCAGTGCTCTGCCCAAGCCGGGCAGACCTCAACCGTATGCTCCACCGTGTCCTCTGGGCGATCCACACAGTGGTGACACCCGGACGTTTCCTCCCGCCTTATCCGACACAGGAACCTCCCGAAGCTGCCGTGTCCGGTGAGGACCTGTGTCAGGCGGAAGGTGAGGACGCCGTGGCGCCTCTCCAGCCACTCGTCAAAGAGGGGACTTATCGCCGCAATCGTGGCGTGCCCAGCACTGGGTTGCGACAACCGTACTTTCCATGACGCCATGAGATCCCGCTGGAGCTCCGTCCGCTGTGCCGCGATTTCTTGCGGCAGCGGACTTACGCCCCGGCGTTTCGCCTCCTCGCGCCACTCCCATACGTGCGCGAGGACTTTTGCCTCCAGATCCCATGGCAGCAATCCGGCAAGGAGGCTCGCTGCCTCGCAGGAGACCGTGCGGTATCCCCGGACCATCCGGATGGCCATGACCCTTTGGGCCGCGCTCAACCGGCGGGCTGGCCGCAGCGCCAGAGAGCGCGCCCATACAGGAGCCCCGTAGAGGGCCATGGACCGCACGACCCCCGCGTAAACCCCCTAGATTGGGCAGAAGCCGCTTCAATGCAGCGCCCGCCCGCTCCAGTTTGGGAGCCAAACGTCGGAAATGTTCCACGAAGTTGCACCGGAGTTGTCGAGGACGAGTCCCAGATACTTCATCGTCGACTCGACGCCGATAGAAACCCCTCCTACCGTTATTTGGGACCCCAACGGTGGCGCGTTCCGAGGACCATGAAAACACATGGCCTCGGACTTGTGCAGGGCCACCCCAATGCCCCAATTGCCGGATCCTTTCGACGATTGTCGCAACCCCGCGTGCCTCTAATTCGGCCGCCGCCTAGTGCGACCTCCCCTGCGCCAGGACCAACGTGTCGTCAGCGTAGCACACTACGCTGACGCCGCTAGGGAGGTCGGCGCGCAGCACCCAGTCGTATCCGATGTCCCACAGATGCGGCCCCAGGACCGATCCCTGTGGGACATCGCACGACATCTCTTGCCGGTTCCACACTCCCTGGTGACCGGGGTAGATGACGGCCCTGTCCGTCAAATAGGCCTCGACCACACGACAGAGGTAGGTCGGCATCCGGTGACACCGGAGTGCCTCCCTGATGCAACTCCAGGGCAGGGTATTGAAGGCATTGGCGATGTCTAGAGACACCGCCAAGACGACCCCACCCTGGGCAACAGCATTCCCCGTCGTCAGGGCTCGCACACGCATGATGGCGTCCACTGTAGAGTGCCCTCTGCGGAAACCAAACTGGCTCTCCGCCAAATCCGGCCCCACCCGCACCAGCTGGCCGACGAGGCGGTCTGCAATGACTCTTTCAAAGAGCTTGCCCACCTCGTCGAGCAGCACGATGGGCCGATAAGCGGACGGAGAGTCCGCAGGGCGCCCTGCCTTCTTTATGAGGACCAGTTTTCCCGTCTTCCAGCGAAGCGGGAACTGGCCCCTCTCCATGCATGCGCTTAGGAGCCTCCTAAGTCGAGGCCCGAGAGCCTCCAAGGCCAGGACCCAGGCCTTCCCAGGTAAATGACATGACACTTGGATTCACTGAGTTGAAGTTTATTGCGTGTGCAGTATGCTGAGAAGGCATCTAACTCTTCCTGTAACAGAGAGCAATTACAATGACTTTTAATAAACCTAACTATTTGAATGTCGCCAGCGTACATCAGTAATTTTGAATGATTAAAACATGTATCGACGTCATTGATGAATAAAATGAATAGTCCCAAAATGGAACCCTGCGGTACTCCGGAAGTAACATCTACAGTGGCAGAGCAAAAACCAATTATAACAACTCTCTGTGTTCTATTGCAAAAATATGAATAGAATCATCTTAAAAGATCCCCATGTACCCCAATTTACGCAATTTTCTGAAAGAGCAGTTCATGGTCAACCTTTTTAAAAGCTTCCTTGAAATCAGTATATATGGTGTCAGCTTGAACAACTTGGATGCCCATGCACCCAAGTGTTAGTTAAATTATCTGTCATTGTAACGTTGAGGTACCCGGAATAACACAGTGCCAGCATTATCCATTGTGAATATTAAAATCAATAATAGTATTGTAGTCATAAGATATTCATTTACTATCAATACAGAATAATCTAACTTCCTATGATGTGACATGATAAAGGCAAGGTACCATGAAAATTTGTAGTTTAAAAATAATATTACAGAGCCTAGGCAAATATGATTTGATATGTCACCAACGCCTAACGAAAAACACATTGCAGTCACATCAAACAGATTATTTACCACAAAATTAATTAATTCAATTTTCAAATTAGATTTATTTAACATCAATACAGAGTCAAATTACTGTACGTAGAAAATTTGTAGTTCAAGAACAGCGAGGATCTTTTTTCACAGACCAGGTAAATATAATGTGATATGCCATCAACGCCTAGCAAAAACCGCATAGCAATTACCTCAAAAATATTTTTTACTTTAACTATTATACAAGCAGAACATGTTAAGATCAGGGCTATACAATCAAGATCACATAAGGATACAAAAATGACTCTCCCTCCAAAACTAGAAACATTATATTAGGGGAATCTATTAGAGAAATGTATGCAATAAGTAATTGGTCAAGGACAGCTAATGAGACACAATTGATTTTCTATTGTTTGACTCCGAATCGGTGTCACTGCTCTCTGGTGATAGAGAGAGTAGAGAGAGAGAGAGAGTATTCTATATGTATAATCGGCGCGGGGCATACATTGCAAATAAAGAAACAACATAAAGATATTTGCTGTGTAAAGCATATTTATAGCAAATTTGCTTCTTTAATTTCAGCAGAGCAAAGCTGTCTTCAACGATGTCTTCTAGGGTCTGAATTGCAATGAACCGTAGTATCTTCTATTTCACGGACAAGTATGGTTCCATGCTTAACCTGGGTTAAGCATGGAACCATACATGCCAAAAAGCATGAGTTTATCTGGATAAACTCATGCTTTTTGGCAGCATCATTCACGAAACAATTTTTTTTTTAAGGTCCGGTGTTCGTGCATATATATTGGCAGTGAGGTACCCGTCACTCCTAGTTGCTCCGTTGTAAGCCCCTTGCAAAGTCGGTGACCACTCAGGATGTTGTCGCGTAATATTCTCGATGCATACTTCTCTATAATATTTTAGGCTTGTTATAATGCTGGCGCGCTTGTGGGACTTGTTAAATAGATATTATATCGTTTTGTTGAATATTGCACTTAACAGCAGAGCCAATGTTCAGCATTAAATGAATAAGATTTTCATTACGGTTGATATTAGTTTAGATTATTATTTTACCTATTTTAAACAAATGAATAAACGACTTCTGTCTTACGTGTTGTCGTTGTTTGCTTTTGATAGTAGCCTCGCTATGTCATTCATAATCTCTGCAATACTAAATTTTGTGAACGGTAAATTAATATCTTCCATTTGTTTCTCCTCTCACCCTATAATTATTAACCGTCTTCAAAAAAAGGAGGCGGTCCTCAGTTCGTCGGTGTATTTAATTAAAAGAATTTATTTAGGTTGCATGGACTTGGCTTTATAAGGTTGAGCATACGTGTAGTGTGTCAATAAAAAAGATACAAAGAAATGGTCTTATGACACTATGGTGACATACATATTTTTACATAAAAAGCTGTTTACATTTTGCCTGTCCTCAAGGTTTAACTACGAATCTTGATTCGATTTCTAAACAGTACCCATTTACCAAACGTAGGTCATTTAAAATAATCAAAACATCAATTAATTAGGGACACAAAGTTAATTATCTCTCCTATAATTAAACTCTGCTTCGAAATATTAATATTCAACACCTCATTACCTTCAAAATGAATCGTGTTTCTCTTCTAATTTAGGTACACTACATTACGAAAATGTCCACGTCCATGAAATTAATATTAATATTATTTTCATGGACGTGAACCTATCTTTAAAGATGTAAAATTTCTAGCTTCGCATTAAAATTAGAGAGCAGTGGTGGCCCAGTGGCAACGGGCCAACCCTACAAGACTAATGAGTTGTAGGTCGAGGGTTCGAACCTAGGCAGGCGCTTTACTTTGTTTAAATAATTTAATCACCACTGCTCTCAAAACGGTGAAGAAAAACATCGTGAGGAAACCGGCATGAACTAGAACCAAAAAATTCGAAGACATGTGACATCTATCAATCCCAATCCAATATCCCGCGTGGTAGATTACAGCCCATTCCCTCTCGAAGAGAGGAGGCCTGTGTCCCAGCAGTGGGAACATTATAGGCTGATTATATATGTATATTAAAATAATATACCAGAAAAGCAAAAAAAAAGGCAAAATGGGAATATTTAGAATTTTACTCATAGAAATTTTAATTGACGGGGAAGAAATATTTTGAATATGTGCCCTGAGGGAGAAGTTATATGAAAGAATGACAGTTTTAGTGAAAATGTAAGGCACATGAAGTTTATTAGAAATTCAAACACTTTATTTAGTAACTATCTTCTGATAGTTACTTAATAAAGTGTTTGAATTTCTTTGCTAGTATGTATTGTAAAGGTTCTCTATAAACGGAAACCTTACATCACGCTGGCTGGCAGGAAAATGATTCTGGTTGGATTCAGTTTCTAAATTGTAAAAAAAAACAAAAATTGGGATGAAGTTAAGACCGCAAGAACAAACTTAACATTGTAGTAAAAATGTTCCCCCATACATTCCAACTGCAAATTTAAGTTTGTATACACAATGTTGAGTGATTTACCATGTTATTTTAAGACCATAGACTTCTTATAGGATTTCCTGTAATCTTTATGTATAGAACTATTCTCCGTATTTTTTCCAAAATCTTTGGCGTAGCAGTTTCGAAGATAAGAGATGGAATGGTAACTTTTCATCTATTTTCTTTAATAACTTTAAAAGTATTTATTTTAATACTATAAAGAAAGTTTCTGAAATCCTTATAACAAGTCATTCAATGAGATGTCACACAGTTTGCAAAACTTTTTTTTTAATTTCTAATATTTGCTCCTAAAAGAGAGATATTCAAAATTCGTTTATGTTACACGTCCGTGTTTGGGTCACAGAAGTTCATATGTGTACCAAATTTCAACTTAATCGGTCCAGTAGATTCGGATCAAATCGACTGTGACAGATGGACATACAGACAGACACACGAGTGATCTTATAAGGGTTCCGTTTTTTCCTTTTGAGGTACGGAACCTTAAACACGTTTGTTTTTTAATAAAACATTGTCACGTGAACACATCTTTTTAAAATCATCATCATCTGCCTGCCTTTTCCCAACTACGTTGGGGTCGGCTTCCAGTCTAACCGGATGCAGCTGAATACCAGTATTTTACATGGAGCGACTGCCTATCTGACCTCCACAACCCAGTTACTGGGTAACACGATACCCCTTGGTAAGACTGGTTGTCAGACTTTCGGGCTTCTGACGACCCGTAACGACTGTCAAAGATCCACGAATGACAGCCGGGACCAACGGCTTAACGTTCTTTCCGAGGCACAGAGGAGTCTTGGTATGTAAAGATGGTCACCCATCCACGGATCAACCGCGGCAAGCGTAGCTTAACCTGATCGATTAACCCGTGCGGCTGATTTATTTAGCCACGAGTCCCTCTTTTTAAAATAAATAACAAAAGTTCAGTGTTGCTTCTTCTTTAGCGGCAACGCTGTATCTATTGGGCTTATACGAGCTCTACAGTATGTCATAAATAGGTACCTACATAAAAAAACTCGCTTATTGAACGTAAGTATAACTAGCTATAACTTCTACAGTTTTAAAAACCTTAGTGTTAGGTTGCCATGTGTGCAGGTTTTATAAAGAAGTTCTTGAATTAAATATTCATGGCTTTATTCAACGAAACATGCACAAAATAAACGAGGTCTTTGCATAGCACGCAGCACTTTTTTTTTCTACTTCAACAAGTAGGTCATATGCAAAGGTGACATTAACATTAATTTTAGAAAGAAAATTACAGCAAGTTGCACCATCTAGTTTTGTTGCTGGAATCACCGAAAAGGTCGGATAAGAGTGACACTGGCTGGTGATAGTCACTCCAGCAGAGCGTATCATCGATGGTTGCGTGACGGCTGTCTTCTGATGACAGAAATGTCAACCGCTGTCGTACCACGCCCACGATGAGCTGCAATAATTGCACAATCCTGATCATGTGGAAGCTGCTGAACCACTAATATGATGATCACTTCTGGTAAAGGCTGTCCTGCACCTTACACATTTTTGTTTTTAATGTTATTGGGTAGCAAGCAAGCAAGCTGTGACCATTTATCTGGTGGTAAGTGGGACCCCCACTCATAAGACATCTGCAATGACAGCGCTGTCAAAGATGTGTTCCCATACCAGAGACAAAGCTAAAACGCTTTGACCAAAATGTCTCATGTGTCCGTTACTACATCCGGATAATCAGCCTATAAAGCTCCCACTGCTGGGGAACAGGCCTTCTCTCTTTGAGAGGGAGTGGGCTGTAATCTACCACGTGAGCGCAGTGCGGGTAGAAGTCACATGTCCTCGAATTTTTGATTCTTAGACATGGCCGGTTCCTTCAAGATGTTTTCCTTCACCGTTTTGAGAGCAGTGGTGATGAAATTATTTACACAAAGTAAAGCGCCTGCCTGGGTTCGAACCCACGACCCACAACTCGTATGCCAGGGTCGTTACCACTGGACCACCACTGCTCTACTCCTTTATTCGCATAATATCCACATCCGCCATTACCTTTTAATATTTCTAGAAAATAAATACTGACCATAAATATAATGATGTCTCGATTCGTTCGACTGGTTAAAAGGACGGTAATCCAACGCTACATCTACCCTCATCCGGGGCATTTCAATTAGATCCAGTACTATCTACATCTTGCGGTCCCCGGTCCGTCGCACGAGTCTGCGATATTTCTCAAGATAACCGACCTTGCTTGTTATTGTCGGACGTGCATCTCCTGTGAGTTATGTGGTTTGTCATAAATCTTGAGACTTAAATTAGAGGGATAGGTACTCTATGGACTGTGCGGAAGGTAATAAGTCATGAGCTATTTATTAATTTTTTTAACATACGTACAATAATAATGGTGTATAAAGATAATAAAGACTGCACTTTGTAATGCCCGAGGGCATACAAATATTTGTAATTAAGTAATTGATTTAAGTAATTACAAACATGTGTACGAGTACGCCCTCGGGCTGGCTTGAGCCAGCAAACTCTCAAAATGCATCAAAACACATCACATGCATCACAATTATCAATAACATCACGCCTGTTTTCCCTGATGGGTTAGGCAGAGTTGTACCTATTGTACCAACCTACACCCACATTTCACCAGTTATGTTTTAAGTGCCAAATAAGTGCCTTTGCCATCGACCGAGCACAAATCCAGACTCCGGGCTGCTAATGAGAAATTTCTGACAGTAAACCCAGTAATACTTTTCCCGACCTGTGAATTGAACCCAGAACCTCACGCTCAGCAGTCTCGTTTGGGACCACTACACTAGAGGCAGTCAGTATAAAATGGATATAGTCAAAATAATCCTAATAATGACTACTAATATTATAAATGCGTAAGTGAGTTTGTTTGTTCGTAACGTTTTCACGCTAAAACAGCTGAACGGATTTGTTTGAAATTTTGCACATGAGTAGACTATAACCTGAATTAAAACAGAATACTTTTTATCCCAATATTCCCACGAAATTGAGACTTATGCCGATGAAACTGCGGGGCGCAGCTGGTTACATATAAATCCAGCAAATGCTCAAAATGTTTGTTTCTCTATTCTATTTCAATTGCGCAAAAAAAGAAATCCTTTAATACCGCGCTACCAATTTACATAAAACTTAGTTCCAAACGTTACAAGGGCGATTACCGTCGTATTCACGCGGTTGGCTGTACCACACACACAATTTCATACAATTTCTTTGAGGGCCAAAAGCGACATGTTTTATTATTTCCTTTTCGACACACTTCCTGTTTTCGCTGTGTATGTTTCACGGCTAGATTGCTCGCAAAAATAAAATGCTATTTCGTTATGAAAAACAGAGAAAAGAGTCTGGGGAGATAATTATTTTTTCCAAAAAAAAAACGACTTCAAAAAAACACTACAAAGTGGCAAATAACGAAAATACAAAACCAATGGCACCGACTACCGAAATTAAAGTTTACTTACATTTTTAAGTCATTTTTAAGTCGTTTTTAAGTCATTTTAAGTCGTTTTTAAGTCATTTCTACTATGGTATGTGTGGACCGAATTAAAAAATATTTTATTATTCTTGTGTATTGACATTTTTCGGGACCCTGGGGTGCCCGGACCTTTGGAAGGCGTACGAGGAACAAGCAAACTCGAAGAGGCCCGTTAGACGTTGTTAATGAAATGAGGCACCAACCGACGAGTATCCCTGTTCGCATTATGCAAGTGCACCCAAGGACAAAACCCGGTCGGTGTTAGGCCTATTACAGGATATGGAAACAAAGAAATTGGGTTATGGGTTTGGGTGACTCAAGTGAACTGGTTATCTAGAACTATGAAAATACTATGGCCCCTGCCTGACCAATGTTTTATTTAAAATACACAGATAATATGGCAGAGGGTGACTTGCACACTCAATAATGGCCCCCGAAATCGGTCGCTAGCACATAGTGCGTAGCGACACGAACATAGGTCGCGCGAGCTCATTTGCTTTGCCCAGGTGTGGGACAGCGGTGGCTAGAAAAAGTACAGATGTGGCAGCAGACAGAGACAAGAACCTACAAACATTTTTTTTAGATTTCGGCTTTTGTTGAGACAAATAATAGGTACGGTTAAAAGGGATTATTCGGTTTAGGACAGATTCTGGTTTGGGCAGATTCTTGTTACGGCAGATTCTTGATAAGACAGGTATTTTACAGTCATCTACAGAAGTATTATGGGATTATATACTTTTGTATAACAAATAGTTTTCCAATCAAAGCACTTTTGTGTGCATTGATTGGAAAACTATTTATTGCGGATAAAAGGTCTTACTCACGACCTGATCTGATGCCTGATATGGTCTAAGCACACCTTTTTTTTTTTGGGTGTGAAATTATCAAATAACTTCTCCCGCTCTTGGCGGAGCGGGAGGGTGTGTCAGACTCTTACTTACTAAAACCGTGTCCCTGAGTCGCGTCCTGAGTCGAGTCTGTATATCTTTACTATCGGTATAAATGAGAAAAACATAAAATAAAACAAAGCACTCTTTCAAACAAAACACAAATAAATCGCATCCGTGTAACAGTTAGGGCAGAACAAACAAAAAACACAAATACATTCCCTATGCCTACAGGCGAATTAAAAAACCTCTCTTTTTGAAATTAACAAAACTAACAATAAAATTGACAGCCAAAATTATTTTTCTTGTGCCAATGCTTTAATTTTTCTTTAAAATAAATTTCGATGGTACCATTCAAATAAATTCTATGTAACCTATAATGAGCCACGCCGATAAAAACCGACAGTGATTTTTCAGTTATACTGTACTTTACAAATAGGACGTTCTGCTAATAGTACAAACTGCTCAAAGGACGATTTTCTATTACGTAATAATAAGTATATATGTAATTAAAAAATAAAGATTTAAAACTTTTAAATATTAAAAAAAAACACAATTCGAACGCGACTGTACGGACAACAGCTTTACATAATACTGTTCTCTATAGAAGGTCATCAACATGTATGAATCCGTCGTTTTTTTGTGGTCATTCGAATTTGGTCGGATGATCTATGTGTTGTTTTTGTTTATATCTACTTTAAATACAAGACATTCCTTGGCACATTTTCTCAATACTGAGGGTTTCAACGAATAGTCCAAATGTTTAACACACCACTCCACTATAAAAGTTACTTCTGACGATGTTACCATTAAAAAGAACCAATACCACAAGATCGCATCAAATCTATTGATGATTTTAAAGTCCCTTGTTCTCCATCTGAAAGAGAATCAATACTTGACATAGATTTGTCCCTTGAACTTCTTCTTTAACTGGGCAGGGTTATAATTACTTAAAATGTTCTTCAACATCATTCTCTTGCTCTAATCCCATTTTTTTTTGTGGTCGGCGCAACATGTCGTTTTCTGCCATACTTCTCTATTAGTTTTCATCTCGATAGTCATCCCTTTTGTAACCATATTATCTTTCACACAGACCACTCATTGTTACTTTGGCCTTCCTTTATTTTTAAAGAACATAAACTACTAAATTACTTAAAATGTTTATCATGTTCTAATCCAAAAAAAACCAATCACAATAACCTTAAAATATGCATGTAATCTGATAATCTCACTGGACAATTATGAATTAAGTCTATTAAAAAAATCTCTATTAAAAAGACGATTATTATGATCGCCTATCAGACTGGTTTGTGGTGTAATTCAATTAAACGCACCATTAAATTAATTGATTTCTTTAGGGCCCGTTCACACGTTCCACAACCACTATCGCAGCCACAAAATGTGTGCAAGCACGTGTGAATAGTATCGCTGTAAATTCTGGCAGTTGTCGCTAGTTGTTCCTATGTGGTTACGTGGTGGCTAGTGTTTGCAGACAGATCGTTGTGTTTGCGATGTGACCAGCCGCTAGTGTGCGGTCTCGCTATGGTGGCTGTGGCTGTGACGTAGCCTTGATGTGGTCGGTATCGCCCACACGGTTGATTATGACGGTCAAATATGGTCCGTGTGAATTTCATTTTCATACAAATTAGCGCCCGTCTAGATGTTGTCGGTGTGGTGTGGTTGTGGTACGTGTGATCGGGCTCTTAATCTGTGGTTAAAAAACTAGTCAAAAATGCTAAACTTCTAAATGCATGGCTAGAAAGATTGTATCAGAAGCTACTCTATGGCTATCATTTTGTACTGGTTTGTGATTGACGTTATTAACGTAATCTTAAACTATGACAAAATTTGGATCGCTGTCAAATAACTTGCTATGCATAGTAGACCGGCTTGCGATATAGCGTATAGTGTGAACGTCATGCTATATAGTTATAACTTACTAGTTGCACCCCGCGGTTTCAACCGCGTAAGTTTTGACCCCGTGAGTATATCGGGATAAAAAGTATCCTATGAGTTATTCCTGGCTATAAACTATCTGTGTGCCAAATTTCATCCAAATCCGTTCAGTGATTTTTGCGTGAAAGAGTAACAAACATCCATCCATCCATTCTTACAAACTTTCGCATTTATAATATTAGTAGGATAACATTATTAATTTCGTTCGCAAAAACGTTAACGTACACAATACGACTTTAAATCGCTTTTAGAAGTTTAAAAAAAGGGTAAAAAGTTGTTTCCGTGGTGGTAAGTGGTAAATAACTAAATACTCTTGCTGCGTAAATATAAAATCACCGTATCGAATAGTTTTTGATGAGTTGGTGAAACTGCGTCTAACTGACAACATATTATTGTACAAACATGTTGATTGAGTTGTTAATATCGTTCGCCATTATTCTGGTATTATACCAACGTTGGTCAAAAAGAGAAGTTTATAATTTAGGTATACAGTTAAATTCTGGAGTATGGACGTTACCTTTTATTGGACACAGTTACTTGTTCTTTGGCGATAATCACAGTAAGTACCTTCCAATATTATAATAATGAAAGAAACATTTTCTTTTCTATATTTGTTCATCTTCAGCTGTAGTAATGAGCAACGGGCCAAGAATTGGACCCTGCGGGACCCTTATTTTGACCCTAGAGATTTCTTCCTATTCATGTTGAACAACTAATTTCTTAGGACCAGGACCAGAACTTGCTTCTAGTTATAGATTTATTTTTGCCCCTTTATTCTTAAGGGTCGGGTAATCGCCGTTGACCAAAGCCATACAAAAATACGCATAGCATTCACGCCGCGCCGACTTTCAGTTTCATAGGGGATATTTATTTTTAATAACGAAACTACGAATATTGCAAAATAACACAGACATAGTTATAGATAATAAACTAGCCTGTTCATATAAAAATAAAAAACAAACATGAAAATACCTTAGTAGATTGAAAGTATAATATCGTTTTTTATGCTGAATTTATTTCATAAAGTATTTTAATACAATACATTTCCATATAGAATTGATGTGGACGCGTTCTAGTTTAACATACATTTTTTGCATAACTAACTTGCATTATATAAAGGAGTAATAACAGATTTAAAAGTCACTAAAATCATTTATCTGCGCCTTTATCTTATGAATGCCATTATATTTGTTATTGCAGCACGAATGAATGGCTTCCAAACTCTTGGTCGCGACGCGATTAACAAAGAAAATGGTTTATCATCCATGTGGCATGGAAATTATTTATATACGAGTAAGTTGTTATTTTTCTATCCCTATTTTATTAAATTAATAATATGTGTAAGATCCTTCACGGAAAAACAGATGCCCCTGAACTGCATTACGAACTGTCCCATCTTTCTGCTCCGTTAAACTATAACCTTAGCAGGAGGCCTTAGATTGTTCGCTGTGCCTCGGAGTCGAACCGTCGCTCGAGCCCAGTCTCCTGGCCCTCGCACACTGTCTGCGCTCAACGCTCTCTTGAACGCTAAGCCTCACTGTGATGTGTTCGCGGATGACTGGAAGAAAATCTTGTCAAATATGACTGGAGTATTGTAAGATGAGCATATGACTGTCGAGTAGTTTTATACTTTTGTTATTGTACTTAAATATTGTGTTTGTGTCTTTAACTAATGTAATTGGCCGCGTCCATTTTACGCTAAATAAAAAATAAAAAAAATCTATTATGAAATCTGATTTACATTTCCAAAAAAAAAACAAAGTGACACTAGTCAAACCGGGCTCAGATTTAAAACGCATTAAAATATGAAAGATCAAGTCAATCTTGGATATTTTAATGTAATTTTGATAAAGCTTCGTATTCATGCTGGGAAATAAAAGTTGCATATTATTATAGCATAAGGCTTTTGTGTGGTGGGCTGGAATATTGCAGTTGCAGGGTTGCTGGCAATACGTTCGAAATTTGTTAATTTTGTAAATTATAACGCTGTTGCCAGCAATATTGAATATAAGGCTTAATAGACTAGTTTTGTAGACCGTTTATTTTTTGTTATGTACCTGGTACTTCTTGACAGGCCTACACTGTCCTCTCATACCTATTAACACTGTAATTTGAAAAAATTGCAAAAGCCAATTATTTTAAAAGTGTAACCGTTTCTTGCCGGCTCTTCTCCATAGGAAATGACCAATTGGAACTGTGCACCTAACTTCTGACGTTTCATAAGTGCCCATGTAGGTTTATGTAAAATAAAATATTTTGATTTTAATTGATTTTGATTTTGATTATGGGAAAACTCAACTTTTTTTATACACGGTGCATCAATCTCCATCTATATCAGCCTATCTTAAAGTCATTCATTTATTCATTCATTCACTCACTGAAAAACAACGCGCAGTCTATACCGCTGGGTACTACATAACGAAATCACTTTCGTTACACAGGAAGGATTTAAAACAAAAATCATCCCTTAAAAGATTTAAATAGGGGTAAAATTTTGTATGGAAATTAGTAATTTTTGTCGATGGAAAATCTCATCTGGCTTGTATTTAATCATCCTCATTCTCCTAACCTTATCCCAATTTAATTGGGGTCGGCGCAACAAGTCTTTTCTTCCATAATTCTCTATTAGGTGATCAGAAGCCCGAAAGTCTGACAACTAGTCTTACACACGTAACGTGGTACCCAGTAACTGGATTGTGGAGGTCAAATAGGCAGTCGCTCCATGTAAAATACTGCTATTCAGCTGTGTCCGGTTAGACTGGCAGCCGACCCCAGTTGGGAAAGACCCAAGTTGGTTGATAGTTGGGAAAAGCCTAGGCTAGGGATGATGACTTCTCTACTAGTGGTGAATTCGTCTCTTTATGGCTTGTATTTCATGTTTAAGTTTTATTTACAGTGATCGCAGACCCCGAGGCCGCTGAGTTAGTTCTGAAGACGTGTCTTGAGAAAGATGACATTATGAAGATGGCCACCCTATTTCTTGGCAAAGGTTCCATATTTGCTCCAGGTATACAAACTTTTTTTGTAGTGAAAATTATTTGTATGTGAAAATGACAAAGGACGAAACAAAAAAAAAATTAATCAATTAAGGCTCCTACATACTGGCGCGACTTGTCGCGCGACGCGACGCGACACAAAGACACCGCGTGTAGCGCTACAAGCGGTGCCTTTGTGTCGCGACGCGTCGCGCGACAAGTCGCGCCAGTATGTAGGAGCCTTTAATCAATAATATTTTAATTACATTTTTTTTTTCAAATACTAGTTTCAATCTGGCGACCGCGTCGAAAAGTTCTAGTTCCAAGCTTCAGTATGAAATACTTGAAGACCTACATGTCAATCTTCGTGAAAGAGAGTGCCGTCCTTGTACACAAGATGGGGACAATGTCGGGGACCGGTTCACTGTCCGCATTCAAATACTTTACCGCTTACACTATGGACTCTATTGCAGGTATTATACTATTCAATAATTCGTGCTTACAAATGAGTCTTCATGCTAACTGTTGTACGGGGTTGTACTGTAAAAGCTTTTGGGCGGACAAATTTTAACTATGAGTTACATACGTATGCTTCCTAACACAACACATGAGCTGTGTTGAGGCGAAGAAGGAAATGCGTTCTGTTTGTACGTGTTTACAAATGCTTCTTCACACCAACACTTGAGGGGTGTCGGGCAAAAGAAGCGTTTGGGCAGGCAAGTTGTATATACGAGCTATGTATGCCTCTTTAACAAGATAAGCTGGTTTGTGGCGAACAAGGTAAAGCTTCTCAAAGAAATTAATCAAGTGAACTCATGATTTGGGAAAAATATATAGTCTGCCCAAAACTTTTTTGAGCACAATCTCCTACAAATGCTGGCTGAAAAAGTATTGTAAATACGCTTCGATTGTACCTTGTATACAGTTTTTTATTATAATAAAAATAACTTATATACTACAGCAATACATAGATGACAAAGACCAGTTATTTACTTAGTTGATTCCTGGTTTTTAGGGGTTCGTAGTCAACAAGAAGCCCTTATAGTTTCGACGTGTATGTCTGTCTGTCTGTTTGTCTATCCGCGACTTAGCTCAGAGACACTTAGTACTAGAAAGCTGTAATCTGGCACGGGTATACATATTAATCACGGCAACAAAGTGGTAAAATAAACAAAAATAAAATAATATTGTAGGGTATAGTGCACGTAAAGTGGGGATGACTTTTTATCTCGTCTATACCACAGTGTGGGGTATCGTTGGAGAGGCCGTTCAAAAATATTGTGGGTCTGTGAAAATCATTTTCCGATTTTTATGACAGTAGAATAAATAGGTTTACCTGGGTTTGCTTAGAATCACCCAAGGAGTTTCGTCAATGCCCGAATAATAATAAAAAATATTTTTTTATTCGGAAATTACCCACACTCATTTAGGTCTAACTAATGCTGGCTGGCTAATGTTAGAATAATTAGAGCAATTAAAACCAGCTTTTATTTAATGAAAAAACATTTTCCTAAGCACACCCTCATCTTCAGGGGCGTCAGCAGTCTATTCGTGCTAAGGACTCCACGTCAAGTTGGCGTGATCTTACAGCTGGCGTGCCTTGAGGCCATTTTTATTAATCTTATAACCATCGAGCTTCGGACTGCGTATCATCTTCATGCTGACAAATTGCAGTTTTACTGCCAGACAGGTATTGGCAACATATCTGATGCTGATCTTTGCGTTATGCTCGTGAACGGGTGCTGCTTGTGGTGACTGGTCGTCTTGCTGATCATGGTTTTAATTGTTATTAGTAATTGTTTACTTATTTTACTTCGATGGGGCTAGTTTATCATTTCTCACTTCGAGCTACAGCAATTGCCTTATGTAAGCGGGCACGCCCTTTATGCCTGGAGGCTGTTATTTAGGTATTAAGTTCTATTTACGTTTTTTTTATGTTGAAATTTTTATCTGCTTGAGTACAGTTTGTTCATTGTTTTGTTGGTATACTGGCGCGTGCTAGCTAACGTATGGCAAGTGTGTAATTTAATCCAATGTTTTGTGTTTCGTAATGTTAATTACTTTGCATACATAAATTTATAATTATCTGAGTAGGGAGCTTCCTGTTGCTTTTGGGGTTCCTCAGGGTAGTGTGATTGGGCCCACACTTTTTTTGGTTTACGTAAATCAACTGTGTAATCTGCTTCTCCTAAATGGAAAAATCACGGCCTTTGCTGATGACACTGTACTCACCTTTACTGGCGATACCTGGCACGAAGTTTTTGACGCAGCGCAGGGAGGACTAGATCAAGTTCTGAATTGGCTTAATGGCAATCAACTTACCCTCAATACGGATAAAACAAAAATAATCTGCTTTACCCTACGCCAATCTACACAACCGCCGAACTCATATTCCCTAATCGCTCACTCAAACGTCTGCCCAGGCACCGTAGCTTGCTCTTGCCCTAAACTCGCACGTACCTCCACAATCAAATACCTCGGGGTGACTCTTGATGACAATCTGAGTTTCTCAGCCCACATAGATCTACTGACAGCACGGGTCAGAAAACTAATATTCGTCTTTAAGACTCTTCGTCATGTGGCAGAAGCACAGATGGTCAAAAGGGTCTACCTTGCCCTTTGCCAATCACTCTTATCATATTGTGTTTCTGTCTGGGGTGGTGCTCCTATGACCTCAATGCTGAAATTGGAGAGGGCCCAAAGAGCCGTGTTGAAAGTGAGCACATTTCGCCCAATACTTTTCCCAACAGAAGATTTGTATCAATGTTGCAAAGTACTTTCTGTCAGACAACTCTTTGTTCTTAATACAGTCCTATTGCAACACAAAGATAAAAAAAGACCCCCTACATGACAATAAAAAAAAGACGTAAAGATATAGTTTGTCGGAACTACAGATGTAAGTACTCATTCACAAAACGATTTCTTTGCTTCCAAGGGCCACAATTATATAATAAACTCAATAGGAAACTGAAACTTTACTCTCTTTCAACCTCGTCGCTCAAGAAAACTGTGACAAACTTACTACTTACATATAACTACTACACACACACACACACCCACATACATACATACATACATACATACATACATACA
The DNA here is from genome assembly GCA_905333075.3 of Atethmia centrago. Classification (NCBI taxonomy): domain Eukaryota; kingdom Metazoa; phylum Arthropoda; class Insecta; order Lepidoptera; family Noctuidae; genus Atethmia; species Atethmia centrago. The sequence goes on along the minus strand of HG995374.1, from coordinate 25,505,858 downwards.
TACATACATACATACATACATACATACATACATATACACACACACACACACACACACACACACACACACACACACACACACGCACCCACGCGCGCGCACACAAACACGAATAATCCAAATGTCAAATAAATGATTTGTAATTTCTGAATTTTGAAATTATGAGTTTATGTTAACTTTCGTTTCTTCTTAAACACTTGTTCTGCCTGCAATTCTTTTGTGTAACTGAATTATGTATGGGCTTGTACCACTGCCCTTAATACAAGTTATTCCATAACTTAGTAAGGGTGCTGGTTGCAACACCTACCTGTTTTGTTAACTATCATAAGTCAAGTGTACCTACAGACGATACCATTTAATGTTAACATTGTTATTTGATTGATTAAATAAATTATTATTATTATTATTATTATATACGATTTGTATAGAATCAAGTTTATATAACTAAACAGACAGACGTGCTGCTGGGGAGTTTGTTCCACCACTTCTTCTTCCCAGCTAAAGCACTAGGAAGTGGTGACGGGCGGGCATTTTTGGGGGACTGTCTTATGTAACTTTGACGTTCGAAAAGTGCTGATTTTCAGCCTAGTTTGAATAAATGACTTTTGATTTTGATTTTGATTTTGATGCGATTGAGGAGCTAAACCGGGATTTAGGTGTGGTCAAAAACTGGTCTGATCGATTTGGGGTGGCGGTTAACCCTACCAAGTGTCAGGCGATCATTGTAGGGAGCCCCTGTATGAGGAAGCTGAATGTCTCAACTGTGCCACATGTGATGTTCGACATCTCAGTCATCCCGTTTAGCTCCGATGTTAAGGATCTTGGTCTGCATGTCGACACTTGTCTTGTCTGGCGAAAGCTGGTCACTGTCAGTAAACAAGTCACCGGAACGATGCGGTCGCTCTATCGGTTGAAAAACCTTCTCCCATCACACATAAAGGTAAAGCTTGTAGAATCCCTAATCCTTCCCATAATTTACTGTTGTGATGTGTGTTACTATGACCTGAATGCAGATCTCCTCAATAAACTTGACTGTCTTCTAAATAACTATGCATTCGATTCGTTTTCAATCTTCTTAAGTATGATCATGTGTCCACCAATTGGTTTAAACTGGTTGCCCATTCGTCAGTGCAGAGAGTTGAGTGCTCTGCTTATAAGGGATGGCGATCTGAGATCGATTAATCGAAGAATCGATTTCTTGGACAAAAAAATCGATTTTATTAATCGATATCTAGTACGGAATCGATCCAGTGAATCGATATTTCACTCTAGAAAATTGAGATTCGATTTTTCTGTTTTGATAAGAACCTGAACCGTAAATTATTTACAATTAGTTGAATGTGTTGTTCACTTAATTATTAAAAAACCCGCTAGATGACTGTGTACTTAGTTCCTTTCGTCGCTCATAAATAGATAAAAGAAATAAATAAAAAAACACGTTTGTACTATAAACGTATTTTTTAACAATAGCAAAGAAAATACAAACTCGAAAAGCAAATCGAAATAAGATCGATTTCTGGAATATCGATTTATGAAACCTAGATTTTTTTTGTGTAGCGATTTATAAGATTTTGATTCGAATCGATTTAAGAATCAATATTTTTATAAAATGAAATAATGAAATAATTGCCATCCCTACTGTCTATGTTGTTTTCCATACTCGAGAAACCCACTTCTCCTTCTTCTCATGTTCAATACTTATGCTCTGTTAATGCGCGCAGCTGCACAAACTATGTCAAATGATCTTGGTAGACCATTTTAAATTTGAAGTCCTCGTCAGGGTTAGACTGCATTTCTGTGGACAGCAGTGGTTTGACAACAATTCCTTTTTTGGCAGACGTGGGTGTACTACAGGTACACCTCTGCCCAACCCTCCCTTATTACTTCTGGAGTACCTTTTTTTTACATTCTGCTCCCATCCGATGTTTTCCTCAATGCTCAACTACCAAATGAGTCTCCTGCAAAATATCGAACATCTCACCGTTGGTCACATAATATTTAATTATTGTCTCAGTCAGTTTCTCGACGCCACTTACCGAGCAAAAATCAAATCGCTTCAAATATTATTGCAAAGTAGTTTTCGATTTGGCTTATTTTGCACCTTTAACAGAATTAATTACTTCCTAATACTTGTTCGTTAGTAAAGTAAAAAGAATTGAACCCTTTCACTGACAATGACTCTTGAAATGTTTTATCAAAACGCTTTCGAAAAGCTGTACGTGCATTCTGTTCGGTCGCCATTTCGTCACTGAGAGTAGAGATGAGTCCGATATCATGTCACATGTTAAAATCATCGATATATTAAAATCATTTTATCATGCAATGACAACGACAAAATCATCAATGCTTTTAAATCATTACTTGAATGAACGCGGACTTCGGTGATTCGGATCGGATGGGCTCGGGCCGTCTCGGGCGCTGCGGTGTGATTTGCGACGGCGAATGGAAACAATGCTTTCACTTGCGTTGTTTACAATATGCGCGGCAAATCACGAATGCTATTTATCTAGCATTTAGTATTTCGCGAATCATTGTTTTGGTTAGAAGAGGACGACCAACCACCCTTACCTAATTTAATTTTACGCATACGTAATACGTAGTGTAGTGTGTTGACTCACTATAATTGGATTTTTGATACGTTTTAGTGAATTTAGTTTGGTGAAGAGTACCATAGATTTTAAAACCAAGTTAAGACATTTTTTTAGGTACTTAGTACTTCGTGCAGTTTGTTAATATAAAAAAAAATACGTTTTGATACGACGAGACGAGAGACAACGTGACGTTCTACAGTGGGTGTACATACTTACTATATTTTTCTATCTTATAGGCAAGAAACGTTTAGTGGTAGGTTCTCAGTTTGTACCTAAATATTCAAAAATGGCTTCAACTGTAAGAAAAACATCCAACGTATGCAAGAACGCCAGATTGCCATGATATACTAAATAGTCATATCTTGCAGCAAATATCACTAATGGAATCATATTGATGATTTCCATAATTATAATAATACCCTGCCATGAATGTCACAAACTAAGAACATTTGAATTACGCGGGCTAACTGACAAACTCGATCCAAGCCTACATACATAACTAATGATAATGTCACTAAGCCGTTCCGCGATCATTTCAGTATCTACTCACAATTGAAGTGACGAGATCTAATACTCAAATAAAAATCATTGATGATTTTGTCATTGTTCCCGTCACCGATATTTTTTTGTCATTGTCATGCAATCATTGATACAATAAAATCATCACTCAGCCTATCTCTAACTGAGAGGCGCGGAGGAACGCGGGCAGGCGCCCACGTGGTTTGTGCTACGCGCTTAAAAATGCCGCAATACCTAACATTACCTAGCCAGTGTTGGCTAGACCTAGGTGTGAACGGGTAAATCCCGAATTAAAATTTATTTCAATTATTATTCGGACTTTACCCAAAAAGGTTTGCTCGTTATTCTAGCATTACCCGTAACATATACAATGAAGTTAAAAGGAAACTATCAAAGCTTAGTAGGCTTTACAAGTTGACGAATAATAGTCGATCAACTGTAAAAAAACTGTAATTTTATTGAGATAAGCATGGGTTGTTCAATTTTATTGGTTTTTGTTCATTCTGACGTATCGATCTAACTACAAATTTAATATTTCTAATTAATTCTCTCAATCTATTATTTTATTGTTATTATTTGACTTATTGATGTAACTACAAATGTAATATTTCTAATTAATTCTATAAATCTATTGTTTTATTGTTATTATTTAAAATTATAAGGTGATGGCCATATTATTTAAATTATATGTCGAAGCACTAAAAAAAATGTAAATTTATTATTTTTAAATTTTTGATGTAATTTATTAAATTCAAATGTAATTTGTTTGAGTGTATGTATAACCAAGTGTGTGTGTGTAACTGTGTAATTTTGTGTGTAAATTCAGATACAAGTTACTTGTTTATGAATAAATGACTATGACTATGACTTATATTTGCAGTTGGAGAATTGACTGTGACGTATAACGATTTATGTTAGAACATGTTTTTCAACTCCAATGTTTAGTTTATTATTGGGATAAATTCATCCCAACTACGGAACTCTTCATTGTGCGTGGTTCGACACGCACCTGGCCAGCGTTTTTTTAAATGCGTTGTTCATGTCAATGTCTCGCTATATAATACAATTTAACATTTCAGAATCGACACTAGGCTATAAATTTGGTGCTCAAAACGATACGACCCACCCTTTCATTAAAGCTTTTGATGAAGGGCTGGCAAGGTGTGCAGAACGAGTCTGCCAGCCATGGCTACATAGTGACCTGGTGTATACCAATCTACCCATATATCGACAACTGCTGAAGCAAAGAAAGTTTCTGTGGAATTTCATAACGGAGGTGATCAAATTGTTTGTTGTTTTGTTTGATTTTTTTTTTAACTAATATCGGGGTATTTATTTAAAAAAAAAGTTGATTGGATACATATTTCTTAGACGGACTTCCAAAGAAAAACACTACAAGATATCTTTAATTTCAGGATCTGTAGGTATTTATTTTTATGCCACGGACTTCCGAAATTAAATTTATTTTTCAATTTTTAGCGGGTCAGTTTGTAATACAAATCTAAGTTACAATAGCCTAATATCAACTGCTCATCACCTTTTACGAAATAATTGCTTTTCCTAATGCAGAGACGTTAATTATTGAGGAGTCCTCCTGCTAAGAATCTGCTAGGAATCACTTCACCATGCGCATTGTGACAAACATAAATTACTTAGCAACCCTTATTAATGTACCTAATCAAATCGCTACCCGTGAAATAATTATAATCTATTAAATAGCTCCAGTGGCCATCAGAATCTGTGGTCTTCATCATCAGTTCCACTTCACCAAATGGTGCTTTCTAAGAGCAAATGCACAAGTTACTCTAAAAAATACCCAAATCGCTATAGAGGGCCTATAAAATTTGAGGATTTCCCTCAATTACCATGGGATCCCCTCTTCAGAATCTGACTTGATGACAATGGGACTATCTCGAGAGTATATATACCCTTTCCAACAAAAAAATAATTTTCTAAATCGGTCCACAATTATTGACGGAGAAATCGGTGAACATACATCTTATTTGGAAGTCGGTAAAAAAATAGATTATACATACAGGATGTAAAAAAACATAAAAAATAAATTATACAAGGTGTAAAAAGATCACAAAGCCTACGTATTCTAAACATCAAACTAAGAAAGATATTGATTTAGATTTTTTTGATTTCAGTTAATTAAATCCAAAAGAAGGGAAATTACAGAAAAAAAGGATACTCAAGAATACAATGAACGTAAGTAAATATATGGAGCTCCACATCAAGCGTAATTTCTTTTCATGACTGTCCCATTTTATTATCTAGTTTATATGCTGCCGGTTGACGTCATCAAGAAAATGTCTGCTCCGTACGTACGCTCAGCTGCCGAAAATAAAGTCGACCCGCACCTTTTGATGGTTTCAATAATGGACTTGTGTAACATGCCTCCTGGCAACTCGATAAAAACAATTTCTCTGGAGGCGGGACTACCTACTTGAAACTACGACTTTAGATCCATCGACTTTCTTATTCCAGATTCACTACAAAATATGCCGACATTTTTGGAATGTCTAATAAGGTTGTCAGGCGGTGACGAGGGGTACACAGACGTTGAAATTATGGAAGAGCTGATGGTTATCATGATAGCTGGTAATGACACTTCAGCAGTCGGTGCATCCTTCATAGCCGTGTTGCTTTCCAGACATCCCAAAGTGCAGGAGAAAGTTTATGAAGAGTAAGTATCTCAAGATCCTCATCATCGTCATTTTCTTCCGCTTATCACAATTTATTTGGGGTCGGCACAGCATGTCTCAGGAGACAGTGGTGAGAGCAGTAGTGGCCCAGTGGTAACAGCCGCGACTTATGAGTTGTAGATCGTAGGTTCGAACCCAGATAGGCGCTTTACTTTGTGTAAATTATTTCGTCACCACTGCTCTCAAAACGGTGAAGGAAAACATCGTGAGGAAACCGGCATGTCCTAGAGCCAAAAAATCGAAGCCATGTGACATCTACCAACCTTCACTGAGCCTGCGGATTACGGCCCACTCCCTCTCACAGAGAGGAGGCCTGTGTCCCAGCAGTGGGAACGTTATAGGCTGATTATGAACAACATGTCTTCTTCCGTATTTTCTATTAGTCGTCACTCCCTTTCTAGCCATATCATCTCTCACACAGTCCATCCATCGTTTATTTGGTCTTCCCCTACTCTTAGAACCTCATTCAAACTTTCCTTACGACATTTTTCTCGTTGCTCCGCTTCACCATGACAACCGATTTCCACACAACTTTTCAGTCACCGATGCAACTTTGAGACTTCTTCTTATATAAAAAAAGAAAAGAAAACAATAATAATAATTTGTATACATACAGAAGTGACAAAAAATACCAATAGTAAAATAATGTTTTATAAACTATAATGGCTGCATCAAAAAGGTCAAAAGGCGCTGACAAGAAGCAAATGACCAAAATAGGCTTGTCTTAAGATAAAAAATTGTCAAATCTGTATAGTTTGTGGTAGCGGAAAAAATATATGTTAATTTTGAACATGTTTCTCAGAACTTGGTTGTTGCCAAAACACGTTTGAAAAAAAATCTCGATACAAACTAACCTCTTACCTTGAGTTCCAAACCAAAATATCTGTACTGAATATCAACGTACATGACGTATTTAATTAATAACAAGAACGTCTTTTTTGAATGCAGAACTTGGTTGTTTTTTATTTCCGATTACTCAACTCAATTTTGACTAAATAGATATATAGCTTCATATTTTGCAATAAATTACAGTCTGACAGTGACCGCGGTTTAGGTGTTGTCAGAGTCTTAATGCCAGACAGATGCTGTCTGACGATGGTTTTCTAATGAACCATAAGGGACGGGTGATGGAAAGTAACAAACAGTTTCAACATACCTAATAAGTACATACATTTATACTTAACAATAAATAAACTAGTAATCAAATATATGTCAGAGCACGAAACAGCAAGAATTGTCTTAGCAAAACCTGTTCTAAGCGATTAGCTACCTTCATTGATCCGTGTCCGTGCACTACCAAAACAAAGCGCTACAGGCCGACGACTTCGTCGGACAATACACTGACCGTAAAGTAGTTACATACATACATACATACATAATCAGCCTATATTGTTCCCACTGCTGGGACACAGGCCTCTTCTGTGTGAGAGGGAGTGGGCCGTAATCCACCACGAGGGCCCAGTGCGTGTTGGTAGATGTCACATGTCTTCGAATTTTTGGTTCTAGGACATGCCGGTTTTCTCACGATGTTTTCCTTCACCGTTTTGAGAGCAGTGGAGATGAAATAATTTACAGAAAGTAAAGCGCCTGTCTGGGTTCGAACCTACGACCTACAACTCGTAAGTCGCGGCCGTTACCACTGGGCCACCACTGCTCAAGCTGTAAAGTATTTAGTTTTACGAAAATAAAAGAAAAAAATACTGTGGGTAGTTTTAATAGAAACTTGAATAGTTACAATAATAATAAAAAAATGTGGTTGTCTGTAATGTCGGTTTACAGACGATAATTTTACGTGATAACGAGAGAGATGCGTCACAAGCCGAACGCTTAGGCCGAGCGAGAGCGCGGAACTAGCGATAGAGAGGCACTCTATCGCTAGTTTCGCGCTCTCGCTTGCACGCTCGGCTCAGATGGAACGTGACAATGAGTCATGCATTTTCGTGCGTGCAGCCGGCGTTCATCGATTTATAAGACGTTATCACGTCAAAAACCGGCCAGGTGCGTGTCGGACCGCGCACAATGGAGGGTTCCGTAGTTGGGAAGAATTTACCTCAAGCACAAACTTAACATTGTAGTTGAAAAACATGTTCCCTCATACATTCCAACTGCAAACGTAAGTTTGTACGCACTATATTGAGAGATTTACCAAGTTATTTTAAGACCATAGACTTCTTCTATGTTTCCTGTAAAATATAGGTAAAGGACTATATTCTGTACTTTTTCAATATTTTGGCTCAATAGTTTCGGAGATAAGGGGGAATGTTCAATGTTCATCTATTTTCTTAAATAAGTTTAAAAGTATTTATTTTAAAATTATAAAAAATATATATCTGAAATCCTTACAATAACCCAGACACACGAGTGATCCTGTAAGGGTTTCGTTTTTTCCTTTTGAGGTATGGAACCCTAAAAACTAAGATAAAAAAACACACACTACACCCACACACACGTCATATTGTACCTACTCATTTCTTATTCCTAGTTTCTTAAGATATTAATACACAAAATAACACTATAAGTGTGTAATAAATAAGTAATATTTAATAATAAACTTAATTATACATATGTATCATTCCCTTAAGTTTGTATTATTATTACATTTCAGGTTACAAGAAGTGTTCGGTGACTCGGACAGGCCAGCAACTGTCGAGGACTTGCCTCGTCTGAAGTACCTGGACGCAGTGATCCGGGAGACGCTGCGGCTGTACCCCCCTGTGCCGGTCATCACCAGAAAAGTTGAGAAGGATGTTGTTTTACGTAAGTGTTTGTATAACTATGAACCTCCTAGATACTAATAGTGGCTGTCTTCATATACAAGATGCAGTTTTGAACCTGCAAAACATTTCAGGAGGTTGTTATGAAACTCGTAAATAATCATTTAACAATACGATACTAAGTCAATAATCAATAATACTTTTTATTTTAGATTTTTAAATTTTTTTAATTCGTTTTTTGTATTTTTTTCTTATTTATTTTTTTTTTATTTTTTTTTCGCGTTTTAAAAAGGGGAGTTCACACTTACCGATTTCCGTAAATAAGAATAAAATGAAAAAAATACCTATACCCATTTTATTGTTAATTCGGGTCGAGAATCACTAACATAATTACCTCCTAAAATGTTTTGCAGATCCAAAACAACACCTTGTATTTAAACGGAGAAAAGAAGGCATTATTATTTCTTACCTAAGAAAACCGCCAAGTGCGTGTCGGACCACGCACAATGAAGAGTTCCGTAGTTGGGAAGTTGGGATAAAATTATCCCAAAAACAAACTTAACATTGTAATTGAAAAACCTTGTCTCCCATACATCGATATATAATAATAATACTAATAAATCTTTATTTTCAGACCAGAGATCTTTAATACACATACATATATGCCACGGTCAGTTCTCCAACTGCAAAATTAAGTTGGTCCACTATAACTCGTTAACTTGTAAAGCCCACTTAGCCTTGATAGTTTTCCTGTTAATTTCATTCCATAAACAACCATTTAGCTAGCAGGGGGGGGGAGGGGGGCACTAGACTCTTACAAATTGGTGATTATTGGTGTTCACAGATCCGTAATATTTTTAAACTGCCTATCCAACGATACCCCACACCATGGGGTAGGTGAGAAAAAAAATATCATCCCTACATTACGTGCAAGGGAGGTAACCTAAAAAAAATTCTTTTCAAGGTTCTATTTTAGCACTTTGTTGGCGTGATTCATATGTATACCTATGCCAAATTACAGCTTTCTAGTACTAAGCGTCTCTGAGCTACAGAGAGGACAGACAGACAGACAGACAGACGGACATGCCGAAACTATAAGGGTTCCTTGTTTACTACGGAACTCTAAAAATGAGCAAAAGCAACATATAATAATGTAAAACAATCGAAAAGTCTTAGATGTATGTAAGCTTAACGTCACCGTTCATAATATCATATTGGTATTGGAACCATTAGACTGGGCCCAGTATAGCCGTTTGACGAACTCTTTGGACGAACACTTTTACAAGAAACTAAAAAAATATTATGGTTTCTTTTCAGCCACAGGTATCAAGCTCGTGCCTGGTACTGGGGTTATAGTGAACATTTGGGCGTTACATCGCAACCCTCGGTACTGGGGAGCCGACGCGGAGCTGTTCCGACCAGAACGATTCATCGACACGCCGCTCACATATCCCGCTGCCTTCATGCCGTTCAGCCATGGACCGAGGGGCTGTGCCGGTGAGAGGATAATTTCATCATATTATTGTGTGTGACATTTCTTGCTCCCCCGACCCACTGCGACTTTTTCATTTCTGACTTTTTTCTTTTTGCTCGGTTCCTAAGGGTTTTAGCGTGGTGTTATTGCCTATAACCTTCCTCAAGAAATCAGCTATCAAATGCAAAAATAATTCTTCATATTTGACTGGTAGTTCCAGAGATTACCTCTTACATACAAACTTACAAACAAACAATTTTTACGCCTTTATAATATTAAGGATTTAGATACGGGTGTTTAGTGAAACGATTTGCCTTGTGCATTTAAATGATCGCCATTTAAGACCAGCTTGACCAATACTTCCATCCAGTGGTGTCATGCTGTTCGTCTATAATTCCCTATTCTAATAATGTTGCCAGTTGTTGAAACTCACATTTCCACATATATAAAAGGTGAAATAACAAAAAAACGCCTAATACCGTGACATGTACTACGAGTATTTGGTGCATTCAAGATTGAGTAGACTGGCTCGTCCTAGAAAGCCAGTGGGCTTTCTACCTCCGGATAAGTTATTTTTACAAATCTGGTGCATAGTGAAATAGCACTATGAAACAGGCATTCACACGCCATCAACATTCACGAAGTAGGTATCATAATAAGGCAGAGAAGAAATTACCTAACATTGACTGCTAAAAATGAGTCTCCTGCAGATGTGAATGGTAGTACTTTTTTATCAAGCAAGTAGATACTCGTATTGACGCCAACCCTAGTCACTTTATTTTTATTTTTGTTTTATAGAGAAAACAAACAGTAGTAGTTTACGATCCCTTTATGGAGGGCAAGGGGTTACATTAAGGTAAAGATCTGGCTACTGACACAGGATTACAGCGCAACTGAATTAAATTTAATAAAAGAATAATAATCATTGGTATTTACACACACACACACGCACATTAGCACTTTTTTTTTAAGTAAACTACACTATTTTTGATTTAATTTGATTTTAATACTAGCTTTATTATAATTTTGTTTTTAAATTAACGATTTTGGTTTCATTTTAATTTGTTTTTAATATAATTTAATTTTAATCTTTTTTTATTGTTTCCTATTTTGTTACCATCCTGACTTTGTTCTAGTTTTGTTTTTATGGTTTTATTCTAAATTTATTTTAAATTGATTCTAATAAGTTTATTGTGTAATATTTAGTTTATACTATGTACATTTTACACTTAATATTAAGTATTATAATTTTATAATCTTATCTATTTTTTGCATAAAACTTGCTTAAACAATTATGCAAATTTGTACATCATTGGAAGAAGTCACTGCTCCTGAAATACAGGTAGACTACAGCAGGTCCACCTGACCCGGTGACGGTGGCGCTGCTGGTGAACAAAAAATAACAGAACTTGTCAATTTTCATAGTGATTTTGTTAGATCCTCTTTTGGCCACCAGGCCAGATAAGTTTGTGGCACTATACTCTAACCTAGAGCTGTCACTTTTTTTTTGACACAGTTTATGCCCATAAAGAATTTATTTATTTATTAAGACAAGAGGAATCAGCTTCTGGTTGCTACCTCGTCGGCCTAGTGGTTGCAAGCGCTTCTGCTGAGCACGAGGGCCTGGATTCGATTCCCAGGTTGGAAAAACTGTTCTTTTGGGTTTTCTCGTCAGGAATTTCTCAGTAGCAGCCCAGTCTGGATTTGTGCCCGGTTGATGGTAATACATAGGCTTGCTCCCATATTACACGGGACTGAAACATGACTGGCGAAATATGGGTTTACTGTAGGCATACCTCTGCCTAACTCTTTGGGAAATAAAGGCGTTATGTTATGTTATGAATTCGCTCTAATATGATCTCACTGGCCTACACAGCACATACGGGCAAAGCGGTAAAGTATGTGCAGAACCCAAGTGTTGTTTTTTTTATTTCAGGTTACCAGTATGCTATGATGTCAATGAAGACGGTGTTGTCATCTCTGCTTCGACACTACAGGATCCTACCAGCTACTGCACTAAACAACAACTCTGAATACCCACCAATACGCCTCAAGTTTGATCTCATGATGAAGGATGAAGACAACTTTCAAATCCAAATAGAATCTAGATGTTAATTACTAATGAATTTTATTTCTACATATTTTATTAAAGAACTAGCTGCCGCGGCTTTTTAAGGTTCCGTACCTCAATTGGAAAAAAATGAACCCTTATAGGATTACTTTGTTGTCCGTCTGTCTGTCAAGACCCTTTATCTCGGGAACGCGTGGAGGTATCGAGTTGAAATGAAAACCTTATACTGAAGTCTATAGTCCTTTGAAGCTGTGAAAAAATCAAACTTCTGAGTTAACGTAAAAAAAAGATACGGTCGTTTATGACGCAAAAAACGTATATTTCGACACTCTCAAAGGAATAAAAAAATAGAGTACTTTCCGTCGACCTAGAACTGTGAAATTTGGCAAGTAATGTCGTCCTATACTACAAGTACAGGCAAAAATCTGAAAAAACCCATTTGCAATTAAATCATTAAAAAAAAAGTTTATATTTAATACCTACAAATTTGTACTGATCCCTCGGTGGGAGAGTCCGACTCGCACTTGTCCGGTTTTTTTTTGCTATTATTTTTTCGTATAACCATGCCTTGAAATAATGTTGTTTATCCTGTCAATTAATTATTTAATAGATTATTATGACATACTTATTAAGAACTAAGTATAATAGCCGCACGGGTCGATCGATCAGGTAAAGCTACGCTTGCTGCGGTTGGTCCGTGGATGGATGACCATCTTTACGTACCAAGACCCCTCTGAGCCTCGGAAAGCACGGTAAGCCGTTGGTCCCGGCTGTCATTCGTGGATCTTTGACAGTCATTACGGGCCGTCACAATCCCGAAAGTCTGACAACCAGTCTAACCAAGGGGTATCGTACTACCCAGTAACTAGGTTGTGGCGGTAAGATAGGCAGTCGCTCTATTTAAAATGCTGGTATTCAACTGCATCTGGTTAGCTTGGAAGCCGACCCCAATATACTTGGGAAAAGGCTAGGCAGATGATGATTAATTAATACCAGTATCTGTTAAGTGTTTAAACTAAGACTAGTATTTAATTATTTTTATGCAATTACTAACAAAAATTGGATTGCGTGATGGGGGAATAAATTATTATTATCTTTTATTTCATTATTTACACAATATAATTATATTTTTAAATATTAGAATATACAAAAATATATAAAAACATTTAAAAATATAAAAAAATGGTGGCCCACCGGTATCGGGAACAGGGTCCAAGCTACCGGCGGTCAGGGCTCCAGAGAGAGGAACCTCCTAACAATGCGGGCCGTGTCCAGAAGTACCGCTTTCTGAATCAAGCCCTTAATCCAGCCGTCCAACGTGAGCCTCCTTAGGTGTTGGTCGAGGCTCTTGGCAATTAAGCCATTGGCTGATACGACTATCGGCACAATGATTGCTGAATCTACATCCCACATGTCGACAACCTCGCGAGCCAAGTCAAGATACTTGATCTGTTTATCTTTCTCGGCTTTCACGAGATTCCCGTCATGAGGGACTGTTATGTCAACAATCATTGCGCGCCGCTCTGTTCGATCCACCACCACTATGTCAGGCTTATTGGCAACAATAGTCCTGTCAGTGATGATGGATCGATCCCAGTACAGGGTGATATTTCCATTGTCGAGAACTGGGTCGGGCACATACCTGTAGTACGGCACTTCAGATTCTACAAGGCTGTATTTAAGAGCAAGTTGCTGATGGATAATCCTGGCTACAAGATTGTGTCTATGCAAATACTCTTCGTTAGCTAGACGAGAACACCCGGAGATAATGTGTCGGATTGATTCTCCCGGACGGTGGCATGCCCGACACATGTCAACCGTGCCGTCCTTCACAATAAATCTCCGGTAATTCTTCGTCATGATAACTTCGTCCATAATTGCACAGACAAAACCTTCGGTTTCCCCAAAGAGGTCACCGAAACGAAGCCAGGCTACGGACGCTTGGAAATCTACATCGGGCTCATGTTCGGCCCGGAAAAAGCGTCCGTGAAGCTCCTTACTCTGCCATACCTCCCTGCGATCGTTAGTGTGAAGCACTACAAGCTTGCGCCAGTTCTCTTTAGCCAAGGAGAGTGGGGTGAGGCCCTTGTCCACCGCGACCACATCTCGATGCATCCCCACGTCGGCTTCTAGGAAATATTCCCTGAGACTGCATACCTCGCAATTGTGGAGGGTCTTAGCGTTTAAAAAGCCTCGACCTCCACACTTTCGCGGGATATACAGTCTCATTACCGATGACCGTGGGTGATGCATTCGATATGCAGTCAACAGCGTACGGACCCTCCTATCCAAGGCGTCGAGTTCGGTTTGAGTCCATTTGAGTATGCCAAAAGAGTACATCAAAACGGGCATGACCCAACCGTTGAAGGCGCGCACCTTGTTTCCGCCTGATAGAAGACTATTAAATACTTTCTTCAGGCGGTCAAAAAAGCGCTGCTTCAACGATTGCTTCATGTCAGTAACATTGATGCCCAACGCTTCCGACATACCCAAATACTTGTAGGTTTCGGATGCGGAAAGGGCTCTAAGGTTTATGGAATCCGAGAGTTGGGTTCCCACGGATTCCACAATCTCCCAATCTCCAATCTCAAATTATTATTATTATTACGCCTCAGCTCAAAAAGATAATCCAGAAGAAATATTTTGGCTCATTATACACAAGTCCTAATTTAGCACTAAAAATATCTAAAAGCAAATCAGTGCATCGACAGTAACTCGCTGATGTTTCGATTAATCCGTAGTTAGAAAGAAAGGAAAAAAAGAAAGAAAAACTATTTATTGGAACTCGCACATGAGACCACAAATTAAACTAAAAACACTCATAGAAAAATCAAAAGCAAAGTAAAATGAAAATAAAAAAATCCTGTACGAGGCGAAATGGCTCCTATCTCAGCATAATGCTGCAGAACTTAAAAAAAAAAATGTGTAGCAGCCCTGGTATTCTGATAGGGCCAATGTTCAATATACTAGGTCTATTTGTAAACATGGGTAGAGATGTCTAGTATTGTAAACACGGTGACTACAGGAACAAAGAAAAAACTTAAGTCAGAAAGAAATGAATGCATATATAAAATTTCATGTCTGCACTGTTGACTGTTGAGGAGTTCCCTCGAGAGCCTGGGAGCCAATCTTGGATGCAGCAGCCAGGTCATGTTGGACTTTAGACATTTTACTTGTTGATTGGTTCCAGACGAAGGAACTCCTCAACGGTCAACAGTACAGACAATATATTTTATATAGAAAGAAAAGAAAGAAAAATATATGTAAAAAAGGAGCATTTAAAACTAACAAAATTTACGTATTTCTTCGAATATACAAAAACAACAAAGAAAATAAATAAACACGACTTGTGCAACGCCAAAAAGGCTGCTGTCTCAGCATAATTCGGCGATATTTAAAAAAAAAAACCACAGCGTAGAGGAATTCTGATAGGATATACGTATTTAATTATGATAGTTCGTATCATAATTAAATATGTATATAAAATTTCGTGTCTGAACTGTTGACTGTTGAGCAGATCCCTCGCCTGGAGCCAATGCAGTAGCCAGGTCATGGTAGGCTTTAGAACATACTATCATAATTAAATGCGTATATAAAATATGTTGTGTGTACTGTTGACTGTTGAGGAGTTCCTTCGTCTGGAGCCAATCGACATGTAAAATTTCAACTCCGTAGGATACGAGGAAGTGGCTTTAATTTAGCTTGCAAGATGTGACCCATACATACTTTTTTTTTTTTTTTGAGGGTGGGAAATCATCAAATAACTTCTCCCGCTCTGGGCGGAGCGGGAGGGTGTGTCAGACTCTTACTGACTAAAACCCACCCGTATTCCTTCCTGTTGCCTGTGTTGCGGGGGCCTCGGTGACCCATAAGTATCTTCCCGCGACCCCGGCTGGACCCATACATACTAACAAGACAAGTTCAAAAAAGCTTGTATAAAGTTATGTAGCTAGGAATTTCAGTGGGATTATTTTTATTGATTTCATTCCCAAATGGCAGGAGTTCCGTGGAGTTTCTTGCCGGTTCTTTTCCATAGAAAACGATCAATTGGAACCGTTTCATAAGTGTCCATGTAGGTTTATGTGAATTAATATAATTTTGATTCAAATGAATTGGTGTCTTTTCGGGCATTTGAGCACTAATTCCGATTTGAATTCGTGAAATGAGCACTCGAACAAAATATTCTAAATTCGGAGTTGGAATTCTGATCTACCGCGCAACCCGTCATACAGCTCGTAGTACATACGGCTACTTTTTCTCGGATTCGAAAACGCGCTTATAAATCAAGATCACTAACGATGTGAAAAAAAAAATGTAAAAGGCATTCCAACGCATGCCATTAGTTAGTTATATAAAAATATTTCTTTGACCTATATTTATAATGAGTTTTTTAATAGTGAAATTAATAATATTGTATTGCTCTTATATGATACTATGTAGATGCGCCCCGCGGTTTCATCCGCGTAATATTTGACCCCGTGGGTATATCGGGATAAAAAGTAACCTATGTGTTATTAACTATCTGTGTGCCTTTCATCCAAATCCGTTTAGTACTTTTTGCGTGAAAGAGTAACAAACATCCATCCATCCATCCTTACAAACTTTCGAATTTATAATATTAGTAGGAAGTAGGATTCTAATCCTATGACTTTATAATATGTACCAACTCATTCATTGAATATATTTATTTACATAACCAAATTACAAGATGATTATTAACATTAACTAAATTAAATTAAAACTAAGTTAAGCCTAAAAAAGGCCCTCGGGGCATTGTACCGAGGATGCTGGCGGCATTTCCTCGCTGAATTGCAATGCTGATGCGTTGCGCGAGAAAGCCGCCAGCTTTTCGGTCACCAGTTATTTAAAAAATAATGTCACTCATTAATTTAAAAAATATTTGATGTAATATGAGTTTTACCTGAATGAAATGTATTTTATTTTAAATATGGAGTTTTATTTTCCTTAAAAATTTGGGTCATCGCTCCTTTGATTACATTGACCTACTACGCATAGTTTCAAATACAGCCCTAATGTGCCCTCGCAAAATCATGTTTATTTACGCAACTGATATATATTTTAAGTTTTTTGACATGTTTTAACTTTGGACTACTGGATCTTGGAAGGCCTCCTACAAGGTGGACCAATGACCTTGTGAAGGCCGCAGAAATCCACTAGATGCGGGAAGCACAAAACAGGTCAAAGTGGCGGTGCTTGCGGGAGGCCTATGTCCAGCAGTAAAATAAATAAAAAGATTTTATTATATCTCTTAAAATTGTTATGAAACTCAGAATTGAGGCAGCCCCGGTAAGTTATAAGTATACTTGTGATGGGGTTACCTCACAACTTTCCCTGCGTTACTAGCCACAATGTTGAGACATAATTAAAAATAATAATACAAACAAAAAAAAAAAAACAGTGGACGTCTTTCGGCTGAAATGATGATGATGACTACTGGATCAGCTGACGCTCAGATCTCTTATGCACTAAGGGCAAACTATTATTGATTAATATGATTTTCAGCCAGTATGATATAAATATTTTTCAAAATAACGCCACCGCCCTTACTAGCTCGTTAAGTAACCCACACACATAGACTGCGGGCAAGCTTCGGTTGAACGGGAACACAAGGCGTTTAAAGCGGTCGAATCGCGATTCATTCAAAAACTAGACCGAAGCACGCTTTACCACAGCGTCACAACATTTAAGCAGTACCTACATAAAGCCAAAACTTCGTCATAATATTCCCCCGCCACCATTTTTCAAACACAACTGTTATCTGGCCACAAACATTTTACACTACGTCATGTGAACCATATAGACGCTTCCATAAGTTAGCTTTGACAAATTGAAAAATGTGACAACGCTTTGAGGGAGTATAAAATTTTTCCTTTGACGGCGTAACTTTGGGCATACCGTGTGCCGTGCGGTTGGTACACTGCTTCACTTTGTTAATATTAAATAATCAGCATCCTTTGAATGGCCTAATTTTTAGGTAAAATTTTGGTGTACATTGTTTTAAAAATATGGACCCGTTAAAAGCAACGGACTCCTTTTTCATAATATTATTGAGACAAATTATTACAGATAGCCTAGATGTTATAGAACCTAATAATCATACCCATTGTAGCTACAGGAGAAAGAAAATAAGGGACTTTAAAACGATTAGGTACCTACGAATATCTTGTCGATGATGTAACTATAGAAAATCGTGCAGTAAAAAAAACGACTAGCTTTAAAACAGCATCCTAAATTCCTATCAAAACATACCCTACCTTTTTTGGAAATAAAACAAAGTTTGCAGCGCCCCATAGTTTGGAGTAAGTAATTAATAAACAAGGCAGAAATTCCTGAACACGCAAGAATCTGACGTTCAGACGTACCCTGTTGTACCCTGGTTTACCCTAGCGTACCCTGGCTACTTGAGGTACTTGCGAGCTACTCGCTAATTACTTCGCTAAATATTTACTTTGCCCAGATTCTCCTTTCTACAAGGGATAGGGTGAAGACATGGTGGTGGATGCAGCGGTTTGTACCGGCACTAGAAATGTTGGTGTGCTTGATTTACCTTTTACGCCCGTATTCAACAAATTCCCTAAAAGGGTAATGTACCCAAAAAAAAGTGGACCAAGTAAGAGCGGGTGTAAATTGTAGAATATTTGTAGGTACCTAATATATATGACGGAGAAGGTACGTCTCTCTCGTTATCATCAGCCATACTTTAACTACTGTGGGCGTACAATGGGAAGTGTTGGTTATTGCACAATAGAAAAACCGTTTGCAGTTTAAATCAAATTATAAAATTTACGATCAAATAATCACACTAGCTATTTACACACTGTAGATACACGACACAACTATACGGAACGCGCGACAGTTTCTAAACGTATTCACTCCTTGACCGCCTCCAACAAACTGCTCTCGATAAACTGCACTTAACCCCGGTCAAGCGTTATGTTGTAGACTCTGTCGAGCGCCGCTTAGTGGCCCTGGCGTCCCGATTAGTCAAACGAGTGACTAACGTATTTCCGACATATACATGACATAATTAATTACGCCTATTTCCCAGAAGGGTTAGCCTGTTAAGCCCCGCGCGACACCGATTCGGAGTCAAACAATTGAAAATCAATTGTGGCTCATTATATATATATGTGTATATATTTATAGCTGTCCTTTTTTTTTGGGTGGGTAATCATCAAATAACTTCTCCCGCTCTGGGCGGAGCGGGAGGGTGTGTACCACCACCCTTATTCCTTCCTGTTGCCTGTGTTGCCAGGGGCCTCGGTGACCCTTTAGTAACTTCCCGCGACCCCGGCAGGCAGCGGCCCTAGTGCTGACGACATCTCTTTGAGGCGCGCGTGGAATACAACGCGCCGTCGACCCGGGCCTGGTCCTTACCGGACGGTGAACTACCCATTGCTCACCGTCCGCAAGCCCGCGCCTACGGTGGCCAGAAATCCGCCCGGGATTCCCGACGCCCAGGGCGCTTCCTGCGGCGGCTAGGGGCGAGAGGGCGCGAAATTTGCCTTTCCCTCAACCGTCATTAGCTGCCCTTGACCAATTAAAGCTAAGTCTGTCAAATGGGGTTATTACACACGTATATGTATACAGGGTGTGGCGTAAGTAGTGGTCCACCGTTCAGGATTCTATGAACCAGATAATTAACTATAACAATTAAAAAAACCATTTTTACCCAAGGAGCAACAATGAAGAAGAAGAGAAAAACAAGAAATTTCGTAAATAAAAGACAGGAAATATTTTCGTAACAATATTTCCTGTCTTTTATTTACGAAATTTCTACCTTTTATTACAAATTTGTTTGTAGTTTCAACAAAAACCATTATTTTTTCATTTTAATTTCTGCTAATTACTGCTGAATACTAGAGCTATCACGATAAATAATGATTTTTTATGTAAATTTAGCTCTTTTGAAGAAAAAGTTGGTTCTTCTCTAATTTTAACCCTAATTTTTACATACCATCGAAGTTCAAGGGCGATTTTTGTAAAAAAACGTACTACACAGTCAGTGCCCATTTATTTAATAATATGCCTACTAAATACCGATTTCAAAATGGTATCACTATAACAGATCCTATTATTTATCAAAACGATATTCAATTTTAATTGAAAAAAAGAAGATTTTCATGAAACTACTTTTTTAAACTTTGTTGCGTTAATACTTACGATATTTGCAAAAAAATACACAACAGTGTCAGTGCCCATTTGTATAAAAAAACTACTATTGCAGAGTTATCTAGACCTAACTTGTTACTTTAGGTATTTGAACAAAGAATTTAAAAAAAAACAAATCACTTTATTTATCATTTATTATTAATCTTTGTCATGATTACAATCATTAAAATTAAACAAAATGTTCAAAATGGCCACCATTCGCAGCTATACACGCTCTGCAACGTCGAATAAACGACCGTTTAATTCGTCGGGCAAACCCGCTTTCGCTGATTTCTCTAGCTGCTGCCTGGATTCTAGTCCTCAATTGGTCAATGCTAGTGATTTCTTTGCTATAGACTTTTTCTTTTAGGCAACCCCAATAAAAGAAATCTAGGGGATTTAGATCTGGCGAGAGTGGTGGCCACAATATTGGACCTAAGCGCCCTATTATTATTTGGATACGCTGTATCAAGGTGCTCTCGTACTCTAACAGCGTAGTGAGCGGGACAGCCATGGTTCTGCAGCCACATGTCTTCTTGGACTTCAGGAACGACACCTTCCAGAAGCAATGGCAAGTCAATTTGCAAAAAACTTAAATATCTTTCTGCATTTAATGTTTCTGGCAGCTCGTGTGGACCGATTATTTGTCCGTTAATGATTCCGGTCCAAAGGTTTATTTTAAATTGATACTGTGATCTGTCTTGCCTTATGAGATGCGGGTTTTCTAGCTGCCAGTTATGCAAATTATGTAGATTTAAATATCCATCTTTTTTGCAGGATGACTCGTCGCTCCATAGTATTTTATTAAAAAAACTGCAGGTCTTCTCTTATTCTGCGTAGCATTACTCTACAAAATGTTACTCTCAATTGATAATCTCTTGGTAGCAATGACTGTACCCTTTGATAGTGGTATGGGTACAGTTCATGTCTTTTGAGTATTCGATGTACAGATCTAGTTGATATGCCAGTTCTGCGACTTAAGACACGGACCGATGTTGAAGGATCTTCTGTAACTAAATTCATTACCTCTTCATCGTTGTGTCGTCGCGGTCATCCTTCACCTGCACCGCCTACGCCTGTGCCAGGTATCCTTCCCTCGGTGTATGCGTTATGCACTCTTCCAAAATCTCGGTGGTCTGGATGTCTTCGATCGGGATATCTCTCCCGATAAAGTCGAGCTGCTTCTCTACCGACACCTCTGCATTCGCCATAAATAAAATGCATGTCAGCATATTTGCGCGGTGTGTACCGAGACATTTTTTAATTGTCACTGCACTGCACGTTTGTCCAAATCGTTGAGCAAGCCAAAGTCAGCAGTACACGTAGCCAATATCGCAGAGATCACCAAAACAACAAGTCCAATCAGTAGGCAAATTAAACAGAGTCCGGGGGCAGGCAGGGGTAAAAAAATGGCGGAGGTAAACACAGGCAGAATAAAAACGAAACGCATACGACGCACGACACGAGTGACGAGATCGTACTAAATCATTTCGAGATTTCTGAAGATTTCAACGTTAGTAATGAAAGAGATAGCAATACCTTACCATATTTCTTCCTTATCACTCCTATTGTGCGTAACTCGATTGCGAGAGCTTCAACCGGTTTTTGTTAACAAAACAAACATGTCTCAGGTAAAAAAAGGGTCAGGGTTTTTTTACCTGACATGTTTGTGCTTTAACACAAATCACATTTGAATTGTAAAAAGTTACATTGTATCCGTTTTTTGAGTTTTTATACGTTTTGTAATAGTATTAACGCAACAAAGTTTAAAAAAGTAGTTTCATGAAAATCTTCTTTTCTTCAATTAAAATTGAATATCTTTTTGTTAAATTATTGGATCTGTTATAGTGATATCATTTTGAAATCGGTATTTAGTAGGCATATTATTAAATGCATGGGCACTGACAATGTAGTACGTTTTTTTTACAAAAATCGCTCTTGAACTTGAAGGTGTTTTAAAAATTAGGGTTAAAATTAGAGAAGAACCAACTTTTTCTTCAAAAGAGCTGAATTTACATAAAAAATCATAATTTATCATGATAGCTCTAGTATTCAGCAGTAATTAACAGAAATCAAAATGAAAAAATAATGGTTTTTGTTGAAACTACAATCAAATTTGTAAAAAAAGATAGAAATTTCGTAAATAAAAGACAAAAAGGAAATATTTTCGTAACCCTTGGGTAAAAATGGTTAAAATTTTTAATTTTTATATTTAATTATCTGGTTCATCGAATCCTGAACGGTGGACCACTACTTACGCCACACCCTGTATGTGTGTCAATGGTGTAGAACTCAACTCAAACCAATGGAACAAAATAAAGTCTTTGATGTCTTTAAGAATTTAGGGCCCGAGACTACACGTAAACTACGTAATACAGAACCCCATTCAAAACTTGATTGGTAAATACTAGTTATAAGTAATGCTTGATGATTGAGTAAGGGTCTGTAATACGGCCCTAAGTTAAACGAAGTTAAAGCCGTAAAAATAGACGAATAAATCGCTCCTCTTATCACGTTGTGTGCTACCTTAAGCACGAACGGAGCGTCTTTGCTACTAAAAGTCACGAGTTAGGACATTCTTGACAGTCACTGAACTGATTAAAACAAGATAAGATAAGAGAATGTCAAGACTGATGGTTGACCCTTGAATACATTAATTTATTAGGTACCTAAAACGTAAGTATACATGGGATATTAATATAGAAGTTATAAGACCTATGTCTTGCTACCAGACCACCACATGGGAGTCGGCATATAAAGATAAGCGTCTTATTTGTTATTTTAGTTATTAGGAGTCTGGATTTTTGCCGGGTTGATGGCAATAGGCTCGCCCCCTATTACATGGGACTTAAACATAACTGGCGAAATGTGGGTTTACTACCGTTACACCCTTCGGGGAAACAAGGCGTGATGTTATGTTAGGTTATGTTATGTTATGTTATGTTATGTATTAGGGTTCCGTACGTCAAAAGGACAAAAACGGAACTCTTATAAGATCACTCGTCTCGTCTCTTATAGGTCTGTCTGTCTGTCCGTCTGTCACAGCAGATTTGCTCCAAGTTGAAATTTTTCAAATTGGTACAATTTTTCAATACAATTTTTTCAATTTGGTACACATATGAATTTCTCTTTCCGAAACACGAACATGTAACGTAAATAAATACATTTTTAATACGAGGTTGACTTTTGGGGAAAAAATTTAAAATTAAAAATTAAGTTTGCAAACTATACTGTGTGTGCGTGTGGAATATCAAATGAAAGCACTTTTACGAGGAGTTATTTTTTTTATTTCATAATTTTAAAATAATTTGACCATTCCCCGCACTTATGAGCCTAAAATAAAAATAATACCTATACAAAGAATATTTCTATAAGTACATAAAGATTACAGGAAAACCTATATGAAGTCTATGGTCTTAAAATAACATGGTAAATCACTCAATATTGTGCGAAACTTACATTTGCAGTTGGAATATAGGGAGAACATGTTTTTAACTACAATGTTAAGTTTGTTCTTGGGATAAATTAATCCTAACTACGGAATCCTTCATTGTGTGTGGTCCTACACCCACTTGGTCGGTTTTTATTTATTTATCTCTCTATCATTACAGCATATCGATTCTGTAAAAATCTCATCGTGAATTCTTGCGTGGAGTGAGCTGCCAGTTTCATTCCACTGATACTCGGGATTGACCAAGGATTACATTAACAATCATAATTGAGATTTTAATGATTACTTGATAGTGTGTAAATACAAAGTCTTTTGTAATTAGAAAATATTAGGACCTTTATCTTATATAACATAAAGTTGAAAAAAAAGAGAAACTTTAACAATCACAGCAAGCTTCCATTCAATAAGTAGTTCTCCAATTAAAAACCTATAATAACATACCTCTTACGACACAATAAAGGCTCTCGCAGACCGGCGCGACGCCACGGTGCGACACGATTCTAGTAGAAGTTTCCATGAAGTTTTTATAGAAATTGCTCTACTAGAGCTACGTCACGCCTGTCTGAGCCAAATACAATAACATACTATACTAGCTTAAAACAAACACACAAAACACATAACATAATTTCACGCCGTTATTCCCCGAAGTATTGGGCAGAGGTGTACCCTATGGTACGAGTACATCCACATTTCGCAAGTACTCAAATTAATTGTGAATAAATTAATTTGTATGTGTCTGTGTTATTGTAAAGCCAGGGAAATTAATTGTTTACCAACTGAAATTGTTCGTATATTGAAATCACAACTGTCATTCTTTAGTTTGACAGTTTCATGAAACGCGCCCGCGCGCATTTTAATACGCAGCACATTGACGGTTTGTCAGTTTTATAAACTACTAGCTGCGCCCCGCGGTTAAATCCGCATAAGTCTCAATCCCATGGGAATATTGGGATAAAAGTATCCTATTTCCTAATTCAGGTCATGGTCTACTCATGTGCCAAATTTCATCATAATCCGTTCAGCCGTTTTAGCGTGATGCCGTGACCATGGGAAATAGGGATTCATTAATATATTGCCTGAACGTACAGTCTTATTAATTGTCCCTTAAGAGAACTTAGTTTTCTCCAATGTCATAAATATACAGGGTCAAATTCAATTAGTTAACGAAACTCCGCAGGTATGATGGGAATCGTTGATGAAAATATTAATCTGATGATGTTTTTTTGTCGGGTCATCGAGCGCGGCAGTTACTGTAGTCACTTGAAATATCAGTTTAAAAAAACAGTTGCTTTAACAGTTGTGTAAATGGGTTGTGGAGGTTAGATAGGCAGTCGCTCCGTGTAAAATACTGGTATTCAGCTGCATCCGGTAAGACTGGAAGTTGACCCCAACATACTTGGGAAAAGGCTAGGCAGATGATGAGATATTGATATCCATCTCTGCGGAGTTCCGCTAGCTAACTTAACTTGACCCAGTATAATAAAACCCATTATTTATTTATACACAGTAACTTAAAGTTATGTAATGTTTGAGAGCAGTGGTGGCCCCATGGTAACGGCCGCGACTTACGAGTTGTAGGTCGTAGGTTCGAACCCGAACAGGCGCTTACTTTGTGTAAATTATTTCATCACCACTGCTCTCAAAACTGTGAAGGAAAACATCGTGAGGAAATCGGCGTGTCCTAGAACTAAAAATTCGAAGACATGTGACATCTACCAACCCGCACTGAGCCCGCATGGTGGATTACGGACTAGTCCCTCTCACAGAGAGGAGGCCTGTGTTCCAGCAGTGGGAACATTATAGGATGATTATGTATGTAATGTTTACTAAAAATAGTGACTTCTTTTTGAAGTTTAGCTTGTCTTAGTTTAAAGCATCGTATAAAAACAAAGGCAATTTTTGGGTCTTTCGATAAAAAAAATAAGTTTGTGGTTTGTATTAGTACTTTTGCAAACAGAGCCTCAATTTTTGTTAGGCTACTTAATATTTCATGTCGCTAAACAAACACGACCACACACTCAACACGCAAAACACATTCAGTATTCACATTACAATATCCACAGTTTTGAAACGTCCCCTCCCATCCATCACGCCTCTTAATTGAGTAATGGCCGAAGTGACAGCTAGATCTGATTGATCGCAACCACGCTAAATATGATGTATTGCTAGCTTTGACTGTTGTTTAGGGATTTAAGTTAACTGTGACGGGTTTGAACCTCTTTAGTTAGGTTTATGTTTGAGATTCAGATTATAAGGGATAGATAGTAGGTACGGTTAGCTTAATAGATAATGGTGCCGACTCCCTTGTTCACAAACTAAACTAAATTTAAGTTCAGTGCATCTTTTTCTTTCTATTTCATTAAGAAAAGGACAGAAGATAAATTTTAGTTTAGTCCGCTTGACGTAAATTGACGTAATTTTAGTAGGCAAGTTTTTAATCACGTCTAAACTTGTATGGGGAAGTGACAGGCGCTGATTAATTTGGCAGGACTAAACTAAAATTTATCTTCTGTCCTCTTCTTAATGGAATAGAAAGAAATAGATGCACTGAACTTAAATTTAGTTTAGTTTGTGAACAAGGGAATCGGCATCAATATTAAACTAGGCGACAAATAATCCCTCGTTGAAAGTCACATACTTTTCAAGATGGCTTCCCACGGTGCGTGATGTTGCGGACGGACGCGGACCAGCCCGCAGCGACGCTCCATGGGAAGAGTATCGTCCGTGGTAGCGTAGACACGTCCGTCGCAGTGCGTCCGATCCACGGCGAGTCGGTAACTTCATACGTGCGGTGCGTTCTCTCTTTACGAGATCTCTTTGACTTTGCATTTTGGAATGAAAATGGCTTTGAATCTCAAGACCCACACAGAACGACACGCACCGTTTGAAGAGCCTTGGAGTGCGGTGCGTGGGTGTCAGTGGTCGTCGGCCTTGCGGGCTACTCCGCGTCCGACGGAAGACGCCTTCAGAAAGAATAAATAGCTTTAAATCTATCTGTTTTGAACTGACGAACAAATTCAATGCAAAAGTAAATCAATTAAAATGAAATACTATTTCAAACCTTAAAAAGGTGGCTAGTACAGACTGGATACGGAAGGCGGAGGACAGGGTGTTGTGGCGCGGCTTGAGACAAGCCTATATCCAGCCGTGGACTGCTATAGGCTGAGTTAATTGACTAATTAAAACACGTTTGTGTGTGTACATAGATTTTAATAGGGACAAATCTACGCTAAAAGACGCCTATTGCCACCTACGCTACGTGCCGAGTTACGTCGTAGCACGCACTGAGTTACGGCGTAGCACGCACTGTGCTACGATCGCGTAGTCTCAACGCCTACAAAATTTTTAATATTTTTTTTAGCTCATTAAATGACTATGTCACCATACATATAAAACTATATTTATTTATTATTTATTTAATACTTTAAGCACACTCATGTGCAGAGGCCGACTTAATGCCATAGGCATTTTCTACCAGTCAACCTTTGAGTGATGCAGAGAAAAACAGTGGTTGGCTGGTGCAATAACGAAAATTACATTATACTAGAACTGTCCACAAGTTGTTTTTACACCCCATAGGCAGTACTATTCCACCATTTAGGTCATGGGTAGCAGTTTCAGTGTTAATTTCTTATGCGTAAGAAAATAGAATCTCATTTGTAACCAAGCTAGTATTACTCACAAGAAATAGTACGAATACAAAATACGTTATTTACATGTACTGAGCATATTTCTTGTTCGTTCGTAGTGAAGGTCATGACGATCGATACATTTTACTTACAAACAAGGACATTAATCTTATTATGTTTGTGACAAGTCAATTTAATAAGGCATGTTCTTCGTATAAATATATATGACATGGCCTGATTTTGTATACTTTGTTTTGAAATTATAGCTGAGTAAGACAACTTTACTTACGAAAGATACGATTTCTATAGATACCTACATCAAACAGTGGAGGATGAAATGATGAAGGTACGATTGATCTGACTTGAACCATAGATATCACGTTGCAACGAGCAATATTCTTCCGAAACGCAAATGTACGGGGAAGTTCTGAAATCATAAGGATAGACCAGCTGTCAATTTTCGGGCTAACAGCTGCTCGTTTGATACGTATTTTAGTAAAAGGTTAAAGCCGGCAATAGTGCAATGATGGAAGCATTTAAGGCGCTGACAAGACCCAATTGACCAAAATAGGCTTCGCTTAAGAAAAAAAATTGCCAAATCTGTATAGTTTGTGGTAGCGGAAAAAATATATGTTAATTTTAAACATATTTCCCAGAACTTGGTTGTTACCAAAACACGTTTTGAAAACAAAATCTCGATACAAACTAACGTTAAACTAACTCTATTAGAACTCAAACTAACTCTTACTTTGAGTTCTAATCCAAAATATCTGTATCAAATACCAACATACGTTACGTATTTAATTAATAATAAGAACGTCTTATTTGAATGCAGAACTTGGTTGTTTTTTATTTTCGATTACTCAACTCAGTTTTGAGTAAATAGATAATTACTTCACATTTTGCAATAAATTACAAGCGTTGTGTCATCGCGCTTCTCTTTCTTTTCTATGGAATTTGACAGTGACCGCGGTTTAGGTGTTGTCAGCGTCTTAAGGTGAATCCGCAGCTCCAGCCCGCAAAATTAAATTTTCTTACGTTTTTTGCAATTTTCAGGTCGGTGTTTGATTGTATTTTGACCAAAATAGGATTCGCGACTATATTTACAGAAATATAATCATTAGAATTATTACTACATCTCTCTAAGTTAGATTTGTGCCCAAATGTTATGATTTTATGAAATAGTCATTCAATGGAACACATCTTACTTAGAAATATGTATTAATGATTCTAGTGATTATAATTCTATAAATACATATCTGATATAGTCGCGAATCATATTTTGATCAAGATTCAATCAAACAAAGACATGCAAATAGCAAAAAACATAAGAAAATTTAATTTTTATTTCGCGGGCAGCTGCGGATCCACCTTAATGCTTGAACCGATGAATGAATGAACCTAGACTAATTTAGTCTCCCGGTCAATAGATAGTATAGTCGACCCTCACATATAGGTATCATTATTGTCGAGGTCTTTATTTATTTTGTTGGGAGTAGTGTTATTCATTTATTTGTAATCATTAGAGAGAAAAAAAAAATAAAAATCTGCCAGGGTCGCGGGAAAGTTCGAAAAGGGTTACCGAGGCAACACAGGCAACAAGAAGGAATACGGGTGGGTTTTAGTCAGTAAGAGTCTGACACACCCTCCCGCTCCGCCCAGAGCGGGAGAAGTTATTTGATAATTTCATTACTTAATATAATTTAAAAAAAAATAGGTGAGAAAAATTGAACATTGCTTTAACAACAAATAGAATAATAATAATAACGTAAGAAATATTTTAATTATAATATTTTTTGCAGACTTAGCACGAGAACCGTAGATAAGCGTTTTTTCGCCGGAAGAGTGGACAAAAATGACGTTTCCGTGTAGACAATAGAACATTTTCGGTAGACAAGCGATATCTATTATACAGTAGAGTAAAAATGAAAGCGTCATGCTAAACCTGATTACCTGAGTAGAACAACGTGTTAGTTTTTAAGTCTAAAAATATTTATTTAACGAAATATCAGTTAAAATATAACCCATCTCTGACTAACACACATTATTAAACTGACAGACACTGATTGTGAAAGTTAGTTCGTTATTAAGTTGTTACTACGGATAACTGGATTCTGAAGCTGCAAATATTTGTTAGGATCCCCTCTCACCTGGCGAGTCGATTGGCTCAATTTGAACGAGGCACGAACTGGTAGCCAGTAGCCCGGAGATATATTGTTGTCGTTATTATTATGTTATTAAGGGAGGGATTTTTTTGGTGGTTTTTTGGGTTTTTTGGCTTGTAAAGACGGTTTGGGTGTAGACGGATTTTATTTTTTTTTTTGTTTGTCTAAAAATAACGCAATGTTGTGTGCATTTTTCTCGATTTTATTATTATATTTTTATTTAAGGAGTATGTTTTCCCTGTGAATTATATTTAATTTATTTAGCAGCCTGTTATAAGGATCTGAAGCGTGGGGTAAAATACAGCAGTGCTATTCTGTAATAATAACACCGTGAATACTTAAGTGAAGTGAGCTTAAAGTGAGCAGTCAATAGTGTCATCCCTAGCACAAGGTGGAAATAGAGCTCACTTCACGCTCACTTCACCTAAGGTTTCGGTGAGATTTGTACAGAATAGACTGGCTGATTATGTAGCAAAGAAATTTAATCAACTTTAACACTATTATCCTGTTTTAAATAACCAGTAAAAAATCTTATAAAACGTAAACTGATTTTAAAACTTCGTTTGGAAATCAAGTTTTACTTTTTACGATAAAGTTTCATTAATTTATTTTTCATTAAAAAATTCAATCTCAAACATTCACAGACACGTAACTGCACATTTGCATTTAATAAAACAGAATACTAGTCTGTCTTCCCGAATAAAAGCCAGACAGGAGACGCGCAGACCTCATACAGACATTTTATTGAAAGTTACGTATACGTGACTATAAAACTCGTATAACTTTGAATTGTCAAGTATAATTTGAACTTTTATAGTTCTCGAGATTACACAAAAATATTGTTGATCTTTTAGTTTTCCAATTTTATCGTCACTTAAAACTGAATAAAGCTTTATGGGGAAGATAATAATTTTAACGAATTTTCTATTACAGCTTCCGGTTGTTTTATATGGATACTATATATATATATATAATATAAATATATATGGATACCTAGTTATTTTATTCTAATAAAACTATCAAGATTCTTAATTTGTATTATTTCGTAGTAGTTATTATCTCATGGGTGGCAGAGGGAAGTTAGTTTTATGTAGGTATAACAAATAATTCGTGTTATTTTAAATACAATAGCCAACTTACTGAATGAAATGAAATAGAATTGTTTTTTTCTGTAAATAAGATATCGGAATCACTTTTACACGTCATAAAGTAGCATAATTACTTAGGCACATGCACTGAACAATTTTGTTGTAACTAAACGGTTTAATTAATAGAGCAGTGGTGGTCGTGATAACGGCCGCGACATACCAGTTGTAGGTCCAGACTTTGTGTAAATTATTTCGTCACCACTACTTTCAAAGCGGTGAAAGAAAACATCGTGAAAAAACCGGCATGTCCCAGAACCAAAAATTCGAAGACATGTGACACCTACCAACCCGCACTAGGCCTGCGTGGTGGATTACGGCCCCACTCCCTCTCATAGAGAGAAGGCCTTTGTCCCAGCTGTGGGAATATTATAAGCTGATTCGAAATGGTAATAAAACTTGTTCTATTACCGTAATCCATATAAACATTGCAACGTCCGATAATAACATTATTATAATCGCAATCACCAAACAAATACTTCCGTAATCCCACAAAATATAATCGTGGCGATAGTTTATACAACAAACGCCTATTATAAATGAATATCGTCGACATTTTCCTGTTTCGTGCACAATCTGATAATTCAATTACGCCTCTATTTCAGGAGGCCGTCCACGCGAGCGGAGAGAAATACTACAAACAATGTTTTACTTTCACGCCACGTCAGTGCTCCCAGTGTTGTAACAGTGTTGCAAGTTTACGAGGTCTAATTGGAATTAAGATGGATACTGAATAAAATGGTTTGAGACTTTGTAGTTTTAAGATTTGTTTTTAAGTGAAAAGAATTATTTTGATATGATAAGGCAACGGTGCGGTTTAAATTGAAAAGAGTATGCTTAGATGGTTTGGTCATGTTGACTGAAAGGCGACTAACAAAAGGTATTTACAAGGCAGATGTGAGTGGAAATGCCGGGACGCCCCAGAAAGACATATAGTGACCTCATTAATGATGTTCTTCAAAAAGGTCAGGTGCGTAGTACTCGAAACTCTGCCATGCGTGTATGACCAGATGTATGAACGTAAACGAAGCAAAAGGAGTATGTAAGGAGCGTAGCAGTGGCGTTCTATAGTTTCTGCCTACCCCTATGGGAAGAAGGCGTGAGTTTATGTATTATGTATGAAATATTTTAAGCTTACGTTTATGTTTTTTTGGGTTCCGTACCTCAAAAGGTAAAAACGGAAGCCTTATAGGATCACTTCGTTGACCGTCCGTCTGTCCGTCTGTTTGTCTGTTTATCAAGATCCATTTTTTCAGGAACGCGTGGAGATATCAAGTTGTATTTAATAAGTAGGTCTACAGTCCCTTAGAGCTCTAAAAAATCAAGCTTCTAAGTCAATAAGTACGGCCATTTTTGCGAAATATTTGTATACTCGCCAATGAATCAAAACCTATAGGGTACTTCCCGTTGCCCAGGAATCATGAAATTTGGCAAGAAGAAAGTCGGGCAAAAAGTCCAAAAATCGTTAACGTGTAGTTTCATCTCATTTTTTTTTTTGCAATTACATTTTTTGTGACGTATATCGATATGTGGAACAAATTTTTCAATCACAATATAAGTTTGTTGTTGGGATAAATTCATCCCAACAGCGGAACCCTTCATTGCGCGTGGTCCGACACGCACTTGGCCGGATTTTTTACGAAATTGATTTTTAGTTAACAGTAACATCGGAAAAGCTCCCCATATAAGATTTTCGTAAGTGCTGAACCATCCATTCCGTTGTACATTGGCTGCCAAATACAATAAAGTTATTTATACTTCATAATTTGTCGAATGACTTGCATCTGCCTTGTTACAGAAGTTATATTTTTACAAGTACACTTCTTATTGAGTTCGTACGATATACGACAAAATACAAAACCGCTCATTCAAATCAATCACTCAAACTTAACAATTCACAATAAAATAACCAACACTGTTGTGTTGGTTATTTTATTGTGAATTGTTCGCTAAAGGCAGTTTTTAAATGTGTTTTGATGTTTCAAAACACATTTAAAAACTGCCTTAAGCGATCTTTAGAACAAGCAGACCTACTCCTAATTCTTAAACTACATTCAAACGAGACTTTGATCTTCAAGCTAATCAAGACACAGTGTAGGTACCTATTGCTGTTTCATTTTAAAGTCATTCGTCTTAAAGAATTTAATTATTTTCGGAGAAGAAAAGTACTGAAGTTCCGAGTAGATTGAACAGACGATACTGCATTTCGGAGGGGAGGAAAGGAACGGTTGTTATACTTATAGGATTTTGGATAAGCTTTCAATACGTAAGCACGTACAAAATTAAAGTGATATGGAGGCCAATCTCTTGCAACTTTCCATATTATACTTTTATTATCCTAAGAAACTTTAACGTTTTATCTTAAATAGCGAACAACGTTTAATCTAATATATAAAACTCTCGTGGCACGGTGTTTGTGGTCGCACTCCTCTGAAACAGCTCCACCGATTTTAATGAATTTATTAATGTATTTTTGGTAGGTACGAGAGTAAGTCGTAAAGTATATTTCATCCCGATATTCTCACGGGATCGAGAGTAGTGTGTGAGTACGTGGGTGAAACCGTGGGGCGCAGCTAGCATTTTTATAAAAAAACTGGTCCTAATAAAGATCAATGGATTAACATAGGCACATTTATTGACCACTAAGTTAAGTCTTACTGAAAACTTCCTGAATAGTTCCTACCAGAAAAACTCTAATTTTACCTAAAAATTGATAACGAGACCGGTCGGTAGATGCACTTGCTTTTTGCCCACTAGCGTAAACCAGTTTTATACTCACATCACCATAAAATACTAGTAGTTACAGTAAACTTGAAAGGTTTACGCTGTAATAATTTTAACTATTGGCAAAGTCTTTTATTTGCTTAGCGACCGTAAGTACAAAATGAATTAAAAGGCTATAAAAACGCACATAAACTCGAATAACGCCACCACTAAGAATGGAGAACAATAACTTCTTAATTTTAAAGTTATGGCTATCGTTTTATTAAAAGAAAAATTATCGTATTTTCCAAATTATTTATATTCGTAGAAAATTAATAAGTCTCATGGATATCTGAACAGTTGATGCCACATCAACTTTTGAGAGCAGTGGTGGTCCAGTGGTAACGGCCCCCACTTACGAGTTGTATGTTGTGGGTTCGAGCCCGAGCAGGCACATTTCTTTGTGTAAAAAATTTTATCACCATTGCTCTCAAAACAGTGAAGGAAAACATCGTGAGGAAACCGGCATGACCAAAAACTCGAAGACATGTGACATCTACCCCGCACTGGGCCCGCGTGGTATATTACGGCCCACTCCCTCTCGATGAGAGGAGGCCTGTCTCCCAGCAGTGGGAACATTATAGGCTGATTATGTATTAAAATTAAATTAAACTATACATAGAGACCGAATTTGAATTCATTTTAAGTCTTTCTATGAGAGTGCTCATAAAAATCCTCTTTTACCATAGCTAATAGGGTCAACTCTGAAATACATAGTGAAAAAAAAGCTTCTGTTTCATAAAAGCTGGCATGTTTTTCGACTGACGCTGGTTGCATTTGTAACTGGGTTATGTTGAACTATGAATATTTTACATAGCCCGTTCAGTCATATATGATTGCATTACATAAATGAAATGAAGTGTTGAAATGATTTTTATTCCTGTAAGTAGGTTTGTACAAAAACTTATACGTCAAACATATTTGAAAAAAAAAACTAGATGATGTCGGCGTTTCCTATCTGACTTCTCTGAGAAGAAAGGCCGAAGCAAACTCAGAGGTTACAGTCTCTTTTAAAGTCCAGACATAATCTTATTCATTTTTATTTATTTAACCATTTATGTACACACATATAAAAACAGTAAAGAAGAACAGAACAGAAAAATACGTACAAAGGTGAATCTTGGTCAGATCATGTGAAGACCATGTAGGTTGGTGTCTGAAATGGGCTTTTGAGGAAAGAACCACACAGATTTGAGTGACTTATCCAGTCAGTGCATGCATTTGTCACCACATGTTGATCAATAGAAAACTTATGGAGAACATTTTAGAACCTTTTCAATTCTTTAACCAATTTAAAAACAGGATCATCAAACTCCAAACACTTAATTCGAAGTAATCACGATTACAAATTGCTTGTAAATTGATACTTCCCGGCTCGGAAACAATTAGAGATCCTTCGAGGCATCCTAATGACGACCCCTCGACAATTTAGCGATATGCGAAGCGACCTTTGACGGGCGAGGGTTCCGTACGCGTGAATAAATTGATTGTTGCTGCAAATTCTTTGTTGAAAGCTATTGCTTTACCGGAACCTACAGGTATTGAGGTATAGTTATGTTGATTGGGTGTTTATTTGGAAGTGAGGTTTTTGATTTCTACCTTTTCTGGAGTTTGAACTTATAATAATGTAAATTTATTTACTAGTTTTAATTATTAGTAGATTGGATTGCAATTTTATTAGTAGATTGTTTTTGAACTGCCTCGCTGGTCTAGTGATCGCAAGCGCCACTGCTGAGCATGAGGTCCTGGGCTCAATTTCCGGGTCGGGCAAAAGTGTTATTGGAATTTCCATTTGGAATTTCTCAGTAGCAGCCCGGAGTCTACATTTGTGCCCGGTTGATGGCAATACGCTTGCCCCCTATGACATGGAACTTAAACATAACTGGGGAAATGTGGCTGTACTATATGTACGCCTCTGCCTTACCTTTCGGGGAATACCGTCGTGATGTTAAGTTTATTTTATGTTAGATTGTTTTTCACAACAATGCGTAAGAGCGCAGCATCCATGGTGGCTCGAGTCATGGCCAGCCCTAACAGGGTTCCGAAAATGATTGTTGACAGAGTGGACTGTACACTCTCATATTCATATTCATATTCATTTATTTGCATTCCACAAGGTAAAACAAGATGTTAACAAAAGGCTTAGAGCTAAGAGTCGTTGTAGACCCTATCAGGGCACAGCAACAATATTTTTAGATACTTACATAGCTATTATTAAAATTAAATAAAATTATACATGAAAATTGAATAATTACATTCGCATAAAAGTCAATAACAATAACATAAATAATTCTATTATTAGTAAGTAAGTAGCTATTTACTTACAATACTATTATTACATTTAGATAAAGCTATATTTACTTAGGTAACATTATTACAATACTTATTTAAAGAGAGATCATCTCTGTCCATGTTATTCACTGCTCCCAGTTACATGTGCCATATTATCGTGTTGTTTACTAACAGTTAGTTTTAAGAACAATGTTACTAACCTTGTATGAGTCTTCGCTCGAATTAAAGAATTTGAATTTGAATTAAAAAGTCTTGCCGCGGTCGGTTCGTGGATGGCTAACCATGCCACATCGAAACCACTTCGTGCTTCGAAAAGCACGTAAAGGCGTTGGGCCCGGCTATCATTCTTCGATTTTTGACAGCGATTACGGGTAGTCAGAAGCCTGAAAGTCTAACAACCAGTCTTGCCAAGGTGTATGATTTTTCAAAGTAACTGGCTGCCGGAGCAGTAGTGGCCCAGTGGTAACGGCCCCGACTTACGAGTTGTAGGTCGGAAGTTCGAAACCAGGCAAGCGCTTTACTTTGTGTAAATAATTTCATCACCACTGCTCTCAAAACAGCGTGAGGAAACCGGCATGTCCTAGAACCAAACATTCGAAGACATGTGACATCTACTAACCCGCACTGGCCCGCGTGGTGGATTACGGCCCACTCCCTCTCACAGAGAAGAAACCTGTGGGAACATTATAGGCTTATTATGTAAGTAACTGGTTTGTGGAGGTCAGATAGGCAGTCGCTCCATGTAAAATACTGGTATTCTGTCTCTGGAAAAGCCTCGGCAGATTAAGTACGAAAATGTCCTAAAAATCTACTTACGGGAATAAACAGGTTTCATCAGTTATCAACATGTAAAAGCAACGCTGGAAAAAGAGAAATCGCGTCAATAATAATCGACTTCGATGCAACTTAAAAACAAATGCATAAAAGAAAATTTTTAAAAAGTTTAGAAAGAAAAAAATAAAAGCAGGCGCTCAATCAGTGCAAGGCCATATTTTTCATCATTACTTACTTAAATGAAAGCGCATTTCTCACGTATGAAAACTATCCACGCGTAATTTATCAAACGGAATAAAATATTGGCCAGAACATCCGACGATCGGCGTATGAGCTTCAATTGTATCAAAACGGTCTCTTTCACGAGGTTTTTGTGTAAAAAATTGTGAAAAGTGAGTGAAAAATGAAAACATCACAAACATGTACCTCCCCCCTCCGCCCTCCTACCGAAGCGCATTGTCACACTACCCTCCCGCGGAGCAGAAAAATGACAATCGTCATAGAGCATGCAGCAGATGCGACATAAATTGAGACCAATGTGTTGCCTATAACTACAGAGTAGTGCAAAATAAGCACTTACTACAGAAGGAAGAATAATAAAAGATGAGAAAATTAAAGATTAAAGGTTGACGTTAGCTAAACAGAATCTAATTCTATTGGTATTACATATAAGAATTATATTACAATAATATAATAACAATTATATTATTATAATACAATAAGAATAGTAACTATGTAAACTACCCAACACCATTCCACTCAGTTTTGTATTGTTTCAGTTTTTCTTGTTTATGATCATTCATTGATGCTTAATGATTTTTTCATGTCTATGGGGCTATGTATTATTGTCAGTTTTGAGGGGTCTGGCGCTGTATGCCGAGATACAGGACTCGTCCTAGTTCGGCTACAGATCAGGCGGGGTCGTCTCATTGGGTAAACTTAGGAATGCCTACGGGGGCTAGACCTATGTTGCCATGTTCTCCTCTATTATGTGAGACCTAGAAACTTCGGTCTTCAATAATGACGTTTTCAAGGATGGCAACATAACATAAAATAAAAAGGTTCATAAATGTTAAAAAGCTACTATTTGGTAGTTTTATCAACATTTTTGTTTTATTTGTTAACCAACAAATTAGCCGATTTATTATTTCGGTTAATGTAATCAATGTTAATATTATTAAAATTGGATAAATAAAAATATAATGTATGTATAATATAATAGATATACGCTCGTATAGCCTAAGTTTGAACTTATAAATAGACAAAAGAGTTATCCAATCAAGCCAATCGTCGACGATACTGCAATAACGCTGAACTACCATCTGCAATACCGCGAAACTGCAAAAAGTAGCGAAATTCAAATTTACGCGCCGCGCTGTCCTAGTCAATCATTGGTGCGTGTTAGTGAACACACTACTTTGAATAAGCCAATGAGAACCTCTCTGTCGCTTCGCTGCAAGAGCGCGATGCGTTTCTTATGGTTGTAGTTGGAAGTGAATACCGCGTAACTGAACAAAACGTAAACAAATTGTTGTGATTACTTTGCGCTCCGTGAAAATTATTGTTAAAAAGTGGTTATTTCTGCATGGAAAGTACCGGTAAGTGATGTAATCTATTGATTTATGTATAGGCTTGCTATTTTCAATCATGGATTGTACATTTGTGTCATATTTTATAGATAAAATCGATTTTAATGCAGTTATCAGACGATTCAGTAGCTGACCCTGATTTTGTGTTACCAATTGATGAGGTTGTAGGCAACATTCGTTCTTCAACAATACAGTCTACTGTCATAGAATCGCCTCTTCTCCAATTAGAAGATATCGAGAATTTCCCTGAAAGATCTATTGTAGAGGAGCAAACATCGACAAAGAAACGAAAAAGAATAGCGGACAAAGATTCATGGAAAAGAGAAGATAATAAAAGACAAAGAATGATGGGGAAGGAGTACTTGGGATTTAGAAAGATTAATGGAAAGTATGTGCAAGACATCGCTAAACCGGAAAGAAAACTTGAGATGGCATGTTCTTCTGAACGCTGTACTACGAGCAAAGTTTTCTATTGAAACACTTTTACTGAAGAAATGAGGAAGAAAATATTTGATGAGTTTTGGGCGAGATCATGGAAGGAAAAAAAGCTGTATGTTTTGACTCTAATTGACACCCAGGACACCCAAAGAAAGACTAAGAGAGCCGGCAGTAGTAGACGTAGTGAAAGCAAGATTTACCATTTAAAAGCTACCAATAAGAAAGTACGTGTGTGCCAATCTATGTTTTTGGGCACGCTCGGAATCAAGGAATGGACTTGCAGATATTGGTTGGGCGAAAGAGGTCATAGAGGGTATTCTCAAGAAGCTTCAGTTCTGGCTGGTGGACAGGCTGAGCGACTGACAAAAAACTCTCTGTTTTGAATTTCTTTCAAGAAATCCCAAAACTTCCTTCACATTATTGCAGAAAATCAAGCCAAAAACTGTATTTAGAACCGATTATTCAATCCAAGGCCCATCTTTACCGTTTGTATGTAGAACGTACGAATTCTCTCTCCTCTCCTATAGCAAGCAGAAAGTTTTTTGAAGATGTCCTAGCTCAACAAAACATTGCCATTTTTAAGCCAAAGAAGGACGAGTGTGATACTTGTTGTGCTCATAAAGCTGGCAATCTAAGTGATGAAGAACACAAAATACATCTGTCTCTCAAAACAGCAGCTCGCCAAGAGAAGAATAAGGACAAAGAGGCCGCGATCAAAAGAGAAGTTCACGTAGTAACTGCCGACTTGCAAGCCGTGATGTTGTGCCCATATTTAAATGCCAGTGCACTGTACTTCAAAACGAAGCTTTGTGTGCATAACTTTACAGTTTACAATCTGAGTAACCACAAAGTAACATGCTACTGGTTTGACGAAACGGTAACAGACTTAAGAGCCACCACGTATGCTTCGTTTTTTATCGATTATATTACTAATTTAGTTCAAAATTATCCTAAAGATGTCATTATATACACCGATGGTTGCACAGCTCAAAATCGTAATAATGTGGTTTCAAATGCTTTGTTGCGGTTCGCTGTCAAATATAATGTAACGATCACCCAGAAGTTTTTAGACAAGGGGCACACGCAAATGGAAGTGGACTCGGTGCATTCCGTCATAGAAAGAAAATTGAAAAATCGCGAAATTCACCTGCCAAGCCAGTACGCTATGGTTTCAAAAGAAGCCAGAATAAAACCTTTCCCCTATGACGTGGTGATGCCTGATTATACTTTCTTCAAGGATTATAGCCGGAAAGACTATCTCGTTTATGACTCTATAAGACCGGGACGAGTTGTTGGTGACAGATGTGTAACAGATATAAGGGTGCTAAGGTACAACACGAATGGTACTATTGACTATAAATTAATGTACTCTGATGAATACATGCGTTTACCCCGGCGAGCGAAACCAATAGAATCTCTCTTGCTCGAAGCTCCACTGCTCCATGATGGCCTACAGAAAATAACTAAAGCTAAATTTAATCATCTACAAGAGCTGAAAACAGTCATTCCGAATGATTGCCACGAGTTCTATAATAATTTAAATGCCATGAATATGATTAGGTAAGACTAGTTATTGTTGATTTTGTTTCCGAATAATTTATGTTTTGTTACAGTTATTTTTATTTTTTGGTTTTACTCTTTATGGTTAGGTAAAGGTGAAGACTGAACAACTTAAGTTAGTGTTGTAATTCGTTTACTTTTTTTTAGAATTTAAAACTGTTTATTTTCAAAATATTTGTGATTGAGAAGTGCCTTCCATTTGTGTTTTATATGAATAAATAATTGTTTTGTACTCTTTATCATAGTTTCAATTACGCGTATCAGCCCTTTTATAACATCTTAAGACTTGATATTGATACAAAAAAACCGCGTAAGTGCCATAAAATCCAAACCACTAGAAAAACCGTAAATTTTCTGCCACTGACTGATGGCCTGGTACTCCATGGTCCCTATATTTCAATAAGATGCGCTTATAATTGTAAACACTAAAATTATGAAGTTTTTTTTATCTCCTGTAAAGTTATCAACCTTGTAGTTACGCACTATTGCAAATAGTAGATCAGCGCTATTGCAGTATCGTCGACGCAATACAGAAATAAATAATTAATTTTATTTACTGCAATGCATCGGGCAGAGCGCGGAGGCTACTTATTTTCTAAAAATAATTTAATAAAATTTAGTGGGTAAGATTTTGTTAAATACACCTGGCAGCCCCAGTTCACAAGAAAAATGTCTGCCGGCGTGAGCGCATGATAATCTAGGAACGTAATTATTTACTTTAGATGTTATTTCTTGTGAATTCTCTTTTTGCAACGTTAAGTGTTATCCTCACCATTAGCGACGTTGAGTTGTCTTTGACTTTTACAAATCAACCACTAACTTATGATTGTGTTGTTCAAAGTTTTCTACAAGCAAGAATACATTTTCTCCTATTACTTTAGATGTTATTTCTTGTGAATTCTCTTTTTGCAACGTTAAGTGTTATCCTCAGCATTAACGAAGTTAAGTAGTCTTTGAATTTTACAAATCAACCACTAACTTATGATTTTGTTGTTCAAAGTTTTCTACAAGCAAGAATACATTTTCTCGTATTTACCTTTTTATGTTAATTTCATCAATAAGGCTGCTTGACCACCAAAGCGGAGCTGGAAAATTGTAACCTGTGCAATTGCACAATAATTTAACATCGGTTACAGTTTCCCAGTTCTGCTTTCGTGGACAGGCTTATATAAAAGTATCTCAAAGAAATGCGATTTTGAATATCCCGCTTTCGCGAGTTTTCGGGGGCGTCCACCAGGAGGCGCCAAAAACCGTACCATTTTATTTGTTCGTAGTTGTCATTCTTCTCCCTAGAGTAAATATGTTCCTTGCTACAGATGCTCCCATATTATATACTTCCACGGATTACACATACTTATAGGCTGGTAATACAGCCTATAAGTATGTGTAATCCGTTGTATTATTTTGGTGAAATAATTTAAATTATTATATTAAACTTAATAAAAAATTGCACGCTTGCTTGCAGGCAGAATACAATGACACTTAGGTTAAAAGATCTCACTTTTACCAAAATAATGTATTTCTAGCAAATAAACGTTTGATTTGATTTAGTCGTTCAATGCTTGTCGACGAATTCCTCAGGAGTCAAATAACCATACCGATTTTATAAAGATACATTTATTCACAAAACTATAAAAACAATAATCATGTTGCGAAATTCCTTTCTCAATCGATTATCCTCACAGACAAATAAACCAAAAGTATTTACAAAATAAATATTGTATTTCCAATGAATCAGACATCAATAGCATCTTCACTGTATCCATAATCTTTGATCTCCACAAAGGGCGGATATGTCGGAAATTTTTCAAAAGTTCGCTGTTTCCTGCTTGTTGATTGTATGCATCCAAGTGAAAGAGTGATTTTTTGTTTGTATGTACGTCACGGGGCAGCTCGCACAATGTAGTAACATGGCCAGTCAGTTGCACTCTGCTGCATAGATTTTGAGGATCATTGTGGAACTGTACTGCCTTCTAGGGGCTATTTTCTTCGGGACTATAAAGTGGAAAATGATGGCTAACTGCACTCCGTTGGGACAATTTAAAGGTTTGGGCATCACAGAACGTATGCGTAATACATCAATCAACTCAGCCTATAACAGTCCACTGCTGGACGTAGGCCTCTTCCAGGCTGCGCCACAACACCCTGTCCGCCGCCTTCCGCATCCAGTTTGTCTCAGCCACCTTTTTAAGGTCGTCGGTCCTTCTAGCTGGGGGGCGTCCCACACTCCAGGACTCGTCTGCTCCACCGGCCATCGGTCCTTCGACACACATGGCCCACTTCCACTTCAGCTTGATGACTCTGCAGGCTATGTCGGTAACTCCGGTTCTCTTCCGAATAACTTAATTTTTTTTCCTTCAAAGAAACTCCGAGCATAGCCCGCTCTATGGCGCGCTGAGTGACCTTGAATTTGTGGACCAGCCCGACTGTCAGTGTCCACGTTTCGGCACCGTATGTAATAACGGGCAGGACGCACTGGTTGAAGACCTTAGTCTTCAAACACTGCGGGATTGGCGACGAGAAGACTTGACGAAGTTTGCGTAATACATAGCATGCTATAAATATTTGTATCGCCTTCAGACAGTTGTCTCAGGCATTGGTATTTGTTCATAAGAAAATATATTACAGCAAGAATATAGGCCCTATCCTTGGTGCTAGCACAGAGCAAAAACGGACAGAGGGTAAGCTTTATACAACCGCGCTATGATACGAGGTACATACGAGGAGCGTGTGTGCGGGCAACTGGCGGCTTCGTCGCGTACGAAGAGAAACCCGTTCATATCGGCTCAGCCAGTTGTCTCGCTCAAGGAAGTCGCCAGTTACCCGCAACACGCGCCTCATGCTTGTAGTAGTGTGTCTATCATAGCGCGGTTGTATGAAGCTTACCCTCTGTCCGTTCACGTTAATGTTTAAAAAACCTAGATAAATCTACTAGTGTATTTTTGAAGTTTATCAGACACGTGCTTTGGTAGGCTTTGGAATAAATATCAGCGCATTACTTGAAATGCTAGAATTTCTAGATAGTTTCACGTACACAGAACACTAAAAAACTCGCAAAATAAACAAAAACTGGACAAGTGCGAGTTGAACTCGCGTGGTGAGGGTTCCGTACAATGAATATTATGTTATCTACCATATTTTTATCCCATGATAATTTATTCCAGGAACAAACTTAATATTATAGTTAAAAACATATTCTCCCATACATTCAAACTGCAAATGTAAGTCTGTAACACCATAGACTTTTTATAGATTTTCTTGTAATCTGCAAGTTAAGAACGATTTCTGTTTTTTAAAAATTTTAGGCCCAGTAGTTTCGAAGATAATGCCCAGTGGTCAATTTTCATAAATTTTCTAAAATAACTTAACTTTTTTCTTTTTTCTTAAAAAACTATTTATGTTAAAACTATTAGAAGTAAAATATTTGAGACCCTCACAACAAGCCCATTCATTTGGCATGTCACGCGGTACAGTCTGGAAAACATTCTTTTAAATTTCCTTATTTGCCCCCTAAAAGTGACCCTCATATTCAAAATTCAGTTATTTACGTTTACCGTGTTTGGGTCACAGAAATTGATTTGTGTACCAAATTTCAAGTACCAGTAGATTCGGCCGTGACAGTCACGACACGAGTCCTATAATGGTTTCGTTTTTTCCCTTTGAGGTACGGAACCCTAAAAATCCATAGATATAATTACACCACAGGCACACGATACAACGTTACACAGTACACTACTACCTACTTCACAAGACGTTTTTTCTTTCACTTTGATTTGTTATTTAGCAAAGATCAGAGGAGTCGTTAGCGATGCACCCAAGTAAGTTGATCCTGATCTCGTTATATCAATCTTCCTTGACAACTTAATGGATTATATAAAACGTCTCCGAGACTTCGAGGCGCGAGGGGACCAGAGAATGCCTACAGAACAAAAAGTTTGGAATACATGTGTCGGTAACTAAGAATAAGTCATTCGTAGATAGAGAAAGATAGATCTTCTGTCCTGGTCGTGTGGTTATGCTAAGACTTAAGAGTGATAGTAATGATATGGACCCTTGAATAAAGCCTGCATGAATAATCTGATATTTCCTTTACAGTAAAACGAATCGTGTAATCGTGTTGAAAATACTTCGCGAATGAGACTCTGCACTATGTATTTTAGCTTTAGAACTTAAATTTACTCTCAATACAGTTTTTAAAAGGCCAACAAACAGACGACCTACCTACTTGAACGTAAGTGTTAATCAACCGCTCTTAAGTCGCGGGCCCATGGTCAGTGGAGGCAGTCGC
Organism: Atethmia centrago; assembly: GCA_905333075.3. Lineage (NCBI taxonomy): Eukaryota > Metazoa > Arthropoda > Insecta > Lepidoptera > Noctuidae > Atethmia > Atethmia centrago. The sequence continues at coordinate 25,461,518 of HG995374.1, read as the reverse complement.
GGCCAATGCCGAACATTCCCACCACAGGCCTCATCGGATCGACAGTTCCCACGGCCTGTCGGCCTGGCCTGTGAGAAAGCGGGCCGTGGGACTGCAGCATTAGACAGCTGTAATGACAGATACATCACAGGTTGCTAAACAAAAGACAAAATTAGTATTCATGACTGTTGACTGCATAAAACCATCCACGTGTACAAATCTGTCAGTTGCGAATCCCGCTAAAACGAACAATGTTTATTTCAAACCCCGCTAAAATCAAATGTATGCATCAAAATCCGCTAAAACAAAAATATGAATGGTTATTTTTCCGTTATTTTTAATTATTCTCCCAGTAAACAAAGTTCTTAAGTATTGCCAGTCTCAATATAAAGCTGTCACTGTGGTTTTTTAAAGATGTTGTTTAGAATAATGATTTTGTAAGGATTTTACGTTTTACCGTTATTAAATGAAAAGTGTTTTGGCGGGTTTTGAAATTGAACTCCTCAAATCGGGAATACCTATCGCGCGCATACCTCAGGGAGTGCACAGCACTAATGGCCACACTATAGTGCACCTTACGATGTGACATCATTTTGGGGATTGACTGCTTATTAGATATTCCCGATTTGAGGAGTTCAATTTCAAAACCCGCCAATCATCAATAAAACAAGTCCTGCTTTGAATTATAAGTTTAGTTCTTATTTATTACCTGCATATTTTTAATAAAATATGAGTATATTTGGGTTAAATTTTAATCAACTAAGTACTCGTAAGTATAATATATTACAGATAGATAGCCTCCAACCATCGTCCCGCCACAAGTCTTGCCTTAGAAATGCAAACTGATATCGTAAGGTCTGTCCGACATATATCGATCTCATGTGAACTCATGCACTTTTTTCTTCGCCTCCCACCTCGCCGCGCATACCTCAGGGAGTGCACAGCACTAATGGCCACACTATAAGTATGTCTATTATTCGGGGTTATACAGTACAAGCAGTCGATTTACCTGTGACAACAAACTGAGCTGGATCGCTAGTAGAAAAGAATGCGCAAGTAGACAGTGCTCGCAGCAAATCTTCAGTCAGTCACACAAGACAGCTGCCTTCAGAGGAAGTTTTAGGTACGCCGCCGCATTCAAATGCTGGAACAATATTCCCCCGCCAATAACCCTACGGCTACACTGTCGCGATAACGCGAACTTTACTTCGTGCGCTCTCTGTTGTACAGCGAGACGTCGACCGGTGCGCAAGAGAAAGCGCGCGAAGTAAAGTTCGCGTCATCGCGACAGTTTAGCCGTAAGGTTATTGGCGGGGGAATGTTGTTCCAGCATTTGAATGCGGCAGTTTCTTTTCACCTCGCAGAAAAAACTGGGTATAACCTTGTCGAACACGTCCAATACGCTACGGCTACATTGTCGCGATAACGCGAACTTCACTTCGCACGCTCCCTCTCGCACACCTCTCGACGTATCACTGTACAACAAAGAGCGTGCGAACTGTAGTTCGCGTTATCGCGACAATGTAGCCGTAGCATTACTATAACTGGTTGTCGTGTTCTTTTTAAGTCATTCTGCCTTTTTGCTTAACTCGTGGTCACATACCATTTAAATTACATACATAATTTCAGTACGCACATAACACTCCTTCATAGCACTAACAACAGGGTCTTACACCCATTTTTGAAGTGTCTTAATTAAATTCTATAGTGCTAATATGCTCCAAAAAAAATCACAAAATTTTTATTCAATCGATAAGTGCCATAAAAATACATTTAAATTTTACATTTTCAAATTTCGCGCGTAGTTTGACGAAAACGCTGGACGCAGTGGACGCCATGTTGCTCTGTGGTCATGACGTCACTTGGCTATGTAAACAAATGCGCTGATCTATTATCTAACTATCAGTTGACAGTTGACACATTTTAGTTTACACAGCGGTATGACGTAATAACATGGCGGCTACTATTTCATAGTGTTTTTTAACAGATTAGAAAAACTGAAAACATTGAATTTAATTTTAAAATTTATTTTGTTATTTTATGAACTAAAAGTAACATTTTCCGACTCCTTTTTGCCTAAAATATCTCAATAATCTATTTATAGATTTTTTCTCGTATATAGTAAAATACCCTATTCTCGTATTTATCTCGTCTGCTCGACGCGTCCGTATCTCACTGCAGCGCGGCAGGGATCCAGCAGAATATCAGCGCCAGCTAGGTATGGTAGCGGTTGAGACCACAGAACATATAATAAAGAGCCTGAACCTCTTGAGTATATTATACTGAAGAGGTTAAGACGCACAACTGGGCGCACAACGCACTTTTTTATTTGAATTTTAAGTGTGCCATAGCCAATGTGATTCTTTTGTTTATTTGAATGTTGTACTTTCAGATTTATATTCATTAACTTAGCTATCATTTAATTGTGTTTTAGTGTGTTGTGCTATGTCTTTCGTGTGCTTTTAATAAATTATTGATCTATCTATCTAACACGTGAGCCTGAAATGACGCCATATTAGATGACGATAATGCCAATAATAAGATAATTAAAATATTATATGCAACTATTTATATTGCAATGTATTCCTTTAAACTCTATTTCAAAACGAACATAGATCAAGACATACGGTAAACTTTCTAAAAGCAAAAATTATCAAGAGTTTCCAAGACGCAGCCCTAGTATTTTTCATGTCTTATTAAACGGGAATGTGCATCCATTTCGGCTTCGCTGAAGCGGTCACGCCCTCGCTTTTAGTCCGGGTTCCCATACTAATAAATTCCCGGGATTGGTGGGAATGCGTTCGGGACTGCAGCGGGATGCGACGCCGCGGCGCCAACGGATTTATATGCAAAATTCGTTATAAGATAGAAATCGAATAGAATAGCGTTTGACGTGATGTCAACGATATCAAGTGATGTCAACGATGGTATTACATTCTAGCTAGAGTTTCTACAATGTAGGGTTTCATATAATAATATTTACCTTTGTTTTTTTATAGTGGTGGATTCACACTTTATCTGAAAGCATTTACCTTTTTTTTTGGTACTGTCCAGTAGTAGGTTCTACTGGCCAGGATAATAAAAATTCTTCTGCACACATTGAAAACATTATTCTCCGATGTCTGTACAAGGTACATACAAATAAAGTTATTTCATGTTTTGCTATTATAACGTCATTGGCAGAATCACTTAATGCCTTTACGCACAATGAAATACTGTCATAAAAATACTGTTGACATTTACGAGTGGTACGGTTGCGCGGGAAAATAAAACTGTTATTAATATTGCTCGTAAAAACTAGTTGGTGAAACTTGAGGTCATGAGCTAAGGCTCGTGCAGACTGGGGCGATATCGTGGGTGCGACAGGCATATTGCTGCCTGTCGCACCCGCGATATTGCGCTAATCTCCACGAGCCTTTAGTGATTCCTCTTTTAATGCAGGAATGGTGATAAAAAAGTACGCATCTAATTATTTTCTTTAAGTAACAATTTTCTGATCCGTTTCGTAAAACTTTGGTTTTACCACCTTTATATCAAAATCCAAAATGGCGGCTACAAACATTTTTCATCAAGGGTGTCGTTTTCATGGTTTTCGGGGGTGTTACAGCCGATACTGAGGTCAAATCTAAAAAGCAAGATGGCGGCTGCGAAAGTATTCTGATTTTTCATAATGGGTGTAGGTTTCATGGTTTTCGGGGGTGTTAAAGCCGATAGTGAGGTCAAATCTAAAAAGCAAGATGGCGGCTGCGAAAATTACCAAACATTTTGGAATAAAAAAAAAAACAAAATTGAGTTTCTGCCTGAATTTCTGTTTTGCTGTTATTTTAATAAAATAAATTATTTAAAAAACAAAAAACCCGACTGCAAAAACACATAACTGAAAAGGGAAAAACAAGCTTTATAATCTATATAATTTTGGTATCGCAGGCGGGGACAGTCGAATAACCTGAAATAAATGGTGTAACTTTTGATTGTCCCCATCAAAAGTTACACCATTTATTTCAGGTTATTCGACTGTCCCCGCCTGCGATACCAAAATTATATAGATTATAAATTTATAAAGCTTGTTTTTCCCTTTTCAGTTATGTGTTTTTGCAGTCGGGTTTTTTGTTTTTTAAATAATTTATTTTATTTCAAGCTTTTTAGTTTTATTTATATATACATATATTTAAAAATTACTCATTACTAGCTTTTATTTGATACCAATATTGTTGCAATTAATTTAAAAAAAAAAACTTCCCCTCATTTTTTTGTATTTGCAGATGCAATTTATAAATATTATATAGACTATGTCACTCCCACAATTAAGACGAATCTAACGACACCTCATTTGTTAAAATCCATCAAGGCGTTTAGGCTACAGAGCGTGCCAAAGAAATAGACATACATACATACATACATATATACTCTCGAAAAACACCCTAAATAGTAACTTTTCAACACTTAAATAGGTACTAGTTTTGAAATAATATAAAATGATCAATAGAATTAGCATAAAAATATTATTAAAATCTCGATCATGATTATAAATGTAATGCTTGGTCACTCCCTAACATCAATGGGATGACACTGACAGCTCACACCACGCGTGTTTTCACGGTGAGATTTTTACAGAATCGACATGCAGAAACACCCCTCGCAAATCTTATTAACACTCACCCACACACTCATTCACCATACACTCACCACATTAACTCAACGTCAAAATACATCCCAAATATATATTTAGATATAAGTCCTGTACTGTTTATTTTTACCCGACTGCCCCAGAAGGAGGCTCGCATCTGACTACTCTGAGAAGAAAGGCCGAAACAAACTCAGAGGTCACAGTATCTTTTAAAGTCCAGACATAATTTACAAATTTACTCGCGAGCTCCTTTGGGAAATCTGTCCGAGGCTATCTTTACGATTAATCGTGACTTGGCCCGTATATGCGAATGGAGCAAGAGATATGGACTTATGGTCAACCCCATAAAGACGCAGGTTGTGGTGGTGGGCAGTTCTAGGATGATCTCAAGGATCGACTGGACGACTCTTCCCCAAGTTTCTTTTGACAACTCAGTTGTTCCCTTCAGTGAGAAAGTTAAAAACTTAGGAATATTGATTGATAAGAACTTCTCTTGGACTGCCCAGCTACAGGAAGTTAGCCGCAAGCTATATGCATCCGCTGCAGCTTTGAAGAGATTGCGTAATTTTCTACCGACTGCCACCAAGATTGCGCTTGCACAAACGCTTCTTCTACCCATCCTTGACTATGCTGATACCAGCTATCTTGACCTTACCCAAGACCAACTTGATAAACTTGAGCGGCTTCAAAATTTTTGTATAAGGTTCATATTCGGTTTGCGTAAATTTGACCATGTTTCCGAATTTCGTGTGAAGCTCAAGTGGCTACCAATTCGCCTTCGCCGGAATGCTCATATTCTTTCCCTTTTGTATAATGTCCTCTTTTCCCCTTCCACCCCTCTCTATCTCAAGGAACGTTTCCAGTTTCTTGGCGACTCCCACACGAAATTTTTAAGGTCATCAGATAACTTGAAGCTTAAAATGCCTATGCATTCCACAACGTTCGTCGACAAATCCTTTACTGTCCAGGCCACTCGTTTGTGGAATGCTTTGCCAGTTCAAATAAAACGCGCACAATCGTTACTCGCATTTAAAAGACTCGTAAAGGAACATTACTTGTCGCTGTGAGCTTGTTCTCGTAACTGTAATTATCTATAGTCTTCATTTATTTTCGTTGCTTATACATTTAATATGTATGTATTTATGTATATATTATTTAGGTTATATATATATATATATATATATATATATATATATATATCTGTGTATCAATTTTAGTATATTGTATTTATTTATTTTTTACACCAACGACAGCCCCACTTTATGTCCAGGCAAATCACTGTCCATCCTATGGTTGCCTGGAAGAGATCGCAGAAAGCGATAAGGCCGCCCATTGTATATTTTGTAGTGTTTGATTTATTTTTTGTCATGTATTTTTTGTGGTGTACAATAAAGTATATATATATAAATAAATAAATAAATAATCTTGGTTAGATTATGTGAAGACCATGTAGAACTAAACGCTACCTTAAAATATATACATACCTTTCTAAGTAACGCCAACCAGCTTACGTTAATATTATGTTCTGCTACAAAAACCTGCTGCTCACGCATGAAAACGGAGGCGAAGACTAAACGTTTATTATGTATGAACCAGCCTGTCATACAAGATGAAATTCAAATGAGCACAAATAAATTTTTATGCGTTCCATGTTAACCCTCTAAAAAATATAAGAGAAAGACATAGGAAAGGTATAAAATATGATGTCTAAGGATATCGTTTTGATGTCCATTGTTTCTTTTGTTAAAAAAGTAGGAATCAATGAAGATAAAAAGCTGTCAGTGTACGTAAAAATTGTGTCCTTTGAATACGACGACGAACGCACTTTGTTGTCCATTTTCTCTTTTGTTGAGAAGCAGCAACGATGGAGGGAAATAAAAAGTCGATGCACGTCGAAATGTTGACCACTGAAAACGTTATGTGTCACACACACCCATCTTTTTTTATCAATAAGATGTTATGAGGGAATAGGCCTGCTAAATATTTATGCATTTCTTTGAAGATTATGGTAAACAGAATTTATGTTATCCGGTTTTTTGGTTTTGAAAGAATAACAAGGATTATGATGTGTTTCCCTTTGTGGTACACCTGAAAAAACATGCCCAGCTAAAATTAAAAGAAAAGTGAAATTATCATTTAGGGTCGTCACCAATAAAACTGATATTATTTACTGAATTTTCTTTACCTACTAAAGGAAAAACTATAACCATGCCATGTTGGTCCAATGGGCGCAAGTGGTACTCCTGAGCATGAGGTCCTGGGTTCGATTCCCGGGTCGGGCATAGTGTTATTGGGTTTTTCCATCAGGAATTTCCTAGTAGCAGCCCGGAGTCTTGATTTGTGCCCGGTTGATAGCAATAGGCTTGCCCCCTATTACATGGGATTTAAGCATAATTGGCGAAATGTGAGTGTATTGGTACACCTCTGGCTAAAACTTCAGGGATTACAGGCGAAATGTTAAAAAATTGAAGCCAGACCTACCCATCCACTAATTTCAAAAACTTGTTCAATTGGGAAAGTAAAAAGCGCTGTGTCACCCGTTTCGTTCCCACATTAATATCGAAAATTAATTTGTTATCGTAAATGTCTACCGGATCCGTACCTACCGATCGACAATTCAATGACTATTGGGCAAAGTTGCCAACTGGATATTAACATAAAACATCAAAACTCGCATTAAAGTGTCCAAATTTGGCGTGCCTCCCCTTAAAATATTCCCCCTTGCCCCTGCCTACTGTGTTCATTGAAGCGCGGGGACGACCTGGTGAAGTAGGGGCAAGTTATAAAAGCAAGCGAGTTTAGAACGTGACCCAAACGTGTAACTGAGTTTATTAATTTAAGCTCTAGATACATAAAAAAAAATAAAAAAAGGTTTTTTTCATCAACTTATGTAAATTACATTGTAAACAAAGATTTGCTTGTATTAGGTGGTTCCGCTCTTCCAGTTTACATTGCTTGTACATAATTATGCGTGAGAGAATAAATATTCTTATCTATTTAGATAAGATAATTAAAATAAACCTTCTTTGCGATGCAGATTAGATAGAAATCACAATCACATTCTAAATCATTGATTTGGAAAAAATAAGTTATTTTTTTAAAATGATTGCATTATCTGGCTGTCACCAAAAGTGGTTCTTATAAGGTTAAAAGTGCAGCCAAGAGCGTGTCGGACCACGCACGAAGAAGGGTACCGTAGTTGGGATGAATTTATCTCAAAAACAAACTTAAGATTGTAGTTGAAAAACATGTTCTCCCATACATCGATACACGTCACGGTCTATTCACCAACTACAAATGTAAGCTGGTCGACTATTACTCGTTAACTTGTAAAGCCTACTTAGCTGTGATAGTTTTCCTTTTATTTTCATTATATGTAGGTACTACTGCCAAGATTTTTTTTCACATCTCCAAAAACAACCATTTAGCTGGCAGAGGCCCCGGGGGGACACACTTGACTTTAACAAAAAATAAGCACTTTAAAGCTTAATATTATGCAAACGGTACCCTGAATCAAAAAATAATGTTCACAGATCTGCAATATTTTTGAACGGCCTATCCAACGATATCCCGCATCATGGGATAGACAAGAAAAAAATATATCTTCCCCACATTACGTGCAAGGGTACTTAACCTAAAAAAAAATATTTTCAAGATTTTATTGTACCACTTTGTCGGCGTGATTAATATGTATACCTATGCCAAATTACAGCTTTCTAGTACTAAGCGTCTCTGAGCTAAAGCGGGGACAGACAGACAGACAGACAGACGGACATGGAGAAATTATAAGGGTTCCTTGTTTACTAAGGAACCCTAAAAACTACTTTTGGAGACAGCCTCCACAGTCCTAAGGCTAGGACGACACGACCTACCACTTATTTTTAATATTTTAGAATTACAATGTTTTTAAAAACGAATAAACTTATGAATACCTCATGATTTATACAATTTAGTTTTCACAGACAAAACTTCTAAATTGGACCACTTTACAACTATGCCTATATATTATTCAGCTACATCGAAATACTTGAACAATATAATAATTATCATTTATCGTTGCAGGTTTTATGTCGCGGAAGAGATCGTGGGGTTCCAACGAGCCGCTAACTCGGGGAAACACCACTAAAATAAGAAAAATCGCACTGTCATCTTTCATAGTTACTGCTTTTTATACTAACTCTTTTGTTTTAGAACAAAATTGAATGTGGCTTTCTATTGTTTGCCTTGACAGCTTTTATTTCGACTTTTATTCATGAAACGGATTTTACTGACAACGTCATTATCGCTAAAGATGTGTTCACACGAAGATATTCAGCGTTGTTGTCTATTAAGATACTATTTATATATATATGTATACATAAGTCCAAAGGGGATTATGGCTAAGTTATAACAGCCACACGGGTCGATCGATCAGGTTAAGCTACACTTGCCACGGTTGCTCCGTGGATGGATGATCATCTTTACATACCAAGACTCCATGCCTCGGAAAGCACGTTAAGCCGTTGGTCCCAGCTGTTATTTGTAGCTCTTTAACAGTTGTTACAGGTCAGAAGGCAGAAAGTCTGACAACCAGTCTTACCAAGGCGTATCGTATTACCCAGTGTTCTGGAGATCAGATAGGCAGTTGCTCCATGTAAAATACTGGTATTCAGCTGTTTTCGGTTAGACTAGAACCCGACCCAACATAGTTGGGAAAAGGCTAGACAGATGATGATGATACATAAGTCCAATATTCAAATTAATTAAATTAGAACAGTCAAAATTATTAGAAAATTAACAACTAGAGACACTTCTAACGCCAATTTATGCATCTCTACAGCTACCTAGTTTATAGAGAACCAACTTTAAATTGGTATTTTATTTTCCTTTTTTTTTGGATGGGAAATCATCAAATAACTTCTCCCGCTCTGGGTGGAGCTGGTGTGACAGACTCTTACTGACTAAAACCCACCCGTATTCTTTCCGTTGCCTGTGTTGCGGGGGCCTCGGTAACCCATTAGTACCTTCCTGCGACCCCGGCAGGACTGTATGGGGTTAACTAGGATATTTTGGTCTAGGTACTATATTTTCTAGTGAGTCCTTTACAACTTTTCTGAGCAATGAAACAAAAGTTCAGTCCTGAAACTGAATAAATACCAACCTTACAGGAACAAATAAATAGCAAAGGAATGGTCTTGTTTTCCTCTCCACACGCCACGCATGTTCCCAGCAGACAATTTACTCTTTAGATACTTGTGTCTGAATCGGTTTGATTGCCAAGTGGTCTAACTACACACTCAAATGGCTCATTAAGGGATATTTAAACGGCGATTTGCGCGTACGTTTGTCTGGGATGTAGACAATGGTGCCGATTCCCTTGGTTACAAACTAACCTAAATTTAAGTTCATTGCATCTTTTTCTTTCTATTTCATTAATAAAAGGACAGAAGATAAATTATAGTTTAGTCCTGTAAATTAATCACCGCTTGACGTAAGTTGACGTAATTTTAGTAGGCAAGTTTTTAATCACGTCTAAACTTGTATGGAGTAATGACAGGTGCTGATTAATTTGACAGGACTAAACAAAAATTTATCTTCTGTCCTCTTCTTAATGAAATAGAAAGAAAGAGATGCACTGAACTTAAATTTAGTTAAGTTTGTGAACAAGGGAATCGGCACCAATGCCTCATTAAGTCAGTATTAAGAACTTAACAGTTTGCAGTACTTTGGTGATACATGGCGATATGGGGAATTATAAGTTTGATTATAGTGTTCTGTGTGTTTAAAAAACGCTTGAGTTTCCAAAGACCTACTATTACCAGATAATAATTATAATTAATAAATATACTGCACGGAAAAAAAGGATGTCTTAAATTAAGACAATATCCTTTTGGTCAAGACAAATATTGATTCATATATGGGGAAAACAATATATTCTTGAATGAATTAAAATTTTGTCTTAGTTTTATTGTCTTCTTCGAAGACATTATATTTAAATGTAGAATTATTAAGTTTAATTTTAAGAATATTGGATATTAAAACTAGATATTTTCTTCAATTAAGATTATTATAGTCTTGAATCCAAAATATTTGCTTAAGTCAAGAATAAAAACCAAGTATTTATTATTCTTAATTTGAGTAAACAGGTTTTCTTGGACTGAGTACATTTACTTACGTTAAGAAAATATTTACTTGGATTGAAACAATTTTTCTGAGAATATTGATATTCATCGCTGAAGAGATCCTTTTTTTCCGTGTGGGCACATTATGACAATCTTAAAACATTATTACATTTATTATTACGCCGGAAGAGGGACGCCCCAGAAAGACATACATATAGTGACCTCATTGGTGATGTTCTTCAAAAAGGTCAGGTGCGTAGTACTCGCAACCGGCGTGCGTGTACTCGTATGACCAGATGTATGAACGTAAACGAAGCAAAAGGAGTATGTAAGGAGCGTAGCAGGTGCCGTTCTATAGTTTCTGCCTACCCCCGTGGGAAGAAGGCGTGAGTTTATGTACCTATAATATAATAATGTTAAAAAAAATGTTAAAACTAAAACTAATAATACAACTAAAACTAAAAATAATGTTAAAACATTATTTTTAGTGAAAACAAACTGACATCGATCAATTTATTATTTAGTATTTCACTATAAGTCAAAGTCAAAGTATTTTTAGTATTTTTCGTATGGAGAAGAATGGGCAAGGCAAGGACAAGCACAAAATGTTTTACAATATTTTGTATTGGTACATTAATTATAATGTGAAGATGATGCACCTAGAATAAAATTACTATGCCACAATAGGTAAAAAGAATTAAAAATGTAGCAATGACAGATAAATTAATTATGTTATAGATACATGGTGCTCACATATTTACAAACAAAAAAAAAGTAATAGGTCAGTGTGTGAGTTATGGTAATCCTAATCACAGAATGTAAAATCACCACACAGTTTCCACAGTAGGTAGCTTGTACCATAGTTGTTTTTATTATTCCATCCCACTTTTTCTTGTCTAACATATTTCCTCTCGCTTGTGTGCTCTGTGGGAGTAATTTCGTGAAAAGGGATGAAAGTGTGTGGAACAGGAAGTGACAGCTTGAGCATGGAATAATTAAGTACCTACTTTTTAATAGCATGGAATTAGTAAGTACTTCGTATATACCAAGGTGAGATGTCAGTTGTTACACGTCATATGCGAGTACTGTAAAGCTCGCTCGTTTTTAGAGTTCCGTAGTAAACAAGGAACCCTTATAGTTTCGCCATGTCCGTCTGTCCCCACTGTAGCTCAGAGACGCTTAGTACTAGAACGCTGTAATTTGGCAGAGGTATACATATTTATTAATCCTGCCGACAAAGTGCTAAAACAATAGCTTGAAAAAAAAAAAATTTGTAGTGTACGGGAGGTACACTACAAATTTTTTTTTTTGCACGTAACGTGGGGATGATTTTTTTTTTTCTCGTCTCCCCGTTGTGTGGGGACAGGCCATTCAAAAATATTGTGGGTCTGTGAACACCACTTTTTGATTCAAGGGTCCACTTGCGTAATATTAAGCATTAAGACGCTGACAACACCTAAACCGCGGTCACTGTCAGACTGCATAGAAAAGAAAGAGAAGCGCGTTGACACAACGCTTGTAATTTATTGCAAAATATGAAGCAATTATCTATTTACTCAAAATTGAGTTGAGTAATCAAAAATAAAAAACAACCAAGTTTTGCATTCAAATAAGACGTTCTTGTTATTAATTAAATACGTAACATATGTTGATATTTAATACAGATATTTTGGTTTGAAACTCAAGGTAAGAGGTTAGTTTAACGTTAGTTTGTATCGAGTTTATTTTTCAAATCGTGTTTTGGTAACAACCAAGTTTTTCGAAATATGTTCAAAATTAATATATATTTTTTCCGCTACCACAAACTATACAGATTTGGCAATTTTTTTTCTTAAGACAAACCTATTTTGGTCATTTACCTCTTGTCTGCGCCAGAGTCAAGTGTCCCGCCCCTGCCAGCTAAATGGTTGTTTAAGGAGTGTTCAAAAAATTAATGACAGTAGTACATAATAATATAATTAAATTAAAAGAAAAAACTATCACGGTTAACGAGTTATAATCCACCAACGTAAGTTTGCAGTTGTAAAATTGACCGTGGCATATATCGATGTATGGGAGAACAAGTTTTTCAACTACAATGTTAAGTTTGTTTTTGGGATAAATGCATCCCAACTTCCCAACTACGGAAACCTTCATTGTGGGTGGTGCGACACGCACTAGGCCGGTTTTTTTATTGTATCAAGTCTAGGCCTGATTGATTGATTTGCTGTACCTAATGTGTTCATGTTTTTTCTGTGAGATATCTGCCGAAAAATCTTATCTACGCTATACCTATAATTAGGTAACAACTATGTTCATTACGATTTAATGTAATGTAAGTACAGTTGACGGAAATGAGCTTATTTTGCCAAATCGAATCGATTTGAAAGTGACATTGACTTTTAATAAAAAACTACTCAAAGTTATATTAGTGTTATTTTTACCAAAGTGTTAAGTGATTGCAAATTCTCGTCTGAGCCGAAGTTCGACAGACTTGAATGTTGCCAGACAACGTGTAGGTCGATCGTTATGCAAATTTCAACCCTTAACTTTGTGCACTCCGCACGGTTTAATCGCTGAAATTTTCTCAAAGTTTCCGCAAGAAACTGCCGAAAATCGAAGGGTGAATAAATTTAAAAACCTCTTAATGCTTAGTGGGTGGCGAAAACTTTATGTTTACGGCAATACTGGGCATATATATTTTTTCCTAATCTAAGTGAGTGCTTTCCGGCATTTGGGATATTTTTTAACAAGTTCATAAACTTCCTTGAAGGGTTTAACTCTTGATTTATTATTTACGGATTTAAGAGCGTCTGCGAGGTCGTTTTTGATTCGATCAACTTATTTGAAAGTTATGGATTTTGGGGAAAATTAATTTGAATTTTTGGGATGGATTTCATAAAGTGAATATTTATATAATGCGTGAATCAGGGTGTCGTGTTACGAAGGGTATTTGTTTAGGCTCGCATCATCCCCCATGGTGTCGACACGACAATACACTTTGCACTCTCCCCTCGCTAAAACTAAGATTGACAGGAGTCAGTGGCTCGAGCCACCGGGTGTCACTGGTATTTAACTAAAAGTGCAATACCTATTCAATCAGGATTAACTTCGAACGAGCACAGTCGTATTACTCATCGCTTTATAGAATAACATACAGCAACAAGGTCACTATATAGTCATTAACAATAAGGTCACTATATGGTCATTAACATAAGGTCACTATATGGTCATTAACAATAAGGTCATTCTATGGTCATTAACAATAAGGTCACTATATATATCCTTCTAGGAAGTCCCACCCGGCGGGCGTTCTCGGGACATCTGCCTCGTAAATACCTTTTATTGGATGCAACATAGGTATGTCAATAATTACTTACTGCTTGTGGGTACAAGCACTAAGTAATTATTGAAAATGCTTACCTGTGATTTCAGAAGATTTAGAATTTTATGTAGTTTTACACGAGGTCTTGGGATATTTATAAGTTGTTTTAATATATGAATCGCAGACTCATAAATGTTAAAAAATAATAAAATTCAGAATGCAAAAAGTATCTTATACTGTAACAAGTTCTTGAAAACCCCATCCTTTTCACAACCCCAAAACTAGTCCTGTCAAAAGGCCATTACAATCTCAACTCAACATAAAACATCACACAAGGCAGCACAATCCCCACACAGGAAGTTTAAGCTCGAACATCAGAGCAGAACGGATCCAAATACATATTCTACACGTTAACGTACGAACCGAGACGAATCTCCACATAAAGTTTACGATCCACCGCGTTGCAGGAAGAAGGGGACCTGTGACTTCAGACAATAGGTGCCGACGTCACGTTACACGACGTGACGTGTGACGACGTCAACTCATGCGCTCATCGTGTCTACTTCCGCGGAACGCTCGCCAGTTTGCTGTGACAAATGATGGAGCTAAGAACGTTTTGTTTAGTTGTGCGGTGTGGAGGGACAGTGGGTTTGATTAGCTGTGGTTTAGTTTAGAATAAATAGGTATGTGTGATATTATTATCTCTTACTAGCTGCGCCCTGCGGTTTCACCTGCATATGTCTCGATCCTGTAGGAATATCGGACCTGGAGGTCTAGTCTACCCATGTGCCAAATGTCATCGAAATCCGTTCCGCCCTTTTAGCGTTAAAGCATAACCAACAAACAAACTCACTTTCGCATTTATAATATTAGTTAGGATTAAGATTCTCAGAAACGAAAATAAATATACTCGTTCGTATCCATTATTTTGGGATGAGTAATAATTAAGGTTTTTTTATCCCTAATTACTGCCGTCTGAAATAACTCTAACCCATATCACTCGGTCCCTAATTAACGCTGTTCCCAAAAAAAAAACCGAACCTGAAACCAGATTTGTACTGCTCATTGGATTATTACGTTTGAGGGGCGTGTGGCTAAGTAATAAAAGCCGCACGGGTCGATCGATCAGGTTAAGCTACGCTTGCCGCGGTTGGTCCGTGGATGGGTGACCATCATTACATACCAAGACCCCCTCTGTGCCTCGGAAAGCACGTTAAGCCGTTGGTCACAGCATTTATAGATCTTTGACAGTCGTTACGGGTCATCAGAAGCTCGAAAGTCTGACAACCAGTCTTACCAAGGGGTATCGTGTTACCCAGTAACTGGGTTGTGGAGGTCAGATAGGCAGTCGCTCCATATAAAATACTGGTATTCAGCTGTATCCGGTAAGACTGGAAGCCGACCCCAACATAGTTGGGAAAAGGCTAGGCAGATGATTGGATTATTATTATTATTATTACGATATACGTTCGTTTTCGTTCCGTGAAAAGTTTGACGAAATCTTTGTTACATTTTTTTTAGATTCCACTGTTCCTTGCAGCAAGCAATTATTTATGTATAAAAAACTGTTGGTGTTTTTAAAAGAAGAGTGAAAGAACACTATCTTTCCACTTTTTTATTTTATACTATTCATTATTTATAAGTATTTTAGTGATATTTATTTTAGAAGTATGTTTTTATGTAAGTATATTCTCTTATGGTATATTTAACTTAATGAATAGTTTTATTTTGTCGTTTTTATGTATTTTGTTTTCTCTTGTACTCTTACGAACGGTGTCTACATCTCTTTGTCGACTGTCCTATCGCAGGTATGCTGGAAGAGATTTCTTTAGAAATAAGCATCACCTTTATACGTATTTTTCTGTTCCTTTCTTCTTGTCTGTTTATATGTGTGTACATACACTCACGCGTGAGATACCCGCCCGCCGCCCGCTTTTTCTTTTTATTGTTTAATTTTACTGTTTCAATACCTACTAGTGTTACCTATTATTTTTATTTTATTACATACAAATTTTAATGTGTATTGATGTAAGGCGGAGAACACTGATTCCTGTAACACAGGTTCGCCTAGCACGGGAGTCAGGGGCTTCACATGTACGATTGTAATATTTTTATATTAATAAAGTTTTATTATTATTATTACACAAACAGATAAATAAATAAATAAATAAAATATTAAATAAAAAATCATTCGTTTTAAAATGATGACGAATCGGGATTTCTTGTATGGAGTGTTCAGTAGGCATAGCTTGACGCTTTCTATTTCTAACGAAATCGCTTCTTGGTAGAAAACTGTCAACAGTCTACACGGAAACTTTGTCTTCTCTTTCGTCGACAAAACGCTTCTCTACGGTTCTCGTGCTAAGCCTGCTGGTGTCAAATCGGAACAGTGACAAATCGGACATAACTTCCATATCACTTATAACATCACCAGTTTCTCACACTACTTCCACCTTCCACAAACCTCACTTTTACCTACTTATCACTTCTCATAATTCACACATCGTTGACCTGATGAAACGCACTAAATCACCACCACGTCTTCAAACAAAAGTGCTCAAGCACTATAGTGTAAACGAGTGCGTTAAAAGCATAATTTGTTATCTTTTGTGCTCAAAGTACTACATTGTCCAAAGATTGAGTGTGCTTATAAAAGATATGAACTCGGGTTTTCTGTGGAATGCGGGATGTTTGTGGAAACAATGGCGGTGTGGAGTCTTCCAATCGAATTGTTTTAAAAATAAGGGTATTCGCTCTTATGATATGACCACCTTTGCGCTTGGCTTTTTCTAAAATAAAAGTAGCCTAAGTTGGAGTAAGTTATGCTACTTTTATTTTAGAAAAAGCTGTTATTTTGACATTACAAACAGACACTTTTTTTTTGGGTGGGAAATTATCAAATAACTTCTCCCGCTCTGGGCGGAGCGGGAGGGTGTATCAGACTCTTACTGACTAAAACCCACCCGTGTTCCTTCCGTTGCCTCTGTTGCCAGGGGCCTCGGTATCCCTTCCGGACTTTCCCACGACCCCGGCAGGACAAACAGACACTTAAATTTTAATTATTTGTATAAAATCGAGCTCTGGGAGTGAGAGTGCTTTGTATTGTAAACGATAACCACCTAAAAATTACGTGGACATAGAGGACTTTTTATGGTGTTTTTGGTCCGAACACATTCACTGACTTGAAGTAACGAAAATAGATAACATGATCAAAAAGTAAACTACTTCAGATTTAACCTAGACTAACAACAAGTCATTCAATTCAATCAAAATAAGTACTAAGAAAACCCACTGAAACTCATGCTCATTGCTCAGCTACGCTTTCTATTAGTGGGTTCAAAGTCTCTCGCTCTCTCTCAACTAAGCTCCCTATTAGTGAGTTCAAAGTCAAAACTACATCGAGACAAGTAGCATCATTTAAATCCACCAGATCAAATAGTCAAATCAAAAAAGAAACATCACTCAACCAGAAGCTCAACTTTTAAATTACTGCTCAACTGTGCTCGCTATTAGTATAAAAGCCGTAAGATCGTGAAGAACAGTCGTTCACACGGAGAGCTCCTGAACTAAGTGCCCTCCAATTAAGACCTGCCCTCACGAGTGGGTCTAGCTTGTGGCTGTGTTCTTAAAACCTGTGAAAAGGGAGTTCTTTTTTGTTGCTATGTGATTGTGGCTTGTGTTAAACAGGCTTTATTTCTACCGCATCTTATTTATTTAAGAGGCTGGCAACAGCTAAAGCGTGGTCACTGTCGGACTGCATAGAAAAGAAAGAGAAGCGCGATGACACAACGCTGGTAATTTATTGCAAAATATGAAGCAATTATCTATTTACAAAAAAAATCTATTGATTGGATAAAAAAATTAATACACTACTATGCTAATATGTAGCTTATAAAATAATCAGAATGATTGCATTAGTATGGTTTGAAATCATTAAAATATTTTTTAGAGGTAGTTACCTTCGTGATATTTTCTATCGTATCAAATTAGTTGTATTTTTTTTTTTTTTTTTTCTTGATATTTATTTACATAACCAAATTACAAGATGATTATTAACATTAGTTGTATTATATTTTCAGTACACTACCTATCTAGCATATATATGCTAAAGAAGAATATATAATATATTTTTCTGATTTTGTTTACTGTAGTGGCTCGTATACTTTTAGACATTATAAAACTTACAAAACTTGCGTTTAGCTCATGTAGTCCCCTTAAGCTGTTCTCTGAATTTATGTGCACTACATTATCCACCACTATCAATCTGGTTTAATTCGGAAACTCAGTCTTATTAATGGCGTAAAATGTTAATGAAATTGCCACTAGCAGCAGGTTTCTAGATCAGACGTAAGTATTTTTTTTAATGTTCTAAGTTCATAAGCAAGTATTCGATCTTTGATGTCTGTTTTATCAGCGAGACGATGATTCAAAAAACTTACAACTAATTGGATTGAAATACTTACATATAAGGACACCGAGGCCCTCTTACAACACGCATCATAATCATCATCTGTCATCCACACGAACATCCACTCACAAAACACATACACTCCACACTCACTACTTACACCCTACACTCTCCACTCTCTCACTTACACTCTTTACTATTCTATACTCGTATAAAAGTATAATTTAAGATTTTTATTTTTTTTTAACTCATTTATTTACATAACCAAATTACAAGATGATTATTAACATTAACTAAATTAAATTAAAACTAAGTTAAGCTTAAAAAAGGTCCTCGGGGCATTGTACCGAGGATGCTGGCGGCATTTCCTCGCTGAATTGCAATGCTGATGCGTTGCGCGAGAAAGCCGCCAGCTTTTCGGTCACCAGTTACATCAACTAGACGTTTCGCGATTTCCGCAAATAACTTATGCGCACTGGGACCCCACGGACCGAGGGTCTCGACGCCAAAGGGCACAAAGTTGTACTCTCTGCCAAGGCCTCCATATTTAATAACTTTCAGATTTTCGGCATTTTCTGCCGCTGCACCCGCTTTAGAAGTAGTCCGTTGGAGGTGGGACGGTGCCAGTGTGTCTACACAGGTAGCGTCCCACACAAGCATCCGTCCCAAACTCCACGGGACCAAAGACACACCATCAGGTCTTTTGCCATCATCTCTGACAATGCCAGTCGGCTCAAGAAGAGCAGGCACATTGATGCTGGCAAGAGACCGGCGGATTATGTCATTAAGTGTTGCATGTCTTGAAAAGCGGCCTGCACTTTTTTGACAACAAAGTCCGTGGTGACCCAGTCGGTCCACGTCCGTGCCACAAGGGCATGTGTGTGGAGTGCATACCGTGACCCCAAGCCGCAGACCAGTCGCCAGACGAAGCGAGGTCGGATCCAGGAAGGTACCGGTATATGGAGAAGGATGGGCATGTAGCCAATGACCGGCCTCTCTGGTTCCGACCGCCAAAAGTCTTGCGCGATCCGGACCTGAACTGCGGCTCAGAATCGATTTGTATGTTAAATCGCAATAAATATCGTCCCAGCTCCTCTGAGATTTTAGGTTGTCTGGAAATTCTTTACCCGGGCAAGCAATTTGAAAAGCATTCTTGGCATCCTCCAAGCCCGCAGTCTCATAGTTTGTGGGCAAAGCCCTTAGGACATTACCTATGAGACGTGACGTGCTATGGGTGGACGACAAAAAGGCTGGGGAAGCAACACTCGAAATTTTGCGGAAGATTTTTATTAGATGCAAAATTACATATTTTGCTTTTGTTAATTTTTATTCTTAATTACATGTAAATTCAAAATTTGGCATATCTTTTCCTTTTTGTTAAATTACTTTGAATTGTATTCTTAAGATAAGGAGATTTACAATTGTTGGTACACCACGTAACTTTAAGCTTCGGAAGAATGAAGTGTCCTAACACAGGCAATTTATGTCTTTTTAGACAAAAGTGACCTTTTGGTCACTTCCACCACTAAATGTAGTACATAACTTGTGAAAGAAAATAAATTATTTGTATTTGTATTTGTAAACGGCCAATATTTATCACCGCCTCTCCATTTTGCCATGCCTCAATCTATAGATATCCTCAAAAAAACACGTTCTTAATTTCTATTTCGTTGCCTACTCCAGTCTCCTAAAATTAACGATATTAATTTCAGATTTCATTTCAATGTAAGCTAGATGAAAGAAAAATATTAGTCTGGATATGATCTTTCAATTAAAAATCAATATTAAACGAAAATGAGTTCAGGATGTTGAAATTAATAGGGTTATGAATAAGTAACTGCTTTATGAAATCTGTATTATGATCACATACATTCAAAAATTTTATTAAGAAACACCACGAAATCAAACACTATAATTGCTTTGCTAATTATTTTCGGTAATAAAATATTAGTCTGGGTTTCTCTCTTGGTATGTCTCTTTAAACAACAACATACATTTTAAAAATAGAGGTCACTCACCTTACAGACTGATGTCGTTTTTGAATAGAATCTAAATAAACAGATCTCGATCTCAGTCGTACCACAGGTACTCGTAGTCATGACCCGGAACATAAAATCTAACGTATCATGAATACGTACTGACTATCGAAAATGCTACAACCGGAACAATAGGAACAACCCCATTTAACAAAAATAATCTAATCACAAAGAATATTCAAGGAAAGGTCTAAAAAAATCAACGAACAATTTCTTCGTCGGAATTCACTTAGCGTTCCGAAATTCATGTCGAGATATCACTAAATAATTTGGTTGGTATCGCAACACGATACGGCGTGTATTCCACGTTCCCTGACCCAAATACTAGGTATTCAAGTATTAAAGCTAGGGTTGTGCCAGCCGAGACGATTGCATTGTTTAATAATTGAGACCACGTTCCAACAGTGTGCCGTGGGCCGCCTGTTGGCCCAAGTGAAATACGCAGGCGGGGCAAGAATTTATTATGCCTTGTAAATACTGTTTTCATTTTGTTTGGGTTTAATACGTATATATTTATATATATATTTGTTTCAAATTAAAAAGTTCTTGCAAAATAAGTTTGTAAATAAGAGTAATTACATCGAATATACAAATAACAACATTTAAAATTATGTAGTCTCTGTATTTCTTAGGAATATACTTAGAGTTGAAATTTCGACTTTTCATGCAACAACGAAATCAATGACTTATTTATTTATACCCATCATTGATAAAAATGGTTAGTGTTATACTATAATTCGGCCTCGTAAGTCTAGTGGTCGCATTCTTTTGATTTATTTGTTTATTAATATAAAGACCGTAGGTTAATGCTGTGTATGTGTTTTGTTACCAACTAAACACACACACACAGCATTTACAGTCTTTGTTATAATTATAGAACACGCATGTATCTAAATTATATGAAAGCACGGCACTATTAAGTAGCGTACTTTTTCATTATATAAAAGAAAATATATTTTTATAAACATTTAATAAAAATAAAACAATGATTTTTTTTTATTATTTCTTTATAGCTCCAGATTCCCAGATCGGGCAAACTGTGATTGGGTTTTTACCAGATGTCAGGAGATAAAATTAAACAATATTCGGATTGAATAATATTATATTTTAAGAGCTAGTTTATAAATACAATATCGTTCTTTACGAAATGGGATGGCTAGCTACGTACAATATTTACATTGACCAATCACGATGGCCCGGTCGTTTTTTTTGCTCGCAATATAAATAGCGCGCATCGCGTCGCAGCGTTACCCCCCATCTCAGACCCTCTCACAACTCCCCCAGAGGCTAAGCCCGCAAAGGCCTAGCCCTTGGAACCACCTGAACCACCAGCAGGCCTTCCCTGCTATGGTTCAGCCGGGACCCACTCCGCCTCCCATCAGACCGCTGATGGACCCCCGCATTCGCGTCTCCGCGCCCCTACCAGTTCAACCCGCGAGACCCGCGCCCGCCCCCATGGCCGCTGCCGCAGCCGCTGCGCCACGGCCCGTTGCCGCTTCAACCACTCCGGTGGTCCGTCCGTCCATCCCAGTAGATCCGTTCAGCGTGATCTCTGGGACCTTCGCGTTATTCTTCACGCCCCGCGCGCGTAAAATGGCCAACGAGCTCGTTGCCGCCCGTAACTCCTGCGATCTCGCCCAGATCCAGCGTATATTCCACGCGTATCCCGAAATTACGCAAGCCCTTGAAAACTTCGCGAAACCCCCCCAGTAATGGATTTACAACCCAAAGCACGTACCAAACCCCGATCCCTAAAGTTAGGTTTCTTTAATGCCAATGGCATGATTAATCAACGCGATGAAATCGCTGCATTCCTCCGCGACCACCAAATTGATATTCTCCTCTTACAGGAAACCTTCCTAAAGCCCAGTCGTCGAAACCCGTCAATTGCCAACTATCGTATAGTTCGCAATGACAGGACTAGATGCCACAAGGGCGGCACTCTAATCTATTATAGAACGTCCCTCCACTGCATCCCAATGGACCCGCCCCCTCTCTCACGTTTAGAAGTGTCCATATGTAAGTTAGGCATGACTGGCCATCAACCGATCACCATAGTATAGGCCTATGTTCCCCCCGTTTGCACATCAGAGTTAACCCTTCCCCCCCTCTCTGACGACCTTTCCATTTTACTTGGCCTGAGTGACTCCGTTATCATAGCGGGTGATCTCAACGCCAAACATCATGCCTGGAACAGCACCAGGACCTCCACCAGAGGCAAACACCTGTTTGACCTATGTCCCATCCTCAATTTCGACATCATCGCCCCGATGACTCCCACTCACTTTCCCCACGACCCTAGCCATACCCCCGACGTACTTGACATAGTGCTTCTGAAGAGTATCAACCTACGGTTGGATTCTATAGAGGCGCTTGACGAACTCTCCTCTGACCACCGTCCAGTTGTTGTAAAGCTGGCCCCACGCCTAGGTCTCCACGACCCTGATAGACCCCCTCTCACCAAGTTAGTTACAGACTGGAGGAAAGTAAGCGACTGCCTGAAATCCACCACGTTAGGTCCCCGACTAGACTCCATTCCCGACCACTTCGACTCTATCGCTGACACGACAGCCGCGATCGACTCATTCACGGTACACGTACAATCAGTCCTGAACGACTGTTCAAGGGAGGTTCCAGCGATGGACGACCATCGCTGGAAGCTCCCGGACGATGTACGCGAACTGTTGAATGAGAAGAACGCGGCTGTCCGTGCGTACAGTAACTTTCCCAACCACGCGAACAAAGCCCATATGCGCTATTTACAGAGATCTGTAAAGACACGCCTATCGGAGCTGCGTGACGCCGGCTGGGACAAGATGCTGAGCGAGTTAGAGCCCACTCACCGAGCATTCTGGGACCTTCAGAGGAAACTCAAATCCGATGAAGTCGTCTCAATGCCCCCCCTGGTGCGCCCCGACAAGACCATCGCTTTCGATGACGTCGACAAGGCGGAATGCCTA
Source organism: Atethmia centrago (assembly GCA_905333075.3). Lineage (NCBI taxonomy): Eukaryota > Metazoa > Arthropoda > Insecta > Lepidoptera > Noctuidae > Atethmia > Atethmia centrago. The sequence continues at coordinate 25,438,103 of HG995374.1, read as the reverse complement.
GCCGATAGTCTTGAGGCTCAATGCTCACCTAGCTCTCAACCAGTAGACCAAGCTCACCTGTCCCAGGTCGACGCGGAAGTCGAACGTAGAGCATCCCTCCCACCCGTTGAAGACCCTGACTATCCTCTGCCTCCCGTCACTCCAGACGAAGTGCATGATATCATCAAGGGTCTAAATCATCGCAAAGCCCCCGGCTCAGACGGAATCACCAATAGGGTGCTCCAACTGTTCCCCGCTCACCTCATAATGCTCATGGCCACCATCTTCAATGGAGCTCTGAGCAATAACATCTTCCCACAAGAGTGGAAGAAGGCCACCGTCATCGGCATACCGAAGCCCGGTAAGCCGAAAACGGAGCCCACCAGCTACCGACCCATCAGTCTGCTCAATGTCTTCGGCAAAATCTATGAGAGGCTTATCTTAAAGCGCCTCAGAGATTTTGCGGAAACAAAGGGCCTCATCCCCGACCAGCAGTTCGGTTTTAGATCCCAACATTCTTGCGTCCAACAGGTCCACCGCATCGTTGAACACATAAGCTACGGCTTTCAACGTGGTCTTACGACCGGTGCTGTATTCTTCGACATAGCGAAAGCGTTCGACAAGGTCTGGCACAACGGCTTATTATATAAGCTCTACAAACTCGGTGTGCCCGATCGTCTCGTGCTCATCTTACGAGACTTCTTGTTAAACCGCACCTTCCGCTATCGCATCGAAGGAGCGCTATCCTCCCCTCACCCTATCCGTGCAGGCGTCCCTCAGGGCTCTTTACTATCCCCTCTCATTTTTACCCTCTTCACCAGCGACATCCCGAAAAGTAGAAAGGCGCAGTTGGCTCTGTTCGCAGACGACATGGCCATCTACTACACCAGGTTAGTCCACGACCACATATCTCGCACTCTCCAGACCGAAGTCAACAAGCTTGGCGCTTGGTTTAGAAAGTGGAGAATCGAGGTCAATCCCGACAAAAGTCAGGCTGTTCTTTTCACCAAACAGCGTAGAAACCTCATCCTCCCCCGACCGCTCACCATGTTCGGCAAGCCTATCCCTTGGGAGAAGCGAGCCAAATACCTAGGCGTGACCCTTGACCACCATCTCTCGTTCTCAGAGCACATTAAGCAGGTGCGTTCGCGTGCCGCTTTCGCTCTCGGTAGACTACACTCCGTCCTAAATGCGCGCAGCAAATTGTCCCTTAAGGGCAAATTGCGTATTTACACAGCGTGCATCCGTCCCATCATGACGTATGCCTGTGCAGTCTTCGCACATGCTAGGCCCCACCACATCCACAGGATGCAGTCCCTCCAAAACCGTTTCCTCCGAAAGGCAACGGGAGCCCCCTGGTTCGTCCGAAACGAGATCCTCCATCTCGATCTCAAAATCCCCACCATCAAGCAGTTCATGAAGTGCATCACGAAGCGCTTCTTCGACTCCGCCACCACCCACCGCAACCCTCTGGTTATGCAGGCCGCCAGTTATAGGCCCTCCACCATTAGCTCTATTCGCCGTCCAAGGCATACCCTCACCGACCCCGATGACCCCATTACCCTCCTCCAGGAAAGCAGTAGGGCAACGAGTACAGTGCACAAATCACACCGACCTACGTTCCGACCTCGCCGCCGAGGTCCCTCGCGTAAACCCCGACGTAATTGTCCCCCCCGACCCTTGCTCGACGAAGTGCCAGCCCGCGCCGCAGCTGAGCCCGTAGTTTTAAATTCCCCGATAAATAATAATAATATTAACCAGATCCAGCCTGTCCCACCTTGCTGTCCTCCCCCCAGCGACGCCCTAAGCCGAGGTCCGTACCCCACAGGGGGTGCCCTTAGCGTGCAGTCGCTTAGTATTATTAGAAATTCGCCCCTGGCTGGAGGCTTTGAGTCCGCTTAAGGCAGCCTATAGTCTCTCAGCCTATAGTCTATAGTCTAGTCTATAGTCTCTCAGCCTATAGTCTATAGTCTAGTCTATAGTCTCTCAGCCTATAGTCTATAGGCTATAGTCTCGCCCCTTAATAGGGGCGAGACTATTGCCTATTGACTATTGCTATTTTTATGTCCCATGTAACCATGGGACATAAAAATACAACAACCGCGTTGGGTTTTTCCTGTAATGGTAGATTTAAGAAGATAAATAAATAAATAAATATTACGTCTCTCATAACACGCTTTGTTCTTGTGGCTTGTTCGCACATGTAACAATTTTATCAGTTTCCGCTCAATTCTATCGAAGCAATCCTATCGTAAAGAACAGGTGTTATGGTTATTATCTCTTAAACCTATTTACTATTTCATGAAGGAAATACTCTTTGTGATACAGACCTCTTTTCTTGCCACCTATTAAGGAGTGTTTGAGGTATCTTTTTTCAAAATATTCATGTTTGTTTTCTTATTATTTTCAATGTATCTAGGACGATTTTGTGCGTTTCATTGATAATATAAGGCAATTCATACAATTTTTTCTGTAACAGTTTTGAAAAGCTTAACTTTCTTATCCGGAACTATTACAGAAGTCCTAAATACAAGGTGGGCCAAAAGATATCACCCTATTGGAAGATGCTCTCATTTTTGCAAATGGCTGCCAATGTCAAATCTGTTTTGACATTTGTGGACTAGACAAATGCAGAATACAAGTGAACAAGCCATGGAGCGGTACATTCCCCAAGAACGCGGAATAATCGTGTCTATTTTTTTGCGTAACAATTCGTCTGTACTGTTGGCGCAGCGCGAATTCCGTCGCCGATTCCCCGGCCGTCCGACACCGACTGCGCATCCTTGAAGAGTATGGGACCACACGAGACGTTGTCAAGAGTGGCCGGCCTCGGAGCGCCCGTTCTGCCGAGAATGTCGCCGCTGTAGCTGAGGATGTCGAGCTGTCGCCGGAAACATCGACCAGACGCCGTGCCACGCAATTAGCCATCAGCCGGACGTCCCTAAGGCGAATTTTGGTCAAAGACCTGCGCATAATCCCGTACAAAGTCCAGTTCGTGCATCAGCTGCTGCCTGCCAACTGCCAAATGCGCGTAACCTACGCCTCCTAGGAGTCATCGGGCCATTTTTTTTCGAGAATGCCGCTGGCCAAACGACTACATTGGACGGTGCGCGCTATAGGGCCATGTTGACCGAGTTTTTTCTGCCACAATTGGACGAATTAGGACTGAGGGACATGTGATTCCAACAGGACGGAGCAACGGCACACACTGCGCGAGCCATAACCGATATTCTGAAGCCAGCATTCCCGAGTCGCCACATCTCTCGTTTTGGCGATTTGCACAGGCCCACAAGATCGCCCGATTTAAGCGTTCCAGACTTTTTTTTGGGGTTTTTTGAAGTTCCGTGTTTACGTGAACAAGCCCGAGACTCTGGAAGCCCTCAAGGACAACATTCGACACGAGTGCGAGAATTTGTCACCCGAAGTTCTCGCCGAAGTGATGAAAAATGCCATAAAACAAGCCCGTATGGCAATCAATTGTGACGGCGCTTATTTGGCCAATATAATCTTCTCGACTTGACCAATAAAATTCTAAAGGTTCAAATAAACATAATCAAAAAACAGAATCAAAGTTTTTCATTTAGAAAAAAAAAGAGAGCCAAACAACATCGGATGACTTCTTTTGGCCCACCTTGTATAACTGGCGAAATGTGATTGTATTGTAGTGAAATGATACCTAACGCCTTTTCAGTACGAATATTTCTGTATTTTATAATCTTGTACACATACAAACGTGGTAAATATAGCAATAGAAATGTTAAACAATCTAATTTAATAACTCAATATAATATTATTAAAGATTTCTTGCAGACAACCTTTTGGTTCCGAGGCTCGATGAGAACTAACTTAGAAACTATGCGACGCTCCAAACAGCATGATTCCATTCCGTTCTGTTTGAAAAAACCACTACTTTTTCAGGTACTATCAAATGAGATTCAATTTTATGTTTATTTATTTTTATTATTTTTTTATTTAACACGTTGAGCGCCATGCTTAAAAACCGTGTTTTTTGATATTTTGGACAACAACCGTGGAGGCCAGAGGAATTAGAATTCATAGTAAAATGTATTGAAATGTGTTTCCTGGCGAACACACTGGCCTACGAATAAAGCACTGCTCGTGTTTCCCAAAGGACACACGCGGCCTCTAAAGGTGGTACTTTGTGTTTCCAGAAAGATACACATGACGCTCAACGTGTTAAGTAGGTATTTAAAATAAAAAAATCTTATTATTATTTGGAAGTCATGATATTTGGTTATTGGTAGTACACCTCTGCCTTACGCTTTCAGGAATACAGACGTGATTGTTATGTATCTTTTCTACTTAGCCTTTTCCCAACTGGTCGGCTTCCAGTCTTACCGGATGCAGGTAAGACCTGTATTTTACATGGAGTGACTGCTTATTTGACCTTCACAACCCGGTTTTTCTCAGTAAGTAAAACCCTTTGGTAAAACTATGGTATATGAATATCTCGAACAATTCGATCTATTTCGCTACTGTTGAAAATACTACTTACTAGTTCTGTATTAGATAATGTACTCGCAGTGCTCTTGAAAGTTTTATTGGTTTCAGGTTTATCACCAACGATAATTATAATAATTTTCAGGGATTAAATAAACAAAACAATAAATTCCAAATGTTTACTTTAATTCAAAATTTGAAATCACTACTTAATTTTCTTATCTAAACGATACAGTATCTATTTGGTTCATTAATATTTATTTATATACAGCTAATAATGTTTTTCAAACATACTCTTTAGTAAAATATTAAGCTTTTCTAAGTTAATCTCAATACTGATTAAAACATACTATAGTGTTTGCTAATATACCAAAATTCTTAAAATTCTCGCTAAATGAAAATTCTGGCTTTAAAGTGAAGAAAGTATCGAGAAATCTAAATTGAAAAGGAAACTATAGCTTATTAAGAGAAAATTAATAGCAAACATAATTATACTAACAAACATTGAGTTTGAATAGATTCAGAAAATACAAAGCAAATTTAAGAATATAAAGAAAATAACAATTAAAACAAAGCTTAAAGATACAATAGAAGTGAGAGAAAACAAAAGAAACAAAGATGACATAATTGGTAAATAAGTTCAAACATTTTCTCAAAAGATATTGACTAATAAAAGAAAGTAGAAGTAACATTTTCCTGTATTCAAACTCAACAATTGTTTCACATTCCTTATATTTTCTTCAGTTGTTAAAACAGCGCCTTTCCACAACTGTTGCACAATCAATCCTACCCATTTCCCTGAATATCCGCGACAAATTGACTAACATGTTCACGTCGTTATTTCTACACAACCATAAATTCAATATATTTTCCGTAGGAGAACAAGTATTGGAGAAATAATAATAGTAAGAGCAAACTTTCAATTTCTCAGCCAACAACCTCCAGTCGTTCCCTTTCGCAGTCTGAGAGTCCAACAGTTTACACAGTATCACTCTGTCCGACTTAGTCAACACATTAGTCCGGTAATTATTGTCAACGCTAAAGTAGCTCCTAAAGCTGTGATTCTTATACACAAAGTCATACCTACCCTCCTTCTTAGTCAGAGAGGAATAATTGAACGGGTTCTCTAATATATTAACAGTCTCTACACTCGCACAACTGAATCTTTTACAGTTGATATTAAAATTCAAGTCATTAGTCTTGAAATTGAAATTGACAGAATTTGATTGCTTTTGTTTCTGATATACAGACACGTTCAGCTCTAAGCAGTTTATTGAATCTGTTTGCTGCAGTACAAATATACAATGCAGAGATCTGACAGTCATATTCCAAACTTGAGAATACGACAGTTCCTGGTATTTCCCCCCAGACTGTACCTTCCAACCGACACCTACATCCCTAATATTAATACACAAATCAGAACAGTTTTCTTGAAAATAAATAGTTTTTGGATCACAGAGCAAAGAGCCGCCTGACCTTTTTTCACTTTCAAAGCAATCGTAGAAAGCGTAAGGTGTATCGTTAAACACATGAATCTTCAAACTGTAATAGCTGTCGTCCATTCTTTTAGATATAAACAACGCGAGTTTGTACAACTTCGCGTCTAGACCGCTAAAACTTCTGCCGACTAGAACAAAGTCGCTTAGAAATTCGCTCACTAGGTAAACTTTGGAAGGGTCGACTTGTGCGAACAGTGGGCTCCCAGGCGTTTCCTGGCCCAAAGTCAAAACTTTTCGCCACTCCCTCGAGTTGATTTCTTCGGGCCTTTGGAGGATCGAGAGAAGCCAGCTGGTGTTCTTCAAAGCTGCGCAATGCGGAAAGGATAAAACCACACCCTTGCTGAAGTGAAAGTTTTTGGGTCCGCACCGTATGACTGGGCTTAGTTGAGTTTCCCCTGTCAAAGAAAAAAATCTTCACACATCTTTTCGTACAATACGTTCTTGTTTGTTTGTTTGTTTGTTTGAGCAGCAGTGATATAATCATTGCTTAGTTCTGAGAAACGTAGGTAATAAACTAATAATAATAATATCACTGCTCCGCTACTTAATAATAACGATATAATACAGTTTCTACCTTCTTGGCTGTCAGTCACATTCCACACAAAACAGATATAACACAACCAAAACCATTGTAATCCTACGAATATCTAATAACCTACTGCTTTAACTATGTACGAGCATATTTGGAGGCAATCAATTGTGACCCGGCTCCAAAATAACACCGCTAGGTTGCCGACGAAGCAACTTATAGGTCAGAACAACCTGACATTTGAGATTTAGGTCAGACCACGGCTCAATGTAATCCTACTTCGGTTCTGAAATGGCCAAGTATAATATTAAGCACAAGTTTCTTGCGTCGCCTTTATTTGTTGCAGGTGTTCAGACGGAGGTAACAATTCTTGAAGTGTTTGGGATTTAACGTGTTTGTTAAGGTTACTGTTTGTTGAAGGAAGTGAAAGTCTTTTTCGATTGCATAAACAGACTCTACGTTTGATTTTTGTTACCATGTCTGGTGAGTTTATAAATATAACAACAATATGACCGACTCCAATCACTCAAAACTTAAAAAAAGAAAGTGTCACAAACAAAATGTTGTATAAAAGTTTTAAAGATCGCTATCTTACTTTCCACAAGTCTCCAAACCCATTACGAAATTCACTTTCAAAACTACTAAATCCAACCCCAATTTTAAACCGGATCTCAATCTAGCGCGCCGATCTCGAATCCCTATCCAGGTCAAAAGGCCTAAACTTAAATTCAATTTACCTTCTTGCAGCAGCGGCCTATTCCAGTCGTCATCTGCGACCTCAATCGAGAATAACTCTTCACCCTTATCCACCACTCCGTCAGGAATAAACAAGCTTACTCCACATTTATTTAGATTCAACCAATCACCATCTGCTGCAACTATTTTTGAAGTAGCTACATCTATGTGTTTAGAAAAGTATTTTGAATCTACTGATGCGTTGTTTTTCAGCGACGGTGACATTCCTACACTTTCATTGCCATACGACGAACCGGCTGGAAAAAAATTATCCGTTGTAAAGTAAGCCAATTACGATAAAGTCACGATTGTTAAAGCTAATAAAGCTAAGAGGCATTGGATTGAAGATGTTAACGATTAAAACCGTATTGATATTTGTTTAGGTAAATATGATCACAAAATTGAAAGAACAAATAATAATAATAGTGTTAGATTAATTAGTGTTTATAAAAATGAACTGTTTAAAATTACATATGATATCTAGTAGTTTGCAATCTGGTGCCTCTCGAAGGTGCATAGAAGAACTCACAGCTCAAAAAGCAACTTGAGTCAGATCGGTCTGACTCGACGCTGTCCTTGCAAGCGTAATTCCTTTCGCTCCCATTTCTTTCAGTTCTTACCTCGTGGTCTATAGGCGTGATGTAGCTGCAAATAAAAATATATTAACACAATAATAACAAAAACATAATTAGCGAAATGTGGGTGTACGATAGGTACACCTCTGCCTAACCCTTCTTGGGAATACAGGTGTCATATTATGATATGTTATACTAATAAAAAGAGAAAAATAATAATTGTTATCTCCGTTTTTTATTCTATATAATATATCACCAAGGTTTTTATTTCCTTGACTTATCTTGGAATCACGTACATTTTTGACACCTTCATTCACATCTCTAATTTATTCAACATTAGAACTCCTTTACATCTAGATAGCGAATTTGTCTTCTAACTAGGTAGTTAGAAGACAATTACACAATTGGAGTATGGAAGAACCAATTTGGTCCTTGGAGACTTCTTCTCCAAAGAACACTTTGGTTCGTCCATACTCCATGATCTTAACAATAATCCCTGACATTTCACCTACCTGTTAGCTAATTGCGGTACTTCATACAAATGTTCGTGTCGTGTATTAGTGGACGTGCTTATATGTCTGTGTGTTCTTCGGGAGTCTATAGTTTGGAACTCTTCGTGAATGGTCAAGTCCGGCTGATTGGTTAAAGTTCTCTTTATTACGTTGCCGAAGTAATTTGAACCTGTGTATGAGATGAAGGTTAATGGAGCAGAAATTTCTGCTAAACAGTCAAGAAAGCAACAAATATTTAGGGATTGGACAGAAATAAAATCATTTCTACAAGGATTGTTCATTGTACTTATATTTTGTCTCAAGTACAAAGCCAAAGCTAAAATTAAAAGAAAAAAGATAATGAAATTATTACCTGAAGGTGGTTTTACATACGGTGAAGTGTCATTCATTCTAATTTTCATATATTTAATTCCCAATATGACAACAACTATAAATATTAGGGAAGCTATCGACAACGCAACAAATAAAGGCCAGTATGAAGATCCTGTGAAAAAAGAATAATGTTAATTCATGTAATCCGGGCAATATGTGCATTAAAGCCTACAGATACATGTAAACCACATTTTATCAATTTAAAAATATTGACATTCCCATCACTGTATATCTATGAACTAGCATTAGACATTAGAAATAATATAAGAAAATATGAAACTTTAAAGAGTATTAGGCTTGCCAGTACACTTTGTGCAATACGCCATAGAACAGCTATGTTTGACAAGAGTGCATTTTGTATGGGACCTAGAATATATAATAAATTACCTAATAATATAAAAGAAGCAAAGAACTTTACATCATTTAAAAATAAATTAAAGACATACCTGATCAATAAAGCCTATTACACAGTTACTGATTATTTAAATGATAAATGTAATTAAATTTTTAAGTTAAGTAATAATAATAAAATTATATAATTAATACATTTCATAAATAATTTAATATTAATATTTGTAAATTATTGAATGTAATAAATATTTTTATTATAGTAGATATTTGCACACCTGTTTAGGTAGGATATGGTTTTAAGAACTTGTTTATAATATATGTATCACCTCATGTACCTACCCATATTCAAGCAAATAAATGATTTGATTTGATTTGATTTGATTTATACGATTAAAACATCCATGAGTACTTAATGTACGAGTAGTTCGATTATAATATCAAATCTACTGGGCACAATAGAAAAGAAGAGACATACATTACATTGAGCACATTATTGTCATTAATGAGTAACCAATGCAAATGGTATGAATATAAAGTAAATCGCAAGCCACCGTGTACAATAGATTTTGTCAAATAATCGTAAATGCCATAAAGTTTTAAAATTCCAACAAGACAGACAATGAAAATCACTTACCATCATTGATGTCAGACTTAGAAGTCCTTACACACAATGGACATTGTGCAACTTGATAGTCGATACCTCTACAGGCATTGATACTAAGACAACGTCTCCTTCTAGTTCGCAGGCAGTCCAAGTCACATCTGGACCACTCAGACCATTGGGACCAACGAGCTTGGAAAATATAAAATATGTAATTTGGAAAGAACAAAGAAAGTTTAGTTTAGACAAACACGCTGTAGATCTTTTGATTTACGTAGAATTCGATAATGGGAACATTAGGACTTTATTTGAGGAAAATGTAATGTTACCTAGTATAATATCCGGTGATTCATCGGCCAACTCGTCTAGTTCATCTGTATGAGGAAAAACAAATCTTTAATTTTACATGCGTAGCGTCAAACATAATTAAAGGTCAAACAGAAATAACATTTCTTCAAATAATGAGCGACGAACGAATGGAAATATTTTAATACAAAACAAATTATTTTCTTTTCACCGACCGAAATATTGTATTACATTTAATATTTTTAGAAGCTTTATTAAAAGACATGTTCATTTACACACACACACACATAACAACACGCCTTGTTTCCCCGAAAGGTTGGGCAGAGGTGTACCTGTAGTACACCCACATTTTGTCAGTTATGTTTAAGTCCCTTGTAATAGGGAGAGCGAGCCTATTGCCATCAACCGGGCACAAATCCAGACTCCGGGCTGATACTGAGAAATGTTCATGTTAAATTACAGCTTGAAGTAGTAATTTATGCAAAATCATCATTATATACAACTATATATACATATCTGTATACCGGAGGCAAACAATCATAAGTCACATTAAGCTAATTATTCAGTGCACATGTTTTAAGTCTCAATTTGAACACTACTCATTTAAGTCACTTGACTACATAATTGTGTGAACTTCTAAGTAAAATTTTATTTGTTGTTTTTATTGTACTTAAAATAGTATACCACTAAGTAGATCTATAAATGTTTGTTTCAAAGACATTACAAAGTGAATGTCGAAAAAATGGACTTAGGATAGTATACCTCCGGTATACAGATATTGACATTGATGAAAAATAATAATTGTTATCTCCGACAAAATTACGTGAATATTTATGTACCTTGAAAAGTATTATATTATTTTAATTATTGTGAATGTGAGTACTATGTGGGTCATTTTTATTTATTTCTTGTTGTTTTTTTCTCTTAGTTTTAATGATGGTCTGGCATTTTGAGTACTTTATGCGGCCAACCCAAATGTCCTTTCCTTGGTATTGTTCGTCGAGTCGTTGAGCTCCATAAGTTTTGAGTTGAGCTACACGATTACTGACAAATGCTTGCACTGACTGGACAGGTCCAATCAAATTTGTGTGGTTCTTTCCTCAAAAGACCATTTCAGGCATGGATCTACATGGTCCTCACATGATCTGACCAAGATAATGTCTGGACTTTAAAAGAGACTTTGACCCTTGAGTTTGTTTCGCCATTTCTTCTCAGGGGTAGTCAGATAGGAAATGTCGACTCCATCTAGCTTATTTTTTTTTAATATGACGTGTAAAAGTGATTCTCATATCCTATTTACAGAATATACAATTTCATTTCATTTCATTGTATTTCATTTGCTGATAATTTTCTCTGTTTACGTACCTATATCACAATCTAAGCAGTCCTGTGTCTTCTGCACATTAGGTCCCATACACGGCTGCCCTCCATTCAGAGGCCGTGGTGCTGTGCAAGTCCTTTCTCTCTTCCTCCCCGATTGGCCCTCCCTGCCTTGGTCATCGCAGAAGCAGTCGGTCCAAGCCGACCACGTACTCCAACCTCCATTGACTAAGATAAGGGATACTATCAGGTTAACATGTTTTTTAATTTAAATTTGGGCTTTCTTCTCTTGAGTACGTACTTATTGTTTACGATAATTATGTATGTACGAAGTAAGAACAATTTTTTTTTCCTCTGATGTAGACAAATAAATGTTACATTGTTTTGATTTGAATTAAATGTTTATGTAGATGACATAATTCACTTTAATTTTTACACAACAGAAATAACTGTATGAAATCTAAACATGATCCAAATAAGAGAGTCGAGCAAGCAAAATTGTTGCAACTTTATTTCAAAAGAAAGAAATAAACAAGTATGAGTTGGAATTTTAACGTACCAAAAACTGTCAGCAGGGCGGGCTCGGATATCCTTTTCCCCGCTAAATTTTCAGCGACACATGTGTAGTTCGCCATGTCCTGAAAATTGTTTTACAATTGAAATCTTTCCGGACCCAGTGCCCGTGGAATTCACTTCTTTGTTCACTTGTTTATGGAAGTTTCGGGTGTAACAGGCATGCTTTTATTTAATAAACTTTGAAAATAATAATGTATACATTTTTTTAAAGACATTAAGAAAAGTTCCACGTCAAGTACGTATCTTTACTCTTGCTTGATTGGTGGTCTGATAATAGAAATTAGACTTTCGACTTCTGTTATGATTCAATTTCAAGCGATCGACAAATAGCACCGTAACTTAACACCGACTTAACCTTAAACGTTAAGAAAATAAAACCGGCTATGTGCGTGTCAGACTACGCACAATGAAGGGTTCCGTAGTTGGGAATCTGGGATATATTTATCCCAAAAACAAACTTAACATTGTAGTTAAAAATACATCGATATACGGCACAGTCAATTCTCCAACTGCAAATTTAAGTTGGTCGACTATTACTCGTTAACTGGTAAAGCCCACTTAGCTGTGATAGTTTTCCTTTTAATTTCATTTATGTTACTACTGCCATGATTTTTTTCATATCTCCATAAACAATTATTTAGATGACGGGGGACGACGACACTTGACTCTAACAAAAATTTGGACTTTAATGCTTAATATTACGCAAACGGATCCTTGAATCGAGAAGTGGTGTTCACAGACATGCAATATTTTTTTTATTGAACGGTCTATCCAATGATACCCCACACCATGGGATGGACGAGAAAAAAAAAACATGCAAGGGATACCTCCCTTGCACGTAATGTGGAGATGATATTTTTTTTCAAGGTTTTATTGTAGCACTTAGTTGGCGTAACTAATATGTATTTCTATGCCAAATTACAGCTTTCTAGTACTAAGCGTCTCTGAGCTACAACGGGGACTGGCAGACAGACAGACGGACATGGTGAAACTATAAGGGTTCCTTGTTTACCACGGAACTCTAACAAACAAGTAAATGTCTGAAACTTACCAATAACGTAGCTTGTTTAATAAACAAATCTCCTTCCTTCGACACTTGCACGTTATCATCTTCGACGACCGGCGCTCCATTCTTGAGCCAGTATATCTGGACAAAAGGGGCGGCTGGCGGTGGCTCGCAACGAAATGTCACCGCCGTGTACTGTTTGACGAGCTGCGATTGTGGAGCCACCGAGAAGTGCTTCTTTATGTCTAGAGGAGATGTTTATTGTTTTATAGTTTACTGTGAATGAAGTCTAGTTTAATAACAAGACTTCTAAGTGAGGTACTCTATCTTGAGCCAGTATATCTGGACAAAGGGGGCGGCTGGAGGCGGCTCGCAATGGAATGTTACCACCACCGCGCCGTGTACTGATTGACGAGCTGCGATTGTGGCGCCACTGAAAACTGCTTATTTATGTCTAGAATAGTTATTGATGGTTTTGTAGTTCGTAATACTATAACTGAGATCTAGTTATATAACAAGAATTTTAAGCGAGGTCTATCTTGAACCAGTATGAATAAAGGGCGCAACGAAATGTCACCGACGTGAACTGTTTGACGAGCTGCAATTGTGGGCGTGGCCCCACAGAAGTGCTTCTTTATGTCAAGAGGAGGTATTGGTAGGTTTATAGTTTGCTATGCTATATTAAACAAGAATGTTTGTAAGTTACTCTATCTTGAGCCAGTACATCGGAATGTTACCGCTATGTACTGTTTCACGAGTGCTTCTTCTTCTACGGAGGAGTAAACACACTAAACAAAGTATGTGTTTCAAACTGCGTATAATATGTTTTGGAATTATCCTCACATTACCTATTATGATCACTTGATCATAATAGGTAATGTGAGGATGACGGAATGATAAAGAGCTGCCTACTTAGTCAGCTCTTTATCATTCCGTTAGTGCGCCTATAAATCGACAACCACTTAATCGGATTTACTTCTTTGTTTTAGATATTCATGGTCTCTGAGTATATTTTACGTAATATGTTACGTAACAAAGGAGACAGTAAGAACTGGTAGGTATAATTTCTGTACTAGCAACTTGGCTACTGGCCCAAACATTCGCTTAGCTAATGAGTACGAAAGCAAACCATGTCAATAATACTTCAACATAGGGGAAAACACAGCTTTTTATCTACCACTAAAAGTAATTTCATCAGAAAAGGTATCTTTCAAAAATTCACTTACACGCTAGTTCAATAGTTGCGGGCTGGCTTCGAATGTGCCCTCGACTGGTCCATGCAAAACAGGAGCACTGGTACTTGTCACTCCCGAAGTACTCCTCCACGTTTTCCCTCGTCACTTTGCACTCACCCTCTATGATCCGCACCCCAGTTTGAGGGTCCACAAACTCGAAGTTAAGCGCTTGCGTTTGTACTCCGTTGCATTTGAAAAATACCTTGGAGGTTAGAAATAGTAATAGTAATATAAATTATAGTTGTGCTCTTTCTCATGTTGGTATTGTTATATCCTTGTATAACAAAGGTTGAAAATATGAAAGAAATACTTTATGTTAATATATAAAAAGAAGCCCCTTGATTTTAAAAATAATCAAAATCAAGTGGTTTCTGAAAGCCTATTGTCTAATCTCATGTAAATGCAAATTATTTAGTTACTGTTGTTTAGGGCACCGAATCTTACTAAGTACTAGCTAAGTATATTGACAGGTCCATAATGCAAACATGACTGGGTCAGGACCAAGTTTTTGACGTATTGCACAACGGAAGTCACAATGGAAATGGATCACACTGGAAAATAAATGCAGCGCAATATAATTATTAGGGTGTGTGGAATATTACAAGCAGGTGTAAACAAATTAATTACACTTGGCTAAAATATTCCGAAGAATTTACACACACCCTAATAATTATATTGCGCTGCATTTATTTTCCAGTGTGAAACGTTTCCGTTGTGATTTCCGTTGTGCAATACGTCAAAAATTTGGTCCTGACCCGACTATCATTTATGTCACAATAATTGTTTTGATTTACTTTAATTTTTGTCGAAGTATGATGTCGCAGAACAGAAAATGATGTATCACGAACAAAGCTGTCCCTTATTTAATTTAATCTGCATGTAAATAAGTAACATGTGGAAAAGGTATACTAGAACCCCTTCTGTTGTTTAAAAATGCAATATGTTAAAATGAGAAAGAGATTTCTGACCAGTCGAATATATATGCGAACCATACTAAAAATATTGTTACAAAACCCAATTTAAACTTATAATTAGAGAAGAACTTTTTAAAATAGAGCCATTAATTAGTTACTCACTTTTAAAGCATTAGCAGCCCGACATTTCAAAGAAGCCGGCTTATTTTTAACTACATATGTGTTTTCTGGTTCTAAAAGGAAAATTGGCAAGTTATCTTTCGCTGTATGCAACGGTATCTTATCGTCTATCGAAGATACGTCGTGAGCATCGCTGCGAACTGTTGCCAAGTCTGGGGAGTCTTTATAATTTGACTCTTTACCATCATAGTCATAATCTAAGTAAGCATTTTCGTCTTCTTCATCCTCTTCTTCAATTTCCTCGTGGTTGGTGAAGACTGGAGGTAGAAAATAATCTCTTTCCTGATTCGTTTGGTGACTGTCTAGGAATTCTAGTGGCTTCGCTTCTTTTATAGCCGTGTTTAACGTATCATCTGTTCGACGTTGAGAATCTACAATAGAAATTATGTTTGGTGCTAGTTTCTTGAAATAGTATTTAATTTGCTTTTAACTGATTTAAAACAAAATTAAGTAAGTGATGTTATATTAGAATAGGCTTTAAAATAGATATTTGTGTACTCGTAATTAAACACTGCATAAATTAAAATTACTAACACAAAAAAAAAAAAAATCGGTTAAATTAATAAACAAGTGTTATAAAATTCATAAACAACGTAATAGATTATTACGTACAATGTTTAATCACTTTTATTTTTTTACGGTATTTTAATTAAATTTTTACACAATCTCACAATATTTTTTTACCGACGAAAAAAGGACGAGGTTCTTTATTATTTCTTTACAATATTAAAAAAAAATAAAAATAGAAATAGGTTATTAATCAGGTAAACTTTGTTTTTAATTAAGTCAGTTAAAAGAAAATCATTCACTAACAACGAAACTTCAATAGAAATTCGAAGAAAGGATACTCACTTTTGGCCGTGTTTTGTCCTTTTACATAAAAAGCCAATTGAAATTGTATTATAATGAGGCAAATCCAAAAATTCACTTCCATTTATAAACTTATTATTTTCCCAATTATTTAAAAAAACAACCGAACTATGGCGTACATCGTGTTCCATCACTGCTTTATAACTTTTACATTTCTCCACTTTTATTTATATATTATTTTTAACACAAAATTAAGCATAATCCATGTCACTTATTATCACAGGAGATACGGTAATGTACGGTTATTCACTTCACTACCGTGTACAAGAAACTGATTCATTAAAATCGTAAAAGTTTACGATTTGGCGCGAACGCTCGGCTAGGTGTGAGCCCCACGACAAATGACATTCAACTGGGATTTAGGGGATGAATGACAACGACTTCTACCCTAAATACGTTTACTGCGCATGTGTGAGACGTTGAAGAGTTTTAATAGAACTTGTAATATTTTCGTTTATTAGTTGTCGGGTGGTCCGGACATAGATAACCCGGGGTTATCAATATGGGTCAAATAGAACATTTTATTGTTAGTGAACTCCATAATAATCTCGATTTTCTTATTATGTAGTAATCTCATACCATATTGTACCATATTGTACCCATTTGTTTTCTTTAGCAAATGCTTATTTTAGTATATCAGGCCTCAGGCCTTTGCCCCTGCTGTCCACAGCTGGGCAAAGACATCTTCTCATAAAGAGAAGACCAAATCATTGACCACCACGCTTGCTGAATGGCGATTTCAGACTTAAACAATAAATAACAGCAACCAGGGAATGTTGTTGGTTTTACAAAAAGTCTTGTGTACCTTATTTGAAAGCACATATTTTTACGTTACTTACGTTACGTACGAAATTCAATTTTTTCTTACGTTTTTTGCAATTAGCCACTGATCTGTGTCACGTTGTACGAGTATCTTGATCAAAATATGATTCGTGACTAAAACAGATATGTATTTACAGAATTAGAATCAATAATTTAATTTAATTGACTGCCTCGTTGGTCTAGTGGTCGCAAGCGCTACTGCTCAGCATGAGGTCCTGGGTTCAATTCCCAGGTCCGTCAAAGTGTTATTGGGTTTTTCTATCTCGAATTTCTTAGTAGCAGCCCGGAGTCTGGATTTGTGCCCGGTTGATGGCAATAGGCTCGCCCCCAATTACATGGGACCTAAGAACATAACTGTCGAAATGTGGGTGTAGTACAGGTACACCTCTGCCCAACCCTTCGGGGAAACATGGCGTGATGTTATGTTATGTAGAATCATTAATACATCTCTCTAAGTTAGATTTGTTCCCCAATGTCATGATTTCATGAAAAAGTCATTCAATGGAACAAATCTAACTGAGAGAGATGTATTAATGATTCTAATGATTATAAAGGCTGTTACAGACTGGGGCGATATTGCGGGCGCGACAGGCATACCGGTGCCTGTCGCGCCCGCGATATCGCCTCAGTATGTAGGAGCCTTAATGCTGTGCGAATCATATTTTGATCAAGAGCCTGAGATTGACCTGCAAATTCCAAAAAACGTAAGAAAATGTGAATTCCGCGAACTACGGCTGTGGATTCACCGTAAGTAAGTATTCACTTTTACTGTTAAACCCGTGAATGGTTTGTGTTGCTTATATGGTTTGTTTAACCTGTTAGGCCCTGCGCGACACCGATTCGGAGTCAAACAATAGAAAATCAATTGTGTCTCATTAGCTGTTCTTGACCAATTAAACCACATACAAATCTACTTAGTTTGATTATTAAATACACAATTAAAAAAAAAAAACAATAATTATATTTTATTTTAAGATTACTTGTAATTATAATCCATTAAAAATGCCTGAAAAATATTGCTCGTGATGTGCCGTAATGGAGAACAGAAAAGGATGCTTTACATCGACTTGTAAATACGTGACTTCTATTATCGGCACCAATTCCATTCCTGCAATCAAGACAACATCACGCCTGTATTCCTGGAAGGGGTAGGCAGAGGTGTGTCTATCTTACAGTACACCTTTCTGCTGTTATTTTTAAGTCCAATAATATAACTCAGGGAGAGCTTATAATATTACGTACTTGGCATTATTACACCCTTGTGGCGGCATCTACATCGCCACATGCGAACTATGCAACACACTGACGTAACGCAAAATCCTGCATCTCGCAAGCAGAGTTTACCGCGCAACTAGCATATATGTATAAAATAATAGATTAGGGAAAAGTTTCTTCGCATTTTTTAAGAAAATTCAAAACATTTTTTAATATAGTTTATTTACATTTAACTAAAGTATGTAGGTACCATTTTGTTCGATAACTTTTTGCCATCTTGTAGGTAGGAACATGATCCCATTGCTATAGAAATTTTGGGACTTCTGATCAAAATACCGCGACAAGTGGTTTTGGCAGTCCTCTCGTTATGTTAACCTGACACTGCCTAAAGAATTCTGAAGAGACCGAAACAGGTGGAAATCTGAAGGTGCAAGGTCCGGACTATACGGCGGATACATTAACACCTCTCAACCAAACTGTCTTAATTTTTGCTGAGTGGCTAAAGATATGTGAGGTCTAGCGTTATCATAATGAAAAACCACACCCCTTCTGTTGATTAATTCCGGCCGCTTTATCTAAACTTCTTGCTTTAATCTCATCAGTTGTTCGCAGTAGAGTTCTGAATCGATGGTCGTGCCTGGTGGTAACAGCTCATAATGAATAATGCCCTTCCAATCCCACCACACACACAGCATCACCTTGTTGCGAGTTAACCCGGGTTTCGCCACAGTCTGTGAAGCCTGACCGGCCTTTGACCACGACCTTTTTCGCACGTTCTTGTCGTACGTGATCCACTTTTCATCACCAGTTATCAGCTTCTTCAAAAATGTTTCGGTTTCATTACGTCGTAATAAAGAATCATAAATGAGTACACGGTTCATTAGGTTTCTTTCAGAGAGCTCGCGAGGTACCCAAATATCGAGCTTTTTTGTGTACCCAATTTTTTTTCAAATGGGCCAAAACTGGTTTGTGGTCAAGTCCCAGTTCTTCAGCTACGTCGTAACTACTCATATGCCAATCTTGCTCCTCTTTTTAAAAAATGGCATCCATTTTATCCGTAATAGGGCGACCAGAGCGACGTGCATCTTTGACATCAAAATTTCCGGATTGAAAACGCTTAAAACAAATTTGTGCTACTCTCACAGACACTGCACTAGGTCCATAAACATCGCAATTTTTTTTCGCGGCTTGCATTGCATTTTTACCTTTTTTGTAGTAAAATTTTAAAATGTATCGAATTTCTCATTAGATTCACTCATCTTGACGGTACGAAAAACAAATGAAAATCACACATTTTCTTAATTTGAATTTGGAATTTATGTTCTTTAAAATTTAAACTTTCAATGATACCAAAACCAGCCAGATACATTTGTATCTGGCTGGTTTTGGTATCATTGAAAGTACTTGACTTGTAATAAAATCTCTTAGGGTATAATATTTAGTATACCCTAAAGGTGGGTACTGACCAACGTTACAAGGTGTAATGTAACATTCGCATCGAGCGTGTTACTCATCGAGCATGTTACGCAGTGTCCTTAAAATCGACGTAACATGCTCGTCAAAACTCTGTGCTCCGTCGCCGCCAGTTCACTCCGAAATGGCCGACAGCGAGGACGTATTGGGAACTTTGATTCTACTTAGTTATTGTTTCATCCAAGTGAAGAAAAAGAAAAAACGTTACTGGACATCAAACTTATTTAAAAATAGAGGCGTATGTGGTGGTTTGTCATTGATAGCAATATTAAAAAACCAAATGATTACTGGACAGTATAAAAACTTTGTACGCATGTCTCCGATTGATTTTGAAGAACTATTGAATTTAATTGGGCCAAAAGTACATAAAAACGATACAAATTATAGAAAAGCTATCAGTGTCACGGAACGGTTAGCACTAACGCTTCGTTTTTATGCTACAGGAGATTCCTATACTAGTATGCAATATCTTTTCAAGATATCAAAACAACGAATAGGATTTATAGTGAAAGAGGTCAGCGAAGCCTTTATTGGAGCATTAAAAGAATATGTAAAGGTATGTATTATGTATGTATTAATTCAGAAAATGTAGTCATTACATATCAAATTAAATTAAATCACCAAATTCTGACATAAATTGTTCACTCATAGCTGGTGACCCATAGTCATTTTGATGGGACGTATTTGATGCAGGAGTTTCAGGGCTTTGCTGTGGCTCATAGTCATTTTGATGGGACGTATTTGATGCAGGAGTTTCGGTCTGTGGCATCGATGAGGCTCTGGAAGTTGTTGGTCGTGTAGAGTAGCCTGAATAACTGTAGCTGTTCATTCCATTTCCAACATAGTCATACTCTCCGCGATCAGCACTGAACAATATATTTGATATATAATGCTGCACATGTATTTTTGTTGTCTTTGAATAAGATCGTAATTTATTTGCCAAAAACATACCATAGGCTTCACATTCGTCAGGTCTGTGCGAAGTTGCCTCCGTTTGCTCGGTTCTCTTTTTTAATATATTTAAAGTAGATACCATTATCTCTTCTGGGCTTGGGGCTACTGATTTCTTCCTTTTTGGAGGAGGAGGGCAATCATTGTCGCTTTTTTTGGCAGACGGAGGGCAATCATCAGGCAGTTGTTCTGAAGCACCTTCATGTCCACGTAGCTGAAAATAAATATTAATTATTATTTCAGACGCCAGAAACACCGGAGCAATGGCTGGTTGTAGCAAATGACTATGACACTTTGTGGAATTTTCCACATTGTTTAGGTGCAATCGACGGTAAACATATTTTACTGCAATCACCGATCAACAGTGGCAGTGAATTTTATAATTACAAGGGTTTCTTCAGCATCGTATTACTGGCAGTTGTTGACGCGAAATATAACTTTTTGTATGTAAATATTGGGTGTCAAGGAAGAATATCTGATGGAGGAGTTTTCAACAACTGTGTTTTAAACGAAAAACTAAAAAATAATGCACTAAACCTCCCTCAGCCCACTGCGTTGCCAGCAAGAACAGAAGAAATTCCATTTTACTTCGTTGGCGATGAAGCTTTTGCTCTTTCCCAAAATATGATGAAAGTATATGCAGGATATCATGAACGTGGTTGTAAAGAAAGAATATATAACTACCGACTTTGCAGAGCTCGTAGAGTAGTGGAAAATGTGTTCGGCATATTGTCAGCAGTGTTTAGAGTTTTGCGGAAACCAATGTTGTTAGAACCGAAAACCGCGACATCTGTCGTAACAGCAATAACATCTCTCCACAATTTTTTAAGAAAAGGTAATAATGCTCATGTATATACCCCTGCAGGTAGTTTTGACGAAGAATTGAACGGCCAGGTCAGATTAGGAAACTGGAGAGAAGGTAACAATGATATGACTAGTATGTTACCCTTGCAAATAAGACCGCGAAGGGCTACAACATCTGCTCACAATATTCGTAATGAAGTTGCTGAATACTGTATTCAGCAAGGGTCTGTAAGTTGGCAAGAAAATTATGCTTAAAATGGACTTACAGTATCTGTTGTGTCACGAGGTGTATTTCTATCCAGTAGAAATAACATGGATTTGTAAGCGAACCAAGTGCTGTGGTAAACTTCATCTGCACCTGAAATTTAATTTGTAATTAATATTGAATTATTTTAAATAAAAAGAAGCACTATACAGATTAATACCGAGTTTATATTGTTTTCCCCACACTAGCTTGGAAACACCTACTTCCCTCACTAATTTCCACCCCCCCCCCCTACTATAACCCGCGTTAAACTTAATAAATAATTACGTACCTTTTCCAGTACCAGTTGATTGTTTAGTTTTCTGTTTTTCCCTCCTCAATGATGCCAGTAAACTTGTCATTTTCTTTTTACAGGCTTCTCTTTCGCTGTCGAGTAACGAAGCCAATCTATCCCAAGCGTCTTCTTTCTTTAATTTGTTATAATGCTCTGGGTGAGCTGGGTTCCACAACAGTGTTTCTTCTTTGTATTTTTCAATAAAATACAAAGTTTTTTCTTTATTCCACTCCATGCTTCTTGAAACTTGATATAATTACGAGAGGAATAACGGGTGATCATGTGCGCTCGTGACGAGTCGCAACGGCGTACTGACTGAACCGCGTAACAGTCAAAGGATTCGCCAAAAAACCGACAGCCGGGTGGAGCACTCAAAGCGAGCAACGAGCGGCTCGTTGCTTGCTGGTTTTCCCGTAACACGACGTACTGACTGCATGAATGCTCGCTGTGTAACACGTTACATTACGCCCCGTAACGCCGGTCAGTACCCAGCTTAAGAGATTTTATTACAAGTTCATATATACTATAATGCGAAAAGACTTTTTCCCCAAACTAATATTTTTAAAGTAATTAGTAGTATCTTTTTTATGCTTTGGGTAAACATTACTTCCTGAATTATTTATATTTCATAAAGTATTGTTTCCTAATTTGAATTAGGAATTATGTTCTTTAAAATTTAAACTTTCAATGATACCAAAACCAGCCACATACAAATAGTATACCCAAAGAGATTTTATTACAAGTTCATACATACTATATTGCGAAAAGACTTTTTAATATATTATATGTACAACAAGTCGACATCAACCATCAGGCAGTTGCCCACCAGACACGACACCCTTCTGGTCGGATGATCCTCCCTGTTCTTTGGAGGATGAGTGAACTTTACACCTCAAACCTTATACTAAAAAAAATCTAGTAGAATATCCTAATGGAGTATCAATAATCATCAAATAACCACAGCAGATTTAGATGTTACATAATAAGTTGGTTAAGCCACGTATTCATAAGAAACAAAGCTGAGAAACAATAGCGCAACATTGTTGCATTTGTTGCTCGACACAACAAATTTTGCTGGCACCAATGTTGCTTGAAATTAAAATAGCAAAATAGTAAAACAATTTTATTTTTCATCTTTTTGACGAATGTGTCCTAAAATATTAAAATTAAACTTTGAAACAAGTAGGTACTTAATTTTATTGAGATACCTATTGATTAAAATATTATCCACTGAATATTCCCGCAAACAATTGATCTTGATTTGCTCTGATGATAAAATAAAATGGATGTTTTGCAAAAAACCAAATTTGTGTCGGAGGCAACGGAGCAAACGCCGCCCCTATTATCGCTGAAAGTATAATTTTATTAAATTAAACCATGTGTAGGATGCATCGGGTCAGAGTCGACACGCAGTGCCAGAAGACGGGCATCGTCACCGGACCTCCAGACCAAGGAAACGCAAGCGTGATGGGTTAGAGTCGTTCATGGGAGATTGGCCGGAGAAGGTAACACACAGGGAAGAGTGGCGGGGTTCTTCCAGCTTTCCCAGCAGTGGGATAACAGAATTTGATTAAAAAAAATCAATTTAGGGAAGAAGACAAAGACATTTTATCTATAAAATTAAATTATATTATTTATTTATTTAACAGTTTATGTACACACATATAAACAGACAAGAAGAAAGGAACAGAAAAATACGTACAAAGGTGATGCTTATTTCTAATGAAATCTCTTCCAGCATACCTGTGATAGGACAGTAGACAAAGAGATGTAGACAACGTGTGTAAGGTAAAAGAGAAAACAAAATACATAAAAACAAAATAAAACTATTCACTAATTTAATTATACAATAAGAGAATATACTTACATAAATACATACTTCTAATTATCTGTTTGTAATGTCAAAATAACAGCATTTTACTAAACGCATATGAAAGTATGTACGCTATTTATTTTATGGATAAACTGTACTAACAGTAGACTAAGTTTATTGTTACTAACACCTACGGATATAATTTTTTGAATCCGAAATAAATATATTTGATTTGATTTGATAACAAAAAAAACGTTTTTTTTTCTGTCTGTCTGTTCGTTCCGGTTAAACCGATTTTGACGAGACTTTCACTGGCAAATAGCTGATTTTATAAGGACTAACTTAATAACTTTTATTTTTGAAAAGCCACGCGGGTGAAGCCGCGGGCAGCATATAATATTAAAATAAAACACTACTTCTGTATTTCGCGAAGGTTTTCTACGTTTCATCAGTTACTAGGCAATTGTGGTGTGTTGTCCCTACTTTCTTCATCATTATTTCAGCCAAAAGACGTCCACTGCTGGACTTAGGCCTCCCCGAAGCACCGCCACTTCGGTTGGTTCTGCATCCAGCGGATTCCTGCGGCCTTCACAAGGTCATCGGTCCACCTTGTAGGAGGCCTTCCAACGCTACGTCTTCCGGTACGCGATCGCCACTCCAGAACCTTTTGGCCCCATCAGCCATCTGTTCTGCGAGCAATGTGCCCTGCCCACTGCCACTTAAGTTTGGCAATTCTTCGGGCTATGTCGGTAACCTTGGTTCGCCGGTGGGGAAACTCCAAGCATATCCCTACAAGCATGTTCCTACTTTACAATAAAATTAATTTAAGAGAGAACTTGGTATCATCGATAAACGTGTGAAGATATAACATAATGCAAATGATGATTGTACATTAAAGTCATGCGGAAAAGAGACATAAGATATATGATGCCTACCTACAAATATAGTTTGGATAGTATACTGTTAGTAAAAGGAAAACACAAACATACCTACATAATATCGAGGGGTGAAAGGTGAAATGTTTGAAGCGACATTTAGGACGATATTCAGTTATATACATATTCGGATTCAGAGATCTTTTCTGCGTCGGATGAGCCGGGTTTCGTACAATTCGTAATAAAAGATTTTCTAAGTTTGAAAATCTTTTATTACGTACCTAATTTACATAATAAAAGGTTTTATAATTAATAGAACTTTTTCCTGAAATTTTTTCCTGACATAATAATTATTCACCCATTTCAATACTACAACTTCTGATTTTACTCATAAATCTGTCATTATTATCTTGTATCAATCATCAATTTTTTATAAAATCTTTTCCGAACATGACTCATTAAACAACTCATCAAGGCCCGTATTACTTTAAAACTCAAACAGTACTTAAAATTCGTGTAAGGACATTTGATTATTTGGAACTAGTTTTAATTAATACTTGAGTTTTGAGTAAGGTTCTGTAATACGGCCCTAAGAATGTTTATCGTTGCTTAAGTCAACTTGCCTGTATCGTTATCAAACCCCAATTGGTAGTTAAATGAAATAGCCTATTCCTATAAACATTGACTTACGTCGATTAAATCATTTTGCTTTCTACTGTATAAGAAATGTAATGTCACTTAAACCATTTTGCCTGCTACTGATTGGTGACACTGTTGGAAGTTGAATCATTTTTCTTTACTCTAGAAATAAGGCGATACAGATCATATTGTATTAAGCGACATTTATCTTGGAACTTAAAGCTATATTTTTATTGAAAATAATACCAAATGACTAAGGGATTTTTTGCAGTAAAGGTCCTCGATCCCCATTAAAGTAAGAGCAGTAGTTATTTCATAATGATTTTTTTCCTGTGTAGATACACTAGCACCGTCCCACCTCCAACGGACTACTTCTAAAGCGGTTGCAGCGGCAGAAAATGCCGAAAATCTGAAAGTTATTAAATATGGAGGCCTTTGCAGAGAGTACAACTTTGTGCCCTTTGGCGTCGAGACCCTTGGTCCATGGGGTCCCAGTGCGCATAAGTTATTTGCGGAAATCGCGAAACGTCTAGTTGATGTAACTGGTGACCGAAAAGCTGGCGGCTTTCTCGCGCAACGCATCAGCATTGCAATTCAGCGAGGAAATGCCGCCAGCATCCTCGGTACAATGCCCCGAGGGCCTTTTTTAAGCTTAACTTAGTTTTAATTTAATTTAGTTAATGTTAATAATATCTTGTAATTTGGTTATGTAAATAAATATGTTTTTTTCCAAATTTTGAATTTTATAAATGGCTCTCCTGTAAAGTTCGTAAAATGTCGCTTCAAACAAATAGCCTTTCACCCATCGATATAATATAGTTACATTTGAGTCCATGCAGCTCATTTCTGATTATGGTGTATCAAAAAATAAATAGCTAATAACTCATTAGTGAAATAAAAATGAATAATGTAATATCCACTACGCGGGCCCAATGCTGGTTGGTAGATGTCACATGTCTTTGATTTTTTTGTTCTAGGACATGCCGGTTTCCTCACGATATTTTCCTTCATCGTTTTGAGAGCTGTGGTGATGAAATAATTTACACAAAGTATACTTTATACGCTATAGCGCCTGCCAGGGTACGAACCTACTACCTACAATTAACTCGTAAGTCGCGTCCGTCACCACTGGGCTACCACTGATCTCTGATTATGGTGTATCAAAGGATAAATGTCTAATAATTAATTAGGGAAATATCTTAATAATATGTAGAATTGGCAGAAATACATGAACTTGCGCCTTTTTCCAGTGACAAAAACCTAGTTTAATTATAAGTAAAATTAGGACCTGAGTAAATAATAAACTACAAAGCATTAGTAACCCATGTTTATTGAAATAAAAATCAATTAATGGCTCGTGAATCAGCCATTGAAGATGCCTCCAAACAATTGCTCTCTGTACATTCTGCAGTAGAAGTAAAATGGTCGGTTGGCTTTAAATTCTATTGGTTTCGATGGCATCGCCATCCCCGTTACCATTATTAACCCTGCAGCAAGCAATTTATCAGAATATATTTTACGATTAAAATAAGATCTTTTTAGGTTCTTAAGTATAAGATCATTGCTAGACAAGTTGTGTTGCAAATGTTAGTATTTGAAAAGGCCGCGTATAAAAATGGAATCTATTGCATGATATCAGTCATAATAAAAGTTACTGCGCCCCACGGTTTTACCCGTATATGTCTCGATCCCGTGAGAATGTCGGGATAAAAAGTATCCTTTGTCCTAATGCAATTCATGGTCTACCTATGTGCCAATTTTCATCTAAATTCGTTCTGAATATTGAAGAAAATGAAGGAAGAAGAATTAATAACGGCTATAATTTATTATAAAATTAAAGTTTTTTTGCCCGAAAAATTGCCCTAACTACTGTTGATAATTACAGTATCGTTTTTTTTTAAAGCATTGCGCCACACTAGGAATTTCTTCCTGTATCGTGGGTGCGTTTACAATCATAGAAACTCACAAAAACAAACACCCAGACTCGGAAAAAACTACTTGCAGATCATACGAATATTTGTTCCGTGCGGGGATCGAACCCGCGACACGCTGCGCAGCAGTCGATCGCTCAGCCATTACGCCAACCGTGTCGTCAAAACTTCCAATCTTGAAGTTCCAGTTTACATAAAAACTGGAACTACAAGATAATGTAATTATCAACAGTAGTTAGGGCAATTATTCAATCATCGTAAAGCACCTGTCCCACCTTTACGAGGAAGTGACTAGCTATTTTTTCGCTCAAGAAACGTACAAAGGATTGGTCCCGTGTCAGTAAAAGAGATACATATATTAAGGGGCTGACAAGACCCAATTGACAAAAATAGCTTCTCTTAAGAAAAAAAAATTGCCAAATCTGTATAGTTTGTGGTAGGGGAAAAATATATGTTAATTTTGAACATATTTCCCAGAACTTGGTTGTTACCAAAACACGTTTTGAAAACAAAATCTCGATACAAACTAACGTTAAACTAACCTCTTACATTGAGTTCTAATCCAAAATATCTGTATCAAATATGAAAAACGTTACGTATTTAATTAATAACAAGAACGTCTTATTTGAATACAGAACTTGGTTGTTTTTTATTTTCGATTACTCAACTCAATTTTGAGTAAATAGATAATTACTTCATATTTTGCAATAAATTACAAGCGTTGTGTCATCGCGCTTCTCTTTCTTTTCTATGCAATCAGACAGGGACCGCGGTTTAGGTGTTGTCAGCGTCTTAATAGTTGATTGCTGACTGTTCACACCACCGCGACGCACCGGAGAGAACTCTATCAAACACTCGTTTTTAGGGTTCCCTAGTAAACAATGGTCTGTGAAAACCATATTTCGATTCAGGGATCCATTTGCGTAATATTAAGCTTTAATGTACTAATTTTTGTTAAAGTCAAGCTAAATAAATGTTTTTTGATATGTGAAAAAATTCATGGTAGTAGTAAATATAAAGAAGTTAAATGGAAAACTTTCACAGTTAAGTAGGCTTTACAAGTTAACGAGTAATAGTCGGCCAACTTACATTTGCAGTTAGAGAATTGTCCGTGACGTATATTGACTACTTCCGTAGTTGGGATGAATTTATCCCAAAAACAAACTTAACATTGTAGTTGAAAAACATGTTCTCCCATACATTGATATATGCCACGGTCAATTATCCAACTGCAAATTTAAGTTGGTCGACTATTACTCGTTACCTTTGAAAGCCTACTTAACTGTGATAGATTTCCTTTTAATTTCATCTATATGTAGGTACTACTGCCATAAATGCCTTTATTTTATTAAATCGATGTTCATGATAAATATAATACCAGCCTATCTTTATCCCACTGCTGGGCAAAGGCCTCTTTTCATACAGAGAAGGTGCGAGCATTAATCACCACGTTTGTTCAAAACGGGTTGGCGATTTTAGACTTTTACCTCTACCGATGTATGAAATGTCCAAAGTAAACTCAGAAGGTCCTACATATGAATTGAAAAAGTTACATTGGTGCACCTGCCCGGATTTGAACCCATAACCTCGTGCATGAGAGGCGCGGCTATTAACCACTGGGCCTTCACGACTGCTTATTTATTCAAATAAGTAAGACTATTTAAATATTCACTTAATACTGTGCATAGTATTTATTACAATTCGAAAGAATAAGATCATAAAACATTGACGAAATAAAATCATTTCCTTACATTAAACTTATTAGAAAAAAAGTCAGAAGGATACCTATTTATTTTACTGTTACTAAAAAAGTTGTCTGATAGATTTGAAAAAGGTTGAATGCGGATTGAGAATGAATGAGTTGCCTGTCAAATGCCTTCTCTACGCTGATGATCAAGTTCTACTTGCATCGTCAGCAGAACAGCTGAAAATATTGTGATTGTGATGGATGAAGCATATAAGATGAAAGGGATGACTAAAATGTGAATAAGACAAAGGTATTTGAAAGAGAAGAGTATGGAGCAAGTAAGTGAGTTTGTGTATTTGGGGAGTCTGTTTACAAGGGATGAAAAGGTTGCTGAAGATGTGGAAAGGAGAGTAAATGCGGGAAATAGAGTGAATGGTGCTATACACGCGGTTGTGATCAACCAGTCGATGCACAAAAAGGCTCGACGGGCTGCTCATAATGGTGTGCCGGTGCCTACGCTTATGGAAGTGAATGTTGGGTTAAAAAGCATGAAGCCGAAATAATTATATTGTAATGCGTTCCTTGCGAAGCATGTGTGGTGTGACTATAAATTATTGGCTGAAAATTATGTGATAAGGCAACGGTGCGGTTTAAAAGAAGATGTAGGGACAAACATTTAAAAGAGTATGCTTAGATGATTTAGTTATATTGAGAGGATGAATGAAAGTTAACTAACAAAAGGTATTTACAAGGCAGATGTGAGTGGAACGCCCTAGGAGGACATAGTGACCGAAGTTGTGATGTTCTTCAGAAAGGTCAGGT
The DNA here is from genome assembly GCA_905333075.3 of Atethmia centrago. Lineage (NCBI taxonomy): Eukaryota > Metazoa > Arthropoda > Insecta > Lepidoptera > Noctuidae > Atethmia > Atethmia centrago. The sequence goes on along the minus strand of HG995374.1, from coordinate 25,408,511 downwards.
GCGTAGTACTTGCAACCGGCGTACGTGTATGACCAGATGTATAAACGTAGACGAGACAAAAAGAGTAAGTATGTAAGGATCGTAGCAGGTGGCGTTCTATAGTTTCTGCCTACCCCCATGGGAAGAAGGCGTTAGTTTGTATACATACATATTATTACTAGTTATTATTATTAGTTTAATATTTTTTTATATACATACATACTACAGTGAAGCAACTTATGAGCCTAGTTCATTTCCACTAGAGAATGGTCGTTTATATATTGTCTAAAGTGAGGCATAAAATACTATGAAGTATCGAAGATTAAAACACGTTAGGTACGCATGATATATGTGGATGGCTGTGGATGTATGTGGATGTGATGAGTAGGGGACCACCAAAGAAACGATGGAGGGACTGTGTGAAAGATTATAATTATGGCTAGAAAGGCCGAGACTGCTGAATACTGCCAAGATGACGACTAATAGAGAAGTATGGAAGAAAACCACAAACATGTTGCGCCGACTCCAAATAAATTGGGATAAGGGCAGGAGAATGATGAAAGATGAAGTCCCATGACGAAATGATACGATATGATGAATGAAATAGATATACACTCACGCCTTTTTCTAATGAAGAATATAACTAGTAACTAAATTCAGGACTGCAGAAAATAATTAACTACGAAACATCATTAACCCATTTTTATTGCAGACAAATCAATTATAGTAGAAACTCTAAGCGAATAAATAGAAATCAAAAGTAAAATACAAGTTACTTGCTAGATACTTAAGTTGTGTTACAAGTGTTACATTTAAAAATTGTACGCGTAAAAATAAAACCTATTATATGATTTTAGTCACAAAAATTAAGAAAATGGTAGGAGATTGAATATTGAAAAAAAGAAAAATGAGAGAAGTATTAATAACGGGTATAATTGAATATGTTTTTCTTGATCCGATGTATAAAGTGGAATTACAATATAATGTAACATTAGCAACAATTGTTAGGGACAATTTTTCAACCATCGTAAATAAATACGTATAGGCTTATCTGCAAGATGGGTCAGTCGGTATAAACATTTCGAAAAACAAAAAACAAGAACATAAAACTCAACACAAATTGTAAGCCCGTGTACCACATCGATCATACCGGCGGAGGACCGATTATAAACGCCAATGCCAATGACAACATTATTATAGCCCACGTTATACCTAGGCAGAGTGACCCTATTATAAATTAGTCGGACTGTGAATCACCATTTCAGCCGAAAGACGTCCACTGCTGGACATAGGCCTCCCCATAGCACCGCCACTTCCACTGGTTCTGTGCTTCTCACATCCAGCGGATTCCTTCGGCCTTCAGCAGGTCATCGGTCCACCTTGTAGGAGGCCTGCCCACCGCCACTGAAGTTTGACAATTGACACAGAAAAAACCATTGTAATCATTTTCATGTACCTACTAAATTGTATTTTTTTATTTTTTTTTAATGGTGTGAAATAAACAATTTAATTTAATTTATTTTATTCAAATCTTTGGGGCTTTGTTCTCCTACGGATCTCTTTATTTCTGATTCAACCACGTAGAGAAACTCCAAGCATATCCCTCTCCATTGCCCTTTAGGTGGCTTTTAGCAATATAATGCCTTCCAGTGCCATAGGTCATCACTGGCAACACGCACTGGTCAAAGACTTTCGTCGTGAGACAGTGGTATATGAGAAGAGAAGATATTACGTAGCTTCCCGAACGGAGGGTGAATAAATAACATTAAATTCACCGTCAACTCGAGAGAACAAGAGGTCTCAGTGTAAAGAAAAATATTTTACATCTCAAATTAGCTACGGTTAGCCTTAACGCGTTCTAAGTTTTTACTCGACTACGTCAAAGCTAAAGGAGGGTTATGATTTGGACAGACTGCTACAGGTTATGTATGTATGTACATCTTTTCTCTCATTGCTCCTAAACCGCTTCTTGTATCTTGACAAAAGATATCCTTAAAAGCGACATGTTGTTCCGTGGGATAAAGGCCAATGATGTCACATAAAATCTAACATGGCAATAGTTTTTTTGGGAAACCTTTAATTATAAAATAAAGATTAATATGTCGTGTTTGGTATCTAATTAGACCTCTTAAGGAGTTCCTTCTAGTATATTGGCTATTATATAATTATACATACCTACATAAATCCCAAATAAGAATAAAACAATTATGTTTCACTCTGGCTGTTCAGTAATACTAACAGATATATATTTTTAGGAACCATTCTTAATGTAACTAACATTAAGATCGGTTCTTAAAATATATTTCCGGTGACTTTACCCAAACCAAAGATGTGGACCCTCAATGATCCCAAAATAATTAAAAGAAAGAAGTTAAAACCAAAATCGAACTACGACACAAACGCAAACCAACTAGCCAAGTTAGGTTTTAGTTTTTGACTTTGGTTTTGTATCATGTATTTAATTTCTCCATAAAAATATATTCTGGAAATAACAACAACAAGGTGTTGTGAGTTTTTGGCTTGAAGCCTGACAAGGTTGAAGAATGATCAAAAATCAAAAACATATTAGCTCTAAGTTTCTCATATCATTTATTTAATTTTCACACTTGCTATCCAGAAAATACTCCAGTAAACAACTGTTCTTTATAAAATGCAACGTAGAAGAGGAATGGACGATTAGCGCGGAATATGGGCATATTCAACGCATTAGAAGACACGTATTGCGGTATTATTCCTGCAACCAAAGCAAATAATGAATCTTGCAATTTGATTATTTATGCGGCCTACAAAATATTATTCCTTCGGTATTGTTCGTCGAGTCATTGAGCTCCTTAAGTTCTTAGTTAAGCTACACGATTACTAACCAATGCGTGCACTGACTGGACAGGCCCACCCAAATCTATATGATTCTTTCCTCAAAACACCATCTCAGACATTAATCTGCGTGGTCCTCCTGATCAAGATTATGTCTGGAATCAGAGGTCACACTCTCTTTTAGAGACTGACGTCTGGGTTTGTTTCGGTCTTTCTTCTCAGAGTAGTGAGTTAGGAAATACCAAACTCATCTAGTTTTTAAACACAATTTAATTTTGACGTGTAAAATTGTTTTCTTGTATTTTTGGATTTACAGAAATAAATACATTTTTCAATCATTAACATGATATAAGACAATGATCAGACCAGTAAAAAGTGCTGTTGGCAATTGACAAAAATATCTAATTAAGTTATAAAGCTTTGACCAATAAGCCAATTAACTATCTTTTGGCAAGTAACCTCCGAGAGCCCAATGCACATCAATCAATTTAAGAGCGTGTATTCTAAAAGTTAGCAACGTCACAAATAGCTGTCAAATATTAACCTGATTTTATTTGTTTGATAATATTACTTTATGGAAATAAGAAATATCGCTAACTAATGTCTTAAAATATTAATAATTAAGTGCAATTATAACACTGAATTTGATGTTGTAACTGTTTTAGTTATAAAAAGGGCATTTGGAAAGTTTCCAAATCCTTTTTGTTACATCTAAAACTAAATATTTGGTGTTACGATATTAATTATAGCATTTCATAATCAATATTTTAGTTCACTAGTTAACGATATTTCATATTCCCATACAGTAAAATTGCCAAATTAATTAAATCAGCGAAATATTTGTCGGCCATTTGCGACGTTGACCACTTTCAGAATGCACGCTCTTAATATAAAAACTGAATAGGAGAAATTTAGATGATTTGGTTTTTGACAAAAGGAATTAAAAATACTTGGTAATATTAATTGTAACGCCAGAAGGCTGAGGCTAGAAAGACTACACTGACCTTATGGACCTTCAACAAGGATAGGTGCCTAGTCGTCGCAAACGGTGGGTGCGTAAAGGTGTACGAACGTGAACGAAGCAAAAGGATTATATAATATGTATGAAACGCAGCACGTTGAAAGCGTTCTTTAATTTCAGCCACCTTGGGAAAAGGCATCAGTCATAGCCTCTTGTCTGACTGTGTCCATATTTTAATGATACTATTCAGTTTATTATGCAGACATTGCCTTATTAATAACCTTGCTAAAGTCGAATGATTAATTCAATGGAGTAATCTGGCATGTGCTAGCTGTCACTTTGTGTAATAAAATGGTCATATTTATTGAATTTATTCTATTGTAGACTTTTACACTTATATTATACATTTATTTTACACTTATATTAATCGATTGAACTAAACGATCACCATTACAATAAATATGACCATTTTATTACAAAAAGTGACAGCTAGCACATGTCAGATTACTCAATGATATTTAAAACTATAGATACGTTGTCCGCACTCTAAAATGACAACATGAAATTAAGCCAATTGGCCACATCGCGCTTAGTTACGCACCAACCTGTTGCGCGACACTACGTTTGTTTTTAATTTATATTGTGTGTATAAACAAACACAGCACTGAAGATGTATATTTATCTCCCTCTAGCAACAGGCATCCCGCCGTACGGTGTCATATTTCCTTTTCCTTTCTTCACGCGTATAAGTAGCTATCTAGTATTTTCGCCGTTTTTAAGCGCAGCGATGTTGGTTCATGACGTGTCTATATATAATACGCCATTGAGATTACTGCAGTGACTTAACAATTCGACGTCAGAGTGTAATTTCCCATTTAAATCAATATCATTGATTTTGATTTCTGACTTTCTTCAAATTGTTTTTTGAGGGCTACTGAATTTCCGATTTCTAATGCAATATTTCTACGGTAGTACCTGATCCGTAACACATAAAATTACAACTGATAGCAATTTCTTTAATTTTGACAGTTAAGCCACGTTCATTGCATTATTGACGTTGTTGAGCAGACACATTTATTAAACCTATGAAGCAATGGATTAGAAATATCCTTCAAAACTCACGGAATGGGATTAAAACTGTATCACGCAATTAAGGTGCGGTACCTTTTTTACTGACAAATGTATAATATATATTGTGTTGTATTCATAATCAGCCTATAATGTTCTTACTGCTGAGACACAGGCCTCCTCTCTGTGAGAGGGATGTATAACCCAATCTATCCCCTAACGTTAACCTACAGTTTTGTAACCCGCTTTTTTATAATTTGCGTTCTCTTAACCATGGTTATTTTGATGACTATGTTTAAAGAAAATCAAAATAAAATAAGTTTCAACTCTTTAACTTCATTTATTGATTACTTTAATATTACTAATTCCCGCAAAAAGCTCCCGAAAACAACTGCTCTTGATTAGCCTTGATGTAAAACAAAAACGGACGATTCGCTTTTAATTCGCGGGGCATGGCATAAGACAATTTATGGATTATTGCTCCTGAAACCACGAATACACAAGTGTCAAGAGATTTTATTTTAATAAGTAAACGAAGCCTAAATAAAAGATGATTAATAAAATACATAAACGTTGCTGATTTAGTTATTACATATACAGCTTTCACAAGAAAAGTATGTGCTTCGGGAATTATCGCAATCCGCGCGATCTATGGAATGGGTCCTTGTTCAAAATTCAAAGACATTAATGTACTAACTCTGCCTTTTCTTTATATCTAAGAAAGTATTTTGTATGTTCACAAAAACTTCGGTCTTTTTACAATAAGAAGTGATTTCCATAATATAATATAGTAAACATGAAATTGTGATACCCAAATTTAGATTAACAAAAACAAGCAAATCATTTGCTAACAACAGTATCCGCTTTTATAACAAGTTGCCAAAGTCGGTTACAGAACTTAGCTATGGAAAGCTCAAAACCCACATCAAACGAGTCCGTATCAAAAACACATATTATAAGATTAAAGACTACGTTGAAGACAAGGAAGTTTGGCAATAATTCCTTCTACACTTGTGGCTTCCCTGATACCTCATACACGGCATAACTATGTAAATGTCTATTAACTGATCACAAATGACGATGTTTATTATTATTATTTATTTTTTTATTTATACAGACTTCGTTGACATAATATTTTCATTATTTGTCATTATATACCTACAATTTTTATATCAAACTATTTATTAGTGGCTTTTGTGGACAGGATACTAATTAAGACTTGTTACAGTTTGTAATGGCAAACATGTCATTTGATTTGAATAGGTTTTTATTAATATTTTGCACAGATTCTTTTATATTTTGTGAATGTGAGAACGTTGTAGGCTTAATAGACTAGATTTGTAAGCCTTTTATTTTTTGTTAAGTACCTGGTACTTCTTGACAGGGCTACACTGTCCTCCCATACCTAATAACACTGTAATTTGAAAACATTGTAAAAGCCAATAATTTTTAAAAGATTAACCGTGGAGTTTCTTGCCGGCTCTGCTCCATAGGAAACGACCAATTGGAACTGTGCACCTAGCTTCTGACGTTTCATAAGTGTCCATGTAGGTTTATGTGAAATAAAATATTTCGATTTTGATTTTGATCATTTCTTCAGAAATACGAACGCATGCAAACTATGTATCGAACTGACTCCACGCAAAATCCTGCATCGCGCAAGCAAAGTTTTCCGCGTGACTAGCATAATCAGCGTCCCGACATCGACTAGCGCAGCCTTCGAGCAGCTAGTTCAACGTGACGTCATCATCGTAGTTTCATATATTTATATATTTGTCAACATAGGTAAGGAAATACAGATCTTATGATTGATGGACAGAGCGCTATGTTATGCCAGGAGGCGTACAAATATGGTGTGCAAATCTATCTGATGATTACAAATTAAAATTAACTAAAAATATTTGAAAATCATGCATAATTATGGTATTAAACTATAGAACAAATTGAACAATTACATATTATTTAATACTCAATTATGTCAGACCTAAATGAGTAAATATTAAAATGTCAAAAATCTATGTCAAAATAATTAAAATGTCAAAATTATTTAATGTCAATAATAATAGTTGTAACTCTAAATTAATTCGTCATTTTGGTATTGGTCAATAGTATAAAATGATTTATCAATTAAGAACAATTCCTTATTTTTTTTTATTGTGTAAAATTTAATTCTTTTATGGCGTCTAGAATTTTATTATAAATGCGTAGAGCCATACCCAGGACACATTTTTGACTAATGCAGTTTTAAATGTATAATTACTTAAAGAATGTTTGTACTGACTACGAATTGGAACATTTCGTACCATTGTATTTTTTTCAAAAAGGTTAGGATTTGTTTTGACGAAGATATAAATTTGTAATATGTGTATCGCTGGTAGCGTAAGTATTTTTAATTATTTAAAGTACGGTGCACAGCTGTCATCTGTTTTCAGACCACACATGGCTCTAATGAACCCCAATTCCTCAAGCTTACTAGCGGCGAGCCACGCGAATTAATCCCATCTATACGAAAACTGAGTTATTTTTTTAAAATGTCTTGTTCACACCTTTTTAGTAAGCGTTTTTACTATTTTCCAACACGTTATGGGCCCAGGTTATGGCCTTTTTTATGCTCTGATGCAGCTAGAGCATAAATAACAAGTTGAGTGGTTTAGATAATATATTAATTGTGTGCTTGTAAAACTTAAGAAATCTGAATTATGTCAGTTGAAATTGGCATAAGTGGTATTAAGAAGCTGAAAGGATCGTCCGAGTACCCAAAATTCTTGTTGCGAAATTACTTGGAGAATAAAAACTGGTGAGGAGTCATTTCTACAGATGCAGTAAATGCTAACGTAGAACAGCAGGCACGGGCGACAACATGTTAGTTGTGAACCAGAGTGCTTAACCCATGTCTAGAATGCGAAGACTGCGAAAGAAGCCTGGAACAGCTTACAGAAAGCATATGAAGATAAAGGTTGGGGAAGACGAATACATATTCAGCGAGAGCTTTTCAACTCTAAGTTAGAGAATTTCGAGTCCATGGAAAGCTAAATATCCAAAATTGCGTTCGTGACACAACAACTGTCCCCGATGATAGGATCACATTGATTTTGCTGGGTGGATTGACGGCTGAGTACAGCCCTCTCATCATGGCTGTAGATAATAGTGGACAAGAGATCACGTTAGAGCAACTTAAAATTAAATTGTTAGAAAGTAGACAGAGTAAGTTGAACACAGAGTACGAACAAGCCTTAATTACACGTAAAGTACAGAACGATGCAAGATCTAACATTAAAAGTAACGATTGTAAGCAGAGGTTCGTCTACAAGTATTTTAAGTACCACAAACAAGGACTCAAGGCGTCTGAATGCAAGGAGCGGATCAAAACCATGAATATCTGCCTGAATACGAAAGAGGATATAAACAAAGAAGTGGTATTTAGACAGTGGGTGCTCATATCATATAACCCACGATAAAAGCAAACTGTTTTACAGTCTTCTATTTTGAACTTCTTTAGCGTATCTTCAATGAATTTATGTTGATTTAATTTTATATCATCTCCATTGTACGATACATCTATGCCAATCAGCCGTTTCGGTTTTACCAAGTCTTTTAATTCGAATTTTGAATTTAGCAGGTCTTTAACTATTTTTAATGTTTTCGGACACGAGTAGGCAATTAACAAATCGTCGACATAAATCGCTATTATAATTTTGGCTCCTCTTTTCTCCAGAATGTATATACAGCTCGGTCAGCTTCTGACGCTCGAAACCCTATGTGTTTCAATTCTTTGTCTAGTTTTATGTACCATTGCCTCCCTGCCTGCTTGAGTCCGTAGATAGCTTTGATAAGACCGCAAACCTTTTCTTTTGGGTTACACTTAATGTCTTTTAGCATCTCTTTAGTTTTGTTGTAGATGGTTAAGTCCTCTTTTGTACTTTCATCGACCATGATTTCAGTTAAGTATTCTTCCAAGTAGTCGGCGTATTTTATGACTAACTTTTCATCCAATTCGCCGTTTAGGTACGCAATTGTTACGTCCATTTGGTTCAATTGTAAACCCTCTTCTACGGCTATGCCGACGACTGATCTGATCGAGCTTAATTTAGCAACGGGTGCGTAAGTCTCATTAAAGTCAATCCCTGGTCGCTGGGTGAAGCCCCGTGCTACGAGTCTGGCTTTTCTTGTGACGCTATCATCAGGTCCAATTTTGTTACGTAAAACCATCTTATAGTCTACAACCTTCATGTGCTTGCTTTTCTATTCTATTTTCCACGTCCCGTTTTTAACGTGTGCTCTTATTTCAGATTTAATGGCATCGTGCCAATACTCATCGTTTTCGTTTTCATCAGACAGGTAAGATATTTCCGTGAGTAAATGGTTCTTTTCAGAATCTCCTAATAAAAAGTCGTATGTCCATGCTGGTGGGTGCCTTTCTCTTTGTGGCCTCCCATTTTCAGATACTTCTGCAGTCTCAGATGCGTCGTCAAATGATTCGATTTTATCTGCATCGTCAATTTGACTGTCAGGAATTTGCAAAGGTATATCATTATTCTGTTGTCTGAATTCAATTTCTATTTCTTGTCTGTGTTTATCTTTCTTTAATTTATTTTTGTTTTCTTTTTCAGGTATGTTCGTGCGAGGTTCCTCTTCTTTACAAGGTTTTCATAGTTCGTGTCTTTTTCTTCGAAATACATCTTGTCTATGATCTTAATGTCCCTGCTCGTCACCACGTCATCTTCTTCGGGTATATATACTCTATAGCCCTTTGAAGTCATCGAATAACCCATGAATACACCCTCCTTAGTTTTATTTGTTATTTTTCCTTCTTTTCTTTTTCAGAACAAAAAACCTTTGTTCTGAAAAAGAAAAGACGAGGCCTACGGCTTCTGCCAAAAACGTGGAGGTGATTTCCAGATGGGGTTCGGTCTAACCACTTCGTGACTGGAATGTTACCGTTTAATGCTTTTGAAGGACCACGGTTTATGAGATAGTTTGCCGTAGCGACTGCTTCCGCCCAGAGCTTTTTGGGGGCATTAACTTCGATCAACAGGCATCTGGCTTTGTCTAACAAGAATCTGTTCTTCCTCTCACTGATTCTATTTTGTTGTGAATACATCGCTATTTATTATATTTCTATTAAAAATGAAGTCGGTTTGAATAGGACACGAAATCTATGAGGATGATGTTATGCCAACCAAACAATTTACTTTTTTACCTGACAATAATGACAAATTTTAATAGACATAACCTTTTTTTTCTATGGGGAACGGCATTATGCAAAATGTTTATTTTCACCAATTAATATGTCTTAAAGACTTTGGTGTTGATTGGCGTATCCCTCAGTAACTTTGTTTAAAGTATGTTACCGTTCTGAGTGTAACCTACAAAATATTATGAAAGTTCAATCCGAAAAATGTTTAACCAGCGAGCATAACTTGACTGTAATATCAAACAAATGCTTTCAATATGTGACCAGCTATAATGACATATTAAACTTTTTTTACAAGCACTCTACTGATATCCCATCCCACGACATACCGTTTATCAAAAGTATTGTTCAAGAATTCCTTAAAATTCGTTAAACTCACAATTTTCCGAGGCACGTAACTTAAGTAATAGTCAAATGTCAAAGACGGTAATAACATTGGGATTCACGTTCATTATGTTCATGATAACATTGAGCAATAACAATGTCTGTAGTTCCTGTCTACTCCCATGGAAAGAAGGCGTGAGTTTATGTATGTATGTAACACTGAGCAAATAATAAGTAGTGACATAATGTTAATGTATAGATACCCAAATTGTAAATAAATAAAAAATAGACCACACATTTTTTTATTTACCTTATATATATAATAAATTTTACCATACACGGTAGGTGTATGCTAAAATTTATTATTACTTCCTAAACACTGCTCCATTTACAGACCTCATAGCCAGTTCATAAAACATATGGTTTATCATAATTCTATATTTTAATACCATCAATATCACGATTAAATATTTGCGTTGTACCTTATTACATAAAACATCCCGGGCGACGAATGGTGGGTGAAGCGGCGTCGTAGAAATGTCGTTAGCGGCCTATACTTTACATGTTAATTTAAACCCAAACAATCACGAAATACGGTTCATTTTTAACTGTGCATCCAGAGTAGTAATAATATTGTTTATTTTCGCGAATCAGCGACGGGTTTTCGATGTGTGAGTTTGTTTGGGATTTTGTGTCAAGATGCGCGCTTAGTTCCCTTGAAGTAATGCTTCCATGTTTTTTTCCGTTCACTGACGGGAACACTCTTTTTCTTTTACATAACATCAAGTATCAGCGACAGTGATGTGGCCAGTACTCACAAAAACACTCTGATTCTGTCGCAGAAAGAGCGAATCGGACTATAATAGAAAAGGCAAGAACATTACTGTCAGAATCGAACCTGAGCAAGAAGTATTGGGCCGAGGCTGTAAATAAATGTGGAATAGTTGGAAGTAATCATTAACTCGAATACAAATTCTGTTCCTTCCAGTTTACACAACGGATCTATAAGCAGATCTTAACCCTTGGGGGCTCACGATGATATGTACCGTGATGTTGTAGATGAGAACGTAAAAGTATTAGAAGAGATAGAACCTGATCCTGTAGTACCAGAACAAGTACCAGATGATGTGGTAGTGGATCTTCCAGCTGATAAGAAGCCTATCCATTGCAAATGGGTGTTCAAAATCATAAGAGTTAGCGACGGCAAGGTAACGAAGTACAAGGATAGACTAGTAGCAAAAGGCTTCATACAGGTATATGGTATAGACCAGGGATTCCCAAACTATTTTGGGCAAGAGACCCCTTTTGCAAAATGAACTGATACGTCAGACCCCCATAACCAAATGTTTTCATCTTGTACGAACTTGTGCACGCTTATCGACTTTTTGAGTTTTTAAAAGTACAACAATGTTACTTCCTATGAAAACATTAGTCATTCTTATAACAAGTTGGTACACGTAACAAAACTTATACAGTATCTTGAAAGTTTCAAATAAGAACTTGGGTTAATTAACAGGGGTCGATTATTAGACCTCGTCGACCCCCAATATCAGTTTTTGTTTATGTCGACCCCTGAGAAACCGATTTCGACCCCTAGGGGTCGATATCGACCACTTTGGGAATCCCTGGTATAGACTATACTGAGACTTGCTTCTCCTGTAGTTAAAAGCTCTATTCTACGATTGTTGTTCTCGCTAGCTGTTGCATACGATTGGTTTATTGACCAGTGGGATGTCACGTCTGCCTTTTTATATATTAAGATTAAAGAGGACATTTTACATGCTCCAACCGAAAGGAGCAGTAGTCAAAGGTCAAGAGATCAAAGTATGTAAGCTGCAGAGTTGTTTGTATGGATTGAAACGAGCTTCGAATGCTTGGTTCAAGGAATTGGACAAACAGATGTTGTGCTCAGGCTTTGTACAATCAAAAATAGAACCTTGTTTGTATCAAAAGCCACTTAAAAATAATATCAGATGTTAATTGTCCTTATTTACGTAGATGACCTTTTAATTTTTGGAAATTGTGAACAAGCTAAGCAAAAATTAAAAACCGGTTTGCTTGAAAAGTTGTGAAAGATTTAGGCGCGGCTAGCCTTGTTTTAGGCATGAGGCTAAGGAGAGATAAAGACATTATTTGTCTAGATCAGCAACAATTCATTTCGGAAATAATTATTGACTTTAACACGACAGACACTAAGCCAGTTCGAACTCGTACTTTATTCTGAAATTTAAGTAAATTGGCTTTCAATGATACCTCATAGTCATATGTCTACCATTGATTAATATGGTTAAAATGACTTTGAAGGGAATTTTTTAGAGAGGTGCGATTTTTGTGACGCCGATTATTTATAGAGCTTTAGCTATTTTGCACACACTTTTAAAAGTTTTAGAATAGGTACACAAAAAAATAAACTGATGAAAGCTTGTATTATTCATATGTTGATTTACGAGTATGCCATAAAGTTCAAAAGTTTTGAGAAACTGCTTGTACTAATACCTGGAGTCTCCCATTCACTAAATAAGAACTTTGTGTAAATAGAAGTTAGACTTTAGTGGAAAAGTGCCATTAAATTCCGTGTTTAATAGTGAAAAGAACTCGGCGTAGAACTCTTTAGGTCACATATATTATTAACACTCTGAGCACATAATTTACTGGCCAGAGAATTAAATAATTTCTGTAAATCTTTATACAAGGTGTCGTTTTGCATCCTCGTCAAATTTCAGGAAGCTACTATGAAAGACATATATAATCAAATAAAATTACGATACCTGCTCAATAATTAATACATACTTCTTTTTTTAGTTATTTAAGTTTGACAGTATTTTAGAATACACCACTTTCACAGAACTGAATCACCCCGTTGCTAATACGGTAGTGTGTGTGTAAAAGGGCAGTTACGGTGCGGTATCACACGGGCCGCGTTTTAACATGCTTGTCTCACACTGTATTCCGATGTCGGAAAATTAGAAAAAGAAAAGACCTACTTATTTTATCATTGGTTCGTGTCGAGAATCATTAGCATAGTTACCTCCTTGAATTTGACGAGGATGCAAAACGACACCTTGTATGTAATTGGCCTAAACCATTTTTGATTTTTTTGTAAAGGTACGTAGTAGCAAAATGCTAGTTTGTCTATTTACAATTTGTTTGTGTAAATAATCACAATTACAAATCACATTGTGTGGTTCTATGAAACCACGATGCAAGTGAAACTTTTTTTCATCGGATATTTTCGCACTATTCTTGGTTTTTCCCTCGTTGATCGGTTCATTTGACTAACTAGTTGTATCGTTGTCCATCACGATCAAGTGAAGAAGAACATTTACATCAATACACTGATCAAAACACTCAAATACCGCGGAGCACTTGCACAAATGAGTGAGAATATAAATGCTACACTATTAGCGGATGCGAGCCATGGGCGCCGCCATATTGGACTTGGTTGCTCTGCCGAGCGCCTTTCACTTTACTCCTACTCCGCGGCCGGCTGTAATGCAACATGCGATAGATGGACGAAATTTTTTGCGGCCATGTAATAAAAGTCTCATTTTAAAAATGTTATCTATACAAGTGGCAGAAGAAGCTATCGCTCGGGTTGGTTCAATAAAAATATTTGACAAATGACCTGAAAAGACTTAATAATCTGACAGTATTCCAGTTATTTTGTAATAAATTAATATTAAAATAAATTAAAATTAAAAGTTATGATTACTGACTTACCTACTACTAACACTAAGTTTCTTTAGCACATCTTCCATTACACAATCAAACACAGATAGATTCTGGTAACTTGGAGGTCTATGTACTCGTATGCATACTATAAAATGCTTATCAAGCTCAACACAGGACAATTCTAACTAATATTAATGACCCGCCATGTACTTGATTTTGCCTTTTCGGCTGAAATGGCATTTTTGCGCCAATCTGGGACATATATCCAGACAAACAGACAAACGGACCAAAATTCTTCGTTACTATTATAATATATGTATTTCAAATAAGACCACAGAAACAGCAAACAGCAAATGAATAAATAAAAAATGGAGAGCCCAGGAAGTTTCTAGAAATGTCCATGATTTTGAAGTGGTATAGCCAAAGAGTGCAGAAAATAAAAGCTAGAAGATATAACTGTCTTGGCTTCGTAAGATAGGCTAATTGATTTCAGTCACGATCGCGTCTCAAGAGGTGGCTTCCGATATTTTACCCGATACAATTCATATTGCGAAAACCTCTCCATTTGTCAGTCTACAATAGGACTCTTTCGAACCAACACTTCTACTTTGCCCAATCTTGTGTGACTTCATTATCAATGAAATCAGTACGATTCTAATGCGAATGGTACGCTTACATAGGCTACCAAAACAGAATTTGGGTATTGCCGTAAATTGTTCAGTGTTGCCGAGACGTCACCTTAAAATTATGTATTTATTATTTCCAACTTATATCAAATACAATGCCAAGCATTGCACTATTAATTGCCCACGTAAGCGTCTCTTAGATGTCATAGACATTACTTCAACAACTAGACTAAATAAAAATAATAATAAATCATAGACTCACCGGTGGCTGCGGCTGCTTCTGTGCCTTTCTCATTTACTTCAATTACTGCTTTGTGTATTGCTTTAGATACAAACACATTTTCATCGTTGATTATTCCAGACAAATCTGAACGTCTCCTGTCAAATATATTATTTAACCCAATCTGGAATTTTAATTTAATTGATTTGTTTAATAAACTTCTTAATCCGTTTTTAAGGGTTGAATGACTTCATTAAAAAAGCAGATGGATGACTGATAGAAATTAATGGCAATGGTAACGGCTTCCCTTACACGTATTACTGAAAAACATACACACACTGAAAACACACTCTGAAACTCAGCGCTGTGCTGTGGGTCTCCCATAGCACAGCATTATGCCGAGAGAAGCCTTCTTGACACAGTCATGATGTGCAGCTGTCGAGTATTTCTGTTCTGTGCTTGTGATCATTTTGACTTTTATTTTTCTTTAGTTAACTTATCTTTTTGTATGCACGTGTTACTGTGACAAATATATTTTTCTACCGTATTTTTTTTTAACCTAGCTGCACCCCGTGGTTTCTCCCGCATAAGTCTCGGTCCTGTGGGAATATTGGGATAAAAAGTACTATGTCCTTTGTCCTAATCCAGGTCACGGTCTACCCGTGTGCCAAATTTAATTCAAATTCGTTCAGCCGTGAAAGCGTAACAAACAAACTCACTTGTGCATTTATAATATTAGTTAGGATTAGAATGAAGACTCACCTTTTTATACAAAGGGTTCAGGTCCAGTTCCGTCTCTATTTTAAACTTTGGCATCGATAGCAGTACGTCTGTTGGCTTCATTTTTTCCAAAGCCTGGTTTAATTGTTCGGGACTAAGTTTCAACGCTCGGAGGAGACTCGGCAACCCATTGGTGCTAAACGGAAGCACTATTATCATTGACGACTGCGAACCTTCGTAAGGAATTTCTATGACCTGATGAAAATTATTAGTATTACCTACTAAATACTAGCTGCACCCCGCGGCATCACCCGCATAAGTTCCGATCCCGTAGAAAGATCGGGATAAAAAGTATTTTATGCCCACGTGTTTCTATATCCAGGTCATGGTCTAGTCTACCAATGTGCCAAATTTCATTCAAATCCGTTCAGCTGTTTCAGCATGAAACCGTAAGAAACAAATAAACTCACTTTCGCATTTATAATATTAGTAAGGATAAGGATTTACGTCCTATCATGGCTATGACAGCTAAGAAAAAGGTGTTCAACTCGTGCGCCTTGCCATGCCTGACTTATGATGCCAAATTTGGGAACTGAGTCAAAAACATTTTCAAAAACTGCGAAAATGTAAGAGGGGAATGGAAAGAAGTATGATAGGAGCCACGATAAAAGGTCGCAGAAGACCAGAAGAAATAAGATCCTTAACCAAGATGTGATATAATACAGAAAGTAGAACAGTTGGAGATCATGGACAGGACACATGACAATAGACAGTAGGACAAAATGGACAAAAAATATAACAGAATGGCAACCACGCGATGGTAAAATGAAACGAGGTGGACAGGGATAAAGATGGACAGATGACATTAAAAATGTTGGAGAGGCTATCTGGTCAAGGAAAGCTAAAGATAGAAAATTTCTATGTGTCACAAGGCACGCTGCTGATAAACTGGGAAACCAGATGTATTAGTTTATTAGTTAGTTATTATATACCAGGTCACTCAGAAAGTATTGCGAAAAAGTTTTTATGTATGAGACTGGCCAGTTATAATCTATTTTGAAAATATTATTACTTGAAAGTAAAAATAGGTGCGTTCCAATTTCAAAATTTCCTTTCACATTGTTTGCGAGCTAATTTAAAATTATCGTGTAAAAAATGGATCTGAGCCGGGAACATTTTCGCGCTATGATTTTTTACGATTTCAAGTGTCGCCTGAAACCGGATGAATTGTACGATAGACTTCAAATGGCATTCATTGATGAAGGCCCTTGTAAGGCAACCGTGTATCGTTGGTAAAGCGAATTCAAGCGCGGTCGACTAACTTTGGGGATGAAAAAAGAAGTGGTCGCCCTTTGACGGCTGTTACGGAAGAAAACGTGCTAGCAGTGAAAAATTTAATCTATGACAATAGGCGAGTTACGTATCAAGAGATTCAGCACATACTGTAGGTTGGATCGGGAAGCCTTCGCGAAATTCTACACGTGCATTCGAACACGTGCATGGAATTCTTCGCGTGAGGAGGATAGTTTCACGCTGGGTGCCGCACAACCTGACCGATGCTCAGAAGCAGGCCCGGGTGAAATGGTGCCGTGATATGATAAAAAAAATTGAAGCAGGCTCATCTCGGCGTGTTTACGACATCTTTACAGGTGATGAGTCTTGGATTTATCAATACGATCCAGAAACGAAGCGCCAGTCGACGGTTTGGGTGTTTCAAAACGAATCAACGCCTACCAAAGTGAAGCGATCTAGAAGCGGGGGGAAGATTTTGATCGCGAGCTTTTTCGGTTTGACTGGCTACTTGGTGTCAATACCTTTATGGAACCAAAAAAGCATCAACGCTGAATGGTATACTACCAAATGCTTGGCAGAAGTTTTCTCTGTTATGAGCAACAAGCGACTAAAAACAGGGCTCCGCGGGCTGCTGCTCCACTACGCCTTCACACACCGCGAGTGGCGGCGCGCGGCATTTGCTTCACTCCCCCACTCCCCGCGACTCAAATCGCACGCTCACGCATTACTATTAGTTAAACCATTGGGTTTGCATGATCGAGTTCGTTTGAGATTGTGGCGAACTCATAGTTCGGCTCAATTTACACCGCCGCGGAATGGAATGGAAGCGACTTTTTGCAATGAAATTGTACATAGCATAATGAACTTTATGTCAATTGTATAACATACAAACTTAAATAGGAGTTTAAATAGGACTTTCTGGACAGCACGGCGGTCAAACTCCTGGGTCACCCTCCTTACAGCCCTGACCTAGCATTGTGTGACTTCTTTTTATTCCCGAAAATAAAAAATCTGCTCAAAGGGATATAATTTTCGTCGCTGGAAGATGCGCTGTCAGCGTTCGAGCAGGCTGTAAACGAGGTGTCTGCGACGGACTAGAAAAAGTATTTCGGAAACTGGTTTAGACGCATGAAACTTTGTATAGAGGCTAGTGGAGAGTATATTAAAAAGATTTAATAAAAAAAATATTTACATAGAAAATATTTTTTTTTTAATTTTCGCAAAACTTTCTGAGTGAGCTTAGTTTCAGCAATAAAGGCTTAATATTATTAAGATAATAAGGATTTACGTCCTACATATCCCACGTTTCTCTTGGCGTGGAAGGGGAAGACGTTAGGAATACACTAAGTACCTGCTTTTCTCAATCGTAAGGTACCTACTGTGGTACATGTTTGCAATAAATAATTACTAAAATTAAATAACACTGACAAACTCTAGATACACGCTAGGTATTACTTAAAAAATTACAAGCTAGAAAATAGTCGAACATGATTATTGGAACGAAGTTCCTTTAAGCCGCAGGCCGGTCATCTCTTAAGATTACTGGTAGAAATCGCAACGTAAGGAAAAAGCGTAATGCCCTCCATGCGACTTTCTTTCCTGTCTCTTGCCATTATATACGAGTGTGTACTCGTATGTGCGAGCAAGTTTCGTTCCTGACGGTATCCGACGGAACGAAACTTGCTCGCATATACGACGGTATCCCGACCGCATACGTTTTGTTTTTGCACAGGATGAGGGTCGTAGTATTCTAAAATTTACTCTGAGCTAATTGAAAGATAGAAAATTTGTTTAAAATAACGTTACCTCAGCGTTCAAAACGTCACACTTCCAGTAATTGTATCTTCCCTGTCGCGACATCATCGGTATCCGACGAGCTCCGGAGGGCGAGTAAAACTGTTCCGTGAATGTTTTGTCAAATCTATACTTCCAGTTGCCCTAGAACACGATCTTCTCTTTAGAAAGAATTCCTGAAGATTGGCTTTTAATATTCAAAATATCTGATGAAAGTGTAAGCAAAACCTGTCCAAGTTAAATTCTTACGCAATAACCTACTGAAGGGAATTAGTAAAACATTCATGTGTAAATAGAAGGCTTTAACTTTATATGTCACCATTTTCTCCAACAATTATTGATTTATTTATTTATCTATTTAAATAACTTACAACTAAAACAATCAAATCAACGACAGTACAATAATTTGAAAGCCAATCAGGAGTGTCCACTTATAAAATACAGAGAAGAAAATTAAATTCTAAGGACATTCACACCAAGTCACTACGAGTATATAGGTACTACAGCATAATTACTATGTTGCTCGCACTGCATAACAAGTATCATAACAAAATAGCTACATGAAAAAGTTACGGCTTAGGCACTTCCTGGCTGACCACACACTAGTTAAGAACGGATCTATATCGTAATGTTTACAAAGCTTGTTAAAATTGCTGCTTGCACGCACAGTGTACGAATTCCGCCTATAATTGGTTGAAGCAAATGGCACGCGCAAAGGTGGATTGTATATTGTTTGAATAACATGATTCAATTGTACCTAGTTGAAAAATCATCGACGTAAATTGAGGTTCCAAAATTAACCTCAATTTAAAATTAGTACCTACCTATTTTGGCACTCTAATTGCGTAAAAACTTTCAATTGCAATCTGAATGATTTTGAAGTATATTGCTAATCCACTGCTTCTTATGTTCGAAAAATTTGTCTGCTCAACAACGTAAATAAATCAATGAATGTTGTTGAACTGTCGAAATTGATGCTACTAACTATTTACACTAGGTAGACACTAAATTAAATTACTAACTACATATATACAAATAAATACAAAAAACAAAAGGACACTTAGGCTGAGGCTACAGTAGGCAGCGATTTGCGATGCGACTTAAAGAGCGAAACGAGATAAACATGGTATGGCTACATTATAAGCGAAAATCGGGCGTATATTGGGCGATGGCGTGGCTACAGTATACATGCTACACAACGAACTAGCATGAGCGATTCATGCGGCTAATTTCGCTGATATATTGATGTAGCCAATGCCGTGATTACAGTAATGTTGTTCCAATCGCTTAAAGAAATCAAAGATCGCTAGTAATATTTGATGTACGGTGTAGCCATATACGTGAGCATTCATTTATTTGTTTTAATGCTCATGCAGGTCGCGTCGCGGTCTAATGTAGCCTCAGCCTTAGGCGTCAAAGTATTCGTCCGCATTGCTGTCATCCGGAAACGTGCCTAGAAGACTGGCAGCATTGCCACGTTGAACGGCAATGCTAATTCTTTAGCCAAAATAGTGTCTACCTAGTGTAAATTAAATAGTTAGTAGCATCAATATTGTATATTTGTCTTTTAAAGTTATGAAAATAAAAACTTTCGAAATTAAAGCCATTGCTACTGTGGGTGTGTTACGCAATAGGGATGATGACAATTTTTTTTTGCCCGTTTGTACCAAGATTATTAAAAAAATATTGGACACGTGTTTTTTTCTTTTTTTACGTAATCAAAAGATTACGGCGATACAATTAGTTAAAATATGACATGACGTCACGACTTCCTAGATTTTATACTGAATTGTGACGTAGCGAGCCCCCATTCCCCAACTTTAATACGACATATTCTGTTGCGCTTTGGGTGAATTTGAAAGGATAGCTACCTATAGAATTTGTTATGGTACAAGCAGTGGAACTATTTAATTTTAAGGCGCTGACAAGACCCAATTGACCAAAATAGGCTTCTCTTAAGAAAGAAAATTGCCAAATCTGTATAGTTTGTGGTAGCGGAAAAAATATATGTTAATTTTGAACATATTTCCCAGAACTAGGTTGTCACCAAAACACGTTTTGAAAAAAAAATCTCGATATAAACTAACGTTAAACTAACCTCTTACCTTGAGTTCTAAACCAAAATATCTGTATTAAATATCAACATACATTACGTATTTAATTAATAACAAGTACGTCTTATTCTATTGCAGAACTTGGTTGTTTTTTATTTTCGATTACTCAAGTCAATTCTGAGTAAATAGATAATTACTTCATATTTTGCAATAAATTACAAGCGTTTTGTCGTCGCGCTTCTCTTTCTTTTCTATGCAATCTGACAGTGACCGCGGTTTAGGTGTTGTCAGCGTCTTAAGTGTACTACAATATCGGGTCTAGCATGTAAGGATATTTGTAAGTTTGGAGTGAATAAATAAATAAATAAAAAATGCGTTTTATCTAAATCATTTTTTATTAATATGAAAAAGCAAAACATACATGTCTAATTTTTTTTTATTATCTGACTTGACGGACTAAATATGATTTCTGTTTTTTTACCCAGCCATCATCCCTATTAGGTAACCGCAGGCTTCATTGTTACTGTGAGTCATCATCATCATCATTTTGATGATGATGATGCTACTGTGTGTGAGTGTGTTACGCAATTAGGTACCTCGCGGATTTAAGTATTCAAATAATCAAATCAAAGCACTCAATTTGAATGTGGCACTACACATTAACATCCACAGGTACGTTTTCTGATCCATTTGTTTATATTTATATCATTGTATCACACCATACACAGTTATCATGCATATTTTCTTTTTTTTTTTTTTTTTTTTTTTTTTATTATGGAACTCTATAAGAAAAAATAAACTCTGTGTAACTCTAGTAATAACCGCTATTAGGTACTTCATTAAAACACTAACGCCCAAAAAGTATAGGTTCTACAGAAGAAATTGATTTAAGTTGGTCCCAGTTCAACTTGGGCAAGTATTCAGGCTTTTCGGTTGGATAATATCGAAATCAGAGCCTTTAGAGTCCGGAGGTGACTGAGGTAGAAATGAGAGCGGCGGTACGCAGGCTTAATGCCAAAAATACCGCCCCAGGACCCGACGGCTTACCTGGGAAGGCCTGGGTCCTGGCCTTGGAGGCTCTCGGGCCTCGACTTAGGGGGCTCCTAAGCGCATGCATGGAGAGGGGCCAGTTCCCGCTTCGCTGGAAGACGGGGAAACTGGTCCTCATAAAGAAGGCAGGGCGCCCTGCGGACTCTCCGTCCGCTTATCGGCCCATCGTGCTGCTCGACGAGGTGGGCAAGCTCTTTGAAAGAGTCATTGCAGACCGCCTCGTCGGCCAGCTGGTGCGGGTGGGGCCGGATTTGGCGGAGAGCCAGTTTGGTTTCCGCAGAGGGCGCTCTACGGTGGACGCCATCATGCGTGTGCGAGCCCTGACGACGGGGAATGCTGTTGCCCAGGGTGGGGTCGTCTTGGCGGTGTCCCTAGACATCGCCAATGCCTTCAATACCCTGCCCTGGAGTTGCATCAGGGAGGCACTCCGGTATCACCGGATGCCGACCTACCTCTGTCGTGTGGTCGAGGCCTATTTGACGGACAGGGCCGTCATCTACCCCGGTCACCAGGGAGTGTGGAACCGGCAAGAGATGTCGTGCGGTGTCCCACAGGGATCGGTCCTGGGGCCGCATCTGTGGGACATCGGATACGACTGGGTGCTGCGCGCCGACCTCCCTAGCGGCGTCAGCGTAGTGTGCTACGCTGACGACACGTTGGTCCTGGCGCAGGGGAGGTCGCACCAGGCGGCGGCCGAATTAGCGGCACGCGGGGTTGCGACAATCGTCGAAAGGATCCGGCAATTGGGACTCGAGGTGGCCCTGCACAAGTCCGAGGCCATGTGTTTTCATGGTCCTCGGAACGCGCCACCGTTGGGGTCCCAAATAACGGTAGGAGGGGTTTCTATCGGCGTCGAGTCGACGATGAAGTACCTGGGACTCGTCCTCGACAGCCGGTGGAACTTAGTGGAGCATTTCCGACGTTTGGCTCCCAAACTGGAGCGGGCGGGCGCTGCATTGAAGCGGCTCCTGCCCAATCTAGGGGGTCCAAACGCCTCCTGCCGGAGGCTCTACGCGGGGGTCGTGCGGTCCATGGCCCTCTACGGGGCTCCTGTATGGGCGCGCTCTCTGGCGCTGCGGCCAGCCCGCTGGTTGAGCGCGTCCCAAAGGGTCATGGCCATCCGGATGGTTCGGGGATACCGCACGGTCTCCTGTGAGGCAGCGAGCCTCCTTGCCGGATTGCCGCCATGGGATCTGGAGGCAAAAGCCCTCGCGCACGTATGGGAGTGGCGCGAGGAGGCGAAACGCCGGGGCGTAAGTCCGCTGCCGCGAGAAATCGCGGCACAGCGGACGGAGCTCCGGCGGGATCTCATGGCGTCATGGAAAGTACGGTTGTCGCAACCCAGTGCTGGGCACGCCACGATTGCGGCGATAAGTCCCCTCTTTGAGGAGTGGCTGGAGAGGCGCCACGGCGTCCTCACCTTCCGCGTGACGCAGGTCCTCACCGGACACGGCAGCTTCGGGAGGTTCCTGTGTCGGATAAGGCGGGAGGAAACGTCCGGGTGTCACCACTGTGTGGATCGCCTGGAGGACACGGTGGAGCATACGGTGGAGGTCTGCCCGGCTTGGGCAGAGGACCGCCGTGTCCTCGTGGAGGCGATCGGCGGCAGAGACCTCTCGCGTCCGGCCCTGGTTCAGGCCATGGTACGGAGCGAGAGGGCATGGGCAGCCGTCACCTCCTTCTGCGAAGCAGTAATGCTCGCAAAGGAGGAGGCGGGACGGTTGAGGGAAAGGCAAGTTTCGCGCCCTTTCGCCCCTAGCCGCCGCAGGAGACGCCCAGGGCGTCGGGAATCCCGGGCGGATTTCCGGCCACCGTAGGCGCGGGCTTGCGGACGGTGAGCAATGGGTAGCTCACCGTCCGGTAAGGACCAGGCCCGGGTCGACGGCGCGTCGTATTCCACGCGCGCCTCAAAGAGATGTCGTCAGCACAAAAGTAGGGGTCCACTAGGGCCGATGCCTGCCGGGGTCGCGGGAAGGTACTTATGGGTCACCGAGGCCCCCGCAACACAGGCAACAAGAAGGAATACGGGTGGGTTTTAGTCAGTAAGAGTCTGACACACCCTCCCGCTCCGCCCAGAGCGGGAGAAGTTATTTGATGATTTCCCACCCTAAAAAAAAAAAAAAAAAAAAAAATAAAAAAAGAGCCTTTAGAGAAATACTTACAGGAGAAAAAAATAATGAAAGTCATCATCATGTTTTACGCAAATAAATAATCTTATCTTATCATAACACCAAGATCATTTTTACGACTGAATCTGATACAAAAATAACTGACTTTGGAAATACCATTCTAAACTATAGTTGTAACTGTAATGGACAATGTAATAATGTGTTGCATAATCAGCCTATAATGTTCCCACTGCTGGGACACAGGCCTCCTCTCTGTGAGAGGGAGTGTGCCGTAATCCACCACGCGGGCCCAGTACGGGTTGGAAACATCGTCGGGAGGAAACCGGCATGTCTTAGAACCAAAACTTCGAAGGCATGTGATATCTTCACATGCCTTCGAAGTTTTGGTTCTAAGACATGCCGGTTTCCTCCCGACGATGTTTCCCCTCGTCGTTTTAAGAGCAGAGGTAATGAAAAAATTAACACAAAGTACAAAATAATGTATAGGTACTTACCGCAAAATATACAGCGTTGACCAAGATCAATGATGTATCCTTCGATATATCGTTTGAACTTATCAATTTTCTGATTTTATTCCTCGTCTTTTCGGCCACCTGATTTGGAAAAAGAAATAAGTAAATCGGTGCAATGGAAAGACGACCGAAATATGTTTTGCGAAGGCAATGAAGGCCGCAGGAATCCCATGGATTCAAGAAGCGTAGCACCGGTCGAAGTGGCGATGCTTGGTCCCGAGGCTTATGTCCAGCAGTGGACGTCTTTCGGCTGAAATGATGATGATGATGGTGATAGTGATGAAGGTAATTGTACTGGTTATCTTATTATATCAAGAAAGCCATGTTAAATCACTGCTACGTGGTACAAACGTGCCATTATTTTTTTGGAAAAATACAAAATATTGTAAAACATTTTAAAAGAGTAGGTAACTATGGTTTCTTGCCCATTCTTCTCAAGTAAAAATAAAATAAAATCAATTCTATTTTATTGTATATGTTGACGTTCAATAGGGCGTTTTAATGGCCTAATTGAAAAAAATATTTGACTTTGGATGTAGTGTGATATGTTTCAATCCATACGGTAGGTTCGAACACCATTTTGAATGTTCCGTAGCAAAACATAGAACTTTTTAGTTTGGCCAATGGTGAATGTCATTTGCATAAGTACTCGTATCGAGAACATCGTAGAAGGCTTTTTCATTGCACACATAAAATATACAAAAATGCTACTTAAGAAAGAAAGAAAATAAGTTTATTGGTCACAGAAACACATGCATACAAAAAGATCTAGAGTAGGTAAACAGAAAAATAAAATAAAATAGATCTACATAAATAATCACGAGCACAAAACACAAAAGGGTTTTGGATGAATGAAAAATGGTGACAAATCACAGGAACAAAATTATCGCCCATATGTTTACTGTGGTATCCGTTGATCTCTCAAAAAGGCAGAGAAAGGGATAAAGCAGAAGAAGAAAAAAAATATGGGCTAAAAGAACCACCGAGTACCGTCCCTTTATAAGTTTAAACGAAAGACGACATCCCGGCAGGCCGAGGCGAAGATTGCGGGACGAGGTTGACTCCTATCGAAAGGACTGGCAAAAGACACAATTGTGTGGAACAGTGAGACGGAGACATTTATCCTAGCAGTAGGACAATACAGATTAGTTATATAAGATTAGATTGTTCTTACCCAATCGTTAATAGTTTCCGCAGTTTTTCTTGGATTCGATGGATTGATCATCTGACAAGAGGACCTGAAGATGAGCTTCGTGCGTTTCATGAAACTCTTGTTAATGCTTTTTCCAGTAGAAACATAAACTCTGCTGGCGACATCTAAATTTACTCCTGGCAGATACTCCATATTGGTAATAAGTTGTGCGAATGCGGTCTTTATCTGTGTAACAAAGATTTTTTACAACAAATATATTGTACCATTTATGTTGAGTATTCAAATTAAGTTGCTATGCTTCATGAAATCTTTTAATATGCCTACGGTATAAAAGTTCTGTTGGCAATTTACTTAGAATAGATTTCTCTTAACGTCTAAGGTCCTATTCGTTTACTCATAATTAATATTATTTTAATTTTAATAACCTTAAGTCCTGATCCTGAACTTAAAAATAGGTACAAATGCCCATGACATCAGCATTTTTATGTAGATAATAAAGTCTACATAACGATAAAAAAATTATATTCAAACTTTCTAGCAAAACAAATATCAAATATTCCAGAGCGATTCTCAGCACTCACGGGCTACGAATGGGTCTTCGGTCACCAACGCAAGATCCAGCTAAATCAACAGTTATTTATTTAAACAAAGCTGCACTTTTCTAACGTCAAAATTACATAAGACAGTCCCCCCAAAACAACCGCCCTTCACCACTTCCTAGTGCTTTAGCTGGGAAGAAGAAGTGGCGCAACAAACTCCCCAGCAGTCGCTCTAGTACCTTTTTCATGAATCGTATGCAATAAAAAACTACCTGTTTGCTGCTAGTAAGACCTATGGCCTCTAATAATTCTCGTTCTGCTCTCTTTTCTGCTCCCAATGCCAATTTGCCCAGCGGCATCAACACGGACAATGGGGAACATATTACACTCCTGCCGTGGTCTTCCAAGGCTGCTTCCTACAAAGGAAAATAAGTTTTAAGAAGCTGTTCCACAGCAGTCCACTGTTAAGCTGCGCACTTAACTGGACTTATATGTATGAAAGTGTAGGCGGGATCATCCACTGCGATTGCGACGTCCCCACGCTGTGCTGACACACAAATGAACATGAACCGTGGATAAATAGGTATGTTCGGCAAAACGTTGTGATTTTCTATGAGAGTTTTGAATGTGATGTCACATTTTGCTACGAACTTGTTACAAGACAAGTGGGGACGCAGCTTCACGTGGCAAACTTGTCCGTGCACATCCAACATAGCAGTAGACGATTGCCTTTATTACTTCCCCAGGTCGAGCAAAGTGTTACTCGATTTTCCACGAGTTAGCTTGACACTTGCTTGACAGTCTTTTACCGAATGTTTGTGTAGCCTTTCAGAAATCAGGTGCTTGTACATGAATTATGCTATAATTACCAAAGCAAATGCTCTCCGCACACCTCCTCTGAGGTCCAAAAAGCCATCGACGAATGGCACATGTTCGTCACTCTCTTCAGTGTGTTCACGAGATTGTTTATTGTTATAATGTCTTTTCGCCGAAACTATGAAACCTAAATAAATAACTGCAAAAGAAAATATTATAATCATTAGTAGTAAGCCACACTGCCACCATCCAGCTATATAGTAAATGAGAATCAATCAATCAACAATCACTGGATCACATAGGACTCTCCCAGGCTGCGCCACAACACCCTGTCCTCCGCCTTCCGCATCCAGTCTGTCCCAGCCACCTTTTTAAGGTCGTCGGTCCATCTAGCTGGGGGGCGTTCCACACTGCGCTTGCCGATACGCGGTCTCCAGTCCAGGACTCGTCTGCTCCACCGGCCATCGGTCCTTCGACACACATGGCCAGCTCACTGCCACTTCAGCTTGCTGACTCTGCAGGCTATGTCGGTAACTCCAGTTCTCTAATGAGAATGTAACAGCCTAACCCAGTTGATAAATTCCGCTTTCTGAGATGCCCATGGAGAGTCGGAGAACCAAAGTCATTGGGTAGATAATCAGCAAACTTGACTTAAGGTAGATCCGCAGCTGTAGCCCAGAAATTCAAATTTTCTTATGTTTTTTACAATATGCAGATCAGTGTCAGGTTGTATCTCGATTAAAATATGATTCGCGACTACGAGTATAACAGATACGTATTTACAGAATTGATAATCATTAATACATCTCTCTAAGTTTGATTTGTTCCATTGAATTATTTTTTTCAAGAAATCATGACATTGGGGAACAAATCTAACTTAGAGAGATGTATTAATGATTCTAATTAATATAATTATTCTGCTGTAGCGGCATGCCGTGTAGCTCATGTTAAATTCCCCAACAGTGACAGAGCTCCACGACCAAAACCAGCTGTACCAGCATTGCAGTGCAGGATTGAGGCATATCGGTGAAGCTAGAGCACTCATCGGTAAGCTAATCTGCTTCCGGGAGGGCAAAACTGGCCCTAGAGTGATACGCTTTGTGAGGCGGGCGTTCGCGAGAAATAGAAAGAAAAAGTTGCACAGAACTTAAATTTAGTTTAGTTTGTGAACAAGGGAATCGGCACCATTGTCAGCGACGCGAACTCAATTTTCCCCTACCAAAATTCGGTGAACGTGGCTAAAGAAGTTTTCATTTAAACAAATCATCATCATATTTTCAGCCGAAAGACGTCCACTGCTGGACATAGGCCTACCAAGCTTCGCCACATCGACCCGTCCTGTACTTCTTCCTTTCAGCAAAAATAAATAGGTAGGTAAATACTATAGCATATCGGCGCGGACTTTGTCAGCGACGCGAACTCATTTTTCCCCTACCAAAATTCGGTGAACGTGGCTAAAGAAGTTTTCATTTAAACAAATCATCATCATATTTTCAGCCGAAAGACGTCCACTGCTGGACATAGGCCTACCAAGCGTCGCCACATTGACCGGTCCTGTGCTTCTTGCATTCAGCAAAAATAAATAGGTAATACTCACAAATAAAAGATAGTCTCATTTTATTAAATTAACTGGCCAATTCATGAGACTTCAATAGACCGCAAAATAAGAAACGACATGACTACTGATAAGTGTCCATTGTTTTTTCAATCAAGTGATTCGTTTCTTCTGATACTGCGTCCGCCGAGACCAATCTCAATTAAGTATTCATCAATTATTGTCATTGTATTATTGAGCTATATTTCGGTATCTTAGTTAGCTTAGTTTTATTCATTGGTTTTACAGTTATTACTGGGAACTAGGAATTAAGTGATTTTAAAATGATTAAAGCAATTTTTTTGCATGTCTTTTGCGGAGCTTCTAATCTTTCAATTCATATTTCTCGACATCAAAGCCATCCTGGTCTGATGTCGTATTTTAGCGAAAATCACTTTTTAACTAATTGTTTTTAAGTCAAGATAACCGTTTGAAAACTTCATATTTAATTAGGAACAATTTTCAGGGCAACATCAAAAGGATTTGTGTAAGTTAGAATTATATTCTACTGAACGATGACAATTTTGTTTAGAAGAATAAATTAATATTAAGTACAATCATGTATTAGTGTGTGTGACTGAGTAGCCCATTGATATTGATCTCACGTGGAACGAAGGCTCTTTTCACCATAAGGACGAAAAACGGAGTTGTTTAGGTTTTACACCTCGAGATGCCGCAGGGTTCTGGTCACTTGGCGTATAACGAAATGTAAATCAAACGGTATAAGTTCATTAATATCTTTCATACAATTGCACACAAAAACCTTGAGATCTCTTGGAGGAGTTTTCAACCGCCCTAACATAACCGCCGAAGTATTCTGAATGACTGTAAAACCTTCGAACATAAACGAGCACATATTATCTATAATGCACCACAAAACTCTAACCGCGGCATGGTTGTTGGATTAAGCGAAGCCAATCGTACTCTACAACATATCAACCCCACAATGATATATTGGTCCTACTGATTCTCAGCACGTAAATGTCCGCAAGCCGCAATCTTGTTGAGAGGTATCTAGGAAACAACGTGTGATACATGTCGCGAAGGGTTTCACATAGAACCACGGGCGCCAATAACCACATGGGAACGAACTACCGAGATAAAAACTATCCAGTGTCCTAATCCAAGTCATGTCTACTCATGTACCATCATTTCCCGCCTTTCCCATAAACTTAAGGGGAAGATATATAAAACAATGGTTAGACCAATGCTGTCTTGTATGGATCAGAATGTTGGGCCACAAAAGGAATGAATGAAAGGCAATTGCATGCAGCTGAGATGAGAATTCTAAGAGTGGTGTGAGGTGTGACACGAATGGATAGATTACGAAATGAGTACATAAGAGGTAGACTGAAAGTGGCACCGATAACTCTTTTCAAGATGTGCGGAAATCGGTTGTCATGGTATGGACATGTGATGCGGAGGAATGACGAAAATGTCGTGAGGAAAGTTTTGAGTATGACTGTCGATGGCTATGAGAGTAAGGGAAAAGAAACGATGGATGGACTGTGTGAAAGATGATATGGCTAGAAAGGGGCTGACTACCGAGATGACAACTAATAGAGAAGTATGGAAGAAAAGGACATGTTGCGCCCACCACAAAATAAATTGGAATAAAGGCAGGAGAATGATGATGATGATGGTCTACTTGTGTACCATATTTCATCCAAATTCGTTCAGCCGTAAAGGCGTGATTGATTAAAAAACATCGGAACACATAGACTATTTTAATTAGATATCATAATATTAATCTTCTACTTAATAAACATCTTAAATTCATTCATTCATTAACATATAACACACAGCCTAAGAAGAGTTCTTAATAAAACAAAAGTGAGCACTAACGAACGATTTTAAAAAATCATCTCTTAAAGGGGGTAAGTTTGCATTTAAGCTCGTCGCTTTACATAATCAGCCTATAATGCTCCCACTGCTGGGACATAGGTCTCCTCTCTGTGAGAGGGAGTGTGCCGTAATCCACCACGCGGGCCCAGTGCGGGTTGGTAGATGTCACATGTCTTTGAATTTTTGGTTCTAGGACATGCCGATTTCCTCACGATGTTTTCCTTCACCTTTTTGAGAGCAGTGGTGATGAAATAATTTACACAAAGTAAAGCGCCTGTCTGGGTTCGAACGTACGACCTACAACTCTTAAGTCGCAGCCAGTTACCACTGGGCCACCACTGCTCTAGTCGCTTTGCTGATGAGAAATCCCATCGGACCCACGGCTTGTAATAATAAAATATAGAATTATAAGCAATCAAAATCAAAATCAAAAGTCATTTATTCAAACTAGGCTGAAAATCAGCACTTTTCGAACGTCAAAGTTACATAAGACAGTCCCCCAAAAATGCCCGCCCGTCACCACTTCCTAGTGCTTTAGCTGGGAAGAAGAAGTGGTGGAACAAACTCCCCAGCAGCACGTCTGTCTGTTTAGTTATATAAATTTGATTCTATACAAATCGTATGCAAAGTAATTAACATTACGAAACACAAAACATTGGATTAAATTACACACTTGCCATACGTTAGCTAGCACGCGCCAGTATACCAACAAAACAATGAACAAACTGTACTCAAGCAGATAAAAATTTCAACATAAAAAAAACGTAAATAGAACTTAATGCCTAAATAAAAGCCTCCAGGCATAAAGGGCGTGCCCGCTTACATAAGGCAATTGCTGTAGCTCGAAGTGAGAAATGATAAACTAGCCCCATCGAAGTAAAATAAGTAAACAATTACTAATAACAATTAAAACCATGATCAGCAAGACGACCAGTCACCACAAGCAGCACCCGTTCACGAGCATAACGCAAAGATTAGCCATCACCCCCCTCGCCATATTGGAGGGAAGGAGGCGACCCGACCCCCGACGCTACCGCAGGCAGTGACATCTAAGAGAGCATGACGAGCTTGCTGCCGGTTGCTCAGGCAAGAATAGTATAATCAATAGTCGAGGACGCTAGCTAACCACTTATTGCAATACAACTCATAAAACACACATTGTAATGAGTAGATTATGTCACTAATAAATTAAAATTTAACTAAATTAAATTATATTGACTTATACAGTCAAATAAAAAAATAATCAATTATATGAACTCATATAACCTGTCAGTAGGAAAGCTAATTCTGGAGAAAGAACATAAACATTGTCTTGAGTTAATCACAGCGACCAACTATTCTTATCGTTTAAGTAGTCATTGATACAATAGTATGCCTTTGAACAAAGGGTGGATTTTACTTTAGTTTTAAACGCATTAAAAGGCAAATCTAGCAAAGAAGAGGGCAGCATGTTATAAAAAGTTATACCAAGCCCAACAAATGAGTTATGTACCTTATGAAGCCGGTGAAATGGAGCTCATAATTTGTCCTTATTTCTGGTGTTAATATTATGAATATCACTATTTTTAGTGTATAAGTGTATATTTTGCCTAATATATAAGATGTTGGCGAAGATGAATTGTGATGCCACCGTGAGAATACCAACATCTTTAAAAAAATCTCTCAGAGAAACTCTGGCACCAAGCTGGT
Source organism: Atethmia centrago (assembly GCA_905333075.3). Lineage (NCBI taxonomy): Eukaryota > Metazoa > Arthropoda > Insecta > Lepidoptera > Noctuidae > Atethmia > Atethmia centrago. The sequence goes on along the minus strand of HG995374.1, from coordinate 25,376,465 downwards.
AAATAGCTCGAACAGCTCGTTTTTGAAGAACGAACAATCTACAGTTTCTGAACCTGCATTATAATAATCAACGTAGAAATCGCTTTTGATGGTAACGTAACGTAACGTAAACGTAACGTTTTTTTCAGTTCCTTTCTTTTTGTCTGTTTATATGTGTGTACATAAACTGTTAAATAAATAAAATAAATTGTGAAAACAAATTGGTATGAAATTGTGATACCCAAATTTAGATTAACAAAAACAAGCAAATCATTTGTTATTAACAGTATCCGCTTTTATAACAAGTTGCCAAAGTCAGTTACAGAACTTAGCGATGGTAAGTTCAAAACCCACATCAAACGTGTCCTTATCAAAAACGCATATTACAAGATTAAAGACTACGTTGAAGACAAGGAAGTTTGGCAATAATTCCTTCTGCACATGTGGCTTCCCTGGTACACCAGAAACGGCATAACTATGGAAATATCTATTAACTGCTCCCAAATTACGATGTTTATTATTATTATTTTTTAGACATACATTTTTGACATTATATTTTCACTATTTGACATTATATACCTACAATTTATATTTCAGACTTAATATTATTAATATTATTTTACATGGATTCTTGTGTACGTTGTGAATGTGAGAACGTTGTAGGCTTAATAGACTAGATCTTTTTTTCTTTAGACCGTTTCCTTTTCTCTTTTTTTTTTGTTAAGTACTTTTCGACAGGCCTACACTGTTCTCCCATACTTAATTTGTGTAATTTGAAAACATTGTAAAAGCCAATTATTTTTAAAAGAGTAACCGTGGAGTTTCTTGCCGGCTCTTCTCCATAGGAAACAACCAATTGGAACCGTGCACCTAGCTTCTGACGTTTCATAAGTGCCCATGTAGGTTTATGTGAAATAAAAATATTTTGATTTTGATTTTGATTTTGAAATAAATAAATTATGTATGCTTACATTAATCGGCTATCTGTTGCCTATCCTCAGGCCACACAATTCATTCAACGATTTTTTATTTCAGTTGGTACATTGTATGGACGGAAGTCGTAAACCCAGTGTTAAATAGTTTCATGTAAAGCATATGACTGCCTCAATGGTCTAGTCGTTGCAAGCGCTACTGCTGAACATGAGGTCCTGGGTTCGATTCCCAGGTCGGGCAAAGTGTAAGTGGGTTTTTCTAGCTACTATTTCTCAGTAGCAGCCCCGAGTCTGGATTTGTGCTCGGTTGATGGCAATAGGCTCGCCCCCTATTACATGGGACTTAAAAATAACTGGCGAAATGTGGGTGTAGGTACTACAGGTACATTTCTACTCAACCCTTCGAGGAATCAAGGCGTGATGTTATGTAAAGCATATATTTAGGCCTTACCTTCAGCATCATAAATATTTTTGTTAATTTGCAATTATTTCCCCCAAAAGTGGTCCCCATATTCAAAATGAATTTACCTTGTTTGGGTCATAAAAATTCATGTGTACCAACTTCAACCAAGGTCAAAATGTATTTCAACTTACGTAATTCCGTATTAAGAGGTGTTTCTTTCCAACGAAAAATTGTGATAGCTCGGCTAATATGCATGATATAACTTTATTTTATAGCTTTATAGCACCCAGGAATAATGTAGCAATCTACCTAAGTACGTGTTTATACGTGTCAAATGGTATTACCTATAATGAGGTAAGGCCTATATATTTCGTTGGTTAGAAGGTAAAACTCACTAAGTGACATTTTTGGTAAAAATCAAAACCTTCAGTTATGGATTTTTTTTCATGCTGAAAAATGTCATTGGTGGCGATTCCCTTGTTCACAAATTAAACTAAATTTAAGTTCAGTGCATCTTTTTCTTTCTATTTCATTAAGAAAAGGACAGAAGATAAATTTTAGTTTAGTCCTGTCAAATTAATCAGCGCCTGTCACTACTCTATACAAGTTTAGACGTGATTAAAAACTTGCGTACTAAAATTACGTCAATTTACGTCAAGCGCTGATTAATTTGACAGGACTAAACTAAAATGTATCTTCTGTCCTTTTCTTAATGAAATAGAAAGAAAAAGATGCACTGAATTTAAATTTAGATTAGTTTGTGAACAAGGGAATCGGCGCCATTGTCTCCTAATCAAAACCTTTAGTTACGGATTTTTTTTCATGCTGAAAAATGTATTAAAAAGTCATTATCTCTTAATCAAAGCCATCAGTTATGGTTTCTTTTTCAAGCTGAAAAATGTATTAATGTCATTATCTCCTAATTATTTAAAAACACTTAGTGTTAGCATACACAATAATCGATTGTTTAACTAGGTAATATTATTTGTGGGTTGCAACATTGTTATTTTTAAATATTTGATTTTTTTTTAATGGTGGTAACACTTGGATGACAGAAAAGTGAGAAAAAGGCGGGTGAAAGATAAAAATTGGGGATTCTTGGAAAAAAAATACGACCAAGGTAATCTCGTGTTACAATTTATGGTGTAAAGTACCAATAAAGCGATTTGTTAATGTATTCGAGTGTATAATTCTTTCAAGTCAGAAGTGCTAAAGTTTACCTACGTGCCTGATGCTGCGATTTCCTGGAACAAGGTCAGATATGAACGTATTACTTCGTTTCACCGTGATTTTGCGACAACCTTGTTGTTATAAAACGAGCATAAGCAAGCACGCTTGTGCTTGAAAAAGGAAACAAGGCTCAAACATTTAGAGAAATAACATTATTAGTGATCGTTGGGAAGTACTATTGGCAAAACTTAAGCATGCTCACTTTAGAAAATATTTCTGCGGCAAGCGCAGCTAGTGACAAACCACACCCCTTCCTGGTTTCGTCCAATTAGAGACAATATGAATTTGTGTGAGTATAGGGCGTGTAACAAAAAATATAAATATGTGTGGTATGTTGGTTACTCACTGCACGAGCCGGTATTATTCGCGCGAGCCGAGGGCGAGCGAGCGCGATAAGGGAGTCGAGTGTGTGCGCGTTTCATACGACGGTTTTCAACTTGAGAGGAAAAAAAGAGACTGGTATTGTTATTAGTTTCGTACGCCGCTAGGTATTTCTCTCTAGATTTTGCAGGCAGCGTTTCGTGCCTAGATTAGTATTTCCGGGGGGTTAAATCTACGCGTTGCTCTTCGCTCTTCTTTCCTAATTGAAGTCAACATTTTTGATTATAATTAACCACACAATGAAAACGTTAACAAGTATTTCTGGAAAATACCGCGCTTGTTTTGTTTATCCCGCGCGCCGCAGGTGTAAATAAAGGCGCCGGAAAAACCGCTAAACCGCTAAATATGTAGTGAAAAATATATAATTTTATGAAATGATGATAATTTTGATGATTGATTTATTTGATGTAACGAATTTTTTTTTCTCAAAAATATTCATTGTTTTTGGACAAAAACTGCGTATATTGAAAAAAGAAATGTAAAGTAAAAATACTTCTATATAATAAGCTGAATTTCTGAGTCACTTTACAAGCAAGTGTGTTGAAGAAATATTTCGTAATTTTTTGCGACCGTATTTTATGGCCGTTCTATAAAGCCGATCTATTGTTTAACCAGATGTTCTGACGTTCCCACTGAATAACAATGGTGCTTAGATAATGAACTTATTTTTATTGCAGTTGCAAAAGTTGCGACAGCAATAATAAAAAAATCTGATAACATTGTATAAACTGCGCCAAGTAATGGTTCAAATACTACTGTAAGTAATTTTGCTATTTTAATCAAAACAGCAATAAAAGAAAGAGATAGCAAATGACAATTTCTAACAAAACTACGTAACTTGCTTCGTTTTAGGGTTCCGTAGTCAACAAGGAACTCTTATAGTTTCGCCATGACCGTCTGTATGTCTGTCTGTCCCCGGCTTAGCTCACAGACTCTTACTAGAAAGCTGTAATTTGGCAAAGTGGTAAACAAAAATGCTAAATAAAGTTTTTTTAGGGTACGCGTATAGCAATACCAATAATACATTTTCTAAACCAAACGGAAGATATTAGTACGAAATTACTTCTTGTCAACAATAACAATTCATAAAGCGCTCTCGCTGGCCGTGCCCATTAAAAAAATGTCTTACAAACAAGTGAGCATAGCACGCGCCTAGTGTGACTGTCACACACACTATACATAATTACATTAATACAAACACGGCTAAAATACGCTTCATGCATCCCATTGGCCAAAACGCTTGCATCGGGCGATCGAGTCGTGAGCCGTGCTATACGATTATCGCCTTTGAGGTGAGCATGCGGAAGATTGGCCGATAGTACATACCTAGTGAAAGTGATACCAGTTTGGGTTGTTTATTTACATGTTGCTAATCAAAGACAATTTCGTTTATTAATTGGATACTGAAGCGAATGCATGTATAAAATGGATTTGAATAGTCCATAATAAAATTGTGATGTTACCTATATAAATGTGTTATTATTATTATTTTGAGTATTACCTATCGTTTGAAATATCTAGTTGCTGGTTGAAGCGCATACATTATTATTTGAATAACTTGACCTACAAATGAATTTCAGTTGAATATATTATTTTCTTTTGTTAGATAACTATAAAATAGTAAATATTAATATTATTATTATGTATCTAGTTAACTTGTTGTTGGTGTATTTAATTTTTTTTAATTTTTTTTTTTAATCACTCTAAATCGGTTAACTCGATAATGGGTAATTCTAAGCGAAGGCGACGTGACTCAAGTGATAGTTCGTCTGTTTATAGTAGTGATGATCACCACCACAGGTCGCGGCATAGTAAAAAGCGACATTGTGATAAAAGGCATAGCAGTAGCCAAGCTATACACAACATAGTAAGAGCAGTAGGAAACAAAGGCGTTCTAAACGTAATCTTCTCGAAATAGCCCTAATCGTGAATCAACTAGAACCCCTTCGTTGACTTCCTCAACACCATTACGTACAGTTATTAATGAGACTACTCCTGATTTATTAAATAATAATAGTTTATTGAACAATATTCCATTAAATATGAATAACCCCATCGGTAATTCTGTGGCACAACCAGCCTCCAATTTCTGGGCTCAAAACAACATTCCTGTTGCTTTTAGTGTTGTACCCGCATTTGACCCAAGTGATAATAGCCAAACAATAGAAACTTGGATTAACAAAGTTAGTGAATGTGCGCAGATTTACTCTTGGAATGATCGTCAAAAATGTCACTATGCCCTTCCCAAATTAAGTGGTTTAGCCAAGAAGTGGTACCAGGGTTTACCCTCGGTACTATTTAATTGGAATGAGTGGGTACAAAAATTAAAACGGGCTTTTCCTTCCAACGAAAATTATGGAGACCTGATGACATCAATGCTATGGCTTAGATGTAAGTTTGGTCAGTCTTTAGAACATTATTATTATGACAAAATGGCACTTATAAATAAATGTGAGATAACTGGCAATAAAGCAGTTGGCTGTCTAATACACGGTATTGATGACAAATTTGTACGAATGGGAGCAGGGGCCTGCATGTTTAATGAACCGGAACAAATCCTAAATTACTTGCGGACAGTGTCCCAACATGACAATAATACACCTTTTTCTAACTTCCGTAACCGGAATAACGCGCCACCTAAGAATTCCAATAAGGTATTTAATGAGCAAACAAAAACCAGTACAAATGATAACATTCGATGTTTTAATTGCAACGAGCTAGGGCATATAAGTTTAAAATGTAACAAACCCATTAAGCGGTGTAACTTTTGCTTTAAATTGGGCTAAAGACTGTCGTAGAAGAAACGCAAATAACAGTGACGATTTAATTAAAACGAATACCACTACTGACCAAAATAAAACTATCTTGTGCATTACTAACAGTGAATCCGCAAATTCAAAATATTATAAAGATGTCAAAATAAATAACGTTATCCTGCAAGGATACGTTGGTTTCGGTAGTAAATGTACTCTTGTAAGAGAATCAAATGCAAAGGTAATAGTCTATGATTGGGATATAGAAAATTTACCCATTTTACAGGGATTTGGAACTTCCGCTTTTAGGAAAGTCTACAGCAATTTTAGAAATTGGTTCAGTTAAAGCTGAAACGGAAGTTCTAGTCGTAGATGATCATTATTTACAGACAGCAATTTTAGTAGAGCAAATAATACAGAAAAATAATATTAATCATATTAGATTTATGTCTATTTAGAGAACTGTACTCAGATAATTATTTAAGCGGTATGTAATGAGTTGTACTTTATGAATAGAGAGAAAAGTAAAGAAATGTATTAAATGCAAAAAGAGTTTAAAATAATGTTCGTTATTTCTTATTAAATAATGGTGATTTGCGAATGAATGAAAGTGAAGTAACTTGTTGCTATAGAAGTCAATAATAAGTGATATGTAGTAAATAGAGAATATGATGATAATGATGATGATGATAAACGATGTTAGCGATGATTAGTGAGTCGTTACAGGCGTGCATGCCCATAAATGATTAGAGATTGGAGATAAAAGTGAGTCACAAGTGAGAGTATTTGTAGTCGATGTTTAGTTATAAGAGTGAGTCACTACAAGTGAGAGTACTTGTAGTCGAAGTTTAGTTATAAGAGTGAGTCACTACAAGTGAGAGTACTTGTAGTCGATGTTTAGTTATAAGAGTGAGTCACTACAAGTGAGAGTACTTGTAGTCGATGTTTAGTTATAAGAGTGAGTCACTACAAGTGAGAGTACTTGTAGTCGATGTTTAGTAATAAGAGTGAGTCGCTACAGGCAAGGTCTGTAGACGACATTAAAAATAAGAGTGAATTAGTACCTAATTAATAGTAAGATGTTGTAATGTTTGTTTTCCTATGTTGTTTTTTTTTTACTTTTGTTAAACGCGAGGCCGCATTTGACGTCAGGATTAGCCGAATGTTAGCATACACAATAATCGACTGTTTAACTAATATTATTTGTGGGTTGCAACATTGTTATTTTTAAATATTAGATTTGTCGGCGTCGCATTGTAAACAACACGTGCATCGGGCCATGCGGTAACGCGCTACGTGATTCTCTCACCTCCTCGCTGCGGGGCGGAGTTAACGTGCGCTACGTCGTAGCGCACTACGTCGTAGCACACTGCGTCATTACCCCAACTCCAATTCTACCATATAAATACCCTTACTTATTGTTACTCTGCCTTTCTGTACTTTATTGCTATTTCTGTCTGATTAAGGTGTTACTGTATTACTGGTGTCATAGCTGTTATTATAATAAAATCATAAGACGCTTTTTTTTATATAAAGAAACTGATTGTGTGGTTTCCTGTAAAATTAATCAATTAAATAATTCTAATTTATTACTGTTGAAAGAACCACTTTTATTTTACAATATGTCTGATCCTGTGCCTTCATCAGAAGTGGGATACGAACCACTCCCACCTTTATCTGAGACTGCCGGCAATTTAATACAGGAACAAATGTCATTTTTTTCGGCTAGTATGGAATCAATTTTTAAAAAAATTGCTGATGGTATGACACCTTTCCACATGACACCCAGTATGCAGTTGATGTTAGTTCCTTTTGATCCTGATGCACCTGAAACCGACATTATCAACTGGTGTGTGTTAAGTGAGATCGTTATTAAGAGTAAGAACCTAGAAGGTGTAGACCTTATTTTAGCCCTCACTCGCTCTCTAAAGGGCCGCGCCGCCATGTGTCTTACAAAAATTAAGCCAGATAATATTTCATGGGTTGCTATTAAAGAAATGCTGGTCTCTAAATTTTCCAAACCCATGACAATGCAGGACCATTTTGATTTAATTATCAAATTTCAAATTGATATTAAAGAAACCCCAGCTGAGGCAGGAATGCGATTGTGGCAACTTATCGAAAAGGTTCCTGATACGACTTTACCGGAAAATGTAGTGACCGGTTTTGCCATATCTATCCTGTCACAGTGCGATGACAAAATTCGCCGTGAACTCAATTCTGTCGTTATAAACGATAAGAATCAACTCTTCCGCACGCTGCGCAGCTTCTCATTAAAGAGAAGAAATGAAGAGCACATCCGAATCAGACACGAAAAGGCCTCGTCCGTCAATACCATTTCCGGGAAAATGCCATTTCTGCGGGAAATTTGGTCATCGAGGGCAGGAATGTCGTACCAAACAACACATTGCTTCAAAAGGTACAACTGTTTGAGCAAAAACTCCACAGCCGAACCCTGGGGTGACCTGCTTCATATGTGGCGAGGCTGGCCACGTGGTCACCACTTGCCCTAAACGCTGGAAGAAGAAAGAAGACCCCACACCGAGCAACGCCAGCAAACAAGTGAACCTGTGTTCCAGAGCAGCGCGTGGTGTTCTAGAAATAAGTGGTATGCAATTTCCTTTCATATTTGATTCTGGGTCTGAGTGTAGCCTTATAAAGGAAAGTAACTGTGATCTTCTTACTGGTGAAAAGTTTCATGAACAAGTACTTTTAAAGGGGGTCGGTTCTAATAACGTTAATTGCTCACTCCAAATAAAATGTCCAACCAGGGTACAAAACTGTCTTCTCGATGTTACATATCATGTATTGCCTGATGAATGTCTCAATGAAAACGTATTATTAGGTCGTGATATTTTAGAGCAAGGAATATCCGTTGTGATTAGTAACGATGCCTTAACGTTTTCCAAAAATAAGATTTCAAATCTTAATTCTAAATTAGAAATGCCTCTTAACCCTTTATAAGGCTCTGTCCATATTTTGGACACCATACTTTTTAAATTTTTGCGGCTGAATGAAACGTCAGTCAAATTCAGTTTTTGTACTCTGTGATTTGACAGTTTGTTAGCAATAACCTTGTGTGTGGTTCCATGCTTTGCCGAATTCCATAAGCCCTAGTAAGGCTCTGGCCAAATAATGGACACCATGTTTAAAAAAAAAAATAAAAAAAAAAAACTCATATTCTTAATAAAGAGGTCCTAGTTATCATATTTATCAATTTTTTATTTCCATACCCTTAGCAGTTTTCTGTGCCTTATAAAGGGTTAATGTTAGTTTGATTGACACAGATCTTACTGGTAAAGAAAAGAAACTTTTGATTGAAATACTAACTAAATATTCCTCATATTTTATACAAAATCTTCCCACCACGCGTATTACGACCGGTGAGCTAAAAATCGATCTCATAGATCCAAATAAAACTGTACATAGGCGACCTTACAGGTTATCACCCTCCGAGCTAGGAATCGTTAATGACAAGGTTCAAGAACTGAGAATGCTAACATAATTCGAGAAAGTTCTTCGCCTTTCGCGAGTCCTATATTATTAATTAAAAAGAAGGACGGTAGCGATCGTATGTGTGTTGATTACCGGGAACTCAATAGCAATACTCGACCAGACAGCTATCCTTTAACACTAATTAGTGATCAAATTGATAAGTTAGATGGGGCTTGTTTCTTCTCTAGTTTGGATATGGCCTCTGGATTTCACCAAATTTGCGTCCATAAGGAGTCTATAGAGAAAACTGCCTTTGTTACACCTTCGGGTCAGTTTGAGTACTTAACCATGCCGTTTGGTTTAAGAAATGCTCCACAGGTTTTTCAAAGGGCTATAAATACTGCACTTAAACCTCTAAATGATGATAAAATTGTGGTCTACATGGATGACGTACTTTCTGCCTCAGAGACCGTTCAAGAAGGGTTGGTTCGTTTAAATAGATTACTAGATATATTGTCTTAAGCTGGATTTTCTTTTAACTTTAATAAATGTTCATTTATGAAGACAAAAATTGAATATCTTGGTTTTGTAATATCCTCTGGAGAAATTAGACCAAATCCCCATAAGATTGAAGCTCTAAAAAATATCCCTCTTCCAAGCACTGCTACTCAGGTCCGACAATTTATAGGCCTAGCCACATATTTTCGACAATTTATTCCACATTTCTCAAAATTGATGAAACTTTTGTATCCTTTAACCGCAGTCAAAAAGGGTAAAATTAATTGGACTTCTGAACATAATGACGTACACAAGAAAATAATAAATTGTCTCACTTCTGAGCCAGTTTTAAAAATCTATAACCCTTCTTTACCCATTGAACTACACACTGATGCAAGCAGTGAAGGATATGGGGCTGTACTTATACAAAAAAATAATAATCTACCTCATGTTGTCGCTTATTTTAGTCGCAAAACCACAAGTGCAGAAAGTCGTTATCATTCGTATGAATTGGAAACATTAGCCGTAGTTAAATCTGTGGAACATTTTCGACATTACCTATATGGGCGTAAATTTACGGTTTTTACCGACTGTAACGCCTTAAAGGCCTCTCATTCTAAAAAGGACCTTACGCCTAGAGTACATAGGTGGTAGGCAATTTTGCAGTCATATGACTTTGATATCATCTATAAAGAGGGCAAAAATATGGCACATGCAGACTTCCTTTCACGTAATCATCCTGACACATCTTTTACACCAGCTAAAATTGTAAATTTGTCTGAACTAGAGACGAGTTGGTTATCCGTGGAACAACAACGTGATTCTGAAATATCAGAAATTATTTCCAAATTCCGTTCAAATGACTTGCCGTCTGAAATATCACACACATACGATATTAGGGAGGGCATACTTTACCGTAAAATCGAACGTAATAAAAGCACTAAATGGTTACCAATATTGCCACACTCTTTAACCTGGTCAATGATTAATCATGTACACAGCGAAATAAAACACCTTGGTTATGAAAAAACGCTTGATAAATTATACGATCTTTACTGGTTCCAAAATATGTCCAAACTTGTTAAAAAATTTGTAGATGCGTGCGTCCTTTGTAAGGCTTCTAAAGGTCCGTCGGGTGCCCAGCAGGTCCGTCTTCATCCAATCCCTAAATCAGCCGTTCCATGGCATACAATTCATTTAGATTTAACTGGCAAACTCAGCGGAAAAAGCGAGCGTAAGGAGTATTGTTCCGTGTTTATTTATGGTTTTACAAAATTCGTCTTGTTAGAGCATACCTTAACCCTAAATGCGTCCAATGCTGTTAAATCACTTACAAATGCAATAAACTTGTTTGGCGCCCCTAAAAGAATAGTTGCAGATCGTGGTAGATCATATGATAATACTGAATTTAAGAATTTTTGTAAAGTCAATCGTATTGATTTACACTTAATAGCCACTGGTTCTAGTAGGGCCAATGGTCAGGTCGAGCGTGTCATGAGGACCTTGAAAAGTATGCTCACTATAGCTGAAACAGAGTCGGATAGCTTGTAGCAAGATCATGTGGGCGATATCCAATTAGCTCTCAATAGTACTCGTTGTAGAGTAACAGGGTTCACGCCCTTGGAATTAATGTTTGGTATTAAGGGTAGTTCATTAGGGATATCAAGAGTATCTACTAATCATCCTGATGAGAATAGGTTAAACCTCGAAACCATTCGATCCGATGCTTCTGCTAGTATAAAAAAGCTGGCCCAATATGACACAGATCGATTTAACAGGGGTAAAGCTACAGTAAAACCTTTCTCAGTAGGTGACTTTGTCTTCGTTAAATGCGAAGAAAGACACCAAACGAAACTAGACCGTAAATACAAAGGCCCCTTTAAAGTAATCGCTATTTTGGAAAATGATAGGTACGAATTAAAACACATTAATGGAAACAATAGAGTCTACAAATACTCTCACGAAAACTTGCGAGAAGTACCCCGTGGTCAGTAATTTTTTTCGGAAATCGCAGAAAATTATGATGAGGATGACGTGTCGGCGAATGATAACAACAGAGAGGTTCTTGTTCATGAGACTAGGCAACAGATTAACAATGATGATATTCAGTCTGTCAATAGTGATACCATGTCTGCCAATAGTGATACCATGTCGGCCAATAGTGATACCATGTCTGCCAATAGTGATACCATGTCTGCCAATAGTGATACCATGTCTGCCAATAGTGATACCATGTCTGTTCAAAGTGACACTAAATCTACCAGTTCTCATAATAATGCAAATTATAGAAACCCTGGTTTACGTGCTGTTTCAGTAGAATCTGTTGGCCCTGAATCAATCAACATTGTAACAGAAGCACTTGTACATCAACCAAAGTATTGAACTATTTGTTAAGCTAAAGGAACTATACTTGTTCGGCCTAGCTAGATCCGGTCCAGTTTAACTGTAGGGACACACCTGAAGGGCAAAACAATTGCCGGACCAGGGGGCTGATCTTGTAGGGTCAGAAGTTGACCGGACCATGAAACAAGTCTTGTAGAGTCATAGCTGACTGGACCAAGTGGTTAATATCTGAAGGGTCTAAGTAGACCGGACCAGAAGTAACAGCAGGATGACCAAACGGTACTTAATCATTTATTTTTCGTGTTTTAGATGTTACATTGTAAGCTGAGCGTACGAGGACGTCCGCACGTCAGCATGACCGTGTCGGCGTCGCATTGTAAACAACACGTGCATCGGGCCATGCGGTAACGCGCTACGTGATTCTCTCACCTCCTCGCTGCGGGGCGGAGTTAACGTGCGCTACGTCGTAGCGCACTACGTCGTAGCACACTGCGTCATTACCCCAACTCCAATTCTACCATATAAAAGAGTCCGCACAGCGGCAAAATGGCATTCGATCATTCCGCGCTCGACACCCGCCGTGAACGGACGTGCTGCCGCTCCCGCTCGCTGCACTCGATCACTGCGCTCTCGAATTCCGGATCTCGTTACGCTGCCGTAACACTCAGTAGTCGCCGACTACTACCGATCCACGGTCGATTAATTTTATTAATCGGCCGTACTGATCTCAAAAAGTGCCTTTTTCAAGGCAGGTATTTCTTTAACAGAAAAAGTGTCAGAGTAGCTCATAGGCCCCCTCTGGGCTAAATCCACTGTTTCGTGGTCCTCGGTGGATACCTGACGGTGCCAACGAAACCGAGTGGGGTGTTGTTGTCCCAATACACCCGCCGAACCCCTTCAGGGCTAGGCAGTTAATTGGAAGGGTCCCAGAGCTAACCGGCCTTGGGGGATCTCCTAGTCGGCTCTGGTGTACTGAATTCCTTTTCAGCTACTCACCTAGCGTCTCTAGGGTGTGTCTACACCCTTCGCGCTAGACTGGTTCAGGGCCCCTTTGCACATTAAGACTGGCAAAGGGTTACAAGCTTAGGGCTCACAATTAGGTACTCACCTCCCTGTCTGCACCCGACAGGGAGGGCGACTCATCCCCGGGCCTATCCACCCGGGGAGTTAGGTTTAGGGCCGTTAGGTCTATGTTAGGAGGAATTTAGATTCCAATATTTCGCCCCCGTAATTCCCCTCTCCCCCGCCATGAAGGACGCCCTAATAGCGGCGTTCTTCAAAGAGGTCCTCCTCAAGGACCCAGACTTCCTCGCCAGATATGGCGCTAGGTTTGCGGCTCTTAGCCAGCCGCTATCAACCGACTCCATCGCTGATTTCAGCGATGCTCTGACCCCCGCATCGACCGCGACCGCGACCGTGACCCCTGCTAGCCCCTCAGTGTCCATGGACATCGAGGAGCCCTTGTCGCAAGACAAGAGGTGCCCGACCCCTTTCTCCTACTCTGACGTAGAGTCAGTCGACTCTTCTTCTGCCCACTCTACTCCCTCTTCCGAGGACGACGGCTTCGTGGCCGTCTCCGGAAAGGGGAAAAAGAGGAAACAGAGGAAGGCGACGTCCTCGCAGGCGACTAAAATAGCCGCCACGGAGGTTCTCTCTGCCCCCACTCCCCCTGTATCTGTGGCGCCCTCCGCTGCCATCCCTACCCCGACCGCTTCGTCCGCTAAGGACACTCCGGCCACTCCGGCCCCTAAGAAGATCCCCCCTCCCCCTCCTGTAATCTTGCAGGACAAAACAAGATGGTTAGACGTTTCAAAATGGTGCGTCGAACAAAAAATCGGCTTCTCTAAAGCCACCGCGACCCAACAGGGAATTAAGATTACAGTCCCTACGTCCCGCGATTATAGGGACCTAACCAGAGTCCTCCGGGCGAGAGGTGTGTCATACCACACCTACTCGCTCCCCGAGGAACGACAGATCCGCGTGGTGATCCGTAGGATCCCGAAAGAAATCCCCACAGCCGACATCAAGGCCGACCTTGAGTCTCAAGGCGTCCCCGTGGACGAGGTGCACCGCATGCACCGCGCCAGGGGGGGCTCGGCTTACGACATGATCCTTGTCGTATGCCCCCCGTTCGAAGGGCATCACCCTATCCACAAAGTTTCCTCTATTTGCCATCTCACGGGCCTCGTCATCGAGAAGCCCCGGAAGAGCGGCGTCGTCGGGCAATGTCACCGTTGCCAGTTATACGGGCATGCGCAGAAGAACTGCCATGCGACTCCCAGGTGCGTCAAGTGCCTGGGGGAGCATGGCACTTCGGACTGCCCCCGCCCTAAAGACCGGTCTCTGTGCACCGAGCCGCCCAGCTGCGTACTGTGCGGTGAGGCTGGACACCCGGCAAACTACCGGGGCTGTCGTATGGCCCCCAAGACGTCCTCATCAAAACTGGTGAAACGGGCAGACGCCCGCCAGCAGAGAGAGTGCCCATCATATGGGTTCTTCCCCCCCCCATCACAGACATTCCCTCAACTCCCCCTGAGGCTGAGCCCGCAAAGGCCTAACCCATGGAATGCGATGAACCATCAGCAGGCGTTCCCTGCTATGGTTCAGCCCAGACCCACCCCGCCTCCCATCAGACCGCTGATGGACCCCCGCATCCGCGTTTCCGCACCTATTCAACCCGCGAAACCCGCGCCCGCTCCCATGGCCGCTGCCGCAACCGCTGCGCCACGGCCCGTCGCCGCTCTAACCACCCCGGTGGTCGGCCCGTCCATCCCAATTGATCCATTCAGTGTGATCTCTGGGACTTTTTCGTTATTTTTCACACCCCGCGCGCGCAAAATGGCCAACGAGCTCGTTGCCGCCCGTAATTCCTGCGATCTCGCTCAGATACAGCGTATCTTCCACGCGTATCCAGAGATTACGCAAGCCCTGGAGAACTTCGCGAAACCCAAATAATGGATTTACATCCAAAAGCACGTACCAAACCCCGATCCCTAAAGTTAGGTTTCTTCAATGCCAATGGCATGAATAACCAGCGAGATGAAATCGCTGCTTTCCTCCGCGACCACCAAATTGATATTCTCCTATTACAGGAAACATTCTTAAAGCCCAGCCGTCGAAACCCGTCAATTGCCAACTATCGTATAGTTCGCAATGACAGGACTAGATGTCACAGGGGCGGCACCCTAATTTATTTCAGATCAACCCTCCACTGCATCCCAATGGACCCGCCCCCTCTCTCGCGTTTAGAAGTGTCCATATGCAAGCTAGGTATGACTGGCCACCAACCGATCACCATAGTATCGGCCTATATTCCCCCCGGTTCCTCATCGGAGTTAGCCCTTCCCCCCCTCTCTGACGACCTTTCCATTCTTCTTGGCCTGAGTGACTCCGTTATCATAGCGGGCGATCTCAACGCCAAACATCATGCTTGGAACAGCACCAGGACCTCCACCAGAGGCAGACACCTGTTTGACCTATGTCCCATCCTCAACTTCGACATCATCGCCCCGATGACTCCCACTCACTTTCCCCACGACCCTAGCCAAACCCCCGACGTACTTGACATAGCGCTTCTGAAGAGTATCAACCTACGGTTGGATTCTATAGAGGCGCTTGACGAACTCTCTTCTGACCACCGTCCAGTTGTTGTAAAGCTGGCACCACGCCTAGGTCTCCATGACCCTGATAGACCCCCTCTCACCAAGTTAGTTACAGACTGGAGGAAAGTAAGCGACTGCCTGAAATCCACCACGTTAGGCCCCCGACTAGACTCCATTCCCGACCACTTCGACTCTATCGCTGACACGACAGCCGCGATCGACTCATTCACAGTGCACGTACAATCAGTCCTGAACGACTGTTCAAGGGAGGTTCCGGCGATGGACGACCATCGCTGGAAGCTCCCGGACGATGTACGCGAACTGTTGAATGAGAAGAACGCGGCCGTCCGTGCGTACAGTAACTTTCCCAACCACGCGAACAAAGCCCATATGCGCTATTTACAGAGATCTGTAAAGACACGCCTATCGGAGCTGCATAACGCTGGATGGGACAAGATGCTGAGCGAGCTAGAGCCCACTCACCGAGCGTTCTGGGACCTTCAGAGGAAACTCAAATCCGACGAAGTCGTCTCAATGCCCCCCCTGGTGCGCCCCGACAAGACCATCGCTTTCGATGACGTCGACAAGGCAGAATGCCTAGCCGATAGTCTTGAGGCTCAATGCTCACCTAGCTCTCAACCAGTAGACCAAGCTCACCTGTCCCAGGTCGACGCGGAAGTCGAACGTAGAGCCTCCCTCCCGCCCGTTGAAGACCCTGACTATCCTCTGCCTCCCGTCACTCCAGACGAAGTGCATGATATCATCAAGGGTCTAAAACCTCGCAAAGCCCCCGGCTCAGACGGAATCACCAATAGGGTGCTCCAACTGTTCCCCGCTCACCTCATAATGCTCATGGCCACCATCTTCAATGGAGCCCTGAGCAATAACATCTTCCCACAAGAGTGGAAGAAGGCCACCGTCATCGGCATACCGAAGCCCGGTAAGCCGAAAACGGAGCCCACCAGCTACCGGCCCATCAGTCTGCTCAATGTCTTCGGCAAAATCTATGAGAGGCTTATCTTAAAGCGCCTCAGAGATTTTGCGGAAACAAAGGGCCTCATCCCCGACCAACAGTTCGGCTTTAGAGCCCAACATTCTTGCGTCCAACAGGTCCACCGCATCGTTGAACACATAAGCCACGGCTTTCAACGTGGTCTTACGACCGGTGCTGTATTCTTCGATATAGCGAAAGCGTTCGACAAGGTCTGGCACAACGGCTTATTATATAAGCTCTACAAAATCGGTGTGCCCGATCGTCTCGTGCTCATCTTACGAGACTTCTTGTCGAACCGCACCTTCCGCTATCGCATCGAAGGAGCGCTATCCTCCCCTCACCCTATCCGTGCAGGCGTCCCTCAGGGCTCTGTACTATCCCCTCTCATTTTCACTCTCTTCACCAGCGACATCCCGAAAAGTAGAAAGGCGCAGTTGGCTCTGTTCGCAGACGACACGGCCATCTACTACACCGGGTTAGTCCACGACCACATATCTCGCACTCTCCAGACCGAGGTCAACAAGCTTGGCGCTTGGTTTAGAAAGTGGAGAATCGAGGTCAATCCCGACAAGAGTCAGGCTGTTCTCTTCTCCAAACAGCGTAAAAACCTCATCGCCCCCCGACCGCTCACCATGTTCGGCAAGCCTATCCCTTGGGAGAAGCGAGCCAAATACCTAGGCGTGACCCTTGACCACCATCTCTCGTTCTCAGAGCACATCAAGCAGGTGCGTTCGCGTGCCGCTTTCGCTCTCGGTAGACTTCACTCCGTCCTAAATGCGCGCAGCAAATTGTCCCTTAAGGGCAAATTGCGTATTTACACAGCGTGCATCCGTCCCATCATGACTTATGCCTGTGCAGTCTTCGCACACGCTAAACCCCACCACATCCACAGGATGCAGTCCCTCCAAAACCGTTTCCTCCGAAAGGCAACGGGAGCCCCCTGGTTCGTTCGAAACGAGATCCTCCATCTCGATCTTAGAATCCCCACCATCAAGCAGTTCATGAAGCGCATCACGAAGCGCTTCTTCGACTCCGCCACCACCCACCGCAACCCTCTGGTTGTGCAGGCCGCCAGTTATAGGCCCTCCACCATTAGTTCTATTCGCCGTCCAAGGCATACCCTCTCCGACCCCGATGACCCCATTACCCTCCTCCAGGAAAGCAATAGGGCAACGAGTACAGTGCACAAAACACACCGACGACCTACATTCCGACCTCGCCGCCGAGGTCCCTCGCGTAAACCCCGACGTAATTGTCCCCCCCGACCCTTGCTCGAAGAAGTGCCAGCCCGCGCCGCAGCTGAGCCTGTAGCTTTAAATTCCCCGATTAATAATAATAATATTAACCAGATCCAGCCTGTCCCATCTTGCTGTCCTCCCCCCAGCGACGCCCTAAGCCGAGGTCCGTACCCCACAGGGGGTGCCCTTAGCGTGCAGTCGCTTAGTAATATAAGAAATTCGCCCCTGGCTGGAGGCTTTGAGTTCGCTTAAGGCAGCCACAGGAAAGTCCGGTTAAGTAGTCACGACCTCTCAAGGTCAACTACGAGATGCCATACACAAAAAAAAAAAAAAAAAAAAGCAAAATGGCATTCGGATTAGCTCGTGGCCCAAGGAGCATTATCCTAGTACTACTAGTATTGTTTTTAACCCGCGCGGACCGCCATAAAGTTTTAGTTTCCTCTGTGTGGGCACAGGCTTCCTAACAAGTACCTGTGCGGACACAGGGGGAGCCTGCCGTGCCGCCCGGTGGAGCCCCACCGAAGCGGTCGCGGAGGCCACGCCCCCGTCATGCCAAAACCCGGCAAGCGCGGCTCTCTGGGCCGCGATGCCGGGTCGCCGGAGGACCGTCCGGCGCTGGACCGGGCGACGTCGCTGCCTAATATTGGCGACGCGTCGTCCGGGTCGTCCGGTGCACCGCCGGTCAGGCCTCCACCCACGAAGAAGGAGGGAGATCGCCGCCACCACGAGGACAGAAGAGGAGGGGGAGGGGGGACCGCTGTAGCTGCCGGCCCTCCGACGACACCGGCGCCTGCGCGCGTTGCGCCGACGCCGTCGTCGAGCCGGCAGCACGCGGTACCTATCCGCCCCGCTGCATTTCGTCCGGTGCCAATCCAGGCACCGGAACCAACTGCCAGCAGCGCCGCAAGCGCGCGCCCTAGCACCGCCGGCGCGCCCACCAGCTGCGCCCACTGCGCGCGCTGACGGGACACGGACGCGGCCCGCCGCCGCTCAACCCACGCGCCCGCTGGCGCCATCCGCGCGCCCCCGCGCGCCCCCAACCCGCACCACCGCGCCTCCGCCGCGGTTTGCGTCGCCGCCCGCGCCCTCCAGGGCTGCGGCCGTGCAGACGCAGACGATGCATCAAGCTGTGCCAGCTCCGAGCACCGCCAGCTCCGCTCCCAGCCGCTCGCTGGCGGGACCGGAGACGGCTGAGCAGGAGCGGCCAGTAAGTGCCGGCCCATCCACCCGGCAACCACGCGCGATGCCTAGGGTGCCCGCCTCGCCGGCGCCCCCCCGCACCTCCGCGTACGACTCGCCCGCCATGCTGTCGGCATGCTCCTCCCGTGTGGGGTCGAGCGTGTCGCTGGCCTCGGTGGGCTCGGCCGCGTCCGGTCGCGATGACGTGTCCCCGGACACGACCCCGCGATCCGGTCAGCGGCCCAACGTGGGAGAGGGTGAGGACGCCGAGCCAATGTCGCCGGCGTCACCAACACCGTCACTGGGTTTCGGCTTTGAGTTTGCTCTCGAGGCCAGACCCCAGCGGCGGAGAAGAAGCTCCGGCGACACCGCGTCGGAGGAGGCGAAGAGGTACTGCCTCGACCCGCCGCGGCCACAGCGCGAAAGCGCGCCGCGGGGTCGGGGGGTGCCGAAATCGCCTACCTTCTCCGATGCGGTGCGCCGTACACCGCCGGCGTCACCGAAACCGGACTCATCTGCAGGGGTAAGTGCCACACGCATATCCCCTGCCCCCCCTGCAACTACAGCGCCCCCTGTGGCCACCCCCGGCACCGTCGCAGCGTCTACGTCGACGAAACAGAAGCCGGGGCCAAAAAAGCTACGCTACCCTCCGCTGGTGGTGGAGAGGCTGCCAAACTGGGCCGCCCACTTTAGGGCCATCAGTGCCAAACTGGGCCGGCCTCCTAACGCTCGTCCATACGGGAGCGGGGTTCGCTTCACTCCCGACAGCGAGGAGGAATATAGGCTGGTCCAGAGGTACCTGACTGGCCTGGAAAAGGAAAGCGGCGTATCTTGGTTCGCCTACTCACTGCCGGCGGACAAGAATATGAAGATTGCCATCAGGGGGCTGCCGGCCGATACAGACCCCCAGGAGATAGAGGAGGAGCTCCGGGCGTTGGGTTACCAGCCGGAGTATGTGCGCCACATAAAGGGCGCACAAGGACGACCCGGCTGTGTTTTTCACGCCATTCTGAAAAAGACGCCTGACGTCCGGGCCATATTTGACACCACGATATTTATGTATATGCGTGGTGTCAAAATAGAGGCTTGGCGTGGAAAGCGTGGGCCCGCACAGTGTCACCGGTGCCAGCGCTTTCGCCACAGCTCGCACCAGTGCCACCGTCCGCTCGCTTGTGTGCGGTGTGGAGGGGAGCACGCGGCACGAGACTGCCCGCGCCCGCGGGAGGAACCGGCCACCTGCGCTAACTGCGGTGGGCCTCATCCCGCGTGCAACATCAAGTGCCCTGTGTTCCAGGATGAAATCCGGAACAAGCGAGCGGGGACCGCAGCCATCACGGCCAAACGCCGGACACAGCTGGCCACGGATAGGCCACAGGCGAGTATTTTAGAGGCAGAAGGCACGACGCTGATGGCGGCGGCCAACGGCCCCACACAGAGGACCCATGCCTCCTCCTCTGGGCGGAGGAAACACAAACGCGGGGGGAAAGGTAGGAAACCCAAACCCCCAGCGACCACAGCGACCCAAAAAGACATCCCCGCGGCCGACCCTGCCTCAACCAGAGAGCAGGCTGTGGACAAAGGTAAGGTACCTACCGCTGGCGCCGGCATAGCGCAGCGGAGAGATGGGGAACTTAAAAAGTTCGCCACGAAAACGAGTGGCGCCGCCACCGGCGTAACTGACGCTAGCGCCAGTGTGGAGCGGCGTAAAGTGGCGGAACCAAGCAAGTTCCCCAGACAGGAGACAGATGGCGCTACCGGCGCCTCTAAAACAAAGAAGGAGTTCACAGCCTGCGCCATTAAGCTGCTAATGGACCTCATAAAGGCCATAAGGCAGGGTCAGGATGTGGAAACGGTCATCCTCGATGGCCTGGCCACTTTATTAAGGCTTTATCATGGCTAGGCCACTGAGGGTGATCCACTGGAATGCCCGCGGCCTACGGGATAAGGTCGCCCCCCTCCGCCACCTCCTGAGGGATCAGGACATCGACGTGGCGCTCATAAGCGAGACGCTCCTGGGGCCCGAGGACCGGGTTAGGTTCCCGGGATACCTCGCTTACAGGAAGGATGAAAGGTCGGCTCACAATATCCGTTATCGTGGTCTGGCGGTCCTTGTGAGACGAAGAGTCGTCCACCAACAACTCCCCTTGCCGTCGCTCAGCAGTTTTTACGCGCTGGGTGTGCAGCTCCATGTAGCCGGTGAGGATATTAACTTATACGCCTGTTATAAGCCGCCCGCGGCCCATTTGGACCCGATAGAGCTGCGGGCGCTTATCAACACGTCACAGGCAACCATCCTCGCCGGTGATTTCAATTGTAAACACCCAGCGTGGAACTCAGCCAACACGAATACCGAGGGGAGACGGCTCTTCGCGGACGCGGAAGCCTTCGGCTATACGGTGTCCGGCCCAGAAATGCCGACTCACTACCCGGACGTAGCAGTGAATACACCGGACGTGCTGGACATCGTAGTCCACCGAGGGCTACACTGCCAGATCACGCAACAAGTGATAGACGACGAGTTACAATCGGACCACCAGCCTGTACTCGTCGTCTTATCGGGTATGCCGACCCGACTGAAGCCCATAGCGCCACGTCGCACAACGGACTGGACAAAGTTCGAGGAAGAGCTAGAGACCACTACGCCTACTCGGCCCATTGTCACCGCCGCGGACGTGGATCAGATGGCTTGCGACGTCACTGCTTGCATACAAAGCGCCTTACAAACGGCGACTACGACGCAGCCGCAGGGGAGAGTGCTATTGCCGCCCCTGCCGGCGCGTCTGAAAGCGATGAACGCCGAAAAGAGGCGCCTTCGCAAGCAGTGGCAACAATTAAGATGCCCAACCTTGAAAACGCAGCTGAACCGTCTCGCGGAGAAGGTAAAGGCCGAGCTTAAGGCGCATACCGCCGCGGGCTGGGAGGAACGAATCGACGCGACCACAGATAGTTGGCCGTCGGTTCATAAACTCTGCCGCCAACTATCTAACGCCCCAGCCCCGGTGCGACCGCTTCAAGGGAGTGACGGGGCGCTCAAATATGTAGCGGAGGACCGGGAGGAGGTCTTCGCAGAACACCTGGAGCGTCAGTTCCGCCCCAACCCGACCGATGACATCGATCATGTCGCAGCGGTCGAGAAACACCTGGGAGACTATTTCGGCCTGCCGATAGCTCCCGATGAGGACCCCATATTTTTCTCGCCTGGCGCAGTCAGACGCGCCATCCTTAAGACGAGGCCCAGGAAGGCCCCCGGTGCCGACGGTATCTCCAACGCAGTGCTGCGCCACTTGCCGCACCGAATGGTCGCGGCGGTAGCGCGCCTGTACACGGCGATACTGCGCACGGGGGCTTTCCCTGCTTCGTGGAAGGAAGGGCGCGTCATTATGCTGCCCAAGGCGGGAAAGAATATACTGAAGCCGGAGAGCTATCGGCCTATCACCCTGTTGCCGACGGTCTCCAAGGTGTTCGAAGCACTCCTGCTGCGACATCTCCAGCCACACATCGCCCCACGCCCGGAACAGTTCGGGTTTAGGGCGGAACACAGCACGACGCTCCAGCTGTCGAGGGTACTGCACCACCTCGCAGCTGCGGCCAACAAGAAGGAGTACTTGGTGGCAGTACTCCTCGACATGGAGAAGGCCTTCGACCGCGTGTGGCACGATGGCCTAACATACAAGCTGGCCACGTCAGACGCGCCCCGTCGCGTAGTAAAAGTGGTCTCTAGCTTTTTGTCCCACAGGTGCTTCAGGGTGGTGGTCGACGGCGCGCTGTCTAGCGCGTGCCCAGTGCTGGCAGGTGTGCCGCAGGGCAGCTGTCTGTCGCCGACGTGTTACTCGCGTTACACCGACGACATCCCCGCCACTTCCGACGCGACGCTCGCGCTGTATGCCGACGACGCCGCGTACATTACTACGTCGCTTAATGCGAAGTACGCGGCGGTCAAAATGCAGCGCGCGCTCGATCAACTTCCCGAGTGGCTGTCGAAGTGGCGGCTTTCGGTGAGCGTGGGTAAGACGCAGGCGATGGTCACAGGATCAGCGCGCCTCCCGCCACCCTTGAATCTACAAGGAGCCGACATCGATTGGTCGCCCCGGGTCAAATACCTGGGTGTCACCATCGACCGTCGGCTCACTATGGGGCCACATGTCCGCAAGGTCGCCGCGCAGGGTAGGGTCGCCCGCAACCTGCTTAAACCTGTGCTCTCGTCCCGCATCCCGGTGCGCGTCAAATTGGGCGTGTACAAACTGTACGTGCGCCCAATTTTGACGTACGCCGCCCCCGCTTGGTTCGCCCTCACGAGCGAGTCGAGCCGGAAGCTGCTCCGCGCGCAACAGAGCATTGCGCTGCGGACCATTGTTGACGCTCCTCGCTTCGTGAGGAATGATGTAATCATGCGGGACCTCGGGATCGAGAGCCTGGATGAGTTTGTGCGGCGCCTCGCGAAGGGGATGTACGCGCGTGCCGACGCATCTGATTGGCCACATGTCAAGCAGATAGCGCCCTGGCATACGCGTCCCCCTGACGCGAGACCCTTGCCCCGCGACCTGGTAGCGGACGAGTGACCCCATACACCGGACTGGACGCCTCGAGTAAGTCGCACCCAGGTTACACGCGGCTTACTCGACTCAATAGAACTCTACAGATGACATACATCTATTGCGTGGCGTGTGCTAAGTTAATATAGGCGCGTCACGTAATTAAACCAGACACCCAGTACTAAACAAGCTTTTAACTCACACGTGCGTGCGCGGTGCGGGCCGCGACGCACGTAGACACTGAACGGCGTTACACACAACACAATGCCGTTCACACACACATGACAGTTCCTTAGTCCGGACCGTAATCGGCTAGATCTGAGAGCGGGGCGGGCGGGGACTATACACCTATCTGTAGGAACGCCGAGTCGGCTCCACTGTCGCTGGTCGTCCTCGCTGGGCCTCCCCCGGGTAACCGGGGGTCTCACCTGGCGGGGACTGACCGCCGTGGAGTCGTGAAGAAAGCGGCGCTAATGTACTAGCGTCGTGGCGTGCCTACAGATTTACACTTAGCAACCAGTGACACGGACGCGTTAAAACGCGTCCGACGATTTTTAAATCGCCAATAGGCGCCCATAATGAGGGGCCCATATTAACGGGCCAACGCAGACCCTCCGCGGCCAGGGAGCGATGCTCCGGCTCCGCATGCCGCGCCCCCTTGCGGGGGCGCAGCGACATCTTCGAGTAAAATGGCATTCTGACTTCAGGCGTGGCCCGGTGCACAGGTTGTATTACCCTTACTTATTGTTACTCTGCCTTTCTGTACTTTATTGCTATTTCTGTCTGATTAAGGTGTTACTGTATTACTGGTGTCATAGCTGTTATTATAATAAAATCATAAGACGCTTTTTTTTATATAAAGAAACTGATTGTGTGGTTTCCTGTAAAATTAATCAATTAAATAATTCTAATTTATTACTGTTGAAAGAACCACTTTTATTTTACAATATGTCTGATCCTGTGCCTTCAGATTCTTTTTTTGATGATGGTAACACTTGGATGACAGAAAAGTGAGAAAAAGCCGGGTGAAAGATAAAACTTGGGGATTCTTGGAAAAAAAATACGACGAAGGTGGTCTCGTATTACAATTTATGGTGTAAAGTACCAATTAAGCAAATTGTTAATTTATTTGAGTGTATAATTCTTTCAGTAGGTAGTGAATTTTACCTTTAATTCATTTAAACCAACGATTTGTCTGATTTTTCTAGATGTATTGACTATATATTAAGATCTACGTTAGATCTAAACATGCGCAACATAGCTGTTGACATGATAATTATTCCGAACCATAGAGTCTGTTTATAATATGCATAAAACATATCTTTTTATACACATTATGAGGGTGACACAGAAAGTTCTTAGAAAATCAAAAACTGAACAAACTAGCAAGTTATTAGTTTTATTATATATTTTCAAAATAGTGTCCATTTACATCAATACATCGCTGCATCCGATGGAACCACTGAGAAAAGCACTTTACCCACTCATCCTTTTGGGTCTCTTCTACGGCATTTTGAAACGCAGCCACTGCTTTCTCGGCGTCCTTATAACGTTTTCCTCGAAGTTTTTCTTTTATTTTCGGAAATAATAAAAAATCGCAAGGTGCGAGGTCGGGGCTATAGGCCGGGTGACCCAGTAATTCCACGTCTGACGTCGCTAAGTAGTCGATTGTTTGCTTGGCGGTGTGCGACGAGGTGTTGTCGTGGTGAAGGAGGATCCTACTACGAGGTCGTTTCTCCCGAACTTTTTCCAAGACAAGTGGCAAACAATTTTGTTGCGTAATCAAAATCAAAAGTAATTTATTCAAACTAGGCTGAAAATCAGCACTTTTCGAACGTCAAGGTTACATAAGACAGTCCCCCAAAAATGCCCGCCCTTCACCACTTCCTAGTGCTTTAGCTGGGATGAAGAAGTGGTGAAACAAACTCCCCAGCAGCACGTCTGTCTGTTTAGTTATATAAACTTGATTCTATACAAATCGTATGCAAAGTAATTAACATTACGAAACACAAAACATTGGATTAAATTACACACTTGCCATATGTTAACTAGCACACGCCAGTATACCAACAAAACAATGAACAAACTGTACTCAAGCAGATAAAAATTACAACATAAAAAAACGTAAATAGAACTTAATACCTAAATAAAAGCCTCCAGGCATAAAGGGCGTGCCCGCTTACATAAGGCTATTGCTGTAGCTAGAAGTGAGAAATGATAAACTAGCCCCATCGAAGTAAAATAAGTAAACAATTACTAATAACAATTAAAACCATGATCAGCAAGACGACCAGTCACCACAAGCAGCACCCGTTCACGAGCATAACGCAAAGATCAGCCATCACCCCCCTCGCCATATTGGAGCGAAGGAGGCAACCCGACCCCCGACGCTACCGCAGGCAGTGACATCTAAGGGAGCATTGGCCGGTTGAGACGAGCTTGCTGCCGGTTGCTCAGGCAAGAATAGTATAATCAATAGTCGAGGACGCTAGCTAACCACTTATTGCAATACAACTCATAAAACACACATTGTAATGTGTAGATTATGTCACTAATAAATTAAAATTTAACTAAATTAAATTACATTGACTTATACAGTCAAATAAAAAAATAATCAATTATATGAACTCATATAACCTGTCAGTAGGTAAGCTAATTCAGGAGAAAGAACATAAACATTGTCTTGAGTTAATCACAGCGACCAAGTTTTCTTATCTTTAAGGAGTCATTGATACAATAGTATGCCTTTGAACAAAGGGTGAATTTTGCTTTAGTTTTAAACGCATTAAAAGGCAAATCTAGCAAAGAAGAGGGCAGCATGTTATAAAAAGTTATACCAAGCCCAACAAATGAGTTATGTACCTTATGAAGCCGGTGAAATGGAGCTCGTAATTTGTCCTTATTTCTGGTGTTAATATTGTGAATATCACTATTTTTAGTGCATAAGTGTATATTTTGCCTAATATATAAGATGTTGGCGAAGATGAATTGTGGCATCACAATCACTAAAAATATTATCAATACAAGTCGACGAGGACGCCGCGTGATCATAGTAGGTTCAAAAAACAAGTTAATTAAATTATAAGACCTAAACAGATTGAGAAGTCTAATACTTAATGGAGTAACATCTAAAATATTAATATTAAAATCTCCACATAAAATTATACTTTTGTTACTACTTTTAACCTATTGAGTGAATCCTATTCGAAAAGAATAAAATCTCCAGAGGGGGGTCGAAAAACGCACATTATAACGTATCGCTCGAGTTCAACATAAGACAACTCAATAGTGCGCTCGATAGAAAGATTAACTAAGTCTAAACGTTGTTTACACTTCAACTTGAATGACCTGTCCTTCCGAAGAACGAGGCCACCATCTTTTTTCCCACGCTTCGACCTCTCTTCACTTTAGTTGGCAACTCCTCGGAAGGAAACACCCAGACAACAGACTGTCTCTTAGTTTCAGGATCATAACAATAAATCCGGCTTTCGTCACCCGTACGAACACAGCATTTGAGTCACCGCCGTTAAATCTTTGAACCATTTCACGACACCAATCAACACGACGGAGTTTTTGGGCCTCTGTCAAATTATGAGGTATCCACCGGGCAAAAAGCTTCCTGACCGCTAAATTTTCATGGAGGATTTTGTGCACTTGACTCATACCGATGCCTAAGCTTGCCCGAATCTGCCGATAAGTCACTCTTCTGTCAGTCTCTATCATACGCCGCACAACACTGATGTTATCTTCAGTTGTCGCCGTAGAAGGCCGTCCCTCACGCAGATCATCGGTAAGATTAGTGCGACCACGTTTAAACTCATTAAACCAGTTGTAAACAGTGGCACGAGATGGGACTTCATTGTGAAAGGCTAATCGAAGTCTACCTATCATAACTTTCTTGTTGACTTAAATTACATCAAAAGTCATAAAAAATCATTGCCTATGAAAATTTTCTCGCGTTAAATTCATGCTGACGTGACACAGACAATTTTCAATCTGCCATTCTGCCGCCAAGTCGTAAACAAATGACAAATGAATAAAATACATAAATAATATTGGCAAAGAGTTCCATTTTCAAAATTTTAACAGTTTTTTTAGAGCAGTGGTGGCCCAGTGGTGACGGCCGCGACTTACGAGTTGTAAGTCGTAGGTTCGAACCCAGACAGGCGCTTTACTTTGTGTTAATTATTTCATCACCACTGCTCTCAAAAACGGTGAAGGAAAACATCGTGAGGAAACCGGCATATCCTAGAACCAAAAATTCGAAGACGTGTGACATCCACCAACCCGCACTGGGCCCGCGTGGTGGATTACGGCCCATTCCCTCTCACAGAGAGGAGGCCTGTGTCCCAGCAGTGGGAACATTATAGGCTCATTATGTAACGGTTTTTTATTTTATACAAGTGGCCAGTTCAAAAAACTTTCAGTGTCGCCCTCGTATTTATATTTTTGGACCAAATGATCCGATTTAAACAGCATCCAACAAATTGTTGAATTCAAATAGTATTTTTTTTTTAAAAACGGTCCGACATACAAAATATTGACTGCAGGTTGATCTTATAAATTGGGTCTGATGTAACAACCCTCGCATAAAAATAATAATAGCCATGTTCTCCTCAATCATCAAAATTATAGAATAAGACAGTTTCAATGTTAGTTTTTGCTCTCCTGAAAAATGGGTCTGATGTTGAGATTTGTTTTCTTTGTCAGTAATTACACTCTTTTATATAACCGTCGTCGGTGTCCCAAAATCACGCAAGCTTAATCTGTGCACGCAAGATTTTAATTTCGCGCCATTCAGGTGGTAAATTGATAAGAGCTGCCAACAAAAAAAAGATGCATGACAGCTGACATAGTTTAGGATTTTAAAAATAAATAATGGAGTTCTATACGAAAGAACAACGAGTTTTCATTGTTAAGAAATATTTTGTGTTCATTGTTTTCTGGTCGTGTAACTACCCCTTTCGGAGACCAGAATAATTAACCTTCAACTTCAATTGGCCGCCCATATCATGCGATTTAACTCCTTAGACTATTTCTTAAGGGTTTTTTGAAGTTGAAGGTTTAAAACCAAAAAGCTCACCACCACCCACGCTAACACCCGATCAAAACCTTGTTTAACCATTACAAACTTGCATAAAAATCTTGCTTGGATCTGGTAACATTTATACTCAGTATTATTGATTTTATGTTTAATGATTACGACTGAAGGCCATGTCTAGGGTCATGAATAAAGATATAAAAAAAAAAAGTATTATTGATTGATTGTTGTTATAATACGACTGTCTCTGAAAGTGACAGAACTGACAGATAAAGATTTTCAAAATGTCCGGGAGTAATTGTTTAGATCTTACGTCCCTTCCCGGATCATTGGCCCATGTAAATGTAGAAATATCACCCGAGGAGCATTATTATTACCATTATCAATATCAAATGCTTCGTCTGTTAGCATTGCTCCAGGAGTACACGGATAATTAATTCGTTGTCCCGTTCGACTTCGACGTTTACTTGCGTCCATTTCAGTTCAGTGTTTATCGATCGCTTAAAAATGATTCCAAGTGAGATTTTCGCTGAAGATTTGATGAGTACAGTGATTCGATATGGCTTGTATATCGGTGCGGCCTTCCAGCTTGTCTGTCTCATGGCTTGTGTGACTCTGACTGACGAACAAAGCGAGCCGCATCCCTACGAAAAGGTAAACCATTGTTTTATCGATTAATCTGTTAACGTAAATATACGGGTTTCTCAGTCAATCCAAGCTTATTTATGTGTCTAAAATGACTCTTTAAACCATTGTTTTATCGATTAATCTATTAACGTAAATATACAAGTTTCTCAGTCAATCCAAGCTTATTATGTGTCTAAAATGACTCTTGGTGCACGGCTTACTATTTGCCTTGCAGTAATAGCCAATAGGTAGCATAGAATTCCCTAAATGCCCACTGTTGGATACCACTTCCATAGATCTGTACCATAAAAAATTGTTCCTTGATGCATCCACTAGAAAATTCTATTGGTACCGATTGAACAAAAAATTAAACATCTGCAATTTTGTCCAACTGTCAGACTTGATATAAAAGGCAAAAAATAAATACTATTAACTTTTCTTATCGCTTTCAGGCTTACACAGACAGTGATGAATGCAGCTCTGAGCAATCTTCACCAGGGCATCGAGCAGCCATGTCTCGAGCCAGGCGGCATGACAAGAAGAAAAGGCGCTAACCACAGCTGAAAGAATGGATCTGGAATCTTTTTGTATTAATCAGTGTTGTGTCTATGCATTGTGTTATTTAAAAAAATATGGCACCATCTTGTAAATATCACTTGAAATACCTACATCAATTTATTTTGTGGCCATTTAAGACCATAGAAAAATTTGTAATGAAATAATTTTTTACATTGTCTACAAGTGGTGCAATACTTTTGAATACAGTTTTACTATAATTTTAAGTTATAACTTTTATAAATAGATGGTTTCTATAAAACATTCCTTTTGTGTAGTTGTTGATCAATGTAAGAATACTCATATACTTTTTAAACTATCTTAAGACACTGACAACACCTGAACCGCAGTCACTGTCAGATTGCATAGAAAGGAAAGAGAAGCGTGATGATGCAAAGCTTGTAATTTATTGCAAAATATGAAGCAATTATCTATTTACTCAAAATTGAGTTGAGTAATCGAAAATAAAAAACAACTAAGTTGTGCATTCAAATAAGACGTTCTTGTTATTAATTAAATACGTAACCTATGTTGATATTTAATACAGATATTTTGGATTAGAACTCAAGGTAAGAGGTTAGTTTAACGTTAGTTTGTATCGAGATTTTTGTTCAAAACGTGTTTTGGTAACAACCAAGTTCTGGGAAATATGTTCAAAATTAACATAATTTTTTCCGCTACCACAAACTATACAGATTTGGCAATTTTTTTACTTAAGAGAAGCCAATTTTGGTCAATTGGGTCTTGTCAGTGCCTTAAATCATGTATTATGGCTATTATTTAATAGCCATAATTAAATAATAGCCATAATACATGATTTAAGTTTACGTAATGTTACAACTTTATGTAATGTTCAAGACTCTTGAGTCTTGAACATTGTATTGAACTTGATTGCTTGCAATCAAGTTTATAGCATAGTTTTGACATCTCTCCCTTTAGTGTACCTACTCAAGCATGCTTGAAAATGACTGTAATTCCTGATAGAAAGCCACATTGTATTGATCTCAATTATAATCAAATAAAACGAACAAAATGATATAAAGCATTTTATTTGTTATGTGGACTAGAACCTTATAGCATTAAGATTATCGCATCTATATTAAACTAATCAATAAAAATCTCATATAAAATTATTCAACATTTGTACAGTTTAAGCACATTGTAAGTACAACAACGTTTAAGGCACTGGATAACTTACAACTAGTGATAGCACCAGACATTCATGTTTCTTACATCCTCTGATCAGTTGCATTACCTTTTGCGGATGGTAAACGAGACAATAGAAGTTTTATTGTTATGACGTCTATAGATGTCCACAGCTCGCGAAAGCGTTATTAATCATTGTATCTTTTTTCACTTGGCACTTTGAATTGGCACTCTGTCTCACAGAACACTTACTCCTAGCGGAGCTCTGTCTCATTGGAAAATTACTGTATAATAATATTTATCTTATTCATGTAATTGTGCATGTTTTATTAATGTAAATTTATATAAAAGTTATAGTAGTACAGTTGCAGCAGACATGAAAATTTGTACATGATGTTGATGAAAATTTATATCTCTATTGACATAATTATATATTGTTTGTACTTTGAAACTTCAATTTTTTTTCTGCAAAAACATTTGTCAGACAGAGAGCAAATTGTATTGGAGAAAGTATGTTATCAAAACTAACATTACATACAACAATAAAATATATAACATCACGCCTGTGTCCCCGAAGGGTTCGGCAGAGGCGTACCTATAGTACAGATTTCGCCAGTTACAATAAAATACGTAATATAAAAAAAAAACAATTGACATACATTACGATTGCACTGAATATTTTTTCTATCCATTATAAAATTACTAACGCAAAATACATTTGCAAAAAAAACAACAAAACACAGTTATTTACATAAATTGGACAAAATATCACTTAGGGCAGACTAACAGCGTAAGGATGGCAATGCAAGAAACTCAATGCTTTTGTACGTAGTTAAATGCAATGTTTTGTAAAAGCTACATTTATTAACTTGTCGTTAGGTTAAAGTTATGCGTTTTCAACGCGTGGATGAGGTCGTTGTCAGAAATAAATTGTTTGAACGCGTCAAGTTTCTTGAAACATATTGTGACACAACACGACTTGTTACCACCACAACACGCTTCCGTTTCACCAGACGACGGCTTTCTGTCGCTACCACACGACTTATCATCGGAACTGGACACTTTAGTGCTACAGCACGACGCGTTCTCTTCACTAGCAGACTTTTTCTCACTGCAAAACGATTTCTTTTCCACTTTATTCCGATCGCATTTGTCACTAGAATCTGCGTCGGAGCTACACGAACATGACAAACTATCCACCACCGCTGACGATTGTAAACTATCGTCGCATTCGTGAACAGTAAAAATTCCTAAATCTTCCAAGTTTGAATTGTTGTGTCGTCTATGGTAATGCAAGAATGTGTTGTGGTTCGTGTCTGTAGCCTGGCCGCACCCCACTGCGCACTTCATCTGCGCATGATCGCATTTACAATCGACACACGAACATGTATCCTCGCCGCATCCTTGCTTCTTGGGAGGATCATCAGGTTCAATTGTGCCCATACAGTCCCTGCACTCTCCCTGGGTCGGATCGCACTTACAATCTGAACACGAACAAATGCCAGCGTCAGCCGCCAACTGCTCGAGGGTATTCCTTTTCGCCACCTTACCAAAAACATTCTCAGTCCTCACCACATACATATCAGAGGGTGGTTCATTATCAAATAATAATGTATCTTCCAAATCTAAGTCAGTATTGAAGAGGACCGAGTTGGCTGGATTGATTTCGATGTTCTGCTGCACTTTGGATGGGGGTGGAGTATTTAGAGATCTATCATCATCAGACTCTAAAAATAGATCTATGTCGGTGTCAATTTTATTTGTTGCAAGATTTGTGACTATTTCACTATCGTTGAACACTTTGTCGCCGACGTCCAGTACACTCGGGGTATCTAAATTGAACGAGTCGTGGGTAATAAGATTCGCGGTCGGTGCAACTTCTGTATTCAGGTCTATGTAACTCTGCATATGAGTGGGGACGAAGGTCGCCAGAGTGAAAATGCTCTCAGGGGTTTTTTCTTCGATGCAAACCGGTGTTTCTGATATTGAAGCCGCTAAAGCGCTGACGTCTACCCACGGTGCCTGGTCTTCGATTTCATTAGCTAAAGCTAATTGCATCGCTTTTGACTTAACTTCTAGTTTCGGATGTCCCATCACTATTGACGGTGTTTCCAAAGGCACTGTTGATTGTAAATTGTTGATATCAATCCAAGACTCTTCGTTAGGGTGTTTCTGTTCAGTCTTTTCGACGGCAAATGGCGATAGGGTGAGGCTGGCCAGGTCGTAGTCTACAGCTAAATCGTCTGGTTCGATATTTTTAATATTGTGAGTATTAACTGGGAAGAGTAGTTCGGTAATATCGACGGTGTTGCCTTTCGTGATGTCCTCAAGACTGCCATCGGTGGAGTTGGATTCTGTCGTGATTCTGCCGAAGGATTCGAGGAGACTGTCCCAGTTCATGAGATCGTCGGCTGTTTTGTTCGCTGGTGTTTGTGTTAGCTTTTGGACAGGTTCAATAACTTCTTTGTTGACGACTATGGGCTCGGATTTTAACTGTGAAAGAAAAACAGTCAAATTTATAACCAAACAATATTCTTTACGTCGCTTTGACTCAAAATAAAGAGAAATTAGTGAGTGAAGAAGTCGTCGTTAATGCAGTATTTGACTATTTAGAACTTGATAAGTAGTTGAAAGTTTTTGAAATATCCGGTACCTCCTACGTTAACTACAATGACGCGTTTCTACGGATGAATCACAATTTGCGGGTGCATGGAAGCTGAGTCACATTGTTTTTCAAACAGTATCAAAATATATCGTACTAATATTATAAATGCGAAAGATTCTAAGTATGGATGGATGGATGTTTGTTACTCTTTCACGCAAAAAGTACTGAACGGATTTGGATGAAATTTGGCACACAGATAGTTTATAACCAGGAATAACACATAGGATACTTTTTATCCCGATATACCCACGGGGTCAAAACTTATGCGGGTGAAACCGCGGGGCGCATCTAGTGACAAATAAAGAAATGTGGTCCAAACCAACCAGCGGGGTAATTGCATAACACACTCACAGTAGCAATGGCTTTCATTTTGACAGTTCAACAACATTCATTGCGTTATTCACGTTGTTAAGCAGACAATTAAAAAAAAAATGACGCAATGGATTACCTTAAAAAAAATGAAGCAATGGATTACCTTCAAAATCGTTCAGATTGTGATAGTGTTTTACGCAATTAGGGTGCGAGTATACCTACAAGATTAATGCACTTGTGTCCATTTTATTAGAGAGCAGTGGTGGCCCAGTGGTAACGGCTGACTTACGAGTTGTAGATCGTAGGTTCGATCCCAGACAGGCGCTTTACTTTGTGTAAATAATTTCATCACCACTGCTCTCAAAACGGTGAAGGAAAACATCGTGAGGAAACCGGCATGTCCTAGAACCATAAATTCGAAGACATGTGACATCTACCAACCCGCACTGGGCCCGCGTGGTGGATTACGACCCACTCCCTCTCACAGAGAGGAGGCCTGTGTCCCAGTAGTGGGAACATTATAGGCTGATTATGATGATCATTTTTTTTCATGTTCTAATTTAGTTATTAAGCTTTCCACATATTGAACGGTCAACCGTTTATCTTTCCATCAAAACATTAATTTTACGATGAAATAAAATGTAATGTTTGGGTGCACGCCAAAATGTTTCTTTCGCTAATTGAAAATGTCAGCGAGTCGTCTTCGGAGTTTACCGCATACTAAAACGCTTTTCAATGGATTTGTTGCAAAATGAATATCATGGTATTTTAAAATTTGTTTGGTATTGTAAAGTTAATTAGGATTCTTAACTGTCACTCAACAGACACTCAACACGCACTAAGTATATCAAATAACCAAGTAGTTTCGAATCAGTTATAGATATAGTTTACAAAGTTGCAGTTTGTAAAAAGTTGAGCTAAGTCGAAGTAGCCAGAAAATACTTTGATGAAGCTGAAAATCAGTCTAAACAGCTTTTAGTGGCTATTCGACCCCCAGAAATTGTATCAATGGGGATAAATTTCCCAAATCTGGCGCCATGTCTTCAAATCTCACCTGATGCTTCACCGCATGAGCCTAAGACTCGTAGGGGTAGAGAACAGTCGCCCGAAGCCCGGTTCTCCGCATGCGTGCGTCCGCGCGCCCGAGTGCGTGCGAACGTGCGCCTCGAGTTGATGCGATGCGGTGAACGGCTTGCCGCAGCCTTCTATTATACGTCTGATGGTTAAACGCCCCTGATGCTCCATCGCGTGTGCGTTAAGACTGCAGGCGGTAGAGAGAAAAAAGATAGTCCAGCAGCTGCCGACTGTTCTTAACCTCGACATATCTTAATAAAGCACCACTTTATTAAGATATGTCGAGGTTAAGAACAGTCGGCAGCTGCTGGACTATCTTTTTTGGTGCCCAAAGCACCCTCGGAAATAATCTAATAGCGAAAACTTTCCCAAATCTGGCATCAAAACTCACCTGATGCTTCATCGCTTGTGCCTTAAGACTTGTAGTGGTAGGGAACAGTCGCCCGCAGCCGGGTTCCCCACATGCGTGCGGCTGCGCGCCCTTGTTCGTGTGAACGTGCGTCTTGAGGTGATGCGATGCGGTGAACGACTCGCTGCAGCCTTCTGTTCAACATCTCTGGTGGATAACTTACCTGGTGCTTTATTAAGACTTGTCGAGGTTAAGAACAGTCGGCAGCAGCTGGAGTATCTTTTTTAGTGCCCAAAGCACCCTCGGAGATAATCTAATAGCGAAAACTTCCCAAATCTGGAATCAAAACTCACCTGATGCTTCATAGCTTGTGCCTTAAGACTTGTAGCGGTAGAGAACAGTCGCCCGCAGCCGGGTTCCCCACATCCGTGCGGCTGCGCGCCCTTGTTCGTGTGAACATGCGTCTTGAGGTGATGCGATGCGGTGAACGACTCGCTGCAGCCTTCTGTTCAACATCTCTGGTGGATAAACTTACCTGGTGATTTATTAAGACTTGTCGAGGTTAAGAACAGTCGGCAGCAGCTGGAGTATCTTTTTTAGTGCCCAAAGCACCCTCGGAGATAATCTAATAGCGAAAACTTTCCCAAATCTGGCATCAAAACTCACCTGATGCTTCATCGCTTGTGCCTTAAGACTTGTAGCGGTAGGGAACAGTCGCCAGCAGCCGGGTTCCCCGCATGCGTGCGGCTGCGCGCCCTTGTGCATGCGAACGTGCGCCTTGTGGTGATGCGATGCGGTGAACGACTTGCCGCAGCCTTCTGTTCGACATCTCTGATGGATAAACTTACCTGGTGCTTTATTAAGACTTGTCGATGTTAAGAACAGTCGGCAGCAGCTGGAGTATCTTTTTAGTGCGCAAACCACAATCGGAGATAATCTAATAGCGAAAACTTCCCAAATCTGGCATCAAAACTCATCTGATGCTTCATCGCATGTGCCTTAAGACTCGTAGCGGGAGAGAACAGTCGCCCGCAGCCGGGTTACCCGCATGCGTGCGGCTGCGCGCCCTTGTGCGTGCGAACGTGCGCCTTGAGGTGATGCGATGCGGTGAACGACTTGCTGCAGCCTTCTGCTCGACATCTCTGATGGATAAACTTACCTGGTGCTTTATTAAGACTTGTCGATGTTAAGAACAGTCGGCAGCAGCTGGAGTATCTTTTTTATTGCGCAAACCATAATCGGAGATAATCTAATAGCGTAAACTTCCCAAATCTGGCATCAAAACTCACCTGATGCTTCATCGCATGTGCCTTAAGACTCGTAGCGGTAGAGAACAGTCGCCCGCAGTCCGGCTCTGCGCACGCATGAGGCCGCGCGCCCGTGTGGGTACGACCGTGCGCCTTCAGGTGATGCGATGCGGTGAACGACTTGCCGCAGCCGTCTGTTCGACATCTGAAAAATAAGTGGAGGCGCCTTCATGAAAATTTTCCGATATAAAAATAACAATGTTGTGCTTTATTTTGTAATACAAATAGATGATATATATGTAGTATCAGGGAAATTAATCGCAAGAAAATTAGTAAAATGGCAATCTTACCACGGGTTTCTGAAATCTTGAACTAAAATTACAATTTGACAGTTGATGATATCAGATATATGAGAAGCTTTCAGAAATGGACAGTGGGAACAGCATAGCCCCACAGTTGCCTTGAGATAATATTTACAGACGCATTTAAATAGTAAACTCTGCTAGTTTATTTACCAGACTGCCACCTACGGACCATAATGACCTATTTATCAATGCTACAACTGTACGATAAGATCTTAGAAAACACGTGTTTACTAAGCTCATACAACTGGACACATGCCAGGATACACTTTCACAGAGCATTTGGCAGTAGACCCACAAGAGAAACACGAAACCTACTACATTACCAATTAATCTTGTCAGTCATTTCTAAAATTATGAATCGACAATAGTCGAGTAGGGAATGTTGACTGATGATCAAAGAGACGTACAAACATATGGCAGACAGTTGTCCTGTCTCAGTGTAATGATATACGCCGTACAGTGGGTCAATGATAAGTATTGACAGTTCAGAAAGACAACAAGTAATTGTGTATGGAAGATAGATCTGAGACGTGAGCTCCGCCTCCGCCCATGTCGATCTCGTTGGATGACTGAAGTGGGTAGACTGTGTCTGTAGTATAGGACGAATTCAGTATTACAATTTGCTAATTTCAAATAAATTGTTGTGGTCGCATATTATGTATATTTCAGTCCAATTACTTGTTTGAGAAAAACATGCACAACATTACTATTGGGCATGTCTACAAGGCGCTGACAAGACCCAATTGAACAAAATAGGCTTCTTTTAAGAAAAAAAATTGCCAAATCTGTATAGTTTGTGGTACCGGAAAAAAATATTTGTTAATTTTTTACATATTTCCCAGAACTTGGTTGTTACGTTTTGAAAAAAAAAATCACGATACAAAGTAACGTTAAACTAACCTCTTACCTTGGGTTCTATTCCAAAATATCTGTATTAAAAATCAACATACATTACGTATTTAATTAATAACAAGAACGTCTTATTTGAATGCAGAACTTGGTTGTTTTTCATTTTCGATTACTCAACTCAATTTTGAGTAAATAGGTAATTGCTTCATATTTTGCAATAAATTACAAGCGCTGTGTCATCGCGCTTCTCTTTCTTTTCTAGGCAATCTGACAGCGACCGTGGTTTAGGTGTTGTCAGCGTCTTAAAGTAAGTCTAAGTAAGCGTACACTATCGTCGACCGAATCATTGCTTAGCATAACATATCGGATATGCTTCCAAGGGGATAGGAGCTATTGATAGATTTTTTTTTTCTTTCCTGATATCTTAAGCTAAGCGATGATTCGGTCGACGATAATGTACGCTTACTAGACTTAAACTTGAATTATAAGCAATCTTACTATCTATTAGTAAGTATATATTCTCAATAGTAATGTTGTGCATGTATTTCTCAAATTAATTACAGATATTCTATTTCACGAAGTCCGTTCGGCTTTGATTGTAGTAGTGACGTATCCCGACAAGCGCGCTTGTGTGTGTAAAAGTAGGTAACGTTAGCAAAAAAATCTGATATATATTCAAGTCGAAATTTAATAATCTAAATAAAATTTTGGTTTTAAAAGTATATAGGTACATTTTGTAAATAAATTAGATTAGGTTGCAATAAATACAAAAATATTAAGAATATGTAGGCATTTAATTAAGCATTGGTGTTACAGAATGGAAACGAAACAAGTAGGACTATTCAGTATTTTCAATCACTATCAGATAAATTTTCGATTTCCGATTCCGTTTTGCTGTCGTCAGAATCATCTTGTACATTGATTATAAATTCAAAATCGAGATCAAAATATTTCAAGTAGTCTTTTTAAATTTTTTCAACATGAGCACAAGTTTTTTGCCACGTTTCACTGCTAACTTGGCCCAAACTTTCATTGATCAGTCTTTCCGTATTCGTCATGTTTTGCTCGATATTTTTAGATGCGACATAATTTTTAACGATCCCCCAAATATTTTCAATCGCATTTAATTCTGGGTGATAAGGGGGAGGGCGTAACACATCAAAACCCTTGCTTTTTATAAAATCGTCAATCTTGTAGATTACGTGTTGGGCTTTGTACTTCTTTATTGTATCGTACAATTCCAATTTAAGAAGAGATTCATCAAATGCTATACCCTTATCCCTGAGCCATTGCTGCATATCGGCTTTCTTTGTAGATTGCGTCGGTAGTCGTTCAGCCCGTGTGTTGTGATAAGATGCATTGTCTAAGACAATGACAGAGCGCGGAAGTAAATTGGGTAGCAACTTTTCATTTAGCCATTTTACATAGTTATCATAGCTCATATTTGAATGATAATCACCAGCTGTTGAGTTGGCCTTATAAACCAAGGAAGCATTTTCAATAAAACTATCCTTGGTTCCCGCGTGCACTAAAATAAAGCGAGTGCCTGTGCTATTTTTTTTAAAAAACGGAGTTCTTTCCTTTTTTTTTGCCCAGGTGTTGTTTCGCACGTGTGTCGAAAGGACGTAGCTCTCATCGGTGTAGACAATGGGCCGACTTTGAGAGCGGTACTCTGTTATTTTTTTTTAATATTTTAAACGCCACATTTGTATATCATGACGCTCCGTCAAGACTTTACGGTTGTTCTCTGTTTTGCGCCACTTGTAACCTAATTTCAACAGTAACTTGCGAACAGTTTCTAAACAACCTTCGAATCCGATTTTTTCATTCAATGCTGTTCTTAACTTAGCTAATGTTGGAATTTCTTTATGGACAATATGGAAATCTTGTACAGTACTGCGAACCACATCGGCTGTAAAATTATCTATATCCACTTTATTATCTCGCTTTCTCCTTTTCTTCATAGGTGAAGTGAATTTTGATGAAGTGGATGGCAATTCCTTCTCTTCTTTTAATATTCTTTGAACTGTTTTTTGGCTCACACCCGTAGCTTCAGCTGTACGGCGTGTAATGTCTCGTAAATGAGACAAATCACAGTTGAGTTCCATTAATGATTTTGTAAATTCATATTCTTCTCGCAGAAAATGATAAACACTAGCTATCATGTTTCGACCCTAAAACAAAATGTAATCAAAATAATTAAGTAATATAAACATTTTATAACACAAAAAAACATTCATTTTATAAATACTTCTATTGCTATATTAAGAATCCTTGTATAACATTTTAATTGCAAACGTATAAATAAATATTACCTCACTATGGACAACTCTTCTTCGTTTTGTTGCCATGCTGACCTTACTCCGTGAAAAAATTTGGCGCGAACTAAAAACCACTACTGATCCGGACCGTGTCCCGATCGACACTGAGCGCTCTCGAGGTTACGCACACAAAAACAATGTGCATGTGCACGCTTGACAACATTCATAGCCAAACGGACTTCGTGACATAGAACATCTGTAAGTCTAGGTAAGCGTACACTACGTACGTACAAAAGCGTGGTGGCCCAGTGGTAATGGCCGCGACTTACGAGTTGTAGGTCGTAGGTTCGAACCCGGACAGGCGCTTTATTTTGTGTAAATTATTTCATCACCACTGCTCTCAAAACGGCGAAGGAAAACATCGTGAGGAAACCGGGCATGTCCTAGAGCCAAACATTCGAAGACATGTGACATCTACCAAACCGCACTGGGACCGCGTAGTGGATTACGGCCCACTCCCTCTCAGAGAGAGGAGGCCTTTGTCCCAGCAGTGGGAATATTATAGGCTCATTATAGTAAGCGTACACTATCGTAGATCGAATTGTCGCTTAGCATAAGATATCAGGAATTAAAAAAGATTTATATCTAACAATAGCTTCTGTCAGCTTGGAAGCATATCCTAGGACACTCAGCAATAGTGTAGCTTTGTGTCAGTGAAAGACTTTTTGAAATCAGATAAGTACTTCCAGAGATTGCCTTTTACAAACAAACAGTTCTACGTCTTTATAGTATTAGTTTAGATGCGTGTCGTATATTTATGTCAATCAATCTACCTAGCCTTTTCCCAACTTTGTTGAGATCGGCTTCCAGTCTTCCCGGATGCAACTGAATACCTGCATTTTACATGGAGCGACTGCCAATCTGACCTCCACACCCCAGTAACTGGGTGTATCGTATTACCCAGTTACTTGGTAAGACTGGTTGTCAGAGTTACGGGCTTCTGACGACCCCTAAAGACTGTCAAAGATCCACGAATGACAGCGGGAACCAACGGCTTAACGTGCTTTCCGAGGCACGGAGGAGTCTCGGTATGTAAAGATGGTCACCCATCCACGGACCAACCCCAGCAAGCTTAACCTCGACCGGTGCGACTGTTATTAGTTAGCCACGAGCTCCTGTTGTATATTGATGTATTTATTGAAAAATTAACGAGTTTGGTTTATCTTTAAGCTCAGATTACCTTAATATAAATCGAGCAGAACTCTCCGGTTATAAAAACGTCTCTAAATCAAGCCTAACAAGACATTTATCTCAGCTGTCAATGACAGCTAATTAGCATGCAACGAGATCCTACTTCCTACATCAGATATGATTCAATTCTAGTTTTTCTAGGCGTGAATCATCGTCTAGTTTAGTTACCGCAGCGCCACTCTGCTATTAAGACGCTGACAACACCTAAACCGCGGTCACTATCAGATTGCATAGAAAAGAAAGAGAAGCGCGACGACAAAACGCTTGCAATTTATTGCAAAATATGAAGTAATTATCTATTTACTCAGAATTGAGTTGAGTAATCGAAAATAAAAAACAACCAAGTTCTGCATTAGAATAAGACGTACTTGTTATTAATTAAATACGTAATTTATGTTGATATTTAATACAGATATTTTGGATTAGAACTCAAGGTAAGAGGTTAGTTTAACGTTAGTTTGTATCGAGATTTTTTTTTCAAAACGTGTTTTGGTGACAACCAAGTTCTGGGAAATATGTTCAAAATTAACATATATTTTTTCCGCTACCAAAAACTATACAGATTTGGCAATTTTCTTTCTTAAGAGAAGCCTATTTTGGTCAATTGGGTCTTGTCAGCGCCTTAAGCATCGGCGCAATTTATCCCGAGCACATAATTATCGAAACTAACTATCATAATTAATTCCGGAGCGAGGCTTGCTAGCAACGTGATATTGCACAGTACAGAAAGTCTGGACTCTTACGGCGTTATTACAAAACAAGAACTACTTTTGGACATGGTTTAATCCATCGAGCCAGTTTTTGTAATAAGTACGTTACTATGGTTGAAAAACAGTTCTTTATACAAAACTGACTACTTAGTCCGGTACTAATTTGACAGTTTTGCATTAAGAACTTTAACGTAGACGGAATAAAGTTCGAAATTCAAAAATGGCTCAATAGTTTAAACCTGGGTCTGAAGATAATCCTTGTTTTGTAATAAGACGGTTAGAGTCTAGACTTTCCTAGTCTAGAGAACCTAAATCGCTAGAGTACATAGTTATGTACCTTGAAAAGTATTATATTACTTTAATTATTGTGAATGTGAGCACTATGTGGGTCATTTTTATTTATTTCTTTTTGTTTTTTTTCTCTCAGTTTTAATGATAGTCTGGTATTTTAAGTACCTACTTTATGCGGCCTACCCAAATGTCCTTTCCTTGGTTTTGTTCATCGAGTCGTTGAGCTTCCTTAAGTTCTGAGTTGAGCTACACGATTACTGACAAATGCTTGCACTAACTGGACAGGTCCACTCAAATTTGTTTGGTTCTTTCCTCAAAAGACCATTTCACACATGGATCTACACGGTCCTCACATGATCTGACCAAGATTATGTCTGGACTTTAAAAGAGACTTTGACCCTTGAGTTTGTTTCGCCATTTCTTCTCAGGGGTAGTCAGATAGGAAATGTCGACTCATCTAGCTTATTTTTGTTTTTTTTGTTTATGACGTAAAAGTGATTCTGATATCCTATTTACAGAATTAACAATTTAATTTCATTTCAGAGCCATTAAACAAATCTTATTGCCGCATGGCCTGAAGACCAATCCTGTGTTTACAATGAAAATTAAACTTATCAAAAATCTATGGAAATTAGAAATATTTTTGACAGATAGAGGCTAAGATTAGAATGCGACCGTTCTTATAAATACGGGAATGAATAGTAGTAGAATAGTAAGATGTGTATGCTATATTTTCATATTTTGTTCTCATATTTTGAAACAAAACACAGACTTCGAATTAATGTAACCTGTGAAAGAATTTCAGATTTCAGATTTGTGCTTTGCTGCAAATACTTATCAATTTATATCAGTATCTTTTCACGACACCCATAACAAGAAATGGGAAACTTGACCTGCACAGGGTTTGTTTACATTTTCATCAGATCAGAACTGACTATACAAATAGATCGTTTTTCTTGTAATACTTACTTGTATGGCCTCTCCTGTGTGTGTGTTCGTATGTGTTTCTTTAGATCGCTGAGTGTCGTGAAAAACTTCGTACATCCGTCCGCATTGCAGTTGAATGTGTCGCCGCTGTGCAGCCGTTGATGTGCCCGTAATCTGAAGAAAAAAGAACCAAACATTGATATGCCGTCACGAGATTATAAAGGGGTTTGGGACCAAAGGAAGGAGTAGTTTTCTTTGGTCTTTATGCTTTAAACATGTCTGCGCACTTACAAGTATTAGATTTTTGTAGACGATATTCCACAAAGGCAGCCAAGCTATACCTACCGTGAAAATTTCTAACCTACGTCTCTTTAATTTCAAGATTTATACGTCTTCATATTCAAGAGCAACAAAATTTATACGTCTTCAAAGTCAAGAAACAACGACTAGCACAGACCAGGGAAGCATAACATAAAAGTTTTAAAAAAAACACAACAGTGAAAAATAACTTTAATTCCAGAAGTCGGTGTCTTTGAATCTGTATTTTAGTTTTTTGCCACCGACTTCCGAAATTAAAATTATTTTTCACTTAGTAGTGTTTTTATGGAAGTAGGTATAGGTTGTTTTTCTTTTTTTGTAAAAAAGATTTTTATTTTTCACTTTTTGTTATGGTAGCTACCCCAATGTAGTGGTATACCAATTCGTTTACTACTACGTGCTGTGTAAACAACAGTGATATACTTCCTGTATTATAACAACATTAAGACATACAAAGTGGAAAAGTATTATCGAAGCTTAGGTACTCAAAAACTACCCAAGCAAAGTTTATAAAATGTATACCTATCAGACCACCGCGCAAACTTCCTCTCTCAAATGAAAAAATAATTTTCAGAATCAGTCCACAATTGAAGCAAATATTGATTAAGATACCTATAAAAATACATACAGACGAACATAATATAACCTCCTCCTTTCTTTAAGTCGGTTATAAAGAGAGGAGGCTTATATAATATGATAGTCGAAACTATGAAGACTTGCAAGAGTATCAGCATTTGTAGTGGTTTCATAAGTTACACACTTTAAAATAGCCGCCAAAACCACTTATTTTTCTAAAGATACGGTGTAATAAAGTTGACTAAGGTTCGTTATCTAATCTTAGGCAATAATATGGATATTATGTAAACAATCAAGTTAAGTCAAGGTTAAGGCGACAGCGGCGTTTAGTGCTGAACGCAAAATTAAGGAGCAGCGTGCAATGCTACGTTTCTTGTTTTTATTATGTTAAGACGGGTGTCGTCATCGAGGCAGGCCTAAGAAACGCTGCCGTGGGGATGTGGACTCATTACTGACCGATTGGCCGAAGAAGGCAAAACCCCTTTTCCTATCTGACTACTCTGAGAAGAAAGGCCGAAACAAACTCAGAGGTCACAGTCTCTTAAAGTCCAGATTATGTCTTTTTGTTTCAGCCTTTCTTCTCAGAGTAGTCAGATAGGAAACGCCGAGCTCATCTAGTTTTTTTTTCTAAATATGATTGACGTGTAAATGTGTTTGTACAAACCTAATTACAGAAAATAAAATCATTTCATTTTATTTCACCTTTGCATCAGTAGGACATCTCACATCATAGAATAATAAAAAATATATATAGAAAACAAGCCAGAGCCTACCTGGTGGTAGGTAAAAGGTCACCAAAGTCGAAGT
This sequence comes from Atethmia centrago, assembly GCA_905333075.3. Classification (NCBI taxonomy): domain Eukaryota; kingdom Metazoa; phylum Arthropoda; class Insecta; order Lepidoptera; family Noctuidae; genus Atethmia; species Atethmia centrago. The sequence continues at coordinate 25,331,595 of HG995374.1, read as the reverse complement.
CAAAGTTAAATTATTTATTTTAAATAGGCACATAAAGGGCACTTTGGAAAGTCAAAATTTACAAAAAAAATTGAATTGATTCTAGTCGCCCTTTCCAAAAGGTAGTTTATGGAGAAAAATGGGCAAGAAACTCCACAGTTATTCTTTTAAAATTTTTTTACAATATTTTATATGGAACATTAATTATATAATTATATGTGAAGACGATGCATCTAGAATAAAATTACGATACCACAGTAGGTATTACAGTAGTACACACGGCTACACATCAAGCTAAACAATTTCAGTTCACGCTGACCTCGCATTCTACGGAAATCCTATAAAATGCGAGATCTGCTTATACTGGAAATGTATAGGTTGATGTGTAGCCATGTGTACTACACCACCGCTAATAAACATTGATCCCAGAGACAACGCTGAAATATTTCATGTGCTGTATTTACAGCCGTGCCCAAATTACTATCTATCGTTTACATAAACTTCATCCCCATTTTGACCCGATCAGAGGCACAATCAGTCTTGAAGCGGTTTTTTAAAGATTTGTTTTTCTAATTCATTTGATATGCTGATATTCCAGCCACTTACGTCTGTGTATAATTGCATTCAAATGAGAATCCAGGCAAAACACACGTTCAATCACCTTCAGTTAAGTTTTGAAGGAAACAACTAGGTAATCGATTGATTTGTTTGAAAAATTCGTCTGATTTAAGGGTTGGGGAAACGACGTTGACCTTAGCCATACAAATACGAGTCGCGCTCACGCCCCGCTGCCGTTTGGTTTCAGAGGGAACATTTATTTTTAGTAATAATAAAATAGTCTGTTCATACAATATCATACGTATTTTGAAAGTAATATCTTTTTTATGTTTTGGGTAGACATTACTGCCTGAATTATTTATATTTCATAAAGTATTGTACTAAAATACTTAAATATTCACAGAAATAATTGATGTGTACGCGTTCTAGTTTAACATACATTTTTTGCATAACTTATTTGCATTATTTGAAGGCGTAATAACAGATTTAAAAGTCACTAACATCATATATCTGAGCCTTAACAACTTTAAAAACGCAATAAATGTTGTTCAACTGTCAGAATAAAAGGCATTGACACTGGCGCCGATTCCCTTGTTCACAAACTAAACTAAATTTAAGTTCAGTGCATCTTTTTCTTTCTATTTCATTAAGAAAAGGACAGAAGATACATTTTAGTTTAATCCTGTCAAATTAATCAGCGCTTGACGTAAATTGACGTAATTTTAGTAGGCAAGTTTTTAATCACGTCTAAACTTGTATGGAGTAGTGACAGGCCCTGATTAATTTGACAGGACTAAACTAAAATTTATCTTCTGTCCTTTTCTTAATGAAATAGAAAGAAAAAGATGCACTGAACTTAAATTTAGTTTAGTTTGTGAACAAGGGAATCGGCACCATTGTGTTACGCAATTACTTTGCTACTGAATTATAAGCCTTATAACCCTGTTTCTTTAACCTAACAAATATTCCATAAATAAAGAGACGCTAATTAGCTATTATATAACAATAAATCAATTCTCTTCCATCACATGAGAACTTCACACATAACTGCTAAATATTAAAGACTTCCTACATTCCATTTAGGTACAACTTCACTTATTTTACTCCGAATGTTCTTCAGTTTACTTATACCATTTTAAGCTAGAGTCCGACCGAATCAAGTTTTCTGTTTTCGCCAATTTTCGGCCGAATTTTGTTTACGGTGTGGTCAGTGGCCGTTTCACCCGCATAAGTCTCGATCAGGTGGGAATATCGGGATAAAAAGTATCCTATCTCCTAAACCAGGTCATGGTCTACCCATGTGCCAAATTTCATCAACATCCGTTCAGCCGTTTTGCCGTGAAAGCGTAACAAACAAACTCACTTTCGCATTTATAATATTAGTTAGGTTGTTTTTATGCCTTGCATTTCCCGGGCTACGATACATCCCATATAATTAGCTGGATACGGTTCCCCACAGTGGACGCATTTCGGTTTCTCGTCTGCCGATTTTTTGCAATCAGCAGTCAGATGTTTGCTTGTACATTTGACACACCCAGGTTCCTTAGGACAGTATCTGTGTGTATGTCGGTACGCTTGGCATCTCTTGCATTGAGGTACTAGTCTCGAAGTATGCAGAGCATGTACTTCTACTGTACATCCTAATATTGTCTTGATACTATAGATTTTATTTATGAATTCGTTATTTCTGAAAGACAGCATAAACATGTTCAGAGGCTCCCTGTTATTCCATCTCAATTTGTTTTGTTCTAGAAACCTTTATTTTCTAAGGACTCAATTGTTCTGTCAGGCTTGCATGTGAAATGAGGGTTTTTCACCATGACTCTTATTGACTTTTCCTGCTTGTTTTCGTACGAATGCCAAATAAAGTTTTTTTTCAGTTAAAACTGTGTTATACACTTGTGTGGCTTCGTTCACTGCATTTATTTTAACGCACTACCCATGCAAGAACTGTCTCTAGGTGTTCAATGTTGGCAGTGTGGGTGGGCGATGTGTTAATTTTCATTTTTTCCTGCTCTTTTGCCTGATTCAGTAAGTTTCCCTGGCTAGCTCCCCCTCGTCCGTACAGTATTCAGGACACTGTGTTGTACTTTTATTCAACTCGTTATTGGCTCAGCTAACTTACTTGTTGCAGCTTGAACCTATTTGGCGCAGCCGTGAGGCACACACTATTGTTGTTAAAACATTATTTTCACTTTTTATTCTGTTATTTGTACTTTGTGTTTCACGAACTGTGTCGAAATAAACGTTATTCTTTCTTTTTTCTTTTTCTGTACTTTGTAGTGTTTTATGCTGTCAATACCTCACTTGTTGTTGGAGGCTTTCTATTTGTTTTTCCATATCAGAAATAACATAGCTTCATTCATTATCTGCTCTTTCTGCGCTGTAGTATTTGTACAGCAGTTGTTCATTTTCGTTGTTTACCTTAATTTTGGTGGTCTCAGCTATGTTATTGGCGAGTTAATAAATATTACTTAATAAATATAATTGGAATGTAGTACAATTATTACGTAATTGTGTTTGTTAACGCGGCGAGCGCGGTCCGGCTGGCGCGATTGGTTTTCTGCGTCTGCACTTTGCACTTAAGTAGTGCACGAGGTCGATGCGACTAGTCTCAACGAATATCAAAACACACGGAACCAGGCAGTGGTTACTTATCGATTTGGTTAACTGTGCCTAAATTAATTAACACCTATTCAGGGTTATTATAAAACGAAATATCATTCACCCATCCATATTATGGTAACTACTTGTAATCTATCCTAGCCTTATAATTTATCCTGTCCCCACTGGGACAAAGGCCTCCCTACTCACTTTTCCACACCTGTTTTTTGCTAGTCCTTTCGATAGGAGTCAAGTTCGTTCCTGTTCGTCTTTTTTTTCTTGTTCTTTGCCTTGGCCTGCCGCGATGTCGTAGTTCGCTAATTTGGACAGGTGGTGGTTCTTTTAGCCCATGGGTGTTAGTAAAATGATGTCTTAAATACTAACTTGAAAAGAAACTTGATGAACAGAAAATTATTATTTTCATTGATTGTGCACAACCTGGCACGATTTTTTTTTTTTGTTGACTAATGATTAATGACTGTAATGAGTGATTTATCATTATCAGAAGATTATTATGAGTAACAAGGTGTAGCGCGCACCGTTTCAGCACGTCTCAAAACTTTAAACCCATCGCCGTTAAGTTGGCGGCGAATGCGCCACCAAGGCGCCAACCTAACAAACCGCGTCTTGCCATACCCCCTCGCTCTCTTTTCCCGGGGATAAACGGAACGACAGGCACGTGCGCGCCCAAACGCGTTCATAATCCCTAATTTTGTCAACTTCCTGCTACCTAAGATCTTAAAACCTTAAGTAAACCCTAAACCCGGCAGTTTCGGGAGGTTCCTGTGTCGGATAAGGCGGGAGGAAACGTCCGGGTGTCACCACTGTGTGGATCGCCCGGAGGACACGGTGAAGCATACGGTGGAGGTCTGCCCGGCTTGGACAGAGCACCGCCGTGTCCTCGTGGAGGCGATCGGCGGCAGAGATCTCTCGCGTCCGGCCCTGGTTCAGGCCATGGTACGGAGCGAGAGGGCATGGGCAGCCGTCACCTCCTTCTGCGAAGCAGTAATGCTCGCAAAGGAGGAGGCGGGACGGTTGAGGGAAAGGCATGTAAAAAAAAAGTAAACCCTGTACTTACCTACATTAAACTATTTTAAACGAGTGCACGGACAGTTTTATTTCCACGATCCCCTACAAAGCTACATTAAAGACGATTATAGCTCCCAATGTTTTATCTCTCACCGACCCCGATGACCCCATTACCCTCCTCCAGGAAAGCAGTAGGGCCACGAGTACAGTGCACAAAAAACACAAACCCACATTCCGACCTCGCCGCCGAGCGAAGACCCCGACGTAATTCTCCCCCCGACCCTTGCTCGACGAAGTACCAGCCCGCGCCGTAGCTGAGCCTGTAGCTTTAAATTCCCCAGTTAATAATAATTATCCAGCTTGTCCCACCTTGCTGTCCTACCCCCAGCGACCCCCTATGCCGAGGTTAGTACACCGCCCCTTAGCGTGCAGTCGCGTAGTAAAAAAAAACAATGTTTTATTATGATGTAAGAATTTTTATCTGGTCATAACATCTTATCTCCGCAAGGTGGTTTGGCTACCAATCTCTCAATCTTATCAGTCACACCTAAACATGCAACGGTAATTAAATGTTGCGTTTGGTATGTCATGTAGGCCAAGAGATACGAGCACCCACGGAAAGAAGAAGTTTCATAATCTTCATCATCATTTCAGCCCAGAATCACCCACTGCTGGGTATAGTCTTCCCCTTTTTCCGCCATACTTCCCGGTTCCGTGCATCCCTCTTTCAGGTGTTTTTATTTAATTTAAGTATAAATACATACATTGCAGTATGAAACTGATTTACATCCATCACCTCACACTTCAGATCCAGTTGAAAACCAGCGTCAGGCACTAGTTGTCTGGCATTTTTGGTGAACTTTCCTGCTAATTTCTTTAATTTTTACAATTATTGTTTTTTTGTACTTGTTTTTTTTGTAGTATAATATGTTGTGTTGTGTGCCTTTTAGTCTGTGCTAAATAAATGTATTTTTTCTTTTTTTCTTTGACTTTGACGTTATCATCAACCCTTTTGGACGGCCCTGGTTTCTATGGCCTAACCTTGGCCACCATTCGGTCACAACTTTACTCCATCGGCCATCTCCGCGTCCTACCCAACTCCACATGAGGCACATCGCCCTGTCCCCGACGTCGTAGACTTTCGACCGACGACGGATTTCGCTGTTACGTACTCGGTCTAGTAGTTATGCCAAGCATGGCTCGCTCCATGGCCCTTTGCGCCATTCGTATGCGGTGAGGAGAGGTTTAGATAGATAGATAGATAGAATACTCTTTATTATGTACACCATAAAAATTACAGCTATAAATGTAGAAATTTTACATAGGGTGACACAATGGGCGGTCTATATGTTAGCACCGTTACAACACATTTTATCCCGAATAGCGAGCGGGTAAAGTGGAGGCCTGTACTCAACAGTGGGTGGAACAAGGATGATAGCGGGATGATGATAGCGGGCACGTGTCATATTTCCAAACTCTCGTTTTCATTCGCGCACAGATTGCAAAGCAGCAGATTGAGAAATTGTTTACCCCTTTAGAGCTTTTGCCGTATGCCGTAGGCATGTTGGCGTACCTTGTTGGGTAACATATTAGCTATTGACCTAAAGGATCTTTCCGCTCGTCGACTGTACATTTTCATAGATAGATTAAAACCAGCACCCCAATTGCGTAACACACTTTCAATCTAGATCCGAAAGATTTTGAATTAAATTGCTAATCCATAATCTATTCCTGCCGGGGTCGTGGGGAAAGTCCGGAAGGGATACCGAGGCCCCTGGCAACACAGGCAACGGAAGGGACGGGTTTTAGTCAGTAAGAGTCTGACACACCCTCCCGCTCCGCCCAGAGCGGGAGAAGTTATTTGATAATTACCCACCCAAAAAACAAAAAAAATCCATTGCTTCATAAGTTTGAAACATTCGTCTGTTCAACAACGTGAATAACGCGATGAATGTTGTTGAACTATCAAAATGAAAGGCATTTCCAGAAGCCTAATAAATAAATTAAATAAAATTTAAATGTCTGTTTGTAATGTCAAAATAACAGCTTTTTACTAAATGCATATGAAAGTTTAGACGGTACACAAAACAACTTTTTTTTCTGTCTGTTTGTTCCGGCTAATCTCCGAAAGGGCTGGACCGATTCTGACGGGACTTTTATTGGCAGATAGTTCTAAGGAGTACTTTTATTTTAGAAAAGCCACACGGGCGATGCCGCGGCCAGCAGCTAGTCCAAAGTAACCATTACTTCTGAGAGCCTTATCACTCGATAAGGCTCTCAGAAGTAGTCACCTTAGATCTGCTGTAAAATCTCGTAAAACATGGTATGTAAAAATAGATTGTTTGTATTTTGTTTAACCAAACACACCAGGGTCACGTGTCATTGCGACGAGCGTTTTCCAATAGTTCGCTGAACATGTCACGGATAAGCAAGGAGAGAGCGTAATGACGAGCGTTTTCCAATAGTTTGCTGAACATGTCACGGATAAGCAAGGAGAGAACGAGATGACGAGCGTTTTCCAAAAGTTCGCTGCACATGTCACGGATACACGGCATTTTCACGGATTCACGGTCATTCGTTCCACAAAATTCTTGAATTACATTTTATGCATAAACACATCTTTATTAACAGCACACGAGAACCGTTGTTGCTATTTTGTTCAATCAATTGGCAAACTTCCAAAGACATAAATTACGACCCCTTTCAGATTCACTGCGTTCTGTTTGAAATTTGTATTATTTATGAATACACAAGTCAAAAAAGCTGATCGACTTGTTGTTATGTTTGATTCTCATTTCATTGTGTTTTTTTGCACTATTAGTCGCCATTTTGTATGATATGAATATTATTCTTTAATAAATAATTATATTGCTATGCGTTTCCTGGTACGGATATCCTTCGCGTAATGCCCTGGGGAAAGCATAACCGGTCTCTAAGGCTGAAAGTGAATATTATGTATAACGATAGTATATTGTCAAGCCCTGTTTTTAATGCAGAGCGTCCAACAGCTATTGCGCAAGCTTCTTCATCTGGTTTGGGGGATTTTTATCGATTAAAACTGTCAAAAAGTCAACTTTTGCATCAGTAAAACTTACCAAAGAATAAAGTGCCTTAAGGATAACCATATAAAAAAAAATAACAGAGATATACAAAACTTCTTTCTTATGTCAATGGGGATAGCGAAAGAAGTGCATGCTACATCGAGTGATTAGGTTACCTAATCGCAGGAGGTAATCTTTAACGGTTTTCTTTGTGGAACTACCCACTAAGAAGACCTCCTGCGATTAACCTAGATGAACTTAATTAAATTAGGTGCAGTAAAATAGCCTCCACCAAAGACAATTAAATGTAGCCTGTACGTCCGAACCGGCGCATTCTGGCCAGTAAATCAAAATCATTTATTTGAATTAGGCTGAGAATCATTTTTTGAACGTCAAAGTAAGTTCCGCTAGCTCACAACCACCTTGCTGAGTAACATTACATCGCGCTAGTTTTCTCCGAAGACAGAGACACACACTCACATTTCGCCAGTTGTTTGTTTTTTTAGGGTTCCGTACCCAAAGGGTTTTAACGGGACCCTATTACTATGACTCCGCTGTCCGTCTGTCACCAGGCTGTGTCTCATGAACCGTGATATTTAGACAGTTGAAAATTTCACAGTGATGTATTTCTGTTGCCGCTATAACAACATAAAAATATACTAAAGAACAGAAATAAATATTTAAGGGGCTCCCATACAACAAACATGATTTTTTTGTCGTTTTTATAGATAATGATAGGGTCGTTGCGTCGGTTTGCCGGCCGGGTCTAGTATTCGGCCTTTGGCACTAGGTGATGCAGCAAATTTGATATAATAAGGATTATAATAAATATTATCGCACGAAATTAAGTTGGATACATTTGCAGATAGTTGCATTATATCAGGCAAGATTACTCGGGCGGGTAAACACAACACGCGACTTTTAATAAATTGTTTAGTACGACTCCAGCACAGGAGCTGTCAAAACGTGTGGGAACGAGCAAAAAATATAGTGGCGCACGTTCTACTCAAAAGTAAGTTTTGTGCTATTTTTACTATGATTATTTAACAATGTGCATATATTCCACTGTATAAATCACTTAGTATTGTATTTTCACATTAATTAGTGCAATATTTTATTGAAATAGTTGTTAAATTAGGTGGCCGGAAAGTGACTTAATAAATTCTCCAAATGTTTGGTTGTCGGCCACGCGGCCGAAAAGTAGCTCGCGTTCAGCCTAAATACTTTTGTCTCTTTTATTTAATTGATTATACGAAAGTAAACTTCTGTTCGTTTATAATGAACCGTATTATTGTGAATACACTAGTTTTCAGTTTTCGGCCATCAAAATACTGCAATTTTAACGGTTATTGATGAAACTAAAATACGCATTTCGGTAGTGGCCGAAAACTAGAGTAAGTCTACAATCATTATTCAGTTTTCGGCGTACTTAAAATTGTATGAAAAATGGGGTGGCCGAAAATCGAACGGCGCTCTGATTTTCAGCCATTACATGAAATATAAAATATTTCACGATGCAATTTTAGGAAGATCTTTTAATAAGATTTTTTGTTTGCTTCAGATGGCTCCTCCAAAGAGTAAGAGAAAAAGAAATGCACCGTATCCCCAAGATACCGCTAACCAGGCACTTAGCGATATCCGCGAAAAAAAGCTTTTGATTAGAGAAGTTTGCGAAATTATGGAGTTCCTAGGGCAACTGTTCAAGATCGAATATCTTGAAGAAGTAGTGATTCGATTAAAACTCGAGGACCTGATCCTATAGTTACCCATGAAATCGAAATAAAAATAGTGGAATGGCTAATTGACGCTAAGTGTGGTTTTCCTATAAAAAAATCAGAACTGCTAGACACTGTTCAGAAAATCATAAAAGACTTTGTCATGCAGACCCCTTTCGAAGACGACCGTCCTGGAGAAACCTGGTTTTTGAAATTCTTGAAAAGGCATCCGGGAATTTCACAAAGATCCGCTGAAGGAATAAACAAGGCGAGAGCTTGGGTAACGAAGGAGTCAATCAAGCTCTGGTTTCGAAAACTTGAAGCGTTTCTGGTAGAATCTGTTGTAAAGAATCCATTTATTTTTCTCTAACTGAACAGACAGCTGCTGCTGAGGAGTTTGTTAACCACTTCTTCTTCCCAGCTAAAGCACTAGGAAGTGGTGAAGGGTGGGCGTTTTGGGGGACTGTCTTATGTAATTTTGACGTTCGAAAAGTGCTGATTCTCAGCCTAGTTTCAATAAATGACTTTTGATTTTGAATCATATCATCGTGATATATTGCAATCTCCGGAACGCATATTCAATGGAGATGAGAATGGGTTCGCTCTTTGCCCTAAAACAGGAAAGGTCCTTGGTCCTCGTTTTTTTGTTTGAAATTTTATGAATATAAAGAAAAAGTTAAAATAGAGAAGTTAGAATTGAGAAAAAACGACAAGAAATTTTGAAAAAGAAAAGAATAGAAAAAGAACATTTTAAAGAATGCTAAAGTTACAAAACGAAAAATCGCGAAGACCAAGAAGCCCATGAAGGAAAACGAAAGAGTTAAAGTAGATTGCTCCCTTTGTCAAGATATTTTAATAAGTGATACAGAAGAAGATCCTGAAAGAAATATTGGATGTATTTTTTGCACCAAATGGTATCATTTAAGATGCGCAGACTTCGCTGGACTAAAGTATGAAGAAGTACAAGACAAACCCTTCAAATGCAATGCTTGCATTCGTAATCAGTTACACTTATAATTAAGCATATTTGATTGCAGATTATTTAGCCAAAAGCTGCCATATTTATGATTTTGATATTCGATTTTTATTGACAGAAAAAAGTAAAGAAAGAAGAGGGTAGGCAGATTGATTTTTATTGATAGAAAAATGGTGATTATGATTAGGTATAGTTATTATTTTGTATGAAGACGAAGCCTTTTTTGATAATATAATATAATAATAATTTGATTAATGTTCCTGTAAATAAAAAATACAGGAAGAAATACATTTTTTTGTTATTTTATTGAGTTTGTATTACCTTTCTATTCTCTCTAATCCAGTGGCCGAAAACCAAATTCTTGTGGGCCGAAATCTAAAATTTGTGGCCGAAAACCGGCGTTTTACCCATTTTTCACTTTAAAAAATAATATAAAATAGAGGTTTATTTGTAGGAACCAATGCGTTATAAAAATTAAAACTACATTATGTAGGCTATAAATTATACACAAAATCACTAGGCTAAAATAATGGCAATATTTTTTTCTAGTGCCTTAAAGTTGTCAACTCCACTAAAAGGCCGAAAACCGGCGCAACGACCCTACGTTACCCTTCGTGCGCGAGTCCGACTCGCTTTTGGCCGGTTTTTTGTTTAAATTTGCGGAGTAGTAACTCGTAAATATATTTAGTTCGTACCTATAAAGAGAAAAAGTGGTCATGTCCTTAGAAACGTGTTTCATATTGATAAATAACGTTTGTTCAACTACGACCACCCGTTAATCGATCTCTAGTAAAAAGATGTAGATTTTTTTTTATCAATGTATAAAATTATGTTTACGTACGTCTGAGTACGCCCAAATCATGTTTCATACCTACTCCTTATTTCCATTGAAGCGATCTGTCACGGTTGAAATGAAATAATCTTTTTGTATTAAGGCTCGTGCAGACTGCCGCGATATCGCGGGCGCGACGGGCAGCGCGACACTTTCGATGAAGTTTTCATAGGAATTGTGATACTAGTGTCGCATCGCGCCTGTCTGCGGGAGCCTTAAGTCTTTTATCACAATACGGACGACTAGGTAGATAGTTTACTTAATATTTATCAACTATTTAGGTACGAATAAACTTAATTTGAATAGTACAAGCAACTAATTTGTAGGGTCTCTTCTCTCTTGTTGACGATTTCTTATCGAGGGATTCCTTCCTGCAACGGTTCGACAATTTTACGGACTTTTTGGACTTTAGACTACCTACCGTTTTGGGCAGAAAAATTAAAAACCAGTCAAGTTCGAGTTGGACTCGCACACGAAGGGTACCGTACCACCGTGTAATATTTAACACTACACATTTATTTTTTAAGTAGTTACTTTAGTAAAAAATAACACGTCTCTTGTATTGTCTGTTGTTATAGAGGCAATAGAAATACACTATCTGTGGAAATTTTAACTGTGTACCTGATACGGTTCATGAGATACCTACAGCCCGCTGACAGACGGACGGACGCACAGCGGAGGTTTAGTGATAGGGTTCCATCTGGCACCTTTCGCTCGGGTACGGAACTCTATAAATAATTAGTAAAGACAGCACATTCTTTAAAAAAATCTTGTCGTCAAGCCTTCATTTTTCCCTAAATACTTACCTAATAATCGGGAAAAAATTAAGGCTTCGCCGTAGTTTTTCTTGAGTCCAATATTAAATATCGCCACATAATCGGAGAAAAGAGCTACAGTAACTTATTAGCTTAGCATCAAATAACTTCTCCCGCTCTGGGCGGAGCGGGAAGGTGTGTCAGACTCTTACTGACTAAAACCCACCCGTATTCCTTCCTGTTGCCTGTGTTGCCAGGGGACTCGGTGACCCATAAGTACCTTCCCGCGACCCCGGCTCAAGTATTAGGCTGCTATTCCACCAGAGATGTGCTATGCAGCTATGATGCGAGGATGTGAAAGCTAAGTTACGAATCTATGTGACCGGAGGCATGAGAAACAGGTTGTAAAGCTCACTCACCCTCCATAGAAATGGGAGGATGCCCCGAGTTTTTTTTTTATTATTATTATGATGGCATCTCGTATTTGACCTTGAGAGGTCGTCACTACTCAACCGGACTATCCTGTGGCTGCCTTAAGCGGACTCAAAGCTTCCAGCCAGGGGCGAAATACTTACATTTCTAAGCGACTGCACGCTAAGGGCTGTGCCTGTGCGGTACGGACCTCGGCTTAGGGCGTCGCTGGGGGGAGGATAGCAAGGTGGGACAGGCTGGATTTGAATTGTATTATTATTATACGGGGAATTTAAAACTACGGGCTCAGCTGCGGCGCGAGCTGGCAATTCGTCGAGCAAGGGTCGGGGGGACAATTACGTCGGGTCTTCGCGAGGGACATCGGCGGCGAGGTCAGAAGGTCGGTTTGCGTGATTTGTGTTTGTGTACTGTACTTGTGACCCTACTGCTTTCCTGGAGGAGAGTAATGGGGTCATTGCGGTCGGTGAGCGTATGCCTTGGACGGCGAATAGAGCTAATGGAGGAGGGCCTATAACTGGCGGCCTTCACAACCAGAGGGTTGCGGTGGGTGGCGGCAGTCAAAGAATCGCTTCGCGATGAGCTTCATGAACTGCTTGATGGTGTAGGTTTTAAGATCGAGATGGAGAATCTCGTTCTTAAAACCTACACCATCCCGTTGCCTTTTGGAGGAAACGGTTTTGAAGGGACTGCATCCTGTGGATGTGGTGGGGCCTAGCTTGAGCCAAGACTGAACAAGCATATGTCATGATGGGACGGATGCACGGTGTGTAAATACGCAATTTGCACTTAAGGGACAATTTGCTGCGTGCATTTAAGACGGAATGTAGTCTGCCAAGAGCGAAAGCGGCGCGCGAACGCGCCTGCTTTATGTGCTCTGAGAAGGAGAGATGGTTGTCAAGGGTCACGCCTAGGTATTTGGCTCGCTTCTCCCAAGGGATAGGCTTGCCGGACTTGGTGAGCGGTCGGGGTGTGATGAGGTTTTTTCGCGGTTTGGTGAAAAGAACCGCCTGACAGGATCCTCCGACCAGACGGGTGTCGTTATATGCTAGTTGCGCGGTAAACTCTGCTTGCGCGATGCATGATTTTGCGTGACGTCAGTGTGATGCTGCCACATCACTCCCCTCCGGAGACCGGAGGTCGATAGTCGGCTGAGTCGTGTACCTTGCGATGCTTGCCAGTGCCAGATGTGATTCCAGTGGGTCGGAACCGGTTCTCGCATAGTTCGCGGTGGGTCAGAACTGTCTGCGGTGATGCCCCAGTGAGTCGGGGTGGCGCTGCGTTATGCTCCAGGGAGTCGGGAGTTGGTACAGCGCCGGGTTGAGGGCTGACTGCTGGCTTGGACCAGGAGAGGGTTGAAGAGCTCTGCTTGTTGACCGGCCGAAAGAGCAGTGTGCTGTGCCAAGGTTGCTGATGAGGCTTAGGGTGATGACCAGGTATGCGCGGACGCTGCATGCTGGTGGTCAGGATACCCGTTGAAGCCGTGGGTGCTGGCTGGCTGTGTGACTCGCCGCTCGAGAGCTTGAGGAAGTGATGATGACGACGTCACGCTGAAGTAGTTGCACGAAGGCTGCGCTGACGTTCATATTCGGGGTCACCATTATAGAGGCATGAGGAACAGGGTGTAAAGCGCACTCATCCTCCACAGAAATGGGAGGATCCGCCAACCAGACGGGTGTCGTGTCTGGTGGGCAACTGCCCGACTGTTGATGTCGGGATGTTGTATACATATATGCTAGTTGCGCGGTAAACTCTGCTTGCGCGATGCAGGATTTTGCGTGACGTCAGTGTGATGCGTAGTTCGCATGTGGCGACCTAGATGCCGCCACACACTATTGCTAAGTTGTGTAGCGAAGCGAGTATGATGTGCTATTAAGATGCGCCGCCGCAGGGTAGGTGTGCGAGGAACATACGCAGCTCGAGCTATGCGATGCATCGACAGTAGGGAAGGCACGGGGAGCGGCTCGGCGCGATGAGGCGCTCGATATCAAACACATCCATAGTACGCATCCTTCCATATAAAAAACATAGCTTAGTTGAACCCGTTTCCACCAGTGCTATGCTACGTAGATCATTGAATATGATTGGTGGATATCCAACGCATCCATAAGAACGTAGCATAGCACATCATCATCATCTGCCTAGCCTTGTCCCAACTATGCTGGGGTCGGCTTCCAGTCTTACCGGATACAGCTGAATACCAGTATTTTACATGGAGCGTCTGCCTATCTGACCTCCACAACCCAGTTACTGGGTAACAAGATACCCCTTGGTAAGACTGGTTGTCAGACTTTCGAGCTTTAAAGCGCGATTCCACCAAAATTGTGTTCAGCACATTTGTTCACAAAAATATTTTGAGCAGAACTCCAACAGTGCACATACTGAGCTGCAGATCCGTTTCCACCGGCTGTACGAAATTTTTGTAACTGTACGTACTGTGCAGCACAGTGTCGCACTGTACTGCACACTAGTGGAATAGCGCCTTTACAGTATTGCGATATCCAAACACGTTATATTATATGTCCAGTAATGAACACAAAATCGTCGTTTGTAAATACATATGTTCGATTGTGAAGAGCTAATTTAGATTACGTCACGGTCATACTTACATGTGAATCCGCAAACTAAAATAAAGTGTTTGTAGAATAGAGCGAATAAAAGAATCGATGAGGCCTGCCGAAATCCGAGATGCCACTCATCTAATAACGGCTCCTTCAGAACGACATGACCCTCACCAATAAGGAACATGAAAAAGATAAAAAAACCGGACCAGTGCGAGTCGGACTCGCCCACCGAGGGTTCCGTACAAAGGTGAACGGCAGATTTCGTACCGCTTACTTTTTGTTGTTTTGTTATAGAATTTGTACCACATAACAACTAAGCCATTTATTTTCATGTAAGTGTACTATTTTTAGAAGTTCGGATTAATTAATAATATTAAAAAAGATTTTAATAACTACACGTAATTTAGTCGTAAACTAAACGCAGTTATGTTGGTATTTAAGCTATGTTCGCCATGAGGGTATTAAATAAAGACTATATTTTTTATGATTTAATTATAAATGTATAGTTTTCAGATTTTTCCCTGTACTTGTAGTTTATGACGATATTACTTGCCAAAATTCATAGTTCTAGGTCAACGGAAAGTACCCTATAAATTGTTTCCCTTGAGTGTCGAAATATACGTTTTTTGCGGCATAAACGGCCGCATCTTTATTTGCGCTAACCTAGAAGTTTGATTTTTTCACAGCTTCAAGGGATTATAGACCTGAGTATATGGTTTTCATTTCAACTCGATACCTTCACGCGTTCCCGAGATAAAGGGTCTTGAAATACAGACAGACAGACGAGCAACAAAGTGATCCTAAAAGAATTCCGTTTTTATCCATTTGAACCCTAAAAAGACTCGAGCTACTGGTTGATAAGAAATCTCTAGTTGTTCTTTTTTATGTGCCACATTAATAGATACAATTTTAGTTCCGTTATCGAAACTTTAGATTACCACCTAATTATTACAATCCATAAGCCTATAGAACCCAGTTAATAATTACGTTGATTAATTTACACGTTATTATTTGTGTTGGGAATGATATGATAAATTATCATTTAGAATTTTAGATTATAATAGATAATAGTGATGTTTTCTCCACATGCTATACGACTAAACGGGGCGCACACTGACGATTACTTTGTGATAATGCGGAAGAATATCCCGAGTGAGGGGAAGCAGCAACAACATTATGAAGGTGTTTGCAGAGAGGCCGGATGGGCCTACAATGGGGAGGTTTACCAAGCTAAATGTTGGCAACAAAGCTTGTTAAACCTTCCTGTGATTGTAAATATTTGTCTTTGTAGTGTTCCTGCATGTTACTAACTTAATTTTTAAGTAAAATGTAATACTAACACTCTATGGGCCTTGATGCCCGACAGTGAAATATTTTTTTTAATCTTTTTACTTATCTAAATCTTAATTATTGAGCAAAATATATTATTTAAATCAGAATAGTAGTAAGTATAATTATTGAGAGTTTCTTACCTGTACAAAGTATTGAAGGCTTTCCTGCAGCCGCCAATGGTACAAGCGAAGGGTTTCGCCTTTGTGTGCGCGCGTATATGAATCTTCAGACTGTATGACGTCAGAAATGCTTTCTCACATGATTGCATCGGACATTTGAACCTGTATTCACCTGAAAAAGAAGATTTTGAGATTACTTGTGCGTTTAGACTTCAGTAAGAAATCACACATCGAGAAACAAGCGTTCTGCGGTCCCGCACACCATAACTTATTACTGCGTCCAAGAGATAACAGCGGTTTGCGATTTCGGTCGTCTTCGGAATTGTACCTAAAGACAACTGAACGTCTGACCGCAATGATCCAAAGGAACGCGGGGGTTCCAGCATTCTAAAGAATACTGTCTAAAAGAACACCATTTTCGTGCAACATTTTGAGTGATATGAACGCACTATTGTTGAGTATCTTC
Organism: Atethmia centrago; assembly: GCA_905333075.3. Lineage (NCBI taxonomy): Eukaryota > Metazoa > Arthropoda > Insecta > Lepidoptera > Noctuidae > Atethmia > Atethmia centrago. The sequence goes on along the minus strand of HG995374.1, from coordinate 25,315,196 downwards.
TCGGTAGGTAAGCAGAGGGCATCAATCAATCTGCCTAGCCTTTTCCCAACTAGGTTGGGGTCGGCTTCCAGTCTAACCAGCTGAATACCAGTATTATACATGGAGCGACTGCCTATCTGACCTCCGCACCCCAGTAACTAGGTAATACGATAGGCCTTGGAAAGACTGGTTGTCAGACTTTCGGGCTTCTGCCGACCCCTAACGACTGAAAGATCCACAAATGACTGCCGAGACCAACGACTTAACGTGCTTTCCGAGGCATGGAGGAGTCTCGGTATGTAAAGAAGGCCATCCATCCACGGACCAACCCGGGCAAGCGCAGCTTAACCTGATTGATCGACCCATACAGCTGTTATTACTTAGCCACGAGCAGAGGGCATACAAGCACTAATTTTGTATAGACTATAATGAAAAAGTATTCTGTTATATATAATCTGTAATATCATAATAATGTTTGTATCTTTTGTTTACTATGGATTAAATTGAAATTTGAGTAGGTATGTAAACTCTGTATCTGTAAAGTAGATAAGTAGAGTTCAAGTGTCAACGACGTAATATTATATTATGTATTATATAACGCAATACATCGTAGAATAACGTAGCCAAAGAAAGTGTAAGTTGACAACTTTCTATTATAGAATTGAGTTTCAATGAAGTCTGTTGGTAACTCTTCCTAGGATAGAGTTACATTGTGGTTTACTAAGGATTTGAAAACAAACGCAACGATACGCGTTTGATATTTTTAAAACAATCAATAGGTACTTTTGACGAGGTACAAATTATTGGAATCTATTTTTTTGTGGATAAGAAACTGCATTTCCCTGTGCCTCGCATTATCTCTCTTGGACGCTAGTCGGTAAACCTGAATGTGATGTATTCACGGACGAATGGAAGACGATCATGTCAGTTGGAACCTATGTCCGGAGTTCTGTGAGACGGGTAAGTATGAATTTTGTTTGATTTCGTCTTTTACTAACTAGCCGATGGCCGTTTTGTGATGCTGCGGAGTTTGTTGTGCCACTTCTTTTCAGCTAAAACTCTGGGAAGTGGTGAACGGTGGACTTTTTGGGTGGTGCTGATTCTCAGCCTAATTTCAATAAATGTTTGATTTTGTTGAAGTAATTATAAATAAATAAATCAGCAGTCTCTCGTGAACCCAGCACACGTCGGGGCTGATAAATAAGGCTATTGAAAAAGATTATTTTATCTCCAAATAAAAAGTTCGCGTAGCTAGAAAATAATGTGTGCCTAGAATTGTCTATAGAACGAACGAGAACACACAACACAGATCGAAAGTGTAACAAAGAGCGTGGGTGACAGTGATTAACCTACTGCAGCAAATGATTTATGTCCAAGTTTTCGCCAAATCAGTTTCATTACGCATAATCATTACGAACTTGGCTAAAATTAGTTCATCATCTAAACTTGAAGAAAGTAGAACTTCCTAAAAGAAATTCTGACAGGGTCTATTCATAGTATCAGGGGCGTTTAGGAAGCCATCTGGTCTCTGCTTGCATAGCTTTTGTAAGTACGAACTTTTTCACATTTTGTCCGAATTTCGGGCTTTCCGGTTCTCAGTCCTCAACACTCAGCTCGAACGGCAGCAAAACGTATGGTCATGCTTCAGAAGGAAGTCGCAAAGCAAAATCGAGACAGGAATGATCCCACTCTAGCCGAACAGGTATCGGCTTCAGCCCTGCTGTACCCCGTTCATATTGGACAAAATGTCGAAAGCTGCCACATCAATAGGTAGCAGATTAGCAAGTGCTGCATGAACATTCGAGATTATCGTTTATCTCAAACAGTAAAGAATCTACCAAAACATAATTGAACCACATAAGCACATTTTTTTCACGAGATTTATTTGTAACCACCTGCATACACAAAAACCACCTAACAAAAGCTCGCCGTACATGTCCAAGGTCGATGAACCTACATCATTGCACGGTATTATGGCCATAACTAAACTGTAAGAGACATCACTAATATACTCTAAAGTTCACATCCAGGGGTCTGATCATATGACTGACTAATGAGCCTGCTTATCATAATCATCACACACAGGGACACAGGCATACTTTCAGAGCGACGCGGACAGAGTGCGAGTTGGTGCCGCTACTATGGCATATTTATGTTATTTTTATTTGGAGGCCTATACCTAACTGCATTTCTGATGCAAGGGAAGTTTTATTTTGCCATCAAAGAACGGTCATCTGAAAATTGACGCCGTCGATGTTACGTCCTAACCTCAGAAATTGTGTGATATGAGTGATAATATGAAATAATCGGAAAATAATAAGTGGGTTAGGGTACCTACCTATAACACCTTCGTATAGTGAAATACCTCCCTACAAAAATAAATTGTTATGAGAAGCTTTATTTCTTGAGGCTAACTTTCCCAGTTTTTACTGGTTTCCAGGTGATAACTGGCCATTATCAATGTTATCAAAGAAAACCAGAATTCGGCAGTTTAGCACAAGATTAATGAGTGACTAAGCTTATTTTTCAATGTAGGTACGGTACTGGTTTAATAATAAATAGCATAATCAGCCTATAATGTTCCCACTGCTGGGACACAGGCCTCCTCTCTGTGAGAGGGAGTGGGCTATAATCCACTACGCGGGCCCAGTGCGGGTTGGTAGATGTCACATGTCTTCGAATTTTTAGTTCTAGGACACTCCGGTTTCCTCACGATGTTTTCTTCACCGTTTTGAGAGCAGTGGTGATGAAATAATTTACACAACGTAAACCGCCTCTCAAGGTTCAAACCTACGACCTACAACTCGTAAGTCGCGGTCGTTACCACTGGTTCTGACATGTTCCACTGCACAAAGTGACAGCCAGCTCATGTCAGATTACTCCATTGAATGAATCATTCGACTTATGATTCATTTCTCAAGGTTACGTAATCAATTCTTATAACTATGAACTTTTATAATGTGAACTATCCTATTTTAGAGATCATTAATAGGCTTTGGGAATTTATATGTAACTAGATGCGCCCCGAGGTTTCACCCGCATAAGTTTTGACCCCGTGGGTACATCGGGATAAAAGTATCCTGTGTTATTCCTGGTTATAAACTATCTGTGTGCCAAATTTCATCCAAATCCGTTCCGTACATTTTGCGTGAAAGAGTAACAAACAAACATCCATCCATTCTTACAAACTTTCGCATTTATAATATTAGTAGGATTATCATGGCAGAGGGATGTATATCAATAAAATATTTGATATTGACTTTTGCTAAATTAGTAGCCTTTCAAGAGTGCTACTGTATTTGAATTAAACAAAAACTTGGCTACCTATAAAGAAACTGGTGGAAATGAAACTGGTTCCATGTTAAAACTATAAAACAAAATATTCTGTGCATACCATGTGGGTGAGTCAAAAACTTTGTATACAGTTGCAGAAGTTGGGTTTAATAATGTTGTAAGTGGCAATAACATTTTACAAAACTAACAAATATTTTTGAGTACAGCTACGGCTACTATATTCATGAATCTATACTAAATCTATAATAATATTATAAAGAGGTAAAAAGTTGTGAGATTTTACGTAAGGGGTAATCTTCAGAACTGCAGATATGATTCCGAAATGTCTTTCACTAATGGGAAGCTAAGGTACTGTTGAGTGTCATAGATATGTTTAAAGTTAAAACAAGATATTTAACGCAGGCGAAGTCACGGGCAGAAGTCATGTTATATAAAAACAAACAGATGTTAAAAAAAACAGATGTCATTGAGTAAGATTCACTAAGAAAGAAGTCCAATAACCAGAAATGGGACATGACCTGAGTACATAGATAGGCTGGTTCAAATGTTCAATGCAAATCTTATTAAATATACTTTAAATGTAGTTATGCCTATTAAAACTTGCAAGGCAAGACGTGTGCTTTTCTCACAAGTGCAACTTAACATAAAGATTAGCATATAAATGGCTGCAACATTGTAAACAAGGTAGGCATAAAATGTACATGAATGAATAATATAAATTCATAGTAACTAGTTCTAATAAATATAAATAACTAGAATGAATTAATCTAATCTTACAACCCTATTTTTTTTAAATTTATTAATTAACGAGCCCTGAGGCCCGCGGCTTCGCCTGCAGTGAATGTTCCATCAAAATCAGTCCAGCCGTTTCGGAGATTAGCCGGAACAAACAAAAATTTTAAAAATTGTTTTTATATAAGTACCATAATTATCTACTTTTATATGTATTTAGTAAAAAGCTGTTATTTTGACATAACAAACAGACACTTTATTACACAACTTTATTTATTTATATAGATAATTAGATTGTACAAGAACAGATTGGACAGTAACACTCAAACTAGGCATTTGCCTGTGTCTTGGGGGTTGACGTATGTAAGTAAGCAGTTAAAAGGTTTATTGTTTTCTTATCGTCATCTTTTATTGTTTATCACTGAGTTTATAGTTGAAGTATTAATGAGAAGCCATTGTTCAGTAATTGTTTGTTTAATAACTTTATGTGGTCCTTTAACAACAATGAAATGATCTTTTGTAGATGTTAGACAGCCATGTATTGAAGGGGAATTCAAAAAGCATTGTGTATCTACATTTGCGTTACAATGATCTCACCCTTGTGTGTTTTCATGTGTGTGCGCAGGTTTCCAACAGTGCTGTATGTGCGTTCACAACCCTCATATTCACATTTGTACCTCGCGCTGCTGTCTTCTTGTTTTCTCTTGCTCTTATCCATGTTAGATGTGATGTCCGAGTTTTGAATATCCGATACTGTGTCATCATGACTGAAAAAGAAAAGCTTGTCAGTTCCATACTTGTCTATGGAAGGTATCAAATGTCTTTAGATTGATATGGATATGGTAATTAAATAATAGTGGCTAATTGGCATCCAAGTGGCAACAACAAAGTTAAACAAAGTTTATTAACATGGAAATGTAAAGCGATTGAGTTTTATTATGAAAATTTTGTCCAGTAAAAGGAAACTGTAGTGAATATAAATAGTCCTGGAACAACTCAGGTTACTGAAGTGGTTTTATGTTACTATAATCAAACTATCTCAAGACAGGTGTTAAATGAAAAACTAAATCTAATTAACATACCTCTTACTCGCTTTTCAATAGTGTACTCATAGGAGAACACAAAATTAGGATATTCGCATCACATCGTGATGGTAATGTACCAAAATAGAATGCCCAAAAACGATACATCGTCTAAAAGACCACTTATACACAAGTGCGAAAGAGATAGAACACTATTGACAAACAGCTGATTGGATCAAATTGAATGCGAGAACTAAAACGCGGCAAAATAGGTACGCAATATTATTTATCATTCTTTAATAACTATAGAAAATAAATTAAGTAAAAAGAAAACTTACGGCGAAAGTCCAATTAGATTTTCTGTGTTTTCGTCCTTGGGAATTATTTCGCTTTCCGACGTCACGCTGCTTTCAGGAGCTTTTTCGTCGTAATTACGCACTTGAAAATCATCAAACTTGCTATCCAAGTCAAGGTATTTTAAATCTGTATCGTTTGAATAATGCCCAATCGTAAAGGGTCTAAATGCGTTTTGTATTGAGTTATCGAAGCGGCCGCTGTTACCGAGCCATGCAGCCATGTTTTAAAATAGTGTTGTTCCGTATCACACAAGGCGAACTGTCATGCTGTAGTGTTTTGTAAAACCGGCAAAAGATGAATCGACAAAAAGTCATGTTACGATAAACAGATGGCGCTAATTTCAAATATCCATAGAGAGAGCTACCGCTATGGAAGGCAAAGTAGGCGCCTGTGCCCGCTCTGAGGACTCCCGGCGTAACTCCCGTTATAATGAACACCACTTGTTGTCTGCGCGGGCAGTGCGTCGACCGCACGCCCTTCTACTCACGCGAATGTATCATCTTCACATTCGGACGATAATTCGCGTATAAAAGTGTGCCGCATAATTTTTATTATTATTATTTATAGAATTAAATCACAGTTTAATTGATAAAATGTGTGCAAGAAGTTTATCTATTTACATTCATTTGGTAAGTAAATAAAATATTTTTTTAGCTATTTTGATTTTATTTCCCTATCGCAAAAAAATGAATAATCCGATTCAATACCTACATATTTATTTATCCTGTAAAAGAAACTTTTTTTTTAATTGCTTGGACGATTTCCAATCCTATCGATCGTTTCTTATCAAAGTTTACCGCTCATTTATGGTATGTTGACTCGTTTAGTCGTTTTGCGCCCTCATTTTTTTACTATGAGATAAGGAAAATGAATACCTACCTATATTTGAGGGAATGATCATAGATTCATCCAATATAAACATTTCTGGTTTCAAACAAATTTTATATCGACTAGTTTCGACTCTACCTCAAAGTTTTAAAACTTTGATCTTGATTGAACATTTTTTCAAGCCACATTTCAGGGAATCATTATTTTGCAGTCAGCTTGAGTAGTATTAAAATCCAGACAAAACATAAACTTGTAACAGACCTATAAAGCTATCTTAAGTCATCTGCATGGTTGACTGACTCATTGCCTATGCATTTGGAGCGAACAAGTGCTCAGGAGCTAAGTAAAAAAAGCATAAAACAGTGGTTGAAGTTTATCTTTATTTTACTGTTACCCACGGCACCCATTCGCCGTCTAGGCGCATTAACGTATCATTAGTTGAAGGTTGCTGACCGACATCATGTTCTATTTATCTTGACGACATGGTAACTATTATGCGCAAAAGGAAGTAGTAAGACTTTAATGTAAACCAATATCATAAACCGCAAACCTCTTTCCATTACTTTAATGTACAGTTTCCCAGTAAGCTTAGCGCGATAGATATACGCCTGCGTATCATTGAGTTTATAGGTAGGTTACACATGCATGATAGGCAATCATAATTGTAGCTCACAATTACTAGCAATAACCTAAGAGTATTAATAATATATTTACTCGTAGCTTCTGCCTTAAGCCTAAGTTCAAACGAAAGTAGGTATAATAAAAGTAACTTATTTACCTATATTGTAATAACTTTCCAACTCCTCTTAATGCAGCATCAGAAACTTTAATCATTCAATCATGAAAAAAGAACCTACCCCAAACTGATTCATCTCGCACCCACATTGTGTTATAAAGTTACTATCTTGGAGCTTTTCTTTACACAAATCCAATGGTTAACTGTCATTTTAGTAGAAAGTTGTATGTCTACCTAGTAAATATTAAGCGCATGACTAACATTTGATAACGTGCCAAAATAAACAGAGAAACTATTGACAGCATGGATAAAAAGTAGGTACCCAAGATCTCTCTTGCCTACATTTGTTTGGGTAAACGATAATACTATGACCATGATGGCTACTACTCGGAAATCGAGCTTAAAAATGTCGTTCAAGAACGTGTTGTCCATGACAATAGACCCAAGAGACCAATGAACACTTTCGCTGCTTTTCTTTATTCAAATTTCACTTTTGATCTATTCCTTGTGTCCACAGAGACTTTCAATGGACATCCTATTAATAAAGTAATCGATCCCAAGGGACAAAACATTGCGTCAAAGGAAATAACGTGGTGCGAATAATAAATTTCAGTAAAAAAGACTATGATGCAACTAGAATGCAATTTGCATACTGAATTACTTACCTCCGTGTACAGAAAAAATTGCGGGCAGATTTTAAGCCCGGATTATCATGGGCAGTAAATAATTTTAAAACAAGAAGAAATAACATGCTTTAGTCAAAACATTTACCTACAGATTTATCTGAAACTGAAAATGGCTTATGATAGTTAAAATAAAATAAGACAATGTACACTTGTCACTAGCCTGTTATACGAAGTGAGTTCAATGACACGTTATTCACATATGACCTAGAAATCTGACACTGACACTTTCTTCTTGAGGGTATTTTCGATTCACCGCACATCACTACGTTACCCTTTCGTTTCCAATGAAATAAAATGAACTCCGGACATGTCCATAATGGTTTTGGAACAATACTTTATAGGATACATTCTAGTAACGATAATTTGTCTTTTCTATAATAAGAAAGTAAGTTGAAAGGAAGCCCTTTCAGAAATTAACAATAAGTTATTGAATCTGAGATATCCTTGGAATTGAATAAGCCTGAATTAAATTCTGGAGACAGTTTCCAAAATGCTTTTTCCCTAATTTTCAACTTGTATGCAACAAGGGTGTATATTCAAGAGCTTTTATCAAGCTGGACTCGTCCGCATGCTATAAGCAATGCCCAATGTCTTCAACTTTTATGACAGACACCTTTTTAAGCAAACAGAAAATAACTAAGTCAGTATGTTATGTCCACGGTTAAGATCGTGTTATTATTTAATTAAACAATTATATGTACTTGCTTAGTCACGTTTTCGATTCGAGCTGTTCTTTTTTTACTTGCGATAAGCTTGCGATGTGCAGTTCCTGTGATAGCTATCCAATAGAATTAGACAAGAAAAGGACTGGTTTTGTTTGTCAAAGATGGTCCGTGGCAGGGGGATCTGTGTCATTCGGCCACGACACACATACCGCCCTGACGGCGACTCACGCGCCGGCGATGAATTCGTGCGGCCAATCATATTTTGTATAAACCTATAGTGCCTTTTTATTCCATACAAAGAAATAATAAGTATAATTATTGGGTTGGTATTTTAAACTTCCTTAGAAAAGAAGTAAAAACGACTATGCAATTTTTATTAGCATTTGATGAATAGCAATCTAACGCTGCGAACGCTAATTAGACACTTATGCATGAACTAAATCAGAAATCACAAAAATTAAAATTCTTCTCTTCCAAATAACACCAAATTAGATCTTTACGCGTGCGTGTACTGCATTAATTTATTCTTCATGACATTTGATAACTTTTCTTTTCACGTACATTCCAGGCACTCGTAGCATGCTGCGTGGTTGCAGACTGCGGTCCAAGACTGAAGTACACGTGGGGTGATGCATTACAAGGAACAGATTGCGCAGGTCCGGACGGAACAGCTTATCCTAGGTAACTTATACTAGATATTATCGGTTTTTAATTTCCGGTTTTGTGTATTCAAACACTACTTGATGAAGGAAACCAAGCAAAGGTTGTCAGGACCTAATAATGCAATTCAAAAGAGTATAGTATTATTGAACTCCATCAATATTCTACTAGTGTCTGGGCCTTACTAAGAAAACAATAATTTTCCAAAATTCACTCGTCAATCGTAAAAAGTTGATAAGGCATTTAAATGATTCGCTTGGGGATCTTATTTTTTTCTCTGGATTTTTTGCCCGTTCGTTTTCCATGTCTCGATAATGCAGAAAACGCAGTTCAATTATTTTTATACGTACTACTTGATTAAGCGATTAGTAGCGCTAAGTAAATTGATTTCGTCTGCAGGCACACAAAATATTTTCTTAATTGCTTGTGAGTAGGTAGGTACAGTCAGCGTCAAAAATATCGAGACCAACCGACTGTTCAAAATGACTCAACAACTAAAAAAATTAAACTTTATCTCGATTTGATAAAATTCTTGTCAGAATGACAGTTGTCGTGTACTTTCTTAATTTTGAAACAGTTCTTGTGTCATTGATTTAATGTTTAATTTTCATAGTTGTTTAGATAATTTTGAACAGTGTGTTCGTCCCGATATTATTGACGCTGACTGTACCACGATATCGTACTGAGTGCTGAAAGGTAAGGACTATAAGTTCCTGCTTCAAAGTTATTTCTTTATTTTACATAGAGTAACATAACTTCCATAATAAGTACCTCGAACCCTAAAGTGTATCAAGTTCCATGTAATGAGGGTAACCTTATTGCCATAACCGGGTCCGAACCGGGGCCGACATGACTCACTGCGACCGACTCGGGGCCTGCCACCCGCATGACAAAGCTAGGCATTATACTCGACATCCAATTATATCCTGTAAGGCATCCAGGCTCATTTAGGTAGGTAGGTACTTGACGCGTGGGCTTGGTTTTGAGTAATGAATTAGAGGGATTACAGCCGCCAAAGACTCAAACAACTCATCATGGGTTGTTGACCTAGATAGAAATCGAGCAGTTTAGAAAACAGCTTCCAGTCCAGGGCAATTCTTTGATCACGAATATTATTTGCAAGTGCATGGAAAGTGTTTATTTAGCCGTAAATAACATTATAATTTAATTTTGATTAAGGTGAACGTTGAGGATTTTTAAGGTAGGTACCTACTTGATTTTAAAAATGCTTAAGTTCACTAGACTGTTAAAGTCTATAACCGTAAAAATATCGATGGAAATAATTGCTCCATGCATTATAATATTTCTAACGGGCAAAACTTTTAGCTATTGTGGTCCAAAGCTGATAGCGCGGCCTGTGCTAAGGAGTTTTTACAAAAAAACCCTATAATAAACTTTAATTTATTCATAACTGTACAGGCAGGATAATAATTAAACTATAGGTTGACCCAGTTAGGTTTTTAAATAATTGTCTACATTAATTATTATTAGCACTCAAAACTAAAATCAACAAACACAAGGAACTAGCAATATCGTGAGATAGGTACGTACCTACGTATATTGTGTTATCTACAGCTATAATAATTTAGCTAGGCAACTGGTTTTAATTGGATTTGGGTAATACGCGTTTTCCCTAGGCGGTACGGTGAATTGGCTGTATGCTAGAGAAAGACGCGTTATGTTCGGCTCTGTCCGGTCCGCGCACTCGGACAACTTCGGGCATTGACGCGTCCGCCATGTTGCCATTTCGTGCCCTCCCCAGTCAGTGTACAAACATTTTACATCATCGAGGCGTGTTTTTGTTCCGCTGTTACAAGTTTTTCCCCATAATACCCGGTTAGCTTATATTCGTTATGGTTGATTGTGAATCAAAACCACATAAAACGACAAAAGGCAATAAAGATGTTGATCGTGATGCATTTTACCGGAGATTATACGAAGTGTTTAACAATAAGAAGGCGCCAAATTCGGTATTGTTATCACGGGAGAAATATCACTGGCTCATTGAAAAGATGAAAGCTGCAAAAACTACTACGAGGAAAACTCCAGCGGATTATCGTCGCTTGAAAAAGTTCGAAATTGTGGAAACGCCTGACGGAGAAAAACTGTTCGCGGTTCCAGTTCCTGGCGATGATAGACGGCAAATGTATGTACCAATGGATGAGATGTATGAAATCATAGCTCAATACCATGTCAAGTTGAATCACGGAGGGCGAAGTCGTATGATGGTGGAGTTAAAACGTAAATACAGAAATATCACTGCAGAGAGTGTAATAGTGTATTTGTCAATGTGCGCATCCTGTAAAAATAAAGCCTTGAAACGACGCGCAAGAAGACTTCTGAATGCCAGTAAACTAAGTGAAAGAATTATAGATGAAAATTTTAACAACAGTTCTTGCGACCAGATCGCTGATTGCTCGACTTCTAAACTCGAATTAGAAGCTGTAGATTTGATTAAAGATCTAGGTAATACAACATATAAAAGTCCGGAGCTTTATTCACGTGGGCAAGTGGACATACTAGGCGTCACTAACGAAGACGGCGATGAATATAAATATCTGATGGTGTACAGAAATTTTATTTCGAAATATACACACTTGAAGCCAATGAAAAGTTTAAGTGTTGTGGAAGCGGTTAATGAGTTGTTGGGAATATTTTTGATATTTGGTGCCCCAAATATTTTGCAATCCAAAAACGGACTTGCCTTGGTAAAACCTATTTGTAGACGGATTTCTAGTTTATGTCCTCAAATTAAGGTGGTCTCATCAGGATCCGTTTTTACCAAAACTGATTTTAGAGGGAAATCGAACGAGGACATTCTTAAGAAGTTAAATGATTGGCTGTTCAAGTCACAGAACACGAAGTGGCAGGACGGAGTAAAGTACGTGCAGCATGAGCTGAATACGGCATTCAACGAGGTAATGTGTAGAACACCCAGTGAGATGGTTTTTGGCGAGAATCCGAAAAGTGGTCTCGCTGGTTTTATGACAAAAAATGTATACGAAGATTTGGTAACGGAAGAAGATCTAATAACGGTTTTAGAAAATAAAGATCCTATTGCACCAAAACAGCTTAAACTAGATGAGTCACTGATATTGCCCAACAATTTTATTAAATTAGAGGCTGAACTGGAAGATGAAAATGAAATGGATGATGACGAAACAGATCTTTGAGTTCGACTACGTAATTTAGTAAGATTTTTAATTTTGACAAATGCGTGCACTGACTGTACAGGTCCACTCAATCTGTGTGGTTCTTTCATCAAAAGACCATTTCAGACACCAATCCACATGGTCTTCACATGATCTGACCAAGATTATGTCTGGACTTTAAAAGAGACTGTGACCTCTGAGTTTGTTTCGGCCTTTCTTCTCAGAGTAGTCAGATAGGAAACGCCGGCCTCATCTAGTTTAAAAAAATATGTTTTGACGTGTAAAAGTGTTTGTAAAAACCTACTTACAGAAATAAAATCATTTATCATTAATTTAACATTACACGTAGTGATTGTAACATTATACTAGGAATAAATAATAGTAATAAGTAGTAATCCGGTTGTATATTGTAATGTATCGTCTCTTGGCTTTGATCTCATGTTCATATTCAATTTGTATTTACAATACATAAATAATTGAAGTATAATTTGTTTTATTGGTGTGAATTTGAGGGTGTTCTAATTACACTGGCCTGCAATACTAAGTATCACACTTTTAAAATTGCAATAACTTTTAAAGTACACAAGATATATTGTCGAAACAAAAAGGATTCGAAAAATAGTTTAATTTTGTACATAAAAATTTCATAGTCGGTAACCTTTTTTTAAGAAATGGCTGAAAAAAACTTTAAAATCAAAAATAATCCTTTTCGAATTACAATATTACCATTCATTTTTTGTTTTCAATTTTTTTCTTAATCGATGAGTCTTGTTACAAAAGCTAAGTTAGACAACAGCACCTGAAAAATGTGCTAGGATCATGACTTTTCTGGAACTAGGCATCAGTATGCGTCGTACTGCAAGAATGGTGGGTGTGACTTTACGAACGGTCCAGAAGGTGAACGAAAGTACGAAGAGACTGGAAACCATTTGAGGAGACCTGGTAATGGCAGACCCAGGGGTAATAGTGCCCGAGAAGACCGTTATATTGTTGCCACTGTATTGAGAAATCGCCACCTAAATGCAGTTGAAGTCTAGCAACAGCTTCTTCAGACCCGAAGGGACTAAATTAGTGTCAGTACAGTGAGAAGAAGACTGGCTGAAGCAAACCTGAAACCCCGAAGACGAGCGAGTGGCCCCAAACTAGAGAAAGAGCATCGAGTAGCGAGACTGCGAAACGCACGTGAACATAATATACAGTGGGATCAAGAAGAATGTTCAAGAATTTTGTTTACAGATGAGTCTCGATTCTCACCTTACACTTCTGATGGAAGGCGAAGTGTCTACAGGCGACCTGGTGAGCGATACCTTCAAGCCTGCTTCTCAGAAAGAGTCCAGTACGGTGGAGGCAGTGTACATGTATGGGCTGGCATATCTTCATAAGGTCGCACAGATTTAGTGGCCATAGAAAATGGCACTCTGACTGGGGAAAGATATGCCCAGGAGATTCTCAATGAGTATGCAGGGCCGTATTTAGTAAATATGAGTGATGGATCGATGCTGATGCATGATAATGACCGGCCACATACGGCTCGGGTCGTGCAAGAGTATATTCAGGAGGTTGGTATCAGCGTAATGGCTTGGCCATCAAGAAGTCCTGATCTCATCCCGATTAAGCACGCCTGGGATGAGATAAGATAGAAGAATGGGAGAATATTCCCCAACATCGGCTCCGAAACTTCGTGTTCAGTATGCCAAATCGGCTCGAAGCTGTAAGCAGAGCCCGAGAAGGCAATACCAGTTATTAAAAAATAAATAACATGTAAAACATACTTGTAAATGTTAATTGAGTTCTAAGACACTGTAGCCCAGTGTCATAAAAAAAAATTGCACTTTTTATTGTTTTATCTTGTTTTAGATTTAAAAATGTTACTAATGTATAATTTACTATAGTTTCAAAGAAAGCTGAAAAAACTTGCTATAAAAAGTTTTTTATTTTAAATATCTAACTTCTAAAGATTAAAGAAAAAAAAATAAGCCAGTGTAGTTCATTCATAATTTTTTATGAGTTTTTTTATTTCGAATTCTCAAAATCATTTATCGAATCCAAACCCTACAAGCAGGGAATCAGTGGTGCACATCACTGCGCGAGCTCTCATAGACTGTTACTATATGACAATGGTGCCGATTCCCTTGTTCACAAACTAAACTAAATTTAAGTTCAGTGCATCTTTTTCCTTCTATGTCATTAAGAAAAGGACAGAAGATACATTTTAGTTTAGTCCTGTCAAATTAATCAGCGCCTGTCACTACTACATACAAGTTTAGACGTGATTAAAAACTTGCCTACTAAAATTACGTCAATTTACGTCAAGCGCTGATTAATTTGACAGGACTGAACTAAAATTTATCTTCTGTCCTTTTCTTAATGAAATAGAAAGAGAAAGATGCACTGAACTTAAATTTAATTTAGTTTGTGAACAAGGGAATCGGCGCCAGTGACGGGATCACTAAATTAATCAGCGCTTGACGTAAATTAACGTAATTTTAGTAGGCAAGTTTCAAATCACGTCTAAACTTGTATGGAGTAGTGACAGGCGCTGATTAATTTGACAGGATTAAACTTAAATTTATCTTCTGAAATAGAAAGAAAAAGATGCACTGAACTTAAATTTACTTTAGTTTGTGAACAAGGGAATCGGCACCATTATCTCTTTCTACTCAGCTGGGAAAGTGGTACGGGGAGGTCTACTATATAGTTTGTAAACATGATGGTTTATGCATGCGTTGCGAAAACAATAGCATACCAATCAAGCAAAATCCAATTTTATATGTAATAAAGTATGATGTACCTACGCAAAAGTTCCGTTAATTCAAATGCACGTTCCTACATCCATTCTTCACTCGTGGGAACTTTCTCATTAAGCCTCTTCTTTGTTCTTTTGCTACCTTAATGCAGTGTTCCTAATATTTTCCGCACTTACTGTAATTGCAAAATGATGATTATTACAGTTGATTACAGATCGTAACGGAACGTAAAAGCTTCATTATTTAATTTCGCGACATCTAGTGGTGACTTTGTGAGTGGTGTAACCTACAGTTGACAATATTGGTTTAGAAAGAAGTTCATGATTGTGTTCATAGATGGTTGGTGTGTAATATGGGATATTCTGTCAAAGATGGCGCTTTTTTTAATCCCACTAGGATTAAAAAAATACAATGCGTTGTTATGGTCTTCATGACTGATAGTATGAGGGGTCATAGGAATCTTGTGAATTGATCATAAGCGTGCTTTGTCATTGTTGGTGGAACGGACTGGAACCTGGTCACCATTTTGTGCACCAGCTGACTGGACCATAGAATACGTATGAGAATACGATGATAATTACCTACCTACCTACTCGGTTATAGTGATAGAGAATATGATATTATTAATATATGGGGTTATTGATACGACGAAAGGCATTCCCCATCAGAGGACGGACAATAAACACCGAGAGATTCGGAATTGGATTGCAATGGGTTGAACCGTAACGTTTCTCATCACCTAAAAGAATTTTGGTTTAGTCGAAAAAAATTAAGAAGTTCTTCTTTTTTATCAGCGGTACATCTACATTATATTGTATTGTTTGTGGCCAAGAGGTGGCCACTTTATTGCGGTACTATAGGCGTTAGAGTCGAAAAAGTACTTAGAATTAACCGTAATATTTTTATTCCAGGCACTTAGTGAACAGAGCCCTAAAGTCAGGACCATGGCAGTCTTCACGGCAAGGTCGAGGGGTTCGGACGGTAGACCCTGCCATCATGAGGAGAGCGTTGTTAGATGCACACGCCGGTTATTCGGAGGGCGCCCCTGCGCATAGCATTGGTAGCAATAGAACTGGTGAGATTTTCTTTTGTATTGCATCTCGCAGACCATTGAAAGAGGTTGTCGCATCTTAGGGCGAAAGTGCCTCATATTTTGACCAATATGCAACCTGACACTGGCCTGCGAACTGCAAAAAAGTAAGAAAAGTTTATTTTTGCGGGGTACTTTAGCGCATCCCCCTTAACCGGGTATGGTGAGAATCTGTACTTTTTGCGTATTGACTAATGAGGTCGACAGCCAGAGTTATCGATTAAGATGTTGGAGGGTGTGATAGTACCGTGTTCTTACGCCGTTCGAAAGAATTGATGGGAGTAATTTTTTGTAAAGAAAACATTGCTTTGTTGAAATGCATGAAGAAAACATCTTGTATTAGCTGTGTATTATGCACTAAGCAAAAGAAAAGCTTTGAGATAGTAAGTATCGGAAGAAATCTTGTATTCGGCTTCATATAATAGTTATTAAAACTTTACGCTTAACTAAGCAAAAAATATACTGTATAATTGCAGACTGAATGCCTGAGGCTATTTCCAATATTCAACCTTAGAGTGAACCAGAGACAAAACATTTGAGTTTACCAACAATAATTTTAACGTTACCTTTGAATTTTAGCACAGCGTCTCTTTTTGCCTCAGTCAATAAGATGAGTGCCAATCAATATTTTATTCTACTCACTTACTTCTACAAAGCATTAAAATATATTTTACCTGTTTGTTCCAATTCAGGCCGCGCCACAAATCTGCCGGGCTTATCTCCGGCGTCCACAAACTCGTGTGGCGGCACTCGCCTATGTCGGACACGGTACAACACTACTGCTCCTATGTACGGAGTGTCCCTAACTTCGGGGCAGCCCGTCACTATCGTGCAGAAGTTCCCTGATTTATTGCAGCAAGTCGTCTTTGAGGTTTGCGAGTAAGTATGACTTTGTTTGGTATTGCAAAATATTGGGGGTTTGGAACACAAAGCTCTGGCTTTTAAGTCGTGCATAAGCAGAACAGTTATTGGCAATGCCAATTTAACAGCATCGGTTTGGTATTCAATCTTCTTACAATTTATACGACGTCCACACAGGGACGGCCATATATTTGCATAAAATCAACCAAAGAGTAAAGTTGAAATGTGTAAAGGCTCGTGCAGACTAGCGCGATATCGCAGGCGCGACAGGCAGCAATATGCCTGTCGCGCCCGCGATATCGTCCCAGTCTTTGCGAGCCATAACGTCCTCGGTAGCAATGCTATTGACAGTAGAAAAAGGAAGGGCCAAAGTATTTCACTAGACAAAACCTTCTACAGGGAACTCTAATGTATTATAGTTACTACTTAGTTCATTAGGGTCGTTGCTTTTTTCTGACTAGCCAGAGTCAAAAGAATGGGTATTTATAAGATGAATCATGTTTTACATTTCTTTTTTCCAGATCAAGTGAATGTTCGATGATAAGAGGCACATGTTCACAAACGTACGTTCCCTACCTATTCTTGGTACTTCCACTGGGTCCAGTGACACTAACAGGTCAAGATTACGTGCTTGTAGAGTCTGGATGTGTCTGTAGACCAGACCCGGCGCCATAGACACGCCATAGATATAGGATATAGACCATTTGCTATGAAAAAATTAGGAGACAATAAAAAATAATCCGTCCATTAGATAATTTGCAAGATGGCGACTGGTTCCCGCCATTTTGAGTTTATAATAATTATATTTGAGAGAAGAATCATTATTTTTCGACACTTTATAATAATCTGCTTGCTTTTTGCTGGCAATGGAATTAAATAATAGTTATTATATTTTATTTTAGAAGTCACAAAGATTGTGTAAGAAACACTTCTTACTACTTCTGGGTTATTTTTCAGTTCAGGTAGAAAGCAGTATTTACTTTAGCCATCTCAGGCTTTTTTATTAAGATTTGGTAAAAAGTATGAAGTTTCGATATTTTTACCAATTCCTGATTACACATTGGTGGCAGTTCTAGCAAAATTATTTATTAACTAAATTCGAAATCTACAGCGTGTATAAAAGTTATTGTATATTGTGGACTAAAAGTCTTAAGACTTTTGATGCATTATTAGATTTTTTATTTTAAATCGGTCGTAAGAGAAGTATTTTCTAATAGAGCGAAACTTTACTATTGGTATTAAAGGGTGCATTTAATAAACTGTAAAATCGCCGAAAAATTTATAACTAGTAATTTGTCGGCCATTTTTCATTAAAAGTTAACTTATTAAACAGACTGAATATTAATTTTATTTTTTTGTTAATTTATTATAGATATTTATATTTATTCTATCGCCCGTTATTTGACGGAAATATTTATTAAATGACGATTAGATTTTATGAGAGAACTTATAATTGTGAATAATTTATTTTATTTTATTATGACTTCGCGAATCGCTGATGTTACGTTAATTACGAACAACGAATGTATCAAAGATTTAATAAATTTTAATGAAATAATTTTGATTGTTTTATTATTTAGCGATAAGAATGCGATAAGAATTTCGTTGAATTCGTTCGTGTAGGGTAGGCAGTAGGTAGTCTGGATTTGCAAGTTGTTTGTGATTACAAATACGGAAGAATAAAAGACAGAGCAGTTTCTTTACTACTTACTTTACTGTCACTAAAAGAAGAGGGAAGTCTCTGTAGCTATTCTTTCCTCTCTTTATTATTTTATGTTGTTCAGCGAATCTTTTAAAGCTGGATTATGTTATTATAAATCTAAAATTAAAGTGAGGAGGACCTATTTCAATAATCACAAGAGTATCGGTGACAAAAGGGAAGGTCGTGGGGCAGGCCAATAAAACACTGTTATTTAAATAATTGTAACTTTATTAACATTTAATAAGCTACATATTCTGTCATACTACACAAACACGATTTTTTTTTTGTTCAAATAGTTTTTTTGTTTAACCGGTTCATTAAAATGTACTCGTTTAGCATAGAAAATTACAGTAGTAAAGGCAAGAAATAAACTCATGTTATCAACAATCGTTTCTTAGTTAAGTATAGGTTCTGAGAATATAAATAAGAATAATATTTACTAAAATAAACTTAATATCATCTCATTTTAGCTACATTTTAGCTATTTATCCTTATTAGTTTAAATAAAGACAAAACTTGAATACTCATGACATCCATAGCTTAATTTACGAGGCACGGAGTATCTAAATACAACTAAACTAAGATTAAAAATGTCTACATTGTTTATGCGATATTGGTTTGAATTACTAAAATTATGACTTGATAATTTCAAACCAATTGGGAAATCATTCTATGAAGAAGCTATTTTATTAAAGATGTTATTTTGATGGCCATAGTTGGTTAAATTTCTTTAGAATTGACCTAATTGCAAACTTTATTATTAATTTGTTAAAAAAAAGTCAGGGGTAGGTAAGTATTAGATACTCTAATATTTCTTATGCGGTCAACATCTCTATCGTAAAAAACATCACCCTTTTCACTCAGCATTTTTAACTGTCATTTAATTTATGACATTTTTTTTTTACTTTTTTCTTCCTAATTTCCCTAAAAACACAATAATTACTATGTAGACAAATGTACTATTCTATAGCTTATTGCTCGTAGCGGTAGTACTGTTGGGGGTTGGCGTGTTGGGGTTGGTGTTGGTGTTGGGGCTGCTGCGGCCTGGGTTGCGCGTGCGCCGCGTGTTGTACTTGGGGCTGGATCAGCTGTTGCGGTTTTGGGGTGGGGACCTTTACGACGATGTCTGTGGGCTGCCTTGAGACCTGGAGAAAGGAGTTTAATATTAAAATGTGACGCTAAATCTGCATTATAGTTTCAACAGGCACTGCCAGTTTCCTTGTGTTAATCTGTTTCAATAATATGGTTACTGACCAGGCAAATAAGTTCGCTACAGTTATGTGGTCGTATATTTGGTAAGATTTTTTTGTTTAAGATTCAGAGTAGTTTGCCAGTCATTAATTATGATGCTGATGCTATACACTTGAAAGTATAAGTACAAAAGTTGATGAGCTAATCCAAAAAATGACGATTCTTTTTAGGACTTTAATAAATATTTCACTAATAGTTACGATTGCAGTCAAACAATACATCAACCATATTCCAATATTAAGCCATTGAAACTAGGCCAGGGCACACTTAGTTGGCATTATTTAATCGCAGTGAAGATCTGGTTCACCTACTTGATATGAATCAAGTCTGACTTGACCATTATTGTTAGCAAGAACTAAATTGTTGAATTACAACAATGAACGGATCTTATCATTTCCTCTGATATCATCTCTTTCATTTTAAGATCTTCGGCAATAATAATAAAACATTGAAGATCGTCGGTTCAGGCAAAGTGTTCTCGGGTTTTTCTTTTAAGATATTCCCTTGAGTATGGCAATAGGTTCACCCTCATCACAAGGGACTTAAACTTATCTGCAGGCTTAGCATGACGCTTTCTATTTCTACGAAGAATAGATATAGCTCTTTCTATACAAAGTGACATTTTGTTTCTACATTTTAGACATTGCACCGAAAAAATCCTTCTGCAATCTGTAATTTTGTCTTTCGTTTCTAACGATCTTTGTCTAGGTCCTTTTTTATGTAGAATGATTTCTACGGTGCGATGTCAAAAATGGAGAAACGGAATGTCACTTTGTATAGAAAGAGCTTTGTCTTTTCTTCGTAGATATAGAAAGCGTCATGCTAAGCCTGCTGGTGACATGTGGGTACACAACAACTCTGTCTAGTCTATCTGTGAAGTTGTGTTATGTGTTATTGATTATCAACAGTATCTTTATCATCCTTGTTTCACTCGCTCACTGAGGAGGATTTATTAGGATACATCTCTTCACCAAATGAAAAGTACTGGCCTACACCTGTCTGTTGTGTTTTCCTAGCATAATCCTATCCAGCTTTTACTTCCATTTGAAGGTCCTCTGTCAATGTTCCTGTGAGCAAAATCAATAATATTATTCAAATTCCTACCTCAGCCTTGAAACCCTCCTTGGGATCAGCAGTGTATGTGACAGTCCTGATGAAACCATCGCTGTCGACTACGGAGTAGGAACCCTTGATGGTGTCACCGTCTCTCTGCTCCTTGCGGTTTTGGTAGTTGGTGTACTGGTCATCGTTTACGTCAAAACCGAACTGGTAGGAAGGATTGGACTGCAAGATGATAGTAGATTAGTTATCTGTGGTATAGGAGTTTGGGTTGGGTAAAGAAACATTGGTCATCAATTAGGTCAATACTGGGAAACATAGGCTTTGCTTTAGTATTAACCTTACTTATTGAATGGTTGTGTTCATGAAGAGAGAATATGAAACAACAAGTTGTAGAATAGCTTCATATTATCAGTAGAAGAACAACCGTATTCGGTACATAGTTATACCTAAGTTGCGATTCCAGCTAAGCTAAGCTGTGCTAAGTTGTGTTTCCGGAACAAGAGGTACCCAGGTAAATTATTTTCGAAAAGTTAATACAGGACAGAAAATCTACGTAGATAAAGGAAATACGACAGTAGAATCATTGCAGAAACTGTTTTATGTTCAAAGCCATTTAGTGCGGTTAAAAATCTATGTTCCTGTATGTATTTATGATCCAAACATAATTTATTTATACAGTACCTGTTCCTATTTCCTACGCTAAGTCACCTCATCACCTGCCGGGGTCGCGGGAAGGTACTTATGGGTCACCGAGGCCCCCGCAACACAGGCAACAGGAAGGAATACGGGTGGGTTTTAGTCAGTAAGAGTCTGACACACCCTCCCGCTCCGCCCAGAGCGGGAGAAGTTATTTGATGATTTCCCACCCTCAAAAAAAAAAAAAAAAAAGTCACCTCATCACCCATGAAATATTGAAAAGAAACCCATTAATCGCGACGCAATCAAAGAAAGTTATGTCCCATCAGCTATCGTAAGCCGATCTCACGCAGCGAGCGCTAAAGCGCTTTATCTACAATTCTACAGCGACTACGTATACGAGTTCTAAGTGAAAGTTGCAGCCGGCCGTAGGCTCTTGTTAATTTGATCCATCCGTGTTGACTATACGTTGGACACTGTATCGGCTATAAGGAAATGAGAACCAAACTAGGTTGGATGTATTCCGGAGTCGGTTTACGTATTTTGATAGTTGCTGCAGTAAAATATTGCGGAACGGCTTCACTGTTACTTTAATTGTAATTGTCTGACGTTTACCGCTAGATTGAAAACAAAATGAGATGAGGTTTCCTAGTTCTGTCTGTTATTTTTATTAAAGTAGCCTAGTTTTGGCTGTTGCAGTTTGTTTCCTAAAAACGAATTTGGGTCGTTTTATTTAACATTTTCAATTAAACGTTGAAATATCCTATTTCAGCAATTTAGGCTATCTGAAAATAATCAGCATGACACAATTTTAGGTGTCTATAGGAATAATCGTTGGTTCTTGTCTAAACAACTCCTCTGAAAGTTGTTTGTGCTCTATAGTCTCGACCTGTGCTTATATGATCTGTGGTCTCGACTGTATTTCGGCCGCGGAGGGAATGCGTTCCTGATGCTTGTCCGTTGGACACGATTAGGAACTAATAAAGTTTAAGTTCGTAAAACACGTTTTCTTTTGTAGTCATGTGACAGGTGTCAGTAAAGCATTCTCTCATCGCCCGGAGAATAGTTAATGACGATGTGTTGCCATCCACCACCTCGAGATAGTGGATAATATTATTATCTTGGTCCTGACTCCTAACATTCGTCTGTTGTCATCTTCATACATCAGACTTATCTAAAAACGTTACAACTTGCTCGCTTGCTAATCTATCATCGCTCCTCCTGTCTGCATTGTTTTTGCGTATTTCTGCCTTCACTGGAGTTAGTATTGACCCTGATTTTTGACCATAAACAATTGTCAAATATTCTTCAACTTACGTCATACGTCTCTTCTTGTTCGCGCTGTTCCTGTTGTTGTTTCTGCGGTTGGTACTGCTGTTGCTGCTGCTGTTGTCTGTATTGCTGCTGCTGCGGCTGTGGCTGGTATTGCGGCTGGTGTTGGGGTTGTGGCTGGTATTGCGCCTCGCTTTGGACCGTGTACAGTTGTTGCGGAGCCTGGCGGAAAAGAAAATTGCGAGCCTAATGAAGATACAAAGTTACTTAGGATCAGATACCTTATGTTTTCAGAATTCTATCGCAAAACCTGTTTGTAATGTAAATTGGTGACAGTATAATGCTTAGAGAAACAGTAGTTTGGGTTCTAAAAAAGTAAGTTCAATAACTAAAACCCGACTGCTGAAAAATCACGCTCATACTTTTTAGAGACTACTTACATGTATAGAGGCATGAGGAACAGGGTGTAAAGTTCACTCATCCTCCATAGAAAAGGGAGGATCTTCCGACCAGACGGGTGTCGTGTCTAGTGGGCAACTGCCCGACGGTTGATGTCTGGATGTTGTAGGATATATGCTAGTTGCGCGGTAAACTCTGCTTGCGCGATGCAGGATTTTGCGTGACGTCAGTGTGATGCGTAGTTCGCATGTAGCGATGTAGATGGCCGCCACACACGTAATATTTTAATGTACATATTGATAGTGATGTTCAGAGGATAGCCGTGGTCGTATTCACTTTGCCCTAAAGCTTATGATCGCTTACTACTGTTACATGGTATATATATTCCTCCTAAATCATCTTATGTTATGAGTAAATTTTACAACAGTATTCAGATGAACACTGAATAGTAGGTAGAGCTCTCTTTCTGAGGGGCTCGTGGCTAAGTTACAACCGTGCGGATTGATATACCTGCAAGGTTTAGCTGGGCTTGCCGTGGTGATACCATGGATAGGTAACCGAGACTCCCTCCGTACCCCGGAGAGTACTTATAGACATCGGGAATATACAATTAGGTAGAGCTGTACCTACCTTTTTTTCGCGATTATAGCATTTTTAAAGTCGCTCGTATAAATATATAGAATTTGAATTGGCACGATAATCGGCTCTTCAAAAAGTCTGACGTATGCGAGCACCTAAGTGTTCAGGTACCTAGGTAATGTTTTGATACATTAGATTAAGATGATCTTACAGGTCTAGGTGCTGCCTGCTGTACGTGTTGTGGTCGTTGAAGGAGTTGTGTCTGCGCGGGCGCTGCGGCCTGTTGCTCTGCGAGGTATTGTCTTAGTAGGTGTGGGTCAAAGCCTCCAGCCTGCTGATAAACGAAGATACAGGTGAGTGGTTTCTTTATTGGTTCTTTAGTTGAAGATGGTGGTGTTAAGTGTGGATGGGGATGCCTGCCGGGGTCGCGTGGCAGTCCAAAAGGGTTACCGAGGCCCCTGGCAACACGGGCAACGGAAGGAATACGGGTAGGTTTTAGTCAGTAAGAGTCTGACACACCCTCCCGCTCCACCCAGAGCGGGAGAAGTTATTTGATGATTTTCCATCCAAAAAAAAGTGTGGATGTGGATAGTCTACTTACAGTCAGTGTTAGTAATAGGAAGTTTTTGTTATAATAGTCTGCTGAATTAAAAAAATTGGACGTAATTAGGGCCTGGTACAGGACTACCAAACTCAATTTCGACAAACTGTAATACGACAAGATTTAATTTCAACAATATGGAACTCTATCGGAGTTCGTCGTAATTTCGCGATTTTTTTTTTTTTTTTTTTTAATCAAGTGATTAGGGACAGTACTTAGTGGAAAAGTTTAATAAAAAACTTATTGCACGAGTTGTGTAGTTCCAGCATTTAAATAATCATAATAATATGCATGAATTAAGGTTGAAGAACTAGAGATCAAACTGATTGTCGCTGAATCAACTTGTCTAAGTAATTGATTGCTTTTGGTATTGCTAGATGAATTTTATATAACATCACAATGATTAAATCGGTTGACGGATACTGAACGAGGCACAATAGAAGTTTTATTGTTATTAAGGGGCGGTTGGTGCCCCTCAAGTGTTAAATGGAAGATCTTTAACAATATTGCTGAGCATTAGCAATTACTCTATTATTTCAATCGCTAACACTACATACTTAATAACACATAAAAGTCATAAAAACAATCAATTACCCACGACCAATTAATCCCAGACGACGAGGCTCAATTTCACGCCGTTGCATTACCAGCCATTAGAAAAATAACGCCAAATTGCTAACTTCCAAATCGGTCAGTCGCATTAATCAGTGCGATCAAGAGCTTACATAACATTAATCCAATTATAGCTCGTTTCAAATAAAACGCACCACTGACATTACGAAACTTCAAAAGTGTAACAGGCAACAACATTGTAATAGCGTACGGCGTACCCAGTTACGTCTCGCTCGATTTGTCATGGGCTGCCGAAAACATGTGTGTTTGTGTGCACGTTTGTTGTGTAAAAACTGATGTTCAGTTTTCCGGTCTGTTTACACTCATTATGTTGTTCGGTGAAGCAATACGGTCACATGTGTTGCGATTTAATGTCGGATGTGCCACTTTCAGATTTGATTGATTTCTACTTTTTTTTTGTTGCTGAATACAATTGCTGTCGTTGCATGCCAGTAAAGTTAGATCATAAGTAATTGAATCACGCTAAGATTTTTGTTATGTGATTACTGTGATTAGAGTTCGTAAGATGTAGGTACCTGTATACATTTTACTTTTATTAGAAGAAATAAGGTTCTATTAATGATGACCAGTTTGTGTTAGTTTATCTCGGATCCTTGTTGTACAAATGCAAATTTTGACATAATTACCTAAAGAGCAGCTCTTTGCAAAACCACTGAAAATGTACAAGAGAGAACCGTTCTACAATGCGTTCATGACATTTGCAAAATAAAAGAACAGAAGGAAGATGCCTTGACCTAGTCATCTTCAAAGGCCTAGAAAACGCTCAAAGAAAAACTTTTTCATGCTGATGAAGATTTTTAAAAAGATGAAGTAACAATAACGACTACTGCAACCTTTGAAAACATATTTGAGCACTCTTAGGATGTAAAATAGGAAGAAGATGTAGTACATAATAAGTGCAATTGGTAAAGACTTTTTGAAAAGTTTGAAGTAGGACTTGGTAAGATAAAGGATGAAAAGAAGGAATAAATTAATATATCCCAAAAAATATCACGGAATCAAATATTATTTGATAAAGAACAAAGTAGAAGAAGAAAATGACAATAATATTGATGAAACATAAAGGAGAATGACTATATGTATTTTTAACTTAGTGTGCATAACTTTTGGAAATGAAACTCATGTGGAAACCATATCCTTACAAATAACGTAAAAGATAATGCGTGCAAATCGATATTCGATCACCTTTCCATTGACCGTGGACTAGCTTTTATATTATGCTTTTAACAATTCATTCATCTAATGGACATGCGGTCGGATTAGTATATGTTAATTGAAATTCGTTGACTGCTGTAGTACTGGAAGTAGTAAAATATTTTTCCTTTTTATCCAGCTGTTTTTAATACTTTGAAAACAACAATAAATTAAAGTTCGCGACCACATTCGTAAGAAGCTGGTAGTATCATCACAACGGTAATATTGTTTTCCCATAGTTTGTCTTATCTGTTTTAGTATATTTTTATTCGTGTTTTTATGTGTTTTTATTTAGTTTTATATTTATGTATAATTAGTCATATATGTATATATATATACATTTACATCCAGGAGCAGGAGCGCATAAGTTTTGACCCCGTGAGTATTTTGGGATGAAAAGTATTCTATGTGTTATTCCTGGTTATAAACTATCTGTGTGCCAAATTTCATCCAAATCCGTTCAGTACTTTTTGCGTGAAAGAGTAACAAACATCCATACATCCATCCATCCTTACAAACTTTCGCATTTATAATATTAGTAGGATTATATTTAATGTTTTTATCAGTTTTATATGTATTTCCTTATATTTAAATAAATATTTATTCCACATTTTTCGTTATTGCACCTACAACTGTTTGTCTCTGCATCACCAAAAGGTTGACTGGTAGAAAATGCCTAAGGCATTAAGTCTGCTTCTGTACATTTGTGTGCTTTAAGTATTAAATAAATAACAATACCTACTTGTTATTTATATACAAGTTTAAGAGTTAACCGCCTAGATCATAAAACTACCGCCTTCACCTCAAACTGTCGCCTATTTGGGTGAGCACGGTCCTTGTTATTTAGATACCATCGAGGTTGGGAGTAATGCAATCTTTAACAATAGCATACGAGTATATGAGCTTGTTGGTGGCCTACACTCCTCGCCGTATGAATGGCTAATATCCAAAGACAATTCTATTGTAATTACTTGGTGTTTAATCTAGAGAAAATATCGAAATGAAATTAATTAAAACCTATATTGCTATGTCGAAGTCATTATTTAAGTTAGAAATGTTTAATGAAAGACTTTTCACGATGAAAGTTTTCGATGAAAGTTTTCGATGAAAGTGTGTTTTTTGAGTTTTCTGTTACTTTTATGTTTAGTTTTTAAATTAAACAATTAATAATGATTGAGTATGTATACGATATTAACATTGTATTATTCTCAACATTATAGGGAATGGGTTAATTAGTTATAATCTAAGTGATTGCAATGTAAAGAAAAACTATTTCTAAAGAAATGAAAGCTGAAAAACTACTTCAGTTCAGAACTTACGGCTTTTACTTTTATTATTAATTGTACTTATGGGCTTTTTGATGTTGGTAATTTATAAGTACTTAAGTAAAGAATTTATTTATAATTTTACAAAACTTTTTGTAACTGAGTAATTAACTCAGATAAAATATCAATTTAATTATACAGGTTCTAGCACTGAGACTTATGAAATTATGCCGGATAATTAAAAATAAAATAATATCACTGCTTAATAACTCACTTGTTGATGCTGAGGTTGGTATTGATGCTGGGGCGCGGGAATCGCCAAAACACACCCCAATACTGCCAACGTGACACACTGACGTAACATGTTGCACACACAAAAATATTTTCAAAAAAAGAACTCAAAATGGCCACTGCACTCGCGACGTATTTATGTAGGTATCATGCGGTGCGTGTAAGTAACGGTGACTATATATAGAGGCACCCCTTCTAGCTCGTAGGTGGTAACGGCGGGAGTGGTGTGGCAAAATCCACGTATGTGTGTGTGATTCGAAATTTAAATTGGAGTTTCGGACTTTTTGGAGTGTGCTGTTAGATTTGTTTGATTTGAGAAAAATGGGGAGTGAGCTAGTTTTTTTTAGGATGTGCAGTGGCGTTTTTCGTTAGGTGAGTATAATAATTAAAGGAGTTCAGTTACTTTGTGATTTTTATGTGTATTTAAAAATTAGCGAATACCGACAGTCAGCGAGAAATAGGGAGAAAATGCTATGAAAACTGAAAGTTACTGGTTTAATATAAACATGGCTCTTGGTATCCTAGTTATAGGTACAAGATTACCATTCCTAGACCTGTTAATAAGTGCAGTTATTGCAGTCAATGATGCAGTCTGAAATGATTTGCATACTTGCTGATGGTGCCTATGGAGAGATTTGCTATCTTAATTGGCGTCAGTTACTATATCATGCGTATCGGGGTCTATACGTATACATAATATTAATTTAGCTGAACATGAGGCTCTTAAATTAGTTCGTGTCGGGGGTCAGGAAAAGTGTTATTGGCTTTACCATCAGGAATCTTTCAGTAGCAACCCAGAGTCAGGATTGGTGTCCGGTTGATAACAATAAGCTCGCCCCCTATTACATGGGACTGAACCATAACTGACGAAACGTGGGTGTACTGTAGGAACACTTCTGCCTAACCCTTCAGGGATTACAGGCGTCATGTTTATGTTATGTGTTATGTCTACAGAGCCTTCAGAAAATATATCTATGTATTTTATTTATGTTAACACAAGCGTGAAAAGAGGTCACCGCTTCAGTATCCTGGTTAAGCAGAAGCACCTTAATAATAAATAATCTTTGTAATAAACGTGTCTAGTAAATATCGATCGATAGGCTAGTCCCCATGACATTTAACCTAGTGACGTCATTAGCTTACAATAGATCGCTTTGTAGCCCTTCAAACGAGTGTGGACCCTCTTTTGTGATAGTTAGAATTTGTTTTCCGGTGCTGGGAATTGTTGTTCAACAGGGAATGCCTATGAATATCTTATTTTTTTACGATGACAAATCGAACTTCCATTGAAACTTTCATCTCCTATATAACAGGTTTAGGGGATGAATTTTCAAAAATCATTCCTGAGTACTTTCGTTAATTAAGACTTTGTGCTAAATTTCTTGCTTTTAGGGCCCTATCTCACTAAGACACCAGTAGCGGGGCAAACATGGTCATACTGCCAAAAATGTATGGTTGGTTGCGCAACCGATCGGACGCCAGTAGGTTTAGCACGAGAACCGTAGAGAAGCGTTTTGTCGACGTAACGGCAGACAAAATGACGTTTCCGTGTAGACAGTTGACAGTTTTCTATCAAGAAATGTAGACAGGCGATTTCAATTCTAAAGTAGAAAAGAAATAGAAAGCGTCATGCTAACCCATGGTGGGATACCCACCATAAAGCTGTGTATATTTTGCTGGCCGCGCGACTATGGTTGCACTACCATGGTGTCCTAGTAAGATGTAAACCTTATACCCAGCGGTTTAAGGCTGTGTGTTGTCTGTCAGGGAAATCAGGATAAAATTATAATTAAATCCTTACCTATTGCTCACCACTTACCACTTACTATTGCTACCCATTGCTCACCGTCTGCAAGCCTGCGCTTTCGGTGGCCGGAAATCCGCCTGGGATTCCCGACGCCCAGGGCGTCTCCTGCGGCGGCTAGGGGCGAGCTCAAACGTCCTGCCTCCTCCTTCGCGAGCATTACTGCTTCGCAGAAGGAGGTGACGGCTGCCCATGCCCTCTCGCTCCGTACCATGGCTTGGACCAGGGCCGGATGCGAGAGACCTCCGCAGCCAGGCTATCGGCGGCGGAGGTCTCTCGCATCCGGCCCACGAGGACACGACGGTGCTCTGCCCAAGCTGGGCAGATCTCCACCGTATGCTCCACCGTGTCCTCCGGACGATCCACACAATGGTGATACCCGGGTGGTGTCTCCTCCCACCTTATCTGACACAGGAACCTCTCGAAACTGTCGGTGAGGACCTGCGTCAGGCGGAAGGTGAGGATGCCGTGGTGCCTCTCCAGGCACTCCTCGAAAAGGGGACTTATCGCCGCAATTGTGGCGTGCTCAGCACTGGGTTGCGACAACCGCACTCTCCATGTCGACATGAGATCCCGCCGGAGCTCCGTCCGCTGTGCGGTGATTTCTCGCGACAGTGGAGTTACGCCCCGGCGTTTAGCCTCCTCTCGCCACGTATGGGACGTGCGCGAGACCTGCCTATACTTGGGATCGACTTTTAATTTAACCAGATGCAGCTGAATACCAGTATTGTACGGTTAGTGCACTGAATTACTTGACCCCTTTTACAAAGAAGATGGGAAGATGGGTCAGGTTATGCAGGTCACTGACTGTACCACTTTGTGTGAAAGAAGATAGACTGCGCTTACAGCAATTAATAACAATGATTGTTCAAAACTTAAGTTCTTCATCATTTATCATCATTTCAGCCGAAAGACGTCCACCGCTGGCACCACCTTAGCAAAGCCACTTCGACCGGTTCTGTGCTTCTTGCATTCAGCGGATTCCTGCGCCCTTCACAAAGTCATCGGTCCACCTTGTAGGAAGCCTTCCAACGCTACGTCTTCCGGTACGCGGTCGCCACTCCAGAACCTTTCGGCCCCATCGGCCATCTGTGCTGCGAGCAATGTGCCCTGCCCACTGCCACTTAAGTGTGGCAATTCTTCGGGCTATGACTTAACACTTCTTATTTATTAGTAAAAAGGTATAGTGACAAAAAAATCATTATGACAAAATCGTCTAGACATTTAAATTAGAACTTCACATAACTACTGTTCCGATAATAAATCATACATACATAACATCACACCTGATTTCCCGAAGGGTTGGACAGAGGCGTACCTATAGGGCTATAATACTCCCAGATTTCGCTAGTTATGTTTAAGTCCCATTGCCATCATCCGGGTACAAATCCAGACTCCGAACTGAAAAATTCTAGATAGAAAAACCAATAACACTGCTCGACCTAGGAATCGAACCCAGGACCTTATGCTACGACCACTAGAACATCGAGGCAGTGTCAAAACCTCAGTAACAGCAGTAACTGAATCTTTTCGTTCTTTATTCCTAACTATAATATTATGAATGCGAAAGTCAGTTTGTATGTTTGTTACACTTTCACGCTAAACCGGCTGAACGGATTTGCATGAAATTTGGCACATGGGTAGACCATGACTTGGGTTAGGACATATATTATTTTTTTATCCCGATATTCTCACGAGATCGAGACTAATGTGGGTGAAACCGCGGAGCGCAGCTTGTAAAATAAAAAGCCTCATTATTACATGCAAACTTTCTATAAAGTGCATGGATTTTAAAATTACGATTATCTATGCTAATTTTATGCATTAGGATAAGGAATATAATTTACTATTATAAAATTGATAAGTATCAAACGTTTCATTTGACATAACAATATTATAATCGATATTCTATTAATGATTACAATAAAACAGTTTTTTTTTGCTCTATAAATAGGACATAGTGAAACTAAATTACTATCCAGATAACAGTTGAATAGGTTCCTAAGTGCAGATTGTATGGTGTTGGCCTTGCATAGTACGTGTACCTGGTAATGCCAATGCACTCACAGATTCACAAAATATCAATTGCTCAACAGCACAAATGCGTTCACTTTTGTTTTATTTTATAGTCATTTGTTTGATTTTAATTGACCTTTGTTAACATTTGGTGCTGGTTTGTTATGGGCGAAGACAATTGATTCTTTAAGTGTGGCAGTTGAAGGATTTGTTTTTAAATATGTATAATTATTACTAACTATAATTTATCTAATGTTGTAAATGCGAAAGAAGATTTTGTTTGTTACGGTTTCACGCTAAAACA
Organism: Atethmia centrago; assembly: GCA_905333075.3. Classification (NCBI taxonomy): domain Eukaryota; kingdom Metazoa; phylum Arthropoda; class Insecta; order Lepidoptera; family Noctuidae; genus Atethmia; species Atethmia centrago. Next base: position 25,283,378 of record HG995374.1, on the reverse strand, counting down.
GCTAAACGGATTTAGATAAAATTTGGCATATGAATAGACCATGAACTAGATTAGGTTATATAATACTTTTTATCCCGATATATCCACGGAATCGAGACTTATGTGGGTACTAACCGCGGGGCGCAGCTAGTAATATTATAACGCAATTATACTTATTAGTAGACTGGCGTAATGTGGGTGTACCATAGGTACACCTCTGCCTAACCTTTCGGGGATAACAGGTGTGATTTTTTGTACTTATTTGTAGTTTCTTTTGAGGTTGTCGTGAATTTGGCGTTTCTTCGAAATTATACAGAGATACCTAAACCGCGCTTCTAAAAAACCTGAATAAATATTTTCTACTAATGTTTGCTTATTTAAAGCGTAAAAAATATAGATTTAAGGAATTAAGAGGCTGACAACAGCTAAAGCGTGGTCTGTCACTGTCGGACTGCATAGAAAAAAAAAGAAGCGCGATGACACAACGCTGGTAATTTATTGGAAAAATATGAAGCAATTCTCTATTTACAAAAAATCTATTGATTGGATAAAAAAATTAAAACACTGTTATGCTAATATGTTGCTTGTAGAATAATCTGACAAAAAATCACGATGATTGCATGTATGGTTTTTAGTCGTTAAAAGAAGCTTTTAGAGGTATCTTCGTGATGTTTTTCTATCGTATAAAATTAGTTGTATTATGTTTTCAATACACTATCTACCTAGCATATATCCTAAATAATATTATATATATTTTTGATTTTGTTTACTGGAGTGGATCATAAGCTTTTAGGCATTATAAAACATACAAAATTTGCGTTTAGGTCCTGTAGACCCCTTAACTTTGATGGATCATAATGACATTTTGATAGTCAATTAGACTACGATTCGATGTTTCCTCTCCCTTTCAATGCAAAGTAATAGTAATAGTGGACACTATAATATAATCCTTATTTTCCATGCGTTTAGAATCTTTTTCCTACGGGCAAAAGTTGGGAAGTATCTAAAAATAACAAATTTATTAAACGTGACCCTCATCATCTGCCTAGCCTTTTCCCAAATATGTTGGGGTCGGCTTCCAGTCTAACCAGATGCTGCTGAATACCAGTATTTTACCTGGAGCGACTACATATCTTACCTTCTCATCCCAGTTACTGGGGAATACGATAACCCTAAGTAAGACTGGTTGTCAGACTTTCGGGCTTCTGACGATGTAACTATTGTCAAAGACTCTATAAACTATACTGGGGGCCAACCATCATCTCTTATAGCCAGTGGCGGTACCTTCATATAAGCCCAAAAGCCCCTAAAATGCCTTACTAAAATGCTCGATAGAGAATTTATTGTACCTAACCAGTAGTTTATGAGAAAATTGCGATGATACATACGTAGATACGTAGGTACCTACATACTCAGTCGAAAACTGAACTTTCTTTTTTTGAAATCGGTTAAAATTTTATTGGGCTTGCGTTATTTTGAAACCCTAGGCACGCCACTGCTTATAGCAGTATTATTATATTTAAATATAATAATATATCTATCTCTTTCCCTCGTTGAAGTAATATCGAAATAATACTGTTAAAAGAGGTGATAGTTGCCCCCCAGGATATTTAAATAATATTTTTAGAACACCAAATTGCATACAAATCAAGTTTGCAATCCAAAAAAAACCTCGTGGCTTATCTAAGCAAGCTTTTGCAACTCGCGTCCATAAAAGTGAGTCACTACTTATAAATCAGAACTATTTATTACTGTTTCGTAACTGTAACATACTAGCCGATACATTTTAATTGGCTTGTAACATACAGTGATACACGATAATACGACAGATATGTGCATCTATGTAACATCGCTTGAGGCTATTCATATGAGTTTATTCGAGAAAGCGTTTTAAAGGCGCTGCTCTACAGTAGCTCACGGTTAAGCTACGCATGTGTCCTTAAGGGTTGGGTAATCGCCGTTGACCTTGGCCATACAAATTTGCGTCGCACTCACGCGCGTCGCGTTCGGTTTCATAGGAAATATTTATTTTTTGTAACGAAAAAAATCACAAATATAACAGGGTTTGACTACTATCAAAGAAATACATGAATGAATACTTATTTTAGATATGTTTAAAAGACGTTTTGTAAAAAAAAAAACTAATAAAATCAGTGGAAAAATAGAGAAGTTATACGGTTTTGAAATTATTCTTCTATCCACAAGTCACACATAACGATCATTGTATTGGATGGCGCGAAGTTGCTATGGCTCTCCTGTGTTGTTACGCTCCTAGTAGTGTTGTTTTTTATAGATATTTAAACATTTTTTTTTACTGTGGCTTAATTTTTTTTTCTAGGTTTCGAAAATTCGAATTTAAAAAGAACAGTCAAATTCCCTGTTATAGATAATAAAGTAGCCAGAACATACAAAATAAAAATGGTTTGAAAGTAATATATTTTTTTTTGCTTTGGGTAGACTTTATTTCCTGAATTTATTTCATAAAGTATTTTACTACAGTACTGATGAGACCAGACTGACTGATAGAACTGATGTGTACGCGTTCTAATTCAACATACATTTTTTGCATAACTTACTTGCATTATTTGAAGGCGTAATAACAGATTTAAAAGTCACTAAAATCATATGCACAACATGCATAATCAGCCTATAATGTTCCCACTGCTGGGACACAGTAATTGCATTTGTCGCTGTGCTTGCCATGCGTTCGGGTGTTTTTTTTTTGTTTTAACTAACACACACCACCCCTCCTCTTACACCCTACATATACATATTTTAGAAGACGCTTCTTTATTAACACCCGACTAGCTATGCATTCCCGGTGTTCCTGGCATCCCGTGTTTTTTTTTTACAAATAAAAATATTTTAAGAAGCCGCTTCCATACTTTCGCAGCTAATTTAACTTTAGGTAAATATGCATCCGAATATCCGATCTCTAATTATAACCATGGGTTCACTTAATTCACATTTAATTATTTTGAGGATTTCATGTTCGAGCTGTTAAGAGTTCATAATACCTCAGAGACACCACACTCTTTATCACGCTCGCACACTACTGGTCGCGGTCACGCGAGCAATCGAGCGGAGGCAGAGAGAAGTTTAGGTAATTTCTTTTTACGGCGAAAATAATGGTAATTACAAAAGTATATTGGTTCAGTTATTATGCAAAGTTTCATGATCTAATTTGAAGTATTTATTAATAGTAGCGGTTTTTTGTTCGGTTTGTGGGTAACTTTGTATTTTTTTTCCGTCATGAAAATTAAATGGAATCTAAAAACGAAATGTAATATAAAAAATGCCTATGGCATTAAGTCCGCCTCTGTACATTTGTGTGCTTAGAATATTAAATAAATAAATAAATGAATGTTATTTATTTATTTAATATCCTCATCTTTACCATGTATTTATTTCAAAATGAATACTGCAGTATTTTCGATATATGGACTCTTAAGGCGCTGATATATGATTTTAGTGACTTTTAAATCTGTTGTTACGCCTTCATATAATGCAAGTTCACAATTCTATATGTGAATATTTAAGTATTGTAGTAAAATAGATAGATAGATAGATATAATACCCTTTATTATGTACACCATAAAGTTAAAGCTATAAATGTAGAAATTTTACAAAGGGTGACACAATGGGCGGTCTTATCGCTAAAAGCGATCTTTTAAAGACAACCTTTGAATGGATTAGGGGGGAAAGGAGAGACAATACTGCAATACTTTATGAAATTAATTCAGGAAGTAATGTCTACCCAAAGCATAAATAACGATATTACTTTCAAACTACTTAAGATATTTTTATATTTTTTTATTGTATGAACAGACTATTTGTTATCTTTAATTCTATCTGTGATTTTTTTTAAATATTCCTATATTCCTTAATAAAAATAAATATTCCCTTATGAAACCGAACGGCGGCGCGGCGCGTTGTGAGCTCGACGTGCATTTGTATGCCAAGGTCAACGGCATTTACCCGATCCTTAAGGATAAAGTTATTGGCATTACGTGCTCTTTTGTGGCTGTTAACAACCATTGAATATTGAAATATACTCTAATATTCAAGCCTGTATTTGCCAAAGGGATAGACTCATATGACATGGAGAAATATACTACTCTACCATATTATAAGAGTCGAGCCTTACATGGATATATATGGGCGGGTATTAACTTAGCACAAATCCAGAGTCCGGGTTCTTACTGACAATTTCCCGAAGTACTGTACTGTTTAAGGGGACTACCGGTCCTAAACGCAAATTTTGTAAGTTTTATAATGCCTAAAAGTATATGATCTACTGCAGTAAACAAAATCAGAAACATATATAATATTTTTCAGGATATATGCTAGGTAGATAGTGTATTGAAAACATAATAAAACTAATTTGATACGATATAAAAATCACGAAGATACCTCTAAAAAATCTTTTGTCAGATTATTCTACAAGCAACATATTAGCGTAATAGGGTTTTATTTTTTTTATTCAATCTATAGATTTTTTGTTAATAGATAATTGCTTCATATTTTGCAATAAATTACCAGCGTCGTGTCATCGCGCTTCTCTTTCTTTTCTATGCAGTCCGACAGTGACCGCGCTTTAGCTATTGTCAGCCTCTTAAAGTACATTACTTTTCAGTGTCAGACAGAAAGTTTTACTCAACCAGTAGCTACGTATTAAAAGAACAATCGCCAAACTAAATCTTTATTATAATGTCTAACTTATAGACCTCTAATGTACCCTATAATGCGGACTTATCTTTGTGGACCATCTGCGAGCAGCATTACGTCTCGGTAGCTTATGGTCTTATGGAAAGGAAGTATCCAGTAATGTTGGTAATACTACATACTTATTTTATGACAAAATTATGTACGTTAATCTAATATTATGTATTCGCAGCACGTTTGTTCTAAAAGCAGTGAATTTTGTAATGATCCGTGAATCCATCCGTAGTTAAAAATACGTAAGTTATATCACAAGTCATTAGGGTAGAGAGATCGTTACTGACCTATTCTTTGTAAATTACGGCAATTTGTTTCATTAGGAAGTTGTCATGTTATGTGTATTAGGATTGCTGGAATTTATGATGATATCTCTTAGATTTTAAGGCTGGAATGGTATTTAAATGAGCATAATTCAATAGAACTTTGAAAACGGTACTTTAAGCAAAACTGTTGCAGACAAACTATTGACTGAAAAATAAGCATTTAGATATAAATGATTTACTCTAAGCAATGTGTTTTCATTCCGTGTGGTGCCTGACGTAAAGAATAGCACCATCCCATCTCTTCCCGTGGGTGTCGTAAAAGGCGACTAAGGGACTTACTAGAGAATGGGCAGCAGCGTTCTCTATGCATATTAACACCATACTGCGATCGCCAACCCGCCTGCCAAGCGTGGCGATTATGGCAACCCCCCCCTCCTTTTGGGGGAGGCCTATGTCCAGCAGTGGACGTCTTTCGGCTGAAATGATGATGATGATGATGATGAATGTGTTTTCGTGAATATCTTTCGCCATCGCCTGGCTGTCAACTTCGGGCACCGCACATACAGTTTCGAATTGCGGCAGAATTAAATAATTATTGTGTATTAGCTGCGTCCCGCGGTTTCACCCACATAAGTCTCCATCCCGTAATAATGACGGGGTTAAAAGTTTCTAATCCAGGTCATGGTCGAACAATGTGCCAAATTTCATTCAAATCTGTTCCGCCGTAGTTTAGCGTGAAAGCGTAACAAACAAAAAAACTCACTTTCACCTTTATAATAACTAGGAAGTTAAGTAAGTAAGCAGCCTGTGGACAGCATATACGCAAAAGGCTGTCAATGCTCTGCGGGTCCAATACAATAACGCATTCAGGATGCTGCTGCGGCTCCCTCCGTTTTGCAAAGCGTCCGCCATCTTCATGGAGGCACGCAGAGATGCAATTTTACGCAAAAAAGCGGCGTCACTGCTGCACAGAGTGCGTGTGAGTACCAACAGCATCCTGAGTGTGATAGCGGACAGGTATGACTGTCCGTTCTTCAAACATGCGTTTATGTGTGAACTAACATAATTTTAAGCTCTATTTTACTAACAAAATGGATCTTGTTGTCTAAATAAATAAAATAAATAAAAAATGGTTGTACATCTGCCAATAGATCTAAATTAACGGATACAGAATTACGATTTCATTATGTTTACCTCTAATGTATAATTAGCGAGTCGTCGTGCAAGCGAGCTTAGATGTTCGTTATAAATTTTATTGCCTTATAAATCTGTATTACGTGACCATTTCTCTTACTGAATGAAGTACAGGAAACACTTACTGGTTGTTATAATAAATACATAAAATAAATATTATTAGAAAGTGCATTGAGTGAGTATTGATGATGGGTGACTTACATTCAATACTCGTTTAAATTATAGATTTCCAAATAAATGCAAAACGGCAGATAGATGTAATTAGCATTTAATAAAAGACTTCAATAAATTGAAATTTATTTACTCAATTATTGACGGCTTATTGAATAGGGACACCGGTCTCTATTCAAAATGCGTCTTTAAAGTCTACTACCATTATTTTATAGTCTGCACGACGACTAACTAATCGTACGTCCGTCGTATCCTGAGAGAATACAAAAGGCACTCGTTTTCAAAGCTTTTATCGCTTTATTTTATCACGTACCTATTGGATTATAAAAGCACTACTTAACGCCAAGAGTTGAAAATCCAACAGTGTATTTTTTTGGTGTGCTGGGATGTACTCTGTTGGATTCTCAATGCTCGAAAATCCAGTGCGCGATAAAACATCATCGCGTTCAAAACTCGCCCGTGCATACCTGGGCTAAGTCCCATACATTTTTGACTGTTTAATCATCGTTATCGCTGTTTCGCTAGTCTAGGCTTTCTGGCCCGCTACTGCTATTGAGGGTTTTCTGAAATGACGCTCACCAGGGCCTCAAGTCTGCTATTACAATAGTGTCAGAATGGTCTATCATTGATTTCATAATTGTTGATTTTGACAAGTTTGGTAATCTACTAATATAATGGCGTCATTATGACTTTCCAATGGTCAACCACTGACACTCCATTGAAAGAAATGGCATAGAATGGTAATCTCGTACATAATGACAAATGAATGATCGGCGTATGCGGTAATCTGCTAAAATTTTGAGAGTTCCTTTGATCAGTGACCTACCATTATAACGTCATTGTGCAGTCATTGGTTTTAATAGCTCGGTTGTCAAAAAGTGTTTGCTACGATTCTAGTGTTTGCTATCTATCGTGTTTGTGGAATATTGAATGGAGAAATGTATTCACTACGAACAAATATTCTCGATCTAGCCAACCCAGTGGATGCTAGAGAAAGAAGATGGGCGGAATGCAAAGGACGTCATCGAGCCCGTCGCAAGTTATACAATTATTACTACCTGTATGCTTCCTACTATAATTCTGCAAGGCTGCCAAAAGAAAAGTATTGCACTTATTTCACTCTTCTGTGATTTAATTTTGTTCAAAATTTTACTTTTATATTCAATAAAGAACTAAAAAAGTGCAAAAATTACAATCATGATACATTTCATAATGCATACCTATTACTAAATAATACTGTATTTAGGTACTTACAGTGCGCCATTCTGCCGTGTCGTTTTATTGGGGCAGTTCACCGATATCGAATTTAAAATTTGGGCGCACTCCATCCAATATCATTTGGATAAACTTCTTGGTGGTTTTCCAGAAAATCAATTAGAGCCGAAATTTACTCAATTAGCACCATTTTGTATAAAATGTAATAAATAAATAAAAGATAATTTAAATACACAAACAAAAATATAATTAAAACACGAAGGGTTCCGTACGGCAAAAAAAAATCATGTCTGTTGTATGGGACCCCCTTAAATATTTATTTTATGCTGTTGTTTAGTATTTGTTGTTATAGTGGCAACAGAAGTACCTACATCATCTGTGAAAGTTTCAACTGTCTAACTATCACGGTTTATGAGATACACCCTGGTGACAGACGGACAGTGGAGTCTTAGTAATAGGGTCCCGTTTTACCCTTTGAGTACGGAACCCTAAAAACAGATTAACCTCAGTAAGCAGTAATTTAACATTTGACTTTGACAGCTAAACTGATAAAATATTATTGAGTTGTATAGTTTCACATAAATTTAATGTTTTTGCTATTTACGAACTTCTTGCTACTTCAGATTGCTTATAACACTAATAAGTAGCATGTAAATATATATATAACTGAAATCTGGCATGACTAACTGTTCAAATTAAGTAGTAGTTTTTCGAAAATCATTTCTACTAACGTGTTTTATAATAATGGCAATACGACATTGTCATTCTACCACGATTCTATTACGAGACCATTGACCGACCAATGATCGACCATTATGAATTTAGCAGATTACGAACTTTTAGCAAAATGACAATGGGATCGTGTTGGAATGACGAGTTTATTAAAAATAGCAGACTCGGGCCCCAGGTGGTAGCACTGAGACGTCAGGTCCGGGCACCTGTCAAAAGTGTCAAAGCGCCTATATTTACTTTAGTCGTGACTGAATGATGAACGAATGTATGAAACGAATGATGAACGTCAGAGTCTTGTCAGAGTGCCGCCAACTAATGGCGTGTTTTTTTATGAAAACCCTCTTTCCTCGCAGGTTGATTTATATTTTTGACAAGGTATGAGCTACTTATCAGCAGTTTGTGCCATATAGACACAAAATTAACCGAATTATCAATCAGCACAACATGGAAAAAGGATAAACTCAGTCTGTACCAACGTATACACCAATTGGTGTGTTATCTGTACATAGAACCGGAATAGGTCGGAATACTAAGACTAGGTATAACGACCTGACATTTGCGCTGGCAGCCAATCTCGGGCCACCATCGTGAAGATACTCGCAACATTGTAAATCTCACAGATCATAGTGTTTTTATTATCTGTGGTAAATCTAGTACATAACAAGATATAATTATAGTACGGTACACGGTGATCGTGAAAGTGAATCTGTGTTAATTAAGCTTTATTTTCAAATTAATTGTGATGGGTTTTTATTAATTAAACTCACTGTACTCGTACGAGTACTGTGGCTATTTATAATGATAAGTTGCATTCGCCAAAATGAATCACTTGTTTTTCTTTTCGCGTTGATGTCTTTTACACTACCAAAGATTCGAAAGAAAAATTCTAGCGGAAAACAAGTTAATTTTAATGTTCTGCTAAGCTAACATCGTGATCTCCCTATATTGGAAGTTTTTTAAAGGTCAAAAGGTTTTCAGACACTTAATCGGATCCAACTTTAGCCTCGGACGGATACTGGGTTCTTCATTATTGACACTTGTCTGACAAAGCCGGAATCAATATGTGATCATAATATCAGCCTGTAAAAACATTACCCTCCTTCTGGGGCAGTCGGGTAAAAAAGATCTACTGAAATGTAGAATAACCATACATTATACATCAGAAAAATAAGGTAATAGCCACACGGATCGATTAAAGGTTAAGCTGCGCTTGCCGCGGTCGGTTCGTGGATGGGTGGCCACCCATTAGATATCGAATAGCACGTTACCGTGCCTGCTTTCCAAGGCACCCCTCCGTGCTTCGGAAAGCACGTTAAGCCATTGGTTCTGGCCGTCATTCGTAGATCTTCGACAGTCGTTACTGGAGCCGACCCCAAAATAGTTGGAAAAAGGCTAGGCAGACTGATTCAGTGTTCCTGAGCAGTGGTGACCCAATGGTAACGGCCGCGACTTACGAGTTTAAGGTCGTAGGTTCGAACCCAGACAGGCGCTTTACTTTGTGTAAATTATTTCATCATCACTGCTCTCAAAACGGTGAAGGTAAACATCCTGAGGAAACCGGCACGTCTTAGAACCAAAAATTCGAAAACATGTGACATCTACCAACCCGCACTGGGCCCGCGTGGTGGATTACAGCCCACTCCCTGTCACAGACAGGCTTGTGTCCCAGCAGTGGGAACATTATAGGCTGATTATGTATGACTGATTCATCAGAAACTTCTTCTTAAAAAAACAATTAGATGTATTTTCCTTAGTGTTTTTAATAATTTTTCAACGTAACTTACCTACTTCATTGAACTAGAATTTGAACTACACATAACTGTGTTCCCCGACGGGTTAGGCAAAGGTGTACCTATAAAAGACCCACATTTCGCCGGTTACATGTTAAAAGTCCCATGTAATAGGGGTCTATTGCCAAAGAACGCGCTTAAATCCTGGGGGTCTACTCTCTAAGCCCACCAAGAAGTTTATCGGCCCGTCCGAAAATAGTTGATCCGTCAAAACGAGTGTCAAATTATTATTTTTTGGACGGGCCTAAATACATACATGTCGGGACAACAATTAAATCTTGTTGTGATTAATTCTTAGTTCGGGCCCCAAACTAATCATAAGTCCATAGGTGATACGGTGTAGGAAAAGCCCGTAACTTCGACTGAAACTACGGATTTTGGTGCTAAAGGTATAGATCTCCTTATTCCGGGCTACTACTGAGAAATTTCTGATGAATAAAACCCAATAACACTTTGCCCAATCCGGGAATCGAACCCAGGATCTCACGCTCAGCATTAGCATTTGCGACCACTAGACCACTATTGGCTTCTAATTTCGGTAACTTAGTAACTTATTACGATCACCGCCATAAAAGTTAATGTTATTACAATTTAAATTCTTTCTTTACGATTTCCTATGAATCGAGTTACCTTTTCGTTCAACGGAATCAAGTGAATAGCACCATGAACTAGGCATGGTTAATATCGTTTACACTGTTTCAAATCGTATCTATGTATCGGTTTGGAATATCGGATATCGCATCTATATATTTCAATATTGGCTGAATCTGTGTGTAACTCTGAAACGAAAGTGATACTGTGATTTTTAGGTTTCGATTTTGTTCGATTTCTGTATATCATTATATTTTATTTGTAACTGTATACTCGGAACCAGTGAATGTATTGTTTGGTAGTGGTGATAATATGACAATCTGAAATGAAACTAGTACAGTCATTTCGGTTTTTCAGATATATTTTTATCAATTATTTATATAGGTACTAATCAGTGAAGTGAACTTTCCTTCTTATTTTTCTCAGGCTTAGAACTGAATACATTACTAAGAAGCGAATTATAAGAAAGCAAATAATGTATTCGATATTAAACTCTAAGCTCCTGTAAATAGTGTTTAAAATTTGTATTAGACATTAGCGTATCACACTCTCCTCTTTCGCTCATTCACTTATACCTACACCACTCCCACGCGCATTGCAATCGCACACAGTACCGCAGTATTACAAGTAACCAAATCAGTTTGAACCGAATACCGAATGTACGATATTGTGTTCTGTGACTCATACCAACAACAACGCATTGGGTACGCGGATACCTAATATATAGATACAGTGCCGTTCGATATATAGGTACTGGATATTGTGCCGATACATAGGTATTGTATCTATATACGATTTGTATCGCCCACGCCTACCATAAACAGGTCGTTTTAGGATACGGAACTGAAGGAACCATTGTGACTTTATGGATGAAAGCTAATCATTGAATCGAATGGGCCGTTAAGATTAGGAGTGTGGGCCGATTCTTAGGAACACCGATTGATCAGGCCGACTGTTTAAGAATGAAAGGCCTTCTAGTAAAATTGCTTTAAAACAGTTTCTATAATAAAATCTAGGGCTGGCTTTTACCTTAGCCAGAGGCTAAGCATTGCCATACACCGTGGCAATGTAGCCAGTCTCATGGGTATATTACCATTCGACAGCGATGTGGATGAATTTTTCGACGCCCTATTTTGGTTTGTGTATAGTTTTAGTTAAGTTATTTTTATTAATTACATAATCAGTCTATAATGTTTCCACTGCTGGGACGCATGCCTCTTCGTTGTGAGAGGGTGTGGGCCGTAATCCACCACACGGGCCCAGTGCGGGTTGGCAGATGTCACATATCTTCGAAGTTTTGGTTCTAGGACATGCTGGTTTCCTCACGATGTTTTCCTTCGCCGTTTTGAGAGCAGTGGTGATGAAATAACTTACACAAGGTAAAGCGCCTGTCCGGGTTCAAACCTACGCCATACAACTCGTATGTCGCGGCCGTTACCACTGGGCCACCACTGGTCTTTTTATTAATTAATTAGGTATATTTGTTTTTTATGTACATATTATTTTAATTCTGTCTTACAAAATAATAAATATTGAAAACTGAATCTACAAAACTTGAACGTTAATATTTATTAATCACGTAATAAATATTTATTGTTGCCGAAGGGTCTTTTAATTACCAGAATTTTTCCGTAATTCCTATATATGGGCAGACGCAAATGAAAGTTATCTCTAAATGGTCGCCAATCACGATATTCACGACAAGAAGGTTAGGGCCTCATATCTTTTGCCCAAAACCACACGATTTGATGTATTAAGGCACAGATATATGATTTTAGTGACTTTTAAATCTGTTAGTACGCCTTCATACAATGCAAATAAGTTATGCAAAAAATGTATGTTAAACTAGAACGCATACATATCAATTCTATACGTGAATATTTTTGAATTGTAGTAAAATACTTTATGAAATAAATTAAGGAAGTAATTTCTACGCAAAGTATAAAAAACGATATTACTTTCAAACTACTTAAGATATGTTCATGTTTTTTTTTTGTATGGACAGACTTTTTTATTATCTATAATTATATCTGTGATTTTTTCAAATATTCATATTTTCGTTACTAAAAATAAATATTCCCTATGAAAACGAACAGCAGCGTGGCGTGAACGCAACGCACATTTGTATAGCCAAGGTCAACTGCGATTACCCGATCCTTAATTAAAATTCATATGGGTAAGTATTTCAGCATATTTGGAGCAAAGTTCCATAAAAACTTTTGTATATTTGGGCGCAATATCGTATCTACACATATTTATCAAGTAGGTTGCACAGTACATGGCCGACTTTTTGTCATATGTAACTGATAACCGGTCCGAACATACGTTGCGGAACACGCTACTTGCCTATAAGTGTTATAACTTAGACTTATAAGTTGTAAGTAACAACCTAATTTATAGCGGACTTAGATAAATAGTAGTTTAGTGTGTAATGCTGGGCGTTGTCTGTGATTCCGTGCGAATATTTTAACATACGAGTTCATACTTTAATATAATATACTAACTAGCTTCTGCCCGCCTAAAAGTTCTTGTTCCCCCGGCCCACCCCGTCGCATCGCGTGCCCGCGTTATTACTAAGCTTTTTTTTTTTTGCTCGGCCCCTAAGGGCTGTAGCGTGATGTTAGATTCCAGACTCCGGGCTGCTACTGAGAAATTCCTGACGGAAAAACCCAATAACACTTTGCCCGACCTGGGAACCGAATCCAGGACTCAGCAGTAGCGCTTGCGAGCAAAAACCAACGAGGCAGTCATAATGGCATCTCAGGATGGTATCTTTAACACTGAACAATATCGAACAAATATCAATGAACGAAATAAAAAGAAGAAAATAGTAATCACGATGGCAATGTACGAGGAATTAATTACCTCATAATTACAGTTTGTTTCCATTACAACAGTGAAAGTATGAAGTGGTTTTTCATACACTGTCGTGCAAATTAATGCTGATATAAACTAGGGGACGTTTTAAATGTAACGTAGTGTAATTTAAATGCAATCTGACATTGTAATCTTGATTCATTCAGTTTGACATTTGAATGTAGAGATGAAACAGCTGATTAAAGATTTGTGATAGTATCTTAAAGTATTGGACGGATCTAGTTTCTAACTAAGATATAAGAGATGGTATAAATTAAGTAGTTTGTTGCACGTGCGTTCATTAGTTTGCGTATGATATGGCCCAGCTGTTTTTAAGATAAGGCTAGTTTTTCTAGCTATGAGACTGGTTTATGTCCCTTACATATTTAGAGATATTAAATTGACTGACGGCAATGTTGTCAATATTGTTTCTTTGTGCAGGATCTCTCATAAAACAGGAAACTACTTCCTTTAGATTTCGATATAGAATTTGTTAAATACTTAAGTATATTAATATAGATAGATCAAGATGATCTGCATACAGAACCATGCCAGAATTTCTGCCTAAAGAAACAAGCATAATGCACGCAGGAAATCCTTAGAATAAATAGTTGATTCCGTAGTTATAAACATTTATGAATCTTTTCAATCTCACTACATTACCAAAAATTTGCGTAATCAATCAATTAGCAGAACTATAACTTTTATAAAGCCCTAATTGGCCAGTCCGAAATCCGACCCACAATCACGCCGACAGTTTGAAGTACCAGTCAGTGGCATAAAAACTGTACATTGCATCACAAAGTACTTTAAATGAACATTTAAAGCTAACTTAAGTCAAGAGTTTTTATAGTAACATTTCCGTTGTGACTTTCCAACTTTCTGATTAAAATTTAACTGGAGTAAAGTAATTTGAGGTGAGTGTACCTACCTGTCAATGACATGCGACCTTTCCTTCTTTTGACATTATCTTGTACATAACATCTGACTTCCTCTGTTCAGTAATAATCGCCAATTGACGGAAGTAACACATTTTTGATTTTTTGATTTTGATTCTTAGAAATTTGCATCCACTATGTAAGTAATCAATTCATTAACGGCCTTTCCAGTCCCATGTTGTAAGACAAATCCAGCTTATTGATGTTATTGTTTGGTAAACATAAGGGTGGACTGCATAATGAATTCACTTGTAAAAGAATGCTCTTATTTACTCACGTAGGTCATTTCAAGTACACGTAGGTTTAATTATATCTTCTACCACCGATATCAGTGCCAGTCCGTAACATGTATTGCCTGTTCTAAAAGTAACATATGAAAATGTAAACAAATGGATCAGAAAACGTACCTGTGTGGATGCCAATTTGCAGTGCCACTTACAAATTGAGTGCTTTGATTTGATTATTTGAATATTCAAAATTCTGATTCTTAGTAACCATAAAAAAGGTTTTACATTTCACAATTGGGGTTAATTTTTATAACGAAAATGTTCGTCGATGATTTTTCAGTTACAATTTAATAATGGATAATGGTATTCAAACCATAATATAATTATTGAAAAAAACTGAGATATGTTGAAACCTATTTAGTATTCTCAATAGGTTTCAACATATCTCACCAGTTTTTTTCATGCATGTGTTACTAATTCCTGATTGTGTAAGAATATAACTTGAACGGGTTTGTTTACACTTTCTTCAGATATTTTTGAATAGACTGTAAGAATATACAAGATGATGAAACGTACAACGACCGGGTGTGGTCGACACGACCGCTGGAGCGAATAAGTCGAGTTACAACTCGATTATAAGAAATTGCGTTATGTGAGAGATTTGCCATGTGCTTTCTGAGAATTGGACACCCTGTTATTGCAATTTCATAAGAGTAACTGGTGTTCAGAGCAATATCTACGGCTTTTGGATCATCTGAGTGTCTTCAATTATGGCCGTATTGCTCCTGTAGGAAATGAATGTGTGTTATTTAAATTGATCTGTTTCGTGAAGTTCCTAAATAATTCTTAATGCTCTACTTTAAATTGTCATTACACACAGACAAGTTTTTTTTTTGATAATTACAAAAATAAGTTGGATGTCAAATTGTGAACAAGAATCTCAGCAATCGTCTAGATTAGCCAGACTCCGAATTCTAGCCTCACATTGGCATTTTTATTGCATCAGACATAGCCCTCTTACTTAGACCAATAAAACAGCGTTTAAACTAAAATAAATCTAATCAAGTAGCACAACAATTATATCTAAAAGTACAACTAAATAAATAATATAAGTATAATTTTGAAAGGAGGTGAATTTAGGGTTTATGATGCGTATTTGTTCCCCACATGATGTCGTACACCCCATTTGTAGTTGGCATTTTTGTCTGTCTTGACAAATGTGTGAACAGGGCCGGTGACCCCACTGGTTCCTTTGTGGTCGTAATCATGGTCGTGGTGGTCATAATCATGGTCGTGACCACGTTTCGGACGCTGCCATTTCGGCTCTTCTAGGTCTGCTGACTCGACTGAAAGTGCAAGGTTGGGTTGAATGAGTTATTTGTTAAAATAGAGATTTTGAGTAATAAGTTTTATCTTTAATGTTTTGGTGCTTTTGACGTGAATACGGCTTTAAATTTGCATATTAAGATTTGGTTTGATTCAGAAAACTGATATAACAAAATCGGGGGATACAGTTTGGTGTTGCAGCTGCATATCTATGATCTACATTCAAAATGTAATTACACCACACGATACCTAAAGGATCAAAGAAAGCGTTACAAAAAAAATATTACCCGTTACGTAGTCGTTCGTATTCACGCAAAACACACGACCGTGTCCACGACACAGCCACACCCTGATTTTTTTGTTTTGAAAATCGATGGTTATAGGAACGAAAAGACACAAAAAGAGAATCTCATCACATTGATTGCTTTGTTTCCAAATAGGTAGATACCTAAAATTAACGCCCGTGTAATTTTGATCTAATGAGACAAGCAGACAGGTGCTTAATAATAGGTCTCAAGATTTGAAATGGAATCGGGTTTGTAGTGAACTTTATTTAATCAAATTCCTGCATTTGATTGATAAAGTTCACTGCACTGGTTGGATATTATGTTGTTTAATCATCATCATGAAGCAACAAAACTTACCCGGTGTTTTATGATGTGGCTGCAAATGAGGTTGCGCTTGCGGCTGTGACTGAGGCTGCACATGCGGCTGTGGATGAAGCTGTTGAAGTGACTGTGGATGATGCTGATGATGTTGACGCACATGCACAGGTGGCGGGGGAGCGAACCTGGTGTAACGCATCGGTCCTCTGGGTACCGGGTAGAAAGGTCTGGACCATGCTGATGTTGCTAGGACCGTGCAGGATAAGATCAACTGGAAGAAGGAAAGATAGGAGAAAAAGATTACATAAAAACGTTAGAGATAGTTAAAATTATACTATACCTAGATAACATAATTAGGAAGAAAATCAAATTAAATAAAAATAAACAGACATGTGCGAGTTGAACTCGCGTGGTGAAGGTTCCGTACAATCCCAAGAACAAGCATAACATAGTAGTTGAAAAACATGTTCTCCCATACATTCCAACTGCAAATGTAAGTTAGTACGCACACTACGAGTACGACTTCTTCTAGGTTTTCCTGTAATATATATGTAAAGAAATATATTCTGTATTTTTTTCATAATTTTAGGCTCAGTAGTATTTGGAGATAATGGTCAAGTTTCATCTATTTACTTAAATAACTTTAAAACTATTTATTTTAAAATTATAAAAAAAATGATTCTTGAGACCCTCATAAGCCCTTTCATTTCATATGTCACACCGTACAGTTTGCAAAACTTTTATTTTAATTTTCTAATTTGCCCCCTAAAGTGACACTCATATTTTTAAAAAAATATTTAATTATGATACGTCCGTGTTTGGGTCACAGAAATTCAAATTTTTTACCAAATTTCAACTCAATCTACTGGAGATTCGGAGCAAATCGGATGTGACAAACGAACAGACACACGAGTGATCCTATAAGGGACCCGTGTTTCTTTTAGAGTTACGGAAACCTAAAAATATCTCAAATTTGAGAACTTCAAGACTTGTATGGGAAAAGATTTTTGCGATTTTTGATTTTTCTAGTACTCAAACCTCAGTTGAAAGAAAAAAAAAGAAAGAAAATACGTTTATTGGCGGTAAACATGACGCAAAGAAGGAATACAAATACAAAAAAGAAACAATTTTGGGGAGAATATGCGTCACGTCCACGCAAAACGGCCAACGCTCAGCATAATGCTACGACCCTATGCGAGACAGAGCCCCAGCGCTGGTTTTCAGGACGTTAAGACGTCGACCGGTGCAGCACACAGTGAGATTGTAATATGAATAAAATAAATACAAACATTTAAAAGAAAAAATTACATAAATACAAATATGTCTCTTCTTTTTTTTACAGTTGGTCTAGTAGAGTTTTTGATGTTTAAAAAAACAGGATTGATTACCATCAAACAAAGTTTTAATGAAAATTGCCCGTCTTTTTGCTGTCGGAACGTTTTTTTTTTCAAAATCATTGAATGCAGATAAACATGTTAACGACAGTCTTCTAAAAACGTTTTCTTGTAGCTACAACGGTTATGGTTACCCTTACTGCCCCATCTCAAAAATCCACCGTGTATATCTGCTGTCTGTGTATTGACTGCTTAGCTCCATAAAGGCATAGATAGCGTGATGATAATCGTTTAAAAGATTAAATTTGTAACTAGCTGTAATATCCTTGTCTTTTAGCTCGTCTTTTTACAATTTGCTGTAAACTATAGAAGAATACGAACCTAATGCAGTATTTTGCTCAGTTTCCCATAGTAAATAGTGTAATAATTTATAGCCTACATTGACCAGGGAATATCTGTAAAAAATTTGAACACAATCTATCCGGTAGTGCTTGCGTGATGCTGGAACATACATTCGCATAGACAAAAATTTCAAAAAACTATAATAATATTCATCATTAGAATCGTTCCCAGACCTCGAAGCAATACCTTTTTTCAAAAATATTCAATGTACAGTTTTGACTTCGCTACGATTTTATTATATTATGTATATATAATCTAGAAAGTTTACATTTCTGTACTAATGCAATATACTGACTATTAGACATCTACTTTATAGTTAATAGATGAATTAAGTTAGTTAATAATATTTGTTAAGATAATTGACTAATATGATATTAAGTTTATAAGCTTAGTGCAGAAAAAAACCAGTTTAAAATGATTTACGGCAAGAAAATGTAACCAGAAGCAGTGAACTCATTGCAAGAAGTTAAGTATACGTTGAAGTCTTTAATTAAGACGTTATAATTTAATTGGAGTAAAATAACAACATGTTTGTTACATAAATGGTAATGAATGAAATACTCGTAACGTATTATTAGGTATGTATGTCGTTTTGATAAATAATGGATTATCCAAATTTTAGCTTCGTGATAAAGAAAAGGTTGTGGCTGATAAACAAGAATAACATTGACAGTCTTCAGGAATATGGGAAATAAAATAGTGAGGAAAGTAAAGCCAGTTAGTGGACAGGAAATGAAACATTAATTTTGAGCTTCAAAGAAAACTGCGAGCTTTATAAGTGAATCTAATGATGAAATTAAAGGCAATAATCAAGCCAATATATTTTTTCATCTAAACATTGATTTGTACATTAAAAAAAACAAATATATCTAATTAATTAATAAAAATAACTAAAACTATACTCAAACTAAAATAGGGCGTCGAAAATTTCATTCACATCGCTGTCGACTGGTAATGTACCCAAGAGACTGGCGGCATTGCCACGTTGTATGGCAATGCTTAACCTCTGGCCAAGGTAAAAGCCAGCACTTGGGTCACGGGAAGTGTCAAATGTTGGTAAGCTTAGCGAGGAGCAAGCTACCTCTGAATCCAATTGAATTTTATGCTGAATATTCTATTGAATAACCTTGTATCATAAAATTAATTTTCTATAAGTGAGAATATATTGCTCTAGGAAAAAAATAAAACACTACCAAAAAGTAATTCTACATAATCTATTGCTAAACAAATAGAAACTAGAATTAGAAGCGTCAACATTACACATCAAAATTAATATATGCACGAATAATTGCGATTAATTGCCCAATCCTTATCTCAATGGCTACAAGCCGTTAAAACTTCATAACTTGATTAATTGCAATCATGTGATTGCAGTGACTTAAATTAGTAGGCGAATTATTAATAAATAGATACTTAATTAAGTTTAATACAAACAACTTGACACTTATTGTTATGGCCAGCTTTGTTGACTGTGACTTAGTCCATATTATCCATACTATATTATTATTATAATACGAACATAACTCAGTCTGTTTGTCTATTATCTTTTCATGCCTGAAACACTAAACCGTTCCTTATGGGATAGATAGGTAACTTGGAAAAGGACATTGGCTACTTTTTACCCTAGATTTTTGTATAAAAAAATATGAAATATAAAAACCCGCAAATTGAAGTCACGGGCAACAGCTAGTGGACGATAAATCAATCAAATCCTTTGAACTCGTTATAAAAACCCGCAAATTGAAGTCACGGGCAACAGCTAGTGGACGATAAATCAATCAAATCCTTTGAACTCGTTATAGCAAAAATTATTCCAGATGAATAATCTAATGATGACAATCGCCCTCTTGATTAAAATGTAACAAAACATAAACTTACCAATATTCTGGTGTCCATTTTTAAATGCATGTACTATAGTGTAAGTGAACTCGATAGCAATGGCGACCACGGTGTCAATCAGCTTCTTATAAATGAGTAAGAAAACGAATTTATAACACTTTCTATCGTCGGTTTTACGCTCGGACGCGTCGATACGGCCGAGATCGACGAATCGGACAATACAAAATAGTCTTCGAAAGATGAAAATGTACTATAACATGCATAAGAATTTGGATTAATAAAAATAGAAATTGAAATAGGTTTTGTTATTAATCGTTGTAACTGAGGAAAGTTATCTAAGAGCCAGTTATACAATTTAAGTAATGTTGAATAATATTTAATCGTTCGTAGATTTATTCGAAACTGTTTTGTATGATTGAAGACACGCTGTTTATAAATTAATATAAACCAAGAAATGAATGTGAATGTATGAATGTATGAATGTGTGTGTATGAAATGTTTTTCATGAGCTCCAAACGACTATAATAACTGTATTTTATTAATGGTAGCCTGGTTTGATATGTTTGCACAGCAGGGTACCTACCTAAAGGTTTTTTGTCTTAAAACATATCAAAGGAGTCTGTGCAAAGTCATTGGATCAGTGTGTGCTCTGCAACATTTCACCAACTGCACAGGTTCAATTATTTCGGAAGACATAATTAACATTGTCTAGATGACGCCACCTTCCGATTTAAATACTGTTAGATAATTATTACTTAGATTATCTAACAGAAAAGAACAAAACATATCTGAAACACAAAATTCAGTAGCCAGAAAATCGATTAACTTCGCAAAAAAAGTAATGAATGAAGTCTAAAATCCGGTAGACTAATGACATGTACCGAAGAAAAAGATTCTATAATTACTTTACAGATGAACAATCACCTCGAAAAAACTGAAAGTGAAGTAAACAGCATAGTAATCTTATCATTAGTAAATGCATCTTGAATATTGCAGCATCCATTACTCATTAATTTGTACATGTGTTTCAAACTGTTGAATGATACTGGAAACGAATCATTTTTAATTTTGTCGGATACAAAACGTTATTACAAAATTCAACACGAAGCACAGTGGAACGAATGTATGGGAGCGGTTGGACGTAGACATGTCCGAAAAAAAAGAGTAAAATTATGCCAAACTAATGATGCCATCTTATTCGATTACTTAATGCCTTCATAACTTGTGGTGATGAATTTCTTCATAACTCCCATATTTCGGGAGTAATTTGAGAAAATGTGAAATTTTACTATGAAAATGAGTGTATCGAGCTCTCTCCCTCCTGATTCCGGGCTTGTTTCAAGTAGCGGTCTCTAATATCATAATGCTAATACTAAGAGCTATATTTAATACTAAGACACATAGTGCGCCAAATGTGCACTTTCTGGGATAAAGAGTGATGTTTATTTTATAACACAATTTTTTTATTTTTTGTTTATTTTGTTGATTAAAACCGTTTTTCTAAAGGTTTACCTTATTACAATAACATTTCTGAGCAGCCAATTAGAGAAGATATAAGCTAATTAGGATATATAATTAGGGACTTAAGGTTTACATATAAAACTGATGCACTAATGATTACTGATAAGAACATTGCTATTATTTAATTACTAAATGGCTCTTAATACACTAATTTAGCATGCATCATTTACTAATTATCACAATAACTAATTACCTTGCAATATTTAACAAAGGATACCTGGGATACCTGGATTTTATATAAATAGGTCACTATTAGTAACTTTAAAATCAGTGTTGATTTACACCTCGTTGTATCCAAGCTAATCTCGCAATGTATTTTCCAAATTTTAATACAAATCTTGATATTCACGTTGCTTTATGCGCACGCGCACATAAAGATTTACGCGACTTTAACTATTTGTTCAGTGTTTTAAAAGATAACAGTTGTGTTCAGTTATGTGAAAGTGCTGAAACAAGTTTAAAAGACTGGTGTCGTCGATTTTGCTACCGCATTTATGCAAAATGGACACAGTCTGGAAGAAGCACAGATAAGTTTCGGAAGAAACATGAGATTTGGCTACAGGCTGCAATTCAATGGCCGGAATTACAGAATGAAAATATGGAACCTTCTACAGAAAATATAAGTGACGTCATCGAGCCCATAATTTCTCCTGCTAAATCTGATGCTTCAACTTGTACACATCCTAGTCCTCGTAAATCTTTTGAGGACCTTAGTAACCGGCAAAAAAGAAGACGCACTGAAGATAGTCTTTCATGCAGCAGTAGCAGCGCTGAAATTATGTTTTCGGCCGAAAGGGCGCTTCAAAAGGCAGGACAAAGCGATACAGCTTATGTTATGAAATACTTGACGGAGAATCCAGAAGAGGCCTCAAAAATCAAAGCCTTCATTGAAGGTAAATCAATTCAGGTACGGGAAATATCCCCTTTGAAGGCATTGGCTCTTTATGTATCGATGAACTTATCGAAATGGCGCTATAACACTCTTCGGGATTTCAACACTCAAGAAGGAGCTCTTCAATACCCGAGTTACTACATGTTGGTTAAAGAAAAAATTAAGTGCTATCCGGCCAAAGAAGATCTCACAGTTACAGAGAGCTCTGCAAAAATCAAATTACAAGCCTTGATGGATTTAACCTCAAGAAGACTTATTAGGTCGTTAGAAACCCCTGTTGATCCCAATCAACAGCTCGTATTGACCAGCAAATGGGGTTTTGACGGATCATCTAGCCAAAGCATTTATCATCAAAGGACGAGTGAAGATGAGCAAATCGATCTTGCTAGTAATTTTATGATTAGTCTTGTACCACTGCGGCTCGTCTCAAAAGGTGTAACAATTTGGGAAAACGAGCGACCATCTTCCACTTCATTTTGCCGGCCAATATTGTTTAAGTTTATAAAGGAAACCAAAGAAAATGTGCAGAGAGAGATGGCTGAAATCGAAGCAGAGATTGAAGCCTTAACTCCATCCACCATCACTGATGGAATTAGTGTCAAACACCAACTGCTGTTGACAATGATTGATGGTAAAATTCATTCCATTATATCCAATACAGCAGCTTCAGTGTGTGACATATGCAAGGCTTGTCCTAAAGAAATGAATAATTTAGAGTTAATCAAAGATAAACACGCAAACGAGGACATGTATAAATATAGCTTAAGCACCCTTCACGCTTGGATTCGCTCAATGGAATGCTTATTACACATTTCCTACAAATTAGACATAAAATCATGGCAAGTAAGGGGTGATATAGCAAAAAGGCAAGTGTATGACAGGAAGAAAAGAGTTCAAGAGGCTGTAAGAAGAGAAACGGGCTTACTTCTCGATGTTGTGAAACAAGGCAGTGGATCCACCAACAATGGCAACTCGGCAAGGAGATTTTTTGAAAACTACACTAAATCTGCTGAACTGACCGGAATAGATGCTATGCTTTTAAGAAAAATCTGTGTGATCTTGCAGTGTATTTCATCAGGAGAGAAGATCAACGTAACTAAATTCCGAGAGTTCTGCTTTGATACTGCTAAGCTTTACGTGGAGTTATACCCATGGTATTATATGCCTTCTTCACTTCATAAAATTTTAATGCATGGGCCAGACATAGTTCAGAACATGTCAATTGTGCCCATTGGTTTTCTATCCGAAGAGGCATCTGAGGCTAGAAATAAAGATTTTAGAAAATATAGAGAGGGGCATTCTCGAAAGCATAGCAGTATCTCATGCAATGAAGATATTATGCACAATCTTTTACTGTCTTCTGATCCACTTGTTACAAGTATCCGTCCAAAAGGAAATAAGTTTGTAAAAAAATCTTCTTTTAAGGAATTTTATGAGCTTACGGATTCTGAGAAAAGTGATATCGAATTTGTTACTTAACATAAATGATTTAGCGGACATCGATTCTGAATTTGAATTAATTGATGATGATGATGATGACGAAGATAATTAAATGATGTTATTGTTTTAAAATGTGTAACTTAGTAAATTAGAGCTTACATCTTAATTATTTATTGTACTTTTAATGAAACTAGGTAATTTATTATCAACTTACTTAAAAGTCATACTCTCATCAGTTCTTGTGAATATTTTTGTTAATATATATTTCTGTATATATATAATATATTTATAGACCTCTTAATAAGTCTGTCTGCGGTTTAAAGTAAATACAAATGGGGAAAAAACGTTTTTTTTTTTAAATTTTCATTTCCTTTTATCCCAGAAAGTGCACATTTGGCGCACTATGTGTCTTAGTATTAAATATAGCTCTTAGTAATAGCATTACGATATTAGAGACCGCTACTTGAAACAAGCCCGGAATCAGGAGGGAGAGAGCTCGATACACTCATTTTCATAGTAAAATTTCACATTTTCTCAAATTACTCCCGAAATATGGGAGTTATGAAGAAATTCATCACCACAATTTATGAAGGCATTAAGTAATCGAATAAGATGGCATCATTAGTTTGGCATAATTTTACTCTTATTTTTCGGACATGTCTACGTCCAACCGCTCCCATACATTCGTTCCACTGTGCGAAGGGAGATTCTCAATGCCAAATAATTGAGTATTCATTTCTTAATTTTTGAAATGGTTTTGTGCTGTATTGCTTCTTTGTAGTAATATACTTAATGTGTGTTTTATTTGCAATTACTTTTTTTCAAAAATATTCAAACTTAGCCACAAGCCCCCATAATAAAATGTTTACCATTTTATTATGGGGGCTTGTGGCTATGTAATAACAGCGGCACGTGTCGATCGATCAGGTTAAGCTACGCTTGCCTCGGTTGATCCGTGGATCGGTGACCATCTGTACATACCAAGACCCCTCCGTGCCTCGCAAAGTACGTTAAGCCGTTGGTCCCGGCTGTCATTTGTAGATCTTTGACAGTCGTTACGGGTCGTCAGAAGCTCGACAGTCTGACAACCAGTCTTACCAAGGGGTATCGTGTTACCCAGTAGCTGGGTTGTGGAGGTCAGATAGGCAGTCGCTCCATGTAAAATGGAGCTGTATCCGGTAAGACTGGTAGCCGACCGCAACATAGTTGGGAAAAGGCTAGGAGGATGATGATGATGATGTAAATATTTTATTATAATATGTATAGATTATAAATACTCGGCTTTAAGTTGTTTAGTAGCTTAGTACCGTGCCTAGTACAGTAAACTACACGTTAGTAGTAAAATAACCAGTATAAGCTGGCCTCTTATTCTATTTAAAACCCTTACTACTCCAGGTCAGCTAAAGGTTAAAGTGTTACAACAGCCTTGCGGTCGACTGTACCTAGAGTGGACCATTTCCTTCACACACAATTATTTCCCAAGGAGAATTTGATAACACTTTCAAGCGATATCGATGAAGTTTCAAACTTTTAACCTGATATTCCTCTAAGGATTGTATAGATTTAAAGGTATTAGTTATGCACTCTTACGTCTAGTTAGAAACTCCGCCAAGCCATGAATACAATAACAGGAACTGGTGGCACCAGTGCCTTTGGTTCTTGTACTTATGAGAGCAAGACCAATTGAATTTCTCCGGCAACATCGAAGGTTTTTACAAAAAGCCTCTTATTGAATCTTTGGCATGCTTCACCTACTAACACTCTTTGTTGTACTAGACTATTAAACTGGTGAACTCTTACCTTGACAATATACCTTAAAAGTTTCCATAGCTTTTTCTACAATACTCCCATTATTGTTAAAAAATCTTTGTTTACGATTCCATGCTTCCATGATCTCTATGATCGTGGCCCTAATACTGTTGACCGAAATTTAAAAACTTTCCCGAATACAATATTGCATCGATTTAGTGAAGATTTTGCGTATATCTGAGAGGTCAACTAACATTAGTTTCGGTTTTTAAATAAAACATGTTTTGGTGCCTCAAGCTAGAAGAGATTCGGTACTTTTGAAATAAAAAGATATCGAGTTTTCTTATGAATACTCAACATCGTCTAGTGAACCAGTTATAAGATTACAGAACATGCATAAAAATACATCTAAGCATAAAAAAAATAAGATCTTAGTTAAGTGGATGGACAAAATAAGTATATCATGAATGAACTAATGAAACACCAGAAGTTAGTAGGTATACGACACAAACATAAAAGCGAAACAAGGGCGAACGCGCACTATGACTTCTTATCGCACGATTATTTTATCGCAAAAATGTAAGGTATTGCTTTATATGGCAGTGCACGCAAACACTAGAGAAATGTCACCGCGATTTACCATACGTTACTATATAAACCAAAACGTTGTTTTTCAGCGGACGAAATAGTGACGTCATTAAAAAAAAAATAGATTCCCCATGCCCAGGGGTATCCGAAAATACCCCATGTATGTTCCGCGAATCTTGATAGTTTTCAAGATAAAATATTTTTTAAAATTTCTTGAAATAATTATGGGAACCGCTTTAAAAAAATCTCTCTTTATTTTTACACGGCTTTTTCATATTCTTTTTATTTTTGCTGTTTTAATTATAATTAAATATTCTTTGAGACATAAAATAATAATCTTCCTATCATTAATTCAAGATACAGAAATTTTGATCGTAAAGGAGGAATTTACGTTCGAGTGATACAGAGTCAAAAATTTCGAGTCAACTTTTTTGTAATGTGTATTGTGCAATAGGTTTTTGAAATGATTTAAGAATCAGGTACTATATTTATTTCAGGTAGGTAGGTAAGTAGTGTATCACTTGAACGTTTCGATACAAATTTCCGTAGATTGAATTAATGATAGGATTATTTTATGTCTGAAAGAATATTCCATAAAAAACATAATTCTAAAAAAAATGTGTAAAAGCCGTGTAAAAATAACGAGAGATTCTTTTAAAGCGATTCCGATAAAACAAGAATTAAAAAAATATATATATTATTCGAAAACTATCTAGAATCGCGGAACATACATGGGGTATTTTCGGATACCCCTGGGCACGAGGAATTTTTTTTTTTTAATGAAGTCACTGAAATGAAATGAAATGAAATGAAATTGTTTATTCTGTAAATAGGATATGAGAATCACTTTTACACGTCATATTAAAAAATAAACTAGATGGAGTCGAAATTTCCTATCTGACTACCCCTGAGAAGAAATGGCGAAGCAAACTCAAGGGTCAAAGTCTCTTTTAAAGTCCAGACATAATCTTGGTCAGATCATGTGAGGACCATGTAGATCTATGTCTGAAATGGTCTTTTGAGGAAAGAATCACACAAATTTGAGTGGACCTGTCCAGTCAGTGCAAGCATTTGTCAGTAATCGTGTAGCTCAACTCAAAACTTAAGGAGCTCAACGACTCGACGAACAATACCAAGGAAAGGACAATTGGGTTGGCCGCATAAAGAACTCAAAATGCCAGACCATCATTAAAACTAAGAGAAAAAAAAAAACAACAAGAAATAAATAAAAATGACCCACATAGTGCTCACATTCACAATAATTAAAGTAATATAATACTTTTCAAGGTACATAAATATTCACTTAATTTTGCTTATAATATTCATCAATGTCAATATGTACATATAGTTGTATATAATGATGATTTTGCATAATTTTAATATCAAATTTTATGGTTTTAGCACAAAGCATATCAGAGCGAGCAGCTCAATCCCAAGCTTTTTTGTCTTCTAAATAATCTGAAATTTTATAGTACCCTTTTTTACAAAGTTTGGTTTTAATACAGTTTCTGTTTCTTCAGTTGACTGTTTTACTTGCTGTGAGCAGACGTGCTGTTGATCTGCACGGTCGTGTCGGGGCTATTTTAAAGTATTTTTTGTTGTACTCTCGTTTGATATAATCGGTACCTCTCTTACTATCTTGTGCGGTGTGCCATATAGTGTCTGCGCCATCTTGAAACTTGTAGCGCGGTGTCCCTCTCGCCCAGTGACTACACAAACTGAATTCTAACATTTAGAAAAAGTGACGCGTCCGGTGGGGTTTGAACCTGAGGTCGGACGTTTCGAGGCGGCGAGTGTAGCGGCTTATATCACTCTGCCACCGCTGCGTGATCTTTCGACCGCGTAATTGTGTACTTATATCTACGGCCATAAAGTTTTTGGCAACGCGTCATACCTGTGTCCTCACTATCAAGTTGCTATACTCTTGTCTGGCTACGAAAATAATATACATATAGGTATATAATTATATACTATAATGCTTCGCTCACCGAATAAGACACCAGGTAAAAGCCAGTCGAGTCCAGATCTGCATACGGAACAGGATTCTGGTGTCGTTGCTAATGTCACGCAAAGAAAAAGGAAACAACCTGTCTGCGAGCTAACGCTGGCTATTGCTGATCTATCTGCCGAGTTTAAAAATTACAATAGGCGACCTGCGCGCGGACATCAATACCCAGTTTTTGAACATTAGTGTGAATATTGGTAACCTACGAGAAGAGTTTAATACCCTATCGACCACGTCTTCGCAAATACAAGCTGAGCTGAGGGAACTGCGAACAGAATATTCTACGGCAAAATTAGAAATATCGAGTCTAAGTGCAAAACATGATGATCTGTCTCAGGTTGTGACAGAGCTAAAGTCAACAGTAAATTTTAACTCTGCAAACTGCGTTGACAGTGTGAAGCGTATTGCTGATTTGGAGGCGAGTGTCAGGAACTCTGCTGTGACGTCGGTAGCTTTGCTAGAAAGTAAAATAGATGTACTGGAACAGCAGGCGAGGCAATGTAACATTGAACTGGGGAACATTCCTGAGAAACGAGGTGAAAACCTGATTTCTGTGCTGGAGTCAATTGCGTCGGCAATTAATATACCGTTAGCAAAAAATGATGTAGTTGCGATTCACCGTGTTCCTCACGCACACGCGCAGAATAATCGCCCAAAGAACATAATAGTGAAGTTTGCGTCTCGCTTGTTTCGCGATAATGTACTTAGTGCGTACCGTTTGTCCAAGGGGCTGACGTCTGATCGCATTGGCTTCTCTGGAACACCTTGTCGTATCTACATAAATGAGCACTTAACACTTCGAAATAAGGATTTATTTCGCAAATGTCGTGAAGCAGCAAAAGCTAATAAATTTAGATATGTATGGATCAGAAATGCGACCGTCTTGGTCAAAGAAGCGGATGACTCTGCCACTTTTGCGATTCGTACGGAAGCCGACATATCCAGCAAAATCACACCAAAAAAACATTCCGAGAATATCGCCGATAATTAAATCTCTCTTAAACAGTACATTATTTGTTATTAAGGTAGCATTTTCTGTTATTATCACTAATCTAAATATGCTGTTTTCTGCAGGTTCATCTTTTCTTTATTTTATTTGTATAGTACGTAATTATGTAAAAATATCCCTCTTATACAACAGTGTGCACTATGCTAAAAAATTGTCCGCTAATTATAATTATTTTTATAAGCCGATCCATAAATTGTTGCTGTATTATTATAATAATAACTTTGCCTTTCTTGTCTTTACAAACGCCGTATTGAATGTGTCGCTTTTGATTGTTCTGTTTTTAATGTGTCGTTGCTTTAAAATCCTACCAATATTGTTTTTATTTAATACTATTGAATTGACTCATTTAATTAATGGATAATCATATTTCTATATATTACCAAAACTGCCGAGGGATCAGGACAAAGCTGAACACATTGTATTTGAATATTTTGGCGAATGCTTACGACATTATTGTTTTCACCGAGACCTGGCTGACACCTGATATTTCGGATAACGAATTTATTGACCAACGTTACCTTGTATTTAGATGCGATCGTGATCGTAGTGTTACCCAGAAAAAAGACGGTGGTGGTGTCCTTATAGCTGTCTCTCGAGAATTAAAACCGTCTTGCCTCGCATTATCGCCCCCTTTAACTTTACCTGAGCATAAAATAATTAAAATCCCTTCCTGCCGTGATAACTATAATTTAATATGTGCTACTTACATACCACCGAATACGACGGAAGATATTTACATACATTTTCTTAATTCTCTCTCGGCTCTGTTTGATGATCCTCTTGTGGATAATGTTATTTTAGCAGGCGATTTCAACATGCCACAACTTAACTGGGTTAAAAGAACTTCATTCATGGAATGTGCTACAAATACTCCCTCTAATGTAACTCGTCAACTCTTAAACATTTGCTCGCAACTAAATATTAAACAATATAATCATTTAACCAATTGTAACGGTCGTATTTTGGATTTGTTTTTCAGTAATGCACATTCTGTAACTTTTGTTTCTGATATTCCTCTCTTGCCCATCGATACTCATCATCCAGCCTTTTACGTCCACGTATCGTTTGTATGTACACCTAGTATCTCGAAATGCAAAATTGCGAATCCACTCAATTATTACAAAGCTAACTACTGCGAGATAAATAAGGATATTAGTAATATTGACTGGAGTGGTCTACTTGAAGGATTGACACCTGAGGAAGCTGTGTCTGCTTTCTACGGAAAAATGTTCGAAATAATTAGATCACATACGCCCACGTGCAAGCAGAGGAATTTAAACTTTCCCATCTGGTTCACACGTCCACTCATACGTACTTTTAAAAATAAAACTTGTGCTTGGGTAAAGTGGAAGAAATGCGGCAATATAAGTGACTATGAAAAGTTTTCTGTTATTAGAGCAAGGTTCAAAAGGGAAGCTGATAGATGCTATAAAAAATATATGACGTCAGTTGAAGATAATATTGCCACCAATACCAAGGCCTTCTGGTCATACATCTCCAACCGTAAAAACGCTAATAAAATTCCTAACACGATACACTACAAACAAAATTATGCCAGTGATCCTACTACAGCGTGTAATTTATTCTCCTCCTTTTTTCATTCTGTGTACGAACCCTCCACATTTAACTCCGATTCATGGGTACCTCCACCTACAACTGCTGATCATGATGTTAATTTATCTAAATTGTACTTCCCCTTAGAAAATATTCGTAGAGAACTAAAAATGTTGGATCCGACAAAAGGACCTGGTCCAGACGGTATACCCGCGGTATTTTTAAAAAACACCTACAGTACAGTATGCTATCCCTTATTTATAATATTTAACAAATGTATTTCGTGTGGAGTCTTTCCCGACGTATGGAAACGTGCAAATATCGTGCCAGTACACAAAAGTGGTTCTAAAAATAATGTAGAGATGTATCGTCCGATTTCCATATTACCAGCATTGTCCAAACTCTTTGAAAGGCTTGTCCATGCTGAGATTTATCCAATTATTCGTCATGTTCTAATAAAGGAGCAACATGGCTTCGTCAAAGACAGGTCTTGCATAAGCAATCTCCTAATATTCACAACACAACTTTTTGAAAATATTGATAACAGACAACAAACAGATGCAGTATACACTGATTTTCAAAAGGCATTCGATAAAGTGGATCATAGATTACTGCTCAATAAAATCGCGTACAATGGTATCAGAGGGGATCTCCTGCGTTGGTTTGTCTCCTATATAACCAACAGGACCCAAAAGGTTGTGATCATTGGCTTCGAGTCCTGCTGTATTCAAGTAACATCTGGCGTCCCTCAAGGTTCGATTTTAGGACCTTTATTATTCATACTGTTCATAAATGATATAAAATATTGCTTTCAAAATTCAAAATTTCTCTTATACGCTGACGATTTAAAAGTTTTTAAACAAATTTCAAACGAACAAGACTGTGTTGAATTCCAACGTGATCTTGATCGTTTCTCGGACTATTGCACTTATAATAAATTGTACCTCAGCTTGCCTAAGTGTCATAGTATAACGTTCACTAAAAAGAAAAATATCATAAATTTCAACTATCGACTTGCTAATAGTGTTATTAACAAAGTTAGCAATCTTCGTGATCTTGGTTTGCAGCTGGACTCGAAACTTCATCTTGACATTCATATTGAAAAAATTGTCAATAAGGCATATCAGATGTTTGGCTTTGTGATGAGAGCATCTAGAGATTTCCATCGTCCCTCCACCTTCTTGCACCTGTATAAGTCCATAATTAGGCCGCAATTGGAATACGCAGTACCGATCTGGAATCCTTACTATGCGAGATATGTCGAAATCATAGAATTAGTCCAACGTAAGTACCTTCGCGCTATGCAATTTAGATGTTTTCGGAAGAAAACATCATACCAATCGCTTCTTAAAGAGTATGACCTGCTTACATTACAGTCAAGGCGCGTCCTTCTTGAGACAATGACGTTATTCAGTGTCTGCCGAAACAAGTTTGATTGCCCTGACTTAGTGGGTGGTTTGTGTTACCTGGTTCCTCGAACAGTACATGAACGGGAGATACGCACTAGGCGACTGTTCGCTACCGGCTTTTGTAGATCTAATGCTGGGGTGCGCTCACCGCTATACCGCTTAGTAGACACATACAATACGCGTTTTGGTGCAATAGACATATTATTCCTAAGCAGATATAAGTTTAAGAATGATATAATTAAAATTCTCAAGGATCGGCAGTAGGCTCCATAGGATTTACACAATATAGGTATCATTGTTAATCGGCTAGGGACCTGTATGGACACATCACGCATTATTATTATTATTTTTTTTTTTTTTTTAATTTTGTCTTTGTTTGTAGAATATTGTCTATTATCCTTTTTTTTTTTTTTTTTTAAGTTCTTTGTGATTAAGTTAGCCCTGCTATATAATAGTTAACGTTTGCTAACAGTTTGTATTATATACCATAGTAATCTGTGGAAAATGTTGTGGGTAGTATATTTGTTAAGTTTAATTTTAAGACAACACTGTTTATGCTTAATATACTACTGTTTGTTTTCCCAAATTGAATAAATTGAATAAATAAATAAATAAATACAGCTTTTAAATCGTTTAATGGGTAAATTTCGAATAGCAATAGGAAGTTTGTTGTAAAAGCGTATACATTGACCCATGAACGAGTTGCTTACTCTGTGGAGGCGAGTGTGAAGTACAGCAAGATTATGTTTATTCCTGGTATTTAAACTGTGGATATCGGACATTTTCTTAAAATTTGATATATTTTTGTGTACATACATAAGATTATCAAATATATATTGAGAGGCTACAGTCAGAATATCTATTTCTTTGAATTTTTCTCGAAGGGAATCTCTTGGACCTAGGTTGTAAATGGCTCGAACAGCCCTTTTTTGTAAAACAAAGACGGTATTAATGTCCGCACAGGTTCCCCAGAGAAGAATCCCATATGACATAAGACTATGAAAATAACTAAAATAAACAATTCTGGCCGTATCTACATCGGTTATCTGTCGAATTTTTTTAACAGCATAGGCGGCCGAACTTAGCCATCCTGACAATTTTTCTATGTGTGGGCGCCATTGTAATTTAACGTCAATTGTTATTCCAAGAAAAACTGTCGACTCAACAGGGTCCAACTCTATTCCATTATGTTGAACATTGGTAGTTAGCTGCCTGACATTTGGCGTTGAAAATTTAATAAGTTTAGTCTTTTTTTCGTTCAGGAGAAGATTATTTACATTAAACCAATGGACAACTTTAGAGAGTGCATCGTTAACATGTTCAAAGTTCACCAGCAGTCGTTTGATTTTAAAAATGAGGGAAGTGTCATCTGCGAACAATACAATCTTGTGATTATCCCTTATGTGATAAGGTAAGTCATTTATATAGATTAGAAACAAGAATGGACCTAAAATTGAACCCTGTGGAACGCCCATAGTGACCGCAGATCCTGCAGATCTCTTGCCATTTATATCAACCCTCTGAATTCTATTATTAAGATAGGAAGTCAGAAGGTCGAGAGCCCTGTCCCTCATACCATAGTGGTGCAGTTTCCTGATGAGAGTATCATGATGGACGCAATCGAAGGCCTTAGACAAGTCGCAGAAAATGCCAAGAGCATCCTGCGACTCCTCCCAAGCCTCAAAAATGCTCTTCAGCAATTCCACGCCCGCGTCTGTAGTTGAACGACCCTTCGTAAAACCAAACTGTTTCAGATGAAATAAATTACATGAATTGAAATGTCCTAACATTTGTTTTAAAATTATTTTTTCAAAGATTTTGCTCAATGTAGGTAATATGTAGGTAAGCTGCCAGATTTGAACAGTGGAATCACTTTGCTAAGTTTCATCAGATCAGGAAATATACCAGATGCAATACAAGAGTTAAAAACAATTGCTAAAAAGGGTGAAATAACATCAATTATTGAAGACATTGTAAGCACTGATAATCCCCAAAGATCAGTAGTTTTTTTTACATCAAGTTCTTTAAAAGATTCCAAAATGTCTTTAGGGCTAACAACTGTGAATTTAAAGTGTTTATCACATTCTGGTACACATTCTTTTAGTATTGAGTAAGCAGAAGTGGAGGACGACGATGACAGAGTTTTGGTTGTTAAAAAGGGAATATTAGTGAAGAAGTTTTCAAACTCTGTTGCCACCTCCACGTCTACCCTAATATCTGCATCATCGATTTTTAGATGGAAGTCACGATTCCGTACTGTCGTTCTTCCCGTTTCAGAATTAATAATATTCCAAGTTGTTTTAATTTTATTTCCAGAAGATTTTATTTTATTTTTAATGTGTATGGCTTTTGCTGAGGAACAGGCTCTTTTAAAAGTTTTAGAATAATTCTTAACAAATTCTTTAAAAGTTTCATCATGGTTATATGTTTTTTCATGATACAGTTCATATAACCTCAACCTACTTTTGTAAATACCTGGTGTTGCCCAGTCACTAAATATAACGCGATCATGAACAGGCAATGTTTTTGAGGTGAATACCTTCCTAAATTCACAATTGATGAGGTTAAATAGTAAAGTATATTGGTCCGGGTCAGTGTGATAAGGCAAACCCGGTAGTTTTTCCATTAAACTATTTTTAAATTGTTCTAAGCGACTTTTGTTAACAGGAACAAAACTCATAAGTTTTCTTTGAACTCTGATTATTTTCTGAGGGAAAGTGACCAACTGGCCACAGTGATCAGAGTCCAACTCATTTACAATTGAATGGCTAGAAGGTCTTAAATTTGTAAAAACATTGTCAATACAGGTAGCGCTAGTGGCAGTTATTCCAGTTGGCTCAAAGAATGTATTGTACAAATTATAGGATTTTAATAAAGTTATAAATTTATTAAATTAACTATTAAACTATTTGGACAATCCTGTATATATTGTTTCATACGAAGCCCTTATCTTACCGCTGCTCGTTTATAATTTGCACCAACTGTGCCATTTGTTGTGAGGCCGTGGATCGTGATGTCGGCCTATGCAGCTCGATCGGAAATCGTACAGTTGTATTCAGTGACATACTTTCCTGACGACCACATTTCACAACGCCCGATTGTAAGTTGTACCCTTTTGTAAGCTGCTTGCTGTTGCTTGCTCTTATAGGATCAAGACACTGAACTGAAACAAACAAAGGAATTAATTAAATTATCTTTTTCCGTTCCTCCCATGTCGGTTTGCATTTGTCATTGCAGGGATGATGTTAATAAAGTAAGACCGGTTTATTGCCAAGACGATGATGAAATTATTTCTTTTCTAGTGAAAATACTCAAAGAGGTACGAGCTCACCGTCCGGTAAGGACCAGGCCTGGGTCGACGGCGCGTTGTATTCCACGCGCGCCTCAAAGAGATGTCGTCAGCACAAGTGTAGGGGTCCACTAGGGCCGATGCCTGCTGGGGTCGCGGGAAGGTACTAAAGGGTTACCGAGGCCCCTGGCAACACAGGCAATGGAAGGAATACGGGTGGGTTTTAGTCAGTAAGAGTCTGACACACCCTCCCGCTCTGCCCAGAGCGGGAGAAGTTATTTGATGATATTCAACCCAAAAAAAAAGAGGTACGTTAAACACACTACTGCCTTTTTTCGCGAAGAGGTAGTTGAGGTAGGCAGAAAATATGCAGATTCAACTGCAAAATAACGTAGAGCGAAATTCAAACAGCAAATAAAATAATTATCTTTATAATTAACTTTTAGGTAATCGCGGTCAGCCAGGAACGCGTTGCAATGGTTAAAAGTAAATAAAATATTTATAGAACACTCCATTGGTGTGAAAGTTTAATCAAATGTTACGTATTTCACGTCGTAACGATCGCAATTAGTTTCATGCGGTCTTATTGTGACTGATTTGTGAGTACATTTCCACAAGGAGCTACCTACATAATACTTACTACTTCTTTTGTGACAATACTGTATTCATACTCATGTAAGATGGGGCTATACCATGACTGCTTTGAATGTGAATGAAAGAAAAGAAAGAAAAAGTATTTATTAGTACTCGCACAGGAGATCACAAATTAAACGGAAACACACTCATAGAAAAAAAAAAACAATAAAAAGTTTTTACAAAAAAAAAACCGACTTCCAAAAAAACAATACAAAGTGTAAAATAACTTTAATTTCGGAAGTCGGTAGCAAAATTCTAAAATACAGATCCAAAGACACCGACTTCAGACATTAAAGTTATTTTTCACTTTGTAGTGTTTTTTTGGAAGTCGGTTGTTTTTTTTTTTGTAAATTAATTTTTTTCACTTTTATGTGGATCAGTTTGTAATTTACCTAAGTTACAATAGCCTAATGTCAACTGCTCCTCACCTTTTACAGAATATTGTTTTTCCTGATGCAGGGGCGTTAATTGTTGAGGAGTTCTCCTGGTAAGAACCAGGAGCACTACCACTCACCATATGCATTGAGACGAGCATAAATTGCTTACCCATAAATATACAACCATACCTATTAAAATACCTAATCGAATCGCAACTCGTTAAATACTTCTCATTAAGTAGTTTCGGTGTCCATCTGTGGTCTTCATCATCAGCTCCACTTCACCAAATGGTGCTTTTCGAGAGCAAATGCACAAGTTATTATAAAAAATACCCGAATCGCTATAGGTGTGTCTTTAAAATTTGAGGATTTTCCTCGATTTCCATGGGATCCCCTCATCAGATTATGACTTGGTGATAATGGAACCACCTCGGGAGCATACCATTTCAAACAAAAAAAAGATTTTTTTAAATCGGTCCACAATTGACGGAGAAATCGGCGAACATACATAAAAAAAATACATAAACATCAGAATTGATAACCTCGGAAATCGGTTAAAAACAAAGTAAAATGAAAATAAAAACAAGTCCTGTATGAGGCCAAACGGCTCCTATGGCTCCTAATGGGGTTTAATGATAACGGGCTTGATGGATTTCAAATACATTCAATAATAATTATTGAAGGAAAACATCAGATTCTATCTTAGCCAAAAGTTAATCCGTTTAAAAATATAAGGACCAAAAAGTATTACACGGAATTTCACATTTTTCCGCATTTTTTTCAGGTGTCACGAGTCTTTATCATAATTTCGCGCCCTCTCGCCCCTAGCCACCGCAGGAGACGCCCTGAACGTCGGGAATCCCAGGCGGATTTCCGGCCACCACGCCGTAGGCGCGGGCTTGCGGACGGTGAACAATGGGTAGCTCGCCGTTCGATAAGGACCAGGCCCGGGTCGACGGCGCGTTGTATTCCACGCGCGCCTCAAAGAGATGTCAGCACAAATGTAGGGGTCCACTAGGGCCGATGCCAGCCGGGGTCGCGGGAAAGTACGAAAAGGTTACCGAGGCCTCCGCAACACAGGCAACGAAAGGAACACGGGTGGGTTTTAGTCAGTAAGAGTCTGACACACCCTCCCGCTCCGCCCAGAGCGGGAGAAGTTATTCGATAATTTCCCACAAAAAAAAGAGGTAAGTATCATCATCTGCCTTTTCCCAACTATGTGGGGGTCGGCTTCCAGTCTAACCGGATGCAGATGAATACCACTATTTTACATGGAGTGACTGCCTATTTGACCTCTACAACCCAGTTACTGGGTAACACGATACCCCTTGGTAAGACTGGTTGTCAGACTTTCGGACTTCTCGGGACGACCCGTGACAACTGTCAGAGATCTACAAAGCAGCAAGAGTAAAATGCATAATTTTACTTTTGCCATTTCTAAAAAAAATTGTCTGCATGAATACTGTCCATCCCGTCTAACACAGTAATCAGCCTCATCATAATCTCATAACACAAAGCACATCAATAACGATCTCTCTCAGTAATAATGTCATTAACATCGTCGTAACGAGTCATATTAATAAAATGGCGAAACAAACAAACAATGCTCTATCATTTTATAATGTACCTTCACACGGCACTGATTCGTAAGTAAACTAACGAACGGTGATTATTCGACATTTTTGTAACACATTGTTACGAAAACCGTAGTCAAAAAATGTTTGTTTCGTCAGAAGCATGTAACCCTGAAAATTCAAAATAGGGTTGTCAAAGATGTGACGTCATTTACAAATCATGTGTGTGATTTCATTGTGTTGCTTGTAATAGTCATTTAGCTAGCAGCTAAAATACTCACTTTTAATAATTATGAAATTATAATAAACTATACTAGTCCCTTGCTCTTGTTTCATGTTTATTATTGTATATAATTATGTTTATATAAGTATACGCTTTATGTATGTAAGTATTTATTGTATACAATGTCTTTCCCGCGCACAGTGGAACGAATGTATGGGAGCGGTTGGACGTAGACATGTCCGAAAAAAAAGAGTAAAATTATGCCAAACTAATGATGCCATCTTATTCGATTACTTAATGCCTTCATAACTTGTGGTGATGAATTTCTTCATAACTCCCATATTTCGGGAGTAATTTGAGAAAATGTGAAATTTTACTATGAAAATGAGTGTATCGAGCTCTCTCCCTCCTGATTCCGGGCTTGTTTCAAGTAGCGGTCTCTAATATCATAATGCTAATACTAAGAGCTATATTTAATACTAAGACACATAGTGCGCCAAATGTGCACTTTCTGGGATAAAGAGTGATGTTTATTTTATAACACAATTTTTTTATTTTTTGTTTATTTTGTTGATTAAAACCGTTTTTCTAAAGGTTTACCTTATTACAATAACATTTCTGAGCAGCCAATTAGAGAAGATATAAGCTAATTAGGATATATAATTAGGGACTTAAGGTTTACATATAAAACTGATGCACTAATGATTACTGATAAGAACATTGCTATTATTTAATTACTAAATGGCTCTTAATACACTAATTTAGCATGCATCATTTACTAATTATCACAATAACTAATTACCTTGCAATATTTAACAAAGGATACCTGGGATACCTGGATTTTATATAAATAGGTCACTATTAGTAACTTTAAAATCAGTGTTGATTTACACCTCGTTGTATCCAAGCTAATCTCGCAATGTATTTTCCAAATTTTAATACAAATCTTGATATTCACGTTGCTTTATGCGCACGCGCACATAAAGATTTACGCGACTTTAACTATTTGTTCAGTGTTTTAAAAGATAACAGTTGTGTTCAGTTATGTGAAAGTGCTGAAACAAGTTTAAAAGACTGGTGTCGTCGATTTTGCTACCGCATTTATGCAAAATGGACACAGTCTGGAAGAAGCACAGATAAGTTTCGGAAGAAACATGAGATTTGGCTACAGGCTGCAATTCAATGGCCGGAATTACAGAATGAAAATATGGAACCTTCTACAGAAAATATAAGTGACGTCATCGAGCCCATAATTTCTCCTGCTAAATCTGATGCTTCAACTTGTACACATCCTAGTCCTCGTAAATCTTTTGAGGACCTTAGTAACCGGCAAAAAAGAAGACGCACTGAAGATAGTCTTTCATGCAGCAGTAGCAGCGCTGAAATTATGTTTTCGGCCGAAAGGGCGCTTCAAAAGGCAGGACAAAGCGATACAGCTTATGTTATGAAATACTTGACGGAGAATCCAGAAGAGGCCTCAAAAATCAAAGCCTTCATTGAAGGTAAATCAATTCAGGTACGGGAAATATCCCCTTTGAAGGCATTGGCTCTTTATGTATCGATGAACTTATCGAAATGGCGCTATAACACTCTTCGGGATTTCAACACTCAAGAAGGAGCTCTTCAATACCCGAGTTACTACATGTTGGTTAAAGAAAAAATTAAGTGCTATCCGGCCAAAGAAGATCTCACAGTTACAGAGAGCTCTGCAAAAATCAAATTAGAAGCCTTGATGGATTTAACCTCAAGAAGACTTATTAGGTCGTTAGAAACCCCTGTTGATCCCAATCAACAGCTCGTATTGACCAGCAAATGGGGTTTTGACGGATCATCTAGCCAAAGCATTTATCATCAAAGGACGAGTGAAGATGAGCAAATCGATCTTGCTAGTAATTTTATGATTAGTCTTGTACCACTGCGGCTCGTCTCAAAAGGTGTAACAATTTGGGAAAACGAGCGACCATCTTCCACTTCATTTTGCCGGCCAATATTGTTTAAGTTTATAAAGGAAACCAAAGAAAATGTGCAGAGAGAGATGGCTGAAATCGAAGCAGAGATTGAAGCCTTAACTCCATCCACCATCACTGATGGAATTAGTGTCAAACACCAACTGCTGTTGACAATGATTGATGGTAAAATTCATTCCATTATATCCAATACAGCAGCTTCAGTGTGTGACATATGCAAGGCTTGTCCTAAAGAAATGAATAATTTAGAGTTAATCAAAGATAAACACGCAAACGAGGACATGTATAAATATAGCTTAAGCACCCTTCACGCTTGGATTCGCTCAATGGAATGCTTATTACACATTTCCTACAAATTAGACATAAAATCATGGCAAGTAAGGGGTGATATAGCAAAAAGGCAAGTTGATGACAGGAAGAAAAGAGTTCAAGAGGCTGTAAGAAGAGAAACGGGCTTACTTCTCGATGTTGTGAAACAAGGCAGTGGATCCACCAACAATGGCAACTCGGCAAGGAGATTTTTTGAAAACTACACTAAATCTGCTGAACTGACCGGAATAGATGCTATGCTTTTAAGAAAAATCTGTGTGATCTTGCAGTGTATTTCATCAGGAGAGAAGATCAACGTAACTAAATTCCGAGAGTTCTGCTTTGATACTGCTAAGCTTTACGTGGAGTTATACCCATGGTATTATATGCCTTCTTCACTTCATAAAATTTTAATGCATGGGCCAGACATAGTTCAGAACATGTCAATTGTGCCCATTGGTTTTCTATCCGAAGAGGCATCTGAGGCTAGAAATAAAGATTTTAGAAAATATAGAGAGGGGCATTCTCGAAAGCATAGCAGTATCTCATGCAATGAAGATATTATGCACAATCTTTTACTGTCTTCTGATCCACTTGTTACAAGTATCCGTCCAAAAGGAAATAAGTTTGTAAAAAAATCTTCTTTTAAGGAATTTTATGAGCTTACGGATTCTGAGAAAAGTGATATCGAATTTGTTAACATAAATGATTTAGCGGACATCGATTCTGAATTTGAATTAATTGATGATGATGATGATGACGAAGATAATTAAATGATGTTATTGTTTTAAAATGTGTAACTTAGTAAATTAGAGCTTACATCTTAATTATTTATTGTACTTTTAATGAAACTAGGTAATTTATTATCAACTTACTTAAAAGTCATACTCTCATCAGTTCTTGTGAATATTTTTGTTAATATATATTTCTGTATATATATAATATATTTATAGACCTCTTAATAAGTCTGTCTGCGGTTTAAAGTAAATACAAATGGGGAAAAAACGTTTTTTTTTTTAAATTTTCATTTCCTTTTATCCCAGAAAGTGCACATTTGGCGCACTATGTGTCTTAGTATTAAATATAGCTCTTAGTAATAGCATTACGATATTAGAGACCGCTACTTGAAACAAGCCCGGAATCAGGAGGGAGAGAGCTCGATACACTCATTTTCATAGTAAAATTTCACATTTTCTCAAATTACTCCCGAAATATGGGAGTTATGAAGAAATTCATCACCACAATTTATGAAGGCATTAAGTAATCGAATAAGATGGCATCATTAGTTTGGCATAATTTTACTCTTATTTTTCGGACATGTCTACGTCCAACCGCTCCCATACATTCGTTCCACTGTGCCGCGGCTTCGTCCGCATGGAGGTTTTTTTTTCATACATGAGAACGTTCTCCTGACACAACAAAAAATAATTAGTAAAATCGGTCCAGCCGTTCACGCGTAATGCCGTGACCAAGGGAAATAGGGATTAATTTTTATATATATATAGATGTAAACCGTACACCACTGACTACCTGCAGTATTGTATCTCCTTATCTCTTTAATCCATCCAAAGGTTGTCTGTAAAAGATCGCTTGTAGCGATAAGACCGCCCATTTTGTCACCCTATGTAAAATTTCAACATTTCCAATTGTAATTTGTATGTTTACATAATAAAGATGATGAATGATGTTCATTAGTATGTCCCAGTCCATCTTTCTTGGTCTTGGTTGCAATAAGATTTCTGACCCTGCAATGCAATATTTTTGAAGTGACTGTCTAACAAGGAATGTGTCTTAAACCTTCATGAATTACGATATCTTGTGGGCTCAGTACCTGCACATTGGGCAGTTAGCGCTGATCCCTTGATGATGTGCCTAAGTTTTTCACCATAGCATCAGCTAATTTCGTTTAGCACGAAGTACACCAGCATCATTCGACCAAGTCCGTAAAATCAAAATCAATCAACTCAGCCTATAACAGTCCACTGCTGGACATAAGCCTCTCCCAGGTTGCGCTACAAAACCCTGTCCTCCATCTGCCGCATCCAGTCTGTCCCAGCCACCTTTTTAAAGTCTACGGTCTATCTAGCTGGGGGCGT
The DNA here is from genome assembly GCA_905333075.3 of Atethmia centrago. Lineage (NCBI taxonomy): Eukaryota > Metazoa > Arthropoda > Insecta > Lepidoptera > Noctuidae > Atethmia > Atethmia centrago. The sequence goes on along the minus strand of HG995374.1, from coordinate 25,240,556 downwards.
CCCACATTACGCTTGCCGATACGCGGTCTCCACTTCAGAACTCGTCTGCTCCATCGGCCATCGGTCCTTTGACAAATATGGCCAGCCCACTGCCACTTCAGCTTGCTTACTCTGCAGGCTATGTCGGTAACTCTGGTTCTCTTCCGGATATTTATTTATTTATTTAATACTATGTACAGAGGCGGACTTAATGCCGTAGGCATTTTCTACCAGTCAACCTTTGGGTGATGCAGAGACAAACAGTGGTAGGTGCAATAGCGAAAACTGTGGAATAAATATTTATATAAATATAAGGATATACGTACATAAACCTATTAAAATACATAAATACAAGAATATACTAAAACAGATAAGACAAACAATGGGAAAACATTACCATTGTGATGATACTGCCAGCTTCTTACGAATATGCTCGCGAACTTTGACTTTAAAGGATAATCGGTTGGTTGCCATCCTGATGTCCTGGGGAGCGCATTCAACAGAGAGATAGACTGAACGAAGAAGGAAGAGTGAATGAAGTCAGTGCGGTGAGTGGGACATTGAAGAAGACGATTGTGTGACGAACGTAGATTACTACTGTGGTTCGCGCAAATGTACTGAAAGTGAGGGGCGAGATAACTAAGAGAAGAGGGCGAGTCAAGAAATGAAAATAAGGTGGTCAGCGCCCTTTGCTCTCTGCGCTGGCGTATGGGCAACTACTTTAGAAGCGACCGTTGCGCAGAGACATGATCATATTTACGCAGATTGAAAATCAATCGAATTCAGTTATTGAGAAGACGGTCAAGTTTGTCGAGGAGATCCGCATTCAAGTCGTAGTAGCACACATCACCATAATCGATGATAGGGAAAATTAAGGACTGCACAAGCATTGTCTTGGTACTTGATGGCAATAAATGTTTCAGTCGGTATAGAGCCCGCAGCGTTCCAGTAACCCTGTGGCTCACCCTAGTGATATCAGTCAGTAAAATAGCTAACTTGAACCCTTTCCAATGATAAAGCTAGTTAAAGTGATTCCCTATCCGATCTATTTTGTAAAAATACATCGTGAAAATTTAGGTGAAGTGAGCTGTCAAAAATGTTAATCCGTCATCAGTGGAATGACAGCCCAATTCAAGCTCACTTCACCTAAGTTTTCACGGTCAGCAGTTGTGTCACAGGCCTAAAACAGATGCAGTAACTACAGTTGATTACGTAATGTTCAACTGTCTCATTACACGGTACATGACTCAGATATTACTTTGTTTTAACAGTTTATTTTTCCATTAAACTTATTTTAATGCAATTGGAAGCTAAGCGAGAAATGAACGAGGTTAACGGAAATGATATTAGGTAGTCTGATTGGGAAGATGAATTTGCTAATAAGAGTGAATTCGGACCAATTGAAGGATGCATCAAGATAATTGGTGATATGTTTACAGAAACCTCAACTGAATACTACTGCTTCTTAACTTTCAGGAATCTCAAGAACATGTATGTGTAACCGTAATATATATTGTAAGCTAAGAAAAATATAATAAAAATACACAGGCAGAATAATAATTCGAATATTTTAGGAAAAGAGTATAGGAATGTGTGTTCTTAATAGAGCAAGCCAAAGAAGAAACAATAAATTAAAAGAATCAATTATACGATTATGAAACCAAGCAAGAAACAATTAAATAACAATAATCTTATTGGAAATAGACCTCCATTTTTTGGCTCGTTCGCTCCATTTCTTCCTAATTGCGTGCAGCCTTATAAAAGTGATTATAAACTGTTTTTTCGAAACACCAATCAGTGATTATTCAATCATTCATTGGATTACTCAATCTTGGATTTAATGGTTAACTTTATAGTCGTTAGTTGCGTCATATGAAAGGGTTTAGGTTTTTTCTATTTTAAATTTGAATTGTTTTTATACTCGATGTTATTTTACAGCTGTTTCTGCTTTAAATAATTATTAATTACCTATGTAATATCTGAAAGCTTAATTATTAGGTACTGTTAGTTCATTAAAAAAGTCAAGCATATTTTTGGGACAGATTTTTGGGAGCCAAATTCTACGTTATCATCATCATTCTCCTGCCCTTATACCAATATATTTGTGGTCGGCGCAACATGTCCCTTTCTTCCATACTTCTCTATTAGTTATCATCTCGGTAGTCACCCCCATTCTAGCCATATCATCTTCCACACAGTCCATCCATCGTTTCTTTGGTTTTCCTCTACTCATATAGCCATTTTCTACATATGGATGTAAAATTATGTTGTAAGCATATTCATTCAATTTTACACTCAACGTACTAGTGACTAGATTATAATATATTATGCTGGCTCAAACATAGGATGTTTGAGCTGAAATAATCATTAGGCACCTACTTACCTAAGTCAATTTCCTTGACCAATGAAACAGAAATAGGAATCAATTTCTGCTGTCTGTTGAGTAAATATAGATTAACGTTTTTGTACATCCTAATCTATAATAATAGTCTATAACAGACATTTTCACAATTGGCCACGGAAAGCCGAACAACTTGGAAGTCAATGACGCGGCACGATTCGTAATGGGCGCATCTGAGATTGCCAGAGATAGCCAACATTTGACATAGAAAATAGTAGGTAAACAATAGACAAGCTGAAGCTACTTCTTTGTAGCTATAAAATAACAACAGGGTTTGTTTGACTGCCAAGAATTAACTCTCTTGAATTTTCTACATCTATGTAAGCATCCATTTTTCAATGAAGTTTATTTTCTTGACCGAGAGCCCGTGACTGAGGAGTCCAGGTTAGCAGTAGTTCCATTTCTTCAGGAGTTACGTCCCGTTGTTTCATCAAATGGGATCAATTCAATAGATTGTTTTATGACTTTCCAAATTGTAACGGTAGTTATCCTGTGTTCGACAATATACATATTTAAGAGTCGGTCGAAAAAATAACCAGCCGTCCCATACATTTGGGTCGAGTAAGTATGGAAGTTTTGTGAGGGACAGTTGATATTTTTTTCGCGATTACAATATTGATCCCATTGAGAAAGTTCGTCAGATTGATGGTTTGTACCACAGCCTTAAATATGGCCCCTACCGGTGTCACAGGAAGGTACTTATGGGTCACCGAGGCCCCTGCAACACAGGGAACGGAAGGAATACGGGTGGGTTTTAGTCAGTAAGAGTCTGACACACCCTCCCGCTCCGCCCAGAGCGGGAGAAGTTATTTGATGATTTCCCATCCAAAAAAAAATAAAAAGCCTTAAATATGGCTGTACTTTTCTAATACATTATGTATGTGTGTTTAAGTTTCGGTCAACAGCGGTGTCTCGATTATTGAATATGCTTAAAAGTCTGTCTGTCTGTTCGGCTCTCCATTAGGTCGTTATTGTTTCCAATGCTAACTTTCCAAAACTTCTTATTAATTACTTTGCCCGTGGGAATGTCGGGAAATATCCCACGGGAACGTACTACCGAGATTAAAGAACCCTGTGTTAATCCAGGTTATAAACTATCTTTATTCAAATCTAAAACTATTTTTGCGCCCTTCCGGAACATACATCCAAACAAACAGCCAAACAGACAAAAATTCTAAAAACTTTATTTTCGGCATCACACTCGTTCCCACGCATCGTAGCAATTACATATTTTCAAAAATATTCGAAGTCAAAACTGTACAGTCGCTAGCACATCAAGTTATTACAAACTGTCAAGTTTCTCCAAAAGATTTGAATTTTAAACCTTAAAATGTTGTTGGTTAAGTTCAATATCGAATGAAAAAAATTGACAGTTTGTAGTAACTTGATGTGCTTGCAACTGTACAATTTTGACTTCGTTACTATTTTATTATAAGTAAGATAAGATGAAGAAGACAATTAAGGTAAAATTGATTTGAAACGTCACAATTTCCAAAGACACAATTGATGGATCGATTGGTAATCGGATAACGGTTGTCAACCACTGCATAAAGCGAACTGTAACAGTCTTGTCTATAAATGTACTACCACCAGAGTTAAACACAAACCTTAGATCAGACAGCCAAGATGTCACAACGTCTTGACAATACGGTATATTGTACTTGAATTTAATTATTATTCAAAACAAATAATGTTTCAGTTAAATCAAAACTGAAATAAATTGGTTGTATTGAGTGAAAGTGATACAGTGTTTTCTTTCCATTTTAAACAGACATGGTCTGAATTTGTAGGAACCTACTACGTGTTTAAATGGGAAGCTAAAGTCGAATTATTAATTAAATGGAGTAATCTGACATGTGCTAGCAGCTGTCACTTTGTGTAACAAAATGGTCATATTTATCGTATTATATACTTTTACACTTAATAGGTAATAGGTAATACGAGCTGGTGTCCGCAACTCCACGTCGATGCGCGTATTTTGCGTACGGGTTGGAAATCAATTATTCGATCCACCCCAGCTCCTCAAGGAAGGCCAGCAACGCCTTGGTGTTACTGACCATCTCACGGAGGGTACCTGGGTTACCGAAGTACTTTGCCCTGTATGTGGCGACCACCGGGCAGTTTAGTAGCACATGTGCTGCTGTCTTGTCGTACTACTTTTACACTTATTATTATACATTTATTTTATACATATCGACGCTTGAAAGGCAAAATTTACCAAGCGACATAGGGCAAATTTGACTTTACATTATTAAAGTCAATTTTCCAGAAAAAAGACATACATTCTGATTCAGTTGATTAGATAAATAAGATTTCCAAAACAGTAAGGTTTACGCCTGTAGGATTACATGAATTTATATGATTTTTTTTCTGAAAAATTTACTTTAATAATGTAAAGTCAAATTTGCCCTATGTCGCTTAGTAAATTTTGCCTTTCAAGCGTTGATATGTATACGATTAAACTAAAGGATCACTATTACAATAAATATGACCATTTTAATACACAAAGTAACAGCTAGCACATGCCAAATTACTCCAGTGAATTAATCATTCGAATTTAGCTCCATATTGACAGTGACAGACTCCTTGACAATTCAAAAGTGCCTGTAATTGGTTTATTGGAAATAAATGCTTTAAATTTAAGTTTGAGTTTTTGCACTGAAGTATAGGTTGTTTACCGTTCCAAAAATGTTGTGTGGTTTAGTTTCTCATCTAATAAACTTTTCAGATCACGAATTTCAGTCGTTTTATGGTTACCTGGTAATACTTCCCTGTTAAACATAAACTTTTGGGTTTTTCAGAAATGGCTCTGGTGCCTGTTAGCACTTCATGCTGGGTCAGTCTGGGGCGTAGCGCGGCCAGTCACAGTTCGGACTCCTCCAAGCAATCCTTCCACTATTGAAGCACAGGCCAAGTTTTTCCAGTAAGTATACCTATTTGCACTGCTTCTTAATTACATATCTTCTTTGATCACTTTCATTAATTTATGTTCATTCTTGAATCTTTACCAATTTTAGCTTAATAGATATTCTTCACTTTTTAACGATTAGCTTTCAAGCCACTGAAAGAATTTAGTTACAATCACTTAATGACTAATTTAGCTATCGTGAAACAACCGCGTTTTAAAACTTAAGTGTCAACCTTCGACTTAATTGTTTTCTATTGTCGCTGGCATGCAAATAAATTTCAACATACCCAAACATTGACATACTTTACGCTATAGTAATTAGAGAAAGGGGTTTGGTGACCAAAATGTTATTTTTGTCGTCATTCCATTCACTATTGGATACGTTAAACTAATGCTAAATGAGATTATGCAAAGATTTGAAACGTTTTCAATTATGTATTTAGAGGCCAATTTAATGTGAATAACATTGCTGAAAATGTATTTACAATTAATTCCCGCTTTTTCCATCGCGGTTGGTAGACACTCCAGAAGCCGTGTGTTACGATCTTTCCGTATTGCATCTTTCCATAATATTATAAGTAAGGATGGAAAATACTTTGCTTTATAGGGATTTTTTCTCAGTACAGTTGAGTCCATACAAGATAGAGTTCGGTCACGTCTGCGAGGACCCTAACACATGGGAGCAGCGTTATGAGAAGAAAGACTTTAAGAACCACAGGGACATGGGAAAAGTAAAACACATCCTTTATCTCGCTCTGTCTCTAACCTCTTTCTATTTTCTTTCTCTTTCCCGCTTTGCTTCGCTTGGCTGAAGGTATAGACACTTGCCGAAAGCTGACCAGTATGATCAGGGACATCGGTTGGGCAGCGAACGACACTTCACTGAAAGACATGAGAGGGCCAAGCCTTCTGAAGGAGTGTTCTCTGCCAAAGTATGCTTTCTATGCTTCATATTATTAATATGAACTTTATCGCAGGATTTTCCTTTTAAATAGGCTGTTAGTAGTCTTTTATTATTAAAATTTTATCAAACGAAGCTTTTAAAGGGAAATCCTGCTAAAATTATATTTATCTCAACGTTTTAAGTTTATGCATTTGTTTTCGTTTCTGTCAATTAATGTATAAAATATATTGTACCTAATGCTAACTTTCTTTCTCTTTTGTTAACATTATTTTATTATAATTCTCATAATACTAATTTAACTACGTACTAAAAATTTACTTTAGGCACAGGTATTTTAATCTCATATTTCTGTCTATAAAAATTTAGATTAACTGTAACCCTGATTCTCTCTGTTGTACCTCCTTATTTATTAACGTTGCTTAAAGTTAAGGGACGTATAAACTTAAAAAGAAAATTGGTTTATCAGACGCTTATCATTACTTAAATTTAAGCAACTTTATAACTAAGGGGGTACTTAATGATTACCTAATAAACTTAACAACTTAATATTAACAGCTTTATTTTGATTAACCTATGGAGCAATTAAAAACATATTTGTTTAAATATAGGTACGATGGGGTGACAAAAAGGGAGGCTATGGAGAACACTATTGGGACCTGAATCATGCAGGTAATGCTGAGAACATCGGAGACGATGGTGATGATGGTTCGTACCACGAGAATAACAATAGCGATCCCTACGATGAAACCAGTAACAATTCTCCAAGCTACGGTCATGATGACACGCCAGCATACGAAAATGATGATTATGATCCAGAAAAATCAAGTTATGAAGAGAGAGAAAGGGCTAAGAGAGCCCATCCTAAATCAGAAAGAGGACGCAAGTCAGAACGGACACATCCCAAACCATCCGAGCAAGAATCTAAGGAAGAACCTAGGCCTAAAAAACAAAACCGTAATAACAGGGAAGAACAAGAAGCAGCTGAGACTTTTCAAGAAGAAGAATATGAAAATGAGGAAGAGGAGGAATCCTATGAAAAACCAAAGCCAAGGCGTCAACAGTACAGAAAGAAAGAAGATGACCCAAAAGCAAACGAGAAGAATCAAGTAGTGTTAGTAGTGAGTCACAAAGATGATGCAGATAAACAGCAAAGTCAGTATGTGCCTAACAATCAACCAGAACAGTCACAATACTTGCCTCAAAATCAACCTGCACTGACACAGTACTTGCCCCAGAATCAAGCTCAATTACCACAGTATTTGCCTCAGCAACAAGCTCAACTCCCATATGTGCCCAAGCAGCATCTAGAACCACCCCATTTCGTACCGTACGAAGGAGGGGCAGGAGTACGGCAGCATCAGCAACCAGAAGTAAGTGCAGCAACCACAGTTCCAAGACTTTTCCTAGAACCTTCAACTGGTCATGTCGTAGATAGAGCGACAGGCCAAGCTTACGTATTACAGCCAATAGCGCCGCGTAATAATTACAATTAGAAAGTTGCACTAACAAATTAGTTTAGTAATAGAGTTTTGTTATAGTTATTTATTTTTATAATTAAAGTTCTGCCCGTGTTATTTTGTGTTGTCATTTTTGATGTGACTCTTGTAAGCTCTTCTAAGCTTTGAGTGTGTGTCCGTTGCTTAATGCGATGAATTATAGTGAGGCAACCATCAACAATATGGATGATGACTTGATTTTTTTCAGCCGTCGCCGCGTCTGGGAGTTTTAACAAAAATATTGGACACGTATTTTTTCTTTTTTTTTTCGTAATCAAAAGATTACGGCGATACATTGAGTTAAAATTTGTCATGACTTCCCTGCCTTCCTAGATTTTATATTGAATTGTGAGACTCTCCAACTTTAATGCGTTTTATCTAAGTATTTTTTTTTAATATGACAAAGCAAAAAATACTTGTCTAATATTTTTTTATTATCTGACTGACGGACTAAATATAATTCTTTTTTTTACCCAGTCATCGTCCTTATTCTATACAGTACAATCTACTGTGTCATAGGTTATCTTAACCCTATGTTTTTAGATTTTATCGCTACGAAGGATTACCTCCAGGTGAATACACTTTTAAAACTATAAACCTCAAGTTTTGCAGCAAATGTAAATAAGCAAATTAACGTCTTTATTGCTGGAAAGTAAAGTCCTAACCAGTTGGACAACCAGACAGGAAAGGGAACCAGCTTTCCAGTTAATAACTTTAGGAAAATCGTGTTTAATGTGTTGGTATTATCTCAAAATATCTTTATGGGGTAAAGTACCGTTTAGATAGATGATAAAAACTTTTAGAAAAAACTTTAATGCTCTCGAGACGTGATCGACAGACTGAGTTTTTGTCACAGCTTTCCTATTAACGGAAGGCAAACGAAAATTGCAGTTACTGAAGAACTTCGTTTTATTTGTGAACTGTTTCGATGATAGGAGAGATATCAATCACTCTATAGCAGAAAGCAAAAACAACGACGACAAAGATTTATGATGAGAATAATAAATAGCAATATTTTCTCATCTGATCACTTTTTTAGGAAATCGAAATAGGTGTTAGTTTGTAGCTGTAAAATCTGTACCCTATACTATCAACAACATCATAAATTTATTTGTAGAAACAAATGAATTTATGATGAGGATTATAAATAGCAATATTTTCTCATCTGATCACTTTTTTTAGGAAATCATTAGGTGTTAGTTTGTAGCTGTAAAATCTGTACACTATAAAGCATACATTTGTTTCTGTTTAACTTTTCAAGCCTGCCTCGTTGGTCTAGTGGTTGCAAGCGCTACTGCTGAGCATGAGGTCCTGGATTCGATTCCCAGGTCGGGCAAAGTGTTATTGGGTTTACTATCTAGAATTTCTCAGTGGCAGCCCGGAGTTTGGATTTGTACCCGGTTGATGGCAATAGACTCGCCCCCTATTACATGGGACTTAAACATAACTGGAGAAATGTGGGTGTACTACAGGTAGCTTTTCAAATGTAACTTTACAAGTAAAAATTCTTTCTTGTTCGTTATAATACTTGCTTCAAGAATTTGATCGAAAATATTAACTGTACCGTTCCGTATCGGGTAGGGGCAACAGTATTAACGTTACACAAGACGTGTTACATATAACATTATGACGTCACCTTTTGCTCTTGATACAATCTGCATACCACCTTATACTTAGTTATAATCATCATGCGTGTCTTGCTATGTTCCTTTGACTTTTACTTTTAAGATCCGCCTAGGCTGAAGCACGAACTATAAGGTAGTATTTTCATTCATTAGTATCGTAGACCAGGTATCTTTGGTATAATAACAGCCCTTGGTATTAACAGTTCCTTTAATGTTAGTCTTGGTTGTTAAAGTTAATGAAACATGCTAACGGTGATTTTATCAAAAGGCTTAGAAATCACTAGTCCACCAGCAGGCTTAGCATTTCACTCTCTATTTCTTCGAAGAATAGACACGGCTCTTTCTATACAAAGTGACATTTCGTTTCTCCATTTTTGACATCTCACCGTAGAAATCCTTCTACAATCTGCCATTTTGTCTTTCGTTTCTAACGATCTTTGTCTAGGTCCTTTTTTATGTAGAAAGATTTCTACGGTGGGATGTCAAAAAGGAGAAACGAAATGTCACTTTGTATAGAAAGAGCCGTGTCTATTCTTCGAAGAAATAGAAAGCGTCATGCTAAGCCTGCTGGCCATATTAACCTGTTAAGCCCCGCGCGACACCGATTCGGATACAATAGAAAATCAATTGTGTCTCATTAGCTGTCCTTGACCAATTAAGTTTCTTATTAATTACTTGCTTCTGCCCGCGACTTCGTTGACATAAAAGATATCCTATGTCACTCACAATAGGGTAGTTTTCTAAACATCAGTGAGCGAATTTTCCGACACCAGTATTATGGAATCAGTAACAAACATGTAACCAAACAAACTTTATCTGATTATAATATTAATTTAGAAGTTTAGATAATTAATTTATTAAACTACTACGTCGAAATCAACTTAAACTGTTTAGAATGTAAATGTAATTTCATTCATAAACATCGTCGTCCAAAAAGGTACAATTCCATAACTGTATTTGATTCACATTCAAGGTGTATTCACCTTTGTATGACAATAAACCCTCATAAGGAATCTTTAACATATTCATCGGGTCACACACCGGGGTCCTTTTGAATGGGTTGTTCAGAAGGGTCAGTGGTTTCCCATGCTGTCCCTAGTGGACTAACAGGTTTTAAAGGATAATCTTGATCGTCGGCATTTTGTAACTGTCTGATGATTTGTTGTATGCGTATGCGGGTGATGAGTTTATTGTTTCGAATTTTGAATCAAGATAATGGCAGCATTTGGTTTTTATTAGGAGTCGTTTGGTGTGAAAATTGTAGACAGTGGAGATGAAGGTCTGCAGGGCTTACAAGATGCAATTTTCTTGTTTTTTTTTTAATAAAAACTATAAACCGACTTCTTAAATATTAATTGAAAAGAACTAGGTAAGGATAGATCCAGACAAGAAGAGTCTTGTAATAAAATAACATTGCCATCACAAATAGATAATATTCTTTCAAAACCACGAGAAACTTCCTAAAACAGACCTAATTAAATTCCGAAAGAACTAAACTTATTACCATCTTATACAAACCAATCTACAAATTAAACATGATACTTCTTCAATACACTCCACTAACCGTTGTATAAATAAATCGAACAGGTTGATTTTTTTGCCCCTTGGACCAGGAGAGAATACAATGCTCCTTGGATGTACCGCTATGGGGATGCAAAGTGGGCACGCGACTGAGATGAAAAAAATGAAAGGGAACGAGAAGAAAAAACACAAGGGCTGCTGTGGTGAGCCCCCTTCACTGTATTAAGTGCAATGTTAGTGTAAAATTTTATATTTCATCACCTTTAGATGAGCAATTTCGGTGAATAGGTGTGCATCTTTTATGATATAATGGGGATATTGATGCTGGGGTGTTTGATATTGATATTAGTGCGAATAAAATATAGTTTCAATGGGGTCTTCGATGGAAAAGAATAAGTACTCGTATGTGGATAATATTCTCTAGTTTTCAGGAATCAAGGAGGGCACCGTCATTCACGATAAGAGGGTATATTAAGTTTGGAAGAAAGTTGGTTTACCTACCGTCAATACAACCAGAAATCAGAAATAATTTATTTGCCAATAATGTAGGTATACAGATATGATGGTTATTTTGATGAGAGTCCCGATACATTTTGCCTAAAGGCTTGTGCAGACTAGCGCGATATCGCGGGCGCGACAGGCAGCAGTCTGCACGAGCCTTTACGGCATGCAACATTAGGTACTCGTAGTTAATATTTAGGTATTTACTAGACAAAAAATAAGTTCAATTACAAATGTTAATAAATTCAATTACAATAAAACTAAAGATAGAAATGTCAGCGCATTAAATCACAAAGAAGCAACATACACACACCATTAACAGAGGGTTGTGTCATTAACAAAATCTTCAATGGCGTAGTAACAACCAACCAACCAACCTTTAGCGAGTACCTCTCTGATCTATCGGATCAAAATTATTAAAATGATGATCTACCAGTTTTGTAGGTGACTAGATGTTAAATTATATCTATCTTATCGAGAGGTTTTTCAGACTATAAAAAGCATTTAAAGCGGTCGTTGCTCTTAAACGTGGTTTTCTAGATAGGTTTATTTAATACGAGACAAATCTTTCTCGTTACGGTACCAGGTGTTCAATGAGAGGCGTGGCGGCGCACTAATACTTCCTTGGCTTGTTGTCCACGTAACATCGGGGTTCAAAAGTGCCAGCTCTTTTTCTGGTCCACGTTTAGATAAACTAGGTGAGACACGATTCAAAAGTTCAACAAAAGTATGGTTTTATTATTATTTATTAATTAGGTACAAGCAGTGTTGGCCCAGTGGTAACGGCCGCGGCTTACGAGTTGTAGGTCGTAGGTTCGAACCTGCTTTACTTTGTGTAAATTATTTCATCACTACTGCTCTCAAAACGGCGAAGGAGAACATCGTGAGGATCGTGAGAATCCTAGAATTAAAAAAAATCGTAGATATGTGACATCTACCAACCCGCATTAGGCCCGTGTGGTGGATTACGGCCCACTCCCTCTCACAGAGAGGAGGGTTGTGTCCCAGCAGCGGGCTGATTACGTAATTAGGTACAAGTTGTTATTTATGTACATTTCATTTTAATTCTGAATAAAACATATTCTAAATGAATTGTAAGATGTTGCTGGAAGTTCAAAGAAAAATAAAATGGTAAGATTTCCAAAAAAACATAATAATTAGATGTATCCCAGATAATTATTATTTCGAAGATTTTATGTTAATATTTTACCAATTGTAATACTGAATAAATATTTATTATTATTATTATTTATTATTAGATGTGATCTTCTGATGGCCCCTAGATTAAATATCATCAACGTTTTCAGAGGATTTTTCACAAAGGCGGCTTGTAAATCCTTGATCAAATACATGCTATTTCATACTATTGTAGTCTACGAGGACTTTGACCTCGAATCTCAATTTAGTCTAACGCTAGAGCTCGAGCCTTCAGAACTACCTAGTACAATACGCGCCACGATAGATGAGACTTGATGAGCGTCAGTAGTGGAGAACCTGCGCAGGTACAGTCGACATAGTTTTACGAAATAGTATTATATTCATTTAGACGCTGACAACACCTAAACCGCGGTCACTGTCAGATTGCATAGAAAAGAAAGAGAAGCGCGATGACACAACGCTTGTAATTTATTGCAAAATATGAAGCAATTATCTATTTACTCAAAATTGAGTTGAGTAATCGAAAATAAAAAACAACCAAGTTTTGCATTTAAATAAGACGTTCTTGTTATTAATTAAATACGTGACGTATGTTGATATTTAATGCAGATATTTTGGATTAGAACTCAAGGTAAGACGTTAGTTTAACGTTAGTTTAACGTTAGTTTGTATCGAGATTTTTTTTTCATGTCGTGTTTTGGTAACAACCAAGTTCTGGGAAATATGTTCAAAATTAACATATATTTTTTCCGCTACCACAAACTATACAGATTTTGCAATTTTTTTTCTTAAGACAAGCCTATTTTGGTCAATTGGGTCTTGTCAGCGCCTTAAATAGTTATCGTCTACTGTGCAAGTCAAACCACGTGGTGTGTTAATTCTCATCTTTAGTGGCACGTATTGTACCTGTTAAATTTACAAACGAGAAAATAAATTATTTACATAACTTTAATTTTGCACAATTGCCCATATTCCTAATTACTATTACTTCCCTCCCTTACAACAGACACACGTAACGGCCGTCAAACTTTCTCACACATTAATCCTTGCAAAATATTTGCTGTCACGTAGGTACTTACCTACCAATCAGATAATACCCTAGACGGTCACAGGGTGTCCACCCTTCACGGACGGCTAGAGAAACCAGACAACAGGAATAACCAGTTTGACCAGTTCCAACGTGGGAACCATTGTCCAGTTTCTTTGCAAATATTACGGCCCGAGGTGGATGGCATCTGTTTTGTCTTGTGTGACCCCTTGTATGGCACTTGTTTCTTGAAAGGGTTTAACCGTGAATGGGATGTCCCGTCACGAAAGGGGTGAAAGAAAAAAGTTGATGGTTAATAAAGATAAATTGTTTTAAAAGTGTGTCTTTGTAATTTGAATTGGTCTTGAATGGGGAATGTTTCGTTTAGAAACGATTTATTTTTCAAGATTAATAATGATTAAATTCGTGAGCAGTGGTGGCCCAGTGGAACGGCTGCGTCTTACGAGTTGTAGATCGTAGGTTCGAACCCAGACAGGCGCTTTATTTTGTGTATATTATTTCATCACCACTGCTCTCAAAACGTCGAGGTAAACATCGTGAGGAAATCGGAATGTCTAGAACCAAAAATTCGAAGACTGCACTGGGCCCGCGTGGTGGACTATGGCCCTCTCCCTCTCAAAGAGAGGAGACCTGTGTCCCAGCAGTGGGAACATTAGGTATCTGATTATGTAATGGTTAAACTTCAGATATATCTGTACTGAATATTTTTTTTGGGTTTTACCAACCAATAATACCTAAACCAAAGTCAAATCTAGAAAGCAAAGATATTGATTATATCTACTTCTATTGAAACAGATGATCAAAGACACCTAACATTAATTTTCCTTTGAGTTTTCTCAGCATAATGAAGTTATTTATTTTTCTTCAAAATATTGCCAACAAAAGAAATGTACCTAATGAAATTATTTATTCGGATTCACTGCTACACGTCATATATAACAAATAAATACGCTAGATGGAGTCGACATTCCTTATCTAACCCCTGAGAAGAAATAGCGTAACAAACCCAATCAAATTCCAAAACCGTTATAAGCTCTACTAACTTCACGTCCATGTGTCACATTCAAGGAACTCAACATGCAAATAAAGGGTCATTGCTAAAACTGTCCTTTCCCACGCTAGGAAGTGGTCAAACTGGTTTTGGACGAACCCTTTTCGCAATTAAAGACGTAAGGACAGTGTCTTCCTAGTCCATTGTCCAAAACTTGTCCGACTTATTTTGTGATGAGAAAATAGAGTTGTAATTAATGGCTGGTAATTATTTTCACCTAAAATAATTGAAAGTTTTTGTTTGGTAGAATTTGGTACCAACTAAGACTTTGCCGAATATTTGACGTGGCTAAATGATATAAATCTTTCTTTTTACCCGACTGCAGCAAAGCTGAAAAGGAGATTAATATTTTTAAATATGTTGACCACATGTTTTATTTTTTTTTATATTCTGTTCGAGAAACTTACAGCTAACTTATACAGTGTTCTTAAATAATATGAAATTGAAGGTCATGTACAAATTTCCACTGCTAAACAAATATACATACATAAACTCTCGCCTTTTTCCCATGAGGGTAAGCAGGAACTACAGAACGCCTAAATAAATAATACTTAAAAAAATAATCTCTTTGCTTCGTTTACGTTTATTTTTAGCAATTATAATAAAATTGGGACTATCGTTAAAATTTACGAAATAGCTATAGTAACCGATGATTTATTACCTACAAGACCTGAAGTAATTCATGTTTTAAAAGATTACCTTGAATGCCGGAAAATAATAAACCAATATACCGGTACGGAATCGATGTGGTCGTCGATATCCTGTGAAACAATGCATGCATTAAACTTACGCAAGCGCCAACACAATTGAAAGAAAAAGAGGCAAATAGTGCAAAATTTACCACAGACCACACTTTGACTTTGCTAAGTAGGCATTTTATACGGAAATCAACATTATTCATATAAAATTATGAAACTCTTATTCACATTTGCTCATAGGACTATAAACATTTGAGGTCTTTGGACGAACCCTTTTCACAATAATTGAAGACGTAAGGACAGTGTCTTCCTAGTCCATTGTCCAAAACTTGCCCGACTTGTTTTGTGATGAGAAAAGAGAGTTGTAATTAAGGGCGGTAATTATTTGTTTACCTGAAATAATGGTTTTTGTTTGGTAGAATGATAGGCACTAAGATTTTTTGATGACTTGTTGAATGGTGACTAAATAAATTGACTCTCTATTTTTTACCCGACTGCGGCAACGCCCTGGAACAGGGTTTTTAATGTTTTGTACAATTTAAATTAAAATTATCTATAAAATTGACGAAATAGCTCAACTAACTGATGATTTATTACCAATAAGACCCGAAGATATTCATGTTTTGTAAATTGTAAATTGAATGCCGGAAAATAATACCAACCTACCGGTATGCAATCGATACCGTCTTTGATATCGTAAAACAAAGCACGCGTCAAACTAACGCAAGAGGCAACACAATGTATAGAAAAGAAGACAATTAGGGCTAAATTCACAGACTACGCTTCGACTTTACTTTCCTTGATATTAAAATAAAGTTATTGTTATGAAACTCTTATTCACATTTACTCATGGGAATACAATAAACATTTTGCACATAATTATAAGGTTCATATTCGTATGAAACGCTAACTTTACATAAGTACCATTATACGTATTATAACCGTCGTCATGAAAATCTGTAAATTTCACCAGTAGGTACCTATTTGACATTAAGGTGTCAACAAACGCTCTGTATTTCGACTGCCGTTACTGTGTAACATGCCATTTACGGTTACGTTGTCTAAATTCTTAGGAAACCAACGATTTTGAAATATAAATTAAAAAAGGTGGTCTGTTAATCTTGCCCCAAAATATCACCAGAAAAACTTAGCATGCAAATAAAGGGTCATTGCTAAAACTGTCCTTTCCCACACTAGGAAGTGGTCAAACTGGTTTTTGGACGAACCCTTTTCGCAATTAAAGTCGTAAGGACAGTGTCTTCCTAGTCCATTGTCCAAAACTTGTTTTGCAATGAGATAGTTACCTACAGGCAGTAATTATTTTTTATTTCGCCATCGATTGAAGGGACTTTTGGAGTGATTGTCTGCCCCTGTAGTTTAAACTGCTTTCAGCGAACGTTAGCTAAAGAAAATTTACTTTTATAATTTATTTTTGACGTGTTAACGACTTATAAATCGATGAACGCTGGCGGCACACACGAAAAAGTGTCACGTTCCGCCTGAGCCGAGCGTGCAAGAGAGAGCGCAGAACTAGCGATAGAGAGGCACGATCGGCCTAAGCGTTCGGCTTGTGACGCATCTCTCTCTCGTTATCACGTAAAATTATCGTCCGTAAACCGACTTTACAGACAACCATTTTTTTTCAGGTAAATTCAGGTTCAGGCTGCCAAAAGTTTTTAAACTGAAATGGGTTTTAAGACTGGCCTATCCTCGTTCCAGAAACAACTCCAATTTATGCTAAACCTACTCGAATTTTCATTGCTTGTTTGTAAGCGAAGTTTGTATCTTATTAGGTGAGAAAACATGATAATTATGCTATGCTGTAAGAACATTATTACAACTTACCACACAACCGTTTAACATTTTTGTGGTTACACTACTAAAATGTTGCGGTATTTAGTGCATGTTTATTGATCTGGAACATAGCTATATAGCTCAGTTCAACTTAACAACTAGATAATATTTAATAGACACATAAAATAATAATATAGTAATAAAATGATATAGGTTCAAAATGAGTAATAGCACTGGCTTAACCAAAATTAGCTCACTCACGCTTCGAGCGTTCTTCGTTGTGGATAGTTGAACAATGGGACAAATTCTTTAGTAGATAAAACGAGTTGGTTCCCAGAAATAACCTTGTAGGTACCTAATCTCTCTGATACGATACGCAACTGCCTTGCCAGACATTATGGAATTCCATCCTAGAGAATTCCTATTTTATCTGCGTGTAATAGGAACATAACTACAGTTAACTGTACCTGTAGATAGGTACTTACGTACTTCATAATAGGCTGGTAAGTAAGTGTATTTGTATGTATCGGTTCCTACGTGTTTGTGAAGACATCCCACAGGCTTTCGTTTTAAAAATCCAGACTCTGGGCTGCTGCTGAGAAATTCTTTATAGAAAAACCCAATAACACTTTGCCCGACCTGGGAATCGAACCCAGGACCTCATGCTCAGCAGTAACGCTTACGACCACTAGACCAACGAGACAGCAGCGGCGGCAGAATTCCAATAATTATTCTGACTGACTTTGAAGTGACTGGAGAAATAGGGGCGAATCGTGAGAAATGTTTTGAATTGGGAGACCAAGGAAACGAAGGATAGAAAATGGATGAACACCGACTGATATTAATTACCTACCTACCTATATAGAAAAAATGCAAGCAATGCCAAATAATTTGAAAAAACAACGGGAGGATACCTACAATGGTACCTATACCTACCTACCTACTCCTAGCGATAGCAGCGAGGCCCACGTTCTACATTCACTACCCCACATAGATTTAGTTTATACTACGCTAGTATATACCTACTAAATCTATGCAATGATACCCCAAGTAGGTGATGTCTATGTAAGATACAATCATCACAACAAGCTATTACGTCATGTCATCATAGGTGTTACGTCATTATAGGACTTCAATCCACCCGGGGCTACCTAACTTAGGCCTAATTTTGATTATGCTAGAACCTGAAGCATGGATCACGATTTAAAACTAGATTTGGCATGAAATCTTTTACTTGAGTTGTCCTAATTTATAAAAACTGCTTCTGTTATAAGCAAGTCATCATTATCGCCAACACAAAAGTTATATAATAGGATCAGTTTCCCGAATTATAAGTCGAATGCCCATGGCCGGACCGTGGCTGACAACTACAACGCCTTTGCATAATCATCTTAACATTTTATAATCTATGCATGGGGCGCCAAATAGGGCGGGGAAATCAAAACCCCTTTTAATAGAGTAACAATAGAATATGCAAAGACGAATGTAGCTTGGAATGCATCTTCAGTCCAATGTCAGTAGTGTACAAGACGTGCAAGTAGATACGTCGAACTATTAGATTCAGTGTAAAGTCGAGGGTGTAAGTAAGAAAAGTCGAGAATTTCTGGTGAAGTTTTAATTTATATAAGAGGATTACAGGAAGGTATAGAAATCTTTTTAAATTCGCACAAATTTTAAACACGAGACTACAATGTGTTCTTAATAGATGATTACTTGATACATTTTTATATTTTAGTAGAATAATTAATAAAACTGAATGATTGATTACATAACATCTGATGAAAATGACGTTTACAGTTTAAGTTATAAAATGCGATCGTGTTGTTGCTGATCTTTGAAGATTTGAATATCCTATTTATTTCGTCTGATGTTGATGACAATGAAATACTCTGATAATGACTTGCTTGATTACATTTTTTTTGTATTTTCTGTTATTTTTTCCGTTTTTTTGTTGTACGTTTTTAGATTAGGCTTTACTCGGGCTCGTTCATCCTAAGACGGGCAAAGTCTTCGAATACAATGTTGTCTTCTTCCTCATTGGTGTAAAGAGAGTTTTCGTAACGGTGTCTTTCAATGGATTGCATTTTCTTCATCGCGTTGAAGCGTTGACGTTCAACAGAGCCTGAAAGTCAAATGAACCATGTTAAAAACATTCGCCAGGTACTAAGTCCCTAAGATCACCCTCCTATGAATATGAATATTATGACTATTAAGAACATTTACCTTCAGCGGGGTGGAGCAGTTTGAAAGGCACATCAGTAACGAGTTCTCCTCCGAGAGTGCCGCAGTTCAGTTTTACCCTCACGGAGTAAGAAATAACGATACCAATGGCATCAGCTGGGCATTTGCCATCAGGTACTAGGGTAGAACTGGCCAAGTTGACATCGTCTTCCTTGAGGTGACCGTCCAGAGCCACACCTGTTCCATCACAGTTAATAAGAATAAATCTCGAAGACATTCAAATAATAGTCAGAATAATGTTGCAAGATAAACACTAACCACGAATGTCCTTATTGCTGCGGGCCAAAGGCACCAAGTAGAATGTTTTGGATAGACTAGCCCCAGGTGTAACAGGGCATCCTTCGCGGCTCTCCAAGGAGGCCACATGACGGCTGAACTGGGAGTTGATCATGGTAATCTCAACATGCTGCACAACCATTGCGCGGATGTTGCGGACAGACTTCCTAGAGTTGTTGGACACGATGACGTTGGCGGCGACCTTCTCTCCGTGGTAGTAGATCTCCCTATCCAGAGTGACTTCGAGGTTGATCTTTCCATTGCTGAAAGTGAATCCCTTGCTCACGAGAGAGCTAGGGAGACGACGTCCACGGGAAGTTGGGGCATGTTGAAGCTGTATAACAGATAGACAGATCAATTATTTGGTCTGAAATCTGAAGTAGTTTCGTATTAGAATCTGATTGCTTCTGAAAATACCTTCTTAATGGCAAGAGCCACTGAGCTCCTCTTGTGGCTCTTCTGGTCTTCCTGCTCAGCGACGTAAGTCCTGACGCAGTATTCCACGCCCATGGGCTTGCCTTGATCTTCTTCAGCGGGTTGCAGTGTTATCTAAAGAGTAAAGTTATTTTTTTTTAATATTAATCCTTTTTGATTTAATTAAATGTAAATGAATTATCAAGAAACAATATTTTACCGAGCTTGGGGCCAGGTCTGGGAAGTTGAAAGTAAAAGGAAATGCATTAGGCCCAAGCTTTTTCAGCAGCTTCTCCTGCACAGGTGTTAGTTCCATTTTAGAGTTGATCATTGGTACAACTTGGTCCTGGCCGATCACCATTTCCTTGGAGAACTTCAATCCCATCACTTCATCCTCCTCCCTACCGTAGCGGTACGTGGTCACAAGCTAAACAAGAACAAATAACAAAATTAGGCTAAAACTCTTTTTCTCACACTTCACTTTTTATTTAAATTTCACTGAACACTGCACTTTGTCGGTACCTGGCTGTAAACTTTTCTTCCTTTCAGGTATTCGGTATCCACCACCACAACTCCATCTACCGGGTCGCAGTAATCCATATGATCAATGAAGTCACGCTTGCCAAGGTAAACCGTAACTTTTCCATTTGGAGTAGTTTTCTTAAATACTTTTACTGCAACCACAAACGCCAAAGCGAAGTAGTCCAACATTTTGCTGGATTTTGTAGTAAGGTAATGAGTAAATGGAAATAAGTTAGAAGAAATAACTTTATTCAAGTTGTTAGTTTGAATAAGCTGAGTGTGAAGGTTTGAGATGTTCACCAGAAATGATTTGGTTCAGGAAATGTGGCGTATATATAGGTAACATGTGAGGTTTCCTGCAGAATACGTTAACCGGCTAATTGGATTTTATTCGTAGGCGTACTAATAAGATTTAAGCCGTATGACGCATACTCGCATTGGAATCGATTTGATGTCCCCTCACTAAGTTTAGGTAAGAAATCGTTGCGTTACCAAACGTCAAAAATTGACATTTGTTGTGACAGCCTCGAAAGGTTAATATTACCCAGCGCTAATTGGGGATTATAATATTATTTACACAGCAAAAACTAATAGGATTCTAATAAAACTTGACCTAGATACCCAACTTAGTGTTTTCACAGAATTATGTAAAGCAATGTGACGTGTTGGGTTGGAAAATTGTAAGTTAAATTGACGAAGTTTCTGAAGCTTATTGTTAGGTACTTTTCAAAACAGTTTTTTGTTTAGCTATACCATCAGCATGCCAACATTCCTGACGCCTGGCCGTCACGGCTACAGCGTCCGTTTTTCTCGGACAAGGCCGGACACACTCGCGGTTGCTACCAGCCAGTATTACGGCTTAGCTGGTGGCGGAACCTTGTTCTTCTTAGAGCTGTCTCCTGATGGTAGCACGCTCATTGAAGTACAGAAACTAGAGTGGAGCGATGGACTGTTTGATGTGGTAAGTTGGTTTTATCTAGCTATTAAAATGGAGTCCATAGGTAATAGGTATTGTTAGAAATTTATTACACTAATCCTCTGGAATGCCTTTTATATGATGGATAAAACGATAAGTATCGCCCCAGATTTTCTTCTAAGTAGAAAGTATAGATCGACATCTAGTCTGGTGGCAGAAAATAAGATTAAAACTTCTTGGAGAAATAGCCTTTAAAAATCATTATTAATTTGATTATATCAGACATCTCTCAAAACATATCACCTTATAACATTGAATTCATACATTATCCCTCATTCATACCCCTAAAAATAACCAAGACAATATCATAAAAAAAAAACAGAAACAGCTCTGTCTATCACAAACAGAAGCCCCACAACACATACATACCTACCATTTGCATCATCAGATAATTGGATTACTTGTGTGTTACCATTACTTTATTTATTTATAGACAATTGAGTTAAGTTCCTGGTTAAGTTAAGTACGGGATTTATCATGTGATGAGAGGCTAGATTTGTGACTCTTTTAAATTATTTAACATGTTGTGTGACATATCCTACTTACAATGTCTATTAATGCTGGTATGATATAACATTATACAGTCTGCCTCAAAAAGATGACGTATACATCAACAAGAATTAATTTGTAGACAATTATACAGGTTGAAATTGAAAACTTGCGACAAACTGAAATGGGACATTGTATACATCATTATTAACAACTTTTACTAAGGGACCAAAGCTGTAATCCCAAAAAAAAAATCTGCTTTTCCTACATTTTTTTTTTTTTTTTTTTTTTAAAACGTTGTCCCACACTAGGTTTTTCTTCCTGTATCGTGGGTGCGTTTACAAACATAGAAACTCACAAACACAAACACCCAGACCCGGAACAATTACTTGCAGATCATACAAATACTTTGA
Organism: Atethmia centrago; assembly: GCA_905333075.3. Lineage (NCBI taxonomy): Eukaryota > Metazoa > Arthropoda > Insecta > Lepidoptera > Noctuidae > Atethmia > Atethmia centrago. The sequence goes on along the minus strand of HG995374.1, from coordinate 25,218,141 downwards.
TGAGGTATTGCGAACATAAATGTAGGGGACAGCAGTTTTTTTTTTTGGGATTGTAGCTTTGGTCCCTTAGTAAAAGTTGTTCATAATGATGAGTACAATCTCCCATTTCGATTTGTCGCATGTTTTCAATGTCACCCTGTATAGGTACCTATAATAATAATAAACTTATTTATTTCCAAAAATGTTACAGACTTAATTAACTTGGTTAACAAGGAGGTATTATTACTGGCTAGTTGTAGGAGGTAAATACCTACAGAGCAAATAATCTAGGCTGCAGAAATCTGTTAACAATAATTGGTGAGCCCTGCCTCTTAATTAGGGTTACTTGTATCTTAAGAAATATGATATAGGTAATCTAATACATCAAAGATTGTAGACAATTGTCATAATAGTCTACAATCTTTGTTGTATTAGATTAAATCAATGTGTAGTCACATTACAGATTGGGTACTTAATTGTAGCTATGCATTGATACAATAATATGGAACAGATATTGTAAATAATCAAAATGATTTCTTGTTGATATGTTTTTTGAGGGTTTTTAAGGGTGAGTATAAACGTACCTATAGAATTTATGGTTCTAATTTTGAAGAAATTGCTTAATTTGCATCAGTTAGAATAACCACAACAGTACATACAACTTGTGGGATTAGTATGCCTTACTGTTCATATTGTTTGTTTAACAATTACCTACTTAAATCTAGATAAATTTCATTGTCACATTGTTACTCAATACTTCAACAGACATTGTTCTAATTTCTTAGCAGATAAGTTGCATTCAAGTATTTAGACAACGCTTGTTCAAGTCAGCAATTTGACATATTGTTGAATAGCATGTGTCTATTTTCCAGCAAAATATAATTTTCCCTTATAGATGCTGAATGCTCTCTAATTAGTAAATGTATTGTTGATACTTTCTTGTGGTAGCTGTTATGACTTCTTGAAAGCCAGTAAATGAGATTCACAATAGATAGAAGTCCTTTCTTTGGTTTTGTTTGTGAAATCGTTGAGCTCCTTAAGTACTGAGTTGAGTTGCACAGTTACTGACAAATGCGTGCACTGAATGGATACGTCCACTCAAACCTGTATAGTCCTTAATCAAAAAAAAAAAAATAACACCAATCTACATAGGTAGTCCTCAAATGATCTGACCACAATTATTTCCGGACTTTTATATACACATTGAAATTGATAAATTTTATATATACTTACAATGCTATGAATATTTACTTTGTAAAGTATTATATTATTTGAATTATTGTGAATGTGAACACTATGTGGGACGTTGTTTTTTATTTTTCTCTCTCAGTTCGTTTTAATCTTGGTTTGGCAGTTTGAGTAATTTATTAGGCCTACCCAAATGTCCTTTCTTTGGTATTTTTTGTTGAATTGTTGATCTCCTTAAGTTCCGAGTTGAGCTGTACAGTTACTGACAAATGTGTGCACTGAATGAATAGGTCCACTCAATCTGTGTGGTTCTTTCCTCAAAAGACCATTTCAGACACCATTCTGCATGGTCTTCACATGATCTGACCAAGTTATGTCTGAACTATAAAAGAGACTGTGACTTCTGAGTTTGTTTTAGCCTTTCTTCCCAGAGTAGTCAGATAGGAAACAACCTCATCTTCTTTTTAAATATGATTGACATGTAAAAGTGTTTATTTGAACCTACTTACAGAAATAAAGTCATTTATCATTAATTTCAATAAGCTTTCAAAAACTGAGGGTTAGACTTTTTGGCATAACTGTCATTTTGATTTTTTAAATCAATAGTTCTGCTTTCATTAATACCTTTACCTGTGCCTGGATTATGGCAGTGCTGTCATTATTATAAGATAATGAGCCCTATAAAATATGTAATTTAAATACCTAACTCAAGGCCTCTTAGCCTTATTCTTCTTATATTTGACAAACGCCGCGTAACGGCTCCATAGCGGGCAAAAGGATATACATTCTCATTTTACTCATCATTTCCTGTCCATTGGAGTGGAGCGGAGCTGTGCCAATATGAACTAATAGAATCTCAATTCCACTCCACTCCGCATGGATGAGAAGCATTCTATTGGTTAATATTGGCACAGTTCCACACTCGTCTGTTCTCTGCTCCAGTGGACAGGCAGCATTATGAAAACTTTTACTTAGGGACTAACCCTAACCCTGAATTTGCAAAAAGAAAACAGGTTTTCCCTACATTTCGTTGAGTTATGTGAATATAAATGTATGAAGCAGCATTTTTTTTCACCATTTCCGGTAGGTATAGGTACTATAGTTTATTTTTAATATTCAAGTCCATAATTATGTCGTTTTCAGACATGGTCAGGCACAACAGAGAGTGCAGCAGCCTGTGGTGCCGGCGACGGTGCTATCATAGTGTGGAGGGTGGGATGCGCGGCTCCGTTGAGGGTATTGAGGGCACATACCAGTGAGGTGTGCTCTGTGGACTGGCCTAGGACTCATCTGTTGAGTGCCAGCTGGGATACTACGGTTAAATTGGTGAGTAGCACAAATAAAAAAACCAGCCTATTATTGTTCCACTGCCAGGCAAAGGCCGATTCTCTTACAGACAAGGCATGAGCATTAATCACCATACTTACTCAAGACGGGTTGGTGAGTAGCAAATGAGGTATTATTAAATGTTTTGATTATTATAATTGAGATTGAGATATGCTCTGCTAAATGATAGCTTAATATTTTGACATAGAAGAAAAGGAGGTTATATTATGCTCATGTTTTAGGGTTCAGTACCCAAAGAGTACAATGGGACCCTGTCGCCAGGCTGTATCTCATGAACTGTGATAGTCTGACAGTTGAAATTTCACAGATGATGTATTTCTGTTGCCGCTATATCAACAAATACTAAAAACAGAATAAAATAAATATTTAAGGCGGCTCCCATACAACAGACATTTTTTTTTTTGCCGTTTTTATAGATAATGGTACGGAACCCTTGGTGCGCGAGTCCGACTCGCACTTGGCCGGTTTTTGAAGTACATATATAAAATATGAACCAAAGGTTCTGTCTGTAACTTTGATGATTAAAGAAAGTAAAGCCTTCATCTCACCTAGTGGTAAGTGGTGATCAGGTCCAGGTGGAAGCAAGCTTCACCCGGAATCCTCAACCACAGACAAACTGGCTATCTTACTTCTAAGTGCCGAAACACAACAATGCTGCTAACATTGTTGTTACGACGACAGACTTAGATATATGTAGATGTTGGTAGCTAGCCAGGCGGACTTAGAACTAGCCCTACCACCAACCAGACCGAACAGAATGTCAAAATATTCTGGGCTGGTGGTGGTATAATTATATTCCGGGACCTCTGGGTCTGAGACAGGTGGTCTTACCACTAGACCACAGAGGCGGTATTGTATTAAGACTACCTACTCCATGCTGTGTTTTGATAAGTTTTGATTCAATTTATTAAGTGTTCACTAACTCAACAGCAAACCAACATTATGTTTTACAGTGCCTTGGCTGAGCTTATGTACAAAACTTGACATTTATCTATTGTAAAATGTGTGATGTGCATGAGAGCAAATAATTAACATTTAAACAGATTAGTAGTTCATTGTAGAATATTGGCGCCGATTCCCTTGTTCACAAACTAAACTAAATTTAAGTTCAGTGCATCTTTTTCTTTCTATTTCATTAAGAAAAGGACAGAAGATAAATATTAGTTTAGTCCTGTCAAATTAATCAGCGCTTGACGTAAATTGACGTAATTTTAGTAGGCAAGTTTTTAATCACGTCTAAACTTGTATGGAGTAGTGACAGGCGCTGATTAATTTGACAGGACTAAACTAAAATTTATCTTCTGTCCTTTTCTTAATGAAATAGAAAGAAAAAGATGCACTGAACTTAAATTTAGTTTAGTTTGTGAACAAGGGAATCGGCGCCATTGGCTGTGAATGCAGTGTATGTAGTATGAAATAAATTATAATTGCCAAGTATAAACCTTAGCAGATACCATGCTTTTTTAACATGTTCAAATCTGTAACATAATTAGTTTTACTGACACAATTTACCCTCCATGAACTCTTCATAATTTGAGACTAAACGACTCAGATGATTCAAAACCACATTAACCTTTTGACCGCCAGTCTGGCCAGTCATGTATAGATGACAGACCAAAATATGCTCAGCACGCCACGGTCACTACTACATGAGAGATTATAAGGAATATTTATACGAGGGCACGTTTTTGCTTTTTTGACTTGGCAGTCAATAGGATAAACATAACCTAATGCAACCATTTCAGTGGGACCCTGAATCCGAAGCATGCCTCAGCACATTCGTGGGTCATTCTCAACTAGTTTACACGGCCGCTTTCTCGCCCCACTCGCCAGCGACCTTCGCCTCAGTGTCCGGAGATGGACACCTCAAGCTATGGTCGTGTACCGAACCTTCCAGACCTGCAGCCGTGGTGAAGGCACATGATGCTGAGGTAATTGGATTCTTAAGGTATTTGGAATAGGGTTTTATTTACAAATCTGTGTATAGATAAAATATTGCAAGTGTTTCTAAGTGTCAGTAGTCAAGGGGCTGTCAACCTTGGGGTATATTCTTTACTTATAATGTGAACTGAGTATTATTCAGTGTTCTTACGCCGCGCTGACCAAGCTATAAATAATTATTTTGGGGTTTTTAATGTTAATGAACAGTCAGAGTGAAACGTACCTAATTGTTTTACTCTTGATTGGATAAAATTAAATATGTATAATTATGTATATTATTGAATAGAAAATATTTAACTTTAACTAGAAACTTTTTCTTTTTTTTTTGCCTGCTCTCGATCTATTTAAGATTATTCGAACCGATCGTGACGTCCCGGTGGCGGTGTGCGGTGGACACGCGGCCTTACTATGTATCTATCGCTACTCCGGCGCCGACATCTCGTTTCCCGTTGACGTTGCGGTGGACACGCGGCCTTACTATGTATCTATCGCTACCCCGGCGCCGACATCTCGTTTCCCGTTGACGGTGCGGTGGACACGCGGCCTTACTATGTATCTATCGCTACTCCGGCGCCGACATCTCGTTTCCCGTTGACGGTGCGGTGGACACGCGGCCTTACTATGTATCTATCGCTACTCCGGCGCCGACATCTCGTTTCCCGTTGACGGTGCGGTGGACACGCGGCCTTACTATGTATCCTTCGCTACCCCGGCGCCGACATCTCGTTTCCCGTTGACGGTGCGGTGGACACGCGGCCTTACTATGTATCTATCGCTACTCCGGCGCCGACATCTCGTTTCCCGTTGACGGTGCGGTGGACACGCGGCCTTACTATGTATCTATCGCTACTCCGGCGCCGACATCTCGTTTCCCGTTGACGGTGCGGTGGACACGCGGCCTTACTATGTATCTATCGCTACTCCGGCGCCGACATCTCGTTTCCCGTTGACGGTGCGGTGGACACGCGGCCTTACTATGTATCTATCGCTACTCCGGCGCCGACATCTCGTTTCCCGTTGACGGTGCGGTGGACACGCGGTCTTACTATGTCATCATCTGCCTGCCTTTTCCCAACTACGCTGGGGTTGGCTTCCAGTCTAACCGGATGCAGCTGAATACCAGTATTTTACATGGAGCGATTGCCTATCTGACCTCCACAACCCAGTTACTGGGTAACACGATACCCCTTGGTAAGACTGGTTGTCAGACTTTCGGGCTCCTGACGACCCGTAACGACTGTAAAGATCTACAAATAACAGCCGGGTCCAACGGCTTAACGTGCTTTCCGAGGCACGGAGGGGTCTTGGTATGTAAAGATGGTCACCCATCCACGGACTAACCGTGGCAAGCGTACCTTAACCTGATCGATCGGACCGTGCGGCTTTTATTACTTAGCCACAAACCCCACATAACGGCCATACTATGTATGTATCGCTAATTCGGCGCCGACATCTCGTTTCCCGTTGACATCCCGTTGACGGTGCGGTGAACAAACGGCCTTAGTAGATGTTAAGCTATATTCATTTTATTTTGAATTCGCAGGTACTGTCTTGTGATTGGAGTAGAACAGAAACGCACGCTCTGGCCACTGCTGGCTCTGACGGTCTCATCCGAGGGTGGGACCTGAGGAGGCTCACCTCACCTATGTTTACTCTTAAAGGTAAATAAATATCAAATAATTTATGGTAAAAAGTATGTTTGATCTGTTAGAATCCAATAAAAAATTATTGGATTTTAACACTACAAAAAAAAAAAACTGAACTGAGTCTACAAATATTGGTCATTGTTGTCTTTTAGATGTAATATTTAAAAATGAAAGGAAATTTTGAAGTGAAATCTTCATTAGGCGTGTGGAGTGATTTTTGGTAAAATATGGTCCAAATTGTGGTATGTGATAGCTGAATATACGGTGTATCGACCCCTTAACGTTGGACCACTATTTACGTATATTCTATCCTAATCCAGGTCATGGTCTACCCATGTGCCAAATTTCATCCAAATTTCATCCAAATCCCTTCAGCCGTTTTAGCCAGAAAGCATAAAAAAAAACAACATAAAAACTTTTAAATTTCTCGAACATACTTTTAAACTTCTCGAAAAAACAAAAAAACTTTTAAATTTTCAGATTTTAATTTCTTGTCTTTCTTATTCCAGGGTGTGAATGTGCAGTCAGAAGAGTACAGTTCTCTCCTCACGCGCCCTCAATTTTAGCAGCTGGCTCCTATGATTTTACTACAAGGTAATTATTGTTGTTTCAATGTTTATTTTCTTTTTTTTATACATACTTCCTTGACATAATATTTTCATTATATGCCATTATATACCTACAATTTTGATATCAAACTATTTATTAGTGGCTTTTTAGGACAGGATAAGACTTGTTACAGTTCTAATGGCAAACATGTAATTCGGTTTAAATAGGTTTTTATTATTTTATTAATATTTTATATAGATTCTTTTATATTATGTGAATGTGAGAACATTATATAGGCTTAATAGACTAGATTTTTAGACCATTTATTTTTTTGTTAAGTACCTGGTACTTCTTGACAGGCCTACACTGTCCTACGAGTATTAACTGTATATCTATTAACACTGTCATTTGAAAACATTGTACAAGCCGATTATTTTTAAAAGAGTAACCGTGGAGTTTCTTGCCGGCTCTTCTCCATAGGAAACGACCAATTGGAACTGTGCACCTAGCTTGTGACGTTTCATAAGGGCCCATGTAGGGTTATGTAAAATAAAATATTTCGATTTTGATTAAAACCGCTTTTCATGTATCCTTCTTTAGCGGATTGTGTTATTTGCTTTTGACCAGCGGCTTCGCCCGCGTGTATGTCAGAAATGATCACCCGGGAACGCACTAACGGGACAAAGTATCTTAAGTGTTAATCCAGGTTATAAACTATCTGTGTGCCAAATTTCATCCAAATCCATTCAACCGTGTTTGCGTGATTTCAATCATACAAACTTTCACATTTATAATATTAGTAGTGTAGCGGCATCTACATCGCCACATGCGAACTACGCAACACACTGACGTCACGCAAAATCCTGCATCGCGCAAGCAGAGTTTACCGCACAACTAGCATACGACATCCCGACATCAACCGTCGGGCACTTGCCCACCAGACACGACACCCGTCTGGTCAGATGATCCTCACTTTTCTATGGAGGATGAGTGAACTTTACACCCTGTCTCCTCATACCTCTATAGTAAGACTGGTAATCTACCAACCCGCACTGGGCCCGCGTGGTGGATTATGGCCCACTCCCTCTTACAGAGAGGAAAGCCTATAATGTTCCCACTGCTGGTACACATACCAGCAGTGGAAACATTATAAGCTGATTATGCAGACGATGGCACTCAAAAAACCAAAATCATAACTTAATAACCAAAAATTCGCCAATAATTTCAACATGTCGAACCCCATTGCTTACCATTTATTAATACAATCCTCATTTTCCTCAGGATATGGGACCTCAAACGCGGCTGTGAGCCTCTAGAAACGATAAGGCATCACTCAGAATTCACGTACGGACTGGACTGGAACGCGCTGAGGCCACATCAGATAGCTGACTGCGGATGGGACTCGCTGGTTCACGTGTTTACACCTAGGTCTTTGGCCTGAGAATGGTTCTGAAGTGAGTAGACATATTGTATAAACTTAATAAACTGGCAGGGGCCAGTTCCCCTTAGCCCCCTTAGCTTCCCACGTCAAGTCAACACATCGATTTCTGTGCTGGAACCTTCTGGACGAGTTTTCGTTTTATTTTTTGGGTGAGAATTTATCAAATAACTTCTCCCGCTCTGGGCGGAGCGGGAGGGTGTGTCAGACTCTTACTGGCTAAAACCCACCCGTGTTCCTTCCGATGCCTGTGTTGCCAGAGGCCACGGTATCCCTTTCGGACTTTCCTTCGACCCCGGCAGGAAACTTCTGGACGTCACGTTAGTCTTGTAGTCGCAAGCGCTAATACTGAACATTAGGTCCTGCGTTCGATTCCCGGGTCGGGCAGTGTTATTGGGTTTTTCTATCTGGAATTTCTCAGTAGCAGCCCGGAGTCTGGATTTGTGTCCGGTTGATGGCAATAGGCTTGCCCCCTATTACATGGGACTTAAACATAACTGGCGAAATGTGGGTGAACTACACCTCTGTCCAACCATTCGGGGAAACAAGGCGTGATGTTATGTTTTCTTCTGGAAGAAATTCTCTAAAAGATTGTCAAAACTGCATCAAAATCTAATTATAAGAACTAAGGGAAAACACAGACACGAAAATCGACTTTCGGCGCCTTGGAGCCTTCTCCCTGCCGCCCTATCTGTTTTGCTCGCGTGACCGCAAGCAGTAGTGTGCGAGATTTTATACTATTTATCATCCATCTGCCTAGCCTTTTCCCAACTATGTTAGGCTTGGCTTCCAGCCGAACCGGATGCAGCTGAATACCAGTATTTTACATGGAGCAACTGCCTATCTGACACACACATCACAACCCAGTTACTGGGTAACACGATACCCCTCGGTAAGACTGGTTGTCAGACTTTCGGGCTTCTGATGACCCGTAACAACTGTCAAAGATTTACATATGGCAGTCGGGATCAACCGCGGCAAGTGTAGCTTAACCTGATTCATCGTCCCGTGCGGCTGTTATTACTTTATATTTTATGTTATTTTATACTACTTATGTAGATTAAAATATCCTGTTTTCAAAGTGAAGTTTTAACATCTTTAAAGTCTCGAGAATTAACTAAAATGGATATTTTACTGTATATCTTGGACACCATATTTTCATCTCGAACTGGATGACAGATAGTCGACATAATTTTTTTTTGTTTGTAAGGATGTAAAAGTGTATGGTTGGTGAGAAGCGACCTAGCCGCCATATTTAGTACTAGCTGCACCCCGCGGTTTCACCCGCGTAAGTCTCGATCCCGTGCCTATGTCCTAACCTAACCTAATCCAGGTCATGGTCTAGCCATGTGCCAAATTTTATCCAAATCCGTTCAGCCGTTTTAGCGTGAAAGCGTAACAAACAAACAAAATCACTTTCGCATTTATAATATTAGTACTTAAGGATTTTTCGTGTCTGCCCTTTTTATTTTGTACAAAATAATAATTACATGTATAGAAAGAATCACAAAGAAACTGCCCGTTTGATGGGATTCCACAATCTTAGGAGCCGAAGAAACATTGTGTTCAAAAATAGCTTCCTCTCAATAAGCCATCATTCTTACATCATCCAAAAAAGTAATATTCAAATTTAAAAGCGAATTTAAAAACAAGCAAGCTTTATAATGAGAAAAACGATTGTTTCAGGATTCATTGGATCGTCTGTGATTAAACTGAAGTGTATGTGGAGGAGTATCGTGCCAAACCATTATAGTGTTTATTGCGAAGACAATCAGGGTCATAATCGCTTGCAAGCGTTCACTCGGTGCAGGTAACGGTGAACAGGGATATCGAGGTTTTTGGTGATAGAAGAGTCGTGTATTGTAAATTATTATTTGTTATAATCTTAAGGATAGTTAGGTAGTGCTTTGTCTTAGGTGTATTCGCTTAAATAAATATTATGAGCCCGATGTAGAAATATCTGATTTTTTCTTTCAGAAATTTGAAAAATATGTGCAAGATCTCAACAACATAAAATCGAAAATATGTTGTATAATGTTGATTATCAATCAATCTGTTGTTTTTTTATAGTGGATAAGCTTGCGTTTCACCTCTATTTGATTCTTTGGTCTATTTGGCAAAATTATGAATTATGAATTATTATAAATAATTATTAATTATTATTATATATTTGAACACTCTTTTGCTTCTATTGGCTAGACACTGTCATAGCTATATTATGAGATTTTAGAAGCGCTTATGGATCTCCATTTTTAACACTCGATACACCTTAGGCAAGGCTTAAATGTGATTTTATTAATGTTATGCTTGTAATATTATGTTACACAAACTCTGAAAACTGTGCTTAACACAATTACACGAATTAGTTTTATGTACTGACTGAATTTGGCTCCTATAAACTGTTGTACAAGGTGCATTTTATTTTAGACTTTATGTCAAGGTATTAAAGTTTATTATCGCTTGTACTTACTAATGTACATTCCTCTTATGTTATGATATTCAACTGTTTTTATTTGTTATATTTTTTACATCGACTATTATTTAAGCAAACAAATACAGACTTTATTGTGATGTTAACATGGTCTATTTTAACCTTTTAGTTGTATAGCAAATTAATATTATATTTAAGCTACTATAGACCAATAATAGTTAATTATTATAAAATGTATTTATTGATTACCGCGTTAAAATATGGTGGTCGATTAATTCTTAGGCTAAGCGCACACTTATTATTAAAAAAGAGTGGCACAACTATAAGGAATACTTACGGGCATACCTCAAGGGGATGTTCGGGCAGGCAGAGCTGATTTATAGATCTCAATATCAACTAGACATTCCAAAAAAGAAAAAAATATGAATAGTTTTAAAAGAACTCAAACTCAAAACTCAAACTCAAAGCATTTATTTCAAATAAACCAATTACAGGCACTTTTGAATTGTCAAGGGTTGTGTCAGTCAGTCAGAAAGATGAAGCTAGTTGCCCATTCCAAAGCGTAGTAGGTACCTATGGAGAAGAACGGGCAAGAAACTCCACGGACACTCTTTTAAATCAACGTATTATGGTTACAAAATATTGTTTACATCATTCATTTTGAAATTATACATGTGAGAACGATGCAAAACGTAAAAGCGTCCGTAATAAAAAGATTACAACAAAAACAAAAGCAATTCAAAAATTAAAGTTAAAATAAGCCGTGGCAGCTAAGAGATGACCAGTCTCTACTGACGGCGCCCGTTCACGAACATGACGCGTGGATCAGCACTATTCAGCTCAACCATTTTGAAGGGAGCTAAATGATCCAACACACGCGCCACCATCAGCGAGACATTAGAGTGAGCACGACATACTCCCAGCCACCAGGGCACATTCAAGTCAATGAAAGACGTATCCAGTAAATGGCAGCTTTATAGTACATAGTACTCACATAACAATGTGCTGTGCAGCTATACAATACTAAGAGATTGAATTTATACAATGCAAAGAGTTTTTAAAATCTTCAGCAGCTCCAACACTATTTTCAATACCTGATCAATTATTTTTTGCGCCCTTGTGGAGCAGGACCAGCGTTGAGCCAAGCATTTTTATCAGCAATGTAATCCCCCAATTTATAATATGCTTGGCTAAATAGCGTGCGTTTTATACAAGATTTAAATTTCATCTCTTTCAGTTGAAGTATGTGGGGAGGTATTTTATTGTAACATTTTAAACAGTACCCCATGAAAGATGAGTCTACTTTAGCCAGCCTGAAACCTGGTTGAACTAATTGGTCCCTATTTCTAGTGATATAATTGTGTCTTTCACCTCTTTTACTAAAAAGATGTAGATTTTTCCTTACGTACATGATGTTTTCATAGATATATTGACAAGGTACCGTCATGATGTTAATTTCTTTAAACAGTTCCCTTAGAGAGTCGCACCTGCGGAGGCCATATATGGCTCTGATGGCTCTTTTTTGCAGAATAAAAATAGACTCGATGTCTGCAGCCCGTCCCCATAGTAAAATACCGTACGACATAATACTATGAAAGTAACTAAAATATACTAGCCGTGCGGTATCTACATCAGTAAATTGACGGATTTTTCTCACAGCATATGCTGCTGAACTTAGCCGTCCTGCAAGGGAAGTTAAATGAGGCACCCATTGAAGCCTTGAGTCGAGCGTAATCCCCAGGAAAACAGTTTTATCGACGAATTCTAATTTCTCTTGATTCAATACTATCTCACAAATACTACTTTTGACATTTGGTAAAGAAAATCTTATGCACTTAGTTTTTTTCCCATTTAATACTAAATTATTAGCAGTGAACCAATTTTGGACCTGCAATAGGGCGTTATTTACGTCGTCAAAATTTGAGGCACGTCTATTAATTTTAAAAATTAAGGAAGTATCGTCAGCAAATAACACCATTTGTGGTTGGGTTTTTAACAAGTGGGGTAGATCATTAATATATACTAAAAAGAGGAAAGGACCCAATATCGAGCCTTGTGGTACACCCATTTCTACTTTTAAGCCGAGTGAATTGACACCATTTATTTGAGCTGCTGTCTATCATATAAATAAGATTTTACTAAACTGAGCGCAAGGTCTCCAAGTCCGTAATGCTTAAGTTTCAAGAGTAATGTTTCGTGGTCGACGCAGAGCAATCACACATTGAATAGAGCCCGTATTTTAAAAGAGTTACCGTGGAGTTTCCTGCCGGCTCTTCTCCATAGGAAACAACCAATTGGAACCGTGCACCTAGCTTCTGACGTTTCATCATCGCCCATGTAGGTGGTATACGAAAAATGAAATATTTTTAATTTGAATTGCAAAATCGCCTTGCCTGGGCAGTGGTAACTTTGCAAACCTTGCCCTGATCTGTGCTCGTAAGGTTATAACATAAGCATTATAACGTTTTCACTCTACGCTTTTGGTGTTTGTTTAAATAATTATGATGGGCGAACACAGCCGATTTATAGGTTAAAAAATAATATTGTTGTCAATTTGTTTCTTGAAAAACGAAAAGTATGTTGTAATATTTAAAAACGATGTGTATTTAAAAAAAAAAAAACAACCACAAACAACAGTATAGTTGCAAGTTTTTATTTTGGCAAAAAAATCAAGAAATGTTTTTAGCACTCTCAAAGCTAATATTTTCTTAAAGGTGGAATCGCAGTGATAGCCTGCGAAACTAATTTTTTTGCAATTTGCAGGTCAGTGCTATTTTGTATTTTGATCAAAATATCATTCGCAACCTTATCGAATATGTATAGGTATTTATAGAATTATAATCATCAGAATCACATACATCTCTCTTAGTTAGATGGAACGAATCTAAGAGAGATTCTAATTCTATAAATATATATTGGTTATGGTTGCGAATCATATTTTGATCAAGATACAACCTGCCACTTTTTGGGTGGGAAATTATTAAATAACTTCTCCCGCTCTGGTGGAGCGGGAGGGTGTGTCAGACTGAATGACTAAAACCCACCCGTGTTCCTTCCGTTGCTTGTGTTGCCAGGGGCCTCGGTATTCCTTCCGGACTTTCACGCGACCCCGGCAGGCATCTGCCCTAGTGGACCCCTACACTTGTGCTGACGACATCTCTTTGAGGCGCGCGTGGAACACAACGCGCTGACTACCTAACACTGACCTGCATATTGCAAAAAAACTTAAAAAAAATTGAATTTCGCGGGCTACCACTGCGGATCCACCGTAATTGTTATTACTTGATTTGTATATTATTTATTATAATGCTTTTGGTAAGAAATGAAGGACTTTTTATCAGTGTACTTATATTAAAAAGAATTGTATATGCCAGAGGGTGTCAAAACCTATGTATATTATAGCTATCTAGCTTGTTATTATTGGATATTATATAGTAATAAACGACATTTCTGAGTTCTTGCACCTCATTAGGTCTTTATGATGTGCGTGTGGATTGAGTGCTCCTTTTTAAGAGGCCGACAACACCTAAAGCGCGGTCACTGTCGGTCTGCATAGGTATGGTTTTTAATCGTTAAAATAATTTTTTTGAGGTATCTTCGTGATGTTTTTCTACCGTATCAAATTAGTTGTATTATGTTTTAAACACACTATCTATCTACCTAGCATATATCCTGAAGAATATCATATATTTTTCCGATTTTGTTTACTGCAGTGGATCATATATTTTAGGCATTATAAAACTTACAAAATTTGCGTTTAGGTCCTGTAGTCCCCATCATCCCAAAGTTAATTATATTTTAACGAAATCAAGGAAGCATTTAGGAAATAATTGTGAAAACTTCATGGTGAAGATAAAAAAAAAAAGTGAAATCTATGGTGAGAAAGTCGTGATCAATTAACTAGAACACTCAATCTGCTAACCTGAGAAAATACTGTAAGTCGTGACGTGTATCTCAAAATTTGCTAGATATAAGTATGTTTAAAATTTTTATGTGGAATAATTGTATTGAATTTGTGAAAACTATTCACAAATATTCAATTGATTTTAACGGTTTATTTGGATTTTATAAATGTTTATTTAGAACACTCAATCCTATGTTGCAGACGGAGTGTAATTTTTTTTTTATAATCTACCCGACGGACAAAAAAAAATTGTCATTGTCAAATTGTCTTTTGAGACACGACTTTATTTTCTCAGGTTAACAGATTGAGTGTTCTATTTTATCTACATAAAGTTTTCACACTTCTTTCCAAAATATTCCTTGATTTCGTAAAAATATAATAAAATTTTAAAAAGGAGCACTCATTCCACACGTACATGTATTTATGATGGTCCTTTGTAGAAGGATTTAACTTAAAATACCTATATTTCTTTGTGAAAAACCATAAAAACAAAAACAAGTGTAATGTATAGCTGGTGAAGTAAGAAAACGCGATCTGTCAAAAAACTGGACCACCCTGTGTAAGACGTTCATTTGTTTTTCTCATTTTAACACTTTCCTAGCTATGAATGACGTTTTACCTTTGGCTGCAGAGTTTATGTCGTATCAAATAAAACAGAATAACAATTACTAAGATGTTTATTTTACTTCGTAACGTGTAATCAGGCACTGTATACTATACATTGACAAAAAATATTTTTAAAATGAGTTTGAGGGATCAAGATTCTTTAAAATACATTGGACGTGAAAATATACGGTGTTAAAGGTAAAACAAGTGACATCTACCGGTGTTTGTTTTATAAATTACAGTATTCGGCCGTTGATAAGGCAGTTGGAGTTTTTGTGACAGAGATGGCGCTATACAAAACCAAACTGTCTAAAACACCGGGTACTGTACTAAAACTTAAAACAGCTAAACAGCGACATCTATTGACAACACTTACTCGGAGAACTCAACTTTAACCTCCGCAACCTTCCCTCGATGGCCGACAGCATATAATACACTGACTTTAAATGAGCCTTATCGTATTTACAAATATTTGTTAAGCTCGTTGAAGGGGAAAGCAAGCCGTAAGACATGTGTCTTGTTGGATTGTAATAAGGGCTATGTTTGAGTGTTTGGCTGGCAAACACGTTCTGACCGCTGGGTTTCATGGTGCAAGCTTCATTGTTTGGTTGAGGTTGTTGCTCGATCTTCTCCATAGATGACGCTAGGTGTTTCGTCACTGAAAATGAACGCGTTCGATAGAACGTGTGCTGGTTTGTTTCGAAGGAAGATATTTTTTTTTTCCCGCGTTTTCATTGGGAAACAAACTTGCGCAACAATGTTTCAGCAACATGTTTTCGTGTAAACTAAACTAAATTTAAGTTCAGTGCATCTTTTTCTTTCTATTTCATTAAGAAAAGGACAGAAGCTCAATTTTAGTTTAGTCCTGTCAAATTGATCAGCGCCTGTCACTACTCTATACAAGTTTAGGCGTGATTAAAAACTTGCCTACTAAAATTACGTCAATTTACGTCAAGCGCTGATTAATTTGACAGGACTAAACTAAAATGTATCTTCTGTCCTTTTCTTAATGAAATAGATAGAAAAAGATGCACTGAACTTACATTTAGTTTAGTTTGTGAACAAGGGAATCGGCGCTAATGTTCGGTATTCATGGTCAAGTAAAAAACATGCTGAAACATCCCGCAACATCAAATGTTGCTGCCAACAATGTTGCGCAATTGTCCCTCAACATTGTTTCTAATGAATACCTACGTCTTTCGCAAGCAACAAAAATCGGTAATGCACTATTTTCGAAATATTCGTGTATTCTTGCTAGGTATGTCATAAATGGGAATTAGATTGATGGCCACATTAGCCACATTGGTCACTTAACAAAGCAATTAGCTGAAGATGCTACTTACGATTGTGCTTAACGCGACCCAGATGTTTTGTGAGCAAGTTGCTATAGTAACGACAAGAAGTAACCAGGTGACTCTTCATGCAGGCCTCGCAGCATTCTAGAACATTCATTTAACTATTTTATAATATCTCAAATAAAGAAAAGAAATAATTAAAGAAACAAAGAAAACCTGTTTCATTGCCACAGAAATACGTGGATTTTCTTTCCATTTTGAATAGGTAGTAGGTAGGTAATCGAACTTGATTTGAGAGAAACACTCAACGGCTGCTTTCAAGTTTTTGAAAGGTAAATTCTGCACATCTTGTTAGTCGTTCCATCACTAGCTGTCGAAAAATTGTGCAACCCATTTCACCCAGTTCACAATTTTCCGGTCACAGTTCTAACCTAACCCGTTTCAACTAGTTCACAATTTTCCGGTCACAGTTGTAACCTAACCCATTTTACCCAGTTTACAATTTTTGCGCGCGAGCCGAGCGAGCAAGTTGCTCACTCTTTGAAACTAACTAACGCTGACGACCAGGGCCTTAAGTCTGCTATTACAATAGTGTCAGAATGGTCTATTATTGATTTCATAATTATTGTTGATTTTGACAAGTTTGGTAATCTACTAATATAATGGCGTCATTAATGAGGATCGGAACAGACCATTATGACACTTGTAATAGCAGACTCGAGGCCCAGATTTCGCGAAGTCGCACCCCGTGTCATGCCGAATGGACAATAGTGACAAATCTAAAAACTAGTCGTTAAAAAAAATCTGTAATTTGTGTTTATATTGAAATTCGAATAATACGAATACGAAACAATAGGTTGACCGTCTCGCAATTTTACCTGATCCCCATAAAACTCTTCCAGTCACACATGCAAAGTATTGACATTTATACATACCTCTTTGAATAGCAGTTAATACAAGGATTTTCCTAGTAATTTGTACATCAGGCGTAGTATTTTTTTTTGCACTAGATAACATTTTTTAAGAAGTAATAGGTAGCAAAAATTACGAAAAGTTAAATATTTGATTAGTTGTATGAAAAAGTTTTAGGCATTTTTGTAATTTTATTATTAACTAAGATCTGCTACGGCATGAACTATGATAATAACCTAAATTTCAATACAGTCGCGCCATAAACCATTTAAAATTGGCTTCAAAAAAATAAAATCTTACTAACTCAAAACTACTGAACGCCAGAACATTTGGTGGCTTAATTTGTTGCATTTTAACCCTACTACGTATGACGTCGCAAGGAATACGTCGAGTTACCAGTAACCCTGTGTAATCTGAAAGCAGCCGTTGTAAGTAGGGAAAGAATCTCGATCTTGCGAGATCTCGAATCTCGAGCCTTTTTTCAAGATTCAATTTCGTTCTTATATCTGATTGGAGATCTCGAACGTCTTCGAGACTGAGCACGACTGCGCTATGCTTGTTAAGAAGCCATTTTCAATATAATAATTCATGGATTTTTATTGTGTGCGTGATGTGTGTGCTGATTTGTTGCGTTAAGGCTCCTACATACTGGCGCGACTTGTCGCGCGACGCGTCGCGACACAAAGGCACCGCTTGTAGCGCTACACGCGGTGTCTTTGTGCCGCGTCGCGCGACAAGTCGCGCCAGTATGTAGGAGCCTTTATGATGTAGGTAGGTATGCGAAGTCCCGGTGATTGTAACTTAAATAAACGTAGAATTTTTGGTTCGAGATACAATTATTGTTTTTTTATTTAAATGATTAATGATATAATATAATCTTTGTTAATGAATATGAGTCAACCATACATACTACAGAGTAACTTAATAATAAACACAAGATAGCCAAAAATCGTGTAAAGTTATTTTGACAATACAATTTAGGCAGGTCAACAGTTTGAGAATGTGACGTGGTAGATTGTAAAAATGGTTTGGTCGTTTTTGGACTGATTCTCCATATCCCCTCATACTAGTATAATTAAAATAACTGTATCACGAGCGGATAGTCTTCCTAAACCTTAGAACAACAGATTCCCAAAAGGTTCCAGTTACAATTCACATAGTTAAGCAGATTGATTACATACTGTATAGGTAATAAATCTTAGTACAGTTATATTAATTAAATTACATGATTGGAATTGTCTCTGTTGTTTTGTGTTTGGGTATGGGTAGGTACAGGTATGTATAAGTGTATATGTTTTATGTATGTTTCTGTATGTGTACAGTTATGTGCCTTGTTTATGCCAATTTTTAGTAGAGTTTCAGTGATGTTGTAGTCTCGTGTTTTCAAGTATTTATCCATAGTTTTTTTGCATGTTTGGCTATCAAGTTTCTTCAATTTTAGATCTTTACTTTCTTTATTTTAAAGGCTAGGACCGAGATAATTGTGAATTTTGTGTGCAAAAGGTGTTCAATATTTGGGTATTTTATAAACTATAACTAATCGTCGCCTTTTTGCAAAGAGCGGTTTGACTTTATGTTGTGCCATGATCTGTAGTCTAATGAATAATTTTCGTACCGTAAGAACTCCCAGTTCTGAGTAAAGTAGGTGTGTCGGGTAAGTGTACTTTTTGCGAGAAATAACCAAGTACCATGCGTAGGAACCATTACACTCGAGGTACTCCGAAGGTAACATTTTCCTCATGGGTTTTACACTGTTATCATTATTGTTTTGTTATAACCTGTTTTCGGTTTGTCAAGTAATCTTGGGTAAAGTTGGAGAGGTATTCCTCGAATTCCTAAGAGTATGATTAATGAGTATGTTAATGTTCTTTCTTTACAAAATATACAATTTCCCTTTGTATGCTTAGTTCCATTTTAAGTAAGTTTAAGAAGTTGCCTTATTAAAAAACCTTTAAAAAAGTAGTTAGTCTCGATCTCGATAATCTCGAAAACACGAGTTCGTCTGGCTGCCGGGTGATATATCGAATGACCAATCTCGGTACCAGACTTAGCATGCGAGATCTCGATTTGCCAACCTCGACTAGAGATACGTCTCTAAGTTACGTCGTCTTTCGGATTGAGTGTGGACCGCTGGACGCGAAAAAGAAGGCTATTGGACGCAGCATATACGGTGCTGCCCCCAACAGCCTTTACTGACCATCTTGCCATTAGTTATGACATGTGCCAACTAAACATTTTCTTTCTTTTCTTTGCCGGTACTCTGCCTCGAGCGCGTTTGCCCCGCGTTTTGTAGAGCTAAACGCGGGGCAAACGCGCTCGAGACAAGAGTCTTAGTTCAGTTTTAGATCCCAGATGATCTAAAACTGTAACAGTTACCTTCGTTAATTTCTTCATGGCTCTCATAAGAAGAAGCCCTGTGGGATTCCTCACTTCTCTTCTCCGGCAGTCCATGCTCTGAAATGTAATCATGACTTTTTAATATGTCATAGATAATAACTACATCGGCACATTGTAGTATATTTCTTTATGAATTTCCTTCTTCACAATCAATCAATGAAGTCTAAGATCAGCTTCATTCACGCTTACTTTTAACTTCCGAGACTTGACGAACCCCATACCAGAATAGAATAGAATACTTACTCCTTATTATGTACACCATAAAAATTACAGATATAAATGTAGAAATTTTACAAGATGTGACACAATGGGTGGTCTTATCGCTAAAAGCGATCTTACTAGGTTACCTACCTAAAGATTTAGGAACTTATTTATTTATTTATATATACTTTATTGTACACCACAAAAATACATGACAAAAAATATATCAAACACTACAAAATATACAATGGGCGGCCTTATCGCTTTCTGCGATCTCTTCCAGGCAACCATGGGATGGACAGTGATTTGCCTGGACATAAAGTGGGGCTGTCGTTGGTGTAAAAAAAATAAATAAATACAATATACTAAAATTGATACACAGATATATATATCCAAAATAATATATACATAACTACATTCATATCTACTACTACTACTTATCTTTCAATATAAATGTCAATAATAGGTACCTAGTGTCTGTCCGAACCTTCGGCCAAAAAACCAGCTTCGGCTAAAACTACTGCTACGGCCAAAATGGGCCGAATTTTTGGCCGAAGACGAAGGTTTCTAGCAAGCGCCGAAATTGAAAGAACTGTTACGAATGCGCGAGAGCGTAATGGAAAGGCGACGCGCGGGTGGCGGGCGTTATACTGCGTTGCGCCAGCCGCCATCACCTCATCATCACATCAGTAATAAATGAAAATAAAACATGTTAAATAAAATTAAATAAAAAAATGCTTATTCACTTCTAGGCCAATCTTAACTGAATTTCGTAGGGTTATTAAACTTTCGGCTTCGGCCAGAAATCGACCTTCGATCGGACACTAATAATAATACCCACTAAAATGAGATCCTCTGTTTCCGCAGTGACAGCACGACCGGGATCCCAGTACAGCTTCGGATGTCAACACACTCGCTGACTTTAGTTTTGGCATGTCAAACTTTGCTGCGTCCACCTCTAGACAAAACATTAAACAAAAAAATATATTATCTAATGTCTGGATCCTGAGGCAGTAGCGCACTAAGCCTGTTGGGGGGCTCGGAGCGGCAAAACTAAATGTTTTGTCGACGGAGTAGAGTAGACAAAAATGACGTTCCGTGTAGACAGTACGACGGTAGCACAGTAGAAAGCGTCAACTGTACTTTTTACGAAATTCACTCTTTTACATAATTCGATTCAGAATTCTTTGTTTTGTCATAGGATTGGAGGAAGGAAAGACAACTACAATTTTTTTTCTCAAAGTGTCGAAATACCGTATTTTGGAACAAAAATATATTACAATAGGTAATATTGGCTTTAACCATTTCCTTGGTAATGCCATATTAACTAAATAATGTAAAATAGGAGAACATAACTTTGTTCCTCTAATAATTATCACAGCTTTGTGTTCAAAACGCTCTCCTGTAAAATCATGATTTTGTATAATAGTATAACCGTATATACATACTTTGAGGCCCTCGAGTAAAAAGTTTTTCTACTGCATGGTGCAAAATTTTCAGTTGTCAGTGTGATTTTGACAGTTTGGGAAAGAAAGCTTTCTTCTGAAATAGTCTACATAAAAAAAATCTATATGTCTATTCTTCGTAGAAATAGAAAGTGTCATGCTAAGCCTGCTGGACCGGGGCCCCGGGGCGAGCTGCCCCTCCCCCCCCTGATTCCTGATTCCTGTAAACTCCGTCTATACAAAGAGAGTTTTAAAATTTAGTTCAAGCTTAAATCTTTAGGGCCAGTTTCTTACCAATTCATACAGTGCTACAAATAATTTTTGGCGCTTGAATGACATTGACGGGGGGCGCTGTGGGTAAACACTTGTGAATTTGTTTTGTGACATTCTATTGAAAAAAAAAACCGGACAAGTGCGAGTTGGACTCGCCCACCGAGGGTTCCGTACAAATTTGTAGGTACATATTATAAATAGTTCAGGAATCGAGTCCCGCAGTTTTACCCGAGCTTTTCCCGAAATTCAGTTTCCAATTGCTTAACCTCGATGATTGATTACGTACTTTAAATATTTTTTATGATTTAATTAAAAATGTATAGTTTTCAGATTTTCCCTGTACTTGTAGTATACGACGATATTACTTGCCAATTTCATAGTTCTAGGGTCAACGGAACGTACCCTATAAATTTTGATTCCCTTGAAAGTGTCGAAATATACGTGGTTTGCGGCATAAACGGCCGTATCTTTTTTTACGTTAACTTAGAAGTTTGATTTTTTCACAGCTTCAAGGGACTGTAGACCTAAGTATATGGTTTTATTCTCTCGCTTGATACCTCCACGCGTTCCCGAGTTAAAGATTCATGACAGACAGACGGACAACAAAGAGATTCTATAAGGGTTCCGTTTTCCTTTTGAGGTACGGAACCCTAAAAACAAGATTACGGCGTTAGTTCTGATTTTGGCCATGCGCCAACAGATCCTTGTAGGTACAACTTTAAGGCTCGTGCAGACTGGCGCGATATCGCGGGTGCGACAGGCAGCGCGACGCGCAGCGCTAAACTTTCCATGAAGTTTTTATAGAAATTGTGCTACTAATGTCGCGTCACGCCGTCGCGTCGTGCCTGTGTGGCTTTACATCTCTGTTCCTTTCCATTGGACAGACGTATCTACCTACTTCTTGTTTTGATTGTTTGAATTGTACTGCTGAAGCGGAAGTAGGGTAGGTGCTGATTTGGTCCCAAATTGAAGTTTATCATTCTCAATGTCAACCTTTTATCAAGTGGAACTCTTTGCCTGACATTTCCTAGTTTACTCATTGAATTAATAATCACAAGGCATCAAGGACTCCCACTCGTCCGGAACACTTAATGTCAACCTTAGTCAAACTGAATTAAAATGGATCTTATACATACTAATAAATTCATTATTATGTGATGAAGCCTATTGTGAGTACATTTGCCTGACAGAACATTTCTCTCGTCTGTTTACCCGAATGATAATTAATTCTGATTAGATATTCTGGCAACACCGACGTTGTGGATAAAGATACTGATTGTAATTGTAATAGACTACCTACACAAAGACTAGATTAGTTATTCAGCAAAATATCATTAATATATATCAATGAAATGTCAGGTGTAGATAGGTAATCAAAAACGTGCCGTATGATTCTAGTCCTCTAGTCTCAGATACAATGTACATTATGTGGGTAATGAGTGTGAATTCTATCTCATTTCGTTTACTTACAAACCTTCGACGAGACGAAAATTATGTACCTGCTTCGCTCTACTGTTGGAAAGAAATAATGGAGCTACCTTTTCATCTACTGAAACAATGTGTTACGTCATCGTTTTTAAGCAAATAAGTAGCTTATAGCCAAAACTTCTTAAATACCCAGCATTTTTCAGCAATGCACCAATTCAAAACCTTCTATACTTATATTTATATTAATTGTCGCTTCTGTATATTTGTTAACGAGAAAAATCAATCACGCTTGAGGCAACAAGAAGCGTGATTGATTTTTAAAAGAAAAAGATAGGATACGGTGGTGGAGTCAAGTTGTTTTAAGAAAAACCGGCCAAAATCGTGTTGGACCACGCACAGTGAAGAGTTCCGTAGTTGGGGAGTTGGGATGAATTTATCCCAAAAACAAACTTAACATTGTAGTTGAAAAACATGTTATCCCATACATCGATATATGCCACGGTCAATTCTCCAACTGCAAATTTAAGTTGGTCGACTATAACTCGTTAACTTGTAAAGCCTACTTAGCCGTTATAGTTTTTCTTTTAATTTCATTAAATGTACTACTGCCATAATTTTTTCACATCTCCATAAACAACCATTTAGCTGGCAGGGGGGACACATACTTGACTCTAACAAGAATTAGCATTTTAATGCTTAATATTACGCATGCTGATCCTTGAATGTATGGTGTTCACAGACCCGCAATATTTTTGAATGGCCTATCCAATGATACCCCATACCATGGGGTAGACTAGAAAAAAAAAATATCATACCCACATTAAGTATAAGGGAGGCACACCCTATTAATTTTTTTTTTCAAGATTTTTTTTTAGCACTTTGTCGGCGTGATTACAGCTGTCTAGTACTAAGCGTCTCTGAGCTACAGCGGGGACAGACAGACACACAGACATGGCGAAACTATAAGGGTTCCTTGTTTACTACGGAACCCTGAAAAACTCACGCACATACATACATGAACCCCGAACATAACACTCCCTTTTAGGGCAGTCGTGTAATAACTGACCTGCATCAACCTGGGCGGTGACCACAGTAGTATTCCTAATGGATGGCCCCTTCGTATCCTGACTGACCACAAGTTTCGTGGTCTCGTACAGCGCCTTGTATTCTAAACCAAAGATGAAATGATAAAAAAAGAACAATAATAATTGTAAAACACTTCGAGTTGGTTAGTTTGGGTGGCCCAGGACAGACTTGAGCACAGCCCAAAAAGATCTCGAAAAACTGCAACAGTTTGCTTGTAGCAATTACGAGCTGTTTGAGAACTACGCCCACTGCCGCCATACAGGCAATGCTTGGACTGCCGCCTCTGCACCTCATTGTGCGAGAGGAGGCGGCCCTAGCCGCATTTAGGCTTAATATAACAGGAACTCTGAGCAAAGATTCTTGAGTCAAGCACATGCATTAAGGAGGATGCGATCAAACGACGACCAATGATGGCATAACCCTGCGACTGTGCCCCGAAACTACATTGCTTTCAAAAGCACTACAACATAACACTCACAGAGGAACGGTGTGACTGCTCAGGCCCGAACGAGAATGAGATAAGAGTATGCACCGACGAATCAAAGACTAACTCCGGAACCGGAGCCAACGTCTTCTCACGCGACCTCAACATATCCAGCCCTCTGGGAATGTTCAACACCGTCTACCAGGCAGAGTGTGTGGGCATTATTCAAGCGGCGTATGCCATAGAAGGCATGAGAGTCACGGACACCCATATACTTATACTCTCCGACAGAGCCTCAGTTCTCCAATCCTTAGGGGAAAATACGATACCTTGACACTAACACAAGAATGTCACTATGCACTAAATAACGGTATTTAACCGCAACACAGTGACACTGCAATGGATAAAAGGACACAGCGGATTACTAGGTAATGACGCAGCTAACGAACTAGCCAGGAGAGCGTCCGGCACGTCAGTCTGCGGACCCCAACCAATAGTACCTATCCCCTCTAACCAACTACGCAGGTAGCTACAGGAATTCACCCACACACAAGCACACAAGCGGAGAGCTGGTAGTCCTTGACACCGGGATACAGGCAGTCCAAGGAGGCTATGCCATCCTTGGATAGTAAGCTAACCAGGCACTTATTACGCCTGGACAAGGACCGGCCTGCGCCTGTTTATGGGGACTATCACGAAACACTGCTTGCTAAACAAACACTTCCACACAATAGGCATAACGGACAGCCCTCTGTGCAGGGCTTGCATGGAGGCGGAGGAAACCGTTGCGTATGTGCTCTTTGATTGCAAAGACGTCACCCAGATTAGAACAGAAACCCTCGGGGCACCCAGACCCTTCACAGACATTCTAAACAGACCAGGAGATGTGATTAACTTCTGGAGGGAGGTGGGCTGGTTGGAATAACTACCAACGGGCGCCATGGCCCACGCATAATGGTCCACCTGAAGGACTAAGTGCGGAAACCAAACCCCTTAATATAGATATAACATAGAACATAATATATACCTGCTTCGGTCTATTGTTGGAGAAAAATAATGGAGCTACCTTTTCAACCTACTGACACGATGTGTTCAGTCATCGCTTTTTAGCAAATACGAGTAAGTAGCATGTAGCAATTGTTTCGATTTAAATCTTCTGTAGTAGGTGGCTATACCCAACATTTTTGCTCCAACCTTCTGAGCAATGCACTGTTTCAAAACCTATATATTTATATTTGTTATCGCTTCTGTGTATTTGTAACGACAAAAATCAATCACGCTTCTTTTTGTCTCAAGCCTAAAGATGCGGTACGGTGGTGGAGTAAAGTTGTCTTAAGAAAAAACTCACGCACATACATACATGAACCTCGAAAACATACCACTCCTTTTTTGGGCAGTCGTGTTAACTGACCTGTATCAACCTGGGCGGTGACCACAGTAGTATTACTAGAAGATGGCTGCTTCGTATCTTGACTGACCACAAGTTTCGTGGTCTCGTACAGCGCCTTGTATACTAAACAGAGACGAAATGGTAAGAAAAAAAAACAATAATAATTGTAAAACACTTCGAGTTGGTTAGTTAATAACTATGTTATGCAAAGAGGTAGATTTTTATCTAGAAAAGGCATAGAGTAGGTTACTTTTCATTCCCGCGAAACTTTTTATGCGGGCAGCAACTTTGGGTCGGGACAGGATATTATGATTCGTCCTTTTGCATATTATGTGACTACACTCACCAACAGACTTCAAATAGCCGAAGAGACACGTTTATTTTTAAGTCAGCACCTACTTGGTGACCATCTTTAGATACCAAGACCCCTCCGTGCCTCAAAAAGCACGTTCAGCCGTTGGTCCCGGCTGTTATTTGTAGATCTTTGACAGTTGTTACCTGATCGTCAGAAGCCCGAAAGTCTGACAACCAGTCTTAACAAGGGGTATCGTGTTACCCAGTAACTGGGTTGTGGAGGTCATATAGGCAGTCGCTCCATGTAAAATACTGGTATTCAGCCTCATCCGATTAGACTGGAAGCCGACCCTAACGGAAGATGACCTACTTTCACAAACATATGCGTAGATAAATACAGTACAAACACAACAGATTATTCTAAATATTTTATGAACGCGTTTCCTTGTAAACACAGAGAAAGCCGTTGATTCCTTGCCAATGCTGTAGCTTCTTGCCAACGCTTAATAAATCAGCTCTTAAATATCTGAGGGCGTATTTTAGGGCACTTTCTCGATGATGAAGGGAATAACATACTGTTTCGGCGTTAGCATTCTACCACAGACCGTGTGTTCCCTTATTTTATAGTGTCATGCGTGTGTCGTGTTGTGTAAAGGAGTTAAGCAGAAATGACAGCGAGCTTTTTTATTATTGCGCTTTTAGAAATGTATAGAATAATCTGCCAACTTAGTGTAATTGCATAAAAAAAAAATTGAAAACGAGTTTTTGGTATATACTTTTTTCGGGAATCAATTAATTTTAAAAGCTAGTTTTATCTTTGCGAAAAAGTTATAAGAGCTACTTAAATTAAGTGTTACATTTTGTCTTTCGTTATTAGAAAAGTGAGACACACTATGAGCGAAGACATTCACCCTATTATCATACAAAAATAATAACAGAAAACATACACAAAATTACTGTAGTATCCTAAGCCAATATCAACTCAAAATATGTACTCGTATAACCAAGTAGTCTTTACCTTTTGGCGAGAGAACTTGCCTAATAAGCGTGCTAGTATTACGCTGACTACCATCCCGCGGAGAACAGTGAGATGTCAGCTGCCCGATGGAATGAGTAACACGTTGCCGGCTCACATTCACTTCTGAAATTGAATTATGTTATTTGTAGACAATGCTGTGTTCGCTACATTAGCAAATTGACTCGATTGAGTGATTTATTCTTTTGTTTAAGCTCTAGTTTTTAGAAAATGTTTTATTAGGATTTGTGTTTGTCTCGTCTGGCTGTTTTAATTTTAGGGACTAGAATGCTAAGAAATTAAGCTGATGGATTATTTAGTTTTTGGGCATAGGTAAATAAAGCACTGAAATAATAATAAACTTTCTACAAAAAATAATTTTAACTTCTCAGTTTGCCACACACAAGTAATAGTTTTGCTACGACGTAGTTAACGTGGTGGTGTCATTGTTACGGCGTAGCTGATGTGATAGTGTCATTGCTACGGCGGCATAGCTAATGTGATCGTGTCATTGCTTTGGCTTTGCTGATGTGATAGTGTCATTGCTACGGCGCGCGCGGCGTAGCTATTTTATGTACGTGATGGTGTCATCACTACGGCGTAGCTGGCGGCTACGAGTCAAGAACAAAATCAATCTTCTAAACACATTTTGTTGTACAACCATGATTCGACGTAATCTGTCTGTGACTTTTGAACAGATAACAGATTCTTTTTATCTTTTTTGAAGTAGGGTTCTTATGAAAAGGTTATTCTACCCTATTTCGCTATTACTCTATTAAGTAAAACTTATCAGATACTTAGATTGTGTTACGTTTAAAGTAGGACAATCGAATTATATTTCCCAATAACACCACTTTGCTAATGTACAACCAGTGCCCAAAAAGGGCGACCGTGCTGACCCTGCCCATTACCGTCCGATCGCCATTACCTCCATTCTATGCAAAGTTATGGAAAGGGTACTGAACAGTAAGTTGCTGACCTACCTCGAAGACAATGATCTCCTCAGTGACCGTCAATATGGCTTTCGCCGGGGACGGTCAACTGGTGATCTTCTTGTGTATGTCACGCACCGCTGGGGCGAAGCCATCGAGAAACATGGCGAAGCACTTGCTGTATCGCTTGATATCTCGAAGGCTTTCGACAGGGTCTGGCACGCTGGTCTGCTCAGCAAGCTTCCTGCTTATGGCATCCCAGCTGATTTTTGTAGCTGGATATCAGACTTCCTTAGTGAACGGTCGATCAGAGTAGTCGTTGACGGCTGCTCCTCTGACCTTATGGCTATTGATGCCGGAGTTCCTCAGGGGTCTGTTCTCTCTGCAACTCTTTTCCTGCTGCACATCAATGACCTACTACAGACTGGTATTGTTGGGTACGCGGACGACAGTACTGTTTCAGAGAGATACTTGTCCAGCGCAAAAACCAACGGGGCCGCAGTTCGTTCCTTGAGAGAGGCCTTGGTAGAGCGGACAGAGTTGACGTTAAGCCTTGTCTCCCAGTGGGGTGATGATAATCTGGTCACTTTTAACGCCACCAAAACACAAGCGTGTCTTTTTACCGCAAAAAGGAGTCGTTTCGACCTGACTCCTACTTTTCGGGGTACATCGGTTCCTGTAACTGATCGGCTCGAGCTCCTAGGCATGGAGTTGACATCTAACCTCAACTTCGGCGCCACCATCGAGTACAAAGCCCAGACTGCGGCCAAGAAACTGGGCATCCTAAATAAGGTGAAGCGATACTTTACGCCTGGACAGCTTTTGACCCTTTATAAAGCGCAGGTCCGATCCTGCATGGAGTATTGTAGCCACCTTTGGGATGGCTCGGCTAAATACCAACTTGCCGCGCTTGACTCGGTGGAACGCAGAGCTAAGAGGCTCATTGGCGACGTAAATCTGGTGGATGCCAAGCTTCACAGTTTGGCCCATCGTCGCAAGGTTGCCTGCTTGTCGGTCTTCTATAGATTGTACTTCGGAGAGTGTGCTCAGGAACTCCACGACCTCATTCCACCGGCCCCCTTCTATTATCGGTCATCTAGGCGCACTTCAGGTTACCATCCCTTCCTGGTGGCTATCCCACCAACTCGCACTAAGCGTTTCCAAACTTCTTTTATAATGCGCACAGCAAAGGAATGGAACTCTCTGCCTGCGTCTGTGTTTCCGAACGCATATAACCCTAATCTCTTCAAAGTGAGAGTGAACAGGCTTCTTCTGGGTAAGCTCGCTCCATCGTCGACTTTGTTTCTGTCGCCTCTGGCATAGACTAAAGTCAAGAGCAAACCCATCACAAATAAAAAAAAAAAAAAAAAAACTTTATCTAGAAACTAGCTTCTGCCCGCGACTTCGTCAGCGTGAAATTTCTTGTTCCCCCGACCCATTGTGTCGCATTGCATCGTCCGCCCACGCTATGTTTTCGCTTTGCGTTCTTTGACTTTTTTTCTTTTTGCTCGGCTCCTAAGGGTCGTAGCGTGATGTTAAATAGCCTATAATCTTCCTCAAGAATTGGGCAATCAAATGCAAACAGATTTTTTTAATCCGACAGGTAGTTCCAGAGATTACCCCCTACATACAAACTTACAAACAAAATTTACCTATTTATAATATTAGAATAGATTAAATAGAATCCAGATTTGGTTGCTTACCCTTATGGGCTGAAGGATCAAGCTGGGTTGCGGCATCGGTGCAATCCACTTTGTGGACCACACATCGAGGCTCTCCATACACAAACACACAATCTGAAAAAAAAAACGTAGGTCTATACTGTCGTTTTTGCACGCAAAAAAGACGCGTCCTATTGTAGAAAGCAGAAGTATGCTGCGAGCTACAGAAAATTGTCTGTGAAGTTAGTTGCGGATTGGATTTTCCCAAAAGGAGTGTAATAAAAACAATTTTTAATAACACTCCATTTAGAATTTACCGCAGTCTCTTAAAAAAGGAGGAAGACCATTCCACATGTTTTTTGCATATGACATCCGCTTACTCCGAGATATCTGATATTTCTTTTAACTACATAGTAAAATAAGACTGACTGCGATTAAATTTGCGGATACAAAGAACCCTGGCGCGTTATGTAAGTAAATATTTTCAATAATTCTTACCGAGACTTTTTGGCGTAAACGGTTGACCCCCACACGTCGGATGGGGAGGTAAGACACACTGAGTCGTCAACACACACGCAGACTTCTTTGAGTACGTCTGATGTAGTGACTCCGTCCCTATACCCATTACATAAAGGGTTACCATCGACATAAGGTGTGCAACATTATAACAGGCAAATTATTTTCGGCCAATTAATTTACATCACAATAACAACATTTATAATTCCGAAAAGAGCCGACCCCAAATGAGGTGGATTAAGGCTAGAAGCTTTTAGACAAACTATTTCCAAGAAAAACGTTAATCTTTTGAGTAATCTACGTATTAATGTGATATAAATTGATCACCTTGAATATATTTGCATGTAATAATGTTACCAAATTCTATTAATTCATTAAAAGTATTCTTAAATGAAAATAACATGTAAAAACCGCCTACCTATTCCACACACTTCGATTTTGTAAAGTTTATTGATATCACGCATTTACTTTTAATATAACTGTCCAGCTTTACAATGATACTCAATTTGGACCCCTTGCTGAACCGACATGGAGATTCTAAGGGGAGAAATTAACTAGTATGACATTTTGTACAAAAGAAAAAACATATTTATTGTAAGGCATCAAAGTACCTGTATCGCAAATCTCTGGGCAAGCTTGAAGTATAGATTCTTTGACATCTTTGGAAACATAGTTATCTAAAATTGGAAAATCCTCGTTGATTTTTAGTTAAACTATTTGATTTAATACTGCGTCCTTTTAGATATAAAACATACCTGATGTAAATTCGTCAACCATTAGCCGATTCAAAGCGATTTCAGTCTCTGAGTTCTTACTAAAAACATTTTTTGATTTGATTACGGGTAAAACATCTGCAAGACTATCCTTCGATAGAATTAATGAGAGTTCTGAAAAAAATAAAGTCTTTTTAAAATTTTTTGAACTTTAACTTTGCCTCGAATTGATATATTTATACGTTTTTTTAAATGAATGAAACTCGTAAAAACTTTTTAGGCTTCTAACGATGCTAAATAAATGAGCCTCTTTTTAATTTCCTGACTTTTCTCACAGTTCGTCGCAGTAACTAAGCTAGGATATCCCGACCAAACGGGTGAGCTTAGGTTAGAACTTTAACCATCCACGTGCGAGCCGACCGAGCTAAGCCAAGCCGGTGCCGCCTGCGAGAAGTCATGGCACAGCGGACACCACTGCGTGGATCGCCCGGAGGACACGGTGGAGGTCTGCCCGGCTTGGGCAGAGCACCACCGTGACCTCGTGGATGCGATCGGCGGCGGAGATCTCTCGCGTCCGGGCCTGGTCCAGGCCATGGTACGTAGGGAGAGAACATGGGCAGCCATCACCTCCTTCTGCGAAGTAGTAATGCTCGCAAAGGAGGAGGCGGGACGGTTGAGGGAAAGGCAAACTTCAGCAAGATGTCAGCACAAGTGTAGGGGTCCACTAGGGCCGATGCCTGCCGGAGTCGCGGGAAAGTCCGAAAGGGTTACAGAGGCCCCTGGCAACACAGGCAACGGAAGGAACACGGGTGTGTTTTAGTCAGTAAGAGTTTGATACCCTCCCACTCCGCCAACGGCGGGAGAAGTTATCTGATAATTTCCCACCCAAAAAAATAAAATAAAAAGCCGGTGCCGCGGCAGCGGCCAGCGAGCGTTACATCAAAGTTGGTCGCAGTTACTTGGCTATTTAGCATTAGGACACCAGAATAGGAATTTTTTGAGGTTCCCAAAACGAGGCTCATTTATTATAATAAAGTGTTCATTATTATTTTTAGGAAGGCGAAATGGGAAATATTTGAGGTTCGATTAATTACATGCTATAATTCACTATCCAGGGTGAACGTAGGTATGTAAATATCGGGGTAAAATAATTAGAAAGATGTGGAACTCACCGTATGGCATCGGATTGTCAATATCAGTATCAGTTTTTAAGGAAAAAGTGCATGGTTTTCTGATTTGATTTTCGTCTTCGACAAGCATAATTGATTCCAAAGCTACAAAGTAAAAATGTTTTGTTGCACATCAGCAGCATTTGAAAGTTGAGTGATTGTCGCTACGGCCCCTGTTAGCGACCTGGTTTTGTGCCGGAGATATGTACAAACGGCTTCAAACCGGACTGTTCATGTCCGGTTATCAGTTTTGTTAATGTATGAAAGACTAGCTGTTGCCCGCAACTTCTTTTTCGATCCAGGATGAAAAGTAGCCTATGTCTTACCCAGGTCATGGTCCATCTATATGAAAGTTTTTATACAAATCCGTTCAGCCGTTTTAGCGTGAAAGCGTAACAAACAAACAAACTTACTTTCGCATTTATAATAGGATGAGATCGTACGTTCATAAGCCGGTGTTTACTCTGGTAGTTACGTCTTAGCGCCGCGCCGGTACGGCGAACCTGTCTATGAAGGCTTCGTGAAGATGGGTGATGGATATACACACGGCGTGTGCGCCCAAACTACGGAATGGATTTAAACCAAGAACAAAACTACTTAATAAAATAAAAAAAAACGTGGGACATACCATTCTTGGAATTATATTTGAAAGAAATTGGAAACTTCGTTTGCTGAGGACCTGAAGAGAAAAATATAAATGCAAACATTTTTTCTTACCTTAAGGTTACAGCTTATCTTTCAGCTAGACATAGGTCTGCTGTCCCGCATATTAATTATTATCTTCTCGTTTCGGTTTAGTGTTTAATATAATGATATATTTTTTCAAATGATTCTCTTTTCATTCGAAAATAGGACGCAATTCGCTCACATTTTCTCGATTGCCGCTTAACCAAAACAGGCAACGCACCACATTCTTGTTTTTGAGCTAAAATTGGATAAATCCAATACTTTCTCAGTATATCTTCTTAGTTTTATTTTTCTGTACGATGTAGTGATCATATTTTTTTATGCGTAGGATTGAGCATGATTATTGAACTAACGTGCGGACAGGACAACGACGAACAGACGAAAGAAGCCAGCATCGGGGATGGCATGCGGAACCGGAGCATTGCTCCCTGGCCGCGGAGGGTCTACGGTGACCCGTGAAAACGGGCCCCTCATTTGGGCGCCTATATCGGCGACAACTGTCAGACGCGTTTTATTTAACGCGTCTGTGTGAGTAGTTGCTATGAGTATTTCTGTAGGCACGCCGTGGCATAAGCACATTAGCGCCGCTTTCTTCACGACTCCACGGCGGTCAGTCCCCGTCAGGTTAGACCCCCGGTTACCCGGGGGCGGCCCAACAAAGACGACCAGCGACAGTGGAGCCGAATCGACGCTCCTTCAGCATAGGTGTTTAGTTCCCGCCCGCCCCGCTTTCAGATCTAGCCGATTACGGTCCGGACTAAGGAAGAAAGAGGCCAGCAGCCGACCGTGGGCATACGTAAAGGTAATAGTACAAATCGGGTACGAACTTGTGAACAAACTTAACCGGAACTGGGTCAAGGCGGCGCCGTGCGTAGATACCGTCTCATAAACAAGTGCCCTAATGAACTGCTTCTACGTCGTAACGAACGTTGGACGAATGTTATATCTATCTTTCCCACGGCTCGTAACGTTACAAAATAAAACGTACTATTAAAATTGTACATAGAAATATCGTGGATGAATTTTAATCGTGGCGCGACATATTCATATTCACTGTACAACATACGCCCCGCACCTTAAAACGATAGCTGGATTTAAGAATGATACGGCTAGAATGAGACTGACTTATACTGATCTGACGGCTAATAGAGAGGGATGGAGGAAAAATACATGCTGCAATGACCCCAAACAGCTATAAAGGCGGCAGGATGGTGATGACTAAGAATAAAAAAGAATAAGGATAAAAACGTCAAAAATGAGAAAGAAATTTCTGTGAAATTAGATTGTCGATATAGAGTCATCATCTGCCTAGCCTTCCCAACTATGTTGGGGTCGGCTTCCAGTCTTACCGGATACAGCTGAATACCAGTATTTTACATGGAGCGACTGCCTATCTGACCTCCACAACCCAGTTACTGGGTAACACGATACCCCTTGGTAAGACTGGTTGTCAGACTTTCGAGCTTCTGACGACCCGTGACGACGATTGTCGATATAGAGTATAGAGAGCCTATTATCACCGGTGAATGTAACATAGATTCGAGAAAAACCCCCTGCAAGTATCCAATGCTGAATAGAAACATTGAAACCTCCCAAAAACCACTACATTGATCAATCGAAAAGAAAACATCATCATGCTTAGATGCAAAAGCTCTTGAAATTTGGTGTTATTCCTCCTAAACACAGGTTATTTTGTAACCTATCTAGGAGAACAGTACGGCACCCACTAACTAGATTAAGAAACTTTATGCTTGTGGTTTATATATTACCTTGCTATGTAATCTAGCCCTAGTTGAACAATAAATCTTTATTATTGTTATTATCTTTTATTTCATTATATACACATAAAAATATATTTTATGTGTCGGTCTCCTAAGACCGTTTTCTTGTAGCTACAACGGTTAAGGTAAGTGCCCTTACTGCCCCGTCTCAAAAATCCATCCTGTATATACAGGGTGATTGGAAGATGGGTGCAAAGCTTTAAGGTGAAGATAGTATAGACAATTTAGAACCATTTAAGCCATGGTTGTCTTAGACGAAGTCTTACCAAATTTTTAAGTTTTTTTTCGGAAATTCTCAAAATTTAATGTAAACTGCATAATTATGGCCAAATTGAATGATAAATGAATTATTTTTTTATTTATTTAATTAAAGTAATGTGTAAGCAACCAAGCAAAACATGTTTTAGGCTTCTGTGTCATTAGACATTTTTTTACAGATATTTAAAGCTCAGAAAAAATAAAAAAATTGTACAATACGTCTTTTAAACCTTATTTTAAAAAAAAACGGAGGGTGCTTTTTTTGTTCAAACCTTTTTGAAGATATGCTTGATAATCGCTCTTTCTTTTGAGGTACAGATGTTCTATGTCACGAAGTCCGTTTGGCTATGAATGTTGTCAAGCGTGCACATACACATTGTTTTTGTGTCTCGAGAGCGCTCAGTGTCGATCGGGACACGGTCCGGATCAGTAGTGGTTTTTAGTTCGCGCCAAATTGTTTCACGGAGTAAGGTCAGCATGGCAACAAAACGAAGAAGAGTTGTCCATAGTGAGGTAATATTTATTTATACGTTTTCAATTAAAATGTTATACAAAGATACTTAATATAGCAATAGAAGTATTTATAAAATGAATGTTTTTTTGTGTTTAAAATGTTTATATTACTTAATTATTTTGATTACATTTTGTTTTAGGGTCGAAACATGATAGCTAGTGTTTATCATTTTCTGCGAGAAGAATATGAATTTACAAAATCATTAATGGAACTCAACTGTGATTTGTCTCATTTACGAGACATTACACGCCGTACAGCTGAAGCTACGGGTGTGAGCCAAAAAACAGTTCAAAGAATATTAAAAGAAGAGAAGGAATTGCCATCCACTTCATCAAAATTCACTTCACCTATGAAGAAAAGGAGAAAGCGAGATAATAAAGTGGATATAGATAATTTTACAGCCGATGTGGTTCGCAGTACTGTACAAGATTTCCATATTGTCCATAAAGAAATTCCAACATTAGCTAAGTTAAGAACAGCATTGAATGAAAAAATCGGATTCGAAGGTTGTTTAGAAACTGTTCGCAAGTTACTGTTGAAATTAGGTTACAAGTGGCGCAAAACAGAAAACAACCGTAAAGTCTTGACGGAGCGTCATGATATACAAATGTGGCGTTTAAAATATTTAAAAGAAATAACAGAGTACCGCTCTCAAAGTCGGCCCATTGTCTACACCGATGAGAGCTACGTCCTTTCGACACACGTGCGAAACAACACCTGGGCAAAAAAAAAGGAAAGAACTCCGTTTTAAAAAAAAAATAGCACAGGCACTCGCTTTATTTTAGTGCACGCGGGAACCAAGGATGGTTTTATTGAAAATGCTTCCTTGGTTTATAAGGCCAACTCAACAGCTGGTGATTATCATTCAAATATGAGCTATGATAACTATGTAAAATGGCTAAATGAAAAGTTGCTACCCAATTTACTTCCGCGCTCTGTCATTGTCTTAGACAATGCACCTTATCACAACACACGGGCTGAACGACTACCGACGCAATCTACAAAGAAAGCCGATATGCAGCAATGGCTCAGGGATAAGGGTATAGCATTTGATGAATCTCTTCTTAAATTGGAATTGTACGATACAATAAAGAAGTACAAAGCCCAACACGTAATCTACAAGATTGACGATTTTATAAAAAGCAAGGGTTTTGATGTCTTACAGTTCCCCTTATCACCCAGAATTAAATGCGATTGAAAATATTTGGGGGATCGTTAAAAATTATGTCGCATCTAAAAATATCGAGCAAAACATGACGAATACGGAAAGACTGATCAATGAAAGTTTGGGCCAAGTTAGCAGTGAAACGTGGCAAAAAACTTGTGCTCATGTTGAAAAAATTGAAAAAGACTACTTGAAATATTTTGATCTCGATTTTGAATTTATAATCAATGTACAAGATGATTCTGACGACAACAAAACGGAATCGGAAATCGAAAATTTATCTGATAGTGATTGAAAATACTGAATAGTCCTTGGTGTGGCAAGTTATTGCCCCTTACATTTTTTTGATTGTGGACGGTTTATAAGGTGTCTGTAGTCTGTCTTAGGCTTATATTGCAGCCGCGGATAGTGTGTGTCGCGGGATTTAGAGAATCCTGCGGCTAGTGACAGCTAATGATGGCTGTCAGACGTCATATTGCACTGCCGCCGATCGGAAGCATTTCGTCTCACCGTAAACCACGTTTTTTTTTCAATCTCAATTCATCGCGCCCGCAAAAACCGCAAACTTTATTACGTTATCCCGTAATCCTTGGGGATATACTGTGTTAAGTTTTCAAAATTAAAAATAATAACCCGCGTCCGATTAAATCCAAAATATAGACTTTCAAGTGACCAGTGTACGGGCAAGCAAGGCGGCCACCTGCCCAGAAGGATTCTTCAAGACTTTCGCCAGGAGAAGCACAGGTACCGCTTTTGCATTATTTGCTGGAGTTAGGCTACAGACGCCATCTGACCGTCACCAATTCCTCTTTGAAAGTTTGCTCAAAAAAGGCAAATTGAATTATTATGCATTCCACATAATAATTTTTCTGTCGTCCTCGACCCGCAAGGATACACGGCTATTTACACGCCTGTCCCTCCAGTCCTACTTGTTTCGTTTCCATTCTGTAACACCAATGCTTAATTAAATGCCTACATATTCTTAATATGTTTGTTTTTATTGCAACCTAATCTAATTTATTTACAAAATGTATATACTTTTAAAACCAAAATTTTATTTAGATTATTAAATCTTGACTTGAATATATATCAGATTTTTTTGCTAACGTTACCTACTTTTACACACACAAGCGCGCTTGTCGGGATACGTCACTACTACAATCAAAGCCGAACGGACTTCGTGAAATAGAATATCTGTATCATTTATGCGGATATCTTACAAATTATTGAAATTAGGACCTACAAACCAATTCGAGGGAGAAATTTTAAATTTTAGGCAGTCTAACAAAACACAAAATTTTTGCTTAAAAGAATACTTTATGTGCTCGAAATGATAACATTGTTCAATTCTAAGAATTTTTGGCACATGCAGGAACCAATTGAGGGGAACCCATTGAGGGGATTCTCTAAACAATGGCCACCGAGCGCGGTGCGACGGCATTTCCAGGTAGAACGCCCAATGAATAGCAAAAAGCGATAAGAGTTGGTTTTTACAGCAAAATGGTCTTAGTTACTGAGGCAACAAAGTCGTTTTTCTTTAGTCAGGGTCAGTCGGTCTGTGATGAAGCCGTTACATCTTTTACTTATTAGTCAAACTACTGCCCTTGTGAGTGGACGTTGTTGTGTTGATTCACAATTTACCGTGTTCAGTTGTAGCCCTTTGCGTTCCTGCACGTGTTGTTTGCGTTAGTTTTGAACTTTTTGTTTCACCGTGTCCAGTCGTAACCTCGCGCTCCTGCACGTGTTGATTTTTGACTTAATTGTGTTGAGTTGACATTTAGTGCGCTCCTACGCCGTTTTTCTTAATTGTTAAGTGACTATGGCTACTTTTTCCAATCAAGAATATGCGGATATCGTATTTATGTACGGTAGAGCAGACAGCAATGGATCTTTGGCGCGACGGATGTATCAAGAGCGCTATCCGAATCGCAGGATACGGAATGTCCGAGTGTTTTACAACACGTTTCGTCGTCTTGCCCAAGATGGGTTTCACCGCGTGGAACCTGGAGTCAACCCGGGCAGACACGAAACTGCCGTCGACGAAGACATTTTAGCAGCATTTCAAGCGGATCCTACTACCAGTACTAGAGCAGAAGCTCGAAATTTAAACATTTCTCAATGGAAGGTGTGGCATACAATGCACCAAAATGATAAGTATCCGTTCCATGGCAGGAGTGTGCAAGGTCTAGTAGAGCAAGATCCTCAAAGAAGAATTCAGTTCTGCCGTTTCCTCCTCAACAGAGACATCGAAGATGCGTGGTTTCTGAAATCAATCTTGTGGACGGATGAAAGTAAATTTTCAAGGGAAGGTATTACAAACTTTCACAACATCCATGAATGGGTCGACGCAGACAACAATCCACATTTTAAGAAGCAGGTGTCATTTCAGATGAAATTCTCTGTGAATGTATGGGCTGGAATAATTGGCAGAACATTGATTGGGCCCCACTTTTTGCCTGATCCATTGAATGGCGAAAATTATTTGCAATTTCTGCAAATTGATTTACCACTGCTGGTAGAGGAATCAGGTGTCCCGATCTTCGAAAGAGATCGAACAGTCATCTTTCAGCAAGACGGCTGTCCAGCGCATTGGACTTTAAATGTAAGGGAACACCTCAACAATTGCTTTCCTGATAGCTGGATCGGCAGGGATGGACCCATCCCTTGGCCCGCTCGCTCCCCAGATCTGACCGCGTTGGACTTTTTCGTGTGGGGCCGGGCCAAGGATCTGGTGTATAACAACATAGAAATAAACACTAGAGAAGAATTGATACAAAGAATAAATTCAGCGTTTGAGACAATGAAGCAGGAGATGATGTTGAAAATAACGACTACAGAAGTTAGAAGACAGGGCCGTGCTTGTATTAGGAATCACGGCCGTCATTTTGAACATGAAAAATAAATAATTTTAATTCAAATGTTGTTTTAATTAGTCTGCCTAAAATAAAAATTTCTCCCTCAAATTGGTTTATAGGCCCTAATTTCAATAATTTGTAAGATATCCGCATAAATGATACCTCAAAAGAAAAAGCGATTATCAAGCATGTCTTCAATAAGGTTTGAACAAAAAAAGCTCCCTCCGTTTTTTTTTTTAATAAGGTTTAAAAGACGTATTGTACAAATTTTTTATTTTTTCTGAGCTTTAAATGTCTGTAAAAAAAATGTCTAATGACACAGAAGCCTAAAACATGTTTTGCTTGATTGCTTACACATTACTTTAATTAAATAAATAAAAAATGAATTCATTTATCATTCAATTTGGCCATAATTATGCAGTTTACATTAAATTTTGAGAATTTCCGAAAAAAAACTTAAAAATTTGGTTAAAAATATTTGGTAAGACTTCGTCTAAGACAACCATGGCTTAAATGGTTCTAAATTGTCTGTACTATCTTCGCCTTAAAGCTTTGCACTCATCTTCCAATCACCCTGTATATTTCATTATTATTATTATTATTACTAAAAAGAAAGAGATGACTCCCCATACCCTTGAAGAAATCATTATTTTATGTTGCTTTAATTTATAACTGGAAATACAAACTTGTGTCCACAGGAGGGTATTCATTTATCCATTTTTCGGCCATCTGTGAGTTGATGCTAGAATCCCTCCTTTTTTTACCGATTAGGCGGGATAGGTTAAGTAACTGGTTGTTGATAGCTGAAAAATAATATAATAATCGTGAAGATTTTTTCGTGTTTGTCAATTTAATATACAAATTACGTATCTTTAATTCAGAATCTCAGTTATGTATGAAGGTTTGGAACAGAAAGCTCAATGTCATACAGGACAAATTTCAAATTCCATGGCAACCAAAGTTTGTTTGATAAACTTTTATCATTCAAAAATCAACTTAGACTACTTAATGCTAAAGTTAATAGTTGAGTTAAGTGGCAATTAATGTAAATTATTTAATATTCTGAATGAAATAGCAATAGGCTCGGCCCCTATTACATGGGACTTAAACATAACTGGCGAAATGTGAGTGTACTATAAGTACACCTCTGCCTTACCGTACAGGGAACACAGGCGTGATCATAAGTTATGTCTGAATGAACATAATTATCATCACTCGTGTGTCTGTCTGTCCGTCTGTCACGGCCATTTTGCTCCGAATCTACTGGACTGATTAAGTTGAAAGGTACAAATATGAATTTCTGTGACCCAAACACGAACGTGTAACGCAAAATATATGAATTTTGAATATGGGGTTCACTTTTAATGGGAAAAATTTGAAAAAAAATGTTTGACAAACTGTACCGTGTGATATATTAAATGAAAGGACTTGTTATATAGATTTACATTTTTTTTAATAATTAAAAAATAATTGGTTTTAAAATTATTAAAGAAAGTTTATGAACTTTGACCATATCTCCAAAGCTACTGAGCCTAAAATTATGAAAAAAATACCGAGAATTGTTCTATACTTATAGATTACAGGGAATTCTATAAGATGTCTATGGTGTTAAAATAACATGGTAAATCACTTAATATTGGCGTACAAACTGACATTTGCAGTTGGGATGTATGGGGAACATGGTTTTCAACTACAATATTAAGTTTGTTCTTGGAATAAATTCATCATCATTCACCCTTCATTGTGCGTGGTCCGACACGTATACTTGACCGGCTTTTTTACGTCGTAACGTCATTAGTATCTGTATTATCTACATATCTATTAGCTATCTCGTATTTGTGAATAATTTACGACCTCT
Source organism: Atethmia centrago (assembly GCA_905333075.3). Classification (NCBI taxonomy): domain Eukaryota; kingdom Metazoa; phylum Arthropoda; class Insecta; order Lepidoptera; family Noctuidae; genus Atethmia; species Atethmia centrago. The sequence goes on along the minus strand of HG995374.1, from coordinate 25,176,843 downwards.
TAGTATTTAAGTCAGGCATAAGAAACATGAAAAGAGGAGTAGGAATTAAAATATTGATTACTGTTGTGCAGCTCGGCCTTTGAGTTCACTGGCGGACTTGAGCATTTCCTGAAAACGTTCACCTCCAAGGACTTCTGCGTAGTCTGTACCATGGATGTTTGCGCGAGATTCTCCGTAACTGTGCAAAACAAACACTTAATAGGGTATTTGACTGCTATCAAAAATATACATGAATTAATACTTGTTTTTAAAGATGTTACAAAAAAAGACGATTTGTGAAAACATACAATATAATCGGTGGAAAAATGGAGAAGTTACACGCTTCCGAAATTATTCTAGTGTCCTAGTCACGCGAACCGAGCATTATACTGAATTGTGCCAAGTTATAATTGCCGGCATTTATCTTGAGCTCTGATCCGTAATTACTTTAAGCGATTTGGACCTTACTCCTGAGACAATACGATGCGCACACAAACCCCCACCACTCCGCCGAGAGCTAAAGTTAAATGCCGGCAACTATACTATGGCGTTCCTGTTTAGTGACGTCAGATCGCAGCAGTGCTGTCTCTGTCTACAATAGACTTTTGAACGCATACATCTTAGCCATATTTTTAAAATATTGTAACATTTTTACTGTGGCTTAATTTTTGTCTTCGTTAACAAAAATCTAATTAAAAAACAGTCAAATACCCTATTGTTTTACTCACTTATTAATAATAAACGCGGAGTAAAGTTACAACCAGTATAAATAACTATTCAGAATAACCGTACATTTTTCGAGGTTTAAATTTGGCATAACCTTACTCCGCGTTTTTAATACGTTTGCTTTATACGTAATACGGGTAGTATCCTACAAGAATATAAATATAAAATCTGAAACTACACAATATTCTTCGTAATACACGGTAGCGGCTACGGCGTAGCTTATGCCAGCTACGCCGTAGCTATTCAACCTACGCTCTAGCTTTTCTTGAAAAATGAGTGGATTACGAATACAGAAGTTTAAGATTGCTTCGTAGGTCTAGTGGTCACAAACGTGGTACTCGGATCAAACCCCAGAGGGTTAATTCTCGTAATTTTAATTTTTTTTCCCAAAAATGCCTCTTTTACCTATATTTTTGGCAAGTTTTTAACATTGATCGGTGAGATGAGATGAGATTATGACTAGGCTTTTAACGTTTTCAGAGACGCTTCGTACTAGAAAGCTGTAATTTGGCATCAAAGTGGTAAAAAAAAAAATCTATTTTAGGGTACCTCTTTTGCACGTAAAGTGGGGATGATATTTTTTTTTTAAGTCTATTCAATGATGTGACGTATCGTTGAATAGGCGGTTCAAATATTGCGGGTTTGTGAAAACCATTTTTTGATTCAGGAACCCATTTGGGTAATATTAAGCTTTAAAGTGAAAAACTATCATAGCTAAGTAGGGTTTACAAGTTAACGTGTAATAGTCGGCCAACTTACATTTGCAGTTAGAGAATAGACCGTGACGCATATCGATGTATGGGAGAACACGTTTTAGCAACTACATTAACAACTACAATGTTCCGTTTGCTTTTGAGATAAATTCATCCGAACTAATGAACCCGGTACTCTTCACTGTGCGTGGTCTGACACGCGAATGGCCGGTTTTTTAAATACGGGAATTAGTGTTCAGATCGCGCAGTGCTATTGGGCTTTACCATAATTATGCAATTTCTCAGTAGCAGCCGGGAATCTGGACTGTGCGCGATTGATGGCTACAGTCCGGATTCCCAACTCGCCTTATATAATAGGATTTGAACGTAACTAGCAAAATGAACTCATACCATAGGCACACGAATACTTACATGGACCTTGTGTGTAGTTTGTGTTAGTTTCCATATCACAGTATGTCATACTGCTGGAGCACGGGGCTGCGACTGAAAAAAATATGAAATATTATTTCATGGCGTTCTTATGTTGTATGCTTATTTTGAGACAAGTTTTTTGTTACTACACACAATACTAACTGAATATGTGACAATCCGCGGCTAAAGGTACCTTGTGGTCGATATGGAGTTATGCATACGCTAGTAATCTGCGATTAATACGCTGTAGATATCAAAAAAGATCAACCTCCTACGATGTTTTGTTACGGAGATATAATTTTTTTTAATTTATATTCGAAATTGTGCAATTTCGAGAAACAAACATTTTAAGTTCAGTCACCTCGAACAAAGCAATAAAAAAATAATCTATATTTCTTGCAAAATTTACAAAACATTCAATATCTTCGAAACTATAAACGTCCATAAGGTACCTATAGCCGCGGATTGTCACATATAATTACATTTTATAGGCCCATCAACAACCCTTTTTATAGGCATAACTTTGCCCGTTCCACAAGGGACAGGAATGTTTTGCCCGCTCATTAGTATTTAACTTATAGCACAGAATGAGTGGATGAATGAAAGGAATGAATGTATGATGGATAGAATGTGGATGGTTATAAGAGTAGGGGAAGACCAAAGAAACGATGGATGGACTGTGTGAAAGATGATATTATTATAGCTAGAAAGGGCGTGACTACCGAGATGATGTCTAATAGAGAAGTGTGGAAAAAGACATGTTGCGCCGACTAAATAAATAAGGGCAAGATAATGATGATATAGCACAAAACTCTCGATGTTTTCACATGCTACAGCAGTAGATTACATATAATAAAACCTTCTAAAACTGACCACTCTTACTGGAGACATCGTTCGTAACAGCCATCGCTGACATCGCCGGTACTTGGATACCCGCGGCAAGGCCGCAGTATGACGTCATCATTGAGGCGCTCTTGTGTGGGGTTGACACTAGAAGTTTTTTTTAGTTATCATTAAGTTCCTAATGGTGCTGATACACAAGCAAGCTTTGCGAGGCCGCGTTCTTGTTGGCTCATGGGCAAAGATCGCTTGTAAGGGTTCCCACTTGAAAAGGCCTTTTAACCCTTCGCCGGAATGTAGATCTATGCGAAAGACAATGGCTTTTTAATTGTTTCTGTAATTACCGGCATAGAAAAGGTTAATGCATTTTTTGTGTTATCGAACGACGATTAGACCGTAATCAGCTGATACAAGAACTGACTGACTTGATTAGGCTTTTAAAAGAGTTAGTGACATAAACTAGCGACAAAAGTTGTACAACAGGTAAAGTCAAGGAATAAATACATATACAACATTACTTTTTGTTTACCCTAAACCCGAAAAGGGGTCATTGTACTCATCATTTTGAACAACTTTTTCTATAGGACCAACCTTGAAATCGCGAAAAAAAATTGAGCTGTTCCATACATTTGTGTTCACTTAAATCGACAAAATGTATGGAACATTTTTTTTCGCGATTTCAAGTTTGGTGCCCTTCCAATCCCACCACACACACAGCATCACCTTGTTGCGAGTTAACCCGGGTTTCGCCAAAGTCTGTGAAGCCTGACCGGCCTTTGACCACGACCTTTTTCGCACGTTCTTGTCGTACGTGATCCACTTTTCATCACCAGTTATCTTCTTCAAAAATGGTTCGGTTTCATTACGTCGTAATAAAGAATCACAAATGAGTACACGGTTCATTAGGTTTTTTCAATGAGCTCGTGAGGTACCCAAATATCGAGCTTTTTTGTGTACCCAGTTTTTTTCAAATGTGCCAAAACTGTTTTGTGGTCAATTCCCAGTTCTTCAGCTACGTCGTAACTACTGATATACCGATCTTGCGCCACTTTTTCAAAAATGGCATCCATTTTATCCGTAATAGGGCGTCCAGAGCGACGTGCATCTTTGACATCAAAATTTCCGGATTGAAAACGCTTAAACCAAATTTGTGCTACTCTCACAGACACTGCACTAGGTCCATAAACATCGCAAATTTTTTTCGCGGCTTGCGTTACATTTTTACCTTTTTTGTAGTAAAATTTTAAAATGTATCGAATTTCTTCATTAGATTCACTCATCTTGACGGTAGGAAAAACAAATGAAAATCACACATTTTCCTAATTTGAATTTGGAATTATGTTCTTTAAAATTTAAACTTTCAATGATACCAAAACCAGCCAGATACAAATAGTATACCCAAAGAGATTTTATTACAAGTTCATACATACTATAATGCGAAAAGACTTTTTCCCCAACCAATATTAAGCACCTTAAGGTTATTTTTTACGTGCACTTTTTTATTTTTTTCTGACTACGTCATTGCCAACATTTTGAATGAAAATGTCAGTTGTAAAATGTGACTTGGACCCGCTATGTGGGAAGGGAATTTGTTTGATTTTGTTATTATATTTTATTTTATTAAAGTGAAACTTTTATTACATCGCCTGAATTTTTTTCGTCCATCTATCACTAGTCACATTACAGCCGGCCGCGGAGTAGGGGTAAAGTGAAAGGCGCTCCGCAAAGTAGCCAAGGTCAATATGGCAGCGCCCATGGCTCACATTAGCTTCACTAAAGTTTCACTTGCATCGTAGTTTCATAAAACCACACAATTTTCTTATTTGGTAAAACAAACAATCGTACATTGTATATTAGAACTCATCATCATTTCAGCTGAAAGATGTCCACTGCTGGACGTAGGCCTCCCTCCTCCTTCCCGCATCCAGCGGATTCCTGCGGCCTTCACAAGTTCATCAGTCCACCTTGTCGGAGGCCTTCCAACGCTACATCTTCCGGTACGCGGTCGCCACTCCAGAACCTTTCAGCTCCATCTGTTCTGCGAGCAGTGTGCCCTGCCCACCGCCACTTAAGTTTGGCAATTCTTCGGGCTATTTCGGTAACCTTGGTTCGCCTACATTATATCTAGATACACAGTATGCTATAAGTAAATGTACAATTCACTACGTTTCCACATGTTACTAGCTTATTTTAGAAACTGTTTTGATAAAATTAAATAAAATTAGTATATAACAACAATACAATTTTTTGTTATCTTAAAAGTTAATACATACTTAAGTAATACATAATAATTATAAATTTTGAGCACGGCGTTTAATCATTTGTTTTTTAAATGTATGTTTAGATAGGCTAAATACATCGATAGCGTTAAAAATTGCTGGACTTTATATCTCCTTGACCGTACCAATAAATGAAGTAAGAAAGCGAAGAAATCATAGATTAGTTTATTGAATCGTTGTTAAAACCAAATAACCATTAACCTTTTTTTATATTCTATTGATATTTATTTTATAAGTATGTACCTATGTATATTCCCATATTATTTGTTTTGTGAATTGTTTCGATTTTATGTATTCTATTTTCTCTTCTACTCTTACACACGGTGTCTACATCTCTTTATCTACTTTCCTATTGCTTTTCTTCTTTTGTTTATATAAACTCAAACTCAAACTCAAAGCATTTATTTCAAATAAACCAATTACAGGCACTTTTGAATTGTCAAGGGTTCGGTCAGTCAGTCAGAAAGATGAAGCTAGTTGCCCATTCCAAAGCGTAGTAGGTACCTATGGAGAAGAACGGGCAAGAAACTCCAAGGACACTCTTTTAAATCAACGTATTATGGTTACAAAATATTGTTTATATCATTCATTTTGAAATTATACATGTGAGAACGATGCAAAACGTAAAAGCGTCCGTAATAAAAAGATTACAACAAAAACAAAAGCAATTCAAAAATTAAAGTTAAAATAAGCCGTGGCAGCTAAGAGATGACCAGTCTCTATACAAGGTGTCGTTTTGCATGCTCGTCAAATTCAAGGAGGTAATAATGCTAATAGTTCTCGACACGAATCAATAATAAAATAAGTAGGTATTTTTTTTTGTTTTTTTCTTTTTTCGGCAATTGGCATGTGTGGAACACGCATGACCCGTGTGATACCGCACTGTAACTGCCCTTTTACACACACACTACCGCATACGCAATGGAGTGATACTGTTCTGTGAAAGTAGTACATTCTAAAATGCTAAAAACAACAAAAAAAACAAGTATGCATTTATTATTGAGCAGGTATCGTAATTTGATTTGATTATCTTTCATCTGTCTTTCATATCAGCCTCCTGAAATTTGACGAGGGTGCAAAACGACACTTTGAATATGTGTGTATATAAATGGTTAAATAAATAAATAAAAAGAAATGCAGCAGCTTCTAAAAACCACTTACAAATCTTTGAAACATCGTCAATTTTCGCAGTATAGCTATGAAAAATAAGCGTCACGTAAGCGTGTTATATTTTCCCATACAAGCGGAATACTTCTATGTCATTACGCACAATTGTAAAAAGGCTTTCGGAATAAATGCCGTGAAAAATCACCGTACGCCCCTTGTAAAATGCAGGGGCGGAAAATATATGGCGTGACGGAAGCGAGTGTGTATTTACAAGGCCTTTTTATGCTTATTAGAGGTATTTGTTGAAAAGGGTTCAAGAAGCCTTATAAAATGTGGAGATGACATACGACGATAGATGAAAACACTGGCAATCCTAATGCATAAAAGTATTTTGGGACTATCAAACAAATTCTAACATCGAAATAAAAGAGATTTTTGTTTTGAAATAACTAAATAGTATTGATGTCGACTATGGGGTTTTGCAAATCTTTGACTAGTTATAGTGACTAAACTTTTGGTTATAATTGATTGGTTTTTTTTTTTGGTATGCAAATTGGGAACGTCATTATATATGTATATTATACACGGTTTAATTTATTGCACTAGCTGCGCCTTGCGGTTTCACCCGCATACGTCTCGAATCCCTGGGAATATCGGTATAAAAAGTATCCTTTGTCCTAATCTAGGTCATGACCTACCCACGTGACAAATTTCATCCAAATCCGTTCAGCTGTTTTGGCGTGAAAGCGAAACAAACTAACAAACTCATTTTCGCATTTATAATATTTGTTAGGATTGTCGTCTCCACCTTGTATAAAATTCACTTTTGTCATTACCAGCATGTGTGCGCAACACGTTGCGCACTCGTGGCGATCACGTTTTGCACTTGTGGCGAGCTCGTTAAACAATCGCCTCGCTGGAAACACGCTCGCAAATCGCCAGCGTGATAAGGCCCTTAAGTTTGTTTTTGGGATAAATTCATCCCAACTACGAATCCCTTCATTGTGCGTGGTCCGACGCACTTGACCGATGTTTTTGTTATAAGTGCCGTATGTATACAAGATGCAGTTTTGATCCTGCAAAACATTTCAGGAGGTTGTTATGAAACTCGTAAATAATCGTATAACAATACGATACCAAGTCAATAATCAATAATACTTTTATAACGGCGATTCTTCGGGAGTTTCAATGAATGCACGGTTATAGTATAATAAAGTATATAATTGGAACACACACACGGGTATTGACAATATAGTTAGCTTAGGGCTACACATGTGGCGTCGGTCGCACGATCGTAGCGTGCACAGCCTATCATTTCGCCTCGCGGGTGCCGACTGGCTACGCGAGCGAGCGTCGATGTTGCGGTGGGAGCGAGCGGGGTAACCTTGTCGTGCGGATAGCGCGCGGTGTAACTTTGGCGCGTCGGCGCGGACGCACGTGCAACGTTACACACTCCCCCTCTAGTTCGAACATAGCGCCCTCGCGTTCGGGCTAGCAATCAAATCTACGTGGCCGACCGCGTCTGCGCTTCTCCCTAACCGGAGCCTCGATACCACCGACGAATGGAGTCAGGTCTGAGACGTGGTAACGTCCTACGTGCTCGCTTCTAACAACTCCTTCCACCAGGTAAGTAGTAGGGCTTACTACTTCGCGGATGCGATAAGGGCCATCCCTCCGGGGTATAAACTTCGCGGACTGACCAGGGCCGACATCGTTCAATCCTTGCGTTTTCAACAAAACGAGATCACCTACCTTATAATCTGGGGGGGCGCGTCTGCCTTCATCTGCGTATTTCTTCTGCAGAGATTGGTTACGTTCGTGGACATCTCGGGCGTCGAGCAGTACTGACGACAACTTTCGAAGATAAGGAGTAATGTTGTGGACGAAATTGTCGCTGTCCACAATGGTCTTCATGTCAGCTACGACGTCCGATGGCGCGCGCAGCTCTCTCCCGAAGGTAAGGAAAGCTGGTGAAAATCCAGTGCTCGCTGTAACAGCGGAGTTCATCGCGAACCTTATGGCCGCGAGGTGAGTATCCCACGTTGCGTGATCCTTTCCTACCAGTATCGCTAACTGCGGTTTGAGATCACGATTCTTCCGCTCAACGGGGTTTGCTTCTGGGTGGTACAGCGGTGTCAGAGACTGTTTGATACCCATCACATGACAGACCTGCTGCATCACCTCAGCAACGAACTGAACCCCGTTGTCGCTGATCATCCTGCGCGGGACTCCATACCTCAAGAAGACCTCGGATACCAAAATCTCAGCACATTCCATGCTGGTGGCCTTCTCTAATGCAAAAAGCTCAACCCAATGGGAGCACGTGTCCTCTAAAATTAAAATCCACCGGTTACCCTTTGAAGTTTTCGGTAGGGGTCCGAATAAATCGACGGACACCACTTCAAATCGCCTGGTGGGTGCAGGTGTCTGGAGCAGTCCTGCAGGCTTCCTGTTATCCACCTTGTATCGCTGGCAAGCGGCACAGCGTTTAATATAATCCATGACGAAGGGCTTCATACCTGGCCAGAAGTACCGAGATCTGATGCGTTGTAGAGTGCGCTCAGCACCAAAGTGACCTGCTGTAGGGGCATCGTGGAATTCTACGAGGACGGCTCCTCTCTCGTGATTAGGGACCACGAGGCAGGCGGAATCGGCATCTTCCGATTCGGGAGCGCACCTGTACAACACACCGTCAGACATCAGGTATCCTCTTTCTGACCACCCTCTCCCCCTGAAGGGATCGTCGGTTGTTTCCAGATCCTCAACAATCCTCTTCAGCTCCGGGTCCTTGAGTTGGTTAGAGCGCACCTCCTCAGGTGTCCTATGCGGCATATCTACCGTCACTAAGCATACCTCGCAACCAGCTGGGGTATCCTCGCAACAAGCTGGGCGGCTTAGTGCGTCAGCAATCACATTCACCTTTCCGGGAGTGTACTGTATCTGCAGGTTATAGGCCTGCAAGGTCAATGCCCATCTGGCGAGACGGCCACTGGGGGACTTAAGGCTCATCAGCCAACGTAACGGCTGATGGTCGGACTTCACCACTACTTCCGAGCCTTCTACGTAACCCCTGAACTTTGTGACCGCCCAGACGACGGCAAGGGCTTCGCGCTCGGTGGTGGTGTAATTACGCTCGGCTGGCGAGAGCAGGCGACTGGCGTATTCCACGGGCCGCTCGTCGGGACCCTCCCCCTGCATCAAAACTGCCCCGAGACAGTAGCCACTGCTATCCGTCCGAAGGGAGAAAGGCATGGTCTCGTCAGCCTGGCGAAGAATGGGCGCAGTGACCAGAAGTTCCTTGATGGACTCGAAAGCAGCTTGCTGCTCATCGCGCCATTTCCAGCTGCTGTTCTTCTTGAGCAGGTCAGTCAAAGGTTTGGCGATTGCAGCATAGTTCGGTACGAACCTTCGAAACCAGCTGGATGTAGCCAGGAAACCTCTGAGCTGTCTCTCGTTCTTTGGAGCGGGCATGTCAGCAATAGCTGAAGTTTTCTCTGGGTCTACCTGTAGACCCCCAGGAACAATTATGTGACCAAGGAATTTCACAGAGTCACGGGCGAAGCAGCTTTTCTTTCGATTGACTCGGAGACTAAACTTCTCGAGCCTGTCGAAGACCGCTTCGAGATCTTCGATGTGACCTTGGAAACTCGGTGATAAGATGATCAGATCATCTAGATATCCAAGAATGCTCACAGGCCTACTTCCTTGGTGGTCTGGTGGGATATCGGAGCAGTCACTTACCTCGTGCCCCCGATTAGGCACACTCAGGTTTGCCTTAAATCGATCTATCAGTCTTTGAAACGTGGCTCCAGAGTTGCGAAGGCCCATCGGCATCCTCTTGAACCTATAGGTGCCGGAGGGTGTAACAAAAGCGGCTTTGTCGCGGTCCTCTTCTGCGACACCAACCTGAAAATAGCCGGAGTGGAGGTCCAACGTCGTCATATAGCTGGTCGTCTTCGCTGCATGAAGCACATCTTCCATGCGCGGGAGGGGATATCTATCCGGCTCAGTCACGGCGTTAAGCCTACGATAGTCCACACATAGTCGGACTCCGCCGTCCTTCTTTGCGACTAAAACGACGTTGGCCGCCCACGGCGACTCGCACTCCTCTATAACATCTGCGCGCAGCAGCTTCTCAAGCTCACCGTCCAACAACTCTCTCTTACCTTGCGACATCCTATAAGGTGGTGAAGCGGTCGGCTCCTGCTTCTCGTCAACCCGGATGTGATGAGTGGCGTAAGTTGTAGGGGGTCCTTCGGTGGCGAAGCGCTCAACTCTTTTGCTAATGAGTTGGTTGAGCTGCGTCCTTTGTGCAGGTGACAGTCTTGTCCCTTCATCCTCTCTCAGCGCTAAGCCGGTGGTATCGACCTGCATCAGCTCTGCATCGCTGGTGGATGGAAGACTATATGACTGCACAAAAGCAAACTTCCGTTCAGGGGAACAACTAAAATGCCAACAGTTATGTTGTAGGTCCACACATATACCTGCTTTAGTGATAAAATCCTGTCCTAGAAGGGTCCTATTATCCGCTTCTGGTATCACCAAGAATGTGGTGGGGATAACGCGTCCCTGAATGGTGACGTTCGTGTCACATGACAACATCGCACGTACCTGCTGTGTACCGTCGGCGAGGCCGAGGTTGCGACGTGTTTCCTTGAAAGCCGTCCCACTGTGCAATAATATTTTGTACAGTCCGGGACTGGCAAGGCTCTCAGTAGCACCCGTGTCCAACACCGCTACACCTACTAAAGACGAAACCTCTATCTTGACCGTAGGGTGCGATAACTCATGACTATGACTCATGGATGGTAGCACTCTGAAAACTCACCTTGGCGGCGGAGGGCGTGCCTTTACACGTCGGACACTTCGACCGTATCACTCCTTCTCGACCACAACCGTAACAAGACAGCGGCGCATTGTTATCATTATCACTCGATTTTATTTTAATTTTACAATCGTCTATCGAATGACCAAACCGTTTACAGAAAGCGCAGCGCGGTCGTACACGTTTCGTATTCGTATCGGAACAAATATTCGAACTAGAGTCGGACACAGCGCGTGAAGGGTTACTTTGATTAACCGTGGCCGGTGGAGGGTTAATGTTTACATTTCGAGATTTCGCGGTACTCGGAACGTTATTATCGTTATTTGTCGATGTGTTCGCGTTATGAGACGGAATTAGTGGTTTTGTTCTACTCACCTCGCTCAGCGTCTCCTCTACATACCTTGCTCGCTCGAGTAGACAGTCGACACTACTTACACTATCGCGTGACACTCTTTTTCGGAACTTGCGGTGTAAAAGGCCGTAAACTATATCTACTTGCATAACATTAGGCAACTCATATGGTATACGCGACATTTCTGCTCGCACTCGCGATATAAACGAATCGACACTATCGTTGTCACTTTGTTCCCGCGCAAATATTTCTCGAAGGATCCGGTGGGCGGGGCGCGGGGCGCCGTACATGAATCGCAGGCGGCGTATCGCGTCGTCCCAGGTCTCCACGGTAGATCTTACTCCTTGCCACCACACTGCGGCGTCTCCGGTCAGCAACATTGGTAATCCTCGAAGAGCGTGTTCGTCGGAAACGCTAGCGCACTCTTTATAGATAAGCACGCTCTCGACGAATGCTTCTAGGGCTTCGGTACTTCGGGCGGCTCCGTCGAAGCGGGCCGTACACCGGGTGAAGTTGCTGTGCATGCCGTGCATGCCCTGCACGGTCGCGCCGGTGTGTGCGGCGGGGGGTTGAGTCGGTCCCGTCGGGTCGCAACTCGTCGACGTCGTCGGCGTCAATGTCGCGACGCTTCTCATGACGTTGGATAGCAATCGTGTGAGCTGTTCCTCTGACATGGAGATCATGTTGGCTCCTGTCGTTGCCGGGATCGGTGTAGATGTCGCCGTGGTGTCCATGCTCACGGGATTAGCTACTGCGTGGGTGTCTTCATCACTACTGGAACCATCCGCTTCCCCCTCGTTTGCGCGCGCGCGACGTGTTTTCGGCGGCATTTTCTCGACGAAACTCGCGGTAGGTAGTTAGCGCAAACGGTAAATAACGGCACTATAGTCCTGTAGGTACACTTATTACTCGAACCGGGGCGATGCAATGTTTTTGGTGTGGATTTCTTCCGCACTCGCGACGGTTATTTTTCCGTTTTGTAGGTATTTTCCGTACGGAGCACGTGCCACTAGTTGGGCGCAATTTATAACGGCGATTCTTCGGGAGTTTCAATGAATGCACGGTTATAGTATAATAAAGTATATAATTGGAACACACACACGGGTATTGACAATATAGTTAGCTTAGGGCTACACATGTGGCGTCGGTCGCACGATCGTAGCGTGCACAGCCTATCATTTCGCCTCGCGGGTGCCGACTGGCTACGCGAGCGAGCGTCGATGTTGCGGTGGGAGCGAGCGGGGTAACCTTGTCGTGCGGATAGCGCGCGGTGTAACTTTGGCGCGTCGGCGCGGACGCACGTGCAACGTTACACTTTTTATTTTAGATTTTTAAATTTTATCTTTTTTTTTTTTTTTATTTTTTGATTCGGTTCGAGAATCACTAACATAATTACCTCCTAAAATGTTTTGCAGATCCAAAACAACACCTTGTGTAGGTACTTGTACATTCATATGCATTTAGTAAAAAGATGTTATTTTGACATTACAAACGGTTTTCAACTTTATTTATTTAAATAGATGAAACTTTGCCTCACGTTGTTGAAGGATAGAGAAAGAAAGGAACGGCAAAGACAGATGGATTCTGCGAGGAATGACATGAAAGAAAAGAGAGTGAATGATAGCGTGACGGTTGACAGGGGGAAAGTTTAAAAGAAAACGTGTTGCACCAACCCCACGTATTTTTATCTGCAATATAAATGGTTCTATTAAATTGCAATTATTGAGAGAAGTTCAAGTTCTGTACTAAAACAAAGTGAGTGATCTGAGATATTCGCTACTCACTCGTTGATGGTTCGGTCAATAATAATATTTGTTCTTGATTTAAAAACGATATCTATGTTTATACATATCAGTCTATTTATGTTACAGAAGCGGATGTGAAATTCCCGTTCTGTAGTGCAAGCTATTCCAGAACATTGGAAGAAGAAAACGTTTTGTACCGACCGATAACATGGGACAGCGGCAGGAATATACTGAAGTAGGGATGGCGATCTGAGATCTATTAATCGAAGAATCGATTCTTACCTAGTACGGAATCGATCCAGTGAATCGATATTTAACCCAAAAATCGAGATTCGAATTTTCTGTTTTTATAAGAACCGTAAATTTCAATTATTTGAATGTGTTGTTCACTTAATTACTCAAAAACTCGCTAGATGGCTGGGAACTTAGTTTTGTTCGTCGCTCGTAAATAGGTAAAAGAAATAAATAAAAAAAAAAGGTTTGTACTACAAACGTGTTTTATTTAACATTAACAAAGAAAAAACAAACTCGAAAATCAAATCGAAATAAGATCGATTTCTGGAAAATCGATTTATTAAACCTCGATTTTTTTGTGTATCGATGTATCAGATTTCGATTCGAATAGATTTAAGAATCGATATTTTTCGGAGAGAATCGCCATCCCTATCTGAAGTCTTTGCTCGTGGTCAGTGTTAATGCGGAAATAATTTTTGTTTTCCATACTATAATTTATTTCATAGACTGTTTTTGCGTAGTACTATTGTTTGTTTGAGAGACAATACGAGGGCGGGTCAATAAGTCCGTGACTTTTGGAATAAAACACAGATTTTTTGATAAAAAAATAATTTTATTTTTCAACGTAGTCTCCCTTGAGCTCTATACACTTTGTCCAACGCTTCTCCAATTTTTTTATCCCTTCCAAAAAAAATTATTTGTCGAGGTCCTCAAAATAGGCCTTTGTTTGCGAGATGACTTCGTTATTGGAGTCAAATCTTTTTCCACCAAGCCATTTCTTCAGGTTTGGGAACAAGAAGTAGTCGCTCGGAGCCAAATCTGGAGAATAGGGCGGATGAGGGAGCAATTCATAGCCCAATTCATGGATTTTTGCCATGGCAACTGCACATGTGTGCACCCTTGCATTGTCTTGGTGGAAAAGAGCTTTTTTCTTGGCCAAATGAGGTCGGTTTTTTTTCAAATCGTCATTGAATCGGTCCAATAAATTGGCATAATATTCCCCATTGATTGTTCTTCCCTTTTGAAGGTAGTCAATGTGGATTATCCCGCGTGCATCCCAAAAAACAGTCGCCATAACTTTATTGGCTGACAAACCCACCTTGGCCTTCTTCGGCGCCGATTCACCCTTAGAAACCCACTGTTTTGACTGTTGTTTGGTCTCTGGTGTGTTGTGATGGATCCATGTTTCGTCCACGGTTACAAAACGGCGCAAAAACTCCTCCATATTGCGATTAAACAACGCCAAACCTTCCTGTGAAGTTGTTACACGATTGCGTTTGTGGTCGACTGTGAGCAAACGCGGCACCCATCTTGCGGAAAGCTTTCTCATGCCCAAGTGATCATTCAAAATTGAAACCACTGAGCCATGCGAGATCCCTACGGCTTCCACAATCTCTCGCACTTTCAATCTTCGGTCGGCCAACACCATATCGTGAATTTTTTCGATTGTTTCGGGTGTAGAGACCTCAACTGGGCGTCCAGGACGTTCGGCATCTTCAGTGCTTGTACGGCCACAACGAAATTCAGTAAACCACTTTTTTACCATTGAAATCGATGGTGCAGAGTCCCCATAGTATTTATCAAGCTTAGTCTTGGTCTCGGTAATGGTTTTTTTTCGCAAGAAATAATGCTTAATAAGCACACGAAATTCACTTTTTCCATTTTCTCATCAAATTAGTGAGTAGTCTGATAAAAATAGCTGTCAAACACAAACTAACTGACGCAGCAAGTTTAAATTTTGACAGGAGTCAACTGACAGATGCCTGTTGACAGGAGCAGTGTTGCTGTTTCAGTAAAGAGGTCAGAAATTCAAAAAGTCACGGACTTATTGACCCGCCCTCGTAGATACGATAAACAATTATAATGAAACCTATATAAACTCACCCTCGAATTTGTCAAATTCTTCAGTTTGTGTAGGGGCCGCCTCTTTGCTTACCGGGTTCAGCGTGCACTCAGATATAATGTAGTCACAACTGTGTCCTGAAGTTAAGAAAGAAGAGGGTTACAGTTTTCGTGAATTTAGTTTTTTAAGGACAATAAAATAAACTTTTACATTAAAACCAAAATTAATAAATAAATCTTTAGATTCGATTTCTGTTTGGTTGTCAATGAGTAGTATTGTCTCGCTCACACATGCTGAAAATCGTATCTATCGTTTCATGTGTGATGTATGAGCTCACTCTTTTTAGAATGGATACTTTTGCGTGCAACCTAAGTATAGTGAGGTCAAATTTAACGATTTAATTCTTTGAATAAAACGCCATTCATGTTTACTGCGTGTCAATTCTCTTTGAAAAAAAAAATACGAAGAATATAAACTATAGCGGAAACGAAAAAAAAAATTTTCTAAATTATTAAATGATTTACAATTTGTGCAGTGCCCGGGCGTATATGACACACCGAGCTTTAGAAAGAAACTATCACTCAGGTATGAGTAAAGCTAGCTTTTCCTAGGAGAGCGGGGGACGCCTTACAGCGTCCGCAATTTACGGGCGAATGACATCACTGAAAGTCAATCCCCGGTGACATAATTTTCCTGACAGCCGTCACTGCGGCCATAATGTGGGCACAACACTCTACAAATCCGAACTTTTTTAAATCTCGATGTGTCAAATCGGCTGTATATTATAGGTTAACGTAACATAATCAGCCTAAAACGTTCCCACAGCTGGGACACAGGCCTCCTCTGTGAGAGGAAGTGAGCCGTAATCCACCACGCGGGCCCAGTGCGGGTTGGTAGATGTCACATGTCTTCGAATTTTTAGTTCTCGGACATGCCGGTTTCCTCACGATGTTTTACTTCACCGTTTTGAGAGCAGTGGTGATTAAATAATTTACACAAAGTAAAGCGCTGGCCTGGGTTCGAACCTACGACTTACAACTCAAGTCGCGGCCGTTACCACTTGGCCACCACTCCTCCCCGTCGTAACGTAACGCTAGACTCTAATGTGGCGGTTAAGGTCCCCCGTTTTATTGATTGAATGTCACTCACTTGATATGAAGAAAACTATAAATCAAGTTGAGTCGATCTATCAACCGAGTATTTCGTACCGCCCGCCCGTGGATATTGGCCACGACCGCCTCCGAAATATATCAGAATAAGTCAGAATTACTCGTTTTAACGTTTCACGGTACGTTACTGGTGACATAACAAAACATCACGCCAGTATTCCCGAAAGGGTTAGGCTGAGATGTACCTATAGTACACCTACATTTCGCCAGTTATGTTTAAGTCCCATGTCATAGGGGCGAGCTTGCCATCAAACGGGCACAAATCCCGATTTCGGGCTGCTACTGAGAAATTACAGATACAAAAACCCAATGACACATTGCCCGACCTGCGAATCGAGCCCAGGATCTCATGCTCCGTGCACGTATGGGAGTGGCGGGAGGAGGCGAAACGCCGGGGCGTAACTCCGCTGCCGCGAGAAATCACGACACAGCGGACGGAGCTCCGGCGGGATCTCATGGCGACATGGAGAGTGCGATTGTCGCAACACAGTGCTGGGCACGCCACAATTGTGGCGATAAGTCCCTTCTTTGAAGAGTGGTTACAGAGGCGCCTTGGCATCCTCACCTTCCACCTGACACAGGTTCTCACCAGACACGGCAGCTTCCGGAGATTCCTGTGTCGGATAAGGCGGGAGGAAATGCCCGGGTGTCACCACGTGTGGATCGCCCGGAGGACACGGTGGAGCATACGGTGAAGGTCTGTTCGGCTAAGGCAGAGCACCGCCGTGTCCTCGTGGAGGTGATCGGCGGCGGAGATCCCTCGCTTCCGGCACTGGTCCAGGCCATGGTACGGAGCGAGAGGGCATGGGTAGCCGTCACCTCCTTCTGCGAAGCAGTAATGCTCGCGAAGGAGAAGGCGGGACGGTTGAGGGAAAGGCTAATTCCCTGGGCGTCGGGAAATACCCGGGCCGATTTTCGGCCACCGTAGGCGTGGGCTTGCGGACGATGAGCAATGGGTAGCTCGCCGTCCGATAAGGACCAGGCCCGGGTCGTGTGTTCCACGAGCGCCTCAAAGAGATTTCGTCAGCACAAGTGTAGGGGTCTACTAGGGCCGATGCCTGCCAGGGACGCGGAAAAGTCCGAAAGGGTTACCCCCCTGGCAACACAACGGAAGGAACACGGGTGGCTTTAGTCAGTGAGAGTCTAACACACCCTCCCGTTCCGCCCAGAGCGGGAGAAGTTATTTGATAATTTCCCAACCAAACCATAAAAAAGAAAAAAAAAGGATCTCATGCTCAGCAATAGCATCTGCGACCACTCGACCAATGAGGCAGTTGCTAGTGATCAATGGTTTTATTTGTGTCTGGACAATGCAAATAAAATCATTGACACACTGTCCCATACCTTTAACGCGAAGTTTTTGACCGTGTTCTGGATTTTCAACTTTCGGCCTCGAACCGAACATTGAGAATTTAACAGAGTGCATCCCCAGCGCATTGTAATAGTGCACAGTTGGATTAAAAATCAAGTGCGCGGCATTTTTTGCCGGCTCTTCTCCATAGGAAAGACCAATTGGAACCGTGCACCTAACTTTATATATAGGTGCCCATGTAGATTTATGTGAAATACAATATTTTGATTTTGAATTTACAAGACATTTACACAGACCTTAATGATTAGATGAGACTTAATGATTAGATGTTGGGTTTCCGGAATAACACATCTTTTTATACTTTTAAATACTAAAACTGATTTAGTATCTCACTTAAGGCGCTGTCAAGAGGCAAATGACCAAAATAGGCTCGTCTTAAGAAAAAAAATGCTAAATCTGTATAGTTTGTGGAAGCGCAAAAAATATATGTTAATTTTGAACTTATTTCTCAGAACTTAGTTGTTACCAAAATACGTTTTGAAAAAAAAAAAATGGCGATACAAACTATCGTTAAACTAACCTCTTACCTCCAAAACAATCCAAAATATCTGTATTAAAATTAAATATAAACATACGTTACGTATTTAATTTATAACAAGAAAGTCTTATTTTAATGCAGAACTTGGTCTTTTTTTGTTTTCGATTACTCAACTCAATTTAGAGTAAATAGATAATTGCTTCATATTTTGCAATAACTTACAAGCGTTGTGTGATCGCGTTTCTCTTTTTTATCCAGTCTGACAGTGAACGCAGTTTTGTTGTTGTCAGCGTCTTAAGGATAAAGGAGCATGAATACGACTTTGGCATTCAAAATTTAATCCAGTAAACACACGACGGAGCTGCTTACATCGTTACAAATCTGTGCCCCATACATTCCCTTGACATACTTAAATGACAAACAAAATGGATTACACAAATACACGTATTTATGATATGTCACATGACATGTCGTGCAGAGGGTTAGCCTCGGAATAAAAAGCTGTTTATATTTAACTTTTACATAAAGGAAGATTTGTTTATAACTTATGTTACCGCTACTTAGCGAGGATGCATAGTAATGTTTGTTTTGAAGAAACATACATAGGAAAGAAAGAAGCGTTTGAATTTAAGACTTTACGGCACGATGAAGTTTGCTTACAAAATATCAAAACTTCATCGTGCCGTAAAGTCATAATGCCGTAAAGTCAAATTCTGGTTATCATAATCTGATAACCAGAATCCCATACTAGTTGATTAACTGCCTGATAGTTTAACCGCCCCTAATCTGGTAGACACACAGACGGGTATTGGTCTCTAAAATGTGGTTAAAATTCAGTTTTAAAAAGATCCCGCTTCCTAGAAATTAGCCATACCTGCCGACACCTAAAGGATTAAGAAACAATGTACACTGTCCTCCTATACCTATTAAGTACTATTAACACTGTAATTTGAAAACGTTGTAAAAGCCAATTATTTTTCAAAATCAAAATCAAAAGTCATTTATTCAAACTAGACTGAGATTCAACACTTTTGGAACGTCAAAGTTACATAAGACAGTCCCCCAAAAACGCCCGCCCTTCACACCCTTCACCCTTTTAAAAGAGTAACCGTGGAGTTTCTTATTGCCGGCTCTTCTACATAGGAAACGACCAATTGGAACCGTGCACATAGCTTTTGGCGTGTCATTAAGTAGGTTTATGTATAATAAAATATTTTGATTTTGAATAAAATGCCAATAAGTGCACTGGATTAAAAAAATGCGCCTTTGAAGCTGAAGATCTGTCGGTTTATTCAGTAAAAATTTCACCGTGAAAATTTAGGTGAAGCTGTCATTCCACCTGATGTTAGGGTGTTTTTGAAAAGTTAGCCACGTTGAGAGATTTTTGGTAGGGGCAAAACTTATGGGTTCCCGTCACCGTCATGCTAATGTGACGTGTTGCGCCATAATGGCGACGCGCAGCGGCCTGTGTACATGTATATTTATTTATTTACTATGTATATATACTTTATTGTACACCAGATTATACATTACAAAGATAAAAAAAATATATACACTACAAAATATACAATGGGCGTCATAATCGCTTACTGCGATCTTTTCCAGGCAACCATGGAATAGACAGTGATTTCCTGGACATACAATGGGGTTGTCTTTGGTGCAAATAAAAAGTATGTAAGTACAACATAAAATAATAGATACATACATACTAACTATTTAAGCAACGAAGGTAAATGAAGACTATATACAGTTTAATCCTCCTCATTAATGACGTTCTTCAAAAAGGTCAGGTGCGTAGCACTCGCAACCAGCGTGCGTGTACGACCAGATGTATGAACGTAAACGAAGCAAAAGGAGTATGTAAGGAGCGTAGCAGGTGCCGTTCTATAGTTTCTGCTTACCCCCATGGGAAGAAGGCGTGAGTTTATGTATGTGTATGTATGTATTTAGTTTAATACAGCTAACAACGAGAAAGTTCTATGTTTTTACTACTGTCGGCAGTCCCCACGACTGCCCATTTATTATATATTTTTTAACCACAACGGGGAATCTCTTGACCTTCATCTCACCTGATAGTAAGTGATGACCAGGTCGAAGGTGGAAGCGAGCTTCACCTGGAATCCACAACCACAGAGGAACTGGCTATCTTACCTCTAACTGCCGAAATACAACAATGCTGTTAACAGTGTTGCTATGGTGACAGGCTAGTAGCTAGCCAGGCGGACTTCGAACAAATCCTACCATCAAGCATGAGGGATCGAGCTCGGGGCCTCTGGCTCTTACCACTAGACCACAGAGGCGGTTTTGTAGACAATATTCCCTCCAAGATCATTTCACCGAAGTAATCACGGTGAGATGTTTAACAGAATAGATCTAGTGAAGGGCAATTGCTATATTTTTTAAAGTACGTTTGCATTCTAAACTCAGTCTCAATTTGTCAAAAATGCCTTAAGTCAGGAGTCAGTGCCTTCATTACACTAATTGTTATGCCAAAAAATAAATTTTAGATTTACTCTCAAATGAACAAAAATAACCGGCCAATTGCATGTCGGACGACATACAATGAAGGGTTCCGTAGTTGGGATGGATTTCTCCCAAAAACAAACTTAACATTGTAGTTGAAAAACAATTCTCCATCTGCAAATGTAAGTTGGTCGACTATTACTCGTTAACTTGTAAAGCCTGCTTAGCTGTGATAGTTTTCCTTTTAACTTCGTTATTGTATATATTACTGCCATTATTTTTTTTACATATCCAAAAACAAACATTTAGCTGGAAGGGGAGGGGGGGGGGGGGACACACACACTTGACTCTCAACAAAAATTTGCACTTTAAAGCTTAATATTACGCAAATGCATCCCTGAATTGAAAAATGGGTTTCACAGACTTTCAATATTTTTAAACGGCCTATCCAACGATACCCCACAAAAGGGATAAACGAAAAAAATAATCGTCTCCCTTTACGTGTAAGAGAAGAGGTTTGTAACCCAAAAAAAAAAAATTTTTTTTACCACTTTGTCGGCGTAACTAATATGTATATCCATGAAAAGTTACAGCTTTCTAGTACTTAGAGTCCCTAAGCTAAGCCGTGGACAGACAGACAGACAGACGGACATGACGAAACTATAAGGATTCTTTGTTGACTACGGAACCCTAAATAGAATAATAAAGTTTAAGCATGCATGAATACAAAAATTGCGAATAGATTTTGAAAGTATTTTATTTCAGGAATTGGCCTTCAGGTGATGTCGTAGAAGTCTGGCTGATAAACTCAAACTTGAAGAAGAGCAACACTGACCTGTTTTCTCTAATTGTTGAATGTATTGTATCTCAGCATCTGTCTTGTTAACACTAGTCAGTTTGCTTATGTCTGAGGCAGTTGGTTGGATGGACTTGGTTTCTAGTGATCCGCCAAGTGTATTAGTGCTGGTCGTCACGTATATCATGTTAAATCGGCTTCCTGAAAATATAATTATATGTAAAGATGCTGCATTCCAATTTATACCTTACCACAATGACATAAGAGTCTCATGATATGCACATGACTTGCATTATTATAATAGATTTTTTTATCACTTTTAAAATCTAGTCTATGTACAAAATCATGGCAATGAATACATTATATATAAGCGATTGCGTTGACGGCCATACTATGTCACAGTCGTCAGCGTCTTCCACACTTATTTATTAAAACCACAATTCATTGTTTCAAGCACAATATTATCATAATACGTTTCTACAAAAGTGCGTTAATTTGCGCTTTTATAATTTCAAAAATGACGATATTATCGTAGACGTCCATGGCATCACGATAACATAGGGAAGTAAAATGTATGTAAATATATGAGACGTTTTTAACTTTCCTTCCATGATAACGTCACAAAGTGCACGTTACGGTATTTCCACACATTTTACTTCCGTGTTATCGTGGTGTGATCTGTTGCTGTTTTTAAAAGAAGAGTGAAAGAACACTATCGTTTCCACTTTGCCATAGTTGCCTATTATGTATTTATTATATTATGATATTAATTATATGTAAGTATTTTAGTGATATTTATTTTAGGAGTATGTATGTATGTAAGTTTATTCTCTTATTGAATTAGTGAATAGTTTTTTGTTTTTATGTATTTTGTTTTCTCTTCTACTCTTACACACGGTGTCTACATCTCTTTGTCTATTGTCTTATCGCAGGTATGCTGGAAGAGATTTCTTTAGAAATAAGCTTCACCTTTGTACGTATTTTTCTGTTCCTTTCTTCTTGTCTGTTTGTATGTATGTGTGTACATAAACTGTTAAATAAATAAATAAATGTATGGTTATAGTTAACCCATATTTCGGACATTGCAGCCAATAGGTCGGCTGTTGTTTTACGAAACTTGGAAATGATAAAGCTTGGTTAAAATAATCTTATATAATATTCTGCTCTCCAGAAGTGCTTCGAAAGCACTGTAATCACAATTGAGCTTATTGCTCATTGAACTAGAGACTTACTCTACAGATTAATTTTCAAAGATTGGGTGAATGTGTAGTCTAAATGAGCTGAGAATCTATCAGTCAATTCACTTAATTATGTTCACTTACTGATGCTGGTGTCTGATTTATCAGTTGAACGGGTATGATAGGACCCCAGATTAGTGCCAATTAACGCCTTCTTGATCAAGTTGTTCAGTAATATTTCTGTAATAATAAATTAATAAACATATTTATAGACGGTGGACTTACGGTGGAAGGAACATTGTTATATAATGCCACGGATTCAGTACATAATTCTAGACAAATAAACGAGGGAATATGCATGTTTTTTTTTTCACTGTATCTATAATAGACAGTAATATAAACCAAAGAAAAGTATTAAAAGTTAAATTCAACTACTGCTTGTTGCTCAAAACTCCAACAATTTTCTACTACAGTTCCTTTTCTGTCGCGGGCATTTGCCACAAAACTTCTTTGTTTACATCTGTTTGTAGCCCCAAATCATATAAATTAAATTATTTGTTGTGATTTATTCAAGCAGAAATCGCACTTACTTATTTACCTTAGTGCGATTTCAAGCACTTTGCTAAGAATAGATTGTTATTGGTGCCGATTCCCTTGTTCACAAATTAAATTTAATTTAAGTTCAGTGCATCTTTTTCTTTCTATTTCATTACGAAAAGGACAGAAGATACATTTTAGTTTAGTCCTGTCAAATTAATCAGCGCTTGACGTAAATTGACGTAATTTTAGTAGGCAAGTTTTTAGTCACGTCTAAACTTGTATGGAGTAGGGACAGGCGCTGATTAATTTGACAGAACTGAACTAAAATTTATCTTCTGTCCTTTTCTTAATGAAATAGAAAGAAAAAGATGCACTGAACTTAAATTTAGTTTAGTTTGTGAACAAGGGATTCGGCACCAATAACAATCTATTCTAGGTAAGTAAGAGTCTCCGCCCAGAGCGGGAGAAGTTATTTGATGATTTCCCACCCAAAAAAAAAGTGCTACCATTCGCGTCACGCGTCAAGTTATAATGAACGCACCGTATTAACAGTATAGTTACACTTAGAAGAGCGATGTTAAAAACATGACCAAACAGCACCCACACCACATTGTTAAAAATAGTTACAAGATAACTATGGCTGTATAGGTAACTATTTCATTTAATTACTGCTTTCTGTTGTATTTTACCTGTTTCATAATAGGAATCCAGTCCTCGTGCTGAAGTAGACCTTGTGAAATTGAAGACGGCCGTATTCGGGTCTGTGCCTGTTTCGAAAAAAATATGTTAAAGTTTTGAAAAATACATTTATGTCAAACATTTTTTTTGATCATTGATATAGTTTCTCGTTGCTTTATGGGTTTTTACACGACTGCCCAAATAAAGGAGTGTTATGTTTTCAGGGTTCATGTATGTTTGTGAGTTTCTTTATTCCACCATAACTTATAAACGGCTTCACCGATATCAATGTATGTAGTATCGTTAGAAGCGTTGCGTTATTCCAGGTAACATAGGCTAGTGAAAATATAAAAAAATATAATGTGGGTCCATGGTTCATAAAAATATATGTTTTTTTTTTCATAAATATTTGACTACGTATACTTTTATCGTCTAGGCTAGTCTAGAGCTTGCTTAGTCCATAACAACAATATATAACAGGCAAGAACTAAATCGCCGCAGAGATCATAATCACAATTAAAAAACTAAAATAAAAATAGTTTCGCGTCATTATTTGCGCCATATCGATTTCCTAAAAAATAAAAGTTATCTTTCTTCTCTTTTTTAGTTATATTTTTTAAAGAAAATGCCATTTATTCCCTTTTACTCTGGGTGCTTGTGTATTATGATTATAGTTTTTATCATTGATTTATATATGACTAGCTGCGCCCCGTGGTTTCACCCGCATAAGTCTTGATCCCGCAGGAATATCGAGATAAAAAGTATTCTATGTCCTAATCCAGGTCATGATCTACCCATGTGCCAAATTTCATCCAAATCCGTTCTGCTGTTTTACCGTAAAAGCGTAACAAACAAACAAATAAATAAACAAACCCACTTTGGTATTTATAAAATTAGTAAGGATTTAGACTGCAGGTAATATTCAGCTCGTTCATTTTACTGTATATAACTGATTATGATAACACTCCATCTGGTGGGATCCTGGTGATCTGCTATACAGGTTATCCTAGTGCAGACACCAGTCTCACAAAATTTGTCACGTCGTTGTTAATTTTGTTTTAAATATTTATCATTTCATTGTTGGTGAAGAGAAAATAAATTATTTGAATTTGAATTATCAAAGTTGTGATCATTAAAATAATTGGTTTGTAACTCAATCATGCCAGCGAGACTTTCATGTATTTATTTTAAAACACCAATACTTCCTCATTATTTTTAAAATCAGAATTTTAGTTTAATAACGTTTAATGAAGTCAAATATTTTGCGTTTAACCGACTTTTCGACCGACCGTTTCGAACTCGTACCTACTGAGGTCTTTGACGGTAATAAAAACGTAAACATTGGTAAAAATGAATTTGACTCACGAAATATACGTTATGAAACATAGAATTTTAGTCTGTGCCCACTAATCTAAGATTCTATCAAAATCAATCAATCTAAATCGTAATATTTGTTGAACAACCTATTAAACTGGTAAGGAACGTTAAAAGGATTCCAGGCATATTTTCATGAATCCGAAATGCTGTTAAAATAAGTTAGACAAACGAGAAAGCTATGTCAATCTGCCGACGCAAAATTATTCCGCAGAAAACTATTTAAAGCGAAATTAGAGTTTTCGTACATATTGTTTTTGTTTAATATAATATGTTATATCCACTCCATGAATAAATTCGTATCATCAGTTTGAAAAAGAGTTTAAAATGTTTTGATATATCTTCTATCTTTTCGAAGGAAAACCGAATAGTG
Source organism: Atethmia centrago (assembly GCA_905333075.3). NCBI lineage: Eukaryota > Metazoa > Arthropoda > Insecta > Lepidoptera > Noctuidae > Atethmia > Atethmia centrago. The sequence continues at coordinate 25,151,368 of HG995374.1, read as the reverse complement.
TAATTTTGAGCGTGAAATCTGGAAACCACATAACGCTAAACGTCAAAGTGTGGTGATTTGTTAGGTACTCTAAAACAACTAATAAAAAAAGAAACAAATTACACAAAGTGACAGCTAGCACATCCAGTGAATAAAAAAAAAAAAAACAAAGAAAAAAACTCATGCTGTTCAGTGAATATAATTGTGACACTCAAATGTTTGCTGGGATTACGTCCTGCGTTTATTCTAAAAAGTGTTCCTTAGTTTCAGGAAAGTAAATTAAAAAAAATCACTGTTGGGCAAATTAACCTTGTATAGTATTTTTGCCCTATCTAAGCCTACATTCAGTTGTTTTTAGCGAAGCTACATATTCTTTTTTGTGTTTAATTCGTACATAACTAAAACACAAAACTGGAACAACGACATTATGTTGTCATATTATAATTGTATCAAGCTGCGATCACACTGTAAGGCAACAGCGAGTAAACTAATGGCGCGTTTACATCAAGTGTGTAACCGAATGCATCACCCGCATTTGGTTTAACCCGTTTCATTAACCGAATCGGTCTGTTCACATTAGGTCGGTGACTGAATGCTTCGGTCACATTCGGTTTAACGCACTCCCCGACCAACAGCAAGTTTCCACAAGTTGGTTATGACCGAATACGGCCATCTGTAACAACTTTTATACTAGATCGGTCACCGCAAATGAGCTGCGATCGAATACGGCCAACCGAATTATAGTTTACATTAGTCGGTGACCGAAAACGGTTGTAGCTGACTACGGCCAAACTGAACTAATGTAAACAGTAGGTAATCATTAACATTCATCAGTAACATTATTCTTCCACGCTTCCGCCTTAGCAGCGCAGACGCAGCTTACGATTTTATAACGAATATGCTAATGAGTCCTAGCTTTTACGTTAAAAAGGTTCTCTTTAATAGCTGTACAAAGAAAATTAGAATAAAAACTTTTGTGCGATTGAGATTATCTTACCACTGATTGTGTGATAGCCCTGCGGCGACCTCCTCTGATGCACGAGGTTGTGGGTTTAAATTCAGGTGAGTATCAATGTGGGTTCTCCAATTCATAATTATGTACTTTCTGAGTGAAGGAAAACATCACGAGAAAGCCAGGACTTTTAGTTAATATTAGAAGTCTGAAATCGCCAACCCTTCTTGAGCAAGCGTGGTGATCAATGCCCATGCTTCTCTCTATGAAAAGAGGCCTTTGCTCTGCAGTGGCCCAGTGGTAACGGCTCCGATTTACGAATTGTAGGTCGTAACTTCGAACCCAGGCAGGCGCTTTACTTTGTGTAATTTATTTCATCACCACTCCTCTCAGAACAGTGAAGGAAAACATCGTGAGGAAATGGCATGTTCTAGTACCAAAAATTCGAAGACATGTGACGTCTACCAAGCCGCACTGGGCCCGAGTGGTTGATTACGGCCCACCTCTTACAGAGAGGAGGCCTGTGTACCAGCAGTGGGAACGTTACAGGCTGATTATGCTATATGTGATTATCTTACCACACGAAATGATTTCACGAGGCTTGTTCAAACTAGCGTCGTCAGGGATGCAGCAACATTTGTATAAAACAGTTTCATCGCTGCTTACAGACTTTGAAACTACAGTTGCCTTGCTAGTTCTTAAATTCATAGCTGCATTGTTGCCCACAGCTGCAGCCACAGTAGTTTGGCTTCCTTGAGCCGTTGCATCAACCACAAATGGGGTTGCATTGCTTCCTTGAGCCATTGCAACAACCACGGCTGCAGCTAGATTGCTTCCTACTGACTTTGAACTTGAAGTTAAAGCTGTATTGCTTCCTACAGCTGTATTTTCTGTAAAAAATACAAGAAGTTTTGATCAAAATATAGTAAGTGAAGCTTAATAATTATGGGTATGAGTTTAAAAACTTTTAAAATCTTCCAAGTATTCGATAGTACTCGTAACTTTCGACAACACCTTTCACGGCTTGAACGGCTCCCGTGACGGAGGGACAGCCCGTGGCTGCTAGGGGATGCTCTGCCGAGCAGGTGAGGGCAAGCACCATCCGTCTTGACTTCACGGGGATGCGAGCCTTTACCGTGAGCTGCCTCGAGTCGGCGACCAAGAAAATTGCCGGGGAGGGCCGAAGGCTATTGGTGGGCTGGGTTTCCATGCAGGTCAACAGCTGGAACCTAGATCTCACTACAGCCACCGCCACAGCCGCTGCCAGAGCCGCCGCCACAGCCGCCGCCACAGCCGTCGCCATTGCCACCGCCGCTGCCGCCTCTACCGTCGTCGGTTTTCATGGTCCTCGGACGGCGCCACCGTCGGGTTCCCAAATAACGGTAGGAGGAGTGACATCGGCGTCGAGTCGTACTTGGGACTCGTCCTCGACAGCTGGTGGAACTTTGTGGAGCATTTCCGACGTTTGGCTCCCAGACTAGAGTGGGCTGGCAATGCCTTGAAGCGGCTCGTGCCCAATCTAAGGGGTCCATACCCCTCCTGCCGGAAGCTCACCGCGTGGTTCGTGCGATCCATGGCCCTCTACGGGGCACCAGTGTGGGCGCGTTCCTTGACGTGGTGGCCAGACCGCTGGTTGAACGCGTCCCAAAAGGGTCATGGCCATTCGGATGGTCCGGGTCTGGCACGGTCTCTAGTGAGGTGGCGGTCTTCCTTCCCGGATTGCTTGCCGCCATGAGATCTGGAGGCAAGTCCTCTCGCAAATATGGGAGTGGCGCGAGGAGGCGAAACACCGGGACGTAACTCCTTTGCCGCGAGAAATCACGGCACAGTGTACAGAGCTTCGGTGGGATCTCATCGCAACATGGAGAGTGCGATTGTCGCAACCAGTGCTAGGCACGCTATAATTGCGGCGATAAGTCCCCTCTTTGAGGAGTGGCTAGAGAGGCGCCACGGCGTCCTCGCCTTTCGCCTGACGCAGGTCCTCACCGGACACTGCTAGTTCGGGAGGTTTCTGTTCCGAATAAGGTGGGAGGAAACGCCCGGGTGTCACCATCGTGTGGATCGCCCGGAGGACACGGTGGAGCATACGGTAGAGGTATGCCCGGCTTGGGCAGGGCACTACCGTGTCCTCGTGGAGGCGATCGGCGTGGAGATCTCTCGCATCCAGCCCTGATCCAGGCCATGGTACGGAGCAAGAGGGCATGGGAAGCCGTCCACTTCTTTTGCGAAGTAATGCTCGTGAAAGTGGAGGCGGAACAGTTGAGGGAGTGGCAAACTTCACGCCCTCACGCCCCTAGCCACTGCTAGAGACGCCTTGAGCGTCGGGAATCCCAAGCCGATTCCCGGCCACCGTAGACGCGCGCTTGCGGACGGTGAGCGATGCTCACCATCCGATAAGGACCAGGCCCGGATCGCCTTAAAGAGATGTCAGCACAACTGTAGGGGTCTGCTAGGGCCGATGCCTGCCGGGGTCGCGGGCAAGTCCGAAAGGCATACCGTAGCCTCTGGCAACACACAGGTAACGGAAGGAACACGGGTGGATTTTAGTCAATAAGAGTCTTACACGCCCTCCCGCTCCGCTCAGAGCGAGAGATCTTATTTGATCATTTCCGACCCAAAAAAAGGTGAGGTTTATTAATACAATAATTAGTTCAGATAGAATAATAGAAATATAATTAGTTATTATTTTGTAGGTACAATTCAGATGAAACACAAATCATTAATTCTTTTACCTGCATATAATACAGAAATATCCTTATAAGGTAGCTCTTGTGACGATATGGATACTATCTTTGGGCCTGAAAAAAAGATTTTGGATAAAGAAAGAAAGCTCGCCACTGCAGTCGGACATATATGTTTCAATAATACGTTTTGTTGCCTTTAGTAGAGCTTTGGTTTCCTAGGAAAGCGGCTCTGTCATATTATAACGGCCGCCATGAAAATCTGTTATCTTCACCTTTATTTGACAAAAACGCTCTGTATTTAGACAGCCGTTATCGTGTGAGCGTTCGCCGCTTTCTTAGGAAGCCAAAGTTAGAGCCAAAGTTAGAGATTCAGTCCTAAAGGCGACTAGAGGCGAAAACCGAAATGGACCTACCTGTAAATGCAAGTTTCTGTGTAGTCGAGCATGTCTGGACAGCCAAATTCACCTTTTCCGGATCGTTACACATTAGAACACACTCTAAAACAAAATCAAAGCCAAATTAAAAGTTAACAATGCGTTATTTATGAATACCGCGTTAAGAAATGGTACTTGACATGACAGTCATGAGTTTGTCTGCAGAACCGACATATGCAAGATTGCGAGGCTGACCTGTCGTGGCAGGGGCGTGCCGTCCATAGAGGCAATTATGCCTAGTCTAGCCTACCAACAACGCCAAATACATTTATTGTAACTATGTAATACAATAATACAAAATATTAAAAAAAAAGTTAAACTCCTGTTATAAAACTTATAGCAACTTGTCGCGCCCGCCGTGTGACGTAAATCACAGTTCGACGGAGATCGATACGGTACGCACTATTTATTAGGCAAGCACTCGGCTAGCCTATATCTCATTGATAAATTTACGCACACTGGTGTATATTTTCGTGTGTATGAAGTAACTCCTGCGGCTGGAGCTGGCCACCGCGTGCAGTCATTGGTTGTGTGTAAAGTCAAGATTTAAGAATGAAAAGTATTGAAGACCAGGGTTCCCAAGTTTTGGACAATTCCCCGAATTGCGGGGAATTTGAGAAAAAGACTACACACAGACACATAGTTTCCTTCATGACTACTAGAGACAATTAAAAAAACAGGGTGGTATTGCCGAATTTATACCTTCTTCGCTTGGTTTTTGGGGAGTTAGTAAAATAAGTTTCGGCAACCCTGGACTGTATTATCCGGGAAAAACACGGTATGATAATGATACAATTTTAATTGGTAGTGTTTTTTATCGACAAATTAGAAGCCAAGTAGTTTCATGTGACACGCAATTAATATCCGATCTTGAATGTTTTGCTTTTTTATATCTTATTAAGTTATAAGTATTTCGTTTTTAAACGTAAAGTAGTGTAAATATTATTTGTTGTGTTATTATTTCTTTATTTACCTAATAATGGTATTCTGTTGTGAATTTTGCGCCGATAATGTGTGTTTGTTGGAAGTTAAAAGCAGTAAGTTTTCGCAATTGTCGTTTAATGATAAGATATAAGATGTGTCTGAAGGTAGATGTGTGCCCGAATTACGAGAATTAATCAAAAAATATGATAATTCATGACTTCGGATGTCTTGCAAGTGACGTGTTCTGTAATTATCACCCACCCAACCCACTTGGTTATGATATGAGGTGGCCGAATCTTTCTTCTGTTTGCATCGTCAGAAAATCGTGTTTTGAACCTTGCATAATGTGGTGAGTTCTTGTATTTAACTTTTGTTTTTACATGATTATTTTGTTTTTTTTTTTTTTTGAATTTGGCCCGAGATTGTGATTGGCCGATGTGCCGGCAATACAAAACACACTTGTCTGCACATTGCTGTCGTACCGACTGTTCGTCCGACTTATGTTTTGTCTATCATAATATACTGAACCACCGAGTTCGGTCGCCGTAGACAAACGATCTCCGTCACTCGATCTCCGTCCGTCGAGTTCGAATAATCTCGTTTCTCGGTGACGTCCCGGTGCAGGCTGCGGTGGACACACGCCCTACGAGTCTCAAATTTCATTTTCAAATGTTGGAGTTGGATAAGTATGAAATCTGTCTGCTTAAAATTGGTTCAAAATTATTGTTGTTATATTATATTTAAAGGATTGGATCTCATCTTACCTGACATAAAAACTTCATCTTTTTCGCCAGTGATGGAAGGTGTGATGCCTGCCAATGTTACACTAGTTGCTTTTACCGTCGCACTAGGAGTCATTTGTGTTTCTATATCTAAAGAAAACATATTACCATTATTAACCGTTAGTAGCTTCGATGTCGTTGAGTACTTGACGAAACTGATAGATGGCACACCTAATCCTAGTGCGTGACTTTTGCCTAACGCAACACAATATCTCATAATGAAAGGAGGCAGACCAATAAAGGAAAGATTGTAAATTATATTATGCGTAAGAAGAAAGCAGTTCTACAATGACGGCCAACAGAGATGTTTGGAAGGACACGCTGCGCTGACCTCAAATAAATTTAGAGGATGATGATATAAGATGGTCTAAGATGATCTAAGAGTGGCTTGTGGCTAAGTAATACCATCCGCACGGGTCGATCAATCAGGTTAAGCTACGTTTGCCGCGGTTGGTCTGTAGATGGGTGACCATCTTTACATACCTCCGTGCCTCAGAAACGTTAAACCGATGGTCCCGGCTGTTATTTGTAGATCCTTGACATTCATTACGGGTAGTCAGAAGCTCGAAAGTCTGACAACCAGTCTTACCAAGGGGTATCGTGTTACCCAGTAACTGGGTTGTGGAGGTCAGCTAGGCAGTCGATTCATGTAAAATACTGGTATTCAGCTGTATTCGAGCCCAAAATAGTTGGGAAAAGGTTACGCAGATGATGATGATCTGAGATGGTATTAAGGAGACTCAATGTGCATTGTGCCAGTAATTTTACTCGAACCCTTAGAACAGCTGCTTGGCGGTGAAAAAGGAATGTTGGTATATACTTCCCAAAAACGAAGTATTACGAAAACGGCACAACTAGGTACAACAATTTTTTTTCAAACGGACCAAAAGACGTTGCGTTTAATAATACATATTTTGTAAAGAATACCTTCTGCAGGTTTTGCTTGGAACTCTTCAGCTTGAGTAGCACAATCAACACTTTTAACGGCAGGACCTGTAAATTCAGTTGCATGAGAACTACGTTTTTTTAAGGTTTCGTACCCAAAGGAATGGCAGTTTCTTTAAAACCGTTGTTACGGTTCCAAAGATGGTTCCAAGTTTCATCAGGGTGAATTTATACAGAATATTTGTAATTATGACACTTGGCGAGTTTTTTCATAGAAATATATTATATTTTCCTTACCTATAGATTGGAAATAAATGCAGAATTTTTTTTTATTTTTTTATGTACATGTAAAAACTTATCATCATTATACAGCGCGCACGCGGCGTGCGGCGCCCCTACCTCGCAGCACTAGACGTCACCAAGGGGCAGAGCGTAGCTCCCCGCTACGCGCCGGCCGCTTTATAAGACGATCGCGCGCACATTCGAGTTCACCCCATCAGTCTGCTCAATGTCTTTGGCAAGGTCAATGAGAGGCTTATTTATAAGCGCCTCAGAGATTTTGCCGAAACAAAGGGCCTCATCCCTTTAAATTTTTAATTTTAATTTTGATTTTAATTTTATTTTTGATTTTAATTTGATTTTGAATTTAATTAAAATTATTTTTTTTATTTTAATTTTTTACCTGTTTTCAATTTGGTTCAATGTATTCAATTTATTATTTTATTATTTTAATTTAATTTTATTATCTATTTATGGTCAATATCTTAATTCATAATTAAATTAATAATTAATCATAATGTAATCAATTTAATCAATTATAATTTAATCAGTAAGTAATCCCATGCCAATGATTTTTTTTATTTTATTTTATATGTTGTATACATACAACAGCATTGAATGTTATAATCATTTTTCTTTATTATTGTTTTGAATTACTTATTCATTGTATGTAAATGTTCTAATTTCAATAATTTATAAATATGTTATGTAAAGCCGTTTTCTGTGCATGTGGTGTAAACCTGTAATTTATTGTTGCACTTGAAAATGTTACTCTAATCATTAAATCAGAAATGTATATAGTGTAAACAATTGTTGGTTAACCTAAATAAATAAATAAATAAAAATCCCCGACCAGCAGTTCGGTTTTAGAACCCAACACTCTTGCGTCCAACAGGTCCACTGCATCGTAGAACACATAAGCGTTGGTTTCCAACGTGGTCTTACAACCGGTGCTGTATTCTTCGACATAGCGAAAGCGTTCGACAAGGCACAACGGCTTATTATATTTGTTCTACAAACTCGGTGTGCCCGATCGTCTCGTGCTCATCTTACGAGACTTCTTGTCCAACCGCACCTTCCGCTATCGCATCGAAGGAGCGCTATTCTCCCCCCATCCTATCCGCGCAGGCGTCCCTCTGAGCTCCTTGCTAGCCCCTCTCATTTTCACTCTTTTCACTAGCGATATCCCCAAAAGTAAGAAGGCGCAGTGTCTCTGTTCGCAGATGACACGGCCATTTACTACACCAGCTTAGTGCTTGACCAGATATCTCGCACTCTCCAAACCGAAGTCAACAAGCTTGGCGCATGGTTTAGAAAGTGGAGAACAGAAGTCAATCCCGCCAAGAGTCAGGTGGTTCTTTTTTCAAACCGCGACAAAACCCCATCCCCCTCCGACCACTCACCATGTTCAGCAAGCCTATCCCTTGGGAGAAGCGAGCTAAATACCTAGGCGTGACCCTCGACCACCATCTCTCCTTCTCAGAGCACATAAAGCAGGTGCGTTCACGTGCCGCTTTCGCTCTCGGTAGACTCCGTTCCGTTTTAAATTCACGCAGCAAATTGTCCCTTAAGTGCAAATTGCGTATTTACACAGCATGCATCTGTCCCATCATGACATATGCCTGTGCAGTCTTTGCACAAGCTAGGTTTCACCACATCCACAGGATGCAGGGCCTCCAAAACCATTTCCTCCGAAAGGCAACGGGGTCCTCCTGGTTCGTCCGAAACGAGATCCTCCATCTCGATCTTAAAATCCCCGCCATCCAGCAGTTCATGAAACGCACCGCAAAGCGATTCTTTGACTCTGCCGTCACCCACCGAAACCCTCTAGTTGTGAAGGCTGCCAGTTATAGGCCCTCCTCTATTAGCTCGATTCGCCGTCCAAGGCATACGCTCACTGACCCCGATGACCCCATTACCCTCCTCCAGGAAAGCAGTAGGGCCACGAGTACAGTGCACAAAATACACAAGCCGACCTTCCGACCTTGCCACCGAGGTCCCTCGCGAAGACCTCGACGTAATTGTCCCCCCGACCCTTGCTCGACGAAGTGCCAGCCCGCGCCGTAGCTGAGCCCGTAGCTTTAAATTCCCCGAATAAAAATAATTCAGTTCTGATCCGGCCTGTCCCACCTTGCTGTCCTCCCCCCAGCGACGCCCTAAGCCGAGGTCCGTACCCTACAGGGGTGCCCTTAGCGTGCTGTCGCTTAGTAACGTAAGAAATTCGCCCCTGGCTGGAGGCTTGGAGTCCGCTTAAGGCAGTCACAGGATAGTCCGGTTGAGTAGTCATGACCTCTCAAGGTCAACTACGAGATGCCATACATAAAAAAAAAAAACATTCGAGTTCAGCGTGTGTTCGCTGCGCTCTCTGACTGCTTCAGCCTCACTGGCTGGACAGCTTTGAGAACTAGTGTACGCATTTTACCTTCTACGCGCAGTGTGTACAATTAAATTGTATATAATTAAATTGTACTGTATACAATTACGAAAATATAGTTGGAAACCATCTATTGCATTAGTACTCCTTACATACATGACAAAATTAAAGATATAAATATACTTAATTTTACTCAATAAATACTTTTTCTCTCTTTCTTTCTTACATACTCCTTTGAGGGAGTTACATATTTACCGTTTATGGTGTTACCAGAAAAGCTGGTAGTTCTCTCAGTCAGCGGGAAGTTGCTGGTGGTAATGCCCATCGATGCCCTTTCTGAAGACTCTTCGGGTGTTATTTGGGTTCCAGTGCCTGCAACTTTAGGAGATGGTAGTTTTGAAATAAGTGGTGTAGTACTAAGCGAAAATGGATGTGCATTTTTGCATTTTTATCCAGACAATGTTTTTCACTATAAACTAGTAGTTCTGCGAACAGTTACGTAGACCTCGCGAGCACAAACTTTTTTGCAACAATTAATATACCACTAAAGTTATTTGATTTGGATAGGAGACAATAGATTTGGAGCCAATCTCTGCATTTGCTGCAGGCATATCCTATTTTACATAAATATTAAAAAAAAAACTTTATTTGCTAAATGAATCTAACAACCCTGCGCAATATTTTTCTATTACAGTTTTATCAAATAATGTAAATTAAGCTGAGTATAATTTAATATAATACATAATAATTGGTTGTTAGTTTATACGGAATTGATTCACTCTTTCCCCCGTACTAGTATTACGGTGGAACAGTTTTCCTCGGTCGCGGTATAGGTAATTACATTCGACTTATGGCATTTAAGTATTTTGATTTAATAACAAAGCAAAGAAAGATAAATTTATAAGGTAGACGTGTAAAATTTATGGTGAGTGTGCAAATATGTATGTTGTACGTTTGCCTCTTCATGGCATAAAAAAGAGAAACAAAGCTTTGTGAAGAGACAATTGGAAAGCCAGTAATTATCTACTATATCTGCTCTTTCACCCATAACTACTTTTAAGAGTGTTCGTCTCCCGCGAGCTGGCAATGTCGCATTTCTATAAATGCGCCCGTCCCTCTATAGGGAGAGCTCTCCCTGCTTTCGTCATTATTTTTTAAATCAAAGTACTATTTTTTTCAGCCAAGTATTTTTGTATTTTATAATTCGTTTTAACATTTGCTTTATAGTAAATAAAAATATTTATTCGTTATCCTGCAAATAGAAAATAATTAACAATATTATGTCAATTTTAATGAGCAAATACCAAAATAATTGTCAAAAAATAGCATACATACAAATTATAAATTTCAACGATCTAGTAGAGTCGAATAATACGAGTATAATGAATTTACTGAAGTAATCTGATATGTGCTAGCTGTCACTTTGTGTAATAAAATGGTCATATGTATGGTATTCTAGGCTTATACACATATAATAATCATACATTTTTTTAATCGATTAAACTAAACTATCACCATTACAATAAATCATCATCATCATCATTCATCATTTCAGCCGAAAGACGTCCACTGCTGGACATAAGCCTCCCCAAGGACCGCCACTTTAACCGGTTTTGTGATTCCCGCATCCAGCAGATTCCTGCGGCCTTCACAAGGTCATCGGTCCACCTTGTAGGAGGCCTTCCAACGCTACGTCTTCCGGTACGCGGTCGCCACTCCAGAACCTTTCGGCCTCATCGGCCATCTGTTCTGCGAGCAATGTGCCCTGCCCACTGCCACTTAAGTTTGGCAATTGTTCGGGCTATGTCGGTAACCTTGGTTCGCTTGCGGATCTCTTCATTTCTGATTTGATCACGTAGGGAAACTCCAAGCATAGCCCTCTCTATTGCCCTTTGAGTGGCTTTTAGCCTTTTAACAAGGCGCATTGTAAGCGACCACGTTTAAGTGCCATAGGACATCACTGGCAACACGCACTGGTCAAAGACTTTTATCTTGAGACACTGCGGTATGTGAGACGAGAAGATATTGCGTAGCTTCCCGAACGCTGCCCAGCCGAGTCGGAATGGACGATTTATTTATTTATTTAAACTTCTCGCCAACTATTAAGTACAAAGGCGGACTTAATGCCTTAGGCATTCTCTACCAGTCAACCAAGGGTGGTGAAGAGATAAGATGGCAGGTGCTCTGAGAGGAAATAAAAATAATGAAAAATATTAAAAGATAACATAATAGATTATAAATAGAATAGGTACAGAAATACATAAATAGGTCACAAACTTATAATACATACATATTTACTGCAATATATACGAGTACCTACATGATACATATACTATACATGCAAATTCAAGGAAAAGAGATACGTAATTGATATGACTCTACGGTATTTGTTTTGAAAATAACTCTGCAATTTCCGCTTAACTGCATACCGACTGGTAGCCGTCCTGATATCAAGAGGAAGCGCATTCCAAAGAAGAATGGACTGAATATGAAAGGAAGAATGAACAGAGTCGCACAGTCGATGAAGAGTAGTGATAAGGAACAGTTTCAACAATGTCACGGCGATGTCGTCCGACGTCGCCCGACATCGCCCGACATCGCCCGATGTCTCCGGGGACACATGTCGCTCGACAAATGTTTCTAGTGGGGACGAGGCTTAATTCGCACCATCTATAAATAACATAACCACAGAACCACAATAATTGCAGTTTAATTACAGTACCAGTCAACAGAGCTGCCATCGCGATCGAAGTTCTAGTTTGTAAACCCATTGAAATTCAGCAACCAGCAGCCTAATAATTGCGTGACACACTCATGACCTCAAGCCCTGTCATTTTGCCGAGGTCGCGGGAAGGTACAAAAGGGTTACCGAGGCCCCTGGCAACACAGGCAACGTAAGGAACACGGGTGGGTTTTAGTCAGTAAAAGTCTGACACAAGGAGAGCGGGAGAAGTTATTTGATAATTTTCCACCCAAAAAAAAAAGCCCTGTCATTTTAACAATATTCATTGCGTTAACTACATTATAGATCAGACAAATTTTCAAACATATGAGGCAGTGAATTATGAATCAACTACCGTAAAACGGGGTGAATAGGGATGCAGGGGTGAATCGGGGCGAAACTTTAAAATGGATTTTAACGTTGGAATAATAGTTTGTTGCCAAAAAGGACTCAAATGTGCTAACTGTATTTACGACTTTTTTGTATTAACGACTAAAGCCTCGTAAAAATTTGTTTAGCAACATGTTTGTATAAACATGTTGTCGAGTTGCTGTCAACATATTGCGGGCAACATTTGTGTTGCGGAGTTGATCACGCCATGTTGCAGAGTTGACGCCCGGCGAGCGAAAACATCAGTTTATCAACAAAATAATGTTGACGTGTGTGGACGTGTTTGCAACTGTTTATAAACATGGCGATAGTGTGGAGCAACGATAAAATTATGCAATTCCTAGAATTATTTCAATCAAAAGCGGTAGTTTCTACGGGCAACATTTTAACGCAGACTGGCATGTGTGGACAACCCATATTGATTTAAACAGAGTTCCCAGCAGCATTCTCGCCGTTCATCAACAAAGTTGATCAACTGTTGATAAACAAATGTTTACCATGAATACGAGGCTTTACTTTCCTTGTTGGCAGCAAACTATATTATTTCAACGTTAAAATCCATTTTTAACCGACTTCAAAAAATAAGGAGGTTTCTCAATTCGACCGTATACTTGCTTGTTCGCCGATTTCTGCGTGAATTGTTGACCGATTTAAAAAAATCTTTTTTTGTTTGAAAGGGTATGCTCCCGAGGTGGTCCCATTGTCACAAAGTCATAATCTGATGTGGGGATCACATGGGAAATCGAGGAAAATCCTTTTTTAAAGGAACACCTATAGCGATGTAAATATTTTTTATAGTAACTTGTGCATTTGCTCTCGTTAAGGAGTGGAATTGATTATGAAGACTACAGATGGCCACCGGAACTACTTAATTAGAAGTGTTTAACGAGTTGCGATTCGATTAGGTACTTTAATATGGTTGCTAAGCCTTTTATGCTCTTCACAATGCATATGGTGAGTCGCTGTTCTCCTGGTTCTTACCAGGATAACTCCTCAACAACTAACGTCCCTGAATCAAGTAAAGCAATATTTTGCAAAAGGTGATAAGCAGTTAACATTAGGCTATTGTAATTTACAAAAATTACAAACTGACCCACTAAAAAGTGAAAATAAAAAACATTACAAAAAAAAAAAGAACCGACTTCCAAAAAACACTACAAAGTGAAAAATAACTTTAATTTAATAAAACACCGAAGTCGGTGGCAAAAAACTAAAATACAGATCCAGATACCGACTTTCGAAATTATAGTTATTTTTCACTTTGTAGTGTTTTTGGAAGTCGGTTGTTTTTTTTTCTAAAAAGTTTTTTATAAAGTTTCGTCCCGATTCACCCCTGCATCCCTATTCACCCCGTTTTACGGTACTATGAAAACAGTACTGGTGTTAAATATAGATAATTAATGTTTTTTATTTACGTAAGTTATCCCTTTCTCTCTTCGTAGCAGAAGCTGCGTTTGAGTAATATTTTCTTAAAATAGGGTATAATGCCTGTTGAGTTCTTGATTCACTAATTAGCTGTGTTATATCTGAAAATTAAATGACAAAGTTTAATTCTCTAACCTCAACTCAATTTCTTTTGTTGCATTGCAAAATGCTCATAATCAAGTTGAACGTTAGTTAATAAAAAAACCCTGCCAAGAGAGAGCGTGTCAGACCACGCACAACGAAAGGTTCCGTGGTTCATTGTTGTATAGATGTTCTATGTCACGAAGTCCGTTTGGCTATGAATGTTGTCAAGCGTGCACATGCACATTGTTTTTGTGTGCGTAACCTCGAGAGCGCTCAGTGTTGATCGGGACACGGTCCGGATCAGTAGTGGTTTTTAGTTCGCGCCAAATTGTTTCACGGAGTAAGGTCAGCATGGCAACAAAACGAAGAAGAGTTGTCCATAGTGAGGTAATATTTATTTATACGTTTTAAATTAGAATGTTATACAAAGATACTTAATATAGCAATAGAAGTATTTTAAAATGAATGTTTTTTTGTGTTATAAAATGTTTATATTACTTAATTATTTTGATTACATTTTGTTTTAGGGTCGAAACATGATAGCTAGTGTTTATCATTTTCTGCGAGAAGAATATGAATTTACAAAATCATTAATGGAACTCAACTGTGATTTGTCTCATTTACGAGACATTACACGCCGTACAGCTGAAGCTACGGGTGTGAGCCAAAAAACAGTTCAAAGAATGTTAAAAGAAGAGAAGGAATTGCCATTCACTTCATCAAAATTCACTTCACCTATGAAGAAAAGGAGAAAGCGAGATAATAAAGTGGATATAGATAATTTTACAGCCGATGTGGTTCGCAGTACTGTACAAGATTTCCATATTGTCCATAAAGAAATTCCAACATTAGCTAAGTTAAGAACAGCATTGAATGAAAAAATCGGATTCGAAGGTTGTTTAGAAACTGTTCGCAAGTTACTGTTGAAATTAGGTTACAAGTGGCGCAAAACAGAGAACAACCGTAAAGTCTTGACGGAGCGTCATGATATACAAATGTGGCGTTTAAAATATTAAAAAAAAATAACAGAGTACCGCTCTCAAAGTCGGCCCATTGTCTACACCGATGAGAGCTACGTCCTTTCGACACACGTGCGAAACAACACCTGGGCAAAAAAAAAGAAAAGAACTCCGTTTAAAAAAAAAAATAGCACAGGCACTCGCTTTATTTTAGTGCACGCGGGAACCAAGGATGGTTTTATTGAAAATGCTTCCTTGGTTTATAAGGCCAACTCAACAGCTGGTGATTATTATTCAAATATGAGCTATGATAACTATGTAAAATGGCTAAATGAAAAGTTGCTACCCAATTTACTTCCGCGCTCTGTCATTGTCTTAGACAATGCATCTTATCACAACACACGGGCTGAACGACTACCGACGCAATCTACACAGAAAGCCGATATGCAGCAATGGCTCAGGGATAAGGGTATAGCATTTGATGAATCTCTTCTTAAATTGGAATTGTACGATACAATAAAGAAGTACAAAGCCCAACACGTAATCTACAATATTGACGATTTTATAAAAAGCAAGGGTTTTGATGTCTTACGCCTTCCCCCTTATCACCCAGAATTAAATGCGATTGAAAATATTTGGGGGATCGTTAAAAACTATGTCGCATCTAAAAATATCGAGCAAAACATGACGAATACGGAAAGACTGATCAATGAAAGTTTGGGCCAAGTTAGCAGTGAAACGTGGCAAAAAACTTGTGCTCATGTTGAAAAAATTGAAAAAGACTACTTGAAATATTTTGATCTCGATTTTGAATTTATAATCAATGTACAAGATGATTCTGACGACAGCAAAACGGAATCGGAAATCGAAAATTTATCTGATAGTGATTGAAAATACTGAATAGTCCTACTTGTTTCGTTTCCATTCTGTAACACCAATGCTTAATTAAATGCCTACATATTCTTAATATTTTTGTATTTATTGCAACCTAATCTAATTTATTTACAAAATGTATATACTTTTAAAACTAAAATTTTATTTAGATTATTAAATCTCGACTTGAATATGTATCAGATTTTTTTGCTAACGTTACCTACTTTTACACACACAAGCGCGCTTGTCGGGATACGTCACTACTACAATCAAAGCCGAACGGACTTCGTGAAATAGAATATCTGTAACAGTAATATGTTCTATACATTTCAACTACAAATGTAAGTTGGTCGACTATTACTTGTTAATTTGTAAAATATACTACTACTACTGCCATGATTTTTTTCATGTATCCAAAAATAACCATTTAGCTTGCGGGGGGGGGGGGGCGCACTTAACTAACAAAAATTAGCACTTTAAAGCTTAATAAAGTGGTTAGAATGGCCTATCCACCATATACAATTTTTTTATTCAAGATTTTATTTTTCCACTTTGTGCCGTGATTGCCTAATATGTATACCCATGCCAAATTAAAGCTTTCTAGTACTAAGAGTATACGCATACAGACGGACATGGCGAAACTATAAGGGTTCCTTGTTGACTACGGAATAAAAAACCGGCCAAATGCGAGTCGGAATCGCGCACGAAGGGTTTTGTACCATTACCTATAAAAATGGCAAAAAAATCATGTCTGTTGTATGGGAGCCCCCTTAAATATTTTTTTTTTTGCTGTTTTTTTAATCTTTGTTGTTATAGGGGCAAGATAAATACATCATCTGTGA
Source organism: Atethmia centrago (assembly GCA_905333075.3). Classification (NCBI taxonomy): domain Eukaryota; kingdom Metazoa; phylum Arthropoda; class Insecta; order Lepidoptera; family Noctuidae; genus Atethmia; species Atethmia centrago. The sequence goes on along the minus strand of HG995374.1, from coordinate 25,134,780 downwards.
AAATTTCAACTGTCTATCTATCACGGTTCGGAGACACAGCCTGGTGACAGACGGACAGACAGACAGATGGCCAGCTGAGTCTTAGTAATGGGGTCCCGTTTTACCTTTTGGGAATGGAACCCTAAAAACCGGCCAAGTGCGTAGTAGAGATTCGGGATGAATACTTACGGATGCACAATTGTATAATTGTGTAATACAATTGTATAATTGTGCATCCTTTTTATTTATTATTATCGTGTTTTATCGTCAATAATGATTTATTTACAGAATTCTTTGAATTAGAAAAAAAGTAAGATTATAAAGGTTATTTTTTCTTTTAGGTTTTAGAAATCAATTAATAGGGATAGTCTATTAAAATGAAGGAATATTATCTTCTTCTAAAGCTTACCTGAGCCAGCCACGGGTCTGTAATAAGTTATATCGGATTCAGAAGGTAATGTTGTCGAAGAGCTTGCGCTACAGAACGGGAATTTCACATCCGCTTCTGTAACACAAATAGACTGTTATATACGTATAAACATAGATATCGTTTCAGATATCGTATCAGAAACAAATCTTATTATTGACAGAACCATCAACGAGTGAATAGCGAACATCTCAGATCACTCACTTTGTTTTAGTACAGAACTTGAACTTTTCTCAATAACTGCATTTTAATAGTACCATTTATTTTGCAGAAAAAAAATACGTGGGGTTGGTGCAACACGTTTTTTTTTACCATTTCGGGGTGTCAACCGTCACGCTATCATTCACTCCCTTCTCTTTCGTATCATTCCTCACACAATCCATCCATCTTTTTTTTGGCCATCCTCTCTTTCCATCCATCAATATTTCTGTAACAACATCTGATTGGTGACTTTCACAATCGCATACAAGCTTAGCACATAAATTTGTACAAGTTACAGACACATGACTTACCTGCATTATGACACATGATAACATTCTGTTGGACGGCGTCCAATTTGCAAGAATCTTTGTTGGCTTGTAATTCTTGCATACTGAACCGTATCGGCGCCGGCGCCAGCGGCGCCACCGGCGGTTGTGGTGCAAGCGTGATCGTCTTCTCATTGGTTGTAAATCTCGGTAGGTCTGCGGTATCTGTGAAGAAGTAAGCTATAGACCGTTCGCATTTTAATTTCAAAACATGTAAACAAATATGTGTTTTTGGAAAAAAATACTTTAATCACCAGTAAAGTTCAGTTTTCTACAACTTACAACAATTTAACTTGACTTTTTAATGCTATAACTAAAATACAATTATGAAATCAACGTATTTTTACCTTATTATAAAGTTTGAATATGGAATAGATTAGGATGACTGTTCAGTACTGTGCGTTCACCATATCTTGACGCGTGACGCGATAGGTAGGACTTAATTTTGCAGTCATGCGTTCATTCATGTGTCATTAGTTCCGTTCATCAGTCGCCATATTGAACTCGTATTACAACAAACAAAATTCAGTGCTACCGAACGCGTCACGCGTAAACTATAGATAGAGAATGGCAGCAAAGATGGTGGCACGGTTGGTGTCATGGATATCCCGCTCGGGACACATATTTGTAAAGCCGTGTACCTATTCACTATGGCTGATTACAGGACAAATGACCAGCGACAATGCGTATGTCGCGTGACTGTTCTTTAGCCGTGTAGCAATTTTTTTTCTAGCTTAAGACAACGTGTTTCTTCCTTGATCCTCTCTTCTAAAGCCAAACTGGATTGGGGCATACTCAATTCACTAGCGTGGAGCTGTGAACATTCACATGTTGTCTTGTATCCTACTAATATTATAAATGCCAAAGTTTGTTTGCTAGTTTGTCCTTTCACACAGCAAAGTCGGAAAGTCACATTAACTTTATGTCTCGAAAAAAGACACGGTTCCTGCCGCGGGTAAAAACTAGTGATTCACATACATCAATTTATATAAATATTATCAGTACCTGTAGGTTGATCAGCCAAATTAACTTCCATTTCAGTCTCCAAACTTCTTGTTTGTTCCTGTACTGCTATTTCACATGGAATTAAAAAAAGCTATTCTTTATATTTCTTCTATTATATTTGGGGTCGGCGCAAAACCTTTTTCTCTTCCATTCTCCCCTATCTATTGTCACACTATCATTCACTCCCTTTTCAGTCATATCATTCCTCACATAATAGATACATCTTTTATTTGGTATTACTCCCTCTCCATCCATCAATATTTATATTGATCAATCATTCTGTCAGATGGATTTCTCCCCTCTCTCCTCATCTCCTTATAATAATTTCAACAGCTTTTATGGGATAATAGTTATTATAAAAAAGATGTTTAGACTACTAGATTACATTCCGTACCACAGTACGTGTTACTATCGATTATTAAATACTCGTAATTGAAGACTTTTTTCACATTTCAAAATGGAGCCATACTGCCGCCACATTGAATTATAACTCAGGATGATGTAAGGATTCTAACAACACCTCATACATCTAAATCTGTTCAGGCATTTAAAAGTTATGGTGGCACAAATAAATAGTTACATACATACATGAACCCTAAACGCATTACAATCTTTTTCGGGCAGTCGTGTACTAAAGGACTTGTTTGAATATTGATTCTTTTGTGTTTGTTTTTTTGTTTGTCAGCCTCGTTGGTCTAGTGGTCTAGCGCTACTGCTGAGCATGAGGTCCTGGGTTTGATTCCCGGGTCAAGCAAAGAGTTATTGAGTTTTTCCATCTGGAATTTCTGAGTAGCAGCCCGGAGTCTGGATTTGTGCCCGGTTAATGGCAACAGGCTCGCTGTATATTACATGGGACTTAAACATAACTAGCGAAATTTGGGTGTACTATAGCTTCACCTCTGCCTAACCCTTCAGGGAATAAAGGCGTGATCTTAAGGTATGTTACCTTTTGGAAGAAATTCTCTAAAAGAATGATGTGTATGTATGTGTTGTTTGAATATTGTGTAGTCTCTCCATTAACCTATTGAGCGCCAAAAAACAAAGACGTGCCCTCGGCGCCAAGTTACGAATTATTCTTTAAAATCTGTCATGTAGTCGTGACCGTGGCGTGCTGGGCACATTTTGGTCTGTCATCTATACATGACTGTGGCGGTCAAAAGGTTAAAAAAACATTCAAATACATGCATTCAAGTTTTAGACATTTGCTAGTGTAAAATTAAACGTATGCGTCTTTCTTTAAATAATCCATTCAGATGGTGGCGTTACTTCTAATTTAGACCACGCGCCAAAAGTACCTACTTACCAGCGCTATAGTACGAGTAGTAAGACGTACCTCCGGGTGTCACCACTGTGTGGATCGCCCGGAGGACACGGTGGAGCATACAGAGGAGGTCTGCCCGGCTTGGGCAGAGCACCACCGTGTCCTCGTGGAGGTGATCGGCGGCAGAGATCTCTCGCGTCAGGCCCTGGTTTAGGCCATGGTACGGAGCGAGAGGGCATGGGTAGCCTTCACCTCCTTCTGCGAAGCAGTAATGCTCCCGAAGGAGGAGGCGGGGCGGTTGAGGAAAAGGCAAATTTTGCGCCCTCTCGCCCCTAGCCACTGCAGGAGACGCCTTGGGCGTTGGGAATCCTGGACGGATTTCTGGCCACCGTAGGCACGGGCTTGCGGACGGTGAGCAATGGATCGCTCGCAAGGACTAGGCCCGGGTCGACAGAGCGTTGTGTTCCACGCGCGCTTCAAAGAGATGTCGTCAGCACAAGTGTAGGGGTCCACTAGGGCCGATGCCTGCCGGGGTCGTGGGAAAGTCCAAAAGGGATACCGAGGCCCCTGGCAATAAAGGCAACGGAAGGAACATGGGTGGGTTTTAGTCAGTAAGAGTCTGACACACCCTTCCGCTCCGCCCAGAGCGGGAGAAGTTATTTGATAATTCCCACCAAAAAAAAAAGTGAGACGTACCTTCATGTTGGCAACTTTTAATTGAATTGCATGGGCCAATGGCTGCATCAGCGGTCCAAGTTAAATCGTTGTTATAAAAGTAACTGGTACACTGATTCTGCTGGCAGTTGGGAAACTGGTATCCTGATAGATTCTTATCCGTAGTTATAATAGTAGAAGTTTTTCCTTCTGTAATAGACATTTTGGACAATGTTAAACAAATTATTTTTGGAACGAAAAATGGTCGATATGTAACTAGTTAGTGGCTGTTTGAAAGAATCGTGGCTGGTTCCTAAAGCCGCAGATACGTATGCCATAAACTTGCACAAATATATGCAAGTAGCTTGCATATCACTGTGCCATAAGCCCTTCTGATTTATGAATTTCACAATGGCATGCAAGCTTTTTTTTACGTTTAAATATTTTTGAGTTAAGCGCAGATGGTTCGTCGAAAATAGTTTTTATACATTACCTACATGAATTTATGCAACAAAATTTATTTTATTTTATGATTGATTTGCGAATAAATGTAAAAGTGAGTCTATTTGTTTATTTGTTTGTTTGTTACTTTTTCACGTTAAAACGGCTGAACGGATTTAGATATTTGGCACATTAGTAGACCATGACCTGGATTAGGACAGGAGACTTTTTATCCGGATATTCCTACGAAATCTAGATGTACCTATGCGGGACGCAGCTAGTATTAATATATAATTAATTTGCATGCCCTAATACAAAACAAAACAAAACATGGACTGTGCATAAAATACCAATTTTAACATCTAGTAAAACCTGTATTGTCAGCACAAAAATGATTCTTATTATTACTTTTATGCAAGTTACAAGCATGTGTATCACGGGCTTTACGTTCTTTAAAGTTTGATTACGAGGTTCGATTTTTAAAGACCGACAATATTATTCTTGGATATTATGAAAAGAAATGGCAATAACAAAACAATGTTGAATGTCAAGTGGCAGTTCTGATTCCGGATTGTTTTAGGTAAAAAAAAAATATATACTTTACTTGTATTAAGGAAGAAGGGGAACATCGATGGGCCCGAGTTCACGTGCTTGAACTTGTTACTGGTTGTGGAATCTAAAAATAAGACGAGGGCTGTTTTATTTAGTTAGAGCTTCGAGAAAACAGAAAATACCAATGTAGGGATTATAGTCTGTAGTTTCTGCGTACGCAGTAATAAATTAATAACAGGGTTTCAATAATAGAACAAATTTCACAACATATTACCTGAATCAGCTAAGTTGGAGATAGCATTTAAGGTGTCCATATTGAACATGGTGTTAATCGCAGCTGATTTCTGCTCATTCAACGCACTATCCGTGCCTAGAAGAAAAAGTGTGTCTCTTGCGTTAAAAGGTTCCCGACGATTTATGGGGGAAAGTACTTAAACTGGCAGGTTGACACGTAGGTACAGTCATGACCACAAATACCTTACAATTACACCAAGATTTAGAAGTGATATTCCCCTTAAGTATTGATAGATAGATAGAATACTCTTTATTATGTACACCATAAACATAACAGTTATAAATGTAGAAATTTTACATAGGGTGACACAATGGGCGGTCTTATCGCTAAAAGCGATCTTTTAAAGACAACCTTTGGATGTATTAGGGGGGAAAGGAGAAACAATACTGCAGGTAGTCTGTGGTGTACCATTCACATATATACAACAAATACATACATACATAAAATATATTAAAGTTAAATAGCAAGGGGATTGATGATTTTTATATGGAGCCTGACATACCTACTGTCCGCCTTTTTGTTTTTTGAATGGCGGCTATGCATTAAACTAATATAAAACGGTAGCTGACATCAATAAATACAGAAAAAACTATTAGACTAAACCCCGTAAAGCGTCACGTTTCCGAGATATTAACGTTCAAAGTTGATTACGTGACATCCATATTTTTTATACGGTATCCTACCACAGTAATTAATATTTTAGACGAGGCTAAGCTTAACGTTTTTTCTTGTCAATTATGTTTTTAGTGTTTTTAGTAGAATCCTAAGTTTTACAGACTCGGAAAATATTATTTTATACATAATCCATGATAAGTTATGTTGTTCTCTACCACCCAGAGCTTACTCCTACAGATGGAGTAAGCTTTTTAGGTAGATATTTGTTCGAATCCCGCCCAGAACAAACATTTGTGTGTTTGCCTTGTTTAATGATTATCTATTTATGTATGTATATTAACTGTGTGCTGTGTCTACCACAGTGACTTTTACTTTAATATGATTACTTTAAACATTCATAGTGAATATTTCAAACATATAAGCAACAAGATGTACGCAAGTTTAAAAAAATATGGATATCACGTGATCAACTTTGAACGTTAATCTCTCGGAAACGTGACACTTTACAGGGTTTGGTCTTATTATGTTTTTGTTTGCAATGATGTCAGCTATTGATTTAACAGGTTTTAGGCGTGGCCACCTTTGAAAAAAAATATCAGAAAAATAAAAAACAAAATGGCAGACAGTAGGTATGCCACGGACCGTCAAAGCCCTTTTATGGTGCAACCAGCATAATATTTTCGTAACCTTACTATTAAGAAAAAGGTATTATCTTAAAGTTGCAATTTCACAAGAAAATCACTGTTGTATTTGACATGAGTGAGTATTTATGCTCGTGTCTGTACCTACTTGCATTGAGGAAATAAGCCGTATATTAAGTGAACAGTGGTTCTGATCACTTTTTAAGAGGCTTGGATGATGACTGTCTGCTGTTTGGTAGAAGGTTCAAATTTGAATGGTGTTAGCAATTTTATTGGGCATATTCGGGAAAAGCATAAACACAATTTCGCTTGCCTCAAGAATAACTAGTGAACCAAAGATTAAACCAAATAGATAATGGTGCCGATTCCCTTGTTCACAAACTAAACTAAATTTAAGTTCAGTGTATCTTTTTGTTTCTATTTCATTAAGCAAAGGACAGAAGATAAATTTTAGTTTAGTCCTGTCAAATTAATCAGCGTCTGTCACTACTCCATACAAGTTTAGACGTGATTAAAAACTTGCCTACTAAAATTACGTCAATTTACGTCAAGCGCTGATTAATTTGACAGGACTAAACTAAAATGTATCTTCTGTCCTTTTCTTAATGAAATAGAAAGAAAAAGATGCACTGAACTTAAATTTAGTTTAGTTTGTGAACAAGGGAATCGGCACCATTATTTGATTAACCTAATTACTAGAACTGGAACTTTTCTAAAAATGTTTGTGTTATGGCGCTTGTTCCACCGCCGGCAATTAGCGAGAAGTGACTAAAGCTAGCAACTGATGTCGATTTATTACTTCAATGGATTAATCTCACATATGCTAGCTGTCACTTTGTGTAATAAAATGGTCATATTTATTGTAATGGTGATCGTTTAGTTTAAACGATTTATGTAAGTGTAAAATAAATGTATAATAATAAGTGTAAAAGTCTAGAATACAATAAATATGACCATTTTATTACACAGAGTGACAGCTAGCACATGTCAAATTACTCCAGCGAATTATTAATTCGACAAAACTAGTTGTTTGTGAACAGTCAGTTAATATATGTATCTCTTTTACTGAACACGACCTACAATCTTTTGCAAGGTTCTTGAGTGATAAAATGGTCGATAGTTAATCGCTTCCTCGTCGGCGTTCGGAGAGGTGCCTGAAGATGGTCAATCTATCGTTATGACGTAGTATTTACCTGTTTCATTGTAAACTAGGATATCTGTTTGTACATCGACATCTTCCCAAATAATCGATTGTACCAAATTTTGCACTGAAACACAAAGACAGTAAAATCATGTCAGCAATCAATTTGTAACTAATAGAAGGTACATGAAAAAAAATAATTTTGTACAGCTTTATGCTGTGCAGAAAACAACGTTCGTCTTATATTTACTAATATGCACGACCACACCTTGCATTGGTCTTCTAACCAAAGCAAGAGATACAGTAAAAAGTGATTTAATGAACCAATGCTGTGACAAAACAATGTGTAACAAAACTTGTCTATTTGAGGGTAGATTTAAATAAGTAACATTATAGCGAATAGTCCATGGATGAGTCTTGATATAGTCGAGTTAAGTTTGTGTCATTTTGAAGCCTCTAAAAGAAACTGTCAGTTATCAAGTCATTTGACATTAAAGTGAATTGTGAGTTTATTACGTTGCCAACATCATTCAGTCTTGCATTTATGGCACTGGAAGTGACAAGTTGTAAGGTTAGTAAAAATAATTTAAATTGTACTGAACTGTAAATATTAAATAATTTATAATAAATAGTGTTATTGCGTTGATTTATTTGTTTCCTTTAAATTCTATGAATCCCTTCTGAGGTAAGTTTACAAACCTTAAGTACCTCGAAATCTTTTAGCGAGTAAATAGTAATAATGCGGTTTTGGTATCAGCTTTTGGTTTCTACTTACACCTTCTTGACTTAGTAGGCGACTTGGTTGACCAGATGGCCCATCGTTCAGCAGTCTTCTTCCATACGTGGTTCCAACGTCGGCAGCATAACCGACGGATTGAGCCACCACTACGCCACGACCCGAAGGATCTTGGTACTGCGTCGGAAATACACGTAAATATAAAAATTCTAGCGTTAAACATTTTTTATAAAGCTATTATTTAAGCCCAGCACCTGAAAGCTTCAGATAATTCCGCGACACCAGACAATAAGTGGGACAAATGGAAATATCTGAAATAAAATTGGGACAATTTAATTTTGTACTGCTTTTATACATTTTCCATAATAGGTATTAATTAGGTTTCGTACATTGAGACTTTTTTTAAAATTATATTTGTGACTTTTAGCGATATTTTTCCTACAATTCCTTTGCAAACAATTTTTTTGTTTGCAAAGAAGTTTCACGAGTATTTATTAATAGTTCTCGTAATATTTAATAAGCTTATAATTTGCTGTTAGCTCATCTCATCCCACGCGTCTTCGTTCCTATTCTGATGCTCTAGGATTACGTATTTATAAGTCGTGTGTATTTTTAGGACTTTATAGACTTTTTCATTACAGTCTCATTGTTGTCAGTTTCATTACACAAATAAGCGTGTAAGCGTGACTGATAAATATTGATAGTGAAAGGTAGAGGAACAAGGTGCAAAGTTCATTGAAAAGGGAGGATCCTCCGACCACAGGTGTTGTGTCCGGTATGGTACTGAGCACCGGTTGTTGTTGGACATAGATGAGTTTTGAAATCTCCAGAACTACCATGCACAGTGGTGTTCTATACTTTTCCTCTTTCGGTTCCTTATCCTTCTTCTCCTTTCTTATAGTTGAGCTTGATGGCTTCTTCTGAATCAGTTGGTCAATATGACTGCTTACGACATCTACGTTGTCTGATGTCACCTGATAGCTAGACGGGCCATCCTTACTTGTTACAGTGCCTGGTAAACAACGTGGCCCTCTTCCATAATTTCTGTACATCACGTATTGACCAATGTTTGTGTCTGTGTTTCGTTTGTGCGTTATTGGTAATTTGTTGCTCGACTTTCATTAGCTGTTTATTGACTGGATGAATACTGTCCAAAAAAGCTCTGAAGGGCTCTTGTCTGTCCCTGAACATGGCGTTACACGCAGTCCTAGTAACATGTTAGAGTACCTTCACGTCCCTTGATACGTCATCCATTTTGCGTGACTTGTTCTTAATGGTCTGCACCATTCGTTCAGCCAATCCATTTATAGCAGGATGGTATGGTGCTGTAGTGATAAGCTTAATTTTAGTCGAATCCAGAAATTTATGCATTTCAGCTGAAACGAATGCTGTTCCATTGTCTTATAGAGGCATGAGGAACAGGGTGTAAAGTTCAGTCATCCTCCCTATAAAAAAAAGAAAGGTTCCTCCGACCGAACGGGTGTCGTGTCTGGTGGGCAACTGCCCGACGGTTTATGTCGGGATGTTGTATATATGCTAGTTGCGTGGTAAACTCTGCTTGTGCGATGCAGGATTTTGCGTGACGTCAGTGTGTTGCGTAGTTCGTATGTGGCGATGTAGATGCCGCCACAGTCTGAAACCAGTGTCTCACATAATCCGTGTGTAGCAAATAGCATTCTTAGATGGCCGAATCACAGTTTAGGTAGTCATATTACTTCCTACAAATACTTCAGGCCATCGAATGAATGTGAATCAACAATTATCAAAAAGACTAATTTGCTATGGACCAGCTAAATCAATATTTATGCGAGACCAAGGTTTTGTTGGTTCTACCCACTCGCAATTTGTCTTGGGAGGTATGAGCCCACTTTCTAGACACTTGATGCAAGTGTTCACCAATGCCTCAATGTCGTTGTTTAATTCTGGCCACCACACATAACTTCTGGACAAAGCTTTTGTTTAAACTATACCACTGTGTACCCTATGTAAAGCACGTAAATATATATCTAATAAATAGCTTTACGTAGCGGTAGTGGTACCACCACGCGACAGCCCGCCAGCAAGATACAACCTTCATGTAAAGAAAGTTCAGTACGATGCTACCAATACTGTGCAAAGCTTTCTCTGTCACTTTAGCTAACCAACCAGATAACACGTAATGCATGACTCGGGATAAAGTCTTATCTATTTTCGTGAGCAGCTCGATCTGATTAACATCAACTGGAAAGTCTTCGGGGGCCTCCACTATCAATAAAATAATAAAAAGGTGCTTTTCGTGTTCCTTAGGCCGCGGTTGCGGCCAGCGACTGAGACCATCTGCATTTTCTATTTGTTTACCAGATTTATACATTATCCTTTCGGGGTCGTGGGAAAGTCCGAAAGGGATACCGTGGCCCCTGGCAACACAGGCAACGGCAGGAATACGGCTGGGTTTTAGTCAGTAAGAGTCTGACACCCTCCCGCACCGCTCAGAGCAGGAGAAGGTAATTGCTAATTTTCCACCCAAAAATTTGGCCATAGTAAAATTTTGAGATAACTTCATGTACGTAGATATTTTTTTGAAAATGGTTATTATAATTATTATGAAACTTTTAACTGTTTGATGTTTTCGAAAATTAGTTTATTAAAGTATTAGGTACCCAATAGATTAGCAATGAAGGTCATTCAATTTGATGGTTTAGATAAAAGTTACGAGGTGCATTCAATAAGTACCTAGCCTCATCGCCAGAGGGCGCTGTAGTTTCAAAAGAGTTTCACTACAGTGTAGCACATTCTTTTTTCAAATTTTCATTCCAATCCCTTCATTTGTTTTAATTTGACAACATATGGAAGCGAACGTGTCGATCGGTTTTACAAAAATGGAAAAAGAGCAATATCGTTCGGTGATTCGATTCCTATTTTTGGAAGGGAAAACGAGCATCGAAATCAAAGAGCGCTTGGATGCTGTGTACGGTGACTCTTCTCCATCGATGGCCACCGTCAAGAATTGGTTCAACGAGTTTGCACGTGGCCGTACGTCGGTTTTTGATGAACCACGTCCAGGTGCACCGAAAACAGCTGCTACAGAGGAAAACATTAAAAAATCCATGATTTCGTATTGGCAGATCGCCGATTGAAGGTTCGGGAGCTAGCTGAGACTGTAGGCATTTCAGAAGGAACAGTGCATCATATTCTTCACGAGGAACTCGGCATGAGAAAGCTGTCGGCGCGATGGGTGCCGCGTTTACTCACACCAGAAAACAAGCGCAACCGTGAGACCACATCGGAGACGTGTTTGGCGCTGTTTAAGCGGAATCCAGCGGAGTTTTTGCGTCGTTTTGTGACCGTCGATGAAACCTGGATCCACTGGTACACACCAGAGACCAAGGAGCAATCAAAACAATGGATCCAGAACGGGGAACGTGCTCCAAAGAAGGCGAAAACTGTGAAATCGGCCGGAAAAGTTATGGCCACCGTTTTTTGGGATTCACAAGGTGTGATCTACATCGATTACCTCGAGGGTAAAACAATTACAGGGCTTTACTATGCCGATTTATTGGGCCGATTCGACGCCGAATTAAAGAAAAAACGACCCCATCTGGCGAAGAAAAAAGTGCTGTTTCACCACTACAACGCACCGGTTCACACGTCTGCCGTTGCCATGGCCAAATTGGTCGAATTACGCTACGAATTGTTGCCCCATCCACCGTATTCTCCAGATTTGGCCCCTTGTGACTTCTTTCTGTTTCCTAATCTGAAAAAATCACTCGCCGGGAATAGATATGGATCGAATGAGGAGGTCATCGCCGCCACGGAGGCCTATTTTGCAGAGTTTGACAAAAACTATTTTTCGGACGGGTTAAAAAAGTTGGAGCATCGCTGGGCTAAGTGTATCGAACTAAAAGGAGACTTTGTTGAAAAAAAAATTGCCACTTTTCCAAAATTTTCTTTTACTTTTTGTAGGCTAAGTATTTATTGAATGACCCTCGTATATTTAGTGACTAATTTCGGGAAATTTTCAAAAATAGGTAACAATTGGGTTTTCTCGAATCTCATGAATTCTCGCCTAGGCTTTATGGGGTGCTTAACTGTCGCAAATTCTCCTGTGAGGCAGCGAGCCTCCTTGTCGGATTGCCATGGGATCTGCAGGCAAAAGTCCTTGCGCACGTATGGGAGTGGCGCGAGGAGGCGAAACGCCGGGGCGTAACTGCGCTGCCGCGAGAAATCGCGGCACAGCGGACAGAGCTCCGGTGGGATCTCATGGCGACATGGAGAGTGTGATTGTCGCAACCAGTGCTGGGCACGCCACGATTGCGGCGATAAGTCCCCTCTTTGAGGAGTGGCTAGAGAGGCGCCACGGCGTCCTCACCTTCCGCCTGACGCAGGCACACGGCAGGACACGGCAGCTTCGGGAGGTTCCTGTGTCGGATAAGGCGGGAGGAAACGCCCGGGTGTCACCACAGTGTGGATCGCCCGGAGGACACGGTGGAGCATACGGTGGAGGTCTGCCCGGCTTGGGCAGAGCACCGCCGTGTCATCATGGAGACGATTGGCGGCAGAGATCTCTCGCGTCCGGCCCTAGTTCAGGCCATGGTACGGAGCGAGAGGGCATGGGCAGCCGTCACCTCCTGCGAAGCAGTAATGCTCGCGAAGGAGGAGGCGGGATGGCTGAGGGAAAGGCAAATTTCGCGCCCTCTCGCCCCTAGCCGCCGCAGGAGACGCCCTGGGCGTCGGGAATCCCGGGCGGATTTCCGGCCACCGTAGGCGCGGGCTTGCGGATGGTGAGCAATGGGTAGCTCACCGTCCGGTAAGGACGGCGCGTTGTATTCCACGCACGCCTCAAAGAGATGTCGTCAGCAAAAATGTAGGGGTCCACTAGGGCCGATGCCTGCCGGGGTCGCGGGAAGGTACTAATGGGTCACCGAGGCCCCTGGAAATACAGGCAACAGTAAGGAATACGGGTGGGTTTTAGTCAATAAGAGTCTGACACACCCTTCCGCTCCGCCCAGAGCGGGAGAAGTTATTTGATGATTTCCCATAAAAAAAAAAAAAAATGTTTTGCAAATGGGTCACAGCCTGTATACCATTCAACTGAGCATTTGTGACTCATACTCATACATTTTGTAAAATTAACTTTACTGTTCGAACCTTGGCCAAACGAAATTCTCCAGCATGGCGATCTCCCCAACCAACGGTAGCAAATATTTATGTTTGTTTGAACTGCATTGATGTGCATGGCCTCAGGAGTTACTGGCGTGGTCGTCGATATACTCGCCGTCGAATCGAATCCGCTCGCAACGTTACTGGTGCTCCCATATACATTTTGTATCATGCGAACATCTCTTACCGCATTCTCGGAAGACAACATAGTCCCTCAACAACGTTGTCATAACTAAGTCTCTAAGTATCACTTTCAATAAATCATATTCCAGTCTGTGATATTTCATTCCACACACAAGTCTGTCACAAGCAATATATTCCGCTGCTGATTCGTTTTGTTGTTGGTCACGTTAATAGAACTCATATGATACTATTATTTCGTTAGCTTTAGGGCTATAATGTTTCGTTAAAATGTTCACGATTTCCTTAAATGAAACATCTAGCTTTTTTTTTTGTGTAATTAACGCATAAAGTGTATCGAACACTTTCGTTCTACACAGTGCGTAAAAGTTTACTGTTTGACTTATGTCCAACACGACGACATTCACTTCAAAGCAAAATGTTAGCCTGTCTACGTAATTGTTCCAATAATTGTCTGTTACAGAATCATATTCCTTAGACTTCACTGCCCTACACTCCATCCTTTAAAGTTTATTCCTCGTAGCCACTATTATGCCCAATAAATTTCTAATTAGGTAATTTTCCATTTTATTTCGTTGATAAGCATATGCACTAGGTAGCCTTAAAACTAATTTAATATTTTCACATATGTGGGGTATGTACTTGTATAAATATTATTTGACAAGAAGATTGCCAAGTACACACATTAAAGATACACAACAGTTGGGTTTCTGTGTTTGTTGTATGTCCCACTCTTTTTTTAAAAACGGCAAAATAGATGTTATAATATATGTACACTTTCGTTCCTTTACTGTACTTGTACAAATATTATTTGACAAGAAGATTGCCAAGTACAACAAACACAGATACACAACAGTTGGGTTTCTGTGTTTGTTGTATGTCCCACTCTTTCTTTAAAAACGGCAAAATAGATGTTATAATATATGTATATTAAGTTATATCATAATTATGGAGACGACAATACGACAATAGGGAATATTAGGGAATATTACGCAAACCTGAAACGGCAGATAGCGCCACTTTGACACGCGGTAAACAAAGCGAACTGTCAAAGGCGCGCGGCAACTTTTTTCTGCGTTTCTCAATATTATTTCAGCTTTATTTCATCCTTGTTAAATAAATGTAGGTTAAAATAATACCAAAAGGTTAAACACAGGCATACAATGTTTCCTGGAAAAGATCGCAGTAAGCGATAAGGCCGCCCATTGTATATTTTGTAGTGTATATATATATTTTTCGTGTTGTCATGAAAAATCTGGTGTACAATAAAATATATATAAATAAATAAATATAATGTTTAGTGTTTAAAAGAAGGTGGATGTATGTGGCTGACTTAATTCTTCAATAAATTGTTGCATGAAGGAGGGATCCACAAGAATGGTGCAATAGTGCTCATCTTCAAGAATAAAGATGATGTTCAGGACTGCAACAACTATCGAGGGATAAAGCTCATGTCACATAGTATGAAGCTTTGGGAGAAAGTAATAGAGAAAATATTGCGAGAGGGAGAGAGAGATTAACCCGAACCAGTTTGGGTTTATGGCAGGTCGAAGAAGAGTGGACGCCACTTTTGCACCTTCAATTGTGCGAGAAGTACAGACGTGCACACAAGAACTTGCACATGGTGTTCATTAATCTGGAGAGAGCGTATGATAGGGTATCTCGGGATATGTTGTGGTGGGCCTTGAAAGAGAAATGTTTGCCCGGGAAGTATGTGGGGTTAATTCGTGCTATGTACAGCCAATTTTGTAACTACGACCGGTCGGCTGCTGGCAATACCGACGGGTTCAGTGTGGCTGTAGGCTTATACCAAGGGTCGACGTTAAGTCTTTATCTCTTCCTGTTGATTAGGAACGCTCTGACGTCGCACATACAGGAAGAGGCACCCTGGGGCATGCTGTTTACCGATGACATTGTTCTTGTCAGTAAAGATGGACCTAAGATCCAGAGCAGATTGGAGAAATGGCAACAGAAGCTGGAGAATGTTGGCTTGAAAATCAGCAGAACCAAAACTGAATATATGTTCTGCGATTTAGGCGGTCTCTTTCGTTCTGGAGCCATAGCGCTTGATGGCGCGCTTCTCCCAGTCTGTTCTGATCGCGAAACAGATCGGACGGTTAAGCATAGAATTAACACTGGATGGATGAAATGGCAGGAGGTCATGGGAACAGGGGAAGATATATAAAACAATGGTAAGACCTGCTATCTTGTATGGATCAGAATTTTGGGTCATAAAAGGGATGAATGAAAGGCAATTGCATGCAGCTGAGATGAGAATGCTAAGAGGGATGTGTGGGTGTAGTGAGACACGAATGGATAGAATAAGATACGAGTATGAGTACTTAGGAGGAAGTCTAAAAGTGGCACTGGTGACTGAAAAGTTGTGCAGAAATCGGATGTCACTGGTATGGGCATGTGATGCGCAAGAATGAGGAAAGTCTTCGGTATGAATGTCGATGGCTATAAGAGTAGGGGAAGACAAAAGAAACGATGGATGGACTGTGTTAAAGATGATATGGCTGGAAAGGGGAGTGACTACCGAGATGACTACAAATAGAGAAGTATGGATGAAAGGGACATGTTGCGGCGACCACAAATAAATTGGGATAAGGGCAGGAGAATGATGAAACAAATAAATAATATAATAGGAATTTCAAACATAGTTGTTTTTGTGATATTGAACGACTTTACAAAATACTTTTAACGTTACATTCAAGTAAGTAGCACAAAAAATATAGTGTTTTTACATTAGGTTTATACTCGGACCTGTAAAATATCCTTCATTCTTATAATTTTCAGCTCTAAAATGATCACAACTCAACCTTTTGTGACTGTAGGTGAAGGGTGGGCGTTTGGGGGACTGTCTTATGTAATTATGACGTTCGAAACGTGCTGATTCTCAGCCTAGTTTGAATAAATGATTTCTGATTTTGTAAAATACTCGCAACGTTGCAATTCACCATTGCTTGTGAAGTTATTCGTTTTTTGTGAATTAATTAACGCCTTCGTTCCTGTATATACTACCTTATGACACAACACAACACTGTTACGTCGACTGATGCAATACTACAGATTATTCCTGACGAACGGCTTTAGTAGTCTTAAGTAGATTGTAAACAGTCACCTAACAATAGATATATTTTTTATAACCATAGATGACAGAAAAGGCCTAAACTTCTTGTTTTTGTTCTTCACTTCTGTTTACGTTATTTATTTATTCCCTTTATAACTATCATTACAGGTTTAATTACCTAATACCTACGTCTCATAAAACCCATTTAACATTAAAATTCTTTACAATTTAAATTATTAAAAACTTTAGCCATTTTGTTATCTAGTGCAATGGTGCCCTCTATCGGGAGCAATTGGCAGTAAGGTTCTCTATTAATGAAAACACTGGCAATACTAGTGCGTAAAAGTATAGTGTACCTAAATCCGAATATAGAAAAAAAAAAGTTTTCAAACAATCTAAATACTCGTAGTAGTGATGGACCAACTATGAGTTTTGTCAATCAGCCGAATAATTACAGTGACTGATTAAATATTATTGTATTTGTTGGTAGACTTCCCACGTCACTAGTTAGTTTAGTATATTGTCGTATTGACGTCCCACCCCGTAAAAAACTTACATTTATACCGGGTGCTGGGAAACCTCTTAAACCTGTGGCACTTCTTGCATCGTTCCCTCATCTCATTGTGGAGGCTGTCATCGTAGTATCTTCTGCCCAATTCTCGTCTTAAGTTGAAGCTGTCTGGACGATAGTATTCTAAGAAAGGAAATGTATCCTTACTTTTATAGTGCTACTAGGATTTTTTTGGCACCTGAATGACATTGACTGGGGGCGTTGCTCGTAAAGATTTGGGAAATAGGGAATATGGAAGTAATTCAAAACTTATCCATTATTTAAATATACATTGTGTAGGAGTCAAGAAACAAATTCCTATTCTTTTTACATTTTTAATGCATTACTTATTTTACAATTCATTAATTTATGTTGCGTTTTTTTGGTGGAACGGAACGCAAACTCAAAACGCGTCGTCTTCGACAATGCCGGAAGTGACAAAAGAAACTATGTTAATAAAAATCTATTCTTAGCAAAGTGCTTGAAATCTCACTAAGGTAAGTAAGTAAGTGCGATTTCTGCTTGAATAAAGCAGAAAAATTAATTTACTTTATATGATTTGGGGCTACAAACAGATGTTTGTAGTCCCAAAATCATATAAATTAAATTTAAGTTAAAGTTAAATTATTTTTTTGCAAATAAAGAAGATTCGTGGCAAATGACGTCACATCGTGCCTGCGACAGAAACGGTCGTTTAGACTGCAGTAGAAAATTGTTGCAGATTCAAATTTTTTTTGAGCAACAAGCAGTATTTGAGTTTAACTTCTAATACTTTTCTTGGGTTTATATTCCTGTCTATTATTGATATAGTGAAAAAAAAATGACATGCATATTCCCTAGTGTCACAGAAATCGTGTTCAAAAACAAGATGGCGGCGTTAGTTCTGAATTTGGCCACGCGCCCAAAGATCCTCGTACCGTTGTATCTGTATTGCAAAGTATTTTTAGGTCTCCGTGAGAATTAAAAACTTTTATTTTGAGGGTTATTGCTAGTTTACTTGTTTCGAGAAACGATGCGACAGCCAAAGTATCTTTCTTCTTGAAGTTGAAAACAGTGCGTATAACGGAATGTTTTGGTTTGTCCCGTCGTTCCGAAGAAGTTTGCTTGAACCTCAGATTCCGGAGCTTGGTCTAATGGTCAAGAGCATTGTACCCGGGCGGACCTAAGCCTTGAATTCCCTGACCTAGTACTGCGGAGAAACAGCGAAGAATGTACCTGAACTAAGTTCGCTTCGATATTTGCAGGACCATTCAGTGCCCGTAGCATCAGAACTCGGAAACGTCGTGTTGTCGCTTGACTTGGTTTGCTTCGTTTGAGAACTATCTATGGTTGTTGAATTATCTACTTCACACATTTCATCTACGACAAGTCTAGTGGCTTCTATAACAGATATGTTATCGCGTAATTCGATACCCATGACGGCACCACTGCTTGGAGATTTAGTAGGTTCAATTCCTAAAATGTATTATGAATATTAGTTGACCGATTAGGTTGACCAAATGGTGGTTGGTGGCATGCCATAAGTTGAAGCAAAAATCAAGTCATTTGTTGCTTCAATATTCTTGTATGCCACGGGTAAGAAACTTGCATAGTGTGAATCGGGATTTACATTTCAATGAATATTTTATAAATTCAAATTATGATTTAATTACTGCGAAACGATTAATTTAAAATCGTTTCTGATTTTTTTTGGACAAATCTTCAGCTGGTCAATCTTTATTATAGTTCATTATGAACTTTCAAAGTTATAAAAACAATTACATAATATATACCTCTTTCAGTAACGAGGCTTACCTGCAATAACTTCAAAATTGGTTGTTTTTTGCAATACCTCTGAAAAACAATCAGTGTAGGACGGTACTGGCACCCGTGGTACGGGAGCCACTGTAGTCTCATTCGCATTTGAACAACATGTATTATTATTTGCTTCTGAAATTGTTGAGAAACGCTTTCGCCTTAATTGTTTTCTATAAAATATTATTATATGGATTTTTATCTACTACAATTTTTTGTTGCTAGCGAAACATTTATAAGGCCTTGCGAAGATTTGTGCCTGAACTGAAAAATATACCGTCCGTAAAGTGTACTGTCTTTTTTGGTTTATACGAGTACCATATAGAGTTCCAATGCTTGAATACCTAAAAATCTACGACTACTATAATCAGTTTGCAAACTGGTTGAATTCTGTAGGTGAATATGAGTGAATATTCTTAGACACCTGTTGTTTTTGACAGCCGTATTGGTTCCAGAGAAACATAATTTTTGGAAGTAAAAGTGCCTTCCTCGACTCTTTGTGCAACTGGAGTGCCGCATAGTACCACTGTAGGTTGTTGTCTTAGCAATGAACTTGTTTCTGTAACAATAAAAAAGCATTACTCTCCTTCCGGGATAGTCGGAAAAAGTCAGACTGACTAAATATCGCGCCTGAATATCGTTTATTTTACGTTCATCGATATTTATTTATTTATTTAATACTTTACGCACACAAATGTACAGAGGCGGACTTAATGCCATAGGCATTTTCTACCATAACTTATAGATATTAACTTGATGTACATATAACACTGCTTTTCAGTAGTTCAGTGTTTTTATATATTCCGATTTTAAATCATATTATTATGTTTGATGCCCAGAATTGAATGATCCAACAGAAATCCATAGCAGTCGATATAGCCCACAGAATGAGAAAACTAAAATAGCAACTTTTTTTTTATTTTTGGGTTGGTAATTATCAAATAACTTCTCCCGCTTTGAGCGGTGCGAGAGGGTCTGTCAGACTCTTACTGACTAAAAGGAAAACCAGTGGGCCGTTTTCCTTCCACTGCCTGTGTTGCCAGGGGCCTTGGTAACCCTTTGGGACTTTACCGCGACCCCGGCAGGCATCGGTCCTAGTGGACTCCTACACTTTTGCTGACGACAACTCTTTGAGGCGCGCGTGGAACACAACGCGCCGTCGACCCGGGCCTGGTCCTTATCGGACGGCGAGATACCCATTGCTCACCGTCCGCAAGCCCGCGCCTACCCACCGCGCCTACCCCACCCATGGCCGGAAATGCGCCTGGGATTCCCGACGCCCAGGGCGTCTCCAGCGGCGAAACTGGAGTAGCAATGGATCAGCCATTAGCCGTAGAACCGATGACCGTAAGGGTAGACGTGTTCTTGAGTGAAGACCGAGGAGTAGAAAATATAGGGAAGGACGCTCTCAGACTAGACAAGAGCGACGATCTCAACACGGTGGCTGGTAGCAGCTGGATGAGACTAGCCAAGAATGGATTTAATTGGCGTACGTGAAGGGAACCATGTCCAGCAGTGGGCTGCTATAGGCTGATAAACTTTACGTGATTTAAAACATTAAAAGTTTCAACTGACCTGTGCTGCACTCTATGCCTATCGGTGTTGAGGATGTCATAGCGGCATCCATCGACAAACCAACGCAGTATGTTTGGTTTGTGTTTATCGTAATGCCATCATCTGCCTGCGAATGCTGTGACTTTTTAAGGTTTATCAGCTTTGATTTCTGGCTTGTTTTCAGGCTCATCGTCTTGTACCCTATAACATTACAAAAAAAAAAAACATTTATTTGCAAAGATTTCACCCTGGCGCATTAAACGCTGATCGCGTTTCTGTTTCGTTTGACACCTATG
The DNA here is from genome assembly GCA_905333075.3 of Atethmia centrago. Classification (NCBI taxonomy): domain Eukaryota; kingdom Metazoa; phylum Arthropoda; class Insecta; order Lepidoptera; family Noctuidae; genus Atethmia; species Atethmia centrago. The sequence goes on along the minus strand of HG995374.1, from coordinate 25,113,959 downwards.
ACACAATGTCGCTGAGAATTGATTGTCATTGAAAAGCATTGTTATTGCATGAGCTCTCTAAGATTTTTTTTTGCGGTGAGGGGCACATCTGACGATATTAATCTTTGTGGTAATATTTGGTTACAAAAGAGTACGTACCTGAATCATTGCCTCTTGTAGGGAACTCCACATCTAGAGGTCGCCCCACACCGACATTTTCATTAGTAGGTTTTACTCCAGTCGTCTCATCGTTCTTTGTTTCCAAAACTATGGTGGACCTACGCTGAAGGTCTTCTTGATGGCAAGGTGTAGGTAATCCGACTGTGTTTAAATTACCTATATTTTTAAAAGAAAAATATACCTTAATAAGAGTAATAGTGTTAAATTATTTTCTCTGGATTTTATTTTAAGAAATGTGACATGATGTTTTTGTTATGAATGCAATCAACAGTCAAAATTTACTCAAGTCAATTTTATTTAAAATATAATTATAGTGTGAACTATTAATATTTGGCACCTAAATATTTTTTCTTCTTGGCAGATTCTTTAAGGCAGAAAAAGAAGAAATCGTAGAAGACAAGGACCTATGCATATAGATACCTTGTTTTCTACCAGTATTTATACACATACTTGCCAGTCATATACTCTGCCGTTGACAAGCAACAGCCTGTCTGGTACTAAATATATCAATGTTGCGTTCGTCGAACCGCTTGCCAAGACAATTCTGGGATTTACGTGTAACCAACTCACTATTAATTAAAAATAAATTAGTTAAAATATAATTTACGTACCTATACTGGAGCCAGAACTATTGAAGTCACGTGGATCAATAGAATTCATGGCTCTACCATTTGATGATCTTATGGAATTCATTGGCGTCCTCAATTCCATAAACCAGTCTAAAGTAAATATATAAAATTATTTAAAATGTGTAAACCAAAATTTTCTTATGATGATGTGCTCGTAGGAAAAAACTTTAAACCCTTAATTTAACCTTGGATGAAGGGCTGAAGTTAATTCAGAAGCTTAAAGTCCCTTCAGGTTAGTGGCCCCATAACCTTTTTGCGCTCATAACGTCTTAGCTTTGCTTCATCATGTCTTTGGCAAAATTATTGGTTAGGGGTAGTTGAAAATCGTAAACGTGCTGGAGTGAGCAGCTTTAAAATAAGCAACTTATTTGTTAGCCTAAAGAGGATGGGTGATGATCATAACTATGCACACTTCGCCAAACATTTCGCCAAACATATTATGGACGATCCTTAAAAAAAATAGCTCTAACGGTCACTATCAGGGTTTAGATCAAATGTATAAAACTGATTTACATCCGTAAGACGTCCTCGTATCATAAAGTCCAGTTAAAAACCAGCGTCAGGCACTATTGTCTGGCATTGATGCTGAACTGGGCCTATTTGGCGCAGCCGTGAGGCACATAATACTACTTTAAATATTTGAATAATTATATAATACTAGATGCGCCCCGCGGTTTCACCCGCATAAGTTTTGACCCCGTGGGTATATCGGGATAAAAAGTATCCTTTGTGTTATTCCTGGTTATAAACTATCTGTGTGCCAAATTTCATCCAAATCCGTTCAGTACTTTTTGCGTGAAAGAGTAACAAACATCCATCCACCCATTCTTACAAACTTTCGCATTTATAATATTAGTAGGATAGGATATACATAGTACATAGGTATTTTTTTTTTTTTTGTAATTTTCTGTTTTTTGTTTTTGTGTGAATATTATGTGCCTTAAATGGGTTAAATCAATTTTTCTTTCATTCTTTAATTCCGACATAACACAGTTCAACTTGATTACCATTAAGACGATCACTATCGATCATATTCATACGGCCATAAATCTGCCCCAAAGTAGGTATAGGTCTCGTGGATTGTATGGACATGGGGCGAGCGCGATCATCTGGACAGAATTCTGGAAATCAGAACAATGGAGCAGAAATATTGTAAAGTATTATTTTGGGAAATCGAACTGCGAACTAGCTTTTCTTTCCGTTGTTTGCTTTAGTAAATATTAAGTTTTCTATGGACTAATTTTGTTTGTTATTGTATTCTGCGTCCTAAGCAGTACCATAACATCCTGTGCCAGATCTCTCTTCAATCTTGACGGATTGTCATCCAATTGGACTATAAGGGTAATATAGTATACTACAATATATTTATACTATATCCTGCTTCATTAGCAGTCTCAGTTATGATGGCAACCATGTTTGAAATTCTAGGCTAATTCATTCCAGGAATCATCACTGTTAAAGCTCGGACTGGCTGACTCAATTAGCATATTTTTAAAGTTATACATTTTTGCTACTGCTGCTGGTCCCTTGCCATTGAATTCAAAAAGCTGGACTATTAGATAACATTTTAAAGTACCTGGATTGATCAAGATGTTCACTCTCTGTACATTTCTACATTCCGGTATAAACTGGTTATAGCTGCTAGGTCGCCTTTTTTTCGGTGGTACGTTGTTTTCTTTGGGTACATCCTTGTAGGATTTTAGTCGTGGTATATGACTTATTTTTAACTTCTCAGCTACATTAGAAATAATGTAGTAAATATTATTCATCATAAATATAAAATGAATAGGTAACAAATCAAAACCTCAATGCAGCGAATGATAATGTTAATATCGAATAACATAATCCATAAAATATCATTTGAACAACGGCAACGTAAGAGAATAAATTAAATTAACGGAATGATTTAGATTAGTATGATAATTATAGCTGATACATACGTATTGTATCCTCTTTTTTCATTCTCATTGGACTGCCTTCCAATTTACTTGGGCCGGGTAAGGAGTCACCTAAAATAAAATTCTAATCAAATATTGGAAGTCAAACTAATATAAGGATATTAATAATATCTTCAACTTGCCGGAGTCGTCATTTGATTTAGTGGAATTTTCGATTGGTTTGTAGTATCTTGTCGGCATACGAATAATTCTTGGCAGTTTGCTGGTAGTCTTTAGTTTTGGTTGATCTGTTTGGGATGAAGTTTTATCGTAGGAATTTTGATTAGCTGTAAAACCAATGAAACTTTATGGAATAGCTTTTGATGGGAAATGTGGAGATTAGGGCCAGACCAAAAACAAATATTGCTCTGCTCACTAGTTGCCTTAACTTCGATTATCGATATAAATTACAGTGTCCTCGTATCTCCTGATTTGAAGCAGATGTGGATAAATTCACTTTATCCACATCTGCTATATACACCTTTCTTAATATTTATAGGATCTATAATAAAACTATAAACAAAACGTGTTCGGTTTTTAATTTCTTCTAAAGAGAACTAATTTATTGTAAATATGTATGTCGTAAGCTTTCCTTGGACGTATTTTGCAATTTTGCTTTACACTTTATTCACCTCCGTATCAAAATGACACGTTAGCAAAATGTTATATTAGCAAATCGTCCTATGAGTAGTTCGTCTTATTAGCAGAACGTCCTATTTGCAAAGTACAGTACAGTAATGCTTTTTTTTTTTGGGTGGGAAATCATCAAATAACTTCTCCCGCTCTGGGCGGAGCGGGAGGGTGTGTCAGACTCTTACTGACTAAAACCCACCCATATTCCTTCCTGTTGCCTGTTGCCAGGGGCCTCGGTAACCCTTTAGTATCTTCCCGCGACCCCAGCAGGCATAGGCCCTAGTGGACCCCTACACTTGTGCTGACGACATCTCTTTGAGGCGCGCGTGATATACAACGCGCCGTTGACCCAGGCCTGGTCTTTACCGGACGGTGAGCTACCCATTGAAATCCATACGAAATCCGCCCGGGATTCCCGACGCCCAGGGCGTCCGAGGCCGGTAAGCGCTATATCTAACTTGTTCGCAGTTACTAATAATAATAACCCCACCACCGTATCGCTACGTTGACGTCGTGGTGGGCTTGTGCGTTCCGAACTCTTGGTCTGTGTCGGTAGAGTTTACTTTGCTGGAACAGGTCTAGGGTATGGAGCCAAACCAAGTGATACAGAAACCCGCAGGGCAGCATGTAGTGAGCTATTGGGCAGTAGCAACCCCACGGACCCTATCTCCTGGGAAAAGTCTTTTTCCTCATTTCTGGCTTGCTTTTTATCGGCCGGCTGGAGTAAATACTGACTAGGAATAGCTCCCACCTCATTCTTGCTGGCTTGAGTGGAAATTCGCAAGAGCAAACGTGCTCCGAGGAAGGAAGTACTCTAGTTTGTACTGGTAGGGATCTTGACCTTCATCCGGGCTCTAGGATTGTTCTGATAGCTGTGGAATACCTCTCCAATCCTCAAGACCCTCAGAACATGTTGCCCCTTTGTTGCTACGTCACTTAGTGCTAGCGACCGTTTTCGGGGGCCCATTTTTGAGTGTGCAAGTCACCGCTGCCATTTTTTCCGTGTATACAATAAAACATAGAACACTCAGGCTCGTTCCATAGTTCTGGTAACCAGTCTACTTTAGCCTCCCAAACATTTACTCCAGTATATTTGTTTCCATATCCTGCAATAGTCCTACACCAACCGGGGGTTGTCCTTGGGTGCACTTGCATAGTGCATACAGGGATAATGGTCGGTTGGTGCCTCATTTCATTAAAAGCGTCTCAACGGGCCTCTGCAAGTTGGGTTCGGCCCCTCGTACGCCTTCCAAAGGTTCAGGACTCCAGGGTCCCGAGATATGTCAAAGACAATCTGAATAATAATGATAATAATGTATATTTCCAGTTTACAATTTTACATTTACCACTCGGTATTATAACATGATAAATTTTGTCATATACGAGTATGTATTGAGTTGACTACACCATTTCCGTTCTTTTGTTTTAAGGACCATTTGCTCATAGGTCGATTTGCTAATAGGACATATTGCTAAAGTGTCGTTTCGATTATAGGTCGTTTTGCTATTAGGACCATTCGCTGTAAGGACGTTTTGATACGGAGGGCTTTATTCTATTAACAAAATAGTGTTTGATTATTGGTTTTATTTATAGGGTGTTATGGTTTCTATGGTTGGATAATGCTGGCGAATCACACATGTGAATGTCCAGCATGTTAAAAAGGTTTTTACAGGACACGACATTCGTTTATAATTTAACGAAACAAATATTTTCGTTTTAAACATAATTATTTATATTTTTCCCTTTTATACAAGGTGTCGTTTTACATCCTCGTCAAATTTCAGGAGGCTGCTATGAAAGACATATATCTTCAAATAAAATTACGATACATGCTCAATAATTAATACATACTTGTTTTTTATCATTTAACTTTGGAAGTATTTTAGAATACACCACTTTCACAGAACAGAATTACCCCGTTGCGATAGTGTGTGTGTAAAAGGGCAGTTACAGTGCGGTCGCGTTTTAACATGCGTGTGTCCCACACATGCCGATTTCCAAAAACTAGAAAAAAAAAGACCTACTTATTTTAATATTGATTCGAGTCGAGAATCATTAGCATAGTTTTCTCCTTGAATTTGACGAGGATGCAAAACGACACCTTGTATATTTTTGGAAAACTCGTTCATGGTATAAAATGGAAAAATTTCAATAATTATGTTTAAAACGAAAATAATATGTTATACATAGGTATACATATACCTATCTCAGAAACATCTTGAGAATGATAAATGAGGCCACCTACGTCCTGAACCATCTTTGGTTACACCGCAAAGTACGGTCACGCACGGCTCGCATATAATTTTCATTGCATTTTTTTGCACTAATGCACTAGTCGTGCGAAGCCAATTACAAAAATATATATCAACATCATGTTACCGATAGTGTCGACGTATTGTGTCAATTTCTAGGTCTAAATAAGTGACGCTAGAAAAAGCAGGAAATCACGTATTTGTTATTATTTTGAATATACTTCCTATGCCTTCAGAGCATTAATGTGATAAAATGCGATTATTTCCCGCAACCATTTTTGTAAAAAACTGTTTCACTATTGGTGAAGTAGGTATTAGATACTAAAATGTACAGCCTGATATTTCTATCACCAACCAAATTTTTTCTAGGCATTAAATACCTATCAATCAGACTGCCTGCCGTTGGTCTAGTATTCGCAAGCGCTACTGCTGAGCATGAGATCCTGGGTTCGATTGCCGGGTTGGCCAGAGTTATTGGGTATTTTTTAATCTGGAATTTCTTAGTAGCAGCCCGGAGTCTGGATAGTGCTCGGTTGATAGTAATAGGCTCGCGACCTATTATATGAGACTCAAATGTAACTGGCAAAATGTGGGTGTACTACAAGTATAGATACGAAAGTGCGTCCCACTATTTCTTGGTCGAGGGGGCCGCGGGTTGTGGGGAGCTTGATCCGAGCCGATTTATTCGTCGTAGTGTGCGTGCACACTCATAGGCAATTTGTACGTATCAACAGCACTACAACACGTGTGAAAGGTTGCACACTTGCACTGTAAGCGATTAGGAAAAGGAGTGGAGCGCGCGAAGGTAGGTACTGGCTTTCCGACACTTCGGGGAAACAATACGTGATGTTATATAAGTACCAATCAAAGACACAATGTATGCAATAAAATAGATACAGTCATTTAACAGTTAGTTTCCCTCTGACAGCAGCAACCCAATAGCAACCTTATTGTAACGATAGTAAAGACCACTGTGGTTTTGACAGACTTGTCGATAGAAGCCATCCAACAGCAACCATGTTGAAACGAAAACAAAGAAGTCTGAGGTTTTGACGGGTTATTCCGTTTATCCTCCCTAAAACAGCCACCCTAGGGTGGATACTCGGAAACGCGTGTTCATCTATACACCCTAGACGGGGTGGATAAATGGAATTCGAATATTATTTTTCTGCCAATTTTCTCCCACGACTGTGTACAGTCAAAACTGTGTAAACATGTTAGAAATTGACCCAAGATACTTAATAGACATTAGCACTTCTAAAAATACATACATACATACTTCTTTGAAATGTCAAAGCTTTCGTTTTAAATTACCTATTATTTAATGTTACGTAGTAGGTATTTAAATAAATCACAGTACAGTTTAAACTTTAAAAAACATTTTTATTGAGCCAGAATCTAGTTAACAGTAACGATACATTTGATATTTTGATAAAGGGTAAGGGGTCGAGTAGCTCTATATAATGGTTATCAGTACCATGTGAATCAAACAACATATTGGTTATTAAAAATTAATTAATTATGAGAGTACAACTCTCAAACTTGTGCCCTTTGGCGTCGAGATCCTCGGTCCGTGGGGTCCCAGTGCGCATAAGTTATTTGCGGAAATCGCGAAACGTCTAGTTGATGTAACTGGTGACCGAAAAGCTGGCGGCTTTCTCGCGCAACGCATCAGCGTTGCAATTCAGCGAGGAAATGCCGCCAGCATCCTCGGTACAATGCCCCGAGGGCCTTTTTTAGGCTGAACTTAGTTTTAATTTAATTTAGTTAATGTTAATAATCATCTTGTAATTTGGTTGTGTAAAAAAAAAAAATAATTTATTAAAGCGTATAAGTATATTTTATTGTTGTATTGTTGATAAATCAAACAATTTACTGGTTATTAAAAATTAATTAATAATTTGCGCGGGGCTTAGCAGGTTAACCTGTTAAACTCCGCGTGACACCGATTCGGTGTCAAACAATAGAAAATCAATTGTCTCATTAGCCGTACTTGAGTGAAGTGTATGAGTATATTTTACTGTTGTATTGTTGATGATGACTGTATTTGGGGTAAGAAGTCGGAAGAATAATCAAAAGTGAATTCCGAATAACCACCCTGTCTGGGGTGGACAGTTGAACACGTGTCGCCGAGTTTCCACCCCAGGGTGACTGTTTTAGGGTGGATAAACGGAATAGCCGGATTTTGACAGTGCAGTGATTCAAAATCTGAGGTTAAATAACTGTGAAAGGACTGTACTTCGGGGCGACGCGACGCAGGTGGTAGCAGGATGGGGTAGGTAGGTAGCGCGTGCGGCGGGCGGTCGGTCGCCCCCCCCCTTTTCTTTTTTGGGTGGGTAATTATCAAATAACTTCTCCCGCTCTGGGCGGAGCGGGAGGGCGTACCCACCCGTGTTTCTTCTGTTGCCTGTGATTTGCCAGAGGCCACGGTAGCCCTTTCGGACTTTCCCGTGACCCGGGCAGGCATCGGCCCTAGCGGACATCTTCAGCTGTGCTGACATCTCTTTGAGGCGCACGTGGAGCACAACGCGCCGTCGACCCGGGCCTGGTCCTTATCGGACGGAGCTACCCATTGCTCACCACCCGCAAGCCCGCGCCTACGGTGGCCGGGAATCGGCTTGGGATTGGCTGCTTACCCCAACGTGAAGTAGCCGTGCTTTCGTGTTGCTTACATTACTTACATCGTGATTAATATGAAAATAATGTGTGATGTTTCATTTTAAGTGGTAAAAGTTTGCACGGAGCCAGAGACTACGAAGCAGGAAGTGTTTCACGTCTTCAAAATCAAGGATTCGTAAACGATATGAAAGAAGATCATGCGTGCATTTGACCAAGTGAAAATTTATACATTATTGCTAAATAAATTACGCGATGATTGACGTTAAGACGGAACTTGTTTACATTTGGCAAATTAAAAGGATTTGTTTTATATCTACCGTATTTATGACAAATGATAAATGATTTTATTTCTGTAAGTGGGTTTTTACAAACACTTTTACCCGTCAAACATATTTTTTTAAACTAGATGAGGTCGGCGTTTCCTATCTGCCTACTCTGAGAAGAAAGGCCGAAACAAACTCAGATGTCACAGTCTCTTTTAAAGTCCAGACATAATCTTGGTCAGATCATGTGAAGACCATGTCGATTGGTGTCTGAAATGGTCTTTTGATGAAAGAACCACACAGATTGAGTGGACCTGTCCAATCAGTGCACGCATTTGTCAGAAGTTGTGCAGCTCAACTCAGAACTAAAGGAGCTCAACGATTCAACAAAGAAAGGACATTTGGCTAAGCCGCAAAAAATATTCGAACTGCCTATTCTAATGATAGTCAAGCCTTTTGCAATTGACCGGTCCTAAGCCCGTGAATGTAGGTATAGTCTCTTCCAAAAGTATCCGAGTATAGTGTAAACAAACCCTATTCAGGTTATTTTTTTAAAGAATCACTGACTAAAGGGAGTTAGTAATACATTCATCTGTATTTAGAAGGTTTAAATTTTACAGCTCATTACTTTTTCTAAGAATTATTGTTTGAATAACATTATTCAATTGTAACTGAAAAATCAAGTTGTTCATATTTTTATTTTATATTGGAAAACATCTTTAAGGTGATTTACAATTTGAATTTCGGGATTAAGTATTAAAAAAATCAAATCAAAGCACTCATTATGAAATAGTAAGAAGTAAATGGCACCACAAATTGGCATCCACAGGTATGTTTTCTGGTCCATTTGTATACCTACATTTTCATCAGATACTTTCGGAACAGATCATAGGTAGCAAATTATTATTGTTATCAATGAAATGCTTAGGTATGGCGCGTTGTGTCAACAAACGACGTGTTTTGTAGACAACTTCATGATGTCAATTTACATCTCAATATTTTAGTACTGAGTAAAAAAAAAACAACTATTTATTTGGATCGTGATAAAAAAATGAGGCTGATAGGTTCATGATTTAAACAATATTATCGATGGAAAAATGTCCCGTTGTTGTATGATTGGTTATTTAATACTGATAGGTATTCAAAGAGAAGCTATCATACCGTTACATAATTTTTCTTTAGAGTTGGTCTTGCTCGTTCTTGTTATTTGTGAGGAGTCAGAGTATAATTTGAAAGTTTCCTTCGAACTTTCATCTTGTGTCTTCTTTTCCATTGTGTGTTTAACATTAATATCACTTGTATTTTTAAGTATTACTTTACTGATTACTTAGAATTTTCTATTGACTATCTCTCTGTCGAAGGAGCACTTGCATTCCATACTGTTACAGACAAAACAACTGTTGGTGCTGTTCACATTGCCACTATAAAATTTTAATGCTTGCTTTCAGTTTCCAATGCAATATGAGAAGGAATCCGTACAATTGACAAATTAAGCTAAATTTCTTTCTTTCTATCTACAAAATTTCGATAAAGAATACCAAAGATGTAATGCTTTGTTTTTGTTTATTATTTTTTACAATATTAATTTAATTTTATCTAAAGAATTAATGCATTTTAAGTATTTTGACACTGGAAATTTGACACGGGTCGCAAAAGTCAATTTCAAAGAGTAAATGGTCAAATGTTTTCTTCTAAAATCATAACGAAACTTCTTAGTTAATCATCGAGATGTCCGTGTTCTTCTTGAATATGAAATGCTCTCTCTGAACTCTGCTCTGCTTGTATTTCTGCTAATTTCTTTATCAGATCCTCTTGGACACTGTCTACTATTTCTTTTAAGTTTTTAGCTGGAACAACGTTATATTTATTAATATTATAATCCACATTTAGCATTTTTGCGTATACTGGAGGGAAAAACATATCTGAAGCTTTGCTTACCTAGGTTAGCGATTTATTCAGTTATAACGGCCGTCATGAAAATCTCACCAGTATTTGACATTAACGTGTCAAAAAACGCTTTGTATTTGGACTGCCGTTATTGTTATTATTATTATTACTGCCATATTATATAACCTTTCACCGCTTTCTTAGGAAACCAAAGCTTGAAGCTCATGATCATGTTACTATAGGGGCAGCCATGCTCACTCTACTATATATGTCCAGAATACAGTAAACAATATTCCTACCAGTTTTTTGATTAAATTCTTCGGCTATCAACGATATTTTCCTTAACGTGCTAACATGTTTAGATATTTCAGCAGCTACATCAAGTTCCGCTCCAGTGTTTACTCCTTGGTCTTGCATTGTTATTTTATTCTTCTTAAGTATCGCCAGTTTGATTATTTCGCTACTTACTATTGGCATTTTAGGCATTTTGAACCCTGCAGGTTTTTCTGCAGTTATATCTGCCTCTTGCGTGCACACATCATCTTCGATACATTTGCTTGTAACGGGGATGTAATTTAACTTGTCATTAGGCATCAGTTCTGGAGCAAAGGACTGTAATGTTTCCATTTTCATAGGAGACGGGTACTTTTGTGGAGAGTTCTTTTTTGAAACCTTGATGGGTAAGGCATTTGTGATGCTGTCTATTATGGTCTCTACAAATAAAAAAGTCGTGGTATTATGGTTTATATTATTTTTATATTATTGTTATTATACTCATATTTTCAAATTACTTTTTTAAACTACACACATCAAGTGTCTAGGGTTTAAATTATTTGTTAAATACAGTTTATTGCCATATTGAAATTAAATAAAAATGTCTATATAGATTGATTAAATAAAATGTTTTCGTATGTTTAGATCAACATCTTTCAAAACTTTTATCTTTATCTTTTTATTACATTTTAATGGTAATAAAAATAAAAAGAAAAGTTTTTAAAGGTTTTTATTGCGTAAAATAAACAATTAGTTTTCAATTCCGCCGTTAACGCGTATAACACAATCGCAGCGATTCTATATACTCAATATGAGCTCATTCAAATCATATTGAGGAATGACGCCCACGTCCGTTGTAACAGGTGAAAAAGATTTTCTGGTGTGTTCGCGGCATCCATATTTGGCAGAGCTCTTCTTTGAAGTACAGTCGCCGTCAAATGTATTGTACCAAACAAGGTGACCAAATACTTCTGAACAATAGGGTCTTACACCCATTTTTGAAAAGTGTCTTAATTCAATTCTATAGTGCTAATATGCCCCAAAGAAAAATCGATAAGTGCCATAAAAATGCATTTAAAATTTTACATTTTCAAATTTCGCGCGTAGGTTGACGAAAACGCTGGACGCAGTGGACGCCATGTTGCATTGGTCATGACGTCACTGGGCTATAAAAACAAATGTGCTGATCTCAACTATCATACAAAATGATAATTGACACGTTTTTGTTTACTAGCCGTATGACGTTATAACATGGCGGCTACTATTTCATGGTGTTTTTTAACAGATAAGAAAAACTGAAAACGTTGAATTGAATTTTAAAATTTATATTGTTATTTTATGAACTAAAACTAACATTTTCCGACTCCTTTTTGCCTAAACCATTTCAATAATATATTTATAGATTTTTTTCTCGTGTATAGTAAAATACCCTATTTAAAATGTCAATAAGTTCCATACGGTACAAGTTACCATTGATATCTGAACATTCATTACTTCATTAATGTCTGAGCAGATGCTTGTCAATAATTTCTATACACACAACTAACCAAAAATATCTGAACACTTACAACGTCAAGTGCAGTCGCTCTGGGAACTACGCAGAGTGTTATAAGTTGACTTTGGATACGTTACTGGTTACCGCATCACTGACAGCGTGGCAGAGTGACATGGAGGACGAGCTTGCATCACCACATGCAGACAAGATTGTTACATACAAATTACTGCTCGACAAAATCGTACAATGACCGCGAAATACAGAGTACTAATTGTTTATTTTACGCAATAAAAACCTTTAAAAAGTTTTATTTTTAATCCTTTTATTACATTTTAATGTCAGGATTTAACTAAGGTGAAAAATCCAGCATATGCAAAAATCTCAAAAGTCTTTATTAATGCAAAAGCAGAGAGTAGTATGTATAGTCGATCTACACATACGAAAACATAAAAAAATTAAATTTGGTTAAATATATTTAATCAATCTAAATATACATTTTTATTTAATTTCAATAGGGTAATAAAATATATTTAAAAGTATCATCCCTAAACACTTTTGATGTCTGTAATTTCCAAATGACGAAGTTGACTGAACCTATCAAATGTCAAATCAGTGTACTATAGTTACACCTCTACCTAACTCTTCGGGGATTACAAGCGTGATGATATTATGTTATGTTAGTCTTAAAATAATAATAATAATATGTTCAAGTATAAAAAAGGAAGAGGAAAGAATCATAGGGCTTCAAAAATTCGTTTGCATCGCTGTCAACAGGAAAAGTGCCCAAAAGGCTGGCAGCATTACCACGTTGTATGGCAATGCTGATTCTTTGGCCAAGGTATAGGCCAGCCCTCTGGTCACGTGACGAGTCGACCAAACGCTTGGCGATGTCTCGAAAAACTAAGTGGGCCCTCGGACCTCACGGAACTCTTTTTTTTTAGTAAGAATTTATTAAATAACTTCTCTTTTAATTTATTTTACTCTACCATTTACTCTCTGTGACCTTTTTCGAAGGCACAACTAGAATGTTTATAGTTTTTTGTTTTGTTGAAGTTGCGGAGTCACCCACTAGAAGTAATTCCTTGCTTAATCTATTGACCGCCACGTCAAAAAAGCAAAGACGTGCCCTTGGCGCCAAGCTACGAATTATTCCTTCAAATCTGTCATGTAGTCGTGACCGTGGCGTGCTGGGCACATTTTGCTCTGTAATCTATACATGACTGTGGCGGTCAAAAGGTTAAAAGGTGACTCCAAACATCGTAAACAAATGCAATTATGTTGTAAATAAACATTTATTTTTATTTTATCATTTAATATTTTTATTCTGGACGAGTGTCTCAAGAATTTATACAATTATATGTAGGGTACATAGTAAACCTGAATCTATACATACGGATAATATTTCTAGGTTCTTCTTCTGCTTGCTGTTTCCTTTTGGAAGCCAGTTTTCTGGTTAATTCTGCTAAAAACATTGAACAAGTAGGACCTGAAGAGAAATAATAATTAAAAATTAAAGATGAAAAGAAATCGTTACAACAGGTACACGTTCGAGAGCTAGACCATCTAATCTAATCTTTTTTTTTTGTTTCGTTGTTTTTTTTTTGTTCTAATCTAATCTAATCTAACTAGCCTGTATTATCCCAATGCAGGGCAAAGGCTTCGCTCTTCGTCTTCTTTCTCTTCCTTCCTCTCCCTATTTTGAACATAAAATAATGTTTATATGTCCAACTGTATTCAACAAATAAGACTAAATTATATATTATATACATATTTAATATAATAATATTTATATATTTAATATAATATAAATATTTAACAGGGACTGATAGCTATGAATGGGTATCTTTTTGATAGATTCTATAAATAAGGCTGGCTAGTTTTAAACCATAGTTCTCTGCGTAAAGTACTATTGAGTCTATCCGTCTGGAATTTCTCAGTAGTAGCCCAGCAGGCTTAGCATGACGCTTTAAATTTCTTCCAAGAATAGACACGGCTTTTTCTATACAAAGTGACATTTCGTTTCACCATTTTTGACATCTCACCGTAGAAATCCTTTTACATTCTGTCAAATTGTCTTCCGTTTCTAACGATCTTTGTTGATCCTTTTTTATGTAGAAGGATTTCTACGGTGGAATGTCAAAAAACGAGAAACGAAATGTCACTTTTTATAGAAAGAGCCGTGTCTTTTCTTCGAAGAAATAGAAAGCGTCATGCTAAGCCTGCAGAGCCTGGATTTGTGCTCGGTTTATGGCAATAGACTCGCTCCCTATTACATGGAACTTAAAACATAACTGGCGAAATGTTGGTTTACTATAGGAACACTTCTGCCTACCCCTTCGGGGAGTACAGGCGCGATGTTGCGAAGGCAATCTGATTTCCACCTAATAACAGCAGTCATTGATCACCAATCATCTATGTCTTCAAGAAAGCGGCCAATGATTGGTCTATGGTATGGGGGTTTATAGACAGAAGATCGGTTAGTTGCAGTCCCTTCACAGTATTTTACGTCACTGCCAGAATCAAAGTGTTCTTTATTTTCGGTGCAATAAGGTTGCTGGTGGGTTGCTGGTTGGGTTGCTGTTCATAGGCAAGATAAGGAACTAGATTAATTACCATCACTTTTACGTTTCTTTGCCGTTTTTGGTTTAGCGGCTGGTTTTTTACTCTTTGCTTTGTAACGAGCAGGCTTTTCCATGGCTGCAAATAGAAAGTTGACATAAAGTTAAGTTTAGATACCTACTTATCTTTCTTCCCACATCTCATACACCCTCGTCTATATCTATATTAATATTATAAAGAGAAATGATTTGAATTTTTGTTTGTTTGTTTGTATTTTTTTTTTTAATAGTGGTCCTTACGAAAATTACTATGAGGCCTATACATAATCTGCCTATAATGTTCCCCCTGCTGGGACACAGGCCTCTTCTCGGTGAGAGGGAGTGGGCCGTAATCCACCACGCTGGCCCAGTGCGGGTTGGTAGATGTCACACGTCTTTGAATTTTTGGTTCTAAGACAGTGCGGTTTCCTCACGATGTTTCCTTCACCGTTTTGAGAGCAGTGGTGATCAAATAATTCACACAAAGTAAAGCACCTGTTTGGGTTCGAACCTACGAATAACAACTCGTAAGTTGCAGTCGTTACCACTGGACCACCATTGCCTTCTATAAGACCTATAAAAGTCATAATTTGGGGTGCGTTGCGAAAACTATTGATGATATATAGAATAATGTACTACATGTTTAAAGTATAATTATAAGTCATTATCTACAAAAATATCCGTGAGGTTATATGTCTAACTATTATAGTTACGTCACAATAACCGGTTTTTGTTCAAATTAGTCAATCAAAACACGGTTAGAATCGTAAGACGGTAACTATTCGTATCATGATATTAATCCTTACCCAACTAAATAGTTTCATTAGTACAGTCAGCATATCAAGTTACCACAAACTGTCAAATTTTCTCATTCCATTTTGAACTTAACCATCATCTTTTTAAGGTTTAAAATCATTTGGAGATATTTGACAGTTTGTGGTATCTTGATGTGCTGGCAACTGTACATGTAAAATCCTCTTTAAATTATTCAAATCGGACCTTTCGTTTAGAAGTTACGACGGGTATAAAAATGCTAAAAGTAAGAAAAAAGTCGCGGCGTTAGCGAACAGCCCTACGCTTAATCTATTAGTTACCTACACATTTTATTTTTTCTTGATTAACACATGATTTATTTATTTATTTAACAGTTTATGTACACAAATATAAACAGACAAGAAGAAAGGAACAGAAAAATACGTACAAAGGTGATGCTTAAATAAGCATGAAATCTAAAGAAATCTCTTCCAGCATACCTGCGATTGGACAGTTGACAAAGAGATGTAGACACCGTGTGTAAGAGTAGAAGAGAAAACAAAATACATAAAAACAACAAAAAAAAGAACTTTTCACTATACTATTACACACTACAGTATATTATTTTATACTATTTATTATTTAATAAAGGGGGACTTAATGATGCCTTATTTCTACCAGTCAACCTTAGGGTGATGCAGAGACAAAACATGGCTGATGCAACATAACGAATAGATAACTCGAAAATCAAAACTATATACTAATACATATATACATACATATAAACAAAATAAAAGTGTCCGGAGAAATAACGATTGGGAGGGGAATCAGCGCTGGGATGATTCTGCCAACTGCAGATTTACTACTTTTAATCCCGGTAGTACGTGCCCGTGGGATATTTTCCGACATCCACGCGGGCAAAGCCACGGGCTAGTCTTTCATAAAAATTATTTGCGATCTCATATAAAATTCCTTAAATAAACAGTGAAATGTAAAGTTGACAACATTTTCCAAATATAGGTACAATTCTGTACAAACATAACAATGTCGCTATATTCTGCTGTAGCGTATTTAAATTTGTTGGGTACTCGAGATTCTAATAACGTATCTAATTATTTTTATTTAGGGACATTCATCATCTGCCTAGCCTTCTCCCAACTATGTTGAGGTCGGCTTCCAGTCTTAACGGATACAGCTGAGACCAGTATTTTACATGGAGCGACTACCTATCTGACCTCCACAACCCAGTTACTGGGTAACACGATACTCCTTGGTAAGACTGGCTGTCAGACTTTCGAGCTTCTGACGACTCGTAACGACTGCCAAAGATCTACAAATGACAGCCAGGACCAACGGCTTAACGTGCTTTCCGAGGCACGGAGTATGTAAAGATGGTCACCCATCCACGTACCAACCGCGGCAAGCGTAGCTTAACCTGATCGATCGACCCGTGCGGCTGTTATTACTTAGCTACAAACCCCTCCATTATTCCCCCCTTTATTTAGGGACATTGTTAATACTATATTTTTGACGTCAACGATAGCAGCCTGAATTATGTGAGAGCTGGCAATTGCGGAATGAAAACGGAGTGTAAATTATTGAGGCCCTTTGTAGTTGACCTAATTTTCAAAAGTTATTAACATCAAAACTAAATCAGTCTATTACAGACTTCAGTTAAAGACCCTGGCTATAGCTACGTCAACAGTCCCTTACCTACACAGCAGAATTTTTCAAAATCAACCCTTTGATTTCGGGCCAAAAGTCAATATCTAATGATTTGAAATCAAACGAGGGTTGATTGCCAAATCATTTTCGTTGGAGGGAGCGCGAGTATTTGCCGATGGGAGTAGTTAAGCGTGCATCGAAAATTGAATATAGGTCGGTTCGCCAGACTCTTGGCTCGAGAGGAACGAATTAATTTGTTCGGCGAATTACAGGGGAAGTCGTGCTCAGATAGTAATTGGTAATTCGAGTGTGGATATTTATCTTCGTCTTAGATACCCTCTGCGATGTTTTTGAAGCTATTACTTTTGGGGATAACCATGTCCAGCATTTTACGTTTCTTGGCTAAAATTATGGTCATCATGATTGTATCGTCTTGTAATTATTTGTTTTTCCTTTGGATAAGTATTTTAAAGGATGTTTAAATACTGTTTTGCGTGTGTCTTTGGCATTTACAACAGGCTACATTTAATTAAATATTGTAATGAGCCAGTGCTCATTAGGTACAATATTTAAATTGCAAGGTTAAAAAAAAATTGGGCGTTCTTCTTTGCGTATCGATGGCAAATAAAAAAGTTGTTGAGAAAGTTCAAGTAACTAGCCAAAAATGTATCGTCTTGTAATTATTTGTTGTTCCTTTGGATAAGTATTTTAAAGGATGTTTAAATAATGTTTTGCGTGTGTCTTTGGCATTTACAACAGGCTACATGTAATTCAATATCATAACGAGCCAGTGCTCATTAGTTATAATATTTAAATTCCAAGGTTAAAAAAAAAAATAGGCCGTTCTTAGCGTATCGATGGCAAATAAAAAAGTTAACAGTTATTATGTAAATTAACAAAAGTAGGTACTTGAGTAAAGATATTAATCTCGTAATCCCTCACTATACGTAAGATTAGGCAACAATAAATTCTTAATTCTTTTTCTTAAAATTGTGCCCGGTTGATGGCATCTGATCCGCTTCTTTTTACATTGGACTTAATGGCAAAATGTGGACGTATTATAAGCCTCTGCTAAACCCTTCGAGGAATGTAGGCGTAATGTTACGTAATGTTAAATTCTTACCTGTTTAAAAGGGGGGAAGTGTAGAGATTCTTTACGATTTGACCTCACATGATGGAAAAACGCATCGGTACTCCTCAAATTGACTAAAACAGATCAGCATGATAATATAAACCGTACTTACTCGATTGTTAGCCTCGGGAAGTCCCTAAAAGTGGGACTTCCGGTAAATAAATAATAATTATTGCTATCTTACTTACTATACGAATAGCGACACTAGGAATTTTATTGTATTACTGTATTACTGACAGGCGCCATCACATTGACAGCTATATAGTTTATGGGTTTATGCAACGAAAGAGGTTGTATAGTTTGAAGCATCGAGTGAGCAATAAACCTCTTTAGAGTGTAATGCCCTATTGTTTGACTCAGACCGACCACTTTTCAGCCACATAAAATTATGTAATAAACATAATTTTGTGTGGCTGAAAAGTGGTCGGTCGGTGGTATGATATCAAAGTAGCTTTATGTATCACAGGTGTTTTTAGGGTTCTGTGGTCGACAAGGAACCCCAATAGTGTCGCCATGTCCGTCTGTCTGTCCGCAGCTTAGCTCAGAGACTCTTAGTACTAGAAAGTTGTAATTTGGGATGAGTACCTATACATATTAATCACGCCGAAAAAGTGACTAAATGAAATCTTGAAAATCATTTTATATAGGCTGCACGTAAAGTGGGGATGATATGATTTTTTCTCGTCTATCTCATGGTGTGGGGTAACGTTGAAAAATATTGCAGGTCTGTGAAAACTATTTTTCGATTCAGGGATCCGTTTGCGTAATATTAAGTTTAAGAGTGAAAATTTTTGTTAGAGTCAAGTGTCCCCCCCCCCCTGCCAGCTAAATGGTAGTTTTTAAATATCTTCAAAAATCATGGCAGTAGTGTATATATAACGAAGTTAAAAGGAAAACTATCACAGCTAAGTAGGCTTTACAAGTTAACGAGTAATAGTCAACCAACTTACATTTGCAGTTAGTTGGAGAATTGACCGTGATGAATTGAATATGTTTTTAACTACAATGTTAAGTTTGTTTTTGCGATAAATTCATCTCAACTACAGAACCCTTTATTGTTCGTGGTCCGACACGCACTTGGCCGGATTTTATAATACAATTTAGCGAACAATTTCACAAAATCAAATGATCAAACCATCAACTTCTTCAAATTCTTGTACTGTTGTACATGCTTTGCAATGCATTATCTCGTTATTGGTTCTTACGTGTTACGTATGATTGAAATTTTTGTGTCGTCGGGTCTGAGTCAAGCTTTACCGTTTTAGCTGTTTAAGTGTACAGTCATAAAATTATACAAATATCGCGGATAACAGAGTTCTTGAGAAAAGTTTAACGTTCTTTTGCATTTCAACGCAAGAAACATAATTTCCTTTTGACTGAGTTTATGTCATGCTTTCTTGGCAGAAGCTAGAGTTTGGACTGTAAAACATACAGCTACATCCAGCTATTATGACTTTAAAACCAGGGTTAAAACCATTTCACTTTTTCATTTTCACACAAGTTTGCCTGATTTTTTCGGAGCATTCAACGTGAACGTTATTACGTGTTACAATATTATTGTGTATTTTGTGTGTTTGTTGTGTTTATGCTAGTGCTTATTTCCTAACAATCGCATGATCATTTTCTACAACATTGCGTTTAGGCTCCCGTAGACAGGCGCGAAGCGACAGTGTGACGTGTATAATAGATTCTTTAAAAACTTAATCACTCGCCATTCGACGCCCACCGTGAACGGACGTGCTGCTGTTACCTGCTCGCTTCACCGCTGACTTGCTCTCGCCGACCGGTTCGTTACGCCTGCCGTAACGATTTCTGTAGTCTTCGGCGACCATCGTTTTATCGGAGCTGCTTTTATCAAGGCGATGGCTGATGATAGTCTATCGTTTTTCGTTAAAGGTTTCTTCGTGGTCATTTGGCTCCTTCTCGGCAAAAATCACAGTTTCGTAGTCCTTGGTGGATACCCTAGGGTACCAACGAAGCCGAGGGGATGTTGACCCAATCACACCCGCCGAGCCCCTTTAGGGTCAATTGTCATCGGGAGCTACATGCTCGGCCTTCGGGCCTCCCAGTCGAGTCTAGTCTCTTTCTTCCTTCATAGCAACACATTTAGGATCGGTTGGGTGTATCTACACCCTTTGCACTAGACTGGTCAGGGCCCCGTTTGCACAATAAGACTGGTGACTAGTAAAATGTACGATGAAATGAAATGATGAAATGTACGATGTACGATGAAATGTACGATGGAAAAATACAGTGGTACGTTGGTAGTTCAAACGCAGTACAGAGGCTAACAGGGGTAGGGATTTGCATAGTGCTGGGACAACGTGAGTTAATGATTGATAAAATTAATGATTTTTTCGGTCAGTATGTTCAGTAACTAGTTTTTTTTGTGTATGTATCTAGATTAGTCAGCACCCTAATTGCGTAACAAATATATATCAATCACATTCTAAATGAATTTGAAGGCTGTTGCTAATCCATTGCTTCATAATTCATATGGGCTAATTATTTTCCAGGCGATTAATAACTTAAAGGGTGACTAACTATTTGCTACTAAAAAAATAAAATGGCTAGCAAAAATAATAGGTTGGCAGCTACAGTGAAGTAGCATTTAAAGTGTAAAATCATTTGGGTTAGGTTAGGTTAGAACAGTGACCACTAACGCGCGAAGGCGAGCGAGCAAAGCGAGCGTGCCGCGGCAGCGGCTGCCGAGCGTCAGATCCCCTCAGTTGTTGGTGACTCTCAGTTACCAAAACAAAAACTCTTCACTGTAGCTGCCAACCTATTATTTTTGCTACCCATTTTAATTATTTTTAAAATCAGATTAGTTTGTCGCCGCGTTAAATACATGCCATTCTTATATTCGAAAAATGTGTCTCTTCAACAACGTAAATGACGCAATTAATGTTGTTGAACTGTCAAAATGAAAGCCATTGCTACTGTGAGTGTGTTCCGCTATTATCCCGCAGGTTCTTATCCTTGGAGTTGGTGCGCTCTGAGTATTTTGACAACTTTTTTTTTTTTTTAGGTGGAAAATCATCAAATAACTTCTCCCGCTCTGGCCGGAGCGGGAGGGTGTGTCAGACTCTTCCTGACTAAAACCCACACGTATTCCTTCCTATTGCCTGTGTTGCCAGGGGCCTCGGTGACCCATAAGTACCTTCCCGCGACCCCTGTGATTTTGCCACCCTGGGAAAAAAAAAACAATATTTTGTAAAATAATTGCGCATTGAGTTTAGCAAGACTATTAGAGAATTTAAATCTGACTTTTTATTACGTAATCATTATTTAAAACTTAGAATAGTATTGATTTGCTGCACTTTACACAAGTTCATTCCATTTACCACATGAACAAAGTCTTTTATTGTAATATCAGACTTAACCAAAAAAGTAGATCCGCAGAAATGTGTTGGACATGTATTTAATAAATTGGTACATTTAAAAATTCTGTGGTTTCCTCTAGTCGTCATCATTCAGATATACGACTAATAAAACTAGACTATGGCTATGAAGCCATAACCGCATGTTTTCATAACTAAGATATCAAACACACACACATAATTTTAGGTTGTTTCATCATTTAGCTAGGAAACATCGAACTCAAATAGTTTTAAAAAACTCACGTGAAACGTCTGACGTGTAAGAGCGTTATTTTTAAAGAATAAAAGTCTATCTGATTGAATGTATTATTTATATTCTACAATTTCCTACTTTTTGACACGTATAAGTAGGTACATTAGGCCAAAAACCAAAAATATGACCATTTTATTACACAAAGTGACAGCTAGCACATGTCAGATTGCTCCAGGGAATTAATAAATCGACTTTAAATACAGAATGACAGTGACAGTTTCATACTATTCTGAGTTGAAGTCTATAGGCACATAAAAGATGAACGTTGTTGTAATACGTATGCCACCATTTTATTACCATCCTCAGTTCTTCAACTATGCACAGGTGCAGCAATTGGGCATATATTATGTAATATGAAAAAAAAAACTTTACTATACATTGTTTTGTCATTACTGGCTACCTACGTAGTTTCGCAGGCAATCATAATGCGTATTTTTTTTATTTGTGAAATTATGCAAGTGTACGAGAAAATAAAACGAATTAACATTTAGTTCATTCATTCATTCATGCAATAAGAATGAAATACCGCTCATTGTTTGTATCACATCACTAGCACTTTGTGTTTGTTGGCATAGGACATCTGCATAAATACGTACAGATTTGTCAATCTGTGTGTTTTATTAATTGTGTGGTTATAATATTCTTTCGTGTGTGTTTTTAGCAATAGGAAGCATGTATCTGGGTGTGATTGTAAATTTTTCGTAGTGTGCGGTGTTTTCCTCGCCTCCCGCAGAAAGTGGCAGAAAAAGATGTTCGGTGATTCGGTCCTTGCCATCTCCATGTTTTAAGGCTATTAAGCACCCCAATCCCCTGATTGTAGCGCCCGCCCGCTGAATTCCCTCCCACCTATGTAAGAATCGGTGACTGAGGCATACTCTTCATTCCCGACGACGCCACAACCCTCCTCCAGGAGTGTAGGAGTGTAGTAGGGCCACCAGTACTGTAGCACACAAACACAGAATCCGACCGCATTTTCCGTCCACATCGCCGAGGCCCGCTCACAGGGCCCGTTGCGACGTCCCCGTCCCTTGTTCGAGCCAACCCACGCCACTGAACCTGTAGCTTTATCGAATATAAAGCTACAGTCTCAGCGGCGTGGTCTCCCCAAATAATATTAATCTAATCCGGCCTGTCCCTTGCCGTTCCCCATCGACGTCCTAAGTAGAGGTCTGTACCCCACAGGGGATGCCCTTAGCGTCTAGTCGCTTCGATCATATGTTTATGCCCTAGCGGGAAGCCTTAATTTATTGAGGCATCTGCAGGAAAGTCAGGTTACGCAGACAGGAACCTCCTAGGTTGACCTGAGAGATGCCAATAAAAATCCGCGGTTATTATACTACCAGAAAAGCGTTGCCTTTCTGCGTTCTACCTGTGCGAGTCCCAATAAATACTTTTTCTTTCTTTTAAAGACAGAAATAGAAAAAAAAAAAACAGTTTACTTTGAAATTGTTACTATAATTATTTAGATCATTTGATAATAATATATGTGCGTGCTGTCAGAGATGTATTTCAAAAGGTTAAGAGATGAACAAAAAAGAAAGAGTTGGTTGCTATATTACGAGGTGCATTCAATAAGTACCTAGCCTCATCGCCAGAGGGCGCTGTAGTTTCAAAAGAGTTTTACCACAGTGTAGCACATTCTTTTTTAATTCTTTTTTCAAATTTTCATTCCAATCCCTTCATTTGTTTTAATTTGACAACTTATGGAAGCGAACGTGTCGATCGGTTTTACAAAAATGGAAAAAGAGCAATATCGTTCGGTGATTCGATTCCTATTTTTGGAAGGGAAAACGCGCATCGAAATCAAAGAGCGCTTGGATGCTGTGTACGGTGACTCTTCTCCATCGATGGCCACCGTCAAGAATTGGTTCAACGAGTTTGCACGTCGCCGTACGTCGGTTTTTGATGAACCACGTCCAGGTGCACCGAAAACAGCTGCTACGGAGGAAAACATTAAAAAAATCCATGATTTCGTATTGGCAGATCGCCGATTGAAGGTTCGGGAGCTAGCTGAGACTGTAGGCATTTCAGAAGGAACAGTGCATCATATTCTTCACGAGGAACTCGGCATGAGAAAGCTGTCGGCGCGATGGGTGCCGCGTTTACTCACACCAGAAAACAAGCGCAACCGTGAGACCACATCGGAGACGTGTTTGGCGCTGTTTAAGCGGAATCCAGCGGAGTTTTTGCGTCGTTTTGTGACCGTCGATGAAACCTGGATCCACTGGTACACACCAGAGACCAAGGAGCAATCAAAACAATGGATCCAGACCGGGGAACGTGCTCCAAAGAAGGCGAAAACTGTAAAATCGGCCGGAAAAGTTATGGCCACCGTTTTCTGGGATTCACAAGGTGTGATCTACATCGATTACCTCGAGAAGGGTAAAACAATTACAGGGCTTTACTATGCCGATTTATTGGGCCGATTCGACGCCGAATCAAAGAAAAAACGACCCCATCTGGCGAAGAAAAAAGTGCTGTTTCACCACGACAACGCACCGGTTCACACGTCTGCCGTTGCCATGGCCAAATTGGTCGAATTACGCTACGAATTGTTGCCCCATCCACCGTATTCTCCAGATTTGGCCCCTTGTGACTTCTTTCTGTTTCCTAATCTGAAAAAATCACTCGCCGGAAATAGATATGGATCGAATGAGGAGGTCATCGCCACCACGGAGGCCTATTTTGCAGAGTTTGACAAAAACTATTTTTCGGACGGGTTAAAAAAGTTGGAGCATCGCTGGGCTAAGTGTATCGAACTAAAAGGAGACTTTGTTGAAAAATAAATTGCCACTTTTCCAAAATTTTCGTTTACTTTTTGTAGGCTAAGTATTTATTGAATGACCCTCGTATGTGCAGGCTGAATACGAAGTTACCTGAAAAGATACAAAAGGTTATATTTTCAGAAAACCAACAAAAGAAAAAAAAATAAGGCCAAAAAAAATCCCCTTATAAATAATATTTATAAGGGGATTTTTTTTTGGCCTTATTTTTTTTTCAGCGAGAGAAAGTTATGGCATCCAATATTACTCAGACGATGAGCGACAAAAGAATTATGAGATTCGGCAGGTTAGGCCTTAGTTTATTACTGAAGTTTTGTGAAAGTGACCAGTTAATAGCAACTGTATTCTTCAATCACTAATCTTTCTGCCAAGTAATGTGGCATTCTCGTTTCACTCCTTATTTTAGTAGTCTCATTTCTTCTTAGCGTGTCCATGGCAATCTAAATTGAGTCGGCTCAGAATTTGGCTGTGAGTTTGGCGTCATCAGTAGCGTCACAGGAACTCATGGACGCTAATAAGACATTTGGTCACACAGGTCAGACACGCAGGTCACGATAATAAGATAAGTGAATTCCAAAGTCTACTTCTCTCACTGAGCCTCATTCATAAAAGATGTATTTCCTAAATTATTTCCAAAACAAAAATTAAATATTCAACACACCGGTGAAACGGCTTATTACGGTGGTGAGGTTGGTTTCTGCAAATAAAATAAACACGATTAGTTTACTCGAAAGACCTTTAAAGAAATATTAATCTTTGTATAAAAATGTATGTACAGGTATTTTCCTACAGTATTGGAATCAAATGGAGCGTAAGTTTGTATCGTCCCGTACATTGTGAGATGCTTACTGTCTTGGAAAAGGTGTGGGAAAGTTCTATTTGAACGGAACGGACTGAAACGGAATAAAATAGGTTGTTTTTTTTTCATTTCTTTTCAGCCGACTTAGTTGCGTGATCGTAGAATAAGATGATTGATTATATTTTTATTTTATTCCAATGTTGCCTGCTTTTAAAATACTCGAAGTATCTTAAAGTTTTAGTTATTAACACAAAAACAAAAAATATTTGTCGTAAATCTACATGGGCACTTATGAAACGTCAGAAGCTAGGTCCACAATCGTTGGTCGTTTCCTATGAAGAAGGGCTGGCAAGAAAGTTCACTATTTATCGAGAACTTCCAAGAAATGATTTGTTCTAGTGCAGCAGCTCTAAAATTGAGTGAATTCGTATCCATCTATGTGTCAAACGATAGTCTAATAATATTGACTATTAATTGCTAAACAAGTAGACTCATCTCTTGTATCAGATGCTTTCAACAAATACTTCGGAAATACCTGTACATAATTGGCCTAAAGCAGGACAATTGGGGCTGAAATAAGCCTCTAAATGGTTGCAAGTTTCACACAATAAGAAAAAATGTAAATAATGATATACTAACAAAATGTCCAGTAGTACCTCGCTACTGCCTCGTTGGTTTAATGAACGCAAGTGCTACTAGCTGAGCATAAAGTCCTAGGTTCGATTCCTGGGTCGTGCAAAATGGTTTTGGGTTTTCCATTTAGAATTTCACAGTAGCAGCCCAGAGTCTGAATTTGTGCCGGGTTGATGGCAATAGGCTGGCCTCCTACTGAAGACACAACTGGCGAAATGTGGGTGTACTATAAGTACATGTCTGCCTAACCCTGCAGGGATTAAAGGCGTGATGTTAGGTTTTGTTAAGATATATAAATGGCCACTATACTAACAACAATAGGGAATGGTTCGTTTTGCGTGACTGGCGTAGATGTCTGCAGCTCAGACGATGTCGTCAACCCGGGTGGCTTGGGGCTCTGATCGGTTTCTGCGGGGCCGCTTATCAATGTCGCAGCTAGGGCTACTGGTATTTGGTTTTCTGTGAAATACGATAAATTAGATTAGAACCGTCTTGAAGATGAAGGTGACTACTAAATTTTTATAGTTTATAATCTAACGGAAATAATACAGATAGGTTATTATAAACTAACGTAGTTCAGAATTATGCGGTGACATACAGATAGCAGAGAGAATAGAGAGCAGTGGTGGCCCAGTGGTATCGGCCTCGAGTTTATAGGTCATGTGTTCGAAACCAAGTAGACGCTTTACATTTTGTAATTTATTTCATCACCACTACACTCCAAATGGTGAAGGAAAACATCGTGAGGAAAATTCGAAGACATGTGACATCCACCAACCCGCACTGGGCACTTGTGGTGGATTACAGACCACTCCCTCTCAGGGCCTAAGTCAGTGTGTCCCAGCAGTGGAAACGTTATTGGCTGATTATGCTGATATATAGATAAAGATAGTTAAAGGTCTATTATCGGCTTAGTTAGCTTAGTGCCCTACAAATGGCTCCTGCCCTACGAGTTGGGAATTCGAGTTTTTAAATGTCGCATAAAAGCAGAGAATCCCATTCATTACATTGTTTTTATTGTTAAAATGTCAATTTATAATACCAATACGCTTCTGTGGAATTCGGTCATAGGAACAAACCAAAAAAAAAAACAAGCGAGCCTTACAGTAGTCCGATATGATATGTAACATCTAACATCTCACTTTGGTAATAAGTAACTGAGCAGCGACAGAAATTAACCTCATAATTTAAAAAAGCTAAATACTGGAATATTTGTTTGAATGATTATTCGTAACTAGTGGTCGCCCACTGGTCGAAATTCGACCCCCTTTTCTTAAAATCTATATAGTACTTACTAATTCCATGAGTACAAAAATCCATGGTATTAAGACGCTAACAACACCTAAACCGCGGTCACTGTCAGATTGCATAGAAAAGAAAGAGAAACGCGATGACCCAACGCTTGTAATTTATTGCAAAATTTAACTTGATATGAAGCAATTACTCATTTACTCAAAATTGAGTTGAGTAATCGAAAATAAAACACAACCAAGTTCTGCATTCAAATAAGACGGTCTTGTTATTAATTAAATACGTAACGTATGTTGATATTTAATACAGATATTTTGGATTAGAACTCTAGATATAAGGTTAGTTTAACGTTAGTTTGTATCGAGATTTTTTTTCAAAACGTGTTTGGTAACAACCAAGTTCTGGGAAATATGTTTAAAATTGACATATATTTTATCCGCTACCACAAAAGTTATACAGATTAGGCAATTTTTTTTTCTTCCCTTATTCCTTGCTCAAGCTGTCACTTCTCTTCTATACACTTCCGTCCCTTTCCACGACATCAATCCCACATGAAGCGAGAGGAAATATGTCACACATAAAAACACTCACCTGGTATAGCATGATAACTTTCATGGGCATCATAGAACTCTTCTTTAACTTCTGTAGCCGATGGAGCCACAGAACTAGCGTCAGATAGACTGTCGGTCGACAAGTTCGTGTTACTCGTGTCTTTAGCAGCTGGACCTTTCTTTTTCTTTTTATGTTTCTTTATTTTTGCGACAGTAGGTCCTACTGCTGCAGAGTCAATGGGTGGCGAGCCAGGTATCGACGGATCATCCCTCCTAATGTCATGCAGTTCCAGGACAAAAGGAAGCTGTGCCTTGAACAGTCCTTCTTCTAACGATGAAGAAGATTCTGATGCGGATGACCCGGATGAGTCAGTGAGTTCGTTGATGTCGAGATCCCTGTCTGAAAAGGAACTTATGTCAGTCAGCTGGACAGTTGAAGGAAAATCGTTCAAGTTTCATTATTAGGTTTTGTTCTAAAGTACTTTATGTAAATTGCTCTCAAAAACGGTGAAGGAAAACATCGTGAGGAAACCGGCATGTCCTAGAACCAAAAAATTCGAAGACATGTGACATCTACCAACCCGCACTGGGCCCGCGTGGTGGATTACGGCCCACTCCCTGTCACAGAGAGGAGGCCAGTGTCCCAGCAGTGGGAACATTATAGGCTAATGATGCAGTTCTAAAATATAATTTTCCATTTTGAAATGACATGCATTACTCAATATTCAATATTTATATACAAGGTGTTGTTTTGGATCTGCAAAAAATTTTAGGAGTCAATTAAGTTGGTGATTCTCGAACCAAATAAAAAAAATAAAAAAAAAATAAAAAAGATAAAATTAAAAAAATTAAAATAAAAAGTATTATTGATTATTGACTTGGTATCGTATTGTTATATGATTATTTACGAGTTTCATAACAACCTCCTGAAATGTTTTGCAGGTTCAAAACTGCATCTTGTATATTGCATTCCTCATTGTGAACTTAATTATTCATTCACTGGACTAATCTGACATGTGCTAGCTATCACTTTGTGTACTGAAATGGTCATATTTATTGTCATGATGATCGTTTAGTTTAATCGATTTATATAAGTGTAAAAGTTTAAAATACAGTAAATACAATAAATATGACCATTTTATTACACAAAGTGACAGCTTAGCACATGTCAGATTACTCCCGTGAATTAATTATTCGACTTTCGGCGGTAGGTTGGTTTGCTGTGCCCGATAAGGTCCACAATGATCATGTGCATTACTCAATACTCAATATTTATATAAATTGCATTCCTCATTATGAACTTAAAGTCGAATTATCAATTCACTGGACTAATCTGAAATGTGCTAGCTGTCACTTTGTGTAATAAAATGATCATATTTATTGTAATGGTGATCATTTAGTTCAATCAATTTATAGGTATAAGTGTAAAAAAAGTATCATAATAAGTGTAAAAGTCTAGAATACAGTAAATACAATAAATATGACCATTTTATTACACAAAGTGACAGCTTAGCACATGTCAGATTACTCCCGTGAATTAAATATTCGACTTTCGGCGGTAGGTAGGTTTGCTGTGCCCGATAAGGTCCACAATGGGCCCTATCAGAATACCAGCGTTGCGACACTTATTTCTTAAGTACTGCAGCATTATGCTGAGATATTATTGACTTGGTATCGTATTGTTATATGATTATTTACGAGTTTCATAACAACCTCCTGAAATGTTTTGCAGGTTCAAAACTGCATCTTGTATATTGCATTCCTCATTGTGAACTTAATTATTCATTCACTGGATTAATCTGACATGTGCTAGCTATCACTTTGTGTAATGAAATGGTCATATTTATTGTCATGATGACCGTTTAGTTTAATCGATTTATATAAGTATAAAAGTTTAAAATACAGTAAATACAATAAATATGACCATTTTATTACACAAAGTGACAGCTTAGCACATGTCAGATTACTCCAGTGAATTAATTATTCGACTTTCGGCGGTAGGTAAGTTTGCTGTGCCCGATAAGGTCCATAATGATCATGTGCATTACTCAATACTCAATATTTATATCTATTGCATTCCTCATTATGAACTTAAAGTCGAACTATTAATTCACTGGAGTAATCTGAAATGTGCTAGCTGTCACTTTGTGTAATAAAATGGTCATATTTATTGTAATGGTGATCATTTAGTTTAATCAATTTATAGGTATAAGTGTAAAAAAAGTATCATAATAAGTGTAAAAGTCTAGAATACAGTAAATACAATAAATATGACCATTTTATTACACAAAGTGACAGCTTAGCACATGTCAGATTACTCCAGTGAATTAATTATTCGACTTTCGGCGGTAGGTAGGTTTGCTGTGCCCGATAAGGTCCCCAATGGGCCCTATCAGAATACCAGCGCTGCGACACTTATTTCTTAAGTACTGCAGCATTATGCTGAGATAGGAGCCTTTTGGCCTCGTACAGGACTTTTTGTTTTTATTTTAATTTTACTTTGTTTTTGTTTCTATGAGTGTTTTTTAGTTTAATGTGTGAACTTCTGTGCGAGTCACAATAAATACTTTTTCTTTCTTTCTTTCTTTCAATGATCATGATCATTGTGGGATCATTTTGGGCCTTTTTGGGCACAGCAAAGCATTTGAACGGTAATTCGAAAGTTTATCTATTTCTAGTATGTACCTACTGGATAACAGTGTGAAGAAGAGAGAATATAAGTTAATAAACAACTATTAATATTATTATAACACCATAATCTTAATAGGTCCATAACGTAATCAACATAGTGACTCGTTAACAACTCTTATGTATCGAACATCAAAACTTGGACGTCTTATAACTTAGAGGTATAGCTGCTGCCCGCGGCTTCGCCCGCGTGGCTTTTTCTAAAATAAAAGCATGAATCATCCCAAATTAATTAGCTCCTTATAACATCAGCTATCTTCCAGTGAAAGTCCCGACAAAATCGGTCCAGCAGTTTCGGAGACTAGCTGGATCAAACAGTCAGACAAAAAAATCTAATTTGTTTTTTTTTTTGTTATTTAAGTACCGTATATACCTACATACGCATTCATATGCATTTAGTAAAAAGCTGTTATTTTGCGATTACAAGTACACTTTAATTCTGTTTATTTGTATGTATAGATAAAGTGGCTAAGAAAATAACAGTAAACAATGTTTTGGCCACAACGTTGTCCATCATACGTTGAACATCAGGTGAAATCAGAAGGTTTTAAAACTCTTCTGTCAAACTTTACACAATCATGTAGGACGTAGGTTCCAAAAACTCATTGTAAATAACTACACCACTGCTACATTTCGAGCATTTGGCTCAGAAACTTGGAGCTCTGATTAAAAAAAAAATATAAGCAATGGTTAATAAGCAATAAGCCAATGATTTCTTTCACGATGAAAATCCTGAAGGAAATCAATCTATGAGATAAAAAAAAACACAAATCATCATCATCTGCCTTTTTCCAACTAAGCTGGAGTCAGCTCCCAATCTAATCGGATGCAGCTGAATACCAGTATTTTACAAAAAGCGACTGACTATCTGATCTTCACAAAATGGTCCTCTACCCAGTGAGTGACCCCTCCTAATGTAAGACTGGTTGTCGAGACTTTCAGGCTTCTGACTACCCGGAACGACTCTCAAAAATCTAAAAGAAAGCGCACAAAATGCACACAAATGTGTTGGAATCTCAAGAACATTTAGAAAACGTTTGTATACTGACCATCCATGTCCTCTAATGACTATGAGTTATCTTGTTCTTGGGATGCTAATTAATGGGTCTCAACGATTCCATATTATTTTACTCTGATAGTTTTTATTAAGGGCTTATTTTATTTTTTTTATGCACATTTCTTTCTATTTTGACTTATATGCTTTGCCAATTATGACGATTATATTTGACAATTATGTTAACGACAGCTGATTTTGACGGCAACGTTTGATTTAAGAATTTTGAATAGAAAAAAGTTAGTTTATGGATTAGGGCCGTTTTGAGGCCAGCACCCGTAGACAGATAATAAGGACAGACACTGATATCTGTCTACGCCAGCACCCTTATTGCGTAACACCCTATTATTCACAATCTGAATGATTTTGAAGGATATTTTAGGCTAATCCATTCCTTCATATGTTCCAAAATTGTCTGCACAGCAACGTAAATAACGCAATGAACATTCACACATACACACGTACGCTCACCCATCCTCTCTCTCACACACACACACATATACTCACACTCATACACGCACACACTCGCTCCAACATACACACACACCCTCACACATACGCCTCAAGCAGGTATTGTATAATTTAAAATTGTTTAATTTTATTGCATAATATCTGTGTAAAACTACTGGGAGAAGACACTGATTCCTGTAACACAGGTTTCAACCTAGCGCAGGAGTCAGGGTTTCCATATATAAATGTAAAAACTTTTTTATGTCAATAAATATTATTATTATTATTAATGAATGTTGTTAAACTGTCAAAATGAAACCCATTGCTACTGTAAGTTTGTTACGCAATTTCCCCGCTGATCAGAGAACTACGGTCTTACCGCAAACAAAATTTAGGGGCCGTGCACATCGACTGATTTTGAACTATTTCGTTCATTGTTTGTGAGAAAGGGAAGCAATTAAATAACAAAACTATTTGTGATTTAACAGTTCTTTGTTCTGCATCTAGCTTTTTTTTTTGAGTGGGAAATCATCAAATAACTTCTCTCGCTCTCGGCGGAGCGGGAGGGCTTGTCAGACTCTTACTGACTAAAACCCACCCGTATTCCTTCCATTGCCGGTGTTGCCAGGGGCCTCGGTAACCCTTTTGACTGCCTGGATTATGGGCTTGGGTGGCTAAAGTTAACTGGTTATCTAGAACCATGAAAAGACTATGACCCCTGCCTTTTATTTTTATTTATTACCTTCCTGCAACCCCGTCAGGCATCGGCCCTAGTGGACGCCTACACTTGTGCTGACGACATCTCTTTGAGGCGCGCGTGGAATACAACGCGCCTTCAACCCAGGCCTGGTCCTTACCGGACGGTGAGCTACCCATTGCTCTGCTCCTTCGCGAGCATTACTGCTTCGCAGAAGGAAGTAACGGCTGCCCATGCCCTCTCGCTCCGTACCATGGCCTGAACCAGGGCCGGACGCGAGTGATCTCTGCCGCCGATCACCTCCACGAGGACACGGCGATGCTCTGCCCAAGCCGGGCAGACTCCACCGTATGCTCCACCGTGTCCTCCGGGCGATCCACACAGTGCTGACACCCGAGCGTTTCCTCCAGCCTTATCCGACACAGGACCCTCCCGAAGCTGCCGTGTCCGGTGAGGACCTGCGTCAGGCGAAAGTTTTGCATCTGGCTGAAAGGGTTTTTTTTTTAAATAAATGAAATATTTATGGAAAATCCCTAATATTTGCAACAACTTTTCCAAAACATGACGCGAGACTGACGTTTGATCAGCTTTTTACAACAATATAATTAAATGGTCTCCTTGCGTGTAGCTGCACCTCTTTTTAGGGTATCGTTTACTACGAAACCCTAAAAAGTTAAGTTTAACCCTAAAAACAAGGAACCCTTATAGTTTCGCAATGTCCGTCTGTCTGTCCGCCTGTCCCCGCTATAGCTCAGAGACGCTTAGTACTATAAAGCTGTAATTTGGCATATGTATACATTTACAAAATGGCAAAATAAAATCTTAAAAATATTTTTTTTAGGGTACCTTCTTTGCACGTAAAGTGGGGATGATATCTTTGTTTCTCGTCTATCCTGTGGTGTGGGGTATCGTTGGATAGGCCTTTCAAAAATATTGCGGTTCACAGTGCGTATTCCGACACGCACATGGCCAGTTTTTTTTCAACTTCGATACAAAATATAGCAATAAATATAATAGTAAAGAAAAATAGGTAATATAGATTTTTTTTTTAAATCCTTTCATTAGGGACTCGTACAGACTGGGGCGATATCGCGGGCGCGACAGGCATATTGCTACCTGTCGCGCCCGCGATATCGCCCCAGTCAAAAAAATGCATTAAGGCTCGTACAGACTGGGGCGATATCGCGGGCGCGACAGGTAGCAATATGCCTGTCGCACCCGCGATATCGCCCCAGTCTGTACGAGCCTTAATGCATTTTTTTTCTATTATTTAGCAAACCATATCAAGAAATTTAAAAATCACATATTAGTCTTCAGCTATCCTTGAGCTAAAATCAAAATTGTATTTTATAATTATAGAATATCTTCATTAGGTAAATCAAAGGCGTAATAAACTACATTTTCGAGAGCGTAAAAGTGATGAAACTATTAACAGTTGCCGTGACTGACACGAATGGTTTAGCACCACGAAAATTGTACTTTTATGGTTATACAGACCTAATGTTTCAAGTATTTCAAGCTTTCTCACAATTAGATAAGAAATTTTACAAAAGAGGTTTTTTTTCGTGCACGGAGCCTTAATACACATTTTAAATTCAAAATGTATATTAAGGCTTCGTGCTCCGTGTAAAATGCTGAACAATTGTTCCAGCATTTTAACATCCTGCCGATCTCTTACATCCATTGTTCAATCAGCTACTATCCAACTTTTTTTACCTTCACCCACCAAAAAGCCACTTGCTTCGGGTCATAAAACATAGTGGGGTCAACAGCACTACAGGTCATAAACGGGGCGAGAACGACCACAAACCGATATCACTGGACATAAGCACTTACTACGTAATAAACCTATGGGCATTTTTTATATTCTTGCCATGTCTACTAATATTAAAAAACGATAAGTTTGTTTGTTTCTTCTCCCTTCTTCTGGATCAATTTCTAATTTTATTTGAGAAGCTGCAGGTCTGCGAAACTTTACTATGATCTGGTTTCCAGGGACCCATGTCCAGGTCCATTTTGCATGTGCCCCAAAATTACGATAGGGTATCGTAATTTTGGGGCACATGCAACATTCATGTTTGTCTCAAAGGCCAGCGATTTACCTGGTATTGGAGATTTCCATAGCTGTTGTATTGACCACTTCCATCAGGTGGGCCATCTGCTTATTTTCCATCCAATGATAAAAAAATAGATTTAATAACGGCCAAGAGAAAACTTACGATTGTTTTATTACTATAAATAGTAAAGTTTTCCAGAACCTTAAGCTTAACCCGATCTACGTGGGTGAAGCCGCGGGCGGAATTCAGTGGACCATAAAAAGCCTGGTTGAAATTTACGATGTGATTGACAGTGACCTTTATGTTGCTACGTTAGGTAGGTACGTGCTGAAAAGTAATCATATTTTATGTGG
This sequence comes from Atethmia centrago, assembly GCA_905333075.3. Classification (NCBI taxonomy): domain Eukaryota; kingdom Metazoa; phylum Arthropoda; class Insecta; order Lepidoptera; family Noctuidae; genus Atethmia; species Atethmia centrago. The sequence continues at coordinate 25,078,716 of HG995374.1, read as the reverse complement.
TCTTCAAAGCTCTACGTATGGTTTGTTAAATAAAATGGCGTGGATGATCTACTTACTTATTTTTTACTAGGTGCTGCGCGTGGCTTCGCTCAGGTGGCTTGTTGTAAAAATAAATTACTCCTTATAACATCAGCTATCTGCCAGTGAAGGTTCCGTCAAAATCGGTCCGGGCATTTCGGAAATTAGCCGGAACAAACAAACATATAAACATTTTCAATATTGTTTTTTTTATACATAAGTACCGTACATTCAGTCAAAAAAGTATTGGGAATGGATGATTTGTTTATGGTACGAAATTATTTTTTTTTTGTTTTTAGATTGGTACAACTGTTTTCCATTTTGACGCGGAGTTTGAGTTGCATCTGTTATTTAGTTTAAAGACAGTGCTGTTTTTAGTTAGATCATATCTAGTGCGATTGCGAATTTCATAATGGACAAAACCATCGAATAAAGAGTTTGCTAACTTAAATTTTGCATCGCCAATGGATTTTCGTGTTCGCAGTCCCTGAAAATATTACAGAAGGCTTACGGTGAATTGACTTGCGTTCAAAAGCGGTCGAGATATGATGCAAGATTTGCTTAGCTCTGGTAGGCCATCAACGTCTTCAACTGAAGTTAACATCGCAAAAGTAAAGGAAATAGTGACTGAAAATGCTCATTCAAGATAGAGAGAGATAGCCGCTGAACTTTCTGTGTCTCACGAGTCAATCCGTATCATCTTAAATAATCAATTGGGTATGAAACATGTTGCCTCTCGGCTAGTCCCAAAAGACCTGAAATTTCTCCAAAAACTCAATCGCATAAGAGTCGCTAAAGACATGCTAGAACGAGTCAATTCCCACCCAACATTACTGAAACGCATTGTTACTAGTGATGAGACATGGGTTTACGACTTTGACATGCAAACTAGTCAAGCTTCAGAGTGGCGCTTTCCAACTGAACCAAAACCGAAAAAATCACGCCAAAGTCGATCAAAAGTCAAAGTCATGTTGACGGTTTTCTTTGACTATCGCGGAAACTCACTCGGAATTTTTTCCGGAAAGTTAAACGGTAAATAAATAATATTATTCGGGTGTTATGCGGCGTTAAAGAAAGCAAATTTGACGAAAAAGGCCAGATTTGTGGAGAGAAAATTCTTGGATTTTGCACCACGATAATGCGCACAAGACAATCATTGTGAACGAATTCTTGACCAAAAACTCAACAAATACCATCGAGCAACCACCTTATTCACCAGATATGGCTCCAGCGGATTTCTTTCTTTTTCTTAAACTCAAATTACCACTTTGTGGCATCCGTTTTCATTCGGTAGAAGAAATAAAGTAGAATTCGCGGCAAAAACTAAACACAATTCTGGAAAAAGCGTTTAAAAATGTCTTGATGATTGGATTATTCGTTGGTGTAATTGTATCGTTTCTGAAGGAGCATACTTTGAAGGCGATAAAATAAATTTGGATGAATAACTAACGGTTTGTGTATTATTGATCCTTTCCCGGTACTTTCTTGACAGGAGTACCTTACGTACCAGAGTACTTTCATATGCACTTAGTAAAAATCCGTTATTTTGACATTACAACAGACACTTGAACTTTATTTATTGGTGTAGATAATTTGACACATTTTCTTTGTTGCTGGGTTGTAAATGGTTGAGATTTGATCTTAGGCTTTGGAAATATATCTATTTGGGTTTAAAAAGGCCATAATCAGCAAAGTTTCAATTGGATTAACAGTAGGCATTAGAAAGACAAGAATCGGGCTCCGAATATATAACATTAAATTAAGCGAGAGCAGTGGAGGCCCATTGGTAACGGCCGCGACTTACGAGTTTCAGGTCGTAGGTTCAAACCCAGGTAGGCGCTTTACTTTATGTAAATTATTTCAACACTACTGCTCGCTAATGCTAAATTGCTAATGCAACAATAATAATAATAATAATGATGCTCTCTCTTTTTCAGGTGCTTGAGCCAGCTGTCAACGTTTCGGCACAACGACTGTCGGACCAGGTACGGGTTATCCAACGTAATCATATGTTAGATGACACTGTACTTGATCGCCTGCGAAGTGAAACGCAGAGTGGCCATGCCATTGCCCCTTTCGCAGACTGTTGTAGTTTCAACTCAATTAAGAACAAATCAAGCTGACGAGGAGGGGAGTGATGACAGGGCCACAAATGTAAGTACCCAATACAATGTGGAATTGAGGAGTGCTTTGGAGGATGCGATTCGAGAATATCGGTTCATGTCGCCCGAACTAAGACCACGTTTACCTCGTTTGCCCATGCATAAGAAAAACAGGGCGCTGGTGGCAACTCTGGATTCGCAGTTGTCAAATTATTTTGATGACTGCGAAGACCTCACTGATACTCATTCGATTCTGTACTGCGCGGCTGTAGCGGTATGTCGTGTGGCTGACGTGAAATTTGCTAAAGACTCTAGAGCTACACGACCGAAATCAATCGTACCAGCTTGGCAGTGCAGAATTGAGCGTCGTATTGGTGGGGCCAGAGCGCTCATCGGCAAACTAATCTGCTTCAGGGAGGGCAATACTCGCCCTAGAGTGATGCGCTTTGTGAGGCGGGCGTTCTCAGGGACTGATATCGGCCCTCAGGACTATATGTCCCGTGTCACAGAGCGCATCGACTTCCTGAAGCAGAAAGTGTATGCATGGGCGAACCGTATTCGTAGGTAAAAGCGGCGAGTAGAACGATACACTCAGAATCGTACCTTCCAGAGCGATGAAAGGTGGGTTTATAGGGGTTGGGAGCGACCGGACCAAGGTGTGACTGGCACGCGCCTGCCGGATGATGATGTCATGTGTTCTTTCTGGCGCAGTATCTGGTCGGTGCCTGTCAGTCACACCGAAGGTGATTGGGCTCGAGACGTCGAGCGAGCTTGCGATCCAATACCAGAAATGGGGGCTATTACCATCAGCCCCCAAGATGTGGCTCGTGCAGTCAGTCCGTTACCTAACTGGAAGTCCCCAGGGCCAGACGGGCTGCACAACTTCTGGCTCAAATGGTTTTTAAGGTCGCAGGCTCGCTGGGCGGCTCAGTACCAGAATGCTTTGGATTCTGGTTCGCTACCCCAATTCCTAACGACAGGAGTTACCCACCTGCTCCATAAATCAGGTAACACCGCGGAACCCAAAAATTATAGGCCGATCACGTGTTTACCGACGGTCTATAAAGTTCTTACATCTATTTTGAGAGCTAAAATTAATGAACATATTGACACCAACTCCATCATGTCTGCCTCTCAAAATAGATGTAGGAATGGGTCCCGCGGTACTAAGGAGCTACTCCTCATTGATATGACCATTAGCCAACAGGTTCGTCATTCAAGAAAGGATCTGTCGACATGTTGGATAGATTATAAGAAGGCCTATGACTCGGTGCCACATACATGGCTCATGAGGGTGTTGGAGTTGTATAAAGTAGATGCAACTCTGCGCACCTTCCTGATGTCGTGTATGGGGCAGTGGAAGACGGTCCTTCGCTATCCAGGATGTCGAAATATCCAGAGGAATAGCGAACCGATAAGGATCGAGCAAGGCATATTTCAGGGCGATAGTTTGAGTCCGCTTTGGTTCTGCTTAGCCTTGAATCCTCTAAGCACACTGCTGGAGGATTCAGGTCTAGGCTATCGGTTGAGGAGAGGTAGTCAGGTTATATCTCACCTCCTCTACATGGATGACCTAAAACTCTTTGCCTCCAATAATTTGCAACTGATGGAACTACTGAACATAATTTAAACTTTCAGTAGCGCCATCAGGATGGAATTTGGAGTGGATAAATGTGCAGTCATGCATGTAAAGCGAGGGAAGATTGTGGAATCCGTGGGAACCCAACTCTCGGATTCCATAAACCTTAGAGCCCTCTCCGCATCCGAAACCTACAAGTATTTGGGTATGTCGGAGGCGTTGGGCATCAATGTTACTGACATGAAGCAATCGTTGAAGGAGCGCTTTTTCGGCCGCCTAAAGAAAGTATTTAATAGTCTTCTATCAGGCGGAAACAAGGTGCGCGCCTTCAACGGTTGGGTCATGCCGGTTTTTATGTACTCTTTCGGCATACTCAAATGGACTCAGACCGAACTCGACGGACTATTGTTGCCAATAAACCTGATATAGTGGTGGTGGATCGAACAGAGCGGCGCGCAATGATTGTTGACATAACAGTCCCGTCCAGACGGAAACCTCGTGAAAGCCGAAAAAGATAAACAAATCAAGTATCTTGACTTGGCTCGCGAGGTTGTCGACATGTGGGATGTGAATTCAGCAATCATTGTGCCGATAGTCATATCAGCCAATGGCTTAATTGCCAAGAGCCTCGACCAACACCTAAGGAGGCTCTCGTTGGACGGCTGGATTAAGGGCTTGATTCAGAGAGCGGTACTTCTGGACACGGCTCGCATTGTTAGGAGGTTCCTTTCTCTGGAGCCCTGACCGCCGGTAGCTTGGACCCTGTTCCCGATACCGGTGGGCTACCATTTTTTATATTTTTAAATGATTTTATATTTTTTAATATTTTAATATTTTAAAATATAATTTATTGTGTAAATAATGAAATAAAAGATAATAATAATAATAATGTTTGCTAATGGTGAAGGAAAACATCGTGAGGAATCCGGCATGTCCTAGACCAAAAAAAACGATGACATGTGACATCTACCAATCCGCACTGAGCCCGCGTGGTGGATTACGGCCCACTCTTTCTCACAGAGAGGAGGCTTGTATCCCAGCATTGGGAACATTATTGACTGATTACGAGTACGTATTAATAAGCGAGGCGTAAAGTAACAACCAGTAAGTTTGTCTTCAAATTCTCCATAAATTTTTCGGTGTTCAAGTTTTGTATAACTTTGCTCCACGTTTATTAATAAGGGGGTTAGTTTTTTTTGCTGTTGGTTATTTTCTTTGAAATTTGGTTCTTTGAAACTTGGAACTCAAGACCAGAAACCAATGATTACAGTAGATATTATCGATCAGTATGAATAAATAATTCAATAACTTTTTGTCACCAGGAATTTTCAACCCCGAATTTATCAAATAAAGCTAAGTAGTAACTTGGTGAGTATTGTTATCATAAATACGTCGTATATACACGATATCGGATCGGCTTATTGGTCAATTCGCATGAATTTACTCGCCCAAAACGGGCGAATCGACAGTTTTAAGGGGACTACAGGAGCTAAACGCAAATTTTATAAGTTTTATAATGCCTGAAAGTATTTGATGCACTGCAGCAAAAAAAAAAAACAGAACTATAAATGATATTCTTTAGGAGATATGATAAGTAGATAGTGTGTTGAAAATATAATACAACTGATTTGATATGATAGAGAAAAATCACGAATATATCTCTAAAAAAATCTTTTAATTATTAAAAACCATACTAATATACATGCAATCATTCTAATTTTTTCTCAAATTATTCTACAAGCAACTTATTAGCATAATAGTGTTTTAATTTTGTTATCCAATCAATAGATTTTTTGTAAATAGATAATTACTTCATATTTTGCAATAAATTACAAACGTTGTGTCATCGCGCTTCTCTTTCTTTTATAAGCAATTCGACAGTGACTACGCTTTAGCTGTTTTCATCCTCTTAAATAATATGATTATTTCTGTAGGCGATTCGCTCGAAGTAAATTTATTCGTGGGCGAATCGAGAACTCCAGAAGTTACACCACAATACTAGAAACTGCATTTAATAATTATTTTTGACAAGTTTATATTTTATTCAGCAAATGTTTATGAGTAAATATAAAGGACTTTTTGTGCCAATTGCCTAATACGTATTTCTGGAGTTGTCAATTCACCGAAAAATAAATTAACTCCGTGCAAATCAAGACAAAAAAATCACATTATTTAAAAGTGTCGATTCGCCCTTTTTTTTTTTTGAGGTTGGGAAATCATCAATTAACTTCTCCCGCTCTGGGCGGAGCGGGAGGGTGTGTCAGACTCTTACTGACTAAAACCCACTCGTATTCCTTCTTGTTGCCTGTGTTCCGGGGGCCTCGGTGACCCATAAGTACCTTCCCGCGACCCCGGCAGGCATCGACCCCAGTGGACCCCTACCTATGTGCTGACGACATCTCTTTGAGGCGCGCGTGGAATACAACGCGTCGTCGACCCGGGCCTGGTCCTTACGGACGGTGAGCTACCCATTGCTCACCGTCCGCTCCTACGGTGGCCGGAAATCCGCCCGGAATTCCCGACGCCCTGGGCATCTCCTGCGGCTGCTAGGGGTGAGAGGGCGCGAAACTTGCCTTTCCCTCAACCGTCCCGCCTCCTCCTTCGCGAGCATTACTGCTTCGCAGAAGGAGGTGATGGCTGCCCATGCCCTCTCGCTCCGTACCATGGCCTGAACCAGGGCCGGACGCAAGAGGTCTCTGCCTTCGATCGCCTCCACAAGGACACGGCGGTGCTCTGCCCTAGCCGGACAGACCTCCGGGTGTCACACAGTGGTGACACCCGGACGTTTCCTCCCGCCTTATCCGACACAGAAACCTCCCGAAACTGCCGTGTCCGGTGAGGACCTGCGTCAGGCGGAAGGTGAGGACGCCGTGGCGCCTCTCTAGCCACTCCTCAAAGAGGGGACTTATCGCCGCAATCGTGGCGTGCCCAGCACTGGGTTGCGACAACCGTACTTTCCATGACGCCATGAGATCCCGCCGGAGCTCCGTCCGCTGTGCCTCGATTTCTCGCGGCAGCGGACTTACGCCCCGGTGTTTCGCCTCCTCGCGCCACTCCCATACGTGCGCGAGGACTTTTGCCTCCAGATCCCATGGCGGCAATCCGGCAAGGAGGCTCGCTGCCTCACAGGAGACCGTGCGGTATCCCCGGACATACAGGAGCCCCGTAGAGGGCCATGGACCGCACGACCCCCGCGTAGAGCCTCCGGCAGGAGGCGTTTGGACCCCCTAGATTGCGCTTCAATGCAGCGCCCGCCCGCTCCAGTTTGGGAGCCAAACGTCTGAAATGCTCCACGAAGTTCCACCGGCTGTCGAGGACGAGACCCAGGTAATTCATCGTCGACTCGACGCCGATGGAAACCCCTCCTACCGTTATTTGGGACCCCAACGGTGGCGCGTTCCAAGGACCATGAAAACACATGGCCTCGGACTTGTGCAAGGCCACCTCAAGTCCCAATTGCCGGATCCTTTCGACGATTGTCGCAACCCCGCGTGCCGCTACTTCGGCCGCCACCTGGTGCGACCTCCCCTGCGCCAGAACCAACGTGTCGTCAGCGTAGCACACTACGCTGACGCCGCTAGGGAGGTTAGCGCGCAGCACCCAGTCGTATCCGATGTCCCACAGATGCGGCCCCAGGACCGATCCCTGTGGGACACCGCACGACATCTCTTGCCGGTTCCACACTCCCTGTTGACCGGGGTAGATGACGGCCCTGTCCGTCAAATAGGCCTCAACCACACGACAGATCGATTATTTAAAAGTGTCGATTCGCCCTTATCGGGCGAATAAATTCGTGCGAATCGACCAATAAGCCATCGGATCGTGTCTCTATATCTACGGTTAACCGTTCGTTTTACTACCTTGTTTTGTTAACGGATGATTTACGGTGTTGTAAACGGTCGATAATTTTAAAAGTTTTGTCGTCAAATCTGTCCGTGACTTTTTTTTTCTGGTGATAAACTGGATGTTAGGAATAAAAACTACATAGTTTAGTAGCTACGTAAGTTGTCGACATAGCTCACAAAATAAGCAGACTGAAGTGACAATGGGCCAGCCATACGGTAGATCCGATGAACGTTGGGGTAGACTTGTCCTTGAGTGGAGACCGCGAATCAGTAAACGTAAGGTAGGACGCCCTCAGGATAGGTGGAGCGACGATCCTCGCAAGGTAGCAGTTGGATGAAAGTTGCCGAGAATCGAGCTGAATGACTTGCTACTGGAGAGGCCCATGTCCATTTTGGCAGTGGACTTCTGTAGGCTGATGATAAGCTACGTTTTCAAAAGTTTGATGACCGCTTTTAGTTTTTACATACTACGCAATAATTGTTATAGTTAAAATTATGTACCTACGTATGAAATAAACTTGGTTGTTAGAATAATAGCAATTAAATACTTTGTTAGCTTGAAGCTCAAGGGAAAACGAAATTGATTCGAATTCTAGTTACAATTGGGTATTAGTTTATAAGCCTTGAATAAAAATTAATGAAAATAAAGATCATACAGAAATCGAAGAATAACATCACTGAAAACGTTAAGTATAAGTACACCCTAGTAATTTCTTCGTCAACCAAATTTTTTTTTCTTGAAATAAGAAATAAAGAAAAATAAGACAAAGAAAATTTATTTGCGGCAAACATCACGCAAAGAAAGAACACAAATACAAAAAAGAAACATTTAAATAATAATTTTAATATCAATAGGTTTAAATAACGATTGTTCTTTAAATTTGTATTATTTTGCTAGCTGTTGTCCGCGGCTTCGCCCGCGTGGATGTAAGAGCGGGGAATATCCCACGGGAACGTACTACTGAGGATAAAAGTACCCTAATTGTTAATTCAGGTTATAAACTATCTGTGAGCCAAATTTCATGAAAATCCGTTGAGCTGTTTTTGCGTTAATCCGGAACTTACATCCAGACAAACAGATCAGAAGCGGCTCCTGCCCAATCTAAAGGGCCCAAACACCTCCTGCCCGAGGCTCTACGCGGGGGTCGTGCGGTCCATGGCCCTCTACGGGGCAGTATGGGCGCGTTCTCTGGCGCTGCGGCCAGCTCGCCGGTTGAGCGCAGCCCAAAGGGTCATGGCCATCCGGATGGTCCGGGGATACCACACGGTCTCTTGTGAGGCAGCGAGCCTCCTTGCCGGATTGCCGCCATGGGATTTGGAGGCAAACATCCTCGCGCACGTATGGGAGTGGCGCGAGGAGGCGAAACGCCGGAGCGTTACTCCGCTGCCGCGAGAAATCGCGGCACAGCGGACGGAGCTCCGGCGGGATCTCATGGCAACATGGAGAGTACGGTTGTCGCAAACCAGTGCGGGGCACGCCACGATTGCGGCGATAAGTCCCCTCTTTCAGGAGTGGCTAGAGAGGCGCCACGGCGTCCTCACCTTCCGCCTGACGCAGGTCCTCACCGGACACGGCAACTTCGGGAGGTTCCTGTGTCGGATAAGGCGGGAGGAAACGCCCGGGTGTCACCACTGTGTGGATCGCCCGGAAGAGCATACGAGCATGTAAGTCTGCCCGGCTTGGGCAGAGCACCGCCATGTCCTCGGGGAGGCGATCGGCGGCAGAGATCTCTCGCGTCCGGCGCTGGTTCAGGCCATGGTACGGAGCGAGAGGGCATGGGCAGCCGTCACCTCCTTCTGCGAAGCAGTAATGCTCGCGTAGGAGGAGGCGGGATGGTTGAGGGAAAGGTAAACTTCGCGCCATCTTGCCCCTAGCCGCCGTAGGAGACGCTCTGGGCGACGGGAATCCCGGGCGGAATTCCAGCTCCCGTAGGTGCGGGCTTGCGGATGGTGAGCAATGGGTAGCTCACCGTCCGGTAAGGACCAGGCCCGGGTCGACGGCGCGTTGTATTCCACGCGCGCCTCAAAGAGATGTTGTCAGCATAAATGTAGGGGTCCACTAGGGCCGATGCCTGCCGGGGTCGCGGGAAGGTACTAAAGGGTCACCGAGGCCCCTGGCAACACAGGCAACACGAAGGAATACGGGTGGGTTTTAGTCAGTAAGAGTCTGACAACCCCTCCCGCTCCGCCCAGAGCGGGAGAAGTTATTTGATGATTTCCCATCCAAAAAAAAAAAGACAAACAGATCAACGGACAAAAATTCTAAAATCTTTATTTTTGGCATGTATAATCTTCCAACAGATCAATGTTACGTTGATGCTTAATAATTTTAGTAGATCGTAGTCTTTGTTCTTTGTTATACCTATGAACTCATCAACAAGGTTAAATATGATCTCAATAAATATTTAAACAAGATCACAACGATATGAGAACTGCTTTTATTTGTATCGACTATTTTATCCAGTTAGCTTTAACAAAAAACCGGCCAAGTGCGTGTCGGACCACGCACATTGAAGGGTTCCGTAGTTGGGATTACTTGGGACGAATTGATTCCAAAAACAAACTTAACATTGTAGTTGAAAAACCTGTTCTCCCATACATCGATATATGCCACGGTCAATTCTCCAACTGCAAATTTAAGTTGGTCGACTATAACTCGTTAACTTGTAAAGCCTACTTAGCCGTGATAGTTTCCTTTTTAAATTCATTATAATATCTTTTTCACATCTCCATAAACAACCATTCAGCTGGCAGGGGGTGGGGACACTTGACTTTAACAAAAAATAGCACTTTAATGCTTAATATTACGCAAGTGGATCCTTGAATCGAAAAGCGGTGTTCTCAGACCTGTAATATTTTTGAACGGCCTATCCAACGATACCCCACACCATGGGGTAGATGAAAAAATATCATCCCAACATTACGTACTATTGGCAAAACTTAAGCATGCTCACTTTAGAAAATATTTCTGCGGCAAGCGCAGCTAGTGACAAACCACACCCCTTCCTGGTTTCGTCCAATTAGAGACAATATGAATTTGTGTGAGTATAGGGCGTGTAACAAAAAATATAAATATGTGTGGTATGTTGGTTACTCACTGCACTCGAGCCGGTATTATTCGCGCGAGCCGAGGGCGAGCGAGCGCGATAAGGGAGTCGAGTGTGTGCGCGTTTCATACGACGGTTTTCAACTTGAGAGGAAAAAAAGAGACTGGTATTGTTATTAGTTTCGTACGCCGCTAGGTATTTCTCTCTAGATTTTGCAGGCAACAGGCTGTCACTAGCGTTTCGTGCCTAGATTAGTATTTCCGGGGGGTTAAATCTACGCGTTGCTCTTCGCTCTTCTTTCCTAATTGAAGTCAACATTTTTGATAATAATTAACCACACAATGAAAACGTTAACAAGTATTTCTGGAAAATACCGCGCTTGTTTTGTTTATCCCGCGCGCCGCAGGTGTAAATAAAGGCGCTGGAAAAACCGCTAAACAGCCTATATAAAAAATATAATAAACAAAATAATGTTTTGAATAAGCAAATTAAGGTTAATATGTAGTGAAAAATATATAATTTTATGAAATGATGATAATTTTGATGATTGATTTATCTGATGTAACGAATTTTTTTTTCTCAAAAATATTCATTGTTTTTGGACAAAAACTGCGTATATTGAAAAAAGAAATGTAAAGTAAAAATACTTCTATATAATAAGCTGAATTTCTGAGTCACTTTACAAGCAAGTGTTGAAGAAATATTTCGTAATTTTTTGCGACCGTATTTTATGGCCGTTCTATAAAGCCGATCTATTGTTTAACCAGATGTTCTGACGTTCCCACTGAATAACAATGGTGCTTAGATAATGAACTTATTTTTATTGCAGTTGCAAAAGTTGCGACAGCAATAATAAAAAAATCTGATAACATTGTATAAACTGCGCCAAGTAATGGTTCAAATACTACTGTAAGTAATTTTGCTATTTTAATCAAAACAGCAATAAAAGAAAGAGATAGCAAATGACAATTTCTAACAAAACTACGTAACTTGCTTCGTTTTAGGGTTCCGTAGTCAACAAGGAACTCTTATAGTTTCGCCATGACCGTCTGTCTGTCTGTCTGTCCCCGGCTTAGCTCACAGACTCTTACTAGAAAGCTGTAATTTGGCAAAGTGGTAAACAAAAATGCTAAATAAAGTTTTTTTAGGGTACGCGTATAGCAATACCAATAATACATTTTCTAAACCAAACGGAAGATATTTGTACGAAATTACTTCTTGTCAACAATAACAATTCATAAAGCGCTCTCGCTGGCCGTGCCCATTAAAAAAATGTCTTACAAACAAGTGAGCATAGCACGCGCCTAGTGTGACTGACACACACACTATACATAATTACATTAAAGGCTCCTACATACTGGCGCGACTTGTCGCGCGACGCGACGCGACACAAAGACACCGCGTGTAGCGCTACAAGCGGTGCCTTTGTGTCGCGACGTGTCGCGCGACAAGTCGCGCCAGTATGTAGGAGCCTTAATACAAACACGGCTAAAATACGCTTCATGCATCCCATTGGCCAAAACGCTTGCATCGGGCGATCGAGTCGTGAGCCGTGCTATACGATTATCGCCTTAGAGGTGAGCATGCGGAAGATTGGCCGATAGTACAAGGGAGGTACGCCAAAAAAATATATTTTTCAAGATTTTATTTTAGCCTTTTGTCGGCGTGAATAATATGTATACTCGTACCTATGCCAAATTACAGCTTTCTAGTACTAAGCGTCTCTTAGCTACAGTAGGGTCAGACAGACAGACAGACAGACGGACATGGCGAAACTATAGGTAAGGGTTCCTTGTTTACTACGAAACCCTAAAAACGAACTATATCAGAAAAATCGTATAAATACTTTCAAATCTTTAACACATGATGAATTTGACAGCCAAAACTCACATAAATCCGTAATAATCTCAAGTACCAATTTATTATCAATATTTATGACTTCTATGAAAACTTATTTCATGTTTAAAGTTTCTGCTGACGGAGCACTGTTCAAGATCTAGAATATTCGTAGGGTACAGCGAGATTTATGACCGATGCTTACGGAGCGGTGCTTGTAAAAACTGTTAGATATTGTATGCGCGACAAGGGAGTACGGGGTGACAAGAGTTTTGGGTGAGATACGGATAAAATAAAGGACAATTTCTTTAAAAAAAAAACATCTTAAGGTTTTCGCGCGCCTCAAAGAGATGTCGTCAGCACTAGGGCCGATGTCTTCCGGGGTCGCGGGAAAAGGGATACCGAGGCCCCTAGCAACACAGGCAACGGAAGGAACACGAGTGGGTTTTAGTCAGTAAGAGTCTGACACACCCTCCCGCTCCGCCCAGAGCGGGAGAAGTTATTTGATAATAACCCTCCCAAAAAAAAGGGTTTCGTTAAATCAGTTTCTATAATTTAATTGAGTTTCAAGCATTACCGCGGGTTTTGTTGTTTGTGGGTGGTCACAATCATACCATCACAAAAACATACCACCATTAAATGCGTAAACCGTATTTGATGGTACACGGTTATGGTATAAAAAATCGTCATCATAGCGTTCCATATACTATAGCAATAATCTTCTATTATAGATATTATTTTATTTATTAGACCTCGTTACATCGAGATTTCTAGAGTCTAGTGATCGCAAGCGTTACTGTTGAGCATGAGGTTGGGCAAAGTGTTATTGGGTTTTTCTATCTGAAACTTAGCAGCAGCAGCTTGTCTGGACTATTGCCGAGTTGATGGCCTAGGGTCGCCCCTTGTTACATGTGACTTAAACATAACTGGCGAAATGTGCACTGAAAAAAATGAAACGATACTTTTTACTGTTGTTGTACAGTAAAAAAAAATCGGATCAGGAAACTTATTTTTATGTTAAAATGATTGATTACTGACAATGCACTGAAATGGGCAAAAACAGTAAAGAGCTAAACAGTTATTTCAATTGGATGAACATTAAAGTTTACTGAAACAAATAGTTTCTTTTAAATATTGCTTATTTAGAGCTTATGAGATGCACAGTAAAATCTACTGTTATAACTCAACTGTTTTTTTTTCAGTTAGTATTAGTTCTTTGGACAATAGGCTCTATTTTTACTGACCAAAGCGGTGAATATTACCGAAAAATGGATATTTTTCGGTAATATTTAATAATTTTCATTTTTTAATATTTTTCAGTGTGGGTTTACTATAGGTGCACCTTTGCCTAACCCTTCGGGGAACACAGGCGTGATGTTATCCTGCCAGGGTCGCGGGAAGGTACTTATGGGTCACCGAGGCCCCCGCAATACAGGCAACGGAAGGAATACGGGTGGGTTTTAGTCAGTAAGAGTCTGACACACCCTCCCGCTCCGCCCAGAGCGGGAGAAGTTATTTGATGATTTCCCATCAACAAAATGTTATGTTAACCCTCTACAAAGCTGTACCTACTTTTACTATTAAACACGATGTGCCATATTAACGACCGGGATGGTGTTTGTAAAATAGTCTCCTTATTTATTTTAGTAATGATGATTGAAATGACACAGAAATCGTGATCCTCAATTTTTATCCAGTTTTATAAAAGTACTGTTAACGAATGCTGACAACACCAAGTTGGCATCCGTCAGGTATAACGTATAAAGCAGTGATCGTTATGTATCACTTTAGAATTCATATTAAGAAATGCTCTACTTATAATTGATTCGATTATTTTACATTTACGTTTTAATAGTTAATTCAATATGATATAGGTACAACTTCCAATAATTACTTGATTGTATTTCGACTAAACTATTGTGAAAGTATTGTAAATATGGTAGAATATAATGGTGATAGTTAGGCTTGGTCAACTTTGCTATGAACGAAAATCTGTTTAAAAATTTACCGTTGTGTTAACCGCATCACCAAAAAGCTCACTATCGTAGGAACTTCCAGAGACAGAGTTAAAAGCTTTGTTGCTGGCATTATTAAGGTCGAGCAATTAGACATTAAAAGACCGAAGACTTACTTGCACACATCGCGTAATATCATATAACACACTTTCACGCTTACATTGACACCTCACCACACAAGCGGTGGCAGTTCTACCACACGCCGATTACCTAAATCGCTGCTCCATTGGCAGTGAATTGGATATTGTATATTTATTTATTACGATATATATGTATATATTTTTTGAAAGTTGTGTGTGGATAATAATATATAATAAATAAAGATTTCATTTCATTTTCACAAACACACACACGCATATTCCCACAATATTAAACGTGAATTATTGAACTTTTTTTTTATTATTGAAACTTGATCAATTGAACAAGAGTCAACGTCTTTTGTTACTTTCAACCGATATTAAGGACAAGTCTGAAATGGAAAAGATTACTTTCCGCAAATCACTGACGACATAAAACAACTTTTTTTTTTTTTTGAGGGTGGGAAATCATGAAATAACTTCTCCCGCTCTGGGCGGAGCGGGAGGGTGTGTCAGACTCTTACTGACTAAAACCCACCCGTATTCCTTCCTGTCGCCTGTGTTGCGGGGGCCTCGGTGACTCATAAGTACCTTCCCGCGACCCCGGCAGGCATCGGCCCTAGTGGACCCCTACCTGTGTGCTGACGACATCTCTTTGAGGCGCGCGTGGAATACAACGCGCCGTCGACCCGGGCCTGGTCCTTACCGGACGGTGAGCTACCCATTGCTCACCGTCTGCAAGCCCGCGACTACGGTGGCCGGAAATCCGCCCGGGATTCCCGACGCCCAGCGCGTCTCCTGCGGCGGCTAGGGGCGAGAGGGCGCGAAACTTGCCTTTCCTTCAACCGTCCCGCCTCCTCCTTCGCGAGCATTACTGCTTCGCAGAAGGAGGTGACGGCTGCCCATGCCCTCTCGCTCTGAAAACAACTGACAATAAACTTTTAATTTTATTTTTTTTATTCAAGAATCTTATTCGGCCATGCTCCAGCTTCGTTACACTACCCTTCTACCAAATCATAGTCACCCTGCCTGTACATATTCTCAAATGTATTTGAATAGAAAGTGCAGCCAATAACAAGTTGTCTCGTGTTCTGCCGTTAGTTGGGCGTCGTTTGTCGAGCAATGGACCGTGAACCACTCGTTACAGAACTTACCAGTTCATGCTGTAAGGGGTGGTTCAGGTCACTCCTACACCATCTAAGCACGCCTAGGTTTATGAGGAAAAAAATATAAGTATTAGGGTACATTACGACTTTTGCAAGTTAGAGATGAGCAGCTATCACTACTACTTACTTAGTACTTGTTTACGAGCGGGCCCTAAATCGTCGTTTTTGGTTTAATCGTATCAGGGGGCTCCCTAAGCACGAGGTCCGTAGTTTCGACTGAAATTACGGGCATTTCCTACTTTATATTACTTTCGGATACATGACTATTTTGAGGCCCGAAGCTCTAGAATGAATGACATCACGATTTGACAGTTGTCCCTACACCGAGAGTCGGCGCAAGGCGTGGGCGACGTGGGCCACCGCCCACGGCCTCGCGATCCGAGGGGTCTCGCGCCTTGAAGGTTTATGCATTACTTAAAAGCCTCGAAGTTCGCGGCTTATAATTAAAAATATTCCTAAAGAGCAAATATTAAAAAAACCGTCAAGATCTACATAGACCTGCGAGTGGGTGAGACCAGTGCCTTTAAACCTTACGAATTATATGAAGAATTACAAACAATGATCCCAATTTTGCCCAACTTCATTAAAGATGTGAAACAGCTGCTCCAATATATAACAGAAAATAAATTTACCAAAATATTTACACTGTCGTTCAAATTTTATTAACAATACATGTAAGCATCCGATGAAAGCAATCAAAAGTAAAACTAATAAAAAAATATTTATGAAATACAATGATTTAAGAAAGACTTATATCTGCATCTAAGTTGAATTCAAATACAATTATTAAAGAGTAAGGCTAAGAACAGGAAATTTCTGTTTCTTTAATTATATTCTCTTTTTAATTTTTTATTTTGTAAAAAAAGAAGAGGGCTTCGTGAAATGTACCTGGCCCACATCAAATTTAGATCTTGCTCCGCCACTGCCTACACCCGCTAAGTATTTGCCCTTGTTCTTGGGATAAAACCCCACCACGCGAATTTAACTCGCACTTGTCTGGTTTTTATATTGATTGAGCCGGCCACGTTGATTGCGGCATCAGTGGCATCATTCTTCATGGGTCATCCGTGGTCCAGGTGAACGGGTACTTGGGACACTCCAGCAAGTGGGACACAGTCTGATCAGAAGAAACGCACTCGCGCTGGCTGTTGGGTGGGTTTGTGTCTGTCCGTATAAGTTTTGAAATAACTTTATCTTGAGGTGAACAAAGCGAATATAAAAGTAATAAGATATTTTATACATTCTTCAATATTATATTTTCCTGTTTCTATTTTAGGATGGTGTTATGGAGGCATGAGGAACAGCGTGTAAAGTTCACTCATCCTCCATAGAAAAGGGAGGACCCTTCGAACAGACGGGTGTCGTGTCTGGTGGGCAACTGCCCAACGGTTGATGTCGGGATTTTGTATATATGCTAGATGCACGGTAAACTCTGCTTGCGCGATGCTGGATTTTTCTTGACGTCAGTGTGTTGCGAAGTTCGCATGTGGCGATGTAGATGCCGCCACAGCGTCGTACAATTAATTTTCCATAGTTCTAACGAAATTAAAAACTGGAATAGTTACAAG
Organism: Atethmia centrago; assembly: GCA_905333075.3. Classification (NCBI taxonomy): domain Eukaryota; kingdom Metazoa; phylum Arthropoda; class Insecta; order Lepidoptera; family Noctuidae; genus Atethmia; species Atethmia centrago. Next base: position 25,061,463 of record HG995374.1, on the reverse strand, counting down.
GGCAATTAAAAGACGTTTATTCCTTGAATTCTAATTATGAAGTGCATTCTAATTAGAAGGGTGTTGATGACCCACTTGTTTCCAAGTCACGAGACAGTTTATTTATTTAACCATTTATGTACACACATAAAAACAAAAAAGAAGAACAGAACAGAAAAATACGTACAAAGGTGATTTTTATTTCTAAAGAAATCTCTTCCAGCATACCTGAGATACGGAAGTAGATAAAGAGATGTAGACACCACGTGTAAGAGTAGAGGATAATTAGAATATATAAAATCGAAACAATTTACAAAAAAGAAGAAAAAGAAAAATAATAGTTTCTGCCGACGGAATCATTTTGAATAAAATGTTGCAAATGGAGTATGTAAGGATGTGTAGTTTGTGGTATGAACATACATAACATCACGCCTTGTTTTCCTGAAGGGTTGGGCAGAGATGTACCTGTAGTACACCCACATTTCGCCAGTTATGTTTAGTTTTTTTTTTTTTTGGATCGGCAATCATCAAATAACTTATCCCGCTCTGGGCGGAGCGGGAACCTTCCCGCTCCGCCCAGAGCGGTGGGTTTTAGTCAGTAAGAGTTCGACACACCTGTGTCGAACTCTTACTGACTAAAACCCACCCGTATTCCTTCCGTTGCCTGTTTTGCGGTGACCCATTAGTACCTTCCCGCGACCCCGGCAGGCATCGGCCCTACTGGACCCCTACATTTGTGCTAACTATATCTCTTTGAGGCGCGCGCGCGCGCGTGGAAAACAACGCGCCGTCGACCCGGGCCTGGTCCTTACCGGACGGTGAGCTACCCATTGCTCACCATCCGCAAGCCCGCGCCTACGGTGGCCGGAAATCCACCCGGGATTCCCGATGCCCAGGGCGTCTCCTGCGGTGGCTAGGGGCGAGAGGGTGCGAAATTTGCCTTTCCCTCAACCGCCCCGCCTCCTCCTTCGGGAGCATTACTGCTACAGGTACACTTCTGCACAACCTTCGGAGAGACAAGGCGTGATGTTATGTATGTATTACATATGTGTTGTGTGTGTTGTGTTATTTATGTTATACTTATATAAATAGATTAAACTAAAGGATCACCATTACAATAAATATGACCATTTTATTACACAAAGTGACAGCTAGCACTTGTCAAATTACTTCAGTGAATTAATAATTCGACTTTAACGGCCATCATGACATTTAATTTGAATGATAATAGTTGGTCACAATAACGGTAATATAAATTTCATAAATTGGTGTGAAACATTCACAAGTCCCATTACCAAATAGCTGAAAAGCCATAACATTTGCAATAACACAGCGTAACTACTTGTCTAGACAATAACTTGTAGTACTTAGAGACTTCTGCTAACAGTGTAGTTTTCTAAGATCGACACAAATAATGCTATATACAAAGATTTAAATCGTTAGACTCGCCCTACCGCGTCAAAAGACAGTCGCGTTTCTGTTTTGTTTTGACACAATTCAATGACGTGGTGACTTGATTGTCATGGAAATGCTATTCAAAATTATGTGAGCTCACTCTTCTCAGGTTGGACACTTTTTCGCGTAAGTCCGTACTTAGTTAAGTGAAAAAGAAAGAGAAAGAAGAAGAAGATTTAAATCGCTAGATTTTCCCACACCGTTGTGGGAAAATCTAGCGATTTAAATCTTTGGCTGTATCCAGTAGTTTCGGTTAGTAACGAGACTAATAACGGTTACTATCACAATCGTTATAGTTATACCAACTTATACCGATAAGGGAAGTGTTTTATAGGTTCTATACTTTGTATGTTAAGCTACGGTTTCCTAGAAGAACGGTATATCTACGTATGACGTCACTGAAACGTTATTTATGAAAGTAAGTTGGTGTGTTTTCCTAGAGAGAGTTTTTTAAGTTCGTAAAGTCAAACCTCGATGCACTGATGCCATCATTTTGATGACAGCCGTCACTGCAGCCGCTATGTGGCGGCCACCGTTTTTCCTATCTCTTAAGGCGCTGACAAGACCTAATTGACCAAAATAGGCTTCTCTTAAGTAAAAAAAATGCCAAATCTGTATACTTTGTGGTAGCGGAAAAAATACATGTTAATTTTGAAAATGTCCCAGAACTTGGTTGTTACCAAAACCCGTTTTGAAAAAAAATCTCGATACAAACTAACGTTAAACTAACCTCTTATCTTCAGTTCTAATCCAAAATATCTGTATTAAATATCAACATACGTTACGTATTTAATTAATAACAAGAACTTCTTATTTGAATGCAGAACTTGGTTGTTTTTTTATTTTCGATTACTCAACTCAACTTTGAGTAAATAGATAATTACTTCATATTTTGTAATAAATTACAAGCGTTGTGTGATCGCGCTTCTCTTTCTTTTCTATGCAATCTGACAGAGACCGCGGTTTAGGTGTTGTCAGCGTCTTAAGTGATTTGGTTTGCATGTGATATAAAAAGTTAGTTACGTAGATTTTTTTTTTTGGTAGGAAATGTCAACCAACTAACTTCTCCCGCTCTGCGCGGAGCGGGAGGGTGTGTCAGACTCTTACTGACTAAAACCAACCCGTGTTCCTTGCGTTGCCTGTGTATTGTTAGAAGCCACGGTATCGCTTTCGGACTTTTCCGCGACCCCAACAGGCATCAGTCCTAGCGTCCTACCTCGTCAGTTGTGTTGACATCTCTTTGAAGCGCGCGTGGAACACAACGCACGGCCGACCCAGCCCTGGGGGCCAACCATCACCTCTTACAGCAGTATTATTATAATATTACTTCACAGTGGGAAAGTGATGGAGCTGTACAGGACTTATAGCTCCATCTCTTTCTCACGCTGAAGTAATATTGAAATAATGCTGCTATAAGAGGTGATGGTTGGCCTGCTGGTCCTTATCGGACGGCGAACTACCTATTGCTCACCATTTGCAAGCCCGCGCCTACGGTGGCCGGGAATCGGCCTGGGATTTCCGACGCCCAGGGCGTCTCCTGCGGCGACTCCCTAGTCTTCGCACGCCCCAGGGGGGCTTTCACGCTCCTGCGTGAGGGCGCGAAATTCGCCTCTCCCTCACCCGTTCCGCCTCCTCATTCGCGAGATTTATTGCTTCGCAAAAGGAGGTGTCGGCTTCCCATGCCCTCTCGCTCCATACCATGACCGCGACCAGTGCCGTATGCGAAAGATCACCGCTGCCGATCGCCTCTTCAAACGAAGGAAATTACTTGATGCATACATACGTAGCAAGAAATACAGGGTGGATTTTGCCGTGAAAAACTACGGTTTATTTGTCGTTTGTAAATACGGTCGTTAGTGTTGTATGGATCACTATGGAAGCTGACGACATGGCGGGTGGAACTAATGCACGGCACCGTCGCCGGTATGCGCCGTGTGATTCACATCAGTGGTCTATGACAGTCTGGGGGAGTTCGCCGACGGCACCGGATGTTTTCACGGCTTACCTACGCTGTTTTTCGGGTTCCGTACCTCGAAAAGAAAAACGGAATCTTTATATAATCACTCGTGTGTCTGTCTGTGTGGCTGTCTGTCTGTCTGTCACAGCAGATTAGCTCTGAACCTACTGGACCGATTATGTTGAAATTTAGTACACATATGAAATTCTATGACCCAAACATGGACGTGTAACGTAAATAAATGACTTTTGTATAAGAGGGGTCAGTTTTGGGGCTAATTAATAAAATATAAAAGTCTTGCAAACTATACCGTGTGATATATGAAAAGGCTTGTTGTCTCAAATATTCATTTTAAAATTATCTCCGAAGCTAATGAGCCTAAAATTTTGAATAAAATACAGTAAATAGTTTTTGAGTTTTTAATTACAGAAAAACCTATAATGACTACTATGTTATTATACATATTACAGAAAAACCTAAATTACTATGTTATTTTAAGTCTTTGGTCTTAAAATAACATAGTAAATTTCTCAATATTGTGCGTACAAACTTACATTTGCAGTTGGGATGTATGTATAGGAGAACATGTTTTTCAACTAAAATGTTAAGTTTGTTCTTGGGGTAAAATATCTTGGGATAATAAAACATGGCAGTTAACATATTCATTGTACGGAACCCTCACCACGCAATTTCAACTAGCACTGGTCCGGTTTTTTGAATGAAGATAAGTCAAGAATTATTAATTACATTGATACATAAAAGGCCTGTCGACCAAGGATCAGTAGTGGCCCTGTGGTATCGGCCCCGACTTACGAGTTCTAGGTGGTGAGTTCGAACCCCGCCAGGCACTTACTCAAAAAACGGCGATTCGAAGACATGTGACGTCCACCAACCTGCACTGGGCCCGCGTGGTGGATTATAATAATAATAATAATTAATAAAATTAATAATAATAACGGCGATTTATTGTGAAGGACGGCACGGTTGACGTGTGTCGGGCATGCCATCGTCCGGGAGAATCAATCCGACACATTATCTCCGGGTGTTCTCGTCTAGCTAACGAAGAGTATTTGCATAGACACAACCTTGTAGCCAGGATTATCCATCAGCAACTTGCTCTTAAATACAGCCTTGTAGAATCTGAAGTGCCGTACTACAGGTATGTGCCTGACCCAGTTCTCGACAATGGAAATATCACATTGTACTGGGATTGATCCGTCATCACTGATAGGACTATTGTTGCCAATAAGCCTGATATAGTGGTGGTGGATCGAACAGAGCGGCGCGCAATGATTGTTGACATAACAGTTCCTCATGACGGGAATCTCGTGAAAGCCGAGAAAGATAAACAGATCAAGTATCTTGACTTGGCTCGCGAGGTTGTCGATATGTGGGATGTGGATTCAGCAATCATTGTGCCGACAGTTGGCTAAGGAGGCTCTCGTTGGACGGCTGGATTAAGGGCTTGATTCAGAAAACGGTACTTCTGGACACGGCTCGCATTGTTGGGAGGTTCCTCTTTCTGGAGCTCTGACCGCCGGTAGCTTGGACCCTGTTCCCGATACAGGTGGGCAACCATTTTCTATATTTTTAAATGTTTTTATAATATAATATTTAAAAACATAATTATAATGTGTATATGAAATAAAAGATAATAATAATAATAATAAATCCATTAATTTTAGGTAAATTACACCCATAGAAACTTAAACACAGATCCCTTAAAAAATAATCTTAAATATAAAATAAAATGTAACTAATATTTTATAAATTAGAACATACATAATGAATACAAAAGATTAGAGATAAGCATTACAAATTGCAAATTACAATATACATATTTACGTAAACTCATTGCATCAAAATAAATTAAAATAAAATTCAACTGATATTTTAAAATTTATAAATTAGAAAATACATAAATGAGTCTATTATAAATTTAAAATAATTAAACCAATTACAAATTACAAATTACATTGCTCGCAGAACAGATGGCCGATGGGGCCGAAAGGTTCTGAAATGGCGACCGCGTACTGGAAGACGTAGCGTTGGAAGGCCTCCTACAAGGTGGACCGATGACCTTGTGAAGGCCGCAGGAATCCGCTGGATGCGGGAAGCACAAAACCGGTCGAAGTGGCGGTGCTTGGGGGTGGCCTATGTCCAGCAGTGTACGTCTTTCGGCCGAAATGATGATGATGATGAATTACAAATTACAAATAACCCACATGGCCCACACCCCTTATGGCCCACTCCTTCTCACAAAGAGGTGGCCTGTGTCCCAGCAGTGGGAACATTATAGGCTGATTATGATGATTATAGGCCTGTAATATGGGATAAGATCATCGGATGTATCCAAAACCTTTTTCCTTTTTTGAGTTTTCTATACACGTTACCAGCAATGATGATCTTTTTCCATATGGATTCATGACATACGTCTACAGGAAAATACTCTTGAACTGTATCTTGTTGTCACGTCCGGTGTTTTGCCATTTCACAACAAGCTCACACGTTTTTCTTGTGCCCGGTTTTTACGCCGTACCGTAATGAAACCGTGCCGTACAAAGGGCCGCGCCGTTGAAGCTACAGGAAAATTTTCCTAGGAGAACTAGTACTTAACTTTTTGAGTAATTGCTAACTGTATATACAGATTAAAAAAAATACCGGTACAGTCAGCCAGAACCACGTCAATACTCACGTACCCGCCCTTACTGCCCCGTCTAAAAACTCATATTGTAGGTATTATAATACCTACCATTCAAAACTATGTACATTTTCGATCCGTTTGAAATACCTTTGAGTAATATAAATACCTGCAGATTAAATACAAAGAGCTTAAATGTCTTGAAAATGGAGAACCTATACCACGTCTTAAAAGCCTGCGTTACCCTTTAGTAAATATTTGTTTTAGATACAAATCGGCAATATTCTAACGATTTGAAATGACGTGTAGTGTTCCCACGAAATATCGTGGCGGGATTTTATCGCGCACGGGATTATCAACTCTCGATATTGTGCCGACCATTAAGAACCCACTAGAGTCATACTAGCGTGTCAAAAAAACTGTTCGATTTTCAACTTTTTGCGCTAAGCAGAGCGTTCACAATCCAGTGCACGAAAAACGAATCGCCGCGAACAAAAATCGCTTACCTTACACATTTATACAATAACCCCCTACTATGCAATGTAAATGTGTATTCTGTTATCTGATACTCTCAATATTTGCAAACGTTTTCAGGGTATCTATTAGTAATACTGATAATTCCTATCGAACAAGAATCAAATGTGTCAAAAAAATCTCCTCGTCAAAGAATAAATAAAAAATCTCCTAAACATCATGATTTTAGGAGTTAGTATTGTCGTCTAAGTATAAATCACACACAATTAATGGGTTTCTTTAGCCTTAGTTAAAATCAAAATCAAAATCTAAATTCATTTATTCAAACTAGGCTGAGAATCAGCACTTTTCGAACGTCAAAGTTACATAAACGCCCCAATACAGTGCCCCAAAAACGCCCGCGCTTCATCACTTCCTAGTGCTTTAGCTGGAAAGAAGAAGTGGCGCAAGAAACTGTCCAGCAGTACACCTGTCTGTTTAGTTATATACACTTGATTCTATACAAATAGTATGCAAAGTAATTAACACTAGAAACACAAAACATTCAATTAAAATTACTTGCTATATGTTAGTTAACTCGTAAGTCGCGGCCTTTATCACTGGGCGACCACTGCTATCACTTTTTTTTTTTTAATAACGGGAGCAAAAAGACGCTTAAGTAAATCGAGAGTCACGTCTTATTCTCAAAAACGTCAAAAAAAGTTGGAATACAAACTCGAACAGTCAGGTCCAGTATCAAAAAAAATATCGCAATAACGGGTATTGTGATATTTTTGGTAGGTACTGGACCATCCATATTCCAACTTTTTTTGACGTTTTTTTTTTTTTACGAAAACAAGTTTTTAAATGTTATAATTTAACTTTAAATACTGCACGACCTCTGTACAGTTACAAGTTGCATGCACAACGTACAATGTTTTGCGTGTGCTTTATTGTGCCGATACCGTAAAAAGCGCTTTTTTAAACTAAAAATTAGTTTCCCGGCAGTATTTTTTGCTCAGTGTACTTATTTTGATGTGCAGCATGCATAGATGACGTCACTGTGATGTTTCTTTTTACATCCTGTATAAAGCTTTCGTTCTTAAAAGTTTGTGAAAAACCTTTATTCATTTGTAAGTTTAAGTAATGATAATAATTTTCTAAAATCTGTTATTTTGCGTTTGTGATATTTTTCATATCTGGTATTATGGCGAATCCGGTGTTTTACGAGTCTGGTAATTTGCGAATGTGGTATTTAGCGATTATGGTACTAAGCTTCGGAGCCCTGTTGAGATTGTGACGATGATAGTCCATTTTGTGTGTGCATCATTCAGAAGAGAAACCAATGTGCGCTTTTATAATTTCTAACATGACGATATTATCCTGGACGTCCACGTTCCTAAAATATATGGAAATACGTGCACGTTATAACGTTACCGTAGACGGACTTACTGCTATAATATCGTCACATTAGAAATTATACAAGCGTATATTTTCATATAGTTATTTTGCATAAAAAAACATACATTAACTCACGCTTTCTTCCCATGGGGTAGGCAAAAACTATAGGACGCTACCTGCTTCGCTCCTTACATACTCCTTTTGCTTCGTTTACGTTCATACATCCTGGTCATACACGCACGCCGGTTGCAAGTAACATCACCAATGAGTACACTATATGTCTTCCTGGAGCATCCCCCTTCCGACGTTTCCACTCACATCTGCCTTTTAAATACCTTGTTTTAGTCGCCTTTCAATATAATTAATTATATTTATAATATTCTAACAAATTTGTACGAAAGACTTACCACTCTTCAAGAATAAATTATTTATACTTAGGTTAAGAGTCGGTACTCTACCTACACTTACTTTCAAGTGGGGTTCTATAGTTTCTGCCTACCCTAGACAGAACCCAACCTGCTCCGCTCCTTACATACTCCTTTTGCTTCGCCTCCGTTAATACACCTGGTAATACACGCACGCCGGTTGCGAATAGTACGCCTTTCTGAAGAACAACATAACAAAAGACGACAAAAATGCGCTTTCCATACTAAAATACCAACTAATCAATCCTTGTCACATCTGTAGATAAAAAAACAAACAGACATAAACTAAAACAAAAGCGAAAATATTTGGGAAAACGTGACTTGACGAAATGTTGGGCTTCCATCGTGAATATAAAAATGTCTTACATTCCGATTACACAAAAATACCAGCTGAAGAATTAGGTTACTGGAATTATAAAAACTATCTTTATTTTATTTTGCTTTTCGTCTTCATATTGTGGTTTATTCGTGGTTAAGGCAACCTGATGAAAAAAATATAATTTTATTAGGAATGACTTTCAAGCAGCTATTTGAACATTAGTGCTGCTAATGGAAACGTGCGTTCGGACCAAAGTTTTAAGGGAGGCGCCACTGACGCGTGCACTCCACACGCTCAACCTCATAGCGATTGAGATGAACTTAATAAATAAATACATAAATCTACACATACATACATATACAGATAAATAAAATTGGAGTGTCTGTTTGCAATATTAAAATAACCGCTTTTTACTAAATGCATAAGGATGTATACATGGTACATATACCAAAATAACATTTTTTACAATTTTTGTCTGTCAGTCTGTTTGTTCCGGCTAATCTCTGAAACGGCTGGACCGATTTTGACGGGACTTTCACTGGCAGATAACTGATGTAATAAGGAGTAACTTAGGCTACTTTTATTTTAAACATTTTATTTATTTTTATATTTATATATACAAATAATTATAAGTGAAGGGTCTTTTTGTAATGTCAAAATAACAGCTCTTTACTAAATGCATATGAAAGTATATACAGTACTAATTACAAAAAAACAATATTTAAATTTTTTGTCTGTCTGTCTGTTTGTTCCGACTAATCTCAGAAACGGCTGAACCGATTTTGACAGGACTTTCACTGGCATGTAGCTGATGTTATGTAGGAGTAACTTAGTACTTTTATTTTAGAAAAAGCCACGCGGGCGAAGCTGCGGGCAGCAGCTAGTAAACACATAACTAAACACATAAATAAATTAATTATCCATAGCTTTACATAGCACAATCTATTCTAATATTACGAGAATTTAATATAAAATAATATTCGTATAAAGAGGCGTGAGTTTGTATGTCGCGGGTAATCTTCGGATCTACTGATCCGATTCCAAAACTTCTTTCACTAATGCGAAGCTCCAGTATTGCCGAGTGCTATAGGATACCTATATTTCAAGGGAAAGCAATAAATTTCAAGCGGATGAAGTCGCGGGAAATAATTGTTATACCTAGTCATGAACTACCGCAGTTTTTGAACAAACTGCTGTCGATGCATATTTTTGTGAAAATATGAAAAGACAGCGTTTTTAGGGTTCCGAAGTCAACAAGGAACCCTTATAGTTCCGCCATGTCTGTCTGTCTGTCTGTCCCCAGCTTAGCTCAGATACTCGTAGTACAAGAAAACTGTAATTTGGCATGGTATTAATCACGCTGTTTGCGTAATATAAAGCTTTAAAGTGTTAATTTTTGTTAGAGTCAAGTGTGTCCCCTCTGCCAGCTAAATGGTTGTTTTTAGATATGTGAAAAAAATCATGGCAGTAATATATATAACGAAATAAAAAAGACAACTATCTCAGCTAAGTAGGCTGTACCAGTTAACGAGTAATGGTCGACCACCTTACATTTGCGGTTATGCAACTCAATAAACCTGACTTGGATTCCGTACGTCTGTTTCGGGTGACCACTGAAAAACAGGGCTGCGCTGTGGGTCCCCCATAGCACAGCATCATGCTGAGTGGAAGCCTACTTGTCACAATCATGAAGTGCAGCTGTCGACTTTTTGTGTTTTGTGCAAGTGATTATATATAGATCTATTTTGTTTCATTTTTTTGTTTACCTACTCAAGATCTTTTTGTATACATGTATTTCTGTGACAAATATACTTATGTTTTTTTTTTTTTCAGTTGGAGAATTGACCGTGACGTTTTTATGTATCGATGTATGGGAGAACATGTTTTTCTACTAAAATGTTAAGTGTGTTTTTAGGATAAATTCATCCCAACTACGGAATTCATTGTCCGGTTTTTCTAAATACAAGTCTAAATAAAAACATGACTTTGAAAACCGTATATTTAAGATGTTAAAACTTGATCGACGAACGAAATGAACCTGATCAACACTCTTGAATGTTCGCTTTCTTCCATTGCCACCTAACTAAGCATTTATCTAAATGAATGAATGGAAAGTTTATCGAACAGTTCAGTATACAGTGACTTGTCCAACTTTCCACACGATTCAATTCTTCAATTTAAACTTTTGTCTGCGACAACATGAGCTCTGTCGATTGCTCGGACAAACTTGATTTATCTTCTTTCATTGAAGCTTGTTATTTTTCTAGCGGAAAACTTGATGTCATTGGTTCATGATATTGGTTTGTCGATGCAGTTGAATTTAGATTTTAAATCACATGGCTCTGTTGCAGTAGTTAATATGATTATTTGGTTTTCAATTAAATTAAAGTGATTTTTAACAAAGAATTCGACTAGGTTGCTTCATTCAATAATGTTGCAAATGAATACGAGACAATAACATATTACGTTTTTCAATTCTTCTGTTAAGGCAGAACTTATTATAACAAGTGTCCAGTAGACCATGTTCGCCAGTAACCGATGACGACTAAATATAATTATGATGTCCTCAAAATGTCAAAACACTCTCATATCGGGACCCAATACCCATTAGGGAACCGTGACAACATACTCCATTTGGTCCCTTTGGGGACTGTTACTAAGCTGGCGATTGTATATTGTACAATATTCGTATAAAAATTCAATTACAACATGAAAAGTTGAATATAATTTAATTTTTCAATATCTGACGAGAATGTCATTCTGTAAGGCCCACTTGCACGTTTAGTCGGGTTTAATGAATAAATGTAGAGTTTGTAAACTTGGAAGTTAAGTAATTAACATTTTAACTCTTATTACGCGTCGCGCCATTAAAAATTAACACTGCGTTAGTTATCCTGACATTAGTGTTTTTTGAATTGGGAACATTGCAGTTTAATCGACGAAACATGAAATAGAATTGCAATGTCTGTGCGCTGATATGTAATCCGACCAAAAATGAATGAACGGAAATTGTGTACCCATCTCTTTTATTTACATTACATTACGATACTAGTACTTTCTTGTCTTTGAATTTTATAACATGACATTTCATTTAAATCAAGAGATTTAGTTATTGACGAAAATATCAGCTAAGGATAAATATGTACCTATTTTTTTTTAAACATGTTTTTTATTTTTGTATGAGTACCGAATTTTCACTTAATATTACGTCGAACAATATAAAATACAAAATAAGTTATCAGCCGTACCTCATAATCGTAACGCCAATTTATTTTGACATTACTAACACTAAACCATAGTTTAGGGACTTAACTGTCCCATATCGGTGGGTTAAATATTTAAAAGTTTATCTCTAGGTTTACCTTTAACTCTTGGTGGCGCAAGATGAATTATTTGCTTAACCCCGAGTTAGCTGTTAACTCCGAGTTATTTAAGATAACCCATGAACGTGCAAGTGGGCCTACAATAATTTTTCAATATAAAGGAACAAAGTATTTGATTAAATTAGGTACTTACTCAGTTCTCCTGTGATGGAGAATATAGGTAGAGACGTAAAATGTGCTCTCGTGTTACCAAGTCCCGTTTATATTTTAACTAGCTGTTGCCCGCGACTTCGTGTGTAATCCAGGATGTAAAGCAGCCCATAGGCTACCTGCTCCTGCCGGGGTCGCGGGAAGGTACTAATGGGTCACCGAGGGCCCTGGCAACACAGGCAACAGGAAGGAATATGGGTGGGTTTTAGTCAGCAAGAGTCTGACACACCCTCCCGCTCCGCCCAGGGCGGGAGAACTTATTTGATGATTTCCCACAAAAAAAAAACAAAGGCTACCTGCTGACCTTGGAAGAAGAAATCGACCTTGAGAAGTACTTCTCAAGGTCATGGTCTAACCATGTGCCATATTTCATCCAAATCCGTTCAGTCGTTTTATGTGTGAAAGCGTAACAAACAAACTCACTTCGCATTTATAAAAGTAGGTCTTCACCTATGAAATTGGAGATTTGCATAAAAAATATAAAATATACAAATTTTGGTATTTTTTTTATTTCAGCTAATCAAAGTACTGGTACCCAAATTATCTATACAATTTTGCAATTTTGATGGCAGTTTGTTTATCCCTTTACTGTAGAAATCAAAAGATATCCATAACTTAAATACACGCCATAAAAATAGATTACATCTTCCACCCTCTCGGATCAAAATGCTTTACCATAGCCCATATTATATGGCAATTAAAATTTTCAACAAATTACCGGAACAAATAAAAGAAGAAACCAAAATCAATCAATTTAACAGGAAATTAAAAGAATACCTAACACAAAAATGCTTTTACTCGGTCGCAGAATACCTAGAACAAAATGTTTAGTAAATATGTTACTTAGATAAATAATTAGGTACATATTTTATTATAGTCCGTACTCTTAACCTTATTATTATTATGTTAAAATTATTATTATTATTATATTGCCGTGCCCTAACCGGGTTTCATGTTGAAACTTACTTATATTGTAACAACTAAATGTACACATGAATGCAATAAAGAATTAGAATTTGAATTTCAATCTGCCGGATGGGAGGTGATGTAGTCAGCGAAAGCGTTTTCTACTGCCTCTAAGGTGTTGAATTTTTTCCCGCTTAAAAATCCACAACTTACTTGGTCTTAATTTTGAAAAAGTAAAAATCTATTGGAGCAAGGTCCGGTGAGTACGGTCGGTGACGGAGAGCTTACAGCTGTAACTCTTGTAGCTTTGCGATGGTCTGTCGTGAAGTGTGAGCTCGCGCGTTTTCGTGAAGAAGCAATGGGGAAGAGCGATGACCAGTCTTGGTTGTTGAATTGCGAGCTTCTCCATCATTGTTTGCAATTCTTTGCAATAGACATCTGCCGTCACTGCTGTGCCATTCGGTAAGAAGCTGTGATGTACAAGTCCGGCACTGGTCCACCAGACAGTCACCATCATCTTCCTATGAGTAATCTTTCAATACAAAATTTCCAGATTGAAAACGATTGAACCAATAATGGACCGTGTTTATGCAAGCAGTGTTAGGCCCGTACACGTCGTTAATGTTTTGTGTTGTTAGCGCAGCGGTATTTCCACGTAGGAACTCATATTCGAAAATTGTACGAATTTTCAGTTTATTCATGGTGCCCTTAGAATATAGCCGCGAACACGCCTAATTCTGAAGCGTCAAAAACTACTCCTAAATGGAGTAGTTTGACGCGCAGCCAATCAGTTACTCTGTGAACGTCGTATCGCGTAACGTGTTTTACCGGTGTGCAATTTTATTTCATTATGCCGTCTTGTGTCGTTCATACCTGTAAAAATGCAGCGGGGCTAAAAATAAACAGGATGGGATCACATTTCACGTGTAAATAGCGCATTCAAATATCGTCTTATTTAATTACTGAATAAATTGTTCAGTTTGTAATTGTCATAGATAATGCATCCATCTTGTTAGTGTTGCCAGTATAAATAAGAGTTTTGATTTTCCCTTCTTTTTATTAACTATTGAGGGCATTCGTTGTAGTGTTAAATTAATAACAACAAAAAAAAACCGACTTGAAAAAGAAAGGTTATCAATGCAACCCGTATGCATATGATTTTGTTAGAATTGCATAACATTCATAATAGGTACTATGTTAGACTATTAGGATTTCTAGAGGGGGCGGGTGTATGAAATTATGTATCTATGAAAAGACCAATTGTGATTTTATTATTTATATTATCTTACCAATACTCTCAACGTTTACCCCAAAAACGGGTTCATAATGCCCGAGCTAGCAACATTACGCGGGTGGGAAGTGACGCGGGCGCGGGACGCTTGTCTTGATTTTGGACACAGCGTGCGGCTTGCAATGACATTTGAACGCGGATTCTGGTTCTTTCTATATTCTAAGATGGCGCCTAAAACTACCACAATTTCACAAAAACAAAAAACTATCTAAAACAAATGACTGAATTTGAAATTAAATTACCTAACACGGCTTTCGAAAAAAAAATATTTGAATTTCGAATTGTGCGCCAATTCTCTGATAATTAAATCTGAAAATGCTGGTTATAGAATCTCCAATTACATAGGTGACCGTAGTTAAGATTCAATAAAAGTATTAAAAAAACATTAATAATATATATATTTTAATTCGATTTAAAATTACCTTTGGCACCGAAAAGGCGTTCGTCACTCGCATGCGCTGCGTGTTCCATCAGTCATGCGTCTACTCGACGTCAACCAAATTCAGATGCAAAGTGATGCATCGGCTTTGTAATCCAAAAGGGTATGCGTGGACTGTCCAGATACTTTAAATGAGTCTATCCACAGGGGTCCAGCCTATTGCGAATATTCAATATTGCTGGTAAGTTATTCCTTACATCAAAGTTGTTCTTGCAGCTGCTAGACTAAGCAGCAACGAAATATACCTGCCCATCTATGTAGGTATACTGTAATAATCTCACCGTGAATACTTAAGAGGCCGACAACACCTAAAGCGCGGTCACTGTCGGACTGCATAGAAAAGAAAGTGAAGCGTGATGCCACAACGCTGGTAATTTATTGCAAAACATGAAGCAATTATCGGTTTACAAAAAAGCTATAGATTGTATAAAAAAAATAAAACACTATTATGCTAATATGTTGCTTGTAGAATAATCTGACAAAAAATCAGAATGATTGCATGTATATTAGTATGGTTTTTAATCGTTAAAAGATTTTTTAGAGGTACCTTCGTGATTTTTTTCTATCAAATTAGTTATATTATGTTTTCAACACACTATCTACCTAGCATATATCCTTAAGAATATCATATATTTTTCTGATTTTGTTTACTGCAGTGGATCATATACTTTAAGGCATTATAAAACTAATAAAAATTGCGTTTAGGTCCTGTAGTCCCCTTAAGAGCGCACACTGAGTTTCTGGCCGAAGCAGGACTAAAGCAGATAAAGCAGAGGCCGGTTCTGGCTAGAATGGGTGGTTCACCGGCTAATTTAGTTATTTTATTCGTATTATTAAAACAAATGCACATTTTGTAAAATGTAAAATGTATATAGAAAATGTTATAGAAAACATTTAGTTTTGTTGTTATAAAAAAAAAATTATGAACTTCCGTGAAGTATGCTTTACGCTACTAAGAGTTTATTTGATTTTTTGCGATTAATAATACTCTTTATTACTAGAAGAATGAGTACAGTAAATCTCCTTAAAACAAATTTGCTCGCATGCATTGTGCACTTAGGCGTCAAAGGAGTGCTTTGGCACTCGTAATAGACGGTTCCTGTATCATTTTGGATTTTTTTCTTTATAGGAAACTACAAGTAATTGTGTTTTTTCAGTGTACGATTTATAGAGCGAATCCTTAAATATTTTACATATTAATTGCATACCTATCGGTTAAGTAATAACGATGCGGTAAGGGATTAAACGAACGTAATTATTTCGCAATTACGTATCGTTCTCTCGGTTAAGTGAAGTGATGTTGAAGTAAGCTGTCAATAGTATCACTCCCTAGTACCTATCAGGTGGTAACTCAATGACAGCTCAATTCAAGCTCAAATCATCAAGTTTTCACGATGAGATTTTTACAAAATAGACAGGCGCTAACTAGCTTGTGTAGGCTGTCATTTGTAGATCTTTGACAGTCGTTACGGGTCGTCAGAAGCTCGAAAGTCTGACAACCAGTCTTACCAAGGGGTATCGTGTTACTGAGTTGTGGGGGTCAGATAGGCAGTCACTCCATGTAAAATACTGGTATTCAGCTGTCCGGTAAGACTGGAAGCCGGCCCCAACATAGTTGGGAAAAGGCTAGGCGGATGATGAGACAGGCGCTAGTTTATTAAAACAACCTACTTCTCGGTATAAGGAGAGTAGCAAAATGTGTTTGGAGAATTGAAAGGGAAAGGTATGATAGAAAGGGATACATGGTGGTGGAACGAAGACGTGCAAAAGATTCTTAAAGAAAAGAAAATTGCGTTTAAGGAATGGCAGGGTGTAGAAAACACAGGGGGCGCTCTACGGTGGACGCCATCATGCGCGTGCGAGCCCTGACGACGGGGAATGCTGTTGCCCAGGGTGGGGTCGTCTTGGCGGTGTCTCTAGACATCGCCAATGCCTTTAATACCCTGCCCTGGAGTTGCATCAGGGAGGCACTCCGGTACCACCGGATGCCGACCTACCTCTGTCGTGTGGTCGAGGCCTATTTGACGGATAGGGCCGTCATCTACCCCGGTCACCAGGGAGTGTGGAACCGGCAAGAGATGTCGTGCGGTGTCCCACAGGGATCGGTCCTGGGGCCGCATCTGTGGGACATCGGATACGACTGGGTGCTGAGCGCCGACCTCCCTATCGGCGTCAGCGTAGTGTGCTACGCTGACGACACGTTGGTCCTGGCGCAGGGGAGGTCGCACCAGGCGGCGGCCGAAGTAGCGGCATGTGGGGTTGCGACAATCTTCGAAAGAATCCGGCAATTGGGACTCGAGGTGGCCCTGCACAAGTCTGAGGCCATGTGTTTTCATGGTCCCCGGAACGCGCCACCGTTGGGGTCCCAAATAACGGTAGGAGGGGTTTCCATCGGCGTCAAGTCGACGATGAAGTACCTGGGACTCGTCCTTGACAGCCGGTGGAACTTCGTGGAGCATTTCCGACGTTTGGCCCCCAAACTGGAGCGGGCGGGCGCTGCTTTGAAGCGGCTCCTGCCCAATCTAGGGGGTCCAAATGCCTCCTGCCGCTCTATGTGGGGGTCGTGCGGTCCATGGCCCTCTACGGGGCTCCTGTATGGGCGCGCTCTCTGGCGCTGCGGCCAGCCCGCCGGTTGAGCGCGGCCCAAAGGGTCATGGCCATCCGGATGGTCCGGGGATACCGCACGGTCTCTCGTGAGGCAGCGAGCCTCCTTGCCGGATTGCCGCCATGGGATCTGGAGGCAAAAGTCCTCGCGCACGTATGGGAGTGGTGCGAGGAGGCGAAACGCCGGGGCGTTAGTCCGCTGCCGCGAGAAATCGCGACACAGCGGACAGAGCTCCGGCAACATCTCATGGCGTCATGGAAAGTACGGTTGTCGCAACCCAGAGCTGGGCACGCCACGATTGCGGCGATAAGACCCCTCTTTGAGGAGTGGCTAGAGAGGCGTCACGGCGTCCTCACCTTCCGCCTGACACAGGTCCTCACCAGACACGGCAGCTTCGGGAGGTTCCTGTGTCAGATAAGGCGGGAGGAAACGCCCGGGTGTCACCACTGTGTGGATCGCCCGGAGGACACGGTGGAGCATACGGTGGAGGTCTGCCCGGCTTAGGCAGAGCACCGCCGTGTCCTCGTGGATGCGATCGGTGGCAGAGATCTCTCCGTCCAGCCCTGGTTCAGGCCATGGTACGGAGCGATTGGGCATGGGCAGCCGTCACCTACTTCTGCGAAGCAGTAATGCTCGCGAAGGAGGAGGTGGGACGGTTGAGGGAGAGGCAAGTTTCGCCCCCTTTCGCCCCTAGCCGCCGCAGGAGACGCCCCGGGCGTCGGGAATGCCGGACGGATTTCCGGCCACCGTAGGCGCGGGCTTGCGGACGGTAAGCAATGGGTAGCTCACCGTCCGGTAAGGACCAGGCCCGGGTCGACGGCGCATCGTATTCCACGCGCGCCTCAAAGAGATGTCGTCAGCACATATGTAGGGGTCCACTAGGGCCGATGCCTGCCTGGGTCGCGGGAAGGTATGGGTCACCGAGGCCCCCGCAACACAGGCAACAGGAAGGAATACGGGTGGGTTTTAGTCAGTAAGAGTCTGACACACCCTCCCGCTCCGCCCAGAGCGGGAGAAGTTATTTGATGATTTCCCATCCAAAAAAATAAAGGGTGCAGGAAACGGGAATGATAGTTTGAAACCTGATAAGAAAAAGGTTTATAAAGAATGGAATAAAAAGGCAAAAAAGCCGGTAGCAGTTTCGAGGGCTAAGGCGCAGGAAAAGTTGTATGACTCACTGTACTGCCCTAGAGGCTAGAAGGAGCTCTATCGGATTACAAAAGCAAGAGAAAGGAGAATGAGAGATATAATTCACATTAAATGTATGAAAGACGACGCCGGTAAGGTTCTTTCCAAAGATGACGAAATAAAAGAACGATGGAAGGTTTATTTTGAAAAACTAATTAATGAAGAGAATAAATGGAATGGTGTGCTCAAAGAGGTACAGGTAAATATGGGTTTAGTGTGGGAAATTAGCATGGATGAAGTAAGGAAGGCAGTTCGAAGTATGAAAAATGGAAAGCCATGAACCCAGATGTTATGGAAGTGTTTAAAAGAAGATGGATGTATGTGGCTGACTTTATTCTTCAATAAGTTTTGCATGAAGCAGGGATCCCACAAGAATGGTGCAATAGTTCGCTAGTGCCCATCTTCAAGAATAAAGGTAATGTTCAGAACTGCAACAACTATAGAGGGATAAAGCTCATGTCACATAGTATGAAGCTATGGGAGAAAGTAATAGAGAAAAGACTGCGAGACGAGAGTGAGATTACCCAGAACCAGTTTGGGTTTATGCCAGGTCGAGGAACAGTGGACGCCACTTTTGCACTCCGCCAATTGTACTCTCACTTGCACATGGTGTTCATTGATCTGGAGAAAGCGTATGATAGGGTACCTCGTGATGTGTTGTGGCGGGCTTTGAAAGAGAAAGGTTTGCCCGGGAAGTATGTGGAGTTAATTCGTGCTATGTACAGCCAATGTTGCACCTAATTCCGATCGGCTGCTGGCAATACCGACGGGTTTAGTGTGGCTGTAGGCTTACACCAATGGTCGGCGTTAAGTCCTTACCTCTTCCTGTTGATTATGGACGCCCTGACGTCGGACATACAGGAAGAGGCACCCTGGTGCATGCTGTTTGCCGATGACATTGTTCTTGTCAGTGAAGATGGACCTGAGATCCAGAGCAGATTGGAGAAATGGCAACAGAAGCTGGAGAATGTTGGCTTGAAAATCAGCAGAACCAAAACTGAATATATGTTCTGAGATTTTGGCGGTCTCTCCAGTTCTGGAGCCATAGCGCTTGATGGCGCGCTACTCCCAGTCTGTTCTGACTTTCGGTATCTCGGTTCACTCGTGCAAAGCGATGGTGAAGTAGGTCGGACGGTTAAGCATAGAGTTAACATTGGATGGATGAAATGGCAGCAGGTCACGGGAATAATCTGCGACTCCCGCATTCCCCTTAAACTTAAGGGGAAGATATATAAAACAATGGTAAGACCTGCTGTCTTGTATGGATGTTGGGCCACAAAAGGGATGAATGAAAGGCGATTGCATGCAGATGAGATGAGAATGCTAAGAGCGATGTGTGGTGTGACACGAATGGATAGAATAAGAAATGAGTACATAAGAGGAAGCCTTAAAGTGGCACCGGTGACTGAAAAGTTGTGCGGAAATCGGTTGTCATGGTATGGGCATGTGATGCGGAGTAATGAGGAAAATGTCGTGAGGAAAGTCTTGAGTATGAATGGCGATGGCTATAAGAGTAGAGGAAGACCAAAGAAACGATGGATGGACTGTGTGAAAGATGATATGGCTAGAAAGGGGGTGACTACCGAGATGACCACTAATAGAAGAAAGCGACATGTTGCGCCGACCCCAAATAAATTGGGATAAGGGCAGGAGAATGATGACTTCTCGTGATCACTGCAACTGGGAGTCCTGGGACTAAATCAGTCATGAGTCATGTAATTGTTAATAATGATTCTCAGAATTGTATATTAAAGACGATATATAAAACATATGTAACAACACAATGATAGTAATTAGATAGACACTTTCTTTGAGGTCCCTTGTCAATAATTAGTGTGTTTGCAGATCGGTCGGATTCCCTGATGTTGCAGAGGTGGATGCAGCTCCACGCTGAATTCTAATTTAATTTTAATTGTATGTTAGTCTGCGACTGTACTAACACAAGACGTTAAGTAAAATTGTTACTAACCCTATGGACTTCGTCTAAAAATAAAATAATTATATTCTATTAAATTAGTTTACAAATTCAATATCAATCAAAGCAACACAAAATTGTATAAGAGGACAGATGTTATCTAAATTGAATCTAGATTGGTCCTATTAGCATAATCAGCCTATAAGTGTTCCCACTGGACACAGGTCTCCTCTCTGTGAGAGGGAGTGAGCCGTAATCTACAATGCGGGCCAAGTACGGATTGGTAGATGTCGCAATATGTCTTCGAATGTTTGGTTCTAGGACACGCCGGTTTCCTCCCGATGTTTTCCTTAACCGTTTTGAGAGCAGTGGTGATTAAATTATTTACACAAAGTAAAGCGCAGGTGGCTGGGTACGAATCCATGTCTGTATTCGTAAGTCGAGCCCACGGGTTACCACTGGGCCTCCATTGCTCACAGTTACAATTCTGATTGGTGCTATTGAAACAGAAAATTGACAATTTAGAGTATTTTGCGCTCTTTGCACGTGTGAAGTGGCGGCGTTTCAATTGCGTTGGTTTTCTGGGAGGTCTCTCAGATGTTTTGAAGTGGATGTCAAGCAATTGGGTGATGTATTGAGTTGATCTTGTTCGAGTTTACTTCCCGCTTTTATCTAAATATACACTGAATAATATGACAACACAAACATGCTATAATAATTTGATTTGACATCTGTATAATTTTATTTTAATTTGAACCAATATTTTAATTGAATTCATAATATTTTTATATAATTAAGTCTATGACAGTCTGGAGCAGTGGTGGCCCAGGGGCAACGGCCGCGACTTACTAGTTGTAGGTCGTAGGTTCGAACCCAGGCAGGCGCTCTACTTTGTGTAAATTATTTCATCATCACTGCTCTCAAAACGGTGAAACATCGTGAGGAACCCGGCATGTCCTAGAACCTAAAATTCGAAGACATGTGACATCTACCAACCCGCACTAGGCCCGCGTAACGGATTACGGCCCTCTCCCTCTCACAGAGAGGAGGCCTGTGTCCCAGCAGTGGGATTATTATAGGCTGATTATGTATGTTATGTAAGTCTATGACATGTCTCTTAAGATACAGGTCTCCTAGTTTAAGAGACAGGGTTCATTATTTTTTTGTATGCATAGACTTTTTATTTTTGTAAACAAATCATCTGTGCACTAGCTATATTGCTTTATGTTATTGTTTTTCTACAACTTTTTTTTTAACTGTGTCTGTGTGTATTATTTGGACAAATAAATAATTTTATTATTATTATTATGTAAAGAAAATCTATTTCTTACTATTGAATCGCGTTCCGCGTAAATATTAATACTTTTTGCTTATTAACACTAAAGAGTTTCTTTATGATAGCACGGATACAGACAGTACGGATGTCAACTAGAAAAGGTAGCGATGTCAAGATGACATAAAAAAAAATCCAATTAAGGGGATTACATCGCTCAAATCCCAAAAATACCGTATGTTTAACGATGTTTGTAGATGAAACCTGTGGTGCGTTTTCGATATAAAAAATATATGTTATACTTAAGGTCATTACAAATGCATTGTATTATTTAAAATTTTAATAAACTTTTCCAAATTTTGGAAAAAAAATATTTTAAATAGGTCCTTTTTCAACCTAAATTGTAAATGTTCTCTGTAATGGCTGAATAGTTCGGCATGAATTTTGTACCAAAAAATACGTAATGACGTATTTAACAATTTGTATTGTTTTTTTTTTCGTATTTCATTAAATATTTTTTAATAATAAATAAAAACCCGAAACTACGCGAGAAAAGCCTGTGATGCACACTCGGGACGCGACACTTCAGTGTCTCTATGACTCCGGTGACGGGTGGACTATACGCGCGTTATTTTTTTCAAATAAAATAGTTAAGTTCACTTTTTGAATGATTTCTGAATGAAATCATATTGTAAATAGTACAAATATAAATATTTCGTAAAATAAGAATATAAATTAAGTTTGTAAATTTATATAAAGTAGTTTGTAGTTTTGTTTTGTTTTTTGAACCCATCATAGAGTAAGCTTGAATATGCCTAAATATAAAAATAAATGTAAAGTGAAGCGTGGACGAGCTCTCCAAAACTATTGGTAAGTACCTACCCTTTTAGTGTATATACATATTATTATTTCTATGGTGTTTATTTTTTTATCGTTTAACTATCTCGAGAATTTCGTTTGATGGAGGATGGAGACCTAGGTGACTAATGATGTCACCTACCTGATGGTGGACTCCGAAGGTGGGTATAGGATCTCATTGATGGCACTACGTAGAACCATCGTGTTTGGACTCATTTGAAAGAGCTCGTAGAGAGCTAGGCGACTGGTGATGTCACCTACGTGATAGTGGACTCCGAAGGTGGTAAAGCACCTCATTGACGGCACTACTTAGAGCCGTCGTGTTTGGACTCATTTGAAAGAGCTCATGGAGACCTAGATGACTAATGATGTCACCTACCTGATGGTGGACTCCGAAGGTGGGTATAGGATCTCATTGATGGCACTACGTAGAACCATCGTGTTTGGACTCATTTGAAAGAGCTCGTAGAGAGCTAGGCGACTGGTGATGTCACCTACGTGATAGTGGACTCCGAAGGTGGTAAAGGACCTCATTGACGGCACTACTTAGAGCCGTCGGGTTTGGACTCATTTGAAAGAGCTCATGGAGACCTAGGTGACTAATGATGTCACCTACCTGATGGTGGACTCCGAAGGTGGGTATAGGATCTCATTGATGGCACTACGTAGAACCGTCATGTTTGGACTCATTTGAAAGAGCTCGTGGAGAGCTAGGCAACTGGTGATGTCGCCTACGTGATAGTGGACTCCGAAGGTGGGTAAAGAACCTCATTGTCGGCACTACGTAGAGCCGTCGTGTTTGGACTCATTTAAAAGAGCTTATGGAGACCTAGGTGACTGATGATGTCACCTACCTGATGGTGTACTCCGAAGGTGGGTATAGAATCTCATTGATGGCACTACGTAGAACCATCGTTTTTGGACTCATTTGAAAGAGCTCATGGAGACTTTGGTGACTGATGATGTCACCTACCTGATGGTGGACTCCGAAAGTGAGAGAGAGAGAATGTGAGAAGATAGCTGAAGTTGCTGAAGTTGTAAGGAGTAACATAGGTTGCTTTTGTCCCATAGCACGTTCCCGTGGGATAATTTTTGACACTCACACGGGCGAACCCGCGGGCAGCAGCTAGTCAATTATGAAAAAGAACGTTCATATTTAGGCGTCAGTAAACATTTAGGTATTATCAGTATTTTTGTTCATTTTATCATTTAACAAAAGGCTCCGAATTTGTCTTCGTGGTGCCGAAATGTCTAAGAAAGACACCTGAGGTCGTAAACAGCCGCCTTGCTTTTGTTATTGTTAATTGCCTAGAACACGTGTGCCATTGCCCTTAGATAATGTAATTAGGAGCCTATTGATTCAAATATAAAAAGTATTATGTGATATCCAGGTATTTTTCTTTTTTCACACAACATAACGAAAAAAATGCTCGGGCCCTTGAGTTTCGTTAAAAAGAAGTTACATTGTAATATACCGGCTGACTATTTTTACCGTCTTGAATAAAATTGACCTTTGGTGAACGGAGCAGAAAGCCTATGGCTTATTTTTTTTTTTTAGTTTTCACTAGCATAGAGAGAAATTAATCTATCACTAAATAGTAAACATTTGAAGTATTTTTTCACACTAAAACAATAAAAACAGAAACCTGTGATTTGAACTTGGATATTCATTTATCGATTTATTTATTTTTTACTAATTGCGCAGAATATATCAATGAATTCGTAGCGCGATTCTATCCTTTGAAGCCTGCCGATAGATACTCGCCACACTTGCCGTCGGCCTCTTTGATATCCTGTCGCAGGTGCACGAGCCGCTCATGCATACTCGCTCGCCCGAGTCCCGCTCTCTCTCTCTCTCTAGTACTTACATCATTCATTCATGCGTGATCGCAGCCAACGCCGCCATTTCCTATCTTCTCCTGTTTTGGCTATTATTCGTTTTACGCACGGGCCGTAGCATGAATAGTTTTCATGTTTTTTTTTTGAGATACCTTATCGGAACTTTTACAAATTCAATGGTACTAACCAAATATAACCAAAACAATTTCCAGACCGTAAAAATGTCATTCCGTATATATTCTTTTTGACCCTATATCGGCTGTAAAAACATATGACTAAGTATTTTCTTAGCCCTTGAACAAAAAAAAAAAAAGAAAGAATATCTTAATAATCATCTTGTATATTATTAAAATGTTTGTTATAGCTTGAACAACATGAAGATTTACCAGATTTGATTATCACAAGCAGAAACAAAATATTATATATCTGGATGACGAGTCATTGACATTGCTTATTTTTTTCCAAAATTCAAGAAATAGGTGGTCATGGTCAAACTGTGGTATACAATGATTGAAACTCATAGGAGAGAAAAGCGTAGGACTTGCATCTAAGTTTACAGTAGAGTACTTTTTTGAAAATAAAATGAAAATAAAATTATGTACATTTTATTTGAATTGTTTTTTGCCGGAACTTTTGGATACGCGGCATAGTCGAAATATGGAAATTAGAAATCCGCCATATATATTACAAGCAATAAAGAACAAGAAAGACCGGAAAAGGTGCATAACGTACAAAAACTAGAAGGCAAAGATATGTGCGCACTTCAAGAAAGCCTACATGCACCTTCAACACCAACACCAATCCCAATAAATGACCAACCGACCTGTTCACGCTTTTTGGATTTCAATGACTTTTAACGGTAATTAAAAGTTTTAGATTTTGTAAACGAAACATTTAAAAAAAACTAAACTTATTTTTTTATTTTACTAGTCATCATCAGACACCCAACTTTATTACCTACACACATAGGAAAATACATGGTCAAATCAAATCGATCTGATGACATTATTTATGATTGTGGTTACTACTGACACTGACATGGTCATCATCAGACCTTCAGAATGTATGATATAGTAGCACCCGTGCTCAATTAGATAAATATTAAAAGCTAGGTCATCCTAACTATTTCCGTTACTGAGCACCGATAAGCACTTACCTGGTCATCATCAGACCTTCAGAATGTATCATGTAGTAGCACCCGTGCTCAATTAGATAAATATTAAAAGCTAGGTCATCCTAACTATTTCCGTTACTGAGCACCGATAAGCACTTACCTGGTCATCATCAGACCTTCAGAATCTATCATATAGTAGCACCCGTGCTCAATTAGATAAATATTAAAAGCTAGGTCATCCTAACTATTTCCGTTACTGAGAACTGATAAGTGCTTACCTGGTCATCATCTATTTCCGTTACTGAGCACCGATAAGCACTTACCTGGTCATCATCAGACCTTCAGAATGTATCATGTAGTAGCACCCGTGCTCAATTACACAAATGTTAAAAGCTAGGTCATCCTAACTATTTCCGTTACTGAGCACCGATAAGCACTTGCCTGGTCATCATCAGACCTTCGGAATGTATCATGTAGTAGCACCCGTGCTCAATTAGATAATTGTTAAAAGCTAGGTCATCATCTATTTCCGTTACTGAGCACCGATAAGCACTTACCTGGCCATCATCAGACCTTCGGAATGTATCATGTAGTAGCACCCGTGCTCAATTAGATAAATATTAAAAGCTAAGTCATCCTAACTATTTCCGTTACTGAGCACCGATAAGCACTTACCTGGTCATCATCAGACCTTCAGAATGTATCATGTAGTAGCACCCGAGCTCAATTAGATGAATGTTAAAAGCTAGGTCATCCTAACTATTTCCGTTACTGAGCACCGATAAGCACTTACCTGGTCATCATCAGACCTTCAGAATGTATCATATAGTAGCACCCGTGCTCAATTAGATAAATGTTAAAAGCTAGGTCATTCTAACTATTTCCGTTACTGAGAACCGATAAGTGCTTACCTGGTCATCATCAGACCTTCAGATTGTATCATGTAGTTAGCACCCGTGCTCAATAAAGTAACTGATGAAAACTAGTTCATTAAGCAAAGTGCATCTACAATTACAAAATAAATACAAATTATGATGTAGGTACTCGTACAAGACTCATATGGGACAAAAAAATGTATTAAATCTCTCAGAGAGCGAATAAAATAGGCAAAAACGATGACAACTCTGCGACACATCTGTGTTCTTGCTTTATCTTAAGTTCGTTTTAGTGAAGTATGGCCGTTTGTCGGTAGGTGGCGCCAAAGTAACTAATACCAGAACGGAGATCAAATCATCAAGGTCATCGAGCAATGTAATACCCTTAATTTATAGTTGTTAAAGATTTTATTATTTAAAAAATATTAAAAGGAGAGTCGACATAGGTGTACTAAAATACTTTAAATGTCGTTTCTTTCATTTCAGGTATGTTTTAGTATATATTTACGAAGTACATAATTTTAGTTTATAATTTAATTTAGTAAAACAGAAATGTCAAATATTTTCTTTAATTTCAGAGGCAACACATTTTTTATTTTTTATTTTTTTATCCTTTATTAAAAAGAACTAGGTTCTTAATAATTAATTACAATCTAGCCTATAAGACTAATAAGTAATTTCAATCTAACTTAATTTTTTAACGTGATTATTATTTTAAAACTTAGAATAGTGGTGTGGCAAGTTATTGCCCCTTACATTTTTCTGATTGTGGACGGTTTATAAGGTGTCTGTAGTCTGTCTTAGGCTTATATTGCAGCCGCAGATATTGTGTGTCGCGGGATTTAGAGAATCCTGCGGCTAGTGACAGCTAATGATGGCTGTCAGACGTCATAGTGCACCGGCGCCGAATGGAAGCATTTCGTCTCACCGCAAACCACGTTTTTTCAATCTCAGTTCATCGCGCCCGCAAAACCGCAAAACTTTATTACGTTATCCCGTAATCCTTGGGGATATACTGTGCTACGTTTTCAAAATTAAAAATAATAACCCGCGTCCGATTAAATCCAAAATATAGACTTTCAAGTGACCAGTGTACGGGCAAGCAAGGTGGCCACCTGCCCAGAAGGATTCTTCAAGACTTTCGCCAGGAGAAGCACAGGTACCGCTTTTGCATTATTTGCTGGAGTTAGGCTACGAGGAAATTGATGAAACCCCACCCGACTATGGGAGTCTAAGTTCTATTGAAGACTTATATTCAACTATTAAATACAAACGTAATCTCATTCTTTCAAGTGGCAAAACATTAACATCAGATCAGAAGGGAGGTAGAAGCATAAAGTTACCACCAATCGAGTTACCATCGTTCGACGGTAGAACTGAAAATTGGCCCATGTTTTATGAAATGTTCCGTACTAATGTTCATTTAAATACTGATCTGACGGATTCGCAGCGTGTGCAGTATTTAATAAGTAAATTAACTCATGATGCCTTAAAACTAACTGCAGGCATTGTTCCCACAGGAGATACATACAGTGTTATGTGGAACAGTCTTGTCAAAAGGTATAAAGATAAACGTAGTTTAGGTATTCATTATCTCAATAATATACTGGACATTAAAGGATGCGCTGGCAATGCTGCTAGTCTGAATGCATTTGTAGAACGATATTCAGCGTCTGTCGCTGCATTGAAGCAGTTAGACATTTCAGACTTATTAGATTTTGTGATATTACACTGTGGTTTAACAAAGGTTGACTCACAAACTGTTCAACAATTTGAAAGCCGTGTGAGTGGCAAGGAATTGCCTTCCTATACGGAGTTTATAATATTTATTCAAGACTATGTTAAGGTACTCCAGCGCTCACACGTTAATAATTCACAGACGGAATCGCGTGCTAAGTCTAGTTTAGCTAACAATCGAAGTAATACTCAAAGTACCGCTAAAGCGTTTGTATCTTGTAGCGAACCAGCTTCGAATAACCGCTGCCCGCTGTGTGACGGCGATAACGTCGATCATCGACTGTTTGATTGTCCACAATTTAAAAATATGAATTCTCCGCAAGCTCGTTTCGAATTTATTAAAAAGAAACATGGCTGTGTAAATTGCTTAAGTCTATCCCACTCTTTGGTTAAATGTAAATCACGGAGTCTTTGTAAAACTTGTAAGAAAACACATCATTCATTGTTACATTTCTCCGAAGTAAAAAGTGATTCAACGCCGAGCGAGCCTGCCGCTACGTCTGTCTCGCTTAGTGCCGCCGCTAAAATATGTTTACCGACAGAGACAACTATTTTGTTAGCTACCGCGCAGATATACGTATATGATAGCAGCGGCCGAGATAAGCTTGTTGTCAGGTGTTTAATAGACAATGGATCGCAAAATAATTTCATTACTGTGGACTGTTGTAAACGTTTGAACTTACCCATAATTAAATTACGCAATTCATCTTTACAAGGTGTTGGTATGACCTCACGACCTGTACACGGCTTTATTTATCTCAATATAGAATCTCGGATTAATCCTCACAATAAGTATTATATACACGCATTAGTTGTTGATTGCATTACAGATAGACTTCCCGCTAGTTTTATCAGATTAAATGACGATATGTCATATTTAAATAATTTACCGCTTGCTGACTCAACCTGGAATGTACCTGGTGGAATCGATGTTGTGCTTGGAGCACAGCTGTTCCCTTTTATTTATTTAGGTGATAGGGTTGACTCAGGCACCCGCGCACCCCCAGCTATACTGACTAGTTTCGGATATGTACTGATGGGTGATATTGATTGTCATAGTAGTGACGTAACACACATGACATCTTCGTTTACCGCGCTTGCTAGCATTGACGTCGAGTCAAGTTGGCAGAAGTTTTTTGAGCTAGAGGAAATTCCATCTCAGCGTTTTATTAGTCCGGACGAATTAGAGTGTGAAAATAATTTTAATTCTTCAGTTTTATTTAAAGACGGTAGATATTTTGTCGATTTACCTTTCCCGCGCAATCCCTCCGAATTAGGCAATTCACGCGGTGTCGCTCATCGGCGGCTACTTGCGCTCGAGTGTAAATTCACGTGCGTGCCAACCCTACGCGAGGATTACAATAAAACTATCACCGATTATATAACTCAGGGGTATTTATCGGAGGTACCCGACTCTGAATTAACAGAAGAGGGTTACTACATACCGCATCACGCCGTTATTAGACCGGACAAAGACAGCATTCGAGTGGTTTTGGACGCTAGTGCCAAAACACACTCGGGGTTGTCACTCAATGACATTCTGCATGTCGGACCTAATTTACAGGCCAACTTGTTTTTATTATTACTCGATTTTCGTACCCTCCCTGTCGCAATGACAGCGGATATAAAACAAATGTTCCTACGGATCGGTGTAAATGAGCACCACCGCAAATATTTACGAATTTTATATCGATTCAACAAAAATGAACCTATACGTACTTTTCACTTTAACCGCGTTCCCTTTGGATTAAAGCCTAGTCCTTATTTAGCGATGCGCACAATACGCAATTTAGCGTGTGAGCATGGCGACCGCTATCCTGAGGCTTCTAAATTAGTAGAAACTCAGTTTTTTATGGACGATTATGTCTATTCTGTTCCTGATGAACAGATTGCTATACAATTATCCCGCGATTTAATTGAGTTATTTAAGTTAGGATCCTTTGACCTGGTCAAATGGGCTACTAACTCACCCGCTTTGTTGGAGATTCTCCCAGAGTCTCACCGCTTACCAGTTAATTTTTCTGGCATGGATAATGATAAACATAATTTCAAAATCCTTGGATTAACCTGGGAACCCGCTGATGATTATTTTTCTTTGACAACAGTCGCTGTAGATGATAAATGCACTAAGCGTGCGATTCTATCGCTAGTAGCCCGCTTGTTCGACGTACTTGGCCTCGTAGCACCCGTCGTGTTGTACGCGAAAATCCTAATTAAGGAACTTTGGTTAGCTAAAATAGGTTGGGATGAGGTTCCTCCGGACTCCATCACCAATCGGTTTTCCGTTTTTTTGCGCGATTTCCCCTCACTCTCTTCTCTAAAGGTTCCTCGCCACATTGGCGTCTTTAGAGAAGCTGTAGTGAATATCGTAGCCTTTTGCGACGCCAGCTTTAGTGGTTATGGTTGTTGTATTTATTTACACATAACTGACTCTAAAGGCAATATCAGCGTTCGGCTTTTATGTGCAAAGTCCAAAGTTTCCCCCGCTAAAATAACAACGCTAGCTCGATTAGAACTTGTCGCCGCTTTACTTCTGTCTAAGCTTGTTCGCGTGGTCAAAGATAAACTTTCCGCTCGTGTACCTATTGCAGGTGTCTACGCTTTCTCGGACTCCACCATAGCTCTTTCGTGGATCCACTCATCTCCCCATAGATGGTCTATTTTTGTCAGTAATCGCATTGCTAAAATACAGGAAAACCTACCTGCCGCTAGTTTTAATCACGTGTCCGGAAAGGAGAATCCTAGCGATTGTCTCTCCCGCGGCATGCTGCCATCTGATTTAATTGAACACTCGTTATGGTGGAACGGTCCTACTTGGCTCCATCGACCCATTAGCGAGTGGCCTTTAAAATTCTCTCCTACTGAATGTGAAACATTGCCAGAGTTAAAATCAAAGGTAAATAGAGTTAAAATCAAAGGTTTTTCTTGTAGAAACATCAAATACTGAACCGCGTATTTTAGATACAATAGCTGACCGTGTTTGTTCATGGAATAAATTGTTACGTGTATTTATGTACATTCTTAAATTTACGAACAGACTACTTAGTCATAGCTCTGTTAAAAATATACAAACCGCCGAAAATTTCATTATTCGAATAGTTCAAAATACGCATTTTTCTAACGATTTAAATTTAATTAAAGCAGGCGAACATCCATCTAAGAAGTTGCGCTGTTTGTCTGTCTTTATTGATAGCTACGGAATCTTACGTATTGGGGGCAGATTGTCTAAATCTGACTTACCATATGAAGCCAAGCATCCCGCGCTTTTACCTAAACGTGACCGCGTAGTTGATCTAATTATTGATCACTATCACAATACGTACTGCCACACGGGCCCCGGATTATTGATGTCTATTATAAGGCAGCGGTTTTGGATATTAGATGGACGAACAGTCATACGTTCCCGCTGTCGGAAATGCAACACTTGTTTCCGTCTAAATCCTACGCATCTAACACCCAAAATGGCTGAACTTCCTGGATACCGTGTCCGTGATACTAAAGCCTTTGTGCACACTGGAGTAGATTTCGCCGGGCCGCTTGCTTACACACCTATTCGCCGTAGAGGTCAACGTTCGCAAAAACTTTATATATGTTTGTTCATATGTATGGTAACTCGTATCGGACCTCACATCCGAGGCTTTCTTATCCGCATTTAAAAGATTTATTTCTCGCCGCGGTCCAGTGTCTGTCATGTACTCAGACAATGGTACCAATTTTGTTGGCGCTAAGGCGCAACTTTATGATATTTATTCTTTCTTATTGAACTCGTCTGTTCAAACAGATATTAAAAATGAGCTTCTAAAATCTCGCATTGAGTGGACAAGAATACCGCCGCGAGCTCCGCACTTCGGAGGTATTTGGGAGTCGAACATTAAGAGTGTTAAAACTCACTTGTATAGAGTCATAGGAAAGCAGCTTCTCACTTACGAGGGACTCTCTACCGTACTGGTACAAATCGAGTGCCTTTTAAATTCTCGACCGCTTAGTGTTCTCTCATCAGACCCGCATCCGGGCGTGCTCACGCCTGCGCATTTTCTAATGTCCAGTCCACTTAAGCATTTGCCTTCTTCTGAATTGACAGAAGAAAACATAAATTTAACAAACCGCAAAAGGCTTTTGGATCAGCTTGTGTTATCCTACTGGAACAAATGGCGAGTTGAGTACTTGCACACGTTGCAAGTTCGCCAGAAATGGTGCACTCCCGATCGCCCTATAGAGATCGGTACTGTCGTTCTCTTGGGTCAAGATAACGTACCACCATTGACTTGGCCATTGGGCATCATAGTGGAAGTTTTTCCGGGATCGGATGGTGTAATTCGAGTAGCTTCAGTAAAAACCGCGTCAGGTACTATCGGCCAATCTTCCGCATGCTCACCTCTAAGGCGATAATCGTATAGCACGGCTCACGACTCGATCGCCCGATGGAAGCGTTTTGGCCAATGGGATGCATGAAGCGTATTTTAGCCGTGTTTGTATTAATGTAATTATGTATAGTGTGTGTGACAGTCACACTAGGCGCGTGCTATGCTCACTTGTTTGTAAGACATTTTTTTTAATGGGCACGGCCAGCGAGAGCGCTTTATGAATTGTTATTGTTGACAAGAAGTAATTTCGTACTAATATCTTCCGTTTGAAAATGTATTATTGGTATTGCTATACGCGTACCCTAAAAAAACTTTATTTAGCATTTTTGTTTACCACTTTGCCAAATTACAGCTTTCTAGTAAGAGTCTGTGAGCTAAGCCCGGACAGACAGACAGACAGACGGTCATGGCGAAACTATAAGAGTTCCTTGTTGACTACGGAACCCTAAAACGAAGCAAGTTACGTAGTTTTGTTAGAAATTGTCATTTGCTATCTCTTTCTTTTATTGCTGTTTTGATTAAAATAGCAAAATTACTTACAGTAGTATTTGAACCATTACTTGGCGCAGTTTATACAATGTTATCAGATTTTTTTATTATTGCTGTCGCAACTTTTGCAACTGCAATAAAAATAAGTTCATTATCTAAGCACCATTGTTATTCAGTGGGAACGTCAGAACATCTGGTTAAACAATAGATCGGCTTTATAGAACGGCCATAAAATACGGTCGCAAAAAATTACGAAATATTTCTTCAACACACTTGCTTGTAAAGTGATTCAGAAATTCAGCTTATTATATAGAAGTATTTTTACTTTACATTTCTTTTTTCAATATACGCAGTTTTTGTCCAAAAACAATGAATATTTTTGAGAAAAAAAAATTCGTTACATCAGATAAATCAATCATCAAAATTATCATCATTTTATAAAATTATATATTTTTCACTACATATTAACCTTAATTTGCTTATTCAAAACATTATTTTGTTTATTATATTTTTTATACAGGCTGTTTAGCGGTTTTTCCAGCGCCTTTATTTACACCTGCGGCGCGCGGGATAAACAAAACAAGCGCGGTATTTTCCAGAAATACTTGTTAACGTTTTCATTGTGTGGTTAATTATTATCAAAAATGTTGACTTCAATTAGGAAAGAAGAGCGAAGAGCAACGCGTAGATTTAACCCCCCGGAAATACTAATCTAGGCACGAAACGCTAGTGACAGCCTGTTGCCTGCAAAATCTAGAGAGAAATACCTAGCGGCGTACGAAACTAATAACAATACCAGTCTCTTTTTTTCCTCTCAAGTTGAAAACCGTCGTATGAAACGCGCACACACTCGACTCCCTTATCGCGCTCGCTCGCCCTCGGCTCGCGCGAACAATACCGGCTCGTGCAGTGAGTAACCAACATACCACACATATTTATATTTTTTGTTACACGCCCTATACTCACACAAATTCATATTGTCTCTAATTGGACGAAACCAGGAAGGGGTGTGGTTTGTCACTAGCTGCGCTTGCCGCAGAAATATTTTCTAAAGTGAGCATGCTTAAGTTTTGCCAATAGTACATATAAACGTCCTGTCACCAAGTTATATCCTTTGCCAACCCAATAGAACTATATTATTTCGTAGTTTAATTTAGTTTATAATTTACAATAGTATATTTTCTCAATGGTACGCCATTACATAGTTATAATTTAGCTTAGTAATTCAACTTTGTCTTAATTTAATCAAACTGCAATTTCATTCTTTGGAATCTGATAATTAATTTCGAACGCCGTTTCCTAGTAATGGTGTTTTGAACTGCTGCTTGGGATTCTCTTGATGCTTTCAGACTGCCAGATATATAAACATCATCTCATCCTCCCAACCGCACCAGCTTTTCAGCGTATAGATTATCATCTTTGAAAGCTCGGGGCCTTTCAAGGCGGGGAGTATGGTGTGGCAAGTTATTGCCCCTTACATTTTTTTGATTGTGGACGGTTTATAAGGTGTCTGTAGTCTGTCTTAGGCTTATATTGCAGCCGCGGATATTGTGTGTCGCGGGATTTAGAGAATCCTGCGGCTAGTGACAGGTAATGATGGCTGTCAGACGTCATAGTGCACCGGCGCCGAACGGAAGCATTTCGTCTCACCGCAAACCACGTTTTTTCAATCTCAGTTCATCGCGCCCGCAAAACCGCAAAACTTTATTACGTTATCCCGTAATCCTTGGGGATATACTGTGCTACGTTTTCAAAATTAAAAATAATAACCCGCGTCCGATTAAATCCAAAATATAGACTTTCAAGTGACCAGTGTACGGGCAAGCAAGGTGGCCACCTGCCCAGAAGGATTCTTCAAGACTTTCGCCAGGAGAAGCACAGGTACCGCTTTTGCATTATTTGCTGGAGTTAGGCTACAAACGCCACCTGACCGTCACCAATTCCGCTTTGAAAGTTTGCTCAAAAAAAAAGGCAAATTGAATTATTATGCATTCCAGATAATAATTTTTCTGTCGTCCTTGACCCGCAAGGATACACGGCTATTTTATACGCCTGTCCCTCCAAATAGTGTTGTTTGTACTTTACACAAGTTCGTTCCACTTTCTTAGGAGTCTGATATAATAATATAAACACTTTGTTCATGTGTTATATGTGTGTCATTGTCACTGATATGTCTACACTGTTTACACTACACTAACTCAAAAGGTTTTGTTCGTTTTAGTCTTCGCACTATATTTATTTGGTCTAACAGCTGGATTGCCTCGATGTTCACATGTTGGTGGAGTCGGTGTTCATGGGCCTCAGCAAATTTTTGGATTATGTTGGTGACGGATTCCATTTTTAGGTCACGATGGAGGTCGTCATTTCTTATATACCAGGGAGCATTAACAATACTCCTGAGTACCTTATTCTGGAATGTTTGAATAATTTTGATGTTGGTCGGTTTAGTACAGCCCCACAGTTGGATTCCATAGGTCCATATTGGCATAAGAATATGCTTATATAATAACATTTTGTTATGTATCGATAGGCAGGAACCCCGTCCAATCAACCAATACATGTTTTTAAAACGCATGTCTAGTTCCTGTCTTTTCTTTTTAACGTGCGCTTTCCAGCGCAGTTTTGCGTCAGGCGTTATGCCAAGGTATTTAGCTGTATTTGCGTATGGCACTTGCTGGCCATTTATGAAGATTGGGTGGTAATGACAATTCCTGTTGGTGAAATCAATGTGAAGTGACTTCGATTCATTCAATTTGATTCTCCATTTTTGTGCCCAGTCGTGAATTTTATTTACAGCGATTTGTACCTTTGTTATTGCTTCCATATGGCATGACCCTGTAGCCATAATAGCAGTGTCGTCCGCAAAGGTTGCAATAGTATTATTTTCCAGCTCTGGTATATCATACGTGTACAACAGGTAGAGGACTGGGCCCAGCACACTACCTTGGGGCACGCCAGCTTTAATAATTTTTAACGTGGAGAAGGCATCCCCGTGCCTTACTCGAAATATTCTATCTGTAATGTATGATTGCATGATATCGGCAAAATCATTGGGCAGTATAAGTCTTAGCTTGTATATCAAACCCTTATGCCAAACTCTATCAAAAGCTTGTGCCACATCTAAAAATACTGTGGAGCAGACTTCTTTATCTTCAAGCGTTCTTTCAATGATGTTGGTTATTCTATGTACTTGGTCTACTGTTGAGTGTTTCTCTCTGAAACCAAACTGATGGTCAGGGATCAGGTTTCTCTCGGTTATGATAGGTTTTAAGCGTTTTAAAAACAATTTTTCAAACAGCTTTGATAATATAGGCAGCAGGGAAATGGGCCTGTATGATGATGCTTCGTGAGGTGGTTTACCGGGCTTTGCAATCATAATCACTTCAGCAACTTTCCATGGCTCTGGAACATGCTTTAGCATGAATGCAGCATTGATGAGTCTAGTAAGCTTAACGATGGCTTTACGCGGCAGATGTTTTAGGATTTCTCCCGTGATAAGGTCATACCCAGGGGATTTTTTTAGGCTAGTGATTTGAATTTCCTTTGCAACTTCTTTCGGGGTCACAAGCTTAATTCTTTGATCTTGCAGAATGTTGTCAAACTGTAGGTTGTCTACAGATCCGTCATTTGGCTGAAAGGTTTCTTCTAAATAATGTGCAAATTTTAGAGCTTTTTGCTCATTGCTTATGGCCCACTTTCCGTTAATATCTCTGATAGGGGGCATTGGTGTAATTGGCCTTTTAAGTGACTTTGTCGCTTTCCAAAGAGAGTATTGCGTTGTATAATCGCTGGTTAACTGACGTAGGTTAGCATTCAAAACCTCATCTTGAAAGGTTTGTATTTTTCTTTTCAGTCTTTTCGTAAGGTTATTCAAAAGAGTTTTATCTTGCGGGAATCTAGTTTGCTGCCATCTTTTTCTTTGAGTCCTTTTTTCATATAATAAGTCTATTATTTCCTTTGGGTAGGTATTTCCTTTGATTTTTTTTAATAGCTGTGGTGTGTTGTTCCATGCACATTGTTGGATATTGTTGCTAAACTTGTTTACTTCAGAATCAAGCTGATCTTTGTTTTTTAACGTAGTTTTTAGGTCAATAATATTTTGTAGGTCTAAGCTAAAACGTTCCCAATCCGTAAACTTGTTTACTAATGTCAGGTGGTTTTCTCTTAGTAATATTTTGTGACTTAATTGTAATAATATCGGAGAGTGATCGGAGTTCATGTGGTACCCCTCTTCCACACTCAGATAATTGGTCGATATATTTTTGACTATGAAAAAGTCGATAAGATCTGGTATATTCTGGTGGTCAGTCGGCCAGTAAGTAGGTTTTCCAGTACTTATGACCTCACAGCGCATGTCTTTCACTGCACTTAGAAGCTGTCTTCCCTTTGTTGAAGTTAATCTTGATCCCCAATGAGTGTTCTTAGCGTTAAAGTCACCGCATAATATAAATCTCTGTCCAAGGAGTCTGAAGAAGTGTACATATTGTTCTTTGTTTATCGTGTGTCTTGGGGGACAGTATACGGCCGCTACTGTAACATTAAATTTATTTGTTTTAACTGATATCGCCACAGCTTGCGTGTCTGGCTCCTCATATTTACACTGTTCGTAATGACAGATATTTTCTCTTATGATAACCGCGCTACCTCCTCGGGCCGTGTTGTTGGGGTGCAGCGAGTGATAAACCTTATAGCCTCTAAACTTTACGAAAGATTGTTTAGTAAAGTGCGTTTCAGAGATCAAACACACATCAATATTTTCTGTATCTAGGACCACTTGCAACTCATGTTGGTGTTGCAGCAGTCCGTTGGAATTCCACGCCATTATTTTTAGTGTGTTATTCATGATTGATTTTTGTAGT
Organism: Atethmia centrago; assembly: GCA_905333075.3. Taxonomy (NCBI): domain Eukaryota; kingdom Metazoa; phylum Arthropoda; class Insecta; order Lepidoptera; family Noctuidae; genus Atethmia; species Atethmia centrago. The sequence continues at coordinate 25,023,548 of HG995374.1, read as the reverse complement.
GCTTGATTCTAATTTTTCTAGTCTCTTGTCAAATGAAGAGATGCACTTCAGGATCTGGTTAAGCTTGTCCTCAAGAGTTGATGGTTGTGTGCTTGGTTTTACCACTTGTGCATATGAGGCACTTTTAGATGTTGTAATTTTCGCGGTTGTCTGTGCAGACGGTGCTCTTTGTTTTGTTGTCTGTTTGTCGGTGTTACTAACGATTTGCTTAATGGCAAGGTTATTGGGTAAATTATGTTTAGAATTTTTGTTCTTCATCATTTGCATCTCCTTGGCGACTAAACACCCTCTGTAATTAGCTGGGTGAGGTAAGCCACAGTGGACACACTTAGGTTTATCTTGTGCAGGTTTGTTGCAATCAGCTGTGAGGTGTTTACCTGTACATTTAACACACCTTGGCTCTTTTGAGCAATACTTTTGGGTATGACCATAAGCCTGGCATCTCTTACACTGCGGTATTATTTTTGACGTTTTAAGCGGGTTTATTTCAACTTTACACCCTAGGATATGTCTAATGCCGTAAATTTTACTAACATCTTCGTCATTCTTGAACGATAATATAAACATGTTCAGCGGCTGTTTTGTTCTCCAGCTTAACTTGTTAATTGCAGTTTCTATCTGGAATCCCTGTGACGTTAAATCATCTTTAATCCGATCCGGTAGACAGGAAGAATGCAATTTTTTCGCCACTACTCTTATTGGCCTGGTCTGCTTATCCTCGTATGAGTGCCATAAACAGTTATTTTCTGTTAAGCGTTGAGCAATCACTCTGTAGGACTCTTCGGTTTTGGCATTTATTTTGACACTATTACCGCTTAACATTTTGGCGGTAAATGTTTCTACTGACTGGGATTCAGTCAAAAAGTCGTAGAATGTTTGATAATTCTTAACACCGTCCACTACGATTGGAGGCGGTGCTATGATTTTTTTAATATTTGCCTTCTCTTTGTTGTTGAGTTGTCGCTGCTGAGCGCAAGTTGTAGCTTGTTGTAGTGGTGGTGGAGGAGTGAGGGAGGTGTTTAACTTCCTTTTCTTCCTGTTTTTCGCCCTAATCCACCCAGTCTCTTTGGCCAGTTCATCCTCATCCGTGCAGTACTCAACGTCACTTTTAGTAGGCTGAGCAGGAGTTATGGTCTCACTGACCTGTTTATCTGAGGGTTCTTCTTGTTCCTTTGCCTTTAGGAATTTTAATTGACCTTGAAGATCTTGTACCAACACATTTGAGTTTAATTATTACACCTATTAAGATAAGAAATATCTTATATGTATTATATTTATAATTCATCTGACAATTTTAATTTTAATTTTTAAACCTTTGACATTTTTAGCATTCTGAATTTATTTTATTTTATTATTTTTTTGGGTATAATAATTTTGTAATGTCATTTTAATAATTGTTTAATTAGATTAACAATAATATAAATATTTGCACATGTAATTAGGTAATGTTACAGAGTACTTCATATTTATTTATTTCATCTGTTTATACCTACCTGTATTAAGGCGTGTACAGACTAGCGCGATATCGCAGACGCGAAAGGCAGCAAAACGCCTGACGCGCCCGCGATATCGCCCCCGTTTGCACGAGCCTTTAAGCAAATTAATAATTTGATTTGCTTTTATCTGATTTCGCTTTGGTTTTGTAAAAAAAAATAAATTTGGTGAATTCTCTATGAAATAGTTGATGACAAATTGTTGTTGTTTCTACTGCGAAGTAGTATTACAGTGTCCTAAGAGTGCATGCGCCCATAAACAGATCAGAACATGAAATATCATTTTTGACTCGAAGGAGCTTTGGTTTTAGCATCATGGTGGATACACCATGATGCTAAAACCAAAGCTCCTAACTAATTATAACTATCATATTGAGCCTATTGGGAATTTGAGCACTCATGAATTTTTATTGAGACACTTTTGTAGTGACATTAAAGTATCGAAACCATATAACTAGAAATAATATCAAGCAAGTTTAAAAACTTTCAGATCAAAATGTTTGACCATCGATAATTTTTAAAGCAAACCTTGAAACATCGTCACGTTTCAATAAATATATATATATATATATATATATATAGTAACGTTGACTTAATTTCGTAGAAACATACCTACATACAGTCTAGCGGTCAGGCCGCAACACGTAGACCCGTGTCACGAGAGCGTCTGCTCTCGAATACTAATGTCAGACACTCGTTGTTCAACTCAAAGGACATGATTTGCCTAGTTTTGAAATGCTGTAGCGTGCAATCAATAATGAAGTATTTGTTTGTAGAAGTTTTGTGGAAATTATGTAATAAATTTGTGCTTTCCTTTAACTAAGGCTGTGTAAAGTCAGGGAAATTAATTGTTAACCAAACTGACTAGGGACGTTCAGAATGAAAGTTATGATTTGAATATAAGGGCAATTTAATTTGAATTGTCTTTATATTCAAATCACAACTTTCATTCTTTGACAGTTGTGTGAACAGGGTTTTATAATAAATGAAATTCAAACAACCTTAGTAAATTATTTTAATTAGTTATTTATAGAAATCACAGCTACTTATTTAAACTAAGAATCAGTTATAATTTAGTCACACGAAAAGCAAATTAAGAATCACTAATTACGATAAATAAATATTGAACTGCCATCATTGTATTATGTACAGTATATAAATAAAAAATTAGGTATACTTATCGGGTTTTAATTATCAGCACAAACAGCAATTCAAAATAGAATCAAATAGCAAGTTGACGGAGGTTCGACCTGGACAGTTGTCCTTGTGGTAAGAGAGCGGTAAAGTTTTAATTTCTTTTTGTTTTTTATTTATGGCATCTCGTAGTTGACCTTGAGAGGTCATCACTACTCAACCGGACTTCTGTGGCTGCCTTAAGTAGACTCAAAGTGACTGCACGCTAAGGGCACCCTCTGTAGGGTACGAACCTCGGCTTAGGGCGTCGCTGGGGGAGGACAGCAAGTTGGGACAGGCTGGATCAGAACTGGATAATTATTATTATCTGGGGAATTTAAAGCTACGGGCTCAGCTACGGTGCGGGCTGGCACTTTATCGAGCAAGGGTCGGGGGCGACAATTACGTCGGGGTCTTCGCGAGGGACCTCGGTGGCAACGTCGGAAGGTCGGTCTGTGTGTTTTGTGCACTGTACTCGTGGCCCTAATGCTTTCCTGGAGGAGGGTAATGGGGTCATCGGAGTCATTGAGAGCATGCCTTGGATGGCGAACAGAGCGTGGAGGTGGAGGGTCTATATCTGGCGGCCTTCACAACCAGAGGGTTGCGATGGCTGACGGCAGAGAGAGTGGTAGTAGTGGTATGAGTAGTGCAAGCTTATTTATGCACCATTTCCCGTCATGGCGTCTTGAAGTGCGTGAGGGGCTTGACAGGGGTGAGGGCACGCCGACAGTGTTGCCAGCATTTCACCCAAATCCGTGCAGCCATTTTTGCGCGAATTGGAAACATAAATCTAGACAAACAGATAAACATTCTAAAAACTATATTTTCTTAATCAGACTCGTTCCCACACCCTGTAGCCTGTATTACTTTTTATCAAAAATATTCAGTGTAGTTTTGACTTCGTTAAAATAGTAACGAAGTCAAAACTCTATACTGAATATTTTATACGTATATTAGGAAGGAGGTCTTGAAGGTTGGTCTAATTATATTATATGTATAGATATTGATTTTCCCTGACTGTACCTACTGTTTTGTGCGTATTTACCTGTAGACAGAGACGTGTTGGTGGGGTATTTGTTACGCCACTTCTTCCCAGCTAGAACTAGGAAGTGGTTAAGATTGAATAAATGACTTTGAATTTGTAACTTGTGGTTTGCTATTACTCGATAAATAAAGTGTGTTGCATTTATTTCACAAACAGTTAATTGGGTCTTCAATCTTTTCAGCTAGTCTACTGAAAACTTGAGACTAGTATCTATGATAAATCTTTTACAGTTCAAGCAGTACGATTGCCTTGCCCGTGTCGATAAAGTGTGCTCAATCTTTGTCCATTTTTAAAATAATCGTAAAAAACATATTTTAATTTTATTTGTTCTTTGCATTTGTTTTTGTTCACTTGTTTCATGATTATTATTGAATATATTATATAGATAATTTTAATATGTTTTATGTATGTATTTATCTATTGTATATATGTAAATGGTACACCACAAACTACTTGCAGTATTGACTCCCATTTCCCTCCTAATCCATCCAAAGGTTGTCTTTAAAAGATCGCTTTTAGTGATAAGACCGTCCGTTGTGTCACCCTATGTAAATTTTCTACATTTATATCTGTAATTTTTATGGTGTACATAATAAAGAGTATTCTATTCTACTGAGCGAAAATTAACACTATAAATATGGCAGTCAAAAGTAACTTTCTATTTACTGTTTTGAAAGTAAAATAACACAAAGTTTTCATAAGAAAAATACAGTAAAATATCTACATTATTATTATTTTTCGTAACAAAATAGGGTCGAGCTTTGATATGCTCCAATATTGAATAATTCAGGGCAGAATGTATCAGTGTCTTTGCCATCTTTATTCATGTGCTATGTACCTTTATGATCGGGGATTTGCATTTTATTGTACAACTTCCAATTTTGTAATTTTGCTTTGCAATATCTTGCTTGGCTTTGTTATTGTTTTTTCAACTTTTGTTGAAAGGATAAAGAGATACAAACATTTTGCTAATATCAGTCCCTACGTCCGTGTGAAAAGATAAACTATTTTAGGTAAACAATCTGAACAGCATTTTCCAAACTACGTATATTCGTGTCGTTGGGGCTTCGGGCATAGATATTACAAAAAATGTGACACATATTTTAATTAACTTAGGCCTGTGAATATGCATTTTTAATGTCACTATAATGTCTCTTGCAGCGAGCTGTTATTTTAGTAGTTGCTAGACATGTTTTTCACAGTTTCAGTAAGCGTTAATTTAGTATATGGTTCTTGCCAGCCTAGGTTGATAGGCATCAAAGACTTGCATAAACAAGTTCTAGGAAATCTCTCTCACTCACTCACTCACGCGGCACTCAATTTTAGTGTCGCACGCTTGATGGCGAGATCTTTCAGCAGCCATACAGTTTCGGGCTTAATGGCTCAGTGTTACTGAAAATGTAATGTTTCGCAAGAATATGTTATTTTCTTCATTTTTTATTGAATTAATCTGCCTAGCCTTTTCCCAACTATGTTGGGGTCGGCTTACTACCAGTATTATACATGGAGGTATTTTACGGTCTCTGATTACCAGTATTTTACATGGAGGTATTTTACGGTCTCTGAATACCAGTATTTTACGTGGAGGTATTTTACGGTCTCTGAATACCAGTATTTTACATGGAGGTATTTTACGGTCTCTGAATACCAGTATTTTACATGGAGGTATTTTACGGTCTCTGAATACCAGTATTTTACATGGTGGTATTTTACGGTCTCTGATTACCAGTATTTTACGTGGAGGTATTTTACGGTCTCTGAATACCAGTATTTTACATGGAGGTATTTTACGGTCTCTGAATACCAGTATTTTACATGGAGGTATTTTACGGTCTCTGAATACCAGTATTTTACATAGAGGTATTTTACGGTCTCTGAATACCAGTATTTTACATGGAGGTATTTTACGGTCTCTGAATACCAGTATTTTACATGGAGGTATTTTACGGTCTCTGAATACCGGTATTTTACATGGAGGTATTTTACGGTCTCTGAATATCGGTATTTTACATGGAGGTATTTTACGGTCTCTGATTACCAGTATTTTACGTGGAGGTATTTTACGGTCTCTGAATACCAGTATTTTACATGGAGGTATTTTACGGTCTCTAAATACCAGTATTTTACATGGTGGTATTTTACGGTCTCTGATTACAAGTATTTTACGTGGAGGTATTTTACGGTCTCTGAATACCAGTATTTTACATGGAGGTATTTTACGGTCTCTGAATACCAGTATTTTACATGGAGGTATTTTACGGTCTCTGAATACCAGTATTTTACATGGAGGTATTTTACGGTCTCTGAATACCAGTATTTTACATGGTGGTATTTTACGGTCTCTGATTACCAGTATTTTACGTGGAGGTATTTTACGGTCTCTGAATACCAGTATTTTACATGGAGGTATTTTACGGTCTCTGAATACCAGTATTTTACATGGAGGTATTTTACGGTCTCTGAATACCAGTATTTTACATGGAGGTATTTTACGGTCTCTGAATACCAGTATTTTACATGGTGGTATTTTACGGTCTCTGATTACCAGTATTTTACGTGGAGGTATTTTACGGTCTCTGAATACCAGTATTTTACGTGGAGGTATTTTATGGTCTCTGAATACCAGTATTTTACATGGAGGTATTTTACGGTCTCTGAATACCAGTATTTTACATGGTGGTATTTTACGGTCTCTGATTACCAGTATTTTACGTGGAGGTATTTTACGGTCTCTGAATACCGGTATTTTACATGGAGGTATTTTACGGTCTCTGAATACCGGTATTTTACATGGAGGTATTTTACGGTCTCTGATTACCAGTATTTTACGTGGAGGTATTTTACGGTCTCTGAATACCAGTATTTTACATGGAGGTATTTTACGGTCTCTGAATACCAGTATTTTACGTGGAGGTATTTTACGGTCTCTGAATACCGGTATTTTACATGGAGGTATTTTACGGTCTCTGATTACCAGTATTTTACGTGGAGGTATTTTACGGTCTCTGAATACCATTATTTTACATGGAGGTATTTTACGGTCTCTGAATACCAGTATTTTACATGGAGGTATTTTACGGTCTCTGAATACCAGTATTTTACATGGAGGTATTTTACGGTCTCTGAATACCAGTATTTTACATGGTGGTATTTTACGGTCTCTGATTACCAGTATTTTACGTGGAGGTATTTTACGGTCTCTGAATACCAGTATTTTACATGGAGGTATTTTACGGTCTCTGAATACCAGTATTTTACATGGAGGTATTTTACGGTCTCTGAATACCAGTATTTTACATGGAGGTATTTTACGGTCTCTGAATACCAGTATTTTACATGGAGGTATTTTACGGTCTCTGATTACCAGTATTTTATGTAGAGGTATTTTACGGTCTCTGAATACCAGTATTTTACATGGAGGTATTTTACGGTCTCTGAATACCAGTATTTTACATGGAGGTATTTTACGGTCTCTGAATACCAGTATTTTACATGGAGGTATTTTACGGTCTCTGAATACCAGTATTTTACATGGAGGTATTTTACGGTCTCTGAATACCAGTATTTTACATGGAGGTATTTTACGGTCTCTGAATACCAGTATTTTACATGGAGGTATTTTACGGTCTCTGAATACCAGTATTTTACATGGAGGTATTTTACGGTCTCTGAATACCAGTATTTTACATGGAGGTATTTTACGGTCTCTGAATACCAGTATTTTACATGGAGGTATTTTACGGTCTCTGAATACCAGTATTTTACATGGTGGTATTTTACGGTCTCTGATTACCAGTATTTTACGTGGAGGTATTTTACGGTCTCTGAATACCAGTATTTTACATGGAGGTATTTTACGGTCTCTGAATACCAGTATTTTACATGGAGGTATTTTACGGTCTCTGAATACCAGTATTTTACATGGAGGTATTTTACGGTCTCTGAATACCAGTATTTTACATGGTGGTATTTTACGGTCTCTGATTACCAGTATTTTACGTGGAGGTATTTTACGGTCTCTGAATACCAGTATTTTACATGGAGGTATTTTACGGTCTTTGAATACCAGTATTTTACATGGAGGTATTTTACGGTCTCTGAATACCAGTATTTTACATGGAGGTATTTTACGGTCTCTGAATACCAGTATTTTACATGGTGGTATTTTACGGTCTCTGATTACCAGTATTTTACGTGGAGGTATTTTACGGTCTCTGAATACCAGTATTTTACGTGGAGGTATTTTATGGTCTCTGAATACCAGTATTTTACATGGAGGTATTTTACGGTCTCTGAATACCAGTATTTTACATGGAGGTATTTTACGGTCTCTGAATACCAGTATTTTACATGGAGGTATTTTACGGTCTCTGAATACCAGTATTTTACATGGTGGTATTTTACGGTCTCTGAATACCAGTATTTTACATGGAGGTATTTTACGGTCTCTGAATACCAGTATTTTACATGGAGGTATTTTACGGTCTCTGAATACCAGTATTTTACATGGTGGTATTTTACGGTCTCTGATTACCAGTATTTTACGTGGAGGTATTTTACGGTCTCTGAATACCAGTATTTTACATGGAGGTATTTTACGGTCTCTGAATACCAGTATTTTACATGGAGGTATTTTACGGTCTCTGATTACCAGTATTTTACATGGAGTTATTTTACGGTCTCTGAATACCAGTATTTTACATGGAGGTATTTTACGGTCTCTGAATACCAGTATTTTACATGGAGGTATTTTACGGTCTCTGAATACCAGTATTTTACATGGAGGTATTTTACGGTCTCTGAATACCAGTATTTTACATGGAGGTATTTTACGGTCTCTGAATACCAGTATTTTACATGGTGGTATTTTACGGTCTCTGAATACCAGTATTTTACATGGTGGTAATTTACGGTCTCTGAATACCAGTATTTTACGTGGAGGTATTTTACGGTCTCTGAATACCAGTATTTTACATGGAGGTATTTTACGGTCTCTGAATACCAGTATTTTACATGGTGGTATTTTATGGTCTCTGATTACCAGTATTTTACATGGTGGTATTTTATGGTCTCTGATTACCAGTATTTTACATGGAGTGACTGCCTATCTGACTTCCACAACCCAGTTACTGGGTAACACTATACCCCTTGATAAGACTGGTTGTCAGACTTTCGAGCGTCTACCCGTAACAACTGTCAAAGATCTACAAATAACAGCCGGGACCAACGGCTGAAAGTGCTTTCCGAGGCACGTTGGGAACTAGCTATTACAGCGCCATTTTGACAGTTGCCTTTCCCATAAGGCAGGAGGAGCTTTGACCTTTTTAATTAAAAGAAAGTGGTTAATAAAGCTACGGTTTCCTAGAAAAACGGTAGTCACCACATAACAGCAATGGACGGCTGTCATTAAATTGATAGCAGCGTCCTTCGACTTTTACGGTGTTATTACAAAACAAAGATTTCTTTTGACATGGTTTAAACCATCGAACCAGTTTTCGTAATAAGAACTTTACTATGATTGAAATGCAGTTCTTTATACAAAACTGACTATTTAGTCCGGTACTAAGTTGACAGTTTTTCATTAAGAACTTTAACGTAGTCGGAATAAAGTTCGAAATTCAAAAATGGCTCAATAATTTAAACCTGGGTCTGAAGATAATCCTTGTTTTGTAATAAGACGGTTAAGGTTTTAAAAAACGCTCTCTAGCAAAACATACCAACTTACTTCCGTATTAATAACGTTTTAGTGACGTCTTTCTCTGGTAAATTGCATACGCTATATGGCGGCCACCGCTTTTATAAGAATCCGAAGTTTAATGTTTCCTTTTTGTCTTTGTATAAAAAGAAAACACTTGTACCTAGACTAGAGATGTATAAGAATAGCCCAGAATACCGAGGCATCCAAATATATAATAAGTTACCTGAACAAATAAGATCCACAAAAACACTGTGCATATTTAAATTTATACTTAAGTCATTACATTTAGAAAAAAGTTATTATAGTATTAACGAGTTTATGGAAGATAAGAAGCTAAAATAAAGCATAAATGTTATATATCTACGTGTAAAATGATTGTATTAATGTTACTAACATAAAGTTCAAATTACTTTAATTAATATAAATTAAATATGAGAATAAGAGATTATATATTAGCAATAATAATTAATTTTGCTATATTAATATCTAGTAGGTATGCAATGTAATGTTAACTTTTAAATATTTAAACTTGATATAAGTTAAATGTAATAATACTTGCTGCGCCCTAACAGGGAAGTGTACTCATACGTTTTAGCCTAGCCTGTAACTGAGTGTACATTATGCAAATAAATAAATGTTTTTTCAAATACACAGGATGGATTTTTGAGGTGAGGTAATAAGGGCAGGACAACCGTTATAGCTACAGGAAAACATTGTAAAAAGATTGTTAAATCTTTGAGTAACGTACCTAGAATTACAATGAATGTCGCTCTGCATAACATTATATCAAGGATGCTTATCGCTACTAGAATCTACGAACCCCTTTACTGCCCCTACTCCACGTACGCATGACAAATATTTGCGGAATTCCGGATTTCGTAATAAACGGGTCGTAAACGCCCCGCGATTTTCTTCACACGTGCACAAACACACGTGCACACGGACAATGAATGTGTTGCTCTTAATTACAACCGGTGTTTTGTTAAGACTTCCAAATGTTCTTGATAAGTTTAATTTGTAAACAAATATATAATCGATGTGGGTAAGATATTAATGTTGTGTTTTGTTTTTAGTTTAGCAAAAACATGATTTTTGGGTCATGCAGAAAAATGAAAATCATGGATTTTTATTTATTTGGCCCGGGGATCCCCGCGCTTTTCTTGGTTTATTATTTATTGGATCTTGTTGTGTTTTGGAAACATTAGCGCCGATTCCCTTGTTCACAAACTAAACTAAAATTAAGTTCAGTGCATCTTTTTCTTTCTTTTTCATTAAGAAAAGGACAGAAGATACATTTTAGTTTAGTCCTGTCAAATTAATCAGCGCTTGACGTAAATTGACGTAATTTTAGTAGGCAAGTTTTTAATCACGTCTAAACTTGTACAGAGTAGTGACAGGCAGGTGTTGTATCCTGTGTGTTTCATAGCCTGAATCATCCCACTGCTGGGCAAAGGCCTCTCTTCATGACTTTCAGTGCTTGCCAGCGCTAATGCGGACCACTGGTCGTTTGTTTTGTCCAGGTCGTCCCGCCATCTTCTTTTACATGTGTCATCCATCATTTTCAAATATACATCAGATTTGTAGTGATTTTAAATACTAAATATAAAATTAAAGGTATGTGATTTGCTACAAATGATTTTTGTATCAGGGTAGTCACGAAGTTTAAAAGTATCTAATTTGACAGTTACCGTAAAAGTACTGTTTTTTTAACAGAACGAAATGTAAAACTATATATATATATATATGGTGTGCTGCATAGTTGCTAAGTTAGTTCTTTTCGAGCCTCGGCATCTAAAGGTTGTCTTCAAGAAGTCTGAAGTCTATACTGATATTATATTGAGTACCTTATTAAATAGTTCGTTAAATATTGCTATATACCAAGTTTGTATCTGTGTTGTATTTTATCTTTTAAAATCCTAATTTATAGCAGTGAGTTCTCTCTTAAATTGGTATATTTTCGTTGCTCCATAGCTAGTAAATTTCCAACACAAAGCAAACTAAAATCTTTAATCAATCAATGTATAGCATCGCTCCCATGTCCTATTTAAAGTACGTACTTGCCTTCGAATATACCTTTTAATTAAAAATGAATCATAAGGGACTTCGAATTGTAGGTGAGGTAGGTACCTTAATAAAAGTAACTGACCCATTTGGTGATGATACAATGAACTATGAAAATAAATTCCCATTTGCTCGTCGACAAGCAATTTTATATCTAAATGGCACTGTTACACGATGTGAATTTGTATGCCTATATATTTAATGGCTTTTGTAACTGTAGACTATTGTCTCATGTGATGTACAGTGTAGTAATTTTTATATCTACTTCTATATTTTCTTTGAAATTCGTGTGTCAAACGCCAGGTCAAGACGTTTTAATGGTGATTTGATAAGGATATAGTGTTTCACCAAATAGCCTTCATATCCTTGGCTTTTGGTTCATCTTTGTGTGAGCAAAGCTATCAAATAAACTTATCTCCAGCTTAAATTAATGAACGACTTACATATAAATCCACAATAAAGCGCTTCACAACTTCATGCTACGCTTAACAAATATATCGTTAATTCTATGCACTTCAAACTATCCCAAAGCCAGCACCACTTTAAAGCGCTCTCTATTCGACTGCGAGTCTCTTATGTTACGGTTAGTCTCTTAGTAAATGAGGCTTGAAGTCAAGAATAAGAAAATGAGTAGAAGGTTAGAATTGTTTCAGTAATCGAGTGCATTATACTGGTTCAGCTTTACTTATGTACGGAAGACGACAACATTGTGGTTTCTTTTCTGGCATACCTTCCAGTCCACCTTTCCCAGATGGTTTCCATGAGAGCTTTCAAATACCGGCTTATTAAAAATTATAAATATGTTGTCGAGAAAAATCGAATATTTATTCTGCGAAAAAGGATATGATGCCTGATTTTGGATGGGCTCCATATACTGCAAGAAAGCTAGGATTTGGAAAAAGGAGGAATATAAACATTTGATTTATTAAATATGGAGGCCTTGGCAGAGAGTACAACTTCGTGCCCTTTGGCGTCGAGACCCTTGGTCCGTGGGGTCCCAGTGCGCATAAGTTAATTGCGGAAATCGCGAAACGTCTAGTTGATGTAACTGGTGACCGAAAAGCTGGCGGCTTTCTCGCGCAACGCATTAGCATTGCAATTCAGCGAGGAAATGCCGCCAGCATCCTCGGTACAATGGCCCCGAGGGCCTTTTTTAGGCTTAACTTAGTTTTAATTTAATTTAGTTAATGTTAATAATCATCTTGTAAATTGGTTATGAAAATAAATATATTAGTCAACATTTGATTGTAATTGTCATGATAAGGACATACATTTTAAACGTCAAATCGATATAGTATCGTGAATTCAGTAAAAAGATGCAATGACAGCTCTTTTTACCTATGTTTTCACGGTGAGATTTTTACAACTTATTCAAAGTAAGTTCGAAACTTTGCTAATGTAACTCACCTTCTATCTTGCACCTGTTCTTTGTCAGAGTGTCTCCGACCAGGATGGAAGAAGCACGTCGTTGTGGGTTAGGACTGTCCTTTTACGAAGTTTTTACGCAATTCCGAGGAAGTGACTAACATTATTTCGCACTTTGGGGTGCGGGACGTGCTAAACACAAATTTTGCCCTTTTTTGGTCACATGTAACACTTTGAGTGTCACGGAGGAAGGGAAATGCGAAAAGTAGGTAATTTATTAGATATGTCTACATGTGACTTTTCGTTACTTTATGGCCATTTTCACATTACGATACTTACAGACTACTAGGATCAAATCAAATCAAATCATTTATTTTTTCTGAATACACTGTTACAATGGTGTTATAAGAATTACATGTTTCAAGTGATTCTACCGTAAGGCATGCAAAATTTTATACAGTCATAGTTATTCATCAATTAATCAAAATAGACATTGGAATAAATAAAATTAGATGAAATAAGCACGATATAGTTATAATAAGTTAAAGTCATAGTGGAGAATAAATTATTTATTAAATAATAAAAATATTTAGATTATTTCAATGTCTTGATCCTATGTGAGTCTCGAAGATTAGTCACCGAGGAGTATCTCACATATATTAATTGTATGGTGATTCGCACACTTCGCTACCGGGATCCTACGCATCCGCTACTAGTCTCGCGATACTAGTAGCAGACCCGGCGTGTCAGTCGCCCAGCACGTCGCGTCTTCTCTTTATGAATCTCGGCAAAATGGCGGCGAAACAGCAGTTCAATATTAAATTTGTTGAAGAAATAGAAAAATATCCATATCTGTATAACTTTAAATTGCCTGAATATATTAGAATATATACGACTAAGAAGGTTTAGGGGGAAATTGGAAATCAATTTTCAAATATAAACAAATTTTAAATCACTAGATGTAATTAAAAACGTCCTAGCGGAGTGTGATGCAATGATGAAGTTTTCTTTGTTTTTAGTAGCGTAATGTACGCACCTCGAGTAGCGAACAAGTATTTTATTGGTATGCGACTGAAGTTATCGTTTCTTGCGAGTATCGTAATGTTTGAAGGGCCTTACACACTGTAGATAGATGTTTGCTGCTTCAGATAATAAGTAAATATTGCCCTATTGCCACTAAGGCGTGCTGTACAATTATTCAGGTCGGTATTAATCAGTACAGCCGAGCGGGAAAATCGAATATAATGTAGTAATTGGTTCATATCGGCTTTGTTGTTCCACAAATATTGCCGATTTGAATGTGCTGGTGCAAACAAGTGAGTAGCACGCCTTACACATTTCTGTAAGTTGATGTGTATATTACTTTCTTTTTGCTAAAGTAAATTATTATTATTATAAATTATGATCATTTTTAAGTAAGCCTGAATTGTATGTGGAGTTTAATTGTTGCAAAGAGGTCTCACTAGCACGTACTATCGCGGTAGCATATAGGTATATCGGACCATCCTGCTTGCAGCACTCGGCCACTATAATAACGCTTACCTACGCTCATCAACCAATAGCATCGCCTCATCAGATTGTTGCTGAACCCCTTGTTTTTGTAAATGAAAAAAAGACCATAAAAACAACGGGTAGAGGGTAGTCACACATCTGTGATCATTGTAACAGAGCCTGAGAAATTTATATAAACAAAATAAATTATTTTTAATGGTCGACGCAAAAAGGGGCGATAAACAGATGTGGTCATCGTGAGCACGGGATTTTGTTTTAAAAGTGGGCCGACATGCACACCCGCGATAGTACCTCGCGATAGTACCTAATGTTAGACAAGTAAAAACTAGTGTTCTCATAAAGGGTGAAGAGTTGAACCCCGAAGATACCACTGTGTTCTTAGGCATAACTTTGGATGCCAAGCTTCAATGGGGCCCCCATATAGATAAATTGTCAAAAAAGCTTAGCTCTGCAGCATACGCCGTTAGAAAAATTCGTGATTTAACGGATTTAGACACAGCCCGTTTAGTATACTTTAGTTATTTTCATAGCGTAATGTCGTACGGTATTCTGTTATGGGGAAATGCCGCCGATATTCAGACAATTTTTGTTTTACAAAAAAGGGCAATCCGTTCAATTTATAAATTAAGTCCCAGATACTCCCTCAGAGAAAAATTTAAAGAGATTAATATAATGACTGTAGCTTCTCAGTATATTTATGAAAATCTTTTGTACGCACATAAAAATATCAATTTGTTTAAAAAGTACAGTGATATCCATAATGTAAATACTAGGAACAAACACAAATTTGTTGTTCCTACAACCAGGCTCAAAAAAATAGGCAGCTCGTTTAGATGCCAATGTATACGTTTTTATAATAAACTTCCTAGCCACATTCAAGAACTAAGCCTTAATAAATTCAAATGTTTTATAAAACAGAAACTGTGCCTAAAAGCCTTTTATACTGTTAAAGATTATATTGAGGACAAAAAGGCTTGGGATTGAGCTGCTCCAATAAACTTACAGTGAATGTTGTTTTTTTACTCTTTTTATTTTGCTAGCTATTTATATTTTCTTATTCTATATAACATTCTATATAAACAATGACATGAATATTTACTTTGTATAGTATTATATTATATTATTTTAATTATTAGGAATGTGAGGACTATGTGGGTCATTGTTTGTTTTTTTTTTTTTTTGTCTCTTTCTTTTAATGATGGTCTGGCAGTTTGAGTACTTTATGCGGCCTACCTAAATGTCTTTTCTTTGGTATTGTTCGTCAAATCATTGAGCTCCTTAAGTTTTGAGTTGAGCTGCATGACAACTGACAAATGCGTGCACTGACTGGACAGGTCCACTCAAATCTGTGTGGTCTTTCCTCAAAAGACCATTTCGGACACAAACCTACATGGTCCTCAAATGATCTGACCAAGATTATGTCCGAATATACACATTGACATTGATGAATTTTATTTATGCAATGACATGAATATTTACTCTGTGTAGTATTATATTGTTTTAATTATTGTAAATGTGAAGACTATGTGGATCATTGTTTAATTTTGTTTTATTCGCAGTTAGTTTTTAATATGGTCTGGCAGTTTTGAGTATTTTTTGCGGCCTAGCCAAATGTCCTTTCTTTGGTATTGTTCGTTGAATCGTTGAGCTCCTTTAGTTATGAGTTGAGCTGCACAACGACTGACAAATGCGTGCACTGACTGGACAGGTCCACTCAATCTGTGTGGTTCTTTCATCAAAAGACCATTTCAGACACCAATCGACATGGTCTTCACATGATCTGACCAAGATTATGTCTGGACTTTAAAAGAGACTGTGACCTCTGAGTTTGTTTCGGCCTTTCTTCTCAGAGTAGTCAGATAGGAAACGCCGGCCTCATCTAGTTTAAAAATATATGTTTTGACGTGTAAAAGTGTTTGTAAAAACCTACTTACAGAAATAAAATCATTTATCATTTATCATTTATCATGAACGCGTGATGTAAACTTAGGGCCGATTCACACCGGGAAAGCAGCGGCCGGCAGCGGCATGGCGAGCACTTTCATTGTGAAATAATTTTACACTTTATCTACATCATTAAAAGACCAGTATCGCTTGAAAAGCTCGAAACGATCGCGCGGCCACCCGCGGTGCCGCGAGGCCATGTGCGTCTGGTCAGCGGTACTGCCCGCAGGCGATCGGCGGCAGAGACCTCTCGCGTCCGGCCCTGGTTCAGGCCATGGTACGGAGCGAGAGGGCATGGGCAGCCGTCACCTCCTTCTGCGAAGCAGTAATGCTCGCGAAGGAGGAGGCGGGACGGTTGAGGGAAAGGCAAGTTTCGCGCCCTCTCGCCCCTAGCCGCCGCAGGAGACGCCCAGGGTGTCGGGAATCCCGGGCGGATTTCCGGCCACCGTAGACGCAGGCTTGCGGACGGTGAGCAATGGGTAGCTCACCGTCCGGTAAGGACCAGGCCTGGGTCGACGGCGCGTTGTATTCCACGCGCGCCTCAAAGAGATGTCGTCAGCACATAGGTAGGGGTCCACTAGGGCCGATGCCTGCCGAGGTCGCGGGAAGGTACTTATGGGTCACCGAGGCCCCCGCAACACAGGCAACAGGAAGGAATACGGTTTTAGTCAGTAAGAGTCTGACACACCCTCCCGCTCCGCCCAGAGCGGGAGAAGTTATTTGATGATTTCCCACCATCAAAAAAAAAAACTGCCCGCTTGACCTCGCTGCCGGCCGCTGCCAGCTTCTGCCGTTCCGGTGTGAATCGGCCCTTAACATTAACTCGAACGTTTTTTGAATAGAAAATACAACTGTGTAGCATTTTGGTTATATTTCGGTATTTAGTAATATATTTAGTACGACCCATAGATTTGAATAAAGACTTAAGACTAAGTAAATGTTATGCATGGAACGAGCATTTTGAATTTACTATCGATCGGAGTACCTTAACGTAACTTACTGATACCTCGTACGTCGAGCTAATACCGACGTACACCGTAATACCTCGACAGGTATATGTGAGTGAACTTGGCAGATCATTTCCCAGCAGAGCATAAAAAAAATGTGAGTTCTATTCGCATGCGGCTGAGTTCTAGAGTTCCTTATACTTATAAAAAATAGTTCTGTCATATTTGCCTGAAAAAAGTAGAATGAAAATATGCTCTGCTAACTTCCGTTAGCAGATCATTTTTCCCAAAATTTAAATTTTTAAACTGATTTAGGCGCACAATGGTAACTTCTATAGTTCCTTATACTTTTCCGAAATAGTTCTGTCGACCTAAATAAATAAAAAATAAAAACAATAATATTGACCTGTTCCTCGAAAAAGACATACATTTTGATAAAACAGCCGTGAATGGCGTAATTTATGGATTTTCTTAGATTCTTTGGGGCATAATTGGTAGCCAAGATTCAAGTTACAGAAAAAAAACTAAATGAAAGCAGAAGTCTCACAAAAGTATACGCAGAGCCTTGTACAAAAATTAGGTTAGAAGAAATTGAGATTTCGTACAGGGTTTGAGTTAGAGGGATCCAAAAAGAATTTAAGTAGGACTGAGGAGCAGAAAGTCCTCGTTTCCTAATGCATGAAAGAACTATTAAAAACATTAAATGATAACGCAAAACTCGCACTCAAACATCAGCAGAGCATGGGTAAAGATTTGAGTAAGTTGAAATCGTTATTTAATACAGTGCTGCAGTCAGTGGGATAAAAAAAAATGAGTAGCGATGAGGAGCCGGAACTCTTCGTTTCCTGATGCAATAATACCAGACATATCAGAAAATATGCAAAAATTATCCAAAACTCTCACTTAAGTATCAGCAGAGCATGGTTGAACAGTTAGATTAGTAGAAATTGAGATATAATACAGTGTTTCAGTAAGTAGGATCTTAAAAAAATTCGGAAGATTTGAGGAGCCAGAGCTTCACGTTTTCTGATGCAACTGTAGCAGTTCTATTTGAAAACATGAAAAAGTAACCCAAAACTCTCACTCAAGTATCAGCAGAGCATGGGTAAAGGTTTGAGTAGGTGAAAATCAAGATTTCATTTAATGTTTCAGTAAGAAGGATCTTAAAAATTTTCAGAAGAACTGGGGAGCCGGAACTCCTCGTTTTCTGGTGCAGCTGTAGCAGTTCTATTTGAAAACATGCAAAAGTAACCCAGTAATCTCACTCAAGTATCAGCAGAGCATGGGTAAAGGTTTGAGTAGGGGAAAATCAAGATTTAATTTAGTGTTTCAGTAAGAATGAACAAAAAAAAATATAGGTAGCACTGAGGTGACAGAACTCTTCATTTCCTGATGCACCTGTAACAGTACTATTGAAAAACATGCAAAAGTAACCCAGGACTCTCACTTAAGTATCAGCAGAGCATGGGTAAAAGTTTGAGTAGGTGAAAATCAAGATTTTATTTAGTGTTACAGTAAGAAGGATCTTATAAAATTTCAGAAGAACTGAGGAGCCAGAACTCCTAGTTTTCAGAAAACATGCAGAACTCTCACTCAAGTATTAGCAGAGCATGGGTAAAGATTTGATTAAGTAAAAATCGATATTTAATACAGAGCTTCAGAAAGAAGGATCAAAAAATAATATATGAGTAGTACAGAGAACCCAAAACTCTTCGTTAAAACTATAACGGAGCTATCCAGAAACCTGCAATAGGTGAAAATCAAGATTTCATTTAGTGTTTCAGTAAGAAGGATCTTAAAAATATTCAGAAGAACTGGGGAGCCGGAACTCCTCGTTTTCTGGTGCAGCTGTAGCAGTTCTATTTGAAAACATGCAAAAGTAACCTAGGAATCTCACTCAAGTATCAGCAGAGCATGGGTAAAGGTTTGAGTAGGGGAAAATAAAGATTTAATTTAGTCTTTCAGCAAGAATGAACAAAAAAAAATATAGGTAGCACTGAGGTGACAGAACTCTTCATTTCCTGATGCACCTGTAACAGTACTATTGAAAAACATGCAAAAGTAACCCAGGACTCTCACTTAAGTATCAGCAGAGCATGGGTAAAAGTTTGAGTAGGTGAAAATCAAGATTTTATTTAGTGTTACAGTAAGAAGGATCTTATAAAATTTCAGAAGAACTGAGGAGACAGAACTCCTTGTTTTCTGATGCAACTGTAGCATTTCTATTTGAGAACATGCAAAAGTAACCCAGAACTCTCACTCAAGTATCAGCAGAGCATGGGTAAAAGTTTGAGTAGGGGAAAATCAAGATTTAATTTAGTGTTTCATTAAGAAGGAACAAACAACAATGTAGGTAGGACTGAGGTGACAGAACTCTTCATTATCTGATTCAACTATAATAGGCCTAACGGAAAATATGGAAAAGTAACCCACGACTCTCACTCAAGTATCAGCAGAGTGGGGTTGAAAAGTTAAAATAGTAGAAATTGAGATATAATAGTGTTTCAGTGAGAAGGATCTTAAAAATTTTCAGAAGAATTGAGGAGCCGGAACTTCTCGTTTTCTGATGCAACTGTAGCAGTTCTATTTGAAAACATGCAAAAGAGACCCAGAACTCTCACTGAAGTATCAGCAGTGCATGGGTAAAGGTTTGAGTAAGGAAAAATCAAGAATTAATTTCGTGTTTCAGTAAGAAGGAACAAACAAAATTGTAGGTAGCACTGAGATGAGAGAACTCTTCATTTCCTGATGCATCTATAACGGTCCTATCGAAAAACATGCAAAAGTAACCCAAGACTCTCACTCAAGTATTAGCAGAGCTTGGGTAATGGTTTGATTAGGTGAAAATCAAGGTTTAATTTAGTGTTTCAGTAAGAAGAAACAAACAAAATTGCAGGTAGCACTGAGGTGAGAGAACTCTTCATTTCCTGATGCACCTATAACAGTACTATCGGAAAACATGCAAAAGTAACCCAGGACTATCACTCAAGTATCAGCAGAGCATGGGTAAATGTTTCAGTAGGGAAAAATCAAGATTTAATTTAGTGTTTCAGTAAGAAGGATCTTCAAAATTTTCAGAAGAACTTAGGAGCCAGAACTCCTCGGTTTCTGATAAAACTGTAACAGTTCTATTTGAAAACATGCAAAAATAACCAAGAACTCTCACTCAAGTATCAGCAGAGCATGGGTAAAAGTTTGAGTGGGTGAAAATCAAGATTTAATTTAGTGTTTCAGTAAGAAGAAACCAACAACAATGTAGGTAGGACTGAGGTGACAGAACTCTTCATTATCTGATGCAACTATGATAGACCTATCGGAAAATATGGAAAAGTAACCCACGACTCTCACTCAAGTATCAGCAGAGTGGGGTTGAAAAGTTAAAATAGTAGAAATTGAGATATAATAGGATTTTAAAAATTTTCAGGAGAATTGAGGAGGCGAAACTCCTCGTTTTCTGATGCAACTATAACATTGCTATTTAAAAACATGCAAAAGTAACCCAAAACTCTCACTCAAGTACCAGCAGAGCGGGGTTGAAAAGTTAGATTAGTAGAAATCGAGATTTAATAAAGTGTTTAAGTAAGAAGGATCTTAAAAATTTTCAGAAGAACTGAGGAGCCAGAACTCCTCGTTTTCTGATGCAACTATAACATTGCTATTTGAAAACATGCAAAAGTAACCCAGAACTCCCACTCAAGTATCAGCAGAGCATGGTTGAAAGTTAGATTAATAGAAATCGAGATATAATACAGTGTTTCAGTAAGAAATATCTTAAAACATTTCAGAAGAACTGAGGAGCCGTAACTCCTCGTTTTCTGATTCAACTGTAGCAGTTCTATTTGAAAACATGCAAAAGTAACCCAGAACTCTCACTGAAGTATTAGCAGAGCATGGGTAAATGTTTGAGTAGTGAAAAATCAAGATTTAATTTCGTGTTTCAGTAAGAAGGAACAAACAAAATTGTAGGTAGCACTGAGGTGAGAGAACTCTTCATTTCCTGATGCACCCATAACAGTACTATCGGAAAACATGCAAAAGTAACCCAGGACTCTCACTCAAGTATCAGCAGAGCATGGGTAAATGTTTGAGTAGGGAAAAATCAAGATTTAATTTAGTGTTCCAGTAAGAAGGATCTTAAAAATTTTCAGAAGAACTGGGGAGCCGGAACTCCTCGTTTTCTGGTGCAGCTGTAGCAGTTCTATTTGAAAACATGCAAAAGTAACCCAGTAATCTCACTCAAGTATCAGCAGAGCATGGGTAAAATTTTGAGTAGGGGAAAATCAAGATTTAATTTAGTGTTTCAGTAAGAAGGATCTTTAAAATTTTCAGAAGAACTTAGGAGCCAGAACTCCTCAGTTTCTGATAAAACTGTAACAGTCCTATTTGAAAACATGCAAAAGTAACCAAGAACTCTAACTCAAGTATCAGCAGAGCATGGGTAAATGTTTGAGTGGGTGAAAATCAAGATTTAATTTAGTGTTTCAGTAAGAAGAAACCAACAACAATGTAGGTAGGACTGAGGTGACAGAAATCTTCATTATCTGATACAATTATAATAGACCTATCGGAAAATATGGAAAAGTAACCCACGACTCTCACTCAAGTATCAGCAGAGTGGGGTTGAAAAGTTAAAATAGTAGAAATTGAGATATAATAGTGTTTCATTGAGAAGGATCTTAAAAATTTTCAGGAGAATTGAGGAGCCGGAACTCCTCGTTTTCTGATGAAACTATAACATTGCTATTTGAAAACATGCAAAAGTAACCCAAAACTCTCACTCAAGTACCAGCAGAGCGGGGTTGAAAAGTTAGATTAGTAGAAATCGAGATTTAATAAAGTGTTTAAGTAAGAAGAATCTTAAAAATTTTCAGAAGAACTGAGGAGCCAGAACTCCTCGTTTTCTGATGCAACTATAACATTGCTATTTGAAAACATGCAAAAGTAACCCAGAACTCTCACTCAAGTATCAGCAGAGCATGGGTAAAGGTTTGAGTAGGGGAAAATCAAGATTTAGTTTAGTGTTTCAGTAAGATGGAACAAACAAATATGTAGGTAACACTGAGGTAACAGAACTCTTCATTTCCTGATGCAACTATAATGGAGCTATCGGAAACCATGTAAAAGTAACCCAACACTCTCAATCAAGTACCAGCAGAGCATGGGTAAAGATTTGAGTAGGTGAAAATCAAGATTTAATTTAGTGTTTCAGTAAGAAGGAACAAACAAAATTGTAGGTAGCACTGAGGTGATAGAACTCTTCATTTCCTGATGCGCCTATGATAGAACTATCGGAAAACATGCAAAAGTAACCCACAACTCCCACTCAAGTATCAGCAGAGCATGGTTGAAAAGTTAGATCAGTAGAAATCGAGATATAATACAGTGTTTCAGTAAGCAGGAACTTAAAAATTTTAAGAAGAACTGAGGAGCCAGACCTCCTCGTTTTCTGATGAAACTGTAGCAGTTCTATTTGATAACATGCAAAAGTAACCCAGAACTCTCACTGAAGTATCAGCAGAGCATGGGTAAAGGTTTGAGTAGGGGAAAATCAAGATTTAATTTAGTGTTTCAGTAAGAAGGAACAAAATAAATTGTAAGTAGCACTGAGGTGAGAGAACTCTTCATGGCCTGATACACCTATAACAGTACTATCGGAAACCAGGCAAAAGTAACCCAAAACTCTCACTCAAGTACCAGCAGAGCGGGGTTGAAAAGTTAGATTAGTAGAAATCGAGATTTAATAAAGTGTTTCAGTAAGAAGGAACAAAAAAAATTGTAGGTAGCACTGAGGTGACAGAACTCTTCATTTCCTGATGCACCTATAATGGAGATATCGGAAACCATGCAAAAGTAACCAAAAACTCTCACTCAAGTATCAGCAGAGCATGGGTAATAGTTTGAGTAGGGGAAAATCAAGATTTAGTTTAGTGTTTCAGTAAGAAGGAACAAGATAAATTGTAAGGAGCACTGAGGTGAGAGAACTCTTCATTTCCTGATGCACCTATAACAGTACTATCGGAAAACATGCAAAAGTAACCCAGGACTCTCACTCAAGTATCAGCAGAGCATGGGTAAAAATTTGAGTAGGTGGAAATCAAGATTTAATTTAGTGTTTCAGTAAGAAGGATCTTTAAAATTTTCAGAAGAACTTAGGAGCCAGAACTCCTCGGTTTCTGATAAAACTGTAACAGTTCTATTTGAAAACATGAAAAAGTAACCAAGAACTCTAACTCAAGTATCAGCAGAGCATGGGTAAAGGTTTGAGTGGGTGAAAATCAAGATTTAATTTAGTGTTTCAGTAAGAAGAAACCAACAACAATGTAGGTAGGACTGAGGTGACAGATCTCTTCATTATCTGATGCAACTATGATAGACCTATCGGAAAATATAGAAAAGTAACCCACGACTCTCACTCAAGTACCAGCAGAGCGGGGTTGAAAAGTAAGATTAGTAGAAATCGAGATTTAATAAAGTGTTTAAGTAAGAAGGATCTTAAAAATTTTCAGAAGAACTGAGGAGCCAGAACTCCTCGTTTTATGATTCAACTGTAGCAGTTCTATTTGAAAACATGCAAAAGTAACCCAGAACTCTCACTGAAGTATCAGCAGAGCATGGGTAAAGGTTTGAGTAGTGAAAAATCAAGATTTAATTTAGTGTTTCAGTAAGAAGGATCTTAAAAATTTTCAGAAGAACTGAGGCAAATAGAAAAAAGAAAACCGTTACATGCAAAAGAAAGCGAGGAGTTCTGACTCCTCAATTCTCCTGAAAATTTTTAAAATCCTTCTCAATGAAACACTATTATATCTCAATTTCTACTATTTTAACTTTTCAACCCCACTTTGCTGATACTTGAGTGAGAGTCGTGGGTTACTTTTCCATATTTTCCGATATTTCTATCATAGTTGCATCAGATAATGAAGAGTTCTGTCACCTCAGTCCTAGCTACATTGTTGTTGGTTTCTTCTTACTGAAACACTAAATTAAATCTTGATTTTCACCCACTCAAACTTTTACCCATGCTCTGCTGATACTTGAGTTAGAGTTCTTGGTTACTTTTGCATGTTTTCAAATAGAACTGTTACAGTTTTATCAGAAACCGTGGAGTTCTGGCTCCTAGATTTTTCTAAAAATTTTAAAGATCCTTCTTACTGAAACACTAAATTAAATCTTGATTTCCACCTACTCAAACCTTTACCGATGCTCTGCTGATACTTGAGTGAGAGTCCTGGGTTACTTTTGCATGTTTTCCGATAGTACTGTTATAGGTGCATCAGAAAATGAAGATTTCTCTCACCTCAATGCTACTTACAATTTATTTTGTTCCTTCTTACTGAAACACTAAACTAAATCTTGATTTTCCCCTACTTAAACCTTTACCCATGCTCTGCTGATACTTGAGTGAGAGTTCTGGGTTATTTTTGCAAGTTTTCAAATAGCAATGTTATAGTTGCATCAGAAAACGAGGAGTTCTGGCTCCTCAGTTCTTCTGAAAATTTTTAAGATCCTTCTTACTTAAATACTTTATTAAATCTCGATTTCTACTAATCTAACTTTTCAAGCCCGCTCTGCTGGTACTTGAGTGAGAGTTTTGGGTTACTTTTGCACGGTTTCCGATAGTACTGTTATAGGTGCATCAGGAAATGAAGAGTTCTATCACCTCAGTGCTACTTACAATTTATTTTGTTCCTTCTTACTGAAACACTAAATTAAATCTTGATTTTCCCCCACTCAAACCTTTACCCATGCTCTGCTGATACTTGAGTGAGATTACTGGGTTACTTTTGCATGTTTTCAAATAGAACTGCTACAGTTGAATCAGAAAACGAGGAGTTACGGCTCCTCAGTTCTTCTGAAAATTTTTAGGATCCTTCTTACTGAAACACTAAATTAAATCTTGATTTTTCACTACTCAAACCTTTACCCATGCTCTGCTGATACTTGAGTGAGAGTCCTGGGTTTCTTTTGCATGTTTTCCGATAGTACTGTTATAGGTGCATCAGGGAATGATAAGTTCTCTCACCTTAGTGCTACTTACAATTTATTTTGTTCCTTCTTACTGAAACACTAAATTAAATCTTGATTTTCCCCTACTCAAACATTTACCCATGCTCTGCTGATACTTGAGTGAGATTACTGGGTTGCGTTTGCATGTTTTCAAATAGAACTGCTACAGCTGCACCAGAAAATGAGGAGTTCCGGCTCCCCAGTTCTTCTGAAAATTTTTAAGATCCTTCTTACTGAAACACTAAATTAAATCTTGATTTTTCACTACTCAAACATTTACCCATGCTCTGCTGATACTTGAGTGAGAGTTCTGGGTTTCTTTTGCATATTTTCAAATAGAACTGCTACAGTTGAATCAGAAAACGAGGAGTTACGGCTCCTCAGTTCTTCTGAAAATTTTTAGGATCCTTCTTACTGAAACACTAAATTAAATCTTGATTTTTCACTACTCAAACCTTTACCCATGCTCTGCTGATACTTGAGTGAGAGTCCTGGGTTTCTTTTGCATGTTTTCCGATAGTACTGTTATAGGTGCATCAGGGAATGATAAGTTCTCTCACCTTAGTGCTACTTACAATTTATTTTGTTCCTTCTTACTGAAACACTACATTAAATCTTGATTTTCCCCTACTCAAACATTTACCCATGCTCTGCTGATACTTGAGTGAGATTACTGGGTTGCGTTTGCATGTTTTCAAATAGAACTGCTACAGCTGCACCAGAAAATGAGGAGTTCCGGCTCCCCAGTTCTTCTGAAAATTTTTAAGATCCTTCTTACTGAAACACTAAATTAAATCTTGATTTTCAACCATGCTCTGCTGATACTTGAGTGGGAGTTGTGGGTTACTTTTGCATGTTTTCAAATAGCAATGTTATAGTTGCATCAGAAAACGAGGAGTTCTGGCTCCTCAGTTTTTCTGAAATTTTTTAAGATCCTTCTTACTTAAACACTTTATTAAATCTCGATTTCTACTAATCTAACTTTTCAAGCCCGCTCTGCTGGTACTTGAGTGAGAGTTTTGGGTTACTTTTGCATGGTTTCCGATAGTACTGTTATAGGTGCATCAGGAAATGAAGAGTTCTCTCACCTCAGTGCTACTTACAATTTATTTTGTTCCTTCTTACTGAAACACTAAATTAAATCTTGATTTTCCCCTACTCAAACCTTTACCCATGCTCTGCTGATACTTGAGTGAGATTACTGGGTTACTTTTGCATGTTTTCAAATAGAACTGCTAGAGTTGCATCAGAAAACGAGGAGTTCTGGCTCCCCAGTTTTTCTGAAAATTTTTAAGATCCTTCTTACTGAAACACTAAATTAAATCTTGATTTTTCACTACTGAAACATTTACCCATGCTCTGCTGATACTTCAGTGAGAGTTCTGGGTTACTTTTTCATGTTTTCAAATAGAACTGCTACAGTTGAATCAGAAATTGAGGAGTTACGGCTCCTCAGTTCTTCTGAAAATTTTTAAGATCCTTCTTACTGAAACACTAAATTAAATCTTGATTTTTCACTACTCAAACCTTTACCCTTGCTCTGCTGATACTGCAGTGAGAATTCTGGGTTACTTTTGCATGTTTTCAAATAGAACTGCTACAGTCGAATCAGAAAACGAGGAGTTACGGCTCCTCAGTTCTTCTGAAAATTTTTAAGATCCTTCTTACTGAATTACTAAATTAAATCTTGATTTTTTACTACTCAAACCTTTACCCATGCTCTGCTGATACTTCAGTGAGAGTTCTGGGTTACTTTTTCATGTTTTCAAATAGAACTGCTACAGATGAATCAGAAATTGAGGAGTTACGGCTCCTCAGTTCTTCTGAAAATTTTTAAGATCCTTCTTACTGAAACACTAAATTAAATCTTGATTTTTCACTACTGAAACATTTACCCATGCTCTGCTGATACTTCAGTGAGAGTTCTGGGTTACTTTTTCATGTTTTCAAATAGAACTGCTACAGTTGAATCAGAAATTGAGGAGTTACGACTCCTCAGTTCTTCTGAAAATTTTTAAGATCCTTCTTACTGAAACACTAAATTAAATCTTGATTTTTCACTACTCAAACCTTTACCCATGCTCTGCTGATACTTGAGTGAGAGTCCTGGGTTTCTTTTGCATGTTTTCCGATAGTACTGTTATAGGTGCATCAGGGAATGATGAGTTCTCTCACCTCAGTGCTACTTACAATTTATTTTGTTCCTTCTTACTGAAACACTAAATTAAATCTTGATTTTCCCCTACTCAAACATTTACCCATGCTCTGCTGATACTTGAGTGAGATTACTGGGTTGCGTTTGCATGTTTTCAAATAGAACTGCTACAGCTGCACCAGAAAATGAGGAGTTCCGGCTCCCCAGTTCTTCTGAAAATTTTTAAGATCCTTCTTACTGAAACACTAAATTAAATCTTGATTTTTCCCTACTCAAACTTTTACCCATCCTCTGCTGATACTTGAGTGAGATTACTAGGTTACTTTGGCATGTTTTCAAATAGCAATCTTATAGTTGCATCAGAAAACGAGGAGTTCTGGCTCCTCAGTTCTTCTGAAAATTTTTAAGATCCTTCTTACTTAAACACTTTATTAAATCTCGATTTCTACTAATCTAACTTTTCAACCCCGCTCTGCTGGTACTTGAGTGAGAGTTTTGGGTTACTTTTGCATGGTTTCCGATAGTACTGTTATAGGTGCATCAGGAAATGAAGAGTTCTCTCACCTCAGTGCTACTTACAATTTATTTTGTTCCTTCTTACTGAAAAACTAAATTAAATCTTGATTTTCCCCTACTCAAACCTTTACCCATGCTCTGCTGGTACTTGAGTGAGATTACTGGGCTACTTTTGCATGTTTTCAAATAGAACTGCTGGAGTTGCATCAGAAAACGAGGAGTTCTGGCTCCCCAGTTTTTCTGAAAATTTTTAAGATTCTTCTTACTGAAACACTAAATTAAATCTTGATTTTTCACTACTGAAACATTTACCCATGCTCTGCTGATACTTCAGTGAGAGTGTTGGGTTACTTTTTCATGTTTTCAAATAGTACTGCTACAGTTAAATCAGAAAACGAGGAGTTACGGCTCCTCAGTTCTTCTGAAAATTTTTAAGATCCTTCTTACTGAAACACTAAATTAAATCTTGATTTTTCACTACTCAAACCTTTACCCTTGCTCTGCTGATACTTCAGTGAGAATTCTGGGTTACTTTTGCATGTTTTCAAATAGAACTGCTACAGTCGAATCAGAAAACGAGGAGTTACGGCTCCTCAGTTTTTCTGAAAATTTTTAAGATCCTTCTTACTGAAACACTAAATTAAATCTTGATTTTTCACTACTCAAAACTTTACCCATGCTCTGCTGATACTTGAGTGAGAGTCCTGGGTTTCTTTTGCATGTTTTCCGATAGTACTGTTATAGGTGCATCAGGGAATGATGAGTTCTCTCACCTCAGTGCTACTTACAATTTATTTTGTTCCTTCTTACTGAAACACTAAATTAAATCTTGATTTTCCCCTACTCAAACATTTTCCCATGCTCTGCTGATACTTGAGTGAGATTACTGGGTTGCTTTTGCATGTTTTCAAATAGAACTGTTACAACTGCACCAGAAAATGAGGAGTTCCGGCTCCCCAGTTCTTCAGAAAATTTTTAAGATCCTTCTTACTGAAACACTAAATTATATCTTGATTTTTCCCTACTCAAACTTTTACCCATCCTCTGCTGATACTTGTGTGAGATTACTAGGTTACTTTGGCATGTTTTCAAATAGCAATCTTATAGTTGCATCAGAAAACGAGGAGTTCTGGCTCCTCAGTTCTTCTGAAAATTTTTAAGATCCTTCTTACTGAAACACTAAATTAAATCTTGATTTTTCACTACTCAAACCTTTACCCATGCTCTGCTGATACTTGAGTGGGAGTTGTGGGTTACTTTTGCATGTTTTCCGATAGTTCTATCATAGGCGCATTAGGAAATGAAGAGTTCTTTCACCTCAGTGCTACTTACAATTTATTTTGTTCCTTCTTACTGAAACACTAAATTAAATCTTGATTTTCCCCTACTCAAACCTTTACCCATGCTCTGCTGATACTTGAGTGAGATTACTGGGTTACTTTTTCATGTTTTCAAATAGAACTGCTACAGTTGAATCAGAAATCGAGGAGTTACGGCTCCTCAGTTCTTCTGAAAATTTTTAAGATCCTTCTTACTGAAACACTAAATTAAATCTTGATTTTTCACTACTCAAACCTTTACCCTTGCTCTGCTGATACTTCAGTGAGAATTCTGGGTTACTTTTGCATGTTTTCAAATAGAACTGCTACAGTCGAATCAGAAAACGAGGAGTTACGGCTCCTCAGTTCTTCTTAAAAATTTTAAGATCCTTCTTACTGAAACACTAAATTAAATCATGATTTTTCACTACTCAAACCTTTACCTATGCTCTGCTGATACTTGAGTGAGAGTTCTGGGTTTCTTTTGCATATTTTCAAATAGAACTACTACAGTTGCATCAGAAAACGAAGAGATCCGGCTCCTCAAATATTCTGAAAATTTTTAAGATCCTTCTTACTGAAACACTGTATTATATCTCGATTTCTACTAATCTAACTTTTCAACCATGCTCTGCTGATACTTGAGTGGGAGTTGTGGGTTACTTTTGCATGTTTTCAAATAGCAATGTTACAGTTGCATCAGAAAACGAGGAGTTCTGGCTCCTCAGTTTTTCTGAATTTTTTTAAGATTCTTCTTACTTAAACACTTTATTAAATCTCGATTTCTACTAATCTATCTTTTCAACCCCGCTCTGCTGGTACTTGAGTGAGAGTTTTGGGTTCCTTTCGCAGGTTTTTAAATAGCAATGTTATAGTTGCATCAGAAAACGAGGAGTTCCGGCTCCTCAATTCTCCTGAAAATTTTTAAAATCCTTCTCAATGAAACACTATTATATCTCAATTTCTACTATTTTAACTTTTCAACCCCACTCTGCTGATACTTGAGTGAGAGTCGTGGGTTACTTTTCTATATTTTCCGATAGGTCTATCATAGTTGCATCAGATAATGAAGAGATCTGTCACCTCAGTCCTACCTACATTGTTGTTGGTTTCTTCTTACTGAAACACTAAATTAAATCTTGATTTTCACCCACTCAAACCTTTACCCATGCTCTGCTGATACTTGAGTTAGAGTTCTTGGTTACTTTTTCATGTTTTCAAATAGAACTGTTACAGTTTTATCAGAAACCGAGGAGTTCTGGCTCCTAAGTTTCTCTGAAAATTTTAAAGATCCTTCTTACTGAAACACTAAATTAAATCTTGATTTCCACCTACTCAAATCTTTACCCATGCTCTGCTGATACTTGAGTGAGAGTCCTGGGTTACTTTTGCATGTTTTCCGATAGTACTGTTATAGGTGCATCAGGAAGTGAAGAGTTCTCTCACCTCAGTGCTACTTACAATTTAGTTTGTTCCTTCTTACTGAAACACTAAACTAAATCTTGATTTTCCCCTACTCAAACCTTTACCCATGCTCTGCTGATACTTGAGTGAGAGTTCTGGGTTACTTTTGCATGTTTTCAAATAGCAATGTTATAGTTGCATCAGAAAACGAGGAGTTCTGGCTCCTCAGTTCTTCTGAAAATTTTTAAGATCCTTCTTACTTAAACACTTTATTAAATCTCGATTTCTACTAATCTAACTTTTCAACCCCGCTCTGCTGGTACTTGAGTGAGAGTTTTGGGTTACTTTTGCATGTTTTTAAATAGCAATGTTATAGTTGCATCAGAAAACGAGGAGTTTCGGCTCCTCAATTCTCCTGAAAAATTTTAAAATCCTATTATATCTCAATTTCTACTATTTTAACTTTTCAACCCCACTCTGCTGATACTTGAGTGAGAGTCGTGGGTTACTTTTCCATATTTTCCGTTAGGCCTATTATAGTTAAATCAGATAATGAAGAGTTCTGTCACCTCAGTCCTACCTACATTGTTGTTTGTTCCTTCTTAATGAAACACTAAATTAAATCTTGATTTTCCCCTACACAAACTTTTACCCATGCTCTGCTGATACTTGAGTGAGAGTTCTGGGTTACTTTTGCATGTTTTCAAATAGAAATGCTACAGTTGCATCAGAAAACAAGGAGTTCTGTCTCCTCAGTTCTTCTGAAATTTTATAAGATCCTTCTTACTGTAACACTAAATAAAATCTTGATTTTCACCTACTCAAACTTTTACCCATGCTCTGCTGATACTTGAGTGAGAGTCCTGGGTTACTTTTGCATGTTT
This sequence comes from Atethmia centrago, assembly GCA_905333075.3. Classification (NCBI taxonomy): domain Eukaryota; kingdom Metazoa; phylum Arthropoda; class Insecta; order Lepidoptera; family Noctuidae; genus Atethmia; species Atethmia centrago. The sequence continues at coordinate 24,992,028 of HG995374.1, read as the reverse complement.
TTCAATAGTACTGTTACAGGTGCATCAGGAAATGAAGAGTTCTGTCACCTCAGTGCTACCTATAATTTTTTTTGTTCATTCTTGCTGAAAGACTAAATTAAATCTTTATTTTCCCCTACTCAAACCCTTTACCCATGCTCTGCTGATACTTGAGTGAGATTCCTAGGTTACTTTTGCATGTTTTCAAATAGAACTGCTACAGCTGCACCAAAAAACGAGGAGTTCCGGCTCCCCAGTTCTTCTGAATATTTTTAAGATCCTTCTTACTGAAACACTAAATGAAATCTTGATTTTCACCTATTGCAGGTTTCTGGATAGCTCCGTTATAGTTTCATCAGGAAACGAAGAGTTTTGGGTTCTCTGTACTACTCATATATTATTTTTTGATCCTTCTTTCTGAAGCTCTGTATTAAATATCGATTTTTACTTAATCAAATCTTTACCCATGCTCTGCTAATACTTGAGTGAGAGTTCTGGGTTATTTTAGCATGTTTTCAAATAGAACTGCTACAGTTGCATCATAAAACGAGAAGTTCTGGCTCCTCAGTTCTTCTGAAAATTTTTAAGATCCTTCTTACTTAAACACTTTATTAAATCTCGATTTCTACTAATCTTACTTTTCAACCCCGCTCTGCTGGTACTTGAGTGAGAGTTTTGGGTTACTTTTGCATGGTTTTCGATAGTACTGTTATAGGTGCATCAGGAAATGAAGAGTTCTCTCACCTCAGTGCTACTTACACTTTATTTTGTTCCTTCTTACTGAAACACTAAATTAAATCTTGATTTTCCCCTACTCAAACCTTTACCCATGCTCTGCTGATACTTGAGTGAGATTACAGGGTTACTTTTGCATGTTTTCAAATAGAACTGCTACAGCTGCACCAGAAAACGAGGAGTTCCGGCTCCCCAGTTCTTCTGAAAATTTTTAAGATCCTTCTTACTAAAACACTAAATGAAATCTTGATTTTCACCTACTCAAACCTTTACCCATGCTCTGCTGATACTTGAGTGAGAGTTTTGGGTTATTTTTTCATGTTTTCAAATAGAACTGCTACAGTTGCATCAGAAAACGTGAAGCTCTGGCTCCTCAAATCTTCCGAATTTTTTAAGATCCTACTTACTGAAACACTGTATTATATCTCAATTTCTACTAATCTAACTGTTCAACCATGCTCTGCTGATACTTAAGTGAGAGTTTTGGATAATTTTTGCATATTTTCTGATATGTCTGGTATTATTACATCAGGAAACGAAGAGTTCCGGCTCCTCTTCGCTACTCATTTTTTTTTATCCCACTGACTGCAGCACTGTATTAAATAACGATTTCAACTTACTCAAATCTTTACCCATGCTCTGCTGATGTTTGAGTGCGAGTTTTGCGTTATCATTTAATGTTTTTAATAGTTCTTTTATAGATGCATTAGGAAACGAGGACTTTCTGCTCCTCAGTCCTACTTAAATTCTTTTTGGATCCCTCTAACTCAAACCCTGTACGAAATCTCAATTTCTTCTAACCTAATTTTTGCAAAAGGCTCTGCGTATACTTTTGTGAGACTTCTGCTTTCATTTAGTTTTTTTTCTGTAACTTGAATCTTGGCTACCAATTATGCCCCAAAGAATCTAAGAAAATCTATAAATTACGCCATTCACGGCTGTTTTATCAAAATGATTGTCTTTTTCGAGTAACAGGTCAATATTATTGTTTTTATTTTTTATTTATTTAGGTCGACAGAACTATTTCGGAAAAGTATAAGGAACTATAGAAGTTACCATTGTGCGCCTAAATCAGTTTCAAAATTTAAATTTTGGGAAAAATGATCTGCTAACGGAAGTTAGCAGAGCATATTTTCATTCTACTTTTTTCAGGCAAATATGACAGAACTATTTTTTGTAAGTATAAGGAACTCTAGAACTCAGCCGCATGCGAATAGAACTCACATTTTTTTATGCTCTGCTGGGAAATGATCTGCCAAGTTCACCCACATGACAGGTATCAGTACAAGGCTGATCATAGCCACACACTACGTAGTGTGCGACTGATCTTTGCAAATTACTATGACCTTTGGTACTCATATGGTACATTGAATAGTTACAATAATAGTGTTTAATGGCAGTCTAGCACTAGATGGATACAAGTTGATGTCAGGCTTATGACATTATCATAATTATAGATAAGTGCATAATAATCTTAGACAAGCCCTCAAAATGAAATAATGGAGCTAAATTATTTGAAGTGTTGGGATTTAATCTAAGCTGTGCCTAATAATATTTCAATAATGGTGGCCCAGTGGTAACGACCGCGACTTACGAGTTGTAGGTCATAGGTCCGAGCCCTGACAGGCGCTTGTCCACATGTATTATGAGGAAACTGGCATGTCCTAGAACCAAAAAATCGAAGACATGTGACATCTGTCAACCTGCACTGGGACCGCGTGGTGGATAACGGCCCACTACCTCTCACTGAGAGGAGGCCTGTGTCCCAGCAGTGGGAATATTATAGGCTGATCATGCTTATGCTTATGCTAATAATATTCGACAAGTTATGCGGGTATCAGAGCATCTAATTTTGAAATACTTTCAATTTTGTCCTGTTTAATAAGCTCATTAAAATTTCCTTCATATACACAATAAGAAATTTTAATGAGCTTATTTAACAGGACTAAATTGAAAGTAAGTGTAGGTAGAGTACCTACTCTTAATCTATATATAATTTGTTCTTGGAGAGTGGTAAGTCTTTCGTACAAGTTTGTTAGAATATTATAAATATAATTAATTATATTGAAAGGTGACTATCACAAGGTATTTAGAAGGCAGATGTGAGTGGAAACGTCGGGAGGAGACGCCCTAAGAGGACATATAGTGACATCATTGGTGATGTTCTTCAGAAAGGTCAAGTGCGTGGAGTAACACGCACTTGACCTTTCTGAAGAAGACGCACGCTGGTTACGTACTCGTAACCAGCGTGTTTCGAAGAAATAGAGAGTGTCATGCTAAACCTGCTGGCTTAGCATGACACTCTCTATTTCTTCGAAGAATAGACACGACTCTTTCTATACAAAGTGATATTCCGTTTCTCCTTTTTTGACATCCCACCGTATAAATCTTTCTACATAAAAAAGGACCTAGACAAAGATCGTTAGAAACAAAAGACTAGATGACAGATTGTGCAAGGATTTCTACGGTGAGATGTCAAAAACTGAGAAACGAAATGTCACTTTGTATAGAAAGAGCCCTGTCTATTCTTCGAAGAAATAGAGAGTGTCATGCTAAGCATGTAGATGTATGAACGTAAACGAAGCAAAATAATTATGTAAGAAGCGTAGCAGGTGGCGACCTATAGTTTCTGCCTACCTCATGAAGAAGGCGTAAGTTAATGTATGTATTTTGAAAAGCATAAGTGCACCGTTCGTTAAAAAAAAAAATATATGTTAAACTTTCAGACACTCTCTCTCAAAAAGCTCTTAAAATCAAAAGCTTATATGTATTTTTGGCCACAACAAGCAACGTAACGTTAATAATCAACGTACACACATTGTGACTTAATTAAATGAACAATGTAATAACTACAACAACATTGTTCACCAACAATTATTACCCGACTTTACAGAAACCTTTGAAATAAGTCACCCGTCCCTGGACATTACCCAATCTAGTACGCAAACAATGCTTGGAAAAGGTCAATATCGCCATAACTCAACCTTATGCTCACTTCATCATACATATACTAGACTAGCAGTTGCCTGCGACTTCGCCTGCGACTTCGTCTGCAACTTAAACATTGGGTTAATTTAGACACACGCGCTTTCCTTCGCGCAATCGTGCGGAATAATATTGTTTACTCTTTTACTCTAGCAATAATACTATTTCTCTCTCACTCGCGCAATCCCGCCCCTCCACCCACATCGCCCCTTCTTTGCCTTACGCTCGCACGATAGTCTAAATGGAGCCATGATTGACTTGAATGAGATACCAACCGGTTGATTCTGTTAAAATGTTACCTGAAAACTTAAGTGAAGTGAGTTTGAAGTGAGCTGTCTAACATTAGATGGAATCACAGCTCATTTCACATAATTTTACACAGGAAAAATAATTGAGATATTTTTTTTTTTCGATGGTTCGTTCAGTATCAGTACTTAATAGAATACATTTCCATTATTTGTTTAACACGCACAGATCACTATTGCCTGGCAGCGGTGCGTACGTCGATGCCAACGGTACGGAATGTTGCCAATTTTAATATTTGTGTTCATTTTATTCTATTATTTCTTATTATAATGTGACTGTGTGCGGCACCGGTCGACGTGCTATCGCTGAAAACCAGCGGTAGAGCTCTGCCTCGCAAAGGAGTCGCATCATTATGCTGAGTGCTAGCCGTTTTGCGTGGATTTAACGCTTATTTTCTCACAAATTAATACTTTTTTGTTCTCGACTTGAAAACCAAGCGAGCTTAGAGCTGTTTACGTACCTTCGCGCGTTCCGCTACACCGTGCACCTGCGCCGGCTGGCAAGTCTCCATTAAAATTTCAAAGTATAAAATTTTAAATTTTCTAAGTGAACATCATCCGTTAACGATAACTTTATATTTTTGTACTAAGATACCTATATCAACACAAAACATGTATCTATGTTTAAGACGCTGACAACACCTAAACCGCGGTGACTGTCAGATTGCATAGAAAAGAAAGAGAAGCGCGATGACAGAACGCTTGTAATTTATTGCAAAATATGAAGCAATTATCTATTTATTATTGAGTAATCGAAAATAAAAAAACAACCAAGTGCTGCATTCAAATAAGACGTTCTTGTTATTAATTAAATACGTAACGTATGTTGATATTTAATGCAGATACATATTCTGGATTACAACTCAAGGTAAGAGGTTAGTTTAACGTTAGTTTGTATAGAGTTTTTTTTTAAACGTGTTTAGGTAACAAACCAAGTTCTGGGAAATATGTTCAAAATTAACATATCTTTTTTCTACTACCGCAAACTATACAGATTTGGCAATTTTTTTTTAAGAGAAACCTATTTTGGTCAATTGGGTCTTGTCAGCGCCTTAATAAGACTCGCTTAACTTTAATTTGACAAAATTTGCGCGAGGGTTATTTATTTTCCCGTATAGTTTTATTTCTAGTTCAGGCAGAAAGTTCTAGGTTAAGGCCCTAATATTGCAATTTTTATTTATGTAAACCAATTATTTCAATAAACAATTTTAATTTTTAATGCAATTTTTCTTTTATTACTATATATAAGTAGTCTATGTATTTTTCCAGGTCCCAGGTTACGTACATATCTGTAAAATTTCACAATGATATGTTCAGTGGCTTAGGCGTGAAAAGGTCAACAGACGGACAGTTACTTTCGCATTTATAATATTAGTCAGGAAAGTATGGATATAAATCTGCTAGATACATGATTTATCATATAACACTGTTGTTTTCGTACTGGACACTAGTTACTACATTATTTACTTCGCCAATGTCAATAAATAATTGTCTTATTTATTAACATCGGCGAAGTGAATAATGTAGTTGGTAGTAGTTACAGGATTGAGTTACGAAAGTTCTAGCTGTAATTATGATAGGTTAAATTGGAATGATGTATCGTCAATTATATCGACGCCCACGCAAGTTATTTGTGAACTATTTAGTAATTCTGTCAATTATTTTCGGAATATCTCTTGACAACGATAGAGATGTGTGGAGCATGTTTTGATATGTGGGTGAGATGGAGTTTCAAACACTGTTGTAGAATGTAATGACCGTTTTGACTAATACTCCTCGATAGAGATGTGTGGAGCATGTTTTGACATGTGGGTGAGATGGAGTTTCAAACACTGTTGTAGATTGTAATGCCCGTTTTGACTAATACTCCACGATAGAGATGTGTGGAGCATGTTTTGATGTGTGGGTGAGATGGAGTTTCAAACACTGTTGTAGATTGTAATGCCCGTTTTGACTAATACTCCTCGATAGAGATGTGTGAAGCATGTTTTGAGAGGTGGGTGAGATGGAGTTTCAAACACTGTTGTAGATTGTAATGCCCGTTTTGACTAATACTCCTCGATAGAGATGTGTGGAGCATGTTTTGATATGTGGGTGAGATGGAGTTTCAAACACTGTTGTAGATTGTAATGCCCGTTTTGACTAATACTCCTCGATAGAGATGTGTGAAGCATGTTTTGAGAGGTGGGTGAGATGGAGTTTCAAACACTGTTGTAGATTGTAATGCCCGTTTTGACTAATACTCCTCGATAGAGATGTGTGGAGCATGTTTTGATATGTGGGTGAGATGGAGTTTCAAACACTGTTGTAGATTGTAATGCCCGTTTTGACTAATACTCCTCGATAGAGATGTGTGGAGCATGTTTTGACATGTGGGTGAGATGGAGTTTCAAACACTGTTGTAGATTGTAATGCCCGTTTTGACTAATACTCCACGATAGAGATGTGTGGAGCATGTTTTGATGTGTGGGTGAGATGGAGTTTCAAACACTGTTGTAGATTGTAATGCCCGTTTTGACTAATACTCCTCGATAGAGATGTGTGAAGCATGTTTTGACATGTGGGTGAGATGGAGTTTCAAACACTGTTGTAGATTGTAATGCCCGTTTTGACTAATACTCCTCGATAGAGATGTGTGGAGCATGTTTTGATATGTGGGTGAGATGGAGTTTCAAACACTGTTGTAGAATGTAATGCCCGTTTTGACTAATACTCCACGATAGAGATGTGTGAAGCATGTTTTGATATGTGGGTGAGATGGAATTTCAAACACTGTTGTAGAAAGTAATGCCCGTTTTGACTAATACTCCTCGATAGAGATGTGTGGAGCATGTTTTGATATGTGGGTGAGATGGAGTTTCAAACACTGTTGTAGAATGTAATGCCCGTTTTGACTACTACTCCACGATAGAGATGTGTGGAGTATGTTTTGATATGTGGGTGAGATGGAGTTTCAAACACTGTTGTAGAAAGTAATGCCCGTTTTGACTAATACTCCACGATAGAGATGTGTGGAGCATGTTTTGATATGTGGGTGAGATGGAATTTCAAACAGTGTTGTAGAAAGTAATGCCCGTTTTGACTAATACTCCACGATAGAGATGTGTGAAGCATGTTTTGATATGTGGGTGAGATGGAGTTTTAAACACTGGTTTTAGAAAGTAATGCCCGTTTTGACTAATACTCCACGATAGAGATGTGTGGAGCATGTTTTGATATGTGGGTGAGATGGAATTTCAAACACTGTTGTAGAAAGTAATGCCCGTTTTGACTAATACTCCACGATAGAGATGTGTGAAGCATGTTTTGATATGTGGGTGAGATGGAGTTTTAAACACTGGTTTTAGAAAGTAATGCCCGTTTTGACTAATACTCCCGTTTTGACTAATACTCCTCGATAAAGATGTGTGAAGCATGTTTTGATATGTGGGTGAGATAGAGTTTCAAACACTGTTGTAGAAAGTAATGCCCGTTTTGACTAATACTCCTCGATAGAGATGTGTGGAGCATGTTTTGATATGTGGGTGAGATGGAGTTTCAAACACTGTTGTAGAATGTAATGCCCGTTTTGACTAATACTCCTCGATAAAGATGTGTGAAGCATGTTTTGATATGTGGGTGAGATGGAATTTCAAACACTGTTGTAGAAAGTAATGCCCGTTTTGACTTATACTCCTCGATAGAGATGTGTGAAGCATGTTTTGATATGTGGGTGAGATGGAGTTTCAAACACTGTTGTAGAATGTAATGCCCGTTTTGACTAATACTCCTCGATAGAGATGTGTGAAGCATGTTTTGATATGTGGGTGAGATGGAGTTTTAAACACTGGTTTTAGAAAGTAATGCCCGTTTTGACTAATACTTCCGTTTTGACTAATACTCCTCGATAGAGATATGTGAAGCATGTTTTGATATGTGGGTGAGATAGAGTTTCAAACACTGTTGTAGAAAGTAATGCCCGTTTTGACTTATACTCCTCGATAGAGATGTGTGAAGCATGTTTTGATATGTGGGTGAGATGGAGTTTCAAACATTGTTGTAGAAAGTAATGCCCGTTTTGACTAATACTATGCGACACGTGAATATTATTGCAATGTTGGATTTAATTTAGGCATTACTTTTAGGTGTCGTCTAGTTTTTGTGAAAACGGGAGTCTTCGTTTTTGGTTGTTTTTTTTACCTGTATCTTAGTATCTAAATCCAATTTGTACACACGGCTACATAACAAGCTTTAACATTTCCAATATAAGCTGACCTCTCATTCTACGGAAATTCTATAAAATGCGAGATCAGCTTATACTCGAAAATTATAGCTTGATATGTAGCCGAGTGTATAAATTGGATTTAAGTATCGTTTTTGTTTTGACTATCCAAAGTATACTTACTGCGTCTATATTAAACATATTTTAAAATCATCATCATCTGCCTAGCCTTTTCCCAACTACGTTGGGGTCAGCTTCCAGTCTAACCGGATGCAGCTGAATACCTGTGTTTTACATGGAGCGACTGCCTATTTGACCTCCACAACCCAGTTACTGGGTAAAACGATACCCCTTGGTAAGACTGGTTGTCAGACTTTCGGGCTTCTGACGACCCGTAACGACTGTCAAAGATCCACGAATGGCAGCCGGGACCAACGGCTTAACGTGCTTTCCGAGGCAGGGAGGGGTCCTGGTATGTAAAGATGGTCACCTATCCACGGACCAACCGCGGCAAGCGTAGATTGACCCGTGCGGCTGTTATTATTTAGCCACAAGCCCCACAAAACAAAACATATTTTAAAATCAAGCCCAAAAACAGTCCTAAGTTTTATACCAACATTGCCTTGGTCTTTAACACCAACCAAATTACTTTGAAATTTATTACAGAATCCAAAAATATTGCCGAAATAGTATCCTATGCCGATACGCGATCTCCACTCCAGGACTCGTCTGCTCCACCGGCTATCGGTCCTTCGAAAAATATGGCCAGCCCACTGCCACTTCAGCTTGCTTACTCTGCAGACTATGTCGATAACTCCGGTTCTCTTCCGGATAACTTCATTTCTGATCTTATTCTTCAAAGAATCTCCGAGCATAGCCCGCTCCATGGCGCGCTGAGTGACCTTGAATTTGTGGACCAGCCCGACTGTCAGTGTCCACGTTTCGGCACCGTATGTCATAACGGACAGCACGCACTGGTTGAAGACCTTAGTCTTCAAACACTGCGGGATCGGCTTGACGAAGTTTTCCAAACGCTGCCCAACCCAATCGGATCTTCCTGTCGGCTTTTTTCTCAAAGTTGTCGTAGTGTGGGACCCCCAGATAGATGGACCGACGACCTTATAAAGGTAGCTGGGACAGACTGGATGTGGAAGGCTGAGGACAGGGTCTTGGGGCGCAGCCTAGGAGAGGCCTATGTCCAGCAGTAGATTGTTATAGGCTAAGTTGATTGATTCAGTATCCTATGTACACTTCTATAATTCCTAGTGACGGCATCACAATAACACAAGGAAGTAAAATATATGGAAATATATGATGATGCTTTCAAATTTCCGTCAACGATAACGTTATAACGTGCACGTATTTCCATACATTTGATGGACGTTGACGTCCACGATAATATCGTCACGTTAGAAATTATAAAAGTGCACAATGGTTGGCTGAAATATGTTTTGTCATTTCTAAACCTCAGTGAAAGTAATCAGAGCCACAATATAGTTTGGGCAAAAGCAAGGGCTTTTATTTTAAATCATTTTGTGTTACGACGCCTTCACGCTGCGGGAGTTTAGTAGTCTAGATGGAGTCGCGGTTTAATCAAATTTCCCTTTAAACAGGATTACTATGATATTTTTAGGGTTCCGTAGTCAATAAGGAACCCTTGTAGCTTCGCCATGTCTGTCTGTCTGTCTGTCCCCGGCTTAGCTCAGAGAATCTTAGTACTAGAAAGCTGTATTTTGGCATTTTTATTAATCAAGCTGACAAAGTGGTAAAATAAAATCTTGTGTAAAGTGGGGATGATACTTTTTCTCGACTATCCCCTCGTATTTGGTATCGTTGGATAGGCTGTTCAAAAATATTGCGGGTCTGTGAAAACCATTTTTCGATTCAGGGATACGTTTGCATAATACATTTATATTAAGCTTTAAAGTGTTAATTTTTGTGAGAGTTAAGTGTGTCCCCCCCTCCCTGCCAGCAAAATGGTTGTTTTTGGATATGTGAAAAAATCATGGCAGTAGTATATAATAACAAAATTTAAAGGAAAACTATCACAGCTAAGTAGGGTTTACAAGTTAAAGAGTAATAATCGACCAACTTAAATTTGCAGTTGGAGAATTGACTGTGACTAGGAGAATATGTTTTAATTACAAAATTAAGTTTGTTTTTGGGATAAATTCATCCCAACTAAGGAACCCTTCATTATGCGGATATGCATTTGACCGGTTTTTTTAGACTAGATTCCCTTGTAAGAAAAAATTACATTAGTGTTTTGTCTTTCCATCTGGTCACTGTCCGAATCTGCACCCGTCCTTGCTTGCATGACAAGTTTTTATCTATGGATAATATTATATCTATTCTATTATAATATTATATAATAGAATAGAATACTCTTTATTATGTACAACCATTAAAATTACAGATGTAAATTATATAAATGTAGAATGCATAACATGGTAGATAACTTTTGAAATACCTATTGCAGATACACCTAGACGTTAGCAGCCATAGCGTAATCGCTTGGGCCCGATCAGAATACCAGCGCTGTGACACTTATTTTTTTTAGTACCGTAGCATTATGCTGAGATAGGAGCCTTTTGGCTCTAATAAAATAACGAAATAAAATAAAACAAAACAAAGTAAAGTAAAGTAAAATGAAAATAAAACAAAAGCTCATGTATGAGACATGAGTTTTTGTTTTATTTTCATTTTACTTTACTTTGTTTTGTTTTATTTCTTTTTATGTTTCTATGAGTGTTTTTAGTTTAATTTGTGATCTCCTGTGCGTGTGCCAATAAATACTTTTTCTTTCTTTCTTAGCTTTTACTAAGCTAAGATGTTGGAAATCATCCCACAGGAATAAAAAGTATTAAGTATATGTCTTAAACTAGCGGGACGTAATACACATAAATTATCAAATGAGCGCAATGGGTTTCATTTTGACAGTTCATCACGTCCATTGCATTATTTACGTCGTCGTCGGTACGGAATGTTGCCATTTTAAATATTTGTATTTATTTTATTCTTTGTTTTCTTATTACAATCTCTGTGTTTGTACTCATGCTCCTTCTTTGCGTCATGTTTACTTCTATTACTATACGTATTTTCTTTATTTCTTTTCTTTTTCTTTACGTTATTGAGCAGACATTTTTTCAAACCTATGAAGCAATGGTAATCCATTGCTTGATAGGTTTGAAAAATTTGTCTAGCAATATCCTTTAAAACTCGTGGATTGTGATTCAAACAGTGTTCTGCAATTAAGGTGCAGGGGGTAACCATCACCTCTTATAGCAGTATTATTTCAATATTACTTAGCGTGAGAAAGAGATGGAGCTATAAGTCCTGTATAGCTCCATCACTTCCCACTGTGAAGTAATATTATAATAATACTTCTATAAGAGGTGATGGTTACCCCCCAGGTCATGGTCAACCTGTATGCCAAATTTCATTGAAATCCCTTCAGCTGTTAAGACGTAAAAACGTGACAGAGGTTTTTTTTAAATATTAATACAGTATTTATCATGTATCAGACAGGTATGGTCATATTTAAGGGTGTCCATCAAACTGAAAAACCAACATCGTAATCGCGAAAAAATTATCAACTCTCCAATACAAAACTTCAATACCTGCTCGACCCAAATGTATGGGACGGCTGACTATTTTTTCGCGATTATGATGAAAGAAACCCCACGGAGGTAGTTGTTGAGTTTGATGGTGTACCACACCCTTAACAGGTTTGCTGGCCGATAGCGTCACAAGTCCACAGCCCGCATTTGAGCTGTCCGCCTAAACGGTTTCAAAAGAATCTATTAAACTGGACTCGGAGGGAATGTATTATCTTAAACATGCACTCGGCACGATAGATCCTAAGCTACAAAAAAAGGCACGGGACATGGAGAAAGATGTTTATTTCTATCTTAGAAAAAGGTTTACAAAACATCTAATGGACTTGGGAGATACTTTATACACTAAACCACTGTGAACCAGTTAAATATGATCACACCTTTATAATACATCCTGTATAGTATGAAAGTTTAAATAGTTAGCAGAACCAGACAAAAGAAAAAGTAAAAAAAAACAGAAGTCCTAAAGTGAAAGTAAAAGATACATTTTTATTTCGACCAAGAAAAAGAAAGACTTTTGTAACACATCTTCGCTTGAAAAACCAAGGGACATCGTCACAAAATTATTAAAACGGCTTTTAAAATCACAACCAACATTCTGACATGAAAATTAATTACGGAAAAACACAATTTCTCACAAAAATTGCTCGGCGCTTCCGTCGTTGCCACGATAATCTACAGTGGATTGGATTTTAATGGTGTGGTAATGTATTTTTAACTTAGTTTTCTTGGTGAAGTAAATCAGACATTCTTTAGGTCTATTCTTTAGGTAACAACCCGCACTGGGCCCGCGTGGTGGATTACGGCCCACTCCCTCTCACAGAGAGGAGGTCTGTGTCCCAGCAGTGGGAACATTATAGGCTGATTATGTATTCTTTAGGTTTATTTATACAATGTGGGGATGAAGATTACCACATTAATTTGAACTTCGTCTATCTAATGACGTTCCTAGTAGGGCTTTCATCCCGGGAGTCTCGGTCTCGAAAATTTCGAGAGTCTCGACGATTTTTTGATATTTTCGAGACTCGAGACTAACAGTTTCGGTCTCGGGAATAACGAGACTTTTGAGACTGGAGTCTCATAATTAACAGTATTAAATAATCTAATAAACCAATAGTATATTTTTATTATGGTTACATTTATATGGCAATGGCAACACTGTAAAGCTTAGTTATCTGTGGAGATTGAATAACCTTGTTGACGAACAACATTGTGAACATTATAAACATTATGAAAGTGTGAAGTTATTAGCTGCCATGTGTTCGTTAGAAGATAAAAGGTATTTTAAACATGTAAAAAGCATAAGTTATCAACTAAATCGCTTATCCCTATTAACATTGTCGTATATGTTTTTTTGCCATTTTCTTTTTATTTCATTAATCACTCTTAAAAAGTCCCTTGTTTTAGTGGAGTCAAGAACATTTATTAAAATTTTGTTGATTTTTGACAATCTAATTTCTATATGAAAAAAAAATTGCAATTCAAACTTTGAGACGCTCAAGAGAGCGTCTCAAAGTAAAAAAATAAAATGTTGCTGATTTTCACATCCGACAATGTTAATAGGGATAGGCGAAATATTTTCATTGAGTTGTGGCGTTTTATGTTGTACCTACTTAAGTTTTCGCAGTAATTCTATGGCATGACGGCGTTTTAATTATTTTCCTTTTTCTTAATCAACTAACCATCGATTTTACATGCTATTTGACACAATATTGTTTTTTGCTATTTTGAGGTTATATTGTGGCCGAGTGGACGTATTCTGGTGGGCATTTTTTTATCGGTTTTGTGTGTGGTAATTGCGAGCCAATGATAATGCTTCTGCTAAATGCAAAACATGCCACAGAATATTAAGGACTTTAGGAGGGAATACAAGTGGTCTTCATAAACATCTTAAGAGTACGCATAACATGATATTGGAATAAGGAAGGAAGAAGTACAAATTGCTTCATCATCTGATTATATCGCTTGCACACCTTCAACAAGCAAATGCAAGAGTAAAAATGGAGCTTATAAACCACCCGAAAAAAAAGCTAAGATGACGGATTTATTTCAGAGAGTTGATGGTATTGAAGTTAAAGTTTCGAGAATGGCTTCCCTGGATGGAATACCATTTCGAACTTTTGTCGAATCTAAAGATTTACGCGAGTTGTTTAAAAAAGCTCAATACACTTTCACTGCGCACCCGCATAAAGGAAAATAGACTGCTTGAGGCAAGTATGTTACAATACTTGTTCAGTCCTTCTCAGTTTTTCAAAAAGAAGCTTGATGCAACAGCCTTTCAAACATTAAGCAACAACGATATTCATTCTAATTCGAATTAGTCTTTAAAGGAATTGTACGAAAGGTTAAATCAATCCACAACGGACAAAAATTACAATTAGACTGCAAATATCAGTAATGCAAATGATTCGTCGATTGTGAAGCTCACAAGTTTGTCCACGGAAGAATAGCTGGAATATGAGCTTCAAAATTTGTTAAACAAAGGGCAGAATACGACATCTACGTCTATCCATGATTTTCAAACAACCCTTCACATAGAAAAAGCTCTCTTTGAAAATGAGGGCGACAGAGGGAAATACCTAAATTATTGCTACAACTATTTAATATCAATCCCTCCACAAGCGTAGAAGCAGAGAGAGCTTTTCCAACGCGGGTTACTTTTGCAATAAAATTAGATTTTCTCTGTCAGAAACCACACTAAATGCCCTTTGTTTTTTACGTGCCCATTATAAAAATGAAAAAAGTACAATACAAAATTAATTTAATTTTTAATTCGCGTTTGTTAATAAAGTACCTACTTCATTGAAATATGTTGTTTTGACTGTATATTTGCATAACCTATAAGTAAAAATCCTAGTTTTGAAATGGTCTCGAAAGTCTCGTTTTCTCCGGGAATTTCGAGACCGCATCGAGTCTTGTTTTTTTTTCCCGGGACTCAGTAATGCACCGAGACAGAAAGCCCTAGTTCCTAGTATGCATACAAACATTCAATAAAATATATTATCCATTAGTTTAGTCACAATAGCCAGTCAAAGATCGGCAAAATTCATAGTCGGCCCATCACTTAAGTATTTATAGTTTTTTTTGTTTAAAAAAAACATTTTTTAAATTCGATAAGTACACATTTTATTTGATATATTCAAAATGCTCCTACTCAGTACTCAATCATTTATTGCATTCAACAATGTACATATGGTATATGCTTAGGTGGTAAGTAAACATTTGTTGTAAAAATCATGGAAACTGTCGGGCACAGCAACAGAAAGAATTGATTTTATTTTTTCCTATGCTCTATTCAGCCAGTATTTTCATTTATTGTCGTATCATACTTCACATTGTGTGGCAACTGATCACTGGCGACTGGGAGTATGTCGTGCTCCCTCTAATGTCTCGCTGATGATGGCGCGTGTGTTGGATCATCTAGCTCCCTTCAAAATGGTTGAGCTGAATGGTGCTAATCCTTGCGTCATGTTCGTGAACGGGCGTCGTCAATAGAGACTGGTCATCTCTTAGCTGCCACGGCTTAATTTAATTTTTGAATTGTTTTTTTTTTTGGTAATCTTTCTATTACAGACGCTTTTACGTTTTGCATCGTTCTCACATGTATAATTTCAAAATCAATGATGTAAACAATATTTTGTAACCATATTACGTTGATTTAAAGGAGTGTCCGTGGAGTTTCTTGCCCGTTCTTCTCCATAGGTAACTACTACGCTTTGGATTGGGCAACTTATAGCTTCATCTTTCTGACTGACCGACCGACCCCTTGACAATTCAAAAGCGCCTGTAATTGGTTTATTTGAAATAAATGCTTTGAGTTTGAGTGCTAAGACGGTAAGAAACAACTTAGGATGGACATTTTGGCTAAATACAGTAAAGCAAAAGATCTCACCAAGTTCTGGAAGGCTACTGGAAAGCACGATATTAGGCCTGACCTCCCGGTGAGCGTGGAGGGGAAAAGCGAACCGGTGCATGATGCAAATATGTTCAGGGGGCATTTTAAGGGACGCCCTTCAGCGTCGTCCACTGTTTCGGAGGCTGGAAGTAAGGGGGATGAGTCGTCTGTCCATGTTAGAGCTAGTCAGGTAAGACTCGTTTTAAGGAAAAGACAGACGGTAAATCGGGGGGTCATGATAGGCTTAGCGTTGAGTCAGAAGGGAAAGGTGATTTCTTAGTTTATTTTAATTTTTCAATTGTTTTGTCTGTTTATTTCGGACTCTTTTATCATGCTCGTCTCTCACACTGTTCTCACATGAATGATATAACCAGTATTTTTGTAAGAATATTTTTATCTAAAAGAGTGTCCGTGGAGTTTCTTGCCCGTTCTTCTCCATAAAAACCTACTGCGCTTTGGAATGGGCAACTAGCTTCATCTTTCTGACTGACCGACCCCTTTACAATTAAAAAAAAATATTTGGTTTATTCGAAATAAATGCTTTGAGTTTGAGTTTGAGCACTTGCGGCGCGCTGGGGTATGCCGAGAGTCTTGGCTATGTTCATGAATCACTCTTATTTACCACACCAACCATCTTTGAAACCATCAGCCTATTTTGAAGAACAGAACTCGTGATATCTCGGATACGGGGATCTACCACCCGATATCTCTAGTAACTGCGATTGCTAAGGTGCTGGACTGTTCGCTTGATTCCAGCTTGGATACATATATTTAAAAACTACACGTCGCTCAGTTCGTATTTCGGCCCGGGCTATCCACTGAAAGCGCAATCGTGAGTCTCAAACATACTGTCCAATACTATACTGACCGTAGGACGACCGTATATGCCTGCTTTTTTTACCTTTCCATGGCTTTTGATCTTGTGTCGTACGATGTGTTTTGGAGAAAGTTTAGGGACAGGGGTGTACCGGTGGCTGTATTCAACATATTGAAATATTGGTATGAAAATCAAACCAATTTTGTGAGGTGGGCTTATACACTGTCTAAAGCGTACGGGTTGGAGAGCTGGCTGAGACAGGTAAGACTCACATCTCCCAAGCTCTTCAACCTGTATGTAAATGACCTCATCGTCGAGCTCAGTAGCAAGTGCGTCGGTTGCTCGATAGATGGCGTTTGTATCAACTACATGAGCTACTAGAACGATATGGTGCTGCTGAGTCCGACGGGGGGTGTCTCGGAGAGTTATTAAAAGTGCCTATGCAGATATACATGTGCTTTTATAAAATGTACAGAATACGGAATACA
The DNA here is from genome assembly GCA_905333075.3 of Atethmia centrago. NCBI lineage: Eukaryota > Metazoa > Arthropoda > Insecta > Lepidoptera > Noctuidae > Atethmia > Atethmia centrago. Next base: position 24,975,006 of record HG995374.1, on the reverse strand, counting down.
TTGTCTTTAGGGCTGCCGGTAGATGTCCTGAGCATTCTCACAATATTACCCTAAATAGCTTGAGCGTAAATCGTGTCGCGAAGTTTAAATATCTGGGACATTTCCTTACTAACGGCCTCGAGGACGATGTAGACATTGAGAGAGAGCGTAAGGCTCTAGCGGTCAGAGGTAACATGGTGGCCCGCAAATTCTCCCGTTGCTTTGAATAAGTTAAGCTTACGCTTTTTAAGGCATATTGTCAGAGCTTTTACACTGGAAGTCAGTGGGTCTGTCACACTAAAAGATCGCTGGATGCCTTGTGCATCCACTATAATAATATCTTCAGGATGATGTTGGGGTTGCCACGTTTCTGTATTGTATCGGGGATGGGGGGTTCGTGCTGTTTCACACAGATGGCTTTCATGCCATCATTCTCAAAAGGACAGTATCCCTGATCTGCAGAATGCGTGGTAGCCACAACGAAGTCTTGAAGACTGTTACAGATAGGATCTCATCCCCGCTTTGTAGGGCCTTTGTTAAGCCTTTGTAGGGCCATCTAAACGTTTTAATGTTATTTCCATGTTTGTAATCTGGTTGTAATTTTAATTTCCATATTTGTGATGTGACGTAATGTATGGATCATGATATCTGATTTTTTTTTCTTTTGCCCTTTATGTGGCGGCCACCGGACAGTTTAGAAGCACATGAGCTACTGTATCTTTGTCCTCCATGCAGGCCCTGCACAGCGGACTGTCAGTGACTTCTATGAGAAATAGGAATTAATTATGACCCGTGGCCAGTTATAGCTGCAGTAACAGTACGCAGCTGTTGTTAGGATAGTCGGAGAACCTGTTTCGTGAGGTGACCCTGGTCTTACCATAATTTGTGATGTTGGTCCCTGGTGCGTTTCCTTACCAGAATGCGTAAGTACCCGAAAAGAAATGGCGCGATGGGTTCAGGTCCCACTGGTGCCATGCTTGACCCCCTTCTGGTTAGTTCGTCGGCTTCATCGTGACCTAGCGAATCGCTGTGTCTGTTATTGAGGCTACCCACCTGGTTAAGGGCTTGCAGGACGGCCATCCTTGAAAGATCACTCGATCCGCATACTCTCAGACAGCGTGGCCATGCTGTCTGAGAGTATGCGGATCGAGTGATCCTTAACTTCCCAGACCGCTGCCTGTTTCGGATCCATCCGTGAGGATGCGGGGCAACTATGCGGGGCGTAAGTCCTCGCATCGGCGATCCTTGTGAAGTTGGATTTGTTGTTTTTTTTCTTATCGAAGATGTGTTTATGAGGTATTGAATATATGTGGCTTCCCTGGTGCCTCATTATCGGCATAATAGTAACTAATAAATGTCTATGAACTATTCCCAAATTACGATGTATTTTTTCTTCTAAATTTAGTTTTTTACTTACTTCCTTGACATAATATTATTTACTTATTGGAAATATCTAATAATGAGAAGATTATGTCAAGGAAGTAAGTAAAAACTACCTACATTTAATTAATATCCTACCAACAAACGCCATTAATTTCAACTTTTTCAAGAATTCTACAGTTCACAAGGCCTACAACGTTCTAACATTCACAAAACATAAAATAATCTATATACTTAAAAGATAAATAAAGTAATAAAAATAAGAACCTATTTAAACATTTGGTTTAGACTTGATTGCCATTACATCTGTAATTAAACTGAATTAATATCCTGTCAACAAAGGTCACTAATAAAGAGTTGAAATTGGAACTGTAGTTATATCATTATACAGGGTGTCCAAGAACCTGGCGTCCAACTGGATTCCCACGATGCCCCAAGTTCTAACAGTACTCAGAAAAATATTTTAAAAAATCCACCCCATGTACTTACAGAATTATACTGATTTAAAAAAAAAAAGGGGAAATGAGCACCCTGTGACATACTTTTGAATGCTGTGACTGCTAATGCTGATAATTTCGATATTTCTTGGAGGTTTTGTAATCTAGGGTATTGCTGTGTCTAAATAGAATGTAAAAATAAAGTACTTATTGTACCATTTTAAAATAAAATATTATTTTAACTAAAGGTGATATGGAAAACTATTGAATTTCGCAACTTTGACCGACTGTAGTGTAAAAAAAATGTACCAAAATAGTATGGCAAGTGACGTCAAATTTTGACGCGTTTATTCCTCTTTTTAAAAAGGTATAATACTTACACATTAATTTGAAAAAAAAAATTTTTGATAATATTTTTACTCAACAACCCAATTTTTACGATGTCTTACAGAATTCTTAGAAAGAAAAATTTACGACGAATTGAATCTAACCTCTAAAGAATTACTATTGTATGCTCATAAAAATAACAACAGGCCTCTCAAAAAACAGGTTAGACCGTAAGGGACGGTATGTGCATGCATCTCACCATAGTGATTCGTTATTACAACAGGAGGGAGCAAGACAGAAACTATCTTTGCGATTTGCTGGTTCTTCTTTATGGTACCCCATTATTCAGGTAAGAGTGAGGGAGAAAAAGGTTAGAGGTGCGAGTGAGATAGATAGTGACGCTATCTGGGATCGTGCTATTTAGGATAACAGTACGGTCAGTACGCGTCACTGCCTCCTGCCGTTACTACGCACCTCTCTCTTATTGTTACCATTGATCACGTACTACGATTTAAAGCTTTGTTTATTGGACTCGATTACTCTTTGTGCTCTGGACTTTGAAACGAACTCTTTACGACGACCTTTGCCTGTGTTTGGACAGTTTGTGTTTTGTGTGTGCTACCATGGCGACCTACACTCCGCAAGAATACGCAAATATGCACTACATTTATGGAGAATGTAGAGGTAATGGACGAGCTGCAGCGAGACTTTACAGAGAAAGGTATCCGAGGGCTACGCGATATCCCGACCATCGAGTTTTCATTAATGTGCACAGATCACTATGTGACGGGCGGTTCCCCAATCAAGTAGCTGGTGAAGGACGACCCGTAAATGACTTCATACGCGATGAAGTTTTAGAGGCGGTGTCGGCAAATCCAAGCATCTCTGTGCGAGGAATAGAAGCTGATACGGGGATACCGAAGAGCACAGCACACAGTATTCTCCAAAAAGAAGAATATCATCCGTACCACGTACAGCGAGTGCAAAGTCTTTTACCTCGAGACTATCCGAGCCGAGTCGCGTTTTGTGAAACAATCCTGCAAAAACATCGAGAAGACGAAAACTTTATCGACAAAATTTTGTGGTCAGATGAATCAACATTTAAGAAGGATGGCTACATGAACCTACACAACTTGCACGAGTGGCATGTGGAAAATCCGCACTTGATGCGAGAAGATAGATCCCAGTACCGGTTCAAAGTGAACATGTGGACCGGTATTCTCTGTGGGAATATTATTGGTCCATTTGAGATGCCCGAGAATTTGACTGGCGAATCATATTTAAATTTTCTTCAAAATGATTTGCCAAACTTACTAGAAGAGACCCCACCAGATATGTGGTTCCAACACGACGGCTGTCCAGCACATTTTCGCGTATCCGTTAGAGAGTTTTTGGACGAGCAATACCCGAACAGGTGGATTGGGCGATCAGGAACAATCCCGTGGCCAGCCCGCTCACCTGACTTAAATCCGCTGGATTTTTTTTTCTGGGGAACTATGAAGGAGCTCGTTTATGCGAAGCCCATTAATGACATCGCTGACCTTCGTGAGAAGATAACACAAGCAGTGCAGGTGATACGTCAAAAAAGTTACTCGCGAAACATAAAGCGGTCCTTTTTAAGGAGAGTGAGAGCTTGTATTGCCGCGGGTGGTCAACATTTTGAACATTTATTGTAATAAAATATCTTTAAACTAACATTCTTTGCTTTTATTCTACTGGGAACCCATCTACCTGTGTGTATTTCCTTCTTGCTCACTCTTGGAACCGAAGTAAATAATAGTAGTAACATAACAGTTTCTAAGATAAGAAAGGGTCCGACAGTTACCGTTAGTAGGTAGGCACTTCGTAAAAATTGGGTTGTTGAGTAAAAATATTATCAAAATTTTTTTTTTCAAATTAATGTGTAAGTATTATACCTTTTTAAAAAGAGGAATAAACGCGTCAAAATTTGACGTCACTTGCCATACTATTTTGGTACATTTTTTTTACACTACAGTCGGTCAAAGTTGCGAAATTCAATAGTTTTCCATATCACCTTTAGTTAAAATAATATTTTATTTTAAAATGGTACAATAAGTACATTATTTTTACATTCTATTTAGACACAGCAATACCCTAGATTACAAAACCTCCAAGAAATATCGAAATTATCAGCATTAGCAGTCACAGCATTCAAAAGTATGTCACAGGGTGCTCATTTCCCCTTTTTTTTTGAAATCAGTATAATTCTGTAAGTACATGGGGTGGATTTTTTAAAATATTTTTCTGAGTACTGTTAGAACTTGGGGCATCGTGGGAATCCAGTTGGACGCCAGGTTCTTGGACACCCTGTATAACTACAATTATATTTATTTATATATAGTTTATTGTTCACCAGTTTATAAATCACAAAAGAAAAAAATATATACACTACATACAAAATATACAACGCTCGACCTAATCGCTTACTGCGATATCTTCCAGGCAACCTTGGAATGGACAGTGATTTTCTGGACATAAAATGGGGTTGTCTTTGGTACAAATAAAATATACAATATAATATAATTGGAGATGGGTCCAAAATTAATAAGAAATAAAATTGATAAGAAATAAGAAATAATTAATAAAATTGATAAAATCTATTAACAGTGCTATTTTTTTTAGTGTCAAACCTGTTAAATAAATTCTGAGATAGTTGTTAAATTTAACAGTCACACTCTGAACATAGGGAACAATAATACCCTACTTAACTAATGAATAGACTAGGCTGTCGCGGCAGCGTCAGGTACTCTACTCTACGCAGCGCTAGCAACTGTTCACCGTCTCACCCTCTCAACACTCTCAACACTACACACACACACACTCAGACAAACACAAAACACATCACACCTTCACCCAAATCCCACATGCACCTTGAACTCCACTACACTTCATACAAATTTAAGATTTTATTATTATTATTATTTTTACTTTTCTTCTCTTTAACAAATAGTTTGCCCTTTTAACATAGAAATGTAACTTTCGCTAAGTATTGTCTATAATATGTTTTTGATGGTATTTTAGCCTGTAGGGGGGAATCCCTGGTGTCTTGAAATACAAGTCACGGCTTAGTTTAGGCACCAGTCTCCCACAAATGAACATTGTCCTACATCATAATAATATTTTTTCCATTTGTAAGTTTTAGTTAATAGGTGTTATTTGTGGAAGAAAAATAAACATTTTTATTATTATTATTTTTATTATTTTGTGTTCAGTATTCAGTCAGACAGATTGTTATTTAGCCGAGTTGATATATTTTACTGCTGGGTTCGGAAATGTTACATATAACTAGTGTTAAATAAAAACGGTTCTTCGTTACAATGAAAAGTACGAAGGAAATGAGAATAAATTATGTTAACAATCTGTCTGTGTTTATTTTGCTAAAAATAACTACTAATTTTAAATGTTATTTATTATTAGCATTAGAATTTAGTAGTGTCATGATTTCCAAATATTAATAAGATGTGTCGTGATTAAATTGTAAATATAAAATTGAAAGTATGTGATTTGCTTGAAATGATTTTTGTATCATGAAGTTTAAAAGTACCTATTTTGACAGTTACCGTAAAAGTACTGGTTTTTTAACACAACCGAATGGAAAACACGATATTTGGTGTGCGCGGTTTTCTAAGTTAGTTCTCTTCGAGCCTCGGAATCTAAAGGTTGTCTTCAAGACGTCTAAAGTCTATACTGATATTATATTGAGTACCTAATTAAATAGTTTGTTAAATGTTGCTAAAATACCAGGTTTGTATGTGTGCAAGAATATAAATACAGAAATATTCGAACTGACAAGGCGTGTTCATTTCAGTAGTGTCATTATTTTTGGTTACACTGCATTTTATAACCCACTCATGCGAAGCTTCACAATTTTATAGCGTATAGCTAGACATATATACGCTATAAAATTGTGCCAAAATTTCACAATGCGCAAACGCCTAGTTTTTGAAAAAAAAAACCTAATGTTTCAGAAAATACAACTTATTTACTTATTAACATTGACATTTTACCACAGATAATGTACGAATTTCACTCCTAGGTTGTTCCGTTTTAAGTTCAGACAAATTGACAGCGGATTTTAATGGTTTTTTAGTATTAATATTGTAAGTTTTAACTTTACTTCATTTTTAAACAGCTGCTACCCCAATTAACTAAATTCTGAAGCAAATAATATCATTAATCAATAAAAATAATAAAGTTTTATTTGTAATCCTAAAATAAAGTAACGAAATGTAAACGAATATAAGTGACGGACGCTAATTAACGTTTCTGATTTCACGTTTGACAGTTGTCATTCGTCAGCTTTAATGAGTCCCATTTATATAATGTAGTCTATGGTGGTGAACCGCTTGTGCGCGCTGCACTACGGATCGAGGCTTCTAGTGTTGTGTTGGATATTAACCTATTACACAGTACACTACACACTAAACCAACATAATATACAAAAATAAGAACCTTGACTTGGTAAAAATGGAGTATTGTAGACTTTTACACTTATTATTATACATTTAATTTACACTTATTTATATCAATTAAACTAAACGATCACCATTACAATAAATATGACAATTTTATTACACAAAGTGACCGCTAGCACATGTCAGATTACTCCCGTGAGTTAAAAATAACAAAATAAGAAATACAATTAATACAAAGTTTAAAAGTCGAATTATTAAAATTCGACTTTAGAACTTTGTATTTATTTTATTTCTTATTTTGTTATTTTCAACTCGCTAAATGCTGCACCGGTTGATGACATCACGTCAACGTCGGCTGTCACTGAAAACTAGGGGTGGGGCTCTGTCTCACGTAGAGTCGCAGCATTATGCTGAGCGATGGCCATTTTGCGTGGATGTGACGCATATTTTCCCCTGACTTGTTATTTCGTGTTCGTGTTCTTTTTTGCGTTATGTTTACCGCAAATATACGTATTTTTTTTCTTTAAGACTATAGATTATTACAGCTATCAACGAGAACAAAATCACAACGACGAGTAGTGTTCCTTCACGAGTCTTTTAAACACAGGCAACGATTGCGCGCGTTTTATTGGAACTGGTAATGCATTCCACAAACGAGCGGCCTGGACAGTAAAGGATTCTAATTTATATTTTATATAGATTATTTTATATTTTGTGAATGGGAGAACGTTGTAGGCCTTGTGGACTGTCCATTTTCTATTTTGTTAAGTACCTGGTACTTTTTAACAAGCCTACACTGTCCTCCCATATCTATCAATACAGTACTCGTAATTTGAAAACATTGTAAAACTAAATTATTTCTAAAAGAATAACCGTGGAGTTTCTTGCCGGCTCTTCTCCTTAGGAAACGGCCAATTGGAATCGTGCTTCTGACGTTTCATAAGTGCTCATGTAGGTTTATGTGAAATAAAAGGTTTTGATTTCATTAAATTATATCTTGAAAGTAAATATAGCATACACCATGCCATGGCAAAACTGGTCTTTATTGTATCTAGATTTTGTAACTTCAATTTCCACAGGTTTTGCACTTGAATTATTAAAAGCTGTCACATTCCAAGATAGATTAACTTCTCCAAAGTCTTTATGATTATGTTCCAAGTTGACACATAATAAATTACTGTGGATCAATTCTCTAATCTACTTTTATCTTTGTTATTAATGGTAAGGCAACGTTAACTTGGTTGTTTGAATGGCAGTGTCGGGGTTAAGTTCGAAAAATGTTTGCGTATCATTTATTTCTTTATATGGAACTAACATCTGCCCGTGATTTCGTCCGCGTAAAATTTCTATTTTGACATAAAATATATGAGGCTATGACACTAGGCCATACTGTAGCTTTTCATTAGTGAAATAATTTTCGGAATTGGATCAATAGTTCCGAAGATTACCCCTACATACAGACTTTAAAACGAATCCTCTTTATGATATTATTAGTATAGATTTAATCTATGTAACAGTGTCGCAAGTTGATTTGTTTTCCAGGGTTCAAAGGCTCCGCAGGAGACGCCCTGGGCGTCGCCAATCCCAGGCGGATCCGCGGCCATCGTAGGCACTGGCTTGCAGACGGTGAGTAATGGGTAGCTCGCCTTCCGATAAGGGCCAGGCCCAGGTCGAACGCGCGTTGTATTCCGCGCGCGCCTCTAAGAGATGTCAACGCAAGCGTAGGGGTCCGCTAGGGCCAATGCTGCCGGGGTCGCGGGAAGGTACTAAAGGGATACCGAGTGTTTTTCATAGTGTGACGTTCCCAGGTGCGGGCTCCATGGAGGGTGGGAACCAGAGAGATGAATCCAAAACCAATTTTAACATGGATCAAAATAGGCCAGTTAAAAAAACAAACACCGGAGTGGAGGCGAAAGCCAATGAGACTCCCAAGGGAGGTGCTAGCACTTCTCTCGCCCCTGGTGGCCTTGCGGTTAACGCTGCGGGTACCAGCGCGGGCGTAGGTCTAGCTGTGGCGAGAACCACAGCTAAGACCAAAACAAAAAAGTCCCAAAAAAAACAAAGGACGTCGGTGCTGATTGGGACCAGTACCGACCCTTTCCATACTAAGTTGACGATCCCGGTGCTGGGTAACACCGGCACCAGGGGTCCAGCCAAACACCCTCCTCCTCCTGAGGCTCCTCTAGCCTCCTCCCACCAGACGGCCGTCACCGGTAAAACGGAGACGACCAGCTGCACAGAGGATGCGTTTTCGCATGCCTGGCAAGTGCAGAAACGCAAGGGCAAGGGTAAATGCACTCAACAAGCCCGCCGTCCTTGCACTGACCCTTCAGGTCCATCAACTGCTACAGTTAAAGGCAAGCAGAGGGACAGAGTGACGAGGAAGGAGCGATGCCAAGCCCGCTGGAGCTCCCGCATTAAACAGGCCACAGCCGCTAGTATGGTCAAAAGAGGTCACAGGCAGAGGCCGACCAGCGCCAAGTCAACCGCCAACCATTGTTCCGGCTGCTGGCCATAAAAATAAACAGCGACCCGATTGGAAGGATCAGGCCGCGGCCAAGCGAGCTCTCAACGAGACATTGACACCTCGGGGGAAGCATAAGCGGCCGCGTCTTGACCAATCCAAACGGGTCGACCAGCGAAGCTACGCCCAAACTGCCAGCTCGACCCTAGACGTAGCGATCACCTGCGATCGCACGGGAATCCTCAGCAAGAACGTATCGGACCACGTACTTGCTGCTATCCAGAAGCAGATCATTCTCGAGGCCTGCTCCCCTAAGCAAGACACTCCAGGACCGACCTTCAACGCCAAGCCGCTGTTCGCCAGAGGTGTCCTGAAACTGTGGTGCGGTAACGACCACACCTTAACCTGGCTAAGGAAGACAGTCTCCGACCTGTCTCTCCCAACTAGCATCCCGCTAGTTGTCAAGAGCCAATCGGAGATCCTGAAGCGAGCACGACGTGGCGTCGTGATTCCAGACGAGCAGGGAGTCTTCGGAGAGCCGACCGATATTGGGCGCGCTCTTAGCTACCAAAACCCCTGGGTCGATATAAAGAGGTGGGTACTTCTGCATGCCGACAAACAGGCCGCAGCATGGTTTGTGGTGGTTGGTGTCGGGTGAGAACCTGGACGACATGCTCCTGTCACCGGCTTCGGGCCCGGGAGGGGACGGCTTCGACGAGGGCGACTTGTTTGCCGGGCTTAAACTAGGGGGGGACGAAGAGGGTTCGACCAGCGATGGCGTACCTTTCGTCAACCTGTAAAGTCCTGCAGGCAAACCTCCACCACAGTCAGACCGCGACGGCTCAGCTTCGCAAGTGGCTGGAGGCGCAACACACGGCGATTGCCTTGATCCAAGAGCCGTGGATTAGGGCGGGCCGCATACAAGAACTTTCCAATCTTGGCGGTAAGCTCCTGGTAACCAAAGATCACGATCACACTAGAGCGTGCATCTATGTCACAGGTAACCTTAAAACACATATTTTAACTGACTTCTGTTGCAGAGATGTCTCTGCAGCAAAGCTGCTAATACAGCGTGACGACAACACGGAGATGACGATCGTTTTCGCCTCGGCCTACATGCCCGAGGCGGAGGCGCCGCCTCCGCACGACCTCGCCCGCCTCGTGAGCCATTGCAAGGGATGTGGGTTTGAGGTCGTAGTAGGGGCCGACGCCAATGCTCACCATCAACTGTGGGGTATGGACACGCAAAACGAGAGGGGTAAGGCCTTAGTTGAATACTTGTTCTCGACTAACCTATCCCTACTAAACACTGGCTCCGAACCAACATTCGTAACCAGGCGAAGCCGAACAATCATAGCTGGCAACAGAGGGCGCGGTGGAAATCACTGCTGGGTGGCAGGTCTCCAACGATGCCTCCGGCTCTGATCACAGGTGGATCCCAGGTCTGTGTTTCTCCAACACCACCACGGCGCAATCCGCGAAACACGGATCGTGCCACCTACACACGCAACCTTGAATACAAGTTTGCGACAATAAGCGATCCGGCGACGTTTGCGGACACGACACAGATTGAGGTACAAGTGAGCTATCTTACCAAAACAATGATAGATAGCTACCAAACTGCCTGCCCAGAGACCACCCCGCGCAGCACACCTGGCAAACAACCATGGTGGGGTGCTGATCTAGAGCGCAAGCGCGGCAAGGTAAGGGCAGCTCTGAACAGAGCCATTAACACATGTGCGGATGAGGACTGAGATAATTACTACGCAGCCAAATCCAGTTACAAAAAATGCATTAGATTCAGGAGTACCGCGGGGTGCAAATTCTGTGGTAGCATTGAATCTTGCCAGCAAGCTAACAAGGTAAGGAAGGTACTGGCGCAACAGAAATCTCCTGGGCCCACTACCCTCCGCAAACCTGACAACACACTCACTTCCTCGCCGAAGAAACGAGACGCGTCCTTATTGAGACTCACTTCCCTGGATGTGTCTTCACGCAGGTAATCGACTGGCAAGATGTTATTCAAACGCCATCAGACAACGATTGGCATTACGCACGCAGGGTGATCACGTTGGAGAAACTCCAATGGGCCATCCGGAGCTTCCATCCTTTTAAGGCAGCTGGTCCCGATGGAGTGTTCCCCGCCTTACTACAATGGGGTGGAACCTCTGTCGCAATAAGACTGATGCCATTAATGAGAGCGTGCCTGGCCTTTAGATACGTTCCCAAAGGATGGAGGGAAGTGAAGGTCATATTCATCCCTAAGCCAGGTAAAGGGGATTACACAAACGCCAAATCCCATCGACCAATCAGCCTGACCTCCTTTCTACTAAAGACTCTGGAAAGGCTGTGTGATAGGGAGTTGAGGGATGGCGCTCTAAAAACCATACCGCTACACGGTAACCAACATGCATACAGCTCGGGTAAGTCGACCGAATCCGCTCTTCATCTAGTGGTTGGCCAGATAGAGGAAGCGATTCATCAGAAAGGCACCTGCCTGGGCACCTTTATAGACATCAAAGGAGCCTTCGACAAAACCAACTTTTCCAGCATCAGCAGCGCCCTCTCCAGACATGGAGTAGAACAGGTACTAACGGACTGGATTACCAACATGTTAAGTAAACGAGTGGTTCGCCTTGAGGATGAGCGACAGCTGGCCATGATAGCCAGAGGCTGCCCCCAGGGAGGGGTGCTGTCCCCCCTTCTATGGAATCTGGTGGTTAACGACCTTATCACCAAACTCAACGCGAACCACTATTACACAATAGGTTATGCAGACGACCTTGCAATCCTTGTTTCGGGGAAAGTAACGGGAACAATCTGCAACCTCACTCAGCAGGCGTATCGTAGAAAGATGGTGCAGGGAATTCGATCTATCGGTGAACCCCACCAAAACTGAACTAGTTATGTTTACCCATAAACGAGCATTAGGCCCTTTCCGCCTACCAATACTGTTCGATACCGAACATCAGTTAGCCGACGAAGTCAGGTACCTCGGGGTTATTCTAGACAGTAAGTTAAACTGGAGTAGTCACTTTGACAACAAACTAAACAGGGCTTGCATCACCTTTTGGCAGTGCAAGAAAATGATAGGTAAGAAGTGGGGCCTAGCCCCCAAAATTATACTATGGCTGTACACGGCGGTAATCCGCCCCATGATCACCTACGGGGCCGTGGTCTGGTGGCCCTGCACCAAGCTAGTCACAGCCTCCAATGAACTACAACGAATGCAAAGACTTGCCTGCATGGCGACCACGGGCTGCATGAGGACAACTCCGACTGCAGCAATCGAAGCTATGCTGGGACTGCCGCCGCTCCACCTGTTCATACAGCAGGAAGTGACGATGGCGGCAGTACGCCTAAATTCTCTGGGGCAAGAGAGACACACTACACACCGCGCTGCTTGAGGGACTCAATAAAGAGTTCCCCATTACGAAAGCAATAAATGACCAGGTACCCAAACAATTCATCTTTGATAAAAAACACAAAATCCAACTTCATGAGGATGGCCGATGCGAGGGGTTGTGCCCCGCAGAGCTGCGCATCTTCACAGATGGATCCAAAACAGGTAGTGGCACAGGTGCTGGAATCTTCTCGGAGGACTTCAACATACGCATAGCCACACCATTGGGGGTCCATTACACAGTGTTCCAGGCCGAGTGCTTGGGTATTTCTCTGGCCGCCTCTGCCATCATAGCCAGGGAAGTTAAGGACCACTCGATACGCATACTCTCAGACAGCATGGCTGTCCTGCAAGCGCTAAACAGTCACACAGTTGACTCTGGGCTAATATACGAGTGCCACCAGCGCCTCAGCCAGGTGGGTAGCCTCAACAACATAACCATTCAATGGATTAAAGGACACAGCGGCTCGCTAGGCAACGATGCAGCCGATGAACTTGCCAGAAGGGGGTCGAGCATGGCACCAGTAGGACCTGAACCCATCGTGCCACTCCCCTTCGGGTACTTACGCACTCTGGTAAGGAAACGCACCAAAGATAAACATCTCAAACTATGGTCGGACCAAGGTGAGTGCAGGCTGGCCAAGGAAGCACTTCCTACAATTGATGGTCGCCTCACGAAACGGTTCTTCGACTAACTAAACTACAGCTGCGCACTGTTACAGCAGCTATAACAGGCCACGGGTCACTTAACAAACACCTCTTTGTCATAGGAGTCACAGACAGTCCGCTGTGCAGGGCTTGCATGGAGGACGATGAGACAGCAGCACATGTGCTACTAAACTGCCCAGTGGTCGCCACATACAGGGCAAAGTACTTCGGTAACCCAGGCACCCTCCGTGAGATGGTCAGTAACACCAAGGCGTTGCTGGCCTTACTTGAGGAGCTGGAGTGGATCGGATAATTGATTTCCCACCCGTACGCAAAATACGCGCATTGACGTGGAGTTGCGGACACCAGCCCATATTACCTATTACCTAAGGGTTACCGAGGCCCCTGGCAACACAGGCAACGGAAAGAACACGGGTGGGTTTTAGTCAGTAAGAGTCTGACATACCCCTCCCGCTCCTCCCAGAGCGGGAGAAGTTATTCGATAATTTACCAACTAACTTAAAAAAAGGGTTCAAGGGCTACAGTATAAATGAAAAGCAAACAAATTGATTCCATACATTTAATCTAATGTTTTCTTTTTTGATATAGTGTATAAACAGTAGTAGCTTCTGATAATGATGTTTTTTATTAAGAAACAAACACATGTATTAGTTTTAAACCTACAGTTATTCTTTTGTGACAGTTATTTCAATCAAAACATTGTCACAAGAAAACTGTCGGTGTATAAAACATCATATCAGCCAACTTTTCAAAGTTTATTATTATACATTTAAAATACACGTAAAACACGAATTGACTAGAGTTTGACTCCAGTGCGGTTTGGCACCTTTATACTAGACGTTGTAATAAATGTTTTGAACATACAATATCCACTTTAAACTATTTTTTACAGTACCTACATGACCTTTAATATGGCACATCTCGTTTAAGGAAAAATAGGAGGGGTTCGTAGCTAAATAATAACAGCTGCACGGTCAATCTTTAAGGTTATTGCCGAGGTCGGTCCGTGGATGGGAGACCACCTTTACATACCGAAACCTCTCCGTGGCTCGGAAAGTACGTTAAGCATTAACGGTCCCGGCTGTCATTTGTAGATCTTTGACAATAGGGTATTTTACTATATACGAGAAAAAATCCCACACCTGTGGGATGGGAGACCACAGAGCAACACGTCTATTGCATCCAGCGTTTTCGTCAAACTTCGCGCGAAATATTGAAAATGTAAAATTTTATTGCCTTTTTATGGCACTTATCGACTGAATAAAAAATTTGTGATTTTTTTGGGCATATTAGCACTATAGAATTTAATTAAGACACTTTTCAAAAATGGGTGTAAGACCCTATTTTAATGGGTAGTTAGAAGCCTGAAAGTCTGACACCCAGTCTTGCCAAGCGACTCGCTCAATGTAAAATACTGGTATTCAGCTGCATCGGGTTAGACTGGAAGCTGACCCCAAAACTGTTGGGAAAAAGCTAGGCAGATTGATCGTGTTGTAGGAAAAGTTCGGATTTGTAGAGCGTCTCCTCTGCCACTCATATTTATATGGCAGTTTTTTTCAAAACCCGATGTGGCATATTAAAGCTCAGCACTCTCATTGTCGCGGGAAGGTACTTATGGGTCACCGTGGCCCCCGCAACACAGGCAACAGGGAGGAATTTTTTTTTTTTTTTCGTGGTTGGGAAATCATCAAATAACTTCTCCCGCTCTGGTTGCCTGTGTTGCCAGGGGACTCGGTGACCCATTAGTACCTTCCCGCGAACAGGAAGGAATACGGGTGGGTTTTAGTCAGTAAGAGTCTGACACACCCTCTTTCATTTTTGATGATTTCACAACCTCAAAAAAAAAAAAAGCACTCTCATTGTGTAACACAGTTTCAATCATAATCCGAGATTTTGAAGGATATTGCTAATCCATTGCTTCACAGGTTCGAAAAATTCAGCTGCTCAACAACGTAAATAGTGCAATGAAGGTGAACTGTCAAAATTAAACTCCAACCGTCTTATTACAAAACAAGGATTATCTTCAGATCCAGGTTTAAATTATTGAGCCATTTTTGAATTTTGAACTTTATTCCGACTACGTTAAAGTTCTTATTGAAAAACTGTCAACTTAGTACCGGACTAAATAGTGAGTTTTGTATAAAGAACTGCATTTCAATCATAGTAAAGTTCTTATTACGAAAACAGGTTCGATGGTTTAAACCATGTCATAAGAAATCTTTGTTTTGTAATAACACCGATTGCGATCAATTGTCATTTCATGTGTGTTACGCAATTGCCCTGCAGGTACTGTACTAACGTTATAACTAAGTATATACAACACGTTCGGTTCAAGAGATCTAGAACGGCGTACAAAATGGTAGACCGAAAATTTAGATACTTTTCTAAATAGTCCCTGTATCTTGTTCGCTACTTAACTTTACAATAAAACGTATTTCGTTCATTTTATCACACTATAAACGTCAAATGAAGACCAAGCAAGACATTTAGAAAAAAATAATGCATCTGACCTACAGACTTCAAATATATTTTAGAAGTTTCTAAAAAAAAAAAAATAACAGTAGTTGGAGATATTTTAAAACCTATGTTGATTAAAACTAAGAATAAGGATTTAGTATTCAGTTGGTCTTCTAGACTTGTAAAGAAAATTAAAGCCAAGAAGTGATTAAATCGCGCGAGGAACACAAAGATACTGAAGGACTTTTCACATAAGTTGAGAAAGATTTAGTGGCAACTTAAGAAATACACCGAACATAATATATGCATTTGTTATACAAGACAGTTAATCACAAGAAAGTCAATGGCCAGAAATAATCAAAGAGTCCAGTTGATTTTTAATAGAGTAAACAATATTACTTAAAAAACTAACGAAGTATAGGTAACTGAAGATAGATTAAATATATACAAACTGTAAATCTCACAAATTAAATTTAAGAAAACATGGAACCGATAAAGGGAAGATCCTCGTTGATACACAAGTTTACTTAATGACACAAATAATAATTCGCTGTAGAATCTACACAATTCTGTCCATGAAATCCCAAGTATCCTTCGATTCTTCATTTTGTCATTTCCTCGTAATTTAGATACACTGTAGAATCGAAGGATACTTAGGATTTCATGGACAGAATCCCGCACAAACTGCGTCTATCACCATTAGTACAGTTTCGAATAATGACTCCATAGAGCGGCTAGTGATACAGGGCAGAGTGGAAGGTAATAGACGTGGGAGATCACCGATGAGGTGAACCGATCGAATAAAATCCACGGTTGGAGAACCTGTTAACGCTTTCGCAGTCGGTGAAAGCCCATAGACGTCATAACTATAACACTTATATAGTCTGATACACCGTCCGTGAAAACGTTAATGAATGCGCCGGAGTGTCATCTAACAGAAGAAGATGGACAGAGATAGTGAAACGAGCAATGACTACACCTGCGAATGGACACAGTTCACCGTAACAACGACGGCTTTGTTAAGATTGAAGGCAAGAAGAAGAAGAATCGAAGGTGCTTTAATCATCGTTTTAAATATGAACAAACGCAATTGTTCGAGTAAAATTATTTGAATTGTATTATTATATTAAATTCCAATGAAGTCATTACTGTTGTCGCTGTTGTTATTTGCTTCTACATTTCTCTTGTTTCACTTTTATCTATTACCCGTAGTTTAAATAAAATGGCAGTTTCTGTAAAAGCCTCCTCATTATAATGCGTCTCTTTTTTGTTAACAACAGTAATCACGAAGTCTATGCTTACAAATTCTTATACAACTTAAAACTAACACTATTTATCAATTCGTTTTTAATATTAAACAGTTTTAATTTTATCGTGACCAATTCGTTTAATCTTAGTTCTATAATATTTCACACTTTAAAATTACACAGTATACATGTACGTACATACAAAATATTAGACATAGGTAGTATAAAAGACCATATTCTGGAACGATGCGTGAAGTATGAATCTCGATCTCGATTTGAAACCGACACTTTTCTTGCTCATCTCTACACAAATCCAGTTTTATTTGAGAGATAGAGATTCAAGCTTGTGCATCATTTTAGAATACAGACCTAAGACTTCGGTATAGATACTCTACCTACAAGAAAGTATCTTCTCTTCTTTGGGGTGGATGGCAGTTGTTGTTAATTTGTTGGTCTGGCAGATGTAAACGGACCTTTTTGGAGTTTGTGCTGTTGCATTGGTGGAGGCGCTGCTTTGGAAACATCACGCTGTCGTCCTTCAACTGTGTGAAAAGAGAAAGTAATTTAAATAAACATTACATAAGATAATGTATCCGATTTCAGACAAATCTTCAGTAATTTACACTGCAATTTTCATTGACTGGTAAACCTTAATTTTCTTGAACTAACTGGCTAACCTGAATAATTTAGAACGTTAGAAACAGCAGCCTCGACCGATATAAGGAATACATACATACACACATAATCAGCCTATAATGTTCCCACTGCTGGGACACAAGCCTCCTCTCTGTGATAGGGAGTGGGCCGTAATCCACCACGAGGGCCAAGTGCGGGTTAGTAGATGTCACAGGTCTTTGAATTTTTGTTCTAGGACATGCCGGTTTCCTCACGATGTTTTCCTTCACCGTTTTGAGAGTAGTGGTGATGAAATAATTTACACAGAGTAAAGCGCCTGTCTGGGTTCGAACCTACGACCGACCCGGCCGCGAGTCGTAAGTCGCGGCCATTACCACTGGGCCACTACTCCTGGGCTGCTGATATTAAGGATTGGCTATTATTAATTAATTAATGCATTAAAGTAAAGACGACGTAAATATGACGACCAAATTCAAACGTTCAGAAATGAATTCGAATGCTCGAAGAATAGACTTTGATAAGATGATAGATTTGGCGACGAAGACGCACGTATCAAATGAATCTGAAAAACTTTTGACCAAGTTTTAGCCGAAAGTTCTGAAGACGTCGAAAATTATTCTTACAACGACATTATTCGATCATAGAAATAGAAATCGAGAAATCCAATATTAAAAATTATTATTCTGAGACATCAATTAAATTCAGTCAAAGTAATAAAACAGTTGGACTTGGAAAGCAGATCTTGGGAATTTTTATTATTCAGCGAAAAAGTTTCAAAGTTGAATGGGCGAGAAGAAATTGGTTGGGGCGACTGTTGCAGTTGATGGACCTTGATAATATTGAATATGATAATAAAATGGTGGCTTATAATTTTATTTTTTGGATTGTTAATAAATAATTTATCCACATTAATTTCGTATGCATATTTCGTTTGTCTGTTATAAAATAATCGATCCCCAAACTATTCGTCGATGGCTTTGATGTAAGGTTTTGTTTTAATTAGGCTGAACTTCTCTAAAGCTTTGGCTTTGACTTTTAACATGCACTAGACTTATTTAACTGTCGTATCCAATTTTATTGTAATGCTGAATTATCAGTCAAAAACTGTGGTTTAATAACGCGATATTTGTGGGTTAATTTTGGTACACATTTTACGTGTGTGCTTGAGCGTGCATTTATGAACAAAGTCTCAAATAGACCCACATCTTTTCAAAATAAGAGTCCCAGCTGATCCACGGTTAACAAAAACGGACTCGAACATTCTTTGTGTTGATCGCAGTAAAACAGCCCTCCTACGTAAAAGTATTTACCGAATGTCTGCAGTTATTTTCAAAAAAATCCTAATAATGTTTAAAATGAAATTGAAACTTGCTTTGCTTATGGTTTTAATGCTTATTTTATTCTTACATTTAGATAATTATTATTTTGACATTGACAATTGTTTTTTTTTGTGTTAGTATGTAAGTAATTGTGTTATTTCATTTTAATTGTGTGTCTTTTATTTCGGCACCACTAATTTTATTATTATTTGTATGCTTTCGAGTAAAATGTAGCGAACTGACCATCTTATTTTATAACAACTTATTGTATTGAAACCTACATTTACGAATTTGAATAGACAGTATTCAATCTCTTTCAAAATCTGTATTTATTGCTACTAGCAGTAGAACAGTCGTTGAAGCAAATAAACAGTAATCCATATCCTTGCTCTTTGAACTATCACAATATCGTTTTCGTAGGCTAAGATGTTGAACGATGAGTTTCACGCTTGACGTCACACTCGCTTGCAACTGAAGCACGCTCGAGCGTACGTGACTGCTTCTAAAAATATCTTGAACTCTCGATACTACTCCTACTATACCCCCACGATATTTTTGTACACGTATGTTTCATGAAAACGCAACCTTACGAGTTTGTATGCATGTCGCTGAATTCTAATATTTTCTTATCAAATGTGTTATGCTGTAAACATTTAGGCCGAAACTTAGTTAAACTGAGTGAAGACTCTCATCGTAATTGGAATATTTTTTATTTCTGTATTAGTAGATCTTCTAAGACCCTTTTATAAGTAAATTAGCTGCGCTCTGCGATTTCACCCGCGTATGTCTCGATTCCGTAAACATATCGGGATAAAAAATATTCTATGTTCTAATCTAGGTCATGGTCTACCTATGTGCCAAATTTCATCCAAATCTGTTCAGCCGTTTTAGCGTGAAAGTGTCAAAAACAAACAAACAAATTCACTTTCGTATGTATAATATTATAGCTAGGATTATTGAGTCAATATTTTGAAACTAAATTGCACCGACCGACATTTTCTAGCTGACTGATCCCTGAAAAGAAATGCCAAAACCAACCCAGAAGCTAGGTGTTTGAAAAAAAAAACATTTTGTTGATCTAATGAAGGTCTATGTAGGATGTGAGTGAATTGACTTAGATTTCGGTTTGGTTTCCATAATAAGACGGCGTTTTTAAATAAAAAAAAGATGCGGTACCTACTTAAATTAAGGAACAAATTAGTAATATCTCGAATGGTAATGTTAACTTACTCGTATAGTTAATTCATGTCGAGTCCGTCTGTGTGAAGACGTCAGCAGTTCCGTATGTGCTCGCGATTCATTCCCGACAGGGCTGTCGCTTGCCCTCACCCAGCACCACAGCCATTTGTATGGAGGAATGTTCCTGTTGAAAGTAGATACTTAGTCAATGGTCAAGTCGAGAGGTCACGGGAATCTGTTGGATCCGAGAAGCACTGGGTCGGTAGACGTCGCGACGTTCGGGGCCTATGTCCAGTTGCGGACATATTTGGGCTAAATGATGATAATTATTCGAAAAAGTGCCCATTGCTGTCCAGTAGTGAATAAAAATCTCGGGGTGGAAACTTAAACAATCGCCATACGAATATGTCACTGCGGTAGATCTACGATACAGACAGTAATTGTGGCAGTTATGACGTCACTTGCTGAGGAACTAAAATGACTGAGAAAAAAACAAAAGAAAGAAAAATTGTTCATTCTGCACAAACAGAACGCACATTAAAAAAAATACATAAAATACATACATACAAAGTAGCCAAAAGCCTCGTATTCAAGCCATATGAGTTTGAAAATTTTGTCCAGTGCTTGATGTCAAGGCCAGGGACCACGGACAATTTACATTGCGTAAAATTACTCTGTGTTGCGACAATGGCAAATGACAACAAACAAACAATTAAAACAAAAACAAAATGCTGATTGCAGAGTGGTAAAATAACTACTTTTGTAACAAACAAACAAACAACTATAACAAGAACAATTAAACCGTGCGTCGCATCTGTGCAAGAACAGGTCGTTGCTCAGCAAAGCAAGCTGAGCGAGCGTCTCCCTTTCTACCAGCCATCAAATTGTAGTTAAATTACAGGAAATCATGAACTCACTAAATTACATTTTTATGAAAATTATCTGATAATCTTTGAGACAAAAGTGTCTAGTGGTGGCATCTACATCGCCACATGCTAACTACGCAACATACTGACGTCACGCAAAATCCTGCATCACGCAAGCGGAGTTTACCGAGCAACTAGCATTTACAACATCCCGACATCAACCGTCGGGCACTTGCCCACAAGACACGACACCCGTCTGGTCGGAGGATCCTCCCTTGTCTATGGAGGATGAGTGAACTTTACACCGTGTTTCTCCTGCCTCTTTAAGTTCATTATGTTTGCCACTTGTTTAACAAGTATTTCGTAAAAATGTCACTTAGTGAGTTTTACCTTTACACCCACGATTAATGTACACAACAAAAACTTATAAATCCAACCTTATAAAGCCACTCACAAATACGGAGAGTTATTAAATAATTCATGATTTTCAATCTACCGGCTTAATTAATTCAGTGAAGTAAGTTGGGGAGCACATACCAATTATCACAATTTAATTACATTAAATGTGTACGTTAAGCCAGAAATATTTTCCTAATATTTAATTAGTAGGTTCATCAAAAATTTTATGTTACGACTATTTGAGTTTGACTTAGCCAGGTTTGCAAGGGCCTCTCACTCTCCTTTTGCGAAAATATCATGACGCAGCGGAAAAAGGAGAGGGAAATTTCGTGTGCTCTTCCGGCCCACAGCAGGCGCACTGGGCGTTGGCAGTGGGCAGATAACGCCCTCTTCCGGCCCCCCTAAATGGGTCCAGGTACGGCGGACTCGGAGACATCCACCGTCCCCTATCATATAAGCCCCGAAGTGGTGGCGCGAAATGTTCCATTTAGACGTAGCGGGCGTGTCAAACGCCTCACCCCCCGCTTGACCAGACGGAGCCCGCAGAGGCCAGCACCAGTCGGGGGATACGTTGCAGAGTGCTTAAGTAGCCGTAGGCCCTGGTGCAAGTGTGCGAGGGAAAACGGGGTGGTCTTAGTCAGTAGAAGTCTGACAGACCTCTCCGTCGGCCCCAAGACGGAGGACATCCATGAGGATTTCCACCCCGTCAGCAAGAAAAAAGGTTTGCAAGGGCGATTTTTCATCGCTTAACTGGAAATTCAATGCACTCATTTAGCGCCCGCCGTGTGTGAGGCGCTGGGATGAGCTTTGTTGGATTTGCAATGCTCGAATCAATACCGAGAGTTGAAAATCCAACGCGCTATAAAAAATCGTCGCGTTAAAAAGTCGCCCATACGAACCTGGGCTTAATTTGTTTCTCTAATAAAGTTGTAGGTAATTTAATTTCGTGCTTATTAATGGAATTGTGACGAAATGATGATATTAATATATAACAATCTTATTTGCTGAATTAACTTTCGTCCTATTAATAGGATTCTTATTACAATTTCAAGTTGGAGATGTTATTTTGGGGGCTTTTAAGTGATTTGGTAGGTATTTGAATTCAAGATGACAAAAGAAAACTTGGCTTTTCTTCTTTTCAAAAATTCTTTCTTTATTTTCGCACAGTACTTCCATGCAATTCGCCATTATAACAACATAATATCATGATATCTCGCCTGTATTCCACGAAGGGTTTGGCAGAGGTGTACCTATAGTACACCCACATTTCGACAATTATGTTTCATGAGTCACAAATAAAGACTCCGAACTGCTACTGAGAAATTCCAGATGGATTATCCCAATAACACTTTGACCGACCCGGGAATCGAACCCAACAACTCATGCTCAGCAGTGTTGTGAACACTAGACCAACGAGGCAGCCATTATATCAAATAAACCCCCCCTTAGTACCAAGGGGGGGTTTTAGATTGTTTCACAAACAATATTTATAAACCCAAGACTCTTATATACACCACAATATTTAACGAGTGGTTAAAGAAGCAACAGATAGTCACTTAAACCGCACTAAAATAAGACTAAGTTTATGACTAAAGCATAAACCATTTAGTGCTTAAGTGCAGTTTGACGTCACTAACTCAAATTGAGTACCATACTCGTATTAGAAACAAGATGGCGTCGTTAAGGACCTATTGTTGTTTTAAAAGTCATTTTTAAGCGTTAAAAGCTGTTCTTGTTCATATTTATGGAAGCGGGCATTCCAGAAAAAACTAACCAGCGTTTGTTTTTGTATCAAACGAGGGGTGGAAAATGTGTTTATCGTTCAGCGTTGTAGATTTTTATAGTTGGACTTTTTTATTTTGTGGCTAAAAGTAAATTTCAGTTTGGGTTTAGTGATGCAATAAAGTTGTAACTAAAATATAGCATATGAGCCCGTATTCTTTCGTATTAAGACGAATATGGAAGTCTGATAAAAAAAAAACTTTTATTACAAGAGAATTTTCAGGACATTATACCTATGTTAATTATTATAAAGTTGGAAAAACTAAATTGCGATTACTCTGATTTGTGTATAATTATGACACTAAAAGAAAGAAACAATATCCTAGAAAAACTATTTGGGCGAATAAACGACCGACAAAAGTCCTAAAAACTCAGGACCACTTCAGAAAAAGTAGCTATTTATTTTTACTTCATAATTAACTAAATGACTGAACTTTTAAGTAAACTCCTTAATATTACGAACAGAATTTCAGTTCTGACCTTTCTCAAATCACTGGAACTGACGAACGAAGGCAACTTTACGAGTAATGAGTTTTACAGGATAAATAATTAACGCTTAATTATCGTTAAAACCGAACAAATGAAGTGTAACAATGATTAATTCTGATATTGTCAAATGTTTTGTTCGAAATTCGAATGATTAACGGCACTTGTTTTAAATTCGTTCTAAACCGTTGCTTTTGAGTTTAGCTTTGATTATATTAAGTTTATATGACATGGTGCTGTAACCTTTTAGAAATAATCATTCATATTTGTTGGGATAATGAAATTTATAAAATAAATTCATAAAATTTATTTTATAAATTTTTATTTTATAAAAATCTGTTTTCGTCCAAATGGAATGGGACACACACACTTGACTCTAACAAATATTAGCATTTTAAAGCTTAATATAGCAAGCTGTTATATATATAGCAACCGTCTCGCGCGCAGGTTTGACGATTTCCAGCCTCCCGAACAAGCTGGATTCCCTAAAGGCTTTAGCACCGTAGACCACATACATACGCTGCGGCAGGTTATACAGAAGACCGAAGAGTATAACCTGTCTCTCTGCTTAGCGTTTGTGGACTACGAGAAAGCCTTCGATTCGATCGAGACATGGGCTGTACTGCAGTCTCTTCAACGGTGCCAGATCGACTATCGGTACATCGAGGTGCTTAAGTGTCTGTACGAAAACGCCACTATGTCAGTCCGACTCCAGGACCAGACCTCGAAACCTTTCTTTCTGCAGCGAGGTGTGAGGCAGGGAGACTTTATCTCTCCGAAACTGTTCACTGTTGCACTGGAGGATGTCTTCAAGGTTCTCGACTGGAGAGAGCTAGGCATCAACATCAATGGCGAATACATCACTCACCTTCGGTTTGCCGACGATATAGTTGTCATAGATGATATGATATGATGACCTCAGTAGATCTTCAGAAAGAGTGGGTCTTAAAATGAACATGGACAAGACAAAGGTCATGTCAAATGCCCATGTTACACCCACTCTCACGAAGGTCGGAGACGCTACACTCGAAGTTGTGGACGTGTATGTTTACCTAGGATAAACTGCCCTCTTAGGTAGGTCCAACTTCGAGAAAGAGGTCAATCGTCGAATACGACTCGGCTGGGCAGCGTTCGCAATATCACGTTATATCTTCTCGTCCCACATACCGCAGTATCTCAAGACGAAAGTCTTTGACCAGTGCGTGTTGCCAGTGATGACCGATGGCACTGAAACGTGGTCGCTCACAATGGGCCTCATTAAAAGGCTAAAATTCATTAAAAGGGCAATGGAGAGGGCTATGCTTGGAGTTTCTCTACGTGATCGAATCAGAAATGAAGAGATCCGTAGGCGAACCAAGCTTACCAACATAGCCCGAGTGGGCAGGGCACATTGCTCGCAGAACAGATGACCGATGGGGCCGAAAGGTTCTGGAGTTGCGACCGCGTACCTTGTGAAGGCCGCAGGAATCCGCTGGACGCGGAAAGCACAAAACCTGTCGAAATGGCGGTGCTTGGGGGAGGCCTTTTTTTTTTTTTTTGGGTGGGAAATCATCAAATAACTTCTCCCGCTCTGGGCGGAGCGGGAGGGTGTGTCAGACTCTTACTGACTAAAACCCACCCGTATTCTTTCCCGTTGCCTGTGTTGCCAGGGGCGTCGGTGACCCATAAGTAACTTCCCGCGACCCCGGCAGGCATCGGTCCTAGTGGACCCCTACTTTTGTGCTGACGACATCTCTTTGAGGCGCGCGTGGAATATGACGCGCCGTCGACCCGGACCTGGTCCTTACCGGACGGTGAGCTACCCATTGCTCACCGTCCGCAAGCCCGCGCCTACGGTGGCTGGTAATCCGCCCGAGATTCCCGACGCCCAGGGCGTCTCCTGCGGCGGCTAGGGGCGAGATGGCGTCAACCGTCCCGCCTCCTCCTTCGCGAGCATTACTGCTTCGCAGAAGGAGGTGACGGCTGCCCATGCCCTCTCGCTCCGTACCATGGCCTGAACCAGGGCCGGACGCGAGAGGTCTCTGCCGCCAATCGCCTCCACGAGGACACGGCGGTGCTCTGCCCAAGCCGAGCAGACCTCCACCGTATGCTCCACCGTGTCCTCTGGGCGATCCACACAGTGGTGACACCCGGTGGGGGAGGCCTATGTCCAGCAGTGTACGACTTTCGACTGAAATAATGTTGATGAAAGCTTAATATTACGTAAACGGATCCCTAAATTGAAAAATGACTTACACAAACCCGAAATATTTTTGAACGGCCTATCCAACGATACCCCACACCATGGGGCAGACGAGAAAAAAATATCCGCCCCACTTTGCGTGCAAAGGACATCCCTAAAAAAATGTTTTTTCCAATATTTTGTTTTACCACTTTATCGGCGTAATTAATATGTCGGCGTAGTACTAAGAGTCTCTGAGCTCAGCCGGGGACAGACAGACAAACAGATGGACATGGTGAAACTATAGTTGTTCTTTGTTTACTACGGAACCCTAAAAAGAAGAAATATACACTACAAAATATACAATGGGCGGTCTTATCGCTTACTGCAATTTCTTCCAGCAGGGCTAACATGACACGTGACAATTTTGAGTTTACTCGAGCTTAGCGGCCATTTTAGGCATTAGGATGACGTCAGAATCGTAGACAAATTTCGACAAATCGAGAAAGAGAGCTTTCTCACAATTATCATGTTAGCGCTGCTGGCAGGTTCTCTTGAACGTGGCTTGATGTCCTGATCGCGTCCAGTTTAATTGGCGATATTTGCCCAAAGAATGTTATTTAAAGCCGTATTCTTATCTAGAGCCTCAATAGTACGACTGTAAAATCTTGTTTTTCCATGGTAACAGCCTAAAAACTTTATTAACAGGCCAAATCTCAAAAAACCATAACATTATCTCGTGTAATGTATAAATTATGCGAGTTACTTATCGCACAGCATTTTTTACACAAAACATTTTCAGTATTAGCAAGATTACTTTAATAAAGGCTCATTTTATAAAGTATCTTTATTTATACTCAGGGTGAATTTTATAAAGACTGCTCGGCATGATCCTAGGAGGAAGAAAAATTGAGTTTGATTCAGGAATTTTGTCACCTTGCTAAATTTTTGAAAGATCATTGTAGGGTTCATTGGACAATGTGTTCTTGCCAGGATTTACTATAATACTAATAAGCTGTAAAGTTTTGTGTTGTTTTTGTTAATTAAACTTATTTTTTTGTTCGTTTTTTTGTGTAATCTAAACACAGGCTGCTTCTATTATTATGGAAAACTAATTTAAACTTCATGGGTTTACCCATTTTACCCGCTGATGTATCCTACATACACTGTTTGTTCTGGGTATGGTGAGATACAACGAACTCAGAGTGCGCCGGGAATTTACATTGGCGGCGTATGTGTTAAAGCTCCTACGTGGAGTAGCTCATAGCCCGGGTGTGCTGCGTCACCTGAAGCTATGCGTGCCGGACCGGTACGTGTGGAGGACACGACGCGTGTGCCAAAACCAACCTGCTGTCGAAAACACCCCTCACCCGCACAATAAGTGTACTAAACGAAGTGCATGAGAGAATTGACATTTTTTTGTGCAATATGAGTGAATTCGTAAGAGTTTCGTTGAATTTTGTTAGTTATATTTAAATATTAATATTCTGTGTTAAGTCTGATTTTATATTTTAGTTTGATAATATGTACGTACATTACATTCTGTAGTACGACTACAGATTGTGTTTTTAATAAGTTAAGTGTTGCTCTTGTATTGTTAAAGTTTAGTTCTTTTTTTATGTATTAGACGTAAGTTGATGTTTCAAGTATTTGGTGTGTGATTGCAAACTCACTATTGCATTGTCATCCTGTAAAGATAGTGTGTGTAAGTTTTAAAAAAATAAATAAATATGTAAATTTGCGTAGCATAAAGCAAATACAACACACAGAAATCGTTATTATTATCATAATTCTGTTGTCCGTATCCCAATTTATTTACTTAGTTAGTTAGGGTCGACGCAGCATCAAAATCAAAATATTTTATTTCACATAAACCTACATGGGCACTTAGGAAACGTCGGAAGCTAGGTGCACGGTTCCAATTGGTCATTTCCTATGGAGAAGTGCCGGCAAGAAACTCCACGGTAACTGTCTCTCTAATCTCACATCTCTCTCATAATTTGTCTTCCATACTTTTCTATTAGCCATCACCTCGGTAGTCACCCCTTTCTCCTTTCTTAAACACAGATATAAAGACAAAAAAGCCGAAAACAAATCGGAAAAAAAAATAAAAAACAAAAAAACCCGACTGCTAAAACATAAGAAACAAAATAAGCATTATAATCTATAGAATTTTTGTATCGCGTGCACACAAACAAAAGTTACACCATAATTCAGATTATTGCTTTGTTGCCTACGATACCAAAATTCTATAGATTATAATGCTTATTTTTCTCGTTTCAGTTATGTTTTTTAGCAGTCGGGTTTTTTTGTTTTTTAAATAATTTGCTTTATTTCAAGTATTTTAGTTTTATATATAAATGAATTGTCTCATTACTGACTATTATTTGATATCAATATTGTTGTAATTTATTTAAAAAAAACCTTCCCCTCCTTTTTTTTTGTAGTTCCAGACGTAATATATAAATATTATATAGCCTATGTCACTTCCACAATTAAGACGAATCTAACGACACCTCTTATTTTAAAATCCATCAAGCCGTTTAGGCTACAGAGCGTGCCAAAGAAATAGACATACATACATACATGATTATCGAGAGTGTGTATGTACTATCGGCCAATCTTCCGCATGCTCACCTCTAAGGCGATAATCGTATAGCACGGCTCACGACTCGATCGCCCGATGCAAGCGTTTTGGCCAATGGGATGCATGAAGCGTATTTTAGCCGTGTTTGTATTAATGTAATTATGTATAGTGTGTGTGACAGTCACACTAGGCGCGTGCTATGCTCACTTGTTTGTAAGACATTTTTTTAATGGGCACGGCCAGCGAGAGCGCTTTATGAATTGTTATTGTTGACAAGAAGTAATTTCGTACTAATATCTTCCGTTTGGTTTAGAAAATGTATTATTGGTATTGCTATACGCGTACCCTAAAAAAACTTTATTTAGCATTTTTGTTTACCACTTTGCCAAATTACAGCTTTCTAGTAAGAGTCTGTGAGCTAAGCCGGGGACAGACAGACAGACAGACGGTCATGGCGAAACTATAAGAGTTCCTTGTTGACTACGGAACCCTAAAACGAAGCAAGTTACGTAGTTTTGTTAGAAATTGTCATTTGCTATCTCTTTCTTTTATTGCTGTTTTGATTAAAATAGCAAAATTACTTACAGTAGTATTTGAACCATTACTTGGCGCAGTTTATACAATGTTATCAGATTTTTTTATTATTGCTGTCGCAACTTTTGCAACTGCAATAAAAATAAGTTCATTATCTAAGCACCATTGTTATTCAGTGGGAACGTCAGAACATCTGGTTAAACAATAGATCGGCTTTATAGAACGGCCATAAAATACGGTCGCAAAAAATTACGAAATATTTCTTCAACACACTTGCTTGTAAAGTGACTCAGAAATTCAGCTTATTATATAGAAGTATTTTTACTTTACATTTCTTTTTTCAATATACGCAGTTTTTGTCCAAAAACAATGAATATTTTTGAGAAAAAAAAATTCGTTACATCAGATAAATCAATCATCAAAATTATCATCATTTCATAAAATTATATATTTTTCACTACATATTAACCTTAATTTGCTTATTCAAAACATTATTTTGTTTATTATATTTTTTATATAGGCTGTTTAGCGGTTTTTCCAGCGCCTTTATTTACACCTGCGGCGCGCGGGATAAACAAAACAAGCGCGGTATTTTCCAGAAATACTTGTTAACGTTTTCATTGTGTGGTTAATTATTATCAAAAATGTTGACTTCAATTAGGAAAGAAGAGCGAAGAGCAACGCGTAGATTTAACCCCCCGGAAATACTAATCTAGGCACGAAACGCTAGTGACAGCCTGTTGCCTGCAAAATCTAGAGAGAAATACCTAGCGGCGTACGAAACTAATAACAATACCAGTCTCTTTTTTTCCTCTCAAGTTGAAAACCGTCGTATGAAACGCGCACACACTCGACTCCCTTATCGCGCTCGCTCGCCCTCGGCTCGCGCGAATAATACCGGCTCGTGCAGTGAGTAACCAACATACCACACATATTTATATTTTTTGTTACACGCCCTATACTCACACAAATTCATATTGTCTCTAATTGGACGAAACCAGGAAGGGGTGTGGTTTGTCACTAGCTGCGCTTGCCGCAGAAATATTTTCTAAAGTGAGCATGCTTAAGTTTTGCCAATAGTACATACTCTCGAAAAACATTACCCTCCTTCTGGGGCAGTCGGGTAAAAACACTTACATTTTTAATAAACAACTCACCTGAGGCTTATAAATATCCTGTTCGAGAATATAAAGTAAATTACGGGGTTGGCGGCAGAGTTGAGTGGTGCTAGGCTCTGTATGAGCGAGGCGATGGCTATGTTGCCCTGCGTGTCCGGGACGTAGCCGTAGACTTGCAGCAGATCGAAGATCATGTATGGGGACCAGCACAGGACGAACACTGCAACAAATAAAAAAGTTAGATTTTCAAAGACAGTGAAACTTCCTGGCTCTTATACATAAGACGCTGACAACACCTAAGCCGCGGTCGCTGTCAGATTGCATAGAAAATAAAGAAAAGCGCGATGGCACAACGCTTGTAATTTATTGCAAAAATCAAGCAATAATCTATTTACTCAAAATTGAGTTGAGTAATCGAAATAAAAAACAACCAAGTTCTGTATTCAAATAAGTCGTTCTTGTTATTAATTAAATACGTAACGTATGTTGATATTTAATACAGATATTTTGGATTAGAACTCAAGGTAAAGAGGTTAGTTTAACGTTAGTTTATATCGATATTGTTTTTCAAAACGTGTTTTGGTAACAGCAAAGTTCTGGGAAATGTGTTCAAAATTAACATATATTTTTTCCGCTACCGCAAACTATACAGATTTGGCAATTTTTTTCTTAAGAGAAGCCTATTTTGGTCAATTGGGTTTTGTCAGCGCCTTAAATAGGTACCCTAAAAACGACGCTCGAATGCCAGTACACGTTTCCTATAAAACTATCCCATAGTACTCCAGAAGACACTTTAGCCGGAGTTATTCCGTCAAGTGTTAATTGGAGATGACTTTCAATAAGAGTATAAAAGTTGAATTTACGAAATTATAAGGCTTAGGTCATACAAATGATTTGCTTCATTGTTAAACTACCACAAACAACGTAAAGAGAACTAATTATTAGTTTTTGTTTAGCCCTTGTTCAAATTTCGGTTAGCTAAATTGCTAACAAGTTTGTAACTAACTGTACCGAAATCGGTAGTGTGTAAAAGGGGTATTTGTGAGAATCGATCTATTACCGGTAGGGATGCTACATTGTGAGATGAATTATCTATAGACCACGGCTCATTTCTGAGAAGCAATCTAAAGTTTTGACAACAAGTGCGTGTCGAACCACGCACAATAAAGATTTCCGTAGTTGGGATGAGTTTATCCCAAGAAAAAACTTACATCGTAGTTGAAAAACACGCTGCCTCGTACATTCCAACTGCAAATTTTGGGTAAGTTTGTACGCACAATATTATGAGATTTACCATTTTATTTAAAGACCATAGACTTCATAAAGGTTTCCTGTAGTCAAGAACTATCTGTATTTTTTTAAAATAACCATAAAAGTATTTTTTTTAAATATAATAAAATATATCTGAAATCCTTACAACAAACCCTTTCATTTGATATGTCACAGGATACAATTTGTGAAACTTTTTTTTTAAATTTTCTAATTTGCTCCCCAAAAGTGACTCCCATAATCAAAATTCATTTATTTAAATTACACGCTCGTGTTTCACATAAATTCATATGTGTACCAAATTTCAACTTATTCGGTCTAGTAGATTCGGAGCAAATTGGCAGCCAATTTGCTCAGGAGTGATCTTATAAGGGTTCTGGTTTTACCTTTTGAGGTGCGGGACCCTGAAAACGTTGATTCCAGGTAGGTACATTTCTGTTCTAGTTCTCTATACCACCTGTACCACCAGTACATCCACAAACAAGAGTGTACCTACCTACCATAATACAAATCGCAAACAACATTTCATTGTTTTGTGAACATAACTGTCAGATTATTCCTGGGACCCTTTTTATACCTCGCTGGCTATTAGATTGAAAGATGTATGGTGTGTTAAATGAGGGTGGAAGTGACGGAGCATTTGCGAAAATTATATTTATTTGCCATGAAAAGAACCATGGGTCCGGAGGATTTTGGGGCTAAATGGTATGGTGGCATCATGTAAGATATAAAGACGAATGAGGGATGGGACTTATTAGGGGCTTAAAAACAATAGCCGTGGATAATTATGATGTATTAATGTTTGTGGCACAGTTATTTTGGGTACAAAACGTTTTTGTTAGGGATACCTGCATGTCAGAAAAGATGAATGTGTTTAACTTTGATGAGGGTTTTTAGGGTTTAAATATTGTTGATGCTTTTTTAAGACTAAAGTCTGTTTAGAATGTTTATAGTTCAGATTTCAGTGTGAGAATGAGATGAAGCTATACAGGGGGTATAGCTCCATCTCTTTCCCACTGTGAAGCAATGTTAAGACGCTGACAACACCTAAACCGCGGTCACTGTCAGACTGCATAGAAAAGAAAGAGAAGTGCGATGACACAACGCTTGTAATTTATTGCAAAATATGAAGCAATTATCAATTTATTAAAAATTGAGTTGAGTAATCGAAAATAAAAAACAACCAAGTTCTGCATTCAAATAAGACGTTCTTGTTATTAATTAAATACCTAACGTATGTTGATACGAGAGCGGGAGGGTGTGTCAGACTCTTACTGACTAAAACTCACCCGTGTTCCTCTCGTTGCCTGTGTTGCCAGGGGCCTTGGTATCCTTTCCAGACTTTCCCACGACCGCGGCACTCGTATTTAACAGATGTTACAGAATATTTTGGATTGGAACTCAAGGTAAGAGGTTAGTTTAACGTTAGTTTGTATCGAGATTTTTTGGCAAAACGTATTTTGGTAACAACCAAGTTCTGAGAAATATGTTCAAAATTAATATATATTTTTTCCGCTACCACAAACTATATAGATTTAGCAATTTTTTTTTTAAGACAATCCTGTTTTAGTCATTTGCCTCTTGTCAGCGCCTTAAAATAATACTGCTATAAGAGGCCGTGGTTGCCCCCCTGAACATTTTTAATAAGAGGCACTAGCTTGGCAACTTCGGATTGGTGTCAAATGTTTTTAATTATACAACCACCAAATAAGTCACCAGATTGCATAGAAACATGAAGAAGGACAAACGATAAGGTATAAAATAAATATCACAAATTATTTTAGCACTAACAATATTCTTTCGGGATTATCCAATAAAATCGTCTAGTTTTACAACTAAACTTTTTAAAAGTTTCTCTCGCCCGGGAGTGATTAGGACGTCCCGGAATCATTACGTCACGGTTGAGAAGTAATCTTCGAGTTCTAGAGTTTTTCATGCTGGTACGAGAATAAAAATGAGCTGAAAGCTGTCATCAAGAGAAGTTTAAAGGCCGGATTGAGTGCTTCTGAAGTTTTTGGATGAAGAATTTTACCAAGGGGTAACTTTTCTACCAGTACCCAGTTTGCCGTTACTTAGGTAAATAGCTAAAGACAGAAATCACTGTAAATGTTTTTTTTTATTATACATACTAACCAGTTATTTGGTAGGTACAAACTATCAACGTAATATATATTATGTAAGTTTTTTTAAGGTCCACCGTTTGACAGTTGGTACGGCGAAGTGGGACACAGGTGTCCCGTTGGACCCTTAAGAACAATAGCGAAATAATTCCACGATCCTAATAATATCGTACGACAAAGTAACTGCCTCATTGGTCTAGTGATCGCAAGCGCTATTGCTGAACATGAGGTACTAGGTTCGATTCCCAAGTCGGGAAAAGCGTTATTGGGTTTTTCTATTACAAATTTTTCAGAAGCAAATACGGAGTCTGGATTTCGGCCCAGTAATAATAATAATAATAATGTATGTATGTGCCCGACCCAGTTCTCGACAATGGAAATATCACCCTGTACTGGGATCGATCCATCATCACTGACAGGACTATTGTTGCCAATAAGCCTGACATAGTGGTGGTGGATCGAACAGAGCGGCGCGCAATGATTGTTGACATAACAGTCCCTCATGACGGGAATCTCGTGAAAGCCGAGAAAGATAAACAGATCAAGTATCTTGACTTGGCTCGCGAGGTTGTCGACATGTGGGATGTAGATTCAGCAATCATTGTGCCGATAGTCGTATCAGCCAATGGCTTAATTGCCAAGAGCCTCGACCAACACCTAAGGAGGCTCACGTTGGACGGCTGGATTAAGGGCTTGATTCAGAAAGCGGTACTTCTGGACACGGCCCGCATTGTTAGGAGGTTCCTCTCTCTGGAGCCCTGACCGCCGGTAGCTTGGACCCTGTTCCCGATACCGGTGGGCCACCATTTTTTTATATTTTTAAATGTTTTTATATATTTTTGTATATTCTAATATTTAAAAATATAATTATATTGTGTAAATAATGAAATAAAAGAAAATAATAATAATAATAATAATAATAAACGTTTATTGTGTCAATAGTCAAACATGAACAATAATGGGTTTGGAGTCCTCTTTTAAGCAAATAATGCCTGTATTAGAGGACTCCTCTCCTTCACACCAGTAGGTACTTACTTAAAACACAATAAAAACAGTACATGGGTGTAGTGTGTAGTAAGACAAAATATAATTATGTGAAAGTATGTGAGCGTGTGCATGTGTTGTTGAGTATACATGAGTGTTGTAGATGTGTGGTTGTATGAGTATGTGTGTGTGAATGTGCGTGTAGGTATGGTATGAGAGTCTCAGTGTGTGTGAGCGGGTCGCGTACTTATATTAAGTTATGTTTTGTAGGAGAGCTTCCATTCCGCGCTCGACACCCGCCGTGAACGGACGTGCTGCCGCTCCCGCTCGCTGCACTCGATCACTGCGCTCTCGAATTCCGGATCTCGTTACGCTGCCGTAACTCTCAGTAGTCGCCGACTACTACCGATCCACGGTCGATTAATTTTATTAATCGGCCGTATTGATCTCAAAAAGTGCCTTTTTCAAGGCAGGTATTTCTCTAACAGAAAAAGTGTCAGAGTAGCTCATAGGCCCCCTCTGGGCTAAATCCACTGTTTCGTGGTCCTCGGTGGATACCTGACGGTGCCAACGAAACCGAGTGGGGTGTTGTTGTCCCAATACACCCGCCGAACCCCTTCAGGGCTAGGCAGTTAATTGGAAGGGTCCCAGAGCTAACCGGCCTTGGGGGATCTCCTAGTCGGCTCTGGTGCACTGATTTCCTTTTCAGCTACTCACCTAGCGTCTCTAGGGTGTGTCTACACCCTTCGCGCTAGACTGGTTCAGGGCCCCTTTGCACATTAAGACTGGCAAAGGGTTACAAGCTTAGGGCTCACAATTAGGTACTCACCTCCCTGTCTGCACCCGACAGGGAGGGCGACTCATCCCCGGGCCCATCCACCCGGGGAGTTAGGTTTAGGGCCGTTAGGTCTATGTTAGGAGGAATTTAGATTCCAAGATTTCGCCCCCGTAATCCCCCCCCCTCCCCCATCATGGAGGACGCCTTAATTCTGGCGTTCTTCAAAGAGGTCCTTTTCAAGGACCCAGACTTCCTCGCCAGATATGGCGCTAGGTTTGCGGCTCTTAGCCAGCCGCTTTCAACCGACTCCATCGCTCTGACCCCCGCATCGACCGCGACTGCGACCGTGACCCCTCCTAGCCCCTCAGTGTCCATGGACATCGAGGAGCCCTTGTCGCAAGACAAGAGGTGCCCGACCCCTTTCTCCTACTCTGATGTAGAGTCAGTCGACTCTTCTTCTGCCCACTCTACTCCCTCTTCCGAGGACGACGGCTTCGTGGCCGTCTCCGGAAAGGGGAAAAAGAGGAAACAGAGGAAGGCGACGTCCTCGCAGGCGACTAAAATAGCCGCCACGGAGGTTCTCTCTGCCCCCACTCCCCCTGTATCTGTGGCGCCCTCCGCTGCTATCCCCACCCCGACCGCTTCGTCCGCTAAGGACACTCCGGCCACTCCGGCCCCTAAAAAGACCCCCCCTCCCCCTCCTGTAATCTTGCAGGACAAAACAAGATGGTTAGACGTATCCAAATGGTGCGTCGAACAAAAAATCGGCTTCTCTAAAGCCACCGCGACCCAACAGGGAATTAAGATTACAGTCCCTACGTCCCGCGATTATAGGGACCTAACCAGAGTCCTCCGGGCGAGAGGTGTGTCATACCACACCTACTCGCTCCCCGAGGAACGTCAGATCCGCGTGGTGATCCGAAGGATCCCGAAAGAAATCCCCACAGCCGACATCAAGGCCGACCTTGAATCTCAAGGCGTCCCCGTGGACGAGGTGCACCGCATGCACCGCGCCAGGGGGGGCTCGGCTTACGACATGATCCTTGTCGTATGCCCCCCGTTCGAAGGGCATCACCCTATCCACAAAGTTTCCTCTATTTGCCATCTCACGGGCCTCGTCATCGAGAAGCCCCGGAAGAGCGGCGTCGTCGGGCAATGTCACCGTTGCCAGTTATACGGGCATGCGCAGAAGAACTGCCATGCGACTCCCAGGTGCGTCAAGTGCCTGGGGGAGCATGGCACTTCGGACTGCCCCCGCCCTAAAGACCGGTCTCTGTGCACCGAGCCGCCCAGCTGCGTACTGTGCGGTGAGGCTGGACACCCGGCAAACTACCGGGGCTGTCGCATGGCCCCCAAGACGTCCTCATCCAAACTGGTGAAGCGTGCAGACGCCCGCCAGCAGAGAGAGTGCCCATCATATGGGTTCTTCCCCCCCCAATCTCAGACATTCCCTCAACTCCCCCTGAGGTTAAGCCCGCAAAGGCCTAGCCCATGGAATGCGATGAACCATCAGCAGGCGTTCCCTGCTATGGTTCAGCCCAGACCCACCCCGCCTCCCATCAGACCGCTGATGGACCCCCGCATCCGCGTTTCCGCGCCTATCCAACCCGCGAAACCCGCCCCCGCTCCCATGGCCGCTGCCGCAACCGCTGCGCCACGGCCCGTCGCCGCTTCAACCACCCCGGTGGTCGGCCCGTCCATCCCAATTGATCCATTCAGTGTGATCTCTGGGACTTTTTCGTTATTTTTCACACCCCGCGCGCGCAAAATGGCCAACGAGCTCGTTGCCGCCCGTAATTCCTGCGATCTCGCTCAGATACAGCGTATCTTCCACGCGTATCCAGAGATTACGCAAGCCCTGGAGAACTTCGCGAAACCCAAATAATGGATTTACATCCAAAAGCACGTACCAAACCCCGATCCCTAAAGTTAGGTTTCTTCAATGCCAATGGCATGATTAACCAGCGAGATGAAATCGCTGCTTTCCTCCGCGACCACCAAATTGATATTCTCCTATTACAGGAAACATTCTTAAAGCCCAGCCGTCGAAACCCGTCAATTGCCAACTATCGCATAGTTCGCAATGACAGGACTAGATGTCACAGGGGCGGCACCCTAATTTATTTCAGATCAACCCTCCACTGCATCCCAATGGACCCGCCCCCTCTCTCGCGTTTAGAAGTGTCCATATGCAAGCTAGGCATGACTGGCCATCAACCGATCACCATGGTATCGGCCTATGTTCCCCCCTGTTCCTCATCGGAGTTAGCCCTTCCCCCCCTCTCTGACGACCTTTCCATCCTACTTGGCCTGAGTGACTCCGTTATCATAGCGGGCGATCTCAACGCCAAACATCATGCTTGGAACAGCACCAGGATCTCCACCAGAGGCAGACACCTGTTTGACCTATGTCCCATCCTCAACTTCGACATCATCGCCCCGATGACTCCCACTCACTTTCCCCACGACCCTAACCAAACCCCCGACGTACTTGACATAGCGCTTCTGAAGAGTATCAACCTACGGTTGGACTCTATAGAGGCGCTTGACGAACTCTCCTCCGACCACCGTCCAGTTGTTGTAAAGCTGGCACCACGCCTAGGTCTCCATGACCCTGATAGACCCCCTCTCACCAAGTTAGTTACAGACTGGAGGAAAGTAAGCGACTGCCTGAAATCCACCACGTTAGGTCCCCGACTAGACTCCATTCCCGACCACTTCGACTCTATCGCTGACACGACAGCCGCGATTGACTCATTCACAGTGCACGTACAATCAGTCCTGAACGACTGTTCAAGGGAGTTTCCGGCGATGGACGACCATCGCTGGAAGCTCCCGGACGATGTACGCGAACTGTTGAATGAGAAGAACGCGGCTGTCCGTGCGTACAGTAACTTTCCCAACCACGCGAACAAAGCCCATATGCGCTATTTACAGAGATCTGTAAAGACACGCCTATCGGAGCTGCGTGACGCTGGATGGGACAAGATGCTGAGCGAGCTAGAGCCCACTCACCGAGCGTTCTGGGACCTTCAGAGGAAACTCAAATCCGACGAAGTCGTCTCAATGCCCCCCCTGGTGCGCCCCGACAAGACCATCGCTTTCGATGACGTCGACAAGGCAGAATGCCTAGCCGATAGTCTTGAGGCTCAATGCTCACCTAGCTCTCAACCAGTAGACCAAGCTCACCTGTCCCAGGTCGACGCGGAAGTCGAACGTAGAGCCTCCCTCCCGCCCGTTGAAGACCCTGACTATCCTCTGCCTCCCGTCACTCCAGACGAAGTGCATGATATCATCAAGGGTCTAAAACCTCGCAAAGCCCCCGGCTCAGACGGAATCACCAATAGGGTGCTCCAACTGTTCCCCGCTCACCTCATAATGCTCATGGCCACCATCTTCAATGGAGCCCTGAGCAATAACATCTTCCCACAAGAGTGGAAGAAGGCCACCGTCATCGGCATACCGAAGCCCGGTAAGCCGAAAACGGAGCCCACCAGCTACCGGCCCATCAGTCTGCTCAATGTCTTCGGCAAAATCTATGAGAGGCTTATCTTAAAGCGCCTCAGAGATTTTGCGGAAACAAAGGGCCTCATCCCCGACCAGCAGTTCGGCTTTAGAGCCCAACATTCTTGCGTCCAACAGGTCCACCGCATCGTTGAACACATAAGCTACGGCTTTCAACGTGGTCTTACGACCGGTGCTGTATTCTTCGATATAGCGAAAGCGTTCGACAAGGTCTGGCACAACGGCTTATTATATAAGCTCTACAAACTCGGTGTGCCCGATCGTCTCGTGCTCATCTTACGAGACTTCTTGTCGAACCGCACCTTCCGCTATCGCATCGAAGGAGCGCTATCCTCCCCTCACCCTATCCGTGCAGGCGTCCCTCAGGGCTCTGTACTATCCCCTCTCATTTTCACTCTCTTCACCAGCGACATCCCGAAAAGTAGAAAGGCGCAGTTGGCTCTGTTCGCAGACGACACGGCCATCTACTACACCGGGTTAGTCCACGACCACATATCTCGCACTCTCCAGACCGAGGTCAACAAGCTTGGCGCTTGGTTTAGAAAGTGGAGAATCGAGGTCAATCCCGACAAAAGTCAGGCTGTTCTCTTCACCAAACAGCGTAAAAACCTCATCGCCCCCCGACCGCTCACCATGTTCGGCAAGCCTATCCCTTGGGAGAAGCGAGCCAAATACCTAGGCGTGACCCTTGACCACCATCTCTCGTTCTCAGAGCACATCAAGCAGGTGCGTTCGCGTGCCGCTTTCGCTCTCGGTAGACTTCACTCCGTCCTAAATGCGCGCAGCAAATTGTCCCTTAAGGGCAAATTGCGTATTTACACAGCGTGCATCCGTCCCATCATGACTTATGCCTGTGCAGTCTTCGCACACGCTAAACCCCACCACATCCACAGGATGCAGTCCCTCCAAAACCGTTTCCTCCGAAAGGCAACGGGAGCCCCCTGGTTCGTTCGAAACGAGATCCTCCATCTCGATCTTAGAATCCCCACCATCAAGCAGTTCATGAAGCGCATCACGAAGCGCTTCTTCGACTCCGCCACCACCCACCGCAACCCTCTGGTTGTGCAGGCCGCCAGTTATAGGCCCTCCACCATTAGTTCTATTCGCCGTCCAAGGCATACCCTCTCCGACCCCGATGACCCCATTACCCTCCTCCAGGAAAGCAATAGGGCAACGAGTACAGTGCACAAAACACACCGACGACCTACGTTCCGACCTCGCCGCCGAGGTCCCTCGCGTAAACCCCGACGTAATTGTCCCCCCCGACCCTTGCTCGAAGAAGTGCCAGCCCGCGCCGCAGCTGAGCCTGTAGCTTTAAATTCCCCGATTAATAATAATAATATTAACCAGATCCAGCCTGTCCCATCTTGCTGTCCTCCCCCCAGCGACGCCCTAAGCCGAGGTCCGTACCCCACAGGGGGTGCCCTTAGCGTGCAGTCGCTTAGTAATATAAGAAATTCGCCCCTGGCTGGAGGCTTTGAGTTCGCTTAAGGCAGCCACAGGAAAGTCCGGTTAAGTAGTCACGACCTCTCAAGGTCAACTACGAGATGCCACTAAAATAAAAAATAAAAGGAGAGCTTCCATTCCGCGCTCGACACCCGCCGTGAACGGACGTGCTGCCGCTCCCGCTCGCTGCACTCGATCACTGCGCTCTCGAATTCCGGATCTCGTTACGCTGCCGTAACTCTCAGTAGTCGCCGACTACTACCGATCCACGGTCGATTAATTTTATTAATCGGCCGTATTGATCTCAAAAAGTGCCTTTTTCAAGGCAGGTATTTCTCTAACAGAAAAAGTGTCAGAGTAGCTCATAGGCCCCCTCTGGGCTAAATCCACTGTTTCGTGGTCCTCGGTGGATACCTGACGGTGCCAACGAAACCAAGTGGGGTGTTGTTGTCCCAATACACCCGCCGAACCCCTTCAGGGCTAGGCAGTTAATTGGAAGGGTCCCAGAGCTAACCGGCCTTGGGGGATCTCCTAGTCGGCTCTGGTGCACTGAATTCCTTTTCAGCTACTCACCTAGCGTCTCTAGGGTGTGTCTACACCCTTCGCGCTAGACTGGTTCAGGGCCCCTTTGCACATTAAGACTGGCAAAGGGTTACAAGCTTAGGGCTCACAATTAGGTACTCACCTCCCTGTCTGCACCCGACAGGGAGGGCGACTCATCCCCGGGCCCATCCACCCGGGGAGTTAGGTTTAGGGCCGTTAGGTCTATGTTAGGAGGAATTTAGATTCCAAGATTTCGCCCCCGTAATCCCCCCCCCTCCCCCATCATGGAGGACGCCTTAATTCTGGCGTTCTTCAAAGAGGTCCTTTTCAAGGACCCAGACTTCCTCGCCAGATATGGCGCTAGGTTTGCGGCTCTTAGCCAGCCGCTTTCAACCAACTCCATCGCTCTGACCCCCGCATCGACCGCGACTGCGACCGTGACCCCTCCTAGCCCCTCAGTGTCCATGGACATCGAGGAGCCCTTGTCGCAAGACAAGAGGTGCCCGACCCCTTTCTCCTACTCTGATGTAGAGTCAGTCGACTCTTCTTCTGCCCACTCTACTCCCTCTTCCGAGGACGACGGCTTCGTGGCCGTCTCCGGAAAGGGGAAAAAGAGGAAACAGAGGAAGGCGACGTCCTCGCAGGCGACTAAAATAGCCGCCACGGAGGTTCTCTCTGCCCCCACTCCCCCTGTATCTGTGGCGCCCTCCGCTGCTATCCCCACCCCGACCGCTTCATCCGCTAAGGACACTCCGGCCACTCCGGCCCCTAAAAAGACCCCCCCTCCCCCTCCTGTAATCTTGCAGGACAAAACAAGATGGTTGGACGTATCAAAATGGTGCGTCGAACAAAAAATCGGCTTCTCTAAAGCCACCGCGACCCAACAGGGAATTAAGATTACAGTCCCTACGTCCCGCGACTATAGGGACCTAACCAGAGTCCTCCGGGCGAGAGGTGTGTCATACCACACCTACTCGCTCCCCGAGGAACGACAGATCCGCGTGGTGATCCGTAGGATCCCGAAAGAAATCCCCACAGCCGACATCAAGGCCGACCTTGAATCTCAAGGCGTCCCCGTGGACGAGGTGCACCGCATGCACCGCGCCAGGGGGGGCTCGGCTTACGACATGATCCTTGTCGTATGCCCCCCGTTCGAAGGGCATCACCCTATCCACAAAGTTTCCTCTATTTGCCATCTCACGGGCCTCGTCATCGAGAAGCCCCGGAAGAGCGGCGTCGTCGGGCAATGTCACCGTTGCCAGTTATAC
The DNA here is from genome assembly GCA_905333075.3 of Atethmia centrago. Lineage (NCBI taxonomy): Eukaryota > Metazoa > Arthropoda > Insecta > Lepidoptera > Noctuidae > Atethmia > Atethmia centrago. The sequence goes on along the minus strand of HG995374.1, from coordinate 24,933,207 downwards.
GGGCATGCGCAGAAGAACTGCCATGCGACTCCCAGGTGCGTCAAGTGCCTGGGGGAGCATGGCACTTCGGACTGCCCCCGCCCTAAAGACCGGTCTCTGTGCACCGAGCCGCCCAGCTGCGTACTGTGCGGTGAGGCTGGACACCCGGCAAACTACCGGGGCTGTCGTATGGCCCCCAAGACGTCCTCATCAAAACTGGTGAAACGTTCAGACGCCCGCCAGCAGAGAGAGTGCCCATCATATGGGTTCTTCCCCCCCCCATCACAGTCATTCCCTCAACTCCCCCTGAGGTTAAGCCCGCAAAGGCCTAGCCCATGGAACGCGATGAACCATCAGCAGGCGTTCCCTGCTATGGTTCAGCCCAGACCCACCCCGCCTCCCATCAGACCGCTGATGGACCCCCGCATCCGCGTTTCCGCGCCTATTCAACCCGCGTTACCCGCCCCCGCTCCCATGGCCGCTGCCGTAACCGCTGCGCCACGGCCCGTCGCCGCTTCAACCACCCCGGTGGTCGGCCCGTCCATCCCAATTGATCCATTCAGTGTGATCTCTGGGACTTTTTCGTTATTTTTCACACCCCGCGCGCGCAAAATGGCCAACGAGCTCGTTGCCGCCCGTAATTCCTGCGATCTCGCTCAGATACAGCGTATCTTCCACGCGTATCCAGAGATTACGCAAGCCCTGGAGAACTTCGCGAAACCCAAATAATGGATTTACATCCAAAAGCACGTACCAAACCCCGATCCCTAAAGTTAGGTTTCTTCAATGCCAATGGCATGATTAACCAGCGAGATGAAATCGCTGCTTTCCTCCGCGACCACCAAATTGATATTCTCCTATTACAGGAAACATTCTTAAAGCCCAGCCGTCGAAACCCGTCAATTGCCAACTATCGCATAGTTCGCAATGACAGGACTAGATGTCACAGGGGCGGCACCCTAATTTATTTCAGATCAACCCTCCACTGCATCCCAATGGACCCGCCCCCTCTCTCGCGTTTAGAAGTGTCCATATGCAAGCTAGGCATGACTGGCCATCAACCGATCACCATCATATCGGCCTATGTTCCCCCCTGTTCCTCATCGGAGTTAGCCCTTCCCCCCCTCTCTGACGACCTTTCCATCCTACTTGGCCTGAGTGACTCCGTTATCATAGCGGGCGATCTCAACGCCAAACATCATGCTTGGAACAGCACCAGGATCTCCACCAGAGGCAGACACCTGTTTGACCTATGTCCCATCCTCAACTTCGACATCATCGCCCCGATGACTCCCACTCACTTTCCCCACGACCCTAACCAAACCCCCGACGTACTTGACATAGCGCTTCTGAAGAGTATCAACCTACGGTTGGACTCTATAGAGGCGCTTGACGAACTCTCCTCCGACCACCGTCCAGTTGTTGTAAAGCTGGCACCACGCCTAGGTCTCCATGACCCTGATAGACCCCCTCTCACCAAGTTAGTTACAGACTGGAGGAAAGTAAGCGACTGCCTGAAATCCACCACGTTAGGTCCCCGACTAGACTCCATTCCCGACCACTTCGACTCTATCGCTGACACGACAGCCGCGATTGACTCATTCACAGTGCACGTACAATCAGTCCTGAACGACTGTTCAAGGGAGGTTCCGGCGATGGACGACCATCGCTGGAAGCTCCCGGACGATGTACGCGAACTGTTGAATGAGAAGAACGCGGCTGTCCGTGCGTACAGTAACTTTCCCAACCACGCGAACAAAGCCCATATGCGCTATTTACAGAGATCTGTAAAGACACGCCTATCGGAGCTGCGTGACGCTGGATGGGACAAGATGCTGAGCGAGCTAGAGCCCACTCACCGAGCGTTCTGGGACCTTCAGAGGAAACTCAAATCCGACGAAGTCGTCTCAATGCCCCCCCTGGTGCGCCCCGACAAGACCATCGCTTTCGATGACGTCGACAAGGCAGAATGCCTAGCCGATAGTCTTGAGGCTCAATGCTCACCTAGCTCTCAACCAGTAGACCAAGCTCACCTGTCCCAGGTCGACGCGGAAGTCGAACGTAGAGCCTCCCTCCCGCCCGTTGAAGACCCTGACTATCCTCTGCCTCCCGTCACTCCAGACGAAGTGCATGATATCATCAAGGGTCTAAAACCTCGCAAAGCCCCCGGCTCAGACGGAATCACCAATAGGGTGCTCCAACTGTTCCCCGCTCACCTCATAATGCTCATGGCCACCATCTTCAATGGAGCCCTGAGCAATAACATCTTCCCACAAGAGTGGAAGAAGGCCACCGTCATCGGCATACCGAAGCCCGGTAAGCCGAAAACGGAGCCCACCAGCTACCGGCCCATCAGTCTGCTCAATGTCTTCGGCAAAATCTATGAGAGGCTTATCTTAAAGCGCCTCAGAGATTTTGCGGAAACAAAGGGCCTCATCCCCGACCAGCAGTTCGGCTTTAGAGCCCAACATTCTTGCGTCCAACAGGTCCACCGCATCGTTGAACACATAAGCTACGGCTTTCAACGTGGTCTTACGACCGGTGCTGTATTCTTCGATATAGCGAAAGCGTTCGACAAGGTCTGGCACAACGGCTTATTATATAAGCTCTACAAACTCGGTGTGCCCGATCGTCTCGTGCTCATCTTACGAGACTTCTTGTCGAACCGCACCTTCCGCTATCGCATCGAAGGAGCGCTATCCTCCCCTCACCCTATCCGTGCAGGCGTCCCTCAGGGCTCTGTACTATCCCCTCTCATTTTCACTCTCTTCACCAGCGACATCCCGAAAAGTAGAAAGGCGCAGTTGGCTCTGTTCGCAGACGACACGGCCATCTACTACACCGGGTTAGTCCACGACCACATATCTCGCACTCTCCAGACCGAGGTCAACAAGCTTGGCGCTTGGTTTAGAAAGTGGAGAATCGAGGTCAATCCCGACAAAAGTCAGGCTGTTCTCTTCACCAAACAGCGTAAAAACCTCATCGCCCCCCGACCGCTCACCATGTTCGGCAAGCCTATCCCTTGGGAGAAGCGAGCCAAATACCTAGGCGTGACCCTTGACCACCATCTCTCGTTCTCAGAGCACATCAAGCAGGTGCGTTCGCGTGCCGCTTTCGCTCTCGGTAGACTTCACTCCGTCCTAAATGCGCGCAGCAAATTGTCCCTTAAGGGCAAATTGCGTATTTACACAGCGTGCATCCGTCCCATCATGACTTATGCCTGTGCAGTCTTCGCACACGCTAAACCCCACCACATCCACAGGATGCAGTCCCTCCAAAACCGTTTCCTCCGAAAGGCAACGGGAGCCCCCTGGTTCGTTCGAAACGAGATCCTCCATCTCGATCTTAGAATCCCCACCATCAAGCAGTTCATGAAGCGCATCACGAAGCGCTTCTTCGACTCCGCCACCACCCACCGCAACCCTCTGGTTGTGCAGGCCGCCAGTTATAGGCCCTCCACCATTAGTTCTATTCGCCGTCCAAGGCATACCCTCTCCGACCCCGATGACCCCATTACCCTCCTCCAGGAAAGCAATAGGGCAACGAGTACAGTGCACAAAACACACCGACGACCTACGTTCCGACCTCGCCGCCGAGGTCCCTCGCGTAAACCCCGACGTAATTGTCCCCCCCGACCCTTGCTCGAAGAAGTGCCAGCCCGCGCCGCAGCTGAGCCTGTAGCTTTAAATTCCCCGATTAATAATAATAATATTAACCAGATCCAGCCTGTCCCATCTTGCTGTCCTCCCCCCAGCGACGCCCTAAGCCGAGGTCCGTACCCCACAGGGGGTGCCCTTAGCGTGCAGTCGCTTAGTAATATAAGAAATTCGCCCCTGGCTGGAGGCTTTGAGTTCGCTTAAGGCAGCCACAGGAAAGTCCGGTTAAGTAGTCACGACCTCTCAAGGTCAACTACGAGATGCCACACCAAAAAATGTAGGAGAGCTTCAGTATTTTCTAATGTCAGTGGTTTTAACCAGTCAATCAACATCTCTTTACATATATGATATGATTTTGCATATACGAAAATTTCTTTATTTATTTTGTTATACAATTGAGCTGATCGTTTACTAAATTGCATAGATCCGAATTTGATCTTGGTTATGGTGTATGGCAATAGGCTTGCCTCTTATTACATGTGATTTAAACATTACTGGTGGAATGTGGCCTGCTCTGCCTAACCCTTCTGGGATTACAGGCATGCATTACAGGCGTTATGTATATAACATAGAGTAGCTCGTTGACGATACGTGCCAAGTCGTTGACATCTTCCAAAATCACAAATATCCAGGCACAACACGTTACATAATCACAAAATCTAGACAAAAACAAAAGACTCGTAGATCAGATCAGATATCTGTTCATAATAATATTATGGTAATTCATGTCATCAGGCAAGTAAACGGAGATAACGAAAATAGGGGGCGAACCGATCGGTCTTTCTTTAGAATCAAAATGAATGAACATTAATGTCGGTGATATTTTTTCCTTAAAGATTTGGCCTAAGCTCGGGATAAGATAGACTGAGAATAAATATATAATATAAACCTAATATTTTGTTTATTAAGCAATTCTAGAAACGTAGAGGAGTAGTTGCTTCGGTAAAAAGTTTAGTGCCTAATTAACACGATGATAACGAGACTCGGAACAAACACACATACTTACACACACACACACACACACACCACACACATGCTTCGCACACATCGCACACACACACCATACGCACACCACAAAAACCTTTTTAACTACAAGCAGATCTGATGGAAAGTTAATTTAAAGATAATGTCTTATTCAAAGCTTTGACACGATCCAGACCTCGAAGAGGATGGGAGAAATCCAAAGTTTTCTTAAAAACTGGCCAAGTGCGTGTCGGACTACCCACAATGAAGGGTTCCGTAGTTGGGATGAATTTATCCCGAGAACAAACTTGACATTGTAGTTGAAAAAAATTAAGTTTGCAAATATAAGTTTGTACGCACAATATTGAGAGATTTACCATACCATGCATGCAAGCCTTTCATTTGATATGACACAAGGTGTAGTTTACCAAACTTTTTCTTATTTTCTTCCCAAAAGTCCGGATAATAAAAATTCATTTAATTCAAACTCAAACTCAAAGCATTTAATTCAATTAAACCATTTACAGGCACTTTTGAACTGTCAAGGAGTCGGTCAGTTAGAAATATGAAGCTAGTTGCCCATTCCAAAGCGTAGTAGGTACCTATGGAGAAGAACGGGCAAGAAACCCCATGGACACTCTTTTAAATTAAATTGATACATAAAGATTAGTACAAAAATAATGTTGAAATTATAACCAAATGTGAGGACGATGTAAAATAAAAAAACGCGTCCATAGTAGAAAGAGAAACAAACAATTTCTAAATAAAAAAATTACAAATAAGCCGAGGACGCTAAGAGGTGACCAGTCCCAACTAACGGCGCCCGTTCACGAGCATGACGCATGGATTAGCACCATTCAGCTCAACCATTTTGAAGGGAGCTAAATGATCCAACACACGCGCCACCATCAGCGAGACATCTGAGTGAGCATGACATACTCACAGCCGCCAGGGCCCATTCAAGTCAATTACATAACCGGTAAATGGTAGCTCTATTATACATAGTACTCACACCTATGCAATATATACAATACAACGTAGGTTGAATTTATACAATGCAAAGATAGTCTTACAATGTTCAGCTGCTCCAACAGTATTTTCAAATGTTAATTATTCAATTGGTTGTGGTTGTGGAGCAGGACCAGCGTTGATTTTAATTTACCTTACACGTCCGTGTTTCGGTGACAGGAACTCATATATGTGTACCAAACTTCAACATAATCGGTCGGGATTCGGAGCAAATTTGGCTGTGACAGACGGACCAGACAAACACACGAGTGAACCTATGAGGGATCCGTTTTATCATTCAGACGTACGGAACCCCAAAAAGTCTAAAATGGGTCAAAGAACAGGGAAAAATTGAGAAACTTTTGGAAAACAAGGTCAACGATCAAGGTTAAGAGATTATGGGACGTTTCCCTTCACAATTGTAAACAAAACTTCACCCTGATCTTCGCCCAATGTATACATTTTAACTGGTAATTTATTTATGGCTATTTTATATCGGGTCCTGGGAGCTTTAAGACTACAATCCCCCCCTAAGTTAGACATAATGGAGGGGATCGTAAACAGTTTTTATTGTCGCCAGATTTGTGGCGTCTCGTCATACCGCGATGGCTCTTACATTTGTTATAGTATTTCAAGAGATTTTTCCTGATTCCTTTGAGTATGGAGAAAATAAAAGAGCTTATAATGCAGCGTTAAAATTGATAAGCCTAAAGCGGTGGTTTCCTAGAAGAGCAGTGACCACCACATGGAATTTACTGACGAATGACGTCACTGACACATTATTTATAAAAGTAAGTTGGTGTGTTTTCCTAGAGAGGCTTTTTTGACACCGTAAAGTCAAACCCCGCTGCCATCATTTTCATGACAGCTATCACTGTGGCCGTTATGTGGCGGCCGCCGCTCTTAGGCCACGCCGTAGCTTAAGTGTCTACAATAAAATAATATAATATGTATTAGTATATAGTGATTGTTTATACTTATACAAGGTGTCGTTTTGCATCCTCGTCAAATACAAGGAGGTCATTATGCTAATTATTCTCGACACGAATCAATAATCAAAAAAAAGGACTTAGGTTTTTTTTTTAATTTTCGGAAATCGGCATGTTGGAACACGCATGTTAAAACGAAGCCCGTGTGCTACCGCACTGTAACTGCCCTTTTACACACACACTACCGCATACGCAACGGGGTGATTCTGTTCTGTGAAAGTAATGTATCCTAAAATACTGTCAAACTCAAATACCTATAAAAACAAGTACGTATGTATTAATTATTGAGCAGGTATCGTAATTTTATTTGATTATGTAATATGTCTTTCATAGCAGCCTCCTGAAATTTGACGAGTATGCAAAACGACGCCTTGTATATGTATTGTTTTTATTTTATGGGCCTCAGTTGCCTGAAATAAAGGATTATTTATAGGACTATTTATTATTATTAATATCTCAAATTGCTTAGCATTATCGTCGGTTATACCAAAAATACTGCAACATTCATTTTGATATATATATATATATGTAAAGTTCAGGATTAATTTTGAGTACTATGTTTGACGAAAACACGATTCAATAAAAGTTTCTCGACCGAAAAAAATTACAAAAGCGAACGGCAGGCTTGTATGGGACTTTCGTACAGCTAATAAAATTTCGTGTTTTGGGATATTTTTTGTTTTAATTGGTAGTTAATACGATAGACAAGGCTTTTTTAAATTCTTGGATTTTTAGAACTTATTTTTTAAGGTTAAGTACTAGTGTACCAATGTAGATTGTTACTTATAGGCACATAAACATTATTTCGGTAATAAAGTATATGTTCTAGATTGCTTGTCGCTATTTTTGTAGTGTTTTACTTACTATCAAGTAGGTAAATTGAGATGAGGATCATACCTACTCAGCGGAGTGCATTAGGAGATACCTATGTCTAGCAGCTGACTGCAACAGTTTGGTAATGATAAAGTCCTGATGGGGTTTTGAGTGTAGGTAAATAAAACAATACAGTTAATAGTTTTTTTTAAGTACATTTATTTTATTTATAATTAATTAATTCTTAATATTACTTCATCTAAGAAGGGGGCAGGTCGGGTAATACCCTCATGGCAAGCATAGCTTAAATACCAACATAACTGCGTTTAGTTTACGACTAAATTACGTGTAGTTATTAAAATCTTTTTTTAAATATTATTAATTTATCCGAACTTCTAAAAGTAGTACACTTACATGAAAATAAATGGCTTAGTTACCTTAATATGTGGTACAAATTCTATAACAAAACAACAAAAAAAGTAAGCTGTACGAAATCTGCCGTTCACCTTTATCTCCAAACCGAACAATAAACCGCTAGTATTGAAAAAATACTTTAAATTAAATCATTAAACTTTGCATATTAACTGTACTACTTAAATATAAAGCAGATAGGTACTATGTTTTTTTTATTTTTCATTATTTTTACCGTAAAAAGAAATTACCTAAACTATCGGTGCCCTGGAGCCTCCTCCCTACCGCTCTGTCTCGCTTGCTCGAGTGTGCGAGTGAGATGAAGAGTGAAGTGGCGCTGAGGTGTTATGGACTCTTACCTTGCTTTTTCTACAACTTGCTCCACCTACTTATGATTAAAAAAAACACATTTTGGGTTCCGCTCATCCTTTGAACCACTATACAGATAATATGTAGGTAGGTACAACACTCGTACTGCATCTCATTTGTTGATGACATGGCATCGTTTTTTTATGAAATAAAGAAGCAAATACGGAATGCCTATGACTTTATACACTTGTAATTTTTTTTATCCCTTAATCAGGGATAAAAAATCCTACAGCCATTCCTTATTTTCCTCTGGCTCGTCTTATTTATTCTCAGGAGTGGGGCCAGTATTTTTTCAGAGACTATTTGTTGTGACGTAACGTAACTTTACTGTCTACAGACGTGGTTGAGAGTCTTCAACGATTTGCAGTAAGGGGTTGAGAGTATAAGAGATCGGAATAGAATCGTATCGTAAAATTAGGCTAGGTAGGTCGATCTTGTAATTGATTAAATCATGAAACTTTGCAAATTAACCGTACTACTTAAATATAAAGCAGATAGGTACGTACCATGTTTCTTTATTTTTCATTATTTTTACCGTAAAAAGAAATTACCTAAACTATCGGCGCCTTGGAGCCCTACCGCCCTGTCTCGCTTGTCTTACACATTTGACAAAAACAAAACAGTCTGCCTAGCCTTTTCCCAACTAAGTTGGGGCCGGTTTCCAGTCTAACCAGATCCCGCTGAATACCAATATTTTTGAAAGAAAGAAAATACATTTATGTAGCACATACTAAAAGGCACACAATATAATATACAGCAGATAAAAAATAATAAAAATGCATAAAAATCAAATAAAAAGTGTAAAGTAAGATATTAGCAGGAAAGCGTGCCTCACGGCTGCGCCAAAAAGGCCCAGTTCAGCAGTTTTACATAGAGCGACTCCGCATCGAACCTCCACAACCCAGTTAATGGGTAACCCTTAGATAAGACTGGTTGTCAGATTTTTGGGCCTTTGACGTATAGACCGTCAAAGATCTACGAATGACAGCCGAGAACGACGGCTTAAGAGGCTGACAACACCTAAAGCGCGGTCACTGTTGGACTGCATAGAAAAGAAATAGAAGCGCGATGACACAACGCTGGTAATTTATTGCAAAATATGAAGCAATTATCTATTTACAAAAAATCTATTGATGGATAAAAAAAAATAAAATACTATTATGCTAATATGTTGCTTGTAGAATAATCTGACAAAAAACAGAATAATAGCATGTATATTAGTATGGTTTTTAATAGTTAAAATAATTTTTTAGAGGTATCTTCGTGATTTTTTTCTATCGTATCAAATTAGTTGTAATATGTTTTCAACACACTATCTACCTAGCATTTATCCTGAAGAATATCATATATTTTTCTGATTTTGTTTACTGCAGTGGATCATATACTTTTAGGCATTATAAAACTTCCAAAATTTGCGTTTAGGTCCTGTACTCCCCTTAACGTGCTGCTGAAGTAAACAGGAGCACTTTTCACAACAATTCCCAGTAAACTAAAACTTCACTAAAGTTTAATTTATCTAACCGTCACACAGACATATTGACCTTGTGGTTTTATGACGTGCAAGTGATATTCAACCTTAGGGTGATAAAGCATCAATTAAGTCGAATATACTTACATAATTAAGTCAATTTTAGCCTTTTAATTTAAATTATATATTTAAAAAATAAATAAAAAAGATAAATAATAATTTATTGTAAGCTAACTTGGCTAAATCAAATATTATTTATTTAATTATTTATTCAACAGCTTATGTACACACATATAAACAGACAAGAAGAAAGAAACAGAAAAAGACGTACAAAGGTGATGCTATAATTATTATTATTATCTACTATAATTTCCTTAAAGAAATTTTACCTATTTTAATGTTTGACAATATCTCTTGTGTTACTATTTTCTTCGGCTTTCGTCACATTTAAACAAACGAATGCTAATTTTCATGTCTATCAATTATTTGATTTATCATGTGTAATCATTTGAATTCAGAACTAAGTACTTCTGAATTTTCTATCAGTTGCAAAGGGCAACACGAAGTTTGTCGAAAGACATTAAGAAAATAGAAGCACTGTATATGATCTTCTTCGAGGCTACACATGAAATTAATCCTCTCCTGTCTACCTCCGTTTCTGAGACATCAGTCATTAATATCCGTTGTTACCTTTCTCTTATAATTTATGTATTGGGACTAATATTTGTTTAGGAAGAGCTGATTTAATTATAATTAGGTATAATTTTATACAATTCGTGTGTTAATTTAAAAGTATATTATGAAATTAACAAATTATGTACACTGTTTGCATGAACACGGCGATCTAATAAGTTACTTATAAGTTCATTTAGTTACATGGCAAAGTAGCATTAACTGTCTTTTTTTAAAAGAAAAGCCTTAGGTGTTTAAAAGTGAATGGCAGATTTCGTACCGCTTACCTTTTTTGTTGTTTTGTTAAAGAATTTGTACCACATATTTAGGCAACTAAGCCATTTATTTTCATGTAAGTGTACTATTTTTAGAAGTTTGGATTAATTAATATATAAAAAAAAAAGATTTTAATAACTACACGTATAGTCGTAAACTAAACGCAGTTATGTTGGTATTTAAGCTATGCTCGCCATGAGGGTACAGCGCTGGTATTCTGATAGTGGGCCCTATCAGAATACCAGCGCTGTGGCACTTATTTCTTAAGTACTGCAGCATTATGCTGAGATAGGAGGCTTTTGGCCTCGTACAGGACTTATTGTTTTTATTTTAATTTTACTTTGTTTTTGTTTTTTTTTATGTTTCTATGAGTGTTTTTTAGTTTAGTTTAATGTGTGATCTCCTGTTCGAGTCCCAATAAATACTTTTTCTTTTCTTTTCTTTTTTTTATTAGAAAAGTATACATACCAAAAAAAAATTGTAGAATTAATAATTCTACAATAGGTCTACCTAAAATCTGACGGAAACTAAACTCTTGAACTAATATACATCCTGGCTCTATGTAAATAGGTCTAATGTTTTGAAAAAAAAAATATTCTTATTGTGCTCTAGTTTTAAGTCTAAACTGACGATCTAATAATATCACTTTCCCATGTTTTTGTATGCGTGTCAGTCCATCAACGTGACTCGCGACGTGTTGTTGTAGTAACACGAATGAGTTATTAAACTAATAACACGTTGAGAACTAAAATTACTAACGTAACATGTTTATTTAGTTTAATGGGAAAGTATTTTTAGCTACAGGTGCATTTATTGACTACAACAACATTTTGCCAGTCATATGCTTAATAGAGGCTACTGTTTTCCCGCTAAAGCTACGATTACCTAGACCAGCGGTGGCCGCTACGTCATGGCGTCTGCAATTTACCGGCGAATAACGTCACTGTTTTCCTAGAGAGCGTTTTTTAACAATGTAAAGTCAAACCCCGCTGCCATCATTTTCATGACAGCCGTCACTGCGGCCGTAATGTGTTGCTTAACCGGACACAAATTCAGATTCTGGGCTACTAACTTACTGAGACTTTAATACTGGGTGTATATGCAGTTCATGCTTTGAAAGCCCCAGCGTAGATATTTGCTGTCGGTAGATTAGGTTTTACAAAATCGCAATATACAGGATGTTTGGTGCATCGTATGCCAAATTGAAATGGTCGACTGGGGGGGTCATCTGCTATCCTTTCAGACCCCTAAACACTTCTCATACCCTGTGGATTTTTTTTCATAGACTTTTTATTGTTTTATTAAAAAAATACCCAAATTTTACAGTCAAGTACAAATTAAAAAAAAAGTACAAGTTTTAGACTCTGAATTTTAATTTTATGTAGATGTGTGTTGTATTACAGTACTTTTAAATTCAAAATTAGTGACATTAGCCATCTAGTTTTTTTTTAATTTACTCCCAAAGTTTCGGACTTCAATTAAAGCTGTCCATGTTACAGCTATTTACATGGCTATAAAAAAAACAAAGCGACCGGGATCTTCCAACTCCCTCAAAAATTCTCTAGTCTATCCTCTAGTGCTAGTGATGTGCCACATGCCATAAAAATCTTTTTACAACTTTGTGAATTCGCTAGAATTGTGAATCGAGTCACAAAATACTAAATTCCAAATTATGAAAAGCTTGTTTTTAAAAATATTTTTACTTAAATTTTATTTTGTACTTTTTAGCATTAGAATTTAAGAAGATATCTGTTCTATCACTGAATCAAAATATCTGTTGTAAGGTCAAGACAAATCAACGAATCCAACACAACACTGACTGGACAGGTCCACTCAAATCTGTGTGGTTCTTTAATCATAAGACCATTTCGGACACCAACCTCAAATGGTCCTCAAATGATCTGACCAAGATTATGTCCGGATATACACGTTGACATTGATGAATTTTATTTATGCAATGAAATTAATATTTACTCTGTGTAGTATTACATTATTTTAATTATTGTAAATGTGAAGACTATGTGGGTCATTGTTTAATTTTGTTTTATTCTCAGTTAGTTTTTAATATGGTTTGACAGTTTGAGTATTTTTTGCGGCCTATCCAAATGTCCTTTCTTTGGTATTGTTCGTTGAATCGTTGAGCTCCTTTAGTTCTGAGTTGCACAACTACTGACAAATGCGTGCACTGACTGGAGAGGTCCACTCAATCTGTGTGGTTTTTTCATCAAAAGACCATTTCAGACACCAATCGACATGGTCTTCACATGATATGACTAAGATTATGTCTGGACTTTAAAAGAGACTGTGACCTCTGAGTTTGTTTCGGCATTTCTTCTCAGAGTAGTCACATAGGAAACGCCGACCTCATCTAGTTTAAAAAAATATGTTTGACGTGTAAAAGTGTTTGTAAAAACCTACTTACAGAAATAAAATCATTTATCATTAACAGCGCTAGATTTAAAGTTGAGGTGTTCCTGTGGCCTCCTTCCGGCACTATCATTAGACCCTGGACTACACCTTGGGTTATAGTTTTTGTCAAGACGTAACTAACGAGCCCAAACACTTCAAGACATATATCATAATTAGTTGAGGAGTCCCTGTGGTCACAATTCTCCACCATCACTCTTTTTATTTATTTTTTTGGGTGGGAAATCATCAAATAACTTCTCCCGCTGTGGGTGGAGCGGGAGGGTGTGTCAGACTCTTAATGACTAAACCCGCCCGTATTCCTTCCACTGCCTGTGTTGCCAGGGGCCTCGGTAACTCTTTTGTACCTTCCCGCGACCCCGGCAGGTCCACCATCACTCTAAACTTTAACCAGGGTCATTTTGATTTGTCAAAACACATCAAAATAGCCGAAAGACAAAGCCATCTCGTTTCTGTAAAGAGTTCCTATGGCGTGCTTCCAGCTCCATCATCAGGTCCTGGACTTCACCTTGGGCAAACGTACCTATATATCAAGACATACCCAAATAGCCAGAAGACAACGGGGCTATCTTGTTTAGTCCCTATAGACACCATCTGGCTACATCATTAGATCTTAGACTACACCTTGGGCTAACGTACCAACTTGTCAAAACAAATCCAAATGGCCGTAGCAAAACCTTCTAGATCCATCATGAAGCCCTGGACTACAACTTGGGCTATAATACTTGGAAAGACAAACCCAACGACTGCAAACACAAGAGAGCTATCTTGTTTAGTTGAGGAATTCCTATGGCCACCTTCCAACTTCATCATCCCCTGGACAGCACCTAGTGTAAAAGCACTTGTCAATACATATCCAATGAGTACAAACACAATGATGCTAACTTGTTTGGTCGAGGAGTTTCTATGGCCACCTTTCGGCTCCATTATCAGACCCTGAACACCATCTTATGTAATAGCACTTGTCAATACATATCCACTGAAACTAAACACGACGGGGCTATCTGGTGTAATTGACATTTTCGTGACGGTACTGTTGACGGTTGAGGAGTTCCCTCGTCTGAAGCCAATCCTGGATGCAGTAGCCAGGTCGTCGTGAACTTTAGAACGGACTATCATAATTAAATGCGTATATAACATTTCATGTCTGTACTGTATACCGTTGAGGAGTTCCCTGGTCTGGAGCCAATCCTAGGTGCAGCAGCTAGGTCATGATGTATTTTATGATGAACTATAATAAATTAATGCATATATAGAATTTCGTGTCTGTACTGTAGACCGTTGAGGAGTTCCCTCATCTGGATCCAATCCTGGGTGCAGCAGTTAGGTCATAATGGTTTTTATAATGAACTCCTCAACAGTATACAGTACAGACACGAAATTTTATATACGCATTTAATTATGATAGTCAATCGTGGGTGTAGAATCAGGTCATGCTTATCATAAAAATGTATTGTTTTTAGAACTGAAGCAAAATGTAAAAATTTAAGCTCAATCGGTTGAAGATATCTGCTACAAAATTCAGTTGCAAGATTCCACCCGAACAAACATACGAGTACATACATTGCAAGTTAAATAAAAGCTTGTAATAAATAATAGCCTTTTAGGTTCCAAAATAATAAATTAATACAAACAAACACACATACATACATAAATAAAATCACGCTTTCTTCCCATGGGGGTAGGCAGAAACTATAGAACGCCATCTGCTACGCTCCTTACATACTCCTTTTGCTTTGTTTACGTTCATATCACTCGCAACTGGCGTGCGTATATGACCTGATGGTCATATACGCACGCCAGTTGCGAGTACTACACACCTGACCATAATCAACAAACCAACATCATTAATGAGTTCACTATATGTCTCTCTGGGGCGTCCCCTCCATCTCCACTCACATGTGCCTTATCATTCATGCTCTCAACATGACCAAACCATCTAAGCATACTTTTCATTTATTTTTACTACATCTTCCTTTAAACCGCACCGTTGCCTTATCACATCATTAAATCATAAATTAATCACTTACCAAAAACAATAACAAAGGTCATCTTGACGGTTTTAATCTTGGCCTTTGGTATGATGCCTCGGCTGCTCGCCCGCCGGCTGTCCAGGTCGTCACTGTCTGCAATAAAAATATACCATTAATATCTTGCTTTATCAACACTTTGATAGTAAACGTATCCCAAATGTTTACACACTTTTCTATCACATTCCTAAGGATTTCGAAGGAAATTTCCGATTCATTACTTCATTTGTTTGAAAATTACGCCAGGTCGACAACGTAAAAGGCGCAATGAATGTTGTACAATTTTATTGACAAAATGAATGGCATTGCCATTGTACTCATCTACTTTCTTAAAATATGATTGACGTGTAAAAGGTATGTACCAAGACCAACCTACTTACAGAAATAAAATCACTTATCATTTACACAATAACATCGCAGTGTTGGACACCGGAAGAAAGTGCGTCGGTATTTAGCACGAATGATGTGATGATTCATTTAAAAGTTTAGAACATAATTATTATTCATATTAAGATTAAAATAAAATATAATGTCCTAACCTAACTAAAACGCCCTTGTGTTACAGGAAGTGTCAACCAGCCTTTTGGAGATTTCATTGAACAAACCATGATCACTCGCACCCCAAGGCCCGAGGGTTTCAACCCTAAAAAACGGCTTGAAAATAAATTACGGATATGTTTATTATACTTTCGCCGCTTGAGGTGCAGCGGTGCAGGCGGCAGCAGCAGTGCCAGCACAGCACGTCGCGCCAGGAAGATGCGATGGCGCAAGAGTATCGACACACGTTGCATCCCACACTAAAGGCATACCCACCTTCCATGGAAATAAAGACATACCGTCCGGTCTCTTGCCGTCGTTGCGTGCCAAGCTACAGCTGGAACGCCGACGGTGCCAAGAGCTTGTCGGATGATGTCATTAATATTCGCGTGCCGCGCTTCGGTTGCAAGACAGGCCGTGGTGTCCGAGGCTGTTGACAATTTCGCCAAGAGAACAGCAAGGAGCTCCTAGTTACAGGGACGCATCAAGGCGGAAAATAGTGTCGTTATTGGTTTTTGTTATTTTTTCCTCAATAAAACCGAGAAAGGAATTTTCAAAGATTTGAGACCATAGGAGACGAAGAGAGTTTTTTTCAATACTTTTCTTTTCTGGGTCTATTGCTTTAAATTTAGGAAGTGTCATCTATCTGACTGTACTGTCCGCTAAGTCACATTTCGAAAGATAGCAATCAAGGCCAATGGAATGAAGTTAATTTTTAAGAATTGAAGGTCATTTAAAACAGTATCTACATCGCCTCTCAAGGTTCCATCACTAAGATACCAAACATTGAATTTAGCTGTGGAATATTCGGGTGAATAGCTAAACTAAAATTCACTGACCCGAGGGTTACCTTATTGAGAGCCAACAATAGATTCCAGAAGGTTGTCCTGAGACAGTAATTTAGAAGGATGTCTGTTGTTACAGACACCTTTCTAAATTACTATACACACATTACATTGCCTAAGGAAACTATAGATTTGGGGTATTTCTTTATTAGTTTCTGCCAGCAAATTCCCTATTAATAGAATTTAAGGCATTATTTATGTCAACTTTCAGGATGACTTGTGTACGGCAGCCTCACAGCCCCCTTTGGAGCCATAACCTAGTTGAATGATTAGGTTTAATTCAAATGGTCGAAGACATTTGGAATAGAATTCATACTAATTATATAAATGCGAAAGTACTCGTAACTTGGTCTGTCTGAACGGATTTTGATGAAATTTGGCACACAGATCGACCATGCAAAGTCATGGTCTATCGATTAGATTCGGTTAGGACATAAGATACATTTCATACATTCATCATTTACTGTTGCTACAGGTAGGTTACAAATAAAACTATTCAAAATGAAAAAAATATCTCTGTAGCAGGGGTGTATTATTTATTATTGCTGCAACGGAATTCTGATGACCGTAGCAGAAAGAATCTCCTCTCCAATATGGAGATCCTTTATTAAACGGTTACTTTGAATTTCTTTTGTTTATTATATTTTATTTTTATATAAATCTAAATTTGAATTTAAATTTGATATAAATTGAATGTGATCTTTTTAATTGTGTTTTTATTTATTTTTGAAACGTGTCTTGTAATATTAGTGCCTATGATCCTTTGTTGGTCGAAATAAACGTTATGATTATTATTAAGTGTACTATGAAAATTATCTAATATTTTTGGCATTTAGAACTTCACAGCTTCGTTACGCTAGAAAATGTCCGTTTCCTTCGTAGAAAATAAACAATTTTAATTATGTTTTCCCGTGAGCGTCTACATTATTAATTGTTATGTTGAAGGCTCTTCTTCGAAGGCGTTCTTTATATTTGAATTTGTAATTATTATGACGCCCACGTAAAGAAGAGCAAATTAATTATTACGTATCAAGCTTTCATTTCGTTTTAGATAACATAATACTACCTATCAATTGAATAATTTTCTACTAAATGTCAAATGTGATTTGCATTGTAATCATAATTAGTTAAATATAATATGTAATTTCACACAGCAAATAAACAAGCTCGTTAAAAAAACATTACCTACCCTCCTTCTGGGGCAGAAATAAAAGGATCTTGTAGAACTATTTTACTAAATTGTTTTTTAATGCCCTGCCTTTTGTTTACATTTCATTCAATATTTGATAACCCCGAAAGTTGTTGACACTCCCCTCATTTCAAGATCATCCACCATGACTTTGTTTATGGTTTTCTTTTCTTAATATTTGTTTACTTTTCAATAAGAAACGGATAACCTTTTATTTTCGACATAAATCCGGAACGGTTTGCAGTCTATACTTTAACGGACCTCAGACATCGACAGTTTCGGCACGTTTTCCGGTGTTGACCTTAACTCTAGCCAATGTTTTGTTATTTTCACTTGGTTTTAGCTTATTTATTTCGGAAAGATTAATATGTTTGACTTCAGTTTATTTGCTACGGGCGGTACTACAACTTTTTGAGCTGAACTTACCTACTTGTTAAGGGGTACTTTACGAAAGAAGTAAGTCATGTAATGTCGTGTCATTATATCGTGAAAAGTATGTCTTCCTATTGTAGGTAGGTATCCATTATTTTCAGTATTTACCTAGGAGAAGCCTACAGCAAAGGAAGCTTACGAAAATAATTTCAAATGTATTACATTAAATGGTACATAGATCTGTATAAAGAAAATACTTTAAAAGGAAACTGTCGAGTTTGATTCGTATTTTTCCGTGAAGTTTTCAATATTATCTTCTATTTTATACTGAACTTTATTTTATGCATAATTTAGCGACTGTAAGTGCAGTGACTTTTAAATCTGTTATTACGGCTTCATATAATGAAAGCAATTTATGAAAAAAATGTAAATTAAACTAGGACGCATACACATCAATTCTATATGTGAGTATTTAAGTATTGTGGTAAAATACTTTATGAAATAAATTCAGGAAGTAATGTCTACCCAAAGCATTAATTTATGATATTACTTTCAAACTACTTAAGATATTTTCATGGTTTTTTTTTTTTTGTATGAACAGACTATTTTATTATCTATAATTGTATCTGTGACTTTTTTCAAATATTCATTACTAATAATAAATATTCTCTATGAAAACGAACAGTGGCGCGGCGTGAACTCGACGCGTCTTTGTATGTCCAAGGTCAATGGCGATTACCCGACCCTTAATAATTGAACAGGAGATATAGCTAAGGCTCTAAATATCTACTTATGGATTGATCAGGATATTATGTGAAACATCATCAATGAAGAAGTACCGAGATTGTGCTCCGTAGGTAGACAAAGACATCTAAATACGAACCTTCTCAAATGACACAAGAGTGGAAAAACACCTTATCACATTAGCCAAGAGAATTACTGCAATACTAAACCTCTAACACATTTATATACCACTAATCTAATTCAGTCTACATTGAGCCTACATAAATAACTATTTACGAGTACATAACAACACAAACCAGCCAATCACATTCTCGCAAACTTTCGTCCAAATTACAACTTAGGGATGAACAAAAAAGTCTAATTACTTACTTACTTAGTTTAATTAATTAAGTGTGACTTGCTAAAACTTAGACCTAAAAGAGTAGCTCTTGAGGTTTTTGTGAAGGAGCTCGTCACCATATTTAATTCTGCCCCCAAGCAGCGTTTCAGTGTTCAGGTTTAAAAGGGTATGGGTTTTTTTTTGGTTGGGAAATTATCAAATAACTTCTCCCGCTCTGGGCGGAGCAGGAGCGTCTGTACTGACTATAACCCACCCGTGTTCCTTCCGTTGCCTGTGTTGCCACGGGCCTCGGTATCCCTTTCAGACTTTCCCACGACCCCGGCAGGCATCCTAGTAGACCCCTACTCTTGTGCTAACGACATCTCTTTGAGGCGCGCGTGTAACACAACGCGCCATCGACCCGGGCCTGGCCCATATCGAACGGCGAGCTGATAGGGTATGGGTGCAGGTATAATTTATAGGCACGAGAGATATTTCAGCATTGTCTCTGGGATAGCAACGCATCCTATAGACGATGTCTCTGGTATTGTAGATGTCCAGGTGAAGACTGGTGACTACTTATCATCAGAAGGGTCTTCTGGGGGGTTACCATCACCTCTTATAGCAGTATTATTATAATATTACTTCACAGTGGGAAAGTGATGGAGCTATACAGGACTTATAGCTCCATCTCTTTCTCACGCTAAGTAATATTGAAATAATACTGCTATAAGAGGTGATGGTTACCCCCCAGATTGTCCTTCTTTCACGCAGCATCAAAGAAGCGGGGTAATTGCAATTGTAACACACTATCAGTAGCAATGGGTTTCATTTTGACAGTTCAACAACATTCATTGTGTTATTTTCGTTGGTGAGCTGACAAATTTTTCGAACATATGAAGCAGTGGATTAGCAGTATACTTCAAAATCATTCAGATTGTGATTCAAACGATTGTGATTACGTATTTAGGGTCGACGCAAAAAATAGTAGGCTGGAAATATACATGGACTTTTTTAGTCCCAAAATATTCACGGTTCCTCTGATATTAAGCACAGGGGTGAAACCGTGGGTTAATATCTATATCTATTTAGCCCATAATGTCCCACTGCTGGGCACAGGCCTCCCTTTCCCTTTTCCACCCACGTGTCCACAGCCATTGCGGACCAGTTCATTCTGTAGAAGTCAAGTTCGTCCCTACATCTTTATCTTGGTCTGCCGCGATGTCGTTTAGCATTTAATGGGACCCAATCAGTGGTTCTTTTAGCCCATAGCTCGTCTGTCTGCGGCAGACATGTCTGGCCCTGTCCCACTTAAGACTGGCTGGTTTCCGCATAACATCCATGATTTTGGTTTTGGCGCACAGTATTGTGTTACTTACACGGTCTC
The DNA here is from genome assembly GCA_905333075.3 of Atethmia centrago. NCBI lineage: Eukaryota > Metazoa > Arthropoda > Insecta > Lepidoptera > Noctuidae > Atethmia > Atethmia centrago. The sequence continues at coordinate 24,912,753 of HG995374.1, read as the reverse complement.
AAATTTGAACCCACAGGTACTGGTGGTAGGTTTATGTAAAATAACTAAAAAACTTACATTGTCTCGTCGCCGTAGCGCGTCTGCCCAACACTCTACTGCTTTTCTGGCGTATTGTGACCACAATGACACCATAGCAGGCGGATATTGTAAGTGCTGGGGCCACGAATAGCGATACGAAGACGCTCGTCATCCATATCCGCCATTGGAGCTTGCTGATGCCAGACCAGCATTGGTATATACCTGGAATATACTGGACTGTTAGTATGTTATGCATTTTCATACTTGAGGTTTGAGATAAGTTTAGTCTCATATGAATATACGAATTCACTTAGGTACATAAGGATATTAAAACTTAAACATCAGTCAATATTGTTGGGCGTCTTACAAAATCTAGACATTTATACAATCATTATTTTGTGGGTAACATATACAGGGTGACATTGAAAACATGCGACAAATCGAAATGGAAGATTGTAATCATCATTATGAACAACTTTTACTAAGGGACCAAAGCTACAATCCCAAAAAAAAAACTGCTGTCCCCTACATTTATGTTCGCAATACCTAATCAAAATGTAGGAAAAGCAGATTTTTTTTTTTTGGATTACAGCTTTGGTCCCTTAGTAAAAGTTGTTAATAATGATGTATACAATGTCCCATTTCAGTTTGTCGCAAGTTTTCAATTTCAACCTGTATAACATATAACAAAATCAGCCTGTAATGTTCCCACTGCTGGGACACAGGCCTCCTCTCTGTGAGAAGGAGTGGGTCGTAATCCACCACGCGGGCCCAGTGCGGGTTGGTAGATGTCACATGTCTTCGAATTACTGCCTCTCACAGATAGGCCTGTGTCTATATATATATAATCTGTGATTATGTATGCCCATCTCAAACTTCTGCATACTTCTGAAAATGTAACACAATATTTTCAAGCAAGATCTCTATCGTAACTATAAGATTTTCACACGAACCCTCGTAAAATAAAACCGATTAAGTTGTAAGAGCTTACAGTATTATTAAAGCCAGACTACTAGATTGTCTGCACATACTGCGTGGGTAGTCTTGTCTAGATTCGTTTTAAAATCTTCTGTATGAGCATCATAGGACACACCCACTTAATTTAGAGAAACTGCTAGGACTTGGTGGTTCGTTACAGAAAAAAAAAATTGGTTGTCTGTAAAGTAAAACCGACTTTACAGACAACGGACGATAATTTTACGTGATAACGAGAGAGAGATGCGTCTCAAGCCGAACGCTTAGGCCAATCGTGCCTCTCTATCACTAGTTCGGCGCTCTCGCTTGCACTCTCGGCTCCGGTAGAACGTGACAATGAGTCATGCTTTTTCGTGCGTGTATCAGGCGTTCGTCGTCAATAAGACGTTATCACGTCAAAATATTTTAAAAGTTATAAAATTAATCGTAACCTCCTTCAATATTTTAACTTAAATGGAAAGACCTCTGTGAGTCTAGTATATTTTAAGGCTTTAGGAAGGCATATTATTTTTTATGGATTCGACTGCTGTATATCTGTATATCGTCGCCTTAGAGTGAAAACCTCGTATATGCGAAAAGGCAACTTTACTGGAATAATTATTAAATTCTAAGTGTTGGTAAATTGAAAACCTCATCTGTTCTTTTGCGAGAATTTCGAACTCACCATAGATGGCGCTACAGGCGCAAACTTTTTTTGTGGGAACTAGGCGTGCGTTGCGAGGTTTATCTTTCCAAAAATGTAATAAAATAAAAATGACCAAATAACATTCCCGAGGTTTTCACTCTAAGGCGACGATATGGTGATCAAACAAACATACCTTCAACATTGGCTTCGTCGAATAGAAACAGCATCGGGACACAGAACAGGAAGCTGATGAACCATGCTCCTAGGATCAGAGCTCGTGCTCGACGCCCTGTATGACAAATAATCCATAATGAGTCAATTAAAACAAAAGATGCTGAAAGGTAACAATTATACGTATAAGTATCATATGTTAAAAATGACGTAAGAATGAACACAATATGCAAAACCAACATCAAGAAGGAACACAATAGCCTTCACTTCCAGATGCAGTTTTTTGCATAGAACACAAAACAAAAGAACAACACTCCATTTTCTTTTCATAAAAATAATTTAGTTCTAGAAAACAATTGACTACGTAACAATAAACAAAGCTGGTAACAGTATTAACGGAATAATTTCTTGGTTACTAGCAAAGTTTGCAAAATATGCAACGACACTTGCCTGGAGTTTGTCAAAGTTATACCTTAAGTTTAACTTAGCCTAAGTTATGATCCGCTACGAGTGCTAAGACATAATCGAGAACTTTTCCTGGGCCATCTAGAACATTCTTACTGTCTTATATTAGATCAGCGGTTATATTTTATCTGGTCAGACTTGGTCCAGAAAAATATTACCTCGCGATGTATATCAGGAAAATGGCCGTTACAAATAGATAGTTTCCTTTCCTCCAAGTTTTGGATGACACGTATCTATTTTTGGACGGAGGTGTTGGAAGTTTTCGAACTTTTTGCAATGTGATAAAAGTGAATGTACTTTTGTAATGGATTTTGTTGGCTGGATACACGTATGTCCCAATTTTGGCCTACTTACTGTTTTATTTTTAAACTATTGGGTACCCAGTAAAACTTTAAGAAAGGGAAAAAGCAAAATGGTCAAACATCATATCCCGATTTGGTGAAGAACTTTAGTTATTACAAAGCATGCTGTTTATGAAAAAGAAATTGTTTTAAAACCTCTGCATATCCATAATCGTTTTACACATAAACCCTCTTTCTACCCAACGTTGCTTAAAGTTAAGACAAGCTTTTAAACGCCAAAAAGTACGTCATCATCAGCCTAGCCTTTTCAGTCTAACTGGATGTAGCTGATACCAGCTTTTTACATGGAGCGACAGCCTATGTGACCTCCACAACTCAGTTTCTGGGTAACACGATACCCCTGTTTGTTAGACTTTCGGGCTTCTGACGACCCGTAACAAATGTCAAAGATCTACAAAAAAAGTAACGTTTGGAAATAATAACCGCCCAAGTGCGTATCTGACCACGCACAATGGCGGGTTCCGTTGTTGGGAAGTTGGGATGAATTTATGCCAAGAACAAACTTAACATTGTAGTTGATAAACATGTTCTACTAAGCGTCTCTGAGCTACAGCTGGGACAAACAGAAAGGCAGACTGACGTGGTGAAACTATATATATTTTTGATAGTAGTTGTAAATGTAAACAATACTTACAGCTTCCTGTAAAGTTCATAGGATGGGTGATCGCATCACATCGGTCCACACTGAGTGCCACCAACACATATGTCGAGGAATATGTAACGACCCCCTAAAATCATACCAGAATTATCAACAAAATTATATCTATTATTATGTCATTTGTTGGTGATACCTTTGGAAGTCAATAACTAAATAAAGCAAGGTTGCTTACACTATGAAATCAAAGGGTCCGTGACGATAAATAAACCATGCAGAGGTGTACATATAGTAGTAGACCCACATTTCGCCAGTTATGTTTAAGTCCCATGTATTAGGGGCAAGTCTATTGCCAACAACCTGGCACAACCAGCACCGGGGACATAAATTAAAATTGTTGGGATAACTTGCTCTTTGTTAATTTTATATGCATAAGTTTTCCGAACAAGTTTCAAGAGTTATCATTAACATTGTTATAAAAAGAACTGTTTAAACTTTTACTATACAAGGTGTCGTTTTGCATCCTCATCAAATTCAAGGAGGTAACTATGCTAATGATTCTCTATACGAATCAATAATAAAATAAGTAGGTCTTTTTTTTATTTCAGAAATCGGCATGTGTAGGACATGCATGCTAAAACGCGGCATGTATGATACCGCACTGTAACTGCCCTTTTACACACACACTACCGCATACGCAACGGGGTGATTCTGTTCTGTGAAAGTGGTGTATTCTAAAATACTGTCAAACTTAAATAACTAAAAAAACAAGAATGTATTAATTATTGAGTAGGTATGCCTTTCATAGTAGCCTCTTGAAAGACGAGGATGCATAACGACACCTTGTTTATAAAAAATATTAAGTACACTATTTAGGAATATTTAGAGAATAAGTCGATAGGCCCTATACCTAATGTAAATGTGTAATAATCAAATAATAATCATACTAATATTAAATTTGTCACCGATATGAAATGTATTTGCACGCCTTATCATGGCAGGATATGCTGAAACCAAAATGACTATAATATCTATTGTACCATATTCTGGAAAAAAAATATGTTTGATTTGATTTGATTCGAACGTCGTCAACGATGTCACGAACCCTTTGATTTTATGTTTCTCGTCGAAGTTGCCAAGATCTGCTCATCAACTCATGGCAAAAGGTAGCTCTATCACAGTAGTATTTATTTTGAAGCTTTATTATGTAACGAAATATATAAGCTCTGAAATATTAAAACGTGATCTTATTGACATAGACTTAATGAGTATCTCAAAATCCCAAGTTATACTTAATAAAATAGAAGAAAATAATGGAAAATTCCAAAGTAAAAATCACGTTCTGGTCTACGTATCATTAGTTTCATCCATTGCCGGAGGGCAAAACCTGCTTACCTGTAAATACTTCATCATTTTGCACGTGATGGACCCAGCCAGCCACGTAATCGTTATCCGCTGTATCAAATCCGGCAGAACACTTATTAGTCCCACTAATAAATCTGGAAAATTTTCGTTTTGTGAGTTGATTTGAAATCTTTGGACACTTGACTACAAATCTTTCCGTTGAAAAGTCAAAAAAGTGGCACAGTCCTTGCAACAAGACAGCATAACAGCATAATTAGCCTATAATGTTCCCACTGCTGGGATACAGGCCTCCTCTCTTCGAGAGGGAGTGGGATGTATTCTACCACGCGGGCTCAATCCGGGTACCAACCCGCACTGGGCCGATCTACGAAGATGTCACTTATCTTCGAATTTTTGGTTCTATGACATTTCGGTTTCCTCACGATGTTTTCCTTCACCGTTTTGAGAGCAGTGGTGATGAAATTATTTACATAAAGTAAAGCGCCTTCCTGGGTTTGAACCCACAACCTACAACTCGTTAGTAGGCCGTTACCACTGGCCACCACTGCTCTCTACAAGACCTAGGTCCAAAAGTAGTACGACGATTGGTCTAAAATCCATACATTGGTCTAAAATTCTGTAATTACTGAAATCACACACTTACATAAATTAAATAATAAGCTCATGCAGGTTACGGCGAGGTCATTTCTTAATGGTCGGGTAATCGCCGTTGACCTTGAAGGCCATACAAATGTACGTCGCGCTCACGCCGCGGGCTTTCGATTTCATAGGGAATATTTATTTTTAGTAACGAAAATATGAATAATTGAAAAAAATCGCAGATGTTTTTGGAATTATACATAATAAAATAGTCTGTTCATACTAAAAAATCATAAAAATATATATCGTTTTTTTTATGCTCTGGGTAGACATTACTTCCTGAAATTATTTCATAAAGTATTTTGCTACAATACTTAAATATTCACATATATAATTGATATGTATGTGTTTTAGTTTAACTTAATTTTTCGCATAACTTAGATGCATTATATGAAGAAGTAATACCTGATTTAAAAGTCACTAAAATCATATATCTGTGCCTTAAGTAGTAAAGTAAAATATCTTTAGATAAATGAGAAAAAGAGTAAAAAACTTACCTGCAATTGCCAGCTGCATGATGAAGAAGTTCATCCTGCTTTTCCTGGCCTTGGTCAGCAGGAGTGCCAATACCACCGTCGCGTTACCGGCCACGATCGTCACTAGTAGCATCCATAGGATCGCCAGTTGAGCTGACTGTAGAGAAATTAAGAATACATGGGCCTATTCTTTTTTTTTTGTTATCGTTATTGATTCCTGCGTGTTAAAAAATAACTTTGAAAAAGTATTTGGATATTTTACCTTACAACATAACATCAATAAAAAAAAAACAAAAGTCATTTATTCAAACTAAGCTGAGAATCAGCACGGACGTCAAAGTTACATAAGACAGTCCCCCAAAAACAGTTGTATGACCTACAACTCGTAAACTCGTTACCACTGGGCCACCACTGCTCACCCTTCATTTAATCGTATCTAAATCAAGTCAAAAGTAAGTCTAAGTTTTATTGTGAAAACAAGTTAAGTTATTACTAACTACCTACTTAATGGCTTATAATATCAAGCTTCACAAACCACTCTGCATTAACCAAGTGATTCATAGGATAGCCTTTAAATAAAGTCAGTCTTAAACAAATTAGAATACAGAGTCTAGACCCATACTTTAGTTTGGAGATCGTTTCACGCAATTAATCCTGCACTCCCCCGTAATGAATTCAGTTGTTTCGTTTCTTAGTATTTATTTAAATTTTACCAAAAATACTGGGGGGAAAATCGGTGGACAAACGCCTCATATTAGGAGAGCAAACTATTTATCAGTTTTTTTCTAAAAATCTTTCCCCTTACCTACTCATTATATAAAAAAAAAATATAACACCACTGTTAACAAAGTTTGAAACCTTTATTATCTTACTCCTTAGAGTAACATTAGTTTATGAAATTTAATCAAAGCCAAAAATTTAATTAGAAAACGTCACCTAAACCCTCTTTACCTGCGTTCCTTCTTTTAGTCCATTAAAACTACCTCCCCCTTTCTCCCCCCATTCCCCATTGGTAACATATCACGTTCATTTATATAATTTTATTGCCGCGGCAGTTTGACAGCCCATTAGGTTTAATGACCCGCTTTAATGAGAAAATTCATTTAGAAAATGTACTTGAGGTGACTTGAAAACAAAAGAAAGTTAAGAACTATGTATGGCCATTTTGCTGTAGAGCGATCTTTGAGACTTTTACAAATTAGCAACAACCTTAAATTAATTGACAGACAACGCATATTAAACCGCTGGGTCCAAAAGCATGAAATTTTGCTCAAGAGTTCCATAAGTGACAAAAAACCGGCCAAGTGCGAGTCAGAGTCGCACATGATGGGCCACCGTACAATATTAAACACAATTTTTTTGAATACTTTATTAAAAAAAAAAACACGTTTCTTGTATTTGTTGTTATAGCCGCAATAGAAATACACAATCTGTGAAAATTTCAACTGTCTACCTATTACGGTTCATGAGATACAGCCCGCTGATAGACAGACGGACGGATGGATGGACGGATGGACGTATGGACGGACGGACGGATGGAGAGCTCAGGCTTAGTAATAGGGTTCCGTTTGGCACTCTTCGGGTATGGATGCCTAAAAATGAGCATTAAAATTCATCCCCGGTGATGTTAAACAGGGAATGAAAGTTTGTATGGAAGTTTATCATTTTTACCGATGGGAAATCTTGGCTGGTCTATGGCACTTGAAAAACAGATGCGATGCGATGTGGCTTACTCAGAAAGGTCAAAAGCTACGTCGCTTTAAGTCACTCTATCATATTGGACCAAACATTTTACAGCAAAGGTAAAGTGCAGCATACTTGTGTTGTTTATAGAACCACTAAACTTGATGCTGATTCATCGATCAGCCTATAGTAGTCCATTACTGAACATAGGTCTCCCCAATCGCACGCTACATTACTCGATCCTCGGCTACTGTCATCCAGCTGCCATCAGCTATGCTGCAAGGATCGTCGCTCCACCTGATTATCTTCTCATTCTTAGCGTGTCGATGGCAATTTGAATTGAGTCTGCCCAGAATTTGGTTACAAGTTTGGTGCCCTTAGTAGCGTCTCTCAGTTCCTGTAACGTGCAGACAACAGGACACGCAGGACAGGATATAAAGTGTTCCATCGTTTGTGAAACACTCTTCTCAATCTTAAAAAAAAAAAACTGATATTGTACATTTTATTTACCTGATAAAAATAGAACTTGTTGATGGTGGTCTCATTCTTGGAGATATTCCTGTAAACGGTGTCGTTAATCTCAGCAAAGAGGCTGCAGTTGTAACAGTATTCTTCCTCCATGATGTGGCTGTTCACATTTCGTTACTACAGTACCTGAGGACAAAGAGAAACCGTTAACAGATTTAATATTGTCTTGCTGATGATGGCGCGTGTTGAATCATTCGGTTCCCTTCAAAGTGGTTGAGCCGAATGGTGCTGATCTACGCATCATATTCTTGAGCGGGTGCCATCATTTAAGACTGGTCATCTCTTAACTGCCAGGACTTATGTTTAATCTTATATTTTGAATTGTTTTATATTTTAATTATTTTAGTTTTTTTTACATTGTTTTCACATATATGTAGAAGTAACAAGAATATTGTACCCAGGATTTGATTTTGGTAACATCTTGATTTAAAAGAGTGTCACTGTGCGTGTTCTTGCCCGTTTTTCTCCATAGAGATCTACGTTTTGAAATGGGCAACTAGAGCTTCAAGTTTCTGACTAACTGACCGCCTCCGTGACAATTGAAAAATACCTGTAAATGGTTTAATTGAAATACATGCTTTGAATTTAAGTCGGAATTTACAAGGACTTCAAAACTAAATTGTTATTTTACTCAGCAGTTGTTCAATGATGACATTAAAGTATAAGATTAAGATCTGATATAATAAGCTAAAAACCTGTGCGTCACAGTATTATCATCGGTCTAGCGTTTTTAACCGACTTCACAAAAAGGAGGAGAACTCCGTCGTTTATAAATTGATTACAAAAATATTTTTTATTTTCCAGATTGGTCCCACTTTGGAATCCATGAGGAATTATTGAGGGAACTCCTCAAATATTATCGGCATACATATAGCGATTTATATATTTTCATCAACAACACAATCATTTGCATTCAAAAAATATCATTTGGTGAAGTGGAACTGATGGGGGCGATAAAATAACTCGGTTAAGATAGTTAAGCGACCATGGCGAAGTAAATTTAAATAAATGGTTCTGATCAAAATGGTACCATCAAACTGATCTGGTGATGAAGCCGGAAGGTAGGCATCGGAACTCCGTAATTAAACAATGTATCCTAGCCGTGTTTGGGATTATTGGAATTGGCTTAAGTTGCACTCTGGCTATAAATGATTTTTAACCAACTTCAAAAGAAGTAGGAGGTTCTCAATTGGTTTATATTTATTATATATACCTATGTTCGGGCATAACTTATTTGTTTGTGAACCGTTTTTAGGGTTCCGTAGTAAACAACGAACCCTTATAGTTTTACCATGCCCGTCTGTTGTCTGTCTGTCCCCACTGTAGCTCAGAGACGCTTAGTACTAGAAAGCTGTAATTTTAAATACATATTAATCACGGCAAAAAGTCGTAAAAAACATCATGACAAAAAAAAATTTTGGCCTTTGCATGTAATGTGGTGATGGATGAAATTTTTTGTCTCGTCTGTCCTATGGTATGGGGTATCGTTAGATAAAATATTGCTGATCTGTGAACACCTTTTTTGGTTCAAGGATACGTTTGCGTAATATTAAGCTCGGTCAGTCCCCATTGACTCCGAATAGGAGTTTCACTCCTCCAACCGTCAGTCCCCACTGACACCTATTCGGAGTCTTTGGGGCGCGCGGTTTGCAACTCTATTATAACGGATGAGCACCTTATTGTATTATAATAGAGTTGCAAACCGCGTGGCCCAAGAATCCTATTCGGTGTCAGTGGGGACTGAAGGGTTCGGGAGTGCGACTCCTATTCGGAGTCAATGGGGAGTTACCGGTTAAAGTGCAAATTTTTGTCAGAGTTAAATGTCTCCCTGGCTCAGAGTTAAATGGTTGTTTATGGAGATGTGAAAAAAATCATGGCAGTAGTACATATCGTCGGCTTATTGCAAGAACTCATTAACTGCAAAAAATCATTAAATACGTTTTTATCTTTATTGGACTCCTTTTGACACATTCTACTAAATGCAAAAACTCACTAATTTCTATCTAGTCTAGATAGAAATCTAGTCTAGATAGAAATTAGTGAGTTTAGAAATTAGTGCGTAGAATGTGTCAAAAGGAGTCCAATAAAGATAAAAACGTATTTAATGATTTTTTTGCAGTTAATGAGTTCTTGCAATAAGCCGACGATATAATGAAATTAAAAGGAAAACTATCACAGCTAAGTAGGCTTTACAAGTTAACGAGTAATAGTCAGTCAACTTAAATTTGCAGTTGGAGAACTGGCTGTAATGTATATTGATGTGTGGGAGAACATGTTTTTCAACTACAATGTTAAGTTTGTTTTTGGGATAAATTCATCCCAAGTAATCCCAACCCTTCATTGTGCCTGGTCGGACACGCCGGTTTTTTGTTCACATGGCCGGTTTTTATTATTATTATTCTTTCATATGGTAGAAAAAGAAAAAAAAAATAGAAGACTTGCGCGGTGGTCCCATTATAAATATTAACTTTTCTTGGGTAGTTTTTGAGTTAGCCCCAATAATTCGTATTAAATCCACTCGGTGTATGTTGATGATGTTATACAACTTCCTGTCACTGTGTTTATATAGCAAGTAGTAGTATACGAATCCTGCCGGGGTCGCGGGAAGGTACTTATGGATCACCGAGGCCCCTGGCAACACAGGCAACAGGAAGGAATACGGGTGGGTTTTAGTTAGTAAGAGTCTGACACACCCTCCCGCTCCGCCCAGAGCGGGAGAAGTTATTTGATGATTTCCCACCCAAAAAAAAAAAAAAGTGGTATATGAATTTGTGTGGGGTACCTACCCCACCGTAATAAAAAGTGAACAATATAAATATTCTACAGAAAACAACCGAATTAAAAAAAAACACTAAAAAGTGAAAATTTACTTTAATGTCGGAAGACGGTGGTAAAAAACCAAAATGCAGAACCAAAGACACCAATTTCCGACATTATTCATCATTTATTATGTTGGGATCGGCGTCCAGTCTAACCGGATCAGGGTCGCGGGAAGGTACCTACTAAAGGATTACTGAGGCCCCTGGCAACACAGGCAACGGAAGGAATACGGGTGGGTTTTAGTCAGTAAGAGTCTGAAACACCTTCCCGCTCCGCCCAGAGCCGGAGAAGTTATTTGATGATTTCCCACCCAAAAAAAAAAGTCTAACCGGATACAGCTGAAAACAGTATGTTACATGGAGCGACTGCATAACTGACATCCATAACCCAGTTATTGGAAAAACGAAAACCCATGATATGACTTATTTTATAAAGACTTCGCAGCCAAATACCAAATTGGCGAGTACCAAATTTGAACTCTGAACTTTGTATTCGTTTTTTTTACCCAAACTAGATATTGGGCTTAGGACGTCAGTTGGCCTGCCGGGGTCGCGGGAAGGTACTTATGGGTCACCGAGGCCCCCGCAACACAGGCAACAGGAAGGAATACGGGTGGGTTTTAGTCAGAAAGAGTCTGACACACCCTCCCGCTCCGCCCAGAGAAGGAGAAGTTATTTGATGATTTCCCACCGTAAAAAAAAGGACGTCAGTTGTCGACCTCAATTATTGATTTTTGGCTGTGTGGATGAGCCAGCACAATTTCGCAGGACTTTGTTCGTTGAAAACAATTTCTAACCGACTTCCAAAAAGGACGAGGTTATATGTTCGTCTGTACTTATGTTTCTTTTAATGTATGTTTACTGATTTCTCCGTCAAGTGTGGACCGATATTGAACGATGTTTATTATTATTATTTTTATACATACTTTTTTGACATAATATTTTCATTTTTTGCCATTATATACCTACAATTTTGATTTCAGACTTGTTGTAATGGCAAACATGTCATTTGGTTTAAATAGGTTTTTATTTTTATTATTTTATTAATATTTTACATAGATTCTTATTTACCTTGTGAATGTGAGAATATTGTAGGATTAATAGACTAGATATTTTGTAGACCTTTTTCTTTTTTCTTGTTTTTATTAAGTACCTGATACATCTCGACAGGCCTACACTGTCCTCCCATATCTATTAACACTGTAATTTGAAAACAATAAGCCAATTATTTTTAAAAGAGTAACCGTGGAGTTTCTTGCCGGCTCTTCTCCATAGGAAACGACCAATTGGAACCGTGCACCTAGCTTCAGACGTTTCATAAGTGCCCATGTAGGTATAAGTGAAATAAAAAAAATATTTTGATTGATTGAAAATTATTTTTATGTTTGAAAGGGAAATCCTCAAATTTTATAGGCAAACCTATAGCGACTTGGGTATTTATTATAGTAACTATGCATTTTGGTCTCGGAAAGCACCATTTGGTGAAGTGGAATTGATGGTGAAGATCACAGATGACCATCGGAACTACATAAAATAAGTAATTCACTGGTTGCGATTACATTAGATACCTACTTTAATATGGGTGTATTGCAAATTATGCTCGTCACAATGCATGTGGTGAAGTGTCCAGCTGATGATGACTTGACCATCTGCTCCAGTTCTTCTGGCTCTTACCAGGAGAATTCCTCAATAACTAACGTCCCTGCATCGGAAAAAGGTGACGATCAGTAGTAATAAGGCTATTGTAATTTAGATATATTACAAACTGACCCACTAAAATGTGAACAAAAAAGACTTTTTACAAAAAAAAAAAAAAACAACCAACTTACAAAAAAAAAAAATCGTTGTTTTTTTTTTTTTGGAAAAAGTCTATTTTCGTCCAAAAAATCAAAGGCATGAGTGACTATTTGGTCCCTTCTTGATCAATGCAATCAAAAGTTCGGGTGTTGTAAGTAATAGATCTGTTTTGTTTTTTATCTTCCTAAAATACGTATCCATTCCTATATTTTCTTAGTCAGACTAATTAAATCTACTAACATTATAACACGTAAAATTCATTCAAGACCTCTCTAAGAACACCCATGTTCTATTAAGAGGATTGTATGCGATGTCACCAAAAGTTTAATCTTTACTTTATCCCGAAATTAATCTTGTATCTCTAATGAAATCGTTGATAAAAGGTAATAGACAGAATTAAGTCTGATGCTCTGTAGTGTTGTAACGATAAATATCCAGTTTTAGCTCCCTTTGAAACACTTTATGGAATTTAGGACGTCTTGTATGTTCTCAAATAATAGTGGGTTTTAAGACTTGAAGTTAGCTTGCAATATGTTGACGTTATTTATATGTGAACAGATGAAAATGGTTTTTGGGAATGAAACCAGGAACCCTTATACTCGTAGTTTCGCCATGTCCGTCTGTCTGTCTGTCTGTCTGTCTGTCCCCGCTGTAGCTCAGAGACACTTAGTACTAGAAAGCTGTAATTTGGCATAGGTAAAATCGTGAAAAAGAATTGTTTTTACCCGACTGCCTCAGGAGGGTAATGTTTTTCGAGAGTATGTATATATGTATGTATGCATGTATGTATGTATGTATGTCTATTTCTTTGGCACGCTCTGTAGCCTAAACGGCTTGATGGATTTTAACATATGAGGTGTCCTTAGATTCGTCTAAATTGTGGAAGTGACATAGGCTATATAATATTTATAAATTGCATCTGCAAATACAAAAAAAAGGAGGGGAAGGTTTTTTAATTAATTGCAACAATATTGGTATCAAATAAAAGCTTATAATGAGTAATTTTCAAATATATATTTTAATAAAACTAAAAAGCTTAAAATAAAATAAATTACTTAAAAAACAAAAAACCCGACTGCAAAAACACATAACTGAAAAGGGAAAAAAACAAGCATTATAATCTATATAATTTTGGTCAGGCGGGGACAGTCGAATAACTTGAAATATGGTGTAACTTTTGATTGTCCCCGCCTGCGATACCCCAACCCCTAAATTATAATGCTTGTTTTTCCCTTTTCAGTGTGTGTGTTATTGCAGTCGGGTTTTTTGTTTTTTAAATAATTTATTTTTCTGCACGTAATGTGGGGATGATTTTTTTTCTCAACTGTCCCACTGTATGGGATATTGTTGGATAGGCCGTTCAAAAATATTGCGGGTCTGTGAAAACCATTTTACGATTCAAGGATCCGTTTGCGTAATATTAAGCTTTAAAGTTATTATTTTTCTTAGAGTCAAGTGTCCCCCCAAATGGATGTTTATGGACATGTGAAAAATTCATGGCAGTATTATACATTTATAATGAAATTAAAAGGAAAACTATCACAGCTAAGTAGGCTTTACAAGTTAACGAGTAATAGTCGACCAACTTAAATTTGTAGTTGGAGAATTGACCGTGACGGATATCGATGTACCTATGGGCGAACATGTTTTTCAACTACAATGTTGAGTGTTTTTGTGACAAATCCATCCCAAGTAATTCCAACTACGGTACCCTTCATTGTGCGTGGTCTGACACGCACTTGGCCGGTTTTTTATCCATAATGTAGTTTTTGAGTTTATCTTGGACATTACTGACATCGGCATCGGTAATGGAAGATAACGTGAGAAATCCTGGACTTTTTAGTTATTATATGTCTGAAATCGCCAACCCGTCTCGAGCAAGCGTGGTCATCAATAAAGATAAAGACAATTTATTTGTTCAAACATGTGTAACATGATACATGAATATGCACATATACATGGAAATATAATTAAACCGGACCAACATGCTTTTTCTCACTCGGCGTACAAAATGTTTATATGTTATTAATTAATTTAGCAATTATAAATTAATTTGTATTTATTTACATAACCAAATTACAAGATGATTATTAACATTAACTAAATTAAATTAAAACTAAGTTAAGCCTAAAAAGGCCCTCGGAGCATTGTACCGAGGATGCTGGCGGCATTTCCTCGCTGAATTGCAATGCTGATGCGTTGCGCGAGAAAGCCGCCAGCTTTTCGGTCACTAGTTACATCAACTAGACGTTTCGCGATTTCCGCAAATAACTTATGCGCACTAGGACCCACGGACCGAGGGTCTCGACGCCAAAGGGCTCAAAGTTGTACTCTCTGCCAAGGCCTCCATATTTAATAACTTTCAGATTTTCGGCATTTTCTGCCGCTGCACCCGCTTTAGAAGTAGTCCGTTGGAGGTGGTATGGTGCCAGTGTGTCTACACAGGTAGCGTCCCACACAAGCATCCGTCCCAAACTCCACGGAACCAAAGACACACCATCAGGTCTTTTGCCATCATCTCTGTCAATGCCAGTCGGCTCAAGAAGAGCAGGCACATTGATACTGGCAAGAGACCGGCGGATTATGTCATTAAGTGTCGCATTTCTTGAAAAGCGGCCTGCACTTTTTTAACAACAAAGTCCGTGGTGACCCAGTCGGTCCACGTCCGTGCCACAAGGGCATGTGTGTGGAGTACATACCGTGACTCCAAGCCGCAGACCAGTCGCTAGACGAAGCGAGGTCGGATCCTGGAAGGTACCGGTATATGGAGAAGGATGGGCATGTAGCCAATGACCGGCCTCTCTGGCTCCGACCGCCAAAAGTCTTGCGCGATCCGGACCTGAACTGCGGCTCAGAATTGATTTGTATGTTAAATCGCAATAAATATCGTCCCAGCTCCTTTGAGATTTTAGGTTATCTGGAAATTCTTTACCCGGGCAAGCAATTTGAAAAGCATTCTTGGCATCCTCCAAGCCTGCAGTCTCATAGTTTGTGGGCAAAGCCCTTAGGACATTACCTATGAGACGTGACGTGCTATGGGTGGACGACAAAAAGGCTGGGGAAGCAACACTCGAAATTTTGCGGATTCCTAAACCGCCAAACCGAATAGGGAGGGATGCTTATAACCAAGATGGTTCATTGAGCTGAATATTTAAAATCATTTCTAAACTAGTTTTGACTGAATCGTCTATTGGTGAAAGCAAATTTGGATGTTTCCAAAAAGGGCTACAGCGGAGCACATAAGTAAATTTAGGGACAAAAAGGCAAAACTTTAGAATTATAAGAGCATAATGAGGACTGATTTCGAGTAAACAATTTGCGTGACTTTGGAATTTAGAAATAGTGTTAGTAATATAATCAGGAAAAGATTCTTCAAAGATGGGAGAACCCAGGAGGCAAAGTGACTTTCTGTCTACTATTTTGATATTGGGTGCCAGAAAAATTAATTTGGATTTTAAATTATCCAAACCGTAAGAAGTTTTTTGAATAAAGAGTTCACATTTGCTAAAATTTAATTCTAAACCAATATTTTCGAAATGTGTTTTAATATCTGATAAGTCAGATAACATAGTGTCCACATCGCCTCCCAGGGTTCCGTCATCCAAATACCAAACGTTAAATTTCGATTTTATATTTTGAATAATCGGATTTATAGCCAAGCTAAAAATTGCTGGCCCGAGGGGATCGCCCTGCTGACAGCCGACCTCCGAAGAAAGTTCATGGGAACGGTATATTAATTTTGAAGGTTCTGCGTAGCAGGTAAGCAGGTATTAATACAGTTCCGGAATTTTGTTCTTAACTTCTGTCAGCATGGCATCCCTGTTTACTGAATTGAAAGCATTTTTGACGTCAATTTTGACTACAATTTCGCAATCATCATACGAAAGGTAGGTTCTTAAGGCATGGGCTGCTGCCTCACACCCACCTTTCGTGCCAAATCCTAATTGTATAGGTTCGAAAATAGACTGTTATTTAGATTTGATATGTCTCACCGCAATTTTGGATGCCAAACGTCTTAAAGTTGACCCCACAGCAATGGGTCTCACCCCTCCGTCCTTTTTAGTTAGACATTTCTGACATTAATTAAATTAATGTCAGATTCATATAATAAAATTAGAGTCAGTGCAAAATATAGTCAATAATTCAATATACAATCAGAGTCAGTACAAAACGTAGTCAAATATTAATTACAAACAAAATATGTCAATATAATTATAATAAAATTCAAAATTTATCATTTAAAAAATCAACAATGTTATAGTAGCACTTAGCTGTAAGCAGCGTTTAAAGTGTTTTCTTAAATAAATTAAAATTCAATTAAAATTCGATCTGTCACGTCACTGTCTGTCACTTTTTCACAGCTCATATTTATTTAAATTTACATATTTTACGTGGCCCTAGATGTCCAAATTTGATCGTTTTCTTGTTAATCAAGGCTTAACTGCTGTGCCAAAGTGTAGGCAGCTCCCAATTTCGAACAAATAATAAAATATCTTTTTGTTTCAGACGTTGCGGTCCTCCTTGGCAACGTTATGGCGTGTCGTCCTGACGTCCGACGTCAACGCTTCTGAAAGACTTTAAAATAGTTATATTTTAGTGATCATTTCTATTTTGTGTTTAGTTGAGTGTTCTTCTCTATTCAAGTGTTGTTTTCTGGTAAGTGGATGCATACCGCAACCCAATCCGGTGATGGCACGTTAAATCAAAATTACATTTGTTTACATTGCGATAGATCTTTTCAATCAAAAAGGGGTCTTAACATTCATATTTCAAAAAAACATCGTCTTTGTATTAGCCAGAACGGCCCTGCTCTAAATTTAGACCCAGTTTCTTTACCGTTTCCGACAGTCCAAATTCTACCCCATTCCATTTGTACCTTAGTTACCTAAAAAATAATGTGCCTGTTATCAAACGAGTCCCGTGCGGCGCCAGGATCTCCGTCGCAAACCACCTTTCAGGCTTGATTAAAAAATGTGTGGAGAGCAACCAAATTGTAGACTGGCATAATCTCTTCCTTTTTTCGTATACCACTTTGCATGTCAAAAAAGATGAGGCTACTATTTCTCTAACCCAAAAAATCGAAAATAACTGTTTAACAAAAACATCTTTACCTTTTGATTCTCTCAAGAGGGGAACATTATCTAGAATTAAATTAATTGAAGGCAAAATTGCCGACGGGGATCTCAAAGGCGCCGCACGTCTTCTTTTTACTAACGACGTGTTGTCGCCTGATACTCCTGATACCCTTTCGGCTTTGCATTCGAAACATCCCCCGGCTCCCGTGATCCCGTATTTTTTTGACTCTCCTACAGCAGACCAGGCCTGCCTCGAAATCGAAGGCAAAGACGTTATTGACGCAATAATTTCTTTTAAAACCGGTTCAGCGGCCGGCCTGGACGGAATCTCACCCCAACATTTAAAAGATTTAACTTCTTATTCTGTGGGTGATGCAGGTGTGCAGCTTATTTGCTCTATTACAAAATTAATAAATTTTATGTTTTCAGGCAAAATCAACGCTGATATTGCCTCACTTTTATTTGGTGCTAATTTGATCGCCCTAACTAAAAAGGACGGAGGGGTGAGACCCATTGCTGTGGGGTCAACTTTAAGACGTTTGGCATCCAAAATTGCGGTGAGACATATCAAATCTAAATTACAGTCTGTTTTCGAACCTATACAATTAGGATTTGGCACGAAAGGTGGGTGTGAGGCAGCCGTCCATGCCTTAAGAACCTACCTTTCGTATGATGATTGCGAAATTGTAGTCAAAATTGACGTCAAAAATGCTTTCAATTCAGTAAACAGGGATGCCATGCTGACAGAAGTTAAGAACAAAATTCCGGAACTCTATCAATACCTGCTTACCTGCTACGCAGAACCTTCAAAATTAATTTACCGTTCCCATGAACTTTCTTCGGAGGTCGGCTGTCAGCAGGGCGATCCCCTCGGGCCAGCAATTTTTAGCTTGGCTATAAATCCGATTATTCAAAATTTAAAATCAAAATTTAACGTTTGGTATTTGGATGACGGAACCCTGGGAGGCGATGTGGACACTGTGCTATCTGACTTATCAGATATTAAAACAAATTTCGAAAATATTGGTTTAGAATTAAATTTTAGCAAATGTGAACTCTTCATTCAAAAAACTTCTTACGGTTTGGATAATTTAAAATCCAAATTAAATTTTCTGGCACCGAATATCAAAATAGTAGACAGAAAGTCACTTTGCCTCCTGGGTTCTCCCATCTTTGAAGAATCTTTTCCTGATTATATTACTAACACTATTTCTAAATTCCAAAGTCACGCAAATTGTTTACTCGAAATCAGTCCTCATTATGCTCTTATAATTCTAAAGTTTTGCCTTTTTGTCCCTAAATTTACTTATGTGCTTCGCTGTAGCCCTTTTTGGAAACATCCAAATTTGCTTTCACCAATAGACGATTTAGTCAAAACTAGTTTAGAAACGATTTTAAATATTCAGCTCAATGAACCATCTTGGTTACAAGCATCCCTCCCTATTCGCTTTGGCGGTTTAGGAATCCGCAAAATTTCGAGTGTTGCTTCCCCAGCCTTTTTGTCGTCCACCCATAGCACGTCACGTCTCATAGGTAATGTCCTAAGGGCTTTGCCCACAAACTATGAGACTGCGGGCTTGGAGGATGCCAAGAATGCTTTTCAAATTGCTTGCCCGGGTAAAGAATTTCCAGACAACCTAAAATCTCAGAGGAGCTGGGACGATATTTATTGCGATTTAACATACAAATCGATTCTGAGCCGCAGTTCAGGTCCGGATCGCGCAAGACTTTTGGCGGTCGGAACCAGAGAGGCCGGTCATTGGCTACATGCCTATCCTTCTCCATATACCGGTACCTTCCTGGATCCGACCTCGCTTCGTCTGGCGACTGGTCTGCGGCTTGGGGTCACGGTATGCACTCCACACACATGCCCTTGTGGCACGGACGTGGACCGACTGGGTCACCACGGACTTTGTTGTCAAAAAAGTGCAGGCCGCTTTTCAAGACATGCAACGCTTAATGACATAATCCGCCGGTCTCTTGCCAGTATCAATGTGCCTGCTCTTCTTGAGCCGACTGGCATTGACAGAGATGATGGCAAAAGACCTGATGGTGTGTCTTTGGTCCCGTGGAGTTTGGGACGGATGCTTGTGTGGGACGCTACCTGTGTAGACACACTGGCACCGTCCCACCTCCAACGGACTACTTCTAAAGCGGGTGCAGCGGCAGAAAATGCCAAAAATCTGAAAGTTATTAAATATGGAGGCCTTGGCAGAGAGTACAACTTTGTGCCCTTTGGCGTCGAGACCCTCGGTCCGTGGGGTCCCAGTGCGCATAAGTTATTTGCGGAAATCGCGAAACGTCTAGTTGATGTAACTGGTGACCGAAAAGCTGGCGGCTTTCTCGCGCAACGCATCAGCATTGCAATTCAGCGAGGAAATGCCGCCAGCATCCTCGGTAAAATGCCCCGAGGGCCTTTTTTAAGCTTAACTTAGTTTTAATTTAATTTAGTTAATGTTAATAATCATCTTGTAATTTGGTTATGTAAATAAATATGTTACATTGCTTAATGTCATTCGGAATTTTATTGTATATTAATGGGGCCATGCATACAACACTTTTGCTTAGAAGTGCAGTTTTGGCCAAGTGTGACTGCACCCAAAGTCTATATTTACTTCTCAATGCTCTTGCCTTCTCTGTATGAAAAGAGAGGCTTTTGCCCTGCAGTGGGACAGTAAAATGGCTGGTCTTATATTATCTCTATGAGCATGTCCTACGACATTATATGTACCTTAATAGCTATTTGACGATGTCTTAGGCCAGGAGGTAGTAGAAGGATCAGTTATACTCGGACGATTAGTGAGTAATGTTGGAAATTAACAATTCTATTTCAGTATTAATGGTTCATCATCTCATTTAGTGAAACTTAAGCAGGCCGTTTTAGTTGAAACAGTAATATTAAGCCTAATTGACGTTGAATTGATATAAGTAATAAAGAAACGATTAGATATAAATTTTAAAATATGATTGGCGTTTCTCTTGCCGTGAAAACTTCGGTTTATTCGCCATATGCTACGCACGGTCGTCAGTGTTGTTTGGATGATTATGGAAGCTTGTTGACAGACATGTTTTTCTATAGCGCAGTTTATACGCCGTATGAAAGCACGGTCGTAAGTGTTGTATGGATCACTATAGAAGCTTGTTGACGACACGTTTTTTCTATGGCGCGGCTTATACGCCGTGTGTAGGCACTGTCGTCAGTGTTGTATGGATCACTATGGAAGCTTGTTGATAGAGACGTTTTTTCATGACGCGGTTTATACGCCGTGTGTAGGCACTGTCATCAGTGTTGTATGGATCACTATGGAAGCTTGTTGATAGACACGTTTTTTCATGACGCGGTTTATACGCCGTGTGTAGGCACAGTCGTCAGTATTGTATGGAAGCTTGTTGATACATACGTTTTTTCCTATTTCTTACAGGTTTACATAAATGTAGCTTAAAACATTTTTTTGCTTCAAAGGAAAGATTGTTCTAAATCGTAAAACGTTACCAAAATTAGCGGCGTGTTGTTATTTTTGGCTTGGGTTAGATCTATCTTAGAATTTGTTTAATTATTGTTAAAACAATGTTTTATAGTTTTCGTTTTCGTTCATGATCGTATGGCGTTCAAATCAAATTAAATCCCCGTCTAAACTGATTTTAGCCTTCAAACAACTTTTGATAATGTCTAAGTTTCGCAATTTTCTATATTAATTTAAAAGTTTATGCTCTAGGTATTACATTTCAAGAATATTTTAAGGTTAGCCACGAAACACGCGGCAAGTATTTATTGATTCAGAAGTTAAGTAAGAAATAAATTATTGTTACTTACATAGTTTATTTTAATGGTAACCGAGACTATGGTTTGCAGGGTAAATAAGCAATATTAGATTACGCAAACAGTTTAGTTATTGTGATCTCCTCCGTGGTTGAGTGGTCGCAAACGCTACTACTGAGCATGAGATCCTGGGTTCGATTCCCAGGTCGGGCAAAGTGTTATTAGGATTTTCCATTAGGAAATTCTCAGTAGCAGCCCGGAGTCCGGATTTGTGCCCTGTTGATGGCAATAGACTCCCTATTACATGGGACTTAAACATAACTGGTGAAATGTGAGTGTACCTATGGGTACACCTCTGCCTTACTCTTCGGGGAAAGAAGGCGTGATGTTAACTATATTTATATAATCTATATCATATTATAAAGAAAAAAAAAAGTGTTTGTAAGTTTGTATGTAGAGGGTAATTTTCGGAACTACTGATCCGATTCCGATAATTCTTTCACTAATGGAAAGATATTTTCCCTGAGAGTCATAGGCTATTAAAAAAAAAAAACTGGCCATGTGAGTGTCTGACCACGCATAATGAAAGGTGCGGTAGTTGGGATGAATTTATCCCAAGAACAAACTAAACATTGTAAATAGTTGAACAACACGTTCCCTCATACATTCCATTATTAAAGTTAAGTTTGTACGCTTTGTGCGAATGTATGAGGGAACGTGTTTTTCAAGTATTTACAATGTTAAGTTTGTTCTTAACATTTGAGACATTTACCATGTTATTTTATGACCATAGATTTCTTATAGGTTTTCCTGTAATCTATACGTAAATAACTGATTTATGTATTTTTTTTTTAAATACGCTGTTTCGGACATAACGGTCAATTTTCATCTATTTTATTTAGTAACTTTAAAAGTATCTATTTTCCAAGTTATCATTTGATATGTCACACGGTAGAATTTACATTTTTTTTTTTTTTAATTCTGTAATCGTCCCCCAAAAGGACCCCCTCATTCAAAATTATTTTATTTACGTTTCACGTCCGTGTTCGGGTCATAGAAATTCATATATGTACCAAATTTCAACTTAGGTATCGGTCAGTGGACCGATAATAATTTGCTCCGAATCTATTCAGATTTGGGAAAATTGGCTGCGATAGACGGATAGACAGACAGACAGATAGATGGAGGACACGAGTGACCATATAAGGGTTCCGTTTTTTCCTTTTCGGTACTGAACCTTAAAAATATGAAAAAGTCCGCTTTACACCGGCAAACCCGCGGGCGAAGCGCTAGTGTTGTTGTTGTGATATATTCATTCTAACCGAGGCTTCATTGTTCTGCAGGGTAAATAAAATATCCGATTACACAGATTAGTTATTTTGAATGTGAACTTGGGACGAACCCGACGTGCGATTGTGACCAACCAGTCGATATCCAAGGCTCAACTGACTATTCACAATATTGAGTCAGACTCTTACTGACTAAAACCCACCCGTATTCCTTCCGTTGCCTGTGTTGCGGGGGCCTCGGTGACCCATGAGTACCTTCCCGCGACCCTGGACGTTTATTTATGGAAGTGAATGTTGACCGTGGCAAAAGAGGCATAAAAATAGAATAAATGCTGTGCAAATGCGTTCCTTGCAAAGCATGTCGTCGGTGATATTCTGAAACCGCGGAACTAACAGTGATTAAAACCGCGTAAGGTAGGTGCGGTGAATTTTACAGGAACGAGGAAAAACGTAATATTTACTAAACCACTTGACTTTCTATTGTTTAAACTATAAAATTGTCAAATTCCTCTTAATATTGTAGGCATTAGTTGTGTAAAATATGTATTAATGAATTAGAAAATGCGAAATCTCGATTTTGCTACTTTTGTAAATACGCGGTTTTAAACACTGTTAGTTCCGCGGTTTCAGAATATCACCGACGATGTGTGGTGTACCTAACTATGAATGACGGAATGAGAAATGACGTGATAATGCAGTCGTGGTTTAAACGAAGATGTAGTGACACAAATTTAAAAGAGTAGGTCTATGATCTATACATAGGACCTCTTTTCAATGTTTGGTTTGATCATGTTGAATAGATGAACGCCAGGCGACCAACAAAAAGTATAAGGTAAGGCAGATGTGAGTGGGACGCCCTAGAATGCAAGGCGACTAACAAAAAGTATAAAGTAAAGCAGATGTGAGTGGGACGCCCTAGAATGCAAGGCGACTAACAAAAAGTATAAGGTAAAGCAGATGTGAGTGGGACGCCCTAGAATGCAAGGCGACTAACAAAAAGTATAAGGTAAGGCAGATGTGAGTGGGGCGCCCTAGAATGACATTTTGTGACCTCATTTATGATGTCAGAAAGGTCAGGTCATGTATGACCGGATGTTTGAATTTAAACGAAGCTTAAGGAGTATGTAAGGATCGTAGCTGGTGGCTTTTGTTAGTTTGTGCCTACACCTGACGTCGTGTAAATGAAATAAACGCGTTGGTTTTTGACAAATTATGTGTATTATATTGTTAACCTCGTCACTTCTCCCCCATGTGAAAAAGGCGTGAGTTTATATATTTTGTATGTTGATTTTGATAAAATGTATATTATGTATTATAGGTGTTTTGAAATCGATATAATTGCATATAATATGGTGAGATAAAAAGTGCCAAAAGTGGAGTCATGGGAACTTATTCTGTAGCGTGTGTGGAAGGATTTAAAGAAACATTCGCCACATTTTAAACGTATAATTTAGTAAATAATATAGAAAAAAAAACAAGAATCCAAAAAATAACAAAATTATGAATGATAGATTAAATAGGTATTAAAAATTACACGTTAAAAAAATCTCCATGACTTTGGATAAGTTTAAAAAGAAAATAGTTTTACATAACATAATTAGAACTTAGAGCACTCTAATTACAATTATTAGAGTTTATCAAATAATATTTTTTTTTCGGTTTCCAATTCTTTTTTCTGTCATTCATCGAAGTTTAGAAAAGTTTTTTTTAGACAAAATTCAAAATTGATGAATAGAGCACTTTCCATGACATTTTATTTTATTATTCTCTTGAATGGCACGAAGTTGAATAAATAGCTGTCAGATTTAAGGCTCCTACATACTGGCGCGACATGTCGCGCGACGCGACGCTACACAAAGACACCGCGTGTAGCGCTACAAGCGGTGCCTTTGTGTCGCGACGCGTCGCGCGACAAGTCGCGCCAGTATGTAGGAGCCTTTATACGAATATTGTAATAAATCATTTTTTTCTTAGTCTGATCGTCCATTTATAATGGAGAACAGTAACACCTTTTTTTTTTTTTGGGTGGGAAATCATCAAATAACTTCTCCCGCTCTGGGCGGAGCGGGAGGGTGTGTCAGACTCTTACTGACTAAAACCCACCCGTATTCCTTCTTGTTGCCTGTGTTGCGGGGGCCTCGGTGACCCATAAGTACCTTCCCGCGACCCCAGCAGGCATCGGCCCTAGTGGACCCCTGCTATGTGCTGACGACATCTCTTTGAGGCGTGCGTGGAATACAACGCGCCGTCGACCCGGGCCTGGTCCTTACCGGACGGTGAGCTACCCATTGCTCACCGTCCGCAAGCCCGCGCCTACGGTGGCCGGAAATCCGCCCGGGATTCCCGACGCCCTGGGCGTCTCCTGTGGCGGCTAGGGGCGAGAGGGCGCGAAACTTGCCTTTCCCTCAACCGTCCCGCCTCCTCCTTCGCGAGCATTACTGCTTCGCAGAAGGAGGTGACGGCTGCCCATGCCCTCTCGCTCCGTACCATGGCCTGAACCAGGGCCGGACGCGAGAGGTCTCTGCCGCCGATCGCCTCCAAGAGGACACGGCGGTGCTCTGCCCAAGCCGGGCAGACCTCCACCGTATGCTCCACCGTGTCCTCCGGGCGATCCACACAGTGGTGACACCCGGACGTTTCCTCCCGCCTTATCCGACACAGGAACCTCCCGAAGCTGCCGTGTCCGGTGAGGACCTGCGTCAGGCGGAAGGTGAGGACGCCATGGCGCCTCTCCAGCCACTCCTCAAAGAGGGGACTTATCGCCGCAATCGTGGCGTGCCCAGCACTGGGTTGCGACAACCGTACTTTCCATGACGCCATGAGATCCCGCCGGAGCTCCGTCCGCTGTGCCGCGATTTCTCGCGGCAGCGGACTTACGCCCCAGCGTTTCGCCTCCTCGCGCCACTCCCATACGTGCGCGAGGGCTTTTGCCTCCAGATCCCATGGCGGCAATCCGGCAAGGAGGCTCGCTGCCTCACAGGAGACCGTGCGGTATCCCCGAACCATCCGGATGGCCATGACCCTTTGGGCCGCGCTCAGCCGGCGGGCTGGCCGCAGCGCCAGAGAGCGCGCCCATACAGGAGCCCCGTAGAGGGCCATGGACCGCACGACCCCCGCGTAGAGCCTCCGGCAGGAGGCGTTTGGACCCCCTAGATTGGGCAGGAGCCGCTTTAATGCAGCGCCCGCCCGCTCCAGTTTGGGAGCCAAACGTCGGAAATGCTCCACGAAGTTCCACCGGCTGTCGAGGACGAGTCCCAGGTACTTCATCGTCGACTCGACGCCGATAGAAACCCCTCCTACCGTTATTTGGGACCCCAACGGTGGCGCGTTCCGAGGACCATGAAAACACATGGCCTCGGACTTGTGCAGGGCCACCTCGAGTCCCAATTGCCGGATCCTTTCGACGATTGTCGCAACCCCGCGTGCCGCTAATTCGGCCGCCGCCTGGTGCGACCTCCCCTGCGCCAGGACCAACGTGTCGTCAGCGTAGCACACTACGCTGACGCCGCTAGGGAGGTCGGCGCGCAGCACCCAGTCGTATCCGATGTCCCACAGATGCGGCCCCAGGACCGATCCCTGTGGGACACCGCACGACATCTCTTGCCGGTTCCACACTCCCTGGTGACCGGGGTAGATGACGGCCCTGTCCGTCAAATAGGCAACAGTAACACCTTTTTTTTTTTTTTTTTTTTTTTGGGGTGGGAAATCATCAAATAACTTCTCCCGCTCTGGGCGGAGCGGGAGGGTGTGTCAGACTCTTACTGACTAAAACCCACCCGTATTCCTTCCTGTTGCCTGTGTTGCGGGGGCCTCGGTGACCCATAAGTACCTTCCCGCGACCCCGGCAGGCATCGGCCCTAGTGGACCCCTACTTTTGTGCTGACGACATCTCTTTGAGGCGCGCGTGGAATACGACGCGCCGTCGACCCGGGCCTGGTCCTTACCGGACGGTGAGCTACCCATTGCTCACCGTCCGCAAGCCCGCGCCTACGGTGGCCGGAAATCCGCCCGGGATTCCCGACGCCCTGGGCGTCTCCTGCGGCGGCTAGGGGCGAGAGGGCGCGAAACTTGCCTTTCCCTCAACCGTCCCGCCTCCTCCTTTGCGAGCATTACTGCTTCGCAGAAGGAGGTGACGGCTGCCCATGCCCTCTCGCTCCGTACCATGGCCTGAACCAGGGCCGGACGCGAGAGGTCTCTGCCGCCGATCGCCTCCACGAGGACACGGCGGTGCTCTGCCCAAGCCGGGCAGACCTCCACCGTATGCTCCACCGTGTCCTCCAGGCGATCCACACAGTGGTGACACCCGGACGTTTCCTCCCGCCTTATCCGACACAGGAACCTCCCGAAGCTGCCGTGTCCGGTGAGGACCTGCGTCACGCGGAAGGTGAGGACGCCGTGGCGCCTCTCCAGCCACTCCTCAAAGAGGGGAACAGTAACACCTGAGACACCTATTGAAAAAAAACGTTTCATTTACATTTTATTATATAAAACCGGACAAGTGCGAGTTGAACTCGTGTGGTGAGGGTTCCATACAATGAATATATTATCTACTATGTTTTTATCGCAAGATAATTTATTCCAAGATCAAACTTAACATTGTAGTTTAAAAACATGTTCTCCCATACATTCCAACTGCAAATGTAAGTTTGTACGCACAATATTGACAGATTAAACATATTATTTTAACGCTACCATAGACTTCTTATCGGTGTTCCTGTAACCTATAAGTAAAGAATAGTTTTTATTTTCAAAATTTTAGGCTTAGTAGTTTCGGAGTTAAGGCTGGAAAGGTCAATTTTCATATATTTCCTTAAATAACTTGAATACTACTTATTCTAAAATAAAAAATAAAATATTTGAAACCCTTACAAAAATCCCTTTCATTTGATATAACACACGGTACAACTTGCAATACTTTTTTTTTATTTTTTCTAATTTGGCCCCCAAAAGTGACCCTTATATTCAAAATTAATTTAATAGGGTATTTTACTATATACGAGAAAAAATCTATAAATAGATTATTGAGATAGTTTAGGCAAAAAGGAGTCGGAAAATGTTACTTTTAGTTCATAAAATAACAAAATAGATTTTAAAATTCAATTCAACGTTTTCAGTTTTTCTAATCTGCCTAAAACACCATGAAATAGTAGCCGCCATGTTATTACGTCATACCGCTATGTAAACTAAAACGTGTCAATTGTCAACTGATAGTTAGATAATAGATCAGCGCATTTGTTTACATAGCCAAGTGACGTCATGACCACAGAGCAACATGGCGCCCACTGCGTCCAGCGTTTTCGTCAAACTACGCGCGAAACTTGAAAATGTAAAATTTAAATGCATTTTTATGGCACTTATCGATTGAATAAAAAAATTGTGATTTTTTTTGGGGCATATTAGCACTATAGAATTTAATTAAGACACTTTTCAAAAATGGGTGTAAGACGTAGGTACGTTATACGTTTGTGTTTTGGTCAGAAAAATGCATATGTGTACCAAATTTCAACTTAATCGGTCCAGTAGATTCGAAGCACATCGTCTGTGACAAACGAACAGACACACACGAGTGATCATAAAGGGTACCAGTTTTTTCTTTTATTTATTTATTTAACCATTTATCTATATAGAAACAGACAAGAAGAAAGGAACAGAAAAATACGTACAAAGGTGATGCTTATTTCTAAAGAAATCTCTTCCAGCCTACCTGCGATAGGAAAGAGAGAGATGTACTCGTAGACACCGTGTGTAAGAGTAGAAAAGAAAATAAAACACAAAATCAAAATAATTCAGAAAACAAATAATATGAGAATATACTAACATACATAATACAAACATACTTCTAAAATAAATATCACTAGAATATTAAAAATGGAAGTGTTTTTTAAGTAATACATACATAGGCAACTATGACGAAGTGGAAAGATCTTCTTTCACTCTTCTTTTAAATACAGCAACAGTTTGGCAGTCCCTAATGGCAGGCGGAAGTGAATTCCACAACCGCACCGCTTGCACAGTGAAGGAGTAGGAGTAGAAGTCGGTAGAGTGGGGAGGGGACTTAAGAAGGTTTCTAAGATGCATCAATTTGAGATACGGAAACCAAAAAATGTTAATGTTTTAATCTCATTTAAATGGAGAAACGTTATCATCCTCCTTACTAAATCCTCGTTATTACATCCATACGTTACTAAATGATAAAGTTAGAAAAGTCACATTACAAAGAATTTCTCCCATAATTGTCTTGTTTAACCGACGATATTAATATACACAAACTCACGCCTTCTCCTCATGGGGGTAGGCATAAACTACAGAACGCCACCTGCTACGATCTTATACCCTTTTTGCTGCGTTTACGTTCATACCTATATCTGGGCCTCAAGTCTGCTATTACAATAGTGTCAGAATGGTCTGTTCCGATCCTCATTAATGACGCCATTATATTAGTAGATTACCAAACTTGTCAAAATCAACAATTATAAAATTAATGATAGACCGATCTGACACTATTGTAATAGCAGACTTGAGGCCCTGGTCATACACGCACGTCTGTTGCGAGTATTATGCACCTGACCTTTCTGAAGAACGTCAACAATTAGGTTATTTACTATATGTACTCCTTCAGCGTACACACAAAGCGTTAAAAAAGTTACATAATCAAGTCCTTGATTATGTAACTTTTTCTCTTCTTAAACATTCTTGTTTAGCCGATGATAATAAATGTCTTCGTAATATTTTCTTTAAGTAAAACAAAGGACTAAGAATCTCTGAGAATCGTTTACACATAAAAGCCATTCGTCACTCGGTACGGAAAAGAATACTAATGCTTTAGCAAAATAAAGAAAACAAAAAGAAGACATAAATTCGTTCTCGGATGATTTTATTTGAGACCTAGATTCCGTAATTTGTTTTAGCGACGTTATGGAATAATGAAAAATACTAAAACCATGTCAATTAATACTCGAGTATCTTTAAGAAAATTCTACCATATCCAAGTGGAAGATATAAATATAATCAGCCTATAATGTTCCCACTGCTGGGAAACCTTCTCTCTTCGAAAGGGAGTGGGAGTGGATCTACTACGCGGGCTCAGTGCGGCTTGGTAGATGTCACACGTCTTCGTTTTTTGGTTCTAGGACATGCCGGTTTCCTCACGATGTTTTCCTTCATCGTTTTGAGAGCAGTGGTAATGAAATTATTTACACAAAGTAAAGCGCAACTCTTAAGTCAGGGACGTTACCATTGGGCCAACATGGCCCAGTGGAAAATATACCTAGTATCAAACCAAGGCATTTTATAAGTTTCTCAGCAGAATTATAAACATACTTACATACATAAACTTACGTCTACTTCTCATAGGCAGAAGATACAGAACGCCACGCGCCAGATCCTTACATACTCCTTTTGCTTCGTTTACGTTCATACAGTCGTGCGTTCATACTCGTACATTTGAATTATACTGGTTACTAAAAAGTTTACAACAATCAGTTACTTTAGTCCCATTGACAGGCTGATAACAGCTAAAGCGCGGTCACTGTCGGACTGCATGGAAAAGAAAGAGAAGCGCGATGACACAACGCTGGTAATTTATTGCAAAATATAAAGCAATTATTTATTCACAAAGAATCTATTGATTGGATAAAAAAAATAAAACACGCTAATTGTTGCTTGTAGAATAATGACATATGACAAACAATTAGAATTATTGGATGTATTTCAGAATGATTTTTAACTATCTTATCAAATTAGTTGTATTATATTTTCAACACACTATTAACCTAGCATATATCCTGAAGAATATCATATATTTTTCTGATTTTGTTTACTGCAGTGAATCATATACTTTTAGGCATTATAAAACTTGTAAAACTTGCGTTTAGTCCCCTTAAGTGAAAAAGTAAAATATAGGTACAATCCTGATTGATACCTACATGATCTTGGATCCAGACATAAGCGTTCCACATTATCATTATTACCTTCCCCAACCAATAACTGGACCTAAATAAACTTCAGCGTCCTTACTTAACGTGTCCTCGTAAAGCTCAAAGCAGTTCCCAAACACCGACAAAGATAAACTGCTCAACTTTACCCGACAAAATGACTCCTGAATAACCTATAAAACGGCTCCTTAATCAAAACACAGGTGTTTTCACCCTATGCAAACGCTTCTCATTAACTTGCGACCTTATCCTGAAAGAGTTAAGGTGGATATTTGTGTGTAGGGCAAAATAAATATAATGCAATCAATCAATTGGACAGCAATTCAATCGGTATTTGAGAAAGTGATCTAATTTATCAAATTTTATCAGCGAAGCTTTAAATTAATACGTCTTGTGGGCAACGCAGGTGTGGTTTAGCACTGTGATGTTTTACCACCACAATATCGGTTCCAGATAAGCGATCAGCAAACGAGTTTCAATTCTTTCAGCAAGTTTTGTTTAAAACTTTTTGCGGAAGGCTTGGTATTTTGGGTCAGTGTTACTTGCGTGGGTTCTTTTTATTAGTAAATTATAATTTTTGTTTTATTTTTGGGTTACGTTGGAACTTTGAAAAGGAGTTTAGTTTTATTAGTCTGCTGTTGGTTATTAACGTTCGATAATTTATTCGAGGTTTGTTTATGATTTATTTATACAAAGTTGATGCACATCGACACAATGGACCAATAATTCTAACTGAATTCATAGCATAATCAGCCTGTAATGTTCTCACTGCTGGGAGACAGGCCTCCTCTCTGTGAGAGGGAGTGGGCCACAATCCACCACGCGGGCCCAGTGCGGGTTGGTGGATGTCACATGTCTTCGAATTTTTGGTTCTAGGACATGCTGGTTTCCTCACGAGGTTTTCCTTCACCGTTTTGAGAGCAGTGGTGATGAAATAAGTCCTTATTTGGGGTTTGAACCCACGACCTGCAGCTCGTAAGTTGCGGTCGTCAACACTGGGCCACCATTGCTCTAATTCAAAGCCTGCAAGTAAACTAACAAAGCCGTTATATCCCAAATGACCCAAATCTCTTGACATGTGCTTAAGCAAACAGATTGACAAAACAAATGTTAGTTTTTGGCACAAGGAAAAGGTACAGTAGTTTGGCTGAAGATCTTGGGCGACCCCTTAATTCCTCCTAATTTCCTCTTTATTTCTTTCGTGTGTTTCCTTCAAGGATAACGTAAATAATTATGAAGATAAAGTCTATTGACAAGATGAGAACTCTGTTAAATTTTTTTAGAAATGGTTTTTGCAAATTAAAAATGTTTTACGTCATCTATTATTATAATGAAGTGTCGATCAATCATCTTTATTTATAAACATAGGTCATTTCTCTATCAAAAAGTCTAATTTGTGGCAATCTTGCCACAAATTACCTACAACCTTATTTGTGGTAATCAGATTTATGTAGATAGGTATGTTTTTATTTATGTTTAAGCTTTTTACTGACATTGTTCGACCATTAACCAATTGTTTTAATAAAAAGAACCAGGTTTTTAGGGTTCCGTACTAAACAAGGAACTCGTATCTAATAATTTCGCCATGTCCGTCTGTCTGTCTGTCTGTCTGACTCCACTATAGCTCAGAGGGGCTTAGTACTAGAAAGCTGTCATTTGGCGAACGTACACATATTAGTCACGCCGAAAAAAGTGCTAAATATAATCTTGAAAAATCCTTCTTTTTAGCGTACCTTCCTTGCACGTAAGAGAATACAATAGAATAGAATAGAAACAGTTTATTTCGGACACCAAATATCCGTTTAGTGTTAGTAAAATACAAAAAATAACTTATTGCCTAGTGTTAGTAAAAATCAACCTCCGCACAAACTGCTGTACAATCGGAGAGCCGAAGCAGTTTTCAGGATACTTTTCTGACTGCCCCTCGCTCTCCTCTGTAGCGACGCAGTTTTCTTATGTATAATTGCATAGAAGCCGTTGGTGCGGGCTTACGCAAACATTTCCGACGTGGGGATGATATTTTTTTTATCGTCTACCCCATGGTGTGGGGTATCGTTGGATAGGCCGTTTAAAAATATTGCAGATCTGTGAACACCACTTTTCGATTCAAGGATCCACGTGCGTAATATTAAGCATTAAAGTGCAAATTTTTGTTAGAATCGAGTGTCGTCCTCGCCCCCCCCCCTGCCAACTAAACGGTTGTTTATGGAGATGTAAAAAAATTCATGGCAGTAGTTCATATAATGAAATTAAAAGAAAACTATATCACGGCTAAGTAGGCTTTACAAGTTAACGAGTTATAGTCGACCAACTTAAATTTGCAGTTGGAGAATTGACCGTGACATATATCGATGTATGGGAGCACAGGATTTTCAACTACAACGTTAAGTTTGATCTTGGGATAAATTGTTTTTCGAATAAATTCGTCCCAAGTAATCCCAATTACGGAACCCTTTATTGTGCGTGGTCCGACACGCACTTGGCCGGTTTTAAATTTATAATGTAGTTTGAGTTTATCTTGGACATTAGTGACATCGGCATCGTTAAAGGAAGACACCGTGAGAAAACCTGGACTTTATAGTAAATATAAGTAAGTAAGTAAGTAAGTCTGAAATCGCCCGTCTTGAGCAAGCGTGATGATCAATAAAGATAAAGATAAATTTATTTGTTCAAACATGTATTGCAACATGATACATGAATATGCACTTAAACATGGAAACATAATTAAACCGGACCAACATGTTTTACCTCACTCGGCGTACAAAATGTTTATATGTTATTAATTAATTTAGCAATTATAAATTAATTAAATTAATGTCAGTTTCATTTACAAAATTACAATCTAGCGTAGAAGATTAGTATGCAATTTTAATCTAACTTAATTTTTGTTTGTGAATTGTTTTAGCAAAGTTAGTATATAGTTTTGTTATTTTTATTAATTCACTAAGGACATTAACTAGAGCATTGGTTGCATATGTCAGTTAAAAAAAAAACTTAATTTTGTATGTGATTATTATTTTAAAACTTTGTATATGTCGATTTGTACTTTTATATTTCTATTTCTACTTTTGTACTTTCTTAAACTCTGATATAATAAATGAAACACTTTGTTCATGTGTAATATGTGTTAATATATGACAACTAAACCAGTTTTAATTTTGAAGATTATCACAATGTTAAGCTCTAATGTTCTGCTCAGGTTACACAAAACGCTTGACCCAAAAGTTACTAAAGAACTTTGGTCAAAGTTCTAGTTCAGTTAGGGAAAGACTAATCACAGTTCCGTGTATGAGGAGAACGTTTTGGCAGGAATCTGGCTAACCGAAAAGTAAATTACCTAAGTAGAACATTCACAAAGCTTTTCCCTCTGGGAGTTCTGTGGTTACGAAAAAAAATATACCTCTCAAAATTGGCAGGATTTTCATATTCTATGCATATACTCGTAGCTTTTGTAATTTATCTATTCGGTAAAGCTATTCTATTACTTGGCATAACGTACAGGAAACTATACGAAATATTTTGTAAGATGTTGTGCGGATATGTTGAAAAGTTGCCTCCTGTCGGTTAAAGCTACAGCTCAAATAAACTCAGTTTTTTGTAACGAAAAAACAACACGAAAAATTTTCAAAATTTCTGGCAGAATTTCTTGAAACGAAAAATAAATTATTTATATTTATTTTCAGTGGCTGTCGTCGGTAGGTAGGTATGCGTACGTTCTTTTACTCATTGGACTAGTACCTATACCTTGTATAAGAAGTCATCAATGTCTTCCCCAATATACTTACTTCATCATCATCTGCCTAGCCTTTTCCCAACTATGATAGGGTCGGATTCACGTCTAATCAGATGCAGCTGAATACCAATATTTTACAAGAAGTGACTGCCTATCTGACCTCCACAACCCAGTTACTGGGTAATACGATATCCCTTGTAAGACTGATTGTCAGACTTTCGAACTTTGGTTCGCCCGCGCCGGCTTGTTGTGTTCCACGCGCGCCTCAAAGAAGTGTCAGCACAAGTGTATAGGTCCATTAGGACCGATGCCTGCCGGGGTCGCCAGTAAGTCAGAAAGGGATACCGTGGACCCTGGCAACACAGGCAACGGAAGGAACACGGGTAGGTTTTAGTCAGTAAGAGTCTGACACACCCTCCCGCTCCGCCCAGAGCGGGAGAAGAATCTAATAATATTTGATCCTTCTCCCGCTCTGGAAAGATCTAGGAATATTTGATCATTTTCCACCCAAAAAATTAAAAAAAGTCTTTTGGACTTCTGTCGATCCGTAACAACTGTTAAAATCCACGAGTGATAGCCGTGACCAACGGATTAACGTACTTTCCTAGGCACGGAGGGGTCTTGGTATGTAAAGATGGTCACCCGTCCACGGACCAACCGCAGCGAGCGTAGCTTGACCTGATCGATGGACCAGTGCGGCTTTTATTACTTAGCCACAAGTCCCTTCAGCCACTTCATCTTACTTACTTTATGTAAATATCTCCTTTTGTAATATGCAATAAGTAGAGAAAGTGTTTACAAGAAAAAATATACGTCATTCATGAACCAGTCGGTTGGAAGATAGATTACTTACTATGTTAGAGAGCGTCAACTTCATAGGTAAAAATATTTCTCTGACATCATCGTCAGACAAATATTTTTACACTATTACCGACTTCAAATTCATACTTTCCGCTCTAGAAATTTCTTAATAAGGAAAGAAGTCAACTTTTTGACACGTACAGTAATCTGTTGCGGAATGAAAAAGGTCAATTTATACTTGCACAGTGTAGAGCCTATACTATTTTGACCTGGAAAGGAATCTATTTTAAAAATGCTTAACTTTTTCATTTCACGAATGAACAATCATTATTTATGAACGGACAAAATAAATAATACTACCCACTTTCATACACACACGTTTTAATGAAGAAATGTTGTTTTAAATTATTTGAAGTCAACAGTGCTGAAACATCAAACCATTGATCAATAAAGCCAAACAAACATCAAACATGTTACATCAAATTGCTCAAGGTTTGAATAGGACTAGGTTTAACTCAAATAATATAGAACAACAAACATCGACGTTTGATACAATTTATATGGGAGATAGTCAGATAGAATCACTGGGATCTAGAACATGAATAAAACCGACGGTTCCTTATGGTTCCGTGCACGAAAAAGACCCTCTTCTGTCTGTTCTTATCTAATTGTGAGAAAGATAGAAAGAATTAAGTCTATGTGACTATAAAAGTTTGCTTTTTGTGGTATGCCATTCGTGTCAGTCACATCACCTGTTAATAGTTCATCACTTTTGCGCTCTCGTAAATATAGTTTACTTCGCCTTTGATTTACTTAATGAAGATATTGCATTACCAAAACCATCAACCATCATCATCTATTGTTAGTATCATTAAATTATTTTTTATTTTGTTCAGAGGATAGCTGAAGCTTAATGTGTGATTTTTATGTTTCTTGAACTGGTTTACTTAATAATAGAAATAAAACCTCACTGATTGTTTTTTTTATAATTGGTTTTTCAAATTTTTTTTTCTGCTATTATTTGTATAGAAGTTGAGAAAGTAGTCCAGGCACATGCAAGTAGACCATAATAATAATGTTGATGATGTTTTATAAAGTTC
This sequence comes from Atethmia centrago, assembly GCA_905333075.3. Lineage (NCBI taxonomy): Eukaryota > Metazoa > Arthropoda > Insecta > Lepidoptera > Noctuidae > Atethmia > Atethmia centrago. Next base: position 24,876,543 of record HG995374.1, on the reverse strand, counting down.
TAAATCCAGAGTAGTTTCTTGTAAAAGATCAAACGTCAGTCTAGCGTCATTTGGTCATTTTGGAAAACTTGTTCCGAATTTAAGTGATTTTCTCTGAATACTTAATTTATTTGAAAAATCCCTTTCAGCCACATGCGTAACAAAGAACTCGACTTCAAATCACAAATAATTCTGTTTAAATTCTGTTTCTCCTCTCACAAACAATGAACAAAATTGATCAAAATCGTCGATTTAATGCACGGCCCCATAATGGTTGGACTAGTGTACGCACGAAGATATCAAGCTATTTAAGATACTAGCCCTGTCATTGTCAAGAAATGAGAGGTCAGCTTATACTAGGAATGTATATAGTCTGTTCCAAAAGTATACGATGAACGTGTAAACTAAGCCTTTTCAGATTAAATTCTCTAAAGGGAATTAGTAAAGTAGCACATTCATCTGTATTGAGAAGGTTTCAACTTTGTATATCACCACTATTAAACATTAATAAATTATAATTTAAAAATCTTTGACAATATTGAGGTTATAAATAATCAACCTCATTTGTCAAATCAAAAACATCCTTAAGGTGATTATAGTTAGAATTTCGAGTTTAAGTATTCAAATATTGTTTTTTTATTTTTCTTTACTTTAAAGGCTTTATCGCTGAGCGATAACGTGGCCCTGTAACATCTGCGTAATCAATTAAACCTAAAAATACTTTGTCATTCTAAAGTTAAAAGTTACTTAAAAAGGAAATTTAAAGTACATTATCTTAGCTTGTTCTGATAAAGGACAAGCCAGGATTACACTCTCCAATATCAAAATATTCAAATATAAGGAAAATACTTTTCTGCTAGCACTTTCATTCCGCATAACTGTACTATTTCACAATAAAATGACGATTGGCTCTGTACTACATTTTACCATTTAAAATTACTCTTTTCCCCAGAAATAACGATAATATCATAAACTGTTATTTCTAAGTGTTGCCAGAGTAAAATAATACATTCAGTTAAGGCAACCGAATATTTATTAACATATTTTACTATGGCAACACATTGAAAAATTTACAATATTAATAATGTGTACTTTGAGAGTGTTGCCACAGTGAATATTATAATTTGGTATTAAAATAATACATAAAAAACAAAGAAATCACGACACAAATGAGCAAATTAAAACACTCAGTGGTTACATTCATGAGATACTTTTGGAATAGACTATAGCTTTATATGTCATTGTCAATATGCACTCGGATTGACCTAGCTAAATGGATACTATTGTTTTACAACCCACACAACCTTGTCAGTTCGCACGTCCAATTCAAATTGGTTTGACGCAGATATCAATTTGTTTGGAGTTTTGGAGGCAGCGCGGTCTGTTTTGAAAAACTGTCGGAAAATTGCATTCCGATAGCCATAAATTGCAGGTGAAATATTCGTACGTTTGTAGCATTAATTATCAAAGATATATTTTGTTTCTATATTTATAGCTTGATGAGTTTATGGTTCTAGAAGAAAAAAAAACAGGAGTGAAACAAACTTGGTATAATTATTATCTATTATTGAAAATATCATTAATTTATTTCCATTATCGTCAATTTTGCGTCAACATCATTTAATACTTTAGGTTTAACTAAATATTAAAATAAATGTAACATTTTTAACTTTAATTCATTCTTTATTTTTTTTCCATTTTTTCACCTTTTTTGAGGCCCTGGGTTGGATTCCCGTTCGGGTAGTGTTATGATGTTTTTCCTTCAGGAATTTCTCAGTAGTAGCCCGGAGTCTGGATAAGTGTCCGGTTGGGTCAGTGGTTCGTCTTAAATAAAAATAAAAAAAACTATGAGCAGCAAAGAAAAAAAAAACAAATTCAATAAAAAAATTTGGGACAGTAAATTTTTCGGTGTTTTTTTGTTCCGGAAATTTGAAATTTTTATTGCACTTTCGGTTTAACCTTGACCATAGAAACCATTTAAGTTCTGAGACACATGGTCCTACGACGCACCGTTTCCGAGTTAGGAGCTTTCTAGTTTTTTTTTAATTTTTTACAAAACGCTCTATATTTCGAAAATGGTAGCTCGGATGAAAATCTTTTCTGGAAAGAAATTGTTGCTCTAGTCGAAAACCTTATGTAAAACACGGAGAATTACCGAGAAAAAAAAATACTAAAAAAAAATTCTGTCGGACCATCTTTCACCTTGTGTATCCATACGGGCAGAGGACAGTCAAATTTTCGGAGATTTTTTTTTTACAGGTTTTGGCCATTTTTACTGCAGCACCTTATCAACCTTGTCCATAGAAACCATTTAAGCTCTGAGACCCATGGTCCTACAACGCACCGTTTCCGAGTTAGGAGGTTTCTAAATTTTTTATTTGTTTACTAACGTAAAATAAACGTTTAGTAAGTAACGTATAATAAGAGTGGTAAAATAAAGTAATTACATTTAATTAGGTAGGTAGTCAATGATTTTCATAGAATCTCTGTGTAATATCCGGAGCTAAACGAGAAAGCTTTGTATAATAATATCTATAAAAATTTCGTAACTAATTCGTATGAGGATTACGCCTGATTTGCGACTGAACTTTTCTTATATTTTGAGGCAAATTGGTATAATTGGCTCGTATTTTTGCCTTTGACAGAATTATATTTCTATTTGGAATATTTATTTGTTATTTGGGTCTTTTGTTTGTTGGCTAACGTTTATCGAGTGAATGGTTTTTGGATAAATCAAAAATGTAAGAAATAACGGTGTATACTTAATCAAACATGACCAATTTTCAGTACGTATAGTTCAAATTCGGTTCTATTGAAAAAGCAAGGTAGGTATGTAAAATAACAGCATTTAATGCCATTTCAGCCTACAATGTTCCCACTGCTGGGACACAGGCCTTCTCTCTTCGAGAGGGAAGTGGGCTTTTTTTTTTGGGTGAAAAATCATCAAATAACTTCTCCCGCTCCCTGTCCCTGTGGTCACATTCTCCACCATCACTCTTTTTTTGTGTTGGAAATCATCAAATAACTTTTCCCACTCTGGGCGGAGTAAGAAAAGTTATTTATAAGTTATAAGCGCGCTTGCGTAATATTAAGCATTAAAGTACTAATTTTTGTTATAGTCAAGTGTGTTTGTTAAAGTCAAGGGGGAGGGGCCCCTGCAAGCTAAATGGTTGTTTATTTATGGAGATGTGAAAAAAAATCATGGCAGTAGTACATATAATAAAATTAAAAGGAAAACTATCACAGCTAAGTGGGCTTTTTTTTTGGTGGGAAATCATCAAATAACTTCTCCCGCTCTGGGCGGAGCGGGAGGGTGTGTCAGGTTCTTACTGACTAAAAACCCACCCGTATTTCTTCCGTTGCCTATGTTGCGGGGGCCTCGGTGACCCATTAGTACCTTCCCGCGACCCCAGCAGGCATCGGCCCTAGTGGACCCTACATTTGTGCTGACGACATTAAGGGGGTTAAGGGTCTCTCCCCCTCCAAAAGCATCTTAGTTCTTCCATGACAAATCTTAAAGTGAAATTGTAATTATTCTGATTAAACGTTTTAGCAAGCATTAAGGCTCGTGCAGACTGGGGCGATATCGCGCTAGTCTGTACGAGCAAAGGCTCGTAAAAACACTGCAGTGGCAGTGTAAAGACACTGCCTAGGTAGGTACTACTGTCATCAATAAATTATCCTTAGCTTAATAATAATATAGAACCACCTGATGCTATGGAATATTACAGGTAAATATTAACACAGGTGCAACCCTTGAGTTTCTTGCCCGTTCTTCTTAAGGAAAAACTGCCTTTCGACGGATGGTACAATAATTAAGACGCCGACAACACCTAAACCGCGGTCACTCTCAGATTGCATAGAAAATAAAGAAAAGCGCGATGACACAAGGCTTGTAATTTATTGCAAAATATTAAGCAATTATCTATTTACTCAAAATTGAGTTGAGTAATCGAAAATAAAAAACAACCAAGTTCTGCATTCAAATAAGACGTTCTTGTTATTAATTAAATACGTAACGTATGTTGATATTTAATACAGATATTTTTTATTAGAACTCAAGGTAAGAGGTTAGTTTAACGTTAGTCTGTATCGAGATTTTTTTCCAAAACGTGTTTTGGTAACTACCAGGTTCTGGGAAATATGTTCAAGATTAACATATATTTTTTCCGCTACCACAAACTGTAGATTTGGCAATTTTTTTTCTTAAGACAAGTCTATTTTGGTCATTTGCGTCTTGTCAGCGCCTTAAGTTGATATATAAATCTTAATAATTTTAGTAAGTATTTAATTTCATTATTGTCCTTTCGTTATGCTGTACTATGTACATTATATTGGATAAAAATCTTTGACTTTGACTACACACGTTTTTTATTTGGTGCAACATAATAATTATCGTTCCATAATATGTTTTTTTTTGAGCTCCAGAATAATGTCATAACGTGTTTTGTTTTAGATTAATGTGTTCTTTCCATTCATAGACATTGTGTTGTGACAGTTGACAAGTCACTTTTAGAAACATTCTTCAATTCTAGAAGATTGAATAGAACCTTCTACCAAGTGCCATCGTAGAAACAAAAAATCTGACCTTGATAGTGGCAGCTACAGTACACGTTTACAGTGACGATTTACCTCATCCTCTCTCGTTATCAGGAGAACAACTCTTTTGAAGGAGCTTTGGAGTGATAGTGATCTCAGGATCTCCCCCAAACAGCAGCTGAAGCGCATCTCTCTTACAAATTTTCGCTACATTTGCCATTAACCCAGTGTGGAGCGCAGCTTCTTATCGCTTAATAAACTAATAAAATCTTTGAAATTCGTACGACAATCACCGAAGACATGTTAACCGGTTTGGCTGCCATGTAAAATCACCGAGATATCTCTGGTAGTCTACAATTTTTTTTTTAATTTGCGAAAAGTAATCCGAGGGGGCATTTTATGAGTTAAGCAAAATAAAATGTGAGATGCTTTTTAGGGTTCCGTAGTAAAACAAGGAACCCTTATAGTTTCGCCATGTCCGTCTGTCTGTCTGTCTGTCTGTCTACGCTGTAGCTCAGAGACGCTAAGTACTAAAAAGCTGTAATTTGGCATAAGTATACATATTAATCACGCTGACAAAGTGCTGAAACAAAATCATCGTCAGCCCCACTTTATGTCCAGGCAAATCACTGTCCTTCCCATGGTTGCCTGGACGAGATCGCAGAAAGCGATAAGGCCGCCCATTGTATATTTTGTAGTGTTTGATTTATTTTTTGTTATGTATTTTGTGGTGTACAATAAAGTATATATAAATAAATAAAACAAAATCTTGAAAAAAAAAAATTAGGGTACTTCCCTTGCACGTAATGTGGGGATATTTTTTTTTTCTCGTCTACCCTGTTACCTGTTTGTTAAAGTCTTTAAAAAAAAAAGGCGGAGCCCCTGCAAGCTAAATGGTTGTTTATGGAGATGTGAAAAAAAATATGGCAATAGTACATATAATAAAATTAAAAGAAATACTATCACAGCTAAGTGGGCTTAACAAGTTAACGAGTAATAGTCGACCAACTTAAATTTTCAGTTGGAGAATTGACCGTGGCATATATATGAGGAAACATGTTTTTCAACTACAATGTCAAGTTTGTTTTTGGGGTCAAGCCCCTCCCAAACGACAATCCTGGATCCGTCACTGCTTGCGTGGGTTCAAAACCCACGATCTACAGAGCTCGTAAGTCAAGAGCCGTTACCATCAAGTTTGTGTACTAGGTACTGTATTGTATCAGCATGATTGTGTGATTTTAATTAAATACCTACAGGTATTTTTGACACCGAAAACCTGAAGTAAAATAGAAAGGGAAAAAAATAAAAGAATCTATAAAGTCCGCCTTTGTACCTGTGTGCGAGATTAAATACAGGGAAATATTTAACTGATACTTTAAAACCTTATTGCCCTTCTAATGATGGAAACTTTTAGGGTTCCGTACCTCAAAAAGAAAAAAATTGGAACCCTTATAGGATCACTTGTGTGTCTGTCTGTCCGTCTGTCATAGCAGATTTGCTCCGAATCCACTGGGCTAAGTTATTATTTGATACACATATGATTTTTTGTGATCCAAACACCGTCTGTGTTTGGGTCTTGTGTAACGTAAATAAATGAACTTTAAATATGAGGGTCACTTTTGGGGGGCCAATCAGAAAATAAAAAAGAGTTTGGAAACTGTATCGTGTGACATATCAAATGAAAAGGCATGCTGTGAGGGTCTCCAATATCATTTTTTCAATGATTATAAAATATATATTTTTTAAGTTATTTAAGAAAATATATGAAATTTGTGAAGAAAAAAATAAAACAGAAAATAGTTCTTTACTTATACATTACATGAACATCTATAAGAAGTCTATGGTGTTAAAATAACATGGTAAATCCCTCAACATAATTGTGCGTACAAACTTACATTTTCAGTTGGAATGTATAAGAGAACATGTTTATCAACAGAAATCTAAGTTTTCTTGGGTTATAAAACATGGTAGATAACACATTCTTTGTACGGAACCACCACGCGAGTTCAACTCGCACTTGTTCGGTTTTTTAAATTTATGAATCTCTAAAAACATATTGCGCTTCTAATAGAAAAAGCATTTGAAATTAGTTACAAATCGGCTTCGGTTTGCGCAGCCGATTTGTAACTAATTCAAATGTTTGAATCTTATCACCTAAATCTTCTGGAATGGAATAAACCAATTGTAATGTTAACGGTCAGATAAAGTACCAACTGATCCCCTTGGGAGGATAGAAAGGAATAAATTTGCACAGAACATAACGCTGTCTGGATCTCTGAATCAACTCCTTGATAAATTAATGTCTTTAAATGATCAAGATATCCTAAATGTGTTCTAAATTGCTTAGAGATTATTTTGTTAGATATTTGCTGAATACTGGCTGGTGAGTTGTATTGATGATTGGATCTTTTTGAATCTTTTAATCACGTGCACAAAATGGTTTTGAGTTTGTTTGACCTTGGCTTTTTGTTGAATCTGAACTTTGTAGTGAACTGCGCCTTACATCTTTGAAACGTTAGATAAATTAATATATCGCGTTTATAGCACTTGAAAAGCCAAAGAGATCATATTTATTTAGTACTTCAAGATTGTGTTTCTCCTGGGAAATATGTAAAGACTTGCTGTTATCCGCGATTTCGTCCGCGTGGAATTTAGTGTTATCTTACACCACTTATTAAATATTGTAATCTAAGTTGATTTAGTTGTAGTAGTTTTCTTATATTTACAAATGATATACTTTCCCAACTCTATTTCAATCTTTGCAATAACAAAAGGTTACTGCCACATTTTTGCCGAATAAGATTCTACTTTCAAATGTTATATATCAAATCAAATTCATTGTTTTGCTCCATGCCTCGGAAAGCACGTTAAGCCGTTGGTCCCAGCTGTCATTTGTAGATCTTTGACAGTCGTTACGGGTCGTCAGAAGCTCGAAAGTCTGACAACCAGTCTTACCAAGGGGTATCGTGTTACCCAGTAACTGGGTTGTGGAGGTCAGACAGGCAGTCGCTCCATGTAAAATATTGGTACTCAGCTGTATCCGGTAAGACTGGAGGCCAATCACAACATAACTTATAACCTAAGTGTCATTGTATTCTGCCTGTAAGCAGGCGTGCAAATTTTTATAAAGTTTATATACATTCTTATTATATTACTATGATTCTTATATACAATATAAGCGAGAATGTAAGCGGGCACGCCCTTTATGCCTGGAGGCTTTTATTTAGGTATTAAGTTCTGTTTACGTTTTTATGTTGTAATTTTTATCTGCTTGAGTACAGTTTTCATTGTTTGTTGGTATATTGGCGTATGCTAGCTAACATATGGCAAGTAATTTAATTTAATGTTTCGTAATGTTCATTATTTTGCATACGATTTGTATAGAATCAAGTCTATTTAACTAAACAGACAGGTATGCTGCTGGGGAATTTGTTGCGCCACTTCTTCCCAGCTAAAGCACTAGGAAGTGGTGAAGGGTGAAGAAAAGGTTGCGTTTTTGGGGTCTGTCTTATGTAACTTTGACGTTCGAAAAGTGCTGATTCTCAGCCTAGTTTGAATAAATGACTTTTGATTTTGATTTTTGATATTTTAATTCAATGAACCATGCATTTATACACATTTTTTTAATGTTTAAATTGTTAATGTTCTTATAATTATACAAATTTTAATGTTTTATGTTTCTTACATTCCTTAATGCTATAAAAAAAAAACACTTTAGAAGCCATTCTGTCAATTTTGTCTCGCAAATATTACCCTGTAATCATTTTTATTAATGTGGTTAGCCATAATAAACTAAAACACATATATTAAACACATATTTTTTATAGATATCATATACTCGTAGATAGGGTGTTTGATACAGTAGGTTGCGAAACTTATTCCTTTTTTGTCTAGTTATAACCTCTTTAAGTTGTTTAAAGTAGTGCATTTGTTGTTTTGCATATGTGTATAGATGGAAGAAAAAAGGAAAGACACATCATAGAATTTCTTTGTAAACCACATTTACTGTTTTCCTGTCTTGAGCTCGTATGCATAGATTGTCTGAATTACTGACCCACGACATTTGGCCGTGGGAAAAACAATCAGACCTTAATTCGACTCCAGCAGCCTTAAGGGTCTGACCCTCCGGGTGTCACCACTGTGTGGATCGCCTGGAGGACACGGTGGAGCATACGGTGGAGGTCTGCCCGGCTTGGGCAGAGCACCGCCGTGTCCTCGTGGAGGCGATCGGCGGCAGAGACCTCTCGCGTCCGGCCCTGGTTCAGGCCATGGTACGGAGCGAGAGGGCATGGGCAGCCGTCACCTCCTTCTGCGAAGCAGTAATGCTCGCAAAGGAGGAGGCGGGACGGTTGAGGGAAAGGCAAGTTTCGCGCCCTCTCGCCCCTAGCCGCCGCAGGAGACGCCCAGGGCGTCGGGAATCCCGGGCGGATTTCCGGCCACCGTAGGCGCGGGCTTGCGGACGGTGAGCAATGGGTAGCTCACCGTCCGGTAAGGACCAGGCCCGGGTCGACGGCGCGTCGTATTCCACGCGCGCCTCAAAGAGATGTCGTCAGCACAAAAGTAGGGGTCCACTAGGGCCGATGCCTGCCGGGGTCGCGGGAAGGTACTTATGGGTCACCGAGGCCCCCGCAACACAGGCAACAGGAAGGAATACGGGTGGGTTTTAGTCAGTAAGAGTCTGACACACCCTCCCGCTCCGCCCAGAGCGAGAAGTTATTTGATGATATCCCACCCTAAAAAAAAAAAAAAAAAAAGGGTCTGACCCGAAGGGTCTGAACTTGTTTATTGTCATGAATAAGCAAATGACTACCGGAAACTGTATGCGCTGGAACTCGAACGGGAAAGTATTGGGTATAAGCGGTATAAAAACGGTTTCACCTGAGCCACATCCAGTAAATTTGTTGTAGAGCAGTTTACTTTAAGTCGGGTTCCATCGCACAATTTTGGGGGAGCAAGGTTCCTCAGAAGCTATTGTGGGACACTGACTAAGAATAATTTTGTGAGCAGGAAGACTACTTGCAGTGAGAGAACTCAAAAACTCAATTGGATAATTAGTGGCGACGTCCTTATTAAGGACGCTGTTAAGGCTCGTGCAGACTGGGGCGATATCGCGGGCGCGACAGGCAGCAATATGCCTTTCGCGCCCGTGATATCGCGCTAGTCTGTACGAGCCTTTATACGATGTGCGAACAATTTAATCCTCAATAAATCCGGTTATCTTTTTTTATTGATTGCAGTGGCTTGGTCATTTCTTGGAGTGAGTATGGCGCCTTCACATAACCAAGATTGTTCCTGATATATATTTGACAGATCTCCGAATACTAAACTTCTTAGTTCGTCTTCCGAGGATACGACTCAGCCAAGTATTTCTGGAAGCGTCACCTAGCTTTTGCCAGCGTCTTTCGGCCTGCGTGAAGATCGGAAATGAACCCATGGAAACGTCCTGGTTATAAAACATCTGTGTGGCTCATCCAAATCCTATTAGACGCATAGTACTGATTGAAATTAATACCATCGTAAATTCATGCAAGCCTGGTACTTTTTGTTAGGTTTAATGTATTTATACGGTGTCGTGAACAGAATACCGTCTTGTATGCATGCAAAGTATTACCGGGATAAATCGTATGTGTTAAATCGAGGATATAAAACTTTGGACCGGGCCCGGGTCAACGGTGTGTTCCACGCGCGCCTCAAAGAGATGACAGCACAAGTGTAGGGGCGGTCCATTAAGGCCGATGCCTGCCGGGGTCGCTTGAAAGTACGAAAGGGTTACCGAGGCCCCTGGCAACACAGGCAATGGAAGGAATACGGATGGGTTTTAGTCAATAAGAGTCTGACACATCCTAGCTCCATCTAGAGCGGGAGAAGTTATTTGATAATATCCCATCAAAAAAAAAAGGGTATAATATACATAAGCTATATTTTGTGTGCCGAATTTCATCCAAATCCTATTGAAGTAAAATACTATCGTGAATTCATGCAAGCCTAGTTGTTTTTGTTAGTTTACTGCTCCGATATTGTGCACAACGTGTCGTGTCGTGAACATAATGCCGTCATGTATGCTTGCAACGTACCACCGGGATAAAAGTATCGTATGTGTTAAATCCAGGATATAAAACTGTGTGCCAAATTTCATCCAAATCCTATTATAAGCTGATTGAAATACTATGGTGAATTCATGTGAGCCTAGTAGTTTTTGTTAGGAAATCCTCTCTAGGAAATCCGCTCCGAAATTGTGCACGTGTCGTGTCATGAACAGTACCGTCTTGTATGCATGCAATATAATACCGGGATAAAAAGTATCTAGGTTAATAACAACTAAATATCTGTGTGCCAAATTTCATGCAAATCCTATTATAAGTGGGATAATACTGATAATAATGATTGAATATTAAATATAGAGGCATTGGCAGAGAGTACAGCTTTGTGCCCTTTGGCATCGAGACCCTCGAACAGTGGGGTCCCAGTGCGCATAAGTTATTTGCGGAAATCGCGAAACGTCTACTTGATTTAACTGATGACCGAAAAGCTGGCGGCTTTCTCGCGCAACGGCATCAGCATTGCAATTCAGCGAGGAAATGCCACCAGCATCCTCGGTACAATGCCTCGAGGGCCTTTTTTAGGTTTAACTTAGTTTTAATTTAATTTAGTTAATGTTAATAACCATCTTGTAATTTGGAAGTCAATAAACGATAATTTATGATTGAAATACTATCATGAATAATTAATAATTCATGCCAGCCTAGTACTTTTTGTTAGGTTACTGCTCAGAGAAATTATTAGGTATTTGTTGTCTTCTAATAGTATAAAAAAAGTAAGTAAATTAAGTAAATTCCAAAAATCTTCAAATGACGATAACGTTTTTTGCGACATCCGGTTTTAATGAATAGGAAACTACGAGATAGAAATAAGTTAGAACTTAAAGTACCTTATGCAGGTACGGTTTTAATGAGGAAAAGCTTTTTTTGTAAGGCCCAAAGAATATTTAATGAGTTACCTTGCTCAATAAAAAAACTAAATTTAGTCAATTTCAAGCGTAAATTACGTACTATATTGATACAGAAATGTTATTATTGTCTCAGCGACTACTTTTATGACTGCCCAGATCCAGGATACAAAAAACCGGCCCTATCCAACTGCTTAGGGGGGTGAGACAAGGGGATGTGATATCCCCAAAACTTTTCACCAATGCGTTGGAGGACGTTTTTAAGACGCTGGACTGGACTGGACAGGGTATCAACGTAAACGGCGAGTACATCTCACATCTTCGTTTTGCCGATGACATCGTCATAATGGCAGAGGCTCTGAAACAGTTAGACCAGATGCTGCACAGCCTAAATGGAGCCTCTCGGCGGGTTGGCCTCGGCATGAATTTGGACAAGACGAAAATCATGTACAATTCGCACGTCTTGCCGAGTCCAATCCATATCGAAGGGTCGCTTCTCGAAGTTGTGAAGGAGTACGTCTACCTAGGACAAGTTATCCAGCTCGGTAGACACAACTTTGAGAAAGAAGCCGACAGGAGGATCCGATTGGGTTGGGCAGCGTTTGGAAAATTTCGTCAAGTCTTCTCGTCGCCAATCACGCAGTGTTTGAAGACTAAGGTCTTTAACCAGTGCGTCCTGCCCGTTATGACATACGGTGCCGAAACGTGGACACTGACAGTTGGGCTGGTCCACAAATTCAAGGTCGCTCAGCGCGCCATGGAGCGGGCTATGCTTGGAGTTTCTTTGAAGGATAAGATCAGAAATGAAGTTATCCGGAAGAGAACCGGAGTTACCGACATAGCCTGTAGAGTAAGCAAGCTGAAGTGGCAGTGGGCTGGCCATATTTGTCGAAGGACCGATGGCTGGTGGAGCAGACGAGTCCTAGAGTGGAGACCGCGTATCGGCAAGCGTAGTGTGGGACGCCCCCCAGCTAGATGGACCGACGACCTTAAAAAGGTGGCTGGGACAGTCTGGATGCGGAAGGCGGAGGACAGGGTGTTGTGGCGCAGCCTGGGAGAGGCCTATGTCTAGCAGTGGACTGTTATAGGCTGAGTTGATTGATTGATTGACTACTTTTATGACAGTTCTTTGACATCATTATAATTGTATAGGTACATTAATACGACTGAATTAGAATTTTACCACTTTATAATATTAATATCTACAGATTAATAGTCAATTTGCTTCAATTAATTTCCCTGAATACCTTATTTTGGCATATGGAAACGTTTTTGTGACAGTCTATTATAATAATTAAAGGAAAGTACGTTGTTTAAAACATTGTTAATTAAAACTTTAACACGTCTTGTATTTACCTACTTTTGATCTTTCCCGTCTTTGTTAGTACAAAAGCCTTTTGTAATTTAAGTACAACTTTGTATAATAACATAATTTTCAGTCAAACTTGGTACTTGATGTATTAATTACATAAGACGTGACTGTATTCTCCGAAACGATTAGCACAGGTGGTATATGGTACAGTCAGCCCCAAAAGATATCTACACGGACAAGGAACCATTTTAATGTTTACAACCATTGTTTCATAACTTGTTTCATAAATCCACCGTACAGGTACAAAACATAGTATACAATTATTTTACAAAACACAGTAAACATTTTGTCCCAAAACCTCAATATACCGTATAACCAAAACAATGTTCACAGTGATCGTTCCAGAACAAGGTAAACAAAACTGACATCGTCATACGACATTTATATATCGAATGACACGTGTTAAACTTCGTTCGATAGAAGAACAAGAATTTTATTTTAGCCCTCTTCATTTCTTGCATGACGTCACTGAAGTGTCATTTGTTTTTAGTTTTTTATTTGAAATACAAGTAATTAAATCATTAATGTTCAAACGAGGATTCCGCAAGTTATGAGTTATTCGGGCATAAATACAGACTCTAGATTGAGGGCAGCTACTAGCCTATAGCACTGTCAACGACGCAGTCACAGATCATCGAGGAGAAGGTACAGTCATAGTCATAAATATCGGGACGAACCGACTGCTCAAAATGATCTCAACAACTAAAAAACTTAAACTTTATCTCGATTTGATAAAACTCTTGTCAGAATGACAGTTGTCGCGTACTTTCTTCATTTTGAAACAGTTCTTGTGTCGTTGAGTTAATATTTAATTTTCATAGTTGTTTAGATAATTTTGGACAGTCTGTTCGTCCAGATATTATTGACGCTGACTGTACATAAACAGAGTCAAATTAGATTAAGTAGCGGAACTCCGTAGACTTGGTGGGCATCGATATCAAAACACCTTTTAAAAAGAAAATATTTTCTAAACTCACACTTCAAGTTAGTAACTACACAAACTGCGGTCGATGGCCAAAAAAAAAACATATTATAGGGTATTTTACTATATACGAGAAAAAATCTATAAATATATTATTGAGATAATTTAGGCAAAAAGGAGTCGAAAAATATTACTTTTAGTTCATAAAATAACAAAGTAAATTTTAAAATTCAAAACAACGTTTTCAGTTTTTCTAATCTGTTAAAAAACACCATGAAATAGTAGCCGCCATGTTATTACGTCACACCAAAACGTGTCAACTGATAGTTAGATAATAGATCAGCGCATTTGTTTACATAGCCAAGTGACGTCATGGCCACAGAGCAACATGGCGTCCACTGCGTCCAGCGTTTTCGTCAAACTACGCGCGAAAATTGAAAATGTAAAATTTAAATGCATTTTTATGGCACTTATCGATTGAATAAAAACTTTGTGATTTTTTGGGGCATATTAGCACTATAGAATTTAATTAAGACACTTTTCAAAAATGGGTGTAAGACCCTATTGTTATTTTTTGTTTTGTCATGTGTAGATATATCCATATATCACGTGTGTGGTTTCCCTAGCAAATTTAATCTGACCTTGTAAATGAAGTCTTCATATCCATTACAACATTTAGATTGCCTTGTAGACTCTTGTAGAATCTTGTACCGAAATTTATCTCAGATTGAAGGATCAAAAAAGAGGTCGACTTATCAGAATATTTCGTTCCACAAAATGTGTTTTATCTCCAATACTGCCCTGTATTTTTCTTCCACAAGTATTGTCTTTATTCATCGCACTTGGTAGGGATTTCTTCTACCAAATTCAATTTGTGTAAGCTCTTTTACGTTATATAGTGGGTGTTGGTTTCTTGAACCTTGGCATCCAGTGTTCGTTTAATTAAGATATACGTTACCTACTGACTGGCATTGAGACTATGCAGGGTGAATTTTTGAGACGGGTCAGCAAGGGCAGGTTAGTCAAGTTAAAGACAATCTCCTAATATTGTTTTCCTGTAAAAACGGTCGTAGGAAACTGTCCTTAACTTTTGGAGACAATTTGATCTGCCATTCTTCATGAAAAAGTAAGTTGGAGTCCTTTTTTCCTACGAAACGTATGGAAAAGTTTTTTTGTGATTTCTAACTTTTCAAGATTAGTATTCGAACCTCAGTTAGTTATTTAATCCTTTTAAGTAACAGGATCGAATGGTATTCAAAATATTTGTGAAAATTGACAATTTTCTTGCTAACTGTACTTTTTTTGAAAGTCAAAGTCAAATTATTTATTTCAAATAGGTACATAAAAAGCACTTTTGAACGTCAAAAATTACAAATAATAGAATTGATTCTAGTCGCCTTTTCCCAACCATGTTGGGGTCGGCTTCCAGTCTTACCGGATACAGCTGAATACCAGTATTTTACATGGAGCGACTGCCTATCTGACCTCCACAACCCAGTTACTGGGTAACACGATACCCCTTGGTAAGACTGGTTGTCAGCCTTTCGAGCTTCTGACGACCCGTAACGACTGTCAAAGATCTACAAATGACAGCCGAGACCTACGGCTTAACGTGCTTTCCGAGGCACGGAGGGGTCTTGGTATGTAAAGATGGTCACCCATCCACGGACCAACCGCTGCAAGCGTAGCTTAACCTGATCAATCGACATGTGCGGCTGTTATTACTTAGCCACAAGCCCCTCTAGTCGGCCCTTCCAAAAGGTATTTTCGTATGGAGAGGAATGGGCAAGAAACTCTACCGTTACTCTTTTAAAATGTTTATTTTATTTTGTATACTTACATTAATTACATAATTGTGATGTGTGATGATGCACCTAGAATAAAATTGGTATTATTATACCAATTTTATTCTAGGTGCATCATAGGTGAAAAATAAAGCAATGACAGGTAAATTAATTATGTTATAGATATGTACATGGTGCTCACAGGCAATATCAACTGAAAAATGGTTGATCTATTTTATCTTTATTTCAAGTATTAAAATTATGTCTATCATTAGATATTTTCATACATACATAATATTTTCATCAATGGATACTATGTACATAATGGTACTTTTTAAATAGTTCCCTAAGATATTCACGGCGACGTAGATTATAAATTATTATGACAGCTCTCTTTTGCAAAATGGATTCAATGTCATCAAAATGTCATACGACGTAATGCTGTGGAAGTAGCTAAAATAGACCAAATGCACGGTTTCTACATCTGTTAACGTCTTATTTTTCTACACATACAGCATAAGCAGCCGAGCTTAGCCGCCCCGCAAGAGATGTTATATGTGGTCCCCATTGTAGTTTAGGAAACGTAGGAAAACCGTTTGGTTAATAAATTCCAGTTTTTATGCATTAAAGATGATATCAAATTCACTACTTCTAACATGAGGTAATTTAAATCTAATTCATTTGTTTTTTTTTTCATTTAGTACCAAATTATCAACCGTAAACCAATATCGTACCGGAAGAATAGAGTTATTCACGTCGTCAAGATTTTGTGACCGTCGGTCTATGCAAAAGCACCATCTTCGGTTGATTTTGAAGTCATTGGGGTAAATCATTTATGTAAACTAAAAAGAATGGGCCCAATATGGAACCTTAAAGAACGACCATTACCATTTCAGAACCTAATGAGTTTATGCCGTTTACTTGAACTTTAACCTTTCTATATTTCAGGTATGGTCTTAGCAAATCTTCCCTGTATTCCTAATCCCATAGTGCTCTAGTTTCAGCAGAGGTGTCTCATGGTATACGCTATCGACCACCTTAGAGAGGTCGCAAAATATTCCAATGGCATCTTGTGCAAGAAGCACAAGGCCCAGGGTGTTAACAATAATCTTTATTAGTATGTCACCGGCGTCAGTGGTACAACGCCCTTTGGTGAAACCATACTGTTGTTCATGAAAGATGGAATTTTTATTAATGTGATGTAACATTTGATTGAGCATCAACTTTTCAAACACCTGACTGAGAACTGGCAGAATTCATTCAGACCTATAATTGTTGGTTTCTTTACTATCAGCGGATTTAAACAAAGGATCTACATACTTTACTGTGTTTCATGAGGTCCGGAATGACTCCTTGCTCCACACTTGTGTTATAATATATGAAAGCTAAATAGGGTACAATGGTTTCGATGATAGATCTGCAGAGTTTTACAGACATTCCCCAGATATCTTCTGTTGATTTAATTTTAAGATCTTTTATAGCTTTTATAACAGCCTGGGGTTTTGTATGCTGAAACCTAAACCCCAAAGGGCATGCCTTTACATTATTTCTAAAAAAACTCCTCACCCGCGATTTATGCTGCCTTACAGCATAAATCGCGGGTGAGGAGTTTTTTTTAAGTTTCAGTAGTTTTAAATGGAATATTAGAAAAAAGTTTTCAACCTAAGCAAATAGCTTAGGTTGAAAACTTTTTTCTACACCTGAGGTGATGGGGCTAAAAATTAAATTCAGTATAACACTGTTATTTATTACCTATTTCATTATTTGCCCAGTAGTTTTTATTGTATCATCAGCTGATTTTATATCATTGCTTATATAAAAAGTTAGCTATTTTGCACATATTTTTAAAGTATTAGAATATTTTGCAGCATACTGATGAAAGCTTGCATTATTCATATTTTTCTTTAGGCCATAAAGTTCAAAAAGTTTTTCCCTGCAAACTAACTGATTTACGAAAACCTGGAGTTGCCCAATCACTAAAAAAGAACTTTGTGTACATATTTTTAGTCTTTATTGGAAAAGTGCCATTAAAATGAGTGTTTAATAGTGGAAAGAACGGCATAAAACTCATTTGGGTCACATATATTATTAAAACTCTGACCACCTAATTTACTGGCCAAGGAATTATTAAATTTAATTCTCAAAATTTAAAATTTTTTGAAAGGGCATGTCGGAGCAAAATGTTATTGTTTATCTACTGTGATTATATGGCAACTTATTTACAATTTCTTTGTGTAAGTAATCACAATTACAAAAAATATTATCTATACAAGTGGCAGAAAGAGCTGTCACTCAGGTTGGTTCAACAAAAACATTTGACAAATCAAATGACCTAAAAACACTTAATAATGTAGTTAGTAAAACTAGACAACACATACTCCTCACTAACACGACAGTTTGTTATATTAGTTATAACCTTATTAATAGTTAAATCTCTATTCTGACAGCAAAGTTCTGACGGTACGTCAGTTGTTTGTTCTTCGAACTGTCCTCAGAGTACATGGCTGCCTACCCCTACCTGAAACCTACCAAGAAAGCGAACATATGTCCCCTCTGGTGTGCAGCACAAAACCTCTTTTGCAAAACACCATTACTACGTGTTAAGTATTGATATATATACAATTATACAAAAGAAATTAAACATAATAAACTTAAATAAATTCAATATCAAATCTAAAATTACAGAATGGCTCATACAACAAGACTACAATAGCACCGAATCTCTACTGGCATACATCGCTTCACAAAACAAATCATTAACAAACCACTATTAAATAAGAAAACAAAACATAACACAAACAAACACATCATAACACACAACACACACACACACCACAACTCAACTAACATGACATTAACGAACATGAACACACACACCTCTCTTCCATTCACAACCCCACTCATTCTCCATCCATCCATACTCAAATAAATCTAAATTACTCAGCTAACTCACATTTTTGTCAGGTAGATTAACATCGATACTCGAAACATAAGGTCCATCATTGATTTACAGCTTAGTTTGGTCGAATCACTGTCTCCTAAGATACAGGCAATCCCTACGACAGTCTCCTAAGACTGTTTTCCTGTAGCTTCAACGGTTAAGGTATCTGCCCTTACTGCCCCGTCTCAAAAATCCACCCTGTATAGTTAAAGTGTGATACAATAAAATTGTGATCTAAGTGTATTTAGGATAAGGAAATACAACGAAAACATTTATTTCGGAACTGGTTGTTCTTTCTGTAACTTTAGAGAAAGAAATTGGGTTGGAGTTAGTGAATACAAACATGTTATTTCGTGTACTGTAAGGCTTTTTTTTTAGATAAATTGCGTTAGTCACGATAATCTTTAGTGAATGCTATCCAATGGATAACAACTTCTCAAGCTGTGTATTTCCAGCGTGTTTTGAAAATACATTGGAAAACAGGTCAACTTAAAACCAGC
Organism: Atethmia centrago; assembly: GCA_905333075.3. Lineage (NCBI taxonomy): Eukaryota > Metazoa > Arthropoda > Insecta > Lepidoptera > Noctuidae > Atethmia > Atethmia centrago. The sequence continues at coordinate 24,857,560 of HG995374.1, read as the reverse complement.
TTAAAATATCCTTTCCTACAACGTACCTACCTAAAAACAGTACGAATTAAGCTACAAAAGTAACACCTTTTCTATGAAACACAACAATGTCTCTACACAGGTCGCCCTCTACAATTAGAAGCAGATTACTATAATCTTATGTACGCCCCGTGCTAAACAAAGGTGCAGTAATCGTAGATTATTCTTAGCCGTTACGAAAGAGCCGTGTCGTAACTTTGAATTAAAGTGTAGGGCTAAGTCCGGGCTAAGTAGTGCTTACCGACGGGTAGATAGGGGTTTTGTATAGTATACAGGGTGACTGGCTATACCATGGACATAATATACAATTATTATGGGAGTGTATTCAGTACTCGATTCTCGTTCTTATATAATACCTATATAATGCATATTTTTTTCTATAAAATACTATAAATAATATTAGTATTACAGTATATTATTACATTATATAAGTATTATTATTTTGTATATAATTTTGCCTACCCTCAGCTCAGTTTAAAGAATGGAGCAAATAATTTGGTTCATCAAAGGTCGCTTTCCATTCATTTAAGGCCGTTGCAGTCACCCACGCAAGAGTAACTGGACCTAAACCTGGGTTACTCTTCACGAGTAGGTACCTATTATTACAATCGTAAATCATCCAAGGTGTTTTTTTTTGTGATTAAATGCTACAATGATTTATAACTAGCGGCCCGCCCCTGTTTCGCATGGTTTTTGCGACTTCACAAAAAAATTGTGATTTCTTTATTATGTATGTAAGTTTAATATTACTGTATTGTAGGTACATATAAATCTTCTGGAATTAATTCTCTAAATGATGGTGAAAGGTGCTTCAAAATTGGTTTCGTATAGTTTAGAAGAATAAAGCGGTCACACAGACAGACACGAAAAGCGACTTTATTTTATAATATGTACATATTATAAAACATACATAAAACCTTGGGTTTTATGTACATATTATAAATCCTTATACATATTATTACAAATTATTATTTGGCAGACGATATCGATATCTTCGATATCTTAGTTTCGATATATCTAAATTTAATAAAACGAAACAAAACATGATTCAACAGGGGTTTAACGAGCGCTGGTCGTTAGTTAGTTGAAGTATGAGTTACCAAACTCAGTTTGTTTTTTGTTTTATCGTATTAATATATCTATACCCATCTATGATCAGCCTATAATGTTCCCACAGGCCTCCTCTCTTCGAGAGGGAACGGGCTGTAATCCACCACGCGGGTCCAGTGCGGGTTGGTAGATGTCACATGTCTTCGAATTTTTTTAGTTATAGTACATGCCGGTTTCCTCACGATGTTTTCCTTCACCGTTTTACAGAAAGTCTAGCGCCTGTCTGGGTTCGAACCCATGACCTTCAACTCGTAAGTCGGGGCCGTTACCACTGGGCCACCACTGCTCTCCTGTGTATCTATACTCATGAAGTCTGTGAAGTTTACATAAACAAACTGATTTTTTAATCTGACATTTCAAGTGACAACACTAAATCGGTCGATGACCCCAAATAATAAAACAATAAAATTCTATTATTTTTTGTTTTATCATGTTTCGATATCTATTCCCATGGGAATCTCGAAATTAAATTGGTAAGTAAGGGAGATTAATTGTTTGGTAATTTCATTTGACCCTGTAGATGTTGTTATTCGTTACTTGTAAGCAGAAGAAGAGAATATTTTATTGTATATATTTATTGTAAAACATGAGTAATACATCAAATAATATGTGCAAGGTCTTAAAATAACAGTTAGATCTGCAAGTTTTGCCATTGATGGCGTACAATACAACATATTATTGTGTTTGGTTTAGAGCAAACAATAAAAAATGTAGGTCTACACAACAAACTACGAAATTACTAACTTAATCCTAATGCTATTGTTTTATTTTTTACAGATTTGAGGGACAAATTGTGAAAATGTCGTAATTATAGGAATCTATTTAATTAATTGCGGTCATTTAAAACTTCCGATATGGTATAATAGCATTTGGCAAGTCCTTGAATTTGTCCCTCGTTTAACCAGTCGACTGTCTAACTAAGAATAGATAAGGTTCTGTATTTCTGTTGTTGCTAATGAAATGCTAGGAAAGGCCATTTTTGCGATAGGACAGTGTTGGTTGGTCACGGAGAGCGATTACATTAATACGGCTGGGGCGTGTAGCTAATAAAAGCGCTTAATATTACTAGTAAGTAATGATAGCCAAGTAAGTGGTAATACAAGTAAGTGATAAAATCACCCTTTTGTACATAAGGGTGATTTGATCAATAAGTAGTTGTGACTACATTAAGAGCACTTTTTATGAAATGTTGATTGTCAGTTACATGGCAAATACGTCATCTGCATCATCTTCCTGCCCCATCAAAATCAAAATCCAAAGTCATATATTCAAATAAGGCTGAGAATCAGCACTTTTCGAACGTCTAAATTACATAAGACATTCCTCCAAAACGACCACCTTTAACCACTTCCTAGTTATTTTGCTGGGAAGAAGAAGTGGCGCAACAAACTCCCCAGCAGCACAGCTGTCTGTTCAATTAGAAAAAAACTAATTCTGTACTGCATGCAAAAATAATTTACACAACGCTAAAACATTAAACTATTAGGCATATGTCAGCTAGCACACCACTATCCCAACAAAAAATAAAACATCGAAAACTCTACTCAAGCAGAAATTTAATAAAAACGGAAACAGATATTAATACCTAAATAAAAGCCTCCAGGCATAACTGGCGTGCTCGCTTACATATAGCATATCTGTAACCTTAATCCTTCCTGTCCCATGTTACTGGGGGTCGGTGCAACACGTTTTCATTTAGCATACCTCCCTGTCAACCGTCACGCTATCATTCACTCCCTTCTCTTTCATATCATTCCTCACACAATCCACCCACCTTTTCTTTGGCCTCTCCATCCATCAACATATATTCATCATTATTTTAGTCACATGTGTTTATTCGACTTAATATATATATTTGATTAATTTGCTCAGAACTCTCCATTTAATATAGATAAAATAAAATAAATATTATATTGAGTTCATTCTAAATATAAACACCAACTCCGAATCCCGGCACTCAACAAAACACAGTATAATTTGGGAAATAAAGTAACACAAAATATACCTAGAAAAACAGGCAGAGTCAACGTTCTTTACTTTGCTCGAAAATAAAATCCATCAATGACACAAGCAATTCCTTTTTAGGTTATAGGATGAAGGGAAAAAGACACAATTGTTTTTGGGACGTAGCCTTTCGCCTCGCTTAGCATTTTGTCTGGATTTTAAAAAAGTTTAGACGCTCACAACGACGAAATATTTTACGAAATGAGAGCTGAAATACTGTAGTTTTATTAAAATAGTTATCACGTTTTTGGATGTAAAATATTTTTCTCTTTAGCTCGCAGTGCTATTCCGAAAATTACTTTGTTCAGGTACATTGCCCGTTGCTTTTTTTTAAATCTTGTTTCCATTATCCTATTTCAAAGTTAAAAATATAATTTGCTTGCAATTCAGCGTGATGAAACATCAGAAATTCGCACTGAAGATGGCTTTCCCAGAAAACATTCACAAAGAACTTTACTATATATATTAACACTTAATTAGCTTTGAGAAACGTTAACGTTGACGCTACATTAGCGCCAAATATTCAGTTTCCTAAAACATGTTATGTATTCATCAGGTCCACAAATAAGTGCATAAAAAGACAAAGTAGCAAATAATTTTATTCTTTGACAGATCAAAATTAAGACCATTATATTTTGCGTAACTGTCAGTTCGTCTGAAATTGGGACTTGAGAGTTGTGATGTAAGCGTTCCCATTCGGCTCATAAAATACAGAGATGAGAGACGTCGCGTGTCTGTCATCTCTGTCTCTTAAGAGCCATCGTATAGCGCCATCCTTTTTCGTACTGGAACAAATGACGACTTTGACACTTCTAAATTCGGCCTAGGTCTCAGAAGACGACTGAAATAGGTGTTTAAATGTATGATAACAGTACTTAATTAACATCTGGATTTACTGCATTACCCAATTGCATAATATTTTAAGCTTGCTCCAAGAATCTGAGTTAGCTTCAAATTTTTTTTAAATATTTCTTGAAAATAATCAGAGGAAAGCTTTGAACGATGCTATTATTTATACATGTTTATTGCTGATTCATTGTTCGAGTTAATTCATTTCCGAATTTTTTAAAACAGGCGTTTTTAAACATTTCTACGATATTATCGTGGACTTCCACGGGCATCACACTAACACAGGAAATTAAAATGTATGGAAATATATGAATACGTTAGTCAATTTTCGTCCACGATAACGACAACACGCACGTATTTTCATACATTTTATGGACGTGTACGTCTACGTTAAGACGCTGACAACACCTAAACCGCCGTCACTGTCAGATGGCATAGAAAAGAAAGAGAAGCGCGATGACTCGACGCTTGTAATTTATTGCAAAATATGAAGCAATTATCTATTTACTCAAAATTGAGTTGAGTAATCGAAAATAAAAAACAACCAAGTTCTGCATTGAGATAAGACGTTCTTGTTATTAATTAAATACGTAACGTATGTTGATAATTAATACAGATATTTTGGATTAGAACTCATGGTAAGAGGTTGGTTTAACGTTAGTTTGTATTGAGATTTTTATTTCAAAACGTGTTTTGGTAACAACCAAGATCTGGGAAATATGTTCAAAATTAACTATCACAAACTATACAGATTTGGCAATTTTTTTTCTTAAGAGAAGCCTATTTTGGTCAATTGGGTCTTGTCAGCGCCTTAATATCGTCGCGGTAGAAATGATAAAAACCGGCCAAGTGTAAGTCGGACCACGCACAATGAAGTTGGGAAGTTGGGATAAATTTATCCAAAAAGCAAACTTTACATTGTATTTGAAAAACATGTTCTCCCATACATCAACATACGTCACGGTCAATTCCACCACCTGCAGATGTAAGTTGGCCGACTTTATTATTACTCAATAACTTGTAAAGCCTACAATGATTATGATTATAGTTTTCCTTTTAAATTCATTATAAATGTACTACTGACATGATCATTTTCACATCTCATTATCAACCATTTAGCTGGCAGAGGGGCGGAAGGGGGCACACTTGACTCTAACAAAAATTAGCACTTTAAAGCTTAATATTACGCAAACGGATCCTTGAATCGAAAAATTGTGTTCACAGACCCGCAATATTTTAATATCCTATTCAACGATACCCCACACCATGGGATAGACGAGAAAAAAAAAAATATCATCACCACAACATTACGTGCAAGGGTACCCTAAAAATATTATTTTTCTAGATTTTATTTTACCACTTGGTGTGATTAATAATATGTATACCTATGCCAAATTACAGCTTTCTAGTACTAAGGTTGGAGCTACAGCGGGGACAGACAGACAGACGGACATGGCAAAACTATAAGGGCTCCTAATTTTTTTTTTTCAAGATTTTTTTTCCACTTAGTCAGCGTAATTAATATGTATACCTATGCCAAATTACAGCTATCTAGTTTCTAAGCGTCTCTGAGCTACAGTGGGGACAGACAGACAGACGGACATGGCAAAACTATAAGGGTTCCTAATTTTATTTTTTTTTCAAGATTTTTTTTCTACTTTGTCAGCGTAATTAATATGTATACCTATGCCAAATTACAGCTTTCTAGTACTAAGCTTGGAGCTACAGCGGGGACAGACAGACAGACGGACATGGCAAAACTATAAGGGTTCCTAATTTTATTTCTTTTTCAAGATTTTTTTTCCACTTTGTCAGCGTAATTAATATGTATACCTATGCCAAATTACAGCTTTCTAGTACTAAGCTTGGAGCTACAGCGGGGACAGACAGACAGACGGACATGGCAAAACTATAAGGGTTCCTAATTTTATTTTTTTTTCAAGTTTTTTTTTCCACTTTGTCAGCGTAATTAATATGTATACCTATGCCAAATTACAGCTTTCTAGTACTAAGCTTGGAGCTACAGCGGGGACAGACAGACAGACGGACATGGCAAAACTATAAGGGTTCCTAATTTAATTTTTTTTTCAAGATTTTTTTTCCACTTTGTCAGCGTAATTAATATGTATACCTATGCTAAATTACAGCTATCTAGTTTCATGACATGGTGAAATTATATGGGTTCCTTGTTTACTATTGCACATTGTTATGTGAGTACATAGTAATGTACTATAAAGCTGCCATTTACTAGATACGTCTTTCATTGACTTGAATGTGCCCTGGTGGCTGGGAGTATGTCGTGCTCACTCTAATGTCTCGCTGATAGTGGCGCGTGTGTTGGATCATTTAGCTCCCTTCAAAATGGTTGAGCTGAATGGTGCTGATCCACGCGTCATGTTCGTGAACTGGTGCCGTCAGTAGAGACTGGTCATCTCTTAGCTGCCACGGCTTATTTTAACTTTAATTTTTGTTTTTGTAGTAATCTTTTTATTACGGACGCTTTTACGTTTTGCATCGTTCTCACATGTATAATTTCAAAATGAATGACGTAAACAATATTTTTTAACCATAATACGTTGATTTAAAAGAGTGTCCGTAGAGTTTCTTGCCCGTTCTTCTCCATAGGTACCTACTACGCTTTGGAATGGGCAACTAGCTTCATCTTTCTGACTGACTGACCGAACCCTTGACAATTCAAAAGTGCCTGTAATTGGTTTATTTGAAATAAATGCTTTGAGTTTGAGTTTGACTACAAAACCCTAAAAATGCAAAAAGGGGCCTTGACCTTACCTACCGGGAATGAAGAAGAAGTAATTAATATTGATTGATTGAACGTTATTCCTTCCGATGTTTTGTGATATGTATTACAACTAGTGGTCGTCGACTACATATTAAATATGTATGAGATACTCTAGCGCCGCCATTGACCACGTATTACCTATAACCATACAAATAAATATTATTAAAGAGTATGCTTAGATGGTTTGGTCATGTTGAGAGGATGAATGAAAGGCGACTAACAAAAGGTATTTACAAGGCAGATGTGAGTGGAAACGCCGGGAGGGGACGCCCCAGAAAGACATTTAGTGACCTTATTAATAACGTTCTTCAAACAGGTCAGGTGCGTAGTACTCGCCACCGGCGTGCGTGTATGACCAGATGTATGAACGTAAACGAAGCAAAAGGAGTATGTAAGAAATGAAATGAAATGAAATTGTTTATTCTGTAAATAGGATATTAGAATCACTTTTAGACGTCATATTAAAAACAAAAAAAAATAATAAGCTAGATGGAGTCGACATTTCCTATCTGACTACCCCTGAGAAGAAATGGCGAAACAAACTCAAGGGTCAAAGTCTCTATTAAAGTCCAGACATAATTTTGGTCACATCATGTGAGGACCATGTAGATCCATGTCTGAAATGGTCCTTTGAGGAAAGAACCACACAAAGGCGAACGGCAAGCTTGTATGGGACTTTCGTACAGCTGATAAAATTTCGTGTTTTGGAATATTTTTGTTTTAATTGGTAGTTAATACGATAGACAAGCCTTTTTTAAATTCTTGGATTTTTAGAACTTGGGACGTAAAAGTTATAACCGGTTTTATTTTTTAAGGTTAAGTACTAGTGTATCAATGGAGATTGTTACATAATTATAGGCATATAAACATTGTTTCGATAATAAAGTGTATGTTCTAGATTGCTTGTCGCTATTTTTGTAGTGTTTTACTTACTACAAAGTAGGTACATTGAGATGAGGATCGTACCTACTCAGCGGAGTGCATTAGGAGATACCAATGTTCAGCAGCTGACTGCAACAGTTTGATAATGATGAAGTCTTGATGGGGTTTTAAGTGTAGGTAAATAAAACAATACAGTTAATAGTTTTTTAAGTACATTTATTTTATTTATAATTAATTAATTCGTAAATTACTTCATCTGAGAAGGGGGCAGGTCGGGTAATACCCTCATGGCGAGCATAGCTTAAATACCAACATAACTGCGTTTAGTTTACGACTAAATTACGTATAGTTATTAAAATCTTTTTTTAAGTATTATTAATTAATCCGAACTTCTAAAAATAGTACACTTACATGAAAATAAATGGCTTAGTTGCCTTAATATGTGGTACAAATTCTAAAACAAAAAAAGTAAGCTGTACGAAATCTGCCGTTCACCTTTAAGTGGACCTGTCCAGTCAGTGCAAGCATTTGTCAGTAATCATGTAGCTCAACTCAGAACTTAAGGAGCTCAACGACTCGATGAACAATACCAAGGAAAGGACATTTGGGTAGGCCGCATAAAGTACTCAAAATGGCAGGCTATCATTAAAACTAACTGAGAAAAAAAAAACAAAAAGAAATAAACAAAATTGAACCACATTGTGCTCACATTCACAATAATTAAAGTAATATATTACTTTTCAAGATACATAAATATTCACGTAATTTTGTTTATTATTCATCAATATCAAAATATATATAATTGTATTTAATGATGATTTTGCTTAATTATTCAAATGTTAAGTTTTAGGGTTGTATCACAAGGCTTAGCAGAGCGAGCAGCTCAATCCCAAGCTTTTTTGTCTTCTAAATAATCAGAAATTTCATAGTACCATTTTTTTAAAAAGTTTGGTTTTAATACAGCTTTTAAATCGTTTAATGGGTAAATTTCGAATGTCAAAAGGAAGTTTGTTGTAAAAGCGTATACCTACATTGACCCATGAACGAGTTGCTTACTCTGTGGAGGCGAGTGTGAAGTACAGCAAGATTATGTTTATTCCTGGTACGACGTGGATATCGGACTTTTTCTTAAAATTTGATATATTTTGGTGTACATACATAAGGAGCGTAGCAGGTGGCGTTCTATAGTTTCTGCCTACCCCCATGGGAAGAAAGCGTGAGTTTATGTATGTGTGTGAATAAATATTATTAAATATACAAACAAATCCTATTATTAGTGGGATAGATCATATGATTGCAATACTATCTTGAATTCATGCATGCCTAGTACTTTTTGTTAGGTTATTGCTCTGAAATTGTGCACCACCGTACCGTCTTTATTAATTTAATTTATTTCAAACTAGCTTAACCTGGCCCGGCTTCGCACTGGTATCTATAATAACCTACCCCACTTACCTACCGTACCGTACCTACCCACCCTATCGACCTACCTACGTTCCCTATCTAGCCTACCTACCTATCCTACCTATCCTACCTATCTTACCTATCTGACCTATCTGACCTATCCTACCTATCCTACCTGTCCTACTTATCCTACCTATCCTACCTATCCTATCGATCCTACCTATCCTACCTATCCAACCTATCCTACCTATCTTACCTATCCTACCTATCCGACCTATCCTACCTATCCTACCTATCCTACCTATCCTACTTATCCTACCTATCCTACCTATCCTACCTATCCGACCTATCCTACCTATCCTACCTATCCTACCTATCCTACCTATCCTATCGATCCTACCTATCCTACCTATCCAACCTATCCTACCTATCCTACCTATCCTACCTATCCTACCTATCCTACCTATCCTACCTATCCTATCGATCCTACCTATCCTACCTATCCAACCTATCCTACCTATCTTACCTATCCTACCTATCCGACCTATCCTACCTATCCTACCTATCCTACTTATCCTACCTATCCTACCTATCCGACCTATCCTACCTATCCTACCTATTCTACCTATCCTACCTACTCTACCTATCTACCCTACCTACCTACCTACCCTATTTCATCCAAATCCTATCGTGGATAATGATTGAAATACAATCGTGAATTCCTGCAACCCTATAGGTTGTGATAGGTTCATAGTTACTACTTTTTTACTACTTTCATTGCAATTTCTTTATATCTTCTCATCTTTTAAACCTTCCTTGAACTTCTAGAAATATTTCAAAACCAAAATTAGGCAAATCGGTTCAGGCGTTCTCGAGTTTATGTGAGTCTAACAGACATCAATTCATTTTTATATAAGATATATATATATAGATATTAGCTTTCTGCACTCCTTTAATTATAAACTTTAATCGTGCCAAATTTCATACTCCTCCGTCCGCGTAATTTTCGCGAACAGTGTACAAAGTTTTTGCTTCACGCATCATTAAATAGATAAACGGAGTGCTAAATGGCTTGATAATGAAAATCTACAGAGGTAATAGGGATGGAATCAGTGAGTGCGGACCTTACCTCTTAGCTCCTATATAAGTATATCTACAAAATGAGGGGTGATGCCTGGGTAAAAAAAAGAAATACTATTTAGTCCGTCAGTCAGATAATAAATTATTATAATATTAGACAAGTATTTTTTACTTTATCATATTAATAAAAAAATACTTAGATAAAACGCATTAAAGTTGGCGAGGAGTCTCGCTACGTCACAATTTAGTATAAATCTAGCAAGGCATGACGTCATGTCACATTTTAACTCAATGTGTCGCCGTAATCTTTTGCTAGTGTAAAAAAAGAAAAATACGTTGCAATATTTTTTTAATCTTGGTACCTGACGGGCAAAAAAATAGTCATCATCCCTTTGATCGATCCGATGATTGATTCACATAGATACAGACAGCAAAAAGGTCGATGAACGCTTCAGTTTTCTAAACCTTAACAATTATTGACCGAAACACTTGATTAAAATAGTAACACAAGAAAAAAAAAAAGAATATTAGCTCATTAACAGGTAGGTAATTCTTCTATATAATTGTAAATAATTATACCTAGAACTAACTATGTACGACACAGGTAGTCTCAGTTATTATACACACAATTAAAAAAGTCTAAGCAACACGCATCATTTACAGAAACAGCGTGTTTTATTAATTGATACTTTACTTTTTTCTTAACAAACTGGATTGGTATACAATCTTTTTGCTCTCGGGAACATACTGGCTGATTTAAAAAATAGAAACCTTTCGATTGTGTTTTGTTTTCATTAAAAGAAACGCTAATTATTTTTTCACGATTTCATGCTGTTTTCGTTGCTTGATAAATTTGGTATGTATCTCATTTTTATCATTTTAATATATACAGTTTTTGAAAAAAATGAGTGGTGTGTATTTTTTTATATCATGGAGCGACGCCATTTGACTGCTAATGAAATGCAGAGAGCTGTAGGAATGCTACAAGCGGGAAGAATTCAAACCTAGGTATCTCGGCATTTTGGTGGCAATAGGAGCGTGATTTTTCGTCTTTGGCGGCGTTACTTTAATATAAGAGATCCTGCTGAGCAGCACCCACGACGTGGAAGGAGTACAACTGCTCGACAGGACCGATACATACAACTGCAAGACGTCAGCCGATGATAACCACCCAGGCGATAGGTTTAAAGCTACAATTCTCAAGCGGTGTGGTTGTTAGCCATCAAACCGTGAGAAATAGGCCGCATGAATAAGGTATATACCTACACGCCATGGGAATCGCGCCCGTCAAAACGAATGGTCTAGGGAACACTTGACATGGACTCAGGAGCAATAGGATAAAATTTTGTTTTGCGATGAGTCCCGGTTTGGAATAAGCCCTGATACGAGAAGGGTAAGAGTGTATCGTCGTCCCGGAAATACTGAACGGCTGAGATGCGTCCAGGAAGTGCACCCTCACAGTGGCTCTACAGTGATGGTATGGGCGGGTATTATGAAGAACAGACGAACTGAGCTCATTTTTGTAGATGGCAATATGAATGCTGAAAGTTACGTTAAACATGTCCTCGGGCCTTATGTTCACCCATTTGCACAAAGTCTTGGCTCAGACTTCACGCTGATGCATGAGAATGCGCGTTCGCACACAGCTCGGAGGACCGGTACTTGGCAATGGAAAACATCCGGGTATTGCCGTGACCTACACAATCACCAGACCTCAATCCCATCGAGCACGCATGGGACATGCTCCAGAGACATGTTCTAGAGAACCTGGACGGAGTGTCGAGAACCCAACATCTGAAAGACTTGTTAAAATTCCATTGGGAGCGATTGCCGCAGGATCAGAAAAACAATCTTATAAATTTAATGCAAAATCGTTGGCGACAAGTTTTAAACAACATATGCGGTCACACTTTGTATTGAATTACCAAATAATTAAAAAAAAATGACGTTATTTGATTTTGTAAAACATGAAAAGTTCAATTTCGTTTTAACTTTATATTATACTACGTCTGTTACGGTACACATATTGTTAATTATTGTGATTAAATGAACAATCGAAGGAAAGATTTTGATGCTTTAGTCATTAATGCATCAAAAATGCTTAGTTATTATTTATAAAAGAAATATAAATATATTACAATAGTAAAAATCGTTCAAAAGTACAAAACCGTACATGTTGCTTAGACTTTTTGGATGTGTGTATTAAATGCTGAAAAGCAGATTATTGAATAATTTTATGTCGATTTAGATGATGTGTAAAACTGGCAGTGTTCAGCGACTTTTGTTGCTGACCATAACAAGTCTGAAGCTATTGGTACGAAGAAGATTTTAAGACTTATTAGTTTTGGTATTTTAGTGCTTGTTTATCCATGCACTAGGAAATGGTGAAGGGCGGGCACTTTTTGGGGGACTGTCTTATGTAACTTTGATGTTCGAAAAGTGCTGATTCTCAGCCTAGGTTGAATAAATGACTTTTAATTTGATTTGATTTGATTTCATGCTTATAAAAATTTGCGAGCCAGAATTTGCCTACCTCCGTCACTACTCAATGTATGACGTCATGAAATTAAACTATTCAGTATCTCTCTTTACATACACACACGGAAATACAAATTAAGAGAATTACGTTTAGCTAATGTTGGGGAATCCTACCAATTCTCGGAGTAATATTTCGGCGCCACAATCCTGGCGGGAACCTCTGGGTAGCGTTAAGTCTCATTTATTTTGCTGTCCGTATATCTGTAGTGTTCGCTATATAGAATGTTTGCAGTTTTCCGTGAATTCTTGGAAATTGAAATTGGAGGTAAGAAATAACTGTGGATATTAATTTCGTCTTGAATGAAAATGAAAGAGAATTCCTAGAATATCTACCTATTTATGGAAATCTTCTGATCGAATAAGAGCGTCTTTAGACATCAGAGAACACCACATTTGTGGCTGAAGTATATTGGCCTCAAAATTCTTCTATGAAAAATACACACTTAAGTAAAGTCTTCTTCTCATGAGGGTAGGCAGATCTAAAGAACACCAACTGCTCCTTACGATCCTTACGAGTACATACTCCTTTTGCTTTGTCATTCCTTTTTCTTTGAAGAGCTGAATGGAATAAAATTATGATCCATACCTACATACATATAATACCTGACTCCTGACTTCTTTACATGGGAAACGACTTTTATAATAATAATAATAATAATAATAATTTATTTATTTCTCAGTTTATGGTACATTGAGATCTTAAATTGAACATTGTTTCACATAAACTACCATTGCTGGTGTAGAAATATTAATTATCAAGCTAGGTACATGCGGATCAGAACCAGGTACATTATACAAATATTATATAAAATTATGTTTTGTATTAAGTTTATAAAAATTCAATAATTTTAGTGACAAATTAAAAGACTGGTTATATTACAAACTGCATTATTTATAATGTCAAAATATTAATATTTAAAAATCAAAAATATAAATCATAACGTCGAAAAAATAAATCATAATGTCAAAGAAATGTCAAAATATAAAAGAAAATGTCAGAATAAAAATTACAATGTCCAAGAATTCATAATAATGTCAAAGTACTAATCTCGTTATTAAGATCTTATTAACAATGTCAAAAAGTATGATTTAAAAATTCATTGACGGAATAAAAACACATGTCTAAGAGCCAAGCAAACATCTTACATTTAAACTTATTAATTGGTAACATTCTCAGGGCAGGTGGTAATTTATTATAAATTTTAATTGTCATACAACTGGCATTTCTACTGTATAATTGCAACCTCTGAGCAGGTACTAGTAATTTTCCGGCATTTTTTTTGTTCAGTCTTTCAGAGACTTGTTCATTCAATTGAAACAAATGCTGGTATTTTTTTACAAATAGACAGACTTCTAAAATATACAAACATGGGAGTGGGAGAATTTTTAATTCCTTAAATAATGGCCTGCAATGATCCAAATATTCTGCTCCACTCATGGCTCTGACACATTTTTTTTGTACTATGAATGCTCTTTCCACCTCCACTGAATTACCCCATATCACTAGGCCATAACGCAATACTGACGCTTGACGCTTGATATAAAGACTGTTGCTTGAGCTAACAGTAGTTCCGACATTAGATATGATATCTCAGATACTGTATCTACATTCAAAATTGGATCAAATCATGCGTGCACCGCAAAGGCCGCCATTGTTATTCAAGTCAGATTCCCGAATGCTGACGAAAATGACCGAGCACTCCCGAACACGGAGTGAACGCTCCTTACAAAATATAGGGACAATGTCACTGTGTGTGGTAATGTTTGAGATTCTGATATTGTTCTAGTTTCAATGGAAGAATATAGTAATAGTATCGATTCAACTCTTCGTTCTTACCACTAGATGTACAAGTATATAATAAAAATAACAAAAAGGCGGAAGAGCTCATTGGGCATCAAAATATTCGTCCGCATCGCTGTCAATGGGAAAAGTGCCCAAAAGCTGGCAGCATTGCCACTTTAGATGGCAATGCTGATTCTTTGGGCTAAAAAAGGCCAGCTCTCTGGTCACGTGAAAACTCTAGCAACCGTTTGGCGATGTCCCGATATACTCGATGAGCACTTGGACCCCAAGGCCCTAGTGTTTCAACCCCAAACGGCTAAAACATATAGCTCCCAACTCTTTGTTCTAGGTATGCCTAAAATGTGTTTTTCAAAACTGCGAACTATTTTATTTTCACATTTCAAGCAAAGAAAAAGAAATATGAAGAGTTAAAAGCAAAGCTGGAATATAAAAACTTTTACATAACTTCATTATTTGTAGTGCAAAGTTCGCTGTTCCTTGATTTAGAACTAACTTACACATTACGCCTTCTGACTACACAAATCAAGCAGCAAACTAAGCAACAAATGAAGCTCAAACAAACACGTACACACACAGCACAGAAAATTAAGGAAGAAATCAACAAATCAGCCTAAAGTTAAGTATCGTTTAAGGATTCTCGCGCAAGTGAGTGCGGTACGTCAGAACCTAGCTAGCTTTGGCTTCTGGGGTTGCAGTCTCGTCAGATAGCGATCGCTTTACGACCGAATCCGGTCGCAAATTCCTAATGGGGTCCCATTAGGACAAATGTGTAATTTTTTCGTGCTTGTCAAGCAATTTTGGCCGTCTAGGAACCCCATTAGGACTTTGCGACTGAATTCGGTCGTAAACCGATCGCTATCTATGTTGAGACTGCAGCTTATATCGGTCAATGTACTCACTAACACGAGAACAACAAACATTAAACAGACACACACCCCCAAAAATCATTCAAACCATCTCAGTACCAGTCAAATTAACATTCCATATCATCTAATATTTTAAAGTGGAGGTCCACTTTAAAATATTCTACACGATCTCATCCCCTTTATAAAACGACAAATTGGATTTTTCAACGACTGTAAAAGTCCTTTGTATGATATCCAGCCAGTACAAGATAGTTTCAGAATACTAAGTGAAGTGCAACCAGAAATAGGTTAAAAGGATGATGATATATATGGCTTTGAACTGAATTTATTTCAAACTTCGGTTCTAAGAAAGTCTTCTATTTTAGATGGCTATGTGAACTTTTAGAACGGTTGAAACCAGAAACTGATGAATTAATCGAATTAAAACTTTATACTTAAGGTTTTCAGTTTGTCCAACTTGCAACAGTGATTCGGTAATCAATACCCAAGTTCAAATTAACTGACTTTTCCTACACACTGCATTTGGCACAGTGGTCCGATCATTAGAAATTCTTTTTTTTACTGGTCTAGCGTCATTTGAGGTTAATTCTATGCTACAAAATTATTACTACAAGGAAAACTACTTTCTTTACATATTATACCAGAGTTAAGATGTATAATTAAAAAAGAAACGACTGTCAAACCTAGCCGTAATTTTGCAAATCAAATTGTCGCCAAAAGGAACGAACTACACCATCTCTATGCTAAAACAACACATTAAAACGCACTAATTTGTTGCCATTCATCTAGATTATAGCCACACCTCACGAGAATTCATAATAGGTCCCAGTCTGTCAGGAATCTCACGATCACCTGCATGAATACCTATGCCATACGTGTCTATTCAATATTCACGTATGCACACAGGCATTCGCATTTGACATTTTTGCTCGCCTATTAATATCGTGAGATAAAATGCCAGATGCATTTAATTAATCTTGGTAATTTATGAAGATATATTTTGAATCTCAATGAAACATGAATGCGAAATTGGTTCTTGCGAATTGAATGAAGATTCAGTTTTAAAGAAAGAAAATATTTTTTAAAGCATGACTCATTTACGCCGATAAAGTTGTATGTAGATACGGCAATGTCGAAAGCATAATATGTCGAACACTTTAATCCCCTCATTTATTTATTTTTTTCAGTCAACGCTCAAATACTAACGAGTGAAAAGAAAATATCCCTCCAAAGACTACATGTAACAGAAAAAAAAGAAGATAATTTAATCTTCTCCGAGACACCCTTAAAATTGAGTTTTCTTTCTTGATTGGATCCTATTATTGCTCACTTTTGTGTGGAACTAAATGTTATTTCTTGAAGCATTGTATCGGATTAGGGCGATGGAATCTTTAGATTAGTTTTTGTGCAAGCTCGAAGATTGTGAGGACAGAATGGAGAAATTAGATGCAAGAATATAAGTTTACCGAGGTATGTTTTCAAGATAAATTTTCTGTTACTAATTAAGTGTCAACGTATTATGGTTATTTATCAACCTACTTACCTATGATCGTTTAACATTGTTTGTTTTTAGATGTATAATGTTTTTGTTCCCAATAAACGATTATTATATTATTACACTACATTATTAATGAACTAAATGTAGAGTGAAAAAGCAACAAAAATTTGGATGGGTTTTTTACAAAAACAAAATAAGATAATATTTCTGTAGCAGGGACAAGAATATGATTATTAAAAAATATCAATAGATTTTAACCCACTTCATTACAAGAAGTGCACATAGTTTTCCACGTTTATTATAAGTGTAAAATAAAAATAAAACCAGCCAAATGTGTGTTGGACCATACACAATGAAGGGTTCCGTATCCCAAAACACACCTAACACTGTAGTTGAAAAATATATTCTCCCATAATCGATATACGTCAATTCTCCAACTGCAAATGTAAGTTGGCCGATTATTATTAAGACGTTAACTTGTAAAGCCTACTTAGCTATGATAGATTTCCTTTTAACTTCGTTATATATAGTACCATGACTTTTTCACATATCCAAAAACAGCCGTTTAGCTGGCAGGGACACTTGACTCTAACAAAAATTTGCGCATTTGAGATTAATATTTATTACTCAAACAGATCCCTGAATAGAAAATGGTGCCGATTCCCTTGTTCACAAACTAAACTAAATTTAAGTTCAGTGCATCTTTTTCTTTCAATTTCTTTAAGAAAAGGACAGAAGATAGATTTTAGTCTAGTCCTGTCAAATTAATCAGTGCCTGTCACTACGCCATACAAGTTTAGACGTGATTAAAAACTTGCCTACTAAAATTACGTCAATTTACGTCAAGCGCTGATTAATTTGACAGGACTAAACTAAAATTTATCTTCTGTCCTTTTCATAACGAAATAGAAAGAAAAAGATGCACTGAACTTAAATTTAGTTTAGTTTGTTAACAAGGGAATCGGCACCACTAGCAATATTTTTTAGTGGCTTATCCAGAGATACCTCACACCATGGGACAGACGAGAAAAAAATAACATCCCCACTTCATGTGCAAGGGTATTTTTTTAAATATTTTGGTTTACCACTTTGCTGCTTAATATTATGTATTATACCCATGCCGAATTACAGTTTTCTAAAACTAAGAGTCTCTGAGCTAAACGGCGGACATACAGACAGACGGATATGGAAAACTATAAGGGTTCCTTGTTAACTACGGAACCCTCAAAACGAAATACAAGATGCAGTTTTGAACCTGCAAAACATTTTTTACACAACCTCCTGGTTGTTATGAAACTCGTAAATAATCATATAACAATACGATAACAAGTAATAATACTTGTAATACTAGTAGTAGTATAGTTGTAATTCTTTTTATTTTAGATTTTTAAATTTTATCTTTTTTTAATTTTTTTTTTATATATATTTTTTTTATTTTTTATTTTTTCGCGTTTTAAAAAGGGGAGTTCACACTTACCGATTTCCGTAAATAAGAATAAAATGAAAAAACAAATACCTGCCCATGTTATTGTAGATTCGGGTCGAGAATCACTAACATAATTACCCCCTAAAATGTTTTGCAGATCCAAAACAACACTTTGTATAGTAAGAAATACCATACAATTATCCAAATCACTTTCGTGCCATGTGTGAAGAAGTACTCGTAGGTAGGTACTATCACACAGCCCACAGGAAATCGCACACACCACCATTTAGGGAACATCAACTAATTACTCCTTGTTACGTGTGTAAGCATCGGTAAAGGAGATGATTACCCGGAAGGAGGCAAACTTCACGCATCCTATGGTAATAATTACCAAGAAACTGGTATGTGTGCATGGTTTAATCTATTTGACGCATTGTTTGTCTTCTAAAGACCCTCCAGCGGTTGTTAGAGAACGTGTGTATTTAAAGATAATATGGTTGAGTAGATGTTGAGTGCAGATTTCCTTTTCATTTCCTATGTTCAAACCTAAGCAGGAATGTTCTTACGTCACTTTGAGCAGTTGTTGCAAAAAACCGGCTAAGTGCGTGTCAGACCACGCACAATGAAGGGTTCCGTAGTTGGAATTACTTGGGACGAATTTATTCCAAAAATAAACTTAACATAGTAGTTCAAAAAAGTGTTCTCCCATACATCGATATATGCCACAGTCAATTTTCCAACTGTAAATTTAAGTTGGTCGACTATAACTTGTAAACTTGTAAAGCCTACTTAGCCGTGATAGTTTTCCTTTTAATTTCATTATTATGTACTACTGCCATGATTTTTTTCACATTATTTTAAACAACCATTTAGCCGGCAGTGGGGTCCCGACACTTGCCTCTAATAAAAATTGCACTTTAAAGCTTAATATTACGCAAGTGGATCATTGAACCGAAAAGTGGTGTTCTCAGGCCTGCAATATTTTTAAATGGCCTATCTGACGATACCCCACGCCATGGGGTAGACGAGAGAAAAAATATCATCCCCACATTACGTGCAAGGGAGGTACGGTAAAAAAAATTTTTTTTGAAGATTTTATTTTAGCACTTTATTGGCATGATTAATATGTATACCTGTGCCAAATTACAGCTTTCTAGTACTGAGCGTCTCTGAGCTGCAGCGGGACAGACAGACAGACGAACATGGCGAATCTATAAGGGTTCCTTGTTTACTGCGGAACCCTAATAGGAAAATATCTATAAAACACTTTCGACGACTTGACATCTGGGCCTCAAGTCTGCTATTACAATAGTGTCAGAATGGTCTATAATTG
The DNA here is from genome assembly GCA_905333075.3 of Atethmia centrago. NCBI lineage: Eukaryota > Metazoa > Arthropoda > Insecta > Lepidoptera > Noctuidae > Atethmia > Atethmia centrago. The sequence goes on along the minus strand of HG995374.1, from coordinate 24,837,948 downwards.
ATTTTATAATTGTTGATTTTGGCAAGTTTGGTAATCTACTAATATAATGGCGTCATTAATAAGGATCGGAACAGACCATTCTGACACTATTGTAATAGCAGACTTGAGGCCCTGATCATCTTGACATTGAATACTTGGCTGTGACATCCTACAGAGCTCGCGTATTGGATGGTAGATATGACCCACTGCTTCTTAGAGAAAGAAAACCTGACTCAAACCAGTGGAAACATTATGGGCGTCGTCATTCCTTTTGCGGGCGTTTTAAGTAAATTATATGGTTGAATTAACAATAATAATAATAACTATTAATAACAACCATACATTTCATCATCATCATTCATTATTTCAGCCGAAAGACGTCCACTGCTGGACATGGGCCTCCCCCAAGCACCTCAACTTCAACCGGTTCTGTGCTTGTATTCCTGCGGCCTCCACAAGGTCATCAGTCCACCTTGGCCTTCCATCGCCACGTCTTCCGGTATGCGGTCGCCACTCCAGAACCTATCCTATCCTGGCCCTATCGGCCATCTGTTCGGCGAGCAATGTGCTCTGCCTACTGCCACTTGAGTTTGGCATTTCGGCTATCTTAATTCTCTCTACGGATCTCTTCATTTCTGATTCGATCACGTAGGGAAACTCTATACACATAATCAACATAAAAGGCATTAAATGTGCCCTGGATTTTGATTTCCGCACGGATATGCTTTCAATTATCATGAAAGCACCCAGCTTTCAGGATCAAAGGTTTTCAGTTACTAATCCTTTGGGTTAAAGATAATTTAACAAGTGAGTAAACGAAAACTATGAGTAATTACGTTTAGATTAATTTATCCAATTATGACTTCGTGAAAGTTTGGGAAACTCTCAGGAAGAGGAAAACGTGAGGCCGGTCATTGTTGCGATGCTTCAGTAAGGCCAATACGCCTGTACTTCTATCGGCTGAGATGATCAACATGACTATCAAATTATTTAAGTTAATGCTGTTAAGAGACATGCCACACGGGTGTTTTGCGCTGCGTTGTAATGACTGAGCGTTGTCGCTTCGTCGTATTCATACGTCGATACCCATGGTATGTAACGGACAAGGAGACCAGGGAAACGGAGCGGGCAGGGTGGAGGCATCGAAATGCCGGAGCGGCATCGCGGGGCGCAGCGCAGTATTGTTTATTATCCTTTATGTAAGTCCATTGTCGTTCGAAGACTACCACGTCTACTATACCAGAACGCTGCAACGCCGTAGTAACAGCGACATTGCGTTGCGACATTGCATTGCCCGTGTGGCAACCAATGTGTCGGAACGATAGAGGCGCGACGACGCAACGCACCGGCAATGCCCGTGTGGCCTCACTCTAAGAGACATGATCACCCGTCTCTGCTCTTTACATCATTTTTTTTATCATTATCATCCTCCCTTATTCCAATTTATTTGGGGTCGGCACAACATGTCTTTTTTTTCCATACTTTGTCATCATCTCGGTAGTCACCCCGTTGCCTTTTTTTCTCTCGTAACAACATTTACTATGAGAATCTGCTCATTATCAGCCAGTCTTAGAGACAAAAATACATAGGAGACATTCCAGGTCAATACCAAAATAAATCTATTCAAACTTTAGCTTTAAATCCTGCTGACATATTCCGTTCTCAATTATTAACTTTACAAATAAATTAACTATCGTAAAACCAGTTGTTACCTAAGTATTTCTTTCGAAATTAACTAAGTTTTAAGACTAAATTACTGAAAGGCGTCAGTGCTGACAATAAGTACCGTAGGTAATTTATTTATTGCGTTTAAAGGTAATTTTTATTACCCTCATAACTTTATAATAATAGTATTTTCTTCTAATGAATCGGTTGATAACTATTACAAGGAAATTATAGTAATCAGTGGAAAATAATTGACGTGTTATGGTGAATTTGTTAGGGAATTATTAGGTAGAATATAGAGAGATGTCAAAGGCACGATACGTATTGCTTTGTTCTTGCTATATGTATTGCTAAAATATCGCCTCACCCGCTCACAGGTATTCTACTTCAGCATGACGCTTTCTATTTCTTCGAAGAATAGACACGGCTCTTTCTATACAAAGTGACGTTTCGTTTCTCCATTTTTGACATCTCACCGTAGAAATCCCGAAGATTGATGAAAAATAAGAACACGGAAACTACAAAGAAAGATTCCTTGTAGTTTCCGTGTTCTTATTTTTTCTCTCATCATCTGCCTAGCCTTTTACCAACTATGCTGGGGTCGGCTTCCAGTCTAACCAGATGCAGCTGACCAGTATGAAGTGACTGCCTGTCTGACCTCCACAACCCAGTTACTGGTTATATATACCGATACCCTTGGTAAGACTGGTTGTCAGAATTTCGGGCTTCTGACTACCCGTAACGACTCTCAAATATCTACAAATAACAGCCGGGACCAACGGCGTAACGTGCTTTCCGAGGCACGGAGGGGTCTTGGTATGTAAAGATGGTCACCCATCCACGGACCAATCGCAGCAAGCGTACCTTAACCTTACTTTAGCCACAATCCCCTCAGTTTCCGTGTAGTGATATAGTGGAATAAGTGTTTAGTGCTAAGTGGTGGTCTGTCGCGATCAAGCAAGCTGTTGGAGCCAGCATGTACCGAGCGGTCCACACTGCAGAAGACCGCATAACTTGGGGACGTTCCGTATGTACATGTAGTCGTGATCCTCAGCATTGAGATCAATACAAGCGAACATAATTTTTCATCATCATGTTGTTTTGGTAAGTACAGTTACTGTAATTTAGTTTACGTAACTAGCAGAATAGGGCAAGACCGACGCAAAATTTGACGCTCTCGAAATGTGGTGCTGGCGACGACTGATGCGGATCTCTTGGACAGTCTTTCGGACCAATGCAGCAATGTCTCGATCTTGGAAGAACTTAAAATTAAGGAGAGATTATGGTCTATTGTGCAAGAATCCTCAAATACTTCGGGCATATTACTCGAAACAAGGACCCCATGGAACGACTTGTTGTCCAGGGGTTCGTGGAGGGCAAGCGGTCACGAGGGTGATCACCTTCGCGTTGGACAGGCTTGATAAAGGCTGCAACACAAAACACCATAATCCAATGTTCCCGTAACGCTGGAGACCGCAAGAAGTGGAGGCGAAACGCGGTTGCTGCATTGTCCTCAGCATCAGCATCATCTTAAAACTACGACCACGTCAAGAGTGAACGACTTAGAGAGGAAGAACTCACAGAATATCTATAGAGTACTTAGGTCACCAATCTTTTAGTTGGTACGATTCAATTGATATTATATTATGTTTCTTTGTAACGTTAACGCGTTTACGTTGACCTTTGGTAGGATTCTCGGATATTTAGTTTATCTGTGATATTTTTCATATTGACCTTTGAGTTACGTGTTTTATAGCAGATTTAAATAATACACTGCCTTGTTGTTCCAATGGTCGCAAGCGAATATGAGGTCCTTTTTTTTTGGTTGGGTAATTATCAAATAACTTCTCCCGCTCTGGAGGGCGTGTCAGACTCTTGCTGCCTAAAACCCAACCATGTTCCTTCTGTTGCCTGTGTGTTGCCAGAGGCCACGGTATCCCTTTTGGGCTTTCCCACGACCCCGGCAGGCATCGGCCCTAGCGGACCCCTTCAGTTATGCTGACATCTCTTTGAAGTGGCGTGGAACACAACGCGCCGTTGACCCGGGCTTGGTTCTTATCGGATGGCAAGCTACCCATTGCTCACCGTCCGCAATCCCGCGCCTACGGTGGCCGGGAACCGGCTTGGGATTACGGACGCCCAGGGCTTCTCCTGTGCGAGCATTACTGCTTCACAAACATGAGGTCCTGGGTTCCCAAAGTGAACAAAGTGTTATTGGATTTTTCTACCCGGAATTTTTCAGTAGCAGCTCGAAGTCTGCATCAGTTCCCGGTTGATGGCAATACGCTCGCCCCCTATTACATAGAACTTAACACATGCCACATGGGAACATAATTGGTGAAATGAGGGTGTACCATAATTGGGTACACCTCTGCCTAACCCATCGGGTACTACAGGCGTGATGTTATATTATATAATACGTGTTATCGCTTCGTATAATTAATTCTTAATATCACTGTTTACCGTCAAGAATAGGTCACCCCATTTTATCCTGAAGCTGACATAAGACCCACCTAGAAAATATCAATTCACTGGAATTGATAACTGACCGAGTTAGAATTTCTTTTTGCAGTCTTTTAATACAAACTAGGTAGCAAAATGGATAGTTTTTTTGCACAAAAAATGTTACGAAAAACTGAATTCACTTTCGAATCTGTATGCAACACTAATGTTTTGTCTATTTCTTTAGCCGGCGAAAACTGGTGAAAATATAATTTGAATACGCGTTTTCAAAAAAATACACACACATACATAGTCATACACGCACGCCGGTTGCGAGTACTACGCACCTGACTTTTTTGAAGAACATCACCAATGAGGTCACTATATGTCTTTCTGGGGCGTCCCCTCCCGGCGTTTCCACTCACATCTGCCTTATAAATACCTTTTTTTAGTCACCATTCATCCTCTCAACATGACCAAACCATCTAAGCATACTCTTTTCAGTTTTTGTCACTACAGCTTCCTTTAAACCGTACCGTTGACTTATCACATCATTTTTCAGCCTATCATTTATAGTCACAGTACACATGCTTCTCTACGAATGCATGTCCACAGCATTTACTCTACTCCCATGCTTCTTTTGCAACACCCAACATTCACTTCCATACATAAGCCTAGGCACCAGCACACCATTATGAACAGCCAGTCGAGCCTCTTTGGAAAAAAAAAATGTTGTTGGATGTTTTGGTTGAAACTACATTTATTTGCAATTTACCTTGATCAAAACCAATATATCTTCTCGTCAGTTAGATAATGGGAATTCTTGTTAATCATCAAGGATACAACGGTGAACACGGTAAGTCTAAGTACCTAATGCCAGAGGCAACAATCTCTGTATTTAGAGAACTATCCACCAGTAATTAGTTATAGGACCTACCTACTGTTAACTAACATAAGAAGGGAGTCATAGAGTTTAAAAGAAACAAATAAATCAACGCAATAACAATATTTATTATAAACTAGCTGCATCCCGCGGTTTCACCCGCATAAGTCTCGATCTCTTGGGAATATCGTGATAACAAGTATCTTAAGTATCTCATATCTAAATATTAGTCGTAGCTTAGCCGTTTTAGCATAAAAGCGTAACAAACAAACAGCAAACAAATAAACAAACAAACTGACTTTCGCATTTATTTATAATACTAGTTAGGATTAGGATTTCTCAATATTGCAGTTCAGCACAATTTACATTATTTTTCATTTCTTGTACTTGGAAAGTACGCTTGAAGTTACCTGACCAGAGGGATGAAAACAGTACTTTTCGCCCCTGGGAAACGATTTTACCTGTTGTCATTTCTTTTTTTTAAACTCGCCATGTCCACCACTAAAACTTTTTATACAGCCACTACTTACAGAATCTAAACTATTATTATTACAATTTTGTAACATGACTTTATGCTTATAACTTACTTTTCACTAAATATTAATTTAATATGAATAGATTTGAGCTAAAAATTACCATCATCAATGATAAAAAAGACTGGCTGGTAGAATGCTACAGAAAAAGATACATAAAAAAGGCGGGATAGCGGCAATTCGATCTTCAGTTGTTTTGTTGCGTCCTAATTAATTACGTATACAGATATTTGTTTAAGTATAATCAGTTCATCAGATTTAGATATGGATTTAACGCCTGGTTTCATTAGAGAAGAGGCTAGAACAGTAGTGGAAAACATTTTACCGCCAAAATAAAAAACAAGTGCGTGTCGAATCACGCACAGTGAAGGGTTCCGTAGTTGGAAAGTTGGGATGAATTTATCCGCAAAACAAACTTAACATTGTCGTTGAAAAACATATTCTCCCATACATGGATATATGCCACGGTCAATTCTCTAGCTGCAAATTTATGTTGGTCGATTATCACTCATTAACTTGTAAAGCTAATTTAGCTTTAATTTAGTTTTCTTTTTAATATAATTTTATGTAATAATGACATGATTTTTTTCACCATGAATAACCGTTTAGCTGGGGGAGGGAGGGGGGACACTTGAATCTAACTAAATATGTCACTTTAAAGCTAAATATTACGCAAGCGGGGAAGACGAGAAAGAAAAAATATCATCCCCACATAACGTGCAAGAAAGGTACCCTAAAAAAAAAATCAAGATTTTATTTTAGCACTTTGTCGGCGTGATTAAACATATGCCAAATTACAGCTTTTTAGTACTAAGCGTCTCTGAGCTACAGCGGGGCCAGACAGACAGACAGACAGATGGACATGGCGAAACTATAACGGTTCCTTGTTTACTACGGAACCCTAAAAAGATACCTAAAATCTTACGATTTTTTTATGAAATGGCGCGCTGAAAAAAGAGAAATGTCTTTTTCGGTATTATCGGTGAAATATGTTAGTAACACGTTTTGTTTTACTAACATATTTCAATGAATTATCTAAGTATCATAAATCTTCAACTTTATGGAGTGTGTGTTCAATGTTAAAGACGACTATAAGTACAAAACACGATATACATTTTGTATTGATAATGTTGAGGCAGCGGCAGGGAATCGTACCCCGGACGCCATAGGGCAGAAAAATGAAACTATATTTCACCACGTAATCACGAATATTGATTTTTCTTTGCATACAAAATACAAAAAGGATAAAGGACAAAATACAAAAAGGAGTTAAAGCTAAAAAAATGATGAACAACACAATGAAAAAAAAAAAGCTCGGTTAGTCGCAGGGTCACCTTAGATTTTTAAACTATTTTGTTTATTTGGTCGTTACAAAAAAATCAGGTCCCACTAGGTCCGTCGATGCATGGAATTTGGGTTTGCTTTTAGGCCTTTCCGGATAGAAATCGATTCGATTTCAATTGTAGATAACAGATGTATGCCCGTGTGGCTATTCGCGTGAGAAACGACATCAATTGTGAATGACCCTATGTTATCCCTTTTTAAGCCATTTTTTTTTTTTTAAAGAGCAACAACAACATAATCAGCCAATAATGTTCCCGCTGCTGGGACACAGGCCTCCTCTCGGTGAGAGGGAGTGTGCCGTAATTCACCACGCGGGCCCAGTGCGGCTTGGTGGATGTCACATGTCTTCGATTTTTTATTTTTTTTGAGTGCTTTATGCAGCTTACCCAAATTTTCTTTCCTTGGTGTTGTTCGTCAAGTTGTTGAGCTCTTTAAGTTCTGATTTGAGCTACACGATTACTGACAAATGCTTGCACTTACTGGACAGGTTCACTTAAATGGTGCTCACATGATCTGATCAAGATTATATCTGGACTTTTGAGTTTGTTTCGCCATTTCTTCTCAGGGGTAGTCAGATCAACCATCACCTCCTTCTGCGAAGCAGTAATAATCGCGAAGGAGGAGGCGGGATGGTTGAGGGAAAAGCAAATTTCGCGCCCTCTCGCCTCTAGCCGCCGCAGGAGACACCCTAGGCGTCCGGGCGGATTTTCGGCCACCGTAGGCGTGGGCTTGCGGACGGTGAGCATTGGCTAATGCCTACCGGGGTCGCGGGAAGGTACAAAAGGTTTACCGAGGCCCCTGGCAACACAGGCAACGGAAGGGACACAGGTGGGTTTAGTCAGTAAGAGTCTGACACATCCTCCGCCCAAAACGGGAGAAGTTATTTGATAATTTCCCAACCAAAAAAAAAAAGGAGGGGGTAGTCAGATACGCAATGTCGACTCCATCTAGCTTATTTTTTAATATTACGTGTTAAAGTGATTCTGATATTCTATTTACAGAATAAACAATTTCATTTCATTTAATTTCCAGTGGAAAATAAGACTAAAATATCAAGTAAAGTAACAGAAATGATAAATCTACATTCTAGTTTAAAAATTTATTCCAGCTGAAGAAAATGATAAAATGTGCTTTCTCAAAAATTTTCAGAATCACAAGAAACTCAAGTTTTGCAAAAAATATCCAACATTAATATACCTATCAGGAAAGAACCTTTCCCTTACGTTTAATATTTGCTCTAATTTTAATATTAATTTTAATAGTAGATTGTGTCATAAGGAACCAAAATAATGTATTGAGGTCGAGAGCGATTGTTTGAATCCAGAGCGAAGCGAAGGATTCTAGAGTAGAATCCTAAGCGTAGCGAGGGATTCAAAGTACGTCGCTCGAGGTTAAATATTTTTGGTACCGCGTGGCACACTCAGCTTTTCATCTATCAGAAAAATAAATAAGATATGCTTTTAGTAGTGACGATTTACAATTTTACATAACCAAATTACATATTAATATCAAATTAAAATTGTCTGTAATATTTTGACAAAAGTAATGAGGAAACGAATAAGAAGTTCCCGCGTATTTTTATTTTATTTAGTTAATCAAAGAGGCGTCGGCAGGTGCGCTTTTTTTACCGGCCAGGACTTTGTCGAAGTGAATTGCGTTTAAACTTTTCAATTATATGCTATTCCAAATTCAAAAGTCATTTCGTCACTGTTATTGAGTGCGCCAAAATGAACCATTTTGCTCGCACTTATCGAGGAACCCTTCGCCTCTTTTTAAATAGATGGGATGATATAGATATTATCTTAATAATATTATTTATTTATGTTTCCTTAAAATATTGTTTGTTTAATCTTGTTTATTTTCCTCATATTCGGAATGAAAAGCAGAGGTTTACCTCGGGTGAAAGATCTATTTAGGCAGGAGATGCCAATAGTTCAAGTCCCTTTCATCCCTTGTTTATCAATCTACTATTTCTAACTTTACAACTTGTCACTTCCAATGCCACGTTCAAGACTGAATGATGTCGGTAACTTATAGAACTGACAATTCACTTTAATGTCAAATGATTTGATAATACTACGGCTACATTGTCGCAATAACGCGAACTACATTTCAAGCGCTCTCTCTCGCACACCGCTCGACGTGTCGTTGTACAACAGAGAGCACGTGTTCGCGTTAACGCGACAATGTAGCCGTAGCATTACTGACACTGACTTTTAAATGTTTCTAAATGACACAAATGTAACTCGACTTCAACAAGACTTATCCATGGACTATTCACTATAAATGTTACTAATATAAATCTACCCTCAAATACATAATTATATTTTGTTACACTACAACTTTTTCTTCAACTACACTCAGGAGTGTATTTGAGGATATCTGATTTTTTCCGAGACAAAACACGAATAACTTATTGACAAAACCAAAAATACTGAGCTCTGAAACATTTTATATCATGTCAAAGATAAGTCCTTTTCCGATTTACGTCAGGTTCCGTGTAATATTATTTAATTTAATATTAGTTCTCTGCGGCTGCAGAGAACCTCAAGCGGCGTACGTATAATAACCTAGTTGGTAATTATATTTTCGAGCCGTTTGGTGTTGAAACCCTCGGGCCGTGGGGTCCGAGTGCTCATGGCCTTTTTAAGGAAATCTCCAGACGGCTGGTTGACACTTCCAGTGACCTAAGGGCTGGGCTTTACCTTGGCCAGAGGCTAAGCATTGCCATACAACGTGGCAATGCCGCCGGTCTCTTGGGTACATTACCAGTCGACAGCGATGTGGATGAATTTTTCGACGCCCTATTTTAGTTTGTGAATAATTTTAGTTATTTTTATTAATTAATTAGATATATTTGTTTTTTTAAGTACCTGTATTTAAATGTAAATGAATGGAAATAAATCTGAGAAGTATATATTAGGAGACTGAGGGTAGAATATATGATGAAGGCACTTATCTACATGAAGCTTCGTCAATATACAAACACCATGTGTTCTGTCTGTTTATCAGGGGAGGTTTTCCGGTAATAACAAAATTGGGTTTGGTCTTAGTTTTAAAAACTCGAGACTCCTAGGCCTCTAAATTGTTTCTTTTTTTTAACTGCAGCTGTGTTGCTGGGGAGTTTATTGCGCCACTTCTTCTTCTCAGCTAAAGCACTAGGAAGTGGTGAAAGGTGGGCGTTTTGGGGGACTGTCTTATGTAATTTTGACGTTCGAAAAGTGCTGATTCTCAGCCTAGTTTGAATAAATGACTTTTGATTTTGATTTTCGCTCCCAAAATTTTAGCGTCAGGAACGATTCATCACACGGAATTCGCGTCCTTATATACCGGGCCGTTCACACACCTAAGTACGTACATACATTAGTTAGCGACCCTACCTTCAATTCAACCCAATTGTTCGGAAAAACTTCAGAGGAAATGGGTATAACTCCAATTCTATTTTCAAACGTACCGCACTTGTTTTTCACTACTTACAATTCTACACAAGCATTCATTCATGAACACACACGACAAGCGTAAACTTGAGGCGCATTCCCCCTTACGCGCGCACTTGATTAATGTCATGCTCGCACTCGTACAACACGGTAAATCTGTACGAAAGCACTGGGAACGAATTTACTGCTTGTTTGACTCCTTTACTTCGCCATGGGAACAATTTACAAGACCACTAAGGACAATTTTGTTGGAAAACGATTCTGTGAATGTTGTTGGAATGTTTCCAGGTTGAGACGGTAAAATGAGGTAGTATAAGTGAGGTTAGGTTTCTTAAATTAAGGAAATTGTCAGTGTTTTCGTATTTTATGACGTTCTTGTAGTTATTTGTAGACAATTTCTTTTAATTAATAATAATCATGAGCACTGACTGTCTCTGTTGACTGCCTCGTTGGTCTAGTGGTTACATGCGCTACTGCTGAGCATGAGGTCCTGGGTTCGATTCCCGGGTCGGGCAAAGTGTTATTGGGTTTTTCTATTTGGAATATCTCAGTAGCAGCCCGGAGTCTGGATGTGTGCCCGGTTGATGGCAATAGGCTCGCCCCGTATTACATGGGACTTAAACATAACTGGCGAAATGTGGGTGTACTACAGGCACACCTATGCCCAACCCTTCGGGGAAACAAGGCGTAATGTTATGATCATGAGCACGAAGAAAATTTAAAGATTAGGGAAGATTTTTGTAAACTACAAAGATTTTTAGGGTTCCGTACCTCAAAATGAAAAAAACGGAACCCTTATAGGATCACTCGTGTGTCTGTCTGTCTGTCCGAATGTCACAGCCGATTTGCTCTAGATCTACTGGACCAATTAAGTTGAAAGGGTATTCATGGTACACATATGAATTTCTGTGACCCAAGACGGTCGTGTAACGTAAATAAATGAATTTCGAATATGAGGGTCACGTTTGGGGGGCAAATTAGAAAATAAAATGTTTTGCTAACTGTACCATGTGACATACCAAATATTATGAGGGACTCAAATATATATTTTTATAATGTTAAAATAAACAGTTTTATAATTATTTATGAAAATTGACCATTCCCCCTCTTACCTCCGAAACTACTCAGCCTACAATTTTGAATAAAATACAGAAAATAGGACTTTACAGATTACTTTATAGATTACAGGAAAACCTATTAGAAGTCTACGGTGTTAAAATAACATGGTAGATCTCTTAATATTGTGCGTAAAAACTTACATTTGTAGTTGGAATGTATGGGACAACATATTTTTCAACTACAATGTTAAGTTTGTTCTTGGGATAAAAACAAGGTAGATAACATATTCATTGTACAGAACCCTCACCACGCGAGTTCAACTCGAACTTGTCCAGTTTTTTCTATAATAACTAACGACCGTAGGTAAAACCATGCGAAGCAGCCCTTCGCATGGTTTTAAACGACTTGAAACAACAACGAGATTTCTTTATTTTAAGTTGAATATTAATGTAATAAATACATAAATCTCTCGGAATAAGTTCTCTAAATGATGGTCTTCTTTTGGAAAACGTATCTAAATCCGTTGCTCCTTAAACCTTAGTATTTTTCTTTCCGTGCCATAAAGCCTGTAGGTACTTAAACGTCTTCCACTGAGTAGGTACAGCGAGTACTCTGGTTGTGATTTATAATAATATAATGTATTAAACTAGTCGTCTGCAAGTCTATTACTTTAAAAATACACTATAGTTGTTGCGTTTTACCATAGCAATAGCGGTCGTTGCCCTTTCACTAATATCTCTTTATAGGAACCCGAACAATAAAATAATTAATTATCGGTGTTTAGTTCAGTTCAGTACTTAAAAGAGTTAAGAAACACGATAGATGTCGATTTAAGACATTCGGTTCATTTATACACATACGCTTTCCTTCGCGAAATCGTGCAGAATTATATTGTTTACTCTTACACTCCCGCAATAATACTATTTCTCTCACTCGCGCAATCCCGGCCCTCCACACTCGTCACCCCTTCTTCGCCCTAGGTGCACACGAAAGCGCGTGTGTCTAAATGAATCTATTAACGGGCTTTATTCCGTTTTTGAAATGAAGAATGTCAAAAATGTAGGTCGTAAAACACGTAGGTAACAACAATAGGAACAGACTAACCATAGCCGCTGCCGGGGTCACGGGAAAGTTCGACAGAGATACCGAGGCCCCTGGCAATACAGGCAACGGAAAGACTTTAGGTGGGCTTTAGTTAGTAATTGTCTGATACACCCTCCTGCTCCGTCCAGAGCAGGAGAAGTTATTTGATAATATCCCACCTAAAAAAAAAGATTAACCATAGCCTAAGTCAAACAAGAAGACAATTTAGTTAGATATAATGTTAAAATTATTCAGTTGCTGTGTATAATATTCCTATTTATTGCGCTGCGGATTGGCTAAATTCGTTGTTTCCGAAACAAGGTTCTTGCATAAATTATGCTGCGGCGTAAGTAGAACGCATTTATTATGGTAATCGACTCGTCAAGTAAAAACATTTGTGTAGAATATCTATTGGGACCGACGCCTGTGATATCTATAGCAAGGGCCTCGTTATCTAGTTTTTGTTTCTGAAATACCGAAAGTGCTACACATTTTTTAGGAACTTAGTAAAACAGGAACTGGCTATCAATCTGCCTACCCTCTTCCCAACTATTTTGGAGTCGGGTTCCAGTCTTACTGGATGCAGCTGAATACCAGTATTTTACATGGAGCGACTGCCTATCTGACCTCCACAACCCAGTAACTGGATAATACGATACCCCTTGGTAAGACTGGTTGTCAGACTTTCGAGCTTCTGTCGACCCCTAACGACTGTCAAAGACCCACACGACACAATGACAGGATTGTCTTGCTTTCCGAGGCATGGAGGAGTTTCGGCATGTAAAGATGGTCACCCATCCACGTACCAACCCCGGCAAGCGTAGCTTAACCTGATGGATCGACCCGTGCGGCTGTTATTACTTAGCCACGAGCTCCTCTAAGAAGACACTGGCTATGTTCTACCAAAATAATGTTATTTGACAATCTTCCTTTTTTACTACAATTTAATTCTTGGACTGAGGCCTAATTTTTGGAAAGAAATTGAGGTTGTCTAGATTTAGTTAGGAGCTGTAGCTTAAAAGTCCAGTGACCTGTTTTTCTTTTCTAAATGAAGTTACACTCTAGATTATTTTAAAGGATACAAAAGCAAATCTAGGGTAGGACAGGACAAGCAAACGTCTAAGATACGTCTTACATGAAAAAAAAAAACACCTTTATACGACAGTTATAAGCCTTACAAATATTTGTTCAAACACGCAAACATTAAGCCAATACTGCTCGTCACCGCAAAAACTTGTGCTAACCACAAATATAAAACAAAAGAAAACTAACTAAAAATAAAAGAAACAACCAACTAACAATGAATAATGTTCTAGATAACTCAGAAAAATGATATACGTTATGTTTACCTGCGAGTAACTAAATACGTCTTTTAGTCTGACGCGACTAAATAAATGGCAAGATTTAGTCTCTTTTAGTCTTAGCAAATAGTTCTATGTGAGACATACTGATACAAATTAGTTTCTTAGTAACTTATACCAGACTTTTGTTGGCGTACCTACGGCTCAAGTCAAAAGGGAATGGAGGTAATTTATTATACAGGGTGGTTGTAAATAAAAGTACTTTGTAAAGACACATTTTTCTTTTTATCAGTCCGTACGCTTCACCACAACTTTTCCTAATAAACACGATTTGAATTAAATGATGGAGGTATTAATTTGAGATTGAGCAGAACAAAAGATGTGATTTTTCTCAAAAATAACAATGATCTATACATCTCTAACTAAAACTCGTGACGTCATTGGGCTTGTGATACGGAGGAATGAGGAAAAATGTAGAGAGGAAAGTTTTAAGTATGAATGTGGATGGCTTTTTGAGTAGGGGAAGGCCAAAAAAAAACGAAGAATGGACTGTATGAAAGATGATATGGCTGGAAAGAGGGTGACTACCGAGATGACAACTAATACAGAAGTATGGAAGTAAGAAACATGTTTCGCCGACCTCAAATAAATCGGTATAAGGGCAGGATAATGATTATCGAAACCCAGAAGATTATTGTGATTAAAATTATTGTTACTAACAGCTCAACAGTATTGACATATTTTTTATAGCCTGGCCAAATGTCCTTTCTTTGGTAATGTTCGTTGAATCGTTGAGCCCCTTAAGTTCTGAGTTGAGCTGCACAACTACTGACAAATGCGTGCACTGACTGGACGGGTCCACTCAATCTGTGTGGTTCTTTCACAAAAGACCATTTCATTCACCTATCTACATGGTCTTCACATGATCTCACCAAGATTATATCTTGGTGAGATCTAGACTTTAAAAGAGACTGTGACCTCTGAGTTTGTTTCGGCCTTTCTTCTTAGAGTATTCAGATAGGAAACGCCGACCTCATCTAGTTTAAAAAAATATGATTGACGTGTAATAATAGTATTTGTACTAACCTACTTACAGAAATAAAATCATTTAACAAAAAACTGTAACTTTGAAACAGTTAGAAAACACTTAGAAATATTTAGCTACCTTTGATGAGTCATAGTAAAATCTACACAAAGTTTCGGGTCTATTTTTCACATTGTTGACTTTGTTCGCAGTCCGTAAAGTACGAACTTTACGTGTTTTCTTTTATGTAACCAAATACGCTTTCATAAAACTATTCTAAAATAATTTATTTATGGGAACATTTTTCTTACCTCGCTGGGCTAGTGGTCGCTACTGCTGAGCATGAGGTCCTGAGTTCGATTCCCAGGTCGGGCAAAAGTGTTATTGAGTTTTACCATCTGGAATTTTCAGTAGCAGCCCGGAGCCTGGATTTGTGCACGGTTGATGGCAATAGGCTAGCCTCCTATTATATGAGACTTAAACATAAATGACGACATTTGGGTGTAGATACTATATGTATAGGGTGTCAGGACATCGGCGCGCAAACTGTTAAGGCTCCTGCATACTGAGGCGATATCGCGGGCGCGACAGGCAGCAATATGCCTGTAGTGCCCGCGATATTGCCTCAGTCTGTAAAAGCCTTTACTCAGTAAGTACATGATTCTAGATACATAAGCGTTGAAATTTTTCATGCCCTTTAACTGTTATAATGCTCCAAATCGATTATCCTGTCACCTGTCAACACAGTCGGTAGAATTGACACGCGAGCGTTCACTAAAACTACGACAACTCAGAAAATACGCATCGTAGCTCTACAAACCCCTAGTCATTGAAGTTGTTATATGAAATAAGCTACCAGGTAATATAGGGTTTAGAGCAGTTTCACGTTGCAATATATTGCTGATTCGAAGTTGAAAGTAGCGTGAGCGACTTTTTCGTACAAATATCGTCATATTTGTAAAACAAAAGCAATAAGTCCAAAAGATAATACGTAACTTTCTTAAAACCACACTTCTTTACAATACTCAAAGAAAGAACAGAGATCTCTATGCGTTTTTTTAAATGACAAGCTTATCAAAAAATAACCTTATTGCAAAAAAAAAGGTATGCTTACACAATTATTCCGGGAACTCTGTAAGCCCCTTAGCTTCGGTCCTTATCTTATCACTATGCGTGATACGTCAACATAACACAAATAAATCTTTAGCTGATAAGAATGTTTAATTTACGATCACTGACTAACAATTCAAGCACTAGAAAACACTTCAAAATACCCGTTAGGAAAGTCCGTCTCATACTTTTAATCACACAATTCACACATTGTTGTATTTATTTTAAATGTAACTTTGCATTCTACACTAGTATGATATTGGCGCGCATTCCCTTGTTCACAAACTAAACTAAATTTAAGTTCAGTGCATCTTTTTCTTTCTATTTCATTAAGAAAAGGACAGAAGATAAATTTTAGTTTAGTCCTGTCAAATTAATCAGCGCCTGTCACTACTCCATACAAGTTTAGACGTGATTAAAAACTTGCCTACTAAAATTACGTCAATTTACGTCAATCGCTGATTAATTTGACAGGACTAAACTAAAATTGATCTTCTTTCCTTTTCTTATTGAAATAGAAAGAAAAGGATGCACTGAACTTAAATTTAGTTTAGTTTGTGAACAAGGGAATCGGCACCATTCACTAATGGAAAAACAAAACAACTACGTTGCATAGCAAAAACATTAACCAAATCGACAACATAACATCGCGATCGACTAATGCCAAAATGTGGGCGTGACCACAGATTATTGTAGAATTTACTAAAATACGTTCCGGAGCGAAACGTTGCTAGTTGTTTAACATGTGATGTTATTTGCGTTGCCTTGTTAATGCTCTACAATAAAAATATGCGCAAGGGGAACGCAGAATCGCGTAAACAGGCAGAATCCCGCCATTTTGTCGACTCGGAATGACGAAACTCAAAGAGACTTTGGACAGGCGTGCGGAAGTTTGACAGGTCACTCAATGAGTTTGCTGTACAGACCGGGGGACAATCAATTTGGACACAGTTCGTGCAACACAAAATACAAATAACACAATAAAAAAATGAAAATAATGTTTAAACTAAATAGTGTGTGCCTGCATAAAAACCTGATGTTTCTTCCAAAAGTACAAAAGAACCCACACGTTCAAAATGTATGGGTCTAGACACCCTGTAAGTACACCTCTTTATCTCTCACAGACGTTATGTTATGTTCTTCAAAAAAAAACTATTAAATATTTTTTTAGTCCACAATAAAATACTCGAACTGATAGAAATCAACAATTATATACTTTATTTACATAACCAAATTTCAAGATGATTATGAACATTAACTAAATTAAATTAAAACTAAGTTAAACCTAAAAAAGGCCCTCGAGGCATTGCACCGAGGATGCTGGCGGCATTTCCTCGCTGAATTGCAATGCTGATGCGTAGCGCGAGAAAGCCGCCAGCTTTTCGGTCACCAGTTACATCAACCAGACGTTTCGCGATTCTCGCAAATGTATGCGCACAGGGATCCCACGGACCCAGGGTCTCGACGCCAAAGGACACAAAGTTGTACAACAATTTATTTTGACAGCTCAACATCATCCAGTATGATAACTCGATCATGAGCACGGATTTTAAACATATAGCGCAACAAATATTGTTGAATTATTGTCAAAATAAAAGAAAGAAAAGAAAGAAGAAGAAGAAGAAAATACTGGCACTAAAGCTATCCTAGAAGAGGTATATAGGTTTCCTTGAAGAGTGCCAGCCGTCACATAACGGCCGCAGTGACGGCCGTCTTGAAAATGATGGCTCTGAGGTTTGACTCTACGGTGTCAATAATAAAACTTTTTACAAAAAAAATATTTAAAAAACAAAAAACCCGACTGCAAAAACACATAACTGAAAAGGGAAAAACAAGCATTATAATCTATAGAATTCTGGTATCGCAGGCGGGGACAATCAAAAGTTACACCATATTTCAGGTTATTCGACTGTCCCCGCCTGCAAGACCAAAATTATATAGATTATAATGCTTGTTTTTCCCTTTTCAGTTATGTGTTTTTGCAGTCGGGTTTTTTGTTTTTTAAATAATTTATTTTATTTCAAGCTTTTTAGTTTTATTTATTTATAATATGAAAATTACTCATTAATAGCTTTTATTTGATACCAATATTGTTGCAATAAATTAAAAGAAAAAACTTCCCCTCCTTTTTTTTATATTTGCAGATGCAATTTATAAATATTATATAGCTTATGTTACTCCTACAATTAAGACGAATCTAAGGACACCTCATACGTTAAAATCCATCAAGCCGTTTAGGCTACAGAGCGTGCCAAAGAAATAGACATACATACATACATACATACATACATACATACATACATACATACATACATACATACATACATACATACATACATACATACATACATACATACATACATACATACATACATACATACATACATACATACATACATACATACGGGTAAAAAAAACACCGACTTCCGAAATTAAAGTAATTTTTCACTTTGTAATGTGTTTTTGGAAGTCGGTTGATTATTTTTTATTTCACTTTCTAGTGGGTCAGTTTGTAATTTATCTAAGTTACAATAGCCTAATGTCAACTGCTCATCACCTTTTAAAAAAATATTGCTTTTCTTGATGCAGGGATGTTAATTGATGAGGAATTCTCCTGGTAAGAAACAGGAGAATTGCCACTAGCAACCATATTAAAGTACCTAATCGAATCGTAACTCGTTAAATACTTCTTATTAAGTAGTTCCGGTGGCCATCTGTGGTCTTCATCACCAATTCCACTCCACCGAATGGTGCTTTTCGAGAGCATATGCACAAGTTACTATAAAAAATACCTAAATCACTATAGATGTGCCTTTAAAAATTGAGGATTACCCTCGATTTTCACGGGATCCCCTTATCAGATTAAGACTTGGTGACAACGCGACCACTTCGGGCGCACTCTTTAAACAAAGGTTTTTTCAAAATCGGTCCACAATTGAACGGAGAAACCGGCAAAATACATTTTTTTTAAAACATGTCGAATTAATAACCTCCTCCTTTCTAAAGTCGGTTAAAAAACAACGCTTTCTACGGAAACACAGTAACTTACTTTCAAATATAACAATAAATATACAATGTTTCAGTGACGTCATTCGACGGTAAATTGTGGACGCTATGTGCGGCCACCGCGTTCGTAGAAATCTATGGTTTTATACTAACGAAAATGGTGTTTATCTTTAAATAGCTTTCTGTCCATCACTTCACCTTCTTTGGTTTGAACCTGAACGTAGAAATTACAGAAAACTGTGTGGCATTGACGGTAGTCTAAGTATATTTAGGTACGCGTTCTTAAGTTCCCTCAAGCAATCTCGTCGCAGGCTCAAAAGAAAAGCCTCAGTTGAGATTGCTAGCTTGGAGTTAAGCAGAAAACCTAAATAAAATAGATACGTTTAGTACAGCAACCTACAGCGAGGGTACCTATAACACTCTGTACATCCGTACTCAGTACGTCATGCAACCAAAAAACTCCAATATTAAAATCAAATAATTAATTTCTCTCAGTCAACATTTAAATTAAATAACTAACTTTACAAACACTTACCTCAAACTTCAAAGGAAAGGTACAAAATGTATAATAATAATTTGAAATAATTTTATAAATTGATACGTCCGTAGTAAGGATACCGAAAACACTTTTTTTGTAGGTACAATACAAAGTTAAATTCTTACAATGTGAGGCCACGCAAGATTAGAGTATCTCAGGAAAGTATGTCTGAAGTATACAGGGTGGATTTTGAGATAAGGCAGTAAGAACAGGTACCATGACCGTTGTCGCTACCAGAAAACGGTCTTAGGAGACTTTCCTTAACTTTTTGAGAAATTTTGGTCTGCATTCACAGATATTGAAAAAAAAATACAGTCAGCAAGCAAATGGACAGTTTCCACAAAAACTTTTTTGATTCCAATCGATCATGTTATTTATAAGGGTCAAAAGCCTCTATAGGACCAACTGAGGTTTTAGTACTAGAAAAGTCAGAAATTGCAAAAAACAAAATTCCACCCTGTACACACTTATATAAAAATTACGCATTCATGTAAGATACTCTGCTATTTGTTTTGTTCCGGGCCTTTTGGGCTAACTAAGTTCGTGAAAAACTTAATTTTCGGGTCATATTCTTTTCGAAATGGAAGATTCTTGGGGTGCTACTTTTAGTAGCCCCAATATTGAATAGCAGTGTAAAACCCATGATCATCATATGATTGAGGAGTGTAAATCTCATGATCATCACGGTGTCAGGACCTTGATTCCAGGTGGAAAATTTTCTACTTTCACTTCCTGTAGATTCTGATGCTAAATATGGACGAAATCGGGTAGATACAGCGACAATATTATTACATCAGTCGGCGATAAATGATTTTTATTTCTCTAAGTAGGTTTGCACAAACACTTTTACACGTCAATCATATTTTTAAAATAAAGCTAGATGAGTTCGGCATTTCATATCTGACTATTCTGAGAAGAAAGGCCGTAACAAACTCAGAGGTCACTGTTTCTTTTAAAGTCCAGACATAATCTTGGTCAGATCATGACTGTGAAGGCCATGTAGATTGGTGTCTGAAATGGTCCTTTTGAGGAAAGAATTACACACATTGAGTTGACCTGTCCGGTTAATTCCCGCAACTGTTTACCCAGACCCGGTAAACGATACTGTAGGATGCTATGAACCAATCAATTTATGTGCTCATAATCATCATTTTATTCTATATTCACCTTAAATGCCAATTTTCAAGATGGATTTGATGATAACAATATGACAACGCCAAAGCAAGGTCGTGAAGGAAAATTCACACACAAAATTTTTCGTCTAAATTGTCCTTCAAAATGACAATATCAGTTAATAAATTCATCGTTTTAAAAACAAGGCAAACCATCCATCAATAGATAAACATTGGCCTAGATGTTTTTATTTCTAAGTTACTATTAAATACAATGTTTTTAAGGCAAGTTTTAAGGCACTGAAATGATGAAACAATCAGATATCTTGAAAAATTACTGAAATTTTGGAAAAACAACAGGTACCTAAGTACGTAAAATTCTTGTTAAAATTGCGATAACTACTTCAAATATTTGAAAGCCATTAAATACTCAGACAATTTTATTAACAAGAATTGGTGGGAATTCTAAGAACAGATGCTTCTTAAGGCTCCGTGCACGAAAAAGACCCTCTTTTATCAATTTCTTATCGAATTGTGAGAAAGCTTGAAATAATTGAAACATTAAGTCTGTGTGACTATAAAATTACAATTTTCGTGGTGCTGAACCATTCATGCCAGTCAGACCAACTGATAATAGTTTAATCACTTTTGCGCTCTCGAAAATACGTACAGTTTATTTCGCCATTGTGTTACATAATGAAGATATTATAATATAATCATAATATAAAATTTTGATTTTATCTCAAGGATTTAATTTGTGATTAAATTTCTTGATATGGTTTGCTACACAATAAGAAAAAATACATTACTGACTGGGTTTAAAAAAAATAAGGTTTTTTAACATTATCTTTCTGCTATATTTTATAGTAAGTAGAGATATTGATGATATTTATAATGTTCAAAATCAAAAGTAGTTTCTTGTAAAAAAAAAAATATCAAACGTCAGACTCTCTTTTCGTTTCTTTGGGAAACTTGTTGCGAATATTAGTGATTTACCAGGAACTCTTAATTTATTTGAAAAATCAAAAACAAAAGAACTGGACTATACAAATCACATATATATTTTTAAATAATTTTTCCCTTTCTCAGAAACAATAAATAAAACTGATCAAAATCAGTCGATTTTTTGGAGATGTTCTACAATTTATTGTATTCTAAAGTCGAAACGTTAGTGTAAATAATGACCAATGTGAGTGACATGGGTAACTCGTTTTCTTTCGACTTTAAAAATGGTGCGGTGTGGGTCGATTAACTAATTTTTTTTTCTTCTCTCTGGGTTATCATGGAAATACAATTATTCTACCACGTACAAATGGTTCACTTGAAGGACTACTTAAGTGCAGATACCAATTCCAGTAACATAGAACATAAAGTCCAATTATTCATTCACTGGAGAAATCTGACATGTGCTAGCTGCCACTTTGTTTAATAAAATAGTCATTTGAGAGCAGTGATGAAATTATTTACACAAAGTAAAGCGCCTGTCTGGGTTACCTACGACCTTCAACTCGTAAGGCGCGGCCGTTACCACTGGGCCACCACTGCTCAGCACCACTATGAAATAATAAAAATGATTAATTAATTCCAACAGTACGGAAATAGAATGGGAAGAAAAATGTTTTCCATGTAAATTCTCTTAGATGAAAATTTTAATATTGTTGACCTTGTCCCAAAAACAAATTGGAGCGTACATGGTTGGGTCATTAACAATTGTGCAATAGAGTGACTGATACAAAACCGCGGGAAAATGTTGTGGTTATTCGCGGCGACATTTTGTTTTGCCGAGTTTACTGGATACGTTCATATTTTTGGACAAATGTATTTCCTTTTTTTACAACAAATGCACTTTTTTCTACTCACCACAATTTATTTAGTTTGCAATTGGACGTGGTTATGCAAGACGTTCCAACCCACAATTCTGCCAAAATTGAGTTAAAGGCACTAGGCTAGTTTATATAATATCATAATATAATAAAAATGTTTCAGTCCTTAAGTTATTATTCTTTGATTTCCTATGTTCCAACCCACAACCACACATTTGTAGCTAAAACCAATTAAAAACGCATAAAACTCTCAAAAACGTTTTTATTTTAATCTTTATTAACATGATTCATTTCGCTGTAATGTTTCACATAACCTTGAAACATTTTTGCAAAAATGTTTTCATGGAATGTAAATTGCAAAAGTGTCTCATAGGTTTTGGAACGTTTTAACGAAACGAAATACGTTAAACAAAGACGATCACAATGTGTGGACGTTTTAATATTAAGAAATTGGTGTTTTTTTTTTATTAAAACGATTCAAAGGTTTTGTAACATTTTAAAGTATCTACCTATAAAATCATTCTAGAGTCATCAATATCAAAATATATTATTTCGATTTCTTTTTTACACATTTTCGAATTTTACTAAATCTGTTTCGCGTAGATTTCATTCACAAATCCCGACAATTATTATATATTATAGCTAACTGGCTTAAACATGAAATTAGTTAGGTCGTTTTTAGGGTTCCGTAGTAAACAAGGAACCCTTTGGTATAGTTTCGCCATGTTCGTCTGTCTCTGTCTGTCCCCGCTGTAGTTCAGAGACGCTTAGTACTAGAAAGCTGTAATTTTGCATAGGTATCCATTACGTACATATTAATCAAACCGACGAAGTCGTAAAACAAAATCTTGAAAAAAAAAATGTCGTCGATTCCATGGTATGGGGTATCGTTGCATAGGCCGTTCATCATGTTTTTCAACTACAATGTTAAGTTTGTTTTTAGGATAAATTCATGCCCAACCACGGAACCCTTTGTGCGTGGTCCGACACGCACTTGGCCGTAATTGGCCTTGCTTGCAAGCCTTGGCTTGTAATTTCAATTGGGCAATAAATTATATTTATAAATTACCTTGATCCCTAGACACTTTTGAACTATATTCTCAGTGACTGTATAAAATTTTAGAAAAAAATATGTGATTCAGACGACAATTTTGACGACGTTGAAGGGTTTGGAGGAGATCGGAGATTTTGATTCAGAGTTTGAAGATTAAACGATAAAGATTTATTAATAAAACTTTTTCTTATTATTATTAGCTCGTTTTATTTTTATTACCTATTCATATGTGTGTCATATAGTCTATTATACACACACACTAAGTATGAGATTTGTATAAAAATTAAATAATTTTACTAACGTAAATTTTAGCAAAACCGTATATGGAACGTTTCAGCAAAATAAACGAAATATCTAGCGTATAAATACAAAAATATGAAAACCAAGCCAATGATAAAATCGTTTTTAAACACTTCTTTAAAATGGCACACATCACACAGCCATATGTATCTGTTAACATAAAAAGGATAACAACCCAAATTCTAAATTGTCATTATCTCAATTTGATCTTGCTGTGAGTTGAAACGGTTTTGCATTACTTCGTCCAATTAAAACTCATGATTATCTGGCTATCTGCCAGCTTTTTATTCTGCTATACCTTTTTTCCTATAAGGATATCCTCATGGATCCCAATCTGAGGAGAACGGAGGGTTACGTCGACCTCCTACAACTACAACCGCACGGTTCCTACCACAACCCCGAGTCCTTTCTTAATATGTTGTGGAGATAATTCATCTGTATAGGTATATACAATTAATGTATATGATAAACTATCCAGCTGTAAAACACGAATTTACCTTTGGCATCACTATATGCAAGCGCATACTGACGGCAACGATGCCACGGCATCCTTAGGCATACTGACGGCATCGCTGCCACGGCATACCGCGACGTCATTTTTCAATTTTATTGAAATTTAAATTTTATTGTCATACTATTTAAGGTGCAGGGGCTTGAGGCTAAGTAATATTAGCCGCACGGGTCGACCGATCAGGTTAAGCTACGCTTGCCGCGGTCGGTCCGTGGATGGGTGGCCATCTTTACATACCCATTTACATACCCTCCGTGCTTCGGAAAGCGCATTTGGTCCCGGCTGTCATTTATAGATCTTTGACAGTCGTTACGGGTCGTCAGAAGCTCGAAAGTCTGACAACCAGACTTACCAAGGGGTATCGTGTTACCCAGTAACTGGGTTGTGGTTGTCAGATAGACAGTCACTCCATGTAAAATACTGGTATTCAGATGTATCCGGTAAGACTGGAAGCCGACTCCAACATAGTTGGGAAAAGGCTAGGCAGATGATGATGACTATTTAAGGTGCACTATGATTTTGTGACTTTTAAATCTGTTATTACGCCTTCATATAATGCAAATAAGTTATACAAAAAATGTATGTTAAACTAGAACGCGTACACGTTAATCGTATATAGGTATGTGAATATTTAAGTATTGTAGTAAAATACTTTATGAAATAAATTCAGGAAGTAATATTACCCAAAGCATAAAAAACGATATTACTTTCAAACTATTTAAGATATTTTCATGATTTTTTTTTTTTTTGTAGAAACAGAGTATTTTATTCTCTATAATTCCATCAGTGATTTTTTCAAATATTCATGTTTTCGTAACTAAATATAAATTATATTACCTATGAAATCGAATTGCGGCGCCGTGAGCGCTACTACGCACATTTGTATGGCCAAAGTCAACGGAGATTACCCGACCCTTAAGTTATATTCCTATTCGTCGCATAAAAATCCCTTGCCTTGCCGTGCCACCAGTAGACGCAGGCCTTAAGTGTAGTCCTAGCTGTAATTGACAATTTTTTGAACATTAATATTAATGGCGCTTCTGGTAGGCTAATTTCGGTGTAAATGTGTAATTTTATACGTGTATAATGGTTCGAAAAATGTAATTTCTTCTTACTTCCTCAAAATTAAAGGTGACATATTTATTGCCTTTAATAATGCTACTTATTCGATTGTGTTAATTTATGTGAGGAATGGGCTTCCTGTTTTGACAAGAAAAACTATTATACGTAGAACAAATGTTTTGTATGTGATTTTGTTAGTGGGTTGGATATTTGATGTATTTCTGTGACGCAGTGAAACTTAAGCCTGAAATAGCCTGACAATGAATGTATATGCTGACAATTAATGCATAGTGTGAAAATGTTTCGGTTATCGATGCTTTCGATATAGTTTTTATGTAGGACTGGTACTCGATATTAAATATAGTTCTGATATAACGAGGAAATATGATAAGTACACAAAAATACTGTCAAATTGAATAAGGCAACATGAATATACGAATATCATTATAACTGTTGTAACACATGCCACGCATCTATAATTACGTATCGGCCTAATTATTTATTGAATAAAACTTCCTTCAGGGGAATATGACCTTGGGAATATAAATTACCCTGGGGAATTTAACCCTGGTGACCCACCGTGACTTTAAACAAGTGTCTTTTACAGCCAAAGGTAGGAGTATCATTATCAAACTAATCACTTTTACCCACTAATGGAGGAAGTATTAAATATGATAGCGTGACCATGTAATCATTATTAATGGTTCAAATTTTACATAGAATATTGTCCTTTGAAATGCTTTTAAATTCTGAACGTTTTGAAATTACATTGATAGTCTAGTGCTCGCAAGCGCTACTGCTGAGCATGAAGTCCCGGTTTCGATTCCCGGGTCAGGCATAGTGTTATTGGGTTTTTCATCTGGAATTTCTCAGTAGCAGCTCGCCCCTATTAAGGCGGTGATGGACGTGAATTGGGCTGAAACTGAAGAAGATTAAAACCTTTTTCTCCATAACCCGTACCGACATGGTCTTAAAAAAAATATATGTTAATCTACACAATAGAAAGCATGTCCCCTTCACTTTAAAAAATATTAAAAATAATTTTAAATGTCAGTAATATACATGCAAAGTAACCCCTGTTTTAGAAATATAAAACCGTTTTTCTTCTAAGCTATTAATCGCTACGTTTTTTTATAGTCATCATGATATTACACAATACAATACCTAGGGAATCTTTGGCTTATTTTATTAAATAACTTTTTTATTTACTTATAGTCATTATTTTTAACATAAATCGACACATAATCGTGTGAGCGTCCCCTCTGTCGCCCAATAAATCAGTGCGGGACGAGACGCAGTGCTAAACGGACCTGTACCACTTCTTCCCGCATTTTTTCGTGTGACATAACCATTAAAAAATATTGTAAACAAACTATTCAAATCAACAAAATAATTAGGTTTGTTAGTTTGTGTGTGCAAATATTAGAGTAGTTTTTTAGTATAAAGTTAGTTAGTAGTAGGTAATAAATACATAGAGATTATTTGAGTTATTTATTAGGTATAAGTTTATTTATAAAATCAATATAGGTGACAAAAAATGACACAAATGAACAAAGAATGAAATAGTAAGTTGAGTACCTATCTAACATTTTATTAGTAACAATCAATCAAACTTTTTGATAAAAATATAGGTAGGTGCGTGTAAACAGTATGCGTACCTAAGTAGGTACCTTCCTACCCGCTGCTTATGCTTACCTAGGTACCTTTCTTCGCCAGAATGCGAAACTAAGTGCTTTCGATTCGAATTTGCCAACGTAAATTCATACGTGTATAATGGCAACAAGGTATAGATTCCAAACGACCGGGCGGCGTTATGATTCAGCGGCGCAGTAACAAGCTAGCTTGGTACTATTAGACACGACATTACACTGGCAAATTTGAAACACTCAATCAATCGCAATTTGAATTTGCCACATTCTATGTGGCTGGTGTCAAAAATCTACGTACTTATAATTAAGATTGGAAATAGGTAGGTAAATTAATTAAATCAATTAGACCGATGGCACGCAGTGTCGCCGTATCGTGGCATGCCACAACATAGAAATGTCACAGTATTTATAAGTAAAGCAGTATTACGTCTTCATACAAAAAGGCATTTTTTCAGTTTAATTTTTTTTCAGTTCCACTGACAATAAAATGTTATCATCACCCAGTGAACCCAATGTGCAAGAAAATGCACATCAATTATATGAAAAGGGAGCCAGGTAAAATTATTTTCGTCACACCTAAAGGGTTATTTTGATCCCGCATAATAGGGGAAAAGTGTATATAGTGGTATATTTCGCCCAAGGGCGGAAATGTTACATTACCGCCTGTGGGAGGTAATGTAATCGACGTTTTTTGTTGGTCGTCTAACATTACTTCACGGTAAAGGAGGAATTTGATTGGTTTACAAAAATCTAGTAGGCTACGATTTATGTTTTCTTTTATTTTGTTTTTGACGTAAGGTTTCTGTAAATAGGTTTTACCTAGATTTGCAAAGCCACAATGTTGAATTTCATTGGTCTACAAAAATCTAGTAGGCTACGTTTTTTTTTTTTTTCATTTTGTTTTTGTCTTGTTGGTTGGTTTCGATAAATAGGTTTTAGTTTTGGAGAACGACAGGGTACGTTAACCAACTCAAAAAAACAAGAGTATCATTACTTTTACAATACACTAAACGTACAACTCATTATTATTAGCTGATTTCGATAAAATTTAGCATAGGTGGTTTAGAGGGTGGAAGTGGGGACAGATGAAGTACTTTAACGACTTTAAATAAATAAATAAAAAAAATAAAAAACACACCTGCTTTGTCAAAAGTTAATTACATAAATTTAACTAAAAGATTAAAAACAAGCTAAATGATTTTGAAATGAGCTTTCAGCAAAGTCGGGGGACCTGTAAAGAACTGTTCCAAGGAACCCGCGACTGCAATGAACAGATTGCTATTCTATTAAAAATCATTTAGCTTGTTTTTAATCTTTTAGTTCAATTTTTGTAATTAACTTTTTGATAAGGCGGTTTTTTTATTTTTTTAATTATGTTTTTTATTTTATACCTTTTTGTGATAAAACATTTGCAGTTGTCCATCCGACACGACACCCGCCTGGTTGTAGGATCCAATCTTTTCTATGGAGGATGAGAGAACTTTACACCCTGTGCCTCATGCCTCTATAAATCTATTTAATAAAAATCATAAATTCAATGACAGGCACGGCAGCCTAATTAGCCTAAAGCTATTGGTTCAAGAATCATGAAATTTTGCACATTAGTTCCTTCATAACGAGAGTGAGCACTGAGAATGGATTTCCAAAATTTCACGGGGTTATATGGGGATGAAAGTTTGTATGAAAGTATTGGCTCTCCTTCCCCTTTAATTCATCCAAAGGTTGTCTTTAAAAGATCGCTTTTTTAAAGACAACCTTTGGATGAATTAAAATTTCTACATTAATATCAGTCTCTCGTTTTTATGGTGTACATAATAAACTATCTATTTATCTATGTTTTTTTTTTATTTTTTTCCGATGGGAAATACCGTCGTTCGGGTGGACGGCTTGTTAATAATAATTTCCTCATATGGATAAACAATTTAATAAACAATTAGCTAAAATAACAAAATTCAAAATTTTCTTTGTTTACCTATTTCGTGTTATGTTTTATGACATAAAGTAGGCACACAATGTTACTATACTCACCCACATAGATATTGTTGTATATAATATAGTACTTTTCGTCAAATCGTTGAGCTCCTTTAGTTCTGACAGTCAGCACGCATTTGTCAGTAATCGTGCAGCTCAAGCACGATTACTGACAATTGCGTGCACTGACTGGTCAGGTCCACACAATCTGTGTGGTTCTTTGCTAAAAAGACCATTTCAGACACCAATCTACATGGTCCACATAATCTGACCAAGATTATGTCTGGACTTTAAAAGAGACTGAGTTTGTTTAGGCCTTTCTTCTCAGAGTAGTCAAATAGGAAACGCCGACCTCATGATTCGTCTAGTTTTTAAAATATAATTGACGTGCAAAAGTGTTTGTACAAATCTACATAAATAAAATCATTTATCATTTATTTATCACATACTTCTAACGTGTCTTCGTTCATAAATTTTATCTAAACGCGTTCTTTGTTCTTTGGTTGAAAATGACTTGCTTGTTATCGTTGAAAGACTTTCGGTTTTGAAGAGTCCCGAAAATTCATTTCAATTTTCCGTTTTACATGTAAGGTTTCAACATGATTTGGTAAAGAGGAAGGTTAAAGACACTTCAATTATGGAGAGGGATAAGTTGATAATGTTCATTAGTTCACTTGTCAAATATTATTTGTGTATCTATTTTGTTATAATGATCGAAACTCCTTGGAAGCGCTCTTGCTCAATACGTTTGTCTCACTTTAATACTAAAGAGAAAATGAGACGAAAGATGTAGTTCTAATTTTCACCACGCGCACGTAGCGCCTTTTGCAAATTCGCGCCATTTTCATACTAAAAACGTCAAAGATTGTTGCGACTTTCCGACTGGTATTTGTAACAAAATAATAATATGAGTTCAAGCGAGGAATCCGATATTAATAAGGAATCTACCCCATCTGACTACCGCCAAAATCAATTGTTAACATTTTACTATTCATTTTCAAGAGTAGTGATCTATCTGTATAATTTCTTATTTGCTATTAAAAATAGTCTAATGAAAAAGTTTGTTTCAATACCTGTACTGGTTTCTCGCAAAAGTGTTGAAAAACGTTGTATGACACACGCGCGGAAATTAGTTTTTTACAAACTCGTAACTATGGTATTCCCCCGACTTCGGCTTACATTCGTCTACTCGTTTGTAAAAACCAACTTACCGCACTAGTATCATAAATAACTATTTTCACACACAATCAATGTATTTGGCATGTTATCTCTTTTACCACCCTTGGTTGACTAGTAAATAATAAGTCCGCCTCTGTTATCTTTTAAAAGTTTTGTTAATTGGTAGGTACTACCAGCTAGGGTCCGCAACAACACCACGTCAATGCGCGAATATTATTAGGAAAATGTTTAGTAAATAAATCACTAAGTACGTAGATATTCGGCAAGTAGCATTGGTGTGTGGTTCAACGAATATGTCGTAGCCAGATCATAGAATTGATCATTTTATGAAGTGTCCGATCATTTCATGAAATGATTGTATCTCATGAAATAGAACATCGACCGCTGGTCATATTATGACGTGGTCTGGCCAGATCATTGAATACTCAACGTTTGACGATATGAACAATTCAACGCACGACTATTTCAAGAAGTGACCAAACACACCAATGAATGGCCACATCTTGAAGTAGTCGTGCGTTATTATATGGTAAAATAGTTAGATTATCCACCGGTAGGGGCGTTGAAGTCGCATTGTTTTTGTTGTGCATCATGGCGGCGGAGAATAATTCGTGGTCCGATCGTAGAAATGGCCATATTGTGATCTGCCTGGCCATTTCTGCTACCAACTAGGATATAGCGCTCGCCGGCTACTGCCGCGGGACCACTCGCTTCGCTCGCTCGGCTCGCGCATGGTTGGTCGCAGTTCTAACCTAACCTAACCTAACCCATTTAGTAGAAGTGCCACTAGCGTGAAAAGCAAACTACTTCGCGATATGCCCAGTGATGTGATGTAGGCAGATCACGATATGGCCATTTCTAGGATCGGGCCACGATAGATATATGGATATCCTACATGAACGTTACGGTTAAACGTCGACTGACATACCATTAAACGTTTACGTTTAAATGATATGGTTAATTTTAACTAGCCATTTTATGAAACACAGCCTTTTTATGAAATATGATCCATCACT
This sequence comes from Atethmia centrago, assembly GCA_905333075.3. Classification (NCBI taxonomy): domain Eukaryota; kingdom Metazoa; phylum Arthropoda; class Insecta; order Lepidoptera; family Noctuidae; genus Atethmia; species Atethmia centrago. The sequence goes on along the minus strand of HG995374.1, from coordinate 24,806,867 downwards.
TCATGAAATTATCAATTCTAAAACGCGGTGCAAATTCCACGATGAAAAAACAAAACCAGCGCGCCATTTTACATAAATATTTGTTCATGTTTTCGTTGTATGGCCAAACAATGGCGACTTCACGTAGGGAAGAAGAGCAATACGCCGATTTGACCTCGCCGGAAATAATAATCGAGACACGAAACGCCAAAATCTAGAGCGAAGTAACTAGCGGCATATGAAACTTTCATTCAGTGCAAAAACAGCAAAAATGCGCAGTCATTTTTGGAGACCGTAATTTTGGCTTACTTCAATAAACTGCAAAGCAGGAAATAAATACAAGCCCAGCTCGCTTTAGTGTATCTATTATATGTCCAAAAGCACTGTTAAGATCAAAAACTATATTGATATCAAAACCTACTCTAACCTTACGGCATTTCTAAAGAGACGCTCAGACGGATATATTGGTCGGAAATCTAAAGTATTGTCACCTATTGACGTTGAAAACTGATTAAAGGAAGCTCCGGATAGTCAGTACCTGGCAACAAAGTTCAGTTGAATTTTATAAATCTAAATGTATCATCTCTATAATTACGTTATTGTAGCATATTAAGTTCTTATGACTATTTTATCTCTTTGCATGATCCGTTAGTATTCGGTGTTACTGGTGCGTGTAGACGTGAAGAGCTTAATGATATTACAACAAAGGATATCGAAATGCTTCTCGTAAAAATTACCAATACTAAAAATACGATTCCACAATCTTTTACCATCCATGGACCATTTTATAGAATAGTAATAAAATATTTAAGCTCTCCGTTCAACAAATGCAAAAAAGACCGCTTTTTCCAAAACTTTTCAAAAGGTAAATGTACAGCTCAACCCATTGGTATCAACAAATTTGGAGCAATGCCAAGAGAAATTGCAAAGTATTTGGATTTGCCCGAGGCTGATTCTTATAATGGGCTCAGTTTTAGCAGAACTTTGGCTACACTGCTAGCTGATTTGGGAGCCGATACATTAAACTTAAAGTGTCATGGCGGATGACGATCTAACGCAGTCGCTGAATCTTATGTCGAAGATTCTATTCATAACAAGGCAAACATTAGTGCTAAAATAACACATGCAATTAATTTGGAGCCACAGACGAAGAAGTCTTGCCCTGAGCCGCGACAATCTACTTCTCGTGACAATGGTTATTTAGTGCCTCCTGCTCCCACTAATGAGCCCTTCTGTGTTCTATGTTAGAGAGTTTTGGTTTTCGCCCCTAGTCCTTCATGTAGACCATTGTGCGTGTAATGAGGCCTTATATTTATAACATTCATCCAACTCCTATGAAAATATTTCATCATCGCCGACATTTACCCAAAAAAATGAAAATAACAAAATTATTAATAATATACCAATACCATGACACAAACTGTAAAAATGTCAACAAAAACTGTTCGGTATCATTTTGAGCATTGAACTTTCACTAATTGTTTCAATAATTAAAGTCAATAACATTAAAATTCTGTTTTTTCCTGGCAAGTGTGTTGAAAAACGTGAAATGAAACGCGTGTTGATCATTACACACTTGTATATTAATGTACTCGTATTATTAGTAAATTGATATTACATTACATTCTTGTCTCGAGTTCATGAAAAATGTGCTTTATTTGCCTGCAGTAGGTTAATGTTTTTGGTAGTAAAAATGCTTTGTTGACTGGAAATATAAATATTAATTACAATCAAGTCATATCTGTATCATATCAGTCCATAGAGCAGTGGTGGTAACGGCCGCGACTTACGAGTTGTAGGTCGTAGGTTAGAACCCAGACAGGCGCTTTACTTTGTGTAAATTATTTCATCACCACTGCTCTCAAAACGGTGAACACACGAAACACACGAGAACATCGTGAGGAAACTGGCATGTGAACCAAAAATTCGAAGACATGTGTTATTTACCAACCCGCATTTAGTCCGCGTGGTTGATTACGGCCCACTCTCTCTCACAAAGAGAAGGCTTGTGTCCCAGCAGGCTTAGCATGACACTCTCTATTTCTTCGAAGAATAGACACGGCTCTTTCCATATAAAGTGACATTTCGTTTCTCCTTTTTTGACATCCCACCGTAGAGATCTTTCTACATAAAAAAGGACCTAGACAAAGATCGTTAGAAACGAAAGACAAGATGACAGATTGTAGAAGGATTTTTGTAGAAGGAGCCGTGTCTATTCTTCGAAGAAATAGAAAGTGTCATGCTAAGCCTGCAGCAGTGGGAACAGTATAGGCAGATTTTATTATTATTTATTAAGTCATATCTGTGTATATGAGAAACATATATTAGGTAGTACGGAAAAGTCAACCGCTGAACATAAGATTACGCCAGTAATCTCCGAATGCAGATGCAGAGGTTGAGGTGTACCTAATAGTACGAGTTCACCCACATTTCGCGAGTTATCTTTTAGTCCCATGTAATAGGGGTCGAGACTATTAAGGCTCCTTCAAACAGGCGCGACACGCGAAACGACACAAAGACACCGCGTGTAGCGCTACAAGCGGTGCCTTTGTGTCGTGTCGCGTGTCGCACTTGTTTGTAAGAGTCTTTACCATCACCCAGGCACAACTCCAGACTCCGGGCTGCTACTTAGAAATTCTTGATGGAAAACCCCAATAACACTTTAACCGACCTGGGATCGAACTCAGGACCTCATGCTCAGCAGTAGTGCCTGCGGCCATTAGACCAACGAGGCAGTATTACCGCACCGCTGAACATAGGGCTGTTGAGTTTTACACCATCGTCAAAAAAATCTTCTGCGCCTTTTGTCTTCATCACCCAGTGTGGCAGGCGGATCGGTCATCTCAGAATTGTATCTGCTTGAGTACAGTTTTCATTGTTTTGTTGGTATATTGGCGTGTGCTAGCTAACACATGGCAATTAATTTAATTTAATGTTTTGTGTTTCGTAATGTTAATTATTTTGCATACGATTTGTATAGAATCAAGTTTATATAACTAAACAGACAGGTGTGCTGCTGGGGAGTTTGTTGCGCCACTTCTTCTTCCCAGCTAAAGCACTAGGAAGTGGTGAAGGGCGGGCGTTTTTGGGGAAATGTCTTATGTAACTTTGACGTTCGAAAAGTGCTGATTATCAGCCTAGTTTTAGTTTAAGGACTTTTGATTTTGATTTTTGATTTTGAGAATTGTTTAATAAACAGCTATGAGCCTGATGTTGACCCAGACAGATTTTAAATCGCCATACTGACAAACCTAACCTTTTTGAATAACTTTATACACACGCCCAAAAGTAACCGCTGTACATCACAAGTTTTTTACGTGTATAAAATTGATATATACAATTTCCTGGGTATGTTCTTATAACGTTAATAGTGGAAATGTAAATCGAAGTATGATGTGATTATATCATTAAGGCTGTGTACCTACACGCATAATTAAATATCCTCGACTGAGCCCGTTTCCCCAGGAATGAGAGGCAAAAGGTTTTCTGTAACTTTGTGTACATCCAAATTTTGTGGATGATGGTATTCAGTTTCACGTAATAGAGGCGAGCTTATGGAACATTGCTAAAAGGTCAAGTTTCAAGATATTGTTACTGACAATGTGGAGACAACAATACGTCAATTAATGAAAACACTGGTAATAATAATGCATACTCGTAAGAGCATTTTGGAACTATCAAATAAATACCAGCATAGAAATTAAAAAGTGTCTTTTTCAAAGAAAGTAAATAGTAGTAGACTGTAGAATTGTAGACCATTTTTAGGGTTCCGTAGTAGACATGGAACCCTTATAGTTTCGCCATGTCCGTCTGTCTGTCTGTCTGTCTGTCTGACCACTCTGTAGCTCAGAGACGCTTAATACTAGAAAACTGTAATTTGGAATAGGCATTAATCACGTCGACCAACAGCTAAAATAAAATATTGAAAAACATTTTTTTTTTGCGTAGTTGCACGTAATGTGCGGATGATTTTTCTCGTCTACCCCATGGTGTGGGGTATCGTTGGATAGGCCGTTCAAAAATATTGCAGGTCTGTGAACACCACTTTTCGATTCAAGGATCCAAGTAATAATATTAGGGAAAGGCAAATTTCGCGCCCTCTCGCCCCTAGCCGCCGCAGGAGACGCCCTGGGCGTCGGGAATCCCGGGCGGATTTCCGGCCACCGTAGGCGTGGGCTTGCGGACGGTGAGCAATGGGTAGCTCACCGTCCGATAAGGACCAGGCCCGGGTTGACGGCGCGTTGTATTCCACGTGCGCCTCAAAGTGATTTCGTCAGCACAAATGTAGGGGTCCACTAGGGCCGATGCCTGCCGGGGTGACGGGAAGGTACTAAAGGGTCACCGAGGCCCCTGGCAACACAGGCAACGGAAGGAATACGGGTGGGTTTTAGTCAGTAAGAGTCTGACACACCCTCCCGCTCCGCCCAGAGCGGGAGAAGTTATTTGATGACTTCCAACCCAAAAAAAAGAATGTAATAATATTAAGCATTAAAGTGCAAATTTTTGTTAGAGTCAAGTGTCCCCCCCTGCCAGCTAAATATGGAGATGTGAAAAAAATCATGGCAGTACATATAATGAAATTAAAAGGAAAACTATCACGGCTAAGTAGGCTTTACAAGTTAACCAGTTATAGTCGATCAACTTAAATTTGCAGTTGGAGAATTGACCGTGGCATATATCGATGTGTGGGAGATCAGGTCTTTCAACTACAATGTTAAGTTTGTTTTTAGAATAAATTCGTCCCCAAGTAATCCCAACTATGAAACTCTTCATTGTGCGTGGTACGACGCGCACTTGGCCGGTTTTTTATTTTGTTAAGTACCTGGTGCTTGTTGACAGTCTCACACTACAAACACTGTCCTCCCATACCTATTAACAATGAAAAACAATGAAAACATTGTAAAAGCGGTTACTCTTTTAAAGGTTTTTATTTTAAGGGGACTACAGGACCTAAACGCAAATTTTGTAAGTTTTATAATGCCTAAAAGTATATGATCCACTGCAGTAAACAAAATCAGAAAAATATATGTTATTCTCTATATATATCCTAGGTAGATAGTGTGTTGAAAACATAATACAACTAATTTGATGTGATGGAAAAAAATCACGAACGCACCTCTAAAAATTTCTTTTAACGATTAAAAACCATACTAATATACATGCAATCATTCTGATTTTTTGTCAGATTATTCTACAAGCAACATATTAGCATAATAGTGTTTTATTTTTTTAATCAATCTATAGCTTTTTTGTAAATCGATAATTGCTTCATATTTTGCACTAAATTACCAGCGTTGTGTCATCGCGCTTCTCTTTCTTTTCTATGCAGTCCGATAGTGACCGCGCTTTAGGTGTTGTCGGCCTCTTAAAAGAGTAACCGTAGAATTTCTTGCCGGCTCTTCTCCATAGGAAACGACCAATTGGAACCGTGCACCTAGCTTCTGACGTTTCATAAGTGCCCATGTAGGTTTAAGTGATTTATTACATTTTGGTTTGATTGATGGGCCGACTATGGGTTTTTCGATCGGTCGACTAGCTAACTATCCTAACTCATAATATAAATGCGGAAGTGAGTTTGTTTGTTTGTTTGTAACGTTTTCACACTAAAACGGCTGAGCGGAATTGGATAAAATTTGACAGACAGATAGCCCATGACTTAGGTAAGAACATAGGCTACTTTTCATCCTGGATCTGCAAACGCAGTCGCGGGCAACAGCTAGTTATAATTGTAGTATATTTGATTAAATTTATTTTCGTATGGTCGTCTTTACTTAGTATACTAGGAATCTACCAGTGCAATATCTTTCAGCACTGAAATATTAATTAAATAGCGCATTTAAAAAGTTTCTTATACTTATTTGGTGTCTTATTTGATCCTTCAGGTCTCAGGTTTCAGGTCTGAAATTACTCTTAATTATAACCATTCGGAAAGTGAAGCCCATGACTTAGGTAAGAATATAGGCTACTTTTCATCCTGGATCTGCAAACGCAGTCGCGGGCAACAGCTAGTTATAATTGTAGTATATTTGATTAAATTTATTTTCGTATGGTCGTTTTTACTTAGTATACTGGGAATCTACCAGTGCAATATCTTTCAGCACTGAAATATTAATTAAGTAGCGCATTTAAAAAGTTTCGTACACTTATTTAGTGCCATATTTGTTTCTTTGTGGTCTCAGGTTTCAGGTCTGAAATTACTCTTAATTATAACCTCATTCGGAAAGTGAAGCCTTATTTTGCGTGGTATAGGATTTTTATGTTAAACTGGCGTTTTGCCAAAATATTACCAATAAAATCGCGTTCAGCTACACCGCCTGTCCACAGGAAATGTCCCGACATTAACATTGTGCTGTTGTATTTGACGGTCTGATTTATTGCAATATATCGCTGGTTTGAAACTAGATTATGTGCGATCATTAAATTAAAATATTAGGCCTCCGAACTGGATGGTCGGTACAATGTGCTTTATAAATACGTGACCGTCGGGTAAGAGTTTCAAAGCTTGGGTATACGATGGTCAAACTTAACTTGTTTGTTCTTATATAAAAAAAAAACGGCCAGGTGCGTATCGGACCAAGCACAATGAAGAGTTCCGTAGTTGTAATGAATTTATACTAAGAAGAAACTCACAATTATAGTTTTTTTTTTTTATTTGTGATGGGTTTGCTCTTGACCTTAGTCTATGTCAGAGATAGTTGAAGAACATATTCTCCCATACATCGCTATACGTCACGGTCAATTCTCCAATTGCAAATTTAAGTTGGTCGACTATTATTCGTTAACTTGTAAAGCTTGTAAAAAAAAACTTGTAAAATTTAGCTGTGATAGTTTTCCTTTTAACTTTTTTAAATATACTACTGCCGTGAATTTTGTGAATTTTATCACATATCCAAAAACCACTATTTAGCTCCCCACCCTGCTAGCAGACACTTGACTCTAACAGAAATTTGCAGTTCAAAGCTTAATATTACGCAAACGGATCCCTGAATCGAAAAAATATTTGCACTAACCCATCATATTTTTGAATGGCCTATCCAACGATACCCCACACCATGCGATAGACGAGAAAGAGTATCACTCAACTACACGTGCCAGGGAGGTACCCCACAATATTTTTTTCAAGATTTTGGTTTAGCACATTGTTGGGGTGATTAATATGTATACCCATGCCAAATTACAGCTTTCTAGTACTAAGAGACTATGAGCTAAGCCGCGGACAGAATGACAGACGGACATGGTGAAACTATAAGGTTTCCTTGTTGATTACAGAACCGTATAAATGGATTTTAACGTAAGTCTTTAATGTAGAAGGTTTAAAAGAAGAGATCACAGAAAGCGATAAGGCAACCCATTGTAATTTTTGTAGTGTATTTTTTATCTGTTGTACAATAAAGTAAACATATTTCCGTGCCTCGGAAAGCACGTTAAGCCGTTGGTCCCGGCTGTCATTTGTAGATCTTTGACAGTCGTTACGCGTCGTCAGAAGCTCGAAAGTCTGACAACCAGTCTTACCGAGGGGTATCGTGTTACCCAGTGACTGGGTTGTGGAGGTCAGATAGGCAGTCGCTCCATGTAAAATACTGGTATTCAGCTGTATCCGGTAAGACTGGAAGCCGACCCCAACATAGTTGGGAAAAGGCTAGGCAGATGATGAATAAAGTAAACATATAAATACATAAATACTTTTTTTTCCGTCCTCCACGCGAGTTAAACCGTGGGAAAATGCTAGTCATATCTAAATGTGAACGTATGCCTTTTTTTTTGGATGGCAATTCATCAAATAACTTCTCCCGCTCTGGGCGGAGCGGGAGGGTGTGTCAGACTCTTACTGACTAAAACCCACCCGTATCCCTTCCTCGGTGACCCTTTAGTACCTTCCCGCGACCCCGGCAGGCATCGGCCCTAGTGGACCCCTACATTTGTGCTGACGACATCTCTTTGAGGCGCGCGTGGAATACAACTCGCCGTCGACCCGGGCCTGGTCCTTACCGGACGGTGAGCTACCCATTGCTCACCGTCCGCAAGCCCGCGCCTACGGTGGCCGGAAATCCGCCCGGGATTCCCGACGCCCAGGGCGTCTCCTGCGGCGGCTAGGGGCGACAGGGCGCGAAATTTGCCTTTCCCTCAACCGTCCCGCCTCCTCCTAACGTATGCCCTGAGGTAGGAATAATTAAATTTCAGATATTTCAACTACTGGGAACCTTACTGCCCATAATTGCTCCCTCTAGAGGACACCATTGCACTAGATAACAAAAAAAAGTTTGAAGTTGTGTTAACAGTAACAAGGATGAAATAAACCTGAAAATTTATTGAATAATGCCGAAAAAAAATGAAGTTTGAAGTTCAAGGATGAAATAAAGCTGCAATAATATTGAATAATGCCGAAAAACTTTAAAGTTGTGTTAACGGTAACAAGGATGAAGCTGCAAAAATATTGAATAAAGCCGAAAAAAGTTGAAGTTTGAAGTTTTGTTGACAGTAACAAGGATAAAATAAAGCTGAAATAATATTGAATAATGCCGAAAAAAGATGAAATTTGAAGTTGTGTTAACAGTAACAAGGATAAAATAAAGCTGAAATAATATTAAATAATACCGAAAAAAGTTGTCGCGCACCTCTGACAGTATGCTTTATTTACCTCTTGTCAAAGTGGCACCATCTGCTGGCTCAGCTTTGCGTAATATTCCCTATTATTCCCGCAAAGAAATAATTTGAAATCTTCGGGTTTCTCTAAACTCGCTGGACAAGCAATTTCTAATTCCACATCATAGGGAGATGTGAATTTATAATGAAGTTTGAAGAATGAAGATTTTGAAAACAACTATTTTTCGTTTCAAACTGGCAGAAGACGGGCTACGATTTTTTGGGAATGACTCGTTGGTCTAGTGGGCTCAAGTGCTACTTCTGAGCATGAGGTCCTGCGGGTTCGATTCCCGGGCCGGGCGGGGTTATTGGGGTTTTCCACCTGGAATTTCTCAGCAGCAGCTTGGAATCTGGATTTGTGCCCTGTTGAGGGCAATAAACTCGCCCCCTTTAATATTTGACTTAATATTAACTGGCGAAATATGGGTGTACTACATGGTCACCTCTGCCATGGGGACGGTGAGTAATGGGTAGCTCGCCGTCCGATAAGGATCAGGCCCGGGTCGACGGCGCATTGTGTTCCTGCCGTCACGGGAAAATCCAAAAGGGACACCGTGGCCTCTGGTAACACACAGGTAACGGAAGGAACACGGGTGGATTTTAGTCAGTAATAGTCTGACACACCCTCCCGCTCCGCCCAGAGCGGGAGAAATTATTTGAAAATTCCGCACAAAAAAAAAAAGTTGCCTCTGCCCAACCCTTCGGGAAATACTAGCGTGATGATGTATTATTTATAGATTCTTAGGCTTTTATTAATTTACTACGCATTTTTGAGGCTTCTTTTTAATTTGTGTATTGGTTGGAAGGCAATCGTTGATAAAGTTAAAAGTTGAGATGATTCTCAGCTTTTATTATGCCAACCTATATTTTATATATATTTTGGCAATAAAATTACACGTTCAAAATCATGAATCAGTAACTTATTTATTAGCTCATCCGTAGGTAATTATTATATTGCGAGTGTTATTCAAAATGTGTAAAAAACGTAAGTATTTAGCGAATAGTATATAATATGTATATACTTATAGCCTAGCTAATAACTTATTTACGTAATTGTGTGCCTGTTGTATTTTTAATATTTTATTATTATTATTATGTTCTTCAAAAACCGAGCACCTGTCATCTTATGTCTCGCTTGCGTCATCATCTTATCTATCGAATGCTTTAGGCATTATCTACCAGCCAACCAAGGGTGGTGCCTTGGTTGACTGGTAGAGAATTGCTAAAGCATTAAGTCTGCATTTGTACCTTGTTTGGTGTGCAAGAAGCTTTAAATAAATGAATAATGGCATATTATTCATTTGTATTTTCATTTTTATTTTCATTTCTTGGTTAAAGTGTTAAGTACCGCTCACACTGCCAAAGGGCCTCACCCTAGAATAACAACCAACGGCTCAAAAGACCAGATCGTGGTGATGCACAACTATTAATCTTCAAAAAAAAGTCCATAACAATTGTCTTCGACCCCACCCAATAAAAGTGACGCCCGTATTGCCAACAGAGTAAATAAATGGTTCCTGTGTACAAAACAAATAATATAAGGTTACGATTGCCTAAAAGACAGGAAGGGTGTCTTCCCTTTGTCGTGTGGCTTAATTTCCCTTTCACGTCATTTTAGGTTACCTAACTGTTTGATCAAGGTAGTTCAATTGAAATAGGAAGGTTTAGCTTAAATGTTGTTTATATTTTGTTTGTGAAGAGGGAAAGTAATTTAAATTGCGAATTGATTTACGTGTCCGGATGTTACGAGTAGTATGTCTGGATTATTAAAAGTATTTGTAGGTACCTATTTGAATATTATAAATGGAAGCCAAGAAGAAATCGCAGTAAGCGATAAGGCCGCCCATTGTATATTTTGTAGTGTATATTTTTTATTTTTGTAATGAATAATCTGGTGTACAATAAAGTATATTTAAATTAATAAATAGAAAATGTTGTAGTAGTTAAAACGAAAAAGTGTTTTTGTTTTTCCTTTGGCGTTGATTAATATTAGTTATAGAAGTCCTGAAATTAACCATTAATTCAATATTCGTTTTAAATTATGTTATAAAATTAGAGATGCATCCGATTCGTGATTTAATGAAATCATTAATTGATTGACTGATTTGTGGAAAAAGTCAATCATATAAACACTGAGAAAATTATTATTATTTGCAAAGTTTTACATCACCAGCTCTGGAAAAAGTCTAAGCAATCACACATAATCACTGAAAAAAAAACACACAAATACACAAACCATAACCTTAAAAAAGTTACGAAACTAAACGCACGCACGATTCCAATATCTCGTTAAATAAGCATTCTGCAAAGTGCGTATAACCTATCAGCTTCTGGAGGGAAGTGAGCTGATTGGAATGACCACCGACGGCCGCCTTGGCCCACGTACAATGGTCCACATGAAGGACTAAGTGCGGAAAACAAAACCCTCTAACAAAGAACAATATAGTGCGTATAACCCAAGCTAATCAAGAAAAAAAAATACGTTCTTCCTCTTAATATTTTAACTTTCCCTAAAGTAATTTATCAAACTTCACAGTATGTTCGACGAATAGAATGGTACTTACAATGTCGTCGGCTTCCCAACTTTTTCAATCTTAAACCTACACAAAGAGTTTTAACCATTACACAACACACACAGAAAAGTACAAACACGACAATTATTCATATGTCATTTAGTATTTATACTACACAGAAATATTATATATTAATATTTAATTCAAAGTTTATATATAAATGTTCGGGAGTTCGCGACTGTATGTAGGCAGAGCGTCCGTCCGACTCTGGCGGCTGACGGTTTCAGAGTCGCTCAAAGGCTGAAAACTGAAGTGAAGGCGGGTCTCGTCTCTACGTAAAGTATTGGACGCTTTACATATCGACTGAACACATGTGTGACTATTTTATTGGAATGGTATATAATATATATTCATTGTATATGAACTAATAAGATTATTTATTTTTAGTGATTGTGCAAAACAAAAAAAAATAAAGAATAAAATCTGCTTCAGATCCATCCTGTACAAGGCTTCGCATTTAAAATTTTGTATAATTCGGGTATTATAAAGTGTAATGTATTATTAATGTAATGTGTTATTATTAGTGTAATGTGTTATGTATTATTAAGTGTAATTATTTTTTTAAATAAAACGTCAAAACTTCGTATCTGCGTTTCTGAAATTAATATTTAAAGTAGAATATTTCATCCATTTACAATGATGGTGGGTCTAACAATTATTTTTTAATCCCGACACAATAAGACGCATCTTAAGTTTCTTAAATTAAAAACAAAGATGAATATTTTCATTAAAATAGATACGATGAGTTTCACTTTTAGTTTTGTTAGAATGGTTTAAAACAGTATTTCGTAAACAACGTTCTAAAATGAGTTCAAAGTCGTTGTGTAGTCTACTAACAATATCTTGTATTGAGTCAAATGATGTAATAATTACTATGCTCTAAATATTATGTAAATATATTCTTGATATTAGTTTCAGTCCGAAAAGGGTTTGACTGATTTTAGAATTTATTTCCGATATAATAGATAAGAAAGTAAACCAGTTTCTTCACACAAAGCGTATCTTAGGACCAAAAAAATAGTAGTCCCTACAGACAGCCTGCATTAATTTACCCTCTCATATAATGTATCCCGATTAGGCACCTGCACGTCAAAGAAAATATTACTACCCACTAAATTCCTATTAAAATTGTTCAGCAAAGTAGACTCTAGGACCAAAAATAGTTAAACTATCCTTAGTTTAACTATGTTTGGTCCTTGAGTCCACTTTTTGTATCTTCATATTTTTACCCGACTGCCAAGGAAGGGTTAGGTATGTTTTTCGCGCGTATCTTGTGTGTACCTATATTTGTTTGTAAATTTCTTTATTACCTCGTATCTTTCAAATGCCTGGATGGATTTCGACAGTTAAGGTATCGTGATTTCCGTCATAAAAACCCTTGTACACTTTCTAACAAAATGGCGGATTTTTGGCGCGAAAAAGTGATACGTTAATAAAATAAAAATTAACTAAACCTATCGAGTACGTTACGTACGGAATTACAAATTTATGTGTTTAAATTTAATTAGGAATATTAAATAAATTGTTTTGTTTATTTATCATTAAAATGCGGGGTCACCCAATTCCAAAATATAAACCGAAAAAAAATTAATGGGTTCCGCTTGCTACTAAACTTAATGTGGGTATTTAAGTTAGGCTTTCAGCTCATAACATAGACTGTTAAACCGAAGTAGATTTTACTTTGTTTATAGTTTATTTTATTTTTTTTTTTCTATTCTCAATCTTGTTTCGGTCTGTTTAGTGTTAAATCATTTGTTATAATAACATAAATAATTTAAAAAATCAAAAACCCGACTGCAAAAAGGACAATTTGAAGGTAATGCCTTCAAATTGTCCTTTTTGCAGTCGGGTTTTTGATTTTTTAAATTATTTATGTTATTATAACAAATGATTTATTTCATATACATATTTATGTCTACCCACTAGCTTTTACCCGCGTCTTCGCCAACGTGTATTTCAGAAAATATCCCACGGGAACGTACTACCGGGATTAAAAGAAAATGAAGCGATCGCATACCTCATAGCCGAGGAAAAGGTCATTAGCTCCTAGCATTGCTCCCGCCGCCGTCAACTAATTTTGAATCCGTGATATCTTTTAAAGTATTAATTTAAATAATATAATGTAATTTGGCATACTTTAATCTAAATTAAATGCCCAATTTAAATAACATTTTTATTGGATAAGGATTAATATAATATCGGTTAAATAGCTTCGGGAAATAACAATTCAATTTTTATCAAATTCTGAAAGTTAAAAATGGTTACAGTGGGTCATCCTTAGGAGATGGACATAAATGCTATCGTGAACTTTTTTGTTGAACGTTTTAATATGTACAGATCTGTATGTCTGTGTTTACGCGGAGCACGCCAGCAAAGCTCCCAATCGGCATGATTTTTTCCGATATTTTCAACAATAATCTTCATATTTCAGCCATTTTAAACAAAACTTTAATGAATTATAGACTTAAATCTTCCTCATGAATCACTCCTTGTATTGGAAAATCCGTTCATGGGGGGAGTTTGTTTTATAATATGTAAGGAAATCGAGTTTTTTTTTTTTGTTTGAACGTGGTAATCTATAGAACTACCCGTCGGATTTGAAAGAAATCGTTTTGCATTTTGTAGCCCAATTCTTCAGGAAGGTTGTTAGCTATGTAACATCGCTACGACTCCTAAGAGCCGAGCAAAAAGAAATCAAAAACAACTCTAAGCTAAAACTAAGTAATAGCGCAGGCGGGCGATGCGATGCTACGCGGTGTGTCGGGGTGGAAATCTTACGCGGACGAAGTCGCGGGCAGAAGCCAGTATCCATATATAACATAAAAGCCTAAGTATTATGCTAATAAAGACCAGATCCGTGAAGGCTGTAAAATGAAGTGCTAAGTAACCTCCTTCATCTTTATAGCAGACGTTTGCTCAGAAATATCAATTTGACGGATAATCACGGGTTAATGGCGTCTAAGGCGGATGTAATTATCTTCAGCGGTTGGACAAAATCGGGCGACGGATTAACCCGTCAACCGTCGTAATATAATCGTGGATTAGAAATAGACGCAGAGGTGGAAATATGAACTAGGTATGGGTTGAGCTGTACAAGTTTTCTACGTTTTGGACTACACAGTTTTCTCGATTTCTGGTAATTATTATAAAAATCGTGATTTTTGCTAGTAATCTGAATCTGATATCACCAAATCCTCTACACAATGAAGGAATTTGCTTTGTAGACAGTATGATTTTAGCGGTCACTTTGAACTGAAAGTTTACGTTTAGTTATGATCAATCGTAGCCATTGCAAAATTAAAGTCCCGTCTTCTGATTTTACGTCTACACGAAAAAAAAGAAAACTTATGATCTACATAAAAATACTTGCGAATTTCCAAACTAGGCAGAAAAGAATTTATGTTGCGATAGAATCTGACCCTAAACGGAGTGTCCCGTTTAGATGCAAACATCGATCGATTAGAACCGGCTTCAAGGACCAAAGGACCAAATAAGGATCAAATTCTTCTGTCCCTTGCCTGAGATAACCCTAAGAGCTTTTTGCGATTAAGTTAACAATACGGTCTTGAACACGGTGGCTACATTAGTGGACAATACGTGATCCTGCGAACAATCTTTCGTATAATATTAGAAAATTTTATAGGGTCAAAAACTTTTGAGCTATTTTTAGTCACGCAAGTTCCTTTGCTGTGTTTGTATAGAAGGAGTGGGGATAGGTTAATGTCACGCTCAGATTATTCCAGAATGGACATGCACATTCAGTTTCACAATAGGAAAAACATGACCCTTTTCGAGTAATATGGTCAATTCAGGGACACTACGACTGCCGGGGTCGCGGGGAAGACCGAAAGGGATACCATGGCTTCTGGCAACACACCGGCGACGGAAGGAACACGGGTGGGTTTTATTCAGTTTTAGTCTGACAAGCCCTCCCGCTCCGCCCGGAGCGGGAGAAGTTATTTGAAAATTTCCCGCCCAAAAAAAAGGGACTCTATACGAGTCATGCGTGTTAAAAAACCTGGGTTTTCTGTTTTAATTAATTAAATGAAATGTAATTAATTGAAACAGAAAACCTCCTCTTCATTTTGAAAATGAAGAGCTTTTGTTACTGTTTAAATTTGTGGGCATGATGTTACTTGGTCACCCACTGGAGCCTACCAAATTTGTGACCGTAAAACCAAGGTATAAATTAAAGAGAAATAGTTAACAAGGTAGGTCAGAAGTCCTTTGCGGTAGTTACCCTCCATTGGTTATATATAATGAGGAATGTGGTTGTACCTTTCATATAGGTACTGAGACATTAGGTGTGGTATGCGTTGACACATGGTACCTATAAGCTATCACTAGGTACGAAACAAAATTAAAAAATAATTTGAAGTAAGTTCTTAATGTCGGGAATCCCGGGCGGATTTCCGGCCACCGTAGGCGCGGGCTTGCGGACGGTGAGCAATGGGTAGCTCACCGTCTGGTAAGGACCAGGCCTGGGTCGACGGCGCGTTGTATTCCACGCGCGCCTCAAAGAGATGTCAGCACAAATGTAGGGGTCCACTAGGGCCGATGCCTGCCGGGGAAGGTACTTATGGGTCACCGAGGCCTCTGGCAACACAGGCAACAGGAAGGAATACGGGTCGGTTTTAGTCAGTAAGAGTCTGACACACCCTCCCGCTCCGCCCAGAGCGGGAGAAGTTATTTGATGATTTCCCATCCCTAAAAAAAAAAGTATAGTAGTAGTATGTTCTTAATAAATTAGAGGAGGTGAAGAAGTCATAATGTTTGTAGTAGTATTTCAGATCATAATAAACTGATGCTAATAGATTCTTCCCCATGGGAAGAAGGCGTGAGTTTATGTATGTATGTGTATAATAGACTAATAATGAGATTGATCGGAAATTCAAAGAAAACCAACAGGAAAAAGAAGAGAAAAGGTTTTGGCCAAACATTCGTAACAAAGTTTGGATTAATTATTGGTGAACATTATTGGCTTATCAATGTTTCTTAACACTCGTATTTTCTCATGGGACATTTAACGGTAGTCTCAAATTAAGTAAGTACTGACTTACACACGTCAAATTAATGTAGGTTTTTGGTTTGCTTCATTTATCTTCCATTACGAGGCAGAATTCATTCAGTACTTACCTTACAATTTCGTTAGAGTATTTTTATCACACGAAGCGACGCGCGCTTTACTTGTGGTAAACAAGTGTACAAACACACTGTGAGACACGGGCGAAGTTGGAAGTGTGTGTATATGTGTGTGGGGGTGTTTATGTGTGTGTATTATGTGCTGACGCTACTCGTCTTCACGCACACATTTAAAGCGTGTTTGTACATTTGGTTACCACAAAAACAACGCGCGCCGCTTTGTGAGATTAAAATACTGTAAAAGATTTATATTGTAAACACACCTACTTGTTTATTTCTATAAATAGCCATTTTCACTAAAGTAAATACCAGAATCAAAGTGTATAGCAAAATCCTAAACTATGAAGAAAACTGTATCTATCAACATCAATTTCTGAAACGTATTACTACGTACTCAGTACCGTACTCATTGAGCCAGTAACTACAACAAAACTCACATAACATGAATTCTAAAATAAGAATCACATACAAAAACGCTTTACCCTAAAATCCCTATTTCTTAAAGATCAGTCACCCGCAATAAAGATATCGTTGAAAGCATCCCAATAATAACATGTAATTCGGAGCATCGGCATCGTCGGGGACACATTTGATGTCCGTAATCCGAAACTTACAGGATAACCAGCTAAGGCCCTATTCACGGCCTCGGACGATGCGTCTTGCGACGCGACTTCTGTCAAGCGACTCGCCAGCGCGTCTCATATTCCCGTCCACCGCTCCGACAGTCGCGTCGCGGTCACTCGTGGCATTCTCAAACGGTCCGATCACACGTTCCACAATCACACCACATCGCAGCGAATAAAATGTTGGTAAGCAGTGGTTACGTGTGGATAGTGTCACTGAGGTTGCAGCTTCTTACAGTTGCGTTGTGGCAATTACAAATCAAATGGTCGACGCAACGTGTGCTCGTGATGTGGCCGGCTGCTAGTGCGCGGTCTTGCTAGTGGTTCCATTGTGTCTCTACCGTGGGCTTGATGTGATCGGTACCGCCGACACGGTTGATTTTACCGGCCAAATATGGTCTGTGTGAATAAGCTATTAATTTTCATACAAATTAGCACCCGTGCACGTGTTGTCGATGTATTGTGGAGATGGTACGTGTGATCGGGCCCTAAACAACTTCTTTCATTTCTCCGCAGTCGCTGTCCCAAGATGCGTAGCTTGTGCCCACGGGGTAAAGGGCAAAAGGCTGATGACGTCATGTTCGATCTCATAGACTATCCTACTATTTTCCGATCAAATCTCACTATTTGATTGGATTAAAATACTTCGCAGAATCCAAAGATATAGATACGAGTATATAATATTAGGCATATTGGCCCAGTTTGTGAATTGGAGTTTGATCAAATTGATGTATGGTTTGGTATCGTGATATTTATCAATGTATTTAGCAGTGTTAGTATTGGGTGGCTGGTATTGGCAGGATTTATGAATGAGAATCAATTTTGGCTGTTGTTAATTTGCTGATAATTTCATAATAATAATGTCTTAAAAGCTTAGGATGGTGTCACGAGCATTTGTAAAGTTCCAACCCTCTTTTGACCTGGGCGATTATTTACAAAAATAAAATAATATCCGAATCATAAGAAATAATTATAATTGTTTAATAATACAACATTTACATTCTTTAGTTACTTTGAACTTAGTTTGACTTCTTTGCGAAGCACATAACTCAAATAGGGACAGACAGACATGCAAGCGCAACCACAATCAAAGTAAATGGACACAATTTTCTTAATTTGACGAATCTTGATTTACTGGCAAGATTTCCATCGTAACAACGCATCCTCAACTCATTACTCAAAATTGAAAATAAAGCGTAAAGATCAAGCGCGGTCAACGCACTTATAAAAGTTAAAATCGTTTGCAATAAACATTCCATTGTCTGTCAAGATGAACTTTGGTTTATGGTTGAATCTTAAAACCGTACCGCACATTATTTGGCCGTCGCCAATACTACAGGGCAATAAAACAAAAAACCGAGACTGATTGTTGCGACTTCCAGAGTTAGTGCATTTAGGGTTTTTATCGATACTACTTTGGTGTCTGTCTACTAGTGTTATAATAATAAATTCTTTATTTTGGGCAACAGGATCCACTGTGTAAGTAAATTTCATATTTTTAATTTTAGTATATTATCTATATAAATTTAAAGTATGATTTAAAAGTTAGATATTATTTGAGTTCGCTTTATGTGGACGACGTACAAGTGAAAGCTAAACTTCACTCGTTCATCACCCCCACAAAACGTCTCAGAATAGGAGAGTAGATGTTCTCCGCCACTGTCCTCAGAATACTGTTGTTACTGTCCCGCAATCTTGTTACTATTAAGGACAAATAGTTTATGCTAACCGGATAATACTATTATATGTATTATGATTTGATATTTTTAGTTTGTCTTGGACATCAATGACATCGGTGGAGGAAAGCAACGTGAGGCAACCTGGGACTTCTCTAAACAATACAAATAAAATTGATCAGACACTTCAATTTCATTTATTTTTATTGTTTAGATAAGTCAAAATAGCAGCTTTCAACTAAATGCATATATATATATATATATATATAAGTATATACGGTGCATAATTTAAAAAAAAAATAGAAACTAGTATTTTATATAAGTCTGAAATCGCGAACTGGTCTTGAGCAAGGGCGGTGATCAATGCTCGTGCCTTCTCTGTATGGGAAGAGGACTTCGCCATGCAGGGAGACCATAATAAGCTGGTATTTAATATTATCCGATCTTTCCTAATTAAGAAACATAATATGAAGTGGTGTGCATATAACATAACTCTTACAGAGTTTGGATTTTTGAGAAACGAGTTAGCGCAGCCTGCTGTTTTGCTTAGTAACAGCCTTTTTTTTTGGGTGGGAAATTATCAAATAACTTCTCCCGCTCTGGGCGGAGCGGGAGGGTGTGTCAGACTCTTACTGACTAAAACCCACCCGTGTTCCTTCCGTTGCCTGTATTGCCAGGGGCCTCGGTATCCCTTCCAGACTTTCCGCAGGCATTGGCCCTAGTGGACCCCTACACTTGTGCCGACGACATCTCTTTGAGGCGCGCGTGAAACACAACGCACCGTCGACCCGGGCCTGGTCCTTACCGGGCGGCGAGCTACCCATTGCTCACCGTCCGCAAGCCCTCGCCTAGTCTGGATTTGTGCCCGGTTGATGACAATAGGCTCACCCCCTATTACACGGGACTTAACACACGTACACCTCTGCCTTTCCCTTCGGGGAATATAGCCGTGATGTTATGTTATGTGTGTTTGTTTTCAGGAAAAATACCGAGACTAAGAAAACGAACCCGGGCTTTGAAAGAAAAAAAGATTTTCTTTCCGAAATGCCATCTCTTATTCACTTTGTAAAATCATCTATAAGTATTCTACTGATTGCGATGTCAGAGGAGTCCACTTCGCTCCACCTATATGTAAAAAAGCCTAATAATGTTATTATTTAATGTTATTAAAACATTGATTGTTACGAACATTAACTTTCAATTTCCTGCTAATTTCTTACATCGTACTTTACACTTTTTATTAGTTTTTTTTACTGTTTTTTATCTGCTGTACAGTGGGTTGCCATATCATTATTGATAGTCACGAATTTGTGTAGTTTTAAATTGATTTAAAAAAAAACAGTTTTTGAATTATAAAAGCTTTAATTACACAAAACAGTTATTAACGAAGTAAAATAAGAACAAAATTAAAAAAATAAAATAAAATCTAGTACATAAATAGGCGAAAAGAAATTTATTAGTGATCAGTACTTAGTGACATTTCCTTTCGCCTCAATTAGGGCTTCTATACGTCTGGGCATGCTTTCTATGCACTGTTTGGCATTTTATTTTATCTTAGGGTTGTGGTGTCAAACATTAATGAGCTTTTCGATCAGCATGACCTTGGTGGTTATCATTACTTTGGCTATTTCGGCCTTGGTAATCTCCCATAAATTTTCTATGGGGTTCATGTCAGGAAAAATACCAGGCCAAGGTAAAACTGGAATATTGTGGTCTTCCAAGAACTTGGTAACGCTTCTGGCTTTATGACATGGAGCTGAATCATGTATAAACATGAATTCGTTACCATCAGGGAACCATTCTTCAAGTGTGGGTAACAGGCGAGTAAGTAAAACTTATCTGTACTGGTCTTGTTTCATGGTTCCCTGGGCAACGTACAGGCGCCCAACTCTCTTGATGCTTATGACAGGCCACACATTATCTTAACAGGGTGTTTTACCCTGTCCAGGATGCAGTCGGGGTGGATTTTTTCTCTTGGGCGTCGACTGACGAAGCTGCTCTTGTCAGCAAGAACCTCGAATGATGACTCATATGAAAAAAAAGTTGTTTATTATTTTGAAAATTATTATTTTAACGGTGTA
Source organism: Atethmia centrago (assembly GCA_905333075.3). Classification (NCBI taxonomy): domain Eukaryota; kingdom Metazoa; phylum Arthropoda; class Insecta; order Lepidoptera; family Noctuidae; genus Atethmia; species Atethmia centrago. The sequence continues at coordinate 24,786,150 of HG995374.1, read as the reverse complement.
AAATACCATTAATAATGCAAACTGACCTTGTTCCAGTCCTAAACCATCTTTTGGCGGTGTTCCTGAGCCCAGGCGAGACGTTTCTTCTTCATTGCATCAATCAATCGTGGTTTTTTTACAGGACGATGACCTCCTTCCTCTGCCAATCTGCGCTGCCCAGTTCTTTTGGGAACTGGTATTCCTGGATCCTGGACTAACTGAGTTAACAGTACAGCATTTTTTTCTGTTTTTGAAACTGATAATTATCTCTAATTTTCCTATACGAACATGGGGTAGTGATGCGTTTTCTGCCGCAATTGCTTTTTTTCTTAGGCGAAATTAGCTGGTTTTATGACCAACTTAATTTTTAATCTATTGACTGCCGAGTTAGAAACACTAGCCATGTCTGATATTTTCCTTTGGGAATGACTGGTATGCTGGAGTAGGGTTTTTATTTCAGATTGTTTTTTGGAGTCAAATCGCACCCCCGGAAGCAAATAAAAATATTACTTATACCTTCATATGCTAAATAATTGAATTTTATAATAACATGGTAACAATTCTTACATTTTAGGTTAATTTGTACCACAAATATAAAAATAACTTTGTTAAAATATTCAAATTCGTCTTAAACTGATTAGCGTCTAAAGTGCACTACGGCTCTCACGTAACTTAAAGATTTGTGGAAAATAAATATGCCCTATAAATCTCAACATCCACTCAAAATTTGAGTTATGAAGACACCACGAAAATAAATAATACATTCCTGCAACGTGTACCACTTAAAACTGCAGTCAAGTGCGCCGAAACTCATCGGGAATCCCAGGCAGATTCCCGACAGTGAGCACTGGGTAGCTCACCGTCCGGTAAGGACCAGGCCCGGGTCGACAGCGCGTTGTATTCCACGCGTGCCTCAAAGAGATGTCGTCAGCACAAATGTAGGGGTCCACTAGGGCTGATGCCTGCCGTGGTTGCGGGAAGGTACTAATGGGTCACCGAGGCCCCTGGCAACACAGGCAACAGGAAGGAATACGGGTGGGTTTTAGTCAGTAAGAGTCTGACACACCCTCCCGCTCCGCCCAGAAGTTATTTGATGATTTCACATCCAAAAAAAAAAAGTGCGCCCAAACTAAGAAATTGATAAAAAATGTGACTGTCCCTAATAATTTGGCAACCCACTGTATTTTATATTGTGTGCCTTTTAGTCTGTGCTAAATAAACGTATTCACTTTCTTTTCTTACAATTAGTAAATCTTGTAACCACATTCCTGAGCGTCTGAATCGAGTCAATAAGCTTCACCAGTTTGGTTAATTCAAATTATTTCCGGATCAAAGCATCACCCCAATAATGTTAGAAATAACCCAATAGGTACGCATGAGTGGAACCCTCAACATTTAATTTTGAGCAACAATAACAGGAAATCAAATCAATACTACTAACTTGGTGAGTTCAATTTGAATCAAGCTTTTGTGGTCTAACTTTAAATCAAACTAATTATAAGCTCAAAAAGAGTGGGTTGTATTGTTTTAATTATGTTACTAGGGTATGATGACATACACTGTGTGTTAACATTCCGATCTAATCGCTACACTAAACTGCAAGAAAAATATTGTATAATGGCATTATATATTTTTTTACATTGATTGGTTTTAAACCGATTAAAAAAGGAGGTGCGTATTACTCGCAACCGGCGTGGGTGCATGACCAGATGTACGAGTATCAACGCAAACGAAGCAGAAGAAGTATTTATACGAAGTAGAATAAGTAGTACGTTCTGTAGTTTCTACCTAGACCATGGGAAGAAGGCGTGATTGCGTGAGTTTTTATTATACGACGGCGCGCGATGATTTAGTCGCTTTATTGTACCCCTTTTTAAAGTTGTAATCGTTTATTTTTACTCTGTGGCTTAGAATTTATTTCTTTAGTGGTATTTTTATTTAGAGCGGGTAACACCGAATGGGGTTTTCAATGTTATGGCGGCGGAGGGCTCACTTTTTGATGTGTTAGTCAGGCGGTGCACACGCACAAATCCATTGGCGCTAAATGCAAGCATCAAAAAATGTTGTGTTTTAGAAATGGCAACCCTAGTCATATACATGTGAAAAAGAGAAGAATGTATATGCTATGATTGCGATGAGTTTTGACCGTAGCTCATAATTGTGCGTAGAAGTATAGAGTATCATAGAAATAATGCTGAACTGAGGCTCTAGTTAAGGCAAAACCGATCTTATCAGAAAAATCCATTAACGGTTCTCCTTTCAAGCACGCCTTTTCTACACCATAAGAGAAAACACGCAGAATCACGCCACGATAACAAACATATGAGTAAACACTATCCTTACGTCATATATCATGTCATTGACCTTTGCCCCACGTCCCCGAACATCCTGATATCCTGCGGAACTCTATTTAACATGGAGTCAAGGCCAGTCAAGGGGAAGGGCAAGCAATGGCGTGCCTACATAAAAAGTTATCACCACGAATAACAATAACGGGAGAATAGATAGAACATTCGCTTTTTTGTTAACACATCCACACAGTTAACGCTATAGAAAGAGAAAAGTGTAAATCTGTCTGGGTGTTTGCAAAGATTTTCGAAAAAACAATTTGAGCGATTTTGATAAAATTGCCAGAGAATGAAGTAGTTCGATCATATTATTTTTTGAGGAGGTAAAAACCATTTTTCGCGGAAAAAATGTGACTTTTCAGGCGGGTAAAACCAGGATTAAAGCTCAGGACATGGAATATGGTGTGGAAAAACTAACAAGAAAATAATGTTATGGTTACGTAAATTGTATGGTGAGGGGTTCTGAAAGTTGTGATGTTAAATCACCGTGAAAATTTGGCGTTTCATCCTATGTTTATGATGTGAATATTTGTAGGAAAATTATGCTTTGAGGGGGAATAATTTATTTATATTGGATTGAGAAAAATAAATCTGTCAAATATTTTTTGTTAAACTCATTCCCATTATTGTTTTAGTCGTTTCAGTAAAAAACTGTGTTTGGACACACAGAAGTATACCTATTATTTTAGTAATGAATGATTGAAGTGAATGCATCAGTCAGTATATCAGTATTGTGCGGGAACGAAGGCGTTTAATAATTCACGCAAAACGAAAAACTTCGCAAGCAACGGGAAAACTATAAGAACGAAGGATTTTTTAATACTATAAACCTAATGTAATAACACAATATTTTTAGTACTATTAAGTACTTTTTAAAGTATATTGTAAAGTAGTTCAAAATCACAAGACCAAATATGTTTTTAACCTTTTGGTGTTATTTTAACCTACATTTATATTAACAAGTATGAAATAAATTGAAAAAAGCCGAAAAATGTTGTCACATGTTGACAATTCAAAAGTGTGTAATTGGTTTATTTGAAATAAATGCTTTGAGTTTGAGTTTGAAATTTCTTACGGACCCCGGGGACCAGTGCATATTCGAGAGTCGCGTTCGGGAGTCACCGGATGGCTGCATCCGGGAGCTGTTTCTCCCACAACGCCGCAACTTAGACTCCTGGTCGCCTTCGGCCCTTTCACTGGTTTCTGCAGGGTACCTCTGGCGTTACGGCACTCTGGCAGCGTGGCGTAAGACGCCTTTAAACTCTGAAGACTCTCCTGGGTATGGGTGCCTCCCAATTCATAACACGCCCTGCTACACGGCGCGGGCGTAGGAACGCCGAAGCCCTGACTCAGGGCCAGCTCTGCTGCATGGAGTGGGAACGCCGCAGCCCCAACTCGGAACCCTTCGACCGGAAGATGCTGCACGGCAACGCGTCCTGACTTCCGTTTCTCCCGATTTAACTTTTGCTTAGTGTGACTTTTTATTTAACTTGTCACCATAATAAATAAACTAAAGGGGAACTGTATCGCTACATACGTTATTGATGGGTGATTCAACTACTACTCTATATAAATGAATAACAAATATGAAGATAAAGGATAAAGCCATGGCAGCTAAGAGATGATTAGTCCCAACAGATGGCATTGTCACCGGTTCACGAACACGTAGATCAGCACCATTCAGCTCAAGAACCGAGTAAGTTCTGGTTCGTATATGTAAACCAACTTGTCATTATGCTTCCAAAAACGACTGAGGGGCTACTAGGTCAACATATTATTTTAACTGATACATAACATATGTTCCATACATAGCCACGAAACGATATCATTCAGAAACCAAGACATATTGTGACAGTTCTATTGTGTTCAACAGTGTAGCCGTATTGTGCCTTTTGTAATAATATTGTGTCTATTCCTTATAATGTGTCAGTTGCGCTTTGAGATCCTCTTTCCTATACCTTATTGTTAATGGCGACATATCAAAATATTGAGATTTCTGTTCAATAGATATTGCACAGAAATCTCGATAAATTAAAGTTAAATATTAATTTGGTATACACATAAACCTTCCGGAATGTTTGTTCTAAATTATAGTGAAAACCGAATCAAAATTCATTGCTTAGTTTATAAGAACTATACTTGAAATCAGTAAAACATAGACACAATCTATTCGTAATAATATCTTCGGGCGCGCACTGCGGCTGGCGCACGCGGCGGGTGTTAGCGGAACACAACCCCCTCCCGGGCGGCAGGGCGGCGACGGCGCTGCGTCCGCTGGCCAACAGTCTGCTTATGCCCATGCGCTGTAGTGATTGCGTGGATTTGTTTTCCCGCGACGCACGTGGGTCTTACCTCCAATTACCTACCGATTACGATGTCAGACTTTAGTAACCGCGTATTTTACGCGATGGTGCGAGTGTAGTTATTAAGTGGTGAAAACTTACAAACATCTCGAAGAATGTATGCGAGGGGTATGGAGAGCATCAATCAACTCAGCCTATAATAGTCCACTGCTAGACATAGGCCTCTCCCAGATTGCGCCACAACACTCTGTCCTCCACCTTCCGCATCCAGTCTGTCCCAGCGACCTTTTTAAGGTCGGCGGTCCGATCTAGCTGGGGGGCGTCCCACACTACGCTTGCCGTTACGCGGTCTCCACTCCAGGACTCGTCTGCTCCACCGGCCATCGGTCCTTCGACAAACATGGCCAGCCCACTGCCACTTCAGCTTGCTGACTCTACAGGCTATATGTCGGTAACTCCAGTTCTCTTCCGGATAACTTGATTTCTGATCTTATCCTTCAAAGAAACTCTGAGCATAGCCCGCTTCATGGCGCTGAGCGACCTTGAATTTGTGGACTAGCCCGACTGTCAGTGTCCACGTTTCGGCACCGTATGTCAATAACGGGCGTATGTGTGTAATAACGGGCAGAACGCACTGGTTGAAGACCTTAGTCTTCAAACACTGTGGGATTGGCGATGAGAAGACTTGACGAAGTTTTCCAAACGCTGCCCAACCCAATCGGATCCTCCTGTCGGCTTCTTTCTCAAAGTTGTGTCTACCGAGCTGATTAACTTGTCCTAGTAGGTAGACATACTCCTTCACAACTTCGAGTAGCGACCCTTCGATGTGGATTGGACTCGGCAAGACGTGCGAATTGTACATGACTTTCGTCTTGTCCAAGTTCATGCCGAGGCCAACCCGCCAAGAGGCTCCATTTTGGCTGTGCAGCATCTGGTCTAACTGTTCCAGCGTCTCTGCCATTATGACGATGTCATCGGCAAAACGAAGGTGTGAGATGTACTCGCCATTTACATTGATACCCTGTCCAGTCCAGTCCAGCATCTTAAACACATCCTTTAACGCATTGGTGAAAAGTTTCGGGATATCACATCTCCTTGTCTCACCCCCCTGTGCAGTAGGATAGGGCTGTTTTTTTCATCCTGAATTTGACCAGTCATCGTTGCAGCGTCATACAAACACCTCAACACTTCGATGTAACGCCAGTCAATTCGACATCGTTGCAGAGAGGTCAGAACTGCCCATATTTCGACGGAGTCGAAGGCTTTCTCGTAGTCCAAATGCCTTACACAGCGGCTGGTTGTACTCTTCGGTATCTCTTCGATATGGAGAGAATACCTCGTATGAATGCAAGCCTATGGTATCCGTAACCCCGCGGTCCCTAATGAAAGGACCACTTTAGCAGTCACTCATAGGCTGCTTGATCATGGACTGTTCTGGACCCCGAATAAGTGTAAGCGTAATAAGTGCTTTAATTTTGTACTTTATTTTCTGTATTTTGATGGTCCTGAGGCCATTAAATAATGAAGGGAAAAAATGGAATTACTCTTCAAAGACTCTTCACGGCCTAAACTTAAAAAAATTTAGTTCAAACCTGATAAAATTAGCAATCAGTAACCCGCGTTAATACCTACATAACTCCAATCGAGCCCGCAGCTGTTTAAGTACCTCCGCGCGTTCTGCTACACGGCGCGCCCGCGCCGCCCTGCGAATCACCATATAAAACCAGGCTCCAAGCTACTGAAAAATTCCAGGTGGAAAAACCCAATAACACTTTGTCCGACGTGGGAATCGAACCCAGGACTTTATGCTCAGCAGTAGCGCTTGTAAAGTGAATTAAGTGAGTCACTAAGTGCGTGTGTAGTGAAGATAATGTTGAAATACTTACCTTAAGAAACATGGTGAAGTTTTCCGCCCGTAAAAGTAACTTTAATATAGTTTCTCGCTTTTGATTGTCCACAAAAGCTATACAGGATCTAGCAAATAACTACCTAGTAAATAAAACTAGATAGTACGAGCAAACGAGGTCGCAGTTAGCACGTAAAGCAGTAACCAAGTTCTGACATAGTTGGTTTACAGTTAACTGTCGTTTTATTGTTCACTATAAACGCCGCACGCATTCTTAATTTATAGTCTGTTGATGTAGGAATAGTCTTTGTGACGGGTCCTAGTTTTGTCTAAGCTGAAAAAAATACCCAGTAGAAAATATTATCTTAATTATCAAGACACTGAAAAGTCTCTGCTATGAAGGGAGGAAATTTACTATTGGGATATCAAGATTGGCAGAAGAATGCGCAGGAAAACGGGTGTAAAAAAACGCTTAACAAAGCCAACAGTCGCGTTTTCTTCCTGTCATATTGAGATCATTATTTTTTGTCCTGAACTATACCTGTGAACCTTTCGGTTTCGGAGATATTACAGGTCAAAGTTCTAACTTCCTAATCTTTTTTTCAGCAAATCAAGTTTTAAATGTAAACTGAACTTTATCTACCTACACCCATGCTATAAATCCTCTATAAAAGTTGCTGAAACAGTTAGCTTATAACCAACATTAAAACAACCAGTGTCATAGTAACCATAATACCTAATAATGTTGTACTAAATTTCATTATGCAACTCCATTTCAAAAAAAGAACACTGTCATGCACGCGCGTTTCACTACCAGTGCCGTAATTTAAAAAAAAAAACTTATAGGTTATACGAATTCACGTCGTATCCCGCCATTTTTGTTCGATATTAGTATTGCAATTTTGTTGTTTAGAAAAATGAGTGATACAAGCTTTGATAACAAACCAACAGATATTTCTAATGCAGCAAAGGACATTTCCAAGCAATTAAATGTTCCATGAATAGTTCTTAAAACACTGTACAACACCCTATGGTTTCAGAACCTTTTATAGAGGATTCATATCATGTGTGTAGATAAAGTCTTGTATGCAACTGTACATAATTAGTTATCAAAACAGTTGCATAAATAACTATTAAATGCCATCACAACTCCTGTTCTGTTAGATGCACCCATAAGCAGAATGTTTTGCCACACACCAAAAATTAAAGTTGTTATCCAACAAGAACTTTTGCTATTTGGTCTAAGTACACAATGCGTAGATATCGGATATGTTATGATTATTTTACACGCTATATGTGTTGCTGATTGTCGACGTAATCCCTCGGACGCTAGGTCATCTTTTATCAATCAATGACGTATTTTTAAACAAGACATTTTTTGCCTAAACTATGTTTGTTTTGGTATGGCTTAAGGAAGACAGAAACCTCATATTGAGACGTGGCGTAGGGGCTTCTGATATTTGATACACTGGTTCCAATTAAAACCTTCATCCTTCTAAATGTCTGCCAAGATATTTATATCGGTATAAAGTGCTATGACGTCACGTATTCGGTTACTGGACTTTCACGTAATGCATTTGCGATGCTCGTTTGTTTGTCAGACAATCACACATCTGTGTCAGATGTTCGACGTTTCAATATTAGTTCGATATGAATGGAGCGATTTGTTTCAGGCATTTCAATGCTGCAGTGCAATACTATATGTTTTGGATAAACTCTACAATATGGTCTTTCTTTGTCGTAACGATGGTTACAATAAAAACAGCCAATTATTTTTAAAAGACCGTGGAGTTTCTTGCCCGTTTTTCTCCATAGGAAACGACAAAATTGGAACCGTGCCTAGCTCACTTTAATTATATCATGGACTGTATAACTGTATAACTAGAGCAGTGGTGGCCCAGTGGTAAAGGCCCCGACTTACGAGTTGATTGTCGTGGGTTCGAAAACAAGCGGACACATTTGTTTGTGTAAACAATTTCATCACCACTGCTCTCAAAACGGTGAAGGAAAACATCGTGAGGAAACTTGCATGTCCTAGAACCAAAAATTCAAAGACATGTGACATCTACCAACCCGCACTAGGCCAGCGTGGTAGATTACAGCCCACTCCCTCTCGATGAGAGGAGGCCTGTGTCCCAGCAGTGGGAACATTATAGGCTGATTATACTGTATAACTACAGTTACTGTCCAGTTGCTTTTCTGTCCAGCTAAGAAACTGTGCAGCTGAGAATCTGTCCAGTTGCTCTGGAGGGCTTCTGACGATTCATAAGTAGGTTTAGGTAAGTGAAATAAAATGTTTTGATTTTGACTTTTAATTTTAAATCTATAACACTCGCATGCATAATTAATCGATAAAATTAAATTACCTCTTCTTTGAACTAAGTCACTAGTGGTTTAAACTTTATTTTCCTCATTTTCAGCAAAACCTATTTCTAAACGATGTTTGTACCCAACCAGTCCAAAAGTCTAGTCCTTACTACTATGAATTATTAATTGACATTGATTGTCTTAGGTAAAATAAATATCAATATCACTAAGAAACTCAAGTCATTTATTTAAATTAGGCTGAGAATCAGCACTTTTTGAACGTCAAAATTACATAAGACAATCTCCCAAAACGCCCACCCTTCACGTTAAGCTCAGACAGGGTCCACAATGATCATATTTTGTAAAACGGTTTATTCCGTATATCCACCCTAAAACAGAGCCACCAGAGAACACACGTTTCCGAGTATATAAACGAAATAACCGTGTAAAACCTATCACTTAGGTCATAATAATAATAATACTTTATTGATACAAGTCTTTCATATATGCTTAATACCTAGCTAAAGTTCAAAATAATTAAAGACGCACAAATGTTGAGACCCTGACTCCTAAACTAGGAATACCTGTGACTTAGGAGTCAAGACCTATGTTCACATGTGGAAGCAATAAATATATTGTGTATTCTGAGTACTAAATCTACTATCTACAAGGTGTCGTTTTGCATACTCGTCAAATTGAAGGAGGTAACTATGCTAATGATTCTCGACACGAATCAATAATAAAATAAGTAGGTCTTGTTTTTTCTAATTTTCGGAAATCACACACACTGCCGCGTACGCAACGGGGTTATTATGTTCTGTGAAAGTGGTGTATTCTAAAATTCTGTCAAACTTAAATAACTAAAAAAACAAGTATGTATTATTTATTGAGCAGGTATTGTTATTTTATTTGATTATATAAGTCTTTTATAGCAGCCTCCTGAAATTAGACGAGGATGCAAAACGACACCTAATATTATACTAGTTTTTTTTTTATGCGTGTGAATTAATGCATACTCCGGGGTATTTGGGTAACACTCAGTAACAATGGCTTTCAATTTGACAGTTCAACAACATTCATTGCGATATTTTCGTTGTTGAGCAGATACATTTTTCGAACTTATGAAGCAATGGATTTTCATCAAAATCATTGAGATTGTGATTGATAGTGAAAAAAAAAAGAAAGAAAAATTGTTTATTCTGCACTAACAAAACGCATATTACGAAAATTTACGTAAAATACACACATATACAAAGTAGCTAAAAGCCTCCTAATCAACCCATATCATCATCTGCCTAGCCTTTTCCCAACTATGTTGGGGTCGGCTTCCAGTCTTACCGGATACAGCTGAATACCAGTGTTTTACATGGAGCGACTGCCTATCTGACCTCCACAACCCAGTTACTGGGTAACACGATACCCCTTGGTAAGACTGGTTGTCAGACTTTCGAGCTTCTAACGACCCGTAACGACTGTCAAAGATCTACAAATGACAGCTGGGACCAACGGCTTAATGTGCTTTCCGAAGCACGGAGGGGTTTTGGTATGTAAAGATGGTCACCCATCCACGGACCAACCGCGGCAAGCGTAGCGTCGTTGTCAACCCATATAAGTTTGACAATCCTGTCGATTACGTAATATTTACTCTGTGTTGCGACACTGGCAGATGACAACATACAATCAAAACAAAACATAATTCCGATTGCAGAGTGGGGAAATAACTACTTTTATAACAAATAAACAACTATAACTAGAACAATTAAACAGTGCGTCGCATCTGTGCAAGAAAAGGTCGTTGCTCAGCGAAATGCTGTGACTTCGGACAAGCCTATCGTCAACAGCGCTGATTTTACGCAATTAGTGTGCTGGTGCTGAATCTGAACATATCGGTTAACTTAAAATATTTAAAAAAAATCTATTGAGCATGATTTACGTTAAATCTCAACTCGCAACAAATTGTGACGAGGAAAATACCATTCACACTTTTACATTAAGGAAAAAGTATTCAAGTGTTTCACGATAAACGAATGAAAGCTTTCTTGGGATGATTTAAGCTCCTTGCGAGTTCGGTTTAAAAATAGACTAAGGAAAACATTGCTTATAACATGCATCGTTTTCTTTTGAAACCTGATTCGTGTATCTAATTTTGTCATTCAGACGTAGACCGCTGTCTCTTCTGTATTTTCTCTATGTTTACGTTGTCAAAATGACAGCTGCAATCGACCTTTTTTAGAGTTCCGTAGTAAACAAGGAACCCTTATAGTTTCCGTTGTCCGTCTGCCTCTCTGTCTGTCTGTCTGTCCCCGCTGTAGCTCAGAGACGCTTAGTACTAGAAAGCTGTAATTTGGCGTAGGTATACATATTAATCTCGCCGACGAAGTGCTAAAATAAAATCTACAAAAAAAAAATATTGTGTACCTCCCTTGGACGTAATGTGGGGATGGTATTTATTTTTTCTTGTCTATCACATAGCGTGGGATATCGTTAGATAGGCCGTTTAAAAATATTGCAGGTCTGTGAACACCACTTTTTGATTCAAGGATCCGTTTGCTTAATATTAAGCAGTGTCCCCTCCCCCCCCCTTTTTTTTTTTGAAATAAAAAAAAAGCCAGCTAAATAGTTGTTTATGGAGATGTGAAAAATTCATGGCAGTAGTACATATAAGTGGGCTTTGAAGTTAACGAGTAATAGTCGACCAACTTAAATTTGCATTTGAATAGATCGTGACGTATATCGATGTATGGGAGAATATATTTTTCAACTACAATGTTAAGTTTGTTTTTGGGATAAATTCATCCCAACTTCTCAACAGTGTGCGTAGTCTGACACGCACTAGGCCTGTTTTTTTTAATTAACTTGATAAATAATTATTATTACAGAGACAATTCGAACAATGAAAGTTCTCCTGCAGAGAATGATTCAGTCGTCCTTGGTGAGAGTCACTACTATTTTTTTTTTTTACTGTGCGAAATTTTCAAATAACCTCTCCCGCTCTGGGTGGAGCGGGAGGGTGTGTCAGACTCTTACTGACTAAAACCCACCCGTATTCCTTCCTGTTGCCTGTGTTGCGGGGGCCTCGGTGACCCATAAGTACCTTCCCGCGACCGGCAGGGAGAGTCACTACTAGGATATTGTTATGTCGACACCAAATGTCATTCCAGTCTAGCAAATTAAAAATCAGAGTATAGGTATATCCATGTTTTGTGACACCGACGGAAAGAAGGTTAGCAGTAGCTAATTAAAACAAAAATAAAGAATTTAATTACGAAGTTGGAAGCAAGCATAATAGGGAATCTGCATGTAATTATTTTTTTCACTAAATCTGTAAAAGACAGTAATATAAACCCAAGAAAAGTATTAAAAGTTAAATTAAACTACTGCTTGTTGCTCAAAAACCTTATGAAACTGCAACAATTTTCTACTACAGTTCAAACGTCCGTTATTATCTCGGCCATTATCATTTACCATGATACTGCTTTGTTTACATCTCTTTTCTAGACACAAATCATATAAATTAAATTATTTTGTGTGCTTTATTCAAGCAGAAATCGCACTTAGGTACTAACCTACCTCAGCGAAAATTCAAACAGTTTTTTTTAAGAAAATATATATTCAAAATATATATATAATTATATTCACATAGCTTTTGAGGTCACTTCCAGCATTTTTGAAGACGACTCGTTTCGAGTTTCCATTCCATTCCACCAATAAATGTAACATAAAATAATGAATAATTGGTTCAAAAATGCAAACAAAAATAGCAATTTGTTCCTTGACTCAATATACAATGTATATTTAAATAATGAAAGAGTTTTGAATTACATGCATATTCCCTATTTCTTTTTATACTTGTCACGATTCCAACATTTTTGGGTCACAATTTTTACCGCGAATGACATCGTAAATACGAAACAGACGTAGATTATCAAGCCTCGTCCTTCACGTATTATTTGAAATAATACATTTTATTTGAAATTATTCTTGACGGTACCTATTTGCTTCAAGACCATTATAATTGGATACTTACATCACCTTATTCTATTCCTTTTTAGAAGTTGTTTTTAGAGGACGGTTAACGCGAGAGAGGTTTTTAGAAGTGTGTCGCGATTAATGACTCTGCTTTGGTTTTGGATTGAGTCCAAAATACACATTATTTAATACAAGATACAGAAACTACATAAAAACGTGTCTTATCTAACATAATCTAATAGGTCTATGTAATACTTTTGCAATCGTAAGAACGACAGACCAAATAAAAAACCAAGACAGCGCTGCGAAGAATACAGCGAAGCATGCCAAAACTACACCTCGCTCTGTGCATCTCTGAGGCACACACGCAGACATTTACAACCAAACTACACCTCATCGGAATACTCACTAAGTGCATACATGTTTACGAAACCGGTCTCACGTCACTGTTGACAGCGCTATGTTCTGTTTTTTTAATTGGTCTGAGGTAAGGATATGTTTAGTAAATTTGTTATATTTTCTTTTCTAATCTAATCTAGATATAGACCTAGGTCTATATCTAGATATAGTTGAAATCAGATCACCCCCTCTAACCTAACCTTAAGCCATGGGGCTTAAGGGTAGGTTAGAGGGGGTGATCTGCAGTGCTATTCTGTAACCTTCTTACCGTGAAAACTTAAGTGAAGTGAACGTGGTGGTGAACTGTCAGTGTCATCCCATCTGATACTAGGGATGGACCAAGGATTACATTTACAATTATAATCGAGATTTTAAGAATATGTTTATGCTAATTTTATTGATCATAATCAGTTAAATAAACGCAGTCCCATGACCAGTCTATAGAATGGGTCCTCGTGAGTCCATTAGAAACAAATTCAAAGAAATTAATGTACTAACTCTTCCTTCTCTTTATATCTTAGAAAGTATTTTGTATGTTCGCAAAAACTTAGGTCTTTTTAAAACAAGAAGTGATTTCCTTAACATAAATACACGTAGTAAACATGAAATTGTGATATCCAAATTTAGATTAACAAAAACAAGCAAATCATTTGCTATCAACAGTATCCGCTTTTATAACAAGTTGCCAAAGTCAGTTACAGAACTTAGCGATGGATAGTTCAAAACCCACATCAAACGTGTCTTTATCAAAAACGCATATTATAGGATTAAAGACTACGTTGAAGACAAGGAAGTTTGGCAATAATTCCTTCTGCACTTCCCTGGTACATCAGGAACGGCATAACTATGTAAATGTATATTTACTGCTCCCAAATTACGATATTTATTATTATTATTTTTAGACATACTTTTTTGACATTATATTTTCATTATTTGACATTATATACCTACAATTTTGATTTCACACCTGTTGTAATGGCAAACATGTCATTTGGTTTAAATAGGTTTTTATTTTTATTATTTTAATATTATTTTACATGGATCCTTGTTTACGCTGTGAATGTACGTTGTGGGCTTAATAGACTAGATCTTTTGTACTTCTCGACAGGCCTACACTGTCCTCCCATACCTATTAACACTGTGATTTGATAACATTGTAAAAGCCAATTATTTTTAAAAGAGTAACCGTGGAGTTTCTTGCCGGCTCTTCTCCATAGGAACCGCCGCGCGAAAACTCCCGTGACCCAACCGCGATGTGTTTTGAAGAAGCGATAGTGGATTGAGTCGACTAAAGTGTTGTTATTAACCCAAATCTATTCAAGAAGAAGATACATGATGATGATGTTATGCCGAGATATGAGCCTTTTTGGCGTCGCACAAGTCGTTTTTATTGATTTTCTTTGTTGTTTTGCTTATTCGAACTTTAGTTTTAAATGCTCCTTATTCTTTTACTTTTTTTGTTTCTTGTGCTTGTCCCAAATAAAATATTTTTCTTTCTTTCTTTATAACCAAGTGTGTCAAGTGAACGAGTGCTAAAAGTGTGCCTGGCTGACGGACCATAGAATTTATCCCCTCACAAACTATGTGGAAACCTAACTAAACGATTTGTGTGTCTGTGAACATAAGCCATTTTAATAAAAAACGTGCAGATTATTTAATAAGTACCTTTCTAATATTTTATTTTAGGTAGGTAAATTTATACCCACTTATTTTATGTTACATGGTTTTCGGGGGTGTTAAAGCCGTTAGTGTGGTCAAATCTAAAAAGCAAGATGGCAGCTGCAAAAATGTTCAGATTTTTCATCATGGGTGTCGTGTTCATGGTTTGCGGGGGTGTTAAAGCCGATAGTGAGATCAAATTTAAAAAGCAAGATGGCGGCTGCGAAAATATTCAAATTTTTCATCATGGGTGTCGTTGTCATGGTTTTCAGGGGTGTTAAAGCCCATAGTGAGACCAAATCTATAAAGCAAGATGGCGGCGGCGAAAATTACCGAACCTTTTGGAAAAAAAAATTGCCTTTCTGACTGAATTTCTGTTTTGCTATTTTATTAAAAAAAAAACCGAAATAGTAACGTTTCAACACTTAAATACTAGTTTTGAAATAACATAAAATTATCAATAGAATTAGCAAAAAAATATTATTAAAATCTCGATTGTGATTATAAATGTAATGCTTGGTTACTCCCTAGCATCAGTGGGATGAAACTGACAGCTCACTCCACGCGAGTTTTCACGGTGAGACTTTTACAGAATCGACATGTTTATTTCAACTTGCATCGTGTAGATGGCTACACGATGCAAGTTTCTTGCCCGTGGCAATTAAATTGAAGCAACAAGTAACTTGGATCGCCTAAACACTGCTTAGATGGTTCAACTTTTATTTTTGGTTCAACTTGTGTACGCCTCAGGCAATTACATTGGGCCATGTGCTAGCGTGGCGCGGCGCCAACCACCACCATAATTATTTTGTTACACGTAATTTTATATTTGTGATATATTTTATAGTACCTATTCATTTAAATGACATGATGTCCCCATCATACAATTAATTAATAATAATAATAATAATCTTTATTATGGAACATACAAGTTTCATGATTGTGTATCATGAATCAATAGCAGATCTACAAAATAACGTGGTATTATAGGTATCTACATAAATCTACATAGATCATGTAACCCTGTCTCCTAAACTAGGTAGTCATGTAGGTAAAGCAGCAGCCAGGGTGTTTGGCGCGAGGGTGGTTAAGAGTGAGCACAAGTGTGTGTAAGTGTATGAGTGGTGAGTATGGGTCGGGAGTTTTTGGGATTATTCTATGAATGTTAGTAAGGACTCCGTGAATGAGTAGTAGTAATACAATTAATTTCCGAATTATCCGTAAAATTAATTGTATTTAAATATAAATTAAATGCTTCATTGAAATAACATAATTATTTTATTGGATAATGATTAATAATATACTGGTGAGCTTCTGAAATAACAATGCCATTTTTATCAAATTCTGAAAGATAATAATGGATACTGTGGGTCATCCTTAGAAGATAGACATATGCTATTGAGGACTGTTTTGTTGAACTTTTTAAGATGTACAATCCTATAGAACATTAATATTATGTATCTTTTACGGGTTACGCGTCGCACAACAGTAAACATGCCAGTTGACACGATTTTTTCCGGCATTTTCAACAATTATCGTCATATACACAAACTGAATTATATATACCTAAACCTTTCTCATGAATCACTCCGTCCATTGGTGAAAACCCTATGAGAATCAAGTCAGTAGTTTTTCTGTTTATCGCATTCAGACAGACAGACAGACGCGGCGGGGGGGAGTTTGTTTTATCATATGTAACGATAAAGTGTTAAGGATTTAACTATTCGAGTACCTGCCTACTTCAAACATTAAAACAATAATCTTAAAGTAGAACTAAAAAGAAACCTATACTCTTCAGGAGAACTAAAATCTTTTAGTTTTAGTATCTATATTAGTCTTACTAAATAAGTTTTGTATCTGAAGTAGGTACCCCAACTTGTATAATAGGTACAGTTTTATTTTACATATGTAGTTGAATGAAATTAAATGAAATTGTTTATTCTGTAAATAGGATATCAGAATCACATTTACACGTCATATTAAAAAAAAATATCTAAAAATAAGTTACATGGAGTCGACATTTCCTATCTGACTACCCCTGAGAAGAAATGGCGAAACAAACTCAAGGGTCAAAGACTCTTATAAAGTCCAGACATAGTCTTGGTCAGATCATGTGAGGACCATGTAGATCCATGTCTGAAATGGTGTTTTGAGGAAAGCACCACACAAATTTGAGTGGACCTCAACTCAGTTTGTCAGCTCAACTCAGAACTTAAGGAGCTCAACGACTCGACGAACAATACCAAGGAAATTTTGGTAGGCCGTATAAAATACTCAGTAAAATAAAGATCTTTATCTTTATTCGAGAGTTGTGAAGCTTTATTTGTTTACTCCGACTGATACCCCCTAACAGTCACATAATATGCCTACAAAGGTTACAACATAAATTAATCATAAATGGTCAGGTAATTTATATTTTGGCACTTATGAAGTTAATTAAATTATGAAAAAAATATGGCATAACAAGCATGATATTTACCAAAAATAAACGGTTCCATACAAATAACAATAAAAAAACACATAGTTTCATCATAGGACTCAGAAAACTAAATAATCATTTGAGGCAGCATGCCCTTCACACGCAAAGTTCACACATCAAGCAAGATTTCATCACATGCAGGACTTATAACTCTGTTTTATCCAAAACCATAAGGGTCATTACTAAGACCCTTACAAAATAAAATTACAGCGATCAGAACAAATGGGCTCGACCATTTGGGAGCTACATCAATTTCTGTGAAACCCATATCTGTAGATGACACAAAAACTGAGGGTTACATTCGGTCAGTTATTACAAGATTTTTTTCGGGCTATCGTTATTTCGAATACACTTGATAAAATGTCGCAATTCGTTTTTTTGTAACTTTGTTACTTTCCTTACTATCGTGGTTAAGTCGGGTGTTTTTTTAGAGGCGGAGAACATTAATTTGAATTAAAACACAGTTTTTTTCTATATCCATATACATATTCCCACTGCTGGGACACAGGTCTCCTCTCGGTGAGAGGGAGTGGGCCGTTATTCACCACGCAGGCCCAGTGCGGATTGTTAGATGTCACGTGTCTTGGAATTTTGGATGGATGTGATATCAAAGAAGATATCAGTGTGAATATGGATTTGATATCAAAGAGGATATCAAAGAGGATATCAGTATGGATAGGGATGTGATATCAAAGAGGATGTAGGAATGTAATACTAAAGATTACATAAATGTGGTTAGGAATGTTCTACTAAAGATTACATCAATGTGGTTAGGAATGTAATACTAAAGATTACATCAATGTGGTTAGGAATGTAATACTAAAGATTACATCAATGTGGTTAGGAATGTAATACTAAAGATTACATAAATGTGGTTAGGAATGTAATACTAAAGATTACATCAATGTGGTTAGGAATGTAATACTAAAGATTACATAAATGTGGTTAGGAATTTTCTACTAAAGATTACATCAATGTGGTTAGGAATGTAATACTAAAGATTACATCAATGTGGTTAGGAATGTAATACTAAAGATTACATCAATGTGGTTAGGAATGTTCTACTAAAGATTACATAAATGTGGTTAGGAATGTTCTACTAAAGATTACATCAATGTGGTTAGGAATGTAATACTAAAGATTACATCAATGTAGTTAGGAATGTAATACTAAAGATTACATCAATGTGGTTAGGAATGTTCTACTAAAGATTACATCAATGTGGTTAGGAATGTTCTACTAAAGATTACATCAATGTGGTTAGGAATGTTCTACTAAAGATTACATAATGTGGTTAGGAATGTTCTACTAAAGATTACATCAATGTGGTTAGGAATGTAATACTAAAGATTACATCAATGTGGTTAGGAATGTTCTACTAAAGATTACATCAATGTGGTTAGGAATGTTCTACTAAAGATTACATAAATGTGGTTAGGAATTTTCTACTAAAGATTACATCAATGTGGTTAGGAATGTAATACTAAAGATTACATCAATGTGGTTAGGAATGTAATACTAAAGATTACATCAATGTGGTTAGGAATGTTCTACTAAAGATTACATAAATGTGGTTAGGAATGTTCTACTAAAGATTACATCAATGTGGTTAGGAATGTAATACTAAAGATTACATCAATGTAGTTAGGAATGTAATACTAAAGATTACATCAATGTGGTTAGGAATGTTCTACTAAAGATTACATCAATGTGGTTAGGAATGTTCTACTAAAGATTACATCAATGTGGTTAGGAATGTTCTACTAAAGATTACATAATGTGGTTAGGAATGTTCTACTAAAGATTACATCAATGTGGTTAGGAATGTAATACTAAAGATTACATCAATGTGGTTAGGAATGTTCTACTAAAGATTACATAAATGTGGTTAGGAATGTTCTACTAAAGATTACATCAATGTGGTTAGGAATGTAATACTAAAGATTACATCAATGTAGTTAGGAATGTAATACTAAAGATTACATCAATGTGGTTAGGAATGTTCTACTAAAGATTACATCAATGTGGTTAGGAATGTTCTACTAAAGATTACATAATGTGGTTAGGAATGTTCTACTAAAGATTACATCAATGTGGTTAGGAATGTAATACTAAAGATTACATCAATGTGGTTAGGAATGTTCTACTAAAGATTACATCAATGTGGTTAGGAATGTTCTACTAAAGATTACATCA
The DNA here is from genome assembly GCA_905333075.3 of Atethmia centrago. Lineage (NCBI taxonomy): Eukaryota > Metazoa > Arthropoda > Insecta > Lepidoptera > Noctuidae > Atethmia > Atethmia centrago. The sequence continues at coordinate 24,766,665 of HG995374.1, read as the reverse complement.
ATGTGGTTAGGAATGTTCTACTAAAGATTACATAAATGTGGTTAGGAATGTTCTACTAAAGATTACATCAATGTGGTTAGGAATGTAATACTAAAGATTACATCAATGTGGTTAGGAATGTAATACTAAAGATTACATCAATGTGGTTAGGAATGTTCTACTAAAGATTACATCAATGTGGTTAGGAATGTAATACTAAAGATTACATCAATGTGGTTAGGAATGTTCTACTAAAGATTACATCAATGTGGTTAGGAATGTAATACTAAAGATTACATAAATGTGGTTAGGAATGTTCTACTAAAGATTACATCAATGTGGTTAGGAATGTAATACTAAAGATTACATAAATGTGGTTAGGAATGTTCTACTAAAGATTACATCAATGTGGTTAGGAATGTAATACTAAAGATTACATCAATGTGGTTAGGAATGTAATACTAAAGATTACATCAATGTGGTAAGGAATGTAATACTAAAGATTACATCAATGTGGTTAGGAATGTAATACTAAAGATTACATCAATGTGGTTAGGAATGTAATACTAAAGATTACATAAATGTGGTTAGGAATGTTCTACTAAAGATTACATCAATGTGGTTAGGAATGTAATACTAAAGATTACATAAATGTGGTTAGGAATGTTCTACTAAAGATTACATCAATGTGGTTAGGAATGTAATACTAAAGATTACATAAATGTGGTTAGGAATGTTCTACTAAAGATTACATCAATGTGGTTAGGAATGTAATACTAAAGATTACATCAATTTGGTTAGGAATGTAATACTAAAGATTACATAAATGTGGTTAGGAATTTTCTACTAAAGATTACATCAATGTGGTTAGGAATGTAATACTAAAGATTACATCAATTTGGTTAGGAATGTAATACTAAAGATTACATGTGGTTAGGAATGTTCTACTAAAGATTACATCAATGTGGATAGGAATGTAATACTAAAGATTACATCAATTTGGTTAGGAATGTAATACTAAAGATTACATAAATGTAGTTAGGAATGTTCTACTAAAGATTACATCAATGTGGATAGGAATGTAATACTAAAGATTACATCAATTTGGTTAGGAATGTAATACTAAAGATTACATAAATGTGGTTAGGAATTTTCTACTAAAGATTACATCAATGTGGTTAGGAATGTAATACTAAAGATTACATAAATTTGGTTAGGAATGTAATACTAAAGATTACATCAATGTGGTTAGGAATGTAATACTAAAGATTACATCAATTTGGTTAGGAATGTAATACTAAAGATTACATAAATGTGGTTAGGAATGTTCTACTAAAGATTACATCAATGTGGTTAGGAATGTAATACTAAAGATTACATCAATTTGGTTAGGAATGTAATACTAAAGATTACATAAATGTGGTTAGGAATTTTCTACTAAAGATTACATCAATGTGGTTAGGAATGTAATACTAAAGATTACATCAATTTGGTTAGGAATGTAATACTAAAGATTACATAAACGTGGTTAGGAATGTTCTACTAAAGATTACATCAATGTGGATAGGAATGTAATACTAAAGATTACATCAATTTGGTTAGGAATGTAATACTAAAGATTACATCAATTTGGTTAGGAATGTAATACTAAAGATTACATAAATGTGGTTAGGAATGTTCTACTAAAGATTACATCAATGTGGTTAGGAATGTAATACTAAAGATTACATCAATTTGGTTAGGAATGTAATACTAAAGATTACATAAATGTGGTTAGGAATGTTCTACTAAAGATTACATCAATGTGGATAGGAATGTAATACTAAAGATTACATCAATTTGGTTAGGAATGTAATACTAAAGATTACATAAATGTGGTTAGGAATGGTCTACTAAAGATTACATCAATGTGGTTAGGAATGTAATACTAAAGATTACATCAATTTGGTTAGGAATGTAATACTAAAGATTACATCAATTTGGTTAGGAATGTAATACTAAAGATTACATCAATGTGGTTAGGAACGTTCTACTAAAGATTACATCAATGTGGTTAGGAATGTAATACTAAAGATTACATAAATGTGGTTAGGAATGTAATACTAAAGATTACATCAATGTGGTTAGGAATGTAATACTAAAGATTACATCAATTTGGTTAGGAATGTAATACTAAAGATTACATCAATGTGGTTAGGAATGTTCTACTAAAGATTACATCAATGTGGTTAGGAATGTAATACTAAAGATCACATCAATGTGGTTAGGAATGTTCTACTAAAGATTACATCAATGTGGTTAGGAATGTTCTACTAAAGATTACATAAATGTGGTTAGGAATGTTCTACTAAAGATTACATCAATGTGGTTAGGAATGTTCTACTAAAGATTACATAAATGTGGTTAGGAATGTTCTACTAAAGATTACATCAATGTGGTTAGGAATGTAATACTAAAGATTACATCAATGTGGTTAGGAATGTAATACTAAAGATTACATCAATTTGTTTAGGAATGTAATACTAAAGATTACATCAATTTGTTTAGGAATGTAATACTAAAGATTACATCAATTTGTTTAGGAATGTAATACTAAAGATTACATCAATTTGGTTAGGAATGGTATACCAAAGAGGACATCAATGTGATTAGGGATGTTATACCATTGAGGACATCAATGTGGTAATATGAAGGAGCTATGTTTTGATTTTATATCAATGAATGTAGATAGAAACATGAATAGAAACTACCAGCCTGCCATAAACCATTGTTTGTAATCTGTAACTGAACAATAATGATAACTCACAAGTTGTGTCAATTAAATTAGTAATTCCTATGTACTTCGGGACGAAGCACAGATCAGAATGGCCGTGTCGGATTATGTAGCATCTTAGAAAATTAATTTTCGATTTAATTCTTATTCTAAACTATCCCAGTATTCCAAGATGAACAATCATTTCGGACGAAACCTGTGATCTGTGAGTCAGTCTAAATTAAATAATAACAGAATTATAAATTGTATTTAAAATTTTTCCTTGATTTTATATGCTATTTCGATATATAAGTTGTTTTATATCAAAGGTTTTTATTGTGGCTTAAAAGACTACTATTACAAACAACGTTTCTAGACGAAAAGTAGGTAGTTATATCAAAACAGTTATGGTTGGTGGTTTTTGATTAACCAAAACAATTTTTTATTAATTTAGAATTACAATAGATGATTAAGGTATAAATAAAATTATACTATAATGTTTATTACGATTTTATATTGCCATTTTCATTTGGACATGCCGGTTCCCTCATGATGTTCTCCTTCACCGTTTTGAGGGCAGTGGTGATGAAATAATTTACACGAAGTAAAGCGCCTGTTAGGGTTCGAACCTACGACTTACAACTCGTAATTCGCGGACGTTACCACTGGGCCACCACTGCTCCATATATTTGGGATTATTGGACACATCATTTTATGGCATTAATGTTTGAATATGATTTGGGGCATGTGGCAGCCGCGGCTGGTGCAAAGGCCTAATTTACTGAAAGCTTAACTTTTTTTATTGGCTTAATTTACTGAAAGACACATTTGAAGAACGACAGAATGGCAGTTCTGGTGTCGCTTAATTTCAGAAGCGTTCGTGAATGAAACTACAAGGTGTTATAAAAACATATTGATGTTACAAAGACATATTATATATAATCAAATAAAATTACGATACCTGCTCAATAATGAATACATACTTGTTTTTTTAGTTATTTAATTTTGACATTATTGTAGAATACACCACTTTCACAGAACTGAATTACCCCATTTCGTATGCGGTAGTGTGTGTGTAAAAGGGCAGTTACAGTGCGGTATCACACGGGCCGCGTTTTAACATGCGTGTCTCAAAACAAAAAAATAATTAATAAATGTTAATAATTTAAATAAACAACTTATTATAAATTATTTTTAAAAAACCTTCTCCTTTTGTAATTGCAGATGCAATATATAAATATTATATATCCTATGTAACTCCCACAATCAAGACGAATCTAACGACACCTCTTTTGTTAAAATCTATGAAGCCGTTTAGGCTACAGAGCATGCCACAGAAATAGACATACATACATTACATACTCTCGAAAAACATTATCCTCTTCCTGGGGCAGTCGGGTAAAAGATGGACCATAACCAACCTCTTCACACAACCAACTGCAAATTAAGCAATAGAAAGTTCAAAGTACACTCTGACCTTCAAGGTTGACCCTCTGCCCTTGGGTAACGAGTAACCGCTCAGAGAGATCCGGGCTTCAGGCTATGTCATTACAATATTGTCAGCCATGCATCGGCCATTGTACCGATGGCCTGATAGCCTCAGTCCCTCTTTTGTCTATGTATGTGTTATGAAGAGTAGTATTTATGCTGAGTTTTTTCGAAAAGTAATATTTTAGTGTCGTGAATATGAAAGGAAAAAATAATCCGATACCAAATGTAGGTAGTCGGAGATTATCTACGTTTCAGATTGGATTAATATTCTCATTGATCATATGTTTGAATAGCGATAATAAGTATTTAGTTGTGTAAGTAGAATAATTATTTTGTAAGATAATAATATTAAGTATATATATATATATATATATATATATATATCTTTCTTATTATTCATGTTACGTCTTACGTCGTACAGTAGAATTACTGAAACTATTTTTGTAAAATATCTACCTTAAGCTGCCCCGCACACTATGCGGTTTTCATACATTTTGTTCAAAGTTCCGCACACTTGGCTTTGAGTTGGAGAGTCGTAACGACAGGCTAGGGAGCCGCACGCTCTCGCTAATTGATGGAGCGACTAGATGCGCGGTGCACACGCACACCTGACGACAGTCGCATGCGACAGGTCGGGTATATGTATGTTCTGTGGGTTAGCGTCAGTCTTGCTGTGAGCGCTGAGGAAGGTGCACGTATGTTTGTATAGCGTATCTCAACATGGATACGTTCGATGTCAATGTTTTCAAATCGGACGTGGAAACACGTTTGATACTCAAAGAAAATGATCGTTTCCTGCACGACGTCTGTCGTAACTTCTAGTCGCAGACGCATATAGCAGCTCTGCATCGTGTTGCAGCGTGTAGACGACAAGACATGACGCACAGTTTGCGCGGCCTCTAACCATATTTGAATAATTCTGTGTATTTTATTTAAAATACGAATTATTAATCATAAGACAAAGCGGAGTTTAGACACATTTATAAATCTTTCGAATAAAAAACGATTATGTAAACCAAAACACAGTAATACAAACGGAAACTTTTTCATAAACATAAAAATGAAAGTTAAAACGATTTTATGGCTCTCGAAACACCGTATTAATAATATCAAATGTTTTTATTGGCTCCTACGGTGTAGTATTGCCAAGAAAATGTGTATAAACAAAACGATTTACCACTTTTATAGCTGTTTTAAACGCGTTTTAGACTACCTAGCTGAGGACTGAGGAGCTTAGAATAGCGGAAATATTTTTCATGAATTAAGCCGTTACAGTTACGCTGAATATTACAATGTTTTTCGAAGGCATTATAGTTTCAGGTATTACTTAAGGCGCTAACAAGAGGCAAATGGCCAAATTAGGATAGTCTTAAAAAAAAATTGCCTTATCCGTATAGTTTGTGACAGCGGAAAAAATATGTGTAATTTTGAACATATTTCTCAGAACTTGGTTGTTACAAAAACACGTTTTGAAAAAAGAAAACTCGATAAAAACTAACGTTAAACTAACCTTTTTTTTGCATGGCCTCCCGGAACCACTCCGCCTTGTCGTTGGTCAGATACGGTTGTATATATATAAAATAAAAGCCGGATTTACATCACTAGTTGCGCAAACTTAGTCAATAATAGTTCCACGTGTAAATTTATAATTATTTTCGATCAACTTACGTCTCTGGGATTCTTTTTTTTTGGGTGGGAAATTATCAAATAACTTCTCCCGCTCTGGGCGGAGCGCATCAGACTCTTACTGACTAAAACCCACCCGTGTTCCTTCCGTTGCCTGTGTTGCCAGGGGCCCCGGTATCTCTTCCGGACTTTCCCACGACCCCGGGTCTCTGGGAGTCTACTCCGTATGCACGAAATCCGTAGTTTCGGCCCAAGTGACGGGCGATTCCTGCACCGTATCATCTACGGACATAAGATTAGTTTGGGGCCCAACCTAAGAATTAATGACACTACGATTTGACAGCTGTCCCAACTCCCGACGTATTATTGCCCGTCCAAAAAAGTTAATTAATCGAGTGTAGGGTTCACTCCACAGTTTCTAACTACTTTCGGACAGGCCCGTATCATCGTTAACGGAATTAGAGAGGGCCCCAGTATCATAGTTATTTTAAAAATTTTTTTTTTACCCCGTCAGGCTTCGGCCCTAGTGGACCTCTACTTTTGTGCTGGCGACATCTCTTTGAGGCGCACGTGGAATACAACGCGCCGTCGACCCGGGCCTGGTCCTTACCGGACGGTGAGTTACCCATTGCTCACCGTCCGGAAGCCCGCGCCTACGGTGGCCGGAAATCCGCCCGGGATTCCCGACGCCCAGGGCGTCTCCTGCGGCGGCTAGGGGCATGAGGGCGCGAAACATGCCTTTCCCTCAACCGTCCCGCCTCTTCCTTCGCGAGCATTATTGCTTCGCAGAAGTAGGTAAATTAAACAGTCTGTACTAGTACAGTTCTTCGAAATGTCGCCCTTTTCGGAGCTCCGTTTCAAGAAGTCACGTCCAAAAGTTTATTTCGATAAATTACTATATGAACGCAGATATATGGCCGTGAAACAATTTAACTTGTGCCATATTTTAAACTGGTGAAACTGCCGCGTTTTAAAGCTGCAATTCTGGCGATATATCAACTACTTAAGTTAGTGTGGAGAGATGCGATTTGTAAAATCGCTTTATTATGTTGAGTGCACTTTTTAAACATTGTGGGTAGTTTTTAGACTCTGAGGGATCTATTTTTGGTCCTCCATTAGCAATTAGTAGCTTTAGATATTATGTCAATACTTTTCATTGAAGACCATTTCTGGAATCGAAAAGGAGAAAAATGACATTTGGAATTGACTTAGCACAGAATATAGGAGGCCAAGTGTTGCATTTTTACGGTAAAGACCAATTATTTTTATTTTTTTTAAATCTGCCTAGTTTTCCACAACTACATGTTGGGGTCGGCTTCCAGTCTAAATGATTTATACCGATTAGACTATTATTATAATGGTATAATTGAAATTAATAATTTAGGCATTCTTCGACAAGACAATAGAATTCAATTGCCCGTTTCAAAAAGTAATTTAGATTAAAATGCCTTCGGCAAAACTACCTTCATATTTTCTCTTTTCCTACGATCTAGACAATAACCATATTTCAGTTCTTCCCAAACTAAAAAATAAGTGCCATCAGTCTCATTTTTTTCACAAAAATCCCATCTAAACTTCTAATAAAACACACTTATAACAGAACTGCTTTCAACTTTGAATCACCATTTATAACCCAATCTAAGGAAAATTTAATAACCTATAAATTGTCATCCTTTTCCACAGTTCCTCTAAATTTTAACTAGCTTCACCAGTGATTACTTGCTTGGATAAAAAGGACGTGGGTGCCAGTTGAGCTCTTGTCTTGTTGAATATTAGTTATAGCCATATTCCCTAGTCTTACTTAAACAATGAAAAATTTAGTATCATGAAATGTTCATGTTCTTGCTCTATCATGATTATAATTGTTAAAAAAATATATATAAATAAAATTTATTTAATTCGAGTAAAACTAATATTTACCTGTTACAATTTCACAATATTATTTAAAATAGATTTACATAAAATAAAATAGTTGGAGGGACAGGCGTATAAAATAGCCGTGTATCCTTGCGGGTCGAGGACGACAGAAAAATTATTATCTGGAATGCATAATAATTCAATTTGCCTTTTTTTTGAGCAAACTTTCAAAGAGGAATTGGTGACGGTCAGGTGGCGTTTGTAGCCTAACTCCAGCAAATAATACAAAAGCGGTACCTGTGCTTCTCCTGGCGAAAGTCTTGAAGAATCCTTCTGGGCAGGTGGCCACCTTGCTTGCCCGTACACTGGTCACTTGAAAGTCTATATTTTGGATTTAATCGGACGCGGGTTATTATTTTTAATTTTGAAAACGTAGCACAGTATATCCCCAAGGATTACGGGATAACGTAATAATGTTTGCGGTTTTGCGGGCGCGATGAACTGAGATTGAAAAAACTTGGTTTGCGGTGAGACGAAATGCTTCCGTTCGGCGCCGGTGCACTATGACGTCTGACAGCCATCATTAGCTGTCACTAGCCGCAGGATTCTCTAAATCCCGCGACACACAATATCCGCGGCTGCAATAAGCCTAAGACAGACTACAGACACCTTATAAACCGTCCACAATCAAAAAAATGTAAGGGGCAATAACTTGCCACACCATACTCCCCGCCTTGAAAGGTCCCGAGCTTTCAAAGATGATAATCTATACGCTGAAAAGCTGGTGCGGTTGGGAGGATGAGATGATGTTTATGTATCTGGCAGTCTGAAAGCATCAAGAGAATCCCAAGCAGCAGTTCAAAACACCATTACTAGGAAACGGCGTTCGAAATTAATTATCAGATTCCAAAGAATGAAATTGCAGTTTGATTAAATTAAGACAAAGTTGAATTACTAAGCTAAATTATAACTATGTAATGGCGTACCATTGAGAAAATATACTATTGTAAATTATAAACTAAATTAAACTACGAAATAATATAGTTCTATTGGGTTGGCAAAGGATATAACTTGGTGACAGGACGTTTATATGTACCTGACGCGGTTTTTACTGAAGCTACTCGAATTACACCATCCGATCCCGGAAAAACTTCCACTATGATGCCCAATGGCCAAGTCAATGGTGGTACGTTATCTTGACCCAAGAGAACGACAGTACCGATCTCTATAGGGCGATCGGGAGTGCACCATTTCTGGCGAACTTGCAACGTGTGCAAGTACTCAACTCGCCATTTGTTCCAGTAGGATAACACAAGCTGATCCAAAAGCCTTTTGCGGTTTGTTAAATTTATGTTTTCTTCTGTCAATTCAGAAGAAGGCAAATGCTTAAGTGGACTGGACATTAGAAAATGCGCAGGCGTGAGCACGTCCGGATGCGGGTCTGATGAGAGAACACTAAGCGGTCGAGAATTTAAAAGGCACTCGATTTGTACCAGTACGGTAGAGAGTTCCTCGTAAGTGAGAAGCTGCTTTCCTATGACTCTATACAAGTGAGTTTTAACACTCTTAATGTTCGACTCCCAAATACCTCCGAAGTGCGGAGCTCGCGGCGGTATTCTTGTCCACTCAATGCGAGATTTTAGAAGCTCATTTTTAATATCTGTTTGAACAGACGAGTTCAATAAGAAAGAACAAATATCATCAAGTTGCGCCTTAGCGCCAACAAAATTGGTACCATTGTCTGAGTACATGACAGACACTGGACCGCGGCGAGAAATAAATCTTTTAAATGCGGATAAGAAAACCTCGGATGTGAGGTCCGATACGAGTTCGATATGTATGGCTTTAGTTACCGTACATATGAACAAACATATATAAAGTTTTTGCGAACGTTGACCTCTACGGCGAATAGGTGTGTAAGCAAGCGGCCCGGCGAAATCTACTCCAGTGTGCACAAAGGCTTTAGTATCACGGACACGGTATCCAGGAAGTTCAGCCATTTTGGGTGTTAGATGCGTAGGATTTAGACGGAAACATGTGTTGCATTTCCGACAGCGGGAACGTATGACTGTTCGTCCATCTAATATCCAAAACCACTGCCTTATAATAGACATCAATAATCCGGGGCCCGTGTGGCAGTACGTATTGTGATAGTGATCAATAATTGATCAACTACGCGGTCACGTTTAGGTAAAATCGCGGGATGCTTGGCTTCATATGGTAAGTCAGATTTAGACAATCTGCCCCCAATATAAACGGACACGTGATTAAAACTAGCGGCAGGTAGGTTTTCCTGTATTTTAGCAATGCGATTACTGACAAAAATAGACCATCTATGGGGAGATGAGTGGATCCACGAAAGAGCTATGGTGGAGTCCGAGAAAGCGTAGACACCTGCAATAGGTACACGAGCGGAAAGTTTATCTTTGACCACGCGGACAAGCTTAGACAGAAGTAAAGCGGCGACAAGTTCTAATCGAGCTAGCGTTGTTATTTTAGCGGGGGAAACTTTGGACTTTGCACAGAAAAGCCGAACGCTGATATTGCCTTTAGAGTCAGTTATGTGTAAATAAATACAACAACCATAACCACTAAAGCTGGCGTCGCAAAAGGCTACGATATTCACTACAGCTTCTCTAAAGACGCCAATGTGGTGAGGAACCTTTAGAGAAGAGAGTGAGGGGAAATCGCGCAAAAAAACGGAAAACCGATTGGTGATGGAGTCCGGAGGAACCTCATCCCAACCTATTTTAGCTAACCAAAGTTCCTTAATTAGGATTTTCGCGTACAACACGACGGATGCTACGAGGCCAAGTACGTCGAACAAGCGGGCTACTAGCGATAGAATCGCACGCTTAGTGCATTTATCATCTACAGCGACTGTTGTCAAAGAAAAATAATCATCAGCGGGTTCCCAGGTTAATCCAAGGATTTTGAAATTATGTTTATCATTATCTATGCCAGAAAAATTAACTGGTAAGCGGTGAGACTCTGGGAGAATCTCCAACAAAGCGGGTGAGTTAGTAGCCCATTTGACCAGGTTAAAGGATCCTAACTTAAATAACTCAATTAAATCGCGGGATAATTGTATAGCAATCTGTTCATCAGGAACAGAATAGACATAATCGTCCATAAAAAACTGAGTTTCTACTAATTCAGAAGCCTCAGGATAACGGTCGCCATGCTCACGCGCTAAATTGCGTATTGTGCGCATCGCTAAATAAGGACTAGGCTTTAATCCAAAGGGAACGCGGTTAAAGTGAAAAGTACGTATAGGTTCATTTTTGTTGAATCGATATAAAATTTGTAAATATTTGCGGTGGTGCTCATTTACACCGATCCGTAGGAACATTTGTTTTATATCCGCTGTCATTGCGACAGGGAGGGTACGAAAATCGAGTAATAATAAAAACAAGTCGGCCTGTAAATTAGGTCCGACATGCAGAATGTCATTGAGTGACAACCCCGAGTGTGTTTTGGCACTAGCGTCCAAAACCACTCGAATGCTGTCTTTGTCCGGTCTAATAACGGCGTGATGCGGTATGTAGTAACCCTCTTCTGTTAATTCAGAGTCGGGTACCTCCGATAAATACCCCTGAGTTATATAATCGGTGATAGTTTTATTGTAATCCTCGCGTAGGGTTGGCACGCACGTGAATTTACGCTCGAGCGCAAGTAGCCGCCGATGAGCGACACCGCGTGAATTGCCTAATTCGGAGGGATTGCGCGCGAAAGGTAAATCGACAAAATATCTACCGTCTTTAAATAAAACTGAAGAATTAAAATTATTTTCACACTCTAATTCGTCCGGACTAATAAAACGCTGAGATGGAATTTCCTCTAGCTCAAAAAACTTCTGCAAACTTGACTCGACGTCAATGCTAGCAAGCGCGGTAAACGAAGATGTCATGTGTGTTACGTCACTACTATGACAATCAATATCACCGAACAGATGATATTTGGCACATTATAACATAGGATACTTTTTATCCCGATATTTCTGTCGCAGCCATCTGGTTGAGGGAAGGCAAGAAGGAGGCGGGACGGTTGAGGGAAAGGCAAATTTCGCGCCCCCTAGCCCCTAGCCGCCGCAGGAGACGCCCTGGGCGTCGGGAATCCCGGGCGGATTTCCGGCCACCGTAGGCGCGGGTTTGCGGACGGTGAGCAATGGGTAGCTCACCGTCCGGTAAGGACCAGGCCCGGGTCGACGGCGCGTTGTATTCCACGCGCGCCTCAAAGAGATGTCGTCAGCACAAATGTAGGGGTTCACTAGGGCCGATGCCTGCCGGGGTCGCGGGAAGGTACTAAAGAGTCACCGAGGCCCCTGGCAAAACAGGCAACAGGAAGGAATACGGGTGGGTTTTAGTCTGTAAGAGTCTGACACACCCTCCCGCCCAGAGCGGGAGAAGTTATTTGATGATTTCCAATCCAAACAAAAAAAGCAATGCTACATTATAGTTTAACAAGTCCTTATACCTACTATTGTATAGAATCAAGTTTTTCTAACTAAACAGACAGCTGTGCTGGTGGGGAGTTTGTTGCGCCACTTCTTCTTCTCAGCTAAAGCACTAGGAAGTGGTGAAGGTGGGGCGTTTTAGAGAACTGTCTTATGTAATTTTGACGTTCGAAAAGTGCTGATTCTCAGCCTTATTTGGACAAATGACTTTTGATTTGATTTCTCAATTTCAAATTCTAAATTTTCATGATTTTTGTATGATTATCAGTTTATTTGTGTGAGTTTGGCGACAACGGTTCCTATAGTGAGTTTGTTGCATTGCACTTCCACTGTTTTTTCTGTTTCGTGAGGTACCCTATATCTTCAGGTAAACAAAACTGGCATATAGGAATATTAATCGTAATCTAAGCAGATTACGATTAATATTCCTATATGCCGCGGCCGGTTTAATCCTATCAGCTATATCATTCAGATGTACTGTATACTCGTATTATGACTGAAACTAGTAACGCATGATTGATTTTATTATCCTTACTGGTTGAATGCAGATAGTTGAATGGAATCTTAGTACAACGATTTAGATAATTAATATACGTGTGTTTCTGATATCGATGAGATATATAATGCTTCATCATCATCATCATCATTTCAGCCGAAAGACGTCCACTGCTGGACATAGGCCTCCCCCATTATATGGGGCCATAATACAATGCCAGGCAATCCCCTTGGCTTATGTGGTGCTAACTGTGGCCAGCGGAAAATAACCTTCCCATTTTTTGTGATACAGAAAGGGGATGTCTGTGATAGAAAAAGCGTCTTCTGATTTTCCAATAACAGTGTTAACATACATACATACATACGTAAACTACAGATCGCCACCTGCTCCGCTCCTTACATACTCCTTTTGCTTCGCCTACGTTCATACATCTGGTCATACACGCACGCTGGATGCGAGTAGTACCTGACCTTTCTGAAGAACATCATCAATTAGGTCACTACGTATATGTCCTCCTAGGGCGTCTCCACTTACCTCTGCTTTATAAATACCTTTTGTTAGTTACCTTTCATTCATCTTCTCAACATTACCAAACCATCTAAGCATATTCTTTTAAATTTTTGTCACTACCTCTTTTTTTAAACTGCACCGTTGCCTTATCACATTATTTTTCAGCCTATGATAATTTACTCGTATAGTCACGCCAGACATGCTGTGGAAATCCACAGCATTTATCCTACTTTCATGCTTGTTTTGCCACACCCAATATTCACTTCCATTAATGAACGTAGGTTCACACCATTGTGAACAGCCAGTCGAGCTTTTTTGGGCATCGACTGGTTGGTCACAATTGAATGTATAGCACCATTCACTTTATTTCCCGCATGTACTCTCCTTTCCACATCTTCATCGATCTTTCCATCCCTTGTAAAATTACTCCCCAAATATATAAACTCAGTTACTTACTTCACACTCATTATCATTATCATTTATTTTCCCATCACACACCGATACATCCTCTTCTCGTTCAAACACCATTACCTTCCTCTTATTTACATTTATATTCATCCCTTTCCTCTTATATGCTACAATAACAGTGTTAATGTTATTGGAAAATTGGATGTCGGAATCGGATAATGTTAAAAAGCTATACCAATACATTTATTAAGTTAGTGATGACTCTTCAAATCTATCAACTGATGGACTTCCGACCGTGCCTTCATAATTTTCAAATGCCATGATTTTTATCAGGGGGCGACCACTAACAACTTTTTAAAAGTTACTTACTCAATGTTCCTATGACTCAACAACTACCGGTCGTCAACCCCTTTCGCATAAAACCGCGTTAAAACATCAGGACATCGGCTACACGTCGTCTTGACAAAGAAAAACTCTTAAAGAACAGTTTGGATACCCACCCTCCGCACACTTTTGTGGTCCCCTTCATCTCTGTTAGGCCCTGCCATGTCCTCAACGCATTCAAGAGTTATGGAGAGTTTATTTATAATACTTGTGGACGTGTGTTGAAAGGATGTTTCTACCAGGTTTTTATGGTAAATATGTAAAAAAACAAATATATTTTTGTTACTAACCGGAAAAAACACTAAAAAATGAACTTGCCTTACATAGTAGTCGCATATGATGTGTAACATCTGACATCTCAGCTTGGTAATAAGCAACCGAGCAGCGACAGAAATTAACCTCAGAATTTAAAAAGCTAAATACTGAAATATGTATGCTAATAATTATTCATTACTAGTGTTCGCCTATTGGTCGAATTTTGACCCCCTCTACTTACTATCTATATATTACTTACTTATTCCATGCTCAAGCTGTCACTTTCTGTCGCGGGAAAGTACAAAAGGGTTACCGAGGCCCCTGGCAACACAGGCAACGGAAGGAATACGGGTGGGTTTTAGTCAGTAGGAGTCTCACCCTAGCTCCGCCCAGAGCGGGAAAAGTTATTTGATGAATTCCCACCTAAAAAAAAAACAAGCTGTTTCTTTCTGTCTACACACTTCCGTCCCTTTTCACTAAATCACTCCCACAGGAAGCGAGAGTAAAAATGTTACACATTAATACAAGTATCGCATGGGCAGGTTTTATTAAAGGTCTACAAATATTCCGAGCTAGTATTAGTCAGTGGTTGTAAACGCACCCACGATACAAAAGATAAATCTTTATGAGACAAAATGATTTTGTAAAAATATGCTTTGTAGTTTAGGTACTAAGCATTTTTTTACAAGATCAATTTCTCTCTCTTTCTTTATTTATGGTTATTGAATCTAACTAGTTAAAAAGCTTTCACTGACTAACTGAAAGAAAAAAAAACTAAATATTTTATTTCATTTAAAGCTACATGAAACCGAATGAAAAGCTGGAAAGGAACTCCACGGCTACGCTTTTACAAACAATTCGCTTTTACAGAATTACCAAATTACAGTGTTAATAGGTATGGGGGGACAATGTATGCCTGTCAACAAGTACCAGGTACTTAACAAAATAGGAAATGGTCAACAAATCGTCCTACTTTTCCCCTGAATTGCCCGTCGAATACTTTTCAAAACCTATCAAATACATTTCCAACTTATAATATCATAACAATTTTCTCTCATCCCGTCGCAAGATTATTGCGATTGCCCTAAGTTCCCTGCAGAGCGCATGATAACCGTACTGACGGTCGGATGGCTTTCGATAAAATTGTAACCGCTACGGATATTACTGTCGACATTCCACTGCTCCATTTCACCAGCATATTATTAAGTAAGTAAGTAATCATTTATATACTAAAAACTTTGCCAAGGTAACATTAGTGTTGTTTCAATAAAGGATGGGTATGGCTATACTCGTACAAACGAGTAAGACCCTTGAAACTAGGAAAATCTTGTATGTATCTTGAAGAACAGTGTTCCTTAGCGGGATTGACACGTTTTACATAATATTTATAACTGCGTAATGATTCTGATGTTAAGACGCTGACAACACCTTTAGACTACGGTCACTGTCAAATTCCATAGAAAAGAAAGAGAAGCGCGATGACACAACGCTTGTAATTTATTGCAAAATATGAAGTAATTATCTATTTACTCAAAATTGAGTTGAGTAATCGAAAATAAAAAACAACCAAGTTCTGCATTCAAATAAGGCGTTCTTGTTATTAATTAAATACGTAATGTATGTTGATATTTGATACAGATATTTTGGATTAGAACTCAAAGTAAGAGGTTAGTTTAACGTTACTTTGTATTGAGCCTTTGTTTTCAAAACGCATTTTGGTAACAACCAAGTTCTGGGGAATATGTTCAAAATTAACATATTTTTTTTTTCGCTACCAAAAACTATACAGAATTGGTAATTTTTTTTCTTAAGCGAAGCCTATTTTGGTCAATTGGGTCTTGTCAGCGCCTTAAGATATTTATTGAGTGGTTATTTGTGAGGAGAATTGTGTGAGTTGCTGTGGGGTTAAACTAGTCTGTTGAAGTTTGTGTGTGAGTGTGGTATAAGTACTTAGTAGAAAACAGTCTGTAAAGTCTGTGTCGTAATATATGCGATTGTCGTGCGAATAAACAATCATTTGTCAGACACTTATGTTTGCCAATTCTTCGGGCTATGTCGGTTACCTTGATTCGCCTGCGGATCTCTTCATTCGATCACGTAGGGAAATTCCAAGCATAGCCCTCTCCATTGCCATGCTATTTGGTATGGGTTGGTGCATCCCATGATGTTCAATAACAAAAACGTCCCAAAAACAAAAAAGGAAACGCCTCACCATGGGCTCACCAAATTAAACCACAGCAAACCTCGGTGGACATTGTATATTATTCATGATTAACGTTATTAAGCCTCTTTATATAGACTCGGCTCGTCAAGTAATCTCTTCCTTAAATTAAAATGGGAATATTCAAAAGAGGGTCATTTGCAATGTTTTTCGCTTTAAATGGATGGTGGGAGAATATATTGCTATGGGTTTTAGAATGAATTGGTGATATTACTCAATAAGTTATAGTAAATTAAATTTGATTGGATTGGATTTTTTTACTCAATAAACATAAACAAACATAACACCACGCCTTGTTTCCTCGAAGGGCTGGGCAGAGGTGTACCTAGTATACCTACACCCACATTTCGCCAGCTATGTTTAAGTCCCATGTAATAGGGGGCGAGCCTATTGCCATCAACCAGGCACAAATCCAGACTCCGGGCTGCTACTGAGAAATTCCAGATAGAAAAACCCAATAACACTTTGCCCGAGCCGGGAATCGAACCCAGGACCTCATGCTCAGCAGTAGCGCTAGACCAACGAGACAGTCTTTTTACTCTATATGTTATAGTCAATTAAATTTCATTGGATTTTTCAAAGTTTTAGGACCTAGCGATAATTGAAAAAGTTTCATCATATTTTTGAAGTGAAAAATTATTTAGGCGCGTTGAGCAATTTTTGGTAGGAGAAAAACGTATGCGTTCGCGTCACCGACATGTTCGCTAAGTAAGTTAAATTGACCACGAGAAATTTTCAATTTGTTTATACTGTGCATTGTTTAAATTGTGTGTTAGATAATCATTATTTTATTGAAGTACAAACTTTTTAGGGCGCGTTGAGCGAGTTTTAACTTATGTCGGCAGTCCCCACGACTGCCTATGTTTTAAGGGTTCCGTAGTAAACAAGGAACCCTATAGTTTCGCCATGTCCGTCTGTTGTCTGTCTGTCTGTCTGTCCCCGCTGTAGCTCAGAGACACTTATGCTATGGCTACACTGTCGCGATAACGCGAACTACATTTCGCGCTCTCAGTTGTACAGCGAGACGTCGACCGGTGTGCGAGAGAGAGCGCGTGACGAGGAGTTCGTTTTATCGCGACAATGTAGCCGTAACTCGAAAGCTGTAATTTGGCATATGTATACATACATTAATGACGTCGATAAAGTGGTACAATAAGGCCTTGAAACTAAATTTTTTTTTCATGATTTTATTGTACCTGAAATGTGGGGATGATATTTTTTTTCTCGTCTGTACTATGGTGTTGGAAAGGCCGTTCAAAAATATTGCGGATTTGTCAACACTATTTTTCGATTCAAGAATCCGTTGTTAGAGTCAAATGTCCCCCCTCCCCCCTGGCAACAAAATGGTTGTTTATGGAAAAGTGAAAAAATTCATGGCAGTAGTACATATAATGAAATTAAAGGGAAAACTATCACAGCTAAGTAGGTTTTATAAGTTAACGAGTAATAGTTGACCAACTGCAAACAAAATAACGATAATCGACATAGGTCACGGTCCGTGACGTATATCGATGTACGGGAGAACATGTTTTTCAACTACAATGTTATGTTTGTTTTTGGGATAAAAACATCCCAAGTAATCCCAACTAGGGCCACTAGGGCCGATGCCTGCCGGGATCGCGGGAAGGTAATTATGGGTCACCGAGTCCCCAGGCAACACAGGCAACAGGAAGGAATACGGGTGGGTTTTAGTCAGTAAGAGTCTGACACACCCTCCCGCTCCGCCCAGAGCGGGAAAAGTTATTTGATGATTTCCCACCCTCAAAAAAAAAAAAAGTAATCCCAACTACGGAACCCTTCATTGTGCGTGGTCCGACACGTACTTGCCCGGTTTTTTAATACCTTTTAACGGTAATTGCACCGCAACTTAGTCTTGATAAACATTAATAGTAAACAATAAACTTACGAAACAGATGTTGCAGAGTCAAATAAAAACCAAATTGTTTCATTCGTTGGACAAAGACCAAAAAACAAGTCTATTTGTTTTTGCTAAACTATTATTTTGACGGTATTTTGCTTTATTATATAGGCTTTTGTACACCTAACTTTTTGAAATATCACTTGTTTTTCACTCTTTCGTTGAGAATGTTGTGCCAAAAATGCTATTGCTGCTGGAACAGTTGTTGTTTTCGTATTTTTTTTTTGTTTTTGTTGTTATATTTGATTACTAGTACTATATTTATTTATTAGTACGAAATTATGTATTACGTAAGTATATTGAAGCTGTTTGTACTCTGTCTGGCATTATTGCTGAAATAAACCTTTTTGGCGCAGCCGTGAGGCACATACTATTGTTGTTAAAAAAATATTTTCACTTATTTATTTTGTTTTTGTATTTTGTGTTTTACGAACTATGTCAAAATAACCGTTATTTTTTCTTTATTTTATTTGTTAGATAGTAATGATGAAAGATTCATAGAAGCTTTCATGTCATATTAAGTACATGGAGAGTAACTACTATCTTACTGTGTCTAATATATTTTCAGTTTTAATTGTTAGTTCTACATGTATTCAAGAAAAAAATAAAGAAAAACATAAGAAGAAGAAATAAATAAATGCGGACTTGAGAGTCAGTTTGGTAACTACCAAACTGACTCTCAAGTCCGAATTTTTTTTTTCTTCTTCTAATTCTACATTTTGTTGTATTATCTCAAAATCAAAGCAAGCATGAAAATTAATATGCCTACGCCTATTCAGCCTATAACGTTCCCACTTCTGGGAGACAGGCTTCCTCTTTGTGAGAGGGAGTGGTCCGTAATCCATCACGTGGGCCCAGTGTGGGTCGGCAGATGTCACATGTCTTCGAATTTTTGGTTCTAGGACATACCGGTTTCCTCACGATGTTTTCCTTCACCATTTTGAGAGCAGTGGTGATGAAATGAAATACACAAAGTAGTGCCTGCCTGGGTTCGAAGTCACGACCTGTAACTCGTAAGTCTGGGCCGATACCACTGATGAAAATTAATATAAGTAACTGAAATAACTCACAAATTGAGCCATCATCACTCCATTGCCTCACTAACAATAAAAGGGTGATAAGCAAGAAATTTACACAAGCAACTGTCTACTCCACCGGACTTTTAGTACCAAAGTTCGTCAATTGATGCCGAGACTCTTGGGACACATCCAAAAGTGAGAATAAAGAATCCATGGAGCTGTATGTGAATGGAGTTGAATGCTGTGACGTCATGGGGGTATGTATCAGGGTTGAAATACGTCTGTGTAAGAGATAAATCCTTTGGTAATGACTGCGCGGTTTGCTAATGCTAAACTATTGTTTTGTTAAGATTTATTGTAAAGTTTTGAATTGTATACTGCCAGTAATAGTGAGTGAATGGAAGGGTATTACATGTCACTGTGCACGTACTCAAAATTGTATTTCATAATGGTGGCAGGATTTTGGCAATGAAAGAAATTTGCGAAAATCCTTTTTTCTGTGTGATAAATTGGTATTACCGTTACTGTTCAATTTTATTATTATTTCTTCTTTTTTCGGTACTTATGTTTATTTTTCATCAACCAAAATAACGATAAAAATCATGCAGTCAAATGTAAATAAAATACGCTTGAGAGAATTGCGGCTATATTATTCGTTGCCCGCTTATAACGCGACTTATTTTAAAATAAGGGATCACAAGATCACGAGAAAGTAATTTAATTCAAAAAGTCGACAACATTAAGCCATTAAGACTGGCGATAAAAAGATACAACGTCCAATTCTACGACTTTTACGAAGTTGGTATAAAAATATTCAGAATGGATTTTCTTTATCTATTGCTTAACTTTCTTTAAGCCGCATGCGACGTATATAGTAATGTATTGGATATACATATACAGCAGTTCCTGGCTCTAACATTCGCCATCTTGTATCCTTACAAAAGTTAAAGTACCTAGTATTATATAATATATTATTTATGATTCTATTATATGTGACTGCCTCGTTGGCCGAATCGTTGCAAGCACTTCTGTCGAGCATAAGGTCCTTGGTTCGATTCCCAGGTTGGGCAGTGTTATTGGGTTTTCCATCTGGAATTTCTCAGTAGCAGCCTGAAATCTGGATTTATGGCCCGGTCGATGGCAATAGGCTCGCCCCCTATTATATGAGACTTAAACGTGACTGGTGAAATGTGGATGTACTGTAGGTGCATATCTGCCTTACCCTTCGGGAAAACAAGGCGTGATGTCTATTGAACCATTTCAACGCCAATTATTACTAGCTATACCTCGCGGTTTCACCCACATAAGTCTCGATCCCATGGTAATACGAGTATCGGGATAAAATGTATCCAATTTACTAAACCAGGACATGGTCTACGTATGTGCCAAATTTCATTTGAATCCGTTCAGCCGTTATAACAAATAAACAAATAAACAAATAAACAAATTAATAAACAAATGCACAAATACACAAACAAACTCACTTTCTGATTATTCTTATTAGATGACGACTAATAGAGAAGTATGGAAGAAAGGCACATGTTCGCAATATTATTGCGAACACCTCAAATAAATTGGGATAAGGGCAGGAGAACGATGAATGATGATGAGTATAATTCATAAGTTAATCAGCTAGTCAAATTTTCATCCTTTACCATTTTATAGTACAGGTATTCAAAGAACTATTTATATAAAATTTAATGCAAACAAAACATTTTACTTTCTTTTATTTCTAAGTTTCACAATTATGAAATCACATAAATCTTGCCATTCTCTTAGTTTCCGCCATAACACAAGGTTTTTGAATGTCCTTATTAAAATCATTTTAAAATAAATTAAATAAGGGCCTAACCTTTTTTTTTTGTAACGTAGGTACCTCTTCCTACCTCAGCCTTTTTTTGGCCTAAAGCAAAAAAATCTGGGTCTCACAGCAAGCAGTAAACTGTGGGCAATCTCAAAATTAATTAAGTCAACTATATTACTTGCAGTACATCGTAACTCTTAACACCTCTATCGCTGCGGGATACCTCCTAATTGCGGGAAATGAACGAAAAATTTTATAGACCCGTAAAAGTCCTTGTCGTAATAAATTGCTACAGTTCATTGCACCCTCAGTATTTGTGATAGTGCTTTTTAGGGTCCCGTACCCAAAGGGTAAACCTGCACCGTCTGTCTGTAGTCTGTCACGGTCTGAATATTTGTAACTGTCTGAGGTACCAGCCAGAGTTTTTTTTCTATAATTTTTTCGATTATTAGTTCGGTACTATGACATTCATCATGGCAAATAATAAAAGGAGACAACTACCCAAATTTTGATGGTATGTATGTAGGTATATAACTCTCACGATTCCGGCTCACACTTGGCTGGTTTTTTCTTTTTTTTTATTGCATGAAACATTCTTTTGTTTTTAGTCTCTGCAGCTAGAGGGTTGATTAATACAGCGTTCGTTCGTAAGAAGGAAAAATTACTTTATTAGAGAGATCGAATCTTTATTTTCTAGACGACGTTTTAAAAGTGTAGACGATATTTACACAGTAGTGATGGAAAATTTTCGGTCGAATAATATTCAAACTAAAATGCTGACACTTGTTATGAATTTTGATTTTAGATAGACTGCCCAGCCTCTCTGAGCTTGTCGATTTATATAATACAAGCCGTGTGCACAATGGCATTTTCCATCGGCAAAAATTAAGAACTTCCATACAAACTTTCATCCCGGTCGACGTCATCACGTCAACGCCGGCTGTCGCTGAAAACCAGCGTTGGGGCTGTGTCTCGCATAGGGTCGCAGCATTATGCTGAGCGAATTTGTGTTCCTTCTTTGCGTCACGTTTACCGCAAATAAACGTATTCTCTTTATTTTCTTTTTCTATTTATACCTTATTTACCACTCTCGGGAATGAATTTCAAAAATATTTTCGTAGTGCTCACCTTATGTATAAATACTAAAAAAAAAACTTAACAGAGAAAAATACATAACCACCTTCGATAAAGAATCTTGCGCAGAATTTCATACTTCTATACCCAGTGGTTTAGATTGTGCGCTGTCTGTCAGCTACATTGAGTTCACACGATTCGTTTTTAGTTGATTAACTGCCAAGTCCAAAACGATTTGAACTGTCTGAACAGACTTTCGATCAAATTTAATTAAAATTTCAAAGTACTTTTTTTAACCCGTGGAAAACCGTGATTTATTAATGGATTTACCGGTGAGGAGGTTGCCTATCCTCCGCAGGGTAGCACGAAACTCTGTCTAGTCTCAAGTTCATGCCAATAAAATCTAAATTCTCTAATGTTTTCTCATAAACCTTAAATTTACAGAAAGATTTTCACTAAACATAAAAGCTCTTGACTTATAGGTACTCCCATTGTTAACTGAAAATCTAATCTGCGGTTGACAGCCTCGTTTTTATCTCATGTCCGATCTCGAGGGTCGGTACTGCTTTGTATTGGTATTGTATACCTACTGACGATTGGTATACATTTTGATACATACTATTTCTTTTAGCCAACTAAAGCCGGCCAGAAATATCGAATAAACTAATTCATTAGTTCCTTGTTGGGATCTTAATTATTGTTAATATGATTTATTAACACCTCTTCCCAATGCCTACATGGCGATATACCATCATCTATGTATTGCTCAAAGGGTTAAGCAGAGTTGTAGGTACCCACATTTCGCCAGTTATGTTCAAGTCCCATGTAACAGGAGACGAGTCTTTGGGGGGCAATATTTAGGTGTTATAAATATTATGCAACGAAATTTTTTAGTAAAAAACCACTATTTCGTACATTAAAACTAACCTAAAATAGGTAATCTTCAAATACCAAAAACCTTTTCCCAATCACGTAAAAATTCGCTTACGGTAAAGATTTTCATACAACGAAACTGACACTTTACCAGCATTATCTTAAAGGGAAGTTGTGCGCCCTTAACCTTGGTCGCCCTTGACTTGCAATCAATTCCGTTGCCCGGGTATGTTGCCAACAGGTTTTATGGTCCATTTTATTGCCCGGATTTGCCCGGGTCGCGGATATCCTCAAGTTTCCTTATCGCCGACAAAAACAAGTTTTCAGTAAATAAGACTGTTACGCTGTTTTTGCAAGGAGATGTCCTAAGCTTTAAAGCGAGGGATGTGTACGATGTTAACCAAAAGGATCGGTTTATTTTCAAGTTTAGCTTGTTTTAGTGAAAGAGGGTTCAAGGGTTTTTAACATTTTTGTTAAAGCACCCTTGCTTGTGGTGCGAGTGGTGTAGCTTTGTGAAGTACAGCGCAGAGCTGAGTAGACAATGTAAAGCAGGCAGCACGTCAATGCTAACTAAACAACAGTATAAGCTGGCCTCTTATTCTATTGAAACTCCGCCCTACGACAGGCCAGCTCAAGGTCAGAGCCACCACGGTGGCGCAAATTGCGCGTCGGTGGTCGGTCAACCACCGACGCGCAATTTGCTGTGAACTGCACTATGTAGTTAGCTCGCACGGCTACTTCTTATATGCTCCGCTATACCAATTAGCGGCTCATTGGTTAATTCGCACGAATTTGCTCGCCCGAAACGGGCGAATCGACACTTTTAGTCAATATTTTATTTTCTGTAGGCGATTAGCACGATGTTAATTTATTAGTGGGCGAATCGACGACTCCAGAAATATGCATTCTGCAATTAGCACATTTAACTTTATGCAAATAAGTTATGAGAAAGTACACTAGAAACTACGTGTTCCAATTATTTTTATAAAAGTTTATATTTTATTTATGAGAAAAAGAAAATATTTTGTATACCAAATGTCTAATAAGTATTTCTGGAATTGCCAGTTCGGCCACAAATAAACGAACTTCGTGCGAATCGCTTACAGATAAAATAATATTATTTTAAGTGTCAGTTCGCCCGTTTCGGGCGAGTAAATTCATGCGAATCGACCCGCCCGCTTCGTGCCCTTAGCTTTGGTGGAAATAGACACACAAATAGTTTCGTAGCATATCTACATAACACCGCTTACCTGCCTCGCAGATTTCTGATTGAATAGCAACCTTATGGGAGCGTTCTATCTGGTTAGATTACGCACTAATGTAATAGTATTGGGTGTGAGAGGATTAAGATGTTCCGGAACAGTATGTTTTTTTCGCTTTTGGTTAGGTAAACTAGGTTACGGTTTCAGTGGGTACCGTTCACTTATATTTTGTGGTAGCTAAAGCTGATTTAGTAGAACAGGAATTATTAAATAAGATTGCTTTCGCGATCGTCTCGATTGCTAGCTCTAAAAGCTTGTTATAATTTCCCCTATTTTACAATTGGTATGTTTCTCCAGCCCCTTATTTTAATTAACTTACCTGACAGATATCATTTTTGATTCATACAATTTCTGTTTTATTTTTTATTTATATCTGATCAATTAGTTCCTCAAACAGGTTTTTTAATGTATCTGTTCACATTTGAACACTTGAAATATGGTCCCAAACGGTATTATTTTCTTAGGATGCTTAAAGTAGGCACTTTAAGAATCCTAAGAAAATAATACCGTTTCATTCCCAATGCCATACAATCACACACTTTGTCATCTTCCCTTCTATCCGGAAATGACACTGAGCAAATAATATCCACATCTGAGCAATTCAAGCCTTTCTGCAGGAACGGAGATAAGGGTGATCGAGAACCTTCTATAACAATTTGAACTTAGTACCTCGATATCAGTAAATAATAGAAAATGAAAGATTTTTCATTTTCTTTTACTTTCATTCTGGGTCGACGATTAAGTGTCCCGAAGGAATGACTGTAGCAGTTTTAAAAAGTTTAAAATCTATTGTTTTTGTTATTTTCGGGTGAAGTCAAGAAGTCTATATTAGGTAAGTCTGGCAAAGAAACAACTTTATCATAACATCACACCAGTATTCCCAAAAGGGTTAGGCAGATGTATCTGTAGTACATTTCGCCAGTTATTTTTAAGTCCCATGTAATAAGGGGCGGGCCTATTACCATTTAACGGGCACAAATCCAGACTCCGATCTGCTACTGAGATATTCCAGATGGAAAAAGCCTAAGCTAAGCCTAAGCCAAAGTACACACTAAATACACTTGGCTTATCCCGGGAATCGAACCCAGGAACTAAGCAACCCCAGGCAAAGAAAATGATGATGAAAAGCATTAGTACATAATTTAGCAAATATGTATAAATAAATAATAAAATTAATAATACAAATCGCTGATGACACAACCCTCATTGTGAAATGTGAAAATGCAGACACATATGAACTAGACATAAATAAAGCAATAAAGAATACAATACACTGGCTACATTCTAACAATTTACAGATTAACATGGAGAAAACTAAAATGATCCAATTCCAAACCAATATAAGGAAGCCATTGACGTTAAATGTTAAATATAACGACACCATAATCGAACAAGTTGCAAGTACTTAATTTCAGTACTTTAAGTTGTATCAGAATTGCGACTCATCGATCGAAAACACACATCGATTACGTTTGTGATAAACTCGACAGATTTGTCTACGCATTAAAAAGATTAAGAGTCACGGTATCAACAGAAGCTGCTCTTTGTGCATATCACGGATACGTTTCGTCCGTACTCGCTTATGGTCTCTTGTTGTGGGGTAATTCGGTTGATATTTTAAAAGCCTTTAGAGTACAAAAAAAATGTGTACGTGCAATCTGTGGAGCCTGGTATACGGTTAGTTGTAAGCTCTTGTTTACAACTAAAGTACAATATTCTGCCATTACCGTGTTTGTACATTAGAGAATTATGCCTATTTGTAAAACAGCATCCAGAATATTTTACTAAACACAAAGATGTAAACAAACGAAATGTAGCTCGTAGAAATAAAAATAAATTTAAACATGAACTCTGTTTAGCGCAATGCAGGCTCGAATTGTATAAGAGGAACTCGTACATAAATTCTGTAAAGGTATAAATAATAAATTACTGGACGCCTTTAAAGATTTGCCTTTCACCATGTTTAAAAAAAGGTAACGCAATGGTTAAACAAAAAATGTTTTTACAATCTTAATGAATACATGTCAGATCGTGGAGGCGGAAATTGAAATCAATACTATTGGTATATACCTAGTCAAATATGAACGAGCAAGACTTGTTAAAAAAATATATTTATTTAATTAAAGACACGTGTGCTTCAGCATGAGCTTTATAATACGAGAACCCTTAAATCTAAGTTACAAGGACTTATATACTAACAGAGGTTTTACATTTGTGTGGATGGAAGGTTTACATGTGTTGTGTCTGTGGTGGTTCTTAACAATGGGAATGCAGATCGTATGACGGATCATAATACTTCTAATGTTTTTGACAGTCATTTTAGGATTTATTGCATTTATGTATTATTACCAGGAACTACTGAGTGGCATGTTATGAACGAGCCTTATAATATAGTTCATAGAAATGATTAGCTAGGCATAACTCATTACGGTTCGTGACAATGGTTGACTATGTTCTGTTCGTGACAATGGTTGACTGTATTCTGTTCGTGACAATGGTTGACTATGTTCTGTTCGTGACAATGTTTGACTATGTTCTGTTCGTGACCATGGTTGACTGTGTTCTGTTCGTGACAATGGTTGACTATGTTCTGTTCGTGACAATGGTTGACTATGTTCTGTTCGTGACAATGCTTGAGTATGTTCGGTTCGTGATAATGCTTGACTCTATGCATAACTAGTTACACAATACAAAAATAAAAAATAAGGATAGTGTAGTTATCTCATAGAGAAATAAATAAACAACAATGTGTTAAAGGTAATTTACTCGCTGACAGAAACACTAATAAAATTGTCAATGCTGTCTGAGACCGTTCTGTGGAACACTTTTTAATCTAAGAGGTCCCCCGACTGATGTAAGGATTCTACCCGTCGATACCCCATACATCTAAATCTGTTTAGGCATTGAAAAGTTATGGTGGCACAAAGAAACTCACATAGATACATACACACAACAAATAAGTAAATTTTGTTAGTTTAAAATGCTCCTTTTTTACTTTTGTATTTCTTGTGCGAGTCCCAAATAAAATATTTTTTTTTCTTTCTTTTATATACATGAACCGTAAAAAACACATTACACTCCTTTTTAGGCAGTCGTGTAAAAATGTTTCGAATGTTGGCTTAGGTAACCACAAGGTATAAGTATTTAATTATAATTGGGAAATTGTCTATATTATTCCAACGTTTTCTCCAAGACACTTAGCGAAAATCGTGTCAAAGCATCTAATTTCCAATTTAGCGACAATGACTGTAACCCTACGGCTACACTGTCGCGATAACGCGAACTACATTTCGCGCGCTCTCTGTTGTACAGCGAGATGTCGACCGGTGTGCGACAGAGAGCGCGCGAAGTTCGCGAAGTTCGCGTTATCGCGACAAATGTAGCCGTAGGGTTACGCACCAATCTCAATCAAAGCGTAAACCGCAACGACCTCCTACGGCACGATACGATAAGACGATCTTAACTGAATAGTTTCAATCTCAAACGGGATTATCTTCAAACAGTGGGGCGCAGCTTCCTTGTAACAGACGGTGAGCAATGGGTAGCTCGCCGTCCGATAAGAACCAGGCCCGGGTCGACGGCGCGTTGTATTCCACGCGCGCCTCAAAGAGATGTTAGCACAAGTGTAGGGGTCTACTAGGGCCGATGCCTGCCGGGGTCGCAAGGAAGTTTGAAAAGGTTACCGAGGCCCCTGGCAATACAGGCAATGGAAGGAATATGGATGGGTTTTAGTCTGTAAGAGTCTGACACACCCTCCCGCTTCGCGCAGAGCGGGAGAAGTAATTTGAAAACATCCCACCCAAAAAAAAAGGCTTCTTTGTAAACCTGTTTACAAATCCATATTGAATGAGAAGAAAAGAAGTAGCAAATGCCATTCAAACACTCTCAGCCATTTTTCTAATGGCTGAGAGTGTTGTGTGATATTCGATACTCATTTGTAGCATAATTTCCTTGGAGAGCGAACTATAGCTGGAGAAAAGCTAATATCAATAAATAAATAAATAAATAAACATTTATTTCAGAATCAATTCCATATTTGTAAACTTATTGTATCATTGTAAACTTATAATCTAGTGTTAGTTACATTTATTCTAAGCTGCGTCAGGCACGCCGATCCTGGAGAATGTCTACTTGACTGCGTGCATTTGTATCCACCGCCCCAAGATCGCAGAGTCCCACCTATCAGCTAACGTTCTAAGAATAGTGTTGGGGCTGGCGCGAACACGTCGAAGCAGCGAAACGCATCTCTTGCGCATGATGGCCGAAAAAATATCAACGATATAGTTGAAGAAAAGAATATTAGAGTTGACTATAATCAATCGTCGAAAGGATCCGGCAATTGGGACTCGAGGTGGCCCTGCACAAGTCCGAGGCCATGTGTTTTCATGGTCCTCGGAACGCGCCACCGTTGGGGTCCCAAATAACGGTAGGAGGGGTTTCCATCGGCGCCGAGTCGACGATGAAGTACCTGGGACTCGTCCTCGACAGCCTGTGAAACTTCGTGGAGCATTTCCGACGTTTGGCTACCAAACTGGAGCGGACAGGCGCTGCATTGAAGCGGCTCCTGCCCAATCTAGGGGGTCCAAACGCCTCCTGCCGGAGGCTCTACGCAGGGGTCGTGCGGTCCATGGCCCTCTACGGGGCTCCTGTATGGGCGCGCTCTCTGGCGCTGCGGCCAGCCCGCCGCTTGAGCGCGGCCTAAAGGGTCCTCACCGGACACGGCAGTTTCGGGAGGTTCCTGTGTCGGATAAGGCGGGAGGAAACGTCCGGGTGTCACTGTGTGGATCGCCCGGAGGACACGGTGGAGCATACGGTGGAGGTCTGCCCGGCTTGGGCAGAGCACCGCCGTGTCCTCATGGAGGCGATCGGCGGCAGAGATCTCTCGCGTCCGGCCTTGGTTCAGGCCATGGTACGGAGCGAGAGCATGGGCAGCCGTCACCTCCTTCTGCGAGGCGGGACGGTTGAGGTAAAGGCAAGTTTCGCGCCCTCTCGCCCCTATCCGCCGCAGGAGACGCCCAGGGCGTCGGGAATCCCGGGCGGATTTCCGGCCACCGTAGGCGCGGGCTTGCGGATGGTGAGCAATGGGTAGCTCACCGTCCGGTAAGGACCAGACCCGGGTCGACGGCGCGTTGTATTCCACGCGCGCCTCAAAGAGATGTCGTCAGCACATAGATAGGGGTCCACTAGGGCCGATGCCTGCCGGGGTCGCGGGAAGGTACTTATGGGTCACCGAGGCCCCTGCAACACAGGCAACAGGAAGGAATACGGGTGGGTTTTAGTCAGTAAGAGTCTGACACACCCTCCCGCTCCACCCAGAGCGGGAGAAGTTATTTGATGATTTCCTACCCTAAAAAAAAAAGACTATAATAATATATTAGGAGAATATTAGGAAAAAACTTCTAGTGAGTTTTTTTTTAATTTTGCATGGATTACTAAGAAAGCAGTGAATGGCCACCCAATAACGACTATCCAAATACGGAGCGTTTTTTGTTATCTTAATGTCAAATTGAAAAAGAAAGATTTTTATGACGGCCGTGATTTTTTTTATTGTTTAAAAAACACATATAACTGTCATCACAGGCTTACCTAATGCAATAGTGTAATTTTAGTTATACCTACTTATAATAGCTTACAAATTTCCTAAAGGCTAAGGGCTCTTACAGACTAGGGCGATATCGCTGGCGCGACAGGCATATTGCTGCCTGTCGCGCCCGCAATATCGCCTCAGTATGCAGGAGCCTTTAGACTTAATATGATGGAACAGTTTTCCTAGGAAACCAAAGTTTTATGCGTCAACAAACCGCAAATAATATTTGCGGACGATTTATGTTTCTAATTTAACTTTTATTTTACCTTTTACTAGCTTTCCCCGAGGCTTCGCTTCGCGAAATTGTCCAACGTAAACGTACTACCGGGATTAAAGTATCCTATGTATTAATTCAGATTATTAACTACTTCTGTGCCAAATTTCATCCAAATCCGTTCAGCCTTTTTTTCTGTAATAGCCGTTAAGAAAAGGTAATTGACTCCTGGGCCCCAATTCTGTATAATAATTATATATCCCTGCTTATATCTTAGTATGTGCAAACCACGCCAATATCGTGTCTTGTAGAAACCCATTTAACGGCAAGGATTCGAAATGCCGTATTCTATAAGCTCCAAGACAAATTGTCTATGGCACATTATGAAATCACGCGTGCGTCTTGATGGTTTATTCGACAGTATTTGATCCTAAACCTAGTAATTTCAAATACTCAATTTTGAACATCAATAATTCTTAAAGTATCGTTTTTTATTTTATTTTATTATTATTTATAACATTAAAAACCTTAAGGCAATTTATTAGAATAACAATATTTTGACAGGGCATGTATTTAACGCGGCGACAAACTAATCTGATTTAGGGTTTTAAAAATAATTAAAATGGGTAGCAAAAATAATAAGTTGGCAGTTACAGTGAAGAGTTTTTCAAACTCAAACTCAAACTCAAACTCAAAGCATTTATTTCAATTAAACCATTTACAGGCACTTTTGAATTGTCAAGGAGTCGGTCAGTTAGAAATATGAAGCTAGTTGCCCATTCCAAAGCGTAGTAGGTACCTATGGAGAAGAACGGGCAAGAAACTCCATGGACACTCTTTTAAATTAAATTGATACATAAAGATTAGTACAAAAATAATGTTGAAATTATAACCAAATGTGAGGACGATGCAAAATAAAAAACGCGTCCATAGTAGAAAGAGAAACAAAAACAATTTCTAAATAAAATAATTACAAATAAGCCGAGGACGCTAAGAGGTGACCAGTCCCAACTAACGGCGCCCGTTCACGAGCATGACGCATGGATTAGCACCATTCAGCTCAACCATTTTGAAGGGAGCTAAATGATCCAACACACGCGCCACCATCAGCGAGACATCTGAGTGAGCATGACATACTCTCAGCCGCCAGGACCCATTCAAGTCAATTACATAACCGGCAAATGGTAGCTCCATTATACATAGTACTCACACCTGTGCAATGCAATTATACAATACAACGTAGGTTGAATTTATACAATGCAAAGATAGTCTTACAATGTTCAGCTGCTCCAACAGTATTTTCAAATGTTAATTATTCAATTGGTTGTGGTTGTGGAGCGAGACCAGCATTGAGCCAAGCATTTTGATCAGCGATGTAATCACCCAACTTATAATATGCCTGCCTGCATTTTGTTTTGGTATTTGAGAATCACCAACAACCGAGGGTATCTGACGCTCGGCGGCTGCTGCGGCGGAACGCTCGCTTCGCTCGCTCGCTTTCGCGCGATAGTGGTCACTGTTCTAACCTAACCTAACCCGAATGGTTTTATACTTAAAATGCTACTTCACTGTAGCTGCCTACCTGTTGTTTTTGCTACCTATTTTATTTTTTTAGTAGCAAATAGTTAGTCGCCTGGAAAATAATTAGCCTTTTGACAGCAGTGTTATAATTTAATGAGATTAATGCTTTTGAATGTACTTACTACGTATGTTTTCAAAAGCGGACCGAGTGAGTTTACATTTTATTTGTTTTGGGAGTGCTTGTAGATTTCAAAATAATAGATTTCAACTTAACTGATTGGCCAATTTCGTGATTGAAGGGAATAGTTGTAAGTATTATCATTTGCCACCTACACTATTTTTGTGCAAAGTTTTTACTAGTTTGAACTTTGTAACCTATAACGATTTATTTGTATTTACATTTATACGAAATTTTGTACGAAAAATGTGTTTTGTCATCCGATCTCGGATATATCAGAAAGCATTTTCGACAATGTTCATAAAGCATGACCTTACAATGTCCCTTACAATGTATACATGTATGTAATTATACGAAAACCAGTTGTCACCTTCTTCAATATATTTTGCCGAATTTTACCCGAACACAATCTTTCTATCGAACCTATAACGATTCCGTACGATTTTCAAGCTTGGTATTTTATCAGTTCAAACCACGCCAACTTCGCGTTCATTTCGCGCGGTTTTGTTCGTTGTGTCATAGAGAATACGATAATGGCAGATGTCGTGATTAGATAAGGAATTGACGTGATTTAAAAGTGAGGAATCATTAAGCGGTCATAGTTTGTACACAGCTTGAAAGAGTGAGCATGAGCTTCTGTGTTCAATCCCCGGGTCGGGCAAAAGTGTTATTGGACTTTTTCATCTGGAATTTCTCAGTAGCAGCCCGGACTCTGGATTTGTGCCCGGTTGATGGCAATAGGCTCGCCTCCTATTACATGGGACTTAAACATAACTGGCGAAATGTGGGTGTACTATACAAGGTGTCGTTTTGCATCCTCGTCAAATTGAAGGAGGTTACTATGCTAATGATTCTCGACACAAATCAATAATAAAATAAGTAGGTATTTTTTATTTGTTTGGGACACGCGTGTTAAAACGCGGTCCGTGTGATACCACACTGTAACTGCCCTTTTACACACACACTACCGCATACGCAACGGGGTGATTCTTTTCTGTGAAAGTGGTGTATTCTAAAATACTGTCAAACTTAAATAGCTAAAAAAACAAGTAAGTAAGTATGTATTATTTATTGAGCAGGTATCGTAATTTTATTTGATTATATAAGTCTTTCATACCAGCCTCATGAAATTTGTGGAGGATGCAAAACGACACCTTGTACGTACACCTCTGCCTAACCCTTCGGGAATACAGGCGTGATGTTATGTTATGAATGTATTAAACGAGTGTTGCCAAGCCTTAAAATAAACATAGAATCCTTGAAAAAACCCATAAATTGACAGTATATCAATCAGTATACCATCGATCACGAGCCAGTAAGTACGTAGCGTTACGTTACATGCCGCCTACACAAAAATATTACACATTATTTGATAAAGAATGAGGGCCTCACTTACAATGGCTGTTTATTAATTCCTAAAATTATGATCGATTCTATTTTAAAAAGATTGATTACTTGGGGACTGGCTTCGTACTTCGGTTTTGCTTGTATAATTTTTGATTGGATTTTTGTATAATTAATTATTAATACTTTGACAGCCAATCACGTAGTCACCACGTGATGCCGCTTATCCCACAGGACACTGATCACGTACAAAAATATATGCATATAGCACTTACAGTTATTTTTTTTTTATGTTACAATATCTTAAAAAATGCCCGGCATACCAGGGAATGCGTGCTAAAAACCGGCCGGCTGTCAAAGTGTTAAAATTTTGGATGGTTTGGTCATGTTGAGAGGATGAATGAAAGGTGACTAACAATAGGTGACTTACAAGGCAGATGTAAGTTGAAAGGCCGGGAGGGGACGCCCCAGAAAGACATATAGTGACCTCATTAATGATGTTCTTCAAAAAGGTCAGGTGCATAGTACTCACAACCGGCGTGCGTGTATGACCAGATGTATGAACGTCAATCGTCGAAAGGATCCGGCAATTGGGACTCGAGATGGCCCTGCACAAGTCCGAGGCCATGTGTTTTTATGGTCCTTGGAACGCGCCACTGTTGGGGTCCCAAATAACGGTAGGAGGGGTTTCCATCGGCGTCGAGTCGACGATGAAGTACCTGGAACTCGTCCTCGACAGCCGGTGGAACTTCGTGGAGCATTTCCGACGTTTGGCTCCCAAACTGGAGCGGGCAGGCGCTGCATTAAAGCGGCTCCTGCCCAATCTAGGGGGTCCAAACGCCACCTGCCGGAGGCTCTACGCGGGGGTCGTGCGGTCCATGGCCCTCTACGGGGCTCTTGTATGGGCGCGCTCTCTGGCGCTGCGGCCAGCCCGCCGGTTGAGCGCGGCCCAAAGGGTCATGGCCATCCGAATAGTCCGGGGATACCGCACGGTCTCCTGTGAGGCAGCGAGCCTCCTTGCCGGATTGCCGCCATGGGATCTGGAGGCAAAAGTCCTCGCGCATGTATGGGAGTGGCGCGAGGAGGCGAAACGTCGGGGCGTAACTCCACTGCCGCGAGAAATCGCGGTACAGCGGACGGAGCTCCGGCGGGATCTCATGGCGACATGGAGAGTACGGTTGTCGCAACCCAGTGCTGGGCACGCCACGCTTGCGGCGTTAAGTCCCCTCTTTGAGGAGTGGCTAGAGAGGCGCCACAGCGTCCTCACCTTCCGCCTGACGCAGGTCCTCACCAGACACGGCAGCTTCGGGAGGTTCCTGTGTCGGGTAAGGCGGGAGAAAACGCCCGGGTGTCACCACTGTGTGGATCGCCCGGAGGACACGGTGGAGCATACGGTGGAAGTCTGCCCAGCTTAAGCAGAGCACCGCCGTGTCCTCGTGGAGGCGATCGGCGGCAGAGATCTCTCGCGTCCGGCCCTGGTTCAGGCCATGGTACGAAGCGAGAGGGCATGGGCAGCCGTCACCTCCTTCTGCGAAGCAGAAGGAGGTGAATTTTCTGAGTGAACATGGCAACACTGGCCGAGTGACATGTCAAAATTTTGTTCCGTATTTAAAAATTAATTTTAATTAGTAATTAAGTAAAATTAAGGTGTAATTTTATGTGTAATCGTAATATAATTGCATAAATACTCAGGATTATTGTTTTCCTGTTATAATATGAAGTAAAACACCGTGTTTGGTAATACACGGGTAACCTACAACCAACAGCTGACGTTCGGACTGCGGATAAAACGGGGAGTATTGCTTTATTTTTACTTTATAATAGCACACAATCGTCACTTTGACTTCGTTTCACGTCCTCGTTACCTCTTGACGTTAATAGTTCGCTGATTTAGCACTCTGCATTGGATCTAAATCGCATTGTTTACATCGTAAAAAACGAACCTTAACGAAGATTCTGTTCTTCTTATTCTGATCTGTATAATAAGATACAACAATAGAAACGTTCATGACCGTTATTTTTACTCGTAGCATTGTCGATAAACTTTCATATCAAATAATATTTTTTAAATCTAGGCAATCTACCCACATACGGAAAAGTAAAATCCTATGGCAATAAAATCATCATAATTTACATTCAAATTGAAAATATAATTTCGATAATAGCTCTTCAATACAATTCAGTAGCCTACCTCATTTCTCCACCAAATAACTCTTATACTCAACTCTAATTTCTCCCATTTTCCCTTTCATTTCCAACTTTATTTAGTTTGTTGTCCTACTTGTTCTCACCGTTTCCTTATTCTAATTACAGTAACAAATCCCGAAACCATGCCTGTGATGACCCGTAAGGCTACTGCTTAGGATATGGAGCTCAAATTGAGAACGGCCCTCCAAGAACTTGAAGCATTGAAACTCCAATGTCGACAGTTGTTACAGGAGAATGATGAAAATGAGGAGGAAGTCAAGAAGATTATCAACAAAAACTCAAGCCTTAAACGGGAGTTAGTAGACCTACATCAGCAATATCTGAATGTTGTTGATGAACGCGATCAACTGAAGGTGGTCACAGATGGTTTCAGCAACTGTAGTAACTTGTATGAGGAGGCTTTAAGCAAAGTTAGGGACCTAGAAGATGAATTAGTTCATGCTAATAGTCGTATTATCCAATTAGAGAAAGAAAAATCATGTACACGGGTTGAAGAAACTAACCACTTATATAATTAATTATTAAATACTAATTGTAACCCTCGTTCCACAATAACTATTGACCTTACTGAAGATTCCTTGCTGAAACAGAATTATAGTTATAAAGTTAGTCATAAGAAAATGAAAAAATATGCAAAACTGAACAGAATAATTAAAAAATGCAATCAAATTAGGAAACAACAAAAACACTTTTCCAAAACTATTCCACTAAGGAAAGAACGTGTTAATCTAATCAATAAATTAAACAATTATGAAATCAAATTAGAAGACAGCAAAAAAATCTATGAAATTGATACACAGCGCTTACAGTCTGACATAGAGGTACTTGAGAGCAGACTTAGTTCCCTTTACATTAAATATTTGGGCTCTCAGAACCAAATTAAAGAACATATTCTTGCTGCTAATGAGTTAGTTATGTGTCAGTGTACTTGTCAGAAGGTTTCAAACCCTGATGCTGCCCAGCCTGAGGCAACAGAATACCCGTCCCAGACTGAGAGTTTGTCTCAAGACTGCATTCTCAACCAAGATATACCTGATATTGTGCAAGAATTATCTCAAGTGGTACAGTCAGTAGCTAGTAGTGTTTCCTCTTGTAGTAATCAAATTTTTTATCAGTCAGTTATTTTTTCAGATAGTATAGGAAGAGGTTTAGGGAAATTAGTTAGTAACAACTTGAGTTTTCCCACTCAAAATTATTGTTTACCTGGGACATCCTTCAAAGAAATAATGAACTCAATTACAAGAAATCAATATGATTCAAATACTAACATTACTGTATTTGTAGGTAATAGTTCCCAGGTCAAAAAGGAAGATATCACTGACAGTGTTACTGAGATTTTAAAGATAAATTGTAATAAAATTATTTTGTGTGCTTTTCCATATTTTGAGAGGTTATCAAATAGAAAAAACAATTATATACATATGCTTAATAAGCATATTCAGTTCTTAGTAAGTCACTACAGTGACAAACTTATATTTTTTGACACCAACAGTTTTGTTGATAAGTTGAAATCGACAAGGAATACAGTGTATCTGCCCATTAGGTTTAGACATAAAATAGCGAGGCTATTATCTTATATAAACTCAGACATAAGTAGTATGTCGAAGTCTTGTACTATAATTAACACCTCAATTATTAGTAGTAATTCTAATGTACAGGTGGTCACCTTAAATAACTGTAGCTCTAATGCTACAACTATTTACAATAATTGTACGAAGGAGGATCCATGTATCACTATGGCAAATCCTTGTCCTAATGGGGGTTCCACAAGTAGTAGGATCTCATTACATGGTGATGGCATGGGAGTCTTGGGGCTCACTCTGGATGTTGATTTAAACTAGATAGTAAGACAACAGAAGATACCGGTAACAATATAGTTACACCTACCAACAACAAGGTGTCTTCTTGCTCTCAAATAGTTAAATGCAAAGAAGGGTCTAAGCAGACTTCCTTGAAATTATTTCATCAAAATATTCAAGGTTTTTCTACCAAACAATTAGAGATTGAACTATTTTTAGAAAAAACTATGTTTGATATTATTTGTTTAACTGAACATTGGTTGAAAGATTATGAAATGCTAATTAATTACGAAAATTATAGTGTGGGCAGTAGTTTTAACCGAAAATCTATGCTGCGTGGCGGTTCACTAATCTTAGTAAAAAAATCAATTAAATCTAAGCCTCGTAAAGATATAGTTGATTTGTCGGTGGAACACAACATTGAACTGTCCTGTGTTGAGCTAGATAAGCATGTAATAGTGTGCGTTTACAGACCCCCAAGTTATCAAAACTACTCCGTATTTGAGTCAGTAATGGAAGATGTTTTAGCAAAACTTGCAACTGGTAAAAAATCGCTAATTATCTGTGGTGACTTCAATATTAATATCTTAGAGAATAGTTCAAATAGCAGTCGATTGTTAAGTCTCTTTAAATCATTCAATTTGTCAAATGTGTTTTCAGAACCAACCCGCATAACTACAAATTCTGCTACATGTATTGATAATGTTTTTTGTTGCTGCGACTACTTAGATAAAGCTATTGTAAATTATCTCCCTTCTGATCACAGCGGTCAAATCGTTGCTTTCAAGTCCAACACACCATTTAAAAAAATTCAGACACAATTTAGACAAATAACACCCAGCAATCTAAATTGATTTAATAATAACTTAATTAGTAAGTTAAGTACACCGGGCCATATTAATAGCAATGTAAATGAATTATATGAGGAATTATTTTCGATAGTGCGCACCGAGTTCAATAATACTTTAAAAAAGAAAACAAAAACTATTTGCCCAATCTTTTTGTT
The DNA here is from genome assembly GCA_905333075.3 of Atethmia centrago. Lineage (NCBI taxonomy): Eukaryota > Metazoa > Arthropoda > Insecta > Lepidoptera > Noctuidae > Atethmia > Atethmia centrago. The sequence goes on along the minus strand of HG995374.1, from coordinate 24,728,423 downwards.
CAGTGACTGGGCAACTAAAGGTATTAGGAAAAGTAGGGAAAATTTGTTTGAGCTGTATGGCCTTAAGCCTTATATTAACTCTGAAACTTTTAATAAATACGTTGCTACTTACTCTAAAACTTTTAAAAAAACCTGCAAGGTAGCTAAAGCCTTGTACATTAGCAACAAGATCAAATCAGCGGATAATAAAATAAAGACGGTTTGGAAAATTATCAACGACGAAACTAACAGGAGTAAAAGTCATAATAATGATTTCACTCTAGAAACTTCGCGTGGTCTTCTAAGCTCAAACAAAGAAGTAGCGCAAGAATTTGTAAATTTCTTTACCAGTATCCCAATTAAAACTACTGAAACCCTAAATTCCTCGTCTTCGCGTTCTATTGATTTATTAAGAGCAAACGTTTCATCCTGCCCGACTGAATTTAAATTCAAGCATATAAACCCCATAACAGTAATAAAAGCTTTCAAGCAAATCAAGATCAAATTAACAGAAGATCTATGGGGAATGTCTATCAAAGTTTGTACCTCCATTATTGAGACTATAGCGCCGTACTTAGCATTACTATTTAATTTGTGTGTTGATCAAGGAGTCTTCCCGGATCTAATGAAATATAGTAAGGTAATACCACTTTTCAAATCCGGGGATAGTAGAGACACCAATAATTATAGACCCGTATCCGTGTTGCCGGTTTTCAGCAAGGTGTTTGAAAAGGTAATGCTTAATCAAATGCTCAATCATTTTAACACCAATAGAATCTTACACGATCAACAGTATGGCTTCACCAAGGGACGTTGTACGACTGACGCCGGTGTCACCTTATTAAAACACATATTTACGGCGTGGGAAGAGGCCCAAGACGCAATAGGAATATTTTGTGACCTCTCCAAGGCATTTGATTGCGTCGACCACGAAACATTACTCTTGAAACTTAAGCATTACGGACTTGGAGACCTTACGCTCAGTTTAGTAAAATCTTATTTATATGATAGACAGCAGCAAGTTCAAATAAATGGTGTCAATTCACTCGGCTTAAAAGTAGAAATGGGTGTACCACAAGGCTCGATATTGGGTCCTTTCCTCTTTTTAGTATATATTAATGATCTACCCCACTTGTTAAAAACCCAACCACAAATGGTGTTATTTGCTGACGATACTTCCTTAATTTTTAAAATTAATAGACGTGCCTCAAATTTTGACGACGTAAATAACGCCCTATTGCAGGTCCAAAATTGGTTCACTGCTAATAATTTAGTATTAAATGGGAAAAAAACTAAGTGCATAAGATTTTCTTTACCAAATGTCAAAAGTAGTATTTGTGAGATAGTATTGAATCAAGAGAAATTAGAATTCGTCGATAAAACTGTTTTCCTGGGGATTACGCTCGACTCAAGGCTTCAATGGGGGCCTCATTTAACTTCCCTTGCAGGACGGCTAAGTTCAGCAGCATATGCTGTGAGAAAAATCCGTCAATTTACTGATGTAGATACCGCACGGCTAGTATATTTTAGTTACTTTCATAGTATTATGTCGTACGGTATTTTACTATGGGGACGGGCTGCAGACATCGAGTCTATTTTCATTCTGCAGAAAAGAGCCATCAGAGCCATATATGGCCTCCGCAGGTGCGACTCTCTAAGGGAACTGTTTAAAGAAATTAACATCATGACGGTACCTTGTCAATATATCTATGAAAACATCATGTACGTAAGGAAAAATCTACATCTTTTTAGTAAAAGAGGTGAAAGACACAGTTATATCACTAGAAATAGGGACCAATTAGTTCAACCAGGTTTCAGACTGGCTAAAGTAGACTCATCTTTCATGGGGTACTGTTTAAAATGTTACAATAAAATACCTTCCCACGTACTTCAACTGAATGAAACAAAATTTAAATCTAGTATAAAACGCACACTATGTAGCCAAGCATATTATAAATTGGGGGATTACATTGCTGATAAAAATGCTTGGCTCAACGCTGGTCCTGCTCCACAAGGGCGCAAAAACTAATTGATCAGGTATTGAAAATAGTGTTGGAGCTGCTGAAGATTTTAAAAACTCTCTTTGCATTGTATAAATTCAATCTCTTAGTATTGTATAGCTGCACAGCACATTGTTATGTGAGTACTATGCACTATAAAGCTGCCATTTACTGGATACGTCTTTCATTGACTTGAATGTGCCCTGGGGGCTGGGAGTATGTCGTGCTCACTCTAATGTCTCGCTGATGGTGGCGCGTGTGTTGGATCATTTAGCTCCCTTCAAAATGGTTGAGCTGAATGGTGCTGATCCACGCGTCATGTTCGTGAACGGGCGCCGTCAGTAGAGACTGGTCATCTCTTAGCTGCCACGGCTTATTTTAACTTTAATTTTTGAATTGTTTTTGTTGTAATCTTTTTATTACGGACGCTTTTACGTTTTGCATCGTTCTTACATGTATAATTTCAAAATGAATGATGTAAACAATATTTTGTAACCATAATACGTTGATTTAAAAGAGTGTCCTTGGAGTTTCTTGCCCGTTCTTCTCCATAGGTACCTACTACGCTTTGGAATGGGCAACTAGCTTCATCTTTCTGACTGACTGACCGAACCCTTGACAATTCAAAAGTGCCTGTAATTGGTTTATTTGAAATAAATGCTTTGAGTTTGAGAGTTTGCAGTAATGCTCGCGAAGGAGGAGGCGGGACGGTTGAGGGAAAGGCAAATTTCGCGCCCTCTCGCCCCTAGCCGCCGCAGGAGACGCCCTGGGCGTCGGGAATCCCGGGCGGATTTCCGGCCGAAGTTATTTGATGATTTCCCATCCAAAAAAAAAAAAAAGATGTATGAACGTCAACGAAGCAAGAGGGGTATGTAAGGAGCATAGCAGGTGGCGGTCTCGTGCCAATAAGCTAGGTTGCAGCTTGTTGCAGCGGCGTACTTATCGTATTTTTTTTTGGTAACGGGTTGGAAACCCTCATGGATGTCTTCCGCCCTGAGGCGGACGGAGGGGTCTGTTGACTTCTACAGGCTAAAACCACCCCGTGGTCTCTCGCACACTTTCACCGGGGGCTACGGGGGCAATTAAGCACTGCAACGCAGCTCCTGACTGTTGCTGGCCCGCCTCTGCGGGCTCCGTCTGGTCAAGCGGGGGGAGTGAGGTATTTGACTCCCCCCGCAACGTCTGAGAGGGGCGAACGTGGAACATTACGCGCCACCACCTCGGATCTTATATGATAGGAGGCGGTGAATGTCCTCGAGTCTACCGTCCCTGAACCCATTTAGGGGGACGAAAGAGGGCGTTATCTGCCCTCTGCCGACGCCTGGTCTGCCTGCTGCGGGCCGGAAGAGCACTCGAAATTTGAGTCGTCCTTATCGTACTTACACCAAGATCGTTGCTTTGGAGACGTGGTGATGGCGAAAGCTACTTCGCATACCATGGACCGCCATCAAAACGAATAAATCCATACTGAAAAATCTCCATTTCACCAAGCGGCTTTTCAATATTATACGAGGATACCCTTTGGTTTTCCGGACATATTATGGGTTCACCTAAGCATTGTCGGGATAGGCTTATGATACTGGACTGGGTGGAAGGAATACGCCCTTAGGCAAAGCACCGGCAAGATGTTCAGACACGATCAAGCAAGCTGTTAGAGGCAGCATGTACCGAGCGGTCCACAGTGCAGAAGACTGCATAACTTAGAATCGCGTTGTGTGTGGTCGCGATCCTCAGCATTGAGGAACGACAAAGAAGAGATCAAAACGTAGTCAAATATGTTTTTTATTCTTTAATAGAAGTTTGATCCAATCTAATACACATTGATTTTATTACAGATTTCATTAAAGAGCCACCTACTGTTTTTGTATATACAAAACGGATGAGTGATTTATTACATAAAGTAACAAGAGCAACAGCCCTCAAAATAGGACACAAACAAACGTTTTATACTTTTCACTAGAAATACGTATTTCTGAGTAGCTGTGGAAACCCGATATACCCGGAAGCAAGTGTGCTTGAATATTTGAAATATTTTTAATTAATTGTCGATACCTATGATGATTAATTTCACTTAATTACCAGCATACCACGTTACACCAGCGTATTGTGTTATTAACTCTGTGGCCTAATAATTGAATTGAATATTAAATACCTTGAGGAACGAAGTTCCTTAATGCACGTTATACTCAGCGCACTCGGATCACTCGTGTGTCTGTCTGTCTATCTGTCTGTCCGTCTATCATAGCCGATTTGCTCCGAATCTACCCACTGGACCGATTAAGTTGTAATTTGGGACACATATGAATTTCTGTGTCCCAAACACGAACAGTAACGTAAATGAATAAACATAACATAACGTCACGCCATGTTTCCCCGAAGGGTTGGGCAGAGGTGTACTTGTAGTACACCCATATTTCGCCAGTTATGTTTAAGTCCCATGTAATAGGCCTATTGCCATCAACCAGGCACAAATCCAGACTCCGGGCTGCCACTGAAAAATCCAGATAGAAAAACCCAATAAGACTTTGCCCGACCCGGGAATCGAATCCAGGACCTCATGCTCAGCAGTAGCGCGACCACTAACGAGCGAGGCAGAAAAAAATAAAAAATAAATGAATTTTGGATTGAATTTTGGAGTTTCACTATTAGAAATTAAAAAAACTAAAATTTGAACATTAAAGAAAAAGTTTTGCAAACTGGATCGTGTGACATATCAAATGAAAGGAGTTGTCTGAATTCCAAATATTTCTTTTTTTTTAATAATCAGTTTTAATAAATGATTAAAAAACAAAAACCAGACTGCAAAAACACATATCTGAAAAGAGAAAAAACAAGCATTATAATCTACAGAATGTTGGTATTGCAGGCCAGACAAACAAAAGTTACACCGTATTCATATTATTCAGGTTATTGAATTCTATAGATTATAATGCTTGTTTTCTCTTTTCAGTTAGTTATGTGTTTTAGCAGTCGGGTTTTTTGTTTTTTTTATTAATTTGATTTTTTTTTTTGTAAGAAAATAAAGCAGCTTATATTCTTTGTGGGGTATAAGCAGATATTTTACCAGCGTACCAAAGTTTCGGTCAAATTCTTGTAAAGCGTGCATTTCAATAGCATTAATATAGCATTTCATTACTAGCTGGGCCAGCGGCTCCGCTCACGTGGTTTTAAATTATTTTGACTTTACAATCCAGCGGCTCCGCTCACGTGGTTTTAAATTATTTTGACTTTACAATCCAGCGGCTCCGCTCACGTGGTTTTAAATTATTTTGACTTTACAATCCAGCGGCTCCGCTCACGTGGTTTTAAATTATTTTGACTTTACAATTCAATGGAAACTTGAAATTAAAAGTACTATATTCAGAAATTAATTAATCGCAAGGGAGTACCTTATTATTAATAAAACCACCACAAACCAGTAATTTTGTCTGTTCCAGTGATAGAACCTTACTTTATGACCCGCATGCAGTTATAGTATTTTTATCTCACGAAGGGACGCGCGCTTTACTTGTGATAACCAAGTATCCAAACACGCTGTGAACATAACACACACACACTAACACTTCCAACTTCGCCATTGTCTCGGACGGTACCGAGATCTCTTGCGTTTACCATTTTTTCGGTCATTGCCGGTTAGTACAATTAAGTATCTTAAATTTGGTCGATTGAGGGAGTTCTAAATAGGATACCAATACTAACTTGTATTTATTTAATGTTATTTTTATTACAGCTTTTATTCGTTTCCGGTATAAATAGTGCCATCAACGGTGTCTAAGAACGTTAACTCTGATTCTGTATCTCGCATTTAATGTTTATTAGAAAATTATAAATGTACAGTAATGAATACTTGCCATCAGTAGATTTATTAAGGCGCTTTTAGGGCGCTGTTGCACTGCCACTTTATTGAAAGAAAAGAAAGAAAGAAAATACATTTATTTAGCACAGCCTAAAAGGCACACAACCCAATATATTAAACGTACTACAAGTAAAAAAAATGAAATAAAAGAGAAAACAAATAAAAAGTGTAAAAATTTAAGAAATTGCAGTGCCTCTGTAATGTTTGCCAGTGTAGATCGCTAACTAGCTTCTGAGCTATCGGCGGAAAAATAATACAACCCTTCTCACCAGATTGCGGGACAGTAGCAACTGCCTAAAAGATGTTGATATAGGCATGACGAAAGCCTCATAGTGAGGCACCTTAAGGCACGAACGAACAAAACATCGTGAACACGAACATCGAACACGGAACATTTGATTCTACTTGTGGAAGTAAATTAGCAAAGCGACACGAACACCATATTCTTCGAACACCGTCGACACAGAAAAACGAAATTGGATCGAGACGAACATTTAAGATGAACATAGTGTTTGATATTGCAGCGAGACAGTGTTACGCACATGCGAACAAAGTGTTCGATGTCTTTCTTGTTTGTTCGTGCGTACACGCCTTTACAAATACCACCTTGCCTCTTGGAGAATATAAGTATTAACAATACTGACAAAGCATATAAGTTAAATTATTACAACATCTAGAATTGTAAGTATTTTTGTAATTAGAAAGAAGAAAGAAATAAAGAAATAAGAAAGAATTATTAAGTAGGATAACTGTACAGTCGTGATCGATATCCGTGGTCGTGATTGTGATCATTTACGGTCATCGCGTCGGTACTTGGACCTATCTACTTATTAATTTATCGTTAATTAAAACCGTACATTACCAATTACATTAATTAACGTTTACATTACATTAATTAAAAAATATTAATTTTGACATATTATTATGTTTTTTTATATGTCATTTCATAAAAACTAATATGGAACAGCTCTCTTGCTTACTTTCACTCACAGAACACCAAACATATACGCATAATTTTACTCCATTCATCCATTCATCCGCAAAGACATCACATTCAGGGTTGGCAGTCAGAAGGGCGTTGAGCATCTTCAAAGTACGACACAATGGGGATTCAGCTCTAGCGAGAGTTTTGGATGACGGTTGTGCAAACAGATTGTGCCGGCGGCTCGAACGGTGTCCCATGTATTTATCGAGCACAAATAGTCGGCAGAAAAAGCCATGGAGCCTTGGGCAGTTTATACGTGCCCATAAGGTTTTACAAGCTACTGTGAGCTGATCAAGACCTCTTCTCACCTCCAACGAGCTAAAGCCAATCATCCTACATATACCTTCCAAGTAGATGTACAAAGCGAAACAAAATGAAAGGCTTTATTTGAATTTCTACCAGTGATTAATAATATTTCTTTGATCTCTGGCATAGAAAAACGTGATCTTACGTTAGAAACCGACGGAAATCTTTATCAACCGAACCGAGATTTTTGTATGTAATAAAACATAATAATTTCACTCAAATAGATTTAAGACGTAATCCCATCACACCATATTTTTATCTCAATATTTGAAGGACCGTCTTGATCTGTCAATAGAGCCGGCCGCCATCTTGGATTCCGCTCCTGACAATTTCCATTCACATTGTCTGTCTTCCAATATCGTTACTTTCAATCGCTGTATCTCAGTTGGTAACGGTTTTTTGCTACATTTGATCAATTTATAACTTTTCTATTTCTGTAAAAATGTTTTGGGATTCTTTAACCCCCGACAAAAAAGAGTCATCTGTGTACCCGTTTATCTGTGCGTATGTCTGTAGCATCATAGCTCCTGAACGGATGAACCGATTTTGTTTTTTTTTGTTTGGATGGTGCATGGAATCGAGTGTTCTTAGCTATGTTTGAAGAAAATCTGCACAGCCGTTTGAAGATCATAATCTCTTTTTTATTTGATGAAGAGATATAAACAACTTCCACAGGTCTGATCGATTTGAAATTTGAAATCCTGTCAATGGGATAGGTTGTCAATATTACAAAAGTATGATACCCAACCCGCCAGAAGAACTTCTCAACGGTGTACGGCATCTACCTTGTGTTAGGGCCCATACGATGTGTTTTGACGAGCACATGCTTTATACAAGCTAAGCGGTTACGGTCATAATAATCTACAGGTTATTCGAAATGTAAACATTTTTTTTAATATCAATGTTCAACAATCGATAAAATACGGCCGCATTTTCGATTGTTTTTTTTTTTTGGATGGGAATTTATTATGAGTTTATTAAGAGTATGACAAACCGTCCCCAGGAACCGTCCGCAGAAGTTACTTGTAACTTCTGTGGGGGACGGTTTGTCATACTCTTACTGACTTAAACCCACCCAGCAGGCCAGGGGCCTCGGTAACCCTTTCGTAACTTCTCGCGACCCCGGCAAGATTTTCGGTTGTCTATTAGTAATATAAAGTTTAAAAAACAGGAAATAAAAGTTAAATTAAAATTTTATAAAACCCCCGACACAAAGCACCTCTAAAAAGTAAAAAAATAATATATATCGGCCATTTAAGTTTAATATAAGTTGCAGGTAATATTTTGATTCAAGCGTCGACGCGTCGGGGGTTGACTAATAAAAATGCAAAACAGACTAGGCTTATACCTAGCAATAATGAATGTACGTATGCTTTTGTAGAAAGGATAATTGCTGTTAACTTCCAATTTTCATTTGCCGTCCCCCACCGCGACGACGCTTGGATCAAAAATATGAAAATGAAAATATTACCTGCAATTTACATATTATACCTAAAGGGCCAACAAATATTATTTCTAGAGGATTTTGGTTGTATCGGGAGTTTTTAAAATTTGGCTTTTTTATATTTCTTTGATGTACCTATACTCTGAGATAGAATTGTAAAAGAGTAAAACATTACTTTTCCTGTTCAGAACATCTATCTATGTTGTACGAAAAATCTATGATTTTTCATCAGAAAACTAAACGTAATATTTATATCAATAAATATTACACATTTCCCATACTTCGGACAGAAACGAATAGCGACTTTTGTTATGGCTACTATTTATATATACAGATGTAGTGCACAATGACCAACTGCAAATTAATAAGGGCACCTACTTACTTACTTCTCTTGATATAAAATGTGACTTCCATGATCATGCCCATTATAACGTCCAAATAACTGACGGACCTTGATCATATTACCTTGTCCCCTTCAGATACTAAGAGGTTACAAAATTACTGATACAACAAAGCATTATATTACCTATTTGTTAGGCCCTTTGTACACACACGTTTTTCTTGCCGTAAAAAACTACAGTTTATTCGCCATTTGTAGCGTCAGTGTTGTATGGATTACTATGGAAGCTTGTTGAGGGACGCGTTTTTTCTACAGCGCGGTTTATTCGCCGTGTGTAGCGTCAGTGTAGTATGGATCACTATGGAAGCTTGTTGACAGACTCGTTTTTTCTACAGCGCGGTTTATTCGCCGTGTGTAGCGTCAGTGTCGTATGGGTTACTATCGAAGCTTGTTGACAGACCAGTTATTTCTACGGCGCGGTTTATTCACCGTGTGTAGCGTCAGTGTAGTATGGATCATTATGGAAGCTTTTTGACAGACATGTTTTTTCTACGGCGCGGTTTACACGCCGTGTGTAGGTACAGTCGTCAATGTTGTGTCCATCACTATGGAAGCTTGTTGACAGACGCGTTTTTTCTACGGCGCGGTTCATACGCCGTGTGTAGGCACATTCGTAAGTGTTGTATGGATCACTATGGAAGCTTGTTGACAGACGCGTTTTTTCTACAGCGCGGTTTATTCACCGTGTGTAGCGTCAGTGTCGTATGGGTTACTATCGAAGCTTGTTGACAGACGCGTTTTTTCTACGGCGCGGTTTATTCACCGTGTGTAGCGTCAGTGTAGTATGGATCATTATGGAAGCTTTTTGACAGACATGTTTTTTCTACGGCGCGGTTTACACGCCGTGTGTAGGTACAGTCGTCAATGTTGTGTCCATCACTATGGAAGCTTGTTGACAGACGCGTTTTTTCTACGGCGCGGTTCATACGCCGTGTGTAGGCACATTCGTAAGTGTTGTATGGATCACTATGGAAGCTTGTTGACAGACGCGTTTTTTCTACAGCGCGGTTTATTCACCGTGTGTAGCGTCAGTGTCGTATGGGTTACTATCGAAGCTTGTTGACAGACGCGTTTTTTCTACGGCGCGGTTTATTCACCGTGTGTAGAGTTAGTGTTGTATGGATTACTATCGAAGCTTGTTGACAGACGCCTTTTTTCTACAGCGCGGTTTATTCGCCGTGTGTAGCGTCAGTGTCGTATGGGTTACTATCGAAGCTTGTTGACAGACGCGTTTTTTCTACGGCGCGGTTTATTCACCGTGTGTAGCGTTAGTGTTGTATGGATTACTATCGAAGCTTGTTGACAGACGCGTTTTTTCTACAGCGCGGTTTATTCGCCGTGTGTAGCGTCAGTGTCGTATGGGTTACTATCGAAGCTTGTTGACAGACGCGTTTTTTCTACGGCGCGGTTTATTCACCGTGTGTAGCGTTAGTGTTGTATGGATCACTATCGAAGCTTGTTGACAGACGCGTTTTTTCTACGGCCCGGTTTATTGACCGTGTGTAGCGTCAGTGTAGTATGGATCACTATGGAAGCTTTTTGACAGACATGTTCTTTCTACGGCGTGGTTTACACGCCGTGTGTAGGTACAGTCGTCAATGTTGTGTCCATCACTATGGAAGCTTGTTGACAGACGCGTTTTTTCTACGGCGCGGTTCATACGCCGTGTGTAGGCACATTCGTAAGTGTTGTATGGATCACTATGGGAGCTTGTTGACAGACGCGTTTTTTCTACGATGTGGTTTATTCGCCGTGTGTAGCGTAAGTCTTGTATGGATCACTATGGAAGCTTGTTGACAGACGCGTTTTTTCTACGGTGCGGTTTATTCGCCGTGTGTAGCGTAAGTCTTGTATGGATCACTATGGAAGCTTGTTGACAGACGCGTTTTTTCTACGGTGCGGTTTATTCGCCGTGTGTAGCGTAAGTCTTGTATGGATCACTATGGAAGCTTTTTGACAGACGCGTTTTTTCTACGGTGCGGTTTATTCACCGTGTGTAGGCACGGTCGTCAGTGCTGTATGGATCACTATGGAAGCTTGTTGACAGACGCGTTTTTTCTACGGTGCGGTTTATTCGCCGTGTGTAGCGTAAGTCTTGTATGGATCACTATGGAAGCTTGTTGACAGACGCGTTTTTTCTACGGTGCGGTTTATTTGCCGTGTGTAGCGTAAGTCTTGTATGGATCACTATGGAAGCTTGTTGACAGACGAGTTTTTTCTACGGTGCGGTTTATTCGCCGTGTGTAGCGTAAGTCTTGTATGGATGGATGGAAAGAGGCAAAAATCACTCCTTTACCCAAAAAATCTAATCCTACTTCCTTTTCCGAATACCGTCCTATCTCCATCCTGCCTTTCCTCTCCAAAGTCCTAGAACGACTTGTCCACAATCAGCTTAGTGATTTTCTTTGTAAGAATAGCCTGCTGAATCCTTTCCAATCCGGTTTTCGTCCTGGTCATAGCACCACTACAGCCTTAGTTAGCGTCACTGATGACATACGGTTAGGCATGGAAGGAGGAAATCTGACGGTTCTTTGCTTGCTGGATTTTAGTAACGCATTTAATACTGTCAATTTCGATATCCTGCTTCGCATGCTTCGCTCGCTTAATATATCTCCAACGGTGATTGACTGGTTTCGTAGTTACCTGTATGGCCGCCGGCAACGTATATGCATAGAAGAGTCTTGCTCTTCTTGGTGTTATACTTCTGCCGGTGTACCCCAGGGTGGCGTCTTATCTCCTTTACTCTTCGCAATATTTATAAACTCAATTTCTAAAAAACTTCTTTCTTCCTACCACCTTTATGCAGATGATTTACAAATATATAAACAAGCTACTCCTGCAGATTTGGTTGATGCAATTAATATTGTAAACAAGGATTTGGGTTCAATTTGCGAATGGAGTGAGGCACATGGGTTGCAGGTTAATCCATCGAAGACTCAGGTCATTGTTGTTGGCAGCTCAAGGTTGACCCCCAAGATAAACTGGTCACAACTTCCCCAAGTTCAATTTAACGGAACTGCTATTCCAGTAAGCGAAAAGGTTAAGAACCTTGGAGTTTGGCTCGACAAACATCTTTCTTGGGGTCCCCAGCTACAGGACGTAAGTCGCAAAATTTTTGCATCTGGTAAGTCCCTGAGACGATTGCGGAACTTTCTTCCAACTGCCACTAAAACTGCGCTTGCACAATCCCTTTTACTTCCCATCCTTGACTACGCTGATGTCAGTTATCTCGATCTCACTGAGGCACAACTAGATAAACTTGAGCGACTTCAAAACTTTTGCATAAGATTTATATTTGGCTTGCGCAAGTATGATCATATTTCTGAATATCGTACAAAACTCAAGTGGCTTCCCATACGTCTTCGCCGGAATGCTCATATCTTATTTCAGCTATACAGTATTCTGTTCAATCCTACAACCCCCTCTTATCTTAAAGAACGTTTCAAGTTCCTTCATGACACACAGAATAGATACCTGAGGTCATCGCAAAACTTAAGACTAGAGATGCCGATGCATTCCACCAGCTTTTATGACAAATCTTTTACAGTTCCAGCAGTACGGTTATGGAATGCCTTACCCGTGTCGATAAGGCGTGCACAAACTTTGTCCACTTTTAAAATTCAGGTAAAAAAACACTTTCTCTCTCCCTAAACATCATCATTACTAATAGTTATATAGTTCTTGATCTTGTTTCATGTTTATGGCATATATATATGTATGTATGTATGTATGTATGATATATGTTATGTATAGTATATGCTTTATGTATTATACGTATTTATTGTATATGTAACTGGTACACCACTGACTACCTGCAGTATTGTCTCTCCTCCCCCTTTAATCCATCCAAAGTTTGCCTGTAAAAGATCGCTTTTAGCGATAAGACCGCCCATTGTGTCACTCCTTGTAAAATTTCAACATTTGTATCTGTAATTTTTATGGTGTACATAATAAAGAGTATTCTATTCTATTCTATTCTATCACTATGGAAGCTTGTTGACAGACGCGTTTTTTCTACGGTGCGGTTTATTCGCCGTGTGTAGCGTAAGTCTTGTATGGATCACTATGGAAGCTTGTTGACAGACGCGTTTTTTCTACGGTGCGGTTTATTCACCGTGTGTAGCGTAAGTCTTGTATGGATCACTATGGAAGCTTGTTGACAGACGCGTTTTTTCTACGGTGCGGTTTATTCACCGTGTGTAGGCACGGTCGTCAGTGTTGTATGGATCACTATGGAAGCTTGTTGACAGACGCGTTTTTTCTACGATGCGGTTTATTCGCCGTGTGTAGCGTCAGTGTCGTATGGGTTACTATCGAAGCTTGTTGACAGACGCGTTTTTTCTACGGCGCGGTTTATTCACCGTGTGTAGCGTCAGTGTTGTATGGGTTACTATCGAAGCTTGTTGACAGACGCGTTTTTTCTACGGCGCGGTTTATTCACCGTGTGTAGCGTTAGTGTTGTATGGATTACTATCGAAGCTTGTTGACAGACGCGTTTTTTCTACGGCCCGGTTTATTCGCCGTGTGTAGCGTAAGTATTGTATGGATCACAATGGAAGCTTGTTGACAGACGCGTTTTTTCTACGACGCGGTTTATTCGCCATGTGTAGCGTAAATCTTGTATGGATCACTATGGAAGCTTGTTGACAGACGCGTTTTTTCTACGGCGCGGCTTACACGCCGTACCGTAAAGAAACCGTACCGTGTACAAAGGGCCTTAGTATACCCCAACATGGAACAATAGAAAACACGATACCATAAAACTTTATTGTCTCACCACTCGTGTCGAAACGGTGATCCGTACAGCGTTCCAATTCATAGTTCAGCCGATCTATTCTGCAAAATGTCACCGAGAAAACTGAGGTGAAGTAAGCTTGAAGTGACCTGTCTTTAGTGGCAATCCTTATCTTAAGGTCAGACAGATGTCGGGGGAAGGTACTAAAGGGTTACCGAGGCCCCTGCCAACACAGGCAACGGAAGGAATACGGGTGGATTTTAGTCAATAAGAGTCTGACACACCCTCCCGCTCCGCCCAGAGCGGGAGAAGTTATTTGATGGTTTATCACCCAAAAAAAAAAAAAGTTCAGAGAGATCACTTCACCTAAGTTTTCACGATGATTTTTACAGATCAGACACAGCTTTTTTCATTTAAAATTAATTACGATGATGACATTCTTTAATAACTCAGTGAATTAAAAAAAGTTTCACCGATTTGTTGACGAACAACTTTTCAAACAGTTTTGCCCTACAGATTCCGAAATACCTAATAAGTTTTCTAAGAATGTTTTCAGTCACATACATAGACATACATAGACACTGATTGAATGTTTCTCAAAGCGATCGATGGATTTGAGTTCAGGAGATAAAAGGATTCGTCAGATATTTGTACTCGTTTTTGGGTTTCATTTTGTATCGCAATTACAAAGGGTATTTTTTTGTTTGATATAGGCGGAGGCAATCAAACGATTTGATTAATTCTTTTGCCGTTAAAAGGCTTTTTTATTCGTATAGGTAAGTGGCTAGGATTAGGTTATATCGCGATATTGGGAAATTTTATTTGATTGGATGTTAGCACTTTTCTAACCTAACTGTAGCTTTAATTGATTTTCCCCTTTCAAATTCCCATGGATTTAGAAACATACATACCTTTTTTAGGGTTTCGTACTCAATAAGGAACCCTTATAATTTCACCATGTCCGTTTGTCTGTCCGCGGCTTAACTCAGAGAGTCTTAGTACTAGAAAGCTGTAATTTGGCATGGGTATACATGTTAATCACGTCGACAAAGTGGTAAGTTAAAATCTTGAAAAAAAATAGTTTTTAGGGTGCCGCTCCTTTCCGGTCGCGGGAAGGTACTTATGGGTCACCGAAGCCCCCGCAACACAGGCAACAGGAAGGAATACGGGTGGGTTTTAGTCAGTAAGAGTCTGACACACCCTCCCGCTCCGCCCAGAGCGGGAGAAGTTATTTGATGATTTCCCACCCTCAAAAAAAAAAGTGTCCCCCGCCACTGCCAGCTAAATGGTGGCTTTTGGGTATGTGAAAAATTCACGTGAAAAGAATTTATCCTAACAATGGAAACCCCCATTGTGCGTGGTCACACACTTGGCCGGTTTTTTGTGTGATGATTAGTTTTTTTTATTGATAAAACACTATTCTTGCACTAACAGAAATAGTCAGTGAGCTATCTAAGATAATAAAAGTTGCCCTGTACGATTTTCTCTCCAAGGACTATTTTGATTTTGGTAAACTGTCTACAAAACAGTGCATCATTATTTCACGCATGCTGCTCATATCCAACAGATTCCTACAATTTTTATAAATCGAAGGTCCATCTTTAGGGCCACCCAAATAAAATAATCCATTATAATATTATAAATGCGAAAATAACTCTGTCTATTTGTCGGTCTGTTTGTCTATTACCTTATCACCCCTAAACGGCTGAAAAGATTTGGAAGAAATGGCTTGGGTTGGGTCTAAAGACAACTTTCATCCCGGTAATGCGTTCCGTGGGATAGTTTCCGACTTCCGGCGGGCGAAACCGCGGGCAAAAAAGTGATAGAATATTTAAACTCCCAGATATCACGGCCCCCCGAGGTTTTCCCAGTATTGGTCCATGATCCTCAAGAGTATCGCTATAAATCTTATTATGGACACATTTGTTTGAAATGTAACCATTACAGCAAAATGTTTGAGAAGTTATTTATTAGTTTCGCCCTATTTGACCGGGGTTCGGCCAATATTTTAGATTGAACCAGTGCGTTTGATTGCAACGCAATAAATTATTGCCAAATCTCTCTATAACCCGATACGTTTAGGCGCGAAATTGCTCATGAAAGAATTCTTGCAGAAAGCTTTCTTGAATTTTTTAGGTAACATTTTTGACAAGTGTTGTATAAAATATTGAGTTATAGTTCAATAAACAACTCTCATTTAAAAAGGTTTTGTTTTTTTAAATATAAAACTTTCCTAAGATCCTGCTTCTTTATTCTAGTAAAACTAACATACCTTTTAACACTAAAATATAATTATATAGTATGTACAAGTATATAATAAACATTAAAAAAGGGGGAAGAGCATCAAAAAATTCGTCCGCATTGAGGTCACTGGGAAAAGTGCCCAAAAGTCTGGCAGCATTGCCACGTTGGATGTCAATGTTCATATTATTGTGAAAAATTGTCCAGTTTTCGACATTTATATGCATCTATGAATTACTTTTTACTATTGAAGGACTTTTAAACTGTTAGCATGTAAATTTATTTTCAGTCAGACACCTACATCGCTGTTTAATATATTATTCGAGAAAGTGGATGCGAAATCGACAGTCCTTAGAACGATATGTGTGCAGTTTGATAGTTATATTTACATTGAAGACGAATATTTTTGAACGTCTTCAAGATAAGAGTGTTGTCGAATTCAACAAAATATTCAAACGGGTTAAATTATAACTTAGCTATTTAAATATTTTGTTGAATTCAACTAAATATTTTTTCAATCACATTTGCAAAATTTGCAAAGCATGAAATTGAAAAATGTAATAACCTATGTCTAGTCAATAGTCTCTCAATATTTTGTTTCTAAAATGCGGAAATGAATGGTAACCTTTCCCTTCGTTAATTAATAATTACAGACTTACGTACGATTGGCAAATAGCACATAATCCTGTAATCTCCAAAGGGTTAGTTATGTACAAATCCAAAAATTTTACACGAAAGACTGAGTATTATATTCGGTAAGAAATAAACTCCAAAACTACTTTTACCAATTAACTCATCTCCCAGTATTTCATTCGTAAATCGTGCCCATGTTAAGTTCCTCTACAGGCAAATGACAGCGGGCCAACCCTCAGATTACAAGTAAACTATTTCAAATGGGCACCCCACTTGGTCATTAGTACCCCCGTCGGTTATGTATTAGATAAAACTTGATTGGTAACGAGTGGGTTCACTTAATTTGTTTTAGATTTGAGGTAGTTTTTGATCTGGCTTTACTAGTACTTAGAACTTATTTGAATTTTCAGGTATCATTAATGTTACATATGTCCTAAGCTTATACATGGGTTTTATGCCTGCTGCTCAAATAATCTTTATAAATGAACAGTCAAATAGAAATATCCAGCAATACTCAACCCCAAAAGGTTTCAAATATTCTAACAGATGCATAAATTAAATAAACCTATCATCTCGGTTAAAAAATCCGATGCATTTCAGACCATCTTATTACACGAGCACCTCTAAAGCTGTCACCGGTTGAACGCTTAGCTTACGCGATACGATGCGACACGACCGATGCGACGACGCGACAAAATCCCGCGTCGTATATATATAGTTTATTCCAAAAGTATCTGATGAAAATATAAACAGTTTTTTTGTTGCTTTAATTGATTATTATTTGAATACTTAAATCAAATTTTAAATCAAACAATTAAGGTTAACTTTATAAAGGTTAATTTTTATCGATGATAATTACAATTTAATAATGTTATTCAAACAATAATAAATTGGCAATTATGGGCTGACCATATTAGCCGTAGACCCGATGGCCATTGGGGTAGACGTGTTCTTGAGTGGTGACTGCGAATTGGCAAACGTAAGGTAGTACGCCCTCAGGTAAGGTGGAGTGACGATCACAGCTGGATAAAAGTTGCCAAGAATCGAGCAGAATGGCGTGCGATTGGAGAGGCCTTTGTCCAGCAGTGGACGGCTATGGGCTGATAATGATGATGAAACAATAATTGATGGAAAAAGTGGTCGGACATAAAGTTGAAACCTTCTAAATACACATTAATGTGTTAATGGCTCTAGTGAGTAATCTCGTAAAAATTTAAACCGAACTGGGTTTGTTTACACTTTTAACAGATAATTTTGGAGCAGACCATACGTCGTTCTTGCTCCTTGACAAAATCCCGCCTCGCACGTCGTTCTTGCCCTCAATACTCGTTGTATGTGAATAGTTAAATTGAAATTCTCTATAGAGTTGAGTGCCCTCACAACTTTACAAAGTATCGCCAACAATATCTAGTTTCGAAGTTTTCTAGGAAGAATTTTAAAACCTATTAAGCTAGCGAGGTTTCGCGCGAGGTGTTAATTTAGTTTTATTGATTACAAAGTGAAATGATAAAGCAGTGTGAGACTCCTCTACATACTAAGAAATCTCCCTTGATATTTACATAAGCCAAAATTATCCAACAAACGTCTAAAATAAAATTGTTACTTAGATAGCTTCATTTTTCTGACTGACGACGCCTTGACAATTCAAAAGTGCCTGTAATCGGTTTTTAATATAAATGCTTATGCTTTGAGATTAACAAACTTTTTGAGTTAGCCATTGCTACCTACACCAACAAAAGAAATGAATAATGCAAAAATAAAAATATATATGGCCAAACAAAAAATACACAGCCGGTACTCCGTAGAAATAAAAGAGAAATTAAAGCCATATTTTCACGGACCTTGTCTATTTTTGTTCATACATTTACATTCCTGATCGGAATTCGCAGTCGCCGGTGCTGCCACCAAGCGATTAGCGACGCGAAAAGAATAAATTAGTCTCATGTGTGTGAAAGGACGTACGTTTCTACTACATCTATCAGTATATTATAAATAGAAGACGCTTTTCATGTGTCTGTGTGACCGCGTTGTTCTGTTAAATAGATTTTGATGCGGTTTTCACCATCATTTAGAGATTTTTTTTTTGGAAGGTTTATGTGTAACCTTCATTAGTATTAAACTTACCTAGGTACATGTAATTTAGAAAGCTCGATGTTTTGTCACGTCGTTAAAACCGTGCGAAACAGGGGCGGCTAGTAGTAATATAATGTCAAGCTACCAGGACCTCATAATGTACAGCAGTATTAAGTATAACTAAATTTACGTAGCATATAACTTCGTAGGGTCGTAGCATTCGTAGCCTCGTAGCACAATGCCTACGAAAACATGCCCTAACAGCAAAATTGTAGATAAGTATTTGACAGTATGTTTTAGAATTCCGTTTATTCTATAGTAGAGTATTTTTTCAACTGTTCGATGATTGAACATTATCAGAATAAATTGTCTGATTTAGGTTTAAAATGACTCAAAATTTTGATACAATAAATTGATTGAACACATTCAAATTAATTCATCATTCAGTCGTTGGACACTTAAAGATAAGTAAATACACACGTAAAGATTGAGATTTGATTGAGAACTAGGTGTGTTCTAGTTGATAAACTACCCAAATCTCTGATTATCATTTTTTTATTTTCTTAACTAAAAGTATCTCTGTCTGGTGTTTCTCGCGTTTAAAGATATTTTAAACAAATACTTAAATATCTTAAACATCAGTCTACGAAATATTTCGAACTGCTCTGTTTAATTTCAACCCAGGTTTACGATGCGTTTTATAACGTGATTCCCTAATCCTATAGTTGTTTATGTTATTATTTATAGTAACTTCTCGCGCACTATCAATATTCCCTCGAGCTCTGACCTAGTTGCATTTTTAGTAACAATGTTACTGGAATTTGTACTTTAGTAGTAAACGAATATGGCTGAAAATAAAGAAGAATTTAATCAAACATAACTTACTTTAATCTTGTCTTTACTTTAGATTGTGCGCATCGAGGAAGTATATTTTTATTAAGTTTTATTCTGTTATTTTAACTTATAAGCTAAATCATTCATTTTTTTTTACTATTCTATTGAGAAAGTTATAAATAAATATAATATATATATTATATATATTCTGGCTGCGTATACCGTACCATGCTGATAATTACATGAATCTTTGCAAGAAATTTCATTTACAGCCACTTATAAATCGTCGTCGACTAGCAGATTGCACTTTTCTTTTAAAAATTATATCTAACGATATTGACTGTTCTGATCTCCTTCATAAACTGCGTTTCAATGTCCCCCAGAGATCAGTTCGATTTAATCCACCTATCTCCATTCCTATTTCTTCTTCTAACTACAGGCAAAACTCATACATAGTGTGAGCGAGTAAGGACTTTAATATCCTTTGTAAAGAGTTCTCATTTGACCCATTTACCACCAAAACTTATTCTGCACGCGCTCAGCTGAATACTGACTTTTTTAAAAGTGCATAGTGCTTATATACCTTATTTATATTATTTTCTATAGTGCTTGTTAGTGATCCAAAGATTTCTACTAAATTCTGTTTTTACCCTTGAGAACCTGTAATTGGCTCTGTGTAGCATATACAATTGTTATCCATTCGTTATAGCTGTTGGTTTTCCTATGAATAAATAAATAAATAATAAGACGCTACCTGTGTAGACACACTGGCACCGTCCCACCTCCAACGGACTACTTCTAAAGCGGGTGCAGCGGCAGAAAATGCCGAAAATCTGAAAGTTATTAAAGATGGAGGCCTTGGCAGAGAGTACAACTTTGTACCCTTTGGCGTCGAGACCCTCGGTCCGTGGGGTCCCAGTGCGCATAAGTTATTTGCGGAAATCGCGAAACGTCTAGTTGATGTAACTGGTGACCGAAAAGCTGGCGGCTTTCTCGCGCAACGCATCAGCATTGCAATTCAGCGAGAAAATGCCGCCAGCATCCTCGGTACAATGCCCCGAGGGCCTTTTTTAAGCTTAACTTAGTTTTAATTTAATTTAGTTAATGTTAATAATCATCTTGTAATTTGGTTATGTAAATAAAAAATTATTAATAATAAATAAATATACATAAATATTTAAGATAATATATGATATACAGCTATACTTACTGATTACTGTATAACCTCATACAGTAATACTACTAGGATATTTCCATAGAGTAACATTATGCAATTCACAGCGCTATTAAGTCAATCAATCTGCCTGCCTTTCCCCAACCATGTTTGGGTCGGCTTCCAGTCTTACCAAGTTTCAGCTGAACACCAGTATTTTACATGGAGCGACTGAAGTATATAGTGATCTATTTTTAAGCAAAAATAACTAACACAAAGAAAGATTTCAAAAATAATTATATGAACATTTTTTTTAATATTACTAGAATTATATTTGACATATATTTTATTATCCAACTATCATAACAAATACGTCTAAGATGAAAATTTTACAGGCGTATAAAATATTTTTATACGTTAGTTTTCCGATAATCCAGTCTTTAGATTGTGTGCTGAAGTCTAGACTAGTTGCGGTCCACACACGATAAGTTAATACCTACAGATCTTTTTTTTGTTAAATTTTGTCTATGTGCCTTCTCGGGGTTTAAACGATTTTTTCGTAAACCCGTTTTGTATTTATTATAGAGAACTACCTAAGTATTGCAGACAACGCTAACAACACTATTCTGAATTAATTTTAAGTTTGGTTCGCTTACTGAATGAATTCGACGTTCGAATGATGTAGAACGTACCTTAGTTCAGACACAATATGATAGATGGCGTTACTATAGGGTACAGTAGAATGCTAGCACGAAATGAGAACCACCATGTTTAGATATACCCAAGTCAAAACGGTTTTGATTTTGATTAGTAGGTTTTTACCGAAATTTACTAAGTAATTTTATAAACTGCTAGGTTTTTTTTTTGTGTGGGAAAATATCAAATAACTTCTCCCGCTCTGGGTGGAGCGGGGGTGTGTCAGACTCCTACTGACTAAAACCCACCCGTATTCCTTCCTTTGCATGTGTTGCCAGGGGCCTCAGTAACCGTTTTGGACTTTCACGCGACCCCGGAAACTGCTAGGCTGAAGTGGGAATGGGCGCGTAACTGTCTGGTACATCAGGATAGATGGACCCGAGGGCCTACTTCCCAAGCACTAAATCCATAGGGCTTTTTAGCTTTTCAGCTTTATAAACTGCTAGGAAATTATCAAATAACTTCTCCCGCTCTGGGCGGAACGGGAGGATGTGTCAGACTCTTACTGACTAAAACCCACCCGTATTCCTTCCGTTGCATGTGTTGCCAGGGGCCTCGGTTACCCTTTTGAACTCCCACGTGACCCAGGAAACTGCTAGGCTGAAGTGGCAAAGGGCGCGTAACTGTCTGATACATCAGGACAGATGGGCCCGGGGCCTACTTCCCAATCACTAACTGCGTAGTTTTGGCCGAAGTTATTATGGCCACCTACGGATATAAGATTACTTCGGAACACGAACTGATAATGAATGATAGCTGTTAGAAAAAAAATATTTGTCACTTGTTGTGACGGATCAACTAGTTTCGGACGGGCCCTTAACTTCGTTGACGGACTTACAGCGTAGTCCCCCAGGTTTGTCATGCCGTGAGTGCCTGAAGATAGGTGTCCTCATGGAGGCACTACACGTGCTTTTTTAAGTGAAAAAAGCAGATAAACGAAATTATACAAGACAATCTAGTACTTCTCGAAATTACATAATCAATTATCATTTTTTATCTATGTCGATAACACACTCTCTGGGTATTAAAACAACAAAGTTCACTGATACGACATTTAATAGCTTATCTAATAATATACTTTAAGACGATATTTTTTGCAATAATTTATTCACTGTACAAAAATAATTGTACATATTTAACTACGCGGTTTGATAAAAGCCTCTTTACAATTTACAGGATAATAACAGCTATAAATTAACTATGTATATTAATTTTACAAATCTCGATAATACTTACTTTAAACGGGTACTAATAATACTTAAATATTCATAATTCTTAAGTCCTATAACATTATATTATTTTTTCAGTTCCTTATACTTACAGTTCACTTATTTAAATATTATTCTCAATTATTTATCTTACGACTAACCGATTCAAATTTGGCATTTTTTTCTTAGCGTATTCATCATCCCAATATAAATTTAATGAACATTCATATTCTAATAGAAAACTCCACTTAGATAAGCCTTTTCCTCTAACTTACTAAGGGTGAATTTCAGTAATAAAACTGAACACGATAAGAATAATGAAACTGCGTTCAAGAGTGTCAGTGTCAAAATTCCAGAATAATGATGAAACTGATACCTCTTGAACGCGATTTAGATGTCTTGTTCACCTAAGTCCACTCCTATCAATCGTTAAGTTTTAAGAAACTGACTTATTACAGCTTCATTTTAAAGTATTAAATTTGAGACTATGTACTTTTATTTTTTTGTTAGAATATTCCGGAATCCCTTAACCTTTTTGGCAAACATAACGACTGTCCTGAAAATGTTACTTAATGCTAGTATACATGAAGAAGTCAATAAATGCGTCAATATTTTCTTACATTAATATTTTAAATAACAATAAATAATTTAACAAAGTATGACTAGACTTCAACTGTTGATTACTTAGGGCTGAATATGCTATATTTGACTCAAATGTGTACAACTGAAAATGTTTACTTAAATAATCATGTTTACAAATCAAAATTCTACGTTTTTATCACTCCATTGTTTATTATATCTAAAGACAATGGTTTATGTAAGCCTCATTTTGACGTCCATCTTAGTGAAGCACCCTTCTAGTGAACATTCTTATTGTAAAGACTTATTTCAACATTTTTTTTAACTAAATCAAAAGTAAAGCTCTCAACTACATGCGCTTTCGTCAAAGTACGCCAAAAATGCATTAACATCGGCCAATATTATATTCAGGCTAAGAAAACAGAGAAGATCATTCTTGATAATTCCTATATTGATGGGTCGTTCTTATACAAGTAATTTACCGAGGAAGTACAAAGACTTTAACATGACTCCTATGACTTTTTATTTCATATGAAACACTTCAAGGGAAGTGGAGTAACTGTTTCCTTAATATTTAGTCTGTGCTAATACTTCGTATGGTACAGAGAGTTAGCTATTCGCTCTGTAGACGCTGGCGGCACGTGGACGCGCGCACGCCGGCCGCTGGCGCTAGAGCATGACGTCGCGGACGGGCGCCAGCTCGTGCACGGCGCGCTGTCAGTCGCGCGCCGACACCAGCACCAGCAGCTGTGTGCGGCGCGCCTCGCCCGGCACCCGGGACATACTACTGCTACGGCCTCGGTTAAGTATCTGTAAATATATCAAAATATAAGTTTATCTTGCATCGTGATAACTTCCACTGGTACGTGAATTATTATTACTTGTTTTATGAGTCTCACTCTGGGCGCCAATAATAATTTTGGCGCCCATTGTGGGACTCACAGAACAACAATTTTAATTGAACTGTATATTCTGTATAATATTAATAACACATGGTAAACGCAGACTTCTTTGTGGCAACCTTAGCATAGCACACTGCACTTTCGGCCGGTTAACAAGAAGAGCTCATGATTCCTCCCCTTCTCGACGCCAGCAGTCAACCTCGACTCGGTGTTGTACTACATCTGACTCACTGGAGCACTATGCGGCACGCAGTTTCGACTCACTGGAACCTTCAACTGGCCCTAGGATACACGTCTCAGCCCACTACGAACTACGCATCACACTAACGTCACGCAAAATCCTGCATCGCGCAAGCAAAGTTTACCGCGCGACTAGCATATATACAACGTCCCGACATCAAGCATCGGGCAGTAGCCCACCAGGCACTACACCCATCTGGTCCGAAGATTCTCCCTTTTCTATAAAGGATGAGTGATCTTTACACCCTGTTCCTCTTAGAATATTGCAATTTCAAATAAATCTCTAAGATTCATTTAAAATGGAAAAAAAAAATATAATCTATTCTAAGAGAATAAGACATTCACAAATATTTACCGTTGCAACAGAATGTGACCTTTTCGCGTGAGTAGAACTTAGCAGATCTGAGTTGGCTGTTGAGTCGGATCTTGAGCGCACGGTACCTCGTGCATGTCGCTTGCGTCGTCGAACGCACCACAACCATTTGTAAGGCGGAACCCGTCTGCAATCAAAGTTATACCCACTTGTACGGTGCTACTCGTCTGAAATTGAGTATGAATTTGTATATAGTGTAATGTTGGTTTTATTATAGTTTGTTTAATTACATTAGGCAGTGTTGATAAGTTTATAAATATAATTATATAAAATCTAAATGTGTTCTCAATACAATAAATAAATAGATAAATGTTGTGTGTGTTGTCTATGTAACTCCAAATAATATTTTCATGCACTATAAAGTAAATGTAAGAAACTAATAATTATTTTTTACATACCTGAGGCTAGTATAAATGTGTGGGGAGAACATGCAGCATATTAAAGGATTTGCTGCTGAGTTTAATGGCGCGAGGCTCTGGATAAGAGTGGCTATTGCCAAGTTGTTCTGCGTCGGTGGTATGTAGTCATACACTTGTAGGAGATCGAATACGATGTATGGAGACCAACAGAGCACGAATACTGTGAAAGAAAAGGTTGCACAGTCAGAATAGCAAGACCTCGATCTCGCCTAGTGGAAAGAGGATGAGGAGTTGATAATTATGAATATAAATAAAATGGCGATTGTTTTTCCACAGTTAGATATATTTTATCCGTGAAATAAAACTCAAAAATTCAAAATTACACCGTGGATAGAGTTATCTGGTGTTAGAAAAGGCTAAAGTTGAATTTGGCCAAAATGTGGTAGATATCTGATTCCATATTGACTTCACTTTTTAAGTCAACTCTGTGTGGGACGTTACCTGTGTAGACACACTGGCACCGTCCCACCTCCAACGGACTACTTCTATAGCGGGTGCAGCGGCAGAAAATGCCGAAAATCTGAAAGTTATTAAATATGGAGGCCTTGGCAGAGAGTACCAGTTTGTGCCATTTGACGTCGAGACCCTCGGTCCGTGGGGTCCCAGTGCGCATAAGCTGTTTGTGGAAATCGCGAAACGTCTAGTTGATGTAACTGGTGACCGAAAAGCTGGCGGCTTTCTCTCGCAACGCATCAGCATTGCAATTCAGCGAGGAAATGCCGCCAGCATCCTCGGCACAGTGCCCCGAAGGCCTTTTTTAGGCTTAACTTAGTTTTAATTTAATTTAATTAATGTTAATAGTCAACTTGTAGAGAAAAACAATAATATCCGATAATATTATTCTGATTTCAGTTACTGGCCGGTTAAACCAAACAGCAACCTATGGTAATTAACTAATTTCATAAGCCAAATGCCGGAAGCATTAAAATAGTTAACGACAGAGTTGGGTTAATATCGCAAAACAATTCACTGAACAACCAATGTTTATCCGCTTCAGTTGTTAGCCTAATAAAATATTAATGAGGCTATAACAAACTTTTCAAATATCAATGAGTACATAATTGTTTAATCATGTTGGCTTACGAAATTGTTACAGTAGTTTAAGACTTTATTAAATCATGAAAGAAGACGTTCTTGTTATTAATGAAATACGTCACATACGTTTTTTATTAATATTGATTTGTACATAAAAAAATAAATATACTTAATTAATTCATAAAAATAACTAAAACTATACACAAACTAAAATAGGGCGTCGAAAAATTCATCCACATCGCTGTCGACTGGTAATGTACCCAAGAGACTAGCGGCATTGCCACGTTGTATGAAAATGGTTAACCTCTGGCCAAGATAAAAGCCAGCCCTTGGGTCACGGGAAGTGTCAACCAGCCGTCTGGAGATTTCCTTAAAAATACCATGAGAAATGAATCGTTTAAAATTGGAAATCACTATTATCTTTGCTCAACTGGGTTCGGAAATTACGAGTATATTTTAAAAATTACACCAAGGCACTGACTGGCATTGATTATTTCTAAAGATTATTCATAATACATAAATAATTCTAAAACGTTCACAAAAATAGATTACAATGCCATAACACGGTCAATGGCTCTACAGAACCGAATCTAACCATCAAAGAAACAGAGCGTACTAAAATACATTATATTGTCTAAATATACTAACCGAAAACAATGACGAATGTCATTTTGACACTTTTGATCTTTGCTCTAGGTATTAGTCCCCTAGAACTGGCTCGTCGCGAATCCGGGTCGCTTTCCACCTGACCTGAAAAATAAATATACACCGCATTTAAATCTAGACGTTTATTCTCATGAATTCTATTTAGAGGAATCATTAGCAGCTGTCGGCAGTATCTGGTTCTTGTAACTCTTTGTGGCGGATTAAGTGCTTTTTTGTTTTATTGTGAGTTTTGGTCATTTGCGCGTTAACAGTTCTGGTGTTTGAAATGGCGGGAAGATAAAAATAATGTTTCAAGATCGTTTATGAGTTGGTAAGCGATTTAGAAGGTCATGATCGAGGAAATACGCTGTTGTTTGATTTACGATCAATCGGCGCGTGTATTATTATGTTTTATAAAAAAATCAACATTTATCAGTAGAGTTGCTTTTGTTCTTCAGAAGTTATTTTTATGACCACATCTGTAAATATTGAACTCAATTGCTGATTCACTACACTATATTATACTATTTTCCTATTTCTATATAATTTTGAATACTCACCATTCCTCAAAGTCTTCGTTCTCCTAGAATTAATAGGCGGGCTCATGACGACTGCTTTGCTCTTCGTCCATATAGTGAGGACTATCACAGCGTAACAGGCTGCTATCGTCAAAGCTGGTAGGACGAATATCATGATAGATATCAGGGACATCCATATCTGCCACCGTCGAGGGGTGCCCAGGTCTATCCAGCATTGCATCTGCCCTGGAAATTCATACAAAACGTTGTTAGAAGTTTCACAAAATAATAAGATACCCGTACCTGTTGCTATAAATAATTAATTAAAGAGCATAATTAAGAAAAAAGTATTTCATGTTGTGAATAATAAGGATGATGCCTGGGTAAAAAAATCTATTTAGTCCGTCAGTCAGATAATCAAAAAATATTACACACGTATTTTTTGCTTTTCCATATTAATAAAAAAATACTTAGATAAAACGCATTAAACTTGGAGTGTGGGGGCTCGCTATGTCACAATTAAGGCGCTGACAAGACCTAATTGACCAAAATAGGCTTCACTTAAGAAAAAAAATTGAAAAATCTGTATAGTTTGTGGTAGCGAAAAAAATATATGTTAATTTTGAACATATTTCCCAGAACCTGGTTGTTACCAAAACACGTTTTGAAAACAAAATCTCGATACAAACTAACGTTAAACTAACCTCTTACTTTAAGTTCTAATCCAAAATATCTGTATCAAATATCAACATACGTTACGTATTTAATTAATAACAAGAACGTCTTATTTGAATGCAGAACTTGGTTGTTTTTTATTTTCGATTAATCAACTCAATTTTGAGTAAATAGATAATTACTTCATATTTTGCTATAAATTGCAAGCGTTGTGTCATCGCGCTTCTCTTTCTTTTCTATGGAATTTAACAGTGACCGCGGTTTAGGTGTTGTCAGCGTCTTAAGAATAAAATCTAGCAAGGCGTGACGTCATGACAAATTTTAACTCAATGTGTCACCGTAATCTTTTGATTACGTAAAAAAAGAAAAAAATACGTGTCCAATATTTTTTAATAATTTACCCGACGAACATAAAAAAATTAAGTCATCATCCCTTTTGTTCGTATTTTAGCAATGCATATTCCACCATCTAAGTCATTAAATTATTAAGATAAGTTGATGTCACCAAAAGTCAATTCGTTTACCTAGATAGAAAGAGTTACGAAAGTGGGTCAACATTTGAAACTGGACCATCATCCATGATATTGGTATAAGGATCCATTTCTCATTTCTCGCGGCCGAACTGCAAAAAATGGAACCGACCCATTTCGGCTCGATTTCTTCCGGAGGAAAGCTATTGTGGGAGTTAATTTAATAAATAGAAGACGCGACATCAGTTGGGAAAATGAGCAACTAGAAATTATTGTAAACTGGTATGGTTTTGAGTTCAGAAAATTGAGTATGTACACCTACATAGTTGACAAAATATCCTCTCAAGAAACTTAGTTGAAATATTTGTAAACTAATTCTGGTAACTCCAATTAAATTAAAGTAAGAGATCTTACCTTGAACTTCCTTCACTTCGTATAAAATAAGGAGTGGTATTGAGAAGACTATGCTGATCAGCCATGCAGATACAATAAGAGCCCTCGCCCGATTCCCTGAAATTCAATGAAAAGATATTATAATACAATTTTACAAGGAAAAGTAGACATCGCTTGATTTGACTGTAGCAAAAACTGAACTAAAACGAATTTGATCCGTGAATTTTTCCTTTCCGTAAAATATCTTGTTCACAGAATTCAAAGTACGTACCTATCTATTTAGATATTTTGTTTCCCTACAAAAATATAAATCATGTAAATTAATACCCGACTTTTCCCTTAGATCGTTATTCTGTGAATTTCTGTGAAATCTTATCAAAATAATGAAATATGTCTAAACAAAATAATGATATTGAATGTTAAATAGGGGCTTCCCTTCCACCCAATAAATTGGGAGAACATAAAAAAAATGTAAGAAGCAAGTTTTAATTGCCCGTAAAGTCTTTAAAACTCTTCAGGATTAAAAACATTGGTTGTTAAAATAACTTTAGTACTTTTATTTTTATTACTTCTGATACATTTTTTTTATTTTATTTTTAGTAATTAACAAATTAACAAAAGTTCTACTAAGCTCAAACTTTAAGAAACAATATATGTAGGAGAGCAGCGGTGGCCCAGGGAGAGCAGTGGTGGCCCAGTGGTAACGGCTGCGACTTAAGAGTTGTAGGCCGTAGTTTCGAACCCAGACAGGCACTTTACTTTGTGTAAATTATTTCATCACCAGTGCTTTCAAAAACGGTGAAGGAAAACATCATGTGAAAACTGGCATGTCCTAGAACCAAAAATTCGAAGACAAGTGACATCTACCAACCCGCACTGGGCCCGCGTAGTGGATTACGGCCCACCCCTCTCACAGAGAGGAGCCTGCAGTTCCCAGCAGTGGGAACATTATAGGCTGATTAGTTATATGTAGGTACCAAATTCAAATTCAACGTATTCAACGCAGACTATCACTATCAGTAAATTTATTACCCATAGAATGTTTGAATTTTACTGCCAACAAAATTATAACTTAATATTCGTTCCCCATGTCTTAACCGAAAGCGACCGCCACGCGAGTACGCGATCCACATGACCGTTTGTATGAATTATGACGAACAAACGCGAGTTGATTGATCGTGCGAGTAGGTACGTACGACTTATTTATAGAAACTAACGCGACGATCGCTTTCGGTTAGGACGCGGCCACAGATAATAAAAAGAACATGCTATACTCACAGCTTCCAGAGAAATTCATAGGATTAGTGATGGCATCGCAACGGTCTATACTGAGCGCTACCAGCACATACGTAGAGGCATACATAACTACAGCCTGAAAAAGAAGAAAAAAATATTAAATACCAGCTTTGTGTGATAAAATTATTCGCTAGAAACTGCAGCTTCTGTTAGCGCTAGAAAGAAAATTAGGCAGTCACCAAATTTTGTGCTCTGATAACTTAATTGATTTGTCCAATCCATTCTCTAAGTTCTCAGTGTTCCTGTTCACACTTTTCTTAGTTTTTTAATTTCAACCAATTTGAACCAAAGCAGTATAATCGACAACTAGTCTGATTAAGTACACACAGAGTAAGTAAGTATACACAAGTAGATTTAAGTATACACACGCCCTTAGAGTACAATACAATAACATTTTCAGGACATTGTTGCGGCTCCCGCGTTCTTGTAGTGCTTCAGGTATGTTTGCTGACGCGCATATATATGATTTCTATGCAATTAGGTATGCGGAAGAAAACCGCGTTAATCTTGAAAACAGTGCGGGAAATAATAACAGCATCCTAAAATGATAGCAGATAGGTTGACGCGGTTGTATTCAATCGATTCATCAATCTGTTTGTGAGAGGTGCGGAGGAAATTTTTTTTTTCAGAAAACCATGGCCCATAGTGTTAGTTACAAAAAAGAGGTAAAAGTGGAAAATAAAATGTCGATTCATCGGTTCGATGACATTTTATTAACCGACTGCCCGAGAAGGAGGGTAATGTTTTTCGAGAGTATGTACGTACGTATTGTGTGTACGTATGTTTGTATGTCTATTTCTTTGGCACGCCCTGTAGCCTAAACGGCTTGATGGATTTTAATACATCATCATTGTGGGAGTGACATAGGCTATAAAATATTTATATATTGCATCTGCAAAACAAAAAAAAAGGAAGGGAAGGTTTTTTAAAAATAAATTATAACAATATTGATATCAAATAAAAGCTAGTAATTAGTCAATTCCGTATATATACTATATACCATATATTTATTAAGAAAACTAAAAAAGCGTGTTATAAAAAAAAATATTTAAAAAACAAAAACCCGACTGCAAAAACACGTCTAAAAACAGAGAAACAAGCATAATAATCTATAGAATTTTGGTATCGCAGGCGGGGACGAACCAATAACCTGATATATCGTGTAACTTTTTTTTGTGGCCTGCGATACCAAAATTCTATAGATTATAATGCTTGTTTTTCTGTTTTCAGTTATGTGTTTTTGCAGTCGGGTTTTTTGTTTTTTTAATATTTTTTTATTTTCCACTTTATCTCTATACATACTAACATACTTTTTTAAGTTTTTTTTTTTGTAACTATGGGCTCTGGTTGTCTGAAAACATAAAAATATTTTTTTTTGTAATGAACCTCATCTTCTAACGATGCCTTACCTAATACCTATACTAAATTATTCGTCATTAGTTCTCAAGCTCCATTACCCGAGTGGTCATTTAAGTTCTGAACTAGCACACTTATAACATTATCTCAATGTCCAAACTTAGCGTTTTCAAAGCCAAACTTTTATATAGCATCTTCATAATTTTTGCTATTAATTTCTGATGAAAGATCTGAACTTGGAACGATAGCGGTCGAAATAATATCGTCTAGATAATTATGAAAGGTGTTTTTTTAAAGTGATTATATTTTGCGTGTTCACAACACTTTTATTCCACCCTAATTAAGTCATGACAGGTAGGTACAATGAAGGTAATCCTATCCTTAGTGGTCTGGCACGAGACGATAAGCACATGATTATAATGTGTATATAACTAGATAAGTAGGTGTCTTTAAATAAGCGTGGAACCTCTCCCATGTAAATTTTATTAACTGTGTTGTTTCATCATTTACTTGAGTGAGTTTAATCGTAATATTAACTACTACTAGTCATGAAATAGTGTTATTTGCAGATGACACATCACTTTTATTTAAGCTTAAATGATAACAGACAGTTACTGACGATGTAAATAATGCTCTCTCTAAAATACTACATTGGTTTAGTGTTAATAATCTTTGGTCTTGAGGACACCACTGTGTTCTCAGGTATTACTTTGGAGTCGAAGCTACAATGGGGCACACATATAACCAAATTTTTGAAGCGGCTAAGCTCTGACTGATGTAGAAAAAGCTCGATTAGTATATTTTAGTTATTTCCATAGTGTAATGTCGTACGGCATTTTGCTGTGGGGAAATGCAGCTGACATTCAGGCTATATTTGTGCTGCAGAAACGAGCCATTCGAGCAATTTATAACCTTAGTTGTAGGCATTCACTGAGGGATACATTTAAGGATATAAACATAATGACAGTTGCATCTCAATATGTATATGAGAACCTGATTTATGTAAAAAAGAATATTAATCTATATTCTAAACGCAGCGACATTCATAGCATAAATACTAAACAAAGACTTACTTATTGTGCCCAAGACTAGGCTCCAAAAAATTAGTAATTCATTTAAGTGCCAAAATATACGATTTTACAACAAACTCCCAGCCATGTTAAAGAACTGAGCCTCAATAAATTTAAATCATTTATTAAACAGAAACTCTGTCAAAAAGGTTTCTATAAAGTTAAAGATTACTTGGACGACAAAAAGGCTTGGGATTAATTAAGCTACTCCAATGTACCCCCAAGCAACAAACTTTTATACTAAAACCATTTCTATACTAAGAGTCTTAGAATTAATATTGACATTTTTATTTTTATTGATATTTATTGTACCTATGTGAGGACTATGTTGATAATAATTATATTTTAAAATGTTACTTTTTCTCAGTTAGTTTTAATGATAATCTGGCAGTGTGAGTACTTTATGTGGCCTACCCAAATGTCCTTTCTTTGGTTTTGTTCGAGTCGTTGAGCTCCTTAAGCTCTGAGTTGAGCTTCACGGATACTGACAAATGCGTGCACTGACTGGACTGGTTCTTTCCTCAAAATACCATCTCAGACACCAATTTACATGGTCCTCAAATGATCTGACCAAGATTATTTACTCATTGACATTGATGATCTTTTTATATATACAATGACATGAATATTAATTATTGTGAATGTGAAGACTATGTGGGTTATTGTTTTTTCTCTCAGTTAGTTTTAATCTTGGTCTGGCAGTTTGAGTCATTTAAGCGGCCTACCCAAATGTCCTTTCTTTGGTATTGTTCGACGAATCGTTGAGCTCCTTACGTTCTGAGTTAAGCTGCACGATTACTGACAAATGCGTGCACTGACTGGATAGGTCCACTCAATCTGTGTGGTTCTTTCCGCAAAAGACCATTTCAGACACCAATCTACATGGTCTTCACATGAGCTGACTAAGATTATGTCTGGACTTTAATAGAGACCGTGACCTCTGAGTTTGTTTCGGCCTTTCTCAAAGTATTCAGATAGGAAACGCCGAGTTGAACTAGTTTTTTTTTTTCTAAATATGATTGACGTGTAAAAGTGTTTGCACAAACCTACTTACTAACAGAAAAATAAAATCATTTCATTTCATTTCATTTCATTACACTGGCAAGTTTGGTCTCTAGGGGTTACTTTTTATGGTTTTACAGTCAATCCAGTTCCGTGTGGTGCCGGACGGTTCCGTGTGGTGCCGGACGTAAAGAATAGCACCATCCCATTTCTTCCCGTGGGTGTCGTAAAAGGCGACTAAGGGACTAGACTACTAGAGAATGGGCAGCAGCGTTCTCTATGCATTTTAACACCATACTGCGATCGCCAACCCGCCTGCCTAGAGTGCCGATCATGGCAAACCCAGGGAGGGTTTGCTATAATCGCCACTCTTGGTAGGCATTGGGGAGGCTTATGTCCAGCAGTGGACGTCTTTCGGCTGGAATGATGATGATGATGACAGTCAATCTCCGAATACCAAGAGTGACAGAGTTTTCTTCTTTATAAACTCAGTATTAAGTGCAACCTAGCGTCCAGGGTTTGTCTTTAAAAAACTGGCTAAGTGCGTGTCGGACCACGCAATGAAGGGTTCCGTAGTTACCAACTTAATATTGTTGTTGAAAAATATGTTCTCCTTGTAAGGCCTACTTAACTGTGATAGTTTTTCTTTTAATTTCATTATAATTTTTAGCTTCGGGAACAAAAAAAAAAAAACAACAAAAGCTTAATATTACGCAAACGGTTCCTTGAATCAAAAAATGGTGTTCACAGACCCGCAATATTTTTGAATACCAGCCTAATACAACAATACCCCACACTATGGGATAGGCGAGAAAAAAAACATCCTCACTTTACGTGCAAGCGAGGTACCCTTAAATTTTCTCTTTTTTTCAAGATTTTGTTTTACCAATTTGTCGGCGTAGTTAATATGTTAATATCAATGCCAAACTACAGCTTTCTAGTACTAAGCGTCTCTGAGCTACAGCGGGGACAGACAGACAGACGGACATGACAATTATAAGTGTTCCTTGTTTACTACGGAACCCTAAAAAGGGCAAAATGTTCTAACCGATACTTAATCTCGTAGATAGTAAGATGTGTATAAACACATTAGGTACGCCCGAGCCCACTTTTTCGATAATTTCAAGTTAACTATAATGACATGATTAATTATGTTTAAAATTATATAATACGTAGGTTTTTTATTATTTCTTGTGATTTAATTATTATGTTGTTTAGACTTGTCTGTACATTCATTACGAGTCAATTTTCAAGAAACTACAACAGATGTGCGTTACTTCATGTGCTGTTTGTTATTATAATCAGTAACCAGAACGCCCGTGCTAACTGATTTAAATATTTTTTGTTTGTTTTGGCGCCGAATTAACTTTTTAGAACTGGATCATAGTCAGCTGATGTTGTTACTACATTTTATTCATGATCGTCCGTGCTTTGTAGCGGAAGATTACATTCTTCTAATTTGTATCTTAATTACTGCTATGAATTTATAATAATAATTTGTTTTGACAAATAGCGACCATTTCTGTTTCTATGGAAGTTATGAAATCCACCATATGTGATACTGCAGGTAGCTACAGAAGCTCACCCACACACAAGCGGAGAGCTGGTGGTACTCCGCACCGGGGTGCAGACAGCCCAAGGAGGCTATCCTTGGATAGTAAGTTAACCAGGCGCTTATTACGCCTGGACAGGACCGGCCTGCGCCTGTTGACGGGGACCATTACGGGACACTGTTCGCTAAACAAACACACAATAGGCACACTCTGTGCAGGGCTTGCATGAATGCGGAGGAAACCGTTGCGCATGTGCTCTTTGAATGCACAGGCGTCACCCAGTTTAAAACAGAAACCCTCGGGGCACCCAGATCCTACACAGATATTCTAAACAGACCAGGAGATGTGATCAACTTCTGGAGGGAGGTGGGTTGGTTGGAATGACCACCGAACGGCCGCCATGGCCCACGCACAATGGTCCACTTTTTTTTTTGTTGAGATATCATCATATAACTTCTCCCGCTCTGGGCGGAGCGGGAGGGTGTGTCAGGCTCTTACTGACTAAAACCCACCCGTATTCCTTCCGTTGCCTGTGTTGCCAGGGGCCTTGGTAACCCTTTTGTACCTTCCCGCGAACCCGGCAGGCATCGGCCCTAGTGGACCCTTACACTTGTGCTGACGACATCTCATTGAGGCGCGCGTGGAATACAACGCGCCGTCGAATGGTCCACCTGAAGGACTAAGTGCGGAAACCAAACCCTCTAACATAGAACATATACTCGTACATTTGCCACATGTGTATTGTGGCAGACAGGATATAAATTAGAAAAAAATACATAATTTTTCCTAGGTACCAACGTTTTCGTCTGATGCCGGTGGTCATAGTAGGTACCAATTATTATGTCAAATGGCTTAAATTCATGATTCTTACATAACATAACCCAACATCACGACTTGTTTCCCTGAAGGGTTGGGCAGAGGGGTACCTATAGTACACCCACATTTCGCCAGTTATGTTTAAGTCCCATGTAATAAGGGGCGAGCCTATTGCTATCAACCGGGCATAAATCCAGACTTCGGGCTGCTCTTGAGAAACAGATAGAAAACCCAATAACACTAACACTTTGCCCGACCCAGGAATCGAACCCAAGACCTCATGCACAACAGTAGCACTTGGTACTTAATTCTATAAAGAAGATTTATTTTCATTCATGTTTCCATCAACATACTCCAATCTCTGTCTATTCCCTTTTGAATTTTGACCGTGGATAAACAAAATTCAGAAGTCACTTTTGGTCGCAGGTGAAACAAATGTCTTTCGAAATTCTAGACATCTTTACTGGATAAAATATTGGTTTAGTTTGCAGGACGTTACTTAGAAACTTTATCCAATCACATTTGTTTATCTTTAGAGCAGCGTGTGCTTCATTTGTATATTAAAGTATCCGTTTTTTGTAGGTTCCGAATTATAATAAAAAAATAATATAATATATTAATATTACCAAATTGGTAATATTTTTACCTTAAATATATTATACATATTATTGGAAATTGGAATAACCAGTGTTGTGGCAATCGAAACGTTATTTGAAATGTAATTCCATAAAAATCCTTTTTATATTTTTATTGCCCACGCCCCAAGCATACCTTTGCAATTACTATAATCTCCTCTTAACCTCATTTTATAACCACCAATTCACATGCAACTGCAGAACCAACAATATTATTTGAACTCATCAAAGACCCAAAATTACAAAATTTCTGCTTCCCACTTTTAGGTTAGTTACTAGACGGATTTTGTTTATTTACACATACTTATATAAACAGTGTTTAATTTATTCGACTGACCTGTAGGAATTTCACTGATTTGCACATAAATTCTCCAGCTAACCACGCTATGGTTATCTTCTGAACTATGTCTGGGAATACGTAGATCAGGCCAACGAAGAGATCTGAAATTAAAAATAATAATGAAACTTTATAGTTAACCTATTGACCGCAACATCAAAAAAGCAAAAAACGTGCCCTCGGCGCCAAGCTACCAATTATTCCTCAAAATCTGTCATTTAGTCGTGACCGTGGCGTGCTGGGCACATTTTTGTCTGTCATCTATACATGACTGTGGCGGTCAGAAGGTTATTAATAATTATACGTACCTAACCAAAGAGACTAACGATACGGTAACGACTTACGACTTGCGACTTACGATTTGTAGGTCGTAGGTTCAAACTCTGACAGGCGCTTTACTTTGTGTAAATTATTTTATCACCACTGCTCTCAAAACGGTTAAGGAAAATATCGTGAGACATTATTCAATTAATGATTTTTAAAAAGACACTACGCTTTAAATTTAATATTTGACGTTATTATTATTATGCTCACTTTAAATTCTATCATTTTTTATTTATATTTTGCCAATTGCCAATATTTTTAAATGTAAAATATTTTCAATGTTTACATGCCTAATTTTGGGTAGATTGTACAGGGATCTAAGATTTTGTAAACACCTTTATATAAAATAAAGGTACCTACTTTCTAAGCAAATAAACGATTATTATTATTTCCTTTGACATTTATTAACCAATAGCAGCCCGAAGTCTGGATTCATGCCCGGTTGATGGCAATAGGCTCGCCCCCTAATAACATAATCAGCCTATAATGTTCCCACTGCTGGGACACAGGCCTCCTCTCTGTGAGAGGGAGTGTGCCGTAATCCACCACGCCGGCCCAGTGCTGGTTGGTTGATCTCACATGTTTCGAATTTTTGGTTCTAAGACATGCCGGTTTCCTCACGATGTTTTCCTTCACCGTTTTGAGAGCAGTGGTGATGAAATTATTTACACAATGTAAAGCGCCTGTCTGGGTTCGAATCTACGATCTACAACTCGAAAGTGGCGGCCGTTACCACTGGGCCACTACTGCTCTAAATTAATTATTTAATGTTTTCTTTAAAAATACTTTAACCCCCTTTAAAATAATTTTATAAAAAAATGTATTATAACGAATTAATTTTTGTGTATTAAATTCAAATCACAAATGTCGTTGGCTCGTATTGTGTCAGTTTGGTAAACAATTAATTTCCCTGACTGTACTATGAACTAAACTTTTAGACTTACGAGACGTGCCTCATTTACATATTTAATTTAGAAATCCTTTTAGAAATTCTTGCACTCAACTTTTAATATAATTCTCATTATAAATTACGTCGGTACAGAATTTTATTAATCATTAAGTTTTTTACCGTTACCAATATGGGAAGAGTCTTAAAAACATTGGGTAATAAAATTTTCCAGTTTACCAAACTTTTAGTTGATGCCTACGACATGTATCGAGCGAAAAGTCGTTACGGGAAATGGGTCATATCTCATACTCCTTATAATATATTTTTCCATGGCTGTTATCGAAAATCCCAAGCATTCATGCATTTCCGTCGTTTGTACAGGGGAAGTGAGTGCGTAACCAGATAAGAACAAGGCAAACCAAAGACCCCATTATTTGTTTTTCTTTTCAAAAGTGTGGAGACCTTTTTTCCCTTAATCTTGTTAAGAATGTGCATTACAGTGCGAATGGTTCTTTGAAAGACATTTGATGATGTTTATCTTTGGAGTTACCATCTGTATGTTCCTTCCTTACATTTTGGAGTGCCAGAAAAAAAAATCTAATTATTATTCATACCACGTTGTTGAATCGATCGAGGGTAATGATGTAGATACAGTAGTTATTTTAAATAGGCAGCTAGTAATCTATCGATCATACCATTAAGCTAATGTCTCATTGAAATCCAAAACGAGTAAGGTCAACGTATCTTTCGTTGGTTTGGTAGACTAGAATTTAGCTCCTTATTTGCGGTTATGAGTTATTTTTTACATGCTGTTCGTTGACGTAATATATGGTGCCTGCATTTTAAGGTATGATTTTAGGCCATAACAGAGCATGAAATCACTGCGCCGGCAGCGACTAGAGACAACAAATAATATTATTGTCCAAATTTAGCGTAACTGAGCCCAAGCTTGCAGCATGAAGTTATCCAGAAGAGAATCGGAGTTACTGACACAACCTGCAGAGAAAGCAAGTTAAAGTGGTAGTAAGCTGGCCATGTTTGTCGGGAGACTAGACAAGTCCTGGAGTGGAGACCACGTATCGGCGAGCGCAGAGTGGAACGCCCTCCAACTAGATGGACCGACGACCATAAAAAAGGTGGCTGGGACAGACTGGATGCAGAAGGCGGAGGAGAGGGTGTTGTGCCGAAGTCTAAGTTTGGCCTATGTCCATCAGTGGACTGCTATAGGCTGAGTTGATTGAGCGCAAGCTAGCTGTCACAGGGCATTTTCACGGGGCATCAGTTCCAATGAGAAAAAGGTGACGTTCACTGACACGCTTGGTTTGTATGAAAAGTGTCGACAGTACTGTCAGTGGCAGCCGAGGCATCACATGTGGCGGGTCACATTTTATTTGTCTAATAGGAAGTTTGATGAATCTTATATTCCTTTCATTTACTTGCCCAGAGTAAACGATTGCAATTATACCCTTTTGCTGGTAAGCTTTTGAGATCACGACGGAAATTGGGGCACGATGTAGTTTTTATTCGAAAATTAAGAAACGAGTGCGACTTAAGTTTCACCAGATGACCGGTTTTATTATCCACAATCATATGCACTGACTGACTGACTATCATTAATCTTTTCTTTAACAACAAATTTATCACTGCACCATGAAAATACGTTAGAACTTCTACAACTCAAACAATACGGTCGAAAATAGCATGAAATGTGTTTTTAAGGCAGCAAATAAGAGTGTGTCAGCTCCTAAGCTTTGCAAACACGCTGATTTGTTTAGATACACGTCCGTTTCTTCATTTTTATAACAAAGTTCGGGAACTATTTGTAATGTATGATAGAAATAGAAGTACGCGGAAACTATTGAAGCTATCTTCTCGTACTGACGAAGGACGAACACGTCACGGTGTGCGAGAATTTAAATATTTGTTGCGTAAATGATAATGTGTTCCATCTTCAGTTTAAGAAGGTTGGTGAAAGGTTTTGGTTCAAACTGATATACTTAGTCTATTATCAAGTTTCTATTTTGTTCATATGATTTATATGCTATATATATACTAGCTGTTGCCCGCGGCTTCGCCCGCGTGGCTTTTTCTAAAAATAGCCTACGTTACTCCTTATAAATCTCTGAAAGGGCTAGACCGATTTTGACGGGACTTTCACTGGCAGATAGCTGATGTAATAAGGAGGAACTTAGGCTACTTTCATTTTATTTATTTTTTTTTGTATATATTTATAAAATAAATAATTTTGTTTAAATAAAAGTAGCCTAAGTTACTCCTTATTACATACTTATTACGATATCTGTTTAGCTGTAAGTTTTCCTAAAAATAAAATAAATAAAAGACTTGGTTTCTGCTGTGTCGGATCTATTCGAAATAATTAAGTGTATAACAGATTATTGCTACGCCACCGTTACTCTAAGGAGCGATTAATTGATTAAAAAAACATTTATTCAAACTAGGCTGAGGATCAGCAGTTTTTGAACGTGAAAATTACATAAGACAACCCCAAAACGCATTTTACCACTTCCTAGTGCTTTTGCTGGGAAGAAGAAGTGGCGCAACAAACTCCCCAGTAGCACAGCTGTCTGTTAAGGCGCTGACAAGACCCAATTGACCAAAATAGGCTTCGCTTAAGAAAAAAAATTGCCAAATCTGTATAGTTTGTGGTAGCGGAAAAAAATATATATTAATTTTGAACATATTTCCCAGAACTTGGTTGTTACCAAAACACGTTTTGAAAACAAAATCTCGATACAAACTAACGTTAAACTAACCTCTTACTTTGAGTTCTAATCCAAAATATCTGTATCAAATATCAATATACGTTATGTATTTAATTAATAACAAGAACGTCTTATTTGAATGCAGAACTTGGTTGTTTTTTATTTTCGATTACTCAACTCAATTTTGAGTAAATAGATAATTACTTCATATTTTGCAATAAATTACAAGCTTTGTGTCATCGCGCTTCTCTTTCTTTTCTATGGAATTTGACAGTGACCGCGGTTTAGGTGTTGTCAGCGTCTTAAGATCACCACAGCTGTTGTTCACCCATACAATGCTCTCTTATCCAACGTCACATTAATTAAATGTTCCATGTCCTAGATGGATATTCTGGCACACATTCTACCATACTAATTCAAGTTAACGATACTGCATAGAGTTAAATCACATAACCGCAGCTCATATTTTAATCCGAAAGTTTGCGAGGTTTAACGTCGAGCAACTTCCTAATTCAGCTACTTTTTGGCACAAACAGCGAACAAGCTGGGCGCTGTCTCTGGGTAGCGGATACCACATAAATCTGCCATGTCAGTATGCAGTGTATATGTCCATAATGGATGCTAGTAAAATAGAGAATTATAATAAAATTGGTAATAAAAAAACAAGAACTTTAATTTTACTTAGTCTTAAGTGTAAAAAGGACGTTCACGCCTCAAGCTCATAAGAAAATATTAAAATTCTTGTTTTCGTAAGTTTTGGTAGGTACTGAGTTTATTAAAGGCTTGTTTAAAAAAATTGCCTATACTTTGTTTTGTACTTTTTAGCATAAGAATTTGTTTAAATATCTCTTCTATCACCTTCAGTTGTGAGGTAGTTGTCAAGATAAATCTAAATGGCTGAAACACAAAAGGGCTATCTTGTTTAGTTGGATATTATCTAGGACCGGAGTCTTTATCAAGACAAATCAAACAAGCCCAAACTCGACGGGGTTGCGTAATTTTATTACAGAGTTCCCATGGCCACCTTCTAGCTCCATCATCAGATCAGATCCATGTCATAATAATATTCTACTGTCATCCAATTTACTTATGTATGCAAAATTTCAGCTGAATCAGAAACCGAGAAGTAGGTCAAATTTAACTTGCAAGATTTCATTACAGGCAGACACTGAAATACACTGAAACTAAATAAAAGCTTGTAATGTAATAGAAACCTTTTAAAAACAGTTTGTTCCTGACTAATACAATGACTGACAAACAGGAATACCTAACAAAATACATGACGGAAACGAGACAATGAAAAACTAAAACTCAAAAACAAAGTCCATAAAACGTCTGTATAAAACGAACAAGTTAGAAATAGACATTTTAAAGAAAATATATTAAAAAAAAATATTGACACGTGTAGTTTGTATAAAGTAGAGTTCCACTTTTCATACATAATCAGCCTATAATAGTCCCACTGCTGGGACACAGGCCTCCTCTCTGTGAGAGGGAGTGGGCCGTAATCCACCACGCGGGCCCAGTGCGGGTAGAAAAATTCGTAGACATGTGACATCAGGTATATGTCACATGTCTACGAATTTTTGGTTCTAGGACATGCTGGTTTCCTTAAGATGTTTTCCTTCACCGTTTTGATAGCAGTGGTGATAAAATAATTTACACAAAGAAAAGCGCCTGTCTGGGTTCCAACCTACGACCTACATCTCGTAGGTCTCGGCCACTTTTCATGCCCTCTTCTTATCATTCAAGTAGCTTTCACGCAAGTAGACACATCTGCGCAAGTAACTGCGTTTGTGATGGAGATACTGTAAGTTCTACAAAAATTTAATTCAATGTTTCCTTAATGTAGGCTTAGGCATCGACGGCGCGTTGTATTCCACGCGCGTCTCAAAGAGATGTCATCAGCACAAGTGTAGAGGTCCACTAGGGCCGATGCTTGCCGGGGTCGCGGGAAAGTACTAAAGGGTTACCGAGGCCCCTGGCAACATAGGCAACGGAAGGAATACGGGTGGGTTTTAGTCAGTAAGAGTCTGACACACCCTCCCGCTCCGCCCAGAGCGGGAGAAGTTGTTTGATGATTTCCCAACCAAAAAAAAAAGGGGACCTCGTTACAACTGTTCGTGAGATTTGTATTTGACACATACCATAACAACCCGCCTGTTTTTTCCGAAGTGTTAAGGTAGGGGTGACCTACAACCATATTTTGCTAATTATGTTTAAGTCTGGATTTTGCCTGATTGATGGCAATACATGGGGTTTTGCCATCAAGCGGGCAAAATCCAGACTCCGGGCACTACTGAGAATTTCCTAATGGACAAACCCAATAACCTAGTAACGAGATTTCTTTAGAAACCTTTGTACGTATTTTTGTTATTTTCTTCTTGTCCCTTACATACTGCCTCGTTGGTCCAGTGTTTGCAAGCGCTACTGCTGAGCTCATGCTCAGCAGTAGCGCCTCATGGTCTGCCTCGTAGTAGGACCTCATGGTCCTGGGTTCACTTCCCAGGTCGGGCGAAGTGTTACTGGATTTTTCTATCTGGAATTTCTCACTAGCAGCCCGGAGTCTGGATTTGTGCTCGGTTGAGGGCAATAGGCTCGCCCCCTATTACATGGGACTTAAACATACCTGGCGAAATGTGGGTGTACTACATATACACCTCTGCCCAACCATTCTCCAATGTGCAGTGGCCCTTATGCCCGGCGGAACTTCACAAAAACAAGAGTGAGGAGGGTTAATCACAACTTAAAATCAGACATTTTAAGTTGCGATTAACCCTCCTTTACGCAATTTATGGGAAGGGATCAATTTTTTTTGTAACTCGGCTCATTTGCCGGGCAAAAGTGCGGTATCATCGTTTTCTTACCCCTTACCGGGTAAGCGGAGTTAATGGTATAATAGTTTTACCTAGCCTTTGTTAATGTAATAATAATATCATATTTTTTTACGAAACTCTTATTTTACGAACATAGTCTCTTTAAATTCTACGTAACTTAGGTAAAATGTCGGAATACGAGTGGGAGATTTTTGGTAGTTAATAAAAAAGAGTATTTCCCATTCCAAGGATTATAGGACTAAAATAACTAATATTTCAGCTGGGCCATCCTGTAAATCTGACACTGACAACAGAACTGATATTGCAGATATTTTTCAGAAATTCGGATTTTCGGAAATTTAAAACTGATGTTATAAGTACACTTTGTAAACAAGCATTATTACAAATTAGAGGATTATATCCAAGATAAGAATGCTTGGAAACATGCTGGTCCAGCTCCATAGGACAATCTAGAGTCTAGACAAAATCAAACTGGTTGCTATTTTAATTGTACAATTTATTATTTGATACAAATAATAAATCAATGTTGCATTTAAATTATGTGATTACTTTAACTCACACACTGACCTATTACTTTATTTATTATTTTTAGGAAAACGTATACTTTTACAACGTTTGTAAATATGTGAGCATCATGTACCTATCACATAATTAATTTATCTGTCATTGCTTTATTTTTCATTCTTTTTTTACCTATTTTGGTATTGTAATTTTATTATAGGTGAATCGTCTTCAGATATAATTTAAAAATGTACCTATACAAAATTTTATAAAACATTTTTTTTTGTTAATTTTGACGTTCAAAAGTGCCTTTTATGTGCCTATTTGAAATAAATAATTTGACTTTGACTGAGGTGTTGCCCCTTTATTTTATTTTATTTTATTTTAGTTATATTTGGGTGATGTCTGTATGTTTGTGTGTACTCCACATATTGTTGCTCGAAATAAATGTATTTTTATTTTATTTTATTTTTATTGATCGAAGGGTTAGGCAGAGATGCACCTATAGTACACCCATATTTCGCCAGCCGATTACCATCAACCGGGCACTAATCCAGATTCCGGGGCTGCGGAGAAATTCCATATGGAAAAACCCAATAACTCTTTGCCCGACCCGGGAATCGAACCCAGCACCTCATGCGCAGCAGTAGCGCTTGCGACCACACGACCAACGAGGCAGTATCTCCTTATATCAATCTTATAATAATATCTATAGAACACACAATTACATTTTAATCTTGATACCAAGGAAATATCGTAAACACAGAACGTTTAACGAATTATCAAAGAA
This sequence comes from Atethmia centrago, assembly GCA_905333075.3. Lineage (NCBI taxonomy): Eukaryota > Metazoa > Arthropoda > Insecta > Lepidoptera > Noctuidae > Atethmia > Atethmia centrago. The sequence goes on along the minus strand of HG995374.1, from coordinate 24,683,502 downwards.
ACGCCATAAGCCGAGAAAGAATTCCATTCCACGAACTCTCGAACACAAATGGAATTACGATATAATAATATAAAAATCTCATATTGAAGTACTTTGGTTTCGGATCCTTATAAAATAATTTCCTACTGGGTTACCCAATTGAAAAATAATCGAAGATATTTAAGAGCAGTTCCATTTTAAACGGGTAGGCTCTTAAATAAAGCTTTAAAAAATGTCCTATAAAAATTCCGGTTTTGTGTTTCTACATGTAAGTTCAGTGCTGTGTCCGTGTTCAACAGTGAATGCTTTGGTGCTGATATTATTACGGATCACAAATGTTTTTTTTTTTTTTTAAGGAGTGCAAAGTAAAAACTTAACAAACTGATAATAGGGAATTTAAGACGAGACACAAGCATGCTTTTTGGGGATCCAAGTAGCGGGTGGAAGACGTTGTTCCCCACCTTTAGATGGGAAAGACTTTTTCTAATTGTTGAGGGAAACAATTCTAGGGAATTCATTAAAAAAATAGAATTAAAGGTTGAAAAATTTTACATAATTAAGAATAATATAAATTAAAACAAAAAAGCTGCGGTCTTGTGAGTGTATAAACAGCCAGTGTGAATAAAAAAACCGGCTAAGTGAATTTATCCCAAAAACAAACTTAACATTGTAGTTGAAAACATGTTCTCCCATACATCGATATATGCCACGATCAATTCTCCAACTGTAAATTTAAGTTGGTCGACTATTACTCGTTAACTTGTACAGCTCACTTAGCTGTGATAGTTTTCCTTTCAATTTCATTATATGTACTACTGCCATGATTTTTTTTATAAACAACCATTTAGCTGGCACGGGGACACTTGACTCTAGCAAAAAATTTGCACTTTAATGCTTAATATTACGCAAAGGGATCCTTGAATCGAAAAGTGGTGTTTACAGACCCGCAATATTTTTGAACGGCCTATCGATACCCCACACCGAGATAGACGAGATAAAAAATATCATCCCCACATTACCTGCAAGGGAGGTACCGTAAAAAAATATTTTAGCACTTTGTTGGCGTAATTATATGTATGTATACCTATGCCAAATTACAGCTTTCTTGTACTAAGCATCCCTGAGCTACAGCGGAGAGACAGACGGACATGGCGAAACTATAAGGGTTCCTTGCTTAATACGGAACCCTAAAAATACCTATTAAGCGGGACGGCCCGCGGCGGTGACGCGGTATGTTCCATATTTAAAATGAAAAGCATGATTTTAAAGGACGTTGAAGCGTGGAATACACATGCTAACTAGTAGATCAAGAGCATGCTACTTTCGAGCAAATGATTCTTTGTATCATTCAACTAGCATCTGTATACGAAAAGAGCATGAGTATTTTACAGGCACAGAGAGCATGCTACCTAGTAGCAAAAAAGCATGCTTGTTAGTAGCATATGTATTCCAGGCTTTATACACATATACTCAACCACATCGTGCAGGCTGCAACAAATGTACCACCCTATATATTCCCAATAAATAACTACTGCCACAATGAACAGGAGAACACAAAACAATCTGCAAACAGTTTTCTGTTGATTGAACACGAACAAATGGAATTTTGCAAACTGCCGTCAGCCTTATTTCCGCAGCCGTACCAAAAAGCGGAGCAAACAAAGAATTTAGATCCACAAAACATGTTCTGTGAGCAAAAAACTGAAATTAGCTTTAAGGAAATCCTGTTTGCAGTTGATTTTTGCAACACACCCAATACGGATTTTATTAAAATAAATTAAATTACATTTAAATCCACCTATAAATGATTATATACAAATTAATATTCATTTAAATAAATTGACTCATTGGTCTAGTGGTCGCAAGCGCTACTGCTGAGCCCCTGGCCTGCTGAGCTACTGATGAGGTCCTGGGTTCGATTCCCAGGTCGGGCGAAGTGTTATTAGGTTTTCTATCTGGAATTTCTCAGTAGCAGCCCGGAGTCTGGATTTGTGCCCGGTTGATGGCAATAGGCTCGCCCTATTACATGGGACTCTGGCGAAATGTGGGTGTACTACAGGTACACCTCTGCCCAACCCTTCGGGGAAACAAGGCGTGATGTTTATGTTATGTGTGTTATGTTTAAATAAATTTATTGTATGTATATTTCTTTTTCTTTTTTAACTGTAAATACTATTGTTTGCGCTTCACAAACCAACGATATTCTCTAGAGTTGAATTATAAAAACCATTTCTAATATAACTCACTAGATGCGCCCCGCGGTTTCACCCGCATAAGTTTTGACCCCGTAGGTATATCGGGATAAAAAGTATTCTATGTGTTATTCCTGGTTAAAAACTATTTGTGTGCCAAATTACATCCAAATCCGTTTAGTACTTTTTGCGTGAAAGAGTAACAAACATCCATCCATCCATGCTTACAAACTTTCGCATTTATACCTAATATTAGTAGGAATTATCCCTATTATGTGACAGTGGAAGAAGTTGGAAATATTTCTAGTATTATATTTGAATATACTAATATTATATATCTGTATACCGGAGGTATACTATCCTTCGCGGGAAGGTACTTATGGGTCACCGAGGCCCCCGCAACACAGGCAACAGGAAGGAATACGGGTGGGTTTTAGTCAGTAAGAGTCTGACACACCCTCCCGCTCCGCCCAGAGCGGGAGAAGTTATTTGATGATTTCCCACCCTCAAAAAAAAAAAAAATACTATCCTAAGTTCATTTTTTTCGACATTCACTTTGTAATGTCCTTGAAACAAACATTTATAGATCTACTTAGTGGTATACTATTTTAAGTCCAATAAAAACAACAAATAAAATTTTACTTAGAAGTTCACACAATTATGTAGTGTCTAAGTGACTTAAATGAGTAGTGTTCAAATTGAGACTTAAGACATGTGCACTGAATAATTAGCTTAATGTGACTTATGATTGTTTGCCTCCGGTATACAGATATAACACACAGTAGTAATAGGTTTCATTTTGACAGTTCAACCACGTACATTTCATTATTTACGTTGCTTTCGAATATATGAAGCAATGGTTTAGCAATATCCTTCAAAATCATTCATATTGTGATTGATAGTGTGTTTACCTTGTGGGGAGAGAGAGACAGGCTTGTGGCTAAGTAATAACAGCCGCACGGGTCAATTGATCAGGTTAAGCTACGCTTGCCACGGCTTGTCCGTGGATGGGTGACCATCTTTACATACCAAGACCTCTCCGTGTCTCGGAAAGCACTTTCAAGCCGTTGGTCCTGGCTGTCATTCGTGGATCTTTGACAGTCGTTACGGGTCGTTAGAAGCGCAAAAGTCTGACAACTAGTCTTACCAAGGGTATCGTATTACCCAGTAACTGGGTTGTGGAGGACAGATAGGCAGTCGCTTCATTTAAAATACTGGTATTCAGCTGCTTCCGGTTAGACTGCTAGCCGACCCCAACATGTTGGGAAAAGGCTAGGCAGATGATGATGATGAGTGTGTTTACCTTAAAATTAACCATACATTTTCTAGGATTAAGTTTGGTATAACATTAATTGTTTCCGCTAAAAGACGTCCACTGCTAGAAATAGGCCTCCTACAACTAAGTGACATGGTCGTCCACCTCTGGACTGGCATAACTTTACTATGCGTTTATAAATCAAGGGGACGTAAATGTGAGGGGAAATATGTTACCAGCGGCAAAAGATAATACCCATTTAATGTATAGCTTTTTTTGAGAGCAGTGGTGGCCCAGTGGTAACGGCCGCGACTTACGAGTTTATTTATTTATAATTAATTACAACGGCTTGCGCCAATGACAGTAATTAATAAGTAAAACTAAACATATTATATAAACAAAACATAATTCAAAAACAAGAGATCAAACATACTCAACAATGAACTTTAAACTAGCCAATAAAATAAAATCGAATAAAATGATAACAACATTTACCTAACAGACAGCTTTCACAAAATATGAGACAATTTAACATGATCATCCTGATTGTGTCATTAAAGATGTCACATTCCGGGACTGTCTCCATTAAGGAGTTTATAGCACCATGCATGCGACACAACGGGGATTGCGCGCGCGACACAGTGCGGCAATGGGATGTAGCGAACAGTCGGTGTCGTCGAGTAGGCCTGTGACGGAGGTAGTTGTCTGGCACAAAAAGTGTACACAAAGTATTGTGTAACTCTTTTTTTTTTTTTTGAAGGTGGGAAATCATCAAATAACTTCTCCCGCTCTGGACGGAGCGGGAGGGTATGTAAATTTTTATGGCTATCACAATCTGATCTTTGACTCTACGCACTGACAGGGAATTATATCCTAACATTCCCAGCAGGAAATGAGTAGGATACATAAATGGATAATATCCGTAATTTTTTTTATATAGAAAACGCAGGAACGCTTTCTGAACCTTTTCAATCATTAATACATTTATGTGGATTCGTGGGGATTCCAGACGGCTGCAGCAAATTCTAACATACTTCTAACTAGACTGTTAAATAACAATTTGATGACAATATGAGTTGCAGGTCGTAGGTTCAAACCTAGATCCTTGAATCCTTTGAATCCTTGTTTTACTTTGTGTAAATTATTTCATCACCACTGCTATCAAAACGATGAAGGAAAGCATCGTGAGGTAACCGGCATGTCTTAGAGCCAAAAATTCGAAGACAGGTGACATCTACCAACCCGCACTGGGCCCGCGTGGTGGATTACGGCCCACTCCCTCTCACAGAGAGGAGGCCTATGTCCCAGCAGTGGGAACATTATAGGCTGATTATGTATGAAAAGTGGAACTTTACTTTATACAAACTACACGTGTCAATATATTTTTCTATATATATTTTTTTAAATCTTTAACTCTATCTCGTTCGTTTTATACAGACGTTTTATGCACATTGTTTTTGAGTTTTAGTTTTTCATTGTCTCGTTTCCGTCATGTATTTAGTTAGGTATACTTATGCCCTGTTTGTCAGTCATTGTATTAGTCAGGAACACACTGTTTTAAAAGGTTTCTAATACATTACAAGCTTTAATTAGTTTCAGTATGTTTCGGTGTCTGCCTGTAATAAAATATCACAAGTTAAATCTTTTGCTCCTGATAGGTACTCTCCGTAAAAACTTTCGCACTTAAGACCCGCTTGCTAGTGCAAGCGGGTCTTTTAATGTCATTTAATGTAGTCATTAAATGCATTTAGCGCTAAACGAATTCATAACGTCCGTCGTTCCATTTCTGTTAATCGTTTGATGATAACAGAAACAGAATTATTTTTTAAGTACGTGATTTATAGTGCAATCGAGCCTAAAAGAAGTTCAGTATATAAATATCTTTAGCCGAAAGTCTAGAAATATCGAAACCTGAAAAGCCAGAGCAATAAGTTCGTTTTATTGCCTAAACTGGCGTTTTTATTGGACAATCCTTTTGCTATTTCTATTAGAGTTAAACCCAATGGGTGCGATAATAGGATATTTAAAATAATTGAGTCTACATTTTAAAACTAGATACCTTGAGGCTTAGAATATCTACTACAGAAACAAATATGAGGACATGTTTATAACAGGTTTACTGATTATGACCTACTTTGGCGTTTTTTTTTAATTACATAACGTCACGCCTTGTTTCCCAGAAGGGTTGGGCAGAGGTGTACCTATAGTAAATTCATCCACATTTCGCCAGTCATGTTTAAGTCCCATTAGGGAGTGAGTCTATTGCCATCAACTCCAAACGCGGAAATCCAAACTCCGAGCTGCTTCTGAGAAAATACAAATAGAAAATGCCAATAATATTCTGCCCGACCTGGGTATCGAACCCAAGACCTCATGCTCAGCAGTAGCGCTTGCGACCACCAGGCCAACGAGGCAGTTGATAGTTGTTATTGTGGCATTTTTAAAATTAGTCATTGGTTGCAAACAATGTCATCATCTGCCTAGCCTTTTCCCAACTATGTTGGGTCGGCTTCTAGTCTTACTGGATACAGCTGAATACCAGTATTTTACATGGAGCGACTGCCTATCTGACCTCCACAACCCAGTTACTGGGTAACACGATACCCCTTGGTAAGACTGGTTGTCAGACTTTCGAGCTTCTGACGACCCGTAACGACTGTCAAAGATCTACAAATGACAGCCGGGACCAACAATTTATAGATTGCAAACAATGTAAAGATGTTAAATTATTATTTTCGACGGAAATCAATATCATCCATTTCTTTACATACATACGCCTTCTTCCCATGGGGGTAGGCAGAGATATAAAACGCCACCTGCTACGCTCCTTATATACTCCTTTTCCTTCGTTTACGTTCATACACCTGGTCATACACGCACGCTGCGCCGGTTACGTCATCATATTCTTTTACTTAAAGCGCTGACAAGACCCAATTGACTAAAATAGGCTTCTCTTAAGAAAAAAAATTGCCAAATCTGTATAGTTTGTAGTAGCGGAAATGATATATGTTAATTTTGAACATATTTCCCATATCTTGGTTGTTACCAAAAGACGTTTTGAAAAAAAATCTTGATACAAACTATCGTTAAACTAACCTCTTACCTTAAGTTCTAATCCAAAATATCTGTATTAAATATCAACATACGTTACGTATTTTATTAATAACAAGAACGTCTTGTTTGAATGCAGAACTTGGTTGTTTTTTATTTCCGATTACTCAACTCAATTTTGAGTAAATAGATAATTGCTTCATATTTTGCAGTAAATTACAAGCGTTGTGTCATCGCGCTTCTCTTTCTTTTCTATGCAATGTGACAGTGACCGTGGTTTAGGTGTTGTCAGCGTCTTAACATAATTTATTTGAGGTTGACTTAGCAGGTACGTCTTTTTACCTATCAGCCGTCATCACGAAAAGTAATAAAAAAAATTGAACAATAATAAAAGGGACTATGAAATTCAACTTCCATTGCCACGGTCATTAATAGTAATCAATTTACCATACGTACCTAAATATAGAAGTCTTTGTTTTGTATTTGAACCATAGACAATCGCTAATGCCCGGGTTACACGAGGCTAGTTTTTGAAGCTAGGGTAGTAAGCTAGCAAGCTAGTGACTCTGGCTTCTTTTAAACAGAACTAGCTTAATTTCTAGGCTAGTAAACTAGTGAGAAAGTTAGTGAGCTAGCGTCTCAAGCTAGGATAGTTTAATAAGATGGGGTTCGGTCCCAATCGTATCAATGCGATGCGATGCGATGGTTTCTGTTTTCCCAGGTCCATCTCTCCAATCAGCCTCTGGAAGAGCGCGCTTTCCTCATAAATCGCCAATAAACGCTTTTTTAAAGCTACGTACTTGCCTGATTCTGGCCGGGCTTCGATTATATCGGTAACTTGCCGCACTGTGTCTTTTTTTTTGTTCCGGGGTGCAAAATCCTCATGAATGTCCACTACGGCGTTCCCCACCCACACTTGCAGCGGGGATCATGGGATCTAGTGCGACTTCCGAGATCCCCGGCTCGCGGGGGTAATGAGGTGTAGAACTCCCCCCGCGACGTCCAATAGGGGCGCGCGTGGAACACTACGCGCCGCCATCTCGAGTCCTGCTATGTGGGGGGCGACGGATGTGCCAGAGTCCGTAACCCCTGGACCCATTTGGGGGGGCTGGAAGCGGGCGTTGTCCGCCCTCTGCCGATGCCCGGTGCGCCTGCTGCGGGCAGGGTGAGTGGAAGAAATCTCCCGCTCCCTTTCCGCAGCCTCCTTCTACGACATGACTGTTTCACAGAAGGATACCACCGCGTCCCAGGACTCCTCGCTGCGGACCATGGAGTCGACCACGGCTGGCAGCGACAGGTCACTGCCTACTCCTGAGACGAGGGCACGGCGCGGCTCCTCCGCACTGTGTCCTGGGTCAACCTGGCGATTGCTATGTCAAATAACTGCGCGTCACCTGCTTCTGCGGTGCCATAATAGCCTCGAACTGACAGAACCTTGATTTAGGCAAATCTGTCCAAAAATCTGGTATCTTTGTTTGCACCGATACTGCTGTTATTCCGGTTGCAGTTGCGTGGGCAGCCGCGACTATTCCGGTTGCAGTTGCGGGGGCAGCCGCGACAATTCAGGCTGCTGTTGGGGTATCGTTGTAGTTTCACTGGTTTCAAGGCTATCCACTGTACTTGCACCCATGCGGTATTTTAACACGCCCTTGCCACGTCGTCACTGAGATGCTTACGGCGCAAAAAAAAAAAAACTCAAGACTATTGTCTGTAAACGTTCGGGGTCATCACTTGATGTGCGTGTTATTATTAGGATTCAGATAAAATGATACGCGGATTTAGTTTATACTGAATTTGATAAATATTTAATAAAGGTTCACAATAACTCGGTTAGGATTAATACAGTAAATTAGGACGTGGCAGGGCGATGGAATGTAAGCGACTGGCGAGCCCGCGCAAGCGTTCCTTTACAAGTTTACAATATCAAAAATGCAATTCAGCAATCGCATCTCTAGGGTCGCTACATGTCTGATGTCACCGCAATGCTATTAGCTTAAAATTTACTAGCATCGTGTGAACAGCACTAGCTTGTGCCAAGCTAGGGCAGCAATCCAGAATATAATATAGAGGTTCTAGCTTGCTATCCTAGCTTTGAAAAATTAGCCTCATCTATCCCGGGCATTACATTTCTAATAGCAATTAAGAATTCTATTGTTTTCATTGTAATGTTTAGAGCTGAATTCGAGGGGATCACAAACAAGCAAGGCAAAGAAACCACGTCATTAATATTTGATGAACACACGAATAAATAAACAGTTTGCTAGTAGCTAACGATTGTCTGCGAGGGCTTGTGCCCGAGTTACATGAGGGTAGTTTTTCAGGATAACAAGAAAGAGCTAGTAAGTAAGCGAACTATGACTAGTTTGCCTTCTACTTTGACCTCTGGCGTCGTGTATACAGTCCTGAAGATAGATCGAAGGAAGCAGTGTGATACATTAATAAGATGGGATTCTATTTTGAGCTAGTAGCGCCCCCACCACTGAAATTATTATTCCGGCTTATATATAGCCTCGTATGGCCGGCAAAACTAGTATTCGTCAGATCATTTTACGCCACATTCTATGTAACTGCTATGCTATTGCCCCAAATTTCCTAACACCATGTAAACAGCTCTACCATATGCCAAGCCAGCAGAAAACATCAAAATACAAATGTTTTTTGTGTTCTCCATTTCAAATACCTAGTTACTTCATTTAGTATTTAAATATTAAATGCAAAATAAATATTTACAAAATACCTTTTTCAAATAAAATGCTTTTATAAATAAAAATTCTCAGTTTTCTTTATTGATAAGTATCAATATTGTTTTTAAAGATCATGAGGCTTCATGGACAAATTGAAAAGAGTACCTAAATAAGTATAAATATTATAATCCTGTAACCCATACTTTTTTTTTTTGTTGGATGGGAAATCATCAAATAACTTTTCCCGCTCTGGGCGGAGCGGGAGGGTATGTCAGACTTTTACTGACCCATAGTTAACACAATAATTTGTGCAAATAAGTTATCAGTCATCTTTGTTCTACGAGGCCTCATGATCATGCCACCGAAGGGAAATAAACGCTCTACTGGAGCAGAACTTGGAAAGTGCTTGCCAAGTTCTGCTCCAGTAGAGAGTTATCAAATTTTAGGAACACTTTATTGATATTTGGGTATTTGTTTAATGAATCTAAACTTGTATCGTCTCTAAAAATCTTGAAAAAAACATGGTCCAGTGACCACAAAAAAAGCTCGTAATACTCGTATACATAGCTTGTCTTTGTGAACAACTTTCATTAAACTTATATGATAATTTGTAACGTTCGATTGATATACTCGTATGTATAATCAAATGTTAGTATTACTTGAGAAATGTAAAAACATGTATATTGCATTTATTAAATAGAAAATACTTCCAAAAAAGTATTTCAATTAAATGATAAATGATTTATTTTCTGTAAGTAGGTTTGTACAAACACTTTTACACGTCAATCATATTTTTAAAATAAAGCTAGATGAGGTCGGCGTTTCCTATCTGACTACTCTGAGAAGAAAGGCCGAAACAAACTCAGAGGTCAGTCTCCTTTAAAGTCCAGACATAATCTTGGTCAGATCATGTGAAGGCCATGTAGATTGGTGTCTGAAATGGTCCTTTTGAGGAAAGAACCACACAGATTGAGTGGACCTGTCCAGTCAGTGCACGCGTTTGTCAGTAATCGTGCAGCTCAACTCAGAACTTAAGGAGCTCAACGATTCGACGAACAATACCAAAGATAGAACATTTGGGTAGGCCGCATAAATAACTCAAACTGTCAGACCATGATTAATACTAAATGAGAAAAAAAAAACAACAATGACCCACATAGGCTAATTAAAATACTAAACGCTTTTTTCGAAAAAGTATTTAAATGAAATATAGAAATAGGTATTTTTCATTTGTATTTGCATTTTAAATGGAACCATTTCAAATATGTCACATCAATGCAATCCAGGATAGTAAAGCCAGGATATTACGGATTTTACCACCCTGGCTTGTGTGTACTAGCTCACTGCAATGCTTAAAATTTCCCAGCATCGTGTAAACAGCTCTAGCAAGTGCCAAGCTAAGATAGTAAACCAGAATATTCCTTGTTTGCGATCCTAGCTTTTTAAAATCCGCCAAGTGCGCGTTAGACCACGCACAATGAAGGGTTCCGTAGTTAGGATGAATTTATCCCAAAAACAAACTTAACACTAACTACAGAAAAGCATGTTCTCCCATACATCGATATAAGTCACGGTCAATTCCCCAATTGCAAATGTAAGTTGGTCGAGCATTACTCGTTAACCTGTAAAGCCTACTTAGCTGTGATAGTCTTCCTTTTAATTTTGTTATATGTACTACTGCCATGATATTTTTTTACATATCCAAAAACAACCATTTAGCTGGCAGGGGGCACTTGACTCTAATAAAAATTTGCGCTTTGAAGCTTAATATTACGCAAACGGAATGAATGAATCCTAAAAATGGCTTTCACAGACCTGCAATATTTCTCTGAATTTAAAAATGGTGTTCCCAGACCTGCAATATTTTTGAACGGCCTATCCAACGATATCCCACACCATTGGATAAACGAGACAAAAAGTGTCTGGTGGGCTACCCGACAGTTGATGTCGGGATGTTGTATATATGCCAGTCGCGCGGTAAACTCTGCTTGCGCGATGCAGGATTTGTGTGACGTCAGGTCTTTGATGCGTAGTTCGCATGTGGCGTTTTAGATGCCGCCACAAGACAATCGGCTCAGGTACCTATTTCTAGAGATATCAAAAGTGAAAAATTAGCGAAAAATGAATGGACTAGTCTTATCACATCAGCACCCTCTGGCTACGGAACCCTCGAACTTCTAAAGGAATGCTTCTAACAAGGAAAGCTTTGACACGCTAAACACAAGCCAAAGTAACTTCCGACTCCTTTGAAAACCCGCGACCTGTTTCCACACAAACATTCTGAATTAATGACATCAAATAGTTTCCGAAACATACATAAATATAAATGAACGGACTTTTGGCCCAGTTAATTAACTAAAGCATCGTATGAAAAACGAATTTGACTGCATTAACCCTTTCGCGGGGGTGTTTATAATTTATGAAGTTTGAAACTTTCGAGTTGCCAAGGTCGGTGGAAGTTTTATGTTTTTAATCTCTCTATTGAGTATATTACGAGATCGGGTGGTGCTGTTGTCATGTCATGCGAATACCGTCCATGAACGCAAACTTATCGGATATAATTCTATTCGCTGACGATACTTCTCTCATTTTTAAAATAATGGTGGACAGAAAATAAAGTAGCCATAATGGAGACGACATTGCTATGGGGAAATACAAACGGGCAGTAGGTTCATTCTATTCCTTCTTTAAAAACACGATACGAATTTCACTCACTTATAAACACCGTCGAATAATTACGAGCTATTAAAAAAAAAAAACATTTATTTCCAACAGCGCAATAACAACCTTAAGAATGACAATTTATAGGTATATAAGAAAAAAATTCAATACAAAAATAAGAGCTCATTTCGTGCGTGGATATATGGTTGTTAGAGAGTAATTCACACTGACCTCCTTACTAGTATAAACTTTATCACGGTAGGTCAGTCTTCCTCGTTCTCGACTAATCACACACTTAAGCAATTTATAGTGAACATAATATTTTAAGACATTTAGCAGGTGTTCGGTATTAATTAATACATTACTATCATTACTACCAATCGTAAGGTGGGTAAAACTAAAAATTATTACGTATATGCAAAATATTTAGACAAAAAATTGTTTAAAGGAAGTTGTTGTGTTGATGTTTGTATGATGTACATTTGTACAACACATACTGTTTTAACAGAGCAGTGGTGGCCCAGTGGTAACGGCCGCGACTTACGAGTTATAGATCGTAGGTTTGAACCCAGACAGGCGCTTTACTTTGTGTAAATTATTTCATCACCACTGCTCTCAAAACGGTGAAGGAAAACATCGTGAGGAAACCGGCATGTCCTAGAACCAAAAATTCGAAGACATGTGACATCTACCAACCCGCACTGGGACCGCGTGGTGGATTACGGCCCACTCCCTCTCACAGAGAGAAGGCCTGTGATAGAAAAAATCCGGATGTCTTACACGTCAACGATAGTCTAGATATTCTTTCGAAGTGGTTCGCAGCTAATAATCTCTTACTTAATGCGAACAAAACAAAATGTATTAAGTTCTCACTACCAAATGTACCCCAAGTGGCTCTAAATTTAAAACTTGATGGCAAGAGACTAGATGCTATTACGGAAACTATATTTCTAGGAATTACTCTAGATTCAAAATTGCAATGGGGAGCCCACATTAGAGCTCTTTCAGGTAGATTAAATTCAGCTGCATACGCAGTAAGAAAAAATAGACAGTTGACTGATATAGCCAAAGTTACGTTAGTATACTTTGCTTATTTCCACAGTATTATGTCTTATGGCGTTCTGCTGTGGGGATCGGCAGCTGATGTAGATTCAATTTTTATCTTACAAAAGAGGGCAATCCGCGCAGTCTATAGAATGGGTCCTCGTGAGTCCCTTAGAAACAAATTCAAAGAAATTAATGTACTAACTCTGCCTTCTCTTAATATCTTAGAAAGTATTTTGTATATTATATGTATGTTCGCAAAAACTTATGTCTTTTCAAAACAGGAAGTGATTTCCATAATATACACGTACACACTACACGTAGTAGTAGTAACGTACACGTAGTAAACATGAAATTTAGATACCCAAATTTAGATTAACAAAAACAAGCATATCATTTGTTATCAACAGTATCCGCTTTTATAACAAGTTGCCAAAGTCAGTTGCAGAACTTAGCGATGGAAAGATCAAAACCCACATCAAATGTGTCCTTATCAAAAACTCATATTACAAGATTAAAGACTACGTTGAAGACAAGGAAGTTTGGCAATAATTCCTTCTGCACATGTGGCTTCCCTGGTGCATCAGAAACGGCATAACTATGGAAATGTCTATTAACTGCTCCCAAATTACGATGTTTATTATTATTATTTTTAGACATACTTTTTTGACATTATATTTTCACTATTTGACATTATATACCTACAATTTATATTTCAGACTTAGTATTATTAATATTTTTTTACATGGATTCTTGTGTACGTTGTGAATGTGAGAACGTTGTAGGCTTATTAGACTAGATGTTTTGTAAACAGTTTTCTTTTCTTTTTTTTTTGTTAAGTACAACTCGACAGGCCTACACTGTCCTCCCATACCTAATTTGTGTAATTTGAAAACATTGTAAAAGCCAATTATTTTTAAAAGAGTAACCGTGGAGTTTCTTGCCGGCTCTTCTCCATAGGAAACGACCAATTGGAACCGTGCACCTAGCTTCTGACGTTTCATAAGTGTCCATGTAGGTTTATGTGAAATAATAATATTTTCATTTTTGATTTTGATGTTTTGATTTTGTCCAGTGCTGGTCCTCAGTAGCCTGATAGTCTAGACTACTGGGAAATACTCTATCAAAGATATTTTACCTGGTGACCAGAACTTACAACTGTAAAAAGTTGTTAATGATTTAAAAGTGAGCAAAGCTTGTTTTTTTATTTATTATAATTCAATAGAACTGGAACTCCCTGAATAAGACTGTTTGTCACTGAATTAATATATGAAACATATTACAGAATCATAAAAAAGCACTAAAAACCGGGTGGTAGCAGGCTTGTTCTAGAAGCATCTAATTAAAATGTAAACACGTTTGTTTACATTCAGAAAACGTACTTGTCGATGTCAATCTAGGGCTCCTTACAAATTGAGTGTTTTGATTTCATTTGAATACTTAAACCGAAATTCTAAAAGAAAGATGTTTTTTGGTTTTGCAATTGAGGTTAATTTTACGTATAACCTCAATTTTCGCCGATAATTTTTAATTAAAAGTTAATAATTTTATTCAAACAATAAATTTGTTAGAAATAGTGGTGAGATATAAAGTAAATATAGATCAACGTGTTACTAATTTTCTTTCGTAAGTGATTACATAAGATTTTAACCCAAACAGGGTTTGATTACATTTTCATCAGATATTTTTGAAACTTTGAGACAGACATTATATATGGCACCGTATAATTATGAACTTCGTTATTTTATAATATATCGGTATTATTTCCGTTAGATTATGGAATTTCCATGGGAAACCGCTAAATTGTGAACTGGTATCAAACTTGTTTCCGACGCAACGCACCTTGCGCTAATACTAAATAGCCTTCCTAGTTGCGAGCAACTTGGAAGTAGCGCTCGCTCGTCTCGCGTGCCACAGTTCTAACCTATCCCATTTTACCCAGTTCACAATTTTTCGACAGTTTATAACCTAACGGAAATAATACCTATAGATTATACTCGTAAACTAAGGGACTAAATACATTTATTCAGTTCCATTCGCGTTTCACACCTATACAGTTCGGCTTCTACGAGTATCAGCCGTGTACAGCATCGTAAGATTGTGAAAAGCCGTCATAGCGTGTTATCTCCGCTGAAGCGCTTCTATCTACTGCGTACGGCACTGGATAATTGAGAACCGATTACATACTCTTTACGCATTACATATTAATTTTTCCACATTACATATTCTTTATTAATTTTTTTGCACTAGCAATATAAGTTTATCTTCATCCATTATTTTATTTCGTAAAAATATATAAGTACGCCACTCGTGGAGTATATTGTAATGCACTCTGAACAACAACAACTAATATTTTAAAGCAAAATATTACTTCACGGCATCATACAACTTAACCTCAAAATAAATCCACTTAAATTACCAACAAAATAGATAATCTTACCAGCAATAGCGAGCTGCATGATAAAGAAGTTCATGCGACTCTTCCTGGCATTAGTGCAGAGTAATGCAGCGATCACTGACGCGTTGAGCACCACTATCGCCACGAACAGCACCCACATTACCGTGAACTGGATCGACTGGAAGATAAAGAGGTGAGGTTAGCTACGTGTTTGGTAAGGTAAAGGAGATTGAAAATAGGTACTCGTAGAATAAAGTGTTTGAAATTTTGAGTTGATAAATACATTTTTTTTTAAATAAATCTATATTGTAATCCTAAGGCGCCATCTCCACGGATGAGAGAATCGCGACGATAGTCACGCTGTGCCTTCAAATTATCGCCGCGACGACATCGCCGTGTGGAGATTGATTCATAGAGTTTCTATTGAATTATGATGGCACGGCGAGACTATCGCCGCGATTTTTTCGACCGTGAGATGGCGCCTAACTAATATAATAAATGCAAAGTGAGTTTGTTTGTTTGTTTGTTTGTTTGTTACGCTTTCGCGCTAAAACGGCTAAACGGAATTGAAAGAAATTTGGCACGTGGGTAGACCATAATCTGGATTAGGACATAGAATACTTTTTATCCCGATATTCCTACGGGATCGAGATTTATGCGGGTGAAACCGCGTGACGCAGAGTTACTAATATAATAAAATCTAAATAAAAAAACTTTTTTAGTTTGATAGCCCAATTATTGAGGAAGGTTAATGGAAAATTAACATCAAGCTACTCCCTTAAGAGCAACCCTTACGAGTAAAAATAAAAAAGTCAGAAAAGACGCTAAGCAAAACGAAGCGCGCGCGCGAGCATGGCCGGGGCCGAGGGAATTTTGTATAAATTTTATGAGTTCCCGTGACAGGCCACAATCAAAGATAAGATGAGGACTAGACGAATAAATGCCCAGATAGGGTATAAGAGTTGCCGACTGACTGCGACGGCGAGATCAACCTCATCTTCGTGCTCCGCCTCGTCTGCCAGCCCTGGCCCAGTGCTGCCTGCTGATCCAGTCCAACTACCTGCCGAACCTGTCCAGCTGCTGCTAGCCGATCCTACATCCTGCCGTCCAAGCGTCCCGTGCACTCGGACCGGAAGCCTAGAATACTCTATTTTTAATATTTAATCTAATCTTTTTAATATTTAGTAGTAAGTACTATTACTCTAGTTTTTTTTTAAACGCGATTTACGACTGGCCCTCCGGCCAATCGTAACGTTACAGTTTGGCGATGTAGCTGTTAATTTAGTATATTTTGTATCTTAAGACTACACGAACGAAATATATTGTAAACATGGTCTTCCGATAGAAAAGTGGATGGTGGTTTTTTGCAGAAGAAAGGGCCTACGATTTGTATATAATCTAATTTATCTAACTAAACAGACAGGTGTGCTACCGGGGAGTTTGTTGTGCCACTTCTTCTTCCCAGTTAAAGCACTAGGAAGTGGTGAAGGGCGGGCGTTTCTCAGCCTAGTTTGAATAAATGACTTTTGATTTTTTTTTTGCTTACTGTATCTTGTACATTCGGCTACACATTAAGCTGTACATTTCCAGTTTACGATGACCTCGCATAGTACGGAAATTCTATACAATGCGAGATCAGCTTAAACTGGAAATGTAATGCTTGATGTGTAGCCGTGTGTACATAGTTAATTTTGCATAAGACCCTGAATAAGCCTATTTGCAATAACAGCAATGACTTTGGCTTTTTTGTGTCTAACTCCATGTGCGTCGGTATAGATGGTCAGTCAGTAATTTAGTGATACTTTACAATTATTATTCTGTTCAAATATATTTTTCGTGAGATATCTATATTTCTTGTGGATTCTAATGTTAGAGACATGGAAATTAATCAGCGCCTGTCACTACTCCATACAAGTTTAGACGTGATTGAAAACTTGCCTACTAAAATTACGTCAACTTACGTCAAGCGATCATTAATTTGACAGGACTAAACTAAAATGTATCTTCTGTCCTTTTCTTAATGAAATAGAAAAAAAAATATGCACTGAACTTAAATTTAGTTTAGTTTGTGAACAAGAGAATCCGCACCATTGGGTACATAGGGATGAGGGTATTCTGAAATTACGTTCACTAGGTGGCAGCACTAAGACGTCAGGTCCAGGCAGGTGCCTGGTGCCAAGTGAAAAGTGTCAAAGCGCCTATATTTTCTTTAGTCGTGATTGAATGATAAATGAATGAATGAAACGAATGATTAATCATATATTTTACATTCATTGACATAATGGAAGACCTCTTTTCAAAGTGGCGCCACTGGTGGCGTGAATTTTTATGAAAACTTAACACACTTTACTCACTGACTGTTAGTAAGATACACTTCAGATAGAGCTTTTACGCACAAGGCTGGCGATTTTACTTTCAACCTAGCAATTTCTCACAAGATTTACAAATTTAACATTTTCCTTAACTTTCGTTTCCAACAAATAAATTTATTGAAGCGTTCTATCATCGTCTGGCAACGAAAAATTAATTCAATCAAATTTATTAAAAAGTAAGCTTCCATTAATCATTCCCTTCAAAAACTTCGTTAGAAAATTAATTCACGTTTAGTTACGTGGCTTTTAATGCTTCTTATCAAGTCGGTACATTCAAAAAGTACTTGTAGATCTATACTAATATTATAATGAGAAAAGATTTGATTTTTTGTTTGTTTGTAATCGATAAACTCAAAAACTACTAAACTGAATTTGAAAATTCTTTCATCTATAGAAAGCTACAGTATGTGCGAGTAATATGGGCAGTAGATGTCACCTACGAAAACTACAATAATGTAACCCAAGGTATCAAAAATTTGCCTATAAAAGTCATTATTTGGCGTGCGCTGCGCAAACTAGATATTGATGATACCCAAAATAATGAACTACATGTTTATAATACACATTTTTACTTACAAAAAAATCCGTGAGGCTATATATATGACTACTAACTATTATAGATAAGACACAATAATCAATTTTTGTTCAAATTAGTCAATCAAAACAGGGGAGAATCGAATGATGATGACATTCGTATCATGATATTATCCAACAGCCTTATCCAACTAAATAGTTTCATAATCAAGGTTGTACATGTAAATTCCACAAATCGGCCCTTTCATTTAGAAGTTACGACGGGTATAAAAATGCTAAAAATAAAAAAAATCCGCGGTGTGAGCGAACACCCCTACGCTTAGTCTATTACTTACCTACATATTTTATTTTTTGTGGATTAACACACAGGATTTATTACTTTAAATCCCGGTTGTACGTTCCCGTGGCATAATTTCGTATAACACTCCGTATCCAAACTCAACTTCTTTCCATTCCGTTTACATACACACATACCACACCTACACCATAACACCCATACACAGCGCACCACACATCATAAAACACACACACATACTAACACTTCACACACTTAGTATAAGTTAAAATACGTTTGAAGCTTAAAGTCCTAAACAATACCAAGGAAAGGACATTTGGGTTGGCCGCATAAAGTACTCAAAATGCCAGACCATCATTAAAACAAAGACAAAAAAAAAAACAAGAAATAAATAAAAATTACCGACATAGTGCTCACATTCACAATAATTAAAGTAATATAATACTTTTTAAGGTACATAAATATTCACGTATTTTTTTTTATAATATTCATCAATGTCAATATGTATATATAATTGTATATAATGATGATTTTGCATAATTAAAATGTCAAGTTTTATGGTTTTATCACAAGGCTTATCAGAGCGACCAGCTCAATACCAAGCTTTTGTCTTCTAAATAATCAGAAATTTTATAGTACCCTTTTTTACAAAGTTTGGTTTTAATTCAGCTTTAAAATCGTTTAATGGGTAAATTTCGAATATCAATAGGAAGTTTGTTGTAAAAGCGTATATATTGACCCATGAACAAGTTGCCTACTCTGTGGAGGCGAGTGTAAAGTACAGCAAGATTATATTTATTCCTGGTATTTAAACTGTGGATATCGGACATTTTCTTAAAATTTGATATATTTTTGTGTACATACATAAGATTATCAAATATATATTGGGAGGCTACAGTCAGATTATCTATTTCTTTGAATTTTTCTCGAAGGGTATCTCATGGACCTAGGTCGTAAATGGCTCTAACAGCCCTTTTTTTTGTAAAACAAAGACGGTATTAATGTCCGCACAGGTTCCCCGGAGAAGAATCCCATATGAGATAAGACTATGAAATAACTAAAATAAACAATTCTGGCCGTATCTACATCGGTTATCTGTCGAAAGTTTTTAACAGCATAGGCGGCCGAACTTAGCCTTCCTGACAATTTTTCTATGTGTGGGCGCCATTGTAATTTAGCGTCAATAGTTATTCCAAGAAAAAATGTCGACTCAACAGGGTCCAACCCTATTCCATTAAGTTGAACATTGGTAGTTAGCTGCCTGACATTTGGCGTTGAAAATTTAATGAGTTTAGTCTTTTTTTCGTTCAGGAGAAGATTACGAGTATTTACGTTAAATCAATGGACATTTTTAGAGAGTGCATCGTTAACATGTTCAAAGTTGACCAGCAGTCGTTTGATTTTAAAAATGAGGGAAGTGTCATCTGCGAACAATACAATCTTGTGACTATCCCTTATGTGATAAGGTAAGTCATTTATATAAATTAGAAACAAGAATGGACCTAGAATTGAACCCTGCGGAATGCCCATAGTGACCGCAGATCCTGCAGATCTCTTGCCATTTATATCAACCCTCTGAATTCTATTGTTCAGATAAGAAGTCAGAAGGTCGAGAGCCCTATCCCTCATACCATAGTGGTGCAGTTTCCTGATGAGTGTATCATGATGGACGCAATCAAAGGCCTTAGACAAGTTGCAGAAAATGCCAAGAGCATCCTGCGACTCCTCCCAAGCCTCGAAAATGCTCTTCAGAAATTCAAGGGCTGGCGAGCCTTAATATAGGTTACCATGTAACCTAGCTAGGACGCCAGATCCAATCATGTTGTTACACTCTTTACGATTTTTCCCTAAATTGTTAAATCATATTTGTTGTAACAGACTGTATGTACCACACTTTTTGAAATAAATAAATTATTATTATATTTTCTTATATCCACCCGGGTGAAGCCACGAGTAAAAGCTAGCAGTTAATATAAGTATGACAGCCAGGAAAATTAGTTGTTTATCAATACACTACGACTAATCCGCGGCAAGCGTAGCTTAACCGGGTCGATCGAACGTTAAGCTACGCTTGCCGCGGTCGGTTCGTGGATGGGTGACCTTCCATTACATATCGAGACCCCTCTGTGCCTCGCTAAACACCTCAAGCCGTTGGTGCCGGCTGTCATTCGTAGATCTTTGTCTGTCGTTACGGGTTGTCAGAAGCCCAAAAGTCTGACAACCGGGTAACACGATAACCCTTGTTAATATATTAACAAGGGTTATCGTGTTACCTGGTAACTGGGTTGTGCAAGTCAGATAGGCAGTCGCTCTATTTAAATGCTGGTATTCAGCTGCATCCAGTTAGACTGGAAACCGACCCCAACATATGGAAAAAAGATTGATTGATTAAATTGATACACTGCGTTTTCCGTATTATAGCCAATGACGTATTATATATAGACACGTCATGAACCAACATCGCGGCGCTTAAAAACGGCGAAAATACTAGATAGCTACTTATACGCGTGAAGAAAGGGAAAGAAAATATGACACCGTACGGCGGGATGCCTGTTGCTAGAGGGAGATAAATATACATCTTCAGCTACGTCACAGGATAAGTAATAGTCAAATTACATGCTCAGGTTGGTGCGTAACTAAGCGCGATGTGGCCAATTGGCCATGGGCCATTTCATGTTGTCATTTTAGAGTGCGGACAACGTATCTATAGTTTTAAATATCATTGATTATAGCCATTTCGTACAACTGTCAAAGAATGATAGTTGTGATTCACCATTAGTAAACGTAGTTTCAGTTAACGTAAAACGTGTATTACGTTGAGCCAATGAAAAACTTAACGGTCGGGTGATCACCATTGACCTTGACCATGCAAATGCCGTCGCGCTCACGCCGCGCGCCGCACTGCCCTTCGGTTTCAAAGGGAATATTTCTTTTTAGTAACGAAAATATGAATAATTGAAAAAAAAAACACAGATGTAATTATAGATAATAAAATAGTCTGTTCATATAAAAAAAACATCATAAGAATATCTTAAGTAGTTTGAAAGTAATATCGTTTTTTTTATGCTTTGGGTAGACATTACTTCCTGAATTTATTTCATAAAGTATTTTACTACAGTACTTAAATATTCGCATATAGAATTAATGTTTACGCGTTCTAGTTTAACATATATTTTTGTAATAACTGATTTTCATTATTTGAAGGCGTACTATAATATTCAAAAGTCACTAAAATCATATCGTTCATTTGCTAGAAGCTTGACATAATTCAAAAAGAGCTATTTTTAGGTAATATGGTTTAAAAGTGTAAAAGCAGCGGTAAGAGTGCGACGAAGCATAAAGTTACAACCTCTAGCTCCCTCATTTTCAGGCTTAGCGTAATGTCGTTTTTGCAACAAAAATAATTAATGGAGATGGCCAATTAACTTAGGGCACTCTGCCTAGCATTTCATGTACATAAACGAATTTTGGTTTATTTTGAATTTAGTATGCTCTTAAAAGTTACATAGTTCAGTAACTTCAGAATTCTTAGAAATTAACAAAAATATGTCATGTTCATGAACCTCCTCGGGCTCATAACTAAGTAGTAACCAGATTATTCTGCATGGGCAAGCTACGCAATGGATGGATGACCATTAAGTCAATTATTAACTCACATGGTGTCTGAAGTCTTGGTGACTTCAGAAACCATGTGAGTTAATAATTTTCTTTACCGTGAAGGAAAACACTGTTAGAAATCCAGGCCTCACTCTTGTCTGACGTGATGTACCATGTATATGTAAACCCTGCGAGAGTACTGGGACAGGAATTGAAATCAAAAATCAAAATCAAAAGTCATTTATTCAAACTAGGCTGAAAATCAGCACTTTTCGAACGTCAAAGTTGAATGATTAGGTACCCAAGATATGTATAACTGGATAGACGCTTGATAAAAGGTTAGGTTAGGTTGTCCTAAAGAATTGCAGTGTTAAAATAAAAACAAACTGAATAACTTTTGAATTAATTATTTCATCTACATATATAAAAATGAATCGCCGTATGTAAGCACATAACTTTCGACCGGCTGGACCAAATTGGATAATTGATTTTTTGTTGTGTTCGTCATTGTCAGGAGAAGGTTTGTATATAATAAAATTGTAGGTAGGTAGGTAGGTAGGTAGGTAGGCAAGAACGATAGATCAATACGGACAGGACAACGTCTGTCGGGTCAGCTACGAGTAGTTTTCAATAATTCTTACAAAAATGTCATCTAAAAATTATGCTGGGGGAGTAATATTGGTCTGGTGTCTTGCCCAGCCTAGTTACCAGATCAATTTCATTACGTGGCAACAACACCCTACCGTCCTATTACCGACCAAGCAGTTGCAATAAAAAATGGCGAACGTCGAATCTGTCATGTCAAGTTGTTTCATTTCGTTGTATAAACAAGAAAAAAGTTATTAAAAATAAATATTTTATAGCATTCGAGTAATTATAAAAATATGAGTTTTATAATGATTACGATAAAGAATAATTTTAATATTACTCTGATGGAACAATAATATTTTAGCTTTACAGGGAATGGAACGTTTATCCAAAATGGCGCGTTATCTCGATACGCTGGAAACAAAAAACAACTATTTAAGTTTAAATACTTTTTCTGAAGTTGTACGAAAATGTAAATAGTTTTATAATTTTTATTTCTATTTTTATTTATTTATAAGTGGGCGTATATTAATGTTTATGCCACTGAGTAACTAGGCTAAAACTGGCCATGTCATTTGCTGCGTTCACCTGTATACTTAACACATAATTGTTTTTTTGCTATGCCACCCTTTTTGGTGCTGATATAATATATCTGCGCCTCAAAAAGATGTGTGCAGCAGGATTTATAATTTAATTATTGGCTAAAAGATGAAAATAACCCACAAAAAAGATTGTTAAACATATAAATAAAACTAACAAATACACAAATAACATTAGAAATAAACAAATATTGATGGAATTTCACAACATTTTAAAATAGCAAAATTATTTGGAGCAGTGTGAATCGTTAATTATAACCAGCAAAATTATAATATTAAGAATCTAAGCAACTCTTGCGATGTGCCTCTTTTAGACAAATTTACGTACGAGATAATTCCTAATAGGTCGATAAGAGTGAAACCTGCACGAGGAGATTCGGTTGAACGAATCATCAAGCATATGAACGATAGGAAAAGCCCGGGTTATGACGGAAAACGTGTTCAAGATGTTTCTTCAGCTTAACTAATACCGGTTATTAGCCATTTGAAATATTTGTATTTTTTTTTTCTTATTACAATCTCACTGTGTGCTGCACCGATCGACGTCATCACGCCAACGCCGGCTATCGCTGAAAACCAGCGCTGGGGCTCTGTCTCGCATGAGGGCTCAACATTATGCTGAGCGTTGGCCGTTTTGTGGATGTGACGCATATTCTCCCCCAAATTGTTTCTTTTTTGTATTTGTGTTCCTTATTTGCGTCATGTTTACTGCAAGTAAACGTATTTTCTTTCTTTGTACCAGTCTGCAAGCAGCAATTGATATTAAATCAATTGTGTAATAAAGAAAGCTTTATTACACATTAAATCAATTGCTGCTTGCAGACTGGTACATATCATGTTACATGGTATCCCGACCTTTTAAAGCAACTAGCATGTGTATATAAAAAGAGCATGAGTATTTTACCTAGTAGCAAATAAGCCTGCTTATTAGTAGCGTGTGCATTCCGGGCTTATAGATAGGTGTGCTCCGTGCAATACACAAAAAGGGCTCACGTGATGACGTCAATAGTTATCGTCCTATCACTATAAATTGTCTTATAAAGATAAGATCTTAGAACGTCACATTGGTAATGAGATATATAACTTCTTGCAGACACACGGAAAAATCAATAATAAACAATATGGATTTCAGAATAAGAAGAGTTTGACACAATTATTACGAGAATTTGCCGATGAAGTCCATAAACAGTTAAAACGATAAAAAAAACATGACTTGACACTTTTTATAGATTTTAGTAAAGTATTCGATATGGTACGTTGTGATACACTTTTTGACAAGTCGTCTCAAAATGGAATACAAGGGCCTCTAGACAAGAACTATCGTATTAACAAACTAGCACACAAACAGATACAACACGGTTAAAATACAAATGAGTAAAGTACAAAGCTTCCATCTACGCAAGGAATGGCCCAGGGTTCAATTATAGGTCCGACAGAGTACTTACTTTATGTTAATGATCTGAGTAATGCTATAAATTCAGGTTCTGTATACTAATTCGCCGACACGTGTAGGTATATTGGTCGCTAATAAAAACATTCATTACGCTGTGGAATTCTTACAACGTAAATTCGACCAAATGGGCTCATGACGTAGGAATAGTAATAAAGGCAACAAAAAAAAAAATATTCACATACATTCATCACACAATAAATGCTCCACTATACCTACAGTTATAGCACACGAACACACTTTTTTTTTTTTTTTTGAGGGTGGGAAATCATCAAATAACTTCTCCCGCTCTGGGCGGAGCGGGAGGGTGTGTCAGACTCTTACTGACTAAAACCCACCCGTATTCCTTCCTGTTGCCTGTGTTGCGGGGGCCTCGGTGACCCATAAGTACCTTCCCGCGACCCCGGCAGGCATCGGCCCTAGTGGACCCCTACTTTGTGCTGACGACATCTCTTTGAGGCGCGCGTGGAATACGACGCGCCGTCGACCCGGGCCTGGTCCTTACCGGACGGTGAGCTACCCATTGCTCACCGTCCGCAAGCCCGCGCCTACGGTGGCTGGAAATCCGCCCGAGATTCCCGATGCCCAGGGCGTCTCCTGCGGCGGCTAGGGGCGAGAGGGCGCGAAACGTGCCTTTCCCTCAACCGTCCCGCCTCCTCCTTCGCGAGCATTACTGCTTCGCAGAAGGAGGTGACGGCTGCCCATGCCCTCTCGCTCCGTACCATGGCCTGAACCAGGGCCGGACGCGAGAGGTCTCTGCCACCGATCGCCTCCACGAGGACACGGCGGTGCTCTGCCCAAGCCGGGCAGACCTCCACCGTATGCTCCACCGTGTCCTCCGGGCGATCCACACAGTGGTGACACCCGGACGTTTCCTCCCGCCTTATCCGACACAGGAACCTCCCGAAGCTGCCGTGTCCGGTGAGGACCTGCGTCAGGCAGAAGGTGAGGACGCCGTGGTGCCTCTCCAGCCACTCCTCAAAGAGGGGACTTATCGCCGCAATCGTGGCGTGCCCAGCACTGGGTTGCGACAACCGTACTTTCCATGACGCCATGAGATCCCGCCGGAGCTCCGTCCGCTGTGCCGCGATTTCTCGCGGCAGCGGACTTACGCCCCGGCGTTTCGCCTCCTCGCGCCACTCCCATACGTGCGCGAGGGCTTTTGCCTCCAGATCCCATGGCAGCAATCCGGCAAGGAGGCTCGCTGCCTCACAGGAGACCGTGCGGTATCCTCGGACCATCCGGATGGCCATGACCCTTTGGGCCGCGCTCAACCGGCGGGCTGGCCGCAGCGCCAGAGAGCGCGCCCATACAGGAGCCCCGTAGAGGGCCATGGACCGCACGACCCCCGCGTAGAGCCTCCGGCAGGAGGCGTTTGGACCCCCTAGATTGGGCAGGAGCCGCTTCAATGCAGCGCCCGCCCGCTCCAGCTTGGGAGCCAAACGTCGGAAATGCTCCACGAAGTTCCACCGGACACGAACACACTTGCCTACATAGCTCGCCCAAGACTTACATGTGCCCGTTATTACAACTAGTTTACAATCACATGTATATCGGTCTAATGGTCAATAGCAGATTCCGTTGGGGACGGCACAAAGATTACGCATACATCAAACTGAGGTATATTCTAGGTAAGATTAGCATAGTTAAATATAAACTGCCTTACAAAACGCTTAGAATGTTATATTTGGCCCTAGCAGACTCGGTTATCAACTACGGACTCAACAATAAAATACCTTTAATCCCGATATTCCAACAATGACATGAATATTTACTTTGTACAGTATTATATTATATTATTTTAATTATTAGGAATGTGAGGACTATGTTGGTCATTGTTTGTTTTTTGATTTTGTCTCTTAGTTAGTTTTAATGATGGTCTGGCAGTTTGAGTACTTTATGCGGCCTACCCAAATGTCTTTTCTATGGTATTGTTAGTCAAATCATTGAGCTCCTTAAGTTTTGAGTTGAGCTGCATGATAACTGACAAATGCGTGCACTGACTGGACAGGTCCACTCAAATCTGTGTGGCCTTTCCTCAAAAGACCATTTCGGACACCAACCTACATGGTCGTCAAATGATCTGACCAAGATTATGTCCGGATATACACATTGACATTGAGGAATTTTATTTATGCAATGACATGAATATTTACTCTGTGTAGTTATATTGTGTTAATTATTGTAAATGTGAAGACCATGTGGGTCATTGTTTAATTTTGTTTTATTCTCAGTTAGTTTTTAACATGGTCTGGCAGTTTTGAGTATTTTTTGCGGCCTAGCCAAATGTCCTTTCTTTGGTATTGTTCGTTGAATCGTTGAGCTCCTTTAGTTCTCAGTTGAGCTGCACAACGACTGACAAATGCGTGCACTGACTAGACAGGTCCACTCAATCTGTGTGGTTCTTTCATCAAAAGACCATTTCAGACACCAATCGACATGGTCTTCACATGATCTGACCAAGATTATGTCTGGACTTTAAAAGAGACTGTGACCTCTGAGTTTGTTTCGGCCTTTCTTCTCAGAGTAGTCAGATAGGAAACGCCGACCTCATCTGGTTTAAAAAAATATGTTTGACGTGTAAAAGTGTTTGTAAAAACCTACTTACAGAAATAAAATCATTTATCATTTATTTATCAATGGGATCGAGACTTATACGGGTGAAACCGCGGGGCGCGGCTACTAAGATATTTTTTTAAAATGCCTAGATCAATTATTCAAAACTTAAAGTATAATATTAGTTAATATAAGTAAGTATAATATAAGTACAATATTAGTTAAAGAAAAGGCAGATGTGAGTGAAAACGCTGGGAGGGGACGTCCTAGAAGGAGATACAGTGACCTTATTGGTGATGTTCTTCAGAAAGGTCAGGTGCGTAGTACTCGCAACCGACGTGAGTGTATGACCCTGCTGTCTGAACGTAAACGAAGTAATAGGAGTATGTAAGGATACTATAAGCAGGTGGCGTGCTGTAGTTTCTGCCTACCCCCATGGGAAGAAGGAGGGAGTTTATGTAGGTATGTAATAATAAAGAATGAACGGATCTTCTTTATCTTTTTTTTTCCATTTTTCTGGTACTAGGAGAAAACGCTTTGTCTGTTACTCAGAGAAAAATGTGGGGAAAACAATATATTCTTGAATTAAGTAAAATTTTGTCTTAGTTTTATTGTCTTCTTCGAAGACATTATACCTAAATGAAGAATTATTAAGTTTAATTTTAAGAATATTATTTCTCGCTTAGAACATTTTCTTCAATTAAGATTATTATAGTCTTGAATCAAAAATATTTGCTTAAGTCAAGAATAAAAACCAAGTATTTATTATTCTTAATTTGAGTAAACAGGTTTTCTTGGACTGAGTACATTTACTTACGTTAAGAAAATATTTACTTGGATTGAAACAATTTTTCTGAGAATATTGATATTCTTCGCTGAAGAGATCCTTTTTTTCCGTGTATGCATCTGACCTTTAATAATATCATTTATTTACATAACCAAATTACAAGATGATTATTAACATTAACTTTTCTGACCTTTTAGAAGAACATCACCAGGTATCCCATTATCACCATATGTCTTTCTGGGGCGTCCTCTCCCGGCATTTCCACTCACATCTGCCTTGCAAATACTATTTGTTAGTCGCCTTTAATTCATCCTCTCAACATGATCAAACCATCTAAGCATACTCTTTTAAATTTTTATCACTACATGTTCCTTTAAGCCGCGCCGAAAACCCGTTTACTGCTTACTAAAGGTAAGGCCCGCGAAATTCAAAATTAATTTGCAAAAAACGTAAAACTTTAAAATATCGCGTGCATAACTTCGAATTCAGATTTCAGAAACCGGATTTGTAGCAAGATCGAAATAATTTAAACTAGCTTCTGCTAATAACTTCGTTCGCGTGGAATCCGTAAAATACACAATATATATTTTTTGACGTGTAACATACTTAATCTCGGTTTTTGTGCGTGAAAGGGACAGAAGACAGGGATTGACAGCTTGAGCACGAAATTAGTAAGTACTATAGAATAGCATGGAATTTGTAAGTACTTTAGAATAGCATGGAATTAGTATACTCATGGAATTAGTAAGCACTATATAGATTGTAAATACCCTTGGTCGAATTTCAACCAGTGCGGTGACCACCAATAATTATTCGAATAAATATTTCAGTATCATTTACATTTTTAAATTCTGAGGTCAATATATGTCGCTGCTCAGTTGCTTATTACCAAGGCGAGATGTCAGATGTTACACAACATATGCGACTAGTCGTTTTTTTTTTGTTTATGGAGAATGGCATCTCAGAATGGATCATCCTAGGAGGTTGTCGGTTGCTTAACCGGACTTACCTGTGGGTGCCTCAATAAATTAAGAGTTCCAGGCAGTACATAAAACTTATAAACGAAGCGACTACATGCTAAGGGCACCGCCCGTGGAGTATGGACTTCGGTTTAGAGTTAGGGCAACGGTGGCGAAGGGCAGCAAAGGACAGGCTTTTTTTTTTGGGTGGCAAATCATCAAATAACTTTTTTCCGCTCTGGGCGGAGCGGGAGGGTGTGTCAGACTCTTACTGACTATAACCCACCCGTATTCCTTCCGTTGCCTATGTTGCCAGGGGCCTCAGTACCCCTTTAGTACCTTCCCGCGACCCCTGCACTTGTGCTGACGACATCTCTTTGAGGCGCGCGTAGAATACAACGCGCCGTCGACCCGGGCCTGGTCCTTACCGGACGGTGAGCTACCCATTGCTCACCGTCCGCAAGCCTGCGCCTACGGTGGCCGGAAATCCGCCCGGGATTCCCGACGCCCAGGGCGTCTCCTGCGGCGGCTAGGGGCGAGAGGGCGCGAAATTTGAAAGGACAGGCTGCATCGTATTAAGCAATATAATAAAATATCAGCCACATTTTAATAAACCTCAGTCGGCCCCCAACTCACCGCGTCGCAGCGCATCGTCCGCCCGCGCTATTACTTTGTTTTCACTTAGCGTTCTTTCAGACTTTTTTTTCATTTTTCTCGGCAACTAAAGGTCGTAGCGTAATTTTAAATAACTTATAACCTTCCTCGAGAATTGGGCTATCAAATGCAATTTTTTTTTAATCCGACTGTTAGTTCCAGAGATTAAACGCGTTCAAACAAACATCTAACAAACTCTTCGGGTTCATTATATTAAAATATTCTATATAACCAGAAAACATCGAACCTTACATAGCTATAACGCAAAAATATTCTTTATCGAAAATACAATTTATTAAGTTGAATGTTGTGTAGACCGAACTACTGTTAAAAGGCTGAAGTATCTTCATATCGTCGTGTTTGATAGTGTTATCACGACAGGCTCTCTCGATACTCGATGACGTGTTAACCCCAAAATATCCATTACACGACTAAAACCTTTCACGTTTTACACATAATCCGATAAAATGTTGTGGGTGGGACGAGATTTCTTTGGTGTTTTTATTCAATTACTATGTTTTCATATGGGTTTACTTGCATAGCTTTTTCTGCATTTCTCAGTTTAAAATTTTCCACTAAAACAAAATCAAAGTATCCATCCAACCAAATCTTAAGGCGCTGACAAGACCCAATTGACCAAAATAGGCTTCTCTTAAGAAAGAAAATTGCCAAATCTGTATGGTTTGTGGTAGCGGAAAAAATATATGTTAATTTTGAACATATTTTCCAGAACTTGGTTGTCACCAAAACACGTTTTGAAAAAAAAATCTCGATACAAACTAACGTTAAACTAACCTCTAACCTTGAGTTCTAATCCAAAATATCTGTATTAAATATCAACCTAAATTACGTATTTAATTAATAACAAGTACGTCTTATTCTAATGCAGAACTTGGTTGTTTTTTATTTTCGATTACTCAACTCAATTCTGAGTAAATAGATAATTACTTCATATTTTGCAATAAATTACTAGCGTTTTGTCGTCGCGCTTCTCTTTCTCTTCTATGCAATCTGACAGTGACCGCGGTTTAGGTGTTGTCAGCGTCTTAAATGCTGGGCACTTATCAGCGTAGCAATTTCACTCTGCTCTATCCAATGCTAATAGAAATCCTTTTTATCAGACTGCGCAACGCAAATGAGGGTAATGTGCTTATCAGCCTATGTACGTATGTTTGTCCTAGTCGAAGTCATCTTTTTAAATTTGACAATAAAGACCTATTGCCTCCGACTGCATGAGATTGTTTATATATAGAAATAGGTCATTTTTTTTCCATCTTTTCACTTTTTAGGCAGTCGGGTTTTTGATTTTTTAAATTACTTTTTCTTTTGCTTTTTTTAATTCTGTGTAGGTACATCGTAGTATATCAATACTAATTGCCATTGGAACTGGTTTAGCCATTATTACGTAATTATATACCTAGGGTAATAAGGTAAAATACATATCGAGTATTTTGTTCAAGAATACAGAACGCTCTGAAACATTCATTTGAATCACTAGTTACCTACACCTAACAGTGTCTCTAAACTCAGACTACCAGTTTCACAGAGTTTAATTAACTTCTTAATTTTTAACATACAGTATAAAAAATCACTTGTGTAGGAGCACATCATTATGCATATCAACAAATTTTTGATGAATTTACGGATATTCTGTTTGATATACTTTTAAACTTGGTTAAAGTCAACACAACTCCATGTCGAAGACCCTAATTACGTAATACAGTTGGGATCACAATCTGAATGATTTTGAAGTATATTGCTAATAATAATTCATTGCTTCTTATGTTCGAAAAATTTGTCTGCTCAGCGACGTAAATAACGCAACTGTCAAAATGAAGCCCTTTGCTACCGATAGTGTGTTACACAATTATCCCATACATAAATAATAATAATCATAATCAGCCTATAATGTTCCCACTGCTGGGACACAGGCCTCCACTCGGTGAGAGGAATTACCCCGCTGATTCTAAAATAATATAAATGAGTTTAGATAAGCCTGGTATTAATCTAAAACTAATCCCAGCTCTTTACACTAATTACAAAATTTGTTCATCTGAAGATAATTATTTGCACAGGCGTGCGTGTATCGAGTCACGGGAGATTTTCAAGGAATGTATTATGAACAACGTTTCTCTGATTACTTATTGAAGTGAAAAAAAAAATAAAAACCGAGAGACTAACAAACAGTGTATTGGAAAGATTTTTCATGGATATTTAATTTGTTTCTGATCAAAAAGCTGACCCATACCATAAAAAGTTTGTTTGCAATCAGCAGACTTATTTTCTGTTAAATAATTCCATAATTACAATAGGTCAGTTTTTTAAGTCTTAAGGTCTGACTTTTAGCTGTCCAGTCTGCCGACCGTAACGTAGTTTTAAAAAAAAACCGGCCAAGTGCGAGTCAACCATGCACAATGAAGGGTTCCGTAGTTGGAATGAATTTATCCCAAAAATAAACTTAACATTGTAGTTGAAAAACATGTTCTTCCATACATCGATATACGTCACGGTCAATTCTCCAACTGAAAATTTCAGTTGATCGACTATTACTCGTTAACTTGAAAAGCCTACTTAGCTGTAACAGTTTTCTTTTTATTTCATTATTTTTACTATTGCCATGAATTTTTTCACATCTCCTTAAACTACGAGTACCATTCAGCTGGCAAGAGGACACTTGACTCTAACAAAAATTTGCACTTTAAAGCTTCATATTACGAAAACACATCCCTGAATCGAAAAAAGGTGTTTACAGACCCGCAATATTATTGAACGGCCTATCCAACGATATCCCACACCATGGGATAAACGACAAAAAAAATATCATCACTAAAAAATTTTTTTTCATGATTTTTTTACTACTTTTTCAGCTTGATTAATATCTATACCTATACCAAATTACAGCGTTCTAGTACTAAGCATGTCTGAGCTAAAGCGGCGTCAGGCAGACAGACAGACGGACATGGCGAAACTATAAGGGTCCCTTGTTTACTACGGAACCCTAAAAACCTTCGGGGTAATTGCGTAACACACTTACAATGACAATGCCTTTAATTTTGACAATTCAACGACATTTATTGCGTTATTTACGTTGTCGAACAAAAAAATTTCCAGAAATATGAAACAATGTGTTAGCAGTTTCCCTCTTCAATTTCCAGTGTCACCTATAAGTGACAGAAGTTCAATATATTTTTTCTACCACCAAGAGATTTTATTATACATTTTTACTACCATTGTTGCGAAGCCAATAAGTAAAACTAATATATTTTTATGCCTGACAACACTAGCCAAATGTCATCTGTCAAATACAATCAGATGTTTCGCGCGATTTTCGAGTAGTTTGTGTTAGTGTAATCCTTTCGTAAGAAAAAGTGAAATAAAAATGCCTAGACCTTTTCCTTTACCTTTTTAGATTGTTCTTTTTTCTTATTGTATTTAATAAATGAATATAAAGGCTATTTATAAATGTTTTTAATGGTAAATGTAACTAAATGACGTGTCACCTACAGGTGACACTGGGCATTATGACGGTATGGTTTTGAATTCTTACCTATATGGGGTGATACTGAGTTAGGGCTTATTTACGTATTACAGGTTGACCTTAGATGAGATTGCCGAGAAGTTGCTCGTCGGGGAGGACCCAAGTGATATTATTTTATTTTCTCCTTATGATGGTGTGGTGACGGACGAGGATAGTGGTCATGAAAACGAAGCTTATTAGCTTCGTTTTCATCACCACTATCCTCGTTCTCCGTCTTCCCAGTCGCTTGCTTCGATCTCAAATGGAAGTACAAAATAGACCATCTACTTCTGGAGAAGTGCATGATTTGGAAAAGGAAGAAGAAGAAGTCAGCGTACCTGAACCAAAGAAGAAAAAGGATAACACTGTAAACAAATGGTCCGGTAATGTCAGCAATACTTTTACTTCTTGTGGAAAAGGAGATTGTGATGAAGAAGTTTTCAGTAACACTGAGGAGGACCTGTCTGCAGTGCAATGTTTTGAATTGCTTTAAAGCGACGACATAATACAATTCATTACAGATATGAACAATTTGTACGCTTTGCAAAGATATCATTCTCTCAATGTAAATGCCGAAGAAATTCGGGTGTACATTGCAATACTACTTCTTACGGGATATTTGACGCCAAAATACATGCGAATGTGGACTGGGAAGTAAAAAGTGATACGCATAATGAACTTATAGCATCAAGTATTAGACGCAATAGATTTTTTGAAATACAGCAATACCTTCATCTTTCCGACAGTACATCATTGCCTATAAACGAAAAATTTGCTAAAGTACGAGAATATTTTACTAAATTGAACACACGTTTTAGTGAAAACTTCAAAAGAGCTAGTTCTTCACACATATCCATAGACGAAACAAAAGTACCATACTTCGGAAGGCACGGAACCAAACAACACATTCACGGGAAACCAATAAGGTTTGGTTATAAACTCTGGACAGCAGCTACTAGCCAAGGATATTTAGTGAATTGTGAGCCTTACCAGGGTGCGTCTGGGCCTGTGCTCAAGTTGCAGTCCGACTTGGGGCTAGGGGCTGCCGTTATTTTGGAGCTCCATTCAAGATTACCTCGAGAGTTAGGACCATACAATTTGTACTTCGATAATTTTTTTACTGGTTTACCATTGCTAAAGTATTTACGAGAGCAAAATATTGGGGGTACAGGTACTATTCGCGAAAACCGTATGGAAAACTGCAATTTGCCAAATTCAAAGGATATGAAAAAAGAGCCAAGAGGTAAGCTATATCAAAAATCATCTAAGGAAATGATTGCAGCCAAATGGCACGACAAAGTATCGTCGCCATTGCATCCAACTGTCATGCGTTAGATCCGATCACAAAAGTGGATAAGAAACGGGATAAAATTCAAATTGATTGCCCAGCCAATAACAAGATGTATAATAAATACATGGGCGGGGTAGACCGTTTTGATGAAAACGTAGACTGCATGAGGGTAGCTCTTCGCGGAAAAAAGTGGTGGTTCCCTTTATTTGCGTTTGGCTTAGATGCAGCATGCCAGAACGCATGACTGATCAAAAGACAGTCAGATAATAACTGGACCTACTGTGACTTCCGGCAAAATTTTGCAACTATATATCTGCAAAAGTATGGGAAGCCTCCAACCCGCAACTCAGCTTGTGGCGTACCTCTGAATATTAGAGTGCCTAGTGAGGTGAGGAGTGCAGGAACTGCTGACGATCACTCCCAAAAAGACTGCTCTCAAAGAAGGTGCGGCTATTATCATCAACGCACTAGAAAAATGTGTGACAAGTGCAATATAGGTCTGCATCTAAAGTGTTGGTACAATTTTCATAATAAATAAGTGCTTCGTATCATTCACGTAAACCTCTTTAGTTCCAAAAGACCTGATATATCTAAATATAAAGAATGTTTTTATAAAATTTGGCTTTTATTCCTACCTTCAATAACAAGCAATCTGAATCTCACAGTACCCAGTGTCACCAGTAGGTGACGCCCTCATAAAAAAAATGGGATGTTTTTTTTTTTCATTTATATTTTCTTTGGTCAAAACGAAACGCACATTAGGTATTTTATTCCAAAAGAAATCAAAAATCTTTATTTACTTGGACATTGGAATTGAAGAGTTAAAAAGAAGCCGGGTTGTGGTGATATTTGGAGTGCTGGATAAAGACAATCAATACTTACATCATAAAAGTAATATATATTGAGTTCGGCGGTGGCGTTGGTGGCATTCTTGATGGGGCCGTGATCATCATCAGGTGTAAACACTGTGGTGTAGTATGACGTGCGAGGCGTCGTCTGCTGCTCAAATTCTTCCATCATGATGTCTAGTGCCATAATACTGAAACAAAAGAAGATTTTGATTTAAAACATAATTCTTCTTCATCTTCTCTCAAAAATATTAGCAGGTCAGCAAGGCTTGCTTAATTGAATGCTTGGTATAATCGACTCTCTGAACATTGAACAAATGTTAGTTTATATACATATATAAACTCACGATTTTCTCCCAAAGAGGTACAGAAACTATAAAACGACACCTGTTACGATCCTTACATACTCCTTTTGCTTTGTCTACGTTCATACATCCGCGGGGTAATTACGTAACCCATATAAAATGCCAATCGATCACAATGCCTTTCCTTTTGACAATTCAGCCACGTGCATTACGATATTTACGTTTCTGAGCGGACGAATTTTTCACACATAAAATGCAATGGATTATGAATTTCCTTCAAAGCCCTCGGACTGTGATTGAAAACTGTCTTGCGCAAAGGCTTGGTTTATGTCGTCGCTATTCTCTAATATTAAGGGCATGATTAAAAATTTGAACTCAGATCTAACGTATGAATAGGTTAGAATACCAAATTAGATAATGTGTGTGCGTTTGATGTACGACAGGAGCACAGTGCACACTGCATGTCATTATTTCTTTTGAGCTTATTGATAGCAATCTATAGAGATTGTGTCAGCCCAGAACTGAGCTACGAGTATAAATTAAGTGTTTTCAGTACAAAGCGTACATAAGTTCCTGTAAAGTGCAGGCATGGCACACAGGACATGACATTTTTTAGTCACCCTTTAAACTATACCCGACAGAGCATGTACAATGTCACATTTTCGTTTATGGCGGCGAAGTGACGCCTAAACTGAACGTGGACAAACAACGTAAGCGCTCTGGTTTTTCCCTATATTGAAATTTTCCTGTGCCGGCTTTGTGTCGGCGAATGGTGTCGCTGTCGGTGTACGCGTGAGTTATTGACGCCGTGTTGGCCAAAAAAGGGCAATATCGGAACAAGCAATCAATCCCAGAATACGCAGAAATGTATACAGCATGATCCGTTTACATGACAGCATGGACAAATCTGAAACTATTAGGCATAGAGTTTGATTTGAGGAACCATGTAATAAATAGTTCTTTTAGAGACTATAAAAACCCGTATAGGGTCAGGAAAATATAAAAAAATGGGGCCCCATTGGTACCATTTGCTTGTCCATGTCTAATAACGCCTGTAATACCAGGCACCCGGTTGCCTGAAAGAGATCGCAGTAAGCGATAAGGCCATCCATCCATAATCCATTTATAACGTTCCCAGTCCTGCGACACAGGCCTCCTCTCTGTGAAAGGGAGTGGGCCTTAACACACGCGGGCCAGTACGGGTTGGTAGATGTCACATGTCTTTGATTTTTTGGCTCTAGGACATGCCGGTTTCCTCACGATGTTTTCCTTCACCTTTTGAGAGCAGTGGTGATGAAATAATTTACACAAAGTAAAGCGCCTGTCTGGGTTCGAACCTACCGCCTACAACTCTTAAGTCGCGGCCGTTGGGCCACCACTGCTCATTAAGGCCGCCCATTGTAGATTTTGTAGTGTATTTTTTCTTTTTAATTTGGCAAAAAGGAAGATCTCACAGCACAGGTAAAGGAAAAAGTCCGAAAATCGTTCATTTGTATTTTTATCACATTTTTTTTTTGCGATTACCAACTTACATTTTTGCAGTTGGAAAATTGACCGTGACGTATATCAATCTATGGGAGAACATTTTTTCTGCTACAACCCAACTACGGAACCCACGTGCGTCGTCCGTCACGCACGTGGCTGATTTTTTCTGCTTAGGTATGTCGCTAAAAGTAAGTTGATCTCTGAAAATCTGAAATTATGTTGCAATGAAACAATTTGACATACCAATATTGCATGACATTGAGTGGCGATAAATAATTCTTTTATATTCAAATAGTAATCAATTACGCCATGATACACGAATACATTATATGTATAACCGGATAATATGAAAACTGTTTAATCCACTTATATAAATATAGCAGTGACTAAAGCCAAAGTTTACAAAGGTTATAAGTTACATAACAATCAAGGTCGACTTTTTTTAATTTTAGCGTTTTACATTATAAATCCTTTGAATGTTACAAAAATAAACAAGACAGTTATGTTATTCTGTTTGTTTTTAATAAGTGATGAAATGGAGTCGTGGCTAAATAATAACAGCCGCAAGTATTGATTGAGGTTAAATTTCGGTTGCCGCGGTCAGTTCGTGGATGGGTGACCGTCCATAACATTTCGAGACTCCTTCGTGCCTTGGATAGCACATTAAGCCGGTGATCCCGGCTGTGATTCATAGATCTTTAACCGTCGTTACGGGTAGTCAGAAGCCCAAAAATCTGACAACCTATATTATCAAGGGGTATCGTGTTACCCAGTTACTAGGCTGTGCAGGTCAGATAGGCAGTCGCTCTATGTAAAATAATGGTATTCAGCTGCATCCGGATAGACTGGAAGCTGACCCCAACATAGTGGGAAAAGACTAGGCAGATTGATTTGTTTTTTAATGACTGCTATGGTCTTGGCTTATGTATAATGTAGGTAGTTATGCACGTTGAACAAATAGATATAAGTATTTTCTTTTCCCCACAGCACAGACAGAGAATCTTTGCAAACTAATGAAAGCCTGATGACCTATTTAAAGCTGCAGAACTTTTTCCTTAACTATTCCATAATTTTATCATAAGCCTCTCCGATTGTGTCGGATAAGGCGGGAGGAAACGCCCGGGTATCACCACTGTGTGGATCACCCGGAGGACACCATAGAGCATACGGTGGAGGTCTGCCCGGCTTGGGCAAAGCACCGCCGTGTCCTCGTGGAGGCGATCGGCGGCAGAGATCTCTCGCGTCCGACCCTGGTTCAGGCCATGGTACGGAGCGAGAGGGCATGGGCAGCCGCCACCTCCTTCTGCGAAGCAGTAATGCTCGCAAAGGAGGAGGCGGGACGGTTGAGGGAAAGGCAAATTTCGCGCTCTCTCGCCCCTAGCCGCCGCAGGAGACGCCCTGGGCGTCGGTAATCCCGGGCGGATTTCCGGCCACCGTAGGCGCGGGCTTGCAGACGGTGAGCAATGGGTAGCTCACCGTCCGGTAAGGACCAGGCCCGGGTTGACGGCGCGTTTTATTCCACGTGCGCCTCAAAGAGATGTCGTCCGCACAAAGGTCCACTAGGGCCGATGCCTGCCGGGGTCGCGGGAAGGTACTAAAGGGTTCCGAGGCCCCCTGGCAACACAGGCAACAGGAAGGAATACGGGTGGTGGGTTTTAGTCAGTAAGAGTCTGACACATCCTCCCACCCAGAGCGGGAGAAGTTATTTGATGACTTCCCATACAAAAAAAAAATGCCTCTCCGATTGCAAGCCATTCAACTCAATTTTAGCCAACTCTCATAATACAACTGCTAACCAGCCAACTTTTCATTTTTTTTTTTGTGTGGGAAATTGTCAAATAACTTCAGACTCTTACTGACTAAAACCCACCCGTGTCCCTTCCATTGCCTATGTTGCCAGGGGCCTCGGTAACCCTTTTGTACCTTCCCGCGACCCCAGACCAGCCACCCTGCAAAATTCGTCGCTCCACCTAGCGAATAGTAGGAATCACATGAGTGTTTTAATACCTAATTATGTACAGTTGTATACAAGACTTTATCTACACACATGATATGAATCCTCTACAAAAGGTTCTGACCGCATAGGGTGTTGTACAGTGCTGTAAGAACTATGTAAATTCATGGAAAGTTTCTGGTAATAATTGGTTAGAAATGTCCTTCGCTGCATCAGAAATATCTGGTGGTGACAATGCTGTCACTCATTTTTGTAAACAACAAAGTAATAAATTTTTGAAAAGAATGGCGGGGTACGACGTGAATTCGAATAACCTATAAGTTTTTTTTGACGTGATAACGTCTTATAAATCGATGAACGCCGGCTGCGCGCACGAAAAGTGTCACATTACGCCTGAGCCGAGCGTGCAAGCGAGAGCGTGGAACTAGCGATAGAGAGGCACGATCGGCCTAAGCGTTCGGCTTGTGACGCATCTCTCTCTCGTTATCATGTAAAATTATCGTCCGTAAACCGACTTTACAGACAACCAATTTTTGTTTTTTATTACGTCGCTGCACCTGTGGTAGTGAAACATGCGTGCATGGCAATTTTCTTTTTTTGAAAAGGCATAATGCATAATGCTAGTAAAGGCATAATGTAATTTAGTACAACATTTAATTTAAAGGCTCCTACATACTGGCGCGACATGTCGCGCGTCGCGTCGCGCGACAAGTCGCGCCAGTATGTAGGAGCCTTAACACTCGTTTGGATGATATTATGGTTACTATAGAATATAATAGATAGAATTCTCTTTATTCGAGTATCCAAGACTCAAAAGCTGTTAGTAAAACTTATGACTATGTTAGTAAACACTGAATATACAAACAAATAATGGTGGATCATTGCTGCAACAACCCATGAGTAATTGCACAGCAGCGACCCACACAAACACAGTCCAGGCGACTAGCAATCATGCTTAGGATACTGTTGGTGCTGCCCCACACCCTGCGCACCAGGGAAGCGCACCTTTTACGCATTGTTGTGTAAAAACAATCTACATGCGCATCCGCGAACATCCCCGACGCACTACCGAAAATACAAATTATGACACTGGTTGTTTTAATGTTGGCAATAAGCTAACTGTTTCAGAAACTTTCATGGAGGATTTAGAGCATGGGTGTAGATAAATAAAAAATCTATTGCAATCCGTAACCTTACCAAGAAAACACTGTCTTCTATGCCAAGACAAAATAAACGACATATTAAAAAAAGAAAAAAATACGAAACAAAAGAAAACTTTCATTAAACATTCAGAGAAGTCTTAAAAAGGTTTTATTTGGTCACAAATTTCGGTTGTAATCACAATTCACACTGGCCACATAATGAAAAAAAGGAAAAAACCTTTTTCATAACAGAGCAGCTGAAGACAGGCCATGAAAGGCCTTAGGTACATTCTGCCAATTAATCTTAAGCGAGACCGGTGATTCATCCTCTCATTAGGTTGGTTACATAATATTATGTGCCATAGAAGGTATTAGTGTCATTATGTTGTAAGGGA
The DNA here is from genome assembly GCA_905333075.3 of Atethmia centrago. Lineage (NCBI taxonomy): Eukaryota > Metazoa > Arthropoda > Insecta > Lepidoptera > Noctuidae > Atethmia > Atethmia centrago. The sequence goes on along the minus strand of HG995374.1, from coordinate 24,642,910 downwards.
TGGTATGCATACCTTGGTCTTTGTGCGTGGTTTAAATGATCTCAAAGGTTAGTTTGTATAAGCAAAAGATGTATGTCATGCTGTCAATACAAAGGGTGGATGAATAGCGAAATTTATCATACCTATCAGTCCGTACATTCTCAGCCCTTCATTAATATGTTTTCTTTTTTATTATATTTTAATTGAATTAACTGTGTTAATTACTCTAGTTTATAAGCACATTCTGTTCAATGTTATTTACACCTATAGTTTGAGTATAATTATGTCACCGTCAGATTGTGAGCACCGTCAGTTTATAATCTATCGAGCGAGATTATAAACTATCGAAAATTGATGATTTTTTACAATATAACGCATTTATTTTCGGTAGTTAGATTATAATCTATCAATGTCAAATCAATATCAATATACAGGCCTTTGCAGAGAGTACAACTTTGTGCCCTTTGGCGTCGAGACCCTCGGTCCGTGAGGTCCCAGTGCGCATAAGTTATTTGCGGAAATCGCGAAACGTCTAGTTGATGTAACTGGTGACCGAAAAGCTGGGGTCTTTCTCGCGCAACGCATCAGCATTGCAATTCAGCAAGGAAATGCCGCCAGCATCCTCGGTACAATGCCTCGAGGGTCTTTTTAGGTTTAACTTAGTCTTAATTTAATTTAGTTAATGTTAATAACCATCTTGTAATTTGATTATGTAAATAAACATGAGTACCTCAATGTCAAATCTTCAAATTGCATGAACCAGCACTTATCGACAGGGTTCATAATCTGTCCGATTTTATCACCCGTAAAATTGTAAACTGTCCCTGATTGTTAGGTCTTGGCGGTAGGTGAATTGGTTGCAGTAACTAAGCCAGATAGATAGGTTGATTTTAATTTTATTAATTGTAATCTAAATTTAAATTATGAAATTATGATTAGTATTTTTATGTTATTGCAAATTGCTAAATGTGTACTGCATGCTATAAGTATAACCAAGATGTAAAATCGAAATATTTTCACGGCTTGTTGGTATATTGGCGTGTGCTAGCAAAAACATATGGCAAGTAATATAATGTTTAATTTTTGTTTCGTAGTGTGAATTACTTTGCACACGATTTGTATAGAATCTAGTTTATCTAAATAAACAGACAGGTGTGCTGCTGGGAAGTTTGTTGTGCTACTTCTTCTTCCCAGATAAAGCGTTTTTGGGGGACTGTCTCAAGTAATTTGACGTTCGAAAAGTGCTGATTCTCAGCCTAGTTTAAATAAATGACTTTTGATTTGATTTGATTCGCTGAAATGCCGAATATAGTGAAACCCATAGATCTAAAGAACTTATGTTAGCTACCTATATTCTTGCAAATAAATATATCATTCATTCAGTGCACCTCGATCAAATGGGTTAGGTTAGGTTAGAACCGTGAACAACCACTTCTTCCATGTTAATCGTAGTTACTTGGCTATTTAGTATTAGCGTAAGGTGCGTTCGTCGCATGCAAATTTGATACCAGTTCACAATTTATCGGGCGGTTAAACGGTTACGGTGGTTTGTTGCAGTTCACAATGTTTCGTTAGTTCATAATCCCGCTAGATAGATAATAAACTAAGGATGTTCATAATCATACGGTGACATTAGCAGTAAATACCTTTTCTAAATCCTATTGATAACCAATGTTGAATTTATATGATGTTGATGTTCTTTATTAAATATATAAAATCATTAAAACTAGTGCGTTTAAATCTAGGTATAGCTCTGAAAACTTCAATAGTTTTCCTCCATGTTCACAATAAGTTCCTTCTATAAATCAACTAAAAAGTATGAACATTTATGCTTCAGTCATTTCGTTTAGTTCAATTTTTCACCGTCTGCAAATGTTCGAGTTTTAATTAAGAACTTTCACAAAGAAACGTTAAAATTGAAAGTTGTTTTAAAATGTCGAAGTTGCTTTTAACAAATACTTTAAAAGGAACTACAAATTAATACTTCAAAGTCAAATGAGCTGTTTCTAGTTAAATGCTGAGAGTATTTACTTAAAGAGTAAATACTTTGTTCGAGTGCAAATATTAAATATTTGTTTCTTGAATACTTTACACTCGTGTTTCAAAGGCTTTAGTGTTTTAAGCAGTATCAGCACTTGTCGTAATAGGTACTTTACTACTTGTATGTATTTATTACTTAAGTATAAAGTGGTATTCATACTCTGCTTACAAATCCTTTACCTTTATCTACTTACTCCCTAAATTCACGACTTTCGATCATTCATTTCAATGGGATCGTTAACAATGTTTCGAAAAACACCTGGGACTGTTCAATGAAGTGTTAAAGCCATCATTCTTCCATTGCCAAAAAGAGATTGTGTTATACACCCTGTGTCACGTAATCTCTTTTTCACTTGGCTCCCTTATTCGTCAATGTACGGCCCCTGAATAGAGGCAAATATTTATATAGCAAATAATCAATCCCGCTGCATAATGTCACAGGTAACGTCGCACATGTATCACGTCCATCGTCTGAGTAAACATGCAATCTTTGTTTGCGCGATGCGGGTTTCAGTGGCGCCATCTTTAACTACTGACAACATGTAATTCACTAATCAACTACGTGGTTCTTATGAAGTCTGATAGATGTCGCGTCTCTAAGGGATGGGAAGGCAAATAAACTAAAGTTTATGTCGTAATTTACGACGTCATTTTCACAGTAGCTAACCTATGACAATAATTTTCGTGAAGATAAGCGGCCGTTCGGTAAAAAGCTGGTAACATCCCACTGTTCAACGATAAAAACAAAAGCAGTATGAAACCGCCATTTAATCTCAAAACAATTCTGTTAAATATCGTACTGATCGAAGTCGTGTCTAACTGATCTAACCGTTCTTAAGTTTAAAGTATTATCTACTCTACCTTAAGCATCACAAGTTTTAATTGGCTATACGATTAGTTACCAACATTATCAGTAATGTACTGTTATGATATTTGTACTAAAATATTTGGTCGAACATTTACAGATACAGTGAAATTGAACCTATTAAACGATTCACAAAACACATTTGAATACCAAACGACACCGTTACGAACAGTCAAATGCCCAAAAGCCTTACAATCGGTCGTTAGCCTAGCTAGGATATTGCCTAGCTATTCCCCAGTAATTGGAATGTAGGGGTCAGATGCCATTCGCTCTACGTAAAATACTAAAATCGGCCCTATATGGGTCGTAAAAGTTGAGCTAAACTTAGATAAAAGGATACGTCTTTCCTTGCGGTTTTTCTCGCCTACATTTGAAGGCGATAACTTATAGTCTGTTCCTAAAGTATCAGATGAAAATGTAAACAAATGGATAAAAAACGTATACCTGTGGATGTCAATGTGTAGTGCCGCTTACAAATTGAGTGCTTTGATCTTATTATTTGAATACTAAAACCCAATAAATAATTCTAAATAAATGGTTGTTTTTCAAAACCTCAAGTTTCGTCGTTGATTTTTCAGTTCCAATTTAATAATTTTATTCAAACAATCCTCCTCAATCCTGCTGTCTTGTATGGATCAGAATGTTGGGCCACAAAAGGGATGAATGAAATGCAATTACATGCAGCTGAGATGAGAATGCTAAGAGCGATGTGTGGTGTGACACGAATGGATAGAATAAGAAATGAGTACATAAGAGGAAGTCCGAAAGTGGCACCGGTGACTGAAAAGTTATGCGGATATCGGTTGTCATGGTATGGGCATTTGATGCGAAGGAATGAAGAAAATGTCGTGAGGAAAGTCTTGAGTATGAATGTCGATAGGTATAAGAGTAGAGGAAGACCAAAGAAACGATGGATGGACTGTGTGGAAGATGATATGGCTAGAAAGGGGGTGACTACCCAGATGACAACTAATAGAGAAGTATGGAAGAAAGCGACATGTTGCGCCGACTCCAAATAAATTGGGATAAGGGCAGGAGAATGATGATGGTTCAAACAATCGTTGGAAAAAGTGATGATATACATATTAAGATGAAACCGTCTTAATAAATACAGATGAATGTGTTACTAACTCCGTTGAGCGATTGCATAAAAATTTACCTGACTGGGATTATTTACACTTTCAGGTACTTTTGGAATTAATAGATCAAAGAACATCGTTGTCAAAGGCCCTAGGACCCTGGGGCCAATGGTCCTAGGACCAACAAACATCTGACGTAGGTACGTAATTATTATAAATGTATTATATTATACTTATTGCGAATATCTGTATGAAAAGGACATTCTGCGTTTCATAATGAACAATTAAAAGAGCTGTAACGAGTAACGACATCACATCAAAAATGCCGCCATCTTTGACAAGTAGATTTGACATGACAATTAGTGATGCCCAATCTAACAATTCACAGGCATCGACAACGAGAATCCTTGCGTTGGTCACCTGCCGATCTATTCTCTAAAAATCTCACCGTGAAAACTAAGGTGCAGTGAGCTGTCAATAGTGTCAATCCCTAGTATCGTGTAGAATGATAGCTTACTTCACTTAAGTTTTGAAGGTGAGATTTTTATAGAATACACCGGCTGCTCACGGATGTCATACGTATCCGTACGCACATTCCTTTTCAACCTGTTACGCTCTAAGGTATGACGCTTCTGTAGTGAATCCTACATAATTAATGATCTAATTATTTAGGATAATTTTAAATATAATAACACGCTGGGTACTGAACGGTATCGATTTAGTTTAAAATATATCGATACTGATCTAATGTATGGGCATCCCTAATTCTTGTCAAATCAAGTTACGCAACTCAACTGTCAAGAAGATTTACCGAATGAGTTTTTACTCATTTGGTAAATCTTTTCTATTTCTTCATTAGTTTTTTTTCGCACGTTTTCTCATATCACATCTGATATTGGCAGAATTGTCGATATCGGCACCATTGCCATAGAGAAAAATAGAATAGAGTAAAATGCTACTTAGTACCTATGTTTATTTGACACCAAACAAGATAGGTACATAATTACTTCAATGTTTTACTGGATCTCTTAGCTTAACTTTTTATTACTATTGTCTCTATGTGGGTACATAGACACAATAGAAATAAAATGAGTGACAGGCATTTATTAGCATGTATTTCTAAGTATTGAAATGATTGTTTCTTACTGAATATAACCTCAATTTTTTGTGTTTTTTTTTAAATATGCTTTCTGCAAATTGTCGGTTATTAAACTTTGTCTTCATGGGCATATACTTGTTATTTAGAACACGCAAAGTAAATTTTCTTCTCTGTTGGTTCTGGGACGAAAGATGTATGGATGTAGAACAATCTCCTTTTATTTTTATTGTTTTCACTACATTATTATAGATGGAAGTAAATCATTGATATGATAGAAGTTATCACTGTTTTTCTTCGAAAAGCGATTCTCACACATTTGTCTCCCTTGTCATAATATCCGTTATTCTATCTCTCCCGAAACCGTTTTGTCCCTAACACCGCCACACTTTTCTCTCTTGACCCATATTTTAACACCAGTATCTTGTTGTATCTAGTTACAGTCGGTTTTAGTTCATATTACGGAAAAATAGAGAACTTTGTCAGTATCCGAAAATACCGGATGACGTAGCGTTGGAAGGCCTCCACAAGGTGGACCGTGACCCGATCGCAGGAATCCTCTGGATGCGAGAAGCACAGAACCCGTCGAAGTGGCGGTGCTTGGGGAGACCTATGTCCAGCAGTGGACGTCTTTTGGTTGAAGTGGTGATGGTGATGATCCGAAAATTCACTGTTCACCTACTAGTTCGATACCCGTTTTCGGAATTAAACTCTTTGATGCGACGTGTCTAAATGTTCAATGAAATATAGTTTCCATTGAAACTACGTAATTCAGTTTTATCGTTTGTGTTCGATTGGCAGATAACTGGGTGACTGGGCTTTAGTTAATTTTTGGATATGTATTATTGAATACCCATTCCGTGCCAACAGCGATTCAAAAAGCGCTAGATTTTATAATATCAGCGTATCCAAAAAACACACGCTAAATCGTTAATTGTAAAATAAAAACACGAGATAACCTCATGATAAGTATCGTACACATTAGTTTAATCATAATCCACATATATAAATATTATCACAAGAAATCGACAATAAATAATCAAATATTATTCTTCCACAGAACTTGAAGGGCCAGGTTGATCAATATTAATTACTCTTCCATTTTTTAGTCTATAATAAAACAAAGTCCCGTTTCGGCGCAAATATAAATGTGAGAATTATAGGGAATTCCCCTGAGTAAGTAAAACGCACTATACTGTCAGAAAATAAAGACGCATTTATAGAGTGTTATGTTTGAAATATATCTTATTTCAAACATAACACTCTATAAATGCGTTGCCATCTTGGAAATCAAAAAGCGCTAAATTATCCGTTAGGCGCAAACATTTTTACTCGCGCGCTAAGCACATTAAAAAAGCGCTACAGCTAGCGCCGGCGCCGGAAGCGCTAAAATGGCAGCACTGCGGTAAGGTAACGTGTAAATTAGAGTGATTGCCGAAAATTATATCAAATTCCGGCAATCTTTCTAATGTATACTTTAATACGATGACTTACATTTCAATGACTTACTAATGGCTTTACGTCATTCAAATTTAATCGTGAAAGCGTTGTTTTAATCGCCGCATCTACGGGATATTCCATCATTGGACGAGAAGCCGTTCGGTCGCACACCGCGCCATTCCTCAGCAATCTGTAATAAAAACCCCCCAACTTTATGTATTCCTAGGGCACCTACATAATTTTCTCCAAATTAGGAATTGGTGGCAACGTAACGAATGAGAAGTAAAGAATACTTTACGATTTAATTTGAAACGCTTTATTTTTGGAATACTTTATTTGATTCATATACCACAGAGCGTTACGGCTCCTGTATACTGAGACGATATCGCGGGCGCGACAGGCAGCAATATGCATGTCGCAGTATGCAGGAGCCTTTACGCGGTAACTTCACAAGTACGATAAAATCACCGTCGACGTGAGGCCGTAATGACCTATAAAACTGACGGTTTCTAACGAACATTTGGTTCGTACGGAAATAGTTGACAATACCGCCTCTAGCAGTTGCCGCTGAGGAGTCTCCATGCTCTGTGGCGTGTACACTATTAGTGCGGTAAGGTTCCGTAACTAATTTCATTTTGACGTAAAACGTTCGCTTAAGTTTTAGAAATCACTTAGAACTACCGATATTGCTTTTAAGTTGTGTGGGCTTTAAGAGAAACTAGTGAGAAGTTGTCACTCTTGATGAGTTGAAGCCGTTTGAAACAAAGTTCGGTTCACCTCATAATCGGAAATTGCATTACGATAGGAAACTTGCGGAGGCAATATCCTTGATCGTTCAGATTAGAGGTCATTGAGAATCGCGTACTGAAGACTACTTTTCAAAGAAGCTTTTATAACTATAAAAAGAACATAGAAGTGAGAACGAGGGCTTAATTGGTCAAGGACAGCTAATGAGACACAATTGATTTTCTATTGTTTGACTCCGAATCAGTGTCGCGCGGGGCTTGACAGGTTAAGCTGGATAAAGTCAAATGGACTCTACACACTCTACTCTACATTTATTTCTATAATTTATATGGTTTAAACAATAAAGCGTATTCTATTCAATTTTAAAGCTTAAGGCGCTGACAAGGGGCAAATGACCAAAATAGGCTTGTCTTAAGACAAAATTGCCAAATCTGTATAGTTTGTGGTAGCGGAAAAAATATATGTTAATTTTGAACATATTTCTAAGAACTCGGTTGTTACCAAAACACGATTTGAAAAAAAAAACTCGATACAAACTAACGTTAAACTAATTTCTTACCTTGAGTTTCAAACCAAAATATATGTATTAAATATCAACATACGTTAGTTATTTAATTAATAACAAGATCGTCTTATTTTAATGCAGAATTTGGTTGTTTTTTATGTTCGATTACTCAACTTAATTTTGAGTAAAAAGATAATTGCTTCATATTTTGCAATAAATTACAAGCGTTATGTCATCGCGCTTCTCTTTCTTTTCTATGCAGTCTGACAGTGACCGTGATTTAGGTGTTGGCAGCGTCAGTTTAAGAAAGGAACAGTTTGGCATGAATCAATTACGGTTTAGTAACAGTTTCATTCTCATCCTGACTTCAGATTTTTATCATTCTTCACAGACTTCAAAAAACGAACATACTCGTATAACCATACGAGTATGTTCGTTTATAAGTATGTATTTTTTTTTAATGTTCCTCGTTATTTTCGGCAATTGTTAACCGATTTTGAGAATTCTATTTCCTTTTGGTAGAAGAAGCTTGCACAATGGTCCCATGTAAATTTTATTAAGTTTGCTTGGGTAGTTTTTGAGTTAGCTTCGATAATACGTATTTAATCCACTTTGTGTATTTTGATAATGTTTTAATACTTCCCGTCACTGTTGTTTACATAGCAAATAGTGGTATACGAAAACATACGGCTTCCAAAAACAAACACTACAAAGTGAAAAATAAATTTAAATTCGGAAATCGGTGTCGTTGGATCAGCATTTTAGTGTGTTGCCACCGAATTCCGAAATTGAAGTTATTTTGCACTTTGTAGCCAACGATTTTTAGGCTCCACGCAGGCAGACAGAAAGGGTCAAATATTTTGTGAACCGAAAAACCCGACGACAAAACTAAAAACAAACCCCACATTTAATTTCGTACCAAACGAAATTAAATACGCGTGTTATTTTGTTTACCCAAAATAAAATTAAAGCAGAAATCTCTGTAACTACGCAAATTACAAAGCTCCAATAGGGGTTCGACTTTTACCCTTTTCACAATATTCAGCTGATAGGCTTACAAGGGTACATAGCTCGCTTATTTACTTATGTTCAAAGAATTCAATATACTTTATTGAGAGGGATTGCAATATTCCCAAAGGATTTGTTTAGTCAATAGGGATTTTTTTTGGTATCAGAGAACTACCTTTGGATAATACAAATGGAAGGAGAACTAGGAATTCATTTAGTGAACATATTGTTCTTCCTTGTATTATAATAGAAATTAAATTGTTGCTATAATTGTCATCCAGCACGGGAAAAGCCTCTTATAAAAAAGAAATAAATATTGTTTATTCTGCAAAAACAAAACGCACATTACAAAAAATATTACATAAAATAATCACATAAAACGTAGCGAAAAGCCTCGCATTTAAGCCATCAACGTTTGACAATCTTGAGCCTCGCTTGATGTCAGAGCTAGAGACCACAGACAATTTACATTGCTCTGTGTTGTGATACTGGCAAATGACAACAAACAAACAAAACAAAAATAAAATGCCGATTGCTGTGGGAAAATTAACTACTTTTGTAACTAATAACAACAATAACAAGAACGATTAAACATTGCGTCGCATCTGTGCGAGAACAGGTCGTTGCTCAGCGAAATGCTGTGATTTCGGTCAAACCTATCGTCAACAGCGCTGATTTTCAGCAATTACCTACCTATCGAATGACATAATGACGTCCCCCTGTGCGTCTCCTTCACATAAAGAGAAGCTACGAGCAATGATCACCACGCTTGTCTGTCGCGGTCGGCCGCCTGTAGCGCTTTGTGAGTGCACTGTGCACAGATCAATCAAGCTAATCGCTAAGAACAGGTTTTTGCTGACAGTTCTTGATGTTTTCGTATATTTTGTGTTTTTTTTGTTTTGTTATTATATTTAATTACTAATTAATTTATAAGTAGAAAATGATATATTAGGTATGTTGAAACTGTTTGTACTCCCCGTCACTTGTCCCTAAAGGTTCATTAGAGAACCAGCGTCAGACAGCATCTGTCTGGCATTAATGCTGAAATGAACCTTTTTGGCGCAGCCGTCAGGCACACACTATTGTTGTTAAAAGATTATTTTCAGCTTTTTATTTTGTTATTTGTATTTTGTGTTTCACGAACTGTGTCAGAATAAACGTTATTCTTTCTTTCTTTGAAAAAGTCACATTGGTACTTGCCCGGATTTGAACCCACAACGTCGTGTATGAGAGGGCAATCACGACATTGTGCACTGGGCCATCAAGACATTATCCACTGGGCCATCACGAAATTATTCACTGGTCCATCACATTGTCCACTGGGCCATCAGGACGTTGTCCACTGGGCCATCACGACATTGTGCACTGGGCCATCAAGACATTATCCACTGGGCCATCACGACGTTGTCTACAGGGCCATCACGACATTGTCCACTGGGCCATCACGACGTTGTCCACTGGGCCATCACGACATTGTCCACTGGGCCATCACGACATTATCCACTGGGCCATCACGACATTGTATTTTATTATTGATTTGTTATTAATTTGTAGATATTTAGGCAGAGCTTTACTTGAATGTGTAGCCACCGGTACCTAAAGTCGTTAAAAATGATTTCTAAATTAGGTGACGATAATTAACTCGAAGAAGTAACGTGCAGTTATCCGGAAGAGAACAGAGTTACCGACATAGCTTGCAGAGTAAGCAAGCTGAAGTGGCAGTGGGCTGGCCATGCTTGTCGAAGGACCGATGGCCGGTGGAGCAGATGAGTCCTGGAGTGGAGACCGCGTATCGGCAAGTTTAGTGTAGGGCGCTCTAGCTAGATGGACCGACGACCTTAAAAAGGTGGCTGGAACAGACTGGATGTGGAAGGTGGAGGACAGGGTGTTGTGGCGCAGCCTGAAAGAGGCTAAAGTTCAGCAGTGGACTGTTATAGACTAAGTTGACTGATTGATTAACTAACTATAAATCTATCTAGATGTTAGAAGCCTGTCCTGATATTGCAGATGATAGTAAATACAGGCTGTTACAATAACGGCTTCATTATCTACGCATTCTGTACATCAAACTTAAGGCTCCCGCAGACAGGAGCAACGCGACAACGCGACGCGATTCTAGTAGAACAGTTTCTATGAAAACTTCATGGAGATTGCTCTAGCAGAATCGTGTCGCACCGTCGCCTCGCGCCTGTCTGCGGGAGCACGATAGGGAGAACTTTGTTCAGAAATAGTTGCTGGGAAACGACTTTTAGTTTTGGTGTGAAAATTCGCCATTTACGGTAGTACGCAACGTAAGGCACACAAAACATGGTGCTGCAACGGAACAGGGATCGTGGGAGTATTTAAAGTGAAGTTATAATAATATAAACTTGTTTTCATAAAAAAAACATCAAAAAATGTTAGAAATTTGACCTTCAATATCTTCATAAACAGGAGGTTCCCAGGTATGGTCTAGTTCAAAAAATGATCGTAATAGCGGGAAGAACAAGTGACTCTTGGCTTCGTTAAGGGGATTTTTATATCCGTTATTATATTATTTATTTATTTATTTATTTATAATTATATACTTACTTCATTGTACACCACAAAAATACATAACACAAAATGAAACAAACTACAAAATATAAAATCGGCGGCCTTATCGCCCTCTGCCATCTCTTCCAGGCATCCTTGGAATGGACAGTGATATGCCTGGACATAAAGTGGGTCGTCGCTGTCGTTGGTGCAAATAATAAGTCTAGTATACAATATACTAAAATAGATACACATATCCTTAATAATAGATACATGAATACATACTATATATCTAACTATGTTAGCGTCGGCTACCAGTCTAACCGGATACAGTTAAATACCAGTATTTTCCATGGAGCGACTGCCTATCTGACCTCCACAACCCAGTTACTGGGTTGCACGATACCCCTTGGTAAGACTGTTTGTCAGACTATCGGGCTTCTGACGATCCGTAACAACTGTCAAAGATCCATTTATGACAGCCGGGACCAACGGCTTAACGTGCCTTCCGAGATACAGAGAGGTCTTGGTATGTAAAGCTGGTCACCCATTCATGGACCAACCGCGGCAAGCGTAGCTTAACCTGATCGATCGACCCGTGCGGCTATTATTACTAAATGTAGGCTATGTGTATTCTCATTCGCTTTTAAATACCTAGAAACTGTTTACAAAACTGGAATTCCAATGGACGCTTCATCCTCAATTGAAAAATAACTTTAGAAATGTTTGAAACAAATCACTTATCTGTTCAAACAAATAACGGAATCCCACTTGATTCATACAAAAATCAAACAAACTCGAATGTTGTATTTATTCGAGTAAAGTATTTATTGGTTTGACAGAGTTTTACGTAATAGACATGTTTGTAAACATAATGTTCATTGAATAAGTGTTACCGTGTTACCACAAGTTCCCCAAATAGTATGAAATGAAGGACGATCATCGGATGTTGTGGCGTGAGCGTTTCATGACGTAATTTGGCTATCATGGTCGATGCTTAATTACTCTTAAAAGTTTGCTATAAATTTTGGATAGATTTGAGTCTTCAAAGTTAAGAGCGTGTACACCGTACGGCATTTCATGCAAATTTTCAAGTCCTTATTTTTCGAAATGACCGAACCGATTTTAATGAAACTTCACATACATAAGCAGAATATATAGGTCTAAAATGTTAGTCGAAATCATATATACTTCGACGCACTACTTTCGACGCATGTTAAGACGCTGACAACACCTAAACCGCGGTCACTGTAAGAAGATTGCATAGAAAACGTGTTTTGGTAACAAGCAAGTTCTGGGAAATATGTTCAAAATTAACATATATTTTTTCCGCTACCACAAACTATACAGATTTGGCAATTTTTTTTCTTAAGAGAAGCCTATTTTGGTCAATTGTGTCTTGTCAGCGCCTTAATTGTTTTTTAAAAAAAAAATTATAGAGACTTTTGAGCACTTACCTAACCATGTGCTGGTTTCAGTGTTCAAACTCACATCGTCTTCGTGGTTTAAAAACATTTACCACGACACAGGGAATCCTAGGGATTTTTTAAAAGCTTAGTGCCTAAGGCGCCATCTTCAGAAAATCGCGACGATAGTCTCGCTATGCCATCAAATTCTATAGAAAATCTATGAGTCAATCTCCACATGGCGATATCGACACGGCGATAATTTAAAGGCCCAGCGTGACAATCGCCGCGATTCTGTCGTCCGTGGAGGTGGCGCCTAAGGCTTATATGAAAACGATTACAAGTTTATTTTTATATTGTAGGTGTTGTGTTTTTCTGAACCCAATAAAGTTTTTAATTATTATTATTTTATTTATTTATTTATTTGTCTGATCAAATTCAGAGATATTATAACTATAAAGACTATTACTTAATCATCATAACGCTTGTAATAAATCAATTCGAACCAAGGTTTTTTCTCGAATCAATCATATATTCCTAAAGGTCAAGTTTTTTGAGAAAACGATCGTCATTTTTCTTTCCAACACATCAGCTACCAGTAGACACACTTGTGCACTCTAATATCTCCCGTGCCGAAGGCTAGTCTCCGCAGAGATGGGCCGCCAAGGCCGAAACTTCGTTTGGAGCACTAATATTATAAAATATACTAGCTGAGCCGACAGACGTTGAATAGGGATGATGACAACTATTTTTTGCCCGTCAGGTACCAAGATTATTAAAAATATTGGACAAGTGTTTTTCCTTTTTTTACGTGATCAAGAGATTTCGGCGAAACATTGAGTAAAAATTTGACATGACGCACACCTTGCTAGATTTTATACTGAATTATGACGTAGCGAGTAGCACTCTCCAACTTTAATGCGTTTTATCGTTTTTTTTTTTTTTTTTGTTGCCGGGGTGGAAAATCCTCATGGATGTCCTCCGCCCTGGGGTAGGCGGAGGGGTCTGTCAGACTCTTACTGACTAAAAACCACCCCGGTGTTCCCGTCCCACACTTGCACCGGGGATCATGGGATCTAATGCGACTTCCACGATCCCCAGCTAGTGCCGGCCCGCCTCTGCGGGCCACCTCAAGTCTGGGGGGGGGGGTGAGGTGTTTAAACCCCCCCCGCGACGTCTGAAAGGGGCGCGCGTGGAACACTACGCGCCGCCACCTCGGGTCCAGTGTGATGGGGGGCGGCGGACGTCCCCAAGTCCGCCGTCCCTGGACCCATTTAGGGGGGCCGGAAGAGGGCGTTGTCTGCCCTCTGCCGACGCCCGGTGCGCCTGCTGCGGGCCGGGTGAGCGGAAGAGATCTCCCGCTCCCGTTCCGCAGCCTCCTTCTGCGACACGACTGTTTCGCAGAAGGATACCACCGCGTCCCAGGACTCCTCGCTGCCGACCATCGCCTCGACCACGGCTGGCAGCGACAGGTCACTGCCCACTCCTGAGATGAGGGCACGGCGTGGCTCCTCCCAAGCGGCACACTCTGCCAGCGTATGCCGCGCCGTGTCCTCCCGACAGTCGATGCAGTGGTGACACCGGGCGTCCGGCTCCCTGTTTATGCGACACAGGTACTTCCCGAAGCAACCATGCCCCGAGAGCACCTGCGTCACCCGCAACGACAGGGAGGGCTCGAGCACTGGCCGGACCGCCTCGATGGTGGCGAGGCCGGCGGTAGGGCGTGAAAGCCTGAATGCGTTTTATCTAAGTCAAGTTTTATTAATATTAAAGCAAAAAATACGTGACTAATATTTTTTTTTGTTATCTGACTGACGGACTAAATAGTCTTTTTTTTACCCAGGCATCATACCTATTCTTACAATAAAGGACGTCCAGTTTTTCCCGAACCTAAAGATTATCCGGGAATCTTTTCCAATTTTTCTTTTCATAAAAACCTGATTTGGACTATCACGAAAAGTTCTCAAGTGATGCGCTTACCAACGAACGGCATTTAATTTGTATTATAAAGAAGAATACTAGAAGGTACTTTCAAAGGATCCGTGGTATCTATACGAACAGCCATGCTTTCCATAAATGACTTTCGATCCGATGAGGCTATAAATATTCTAGGGGAGTCTAGCTTTTCCGTTCCAACTAGGCTCTTCAGAAACAATTTAGCCTAGCTGTTTATTTTTATAGTCTGGACAGGAACGTGCGGGAATTGTGAAGTGAGAGTTCGCATGCTCAGTCTATTACATAGATTTAATCCTACCGTGAAAACCGGAGGAATAAAAAATCATTGCATATTTACTGAACAGAAGAGCAAACATTTGTATTTCTTAAACAATCTTACGACTACCTATCTTAAATATTACACATAATTCGTCTTGTTTTATGTCACTAGAATGATCAATATAAGTTTCTTTGGGATCTACATATAAAGAATCCCAAACAAACCTCTTAAGTTTGAAAAATTAGGTAATTACCGCATTATGAAAACGTGTCCACCTAATACTCCAAAAAGTAACATCTAATCTAAAAAGTAACATCTAATCTAAAAAGTACAATCTAATCTAAAAAGTACCATCTAATCTAAAAAGTACCATCTTATCTAAAAAGTGTCATCTACTCGAAAAGAAAAATAATGGCATGGTTACGGTACAAAATATAATGTAAACCTACTTGACCTTCACAATAAATATGTGTTTACGATTTTCACAGAGCAAGTACCCTCAAACTGAGTATGTCAGATTAAAAAAGTTTTAAGCACATTGAAATTGGATTTACCCCAAATTTTCATTTATTCCGTTTATACGCACACAATAATTGGGTATTTAATTAAACAAGTTATTTGATTATATCATCGTATGTTTTGGGCTACCGAGAAACAAACCACATCAGTCTAAACTTTCTCTTTTGTTTACGTCCTGTTTACTCTAGTCTGACCGAGGTACCATGCCTTGTCCAGGGACGGCGGACTTGGGGACTTCCACCGCCCCCCATCACACTGGACCCGAGGTGGCGGCGCGTAGTGTTCCACGCGCGCCCCTTTCAGACGTCGCGGGGGGGGGGGGTTAAACACCTCACCCCCCCCCCCAGACTTGAGGCGGGCCGGCACTAGCCGGGGATCGTGGAAGTCGCATTAGATCCCATGATCCCCGGTGCAAGTGTGGGACGGGAACACCGGGGTGGTTTTTAGTCAGTAAGAGTCTGACAGACCCCTCCGCCTACCCCAGGGCGGAGGACATCCATGAGGATTTTCCACCCCGGGAACAAAAAAAGAAAAAAAAAAGGTACCATGCCTTTCATGTTGACAGTTACGTTATTTACGAGTACGTTGCGGAGCAGACACATTTTTCAAACCTATGAAGCAATGTAGGTATGTCATAATGAAAGGTATAGCCGACTATTACCATTTTATGTGGGTTACGCATTTACCCGCTGATTTACCGCGATCACCAACCACACCACATTTGCCACCTGACTAAGGCAAATTAATGAATTTGCCTGAAGAATGTTGTAGTCAATATTTCCTTGTTGTCTTTCGTAGTATGAGTGACCAATTTTACACCATCAGCAGGTGCACCGGCTGCTTCGTTCTGGGAAGTGATCCGGTCAGCAACAATTAGTTCAGTAGGCACTTCATTCTACCCTGATAATGAACTTTTCCATATTACACAATCAGCCTATAATGTTCCCACTGCTCTGCTCAATGTGGACGCAGGCCTCATCTCTGTGAGAGGGAGTGGGCCGTAATCCACCACGCGGGCCCAGTGCGGCTTGGTAGATGTCACATGTCTTTGATTTTTTGGTTCTAGGACATGCCGGTGTCCTCACGATGTTTTCCTTCACCGTTTTGAGAGAGAAGAGCAGTGGTGATTAAATAATTTACACAAAGTAAAGCGCCTGTCTAAGTTCGAACCTACGACCTACAATCAGCCTATAATGTTCCCACTGCTCTGCTCAATGTGGACGCAGGCCTCATCTCTGTGAGAGGGAGTGGGCCGTAATCCACCACGCGGGCCCAGTGCGGATTGGTAGATGTTACATGTCTTCGAACTTTTGGTTCTAGAACTCGCCGGTTTCCTCACGATGTTTTCCTTCGCCGTTTTGAGAGCAGTGGTGATGAAATAATCAACCCAAAGTAAAGCGCCTGGCAGGGTTAGAACTTACGACCTACAACTCTTAAATTGCGGCCGTCACCGCTGGGCCACCACTGCTATCCAAGTTCCAAGTTACCCAGCAGGGTAACTGTTTATTTCATTTTGAAAATTCGACAACTATAATTGTGTTATTTACGTTGCTGAGCAAACAAATATTTCGAACAATAAACCCATTGGGAAATTCACTGTACTTAAATTTTTTTTTTCGCAATTCGGAGTTTAGTTTCATAGTTGAAGTTGTTTAGTATAATCATGTGCTGAACCACCTGTCTAGCCTTTTTAGGCTTAATAGACTAGATTTGTAGGCAATTTATTTTTTGTTAAGTACCGTCCTGGTACTTCTTGACAGGCCTACACTGTCCTCCCACAGCTATTAACACTGTAATTTGAAAACATTGTAAGAGCCAATTATTGTTTAAAAGAGTAACCGTCGAGTTTCTTGCCGGCTCTTCTCCATAGGGAACAACCAATTGGAACCTATCTTCTGACGTCTCATAAGTGGCCAGGTTTATGTGAATTAAAAAAAAAATATTTTGATTTTTACCAACTCTGTTGGGGTCGGCTTCCAGTCTAAACGGATGTAGTTGAATACCAGTAATTTACATGGAGCGACTGCTTATCTGGCCTCTACAGCCCAGTTACTGGGTAAAGGCTCGCGCAGACTAGCACGATATCGCGGGCGCGACAGGCACAAATATGCCTATTGCGTCCGCAATATCGCCCTAGTCTGTAAGAGCCTTAACACGATATACCTTGGTATGACTGGTGTTAAAACCAAATACATACATTGATACCAAGAACATGACAAACACTCAAACTACAAATATAACAACAAATGTATCAAAATTGCGTTGCAATTAACGACCACGACACGCCTCACACCACACAGTAGGTCTTTGATCTCAAAGTCAACCGTTTTCTAATCACAGCGTGTCTCTGGCTGCCAGAACCAGCCACGTTTAATTTGAAATGAGCGAGTCTGTACGTCAGCGTATCAATAAACGTTTTGCTTATAGTAGTGTTTGTGGAAGCTTGGTAATTAAGAATTAGGTTCGTTTTTATTAGAATGTAAACCTACCAAAAGACTTTTAGACATACCTACTTACGAATCACAATAGACGGGACAAAGCGGGCAGTATCGTATTCTACTTGCAATAACTAACTGCGGGGTAATTTCGTAGCACATAAAATGACAATTGATCACAATGGGTTAAATTTTCACAGTTCATTTCGTTATTTACGTTGTTGAGCAGACGAATTTTACAAACCTATGAAGCAATGGATTAGAAATATCCTTCAAAACTATCTAATTGAAAGTGTGTTTTAACGAGCATCGCTGAAAACCAGCGCTGGGCTCTGTGTCGCATAGGGTCGCAGCATTATGCTGAGCGATGGCCGTTTTGCGTGGATGACGCATATTTTCCCCCAAATTGTTTCTTTTTTGTATTTGTGTTCCTTCTTTGCGTCATGTTTACCTTTTACTCGTATAAACGTAGGTACCTATTTTCATTCTTTTTTATTTTTCTTTCATACGCAATTAGAGTGCCGGTCAATCTTCGCTCAGTCTAGTTCTATTTCTCGTGACATACGCCCCACACGACTGTTCGATTTGTGTGCTAAAATAAAATTATTTTAGAAAAAAAATCCGTATTGCATATTTTTATATTGCATATTTTATCTTGTACGACTGGACTAACTTAATTAACTACCATTTATTTTCGTTAATATTGTATAATTTACCCATTATTTAGATAAAAATAAATAATTTATTTAGATTTGTTAAACTATCAGATGGTTGGTAATCAAAGATTGATGTCGGTAAAAGATTAACGTGTAAAACTTGGTCTCTTTATGAATTCTTCTGATATCCTCTTATTCTCCTATCTATCCTCTGTAGTATTTTATTTTTTTTGTATCATATACATATGTATACTTACTTATGTTATGAATGCGAAAGTGTGTTAGTTTGTTATTTATTGACACAGTTACAGAGCAAAGTGACGACGTAATTCGTTTCTGTGCCAGAGAGAGCCATGGCCTACAGTTTTTGTGGAAGCTTGATAATTAAGAATTAGGTTTGTTTTAATTAGACTTGTGAAGTATGTGTGTTTGCTGGTTTGGGTCATTCCACTAAATCCCATTGACAATCCCCATAAATGGGGATTTATGAACTTTTCTTCAACAAATCCCCATTGTTAGTTTGTTCTTCTTTCACACAGCAAATGAGCAAAGGTCGATGAACTGTGATGAGTTTTTGCTTTAGAAGTAGTACCTACCGGCTATCGACATAGGCTATAAAGGGGGATGATACTTTTACGTGATAATGAGAGAGAGATGCGTCACAAGCCGAACGCTTAGGCCGATCGTTGCCTCTCTATCGCTAGTTCCACGCTCTCGCTTGTACGCTCGGCTCAGGCGGAACGTGACACTTTTTCGTGCGTGCAGCCGGCGTTCATCGATTTATAAGACGTTATCACTTCAAAAGTACTTAATTATTCCATGCTTAAGCTATTATACTTCCTGTCTTCTCACTTCCGTCCCTTTTTACGAGATAACTCCCACAGATAGCAAGAGGAAAGATGTTACACATCAAAAGTATTCTACGAGTATCTATTTTATCTAATGACTGAATTATGTTAAAATGGACGGAAAACGTATAATCTTATGAGTGCCTTTTAAAAGCCCTTCCCCCGGAAAAAACGACGAGAACTTCTAAGAGCAATATTCCAACGGCTAAGGATCGGAAATGAGGCAATTTTGAAGTGTTTTTTTTTTTTACCAAAGACAATTAAATCTCAACAATTTATATTGCACCATATGTATGCTTTAGTGTTTTTGCATACGAAAATATTCTAATAACTTCAAAGACAAGATACTGCGCAGAAATAACATTCTAGAAAGTAACGTGGTATTAGAAATTGATGCAATTACGTTGTCCTTGAAGGCAAGAGTCTAGTTGGCGCGAGGATTACGTAGGTAGGTATACGAGAGTTTCATAGAATTGCACTATTTAGCTTATCTCGAAATACGACGCAGTTGGTAAATGGAATTTGCTTGTCATTTTTGTCACTGCAAAAGTGCTGACTATCTGACAAATTTGCTTGTTATTTTTGTCACTGCAGAAGTGCTGACTATCTGACAAATTTGCTTGTTATTTTTGTCACTGCAGAAGTGCTGACTGTCTGAAAAATTCGTTGAATACAGGGTCAAAATAAATTAGCTAGCGAAACTCCGCATAGGTACGTGATGGATATCGATATCCAAACGTGATAAAATAAAAATAAAAATAATTTGATGACTTTTCGTGCGGTCATCAACCACATTTGGTGTAGTCACTTGAAATATCAGCTTGAAAAATCAGATTTTTTGTGTTAACTTCACAAAAGTGAAAGAAAGAAAAAGTATTTATTGCGACTCGCACAGGAGATCACAAATTAAACTGAAAAACACTCATAGACACAAAAACAAAAAGTCCTGTACGAGGCCAAAAGGCTCCTATCTCAGCATAATGCTGCGGTACTTAAAAAGTAAGTGTCTGTATTCTGATAAGGCCCGCTGTGATGTCACGGATAGATCCAGAAATATATAAAATAAAAAAGAAATACGTATGAAATAACCATATATAAATAAAATATTTCTTTAATAACATTCTTGTAATAATAAACCGCGTGTCAGAACCCGACGTAAGATCAGTTACTTTTTTTTTTTTTTTTTTGGGTGGGAAATCATCAAATAACTTCTCCCGGCGGAGCGGGAGGGTGTGTCAGACTCTTACTGACTAAAACCCACCCGTATTCCTTCCTGTTGCCTGAGTTGCGGGGGCCTCGGTACCCACCATAAGATCGGACCAAGATCGGACCCATAAGTACCTTCCCGCGACCCCGGCAGGCATCGGCCCTAGTGGCGGCTTTTGTGCTGACGACATCTCTTTGAGGCGCGCGTGGAATACGACGCGCCGTCGACCCGGGCCTGGTCCTTACCGGACGGTGAGCTACCCATCAGTTACTTGTCAATGCCATTTGTATTTGTGGTACTCTATGACATCGTACTACTTAGTCTGTGATGGCAATACGTAGGTATGTGGTATAGGAGTTACCCTACATCTATGTATTCTTGATAAACATAAACCCTATTGCTTGTACTAATTAGCGAATGAACAGTAGGCCCTTGTAATTTATTGCATTACAATCCCTACCCTGTGAAGATATATCCAAATCCCAACATGATGAAAGATTAATATGGACGGATTCCAAACAAGGTTTCAATCGGTATAGACAAATATTAGAAGGCCGGACGGAACCGAGACTGAGGTGCCTATCGATGATTGGGTTAAAGTTTACAAGGATATACTGAGCAAATGTGTTGACGTGCACAATCTGAGATGTGACTACGATTAATTAAAAAATCCAGGTTAACGTGGCGTGGAATTGATGTGACAGAAACAGCATTTATTTATACTACTTGAACAGCAACTTCAAGCAAATCGTTAATTTCATTTTTATTATTGAAGTTGCAAACAAAAACAAATAAAAAACACTCCTGTACTAATGCATAGAAGTATTTTGAAAGTATCAAATACGAACATCGAAATTAAGGCGGATCCGCAGTCGTATCCCGCAAATATTAAAATTTTCTTAAGTTTTTGGCTATTTGCAAGTCAGTGTCAAGATGTATGTTGATCAAAATAGGATTCGCGTCTCCTTATATTAAATATGTATTTACAGAATTATGAGAAATGTATTAATGATTCTAATGGTTATAATAATGTAAATACATATCTGTTATGGTCGCGAATCATATTTTGATCAAGAAACAACCGGACACTGCAAATTGCAACAAACGTAAGAAAATTGAACGAAACGGCGAAGGAAAACCTCGTGAGAAAACCGGCATGTCCTAGAACCAAAAATTCGGAGACAAGTGACATCTACCAACCCGCACTGGACCCGTGTGGTGGATTACGGCCCACTCCCTCTCACAGAGAGGAGACACAGGTCTCTCATAATGTTCCTATAATGTTGAGAACATTATCCCGCTTCCACTTACAACCCAGTTCCCACTGCTGGGACACAGGTCCCAGCAGTGGGAACATTATAGTATGTTATGTATAAGAAAATTTGAATTTCGCGGGCTACATCTACGTATTCCTTGACCTTAAAGAAGTAGCGTTTTCAAACAAACTTGTATAGTGATGGGCCAACTATAGATTTTGGCGATCATCCGACTAGCTTAGTGACTAAACTATTTATAAAGTATACGTCATATTCGAAATGTAATATATTGTTGTATTGTTATCTCCACCATGTATAACAATAAACACAATATAAACAATTTTATATGCATCAATTACTATTTATTATATGCGATAATAGAAATTGATGCATATAAAATTGTTTATCCAAGAATTCTAAACATTCATTCATTATTTAATTATTCAACATGTAATTAGGTACCGAATCAAATCCGATTAGGTACCTAACTATAAGCAAAGACAATCCTAGACCGAAACCCTGATTTAATTCGCAACCAAAATCAAAATATTTTATTTCACATAAACTTACATGGCCACTTATGAAACGTCAAAAGCTAGGTGCACGATCCCAATTGGTGGTTTCGTATGAAGAAGAGCCGGCAAGATACACCACGGTTACTTTTGAATAAATAATTAACTTTATAATGTTTTCAAATTACAGTGTTAATAGGTATCGGAGGACAGTGTCAACAAGCACCAGCTACTTAACAAAATAGAAAATCGTCTTCAAATCTAATCTATTAAGCCTAAAACGTTCTCAAATTAACAAAATATAAAAGAATCTATGTAACATCAGTATTTAATCTTTTGGCGAAGTATACAGACGTGATCCCAAACCGAATCTTGTTATTTCAGACTAAATAATGTGTAAACACATAGAAGCACTTAAATCTTATACCTTGTATTGATAATACTAGAAAGCTAGGCCACGTTTATTTATAGTAAAAGATCAAACCAATTGAATCAGGGTGGCAACCAACCGATTATCCTTTAAAGTTAAAGTTCGCGAGCACTTTCGTAAGAAGCTGGCTGTATCATCACAACGGTAATGTTTTCCCATTGTTTGTCTTATCTGTTTAGTATATTCGTGTATTTATTTGGTCTTATATTTATGTATAATTTGGTATATGTATTATATTTAATGTTTTTAATAGGTATATGTATGTACCTATATACTTATATTTTAATAAATATTTATTACACAGTTTTCATTATTGCACCTACCACTGTCTGTCTCTGCATCACCCAAACGTTGACTGGTAGAAAATGCCTATGGCATTAAGTCCGCCTTTGTACATTTGTGTGCGTAAAGTATTAAATAAATAAATAAATGAATATCTTCTCGTCCCACATAACGCAGTGTCTCAAGACGAAAGTCTTTGACCAGTGCTGGTTGGCAGTAATGACCTGTGGTACTGAAACGTGGTCGCTTACAATGGGCCTTATTAAAAGGCTAAAAGTCACTCAAAGGGCAATGGAGAGGGCATTTTTTTTTTGGTTGGGAAATTATCAAATAACTTCTCCCGCTCAGGGCGGAGCGGGAGGGTGGTCAGACTCTTACTAACTAAAACCCACCCGTGTTCCTTCCGTTGCCTGTGCTGCTAGGGGCCTCGGTAACCCTTTCGAACTTTTCCGCGACCCCGGCAGGTATCGGCCCTAGTGGACCCCTACACTTGTGCTGAGGACATATCTTTGAGACGCGCATGGAACACAACGAGCCGTCGACCAGGACCAGGTCCTTACCGGACGGTAAGCTAAATGGAGAGGGCTATGCTTGGAGTTTCCCTTCGTAATCGAATCAGAAATGAAGAGATCAGCAGGCGAACCAAGGTTACCAACATAGCCCGAAGAATTGCCAAACTTAAGTGGCAGTGGGCAGGGCACATTGCTCGCAGAACAGATGGCCGATGGGGCCGAAAAGTTCTGGAGTGGCTTCCGCGTAACGGAAGACGTAGCGTTCGAAGGCCTCCTACAAGGTGGACCGACAACCTAATGAAGGCTGCAGGAATCCGCTGGATGCGGGAAGCACAAAACCGATTGAAGTGGCGGTGCTTGGGGGAGGCCTATGTCCAGCAGGGGACGTCTTTCAGCTGAAATGACGATGATTATGACACCCTAGCTTTTGCCCGCAGCTTTGCTCGTACTACCAGGATAAATATTTTGTCCTAGCCCAGGTCACGGTCTATCCGTGTGCCAAATTTCATCTAAATCCGTCGAGCCGTTCAGGCATGAAAGTTATATAAGTATATGGTATAAGTATGGATTCCTATAAGTACTCCGTTCATCTAAACTTCTAAACTAATACTATAACGAGGTAAAATTGATTGTTTGTTTGTAAAAGATAAATCTCTACTTAGGCCAGTTAGTCTCTTTCCAGTCCGGATAAGACAAGGAAGTCATAAAAGGATTATACTGTGTTAAATCCCTGCTGGAAGTAAAGACTTATTACGCACTTCTTCATATTTACTTGTTAAAATGGTACTTGTCTAATGTTATAACAAATGGGGAATAATTTCGAAAGAAATTTCAATTGATCTTTCTTCAAAAGAAATTTCAATTGGTCTTCAAGAGACAAAATATTCTGTTACGAAAATTCTAATACAATATTTCCTTAAGATGGTCTTGAAACCGATAGGTAGGTAGCTGCGGGATTATTGCGTAACACTCTTACACTAGCAATGAGTTTCATTTTGGCAGTTCAACAACATTAATTGCGTTATTTACGTATATTGTTAAGTAGATTTTTTTTTCGAGCATACTGCGAAGCAATAGATTAGCAATATCCTTCAAAATTATTCAGATTGTGATTGCTATGTGTCACGCTTCCCAAAACAATTATGTTACGTCTTTTGATAATTAATTTTTCATTCAATCATTTTTTTTTTTTATATTTTTTTGTGAACAAGATAACTAGCCTTAAATCCTTCATAGTATTTGTATTTATAACAAAGGAAAATATAAATGAGATAGGATATTGCTTATTTTGCTTTTAGATACTGAGAAGTAATTCGCTTCCTGAAAAACTGCCTTAAAAATTAGCTTACGAAATTATTTATTTATATTTTTGCCTATTGCAAGGCAAATGCCTCACTTTCTCCTTTCCACTCCTCTGTCTTAAGCTGGTGTGGACCAATCCTGTCTGTAGGCAAGCTCGTCCCGCCATCTTTTCCTGGCTATGCCTCGATGTCGCCGGACGTTTTCTGGGACCCACATTGTGGTAGATTTGGGCCATAACTCGACATGCGGCACACGTGTCTGGCCCACGCAAAACATAAATAATGTATTTATTGGAAAAGCTGAAGATCCACGAAGTAAATAAAGCAATATAACTAGACCAGGATTTAGCCTATTCAGTCTAATTTTAGCTTTTACGATCCGGATTATATAATTTAATGATTTCTTTCATATTTTACACTCGAGTTAGTTTCCAGTAGGATTATGATCGCATTGAATGAATATAATTGACGATGCGGAAGAAATGAAGAATCGTATGAAGATCAAAGCAGGAACATTTATATTTTTCAGACGCAATACTTGCTCAAATGATTGAAGTTCCATCTAGGCTTATTTCCCTAATACAGTCTATTGAACCAGTATATTGTAATGGTGATTCATGTATTTCATGCCATTATCTATATGTATAGATAATGACATGAAATCCAAGAATTCAGAAACCAAGTTGTTTCTCAAGACAGATACTCGTACATAACATTCAAGCCTTTGTTATACATTAATGTTTACTGAAGTTTGTTTCACTACAATTTAATTTAGAGAAAAATGCTAAACCACCTCATTCATATTGGGGCGATGCCTACCGGGGTCGTGGAAAAGTCCTAAAGGGATACCGTGGCCTCTGGCAACACAGGCAACGGAAGGAGCACGGGTGGGTTTTAGGCAATAAGAGTCTGACACGCCCTCCCGCTCCGTCCAGAGCAGGAGAAGCATTTGATAATTTCCCACCCAAAAATTCATTCATATTAATCTTTCAGCTTCAGTTTCACTTACACAAATTGTATCCAGAAGATCAGTAATATTGCAACATTGTAACCCGTATTTTTCCACATTTAGATTCGCGCGCGATAGGTTGGCCAAAGTGTTAGCCAACCTATCGCGCGTATCGCGCTGTCCAGCTCATTCCGCCATCTCTTTCACGGTCTACAGCATGTCACCGCACCGTACCAATTTTGCCTCACAATGCCTCACTCACTTTGCCTCCAATGGTATGTGACAGGCTGTCAGATCCCGCTGTAGCATAAAGCTCCGTTAACGGTCTCGGGCGATGCGACTTTAGACGCGACTTGCGACACTTGCACGCAACACCTATTTCCAGTCACCAACGATTTTTTAACACGACGATTTTTATGGCGTACTGGATTTTTAAGTCTCGATGTTGAGTCAAGTATTGAGAATCAAACAGAGTGCATCCCGGCGCGTCACAAAAAAAACACTGTTGGATTTTCAACTCTTGGCGCTAACTAAGCAATGCGTTGCGAATACAGTGCGTGATAAAAACTCACCCGTGTGTACGAAGGCTTAAACAATTTCTATCATTTGTGTTCTCGGCATTCGCTGTCGCAAGAAGCGGAGTGTATACCACGTGTTCAAGGGATAACGATTTTATAGAACAGCTACAAATACTCTAGATTAACACGTCAAATTCTTGGCAAGTACATTTCAGCAACGAATGAAATAACTCAAAAGGGATCATCGATGAATTAATGACTTCATAAATCAATGTAAAGGATATTAATACACAGTTAATACTCTCTAAACAGCCATAAGTCAGAGTTAACGATTGTTGTATTACGCAGTTTTAATGGAAAATTTGGAGTTAGGTTCCCGTTATTGCTGAATACGCCAAGATAATAGGTTTATTCCAAGATAAATATTTAAGAATCTATCGTCAAATTAACTTCAACATTTCAGCCGAAGCCCCGCCACTGCGACCAGTTTGGTGCTTTCCGCATCCAATGGATTCCTGCGGCCTTCACAAGGTCGGTCCACCTTGTAGGAGGCCTTCCAAAGCTACGTCTTACAGTACGCGGTCACTACTCCAGAGCCTTTCGGCCCCATCGGCCATCTGTTCTGCGAGCAATGTGCCCTGCCCACTGCCACTTAAGTTTGGCAATTCTTCGGGCTATGTCGGTAACCTTGGTTCGCCTGCGGATCTATTCATTTCTGGTTCGATCACGTAGGGAAACTCCAAGCATAGCCCTCTCTATTGCCCGTTGAGTGACTTGTAGCCTTTTAATAAATCCCATTGTGAGCGACCACTTTTTAGTGCCACAGGTCATCACTGGCAACTCGCATTGGTCAAAGACTTTCGTCTTGAGACAATCCCGTATGTGCAACGAGAAGAATTGCGTTCGCTGCCCAGCCGAGTCGGATTCGACGATTGATCTCTTTCTCGGAGTTGGACCTACCTAACTGGACAGTTTGTCCTAGGTATACATACTCGTCCACAACTTTGAATTAACTTAGTGAACCTTTTATCTAGACACCAAATATGCCGAAAGGTTTGCCCCCTCCGTCCTGGTTTTGAAAGGCTAAAATCTGGTGTCAAATCAGTCAATCAGCGATTACATATTCAGCCTAAAATGTACCCACTGCTGTGACAAAAATTATTCCCCATTCGTTTAACATTAGTCAAATAAGTCCTATTTTAACAAGTAAATACGCGTACCTACCTATGCAGAAATACGTAATAATTCTTTCCTTCCAGCGGGGATTTAACACAGTATAATCCTTTTATGAAACTTAACAGACAATAAACATAATCAAGCCTGCTTCCCAGCATTGGGGACAAGTATCCCCACTGCTGGGAAACAGGCCTCCTCTCTGTGAGAGGGAGTGGGCCGTATTCCACAACACGGGCCTAGTTCGGGTTGGCAGATGTCACATATCTTCGTATTTGGTTCTAAAGACAACATTGAATCTAATTTAAAAGTCATTACAAAGATAGAGCTTTTTAAAAAGACTTTAATGCAAATACTTCAAATTCAACAAACAAAACACTTAATTGTGATGCACATAGTTTTGCAATTAATCTGTTTCCAAGTGCAGGTTTCATAAGTGATATATTTATTGTATAATTATGTAAAACAGTTGCGGCGTACTCAGGAAATTATCTATTTATTTGTACGCCGAGCACGTTTTACGAACAGAGTGGCTATTGCTGAAACTGTTCGATATTTTAGAGTTGAATCGAACGATATTTTTTGGGTTACAAAATTATATGTTGCATTTTCTCGAATCCATTTTCAATTGAAACTATCTAGGTATCTACAGACATATCGCTTAACTGTTTAGGTACTTACTTTTTCTATAGGCATCAAAAATAAATACTTATTTGAATTTATACCCCATGAAACATTCATGAATAAATTATTTAGATATAGAAATTAATTCTTTTAAGGGGCGATGATTGAATTTTTATGATCAAATTTTGTTTATATTCTTCTAAAGAAAATAAAAACTTTCTCATTCGAATTAAGTACCTACTTAGTCTTGGGTTGTTGTGCTGTTTATTTATAAGAAAAGCAACAAAACGAGTACCTACTAATTTTAGCTTTCAGGTGAAGAATAGACTGAGTAGTTATTTATCTATATCGACGGTTAAGTATCAGTACGTAATAACTACAAAAACATCAACGGTTAAGTTAAATTTGAAACAATAACTTCTATCTACATTTATATCCTTAACCTGTATTGTTTGATAGAAATCACTAACCCCATCACAAGCGTTCCCTACTATTCTACTATAGGAGTAACTTATTGATTAAAACTATAGAAGTGAAACATTTTTTTCGCCTCCCGTAAAATCATGTTTTTTAGTTATATTGATACTTAACCATCGATATACTAAAAATATCATAAAATGGGTTAAATTTGTGAGTTTGTATGTAGGAGGTCATTTTCAAAAGTACCGATCCAATTCCAAAAAAATATTTCACTAATGGGAAGCTACAGTATTACACAGCTACGGGATATATTTTATATTTAAATTCTTACTAATATTATAAAGCGTTAAAATTTGTTAGCTAAAAATCAAATTATACACCATAATAGGCCACTCGATACTCCTTCCAGGGTTCTTAATTATTCTGGAAATATATTTACAGATGGCGAAGTGTTATTATCGACAGCGCCGTAATGATCACGGGCTCATTTGTATTCATAAAATATAAGGTCCATGGCAATACGAAATTAAAGGTGAGAGGCTGTGGTCAATTACACAACAAAACTTAACATCGCGCTTGTTTCCCTCGAAAGGGTCAGCAATGTTTAAGGCCCGTGTATTAAAGTGCGAGCCTAATTCACTCACATACTTACAGACACACTACGCACAGAATCTATGTATGTTTTATGTTTATGGCCAATTTTATTTTGTTTGATTTGTGATGTTATTTTTAAACTCTTATTTTAATAGTGCTTGTTTCTTTTGTTTTTTCCTACTTAGTTATTAATTTTATAGTGTGGTGCTTGTGGCCTAATTATTACGTCTATGGGAAATGATTAGATTTAAGTAAAATGTTATTTAAAAATTGTAACTGTGTAAACAATTGTTGGTTGGCCATTAGAGAAAAATAATAAATAAAAATAACAATAGAATCATATTCTCACTAACATCGTTATTTAAATAACATACATAATCAGCCTATAATGCTCCCACTGCTGGGACACTGGCCTCCTCTCTGTGAGAGTAAGTGGGTCGTAATCCACCACGCGGGCCCGACGCGGGTTGGTATATATCACATGTCTTCGAATTAAAAGTTCTAGGACATGCCGGTTTCCTCACGATGTTTTCCTTCACCGTTTTGAGAGCAGTGGTGATGAAATAATTTACGCAAAGATAAGCGGCTTTTCGGGTTCGAACATACGACCTACAAACTCGTAAGTCGCGGCCGTTACCACCACTGGGCCACCACTGCATTCGCATTTATTTATTTATTGGCATTAGCTGGTATTATCTTGGAGGCAGGATTTGTGCGATACAAATCCTGCCTCCAAGATAATACCAGCCTATTGATGTTCTATTGCAAGGCAAAGACCTCTTCTCATACAGAGAAGACACCAGCTTTAATCACCATGCTTGATCATAATGGATTGGCAATTTCAGAGGAGCCCTCCAAGATGCTGCTAAGAAATTCGTAATGGGAATATCCTAACAAAACTTTGCCCGAGTAGAAGGAGGAACCTAGAAGAACAAGCAGCAGCAGTCGCCTTTGCAATCACTATGCCAACGAGGTAGAAAATATCTAATGGGGTTTGGTCAATATTATTTGACAGTGTTGAAAAATGTACGTAGTACCCGTGTTCCGTGCGTAATATATACAGGGTTATTTCAAATTGGCTAGCTAAACTCCGCAAACGCGATGGGTAGCGATATATAAACACGAAAAAAATTAAAATTTAAAACATTTGATGTTTTTTTTTTTTTGGGAGGTCAACAACCGCGTTTAGTGGAGTCATTTGAAGTTAAGTTGCGAAAAACTGTTTTATTATGTTTATCGTGTGTAGGTATTAATACCCATCACGTCTATGTAGTTTAAATAAAAAAAAAACTGATTTTAAACTTATATTTTTAGTGTCTACAATAAAAAAAATAGTCAATCGATCAGGTTAAGCTACGCTTACCGCTGTTGGTCCATAGGTGGGTGACCATCTTTACATACCAAGACCCTCCGTGCCTCGGAAAGCATGTTAAGCCGTTGGTTCCGGCTGTCATTCGTGAATGTTTGAAATTGAAATTGTTTTACTTGAACTAATTGATTTACATAAATATTAACAAAATAAGGCCTTAAACTTACTTAGATTAAGGTATATATTAATTGGATTCTCCCTAAACTAAGAATAAACCTGTATCTCAGGTATCTCACTCACGTGCTTTAAATACATAAGTGCTATCTGAGATTCTAACAAATAGTAAATGATTTAACTTCTAAAAATTATGTTTTTATAAAAATTAATAGGGAGAGGGGAGGCCTATGTCCAGCAGTGGACGTCTTTCGGCTGAAATGATGATGATGAAAAATTAATAAAAATAGTATGCTACTTTTGAATCATCGTAAGACATTTTTGCAACCATGATTTTTGCAATGTGACGTTTCTAATAAGGTCGCCTTTACATTATTATTCAGAAAATTTTGCCGTGTCAACAAAAAGTAAAGATTGCATACTTATTTATGATGCGAATTGTAAAAATTAAACTATTTTTATGTGTAAAGGGCAATAGTAGAGTAAGAATATAATATTAATAAGAAAAGTCTTATAGAAAACCATTGGTGCTGTTACGCTAACTCAGTATAATCTATAGAATTTATCTATCTTGTCTCAGCAATTTTCTTTGCTGGACATTCTTGATCGCCTGTTTTGAGGTTGCTTGATTTTTTAAATCGCAAGCATGTTGCACATTGTGACTGTTCAGCGTGTTTAGTGCACTCGTTTGCCTGATGACCTTGTTCTCCACAATGCCCACATGTATAGGTTGGCTCCTGGCAAGTCTGCAGCATGGCCATACTGTTGACATTTAAAGCACCTGGTCACAAGTGTGAAATCCCGCACTGGGCAGGATGTCCCATTAATTAACACTCGATTTTGGTTTATAAGCGCCTTTCTTATGCTAGCAGTTACTTCAAAAATAAAGTTGCACGTTGGTCTCTCTTTTTTACCTGACTTGTGACTTAAATTTATAGAGGCCAAAAAAGAGTCACGGGACAAACTAGGCAGGTTGTCGGCTACATTCTGCTCATAGATGCAATCATAAACTTCTTTATCTCTTAAAGCGGTCGGTATTCCTATAACTATAATTCTTGGTCTTCTGTTATAGGGCTCTTCCACTTTCAGGCCGGAACTACTTAGTTTTGATGATTTCCTAAGTTTTTCAATATAGTCTTTGGACTCCGTGCTGATTATAACGCCTCCGTTTTTTGTTTTGCGCAATCCTCTAACGCGCAATTTCATTTGTTCAGGGCATATCATTTTCTGGACAAGAGATTTAGTGTCGTCACTAGATTTTAATTTATCCGTTAGATAAATTGCGATAGAGCTGACGTTATTGGAGCGCAAGTAATTATTGTTATTGGTTTTTACCATGTCAGCGAACGAAACTTTTTCTGCCATCGTTGGTTTAGCACAGTTTTCTTGAATGCTAGCTTGTATGGTTTTCTGGAAATTGTCGAGGCAATCTGTGAGGTCACCTTTTTCTTCCAACGCTAGTTTAAAGATTTGTATTTCTTGGGCCTTTAACTTCAAGTCCTGGTAGTAAACTGCCATTTGTGAAACGCCATGTCCTACTTTGCGCGATAAGGAATTAATCCGTTTGACAGTCGTTACGGGTCATCAGGAGCCCGAAAGTCCGACAACCAGTCTTACCAAGGGGTATCGTGTTGCCAACTGGGTTGTGGAGGTCAGATAGGCAGTCGCTTCATGTAAAATACTGATATTCAGCTGCATCCGGTTAGACTAAAAGCCGACCCCAACGTAGTTGTGAAAAGGCTAGGCAGATGATGATGATTTTAAGTGACTACAATAACAGCGGCTGATGACCTCACAAATAAAATCATCAAATTGATTTATTTTGTCATCTTCAGATATCGATTCTCATTGCATCTGCGGAGTTTTGCTAGCGAATTTAAAATAACCCTGTATTATTTCAGTTTTATTTTCGGGTCTGAGATGGTGCTAACGGAATATTACAGTATCTTTTCCACATATATAACTTTATAACTTTCTATTTTCAAGTAATATAAATTTCTCAAGTAATCAAACCACAATCAAAACATTCATGAACAAGAAAGTTTCCCAATACAAAACTTTACTGTAGAATACAAAATTTTAAGTTACGGGTATACTTATACAATTTCACTCCACGCATAACACTTTGTCACAAAACCAATTTATCTCGTCTGCTCGACGTCCGTATGTCATTGCAGAGATCCAGCAGAATATCAGCGTCAGGTATAATTGCCTGACACATGCTGAGCTGGACTCCATTTGGTGCAACCTTGAGACACACACCACATCTTGTTCGATAATTAATTGAAGTATGTCATAATGTCACTCAATTTTTTAAGCATGTTTTCTTTTTTTTTTGTATATCCGGCACCTTGCTCTATATTATATTCCTGTAATTTGTTATCCCTAAATTGTGCTATTGTGTTTTGTGCTATGTCTTTTGTGTCTACTGAATAAATGTTTTATCTATCTATCTACATAGAAATATGAAGGTAAGGTGATACCTACTTAGCAATTTCCTACAGATGTACTGTATTCTAAGATTCTTGGCATATTAGATTTGTTGGTGTGATAAGTCGCATCATTCTTCTCACCTAAATATTTAGACCGTCAAAGTAACGAAGCAATCTAGTCTATGTTAATCAAAACGTTTGATCTTGAAAGCAAAACATTCACTCACATAAAGCATTAACTTCAACAATGATTTTTCTACCTTCAATTCGATGTTTTTTCCTTCATTTTAATGTCTACATGTGTCAAATATACGCCATAATACGTTATTTTTATAAATTGGGCACATGCCATTAATTCCCGAACTTCAATAGGTAACTTTGCAAGTTAAGTTCTAAAAGGAAAAGTCCCCTCTCTTTTGAAAAATCTAAATAGCAATATGTATGTGGAAACGATTTGTTATAATTGTATGGGAATCCATGAGTCTTTCAGACGCGTCTTTACTTGATTAAAATTGATAGGTACTTAGATTAACATGAAAATTCACTTTCATTGAGATGCTTATTACAAGTATGAACCAACAGACAGATACATACCAACTCCTCTCCACCTACTTATATGCACACACTCACACACATTACACACCCTCACTCCTTATGATACTACACACACATTCATCACTCATCATTGTGGTAACGTACTTATTCTAAATAGTTTGTTTTCCCTGTAAATTTTATTTAATTGTATTAGTTTCATTTTCCATGTCATCAATATTACAGATATTGTGTGATATTTTAATAAATATTATACTAGTATGGTCGTCAACATAATCTCTTATAAATATGTATTCATTGCCATAATTTTGTACATACACTAAGATAAATTTTTAAGTCTAGGAGTGATAAATATACGATTATTATTATTTACGTCGATATTTCTCGGTACGCTGGGGTCCCGGACCTTTGGAAGGCGTATGAGGGACCGAAGCCTACCAAAGGGCCGCTAGACATTTTTTAATGAAATGAG
Source organism: Atethmia centrago (assembly GCA_905333075.3). Classification (NCBI taxonomy): domain Eukaryota; kingdom Metazoa; phylum Arthropoda; class Insecta; order Lepidoptera; family Noctuidae; genus Atethmia; species Atethmia centrago. Next base: position 24,608,841 of record HG995374.1, on the reverse strand, counting down.
GCACCACCCGACGATTATCCCTGTTCACACAACGCAAGTGCGACCAAGGAAAACCCCCGGTTGGTGTAGGACTAATGAGGAATATGTAAACAAAGATATTGGATTATGGGCTTTTTTTTTTGGGTGGGAAATCATCAAATAACTTCTTCCGCTCTTGGAGCGGGAGGGTGTGTCAGACTCTTACTGACTAAAACCCACACGTATTCCTTCCATTGCCTGTGTTGCCAGGGGCCTCGGTAACCCTTTTGGACTGCCTGGATTATGGGCTTGGGTGGCTAAAGTGAACTGGTTATCTAGAACCATGAAAAGACTATGACCCCTGCCTTTTATTTTTATTTATTATTATCCCAATTTATTTGTGGTCGGCGCCACTTGGCCCTTTCTTCCACACTTCTCTATTAGTTGTCATCTCGGTAGTCACCCCCTTTCTAGCCATATCATCTTTCATACACAAGTATGAATCAACCTAAGTACCAATTTTAACAAAACTAAAGAAAGAAACGATCAAAATGCGTGATAGAACCCCATATCCGTAACTAAACTCTAAAAATAAACACTGCTAGACCACACCGGATACGTATCGATAAATTATGTCCGTATTGATAAATTATTAAAGATTAAATCCTTCCATACTAATCCGGCTGTCTGTACCTCGTCCATTAAACAGTATTAAATAAAATTCTCACGCGTCGTTTAGTGCTAAAACAGACTGTTCACACATAAATACTTTCAGTTCGTGATTCCACCGCATTGTCCAACTTTAACTTAGTTGTTTATTCCTGTTGTGGCTCAAGTTACAAGCTTTGATTAATTATGTATAGCTGTGATTATGGAAAATCGAGTTTTTGGGTTTGGGACAAACGTTTACGTGACAAAATTGACAAAAGAAGAAAGTATAATAATCACCACGGTTTTTTTTTTTTTGGATGGGAAATCATCAAATAACTTTTCCCGCTCTGGGCGGAGCGGGACGGTGTGCCAGACTCTTACTGACTAAAACCCACCCGTATTCCTTCCGTTGCCTGTGTTGCCAGGGGCCTCGGTAACCCTTTAGTACCTTCCCGCGACCCCGGCAGGCATCGGCCCTAGTGGACTCCTACACCTGTGCTGACGACATCTCTTTGAGGCGAGCGTGGAATACAACGCGCCGTCGACCCGGGCCTGGTCCTTACCGGATGGTGAGCTACCCATTGCTCCCCGTCCGCAAGCCCGCGCCTACGGTGGCCGGAAATCCGCCCGGTGTTCCCGACGTCCAATAATCACCACGGTTGGCAAATCGATAGTGAGCTTTTACATCGTATAATTTCATTTTCATAATAATTTTTAGACAAACGAACCACGCAAGTCACATATACATCAATCAGCCTGTTATACAGGGTGACATTGAAAACATGCGACAAATCGAAATGGGAGATTGTACTCATCATTATGAACAACTTTTACTAAGGGACCAAAGCTACAATCCCAAAAAAAAAAAACTGCTGTCCCCTACATTTATGTTCGCAATACCTCATCAAAATGTAGGAAAAGCAGATATTTTTTTTTTGGGATTACAGCTTTGGTCCCTTAGTAAAAGTTGTTAATAATGATGTATACAATGTCCCATTTCAGTTTGTCGCAAGTTTTCAATTTCAACCTGTATATTATACTACCATAATATGGCTACACATTAATTTCACAAAGAAACGAAATGAACATTAATCGATTAAACACTTTCGCAAGCACAACATTAATCGACTGGACTAATGACATTAAAACAAAGACTCGTAACATAACATAGAACATAGACATAAGACATCTTATAACTTGCACCCCATCTAAACAAAATAACAGAGGAGCCGCACTTCATCGGCCACTAACTCTAGTTAAGGTGTTACCTTGACCGTTTACGCTAATAAAGTAGCGTCTGTCGCATACTGATCAAATTCGCCTAACTCCGGTTAATTTATGGCACCATCAACCTTCTTCCGTTCCCCGTTAGCATTAGCAATTGTAATTTCTCGTTCTTCTTTGCAAATTTTAGATCAATTCCTATGCTATTTTGCTGGTAAAAAGTTCATTGGTTCTTTTATGATCTGTTTGAGTGTAGTTAGGTGTTTTATGATTCTTGCACGATTTTGTGATGTGATGTTTGTGTAGCTAGGTGAGGCGTTTTGTATTCAAGTAAACTTTCCCAATGAAACTAGCTCAGTTGAATTTCTCATTTCTCATTATCATTTCAATAGGAAATACAGTAACTGTGGTAAGTATGAGCCTAAAAAATATCGTCTACAGAACTCAAAAACTCAAAACTCGTAGCAATTATTTCAATGACACTGTTTACAAGCACTTTTAAATTGTTACAGGAGTCCGTCATTCAGATAGGCTCAAACTCAAACTCAAAGCATTTATTTCAATTAAACCATTTACAGGCACTTATGAATTGTCAAGGAGTCGGTTAGTTGGAAATATGAAGCTAGTTGCCCATTCCAAAGCGTAGTAGGTACCTATTGAGAAGAACGGGCAAGAAACTCCATGGGCACTCTTTTAAATTATATTGTTACATAAAGATTAGTAGGTCTATATAATGTTGAATTTATAACTAAATGTGAGGACGATGTAAAAAAATCACGTCGTGTCCATAGTGTCAACAAAAACAATTTCAAAATAAAATTATTAAAAATATGCCGAGGCAGTTAAGAGGTGACCAGTCCCAACTGACGGCGCCCGTTCACGAACATGACGCATGGATCAGCACCATTCAGCTGAACCATTTTGATTAGATGAAGAAGAATTAGATCAAGCTAGTAGCCCATTCCAAAGCGTAGTAGGTACCTATGGAGAAGAACGGGTAAGAAACTCCATGGACACTCTTTAAAATTTTAACTTATATTGTTACAAAATATTTGTTAGGTAAAGGGGTAATACGGGCCTGTCCGCAACTCCACGACAAAGCGCGTATTTTGCGTACGAAAAAAAGTTACTATTGTTGAACAGACCCTTCTAAACTGTTTAGATGCCGTTGTTTTCCTGCAATCATACAAGCTAGTTTTTCTTTCAATTAACCACAAAACGGTACATAGTGGAAATCCAAACCGTAGTTTGGAAAATCACACGATAAACTGAAAATCGAACGAGGAATTCAAAATGGTTCCCAGAATTTGCGTGCAATTTACGCTAAACAGCGTAGTCAGTACATTTCTCCCCTCAATTTGAGTGAGGTGAAATTCAGGCAGAGTAACAAACTAACACTGAAAGAGAATACATGATCATGGAACAGGAACTCAGCAACTTCAAAGTCAAACCTATAAGTAACAGTCCCGTCAATGGATTCATTGAAAGTAAATACAGGTTCCAAAATGTTATGATGGAACTGTCGGAACAGATTTTTTTGATATTAAAACATCTTTACTCTCGGTTTCTGTGGGAGCGATTTAGTGAAAAGGGACGGAAATGGGTAGACATGAAGTGACAGCTTGAGCATGAAATAAGTAAGTACTTTTTAATAGCATGGAATTAGTAAGTACTATATAGATTGTAAATAAAGGGAGTCGAATTTTGACCAGTGGACGACCACTAATAAATGATAAATGATTTTATTTCTGTAAGTAAGTTTTTACAAACACTTTTACATGTCAAACATATTTTTTAAAACTAGATGAGGTCGGCGTTTCCTATCTGACTACTCTGAGAAGAAAGGCCGAAACAAACTCAGAGGTCACAGTCTCTTTTAAAGTCCAGACATAATCTTGGTCAGATCATGTGAAGAACATGTCGATTGGTGTCTGAAATGGTCTTTTGATGAAAGAACCACACTGAATAATGAATCGTTATTCGAATAAATATTTCAGTATTTAGCTTTTCAAATTCTGAGGTTAATTTCTGTCGCTGATCAGTTGCTAATTACCAAAGTGAGGTGCCAGATGTTACACAAAATATGCGACTACAGTAAAGGTCGCTCGTCTTTTTTATTTTAATGTGGTCATCAAAGTTGGTCTTCATGTATTGTTGTACCTAAGTGTCGTATCCCTTATCGTTAAAAATAATTGTGTGTGTTTTTTACAAAGCCGAACGAAGTTTGTGTAAAAATAATTTTTGGGAAGTTCTATTTTTGGTGTGAAATTTTGCTGTTTAGGGTAGTGCGTAATGTAGCACATGCAAAACATTGTGCTTATGGATGCAAGGTGCATGCAATGATACAGGAGTTTTTAAAGTTAAGTTATAACTTTTAAAACTTCTTTTCGTAAAAAAAAACGTCCAAAACGTTAGAACTTTAAGACGTCAATAAAGTTAGGATCTTCAGTATCTCCTATTCTCCCAGGTATGCTGAAGTACAAAAAAAAATAACGGAAGAACAAGTGATTTTTGGCTCCGTTAAGGGTATTTTTATAACCGTTATATGAAAATATATTGACGCTTTTATTTTTTGTTCAGAAAAATACTGTTTCGGTCTAGCTCTCATTCGCCAAGTATACAAAGGCATATTTTATATACAAAGGAACTTCGTTCCAGCTAGGTGTGACACCTCTCGACTGGCTTTTCTTGTATTGGTTTGAGCATGCTTTATTTTGCTACAAGACTCGACTATGCGAAAATTACTGCCCTAATATTCATATCGTCTATTTAAATGACTGCCGCAACGAAACAATCTAATCTATCTACGAAATTAGTTCACTGAAATACAATACAATATAATATCCACGTAGCAACCATAGTTCATTCCTAATGCGATAGAAAGCGACTTGCTATCGCCATTCGCACTCACGTTCCTTAATCCTCCATAATTCTTATACAACTTTCCTTTCCTTATAAGTGTAAGAACTGTTTCAACTGAAATTCCCTTTATCTTTGCCTCATATTTAAGAGCGTCAGTTAGAAAGTTATTCTCTATCAAGCTTATTGATTATTCAAAGAAAGGATTCATCGTGAGCAAGGACTTATAGTCAAAATCACTTTTTTACAAAAATATATATAATATAGCATAGGTAGAATACATTCCGAATAGAACCGTTCCCGAAGCAAGGAAAAATGCGATACAATAGACGTCAAATTACCTAGAAAAGAGGAGAAATACATAGAAACCGGATATACCAAATGGCTGCGCGTTTTCGGCTCAATTGACTTTGATTTCTATACAGAGTTTATATTACGTTTCAGACGCAAACCTATATGGCGTCAGTCGTATGAATGAATGCACTGTTACTTGAAATTGAGACTGCACTCTAGGAATCAATTTCAAATGACCTTTGGTTCACAGGCGACTAAAGATTCGGTTTATAGGCGCATTACGCAGACGCGGCCAATATTAATTTCAAATCTTCAATATATTAGCATGTTTTCATATGACGGGTATAAAAATACCCTCAACGGAGCCGGAAGTCACTTGTTCTTCCGTTATTTTTTTTTTGTACTGCAGCATACTTGGAAGCCTGGGAGATACTGAAGGTCCCAACTCCATTGACGTCCCAAGGTGTTAACGTTTTGGAAGCTTTTTTTTTTACGAAAACAAGTTTTAAATGTTATAACTTAACATTTAAAACTCCTGTACCGTTGACAAAAGTGAATCATAAATTTTCATTAAAAAAAAAACTGTAATTTATACTTGATAAAGTTATCACTTTACAAACTATTCTTTCTGTAAATAACTCATTTGACAAATGATTGAAAGACAACATTTCATTACATCAAAACATCATTTGACAAACTAATATTTTTATAATCATGTTAATAGGTAAAACAACGCAAAACAGAAATAACGTTTGACAAAATGCATTGCTTGATAATTACTTCATTTACTTTCAGTACGAAATCATCAGTCATTAGTAGGCACAACGCACAAGCCGAGCGAGCGAAGTGAGCGTGCCGCGGCAGGGCCGTTGTAAAAATTCTAAAACACTTTCGGATTTTGCGGTTATAATTAGAAACATACAGTAATAACTTAACGTTTATTGGTGAAAATGCATTGGACTTTATCTTTAAACGTTTCATTACACAGTGTAGCGTGTGTGGAAGGATTCAAAGGAAACACTCGCGTCTTTATACACGTATAATTTAGTAAATATAAAAAACACACAAGAATCCAAAAAAATAACAAAAATTATGAATGATAGATTAAATTACACGTTTAAAAAAAATTCTCATGCCTTTGGATAAATTAAAAAAAAGTTTTACATAACAGAATGAGAACTTAGAGCACACTAACTAGAACTATGATAATTTCCCTAAAAATCATTGTAAGCGCTTGAATGATTGGGTTTTTAAATTACGTTAATGCAAAAAAAAAGTGGTGCTAAGCTCTAAACCTTATTCGTGGTCCTAACTTAACTGAAACAGACAATCTAAAAATCTGATGTGCATTTCAAAAGAACAGGTGGCAAAATTCAGTACACAATGAAAGAAAGTAATAATTAAAGAAGTTAGCTGGTAGCTTTCTAGAAGCGAACGTGGCGTAGATTTCGCTGGATCACCTTGGGTTACCGAAATCCCGGCGAATAATAGCTGCTGGAACTTCGTCCTCCGATCGGTCAGCTTAGCAGCAGATCAGTTATTTCGTACCAAATTCACTTGGTGGGTTCAATAGGTTCCCCTATTGTAAAAAAACAGACAAAAAAGCCTAGCTTGATGGGACTGCGGTCCCTTGAGATAAAATGGTCTTAATTCGACCGTACAGACTCCTGACTGCACATTACATCTAAATTACTCCTTGTAATCGTCACCACAATAATTCAGAAGGTAAGAGCACTATTTTAAACAATAAAAAGTTTGGTGTTATCTTGACAAAAATAATAAATAAACAATCTCGGAGCTCGGCAGAGGAATGAGTTTGCCCCAAGACAAATTGACAAACAAAAAGAATTTTAAAATAAAAATTCGAACATTCCAAAAGAAGTAAAAAATTATGAAAAGTCCGAACTAGCGAATAAGGTTGAACATGAAACGGATAAAAGAAGGATAAATAGCAAAAAAAAAAAAATATTGTAGAATGAATAATTCTACAATAGTTACTATTAGGTATAGTCAGAACTAAGGAAACCCTTTATTAAAAAGGATGTTTTACGAGATCTTCTGAATCCACGTAATGTTCAGGTACCAGAAAAATAATAACTTGCTTAACTAAAATGCAATACTTACTTGTCTTAAGTCACACAAAAACGAAACCGTCCATCGCCCTAAATTAGTCAAAACTACAAATTAATTGGTTAGTCTTGTATAAAGAAATAATAGTTCTGACTACCTAATAGTATGTAATTCGTGCCACCAAGCGTGTGTGGGAAAGATTCGAAGCAGAACCGCCATTTTTATTTGAACTACTAATAGTACTTATATCTCACGACAACGCGCGCTTTACTTGTGGTCACCGAGTATTAGTAATTCAACTATCGAAAATAATAACTATGTATTTGCACGAAATCTACGCTGTTCATTTTTTATATATAGAAAAAGATCAACACTGCCATAGTAAATTAATACGTGATAAGTATTATTTTCGTAGCACTTAAATAATATTCCGACAAACTGTACCCTTGCAGCTGATAGGCATATAAAAAAGCGGCTGAATTCGAACTAGGGATGAGTATGAACGAAGGCTACCGAGAGCTTCTGCACTTACACACACATTCACAGCGCGTTTGTACATTTGGTAACCACAAGTAAAGCGCGTGTCGCTTCGTGAGATAAAAATATTTGTAATGGCGTGTGAATGTGTTTATTATTATTTATTCTGTACATTTGAATGTGGTGTAAGTTAAACACTCGTTAACTTTTTGATGTGTAACTGCGTATGGTGGCAGTGGCAGCGATTTAGTTTTATCTTTTATTATTTATTATCATATCTAATAATAATACGCTGGCAACACCAACGTCAACACGAAATACGTTCCCTTATTTATTTTCAGTTATAATAATTTTCGACGCAGTTTTTTTTCTTGTTATTGTGAAATCGACAAAACTAAATCCAAATAATAACGACATATTTAAAAAATTACAAAATGAAGCATAATCTTCTAGATTTTCACCAAAAATTTCCGGATAGGAGGTGACATGACAGATGTCACCTCCGATAAAACAGAACAAATACGTATACAAATGAAATGTTGACGAGATCAGCTGCAGTTAGAGCACGCCTACCACCTCCGGACTCTTCGCTCAGCTCCGCCTCGCCGCCACCGGTACCCAGCCCCACCGTGTGCGCTGTGACTACACCGACCGCGGCAGTTGCGTCGAGCTCGAGCGACGAGTATTTCTCTCCGCCCACGACGCCACCACCTGTTCGTCGACGGGGAGGACGCCGGCCGCCGGACGGCTTAGGATCTCGAGGCCCACCGGCCTCTGATAGGGTCCCAGCTCCCGGCGGAAGTGTGAAGCGCATGAGATGGACACAATCTGTCAATGAGAACGTCATGCGCTCATACTATGGGGCTACAGAGGGGGGAAACAATCTGACTGCTTACCGTGTTCGGATGCTCTCTCTTTTTCAGGTGCTTGAGCCAGCTGTCAACGTTTCGGCACAACGACTGTCGGATCAGGTACGGGTTATCCAGCGTAATCATATGTTGGATGACACTGTACTTGATCGCCTACGAAGTGAAATGCAGCGTAGCCATGTCATCGTCCCCCCGTCGCAGACTGTTGTACATTCACCTCAATTAAGCACGAATCAAGCTGACGAGGGGAGTGATGACAGGGCTACAAATGTAAGTACCCAGTGCAATGTGGAATTGAGGAGTGCTTTGGAAGATGCGATTCGAGAATATCGGCTCATGTCGCCCGAACTAAGACCACGCTTACCTCGTTTGCCCATGCATAAAAAAAACAGGGCGCTGGTGGCAGCTCTGGATTCGCAGTTGTCAAATTATTTTGATGACTGCGAAGACCTCACTGATACTCATTCGATTCTGTACTGCGCGGCTGTAGCGGTATGTCGTGTAGCTCACGTGAAATTTGCTAAAGACTCTAGAACTACACGACCGAAACCAACCGTACCAGCTTGGCAGTGCAGAATTGAAAGCCGTATTGGTGGGGCCAGAGCGCTCATTGGCAAATTAATCTGCTTCAGGGAGGGCAATACTCGCCCTAGAGTGATGCGCTTTGTGAGGCGAGCGTTCTCAGGGACTGATATCGGCCCTCAGGACTATATGACCCGTGTCACAGAGCGCATCGACTTCCTGAAGCAGAAAGTGTATGCATGGGCGAACCGTATTCGTAGGTATAAGCGGCGAGTAGAGCGATACACTCAGAATCGTACCTTCCAGAGCGATGAAAGGTGGGTTTATAGGGGTTGGGAGCGACCGGACCAAGATGTGACTGACACGCGCCTACCGGATGATGATGTCATGTGTTCTTTCTGGCGCAGTATCTGGTCGGTGCCTGTCAGTCACACCGAAGGTGATTGGGCTCGAAAAGTCGAGCGAGCCTGCGATCCAATACTAGAAATGGGGGCTATTACCATCTGCCCCCAAGATGTAGCTCGTGCAGTCCGTCCGTTACCTAACTGGAAGTCCCCAGGGCCGGACGGACTGCACAACTTCTGGCTCAAATGGTTTTTAAGGTCGCACGCTCGCTTGGCAGCTCAGTACCAGACTGCTTTGGAGTCTGGATCGCTACCCCAATTCCTAACGACAGGAGTTACCCACCTGCTCCATAAATCAGGTAGCACCGCGGAACCCAAAAATTATAGGCCGATCACGTGTTTACCGACGGTCTATAAACTTCTTACATCTATTTTGAGAGCTAAAATTAACAAACATATAGACACCAACTCCATCATGTCTGCCTCTCAAAATGGATGTAGGAACGGATCCCGCGGTACTAAGGAGTTACTCCTCATTGATATGACCATTAGCCAACAAGTTCGTCGTTCCCGAAAGGATCTGTCGACATGTTGGATAGATTATAAGAAGGCCTATGACTCGGTGCCACATACATGGCTCATGAGGGTGCTGGAGTTGTATAAAGTAGATGCAACTCTGCGCACCTTCCTGATTTCGTGTATGGGGCAATGGAGGACGGTCCTTCGCTATCCAGGATGTCGAAATATCCAGAGGAATAGCGAACCGATAAGGATCGAGCGGGGCATATTTCAGGGCGATAGTTTGAGTCCGCTTTGGTTCTGCTTAGCCTTGAATCCTCTAAGCACACTGCTGGAAGATTCAGATCTAGGCTATCGTATGAGGAGAGGTGGTCAGGTTATATCTCACCTCCTCTACATGGATGACCTAAAACTCTTTGCCTCCAATAATTTGCAACTGATGGAGCTACTGAAAATAACTGAAAGTTTCAGTAGCGCCATCAGGATGGAATTTGGAGTGGATAAATGTGCGGTCATGCATGTAAAGCGAGGGAAGATTGTGGAATCCATGGGAACCCAACTCTCGGATTCCATAAACCTTAGAACCCTCTCCGCATCCGAAACCTACAAGTATTTGGGTATGTCGGAAGCGTTGGGCATCAATGTTACTGACATGAAGCAATCGTTGAAGGAGCGCTTTTTTGGCCGCCTAAAGAAAGTATTTAATAGTCTTCTGTCAGGCGGAAACAAGGTGCGCGCCTTCAACGGTTGGGTCATGCCCGTTTTGATGTACTCTTTCGGCATACTCAAATGGACTCAGACTGAACTCGACGCCCTGGATAGGAGGGTCCGTACGCTGCTGACTGCATATCGAATGCATCACCCACGGTCGTCGGTAATGAGACTGTATATCCCGCGAAAGTGTGGAGGTCGAGGCTTTTTAAACGCTAAGACCCTCCACAATCGCGAGGTATGCAGTCTCAGGGAATATTTCCTAGAAGCCGACGTGGGGATGCATCGAGATGTGGTCGCGGTGGACAAGGGCCTCACCCCACTCTTCTTGGCTAAAGAGAACTGGCGCAAGCTTGTAGTGCTTGACACTAACGATCGCAGGGAGGTATGGCAGAGTAAGGAGCTTCACGGACGCTTTTTCCGGGCCCTACATGAACCCGATGTAGATTTCCAAGCGTCCGTAGCCTGGCTACGTTTTGGTGACCTCTTTGGGGAAACCGAAGGTTTTGTCTGTGCAATTATGGACGAAGTTATCATGACGAAGAATTACCGGAGATTTATTGTGACGGACGGCACGGTTGACGTGTGTCGGGCATGCCACCGTCCGGGAGAATCAATCCGACACATTATCTCCGGGTGTTCTCGTCTAGCTAACGAAGAGTATTTGCATAGACACAACCTTGTAGCCAGGATTATCCATCAGCAACTTGCTCTGAAATACAGCCTTGTAGAATCTGAAGTGCCGTACTACAGGTATGTGCCCGACCCAGTTCTCGACAATGGAAATATCACATTGTACTGGGACCGATCCATCATCACTGACAGGACTATTGTTGCCAATAAGCCTGATATAGTGGTGGTGGATCGAACAGAGCGGCGCGCAATGATTGTTGACATAACAGTCCCTCATGACGGGAATCTCGTGAAAGCCGAGAAAGATAAACAGATCAAGTATCTTGACTTGGCTCGCGAGGTTGTCGACATGTGGGATGTGGATTCAGCAATCATTGTGCCGATAGTCGTATCAGCCAATGGCTTAATTGCCAAGAGCCTCGACCAACACCTAAAGAGGCTCACGTTGGACGGCTGGATTAAGGGCTTGATTCAGAAAGCGGTACTTCTGGACACGGCTCGCATTGTCAGGAGGTTCCTCTCTCTGGAGCCCTGACCGCCGGTAGCTTGGACCCTGTTCCCGATACCGGTGGGCTACCATTTCTTTTTTATATTTTTAAATGTTTTTATATATTTTTTATATTCTAATATTTAAAAATAAAATTAAAATGTGTAAATAATGAAATAAAAGATAATAATAATAAAGAGTTGTATAAAGTAGATGCAACTCTGCGCACCTTCCTGATGTCGTATGTATGGGGCAATGGAGGACGGTCCTTCGCTATCCAGGATGTCGAAATATCCAGAGGAATAGCGAACCGATAAGGATCGAGCGGGACATATTTCAGTGCGATAGTTTGAGCCCGCTTTGGTTCTGCTTAGCCTTGAATCCTCTAAGCACGCTGCTGGAGGATTCAGGTCTAGGCTATCGGTTGAGGAGAGGTGGTCAGGTAATATCTCACCTCCTCTACATGGATGACCTAAAACTCTTTGCCTCCAATAATTTGCAACTGATGGAGCTACTGAAAATAACTGAAACTTTCAGTAGCGCCATCAGGATGGAATTTGGAGTGGATAAATGTGCGGTCATGCATGTAAAGCGAGGGGAGATTGTGGAATCCGTGGGAACCCAACTCTCGGATTCCATAAACCTTAGAGCCCTCTCCGCATCCGAAACCTACAAGTATTTGGGTATGTCGGAAACGTTGGGCATCAATGTTACTGACATGAAGCAATCGTTGAAGGAGCGCTTTTTTGACCGCCTGAAGAAAGTATTTAATAGTCTTCTATCAGGCGGAAACAAGGTGCGCGCCTTCAACGGTTGGGTCATGCCCGTTTTGATGTACTCTTTTGGCATACTCAAATGGACTCAAACCGAACTCGACGCCTTGGATAGGAGGGTCCGTACGCTGTTGACTGCATATCGAATGCATCACCCACGGTCATCGGTAATGAGACTGTATATCCCGCGAAAGTGTGGAGGTCGAGAAATATTTTCTTAACGCAAGTAAATGTACTCAGTCCAAGAAAACCTGTTTACTCAAATTAAGAATAATAAATACTTGGTTTTTATTCTTGACTTAAGCAAATATTTTTGATTCAAGACTATAATAATCTTAATTGAAGAAAATATCATTAATATTCTTAAAATTAAACTTAATAATTCTTCATTTAAGTATAATGTCTTCGAAGAAGACAATAAAACTAAGACAAAATTTTACTTCATTCAAGAATAACTCATTTTGAGAAAAAATGTGGGTTACGAGTTGTCAACGTATGACCATCGAACTGTTTCAGCGGAGCTAAAATAAAGGGTAATTAATGAAATAGTCCAAGGTGAGGATTATGATTAGGTGAAATGGAAAAGTAGTAAAATGCTCAGGTGAATAACGATGTTTGATGTGATGTGAATAATTATACACATAGTTTGAATAATGTGTTTAATAAACATTATTCAATCAATGTGTAACCAACCGCAACGCATTAGCTGTTTTATATCATTTTTTTAACTATTAGAATAAATAACTGAATACTGTGTGGTTTATGAGAAAGAAGATAGAAGAGAGGTAAGATTGCGGGGTGCAGCCCCGAAATCTTACCCGCATAAGTCTCGATCCTGTGGGAATATTGGGATAAAAAGTATCCTATTTCCTAATTCAGGTCATTGTCTACCCATGTGCTAAATCTGTTCAGCCGTTACAACGTGAAAGCGTAACAAACAAACAAATAACAAACAAACTCAATTTCGCATTTTATGTCTTGTCAAATTAATCAGCGCTTGACGTAAATTGACGTAATTTTAGTAGGCAAGTTTTTAATAACGTCTAAACTAGTATGGAGTAGTGACAGGCGCCGATTAATTTGACAAGATTAAATTTAAATTTATCTTCTGTAATTTTCTTAATGAAATAGAAAGAAAAAGATGCAAAAAGATACAGAACTTAAATTAAGTTTAGTTTGTGAACAAGGGAATCGCCACCAGTGGCGAGAAAACTGTGAAAATAAATAAAAGGATTTAAAGTTAAGTTAATGGGTTGTTCAATAAGACGGTGACATTTGGAAATGTTCATCCTAGAAAATCTGTCGGTAAGTTTGAGCTGAAGCAGGTCGAAAACTGAGTTTTAAAATGTCATCGATAACCACGAAAGCTCGTATATACTTCGGATTCTGACACGCAATATCGGGGAAATATGAGACATAAATCCGTGGCCATCTTATGAATGTTGCTGAGTGTATGACATAGTTAAAGATCCTGGTTAGAAAGAAATAGTTACCTGAAAAAGTTAAAAATATAATCTCTTTATAGGTAAACAGTCAGAGAGCAAAAAAAATTCGTAGGTTAACTTTTAAATGTTTTTAGGGTTCCGTAGTAAACAAGGAACAATTACAATTTTGATTTCAGACTTGTTGTAATGGCAAACATGTCATTTGGTTTAAATAGGTTTTTATTTTTATTATTTTATTAATATTTTATATAGATTCGTGTGTACCTTGTGAATGTGTGAACGTTGTAGGCTTAATAGAATAGATATTTTGTAGACCTTTTTTTTTGTTAAGTACCTGGTACAGATGTACCAGGTACTTAACAAAAAAAAAAGTGTAGGTGACAGTCAAGTGTAGGCCTGTCGAGATCGACAGGCCTACACTGTCCTCCCATACCTATTAGCACTGTTGTTTGAAATCATTGTAAAAGTCAATTATTTCTAAAAGAGTAACCGTGTAGTTTCTTGCCGGCTCTTCTCCATAGGAAAAAACCAATTGGAACCGTGCACCTAGCTTCTGACGTTTCATAAGTGCCCATGTAGGTTTATGTGAAATAAAAATATTTTCATTTGATTTCATTTCATTTGAACCCTTATAATTTCGTCATGTCCGTCTGTCTGTCCGCGGCTTAGCTCAGATACTCTTAGTCCTAGAAAGCTGTAATTTGGCATGGGTATACATATCAACCAAGCCGACAAAGTGGTAAAATAAAATCTTGAACTAATTTTTCTAGGGTACCCCTCTTGCACGTAAAGTAGAAATGATACTTTCTTTTTCTCGTCCATGCCATGGTGTGGGGTATCGTTGGATAGGCCGTTAAAAAATATTGTGGGTCTCTTATAACCAATATAATATTAAGCTTTAAAGTACAAATTTTTGTTAGAGTTGGCAATAGTACATACCACGAAATTAAAAGGAAAACTATCACACCTAAGTTGTCTTTATAAGTTAATGAGTATATTCGACCAACTTACATTTGCAGTTGGAGAATTGACCGTGGCGTAGGTATATGGGAGAATAGTTTTCAACTACATTGTAGTAGAAAAATTTATTCTTTTGAGATAAATTCATCCCAACTCCCTTTATTGTGCGTGGTCCGACACACACGGTTTTTTTGTCAATTTATTTAATATTTTAATATATTACTATATAATCAAGCATAATCGGCCTATAATGTTCCCACCGTCTGGGACACAGGCCTCCTCTCTGTGAGAGGAAGAAGGCCGTAATTCACCATGCAAGCCCAGTACGGGTTGGTAAATGGCACACGTCTTCGATTTTTTTGTCCTAGGACGTGCCGGTTTCCTCTAAATGTTTTCCTTCACCGTTTTGAGAGCAGTGGTGATGAAACAATTTACACAAAGTAAAGTACCTGCCTGTGTTCAAACCTACAACCTACAACTCGTAAGTCGCAGTCGTTTCCACTGGGCCAGAACTGCTCACCACACAATCAAGGAATAATACTACGAAATTGATTTTTGTATTTTCAGAGCTTTATAAGGATCATCAAAATCAACGACAATGGTATTTCGTTCGCTAAAAGCCGAATTGTTTCCCCTCGAAATTGGTTCCTCTTTACTCGGCACCGAATTCGGAGAATTTTCATTGAACGTACAATATATTTCTTTAGAAGACAAAGGAATTAAATAGACGATGAATTGCTTAATTCAATGTCTAAAGAGACTACTAGGTTTATAAGGACAAAAATAAAATAAACCGCCTTGGCTATTGTCTCAAAATCAAAATATAAATCGTTTATTTTAATTTGGCTTAGAATCGGTGTTTTTTGTAGGTCAGACTTCTTACTAGGTTCACCGCTCTAATTGGTCAGACTTCTAACTAGGTTCACCGCTCTAATTGGTCAGACTTCTAACTAGGTTCACCACTCTAATTGGTCAGACTTCTAACTAGGTTCACCGCTCTAATTGGTCAGACTTCTAACTAGGTTCACCGCTCTAATTGGTCAGACTTCTAACTAGGTTCACCGCTCTAATTGGTCAGACTTCTTACTAGGTTCACCGCTCTAATTGGTCAGACTTTTAGCTAGGTTCACCGCTCTAATCGGTCAGACTTCTTACTAGGTTCACCGCTCTAATTGGTCAGACTTCTAACTAGGTTCACCGCTCTAATTGGTCAGACTTCTAACTAGGTTCACCGCTCTAATTGGTCAGACTTCTAACTAGGTTCACCGCTCTAATTGGTCAGACTTCTTACTAGGTTCACCGCTCTAATTGGTCAGACTTCTAACTAGGTTCACCGCTCTAATTGGTCAGACTTCTAACTAGGTTCACCGCTCTAATTGGTCAGACTTCTTACTAGGTTCACCGCTCTAATTGGTCAGACTTCTAACTAGGTTCACCGCTCTAATCGGTCAGACTTCTTACTAGGTTCACCGCTCTAATTGGTCAGACTTCTAACTAGGTTCACCGCTCTAATTGGTCAGACTTCTTACTAGGTTCACCGCTCTAATTGGTCAGACTTCTTACTAGGTTCACCGCTCCAATTGGTCAGACTTCTTACTAGGTTCACCGCTCTAATCGGTCAGACTTCTTACTAGGTTCACCGCTCTAATTGGTCAGACTTCTAACTAGGTTCACCGCTCTAATTGGTCAGACTTCTTACTAGGTTCACCGCTCTAATTGGTCAGACTTCTTACTAGGTTCACCGCTCTAATTGGTCAGACTTCTAACTAGGTTCACCACTCTAATTGGTCAGACTTCTAACTAGGTTCACCGCTCTAATTGGTCAGACTTCTTACTAGGTTCACCGCTCTAATTGGTCAGACTTCTAACTAGGTTCACCGCTTTAATCGGTCAGACTTCTTACTAGGTTCACCGCTCTAATTGGTCAGACTTCTAACTAGGTTCACCGCTCTAATCGGTCAGACTTCTTACTAGGTTCACCGCTCTAATTGGTCAGACTTCTAACTAGGTTCACCGCTCTAATTGGTCAGACTTCTTACTAGGTTCACCGCTCTAATTGGTCAGACTTCTTACTAGGTTCACCGCTCAAATTGCGTAACACCCATTAAATCACAATCTAAATGATTTTGAAGTATATTGCTAATCTATTGCTTTATATGTTCGAACAATTTGTCTGCCTGCTGACGGAAACGCTAACCCTAGACGGTCGACATCACGGGGAGTTAGGTTCGGTTAGGTTTTTTTAAACCCTGCAGACAGAAATAGGAGAATAGGATACGTGATTTATCCTAATGAATCTAAATGAAAAATGTATAAATGATTAAATTTCATCTGAGGCATTTGTAAAAATAATTGTTTGCCAAATGAATGTATGTAAAACGAGTGTTTATAAAATAATACATTTGCGGAATAAGTTGTTTTCGAAATAAATAGTATACGAAACGTTGGTTGTACAATGAAAATTTGTCAATGGAGTTTTGGTGAAACTTTAGTGAACCGGTCATTTTATGTGTGTCACACAATTACCTACCATACAGGTATGAAATTCATTCTTATGTCAAGCAAGGTCAATAAACTAATAACTCTTTAATGTTTTCTAGCTACTACACACATCAAAAAAGTCTAAGCAACACGCATCATTTACAGAAACTGCATGTTTTATCAATTCATACTTTATTTTTATCTTAACAAACCAGATTGGTAGACAATATTTTTGTTCTCGGAAACATACTGGCAGATTTAAAAATATAAACTTTTCTATTGTGTTTTGTTTTCATTAAAATAAAAGCTAATTATTATTTCCCGATTTAATGCGTTTTCGTTGCTTGATAAATTTGGTATTTATCTCACTTTTATCATTTTGAGATATAGTTTTTGAAAAAATTGAGTGGTGAGTCATTTTTATGTCATGGAGCGACGCCATTTGACTGCTGATGAAATGCAAAGAGTTATAGGAATGCTACAAGCGGGAAGAAATCAGTCCGAGGTATCTCGGCATTTTGGTGTCAATAGGAGCATGAGTTTTCAACTTTGGCAGCGTTACGTTAATACAGGGGAGCACCTGCTGAGCAGCACCCAGGACGTGGAAGGAGTACAACTGCTCGACAGGACCGATACATACAACTGACTGCAAGACGTCAACCGATGTTAACCGCCCGGAAGATAGGTTTAAAGCTACAATTAGTTACCAAACCATGAGAAATAGGCTGTATGAATACGGCCTACAAGCACGATGCCCAATTAGGTGCCCACCTATACGCCATGGGAATCGCGCCCGTAGAAACGAATGGTCTAGGGAACACTTGACATGTTTTTGCGATCAGTCCCGGTTTAGATTTAGGCTTGATACGAGAAGGGTAAGTGTGTATCGTCTTCCCGGAAATGCTGAACGGCTGACATGCGTCCATGAAGTGCACCCTTACAGTGGCTCTACAGGGATGATATGGGCGGGTATTATGAAGAACAGACGAACTGAGCTCGTTTTTGTAGATGGCAATATGAACGCTGAAAGTTACGTTGAAAATGTTCTCGGGCATTATGTTCACCCATTTGCATAAAATCTCGGCTCAGATTCCACGCTGATGCATGACAATGCGCGTTCGCACACAGCCCGGAGTACCAGAGAGTACTCGGCAATGGAAAAAATTTAGGTATTGCCATGGCCTGCACAATCACCAGACCTCAATCCCATCGAGCACGCATGGAAAATGCTCCAGAGCTATGTTCTAGAGAACCTGGACGGAGTGTCGACAACCCAACAACTGGAAGACTTGTTAAAATTCCATAGGGAGCGATTGCCTCAGGATCAGATAAACAATCTTATAAATTCAATGAAAATTCGTTGCCGTCAAGTTTTAAACAACAGAGGCGGTCACACTTTGTATTAAATTACCAAATATTAATAAAAATGTCGTTATTTAATTTTATAAAACACGAAAAGTTTAATTTCGTTTTAACTTTATTTTATACTACGTATGTTACGGTGCACATATTGTTAATTATTATGATTAAATGAAAAATTGAATGAAGGATTTTGTTGATTTAGTCACTAATGCATCAAAAAATGCTTAGTTATTATTTATAAAAGAAATATAAATATAGTAAAAATCGATCAAAACTTCAAAACCGTACATGTTGCTTACACTTTTTTGATGTGTGTAATATGGAAAACATCAATTAATATAATAATATGTTTTATTACAATATGACGTACCTAAGTGTTAAAGGCTCCCAGGCAGACAGGCTCAACGCGACGGTACAATGCAATTCTTATTTGCAAACAATTTCCATGAAGTTTTCATAGAAATTTGTTGTTTTTGTTGTTGTTGAAAAAAAGTTGTTGTTGGTCTTGAAATAAATTTTATTTGGGTATTCATTTAACACAAATTCTTCTGGTTTCCTTTTCAAAATGTGTCGTCGATCGTTACAAGGTTGTGGTCTTACCTCTTTATCATTACTCAAATTATTTTGTTATAGGTACTTAAATAATAAATGAAAACATCATATAGGTACCTAGTCCTAAAAAAATCGAATACTTATACGTTTAATGTAAAGCGTTGGCGTTTCGGGACGAATTTTTTGACATTTGAAAAAGTGTTGAGTCTAATTTAAATAAATCATATATTCATAATTTAATGTTTATATTCTTTTACACAGCTGCCCAAAAAAAAGAGTATTAGGTATATTTTAAGTTTTACATTTCATTTCCATTAATTAATCACGTTTTTTTTTTTTAAACGAATTGGCCTTTAGCCTTAAAACTGCTAATACAAATGACCGCAACCCGCAAATACTACAATTTAAATAATTAATTAGTGAACAGACAGCTCTGTTGAACGGTAATTTACGAAACTGTTCGTCGAAAAGTCGTTTCAGATTTCATTCGCTTTATTACACCATTTGTGCTAACTACGAAACTTATTTTGGAGTAAAACTATATTTTTAACATAATAAAATCACGCCTCTGATCTCCGAAGAGTTAGGCAGAGGTGTACCTGTAGTACCTACACCTACATTTCGCCAGTTATATTTGAGTCCCATGTAATCAAGTCAAGACTCCGGGCTGCTACTGACCAATTCGTTATGGAAAAATCCTATAACACTTTGCCAGAACTTTTTTTTTATGTGGAATATTATCATATAACTTCTCCCGCTCTGGGCGGAGCGGGAAGGCGTGTCAGACTCTTACTGACTAAAACCCACCCGTGTTCCTTCCATTACCTATGTGTTGCCAGAGGCCACGGTATCCCTTTCGGACGTTTCCGTGAACCCGGCAGGCATCGGCCCTAGCGGACCCCGTCAGTTGTGCTGACATCTCTTTGAAGCGCGCGTGGAACACAACGCGCTGTTGTCCCGAGTCAGGTCCTTACCGGACCCATTGCACTTTGCCGGACCTGGGAATCGAACGCCGGACCTCATGTTCAGGAGTAGTGCTTGCACCCACTAGACCAATGAGGCAGTCACTAAAGTAATATTCTGTTAATTAAAAACGCTCTCATTCTGCGCACGGTTTTAACGGCATGTCTTGTGAATAAAACATTATATTAATCTTACGTTTATTAAAGAAGTCACAATTTATTCCGGAAGGTTTAATACCTTCTAGAATAAATCTCTAATTGATCATGAAAACCACATCAGCATCCCTTGCATAGTTTAAATGAACAGCACACATCTTAGATGAAGATCACACAAAGAGACACGAAAAGCCACTTTATTTTAAAATATAATATTAAATCTGATTCACAGTCCACAGCCCATATATGGGCTGCAGTCCGCTTAAACGATTTCAAAGGAGTGTATTAAACTGAAGCTACAAAAAAGTCATGGGACATGGAGAAAGATGTTGATTTTATCAAAACGTCTACTGGACTTGGGATATACTTTATACACTAAACGCCGGACTGTGAACCAGTTAATATTTAATATATGACCACCCTTTTACTCAATACACATAATTGTGAAACGGTAGATTCCAAAATACTCAATGATCGATATTGAACGTATCTCATCCACTACTGAACCGATCCTTTGATTCAATATGCAAATTTACGACGACACGAGCTCAAAGTTACCTCACCTCGTAACTCTGAACGGTGATTTACACAATAAAGCAGTCTGATGTAACCGATCATTGCATTCCTGCAAAGTCGTTAGCCTATATGCTGATAGATGAATTATGTCGATTTTATTTTGAATCCAGCTCCTACCATTGATTAATTCTTGAGAAATTACAACTTTTTTTTTTGGAATGTGCTTTTATGAGTTATTTGGTTATGATAAATTATTTATTTTAGCATATTTAAGAGACTAAATCTTGAAACTATTAAGTTATTTTATTTTCCATAACCATCCCGATTGTGAAGTTTCACTAACTAATTCAAAGTAGCGTTGTTGTTCAATTTATCTTTAAGTACAAGACGAACCTCTACAGACTATTCAGTATATTTATGATAATTAATTTTGATATTGAAAGATAGCCATATTAACGTTGTCCAAAAATATGCCAGAACTTTAGACATACAAAACCACAAATCACAAAGTTTCATTTGTCCTAAAATATGGTAGTTTCCGGCAAACAATCTGGCACCCTTATAAAAAACTTTGTGACGGAAATAGGCACCAATTTTATTAAAGTATATACCTAGGGAACTTTTATTCTAGTGGTCAAAAAACTTGACTAATAGAAAATATAATATTGTTTGTTATTAATTTACTATTAGTGTTTTTTTTTCAGCATTATAGTGAAATATACATAAATAACAATGTATACTTAATAAAAATATAACTTAAGTAAAATTATTTACAAACTAAAATATGTCTACTTACTTAAAGTATACTTAAAGGTTCACCCACAGCACATACATACTGTTAATCGTTAATCATACGGTAATCTACATATATGAATTGACGTTTGTTAGTCTCACAAATACTCAAGAACGGCTTAACCGATTTGCCTAATTTTAGCAGGGTAGGCAGGGTAGGCAGGGTAGGCTGGGTAGGCAGGGCAGCCAGGGTAGGTAGGGTAGGCAGGGTAGGCAGGGTAGGCAGAATAGGCAGGGTAGGCAGGGTAGGCTGGGTAGGCAGGGTAGGCAGGGTAGGCAGGGTAGGCAGGGTAGGCTGGGTAGGCAGGGTTGGCTGGGTAGGCAGGATAGGCAGGGTAGGCAGGGTAGGAATGGTAGGAAAGATACTTAGTGCTACCCGTGCGAATCCCGGGCCGGGTAAAGCTAGTTTACTAATATATGCCAATTACAGGTAAACACAACATTCACAACAGAGACGCAAAATTATCGCTTAGTTGCTGACTTAAGTGTAAATTTTCATTCTATCTTAATTCTTATTAGAATATCAAGCTGCCTAGCCTTTTCCCAACTATGTCGGGGTCGGCTTCCAAAGTAACATCCAAACTAATGCAGCAGATTACCAGTATTTTACATGGAGCTACTGGCTATCTGACCTCCACAACCCAGTTACTGGGTGACATGATACCCTTTAATTCTTACTATCATAGTAACTGGGTTTTTTTTTTGGGTGGAAAATCAACAAATAACTTCTCCCGTTCTGGGCGGAGCGGAAGGGTGTGTCAGACTCTTACTGACTAAAACCCACCCGTATTCCTTCCGTTGCCTGTGTTGCGGGGGCCTCGGTGACCCATAAGTACCTTCCCGCGACCCCGGCAGGCATCGGCCCTAGTGGACCCCTACCTTTGTGCTGACAACATTAGTAACTGGGTAACATGATACCCTTTAATTCTTACTAGGATATTGGCAACTAGTGATGGGTAACTCATCAATTTTATTTAAGGTTGAGGGAGGTCCTCACTTTACCTCGTGAGGTCCTGACGAGGCACCCCTCATTTGAGGTGAAGAATCATCAACGGCTTATTCACCTCAAGACTCGTGAGGCCGAGCCGAATTCAGCCGAACGTACGAGGGAGCGAGGCGGGCGGACGCGACGACGACTCACGAGTACTCACGAGTCTCTACTCGTGGTGAGGTGGTTCAATGAGGAAATTCAAGTAACTCTTTCAATTTGCCTTCATGATTGAGGGACTTATCAATATCGGCAACTTAAAACCTAAGCCTACAACAATAATGCTTTCAGAATGCTGTTGGGGTTACTGTGGCATTGTAGTGGGTCGCAAATGTTCGCAAATGCGCGCATTTGCGAACATTTGCGACCTTTGCGAACGTTCACGGTTTCCATGCTATAATGCGTAAGAAAGTGGCGTCACTATTCCAAAGACTGCGCGGTAGAACCAACAGCGTTTTGCAAATGATTGCATCCTGAAATTACTGTCCCATACAGGCACACTGGGTGGGTTCAGATACGGAAAAATTATAATTTTTAAAATTTTTCTTTCTACACGGAAAAAAACGGTCTTAAATTAAGACAATATCCTTTTGGTCAAGACAAATATTGATTCATATATGGGGAAAACAATATATTCTTGAATGAAGTAAACGTTTGTCTTAGTTTTATTGTCTTCTTCATAGACATTATACTTAAATGAAGAATTATTAAGTTTAATTTTAAGAATATTAATGGTATTTGCTTCAATTAAAATTATTATAGTCTTCAATCAAAAATATTTGCTTAAGTCAAGAATAAAAACCAAGTATTTATTATTCTTAATTTGAGTAAACAGGTTTTCTTGGACTGAGTACATTTACTTACGTTAAGAAAATATTTACTTTTACTGAGAACAATTTTACTGAGAATATTGATATTCTTCGCTGAAGAGATCTTTTTTTCCGTGTAGTATTAGGTACAGTCGCCAGCACATCAAGTTACACAAACTGTCAAATTTTCTCATTGGATTTTGAACTTAACAAGCAACATTTTAAGGTTGAAAATCATTTGGAGCGTTTTGTGGTAACTTGATGTGCTTTTTGTTTTAGGTGGGAAATCATCAAATAACTTCTCCCGCCCGGGGGAGCGGGAGGGTGTGTCAGACTCGTACGTGTTGCCAGGGGCCTCGGTAACCCTTTTGAACTTCCACGAGATCCCGGAACTGGATGTGCTTTCGACTGTACCTACTCACATCTCTCTCGATATTCAGAAATTTGTAATAACACTTATATTTTGTCCGACATAAAATAGATATTATTATTATAAAACACTTAAAAAGAAGTGGATTGACTAACACAAGTCAACACGGCGGACATTTAATAAGGCTATTCCGAAAAGTGAGATTCTACAAAGTAGTTTAGAGAATAGGCTTGTCATCTCAGATTCCTCACTTTGTAATTAATAAAGCACATTAATTTATCTCTTCTGACTAACCTAGTTAATACTTTTAAACGAGTTTACCACTGAAACTTTCAACAAAATTTCATCTCGGGTATGCTTTTCGTTTGTTTGAAGTTCTTTCGAGAATACAAGG
This sequence comes from Atethmia centrago, assembly GCA_905333075.3. NCBI lineage: Eukaryota > Metazoa > Arthropoda > Insecta > Lepidoptera > Noctuidae > Atethmia > Atethmia centrago. The sequence continues at coordinate 24,584,663 of HG995374.1, read as the reverse complement.
GTTTTGTTACGGCAAAATAATGATACAATAATAATGTATTGTAATTACGAAAGATGGCAGTCAGTAATGTAAAGGTGCAAAAAGGAACCTTACATCATACAGGTTGGCGCAAAAATTACTGATCCTCAAGCTAATTTAGAATCAGTTTCAAAATTGAATACGAGTATGCGGTGATTGTTTTTATAAACGACAGTTTTGTGACGGGCGCTTAAAACTGAGCACGTCCTATTGAAATAATTGGCTAAAATTCAGTATTGCTTCTTATTGTCATAAGAAGGGCCTTTTTTTTTGGGTGGGAAATTATCAAATAACTTCTCCCGCTCTGGGCGGAGTGGGAGGGTGTGTCAGACTCTTACTGACTAAAACCTCACCCGTGTTCTTCTCGTTGCCGGTGTTGCCAGGGGCCTCGGTATCCCTTTATGTAGAGCTTAAGCTGATTAGGTTTCGGTACTGTAAGCGTGCACACCGCAGTACCTACTCGTACTTGTGTAATTGCATTCCTCAAATGGTTTATAGGAAAATATCATCACAAAGTATATTTTTCAAAGTACAAGGATCAGACAACTATTGCCAAATAATGTGTCGGTTCATTCAGTATTTTATTCAGTCTATATAAAGATTGTAAACCAACTATCACGATGTTCACTTGTTTCCACTTGCTTGTTTCTCTCCCATTCAAAATAAAATTAATACAACAAAAACAAAACGCAATCTATTTTCCAATATGACGTATTATTGACGCGTTTTAGGCACCGTGTAGGCGGAGCATCTGTTTTGATACTTTTCATTCAGTATAGAAAATATTTCTATAACTTTGACCTTCTAATAACAGCCGTGTCAAGTCAGGACATTGGGAGTGATCAATTTCTTTGACGTAACGACACAGCAACCCGCTGACGCATCGTAAAGAGTTTCAATAAAAGGAGCAAGTTATAGGCGATAGCGTGTGATAGGCTGTCGTTTCGTTTGTAGCCGTGGAGTGAAATTGCGTGGCTGTTTCGATCGTATAGATTTTAGGTCGTTAGATAAACTCGGCTCAAATTGAAGTTTACTTTTATCGTTAGAATGCTAGAATGTAGCTGAAAACCCAAGCAATAACCCAAGGGTGGCCAGTAGATAGTGACTTTTCACAATAACAACTTTTCAGAAACTGATTTTTTTTTACTTTAATGAGTTACTGGTGTCTAGAATCTAGAAAAGCTTTCAAATTCTACGACTACCATTCGTTATTGGTGGAACCTTATCACGATTTAAGGTTTCCCAAGTGTGTTGAGATGAAATCGACCCAGCTAACAAAATTCAGCAGCAACTGTTATCCTACTCTCGCCATTCTAGACATTCCATTATCCTAAAGTGATTTCCGAAAGACTTCATCGCACATATAAACTCAAACTCAAAGCATTTATTTCAAATAAAGCATTAACACGCACTTTTGATTCGTCAAAGAGTCGGTGAATTAGTCGGGAAGTTAAAGCTAGTTGCCCAGTCAAAAACGCAAAAATATCTATAGAGAAGAACGGGCAAGTAACTCCAGGGACACTCACACTAAAAAAACAATATAAAACAATAAAGAATAAAGATAATCCCTGGCATTTAAGAGATGACCAGTCTCAACTAACGGCACCCGTTCCTGAACATACATAATCAGTCTATAATGTTCTCACTGCTGAGACACAGGCCTCTCTGCGAGAGGGAGTGGGCCGTAATCCACCACGCGGGCCCAGTGCGGGTTGGTAGATTCTAGGACATGCCGGTTTCCTCACGATGTTTTCCTTCACCGTTTTTTGAGAGCAGTGGTGATGAAATTATTTACACAAAGTAAAGCGCCTGTCCGAGCTCGAACCTACGACCTACAACTTGTAAGTCGCGGCCGTTACCACTGGGCCACCACTGCTCTCCCGAACGACGCGTGATGATTCACAAAGCATCAAGATTAAGATACATCGACCAAACCATTACCTAATCCATTAACGCCTCCGCTCGTCATATACACCACAGTTTATTACGAATATTTTTTCCTTACCTTTTATGACCCGTAGGTGTGAACTGGCTTTTATGCCCAATCAAATCACAATGTAGCCTAGCACTTGGCTTGGTCGTATCATCAGAACCAATTACGGTTAATAGACCAGTGAAAGTGTAATGGTCGAATGTTGGTCGCATAAATTTTAATTTTTGTGGTGTATCGGAAGATATTATTGTGATTTTTTTGTGTAGGTAGGTATTTTTTTTTTTTGGAAATGTGTAATATTTTTTGGATAACATATAAAGGCTCATGCAGACTGGTGCGATATTGCAAGCGTGACAGGCATCGCGACGCGCAGCGCAACACTTTCCATGTAGTTTTCATAGAAATTGTGCTAATAGGGTCGCGTCGCGCCTGTCTGAGCCTTTAAAGTTGTTTTGTAAAGTTGGTAAAAAGAAAAGTAAAGGCTCACTTACACGGTGTCTGTGCGTCTATCACAAGCGATTTTATTTGAAACGAAGTAAAAGATTAGGATTTTTGCGTATTAAAAATATCTTAGTGCAAATATTTATGTATATCTTGTTTTAATTATTTATTTATTTAACCATTTATGTACACACGTACATACCTATATAAACAGACAAGAAGAAAAAAACAGAAAAATACGCACAAAGGTGATGCTTATTTCTAAAGAAATTTCTTCCAGCATACCTGCGATGGGAAAGTAGATAAAGAGATGTAGACATCGTGTGTAAGAGTAGAAGAGAAATTTAAAACATAAAATTGGAACAATTCACAAAACAAATAATATGGGAATATATCTCTAACAAACATACATACATACATACTTGTGATCATCACATCAACATCACTAGAATATTACAAATTAAAGTGTAATTTAAAATAAAAAAATACATACGTAACTATGAAGAAGAGTCTTATTTCACGCTTCTTTTAAATACTGAAACAGTTTGGCAGTCCCTGATGTCCAGCGGAAGTGAATTCCACAACCGCACCGCGTGCACAGTGAAGGAGTAGGAGTCGACGTCAGTGGAGTGGGGTCTTTAGTGCAGTTATCATATTCAATTTATCGTATGTTTCACAATTCGTGTCGTCTGATAACACCTTGTGATCCATCTCTGAAAGCATGATATCTTGGAAATAACTTATAAGTCGATGCATCACTGGTTTAGATGACAACTCGATTTAATCATTTCTTATTGCTAATATTTTGATTCATAATCAAAGTGATATTGAGAAAAGTTTTTAACTTTATCTTTTGTATTTATTACCTTTATTTTTAGCTAATTTAAATTTAATAATATTAATAACACTAACATTAATTTTATCTAAATAACTACGAGTATAACTATTAATAAGTATATTACAAGTTCACATAAGAATAAGAATACTATAAGAATTGTTTTTTTTTAATTAAAAATTAAAAAAAAATACAATTCTTATAGTATTTTAAGTTTTTACTATATTGCTGTGCCCTAACAGGATCCATAATTGTTCTTTAGCTTTAAGCATTATACATATAACATCTTTTATACACATTATGGTATGCAAATAAATGAAATGAAAATGAAATCAAAATGTTTTATTTTAAAGAGGATTTTACTGTCTTTTAAATATTACTGGGTATTGCGTTTTTTATCTGGAATTTATCAGTAGCAGCCCGGAGCCTGGATTTTTGCCCGGTTGATGGCATTGGACTCGCCCCCTGTTATATGGGACATAAACATAACTGGCCAAATGTGCATGTAGGTACTATACAAGGTGTCGTTTAGCATCCTCGTCAAATTTCAGGAGGCTGCTATAAAAGACACATATAATTAAATAAAATTACGATACCTGCTCAATAATTAACACGTACTTGTGTTTTTAGTTATTTAAGTTTGACAGTAATTTAGAATACACCACTTTCGCAGAACAGAATCACCCCGTTGCGTATGCGGTAGTGTGTGTGTAAGGACGCTCGCACCGCGTTTTAACATGCGTGTCGTTTTCCGCAAAATTAGAAAAAAAAAATAACTACTTATTTTATAATTGATTCGTGTCGAGAATCATTAGCATAGTTACCTCCTTGAATTTGACGAGGATGCAAAACGACACCTTGTATGTAGGTACACCTCCATCCAACCCTTTGGGGAAGCAAGGCGTGTTGTTATGTATGTGTTAATTAGTACTCCAAAACATATAAAGTAAAATCAAAGTTGATACTTGAAACAGAAGTAAATTCTTCGCAGACTATAAATCTTTTGTAAACACTTTTACATTGTACGTAGTGAAACTGACGTTGAGTAGGTACTCAATAGCACTAATGTTTCTTTTTATATTGAAAGGACTGAGTAAAGATGTTTTTATTTTAGTTTGTAGGGTTCCGTCAGTCAACAAGAAGCCCCTATAGTTTCGCCATGTCTGTCTGTGCGCGGCTTAGCTCCGAAACTCTTAGTATTAGAAAGCTGTAATTAAGCATGACTGTACATATTTATCACGCCGACAAAAAGGTAAAATAAAATCTTGTAAAAATAATTGTAGGGTACCTTTTTTTTTTTGTGTGTCAGACTCTTACTGACTAAAACCCACCCGTATTCCTTCCGTTGCCTGTGTTGCCAGGGGCCTCGGTAACCCTTTAGTACCTTCCCGCGACCCCGGCAGGCATTGGTCCTACTGGACCCCTACGTTTGTGCTGGCGACATCTCTTTGAGGCGCGCGTGGAATACAACGCGCCGACGACCCGGGCCTGGTCCTTACCAGACGGTGAGCTACCCATTGCTCATCGTCCGCAAGCCCGCGCTTACGGTGGCCGGTAATCTGCCCGGGATTCCCGACGCCCAGGGCGTCTCCTGCGGCGGCTAGGGGCGAGAGGGCGCGAAATTTGCCTTTCCCTCAACCGTCCCGCCTCTTCCTTCGCGAGCATTACTGCTTCATTGTAGGGTCCCTTGCACATCAAGTTGGGATGATTATTTTTTTGTCGTCTATTCCATGGTGTGGGGTATCGTTTGATAGGCCGTTCAAAAATATTGCTGCTCTGTAAAAACCATTTTTCGATTTAGTGTTTTCATAATATTAAGCCTTAGAGAGCAAATGTTAAAAAAATCATGGCGGTAGTATATGTAACGAAGTTAAAAAAAAACTATCACAGCTAAGCAGGCTTTACAAGTTAACGAGTAATAGCCGACCAACTTAAATTTGCGGTTGGAGAATTGACCGTGACGTTAATCGATGTATAGGAGAACATTTTTTCCAACTACAATGTTAAGTTTGTTTTTTAAATAAAGTCATCCCAACTACAGAACCCTTCGTTGTGCGTGGTTTGACACGCACTTGGCCGGGTTTTTTTTACGATTCTCTCTATTACTGTGATTACAACCGAATGAACCTAAATCCTTATTGGGGATGTTCTTCAGAAAGGTCAAATGCGTAGTACTCACAACCGGTGTGCGTAATGTATGACCAGATGTACGAACGTAAACGAAGCAAAAGGAGTAGGTATGTAAGGATCGTAGTAGATGGCATTCTGTAGTTTCTGCCTACCCCATGGGAAGGTGTGAGTTTATAATACTATATGTATGTAATCCCAAGGGTCAAATTAAGATTTAATCTGGCTCAAGTTATTAACCCAATATTTTGGGTTTATAACAATATTACTACATCAGTTAGTAACTGTCATCTTTGGGTAAACAAGGGACTCCAAAGATGGGTATATCAATCAACATAAACCTTAATCAATCAATCGATCGAGTCGGCTTATCGCAGTTCACTGTTGGAGATTATCATCTGCCAAACGGCTAGGGGATCGAAATTACGAACTTTTCGTGATTGTGATCGCGATTTTGCACTATTGGTGGTGTTAACAGTACCTAGGTAACGCGATACTAAATAGTTACTTAATGGCTAACGGAGAGGGCTATGCTTGGTGTTTCCCTACGTGATAGAATCAGAAATCAGAGTTCCATAGGAGAACCAAAGTAACCGACATATTACGAAGAATTGCTAAATTTAAGTGACAATGGGCAGGCAGGAGAGACCATGCTCAAAGTACAGATTGCTGTCGGGGCCGAAAGGTTCTGGAGGAAAGGAAGACGTAGCGTTGGAAGGCCTCCCACAAAGTGGAACAACTACTTTGTGAAGGCCGCAGGAATCCGCTGAATGCGGGAAGCACAGAACCGGTCGAAGTGGCGATGCTTGGGGGAGGCCTATGTCCAGCAGTGGACGTCTTTCGGCTGAAATGATGATGATGAATAATGAACTCAATACTCCGTTCATCATTATTATGAGAGGAGAATGTGGCAGATCCGAAAATAATATTTTACTTCGATTAGTTATACAGGGTGACATTGAAAACATGCGACAAATCGAAATGGGAGATTGTACTCATCATTATGAACAACTTTTACTAAGGAACCAAAGCTACAATCCCAAAAAAAAAAACTGCTGTCCCCTACATTTATGTTCGCAATACCTCATCAAAATGTAGGAAAAGCAGATTTTTTTTTTGGGATTACAGCTTTGGTCCCTTAGTAAAAGTTGTTAATAATGATGTATACAATGTCCCATTTCAGTTTGTCGCAAGTTTTCAATTTCAACCTGTATAATTTAATCAATATCGAGGATGTATTGTAGTTTTGGTAAACCGTCGACTATTCGAAAAACTAACTTTCATTTATATCATGTCAGCTAAAAGATGTGTGTGGCATGTTCTTGTTCGTGCAAATTATCCTTAGCTATAATATATTAAGCTATTACGAGGTGGTGGAAGGAAGACTGCTTCCAACTTAATATTGCTTCCAGACTTTTATAAAAAATCTAACAAAGATCCGTTCCCCGTGGTCGATATCGTAAATCCCAGTGAATAGCGATAAGCTCTTTTCTATTCCATGGGATTTGATAAGGTCACCGAGGATTCTATACGGATTTAAACCAATTTTTTGCACCATCCTCCCTTTCATAAAACGATAATAAGGATTATGAGAGATAATTCAACACAATCGAACAGTTTAATTAAACTTCTAACTGAAAGCTTCATAAATTCTAATTTCAAATGACATAAAATTATACCTAACTACCTTAAAATATCACTCGTACTAATTAATGATTGTCAGTGAATATTAACTGTCAAACACTAAACAACAAATTCAAAGTTAAGCAATTAACGAAACTCTGATCTAATTACTATTTGAAATCAATATTCAGATTTATGGCCATTCTGTACTAAATTAAGTGGTGTATTTCAAGTCATTAGGTTTATATTGGATACGTACAGCGATAAATAAAAAGTAAAAAAACTGGCCAAGTGCGTGTCGGACACGGAGTAAATACAAAGTTTGTATTTGCTCCATGGTGTCGGACAACACACAATGAAGAGTTCCGTAGTTAGGATGAATTTATCCCAAAAAAAAACTTAAAATTGTAGTTGAAAATTATGTTCCATACGTCGACATACATAACATCACGCCTTGTTTCCCCAAAGGGTTGGGCAGAGGTGTACCTGTAGTACTCCCATATTTCGCCAGTTATGTTTAAGTCCCCTATAAAAGGGGGCGAGCCTATTGCCATCAACCGGGCACAACGATACGATACGACACTCCGATATACGTCACCGTCAATTCTCCAACTGCAAAATGTAAGTTGGTCGACTATTCCTCGTTAAGTTGTAAAGCCTACTTAGCTGTGATAGTTTTCCTTTTAAATTCGTATGTAACGGTACTGCCACGATTTTTTCACATATCCAAAAACAACCACTTGGCTGGCAGTAATGCTCGCGAAGGAGGAGGCGGGACGGTTGAGGGAAAGGCATGTTTCGCGCCCTCTCGCCCCTAGCCGCCGCAGGAGACGCCCTGGGCGTCGGGAATCCCGGGCGAATTTCCGGCCACCGTAGGCGCGGGCTTGCGGACGGTGAGCAATGGGTAGCTCACCGTCCGGTAAGGACCAGGCCCGGGTCGACGGCGCGTCGTATTCCACGCGCGCCTCAAAGAGATGTCAGCACAAATGTAGGGGTCCACTAGGGCCGATGCCTGCCGGGGTCGCGGGAAGGTACTTATGGGTCACCGAGGCCCCTGGCAACACAGGCAACAGGAAGGAATACGGGTGGGTTTTAGTCAGTAAGAGTCTGACAGACACACCCTCCCGCTCCGCCCAGAGCGGGAGAAGTAATTTGATGATTTTCCACCCAAAAAAAAAAAGAGTCTCTGAGCTAAGCCGGTGACAGACGAACATGTTGGTCGCAAGCGCTACTGCTGACCTTGAGCTCCTTGGGTTCGATTCCCAGGTTGGGTAAAGTCCACGCCCTCACGCCCCTAGCCGCCGCAGGAGACCGCAGGAGACAGGCCACCGTAGGACGCCTCCTACCGGAGGCTCTACGCGGGGGTCGTGCGGTCCGTGGCCCTTAATGGGGCTAGTGTGTGGGCGCGTTCCCTGGCGCTGCGGCCAGCCCGCTGGTTGAGCACGGCCCAAAGGGTCATGGCCATCCGGCTGTTCCGGGGATACCGCACGGTCTCCTGCGAGGCAGCGAGCCTCCTTGCCAGATTTCCGCCATGGGATCTGGAGGCAAAAGTCCTCGCGCACCTATGGGAGTAGCGCGAGGAGGCGAAACGCTGGGGTGTAACTCCAATGCTGCGAGAAATCGCGACACAGCGGACGCGCCAAAGCCGCGCTGCAAAGAGCTGCGCCGTAAAGGGCCATGTACCGCACGACCCCCGCGTAGATCCTACGGCAGGAGGCGTTTCGACCCCCTAGATTTGGCAAGAGCCACTTCAAGGCAGCCCCGGCGTGCTCCAGTCTGGGCCCCTAGATAGTGTTCTGGGTCTGGGTAAAATAGTAAAGCTTACTTAAATTATTTCAGAATTTTGTATTGGTTATTATTTCATTTATCTTTTCATAACCACACAATACGGTGAATAACAAACGGCAACACCCTTTATGTAGCTTCATTATTAATTAAATGTTTACAAACTAATTTACCGATGCCACCGGCGCAGCGGGAGTAATCAAATCACCAATATAAGTTATTATCAGTCGCCATTTTACTTTATTCAACACTGGCTTCTGCCCGCCACTTCGTTCGTGTGGAAGTCGTAAGAAACACAATATACTAAAATAACAGCCACATATTTATAAAACTGCCCTAAGGGTCGTAGCGTGATGTTAAATAACCTTACTCAAAAAAAAGGCTATCAAATGAAAAAGATTTTTTCAATTCCGACGCTGTTTCCAGAGCTTAGCGTGATCAAACAAACGAACTCTTCGGCTTTATTATATAAGTAAACTATAGATAAAAACAAGTGAGCTAATACTTTTTCGAGAAAAAAAGAAATTACGAGAAAGTGCTCTTGTATTTTCCTGGACTTTGATTAATAAGGAGTTGTTGAAATACTGATTACTTTGAGAATGCTTGGCCTTTTTTCACATCTTTAGGTCAGTGATCCTGTTTCTTGTTCGCTTCATTCCCTACTGATTTGTTACACCTAATGTCAAGGATAGAGGGGTATATGTGCTATTTTCTTTTCAATCTATCGTATTGAGGTGAAAGCGAAGATTCCTTACAAATCACTGAACCTGCTTGGTTTCCGTACGTCTTTTTCGGGTGACCACTGAAAACCAGCGCTGTACTGTGGATCTCCCATCAGCATCCCATAAGCATTTCCCACAGCATCATGCTGAGTGGAAGCCTTCTTGTTACAGTCACGATGACTGCCGACTATTTGTTTTATGTGCTCTTGATTGTATACGTAATATGTAGATCTATTTTGTTTTTGTATATGCACATGTTTTTTTTTTTATATAAGTGCCAATTCTCGACCTCGATTTAATTTGTTTCTGTGTCAAATAAACTTATTTTTCTTTCTTTCTTTCTGTATCTATTTCCAGAACAATCAATGATTGTATCTTGGTCGTTACATTCGTTGTAAAGTAGCTTCAGACAAGGGAACTATTAACAAACTCGAAAACAAATAACTGTATAAATTGTTTATACAAAGGCTATACAGTCTCAAAGAAATACTACTTTGATAGAGCTTATTGCCAGTTTTGGATGTGTTATTTATTGTGGGTTAATTCGATTACGTTAATACATCTGGTCATACACGCACGCCGGTTGCGAATACTATGCACCTGATCTTTCTGAAGAACATCACCAATTAGGTCACTATATGTCCTCCTAGGCGTCCCCTCGTCGCGGGAAGGTACTAAAGGGTCACCGAGGCCCCTGGCAACACAGGCAACAGGAAGGAATACGGGTGGGTTTTAGTCAGTAAGAGTCTGACATACCCTCCCGCTCCGCCCAGAGCAGGAGAAGTTATTTGATGATTTCCCATCCAAAAAAAAAGGGCGTCCCCTCCCGGTGTTTCCACTCACATATGCCTTGTAAACCTTTTGTTACCTTTCATTCATCCTCTCTACATGACCAAACCATCTAAGTCTAACTATTTTAAATTTTTGTCCTACATCTTCTTTTAAACCGCACCGTTCGTTGCCTTATCACATCATTTTTAATTCTTGCATTTACAGTCACACCACACATGTTCCGCAAAGAGCGTATTTCCACAGCATTTAATCTACTTTCAAGCTTCTTTTGCCACACCCAACATTCACTTCCATACATAAGCGTAGGCACCAGCACATCATTATGAACAGTCGAGCCTGTTCGGGCATCACTGATTAGTCACAATCACATGTACAGCACCATTCAATTTTCCGAAATTACTCTCGTTTCCACATATTCATCAATCTTTCCATCCCTTGTAAACTGACTCCCTAAATCTCCAAATATATAAACTCACTGACTTGCTCCACACTCTTATCACTCTTATCTCGTTATTAAATTTTATAAAGCAGTTGTATTATAATTTGATAAAATAAAACAATATTGAATAAAATTATTACCGTACCTACATTGATAAGTTAAACAAATTAGAACAGTTCTATAATCTACGCCCATTATATACGCGTCTGAACAAAAATACTGAAATATAGATCAGCCTATAATATTCCCACTGCTAGGACACAGGCCTTCTCTGTGTGAGAGGGAGTGGGCCGTAATCCACCACACGGGTCCAGTGCGGGTTGTCACATGTCACACGTCTTAGAATTTTTGGTTCTAGGACATGCCGGTTTCCTCACCATCTTTTCCTTCACCGTTTTGAGAGCAGTGGACTTGTCTGGGTCCGAACCTACGACTCGTAAGTCGCAGCCGTTACCACTAGGCCACCACTGCTCTGAAAATACTGAAACCGAAGGTGTAATTCTAAAATAAATGAAGCCATTATGTCAAACGACATGAGTCCCATTTTTGTAATAACAGCATTAAATCCATTATGACTTTTTCAATTCGCTAGATCGTGACAATCGCGTGTCAGTAATATTTTACTTAATAGTGTACGATTCGAAATTCACGTATGTATGTAATGTCCCTTCAGGCGTGCGAACATTAAGTTCTGTAAAAAAGTCAATTTCTCATCGACACTCCTTTTATACGAAAAAATATTACTGGCACAGCTGTGACTTTATGGTGGTAGGCAGTCAGAAATCTTTTAAATGACGAAATAACTTTTATTTTTTAAGTGAAATGTTCTTTAGGCGCGTTGAGCGATTTTTGTTAAGGGAAAAGCTTATGGGTTCGCGTCACCGACATGCCCGCGCTGACATGCTGTAGTAAAAGTAAGTGAAGTTAAATTGACCTTGATTGTGAACTTTTCACGTGGTCAATTTACTTTCTTTCTTACTTTTTTTTTACTTTTTTTCAATAAAGATTATCTAATCATTATTTTATTGAACTGAAAACTTCTTCAGGCACTTTGAACGTTAAGCTTCCACTTCTGTCGGCAGTCCCCCATGACAGCCCATGTTTTCTTGTACCTAATATTCTTGTACCTAATTTGTTATCATTTAATTTTGCTTTTGTCTTGTGCTATGTACACCAAATAAATAGTTTAACTATCCTATCTAAATTATTTTAACTTTGATTAGACATTAAAACAACAAAAAAGACCGGTTTTTGAAAATTATGATCACTGTTTTCAGATTTGGATAACTAAAAATTCGTAGTTTAATATTTATAGAGTTAATTACTTTGGTATAATTTCCCCAGTGGATTCGTTTTTGATTATCTAACTGGAGTTAATTACTTAACACTCAGTTGACTTATTTTCATGTCGGCACGAGCATTAAGGCCGAGATCTACCTATAGACATCATTTGGCATGTGCTTTGGCCTAAATAAGTTTCCCGTGCATTTGAAGTGAGATAGTTGTGCAACATTTTTTTTTTATTTGGGTTACGATCTAATAACTTCTTCCGCTCTGGGCGGAGCGGGAGGGTGTATCACAGACTCTTACTGACTAAAACCCACCCGTGTTCCTTCCGTTGCCTGTGTTGCCAGGGGCCTCGGTATCCCTTTTGGGTGCAACAATTACAAGAATAACGCTTACCCAAAGTACTCGATAATTGCCTTTAGTTGGTCAAAGGAGCGATCGCGCGGAAACCTTTTTCAGTACCAAGTAAAATATTCGCGCTTTTTTCTTTCAGTAAATAAACTTTGTTATATACTTTGTTATAAACTTTGTTATAATTTTTGTTATAAACTTTGTTATAAACTTTGTTATAAACTTTGTTACAAACTTTGTTATAAACTTTGTTATAAACTTTGTGATATTGTACCCAGAACTGTTTAATGGCGAGAGGCACGCGTGCCCCGGCTGTTCCCCACTGTAAAGTGCAGAACCAATGCTAGCGCAAGGGCGCCCCCTCCTTCGTCTCTTAGAAATATATAACACACACTTTTTCGATCTTGATATTTTCAAACAAAATTTAAAAGAATGGCTATTCAATTGCTTGCACAATAATTATGAATTCTTCCTAACCTAAATCGTCTCCAGTAGATGCGTGGTTTTGTTGTATTTCTCCATAATAGATTATTCCGCCGACATTGGTATGGGTTACATGTTTACCTCTATTACCCTAGTTTGTTATTTACTGAAATTGTAACGTGTAACTGTTTTATGTCCCAATAAAATAAAATAAAATAAAGATAAATGGAAATTTTTATACATACCTATTGCTGGCAGGAATACGTCAACCTGTAAATAAAGAAATATATTTAGTAAAAATATACGGACATAGTTTGTCACATTGCTTACTGGTGATTTAACAAATTGAGTAGGGTAAGAGGATTGCCCTTATTACATTGGATTTAAAACATTACTGGAGGAATTCATGTAGGTGGGTCTGCCATACCTCGGAGAATATAGGCGTGATGCCGACAGACTTTTATAAAACAATTGGTAGATATATTTTACACATTAAATAAAAAACACGAAACTCTTTATTTCGAAAAGAATTCAGATCCATTCATCTAATAGGTCTACGCAAAAGTTGAAAGCAGACGAACATCAAGACTTTTAAAATATCCAATAAAACATCTTATCACCATACGTGACATTAAATCAAGGGCCGTATCTTTGACTTTATTCTTTGTAAAGGTGAACGATCTGAAAGACACATGTTTAATACGGGGACTGTGAATTATTACCGTCATAATTATATTGAAAATTGGACGTGCTAGGGATTTCGAAAGATTGTATGAATTTTTCATTGAAGGTCTGCCCAAGACACGTGTTTTGAATTAGAGTGTAAGTTGAGATGTTATTTACAGTTGGTTATGAAGAGATTCAATGTATTTATGAGGTTGAGCAGCTACTAAGAAAAATTTAATTCATTAGTATTAGTTTCTACCATAATTTTGTATTATCTTTTTGGATCAATCTTGTTATCAATATCTCATCGTTTTTAAAACTTTCAACTTCAATTTTATTGTATGTGTTCATGAGGTTTAATGCTTGCATGAAATATTCTCTGTTTTGACGTTAGATGCGTTCATAATTCAAATAATATTTTCTTTTTGGCGCCATTCGATGTGTCTGGTAGCCATGGAATTAGTATGTACTAGTACAACTGACAGTCTAATGTCAACACGCCTCTCTGTCATATTACACTTTTAAAAATGTTGGCACTGTTTTCTAACAATAAACCCATTCATTAGATTATTTTTCTTCAGCCCATTATTTCGAAAGACTATTGATAAATGAACTACTTTTGTAACGACCTGTCAACAATAGTTACTTTTTCTTTTTCACGGTAGGTATGTTTATATTGGACGAAAAGGCGGTTTATTTGTCGAAAAATAAATTATCTTATTGTTTTTTCAAAAACCCATAAACCTTTTTAGACGAAGGGTGTCATGGTATCGGAAATGCTATGGCACCCACATCTTCTTATGGTATAATATTACAACGTCAATTAAAATAATTAAGGCATCAAAATAGAAATGATTATTTTGTGGCCTTAATTATTTTAATTGACAGCTAAGTAATAAACTGTTCATTGTTTCATTTCAACAAGTACTTGTTTTTCTTTCCGCCCGTAATTTGCTATGACCAATGCGTTTGCCTTAAAACGTTTATGAAAAGTATATGCTTGCTGTCTGAAAGACTTGAACGCGTTTTCTACTGAAACTTCCACAAAATCCTGAATTGCCACAAAATCCAAAGGCCAATTCCCGTACCTATTTAACAGGTTAAATAAAACTAGTGGCAAGCTATAACTTTTCAAAAACGTAGGGAAGTTAGAGGTATTTTTGACAGATTGAGACAGATTAAATGAGACTGCTTCTGATAGGTTACATTTCTGATTAAAGGCTGCCGCAGACAGGCGCGAAGCGACACTAGTAGCACAATTTCCATTAAAACTTCATGGAAAGTATCACGCTGCCTATCACGGCCGCGATATCGCGCCAGACTGCACGAGCCTTTAGTCTTCTTCTTTCACACCTCCCAGACTGGTAGCGGTCATTCACCAGCTTCAGCCTTCAACAAAACTCTTTCGATCTAAATCCACATCGGCTCCCAATTCCACAGTGTCGTTGACCTTGCCCTACAGTTCCTAATTATATCGTAGTCGCTTGAACTTGGCCCTTTTACATCGCCGATATTATTAGGTCACCCTTTGGTGTTGAATGATCAGCGAATTATTTTTATATCGGATCCTCATGTTTGAACTTTATAATTCATGTGAAAATAACATTTTCTTGGTTATTGGGTTGCTAAGGTAATTATTTAACTGCTTAGAAGGTTATTCGACCTACTGAAAAAATGTCAATAGAAATAAATTGCTATTTATCTTCTCTCGTGAGATGAGCATGATAGTTGTGGTCCCGCGAGCAAGTGAGACAGTAGGGCAGAGAGATGGCTCCAAGGCGCCGATGGTTTAGGTAACTTCTTTTTACGGTGAAAATAATGGTAAATAAACAAATATAAGAATACAATAGCCTACTTTATGCATAGTTTCATGTCGAATTTGAAATATTTTTTTAATATTAGGGGTTTATTTTTTATTATATGTAATTTTATGTTTTCGTCACTCGTAGTTAACATTAATCCTCAAGTTTACCATATATTTATTTCAAAATGAACACTTCAGTCTATGATATAACGGAGGATGTAAGTAATTTGAGGTATTGTAGACTCCACCTGTAACAAAATGTTAACTATATGGTAGCGGGGCTCATCAGAGCCCATGGTGTGGTACTTAAGTACCTATGGAAAGAAAGTGAAAGCCTACTTTTTCTAGGTATCAGTGTCTTTGTTGAGGGTCATTATTCAGACTTACTAGTCCAATTCAAATTTCTTGAAATACTGACCCATTATCATCAAGATTACTCATAAAATCATAACACTTCTGATAATCATTGGAATAGAGAGATCAATAATTCACTCCGTGATAACCGGGATTTGAAATTAGAACAAACTTTATTTTAGTCGCCATTTTTTATATTTATCTCCCTACCAACGCTCGTAAAGATATTAATGCTTCGTTTACTATGTTCTACACTATTTTACTGTCGCGTTAGTTTTTAAATTTGAAGAGATTAATCGCTTGTTGAGAGTAGAGCAATATTAATAACTGCGAGAATGAGTCTGTCTGTCTCTCTGTCAAGGCTAAACTACTCAACCGATTTTGTTGGAAATTGGCAGGGAGGTTGCTTGGTTCTTTATTGAAGTACACGAGATACTTTTATATATTTACACCATATATACATACATAATTATGCTTATGTTATTTGATGTGCTTGTGCATACAGCGATATTAAGTAAAATCTTTGAGGTTTTTCACAAAGCAAAAAAAAAACAATCTGCCCGTAGCTCGTAGGTTGAAAATAGGTATTATGAGCAAGAGGCTGTTATAGAAAGAAATTATAATTAGTATTATTTAGTAAGTAAAACTAATCCTTACGAATATTATAAATGCGAAAATGAATTTGTTTGTTACGCTTTCAAACTAAAACGGCTGAACGGATTTGGATGAAATTTGGCACATTGGCAGACCATAACCTGGGTTAGGATATAGAATACGTTTTCTCCCAATATTTCTACGGAATCGACACTTATCTGCGTGAAACCGCAGGGCGCAGCTAGTTATATATATTTCCTTAATGTTAGAAACTCATGAATCCACCGTCTGTTATACATAATGGAAACAAATCATCAAAATTTATTTAGCCAATAAAATAAAAATACGCTCATAAATTAAAAGCTCAACAATTTTAATCCACCAGTTGATCTAGATTTCTAGGCACAACCACACTAGTTGGCTAGGCAATAAATAACCGCAACACAGAGTTATACATCAATACGTTCACATCTGAAAAATAATCTAACTTTTAACGAAGCGGTTGCTACATGACTGGGTTGAAAAGAGACCATAGTAGGTATGTCATCTTTTTGTGTGGCTGTTGATAAAGGATTACCTACCTATTCATAAGTCAGATGTGACTGGAATTGCCGAGAAATGTCGTCCAGGCGTGGGACCCGAAAGGACATAATTATAGAGACCTTATTGGTGATGTTCTCAGAAAGGTCCGGTGCGTAGTACTCGCAACCGACCTCCGTGTATAACCAGACGTATGAATGTGAAGGAAGCATAAGGCGTAGGTATGTAAAGATGGTAGCAGGTGGCGTTCTGTAGTTTCTGCCTACCTCCATGAGAAGAAGGCGTGAGTTATGTTCATGTGTTGATTTGCTACCTCATCTCTGACAGAGATTTTGTGAATTCTGCATGATTGGGTCCCACTGCCTTGCTTCAGCCGTTGCGTTTGAGCAAATGAAAACGACCAACTGATTTTTGCGTGTGTGTGTCCTACCTGTTATGACTTACCGAGCCAAAACGTGGACACTAATGGTACGCCTGGTCCATAAATTCAAGATCGCTCAGCGAATTATAGAACTGGCTATGCTTGGAGACTCTCTGAGGGATCGAATCCGGAACGAGGTGATCCGGCAGAGAACCAAAGTTATCGAGTTAGCTAACAGAATGAGCAAGCTGAAGAGGCAACGGGCCGGCCATGTTTGCCGTAGAACCGATGACTGTTGGGGTAGACGTGTTCTTGAGTGGAGACCGCGAATTGGCAAACGTAAGGTAGGACGCCTTCAGGCTAGGTGGAGCGACGATTTTCGCAGAGTGGCTGGTAGCAGCTGGATGAGAGTTGCCAAGAATCGAACTGAATGACGTGCAATTGGAGGCCTATGTCCAGCAGTGGACTGCTATGAGCTGATGATGGTGATGACGACGATGAACTGATCTTTATTTATTTATTTCAACTTCTCGCACACAATTAAGTACAAAGGCGGACTTAATGCCTTGAACATTCTCTACCAGTCAACCAAGGGTGGTGAAGAGATAAGATGGCAAGTGCTGGAGAGGAAATAAAAAGAACGAAAAATATTAAAAGATAACATAATAGATTATAAATAGAATAGGTACAGAAATACATAAATAGGTTACAAGCTTATAATACAAATACATACATATTTACTACAATATATACCTACATTATACATATATATATAAATATAAATACATACAAATTCAAGGAAAAGAGGTACATAATTGAGATGACTCTACGCTATCTCTATCTTTATCTTTCTTATCGCTATCTTTGTACCCTGTCTCCTTAAGGACACTTTATGTGGCTACCAGGGGACATGCTGATAACACCATGTCCATGTCCCTGGTAGCCACATAATCCAGTACCTAATGATATACGGAAGCATACACAGTAATAATAATACCAGCCTATTATTGTCTCTCTGCTGGGCAAAGGTGCTCATACAGAGACGGCGCGAGTATTGATCACCACCCTTGCCTAAATCGGGTTGGCGATTTCCGACTTATTACCTATAAGCAATAAGTCGGAAATTCCTCACGATGTTGATATTTAGGTTTAGGTATGAAGTAGGTAGCATTCTTCATTTTAACCTTTTGACCGCAGTCATGTATACATGACAGAGCAAAATGTGCCCAGCACGCCACGGTCATAACTACATGACAAATTTTAAGGTATAATTCGTAGCCTGGCGCCGACGGCACGTCTTTGCTTTTATGACGTGGCAGTCAATAGGTTAATAATAATAATAATAATTTATTGATGTACATAAAGATTTTGTAGTACATGAGGGACTTAAAAAGTATGCATTATTTTATCATGGTGTGGTACATCGAATCGTTGGGTGAATCGCTGCTTCCCTAGCTAGATTACTGAGGAATCTGTATTTAGGAGAGACAGTTTCACCTGCCCTTTTTAGTATCACAATAATCATGTATAATATAAAACAAAACATCTTAAAATTAAAATTGAATAAAACTAAATTTAAAAAAAAATTAAAACAATAAACACAATTTTACCTGAACGTATTTTCTATTTAGCCATTTATAAGCTCTTCTTTCACAGTTTTCATATTGTTACATAACATACTAATTTCTTCATTAATCTGGAAAAAGCTTGATTGTTCCCAACAATGTTGGCGTTAGCATCCAGTCTAATCAGAAACACCTGAATACCAGTATTTTACATGGAGCGACTGCCTATCTGTCCTCCACAAACCAGTTACTGGGTAACACGATACCCTTGGTAAGACTGGTTGTCAGATTTTCGGGCTTCCGACTACCCGTAACGGCTGTCACAGATCTTCGAATGACAGCCGGGACCAACGGCTTATCGTTTTTTCCGAGGAACAGAGAGGTCTTGATATGTAATGTATGGTCATCTATCCACGAACCGACCGCGGCCAGCGTAGCTAAACCTTCTTCCACCCGTGCGGCAGTTATTACTTAGCCACGAGCCCCTCTATAACACACTAATACACACAGGCACACATATCTACGTATACTGGCTGACAAAATAAGACGGTGCAACCTTCGCAAACTTTCAAAGCTTGGAGTAATCTTACGATTTGTTGCGCCCTTGGGATTTAGTTGCCGCTGTAGTCCTTAAGATAATTTATGACGTGAGTTATTTATAACTGTAATGCAGTTTTCCAACTAATTAGTGGGTACTTTTACTTGTTGTTGCTTTTATACAAGGTGTAGTTTTGCATCCTCGTCAAATTTCAGGAGGCTGCTATGAAAGACATATATAATCAAATAAAATTACGATACCTGCTCAATAATTAATATATACTTGTTTTTGTAGTTATTTATGTTTGAAAGTATTTTAGAATACACGACTTTCACAGAACAGAATCACCCCGTTGCGTATGCGGTAGTGTGTGTGTGTAAAAGAGCAATTACAGTGCGATATCACAAAGGCCGTCTTTAAACACATGCCGATTTCCGAAAATTAGAAGAAAAAAAGAACATATGTATTTTATTATTGATTCGTGTCGAAAATCATTAGCATAGTTACCTCCTTGAATTTGACGAGGATGCAAAACGACACCTTGTATAAATCAGTTGAAGAGATTAATTTGCTTTTAAGGTTAATCAGAAATAAAATAAGCGGCCAAGTGAGACTCGGTCTAGAACACGAAGGGTTCCTTGCCACCGTACAATATGTTATTATTTGTTTTTATAGCGGCTATAGTAATACACACGCTTAGAATATAGAAAGAACCAGAATCCGTGTTCAACTGTCATTGCAAGCCGCACGCTGTGTCCAAAATCAAGACAAGCGTCCCGTGCCCGCCTCACTTCCCACCCGCGTAATGTTGCTAGCTCGGACATTATGAACCCGTTTTGGGGTAAAGGTTGAGAGTATTGGTAAGATAATATAAACAATAAAATCACAATATTGGTCTTTTCATAGATACATAATTTCATACCCGCGCCCTAGAAATCCTAATAGTCTAACATAGTACCTATTATGAATGTTATGCAATTCTAACAAAATTATATATACGAATACATACGGGTTGCATTGATAACCTTTCTTTTTCAAATCGGGTTTTTTTTTTTATTGTTATTAATTTAACACTACAACGAATAAATGCCCTCAGTGGGTAATAAAAAGAAGGGAAAATCAAAACTCTTATACTGGCAACACTAACAAGATGGATGCATCATTCTCTATGACAATTACAAACTGAACAATTTATTCAGTAATTAAATAAGACGAAATTTGAATGCGCTATTTACACGTGGAATGTGATCCCATCCTGTTTATTTTTTAGCCCCGCTGCATTTTGGCAGGTATGAACGACACAAGACGGCATAATTAAATAAAATTGCACACCGGTAAAACACGTTACGCGATACGACGTTCACAGAGTAACTGATCGGCTGCGCGTCAAACTACTCTATTTAGGAGTAGTTTTTGACGCTTCAGTATTAGGCGTGTTCGCGGCTTCTGGTACTTTCTATATTCTAAGTACACACGCTGTGAAAAGGTCTTTCCAGTGTCTACCTATTACAATTCAAAAGATACAGCCCTGTGACAGACTGACGGACGGACGGACAGCGGAACCTTAGTAATAGGGTCCCTTTGGGGACGGAATCTTAAAATATAAGGAAGGATATCGTTCGTTCGTCACTCGTCGGCCATTTAACATCGTGATCATTATATCTCACAAATTGCCATCATAAATCATGTCGATGCTAATGCCACAAACTATATCGCCAACCATTTTATGTTCCAGGGTAATGAATAGTCGATCATTTTAATTAAATTACCTAATTAATTATCCTTTGTTGACATTTCCGAAAAATGTCTTCAAAAAGTCACAAGACAACAAAAATATCGTCGAGAGAAATTCAGAAAGGTGTCAATAAAATATTCTTTGTTTAAAAATATAACACCATCCTTTTTCTTGTCTCGTTATTCCCCTGTTACACGGTAAGTATTCTCCTGTCAACAGCGGTGCTAGTCTGTAAAAAATATCATCATAAAAACTTAAGTGAGGTGAACTTAAAATGAGCTGTCATCCCATCCGCATTGACAGCTCACTTCACCTAAGTGTTCACGGCCAGATTTTTACGGAATTGATCAGCTGGTGGCCAGGAGAAATCAATTAATAAAACCGGCCAAGTACGTGTCAGACCACGCACAGTGACGGGTTCCTTAGTCGGGAAGTTGGGATGAATTAACTATCTGATAACATTGTAGTTGAAAAACATGTTGTCCCCTACATCGATATATGCCACGGTCAATTCTCCAACTACAAATTCAAGTTGGTCGTCTATTACTCATTAACTTGTAAAGCCCACTCAGCTGTGATAGTTTTGCTTTTAATTTTATTATATGTACTATTGCCTTGGTTTTTTTTTCATATCTCCATAAACAACTGTTTAGCTGGCAGGGGGGGGACACACATAACACACATACATAATCAGCCTATAATGTTCCCACTGCTGGGACAGAGGCCTCCTCTCTGTGAGAGGGAGCGAGCCGTAATCCACCACACGGGCCCAGTGCGGGTTGGTAGATGTCACATATCTTCGAATTTTTGGTTCTAGGACATGCCGGTTTCCTCACGATGTTTTCCTTTACCGTTTTCCAAAAAGTGGTGTTCACAGACCCGCAATATTTTTAAACGTCCTATCCAACTATACCCCGACACAATAGGGTAGACGACAAAAAATAAATATCATGCAAATTTTTTTTTTCTTGATTTTATTTTAGCACTTTGTCAGCGTGATTAATATATATACCTATGCCAAATTACAGCTTTCTAGTACTAAGCGTCTCTGAGCTACAGCGGGGACAGACAGACAGGCAGACAGATAGACGGACATGGCGAAACTATTAGGGTCCCTTGTTTACTACGGAACCCTAAAAACCGGTGAAATTCTGCCTACAAATAAATGTGAGAAACGATGCATGCAGCTTTTATCTCAAAGTGTATTTATAATTTTACGATACCATAAAATGATAAACGTTAAATAAAATGTCTGCGGTTTATTTGTTTTTCGCGTATTATTTGGTGTGATAAGGAAGTTTGATGACTTTACAGCTGTGCTTAACATTAAAATTAACAGTTAATATCAGCATTTTATGGAATATCAAAATGTAGGCATAATATTTATCTATTCTGAGCCTTGTTTTATTAGATAATAAAGCTTTTCGAATTTTCTGACAGATCTGAATCAGAATCTAAGTACCTACCTACATAAATTTACATTTTAAGTTTTCTTAAAAACGATAAGTTAGGTTAGGGTGCTTCGCGAGGGGAATTTAACACCTCATTCCCCCGCGAGCCTGAGGTGGCCCGCAATGACGTGCAGGCACCAGCTGGGGATCGCAGAAGTCGCACTTGATCCCATGACCCGGGCCGGTGCATGTGTGGGAGGGGAATACCAGGGTTGGTTTTTAGTCAGTAAGATTTTGACAGACCCCTCCACCCGCCCCAGGCCGGAGGACATCCATGAGGATATTCCAACCCGAAACAAAGCGCTTAGATAGAAAAGTGCTTAGATACTAGAAGGAGGCAGCGGAAAGGGAGGAGATTTCGAGTGCTCTTCCGGCCCGCTGCAGAAGCACCCGGCATCAGCAGAGGGCAGATAACGCCCTCTTCCGGCCCCCTTAAAGGGTCCAGGGACGGCGGACTCAGGGCCATCCGCCAACCCCTATCATATAAGACCCGAGGTGGTGGCGCGTAATGTTCCACGCGCGTCCCTCTTAGACGTCGCGGGAGGGAGTCAACCTCACTACCTCACTACCCCCACTTGACCAGACGGAGCCCGCCGAAGCAGGCCACTACTTATACCAGTCGGGGGCTGCGATGAAGAGTGCTTAAGTGCTCCCGTAGCCCCCGGTATAAGTTTGCGAGGGAACATGGGGTGGTTTTAGTTAGTGGAAGTCTCATTTTATCTCACCCGGAAAAACAGATAACTTTCCTAATCCCTTCCTTTCCCAGAGAGCTTTTAGTTCCTAAGCCATTCCACCTAATTAACTTGGCCTGCCTTCCTAAGCCTAGTCCCAAGATTCATATTATGACGTCACGGCCATTTACTTAAGGTACCGGCCTTGTATGAAATATTGCGTCGTCTTTTGTGAAATATGAGCTTCTTCAAATTGCGGTGAAGACGACCTTGAATTCCCTTGGGGAAGAGGAAGTATTAATTATTATTAAGTTTGGAGTAAAATGGTTGCAATCTTCCAGGATCTCCAAAATTTCTGGCGCTAAACACATAAATATAAACAAGATAAGGTCTATTGTGGGACGGGTGTTTTGCGAGGAAAGTAAAATATATTTTCCCTTTTATACGCAACAATAGCCTCAATACCCTTTTGAATTGCTCGAGTAACTACTGAGAAATATAGTTGGTCCTTCGAGAATAGGAGCTCGAAGGACCAAAAAGTGTGAAGAAATCCGTAGCTACGTAGAAAAATGTCGTTTAACGTTAAGCTAATAGAATAAATATGGGTCTTAATGTCTACCCACGTCCGTCCCTTTGTTCTGAAATCAAGGTTAATTACCACTCAGAATCAATGCCATGGTTCAACAGAGAGTAAACAAAGCACTCGAATAAGGTTGTTACCCTTTCTGATAAGCGGGTTAACGGTTTTATGGAAGCTTGTCGGAAATTGTAAGGAAAGCTTCTGGTGTTTGAGTACTAGCTTTTGCCCGCGGTTTCGCCCGCATGGAAGTCGGAAATTATCCTACGGGAACGAAGAAGACATGTGAGGAAACCGGCATGTTCTAGAACCAAAAATTCAAAGACGTGACATCCACCAACACGCACCAGGCCCGCGTAGTGGATTACAGCCCACTCCTTATCACACAGAGATAAGGCTGTGTCCCAGCAGTGGGCTGATTATGTACGTAATTGTAATAAACCATCTGATTGTAATGACGTCTTAAGACGAAGAAACAGTCTTTAAATAAGGTACCATTATGTTCTTGCGCACACTTGAATTTAATGCATATACTTAAAGAGAAATAAAGGGTCATTTCCAGTCATAGTTTAATTTCGTCTTGTCTCTTCAGCAGACTTCTCTAAAGAAAAGTTTGACGCAATTTGGAAGATTAACTGTCATGAAGACTTAGTACGGTAATCCCTGCTTATTTATTCTTCTTCGTAATTGTTGTGCGTCTTGACGTTTGTTAAACATATATTTATTTCAACAAGTTCTTTGTGAACAAGCTTTCTATCTAAAGGGGCGTCAGAAAGACGTGTAAAAGTTTTATTGGATTAAATAACTTGATATCTGATTCAGAGTGCTGCAAAGTTTAGTTATAATTCTTCTTACACTGATGTGATAGCGATTCGTGTAGAAGATAATGGTACACTTTCAGGACTGCATCCTCAGTTTAAAAAAATATGTTTGACGTGTAAAAGTGTTTGTAAAAACCTACTTACAGAAATAAAATCATTTATCATTTATCAATTTATCGTTTTATTTTCATTAATACCAACAAAAAAAAAATGAGAAATATATAAATAGAGTAGTCATCTCAACACCTTTCTCCCTTGAATTTATTTATATGTATATTTATAATATAGTTATATATTATAGTAAATATATAATTCATTATGATATAATTTTAATAAAGAATTCTCATTGTTCCTCTCAAATTGTTGATGATGATGAATTTGATGGCAGGTGCTCTGCACCTGCCATCAAATCTCTTCACCACTCTTGGTTGACTGGTAGAGAATGCTTAAGCCATTATGCCCGCTTTTGTACCTTTTTTTTATTACCCGACTGCCCCAGGAGGGTAATGTTTTTCGAGAGTATGTATGTCTATATCTTTGGCACGCTCTGTAGCCTAAACGGCTTGATGGATTTTAACATAAGAGTTGTCGTTAGAGTCGTCTTCATTATGGGAGTGACATAGGCTATATAAAATTTATATATTGCACCTGCATTAAAAAAAAAGTCCTAGGGATGTTTTTTTTTAAATAAATTACAACCATATTGATATCAAATAAAAGCTAGTAATGAGTCAATTCCATATATATAAAAATGAAATAATTAATAAAACTAAAAAGCTTGAAATAAAATAAATTATTTAAAAAACAAAATCCCGACTGCAAAACACATAACTGAAAAGAGAAAAACAAGCATTATAATCTATAGAATTTTGGTATCGCAGGAGGGACAAACCAATAACCTGAAATATGGTGTAACTTTTGTTCGTCCCCTGTGATACCAAAATTGTATAGATTATAATGCTTGTTTTTCTCTTTTCAGTTATGTGTTTTTGCAGTCGGGTTTTTGATTTTAAAATATTTTTTTGTGTGTAAAAAGATTATTTAAATAAATAAATAATACCAGCCTATTATGGTCCCACTGCAGAAGGCCTCTTCTCACACACAGAAGGTACGAACATTGATCACCACGCTTGCTCAAGATGGGTTGGCGATTTCAGACTTATATTAACTATAAGTCCAAGTTTCCTCTTGATGTTTTTCCTTCACTGATGTTAGTAATTTCCAAGATAAGCTCAGAAAGTACATATGAATTGAAAAACCGGCCAAGTGCGAGTTGACTCGCGCACGAAGGTTTTCGTACCATTATCTATAAAAACGGCAAAAATAATCATGTCTGTTGTATGGGAGCCCCCTTAAATATTTATTTTATTGTTTCTTTTTTATTTTTTTTGTTATAGCGGCAACAGAAATACATTATCTGTGAAAATTTAAACTGTCTAACTATCACGGTTCATGAGATACAGCCTGGTGACAGACGAACAGACAGACACGGACAGCGGAGTCTTAGTAATAGGGTCCCGTTTTACCATTTGGGTACGGAACCTTAAAAATTCACATTGGTACTTGCTTGGATGTGAACTCACAATCTTGTGTATGAGAGGCGAGACCTTAACCACTGGGCTATCGCGACATTAATATTAAATTTTATTTGCTTTTAATGAATTTGTTTTTCAATGGTTTATTAATAACCAGTAACCAATTCCCCACGACAAATAAGTAAAATCATTTTGTGAGTAATTACAACTTAGAAAAATGTAGCCTTGAATTTTTCAAGAGCCTTTTCTAAAAATGGCTGTATTTTTTCTTAAACACTGAAACAAAGTGACACTTTTTCAGGCTTAATGTTCAGTACTAAAACAAATGCAAATTTTAACGACCGAGACAACTGGAACCTATTTTTGCGTCTAGCACTGAAGGGTGGAGACCAACAAATATGTATGTTATTCAAAGAATGCAGACGCTTCCAAAACGTATAAATGTAAATACAGTATGTTCAGAGACACAATATTGTGGGGTTAATGACACTCGACTAAAAATATGCAGCATAGTATTCTGAACGAGGTTTTTCTTATTTTTAGAGTAATGATTATTCGGAAATGAGAATGATCATAAGATTATGCTTTTAACAGTAAAAATTTAATTAATTTAATAATAATTATGTATACAGTGCAATATATTCTTGTTTTTATGAAATGAATACTTTTAATATTATTATTATTATCTTTTATTTCATTATATACACATTATAATTATATTTTTAAATATTAGAATAAAAAAAAATATATAAAAACATTTAAAATACAAAAAAATGGTAGCCCACCGGTATCGGGAACAGGGTCCAAGCTACCGCCGGTCAGGGCTCCAGAGAGAGGAACCTCCTAACAATGCGGGCCGTGTCCAGAAGTACCGCTTTCTGAATCAAGCCCTTAATCCAGCCGTCCAACGTGAGCCTCCTTAGGTGTTGGTCGAGGCTCTTGGCAATTAAGCCATTGGCTGATACGACTATAGGCACAATGATTGCTGAATCCACATCCCACATGTCGACAACCTCGCGAGCCAAGTCAAGATACTTGATCTGTTTATCTTTCTCGGCTTTCACGAGATTCCCGTCATGAGGGACTGTTATGTCAACAATCATTGCGCGCCGCTCTGTTCGATCCACCACCACTATGTCAGGCTTATTGGCAACAATAGTCCTGTCAGTGCTGATGGATCGATCCCAGTACAAAGTGATATTTCCATTGTCGAGAACTGGGTCGGGCACATACCTGTAGTACGGCACTTCAGATTCTACAAGGCTGTATTTAAGAGCAAGTTGCTGATGGATAATCCTGGCTACAAGGTTGTGTCTATACAAATATTCTTCGTTAGCTAGACGAGAACACCCGGAGATAATGTGTCGGATTGATTCTCCCGGACGGTGGCATGCCCGACACATGTCAACCGTGCCGTCCTTCACAATAAATCTCCGGTAATTCTTCGTCGTAATAACTTCGTCCATAATTGCACAGACAAAACCTTCGGTTTCCCCAAAGAGGTCACCGAAACGAAGCCAGGCTACGGACGCTTGGAAATCTACATCGGGTTCATGTAGGGCCCGGAAAAAGCGTCCGTGAAGCTCCTTACTCTGCCATACCTCCCTGCGATCGTTAGTGTCAAGCACTACAAGCTTGCGCCAGTTCTCTTTAGCCAAGGAGAGTGGGGTGCCCTTGTCCACCGCGACCACATCTCGATGCATCCCCACGTCGGCTTCTAGGAAATATTCCCTGAGACTGCATACCTCGCGATTGTGGAGGGTCCACACTTTCGCGGGATATACAGTCTCATTACCGATTACCGTGGGTGATGCATTCGATATGCAGTCAACAGCGTACGGACCCTCCTATCCAAGGCGTCGAGTTCGGTTTGAGTCCATTTGAGTATGCCAAAAGAGTACATTAAAACGGGCATGACCCAACCGTTGAAGGCGCGCACCTTGTTTCCGCCTGATAGAAGACTATTAAATACTTTCTTCAGGCGGTCAAAAAAGCGCTCCTTCAACGATTGCTTCATGTCAGTAACATTGATGCCCAACGCCTCCGACATACCCAAATACTTGTAGGTTTCGGATGCGGAGAGGGCTCTAAGGTTTATGGAATCCGAGAGTTGGGTTCCCACGGATTCCACAATCTCCCCTCGCTTTACATGCATGACCGCACATTTATCCACTCCAAATTTCATCCTGATGGCGCTACTGAAAGTTTCAGTTATTTTCAGTAGCTCCATCAGTTGCAAATTATTGGAGGCAAAGAGTTTATAAATGTTATTATTAATAATTTTATAATTACTAATAATAAAATACACATTTAATTATTTCATTTTCATATTTTTTTTAGATATATATATAAATATATTTAAAAAAAATATGAAAACTAAACTAAACTATCTACTACTAGGCTAAACTGACTTGGCTATGTTTTGCTCAACTACTAGGCTAAACTGACTTGGCTATGTTTTGCTTAACTACTAGGCTAAACTGACTTGGCTATGTTTTGCTCAACTACTAGGCTAAACTGACTTGGCTATGTTTTGCTCAAAGAAAAATTTGAAAAAAAATCTGAAAAAAAAATCAAATTCGAGAAAAACTGAACGTCCGTTTTATTACATTGGAGTTTTTGTATGAATGATTGAAATTTGGATAGAACAACGTCCATTGGGTCAGCTAGTATTTTATAGAAAAGGTGGTCTTCAAAACTATGGATGTTAATATTTTGTTTCTTTACTTTTTTTTATTAGGTATTTGAAAACTTTATTAATTTATTTTATTTCAAATACATTAAAATGATTATATACAATATTTATGACACAACTAACTAGATACTAAATTAAATGACACACTAAATAAATATACAAAAACAAAACGACACTTAGGAGTCGAAGTACTCGTCCGCTGTCATCCGGAAACCTGCTTACATGCGAAAAAGTGCTAAATATTTGGCCAAAAAATGAATACAAGGTGTCGTTTTGCATCCTCGTCAAATTCAAGGAGGTACGAGTAACTATGCTAATGATTCTCGACATTAATCAATAACAAAATACGTAGGTTTTTTTTCTTCTAATTTTCAGAAATGCATGTGTGGGACACACATGTTAAAACGTGGCCCGTGTGATACCGCACTGTAACTGCCCTTTTACACACGCACTACCGCATATGCAACGGTGTTCTGTTCTGTGAAAGTGGTGTGTTCTAAAATACTGTCAAACTTAAATAACTAAAAAAACAAGTATGTACTTATTAATTATTGAGCAGGTATCGTAATTTTATTTGATTATATATGTCTTTCATAACAGCCTCCTGAAATTTGAAGACGATGCAAAACGACACCTTATATTTCTTTACCTATCACTACCACCGTTTTATCGTTTCTATCGTCTTGGTCACTTATTGAATAAATGGAAATTAATTAATTTTAGCTCAACGTGCTCATAAAAAGTAATTCAATTAAGTGTTTACCAAAATAATATATTACTTACTACTCTCTTTTTCATAGAACTGAAAATAGAATAAGAAATTGATCATAAAATTTAAAAATTTCTAAAACTAAACTATCGTAGTTACAATTGGGCTGAAATTAAATAAGGTTCTTCATTTCGCTGTAAACTTTGTGGCTTGATATTTATTTCATTATTCCAATAGACAATTAGCTTTTCATCTAAAGTTTCTTTATTGTTACTCGGAATATTGTTAGAGTATCCTAACTATCCTAACTAATATTATA
The DNA here is from genome assembly GCA_905333075.3 of Atethmia centrago. NCBI lineage: Eukaryota > Metazoa > Arthropoda > Insecta > Lepidoptera > Noctuidae > Atethmia > Atethmia centrago. The sequence goes on along the minus strand of HG995374.1, from coordinate 24,554,952 downwards.
AATGTGAAAGTGGGTTTGTTTGTTTGTTTGTTACGCTTTCCGCTGGAACGGCTAAGCGGATTTGGATAAAATTTGGCATATGAGTAGACCATAACCTGGATTAGGACATAATATACTTTTTATTCGGTTAATACCTCGGGATAGAGACTTATGCGACTGAAACCGCGGGGCACAGCTAATTTCTAACAATATTCCCAGCAACAAGTAAAAACGCTGGAAGTTTACTGAGGATCTGTCTGCTCATAAATAATGTTTTCATACAAAATACTGTATTACACACACATTCAATCCAAATAAAGCACACGACATTTTTTTTTTAGTTTTTAAGGCACCTGCAGACTGAGGCGATATCGCGGGTTGCGACAAGCATATTGCTGCCTATCGCGATCGCGATATCGGGCTAGTCTGCACGAGCCTTTACCCCGATTATAGAATTTTAAGTCAACCTGGATATTCTTTTTTATTCTGTTCATAGTTTTACTCATACTTATTTTAGGTTATTACTTAGACCATTAATACGAGGGCGGGTCAATAAGTCCGTGACTTTTTGAATTTCTGACCTCTTTACTGAAACAGCAACACTGCTCCTGTCAACAGGCATCTGTCAGTTGACTCCTGTCAAAATTTAAACTTGCTGCGTCGGTTAGTTTGTGTTTGACAGCTATTTTTATCAGACTACTCACTAATTTGAGGAAAAAAGTGAATTTCGTGTGCTTATTAAGCATTATTTCTTGCGAAAAAAAACCATTACCGAGACCAAGGCTAAGCTTGATAAATACCATGGGGACTCTGCACCATCGATTTCAATGGTAAAAAAGTGGTTTACTGAATTTCGTTGTGGCCGTACAATCACTGAAGATGCCGAACGCCCTGGACGCCCAGTTGAGGTCTCTACACCCGAAACAATCGAAAAAATTCACGATATGGTGTTGGCCGACCGAAGATTGAAAGTGCGAGAGATTGTGGAAGCCGTAGGGATCTCGCATGGCTCAGTGGTTTCAATTTTGAATGATCACTTGGGCATGAGAAAGCTTTCCGCAAGATGGGTGCCGCGTTTGCTCACAGTCGACCACAAACGCAATCGTGTAACAACTTCACAGGAAGGTTTGGCGTTGTTTAATCGCAATATGGAGGAGTTTTTGCGCCGTTTTGTAACCGTGGACGAAACATGGATCCATCACAACACACCAGAGACCAAACAACAGTCAAAACAGTGGGTTTCTAAGGGTGAATCGGCGCCGAAGAAGGCCAAGGTGGGTTTGTCAGCCAATAAAGTTATGGCGACTGTTTTTTGGGATGCACGCGGGATAATCCACATTGACTACCTTCAAAAGGGAAGAACAATCACTGGGGAATATTATGCCAATTTATTGGACCGATTCAATGACGATTTGAAAAAAAACCGACCTCATTTGGCCAAGAAAAAAGTTCTTTTCCACCAAGACAATGCAAGGGTGCACACATGTGCAGTTGCCATGGCAAAAATCCATGAATTGGGCTATGAATTGCTCCCTCATCCGCCCTATTCTCCAGATTTGGCTCCGAGCGACTACTTCTTGTTCCCAAACCTGAAGAAATGGCTTGGTGGAAAAAGATTTGACTCCAATGATGAAGTCATCTCGCAAACAAAGGCCTATTTTGAGGACCTCGACAAATCATTTTTTTTGGAAGGGATAAAAAAATTGGAGAAGCGTTGGACAAAGTGTATAGAGCTCAAGGGAGACTACGTTGAAAAATAAAATTATTTTTTTATCAAAAAATCTGTGTTTTATTCCAAAAGTCACGGACTTATTGACCCGCCCTCGTAAACTGATGCTCATCAGCTCATAAATATCCACTAAGCACCGAACTCGAGCACTATCCGAACTCGAGCCACCACTCCCTTCCAATACAGATACGATCATGAAACCGCGCAACAATAAAAGATCGCATGTAAATATCAATTAAAGAAAACCATTAACTAATAACGACCCTCGGCGATAAACTAGCAATTGTTTATTAGTTCTAGTTGACCAGTTTACTGCTGCAATTATTAAACCCGACTCGAAACCACAGAATAGCAACCTACAGAAGATCGGCTCCATACATTGAGCGAAACAAGGCGCACGCACACATAGACGCAGAAGTATGGGAGATATCAATCGCAATCCTTATGCCAATCGCGAGTGCGCTTGCACTCACGTACGACTCGGGCAAAGAGTTATTGGGTTGTTCCATCTGCAATTTCCCAGTAGCAGCCCGGGAGCCTGGATTTGTTATATGAGACCTAAACATAGCTAACAAAAAGTGGGTGTACTATACAAGGAAACAACTCTGCCTAACCCTTCATATAATATAACATCACGCCTGTATTTCCCATACAGGCGATGATGTTTGATGTTATGTAATTTAGGGTCGGCGCAGAATTTATTCTTCGTCCAAACTTCACCCCCTTTCTAGCCATATCATCTTTCATACAGTCCATCCATCGTTTATTTCATCTTACCTACTTCTGCAGCCTGCCCTATTCATACTCAAAACTTTCCTCATGACATTTTCCACATTCCTCCTCTAAAGAAGAAACGTGTCTATGTGTGCGTGCGTTTTCGCTTCTGTCATAGGTCTGACCTTCTGTATATTCTTTGTCGGAAACGTAAAGGCGACGTTAATCCGTTCATTAAGACGCCATGAAACTCTTATTGGTTCGCAAGGACAATGGTGAATTGGCGATACACATACATACACACAAACATAATATTATCACGGGAATGATGACCTAAGTATTATTGAGATGGAAGTTTCATGGAACCTGGAATTTAGAAGTGAATGATGGTCCTCAGCCGTTGTCAATTATTGTTAGCGGGAAACCATTGAGAAATCTGCTCTGTAACTTGGTCTGGCCGTAATAATGATTGATGACGGTCAAAATCACCAAAGTGGTGGCTTTTAGGTAACATCAAAACAGAGAAAAGCCAATTTAGAGATACTATGTAAAGGAACGGTACTGTCGGCACTGGAGGAGCGCTACTGGTAGCTGAATATATAAAACGCCTGTTAAAGTGTATCTTTGAACATTTTTACATTATTACATTTTTATCGTTGGTCTAGTGGTCGCAAGCGCTACTGCTGAGCATGAGGTCCTAGGTTCGATTCTCGGGTCGAGCAAAGTGTTATTGGGTTTTTCTATCTGAAATTTCTCAGTAGCAGCCCGGAGTCTGGATTTGTGCCCGGTTGATGGCAATAGGCTCGCCCCGTGTATTACATGGGATTTAAACATAACTGGCGAAATGTGGGTGTACTACAGGTACACCTCCAAAATCTCAAAACGATTACTATATTAAAACATCAGCAAATAAAGCCAAAGCTACGTGGAAGATTATAAATAACTATAAAACAAATGTCCAACAGCAGTTTAAAAAAATTGACAAAATAAATGTAAACAATATACCAATCACAGACCCAATTGCTATAGCTAATGAATTCAACAATTTCTTTTCAACTCTGGTACCAAATAAACAGTTTATTAACCAAAGCCCGCATTATAGAATTGAATACAATAATTCAAACTCGCTCTTTATGAGCCCGTGTACCCCAGAGAATATAGTTCAAATAATAAAATCCCTAAAAAATACAAATAGTGCGGGGTATGATGCAATATGTACTAAAATTATTAAGGTAGTGGCGGAAATAATAGCACCAGTACTGTGTCATATATTTAATAAATGCATTAAAATTATCCATTGTCATTCCAATATTTAAAAAACAGGATAGAGAAAATATGAATTGTTATAGACCAATATCTCTAATACCCATCTTATCGAAAGTGTTTGAAAAAATTATCTATAACAGTTTATATAACTATATGGAAAAACATAATATCCTTACGAAAGAACAAATGGGTTTCAGGAAAAATAAATCTATTAACGACGCATTTTACACATTCCTCAAAAAGGTACTAACAGGCATGGATAGTAAAAAACATGTCTCGGCACTTTATATGGATATGACGAAGGCATTCGACTGCGTCAATCATGAATTGTTGTTAAATAAATTAGAAGCATATGGAATACGGGGAAATGCTAGAGATCTCATAAAATCATATTTAAGTAACAGAAAACAACAAACTGAAATATCTAGCATTTCACATAGCACTAAAATCGAAAAGAAGCATTTGTCAACACCAATAAAAATATGCAAGGGTGTACCACAAGGAAGTATTGTGGGTCCTCTGCTCTTTATTATTTATGTTAACGACCTCCCCAAATCCATCAAAGCCTCCATGGTTCTGTATGCTGACGATAGCACTGCAATAGTTGTATCTGAAGACCCTGCGACACATGAGCATGAAATGAACTATACGCTATCATCTATAGTTAACTGGCTAAATTTAAATGAACTTAAAATAAACCTAACTAAAACATTTATAATGACTTTCAAAAATAAAAAATCAAAATTAATCACATTCAATATAAACTATGGACAAATGAATATAGAAAAAATAAACACCACAAAATTTCTTGGACTACACATAGATTCGGACATGACATGGAGGGCACATATTGAACAAATATGTACAAAATTAAGTCGGTATTCATATGCCATATATATGCTTCGTAAAGTGGTAAACCAAAGTGCACTTCTATCTGCTTACCACGCTTACGTTGGTTCTACACTAAGATATGGTATAATGTTTTGGGGGAATGCCACTGAGAAAGAAACTGTCTTCAAAGCACAAAAGAAATGTATCCGGGCAATATGTGCATTAAAGCCTACAGATACATGTAAACCACATTTTATCAATTTAAAAATATTGACATTCCCATCACTGTATATTAAACTAGCATTAGACATTAGAAATAATATAAGAAAATATGAAACTTTAAAGAGTATTAGGCTTGCCCGTACACTTTGTGCAATACGCCATAGAACAGCTATGTTTGACAAGAGTGCATTTTGTATGGGACCTAGAATATATAATAAATTACCTAATAATATAAAAGAAGCAAAGAATTTTACATCATTTAAAAATAAATTAAAGACATACCTGATCAATAAAGCCTATTACACAGTTACTGATTATTTAAATGATAAATGTAATTAAATTTTTAAGTTAAGTAATAATAATAAAATTATATAATTAATACATTTCATAAATAATTTAATATTAATATTTGTAAATTATTGAATGTAATAAATATTTTTATTATAGTAGATATTTGCACACCTGTTTAGGTAGGATATGGTACGCACAAGAAATACAAAAAGTAAAAAAGAAGCATTTAAAACTAACAAAAACATATTTGTTCGATTAAACAAAAAAAAGGAATCCTTGTGAACAAGACTTGCGCGACGCCAAAAAAGCTCCTAACTCAGCATAATGCTGCGATATTTAAAAAATAAATACCGTAGCGCTCTTATTCTGATACGGCCCGCTGTGATGCCACGGACACACCTACGGACAAATATAAATCCTACTAGGGGAATAAAAAATAAATAGAAAGACAATTTATAATAATCTTATGACATGCGAGTGTCAGCTCGTTGAGCCGACTGCCTGATGTTTTCTTCTTATTCTAGACGCAAACTAAATGTGTGTCTCGTATTCATGCCATCAACTTAAATTCGCAGAGGTAGCATGCTAATGTAGGTTGCATGTTGATGTCAGGTGACAGTCTACAACACACACACTTCCACCAATACCAACAATTATCTATTTCTGATCCGGTTTAAAGGACCCCCTTTGACAAGAACAGGATTAGAAATAGATAATTTTACTGCTTTTCTTAATAAGCTCTTCCAAGAAGCTCTGTGGTCTACAGACTACGAGTACCTACTTCCTTGTTAAAAACCAATCGTTTATTTACATAAACAAATTACAAGATGATTATAAACATTAACTAAGTTAAATTAAAACTAAGTTAGCCAAAAAAAGGCCCTCGAGGCATTTGTACCGAAGGTGCTGGCAGCAATTCCTCGCTGAATTGCAATGCTGATGCGTAGCGCGAGAAAGCCATAAGCCACTTCCTTGTTTAATTTTAAAATATAATGACAAAATTCTTATTTATTTAGCCTGTTCTTTCCTCAAATCATACCAATTTTCATAATTGCATTATATCAAATTAATTCCAAAAGTGCCGGGCACACAGAAACAGACAATAACCGTTTAAACATAATATATGACGTCATATGACGTTGAGCTCTGCGGGTATTAATTGCGAAACCGCAAGCGGCGCTGCGGAGCGATGCATGTCGGGAGAGCTAGCTCTCGGATTATAGTTAAGGAATTTTTGTTCTGCATAGTGCAAGCTTTATTTAGATTTGCAAGACTAACAGGGAGGAGTGACTTTGCCTTTGGTATTTTCATAATTTTCAGAAAGGAACTCCCACTCGTCTTTCTTATCTTATCTCTCACTTCCAATATCTATGTTCTTCACACACTAAGAGTCTGCGTTCTTCTAACAATCTTCTCCTACTCTGTTCTTCTCATACTTCTGACTTTGTTCATTCTTCCTTTCATATTCAGTCGATTCTTCTTTGGAATGCGCTTCCTCTTGATATCAAGGCGGCCACTAGTCGTTATGCATTTAAGCAAAAATTGCAGACTTTTATCAAAATAAATAGAGTAGAGTCATCTCAACACCTCTCTCCCTTGAATTTGTATATATATACATATTTATAATATAGTTATAGTACATGTGTATTTGTATTATAAGTTTATAACCTATTTATGTACTTGTGTACCTATTTTATTTATAATTCATTATGATATAATTTTTAATAAATAATTATTATTGTTTCCATCAAACAGGCACCTGCCATCAAATCCCTTCCTTCTTCACTTCTCACCATTTGTTGTCTAGTAGAGAAGTCCTAAGGCATTATGTACGCTTTTGTACCTTTTTGTATGTAAAAGTTTAAATAAATAAATAAACGAAGACATTCTGAAGAAAATCTGTCCTCTTTCCTTCAAACCGCCTCTATCTATGGTCTCACTAGACCATAGAGGCGGTTTTGAGACAGGGTGTGTCTGGTCTAAGACAGGAATCTTAGACCCAGAGGTCGGGGTTCGATTCCCAGCGAGGGCAAAATTTTTTGGTCGGTTTGGTTGGTGGTAGGACTTGTTCTAAGTCCGCCTGGCTGGCTACCACCATTTTATCTAAGTCTGTCGCCATACCAACAATGTACACAGCATTGTTGTGTTTCGGCAGTTAAAGGTAAGACAGCCAGTTCTTCTGTGGTTGAGGATTCCGGGTGAAGCTCGCTTACACCTTCGGCCTAATCATCACTTACCTGATGGTAAGCTTAAGGTGAAGGCCAAGAGCTTCCCCGGTGTGGTTAATTTAAAGTTACCGCCCACAATGAAGGGTTCCGGAGTTGGGATAAATTTATGCCAAGAACAAACTTAAGTTTGTACGCACAATATTGAGATATTTACCAAGTTATTTTAACATCATAGAACTTTAGGCTCAGTAGTTTTGGAGGTAAGGGGTGGTAAATTTTCATCGATTTTCATAAAAACATTTAAATTTAAAAAATATATATATTTGGGACCCTCACAACGGGCATTTCATTTGATATATCACGCGGTACAGTTTGCAAAACTTTTCTTTTAATTTCTCTATTGCCCTCAAAAGTTAACCCTCATATTAAAAGTTCATTTATTTACATTACACGTCCGAGTTTGGGTCGTAGAAATTCATATGTGTACCAAATTTCAACTTAATGGGCCCAGTATTTACTTGTTGTATGTACTTTTATAACACCCTATAAACACGTATTATGGAAATAAATGATTTGATTTGATTTGATTTTGATTGGTAGATTCAAAGCAAATTGGTTGTGACAGACGGACAGACATACAGACAGACATACAGACAGACAGACAGACATACAGACAGACATACAGACTGACATACAGACAGACATACAGACAGACATACAGACTGACATACAGACAGACATACAGACAGACATACAGACTGACATACAGACAGACATACAGACATACAGACAGACATACAGACAGACAGACATACAGACAGACAGACAGACATACAGACAGACAGACATACAGACAGACATACAGACAGACATACATACAGACAGACAGACAGACAGACAGACAGACAGACAGACAGACAGACATACAGACAGACATACAGACAGACATACAGACTGACATACAGACAGACATACAGACAGACATACAGACTGACATACAGACAGACATACAGACAGACATACAGACTGACATACAGACTGACATACAGACAGACATACAGACAGACATACAGACTGACATACAGACAGACATACAGACATACAGACAGACATACAGACAGACAGACATACAGACAGACAGACAGACAGACAGACAGACATACAGACAGACATACAGACTGACATACAGACAGACATACAGACAGACATACAGACTGACATACAGACAGACATACAGACAGACATACAGACTGACATACAGACAGACATACAGACATACAGACAGACATACAGACAGACAGACATACAGACAGACAGACAGACATACAGACAGACAGACATACAGACAGACATACAGACAGACATACAGACAGACAGACAGACAGACAGACAGACAGACAGACAGACAGACATACAGACAGACATACAGACAGACATACAGACAGACAGACAGACAGACAAACAGACAGACAGACAGACAGACAGACAGACAGACATACAGACAGACATACAGACAGACATACAGACAGACATACAGACAAACATACAGACAGACATACAGACAGACATACAGACAGACATACAGATAGACATACATACAGACATACAGGCAGACATACAGACAGACAGACATACAGACAGACATACAGACTGACATACAGACAGACATACACACAGACATACAGACAGACATACAGACAGACATACGAGGAATGGAACTCTAAAAATGAACTTCTTCTCACTGCCATCACCATTTTTTTTATTTTTGGTTATTATGCTAAAGCACTAAGAAGTAATCGTTTTACTTGCCAATTAGGAGCTTTGTTTCAATTTTTAAGAACTGAAGCCATAGCTTCGCAAATAATATTTGGGAACATACAGTAAAGGCTTCTACAGACTGGGGCGAAATCGCGGGCGCGACATGCAGCAGTATCCCTGTAGCGCCCGCGACATCGCTCCAGTCTGCAGAAGCCTTCAGAATGAAGTCTTCAAGCCGGCTTAATTACATTTCGCCAGGAGTCATCATTTTAAAAACCAACCATGTTCATATGTAATCGGAAATCAGTTTTACTCATGACATGAGCAAGCGTTCAATTTATTTTATTGAAATGCAATTGATTGAAATTGTTGATCGATTTGTTTCGATTCTTATGGACTCTGTATCTTATCTTTTATATAGATTCTTTTACATTTTGTGAATGTGAGAACGTTGTAGGCGCAATGGACTGACTGATTTGTAAACCATTTTGTATTATGCTAAGTACCTGGTACTTGTTGACAGGCCTACACTGTCCTCCCATATCTATTAACACTGTAATTTGAAAACATTGTAACAAGCAATTATTTTGAAAAAGTAACCGTGGAGTTTCTTGCCGGCTTTTCTTGCAGGAAACGATCAATTGGAACCGTGCACACCTAGCTTCTGATGTTTTATAAGCACCCATCTTTCAATTCAGTAAACAGGGATGCCATGCTGACAGAAGTTAAGAACAAAATTCCGGAACTGTATCAATACCTGCTTACCTGCTACGCAGAACCTTCAAAATTAATTTACGGTTCCCATGAACTTTCTTCGGAGGTCGGCTGTCAGCAGGGCGATCCCCTCGGGCCAGCAATTTTTAGCTTGGCTATAAATCCGATTATTCAAAATTTAAAATCGAAATTTAACGTTTGGTATTTGGATGACGGAACCCTGGGCGGCGATGTGGACACTGTGTTATCTGACTTATCAGATATTAAAAGAAATTTCGAAAATATTGGTTTAGAATTAAATTTTAGCAAATGTGAACCTTTATTCAAAAAACTTCTTACGGTTTGGATAATTTAAAATCCAAATTAAATTTTTTAGCACCCAATATCAAAATAGTAGACAGAAAGTCACTTTTCCTCCTGTGTTCTCCCATCTTTGAAGAATCTTTTCCTGATTATATTACTAACACTATTTCTAAATTCCAAAGTCACGCAAATTGTTTACTCGAAATCAGTCCTCATTATTATGCTCTTATAATTCTAAAGTTTTGCCTTTTTGTCCCTAAATTTACTTATGTGCTTCGCTGTAGCCCTTTTTGGAAACATCCAAATTTGCTTTCACCAATAGACGATTTAGTCAAAACTAGTTTAGAAATGATTTTAAATATTCAGCTCAATGAACCATCTTGGTTACAAGCATCCCTCCCGGTTTGGCGGTTTAGGAATCCGCAAAATTTCGAGTGTTGCTTCCCTAGCCTTTTTGTCGTCCACCCATAGCACGTCTCATAGGTAATGTCCTAAGGGCTTTGCCCACAAACTATGAGACTGCGGGCTTGGAGGATGCCAAGAATGCTTTTCAAATTGCTTGCCCGGGTAAAGAATTTCTAGACAACTTAAAATCTCAAAGGAGCTGTGGCGATATTTATTGCGATTTAACATACAAATCAATTCTGAGCCGCAGTTCAGGTCCAGATCGCGCAAGACTTTTGGCGGTCGGAACCAGAGAGGCCGGTCATTGACTACATGCCCATCCTTCTCCATATACCGGTACCTTCCTGGATCCGACCTCGCTTAGTCTAGCGACTGGTCTGCGGCTTGGGGTCACGGTATGCACTCCACACACATGCCCATGTGGCACGGACGTGGACCGACTGGGTCACCACGGACTTTATTGTCAAAAAAGTGCAGGCCGCTTTTCAAGACATGCGACACTTAATGACATAATCCGCCGGTCTCTTGCCAGCATCAATGTGCCTGCTCTTCTTGAGCCGACTGGCATTGTCAGAGATGATGGCAAAAGACCTGATGGTGTGTCTTTGGTCCCGTGGAGTTTGGGACGGATGCTTGTGTGGGACGCTACCTGTGTAGACACACTGGCACCGTCCCACCTCCAACGGACTACTTCTAAAGCGGGTGCAGCGGCAGAAAATGCCAAAATCTGAAAGTTATTAAATATGGAGGCCTTGGCAGTGAGTACAACTTTGTGCCCTTTGTCGTCGAGACCCTCGGTCCGTGGGGTCCCAGTGCGCATAAGTTATTTGCGGAAATCGCGAAAGGTCTAGTTGATGTAACTGGTGACCGAAAAGCTGGCGGCTTTCTCGCGCAACGCATCAGCATTGCAATTCAGCGAGGAAATGCCGCCAGCATCCTCGGTACAATGCCCCGAGGGCCTTTTTTAAGCTTAACTTAATTTTAATTTAATTTAGTTAATGTTAATAATCATCTTGTAATTTGGTTAAGTACCCATGTAGGTTTATGTAAAATAAAATATTTTGATGTGATTGTACATTACGTACATCCGTTCACTAATGGATTTATTTTGGTATTTAATGGACTTGTTGTTTACAAACAGATTGATGCGTGTATTAACGTTATTTATGTAAAAAATTAAACACAATTCTTGCCGTTTTTCAACTAAAAATAAACAGAGTCATTTAGTCTCATTTTACTTTTTGCAAAAATACCGCAGTTCACACATAAGACTCGATCCCGTAGGAATATCGGGATAAAAGTATTCGATGTCCTAACCCAGGGCATGGTCTACCCATGTCCCAAATTTGGGTTCCCTCTATCTAGCAGAATCTTGATGCTCCGAAATTTATTTGGCATAACGAATATCATTAAGGCATAAAAATTATTTAATATAATTATTGTTTGGCCGAATGTTTATATGTCCGAATTTGCAATGGCATACCTTTAAGATGGCAGAATTTTATTTGGCATAATTACCTTTGGCAAAGTTAAAATTCCGCATAATTTCATTTAGCATAACTTTTATTTAAAGCGACGATTATTAGGTACAATTTCACTTGGCATACTATGAAAAATAGTTAATAGGTTAGTGACAGAAAAGAATCGCTGCAAAACCGACTCCACGTAGTCTTGTCTGCCCTACCCCTAGAGAGTGTAATTTAAGCCCGCGTAGGCGCGGAGGGGCGAGGCGGCCCGCGAGCTGAGGAGCAGGTGGTGAGCGCTAAAACCATCTGCAACGATAAGCTCGCGTGGGACCGCCGGAGCCACACAGCGCCGGAGCCGTGACAGAAACCATGCTTGCTGCATGTTGCATGCTCGCTTGCATGCTGCATGCTTGCTTGCATGATGCATGCTTGTTACATGCATGGTGTATGCTTGTTTGAATGCTACATACTTGCTGCATGCATGGTGTATGCTTGATTCAAAATATATCCCCTGACCGTTTAACGGACGTTTTGATTTAATGACTGTCGATATGAAATGTATACTAAAAGACGATTCTGACTGTGAACTTTCTGCGACATGATGGTAGAACCATTTTAATTACCACACTTTTTAATTATAATGGATATAAAATGTATGCATTTTTTTTTTTGAGGGTGGGAAATCATCAAATAACTTCTCCTGCTCTGGGCGGAGCAGGAGGGCGTGTCAGACTCTTACTGACTAAAACCCACCCGTATTCCTTCCTGTTGCCTGTGTTGCGGGGGCCTCGGTGACCCAAAAGTACCGCGGCCGCGCGATTCTGACTGTGAACTTTCTGCGATATGATGGTTCTACTTTTTAATTATAATGGATATAAAATGTATGCCTAAAGATGATTTTGCCTTATAAACTTATGAGTTTTGAATGAGTGTCTGCCAAACGATTTTCTGCGAAATGATGTTTATGTGGTCCGCTGTTTAGCAAAATAATATTATGGCAAAAAAAGTTCTGTCATAAAGGGTAGACCCCCCAAATTTCATCCAAATCTGTTCAGCCGTTTTAGCGTAACAAACAAATACACAAACAATCTCACTTTCGCATAATTAGTTAGGATTCCTGTTATGCGTCACTGCATGGCATGGGCCCCTCTCTCCTTTTTCGAGACCCTTTTTAACCGAAAAAATGAAATCAGTATAAGACCGTTCTGACCAAAGAGATCGCATACAACTTTTGTCCACTGTCGTTCCCAACAATTATAAAATACTTGAAGCCGCGGTCATAAGGAATGCACTGAAAGCTTTTTCCAGTAAAATGTGAGTGAATAGTGATCCCCTTACTGCTGCCCCCTTAAGCCGGGCTTCTTTAGGACGCTGAGCTCTTAAACTTTATATGTAAGTGTAAATTGCTTCTCTCGCATCCGGCCCTGGTTCAGGCCATGGTACGGAGCGAGAGGGCATGAGCAGCCATCACCTCCTGCGAAGCAGTAATGCTCGCGAAGGAGGAGGTGGGACGGTTGAGCGAAAGGCAAATTTCACGCCCTCTCGTCCCTTGCCGCCGCAGGAGACGCCCTGGGCGTCGGAAATCCCGGGCGGATTTCTGTCCACCATAGGCGCGGGCTTGCGGACGGTGAGCAATGGGTAGCTCACCGTCCGGTAAGGACCAGGCCCGGGTCGACGGCGCATTGTGTTACACGCGCGCCTCAATGTGAGAGATGTCGTCAGCACAAGTGTAGGGGTCCACTAGGGCCGATGCCTGCCGGGGTCGTGGGAAAGTCCGGAAGGGATACCGAGGTCCCAGGCAACACAGGCAATGAAAGGAACACGGGTGGGTTTTAGTCAGTATGAGTCTGACACACCCTCCTGCTCCGCCCAGAGCGGGAGAAGTTATTTGATAATTTCCCACACAAAAAAAAGTGTAATTTGCTTAGAACATTTAAGTTGAAGAATGCACTTAAGGCTTGAGGCATTTTTCTCTTAGGTCTTCAGAGTATAAGGCCATGTCAAGCCACACGAAAATGACAGATTTCACGACTCATCAGGGATAGGTCTTAAGCGCAGGTTCATTTCGCACGTTTATAAATTCCTACCAACCGATATCGGTTACGGTGGCCAAACTCAACGGAGATTACCCAGGAACGCAGAAGATATTATAGAACACAAGAATATGCGCAAACACAGGTGCTCTCCGTTCCTTTAATCTCATAGTCCGATGGGACGGCAATCCGACACGACCGGGGAGAGATCAGGCGCAGCACCAACGGCTTCACTTTCCGAAGCACAGGAGTATCACACCACTAACTTCAAAACTCCAGTCTGCTACTGACGTATGCCTAATGGAAAACCCAATAATACTGGGAATCCGCACGTTTATAATATTTGCACGGCATACATAATGAGTGGTAGTGCATGTAAGTTTTTTATCTGCACTCTCGAAACATACGAAATTCCTAGTGTAGGGAAACTTTAATAATAATTATGAATAACAAATTTGTGCTTGGCCACGTAATTTAATAAGCACAAACAGTGCTTGAATTTTCTCATTGTTAGCTGTTTTCTTCAGAGACCTTTTTGTAGAACTTCTAAGACGTCTCAAGCCATTCTAAACTACAAAAGCCTCGACGGGAATCACTTACGACCAACCTTTTGTGTAAAATAAAGCGTTGATGCACTTTATACCTAGATGCTTCAGCACTTTATTTATGCAAAAGTATAGGCCGTACGAAACTTCGTCCAATACCAACAGTGCGATATGGAAAACAAAGTTTTTAAACTAGGTGGCCGATATCGGTTGCTTCGATTCTATTGTCAAACTGTATTTTTTTTTTTATTCTACGTGTGACCAGTCAATAATATGTTTGTGGTTCAGAGTATTTCAACTGCATAAAAACTTAATTTATGCTAGTCATTTTTCGCCGCATAGTAATTTGAGGGTTGACGGTATGGTAAAAGGTAAATCTGTGGAAGTTATCTGATTGAAATTATAAAATCGTGTAAGTAGTTTTACCGGATTTATTTATTTTAAATAGAGTTTTGATTATTACTTACGTCGTTATTATTAGTTGTCTAGATAGCTACTCAAAAGTGCCTATTTATCCATACATTATACTTACGACTATCCATTTTAGGGTCTAAGAATTACCATGAACCACAATAATTTTCCAGGGGGAACGCCGTTATTACCCAAATCAGAATACACATAACCGACTTTAGACAATTTCAATTCAATATCAAACTTCGAATATAAATGTACGAATGAAAAATTAAAAATTAGAGAATTTATCATAGATATGGTACTGATTAGAGTCGCGCTATCGCGTCGCGCCTGTCTGCGAGCCTTTGACCCTGGAGCGTTTGTGCATATTTTAGCGATATTCGAGACGATTGGACTGGGATTATGTTGACTGATTGTAATAGGGTATTTGACTGTTCTTTTTAAATTTGATTTTCGAAACCTAGAAAACATTAAGCCACAGTAAAAAAAAATGTTGAAATATCAAAAAAAGTGGCGAAGTTGTTTGCGTTTTAAAGTATATTTTAGACAGAAACAGCATTCCTAGCATCTGAAGTTACAGCAATGGAGCATAGCAACTTCGCGCTATTCAGTACATTGATAGTTTTGCGTGAAAAAGATAGAAGAATAATTTCCAAAGAATAACTTCTCCATTTTTCCACTAATTTTGTTTTTTCACAAAACGTCTCTTTTAGTAACATATTTGTTCATTCATATATTTCTTTGATAGTAACCAAATACTCTATTGATTTAAATACGTATTTACTCTTTGATTGTTAGTCGATTTTTTTTTCATGATTTAATTTTATTATTCGAATGTGTGTCACTCATGTGTCTGTCTGTCTGTCTGTCCGTCTGTCATGGTATTTTTCCTTTTCCCGTTTACCAAATTTCAAGTTAATCGGTCCATTAAATTCCGAATCTAATGGACCGATTAACTTAAATTTTGGTAAAAATAATAATTGGAATTTTTGTAACCCAAACACGGACGTGTAACGTAAACAAATGACCCACCCATATTCGAAATTCATTTTTGGGATCCAAATAAGAAAATTTATTGAAACGTTCTAAACTGCACCGTGTGGCATATCAAATTTATGAAAGGGTTAACTGTGAGAGTCTCAAACATTTTAGAATCATTTTAAAATAAATAGTAGGTATTAAAGTTATTTAAGAAAATGGAAAAAAATAATACCATTCCCTTAGCTCCGAAGCTACTGACCGTAAATAGTTCTATACATATACAGGAAAACTCAATGGTCTTGAAATAATATGGTAATGTTCTCAAAATTGTGCGTACAAACTTAATTTTACAGTTGGAATGTATGGGAGAACATGTTTTTCAACTACGCACAACGTTAAGTTTGTTCTTGGAATAAATTCATCCCAACTACGGAACTCTTCATCGTGCGTAGTCAGACACGCACTTGGCTGGATATTATTTTTTTGTATTGAGCATTTTATTTGTGTAAAATAAACATTTTTCTTTATTTTTCTTATGAGGTTTACAGTTACTTCAATTACACCTTGTTTAGAGGGATTTGTTTGAAATGAGACTCCGTGGCGAAATATTCCACTGACCTGGTCTAGTACCTACCTATGTTTGTCTAATGGATCTCATTAAGACACAAATACAATGCTACCTTCAGGAGCGTTCTTTTTTATGTCATATGGGTCACTGCAGGTATCGAATATCTTAGTAGTCTATTGTTATCTATATTCAGTCTTGAAAATTCCACCTAAATTCCACATAAAACCAGTGGGTGGCACACGCCAAAAATAAACACTAAAACCAAACAATATAAAAATATCACTTAAGCTACTTTGACACCTACTTAACTGACATCAAACGCGTCGGTGACTTTGCCTATAAGTCATTTATAACATTAATTTGACAGAACCATTAATAAAATCATAATCTTTATCAATGAGATGAATCTACTGAACCTTTGGTACATAAAGACAATGACCCATGTGACCTTTTTATTTATAATACTTAGACACTTACGTCAAACGCGTCGGAGAAAAATATCATATGGGTCATTCTTTTTATGTACCAAAGGTTCAATAGATTCACCTTATTGATGACGGTTATAATTATATTAATGGTTCTGTTACATTAAGGCTCTTGCAGACTGGGGCGATATCGCGGTCGCGACAGGAAGAAATATGCCTGACGCGACCGCGATATTGCCCCAGTCTGTAAGAGCCTTAATTGAATCTATTGAACCTTTGGTACATACAGAGAATGACCCATATGACATTTTTATTTATACCTAAATAAAATCTGCGCACCAGTGACCGAAGTTGTAAATTCTATTCTATTTATCACATTGTTACTACTTTCTCTAATGATTCAAAGTTCCTTGCAAATAGGAGCACGTTTTCATTAAATCTAATTAAGGAGTAATTAGTGAATGAAAGCGTGAATGAAATGGCGATTCCGGCTGAAATGGTCTTCCTTCAGCCAACTTTTTATGTACACCGTTAATGTTATTTCCATTTACAAGAGCGGTTAAAAACACCACGAAACGTTCGGACTATTTTTTTTTTACCTATTGATAACTTACAAAAATACTAAAAACTGTCAGTCATAGATAAAAATATATATAGTCATAATATAGTCTGCACGTGAGAAGTGAAATTTCTTAGCTCCACAAACTTGTAAACAACTGTATACATACATATATGTATGTATCTTAGCGTGACAGTTACGCGAGTTCAGTGCTTTGTCCCCATCCCAAAAGTGCCCGTCAAAAAAGTATACACTTCAAAAAAAAATCGTAACTATTAAAACAACAACTTCTGAACGAGGCAAACATATTTGCTAATAACGATAACATTTATCGAACCCTTTTCGCCTCGGTAAGAGATTAATTTAATTAATCTTTCACTCCGAAGGTACCTATACGATTTTATAGGGTTGAAGCTGTATTCCTCTTTATCAATTTCTTGCTTTTTAATGAAATGAAATTCTTTATTCTGTAATTAGGATCTAGGAATGACTTGTATACGTCATATTTAAAATAAGCTAGATGATGGACAGATGATAGATCGACATTTCCTATCTGACTACCCCTTTTTTTTGCGAGGGAAATTATCGCAGGGGCCTCGGTAAACCTTTTCGACTTTCACGCGACCTCAGCAGGCATCGGCCCTAGTGGACTCCTTCACTTGTGCTGACATCTCTTTGAGGCGCGCGTGGAGCGCGCCGTCGACCCGGGCCTGGTCCTTATCGGACGGTGAGCTACCCATTGCTCGCCGTCCGCAAGCCCGCGCCTACGGTGGCCGGAACTCCGCCCGGAATTCCCGACGCCCAGAGCGTCTCCTGCGGCGGCTAGGGGCGAAAGGGCGCGAAATTTTCCCTTTCCATCCCTCAACCGTCTCGCCTCCTCCTTTGCGAGGAGGTGACGGCTGCCCATGCCCTCTGCCTCTTTGCGATGGCCTGGACCAGGGCTGGACGCGAGAGATCTCCGCCGCCGATCGCCTCCACGAGGACACGGCGGTGCTCTGCCCAAGCCGGGCAGACTTCTACCGTATACTCCACCGTGTCCTCTGGGCAATTTACACAGTGGTGACACCCGGGCGTTTTCTTCCCACCTTATCCGACACATGAACCTCCCGAAGCTGCCGTGTCTGGTGAGGACCTGCGTCAAGTGGAACATGAGGACGCCGTGGCGCCTCTCTAGCCACTCCTCAAAGAGGGGACTTATCACCGCAATTGTGGCGTGCCCAGCACTGGGTTGCGACAATCGCACTCTCCATGTCGCCATGAGATCTGTCCGCTGTGCCGTGATTTCTCGAAGCAGTGGAGTTTTGCCCCGGCGTTTCGCCTCCTTGCGCCACTCACAAACGTGCGCGAGGACTTTTGCCTCCAGATCCCTTGGCGATCTGATTACCTCTGAGAAAGAGAAAAAAAAGAAATGGCGAAACGAACTTACTCAACTCAGTCTCTTTTGAATGTTCTTTTGAGGAAAGAACCACACAGATTTGAGTGGACCTGTCCGGACTGTGCAAGTATTTATCAGCAATCGTGTAGTTCAACTCAGTACTTAAAGAGCTCAACGACTCGACAAACAATACCAAAGAAAAGACATTTGGGTAGGCCGCATAAAGTACTCAAACTGCCAGATCATCATTAAAACTAACTGAGAAAGAATGTGGATCTTCCACATAGTCCTCACATTCAAAATAATTAAAGTAATATAATGTTGTAGAAATTAAATACTACAGTAATACTGCTGTCAAGAAGAAACCCATACAACCGTAAAAATAATCCTAGCTAGGAATAAGATCTATTTCCTCTATTTTACACCTTCGGGAAATACAGTTAGTTATATAACTGAAATCCTAAGAAAGCAAAACGCAATTAGAACTACTCGAATCAGAACAACTAACCTACTGATTTAATATTAGTTACGTAAAATGAAGGTTATTTAAAGACCGATATATGGGTAATATTCGAACAGGAACTTGTACAACCGGTACAACTTGTTCTGGCTTCCATGCTATGGAATTAGATTCTTGTATGGAGCAAACATTATTTGACTTTATAAAAAAAACTCAATACCACAGTCCAACAAAGAAAAGCAGTAGCACAACTGTCATGGACACAATTCTCTCTTATCCCGTAAGGCAAAAGACTGATTGACTATTTCATACAATCATGACATTTGACGCCAATTCTATCTTAGAGAGTTGTATTGATAATTCTAATGATTATAATTCTGTAATAGTTATTTATGCAACTGTTTTAATACCTAATTATGTACAGTTGCATACAAGACTTTATCTACACACATGATATGAATCCTCTACAAAAGGTTCTGAAACCATAGGGTGTCGTACAATGCTGTAAGAACTATGTAAATTCATGGAAAGTTTCTGGTAATAATTGGTTAGAAATGTCCTTTGCTGCATTAGAAATATCTGGTGGTGTGTAATCAAGGCTTGTATAACTCATTTTTTGTAAACAACAAAGTAATACATTTTTGCAATACTAATATCGAACAAAAAAGACGGGATACGACGTGAATTCGAATAACCTATAACTTCCTTTTTTTAATTACGGCGCTGTGGTAGTGATACGCGCGTGCATGACAATGTTCTTTTTTTGAAATGGAGTTGCGTAATGAAATTTAGTACAACATTATAATACTGGTTTGGATGATATTAATGACACTGGTTGTTTTAATGTTGGCAATAAGCTAATTGTTTCAGAAACTTTTTTAGATGATAGCATAGGTGTAGACAAATATATATATTTGTTACAGTCGCGAATCATATTTTGATTAACATACAACATACTGACCTGTAAATTACAGAAAACGTAATAATTTCCGGGGCTACCCACGCACAACACATCCCGTTAATGGAAAACGACAGCAAATATTAACATTCCTAACGCATCAAATAAAACATTGCCATCCAGAAAATTCCTTTTCCCTTAATTGGCAACCCTGGCAACAATTTTCCTTATTCGCCAATTAACGAACCACAATGCGGCTTAATATTAATTTGGGGTCAAGAATCCTGGAACCTTTGGAAGCACAAGACCAGTTAATGGCAAGAATCTTGGTCATGTAAACAATGATTAGTACCTAATATTTTACTGGCGGGAAAATTCTACGGTGTGTCGGGTTTTTTTCCTTTGCTTACAAGCAATTGGTTTTTTCTTGGGTACAGAGATGGTTACCGTGGAGATAATGATAGCCAACATTTGTTTTTTTTTTCTTTTTCTGTGTACACGATGTTAAGTTGGCGATTAATTATGGAAAGGTCCAGATCGACTACAAATTGCATATGCTGTTAATTCCCCCATGAATTAATCGGGAAACATTGAATTACTGTAGAGCTTCAACGTTTCCGATTTGATGTATTCGTAGTAACCTACGATTCCTCAAATCGGAAACAATAATCAATTAATATTATTGTAACTACATCGTCTGGTTTTGTAGATCGCAGAGTGAACAACTTACTTTCATGCAAGCGTAGACTGAACACAATTAAATATGCCATTGAATATTGCAGCACAGAAGAAGATGTTAAATAACATACTTGATTTCATCGCGCAAAGAAATACATACGCCTTCAGCCCAAACTATACCTACAGCAAAAAGTAAAATAATAAACAGCATTAAAATCCATTAGACCTATCAAAACATTTCCGTGTATTTATTTTTAGAAAAGTGATAAATGTAGGGCGGTAAAAATATGTAAAACACTTATATAATAATAACAAAAATTGATGCACTACGTATGTAAAAATAGTATTCAGAGAAGAATTTATGATGAATACCGATGTGTTGTGTCTGTTTATTTTTATACTAACGTCACCCAAATGGCCCTACCATCCGCCAAACAGTCGATACTGAGATTTTTTATTAACTATATATATATAATACTGTAAAGAAATAAACAGATGCTTCGAGATAATATAAAATATTTATAGCGCACTTTATAATGTTTTTGCTCTGTTTTTAGTTTAGCGTGTTTCGTTGTACTGACCTCTCGCAGTAAGTCAAACACAAGACAAGTCCAAGGTTACATCTCATTGTGTTAGCACACTGACCTATAACCTAGCTAACATTTTTACCGTCAAAATGGAGATCAAAGAATCAATGCATTTATTTCACGAAGGAAAAATGTAACCTACCAACAGAGTAATTAAAATATCACTATATCTATGAATTTGTATAGCTTAGGTACCATTAACTTTTAATGCGGTAAAAGCTGCTAAGAGCCGTGCTTACAGTCACTTTCTTCTGAGTCATCATAATCAGCCTAGACAGATGGTACAGATGGTTTCAATGCTATTATCAGGAGTAAGGTGGCATCGCTTGTGAGGAGGATTCGGGGGAGTAGGAATAGCAGAGCGAGAGCTCCTGTGCTGACGAATCTCATGCGGAGCCATTACAAGAAGTGCCTCGTAATTACATGATAAATGATAAATGATTTATTTTCTCATTTATATATTTATTATATATATTCATTCATGACTCACTAAGTTTAGCTGATGTACTTAAGTTTGTTACTAATTAGGATTAGTAACAAACTTAAGTACATCAGCTAAACTATGTATAAGTTTTAGTATTTAAGTTTTACTAACAACAATGGTTCATAAGTTGACCCAAATAAAACAAATTTATTGTTATTATTATTATATTAGTATAATGTTCCCACTGCTGGGACACAGGGCTCGAGAGGGAGTGGGCTGTAATCCACCACGCGGGCCCAGTGCAGGTTCACATGTCATCGATTTTTTTTATTCTAGATCATGCCGGTTTTTTCACGATGTTTTCCTTCACCGTTTTGAGAGCAGTGGTGATGAAATGTATACAAAGTAAAGCCTGCCTTGGTTCGAACTTACGACCTACAACTTGTAAGTCGAGCCATTACCACTGGGCCACTGCTCTCTTCCCTACTTCAAAATCAAGGAACAGATCAACACGAAAAAGGCAATAATTTGATTTGACAGCAATTTTGCAATTTTCGTCCTAAATTCTGCAAAGACTCCAAATCAAATAAATAGGTAGATTAATGAAAAACAACACGTGTCTAGATTAAATCAATTAACAAAGAAATGTTCTATTTTTGCGACTAAAAGTAATTTATTTAGGTAATCCACAAGCAACTTTCATGAGACATCATTTTATTAATATTGTAATTTCATTACTGGTCCGAGAATATTTCTGATGGAATAGAATCATTCATTCAGCGCGAATTACTTCGCATATCAATATAGTAATTAATTTGTTTTAGATTAAATAATGGGATTGTGAACTCTATATTTTTGTATTTATTTACCAATAGCTGTTGCCCGCGACTTTCTCTGCGATCCAAGATGAAAAGTAGCCTATTTCGTTTTCTAGGTCATGGTCTACCCATGAGCCAAATTTCATTCGAATCTGTTCAGCCGTTTTAGAGTGAAACCGTAATGAACAAACAAATTCACTTTCGCATTTAAAATATTTGTTAGGATTCAAAAGCTCATCGTATTTAGGGGGTGCCTAAATACGATGAGCTTTTAAATCCTAACAGTTTTTACAGAATTACATGATTAACTTAATTTAATTGGTCAAGGACAGTTAATACATAACAATTGAAAATTTCGAAATATTGAAAATCAATAACAATTGATTTTCTATTGTTTGACTCCGAATCGGTGTAGAACGAGGCTTAACAGGTTAAAATAACTAACAATTAAAGGCCTCATCCACGTCGTTCGCGTGATTTATGGTTTTGACATAAAATATATCCTACGACACTCGGCAATACTGTTCCCATTATTGAAAGAATTTTCGGAATGTGATCTGTAGCTCCAAATACCTCTACATACCGACTCACAATTTTTTCCTCTTTATTGTATTATAAACAGGGTGGCAGGGACATCGACGCGCAAGCTGGTTTTTAGGGTTCCCTAGTCACAGACAGACGGACATGGCGAAACTATAAGGGTTCCTCCTTATAGTTTCGCCATGTCCGTCTGTCTGTGTGTCTGTCCGCGGCTTAGCTCAGAAACTCTTAGTACTAGAAAGCTGTAATTTGGCTTGGACATACATACTAAACACGCCGGACAAAGTGGTAAAATAAAATATTGAAAAAAAAACTATTTTTGTCCCTTGCACGCAATTTTTTTTTTTTTTCTCTTCTATCCCATAGTGTGAGTTATAATTGGATAGGCCGTTCAAAAATATCCAAACCAGTTTTCGATTGAGTGATCCGTTTGTGTAATATTAAGTTTTAAAGTGCTAATTTTTATAACTGTCAAGTGCCCCCCCCCCCCCCACTCAGTGTTTGTTTTTGGATATGTGAAAAAATTCATGGCAGTATTATTTATAACGAAGTTCAAAGGAAAACTATCACAGCTAAGTACCTATACTTTACAAGTACTCGTTGTACTAGTCGACCAACTTACATTTGGAGTTGAAGAATTGACCGTGACGTATACCGATGTATTCAGGAGAACATGTTTTTCAACTACAGTGTTAAGTTTGTTTTGGGATAAATTAATCCCAACTACGGAAACCTTCTTTGTGCGTAGTCCAAGACGCACTTGGCCGGTTTATTTTTTATAACCGTAAAAAAAATTCATTAGAAAAGATTCAGAATAATGTACTGAATTCATGGTAATAGGTTATGCGTCGATCTTCCTAATGCCATCCTGTATAGTAGATATAGATAATAATTATCTTAAAAAAAAAACCGTCCCCTTCCTTTTATGTATTTGCAGGTGCAATATATAGATATTATATATATACATAATCAGCCTATAAAGTTCCCACTGCTGGGACACAGGCCTTCTGTCTGTGAGAGGGAGTGGGCCGTAATCCACCACGCAGGCCCATTGCGGGTTGGCAGATGTCACATGTCTTCGAATTTTTGGCTCACGATGTTTTCCTTCACCGTTTTGAGAGCAGTGGTGATGAAATAATTTACACAAAGTAAAGCGCCTGTCTGGGTTCGAATCCACGACCGTAAGTAATTGTCATACCTGTCACTACTCCATACAAGTTTAGACGTGATTAAAAACTTGCCTACTAAAATTACGTCAATTTTCGTCAAGCGCTGATTAATTTGACAGGACTAAACTAAAATTGATCATCTGTCCTTTTCTTAATGAAATAGAAAGAAAAGGATGCACTGAACTTAAATTTAGTTTAGT
Source organism: Atethmia centrago (assembly GCA_905333075.3). Lineage (NCBI taxonomy): Eukaryota > Metazoa > Arthropoda > Insecta > Lepidoptera > Noctuidae > Atethmia > Atethmia centrago. The sequence continues at coordinate 24,530,432 of HG995374.1, read as the reverse complement.
TTGTGAACAAGGGAATCGGCACCAGTGTTTAAGTAAAAACAGTTCCATAAGTGAAAATGTGGCTCAAGCGTAAATTGTAACCAATTAGTTTACGTTATCAAAAATTAAATTACAAAGAGTCCTTTTCAATTTCGAAATGCTAGTACTGAAAACATCGATGTCGACGCCCCGACAGACCGCGTTATACGTATGACTCGCTCTGATTAAGTATGTATTTCGTCTGTAATTCGTTCCTGCATCAGGAGTACGCAATAGATAAGGATTGAGCAGAAAAGCAGAAGGAACCCGCAGTCCAATTATTTTGTAGAATAGTTGATACACGTAGTACCTATCTACAATAACAGTTGAATCGAAGTTACGCAAAACATGACCACCCAACGGTCAGTACCATTAAAAGTGATAACTGCCTGATTCCAAATTATACCACTCCAACTCGTTAATTACATCGTTTCGAAATGCAAATATTTAAAAATGACTTATTACGTCTTATGCAAAGTAGTCCAAAAATCTTAAATAAAAAACTTGCAACAAAAAGTAGATTAATGGAGAATAAATTACACGGTACTGGCATTGCCCTTAAACTTTTGACATGAATCTAAATGTCAATGTCAAAGGACAACAACACTTCGACCGAGTTATAGGGCAACCAGAGTATCTTGAACGTGGAGAAATAAGAAACGTATCATAATATCACGCCGTGTTTCCCCAAAGAGTTAGGCAGAGGTGTACCTATAGTACGCCCGCATCTCGCCAGTTATGTTTAAGTCCCATGTAATAGGGGGCGAGCCTATTGCCATCAACCGGGCACAAATCTAGACTCCAGGCTGCTCTACTGCTACCTGCCGGGGTCGCGGGTAACTTCGAAAGGGTTACCTAGGCCCCTGGCAACACAGGCAACGGAAGGAACACAGGTGGGTTTTAGTCAGTAAAAGTCTGACACACCCTCCCGCTCCACCCAGAGCGGGAGAAAATATTTGATGATTTCCCAACCAAAACAAAAAAAAAGGCTGCTCTACTAAGAAATTCTAGATAGAAAACCCAAAAACACTATGCCCGACCCGGGAATGGACCTCATGCTCAGCAGTAGTAGCGCTTGCGTCCACTAGGCCAACGATACACGATCATGACTTTAATTTTCTAAATGATTAGTTAAAACAGATTGGTTAATAGTTTGATGGCTCGTTTAGGATGAATACAAATCATTTTGATATTTTTTTTTTTTGTTTATGTTTCTTTTTTGATCAATGAAACTGAACATTCTCCTTTTTAAAGTGGCGTAATTTTTCTGTCCTGAACTTAAAAAAACACACTGCAATGAGAATTTGCAAACACTGTAAATGAGCAGTGGTGACCTAGTGATAACGGCAGGTTGTAGGTCGTAGGCTTGAACCCAGACAGGCGTTTTACTTTGAGTAAATTATTTCATCACCACTGCTCTCAAAACGGTGAAGGAAAACATCGTGAGGAAACCGGCATGTCCTAGAACCGAAAAATTTGAACACATGTGTTACCTACCCGCACTGGGCTCGCGTGGTGGATAACGGCCCACTCCCTCTCACAGAGAGAAGGCCTGTGTCCCAGTAGTGGGAATATCATAGGCTGATTATGCAAACACGGCAAGTATCAATGCAGCGCCACCGCGTCGCCACAAAAGACCAAGAAAAACTGGCCACCCTATATTTCGAACACATTTAAGAACTGCACAATAAAATATAACTCAAAGCGATTACGTGGTAAAAGGCCGTCCGCGTATTTAAATACGACTCTCACTTGATATTAAATTAAAGTTATTACGACAAAAGTAATATTTCATAACATGCGTCTACACCGTATTTAAATTATTTGGTGATCTTTTGCGACTGAACTGCAAAAAGTTATGAACCTAATGTCAAGATACAAATCTTGAATCTTTGATGTGACACCGGACGTGTAGTAAACACGTAGTTTAAATGTCCATGTGTACGTCATCATAAGTAATAATATCAGACAAATTAAAATAATAAATAAACTCGAGATCAAATAAATATGACAGCGTGTAGTCTGGAAGTATTTCTGGTTTACATCTTTCAAGTGGCGAGAAATGTAAAGTGATAAAAGTTTTTTGACGTGTAAGTTCGTTCCTCTCGATTTCTGTGGTAGTGTAGACAGCAAGTGACAGCTTGAGCGTAGAATAAGTAAGTACTTTTTAATAGCATGGAAGTAGTAAGTACAGATTGTAAATAGAGAGCGTCAAAATTCGAGCAGTGGGTGACCACTAGTAATGAATAATTTTTCGAATAAATATTTCAGTATTTAGCTTTTTTATATTCTGAGGTTAATTTCTGTCGCTGCTCAGTTGCTTATTACTAAGGTGAGACGTCAGATGTTACACATCCTATGCTACTACTGTAAGACTCACTCGTTTTTTTAAAACTATGTATAGCCCAGAGCAATGTAAAAATACATATCCGTAAAAGTTCCGCCATTTTACAAACACTACTATTTTCAATGACAAGTATATGTTTTCACTAGCTGCGTCTCGCAGTTTCAATCACATAAGTCTCGACCCCGTGGGAATATTGCGATAAAAATGTCTACCCGTACCCAAATTTCACCCAAATCCGTTCAGCCATTTTAGCGTGATAGCGTAACAAATAAACAAACAAATAAGCAAACAAACTCAGTTTGTTCAACTCTCATATTAGTTGAAAAGTAAGGATTAGGATTTTAGTTGATTTTGCGATGAAATTAACCATATTTTTTTATTCAGTTGACTCTTCCTCATATTCTCAAATTAATCTCAAATGGTCGCCTCATTGTTGTCGACCGAATGTTAGATACTGCAATGGATCTTTCATTACCTAATCATGATAGCAATGAGGCTTTTTACTGTAGTTAGATTTAAATGAGGGTTTTCATAAAAATCACGCCACTAGTTGGCGCCACTTTGACAAGAGGTCTTCCATTTCGACAATGAATATAATATATGATGACGTTCATCATTCGTTTCATTCATTCATTCATCATTCAGTCACGCTCACGACTAAAGAAAATATAGGTGCTTTGACACTTTTGACAGGTCCTGACCTGACGTCTCAGTGCTGCCAGAAGACCTTCATTAAACTTTTGGTAATTGCACAAACTCTATAAGACTTATCGTCCTAAGTTCTATGCACGTTCGTAACGTAGCCGTACATTAATTCGAACTCCAAACCCGCCTCCACAGCAATAAAAACAATATCAGTTCAAGTTCATCCTCCATTACTGCCGACGTTCTTATTTTCGTCCTATTAACATTTAACACGTCCGAAGTCTATAAAAGTCTGCCGAAAAAAAATTAATCGTTTTTGGCTGTCGAATCACATGAACGCACTCGACGTTCCGATATGCGCCGGCGCCTATATTCCATGAGACGTCACTGAGGAAACAGACGTGCATAATTTATTTGTTGGCATCACTATATCACTAGTGGTGTTGTGAACCAGACACACTATTTTTATTTTTATTAATTGCACGTGTTTTTCGCGAAATTTTTTTGGAGTATGTGTTTGTTTTCATCTTCTCTTTGACTAGATATCAATTAGAATAGGCATGGCAGTATGCACCTGTTTCTTCTTAATGCTTATCAGCTTAAAACATACAGGTAATTTCGCCAGGGTTGGTGGAGCATACGGTGGAGGTCTGCCCGGCTTGGGCAGAGCACCGCCGTGTCCTCGTGGAGGCGATCGGCGGCAGAGATCTCTCGCGTCCGGCCCTGCTCCAAGCCATGGTACGGAGCGAGAAGGCATGGGCAGCCGTCACCTCCTTCAGCGAATCAGTAATGCTCGCGAAGGAGGAGGCAGGACGGTTGAGGGAAAGGCAAATTTCGCGCCCTCTCGGCCCTAGCCGCTGCAGGAGACGCCCTGGGCATCAGGAATCCCGGGCGGATTTCCGGTCACCGTAGGCACGGGCTTGCGGACGGTGAGCAATGGGTAGCTCGCCGTCCGTTAAGGACCAGGCCCGGGTCAACGGCGCGTTGTGTTCCACGCGCGCCTGAAAGAGATGTCAGCACAAGTGTAGGGGTCTACTAGGGCCGATGCCTGCCGGGGTCACGTGGACGTTCAAAAGGGTTACCGAGGCTCCTGGCAACACAGACTAAAACCCACCCGTATACGTATACGGGTGGGTTTTAGTCAGTAAGAGTCTGATACACCCTCCCGCTCCGCCCAGAGCGGCAGAAGCTATTTGATAATTTCCCACACAAAAAAAAGGGTTGGTTTAGAGTTAGTTCACTTTTCAATTAAATGTGGCGAAAATCTGTATTTTTTTAAAGGTTTGACTGAGTAGTCAGAAACCCAAAAGTCGAACAATCAGTTAAAATTACGATGTTTTGGAAATAGGACTTAAAAAAAATATAGGTATATGGACAATTAGGTAAAAGGACCATTTCCATAACTTTAATATTTCAACAATTGGAAAGTAATGGGCCAACACAGCTCTGCAGCTGATATATTTCATCTTTGTTCCTCGTTCCATCATTTTGAAGATAAGACAACACATACAAAGGAAGATGCTCATATTATCTTACACCTACTTAGCAGCACATTACCGATTTAACGTTAAACATGAAATTAAACGGAAATTACAAAGGTGAGCTTGGGAAATGGGAATTATTTACCGTCGAGTAAAAGTAATATTTTGCTCGGGGACTTGACAGTGTGAATGTTGATAATAGGCTATAATGTTTTGTCAATCCCAATAATGGAGGTCGAAAAATGTTCAAATAAGTGGTCGTAATCAATCAATCTGCCTAGCCTTTAAAAAACATCCATCTTTTTCCTTTTGTATTTCGTCCATTTCCACGGCGTCTCCTAAGTTGTAGACAGCGATAGCCTAGAACACATTTAGCAAGATTTCTGAAATTTGACCCATAGCAGCATCGATATTAATTTAATCGAGAAGCGACAATAGTATCTGGTAAAACAAAACGACTAGAGACATTTTCAATCGTATACATTTCAACAGATCATTTTCTGGGTGGTAACAGTCTAGTAACTTATTATCTGCCTAGCCTTTTTCCAACTATTTTGGGGTCGGTTTTTGAATACTAGTATTTTACGTGGAGTAACTGCACATCTGACCTCCACAACCCAGTTAATGGGTAACACGATACCCCTTGGTAAGACTGGTTGTCTTCTGGTGTGCTTTCGGGCTTCTGACAACCCGTAACGACTATCAAAGATCTAAATATAGCCGGGATGTTGATCCCGGCTTAACGTAATTTCCGAGACACAAAGAGCTCGGTATGTAATGGATTATCACCCATCCACGGGCCTAACTCGGCAAGCGTTGCTGAACCTTGAAGAACGAGCCGTGGGGCTGTTATTATTTAGCCACGAGACTCCTAGTCTTTTCCAATGATGTAGTTATAATAAATATCAAATAACTTTGACTTGTTTTTTGTGGTGTAAAATGAAGTATATATAAATAAATAATCATAATATATTTAAATTTAGCGTCCGAACTATAAGACTATAACAGATTCTATTTCAAAGAAGTGTCAATCAATTTAATTCCTGTCTATTGCAACATACGATTCTCAAGGCCAAATTCACCAATATAAATGAACGTGATCAACATGACATGTCTTAACGCGTTCAAGAGCTGTCAGTGCCATCATTTTTGTGGAATATTGACACTGACAGTTGTTGAAACAGGGTTTATATTTGCTGATCATCTTCAGTTGCATTGGTGAAATTCGCCCCCAGTCTTTTACATTCCAAAGATCATTAAGGTACAACGCACGAAAAACCTTTGTCAATCTCTTATCTAATTGTGAGAATGCTCAAAATGATTGAAATATCAAGCCTGTCTATAAAAGTAAGGTTTTCTGGCTCAACCATTCGTGTCAGTCACAGCACCTGTTAATAGTTTTATCACTTTTGCGCTCTCGAAAATATAGTTTATTTCGCCTTTGATTTACTTATAATCATAAAATATATTGTATCATAAAATACCTTTTTTTATTTTATTTCAAGGATCGCTGAAGACTTATGTGTGATTTTTTAATTTCTTAATATGTTTTGCTATATGTAATAGTAAAAATAAATTACTGACTGAATTATTGAAAAAATTGGTTTCTTCAACATTATCTTTCTGCTATATTTTGCATGGAAGTTAAAAAAAGTGGTTCAGCCACGTGCAAGTAGACCAATAATGTTGAAGATATTTTTTAATGTTCAAAATTTGTTTCTTGTAAAAAGCGTCATTTTTCAGAAAACTTGTTGAGAATATTGGTGATTTCCCATGGATACTTAATTTATTTGAAAAATCCCTTCCAGCCACATGCAAAACAAAGAACTCGACTTTGCAACTAACAAACAATTCTTCTAACGATGGTCGCTTTATTTTAGACAAACAAAAACAAATGCCGCCTCTAAAATAAACAATTTCAACAGTCAAAATGAGGTCACCAAATGAAATTAAATCCAATTAATACTCTGATATTGGACCCCCTAAATCGATTTCCCACAGGAAAGAAAAGTGTTCATTAAAAATATTCCAAAGGGAAGCCCCCTTTGGAATATTTTTAATGAACACTTTTCTTTTTTGATAAAAATATGAACCAATAATCTGGATAAAGGACCCAATTTATTTGGACAGATAAGTTGGTCGTAGTTAGGAAATTGGGGTGATTTAATATCGACAATACAATATGAAAATCAAATAAGAGTTCAAGAATTGAAATATAAATTTAGATGCAATTTAAAATCGATTTTTATTGTTTTCTTTGCTCCGTCTTTATTTATTTATTTAATACTTTAAACACACAAATGTCCAGAGGCGGACTTAATGCCATCGGCATTTTCTACCAGTTAAGCTTTGGGTGACGTAGGGACAAACAGTGGTAGGTGCAATAACGAAAACTAAGGAATAAATATGTATTAAAATATAAGTATTTACATTCATATACCTATTAAAAACTTTAATTATATTACATATACCTAATTATACATAAATAAATATACGTCTTTATTTTATTTATATCCAGCAAAAAATAACGAATAAAGTTACAGAGATGTGTTGAGTACATTCCTTCGGTAGTTGATAAGTGCAAATAAAACAAACATTTTATAAGGACGTGTTCACATTTGCGTCTCAAAAGCTCACGAGTAAAGTTATCGCCCATTCGGGTTTTCGATTTACATTTTGAAACGGTACTCGTCTCATTTAATGTCGTAATTCCTTGGAGTCGACTTTGTATTCTTTTTTTAAGTTGAAGGTTGTGGATTCAAATAAAAATAGCTAATTCTGAACTGCGGGGTCATTCCGTAACACACTTAAAATGGCAATGCCTTTCATTTTGGCAGTTCAACAACAATGGTGCCGATTCCCTTGTTCAAAAACTAAACTAAATTAAAGTTCAGTGCGTTTTTTTCTTTCTATTTCATTAAGAAAAGGACAGAAGATAAATTTTAGTTTAGTCCTGTCAAATTAATCAGCGCCTGTCACTACTCTGTACAAGTTTAAATGTGATTAAAAACTTGCCTACTAAAATTACGTCAATTTACGTCAAGCGCCAAGCGATAAGAAGAAAACCAATCCGGGGCCAGGATTGGTTTTCTTCTTATCGTCGTCAGCAGTCGGTTCGCGTTGATGAGAGCTCATCGAGTTGGCGCGTCCTGAATGCTGGCGTTCCACAAGGCGGTATTCTTTCTCCACTGTTATTCCCAATCTTCATTATTTTTATTACTCACTGTCTTCGATGTTCGTATCATCTTTATGCTGATGATCTTCAGTTGTATACAGCTGAGCGAGTAGAAGGTTTATCGGACGCTATAGCAGATGTAAACCGAGACTTAGACGCTATCCAAAAATGGTCTGATAGTTTTGGGGTGACAGTAAACCCCTCAAAGTGCCAGGCCATTGTAAATGGGAGCTCGCGCATGATAGGGTAAGGTGGCACTCACCTTTCTTCCTTCTCTTATTTTTAATGGCACCGTCATACCCATTACCCCTACGCTTAAAGATCTCGGTTTGCATCTTGACTCAACGCTGGGCTGGCAACGCCAGGTGCAGTGTTAGTCAAAAGGTCAACGGTACTCTACGATCCCTGTATCGTCTAAGGAGCTTTTTGCCCGCTTAGACGATGACTATGCTTGTGCAGACTTTGATTTCCCCTATCATCGACTATGGTGACGTGTGCTACTTTGACTTGAACGCGGTTTTGTTGGATAAGCTCGACAGACTACTCAACAATGGTTCATATTCAATCTAAGGAAATATGACCATGTTTCGAGCTACAGGTCCGAGCTCATATGGATGTCCATTCGCCAAAGAAGAAGCTTGCACGCTTTGACCACTCTTTTCTCCCTTCTTAACTCTCCCACCCCTCCTTCTTATCTTATGTCTCACTTCCAATATCTATGTTCTTCGCACGCTAAAAGTCTGCGTTCTTCCAACAATCTTCTTCTACTCTGTCCTTCTCATACTTCTGACTTTGTTCATTCTTCCTTTCATATTCAGTCCATTCTTCTTTGGAATGCGCTTCCTCTTGATATCAGGACGGCCACCAGTCAGTATGCATTTAAGCAGAAATTGCTGAGTTATTTTCAAAACAAATAGCGTAGATTCATCTCAATTATGTATGTCTTTTCCTTGAATTTGTATGTGTATATACATATATATGTGTATAATGTAGGTATATATTGTATTAAATATGTATGTATTTGTATTATAAGTTTGTAAACTATTTATGTATTTCTGCACCTATTCTATTTATAATCTATTATGTTATCTTTTAATATTTTTCGTTATTTTTATTTCCATTCAGAGCACCTGCCATCTTATCTCTTCACCACCCTTGGTTGATTGGTAGAGAATTCCTAAGGCCTTTGTACTTAATTGTGTGCGAGAAGTTTAAACAAATAAATTAATTAATAAAGGCCTACCAAAAGTGAGTACAAAAACCTAGATCTTTTTCAGTAACTTTGAGCCAGAAAAAAACGAAAATAAGCCTGTACCAACAAAACGTTGTGCTATAAATCTTTATAGCAATCTGGCTGGAAAACATGTCCATGTATCGAGGTCCTAACGTAACATTGACCGTGAAATCGAAACGATTTATCTCGTAGTATTCGTAAATCGTAATTGAACTCGGCGCGCACGTCACTACTTCGAAATTCGAATGTTTTCAACCCAGCGAATTATGTTGTCGGATTTTCGGTATCCGCTCCGAAAGTCTCGGAGAGATCGAACACGAATTTTATTGCAAGATCTATGTATTTTAAACTGTGTGTAGGTTTGAAATATTTTGTTTTTTCCGGGGTGTGTAGAAATGACAGACATTATGGCCACGGGCATTGAATTTAATAATTAAACACTTAGCGTCGATAAGCACCAAGCTTTAAAAGCTTGTACTTTGTGTAAAAGGTAATCTCGTAATAAAACCTACCTTTGCTTTGCGTAGCTTTTTTAACGAAAGAAAATTGAATTGTACCCCTCATCTGACGGCGTGAAAGTCGTCACCTGGGGCTGCAGTCACGATATAGATAACTTCGTCTAATTTCGGTCGCAAAGTCCTAATGGGGTCTCTAGAATGAATTAATCAAATGCACCGACCCCAGCGTGGTTAATCCGGACTCGATTGCTCGAATGAACCCAAGGATTCACACTAGTCCCTGGAGCCTCATGTTTCATGGGACCACAAAGACCATTGCATATCAAAGAGTACACCGGGGGGCGCGGTAATGGTCAGGAAGACGTGCCCTTAGGATAGGAAGGATTATTAGAGTTGTACCGGATATGCATCCTAGAGTAAGCAATAGAATAGTGGAGAGACGGTTTATCTATGGCAACTTTTAAGTCCTAATGGGGTCTCTAGATGGTCAAAATTGTTTGATAAGATTGTGATTTTTTCGTGCAGGTCAAGCAATTTTGACTTTCTGTTTGAGACCGTATTCGCTCGTAAAGCGATCGGTATCATGTCAGGACTGCAGGCCCTGCAGAATGTTTCAATTACCAACTTAGATCTTATAACATTTTTGTACCTATTTCATAAAACAGCCGTGTGATCCTCAAAAGATATCATCACGATTTTTCGAAACCACATTAAAGGATTCTCACTTTATCGTGGTAATTATATGCCAACTCATGCATAATATTATTCTGTGGAATCTCACTGAAAAGCACCATTTATGTACGTAATACGATTTATAAAAACGTATCATAATACTAAAACGGTTTTGAAAAGATGAAAGCTTTTAAATTTTAAATAAGTTTTCGATTGATAACTTTGACTCATTTATGTAGGTACTTATCTGCTTTGTTTACTTAATGATGCAAAATATGTAGTATCAATTTTATTTTATTATTTAACCACATTTTTAAAACACAGGCATTGATTTCAGCGTTCTTTATTTGATGGGACTAAGTGTAACCTTCAGATAAATACACACACACATACTTAAACTCACGCCTTCTTCTCATAGGGGTAGGCAAAAACTATAGAACGCCAACTGCTACGCTCCTTTCGCTTCGTTTACGTTCATACATCTGGTCATACACGCACGCCGGTTGCGAGTACTACGCACCTGACCTTTGGTGAAGAACATCACCAATTGTGTAACTATGTGTCCCTTTAGGGACTATATGTCCCTTCCAGCGTTCCCTTCACCTTCAGATAATTACTTACATTTGACCTGTATCATAATTAGGGACACTTGCACCACAAATCAATAAACACATTTAAGACGCTGACAACACCTAAACTGCGGTCACTGTCAAAATTGCATAGAAAAGAAAGAGAAGCGTGATGACACAACGCTTGTAATTTATTACAAAATATGAAACAATTATCTATTTACTCAAAATTGAGTTGAGTAATCGAAAATAAAAAACAACCAAGTTCTTCATTCAAATAGAATGAAAGAAGAAAGAAAATACATGTATTTAGCACAGACTAAAAGGCACACAATATAAAAACAGCAGATAAAAAAAAACATATATATATAAAAAATCAAATAAAAAGTGTAAAGCACGATAAGTATAAAAATTAGCAGGAAAGTGTGCCTCACGGCTGCGCAAAAAGGCCCAGTTCAGCATAAATGCCAGACAACTAGTGCCTGACGCTGGTTTTCAACTGGACCTGAAAATAAGACGTTCTTGTTGTTAATTAAATACGTAACGTATGTTGATATTTAATTCAGATATTTTGGATTAGAACTCAAGGTAAAAGGTTAGTTTAACGTCATTTTGTATCGAGTTTTTTTTCAAAACGCGTTTTGGTAACAACGAAGTTCTGGGATGTTCCCAATGCTGGGACACACGCCTTTTCTCTTTGAGAGTGAATGCGCTCTATGCAGACCGAGTCTGCCACGCGGACCCAGTGCGGGTTGGTAGATGTCAGAAATGTCTTCGAATATTTGGTTCTAGGACATGCCGGTTTCCTCACGATGTTTTCCTTCGCCGTTTTGAGACAATGGTGAAGACATTATTTACACAAAGTTGTCTGGGTTCGAACCCACCCATACAACCCGTAAGTCGAGGCCGTTATCACTGGGCCACCACTGCTCTGGAGACGACAATACGACAATAAATTAAACTGCGTATATCTAATGACGTTCCTAGCCTGCATACAAAAATTCAATCAAATATTTCTAATAGTTTGGTCGCCATAGCTAGTCAAGGATTGGCAAAACCCACAGTCGGTCCAACGCTACAATTACCGTCAAAACTAAGTACCCAGAGCAATATTTTTATACAAACGAGGTAATTTCGAAGTCTCGGTTCTCCATCAGATAACGATTCGAGTGAAATCTGATAGCACCTCTCAAGAGTACGGATGAAGGAGGTCTAGAGCGCCTAAGGCACCCTGCTGACCCCTTTTTTTTGGGTGGGATATTATCAAATAACTTCTTGGGCGGAGCGGGAGGGTGTGTCAGACGTTTACTGGCTAAAACCCACCCGTGTTCCTTCCGTTGCCTCTGTGTTGCCAGAGGCCACGGTATCCCTTTCGGACATTCCCGCGACCCCGGCAGGCATCGGCCCTAGCGGACCCCTACTCTTGTGCTGACATCCCTTTGAGGCGCGGGTGGAACACAACGCGCCGCCGATCCAGGCCTGGTCCTTATCGGACGGCGGGCTACCCATTGCTCACCGTCCCAAGCCCGCGCCTGCGGCGGCTGGGAATCGGACTAGGATTTCCCAGGGTGTCTTTTGCGGCGGCTAGGGGCGTGAGGGCGCGAACTTTGCCTCTCCGTCACCCGTTGAGACCGGAGAGCTGCTATCAGATCTCATCCGAATCGTTACCTGGCGGAGAACCGAGGCTTCAAAATGACCTCGTTTGTAATCAAAAAGGTCAGGAGTAGTACTCGCAACGCATGCGTGTATGATAAGATGTATGAACGTAAACGAAGCAAAAGGAGTATGTAAGGACCGTAGCAGGTGGCGTTCTATGGTTTATGCCTACCCCCAGAAGGAAGAAGGAAAAAAAAGAAGACGTGAGTTTATGTATGTGTATGTGTATGAAAATGTTGCTCTGGGTACTTGGTTTTGACGGTAAATGTAGTTTGTTTGAAAAATCTCATTTTTTTATTGCGATGCTAGGATTTATTTGATATGATCAAAGTACTCTTATACATTGTACTGCCAGTGTTTTCATTTATACTCAGGCAGATACGAGATAAATACATACAATTGCAGCTTATACAAATATCAACTCTAAAATCAAGTAATTTAAGTTGATTTATGAATGAAAAAGCTATCGCTAAATGTCATAAAATAATTTTAGTTACAATGGAAACTGAACCATACGTAATTAAGTTACAGTTCTTAATCCCAAAGCATGAAATTTATCTCGTCTCTTTGGCTTTAGTATATTACATTGTTTTCTCCACATTGTACTGTCTATAGACAACAAAACTTGATACTGCTATAAGCCAAATTCTTCGTGCTACCTGTATATTCATAAATTAATACTTACGGAATCTCTGTAACATAAAATCGTATCGTTGTCTAGTCTATTATAATATTATTCTTCACTGTTTTCTCTGTTTGACAGCTGTACAGCTACCAAAAAATTGAAAACGGTCCGAGTGTGTTACGAAAACTCAATAAGCAGATTTGTACGAGTGGGATGCTTGTTTGTCTGACCCTACTTCATGTGAAGTTGACGTGTTTCGTCGTCGATTGGTTCGAGAAACAAAGGGGATGATTATTTTAAGCTCTCATACAGGTCAGTACGTTTATTTTCAATAAATAAAATATCACAGTTTGATCCTTGATCCTTAATAATTAACTAACGGGAGGGCATTAGTTAATTATTACAATAACTAGGTTTTGCCCAAGACTTCGCCCGCGTGGATGTCGCAAAAAAAACCCACGGGAATAAAAGTACCTTTTTTTTGGGTGGGTATTTATCAAATATTTCTCCCGCTCTGGGCGGAGCGGGAAGGCGTATCAGGCTCTTACTGACTAAAATCCACCCGCGTTCCTTCCGTTGCCCGTATGTTGCCAGAGGCCACAGCATCCCTTTCGGACTTTCCCGCGATCCCGGCAGGCATCGGCCCTAGCGGACCCCTACTGACACTTGTGCTGACATCTCTTTGAGGCGCGCGTGGAACACAACGCGTCATCGACCCGGGTCTGGTCCTTATCGGACGGCGAGCTACCCGTTGCTCACTGTCCGCAAGCCCGCGCCTACGGTGGCCGGGAATCGGCCTGGGATTCCCGACGCCCAGGGCGTCTCCTGCGGCGAGTAAAAGTACCAGGTTATTGAGCTGCCTTCTCGCACTGCTTATATACCTATGTAGTATCCGAAGAACGACGTGCCGATTGATATATGATTGCTGGAGGATAAAAAATACTAAATCTAACAATAGTAGCGGAATAGATAACTATGTAGGTCATTGTTTTTTTTTTCTCTAGTATTAATCATGGTCTGGCAGTTTGAATAATTTATGCGGCCTACCCAAATTTTCTTTCTTTGGTATAGTTCGTCGCATCGTTGAGCTCCTTACGTTCTGAGTTGCTGCACGATTACTGACAAATGCGTGCATTGACTGGACATGTCCTCTCAATCTGTGTGGCTCTTTTCTCAAAATTACCATTTCAGACACCAATCTATATGGCCTTCACATGATCTGACCAAGATTATGTCTGGACTTTAAAGGAAACTGTGACCTCTGAGTTTGTTTCGGCCTTTCTTCTCAGAGTAGTCAGATAGGAAACGCTCGTCTATGTCATCTTTTATTTGAGTATTACTTTTAGATCAACTTCGCTTTCCAAAAATCTTACGATGGAATCCTAATCAGTTTTGTGTTTGGTTTGTTGGATAATTTTGGTGTTTTATTTACTGCTGTGGGGCTAAAACTTGCTATTATTGGTGTGGTCAGAAACAGAGTCGAGTGAATAAAACATAATATATTTCTTTTTTTATGCAAAATCTTTCAAAAATTCAAAATTATTCCTTGGATATCTTTATCTGGCGTCGGAAAAATCAACCCTAAGACGATTAAACACCTTTGATTTTAAAAGGACCAAACATTTTTTTTTTATGTGATCGCTTAATTACCGCGGTTTCTGTATTTGATCCTTGAAAATCTGATAATTATTAAAATATAACATTTCTCATTGGTAAATTCATAAAAACACATAGTACCTTAATTAAAATAAATACGAGTAGGTACCTACTTAGATAACAACATATGTAGAAAATTCTAGTGTGCCTAAAACTAACTCATATTATGACAAGATCTAAAATGTAGTTCACAAAAAATATAAAATACCTGGTATTTAAGTACTAACGCGTAATATTTTTGAGATGAAATTCTGCCCCGTATAATTAAATTAATTTTGAAATGAGTTCATTTTATTAAAATTGTACCTGCTAAAGGCACGAGTAAAGTAATAATATTTAGTCGTGGCTAAATTATTCAATTTTAATTACCTAAAGTTTTGATGTAACCATAGTTGGTTGGTCTAAAATCCGGCGACGACCTAGGGTCGTGAGTTCGATACCCACCTGTTGCACTATTTGATGTGAAACAAAAGAACGCTACGTTATTCCTTATCTACTAACATAAGAAATATCATTCACTGACAGACTACGCAAAGCCGAAACCGCTGGCTCTACGAAGGTTAGCACTAAGGAAGGATTTTTGAAAATTCATCCCTTAAAGGAGTTATATGGCGCATTAAAAGTATGTTCCATAAATAAATATCTAAGAAATAAACAATTTACCGATATTGCAAAAATAAGTAAACTCTCTTTGATGACACGGTTGGCGTAATGGCTGAGTAATCGACTGCTGTGCAGCGTGTTGCGGGTTTGATCCCCGCACGGAACAAATATTTGTATGATCTGCAAGTAATTGTTCCGGGTTTGGGTGTTTGTTTGAGAGTTTCTATGTTTGTAAACGCACCCACGATAAAGGAAGAAATTCCTAGTGTGGGGCAACGTTTAAAAAAAAAAATATTACTTCTAATACTTCTACTCTACATTCTTAGCGTTCCAACTTTCTCTTGTGCAACTTTACCAAATTCTCCGCCATGTTTCGCTGTTATTTTAACTCGTTTGTATTAAGTCAATGAAGTATATCATTAATAGATTCCAATTTAAATCACATCAGACAAAGTGTTGAAATCAACCCATTTGTTGAAAACGTTAGTCGTAGAGGTTTCCATGGCAGTGTATGTTGATATTCAGCTAATAAACGATTTACGTACAATCATATTTGAGTAGTCTGGTATTTTTCAATAAAACGAGGTATTTCAAGGCCTAACTGGCAACGAGTGGTTATCGTTACCTACAAGTTTTAATTCTTAGAAATCTTAAATAATAATGAAAGTCATGATTAATTCAATACCATTAATCAATATTATTTTGACAAACAAAAGGAATAATTATTTCAAGTAAAGGAAGAGACTCAATTTAATAACGTTGAAGTCTGTTCTAAGTAAAAATCTAAGAATGGAAGAAGAAAACGTATCGTAGCGACCCCAGTAACGTGGGACAAGGGCAGGAAGATCCAGCTGGGGTCGCGGGAGAGTACGAAAGGGTTACTGAGTTCCCTGACAACACAGGCAACGGAAGGAACACGGGTGGGTTTTAGTCAGTAAGAGTCTGACACAACCTCCCACTCCACCCAGAGCGGGAGAAGTTATTAGATAATTTCCCATACAAAAAAAGGGCATGAAGATGACGATGAATTCTATTATGTAGCAGTCTAAAAGTATTGACCAGGAATTCCCAAACTATTTTGAGCAAGTGACCCCTTTTCAAAAATGAACTGATACCTCAGACGGGGATAGCCAATTATTTTTCATCTTACCGAACTTGTGCACGCTTATCGACTTGTCAAGTTTTGTAAAGGTACAACAATGATACTTCCTACTAAAATATTAGTCATTCTTATAACAAGTTGGTACACGTAACACAAGTTATACAATATCTTGAAAGTTTCAAATAAGAACTTGTGTTCATTAATACGGGTCGATTTTTAGACCTCGGCGACCCCCTAAGTCAGTTTTCGTTTATGGGGGATTAAAAGTGTGTTCCAAGGGGTCGATATCGTCCACTTTAGAAACCCTGGTCTAAACCATCATTGTTTCAATTGAATAAAATGTGAGACTAAATAAAGCAGCAATCAACGTCATCATACTCTTGATTCACAATGCAATTGTTTACGTGCATTGTGTATTATACTATCCCAATTTGACCCAAACAATACCTGGAGAAGACCCGGATGAGACTCGCTCAACCAAGGAAGCATGGTACAAAAGAGAGGAAGCCTATACTCAACAGTGAGTGGAACACCAATGGTGACGGTGAATACCGTGTCTAATATAGCTAGCTAGCTAGGTCCCAGGTGATAACAAATCCCTTTTACAACCTGCAATAATCCGCATTCATGATAACTGTCCCTTTCATGCCTGAAACACGAGCTTTTTACAATTTATACGGGTCGTTAAAAATTTTGCGCCTACTGGAGGAATCTCATATGAAAATATGACGGAATTAAATGAACACATTCAGTTACCGTAGATTACAGGGTTTTAATTTATAGGATCTACAAATATACGCATTTACATACATACATAAACTCATGCCTTCTTCCTATGAGGCTAGGCAGAAACTACAGAATGCCACCTACGATGATGATGATCCTTACATACGAGTACCTACTCCTTTTGATTCGTTTACGTTCTTTATAAACCTGGTCATACACGCACACTGGTTGCGAATACTACGTACCTGACCTTTCTGAAGAACATCACCAATACGTTCGCTATAATATGTCCTTTTAGGGCGTCCCCTCCCGGCGTTTCCACTCACATCTACCTTGTAAAAACCTTTTGTTAGGCGAATTTCACTCATCCTCTCAACATGACCAAACCATATAAGCTTACATTTATATAAAGTATATTTACTTGTGTTGTAATGATACCTTAATAAAATAAAAGAAGAGATCTTTTTTAACGAGCATGTGATAGTTATAAATAAAAAAGAACAAAAAAAGTTAAAAATATAAAATAAAACTTTGCCCGATCTGAGACTCAAACCCAGGACCTGTTGCTTAGTAGTAAAGCTTTCGACCACTAGACCAACGAATGAATAAATTCAATGAAACAAACACATTTTTTGACTGATCACCTCAATTTTCCACGCATTGATAATTGCCAGGAGTCTCAAACAATAAAGCGCCAATAAAACACACAAAACCGGCCAGAATCGGTCCCGTTTGCTGGCAGCCTTCACGTTATCACCCCAGATTTATGATCGCAATATGAGAAAGTTTCTGTCATCGTCAGCGGCGCTCAACATTTTGGAGCACGCGTTATTCATAGCCCGGTTTTTAGGGTTCCGTACAAACACAGTACAACCCTTATAGTTTCGCCATGTCCGTCTGTCTGTCTGTCCCCGCTGTAGCTCAGAGACGCTTAGTACTGGAAAGCTGTTATTTGGCATAGGTATACATATTAATCACACCGACAAAGTGCTAAAATAAAATCATGGAATCAATTTTTTTTAGGTGCTAGGTACCCTTGCCCAGCTACCAGGTACGGTCTATCCCATGGTGTGGGATATCGTTGGCCATTCAAAAGTATAGCGGGTCTGTGAACACCATTCTTCGATTCAAGGATCCGTTTGCGTAATATTAAGCTTTAAAGTGCTAATTTTAGTTAGAGTCAAGTGTCCCCCCCCCCCCAACACCAGCTAAATGGTTGTTTATGGAGATGTGAAAAAATTCATGGCAGTAGTACACATAATGAAATTAAAAGGAAAACTATCACAGCTAAAATAGTCCACCAACTTAAATTTGCAGTTGGAGAACTGACCGTGACGTATATCGTAGGAAGTTTTTTAACTACAATGTTAAGTTTGTTTTTGGAATAAATTTGTCCCAAGTAATCCCAACTTCGGAACCCTTCATTGTGCGTGGTCCGACACGCACTTGGCCGCTTTTTTTTCATATATTCATATTTTCGTAACTAATGTTAAGTTTGTTTTTGGGATAAATTCATCCTAACTTCCCAACTACGAAACCATTGTGCGTGGTCCGACGCGCACTGGGCCGGGTTTCTGTTTATCTGTAAAGATAAAAGACAGCTGCTTGTAGGCCTGGCGTTGAAAAAAATTGTTTCGTTTTAGTAGGAAGTAAGGGCTGAGCTGAATTTTGAGTAGGTAGTTCTGATATAAGAGAGAAACTTTTATAATATATTATAACTTGGTCTATACGATCCCGCGTTTACACCAAGGTATAAAACATGTAATCTGCATGTTGTTACTAGTGTTTTCGATTATCTTTTCCACTTAAAACGAGTTGTAAAAACTAGTTGTATACAAAATATGTCTAAAAGATGACCAAAAACGTAAAAAAATATTGAAACATCTTTAAAAAAAAACAGTCTGCCTAGATTTTTCCCAGCTATTTTGGGGTCAGCTTCCAGTCTCACCGTATGCAGCTAAATATCAGTGATTAACATAGAGCGACTTCGTATCTGACCTTCAAAACAAACTGGGTTTTTGGGTGACTGATTACTGGGTAACATCGTAATACGATAACTCTTGATGAGACTGGTTGTCAGACTTTCGGGCTTCTGACTACCCGTGACAACTGTCTAAGATCTACGTATGACAGCCGGGACAAAAGGCTTGACATGCTTTCCGAGGCACGGAGGGGTCTCGATATGTATAATGGATGGTCACCAATCCACGAACAGACCGCAGCAAGTGTAGCTTAACCTTAGATCAACCTGGGCTGCTGTTATTATTTAGCCACAAAACGTCATAACCATACATATTTTATACACCACATGTGACAAGCCTTTTATGAGACTTGTTAAAAACAAATATCCACATGTGACAAGCCTTTCATGAGACTTGTTAAAAACAAATATCCACATGTGACAAGCCTTTCATGAGACTTGTTAAAAACAAATATCCACATGTGACAAGCCTTTCATGAGACTTGTTAAAAACAAATGTCCACATGTGACAAGCCTTTCATGAGACTTGTTAAAAACAAATATCACAACTTGGTTATAATATAGATGTTAAGGTAAATCCGCAGCTGTAGCCTGCAAAATTCTAATTTTCTTACGTTTTTTGCTATTTACAGGTCAGTGTCAGGCTGTATCTTGATGAAAATATGATTCGCGACCATAACGAATAAGTATTTAGAGAATTATAAATCATTAGAATCATGTATAAGTACATATCTCTTAGTGAGATTTGTTCCATAAGAACTTTTCCATAAGATATTTGTTCTAACACTGACTGCGGATCCACCTTAAGGCGCAGATATATGATTTTAGTGACTTTTAAATCTCTCATAATCTCTTCATATAATGCAAGTAAGTTATGCAAAAAAATTGATATTAAACTAGAAATTCAATTCAAAGTCCATTCTACATATATGTGAATATTTAAGTACTATGGTTTATAGTTTATGAAATAAATTCAGGAAGTAATGTCTACCCAAAGCACAAAAAAAATATATTACTTTCAAACTACTTAAGATATTTTCATGTTTTTTTTTTTGTATGAACAGACCATTTTTAGGGTTCCGTAGTATACAAGGAACCTTTATAGTTTCGCCATGTCTGTCTGTCTGTCTGTCTGACCCCACTGTAGCTCAGAGACGCTTAGTACTAGAAAGCTGTAATTTGGTATAAGTATACATATGAGTATTAATGACGCCAACAAAGTGCTAAAATAAAATCTTGAAAATTTTTTTTTTATCGTAACTCCCTTGCACGTAATGTGGGGATGATGATATTTTCGATTCAAGGATCCCTTGCGTATTTTTTTTTTCTAATTTTGGTTAGAGTCGATTGTCGTCGTCGTCCCCCCCCCCCCCCTACCAGCTATTCGGTTGTTTATGTAGATGTGAAAAATTTCATGGCAGTAGTAAATATAATGAAATTAAGGCGCTGACAAGACCCAAGTGACCAAAATAGGCTTCGCTTAAGAAAAAAAATTGCCAAATCAGTATAGTTTGTGGTAGCGGAAAAAATATATGTTAATTTTGAACATATTTCCCAGAACTTGGTTGTTACGAAAACACGTTTTGAAACAAAAATCTCGATACAAACTTACGTTAAACTAACCTCTCACCTTGAGTTCTAATCCAAAATATCTGTATTAAATATCAACATACGTTACGTATTAAATTAATAACAAGTACGTCTTATTTGGATGCAGAACTTGGTTGTTTTTTATTTTCGATTACTCAACTCAATTTTGAGTAAATAGATAATTGCTTCATATTTTGCAATAAATTACAAGAGTTTTGTCATCGCGCTTCTCTTTCTTTTCTATGCAGACTGACAGTGACCGCGGTTTAGGTGTTGTCAGCGTCTTAAAAGGAAAACTATAGCCGGCTTTACAAGTTAACGAGTTAGTTGGTCGACTCCAATATCGATGTATGGGAGAACAGGTTTTTCAACTAAAATGTTAAGTTTGTTTTTGGAATAAATTTGTCCCAAGTAATCCCAACTTCGGAATCCTTCATTGTGCGTGGTCCGACACGCACTTGGCCGGTTTATTATCTATAATTCTATCTATGCTTTTTTCAAATATTCATATTTTCGTAACTAAAAAATAATATTCTCTAAGAAACCGAACGGCCGCGCGGCGTAAGCGCGATGCACATTTTTATGGCCAAGGTCAACGGCGATTACTCTACCCTTAATGCGGGGTAAAGATGTAATTCATATGAAATTCCCATGAAAATAGGTAAACGTTTATGTTTTGTAAGATTGTTGAATAAAGGACATTATTAAAAAAAAAAACAAATGTCTCCTACAAAAGTGCAATATCTACGCGGTCAAAATGTATGAAACAGTTGTTTTTTTTTTTTTTTATAACCGACGAAAAATTTCTACGTTGGGGATCTAGAATCATGAACTGAATTCATGGTAACAGTTTGTGCGTCGATGTCCCTGCCACCTTGTATAGTAACAATATCCTTTATTCAACAATCTTACAAAACATGAATGTAAAACTAAACTAAAATATAAAGTATCTTATTAAATTTTAATAATTATATTAATTAATAGCTGCGCCCCGCGGTTTCACCCTCATAAGTCTCGATCCCATGGGAATATCGGGATAAAATGTATTACATTTCCTAATCCAGGTCATGGTCCACCCATGCGCCAAATTTCATCAAAATCCGTTTAGCCGTTTTAGCGTGAAAGCGTAACAAACTATCAAACTCACTTTCGCATTTATAATATTAGTTAGGACTAACAGTGCCCGCGACTTCGTCCGCGCGGACTAGTTATTTTTTTAATATTTATTTATATTATATATCAATAAAAATAAATAGAATTACAAAAATAAAAGTATACTCGGTTACTCCTTATTACATCAGCTATCTGCCAGTGTAAGTCCCGTCAAAATCGGTCCAGCGGTTTCAAATATTAGTCGGAACAAACAGACAGACAAACACAAAAATTTAAAAAATAAAATTGTTTTAAAAATTTAACAGACTTTCCAATTTTATTTATCTCTATAGATTATTTGACACCGGTCTAGAATCGTGTGCTGAATTCATGGTAAAAGTTTGCACGTCGATGTCCCCACAACCCTGTATATAAAAAAGTATATGTCACCTTCCAAAAATGAGAAAAATCTCCTATCATGAACACTAAGCTGTCTTGCTAGACGCTTTGATAATAAGTAAAACAAATTGCTCCTTTTAGTACTAAATGTTCTAGGCATATGAAAATTCTGAAATAATGCTTTTCTACAATAATTTAGTTTTCTTCATATATTACGCGAAATAATATAAACATTAAGGTAATTCAGTCGCTAATGTGATTATGATTATGACCTACGTTTACATAAACTACGCTAATTCATACACAAGCGGCTTTCTTACTTTCTTTTTTTTGGCTTTACTTGCAAAGTTAAGTTTTCACACATAATTTATTAAGTCAAAGTCAAATTATTTATTTCAAACAGGCACATAGAAGTGCATTCTATGTGCCTGTTTGAAATAAATGTTTTTTTTGTATATTTTTAAACGTAAAAATATACAAAAAAATGGAATTGATTGTAGTCGCCCCTTCCAAAAGGCTGTTTCGTATGGAGGTAATTGGATAATGAACTACACCGTTAGTCTTTTAAAAGGTTTTAAAATATTTTTGTAGATATTAATTATATAATAAGTGAAGACAATGCACCTAGAATAAAATTACTATACCACATAGTAAAAAGAATTAAAAATGAAGCAATGACAGATACATGTTGTGATAGGTACAAGGTGCTCACATATTTACATTATTGCATATCGTAAATATCCTAAAATTGCAACTAGGTACAGCTAAAAATACACACTCTTAAATTGGTCTATATATTAATTAAATATTAATTAATTGTAGTGGTAGTATACTCGTAGTATAATATTATTGAGAGCTGTGGTGGCCCAGTAGAAACGGCCGTAACTTACGAATTTTAGGGCGTAAGTTTGAACCCAGGCATGCACATTACTTTTGTGTAAATTCATCACCACTGCTATCAAAACGGTGAAGGAAAACTTCGTAAGGAAACCGGCATGTCCTTAGAACTAAAAATTGAAAGACATGTGACATCAACTAACCCGCACTGGGCCCGTGGTGTGGATTACGGCCCACTCACAGCCACAGCAGTGGAAACATTATAGGCTGATTATGCTATACGTTATAATATCAGCTTCAGGTATATTTACCTGTCGCATGCTGAGCTGGACTCCCATTTGGTGCAACCTTGAGACGCACACAGCACTTTGTACAAGGTGCCTTTTTACATCCTCGTCAAATTTCAGGAGGCTGCTATGAAAGACACAAATAATGAAATAAAATTACGATACCTGCTCAATAATTAATATATACTTGTTTTTTTTAGTTATTTAAGACGGTATTTTAGAATACACCACTTTCACAGAACAGAATCACCCCGTTGCGTATGCGGTAGTGTGTGTATAAAAGGGCAGTTACAGCGCGGTATCACACGGGCCGCGTTTTGACATGCGTGTCCCACACATGCCAATTTCCGAAAATTAGAAAAACAAACAAAAAACTTATTTTTTTATTGATTCGTGTCCAGAATCATTAGCATAGTTACCTCTTTGAATTTGACGAGGATGCAAAACGACACCTTGTATATTCGTTATTTGATTTAAAGTATGTCAGTATCGCTCTATTTGTTTAAGTATGTTTTTTTTGTATATTAGCACCTTGTTTTTATACATATACAGGATCAAATTTAATTAGCAAGCGAAACTCCGCAGACGTGATAGGTATCGATACATAAACACAAAAAAAAAAGATTTTGTGTAAGTATTTTTTTTTTTTGGGTAAACGACAGCTTGTTGTTACTGGAAGTATAAGTTGAGAAAAACTGTTTTATTTTATGGTGTTTAGTAATCTTTAATTCAGTTAAGCAACATCCATATGGGTTAGTAAAAAACAAAAAGAAAACCTATGTTAGTAAACTTATGTATTTTCTCTCTCGTCTGTGACGTTTACACAAAAAAAAACAGATTTTTTAAAACTGATATTTCAAGAGACTACACTAGCGGTGGTTAATGAACCCAAAAAACTCATCAAATTAGGTAATTTTTTTTATATTTTATCATGTTTAGATATCGATACCCATCACGCGGAGTTTCGCTAGCTAATTCAATTTGACCCTGTAATTTTATATAAAAACGAGGGTGACACTGAAAGTATTTAGAACTGGCCACTTGTAAACGATATAATAAAAAAAAACAGTTCAAATTTTGAAAATGGAACTTTTTGCCAATATTATTACCTATGTAAATGTAACTTGTTATCATTTAATTGTGCTTTTGTGTGTTGTGCGTGTCTTTTGTGCGCACTAAATAAATATATTTTATCTTTCTATGTTATAATTTTAGTAGGTAAGTAGGTACAATAACCAATACAAAAATCCCTTTATTCTGGCTAACCCACTAGGACACAAACTTTCAAAGTTTTCCGTCAAACCCAATCTTAGTTTTCTGATTCCCAAACAATAAAGAAATCAAAAGTTAGGACGATAATTCTCCGTTCTTTTCGGAATAGATCTAACTAATACTTCAGAGAGGTAAATATTCTATGTTCCAGAATCTAACCAACTTTTGTAATCAGAGTATCTACGTTAGCAAAACAGTAAGTAAGACAATTATTTATAAACAATGCTATATTACTTCAGCACTTCAAGTTACCGATACCTAATTTCACTACAAAGCGAAGAAAAGATCCATACCTAAACGTAACACGGTCTTTTTAGATAAATTTTTGACCGTCTCGGGCCACATCTATATAACCAATTGTCGATATCTCATCGAAATGAACTATAATAACACAGAAAAGCTATTAATATCCATATCATAAATACATTTACAGAAATACATACATACACATTCTTATTCCATGCAAACACATCTACACACGCATTCACCTACATTTCACACACATAGACCATTTTTTTATTTTTTCTCTGTATGTTTATAATTTCCGATTTGGTTATTTTTGTAGTATTAGTCATTATTAAAGCAAATTTTATTTTTATCTTGATATTTTGTTGTTATAAGTTCATAACCGTAACTCATAAGATCCAAACTTTTTATCTGAATTTTTTGCATATACTTTTAATTTTTTATAACTACCCTCGTTATTATTGTCATCAAATCATCAAATGATCAAATAATACCTACTAAGTATCTGTATTCTCATAGCCATACTCATAAATCAATGTTTTATTTAGCAGTCAAATGCAAATTATCGGTAATGTGTGTGTTTCTGAACGAGGAAGACTGATGTGCCGCATAACGTACACAGGTATTTATAATCACATTATTCACACCCTTGGAGTATGTAATGAGCGTAGCAGGTGGCGTTCTATAGTTTCTGTCTACCCCCATGGGAAGAAGGCGTGACGTTTATGTATATATGTATGTATGATAATCACACACGTAATTATACTAGTATTAGTAGACACAAATCACAGGATTGTTGGGATTTGTATGTAAGGTTTGTTTATTTATTTATTTATTTAACCATTTATGTACACACATATAAAAACAGAAAAGAAGAACAGAACAGAAAAATACGTATAAAGGTGATGCTTATTTCTAAAGAAATCTCTTCCAGCATACCTGCGATAAGAAAGTAGAGAGAGATGTAGACACTGTGTGTAAGAGTAGAAGAGAAAATAGAATACATAAAATCGAAACAATTAACAAAAAAAAACAAATATATACTAACATACATACATACATACATACATACATACATACATACATACATGCATACATATATCTAAAATAAATATCACTAGAATATAAAAATTAAAAAAAAAATACAGTGCAATTTAAAGCAATAAATACATACGCAACAATGTCGAAGTGGAAAGATAGTGTTCTTTCACTCTTCTTTTAAATACTGCAATAGTTTGGCAGTTCCTAATGTTTGTTCTTTTATATTGTCGTTACACTTTTTTACTTTACTTTAAAAGTAATTTTGTCGCTTTCTAACAAACACAAATGTCAAAGTGACAGATAAGGGCAAACAAACTTTAACAGCTTAACTAAAATAAGTTTGATGGACGTTTATGAATAAGAGATTAAATGTATAGATTTTCTATGGTATTAAGGTATTTCTTACATTTTCAAGTCTTGTTTTGATAAATGTACAGTAGCTACGATCACTCATGTAATATTAAGACGCTGACAACACCTAAACCGCAGTCACTGTCAGATTGCATAGAAAAGAAAGAGAAGCGCGATGACACAACGCTTGTAATTTATTGTAAAATATGAAGCAATTCTCTATTTACTCAAAATTGAGTGAGTAGAGTAATCGAAAATAAAAAACAACCAAGTTCTGCATTCAAATAAGACGTTATTGCTATTAATTAAATACGTAACATATGTTGATATTTAATGCAGATATTTTGGATTAGAACTCAAGGTTAGAGGTTAGTTTAACGTTAGTTTGTATCGAGATTTTTTTTTCAAAACGTGTTTCGGTAACAACCAGGTTCTGGGAAATATGTTCAAAATTAACATATATTTTTTCCGCTACCACAAGCTATACAGAATTGGCATTTTTTTTTTCTTAAGAGAAGTTTAATTTGGTCAATTGGGTCTTGTCAGCGCCTTAAGCCACTTTTACAGTAGCCAATATCCCATATTGTATTTTCTTAACGCAATTTTCTCTTATAACTTTATCTCGTGTAAGCGTATAAAAGTTTACTATCCCTGTTTCTAGTACCACTTCCTTGTTTCCATTTCTTCAGACGACAAATTATGCCCAATCACATTTGACGTCACTTCCCTTATGTGCTTGTCAATGTATTTTTACCGTCAGATTAAAATATTACGACTGAAAAGCATTATATCATCAAACGGAATCTTCATGAAAAACCAGGAAATGTCTAAATGAATATCTTTGAATTACAAACTGAAATACAGCTTTATGCCTACTTTAATTTGTTATAATGATTATGATAATATTTTTACTAATGTATGTTGTTTACCAGTCTTCAAAGACACAGAAGTGAATGTTTATTTTTGTATACATTCCGTAAATAATTTGAATCATAGACAGTTATGTTACAAGAAGGATTGATAACAATTTGTAAAGATCTCTATGGCTTTTTGAAAAGGTCTACTTTGCTGCCGCGACTTAGTTTAAAAGTGTTTAGTCCTAGCTGTTGCCCCAACCTCCTAGGTTGACTAGCGAGATGCCATAAATAAAAATAAAAAATAGCTGCCGCGACTGCTAACTTACGTGTCAGACTTTTTTTTTTTTTTTGATGGTGGGAAATCATCAAATAACTTCTCCCGCTCTGGGCGGAGCAGGAGGGTGTGTCAGACTCTTACTGACTAAAACCCACCCGTATTCCTTCCTTTTGCCTGTGTTGCGGGGGCCTCGGTGACCCATAAGTACCTTCCCGCGACCCCGGCAGGCATCGGCCCTAGTGGACCCCTACTATATGTGCTGACGACATCTCTTTGAGGCGCACGTGGAATACAACGCGCCGTCGACCCGTGCCTGGTCCTTACCGGACGGTGAGCTACCCATTGCTCACCGTCCGCAAGCCCGCGCCTACGGTGGCCGGAAATCCGCCCGGGATTCCCGACGCCCTGGGCGTCTCCTGCGGCGGCTAGGGGCGAGAGGGCGCGAAACTTGCCTTTCCCTCAACCGTCCCGCCTCCTCCTTCGCGAGCATTACTGCTTCGCAGAAGGAGGTGACGGCTGCCCATGCCCTCTCGCTCCGTACCATGGCCTGAACCAGGGCCGGACGCGAGAGGTCTCTGCCGCCGATCGCCTCCACGAGGACACGGCGGTGCTCTGCCCAAGCCGGGCAGACCTCCACCGTATGCTCCACCGTGTCCTCCGGGCGATCCACACAGTGGTGACACCCGGACGTTTCCTCCCGCCTTATCCGACACAGGCACCTCCCGAAGCTGCCGTGTCCGGTGAGGACCTGCGTCACGCGGAAGGTGAGGACGCCGTGGCGCCTCTCCAGCCACTCCTCAAAGAGGGGACTTATCGCCGCAATCGTGGCGTGCCCAGCACTGGGTTGCGACAACCGTACTTTCCATGATGCCATGAGATCCCGCCGGAGCTCCGTGTGCTGTGCCGCGACTCCTCGCGCCACTCCCATACGTGTGCGAGGACTTTTGCCTCCAGATCCCATGGCGGCAATCCGGCAAGGAGGCTCGCTGCCTCACAGGAGACCGTGCGGTATCCCCGGACCATCCGGATGGCCATGACCCTTTGGGCCGCGCTCAACCGGCGGGCTGGCCGAAGCGCCAGAGAGCGCGCCCATACAGGAGCCCCGTAGAGGGCCATGGACCGCACGACCCCCGCGTAGAGCCTCCGGCAGGAGGCGTTTGGACCCCCTAGATTGGGCAGGAGCCGCTTCAATGCAGCGCCCGCCCGCTCCAGTTTGGGAGCCAATCGTCGGAAATGCTCAACGAAGTTCCACCGGCTGTCGAGGACGAGTCCCAGGTACTTCATCGTCGACTCGACGCCGATAGAAACCCCTCCTACCGTTATTTGGGACCCCAACGGTGGCGCGTTCCGAGGACCATGAAAACACATGGCCTCGGACTTGTGCAGGGCCACCTCGAGTCCCAATTGCCGGATCCTTTCGACGATTGTCGCAACCCCGCGTGCCGCTAATTCGGCCGCCGCCTGGTGCGACCTCCCCTGCGCCAGGACCAACGTGTCGTCAGCGTAGCACACTACGCTGACGCCGCTAGGGAGGTCGGCGCGCAGCACCCAGTCGTATCCGATGTCCCACAGATGCGGCCCCAGGACCGATCCCTGTGGGACACCGCACGACATCTCTTGCCGGTTCCACACTCCCTGGTGACCGGGGTAGATGACGGCCCTGTCCGTCAAATAGGCCTCGACCACACGACAGAGGTAGGTCGGCATCCGGTGATACCGGAGTGCCTCCCTGATGCAACTCCAGGGCAGGGTATTGAAGGCATTGGCGATGTCTAGAGACACCGCCAAGACGACCCCACCCTGGGCAACAGCATTCCCCGTCGTCAGGGCTCGCACACGCATGATGGCGTCCACTGTAGAGCGCCCTCTGCGGAAACCAAACTGGCTCTCCGCCAAATCCGGCCCCACCTGCACCAGCTGGCCGACGAGGCGGTCTGCAATGACTCTTTCAAAGAGCTTGCCCACCTCGTCGAGCAGCACGATGGGCCGATAAGCGGACGGAGAGTCCGCAGGGCGCCCTGCCTTCTTCATGAGGACCAGTTTCCCCGTCTTCCAGCGAAGCGGGAACTGGCCCCTCTCCATGCATGCGCTTAGGAGCCCCCTAAGTCGAGGCCCGAGAGCCTCCAAGGCCAGGACCCAGGCCTTCCCAGGTAAGCCGTCGGGTCCTGGGGCGGTATTTTTGGCATTAAGCCTGCGTACCGCCGCTCTCATTGTGAGTTGTGTTCGCGTCAGACTGGACATCAAATCGTAAAAAAGATATCCCAAAGGGCTTTTTAAATGTCCGAAAATAAGCAATAAAAATAATAGTTTCCTTTCACAAGATGCACTTAAAAGCCCACTCGTCTTTTAGTCTCAACATCAACACAACGCCGATGGTTTACGACGCTACTCAAAAGTAACGTGTTACAAACTCAAATCCTTAACGAGTAGCCAGAAAGTCACAGCACTAGTATTTCAATGGTGGTCCGTACTTATACGATGCGACAACGAGTTATTAACTATACTCTGGCTTTTAATTTGCCAGACTAAAATGCATTTGGTCTTAACATAAAAATAACCTAGTAATAATCTATTATTGGATCACTGAATCATTCTCTGCAGAAGGACCTTCACTGTTGTCGTGTTGTTAATTATTTATGGTGTTATTTAAAAATAAGGTCGATCGCAGCTGTCATTTTAGTCTAGCAAATAAAAAATCAGAGTTTAGTATGTGATGGGTTGCGTCGTTTCGAATTTTAACCTGTTAAGCCCCGCGCGACACCGATTCGGAGTCAAACAATAGAATATCAATTGTGTCTCATTAGCTGTCTTTGTCCGATTAAATGGTTACTTTTGAGTATCGTGGTGGACGATGACACTTAAAATACCTTTATTAAAATCAAAGTATCGTCAGAACTTACCATTAGTTGCAGAACGCGGCTTCATAGGTCAGGTCTGCTTATACATCTGCAGAACCTGAAACAATCAAATAAAATTAGTCATTATTAGTATTAACGTCTCCTGACATTTCTCGGGGCCCTGGGGTCCTGGAAGGTGGGTTCATGTATCGCTCTTGTTCCCTAGACCTGTTTACCTGAAAAGTAAACTCTACACGCACCACGACGCGCGACGTTAACGTAGAGATACGGTGGCGGGAGTATTAACGTTATTATTATAGCGACCGTTTTCGGATGTCCATTATTGAGTGTGCAAGTCATCCCCTGCCATTTTATCTGTATGAATAATATTTTAATATTAATAAAATAATGTATAGAGGTATTTGTGAGTTTGTATGTCGGGGTAATCTTCGGAACTACTGATAGGTACGAGTCCGAAAATTATTTCACTAATGGGAAGATACGGTATTACCAAGTGTCATTATACTTTATGTAAAAACGTGAAATCGCGATCTAGCAAGTTTGTATTAATTTCAGTGCTCATACATAGAAATAGGCTATGAAACTAGAGTTTTCATAGCCTTTTCTATGAAATCCTTAAAAACTTTTGCAGAAACCGATAATTCGTAGTTGTTTTAATGACTGAAATACAAGGAGGATTCAAATAACTGTAGTCGCTTTGTTGAAACATTTTGTTTTCATTGAGCTTCTAATAAGTTTATAAAGGCTCCTACATACTGGCGCGACTTTACGCGCGACGCGTCGCGACACAAAAGCACAGCTTGTAGCGCTACACGCGGTGTCTTTGTGTCGCGTCGCGTCGCGCGACAAGTCGCGCCAGTATGTAGGAACCTTAAAACTAACTTTTGTTTTTATATCTCCACTGTCTCTTTGCCGATGCTTTTGTGTTTTATTTCAAGGGTATCGATGTCTTCTGGGACTCTAAAAGATCAAGTAAATCTTGCCACGTGTAATGTAGTACTTGCATTATCTTTTCAGCTTTTTTCGTAGTCTAAAACTTGATGACAAAGTTGGGAAAAAGCTAAGATGTGATATTACAGACATCATTCATTGTAATATTACGACTTATAGGGTGTAAGAAAACAAAAAAATATAAGTACTTATGTCTAACAGAGTAGGTAGGGTAACTGCTATTATAGTAACTGGCCACTCATAACAAAAGAGGTAGAAACAAGGTAATGTGAACTAAAACGAAAATACAATAGACACAGGAATATTTTTTGTCCTTTTCATTCATGGGCTTGCTTGCATTACATTGTTTCTACCTCTTTTGTTATGAGTGGCCAGTTACTATAGCGTGGCCAATTACTATAGCAGTTACCCTACTCTATGCTCCGTTCGCATATATCATACCATATAAATATACAATAAAATTAACATCACGCAAATTAGATTGGATCGAGGTGGCTCTGGAAAAGTCATGCCTGGACGAATTTTTGAGAGGCTTTTGCTCAGCCGTGGGACAGGGCCTAAATTAAAAATAGGCAGTCTTGGATACTGCCAACAGAAGTGAAATCTTCAAACTTTGGAATAACATACAACTTGTAGGTAAGTGACACACAAACGTCCTAAGTTGGATCAGAATGTAAATGAAATGAAATGAAATGAAATTTATTTGTAAACTGCTGCATTAGGCGAGGACCTGTATGTGATAGCCCTGAGATACAGGTCCTCGCCTAATGCAGGGCTACGGTCAATACTCTGTGCACCTCATTATAACCACCACAGAAAAGACAATTAATAATTTACCTACTAAATCGTATTTTTTTTTTTATTGTTAGAAATAAACTATTTTATTTTATTTTATATGTACACATGCCACCACGCGTCACCAGTCTGGTGCTACACGTCACATTAGCATGTCGCGGTTAGCATGTAATTTTTCCCCTACCAAAAATTCGCCAAAAATTCGTCAACGAACTTATAGAAGTATTCACTTTAAAAAAAAATAGTTTAGATATTACCGACATATAAGCGCACTAACGTACAGACAAACAGGGCCCCAAGTCTGCTATTACAATAGTGTCAGAATGGTCTATTATTGATTTCATAATTGTTGATTTTGACAAGTTAGGTAATCTACTAATATAATGCCGTCATTAATGAGGATCGGAACAGACCATTATGACACTATTGTAATAGCAGACTTGAGGCCCAGATGTTACGTTCTATAATATAATCTAAGTAACTACCTGCAACGAAACATTCGAATATCAGTAACCCGGAACTATCCCAATACTATCAACATTCCTACTGCGAGCCATTTTCTCCTTACTGTCAGCTGGCATTAAAAGCTGAATCACTTTTGATAAATGGAGTATAACCATCAAGTGCCACCGGTCTACGTGTGTGAGTCCCCAAATGTACGTATTATACTAAGGGGACTTTTGATGGGGGGGACAGGGGGGTTAAGAGTGTAAGAGTATGCTGTTCGTTGAGTGCTGATGTGGATGTGTCCTTGTGCGATGACGTAGGATTAGTTTCTGGTAAAGGTTGTGAGTCATGTAATAAAATGCAGGCCGATGACGGGTTTCTATATATTATAGTATATAGTTCCGAAGGTTATTGGTAAAATTAACGACGAAAGACGAGAGAAAGAAATATCTTATAGTAGATCAAATAAAGTTAACAGAAAATTCAGACAAGCATGGATTTTTCTAGATGTATTTGGTAAGTTTCAAAGATGGCGGAAGATAAAGATTCCTATTTTAAAATAGACTGACGCTGACGTAAAGATCAATGTTTGATGCACTATTAATTTTAAGTACAACTCTTTTATTTCCATTCACGTCACTCAAAGCAACTGGCCGGTGTGAATTTATGAGAAGTTGAAAGCTTATATTAAACTTGAATTATAAAGTTGGAAGTCTGGATAAACATAGATATCTGGATGGGCATGGTCGTTTTACCAAGACTCCTCCGTGCCTCGGAAAGCACGTTAAGCCGTTGGTCCCGGCTGTCATTTGTAGATCTTTGACAGTCGTTACGGGTCGTCAGAAGCTCGAAAGTCTGACAACCAGTCTTACCAAGGGGTATCGTATTACCCAGTAACTGGGTTGTGAAGGTCAGATAGGCAGTCGCTCCATGTAAAATACTGGTACTCAGCTGTATCCGCTAAGATTGGAAGCCGTCCCCAACAGAGTTGGAAAAAGGCTAGGCAGATGATGACCTATAAATATCAATTAATTTGTCAAAGATCATGAATAAAAGTCGTAAGTATAGGACATACATCCTAACTATACACGGAAAAAAAGGATATCTTAAATTAAGACAATATCCTTTTGGTCAAGACAAATATTGATTCATTTAGGGGGAAAACAATATATTCTTGAATTAAGTAAAATTTTGTCTTAGTTTTATTGTCTTCTCCGAAGACATTATACTTAAATGAAGAATTATTAAGTTTAATTTTAAGAATATTAATGATATTTTCTTGAATTAAACAAATTACAAGATGATTATTAACATTAACTAAATTAAATTAAAACTAAGTTAGGCTTAAAAAAGGCCCTCGGGGCATTGTACCGAGGATGCTGGCGGCATTTCCTCGCTGAATTGCAATGCTGATGCGTTGCGCGAGAAAGCCGCCAGCTTTTCGGTCACCAGTTACATCAACTAGACGTTTCGCGATTTCCGCAAATAACTTATGCGCACTGGGACCCCACGGACCGAGGGTCTCGACGCCAAAGGGCACAAAGTTGTACTCTCTGCCAAGGCCTCCATATTTAATAACTTTCAGATTTTCGGCATTTTCTGCCGCTGCACCCGCTTTAGAAGTAGTCCGTTGGAGGTGGGACGGTGCCAGTGTGTCTACACAGGTAGCGTCCCACACAAGCATCCGTCCCAAACTCCACGGGACCAAAGACACACCATCAGGTCTTTTGCCATCATCTCTGACATCATCTTGAATTAAGATTATTATAGTCTTGAATCAAAAATATTTGCTTAAGTCAATAATAAAAACCAAGTATTTATTATTCTTAATTTGATAAAACAGGTTTTCTTGGACTGTACATTTACTTACGTTAAGAAAATATTTACTTGGATTGAAACAATTTTTCTGAGAATATTGTTATTCTTCGCTGAAGAGATCTGTTTTTGTCCTTGTACCTAACTTGTCAGGTCAGAGAAAATAACTGTTAAGCAAATTCACTTGACTGTCATTCTTTGCGAGTGTATGAAAAGGCAAATTATCTAAGGGGTCAACGTTATTAGCTAGAAAGAAAGAAAGAAAAATTGTTTATTCTGCACAAACAAAACGCACATTACAAAAATTTACGTAAAATACATACATATACAAAGTAGCTAAAAGCCTGTTAATCAATCCATATAAGTTTGACAATCCTGCTCAGCAATCAAATTCCATGCTTGCACAACTCATTAGATATCATGCATCTTGCAAACCTCAATTAGTTCCTATTACATTAGGTACCTGAAAATAAAGACGACTATACCTGAAAACAATACCGTCGAGACATATTTTACTACATCCAATCAATCTGAATGACAGACTCCATTCGCACAATTTACTTGTATTACGAAGTCAAACCTTTTCCTTCTCTTCAACTGAATTGATGTCACAAAATCCAAGACGTCTATATCGCCTACGTGAATTGTCTCAAGACGTTTCATATTTTCGACTTGACAAAACATCAAGATTTCTTGAACAGTTTAATATTAATGTACATAATTATAAACAAGGGGCTTGTGGCTCACTAATAACAGCCCCACGGGTCGATCGATCAGGTTAAGCTACGTTTACCGCGGTTGGTCCGCGGATAGGTGACCATCTTTACATACCAAGACCCTCCGTGCCTCGAAAAGCACGTTAAGCCGTTGGGGGGGCCAATGGCTTAGCTAACATTTGTAGATCTTTGACCGTTGTTACGGGTCATCAGAAGCCCGAAAGTCTGACATCCAGTCTTGCAAAGTGGTATCGTGATACCTAGTTATGGGTTGTGGAGGTCATATAGGCAGTGGCTCCATGTAAAAGTCTACTAGACTAAATCTAAACCAACTATTTTGGAGTCTAAATCGACCCCAAAATAGTTGGGGAAAAGGCAGATGGCGAAAGTCGGACCAAGATCCGTTAGTTTAGAAGAAAGACGCGGACACACAAAGACACGTAAAATGACTGAATTTTTAATAATAATTATGTATAGACGCAGAAGCAAAAAATCGGTGACGTGTGTTTTTCCCAATCTTGTTTACTTTTTTAATGTTGATGTGTACGATGATGATACAGCCAATTAACGAGCTGTTTATTTTGAATATTAGGTTAAATGAAGGAAATTATCCCGGATGATGGAATCCGGCTGGTGAGTAACACGAATGCTAAATAGTTTAAGGTGGATCCGCAGCGGTAACAACTTAAATTTTCTTACGTTTTTTGTAATTTGCAGGTCAGTATCATGTTGTATATTGATAAAAATCTTATGATTTGCGACCATAAAAATATGTATTTACAGAATTATAATAATTCATATATCTCCCTAAGTTAGATTCGCGGGCTACCACTGCGCATCCACCTTTACCTGTTAAGCCCCGCGCGACACCGATTCGGAGTTTAACAAAAAAAAATCAATCGTGTCTCAATAGCTGTCCTTGACCAATTAAAAAGGGCTTTCTTTCAGCGGTAACCAACACCCTTTTATCAAAGCCTGCCAGCAACTTTGCGTAGAACTTCCATACGAACATTTTATTTTGGTAACACAAACATGTATTGGGCGAATCCGTATTCAAAATCAAAATCAAAAGTCATTTATTCAAACTAGGCTGATAATCGGCACTTTTCAAACGTCAAAATTACATAAGACAGTCCCTCAAAAACGCCCGCCCTTCACTTCCTAGTGCTTTAGCTGGGAATAAGAAGTGGCGCAACAAACTCCCCAGCAGCACACCTGTCTGTTTAGTTAGATAAACTAGATTCTATACAAATCATATGCAAAGTACACTACGAAACACAAAGCATTTTTAATTCCTTGCTTGTTAGCTAGCACACGCCAATATACGAACAAAACAATGAAAACTGTACTCAAGCAGAAATCAAAATTACAACATAAAAACGTAAACAGAACTTAATACCTAAATAAAAGCCTCCAGGCATAAAGGGCGTGCCCGCTTACATATACCTATAGCTGTAACTCGAAGTGAGAAATGATAAAGTAGCACCATCGAAGTAAAAATAAAGGAGTTTGAGGGAATCTGAAGATTTGGTAAATAAATTGCATGAATTGCTTGGTGGCTTCGTCCAGCCAAAAAAGTATCGTTTTACAAAAATGTGATGTTACAACCTCTGTGCATCCTAATTTCTACTATCCTACTACGAGTAATCCTAAAAAATATTATAAATGCGAAAGTGACTTTGTTTGTTTGTTACGCTTTCACGCTAAAACGGCTGAACGGATTTGGATGAAATTGTCACATCGGTAGAACATGACCTGGATTAGGACATAGGATACTTTTTATACCGATATTCCCACGAGAACGAGACGTATGCGGGTGAAACCGCGGGGTGTAGCTAGTATTATATAAAATTAATGTGAACGTGAAAATGTTTAGATGTTTGTTAGTCAATCACGCAAAAATGGCTGAATCGATTTGGATGAAATTTGGTGCACAGGTAGTTTATAACACATAGAATACTTTTATCTTGGTAGTACGTTTGCGTGAGATAATTTATTATTGCTATGGCAGTGTGCTAGCTGACATATTATGGCTAGTAAATTTAATGTTTTGTGTTGCGCGTAGTGTAAATTATTTTGCATACTATTGTATAGAATCCATTTTTTTTCTAATTAAACAGACAGCACTGTTGCTGGGGAGTTTGTTGCGCCACTTCTTCTTCCCAGCTAAAGCACTAGGAAGTGGCGTAGGGAGGGCGTTTTGGGGGATCGTCTTATGTAATCTGACGTTCGAAAACTGCTGAATCTCAGCCTAATTTTAATAAATTACTTTTGATTATGATTTCCTTTACCTACTGCTGACTTGCTTAATTTACCAATTAATAGGCACAGAGCTATACCGATATCCTGTATAACATTTGCGTCATATTAAAGTCGTACAGGATTATAATCGTGTACGACTTTAATATGACTCACTGCAGCAGTAAGCGTAAGCTTTACTAAACGCTTAAACCGTAATATAGTGAACGAGACAGGTGCTTCTAATTCCCTCAGTTCTCAGCGCTATGCCTTTGATATTTATTATTAACTCGGTTTTGTGATCGATGTCTGATTCGTACTTAGGAGGATTTACTTATTCAACAGTAATACTAAAAGCTTATACACCAGGATAATCAGGGTGATCCGATGTGTCATCCTTA
This sequence comes from Atethmia centrago, assembly GCA_905333075.3. NCBI lineage: Eukaryota > Metazoa > Arthropoda > Insecta > Lepidoptera > Noctuidae > Atethmia > Atethmia centrago. Next base: position 24,493,014 of record HG995374.1, on the reverse strand, counting down.
CTAATACTGTAAATGCGAAAGTGAGTTTGTTTGTTTGTTACACTTTCACGCTAAAACGGCTGAACAGATTTAGATGAAATTTGGCACATATGCAGACCATGACCTGGAGAAGGACATAGGCTACTTTTCATTCTGTATATACATAATAATTTTGCACAAGCACTTGAGTCTTAGGTTTGATTTCAAGTCATACAATAGGTTCTTCTATCAGGAATTTTTCAGTAGCAGCTGGAGTCTAGGTCTTTTTTTTTTGGGTGAGAAATCATCAAATAACTTCTCCCGGTCTCGGCGGAGCGGGAGGGTGTGCCAGACTCTTACTGACTAAAACCCACCCGTGTTCCTTCCGTTTCCTGTGTTGCCAGAGGCCATGGTATCCCTTTCCGAGTTTCCCGTGACCCCGGCAGGCATCGGCCCTAGCGGACCCCTACACTTGTGCTGACATATCTTTGAGGCGCTCGTGGAATACAACGCGCCGTCGACCCGGGCCTGGTCCTTACCGGACGGTGAGCTACCCATTGCAAGCCCACGCCTACGGTGGCCGGAAATCCGCCCGGGATTCCCGACGCTCAGGGCGTCTCCTGCGGCGGCTAGGGGCGAGAGAGCGCAAAATTTGCCTTTCCCTCAACCGTCCCGCCTCCTCCTTCGCGAGCATTACTGCTTCGCAGAAGGAGGTGACGGCTGCCTATGCCCTCTCGCTCCGTGGAGTCTGCGTCTGAGCCCGGTTGATGGCAATAGCCTCGTTTTCTGTTAAACAGGACTAAGACATGCTTAAATGAGCGTGTACTGGAATCGGCTTTACAGTTCGGGAATTCAGGCTAAGGGCCGATTCACACCGGGAAAGCAGCAGCCGGCAGCGGCGCGGGGAACACTTTCCGTGTGATATAATTTTAAACTTTATCTACATAATTAAAAGACCAGTATCGCTTGAAAAGCCCTAAAAAGACGCGCGGCCCACGGTGACGTGAGGTACCTCGCGGTCTCGCGGCCACGCGCGTGTTGTCAGCGTTGCCTGTGGCTGCTCTCGTCGCATCTCTGCTTGCCGGCTTCTGCCGTTCCGGTGGAAATCGGCCCAGAATGTGCATGTTTAACTTGTCATTATATATTTTAAATACTGTAAGCTTAAGGGAAAATGGGTGACGTCGGTTTTGTCTTGAAAGAAAAATACGGTCAAACTCAGACTCTACGCTTCTAGAATATTTCTCATAATGTTTGGAGTTTTATATACTTTTTGAAACTACAACATAACATCACGCCGGCATTCCCCGAAGGGTTAGGCAGAGGTGTAGGTATCTACTTAGACCTCTGCCTAACCCTATGTTGTTGTAGTTACTATAGGTAAAGTACACGCACGTTTCGCCAGTTACGTATGTTTAAGTCCCATGTTATAGGAGACGAGCCTATTGCCTTTTTTTGTATTAAGGCTTATATAGAATAACTGTCAATTAAACATTTTTATACTTATTTAATCAAAATCTAGTTTCGGGAACCCTTTTTTGTTGGGGTGGGAAATTATCAAAGAACTTCTCCCGCTCTGGGCGGAGCGGAAGGGTGTGTCAGACTCTTACTGACTAAAACCCACCCGTGTTCCTTCCGTTGCCTGTGTTGGCACGCCTCGGTATCCCTTTTAAATACCTAGAGATTCATGACAAAGAATCGTTATAAAAACTGTTGGATAATCTATAAAATATAAATGGATTTCGATATCACTGTATACCAATTATAGATATAACTAATAAACAATATTTTATTCTATATCTACCTGTACACAAGTCAATTTTGACTTTCAACATAAAATAATATCACGCCTTTTTTCCCCAGAGAGGTGTAAGTACCTTAGTACATTCACATTTCGCCAGTTATATTTAAGTCCCATGTAATGGGGCAAGCATATTGCTATCAACCGGACACAAATCCAGATTCTGGGCTGCTTCTGAGAAATTCCAGATAGAAAAAACCTAATAACACTTTGCCTGACCTGGGAATTGAACCCAGGACCTTAGCAGTAGCGCTTAGGTCACTAGAACAACGAGGCAGATTTTTGACTTTAATTTGGATGTCAAGTCAAAGTGAAATTATTTATTTCAAATAAGCATATAAAAGGCACTTTTAAACGACCAAATGTTCAAAAAATCAGAATTGATTCTAGTCGCCCCTTCCAAAATGTAATTTAGTATGGAGAATAAAGGGCAAGAAACTCCACCATTACTCTTTTCAAATGTTTCACAATATTTTGTATAGGTAAGTACATTAATTATAAAATCAATCTATAATATGTGAAGACGATGCACCTAGAATCAAATTACTATAAGTAACATAATAGGTAAACAGAATTAAAAATGAAGCAATCACAGATAAATTAATGATTTGATAGATACATGGTGCTCACATATTTTCAAACCCTGAAAAGTACACGTTTTCCAAAAAAAAAAAAATAAGTTATACATGAATTAACCAAGAACAGAAATATGCTAGTTATAGAAGCTTTCTGCCCTTCTTATCAACTACTTTCTTGTTAGAAATCCGACTCAGTAATCCATAAATCTACAATGGGGGCGTTTCATAAAAATTCATGCCACCAGTTGGCGCCACTTTGACAAGAGTTCTTCCATTTCGACAATGAATATAAAATACATGATGACGTTCATCATTCGTTTCATTCATTCATACATCATTCAGTCACGACTAAAGAAAATATAGGCGCTTTGACACTTTTGACTGGTCCTGACCTGACGTCTCAGTGCTGCCAGAAAACCCTCATTGATTACTTATATTGTATTCCTTAACAATAGGTGCAAAAGAAATCTAAACACACGTTCCGTACACTCTCTCCTTCCGTAATCAAATTATTCACAACTTGTGCAAACCTCGGTTTGTTATTAACAGCTGACGCTTATTTACCTCCGGTATTTACTTATTTACTATCCTCGTGGTGACGACGTCAATGGAAGCTTTGTTTTCCTTTTAATTAGCACAACAATATTGAGGTTTTACGAGAATTGGACAAAATAATTGCAGATTTCTTCGAAAATGATGTTGCACAACCAACATAATTGTAATTGTAATTGTAATTACGGCTATTAGATGGAGGTAAAAAAATATTATAAAGAAAAAACTTGGTGCCTATTGATTTTGTGGTTTATTTGCGACAACTGATTGTGGCAGATTGATATTTGTGGTTCCAAATATTTCAGAAATTGCTATATAAATAGTGATGTCCTGAGAGAATTCCGGCAAAGAAAAGACCAGTGTCCCAACTGCGTAACACTTTCAAGGAAAGAAAGGATTTTGAAGGAAATTCCTAGTTCAATTGCTTCATAGGTTCGAAAAATATGCGCCTGCTCAACAACGTAAATTACACAGTTGAACTCTTGTTGAACTCTTTCAAAATGAAAGCAAGCCATTAGCATTGTAAGTGTGTAACGCATTTACCCTGCAAAGCACTTATGGCCCAACTTTTTTTTTTTGGGAATTATAAAAAAACCTTCTTCCGCTCTGGGCGGAGCGGGGCGGGGTGGTGTGCCAGTGTGCCTGACTCTTACTGGCTAAAGCCCACCCGTGTTCCTTCCGTTACCTGTGTTGCCAGAGGCCACGGTATCCCTTTCCGACTTTCCCGCGAGGGCAGGCATCGGCCCTAGCAGACCCCTACACTTGTACTGACATCTCTTTGAGGCGCGCGTGGAACACATCGCGCCGTCGACCCGGGTCTGGGGGGCAACCACGGCCTCTATAGCAGTATTATTTTAATATAACAATAGTGTGAGAATGAGATGAAGCTATACAGGGGGTTTAGCTCCATCTCTTTCCCACTGTAAAACAATATTAAAATAATACTGCTATAATAGGCCGTGGTTACCCCCTGGTCCTTATCGAACGGCGAGCTACCCATTGCTCACCGTCCACAAGCCCGCGCCTACGGTGGCCGGGAATCGGCCAGGGATTGCCGACGCCCAGGGCGTCTCTTGCGGCAGCTAGGCGCGTGAGGGCGCGAAGTTTGACTTATGGCCCAACTTGTAATGATAATGACCATCTAAAATTCTAAACCAATAATAAAATAAATAGTAGGTAGCTACTTACTATAATTTTATTATAACCCCGCGCTATTCAAATATAAATTATTATTGTCCCCTTTTTTTTTTTTTGAGGGTGGGAAATCATCAAATAACTTCTCCCGCTCTGGGCTGAGCGGGAGGGTGTGTCAGACTCTTACTGACTAAAACCCACCCGTATTCCTTCTTGTTGCCTGTGTTGCGGGGGCCTCGGTGACCCATAAGTACCTTCCCGCGACCCCGGCAGGCATCGGCCCTAGTGGACCCCTACTATGTGCTGACGACATCTCTTTGAGGCGCGCGTGGAATACAACGCGCCGTCGACCCGGGCCTGGTCCTTACCGGACGGTGAGCTACCCATTGCTCACCGTCCGCAAGCCCGCGCCTACGTTGGCCGGAAATCCGCCCGGGATTCCCGACGCCCTGGGCGTCTCCTGCGGCAGCTAGGGGCAAGAGGGCGCGAAACTTGCCTTTCCCTCAACCGTCCCGCCTCCTCCTACGCGAGCATTACTGCTTCGCAGAAGGAGGTGACGGCTGCCCATGCCCTCTCGCTCCGTACCATGGCCTGAACCAGGGCCGGACGCGAGAGGTCTCTACCGCCGATCGCCTCCACGAGGACACGGCGGTGCTCTGCCCAAGCCGGGCAGACCTCCACCGTATGCTCCACCGTGTCCTCCGGGCGATCCACACATTGGTGACACCCGGACGTTTCCTCCCGCCTTATCCGACACAGGAACCTCCCGAAGCTGCCGTGTCCGGTGAGGACCTGCGTCAGGCGGAAGGTGAGGACGCCGTGGCGCCTCTCCAGCCACTCCTCAAAGAGGGGACTTATCGCCGCAATCGTGGCGTGCCCAGCACTGGGTTGCGACAACCGTACTTTCCATGACACCATGAGATCCCGCCGGAGCTCCGTCCGCTGTGCCGCGATTTCTCGCGGCAGCGGACTTACGCCCCGGCGTTTCGCCTCCTCGCGCCACTCCCATACGTGCGCGAGGACTTTTGCCTCCAGATCCCATGGCGGCAATCCGGCAAGGAGGCTCGCTGCCTCACAGGAGACCGTGCGGTATCCTCGGACCATCCGGATGGCCATGACCCTTTGGGCCGCGCTCAACCGGCGGGCTGGCCGCAGCGCCAGAGAGCGCGCCCATACAGGAGCCCCGTAGAGGGCCATGGACCACACGACCCCCGCGTAGAGCCTCCGGCAGGAGGCGTTTGGACCCCCTAGATTGGGCAGGAGCCGCTTCAATGCAGCGCCCGCCCGCTCCAGTTTGGGAGCCAAACGTCGGAAATGCTCCACGAAGTTCCACCGGCTGTCGAGGACGAGTCCCAGGTACTTCATCGTCGACTCGACGCCGATAGAAACCCCTCCTACCGTTATTTGGGACCCCAACGGTGGCGCGTTCCGAGGACCATGAAAACACATGGCCTCGGACTTGTGCAGGGCCACCTCGAGTCCCAATTGCCGGATCCTTTCGACGATTGTCGCAACCCCGCGTGCCGCTAATTCGGCCGCCGCCTGGTGCGACCTCCCCTGCGCCAGGACCAACGTGTCGTCAGCGTAGCACACTACGCTGACGCCGCTAGGGAGGTCGGTGCGCAGCACCCAGTCGTATCCGATGTCCCACAGATGCGGCCCCAGGACCGATCCCTGTGGGACACCGCACGACATCTCTTGCTGGTTCCACACTCCCTGGTGACCGGGGTAGATGATGGCCCTGTCCGTCAAATAGGCCTCGACCACACGACAGAGGTAGGTCGGCATCCGGTGATACCGGAGTGCCTCCCTGATGCAACTCCAGGGCAGGGTATTGGAGGCATTGGCGATGTCTAGGGACCGCCAAGACGACCTCACCCTGGGCAACAGCATTCCCCGTCGTCAGGGCTCGCACACGCATGATGGCGTCCACCGTAGAGCGCCCTCTGCGGAAACCAAACTGGCTCTCCGCCAAATCCGGCCCCACCCGCACCAGCTGGCCGACGAGGCGGTCTGCAATGACTCTTTCAAAGAGCTTGCCCACCTCGTCGAGCAGCACGATGGGCCGATAAGCGGACGGAGAGTCCACAGGGCGCCCTGCCTTCTTTATGAGGACCAGTTTTCCCGTCTTCCAACGAAGCGGGAACTGACCCCTCTCCAAACATGCGCTTAGGAGCCCCCTAAGTCGAGGTCCGAGAGCCTCCAAGGCCAGGACCCAGGCCTTCCCAGGTAAGCCGTCGGGTCCTGGGGCGGTATTTTGTCATTAAGCCTGCGTACCGCCGCTCTCATTTCTACCTTGGTCACCTCCGGAGCATCGTCGTCGTCGTCGTTGGCGGTGTGGTCCACATCGGGCACCGCAGTAGGCGGAGCCATAGGCGGGGAGGTGTGTTCCCCTCGGGAAGGGAACAGAGCGCTCACCACGTCCTCCACAAGCTGGGGCCGGAGACTCTGCGTCAGCGGGGGAGCCCATGGGCGGAGTTTATCCCGCACCACTTTGCACGGGCGTCCCCACGGGTCCCTGTCCAGAGTCCCCAGCGACTCCTCGCGGGCCAACCCCCTGGCCCGCTGGATCTCCGCTTGGAGGGCGGTCTTCGCCGCTCTGTACCCCTCGTACAGCTCCGCCTGAATGGCTTCCGTATCCGGAAGTTTGATACGGAGCCTACGGTGCCTGGTGTACCGGCGTCGCGTAGCCACGCACGCAGTGCGCAGAGCCGTCAGCTCCTGCGACCACCAGTACACCTGGCGCGAGGCACGTCCAGGCTGGACCCGGGGCATTGCCACGTCACATATGTCGGACATGGCCTCCCGAAACCACTCCGCCTCGTCGTTGATTGTGGCAGGCCTGTCCGGTGGTGACACCCAGGCCTGCACGATCGAGGCTTCCAGGAGGAGCTCCCGGTCCAGCTGCTTCAGCGCCCACCGCGGACCACTCGGGGCCCGTCGGACCGGCGCGTCCGAGGTCTGGGCGGAGACGTCGAACCGGATATACCGGTGATCGGAATAGGTCTCCACCCCCTCCATGACACGCCAGTCAACTACACGCGGCGACAGAGCGGGGCTGGCGAACGAGATATCCACCACTGATTCACCCCGCATCCGCACACACGTGGGGACAGAACCCCGGTTTAGGACGACCAGGCCTGTCTCCAGAGCCCAGTCCTCCACCATCCTGCCCCGTGTGTCCGTTAACCGGGAACCCTAAGCCAAATTCTTGGCATTGAAGTCCCCGAGGACGAACACGGGGAGGGAACCAAACCCAACGACGACGTCTCTCAACTCCGCAAGGGAGTTGTGGAACTCGGCAAGAGTTCGGTTCGGAGAGAGGTAGACCCCCACCACGACAATCTCCCCGAACCGTGCTGCTACGCAGCCCCGCCCTCTCTTGACGGCCTCGAGGGACGGGGTACCGGCGGCGGCCGACGAAATTAGGGTCACTGAGCCGCTCAGGTCCTCCCTCCAGTCATCCCTGGGCGGGACAAAGTACGGCTCAGCGACCACGGCGATGTTAATCGACCACTGCGCCATGCTCTGGAGCAACAGATCCTGAGCGGCGGCGCAGTGGTTGATGTTCGCCTGGAGGAGGCGTAATGGGGCCATTAATGGCACTCCATGTCAGCCCGTCCCGAGAGGGGCCTGCCGCAGCGGCCACGGTGGCGACGGCGACGACGGCGGTGTTGGAGGCGGCAGCGGCGGTGGCAGTGGTGGCGGCTGCGGCAGTGACGGTGGTGGCGGAGGGCTTGCCTCTGGCCCTGGCTTTGGTGGGTGGGGCGCAGGCTTTGCCCCCCATCCGGTGCTCGGCCGGCTTGCCAGCCGCCGCACATACGGCACAGTGCGGCGCGGCAGTGCACGAGCCGGCCTTGTACCCGGGCGGACCGCAGCGGTAGCAAAGACCGCTGCGGTCCACCTCCGAGGTGCAATTCGCTTGCACGTGGTTGCCCACCTGGCAGCGGAAGCACCTCAGAGGTCTGGGTTCCAGCAGTTTCACCTGCGCGGAAACCCAGCCCACCAATAGCCGTTGGCCCTCCCCGGTAACTTTTCTGGCCGCCGACACGGGGCAGCTCACCATAACGGTTTGCAGCCCCGTGGAGTCAGGACGGATGATGCCTGCCTTCACCTGCTCGGCAGAGCACCCCCCGGTCCTAACCACTACGGCGACCACCTTTTCTTCCATCGCGGAGTCGTCCAGGCCCGTGATGCGCATGCTAGCGAATTTGGTGGGCCTGGACACTCGGACCTCGTCCGCATTTAGTGACGCCCTAAGCCTTTCGGCCAGGGCGTCAGCGGCCGGGCCACTGGCCCTACCGGGGACCTCCACCATTCGGGCCCCAGTCGCCGTCACCTTCATTTTGAGGCCTTTTGCTGCGCCGAGCTCCTCCAGGCGCACCGCCTCACCCACCTTCGCCATTACCGTCCTATAGGACACGCCCTTCTTCTCCGCATCCGGCTGTAGTGTGATCACTACAGCTGCGGAATTCGGGGCGCGGAGCCTAGCCGCGGCGGTTTGCTCCTTGCGCCGCTGCCGCCTCTCCCTCTTTTTGGCCGCCCTTTTCGCCTTAGCCGCCTTCCTCTTCTCTCCGGCTACCTGCCATTCGGCATCGGCCGGAAGAGATTTAGGAGGCGGGGGCGGCCGTCTCGCCACCGGAGCCCTCGCCGATTATTGTCCCCTTAACGATTGCATACCTACATAAGGAATAATGCTTCCAAAAATTCTTATGGCCGTTACTAAGAACAATTCCAGAGTTTTTTTTAAGACCTACGAGAGCCAAGAGTCCATTCTGCTAATTGTGTTTTAATTAAGTCTAAATCTAATATACATATTTATTTATTTATTTATTTATCAACTTACATTTACAATTATAGGATAACCCAATATGATAAATGCGCTTGTCCTAACTTAATCGATATTAATATCTATAACGAATTAGCTTTTGCCCGCGGCTTTGCCAGCGTCGAGGTTTTTTTTTTTCTTACTTAAGAATTATTTTTTTGTTGTTTGTTATTGTCAGGGGAAAGGCCCACAAACACAACAAAAAAAATAATTAGCGAAATCGGTCCAGCCGTTCACGCGTGATGCCGTCCGTGACCAAGGGGGTATTTATTTTTATATATGTATATAAGATCCTATGCAATGCATTCCTCGTGAATTAAGTGTAAATAAAATAATATTTTTATTTCAAGGATGAAGGTCGAAATTATTAAGTGGTAACAATAGTTACCAGTTATAATGTCGGTTTGTAGATAAAATGGCGGCTTACAAAATGTCTAGACTTATTCAAATTGGCTTTTAATTAAATTTTGACTTTGTAGGCTTATACTTTGCTGGAGATATTTTCATTTTAATAACAAAAAGACTGTATTACTCAAAAATATTGTATTCCTTGTGAAGGCCGCAGGAATCCGCTGGATGTGGAGAGCACAGAACCAGTCAAAGCGGCGGTGCTTGGGGGAGGCCTATGTCCAGCAGTGGACGTCTTTTGACTTAAATGATGATGATGATGATTGTATTCTAAAAGTGATAGGTAGATAGCTCATGTATTCGTATAGGCTCCTCTGTACTTTAAAATCCGTGCGTGCGTAGCTTCAAATTTCTTTAGTTTAGAATCTTCAATTTTAGCGTATAGGTGTCTTCATATAGAACGCTTTTGCAAAATTTTATACTGCGCTAACGAATATTTTTTGAGATAAAAACAACCGACTCGTTTCAAAAAAATCAACTTATTTACATGAAATTTACATTTTACCACAGATAATTTACGAATATCACTCCTAGTTTGTTCCGCTTCACGTTCAGACAAAGTGACAGACATTTTAATGGGTTTTAGTACTTCTAAATATTGTAAGTTTTTAACTTTAATTAATTTTTAAATAGCTGCTACCGCAATAAACTGAATTATAAAGCAAATAATATAATGAATGAAATTAAAAATAATAAAGTTTTGTGTAATAAAATAAAGTGTGTAACGAAAGGTAATCGAATGTTAGTGACGTTAACGTTTGACAGTTGTCACTCATCATATGTACAAAAGGCAATGTTAGTACTGTTACTTAAAGTTCATTTTTAATCCCAGATAGTAATTTGACAATTGTAAATGTCAAACTCCAAATTGAAAAACAAACAACAAAGTTTTGAAATTTCAAATTACTAATTGGAATTAAAAAGCGAACTTTAGTAGAACTTAGGATGCAAGAGCTAGCGAAGCGAGCTCGGGACTGGGGTCACCCCGATTCCGACAGGTTAGGTAATTTTGACTCGCCACGTCACGTCATCTTGCTCAGCCTTAATACTCCCACTGTTCCAGCAATCCCGAAAAAAACTATGCCGATTTTTTCTCGGGACCTATGGTCTGGCACACTTTAGGGTTTTTAAATATACACTAAAAAGGGTACCTAGATATATACTACCAAAAACAAATTGCTTCTACAAAAAAGCGCCCGGTGTTAAAGTACAGCGATGATTCCTTAGTATATAATATACCTAGTCACTTTGCGCCACTTATGCATAGGCTTCTACAGACAGGCGCGACGCGATAGCGCGACGCGACACCGCGATATCGCGCCAGTCTGCACGAGCCTTTATTAGGGGCGAGCCTATCGCCAACAATCCAGGCTTCTTCTGAAAATTTCTTGTTGGAAAATCCTCATAACGTCCCGAAATTTAATCGGAAAATTAAATCCAGGACTGAACAGCCGGTAAACAAAACAAAAACACAAACAACAGAAGAAAAAAAGCAAATTGCTCAAAATAATACACCAGCCAGACTAAAAGGCATCCATAATTATTCTTAAAAGGATCTAGCGTATTACGTCTCATTATTATAATCAAGTAGCCTCGCAAAAGGCCTCATTTCCACGAGGGTCTCCGGGAAATATATTCTGCCATATAGAAGGGGTCTTGACCTCAAGCTTTCGGGTGTTTCGGCGAATTGAAATCTTTTGATGTAGCAAAATAATGTTTTAGGTATCTTAGAGCCAGTTCACCATACTCTGTTAGTTAGTTTTAACGACCAATTAAATAGATAACGTCCCGTTACGTATAGTTACTAGTGAGTGTTTCACCACGTACTAATGAATGGTTTATTCTCTTGACAAGGCGTTAAACTTAATCACTGCTCCGAAGGTCTGTTAATGCTTGTCTTGCTGTCAATTAGTTGTCAGTTGCTCAAATAAACTGAAAGCAGCGTATAATTTTATTTTTGAACACGAATATGGTGATACTTTAGGGATCCTGTCTTTTTGCCGAAAAGATTTTGCCAAAATTTCACTGCCCAAACAAATTTTAGCAAACTTTTTTTTACCAATGCAATGTTTGGAATGATTTTTGTACGCATATTTTCATTTGGTCAAATTTTTACTTGGCAGAATATTATCAAGGATAATGTCGTTTAGGCATTTGGTCTTTAATCAAATGATTTATTACAGCAAACAATCTTTAGATAATAAACGTTAGAGAAATTTATGTGCTTGAATTTGTCTGAAACAAGTCAAATTTATGTATACTTATGTAACTAGTTAGAGTAGGTTATTATTAAAAAAAATGGTTAGGTTAGGTTAAAACTGAGACCTCATAAGCACGAGTCGAGCGAGCAAAGCTAGCGGTGCCGCGGCAGCGGCCGGCGAGTGCCAGAAACGAATAGATTATATAGAAAAATATATGGAAAATAGATATTATTTTTAGCAAGCTATCGAGAACCGAACTACTTGGTAGAAATTTTATTTTGGGTAAAATGAGTTATTCCAACTGAAATATTTGACTACATAAAAATTGGCAATAGTACTAGTTCGTAAACAAGTTATTGTTTAAACGTTCACGTGCCAAACATTAGGTTTGCGTTACAATTATTTGTGAAGAGATTTTTTGCTAAGTAATAATTTGCCAAATGAAATTATGCGGAATATTGTTTGGGAAGTGATAATTTGGCAATTTATTTTCGATGAAACAAGAGAGACCCGATATCTTAATTCCATGAGCATCTTCTAATCATCATTTTTATGAACAATCGTCATTGCATCTGTTTTTTTTTTTTTTTGTTTTTGTGTTCTACTATATTTAAAGTTTTTTATCGCGTCCTATTAAAATTTCTTTTTCAGTAGCGCATAATTTGGCTCCGCAACTTTTTTGGCATTTTAAAACATATTTTTTTTTTTAAATTGCAATGTAACCGAAAACAAACATAAAATTACACAGGTGCTCTTTCGATTTGTTTTTTTTTTGTTTTTTGGATGGGAAATTACTTAATTAGAATTATTAGTGGAATTACCGAACAATACATTATTATACGGCTAGTTCCAGTGAGGTATGTTTTGTTTGGACGGCATATTTTGTTTTAATTTCTTATAAACGAGAGTGAATGAACAAGTCAGAACTGTTTTTTTTTTGGGTGGGAAATATCAAATAACTTCTCCCGATCTGGGCGGAGCGGGAGGGTGTGCTCTTACTGAGTTAAAACCCACCCGTATTCCTTCCGTTGCCTGTGTTGCCAGGGGCCTCGGTGACCCCTTAGTACCTTCCCGCGACCCCGGCAGGAACAAGTCAGACCTGTCGTTTTTGTTCACTGGATCACAAATAATATCTACTAGACGTTTGATTTAGCAACGCCTTATTAAGGTTCCTCCATAGAACGTAAACCTTTTTGACGTCTACGTCAATTTTAACAGATGATTTGTTAATGGCTAATTAATAATTGTTTTGTGAATTCGGGTAAGGCAGAAGAGCAGGTATTTGTTTTATTTTATGTTTGCAAGTTTTTGGTAATTAAAATACTTAAATAAATTATTAACAAACTCTCCACGTTGTTACACCTAGGTACAAGAAGCAATGCCTTAACAGGCAACAAAGTTCTAAAAACCAACTTATTATTAAAATCTTCAAAATTCTGTACACCTAGTTCGCAATAAACAATTTGAATTTGAATTCGCTTTACGGCCGAATTCGGTCGCTAAGTCCTAATGGGGTCCCTAGACAGTCAAGATTGTTTGACAAGCACGAAAAAATTGCAATCTTGTCAAGCAATTTGAATCCCCGAATTTGCAGACCCTGGAACGCATTTTATAAAAGGAACGGCACGACAAAATGCCCTTTTCAATTTATCTATTATATTTAATAATATATCTGTAATTTATCTATATCTTCACTCGTAATCATTGTTGGCAGGCTCTATCTACTATTATTCACTTTGTTATCACTAGTATCTAGTGTTATTGTGCCATAAAAGAATGTTCAAGTATCACATCCTAATACCTTTTTAACCTGAATATTAGAATACGCGATACCATGCAACTACTGGCTGACTTATGACAGTTACCTGGTTGTTGACAGCTTATTGAAACCTAGTTCTGAAAATAGGCTTAGAATTGATTTTTTTATTTTAGATGGGAAATCATCAAATAACTTCTCCCGCTCTGCGCGGAGCGGGAGGGTGTGTCAGACTCTTACTGAATTTCGCAGTCTTGTGGTTGGTTGTTGGTTCTGTCAGTCGCCATTTTGAACTAGGTACTAGTGTTGAAACTAAGACTGCAAAATTCAGTGCTAATCGCATCACGCGTCAAGGTATAGTGAACGCACTATACAAAGAATGTCCTATTTGTATCAACGAACGTTTCGTTTCGCATCGTGTTCGCACTCCTAGCATAAGCATAATCACCCTATAATGTTTCCACTGGGACACAGGCCTCCTCTCGGAATAAAAAAAAATACTTAGAATATAAAATTAAGCTGGTACACTTAGAGATTTATTTATAAACGATGCTTAAAGTTACAAGGCGTTTAAAACTCAAAAATATATGGTTAAACAGTCGCTAATCATTACTTAACTTTAAGCAACGATTATAATTAAAGGTAAGGTACCTACCATTTTTTTTGGAATTCAACGTGCCCAGCATCCTAATTACTTCTAAACAAGTTATATTTTATTATATTTTTTTTTTCTTAACACTGGAAAATACATAATCTTTCATAAAATTCATACATAAACTCACGGCGTCTTCCATGGGGTAGGCAGAAACTATAGAACGCCACCTGCTACGCTCTTTACATACTCCTTTTGCTTCGCTTGCGTTCATACATCTGGTCATACACGCACGCCGGTTGCGAGTACTACGCACCTGACTCTATATGTCTTTCTGGAGCGTCCCCTTACGGCATTTCCACTCACATCTGCCTTGTAAATACCTTTTGTTAGTCACCTTTCATTCATCCTCTCAACATGACCAAACCATCTAGGCATACTCTTTTCAATTTTTGTCACTACATCTTCCTTTAAACCGCACCGTTGCATAAAATAAATAAATAAATAAACTGTCGACATTACTCAAACAACCGGAAAACTGCAACCATCTTTCAGTACCCGATAATTAAAGTATTTAGGGAAATAAAGTAAATCAAAAGATTTTATTTCATTTCATTTCTATTTCAAAACCACTAAAACTAAACGAATATTGAAGCTCTTAGCGGTTCCGGATATAGTAGTTTTGTTAGACGTTCCGGAATTCTTTCTTCGCCTTTGCTTTTCCGCTCTTTTTTTCAAGCATAAGTAATGAACTATGGAGACAAACTATGGGTATGAGATATGTATGTCGAACGTGTTAGTAAATAAAGATTATCGAAACCGGAATAAAGGCTTAATGAAGCAAAGTATGCAAATAAAACTACCTATAATTCAATTGTAAACAGGAAAATAAAGATAGTCTTCCCTTTTGAATTGCATCTAAAATAATCGTTACTTGAAGGTGTTCCTCCCTTCAAATAACTGTAATACTTAAGTATAATCTATATCTTTGACAGTCAAAAACAGTCCAAAGCCCAAAATTCTGACAACCAGTCTTACCAAGGAGTATCGTGTTACCCAGTAACTGGGTTGTAAAGGTCAGCTGCCTGCAGTTACTCCTTATTAAATACTGTTATTCAACAGCATTCTGGAATTAGACTGGAAGTCGACCCTAACATAGTTGGGGAAAGGCTAGGCAGATTTTGTCTTAAGTATAATCGAAATTATCCCTTCCATTACAAATCACATGAAATAATTCTCACAATCAAAGGAAATATACCCAATAACGAATTCCAATTTGCAATATTGATGGTACTAAATAAACAAAGTTCTCTTTGAATCTGCGCCAACGCCGGATATCCGTAGCAATTGTTTATACCATGTCAGATGACTGAATCAACATATTTATACATGTCGGCTGACTGTACCAACAAATCAATGACACAGAGAAGCAACAGATGTTGAAGTAATATGACTTCACACAGGAAAGCGGTGTCGAAATTACACCAAGGACCGCAATAAAAGTTAATTTGAAATTTAATTTCCTTCATGAAATCATGAATCAGTAAATTGGATTTTTAATAATGCTCGATTTTATGTCTTAACGTCTGTTAATGCTGTGTTATCCTCATTATTTTCCATGCTCAGTTTTCATGATTTGAAAGCGTTAAATTTGTAAAATTGGTTCTGGAAACCCTTTATCCGTCTCAAAGGTCTAGTTAAATGAAGTAGTGCTACTTCGTTTAACTAGGCCTTTGAGGCGATTACGATCAAACAAAATAATCCGATTAAGTCTATTGGGAATGTAAAAATGTTTATCTTCATGAGTAGAGAAAATACAAACTGCTTATGCATCGTCATTAGCCATTACAGCAGTCCAGTGCTGGACATAGGCCTCCAATTGCACGCCATTGAATTCGGTTCTCGACAACTCTCATCCAGCTGCGCGGTGGAACAAGATCTTCGCAGGGTGTTTGGTAAAACACCCTGCGAAGATCTTGCTCCACCTACCCTGAGGGCGTCCTCTTCCACCTTACACTTGCCGATTCGCGGTCTCCACTCAATAACACGTCTACCCCAGCGGTTATCAGTTCTACGGCTTATATGGCCGGCCAAATTTGGTTCTCTGTCGGATCTCTTCGTTCTGGATTCGATCCCCGAGAAAAAACCCCCGAATTGCTTGTTAGTATTCGCACAATTTTAGGGTTACCCTACAAATGAAGGCAGCAGCGTGGTGCCGTGCTTGGTGCATGAAAAGAGTAACATCTCCTCAAAATGGCACGATAAAAAAAAAAAAATGTGTCAAGAAATTGCCAAGACGGCCGTTTCAAAACTTTTAAGCTTAAATAAACCGTAGGTATATTTCAGTAGCGCGTGGTTCCGAACACGCCAACCTCCGCCGGCTCGGCAGTGGGTCCCATTGGACCCCAGAATGATGAGATACGACACACATTTGGTACGCTACCCATCAAATCTTATGAATGTGCATTAATTAGCAGAGTTGGATAAAAACCCATATGTTAACGCCATTAAATCTTTTCTATTTAGCGCGTAAGTTTAAAAAAATCAAAATGTTTGTTTCAATAACTTAAAAATACGTTTACAACTGAAAGTTTCAGTTATTTTCAGTAGCTCCATCAGTTGCAAATTATTGGAGGTAAAGAGTTTTAGGTCATCCATGTAGAGGAGATGAGACATAACCTGACCACCTCTCCTCAACCGATAGCCTAGACCTGAATCCTCCAGCAGTGTGCTTAGAGGATTCAAGGCTAAGCAGATATTACTATTATAACTAACTAACTAGATAGGTAACTTAAATTCGCTGAAAATAAGTAATTAGACCTACTTATTTTCAGCGAATTTAAGTTACCTATCTTTTATAACTTTGTATCTTAAGTAACTTTGCAGTAGACTGACGTGGTTTGACCGACCTCAAAATATAAGATATTTCCCACAAATTTATTGTATAAAATAGGCGCGGTAACATATTTTTATTAATAAATTCGAATGCTGAAAGTTGATGTAAATTCCTGAATTTCATGACGTAATTCACAACATCCCGTCGACTCAGCTGTTGTGTGATATTTCAAAATCTTGCCGAGCCGAGTGGTTAAAAAAACGTAAACAATGTCTCATCACATCACCTAAGAATGTACGTCAGAATTTTGATAAAATGTAATTCACCGGAAAATGTATTGTTAACCCTTCTGTGCAAAACCTGACCAATTAAACGTGGTTTTATCTTCACGCCTCAAGCAAATTTTAATTTTATCTAGCGAAATAAGGGTCAATGCGACACGTGTCTCGGAGATAAAAATAACTTTATACATGCTTGTACTATCAGGTTATGCGCTGAGCGACACAGTTATCTGTTTTCCTCTAACTATATTTTCGAGTTGAGCTATTTTCGCCGAGCTCTAGAAGAAAATAATTTTGACGTCAAAATTACCCAGACATAATAATGCAAATAATACGAAATTTACGAAAATGATTTTATTCTACGAACGAAAATTATCACGTGCATTGTTGTGATTTTTTTTAAACAATCTTATAGACTATTTTTAGCTTCCCCAATTTAGTGGGCGAAAGATTGGCTGTCTGCAAAAGTCCCTTAAAGAATCATGCTGAAATGATCCGACTCGAAACTCCAACGATCAACTTTGTAAGGGATCCCAAAAATTAAGGCCTTTGTAGGTTACAAATTGGAAATGCAAATCCAATGTTGACAAATGAAGATCAATCGACTTGAGCTCCGCGAAAGCCAAATTATTTTGAAAAGAGCGTAATATAGAAATCAACTGCGTTGGTCAAATTGACTTGCAAGTAAGCTAAAAAATCGTAAATGCTAATTCTTAAATCGCAAATGTCGTAAAATATAAGTTAATCTAAGTTAAACTTCCTGGATTTTTGCAACGCATTAAGGCGCTGACAAGACCCAATTGACCAAAATAGGCTTCTCTTAAGAAAGAAAGTTGCCAAATCTGTATAGTTTGTGGTAGCGGAAAAAATATATGTTAATTTTGAACATATTTCCCAGAACTTGGTTGTCACCAAAATACGTTTTGAAAAAAAATTCTCGATACAAACTAACGTTAAACTAACCTCTTACCTTGAGTTCTAATCCAAAATATCTGTATTAAATATCAACATAAATTAAGTATTTAATTAATAACAAGCACGTCTTATTGTAATGCAGAACTTGGTTGTTTTTTATTTTCGATTACTCAACTCAATTCTGAGTAAATAGATAATTACTTCATATTTTGCAATAAATTACAAGCGTTTTGTCGTCGCGCTTCTCTTTCTTTTCTATGCAATCTGACAGTGACCGCGGTTTAGGTGTTGTCAGCGTCTTAAAATAAAAATTCCTGCAAAATATAAATCGATTTATTCCCACAAGGTAAAACACAATAAAATAGTGGTCAATTTTGCAATTGGTTGCCTTTTCACGAATCACAAAGAAACAACAAGAAAGAGTTCACACAGTCATATTGTACTCACAAATCGAGAAGTATATCCTTCAAAGTCAACTTTATTCCAATTTTCATCAACACAATACTGATTTAAATCAACCAAAATCCTCCACCCTAGCAATAAATTCTCCATTATGTTCTTAAATAATTTCATCAGGCTCGAAGGACCAATAAAGTATTACTAAAAAACAATATTGGTCTTTCGAGTTTTCAAGACTTTTCGAAGTCCCACTGAAACGTTTCCCGTGTAAAGCAAAGGTCATGTTTCCCTACGACCATGAAAAACCCTATAATTGTACGATTCCATTCCTCCATATATCTTGCCAGTAGTCTTTAAGCCTGCATATTGAAAAGTCAAGGATACATCCTTGATTGAAGGACGGATCGAAGGACGAGGTATCGATTTTCGCACGGAATTAAACTGATTGAGAGAAACACAAGGTCAATCGAATAGTATTTCTTTAATTACAGGGAATGTGTTATGTGTTTATTCCATTTCGGTTATTATGTGCGTTGTTTTAAATTTTAATTTTGTAAGAATAGGCTCATGGCATTTTCTAAGAATAACCGTAATATAGAATAAACTTTGTAAGTGTTCTCAGCTTCGTTTATTTTTAAAGGTTTGATACCTTTAAAAATAAACGAAGCTGAGAAGACAGAAATAAAGTCGTAATATGTTGAGTAAAGTTATAGAATACATAGTTTATTTATTTTGCAATTAAGGGGAAACAGAGTGTTGTAATGAAGAAGAAAAGTAAAGAGAACAGATAAATCTGTAAACTATTGCAATTAAAAAAATTCAATCTTTGTCAATGACAGTAGTAGAAGGAAGAGGATTCATTCATTCAGTGGTGCTTTTAAGCTTACTTTAGCTGCTTTTAAAAACTTGAACACTTATAAAGTTTATTTTAATGACTTCCTTAAACATTTGTTAGTTAGAGTAAGCTATCTTAGGTACCTAGTAACTACTAATTTATTTACACTAAAATTAACAAAAGTTTTCAGATTTACTAAATTGATATCTACTCGTATTATCATTTTTATTCCATTAGCCTAAATCATATCTCTGAAATGCTAAATAATTTCTAATGCTCACTGCGAGCTCTTTCGTCTTATAGTTTTTACCCTTATTTTAACCCCTGTAGGTAAGTACAGATTTTTTTTTATACATAGATGCTATTCTTAACGGATGCCAAGACTTTTAAGAGACATTTAGCTATCAAGTTATAAGTTTTTAGAGTTTTGAAATCATCATCAAAACTCAACCGTCCACTGCTGGACATAGGCCTCCCCCAAGCACTGCCACTTTCACCAGCTTCCCGCACCAGCGGATTCCTGTGGCCTTCACAAGGTCATCGGTCTACCTTGTAGGAGGCCTTCGAACGCTATGTCTTCCGGTACGCGGGCGCTACTCCAGAAACTTTCGGCCCAATCGGCCATCGGTTCTGCGAGCAATGTACCCTGCCCACTGCCACTTAAGTTTGGCAATTCATCCGGCTATGTCGGTTACCTTGGTTGCCGGTGGAACTCTTCATTTCTGATTCGATCACGTAGGGAAAGTCCATGCATAGCCCTGTCCATTGCCCTTTGGGTGACTTTTAGCGCTTTAATAAGGCCTATTGTGAGCGACCACGTTTCAGTGCCATAGATCATCCCTGGCAACACGCAGTAGTCAAAGACTTTCGTCTTGAGATACTGTGGTATGTGGGACGAAATGATATTGCGTAGCTTCCCGAACGCTACCCAACTGAGTTGGATTGGACGATTAACCTCTTTCTCGAAGTTGGACCTACCGAACTGGAAGTTTGTCCTAGGTAAACATACTCGTGGACAACTTTGAGTATAGCGTCTCCGATCTTCGTGAGAGTGGGTGTTACATGTGCATTTGACATGACCTTTGTCTTGTCCATGGTTATTTTAAGACCCACTCTTTCGGAAGCTCTACTGAGGTCATCGAACATTGTACTCAGGTCCTCCATAGGCAGCTATGACAACCATATCGTCGGCAAACCGAAGGTGAGTGATGTAATCGCCATTGATGTTGATGCGTTGGTGGACTGGAAAGGGCTAGCCTTTCCAGTCCAGAACCTTGAAGACATCCTCCAGTGCAGCGGTAAATAGTTTGGGAGAGATAACGTCTCCCTACCTCACACCTCGTTGTAGAGGGATAGGTTTTGAAGTCTGATTCTAGAGTCGGTCTGTCATAGTGGCGTTTTCGTACAGACACTTGTACCGATAGTCGATCAGGCACCGTTGAAGAGACTGCAGTACAGCCCATGTGTCAATCGAATCGGCTTTTTCGTAGTCCAAAAACGTTAAGCAAAGAGGCAGGATATACTCTTCGGTGTTCTGTATAACCTGCCGCAGCGTATGTATATGATCTACGGTGCTAAAGCTTTTATGGAATCCGGCTTGTCCAGGAGGCTAGAAGTCGTCAAAACTGCGCGCGTGACGGTTCGTGATGACTCTTGAAAACAGCTAGTAGACATGGCTCAGAAGTGAAATGGGCCTATAATATATAATTCTTAAGGAGGGTATTGTCGCCCTCCTTCCTCCTCCTCTTCCAATGAAAAGTATTACCACGCCTCTGTTCCATGCCTGCCGTTTTGTGAAGTTTTGAAGAATTCAATAAATATTACATGATTAAACAACATCACGCCTGTTTTAGCTGGGAAAACAGGCGTGATGGGAAACAGGAGTAACTAATAGTAATGTGGGTGTAATTCATAATTAAAATACACTGAAAAAACATAACTTGGACACCATTTAAATATTACGCAGTGAAATTAATTCCATCCTTAAAAACCAGTCTTATAACCTTCATTAGTGCAAGCTGTGAATGTTTTTAATTGAGAAAAACGGGAGGACATCTGTCCCGCGTTAGTTGACTCAATTTTATTTTTATTTTATACGTGCTTAAGTTCTGGAAAGAGAGATGTTTTCTTTCTCTTAGAGTAGGCATACTTAATTAACGGGTAAAAAAAAAAATAATGGGTGGCTTATAAATGAGCTAAAAACTTTGGATTCTGATTCTCTCGTATTCGTGCGACTACTCATAGGAGTAGTCGCAGGTATACTTATAGGAGTAGTCGCATGAATACTCATAGGAGTAGTCACACGAATACTCATAGGAGTAGTCGCACGGATACTAAAAGGAGTAATTGCACGGATACGAGAGAAACAGAAAGTAAAGTTTTTAGCTCATTTATCTCATCCATCCATTAATTAAGTATATCAACTTATATGCATAACCCCATAACAATATACGTTGAAATACAATATTATCAAGTCAGCAAGGTGGTAGCTGGTCTGACTGCCCAGGATTCGCCGGACGTATTTATTTTTAATTTGTATCCTCAATTCACATCCAACTCCAAAAAAAAACCCGCAATACGGACTAGAACGTATTTTCATTATAATATGTGCAGAATATTTAACGCGCATCGTCAGTACTATCAAATCAATAATATCGGAAGTAAACATTAACATGTTTTTGATAAATTGCCGACCAATGAGCGTAATGAAGCGTTTCAAGTAATTAACCCATCCCACCCCGACCCACGAAACGCTTGCAAGTTTCTAAGATGAAACCTATTATGAAAACTTTGTTACTTCGTCTGGTTGTGTAGGCATGTAATCGAAATTGGGTTTCGTGGTTAACATCGATTCATTTATGATCTGTATTATAATATTGTCTTTTGTTTTTTTTTTTTTGTTTATCTTTTTCAATATATATTTTTTTAATATTAACATGCAAAGAATACTAAAAAACACATCCCTTCTGTAGTTTGTGGTTCCAGGTTAAAATAGTATGAAAAAAATACGTGGTAATAAAAATCATGTGCACTAGGAGCTTAGGATATCCAGTCTCCTTTATTCTAGACTTACATAAGCTGCATTTTTGCGACCGGGTTGCATTAGACAGAAAAAGAAAAGAAAGAAAATTCGTTTATTTGCGGTAAACATAACGTAAAGAAAGAACAGAAAAACTAAGGAACAATTTGGGGGAAAATATACGTCACATCCACGCAAAACGGCCATCGCTCAGCATAATGCTGCGACCCTATGCGAAACAGAGCCCAATATGGAACTACTCATTAGGTTAAATACATACAACAAGGTTGTAAGGTTCTCTGGAAACCGGATACTGCCTTAACCTCTTAGAATAGCATAGAGAAAAGAGGTTACAAATTATTATTGGCTGAAAATTAACTCTTTTCCCTGCAAATGTTTACCAAAACGCCAGATGTAATTAATAAAACATGTTTAGCGTGATTAAACAAGGTTATTACAAACAGGAAATCTTTTTCAAGTTTACGATTCGGAAAACAATAACATGGATAGCAAGAATTCATTCCTGTTTTTGAGTTTCCCAAGGGAACATTTTTTTATAACGTTTGTAATTAATTTGAAAATCGGTTATCATGAAGACTCGGTGAAACGGTGGGGGTATTTTCGTTGCTTGGTTTTGAGGAGTGAGTAAGAAATGTTTGTATTTGGATTTGGATAAGTCTAGTGCAAAAGATAGATGAAGAGAGTGGAAAGCTGAAAGTCATAACGCTAATTAAACTCAAACTCCACTGAATTGAGAACATGATTAACTTTCTTAACAGATTTCTTGGGTTATAAATGAAGATTTTTGCAATTTTGCATTGTAATTTTAAAATGAATAAACCTTGTAGGTGTATTAAATGGCGAACAAAAAGCACTGTATGCGGTCAAAGCCGTAATGCGTAAATCTTACAGTTTATTAAAAAAAACCTACATATTTCAAGCTTTAGTATCGAGCCAATTAATGTTCAACTCACAATACCAATAACAAAAAAAAAATGCTGCACAGTACGGTACAATACACAACAAAACAAAGAAAAGTAAACAAACAAACTAACAAATGAATGAAACAAAAACAAAACACTATCAGCGTATCATCCACCAACAGTAAAAGTCAGCAACGCGAATTAGGTCATTGCGTTCCTCTCATATGACGCGACGGGTTAGACATTACTTATGCACAGTTATGAGCTGGTCGTACGATGATATTAAGGGTTGCCTACATTTTTATGGGATGAAGTACCAGAAACTATTCGGATTCTTTCTCATGTGCTTGAAACTAGCTTAGAAAATTTTGTAGTTTTTACCCAGATGACTTTTTAAAAGATTATTTAATTAACATCATAACATGCAACCAATAACAATAACATTAGTCACGTTAAAATAACGTGACACATATTTGTCATTTTCCTAGATATTTATTTTTTCTATGATATGTGGAAATTATGTTATATGTTATTTATGCAGCGTTGCAACCTATTGGCACGACGCTTTTCCACACAAAACTCAAAACTTTTTTCATAATACCTCCTAACATAATTTTCCTCCATTTTTCTACGAACTGTTTATACATGCGGCGTTTATCTTAATTCTATGCGTGTTCATTGTCCAACACACCAAAAAGAAATGACAAGCGCACATAATAATCCACCCTTTCCTTCCACATTGGACACATTCCTCATTTAAAATCCAGCTGTCAATGACTCAAAACTTATGTCACATGGTGCTGTCATTAACCAGGAGGACGATGACGTCACAGATGTTGCCAATGATACGGACGTGTCCAATGTCTGACATCCGAGCTTATCTTAGTTCAGCAACCGTATTTTATGATAATCTCTTAAGATTATCGGTAACCGTAAGGAAGAGGTCGTTGTAAGTGTTGGGGGTGATGTCCTTGGCGAAGTTTTGATAAAAAAATGTCTGTAACAAGAACAAAGTTTGGTGACACATTCTGTGGTGAGGACTATGGCCGTTTCGGCACCTGCACGGAAAAAAAGGATGTCTTAAATTAAGACAATATCCTTTTGGTCAAGACAAATATTGATTCATATATATTATGGGGAAAACAATATATTCTTGAATGAAGCAAAATTTTGTCTTAGTTTTATTGTCTTCTTCGAAGACATTATACTTAAATGAAGAATTATTAAGATTAATTTTAAGAATATTATTTCTAAAACTAGATAAAAACTAGATATTTTCTTCAATTAAGATTATTATAGTCTTGAATCAAAAATATTTGCTGAAGTCAAGAATAAAAACCAAGTATTTATTATTCTTAGTTTGAGTAAACAGGTTTTGTTGGACTGAGCACATTTACTTACGTTAAGAAAATATTTACTTGGATTGAAACAATTTTTCTGAGAATATTGATATTCTTCGCTGAAGAGATCCTTTTTTTCCGTGTGTGCTTATAAAGCCCAACAGCTGGCGGCACATACATGTTTTGAAGCTCTACTAATGTCGAATTATTAATTCACTGAAGTAATCTGACATGTGCTAGCTGTCACTTTGTGTAATGAAATGGTCATATTTATTGTAACGGTGATCGTTTAGTTTAATCGTTGTATATTATATGTAAAATAAATGTATAACAATAAGTGTAAAAGTCTAGACTACATTAAATATAACCATTAATTCGACTTTACTTTTGAAAATCATAAATAATGGATTCCAACTTTGGTCTGAACACACAGAGGATGAAAACTTTCTTGTAAACTTTATTAGTATAATGAAGGTAAGAAAATATGCTGTTTCAGTTATAACAGAGACGTATGAATAACACATAGACCTAAGTACCTAAAAACTCTAAAAATAGCAACCCCAAAATTAAATACATCAGTCGAACGAAATCAATACGATCAACCCAGTTGACATACTACAGTATGAACGAATGAACGGATGAAAAGTAAACAATAACAGAACAGAGGGGTGAACGAAATAACACGGTCAATGGTTCGTGAAACGGGAATTCGTTGTCTGAACAATATGTCAAAATGTGTTCGTGCGTTGTCGTCGCGCAACCGGCGAGAAGTGACGGGTTACGATCTGGTGGGTTAAGTTAGTTTCTTGTTTTACAGGAATGCTGTGCTATTTATTTACAAAACAGATGAAACACATTCAAAGCTGCACATGACTTCCCCGAAAGCCTTGAACGCACTGTCACACACGAATTATTGAATAGACTGCGTTGATACGCTTGCATAGAACAATATTATTGTTTGTTTATTACTATTTATTTATTTTTAATAATTAGTTTTGTATACTTGTACATCTTGTAGGTATTTTTTAAGATTAGTATATCTATTTAAATTTAATTAAATACGATTATTTGGTAGTTGAATAAAATGTGATTTATTGTTTGTAATTTTTTTTTTTATATTTTGTATTTTGTACTTGCGATCATAACTACTTTTGAACATAGCTAATTTTAATTATATTTAGTTTTTTTATATGTAATTCAACTACTTGTACGTACTATAAATTTCTGTGCTAGTGCTGTGTCCTTCTGTAAGTGACGAATTTACAATAAATCCTAAAACAATGTGAGTTTTGTTTGTCTTAGTGAGAAAGTCGTTGAAGTGCCTTATAAACAGAGGTCGGATATTCGGATGCATATTCACCTATAGTTGAGATGTTGGCTAATATGGAATGCGCTTTTGTATCGCAAAATCCCGCGACTCTGGGAATACAGATTTAGGTTTCTGATTATAGAATCGAATGTATATTAACTTACTTTCAAATGTTAGCTTGTATGGAATGCACTTTTATATCGATCGTAAAAATCCCGCCCGCCATTCCCAAATCGACAAATTTTATGTTTTTTTCTGACTACATATGTAATTGGATGCATATGTACCTACTTAATAATATGATGTAAAGTAGGTAGAAACATTAATTTTAAATAAACATGCAATCCAATAATCCCGGGTTTTTTTTAATAAATATTTTTTAGAAGTCGCTTCCATACTATACACCGGACAAAATATGCATGCCCGTTGTTTGTGGCCTCTGTTAAAAAAAAAAGATTTTTAAGAAGCCGCTTCCATACTTTCATAGCTAAAAATTAACTTTAGGTAAATATGCATCCGAATATCCGATCTCTGCTTATAAATAAATAAATATTATTTTGTTGAAAATTATTCAAAAATCAGCTGTCTGGAATAAACACGGTGTAAGTAACACTTAAATTCTTATCTAATGATAAATGATATTTTATTTCTGTATAGGTAGGTATTTGTTTTAAAAGACACTTTTACACATCAAAAGAAATAATAATATTTTATAACTAGATAAGGTCGGTGTTTCCTATCCGACTACTCTGAGAAGAAACTCAGAGTAGTCGGATAGGAAACACCGACCACAGTCGGTCACAGTCTCTTTTAAAGTCTACATTATCTTGGTCAGATTATGTGAAGAGTATGCAGATTAATGTATGAGATGGTCTTTTAAAGAAAGAACCACGCAGATTTGGTGCATAGATAATTATCTACTAAAATACTGTTTCATCTGCTATATATGTACTTGCCTGTACTTGTAAAATAGGTCGTATTTTACAATCGCAGAATTTCAAATACATTTGTGTTGTATTATGGTTTAGATCAGGGATTCCCAAACTATTTTGGGCAAGAGACCCCTTTTCCAAAATGAACTGATACCTCAGACCCCCATAGCCAACTTTTTTCATATTGTACGAACTTGAGCACGCTTATCGACTTGTTCAGTTTTTAAAAGTACAACAATGATACTTCCTACTAAAATATTAGTAATTCTTATAACAAGTTGGTACACGTAACACAACTTATACAGTATCTTGAAAGTTTCAAATAAGAACTTGTGTTAATTAATAGGGGTCGATTTTTAGACATCGTCGACCCCCAAAATCAGTTTTCGTTTATGTCGACCCCTGGGAGACCGATTTAGACCCCAAGGGGTCGATATCGACCACTTTGGGAATCCCTGGTTTAGATCAATCGAACTTGTACAAGCGTTATCTTTTGCGCAAAGTAATTAATGACTAGTATCACAATAGAATGACACAAAACTAAACTTTTATGTGTCCTATACTACTCTACTTCATTCGCCACTAAAAATAATTTTGTAGCGAGAATATTTTTTTATTCTACAAGCTTTTTCGCTTGTTATCAGATAAAGGGAATTTTTTAATCGCATTTAATATTTTTCCTTTATTATAAAGTAAACTTAGGTTCGAACTATGTGTTTTCCAAGTGGGGCCATAATAAATACGTCAAAGCGAGCGTGGTGACGTCAAAGTCTACATTCAGTGACGGTCCAGTACGGACGCAATGACGGCTGTCATGAAAATGATGGCAGCAGTTTGACTTTACGGTGTCAAAAAACGCTGTCTAAGAAGACACAGTTAATTACTTTCATAATAACATTTCAGTGACGTCATTCGCTGGTAAACTGTAGACGCTGTGTGGCGGCCACGGCTCTTCTAGGAAAACGTAGCTTTAGGTACCGCACATCGTAATGATATGCGTTTAACAACGCAACGCACGCGAAAAGGCATTATAACGTCAGGATTTCGTTGCACCACCTCTTCTTTAAACTCGATAAAACTTATTTCGTGGAATTGAAAACGGATGACACTCATATTTTCTCGCAGAGCACCTATCTACTGAAATCCTAAATCGAATGTCTGTTGTAGTACCTACTTGGCACTTTCATTTATCTTCGCTAGGACAACAGTACAGATCTATCATAAAATGTCTTCACCTAAAACCTACTCATCTAAGTTTCTTTTTAGCTTCATTTAACACTCTCCGTGCCATAGGAACCGCCGGCGACCCCCAAAAAATTTTGTTCAGCAGGCCAAAGCACATTAATTTCTCAATACTTTTATTAGCGGGCCATTAACAGCACGCCAGTAGTTGTAAAAATTATTTGAATTCGGGAAGTCAGGGCGGATCCCACGGCGTCTTGAAAGATTTTTTTTGGACCCGCCGGCGGCTCCCACGTCCTCTTGTAATAATTTTAACTTTTGAGTCACGGTGTTTACAATCAGCAAATTCGGGACCCGCCGGCGACCTCCATGGCCTCCTGAACTTAAGGGGACTACAAGACCTAAACGAAAATTTTGGAAGTTTTATAATGCCTAAAAGTATGATCCGCTGTAGTAAACAAAATCATAAAAATATATGATATTCTTCAGGATAAACGCTAGGTAGATAGTGTGTTGAAAACATAATACAACTAATTTGATACGATAGAAAACAATTACGAAGATACCTCTAAAAATTTATTTTAACTATTAAAAACCTGCTTATAAAAAATTGCTTCATATTTTGCAATAGATTACCAACGTTGTGTCATCGCACTTCTCTTTCTTTTCTATGCAGTCCGACAGTGACCGCGCTTTAGGTGTTGTCAGCCTCTTAAAAAGCTTTATATATTGTCGGCAGGGAGTGTTAATGGAGTTTATTTTGAAGCAATTAAGATTTTGTAACAATACTTTTCAGAAAGTTAAGCCTAGCTTTGTAGTAGAAACAACTTTTGACTTTCAATGTAGAAGTGTATAAATATATTATTTATATATTTTATTTATGTCTATATACTCGTAATTTTAAAAAGTCGCAAAGTTCTAATTGTGCTGCGTTATTGGTCTAGTGGTCGCAAGCGCTACTGCTGAGCATGAGGTCCTGGTTTAGATTCCCGGGTCGAGCAAAGTGTTATTGTGTTTTTCTATCTGAAATTTCTCAGTAGCAGCCCGGAGTCTGAATTTGTGCCCGGTTGATGGCAATAGGCTCGCCCCCTATTACATGGGACTTAAAAAAAACATAACTGGCGAAATGTGGGTGTACTACAGGTACACCTCTGCCCAACCCTTTGGCGAAACAAGGCTTGATGTTATGTTATGTCTAATCATAAATAGGCAGATCGATTTCTATAGAAATTATATAAAGCTTGGCTTTGTATAACATAGTCTCAGTCACTCATACAGTATTTTTATTTCGCGCGCTTTACTTGTGGTAACCAAGTGTACCTACAAACACGCTGTGAATGTGTGCGTGAAGACAAGTATCGTCAGCACATAACACACACGTACACATACACACACACACTTCCACTTCGGCATTGTCTCGGACGGTACCGAGAGTTCCTGCGCTTACACAGCATCAGGGCCGGAATCAAAGTTGTGGCGGCCCTGGAGCAACCAAGAAGTGGCGGACCCGAAAAATTTGTGGAACAGATGAAAAAAAATAACAATTCAAAAGAGGTACCTTATGAAGTTATGATTGTGAACTTTTTTTCTTTGATAGACACAAACGATTAACGAAACCCATTAACTGGGTTGTGTAGGTCAGATAGGCAGTCGCTCCATGTAAAATACTGGTATTCGGCTGTATCCGGTAAGACTGGAAGCCGACCCCAACATAGTTGGGAAAAGGCTAGGCAGATGATGAGACACAAACGATGTATTTTTTTCTTATCTAAAAAAATCTTTTTGTGGATGCCCTTCTTTGTGGAGACCCGGGGCCAGTGCCCCTGTTGCCGTGCCCTAAATCCAGCCCTGCACAGCGTTTTTGTTCTCTTGGTAACCACAAGTAAAGCGCGCGTCACTTCGTGAGATAAAAATACTGTAACTGTTTAGAAGTCTCTATATAAACCTTGATGTGTCATATATATTTATTCCTGAGAACTGTTTTAATCCATAAAACCTACCCGTTTAACTATTGGCATAAACCCACGCCGTACAGTTAAGTTGGCGAGACCAAAATAGTTCTTGTGAAACCCACTCACATGCCCAAATAATCTTTTGTGAATGATTATTTCAGAACTTAAAAATCACGCTACTCAAAAAGTTAAGTGTTACCTTAATATTTTGCATAATGAGTGACATTTAATTAAGACCTTACCATAACTGAGATGATTTCTAACAATTTGTAATAACGTTAACGATATAATCATCACACTTAAGTATGACCTTTACTTCATCGAAAAGCTATACAAATAAACGAATTTAGAAAGGTGACGATCGAATTACTTGTGCGTGAACATTTGTGTACAAAAATATACTCCTACGCTTATACACATAATCAACCTATAATGTTCCCACTGCTGGGACACAGGCCTCCTCTCTGTGAGTGGGAGCGGGCCGTAATCCACCACGCGGGCCCAGTGCGGGTTGGTAAATGTCACATGTGTTCAAATTTTTGGTTCTAGGACATGCCGGTTTCCTCACGATGTTTTCATTCACCGTTTTGAGAGCAGTAGGGATGAAATAATTTACACAAAGTAAAGCGCCTGCCTGGGTTCGAACCTACGACCTACAACTCGTAAGTCGCGGCCGTTACCACTGGGCCACCACTGCTCAGTGGAAGCCGTTTATACAATGTTATTAAATTAATCATAATAATAGCTTAGAAAGAAACTAGATCGCACGGGTTGATCGATCAGGTTAAGCTACGCTTGCCGCGGTTGGTCCGTGGATGGGTGACCATCTTTACATACCAAGACCACTCCGTGCCTCGGAAAGCACGTTAAGCCGTTGGTCCCGGCTGTCATTTGTAGATCTTTGACAGTCGTTACGGGTCGTCAGAAGCTCGAAAGTCTGACAACCAGTCTTACAAAGGGGTATCGTATTACCCAGTAACTGGGTTGTGAAGGTCAGATAGGCAGTCGTTCCATGTAAAATACTGGTATTCAGCTGTATCCGGGAAGACTGGAAGCCGACCCCAACGTGGTTGGGAAAAGGCAGATGATGAGAATAACCAGATGTGCTGGCGACTGTACATTGTTTTTTTTCCAGCCTCATAGATGATTGATTTCGCTGCCGATACTCATGAGAGTAACACAGTTGGGAAAAGGTTAGGCAGATGATGACAGAAACTAGAATTATTAAGAGCAGACTACATAGGTGTAAAATTAAACATTCTGAAGGATTAAGAGACAAGACATTCGAATGGTCTAACTTTTTACTATGAATCAAGTCTCATTTTTGACCCTTGCGCAGTTGCCGATGGGTCACGCTTGCTTAAAAATATCCTGCTCATTCTTCATCATTAGCGCAGTTCACTGTTGGAAGATAGACCAATCCAATCGCACGCCATTTAACTCGATCCTCTACTACTCTCAGTTGATTTGGAAATTTTCTGGCAGCTTATTGAATAAGGAACTCTTTCAATCCTCACAAATCCTGGATTACGTTCTCTTCATCAGATCTTCTATTGCGTCAGCCAACCAAATCCCGTAACAATGTGGAGGTTTTGACCAAATTAATTGTACACATAGTGCCAAGAACAAGTAATTTGCTAATCTTATTGGAACGAGTTCACATGATCAGATAACTTACGAAACCAAAAACAATGAACTTCAAGATAACAATCGTTTGGCAGAAAGTCTTGATCTTAGATTTGTACTATTGTGTGTATTTGTGTAAAATTAGATAGAGTACCTATATCAATTGTCTTGTGGTGGCAAACGTGACTTCTACATATAAGAAGTTTAGCTTCCCGGGTTGAACAAAATATCCCTTGGATTTTGCATTTGGGAATTCTCAGAACCAGACTGGATTTGTGTCTGGTTAATGACAACAAGCTCGCCCCTTGCTGCCATGGAACTTATTAGATAGCTGTAAAATGTAACTTAGACATCTCTGCCTATCGCTTTGACGTTTGTGAGTGCGATCATAGCAACAGTTATTTTACTTAGCCAAAATAGACACATTACTGTTTGATCAAAATTACACAATGATTAAATATCTCGAAAACCACTAAACTTTGGTTCAAACTAAGTAATTATAAGTTGGCTTGAAGTTAACGAATTATTTCAGTCTCAAATAATTGTTGAAAGATAAACAAATTAATTTGATATTAAGAAAGTTACAGAAGTGGAACGTAACGTCTTATTGGATAGGAATGTTGTTGCTATCACATGTTAGCACCATCTACATCCTAACTAATATTGTAAACGCGAAAGTGAGTTTGTTTGCTTGTTTGTTACGCTTCACTCGAAAACGGCTGAACGGATTTAGGGAAAATTTGGCGCATTGATAGACCATGACCTGGATTAGGACATAAGATACTTTTTATCCCGATATTCCCACGGGATCGAGACTTCTGTGGGTAAAACCGCGGGGTGCAGCTAGCATACTAATATACGTATAATAAAGAGATACAATTTGTGAGTTTGTATGTAGGGGATAATCTTCGGAACTACTGAACCGATTCCCAATCATTCTTTCACTCATGATAGGTAAGCTACAATATTGCCGAGTCTCATAGTGTGTATTGATTCAGTTGTTAGTGTATATATTTTATGTAAAACAAAACAGTCGCGGGCAGAAGTTATTCATAAATAAGTTTATTTCACAGTACGATTTAACCGATTAGATTCCCGAATGAACTGATAAAGAATTCTTTCCCTCCGTTATCAACAAGTTTACCTATTTGATTTATTTTATTTTTAAATTATAAACAATTGTTTCCTAAAAATCTTGTAAAAAACTTGTCAAAAATATATCGTGTTTAAAACATGTACTCGTATCATACGAGTACATGTATTGAAGTGGATTCACGATTTTGTTCACCTTTTATACAAGTTTTCTACAAGTTTTTATACAACTAGTCTTTATAACTTGTTTTAGGTGTAAGCGATAAGCGAAAGTACATAGTACACAACACAACATAAGTACACAACTTGTAAAATAGTATGTTTTATACCTTGGTGTAAACGTCGTGGGTTAGATTATGGAAAAGTGAGAATTTTTTGTAGTAATGACTTATTATTTCTACTATATATCTTAAGATAGCTACGCACAGTTTTAATCCTACCAAGTATTTCATGTCTGCAACCTTCCCAGCTCTCCAAAAATTCCTTCACTTTCAGTACCTATAATTTTCACCACATGCCAAATATTTCAGAACTCATGAAATCATAACAAAAATATTTCAGGAAATCAACTTCCCGTACACGTCTCGATTTGTTATAAATCGAGAAGGAATATTTAAGAACCTAATCATTTTAATTCAGAGTGAGAGCAGTGGAGGTTCAGTGAAGTAAAACATCGCGAGGAAACCGACATGTCCTAGAACCAAAAAATCGAAGAAATGTACCTACCATCCAACCCGCACCGGGCCCGCGTGTTGTATTAGGGCCAGACCTTCTCTCTCTGTGAGAGAGCTCACTGAGAGAGTGACTGACTGAGTTTCCTAACAGTGGGAACATTTTAGGCTGATTATGCTTATGCTTTATGCTTCATCATCATCTGCCTAGCCTATTCTTCATCATTTTATAGAAAATTGTGACAAAAGATATGCGTACAGTGCCTCCATTTTCTTAATGTCTCGGTCTCGGCAAACTTCGTGTTTCGTCAGGCATCGGAATTCAGAAGTACTTATTTCTGAATTCAAATGATTATACACGATAAATCTAATAATTGATGGACATGGAATTTAGCGTTAGAATAAAATAGAATACTCTATTATGTACACCATAAAAATTACAGATACGTATAAATGTAGAAATTTTACAAGGGGTGACAGAGCGGGGTAAAAGCGATCTGTTACAGACAAACTTCGGATGGATTAAAGAGAGAAGGAGATACAATACAGCAGGTAGTCAGTGGTGTACCATTTACATATATGCTACAATAAATACATACATACATAAAGCATATACTTATCTACTTAAAAATATATTCATAAACAATGAGAAACATGAAACAAGAGCAAGAACTATAATAACTTGATAAGTAATGATGATATTTAAGGAGAAAGTGTTTTTTTGCATTCGTTTGTATTCGGAAATGTGATGATTGCCGAGAGACATTAAGAAAATAGAAGCACTGTACTTGATTTGTTATCGAGGCGCCATCTTGAATTATTACTTAACTTACACTTGAAAACATAAGTTTTTGAAATATTCGTACATTCAAGCGAAATAAGTTGTGATATTTACGATTAAGAAGTGAAAAGTCAACAGCTTGTTTTGACTTAGTACGAAAGTTTGTATTCGACCCCTCCAGTAATTAAACGCACAGTTGGTCGTCGTAATCTTTTTACTGCAGTATTAGATAACGAAACTCCACAGAGTTTAAAGATAAGCTATCTAAAACGTTTTTATTAGAAAAAAAAGGCAAACAGTTGCAAATCAAGGCCCATATTTTAAATCGATCCCCATGAATTCCGATAAATCTAACGGATTTGATCTAGAATCAAATCTAGTTTTAAATCAAGATTCATTACTGAACATTGTTTAAGAATACAGGGCCAGGAAAATAGATGTATTAAATAAGAGATCTACTTACTGTATAATATACCCAATTACGGTGCCAAATGAAAGCAAAGGGTTACATATATCCTGCCGGGGTCGCGGGAAGGTACGAAAGGGTTACCGAAGACTCTGGAAACACAGGCAACGGAAGGAACACGGGTGGGTTTTAGTCAGTACGAGTCTGACACACCCTACCCCTCCGCCTAGAGCGGGAAAAGTTATTTGATAATTTCCTATCCAAAACAAAAAAACGGGTTCCATACATATATTTTTTATAGGTAGACCAAATTCACTGATTGTGTTCACAACAAGAAATATGCAAGTAATTCAAAACGTATCCATTATTTAAATATACATTGTGTGTAAGAGTCAAGAAACAAATTCCTATTCTTTTTACATTTTTTAATGCATTACTTATTTTACAATTCATTAATTTATATTGCGTTTTTTTGGTGGAACGGAACGCAAACTCAAAACGCGTCGTCTTCGACAATGCCGGAAGTGACGAAAGAAACTATGTGAATAAACATCTATTCTTAGCAAAGTGCTTGAAATCTCACTAAGATAAGTAAGTAAGTGAGATTTCAGCTTGAATAAAGCACAAAAAATAATTTAATTTATATGACTTGGGGCTGATTGTGTTCACAACAGGAAATATGCATGTAATTCAAAATTGCGTTTTTTTGGTGGAACGGAACGCAAACTCAAAACGCGTCGTCTTCGACAATGCCGGAAGTGACGAAAGAAACTATGTGAATAAACATCTATTCTTAGCAAAGTGCTTGAAATCTCACTAAGATAAGTAAGTAAGTGAGATTTCTGCTTGAATAAAGCACAAAAAATAATTTAATTTATATGACTTGGGGCTGATTGTGTTCACAACAGGAAATATGCATGTAATTCAAAACGTATCCATTATTTAAATATACATTGTGTGTAGGAGTCAAGAAACAAGTTCCTATTCTTTTACATTTTTTAATGCATTACTTATTTTACAATTCATTAATTTATATTGCGTTTTTTTGGTGGAACGGAACGCAAACTCAAAACGCGTCGTCTTCGACAGTGCCGGAAGTGACGAAAGAAACTATGTGAATAAACATCTATTCTTAGCAAAGTGCTTGAAATCTCACTAAGATAAGTAAGTAAGTGAGATTTCTGCTTGAATAAAGCACAAAAAATAATTTAATTTATATGACTTGGGGCTGATTGTGTTCACAACAGGAAATATGCATGTAATTCAAAACGTATCCATTATTTAAATATACATTGTGTGTAGGAGTCAAGAAACAAGTTCCTATTCTTTTACATTTTTAATGCATTACTTATTTTACAATTCATTAATTTATATTGCGTTTTTTTGGTGGAACGGAACGCAAACTCAAAACGCGTCGTCTTCGACAATGCCGGAAGTGACGAAAGAAACTATGTGAATAAACATCTATTCTTAGCAAAGTGCTTGAAATCTCACTAAGATAAGTAAGTAAGTGAGATTTCTGCTTGAATAAAGCACAAAAAATAATTTAATTTATATGACTTGGGGCTACAAACAGATGTAAACAAAGAAGTTTTGTGGTAAATGACGTCACATCATGCCCGCGATAGAAACGGTCGTTGGTACTGTGGTATAAAATTGTTGGAGTTTCATAATTCAGCAATAAGCAGTAGTTGAATTTAACTTTTAATACTTTTCTTGGGTTTATATTACTGTCTATTATACATTTAGTGAAAAAAAAATTACATGCATATTCCCTATTGTCAAAGTATTGAGATTCAAAGTGAAATTCAATACCTATGAGTGATCCTAACCTAGCAGCTGAAAATAAAATAAAATAAAAATACTACAAATCTACCACATTTGTCAGCTTTTATTAACTTTTGGCCTAATTAAAGCACCTCCACCAAATTATAGAAAACATGTTCAAATGGTTACCAGCCAACAGCTTCCTTCTTTAAAATCAAAACAAAACAAAAATATATTTATGTAACACCACACGACAGCGAAATACTTTTCAATGATTTACAACTACTCTGTCTCAAGCGTCAATTACGATCCATTGAGCGAACTTCCTCGTTCTTCGTAGAAACAACTTTACGATCAATTTAAACAAATCTAAAATAATTTTGAGTCGTGTGAGATATAAAAGATAATATGATGGGATAACAGCTCGGATCAAGTTGCATGTGGCCACGAACAAACATGGTTAGGCGGGAATCATGATATCAATTTCTCTCTTTTTCTACTAACTTTAAGCAACATTTTAACATCCGCACATATCGATCAATCAGGTTAAGTTACGTTTGCAGAGGTCAGTCTGTGGATGAGTGACCACCTATTTCGTACCCACCGCTCCAAGACCTCTCCGCGCCTAGGTAAACGCTGACATTTCGCTGATTAAGACGCTGACAACACCTAAACCGCGGTCACTGTCAGACTGCATGGAAAAGAAAGAGAAGCGCGATGACATAACGCTTGTAATTTATTGCAAAATATGAAGCAATTATCAATTTACTCAAAATTGAGTTGAGTAATCGAAAATAAAAAACAACCAAGTTCTGCATTCAAATAAGTCGTTCTTGTTAATAATTTTTTTTTTTTTTTTTTTTTTTTTTTTTTTTTTTTTTTTTTTTTTTTTTTTTTTTTTTTTTTTTTAGAAAACGTTGCCCCACACTAGGAATTTCTTCCTGTATCGTGGGTGCGTTTACAAACATAGAAACTCACAAACACAAACACCCAGACCCGGAACAATTACTTGCAGATCATACAAATATTTGTTCCGTGCGGGGATCGAACCCGCGACACGCTGCGCAGCAGTCGATCGCTCAGCCATTACGCCAACCGTGTCGTCAATTAAATACGAAACGTATGTTGATACTTAATACATATATTTTGGATTGGAACTCAAGGTAAGAGGTCAGTTTAACGTTAGTTTGTATCGAGATTTTTTTTCAAAACGTGTTTTGGTAACAACCAAGTTCTGAGAAATATGTTCAAAATGAACATATATTTTTTCCGCTACCACAAACTATACGGATTTGGCAATTTTTGTTCTTAAGGCAAGCCTATTTTGGTCATTTGCCTCTTGTCAGCGCCTTAAGCCGTTGGTCTCGGCTTTGATTTCTAGATCTTTGACAGTCGTTACGGATAGTCAGAAGCCCGAAAGTCTGACAATTACTAGTCTTACCAAGAGGTTTCGTGTTACGCAGTGACTAGGTTGTGGAGGTCAGATAGGCAGTCGCTCCATGTACAATACTGGTATTCAGCTGCATCCGGATAGACTAGAAGCTGACCCAAACACAGTTGGGAAAAGACTAGGCAGACAAAGATGAATTAGAAAAAACATGGCATGGACTAGATGAAGATACTGGCTTACGTGGGACACACTGAAAGTTCTTCGAAAATAAAAAAAACTGAATGAATAATTAAGTTGCTAATACCTTTACTGTTTTCCGAAATATTCTCTATTGCTTTCTCACCAACATCGCATTCGATGGAACCACTGACATAAGCAGTGGGCCCACTCTTCTTTAGGGATCTCTTCCACGGCCATTTCGAACGACATCTCTCACGCAATCATCAGTAAGATTCCTACGACCACGCTTAAACTCATGGAACCAGTTGTAAACAGCGGCACGTGATGAGGCTTCATCGTGAAAGACTAACAGAAGTCTATTATAATTTTTTTGTTGACTACAACGATAGTCATAATACGTCCGAGCGAAAATTTTCTTGCGTTAAATTCATTTTGACGCGCTACACGCACTTTTCAAATTGCCACCAATTCATAGGAATAAATGACAGAAGAATTCAATATACATCATCAGGTTACCAAAGAGTTCAAAATTCGAAATTTAAATTAATTTTTCTTTGGATTTGTTTCTAACCAGTCAGTTCTACGAGTAAAAACTTTGAGTATTAACCCTTGTATCTTCATCAATACCCAAATGCATCTATTGTCTGCGTTCTGTCATCTTTTTCATCATTTATAAATGTCTCCATTTATTAACAAGCAATTGACGTGCAAAAGGTAAGCGTCCGTGACTCGTTATTGGCCATTGTCCCTGAAGCGATCCGTCATTGCCAACTTCATAAGTCATCAATGTCCTCAAGTACATCCCTGTACTTCGTACAAAAAAATAACAGCAAATATCAATATAGCAATACCTAATATAATAAAAAATATTAGCGCGTGGTAGGTGGGATTGTGCTGTGTTGCGTCACTGCGTCGGATTTCATACGTCTACGAGTACCTACTTACTAGATACTCGTACAACATGGACATTGCGAAGTTCGGCTCCAAACGTAACCCAACATTGTTTTTGCATACTTTTTTTTTACTAACATTAGTTTTAAGTTTTATTTACAGACACTACTGTATGGTTACTCTGTGGTCTGAAATAACGGTTTATTATTATTATTATTACTAACAGCCAGAGTGCAAGCCAAGTTAAGTGATTATGGCAGTCCTTATGATCGTCGGAGCGGTTAATCGGAGTTCCAGATTCAAGAGTGATCTTAACGGAATTCTTTGATTATTTTTTTCAAATGTCACTCGCAGTCTTGTGGCTAATTAAATTATGCTTGAACTGGCAATTGCTAAGGCTGGGAATTAGCTTTGGCGTAAGAATCACGACTGTATTTCCCGAAAGGGTAAGGAGAGGTGTACACTGTTATGTATTTTAAGGGCCAGTTCCCACATACCACAACCACACCACATCGCAGCGACAAAATGTGGGCAAACAGTGTTTAGGTGTGAATAGTGTCGCTCTAACTTCTTGCAGTTGCGTTGTGGTTGCGTTGTCGCTTGTAGTTGCGGTGTCGTTACGTTGTGGCTAGTGTTTGCAGACAGACACATCGTTGTGTTTGCGATGTGGCCGGCCGCTAATGCGCGTTGTCCCTGGTGGTTGCATTGTGTCTGCGCTTTGTCATGATGTGGTTGGTATCGCCCAGGCCCACACGGTTGACTTTGACGGTCAAATGTGGTCCGTGTGAATATACTATTAATTTATTAGCGCCCGTCCACATGTTGTCGTTGTGGTTGTGTTCTGATTGATCAGGCCTTATTAGCCTTAGGATATTAATTCAGACTTGTTACAGTTGCAATGGAAAACATGTCATTTGGTTTAGATAAGTTTTTAGTTTGTATTAAGTATAATATTAATATTTTACATAGATTATTTAATATTTTTTGAATGTGAGAACGTATTAGGCTTAATAGACTAGATTTGTAGACCATTCATTTTTAGTTAAGTACCTGGTACTTGTTGACAGGCCTACACTGTCCTCCCATACCTATAAACACGGTTATTTGAAATCATCGTAAAAGCCAATTATTTTTAAAAAGAGTAGCCGTGGAGTTTCTTGCCGACTCTTAAACATAGGAAACGACCAATTGGAACAGTGCACGTAGCTTCTGATGTTTCATAAGTGCTCATGTAGGTTTATGTGAAATAAAATATTTTGATTTTGATACTAATACTAAAAAGTAGAGTATGTAGAGGGTAATATTCGGAACTACTGATCAGTAGTTCCAAGATTCCGAAAATTCTTTCACTTTTTCCCAATACATATCCCAATACATATTAAAATTTTGTGTTATCATAAAATATATCCTATACATGACACTTGGCATTACTGTAGCTGGGAAGCTACAGTAATGCCAAGTGTCATGTATAGGATATATTTTATGATAACACAAAATTTTCACGTGGATGAAGTTATTACGATAGTCTAGTAATTGATAAAGTTAATCAATTGTTTCCTTCTTATTTCACTTGTCTTCTCAAAGTAAGCAGACAAAGAGTATTCTCAAAAATCCATGACAAACATAATAATACCTCGTACGCCTTCCAAAGGCCCGAGACCCATGGTCCCGAGATTTGTAAAATATATAAAATAATAATTAATGTAGGAATTATATATAAGTATTTTAGTGATATTTATTTTATAAGTATATATCTATGTAGGTATATTTTCTTCAATCAAAATCAATCAACTCAGCCTATAATAGTCCACTGCTGGACATAGGCCTCTCCCAGGCTGCGCCACAACAACCTGTCCTCCGGCTTCCGCATCCAGTCTATCCCAGCCACCTTTTTAAGGTCGTCGGTCCATCTAGCTTGGGGGCGTCTCACACTACGCTAGCCGATACGCGGTCTCCACTCCAGGACTCGTCTGCTCCACCGGCCATCGGTCCTTCGACAAACATGGCCAGCCCACTGCCACTTCAGCTTGCTGACTCTACAGGCTATGTCGGTAACTCCGGTTCTCTTCCGGATATTTTCTTATTGTATGTTTATATTTAAACTAGGTATAGTGTTTTTTTTTATTCATGTTTTTTTTCTCTTCTACTCTTACACACGTTGTCTACATCTATGTCTACTTTCCTTTCGCAGGTATAAATACGTATCACCTTTGTACGTATTTTTCTGTCCCTTTCTTCTTGTCTGTTTATATGTGTGGACATAAAGTATTAAATAAATAATCAAGATAAAAAGGAAGCAATATTGAATAGGTACCAATTTATATCGAATTGAACATCGGCGACGCGTTTCACCTCTGATTGAGTCACATTCCTTCGGTATTACGGATGTTAATGCGAACGGTATTGCATATAAATTGTTACCAAAATTAATTATACGGAGATACACGCAGGTATACGATAATGCAATTTGTGATTTCCTTATATGTGTTCATGCGAAATTCTCTTGTTTATTATCAAGACTGACTTCTTTCAAGATTGGGTTATTAAAGAGATCGTTTATTGGGGTTTTAAGATATCGTCGGTATGTTTTTGAAAGTTGTAGTATCATTAGTGTTATCATTTATCGCGGAGTCGTTTATCATCAGACATAAAACTGTCAGTGTTAAACGTCAGTCTTCTTTTGCAATTTGATTGACACTTTCGTGTTTTGTTGGTTTGGTATTTCACTCAACCTTTATTATATTTTATTTGTATTTTGTAATGTTGTAATTGTAATTTGGAATTGAAATTTTAATGATAGTATTCATATTTTATTGACAAATTTATGACTACTTTGACATTTAATTTTATCTAAAAAATATGCTTACTGAATTGTAACGATACCTAATCTTTAATGAATAATGATGATTTAATAAGTACCCACATAAATTCAAAATGTAATTATGATGAATATTATCACGGTTTATGTACCATCTCTTCCTGCCAATTTGTACGCCACGATATGTGGCTGAATATGTTAGAACTTTTCTGTATTTCTTTATTATCTTGCATGTATCATGTACACAATGTTTAAACAAATAAAATTGTACTTACTTACTTGTTATTAATTAATTTATTTATTTAAACTTCTCGCACACAATTAAGTACAAAGGCGGACTTAATGCCTTAGGCATTCTCTACCAATCAACCAAGGGTGGTGAGAGAAGAGAGAGAGAGAGAGAGAGAGATAAGACTTGTTCATTTTTTTCTTATATTATTATTATAAAAAAAAAATGAACAGAACTATTAATTTTAAATCTGTGTTCAGTAAACACAGATGTGCTTACTGAACCATTTACACTTACACTTACACTTGTAAGTCTGAATTTTTTTCATGTATAACATCTTTCCTCTCGCTTTCTGTGGAAGTGATTTCGTGAAAAGGGACGGAAGTGTGTAACAGGAAGTGACAGTTTGAACGTGGAATAAGTACTTTTTCATAGCATGAAATTAGTATACTCATGCAATTTTATTTATTTTTATTTTTAATGTTATTATTTATTTGTATATTTATTTGCAATTAGTAAGTACTATTAATATAGATTGTAAGTAGACGGGGTCGAATTTCGACTAGTGGGCGACCAGTAGTAATGAGTAATAAATATTCCAGATTTTACACATTATATGCGACTACTTCTTTTTGAATGCTGGGCCACAAAAGGGATGAATGAAAGGCAATTGCATGCAGCTGAGATGAGAATGCTAAGAGCGATGTGACACGAATGGAAAGAATAAGAAATGAGTACCTACATAAGAGGAAGTCTGAAAGTGGCACCGGTGACTGAAAAGTTGTGCGGAAATCGGTTGTCATGGTATGGGCATGTGATGCGGAGGAATAAGGAAAATATCGTGAGGAAAATCTTGAGTATGAATGTCGATGGCTATAAGAGTAGAGGAAGACCAAAGAAACGATGGGGGTGACTACCGAGATGACAACTAATAGAGAAGTATGGAAGAAAGCGACATGTTTCTCCGACCCCAAATAAATTGGGATAAGGGCAGGAGAATGATGATGATGCGACACTTTTTTCTTTCTTTCTTTCGTTTTTATGAAGTCCCAAAATATCAGAGATCTTTACTACTCAGTCAGATTGGTGATCTGAACAATTTATTAACTCTCTTGGATTCATGCAACAGAATATTCAGAACTTTTTATCTTTAACAGGGCACCTGTTAGTTTATCTAACTGGTTTTAGCCTCTGCAATACACCGACGCACTTTAACACTAATCTAAGCTGTTAAACTGAATTGTTTTTCCATGAATTTGATAAATCAATGGTTGCACTTTCGGTGTTCATGTGTTATCGTGTGGAACCATCAGCCTTATCTTGTTCATTTTTCACACCTGCAGAAGCTTGTGAGTGGCTGTGAGCACCTTGCTAATTGATTTGGAAATAGAAGTTTTTTTTGCTGTTACTTTTGCAATGTTTTTTGTCTCTCCTAAAGAAACAACTCTTCGATTTGTACATATGGAATTATTATCATCCAGATTTTTTAAGTTGCCATGTTGGTCTTATGGTCGCAAGTGCTACTGCAGAGCACGAGGGCCTGGTTTTAATATTCCCAGGTCGGGAAAAGTGTTATTGGGTTTTTTCCATTAGGAATCTCTCAGTAGCAGCCCGGAGTCTGAATTTGTGCCTGGTTGTTGGCAATAGGCTTGGTGAAATTATATTCAATTGTTTTCTTTAGAGAAGCAGTTACACTTGAAACTTTTTTATGGGATTTATTATATTAATTTTTTTTTTTTCATTCCTTTGAATATTTCATCATCTGCTTAGCCTTTTCGCAACTATGTCGGGGTCGGCGTCCAGTCTTGTTGTTTTATAAACGTTTTTAAATTTAAGGATGCAACACTTGTTATAGAGTTTTTGTAATGAAAAGGTCGGGTGGAAACTTATATGAGTTTGATATACCATTTTTACAATAGTATCCAAAA
Organism: Atethmia centrago; assembly: GCA_905333075.3. NCBI lineage: Eukaryota > Metazoa > Arthropoda > Insecta > Lepidoptera > Noctuidae > Atethmia > Atethmia centrago. The sequence goes on along the minus strand of HG995374.1, from coordinate 24,449,507 downwards.
TATCCGTACTATCTGATTTTATCCGGATAGTGTTCTGGAAGTATCCTAATTATCCGGATAGTAAAATGGACTGGATAATTGCCCAACCTACAGTAGAATAAATTAAACAGATAGGATTTATCTTCAACAAATTAATAACCAACCAAGTGTAGATGCCTAACTCTTTATTGCGATTACTTTGATGAGTAGAAAAAGCTACAAATTGAAAATATACGTACCTATACGTATACATATACGTACTTCAACTACTTAGTTAACTTGACCACTTATACGCTAATGTTTTAATCGAGGTTTTGACCCACAACATACTGTCAAACCTCCGTATTATCCTTCTAAAATGTGTTTATTTTATTATTAACTTTAATATGCTGATATAAAATACTAGCTGCGCCCCGCGGTTTAACTTGCATTAGTCTCGATTCCGTGGAAATATCGGAACAAAAAGCCAAATTACATCCAAATCCGTTAAAGCGTGAAAGCGTACAACAAAAAATACAAAACATCAAATCTTTTCTCTTTATTATTAGTTTAGTTAAAACACGACTAACTATTTACACTAGATTCTAAATAAAATGACTAACTAAGTATCTATTAAAATAAATACAAAAACAAAAGGACACTTAGGCTTTGAAGTAGGTACTCGACGCCTAAGACGTTGTTATCCCTCTTAATTTTGCAAACACCAAGATTTGAACCCATTTAAGTCTCTTTTCATTTCTACTAGAGCCGCGTCGCGCTATAAAGTCGCCTGTCTGCGGGAGCCTTTATACCGGTCCACGTTATCACTTCAAGGCGGTTATTCAAAGCAAAACAATCTCAAAGTGAACAAGGTTTATGAACAATATAATTATGAAGAATAAGGAAAATTTCGCGTCCACCTCACCCTGACCAGATTACCTAATGTAGTGAGACCGCAACATTATAAATATAATGGACCCAAAGCGAAATTGTTGCTATTATAAATGTTGTTAATTACTTCCCTTTATCATAATTTTTTTTTTTTTTTTTTAGACTAAGTAGGTATACTCAGGGAAATAAATTGTCAAGCAAAGGTGAACGGCAGATTTCGTACTGCTTACTTTTTTTGATGTTTCGTTATAGAATTTGTACCATATATTAAGGCAACTAACCCATTTATTTTCAAAGTAAACGCTATCTTAAATACCAACATAACTGCGTTTACTTTACGACTAAATTACGTGTTATTATTAAAATCTTTTTTTTTAATATTATTTATTTATTCCGAACTTCTAAAAATAGTACACTTACATGAAAATAAATGGGTTAATAATATAATGGGTAATAAATAAGTGGTACGGCAGGTCGGGTAATACCCTCATGGCGAGCATAGGCTCGCCATGAGGGTATTACCCGACCTGCCCCCTTCTTAGATGAAGTAATATTAAGAATTAATTAATTATAAATAAAATAAATGTACTTAAAAAAAACTATTAACTGTATTTTTTTATTTACCTACACTCAAAACCCCATCAGAACTTCATCATTATCAAACTGTTGCAGTCAAATTTTCCGCGTTATAGCCATTTCATACAACTGTCGAAGAATGATAGTTGTGATTTGAATATACGGCCAATTTAAGTTGATTAATTACTTCCCTTTTCTTATTTTTGCAGTTGTTTTACTAAGTAGGTATAATCAGGGAAATTTGTTGTTAAGTAAATTGACACCCTTTTTTTTGTGTGGGAAATCATCAAATAACTTCTCCCGCTCTGGGCGGAGCGGGAGGGTGTGTCAAACTCTTACTAACTAAAACCCACGCGTATTCCTTCCGTTGCCTGTGTTGCGGGGGCCTCGGTGACCCATAAGTACCTACCTTCCCGCGATCCCGGCAGGCATCGGCCCTAGTGGACCCCTACATATGTGCTGACGACATCTCTTTGAGGCGCGCGTGGAATACAACGCGCCGTCGACCCGGGCCTGGTCCTTACCGGACGGTGAGCTACCCATTGCTCACCGTCCACAAGCCCGCGCCTACGGTGGCCGGAAATCCGCCCGGGATTCCCGACGCCCAGAGCGTCTCCTGCGGCGGCTAAGGGCGAGAGGGCGCGAAACTTGCCTTTCCCTCAACCGTCCCGCCTCCTCCTTCGCGAGCATTACTGCTTCGCAGAAGGAGGTGACGGCTGCCCATGCCCTCTCGCTCCGTACCATGGCCTGAACCAGTGCCAGATGCGAGAGATCTCTGCCGCCGATCGCCTCCACGAGGACACGGCGGTGCTCTGCCCAAGCTGGGCAGACCTTCACCGTATGCTCCACCGTGTCCTCCGGGCGATCCACACAGTGGTGACACCCGGGCGTTTCCTCCCGCCGTATCCGACACAGGAACTTCCCGAAGCTGGCGTGTCCGGTGAGGACCTGCGTCAGGCGGAAGGTGAGGACGCCGTGGCGCCTCTCTAGCCACTCCTCAAAGAGGGGACTTATCGCCGCAATCGTGGCGTGCCCAGCACTGGGTTGCGACAACCGTACTCTCCATGTCGCCATGAGATCCCGCCGGAGCTCCGTCCGCTGTACCGCGATTTCTCGCGGCAGCGGAGTTACGCCCCGGCGTTTCGCCTCCTCGCGCCACTCCCATACGTGCGCGAGGAAATTGACACCCTACGTCAATTTTTCGCGCTATAGCCATTTCATACAACTGTCGAAGAATGACAGTTGTGATTTGAATATACCGACTATGTTAGTTGGTAGTCAATTGGCTTACTAATAATTTTCCTGACTTAAGGGTCGGGTAATCGTCATTAACCTTGGCCATACAAATGCGCGTCACGCTCACGCCGTGCTGCCGCGCCGCCGCTCCGTCACGTAGTTTCCATAGGGAATATTTGATTTTAGTAACCAACATATGAACATCTAAAAATAACCACTGATAAAATCATAGATAATAAAATAGTCTGTTCATACAAAAAAAAAAACATGAAAATACCTTAAGTGGTTTGAAAGTAGATAATATAGTTTTTTTATGCTTTAGGTAGACATTATTTCCTGAATTTATTTCATAAAGTATTTTACTACAATACTTAAATATTCACATATACAAGGTGTCGTTTTGCATCCTCGTCAAATTTCAGGAGGCTACTATGAAAGACACTTACAATCAAATAAAATTACGATACCTGCTCAATAATTAATACATACTTGATTTATTAGTTATTTAAGTTTGACAGTATTTTAGAACACACCACTTTCACAGAACAGAATCACCCGTTGCGTATGCGGTAGTGTGTCTGTAAAAGGGTATCACACGGGCCGCACTAACATGCGTGTCCCACACATGCCGATTTTCGAAAATTAGAAAAACAAAAAGGTGGTATGGTATGGGTCAGTGATTCCCCACTTCGACAATTTTTTTTTGCAGCAGCCTACTGCGGTACGCAATCGATTGTGAGCTTTCCATAAAAGCCACTGCACTTGACAAAATGAGCAGTGGTGGCCAAGAGCTGTGGTGCCCCAGTGGTAATGGCCGTGACTTACGAGTTGTAAGTCGTAGATACGAACCCTAATAGGCGCTTTACTTTGTGTAAATTATTTCGTCACCACTGCTCTCAAAACTGTGAAGGAAAACATCGTGAGGAAACCCGCATGTCCTAGAACCAAAAATTGAAAGACATGTGACAGCTACCAACCCTCACTGGGCACGCGTGGTGGATTACGGCCCACTCCCTCTCACAGAGAGGAGGTCGGTGTACCAGCAGCGGGAACATTATAGGCTGATTATGATGATGACAAAATTTGGATAATGTCATGATAAATAGAAAACATTCTAGTGTAGCGTAGTAATACAGTCACAACCGTTTAAAGCGATATCGCTAAAAACGACGTACCGGTCATTACGAAGAAATTTCGAGGTCCCAGCATTGCTGTTTACGTATCTCGCGTCCAGCCCTGGTTCAGGCCATGGTACGGAGCGAGAGGGCATGGGCAGCGGTCACTTCCTTCTGCGAAGCAGTAATGCTTGCGAAGGAGGAGGCGGGACGGTTGAGGGAAAGGCAAATTTCGCGCCCACTCGGCCGCAGCCGCCGCAGGAGACGCCCTGGGCGTCGGGAATCCCGGGCGGATTTCCGGCCACCGTAGGCGCGGGCTTGCGGACGGTGAGCAATGGGTAGCTCACCGTCTGGTACGGACCAGGCCCGGGTCGACGACGCGTTGTATTCCACGCGCCTCAAACAGATGTCGTCAGCACATGTGTAGGGGTCCACTAGGGCCGATGCCTGCTGGGGTCGCGAGAAGGTACTAAAGGGTTACCGAGGCCCCTGGCAACACAGGCAACGGAAGGAATACGGGTGGGTTTTAGTCAGTAAGAGTCTGACACACCCTCCCGCTCCGCCCAGAAAGGGAGAAGTTATTTGATAATTTCACACCCAAAAAAATAAAATAAAAGCTTTGCTGTTTACGTAACATAGTTTGTGGTTATAACGACTATCGTCTAGAACAACCGTAATCCGACGGTCCCTTTGAAGTCTTTATAAACGGTTTAGACTGTATATTCGAAGAAATAAGCAGTAAGCCTAAGCAGTCTCTATTGAAATCTTTGTACTCCTTTGGGAATCTGGGCTGGCGAACCTTAATACAGGTTACCATGTAACCTAGCTAGGATGCCAGATTCAATTATGTTGTTAGTCTATTTACGGTCTTTCCCTAATTGTTAAATTATATTTGATGTAACAAACTATGTAGCACACTTTTTTGGAATAAATACATTATTATTATTAAATAAAAAGATCACAGAAAGTACTGGCGTTGTAGGTAATTACGCGATTTGTATTTGCTCGAGACAATCTAATGATTATATCTATACATCTATAAAAACAAATAAAATTGTCGTATCTGTTTGCAATGTCCAAATACCAGCTTTTTACTAAATGCATATAAAAGTATGTATATACGGTACATATAACATTTTTTGACGTGATAACGTCATATAAATCGATAAGCGCCGGCTGCACGCACAAAAAAGAGTCACGTTCCGCCTGAGACGAGCGTGCAAGCGAGAGCGCTTTATTTGTTCCGGCTATTCTCCGAAACGGCTGGACCGATTTTCACTCGCAGATAGCTGATGTTATGAGGAGTGACTTAGGCTAGTTTTATTTTACGAAAAGCCACGCGGGCGTAGCCACGGGCAGCAGTTAGTCTATTATAAAAACTAAAAATAGTTAGGTTGATCGTAATACTCGCCACGTATCCAATAACAATAACCAATTGATATACATTATCATTTGTCATGATCATTCATTATAATAATTAAATTATTAAAAGTAAAATGCCTACCCATCCATGTTTGTGTAACTCACGCTTGTGCCTATTTGTTTAAAGATTTCTTAAAAAAACCCGTAACCAACCCTGCTTAAGTCACGAATAATATGCGCTAATACATATATACAGAACAAAATTCATAAGCGATTTTCTTGTGAAATAACGACGAATCCTGTAACTAGCCCTGCTTAGGTCACGAGCACTAATATGCACGAATATATGCTCAGCAAAATTCAAAAGCGATTCTCTTCTGGAATAACGACGAATCCCGCAACCAACCCTGCTTAGGTCACGAGCACTAATGTGCACTAATATGTACTAGGCAAAATTCAAAAGTGATTTTCTCGTGGAATAACAACGAATCCCGCAACCAACCCTGCTTGGGTCACGAACACTAATATGCACAAATATATACTGAGGAAAATTAAAAAGCTATTTTCTTGTGGAATAACGACTAATGCCGTAACCAACCCTACTTAGGTCGCGAGCACTAATATATGCACTAATATATTACACTGAACAAAATTCAAAAGCGATTTTCTTGAGGAATAACGACGAATTCCGCAACCAACCCTGCTTAGGTCAGGAGGCGGGACGGTTGAGGGAAAGGCAAATTTCGCGCCCTCTCGTCGCCGCAGGAGACGCCCCGGGCGGATTTCCGGCCACCGTAGGCGCGGGCATGCGGACGGTGAGCAATGGGTAGCTCACCGTCCGGTAAGGACCAGGCCCCGGTCGACGGCGCGTTGTATTCCACGTGCGCCTCAGAGATGTCGTCAGCACAAGTGTAGGGGTCCACTAGGGCCGATGCCTGCCGGAGTCGCGGGAAGGTACTAAAGGGTTGCTGAGGCCCCTGGCAACACAGACAATGAAAGGAATACGGGCGGGTTTTAGTCAGTAAGAGTCTGACACAGCTCAAAGTTATTTGATGATTTACCACCCAAAAATAAATAACATCTAAATAACATCTCAACTCCAACAAATTCATGAATGAACGCACATTGTCGAGCGACATAAAATATAAAAAAAAAAACTAAAAGTAACTCATAATCATACAACCAACATTATCGATTTGTTACTGTATAAATCACAAAATACCAGTCGTTTATCATTGTCTGAAGTCACAAGTCACAATGAAATATAATCGCTTGTTTATAAATTGTGTGGTGCCGATACGGAATAAAAATAAAATAACGTATGTTACATACAACAATAACTTGTGTTATACATTATGTATCAGAAGGGTCAAATAATTATGTTTATTAACAAATGGTCAAATTGGTCAAAGCGGTCAAATTTAAGGGCGTGGTACAGACTGTTGTCTAAGATACAGATATTAAATTATCTAGTTCAGACACAGGTGTCCTGTTAAACTTATTAGATTAAGCTTAAATGATCATAATTGTATTGTTATAAAAGGAATGTAACTGAAGGTGAAATAAATTATTATTATTATCAAACAGAGCAACTTTCTCTATGAAAACAATATCGTAATATAGAAAAAATAATCAGCCGTCCCGTCCCACACATTTGGGTCGAGTAGATAAATAATGAAGTTTTTTATGGGACAGTTGATATTTTTAACACAACACATTTCTAATACACCCTGTATAGCACTGTGATGATTCAATTTATTCTCACCTAATTTGCTTTTAATAACACTAATTGCTTCATTTAAAGCTGGCACTCCATTTAACTACGGCTACGACACTATAAAAAAAAATCCTGGTTCATTTTATTATGATATTCTGTAAGCTAAAGTGAGCTATTAAGCTACGAAGTATTTTTTCGTTCAACTATTTAAATTATCTCGTTTGTCTAGTGGTCGCAAGCGCTACTACTGAGCATGATGTCCAGCAGGCTTAGCATGACGATTTCTATTTCTTCGAAGAATAGACACGGCTCTTTCTATACAAAGAGACATTTCGTTTCTCCATTTTTGACATCTCACCGTAGAAATCAGCAGGTTTAGCATGACGCTTTCTATTTCTTCGCCGTTTAGGCTCGTCCTGGGAATTTACATTCCCAGGACGACCAGTGTTATTGGGATTTTCCATTAAGAATAAGTCAGTCCGCCCGCCGTAAGTCAGCCCGGATTTAAATTATCGGATCTAAATTTGTGCCCGATTAATGGTAATAGGCTCACCCCGTATTGCATGGGACTTAAACATTACTGGCGAAATGCATTAAAGACCCACACATCTGCTTGAATCTTTGGGGAGTACAGGTGTGATTCTATGAGTGTTGTGATTTAAGTGGTAAAATGTCGTGTACGTATGACATACAAGAATACCTACAGCTATTATTTCCAGAAAATAAACGCCAAATCCGCAAGGTGCTAATTAGCGAAGTCGCACAATTAACTATTGTCAAACTAACGAATAGAAATCCATTATTCATTTGGAAATTTCTTTTTCTCAATACCGTTGTAGGTACTTATTTTCAAAAAACGCTAAAATGACGTTTGTTTAATTGCACTAAGGATGATGTACCTACTTACCTATGCAATATGAAAATCGTTACCGTATTACCTACGTTATTTCCTTTCAGAATACATTAAAAAAATCCTATGAATAAACGGATAAATGGGTATTTTTTTTTTATAAATGGTTTATATCTCACCTGATGGTAAGTGATAGAATATAATAGAATAATTTTATTTCAGACAAAGTCCATAGGGTTAGTAACAATTTTACTTGTCCTCTAGTGTTAGTACAGAAAAATATTAACAAACTATTAAAATACAGCGTGGAGCTACATCCAACTCCGCAACGTAGGGGAACCCCACCGATCTGCGAACACACTGTGAATACTGTTGCTGCTACCGCGAACATGCAATCAATCAAATCAAAAGTCATTTATTCAAACTAGGCTGAGAATCAGCACTTTTCCAACGCCAAAATTACGTAAGACAGTCCCCTAAAACGCCCACCCTTCACCACTTCCTAGTGCTTTAGCTGGGAAGAAGAAGTGGCCAACAAACTCCCCAGCAGCACAGCTGTCTGTTCAGTTAGTGAAAAAAAAAGTTGATTCTATAAAACAGTATGCAAAACAATTTACATTACGTGCAACACAAAACATTAAATTATTAACCATATGTCAACTAGCACACCACTAGGTATACCAACAAAAAAAAAGAAAAGAAAAACACCGAAAACTATTCTCAATGCGACATCAGGGATGCACATCTTTTTCTAATAATCAATGTCGTTATGCGCAAACATCCCTGACGCACTACAACGCCACGGCAGCCGCAGCAGTACTCCAAGTGCAGTACTCTCAACCTCAATGACATTGAACACGTATGTCGCTGTATGCCCGCTGAGTGAAGTTGACCCACAGCCTGCACGTGTAAAGAGACTGACAGTTAGATTTGAAAAGCGGTACTTTAACTACCTTTGTACATCGGGCAAACCTGCGGGCCAGCATGTTACAACGGACAGCCCGCGATCTACGTGCAATGATCCGGCCGAATGTGGAAGTGAGCTTCACCCGGAATCCTCAACAACAGAGGAACTGGCTATCTTACGTCTAACTGCCGAAACACAAAAATGCTGTTAGAATTGTTATTACTGTTTGTGTGTGTGTGTGTTTTGTTATTATTGTGCTCAAATGATACACTTTTTTATCACCTTAATTGTCCCACTCCTGGGAAAAAGTCTCCCCATAGCTTTCTATTGTTCCTGTAGCATTGCTTTCTCCGACAAATCTTCCGTAAATGCATTTAAGTATACACTTTAATAATGTTATAATTGAATACAAATAAACAGTAAAAAAATATATCATAATAAACAAATATAAAGAAAAAATAATTATTACTAAATGATTATACTTTTAGGAACAACCTGTACGAGTATCAATCTAAGTCACATTCTTCCAGCACTTTTTGTTTTAAGGACGGTCAGATGGTACAGTGAAACCCTATATTAATATTTTGCTAAATACCGTCGTTGTTGTTTTTGTTGTTGTTTCGTTAAAATTAAGAACTTAAGTTTGTATTATTTTCGTTTCTATTCTCTAAATTATGCGGTTAATGATTTTAGTGCACGGTAAAACTCTAATGAGTTTATATTTGCACAACTTATATGTACAAAAATAAATGTCAGTGTACTACTGAATGAATAAATCTCGTAATATATTAAAAAAAAATAACATCCTCTAATATTTTTTTTAGTTTTTTTTTTTAAACTGAAATCCGTAGTCTTCCCAATATTGAAAGAATTTTCGGAATCGGATCAGTAGTTCCGAAGGTTACCCCCGACATACAAACTCACAAATTTTACCTCTTTATAAAATTAAATATTTAAGTACATATATGCTATCGTTTTAATAAAAGCAATTCCCAGCAGCGACCGCTACGTTTAAAAATACCCATCACACTTATTCAATCTTTTAGTGAAATCGAATTTAAAAAATGCACTTCGTACGATACATCGATCACGATCCATTTATCTTCCATAGCTTTTAGAATAACAAATTAACTGCGAGTACGTAAATTTTTGCGTCCAGAAATAAAGCACAGATGGACTAAACCAAAGAAAATATAAATAGAGACATAAACACTTCAAATTCTTGCTTACTTACCGCTTCAAATCCGGCACGTAAACACGGATCTTCTTTAGAGAAATTACATTCCTATTCTTTTATACTGAAGGCATCAAAACGCCAGCGACATTATTTTCAATAAGATATTTATACGAGTAACGTGTGTACTTTTAAATAATATGCAATAATTCAATTTAAATAAATAAATAATTAGCTTTGTTTTGGAATTTCGTTAACTAAGAAAATAAAATAAAATTATTTTTTTAGAAATTAATTAATTAACGTGCAATCTTCAAATGAAGATTTTTTTTAGATTAATGTCTAAAAATATCATTTAAATTTATTTTCCTAGTTAACGAAATTTCAAAACAAAGCTAATTGTTTATTTAAATTGAATTGTTGCATATTATTTAAAAATTGAAAAATGACTGTAATATGTGTTGCATGGAATAAAAGGCTTTTTTATTTTATTTATTTATTGTCATGAAGATGCAAAGCAGGGGCTGTCAGGGCCAGATTTAGGGCAGGGAGGCCACGGCTCCACAAAGAAGGGGCCTCCACTATTAGATTATTTTAGAAAAAAAAATACATCCTTTGTGTCCATTAAAGAAAAAAGAGTTCACAATCATCACAGAAAAAAGAATCACCACCCCAAGCTACTTTTTTTAAATTGTTTTTTTTTCATCGTTCTTCAAAAGCTTCGGAGCCTCCACTTCTTGGTTAACCCAGGACCTTCACACCGCACACAGGGCAGAAATCCGGCCCTGCTTGCTGTGCAATGTTTCATGACCATACTTGTTACTGATTTTTCAATAGGGAGACCATTCTGTAATCGAGATTATGCTGCAGAAAGATAGCTTCGAATAATTAAAAAAAATACCAGGAAATTTTCCTACAATTGGCTAGAAATTAAACAAAAAGTTCAAAGTGAAAAAGTTGAATTTTATAATTTCAATATTTTATAACCATTTTTTTTTTTTGGTTAAAACAAACGTTTTTCTTTCAATTGTCTGGAAACTTGATATTTGATTACAACTGATATCGACTTATAACTTGCTCTGTATTACACTGAGTTACTACACTACATTAGCTGCGCCCTACGGTTTTACCCGTATAAGTTTCGGTCCCTTAGAAATATAGGGGTAGAAAGTATCGTATGTCCTAATCCAGGTCATGGTCTACCCATGTGCCAAATTTCATTCAAATCCGTGCAGCGGTTTTATCGTGAAAGCGTAACAAACAAAAAAACAAACACACAAACTCACTTTCGTAGTTATAATATTAGAAGAAGATAGTATTAGGACTACTTGCTGCACTTACAGTAAACACCAAAGCATACAGCAAGCCAACAACATAATATTTAACTAAAAAAACTAATATCACACTACTACACACTAACACACACTCACTATACTAACATGTGTCTCTGTCTATAAACAAGAAAGTCACCTTATAATAGAATCATGAACTACATAATTATTATAATTCGTGGAATATCGTCTTTGTTGCAGGTTCAGTCAGTGTTCAATTTGAGCAACCTGTGTTAGTCTGTCCCAGTAAAGAGACGGTTATAAGATGTATGGAACCTCTGCTTGAATTTCGAATATGGAGTACTCGTATATATTCGAAATTCAAGTACCAGCAGTATTGCAGTGGTTCCAGTATAGTTAGTGTCTAACAAGAAATTTTGGAATTACCTAAGTACTTGGACTAATAATTTTGATTAAAAGTTTTCACTCTAACATTTAATAGGGTCTGAAGACTTTGTTTGCTGTAACATTTAGATAAAGCCTAAACTAGGAGAAAAGTCTAGTATCAAGTCAGTGCTCAAAGTATCTACATGTTAACTTTCTTTTTAACTTTATTTATATTTTTTTTTTATAATATATACATTTTTCTAAGCATTTACGATTTTTTTAATATATTTTTTGTCCTTTAATTTTACAGACTGTAAATAAATGCAATGTAAATAATCATTATAACTAGTTTATGGTACATTTTTCTAGAACGAAAATAGGGATTTTTTATGTGTATGTATTTTATATATGTAAGTAAAATTAAAAAAGGTATAAAACCTTCTATAGGCCAAAAATCACAAATACTTTATCAATAAACCCAATACAAAGTGTCGTCATAATTAACAATTCTAATAACTAAAATTACGTCGAAAGTTTTCCGAACTGCTACAAGAATGTGCCAAAGAGAAAATTAAGTTATTACCTACTTAATGAAACTTCGTCCTTAAACTTCGAGAGACTCATAACTAAGCATCAAGAAGATAATAAATAAGAATTAAATGAAATAAACATAAATAAAAGGGAGTAGCACACTTATAAACCTGTAAATATCAAAGTGGTTTTATGTGCGCTAAATACGACGTGTTTATTTTTAAATTAAAGCTCTTTTAAAGTTTATTTCATTTGAACAATGTTAATTATTTTGTGGTTCGATTATATTTTTAAGGTTGTTTTACAACATTCGAAATATTTTGTGTAAAGTCGTAACCGTCTCAAAAACAAAGTTTTAAATTGTTGCAAAAAGAAATGAATACTTTAAAATAATTGTTTTTTATTTTTTATTTTGAAACGTTAATATCTTAATTTAATTTTGTACCTTCCTAAGTACATTTTAAAATTACTGCATATTAAAACAACAACTTTATAACTCAAGGAGTTCAGGTAATATAAAATTGATCATAAAGGTTTAAACTGCAACATTCTTAGTAAATTAAATACTTAATTATAATTACTTACACTTAGCCGCCTTGACTTCGAAACTGTTGTATTCACTATTCAAACAACATTGTCAGTTCAAACACACAAATAAACAAACAAAAAAAAAAACTGTTTTAAAACTTCACACTTTCGCAAAAATATACTAAAAATTAAAGTAAAAAAAAAGTTAATAGTCATAAACTCTTTGGTAATTTTAAGTCACGTCGTTATGGAACATTTTTCTTTTTTTGGAAATATTTTTTTAAGTTTCCGAGCGCGGGAATCTGCGAGGGCTGCCAGCGCGTTCGCTCGCAACCGCAGTTACTCGACAAGTGAAATGAACGAAGAACGCTCCCGGTTCGTCACTCTATCAAACGCTATCCCATCTTTTTGCAACCGTTGCGTGTCAGTCAATTAGGGAAGATTACACTTAGATTGAATGACCGTTTTAAAATCAGAACCCTAACGGTCGCCCTATACTTTCTTGAACTTCGATTCCTTTAGCTGTCCCGTGGCATATTAATTGTGGCAGGTTAATTGTCCTCTTAAAACGTCAACATTCTTTCATAAATAAGATTGCATTTCCTTTACGTATACAATGATTTTTCTTTTGGGTTTATTTTCGCTTGCACACAAAGCTACTAAAGTAGGAATTCTTTGCGGGATTTAATTAAACAGGGGCGGTTTTAAGACGTTTTATTTTCATTCATTTATTCTAATAGAATTCATGGCATTCCACCTTTATACTTTTAATTCGGTGTTCAAGCGATCTGTGTTTGTTGAACTTTGTTTTGCTCGTAAAATATTGTTTGTTATTGTTACTTTGTAAGTTTATTTGTTTCATTGTACTGTTTTAAAAATTTCATTATAGTTTTTACACTACATTTATAAAGCTTTCCGAAACAATTTCTTTCGTTGAATGTTCTGAGAAGTTTTTGTAAAAGATTTTTTATGAATTGCGTTTATAGTTTGAATACACTAACTCAGTTCGCAAATCCTGATATATATTTTATCGTGAGCATAGTAAAGCTGAACATAACTTCATCTGATTCGTTCTAATTAGTTTTAATTAAGTTTTAATTAAATAGTTTTAATTGATCATGAGGTCCTGGGTTTGATTTCCAAAGTGTTATTGGGTTTTGGCATTTGGAATTTATCAGTAGCAGCCCGGAGTTAGGATTTTTGTCCGATTGATGGCAATAGGCTCGCCCTACGGGTGGGGGTGAGTGTTTATTATGGGACTTGAAAGGTATCTGGTGAAATGTGGGTGCACTATAGATACAGCTCTGTCTTACCCTTCAGGCGTGGTGTTATGTGTTAGTTTTAATTACTTAAGTGAAGGTAGGAGACAAGAAGAACGGCTTTGTTACGTGTGGAATTCGTCAAGTTTGATTGGTCCTAACTTGTATGTAAAGCTTTGAGGAATCTACTTGTTGTAATGGCGTAGGTAGGGCTTATCTTAATTCACCTTTTTAATAATTCTGTCTGTACTAGTTGGGTCTGGAACGTTTTGTTGGCCTTAATTCAGTCTGGGAAGGTTCGTGCTTCTCCAGAATGTGATATTTTTATATACAGGGTCAAATTAGATTAGCTAGCAAAACTGCGCAGTCATGAAGGGTAAACATGCCAAAAAAGTAAAAAAAAAATTTGTTTTTTTTTATTTAAAAAAAAATCTGGTCATTGACCCCAAAAAAATTTAAATGTTGTTACTTGAAATATGAGTTGAGAAAATCTGTTTTCTTTTGTTTTATCACTAGAGATCGGATATTCGGATGCATATTCACCTAAAGTTGAGATGTTGGCAATTATGGAATGCGCGTTCGTATCGAAAAAATGCCGCAGTTCCGGGATCGACGAATTTAGGTTTCTGATTATAGATCGGATGAATATTTACTTACTTTCAAATGTTCGCTTATATGAAATGCACTTTTGTATCGATCGTGAAGGTATATTTTTGTTATCCCGGGTTTTTATACACCCGACTAGTTATGTATTCCCAGTGTTCCTGGCATCCCGTGATTTTTACAGAAAAAATATTTAAAGTGAATTTTGAGCTATGAAAGTATGGAAGCACTTTCATAGCTCAAAATTCACTTTAGGTAAATATGCATCCGAATATCCGATCTCTATTTATCACATTAAGATATCGATACACGTCACGTCTGTGAAGTATACACAAAAAAAAAACTGATATTTCAAATACTAACTGCGGTTGATGACCCCAAATAAAACTCAACAATTTTTTTTTTTTGTTTGATTATGATTCGATATGGATACCCATCACGTCTGAGGAGTTCCGCTAGCTAATTTATTTTGACCCTGTAGATATGACTCTATAACACCATCACACACACAACACTCACACAACACTCTAACATGGCACATAACACTGCATAGCTTAGCATAACACTATTTCTTCGAAGAATAGACATAGCTCTTTCTATAGAAAGTCGCACCGCACTGTAGAAATCCTTCTGCAATCTGTCACTTTGTCTTTAGTTTCTAACGATCCTTGTCTAGGTCCTTTATTGTGTAGACTATTTCAGAAGAAAGTTTCTATACCCAACTGTCAAAATCACACTGACAACTGACAGTTGTCTAAGGTAGTGAAGACAATTAGCACTTTTCTAGTCGACGGCCACAAGGTATATATTATGGTTATCTACAAAATCATGAACTCACAGGAGAGCGTTTTGAACGCTAAACTATGGTAAGTAATAGAAGAACAAGGCTATCTTTTCCTATTTTACATCATTTTGTTAATAGGGCATTACCAAGGAAATGATGAAGGCCAATATTACAATTATAATTTTTTGTTCCAAAATATGGTGTTCGACACTTTGAGAAAAAAAATGTAGCTGTCTTTATATACTTACGTGACTTAATATCAGTAAAAATTGAGAATCAAACAGAACAGAATTATGTAAAAGAGTGAATTTCGTAAAAAGTGCAGTTGACTCTTTCGATTTTGCTGCCGTCGTACTTTCTACACGGAACGTCATTTTTGTCTATTCTTCCGTAGACAAAACAGTGCTCGTGCTAAGCCTGCAGTAGTAAGTATAAATGATAAATGATTTTATTTCTGTAAGTAGGTTTTTACAAACACTTTTACACGTCAAAACATATTTTTTTAAACTAGATGAGGCCGGCGTTTCCTATCTGACTACTCTGAGAAGAAAGGCCGAAACAAACTCAGAGGTCACAGTCTCTTTTAAAGTCCAGACATAATCTTGGTCAGATCATGTGAAGACCATGTCGATTGGTGTCTGAAATGGTCTTTTGATGAAAGAACCACACAGATTGAGTGGACCTGTCCAGTCAGTGCACGCATTTGTCAGTCGTTGTGCAGCTCAACTCATAACTAAAGGTATCAGGTAGTATCAGTAATAGCTAGGTGAGTAGGTAGGGTCTACAGCTACCTTTAACTAAACAAGATTACAACTATTTGCGACATACAATGTTGACCCTCATACTTTCGAAGACATGTGACGTCTACCAACCCGCACTGGGCCCGCGTTGTGGATTACGGCCCACTCACTGCCTCTCACAGAGAGGAGGCCTGTGTCCCAGCAGTGGGAACATCATAGGCTAATTATCCTGTTATGCAGATTTTTATCTTCCAGTCAGCTAAGTGGATCCGCAGTGGTAGCCGAAGGTACCAAAGGGTTACCGAGGCCCCTGGCAACACAGGCAATGGAAGGAATACGGGTGGGTTTTAGTCAGTAAGAGTCTGACAAACCCTCCCGCTCCGCCCAGAGCGGGAGAAGTTATTTGATGATTTCCAACCAACAAAAAAAAAAAAGTGGTATCCCGCGAAATACAAATTTACTTACGTTTTTTGCAATTTAACTAGTACATCTCTTTTAGTTAGATTTGTTCTTATGGAACAAATCTAACTAATAGAGTTGTATTAATGATTTTAATGATTATAATTTTCTAAATATGTACGTATTTGTTATGGTCGCGAATCATATTTTCATCAAGATACAACCAGACACTGACCTGCAAATTGGATTAAAATTTGAATTTCGCAGACTACCACTGCGGATCCATCTTAAGTTATGTTAAGAGCCTGCCGGGGTCGCGTGGAAGTCCAAAAGGGTCACCGACGCCCCCGCAACACAGGCAACGGAAGGAATACGGGTGGGTTTTAGCCAGTAAGAGTCTGAAACACCCTCTCGCTCCGCCCAGAGCGGGAGAAGTTATTTGATAATTTCCCACCAAAAAAAAACAAGTTATGTTGAGAGGATAAACGAAACGCGACTTACATAAGGTATTAATATAACAAGGCAGATGTGAGTGGAAACGCCGGGAAGGGTCGCTGTAGCACATAATAATACAGTGATCTTAATGGTAATGTTCTTCAGAACGGTCAGGTGCGTAGTAGCCGCAATCAGTGTGCGTGTATGGCGCTTTTAATTTTACTTTCTATGTTCTATGTTAGAGGGTTTGGTTTCCGCACTTAGTCCTTCAGGTGGACCATTGTGCGTGGGCCATGGCGGCCGTTCGGTGGTCATTCCAACCAGCCCACCTGCCTCCAGAAGTTGATCACATCTCCTGGGCTGTTTAGAATCTCTGTGTAGGATCTGGGTGCCCCGAGGGTTTCTGTTCTAATGTGGGTGACGCCTGTGCATTCGAAGAGCACATGCGCAACGGTTTCTTCTGCTTCCATGCAAGCCCTGCACAGGGAGCTGTCCGTTATGCCTATTGTGTGAAAGTGTTTGCTTAGCGAGCAATGGCCCGTGATGGGCCCCGTCAACAGGCGCAGGCTGGTCCTGTCCAGGCGTAACAAGCGCCTGGTTAACTTACTATCTAAGGATGGCATAGCCTCCTTGGACTGTCTGGTGTCGAGAACCACCAGTTCTCCGCTTGTGTGTGAGTGAGCTCCTGTAGCCACCTGCGTAGTTGGTTGAAGGAACCAATCGTACCCATCGGTACGATTGGTTCCGGTCCGCAGACTGACGTGCCGGATGCTCTCCTGGCTAGTTCGTCAGCTACGTTGTTACCCAGCGATTCGCTGTGTCCTTTTATCCATTGCAGTGTCACTGTATTGCGGTTCAAAATTATTATACTATATTGTAGAACTATTTCTATATCTACTTTATTGTAGAATAGCAATCACTTGTTTACATTACTCGGTACAAAACTGTCAACTGTCTACACGGAAACGTCATTTTTGTCTACTCTTCCGTCGACAAAGCGCTTCTCTGCGGTTCTCGTGCTAAGCCTGCTGATGTATGAACGTAAACGAAGGAAAAGTAGTATCTTTTTTTTTTGTTGGGAAATTATCAAATAACTTCTCCCGCTCTGGGCGGAGCGGGAGGGTGTGTCAGACTCTTACTGACTAAAACCCACCCGTGTTCCTTCCGTTGCCTGTGTTGCCAGGGGCCTCGGTAACCCTTTCGAACTTTCTCACGACCCCGGCAGAACCTAAGCAGGGTTGGTTGCGGAATTCGCTTGGAAGGAGTATCTAAGGATCGTCTGTAGCGTTCTACAGATTCTGTCTATCTCCAGTGGAAGAAGGCGTGAGTTAATGTCACTTCGGAAAAAACTACAGTTTTTTTTCTATTACCTTATAGCCTAGAACTTGCTTATACATAAAGAGATAGTTAAACAAACAACATAGAGTGTTGTTAGTACTCGTATATACCATGTAATTACTAACAAATTGACAACTTCCTGAATTATCGGTAAGTACCGCTTGTGTTACTTATAATTTTATTGAGGGATTTTTTATTTACATCCTGATGTAATACCTAACTTGAAAATGTGTTGGGTAGTAAATAAACATAACATAACCAACATCGCGCCTGTATTCCCGAAGGGTGAGGCAGAGGTGTACCTACAGTACACCCACATTTCGCCAGTTATGTTTCAGTCCCATGTAATAGGTGGCGATTCTATTGCCATCAACCCGGCACAAATCCAGACTGCGGGCTGCTACTGAGAAATTAAAAAAAAAACTAACATTTTGTCCGACCCGGGAATCGAACCCAGGACCTCACGCTCAGTAGAGACCAAGGAGGCAATCGTAACGAGGCGGTACTAAATACATACATATGTATAATAAACTGAACTATATAGCTATAGTTAGTTACCTGTATGAACTAAAGGCCCTCGCAGACAGGCGCAATGCGCCCCGATTCCGGTAGAACAATTTCCATGTTTTCATATAAATTGTTCTGCTAGCGTCGCGTCGCGCCTGTCTGCGGGATCCTTTAAACTCCAAACTTTGATTGCCTCGTTTATCTGCTGGTGGAGTGAGAAATTCTAGGTTCTATTGCCAGGTCGGGGAGTGTTATTGGGTTTTTGTTATTAGTTAATTCGAAGTAATTCTAAGTAGTCTGGGATGGCTGGGTATGGTACTTTTTTTTTTCCTATTTTGTTTTCCTTGTCATCATCATCATCATCATTCCAGCCGAAAGACGTCCGCTGCTGGACATAGGTCTTCCCCAATAGGGAGGGGTTGCCATAATCGCCACGCTTGGCAGGCGGGTTGGCGATCGCAGTATGGTGTTAAAATGCATAGAGAACGCTGCTGCCCATTCTCTAGTAACTGCCTTAGTCACCTTTTACGACACCCATGGGAAGTAATGGGATGGTGCTATTCTTTAAGCAGTTCGAAGACATTTCATATCAGAGCAACGGCTTGGGCGTAACAAGTCTTATCACGCATCGCATTGATACAGGTGACTCGGAACCAATTCGCCAGCGGTACTATCGTTTGTCACCGGAGAAGCAGCGTATCTTGGTGGAACAGGTTGACGAGATGCTTTCCCTTGACGTGGTTGAGCCTTGCGAGAGAGCGTGGTCATCCCCTGTTCTGATCGTGACCAAGAAGAACGGCCAACCTCGTTTTTGCCTGGACAGTAGTAAACTCAATTCCGTCACTAAACGAGATGCTTACAATCTTCCTTACATTTCCGAGATCTTAGATAATTTACGAGATGCGCGCTATTTGACCAGTATGGATCTATCCAAAGCATTCTGGCAGATTCCGGAATAATAATAATACCACACGGAAAGTTTTCCTTGTATGAACTTTAAATCTGAATCGTACAAAATGGGAACGATCGAAATGCAGGGTAAATGCGCTACACTATCAGTAGCAATTTGTTTCATTTTGACAGTTCAACAACATTCATCGCGTTAATTACGTTGTTGAGCAGACACATTTTTCGAACATATGAAGCAATGGATTAGCGATATACTTCAAAATCATTCATACTGTGATTGATAGTGTATTACTCAATTAGGGTGTCCAATTAAAATAAGCATGATAAGACAGTATCGGAAGTGCCTTTGATTTGATGTCTTGTGCCAAAAGTTTTGTTGATGCCGACTTACGAAACTAGTTAAAGGCAATCAATCTAACTAATAACAAGCAATTTCCTATCAAACTGGTTAACATCCTTTGAGTTGGAATAATTTTGAATGTGAAATTGTTAAACACAGGCCAACAACAACCTTTAGAACAAATTTAATGTGTGAAGTAGTTATTACGAGTATATCAGCCTCTAACGGTAGGCCAACGATTACGAACTAGACCCTAATTATGCCAGTATTGAAGTGTATGAATAAGTGTGGAAGATTTCACACGTAAAGTCTCGAGCACTTTTAAAAATGATATTCGCCTTCTCTTTTTTCGTGTGACCATCAGCGGTGTAAATCAACGCTGTGCTGTGGCTCCCTATAGCACAGCATCATGTTGAGTAAAAGAAAGAAAGAAAGAAAGAAAGAAAGAAAAAGTATTTATTGGGACTCGCACAGGAGATCACAAATTAAACTAAAAAACACACAGTAGAAGCCTTCTTGTCACAGTAACGAAGTGCAGCCGTCGAATATGTCTGTTCTGTGCTCGTGAATATTATTATATGTAAAATAGATTTTCTTTTTTATTTTTTCTTTATTATTCTAGTAAACTGATATTTATAGGATTCCGTACATAAGAAAAAACGGAACCCTTATAAGATCACCCGTGTGTCTATCTGTCTGTCACATCCGATTTGCTCCGAATCTACTGAACTGATTAAGTTGAAATTAGGTACAAATATGTATTTCGGTCACCCAAACACGGACGTGTAACGTGAATAAATGAATTTTAATTATGATGGTCACTTTTGGGGGCAGATTAGAAAATTTTGCAAACTGTAGGTACCGTGCGACACTTCAAATGAAAGGGCTTGTTGTGTGTTTTTTACAATTTTAAAATAAGCAGTTCTAAAGTTAGTTAAGAATATAGGTGAACAATGACCCCTCTTACCCCCTTATTTCAAAACAACTGTGCCTAAAATTTAAAACAAAAATACAGAAAATAGTTCTATACTTATAAATTACAGGACAACCTATAAGAAGTCTACGGTGTTAAAATAACATGGTATATCTCTGAATATTCTGCATAAAAGCTTACGTTTGCAGTTAAAATTTATGGGAGAACATGTTTTTCAACTACAATGTTAAGTTTGTTCTGGGGATAAATTATCTTGGGATTCAAAACACGGTGGATAACATATCCTTTGTACGGAACCTCACCGCGCGAGTTCAACTCGCACTTGTCCGGTTTTTCTTCATTATTCGAGTAAAGGCTCCTACATACTGGCGCGTCGCGTCGCGCGACAAGTCGCGCCAGTATGTAGGAGCCTTAAACTGATATTTTGGTATGCACGTATTTCTGAGACAAATAAACCTATTTATCTTGTCTTTCTACTGTATTTATTGTAATTTCATGTTGTTATGAACATAGTATTTCAGATCCCATACAAGGGTTCCGTTTTTATCTAAAAACATTTGCTGTCATGTTTCACATTCCCCGAAAGACATCCTATAGAAAAGTGCTGATAACGTTTCACACCCAGTTAATCGATGACGATATTAAATCCCATGTGATAAGGGCAAGCCCGACGTCATTTCCTGGTAACAACAGGCTAACCATAGCGTGCGTGCCTGCTGGCTGTGGGTAAGTGGGAGTCGGGTTTGTGGCTTCATGCACTACATAGGCACTTTGTTTGACGACACTACTTTCCGTGGACCACCTTGTTGGTCTTGTGATCGCAAGCGCTACTGCTGAGCATGAGGTACTGGGTTCGATTCCCGGGTCGGGCAAAGTGTTATTGGGTTTTTCTATCTAGAATTTCTCAGTAGCAGCCCGGAGTCTGGATATGTGCCCGGTTCATGGCAATAGGCTCGCCCCCTATTACATGGGACTTAAACATAACCCGTGAAATGTGGGTGTACTACAGGTACACCTCTGCCCAAGCCTTCGGGGAAACAAGGCGTAATGTTATGTTATTACTTTCCGCCTCACTGCTTCCCTGCGACTAGGAGCTCCTTGTTGTTCTTCTCATTACTGTCACTGTGGCGAAGTTGTCAACAGCCTCGGACATCAAGGCTTGTCTTGCAGCCGAAGTGCGAATCTTTTAGCGCGGCACGCGAACATTAATGGCATCATCCGACGAGCTCTTGTCACCGTCAGCGTTCCAGCTGTATAAGACCCCAATGACCTGGCATGCGACGACGACAAAAGACCGGAAGGCATGTCTTTATTTCCATGGAAGGTGGGTAGGCATTTAGTGTGGAACGCAACGTGTGTCGATACTTTTGCGCCATCCCATCTTCCTGGCGCGACGTGCTGTGTTGGCAGTGCTGGCACTGCTGCTGTGGAAAACCACAAGCGGCGAAAGTATAATAACCTTATCGATAATTATATTTTCGAGCTGTTTCGGGTTGAGACCCTCGAGCCGTGGTTCCGAGTGCTCATGGTTTGTTCAAAGAAATCTCCAAACGGCTGGTTGACACTTTCCGTGACCTAAGGCTGGCTTTCACCTTGGCCAGAGGCCATTGCCATACAACGTAGTAATGCCGCCAGTCTCTTGGGTACATTTCTAGTCGACAGCGATGCGGAGGATTATTTTAGTTTTAATAATAAATTATTTAATGCGAGTAACCATGTGACTCATACAGTGTTAGCAACAATAAAATAAACTTACAACTATGTTAGTAATACAAACACACACTACAAAATACTAAATAATCATTGCTCCAGCTGAGATACTGGAGCAACTCACAATACAGCAGTCCAGCCTGCCAGCAATAATTTCCAGGATGCTGTTGGAACTGGCTCGCACCCTGCGCACCAAGACGCACATCTTTTACGCATTAATGCATGAAAGCAATCAAAACGTAATTCCGCAAACATCCTTGATGCGCTACAGAAGCGAGGCAGCCCCATCAACACTCTGAAAGCATTATTGTATTGCACGCGAAGGGCACTGTACGATCTCTGCGTAAAATGTACCCACAGGCTACAGGTGTAAAATGAGGAACAGAAGGCTCTAAAAAGTGTTTTTTTAACATCCGTAGACGCACGTGATAGATTATTCTAATAGTTTCAGTTGATTTATCACAATAAATCACGTCTATTTCTGTGATTGGACACGAATAAAAACATTTCTATAATAATTATAACCTTGTTTACATGTGATAAACAACATCCAACAGTTTCTCAACAAAATCTTATCAATACTATTACGAAATACTGTTCTTTCATTGTTATTTTGTGTAATACGACTTGTTTTCTAATTATGCCATTGTAAGACCAAGTATGTAATCAAACTAACTAAGTTAAACATATTTTCTATATTTGTAATCATAGTTTTAGGATAAAATACAAATATTAACGAATCTGTAACAGAATCATACGATGTGACGTCACTTGTTTATCACCGGCTATAAAAGCCGCCGCTCCGCCATACTTGGCACCATTCCGCGCTCGACACCCGCCGTGAACGGACGTGCTGCCGCTCCCGCTCGCTGCACTCGATCACTGCGCTCTCGAATTCCGGATCTCGTTACGCTGCCGTAACTCCCAGTAGTCGCCGACTACTACCGATCCACGGTCGATTAATTTTATTAATCGGCCGTATTGATCTCAAAAAGTGCCTTTTTCAAGGCAGGTATTTCTCTAACAGAAAAAGTGTCAGAGTAGCTCATAGGCCCCCTCTGGGCTAAATCCACTGTTTCGTGGTCCTCGGTGGATACCTGACGGTGCCAACGAAACCGAGTGGGGTGTTGTTGTCCCAATACACCCGCCGAACCCCTTCAGGGCTAGGCAGTTAATTGGAAGGGTCCCAGAGCAAACCGGCCTTGGGGGATCTCCTAGTCGGCTCTGGTGCACTGATTTCCTTTTCAGCTACTCACCTAGCGTCTCTAGGGTGTGTCTACACCCTTCGCGCTAGACTGGTTCAGGGCCCCTTTGCACATTAAGACTGGCAAAGGGTTACAAGCTTAGGGCTCACAATTAGGTACTCACCTCCCTGTCTGCACCCGACAGGGAGGGCGACTCATCCCCGGGCCTATCCACCCGGGGAGTTAGGTTTAGGGCCGTTAGGTCTATGTTAGGAGGAATTTAGATTCCAAGATTTCGCCCCCGTAATTCCCCTCTCCCCCGCCATGAAGGACGCCCTAATAGCGGCGTTCTTCAAAGAGGTCCTCCTCAAGGACCCAGACTTCCTCGCCAGATATGGCGCTAGGTTTGCGGCTCTTAGCCAGCCGCTATCAACCGACTCCATCGCTGATTTCAGCGATGCGCTGACCCCCGCATCGACCGCGACCGCGACCATGATCCCTCCTAGCCCCTCAGTGTCCATGGACATCGAGGAGCCCTTGTCGCAAGACAAGAGGTGCCCGACCCCTTTCTCCTACTCTGATGTAGAGTCAGTCGACTCTTCTTCTGCCCACTCTACTCCCTCTTCCGAGGACGACGGCTTCGTGGCCGTCTCCGGAAAGGGGAAAAAGAGGAAACAGAGGAAGGCGACGTCCTCGCAGGCGACTAAAATAGCCGCCACGGAGGTTCTCTCTGCCCCCACTCCCCCGGTATCTGTGGCGCCCTCCGCTGCTATCCCCACCCCGACCGCTTCGTCCGCTAAGGACACTCCGGCCACTCCGGCCCCTAAAAAGACCCCCCCTCCCCCTCCTGTAATCTTGCAGGACAAAACAAGATGGTTAGACGTATCCAAATGGTGCGTCGAACAAAAAATCGGCTTCTCTAAAGCCACCGCGACCCAACAGGGAATTAAGATTACAGTCCCTACGTCCCGCGATTATAGGGACCTAACCAGAGTCCTCCGGGCGAGAGGTGTGTCATACCACACCTACTCGCTCCCCGAGGAACGACAGATCCGCGTGGTGATCCGTAGGATCCCGAAAGAAATCCCCACAGCCGACATCAAGGCCGACCTTGAATCTCAAGGCGTCCCCGTGGACGAGGTGCACCGCATGCACCGCGCCAGGGGGGGCTCGGCTTACGACATGATCCTTGTCGTATGCCCCCCGTTCGAAGGGCATCACCCTATCCACAAAGTTTCCTCTATTTGCCATCTCACGGGCCTCGTCATCGAGAAGCCCCGGAAGAGCGGCGTCGTCGGGCAATGTCACCGTTGCCAGTTATACGGGCATGCGCAGAAGAACTGCCATGCGACTCCCAGGTGCGTCAAGTGCCTGGGGGAGCATGGCACTTCGGACTGCCCCCGCCCTAAAGACCGGTCTCTGTGCACCGAGCCGCCCAGCTGCGTACTGTGCGGTGAGGCTGGACACCCGGCAAACTACCGGGGCTGTCGTATGGCCCCCAAGACGTCCTCATCAAAACTGGTGAAGCGTGCAGACGCCCGCCAGCAGAGAGAGTGCCCATCATATGGGTTCTTCCCCCCCCAATCTCAGACATTCCCTCAACTCCCCCTGAGGTTAAGCCCGCAAAGGCCTAGCCCATGGAATGCGATGAACCATCAGCAGGCGTTCCCTGCTATGGTTCAGCCCAGACCCACCCCGCCTCCCATCAGACCGCTGATGGACCCCCGCATCCGCGTTTCCGCGCCTATCCAACCCGCGAAACCCGCCCCCGCTCCCATGGCCGCTGCCGCAACCGCTGCGCCACGGCCCGTCGCCGCTTCAACCACCCCGGTGGTCGGCCCGTCCATCCCAATTGATCCATTCAGTGTGATCTCTGGGACTTTTTCGTTATTTTTCACACCCCGCGCGCGCAAAATGGCCAACGAGCTCGTTGCCGCCCGTAATTCCTGCGATCTCGCTCAGATACAGCGTATCTTCCACGCGTATCCAGAGATTACGCAAGCCCTGGAGAACTTCGCGAAACCCAAATAATGGATTTACATCCAAAAGCACGTACCAAACCCCGATCCCTAAAGTTAGGTTTCTTCAATGCCAATGGCATGATTAACCAGCGAGATGAAATCGCTGCTTTCCTCCGCGACCACCAAATTGATATTCTCCTATTACAGGAAACATTCTTAAAGCCCAGCCGTCGAAACCCGTCAATTGCCAACTATCGCATAGTTCGCAATGACAGGACTAGATGTCACAGGGGCGGCACCCTAATTTATTTCAGATCAACCCTCCACTGCATCCCAATGGACCCGCCCCCTCTCTCGCGTTTAGAAGTGTCCATATGCAAGCTAGGCATGACTGGCCATCAACCGATCACCATTGTATCGGCCTATGTTCCCCCCTGTTCCTCATCGGAGTTAGCCCTTCCCCCCCTCTCTGACGACCTTTCCATCCTACTTGGCCTGAGTGACTCCGTTATCATAGCGGGCGATCTCAACGCCAAACATCATGCTTGGAACAGCACCAGGATCTCCACCAGAGGCAGACACCTGTTTGACCTATGTCCCATCCTCAACTTCGACATCATCGCCCCGATGACTCCCACTCACTTTCCCCACGACCCTAACCAAACCCCCGACGTACTTGACATAGCGCTTCTGAAGAGTATCAACCTACGGTTGGACTCTATAGAGGCGCTTGACGAACTCTCCTCCGACCACCGTCCAGTTGTTGTAAAGCTGGCACCACGCCTAGGTCTCCATGACCCTGATAGACCCCCTCTCACCAAGTTAGTTACAGACTGGAGGAAAGTAAGCGACTGCCTGAAATCCACCACGTTAGGTCCCCGACTAGACTCCATTCCCGACCACTTCGACTCTATCGCTGACACGACAGCCGCGATTGACTCATTCACAGTGCACGTACAATCAGTCCTGAACGACTGTTCAAGGGAGGTTCCGGCGATGGACGACCATCGCTGGAAGCTCCCGGACGATGTACGCGAACTGTTGAATGAGAAGAACGCGGCTGTCCGTGCGTACAGTAACTTTCCCAACCACGCGAACAAAGCCCATATGCGCTATTTACAGAGATCTGTAAAGACACGCCTATCGGAGCTGCGTGACGCTGGATGGGACAAGATGCTGAGCGAGCTAGAGCCCACTCACCGAGCGTTCTGGGACCTTCAGAGGAAACTCAAATCCGACGAAGTCGTCTCAATGCCCCCCCTGGTGCGCCCCGACAAGACCATCGCTTTCGATGACGTCGACAAGGCAGAATGCCTAGCCGATAGTCTTGAGGCTCAATGCTCACCTAGCTCTCAACCAGTAGACCAAGCTCACCTGTCCCAGGTCGACGCGGAAGTCGAACGTAGAGCCTCCCTCCCGCCCGTTGAAGACCCTGACTATCCTCTGCCTCCCGTCACTCCAGACGAAGTGCATGATATCATCAAGGGTCTAAAACCTCGCAAAGCCCCCGGCTCAGACGGAATCACCAATAGGGTGCTCCAACTGTTCCCCGCTCACCTCATAATGCTCATGGCCAAAATCTTCAATGGAGCCCTGAGCAATAACATCTTCCCACAAGAGTGGAAGAAGGCCACCGTCATCGGCATACCGAAGCCCGGTAAGCCGAAAACGGAGCCCACCAGCTACCGGCCCATCAGTCTGCTCAATGTCTTCGGCAAAATCTATGAGAGGCTTATCTTAAAGCGCCTCAGAGATTTTGCGGAAACAAAGGGCCTCATCCCCGACCAGCAGTTCGGCTTTAGAGCCCAACATTCTTGCGTCCAACAGGTCCACCGCATCGTTGAACACATAAGCTACGGCTTTCAACGTGGTCTTACGACCGGTGCTGTATTCTTCGATATAGCGAAAGCGTTCGACAAGGTCTGGCACAACGGCTTATTATTTAAGCTCTACAAACTCGGTGTGCCCGATCGTCTCGTGCTCATCTTACGAGACTTCTTGTCGAACCGCACCTTCCGCTATCGCATCGAAGGAGCGCTATCCTCCCCTCACCCTATCCGTGCAGGCGTCCCTCAGGGCTCTGTACTATCCCCTCTCATTTTCACTCTCTTCACCAGCGACATCCCGAAAAGTAGAAAGGCGCAGTTGGCTCTGTTCGCAGACGACACGGCCATCTACTACACCGGGTTAGTCCACGACCACATATCTCGCACTCTCCAGACCGAGGTCAACAAGCTTGGCGCTTGGTTTAGAAAGTGGAGAATCGAGGTCAATCCCGACAAAAGTCAGGCTGTTCTCTTCACCAAACAGCGTAAAAACCTCATCGCCCCCCGACCGCTCACCATGTTCGGCAAGCCTATCCCTTGGGAGAAGCGAGCCAAATACCTAGGCGTGACCCTTGACCACCATCTCTCGTTCTCAGAGCACATCAAGCAGGTGCGTTCGCGTGCCGCTTTCGCTCTAGGTAGACTTCACTCCGTCCTAAATGCGCGCAGCAAATTGTCCCTTAAGGGCAAATTGCGTATTTACACAGCGTGCATCCGTCCCATCATGACTTATGCCTGTGCAGTCTTCGCACACGCTAAACCCCACCACATCCACAGGATGCAGTCCCTCCAAAACCGTTTCCTCCGAAAGGCAACGGGAGCCCCCTGGTTCGTTCGAAACGAGATCCTCCATCTCGATCTTAGAATCCCCACCATCAAGCAGTTCATGAAGCGCATCACGAAGCGCTTCTTCGACTCCGCCACCACCCACCGCAACCCTCTGGTTGTGCAGGCCGCCAGTTATAGGCCCTCCACCATTAGTTCTATTCGCCGTCCAAGGCATACCCTCTCCGACCCCGATGACCCCATTACCCTCCTCCAGGAAAGCAATAGGGCAACGAGTACAGTGCACAAAACACACCGACGACCTACGTTCCGACCTCGCCGCCGAGGTCCCTCGCGTAAACCCCGACGTAATTGTCCCCCCCGACCCTTGCTCGAAGAAGTGCCAGCCCGCGCCGCAGCTGAGCCTGTAGCTTTAAATTCCCCGATTAATAATAATAATATTAACCAGATCCAGCCTGTCCCATCTTGCTGTCCTCCCCCCAGCGACGCCCTAAGCCGAGGTCCGTACCCCACAGGGGGTGCCCTTAGCGTGCAGTCGCTTAGTAATATAAGAAATTCGCCCCTGGCTGGAGGCTTTGAGTTCGCTTAAGGCAGCCACAGGAAAGTCCGGTTAAGTAGTCACGACCTCTCAAGGTCAACTACGAGATGCCACACCAAAAAAAAAAAAAAAAAAAAAAAAAAATACTTGGCACATTCATTCCGGAGCAGTCACACCGAACGGACCTGAGCTAAGTAATCTTATTTTGTAATCTTTTTATGAATATTTTTAGTAAAATACTCTCTAATTTTCTAAAACATTTTTGATGTATGATTTATGTGTGTACTTCATTTTTTGATGCATAATGCAAGTATATGATATTTCTATGTCTATAAAATGAATTGTTAGTCTAAACGCCCTTCTATAAATAAATTGTTTATTTTCTTTGTAAATAAATATTTTTAAATAGCTGATTTAATAATCAATATCAAAATAAATTCTTTGTCCCTATGTACGTCTATTATTTTTACCTCTTTTAAAAATATAATATCACATCAGAAGTGGGATTGGAACCTATTTTATACACTTTTTCGAAAAACTTTTTCAGATGGATCCTGCTGTGTTGGAGAGTCTTCTGAAAGCCATCCGTGATGCTGTAGCTGGTAACCGCAGTGAAGATGATGTGGTGTTGCCGCCGTTTGATCCAGAAAAGAACGACAACGGTGCGGAAAGCTGGTGCAACAACATCGACACCGTAGCCAAGGACCGTGGATGGAGCGGCATTACTACTGTCAGCAAAGCAGGTAAAGCCCTTAAGGGCTCTGCTCTTTTATGGTTTGAGACCTGGGACCCAGATGAGGGTAGAAAATGGGAGAACTTTAAGACGTGTATCAAAGATTTGTACCCCGAGAAAAAGAACCTGTCGGAAAAACTTTCAAAAGCCGTACTTTACACCTCGGACGTAGCAGAAACCTATTGTGAATATGCTAGGGAAAAGCTAAGGTTATTACGTAATACTAAAGTAGCATTTTCTGAGGGACAGCTAGTTGAGCTTGTTTGTGGAGGTATAGCCGATATTAATATTAGGATGGCATCGTTTAACAGTCGCGTTAACAGTACATCGGAACTCATTTCTCTTTTTACAACTTATATTAAAAACCCTAGAAAACGCCCATTCGAGACGAGTAACGTACCTCACCCTTCAACTGCTAAGCGTCTTAAGCCGGAAAATTCAAACTCTTTCAAGCCACCTACTTGTTTCCAGTGTAATAAAACTGGTCATGTTAGATCTCAGTGCTTCAAAAATAAAAACCAAGATACCCCAAATTCCGAAACTCCTAAGATTCAATGTTCTTACTGCAAAAAGGTTGGTCATGATGAGTCAATTTGCTTTTTCAAGAAAAGAGATGCAGCTAAAATTAATAATTCTAATAGCGTCAATTGTTCCACAAATGGTACCTTATCGCTTACTAATGTAGAAATTTGTGAAAGACCAATTAAAGCCCTAATAGATTCAGGTGCTAGTTGCAGTATTTTGAAAGAATCAATTGCAAATAGTTTTGGTCGTAGTTTGGAACCTTGTTCGACATCATTAAAAGGAATAGGGAATGGAACGATTAGCATCTCCTCAAAGATCAGTTTGCCTGTCAGAGTTAGTAACGACAATATAGAAATTGAATTTTGTGTAGCTAACGATTCGGATTGCTATTATGATTGTTTGATAGGCAGAAATGCGGTTCAAAATCCAAACGTAGCTATTATTTTAGATTCCAGTGGTTGTAAATTGGAACGAGTAAACTATACAGAATCAGTTAAAACCATAATTACTCTTAACGCTACAGATAATCATACTCAGGATTTAGTGGAGTTAACAAGTCATCTTGATTTAAGCCTACAGCATAAAATAAGAAATATTTTTGATAAATTTCCAAAAGTAATGCCAAATTCTAACTATATCAGTACAGTTAAAACAGGCGAAATGACCATCAGGTTAAAAAGGGATGAAGTCGTTTATTATAGACCATATAGGCTAGCATCTACAGAAAAAGAAATAGTTCAGGAAATTATTTCTGATTTACTTAAGAAGAATATAATTAGAGAAAGTCAGAGTCCATTCGCTAGTCCAGTCCTTTTAGTAAAGAAAAAGGATGGCAGCGATCGCCTTTGTATTGACTATAGGGCTCTTAATAAAATTATTGAAAAAGATAGATACCCGCTGCCGTTAATCGAAGATCAAATTGATAAACTAGGAAAAGCAAAATATTTCATTTCTATAGACATGAAAAATGGCTTTCACCAAATCCCTATAAAAGAGGAATGTATTAAATATACTGCTTTCGTTACCCCTGATGGGCATTTTGAATTTCTTAAAATGCCATTTGGTATTTGTAACGGCCCCTCTGTTTTTCAGCGGGCCATTAATAAGGCAGTTAAAAACCTGAAATTTTTGTTAGTGTATATCGATGACTTGTTGATTCCATTTTCAGAAATATCACAGGGTTTAGAATACCTTGAACAAACTATTGAGGCTCTATGCTTGTCAGGATTTACCATTAATTTAAAAAAATGTAAGTTCTTCGTTCAAGAAATAGACAATTTAGGTAGACATATTTCTAGTGACGGTGTTAGGCCGGGCAACGATAAAGTTAACGCTTTAACCAACTCACCAGTCCCAGGTACAGTGAAAGAAGTCCGCCAATTCATGGGACTGGCGAGCTATTTCAGAAAATTTATACCAGAATTTGCATATCGTACGGCTTGTATCACTAAACTTACTAAAAAGGATCAGAAATGGCAATGGGGGCCCGAACAAGATGCGGCTCGAGAGTACGTTATAAAACATTTAGTTTCCAAACCACTGTTGAATATATTTAACCCTAAGTTGAGAACTGAACTGCACACAGATGCTAGTAGCATTGGATATGGTGCTATACTTTTACAAAAAGAGGATACCCAATGTCGCGTCATAGCATATTTTAGTAAACGTACTTCCCCAGCCGAATCTAAATACCCCTCGTATGAATTAGAAACGTTAGCCATTTTTAATGCTCTTAAACAATTTCGGATTTATTTACTAGGTTTAAATTTTACTATTGTTACGGATTGTAACTCCATCAAATCGACCATGAACAAAAGAGATATTTCTCCTCGTGTAGCAAGATGGTGGACGTATATGCAAGATTTTACGTTCGATATTATATACAAAAAGGGTAAATTTATTACTCACGTTGATTATCTCAGTCGTAATCCCGTAATCACACCTGGAGAATCGTCAGGGGTAGTTAATATAATTAATGAACCAGATTCTCCACCATCTTGGCTACACTCTGCACAAAATAACGACCCTGACACACAAAATCTTTTAGAGAAGGTTAGAACCGGTGATATAGATACAAATCGATACATGATCAGAAATGGCTTGTTGCTTTATAAGAATGAAGATGGGGATCCACCTAAATTTTTCATACCAAAAGGTTATCGACTCAGTTTATTGCGGTTGCTCCATGACGAAAATTGTCACGTTGGTTATAACAAAACCCTAAACAAAATATCCGAAAACTTTTGGTTTCCTAGTCTTGCTGCTTTTACAAAAAAATATATAAGTCATTGTTTAGTGTGTGTAGAGGGTAAAAGTCATTCGGGGCCAAAACAAGGCCTCCTTCACCCTATAGAAAAAACTACACCTTTTCACACGTTACATTTAGATTGTACCGGACCTTTTAGTTTATCTTCCGAAGGTTATAAACATGTTTTAATAATAGTGGATGGCTTTACCAAATACTGTATACTTAAACCACTTAAGACGCTTAACGGTCAAGAATTAGTCTCAATCTTGCGAGAAAACTTAACTTTGTTCGGTACACCTACCATGATAGTAACTGACAGGGGCACAAATTTTACTTCTGACCACGTGCGATCATTACTTAGAGGTATGCAAATAAATCACCATATGATAGCCACGGGTACTCCTAGAAGCAACGGCCAAGTTGAAAAATATGTTGGTACTATAATTAATATGTTAACCACTACTGTTAACGATTCTTCAGAATGGCCAAGCGTTTTGTGGAAAATACAATTATCTCTGAATACTACAATACAAAAATCAACAGGTTTTGCACCAACACGGTTATTAATTGGTTGCAACGGAAATATACCTCCAATACAGGCTCGGCTAGATGAAGTTAACGATAATGATTCCGTTCAAAACATTGATGCTGAAGCTGATAGGGACTTAGCTAGGCAACGTCTTGGAGAGGCTGCAGAAAAGTATAAAAAACGGTT
The DNA here is from genome assembly GCA_905333075.3 of Atethmia centrago. Taxonomy (NCBI): domain Eukaryota; kingdom Metazoa; phylum Arthropoda; class Insecta; order Lepidoptera; family Noctuidae; genus Atethmia; species Atethmia centrago. The sequence continues at coordinate 24,416,530 of HG995374.1, read as the reverse complement.
TGATAGTACTCGTAGAAATAATATAGTTTTCAGTAAAGGTGATATAGTCTATGTAAATCAAGACCACAGAAGACATGACAAATTAAGTCCTAAATTCAAAGGCCCTTACGAAATAATTGATATTTTGGAGCATGATAGAATTTCTTTGAAGGGGCTTAACACATTAAGGAATCTTACTGTGGCAAAAGAAAAACTAAGGCTTTGGCCGGGGGAATGGATTGAACAAAATTCTTCTTTTGAGGAGTCCCTATAGCTCCAGCATCATTAGCCCTGATAGATTATTATTTCTTTGTTATATTATTGTTAATATTGTTAAATTTTATTGTATACGATTATTTAATTATGTTATTCTTTTAATGATTGTTGTCTTTTTGTGAAAAAGTAAGTAATGTGATATCATGTACTTAGGAATAATTGTAAATTGATCGTTTATACAAATATTCATTGTTTATAATTCGTGTTCAATTAACATTAGATGTTTGAAATTATTAAATGATATAAGCTTATAACAAAACAGTTTTTATATTACTGCTGGTCGGTCACTGCCCTGATATCAGTCTGAAATTCATTCGCAGCAGGTGATAGGACTGATATGTCAAGGCCAGAGGCTATTATATGAATTGCTGTTTGGTCACTGCCCTGATATTAGTTTGAAATTCATGTGCAGCAAATGATAGAACTAATATGCCAAGGCCAGAGACTTCTTGAAAATAAATAAGGTACTTCGAGAGCGAAGTACAGGTCAGTTTGGCCGTGATAGATTATTCTAATAGTTTCAGTTGATTTATCACAATAAATCACGTCTATTTCTGTGATTGGACACGAATAAAAACATTTCTATAATAATTATAACCTTGTTTACATGTGATAAACAACATCCAACAGTTTCTCAACAAAATCTTATCAATACTATTACGAAATACTGTTCTTTCATTGTTATTTTGTGTAATACGACTTGTTTTCTAATTATGCCATTGTAAGACCAAGTATGTAATCAAACTAACTAAGTTAAACATATTTTCTATATTTGTAATCATAGTTTTAGGATAAAATACAAATATTAACGAATCTGTAACAGAATCATACGATGTGACGTCACTTGTTTATCACCGGCTATAAAAGCCGCCGCTCCGCCATACTTGGCACCCAATCCGTCCATCCCAATTGATCCATTCAGTGTGATCTCTGGGACTTTTTCGTTATTTTTCACACCCCGCGCGCGCAAAATGGCCAACGAGCTCGTTGCCGCCCGTAATTCCTGCGATCTCGCTCAGATACAGCGTATCTTCCACGCGTATCCAGAGATTACGCAAGCCCTGGAGAACTTCGCGAAACCCAAATAATGGATTTACATCCAAAAGCACGTACCAAACCCCGATCCCTAAAGTTAGGTTTCTTCAATGCCAATGGCATGATTAACCAGCGAGATGAAATCGCTGCTTTCCTCCGCGACCACCAAATTGATATTCTCCTATTACAGGAAACATTCTTAAAGCCCAGCCGTCGAAACCCGTCAATTGCCAACTATCGCATAGTTCGCAATGACAGGACTAGATGTCACAGGGGCGGCACCTTAATTTATTTCAGATCAACCCTCCACTGCATCCCAATGGACCCGCCCCCTCTCTCGCGTTTAGAAGTGTCCATATGCAAGCTAGGCATGACTGGCCATCAACCGATCACCATTGTATCAGCCTATGTTCCCCCCTGTTCCTCATCGGAGTTAGCCCTTCCCCCCCTCTCTGACGACCTTTCCATCCTACTTGGCCTGAGTGACTCCGTTATCATAGCGGGCGATCTCAACGCCAAACATCATGCTTGGAACAGCACCAGGATCTCCACCAGAGGCAGACACCTGTTTGACCTATGTCCCATACTCAACTTCGACATCATCGCCCCGATGACTCCCACTCACTTTCCCCACGACCCTAACCAAACCCCCGACGTACTTGACATAGCGCTTCTGAAGAGTATCAACCTACGGTTGGACTCTATAGAGGCGCTTGACGAACTCTCCTCCGACCACCGTCCAGTTGTTGTAAAGCTGGCACCACGCCTAGGTCTCCATGACCCTGATAGACCCCCTCTCACCAAGTTAGTTACAGACTGGAGGAAAGTAAGCGACTGCCTGAAATCCACCACGTTAGGTCCCCGTCTAGACTCCATTCCCGACCACTTCGACTCTATCGCTGACACGACAGCCGCGATTGACTCATTCACAGTGCACGTACAATCAGTCCTGAACGACTGTTCAAGGGAGGTTCCGGCGATGGACGACCATCGCTGGAAGCTCCCGGACGATGTACGCGAACTGTTGAATGAGAAGAACGCGGCTGTCCGTGCGTACAGTAACTTTCCCAACCACGCGAACAAAGCCCATATGCGCTATTTACAGAGATCTGTAAAGACACGCCTATCGGAGCTGCGTGACGCTGGATGGGACAAGATGCTGAGCGAGCTAGAGCCCACTCACCGAGCGTTCTGGGACCTTCAGAGGAAACTCAAATCCGACGAAGTCGTCTCAATGCCCCCCCTGGTGCGCCCCGACAAGACCATCGCTTTCGATGACGTCGACAAGGCAGAATGCCTAGCCGATAGTCTTGAGGCTCAATGCTCACCTAGCTCTCAACCAGTAGACCAAGCTCACCTGTCCCAGGTCGACGCGGAAGTCGAACGTAGAGCCTCCCTCCCGCCCGTTGAAGACCCTGACTATCCTCTGCCTCCCGTCACTCCAGACGAAGTGCATGATATCATCAAGGGTCTAAAACCTCGCAAAGCCCCCGGCTCAGACGGAATCACCAATAGGGTGCTCCAACTGTTCCCCGCTCACCTCATAATGCTCATGGCCACCATCTTCAATGGAGCCCTGAGCAATAACATCTTCCCACAAGAGTGGAAGAAGGCCACCGTCATCGGCATACCGAAGCCCGGTAAGCCGAAAACGGAGCCCACCAGCTACCGGCCCATCAGTCTGCTCAATGTCTTCGGCAAAATCTATGAGAGGCTTATCTTAAAGCGCCTCAGAGATTTTGCGGAAACAAAGGGCCTCATCCCCGACCAGCAGTTCGGCTTTAGAGCCCAACATTCTTGCGTCCAACAGGTCCACCGCATCGTTGAACACATAAGCTACGGCTTTCAACGTGGTCTTACGACCGGTGCTGTATTCTTCGATATAGCGAAAGCGTTCGACAAGGTCTGGCACAACGGCTTATTATATAAGCTCTACAAACTCGGTGTGCCCGATCGTCTCGTGCTCATCTTACGAGACTTCTTGTCGAACCGCACCTTCCGCTATCGCATCGAAGGAGCGCTATCCTCCCCTCACCCTATCCGTGCAGGCGTCCCTCAGGGCTCTGTACTATCCCCTCTCATTTTCACTCTCTTCACCAGCGACATCCCGAAAAGTAGAAAGGCGCAGTTGGCTCTGTTCGCAGACGACACGGCCATCTACTACACCGGGTTAGTCCACGACCACATATCTCGCACTCTCCAGACCGAGGTCAACAAGCTTGGCGCTTGGTTTAGAAAGTGGAGAATCGAGGTCAATCCCGACAAAAGTCAGGCTGTTCTCTTCACCAAACAGCGTAAAAACCTCATCGCCCCCCGACCGCTCACCATGTTCGGCAAGCCTATCCCTTGGGAGAAGCGAGCCAAATACCTAGGCGTGACCCTTGACCACCATCTCTCGTTCTCAGAGCACATCAAGCAGGTGCGTTCGCGTGCCGCTTTCGCTCTCGGTAGACTTCACTCCGTCCTAAATGCGCGCAGCAAATTGTCCCTTAAGGGCAAATTGCGTATTTACACAGCGTGCATCCGTCCCATCATGACTTATGCCTGTGCAGTCTTCGCACACGCTAAACCCCACCACATCCACAGGATGCAGTCCCTCCAAAACCGTTTCCTCCGAAAGGCAACGGGAGCCCCCTGGTTCGTTCGAAACGAGATCCTCCATCTCGATCTTAGAATCCCCACCATCAAGCAGTTCATGAAGCGCATCACGAAGCGCTTCTTCGACTCCGCCACCACCCACCGCAACCCTCTGGTTGCGCAGGCCGCCAGTTATAGGCCCTCCACCATTAGTTCTATTCGCCGTCCAAGGCATACCCTCTCCGACCCCGATGACCCCATTACCCTCCTCCAGGAAAGCAATAGGGCAACGAGTACAGTGCACAAAACACACCGACGACCTACGTTCCGACCTCGCCGCCGAGGTCCCTCGCGTAAACCCCGACGTAATTGTCCCCCCCGACCCTTGCTCGAAGAAGTGCCAGCCCGCGCCGCAGCTGAGCCTGTAGCTTTAAATTCCCCGATTAATAATAATAATATTAACCAGATCCAGCCTGTCCCATCTTGCTGTCCTCCCCCCAGCGACGCCCTAAGCCGAGGTCCGTACCCCACAGGGGGTGCCCTTAGCGTGCAGTCGCTTAGTACTATAAGTAATTCGCCCCTGGCTGGAGGCTTTGAGTTCGCTTAAGGCAGCCACAGGAAAGTCCGGTTAAGTAGTCACGACCTCTCAAGGTCAACTACGAGATGCCATACACAAAAAAAAAAAAAAAAAAAAAAAACATACTTGGCACATTCATTCCGGAGCAGTCACACCGAACGGACCTGAGCTAAGTAATCTTATTTTGTAATCTTTTTATGAATATTTTTAGTAAAATACTCTCTAATTTTCTAAAACATTTTTGATGTATGATTTATGTGTGTACTTCATTTTTTGATGCATAATGCAAGTATATGATATTTCTATGTCTATAAAATGAATTGTTAGTCTAAACGCCCTTCTATAAATAAATTGTTTATTTTCTTTGTAAATAAATATTTTTAAATAGCTGATTTAATAATCAATATCAAAATAAATTCTTTGTCCCTATGTACGTCTATTATTTTTACCTCTTTTAAAAATATAATATCACACACGCTTAAACCTGCGGGCAATCATATTCGCTCTGACCGACAGCGCCCTCCGCTCTCTCTCAATATCGTCATCGTCCCTAAGGCTAGCGGTCAAAACATGCCCAAGGTACTTGAATGAGTGCACTCTCGATAACAGTACACCATTCATCATTTTAGTTAAGTTAAGATATTATATTTTTATTTTAATATTCTATTAGTTAATTTGGTGTAAACGTTTTAATTAACGTGCTCATTTTAGAAGTTAAAATGGTTAAATATAATGATTAAAAGATGGCAACAATTAATTATAAAAACTTTGGATTGATTACAACAAAGCCTGACAACCAGTCTTACCAAGGCGTATCATATTACCCAGTCACTGGGTTGTAGGCCAGATAGACAGTCGCTTCATGTAAAATACTCAAAAATAAAATACCCAGTATAGTTGGAAAAAGACTAGGCGGTGATGATGGATTGATTGTAATTAAAACAGAACTACATTACTTTTTATAAATCCTCCACTGAGCGACAAATGTCCCGCGACTTGTGTCCCAAAATCGCGTGACGACTAATGTTCCTGTAAATGGACATTCCAAGCTTGACAGGAATGTAAACGAAAAGATCCTTCAAACGATTCCCAATATTCCCGTGACTCCCTTGACGTCCATATTGCTGGCCATGCCAACATCGCTGGACATTTCTTGTCTTGTCCAAATGGACGTCTTAAAGTACCTACATGGTGTATAGTAAGGTACAACGATGTCTCTGAGCAATTGTAGGTAGTCAAAAATTAGACCTTGAGCCTGCTAAGGTCTAATTTTTTGACTAAGGTCTACATAGGCTAAAATATCTTTTTATCAAACCATGTAGCTGAGTTTGTTTTCAATTCGGTGGTGTGAGTTGAGCTCTCATATTATTCATTTTTTTTTATTTATTTGGTTAACTATAATATTAAATAATCAATCAAATCTGCCTAGGCTTTTCCCAGCTACGTTGGCTTCCAGTCTTACTGGATCCAGCTGAATACCAGTATTTTATATGGAGCGATTACCTATCAGACCTCCACAACCCAGTTAATTACTGGGTAACACGGTTAAGACCTGGGTAAGACTGGTTGTCAGAGTTTCGGGTTTCTAACTACCCGTAACTACTGTCAAAGATCTACGAATGACAGCCGGGACCAACAGTTTAACCTGCTTTTCGAGGCACGGAGGGGTCTCGATATGTAATGTATGGTCACCCATCGACGAACCGGCCGCGGCAAGCGTAGCTTAACCTTCGATGAACCCGTGCGGCTATTATTATTCAGCTACGAGCCCCTCAAGTAACATTAAATTATCATCTGACAAAATTCAGCTGTGACCAGTGGGATTAAATAAAGCATTAAGGCTCCTACATACTAGCGCGACTTGTCGCGCGACGCGTCGCGACACAAAGCCATATTGACCTTGGCTGCTCTGCCGAGCGCCGTTCACTTTACCCCTACTCCGCGGCCGGCTGTAATGCGACATGCGATAGATGGACGAAAAAAATTGAGGTGATGTAATAAAAGTTTCACTTTAAAATCTTTAACAACTAAACAATAATTGGTCAAGGACAGCTAATGAGACACAATTGATTTTCTATTGTTTGACTCCGAATCGGTGTCGCGCGGGGCTTTTTTTTTGGTTAGGAAATTATCAAATAACTTCTCCCGCTCTGGGCGGAGCGGGAGGGTGTCTGACTCTTACTGACTAAAACCCACCCGTGTTCCTTCCGTTACCTGTGTCGCCAGGGGCCTCGGTAACCCTTTCGAACTTTCCCGCGACCCCGGCAGGTCGCGCGGGGCTTAACAGGTTAATATTATAATTTTCATGTCATCTTGACATCTCTACCTTTTTCTAGTTGACATCCGTAGGTACTGTCCGTATCCGTGCTGTCATAAAGAAACTCCTTAGTTTTAATAAGCAAAAAGTATTAATATTTACCTGGACCGCGATTAAATTATAAGAAATACATTTTCTTTACATTTACGAGGCATGCCTTTTAAGTTCTGTCGTTACCATATTTCCCGGCAATTTTGAATTTGGAACTGTTCTATATTCGAATGAGTTTACATTTTGAATCTCAAAACAGTTGAAAGTATTAGGATTAATGCTATTGTTTAGTCATTCGATTGGAATCTGTCAGGTTACGTACGAAAATGAATCTTTGTAATGAAAATGTTCGTGCAATAATTTTCTACAACTTTAGAAGAGGCCTGACACGGCTTCAGTGTTTTGAAGAGCTAACATCTGTGTTCAATGATGAAGCCCTATGTCTGCGGACTGTTGAACGCTGGTATTTAGAATTCCAGCGTGGATATACTAGTGTTAGTGACAAATCTCGCGAAGGACGCCCAAAATCCGCCTTCACTGAAGATAACATCATTGCTGTGAGATAACTAATTCTCGAAGATCGTCATGTGACGTATCGAGAGATAGAGGCTCTATTAGGCATCTCAGGGACAACCATTCAGAAGATCTTGCATGAAGCGCTTGGTGTGAGAAAGCTAGTTTGCCGTTGGATACCGCATCTGCTTTCACGACGATCACAAGGCGGCCCGCGTCAGATGGTGTCAGCAACTTTGCAAAGGTTCAACCGAGGAGAGTCAAATCACGTCTATGACATCATCAGTGATGACGAATCTTGGATCTATACCTACGATCCTGATTCCAAACAACAATCTACAATCTGGGTCTTGCAAGACGAGCCAGAGCCGACTAAAGTTGTTCGTTCTCGAAGCACTTCAAAGAAGATGGTGGCCACTTTCGTTGGAAAAACCGGTCATGTTGCGAATATTGCACTTGAAGATCGTAGAACGGTTAACGTAGAGTGGTATGCCGCGAAGCAGTAATGCTCGCGGCGAAGCAGTAATGCTCGCGGCGAAACAGTAATGCTCGCGGCGAAGCAGTAATGCTCGCGAAGGAGGAGGCGGGACGGTTGAGGGAAAGGCACGTTTCACGCCTTCTCGCCCCTAGCCGCCGCAGGAGACGCCCTGGGCGTCGGGAATCTCGGGCGGATTTCCAGCCACCGTAGGCGCGGGCTTGCGGACGGTGAGCAATGGGTAGCTCACCGTCCGGTAAGGACCAGGCCCGGGTCGACGGCGCGTCGTATTCCACGCGCGCCGCAAAGAAATGTCGTCAGCACAAAAGTAGGGGTCCACTAGGGCCGATGCCTGCCGGGGTCGCGGGAAGGTACTTATGGGTCACCGAGGCCCCCGCAACACAGGCAACAGGAAGGAATACGGGTGGGTTTTAGTCAGTAAGAGTCTGACACATCCTCCCGCTCTACCCAGAGCGGGAGAAGTTATTTGATGATTTCCCACCCTCAAAAAAAAAAAAGAGTGGTATGCACAGTTTGTTGACCACAAGTCATCGCCGAACTTCGAAAATCTAACTCCAAGCGACGCATCATCCTGCACCACGACAACGCATGCTCACACAGCGCGCGTCAAACGATTGAGTATTTGAAGCAGGAAATAGAAATTCTTGACCATCCTCCATACAGTCCTGACCTAAGCCCTAACGATTTCTTTACATTTCCTAAAATTAAGAAAAGTCTTCGTCGTCAAAGGTTCCAGTCCGGTGAAGAAGCAGTCCACGCTTTTAAGTCAGCCATTTTGAACACCCCCACTTTAGAGTGGAATAAATGTTATAATAACTGGTTTCAGCGAATGGAAAAGTATATTAAGCTACGTGGTGAATACTTTGAAAAACAATAAAAAGTACTATAAGGTCCTAGTTTTGTTTTTTTCTTCAAACGACAAAACTTAAAAGGCAGGCCTCGTATTGACAGCTATGTCATAATAATAAGTGTTTGTAATTATATCTCGTGAGTAAGTAAGCGTTAGAAGTAGTTAGGTCCCTACATAATTATATTTAAGCTTCGTAACTAGCTAACTATATACTAAACATGTAATAGTATTAATTAATTAATTATAATTATAATTAATTAATTTCTCAGTAGCAGCCCGGAGTCTGGATTTGTGCCCGGTTGATGGCAATAGTCTCGCCCCCTATTACATGGGACTTAAACATAACTGGCGAAATGTGGGTGTACTATAGGTACACCTCTGCCCAACCTTTCAGGGAAAAAGGCGTGATATTATGTATATTAGCACAAGTTTATTTAGCCCAGATTAATGAATATTTAGTGACACTTGTTGATAATTACTTCCAAAAAATCGTCCTGTTTTTCATTGCAACAATAGACAAACTTTAGAAGCACAATAAAATTATTCTCTTCTAGTGTAGGCACACCTATAAAACCTATGTTTTACAAAAGACAGTTTTCCTTATATTTTTGATGTGGGTATGCCTAAGAGTGCGGGGATGTCTCGGCGGCCGCTGCTAGAGACTGCCTTACCGCTAGACACTTACCGTACGAGACGATGGATTACACCTACATTAATTAATGAATTACCTGAGGGAATAATCGATCGTGTCAAAAGTAAAAACAACCTAAAAACTGTCCTAAGGAAACATTACCTGTCGATGTGTCCATAGTTGCTGCGGTCGATCGGCGGGCGGCCGCCCGGCCGCGTCCGGCTGATGTCGTGGGTCCTAATCCTAATTTTGCTTACCTTATACTGAGTAGGTACTATGGGCTCATGGCGTTATTTATTTATTATTATTTATATATACTTTATTATACACTAGATTATACATTACAAAAATAAAAAAAACATACACTACAAAATATACAATGGGACACCTTACCGTTTACTGGGATCTCTTCCAGGCAACCTTTGAATGGACAGTGATTTTCTAGACATAAAATAGGGTTGACTTTGGTGCAAATAAAAAGTATGTAAGTACAATATAATATAATAGACTCACAGCTACAAGGTGTCGTTTTGCATCCTCGCCAAATTCAAGGAGGTAACTATGCTAATGATTCTCGACACGAATCAATTATAAAATAAGTAGGTCATTTTTTATTTTTCTTTCTTATTTTCGGAAATCGGCACATATGTTAAAACGCGGCCCGTGTGATACCGCACTGTAACTTTACTCCCTTAACCTTTTACACACACACTACCGCATACGCAACGGGATGATTCTGATCTGATTCTGTTCTGTTCTGTGAAAGTGGTGTATTCAAAAGTACTGTCAAACTTAAATAACTAAAAAAAATAAGTACTCGTATGTATTCATTATTGAGCAGGTATCGTAATTTTATTTGATTATGTATGTCTTTCAATTAGCAGCCTCCTGAAATTTGACGAGGATGCGAAACGGGTCTGACGATTTGAAAGATAACGTGGATGTAGATCTGGGAGCGCAGGTCCCTGGCTGTTTGATGTGGGATGTTGGCCGACAGGTTTGCACGTTGTACGGCTCAGGTACTGCCAATCCTTTTACACGTGTAGCGTGTGGTTGAACTTTACGCAAAGGGCGGAACGTGCGTGCGGGCGGGCGGAACGTGTTGTTATATTGTGTGCGCAGGCCACTGCCTGCGCACACAATATAACAACACGTTCCGAGTGTTGATGCGGCTGCCGCGTTTTTGTAGCGCGTCCGGCATGTTTTCCGACGCGGACGTTGATAGATTTTCGACCGCCATTTGCAAGAGATGTGCATCTCTGCTACGCCGTATTCACACCAGCCCCAACACCATTCTTAGGACGTTGGCTGATAAGCGGAACTCCGTTCTTGGGGAGGTGGATACGACTGCATGCAGTCAAGTAGATATTCCCCAGGATCGGCATGCCTCACGCAGCTTAGAATAAATGTTACTAACACTAGTTTATAAGTTTACATTGTTACAAACAAATATGGAAGTGACTCTGAAATATTTTTTTTTTTTTTGTTGTGTTAACTAGAACTACTCTGTATTCACGTACGGAGTATTTGCCTACAGAGCCATGGTCTTAGTCTTAGTTTTAACTTTGATTTAATTTCAATGTTTAGTGAAGCAAAAATTCGTGCAAAATCCACGAGAACCTACCGCCGATAAATTGCTTTGTAGTTTGACAGGTGTTATGTGAAAATAAAACTGTAACAATATGGATTAAATATAAAAAAAAATACGATACAAAACCAACCTTGTCAGTGAGCGTCACCGTTTACTCATAGATACTGACAGCTCGTGACGATTCTGACAACGCCATGTGACAGTCAAAATTTAAGGCGACATTAGGTGACGGCGACCTTGTGCGAATGGGAGGAGCCATGCGTCACCCCCCGCGACCCCGCAACTGTACAATTGCGGGGTCGCGGGGGTGACGCATGGCTCGTAATGGCACGTAATTTCGGTTGTCTGTAAAAAATCGCTTTTAGCGATAAGACCGCCCATTGTGTCACCCCTTGTAAAATTTCAACATTTGTATCTGTAATTTTTATGGTGTACATAATAAAGAGTATTCTATTCTATTCTATTCTATTCTATTCTATTTCGTAGGGTAACCATACGTTTCAGATGGTGAAGACTATCCTGTCTGATTTTAGCTAGGCGGGTAGGTAGGTAGGTATGTAGGGTAGGTAGGTAGGATAGGTAGGTGGGGTAGGTAGGTGGGGTAGGTAGGTGGGGTCGGTAGGTAGGTAGGTAGGTAGGGTAGGTAGGTAGGGTAGGTAGGTAGGGTAGGTAGGTAGGGTAGGTAGGTAGGGTAGGTAGGTAGGGTAGGTAGTCAAGTCAAGTTCGGAGGTAAGGTCTCATCATAACTATCAAAACGAGCCCAATCTCAGCACACCTAGTTCCATTCATCGACGAGTTCCAGAAGCAGTAACTGAAGTACACCTTCAGGTCACTCCATCAAGTCCGGAGGTAAGATCTCATCATAACTATCAAAACGAGCCCAAACTCGGCACCCCTAGTTCTACTGGTCCACGAGTTCCAGTAGCAGACACCGAAGTACACCCTAAGGTCACTCCATCAAGACCGAAGGTAAGGTCTCATCATTACTATCAAAATGAGCCCAAACTCCGCACCCCTAGTTCTACTGGTCCACGAGTTCCAGTAGTCTGCTAGTCACTGAAGTATCTGTATCTAAGAATTATTTAGTAAAATTATAAAGAGCAATACGAAATATTTTTTGTAAGTACCTACGAATTATAACGAAATAAGAAAAAAAATACTCAAAGGATCCAAATTAGTTCACTTGACTACTACGAGTATTCCCGTAGCTACCCGTGCGTACACTTGTGTGGGTGACCCGTGTCAATGTAGTAGTTTACCTATAAATTTTACAAATGCGTCCTTATAAACGAATAAAATCGTGTTATGGTGGCTCCAAGCGCCGAGCGTTAGCGTCTACCCGTGACAGTGGTCAGCGAAGCACTGCCACCCGTCGCCCGCACGAGGCCTCGCTTCAACGCGCACCAAGTTTATTCGAAAAAACAACCCACCTTGATTAATCAAACACAAAACAAATAGAATACGTATACTAAAATTTGAGTAGTTAAATTGTCTTTTAGATGGTGAAAGTTTCATGAAAATACGCCCGTTATTTTTTGCGTAATAGTCGTGTTTTTGTCCGCGTTAGACATTATTTTACAAATTAATTGCACTTTATTATAAACATATTATTTCACATATTTATATATCAAATTACGAAGACAATAGTCTAGTATAAAATATATTTTTTTCAAAGTAATAAGACTAGTCATTTAGACGGGAAGTACAATTTAAAATCATTAGAAGTCATCTAACTGCGCCTTAACGCTCGACGCTAATAGTGTGGGCGCAAATATTTATTTATTTACTTAAGCAAACCAACTAAATACACACAAAAACATTCATAGTACATATCATTTACAAATACAATAGCATTGCATGCATCTAAATTAAAGGTAAGCTCAGCATTTTATTTAAATCTCACTGTACAATAATAATTAATATAAAGATACAACAAGCAATGTAATTAGAACTAATATCAATAATATTTTATACTTAAAATTAACTTGAATGAAATTAAATAAGATTGAATTAAATAACAAACTAAAAACATAATAAAAACCGGCCAAGTGCGAGACGTACTCGCGCACGAAGGGTTCCGTACCATTGTCTATAAAAACAGCAAATAAATCATGTCTGTTGTATGGGAGCCCCCTTAAATATTTATTTTATTCTGTTTTTTAGTATTTGTTCTTATAGCGGCAACAGAAATACATCATCTGTGAAAATTTCAACTGTCTAACTATCACGGTTCATGAGATACAGCCTGGTGACAGACGGACAGACAGACGGACAGTGGAGTCTTAGTAATGGGGTCCCGTTTTAACCTTTGGTTACGGAACGCTGAAACACACAACATAAAAATAAAAATAAACACTATTGAAGATAAATTACTTAGAATAGAATAGAATAATCTTTACATATTATTGAGCACAGTTCTTTTAAACAATTCAATATTAGTTGGGATATTTGGGTACAAGTTGAACTATGTGTAAGCTCAGATGATAGCATCGTATGTATCACAGGGCACAGAATCGCTGCACTGGCAGCGACTATATAAGGTGTCGTTTTGCATCCTCGTCAAATTCAAGGAGTTAACTATGCTAATGATTCTTGACACGAATCAATAATAAAATAAGTAGGTTCTTTTTTTCAAATTTTCGGAGATTGTCAGGTGTGGGACACGCATGTAAAAACGCGGCCCGTGTGAACCGCACTGTAACTCCCCTTTTACACACACACTACCGCATGCGCAACGGAGTGATTCTGTTCTCTGAAAGTGGGATATTCTAAAATACTGTCAAACTTAAATAACTAAAAAAATAAGTATGTATTCATTATTAAGCAGTTATCGTAATTTTATTTGATTACATACATATGTCTTTCATAGCAGCCTCCTGAAATTTGACGAGGATGCAAAATGACACCTTGTAGAGAAGAAACACCAACCTGTCTATTCTGAAAATTCTCACCGTATAAACTTAAGTGAAATAAGTTGGAATTGAGCTGTCATTACACCTGACGTTAAGGATTGACACTATAGCTGTGTTTCTTCTGTTGTCGCTGCCGGCTATTCCTTGCTCTATGGTACACATGATTCCATCTGAGCCAACACATAATTCGGCGTCTACCCAAATGTCCCCACGGATGCGTGCACCGCGAAATCAATTTCCGTACAAATATTATTGACCCGACTAACACGAACCGAAAACCACTGACCCATCTCACATTTTTCTAACAAAAACATGGCATCAACAACATCAAAATCAAATAATATCCACAATAACATTCACTAACATATCGTACCTTTTCAAATGTTAATGATATAATAGAACACATGATACAGGAGCACATGGAGCAGTGGATTGGAACCCTGAGAGGCGCTTTACTTTATGTAATTAATCACCACTGCTCTCAAAACGGTGAAGGAAATCACAACATCGTGAGGAAACCAGCATGTTCTAGAACCAAAAATTCGAAGACATGTGCCATCTACCAACCCGCACTGGGCCCGTGTGGAGGATTACGGCCCACTCCCTCTAACCGAGAGAAGGCCTGTGTCCCAGCAGTGGGAACATTATAGGCTGATTACGTGTATGTGTACATGATACAGGTACTCGTATGTATCAATAACAGTACGTAATCCTGTGAAGATATAATATCATTAATATCTTCTTAATCATCATCATCATCTACCTAGCCTTTTCCCAACTATGTTGGGGTCGGCTTCCAGTCTTACCGGACACAGTTGAATACCAGTATTTTACATGGAGCGACTGCCTATCTGACCTCCACAACCCAGTTACTGGGTAACACGATACCCCTTTGGTAAGACTGGTTGTCAGACATTCGAGCTTCTGACGACCCGTAACGACTGTCAAAGATCTATAAATGACAGCCGGGACCAACGGCTTAACGTGCTTTCCGAGGCACGGAGGGGTCTTGGTATGTAAAGATGGTCATCCATCCACGGACCAAACGCGGTAAGCGTAGCTTAACCTGATCGATCGACCCGTGCGGCTGTTATTACTTAGCCACAAGCCCCTCAATCTAATGAATATATAATATCATTAATATCTTCTTAATAAACACGATAGTGACCAAGTAATTTCTAAGTTGATAAAAAATGTGTAGTTTCCTTACTTTTATTGCCCATTACCTTACTGATACAGAAGTGCTATAAACTTTTTAGTACTGAAGTAACTTGTTTCTGTCAAATAGACTTTAAAGTTATATTAATCTTTATGAATATTTTTAAGTGGATAAAGGTGTTCCCTATTTAACATTAAGCTAGGCTCAGGGGGCGAGCCATTACATTGGACTTAAACATAACTGGCGAAATGTGGGTGTACTATAGGCACACCTCTGCCAAATCCTTCGGGTGAACAAGGCGTGATGATGTTATTATTCTCCCAAATGGCCCTAACGGGACTCATAATTTTCTATTCGAAGAATAGAAAGTAAGAGAAAAAGTTTCTTTAAACCTAAAATATTTATGAAATGCAAATGTATTATGAATGACGATGTCAGCGTGGGGTCATATCGTTAAGGCGCTGACAAGACCCAATTGACCAAAATAGGCTTCTCTTAAGAAAAAAAAAATTGCCAAGTCTGTATAGTTTGTGGTAGCGGAAAAAATATATGTTAATTTTGAACATATATCCCAGAACATGGTTGTTAACAAAACGCATTTTGAAAAAAAAAGTCTCGATACAAACTAACGTTAAAATAACCTTGAGTTCTAAATCAAAATATCTGCAATAATATCAACATACGTTAAGTATTTAATTAATAACAAGAACGTCTTATTTGAATGCAGAACTGGGCGTTTTTTTATTTTCGATTACTGAACTCAATTTTGAGTAAATAAATAATTGCTTCATATTTTGCTAACCTAAACCACGGTCACTGTCAGATTGCATAGAAAAGAAAGAGAAGCACGATGACACAACGCTTGTAATTTAATGCAAAATATGAAGCGATTATCTATTTACTCAAAATTGAGCTGAAACAACCAAGTTCTGCATTCAAATAAGCCGTTCTTGTTATTAATTAAATCAATAACGTACCTACGTTGGTATTTAATAAAGATATTTTGAATTGGAACTCAAGGTAAAAGGTTAGTTTGACGTCAGTTTTTATCGAGATTTTTTTTCAAAACGTTTTTTGATAACAACCAAGTTCTGAGAAACACGTTCAAAAATAACATAATATTTTTTCCACTACCACAAACTATACAGATTTGGCATTTTTTTTTTTCCTAAGACAAGCCTATTTTTGTAATTTGCCTGTTGTCAGCGCCTTAACTATAGAACTAAATAAAATTGAAGTCTGTAATGTTAAAATAATAGCTTTTTACTGAATGCAATTGAAAATATATACTGTATGATACCAAAAAATCATTTTTGTATATTTTTGTCTGTCTGTCTGTTTGTTTGTTTCGGCTAATCTCAGAAACGGCTGGACCGATTCTGACGGGACTTTCATTGGCAGATAGCGGATGTTACAAGGATTACTTTTGTTAAAAAAGCCAAGCAAGCTGGCGAAGCCGCGGGCAGCAGCTAGTTCATAATATTTTTATAAGTAATCTTGATAACTCTGCGTTTACCAAGATTATTCACTATGGTGATTGTTTATAGATGACTAAGCCTTTGCCCCCGGTTTCACCCGCATGAACACGGGAACCTATAACCGGGATATAAGTATGCTATGTCCTTAACTCCTAACCCAGGTCCTGGGTAGCTCGCCGTCCGATAAGGACCAGGCCCGAGTCGACGGCGCGTTGTGTTCCACGCGCGCCTCAAAGAGATTCCAGCACAACTGACGGGGTCCACTAGGGCCGATGCCTGCCGGGGTTTCGGGAAAATCCGAAAGGGATACCGTGGCCTCTGGGCAAAGGAAGGAACACGGTTAGGTTTTAGTAAGTAAGAGTCCACGCGAAACACGCCTTCCCGCTCCGCTATCAATTTCTTTTCGGTACCCTTTTGATGTCAAAGACTGCTTTTATGTTTTCTAGAAGTAATCTGTAGATCTTACGGAACTCTCATAATGAATGAGTTAGTTTTGTGACGTATAAAATGGCGATATTTTTCTCCTAATTTTAAGACATTGTTAAAATTAATTGACAGACAGACAGTACACCCGTACGATCAAAACCCCTCTAATTTACGGTACCATCAAACAAAAGATAGTCCTTTGAACTCGGTAATTCATTAATCTCTTGAACGATATGAGATAGTCAACCGGGAAGTAAGAGAGATAAATCTTTCAGAAAAGATTATCTAGCCGACAAATGTGTGCGAAAACATTATGTGGTGACCTTTATAACCTTTTGAAGTGTTTTGAACGTACATATGTGGACGTGAAGGCAGACGACCGATTATCATCAGTGCGACAGTTAAGGCTTCTGCAGACTGGGGCGATGTCGCGGGCGCGACAGGCAGCAATATGCCTGTTGCGCCCGCGATTTCTCCCCAGTCTGTAAGAGCCTTAAAGGCTCCCCGCAGACAGGCGCGACGCGACACTAGCAGCACAATTTCTATGAAAACTCCATGGAAAGTGTCGCGCTGCCTGCCGCGCCCACGATATTGCACCAGTCTGCACGAGCCTTAAGTCGGTGAACATAGAACGAAAGATGACTACATAACGTCCATAACATATATCAACACGCTTGTATTCCCGGAAATCCTCAACCTCAGAGAAACTGGTTACCTTCATCTAACCGCCCGAAACGAGTTCTAAACTGAACCTTTCTAACAGCATTGTTGTTATGACCACAAACAGGATGGCGGTAGCTAGCCAGGCGGACTTGAAACAAACCCTAACACTGACCAAACCGAGTAGAAAATTATGCCCCCGCTGCCAACCGAACCCGGGACAGAGAGGAGGTTGGTGGTCAAAACAAACTTCTTGAATACCTATTCGATTCTTCCACATAGTCAGCCCGAATGTAGTTACCTCTCGCCTAAGTTTGAATTTATTATCTGTTCTTCACGCCGCACGATAAAAAAAAACCCGAACTAAACACAGCGCATGATATTAAAGGCAACACGCGTTATAATACAAGACATGTCTGTTGCAGGGTCACCATCCGAAAGGATTTGTCCAGACACAGGTCTCTCTCCGAGAGGGAGTGGGCTGTAATCCACCACGCGGGCCCAGTGCGGGTTGGTAGATATCACATGTCTTCGAATTTTTGGTTCTTAGACATGCCGGTGTACTTATGGGTCACCGAGGTACTTATGGGTCACCGAGGCCCCTGGCAACACAGGCAACAGGAAGGAATACGGGTGGGTTTTAGTCAGTAAGAGTCTGACTTTTCAAACTTCGAAATGGTAAAGTTAGTTTAAACTGGCTATACTTGTCATCAAGTGCGGCCGATTTAGTTAAAGGTTCAAAATAAATCCACTGTCGCCTACGTGTTTGTACCATCATAATCAACTTATAATGTTCCTACTGCTGAGACACAGACACGCGTATTTCGAAAATAACAGCTTCAAAAAAGTGCGTGGGTTTTCCATTCAGGTTGTACATTTAATTTAGAGGTCATACGCAGCTTAGGTGGAATGTGCGTTTCAATGCGTGGGTTTAGGCTCCTTTAATAGGATAAAAGCGTTCGGGTAGATTATGACGCGGGTAGTGTCTTCATTTTCATCCAGACCTGTCTGGAAGAAACTCACGTGGGTCGAGATACGTATTGTACATTGCTAAGTCTTTAATGAAGATGTTTAATGACCAGTTAAAATAGCCCCGTTGTGTAAGGCTTTTTTTTTTATGGGAAATCATCAAATAACTTCTCCCGCTCTGGGCGGAGCGGGAGGGTGTGTCAGACTCTTATTGACTAAAACACACCCGTATTCCTTCCTGTTGGCTGTGTTGCCAGGGGCCTCGGTGACCCTTTTGTACCTTCCCGCGACCCCGGCGTTGTGTAAGGCTGGAGTTCCAAATGTAACTTTCTACCAAACTAACATATCTTTGATATTTATGCGTCAAACTTTATGGCGGCTCTGAAGTACGCTACACGCTGCGCAGTACCCCACCCCTCACCCCCGCTGACACGTGAATTCGTTACTGCGCAGTGACTCGCCTCATGTTCCGAGCTGCCATAAAGATTGAATCGGGCTGTACCCTATCTATTCCTATCAATTTTCTAGCCTGTCTAGTCTTCCTACAAACTTTGATGACTTGCTACTTTTATACGAGTATCATCGAGCTCGTATAGTTTGTGCCGTAGAAAAGAAGATGAGAAAAGCCATGTATTTAATCATACTTCATCATTCCCATAAAGATTAAAAAATATATATATATATATTATTAACACGTGATGCAAAAACTTTGCACCCCTTTTTACGAAAATTACGCAGACGGAGGAGTATGACATTTGGCACAGTTAAAGTATATGGAGAAGGAGCGAAATAAATTGGAAACAATTAATGAAGATGGTTGTGCACAATTTCTGAGCAGTAAACTAACAAAAAGTACTAGGCACGCATGAATTCAAGATAGTATTTCAATCATTATTAATTAGTATGATCCCACTAATAAGATTTGCATGAAATTTGGCACAAAAAGTACTAGGCTTGCATGAATATTTATTTGTATAGATGTAGATAATATGTGGTCAAGGCAGTGCTAGAGAATATCATACAAAATATGTACCTATAGTCGGCGACCACTAGTCGTAATCAATTTGCCTCTTTTTGTAAGCTTCAAAATAATTCCCATTTTGGTGTCTAAAATATTGAATAGCTTAATAACTGCGCCCAACTTGGATGTAGCGCTCGCCGGCCGCTACTAGGACACCGCTCGCTTCACTCGCTCAGCTCACTCGTAATTGACCAATTACCTAACCCATGTGGTTGGCGCCCCCTGGGCTAAGTTACTGACCAAGTTTAAGGAAAAGCCAGAAAGTTAAAAATGCGTTCCTCATTACCAAAAAAAATTTAGAGCCTTATTTATTAAAAAAGCGTGCCTACGCGCGCGTGCGTGCGTGTTCATTAGAAGAAATATTTCCCACGAGGAAATACCTCTTAAAGTTTTCTTAGCGAATACAGTACATTTGTAGACGGTTCCATCGCAATAAATATTTTCCAGGAAATACTGACTGGATATTTTTCCTAAGAAAAGCTTAAAAAGCAAAATAAACTTCATTAAAGTTCACCGTATCGTTTAAAACGAGTAGTTAGAGACCTTATAAATCTTTTCCAGGATACGTGAAAGTTCTAAATTGGTCTGAAAAAGTTCAGCGACTCGATAAATCCATTTAATTGCACCTTCGAGAACGACTCTGTTATTTGAAAATAGGAAGAAGTTTTCTTCGAAAAATTAGTTTTGTCATATGTACCGTTTTTGTCAAATGACCGTAACAGAACAAAAAATAAATGAACCGACTTCCAAAAAAACAAGTGAAAAATTACTATAATTTCGGAAGTCGGTCTTTGGATAAGTATTTTAGTTTTTTGCCACCGACTTCCGAAAATAAAGTTATTTTTCACTTTGTTGATGTGTTTTTTTGGAAGTCGGTTCTTTTATTTTTAAGTTACAATAGTCCAATGTCAACTGCTCATCACCTTTTAAAAAATACTTTTTTTCCCGATGCAGGGACGTTAATTGTTGAGGAGTTCTCCTGGTAAGAACCACAAGGACTGCCACTCACCATATGCATTGTGACGAGCATAAGTTGCTTAGCAACCATATTAAAGTACCTAATCGAATCGCAACCCGTTAAATACTTGTTATTAAGTAGTTCCGGTGGCCATCTGTGGTCTTTATCATCAGTGCCACTTCACCAAATGGTGCTTTCCGAGAGCAAATGCACGAGTTACTATTAATAAAAAATACCTAAATCACTATAAGTGTGTAAAATTTAAGAATTTCCCTCGATTTCCATGGGATCCCCTCATCAGATTCTGACTGGTGACAATGGAACTACCTCGGGAACATACCTTTTTAAACAAAAAAAGAATTTTCAAAATCGGTGAACATTTTTTTTAACACAGACGAACATATAACCTCTTTCTTTTGGAAGTCGATTAATAAGCAATATAAACGGTACAACTTAGTAGGTACTGCCTAGTCTATGGTAGAACTGTTGTAAGCGAATAGTGCCATATCACAAACAGATTGGTAATCCTATTGAGCGATTAATACCTGAGTACGGTAAAGCACCTGTCGCACCGCCGGCGATTAATGAGAAGCGAGTAGAGATAGCAACAAAACGAGTTGGCGAGCAACGAGTAGGGACTGCGTGACGGCAACAAATATACACCAACCTTGAGTCTCTCAGCGAGTGTTCTACCCCCCTAGCGAGCGTCAATGAGCGAGTACTCTCTTTGGTAGCTCTCTTCGCTGCAACAAACTAGAATTCGCCGGCCGCGGCGCGGCGGCGGTGTGAACAGTCAGTGATCAACTATTAATATACAGTATGTTAAATAACAGAGGGCGGTCCCATATACTCGTTAATCTATATCATTAATAAATAAAAATAAAAACATCATCATATAAAATTAAGTATAAACAAATCCGAATTTAAAATATGAAAATGACAATAATTTCGAAACGTCCTGTTTAAAATCAAAATAATAGCGCGGAATAGTACCTAGCGTATCAATTGGCGTTGCCCAAACTGGCAACGTCGCAGTTTTTGTCTCGCTCGATGCGGCAAAATGAATTAAAAAGACAATGAAATACACGTCGACAACAACCTGTCTCATTCATAAGTTAAATGCGACATTTCCGTACTTCCACGTTGAAAGAAAACTGCGCGTGTACCGATTGTTTCTTTTACGTCATAAATTTAATATTTTTTGAGAATTTTTTATTATTTAAAAAAATAAAAATATTTTGTTTTTGAATGATAATATTTTTTTTTTTCATGGAAAGCCTTTCGTTAATATTAGCATACTGTACATGTATCTCTTTTACATACACCCGTGTATGTCCTACAATGTTTTGTACGTTTCTTGAGCGAGAAAATCATTGAGAACTAGTCGCTTCCTCGTCTATGGTGGGCACTGGTAGGACTGGTGCCTTATTGCCTCCACACAGTATTACCTACTGCGTCCTCTGTGTCTCAGTAGTGGGAACGTTATAGGCTGATTATGCTTTATTGTTACGGAAGTGACCACATGAATTTACATAACACCTTCTTTACATTTACATTAAATAATGATTATTATCATGATATAGCCGCAGTAATCAAAGTTGGTAAGACTTATCAACTCTTGAGAAGTTCATATGATTTACTGCATTCATTATTGTAACCACTTATATAGTAAGTTGAATGTAATTTTGACTTTCCTAATTTGTGGGTACTAACTATGAACATTGTGAATGAAGCGACGCATGAAATTTTATCATGTTAAGGCTCCTACATACTGGCGCGACTTGTCGCGCGACGCGTCGCGACACAAAGGCACCGCGTGTAGCGCTACAAGCGGTGCCTTTGTGTCGCGACGCGTCGCGCGACAAGTCGCGCCAGTATGTAGGAGCCTTTATGGCCGAAGCACATGTGCGTCGCAAATTGTTCTTTTTTGTTTGTTGTAAGAATAATTAAGAATGTTCATTCTGCAGATGGCTGCAAACTATAGTCGACACGACATTGCTTTAACCCTTTTGACAATAATTCCCTGTACAGCGCTACAAGGTTATTTTATCGCGTGGCCAAAATCATGTGATATTTCACAAAATAATTACACAAATGGTGACTAACAGCGCCACACTTTTTGTTTTTTGGTTGGGAAATTATCAAATAACTTCTCCCGCTCTGGACCGGAGCAGGAGGGTGTGTCAGACTCTAACTGACTAAAACCCACCCGTGTTCCTTCCGTTGCCTGTGTTGCCAGGGGCCTCGGTAACCCTTTCGTAACTTCCCGCAGGCATCGGCCCTAGTGGACCCCTACACTTGTACTGACATCTCTTTGAGGCGCGCGTGAAACAAAACGCGCCGTCGACCCGGGCCTGGTCCTTATCGGACGGGGAGCTACCCATTGCTCACCGTCCGCAAGCCCGCGCCTACGGTGGCTGGAAATCTGCCTGGCATTCCCGACCTATAGGGCCGTATTCCGTGCCTATAGGGGCGAGAGGGCGCGAAATTTGCCTTTCCCTCAACCGTCCCGCCTCCTCCTTCGCGAGCATTACTGCTTCGCAGGAGTTCGCGGCTGCCCATGCCCTCTCGCTCCGTACCATGGCCTGGACCAGGGCCGGACGCGAGAGATCTCCGTCGCCGATCGCCATTCTAACACCAAAAGATCTGTAGCAGTGTAAATTGAAACTTCACTAAGTTAAAATTATATAACTGTCACATAGACAAATAGACGGTTGTTTAATGACGCTCAAGTGACATTTAACCCTAGGGTGTTATAACAATTACGAGAACGAGTATATTTACCTACTATTAAAATGAAGTCCTCAAAGTCTTTTGACGGGACACGTGCTATCAACACTAAACGAGCTTTGTAGACATCTATGTAAATAACACGTTAAATCACATTAACAAAACTTGCGTCAAACCTTAGTCCTTAAGACTAATAATTACGTCACAATCGAATTTACTCCTAAATCCTTCCAGAGAAACATACCCAAAGCAAAAAACGATGTAGAAATGATGTACCTACTAGGTAGGTCATAAATATGATAAAAATATACACTTTTCCATATCAGCTATGCACATTCTTTACATATTATTCCCTTGAATGTCTCCGACGTATTGCCTAACGGCTCAGGAAACCAGCCAAATGTACTGAAAGTTAACAAAACGTGACAACTTTATTGTAAGGCGGCTCTCCGAATTACATTCAGTAAACGAAAAAGTTTCAAATTGCGACAACACCTACTTTACGTTCAAATAAACAACAGCTTTTCATCTCGTCTTTTATCTGCACCATTTTAGAAAACACCATTGCAATTTTGTACAATTTCATATTTTTACAGTCCATTCCGTCGATATGAGACGCGTAAACTGCATCCAGAAAATGAGTAAAGTTTTAGTACATAACACAAAGTCGTAAAGTTGGAGAAACTTATAAGTTTAATAATATCTTAGGCTAGGCGATAAAAGCCTTACAAGATGGATGTCTATACATAAAGATGAAAGGATTTTTTTTTATTAGTAATAAAGTTAAATATGCCTAAATACATCAGCCCCACTCCACATTGCAACGGCTTTTTTGTGTACGGTCTCCATATAAAAAGATATTGCGTTGCGCAACCATTTTTTCCAGTGTAAATTCTAAATACTGTCCAGTTATCTTCTAGGGCACTAATTCTATTTGGTCTACATGTATCACTTTTTTTGCATTTTCGATTTGTGCACAATCCGGTTAACACCACCGATCAAAGAGACTGTTGCAAGTTTTTGGAACGAAGTTCTTTAACGTAGCTTGTGGTAGAAGTTGACTGGTCTCTGTCACTTTCTATTATATAGAGTATGTGGACGTGGAGTATCGAGATTACAGTAGACGAAGAAAGAACGAAGAAGAGAGGAAAGAAAGAGAAAGAAAAGGGGAAGGGGTCCCCTTTTCTTTCTCTTTCTTTCCTCTCTTCTTCTCCTTTCCCTCTACTTCTTTCACTTCTTTCTTATATCCGTATGTGTTACTTATTTGATTTATTTTATCACCTTCTACGAGTATTTAGTAAGTAAATAATTTCCAGTTCACAGTTCCTTTACCTTGATTTTTCCGTACGTGAGGACCAAGTTTTATATAATTATCAAATTGTTACCGCCCAGCACCAGCAGCTTTTAACACTGGATATATACGTATGGAATCCGCCATGACACCTCAATATAGACTTGGCAGTGCAACTGACACTATTATCTTATCAACATGTACGTAGGCGCCTATCAAATTAACATAAATGAGCCAGCCAGAACGGTGATAACACATATTTGCCAACCACTTTCACTTACCTGGTTAAAACGTTTGCTTTGTTCCTAATTCTTCGTCATATGTCATATCCCCTCGGGAAAGAACATTGACTGATTTGAGCTTTGAGGTTGATGAAGGCTCTTGTTTAGTTTCGGAATTGGTTCAATTAATCTTAGATGGATCCATTTCCAGAAAGTCATAAGTCACAAGTAACTCATAAGCCATTTATTCATGAACAATAAATTGTATCTGACTAAATAGCAAAAAATACAAAAAAAGAAATGTTTGATTAATAATCTCTACTAAAGTTTAAGACATTTTTGAACTTTTAATTATCAACAAAGATCTGCTACGACATCAACTATGATAATAACTTACATTTCAGTACAGTCGCGCCGTAAATAAGTTTTAATTTGGCTTCAAATGAATGAATCTCGGATTTTTCATAAAAATTCTAAAAACCTAACTAATTCAAAAATTACTGAATGTCGCTAGAACATTTGATGTCTGATACGACCTGCAAGGAATACGTCGAGTTACCAGTAACCCTGTAT
This sequence comes from Atethmia centrago, assembly GCA_905333075.3. Classification (NCBI taxonomy): domain Eukaryota; kingdom Metazoa; phylum Arthropoda; class Insecta; order Lepidoptera; family Noctuidae; genus Atethmia; species Atethmia centrago. The sequence continues at coordinate 24,391,299 of HG995374.1, read as the reverse complement.
AATATAGCCGATTGATATCTGGGACCGTGCTTCACAATATTCAAATTAGGCCGTATCTTGTAACGTTTAATGTCTTGTCTACGTGTGCCCTCTCTAACCTGTCGTTCTTCTGTTGTCTCATATTCAAGTATATATTTGGCCATGTAACTTTGAAGTACAAATTCATAAAAGCTCGGCACTGTAAGTATATTCAGATTTCTAAAACGTTCACGGCAACTCTCTTTTTGCGGGATACGGACTAATGTGCGAATTGCGCGTTTTTGTAACACAAAAGCTCTTTTGATATCAGTCATAACTTCTTCCCCAAAACATTATGCCATATCTATTTTTTTATTCTACTAAAGCGAAATATACCATTTTCGATTGCTAAATGCTAATTTCTGTTCTAAGTGCTACTAAAACATAACATGCGAATATACCGATGAATTTATAGCATTTCATTCTGTTTTCCCAATTTAGCTGTTCGTCTATATGTATTCAAGAATGTCACTGCCTTGACGAGGACAATTTTGTCGTCATTCAAAACAACTTCTAAATCATCCTTATTACGGGCTGTCATTCTAAATAATAGTAATTTGGTTTTTGCAGTGTTGATTAACAATTTTTTTATAGTGAAATGCTTGTAATGCTGCATTTGCAATCTCGGTAAATTTATCTATATCATTTGCTGCTACTATGGTATTTGTGTCTCGAAAACTTTGTGGTGATGTATCTGCGAAAATTACTGTATCAATGTCAAGCAAAATTGTATTCATGTAATTAATTAAGTCATTAATAAATAAGATAAATAAAATAGGTCCTAATACAGATCCTTGCGGGACACCGGTAGTCATCATTACTATTGCTGATTTGTAAACCTTTTTGTAGCCATTTGGTATTTTGTCAATTTCTACGACCATTTTTCTGTTTTTGAGATATGAAGAGAATAATTTCAAGGCTTTACCTCTTACACCATTTTTTTTTTGGCTGAGAATTTTTCAAATAAAATCTCTCGCTCTGGGTAAAGTGGGAGGGTGTATCAAACTCTTACTTATTAAATCCACCCGTGTTCCTCCCGTTGCCTGTATTGCCAGGGGCCTCGGTAATCCTTTCGTACTTTCACGCGACCCCGGCAGGTATCGGCCCTAGTGGACCCCAACACTTGTGCTGACATCTCTTTGAGGCGCGCGTCGAATACAACGCGCCGCCGACCCGGGCCTGGTCCTTATCGGACGGCGAGCTACCCATTGCTCACCGTCCGCAAGCCCGCGCCTACGGTGGCCGCAAATCCGCCTGGGATTCCCGACGCCCAGGGTGTCACCTACGGCGGCTAGGGGCGAGAGGGCGCATTTGCCTTTCCCTCAACCGTCTCCTCCTTTGCGAGCATTACTGCTTCGCAGAAGGAGGTGACGGCTGCCCATGCCATCTCGCTCCGTACCATGGCCTGGACCATGGCTGGATGCGAGAGATCTCCACCGCCGATCGCCTCCACGAGGACGCGGCGGTGCTCTGCCCAAGCCGGGCAGACCTCCACCGTATGCTCCACTGTGTCCTCCGGGCGATCAACACAGTGGTGACACCCGGGCGTTTCGTCCCGCCTTATTCGAAACATGTACCTCCCGAAGCTGCCATGTCCGGTGAGGACCTGCGTCAGGCGTGGTGAGGACGACGTAGAAATCCTTGGTATATCAGTGGTGTACAAATCCTTTACTGTCCAGGCCACTCGTTTGTGAAATGCATTGCCAGTTCAAATAAAACGCGCGCAGTGCTCGTGTTTAAAAGACTTGTAATGGAACATTACTTGTCATTGTGATCTTGTTCTCGTAACTGTAATTATCTATAGTCTTCATTTATTTTCGTAGCTTATACAAATAGTAATTATGTATATATTATTTAGGATACGTATAAATATGTGTATTTATTCTAGTATATTGTATACTTATTTTTTTGCATCAATGACAGGCGCACTTTATGTCCAGGCAAATCACTGTCCATCCTATGGTTGCCTGGAAGAGATCGCAGAAAGCGATAAGGCCGCCCATTGTATATTTTTTAGTGTCTGATTTATGTGGCCCAGTGGTAACGGCCGCGACTTACGAGTTGTAGGTCGTCGGTTTGAACCCAGACAGGCGCTTTACTTTGTGTAAATAATTTCATCACCACTGCTCTCAAAACGGTAAAGGAAAACATCGTGAGGAAACCGGCATGTCCTAGAACCAAAAATTCGAAGACATGTGACATCTACCAACCTGCACTGGGCCCTCGTAGTGGATTACGGCCCACTACCTCTCGAAGAGAGGAGTCCTGTTTCCCAGCAGTGGGAACATTACGGGCTGATTATGGCAAATATTTGGGCAATAGGCGGCCGTAGAATAAATCCTGGCTTTCTTCTCCACTTTTCACTTCAGGATCAATTAGGCTATTACTACGTTATATTAATCATCCTCAGTATCCTAACTAATATTATAAATGCGAAAGCGAGTTTGTTTGTTTTTTTTTTTAACTTACATCAAAAAGGAGGAGGTTATCAATTCGACATGTTTATATATTTTTTTAATGTATGTTCGCCGATTTCTCCGTGAATTGTGAACCGATTTTTAAATTCTTTTTTGTTTGAAAGGGTATGCTCTCGAGGTAATTTCATTGTCACTGAGTCATAATCTGATGAGGGAATCCCATGGAAATCGAGGGAAATCCTAGCGATTTAGGTATTTTTTATAGTATCTTGTGCATTTGCTCTTGGAAGCTCTTTGGAGGGGAATTGATGACGAAGACCACAGATGGCCACCGGAACTACTTAATAAGAAGTATTTAACGAGTTGCGATTCGATTAGGTACTTTATTAAGGTTGCTAAGCCATTTATGCTCTTCACAATGCATAATAATATGATGAGTGGCAGTTCTCCTGGTTCTTATCAGGAAAACTCAGCAATTAACGTCCTTGCCTCAAGAAAAGCAATATTTTGTAAAAGGTGATAAGCAGTTGACATTAGGCAGGCTATTGTAACTTAGATAAATTACAAACTGACCCACTAAAAATGAAAAATAAAAACCGTTTTACAAAAAAAATAACAAACGACTTCAAAAAAACTTTGATTACGGAAGTCGGTGGCAAAAACCTAAAATGCAGATTCAAAGACACCGTTTTCCGAAATTAAGGTTAATTTTCATTTTGTAGTGTTATTTTAGAAGTCGTTTGTTTTTTTCTGTAAATTTTTTTTTTATTTTGTTAGTTACCTTTTCAACGGCTAAACGGATTAGGATGAAATTCGGCACAAGGGTAGACCATGACCTGGAGAAGAACATAATTACTTTTCATCCTGGATCGCAGACGAAGTCGCAGGCAACAGCTAGTTACGTCATAAAAGTCAGCTTATACGAAGTTGTTGAAGTTTAGCAAAACTGAATTTAACTAAAGAAGTAATATTATGAATTAACCCATGTAAGCAATATGTTACTTAAATTTAATGTCATTATTCACAAGAAATCTGCTTGTCAATGTAAATAATAATAGCCACCAGTATATTTAATAACAGCCACCAGTGGGCCGTTACAACTAACCAGTTTTTCCAGCAAAAAAAATAATATCTCGGAACTACTTGAAGACAAAAACTAACGCTTAAGGGCACGTAAATCCACAGGTCAATAATCACATTAGTAGCCAACTGTATGTCAATCGGTACACCACAGCTTTAGTTACAAATAGAGTTCTGCAAAGTAAAGGAAATAAAGCTTTTGAAGTCATCACATTCGTCTGTTAAAACTGCCAGTACCGACATTTTTTGAAAACTTAATAGCTAAACCCTCAGACCAAAAAAAAAAAAACAAGACAGCGCTGCGAACAATAAATTGTGAAGCCATGCAAAAACTACAGCTCGCTCTGTACATACACGCTCACACGCACACATTTACAACCAAACTACACCTCACTAAGTGCACACGTGTTTAAGAAACCGGCCTCACGTCACTGTTGACAGCGCTATGTTTTGATTTTTATTTGGTCTGAAGCTAAACCTCATTTTTCGACGCTGTAAGTTTTGACAGCGTCGAGTAATGTCACTTGACAGTTGTTAGAAAGGTTCAGGACCAGTTACTTCTTAGACCACGACACGACGCTATTCAAAAGTAAAGTAGCCCGAATGTCACAGCACTAGTATTTCAATGGCGGTCAATGAGGGTTTACATAAAAAATCACGCTACCAGTTGTCACCACTTTAACAAGAGATCTTCCATTTCAACAATGAATATAAAATACACGATGACGTTCATCATTCGATTCATTCATTAGGTAGGATTTCTGTAGAATATTAGAGGTGCAGGGTAGAACAATGCTGAAATGAATAAGTCAGAGATGATATAAAACACATATAATTCACACACACAATATAATTTACAAACACCACAATCACAAGAATTACAAGCACTATTATAAACACAGAAAACACAATCAAACTTATAAGCTATCTTATTTACCACCTTAATACTTCCCTAGCTAAGTAAAAGTCCTAATCTGTGTAGACTGGAAAACAACTGAATAAAGACTGATGACGAACTGACCAACATTTCAAAAAGGTGCTTTCATCATCTTTCCACATAGGCTCAAGTAGTGGGTGTACCTCTAACGTATCCCGGATAATACCCCATGCGGAGCCTAGCAAAATGGACTTGCCCGAGGCTGTGACTTTTCGGGCGTAGGTAGTATAATCTATTGCAACGTAGCCTTAGATTCTAATGGCGTCGTACTTTTGTGGTACCTACGTGTTTGTTATGATTTAACTAGCCTCATTTCTGGTCATATCTTAGTTTATTTGACATTGAATGATATTAATATGATTAAAAGGGACCTGGTTAACACTATTATGAGCTTTAAATCATTCAAATCGGTCAGGTTTCACAGATATGAGCATATTACTTGAAAGTACTTTTTCTCTAATAATTAGGTATTCTGACTACATGCCGCCTACTAAGGTACTTTACATATCATATCATAGGGAAATGGCCGTGCTTCTCAACATATTCTTTCATTCTTCACCACTAAAGAAAATATAGGTGCACGGAAAAAAAGGATGTCTTAAATTAAGACAATATCCTTTTGGTCAAGACAAATATTGATTCATTTATGGGGAAAACCATATATTCTTGAATGAAGTAAAATTTTGCCTTAGTTTTATTGTCTTCTTCGAAGACATATTACTTAAATATGGGGGTTATTAAGTTTAATTTTAAGAATATTATTCCTAAAACTAGATAAAAACCAGACATTTTCTTCAATTAGGATTATTATAGTCTTGAATCAAAAATATTTGCTTAAGTCAATAATAAAAACCAAGTATTTATTATTCTTAATTTGAGTAAACAGGTTTTCTTGGACTGAGTGCATTTACTTACGTTATGAAAATATTTACTTGGATTGAAACAATTTTTCTGAGAATATTGATTTTCTTTGCTGAAGAGATCCTTTTTTTCCGTGTGCTTTGACACTTTTGACAGGTGCCCAGACCTGACGTCTCAGTGCTGCCATCTATTTCAGAAAACCCTCATTTACAATGCAACCAGTCTCACACTAGTTAATAACGCGTTAGTAATTCGCATCGTGTACGGACCGCCATTGAATTACTAGTGCTCGGATATCCTGGCTACTCACTTGTGATTTGAGTTTATAATACGTTACTTTTGAGTAACGTCGTTGGCGATAGGCCTAAGTGCTTATAAATGGCAGCTTTTGTAATATTCCCACGACCTAAGACTGGAAATCAAGATGGCAACCAAACAATTGCCCGTTAAACTAAAACTTCGTGAGCACATTCGTAAGAAGCTGGCTGCTATCATCACATCGTTAATGTTTTCTCGTTGTTTGTCTTATTTGTTTTAGTATATTCATGTACTTATGTATATTAATTTGTGCTTAAACAAAACATAATGAGCCTATAATGTTCCCACTGCTGGGACACAGGCCTCCTCTCTGTGAGAAGGAGTGGGCCGTAATCCACCATGCGGGCCCAGTGCGGGTTGGTAGATGTCACATGTCTTCGAATTTTCGGTTCTAGGACATGCCGGTTTCTCACAATATTCATCCTTCACCGTTTTGAGAGCAGCGGTGATGAAATAATTTACACAAAGTAAAGCGCCTGTCTGGGTTCGAAACTACGACCTACAATTCGTAAGTCGCGGCCGTTAACACTGGGCCACCACCGCTCCGATATTTTTATAGCGACATGAGCTAATTCTTTCATATATTTCCTATCGACACGAGAGAAAACTGTGAGGTTTTCCTTCACCGTTTTAGTCTTATTTGTGCTTATTTTTATATGACGGAGAAGGTACGTCTCTCTCGTTATCATCAGCCATATTTTAACTACTGTGGGCGTACAATGGGAAGTGTTGGTTATTGCACAATAGAAAAACCGTTTGCAGTTTAAATCAAATTATAATTTACGATCCAACAATCGCACTAGCTATTCACACACTGTAGGTACACAACACAACTATACGGAACGCGCGACAGTTTCTAAACATGTTCACTCCGTGACCGCCTTCGACAAACTTTGCTTATCTCCGGTCAAGCGTTATGTTGTAGACTCTGTCGAGCGCCGCTTGGTGGCGCTGGCGTCCCGATTAGTCAAACGAGTGACTAACGTATTTCAGACATATATATAATTAGATAAAAATACAGGGTCACATTAAATTAGCTAGTGGAACTCCGCAGACGGGGTCGGACGGGGGAACGGGTATCTCAGACGTGATGGATTTCGATGTCTAAACACGAAAAATATTAAAAAAAACTTGACGATTTTTTTTTTGACCTACTTCATATGTTACTTGAAGAATGAGTTAAGAAAATCTGTATTTTTTTTGTTTTCTCGTGTTTAGATATCTAAAACCCAAAAAAAACGATAAATGACCCCAAAAAAACTCATCGATCACGTTTGCGGGATAAAGATAGACTGGTAGAAAATGCCTATGGCATTAAGTACGCCTCCGTACATTTCTGTCCTTGAAGTAATAACTAAATAAATAAATGGTTTTAAATCATTTTTTGGGACGAATCCTTCTGTCCACGATTCAACACACACTTGATCGAATCTTTGTTGATTATAAGTACATAAGTAAATAAATGATTGTTCTAAAACACCTTTTGGGACGAATCCTTCTTTCCACGATTCAACTCACACTTGACCGAACCTTTGTTGATTATAAGTACATAAATAAATCATGGTTAAAAAACACCCTTTTAGGACGAACCCTTCTGTCCACGATTCAACTCACACTTGACCGAATATTTGTTGATTATAAGTACATAAATAATTAATGATGGTTCCAAAACACCTATTGGGACGAATCCTTCTGTCCACGATTCAACTCGCACTTGACCGAATATTTGTTGATTATAAGTACATAGGTAAGTAATAACAGGTATATGCCGAGAGCGATATCAAGATGATGAGTAACATTCATCAGAGGTCTATTCATGTTCGCACTATTATTAAAGAAACTGTATTTGAGGTCAATGTCCTAATGACAGATGAGTGTTGACGTGTATTGTGTTGTTTTTGTTGTGTAGTTTTGCGTGTATTGTGTAGTTTGTTTATTGACGTTACTTTGGAAATAAGTAGATTAGGTATATAGTTCTATATTGATATCTGCATTTTTATGGTAATAAAGGCTCCCGCAGACAGGCACGACGCGATTCTGGTAGAGCAATTTCCATGAAGTTTTCATAGAAAATGTTCTGCTAGGGTCGCGTTGCGCTGTCGTATTGGGCCTCTCTGCTGAGCCTTAAAGTTACAAGGTCTATACTAATATTGTAAATGCGACTGTAAATCTATCCGTCTATTCGTCCTTTCTCTACATGGCCTTCACATGATCTGACCAAGATTATGTCTGGACTTTAAAAGAGACCTCTGAGTTTGTTTCGGCCGTTCTTCTCAGAGTAGTCAGATAGGAAACGCCAACCACATCTATTTTTAAAATACGATTGACGTGTATAAGTGTTTGTACAAACCTACTTACAGAAATAAAAGTCATTTATCACTTTCACGCCTAAACGGCTAAACAATGACCTGGGTTGCAATATAGGCTACTTTTTCATTAATCCCGGTCGTACGTTCGACATTTTTCGACCTCCATGCGGGCGAAACCACGGTAAAAAGCTGGTATGACTGTGAATATGAGACTAAAATGCAACTATAGTAAATGATCAGCCAGTCAGCAAGGCTTTTTAAATAAACTGCATGCCATAAACTTTTTTGTCAAAACAGTCAAGTATTCAAAGCTCCGAAAAGGCATTCAAAGAAATCCAATAAATTATAACACACTTTAAATAATCACAGTAAACTCAACGTGACGTTTTTCGTAAAACAAACTCTCAGGGAAACCGACCGGAGATCGGGATTTACGAAGTTTCCCGCTTATAAATCAAACGGTTTGATTTATTAATCGTTAAGGTGGAAATGGAGGCATTTTTCCATTTTCGGCTACCCTAACCGCTCTGTATAAGTTTGTCACGTGAAAAATTGGGTTAAAATATTTGCTGAAAGCCTATACAGTATTAGCGTTTTCTTTTCAAAATAAATTAAGACGTACCTCATATTATTACGTACAGTCAGCCTCAAAAAGATGTATACGTCACCGTACGATTATGAACATCGTTAGTTTATAATCTATCTAGCGAGGTTATAAACTATCGACAAATTGTGAACTGCAACAAATCATTTACAATTTAGCGCATTATTTTTCGATAGTTTGCTTATGACTAAGTAATAACAGCCGCACGGGTCGATCGATCAGGTTAAGCTACGCTTGCTACGGTTGGTCCGTGGATAGGTGATCTTTACGTACCAAGACCCCTTCGTGGCTCGGAAAGCACGATAAACTGTTGGTCCCTGCTGACATTCGTGGATCTTTGACAGTCGTTACGGGTCGTTAGAAGCCCGAAAGTATGACAACCAGTCTTACCAAGGGGTGTCATATTACCAAGTTACTGGGTTGTGAAGGTCAGATAAGCAGTTGCTCCATGTAAAATACTGGTATTCAGCAGCATCCGGTTAGCCGGGAAGCCGACCCCAACAAAGTTGGGAAAAGGCTGGCAGATGATGATGATTTTTCGATAGTTCATAATCTATCCATGGCAAACCGACAAATAGGGTCTTACACCCATTTTTGAAAAGTGTCTTAATTAAATTCTATAGTGCTAATATGCCCCAAAAAAAATAACAAAATTTTTATTCAATCGATAAGTGCCATAAAAATGTATTTTAAATTTTCAAATTTCGCGCGTAGTCTGACGAAAACGATGGACGCAGTGGACGCCATGTTGCTCTGTGGTCATGACGTCACTGGGCTATGAAAACAAATGCGCTGATCTTGTGTATGATAATTGACACGTTTTTGTTAACATAGCCGTATGACGTAATTACATGGCGGCTACTATTTCGTGGTGTTTTTTAACAGATTAGAAAAACTGAAAACGTTGAATTGAATTTTAAAATTTATTTTTATTTTATGAACTAAAACTAACATTTTCCGACTCCATTTTGCCTAAACCATCTCAATAATATTTATAGATTTTTTCTCGTATACGAGTATAGTAAAATAACCTATTGTGAACTGGTACCAAACTTGCATGCGACGAATGCACCTTGCACTAGTACTAAATAGCCAAGTAACTGCGACCAACTTGGAAGAAGCGCTCGATCGGGTCGCAAACAATTCAGCTACCGCCAAGACCTACCAATCAGGGACGGGTCAAAATGTTAAGTAAGAGTAGATAAGTGCAGTCGTTCACAATTTGACGATTTGACACTGAATTATAAACTGCCTCTTTGGTCTAGTGGTCGTAAGCAATACTGCTGAGCATGACGTCCTGGGTTCGATTCCTGGGTCGGGTAAAGTGTTATTGGATTTTCCTATCTGGAATTTATCAATAGCAGCCCGGTGTCTGGATTTGTGCCCGGTTGATGGCAATAGGCTCACCCCGTACTAAATGGGAATTAAAAACATAACTGGCGAAATGTGGGTGTACTACAGGTACACCTCTGTCCAACCCTTCGGGGAAACAAGGCGTGATGTTATGTTGTGTTCAATTATAAACTACCAAAAATGAATGCGTTAAATTGTAACAGTTCATAATCTCGCTAAATAGATTATAAACTAACGGTGCTTACAATCTTATGGTAACATCAACAAGAATTCATTTGATTTTCTACAATATTATGCAAGCGTTTAAAAATCGCAGGCAATAATAGTTTTAATAACAAAAAATTAATTGAACAAAAGTTCAATTCAATTTTTGTTATTTGAAACCATTATTGCCTGCTCTCTTTGAGAAGCGACGTTTTCCCAACAGTGGGACCTTAATTTAGTCCGGTATTATTATTATTGCCCTCGGAAAATGCTGAAACATAACGTTAAAATTATGCCAGCAATTTTTTTTTTATTTGCCCTAACGAGCTTTCGATACAAAAAGTTTTATTATAACCAACACTGAATACAAATAAGATTCCTTTGAGTATTGTTGGAGATATTTCCAACGATATTGTTTCCAAATTATTGATTGAATTCAGACTTTTCGACTACGTTTTCATTGTTTTGGTCGTAAATTAGTTGATACAACCACACAGTCGTTAAATAAAAATAAAGAGAAACTAAAAACCAAACTTTTGACCTTTGTGCCTAGCTAGAGCATAAAATTTACGATATTTGGTCTTATTTCTGTGGCGTGAATATAATAGGAGAGTACTAAACTCGTAAATAAGCCAGAATCGAACATCGTAAAAAGTCTACAAAATAAATCTATTGTAACTGTATTGAATTGAAAAACATTGCGCCGTACACAATAAAATACAAGGTATTTTTTGAAGGCTGAAGAAGTCAATATAAATTATATGTCACACTAACTGCTGCCCGCGGCTTTAGAAAATAGATTTTGAAATTTGCTAAGTGTATACATATTAGTGCTCGCGATTGTATCTAAGCAGGGTTGGCTTTAAATAAATAAGTACTAGCCTGAAGCCACTCAAAAATACCTCAATATTTTACTTTGAATAATTTTATTAATAAATGAATGATAATGTATATTAATTGTATATTGTTATTGGTTACGTGGCGAGTAAACCAAACAGAGTGTTCGACCAAACTATTTTTAATTTTTTTTAGTATAGACTAGCTGTGGCTTTATCTAAAATAAAATTAGCCTAAGTTACTCCTTCTATCTCCCGTCTAAATCGGTCCAGTCGTTTCGGAGATAAGCCGGAACAAACAAACAGACAACATGTATATTCTTTCATATGCATTTAGTAATAAGGTGTTATTTTATCATTACACAAAAACAGACACTTGAATTTTATTTATATGTATAGTTACTTAGCTTGGCCTGACGAATCTTCCAGTATCACAACGTATCTACTGCCTGTAAGTACTCCATCATCAGGTAGGCTTCATCATCATCTGCTTAGCCTTTTCGTAACTATGTTGGGTATATATAATATGTATTCCAGTCGTATGGCTTATGTCACAAGTAAAGATGACTCACGTGTCCTGATAAGGACCCAGTAACAACTGGCTTTAAAATTTCCCAGGCACTCAAAGGCATGTAATGAATGAAGTAGAACAATGCGGTTATGTTAGAATCTCAAAGCTTGAGTAGACTTTTGATCATTCTTGTGGCCAACAATTTTCATGAAAGTTCCTAATTTGTAGTGTTCCATACCTCAAAAGGAAAAAACGGATCCCTTTTGTGTCCATCTATCACAGCCAAATAGCTCCAAATTTACTAGACCGATCAAGTTGAAATTTGGTACAATTCTGAATTTCTGTGACCCAAACACGGACGTGTAACGTAAATAGATGAATTTTGAATATGGGGGTCACTTTTGGGGAAAATTTTAAAAAAGTTTTGCAAACTGTACCGTAAATATATACTTTTAAAGTTATTTAGGAATTACATGAAAATTGGCCACCTTATCTCCGAAATCACTAAGCCTATAATTTAAAAAAAATACACAAAATAGTTATTTACATAAAAAGTTAAACATAACATCGCGCCTTGTTTCCCTGATGGGTTGGGCAGCGGTGTACCTGTAGTACACCCACATTTCGCCAATTATGTTTAAGTCCCATGTAATAGGGGGCGAGCCTATTGCCATCAACCGGGCACAAATCCAGACTCCGGGCTGCTACTTATAGATTACAGAAAAACCTATAAGAAGCCTATGGTCTTAAAATAACATGGTAAATCTCTCGTGCGTACAAACTTACATTTGCAGTTGGAATGTAACATATTCATTGTACGGAACCCTCACCACGCGAGTTCAACTCGCCCTTGTCCGGTTTTTTTATGTATTAGGTACACGGTAGTGTCAAAATGGATTTTAGTACTATTTATGTAATAAGCTTTTTATCATTTTATTACTTAAGGCGCTGACAAGAGGCAAATGATCAAAATAGGCTTGTATTAAGAAAAAAAATTGGCAATTCTGTATAGTTTGTGGTAGAGGAAAAAATATGTGTTAATTTTGAACATATTCCTCAACTTGGTTGTTACCAAAACACGTTTTGAAAGAAATCTCCATACAAACTAACGTTAAACTAACCTCTTACCTTAAGTTTCAATCCAAAATATCTGTATTAAACATCAACATACTCGTACGTTACACGTATTTAATTAATAACAAGAACGTCTTATTTGAATGCAGAAATTGGTTATTTTTAATTTTCGATTACTGAACTCAGTTTTGGGTAAATAGATAATTGCTTCATATTTTTCAATAAATAACAAGCGTTGTGACATCGCGCTTCTCTTTCTTTTCTATGCAGTCTGACAGTGACCGCGGTTTAGGTGTTGTCAGTGTCTTAACTAAACTGACCATTTATTTTTTATTTCTAAACGGGACATGGGTTTATGTACGTCAGTTAGCAGGTTAACATTGAAAATAAACACAACTCTTTAATATTCTTTATTTATGCAAAGTGTAACCAAATACAAGGAATGTTCACTATAATTATATTCAGATTAATTATAAATTAGTTTTATGATAACAAATTGTGAAAAAACAAATCAATCTAACCACCGCCTTAATAAAAATAATAAACCAAAGTCTCAGATAGTAATTATTAAATTATATGCAATATATATATATTTTTTAAATATATATATTTGTCAAAGGACTTTTCGCGCGGTTTCGGAAAACGGGACTATTTTGCGTCCCGGAGCTTTCTTCGGGGACAACGGGACAGATGACCGAGAAAAGGGACAGTCCCGTTCAAAACGGGACGTATGGTCACTTTATCAAACCCCTTATCTTTACTGTAGCACATAAAAATATGCGTGCCTATGCAAAATTTAGGATAAGCCTTATGGGTTGACCCGACAGTTTAGCGCTTCCCTACATTTTATTCGCTATAAAAGCATTATTAGATATTGTTTTTTGTCAACTTATTATACGTTACTATGTTAAGATCTCCCATATACAAATTGTGATACCTAATTGTTTTTGACAAGTCTTGTAATAGGGTCTTACACCCATTTTTAAAAAGTGTCTTAATTAAATTCTATAGTGCTAATATCACAAAATTTAAAAAAAAAATCAAAAAAATTTTATTTAATCGGTAAGTGCCATAAAAATGCATTTAAATTTTACATTTTCAAATTTCGCGCGTAGTTTGACGAAAACGCTGGACGCAGTGGACGCCATGTTGCTCTGTGGTCATGACGTCACTTGGCTAGTAAACAAATGCGCTGATCTATTATCTAACTATCAGTTGACAGTTGAAACGTTTATTTTACTAGCGGTATGACGTAATAACATGGCGGCTAATATTTCATGGTGTTTTTTAACAGAATAGAAAACCTGAATACGTTGAATTGAATTTTAAAATTTATTTTGTTATTTTATGAACTTAAAGTAACATTTTCCGACTCCTTTTTGCCTAAACTATCTCAATAATCTATTTATAGATTTTTTCTCGTATATAATAAAATACTCTAATAAACAAAACGAACAAGCCTTACAGTAGTCGCATATGATGTCTAACATCTAACATCTCACCTTGGTAATAAGCAACTGAGTAGCTACAGAAATTAACCTCAGAATTTAAAACCTGCCAAGTGCGTGTCAGACCACGCACAATGAAGGGTTCCGTAGTTGGGAATTTGTGATAAATTAATCCCAAAAACAAACTTAACATTGTAGTATAACGTTGTAGTATACATGTTCTCCCATACATCGATATATGCCACGGTCAATTCGCCAACTGCAAATTTAAGTTGGTCGACTGTAACTCGTTAGCTTGTAAAGCCTACTTAGCCGTGATAGTTTTCCTTTTAATTTCATTATATGTACTACTGCCATGGATTTTTTCACATCTCCATAAACAACCATTTAGCTGGCAGGGAGGGGGGGAGGGCACTTGACTAGCAAAAATTAGCACTGTAATGCTTAATATTACGCAAGTAAATCCTTAAATCGAAAAGTGGTGTTAACAGACCCAGACGGTAGACGAGAAAAAAAATATCATCCCCACGTTACGAGCAAGGAAGGTACCCAAAAAAAATTTTTTTTCAACATTTTGTTTTAGCACTTTATTGCAGGATTAATATATAATACCTATGCCAAATTACAGCTTTCTAGTACTAAGCGTGTCTGAGTTACAGCGGGTACAGACAGACAGACAGACGGACATGACGAAACTATAAGGGTTCCTTGTTTACTACGGAACCCTAAAAAAGCTATATAATAGGTTGGGGAAAAAGTTTCTTCGCATTTTTTAAGAAAATTCAAAACATTTTTTAATATAGTTTATTTACATTTAACTAAAGTATGTAGGTACCATTTTGTTCGATAACTTTTTGCCATCTTGTAGGTAGGGACATGATCCCATTGCTATAGAAATTTTGGGACTTCTGATCAAAATACCGCGACAAGTGGTTTTGGCAGTCCTCTCGTGATGTTAACCTGACACTGCCTAAAGAATTCTGAAGAGACCGAAACAGGTGGAAATCTGAAGGTGCAAGGTCAGGATTATACGGCGGATGCATTAACACCTCCCAGCCAAACTCTCTTAATTTTTGCTGCGTGGCTAAAGATGTGTGAGGTCTAGCGTTATCATGATGAAAAACCACACCCCTTCTGTTGATTAATTCCGGCCGCTTTCTCTCGACTTCTTGCTTTAATCTCATCAGTTATTCGCAGTAGAGTTCAGAATCGATGGTCCTGCCTGGTGTTAACAGCTCATAATGAATAATGCCCTTCCAATCCCACCACACACACAGCATCACCTTGTTGCGAGTTAACCCGGGTTTCGCCACAGTCTGTGAAGCCTGACCGGCCTTTGACCACGACCTTTTTCGCACGTTTTTGTCGTACGTGATCCACTTTTCATCACCAGTTATCAGCTTCTTCAAAAATGGTTCGGTTTCATTACGTCGTAATAAAGAATCACAAATGAGTACACGGTTCATTAGGTTTATTTCAGTGAGCTCGTGAGGTACCCAAATATCGAGCTTTTTTATGTACCCAGTTTTTTTAAATGCGCCAAAACTGTTTTGTGGTCAATAGGGTATTTTACTATATACAAGAAAATATCTATAAATAGATTATTGAGATAGTTTAGGCAAAAAGGAGTCGAAAAATGTTACTTTTAGTTCATAAAATAACAAAATAAATTTTAAAATTCAATTCAACGTTTCCAGTTTTTCTAATCTGTTAAAAAACACAGTGAAATAGTAGCCGCCATGTTATTACGTCATACCGCTAGTAAAATAAACGTTTCAACTGTCAACTGATAGATAATAGATCAGCGCATAATCAAGTGACGTCATGACCACAGAGCAACATGGCGTCCACTGCGTCCAGCGTTTTCGTCAAACTACGCGCGAAATTTGAAAATGTAAAATTTAAATGCATTTTTATGGCACTTATCGATTGAATAAAAATTTTGTGATTTTTTTTGGGGCATATTAGCACCATAGAATTTAATTAAGACAATTTTCAAAAATGGGTGTAAGACTCTATTCCCAGTTCTTCAGCTACGTCGTAACTACTGACTCCACTTTTTAAAAAATGGCATCTTTGACATCAAAATTTCCGGATTGAAAACGCTTAAACCAAATTTGTGCTACTCTCACAGACACTGCACCAGGTCCATAAACATCGCAAATTTTTTTCGCGGCTTGCGTTGCATTTTTACCTTTTTTGTAGTAAAATTTTAAAATGTATCGAATTTCATCATTAGATTGATATATATAGATGAGTGCATCTTGACGGTACGAAAAACAAATGAAAATCACACATTTTCCTAATTTGAATTTGGAATTATGTTCTTTAAAATTTAAACTTTCAATGATACCAAAACCAGCCAGATACAAATAGTGTACCCAAACAGATTTTATTACAAGTTCATACATACTATAATGCGAAAAGACTTTTTCCCCAACCTAATATTTTAATATTTATTCGATGAATTATTCATTACTAGTGGTCGCCCACTGGTCGAAATTCGACCTCCTCTACTTACAATCTATATAGTACTTACTAAATGCTACAGGGTATTATTATTCCATGCTCAAGCTTCCTGTCTACACACTTCCGTTCCTTTTCACGAAATCACTCTCACAGAGCGATTATGCGAGAGGAAAGATGTTACACATCAAAGACATGTCGTACATAAAAATTTACGGTATTTTAGACATGTCTTGTTAACTAATTTGTTCAGCTTTTTGAAATTTTTGCCAAGTTTTGTACACCGTAGGCGCGGGCTTGCGGATGGTGAGCAATGGGTAGCTCACCGTCCGGTAAGGACCAGCAGTGCTATTCTGTAACCTTCTCACCGTGAAAACAAAAGTAAAGTGAACGTGGAGTGAACTGTCAGTGTCATCCCACCTGATACTAGGGATGGACCAAGGATTACATTTACAATCATAATCGAGATTTCAATAATATTTTTATGCTGACGGACCATAGAATTTATCCCCTCACAAACTATGTGGAAACCTAACTAAACGATGTGTGTGTCTGTGTACACAAGCCATTTGAATAAAAAACGTGCGGATTATTTAATAATTACCTTTCTAATATTTTATTTTAGGTAGGTAAATTTATACCGCGTTGCTATGGCAATGAGAATCGAGTGAAGTGATAAGTTCACGACACTTGCGCGCCGCGCTTACCGACTCACTTCACCTAGCCGATTCACTTCGGCGCGGGTGGTTACTATGGTTACGAAAATCGGGTGAAGTGATAAGATCACGCCGCGCTTGCGCGTGAGGCGCTGTTATTAATATCAAGTTGAGTTTTTTTTTTATTTATCGTTTTTTATTTTTAAATACGCGACAAACAAAAATTTGGTTTTACTACCCTTATATCAAAATCCAAATTGGCGGCTACAAACATTTTTCATCATGGGTGTCGTTTTTATGGTTTTCGGGGGTGTTAAAGCCGATAGTGAGGTCAAATCTAAAAAGCAAGATGGCGGCTGCGAAAATATTTAGATTTTTCATCATGGGTATCGTTTTCATGATTTTCGGGGATGTTAAAGCCAATAGTGTGATCGAAATTAAAAAGCAAGATGGCGGCTGCGTAAATGTTCAGATTTTTCATCATGGGTGTCGTGTTCATGGTTTTCGGGGGTGTTAAAGCTGAAAGTGAGGTCAAAATTAAAAAGCACGATGGCGGCTGCAAAAATGTTCAGAGTTTTCATCACGTGTGTCGTTTTCACGGTTTTCGGGGGTGTCAAAGCCGATAGTGAGGTCAAATCTAAAATGCAAGATGGCGGCTGCGAAAATTACTATTATTATTAAAAAACCAAATTGATTTTCTGACTGAATTTCTGTTTTGCTATTTTTTTTAAAACAAGACCCTAAATAGTAACGTTTCAACACCTAAATACTGGTTTTGAAATAATATAAAATGATCAATAGAATTAGCATAAAAATATTATTAAAATCTCGATTCATCATCTGCCTAGCCTTTTCCCAACTATATTGGGGTCGGCTTCCAGTCTTATCGGATACAGCTGAATACCATTATTTTACATGGAGCGACTGCCTATCTGACCTCCACAACCCAGTTATTGGGTAACACGATAACCCGTGGTAAGACTGGCTGTCAGACTTTCGAGCTTCTGACGACCCGAAACGACTGTCAAAGATCTATAAATGACAGCTTTTTTTTTTTTTTTTGAGGGTGGGAAATCATCAAATAACTTCTCCCGCTCTGGGCGGAGCGGGAGGGTGTGTCAGACTCTTACTGACTAAAACCCACCCGTATTCCTTCCTGTTGCCTGTGTTGCGGGGGCCTCGGTGACCCATAAGTACCTTCCCGCGACCCCGGCAGGCATCAGCCCTAGTGGACCCCTACTTTGTGCTGACGACATCTCTTTGAGGCGCGCGTGGAATACGACGCGCCGTCGACCCGGGCCTGGTCCTTACCGGACGGTGAGCTACCCATTGCTCACCGTCCGCAAGCCCGCGCCTACGGTGGCCGAAAATCCGCCCGGGATTCCCGACGCCCTGGGCGTCTCCTGCGGCGGCTAGGGGCGAGAGGGCGCGAAACGTGCCTTTCCCTCAACCGTCCCGCCTCCTCCTTCGCGAGCATTACTGCTTCGCAGAAGGAGGTGACGGCTGCCCATGCCCTCTCGCTCCGTACCATGGCCTGAACCAGGGCCGGACGCGAGAGGTCTCTGCCGCCGATCGCCTCCACGAGGACACGGCGGTGCTCTGCCCAAGCCGGGCAGATCTCCACCGTATGCTCCACCGTGTCCTCCGGGCGATCCACACAGTGGTGACACCCGGACGTTTTCTCCCGCCTTATCCGACACAGGAACCTCCCGAAACTGCCGTGTCCGGTGAGGACCTGCGTCAGGCGGAAGGTGAGGACGCCGTGGCGCCTCTCCAGCCACTCCTCAAAGAGGGGACTTATCGCCGCAATTGTGGCGTGCCCAGCACTGGGTTGCAACAACCGTAATAAATGACAGCTGGGATCAACGGCTTAACGTGAAAACGTAAAAATCGTGTTAACGTAAAAACGTAAAAAACGTGTTAACGTAAAATCTCGATTATGATTATAAATGTAATGCTTGGTCACTCCCTAGCATCAGTGGGTTGACCCTGACAGCTCACTCCACGCGAGTTTTCTACAGAGAGATTTTTACAGAATCGACATGCAGGTCCGGGTCGATGGCTCGTTGTGTTCCACGCGCGCCTTAAAGAGATGTCGTCAGCAAAAGTGTAGGGGTCCACTAGAGCCAATGCCTGCCGGGGTCACGGGAAAGTTCGAAAGGGTTACCGAGGCCCCTGGCAACACAGGCAACGGAAGGAACACGGGTGGGTTTTAGTCAGTAAGAGTCTGACACACCCACCCGCTCCGCCCAGAACGGGAGAAGTTATTTGATAATTTCCCACCCAAAAAAAAAAGCTAGGCAGGCTATTTAGTACTAGCACAAGGTGCGTTACGTCGCAAGCAAGTTTAATGCCAGTTCACAATTTGTCGGTTTCCCATGGATAGATTATAACATAATCAGCCTATAATGTTCCCACTGCTGGGACACAGGCCTCCTCTCTGTGGGAGGGAGTGGGCCTTAATCCACCACGCGGGCCCAGTGCGGGTTGGTAGATGTCACATGTCTTCGATTTTTTGGTTCTAGGATATGCCGGTTTCCTCACGATGTTTTCCTTCACCGTTTTGAGAGCAGTGGGGATGAAATAATTTACACAAAGTAAAGCGCCTGTCTGGGTTCGAACCCACGACCTAAAACTCGTAAGTCGCGGCCGTTACCACTGGGCCACCACCGCTCACCATAGATTATAAACTATCGAAAAATAATTCGTTATGGTTTTTTGCAGTTCACAATGTTTCGACAGTTTGTACTCTACCGGAAATAATACCGATAGATTGAGAAACTAATGAAGTTCATAATTATACGGCGACAGATACAGCTAGTATTTACAACTTGTTTTTGGCCGAGCCGATCAACGGAAACAGTACGAGTAGACCCAACACGAAGAATACACGTTTAATGTCTTGGTGTAATTGCAGGGTAAGGATTTAGTTGTAACGAAGTTTTCTATAACTCCTCAGTGTTGTTCGCCTCAACTCTAACTGCCTCGCTGGTCTAGTCGTCGCAAGCGCTACTGCTAATCACGAGGTCCTGGGTTCGATTCCCGGGTCGGGCAAAGTGTTTATTTGGGTTTTTCTATCCAGAATTTCTCAGTAGCAGCCCGGAGTCTGGATTTGTGCCCGATTGATGGCAATAGGCTCGCCCCCTATTACATGAGACTTAAAAACATAACTGGCGAAATGTGGGTGTACTACAGGTACACCTCTGCCTCTCTCTCTCTGTAAATAAAATAAAAAAAAATTAAAAAATAAAAAGAACTATGGTGTAGACGAACTTCCTCCATTTCTACTTAAGCAATGTGCAGACGAACTAACCCTACCATTTTATAAATTAATTAACCAATCGTTTAAAGAGGGACCTTTTCCCAGTCTACTTAAAAACGCACTAATAACCACGCACTTTCGGGGAAACAAGGCGTGATGTTATTTTTATGTGTTTATGTCCTCAGTGTTGAGAAATTCTTGCAGTGGTGGTGATTCAGTGGTTTCTAGTCTTATCTGGAGCAAGTCGTCTATTATCGCCTTCCAGCTAACTTCAATATCTGTTGGCTCAATAGCTTGTCCAAGCTAGTCTCATGTAGCGGTAGACGTCCTTACATATTATAATACTAAGTCCCCCGCCGCGTCTGTCTGTCTGTCTGTCTGTCTGAACGCGGCAAACTCAAAAACTACGTAACGGTTTTTCAAATGATTTTCACGAATGGACGTTGGCCTGTGAACTGGCTACCATGCTCCCGCGCAAGAACATTTTTGGTGTCATCCCGTATACCTATACGTTACGTGTTTACAAGTTTTACGGTAATAAAAACCATGTCTTCTTGGAAAAGGTAAGTGAAACTATTATTTTATGGTATATACTTTGACGTAAAAAGAAAAGAAAAACATGTATATTTTACGATTGCGACAAACCCGTCTGTTCAACAAATATAAACTAAAAATTGCGTAATTTTGAGATATTGTATTGAGTAATTATTTACGAGTAAAACCATATCGTTTTACAAAAAATATATAAGTAATTATCCTTACATAATATAAAACAAAGTCCTCCGCCGCATCTATATGTCTGTCTGTCTCAACCCGATAAACTCAAAAACTCCTGAATTTCAAACGGTTTTCACCAATGGACGTAGTGATTCATGAGGAAGGTTGAACTGTATAATTCATCAAGTTTTTGCGTAAATTCGCTGAACTATGACGATTATTGTTCAAGATGTTGGATAAAATCATGCCGCCTGGGAGCTTTACTGGCGTGCGCCGCGTAACTTATAAGAGATATTATAAATGTACGTTCTACAAAATTGTACATCTTAAAAAATTCAACAAAAATAGTTCGCGATGGTCTTATCCGCGATATGTTCTTTTAAAAATGACCCACAGCAACCATTTTTATCTTTCATCTTTAACTTTATCTTTCCGAATTTGATAAATAAATAATTGTTATTTACGATCCAATAAAATATGTTATTTCAATTAGGCATTTAATTTAGATTAAAATATGCCTTGATATCAAATCATTTAAATGAATACTTTGAAAGATGTCACAGATTTAAAATTATGCGTAACAAGATAATTATGGTTGACGGGGCGTGGGAGGAAATTACCTTTTCCTCTGCTACTAATTACGACAGAAAAAACGGCTGAACGGGTTTAGGTGAAATTCGGCACACAGATTAATAACCTGGATTAACACATAGGATAAATTAATCCCGGTAGTACATTTCCGTTGGATAATTTCCAACCTCCACGGGGGCGGAGATATTGATAAATGCAAGACTGAAGATATTCAATCAATCAAATCAGCCTATAACAGTCCACTGCTGGACTTGGGCCTCTCCCAGGCTGCGTCACAACACGCGGGCTTGCGCGCCTCAAAGAGATGTCGTCAGCACAAATGTAGGGGTCCACTAGGGCCGATGCCTGCCGGAGTCGCGGGAAGGTAATAAAGGGTCACCGAGGCCCCTGGCAACACAGGCAAATGGAAGGAATACGGGTGGGTTTTAGTCAGTAAGTTCCGTATTACAGAACGTCACTCAATTCTCAAGCATTACATAAAACTAGTTTTAACCAATCAAATGGCTTGAATCTAGTTTTAAGTAGTGCTTGAGTATTGAGTGACGTTCTATAATACGGGCCTAAGAGTCTGACACACCCTCCCGCTCCGCCCAGAGCGGGAGAAGTTATTTGATGGGGTGTTCATCAAATAACTTCTCCCGCGCACCCAAAAATAAAAATAAGGCTGCGCCACAACACCCTGTCCTCCGACTTTCGCATCCAGTCTGTCCCAACCACCTTTTTAAGGCTTTTTAAGGCTTTTGAAGATATTGATAAGTTGCAATTATCTAATCTTAATAACTATCTACCTATGTGTATATTAGTGTTTAATTAATTCGAATACCTAGTATCTTATTTTATATTAGTAGTAGTATAATTTTGCTTTTTGTATTTTTTTTTTATTTCTTGTTAATAGAATGTTATCCTGTTGCTGTGCCACCCCTCTACTGTTATAATTCTCAATGACACTCAATGAGTTTGCTATACAGACCAGGGGCAGGGTCAATATTTTTAAACCTAGCTTTCTGTAAATCGTTTTTACAATATTTCCATATTGTGGCATATTGTTGCATTCCTGCAATAAATGGATATGAAGCCGCGTGCAAAAGCTAGTTTCAAATAAAATAGACGTATTTTAGTCCACCGAGATTATACCAGTTTTTTATTTATTTCAAACACTTTTGTTAAGTTATTTCCTCCCATTTAAGTTCAACATCGCTAAACTCAGATTTTTCGCAAAGTTAAACATCAAACTGCACTTTTATCCCGAGTTTATTGACCCCAACCTCTGGGGAATACTGAATGGAATTGTTGCAAACTGTTATTTTTGTTGAATAAAAAAACTGGGATAGCTTTATCCCTTAGAGAGTTAACTTGAAATAGTTATCTTTTAGAAAAGCTCGTATTATTGAAACGGCTAAGTACTCAGCTTTTGGGAACAAAAAAAAGTAAATCACCTCGCTTTTGTGTGTGTAGTTGGTGGTGTCCAAAGAGATTCAATATCAGGCTTCTTAGTTGAGCTTAGCCTCACTCGAAAAAACAGAAAAAAAAGAACAGAAAACTCCAAACTATTAAGACGTTCGAAAAAACAACTTATTTTGTCAATATTTAAGAATTTAGTAATGGAAATGTTACATATAGTAAAATGTCTATTCTGTTTAATAATAAAAATGTATGTTTGGATGTTTGCTACTGAATCACGCAAAAACGGCTGAATGGATTTCGATGAAATTTGGTACACGGATAGACTATAACCTGGGTTAGGACACAGGATACTTTTCATCATGGTAATCCGTTCCTGTGGGGTAATATCCGCCTCCATGCGGGCGAAAGCCCCGGGCAAAAGTTAATCGTACAATTAACGTGAAGACAAATAAAGTTGGCGAAGATATCGAATCAAAGGCGACCATTATCATTGGTACCCTTGTTCCACCCGTTTTTGAGAATAAGCCTAACCTTTTGTGGCATGCTTCCCTGGTCTGTGCGAGTCTCATCCAGGTATTCCCCGCGACCTTCTGTAGGTCGTCCACCCACCTAGCTGTTGGTCTGCCAACGCTCCTTCTACCATCTTTCAGCCTGCCTTATTTCGTTCAAAATGCGATACGGACACCTAAAGACTCCTGCCTCACCTCAAAGGACGGGGATGCGTAGCCAAACTAAAATAAGTACGTAATTTAAAAAGTCAAAAATCTCGACTGCGTTAAAAGTGAACTTTAAACCGTTATAGATCCTAAATGGTTATTCAAAATGAAAAATGATTAAAGAATTTTAAAAAACCTATTCAATAATACCCCCTTGACATAATTCGTTGCCTTTATTTTTTTTCTTTTTCACAATATGGCGTCTTGTTGTCGCCATATTGAATTTTGATTACTGCCATGTCTTTAATGGCACTCACGAGAATAAGACAAATCGATTGATCCACGTTTGTTCCCTGGAGCGCCACAAACGAACAAACATACTTACATAAATAGCCTGCAAACCTACCCTCCGTTGCGTTGCGCAGTCTGGTAAATAAAAAGACGTATCAATGCTATTTGAAGTACTTCCACGGACAAGCCCTTTCACTGAGATCGCTAGTAATTTCTAAGCAAAGTCACTTAAATTGGATTACTCATTTGTTATACACTAGTTGATACTGTTATCTCAACTAACTTAACTTAAGTAACTGTAACAAGGTTACAAGGATTTGCTTAGTTTTCAGGATTCAAGTTTCTATCTGAGGATAGGGTTTATATTTAGCAGTCTTCCTTAGCTTACAATCTTTTGAATGGTAGCTAAGATCATCTGTCATAAGCTTTATAAATAATACATATACATAAACTCACGCCTTCTTCCCAAGCGGTTAGGCAGAAACTGTAGAACGCCCCCTGCTACGCTCCTAAGTTATGTATAAAAAAAAACATTTATTTTAGGTAAATAGCACCCATTGCCAAACATAAATTATTTATTTAGATAAAACCAAATAAGATCAATATATCTCAGATAAAATCAAATAAAAAAAAAAACAAAATAAAATAAATCGAATAAAATTACATTAAATGAAATCAAAATAAACTCTCCGACACTAGTACAAAATGTCTGCTGGTACAATGCTGGATGAAGGGGCTGTCCAGCATTCCGGCAATCATCGCTAGTATAATGTTCGGGCTAACCTGTATCGTGTGCACCAAGGACGCGCGCGCTTGGGCATGGTAAAATAAAATACGGTAGGTACTCGCTACTCTTCTCGCTACTACTCGCACATAAAACTGATTGTGAAAAATTATCCAAACTGCCAATTTATTGATACATCTGATGTTATGGTAAGCGCCAATAAGTATAATTTTGTATCGAAGCGCTTTATGTGTTTTAAAATAAATATAGAAATCGACAACATAAACTTCCACAAATTAGTAACTTCACAACTGAAATCAAGATGTACCAACAAAGATCTGCAACATAAATATAATAACAATGCTACAAAAACAAATATGTACAAAAAAGGAACTATCCCATATTATTTTAAAAAACAGCGTAATGCCACTAATCATATTTCTAAACCTTTAAGCAACAGTGTAAACACTAGTCAACCGATGTTTTTTCGAGTCTAGACGCAAATGTTCTCTTCTACATCAAAATATAGCTGGCGTATTGAGTAAAAAAGACCTTCTAGAATTATCAATAACGGAACTGGAAAAAACTGACATGAGTATTGATATTGTTTGTCTCAGTGAAACATTCATACGACAAGGGGCAGAATCCAATCTTATCATGAAAAACTACAAATTAGTGTCAGCCTTTTCTAGACCGCATCAACGTAGAGGTGGGACTTGTATATTGACCAAAAAAGACCTTGACTGCAAACCTTTAGGTAATTTAATTGAGCCCAAGTTATATTACTTTGAATACTGTGCAATTGAAATTACAACCTTGAAACTTTATGTTGTCTGCATTTACCGCACACCAAATTCAAACATTAAATTATTTTTAGAAAGTTTAAACCTCCTCTTAAGAAAACTTATGAAAAGAAATAATAAAAGCATCATAATATGTGGTGACTGGAACATAAACGCTATAAAAGCAGATAAACATTTCAAAGAGCTAGAATCTATTTTAAAAAACTATAACATAAATAATCATATTACCAATCCAACAAGAAAACTCTCCTGTATCGACTTAATTACGAGTAATATACCAAATGTTAAGCCCCAAATACACTACCTAGCTCTATCTGATCACGAAACAGGACAATCTATATGTTTTGAGGTAACGGTAGACTCCATGAATTTTAAAAGACCATTCTATTTTGAACAAAGGCGCGATTTTAATCAAGACAATATAGATAAGTTTGTTAACTGTCTATCTTCATTGTCTTTCTCAGATATTTACGCGACTGAAGATACTGACATTGCATTTAATTATTTCCATGACATTCTACTATTATTTTACAATTTATGTTTCCCCAAAATCAAGTTTAAAATAACTATTAAGCCCTTAAAGCATAATTGGATGACAAAAGGCATAAAAAAATGTTGTATAAACAAACGGCGTATTTATCTAAAATATCGTCTCTCAACAGCAAATAAAAACCGTCATAAAAACAGCTACTGTAAATATACTGCTATTCTAAAAAGATGCATGTTGCAGGCACAAAAAGGCGAAAACACGCGTTATTTGTCTCAATCCAATAACAAATGTAAAGCTGCCTGGAAAGTAATAAAAGGCAATACCAGCGAAAAACAAAATTCTCATGACATAAATAAAATTCAATTATACAATCAAATTTACACACAACCTGAAAATATAGCTGACATTTTTAACAATTTTTTCATTGATTTAACGAATGACAACATTGACTCATCTATTGACTACACACCACCGATGACTTATAATCCAAATACTATATATTTGACCCCAACTAATGACACCATTGTATATAAAATAATAAACTCTTTAAAATCAACCAACTCTACAGGCTACGATGACATTAACACAAAAATTCTTAAATTATGCTCTACTTTTTTATCAATTCACATTGGCCATATTATTAATTTGTCATTTATGCAAGGTTTATTCCCATCACGGTTAAAATTCTCAATAGTTAAACCAATCCATAAGAAAGGTGATAGAAGTGATATGAATAATTACCGCCCCATAACACTCATACCAATACTATCAAAGATCTTTGAAAAGGTCATGCATGAAAAACTCTCCAGTTTTTTATCCAAATACAAAATTCTAAATGAAGATCAATTTGGTTTCAGAAAAAATTAATCGACCACAGCAGCTTGTTTTGCTCTTTTAAAATTAATAACGAAAAGCCTTAATGATAAACTACCAATTGTCTCCATTTTTCTAGATATGTCCAAGGCTTTTGATTTCGTGAACCATACACTGTTAATTTATAAATTAGACCGATATGGCATAAGGGGAAACGTGTTGAAATGGCTCGAAAGCTACCTTACACATCGACAGCAATGTGTTGAGATTTCGGGACAAACAGGAAATCAAAAACTCGCATATAGGTCTCAGTACCGTGAAAATAACTGCGGTGTTCCCCAAGGTACCATACTGGGGCCGCTTTTATTCTTGCTATATGTCAATGACTTGCCCAGTGTAACTTCACACAATTGCATACTATACGCTGACGATACGACCCTCAGTATTATAAATGAAAATGACGACATTGTTGAGTACCAAAATGAAATTAACATGACATTAAATAAAATTATTACATGGCTTGAACACAATAATCTTCAAATTAATATTAATAAAACTAAAATGATACAATTCCAGACATATAATAGTACGCGTACACGGCTTAAAATACAATATGGAAATGAGACAATAGAAGAGGTCGATTACGTAAAATTCTTGGGGATAATAATTGATAAAAACTGTAACTGGAAATCGCACATCGATGATCTCTGTAAGAAAATAGATAGATTTGTATTCGTTTTATATAGACTAACACGTGTGGCTAGTGTTAATGCGGCACTATGTGCATACCATGGCTATGTCTCATCGATTTTGCGCTATGGCATTATAATATGGGGTAATTCGGTTGAATTTAAAAGAGTGTTTCGAGCTCAGAAGAAATGCGTTCGCTCAATTTGTGGAGCACACCCACTGGACAGCTGTGTTCCACTATTTAAGAAACTTAAAATATTGCCACTTCCAGCACTATACATTTTTGAAATTTGTATCTTTGTACACCAAAACAGACATGAATTTGTTTTGTATAATGATGTTGTATCCAGACCCAGCCGCAAAGTGCATATGCTTAATGTTCCTAGGCGTAGAATTAAATTTTTTTCTAACAATGTATACTGCATGTCCATTACTACTTATAACAAATTACCTGATAGCTTCAAAACTCTTAGCCTCAGAATATTTAAATGCAAATTATTTAACTTTCTTATAAGCAAATGTTATTATTCAACTGAAGATTTCATGAATGAAAAATTTACCTAAATATTGGACATTATTGCCTATACTTAAATCATATATTATATCCCTGACCTTATTGAATTTTTACCTATATATTAATCTCTTTTACAACTATTGTTCAATTTATTTAAATTATCTGTAATTAGAATAATAATTTAATCTTAATGTAATGATGACCCGCAATTACACTATGTTTGTACGCCGGAAACGGCAGAATATTCTGATCGTAATACAAATTTAACAACTTTGTACAATATTCTGACAAATAAATGCATTCATTCATTCTTAAAATGGCCGCATTGCACACCAATACACGCCAATGCGGCAACGCGGCAAGCCTGTAGTGTGCGATGTTTCTTATATCTATCTTAGAGGGAAACAAGAGCAGTCGGCAACTGTCTAGTGTCAATGTCAGTCAGCTGTCATTCCAGTGACATAGATACACTAAAAATAGAAGACTGATTTTAATTGATATGAAATCGATAGTCAATAAAAACCAGTGTTTTTCAGTAATTAAATGATATTTCATTATTTAATATGACTGGATTTATATGCACTATATTGTATATACATATATAAAGTGTATTTAATTATTTAGTGCAAAGGTGTAATTGTGTAATCGATTACTCAATCGATAATCTCACGAAAACTATATTTCTCATATTTCTCCGCTTCCAGATTGAGAATTAAGGTGTTTTTCCATATTCTACGAGTATAATATAAAAATATGACTAATTTTTTATTTTAGATCTTAACTTATTACATTTGGGCCCACCGTTTTCCATCTCCTTGACGAAAGTGATTTTTACAATGCTTTGCTTGCCTCCCAAATGTGTGATAGCCATAATACATTTATATGAAATACACTTACCCATTAACTTAACCAACATGCGGGGTAATTGCGTAACGCACTGACAATAGCAATGGGATCCATTTTGACAGTTCAACAACATTCATTGCGTTAGTTACGTTGCTGTGCAGACAAAATGTTCGAACATATGAAGCAATGGATTAGCAACATCCTTCAGAATCGTTTGAATTGTGATTGATAATGTGTTACGCAATTATGGTACTGATCAAGTACATCTTGAACTTCAATTACTATAAGAATGGACTTCTCCAGTTTCTCCGTTGGTACGTAACGAATACAGCAACACGAAAGAGCTTTTATTGTATTAGTTTACAACGTTTTAACAAAAAGGACAGATCAAAGACAATTTTTTTGAATAAAGAATTGCGTTCGGACGATAAAAGGCAATATAACCTTCGAAGTTCACAATCCCGACCATCTCATTATAAGTTGCCAGTGTTACCATTTACCTTGTATAAGTTTATTCTTGTGAAAAAAGCCCGTTTGCTTAACTAGCAACCCGGCCCTGTTGAAAAAACATCCGAGATTTCGGTGCTCTGTCAGTTTAAACACACATAAACCTTCCGGAATACATAATCAGCCAGTAATGTTCCCACTGCTAGGACACAGGCCTCCTCTCTGTGAGAGGAAGTGGGCCGTAATCCACCACGCAGGCCTAGTGCGGGTTGGTAGATGTCACATGTCTTCGAAATTTTGGTTCTAAAACATGCCGGTTTTCTCACGATGTATTCCTTCACCGTTTTCAGAGCAGTAGTAATGAAATAATTTACACAAAGTAAAGCGCCTGCCTGGATTCGAACCTACGACCAACTTTAACTCGTAAGTCGCGGCCTTATCTAAACAGCCACATAGACAGACACGAAAAGCACTTTGTTTTATCTATGAATAGATATAGATTTAGAAGAATAATAGAACCTTTGAAATGTGACGCCTTGCATAGATATCTTAAAGAAAATCACTTTATTCAAAAAAATATGTGGAGCGTAAAATATGGAGGTTGGTTTTATTTAGGGTCGCGCATTGTTTGTTGAGGCAAATTGGACATACGGCCGGGGTTGTATCCCTGAAGAGACAGGCAGAAATGAAGAGTAATTGTATCAATATTCTTATGTCCCTAAGGTTTATATTATTATTAGGGCCGATAATGGATCAGCCTATGAATCTGATAAGATTTCTTCTCGACTCTATTGCGTTGCGAATGAGTATTTTCTAATAGAAAAAAACCGAAAAACACTTTTGAATCAAATGTACCCTAAAAGACGGCTAAGGCCCACTTCACCGTTCTGTTTTACTTAATTGTTTGAATATGACAACAGACAGAATCATGATTTAAGACGCTGACAACACCTAAACCGCGGTCCCTGTCAGATTGCATAGATAAGAAAGAGAAGCGCGATGACACAACGCTTGTAATTTATTGCAAAATATGAAGCAATTATCTATTTACTCAAAATTGAGTTTAGTAATCGAAAATAAAAAACAACCAAGTTCTCCATTCAAATAAGACGTTCTTGTTATTAATTAAATACGTAACGTATGTTGATATTTAATACAGATATTTTGGATTAGAACTCAAGGTAAGAGGTTAGTTTATCGTTAGTTTGTATCGAGATTTTTTTTCAAAACGTGTTTTGGTATCAACCAAGTTCTGGGAAATATGTTCAAAATTAACATATATTTTTCCGCTACCACAAACTATATAGATTTGGCATTTTTTTTTTATTAAGGGAAACTTATTTTGGTCAATTGGGTCTTGTCAGCGTTTTAAATACGTAGTTTAGGACTAAACGCATTTAGGGATTTGTGGTGCAAGAAGGGCCTTTTTTGCTATTCATTATGATTAGGTATCTCTTTGAAGTGACCTGGGCCATACTCTCAGGGTTGCTTCTTCATATTTCATTATATTTTTCTCCCCAGATGCTCAGTTTCAATCCCTCTTTTATAATCCATTAAACATCTTAACAACGCTTCGTATGCCTCTCGGGACTCTATTTCAGAGATCCATCATAAAATCATGGCATAACATTCATATTATTATACTAACAAAACTCGGTGTAATAATAATGGTAGCATTATAATATTCATGTGTAGACATAACAATGATAATATTCAACTAATGGTAAAGTTTCAGTTGTAGATAAACAAAAGCTTGTTTCAAAGCTGTCTAGAGAAAGTAGATGAGCGTCGTGAATGACGCAATAACGTTTCGCTTTTTGATCGCTCCTCGCTGACACGGAACTTTGTATGAACAATAAATTGTTACTGATCATTTCATAATACATAGAGAGTAGCGGAACTCGATATTTAAAGCTTCTATAAAGAACCAGTTCTTATTAATGGCGTCCAGCTCATCCCGCCACGTACGTCTAGGCCTGCTATGGTGAATTATAGCTGATCTATATTATTATTAATATTATAATGAGGAAAGATTTTTTGTGTGTTTGTTTAATTGTGTGAAAGCTAAATTATCAGGAAGTAAATTTTTTTATGAAAATATAATACGGCCCGTATTATATTTTCATAAAAAATGAGATCCCTACGAAAATTACAATAATGTAACCCAATAATAAAAAAATTGCCTATAAAAATCACTATTTAGCGTAAGCTGCGAAAACTATTAATGATACATAAAAATAATTTACTACGTTAGTACTCATCCATTACCCACAAAAAAGTCCGCGGGGTATATATGTATTATAGATAAGTCGCAATAACCGTTTTCGTTCAAATTAGTCAATCAAAATACGGGTAAAATCGAAAGATCGTGCACGATGATCTCTGGAACTGCCAGTCGGATTTGAAAGATTATTTTTAGGTTTAAAGAATCTTTATTCTCAATTAAAAACATACACAAATGTCACTTACTTGAGAACAATAAATTAATGTTAACAATTTAAAAAGGTTTGACTTCACCTCTATGTACAGTTTCACAAACACGACCCACCCAACGCATTCATTTCTGTGAGGGTGTTTTACTTGCTGTTAAATACTGACCGAGCTGAATTTTGAATGCATTGAGTGAGTGTACAGTTCTAATACTTGATGGTAATTTATTATATAGTTGCACTCCTTCGAAAGTAACCATTTTTTTGCCATAATTGGTTCTAGTTTTAGGTAGCACTATTAGGCTCGCTCGTCGTGAGCTTCGTTGGCTGACTTGTCGATATTGAGTTAGTATAATGTTTGTGTGTATTTTTTTGTTAAGCACTTTATTAATGAATATACATGTATTATAGATATAGAGTTGCTTGATGTTCATTAATTTTGTGTCACTATAGATTTTTGAAGTTGATGTTAAATAGGGATAGTTAAAAAGCATTTTTATTAATTTATTTTGCGATCGTTGAAGTTCTGACAGTTTTGTTTTCGTAGCACTGCCCCAGAGTTCAATCAGATATAGTAGGTGCGGCTTTACTAGTGAGTTATAGATGGTGTATCTTAGAATTCGCGGAATACATCGAACTATGTTGCGCAATGTCCCTACTAGTGTCGAGAGCTTGTTTTTTATATATTCAATCTGGGCATTCCACGAAAGAGTACTGTCTATTCTCAGACCGAGGTATTTTTCGCTTGTTTTTAGCTGCAGTGGTGCGTCATTAATTTTAAGTGGATCAAATGGTGGAATGATTTTATTTTTTGCCTTAAATATTACATAGCAAGTTTTGGATATGTTTATTGTTAAAAGATTAAATTGAAACCATGTGTATAGAGAAATTAAATCATCTTGGGCTAGTGTAATAATGTCGTGGATGGAAGAACCAAAGTAAAACAAACATGTGTCATCAGCATACAGGGTAAGGTGGCCATGTAGCTTTATTTCGGTGATGTTGTTAATATATATGAGAAAGAGCAGAGGACCCAGAATGGATCCCTGTGGAACGCCGCATGTTATTGGTAGCGCGTTACTTTGATCATGATTACCTAGCTTAACTATTTGTGAGCGGTTGGTTAAGTAGGATTTGAACATTTCTAGTGCACTTCCAGTGATGTTAATGGATTCTAGCTTTTTCAATAGTAGTTTGTGAGAGACGGTGTCAAATGCTTTTTTTAGATCGACAAAGATACCTACGACTATATTTTTATTGTCTATATTTCGCTTAATTTTGGTAACGAGATCGATTGTGGCAGTGGTAGTATTGCTTTTTGGTCTAAATCCATATTGGCGATCGGTAATAAAATTAATAGAGTTTAAGTAATTTTGTAATCGGTTGTGAAGAACTTTTTCTAATATTTTTGACATTACTGGCAATACTGAGATTGGTCGATAATTTCCGGGATCTGTAAGACTTCCTGATTTGTAGATAGGGGTAACCTTTGCTATCTTTAGTGTGTCGGGAAAGTTTCCGTCGGTTAATAGTTTGTTAAAACATGTGCATAAGTTATTTACAATAAGATTTTTAATGCACTTTATTGCTTTAGTGTTTATTCCATCTATGCCTGTGCTACAATTTGGATCAAGGTTTGTTATTATTTGTAATATTTCTTTGGCAGAACATGGTTTAAGACTGGACAGCTCACCTGATTCTTGAGGAAGACACTTTGGTAACGCGCGATAATAGTTGTCGTGAAATGTTGCAGGTATTTCTTTTGCTAAAAGTGGTCCTATCGTGGCGAAGTAATTATTAAAAATTTTACAAATGTCATTCGGATTAGTAGTGATTTTAGAGTCTACAACTACAATTTTTGCATTTTATAGCCCAATTCTTGAGAAAGGTTAAAGGCTATTTAAAACAACGCTAAGCGAAAACGAAGTATTAGCGCGGGCAGGCGATGGGAAGTCAAAGCCAAAGTCAAAGTCAAATTATTTATTTCAAATAGGCTCATAAAAGGCACAGTTGAATGTAAAAATTTACAAAAAAATAGAATTGATTCTGGTTGCCCATTCCAAAAGGTAGTTTCGTATGGAGAAGAATGGGCAAGAAACTCCACCGGGATGCGATGCGGTGGGTCGGGGGCCAAAATTTCACGCGGACGAAGTCGCGGACAAAAGTTAGTGTCTTATATAGGCCAGAATGATAACGATTTCTTAAGAATAAATCGAGATGTCTGAGCCAAAATTACTCCAGACAAAAAATTCCTGTACAAGTGCTCATCAGTTTCCGGGTAACGTGCAGGAAAACGGACATTTATATCTTTAATTTATGAATGAAATATATTATTTTTATCCACGAGGATATTCCGCATACAATTAACGCGAATCGTGTAAGATAAGAGCATGCGGGCGTATTTGTCATTTTATTAGGTATATTTAAAAAGTTTTTTTTTTTATCAAAAGCAATGGCCTTGTGATTCGACATTGATTGTTTTAATCGTGCGATTGTGTTCCATTTACTGTGAATGTAAACTTCCTTCCTTCCTTAACTTCAATGAATCATAGTTTTACAGTCAATAAGTTTCCTGCACAGAACAGGCAGCCGCTACCTACTGCACGAATAGTTACCTACTGTTGTACGGCAAGCTGAAGTGGCAGTGGGCTGACCATGTTTGTCGAAGGACCGATGGCCAGTGGAGAAGACGAGTCATGCAGGGCTAAAATAACACCCGTGCTATTGGGTAAGGCCGGTCAAAAGTATTTGTAGATGGCGTGACCATATCTAGGTAGGGACCTAGATATGGTCACGCTATCTACAAATACTTTTGTACTTGAAGTTTAGTCTAGGCCGGAGGGCCGGCCTATATTAAATTTGACATTTCGTCCATTCAATTCCTTTCATTCCATTTCATGTTCATTCAATAGTTCATTCATGATTTGGTTTTACTTCACTATTTCGTTATTTTCAGTGATTTAATAATGACATGAGACATGGAAAGTGTCAGAATTTAAAACTTTAAATATTGTTTTTTTTCTCGTAATCACTTTCTTCTAAACGTTTACGACATAACCTCAAACTCCTTAATTCGATTTTTTTCTGCACGAATAGCTTTAAACCTCAATCTTCTAATTTTAAAGTCTTTCAGAAAATGGTGGACCCCAATTTCGAAGCATTTAGGACCACAACAATAAACCATTTTCGCAAATATAAAATAAAACCACCTCTAGCTACGAAAGCGCCATTTTGACAGTCGCATGAGTGACAGGCGAGTGAGTATTCTGTCAATTTTCTCGTTTTCTGACAGCACTGCCATACAAAATACTCGACTCGTTCTGTCGAACTTGTTGTTTTCTCGACAAACCGTAACACGGGACCTAAGTAATCTCGAATTTTAACAATTCAACAGGACATAGTCTCCGATTATTCTATCATTTTCATTTCATTCATTTTGTATTTTAATTTCGGCATGCCAAAAAAGCCATTTCATTCAAAAAGTCGGTTACACAAAAAACGATACATAAATTAAAAGAGGTGAATGTAACATCAATATAGTAGGTACATACTTATACAATGCGTAAAATTTAATTAATGAAACAGAACCTCAAGCCGATGTCACATGTCGCTATCATAGAAATGATTTTATTTAATAATTTGCTACATCACTCTCTCGTCGCGACATAAAGAAGTGTCAAACTGCCTTTTTCGAGTTAACTCGAGCCAGTCACATTAGGCATTAGTATGACGTCAGAATCGTAGACAAATTTCGACAAATTGAGAACGACAGCATTCTCGCGCTTGTCATGTTAGCCCTGTTGTAGTGGCGACCGCGTAAAGGCAAGCGTAGTGGGGAACGCCACCCCAGGTAGATGGTCCGACGACCTTAAAAAGGTGGCTGGATGACAAACAGACTGCGGAAGGCGGAGGACAGGGTAACTTGAGAAGCAGTTGTGGCAGTGGAAACAACCGCGGCTTACGAGTTGAAGGTGGTAGGTTTGAACCCAGCCATGCACTTTGTGTAAATTATTTCATCACCACTGCTCTCAAAACGGTGAAGGAAAACATTGTGAGGAAACCGGCATGTCCTAGAACCAAAAATGCGAAGACATCCACCAACCCGCAATGGGCCCGCGTAGTGGATTGTGACCCACTCCCTCTCACAGAGAGGAGGCCTGTGTCGCAGCACTGGGAACATTATAGGTTGATTATGATGTGTCTTTAACTTATGGGGAATATTTATAAAACAATGATTGGTCCTGCTGTCTTGTAAGGATCAGAATGTTGGGCCGCAAACATTAATGAAAGGCAATAGGGTATTTTACTGTTTATGAGAAAAAATCTATAAATATATTATTGAGATAGTTTAGGCAAAACGGAGTCGGAAAATGTTAGTTTTAGTTCATAAAATAAGAAAATAAATTTTAAAATTCAATTCAACGTTTACAGTTTTTCTAATCTGTTAAAAACACCATGAAATAGTAGCTGCCATGTTATTACGTCATACGGCTATGTAAACTAAAACGTGTCAACTGTCAACTGATAGTTAGATAATAGATCAGCGCATTTGTTTACATAGCCAAGTGACGTCATGACCACAGAGCAACATGGCATCCACTGCGTCCAGCGTTTTCGTCAAACTACGCGCGAAATTTGAAAATGTAAAATTTAAATGCATTTTTATGGCACTTATCGATTGAATAAAAAATTTGTTTTTTTTTGGGCATATTAGCACTATAGAATTTAATTAAGACACTTTTCAAAAATGGGTGTAAGACCCTATTGCATGCAGTAGAAATGAGAATCCTCAGAGGGACGTGTGGAAGGTATTACGCGAATGAATAGAATAAGAGATAAGTACATAATATGAAGTCTCAAAGAGGCACCGATGACTGAAAAGTTGTGTGGAAATCGGCTGTCATGGTATGGACATGTTATACGGGGGAATGAAGGAAATGTTGTGAGGAAAGTTTTGAATATGAATGTGGATGGCTAAAAGAGTAGGGGAAGACAAAAAAAAAACGATAGATGGACTGTGTGAAAGATAACAATAATGGATAGAAAGGGGGTGACTACCGGGATGACGACTTAGAGAAGTATGGAACAAGACATGTTGCGCCGACTCCACATAAATTGGGATAAGGGCAAGAGAATGATGACGTAACCAATAACCAGAATGAGCAAAGACAAATGTTAGGTATTTAGTTCAAAACAAAACCATGATTATATTTAAGCTCATGCCAATAGAGCTACAGAAATAAATATGGTTCATCATCATAATCAGCTGGGACACAGGCCTCCTCTCTGTGAGAGGGAGTGGGCCGTAATCCACCACGCGGGCCCAGTGCGGGTTGGTAGATGTCACATGTCTTCGAATTTTTGGTTCTAGGACATGCCGGTTTCCTCACAATGTTTTCCTTCACCGTTTTGAGAGCAGTGGTGATGAAATAATTTACACAAAGTAAAGCGCCTGTCTGGGTTCGAACCTACGACCTACAACTCGTAAGTCGCGGCCGTTACCACTGGGCCACCACTTTCTCAAATATGGTTATCGAACCCCTATTAACATTAGTTACCGAAACAAACTCGTAGATGCGGTACGTAAAATAAGTTATCAAGCAGTTTTAAAGTTTTCAGTACCTCAAATCCGGTCCTAAATAAATATCTTCAGGTTACGTTATATGTTAGTTCTAATCTTAATTTCATACATAACCCTAAAAGCTACATATAGGTAGATACAGCTAAGGGTAAAAGTGTGTACAGTCTCGTCCAAAATATTATGTTCGTCATGTTAAGGCGCAGATTTATATATGATTTTAGTGACTTTTAAATTTGTTTTTACGCCTTCAAATAGTGCAAGTAAGTTATGGAAAAAGTTGGAAACAATGTATGTTAAATTAGAACGCATACACATCAATTGTATATGTGAATATTTAAGTATTGTAGTAAAATACTTTATGAAATAAATTTAGGAAATAACGTCTACACAAAGCATATAAAAACGATATTGCTTTCGAATTACTTTAGATAATTTCGTGTTTTTGTTTTTGTGTGAGCAGACTATTTTATTATCCATAATATATCTGTGATTTTTTTTTTCAAATATTTATATTTTCGTAACTAAAAAATAAATTTTCCCTTTGAACGGCAGCGCAGCGTGAGCTCGATGCGCATTTGTATGGCCAAGGTCAACGGCGTTTACGCCCGGGGGTCACCACTGTGTAGATCGCCCGGAGGACACGGTGGAGCACACGGTGGAGGTCTGCCCGGCATGGGCAGAGCACCGCCGTGTCCTCGTGGAGGCGATCGGCGGCAGAGATCTCTCGCGTCCGGCCCTGGTTTAGGCCATGGTGCGGAGCGAGAGGGCATGGGCAGCCGTCACGTCCTTCTGCGAAGCAGTAATGCTCGCGAAGGAGGAGGCGGGACGGTTGAGAGAAAGGCAAATTTCGCGCCCTCTCGCCCCTAGCAGCCGCAGGAGACGCCCTGGGCGTCGGGAATCCCGAGCGGATTTCCGGCCACCGTAGGCGCGAGCTTGCGGACGGTGAGCAATGGGTAGCTCACCGTCCGGTAAGGACCAGGCCCGGGTCGACGGCGCGTTGTATTCCACGCGCGCCTCAAAGAGATGTCGTCAGCACAAATGTAGGGGTCCACTAGGGCCGATGCCTGCCGGGGTAGCGGGAAGGTACTAAAGGGTCACTGACGCCCCTGGTAACACAGGCAACGGGAAGGAATGCGGGTGGGTTTTAGTCAGTAAAAGTCTGACACACCCTCCCGCTCCGCCCAGAGCGGGAGATGTTATTTGATGACTTCCCATCCAAAAAAAAAAGGTCAACAGCGTTTATCCGACCTTTAAGGCTTATTTTTAACTATCGACGGAAACACAGGGGTGTTATAAGTTTAACGTGTGTATCTATGTGCGTGGCGTGGTAGCTCCGAAACAACTGACTTTTTGTTTTTTTTAAAGGTGACTATATCGAGAGTGTTCTTGCTATGATTCAAGAAAATTTATTCAGCCGTTTGAAGATTATCAGCTGAATGAATGGATGTAAGCATCTTCCACAGGTCTGATCAACTCGAACTTTGGTATTCTGTTACTTCAATGATAGTAGAAGAACCTTGAACCTTGTACCTTGAACTGATGCTGCAGTATCACCTGGGATTTGCAGGATACCCAACTCCCTCACCAACTTACAGCAGAGTTATCGTGTTTGGCTTCATCGGAATGGTCCCATTGAATTATAGATAGATCATTAGCAGTCCCCCGATGCAACCACGCGTGGTTGAAAGTATTATTTACAACTAATATTAAGCATAAAGGGCCTATACATTTAATTTTATTACTTTTTATGAGATTTTGTTTATGTCCGGGGTTTTTGTCTGATGTTTGCACGATGAAATCTGCTTTAACCGACTCAGCATTAATAAAATCTGCAATAACATTCAGTCATATTCTGTAAATGTCAGACTGAATAAAAAATGTGACACTGACAATTAAATAAATATTAAAAAAAACAAAATGGCCAAGCCATTAAAAAGTTTTAGGTTGATGTCAACTTGACTTTGGATAGAGGTGTATGCTATTTTGATCTTTGTTATTAATAATTAAATATAGTTTTTATACAATAGTCTCAGTGTCGTAGCTGCAAAAGGTATTATGTGTCCTAACTGGATAAAGGAAAGAATATGAAAACTGACGAAGATGTAAAGGACTAGACTGTGCCTACTTAGGTATACATAATCAGCCTATAATGTTCCCACTGCTGGGACACAGGCCTCCTCTCTGTGAGAGGGAGTGGGTCCGTAATCCACCACGCGGGCCCAGTGCGGGTTGGTAGATGTCACATGTCTTCCAATTTTTGGTTCTAGGACATGTCGGTTTCCTTACAATGTTTTCCTTCACCGTTTTGAGAGCAGTGGTGATAAAATAATTTACACAAACTTACTTAGGTATACTCAACCGGTGTAACCTTACTAAGACACATTTTTAACGCGTGGGAAAAAGCGCAAGACGCCATAGGAATCTTTTGTGACCTCTCCAAGGCATTTGATTGCGTCGACCACGAAACCTTACTCTTGAAACTTGAGCATTACGGACTTGGAAAACATGCGCTCAGATTAGTAAAATCTTATTTAAATGATAGACAACAGCAAGTACAAATTAATAGTATCAATTCACTCGGTTTAAAAGTAAAAATGGGTGTTCCACAAGGCTCGATATTGGGTCCTTTCCTCTTTTTAGTGTATATTAACGATCTACTCCATTTATTAAATAATCAACCACAAATGGTGTTATTTGCTGATGATACTTCTTTAATTTTTAAGGTAGATAGACGTGCTACTAATGTTGACGACGTAAATAACGCCCTATTGTAGGTTCACTGCCAATAATTTAGTATTAAATGGGAAAAAAACTAAGTGCATTCTATTTTCTTTACCAAATGTCAAAAGTGGTGATTATGAGATAGTATTGAATCAAGAGAAACTAGAATTCGTCGATAAAACTATTTTCCTGGGGATCACGCTCGACTCAAGGCTACAATGGGGTCCTCATTTAACATCTCTTGCAGGACGGCTAAGTTCAGCGGCATATGCTGTCAGAAAAATCCGTCAATTTACTGATGTAGATACCGCGAGGCTAGTCTATTTTAGTTACTTTCATAGTATCATGTCTAACGGTATTTTACTTTGGGGACGGGCTGCAGACATCGAGTCAATTTTTATTCTGCAGAAAAGAGCTATCAGAGCCATTTATAATCGCCGCAGGCGCGATTCTCTAAGGGACCGGTTTAAGGACATTAACATCATGACGGTACCTTGTCAATATATCTACGAAAACATCATGTACGTAAGAAAAAAATTACATCATTTCAGTAAAAGAGGTGAAAGACATAATTATAATACTAGAAATAGGGACCTATTATCTCAGCCAGGTTTCAGACTGGCTAAAGTAGACTCATCTTTCATGGGGTACTGTTTAAAATGTTACAATAAAATTCCACCCCACATACGAGGAAATGAAATTCAAATCTTGTATCAAACGCACACTATGCAGGCAGGCATATTATAAGTTGGGTGATTACATCGCTGATAAAAATGCTTGGCTCAATGCTGGTCCTGCTCCACAACCACAACCAATTGAATAATTAACATTTGAAAATACTGTTGGAGCAGCTGAACATTGTAAGACTATCTTTGCATTGTATAAATTCAACCTACGTTGTATTGTATAATTGCATTGCACAGGTGTGAGTACTATGTATAATAGAGCTACGATTTACCGGTTATGTAATTGACTTGAATGGGCCCTGGCGGCTGTGAGTATGTCATGCTCACTCAGATGTCTCGCTGATGGTGGCGCGTGTGTTGGATCATTTAGCTCCCTTCAAAATGGTTGAGCTGAATGGTGCTAATCCATGCGTCATGCTCGTGAAGGGGCGCCGTTAGTTGGGACTGGTCACCTCTTAGCGTCCTCGGCTTATTTGTAATTATTTTATTTAGAAATTGTTTTTGTTTCTATTTCTACTATGGACGCGTTTTTTTATTTTACATCGTCCTCACATTTAGTTATAATTTCAACATTATTTTTGTACTAATCTTTATGTATCAATTTAATTTAAAAGAGTGTCCATGGAGTTTCTTGCCCGTTCTTCTCCATAGGTACCTACTACGCTTTGGAATGGGCAACTAGCTTCATATTTCTAACTGACCGACTCCTTGACAATTCAAAAGTGCCTGTAAATGGTTTAATTGAAATAAATGCTTTGAGTTTGAGTTTGAGTTCAAAAATAATTAACAGTTAACACCAGAATATAATGTGTTTGCAGATAATTATCTACTTTCCGTTTCAATCAATCAACTCAGCCTATCGCAGTCTACTGCTGGACATAGGCTTCTCCCAGGCTGCGCCACAACACCCTGTCCTCCAACTTTCGCATCCAGTCTGTCCCAGCCACCTTTTAAGGTCGTCGGTCCATCTCGCTGCTGGGTCCCACACTACGCTTGCCGATAGGTGGTCTCAATTGGGGTGATTTTGAACACACTATCTGAATGATTTTGAAGAATATTGCTAATCCATTGCTGAATTTGTTTGCTCACCGTAACGGAAATAACGCAATTAATGTTGTTGAACTGTCAATATTAAAGCCGTAGCTACTGACAGTGTGTTACGTAAGTTGGATGACGCCTGGGTAAAAAAAATAATCCTATTTATTCCGTCAGTCAAATAAAAAAAATATTAATAATAATAATAATTTATTTCATAAAAAAGAGGTACAGTCTGTTACAAAGTACGATGACAACTTAGGAATAGTTTACATCTGAGATGAGTAGGTAACAATACATTTTATGATCTGATGTCCTAGCTAGGTTACTTAGTAGCCTGTATTAAGGACAATCAGCGCTCAATTTCCCGAAAAATAGGACGAAAATATTTCTTAGACTGTTACATAATTAATGACAAACAATTTTGAACAAATTGATAAACTAATAAAAGTCCAATACAAGAACTGTGTGTTTGTGTGTGTAAATGCACGTGCGAGAGAGTGTGTGTGTGTGTGGGAGAGTGAGTGAGTGTGTCTGTGTGTATTATGAGTTACTTCATTGTAGTCAGAAGGGATTCGGTATCATCATAATTTTTGGTTGAAAGAAATTCAGTAGTCCGCTTTTTACATGTTAGCTTACAACATGGTTGCAACATATTAGACACGTATTTTTGGTTTATCATATAATTAATAATGACTTTTATTAAAGTTGGGGAGTGGGGCTCGCTACGTCACAATTCAGTATAAAATCTAGAAAGGCGACGTCTTAACACATTTAACTCAATGTATCGCCGTAATCTTTTGATTACGTAAATAAAACATTATTAATTTGTTTTATTTCAAGTTTTTTAGATTTTTTAATATATTTATGGAAAATATATATATACATGGAATTGACTCATTACTAGCTATTTTTTTATATCAATATTGTTGTAATTCAATTTAAAAAAACCTTTCCCTCCCTTTTTTTTTTGTATTTTCAGATGCAATATATAAATATTACCTATATAGATAATGTTACTACCACAATTAAGACGAATCTAACGACATCTCTTAAGTTAAAATCCATCACAGCTACAGAGCGTGCCAAAGAAATAGACATACATTCATTCATACATACATACATACATACATACATACATACATACATACATACATACATACATACGACGTCTGCTCCACCGGTCATCGGCCGACCGGCCGGAGTTACCGACGGAGGAAGCAAACTGAAGTGGCAGAATGGTGAGGTGTTAGGTTCTATTTTTTGTATTTTTGCCTTTAACTAGACACATGACTGGGTCCGAACATAAATCTAATACCAAGTCTGGTGAGAGCTAATCCGTTTGCGAAGTTTTACAACATCTCTGGGTAATTTTTACGACACATTACGTTGTACATAAAATGTTGATTATGATACCTGATGGAACAAATTGAGTTACAAGTGCTGTAACTATATCTAAACAACATGTGGAGATGAGGTGGTTAGTTAAAAGTTGATAAAAGCATTTAGTGATGAATAAAGGCGGCTTCGCACGGTGCGTAATAATGCGGACGACCACGGACAATCACGCACCGCACACCAAGGCTCGTCCAACTGTGGGTATCGGTCTGTGTGGGTCTTAAGATTCGAAGTCATTTTTTATTCCAAAATGCAAAGTGAAAGAGAACTCATAAAGAGAGCTCGCACCGCACCTTTGAAGTCGCCGTGGATCGGACACGCTCCGCGATGGACGTGTCTGTGCTACCACGGGCGATACTCGTCCCATGGTGCACCATGGGACGAGTATCGCCCGTGGTAGCACAGACACGTCTGCACCGGTGCGGGCTGGTTCAAGTCCGTCCCCAATATCACTCACCGTGGAAAGTCAGCTTTATATACCACTTCTTGGTAATAACAATAATATTACATTTCAACATTATTCTCAGTTTCCAATTACCTAATCGTAACGATTCAAATATTATCTATACTGACTTCTTTGGTTTCCAGATTTTTTTTTCAGAGTTCATCATCAATCTACAGCAGCCCACACCGCTTTTTATGGACCTATTCAGAAAACGGGCAGGTACTAAAATTACAAATATATTTTGTATGTTTTTTGGAAGAGGACTTCGTGTAAACATGGAACCACAGATAAAACGAGCACTTAAGCCTGCTCACACCACAAATCACTTACATGCATACGTTTATCGCTAAGCGAATACAAGACATCACTTTGTTCCTGTCAAACGTTTGAAAATGACAGAGACAGAATTATGTTTTAATGGTGTTAAAGTTTGTCGAAACTTTAGGACAATGGTTAATGATATTCGGAAGACGGCAGATGTTCAGCTAAGCTTTTCCCTATACAAATATTTTACTGATTTAAGTGTCAGAAACTGTTACAAAGTCCCTCTAATCGCTTTAAGTTAAATTGTATTTCCTGCGAGATATACTGCAAGTACATACCAGCAACAGTGAATCTTCTGGTAAACATGGATTACTTATGCAGTTTGAAGGTAAAAAAATAAGGTAAGTAAGGTAATTCATGGAAAGTAAAAAATCAGGAGAATTTTATTTTCTTAACAACATTCTTCAAAAAAAAATAATAGTGTTAGGTACCTATTATGTAATATTTTAATAATAATATTTTTAATGGTAATATTTTTTACCTTCATAATATTTACATAAGTAATCCATGTTTACCAGAAGCTTTTAATGGCTGTGTTTGTTTTTTTGGACGTAAGTTACATTTTTCTAGGTACTTATTTATTTTAAGTAAAATAAACCTCCGTTCTTGCAACTAAAATGTACTTCATAATTTCGTTTATACCACATTTGCTCGTAAAGGGTCTCTTATTTCACCAATTTCAATATCGTATGGTATCTCATTACGTACTTGTGCGTTATTGTACCTAATGTAAAGCGCACGAGTTTCTTTTTAATAAGGTAAAACGCACGGTTTATCAAGATGCTCCGTCTAAAACGAACGGTACTTTTTTAAATCTTAGCAAAGAGTTTTTTATGTCAGAAAAGTGGTCAACACTTATGAATAAAATTAACTTTGGGAGATAAAATATAATAAATAAACAATTAATTCGTTAATTTTATTAATTTTGAAAATAAATTACAAC
This sequence comes from Atethmia centrago, assembly GCA_905333075.3. NCBI lineage: Eukaryota > Metazoa > Arthropoda > Insecta > Lepidoptera > Noctuidae > Atethmia > Atethmia centrago. Next base: position 24,346,397 of record HG995374.1, on the reverse strand, counting down.
CTTTATCTGTAACAAAAACACAAAAATATTAATTTACATTATTAGTAATACTGGCTGTTTTTTGTGCCTTTGCATTAAAAAAGCGCTGATGCGCGCACATCGCTAATTTGTGAACAAGTAAAACTTATTCCGCGCGCTGTTTCTTTTCGCTGTATTGTTTTTATTTGAATATGTCGTCAAGTAATGATGAATTTAGAACTCTCAAAACTCTCAGAGGCAGCGAAAAAGGCTACTCTAAACCTGTTGCCCGAAAAATCAACCGATAGATACTTACAAGCGTGTCAAAATTTCATCTTATGGAAAACAAGCAAAGATGCAAATTCATTTTCAGAAAATGTGTTTTTAGCCTATTACATGGAACTTTCTCAAAAATATAAGTCAAGCTCATTGTGGTGCTACTATTCAATGCTAAAAAGCACTGTGAAAACAAAACATGGTATCGATATCAAGTCATACTCCTACTTGCGGGCATTTCTAAAAAGACGCTCAGGTGGCCATGTGAGTAAAAAGTCGAAAGTATTTTCGGCTGACAATGTCAAGAAGTTCCTAAAAGAAGCTCCGGATTGCCGATATTTGGCAACAAAGGTCAGTTGAAACTGAATTATTGTTATTAACTTCTTTCACTTTCGTATTTCTTTACAATATAGGTGTTTTGTACGCTGTTTTTATCTCTTTTCAGGTTGTATTAATATTCGGTATAAATGGTGCATGTAGACGTCAAGAGCTGGCGAACATCACAACTAATGATGTCGAGAACCATGGGCGAGTTCTTCTTGTCCAGGTCAAAAACACAAAAAATAAAATTCTAAGATCGTTTACAATACAGGGGCCTTTCACGACATAGTGAAGAAATACGAAGCGCTTCGTTCAACAAAAGTGGGGTCTAACAGATTTAAAAAAAATTACCGAATGGTAAATGCACTAGCCAACCCATTGGCATAAATAAATTTGGAGGAATGCCGAAACAAATTGCCACTTTCTTAAATTTAGATGATCCACATTAATACACAGGGCACAGTTTCAGAATGTCCTCGGCTACATTGCTCGCCGATTCAGGTGCGAACTTATTGACACTAAAACGCCACGGAGGGTGGCGGTCGAACAGTGTAGCCGAGGGCTACATAGATGACTCGATGAGAAATAAAGAAGAAACTAGCTCCCGCATTACAAGGAATATAAATTTGGAGCCAAGTGTTGACTCTCGACCATCTACGAGCACACACGCGTACATTCCACCATCGTCGCCGCCGCCGCAGCCGCAGCCGCCTCCATCGCCGTCACCGACTGCAGAACTCTGTGGTCTCGTTTCTCCTACTTTCACTCAAGAGAGTGAGAGAGAGACTGGTGAAATTGTAACTAATATTAATAACTTGACACCATTAAAAATGCCAACTGGCAACGTAATAATCAATTTTACAAATTGTTGAAATTTTTATAACTGCTTCAACAAATGATTAAAGATTTATTCGTTTAAGAAAGTCCGAGTTTTATTTATTTCCTCGCAAATATGTTATAATTAAAACGTCGTGTGACATACGTGCGCTTTGATAATTACAGCCTCTGCTTTCTTGTAGCCCTCGCCTACGGGTCGGTCTAGCAATATCGGCTCGGCTGTAATTTTCAACTTACCGCACTTATATCATAATGTACTATTACGTACGTACTTACATAGAGAAACATACCTATTGCCTGTACTCGGATACGTGAGTTTAATTAATAACTTAAAGGCTCGTGCATACCGGTGCAATATCACGGGCGCGACAGGCAACGCGACACTTTCCATGAAGTTTTTATAGAAATTGTGCTACCAGTGCACAGTGCACAGTGCAGTGTTGCGCTGTCGCGTTGCGCCTGTCTCCGGGAGCTTTATATCCGTATTAAGTGAAATTGTGCTACTAGCGTCGCGTCACGCGACAAGTCACGCGAGTCTGTACAAGCCTGAGTTTTGAAAAATAGGTATCTGAAATTCCTAGAAGTCTGAAGTCTGAAATTAAACCACGTGTCGTATTTCTTATTGATTTCTAAATCATTTAGTTCATATAAGCTTGAACCCCAAAACGCTTGAAGACTCTTACAAACAAGCGCGACACGCGACGCGACACAAAGGCACCGCTTGTAGTGCTACACGCGGTGTTTTTGTGTCGCGCCAGTATGTAGGAGCCTTGAGTTTGAACAAAAATAAAAGGCTAATAAGTTACCTGTGTCCTTTATTATCTAAGTCAAAAATAAACCAAGAGTTTCCTAAATGACCTTTTTCCTAGCCAACTTCCTTCTCAATCCTGTAAGGTGAAAAGCTGTATGAAAACAAGTAAAAAAATTTCAATCCCGTCCATATATTTTCTGGGGTAACATAACATACCCATGATTTGTGAAAAAACAGAAATCCATACATATTCCGAACATTGTATCAACACAAAAGTTGGTCGAAAAAATGGCTGTGTAAACTTTGTATAGATAGCCGTGTTTTTTCAGGTAAAGTTTAGACTACCGTTGATAAACTATAAAGGAATAAGAAAAGTTTCCTACATAACAGATTGGAGGCTGTTATGCCTAAGGGTACACACATAAAGGAAGGGGTAGCGGACGGCCGAATGTTAGAAATCGCTTGAACTATAACAGCTAAAGTCGAATTATTTATTCACTGGAGTCTCTGACATGTGCTAGCTGTCACTTTGTGTATATTTATTGTATTCTAGACTTTTACACTTATTATTATATATTTATTTTACACTTATATAAATCGATTAAACTAAACGATCACCATTACAATAAATATGAGCAACTTTACATTATTCAGTTACAACCGCGGTGTTACTTACGGCAAACAATCCAATCTAAAATGATTCCCATTTTTATGTCCTAAAAATATTAATGGACACTATTGCGTATAATAAATGTGCCTCTTTAATGTGCACCGCAAATAATTTCCGTTTTGTTGTTCTAAAATACTAAATAGCCAATTAACTGCGACCAAGATAGATAGACAAATAAGTAGATAATAAAAAATAATAAAAATGTTTATTTTTCTTCCACAAATAACACCTATTAACTAAAACTTACAAATGGAAAAAATATTATTATGATGTAGGACAATGTACATTTGTGGGAGACTGGTGCCTAAACTAAGCCGTGACTTGTATTTCAGGACACCAGGGATTCCCCCCTACAGGCAAAAATACCATCAAAAACATTATTATAGACAATGCTTAGTGAAAGTTACATTTCTATGTTAAAAGGGCAAACTATTTCTTAAAGAGAAGAAAAATTTTAGTTTAGTCCTGTCAAATTAATCAGCGCCTGTCATACAAGCATACAAGTTTAGACGTGATTAAAAACATGCCTACTAAAATTACGTCAATTTACGTCAAGCGCTGATTAATTTGACAGGACTAAACTAAAATTTATCTTCTGTCCTTTTCTTAACGAAATAGAAAGAAAAAGATGCACTGAACTTAAATTTAGTTTAGTTTGTGAACAAGGGAATCGGCACCAATATAAGTTAACATTTAGATTTATTGTAATTATAAATTCCTAATTCTTTATTTAACTTATTGTAGAGTTCAGGTCCACGGAAAGTATAAAATTTTTGAGCAAAACCTGTTTTAGGTTTGATGATGCTACATATTGCATACCGCCTCCTCGTCGTTAATTTAGAAAGATCGAAAGAGGATGGATTTGAATGTTGCCGCAGAATAGTAAAGAGGATGTAAATTTGCCTAACAGTTAGCACCTCAGCTTCCTGATACAGTGCGTCAGTGGGATAAAGTCGTGGTTTTGAAAGGCCAACTTTTAAAATCAACCTTTGGGCTCTTTCTATTTCTAACATTTTAGTTTTACCGGCACCTCCCCAGGTTGTTACACAATATGTCAGTATAGATTGAACAAGGGCAAAATATACCATTTTGAGCGTATCACCATTTGCTACCTGTCTAAGCTGTTTAAAAATATAAGTCAGTTTCCGTACTCTTTTACATAAGTTGTGAATGTGCTCATCAAAGGACAACCTTTTATCGATGGTTACACCCAAATAACGAATACTTTGTGTCGGCTGTATAGTTGAGCAGCTACATTGATTCAAAGGAGGAAATGAACACTGATGAACAAATATGGGAGGCTTATCTTGTAAGGTTTCTCCGCTCCTGATTGCAAAAGGAATATATTTTGTTTTATCTGCGTTAAGAGTGAGCGAGTTTGCAGCGAGCCAGTGGCAGACCATATTCAGACCTGATTGAGCTAAGACATATACTTCTTCCCAAGAATCGCCCTTGAAAGTAAGAGTTGTGTCATCTGCGTAAGATATTATTTTGCAGTTTTTTAGATTAAGTTGACATACGAGTAGCTTATTTATATAACAGAGAAACAAAGTGGGGCCAAGAACACTTCCCTGAGGAATTCCGTGCTCGATAGGAAGTTCATCACTCAAGTGGTCCCCGATCCTTACACGCTGCGTACGATCGGATAAATAATTAGCTAACAATATCAGTTCATTACCCCGTATTCCCATATTAGTTAATTTACGAATTAGGGTGGGGATAGAGACTGTGTCAAAAGCCTTGGCAAGATCGAGAAACATGGTTAGGCATTTCTTGTTATCGTCTAGGTTTCTTACCACAAAATCAGAAAACGTGTGAACAGCCTCATCAGTGGATTTGCGTGCTCGAAATCCATATTGTGTTTCAGCAAGAATTTTGTTTGATTCTAAGAATTGTATTAGTCTATAATTAATAGTACGCTCCAACACTTTTGATAGTGAAGAAAGGATAGAGATGGGCCTATAGTTGTCGACACAGCCTGTATCCCCTGCCTTATGTATGGGTATTACAATTGATTTTTTTAGTGCTTCGGGAAAGACACCCGTATCAAAGCAACGATTTATGAGATCAGTGATAACGGGAGCCACCACATCCACAACATTTTGCAATAGCCTAGATGAGATGGTGTCCCATCCAGGTGAACATTCACTCTTTAAATTTAGGATAGCAGTTTTAACTTCAATAATATCCACTTTGAGTAGTACGAATGAGTTGCTAGGGGATGTGTCCCTGATTACAGCGGTGTTATTGAAAGCTGGAACATTCGAGGGTATGCGTTGAGCTAGTACTTTTCCAATTGTAGAAAAAAAGGTATTGACATTATTAATAGATGATTGAGTTGAGAGTAGTTCTTCAGGAGATTCACGATTTTTATTATAATTTGTTATAGATTTAGTAGAGTCCCATAATAATTTGGAGTTACCTCTAGCCATATTTCACCTCCTTCTGCGAAGCAGTAATGCTCGCGAAGGAGGAGACGGGACGGTTGAGGGAAAGGCACGTGTCGCGCCCTCTCGCCCCTAGCCGCCGCAGGAGATGCCCAGGGCGTCGGGAATCCCGGGCGGATTTCCGGCCACCGTAGGCGCGGGCTTGCGGACGGTGAGCAATGGGTAGCTCACCGTCCGGTAAGGACCAGGCCCGGGTCGACGGCGCGTCGTATTCCACGCGCGCCTCAAAGAGATGTCGTCAGCACAAAGTAGGGGTCCACTAGGGCCGATGCCTGCCGGGGTCGCGGGAAGGTACTTATGGGTCACCGAGGCCCCCGCAACACAGGCAACAGGAAGGAATACGGGTGGGTTTTAGTCAGTAAGAGTCTGACACACCCTCCCGCTCCGCCCAGAGCGGGAGAAGTTATTTGATGATTTCCCAACCTCAAAAAAAAAAAAAAAAAAAAGCCATATTTAGTTGATTTTGTTCATACTGTCGTTTTATTTTTTTAAGAAGTTGTTGCAATAGTTCCTATATCGTTTATATGTTACACTTAACATTTCATTGCTTGGTTCTTTTTTAGTTAATATATAAAATATGCATGTTGTTCCTATTTCTAATGCATCTGAGAAGTCCTGGCGTTATCCAGGGTTTTAAGGTAGTATTATTTCGTGGCATCCTAACGATCGACATATGTTTTAATGTTAGATTAGATAAATCGATAAACTGACTGGTTGCCAGATTTAAGTCGCTTTCAGCATAAACTTGTCTAAAATCCAGTTTTGAGCAGTCAGAGATGATCTCGGTCCAGTTCAGCTTCCTGATTTCTCTAGTATTTAAGGGTTTTTTTGAACCCCCGTGCTCGAGACACAATAGAATAGCATCATGATCAGTTATTGATGTGTGAAGGTTAAATGTATAAGACTGTAACTTGCTCTTAACCAAAACATGATCCAGGCAACTATTTCCTCTAGTAGGTAGGTTATGCGCCGGAAGTAAACCGTGAAATGAAGTAGTATTTAGGTAGGACGAAACATTAGAATCAAAATTCAATATATTTACATTAATTTCACCCACAATTATTATATTTTGAAATGACTGCAACTGTTCAAGAATGTTGTGGAGTGATTGCAGAAAGGCATCCAAATTTTTAAAAGACGGTGACCTGTACATTGCGACAATAACTATGTAAGTCGCAAAATTAATTAGCAAACAGTTACATTCACAAAGAGGTGGTTCTTCTATTGTGTAATAATGTTCGTTACTGACCATAACTACCACTCCATCATTTTGATTAAAGGTTCGGTTCGTTTTATAAGAGTTAAATCCATTTACAGTAGGAAGATCTGATACCTGACGGAGCCAGCACTCGGACAACACTATAACGTCGCATTTGAAGCTTAATCTAGACAAAAGCACTGAAAGTTCATTGAAATTACAATTGATACTACGTATATTTTGTTGTAAAATTTTGAGGTAGTTGGTAGAGTTGGTAGCAGTTGGTATGTATTTGGAGCAATTTTCTTAAAGAGGCAGAAGCATTAAATTGATCTAAATTATTAAATTAATCATTTATCATCGCGAATGTTGTCATATAATAATCTCGTATGACAATTTGAGAAGGAAAAAGAAAGTTTAAAACTATTTTGCGTTTTGTTGATTAATAAGACTAAGATGTAAGTAGTACCGAGCTCGGGACTAGTGCACCTTTTTGGTAAATATGAACAAAGATTCAACCAAGCTGGTGTACAGGGAACATAGCAGGTGGCCATTAGTACCATTAGTTTATTACCACGGAACCACAACATGATTTTATGTAAGAAAAGGTGTGTGTGTGTGTGTTGTTTGTTTACATTTGTATACTTGATTTTAATTGGTGAGAGTAGGAATAAATTGTTAGTATGTATGATGTACAGAGTATTAACATAAGTTCTTAGACGTATTTTAAAAATAATAGCAAAAAGTTTGACTGAAAACATGAACAGTCATTTAATATTATCTAAATCTTCAGTATTTTTAATGTGAATGGGTGAGTCACCCTCACTCTTACGTATATATATTTTTCCATAAGAAATCCAGCATTCATGAAAACCTCGACCTTTAGCAAGTTGTCTGGATAAGTAGAATAGTTGTTGTGTCTTTACTGTCAGAGAATCAGATACATAAATATTCCGAGGAGCTCCTGTAATCTTAATGTCGTTGGTGTTTAATGGCATTCCTTTTTTCACTTTCTGTATTTGATCACCGAACCAATAATTTCTTTTAAAAAAAAAAAATATTGGTTCGGTGATAAAGCGACAGCTGTAAAGTCAACTACAACAGCCTCAGTTTTAGATTTTGTTCTGTAAATGTCGCGTATTTCTGCTGTGTTTACATTTAAGTTAAGTTGAACCGCCGATCCCAATTCCATTACCATTCCTATGAGTTGTTGATTTGTCTCCAGTTCAGTCTTAGGAATATTGCGTATTTCGAGGGTCGACGCTTTAGTGGCTTTTTCATAATATTCTAATTTTTGTTCTGGGGAAGAGATTTGCTTTTTAGAGGTTTTGTTCTCTTGTTGGAGTTGCTCAATTTTCAATAATGATTCATCATATTTCGCGGTCACAAATTCAACAGACTTCTTTAAATCAGAGTGCAATTCTTTGATTACGTTTAATGACTGATTTAGAACGTCAAATTTCTGGTTTTGTTGATCTTGAAACGATGTTAACATTAACTTCATTTGTGAAGTAAAGTTCTCGAGACATTCCGAATGTTCGTCATCAAGTCTTCGTTCGTATCTTCTAGTGACGTTTACCTGTTCTTCAATATTATCAGGAATATTTAATGTCGAATCAGAGTATGATTGCGTCATATTTAATAGAACAAACTTTGGAGGTGTACGTTGCATTTGAGTACTATTCTTTAGATAGAAAACCAGAATCAACAATTTATAGATTCACAATAAGTGTTGCGGGAACCAAGGCGCGAACCACCGCGACAGTGTGTCCCAGTCAAGGTATTTGTAACTGGACCAGCTAGTAGTTAACTAATGGGTGTGTAATAATGGTACAGTTGTTAAGCGACGTACGTCATTGTGTGTTCGTAAGGTCCAAAGGTCAGTTCTTTGTTTAAATGGTTATCACTTCACGTGTTTTGTCACTTTAGAGAAATCACTTTTATTTTTATTTTGATAATGTTCAATATATATTAGATTAAAGTATTATTTATTTAAAACACGATTTCTATGGATTTTTCTGCATTACACTTTAGATGCAGAGTTTTGATCCGACTAGACACTTGTTTAGGCACTGTTTAAAAAAGTTATGTTTAAAGTTTCACTTCACGAATTAGCTTTAGCCCACACTTGCACCGTTTCCTTGTTTCACTTATGATAATGTTTGTCGTTTTTCACTGTAAAATATTACCGCTTTGATTTATTTACACTAAAAAGATACGCAGCTAATGTTCGCGTGCGCGCCCTCTAGGGAGGTATGAAAGATAGTTATATACTACTCTTTATTATGTACCTACACCATAAAAATTACAATTAAAACATTCGGTGGGGGTGCCTTAGCTTAGCTATTGCGACCAACAGAACTTTGAGAAAAGGCTAGAAAATTAAAAACCTCCATTTATTAAAAACAAGCGTAAATCATTAGAAACATAAAAAAAATTACAGGCTCTTTTATTTTTAAAAATCTTTAGAATGGAGGATCGATTAAATATTTCCCGCTATCTTCTTTCAAGAACGAGTTCTAAAGGCAGAACAGAGTTTGTAAACATTGATCATTATAAGCTCCACTAACGCGGTATTTAACGGACATCTCTGAACAAACTCAAAATAGTCTTGATATTAGTCAACTTGTTACTAACACTATGAGTTATGTCACTTGAATAAATAATTAAATTATTATTAATACCATTCATGCTAACATTTATACTAACATACTGTTTTATAAAAACTATTGTTTTTTTTATAAAAGCTATTGTTATTTCACTTACCTTAATTCGTTCTCATTTCTTTTGTCCATGAACGAAATAATGAACTAGCCACCATTCTTTCGCGGCAAGGTACTAAAGGGTCACCGAGGCCCCTGGCCACACAGGCAACGGAAGGAATACGGGTGGGTTTTAGTCTGTAAGAGTCTGACACACCCTCCCGCTCCGCCCAGAGCGGGAGAAGTTATTTGATGATGTCCCACCCAAAAAAAAAAAAAGCCACCATTCTTTTTTTTTTGAGGGTGGGAAATAGTGGACCCCTACTTTTGTGCTGACGACATCTCTTTGAGGCGCGCGTGGAATACGACGCGCCGTCGACCCGGGCCTGGTCCTTACCGGACGGTGAGCTACCCATTGCTCACCGTCCGCAAGCCCGCGCCTACGGTGGCTGGAAATCCGCCCGAGATTCCCGACGCCCAGGGCGTCTCCTGCGGCGGCTAGGGGTGAGAGGGCGCGAAACGTGCCTTTCCCTCAACCGTCCCGCCTCCTCCTTCGCGAACATTACTGCTTCGCAGAAGGAGGTGACGGCTGCCCATGCCATCTCGCTCCGTACCATGGCCTGAACCAGGGCCGGACGTGAGAGATCTCTGCCGCCGATCGCCTCCACGAGGACACGGCGGTGCTCTGCCCAAGCTGGGCAGACCTCCACCGTATGCTCCACCGTGTCCTCTGGGCGATCCACACAGTGGTGACACCCGGGCGTTTCCTCTCGCCTTACCCGACAGAGGAACCTCCCGAAGCTGCCGTGTCCGGTGAGGACCTGCGTCAGGCGGAAGGTGAAGACGCCGTGGCGCCTCTCCAGCCACTCCTCAAAGAGGGGACTTATCGCCGCAATCGTGGCGTGCCCAGCACTGGGTTGCGACAACCGTAAAGCCACCATTCTTGGATTCCAATATCTGTTTTTTTAAATAAATAGTTTTCACTGCGACATCGCTTTCCGCTTTCGATTCCTGCTCCTGATACTGTGATGTAGGTACACAAAATCCATTTCATTCTACCAAACATAAACTCACTTTGGTATTATACGTGATATTTTTAAAGTTCGAGACACATTTTGTTTATTTGATGTTATAGTTCTTTTACTTTACTGAAATTAAAGCTTTATTATTCAGACATTATAGTCTAACCTCGTCCGAAGAGATTAGTATTGTACAATACTAATTTATTCGGACGAGGCTAGTTGAGCGATTTTTGGTAGGGGCAAAATTTATGGGTTCGCGTCACCGACATGCTAACTGCGTCACATGACGTGTTAATTATGGCCTCTAGCCAGGGTAGAAAATTTGTGTGTATACTTGTAGTTCCGCATAAGAGGTCGCTTATGCACTTAGGTTTGACCTCCTTTAGATTGTTTTAAGTCGGATGTCTTATTCTCACTGTAAGTTTGCCGCCTATACTTCATGTATTTATTTATTTATTTATTCAATACTTTACGCACACAAATGTACAGAGGCGAACTTAATGCCATAGGCATTTTCTACCAGTCAACCTTTGGGTGATGCAGAGACAGACAGTAGTAGGTGCAATAACGAAAACTGTGGAATAAATATTTATTAAAATATAAGTATATACATACATGTACCTATCAAAAAACATTAAATATAATACATAGGTATACCTAATTATACATAAATATAAGACCAAATAAATACACGAATATACTAAACAGATAAGACAAACAATGGGAAAACATTACCGTTGTGATGATACTGCCAGCTTCTTACGAATGTGCTCGCGAAATTTAACTTTAAAGGATAATCGGTTGGTTGCCATCCTGATTTCCTGGGGGAACGCATTCCACAGAGAGATAGACTGAACGAAGAAGGAAGAGTGAATAAAGTCAGTGCGGTGAGTGGGACATTGAAGAAGACGATTGTGTGATGAACGTAGATTTTTATTATGGTTCATTCTTAGTTAAGTAGTTATTATTATTATTATTATTTAATACTTTAAGCACACAAATGTACAGAGGCGGACTTAATGCCGTAGCTCCGCCGTTATTGCGCACAAAATATGTTGTTTTTTCGTTATAAAATTATAATATTATTATGCTGAAAAGGATTCAATCGCATAGTGACTCCATCGACTAAATTATGATAGAACTTCACTTACAGGTAAGTTCGTTTCATCACTACCTAATTAAAATAGCTTAGAAATGAAAGTGTCTTTCTAGGAACTTCACAAGGAACTGGTGTGACAATTTGACGATACATTTTGACATCGTCTGTTACTTATAAATCGAGTTTTCGATGCTCTGTTGTTTATTTTGTTTACGTAATCTCAGGCTCGTTACCATGACAATCAATAGGCGCAATTATTTTTTATCTTGTTAAGCGGAAATAATTATTGTACTCAGTAGGTAAATCATCGCGCAAGCCGTCCTCAACCGAAGCCTACAATCATTAATTAAATTAAAGTAAAAGCTAAAAAAAATCCCATTTGCGGTTCGTAGAATAAATCGCGGGCGCGACAGGCGGTATATGCCTGTCGCGCCCGCGATATCGCTCCAGTCTGCAGAAGCCTTAAAGTTATTTTTTTCAAACTTAGCATAAATTCCTTCTATTCAAACAACAAACAACAGCTTAGTCTGTCACGGGTACAAAATAAACCAAGTTTTCAGAATTGAGTGTTCACATCGTATATCTGAAAATGTGAAGGCAATGTTTGCATCAATCGTATCGCACTTGTAGCTGCCACATCAACGTAGACCATGTAAGAAAAGCAGAAGTCTAGCTTTAAATAAATCATATAATATGTCGATATTCAAACTTTAACGAGAGACATTTTATTCACGTTACTTCGAATCTTTAGCTCAAGGGTTGCAGTCTCGACATACATAGCGTAGCGAACCCCACATCCTTGTACTTGGGCAGTTGGGAAGCAGGTAAACCACAAGGCCGTCATGACGTCCATGCGTAAACAACACAATATTCAGTAGATTAGCTCGAAGGGAGGCTTTATTCCTGGGGCTGCAGTCTCAACATATATAGCGATCGCTTTACGACCGAATTCGGTCGCAAAGTCCTAATGGGGTCCTTAGACAGTCAAGGAAAAATGATAAGTCCCCTCTTTGAGGAGTGGCTAGAGAGGCGCCACGGCGTCCTCACTTTCCGCCTGACGCAGGTCCTCACCGGATACGGCAGCTTCGGGAGGTTCCTCTGTCGGGTAAGGCGGGAGGAAACGCCCGGGTGTCACCACTGTGTGGATCGCCCGGAGGACACGGTGGAGCATACGGTGGAGGTCTGCCCAGCTTGGGCAGAGCACCGCCGTGTCCTCGTGGAGGCAATCGGCGGCAGAGATCTCTCACGTCCGGCCCTGGTTCAGGCCATGGTACGGAGCGAGAGGACATGGGCAGCCGTCACCTCCTTCTGCGAAGCAATAATGCTCGCGAAGGAGGAGGCGGGACGGTTGAGGGGAAGGCATGTTTCGCACCCTCTCGCCCCTAGCTGCCGCAGGAGACGCCCTGGGCGTCGGGAATCCCGGGCGGATTTCCGGCCACCGTAGGCGCGGGCTTGCGGACGGTGAGCAATGGGTAGCTCACCGTCCGGTAAGGACCAGGCCCGGGTCGACGGCGCGTTGTATTCCACGCGCGCCTAAAAGAGATGTCGTCAGCACAAAAGTAGGGGTACACTAGGGCCGATGCCTGTCTGGATAGCGCATGAGTAAATCTCGGACACCTGATGAGATTCGATTAGAGACATTAATGCGAGGAAATCCAATATTGTCCGAATCCGAATCGCTAACTCACTAATGTGGACACACATACTATATCGTTCCCTTTATAGCAGTAACAATCAATATTGCCTCTAATCATAACACTTATATTTTCGAGGTTAAAAGCCGGTGTTCTGACTCAACACACAAAGCTAGTTAAAATTAATCTTAAGGCGCTGACAAGACCCAATTGACCAAAATAGGCTTCTCTTAAGAAAGAAAATTGCCAAATCTGTATAGTTTGTGGTAGCGGAAAAATATATGTTAATTTTGAACATATTTCCCAGAACTTGGTTGTCACCAAAACACGTTTTGAAAAAAAAATCTCGATACAAACTAACGTTAAACTAACCTCTTACCTTTAGTTCTAATCCAAAATATCTGTATTAAATATCAACATAAATTACGTATTTAATTAATAACAAGTACGTCTTATTCTAATGCAGAACTTGGTTGTTTTTTATTTTAGATTACTCAACTCAATTCTGAGTAAATAGATAATTACTTCATATTTTGCAATAAATTACAAGCGTTTTGTCGTCGCGCTTCTCTTTCTTTTCTATGCAATCTGACAGTGACCGCAGTTTAGGTGTTGTCAGCGTCTTAACATTGAAAATTAATTTCGCTTCCCAATAGCCATAAGATAAACGTTCTCCAATCTGAAATATAAACATAATAAATAAGTCGTATCGTATAATTAACAATAATATTCTTAACAACTTCCTTTCACAATTTGTTTACACCTGAACTTCTGGCTGTCCTGTTTTACCATAGTCTGCACTTCGTTGGTTCTGCGTTCTAAAAATAGCCAGAAATTGGATGCATCGTATTGCAGTGTTAATAAAGATTAGAAAATAGTTCCGGTGAAATTTTCATACTTGCTCCAAGTGGATTAAAACGGGGCTAAAAGCATTTTATGCAATAATGTTCTGCAAAAGTAGTTTAACATTGTGAATGATGGTAATGTATCCTGTGTGCACTGAGCTTTGTGGATAAAGGAGTAAGTACATTTATCAGTTACGACGCTGACAACAGCTAAAGCGCAGTCATTATTCGACTGCACAGAAAAGAAAGAGAAACGCGATGACACAATGCTGGTAATTTATTGCAAAATATGAAGCAATTATCTATTTAAGTCTTGCGCGATATCGTGGCTGCGACAGGCATATGACTGTCGCGCCCGCGATATCGCCGCAGTCTGTACGAGCCTTTACTCAAAAATTAATTGAGTAATCGAAAATAAAAAAACAACCATGTTCTGCATTCAAATTATACGTTATTGTTATTAATCAAATACCCAATGTACGTTGATAATTAATACAGATATTTTGGATTGGAACTCAAGGTAAAAGGTTAGTTTACCGTTCATTTGTATCGAGATTATTTTTTCAAAACGTGTTTTAGTAACAACCAAGATAACATATGTATTTATTTTCCGCTACCACAAACTTTGCAGATTTGGCAATATTTTTTTTAAAGACAAGCCTTCTTAGTGTGTTTGCCTCTTGTCAGCGCTTAAAAGTATAATATTCTATATTTGCGGGAGAGACTGGTTGAAAATTTTAGAAATAATATTTTCTGACAGGTAATAACGATAAGTACCATTGTTCTCTATCAAGTTTTAATCCCTTTTAAATGGAAAATACTTTTATACTTTACATTTTTAGATGACAAGACGTCATAGCACTTTTTTTTTTTTGGTTGGGAAATCATCAAATAAATTTTCCCGCTCTGGGCGGAGCGGAACGGTGTGTCAGACTCTTACTGACTAAAACCCACCCGTATTCCTTCCGTTGCCTGTGTTGCCAGGGGCCTCGGTAACCCTTTAGTACCTTCCCGCGACCCCGGCAGGCATCGGCCCTAGTGGACCCCATCACTTGTGCTGGCGACATCTATTTGAGGCGCGCGTGGAATACAACACGCCGTCGACCCGGGCCTGGTCCTTACCGGACGATGAGCTACCCATTGCTCACAGTCCGCAAGCCCGCGCCTACGGTGGCCGGAAATCCGCCCGGGATTCCCGACGCCCAGGGCGTCTCCTGCGGCGGCTAGGGGCGAGAGGGCGCGAAAGATGCCTTTCCCTCAACCGTCCTGCCTCCTCCTTCGCGAGCATTACTGCTTCGCAGAAGGAGGTGACGGCTGCCCATGCCCTCTCGCTCCGTACCATGGCCTGAACCAGGGCCGGACGCGAGAGATCTCTGCCGCCGATCGCCTCCACGAGGACACGGCGATGCTCTGCCCAAGCCGGGAATTTTTTTTTCCCCAGTTCAGTTTTTGCAACTTCTTGCACATCACATCCAATATCTACTTATTTAACTACAAAGTAAAATTCCATCTTTTTCCAGTATCATATCTTTCCAGCTAGAAACTCTAAACCAAAGGACCACGAGTCAAAGAAGTTAAACAAAAAGAACACCGCTTTTATAAGAAATTATAAAACCGAGACAGATTGTACTTTGTAATATTAAACCAAGCTTTTATTCATTTTGAAAGTGATAGAGTGCTCCATTATACTTATTATCTGACTTAATAAATTATTTACTTGCCTTTACTGTAACCAAAGAGGTAGGTAATAATGTAATGACTCTGGGAATAATTTTCTTTCTAAACGCTGTTGTTGAAGTACTGTTTTGATATATATCGTGAATTGTATTGTCTGTATAGATTTATTGTTATGATAATATAATCAGTACAGTTTTGTGAATAATTTACTTGTAAATATAAATTATTCAATTATGAATAAAATAAAATTATCATGCATAATATTTATGAGCTCTAAAAATATCATTTCATAAAACATCAAGTCATCTCGATTGATACGTGGACTCCTGACAAGAGTATTATTATAAGTCGATATTGGTGCCGATTCCCTTGTTCACAAACTAAACTAAATTTAAGTTCAGTGCATCTTTTTCTTTGAGATGCACTGAACTTAAATTTAATTTAGTTTGTGAACAAGGGAATCGGCACCAGTGTCCACTAATTAACATTAAACGGTCAAGACATAAGTAAGGAAAACGAAATAAACTGGCTTAAAATTACAACAAGGCGTCGGCAAGTCTACGTTCCTAATACCCACGCCATTATCTGAACCCGGAATGTAGTAAGTACAATAGTCCTAATATTAAAATGAGTGGGCTGTAATAGGCCTCAAGGCCATTACTAAGGGACACCATAATACTTAACGCTTATGAGGTACGCAGCGTGGGAAGGTCCCCTTTAACAAGAAAATGAAAGAACTTTGAAACTCAAAGTGCGTTTTTCCGGGACTATTGTTTGGCTTCTGCTTATAAAACAATGTGATGTAATAAAGGGTTTTCTTGTTGACTTTTTTACATCTTTCTTAAATGGTAAGGGCTTTGGCTACGAGATGTAGTTTATACGTACATAGGTATAGTGCGACGAGGATCGTTTGGCGTTTAAATGACATTGACAGTTGTTGGTAAACATTTGTGAAATTGTCACAGAAATTGTATTGACAAAACAAGATGACGGCGTTAGTTCCGATTTTGACCAAGCGCCAAAAGAACTTTGTAGCGTTGTTGTAATTGGCGTCGGGAATCCCGGGCGGATTTCCAGCCACCGTAGCCGCGGGCTTGCGGACGATGAGCAATGGGTAGCTCACCGTCTGGTAAGGACCAGGCCCGGGTCGACTGCGCGTTGTATTCCACGCGCGCCTCAAAGAGATGTCGTCAGCACAAATGTAGGGATCCACTAGGGTCGATGCCTGCTGGGGTCGCGGGAAGGTACTAATGCGTCACCGAGGCCCCTGGCAACACAGGCAACAGGAAGGAATACGGGTGGGTTTTAGACAGTAAGAGTCTGACACACCCAGAAGTTATTTCATGATAACCCATCCAAAAAAAAAAACGTTGTTGGAGTTCCTATGTTCTTTTTACATTTGTTGCACGAACAAAAACTTTGCGGACACTCATCATCTGCCTAGCTTTTTCCCAACTGCGTTGGGGTCGGGTTCCAGTCAAACCGGATGCAGCTGAATACCAGTATTTTCCATGGAGCGAATGCCCATCTGACCTCCACAACCCAGTTACTGGGTAATACGATACCCCTTGGTAAGACTGGTTGTCAGACTTTCGGCCTTCTGACGACCCGTAACGACTGTCAAAGTTCCAAGAATGACAGCCGGGATCAACGGCTTTACGTGCTTTCGTGCTTTCCGAGGCACGAAGGGGTCTATGTAAAGATGGTCTCCCATCTATGGAACAACAGCGTCAAGCGTAGCTAAACCTGATCGATTTACGCGCGGACACTATGAAAGAAAAATACCGTAAGATAAATTCCTATTTGAAAAATATCTTATGTGGCCAACTACTGGGCTTAAACAATATAAAAAAATCGAATCAAAGCTCTCATGACGTATTTTAAGAATAAAAACCATTTGTTGCACGAACAAAAACGTTAACTAAAATACAATGTTTGTCGAATTTTCTGTTTTACCTGGAAAACTAAAGGCTTCAGTAAACAGTGTGTTTGATGACATCGTCGCAATTATTTGTCAAACAAACAATATCGATTCGTGCACCTACTGTGCATACGTGAAATATTATAGTGGAAACAATTGACTGAGGGATATTTATTGACTCTTGGACATTACAGGCACTTCGGCTGCATTATTAAATGCGTAAATCGTGGAGGCTCTACCAAGATTTATGATACTTAATTATGTCTTGACCTGACCTGCTTTAACCAACCTCTTTGACTGATTTTCACCACGACATGAGAACTTCGGGTTGTTTTTTTTTTTTGGATGGGACGTCATCAAATAACTACTCCCGCTCTGGGCGGAGCGGGAGGGTACGTCAGACTCTTACTGACTAAAACCCACCCGTATTCCTTCTTGTTGCCTGTGTTGCCAGGGGCTTCGGTGACCCGTTATTCGAGTTCAGTTTGTGCGGACACTATCAAAGAAAAATACTGTAGGACGAAATCTTATTTTAAAATATCTTATACAATAAGCTCTCTACGAAGGCATCGATCGCTTCTAAAGTGGTTGCCCATACGCCAGCGCAGAGAGCAAAGGGCGCTGACCCCCTTGTTTTCATTTCTTGACTCTCCCTCTTCCCCTAGTTATCTCGCCCCCCACTTTCAGTACATTTGCGAGAACCATAATAAAAATCTACGCTCATCACACAATCGTCTTCTTCAATGTCCCACTCACCGTACTGACTTTATTCACTCTTCCTTCTTCGTTCAGTCTATCTCTCTGTGGAATGCGCTCCCCCAGGAAATCAGGATGACAACCAACCGATTATCCTTTCAAGTTAAAGTTCCCGAGCACATTCGTTAGAAGCTGGCAGTATCATCACAACGGTAATGTTTTCCCATTGTTTGTCTTATCTGTTTAGTATATTCGTGTATTTATTTGGTCTTATATTTATGTATTATATTTAATGTTGTTTAATAGGTTTATGTATGTATATACTTATATTTTAATAAATATGTATTCCACAGTTTTCGTTATTGCACCTACCGCTGTCTGCCTCTGCATCACCCAAAGGTTGACTGGTAGAAAATGCCTATGGCATTAAGTCCGCCTCTGTACATTTGTGTGCGTAAAGTATTAAATAAATAAATAAACGTGGCTACTACTGGGTTCAAACAATACAAAGAAGTCAAATCAAAGTACCGTCGACAAGAAAAAGATGCTCTCATGGTATATTTTTTTATTAGGCTCGTGCAGACTAGCGCGATATTGCGGGCGCGACAGGCATATTACTGCACCCGCGATATCACCCCAGTCTGCACGAGCCTTGAAGAACAAAAACCGGCCAAGTGCGAGTCGGACCACGCACAATGAATGGTTCCGTAGTTGGCATGAATTTATCCCAAACATTGTAGTTGAAAAATATGTTTTTCCATACATTCTAACTGCAAATGTAAGTTGGTCGACTATTACTCGTTAACTTGTAAAGCCTACTTAGCTGTGATAGTTTTCCTTTTAACTTCGTTGTATATAATACTGCCGTGAATATGTCAAATACCTAACAATTTGTACTTTAAGCTTAACTTTACGCAAACGGATCTCTGAATCGAAAAATGGCTTTCACGGACCTGCAATATTTTTGAACGGCCTACCCAACAATACCCCACACCATGGGATAAACGAGAAAAGAAAACATCCCCACTTTACGCGCAAGCAACAAAATTAAAATCTTGAGAAAAAAATATAGAGTACCTCTATATTTCTTTTTCTCAAGATTTTAATTTTCGGCGTGATTAATATCTATACCCATGCCAAAATTACAGCTTTCTTGTACTAAGAGTCTCTGAGCTAAGCCGCGAACAGACACAGACAGACGGACATGGCGAAACTATGGGTTCTTCGTTGTTTACGGAACCCTAAAACGATTGCATTTAAGACTGACGCCCCTATGAAATCTGCATCTAAAGTTTTCCACGCTCGCGATTCTCACACTGATGCATCTGAATCCAAGATGTATCTCAATCTAGTGACTCACCGACATCTAGCAATTTTACGCTGTAAGAGCTCAAACAGACTAGTCTTTGGTATGATTTTCTACACGTGCATACGTGGTACCTCGCCTTGCATGGATGGAACCATAAAGTAATGAAGTTCAGAAGGTTCACGCTTCTAATAAAAGTATAATAAAAACGTAAACAGCTTGTAAAGGGGAATCAATTTAAAACTTCCAACGTTTATATACGACGTATTATATACCATGCATGAACAGATGACCCATTGCATTATATCCTTTAAATCTCAGAAAGAGTTTAACCTGTTAAGTCCCGCGCGACACCGATTCGGAGTCAAAAAATAGAAAATCAATTGTGTTTCATTAGCTGTCCTTGACCAATTAATATCACAATTTACTGTTTGCCTGTGTTATCTCTAGTAGCCCAGAGGGTTTTTGTGCAAGCATATGCAGGGCAAAAAGTTGATAGCTGGGTAGGTGCGGCATGACGAGAGAATACTGAAAATATATTTGAAAGGTTTCAGATAGGATTCCAGTGGTCAGGAGTCCACTTTCAGTTTTAAAAATGCACCAAAAATAACATGATCTTCAGAGCCTTTGATTTCAGTGTGGTTACGTGTGACCTAACTCATAATGACTTAAATAGGCAAATCTAATGAAGAAATTGTGAGGTTTCCCTATAAATCTGACGAGTTTGAAAATTCGGATTTGGACAATTTTGAAAAGTATATTCTGTGCAAATAAAAGTTATTCTGTGTAATAGTGTAACCTATCCTGATAGTGAATATTTAACGAAAGCCCCTTGCAAATATAACGAAATTTCATTGATTTAGGAAAGTACCCAAAAGTGGTCATAATTTTGCATTTATCTCTAATTTAACGAATCGAATAGCTTTGGTAGCTATTTGAATTTAAAGCTGACCCTCTTGTGAAGATTTGTCGGTATTCAGAAATTTTAAAATATCAAACACTTGAAAGTAATCATGAAAAGTTATTTAGCAAAATTAGGACATCGTCAGAGTACACAATAAATAGAGTTGATTATTTCAAAACTTTACTATGTCACTAAGTTTACAAAAATACTTGAAAAACATCCTCATCAGACGGGATATGCAAGAAGTTATCAACAAATAAAAAAATATTCAAAAGTTCCCGTCAATTTGTTTGATAAAGGTGGCAAAGATGGAAAACCACAATTACTAAAATTAACGAAAACATTAAAGATTAACGCCTTGTTTTCTATTTAAGGCTCCGTGCATGAAAGAAACCCTTTTTTGACAATTTCTTATCTAATTATGAGACAGCTTAAAATAATTAAAACATTAAGTCTATGTAACTTGGCGGTTCTGCGCACTGCGTGCGTTGCTGCGCGACGCCTGTACACCAGGCACCGCAGGCTCCGTATTCGACCTCCGGGTACGGAAGCCATTCAGACGCCTCCAAGCGAAGATCCTGCGGGCCAGGGGACTGGCCCGCGAGGAGTCGCTGGGGACGCCCGTACATAGTGCTACGGGATAAACTCCGCCCATGGGCTCCCCCGCTGACGCAGAGTCCCCAGCCCCAGCTTTTGGAGGACGTGGTGAGCGCTCTGTTCCCTTCGCGAGGGGAACACTGCGCCCCACCCATAGCTCCGGTACCCGATGCAGACCCCACCACCGACGCCGACGACGACGATGCTCCGGAGGTGACCGAGGTAGAGATGAGAGTGGCGGTACGCAGGCTGGATGCCAAAAATACCGCCCCAGGACCCGACGGCTTACCTGAGAAAGCCAGGAGCCTTGGAGGCTCTCGGGCCGCGACTAAGGAGGCTCCTAAGCGCATGCTTGGAGAGAGGCCAGTTCCTGCTTCGTTGGAAAACGGGGTAACTGGTCCTCATAAAGAAACCGGGGCGCCCTGCGGACTCTCCGTCCGCTTATCGGCCCATCGTGCTGCTCGACGAGGTGGGCAAGCTCTTTGAAAGAGTCATTGCAGACCGCCTCGTCGGCCAGCTGGTGCGGGTGGGGTTGGATTTGGAGAGCCAGTTTGATTCCCGCAGGGGGCGCTCAACGGTGGACACCATCATGTGCGTGCGCGCCCTCACGACGGGGAATGCAGTTGCCCAGGGTGGTGTCGTCTTGGCGGTGTCTCTAGACATTGCCGATGCCTTCAATTCCCTGGAGTTGCATCAGGGAGGTACTCCGGTACCACCGGATGCCGACCTGCCTCTGTCGTGTGGTCAAGGCCTAGCTGACGGACACGGCCGTCATCTACCCCTGTCACCAGGGAGTGTGGAACCGGCAAGTGATGTCGTGCAGTGTCCCACAGGGATCGGTCCCGGGGCCGCATCTGTAGGACATCGGATACGACTGTGTGCTGCGCGCCGACCTCCCTAGCGGCGTTAGCGTAGTATGCTACGCTGACCACTCGTTCCCAAGGGAGGTCGCACCAAGCGGCGGCCGAAGTAGCGGCACGCGGGGTTGCGACAATCGTCGAAAGGATCCGGCAATTGGGACTCGAGGTGGTCCTGCACAAGTCCAAGGCCATGTGTTTTCAAGGTCCTCGGAACGTGCCACCGTCGGGATCCCAAATAACGGTAGGAAGGGCATCAAGTCGTATCGGCATCAAGTCGACGATGAAGTACCTGGGACTCGTCCTCGACAGCCGGTGGAACTTCGTGGAGCATTTCCGACATTTGGCTCCCAAACTGGAGCGGGCCAGGGGGGACTCCTTTGAAGCGGCTCCTGTCCAATCTAGGGCGTCCAAACGCCTCTTGCCGGAGGCTATACGCGGGAGTCGTGCAGTCCATGGCCCTTTACGGAGTACCTGTGTGGGCGCGTTCCCTGGCGCTGCAGCCAGCCCGCCGGTTGAGCGCGGTCCAAAAGGTCTTGGCCATTCTGCTGGTCCGGGGATACCGCACGGTCTCCGGTGAGGCGGCATGCCTCCTTGCAGGATTGCCGCCATGGGATCTGGAGGCAAAAGTCCTCGTGCACGTATGGGAGTGGCGCGAGAAGGCGAAACGCCGGGGCGTAACTCCACTGCCGCGAGAAATCGCGGCACAGCAGACAGAGCTCCGGCGGGATCTCATGGCGACATGGAGAGTACGATTGTCGCAACCTAGTGCTGGGCACGCCACAATTGTGGCGATAAGTCTCCTCTTTGAGGAGTGGCTAGAGAAGCGCCACGGCGTCCTCACCTTCCGCCTGACGCAGGTCCTCACTGGACTCGGCAGCTTTCTGGAGGTTCCTGTGTTAGATAAGGCGGGAGGAAACACCCGGGTGTCACCACTGTTTAAATCACCCGGAGGACACGGTGGAGCATATGGTGGAGATCTGCCCGGCTTGGGCAGAGCACCGCCGTGTCCTCGTGGAGGCGATCGGCGGCAGAGATCTCTCGCGTCCGGCCCTGGTTCAGGCCATGGTATGGAGCGAGAGGGCATGGGCAGCCGTCACCTCCTTCTGCGAAGCATTAATGCTCGCAAAGGAGAAGGCGGGACGGTTGAGGATAAGGCAAATTTCGCACCCTCTCGCCCCTAGCCGCCCTGGGCGTCGGGAATCCCGGGCGGATTTCCGGCCACCGTAGGCGCGGGCTTGCGGACGGTGAGCAATGGGTAGCTCACCATACGGTAAGGACCAGGCCCGGGTCGACGGCGCGTTGTGTTCCACGCGCGTCTCAAAGCGATGTCATCAGCACAAGTGTAGGGGTCCACTAGGGCCGATGCCTGCCGGGGTCGCGGGAAAGTTCGAAAGGGTTACCGAGGCCCCCCGCAACGCAACGGAAGGAAAACGGGTGGGTTTAGTCAGTAAGAGTCTGACAAATTCGTGTCAGTCACAGCAC
Organism: Atethmia centrago; assembly: GCA_905333075.3. NCBI lineage: Eukaryota > Metazoa > Arthropoda > Insecta > Lepidoptera > Noctuidae > Atethmia > Atethmia centrago. The sequence goes on along the minus strand of HG995374.1, from coordinate 24,323,194 downwards.
ATGTTAATAGTTTCATCGCTTTTGCGCTCTTCAAAGTACAGTTTATTTCGCATTTAATTTACTTAATGAAGATATTGTATGATCATATAATAAAATATTGATTAGGATAGCTGAAGCACAACAAAATTATTTTTAACCGACTTCTAAAAGAAGGAAGGTATCAATTCGTCTGTATATACAAGCTGAATTTTTCAAATCGGCATGGATGGTCAAATCCGAAACTATAGGTAATAGCGAAATATACGGAGTTGTCGTCTGTACAGACGAATGGATAACCCCCTTCTTCTAGAAGTCGGTTAAATATAAATTTGTATCAAATGATCTTTCATTTAATCTAGTTAACTCACAGCAGGTGGCCTCAGCAGAAGTGTTCAGGCTATTTAAAAAAAACCCATAAAAACGAACTATCACTAAGAATTAGGATCGATATCGCTAACGATATCGAGTGCAAAGTTCGTAGTTACAATAAAACCTTGAATAGAAAAGTGGTAATACGTAAACAAGGCGTTTTGGAAGTCGTTGTGCAGAGATATATGTAGGTTTTTTTTTCACTTTTTGGTGTTGTTCCTACCAAGCACATATTTGAAAACCACTTGCTATGTTAACAACAGTGTCATGAATCTTTATAACATTATCTGCATATACAAAGTAGATTAATTAAATACGTATTACTGAAGCTAACTGAAGAACTACGAAACCAAACTTAGGCTTAGACTCGTGGTGTACGAGCGTCTTGTTCTGAGAATAATACAAGAATCTGGATAATGTCACCATTTAATAGGCGACATAAGAGACGAGCAGCGATGGCGAATGCGCCATGCTACGAATGTAAACCGACAATCGCCTTTCAGGTTTTGAATGAAGTCGTACTTCCGACCTTATCTTGTATTTGAAAATCCATTCCGGAGATTATCTTTCTCGTTACGTGCTGAGAATATACATGCACTATTTACGTATAGTAATAGAATTATTATTTAATATTTAGTTGCAATGAAAATGAAGAGTCCACCACATATTACGAGGGGAGATTGAGAATATTTATGATGAAGTGAATAAAAAACTCACTCATTCAAAAATGTATTTAAAATCTAATTTTAATACTAATGCATTATGTAAGGCCGAACGAAATTATATTCTATTCAAAGTAATATTGAAGAAACATGTCCTATCGCATTCAGAAATACCTACTTACTGTAGATTTTGATTTGTGACAGATTTTTTTTAACCGGAACAGTATTCCCAAAGATTAAGTACCACTTACAAACAAACAATAACTGTTACTTCAATAGAATATTCGTTTAGAAGTTTAAATCAATATGTGTGATGGGTAAAACTTATAACGACTTAAACAAAATTGCGAAAGCAATTTCTTTAATTGTGGATTTCTACTCTCCTAATCAATTCTAACTCTTTTAGATCGTCAAGGATTCAAAGACAGTTCTTTACACATACATACATACATCGCTCGATTCGATTCACAAAGTGAAGACTGTACCAACTTATAAAGTTGATTTCCATTCGCTTGAGGATTCTGCAGAATCAAATAATATCTGTCATAGAAAATGACGGAATCCAATCTTTCTACTAGCGAGGATTTAGTCTCTCTGCAGACACAAGAACATTACATCACTTCCGTAAACCCTCAAAGGGTTGGGTAAAAGTGAACCTGGACCTAATTCCAGGTACACAACAAATAAAAAAAAAATACACGTACTAGTGCTAACACTACCGGGGTCGCGGGAAGGTACTAATGGGTCACCGAGGCCCCTGGCAACACAGGCAACACGAAGGAATACGGGTGGGTTTTAGTCAGTAAGAGTCAGACACACCCTCCCGCTCCGCCCAGAGCGGGAGAAGTTATTTGAAGGCTCCTACATACTGGCGCGACATGTCGCGCGACGCGTCGCGACACAAAGGCACCGCCTGTAGCGCTACACGCGGTGTCTTTGTGTCTCGTCGCGCCAGTATGTAGGAGCCTTGATGATTTCCCATCCATCTATTTGTTGTGTAGCGCAACAAGCATTTTTGGCGCTTGTATGACATTAAAAGTGGGGGCTGTAGGTAAACATTTTTTTTATTTTTTTTCGATCAATGCGGGTTCTCTTTTTTTTTTTTTTTTTGAGGGTGGGAAATCATCAAATAACTTCTCCCGCTCTGGGCGGAGCGGGAGGGTGTGTCAGACTCTTACTGACTAAAACCCACCCGTATTCCTTCCTGTTGCCTGTGTTGCGGGGGCCTCGGTGACCCATAAGTACCTTCCCGCGACCCCGGCAGGCTATGCGGGTTCTCTAAAGTGACGTTAACTAAAGTTGAATTATTAATTCAATGGAGACATCTGACATGTGCTAGCTGTCACTTTGTGTAATAAAATGGTCATATTTATTGTAACGGTGATCGTTTAGTTTAATCGATTTAAGGCTCCTGCATACTGAGGCGATATCGCGGGCGCGACAGGCAGCAATATGCCTGTCGCGCCCGCGATATAGCCTCAGTATGTAGGAGCCATTATATAAGTCTAAAATAAATGTATAATAATAAGTGTAAAAGTCTGGAATACAGTAAATCTGACCATTTTATTTACACAAAGTGACAGCTATCGCGTGTCTGATTACTCCTTCAACTTTACGTCTACCCCCAAATAGCCTATCTGACCACGACTCAGGTACTGAGTGTGACTAAGTTCTGGAGGTCAGATAGGCAGTCGCTCCATGTAAAATACTGGTATTCAGCTCCATCGTCAGACTGAAAGCGGACCGCAACATAGTTGGGAAAAGGCTAAGCAGATTGACTGACCAGACCGACGTTGTCCTGTCCATATAATAATTCACACAAAAAATCCCATGGAAAAAAGGAGGTTTAGTTTTCAAGAACACTTTCCGGGAAACTTTTCTTTCCAAAATAGAACAAAAAAATAACACAAATAACAATTAACAATTTTAAAATAACATTTCAAACAAAGTAATTTCCAAATCGGTCCGTTCTCAAGTGATGCGCCTGCCAACGAGCAGCATTTCGTTTTTAGGGTTCTGAAGTCAAAAGGCAACCTTATAGTTCGCCATGGCCATCTGTCTGTCTGTCTGCGGCTTAGCTCAGAGATTCTTAAGGCACGTGCAGACTAGCGTGAAATCGCGGGCGTGACAGGCAGAAATATGCTTGTCGCGCCCACGATATCGCCCCAGTCTGTAAGAACCTGTAGTACTAAAAAGCTGTAATTTGGCATGGGTATACATATATATTAATCACGCCGCCAGAGTGAAAAAATAAAATAAAAAACCCCTTTGCACGTAATATGGGGATGATATTTTTATATCTCGTTTTTTCCCATGGTGTGAGGTACGAGTATCGTTGGATTTAAACCAACCACCATTTTTCGATTCAGGGATGCGTTTCCCCCACTGGTTGTTTTCGGATATGTGAAAAAAATCACTGCAGTAGTATATTTATCAAATTAAAAAATTAAAACTATCACAGCTAAGTAGGCGTTACAAGTTAACGAGTAATAGTCAACCAACTTACATTTGTAATTGGAATGTATGGGGGAACATATTTTTCAACTACAATCTAAAGTTTGTTTTTGGGATCAATTCATCCCAACTACGGAACGGGAACCCAACGTGAACTACGGAACTTCATTGTGCGTGGTCCGACACGCACTTGGTCGGTTTTTATTCTTAAAATATACTGAGAGCTGCTTCTTCTTTTTTTGTCGACGGTACTTTGATTTGACTTCTTTATATTGTTTGCCTAGTAGTTAGCCACGTTGATAGAGGGCTTCAGCAGAACCCTTCAATTTGCGTGGCCCGACACGCCCTTGGCCGGTTTTTATTATATAGATAAAAGAATAGATGTAGATTGACCTATAATGAAGCTTTATTCCAAAATAACAGCTGACTCGTTTCATCGCATACAACAAAATGACATCACAACTCTATGGACAATCCAATCGAATTCACAAAGGAGGTTCAATTATGCGCCAAACTGCATCGAACATGACACGTTGACTCAGCAAATGCAGGCACACTTATCTAAAAGCTATTTTCATGATGCGGGCAATAAATAACTGAACCACTGAAACGAAACCGTAAATCAGAAACGGCTTAGTATGATTCAGTACCAAGTACCAACTGATGTCGAATTTATGATATAAACAAACAAAGAAACTGGTATTTTATTGTTTGTAGGAAAACTAGCGACCCACCCCTGCTTCGCATGGTTTTTATGACTTGACAAAACATCTAAATTTCAAAATTATATTTATTGAAACGTCATTCAGTACGAATATTTCTATATTTATATTCTTGCACACATACAAACTTGGTATATAGCAATATTTAACGAAACATTTATGTAAATTAGGTACTCAATATAATATCAATATAGACTTTAGACTTTTTGAAGACAACCTTTTGGTTCCGAAGCTCGAATAGAACTAACTTAGCAAGTGACGCCCCAAATACCATATTTCCATTCCGTTCTGTTAAAAAACCAACACTTTAACGGTAACTATCAAATGAGATACTTTTAAACTTCATAACTACGCTGATACAAAAATCATTTGAGGCAAATCACATACTTCAAGATATTATATTTATTATTTAAAATCACTACAAATCTTATTAATATTTGGAAATCATGACATTTAAGTAAGTTTAATATTAATGTAAACACATAAACCTGCCAGAATGAATTCTCAAAATGATGATGTAAACTGCATCAACATCCGTTGGATAATTTAGAAGAACAACGCACATGGACAGACACAAAAAGCGACTTTAATTTATAATAATAATTATGTATATAGATATGAAACATGTACCTTGTGATCTTGTGATATATCGTGCGAATGTTCCTGGCGGGTTTCGTAAATCGTCCCGATTTCGGTTGCAGTCGATTTTGAAAGCAAACTATACATTAATGCTTGAATGGAGAAAGCAAGTCATATTTTTGTTGGAACTGATGTTGAGTGTCGTCAACAGATGTGTAAAATATTGTGCTGCAGAATAGATTACGAGTTGTCTCTATGCGCAAGATATATTGTCTAGGTTATATCGGTAGTTATGTCTGTTTTTGAGGAAAGCGGGTGGATATCTTCTTCTGATCTGGCAAAAACGCCAAGACACAAGTTTCCTTTAATTAAAACTACTTACAAAAAAAATATTGTGATCAAGTCGCAAAGTAAAGGTCAACTGTTAAGGGTTGTAAAAAAACTAGCTTAGACTTAACGGTAAATAAGAGGGTGAAGGCTGTTTGCATTTTTTCTATTTTATGTTTTTGTGTCTGAAAGCACCTTAACTATTGAATAGCTATTAATTCAAATAATAGCCTACATTCACATAATCAGCCTATAATGTTCCCACTGCTGGGACACGGGCCTGCTCTCTGTGAGAGGGAGTGGGCCGTAATCCACCACGCAAGCCCAGTGCGGGTTGGTAGATGTCACATGTTTTCGAATTTTTGGTTCTAGGACATGCCGGTTTCCTCACGATGTTTTCCTTCAGAGCAGTTGTGATTAAATGATTTACACAAAGTAAAGCGCCTGTCTGGGTTCGAACCGAAAGTCGTAGTCGTTATCACTGGGCCACATATGTATATAGGAAAATAATAGTAATGTTCCCTCCTACTGCTGGGACACAGGCCTCCTCTCGTCGAGAGGGAGTGTGCTGTAATCTACCACGCAGGCCCAGTGCGGGTTGGTAGATGTCACATGTCTTCGAATGTTTGGTTCTAAGACATGCCAGTTTCCTAAAGATGTCTTCCTTCGCCGTTTTTGGAGCAGTGGTAATGAAATAATTTACACAAAGTAAAGCCTGTCTACACTGAAAAAAAATAATCGATACTTTTTATTGTTGTTGTACAGTAAAAAAAAAACGGTTCAGGAAACTTATTTTTATGTTAAAATAGTTGATTACTGACAGTGCACTGAAATGGGCAAAAACAGTAAAGAGCTAAACAGTTATTTCAATTGGATGAACATTCAAGTTTACTGAAACAAACAGTTTCTTTTAAGTATTGCCGTTTTCACAGCTTAAGAGATGCACAGTAAAATCTACTGTTATAACTCAACTGGTTTTTTTTTCAGTTAGTTTTACTTCTTTGGACAATAGGCTATATCTATTTTTACTGACCAAAGCGGTGAATATTACCGAAAAATCGTTTGGGTTTACCGATTTTTTTTTTCAGTGTAGGTTCGAACCTACGACCTACAACTCGTAAGTACAAATAATAGCCTCTATAACTCTCGTTAGCGTAATCGGGTCAAATCCATAACATAACATAACATAACATCACATCACATCACATCACTCACGTCTGTAGTCCCTTAAGGGTTAGGCAGAGGTGTACCTATAATACAAAAGTCCAATGTAATAAGGATTCAAGTTAATCAATCAATAGGGTATTTTACTATATACGAGAAAAAATCTATAAATATATTTTTGAGATAGTTTAGGCAAAAAGGAGTCGGAAAATGTTACTTTTAGTTCATAAAATAACAAAATAAATTTTAAAATTCAATTCAATGTTTTCAGTTTTTCTAATCAAATGTTAAAAAACACCTTGAAATAGTAGCCGCCATGTTATTACGTCATACGGCTATGTTAACAAAAACGTGTCAATTATCATAAAGATCAGCGCATTTGTTTTCATAGCCCAGTGACGTCATGACCACAGAGCAACATGGCGTCCACTGCGTCCAGCGTTTTCGTCAACCTACGCGCGAAATTTGAAAATGTACAATTTTAAAAGCATTTTTATGGCACATAACGAATGAATAAAAATTTTGTTATTTTTTTTTCGGCATATTAGCACTATAGAATTTAATTAAGACCCTTTTAAAAATGGGTGTAAGACCCTATTGTCATCAAGGGAGTGCAACCAGGCACAAATCCGGATTTCGGGCTGCTACTGAGAAATTCCTGATGGAAAAACCCAATAACACTTTTGCCCGACCTGGGAATCGAACCCGGTACCTAATGCTCGGCAGTTAAATAGCGCTAGCGACCACGACACCAACGGGGCAGTCAGATCATATCCATTTCTGGCAAAATATGCCCTGCATCCATGTATAAGGCATACATGCACACGTATATAATGTCTATGGAAGGAGAAAAAAGAAAATATAAGAGCGTCATTTTTACGGTAATCTTAGTAATTTATCAGTCTTACTATAAGAGTACGTGATTCAACTATATTATGTCTATCTACCTCCAAATGCGATCATATGTTTGAGGGGACGCTGATATGTGGTTGGAAGTGATGTTTCAGCGTCGGCGTGAGTAAATCGTAATATTTATTGTACATAGTTGCGGTTTTTATTTATTTTTGTCTTTAATTTATAATAAATTGTCTTTTTATTATTTTTTTATTCCATAGTGGGACTCATATGTGTCCGTAGGTGTGTCTGTGGGTGGCATCACAGTGGGCCCTATTGGAATACCAAAGCTGCGGTATTTATTTTTTAAATATCGCAGCATTGCATTGCTGAGATAGGAACCCTTTTTGGCGTCGCACAAGTTGTTTTTTTTTGTATTTTGATTAATAGAACAAATATGTGAATATTGTTAGTTTTAAATGTTCCATTTTCTTTTTACTTTTGTATTTCTAGTGCTTGTCGCAAATAACATATTTTTCTTTCTTTATATTATGTTTTCTCAAGCCGACTGGTATATCTTCCTAGTAGGTACAAGTTTCGAAAAAGTTGAATATCAAAGATGAACGTGAATTCTCGTCATTTAATAAAATGTTTCAGGGCTTTCGAATCTAATATCTGTAATAGATACGAGTACGTTTATAGATTTTCTGAAACATATCGTCGACTGTAATCTAACTTGGCGTAAGGGATAAATAGCTACTTTTCAGGTGAGCCAAAAAACATTTTATTTGGCATGTTCTTTTTTCTTTTTAGGTTATATTGAAGTGGTTTATATGGTAGTGTCTAACTTTTTGGCCTCTTATACTTGATATATTCTATTTACCCATTAAAGCTTTAGTTACAAAGATGGCAGGTCTGATATGTCAAAAAAAAAATACCAATAGCCCTAACTTTTGTTTATGTACACGAGTTTAAATGACGGAACATTATCAACATGCCATTATTTAGAGTCAAAATGGCGTAAGTGTTTTATCATGTAGGTTGTATTAATTCTGATAAATATAAAGGCAAACAAAGGGTATTGAGGAAAAAAAAATATCAAATTGTTTTTTTTAATATTTTTAAACTCAAAATCAACTTTTAAATCAATACAAAACACCATCCATAATTTTAATTTTAACAAAATTATAATGTTTAAAGAATGAATGAATGAATGAAATGCACCGACCCCAGCGTGGTTAAACCAGACTCGATTGCTCGAATGAACCCAAAGATTCGCACTAGTCCCTGGAGCCTCATGTTTCATGGGACTACAGAGACCATTGCATATCAAAGAGTAGACCGGGGGGCGCGGTAATGGTCAGGAAGACGTGCCCTTAGGATAGGAACGATTATTAGAGCCTACCGGATATGCATGCTTGAGCAAGCAATGGAACAGTGGAGATCCGGGTAATTTATCTATGTTTTAACAACGTCGCTGCCAGGTTGGCTCAGGTCCAGTTGCTTTCTCGACTCTTTTCTGTGTCACTGCTATGCTGTGTTGCACGTTGCTGTTTCCAATGTCTTCATCTGAGTTCTCGCTACTATCCGTTTCTGATTTCTTGTAAATCACGCTAGCAGCCTTCCTGATCTTATCTTGATCTTCAGCCGTGTCCATCCAAAAGTTGATTTCCATGTCGAAGTACTTCATGTCCTGCTTTAGGTTGTCATTCCAGGTGTAAATAGGTCGGCCGACTTTCTTAAATTTGACCTTATACCTACTACATTGCTGCATGTAACAGATGTGGTTCGCGGCGCCTGTGCACATGTGCAAGATAGCACATCCTGTGGTTCTTGATGCGTTTGGTTACAGTTTTCCGTCTAAGATTTCATGCATTTTCTTTTCCTTTGGTTTATTCCTAGCGTGGTTAATCAATTCTCTCATGATAACTCTCTCATACCTTCTCGATCTTGACCTGTTAGCTTTAGTGAGTGCCGATACTTTCAAACCGTGTATCATACAAGGCACGATCACCATTCGATACATGAGTCTGGCTAGTTTCCAATCCATCTTTGAGTTTGTTATGAATGGTAATAGTGATTTTGCGTTTCTAGTGTCCCGTTTGCAGCGTTTTTTAATTGTGCTTTTCCTGCTTAATGCATATGTTATGTGTGTGCCTAGGTATTTAATTTCATCGACTGTAGGTAGATTTATTCCATTAATGGCCGTCATACATGGGCCGTTTTCTTTGTAGCTATGGGGTCTCTAATTAGTATTTTTGTTTTTGTTTCATTTATTTGGAGGCCGACACTAGCAAGTAGGGGTTTAATATGGTATAGAATTTCTTCTAGCCGTTCAATGTCATCTGTAATGAAGATAAGGTCGTCCGCAAATGATAATACCAGGGGGAGTGAGATTGCACGATCCTGATCCAGTTTGATTAATTGAGTTTCCTCTTCAAGGGTTTTAAGGACCTCATCCATGACCATTGTAAAGAGACGAGGGGACAACGAGCAACCTTGTTTGAGTCCCTTTCCTTTGATAATACAGCTGCTTTGCTGGCCACACCATTTTATGCATGTTCGTTCATTCATGCAAACTTTGATTATCCTGTTGGTTAGTGGTTTGTTAGTTCGTTGTATTAAAATATCTCGCAGTGCGTTGGTCGACATGGGCAAAAGCTTTTTCTACGAGTATGTCGAGAGCGAGTACATGAATCCTTTTTCCTCCCCGCCATTCTTCATCCAAGACCCTTTTAAGCGTAAAGATGTGGTCATCTGTTGACCTATTGTTTAAAAGGCAGCCTGGTAATTGCCTAATTCTTTTATTCTTTCGTCTAATTTTTTAGCATGTAGGATGCGTAAATTCTGTAACCCGTTTATGTATTCGTAGCTTTAGGGTTACTGTTTTTCGGTATTGGTACCTGCACTGTCTCTAACCACGTGTCAGGTACTTTGTTATTTGCGCAAGTTTTGATCATATGTTTGGTGACGGCTATCTGTAGTATTTGGGGCATCGCTATGAATAGCTCGATTACAACTTGATCTGTTCCTGGAGCTTTCCCGTTTCGCATGTTGTTAATGATTCCCGTTACGTCGTCCAAAGTGGGTCCCGTATTTTATGCGTATGTTATCTGCTTTGTTATATTAACCGTGGGTATGGGTGGGCCCTCGGATTTTTTTAGGATTTCCTCCCGCGGTTTTTTTCCGGCGTTTTGTTTGTAGTTTGTTGCTCCTGTAAAATAAGTAAAGTATTTGCATGCGTTTTACAGGGATATATTCTATTTACCCATTAATTAAAGCTTTAGTTACAAAGATGGCAGTTCTGATATGTCAAAAAAAATACCGATAGCCCTAACTTTTCTTTTTGAATACGAGTTTAAATGAAGGCGTAAGTGTTTTATCATGTAGGTTGTATTAATACTGGTAAATATAAAGACAAACAATGAGGGGAGGGGGGGGGTAATGAGGAAAAAAATACTAATTTGTTTTTTATTAATATTTTAATATTTCTAAACTCAAAATCAACTTTTGAATCAATACAAAACACTTCCATGATTTTAATTTTAACAAAATTATAATGTTTATTTTTTTTTTATTCATGTTCGCCACAGGTTAGCCACATTTCAGTCACAGTTTTGCAACTAGAAATGATAATATTACGCTAATAAAATCTAAACTAAAAATATTAAAAATCTATTCTTTTTCATCATTAGTGCTTTCATCGTTATCACTTTCTTAACTTCACTGTTATCCTCCATAATTAAAACAAACGTCAAAAGCTTATAAGCTGACAATGACGATTGCGAATCAGTTCAAACAAAAAATAATGGATGAAGATTCAACTACTTACCTACTATAAGTTTTAGTTTTAAGCATGGTGAATAATAATATCTGGCCCTCTTTCTTTAAGCCGTTTTTTTTTTTTTTTTCGTTTGCTAAAATGCGACGGATGTTACTATAAAGAACTGCTTCAAACTACAACAAAATAAAATGTATAATAATAATAATATCCTTTATTTCAGGCAACAAAAGCCCACAAAAACATAAAAACAATAACTATTAACGAATACATATTTTCTACAACAAACTTAAAAACTACTGCACACGAAGTGTCGTGTTACGCATTTTTTTTTTTTTTGGGTGGGAAATCATCAAATAACTTCTCCCGCTCTGGGCGGAGCGGGAGGGTGTGTCAGACTCTTACTGACTAAAACCCACCCGTATTCCTTCCGCTGCCTGTGTTGCCAGGAGCCTCGGTGACCCTTTAGTACCTTCCCGCGACGTCGTGTTACGGTGCGAGGTGTCGCGTTGCCGACCGTGGAAACGATACAGCACTTCTTTCGGCCAAATTTGTGCATATTAACATAAGGGACAATTTCACCTGAAGCATATTGACAGAAGGGGCGTTCAGAGACAAACAAATAACTTAACTTAGGGGCCAACAATAAATAAATTCTTAAATTAATTTTGACTACAGTTATTCCTAAGTGTCTTTTACGCCAGTGTGATATGAAATATCAATACATTCGTCAATCGCATTTTTACTTTTGTCCAATTAATCATATTTTTGTTTAAAAATGATTAAGAAATATCAATTTTCTATGGCGTATTGGACATTTTCTTCAAAGCGGTGTTATGTACACCATTCGAAAAAGCGCAAAAAAATGTAACATTCTATACACATTTTGAGCAAAATGTCGCTTACGCTAAGTTAGATTACGGTCGACGATATTCGGCAGGCGACGCGATGACATTAAAATGTTAGGGAAAAAAACGAGGTTTTCGTATAACATTGTTTGTAAGAAAGAAAAATGTTTATTTTGTCACAGAAACACGTACATGTAATTTCCTTTTTTTTGGCTCTTGGACCTTGTACCTACTAGGATTTCCGGTAACACCGGAAATCCTAGTAGGTACAAGACACAAACATCTGTGTAGCCAGGGGATACACAGATGTTGGTGTCTTGAGTGAACTAAATAAGTTATTATTATTAAATAAAATATTAAAAAACAAAAACTGAAAAGAACTGGAAGATGTAGTGACAAAAATTTCAAAGAGTATGCTTAGATGGTTTGGCCATGTTGAGAGGATGAACGAAAGGCGACTAACAAAAGGTATTTACAAGGCAGATTTAAGTGGAAATGCATGGAGGGGACGCCCCAGAAAGACATATAGTGACCTCATTAATGATATTCTTCAAAAAGGTCAGGTACGTAGTACTCGCAACCGGCGTGCGTGTATGACCAGATGTATGACTTAAACGAAGCAAAAGGAGTATGTAAGGAGCGTAGCAGGTGGCGTTCTATAGTTTCTGCCTACCCCCATGGGAAGAAGGCGTGAGTTTATGTATGTGTATTAAAAAACAAGTAGATTACTTACTTAAAACAAAACAAATGTTTTATTAAAAGCACGGAAAAAAACACTAAATATGTTATTTTGTCAACCTTGAAATGTAATGTAAGAAAATTACCAAGTGCCTGTCGGACAACGCACGATGACGGGTTCCGTAGCTAGGATGAGTTTATCCTAACAACAAACTTAACGTTGTAGTTAACAAAACATGTTCTCCCATACATTCCAACTGCAAATGTAAGTTGGTCGACTATTACTCGTTAACTTGTAAAACCTACTTAGCTGTGATAGATTTCCTTTTAACTTCTTTTATGCTATTACCGTGTTTTTTTACGTATCGAAAAACTACCATTTAGCCGGCAGGGAGGCACTTTAATGCTTAATATTACGCAAACGGATCCTTGAATCGAAAAGTGGTGTTCACAGACCCGCAATATTTTTGAACGGCCCATCCAACAGTACAGCATTCATCATTTTTGCAGCCGAAAGGGATACCGAGGCCCATGGCAACACAGGCAACGGAAGGAACACGGATGGGTTTTAGTCAGAAAGAGCCTGTGACACACCCTCCTGCTCCACCCAGAGCGGGAGAATTTATTTGATGATTTCCCACAAAAAATAAAAAAGTGGGTACACTTGCGTCTCACACACTCGCAATATTTTTAACGTCCTTTCCAACGATGCCCTATACAATAGGAAAGATGAGAAAAAAAAACCTCTTTAAGTATAAAAAAATAATGATATTTATTTACATAACTAAATTACAAGATGATTATTAACATTAACTAAATTAAATTAAAACTAAGTTAAGCCTAAAAAAGCCCCTCGGGGCATTGTACCGAGGATGCTGGCGGCATTTCCTCGCTGAATTGCAATGCTGATGCGTTGCGCGAGAAAGCCGCCAGCTTTTCGGTCACCAGTTACATCAACTAGACGTTTCGCGATTTCCGCAAATAACTTATGCGCACTGGGACCCCACGGACCGAGGGTCTCGACTCTCTGTCAAGGCCTCCATATTTAATAAAAGTTTTATTGTAGCAATTTTGACGGCGTGATTAATATGTATAGCCATGCCAAATTACAGCTTTCTAGTACTAAGAGTCTCTGAGCTAAACCGCAGACAGGCAGACAGACAGACGTATATAGCGAAATTATATGGGGTTCCCTGTTGACTACGGAACCCTAAAAAGTTGCTTGACACACATCATCTATGAAAGTTGGTATAAATTATGTCTTCCAGGAAAAATACATGGTTTGTGTTTATTTTTTTTTTGTTTTGTTTCCCGTCATCCATCCCTAATAGAAAATGAATCGACTAGTTCTAAACTTCCAATGCAAAATGAATTTTTTTGAATATTCCTCGAGAAAATTTTACGAGAATACTAAACATTATCATTGGTTCTAGAAAGTCACGAATATACACAAGTTTACTAGAAAACTATCAATTATTCAGTTTCTCTACGTCTGATTTTGATCAATATTCAATATTTATATTTCGATTTAATTATTCATGAGATTTTCAATTAATTTGAAAGTTTAAACAAAATAAAATAATAAAGAAACTTAGACAGACTACATAAACAAATTATTATTATTATCATAAGTTAATCTGCTAGGCATACCTACATCTAGAAAATCATTGTGGTACAATCTATCATCTACATGAACTACAGACAAAAATATCAATTACGTATTTATGAAAGCTCAACAATATTAGTATTGTTTAAAACCTCGACTGTTCGAGGTTAACCTTTTGGAAACAAACATATTTTCCCCTAATTCACTGCAACTTAAAATACCTCCTGAAAGATTAATGTCCGATCAATCTTCACAAGCTAATAAAATTGAGTTCTAAACATAAACAAAGGAAAAATACGAACTCAACTAACAATGAATGTAATACATTTCATACACGATCCCTTAAGCCGCAAAATAATTCATCATGAAATACTGAAATCTTTCAGATAACTCAAATAGTTTCAAGATTCTTCGTCGATTCAGACTCAGTGAATCAGAACTTTTGTTAGTTTGAATGAGGACATCTAGTGTTGAACTATGGAACTAAAATATAGAACGTATGACCGTTCTTGACTTCTTAAGTGTGGGCAATGTTTCTTTATGTGCTGAGAGCTTTTCAGTTTGTGTTCTTTTTTTTATTATTTTCTCTCTTTATTCTCGAAACGGATTGTGAAGGCCTTAGAAAATAATTTCATGCTCTCTAGTTTTATCATTCTATGTTATTAGACTTATTTTTTTTTTTGCTGTTGACAACAATTTTGTAGCCTCCTTCGCCAGAGCCTTTTCAGTCTTGATAAACATAATTAGGTTTAGAAAAATGATTGACTTTCATAAAAAAATATTCAGCTATGTCATCTTCAATTTAGTATCAAAATTTTCTATATTTTTAGTAAATAACGTGGCCTCTAAATTATGACTTCAAGCCTCATATCTTTTAATGGAACCCATTTTTATAAAATGTAGGTACCTTTCATTAACAATATCATCTTCTATACTGAATTTTGGCCAAAAACCGTTGATTACTCGTACAAGACCGAGTTTACTGGTAAACAACATAACACTGGCCACATAACATTGCCAACGGCCTTAGAAAAACTAATAAGAACAAGAAAAGTTTAATACAGTCCCGAAAGTTGTGCAGGAATTTCGAGCCTCTCCCCTCTACATAGTTCTTATATAGACAAATTAGTTTCGACTTATTACGCACTACGGTGGTACTTTAGATCTTTTATCTTTTTAAGATGTTAAACAATGTTGGTAGCAGGTCCGAATTTAGGGCAGGGCAACAGGGGCACTGGCTCCGGGCCTCCACAAAGAAGGGGCCTCCACAATTTAATTTTTTAGATAAGAAAAAATATACATCGTTTGTGTCCATCAAAGAAAAAAAAGTTCACAATCATAACCTCCTAAGGTACCTATTTTTAACTGTTTTTTTTTTTCACCTGTGGCACAAATTTTTCGGGACCTCCACTTCTTGGTGCCCCAAAGCCGCCACAACTTTAAATCCGGCCCTGGTTGGTTGCTTCTGTGCATTAGTCGACAAAGTACCGAACTCCTATTTCCGAAAATTTAATCGACCCTAGGCGGGTTGCTAACATTATCGAGCTTGCTTCACTTGCATCCTACTCTATCTTAATTCTTAAGCTTATTTTTATAAATTGACACAGTTAGTTCCCTTTCTGTGTAAATGGACAAAATAAAACCCATGAATATACCCCAAAATATGTCCCTTTCGAGGCGGATGCAAAAATTATCGAGCTCGCTTCGCTCGCTCTTGCATCCTACGTTCTCTTAATTGTTAAGCTTTCCTGCATAAGTCGACAAATGAATGAGTCGATGAATGGACAAACGATAACCTAATATATCCGAGGTGAACTGCAAAAATGATCGAACTCGCTTCGTAGAGCTTATGATAAACTTGCCCATGCATGGCAGTCCTCATCACTGACTCCGCCCCGTTGCTTTCTATTTCCCCAAATCGCCAAGCAAACTCTCCGCCTAAGCTACCGACATGCAAAGAATTGACGCCTTCGAAATGTGGGCGCTGGCGCCGCTTATTAAAAATACCATCGACAGCCCACCACACAAATGTCTTGATCATTATACAACTCAAACTAGAAAAAGCACAAAAACTGTCTTCAATCTGCCTGCAACGTGTCACTACTTTGGCCACATTTCCCGCAGAGGTACTAAGAACATGAAACGTCTAATGGGAACATGAAAGATATAGAGCAAAAGACCTAAATATCTGACCAACTGGAGGTACCTGTTAGCGCCGCACTCCATCAGGCTACCGATCGTAATAGATGGAAAAAGACCATTGACAATTTGAAACGGAGTCACGATTCTCAGCAATGAGAGAGCGATTGAGAAGAAGATAAGACCATAGACTGAATTAAACAATCAATTGAAACCAGCATTCCTTTTCTATCAGTGTATTCTAAACTGTTGTAAATGCGTTTTATTTTAGGATCTCGAGTACTAGACTACTAGAGCTGCTACCCGTGGAATTTCAAATTTCAAGCACGTAATAGACGAAACGTAAAGGAAGATTTGCGAGATAAGGCACGTGTACATAATAAACGTTTTAAAGCTTGTTATTTCTTGATAAAAATACATCGAATGGCGTGATTGATAAAGAATTGATAGAAACAACTGCATAATTCAATAGCATTAGCATAGCATTTTTGGTTCCAGGTGTAACTGATAAATGATTCCGATATCCTATTTACAGAATAAACAATTTCATTTCAGAATCAGTCTTCCACAAATTAATTATAAAATTGTATCTGTAGAGTTTTTACTGACATTCTCTGTAATTAGTGGTAAGAAATAAATAAAGAACAATATTATATTTATTTTTGTAAATAGGTTTAAAAAAATATACAAGAAAACAAGAAACCCGACTAAAAAAACACGTAAGTGAAAAGGGAAAAACAAGCATTATATTCTATAGAATTTAGGTATCGCAGGCGAGGAAAATCAAAAGTTACACCATATTTCAGGTTATTCGTTTGTCCCCCGCCTGCAACACCAACATTCTATAGATTATAATGCTTGTTTTTACCTATTCAGTTATGTGTTTTTACAGTCGGGTTTTTTGTTTTTTTAAATCATTCATTTGTGCGCCGGTGGCGAGTACTAACTCGCAACCGGCGTGCGTGTATGACCAGATGTATGAACGTAAACGAAGCAAAAGGAGTATGTAAGGAGCGTAGCAGGTGGCGTTCTATAGTTTCTGCCTACCCCCATGGGAAGAAGGCGTGAGTTTATGTATGTGTATGTATGTATGTAAATCATTTATTTTATTTCAAGCTTTTTAGTTTCATTAATATATATTTGAAAATTACTCATTACTAGCTTTTATTTGATAAGTACTAATACTGTTGCAATTTATTTAAAAAAAAACCTTCCCCGCCTTTTTTGTATTTGCAGGTGCAATTTATAAATATTATATAACCTATGTCACTCCCACAATTAAGATGAATCTAAGGACACCTCATATATTCAAATTTATCAAGCCGTTTAGGCTACAGAGCGTGCCAAAGAAATAGACATACATCCATACATACATAATACTCGTATACTCTCGAAAAACATTACGCGCCTGGGGCAGTCGGGTAAAAACAGTTTCACACGTCAAAAATAACTTATGTTTTAAAACTAGATGAGTACAATAATTCCTCACTGACTAATCTGAGAAGATAGACCGAAACAAATCAGAGGTCACAGTGTATTTTAAAGTCCAGACATAATCTTGGTTAGGCTTAAAACTGAGGTCAGGTTTAAAACTGACGATCTGCTTTCTTACTGTGGGTATTTTAATAAGCGACTATGGCAGGCAGCATTTTCCTCCACATTCTACTTTCACTTTGCGAAAGTGCTACCAACATGCCGATGATGCCGATACCTTCCGCTAAGTAGCATTTGCTGTGTTCTGGTATGAGTAAAATGAGTGCTGTGTAACTTTGTCCCTAGGACGGGGCAACACTTAAGTTTGCGATACCTCTAGTACTGAAACCAGTCCATTTGTAAAGTGTCATGAATACAATAGACAATATTCTTAATATAATTTTCATTGTGGTCTATGAGACTACGGACGCACATTTAAGACAACGGACCCAAAAATAAAACTTTACGAATCATGAAGATTTATTTTTGCTACTCTTACGTACTGCACCCACGTTTCCTGAAATGTCTATTTTCAATACATTATACAACATAAAACATAAACACTCACAATAGCTTTACGAGCATCTGTTTTGAAAAACAACCGGAAAATATGTGAAGATTGTGGTAAAATTATATCTCGGATGAAGTCATTGGTAGCGTTAGAATTCAGTGTAAAAATTATCAACGGATTTGTCTTGGAAAGATACTTGTTAGTGCTTGTATATATGTCGGGGAATGGTGCTCTGTAATTGTAGTTTTCGAAACTTTTGTCAAGTTTTCCGACTGTAAAAAATGTTTCTTTTTTGTACCATAATTTATTGAAACTTTTAACAAAATAAAATATGGCGTCGGATAATTCCTCCGCATCGCTGTCGACGGGTAATATGACAATGGCGGTATTGCAACGTTGTATGGCATTGCTTAACCTCTGGCCAAGATAAAAGCCCGCCCTTGGGTCACAGGAAGTTTCAACCAGTCAACTGTGTGTGTCAACTGTAAAAAAAAACAGATAATTATCAAAATTTTACGAAATTATAGGAAAATTTTAGTCATTGCGGGTGCGTTAAATTTTAGTATAGAAATCTTCAACAGATTTGTCTTGTATCGGATTGCGGAATGTTACCACATGATAATAATACTTAGTGCATGTGTATCGAGGTTAGTGTTGCTTGGTAATAAAAGTTTTCAAAAAGTTGAGACAAGTTTCCAAACAAGGCCCAGACCAAATAAAACACCAAGACATAGCGCTGTCAATAGTGACGTAAGGCCGTTTACGTAAACATGTATTCAGTTAGTGAGTGTTCCGATGAGGTGTAGTTTGATTGTAAATGGGTTGTAAATGTAAGCGTGTGAGTGTGTATGCACAGAGCGAGGTGCAGTTTTGGCATGCTTCACTGAATTGTTCGCAGCGCTGTCTTGATTTTTTATTTGGTCTGAGCAACCAGGTATAAAAATAAATCATTAACACCTATCTGAGTTAGATTTGTTCCATAAGAATAAATCTCAGATGGACAAGTTCTTATGGAGAATTATATATTAATGATTTCCACCTTAATAGGTGGACACATTTCCACCATTCACATTTTGCTTAGCTATTACTATACCACAAAAAATAAGGAAATGAAAACGAACTTTTCGTGAAATGCACAACACCTGCGATGTTTTTTTTTTAGCAATAAATAAGGATATTGAAATAATAATAAAATGCAATATTTTGGAAAACGTAGTTGTAAAAAATAAAGTTAAGAACCTGAAAATAATCCATTTCGAAGATTTTTTTAAATTGAGGCTAGGAACCTAAGCAAAATTATGATGAGAGATTCAACGTTTACCTACACATAACACATGATCAGCCGACAATGTTCCCAGTTTCCCACTGCTGGGACACAGGCCTCTTCTCTTCGAGAGGGAGTGAGCTATAATCTAAAACGCGGGTACAGTGCGGGTGAGTCATTTAAGCGGCCTACCCAAATGTCCTTTCTTTGGTATTGTTCGTCGAATCGTTGAGCTCCTTAAGTTCTGAGTTGAGCTGCACGATTACTGACAAATGCGTGCACTGACTGGATAGGTCCACTCAATCTGTGTGGTTCTTTCCTCAAAAGACCATTTCAGACACCAATCTACATGGTCTTCACATGATCTGACCAAGATTATGGCTGGACTTTAAAAGAGACTGTGACCTCTGAGTTTGTTTCGGCCTTTCTTCTCAGAGTAGTCATAATAGGAAACGCCGAGATCATCTAGTTTTTTTCTAAATATGATTGACGTGTAAAAGTGTTTGTACAAACCTACTTACAGAAAATAAAATCATTTCATTTCATCATCATTTCATTTCATCATTTCATTTCATTTCGTTGGTAGATGTCACAATCATGTCTTTGAGTTTTTAGTTCTAGGACATGCCGGTTTCCTCACGATGTTTTCCTTCACCGTTTTGAGAGCAGTGGTGATACAATTATTTACACAAAGTAAAGCGCAGACGCCTGGGTTCGAACCCACGACCCCGACTCGTAAGTCGGGGGTCATTACCATGTTTATCTAACTTAACATTAAACAGGTGCCTGATACATGATCTGCCTGGAGTTTAGGGCAATAACCCTTCAAGATCGTTCATCTTAACATTCGGTTCAATGGAGGACATTAACAGCTTGTTTTGATGTCTGTATCATAACAAAATGGAAATGTCAAAAGAGGGTCACATCGTTTTCGTGAAATTACTTTGAATCTTTCTATTTGATAACTCTTTGATTTTACTCTGGCGTAAGAATTTAATTGGTATTCTGATTTTTACGTTGAAATGCTTAATTTTTGTTGTTTATTTTACGAAAGTATTTTGAATCATCTTGTTTGAAGTTTTTTGAATTTCTGTTTATGTGTACCTAGTTATTTATTTCTTTTACGCTTTATGCTTTAGTTGAATAACCTACGAAAAAATCACTTCATAAAAGCGAATCTGCTAAAATTGAGTTTGTGATGTAGCTGAATATCCTAACCATAATCCTAACTAACAATTATTATAAATGCGAAAGAGAGTATGTTTTTTGTTTGTTTGTTTGTTTGTTACGCTTTCACGCTAAAACAGCTGAACCGATTTGGATGATATTTGACACATGGGTAAACCATTACCTAGAAAAGGACATAGGCTACTTTTCATCCTAGATCGCTGACGATGTCGTAGGCAACAGCTAGTATAATATTGTAAATGCGAAAGTGAGTTGGTTTATTTGTTACGCTTTCACGCTAAAACGACTGAACGGATTTGGATGAAGGAAGAATGCCCATTTTACACCAGATTATAAAAAAAAAATTAAATAAAATTATTTATTTAATTTTATTTTTTTTTTTATTAGAAATAAAATAAAGCTTAAAATTCAGCTAATTTAATTTTATGTTAATTACGCTTATCAGAATGTGCAGAAACGTAGGATTTTGTTTTTATTTTTCTAAAAGCTTATTCTACGTCAAGGGTACTAACCATGTTTTGAACGCATCTCAACTACCATCTATTTACGACGTTCCATTTTGCTACTTGACTTTATTCAACTCTGTTTCTGAGTTTTTATCATTATTTTAGGTTTTATTTAATCAGTAAGTATTTCTCTATTAGTCTTTGTATAATATAGATTAATAAAAAATAACATAATAATTAAATAAATGAATCATGCAGTAGGTATATGTAATTGAGTTCGCACGACTGTAACGGATTTTTTTGACATTTGACAGTTCAGTTTCCAGTTTCCAATACAATGAAAACTATACAAACGCTATAATTATTTGCGATTAGTTCCGATTAATGTTATAATATAATGTTCCCACTGCTGGGACACGTGCCTCCTCTCTGTGAAAGGGAGTGGGCCGTAATCCACCACGTGGGCCCAGTGCGGGTTGGTAGATGTCACGCGCCAATTTTTGGTTCTAAGACATGCCGGTTTCCTCACGATGTTTTGCTTCGCCGTTTTGAGAGCAGTGGTGATGAAATAATTTACACAAAGTAAAGCGCCTGTCCGGGTTCAAACCTACGCCCTACAACTCGTAAGTCGCGGCCGTTACCACTGGGCCACCAGGTTCCGATTGCTCCTTCCAAAATACGTATACGTATTATTTACTCAAAAATAAAAATCTATTAAAGCCATTTTTATTTGTAGCATGTAATGGTTACATCTTAGATTGTTTCGGTCCATACAAGGTTACCATCCGATGCTGACATAATGATTTCCCTTTTCGATTATGAAAACTCTCTTCTTAGCTTATATTTTCAAGAAAATTATATGTTCATATTGGATAGGGGTTTCCGAGATTCTATAAGAATGCTAGAAGGTTGTAATTATCGGCCATATATGCCTGATTCTCTATCAGACGACGAACACCAATTAACAACAAAACAGGCCAACCGGAACTGCTGTGTAACAATATGCCGCTGGATAGTTGAGGCAGTAAATGGACATTTTAAAAGAGGTTTTAAGTTCCTGAGGCAAGACTTTTTTAATAAATCAGTGCCAAATATGATGCAGAACTTTCAGATAGCTGCCAGTCTCCTTAACCGATTAGGTGTTCGACTTCGTGGTAGAGATGATTCTAATGAAATAGTCGTAGTAATTAGAGAGAGAATTAATTTTGAAAATAATTTAGCCATATTGGTTGAGGAATTAAATATGAATAGAAGGTCTACTGTTTTACAAAGTACAACAGCTGACCGAGATAATTTATTTATGTTTCCTAGATTAAGTTATAGTGAATTAATACTATTTGCTCTAGGTACTTACCAAATAAGGCCAGCCAGATTGTATTACGGGGAACATATTCAATTTCGTGGATCATATAGCATAGAAATATGTAGGGACACACAAAATTTTTCTCAGTACAATCTGAGGAAGTGGTGACATACCTACCATTAATAAGAGGAAAAATTAAGTCCAGGTACATTTCAAAAAAACAATATTATGTCTACATTTTAATAGAAAATTTTGTGTCTGGCAGAGCTAGTATAGTCGAATATTGTTGTAATTGTTTGGTCGGTCGAACCATTGGATGTTGCGCTCACGTTAAGACATTAGTGTGGTACCTTGGATGGGTATCAAGAAAATATCTCTGTTCCAGCAGAATTTCTGGAATACGTAGTTATAAGAGATTTAGATGAAAATGAGGATAATAAATAAACCATCCCACTTTAAGGCGCTGACAAGAGGCAAATGACCAAAATAGGCTTGACTTAAGAAAAAAATTGCCAAATCTGTATAGTTTGTGGTAGCGGAAAAATATATGTTAATTTTAAACATATTTCTCAGAACTTGGTTGTTACCAAAACACGTTTTGAAAAAAAAATCTCGATACAAACTAACGTTAAACTAACCTCTTACCTTGAGTTCAAATCAAAAATATCTGTATTAAATATACGTTACGTATTTAATAAATAACGAGAACGTCTTATTCGAATGCAGAACTTGGTTGTTTTTTTTATTTTCGAATTCTCAACTCAATTGAGAGTAAATATATAATTGCTTCATATTTTGCAATAAATTACAAGCGTTGTGTCATCGCGCTTCTCTTTCTTTTCTATGCAGTCTGACAGTGACGGCGGTTTAGGTGTTGTCAGCGTCTTAACATAGTGTTTTATTTGTTTTTCCCGTTTTGTTCATCAGGTAGCCAATGAGATGTGTTGGTTAGACAAGTGATCACTTTTGACAATACAAGAACTGAGTTAAACTTTTTAGTGGTATATAAACTATCTAACTAGTATCGTTTTTTTTTTACTAAAAATGTAGTAAACACACATAAGTATGTGTGCTTTAAAAACAGCAGTTAATTATGCTCGACACTCAATTTATAGTATTAATCATCGAGAGTCTAAGCAGTGACGTAAGGGCAGTTGGTTTCAAAGAATTCACGAAGTAAAAAGTAAAAAATAAGTTTTAGATAGCTAGGTAACTATTCCTATTATAGACTTTAGTTCGAGCGTTAAAGGCTTCCACAGACTCGGGCGATATCACGGGCGCGATAGGCATATTACTGCCTGTCGCGCCCGCGATATCGCGCTAGTCTACACGAGCCCTAATAATTAGTTCTAGCACATTTATTTCTTTATTACCTTTTTGGTAAAGGTAAATCCTAACCTAATTATTTTTAGGTTAGGATTTCCAACGCCTACGGCGCCTACTGCGGATACGAAGTCCAAAAATATTGATGTTATTACATTAATATTTTTGGACTTCGTAACGTTTAAATCGTAAAAATGACTAAATTACATTATTTTTTAAACTTACAGTTAGTCTTTCTACTATACCTACATAAACTTTAATTATGAGGTTTTTAAATGCATGGGAAGTGGGAATTGTTCTTTGGCACATGGTTAGACCATGACCTGGGTAGAATATAGGATACTTTTTATCTCGGTAGTACGTTTCGGACGCGAAACCGCGGGCAAAAGCTAGCCAGGAAATAATAAGAGGCGGTGGCAACACCATCCTATGAGGATATTCGAAGCCATATTTATACTATCCCAGTATATACTTTGTATAGAGAATTGGATAAGCACGAGAAATAAATAGTCAATATCGAATATCAAACACATGGTGCACATCTGAAGCTGCAAACTGAAAATACTCTATGACCTTATTATAATATAGGTAAACTAATCAATGGGCTATTATGGGTACTTACCCACAATATCCCAAGCTATACCTACTTATCACTATATTAAACAAACAAAATATACTTACACCTATATTAAACAAACTTTTGTTTAATATAGGGATAAATGAACTGCCTCGTTTGTCTAGTGGTCGCAAGCGCTTCTGCTGAGCATGAGGTCCTGGGTTCAATTCACGGGTCGGGCAAAAGTGTTATCGTAATTATCATCTGAAATTTCTCAGTAGCCGCCTTGAATGTGGATTTGTGCCCGGTTGATGGCACTAAGCTCGCCCCCTGTTACGTGGGACTTAAACATAACTAGCGAATAGTGGGTGTACTACAGGTACACCTCTGCCCAACCCTTCAAGGAAACAAGGCGTAATGTTATGTGTGTGTGTTATGTGTGTGTTGTGTGTGTGTATAAGTATATCGAGCCATGGGAAGCTGACTCATCCGAAGGATCAAACAAAACTTATAGGAGAAGATTTAGATTAATCCATTGTGTGTGACAACGTGAATCGTGACCACATACAGACACACTTCCCACCGGAAAGCATTACACGTAACTTTTCAATTATATTTTTTGTTATATTATCTTATATATCGTATATCCTTCTAAAAATATATTAATCTTATAATGTCAAGTCTCTAGTTTTTAAAATTTCCATGCTAATATTAATTATATTGATAATAACATTGAAAATTTTGACAAGGTGACATATCGAGACTAGAGTGTACTCACGGGCCTATGCATCAATGTATTTAAGGTACGCGTATAGCGTGCTCCAAAACAACAGAAGCAGAAGACTCAAATAATAATGTACATTATATTATGAATTACCTACTTTACTAAATACTGGAATATCAACAGGATCGTGAATATTGAGTAACAAACGAGATATTACATTTCATAAATATTATTTGCCTAGTATTACGATGAAAGTTTATCCCGATTAGATTGACGATTTAACTTTGATATATTATTATTGCCCTCAAATTAATGCGTTATATTGTAACAAGTTACAATTTTTATCGAAAAATTTAAAGTTTATAATATCGCAAGATAGATTATATAAAACAAAAGATTATATATTCATAATTATACGGTGACATATATAAAGTTGACTATAATCGGGTGGTTTTTCGCGTCATTATTACTAAAAAATCTTCAACCTATCACCACTTCCTAGTGTGTAATTTCCCTAAACGGCCACTGTGTCGTCTGTAACGAGCTTTATAATTAGCAGCCTAACCTCCTCTGGAGAGTCCCTTTAAAAAAACATGCCGTCTTAAACCAGGCTCCGGTAATTCCAAACTAAACTGCGAATACTCCTTGCTCCCATGTAAAAAGTTAAGTGAATATGTAAATGTGGGATAATTTGCGGGATCCTGCCATATTTGATTATGCCACTTACTAATCTTTAAGAGGCTCTTTTGCCCTTCTTTATTCAAGGAGCCTTTATTTAACGGGGCTGCCTTGTTGGTCTTGTGGTTACAAGCGCTACTGCTGAGCATGAGGTTGATTTTCAATTCCCGGATCAAGCATATTATTATTGGGTTTTCCATCTGGAATTTCTGAGTAGCAGCTTGGAGTCTGGATGTGTGCCTGGTGCTTGATGGTAATAGGCTCGCCCCCTGTTACATAGGACTTAAACATAACTGGCAAAATGTGGGTGTACTATAGGTACACCTGTTTGGGCATATTTTTAGACCTCTCGAAGGCCTTCGACACAGTCTCTGTTCCCAAACTCTTAGCAAGGAGCGTCTGGGTGTACGAAGCATAGCACTAGATATGTTTAAAGACTATCTTAAAAATCGCTCTCAGTTGGTTAAAATAGGTGATCATCTTAGTGATGAGGAAACTGTGACCTACGGCGTGCCCCAGGGAAGCATATTGGGGCCCACTACGTTTCTAATCTACATGAATGACCTCTGCAGAATGATTATCCCTAAGTGTAAGATCTACGCGTATGCAGATGACACGGCAATCGTCATTTATGGGCCGACTTGGGATGTGGTTAAAACAATGGCAGAATACGCACTAAGTCAGATCATGAACTGGTTTCACGATAGCCTACTAACCCTCCACTTAGATAAAACCTGTTACATCCCTTTCACAATCCGACGTAATACTATGCCCTCTAAGGAATTCACAATAATTGCCCACTCATGCCAGAGCTCATCCAATACTTTTACTTGCCCTATCAAAAAATCATCAAAAACCAACTTGCTGAGAGCTGAGAGAGCTCAAAGAGCTGTACTAAAGGTTATGTGTAAAAAACAATACCGATATCCAACTAAACAACTCTATGAGGACTGCGAGATCTTAACTGTTAGACAACTGTTCATTCTGCAGTCAGCCTTCAGGACTCATAGATCCATGCCCAAATCAAACCCTAAAAAGCGCACGAATGTCCCTTCAGGCGTTAAACTTAAAACCTCTTCTGCCCAACACCAATTTTACGTTTTAAGTAAGTATTTATACAAAAATATTGCACAAAAAGCTAAACATACTGGATCTAAATAAATATATGTTAAGGAAAGAATTAAGTACATGGCTATTGCGACAGGACTATGTGGCAACAGAGAATCTGCTAACTTACATCTCATAATATAATATAATATCATAATATCATATATGTACCCATAGATCACATCTCACACTTTAAATCGAATTATTATATATTAATTACATTCAAGGAATCACATACATACATACATACATACATACATACACATGCTCACTGCATGTCTGCTCATTCAAACTCCTTGTGTTAATTAGGATTGCTTTTTGTTATTATTTTATTTTTATTTCTGTACAGCTGTTAGTAGAAATCATTGACACTGTCTTCACTTGTTTCTAGTTGTGAACATTAACAGAATCCACCTGGCTGAACCCTATCTTTTAAGATACTTACAGGCTAGTCCTAGTTTAAAAGATAGAGTCTACTATTGCATCATAATGTGAATATTATTTTCAAACAATGTATACAGTACAAAGTGCTATGTTTTTTGGGAAATAAATACTTTATTATTATTATTATTTCCTTTATTACATTTTAAAACATAATTTACATTTTTATTTATTTTTTCGTGGCTACTACTTTAAGTTTTCTATATAATATATAAACATTATTATTATTACCTCTGCCTAATCGTTCAGGAACTACAGGCGTGATGTTATATTGCGAGTGTAATAGCTCGAGGGTATATTAAGGGTTGAATTTCCAAGAATATTCATGGAAAATTATCCAAATCTTCGATATCCTAGTAATAGTTCAACTCAAAGACGCCCACTGCGTCATATAAACCCCCGCAACAAATACCGGGTTGTACCGTGATGAACAACAGTCATGTCCACAATGCTGCCTGTATATCCTTCTGGCTTAACGTACGAGTCGGTACCAGAATCGTATTATTTATGTATAATATTAATTACCTTTTTATTAAGACGCTGACAACACCTAAACCGCGGTCACTGTCAGATTGCATAGAAAAGAAAGAGAAGCGCGATGACATAACGCTTGTAATTTATTGCAAAATATGAAGCAATTATCTATTTACTCAAAATTGAGTTGAGTAATCAAAAATAAAAAACAACCAAGTTCTGCATTAAAATAAGACGTACTTGTTATTAATTAAATACGTAACGTATGTTGATATTTAATACAGATATTTTGGATTAGAACTCAAGGTAAGAGGTTAGTTTAACGTTAGTTTGTATCGAGATTTTTTTTCTAAACGTGTTTTGGTAACAACCAAGTTCTGGGAAATATGTTCAAAATTAACATATATTTTTTTCCGCTACCACAAACTATACAGATTTGGCAATTTTTTTTCTTAAGAGAAGCCTATTTTGGTCAATTGGGTCTTGTCAGCGCCATAATAAAAAAATATTAATTATTTTTTTTATTAATATGTGACTTCTTATCTAGGCCATACGCCAAAGTTATAAAAATACGGCAGTGCTTTTCACTTTTTTTTTGGGATATTCACTTTTTTTTAACAATCATTACGAGGTTTATCCTCAATCCGGTTTTTTCACTGACTGGTGAAACTCTTAAGCTAGCCAGACGTTATTTTTTCGTGGCTACTACTTTAAGTTTTCTATATAATATATAAACATTATCCAAAACCTAGAAATAAACCTAAATACCTAGGCCACTGGGTCACCGAAGATCTTAAAGACAATTTTATTGTGACATTGAGAGGGAACGTAGATCGCTGGCTGTTCGTTGTAACATGCTGGCCCGCAGGTTTTCGCGATGTACGAAGCCCGTTAAAGTTACGCTTTTTAAAGCTTACTGCCAGTCCTTCTACACGTGCAGCCTGTGGGCCAGTTTCACTCAGCGGGCATACAGCGACCTACGCGTCCAATATAATAATGCATTGAGGGTACTGTTGGGGCTGCCGTGGCGTTGCAGTGCCTCAGGGATGTTTGCGGACACGAACATTGATGGTTTTGCCGCCATTATTAGAAAAAGGTGTGCCTCCCTGATGACGCGTCTGCGCGGCAGTACCAACACTATTCTCAGTGTGTTCGCAGATCGGTGGGATTCACCGTTAATGCAGAGGTGGATGCAACTCCACGCTGTAGTGTAGCTGTATGTTTTAATTTTAGTTGTATATTTCTGTACCTACTAACACTAGTAGTTAACTAAATTGTTACTAACCCTATGGACTTTGTCTGAAATAAAAAAAATATTATTATTATTATTATTAAAACCCATAACACGAGACCCTTAAACAAAATAAAATAAAATAATAAATAAGTATGTGGCACTAAAATATTCTTATTACTTCAGCAGGTACTGTGTGTGTATCTAATATTCACCAACTCAGATGAGATCAAGGACTCACACAAGCCAGAGAAAAAAAAGATCAGTTCAATGAACATTAAAATAAGGCTACCGTGGCTCATTATGTACACATGACAACATCTTGCCTTTATGTCCTTAGCCGAATTTATTTCATTACAAAGTCCGCTCAAGCTCATGCCGTCACGGGAGACGCTCATAAAAACCCTTAACCCACATATCCATGGGGAAAGTCTATAAAAACATACTCCCTTTGTTAGAGGCATAGACCAGAAATTTACAGAAGCGAAGCTCCCGCTTTAAACGCGTTCGAAGGGCCCACAGTTTCAAGCCAAAAGACAACCGGCTGGCTACGATCTTCGCAGGGTGACTGGTATAAGCAGGATGAGAGTACCCGAGGATCAAGTCATAAGGCTGCTATTGGAGAGGCCTGTGTCCTGCTGTGGCCTGCTATAGGCTGATGATGATGGTGAAGATCGGTCAGTACAGTTAGGATTGCAAAAGTTATGCATAGAAAATATTGACACCCCTGTTTTGCCATCGGAGAGCATGGGTCGTAAGATGGTGGTGGGAAGCATTAGGTAGTTATTTCAGCAGCAATGCCTTAGGGCACATACAAGGTCGCGGGAAGGTACTAATGGGTCACCGAGGCCCCCGCAACACAGGCAACGGAAGGAATACGGGTGGGTTTTAGTCAGTAGTTGGAATAAATGACTTTTGATTTGATTTGATTTAATTTAGAAACTGTTAAAAAACCCAAGCATTAGTGGAGCGGCTGGGGGTTTTGACCTTGGACTTTTGTATTGGTGAATTAATTAATAAGGTCAAGGTGGGATTTAATTATTTATACTATAAATTGAAAAAATTACTTAAAATTTTTTTGTGCTTTTGATATTTTCATTATTTGAAAAAAAAAATACAAAAAAGGATATATTTGAGTATATAATTACATACATACATACATCTGTAATGTACTACAATTCTTGCAAATAAACATTTCATTTCAAAGGAAAGGTTAAGGGTTTCGCTTCTATTCGATTTTATTGTTCTCTGCAAGAGGACGTGTCACGTAGCAACAGCTGGTATATAAGAGGGGGCAGAGGTAAATTAAAACACGATTTTCTCCTTAGTATATTTAAGTTGATTGTGGACGAAGCGAGTTTTTGTGTACTTTTAAATGTTTTTGTGGATGTTGGTTATCGATACCTACTTGAAAGTGTGCCTTTTAAAGTACTTATATTATGCCAACGGAGACTTCAAGTTTGTAAGGAATAACTTCTTTTACTAAGTGCTTTTCGTTACTAAGCAAACATTAAAAGTTTTTATTTTCTGGGGAGTTGTTTAAACTGGGATTTTTAAAGAATGACTAGGGACTTCATCTAAGCAATGAACGTGTTACTCCAACAATGCTATGCTATATGTTGTGGACTCCCTTTGAACGACACTCCAGAGAATATTATATTCTTATATTCAAAACTTCATTATATTCAAAATAATTTTCCCGCAGCGATTTCAGCTGGAATCGGTAGGACGCTTCATCACTTCCAAATCAGCCCAAACCATCTTATGAAATAAGCAGCATCTCCCATAATTCTACAACAAATTTATCAACACGAATTTTATTAACAAACTTTTTTTTTAATTGATGATATCCTATTCTAAGTATATCATCATTTATTTACATTGATTTACATTTAAATACAGGTACTTAAAAAAAAAAACAAATATATCTAATTAATTAATAAAAATAACTAAAACTATACACAAAAACAATTAATTAACAAACTTAAGAAATAAGCAGTACCTTTGTACCCAAATTATAATTATGTCGTATCTCTGTGTATTTTACTGTGTGTACATAAATAATAAAAATAAATAAATGAAAACTTTTCTTCTGTCACAAATCCTGCGTCTCTTTCCTGCAATAACTAATATCGGAACGGACAATGTTTCTTTCGCCATAACCGTCCAAAGCCATCGACGGCCAACTGAAATCGCTCTCGAACGTAATGGGGGTGGAAATGTGTTCGACCTCGATACAAAGTAGGCGATACATGGAAAATGAACGAACATAATGGGGTTTATGGTCGCGTATTACGTTAAGCGGGATGTAAGTGAGAAGGTTGGATTTGGGTGGATGACAAAATTATGTAGGTGTAAGGGATTTTGGTAGTAAAAAATGTTCTTGGATACCTACTTTTTACTTAATCTGACAACAGTCTTTACACTTATTTCGAACTTAAGTTGGTCTAACCCTTTATAGGACGGCTCATACAAAGCGGCCAGTAAACTGGAAGGTTACTTCGCTACCGAGGCCCCTGGCAACACAGGCAACGGAAGGAATACGGGTGGGTTTTAGTCAGTAAGAGTCTGACACACCCTCCCGCTCCGCCCAGAGCGGGAGAAGTTATTTGATGATTTCCCATAAAAAAAAAACTTTGTTATCTCATAGATTTTTATTTGTATATTGAACCTTAAGACCATTTACAACCCGCGTTAGAGCACACTAGCCCGTCAACTGGCGCGAAAAATAACAAATATGCGCCTTTTTTCAAGATGGCCTGTGAACTGGCCACCGTACACCCGCGCAAGAACCGTTGTCATCGCGTGTATACGTTACATGTTTTCAAGTTTTACGGTAAAATAAAACCATGTCCTCTTGGAAAAGGTAAGTGAAACTATTTTATTATGGTATATACTTAGACGTTATATGCAACTGTAATCGAGGATAATAAGAAAAAAACTAGGGATTCGCACTACGGCCGCTACGCGTAACGTCGCGTCGATATACGTCACGGTCAATTCTCCAACTGCAAATTTAAGGTGGTCGACTTACATAACATAATCAGCCTATAATGTTCCCACTGCTGGGACACAGGCCTCCTCTTGGTGAGAGGGGAGTAGGCCGTAATCCACCACGCGGGCCCAGTGCGGGTTGGTAGATGTCGCATGTCTTCGAATTTTTGGTTCTAGGACATGCCGGTTTCCTCACGATGTTTTCCTTCACCGTTTTGAGAGCAGTGGCGATAAAATAATTTGCACAAAGTAAAGCGCCAGTCAGGGTTCGAACCTACAAGCTACAACTCGTAAGTCGTGACCGTTACCACTGGGCCACCACTGCTCTAGGTGGTCGACTATTACTCGTTAACTTGTAAAGCCTACTTAGCTGTGATAGTTTTTCTTTTAATTTCATTATATGTACTACTGCCCTGATTTTTTTGTCATCTCCATAGACAACCATTTAGATGGCAGGGGGAACACTTGACTCTAACAAAAATTAGCACTTTAAAGCTTAGGAAATATTGCGCAAACGGAACCTTGAATCGAATGAAGTGGTTTTCACAGACCTGCAATATTTTTAAACGGTCTATCCAACGATACCCCACACATTGCGGGGATATCCCCACAATGCGTACAATAGAGGAATGGAATGCTTTTTTTCCAAGATTTTGTTTTACTTCTTTGCCGGCGTGATTAATATGTATACCTATGCCAAATTACAGCTTTCTAGTACAATAGACAGACAGACATGGCGAAACTATAAGGGTTCCTTGTTTACTACGGAACCCTAGAACCTAACCTAACTTTGAACGACAAGTATATAAGTAATTATCCCTAGATATTATAAAACAAAGTCCCCCGCCGCGTCTATCTATCTGTCTGAACGCGATAAACTCAAAAACTACTGAACAGATTTACAAATGGTTTTCACCTATGGACGAAGTGATTCATAAGGGAAGGTTAAGGTTAAGCCAATTTACACGAGACGTCAATACACCTATGTATTGACGTCTCGTGTAAAATGGCTGAAATATGGTGATTATTGCTGAAGATGCGGCACTGGGGTTTTACTCGCGTGCGCCGCGTAAACCGTAAGAGATACTTATAATGAATATTCTACAGGATTGTACATATTAAAAAGTTCAACAAAAAAGTCCGCGGTAGTATAATTATGTCTATCTTCTAAGGATGACCATTTTAATCTTTCAAAACTTTGATTTTGGGCTAACACTATGTACACTTTAAAGATAAATAGGAAAAAAAATAGGGGATTTTCATAAAAATACAAACAAATTTATTTGAAGAAAAGTACAACGTACGAAAATTATTATTTGAGAAGATTTTTAATATGATGACCATATTTTAGGGCAGCCATGACAGTTGTGTTTGTCATGACGTTTGACGACTTTGACACACACACACACAGTTTTAACTATAAGAGATGATAGGAAAGTGAATAAAATAAAATTATTAAGTCCCAACAAGTCGTTTTTTTTATATACCTCCCATGACAGTTTTCATCCTCTGAATGTCGCTAATACTAGGAGCTAAATAACATAAAACTTGTTTGAAAAATTGTTACTCCTACTTGGACTAAAATAGTTCCTTCCCAGCTGTTACTGTGTAATAGGAATAGTAGACTACTTTAACAATAAGTTGCAGTTGCCAGGTACTGCACAGCTATGAATTATCGAAGTCCAGAGCATATATTGATAGTCACGAAAGAATGAAGCAGCAGGACAGTTTTATAGACAAAATAAACGTCATGCCTTCGTTTCTTGCTCCTCTTGACACCAATCTCTAGCTGCTCGAATAGGTTATATAAGTAAGATGTGCTGCCGCATTCAAGTAATAAATCCTGAAGTTCTATTTTATTAATGACTAACGAAACCCAATTAGTTTCGGTATTCATTTGTGGTTTTTGTTAATACACGTCAATCAAATATCATTGACAAAATGACATTTAGTATATTCCTGATCTACCATATTTACGTTGTGTTGCTCTCCTTGACAGAGTCAATTTGAATTTACATTAAAACGAAGTAAAATTATAGAAACTTACTATATTGTATAGCGATATTTACAGTGTAAATAGAGCTAGCCCAGGCTCCATACATTTCTAGAACATCTCCTTTATTGTTATTTCCGAAGCTATTATTCTGACCGGTATTATATTACTCGCCCAATTAAATACGTTATTTTAATTGGGCATTTAATTTAGATTAATTAAATGCCCAATTAAATTATGCCTTGACATCATTATCATTTAAATGAATACTTACTTTTTACGCGTAACAAAATAATTATGGTTGACGGTGGCGCGGGAGTCAATGACCATTTTTCTGTTTTTTCAACGACAGAAAAAGGATAAATTAATGCCGGTAATACATTTCCGTTGGCTAATGACCTCCACGCGGGAGAAACCGCGGGCAAAAGCTAGTTAAGATTAGTGTACCATATTAAACAATTTTGATCGGTAGTTAGATATAACATTATTATTAAAGATTTGTTTTTTTTTGCCGTCGTCTTTTTGCTGGTACCTATGAAAATCGTAATGTAATAGTTTGGCATTGTAATTTCCTCATTCTTTTAGACACACATACACTTATCAGGAAATGAAGTCACTAGTTGAGGACCAATGGAATGATCTCGTGGGTATTACAGATGACCAGGCTACTCAAACAGACGTCGGTGGTGATTCTAATAATGCTGATGATTGTTTCGACGAAAGTGTTACTTTTAATAAGTACCAGTATCCTCAGCACACGTAGTCGAAGTCAAGGATCAAGGTTTAGGTCAAAGTTCTGGAACATCGTCTTCATCACAATCACTACAGGAGTTTATGTTTCTGCCACCACCACTTGCCAGCTCTTCCGCTACCGTCGCTATCATCGAACCCGACCAGCAGGGCAATTACGTAAAAAACTACCAATCGGAATCGGTTTTGACAGTTCAACAACATTCATTGCGATAATTACGTTGTCGAGCAGACAAAATTTTCGAACACATGAAGCAATGGATTAGCGTTCAGAATCATTCAGATTGTGATTGATAATGGTGCCGATTTCCTTGTTCACAGTGCATCTTTTCTTTCTATTTCATTAAGAAAAGGACAGAAGATAAATTTTAGTTTAGTCCTGCCAAATTAATCAGCGCTTGACGTAAATTGACGTAATTTTAGTAGGCAAGTTTTTAATCACGTCTAAACTTGTATGGAGTAGTAACAGGCGCTGATTAATTTGACAGGACTAAACTAAAATTTATCTTCTGTCCTTTGCTTAATGAAATAGAAAGAAAAAGATGCACTGAACTTAAATTTAGTTTAGTTTGTGAACAAGGGAATCGGCACCACTGTGTTACGAAATTAGGTTGTATGTATCACAAGATAATCGAGAGAATATAATAAATGAAGATCTTGACCAGTATATGGCATATTATAATATTAGGTTGGGGAAAAAGTCTTTTCGCATTATAGTATACGTATGAACTTGTAATAAAATCTCTTTGGGTATACTATTTGTATCTGGCTGGTTTTAGTATCATTGAAAGAACATAATTCCAAATTCAAATTAGGAAAATGTGTGATTTTCATTTGTTTTTCGTACCGTCAAAATGAGTGAATCTAATGAAGAAGTTCGATACATTTTAAAATTTTACTACAAAAAAGGTAAAAATGCAACGCAAACCGCGAAAAAAATTTGCGATGTTTATGGACTTAGTGCAGTGTCTGTGAGAGTAGCACAAATTTGGTTTAAGCGTTTTCAATCCGGAAATTTTGATGTCAAAGATGCACGTCGCTCTGGTCGCCCTATTACGGATAAAACGGATGCCATTTTTTAAAAAGTGGAGCATGATCGGCATATCAGTAGTTACGACGTAGCTGAAGAACTGGGAATTGACCACAAAACAGTTTTGGCATTTGAAAAAAACTGGGTACACAAAAAAGCTCGATATTTGGGTACCTCACGAGCTCACTGAAAGAAACCTAATGAACCGTGTACTCATTTGTGATTCTTTATTACGACGTAATGAAACCGAACCATTTTTGAAGAAGCTGATAACTGGTGATGAAAAGTGGATCACGTACGACAAGAACATGCGAAAAAGGTCGTGGTCAAAGGCCGGTCAGGCTTCACAGACTGGCGAAACCCGGGTTAACTCGCAACAAGGTGATGCTGTGTGTGTGGTGGGATTGGAAAAGCATTATTCATTATGAGCTGTTATCACCAGACAGGACCATCGAATCTGAACTCTACTGCGAACAACTGATGAGATTAAAGCAAGAAGTTGAGAGTAAGCGGCCGGAATTAATCAACAGAAGGGGTGTGGTTTTTCATCATGATAACGCTAGACCTCACACATCTTTAGCCACTCAGCAAAAATTAAGATAATTTGGCTGGGAGGTGTTAATGCATCCGCCGTAAAGTCCTGACCTTGCACCTTCAGATTTCCACCTGTTTCGGTCTCTTCAGAATTCTTTAGCCAGTGTCAGGTTAACATCACGAGAGGACTGCCAAAACCACTTGTCGCGGTATTTTGATCAGAAGTCCCAAAATTTCTATAGCAATGGGATCATGTTCCTACCTACAAGATGGCAAAAAGTTATCGAACAAAATGGTACCTAAATACTTTAGTTAAATGTAAATAAACTATATTAAAAAAAAATGTTTTTAATTTTCTTAAAAAATGCGAAGAAACTTTTACCCAACCTATTATATCGCCATATCGGGAAGTCACGACGTTGGTTGATGAAAAATTTGATAGAAGCTGCGATCGTCAATTCCTACATTATTTATAAGGATACCTGGTCGAAGGGGCTTATGGCTAAATAATAATAAATCCGTAGATGGGTCCGAGACCCCTCCGTGCCTCGAAAAGCACGTTAAGCCGTTGGCCTCGACTGCCATTCGTAGAACTTTGATAGTCGTTACGGTTCGTCAGAAGCCCGAAAGTCTGACAGCCAATCTTATCAAGGGGTATCGTATTACCAAGTAACTGGGTTGTGGAGGCCAGATAGGCAGTCGCCTCCATGTAAAATACTGGTATTCACATCTAGTTAGACTGGAAGCCGACCCCAACTACGTTGGGGTCGGCTTCGCGGCAACGCAGATGATGATGATGGCCTGGTCGAAGGCTCATCCTGGTGGAACCAAAACCAATGACTTGCTGGATGTTTAGGAGTAAACTAGCTGATGAGCTTATAGGAGATACGAATCAACCTTTGCTTCCTTTTCTAGAAAATTATGACAGTGATCTTAAGCTTTTAAAATCTTCCAAGAAAAATATGCGTGGTTGTAGATACTGCTATACCGCGTGTAAGCCAAAGAGAATTGTCTATGATTGCGTTAAATTTGATGTAGCCCTATGTGTAGAATGTTTTGTACTATTCCTTAATGAAGGGCAAAAAGAAAAAGCAGGTGGTAATATAAATATTTAAATGCGATAAGAAAAAATTAAATTAAAAAGTTATGTTTTAGATTAAATATTATGTTATGTTTATTTGTGATTAAAAGTGATTGTTAAGTATATTTTATGTTCTATTAGTAAAGGCTGATTAGGAAATACATAATTAGTCTTTTATATAGGTATTCCTCTCTTTTTACATCTACCAACCCGTACTGACACGTGGTGGATTACGGCCCAGTCCCTCTCACAGAGAGGAGGCCTGTGTCCCAGCAATAATAATAATAATATAATAATAACGTTTATTGGTTCAAATAAATTTTTGTTAACAAAAATGAACACTGTCACTTAAACTAGGTAGGTACCCGTGCTATAAGTAACAGTAACGATTCGTGGTTGATCTTTTTACTCGAAAAATAGTTTTGTGCAAATTTCGGTTATTATTGTAATAAATAAGTTAACTAAGTATTTCTACTTAATTAACTTTACAATTAGGTAGTAAAAATAAAAGAAATTAAAAATTAAAAATTTGAATGTTAGTATGAGAGGTGTGTGTGCTTGCGTATTATGGTGTGTGTATATGTATTTACGTGTATTAGAATGTTTGTATGAGGCGTGTGTGTGCTTGTGTATTAGGGTGTGTGTATATGTATGTAGGCAGATATATATGTATGTGACATGTAGATACTCGTATAGAATTTGCTTGGTAGTTGTAGGTTACCCAGGAACACTTAAGAGGTTTTCAGTTTCCTGGTAATTTAATACAACTAACAAGTTTGTAGCTACTGGCAATGGGAACACTATAGGCTGATTATGCTATATTCCTTCCACCAAAATAAAATAGATTTCGTTAGCGT
Organism: Atethmia centrago; assembly: GCA_905333075.3. Classification (NCBI taxonomy): domain Eukaryota; kingdom Metazoa; phylum Arthropoda; class Insecta; order Lepidoptera; family Noctuidae; genus Atethmia; species Atethmia centrago. Next base: position 24,285,094 of record HG995374.1, on the reverse strand, counting down.
CCATTTTATTTTCCATTGATCTTGCAGTGATGGTTAGTGACGCAGCACATTCAAGTCACATAATTTTGGGAATTTTCTCGAAAAAGAACGATTTACAGTTATTTCTTAAACATTACGGCACAGAATATATATTTATCACAAAATATTAAGACTTAAAAAAGTTAGGGTGTGCGTTAAAGGGCTTTTTTTGGGTGGGAAATTATTAAATAACTTCTCCCACTCTGGGCGGAGCGGGAGGGTGTGTCAGACTCTTACTGACTAAAACCCACCCGTGTTCCTTCCGTTGCCTGTGTTGCGAGCCTCGGTTTCCCTTTCGGACTTTCCCGCGACCCCGGCCGGCATCGGCCTTGGTGGATCCCTACATTAGTGGTGGTGAAATCTCTATGAGGCGCGCGTGGAACACAACGCGCCGTCGTCGACCCGGGCCTGGGTTCTTATCAGACGGCGATCTACCCATTGCTCACCATCCGCAAGTCCGCGCCCACGGTGGCTGGGGCGGGCGAGTAAAACGTGCTCACATAGGATTCTCAGACGAATCTAAGTTAGAGTGCAAAAATGATGCTATTCCACAGACAATATTACTTATCATCATGCCCTGCATATCCTGATACCTGCACGCTGATTGCGTAACACACTTACCATCACATTCGGAGAGGATATTGCTAATCCATTGCTTCATAGGTTTGAAAAATTCATCTTCTAAACAACGTAAGTAACGCAATGAACGTGGGTGAACTGTCAAAATGTTACCCATTGCGATCAATTGTCATTTTGTGTGTTAAACAATTACACCGCTGTTCTTACGTTACAGGAACTAATGGAATAAATTGATAAAAATCGAAATGACAAACGGTGTTGGAAAATCTCAGTCTTCTCTCATGGGGATACTAGCTATACGAGAGAATTAGACCTTGTTGCTGTAAGAATATTCCAGTTAGCGGTTTGATAACGCAACAGAAGAAAAAGATGCGTGAGGAATGATATCAAAGGAAACGTGTTACACTGATCCCATAGAACAAATTAACATAGAACAAAGTAACATAGAACAAAGTAACATAGAACAAAGAAACATAGAACAAAGTAACATAGAACAAAGAAACATAGAACAAAGTAACATAGAACATAGTAAAATAGAACAAGGAAACTTAGAACAAAGTAACATAGAACATAGTAACATAGAACAAGGTAACATATGTAGAACAAAGTAACATAGAACATAGTAACATAGAACAAAGTAACATAGAACAAGGTAACATAGAACAAAGTAACATAGAACAAAGTAACATATGTAGAACAAAGTAACATAGAACATAGTAACATAGAACAAAGTAACATAGAACAAGGTAACATAGAACAAAGTAACATAGAACAACGTAACATATGTAGAACAAAGTAACATAGAACATAGTAACATAGAACAAAGTAACATAGAACAAAGTAACATAGAACAAAGTAACATAGAACAAAGTAACAATGAACAAAGTAACATATTTAGAACAAAGTAACATAGAACATAGTAACATAGAACAAAGTAACATAGAACAAGGTAACATAGAACAAAGTAACATAGAACAACGTAACATATGTAGAACAAAGTAACATAGAACATAGTAACATAGAACAAAGTAACATAGAACAAGGTAACATAGAACAAAGTAACATAGAACAAGGTAACATAGAACAAGGTAACATAGAACAAAGTAACATAGAACATAGTAACATAGAACAAAGTAACATAGAACAAGGTAACATAGAACAAAGTAACATAGAACAAGGTAACATAGAACAAAGTAACATAGAACAAAGTAACATAGAACAAAGTAACATATGTAGAACAAAGTAACATAGAACATAGTAACATAGAACAAAGTAACATAGAACAAAGGCAGAAACGTGATGATAAGGCTGATAGCGCGACTGACTATCAGAGTGCCTCAAAGGACACTTAGTCATGAAGGCTCTTTCTTTGCTCATCACGCACAGCCCGACTTCACCGACTGGTGAGCATAGGCCTCCCTTTTTTGTGCCAATTCATACACTCCTGTGCCATCCTCATCCAAATCCAAGTTCTACCCTCGATGGTAACAATGTTGTCTGCCCATCTCGCTGCCAGACGACCTCACTCATTGATTTTCTGTAATCCCGATTTGCAATCAGAAAAAGCAGTGGTGGCTCAATGCTAACGGCGGGTCGAGGGTTCGGACCCAGGCAGGCGCTCTACTTTGTGTAAATTATTTCATCACCACTGCTCTCAAACCTACCTGTCCTAGAACCGAAAATTCAAAGACATGTGACATCTACCAACCCACACTGGGCCCGCGTGGTGGATTATGGCCCACTAACATAGAGGAGGCCTGTGTCCCAGCAGTGGGAACATTATAGGCTGATTATGCTAATCAGGAAAAGCGTTAGCCAAATTAACATATCGATAAAGGTTATTAATGTATTCCCTAGTGAAATATTAGTCAGCTATTCACTTTTATGGGGGTTCTAACTTACCGCTAATTGCGCTCTACTCCCAGAATTATTTATAATGCTATGTAATAGGAATTTAAATTGGACCAGCGGTATTGTTAGGAACAGATTTTACCGACTGCTCAATTCAATTCTCAATTCTTTATTGCGTCCCATAATGTGTAAATAGTTGGTAGGAAAATATTATTATTATATTATGAAATAATCCGCACGTTTTTTATTCAAATGGCTTAGTTAGGCGATCAGCACACTGCACCGCTCTCCATTGCGTAGTGCGGGGCGGCAGATTTAACATTGTATAAGTTTGTATAGAAAACAAAATCTGCACGCGGGACGCGCTCCCGTGCACAGATTTCTTGCTATGGCCGCCCCGCGCTACTCGACGGGGCGCGTTGGAGTGGGTGGAGCGCCTTAGGTTTCCACATAGTCTGTGACGGGATAAATTCTATGGTCCGTCAGCCAGGCACACTTTTAGCACCCGATCACTTAACACACTCGGTTATCTCTTCTTGTGGAATAGATTTGGGTTAATAACAACGCTGAATAACGTCGTCGACTCAATCCACTATCGCTTCTTCAAAACACATCGCGGTTGGGTCATGGGATTGCGTTTATTTAATCAGTTAACTGATTATGATCAATAGAATTAGCATAAAAATTATTCTTAAAATCTCGATTATGATTGTAAATGTAATCCTTGGTCCATCCCTAGTATCAGGTGGGATGACACTGACAGTTCACTTCACTTAAGTTTTGACGGTTACAGAATAGCACTGCAGTTCCGATCGCAAGCTTGCATCGGTGTTCGCATCACATGCACGCATTAGGTATTGACACTGACATTTGAAAACATTGTAAAAGCCAATTATTTTTAAAAGAGTAACCGTGGAGTTTCTTGCCGGTTCTTTTCCATAGGAAACGACCCATTGGAACCGTGCACCTAGCTTCTGACGTTTCATAAGTGCCCATGTAGGTTTGTGTGAAATAAAAATATTTTGATTTTTTTTTTATTTTATACATTGTGAACATTTATTTTATAATTTTCCGCATTCTTTTTTATTTGTAGGCGGGCCGCACGCGTACCTACGGCGGTCCGCATGCAGCCCGCGGGCCGCGGTCTCTGCATCGCTGGACTAAAGAAACTTAAAGTTATTTGGTGATCATTGTGTAAGAGTTTGGACAGGAATTGGTTACGATGTTGCTATATCTTACTTAAGTTTCAACAGCATAAAACATAGTGTCATCGGTGAGAGATTGGCGCACGGTTGCCTTTTTTGGTCCATCCAAACAACGCACACCCAGACGCTACACCAGCCAGACCAGCAATATTTATCATTATTGATTTATTTTAAAGAATTTTACTTAACTATACTTCTACAATACGTATGGCGAGCGAACTACCGGTTATAAAATACCGCGACTTATTAACAGTCGACCCTTTTTTTTTTTTTTTGAGAGTGGGAAATCATCAAATCACTTCTCCCGCTCTGGGCGGAGCGGGAGGGTGTGTCAGACTCTTACTGACTAAAACCCACCCGTATTCCTTCCTGTTGCCTGTGCTGCGGGGGCCTCGGTGACCCATAAGTACCTTCCCGCGACCCCAGCAGGCATCGGCCCTAGTGGACCCCTACTTTTGTGCTGACGACATCTCTTTGAGGCGCGCGTGGAATACAACGCGCCGTCGACCCGGGCCTGGTCCTTACCGGACGGTGAGCTACCCATTGCTCACCGTCCGCAAGCCCGCGCCTACGGTGGCTGGAAATCCGCCCGAGATTCCCGACGCCCAGGGCGTCTCCTGCGGTGGCTAGGGGCGAGAGGGCGCGAAACGTGCCTTTCCTTCAACCGTCCCGCCTCCTCCTTCGCGAGCATTACTGCTTCGCAGAAGGAGGTGACGGCTGCCCATGCCCTCTCGCTCCGTACCATGGCCTGAACCAGGGCCGGACGCGAGAGGTCTCTGCCGCCGATCGCCTCCACGAGGACACGGCGGTGCTCTGCCCAAGCTGGGCAGACCTCCACCGTATCCTCCAACGTGTCCTCCGGGCGATCCACACAGTGGTGACACCCGGACGTTTCCTCCCGCCTTATCCGACACAGGAACCTCCCGAAGCTGCCGTGTCCGGTGAGGACCTGCGTCAGGCGGAAGGTGAGGACGCCGTGGCGCCTCTCCAGCCACTCCTCAAAGAGGGGACTTATCGCCGCAATCGTGGCGTGCCCAGCACTGGGTTGCGACAACCGTATTTTCCATGACGCCATGAGATCCCGCCGGTGCTCCGTCCGCTGTGCCGCGATTTCTCGCGGCAGCGGACTTACGCCCCGGCGTTTCGCCTCCTCGCGCCACTCCCATACGTGCGTGAGGACAATAGTCGACCCTCAGAAATAAACAAATGTAAGTATTACACCTAAAAATATTAAATGTAAACTTAAGCAATATTACTTAAGTAATATGTAGCAATGACTGTAACTACCTATTTAAACACCTGAAGATGTTAATAATTGTATCTTCAATAACGCGTACATATAAAATGTTTGTAACTATTAAATATGTAAAGATGTTATTAATTGTATCGACAATAACGCGTACCTACATATAAAATGCTTCATTGTATTGTATGATATTGAGATAGACTCGTCGATAGACATGTTTAAACCTTAGTGGTTTTTGGTTGCTATCTTATTATGTAATCCTGTGTTCTTTTGTATAAATGATAAATAAATAAAAATAAAAAATATTGTTGATAAAAATAAGTACATTGTGTAAAATATTTGTACTTACCACTTACCATTACTTACCATTTATATTTTTACTTTATATTAGTCGACTTCAAAAGAATCGCCTTGAATCAGCTTTCAACGAAACAGCGCTTGATCACATACACGCCATTTAAAGGAGCATGAAAGGAGTCAAGCTCCAAAGAAATAGCAGCATATAAACGATTAAACTAAAGGTTAGTTTGATAGGTCATTCAATGGTTTTTGCTATGGCAAACACGAAGAGAACCCTATGATCATAACCGAACAAAAACGTGAGGGATCCAACACTTAGGGCTCTCTTCACGGGCGAGAAAATCATGGCGATATTCTCGCCGTGACATAAAATTATATAGACTCTATGAATCACTATTCACACGGCAATATGTTTGCAGCGATAATTTGAAGGCACAGCGTGACTATCGCCGCTATTCTCCCGTCTGTAGAGATGGCACCTTATCACACACATACACATAATCAGCCTTTAATGTTCCAACTACTGGGACACAGGCCTCCTCTCTGTGAGAGGGAGTGGGCGAAATAATTTACACAAAGTAAAGCGCCTGTCTGGGTTCGAACCTATGATCTACATCTCGTAAGTCGCTGCCACTACTACTGTACCATCACTGCTTTCGTTTAAGTGTAAGTTAAAAAAGGGTGCCTTATCGTTTAAGTTAAGAAACTAAATTATGATAGTATCTACAAGCCTAGCTAGGATTTCTCTTTAGCAAAAATTACGAACTTCTATACTTCAGGGGATGAATTTGCAATAATCCTTCCTTATAGCTCACCGTCGTTACATAAGGAACTCTTGTGCAAAATTGCATGCTTCTAGACCTAGTGGTTCGGCTGTACGTGGTCTGTCTGTAAATTTAAGTTTTAAACTTCGACCATACCTTGATCGAAAAGTACCAAATAGTCACTATGTATACTCGATTTCCACAACTGTAGGTAATAATAACGAAAGGTGGAGAGTGGAGTCCAGTAATGTTGGTTAACCTTAAGAAATCAGATTTCTTCTAGTGTACAGATGGACATGGACAAAACATCCTTTCATGATTTACTGGGACCCTTATTAATAATAGCGGACTCGTGTCGTCACACATGCGTGGCCACTGAGCATAGGGCTGCTATTAATCTGGACAAAAAGGCAAACAACTACTTAGAAAACCCTAAACATAATATTTACGTGCCTATATAATTAAATATCCTACGCTTCCAGGCTCAGGTCACGTAGATAAACAAAACGGACTACTAAACGTGAGCGGTGTCGGACGAAGAGTTAAAAGTGAAACGTGACGTACGGGCAGGACTCGCTTCTTTTTTAATAAAATTATTTTGCTGGTGATTTAATCCTAGATTTAGATACTAACTTTAATTCGCGGCTTCGCTCTCATGAGACAGTATATTTTTTCTGAATAAAAAGCCTTTATTGGCAGGAGGAGGGGCTTGTGGCTAAGTAATAACAGCCGCACGGGTTGATCGATTAGGTTAAGCTACGCTTGCAGCGGTTGGTCCGTGGATGGGTGACCATCTTTACATACCAAGACCCCTCCGTGCCTCGGAAAGCACGTTAAGCCGTTGGTCCCGGCTGTCATTTGTAGATCTCTGACAGTCGTTACGGGTCGTCAGAAGCTCGAAAGTCTGACAACCAGTCTTACCAAGGGGTATCGTGTTACCTAGTAACTGGGTTGTGGAGGTCAGATAGGCAGTCGCTCCATGTAAAATACTGGTATTCAACTGTATCCGGTAAGACTGGAAGCCGACCCTAACATAGTTGGGAAAAGGCTAGGCAGATGATGATTGGCAATCTTTTACGTCACAATAAATGACGTCGTTTCTTTTCCCCGTTGGTGCGTGAGAGAATGAGAAACCAACAAAAATACTTCTGCATTTTAACCGACTTCATCAAAAGGAGGAGGGTCTCAATTCGGTTGTAGGTATGTTTTTATATAAAAACTTTTTTACAAAAAAAAAACAACCAGTTAGTTCACACTTTTTCGTGAAAAATTAGTGTTTAAAAAAGCATCCGAATTGAAAACCTGCTCCTTTTTATGAAGCCGGTTAAAAAATAAAATATAGGATCATCAATCACTTCATATTTAAAAAAATGGAGTAAAGTTAAGTTAAATCATTCTCCTGCCCTTATCCCAATTTATTTGTGGTCGGCGCAACATGTCCCTTTCTTCCACACTTCTCTATTAGTTGTCATCTCGGTAATCACTCCCTTTCTAGCCATATCATCTTTCACACAGTCTATCCTTCGTTTCTTTGGTCATCCCCTACTCTTATAGCTATCGACATTCAGACATAACAAAACCTTCCTCACGACATTTCCCTCATTCCTCCGCATCACATGCCCATACCATGACAACGTCGTTCGAAAATCGCCGAACAACTTTCCAGTCACCGGTGCCATTTTCAGACTTCCTGTTATTTATTAATTTCTTATTCTATTCATTCGGGTTATACCACACATCCCTTTTTGCATTCTCATCTCTGCATCGCTGCATGCAATTGCTTTTCATTCATCCCTTTTGTGGCCAGCAAGACAGCAGGTTTAACCATTGTTTTATATATCTTCCCGTTAAGTTTAAGGGGAATGCGGGAGACGCAAATTGTTCCCGTGACCTACTGCCATTTCATCCATCAAGTGTTAATTCTGTGCTTAACCGTCCGATACTTCGCCATCGCTTTGCACGTGTGAACCGAGATACCGAAAGTCAGAGCAAACCGGGAGAAGCACGTCATCAAGCGCTATGGCTCCAGAACTGGAGAGACCGCCGAAATGGCAGAACATAAATTCAGTTTTGGTTCTGCTGATTTTCAAGCCAACATTCTCCAGCTTCTGTTGCCACTTCTCCAAAATTGTTTGCAGTCCTGTACATCACCTTTATTCTTGAAGATGATCACTAGCGAACTATTGCACCATCTTGTGGGCTAGCTCCTTCATGCAACAACTTATTGAAGAATAAAGTCAGCCACATACATCCATCTTCTTTTATGTTCTGTATTAGTGTTTAAAAATCTAGCGAATACCTGCCTGCCACCCATTTACTTAGTAAGGGGCCAGACTACCCTTTGTAGTGTGGTTTAAAAGAAAAGGCACTGTACGTGGCAAATAAACATATAATTTATAGAATAAAATAAAATACAATTTGATTCGACTAAAACAAATACCAGATTCACGTGTGAATTAACGGTTGGGTGATGTTAACGACCTAACTGGATGATCGAGGACGCCCATAAGCCGCAACATGAAATATAAAAAAAATATATGTTTATCTGAATAATCCCGAGGTTTTTACTCGAACACCGTAGGCCAGCTGTTCGGCTTGACCGGATGATAAATGATAAATGATTTTTATTTCTGCAAGTAGGTTTGTACTAACACTTTTGCACGTCAATCATATTTTTAAAATAAAGATAGATGAGGTCGGCGTTTTCTATCTGACTACTCTGAGAAGAAAGACCGAAACAAACTCAGAGGTCACAGTCTCTTTTAAAGTCCAGACATAATCTTGGTCAGATCATGTGAAGGCCATGTAGATTGGTATCTGAAATGGTCCTTTTGAGGAAAGAACCACTTAAGGAAAACTTAAGGAGCTCAACGATGCGACGAACAACACCAAAGAAAGAACATTTTTCGTCGACAAATCCTTTACTGTCCAGGCCACTCGTTTGTGGAATGCTTTGCCAGTTCAAATAAAACGCGCGCAATCGTTACTCGCATTTAAAAGACTCGTAAAGGAACATTACTTGTCGCTGTGAGCTTGTTCTCGTAACTGTAATTATCTATAGTCTTCATTTATTTTCGTTGCTTATACATTTAATATGTATGTATTTATGTATATATTATTTAGGTTATATATCGCACGCTGAGAACGAAAGTGACCTATCTCAAAATTTTAGTAAAATGAGTTAAATATACAAAATGACTCAAAAAAGTACACTCTATCAGACTTATATTAAAAAACAGCCCGTTTATGGTCTGAGAGGGATAGAGGTATTTTCGGTCCCTTTGTCTTTGAGCATTTCACTCTCCCTGCGCCGGAATGAAAGGGACGCAATCAGTTGTTGTTCAATCAGTTCAATTTCGACTTGAGTCACTTTCATTCTCAGCGTGCGATATATATATATATATATCTGTGTATCAATTTTAGTATATTGTATTTATTTATTTTTTACACTAACGACAGCCCCACTTTATGTCCAGGCAAATCACTGTCCATCCTATGGTTGCCTGGAAGAGATCGCAGAAAGCGATAAGGCCGCCCATTGTATATTTTGTAGTGTTTGATTTATTTTTTGTCATGTATTTTTTGTGGTGTACAATAAAGTATATATAAATAAATAAACAAACATTTGGGTAGGCCGCATAAATTACTCAAACTGCCAGACCATGATTAATACTAAAAAACAACAAAAACCCACATAGTCTTCACATTCACAATAATTGAAAACAATATAATACTTTACAAGTAAATATTCATGTCATTTTATATATAAAATTCATCAATGCCGATGTGTATAGAGAACGATGTAGGTTGGCATCTGAAATGGTCTTTTGAGGAAAGAACCACACCCATTTTGAGCGGACCTGTCCGGTCAGTGCACGCATTTGTCAGTAATCGTGTAGCTCAACTCAGAGCGGAGCTCAACGACTCTTCGAACAATACCAAGGAAAGGACATTTGGGTAGGCCGCATAAAGTACTCAAACTGCCAGACTCTCATTAAAGCTAACTGAGAAAGACACAAAACAAAATATGACCCGCGTAGTCCTCACATTCACAATAATTTAAATAATAATATATTAAACTCCACAAAGTAAATAATATGTCATTGTGTTTTGAATAATCATTAAATGTCAGCGTTTATAAATAAAATAAAAGTTTCAGTATGCAAAAATTGGAGCAGCTAAATCCCAAGCCTTTTTGTCCTCAATATAATCTTTAACGGTATAAAAAGCTTTCTGGCACATCTTACTTTTAATAAATTATATGAATTTATTAAGGCATCGATCTTGAACGTGGCTTGGAAGTTCATTATAAAAACGTATACATTGACATCTACGAGGGCGGCACTGAAAATTTCGGGAATCAAGGAAGTGACACAACATTACTATTTAAAAATGTACTTAATGCTTTTCGAAGTATTCTCGGCGAAATTTGACACATTTTTCCATACGATGGAACCAATCATTGAAGCAACCATTCCATTCGAAAGTTGGGGTCTCCAAAATGGCCGTTTTGTAGGCGTCCACAGCTTCTTCAGGTGATGAAAATCTCTGTCCACGCAATTTATTCTTTATTTTAGGGAAAGTATAGAAATCATTAGGGCTTAGGTCGGGGCTGTACGGAGGATGGTCTAATAATTCTATGTTTTCTTGCTCTAAAAACTCTTTTGTTCTGTGCGCGGTGTGAGAACTCGCATTCTCGTGATGGAGGATGATGCGGCGGTTTCAGTTCTCTTTACGGAGTTCAGAAACGACCTGTGGCAAACAAATGCTAGCATACCATTCTGCATTAACCGTTCTTTGTCCCTCAAGAGGAATAAACGTAACATGGCCGGTTTTGGAGACAAACGTGGCCACCATTAACTCATTTTCGAACACCCAAACTCGTGACTGGTTTTTTGTTTCGGGTTCGTACGCGTATATCCAGGATTCGTCACCTGATACGATGTTGTATACAGCATTTGAGGATCCTGCGTGGAATCTTTCGAGAGTTCTGACGCACCAAGTTAGGCGAGCCGCTTTTTGCTCTTCACAGAGCGAATGCGGTATCCATCGGGAAAACAACTTTTTTACACCTAATTGTTCATGCAAGATTATTTGTATTTGACTCATGCCAATGTCTAAAGTTGCCTGAATTTCGCGGTATGTCACATGTCGATCTTCCTCAATCAGCTTACGCACAGCATCAACGTTTTCTTGGGTGACTGCAGTTTTTGGACGACCTTGACGGGGATCATCACTGAGCTTGACATGTCCACGTTGAAATTCAGCAAACCAGCGATAAATTGTGGTTTTGGATGGGGCTTCATCACCAAATGCAGAAATCATCCGGTCAACACACTGATTTTGTGTTAAACCACTTCGAAAGTCATAATAAATCATCGCTCTTAAATTTTCTCGAGTCAATTCCATTTTTTCAACGACTAAACAAGTTTGACAAAACCTTGTGACACGACCGAGAATCTTTTTTTAAATAAATAAATGGTATTCGATTTTTAAAACCAAGGAGTTTTCAATTAAAAAGATTTTAATATGTGGAAATACGAGTATGTGGAATAAGTGGAAATATTTCATTCCCGATACTTTTAGTGCAGCCCTCGTAAATGAGCCAGCTATTTACTTGAGCCTTGTTGTAAGTACAACAAAGTGTGTGTTCCTAGTATTTATATTATGGATATCTGTATTTTTTAAACAATTTTATATTTTTATGGGCATATAAAAGATTTTCAAAAATATACTGAGAGGGCACACAGTCACACAGGGTCATTACATTAATCTCCTTCAATTTCTCTCTGAGAGAGTGTCTCGAACTTAATTTGTAAATTGATCGAACAGCTCTTTTCTGCAAAACAAAGACTGAGTCTGAATGTCAACGGCATTTCCCCACAACAGAATACCGTACGACATTACACTACGAAAATAGCTAAAGTACACTAAACGGGCTGTCTCTATATCAGTTAAATTACGAATTTTTCTAACAGCGTATGCTGCGGAGCTTAGTTTTTTTGACAGTTTATGTATAAGTGGACCCCAATGAAGCTTAGAATAGAATAGAATTTTATTTTGCAAATATGGGTAATACATAATAGTTCTGAAGATTACAGCCACATTTTACCAATCGGCATGCAAATATTTAAAATTATTTATATCACTATTATTACACTTATTTAGATCAATTTATAAATTACTATTATAAAATTCTTAAATCATCAGCTATTAAAAATATGTTTGTATTAAAAGGAAAATATAGATCAGTACCATAAGATTATATATCATGTCATTACTATTACAAATATCATTATTATTACAATTCCAAAATCAAAACGTCAGTAATCTAAATGTCAACGATCAAAATGTCAAAAATCAAAATTGTCATACATCAAAATTTCAAAAATCAAGATGTCACTAATTAAAAAATATTTTTCTTCGGTAGGAACTCAGTTACACTGTAGTACGTTTTATCTACCAAAAAAATCCGCAATCTACTCTTAAATTGTGCTGTATTTAAAGCTTTCCAACTACTCGATAATTTATTGTAAATAATGGGGGCCATGCAAGAAACGCTCTTACGCATCAAAGTAGTTCGACATGATACCTGACATAATTTGCCGTTGTCACGCCTATTCCTTGGGAATACAACGGCCAGGCGCTCAAAACGAGATGGATTTTGCTTGACAAACATAAGCTTGACAAGCTGCGCTAAGTTTTATTTTGAATACGTTTGAATCTTGGAAGATAAAGAGAAAATTAGGATTTTTTCATACAAAAAATATTTAAAGTGCCTGTAACTCAAAAGGAGCACAAAATCGCAGAAGAGTGTCTATGACAAAGTGGTGAGCAATTAGCACCTCTACAAGCTGCGCTAAGTTTTATTTTGAATACGTTTGAATCTTGGAAGATAAAGACAAAATTAGGATTTCTTTCATACAAAAAATATTTGAATATTTTTTTTCTCTGAAAATACGGCTTATTTGGCAAAAACTCAATCTGTAAAAGTGATTTGTAATTGCATCAGCTGTCTACAAAAAAAAAAATCAGCCGAATCCGTTGACCTTCTGTCAAAAATTTCTTAATGTCCACTTTTTTATCATTCGGGACCAGTGTGCGCCGGTTATGACATTCATTAGGAACTTGCGCAGAATGACGCGCCGGTTATTATACCCTTCGATATTTTTTTGTACTCTAGAAGCACAACTGCTTTAGCAGACGAATTTCCATACTGCTACCATATAATTCATCATCAAGTGCCCCCAAATTAAATTATTCGAATTGCTAGGTGTCACATAACATGTCTTTTTACCGCTTCCAACGTACTCGTACTACTACTTGGAACATTTGTGTGCGCACTCACACTTACGCAGCGTCCATAGCTGTGGCCATTGTAGAAGGCATTGGCGAAGGCTATGGCCGGTGCTGTCTTATTTAAATACTTTGCCTTTTTTACCGGTGACAGTACGGCTAAAGCCTTTCATACAAAAATCTTGTGTCAAGATAGGGTTACAAAATCAAGAAAAGTGTCCGCGAACGTGTTAAGTTTTAACAATGATTGGAGACATCTTTTCTGGGCCTTAAAAGCTTTATCTCGATCAGTTGAGTTCCCCCAGAAAATGATACCGTAGCGCAAGTGCGATTCAACTATTCCGTAGTAAGCCGTGAGAAGTGTTTTGACATCTACTATGGAGGATAGTCTATATAACACATATACGGATGAACTCAATTTTTTACACAGACTGTCTATATGTGCTTTCCAATTTAAGTTGCAATCTATATGCATCCCTAAAAATTTGCTTCCTCAATTTTGTCATTTTTGTAATGGATGTTGAGATTAGTTCCGCCGGGAGTACTTTTTGTCTAACCTAACCTAACCTAACCTTAGCATCCACAGTTACGCCCAAGAATACTGTGCTATCTTCAGGATTCAATTCTTCGCCCCTTATCAACACATTCGTTTTCACCTGCCTAACGTGGGGTAGCGTAAGCCCAATGCATTTTGTTTTTTTTCCATGAGTTAGGTCAAGTCGCGAAGCCGCTGACCACCCAATGATGCTCGGCAGCGAAGTGAAGATGGTGACCGCTGCGTGGTGGCGAGTGATGCTATGGTGGACCGCTGCGTGATGGCAAGCGTTGCAGTGGTATTGGGCCTGGGCGTGTGGATGAGAACCGCCTAAAGCCGAATCCTAGGTGATTTCCCTAGATAAAAGGTTATGGTTAAAAAAATGAAATTACCAAGCCGGGACTTTTAAAAAAAAAGAATAACATACCACTGCGACGCGCGACGTGGGACTCAATTTATTTAGCGATTACAAACTTACATTTGCAGTTGACCGTGACGTAATACATCGATGTATGGGAGAACATGTTTTTCAACTACAATGTTAAGTTTGTTTTTGGGATAAATTCATCCCAACTACGGAACCCTTCATTGTACGTGGTCTGACACACACTTGGCCGGCTTTTCATAATATTACATATGCATTTATTACATTGAAACTATCGTAAGGTTGCTGTCCATACCGGAATGCAATATCAAGGCACATTCGGGACATAAGGCATTAATAGCCAAGTTATTCAGCTTCCACAATGGAGCAGCCCTACCTAGACAAGACTGATGTGAGTCCAGCCGACGAACTAACAAGACGCCGATTGCAAAAAATCGCGATGGATAAATGAGCTTGTTTTATTAACTAATCAATTAATAATTCGACAGTACTGTAGTTACAGATTATTTTGTATTGTATTTAATTAATTAAATTTAAAAAAAATACTTTTCTTTATACCAATGCACACATATTATGGAGAGCAGTGGTGGCCCAGTGGCAGCGGCCGCGACTTAAGTACGAGTCAGACGCTTTGCTTTGTGTAAATTATTTCATCACCACTGCTCTCAAGCCTGTGAAGGAAAACATTGTGAGGAAACCGGCATGTCCTAGAACCAGAAATTCGAAGACATGTGACATCTACCAACACGCAGTGGGCCTGCGTGGTTTACGGCCCACTCCCTCTCACAGAGAGGAGGCCTATGTCGCAGCAGTGGTAACATAAAGGCTCCTATATACTGGCGCGACTTGTCGCGCGACGCGTCACGACACAAAGGCACCGCTTGTAGCGCTACACGCGGTGTCTTTGTGTCGCGTCGCGTCGCGCCAGTATGTAGAAGCCTTTATAGGCTGATTATGTGTACCTACATACATATATGTGACAATCCGCGGCTAAAGGTACCTTATGGACATTTATAGTTTCGAAGATATTGAATGTTTTGTAAATTTTGCAAGAAATATAGATTTTTTTTTTATTGCTTTGTTCGAGGTGACTGAACTTAAAATGTCTGTTTCTCGAAATTGCACAATTTCGAAAATAATTTAAAAAAAATTATATCTCCGTAACAAAACATCGTAGGAGGTTGATCTTTTTTTAAAATATCTACAGCGTATTAATCGCAGATTACTAGCGTATGCATAACTCCATATCGACCACAAGGTACCTTTAGCCGCGGATTGTCACATATTATGAAACTGAGTGCTGTTCATATCCTTCATATTACAAGTTGACTCTTAAACTTTCTCAGATTTTTGACCTTTCTCAGATGGCATCTTGAATATGTGATGTAATTGATACACCTACTTACGTACGGAAGATTAGAAGCATAAAGGAATATAAAACTGTTGAAACTTTACACGTGTTCGGCTGCACTAGTCAAGAGAGAGCTTTCTGAAGGCAGTATAGCTACGGATTCCTATTAGAGCGGCGGCCACTACATAGCGTTTGCAATTTACAGTCGATTGACGTCACGTAAAAGTTATTTATAAAAACTTTTCAAGTGCTTGTCGGACCACGCACAATGAGGGGTAGTTGGGAACTTGGTATGAATTCATCCCAAACACAAACTTAATATTGTAGTTGAAAAACATGTTAAGATAAGATAGATAAGATATTTATTTCGCATATATGGGTACAAAACACGGTGACATGCTTCAATAGTTATTTGTAGTGTGTGTGTGTGTGTGTGTTTGTTGTGTGTTCTCCCATAGGTACATCGATATATACCACAATCAATTCTCCAACTGCAAACTTAAGTTGATCGAGTATTACTCGTTAACTTGTAAAGCCTACTTAGCTGTGATAGCTTTCCTTTTAATTTCATTATAATGTACTACTGCCATGATTTTTTTCACATCTCCATAAACTACCATTTAGCTGGCAGGGGGGGGACGACGACACCACACTTGACTCTAACAAACTTATATTAGCACTTTAATGCTTAATATTACGCAAACGATTTGAATCGAAAAGTGGTGTTCACAGACCCGCAAAATTTTTGAACGGCCTATCCAACGATACACCACACCATGGGGTAGACGAGAAAAAAAATATCATCCCCACAGGCAGACAGACAGACAGACGGATATGGCGAAACTATAAGGGTTCCTTATTTACCACGGAACCAAAAAAAAGTAAGTTGGTGTGTTTTCCTAGAGAGCGTTTTTTGACACCGTAAAGTCAAACCACGCTGCCATCATTTTCATGACAGCTGTCACTGCGGCTGTCAATGGAGCAGTGGTAGCCTATGCTCGAACCCACGACCTACGAGTTGTAGGTCTTGGGTTGGAAGCTAGGCAGGCGCTTTACTTTGTGTAATTTGTGATGAAATCACGACTGCTCTCAAAACGATGAAGGAAAACATCCTGAACACAAAAATCGCAGATAATTATGGCTATTACCCGCAATGGTCCCGCGTGGTAAATTGCAGGTACGGTCCACTCCCTCTTACAGAAAGTCGCCTGTGTCCCAGCAGTGTGAAGATTATAGTCTGATTATCTACATATGTGTTACCTAATAAGTATCTAATAATTATACTCAATTCATGCCATGATCAATTTGAAATGTTCATTGATATGAATTAGGATATATGTATTCTATTATTTATCGACGATAGACCATTGTTTCTTGTGCAACCATACCTACCATTTCTTTTCTTATAAGTACTTCAAACAATTATCCAAGCGATTTTATTACTATTTGCTACAAATATCTATCTATTATTTAGTTAAATATAATATTTACACACACTATAATACTGATTTACATCCGTCAGACGTCCTCGTAACATAAGGTCCAGTTGAAAACCAGCGTCAGGCATTAGTTGTCTGGCATTTGTGCTGAACTGGGCCTACTTGGAGCAGCCGTGAGGCACACGTTTCAAGTACTTTCTGTTTTTTATTTTTGTATGAATATTGCGTGCCTGGGTCAAATAAATTTATTTTATTTATTTATTTATTTCTGTCTTTATCTATACATATATCAAATAAATAAAATAAGTGTCTGTTTGTAATTTCAAAATAAGAGCTCTTTACTAAATGCATATGAACGTATATTACGGTACTTATTACAAGAAAACAATATTTAAAATCTATGTTTGTTTTTCTGTCTGTCTGTTTGTTCCGACTAATCTCCGAAACGGCTGAACCGATTTTGACAGGTCACAAATCAGTTATATGTCAGTGACGTCACTGACATATAACTGATTTTGTTGACTTAGTGCTTTTATTTTAGAAAAAGCCACGCGGGCGAAGGCGCGGGCAGCAGCTAGTACCACATAAGAAGGCACTCCCGAAGATCCGGACAGATCTTAGAAAATCGGAAAACGTTTGAAAATATTAAATATGCAACCCAATGCATACGGTAACACCAAATAAAAGCAATAAACCACGGTCCTCCATGGAACAAGAAATAGTTTTCTCAAGAGAAATTAACTTAAATGGTATCGCATACATTCTTAATTGATTGAACAGCGAGGTCAGTTGGTGTAAGTAAGCTCACCTATATCAGTAGTTATGGGTCGAGAGAATATTCTTTCACGGAGAATTTTCTCTGATCGAGAATATTCTTCAATATTATTTTCAAAGGAGTCTCATAACATAGAGAAGTAAAAAAAATAATAATTTAAAAGTAGTACTTAATTATCATGGCAGGAGGCAATAAATATAACTGTAACTGTTCCAAAGAAATAGTGATTGTTATTTTTTTTTAATTATTCGGATATCTACATAATGTTGTTTTTAATAAAAAAACTCGAAAATTTTCTCGGGATTTTACCATAACTCAATCTGCCTAGCCTTTTCCCAACTATATTGGGATCGGCTTCCAGTCTCACCAGATGCAGCTGAATACCAGTATTTTACATGGAGCGACTGCCTATCTGACCTCCACAACCCAGTAACTGGATAAAACGATATCCCTTAGTAAGACTGGCTGGATCCACGAATAACAGCCGAGACCAACGGCTTAACGTGCTTCCCGAGCCATGGAGGATTCTCGGTATGTAAAGATGGTCACCCATCCATGGTCCCAGCAAGCGTAGCTTAACCTGATGGATCGACCTTGCGACTCTTATTACTTACCCACGAGCTCCTCTTGGAAATTTACCATAACTAATCATGAGTATTCCCGTTAAGGAAAAACTGATTCAGTTAAATCCTAATACGTTCTTGGATAAATAATTTTGGAAATAATTTATGTTACAAACAGAATACTTCTGTACATCATTCCAAAAATATCTGAAATGAAACGTTAGAAAAATTAAAGGTTTAATTCTGAAAATGTTAAGTGCAATTTCGTTACCAATCTAGAATGAACGACTGTAATACCAATTAACAGTTTAGAAGGAAAATAACATATCATATTATAAATTATAATTGCTTTTCGTGGCTGCCTGTGTGACTGAGTTAATGTTCTTCTAAACCGCTTTTTACTCGACTGCCCCAGAAGGAGGGTAATGTTTTTCGAGAGTATGTATGTATGTATGTATGTCTAATTCTTTGGCACGCTCTGTAGCCTAAACGGTTTGATGAGTTTTAACATAAGAGGTGCTGTTGAATTTGTCTTCATTGTGGGAGTAACATAGGCTATATAATATTTATATATTGCATCTGCAAATACAAAAAAGAGAGGGAAATGTTTTTTTTTTAATAAATTATAACAATTTTGATATCAAATCAAAGCTAGTAATGAGTCAATTCCATATTATATATATTAATAAAACTTAAAAGCTTGAAATAAAATAAATTATTTAAAAAACAAAAACCCGACTGCAAAAACACAACTGAATAGGGAAAAACAAGCATTATAATCTATATAATTTTGGTCTTGGAGGCGGGGACAGTCGAATTACCTGAAATACGGTGTAACTTTTTACTGTCGGCCTGCGATACGAAAATTTTATAGATTATAATGCTTATTTTCCCTTTTCAGTTAGGTATGTGTTTTTGTGTGTTTGACGAGTATTTTGTTTTTTTAATTTAAAAAAAAATCCGGAATTTTCATTATGTATAATGCACACATAATCAGCCTATAATGTTCCCACTGTTGGGACACAGGCCTTCTCTCTGTAAGAGAAAAATAATAATCTCTCTATATGTATAATACTATGAATATTAAACTTATACATATGACATATCAAAGAAATCTCGTTATCGTGGAAACAAAACAAGACAAAACACTCTTGTCGAATACATAAATCATAATCAATTCGCTACTATCACTTAGAAACTTCTTTCATCGCAACTAAAAGAAATAACATTAGTCCTAATGCTCCCCATACAGCTGCAATATTCACTTATCTATATATGGAGATATTACATCTGTCATCCCATTCATTCTTTGATAGGTAGCTATCAAAGAATTAATGGGATGAAAGATGTAATGATGAACGAATGATGAATGAATTATGTGGTCCTAATTCACTGTGCCCACTTAAAGGGACTACAGGAGCTAAACGCAAGTTTTATAATGCTTAAAAGTATACGAGTCTGATCCACCGCAGTAAACAAAATCATAAAAATATATGATATTCTTCAGGATATATGTGTGTTGAAAACATAATACAACTAATTTTATACGATAGAAAAATGATATCATAATCATCACGAAGATACCTTTAAAAATTTCGTTAACGATTAAAAACCATACATGAATCATTCTGATTTTTTCAGATTATTCTTACAAGCACATATTGGCATAATAGTGTTTTAATTTTTAACTCACTTCGAAAAAGGTCCTCCTTTTTTGAGAATCCTCCTGGTTTCTCAATTCGACCGTATAAATATATTGTTTTTTATGTGTCTTTGCCGATTTCTCCGTCAATTGTGGACAGATTTAAAAGAAAAATTGTTTGAAAGGGTATGCTCCCGAGGGTATCCCATGGAAATCGAGGGAAATCCTCAAATTTTAAAGGCACATCTATAGAAGAAAAGCAATATTTTGTAAAAGGTGATGAGCAGTTCACATTAGGCTTTTGTATTAGAAACTGACCCGCTAAAAAGTGAAAAAACAAAACTTTTTACAAAAAAAAAGCAACCGACTTCCAAAAAAAACACTACAAAGTGAAAAATAACTTTAATAAGTCTAATAAATCGGTGGCAAAAAACTAAAAGACAGATCCAAAGACCGACTATATTTTGCAATATATTATATATATTTTTTTTTTTTTTCAATAAATTACCACCGTTGTGTCATCGCACTTCTCTTTCTTTTCCATGCAGTCCGACAGTGACCGCGCTTTAGCTGTTGTCAGCCTCATAAAGTCGATCCGCATTTGTAGCCCGCAAAATAAAAATATGCTTACGTTTTTTGTAATTTGCAGGTCAGTGGCAGGTTGTATCTTGATCAAAATATGATTCGCGATCAACATAATATATTTATTTACAGAATTATAATCACAAGAATCATCAGAAAAAGTTCTAATAAAACAAATCTTACTTAGAGAGATATATTAATGATTTTACTTTATACACCTTTTTCTCAGGAACGCATGAAAGTATCAAGTTGAAATTAATATCATACACGCAAGTCTATGGTCCTTTGGAGCTCTAAAAAATCAAGTCAACGCCATAAAAAATGCAGTCATTAATTAATGCGACATAAATGTATTTTGATACTTGCAAATAAATCAAAACCTATAGGGTAACTCCCGTTAATCTAGAATCATGAAATTTAGCAAGAAGCAAGGTATCACAGCACAATTAAAAGAAATAGTTCGAAAATCGTTAAATCGCAGTTTTATCACTTACAATTATTTTTTTGCGATTACAATCGCTTACATTTGCAGTTAGAGAATTGACCGTGACGTATATCGATGAGAACAATTATTCAACTACAATGTCAAGTTTGTTCTTGGGATAAATTCATCCCCACTATGAAACCCTTTATTGTGGTAGCAGGACACTTGCGCGAAAGACATTTCCGCTAACCCACTTGCGCGAAAACATACAGGTTGATTGAAAGCTGGGTGCAAAGCTTTAAGGCGAAGATATTACAGACAATTTGGGATTATTTAAGCCATCGTCTTAGACTAAGTCTTACCATTATTTTTAACCTAATTTTATGTTTTTTTTTTCGAAAATTCCCAAAATTTTAACTAAACTGCTTATTTATGGCCAAATTGAATGATAAATTAATTAATTTGTATTTTATTTAATTAAATTAATGTGTAAGCAATCTAGCAAAACTAGTTGTAGGCCTCTGTGTCGTTAGACATTTATTTCCAGACATTGAGGAGGGTGCTATTTTTTTTCAATCCTTTTTGATAACATGCTTGATAATCGCTCTTTTTTTATGAGGTATCATTTACTATCTTCGCCTTAAAGCTTTGCACCCAGCTTCCAATCACCCTGTATTTCCGCGAATGGACTTTTGCGCGAACAGACCTGCGCGACGAGACACTTGCGCGAAAAGACATTTCCGCGAATGGACATGTGCGCGAAAAAGTTGCTGCAATGAGATTTCTCATAACATCACGCCTTTATTCTTTTAAAGGTTTGGGGCAGGGGTGGATGCTCCTGCCGGGGTCGCGGGAAGGTACTTATGGGTCACCGAGGCCCCCGCAACACAGGCAACAGGAAGGAATACGGGTGGGTTTTAGTAAAAAAAGGGGTGGGGGTGCTGTGAATAGTACACCTATTATAATCCGCTAGCGACCACTAGACCAGTGAGGCAGATTTTTTTACAAAAATTTGGCTGTTATTTTAATATGTTGTGGTGTCTTACGACTTCCACGCGACCGAAGTCGCGGGTAGAAGACCTACAGGAAAACAATCTGCCTGCCTTTTCCCAACTAGGTATGGGTCAGCTTCCAGTCTCACCGGATGCAGCTGAATACCAGTATTTTACATGGAGCGACTGCCTATCTGACCTCCACAACCCAGTCTGTACCCGGTAATACGATACCCAGTACCCAAAAACCTACTATTACCAGTACCTACTATTCCATGAAAAATATCCGAATTTTTTATACGATTTTGTCCGAACATTTGTCCTCCCCTGCAAAGGCCGGATATTATCTCTAGCTAAAAATACTTACATAAGTTCAGGTCTGATAAAACTTTTGATATGAGCAAGTATCAAGTTTTTTGGCCTGTTTCCATATTTTTATGAAGTTTTGGAGGAAAATTGTGAGAATTTCAGATCTATCAGATGGTGAACTGTGTTACTGCTTTATTTCTTTTAAATTCAGGCTTAAGTTCGATGGCTTTCCCATAATTATTTTTAATATCTTTCTATATATGTTAATAAGTCTTAACTTAAAATGTACCATCACAAAATATTCCCTTAACACACGCTAAGTTTAATGCATACGGTGTCTGACTGCACCTTGGCTGACGAATTGAATAAAACTGACGAATCGACGAAAACTGGCAAACACTGGCAACTGTCTAATCGGTAAAACTGACCAATCAGGGAAACTGACTTATCAACGAAACTGGCGAATTAAATAAACTGACGACTGAGGTAAACTGACACAAAAAAGAACAATTTCGGGGAAATATGCGTCACAATAAAACAGCCATATTTATCACCATTCTTATGGGGAGTCCGCGTATTATTTGTTCCTTTTCTTTTCCGTTTGTTTAATAAATCCAGGTTGTGCCCAAATCACTTAATTTTTAGGGTTCCGTACCCCAAGGGTGCCAAACGGAACCCTACTTATTACTAAGCCTCCGCTGTCCGTCCGTCCGTCCGTCCATCTGTCTGTCAGCGAGCTGTATCTCGTGTATCGTAATACGTAGACAGCTAAAAATAATTCACAGATCGTATATTTCTATTGTCGCTATAACAACAAATATTAAAAATTAAATAAAGTTAGTAATTAAAGCGGGTCCCGATACAAGAAACATGTTTTTTTTGCTGGTTTTTGCTCGATCGTAATACGAAACCCTTCGTGTGCGAGTCCGACTCGCACTTGGCTGTTTTTTTTAATAATTAACCTACTCCATAAACTTACTAGTATCTACGGGTTTCCAAGGTAAAACGCCAAAGCCTCCATTAGGACCAGTTTTCCCTCAGGGTTTCAGAGGTCAGTCGGTCAAACTCTCGTTCCAACGAAAAAACTCTTCGTTAATTTGAACAGAACAGGACATGAATGCAGAATTAAACATATATGTAGGTAAATTATAGGGTTTTGTACAATCACCAACACATCTAGTTACCACCAACTGTCAAATTTTCTCATCCGATTTTGCCGTCGACATTTTAAGGTTTAAAATCATTTGGAGAAATTTGATAGTTTGTTTTTTTTTTCAGCCATATAGATGATTGATTTCGTGCCGATACTCATGAGAGTCAAGTTAAAAAGTCTATCAACAGAACATGTAGGTAGTTCGTAATTGTGGTGTAATGTAGGTAGGTAGTTGGAGAGCCAATTTTCGATGTTTACCTATGTCCCCAATTTATGTGTTTGTATTATGTGAAGACTATGTGGGTCATTGTTGTTTTTTTTTCTCATTTAGTATTAATCGTGGTCTCGCAGTTTGAGTAATTTACGCGGCCAACCCAAATGTTCTTTTTTTGGTATGGTTCGTCGCATCGTTGAGCTCCTTAAGTTCTGAGTTGAGCTGCACGATTACTGACAAATGCGTGCACTGACTGGACAGGTCCACTCAATCTATGTGGTTCTTTCCTCAAAAGGACCATTTCAGACACCAATCTACATGGCCTTTACATGATCTGACCAAGATTATGTCTGGAGTTTGTTTCGGCCTTTTTTCTCAGAGTAGTCAGATAGGAAACGCCGAGCTATATTTTAAAAATATGATTGTCGTGTATGAGTGTGTGTTGGTACAAACCTACTTACAGAAATAAATAATTTATCATTTATGTGTAAGTAACAACATTATGATTAGGTATAAACTTAATTTAACTACAATCAGCCCTAAAAAGTTGTGTACACAGACAAAAATTAATTTTCACACCACCTGCTCTGTCAAATTATAATGTCATGCAAACATGCATAATCTAAAGCAAGTCATTAGAGACCTCGGCTCTAGCCGGGTAATATTACTGTACCGAATTTCAGCCCCGCTGGTGCATAATGTGATTTGAATTTGAAACGTCAACTAAAAAAATCGTAAGAAATCTTTTATTATATTTTTATTTTTTTATTAAAGTATTTCTAGACCAACGAGTTCTCAGTTCATAGGTTTTAGTTGCCGTACACGAACAAAATAATTTAATTACGCAACTTAATAGAGATATTATAGTGAAAATATAAGTAACAGCAAATTAATTAAATGGATCAGTTGGTTTCTGCGAACAAGTCCAATATTATTGAATAATGTGCATATAAGACTCGCATATAAAACCACAGTTTCTACATAGTCTGTGGGGGTCATCGCAAAAGCTGACTTAGTTGTTGCGGCACATACCCCGTCATAGTATCATAAAGTACTGTACTATGTGCTGTGCCCCCGCGTTAGAATGTTGGATTTGGGCGTCATATTTACGTTAAATAAAATACTGCACATAACTAAGTATTCTCGATTAATTAACAATTTCATGAACTAAAGTGAAAGTCAAAGTTATTGCGAACTAAGTGTACAATGTTGGTGTTATGTTAAGATAGTATTTATGACTTAGCAGCCTTTTACAAGTATTACAATTATCATTCGCCTGCCCTTATCTAAATTAGCATGCATTATACATTATTATTACTTAATTATTTTCTTTTATATTAATACAATTATATTGAAAAATTATAGTTATGTCAAAATTAAATATCAATAATAATGAATTTAATGCAATTATTCAGCAATATTAATGTCATCATTTTCAGGTAGTCCAAATTAAAATTATAATATTTATTTGAAGTTATATAGGATAGACTAAATCTTATTGTTTGTATAGGACAGATCGCCACTTTTCTGAGTAGATACATGAGAGAAAATCGTTATTTTAAGCTGGACTTGACATTACTTAATATTCTTTTACTGAATAGAAACATTTTTGGATTAGGTATAGTTTGAGCCTTTTTGGAATATTGTTACTGATTTTTCAGTTTTCAACTTGTTGGGTAACTATTATATATATTTATGGCAAGTGTTTACGTTGTGCGTATCTTCTACTTTAGTGAACATATTTAAAAAAAAAATACGCAAGTGTCAAGTATGTAAATTGACAGCAGAGTTAGAATCTGATATTTTATAAAGTATGGTTTGCAGCTCTCCGTATTATCTATTTGGGCTAGAATTCTTATGACCTTTTTTCATTTAATAATTCGAGAATCTATTACCTTGCAGTAGGTGCGAAAAGTAAAGGATTCTCCTCGGGGACAAAGGTGTCTTTCTTGGAGTGTTGTCTTGGGCGAGGTCGAATCCCTCGCTACAGGATGCTAGTCTTTACCTCCTCGATTCGCTCAGGAGTTAACACACAGCTCCCTCGCTACGCTCCAGAGCCCGCAAAATAGCGTCCGTGACTGTAAGACTCTGCTTTATCGGTTGTCCCCTTAGTGAATAATCTATTATTAATTTTCAAAAATCTCGGTTACATTAATATTGTAACAAAACACATTATGAACTCAATTGTAGCCACAAATTGTCACAATATTATGAAACAAAGATTGCAGGCAATTAAATGAATTTTAGTCCGTGTATACTTCTTACATGTTTTTGAGGCTGACTGTATCTATTAACCTATCTAAGCCGCCTATTTGTGAAAAAGAAACATTTTATTAAGTAGGTATAATAACTTGTCTACAGCATTCTTAAATCCAAAATTAGGTCAACACCAAATGAAGTTTAGTCAACAACATTGTTTACAGACGCATTTGTGAACTTTACGTACCAAATTAATTCCCGTCAATACAGCAAAGCTTTTAACATAATTAAATGAAGAGGTACTTGGCTCAATAAGTAAACGATGGCGCCAAGATTCAATATTGGGCACTTAGTGCAACAAAAGGGAATTGTTTTCTATAAGTGGGCATTTTCTTGCCTAGATTCTTTGCATAGCAATGTGGTCAAGGCAGTATTTAGGTTTATTTAATTGCTTCCCGAATGACTTATTGCTTTTATCTTCCATTTAATGAGAGGGCGCTTTCAAACGTTAAGGATTTTCCGAGCTTGTCATTTTTTATTGAATTTCCAATATTGGTGCTCATTTTTCATGTAAAAAAATAGGTACATCCATCTCATGGGGGATGACAGTTTAGTATTCAACTAAATAGTCTAAGTAATAATAAATAAATAAATAATAGTCTGAAAGTGGCACCGGTGACTGAAAAGTTGTGCGGAAATCGGTTGTCATGGTATGGGCATGTGATGCGGAGGAATGAGGAAAATGTCGTGAGGAAAGTCTTGAGTATGAATGTCGATGGCTATAAGAGTAGAGGAAAACCAAAGAAACGATGGATGGACTGTGTGAAAGATGATATGGCTAGAAGTGACTACCGAGATGACAACTAATAGAGAAGTATGGAAGAAAGGGACATGTTGCGCCGACCACAAATAAATTGGGATACGGGCAGGAGATTGATGATGATGATGAATAATAAATAAATAAGCATTTATTTCTTCCATATCGTCGGTGATATTCCGAAACCGCTGAACTAACAGTGTTTGAAACCGCGTAAGCTAGGTGCAGTGAATTATACTTGTACAAGAACGAGGGAAAACGAATATTTACTAAACCACTTGACTTTCTATTGTTTAAACTTTTAAATTGACATATTCCTCTTAATATTTCAGGCATTAATTATGTAAAATATGTATTAATGAATTAGTAAATCCGAAATCTCGATTTTGCTACTTTTGTAAATACGCGGTTTTAAACACTGTTAGTTCCGCGGTTTCAGAATATCACCGACGATTTCTTACATAGTAAGAAGATGACACTTTATATAATATTTTCACGTTAATAATATTAGTTTGAACTTCAAACTTCAAGTTTTCAAGCTTTGCAGGTTTCTAGGTTTGGTTTTGGCATCCGGACCCCATCCTGGGTAAAGGCCTATTCTTTTTTCTGCATAGCCTTTTCCCAACTATGTTGGGGTCGGCTTCCAGTCTAACCGGATGCAGCTGAGTACTAGTACTTAACATGTAGCGACTGCCTATCTGACCTCCACAACCCAGTTACTGGGTAACACGATACCCCTTGGTAAGACTGGTTTGTCAGACTTTCGGGCTTCTGACTACCCGTAACGTATGTCAAAGATCTACAAATAATATCCGGGACCAACGGCTTAACGTGCTTTCCGAGGCAAGAATATTGGTATGTAAAGATGGTCACCCCATCTTTAAAAGATAAAGGCCTAAATAATAGTTAAAATACATTTTGCTGAATACACAATTTATTAAAAAATCAAAAGAGTAATTAGAATTATAAAAAAGAATAAAAAGTAAAAACAAATAATTAGAATTATTATAATAGAATTATAATTAAAAACAAAAATAAAACAAAAAAAAGAATTATTCGATTTTTATTTTTTTTTTTGTTATTTAGAATTACTGGTAGGCTGCGTTTTTGTAAACTGGCAACCCTAAAATCGTTTAATTTTCATTTTAAAATAGGTAATTGTTAGTCAGGGTTATCAACGCAATATTCAAGAAGTTACCAAGAATTGGATCAGAAATAAAATATTTTTACAATTTGTACCTAAATAACTTCAACCTCCATCCATGGAAAATTTCACCTTTGTGATGTAGAAAAATATGATCAAATTCCCCATTATGCAGCTATTTATGGAAAATACTTACTTCTTAGAAATCGCGTAAATAACCCGGTAATGTGTTATATGAATCTGTGATTTTCATACGCGGTAAATCAATAAGGTATTCGCAAGTCACTGTAACAAATTGCATCGAATTTACGTTGATAAATGAGCATTTTCCGCATGATTTGTGCCTTATCTTTGGAAACATTCGTCTTTCTAAAGCCTGCTATACTCAATGGATGCGTAAATCATAGGGGAGCGTGAATTTCCTGTAATAATTTATTTTGGTATTTGGTCCAAATTCCATTTGCTTACGTGAATTCGAAGAGCATAGGTATACATATTAATCACAGCGACAAAGTGTTAAAAAAATTTTTTTTATGTTACCTCCCCTGCACGTAATGTGGGCGTGATATTTTTTACCCCCCTCCCCTCCCCCTGCCAGCTAAATGGTGATGTGAAAAAAATCATGGCTATAATACATACTAATGAAATTAAAAGGAAAACTATCACAGCTAAGTGGGCTTTACAAGTTAACGACCAACATAAATTTGCAGTTGGAGAATTGACCGTGGCATATATCGATGTATGGGAGAACATATTTTTCAACTACAATGTTAAG
Organism: Atethmia centrago; assembly: GCA_905333075.3. Taxonomy (NCBI): domain Eukaryota; kingdom Metazoa; phylum Arthropoda; class Insecta; order Lepidoptera; family Noctuidae; genus Atethmia; species Atethmia centrago. Next base: position 24,256,536 of record HG995374.1, on the reverse strand, counting down.
TTAGTTTTTGGGATAAATTCATACCAACTTCCCAACTACGGAACCCTTCATTGGGCGTATCTGACACGCACTTGGTCGGTTTTTAAACTAACATAGCTGTTAACGAACACTAAAAATTTGTAAAGCCGTGTTTTCGTTTCAGTAAAATATTAGTATTTGTATTTTGTATTTCTATATGTTCGAAAAATGTGTCTGCTCAACAACTTAAATGATACAAGTAATGTTGTTAAAATGTCAAAATGAAAGCCTTTGCAACTGAAAGTCAGTTACGCAAATACCCCGCGGGAAGATAACCCGTTGCCTCTACCTACAACCTACACGCCGAGCTTGGTAAGTAGCCCAGAAGTATGATACTTAACGGCTTTCAAAATGTAATTAAGTACCAAATTTTCTATCCATTCTACTTCGGTGTATTATTATTGTTTTTGATTACCTAAAGCCGTACATAGAGCCTATTTTCCTTAAGGCGCTGACAAGACCCAAATGACCAAAATAGGCTTCTCTTAAAAAAAAAAATTGCCTAATCTGTATAGTTTGTGGTAGCGGAAAAAATATATGTTAAAAAAAAAAGGGGGTGGGGGTGCTGTGAATAGTACACCTACTATAATCCGCGCTTGCGACCACTAGACCAGTGAGGCAGATTTTTTTACAAAAATGTGGCTGTTATTTTAATATGTTGTGGTGTCTTACGACTTCCACGCGACCGAAGTCGCGGGTAGAAGACCTACAAGAAAACAATCTGCCTGCCTTTTCCCAACTAGGTATGTTGGGGTCAGCTTCCAGTCTCACCGGATACAGCTGAATACCAGTATTTTACATGGAGCGACTGCGTATCTGACCTCCACAACCCAGTCTGTACCCGGTAATACGATACCCAGTACCCAAAAACCTACTATTACCAGTACCTACTATTCCATGAAAAATATCCGAATTTTTTATAAGATTTTGTCCGAACATTTGTCCTCCCCTGCAAAGGCCGGATATTATCTCTAGCTAAAAATACTTACATAAGTTCAGGTCTGATAAAACTTTTGATATGAGCAAGTATCAAGTTTTTTGGCCCGTTTCCATATTTTTATGAAGTTTTGGAGGAAAATTGTGAGAATTTCAGATCTATCAGATGGTGAACTGTGTTACTGCTTTATTTCTTTTAAATTCAGGCTTAAGTTCGATGGCTTTTGCATAATTATTTTTAACATCTTTCTATATATGTTAATAAGTCTTAACTTAAAATGTACCATCACAAAATATTCCCATAACACACGCTAAGTTTAATGCATACGGTGTCTGACTGTACCTTGGCTGACGAATTTAATAAAACTGACGAATCGACGAAAACTGGCAAACACTGGAAAATGTCGAGTTAACGCAACTGTCTAATCGGTAACAGTCCAATCAGGGAAACTGACTTATCAACGAAACTGGCGAATTAAATAAACTGACGAGGTAAACTGACCCTGACACAAAAAAGAACAATTTCGGGTAAATATGCGTCACAATAAAACAGCCATATGTATCACCATTCATATGGGGAGTCCGCGTATTATTTGTTCCTTTTCTTTTCCGTTTGTTTAATAAATCCAGGTTTAAAATAGTAATGTGCCCAAATCACTTATTTTTTAGGGTTCCGTACCCCAAGGGTGCCAAACGGAACCCTACTTATTACTAAGCCTCCGCTGTCCGTCCGTCCGTCCATCTGTCTGTCAGCGAGCTGTATCTGTGTGCGTGTGTATCTCATGTACCGTAATACGTAGACAGCTAAAAATAATTCACAGATCGTATATTTCTATTGTCGCTATAACAACACATATTAAAAATTAAATAAAGTTAGTAATTAAAGCGGGTCCCGATACAAGAAACATGTATTTTTTTGCTGGTTTTTGCTCGATCGTAATACGAAACCCTTCGTGTGCGAGTCCGACTCGCACTTGGCTGTTTTTTTAATTGTTAACCTACTCCATAAACTTACTAGTATCTACGGGTTTCCAAGGTAAAACGCCAAAGCCTCCATTAGGACCAGTTTTCCCTCAGGGTTTCAGAGGTCAGTCGGTCAAACTCTCGTTCCAACGAAAAAACTCTTCGTTAATTTGAACAGAACAGGACATGAATGCAGAATTGAACATATATGTAGGTAAATTATAGGGTTTTGTACAATCACCAACACATCTAGTTACCACCAACTGTCAAATTTTCTCATCCGATTTTGCCGTCGACATTTTAAGGTTTAAAATCATTTGGAGAAATTTGATAGTTTGTTTTTTTTTTCAGCCATATAGATGATTGATTTCGCTGCCGATACTCATGAGAGTCAAGTTAAAAAGTCTATCAACAGAACATGTAGGTAGTTCGTAATTGTGGTGTAATGTAGGTAGGTAGTTGGAGAGCCAATTTTCGATGTTTACCTATGTCCCCAATTTATGTGTTTGTATTATGTGAAGACTATGTGGGTCATTGTTGTTTTTTTTTCTCATTTAGTATTAATCGTGGTCTCGCAGTTTGAGTAATTTACGCGGCCTACCCAGATGTTCTTTTTTTGGTATTGTTCGTCGCATCGTTGAGCTCCTTAAGTTCTGAGTTGAGCTGCACGATTACTGACAAATGCGTGCACTGACTGGACAGGTCCACTCAATCTATGTGGTTCTTTCCTCAAAAGGACCATTTCAGACACCAATCTACATGGCCTTTACATGATCTGACCAAGATTATGTCTGGAGTTTGTTTCGGCCTTTTTTCTCAGAGTAGTCAGATAGGAAACGCCGAGCTATATTTTAAAAATATGATTGTCGTGTATGAGTGTGTGTTGGTACAAACCTACTTACAGAAATAAATAGTTTATCATTTATGTGTAAGTAACAACATTATGATTAGGTATAAACTTAATTTAACTACAATCAGCCCTAAAAAGTTGTGTACACAGACAAAAATTAATTTTCACACCACCTGCTCTGTCAAATTATAATGTCATGCAAACATGCATAATCTAAAGCAAGTCATTAGAGACCTCGGCTCTAGCCGGGTAATATTACTGTACCGAATTTCAGCCCCGCTGGTGCATAATGTGATTTGAATTTGAAACGTCAACTAAAAAAATCGTAAGAAATCTTTTATTATATTTTTATTTTTTTATTAAAGTATTTCTAGACCAACGAGTTCTCAGTTCATAGGTTTTAGTTGCCGTACACGAACAAAATAATTTAATTACGCAACTTAATAGAGATATTATAGTGAAAATATAAGTAACAGCAAATTAATTAAATGGATCAGTTGGTTTCTGCGAACAAGTCCAATATTATTGAATAATGTGCATATAAGACTCGCATATAAAACCACAGTTTCTACATAGTCTGTGGGGGTCATCGCAAAAGCTGATTTAGTTGCTGTGGCACATATCCCCGTCATAGTATCATAAAGTACTGTACTATGTGCTGTGCCCCCGCGTTAGAATGTTGGATTTGGGCGTCATATTTACGTTAAATAAAATACTGCACATAACTAAGTATTCTCGATTAATTAACAATTTCATGAACTAAAGTGAAAGTCAAAGTTATTGCGAACTAAGTGTACAATGTTGGTGTTATGTTAAGATAGTATTTATGACTTAGCAGCCTTTTACAAGTATTACAATTATCATTCGCCTGCCCTTATCTAAATTAGCATGCATTATACATTATTATTACTTAATTATTTTCTTTTATATTAATACAATTATATTGAAAAATTATAGTTATGTCAAAATTAAATATCAATAATAATGAATTTAATGCAATTATTCAGCAATATTAATGTCATCATTTTCAGGTAGTCCAAATTAAAATTATAATATTTATTTGAAGTTAAATAGGACAGACTAAATCTTATTGTTTGTATAGGACAGATCGCCACATTTCTGAGTAGGTGCATGAGAGAAAATCGTTATTTTAAGCTGGACTTGACTTACTTAATATTCTTTTACTGAGTAGAAACATTTTTGGATTAGGTATAGATTGAGCCTTTTTGAAATATTGTTACTGATTTTTCAGTTTTCAACTTGTTGGGTAACTATTATATATATTTATGGCGAACATAATTTAGTGAACATTTCGATATTTAAAAAAAAAATACGCAAGTGTCAAGTATGTATATTGACAGCAGAGTTAGAATCTGATATTTTATAAAGTATGGTTTGCAGCTCTCCGTATTATCTATTTGGGCTAGAAGTCTTATAGCCCTTTTTGCATTATGAATAGTTCATCTAATAATTCGAGAATCTATTACCTTGCAGTAGGTGCGAAAAGTAAAGGATTCTCCTCGGGGATAAAGGTGTCTTTCTTGGAGTGTTGTCTTGGGCGAGGTCGAATCTCTCGCTACAGGATGCTAGTCTTTACCTCCTCGATTCGCTCAGGAGTTAACACACAGCTCCCTGGCTACGCTCCAGAGCCCGCAAAATAGCGTCCGTGACTGTAAGACTCTGCTTTATCGGTTGTCCCCTTAGTGAATAATCTATTATTAATTTTCAAAAATCTCGGTTACATTAATATTGTAACAAAACACATTCTGAACTCAATTGTAGCCACAAATTGTCACAATATTATGAAACAAAGATTGCAGGCAATTAAATGAATTTTAGTCCGTGTATACTTCTTACATATTTTTGAGGCTGACTGTATCTATTAACCTATCTAAGCCGCCTATTTGTGAAAAAGAAACATTTTATTAAGTAGGTATAATAACTTGTCTACAGCATTCTTAAATCCAAAATTAGGTCAACACCAAATGAAGTTTAGTCAACAACATTGTTTACAGACGCATTTGTGAACTTTACGTACCAAATTAATTCCCGTCAATACAGCAAAGCTTTTAACATAATTAAATGAAGAGGTACTTGGCTCAATACGTAAACGATGGCGCCAAGATTCAATATTGGGCACTTAGTGCAACAAAAGGGAATTGTTTTCTATAAGTGGGCATTTTCTTGCCTAGATTCTTTGCATAGCAATGTGGTCAAGGCAGTATTTAGGTTTATTTAATTGCTTCCCGAATGACTTATTGCTTTTATCTTCCATTTAATGAGAGGGCGCTTTCAAACGTTAAGGATTTTCCGAGCTTGTCATTTTTTATTGAATTTCCAATATTTGTGCTCTTTTTTCATGTAAAAAAAGTAGGTACATCCATCTCATGGGGGATGACAGTTTAGTATTCAACTAAATAGTCTAAGTAATAATAAATAAATAATAGTCTGAAAGTGGCACCGGTGACTGAAAAGTTGTGCGGAAATTAGTTGTCATGGTATGGGCATGTGATGCGGAGGAATGAGGAAAATGTCGTGAGGAAAGTCTTGAGTATGAATGTCGATGGCTATATAAGTAGAAGAAAACCAAAGAAACGATGGATGGACTGTGTGAAAGATGATATGGCTAGAAGTGACTACCGAGATGACAACTAATAGAGAAGTATGGAAGAAAGCGACATGTTGCGCCGACCCCAAATAAATTGGGATAAGGGCAGGAGAATGATGATGATGATGAATAATAAATAAATAAGCATTTATTTCTTCCATATCTTACATAGTACGAAGATGACACTTTATACCGGCTGATTTAAGCATTTTTTTTTTTTTCTTCAACCTGTAAAGAAATTGATTTATCAATAAATACAAAAATCAATAAATACAAAACAATAAAATCAGAAAAAAAAAGTATAAATCGATGAAAAAATATCGAAATTCAAATCATACAGGTTGTGTATGATTTCAATTTCGATATTTTTTCATCGATTTATTCTTTTTTTTTTTGTTTTTATTGTTTTAGTATGAAAAGTTTACTTCAAATGGGTAGTATTTATTGATAAATCAATTTCTTTACAGGTTAAAGAAAAAAATAAATAAAAAAATTGACTACGCCATAGGCTTCTAATCCGTTCACGTTTTCAAGCTTTGCAGGTTTTAAGATTTGGGTTTGACATCCGGACCCCATCCTGGGTAAAGGCAGATTTTTTTTCTGCCTAGCCTTTTCCCAACTATGTTGGGGTCGGCTTCCAGTCTAACCGGATGCAGCTGAGTACTAGTACTTAACATGTAGCGACTGCCTATCTGACCCCCACATCCCAGTTACTGGGTATCTCGATACCCCTTGGTAAGACTGGTTTGTCAGACTTTCGGGCTTCTGACTACCCGTAACGTATGTCAAAGATCTACAAATAATATCCGGGACCAACGGCTTAACGTGCTTTCCGAGGCAAGAATATTGGTAGGTAAAGATGGTCACCCCATCTTTAAAGATAAAGGCCTAAATAATAGTTAAAATACATTTTGCTGAATACACAATTTTTTAAAAAATAAAAAGAATAATTAGAATTATAAAAAAGAATAAAAAATAAAAAGAAATAATTAGAATTATTAGAATAGAATTATAATTAAAAAACAAAAAAAAAAAACAAAAAAAAAGAATTATTAGTTTTTTTTTTTATTTATTATTGGATTAGAATTATTGGTTGGCTGCGTTTTTGTAAACTGGCAACCCTAAAATCGTTTAATTTTCATTTTAAAATAGGTAATTGTTAGTCAGGGTTATTAACGCAATATTCAAGAAGTTACCAAGAATTGGATCAGAAATAAAATATTTTTACAATTTGTACCTAAATAACTTCAACCTCCATCCATGGAAAATTTCACCTTTGTGATGTAGAAAAATATGATCAAATTCCCCATTATGCAGCTATTTATGGAAAATACTTACTTCTTAGAAATCGCGTAAATAACCCGGTAATGTGTTATATGAATCTGTGATTTTCATACGCGGTAAATCAATAAGGTATTCGCAAGTCACTGTAACAAATTGCATCGAATTTACGTTGATAAATGAGCATTTTCCGCATGATTTGTGCCTTATCTTTGGAAACATTCGTCTTTCTAAAGCCTGCTATACTCAATGGATGCGTAAATCATAGGGGAGCATGAATTTCCTGTAATAATTTATTTTGGTATTTGGTCCAAATTCCATTTGCTTACGTGAATTCGAAGAGCATAGGTATACATATTAATCACGCCGACAAAGTGTTAAAAAAATTTTTTTTTTAGGTTTTCTCCCTTGCACGTAATGTGAGCGTGATATTTTTGCCCCCCCTCCCCTCCCCCTGCCAGCCAAATGGTTGTTTATAGAGATGTGAAAAAAATCATGGCGATAATACATACTAATGAAATTAAAAGGAAACCTATCACAGCTAAGTGGGCTTTACAAGTTAACGACCAACATAAATTTGCAGTTGGAGAATTGACCGTGGCATATATCGATGTATGGGAGAACATGTTTTTCAACTATAATGTTAAGTTTGTTTTTGGGATAAATTCATACCAACTTCCCAACTACGGAACCCTTCATTGGGCGTATCTGACACGCACTTGGTCGGTTTTTTAAACTAATATAGCTGTTAACGAACACTAAAAATTTGTAAAGCCGTGTTTTCGTTTCAGTAAAATATTAGTATTTGTATTTTGTATTCCTATATGTTCGAAAAATGTGTCTGCTCAACAACTTAAATAATACAAGTAATGTTGTTAAAATGTCAAAATGAAAGCCTTTGCAACTGAAAGTCAGTTACGCAAATACCCCGCGGGAAGATAACCCGTTGCCTCTACCTACAACCTACACGCCGAGCTTGGTAAGTAGCCCAGAAGTATGCTACTTAACGGCTTTCAAAATGTAATTAAGTACCAAATTTTCTATCCATTCTACTTCGGTGTATTATTATTGTTTTTGATTACCTAAAGACGTACATGTCGTACATAGAGCCTATTTACCTTAAGGCGCTGACAAGACCCAAATGACCAAAATAGGCTTCTCTTAAGAAAAAAAATTGCCTAATCTGTATAGTTTGTGGTAGCGGAAAAAATATATGTTAATTTTGAACATATTTTCCAGAACTTGGTTGTTACCAAAACACGTTTTGAAAAAAAAAACTCGATACAAACTAACGTTAAACTAACCCCTTACCTTGAGTTCTAATCCAAAATATCTGTATTAAATATCAACATAAGTTGCGTATTTAATTAATAACAAGATCATCTTATTTGAATGCAGAATTTGGTTGTTTTTTATTTTCGATTACTCAACTCAATTTTGAGTAAATAGATAATTGCTTCATATTCTGCAATAAATTACAAACGTTGTGTCCAGTGACCGCGGTTTAGGTGTTGCCAGCGTCTTAATGGTGATCAGTGAAACATTTCATTTATCATTATCGAAGCCTACCGTCGCAGTTGTCAGGAAAACCAATCAATGCTTTTCCCTGACTTTTCAGTGATTTTTATCATCATCTTCCCGGAGTGTCGAAAAATATAAGAAATAACAAAAGATTAATGGTAAAGATTGATGGTCAACAAAGTAAATCGATATGACACCGGCGCACACTGTTGAATGGATATAAGATGGATGACCCCACAATTATGAAGGACAGTTATCTGATACTGGATAAATGGTGAAGATAACGAGAATAGCTCAGGTAGATAATGGAGGTGTCAAGACTTTGACAACGTGTTGGGAAGTCATATAGAAAGAGGAAACGTTGCCCTTTGCTTACTTATGTAAGTTCTGGTTGCCTACTTGCCTCTTAGAATTTTCTAAAAATCTTGATGTGTTTGATAAGGACTTAACGTAACTGATGCTCAGGTCGGTCATGTGTGAGTTATGTGAAAGCAATGTGGTTAGAGTACAGGGAACTTGTTAGTAAGTACGAGTAAGTATACTTAAATAGTTTCGAACACACACTTGATAGACGATATATTGACTACAATTATGATGTAACATAAGATTTTAACATAACTACCATTTTTTTTCTGACCATCTACTCTGAGCTCCGAAGTAATTGGAGAGTTCATGCAGGTCTAAAAATTGAATTCCGTAACTTAAGGGTGCTAAAATAAAAGGTGCACCTACCTACTGACTGTCCTTAATCTTCCTAAACCCTGAAGGAATTGAAATTGCTACTTCAATTGTACATTATCTAGCGGGATAATGGCTTAGCATGCTACCAGTAGCAATTGGTTTCATTTTGATAGTTCAGACCTCATCGGTTTATAAAAATATGGTTGACGTGTAAAAGTGTTTGCACAAAATTACTTACAGAAATAAAAATCATCATCAAATCATCAACAACATTCATTGCTTTATTTACGTTGTTGAGCAGACAAATTATTCGAACGAAGCAATATACTTCAAAATCATTCAGATTGTGATCGATAGAATGTTACGCAAAAAGGTTGCAGTACGCTATACCCGAATCGCTTTAGCCTAGCACTAGCGGTCATTGAACCACCTACATTTTCTAGCATTCTTTATTTCAAAAACTGTAACCAAGCCCGGTAACGTCCTGAATCTATATCTATCATGATCTTCAACATGTTCCAATAACGAAAAACCATTTTTTATTGTTTGGGTTCCTACGGAGAGATATTAAGGGGAAGGGCAATGACAATTTCCACGCTAAAGCGATTCGGGTATACACAGTTTTATCTAAAACTAGACACAGTCGTAATCAAATAGCAAATTAAACACTGTTGTAAATGAACTAATTAGTTATATAATGTATCTGTGACCCTCATTTCAGTGTAGTGAGACAGTACAATGTCGAAAGTCAAACAAGGGATAATTCATTTGGGCTAAACTTTCCGTTTATATTATAAAATGTATATTTTTGTTCAGTTAATTGGAATCAGACTGTAGTTTTAGTTATATTTTAGTAATTAAGTACCTACTTATAGTAATTTTTTCCTGCTTTGCACGGTTTATACATCTAGACAAATATCGGGATTTCTTTATTTTACATAATATTACGCGTTGTTTCCCCGAAGGGTTGGGCAGAGGTGTACCTGTGTACCTGTACATTTCGCCAGTCATTTTTTTAAGTGTCATCAACCGGACACAAATCCAAACTCCGGGCTGCTATTGAGATATTCCAGATAGAAAAACCCAATAACACTTTGCCCGACTCGGGAATCAAACCCAGGACTTCATGCTCAGCGCGCAGTAGCGCTTGCGACCGCTAGATCACCGAGGTAGAACAATCTGCGACTCCCACATTCCCCTTAAACTTAAGGGGAAAATAGATATATAAAACAATGGTTACACCTGCTGTCTTGTATGGATCAGAATGTTGGACCACAAAAGGGTTGAATGAAAGGCAATTGCATGCGGCTGAGATAATAATGCTAAGAGGGATGTGTGGTGTGACACGAATGGATAGAATAAGAAATGAGTACATAAGAGGAAGTTTGAAAGTGGCACCGGTGACTGAAAAGTTGTGCGGAAATCGGTTGTCATGGTATGGGCATGTGATGCAGAGGAATGAGGAAAATGTCGGGAGGAAAGTCTTGAATATGAATGTCGATGGCTATAAGAGTAGGGGAAGACCAAAGAAACGATGGATGGACTGTGTGAAAGATGATATGGCTAGAAAGAGGGTGACTACCGAGATGACAACAAATAGAGACGTATGGAAGGAAGAAACACGTTGCGCCGACCTTAAATAAATTGGGATAAGGGCAGGAGAATGATGAGTTTAATATAATATGTGGTATTATTATTTTTTGTTCCCTCTTGCGGCAAACTAACATAAGCCCAGAGGCCAGGTGGTTAGTTATTGTAAAGAAACAACAAAATATCTTAAACACAGTATAATTATAAAATTAAATCTTCACAATACACAACCCACGGTAGCCGACACGGGTCTACCGTCTCATACATAAGGTAGATGACGACAGTTAAAACCTACTATTGCCAGCCAGCTTATATTTCAGCAGTTAGAGCTTCGGTCGTGGGGAGTTGGAGATAAACCCAGTACTGTTCCGTTAAAAATTCTAATTAAATATTATAAATTTAAATATTATAGTTTAACCTTCCAGTTATTATGAACGTTTATTACTTAATAGATGGGCGCCAGGGACTTTGAGAGTCCCGGATCCCGGAGCCGACGAAGGTGTCCAATATACTTCTGGATGAACGTAGAATGTTGAACCCAAGATCCTTAATTTAAATTTAGTTGAAGACCAGTTTCTACTATTCAAACCGGACTATGGTAAACTATTGGTTCCTATGGAAACCGTATTAAAATGTAAGAGATATGTTAAGGTATTAAAAAAAAAATGTCCCGCCTGCGCTATCGCTAGACAGGCTCTGCCAGCCGCACAGTCGTCTCCGCAAGAGGCTTCGATCTGACACGAGGAACGGGTCTCGCGTCCAGGCTCCAGACTCTCCTCTAGATCCTGGCGGCGAGAGGAATCTCTCGAGGTGCCTCTCCTGGAATTGACAATACGGGGACCTAATAATATAAGGCAAACTAATGTACCTTCCTGGAGGTGACTGAGCTTGGAAATCTAGCTGCGCAAGTCAGAACAGAGGTGGATTGCGAACTCCTACAAAAAGATATGGATACCGTCTATGAGTGGAGCATTGCGAACAAATTGTTGTTTAATATTAGTAAATGCAGCTTTATGACTTATGGTCGAGGGTTGAGACCAATAAAATACGATTATAACTTGGGGGGTATAGTGATCACTCGTGTCACCAGCGTTAAGGACTTGGGAGTGACCTTCGACCGCAGTCTGACATTTAGAGACCACGTGTTTGCCCTTGCAAAGGAATTGTTCAGGCGTCTGAGATTTGTCTTGAGGAACGCTCGTGACTTTCGCAATCCCAGTATTATTAAACTTCTATACACCAGTTTGGTTCGGAGTAAACTTGAGTCCGGCGCGTGTGTCTGGCATCCACATACTGCGTCACAGACACTGATGCTTGAGAAAGTTCAGAATACCTTCCTGAGATTTTTGTATCAAAGGCTGTGTACCATTACTTTCCATTCATGTACCCAACGAACTATCTTCTAGGCTTCAATGCGCTGGAAGTAAGAAGGGGCGTTGATCAGCTCACGATTTCCTGTAAAACCCTGCACGGTCGTATTGACTGCCCTGAGCTCCACGGACTTTTCTGCTGCCTATTTGTGCCCGGCAAATACCTTGGGCACTGTCAAAGCCGCCGTCATAACCTGTTCGCACTACCGCTATCGAGATCTGTTGCTAGAGCTGAATCCCCGGTATATCGAACCCTAAGGATGCTAAACGCCCTCCTGACTGCCGACCCTGAATGTGATGAGTTTGCTGATGATTGGAAGGAAATAATGCGTGCTTGTCTGGTGTTTTGAGAGAGACAATATGCGAGGTTGTCCACTGTTACATGTTAGTTTATGTTGTTTTTAATTTATTTAACCATTCAACCATTTACGCAAATAATTATTAATAATTTTATCCACGAATTGTATATCTTTGAATTTGAATTTCATTTTTGTAGTGTATGTTATTTGAATGCTTATCTTATTTTAATCTTTATTATTCTATGTTAATGAATGTAACTGTGCCGTTTTAATTAACTATAAATAAATAAGTATAAAAAAAATAAAAATGTTTAGCACTTCGCCCACGACTTCGTCCGTGTGGATTTCGTACCTTCACCTACAAAGTTCAACACTCTCTCCGTCTCGTATATGTATAAGATTGTTTTCGAAAAGTAATGATTTCGATCTTTTTATGTATAACTATTATGAAAAAACTTTATTATTTATTACAAACTACTATTCATTTTTTTTTTTGTTCTTTAATGAGATTATAATACAGAGGTGTTACTTAATTCAAAACTCACCAAATTTTTACAATATTGTTTCTAGTTTACAAAAAATAAAAAGAGTAGGTAACTATTGAAGCGTAGTAGAGCTGTTCGCTCAAACTGCGACGTTTTTCTTACTTTTAGCATTTTAACTTCTAAACGAAAGGAACGATTCGAATAATTTAAAGAGAAATTTACATGTACATAATCAACCTTGATTATGAAACTATTTCGTTGGATAAGTATTAATATCATGATACGAATAGTGATGAGTCCCTCACTCATGGTCATGATGTCCCTCGTTTGAGGTACTCATGATCGCAAATTGAAAGAGTTACTCGAATTTCCTCATTGAACCACCTCACCACACCTCACTCGTTCACGCGGTTCACGCGTCCTCAAAAATTGACATTGACAATATGAAATCGTGGCGAGGGGTGAGGCAAACGAGTTCGTGACTCGCGAGTGAATAGAAACTCGTGAGTACTCGTGAGTCGTCGTCGCACCCGCCCGCCTCGCCTTCGGCTAATGTTAGGTCCTCCCTTAACCTCAAATAAAATTGATGATCACCTTTTAGGTTACCCATCACTAGATACGAATCGAATCATCATCTTTCGATTCTATCCGTGTTTTGGTTGACTAATTTGAATAAAGAAAGTGACTTAACTATAACAGGTAGACGTACAGCCTCGCGGATTTTTTGTGGGTAATGATGAGTACTATATACATGTAGTACATTATTTTGTGTCATCATCAATAGTTTTTGCAGCGTACGCCAAATAATGACATTTTTAGCAATTTTTTTAATATATTGTGTTACATTATTGTAATTTTCGTAGAACAATCTATTTAAAAAAATACAGCGTATGTTACTCGCTGTAATGTAGATTTCTACGGATGAAAGAATTTTTAACATTAGTTAAGAAGTTTTTGAGTTTATCCATTACAAATAAACAAAAAATGAAATCTTTCCTTTTTATACTATTAGTATAGAATATGCCGAGCGTAACGAAGAATTCTAATGTTATAGGAGTGTAGCGAGAGATTCAAGTCCGCCCAAGATGAAGGCACCCTTATCCCCAAGGAGAAGAATACTCTACTTTTCACACCATCTACGAGACAATAAGAAGCAACAGTACTAGAATCAAAGTATTTATTAAAATTACGATTACTGTTAGCAGGTCTAGTGTTTTTATTAGAGGGGCGTAGAGCTTGGTACTTTTCGACAATTCAATCAATTAAAATAATGTGTTAGTAAATAAGTTAGGATAAGAGTTCAGATGTACACTATCGCAATAGGTTTCTCTTTAAGGATAGATGTAAGTTGGAAATAAATAAATAAATAATAAATAAATACTTACGTATTCTCCACGGACTACGAATGGCCGTTCTTTCTTTGATTTTGTATCTGGCAAAATTACCAGCAACATATACTCGTATCTGAATGTATTTCGATATCTTAGATTTTAATGTTTAAGAGTTCATTTCCACGACAAGCGCCATTCACACCAAAAATCAAGGCCACCTGTAACAAAAATAGGCAGTTTTTTAGGAATGTAAGTTACGTGCTTTAATATATTAATTCTAATGTATTATAAGTTATACACTTTCTTAGATTTGATTGACACATATAATTGTAATTATATAAGTACCTACACATAAACCAAACGAAGGTTTACAATTATATTTAACTTAGATACGGCGCAGAAATCTCGATGTTTTCACATGTCGAAACATTACATCAGTAGATCGCATACAAGCGACCGATGTATGAGCGGGTGTCACTAGTATAGTAAGTATGTAGCTTTACTAAAACATCAATCATTGTCATGGTCATCATCAGGTACTTACTTTTGTGGTTAGTAGGGATAAGGAAATTCCAGAAAATATCCAACAACATAAAAACCGGCCAGGTGCGTGTCGGACCACGCACAATGAACCCTTGGATATTTTCTGGAATTTCCTTATCACTCCGTAGTTGGGAAGTTGGTATGAATTTATCCCAAAAACACACTTACCATTGTAGTTGAAAAACATGTTCTCCCCTAAATTGATGTATGCCACAAGCAATTCACCAACTGCAAAAAGTTGGTCGACTATTACTCGTTAACTCGTAAAGCCCACTTAGCTGTGATAGTTTTTCTTTAATGTCATTATATGTACTACTGCCATGAATTTTTTCACATCTCCGTTTAGCTGGTAGGGGGACAACACTCTAAAAAAAAATTGCACTTTAATGCTTAATATTACGCAAGCGGATCCTTGAATCAAAACTGGTGTTCACAAACCTGCAATATTTTTGAACGGCCTATTCAACGATATCCCACACCATGAGGGAGACGAGAAAAAAAAATATCATCCCCACATTACGTGCAAATTTTTTTTAAAGATTTTATATCAGCACTTTGTCAGCGTCATTAATATGTCATTGTATACGTATCTAGGCCAAATTACAGCTTTCTAGTACCTACTAGGCGTCTCTGGGCTACAGCGGGATCAAACAGACAGACAGACGGACATGGCGAAACTATACCCATATAGTTTCGCCATGTCCGTCTGCCTGTCTGTCCTTCCTGTCTGTGTGGTTCCTTGTTTACGACGGAGCCACAAAAAAGAGAGTAAAATATGATTTAAAAAAAATGACATCGAAAATATTGCCTAAGATACTCTTCACAAAAATTTTGAAAACATATGCCGTTATGTACGGACCAAGTATAAAACAGAACAACTAGTGTGCGATTAGAAACTACATTAAAGATATAGACAATAAAAGACTTCTGTATAATCTAACCCTCTTATGGGTTGAAATTCCAACAACACCGATATACGTTGTGTTAGTTTCCAACCATAAGCGTAAATGATAAATTTTGTGATTTTTACTTCGAAAATTAAGGACTTTTCATACTCAACTTCATTTCCCGTTCTCACCCCTTCGGTAGTGGAATTGTCAAAAACGCCGATTAATTTTCAATAGTCAGCCTGAATACAAAATTTTAAGATCCTAACTTCGAAACTTACGGACTTTCATACAAACTTACGGAGTTTCATACAAAGGCGAACGGTAGGCTTGTATGGGACTTTCGTACAGCTAATAAAATTTAGTGTTTTGGATTTTTTTTTTTGTTTTAATTGGTATTCGATAGACAAGCCCTTTTTAAATAATTGAAACCATAATCTTGATCATGTAGGATGTTATTACGATTAAATTGATTGAGAAACAAACACCTTGCTGAAAACCGGCAAAACCGATACGGGTCTACAATTATTAGTGTCTTTGCTGTCCCCGGTTTTTAAAAGTGGAATAACTTTACTGTACTTCATTTAAAAATCTGGGAATACCCCTTGATCTATACACAAATTAAATATTAAAGCTAGATAGGTCTGCAATTGTCTCAATAATGGATTTACAAACTTTATTAGACAAGCCCCACAGATCTTTGGTAACTTTGATCTTAAGTTGCTTAAAAAAGCCTTTACAACGACGACTGGGTTTATATGTTAAATTTAAATTCCACCGGGCAAGCTGAAACATTCGCTCTTAATACAAGGTGTCGTTTTGCATCCTTGTCAAATTTCAGGAGGCTGCTATGAAAGACATATATAATCAAATAAAATCACGATACCTGCTCAATAGTTAATACATACTCGTACTCGTAGGTAGGTACTTGTTTTTTTAGTTATTTAAGTTTGACAGTATTTTAGAATACGCCACTTTCACAGAACAGAATCACCCCGTTGCGTATGCGGTAGTGTGTGTGTAAAAGGGCAGTCACAGTGCGGTATCACACAGGCCGCGTTTTAAGATGCGTGTCCCACACATACCGATTTCCGAAAATCAGAAAAAAAAAGGCAAATTTATTTTATTATTTATTTGTGTCGAGAATCATTAGCATAGTTACCTCCTTGAATTTGACAAGGACGCAAAACAACACCTTTTTTTTTTTGGGTGGGAAATGAAATCATCAAATAACTTCTCCCGCTCTGGGCGGAGTGGGAGGGTGTGTCAGACTACTGACTAAAACCCACCTGTATTCCTTCCTGTTGCCGGTGTTGCCAGAGGCCTCGGTGACCCTTTAGTACCTTCCCACGACCCCGGCAGGCATCGGCACTAGTGGACCCCTACACTTGTGCTGACGACATCTCTTTGAGGCGTGCGTGGAATACAAAGCGCCGTCGACCCGGGCCTAGTCCTTACCGGACGGTGAGCTACCCATTGCTCACCGTCCGCAAGCTCGCGCCTACGGTGGCCGGAAATCCGCCCGGGATTCCCGACGCCCAGGGCGTCTCCTGCGGCGGCTAGGGGTGAGAGGGCGCGAAATTTGCCTTTGCCTCAACCGTCCCGCAAGCATTACTGCTTCGCAGAAGGAGGTGACGGCTGCCCATGCCCTCTCGCTCCGTACCATGGGCTGAACCAGGGCCGGACGCGAGAGATCTCTGCCGCCGATCGCCTCCACGAGGACACGGTGGTACTCTGCCCAAGCCGGGCAGACCTCCACCGTGTCCTCCGGGCGATCCACACAGTGGTGACCCCCGGGCGGTTCCTCCCGCCTTATCCGACACAGGAACCTCCCGAAGCTGCCATGTCCGGTAAGGACCTGTGTCAGGCGGAAGGTGAGGATGCTGTGGCAGGCGCCACTCCACAAAGAGGGATCTTATCGCCGCAATCGTGGCGTGCCCAGCACTGGGTTGCGACAACCGTACTCTCCATGTCGCCATGAGATCCCGCCGGAGCTCCGTCCGCTGTGCTGCGATTTCTCGCGGCAGCGGAGTAACGCCCCGGCGTTTCGCCTCCTCGCGCCACTCCCATACGTGCGCGAGGGCTTTTGCCTCCAGATCCCATGGCGGCAATCCGGCAAGGAGGCTCGCTGCCTCACAGGAGACCGTGTGGTATTCCCGGACCATCCGGATGGCCATGACCCTTTGGGCCGCGCTCAACTGGCGGGCTGACTGCAGCGCCAGGGAACGCGCCCACACATGAGCCCCGTAAAGGGCCATGGACCGCACGACCCCCGCATAGAACCTCCGGCAGGAGGTGTTTGGACCCCCTAGATTGGACAGGAGCCGCTTCGAAGCAGCCCCGCCCGCTCCAGTTTGGGAACCAACTGGAGCGGGCGAAATGCTCCACGAAGTTCCACCGGCTGTCGAGGACGAGTCCCAGGTACTTCATCGTCGACTCAACGCCGATGTAAACCCCTTCTACCGTTATTTGGGATCCCGACCGTGACGCGTTCCGATGACCATGAAAACACATGGCCTCGGACTTGTGCAGGGCCACCTTGAGTCGCAATTGCCGGATTCTTTCGACGATTGTCGCTACCCCGCGTGCCGCTAGTTCGGCAGCCGCCTGGTCCGACCCCCCCAGGACCAACGTGTCGTCAGCGTAGCACACTACGCTGACGCCGCTAGGGAGGTCGGCGCGCAGCACCCTGTTGTATCCGATGTCCCACAGATGCGGCCCCAGGACCGATCCTTGTGGGACACCGCACGACATCTCTTGCCGGTTTCACACTCCCTGGTGACCAGGGTAGATGACGGCCCTGTCCGTCAGATAGGCCTCGGCCACACGATGGAGGTAGGTCCGGTGGTACCGGAGTGCCTCCCTGATGCAACTCCAGGGCATTGGCGATGTCTAGAGACACCGCCAAGACGACCCCACCCTGGGCAACAGCATTCCCCATCGTCAGAGCTCGCACGCGCATGATGGCGTCCACGGTAGAGCGCCCCCTGCGGAAACACAACTAGCTCTCTGCCAAATCCGGCCCCACCCGCACCAGCTGGCCGACGAAGCGGTCTGCAGTGACTCTTTCAAAGAGCTTGCCCACCTCGTCGAGCAGCACGATGGGCCAATAAGCGGACGGAGAGCCTGCAGGGCACCCTGCCTTCTTTATGAGAACCAGTTTCCCCGACTTCCAACGAAGCGGGAACTGGCCCCTCTCCAAGCATAAGCTTAGGAGCCCCTTAGTTGAGGCCTGAGAGCCTCCAAGGCCAGGACCCAGGCTTTCCCAGGTAAGCCGTCGGGTCCTGGGGCAGTATTTTTGGCATTCAGCATACGTACCGCCACTCTCACCTCTACCTCGGTGACCTCCAGAGCATCACCGTCGTCATCGTCGTCGGCGGTGTAGTCCGCATCGGGCACCGCAGTAGGCGGAGCCATGGGCAGGGCGGTGTGTTCCCCTCGCGAAGGGAATAGAGCGCTCACCACGTCCTCCACAAGCTGAGGCCGGAGACTCTGCGTCAGCTGGGGGAGCCCATGGGCGGAGTTTATCCCGTAGCACTTTGTACGGGCGTCCCCACGGGTCCCTGTTCAAAGTCCCCAGCGACTCCTCGCGGGCCGATCCCCTGGCCCGCAGGATCTCCGCTTAGCGGGCGGTCTTCGCCGCTCTGTACCCCTCGTACAGCTCCGCCTGAATGGCTTCCGAATCCGGAGGTTTGATACGAAGCTTGAAAACAACACCTTGAAGATCAATAGGAAGTGAGGGCGAGGAATTCAAAGTTTCTATAGTTTTAATTGGAATATTTGAGAAGAAAGTTGTAAATTCCTGAGCAACATCGATGTTATCGCTAACGAGACCGCGGGAAGTTTCCACTTTGTAATCAGTATTATCTCTTTTGTTTCTGTTCGTTTCATTGTTAATAATTTTCCATAATTTCAGTCACATCATATCATGGTTTGGTGGGTTCAGTTTTGAGATAATTATGGTGTTATTTTTTGGAGGACTTCAACCAACAGGGAAGTAATCTTTAAAGCACAGAAAAGGTGTATCAGGGCAATGTCTGGATTACAGGTCATATATTGTAAACCATTATTTATTAAAATTTAAAATAGTGACTCTTCCATCCTTATATTTTTGAACTTGCTGTATTGCTTAAGACCAATCCAAACTTGTTTAAAAAAATATCAGACATTAATAACCGAAGTCGACGGGATAACAATAGCTTATGCGTAAGAAGGTCCCACATAGCATTAATGTATAAAAGTGTATTTTGCATGGCGCCAGTCATATTTAACCACATACCACGGTCACTCAAAGAATTGAACGCGAGCTTATTAAAGAAACGGCTAAAGTCCTTATTGGTGAACAAAGCATATTACAGTATTTCGGAATTTTTAACAGACAAAAATCTAATGACAGAATGTTGACATACTAATACTCGTTAATTGTTGTAACAGTAGTGTATAAGAATTTTATGGCCGTACACTGTTTTTCAAAATACAGGTTATAACCTGGTTGGAGAGGCATGGTTTTAAAAAAATTAGTACAGATTTTACAACAAACCTATCAAATTAAATCAAAAATATTTATTTGCTAGAATATGGTGCATAAGGTGTTACAGCATATCCTGCCATAACATGGTGTGCAAATGTATTCACAATCAGCAATGTCAATGTGATGTAACTTACAAATGTACCCACTGTTGCTGTACCTACTATATGTAAGCTTGATGAATAAACATATATTTGATATTTGATTTGAAATACATTTGTATTGTTTTTCTTTACATAAATCAAGGTCTAAGCAGTAAAATGTCCATGTAGGAAAACGTCCAATTATCAGATGATCTGTATAGCAGAACTTCTATTTAGCAAATCGTTAGATTGTCAAAATGTCTGGATACTCAAGCACAAACTCAACACACACATTAGGTACTTCGGGAGGGAAACGGACACGGAATTTTAATATGTAGGTACATATAGACTTGATCGCCAACGCCCGCGCCGGCTGTCGCTGAAATCCAGCGCTTGGGCTCTGTCTCGTATTTGGTCGCTACATTATGCTGAGTGATGGCCGTTTTGCGTGGAAGTGCCGCATATTTCCCCTCAACCTGTTTTTTTTTTGTTGCGTCATGTTTGCCGCAAATAAACGTGTTTTCTATCTTTCTTTTTTCTTTACATACAGATACAGACTTTTTGGTCTGTTTACTGGTAGCGTCATCATATCTTTTTAATGGTGATGACACTTATTGTTATGATGCATTACTCGTTTGTTTTTTTCCCGTATCGATTTCTATTAATTACAAATACAATAGTTCTGGCTTCTAAAATCTAAAAAAGGATGAAGAACAAAAATTTTCTTTCATCGAAAGTCAAAAGAAGAAGCGTGTACTGCTGCTTGACTCTCTTATTCGTTGTAATTAAATTGTACCTCTGGTCGTAGGTAAAATTTAATTACAACGAATAAGAGAGAGTCAACTTTATGTAGATGCTCCCAGTGCAATGAGTGTAGTGCACCTTTTACAATCAATAAAGACGAAAACAAGATAATTCGTCAGTTAAATGAACATACTCGTAAAGCTAATTTCGATAAAAACAAAACTGACATAGTGATAGACAAATGCAAGAAATTAGTTCGCGAAAAAGCAAAACCTGTTCGGAAAAATTCGACAAATACCAGAAATTAACTCAAAAAAGACACATTGCTCAGGGGCATGTTTATAAAACTCAATTCAGAAACTTGAATGATGTTACAATTCCAGAAATAATGGCCGACAGTTTCCTCGTTTGTGACGATGGACTTGACAATAATAAAATCTAAGTATTTTCAACACCTGTGAGTAGACAAGAAAAATAATTACATATAAAAAATTATAACAACAACAAGACATTAAAAAATAAGATGTGTTTTATTGATGCAGCATTCAAAGTTACACCCAAGCCATTCTACGACCTGTATGTGTCCTGTATGTGTCCATGTCTATCAGTTCATGTTGATTTCATAGCTGTGATGATTTAACGTGTTATATGAGTTAATATGCGTTACTACCTGACAAGAGCCACGAACCCTACGAACGCTTATTTGGCCTCATCAAGAAGTATTTTAAAATTATGAGATGGCGCTTATCAATGGTATTAAAGAAGCTTTTCCGAACACTCAAATAACGGGCTGCTATTGTCATCTTAATAAGGCCGTTTGGAAAAAAATATCAACATTAGGTCTTCCTGAAAACAGAGAGTACAGAAACATTGTCAGAGTATGTTCCAATTTACCTTCTCCATACATTACGGATTGTTGGACTAGCATTGTTGAAAAGGCCACGAAAAGCGAAGAAATTGTTGCTTTTTAAATTATTTTAAAAGACAATGGCTACAGTCTCTGGCAGATATAATAAGCTGTCCTGGCAGTTATAATTTTCGCACAAACAATGCACTCGACGTTGGCACAGCCGGATAAACACGAATATAAAATCATAGCCAACTCTGCTACTATTCCTCAAAGCTCTTAGAAAAGAAGCCCTTTGGCAAGATCGCAAATACAAGAATATGTTATTTGAAGGAAATAAGAGACGAAAGATCGATATAATGTTTAATGCCAAATACAAAAGAGAGCTGCAAAAGCTTGAGGGTCAAAAAGTTAGTCCTATTGAATTTTCGATAAACCGTGGCTTTATCAAAAGGATATTAGGTGAATATATTCATGGAATATATGCGCCTAATACCCTAATAATATTTAAGAGGCTACTAGCTTTTTAATCCAAGTTTTTTTTAAATCATATTTTTATATAATTTACAAATGACTTTTACTTTCTATCATGAGTATACACATTTTAAAAATTACTATTTGATATTATAAAAGTTCGGCTATACCTACAGACCATCTGATAGTTGGACGTTTTGCTACATGGACATTTAGCTTCTGATCAGGAGCCGTTTTTTTTTCTCTTTTTGTTGTCATTGATTTCTATTGCTATTAATTAGCTATACATTAATTTGTATTATGAAATGTGTGATTCTTTATAACTGTTTTCTTGTCCAGGCTTATTTAATTTCGTAATTTAGAGTTGGCTGGCTTTATTACAGGTGGATCCCTGCGGATAAAAGAAAAAAAAAATGTAGAATTTCGCGGGCTACAGCTGCCAGCGAGTGAAGATTGAAATCATTCACGGTGTAGGCATACGTTATTGGTGTGAAAGATACGCGGTACTTTTGATGAACCTTAGTTTTCTCGGTACAAAAAAAAATCCCTACGAGGAATTAAAAATATGCTAGGATTAATTTAGGTTATACTATTTTGATAATCACGATGGTTGGAAAAATATGGGCATTTACTTTGGGTTGGTATGCTCACGACGAACTTCAAGCAGTGCACCGGTAACAGACGACACGCAGTTCAGCTCGCCAGATCCTCAGGCGCTCACCGCCTGGGTAGCTTCACAGGTACCGGGATGGGTCATGCTCGTCGCGGTCCACCTCCACTAGGTGAAGTCAGCCGAGAGGACCACTTGACCGGTAACTTAACGCCTCTATGGGTTAAGGATAACGCCAGATTTGGGCTTTAACTGGTCTTATACCTAATGACAACAAAAATAAACTGATCCAAAATACCAGAAAAGACTAATAGCTACGCTCAGGACAGAGTGCCTTTGTCTGAAATACATACCATAAAATAAGAAGAAAACACGCACGTAGAATAATCACGCTGCAGAATCCAATCGGGTAACGGAGACCTATACAAAAAAAGTTTTAATATCACACTCGTCAATATTGTTCAATACGGCATTATCGCCTTAAAAAATATGATATATCACTGAATCCAAATTTGGGTGTCTTGGCCACAACAATAAATTCTGCAGACTGACAAGCTCCTCTGAAAATTTTAGACGTCCTTGGAAAAAATACTACTTAATTGAATATTTAAAAATTTAAGGATAAAAATGGAATCGACCGTTTTGCGCGCGAAAAGTATTTACAGCAGAGATAATTACGCTGCATTATGTAGTAATCGAAAATGCGTGATATGTACCTAGTTATAGGTAACTTCGTGACGTATTTCTATCGACAAAATTTTATTATTTTATGTATCTGTTCCACTAAAAGTTTGAAAATATCATGATACTCGATACTATTTTTATTTTATACAAGTCTTATCAATTGAATGAAAAATTTTTTGCTTTCAGCTGGCTCTTACTGGACGCAGGTGAGAGGATGACTGTCATGTAATTGGGTCTCGGCCATTCCTGTAACGAACGATCATTGGGTGTCCCCAATCTATCAACCAATTGGGTTCCATCAACCAATCACTTTCGACAGACGATTGGAAATTGCAGCATGATGTCGTCAGTCACCACTCACCACAATCCTGTGGGGTCAAAATGGCTAAATGAACCATCATGAACATCGCTTTACTCTCTGAATTATGCAATTTGCAATCTGCAAATCAGCAGAGAATTTTGTTTTTGGGCCCTGAAGAATAACAAATCTATTGCTTCTAATAAAAAAGGGTGATTTTAAGGAACACTTAAAGATGACCCTTAGTCCCATAAACTACCAAAACTAAAAGTGTCTGTCTATTCTTGCCTAACAGAATAGCTCGTCCCTTAAACCTTACCCCAAAGAACAATAAATTCGACCGATGAAATATTTTATGTGGCATCCGAATATCAACGTCCCACAAGCAAGTGAATTGATTCGCTTCTCCAACAAAAAGTGCTTGCTCAAACCCACTCAGCTTAACCAAATCCCTGTTGAATGCAACGCCATGACTCCCCATAACAAGTTGGGTAATAACTTGTGAAAAAATTAGGTCACCCCATATACTGTGAGCGTTCATGCGTACCGTAATGGGACATATTGTTGATTTTGCCATTTTTTCCGCCAAAAATCTTTCCACTCCGATGGGGTTTCGGATATCTAATAAGGTCATGAGGAGGTCACTCAGTTTTTCATCCATTTTGGGACAAGACCTACCTACAAAGACGATGAAGTAAAATAGTTTTCTTTATTATATCTAAGTAGGTACCGCAGGTATAAGAATCACTTTTTCAAATGGTTAAGCCATCAATAAAGAGTGCAGCTTTCCTATTTAGAAAATGCCTGCTTTTTTATATGTAAGTACCTGCCTTAATAGGCGCTTTAAAAGTTTGGGGTTATTACACTGTTATTTAATAAAGGTAATCTAAATTAATATCCCAGGAAATGAGATTCATTAGTAGTGATTTCGAACATTTCTACATATTCACAAAGTTTTCTCCATTAAAAGTTAAGTAAAGCGTCAACATTAGACAGTCTTTGCTTTTAATGTACCTAAACATTTAAGGAATATTTTACCTCAAAAAGCACCCACGTATAATTTTGTTGTACCTAGTTGAGGGTTTTGATACCGCAACAAAATCAAGCTACATTTTGTTCAGGATTTTAAGTGCCTACTGAAATAATTTGAGAACAACTTGGGAACGTGAATTTCGTACAAGATATTTTACTCTTGCAGGCGCACTATTCTTATGCATTGAGTTGAATTTGAACTCACATATTTTATAGTATAAAATTATATAAACTGACAATCAATGTGATTTCGGGTCTTAATGTTTCGGAGCGTTTTCAATAATAAATAAGAAACTGGCAACTTCAAGCAGAACTGTCACTTCTCTATCAAGATGTCAAAAATGGAAAATTCAAAGTGGTTGTTGATGTAAATATTTATAATTTTTTTATAAATTCTGTTAATATTAGTTGTTTTTCAATAAACAATCTATGTGTGTAAAGTGGTTAAAGATCGTTTGAAAAATGGCGAGTAAACAAGAATACAATTACACGTACTCACCATTATGGGCAGGAAATGAGTGAGTAGAACTTTTGTTCATTATAGTTTCGATTAAAGTTTGTAATATAAAAATTAATTTACATATTCTAACTTAGAAAACTCCTATCCATTCTGAACAAAAAACATTTTAAAAGAGTAACGGTGGAGTTTCTTGCCCATTCTTCTCCATACGAAACTACCTTTTGGAAGGGCAACTAGAATCAATTCTATTTTTTTTTTTTGTTCATTTTGACGTTTAAAAGTGCCTTTTATAAATAATTTGACTTTGAAATAGATGCGAGTGTGCAATGTCAATTTTATTGAATATTGTGCGTATGAAGATAATTATCCATAAACAGAAAGCAAATAAACATAACATTCTCAAGTGTATGTGTCGTCACCTAATCTATTATACTAACTTGACCATGATTTTGTCTTCATGATATTTCTTGTTTTAACATAAAATATATCTAAAGACACTACAATGTTCTAGCTTCCCATTAGTGGAAGAATTTTCGGAGTCGGATCAATGGTTCCAAAGATTACACTCTACGTACAAACTCACAAATTTTACCTCTTTATAGTATTAGTATAGTCAACATAACTCATAAAACAACGTACACACCTATTTGACATGCAGGCATATCATTAATTTACTCACAATCACACTATTTACCCACCAACACACTGAAAATTTATTATTTCATTACTTACATGAAAGTGTTTTGCCTTGGTTCAATTTGTTTTTGTCACAGCAAACAAATATTGAATTACCAACCTAATGTAGATTTTTCCAAGTATGAGGCAGGTTTATTCTGTCAGATAATAATTAGGTAAATATGTGTAGTTAAATATCAAAAACCGGTAAGTGACATTCCTACTCAAAATTGAACTGTGCATGGAGTCAAATTTGAAATTTCATAATGATTACTATGTTAGTTTTCCAAATCAAGGAGAGTCACTAAAAATACTACTAAAATTAAAATTAAAATCAAGGCTTTCTTTCATATTCTGGTATGCCCATTGACATACAGTGTTTATTAAAGTCAAGCAAGTCTGCAACGACCAATCAGCATAAATTTTCAGGTCTAAGATGGCAGCCATTTCCATGAGTTATCGGGAGTGAATCTTGCAAGTTCAAAGTGATTTATTACAAACTTCGGTATGTTTTACTAGTTTATATCAAACATTGGTATGTCCAAACATTAACCTGATTTTTTAGCTTAATCCATTATTTGTGTATATAACAAAATAGTCATTGTTTAATAAAAAACCTCATACCTTAATATTATATTAGCCAAAAACATATTTCTTTAATTTCCCACTTTTCACTTAGAGTGGACATCTGGGTTTTATTTAAGTATACGTATTGGATTTTAGTAGGGAAAGACTGAAGAAACGATGGATGGACTGTGTGAAAGATGAAATTGCTAAAAAGGGAGTGACTACCGAGATGACAACTAATAGAGAAGTATAGAAGAAAATGACGTTTTGCGCTGACCCCAATTAGATTGGGATAAGGGCAGGAGAATGATGAATTATGATTGGATTCTAAATATTTTTTTTCATACCTTTGAATATGGTTTTGTTATTTTCTTGAACATAATTTATTTATTCTTCAGAAATCCTACAGTCTAATATAGGTAAATAATATACAATTAGCATTTACAATTGCAATTTACAAGCTTCTTCAAACAAATAATGATTTTCAACATCCCGTGAAACAGAATAATTTCAATTGGATAAATATGTATTCATTACAAATCAAACAATAACATTTAATAGAAAAGCAAGTACTTTATTTAATAGGAACTTTTTAAAAATTTTCAGTGAATATACAATTTACAATATATTTAATTCTAGCTGCGCCCCGCGGTTTCATCCGCTTACGTTTCGATCCCGTGGGTATATCAGGATAAAAAGTATCCTATGTCCTAATCCAGGTCATAGTCTACCTATGTGCCAAATTTCATCCAAATCCGTTCAGCCGTTTTAGCGTGAAAGAGTAACAAACATCCATATATACACACTTACAAACTTTCGCGTTTATAAAATTAGTAGGATAAAACCAGTCCATCTGCCTAGGCTTTTCCCAACTATTTTAGGGTTGGATTCC
This sequence comes from Atethmia centrago, assembly GCA_905333075.3. Classification (NCBI taxonomy): domain Eukaryota; kingdom Metazoa; phylum Arthropoda; class Insecta; order Lepidoptera; family Noctuidae; genus Atethmia; species Atethmia centrago. Next base: position 24,229,279 of record HG995374.1, on the reverse strand, counting down.
AGTCTAACCGGATGCAACTGAATACCAGTAATTACATGGAGCGACTGCCTATCTAACCTGGAGGTCGGATTAGGTATTTTTTTACAAAATACCAAAAGTAACAAAATACCCCTTGGTAAGAGTGCTTGTCAGACTTTAATTTAAAACCAAGTTAACCATTTTGGTCAAATTTTCTTTCCTACTGTAAATTAAAACAAACACTGTACACATAACAAACGGCTACACATCAAGCTATACATTTCCAGTATAAGCTGATCTCGCATTGTATAGGATTTCCGTACAGTGCGAGATCCGCGTAAACTGGAAATGTATAGCTTGATGTGTAACTGTGTGTACTTAAGTTAAACAATGTGCCACATAATCATATATAATTATTACAAACAAATTCTTGTGGTGATAGCAAGCAGTGGAGGTACAACTTATCTCTTTGTATGGATACCAAAACAACGTGCTCTCCTCTCTGATTAAAGATTGTGTCCATTGTATGAAGTAAAAGTTTGAATAAATTATTGTTAGTATTTTTTTCACAGGATTAATTCAATTTAAGCTAACAAAACTTGGTTGATCAATGGTCGTAGGGCCGTATTACATGACCTTACTCAAGCATAACTTAAAACTATTTTCAACCAGTCCAATCGGCTTAAACCAGCCGCCACCTCCTTCTGCGAAGCAGTAATGCTCGCGAAGGAGGAGGCGGGACGGTTGAGGGAAAGGCAAATTTCGCGCCCTCTCTCCCCTAGCCGCCGCAGGAGATGCCCTGGGCGTCGGGAATCGCGGGCGGATTTCCTGCCACCGTAGGCGCGGGCTTGCGGACGGTGAGCAATGCGTAGCTCACCGTCCGGTAAGGAACAGGCCCGGGTCGACGGCGCGTTGTGTTCCACGCGCGCCTTAAAGAGATGTCATCAGCACAAGTGTAGGGGTCCACTAGGGCCGATGCCTGCCGGGGTCGCGGGAAGGTGCGAAAGGGTCACCGAGGCCCCTGGCAACATAGGCAACGGAAGGGACACGGGTGGGTTTTAGTCAGTAAGAGTCTGACACACCCTCCCGCTCCGCCCAGAGCGGGAGAAGTTATTTGATAATTTCCCATCCAAAAAAAATGGTTTAAACGAGTTTTAAGTAATGCTTGAGTTTTGAGGGAGGTTCTGTAATACGGGCCTTAGAATAGAAGCTATGGTCTGCTCCTATACATATTATATTATAAATTAAAGTCGCTTTTCGTGTCTTTCTTTGTGACCCCGTTGTACTTCTAATCTTCGTAACGGATTTTAATTCGGTTTTTACCATAATTTATCTATGCAAATAAATATAATTGAAGTGGCGCTTGTAATGACAAAATAACAGCTTTCATCATCATCATCATTCCAGCCGAAAGACGTCCACTGCTGGACATAGGCCTCCCCCAATATTGGGGGGGTTTGCCATAATCGCCACGCTTGGCAGGCGGGTTGGCGATCGCAGTATGGTGTTAAAATGCATAGAGAACGCTGTTGCCCATTCTCTAGTAAGTCCCTTAGTCGCCTTTTACGAAACCCATGGGAAGAAATGGGATGGTGCTATTCTTTACGTCCGACACCACACGGAACAGGTCTTTACTATATGCATAATATGAAAGTATATACGGTACCTACTTATTACAAAAAAACAATATTTAAAATTTTTGTCTGTCTGTCTATCTGTTTGTTCCGACTAATCTCCGAAACGGCTGAACCGATTTTGACAGGACTTTCACTGGCAAATAAGTTACTCCTAACTTAATACTTTTATTTTAGCAAAAGCCACGCGGGCGAAGCCGCGAGCAGCAACTAGTATATTATATTGAGTTTATATAATAATTAAGATATCTCAATGTTTTGTCTCGTCGTAAAAACCGTTTAGATAAAATTCAAATCAAGAACAGCTAGCAGTGTGTGATTCAAGCCAACAAATCAATGAGTGAATAAGTTCAACTAAGGTATTATGAGTCATAAATAAGTATACTTACCAAGAACTTTCCCTTGTCTTTTTATCATCAATGATGAATTAATCATCATTTCAGCCGAACGACGTCCACTGCTGGACATAGGCCTCCCCCAAGCACCGCCACTTCGACCGGTTTTTTGTGCTTCCCGCATCCAGCGGATTCCTGTAGCCTTCACAAGGTCATCGGTCCACCTTGTAGGAGGCCTTCCAACGCTACGTCTTCCGGTACGCGGTCGCTACTCCAGAACCTTTTGGCCCCATCGGCCATCTGTTCTGCGAGGGCACATTGCCCTGCCCACTGCCACTTAAGTTTGGCAATTCTTCGGGCTATGTCGGTAACCTTGGTTCGCCTGCGGATCTCTTCATTTCTGATTCGATCACGTAGGGAAACTCCAAGCATAGCCCTCTCCATTGCCCTTTGAGTGACTTTTAGCCTTTTAATAAGGCCCATTGTAAGCGACCACGTTTCGGTGCCATAGGTTTCTGCCCGCGACTTCGTCCACGTCAAATTTGTTGCTCCCCCAACCCACACCGTCGTCACCGTCGCATCGCATCGCATCGCCTGCCCGTGTTACTTCGTTATCGCTTAGAGTTGATGTGTCACATTTTTCCTCTCGCTTTGTGTGAGAGTGATTTCGTGAAAAGGGACGGAAGTGTGTAGACAGGAAGTGACAGATTGAGCATGGAATAAGTAAGTACTTTTTAATAGCATGGAATTGGTGTACTCGTGGAAGGGGGTCGAATTTCGAACATTGGGCGTATTTAGCTTTTATAAATTCTGACGTTAATTTCTGTCGCCGCTCAGTTGCTTATTACCAAGGTGAGATGTCAGATGTTACACATCATATGCGAATACTGTAAGGCTCGCTTGTTCTTCCTTTTTGCTCGGCTCCTAAGGGTCTTAGCGTGATGTTAAATAGCTTATAGCCTTCAGAATTGCATTATCAAATGCAAAAATATTTTTTTAAATCCGACTGGTAGTTCCAGAGATTAGCACAAACAATTAACAAACAAACAAAAAAAACTCTAGCTATATTACCAGTATACATTCCAGGGGTCAACCATCACCTCTTAAAGCAGTATTATTATAATATTACTTCACAGTGGGAATGCGATGGAGCTGTATAGGACTTATAGCTGCGTCTCTTTCTCACGCTGAAGTAATATTGAAATAATACTGCTATAAGAGGTGATGGTTGACCTCCCGAAGACTCCTTGTTCTTGCGTTTCATTTACGACGAAACGATAGTGAGTCAGAAGGGTAGGTAAATGATTTGAAAATGACACATCATCGATATTATGTCTAAAAAGTGGGAATTTACGTTGTTTACTGACATTACCTACACTCGTCCTTAACTGAATAAGGATATTTCTTATCAACATAGTTGTAGTACTTACTATTATTTTATTCCATGTTATTGCCGTATCGTCCGCTACAACGGAACGGCACATAAGTGGGGGGTGCAGGCCGCGTGAGTGGGCGATCTAAGTCGATTGTCGTGTCAGTTCAGTTCACAGTGAGAGGCGCGGGCGTCGAACGCTGACTTGCCGGCCTCGAAATACCAACCGACGTTCACCTTTGAACCTTCACACAAAGGAAACTCGACCTTACATACTTCATACTATAGTTTCTTTTCAAATCCCAGTTCCCCGGTTTTATGGTGCAGTGACCTGTTGCCAAAACCCAGTGAATTCAGTGTTGTGAAAATGAATGAAGACAATACCGTTTCGGACGACTTGAAAAGGCAAGCTGCAATGTTTTATAACAGCACACAAAGGTTAGTTTATAATGTTTATTGCGAAAACATGCAATTGTTTGAAACTCCATCGGATGTCGCGGGTGTAACTTACATTTGGTGATTTTTTTTATCGCTTTAATTCGTTCACATAAGGTACATTTTCGTTTGATTGGCGGTTCGGTGTTAGAAAAATGTGGTGCGGCATATGCATTATACGTGTCGTGAAAAAATGTTCCGGTACGTTTGCGAATTAAGATGATCGATAGTTCCAAGTAATTAACTTTTTGAATGAACGCTCGAAACTTCAATTACCATAATTGAGAGTTATTTGAAGAACATGAACATTTCATTTCAGAATAGGTATTGAGGTGCCTTTGATACACGTTCGTAGACAGAAAAACAACTTGCCTTCATTAAAGAATAGTGTTTTTATTCACATAAAAATTATTCTTTTTATTTTACTTTAGTTGTTATACCACAACATCGCGATAACTGACGATGTGACAGACACTTAAGAAAAAAAAAAACAAGAAATACTTTTCTCAGTTCATGAAACTTTTTTCCGCATCTCGTCGCCTTACAAAACCATACAGCCAATAGGTATATTTTTTATTGCTATTATATTGTTCCCATTCATGTGTGGTTTAACGATGTAGGTGCGAGCGTTTAACAATGCTGTATAGCCACAAGAATAACCACCAGCCTTCAATGATACCATGATATTAGGTAGCATAACCTCAAGTGGAACGAACACCGCTTGATCTAAGAAAAGCATTCCTATACTAGCATGACAAGCCTAGCCGTTTTCCAACTTATTTGGGGTCGCCTTCCAGTCGATTCGGATGCAGCTAAACACCAGTTTTTTACATGGAGTGAAGGCCTATCTGTCCTCATCTCAGTTACTGGGTAAAACGATACCCCATGGCACGATAACATCAATGACATTTGCATCTGACAGCTGTTCTCTAAGAGACATACAGCTTTAACTTTGGTTACCCCATGGCACGATAACATCAATGATATTTGAATCTGACAGCTGTTCTCTAAGAGACATACAGCTTCATCTTTGGTTACCCCATGGCACGATAACATCAATGACATTTGCATCTGACAGCTGTTCTCTAAGAGACATACAGCTTCATCTTTGGTTACCCCATGGCACGATAACATCAATGACATTTGCATCTGACAGCTGTTCTCTAAGAGACATACAGCTTCATCTTTGGATACCCCATTTTTTTTTTTTTGATGGGATGTCATCAAATAACTTCTCCTGCTCTGGGCGGAGCGGGAGGGTGTGTCAGACTCTTACTGACTAAAACCCACCCGTATTCCTTCCTGTTGCCTGTGTTGCCAGGGGCTTCGGTGACCCTTTAGTACCTTCCCGCGACTCCGGCAGGTTGGTTACCCCATGGCACGATAACATCAATGAGATTTGCATCTGACAGCTGTTCTCTAAGAGACATTTTTATCTGTGGTTCTGAGATATCTGCCGTAAGAAAGTGTTTGAACAATCACTTTCTTTATTCATTGAAGCTTGTCTCAGATTGGCTTATAGGGTTACCAAGTTATTCAAACTTTATGGCGGCTCGGAACATGAGGCGAGTCGCTGCGCTGCGCTGTAACGAATTCATGTGTCAGCGGGGGTGAAGGTGGTGTACTGCGCAGCGAGTAACGTACTTCAGAGCCGCCATAAAGTTTGACGCGTACTGTACTAATAGTAGATAGAGTCCAGCTCAAAAACTAGTACCTTCTTAGGATTAGATATTTAAATATAGAGTTCATCTCGAAGACCATTACGTTCTGTCAATTAGACCATAACATACGGTGCTACATATCTCGCAGTGTTTGAAGACTAAGGTCTTCAACCAGTGCGTACTACCCGTCATGAAATACCTACGGTGCCGAAACGTGGACACTGACAGTCGGGCTAGTCCACAAATTCAAGGTCGCCCAACGTGCTATGGAGTGGGCTATGCTCGGAGTCTCTTTAAAGGATACAATCAGAAAAGAACCGGAGTTACCGAAGTAGCTTGCAGAGTAAGCATACTGAAGTGGCAGAGGGCTGGCCATGTTTGTCGAAGGGCCGATGGCCGGTGGAGCAGCCGAGTCCTGGAGTGGAGACCGCTTATCGGCAAGCGTAATGTGGGACGCCCGCCAGCTAGGTGGACCGATGACCTTAAGAAGGTGGCGTGGTTAGACTGGATGCGGAAGGCGGAGGACAGGGCGTTGTGGCGCAGCCTGGGAGAGGCCTATGTCCAGCAGTGGACTGTGATAGGCTGAGTTGATTGATTGATACGATGCCAACACGTGACCATTAGCAATCAAGCTCACCGACCTGGTTTTTTGCACTTGTACCAAGACTAACAATAACAAATTGTCTAACAATAGAGGAATTAAATGCACTATTGCTATAGTTATTTTACTGGAATGGAAGTTTCCATTACAACGCTTTTACCTAACAAGAACTGTTTTGTACAGACGTGTCGTGAGTATTGTCGATCATATGACTGACACCATCTTTTAAAAATTATTTGATATTCAATATCCCAGGTCCTAGACCGAGGGCAACAAAATGAAAACACCAGTAGATGGTTTTGTCATTTAAATATAATATGTAGACTAGTATCTGCCCCCGACTTCGTCCACGTGAAATTTCTTGTTTTAACATAATATATTCTATCCTATGACACTCGCCAAAACTGCTACAGTTTTGGCGAGTGTCATAGGATAAACCAACTAGTGAAAGAATTTTCGGAATCTGATAGCATTTCCGAAGATACCCCCTATATCGAAACTCACAAATTTTACTTCTTCATAATATTAATGCAGAAGTAGAGATACAATTCCTGGAGAAGGACAAGAAGTACCTATGACGCTACAGTGATAATTATTTTGTAAACATCGACTAAGGAATGTCACCTTATACGATCATTAACCGACATTCAATAAACTGCTTAAATAAACAAATGTACGAGCTGAACTGACATTACTCTGTGTACATGAATAACATAATAATTATATATTAATATGAGTATTTAGAGTCGGCATCGTGTTGGAATTTTGTATGAATAGTGATGGTAGTAGTAGACTTTCAGAAAGTATAGATATTTGCGAACCACAATAGAAATCTACGTTTATGTAACAATAGTTATCTTCAATGTCCCACTCACCGCACTGACTTCATTCACTCCTCCTTCTTCATTCAATCGAGCTTTCAGAAAGTATAGATATTTGCGAACCACAATAGAAATCTACGTTCATGTAACAATAGTTATCTTCAATGTCCCACTCACCGCACTGACTTCATTCACTCCTCCTTCTTCATTCAATCTATCTCTCTGTGGAAAGCGCTCCCCCAGAAAATCAGAATGGCAACCAACCAAACTATCCTATAAAGTTAAAGTACGCGAGCCACTTTCGCAAGAAGTTGGCAGTATCAGCGTCGAAGCATGCATAGCACTACTGAATCGGCATAGAAACGAGGGAATTCTATATCGAATTGTTACCTGCGTTGAAAAGTGGATCCTGTACGACAACCGTAAGCGTTCGTCTCAGTGGGTGGACCCGGGTACAGCACCTAATCAGTGCGCTAAAAAAAGATTACTCATAGGAAGATGATGGTGACTGTCTGCAGGCTTAGCACGAGCACTGTTTTGTCTACGGAAGAATAGACAAAAATGACGTTCCGTGTAGAAAGTACGACGGCGGCAAAATCGAAAGAGTCAACTGCATTTTTTACGAAATTCACTCTTTTCCATAATTCGACTCAGAATTCTTAGTTTTGTCATACGATTTTTTTTCTGTTTGATTCTCAAGTTTTACTGATATTTAAGTCACGTATATAAAGATAACTAGATTTTTTTTCTCAAAGTGTCGAACACCGTATTTTGGAACAAAAAATTATAATAGTAATTATATTGGCCTTCACCATTGCCTTGGTAATGCCCTATTAACAAAATTATGTAAAATAGGAGAAGATAGCCTTGTTCTTCTATTAATTACCATAGTTTTGCGTTTAAAACGCTCTCCTGTGAAATCATGATTTTGTAGATAACCATATATATATACCTTGTGGCCGTCGACTAGAAAAGTGCAAATTGTCTTCACTGCCTTAGACAACTGTCAGTTGTCAGTGTGATTTTGACAGTTGGGTATAGAAACTTTCTTCTGAAATAGTCTACATAAAAAAGGACCTAGACAAGGATCGTTAGAAACGAAAGACAAAGTGACAGATTGCAGAAGGATTTCTACAGTGCGATGTCAAAAATGGAGAAACGAAATGTCACTTTGTATAGAAAGAGCCATGTCTATTCTTCGAAGAAATAGAGAGTGTCATGCTAAGCCTGCAGGTGGACCAGTGCCGGACTTGCACATCACAGCTTCTTACCGAATGGCACAACAGTGACGGCAGATGTCTATTCCCAAGAATTGCAAACAATGATGGAGAAGCTCGCAATTCAACAACCAAGACTGGTCAATCGCTCTTCCCCATTGCTTCTCCACGACAACGCGCGAGCTCACACTTCACGACAGACCATCGCAAAGCTACAAGAGTTACAGCTGGAAGCTCTCCGTCACCCACCGTCCTCACCGGACCGTGCCCCAACAGCTTTCTACTTTTTTTCAAAATTTAGACAATTTTTAAGTGGGAAAAAATTTAACACGTGAGAGGCCATACAGAACGCTTTCACTGACTTCATCACCTCCCGCCCGGCAGACTTCTACAGTAAAGGGATAAACAAACTGCCATCAAAATGGCAAAATTGTATAGATAATTTGGCCCAGTACTTTGATTAGCTGAAATGAAAAAATTACCCAAATTTAAACATTTTTGTAAGGGATTATTCCGGTGCTTGTCGCGCGGTACGAACAATGTATGACGCTAAAATGTAAGTTACAGTCGTGACGTCACTTCTGTGATAGTGTCGTTGCCTATCATTTATTTTAAAACATATATAACTTGTCATTTTTTTTAAGCTTTATACTTTTTGTAATATTGTTTGCACTATTTGCAAACAAATGTCAACATCCCTATTCTGCCGTCCTTTAACTAGAAGGCCGTTATGCCCAAAAAGTTGTTTCCGAAAAAATGTGGGAATCGTTGTTGCTTAAAAACTATGATACTTAGGTTAACGATTGTTGCGCACATCAATTGATGCTGCCCGATGTCTTTCTATCGGGCAGTTAAGGCGCTGACAAGACCCAATTGGCCAAAATAAGCTTCTCTTTAGAAAAAAAATTGCCAAATCTGTACAGTTTGTGGTAGTGGAAAAGTTATATGTTAATTTTGAACATATTTCCCAGAACTTGGTTGTTACCAAAACACGTTTTGAAAAAAAATCTCGATACAAACTAACGTTAAACTAACCTCTTACCTTGGGTTCTAATCCAAAATATCTGCATTAAATATCAACGTACGTTACGTATTTAATTAATAACAAGAACGTCTTATTTGAATGCAGAACTTGGTTGTTTTTTATTTTCGATTACTCAACTCATTTTCGAGTAAATAGATAATTGCTTCATATTTTGCAATAAATTACAAGCGTTGTGTCATCGCGCTTCTCTTTCTTTTCTATGCAATCTGACAGTGACCGCGGTTTAGGTGTTGTCAGCGTCATAAGGTATTTTAACGTACATTAAGTCATTAAGCGAAGGTGTGGGTTAGACGCTTTCAAGTGATGGAATCTTCAAAAAATCTTTTTTTTTTAACGGCCTACAAACATTTTATATATCTGGAACTACGTATATTGTAAATACCTTTCTTAGACAGAAAGATGCCGGGGGTCGCGTGGAAGTTCGAAAGGGTTACCGAGGCCCCTGGCAACACAAGCAACGGAAGGAATACGGGTGGGTTTTAGTCAGTAAGAGTCTGACACACCCTGAAGTTATTTGATAATTTCACACCCAAAAAAAAAAGACAAAGATAGAGAATTTTGTAACTCTATTGCTACCATCTATTATATATACCTATCTATAAAAAAAAAAATATATACCATTTGAGGGTTACGGATTTGTAGTTAAAGGACGGCAGTATTGCTCTGGTGACATGTACCCGTTATGTGGGATAAGAATGTTTTTGAAAATGGCCTAACATCTTTGGTTCATTACCATACATTAGTCGTTACTCTCATAGCATAGGTAGACGCTACTCTCAGGGGAAGTTACTTATTGAATAAATTGGTCAGCTCTGCGGGGTAATTGCGTAATACACTCAGTAGCAATGGGTGTCATATTGACAGTTCAACAACACTCATTGCGTTATTTACTTTGTTGAGCAGACAATTTTTTCGAACGTATGAAGCAATGGTTTAGTAATATACTTCAAAATCATACAGATTGTGATTGATAAACAACAGTTAGGGGGCTGCTCTAATAGAGATTTATTAGCTCTTATACATAATCAGCCTATAATGTTCCCACTGCTGGGACACAGCCCTCGTCTCTGTGAGAGGGAGAAATGAAATGAAATGAGGATGAAATGATTTTATTTTCTGTAAGTAGGTTTGTACAAACACTTTTACACGTCAATCATATTTAGAAAAAAAAAACTAGATGAGCTCGGCGTTTCCTATCTGACTACTCTGAGAAGAAAGGCCGAAACAAACTCAGAGGTCACAGTCTCTTTTAAAGTCCAGACATAATCTTGGTCAGATCATGTGAAGACCATGTAGATTGTTGTCTGAAATGGTCTTTTGAGGAAGGAACCACACAGAATGAGTGGACCTATCTAGTCAGTGCACGCATTTGTCAGTAATCGTGCAGCTCAACTCAGAACTTAAATAACTCAACGATTCGACGAACAATACCCAAGAAAGGACATTTGGGTAGGCCACTTAAATGACTCAAACTGCCAGAGCAAGATTAAAACTAACTGAGAGAAAAAATAAAAACAATAACCCTCACATTCACAATTATTAAAAAAATATATATAATACTTCAAAAAGTAAATATTCATGTAATTGTATATGTAAAAAATTCATCAATGTTAATGAGTAAATAATTTTGGTCCAGATCATTCGAGGACCATGTAAATTGGTGTAGGGAAGGTGTGTTGGAGTGGGCCGTAATCCAACCAGGCGGGCCCAGCGCGGGTTGGTAGATGCCACATGTCTTCGAATTCATAGTTCTAGAACATGCCGGTTTCTTCACGATGTTTTCCTTCACCGTTATGAGAGCAGTTTTAGATTAGATCATAAAGCGATCGATAACTTGAACGCAGTCATTTATTATTTGATGACTAGACAAATTGTTAATTGTTACACTGCCTTGTTGGTCTAGTGTTCGCAAGCGCTACTGCTGAGCATGAGGTACTGGGTTCGATAACCGGGTCGGGCAGTGTTATTGCGTTTTTCCATCTGGAATTTATCAGCAGTAGTGGTTGATGGCAAAAGACTGGCCCTCTGCTACACCCATGTAGCAGGGGGCGACTTAAACATAACTGGCGAAATGTGGGTGTACTATAGGTACACCTCTGCCTACCTTTTCAAAGAATATAGGCATGATGTTATAAGAATTGTTAATCGACGACGGAGATACATGACAGGACGAATGAGACATACTTCTTTCTCAGAAACAGGTGTTGTTTAATCTTGAAAAATACGGGCTGTTTTACAGGACAAGTTTGAGTTGAAGTCGCGTGGTATGGGTTCCGTGCAATAAATATGTTATGTTCCATATTTTTCTCCCATGATTATTTATCCCAAGAACAAACTTAACATTGTAGTTATAAAACATGTTTTCCCGTACATTCCAACTGCGAACGTAAGTTTGTACGCACAATATTGAGAGATTTCCCATGTTATTTTAACACTTATAAGTTTTCCTGTAATTTATAAGTAAAAAACTATTTTTTTTTTTTTTTAAATTGTATCCTCAGTACTTTTGGAGATAAGAGGGAATGTCAATTTTCATCAATTTTCTTATATAACTTTAAAACTATTGATTTTAAAATTATAAAAAAAAAACATATATTATTTGAACAAGCCGTTTCATTTAATATACCTCCGTCACATGGTACAATTTGCAAAACTTTTTTTTAAATTTTCTATTTTGTCTCCCAAAAGTGACCCTCATATTCAAAATGTATTTATTTACGTTAGACATCCGTGTTTGGGTCATAGAAATTCACATGTGTACCAAATTTCAACTTAATCGGTCCAGAAGATTCAGAGTAAATCGGCTGTGACAGACGGACAGAGAGACAGACAGACACACGAGTGAGCCTATAAGGGTTCCGTTTTTACCTTTTGAGGTACGGAACCCTAAAAACACCAAATCTGAATGTATCACCCAATGCGTGTGCCGTGTAGGTGCCATGTACCTACTTTAATGTAAACTTTTTGCAATGCAGCAACTTGCCTTACAAAAACACGTGCTTAGAAAGAACAAAACCAAGAAGGAGTTTCCTCACTTTGTTAAAAATTGCGGTTTTCCTTTTATTTCTTCAGAAGTTGAATCAAGGCTAAAGGCTTCTGTATACTGAGGCGATATCGCCTCTGTCTGGAAGAGCCTTAATGCATTCAACCTGCTTTTTACCTCAGCAGGCTTAGCTTGAAGGCTCCTTCAAACAGGCGCGACACGAGACGCGACAGAAAGGCACCGCGTGCTACAAGCGGTGCCTTTGTGTCGCGTCGCGTGTCGCGCTTGTTTGTAAGAGTCTTGAAACTCTATTTCTTCTAAGAATAGACACGGCTCTTTCTATACGAAGTGACATTTCGTTTCTCCATTTTTGACATCTCACCGTAGAAATCCTTTTACAATCTGTCATTTTGTCTTTCGTTTCTAACGATCTTTGTCTAGGTCCTTTTTTATGTAGAAGGTTTTCTACGGTGGGATGTCAAAAAAGGAGAAACGAAATGTCACTTTGTATAGAAAGAGCCGTGTCTATTCTTCGAAGAAATAGAAAGCGTCATGCTAAGCCTGCAGGTAGGCATGCTTCTTGAACTTATGGCCCCCTGCAGAAAGGCGCGAACGATGGTAGCACAATTTATATGAATTTTTCATAGAAATTCTTCTACTAGTGTCGTGACCGTCTGCGGGAGCCTTTATTGTACTTCGCACGGCCAACAGTGTTGACTGCCATAAAGACAATGAATCACTATGCCTTCCTCAATGCTCTAATTTAATAATTAAATTAGATATGTGTCACCAAAACTACGTTAATGGGTTTATTATTATTACATTTGTCATCGTTAGTTTAGTAACTTGTATGCGTAAAGGCTCGTGCAGACTGGCGCGACTTGCCGCGGGACGCGACACGCCTGTCTGCACGAGCCTTTACTGCTACCATTCAGGTTTGAAAAGGGATAGTCTTTCACACGCAATATTTCGCTGAGGGAAGTACAATAGACGCTGACATATTATGTATGACATACATCATCATCTGCCTAGCCTTTTCCCCACTATGTTGGGTTCGGATTCCAGTCTTACCGGATTATAGACAGACAGACACACACCTTATCTTATTCAAGCGTATGTATGACATACATACCCTTGAATATTTGTATCAAGTGCAGTGAAAATTGGTGATTGTGTAAATATACTGAAATACAGGTAGGAAAACATGTAAAGTTTGAGTGTTACTAATTTAATAAATTAGACCTTTAAATCAAACTCACAGACCAAGATACTAGCGTTGTATGTTTATAAAAGAAATTATTTATTATTTATATCAAACAAACAAACAACAATAAATGGCCTTCAACGTGGTTCCAGTCTAATTATCAATATCACATAACGGAATATTTATATACAGCGGAATTTTTATATAGAGGATGTAAATACATAGCGTAAATAAACAATTAAGATACGCATATTTTTTATTGCTTTGAGACTTGTTTCTTCTACCTAATTCTAGAGGAAAACTTCTTAGGCCTCGTATCACCTTAATGGAAGTAATTGTCTAGGTAGAGGAGTAGGACCAAGCTAACAAAAAAAAAACAATTATAACCTAGACGAGTACACAAGAAAGCGAGGAGCATAGAAAACAAGTGCTGTAGCGGTAACTTCAATCATCTAAGTAGCCATTTGCTAAAAGTGATGATTATTGATTCCGAGAAATTCCCTCGCGACGCTTAGCAAACGATTGGCCGATAATCACTATAAAAGAAGTAACACAATGTCATCTAACTACAAATAATTGAGCTTACCTACTTAGTAATTACCGCAATAAGTGAAATTTGAAGCAAAATGTTCAAAAACCCAACTGTACACGGATCGCGACTTACCCTTAGCAATAAAAATTATTCAACGTCCGTTGAGTTCTTGGAGAATATTGTGTTTGCACACGCCATGAATTTGTCAGACCAGCGTCGTAGAGGAAATAATGTGATAAAAATGACTTTTACAGTGGACAAAACCTCATGGATAGCACAGAATACCTGCGCCGCCCGGTCTAAAAACGGCAGCAGGCTTAACATGACGCTTTTTATTTCTTCGAAGAATAGACACGGCTCTTTCTATACAAAGTGACATTTCGTTTCTCCATTTTTGACATCTCACCGTAGAAATCCTTCTACAATCTGTCATCTTGTCTTTCGTTTCAAACGATCTTTGTCTAGGTCGTTTTTTATGTAGAAGGATTTCTACGAAAAGGAGAAACGAAATGTCACTTTGCATAGAAAGAGCCGTGTCTATTCTTCGAAGAAGTAGAAAGCGTCATGCTAAGCCTGCAGTAGGTAAGGAATACTAATGAAATTCGTGGCGCCAAAAGTGTGTTGAACGTAAAACTTCTGTCAAGGACAGCCATTCAAAGCTGTCATTCCTTGCGTCGTTTATGTCGTACGAGTAAACAACGCACTAATTGGTAGTGTGTTGACAATGCCGTCTTTAGCAACGGCCACCAAGGCATCTCCGTGCTCTGTGGATAATCCAGGAGAGAATGGTTATGTTGGTCTCTTACGTAAAAGACCAACATAACCGTTCAACATAGCATTTAAGGGGTTACAACTTCAAAGTTCTACATATTTTGTTCAATGCCACAACAGTTGTTACGGCAATGAAACCGAATGGTATGGCATTTCAAGTACTGCTGTCAATCCAAACACATTCTAAATAGTAAAGAAGTACCTTTCTACTTACAACTCTACCAGACAAGACCTTTTAGAAAGAATCGTTTTTTCTAGATTTTAATAATAATTAGAGCGTCTTTCTTGATAATAGGAAAATGTTAATTTGATTAAAGAGGGCAGACTTAACCATTAACCAGCACCCATATTACTTACAAATGTAATTTGTAAGTAATATGGGTGAAAATGTAAAAAATTACTTACAATTGTCTTCATGAGCGACAGACTCTTCAAAATCAGTAGTTTTTTTTTTAAATTGTCTTGTGCCATCTAAACCGCCTTCAAATTCAATGATTTCATTGTAATCCCAAACCGATACAGCAGCGGAATAATTTTTGTAACACAGTAGCAATGGCTTTCATTATGACAGTTCAACAATATTCATTTCGTTATTCACGTTATTGAACGGACAAATTTTTCGAACATATGAAGCAATGGATTAGTAATATCCTTCAAAATCATTCAGTTTGTGATTGAAAGAGTGTTACGCAATTAGGGTGATGGCTTTTGACTGTAAGTAATTTGATTCCGTCTGATTTATTCATAAACCACATGACATTTATACTTTTCATGTAACCACTTCCTTCTGCCCTGGTTTTGAAAGAGCACAGTCGTGGTTATTCAAGGAGTCTGTAACATGAGCCTCGTATCAAAATCGTATACTTACAAATTCAAAATTTACAGATTAAAAAAACAGTTCCGTGATGCCAGAACTGAAAATAAAAAATAAAAGTTTTTATTTCGGTCACGGCTTTTGAAATTAGAATTTCATTATAACAGTATTTGCACCTTTAATAAAAATAATATTTCCCTATTGGTTTCCCAGTACTATTAGTCTCTACCACTAAACACTAAACAGGTTAAAGGATTTGCAAAAAAAAATCTGCATCACTTGTGACGGTGGTTTTTATTATTTGTGCCCGTTTATGAAAACGGACCACTAAAAAACAATGCAGTTCTTGCATTTATTACGAAACAAAATTCGCAATGGGTTTCAAAGTTAAAAATGGCGTCATCCTTAAAGCATTCCCTTGCTGCCTTAATTAATCCAATTACCTACAAACATGCCCGTGAAAATGTTCAATTAAATTCTCACGGGAGCAGTTATCAAACAGCTGCATACGTTACCGTGAGCTTAACTCTATCTTCATTATTATTCTGGATATTTCATTATTATTTTAAACAATTGTAAATGTTTTCTCCTGTATCGCTTCCTGTATGTATATTGCGTTCATTTCATTTGTTTTGGTCTTGCTTGATGCGGGAATGGAACCCACAATTCTTGACCTACCACTGTTTAGAGGTGGACCTAATCCCGATCCAGATTGAAGTTGTTTATCGTAAACCAGTTTTTTAAATCAAGATTATTTCATATCTTTGGATAACTATTCATATCTTTGAACGACTAAAAGCTTGTATGCAGTTTTATGAAGCTGGAATTTGTTGTTTTATCAAAATATTCATATCGTAGGAATGTGTACTACACTTGACTTGTCTTATTTCTACATTTGAATAAATTCCGTCCTATTGTCATTGCATGCGATGTTTCAGTTTAGAATTTTCCAGAAGCCCTATAATTACTTAAACATGAATGCCTTTGACTTTCTATCGTATATCTCTGTTAATTTTCGAACAATAAAGCGCAACTTCTAGTGTATAAGATGGAAAGAAGAATCTTAGTGTTGTATTACTCTTTATCATATAGAGCCTAAATTAAATAAAAATCAATTCGGTGAACTAAAATCAAAAAGATATACACTTAAATATCTAGTATAGGTACCACATAGAACTGCTCTTCTCAAAAGTTTTTTTTGGAATGGCATCTAAAATTTACAATAAAATACCTGTAGACATTTTAAACACCAAGGAATTCCCACTATTCAAATATAAATTGCGTATTTTTTTAATTTACAAAGCTTACTACACGATCCAACGTTTTCTTAATAATTAAGTAGTACAGGACCTACTATTACAATCTGTCACCATACACCTAATTCTTTTTTTGTAAGATTTGTTTATAAGTGTTACCTAATTTTTTTATACTGCATGTTGACATAATTCATTATTGTATGCCTACTAGGCAGGCCATAATGGATCTGTAATTTACCTAACATATGTCTGTATAACCTATGCCCACAATAAAAAGATTCGATTTGATTAAGTATTTGCATAACACCTCTTGGCATTGCTTAGGCCATTGACACAGGTTAGATATAAATATGATGATCTCACTAATAAAAATTCTCCATCATACATATTCGGAAGTCATTTGTATCAGCATTGATTATTTTTTGGAGCTCAGATATAAAACTATAGCGCTTCTTTGTTATACAAAGGTTTACACCCTGAAAGGTTTTTTGTAAAGCACGTAAGGACAGAAAAACACGATTTCGTTCGTAATAAAATTTACTTTATGGATTTTCAGAGGCACGCGAAGAATTATTACGTCATAACCTTTCCTGAAAAATGTTGTAATGGCGCGGTAGTGAAAAGCTTACCTTGAGATTGCTGCAAGAGAAAATTTTCGATGTTAATATTAAAAAGAAGAATGCCTGGACATGTGATATGCAATAAATACAGATTTTAATTTGATATTTGTATTTATTCCATTCTAATTCTCTGGAAATTATTTTGGCAGTCTTTTACGATACCCAAGAAAAAGCCAGTCTTTGCCTAGGACTACAATACCGGTTTCTGAGATCCACAGATACACTCTCCATATCTATTGACACGACAAAATGATTTTACCTTTGGCCTTTTAACAAAATTCTTCCGTAAGTGACTGTTTAGAAATGCAATGTGCTATTGGTTCGCATACCAATAGCACTATCGTATTGATAAATAGCGTTCCTCAAAAAAAAAAGGCCTTTAGGCAAGCAGTAAATAAAATTCATAACTTCGAGTTTATTTCCTACCTTACCACAGTTGACCTCGGTCATGCAACAGCAGGAAATAGCATACATCTGGTAGGTACTCCACTAATCACCCTCATTATTCCATGGAATGACATGGTCGGTGATCGTAATTTCGCCATTTAACGCAAATAATAACGTAGGTAACTGCATTGAACGACAGGTCTAGCTATAAAGATATACATAACGCGTTCTTACATAATTAATTATTAACATAAATTTGAGTGTCTGTCTGTTTCTGTTTGAAATGGTAAACAGTTTACCAGGTGGTCGCTTGTTTTAGAATCATATACAGAATGTTTTCAATGAATTTCTCGTGTTAGTAGTTTTACTGTCTCGGCCTTACTTGGCTCATCGCAGTCCACTTTGGCTTCTCCAAAAAGGCTCCACAAATTCCAGCCGACTTTATAGGTAGCGTCTCACGCTGCGCTTGCCGACTCCCGGTCTCCACTCAATGACTCGTCTTCTCTAACGGCCATCAGTTCAGCATCACCCGGCCGCGGCTTTTGGCCAATTCTGCTTGTAAACTTTGCTAGCTATGTTGGAAATTCCAGCAAGCTTAGCATGACGCTTTCTATTTCTACAAAGAATAGACACAGCTCTTTCTATACAAAGTGACATATCGTTTCTCCAATTTTGACATCGCACCTTAGAAATCCTTCTACAACCTGTCATTTTATCTTTGTCTAGGTCCTTTTTATGTAGACTATTTCAGAAGAAAATTTTCTATCCCAAACTGTCAAATACACACTCGACAACTGACAGTTGGCTAAGGTAATGGAGACAATTTGATTTTTTAATCGCCATGCTAAAGACATTAGAAAACTTTATACTCGACGGCCACAAAGTATATACGGTTATCTACAAAATCATAATTTTACAGGAGAGCGTTTTGAACGCAAAACTGTGATAATTAATAGAAGAACAAACTATCTTCTCCTGTTTTATATTATTTAGTTAATAATAGGGCATTACCAAGGAAATGGTCTTTTTATATACGTGACTTAATATCAGTAAAAAATGAGAATCAAACAGAAAAAAACAATCCTATAACAAATCAAATAATTCTGAGTCGAATTATGTAAAAGAGAGCGTTATTTAGAATGATGAATTTCTTAAAAAGTGCAGTTGACTCTTTCTACTATGCTGCCGTAATCGTAATGTCTACACGGAACGTCTTTTTTGTCTACCCTTCCGTCGACAAAACGGTGCTCGTGCTAAGCCTGCAGTAGATGCTACTATTATTTTCTTCAACCCTCGTGATAGCTATGTGCCATGAGGTCATAGTAATTATTACACCTGTTGTGAATAATGTATAATAAATACTATAGACCTAGATCATTGTTTACGCAGCTTGCAAGTAGGTATTCTTCTAGAAATCTATTCTATGCTTAGACATAACTTAGTTATTCGCTTTTTATACATATATTAATTTTACACTGTTGCAATAATATAGTCCTTGGTAAAGATGTGACCAACTGACCATTGAGGAATTGTGTTGCCAGTTTATAAAATGTATACTTACTAATTCATAAGTAACACATACCTAATAATAATATAGGCTGTATAAGAAGGATAAAGTTATTTATTAATTGAATAAATTAACAGACAGCTCTTATCTGCCATGTGCAAAAAAGGCTCGTCCGGGAAACTTTTTGAGTTTTGACAGTTGCATTTGGGCAACGATTTGTTTTGGATAAACAAAAACTAATTAGGAGTTAGGACGGTACCCAATATGTTTATGTATTGGTGATTTTAATAATTATAATTCTATAAATACATACTTGTTACCGTCGCAAATCATAACTCATACTTTGTTTTAACCTTTTGACCGCCACAGTCATGTATAGATGACATAACAAAATGTGCCCAGCACGTCACGGTCACGACTACATGACAGATTTAATGGAATAACTTATAGCTTGGCGCCGAGGGCACGTTTTTGCTTTTTTGACGTGGCGGTCAAAGGATTAACCATAAAGGCTCCTACATACTGGCGCGACTTGTCGCGCGACGCGTCGCGACACAAAGGCACCGCTTGTAGCGCTACACGCGGTGTCTTTGTGTCGCGTCGCGTCGCGCGACAAGTCGCGCCAGTATGTAGGAGCCTTAAGACCTAATGTTGACCTGCAAATGTTAATTCCGCGGGCTACGCTTTCGCCATAAGGAACGGTCTTGGTACAGAAAACTTCAAAAATAAATAGTACAATAAATTTATAAGACACAACATAACATAACATAATATCACGACTTGTTTCCCCGAAGGGTTGGGTCTAGGTGTACCTTTAGTACACCCACATTTCGCCAGTTATGTTTTTAAGTCCCATGTAATAGGGGGCGAGCCTATTGCCATCAACCGGGCACAAATCCAGACTCCGGCCTGCTACTGAGAAATTCCAGACTGAAAAAACCTAACACTGCCCGACCCGGAAATTGGACCCAGGACCTCATGCTCAGCAGTAGCGCTTGCGATCACTAGACCAACGAGGCAGTCAGAAATAATAAATGAATACTAGTTTCAAAACGAAAACCTATAACAAAATCTTGCAACATATTCATCAGATTTTACTAGGTAAGTACATAGTTTGTTCATAATCGTGTGTAATAAAAAACCTATCACGAACTCCATCTACCGCTAACTGTGTGTATGATAAAAAATATAATTACGAAATACAAAGGCCAAGTACCTATCACTTTGTATGTTAAAATGTATATGTACAATTTCCTACTAAGTTTTTTTTTAATAAAGTGAACGGTTAATTCTTGATTATTATTATATTTCCTGATTTGACCTAGCTAAATAGGGTTAAATAATTATAGACTAAAAATTACACTTCCTGAAATGGACTCTTTATCAAGGTCTGCAACTGTCGCTAGTTCCCGTTTGACTTCTTTAAGTGCTTCACCATTCTAATGTGCAGAAGTTGTTAGAATAATCTGTATTTAATAGGTTACTCAGACATCTATTCAAAAAACCTATCAGAAATGATAATTAAAACCTGTTTTTTGTCAGCCAACACATGTTTGGACGTCATTAATATTTATTTCTCTCACGTATACAGGTTTATGTGACCTTCGCATTTCCTAGTTATCATAATATCTAATATAATAGAGAGATTGGGCTCCCGCAGACAGTCGCGACGCGATTCTGGTAAGTAGAACAATTTCCATGAAGTTTTCATAGAAATTGTTCTACTAGAGTACCTTTAAGAGGTATATTTTAAGCTCATTACTAACTTAATGGTCCAGTACACTACCAATCACAATCTGAATTGATTTGAAGTGTATTGGTAATCCCTTGCTTCATATTATGTTCGAATAATGTGGCTGCACAACAACGAAAATAACATAATAAATGTTGTTGAACTGTCAAAATGAAACCCATTGATACTAATAGTGTGTTACACAACTACCTCGCAGGTCTTGGCTTAGGCCTGCAGTTGAGTCATCGAATACCTGTAGGTGTTCATCGACCCATCACGTCGTTAAGGCGCTGACAAGACCCAATTGACCAAAATAGGCTTCTCTTAAGAAAAAACATGCCAAATCTGTATAGTTTGTGGTAGCGGAAAAAGTATATGTTAATTTTGAACATATTTCCCAAAACTTAGTTGTTACCAAAACACGTTTTGAAAAAAAATATCGATACAAACTAACGCTAAACTAACCTCTTACCTTGAGTTCTAATCCAAAATATCTGCATTAAATATCAACATACGTTACGTATTTAATCAATAACAAGAACATCTTATTTGAATGCAGAACTTGGTTGTTTTTTATTTTCGATTACTCAACTCAATTTTTAGTAAATAGATAATTGCATCATATTTTGCAATAAACTACAAGCGTTTTGTCATCGCGCTTCTCTTTCTTTTCTTTGCAATCTGACAGTGACCGCGGTTTAGGTGTTGTCAGCGTCTTAAGGCTCGTGCAGAGAGGCGCGACTTTTCGCGTGACGCGATACCTAAAACTTCATTGAAATTGTTCTACCGATGTCGCGTTCTACCGGTGTCGCGAATTGACAAGTCGCGCCAGTTTACAGGAGCCTTTAGGCTTTCGGCCTTAAAATGATTATCTAGGAGCTCGTGGCTAAATAATCACGGCCGCACGGGTCGATGGAAGGTTAAGCTACTCTTGCCGCGGTCGGTTCGTGGATGGGTGACCAGCCATTTCATATTGAGACCTCTCCGTGTCTCGGAAAGCACGTTAAGATATTGGTCCCGGCTGTCATTCGTAGTCAACTTTGACAGTCGTTACCCGTAGTCAGAAGCCCAAATCTGACAACCAGTCTTACCAAGGGGTATCGTGTTACCCAGTAACTAGGTTGTGGATGTCAGATAGGCAGTCGCTCCATGTAAAATACTGGTATTCAGCTGCATCCGGTGAGACTGGAAGCCGACCCGAACATAGTTGGAAAAAAGCTAAACAGATTTGAGAATGATTATCGACTACATTGAAAAAAAAATTTCTTAGTAGGACTAAAAGATTATAGACCGTACCTTTTCCTACCCGTTAAAATAACTATTTAGAAAAGAATGAGTACGTCTCCAAATCCCTTAACTTCTCCAAAAAACGAATACTTGGAATTGCTACAGATAGAAATGCCTGGTCTAGCAAAATAAATGTAAGCTTTTTGCGCCAAATGAGTTTTTACTCGGCTGGGAGAATCTTTTCATTCGCAAAATAGATTATTATGTTCTTAACTTTATTTTATTTTTTTACTATTTGTCACGTGTAATTAGATTTTTTTTTATGAAAAAAAAAACAAATTAATTCAATTTAATTATGTAGGTACCTAAAAAGTTCTCATAGCAACTACCTATATAAATTAACTAACTAGCAGTTCCTATACGTTTCTTGAATCATCATCACAAATAAATTAAGATAAGCAATTATTTTTACATTTATCAAACAAGCAACTCTGTTGTCGTAACCGCAATCTCAATATGACTAACAAAAAGTACATAAAACACGTAATTCACAGCGGCTATGCGAAAATGAACACAATACAAACCCCGGAAAACCAGAAATATTTCGCTAATGGCGTAATGCAGTTTAATAGCTAATTATTAAAGCTATCGCAGACGGATTAAAAATGTTCCCAAGAAAGAACGGTTTATTCCCATCTCGGCACCTTCCCATCTCGGCACCCATGAATTTATTTATCTTGTCTACGAAAAATTCCCATTTCGGCACCCTCTCATGAATCATTTTAAGGTACACAAAAAGATACGGAAACACAGTATCAGTATAGTAAGTAAATCAACTTTATTATTTATTAAATCATTTTTGTTTCTTTATAAATTACCATTTTCACAGACAAGCCCTTGAATCGCTTTTTAGAGGCTCCATTATCTCTGCCTTGGCAGTAACATAACAAATTTTAAAATATATGAAGAATTCACGGTTCGTAGGAATAATTGTTTTAAAATCTTTCCAGCAATTATGTAAAAACATATTACAAAAATCAACAGTTATTATGTACAATTAACGTTTAATCAGTATAACCGGGACGTAGGCAAAAGGGCGTCCATACTTTGAGGACTTTCATACTGGTACTAAATGATACGAGTAGGCTTGATTACGCGTTCACTGTACAGTCATAGCAATTAGCTGATCCCCTTTGCAATTCTTTTATATTTTATTTACTTCGCTCAAATAAATAAAATATAAAATAATTGCAAAGGGGTTCAGCTAATTGCTATAACTCGCTGTACATTCATTTTCAGTCTTAATTATCACATAAATCGGAATGGTATATTTTATACCTACATAATAAGTAAAAATTCTAAATATAAAAAATATTAGTCTTAAAAATATCTGAAAAATATCTGAAATAATAAAATCACCGCAAGTTGTTACTCTTCATACAAAAAACAAACTAATAAAAAAATATTACACTAATCAACAGTTGTAAATAGACTATTTTTTAATCTTCTATATCACAGAGAAATCAACATTGTACATAATTTTCTTACAATAATAGCAATAATTTTAAACATTACTTATCAAAAATAAATAAAATCACAGTTACTTTGTCGTCGTCCACGAAACAAATATGGCAATTATTGCAGACAGTTGTTCTATGCAGCTTTTTAAATTTATCGAACCATTTTCATAATTTGCTACAATTTGGTTGATTTCGACATGGGACTTTACGTATTTCTCTTTTTTCTTGGAAATAGGAATGTTACACTTGAAAAATTTGATCATTTTAAATGCAAACCATCTTGTATCATGTTTCACGACACTTAAATATTTGATAAAAGTAGGTCTTTTGCCGACACGCCTATTTAATCTCCCATTCCAACCTTCTACGCTATTGGTGGTACGGTGTCTCTCGCCGTAACAACACCATTTAGCCATCCATTCTCTTGCTTCGTTTGGAGGTCCATTTTCCAGCCATTGTTGAACCATGTAATCGTTGAATTTGGTGTAGTTAGGATCATCATAACTGAAAGGAAATAAAAGTAATAAATAAATAAATAAAAAATACGAATGATGTACCTAGCATGTCAAAATTAATAGAGATAAGTGCCAAAATTAAGCATACCTGTCTTCCATAATCCGTATGAATCCCTCTGCTATTGCCGGCTGAGGAAGTAGCGCCAGCGCCACACATTTTTTTACGTGGTTTACGGATTCATCATGATTGGTTAAATAAAGGGATTGCGCTTTACGTAGTAAGCACCGTGTGTAGTGTACAAAGCATCCTTTTATAGTCGTCCTTGGAAAAACTTTTTCTGCAGCCTTGATCGCCGCAACTTCGTAATCAAATGTCATTTTATTCGGCTTCATCTTTGGAAAGACACTACGAATTAACTCAAACATTATTTCGTAGGTTTTCATGTTTTTGCTGATTAATAGGCAATATAAAAGAGGCACTATATTCGTATGTCGCTCTGAACTGCCCAGGTCACCCGATATGACATATAATTGTTTAAAAGGACTTGGACAACATTTGAAAGTGCTTGAACATTTGAAAGGTTTGTCGACTTGAGAATATTAAAATTCTGTCTTCATCATCACTATAGTCAGCGGTCAAACATTCTTTATAGTCCGGTGGAATGACTACCAGACTCGCAATATCATATTGAGTTTTTGAAACTTTTAAATGTTTATTACGATGCCTGTACAGTCTTGATTTAATATTTTCAAGATCTGGTAACACTTTTGCAACACGAACGCTGCGGTTTTTTTTACAGGCGACTTTTTCGTATATTTGAGACACGGACGACATATCGTCGCACACTTGTTGTTCACACTGATATATGATATCTTTAACTTCATTTTTTTCAAAGTTTGGCACACACTCGGGTGAATGTCTGTTTTCATTTAGCACTATGTCACCTTGTACAGTCATACGCCCATAACACCCGTTTTTTTATTTTTGAGTTCACGCATCGCCACCTTGTAGATTCTTTATTTTGCTTTTGTACATAGTATTGATGACCTGCGTGTAGAAGTACCTTTTGGCCACGTTGGGACTTCACATAATTTAGCACTGATCTCCCATTACTTGGTACTGCACTCATTATTATTTCGTAACTCACTTGAACTTAAAACGTGACGATCCGTTTATCTCTAAAAAACTAGAAATACTGATAAAATGACTGAAGAGTAAACACATGCATAACGAAGGTAATTGTACATTAAACTGGCTTGGCACCGGCCGCATTGCTAATTGTCTCTATCTCGCTCTTTCTTTTGTTAGTTTGCGCTATTGTCTTATTATACTATCTGGACTGAGCACTTCTAATTTAGTATTACACAAAAATGAACCATAATGAGCAGTCGTTAGGTTTACTTTGGTTTGACTGTCTTAACCGAGGCGAAAGAGATAGCCAGAAAATATGACACTTACTTGCTTACTTATTACTTGCGTATTTTTTTTTTAAGTCCCATGATAATATATTATACTTTGTCCACTAAACACTAAAAATTTAAAATTAAACTTATTTTATAGGTACTTTTTTTACATTTTTTAGTTTTGAGTCAATTTGATTTACTCACTATACTGATACAGTGTATCCATTTTTTGATGACTGTACTTAGCAACGACTAATGACGGAGTGCCGAGATGGGAATTTTTCGTAAAGATGATAAATTAATTCATGGGTGCCGAGATGGGAAGGTGCCGAGATGGGACTAAACCGAAAGAACGCTGATCGCGTGCCTTTGACATAATTGGCCCCATTAGTTTTCCATCAGTCCTTAATCGAGGACATGGACTCGCCAATCCGTGGGGACATCATCCCCTCGTTTATAGGGTTGCGTACCTCAAAAGAAAAAACAGAACCCTTATAGGATCACTCGTGTCTGTCTATTTCGGTCACAGCCAATTTGCTCCGAATCTACTGGCCCGATTAAGTTGAAATTTAGTACACATATGAATTTCTGTGACCCAAACACGAACGTGTAACGTAAATTAATGAATTTTGAATACGGCGGTCACTTTTTGGGGCAAATTAAAAAATAAAAAAAACGTTTTACTAACTGTACCATGTGACATATCAAATAAAAAATAAATAATTAAAAAAAATAAAAAACGCCTGTGTTTTTTATTTTTTTTAATTATTTTCTATTTTATACCTAATACCTAGTGATAAAACGATATCTTTTTTATAAGTTTGTCTATGGGATATTGAATAGTAGTACTGTTATGTTTATTTAATTTATTTTGTTATATTATTAGTGAATATGCATTCAGCATATTTAATACTACTGTTGTTATCTATTAAGCAAGCTCTAGACTAGACGATGATAGTACTTATAAGTAGTAAAACTTCTATGAAAAAAGAAACGTGTTTTTCGTAAACCATAACATTGTTTAAATTTTTACCAGCCTATGTTACCCGGGATATCGCAACGCTTCTAACCGACGTTACACACATACATTGATAATGATTAAGTTGTTTAGAAGTTATGGTGGAAGGAAAAAACAAACATACATGAACACTAAAAACATAACACTCCTTTTTTTGGCAGTCGTGTAAAAAGGGCTTGGTATAAGGATTTCTGATATTTTTCTTTTTATTATTTTTATATCTTACTCTTATCGCCGAAATTACTGAGCCTAATTTTTTTTTTAAAAGTGCAGACAACCATTCTTTAGTTAAAGATTACAGGAAAACCTATAAGAACTCTATGACCTTAAAATAACATGGTCTTAAATCTCTCAATATTGTGCTTACAAACTTATCTTTGCAGTTGGAATGTATGGGGACATGCTGTTTAACTACAATGTTAAGTTTTTTCTTGGGTTAAATTCGTCTACGAAACCCTTAATTCTGCGTGGTCCGACACGCACTTGGCCGGTTTTTATTGTCTTGTGCTACAATCACAGTAGACTTCCTCTTTGCTATTTTGGTACGGATTGCGAATACTGCATTCCCGTGCAATGGCCTGCGAAATTAAAATTCGGGATATTTACTTTTATCTGCAGTTAACTTTAAGTGCTTGTTTCCATGCGAATTGTTATTTCTGGGATTCGCAACAACAGCAAGCCAATTATCATTGTGCAAATATTACAATTACAATTAAAGAGACTATACACAATTAAACCGATTTAAACCTGCAAGTCCGCGTCCTTTTTTGTCTTTATTTGTTTTTAGGGGCTTTTACGCAAAGCGTATGTCAGTGCCATCGTATCCTAAACAATTGTTCTTTCACACGACGTGGGCCATGAATTTCAACAAACCCTTCGTATCGTCGCTATTTAGTTGGGATAGAATTGTATGGAACATGCCTACATCAGTTCTGTTCAAATTCAGGGGCCTTACTAAATTATTTCGACTGGACTCATATTGGACACATTCCATCAATAAAAGTTGTAGGTCCTCGATAACTCCACATTCCTGACAATTGGGCGAAGCGATTCTCTTCATCATGAAGGCAAATTTTTTGCATGGAATGTGACCAGGGCCTCAAGTCTGCTATTTATTACAATAGTGCCAGAATGGTCTATCATTGATTTTATAATTGTTGATTTTGACAAGTTTGGTAATCTACTAATATAATGGCGTCATTAATGAGGATCGGAACACACCATTCTGACACTATTGTAATAGCAGACTTGAGGCCCTGATCTGAGGTTCCGCGTCCTTGTGAACATCGTCAAAGGGTGCTATTGTAACTGTTGTTAGGACTCTGATTTCAACTGCTTCATGCATCTTGTCTGTACCTACCAAAAACGGTCATCTTATCAGTTTTAAGGGTGCCCACCCTAAATGTGCCAACGGGACTCTCATTACTAAGGCTCCGCTGTCCGTCCGTCCGTCAGTCTATCACAGGGATGTATCTTTTGAACCTTAATGGGTAGACTCTTGAAATGTTCACAGTGTGTACACACGGCTACACATCAAGCTATACATTTCCAGTTTACGCTGACCTCGCATTGTTTGGAAATCCTACACAATGCGAGATCAGCTTATACTGGAAATGCATAGCTTGATGTGCAGCCGTGTGTACTACTATCGCCGCTATGACGTGTGTGAATCCGACTCGCACTTGGCCGCTTTTTTTGGAACCGGTTTATGTCGTTCACTAAGTCTCTCGAAACAGTAATCGTGTCTAAGCTTAGAAACCCAAACGAAAAATCTATTTAAATTGCTAATTAATTCTTTGGAACTAAGCATTTCGACATAAACACAGACAAATCTGTTGGGGTTTTCTCGTCGTTGACGGATACCCCGGTAGTTGTTGTAGGGAGGTAATTAGTTAGTTCACACCAAACCACTGTTAAGTTCAATATTGTATTTATGGAAACAGTTTAAAGTTATGTTTGTTTATCTGAGCCGCACTTAAGGTTCGGGTAATCGCCGTTGACCTTGGTCATACAAATACCTACGCGTCGCGCTCACGCCACGCTGCGCCGCCGTTCGGTTTCATAGGGGTATGAATATTTGAAAAAATCACAGATAGAATTATTATAGATAATAAAAT
Source organism: Atethmia centrago (assembly GCA_905333075.3). Taxonomy (NCBI): domain Eukaryota; kingdom Metazoa; phylum Arthropoda; class Insecta; order Lepidoptera; family Noctuidae; genus Atethmia; species Atethmia centrago. The sequence goes on along the minus strand of HG995374.1, from coordinate 24,200,653 downwards.
AGTCTTCTCATAAAAAAAAAATCATGAAAATATCTTAAGTTGTTTGAAAGTAATATCGTTTTTTATGCTTTGAGTAGACCTTACTTCCTGAATTTATTTCATAAAGTATTTTACTACAATACTTACGAGGGTCATTCAATAAATACTTAGCCTACAAAAAGTAAACGAAAATTTTGGAAAAGTGGCAATTTATTTTTCAACAAAGTCTCCTTTTAGTTCGATACACTTAGCCCAGCGATGCTCCAACTTTTTTAACCCGTCCGAAAAATAGTTTTTGTCAAACTCTGCAAAATAGGCCTCCGTGGCGGCGATGACCTCCTCATTCGATCCATATCATTGGATGGGGCAACAATTCGTAGCGTAATTCGACCAATTTGGCCATGGCAACGGCAGACGTGTGAACCGGTGCGTTGTCGTGGTGAAACAGCACTTTTTTCTTCGCCAGATGGGGTCGTTTTTTCTTTAATTCGGCGTCGAATCGGCCCAATAAATCGGCATAGTAAAGCCCTGTAATTGTTTTACCCTTCTCGAGGTAATCGATGTAGATCACACCTTGTGAATCCCAGAAAACGGTGGCCATAACTTTTCCGGCCGATTTTACAGTTTTCGCCTTCTTTGGAGCACGTTCCCCGGTCTGGATCCATTGTTTTGATTGCTCCTTGGTCTCTGGTGTGTACCAGTGGATCCAGGTTTCATCGACGGTCACAAAACGACGCAAAAACTCCGCTGGATTCCGCTTAAACAGCGCCAAACACGTCTCCGATGTGGTCTCACGGTTGCGCTTGTTTTCTGGTGTGAGTAAACGCGGCACCCATCGCGCCGACAGCTTTCTCATGCCGAGTTCCTCGTGAAGAATATGATGCACTGTTCCTTCTGAAATGCCTACAGTCTCAGCTAGCTCCCGAACCTTCAATCGGCGATCTGCCAATACGAAATCATGGATTTTTTTAATGTTTTCCTCCGTAGCAGCTGTTTTTGGTGCACCTGGACGTGGTTCATCAAAAACCGACGTACGGCCACGTGCAAACTCGTTGAACCAATTCTTGACGGTGGCCATCGATGGAGAAGAGTCACCGTACACAGCATCCAAGCGCTCTTTGATTTCGATGCGCGTTTTCCCTTCCAAAAATAGGAATCGAATCACCGAACGATATTGCTCTTTTTCCATTTTTGTAAAACCGATCGACACGTTCGCTTCCATAAGTTGTCAAATTAAAACAAATGAAGGGATTGGAATGAAAATTAAAAAAAAGAATTAAAAAAGAATGTGCTACACTGTGGTAAAACTCTTTTGAAACTACAGCGCCCTCTGGCGATGAGGCTAGGTACTTATTGAATGCACCTCGTACTTTAAATAGTCACATATAGAATGAATGTGTATGCGTTCTAGTTTAAAATACATTTTTTGCATAACTTACATGTACTATATGAAGGCGTAGTAACAGATTTAAGAGTCACTAAAATCATATATCTGCGCCTTAAGGCTCGTGCTTCGTTGAGGGAAAGGCAAATTTCGCGCCCTCTCGCCCCCTAGCCGCCGCAGGAGACGCCCTGGACGTCGGGAATCCCGGGCGGATTTCCGGCCACCGTAGGCGCGGGCTTGCCGCGTTGTATTCCACGCGCGCCTCAAAGAGATGTCGTCAGCACAAATGTAGGGGTCCACTAGGGCCGATGCCTGCCGGGGTCGCGGCGCGGCGCGGGGTCACCGAGGCCCCTGGCAACACTGGCAACAGGAAGGAATACGGATGGGTTTTAGTCAGTAAGAGTCTGACACACCGTCCCGCTCCGCCCAGACCGGGAGAAGTTATTTGATGATTTCCCACCCAAAAAAAAAAAGGCTCGTGCAGACTAGCGCGATATTGCTGGGGCGACAGGCAGCAATATGCCCATCGCGCCCACGATATCGCCCCAGTCTGCACGAGCCTTTTATGTGTTGTTGTTATTGATAGATCCGAACATTGGCGCGTGACGGAGGTTTAGTTACGACTGAATGGATTTAATTAATATTAATTAGGTACGTACGTATAAACTTACTCTTGCTCTGTGAGAATTATATGCTCGTATCAAATCTTTATTACTAGTTCATGCTTAATGTAAAATAAACAAAACGATTTGAGATGGTAAAACCTTTTTGTCCGTATGTATTCTTGCATTAATGTATGCTCATAAAAAGTATTCGCGGAACTGTAGAACAAGATTACCGTCAAGGCCGCAGTAAACTGGATTTAGGTTTCCTATTTTTTACAGAAAAAGGCTCGAATCTAGTCGCATAAACTTTGAAATTGGTGCTATTCGGGCACTATGATAGGCTGAGTTGAGAGGCGATAAATCTATAAACGAATGATATGCGTGGAGTTGTTAAATATTTTTCAAATAATACGAAAAGCTTTGTGCCATTGGCGTGGTTTTTCAGCAAATAAAGATTGATGTCCATGTCGTGGGCAAATAACGTGCAAGAATTTACTAAGTGGTCGTGTGCCTGCTTTAATTCCGGAAAAATACACTCTTGTGCCAAACACCATTGGCCAAATTTAGGAATTATTATTAGATGTTTTGCCGGATGAGAAGACGTTGCAGCCCTTGCTAAAAACACATACCTATCGAAGATCTGGCAGCAGAAATACCATTGAAATACAATGGTATTTCCATGAGAAAGTAAAGTTGGAGCCAACAAAAGTCAAAGTCAAATTATTTATTTAATAGGTGTGCCTATTTGAAATAAATAATTCGACTTTGATGTTGACTTTTGTTGGCTCAAACTTTACCTTTTATTATTTTTATGACATCATAAAAATGATAAATTATAAAATTAAAATAGTAACCAGTTTCTAGGCTCTAGATTGTCCTATGGAGCTGGACCAGCATGTTTCCAAGCATTATTATCCTCTAATTTGTAATATGCTTATTTACAAAGTGCACTTTAAAAAGGAGTAAGGTATTTTGTTGTAAAATTTAACACAAGTACCCCATAAAAGATGTAAGTACTTTAGATAATCTGAAAAATGGTTGATCTATTTTATGTCTAGTAATAAAATTATGTCTATCACTTATTTTATTAAAATGATGTCCATTTTTCATAAATGAATTGGCAACCATTAACCATCTACATATTACGAAACAGGAACAAATACATAATTATTGGTCCGTTTTACACACTTGTATGAGAATTTTCATATTTTCAAATAAGGATATATTAAAGTCGGTTAATAAACTAGTTATCAAATGGTACTAACTAGACGTCAAGGAGAAGTGGCGATCTTCAAATTAAATTTTCACGATGTAGACCTGAAATTGAAATGGTACGCAAGCATCTCAGTAACAGTTAAACTTGACACTTATGAAATTCGTGCTGAGTAGAGTATTCAGAAGATATAATATTTATCCTACAACTCCAAATTTGGGAGATATTATTCATGTCGGTTGTTAGCTCATAGAAGTTCAGAGACTGAGTTAGAAAGCTCTGAAGTTAGTACTTCATCAGGCTAACAGGTATCTTCGTTTACTTATGTCATAAGATGTTGGTGGACGAAAGTTTGACTCTCCGTCTGCATGTTTGGTTAGAAATGTTGAAAAGTCTGTTTACTTTAATAAAATTTTACTGGGTGGCACAGTTGCCACTTGAACTTGCGTGAAATACGTAACACGGTGTCATAAAGACCTGTGTAGTCGGCGCTATGATTGTTGTTGTTCCCGACGTTTAGGTATATCTTGCAACGTAGAAAGAAGTAAGTAAGTATACGTAAAAAATCAGGATGCGTATGCACACAGTACTATTAACCTTTTGACCGCCACAGTCATGTATAGTTGACAGAGCAAAATGTGCCCAGCACACCACGGTCACGACTACATGACATATTTTAAGGAATAATTCGTAGCTTGGCGCCGAAGGCACGTCTTTGCTTTTTTGACGTGGCGGTCAATAGGTCAAAGTAAATAAATAAATAAAGAAAGTCGAATAACCAAATTAAGGGCCGGAAACAGCCCATAAATATAATACCACTTTCACTAGAAAACCTATCGGGATTTTGATTGACGTTCGATTTTATTGCCAATAAACTTCCAAACAGACACCGCGACGTTCACAGTATGCTAAAGGAACAATTTTCGCTACGTTGTTTTTTTGATGTGTAACATCTATCCTCCGGTTTTCTGTGGGAGTTATTTCGTGAAAAGGGACGGAAGTGTGTAGACAGGAAGTGTCAGCTTGAGCATGAAATAAGCAAGTAATTTTTAATAGCATGGAATTAGTGTACTCATGGGTATAGTAAGTACTATATAGATTGTAAGTAGAGGCGGTCGAATTTCGACCAGTGGGCGACCACTAGTTATGAATAATATTTCAGTATTTAGCTTTTTTAAATATTCTGAGGTTAATTTCTGTCGCTGCTCAGTTGCTTATTACCAAGGTGAGATGTCAGATGTTACACAACATAATTATGCGATTACTGTAAGGCTCGCTCGTTTTTATTTAATATTTACTGAAACATTATTATGCTCGTGCAGACTGGCGCGGTATCGCGACCGCAACATGCAGCTCGACACTTTCCATTAAGTTTTCATAGAAATTGTGATCCACGATCTCTCTACCCCACCGTGTAATCCAATGACCACCATATAAACATAATATAGCTATTATAATGTATACTAATATCTTACTGCGACCACCAAAGCGTCACGCTAAATAACTCCCAGTTCAAATGTAGCTCAGGCTTCTGTTAAAGATATCAAAACAAATGATCCATTTTATTGCGGAACGCTTATCGCAGTCACAAACCCAGCTATAATTCTACTGGAACCTTATCTTTAGGAGAGGAATTAGGATACGATATCATGGTGACAGTTCGTATATTTTTAGGATTCGCGTTAAAATCATGCTGGAATGATACAAAATACGGCAGATCGATAAAGCTCCAAGGAAGCTGAAGAAAACTCCAAGGAGTATTGAAACTCTGTGACCTAATTCATGCTTCGTCGAAAGTATTATTCAACGATGATGATAATGATTATGCTACAGACAAAACCGGACATGCCGGTCATGTCACTGATGTGGACAAAGCGAAACAGGATAGAATAGTTAAAAGGAAATTCGGTCACGTAGTCGTTGGCGTCCATTCCATACTAACGTATTCCTCTGTTAATGTGTTCCTGGTTAATGTTACTATTCCTTGATATTTTTTTAACAAATGTGTATGTACCACTGCCATATCGCTGTTTTGGCGTAATTAAAGCTTTTTTTTCTGAAATTAACCTATTGACCGCCACGTCAAAAAAGCAAAGACGTGCCTTCGTCGCCAAGCTACGAATTATTCCTTAAAATCTGTAATGTAGTCGTGACCGTGGCGTGCTGGGCACATTTTGGTCTGTCGTCTATACATGACTGTGGCGGTCAAAAGGTTAATATAATTATCATTCCCTATTTCAAATTCGCTGGTACACATGCATAAAAAAGTTTCTCTAGCACCTTTGAACCTCACTGTACGATAATAATACCACTTGTTTTAGATCTTGTCTGTAAATGTAACCGGCAGACTCGAGACTGTTGAGGTCAGAGTTCGGAGAACTGTGGTCGTGATACGAAGTTATGTAACACGTGACATCACTCCTAAAGCTAAGCTAGCGTGTTAAAACAAGACTTTAGAGGGAGGTAACCATCACCTCTTATAGCAGTATTATTTTAATATTACTTAGCGTGAGAAAGAGATGGAGCCATAAGTCCTGTATAGCTGCATCACTTTCCCACTGTGAAGTAATATTATAATAATACTGCTATATGAGGTGATGGTTAGTCCGGTTCTTTTGATACATTGGCCAAAATACATGATTCTTTCTGGAAAGTTTCCACGTTAATAGCCTTAATACATCTCGATATTGGATAAATTGGAAGACATGGAACTTTTTTGAATGGGATGTCTCGTCAACGATAAGGCGCCCTTTTTTAACTTAAACGAAAGCAGTGGTGGCCCAGTGGTAACGGCCGCGACTTACGAGTTTTAGGTCGTAGGTTCGAACCCAGACAGACGCTTTACTTTGTGTAAATTATTTCATCACCACTGCTTTCAAAACGGTGAAGGAAAACATCGTGAGGAAACCGGCATGTCCTAGAACCGACATCTACCAACCCGCACTGGGCCCGCGTGGTAGATTACGGCCCACTCCCTCTCACCGAGAGGAGGCCTGTGTCCCAGCAGTGGGAACGTTATAGGCTGATTATGTATGTATGTATGTCTCTTTAACTCGGGAATATTTTTTGATAGTTCTTGATAATACCTCCGTTCATTGCAACCTTTACAAAGGATTTAATAGCCATAAAAGCTCTAGCGTGTAAGACCAGATAGATGTATGAACGTGAACGAAAAAAATCGGCCATGTGCGTGGTCCGACACGCACATGGCCGATTTTTTTCGTTCACGTGAAAATGAAGGGTTCCGTAGTTGGGATGAATTTATCACAAAAACAAACTTAACGTTGTAGTTGAAAAACATGTTCTCTCAGTAGGTACATCGATGTACGTCACGGTCAATTCTCCAACAAACAAATGTAAGGTCGACTTTGTAAAGCCTACTTAGCTGTGATAGTTTTCCTTTTAATTTAGTTATATGTAGGGGGGGGGGGGGGCACTTGCGTGCCGGAGTCGCAGGAAAGTTCGAAAGGGTTACCGAGGCCCCTTGGCAACACAGGCAACGGAAGGAACACGAGTGGGTTTTAGTCAGTAAGAGTATGACACACTCTCTCGCTCCGCCCAGACCGGGAGAAGGTATTTGATAATTTCCCACCCAAAAAAAAGACAGACGGACACACAGTGGAACGAATGTATGGGAGCGGTTGGACGTAGACATGTCCGAAAAATAAGAGTAAAATTATGACAAACTAATGATGCCATCTTATTCGATTACTTAATGCCTTCATAAATTGTGGTGATGAATTTCTTCATAACTCCCATATTTCGGGAGTAATTTGAGAAAATGTGAAATTTTACTATGAAAATGAGTGTATCGAGCTCTCTCCCTCCTGATTCCGGGCTTGTTTCAAGTAGCGGTCTCTAATATCGTAATGCTATTACTAAGAGCTATATTTAATACTAAGACACATAGTGCGCCAAATGTGCACTTTCTGGGATAAAAGGAAATGAAAATTTAAAAAAAAAAAGTTTTTTCCCCATTTGTATTTACTTTAAACCGCAGACAGACTTATTAAGAGGTCTATAAATATATTATATATATACAGAAATATATATTAACAAAAATATTCACAAGAACTGATGAGAGTATGACTTTTAAGTAAGTTGATAATAAATTACCTAGTTTCATTAAAAGTACAATAAATAATTAAGATGTAAGCTCTAATTTACTAAGTTACACATTTTAAAACAATAACATCATTTAATTATCTTCGTCATCATCATCATCATCAATTAATTCAAATTCAGAATCGATGTCCGCTAAATCATTTATGTTAACAAATTCGATATCACTTTTCTCAGAATCCGTAAGCTCATAAAATTCCTTAAAAGAAGATTTTTTTACAAACTTATTTCCTTTTGGACGGATACTTGTAACAAGTGGATCAGAAGACAGTAAAAGATTGTGCATAATATCTTCATTGCATGAGATACTGCTATGCTTTCGAGAATGCCCCTCTCTATATTTTCTAAAATCTTTATTTCTAGCCTCAGATGCCTCTTCGGATAGAAAACCAATGGGCACAATTGACATGTTCTGAACTATGTCTGGCCCATGCATTAAAATTTTATGAAGTGAAGAAGGCATATAATACCATGGGTATAACTCCACGTAAAGCTTAGCAGTATCAAAGCAGAACTCTCGGAATTTAGTTACGTTGATCTTCTCTCCTGATGAAATACACTGCAAGATCACACAGATTTTTCTTAAAAGCATAGCATCTATTCCGGTCAGTTCAGCAGATTTAGTGTAGTTTTCAAAAAATCTCCTTGCCGAGTTGCCATTGTTGGTGGATCCACTGCCTTGTTTCACAACATCGAGAAGTAAGCCCGTTTCTCTTCTTACAGCCTCTTGAACTCTTTTCTTCCTGTCATCAACTTGCCTTTTTGCTATATCACCCCTTACTTGCCATGATTTTATGTCTAATTTGTAGGAAATGTGTAATAAGCATTCCATTGAGCGAATCCAAGCGTGAAGGGTGCTTAAGCTATATTTATACATGTCCTCGTTTGCGTGTTTATCTTTGATTAACTCTAAATTATTCATTTCTTTAGGACAAGCCTTGCATATGTCACACACTGAAGCTGCTGTATTGGATATAATGGAATGAATTTTACCATCAATCATTGTCAACAGCAGTTGGTGTTTGACACTAATTCCATCAGTGATGGTGGATGGAGTTAAGGCTTCAATCTCTGCTTCGATTTCAGCCATCTCTCTCTGCACATTTTCTTTGGTTTCCTTTATAAACTTAAACAATATTGGCCGGCAAAATGAAGTGGAAGATGGTCGCTCGTTTTCCCAAATTGTTACACCTTTTGAGACGAGCCGCAGTGGTACAAGACTAATCATAAAATTACTAGCAAGATCGATTTGCTCATCTTCACTCGTCCTTTGATGATAAATGCTTTGGCTAGATGATCCGTCAAAACCCCATTTGCTGGTCAATACGAGCTGTTGATTGGGATCAACAGGGGTTTCTAACGACCTAATAAGTCTTCTTGAGGTTAAATCCATCAAGGCTTGTAATTTGATTTTTGCAGAGCTCTCTGTAACTGTGAGATCTTCTTTGGCCGGATAGCACTTAATTTTTTCTTTAACCAACATGTAGTAACTCGGGTATTGAAGAGCTCCTTCTTGAGTGTTGAAATCCCGAAGAGTGTTATAGCGCCATTTCGATAAGTTCATCGATACATAAAGAGCCAATGCCTTCAAAGGGGATATTTCCCGTACCTGAATTGATTTACCTTCAATGAAGGCTTTGATTTTTGAGGCCTCTTCTGGATTCTCCGTCAAGTATTTCATAACATAAGCTGTATCGCTTTGTCCTGCCTTTTGAAGCGCCCTTTCGGCCGAAAACATAATTTCAGCGCTGCTACTGCTGCATGAAAGACTATCTTCAGTGCGTCTTCTTTTTTGCCGGTTACTAAGGTCCTCAAAAGATTTACGAGGACTAGGATGTGTACAAGTTGAAGCATCAGATTTAGCAGGAGAAATTATGGGCTCGATGACGTCACTTATATTTTCTGTAGAAGGTTCCATATTTTCATGCTGTAATTCCGGCCATTGAATTGCAGCCTGTAGCCAAATCTCATGTTTCTTCCGAAACTTATCTGTGCTTCTTCCAGACTGTGTCCATTTTGCATAAATGCGGTAGCAAAATCGACGACAACAGTCTTTTAAACTTGTTTCAGCACTTTCACATAACTGAACACAACTGTTATCTTTTAAAACACTGAACAAATAGTTAAAGTCGCGTAAATCTTTATGTGCGCGTGCGCATAAAGCAACGTGAATATCAAGATTTGTATTAAAATTTGGAAAATACATTGCGAGATTAGCTTGGATACAACGAGGTGTAAATCAAAACTGATTTTAAAGTTACTAATAGTGACCTATTTATATAAAATCCAGGTATCCCAGGTATCCTTTGTTAAATATTGCAAGGTAATTAGTTATTGTGATAATTAGTAAATGATGCATGCTAAATTAGTGTATTAAGAGCCATTTAGTAATTAAATAATAGCAATGTTCTTATCAGTAATCATTAGTGCATCAGTTTTATATGTAAACCTTAAGTCCCTAATTATATATCCTAATTAGCTTATATCTTCTCTAATTGGCTGCTCAGAAATGTTATTGTAATAAGGTAAACCTTTAGAAAAACGGGTTTAATCAACAAAATAAACAAAAAATAAAAAAATTGTGTTATAAAATAAACATCACTCTTTATCCCAGAAAGTGCACATTTGGCGCACTATGTGTCTTAGTATTAAATATAGCTCTTAGTATTAGCATTATGATATTAGAGACCGCTACTTGAAACAAGCCCGGAATCAGGAGGGAGAGAGCTCGATACACTCATTTTCATAGTAAAATTTCACATTTTCTCAAATTACTCCCGAAATATGGGAGTTATGAAGAAATTCATCACCACAAGTTATGAAGGCATTAAGTAATCGAATAAGATGGCATCATTAGTTTGGCATAATTTTACTCTTTTTTTTCGGACATGTCTACGTCCAACCGCTCCCATACATTCGTTCCACTGTGGGACATGGCGAAACTATAAGGGTTCCTTGTTTACTACGGAACCCTAAAAAAGGAGTATGTAAGGATCGTAGCCGGTGATCTTTTTTAGTTTCTCCCTACTCTCATGGAAAAAGGCGTGAGTTTATATATGTATGTATGTAGGTATAAGCTCTAGCCTTAAGTGCTATATTGCTGTCATTTTTATTTTAGCCACAAGCTCAACATTTTATACCATCATTAGTTTACTAAACGATTCTGATCCTGACATACTGATTAGTCGACGTTTTACGAACGTGTGCCATTTATCGTCATCGACTCAGTGTTAATGCGGGTAGCATGAACATTTATTTCTTATACATATATTCAATTATGTCTATAAGTAGTTATATTTAACTTTACTTATTATATCATCATCTGCCTAGCCTTTTTCCCAACTACGTTGGGGTCGGCTTCCAGTCTTACCGGATACAGCTGAATACCAGTATTTTACATGCAGCCACTGCCTATCTGACCTCCACAACCCAGTTGCTGGGTAACACGATATCCCTTGGTAAGACTGGTTGTCAGACTTTCGAGCTTCTGACGACTCATAACGACTGTCTAAGATTTACAAATGACAGCCGGGACCAACGGCTTAACGTATTATATCTAGACGTCATAACTTTATAAGTGATCGGTAGACGGGTTTGCATAGAGCATTGAAGTTTTTGATTTAACTACGATTTTAGTGATTTCAGTCTTTAAGTTCTCTTTTTTGAGTTGTAATGTTCTTGATTCAAGGTCGGGTAATCGCTGTTGACCTTGGCCATAAAAATACGCGTCGCGCTCACGCCGCGCCTCCGTTCGGTTTCATAGGGAACATTTATTTTAAGTAATGAAAATATAAATATTTGAAAAAAATCACAAGTATAGAATTATAGATAATAAAATAGTCTTCATACAAACAAAAAAACATGAAAATAACTTATGTAGTTTGGAAGTAATATTGTTTTTTATGCTTTGGGTAGACATTCTTTCCTGAATTTATTTCGTTAGTATTTTACTACAACACTTAAATATTCACTATAGAATTGATGCGTTCTAGTTTAACATACATTTTGTGCATAACTGCAAAATGCAAGTAGCATTATATGAAGGCGTAATAACAGATTTAAAAGTCACTAAATTCATGTATCTGCGCCTTAATTTAATCGGTAAAGGCATATAACTCAAGGACAAATGTCAAAAACCGTCAGTTTTTACATTTGTCCTTGAGTTATATGCCTTTCATGGCATTTAGGTGATGTATGGGAGGTTGAAAATACATTGTTAAATGCAAATAGGTATTCTGAAACAGATTTGACTCACTTTCCGTCCTGGTAAGAACATTTATTATTTATTTTACGCCGCAGTTTGGCATTTGTGTAAGTTATTCGTACTGCGTGACAAATCCATTTAAAAAATGCGGAACCGTCTGCCTACCTGTTCACATGAGCACGCTGCACGAATGTACTTATCATTCTCGAGCAAATAATAAGTGTACTTATTTATCCAAGATAAAATTTTCCATTCTATTTTTTTGTTCTATAATCTTCTTGGAAACATATCGACGGTTAAAAGGTAATAAGGCATAAGCGACATTTTGGTCGAAAATGAGTTATGAATGCCATCCTGCTTAAAAATAGAGGTAAAGTAGGATGGCATTCATAACTAATTTTGGACCAAAATGTCGCTTATGCCTTATTACCTTTTAACCGTCGATATGCTGAAGACGGTACTTCATCGTCTTGTCCCCTAAGGGTTGTGGCTATAATATAAAGTACTCTGTGGGTTGTGGGTGTGGTGTACTCCTCAAGTATATTAGCATTAGCAGAACTTGCACTTTTATAAGTACTCATAGTATTCCAGTGGTAGTTCCCTAAGGGTGGCTATATTGTCTATTGTCGCAGCCACTCTTCCAAGAGGTCACGATACCACAAATTAAAAAAAAAATCTTGTCTTGCTAATTAGTTCGCATTCAGTTTTTTTAAGCAAAAATCAACTCTGTGGCGAAAAATTACTAAATTGAAGAAAAATATTCCCAAACGTCGTATATTTACTTATCGGGCTTGTGACTACGTAATAACAGCCGCACGGGTCAATCGATCAGGTTAAGCTACGCTTGCCGCGGTCGGTCCGTAGATGAGTGACCATCTTTACATAAGTACCAAGACCCCTCCGTGCCTCGGAAAGCACGTTAAGCCGTGGGTCCCGGCTGTCATTCGTGGATCTTTGACAGTCGTTATGGGCCGTCAGAAGCCCGAAAGTCTGACAACCAGTCTTACCAGGGGGTATCGTATTACCCGGTAACTGGGTTGTGGAGATCAGATAGGCAGTCGCTCCATGTAAAATACTGGTATTCAGGCATCCGGTTATACTGCAAGCCGAACCCTGGAAGCCGGTCGGAAAAAGGCTAGGCAGATGTTGATAGTGAGAATATTTTTTAAATCAGAACTAGATCTTCCCTATATTAATAATCTTGAAAAAGCATGACAAGTAGAATAGTTTTTCTTATTTCCGCATAGTTCGACATTTTACACGGTTCGCATAGACAATATTTATTTAAAACGTATGTACGATTCAACCTCGAATGTGAAAGGTGTAGCCAATGCAGATAATTGATCATGGCACGCTTCGAACTGATTTTTCGAGACATTATTGAATTTGAGAGGATGAATGAAAGGCGACTAACAAAAGGTGTTTGTGACAAGGCAGATGTGAGTGGAAATGCCGGGAGGGGACGCGCCAGAAAGACATAATAGTGACCTCATTGGTGATGTTCTTCAAAAAGGTCAGGTGCGTAATGCTCGCAACCGGCGCGGCGGCGTGCGTGTATGACCAGATGTATGAACGTAAACGAAGCAAAAGGAGTATGTAAGGAGCGTAGCAGGTGGCGTTCTATAGTGTCTGCCTACCCCCATGGGAAGACGGCGTGAGTTTATGTTACATACATAAACTCACGCCGTCTTCTATTATTGAATTTCGAAATTATCGTAAATTATTTCTTTTAATAAACAAGCACACATTAGGTTCTGGTTACTTAACTGTTTTTTTAAATCTATTGATTACCTACCTGTCACTCGAAATATTATGACAGTACCATTACGGAATGATAAGTTATGATAACTTAACCTTATATTATTAATCAAATAATAATAATGGAATTGAAGAACAATAAAATTATTGTTTCCAAAGACAATAAGACAAACAGGCTGTCTGTACGCATGAATATAGATGAACTTGATAACCTCACCTGATTAAAATTATAGGTAGTATACATGTCAAATAATCAGCCTGTAATGTTCCCACTGCTGGGACACAACCTCCTCTCTGTAAGAGGGAGTGGGCCGTAATCCACCTCGCGGGCCCAGTGCGAGTTGGTAGATGTCACATGTCTTTGAATTTTTGGTTCTAGGACATGCCGTTTTCCTTTACCGTTTTGAGGCCAGTGGTCATGAATGTTATTGAATAAATGACTATGACTATGACACAAAGTAAAGCGCCTGTTTGGGTTCGAAACTACGTCCTACAACTCGTTTGTCGCGGCCATTACCACTGGGCCACCACTGCTCTGTAAACTCTGCTCTGTATTATTGTTACTTGGCTGCCTTGAAATATGACTTGTTCGATGCTATTACAATTTGTATGTTCAAAGACTAGGATTTGGGCCAGTAAATTTTTGACTATTGCTGAAGTGCTAACTGGATCACGTTTAGGTTCAGGTTGCCCAAAATTTCATTCGCGATACAAATATAATACACACATAGGTACATAAACTCACGTTTTCTTCCCATGTGGGGTAGGCAGAAACTACAGAACGCCACCTGCTGCGATCCTTTACGTTCATTCATCTGGTTGCTTCGTTTACGTTCATTCATCTGGTCCTATACGCACGCCGATTGTTAGTACTACGCTAGTAACGCTACGTACCTGAGCTTTCTGAAGTATGTACTTCACCAATTAGGTGACTATATCAACACCTTATACAATACCTTTCAACATAGAAAAGTTAATGACCGGACCGCGATTGATTTCTATAAAACGACGCATCAATCCAACAAATCAAACGATTTCTCGTAACGGGACCTTTAAAATAGTAATTGGGTCACAACCTAATTAGGTCGTAGCCAATTCGACACCCGTGTCGAACATCTCATGGTTCCCATCGAATTAATTTTACCACAGGGAGTTTTCTTAACGACATAAGCCATGAGCCCCATGATTGAGGGGAAAATTTCCTAGAGTGTCCCAAAAACTTTGTTTACAACCAAGATTTTACGGTTTCTCACTGTTGTTTTTCGTATAAAAGTTATTGTGTTTGTTGCTATCTTCCGTTACTCAAATTGATTATAATATTGTGTGTGTTAGGCAGTTGATTGGTTTTTGTTATCATGTGCCCACGTACTACGTGTGTCTACGTCATTGCTGGTAATTTTATTAATGAGAGTTTGTTTGTTAGATGAAGCTGTGGTGGTCTTTTCCGTCTGTATGTTCTGATTGATCCAGTTTTATTTTGATGAATCTGTCTTCTGTATTATTATTTTCACCTGACTACGGCGAAACAAAAAGAGGGTTATAATTTTACCGGTATGTATGTACATAATTATGTTCATCTGTTCACTCATAACTTCTAAACTGCTTATCATAATTTGGCAAATGAGGTATCATCGGAAGCGTCTTGGTCGTCCGCTGGTTATAGACTATGTGTCGTCACATTAAATTGAAGATGGCGCCCTCTACAAGAGATTAAAAAAATTGGTTGTCTGTAAAGTCGGTTTACGGACGATAATTTTACGTGTTAACGCGAGAGAGGTGCGTCACAAGCCTAACGCTTAGGCCGATCGTGCCTATATGTCGCTAGTTCAGTGCTCTCGCTTGCACGCTCGACTCAGGCGGAACGTGACAATGATTCATGCTTTTTCGTGCGTGCAGCCGGCGTTCTTCGATTTATATGACGTAATCACGTCAAAAAATATGAGAGAGAAGAAAGTAGCTGTTGTCGTATTCACTTTGCCCTAAAGCTTATGATCGCTTACTACTGTTAAAATGTATTGTTTTGTTAGGGTAGGTGGCATACGACCAGGCTCTCCTCAGAACATCACTATGAATATGTATAAAATACATTAAAATATATTGCGTGTAAGTTGTTTATTTAATAGACGATAAATATTGAATAGTTTGTACATAACAATTTCAGATGAGATCATTTTCTTGTTTCATACTTTTTAGAGCGTGATTTTTCAGTAGTCGTTTTAGTTTTTGAACTTTCTTTTTATGTATACTACTTTCTACAATAGTAGAAAGATAAAAATAATGATGTTAAGAAAGTTTCTTCTTCTGCCGGGCCTGGTTCTAGGTTACTTGATGTCCACGCAAATGTTTTTCCCGTCAATCGTCACCTTATCTTTGTATTCCCTTTCGAAGAAAGGTAGTGCTGCCGGTCTATCCTGTAATAATCTCACCCTGAAAACATAGGTGAAGTGAGCTGACATTTCACCTAATGCTAGGGATTGACACTATTTATAGCTCACTTCAAGCCCATTTCACCTTAACGTGGATCCGCAGTGGTAGCCCGCGAAATTCAATATTTTTTTTTTTTGTAATTTCCAGGTCAGTGTCAAGTCGACACTATATTATTATGGAACAAATCTTAACTTAGCGAGATGTATTAATGATTTTAATGATTATAATTATGTAAATACATATTTGTTATGGTCGCGAATAATATTTTGATCAAGATACAACCTGACACCGACCTGAAAATTGCAAAAACCGAGAGACAATTTGAATTTCGCGGGCTACCACTGCGGTTCCACCTTAAGATATCACGGTGAGTTTTTTACCAGAATAGAACTACTGTACTATTTTGTTTGTGTAAAGTAAGATGATCTGTTTTGTTTACCTACCTATGTATTATACTGGAAAAAAAATCTGTTGATAACAAACAACTTGGGCAGAGTTCCTCTGAAAAGAGTTATTCGTTTCGGCACTGGGTCACTGATAGGCTGTCAGATGACGCCGATTTAAAGAGGGAACGTAGAGCATTGGCTGTCAGGTGTAACTCGCAGGTTAGCACGGTGTACGCGTGAGGTTGAAATAACACTATTCAGGGCCTTCTGCCAGTCGCCGTACACGTGCGCCCTGTGGGTCAGTTATACACAGGGCTAGTACGCGTTCCGGGTAATGCTGGGGTTGCCGCGCTTCTGAAGCGCGTCGGGGATGTTCGCGGACGCACGCGTTCCGGAATCCGGATTTCTGCTCGCTGCTGCGTTTGCGAATTGCATCACTGATGCGTCGGGTGCGCGACATTCCCAACAGCCTCGTGTACTGAGAAGAACTTCTCAAAAATTAACGTCCCTGCATCAAAAAAAGCAATATTTTGTAAAAGGTGATGAGCAGTTGACATTTATTAGGCTATTGTAACTTAGATAAATTACAAACTGACCTGACCCGCTAAAAAGTGAAAAATAAAAAACTTATTACAAACAAAAACAACCGACTTCCAAAAAAACACTAAAAAGTGAAAAATAACTTTAATTTCGGAAGTCGGTGGCAAAAACTAATAAATAAAATACAGATCCAAAGACACCGACTTCCGAAATTAAAGTTATTTATCACTTTGTAGTGTTTTTTTGGAGGTCTTTTTTTTTTTTTGTTAAAAGTGTTTTATATTTTACTTTCCCTATCGTCTTTCACATTATCGTATTGCATCCGTTACATGAAAACGTCGTCTACAAAGCCGAAGCTAGTGCTTACAATAAAGAATGCTTTTAAGTATAAAAGTGGTGGCAATCTTCATACAAAGTCAGTAAAGACTTAACAATTATGTGTTTGTCAAGTAGCACCTGTTCTTTGCTTAGGTTCACTCTTATCAGCTTCAAACGTATTGTTAGTTGCATAAAGACGTCAATTACTTAAAGATAATTAGATTTTTAATGGATTTGTTTATAAAAGATCGTTATTTTGATTCTACCGTCGGTTTCTATCCAACCTATAACCCCTGGCCTTCGCCAGTAGTGCTTTTAATCCAGGGTCATCTTTGGGATATATCGGGTCAATCCGGGATAAAACGAGGCTTACATATTTCACACTGGGATTTTTTTACGGGAAGGCGTTTAAAGGTTTTATCGACTCTAAATTGTTGGAACGTGGGACACAGATTCGTCCATGCGTTCTTTAGTAATTAAATGTGTGAGCTAACCAAAACGTATAACATGATTCGTACACATTGTGCACCATGTTTTTTTTTACTAATGCATTGCCTTCATGGCAGGATTGCGTTAGAACTTCTTCAAAACAATATCGTCTGTCGCCATCAGTCTGCGAAATTTCACCGCTTTAATTAGCGCATTCATGAGAAATCTTCTTTACATAGTAGTGTATCTAGCTGTGACATTTTAATTAGTATAATTGAGCCTATGATACTGCCTGCACTCTTTCATTGACTTTATATATATATATATATGTACCGCTATGTATGTAGGTACTGTTATTTACGTTGCGTAACGTTATTTTGCTGGAAAGTAGTATGTAGGTACTAGATTTTTAATAGAGACCTTGACCTCTGAGATTTAGAGTCGTATAGAATCAAAAGCAGTAATCTGACATTTAACTAATTTGTGGTAATTAAGAAAAATAATGTCACTCTTTAATCAAATTCACAAGTGGATCACATGGGAAGTATATGTATTATTAAATTTGAGGTTCTTATTTCAATTAAATATCACATTCAGTAAAATAAATTAAAATTAAATTAATAATGATTTAATGAATTTTACAGATTAGTGAAATGTCAGATTGCTGCTTTTGATAATATACGACTTATTTGTTTCACGTTTGGCTTCAAGAGGTAGTATGGTATATATACATCTTTGTAGTGCAAAGACTACATACAAAACCCAAGAACTTCAAGGCACTTCTAATGCTTTAAGCATGCGTATCTTCTTAAGTGTTTAGTAGTGGAAACCTCCCAGTAGTCATCAATTTCGTCTCTAATCTACTAATGATCGTCAATAAGTAACATACATGAGTGCCTATTGAAGTATCTTCCTGAGTTACTATTGCTTCCTAAATACAGGGTGACATTGAAAACATGCGACAAATCGAAATGGGAGATTGTACTCATCATTATGAACAACTTTTATTAAGGGACCAAAGCTACAATCCCAAAAAAAAAACTGCTGTCCCCTACATTTATGTTCGCAATACCTCATCAAAATGTAGGAAAAGCAGATTTTTTTTTTGGGATTACAGCTTTGGTCCCTTAGTAAAAGTTGTTAATAATGATGTATACAATGTCCCATTTCAGTTTGTCGCAAGTTTTCAATTTCAACCTGTATAGGTAGGTCAAGGAAATTAATCTTAAATAATATTTTGTTTGCTCCGCTTTCACGCTAAAACGGCTCAACGGATTTGGATGTAACTTGGAATATGGGTAGACAATGACCTGTATTAGGACAAGGTATCCTTTTTATGCCGTTATTCCCACGGGATCGAGACTTACGCGCGTGAAACCGCGGGGCACAGCTAGTTGTTTATAAAATTGACACACTGCGCCAATTTGCCGTGTTAAAGCAATTTTACACAACTGTCAAACAATGACAATTATGATTTGAATATACGGACAATATACGTTAGGTTGTCAATTTACATTCGATATCGTCATACAAAATATATCACCTGTAAATATATTAGAACAAAACCCTTTGTCTCTTCCTAAAATCACGACGCCAATCAATAAGAGATTTTCCTCGCAGAGTACGCCTTTTTTTTTTTTTTTTTTTTTAGGGTGGGAAATCATCAAATAACTTCTCCCGCTCTGGGCGGAGCGGGAGGGTGTGTCAGACTCTTACTGACTAAAACCCACCCGTATTCCTTCTTGTTGCCTGTGTTGCGGGGGCCTCGGTGACCCATAAGTACCTTCCCGCGACCCCGGCAGGCATCGGCCCTAGTGGACCCCTACTTTTGTGCTGACGACATCTCTTTGAGGCGCGCGTGGAATACGACGCGCCGTCGACCCGGGCTTGGTCCTTACCGGACGGTGAGCTACCCATTGCTCACCGCTGAATATCGTTCACAATTGGTAGGTGCCAGCTGTATAGAAGAGCCGGGTGCTCCAGTCACGCTCCACTTATTATTTGTTTACTGTTGAAGGCTATAAAAGTACGGGTTTCCAGAGGATTTATACTTATATCAGTAAGTGCTGGTTCATTTTGTGTGAGTGGTAGAGTACAACTCTGATAATAAGTGTCATGTGTGCAAGACTAATTACTACGGTGCTCAAGACTGTAAAATCAAATAGGTCTACCCTATTTGATTTTACAAGCTAGAGCACCGTAGTAATTAGTTTTTCTTCAAATCTGCTGCTTAACTAATCCACTTTCAAATTCACTCTATTAAAAGCTATAGCTATAGCCTTGGTAAAATTTTAATTCGGCAGCATTGTATTTCTCGACGGGACCACGGGTAAAAAAAATAGCCGTGATGCCTTCCAGAGACTACGGGAGGCCACGCGTAAGGAACCCGTCTTTCTTACCTATATCTGAATACTGTTAACAAAGCATCAATAGGCGTTTTGCCATTCGAAGTCATATCCTCTGAAGAAACAACATTAAATATTATACAGGACATGCATTAAGCAATGAGTGCATGACTAGTCTTTTAATAGAGTGAATTTGAAAGTGGACTAGCTAAGCAGCTGATTTAAAGAAAAACTAGTAACTACGATGATCAAGACTGTAAAATCAAATAGGTTTTCTTACAGTACCGTCCCACCGAAAAATACAATGCTGCCGAATTAAAATTGTACCAAAGTAAGGAACCGAAAGATGTTCTTGGTTATGCTTTCGCTGTTGTCCATTCGTCAACATCATCATCATCTTCCTGACCTTGTCCCATGTTACTTGGGGTTTGCGCAAAACGTTGTTTTCTTCCACTATCCCCTGTCAGCCGTCAAGCTGTTGCTCATTCACTATTAGGCTTAAGGCGCAGATACTCGTATATGATTATAGTGACTTAAATCTGTTATTACGCCTTCATATAATGGAAGTAAATGCAAAAATGTATTTTAAGCTAGAACGCGTACACTTCAATTTTATACCTGCATATTTCAAGTATTGTAGTAATATACTTTATGAAATAAACTCAGGAAGTAATTTCTATCCAAAGCATAAAAAACGATATCATTCTATCACTTTCAAACTTTCATGTTTTTTTTTTGTGGGATTCTGTTTTTTTTTTTTTATATTCATATTTTCGTTACTAAATATATAAATGTTCCCTATGAAACCGAACGGCACACGGTGGGCCGATATGAACTCGTAGAAGACTTAGGAATCAACAAAAACTGATTAGGTTATTTAAAAAAAAAAACGGAATTGAAATCTACTATCAAATACAATTTATAGTGTTCTACGACTTTTTACGTTTTTACCGTTATTTTCAATGTTATGAATATTTAAAGATTTTTTTGTATGAAAAAAAACATAACTTCGTGAAAATCTCGAAATTGTCAGGAGCTCACAACAAACGGTTTACAGATTAAAATAGTACAAATTATTTTCCTATTTTATTATATAATCTGGTACTGCGATATGCTGCGATTTTGGAGATTTTTTTTTTTAATTCTCTTTTCCACACCACCCTAGAGGTAGAGAACTAGACGCGTTTTTTTTTTTAACAGTGGTGTCCCAAGTAGGCCTAATCCACTACATAAAACGTTGTTTGTGTTTAGACACAGGCACCATTAATTGATTATTCAGAAAAGTCAGATTCAGGTTCATTGTACAGTGAACTTAAATGAATATAAATGGTTTGAACTTAAATGTAATATGTTTTCCTGATCATTATCGTCAGGATCCATAATAATCAACAAAGCTTTTGCCTCTTCTGAGAGGGCTTTGTGTTTTCGTAACAGTTTGTGACGTATTTTTGAAATAAGTGGGTCAGAACTAATTAATAAATTATTCATTATATCTTCATTAGTAGCCTTCCTACAGAATTTTCTCGAATGATGTGTACGATATCTCCTGAAATCCCTATTTCGAGCTTCAGCAGCCTCTTCAGATAATTTTCCAATTGGCACTATACCCAAATTCTCAATTATATCTGCTCCGTGAGCGAGAACTTTATGTACACTTGCAGGCATGCAATACCGTGGCTGGAGAGGCGCCACGTCGTCCTCACCTTCCGCCTGACGCAAGTCCTCACCGGACACGGCAGCTTCGGGAGGTTCCTGTGTCGGATAAGGCGGGAGGAACCGTCCGGGTGTCACCACTGTGTGGATCGCCCGGAGGACACGGTGGAGCATACGGTGGAGGTCTGCCCGGCCTGGGCAGAGCACCTCCGTGTCCTCGTGGAGGCGATCGGCGGCAGAGACCTCTCGCGTCCGGCCCTGGTTCAGGCCATGGTACGGAGCGAGGGCATGGGCAGCCGTCACCTCCTTCTGCGAAGCAGTAATGCTCGCGAAGGAGGAGGCGGGACGGTTGAGGGGAAGGCAAGTTTCGCGCCCTCTCGCCCCTAGCCGCCGCAGGAGACGCCCAGGACGTCGGGAATCCCGGGCGGATTTCCGGCCACCGTAGGCGCGGGCTTGCGGACGGTGAGCAATGGGTAGCTCACCGTCCGGTAAGGACCAGGCCCGGGTCGACGGCGCGTTGTATTCCACGCGCGCCTCAAAGAGATGTCGTCAGCACATATAGTAGGGGTCCACTAGGGCCGATGCCTGCCGGGGTCGCGGGAAGGTAATTATGGGTCACCGAGGCCCCCGCAATACAGGCAACAGGAAGGAATACGGGTGGGTTTTAGTCAGTAAGAGTCTGACACACCCTCCCGCGGGAGAAGTTATTTGATGATTTCCCACCCTCAAAAAAAAAAAAAGGCATGCAATACCAATTATACAAATTAACATACAATTTCATGGTAGCTTCGGTCTTTTTTTTTCAATTTCGGAGTTTTCAAAAAATCTTCTAGCGGTATTTCCGTCATTGGTTGTACCGTGGCCCTGTTTTACGACATTAATTAAAAGTCCTGTTTGAGATTTAAACGCTTCCTGAATATCTTTCTTTCTGCTCTGCATAATATCCTTGCTGTCACCCTTAACAATCCACGTCTTCAACATGACATCAACTTTCTTTGTCAATATCAAAGGCAAGTCATTCATCGTCATTCATCTCCTTTGGAGTAGCTTTACATATGTCACATCTTTGAGATGATGTATCGCAAAGAATAGCTGTCGCTTTACCATCTATCATCGTTAATATTAAGTCGTGTGAGATTTTCATTTCTCCAATCTCTGTCTTCACTAAATTATCTCTCTCTGCCTCGATTGCATTTTTCTCCCGCAGAATAGAACATTTGTTCTCTTTTACAAATTGGAAAGAGAGTGGACGACACCAATAAGCATAGTCATTTTCCCAAACAAGTTGATCACCAGAAACCAATTTGATAGGTATCAAACTACCCATAAAAACATTAGAATCATCATAATCAGTCTCTTCTGTGGTGTCTAAATGCATTTTTTGCTTAGAAGCACTGTCAAAACCCCATTTACTTATCAGTGTCATTTCTTTATACGTCTCATGAATTGGGGTTGATTTAATTAATATTTTCACAGTAATGTCCAAAAGAGCCTGTAATTCTATTCTAGCTGATGTATCTGTTACTGTAATAGCAGTTTTAGGTGGATAACATTTTAGTTTTTCATTTTGTAGTGCGTAGTAGGAGGGAAATATGTTAACTGTGGTTACTTGTTCGGTGCTTTTCCGCAGCGTATTATATTGCCATTTCGTCATTTTAAGTGACAAAAACAAGCCTAAAGCTTCACCCGGTGCAAAGTCAGTTTTTTTTTTTAACAAAATGTCAATCTTTCACTTTCTGCACTTCTTGTGGATTCTTAAGCAAGTACTCTAATATTTCTGCAATTCTTTCATTTCCATCTGCTTTTAACTTTGAACCATATGCATGTGATAATTCGTCTGAATCCATACTTGTCAGAGTATGTTCTACACATCTCTTTTTTTGCTTAGGACCTAATTCAGTGAAAGGTTTTCTAGGACTTACTTCGGTCGATGTGCCAATAGATGCTTTCTCTAGAGATGGATCTACAATTTGTGTAGATGAACTGGGAACTAATTCGTCGTCTTTTTCCACGAAAACTCGCACAAAATCTGGCCACAATATTTCTGACTCTAACCACTCACTATAATTGCTTTTGAATACTTGTTCCTTACGATGAGAACTTTCCCATTTCTTATAAATATTAAAACAATACTTTGCACAAAAGTCCTTCTGTTTTTTATCATTATCACTGCTTAAACCAGATGTTTTTGACCTAATTTCATTGTACAAAAAGTTATTATCTTTAATACTCTCAGCTGCTTTTAATTTCACGAACATATCAAGGTTAGTCACTAAATCACTAAACATTTTCATAAAAACTCGTCAACCGTAACTTCACAAAAGTCAATTTAGCAGGGTAGTCCGTATGTAATCGTAGATAACAACGAACTAAGGTTGTCGTTTGACGTTTCCTACCCTCTCAGTGACTAACTACTTGCATAATTACTACCTTCTGATTGGTGCACGTCATGACGTCACTAATTACTATGCGTTTACTGATAAGAAAACCGGTTTGGCCGTGTTTTGGACACAAACAAATGACGTCACTGGAGTGGTGTGGAATATTTTTGCACGTACATACAAAAAAAATCTATTATTTTAATTTTTTTTTTTCATACAATATTGAAAGCAGTATAACTCTGTAAGTAACGGCTTGACGAAAAAAGTCGTCGGATCATAAAAATATTGTATTAGTATATAGATTTCAAAAATGTACATACCAATCCTTAAGTCCACACTTCGCGATTTCAGCCCACTGTGCGGCACGCGGCGCGGCGGGCGTGAGCGCGACGCACATTTTGTAAGGCCAAGGTCAATGGCGGTTACCCGAACCTTTTCCGGTAAAGGCAGCAGAGTTGGCATAATATCAAAAACCACGACCTGTGTTTATATGATCTGTGACCACGACCAACACCGTATAGATAGGTAATTGGAAACCCAAATCGTTGGCTACATGGCACAATACGACGAACGTGTTGTATTAAATATCAAAATTAACAGTTCACAGCGACCTCCAGTTCATTGTACTTTCGCTTTTAATAACGTCACGTACTTTAAGTTTAAGCGGATAAGTTATTCGCACTTAGTATAATAATTTAGTTACAAGTGAAGTGTTGCGAGAAAAAACTTAAAAAACCTGGAATTTGAAAATCCATTCATACTCTCGTTATGCTTGAAGAGCATACGCATAAAATCCTTTGAGGAAATCATTATAGATGCTACACAATAACATATACCATAGCATCAACCATGCAATAGGTGCTTTTAAGACAAAGCTAGCCTAGTGTGACTAAATTTGCACCATCACGCCCCTAGCCGCCGCAGGAGACGCCCTGGGCATCGGGAATCCCAGGCCGATTTCCGGCCACCGTAGGCGCGGGCTTGCGGACGGTGAGCAATGGGTAGCTCGCCGTCCGAGAAGGCGCGTTCTGTTCCACGCGCGCCTCAAAGAGATGTCAGGACTCCTGGGGTCCGCTAGGGCCGATGCCTGCCGGGGTCGTGGGAAGTACGAAAGGGTTACAGAGGCCTCGGGCAACACAGGCAACGGAAGGAACACGGGTGGGTTTTAGTCAGTAAGAGTCTGACACGCCCTCCCGAGCGGGCGAAGAGCGGAGAGCGGGAGAAGTATTTGATAATTGCCCACCCAAAAAAAAAAGGTGGCTGAATTTTATGAAAGTTTTTTAGTTTTAGTGAATTTCTCATTCTTTAATAACTTATTCAGCAGTCAAAACTGCGATATGTTGA
The DNA here is from genome assembly GCA_905333075.3 of Atethmia centrago. NCBI lineage: Eukaryota > Metazoa > Arthropoda > Insecta > Lepidoptera > Noctuidae > Atethmia > Atethmia centrago. Next base: position 24,175,565 of record HG995374.1, on the reverse strand, counting down.
ATTGATGGATTTATTGATAGTGAATTTAGATCAAAATACAAAACAACGTTATGACGAACACAAATGGCATTCACAAGTAACTGATGTTATGTCGGTTTCTGACACGCAGTTTATAATTACATGAATTTTATTCAATACCTAACTATTTTATTTTTATAGGTTATTTCACACGTTTATTTTATTTTTTATTTATATCTGTATCTATCCGTGACATCACAGAGGGCCCTATCAGAATACCAGGCCCCCGCTACACAGGCAACGGAAGGCTTACGGGTGGGTTTTAGTCAGTAAGAGTCTGACACACCCTCCCGCTCCGCCCAGAGCGGGAGAAGTTATTTGATGATTTCCCACCCAAAAAAAAAAAAGCACTGCGACACTTAAGTATTTCATAAGTACTGCAGTATTATGCTGAGATAGGAGCCTTTTGGCCTCCTACAGGACTTTTTGGTTTTATTTTAATTTTACTTTGTTTTTGTTTATTTTTTATGTTTCTATGAGTGCTTTTTAGTTTAATTTGTGGTCTCCTGTGCGAATCCCAATAAATACTTTTTCTTTCTTTCTTTCTTTACATAATCCCAACTTCAATAAAACTTAGCTTGATTACGCAGTTTCTTGTTTCCTACCATATCATATAACATTACGCCTGTATTCCCCGAAGTGTTAGGCAGAGGTGCACCTATAGTACACCTACATTTCGCCAGTTATGTTTAAGTCCCATGTAAGTACCATACCATATAAGTTTACCTAGTCATTATTTACTTTCCAAAGTTAACAAAGTTTTACCAAAAGGTTTTTAGGTTATCTAAATTAAACAAACTGTTATCTAACACAAAACCCACACATCAAATATAAAAGGCCTCCCGCAGACAGGCGCGGCGCGATTAGTAGAACAATTTATGAAAACTTAATGGAAATTGTAATACCACAATAGCGTCGCGCCTGTCTGCGGGAGCCTTAACTTTTATAATACTTATGAAAAAATACCCAATGACGTATTTTCCCCATTTTCAGTGTGACCAATCTAACTGATAATGTAAAGTGGTTTGAATGAAATACCAATAAAATGCCTAATAAATAATGAAATTGAGTGATAAGGTTTAGGTACATACATGTGTTTGGCATTGAACTTGAGTATTTATTTACTACTTTGTTTCTATTGTTTTTTACTATGACGCAGTTTTCAAGCGTGCAGCTATCAAAATCAAAAATCGAGTCAAAATTGCGAGCCAAAACAAGCACGCAAAAAATCACAATCTTGTCAAGCAATTTTGACCGTCTAGAAACCCTCTAGATTATAACTGTCTAGATTAGCAAAGTCCTAATCTAGATTGTGATTTTTTCGTGCTTGTTTTGGCTCGCAATTTTGACTCGCTTTTTGATTTTGATTTTGATAGCTGCACGCTTGAAAACTGCGTCATAGTAAAAAACAAAAAGTCAAAATTGCGAGCCAAAACAAGCACGAAAAAATCACAATCTATATTAGGACTTTGCCACCGCAAAGTCCTAATCTAGACAGTTCTAATCTAGAGGGTTTCTAGACGGTCAAAATTGCTTGACAAGATTGTGATTTTTTGCGTGCTTGTTTTGGCTCGCAATTTTGACTCGATTTTTGATTTTGATAGCTGCACGCTTGAAAACTGCGTCATAGTAGATAACTGAGTCTCGACATAGATAGCGATCGCTTTACGACCGAATTTGGTGGAATTCGTCGAGACTGCTGCCCCTTTTTTTTTGGGTGGGAAATCATCAAATAACTTCTCCCGCTCTGGGCGGAGCGGGAGTGTCTGTTAGACTCTTACTGACTAAAACCCACCCGTATTCCTTCCGTTGCCTGTGTTGCGGGGGCCTCGGTGACCCTTTAGTACCTTCCCGCGAAGACTACAGCCCCTGTTTGGTAATTCAACCATTCGCTATACTACTTGCTTGCGCATCTATTTGATAATTTATCATAATTCTCCTGCCCTTATCTCAATTTATTTGGGGTCGGCGCAACATGTCATCTTCATCCACACTTCTTTATTAGTCGTCATCTCGGTAGTCAACAACTTTCTAGCTATATCATCTTTCACACTGTCCATCCATCGTTTCTTCGGTATTGCCCTTCTCTTATAGCCATCCACATTCATACTCAACTCATATTCTCATATTCATATTCATACAACTTGTAAGTTGGGGCTTTTCCACTGGGCCACCACTGCTCTCATCACAATCGCGCAATGAATAATGTTGAATCGTCAAAATTAAAGGCATTGTCATTGTAAGTGCGTTACGCAATTACCCAAAATAATTGGGTATTGGGTATTTGGGTAATTATTAATTACCCAAGGTTGCCATACGATGCCCTCGCGCACGTATGGGAGTGGCGCGAGGAGGCAAAACGCCGGGGCGTTACTCCGCTGCCGCGAGAAATCGCAGCACAGCGGACGGAGCTCCGGCGGGATCTCATGGCGACATGGAGAGTACGTTTGTCGCAACCCAGTGCTGGGCACGCCGCGATTGCGGCGATATGTCCCCTCTTTGAGGAGTGGCTAGAGAGGCGCCACGGCGTCCTCACCTTCCGCCTGACGCAGGTCCTTACCGGACCCGGCAGCTTCGGGAGGTTCCTGTGTCGGATAAGGAGGGAGGAAACGCCCGGGTGTCACCACTGTGTGGATCGTCCGGAGGACACGGTGGAGCATACGGTGGAGGTCTGCCCGGCTTGGGCAGAGCACCGCCGTGTCGTCGTGGAGGCGATCGGCGGCAGAGATCTCTCGCGTCCGGCCCTGGTTCAGGCCATGGTACGGAGCGAGAGAGCATGGGCAGCCGTCACCTCCTTCTGCTTCGCAGGAGGTGACGCGAAGACACCTTTACGTGTTCAACACACACACACGATGTTCAACCGTCCCGCCTCCTCCTTTGCGAGGTGGCTCGCGAAGGAGGAGGTGGGACGGTTGAGGGAAAGGCAAATTTCGCGCCCTCTCGCCCCTAGCCGCCGCAGGAGACGCCCTGGGCGTCCTGAATCTCGGGCGGATTTCCGGCCACCGTAGGCGCGGGCTTGCAGACGGTGAGCAATGGGTAGCTCACCGTCCAGTAAGGACCAGGCCCGGGTCGACGGCGCGTTGTATTCCACGCGCGCCTCAAAGAGATCTCGTCAGCACAGGTGTAGGGGTCCACTAGGGCCGATGCCTGCCGGGGTCGCGGGAAAGTACTAAAGGGTTACCAAGGCTCCTGGCAACACAGGCAACGGAAGGAATACGGGTGGGTTTTAGTCAATAAGAGTCTGACACGGGCGGAGCGGGAGAAGTTATTTGATGATTTCTGACCCAAAAAAAAAAAGGCCACCGGTACAATACGAAACCCAAAATAAAAAAGCATCCCAATTTCGTAACGCTTCCAATCACAGTCTGACGAATCTTGAACGAAAAAACTGAGCAACTGCTTCGTGGGTGTTTAAAAAAGTTGTCTGCTCGACGTACGTAAATCACTCAATTAATTATATCTGCTCGATGTACCTACGTAAATCATGCAATTAATAATGTTGAAATTACGCAATTACCCCACTGGTTGCCAAACGCTTTCACCGATGTCAGTAATGTCCACGGTCAGTTGAAATTAACAATGATTTTTAGGTTTTCCAAGCTACTTCCATTATTCTATACCCCCGTCAGGAGTTCAGGATCACTAAACATTACGCGCGAATTTCCTTCCATTTCAGCTTACGGCATTGACGACCTTACATGCCTTCCTATACCTACATATTTATAATAAGCTTCGTTTTGTCGCAAACTAAAATAACTCAGCCATGGCATTCGAGGTTGCGAGGCAGTCCGTATAGGCACGAAATGTGTAATTCCGAAGGTTTCTAAGCAAGAACAGTTACAAGAAAGTGTTGGAGAAAAGAGGTCTTTGAAAAAGTGGTGTTATTTCAATGATATGTATGGAAACTCCTTGGATTCAGTGCAGATGAATTGCGAAGATGTCTTGTGAGTATTTTCCTTATTCGGCCATTAAGATATTTATTTGTGTCTGTGATAATGGTACATAGGGAAAATATTATAGAGTGTAGAATTAATTTGAGGTCAATTTAAGGCAAACGTACCTAACGTACACATTGTTATGTATTGTGATGCCATCTCTTGGTAAGATGTTTCTTTGGAAGCTATAAAGGTTCCCAAGAATATACAGAGTTGTTGTTTCTATATAGTCTTGTTTGCTTGGCGCCTTCCTAGGATTCTCATGATTCTTCATTAGCACTTTCCACATAATCAATATAACAGCTAGTAGTAAGTTTTGAGTACTAGAGCTACTCATTTTCCCATAATTCCTATACCAAGTAATAAATAAAACTTTTCTCCGACAGTTAACTTCAGTGCGAATCTAAGCTGAGCATATCCCATCCGATAGTAATATGATTGCAAAGAATCGCTGTTTTGATTTGAGCCTCTTTATTTTTTTGTCAGGATTCATTCTTAAACAAGTTTACAGCCGATAGAACGACTTATTCGATAAAAACACTTCAGTGCAGGTCAAAGAGAACATAGCCTCAGATATAATATAATTATATATTGCAAATATAGGTGGCAAATAAGTAATCGTACGTCTTGATCCCTAGACGCACAATCGAAAAAACATCTAAAGTAATTTCTAACTGACAAAGCATACGATAATATACACTTCCGAACTCCTAAATCGAGCCACCGTGCATATTTTCATGTGCATATCAACTCCGCCTATCACAGTCGACCGCTGGACATAAGCCTCTCCTAGGCTACGCTACAACACCTATGTCCTCCGCCTCCCGCATCGAGTCTGACCCATCCACCTTCCACGTGTGCATATATAAACGTCTAAAACATCGAAATAATGATAAGTCTAAAAAAGTTTTCAAGCAGTTTTGACGTCGACATACTGGTCATTATTTTGGTGACACCGTTGTTCAAAGTTTGAGTTTACGACTAACTAAAAAGTTAGACATTTACACAAAAATATGCAGGATGGCTCGATTCAGCTGTCCGGAAATGTATAATCATTTCTGACATAATCATTTATCTTGACATAGATTTGATGCATTATTATAATTTTTTACTGTTAAAATTTATAATATATTATGTTTTGATAAATTCACATAATATAACATTAATGACTTTGACTAGAAATTAAATTATTCACAATCATTATTATTCATAATATTTGCACGCCATAGTATGTGGTAAACATGTCTGAAACTTTATTTTTTTAAGTTGCATGTACTTTATTCTTGTATGTGTACACAAATGTTTGAGCAAATATATACAAGTTGTCTTACTTATCTCACGCAACCATGTTCTCTCATTCTGTTGAGACAGGACATTTAAATTATTCGCTGATATGTATTGTACTTCACTGCAGTGCTACTGGCTCGTGGTCAACAATTTCCGTTAAGTTTTTATAAAAAAATCCACCGAAGTAGCGTCGCGCCGTCGCGTCGAGGCTGTCTGCAAGAGTCTTAAAGATAACTTACCATCTGATTTATTTCACAAACAAACCATTACCTCTCAAACTATTCTCAGATTACACAGATAAGAAACTCGACCTCATCTAGTATTTAAAAAATATGATTGACGTGTAAAAGTGTTTGTACAAACCTACTTACTGAATTAAAATCATTTATCTATCACACACCAACGCAATAATCCAAACAGGTTCAAGCCGACTGGTTTGCCCAACCATTCTATGTATTACTTTACCTAACGAAATAAATACTTCTTCGCTACCAATTTTCCTGTTGTACAACTACTGGTTGCGAAATACTTACAAGTTTACTTGGTACTCGATACTTGTTACCGCGACCTGAATACCTTTAGGCCAGGCGTACACCTAATCCTTCATCGGCGGAACTATGGTCGTACCTCGTCGGCAGAGTCGAACCAACCATAATGCAAAAGAAAGTGAGAGCGTACATCTAGTTATCGGACATCATCGGACGATCTCGGTTGAAGTAGTGTACGCACGAGACTCACTTTCGTTCACATTTGTTTGGCTCGATCGGCTGACGACGTACAAGCATAGGTCCGCCGATGACGGATAAGGTGTACGCGAGCCCTTAGTATGTAACCCATAATAAACCATCCTTCCCAATCTTCAACTTTTTCCACCGGTCGACGTGATCACGTCAACGCTGGCTGTCGGTGAAAATCAGCGCCGCTGGGGCTCTGTCTTGCATAGTCTCACAGCATTATGTTGAGCGATGGCCGATTTTCGTGGATGTGACGCATATTTTATTCCCTCGGTTTGTTATTTTTGTTTGCGGTTTTTCTTTGCGTCATGTTTCATCGCAAATAAACGTATTTTCTTTCTTTCTTCTTTCCTTTTCCAACAGGAATTTCTCAGTGGCAGCCCGGAGTCTGGATTGGTGGTGTCCGGTTGATGGCAATTGGCGCTTCCCCTATTACATGAGACTTAAACATAACTGGCGAAATGTGGGTGTACTATAAGGCGGTATGCCTTTGCCTAAGCCTTCGGGAAAAACTGGCATGATATTTTATTATATGGCTGTCGTAATGTGCGACTAATAGCCAAATGTTGATGACAATTCGGCGAATTGTTGTATCTATGTAATGGTGTTCTTTTTGTTGAAGCAATTTTTGGTAAGGGGTGATAATTATTTCGGTGATGCGTTTAGGGAGGGGAGGGATTCGAGCCGAATCTCGCCCAATCTCACGTGGGAAAGAGGGGGCAAATATCAGGTTTTTTTTAATAAATACAATGTAATAAATAATTATTATAAAAAATATGAAGCAAATTAGGTTTTTCAAGCACAGACTAACGTATTTACACAAATAATCCCACGTGTGATTAGGGAGGGTCGAGCCAAATCTCACGACATCTCAGCAAGGGGTAGGCGGGGTCGAAAAATCGCCAAAATTGCCTCACGTAATTAGGTAGCTAACGAGTTAACTAATACCGCGTAAGTGCAGGAAGGCAGCCCATGGAATATCCGCCACTAAAGGCTCCTACATACTGGCGCGACGTGTCGCGACACAAAGGCACCGCTTGTAGCGCTACACGCGGTGTCTTTGTGTCGCGTCGCGTCGCGCGACAAGTCGCGCCAGTATGTAGGAGCCTTAAGCCGCCGCGCCGCAGGCGCACGGGCGAGCGTCTGTAGCGCACATCACAAGGAGCGTGCGTGACGTCACGTGCTGCTGTAGACCTAACGAGAGCTAGTGATCTTATACAGTTGTAACATCACAGTTTAATACACGACTTAGAATTAATAATGCATTTTTCAGCAGGATTTCGTCAAACCATTCTTAATTTTATCGGGTGTATAGGTACCTACTTCCTCGGGACCCTGCAGAAGATACATAGGACACCGCGTCCCAATATGTGGGTCCTCTTCTACTTCAAGAAATCCTTAACCTTAATTAATTGAAGATCACTTACGATAATTTTGTGGTCATGGTCGACTTAGGCATATGACCTGCTGCGTCAATATGCAATAATACGCATCTGCCTTCATTTACGTATATTAAACATTTATTTTGAATTGCAAATACCGATGTGCAATCTCTACATTGTTAAAATAAGGTATAGCACCTACTTGAGCTTGTCAAAGTCATAAATTGGTAAACAACGTTACTCTAATGTCAGAGGTGGATGAAATGTCGCAAGAATGGGCCGTGCGATTTAAACGCTGCATGTGAAGTTTTCTTTGTTATCTTATCTTATTTTATAAATTTAATTGACACTATTTTTATTATGCCTATCAATCACCAAAGATATTACTATTCAAGATATTTGATATCAAACTATTTACTAGTGGCTTTTGTAGACAAGATATTAATTCAGACTTGTTGTAATGGCAAACTTGTCATTTGGTTTAAATAGGTTTTTATTTTTATTATTTTATTTTTTGTTAAGTACTTGGTACTTCTTGACAGGCCTACACTGTCCCACCATACCTATTAACACTGTAATTTGAAAACATTGTAAAAGCCAATTATTTTTAAAAGAGTAGGTAACCGTGGAGCTTCTTGCCGGCTCTTCTCGAAACGACCAATTGGAACCGTGCACCTAGCTTCTGACGTTTCATAACTCTTGTGCCCATGTAGGTTTATGTGAAATAAAAATATTATGATTTGATTTGATTTCTATTATCTATATTTAATATTTAATATTTATACATAAAGGTCGCTTTTCGTGATTGTGTGTGTGACCGCGTTCTTATAAACTGCGCGACGGATTTTGATGTGGTTTTCATCATAATTTTGAGAATGTATTCCAGAAGGTTTATGTGTATAATAAAACTAACATAATAATAGAATAAAGAAATCTCTATCGTTTTGTCGAGTCATAAAAATCGTGCGAAAACAGGGGCGGGTCGCTTGATAAAACTTAATTCCCAATACAGATACATTTAACTATATTATGTATTAGCTGCTGACCGCGGTTAGTCCGCGTGGCTTTTGCTAAAAATAAAGTTACTCCTTATATAATCAGCTATCTGCCAGTGAAAGCCCCATCAAAATTGGTCCAGCTGTTCCAGAGATTAGCCGGAACAAACAGACGGACAAAAATAAAAAATAAATGTGTTTTTTGCATCGATACCATCACGTCCCTGTATGCTTTCATATACATTTAGTAAAAGCTATTATTTTGACATTACAAACAGACACTTCAATTTTATTTATTTGTAATAGATTTATGCGGATGTTATACGAAGTCGACAAAAAAATGTCGAGCCACAAAAAGGGAACTCGTGAAAAGGGTCGACCAAGGCATTCCAAAAAGCCTCTAATGAGCATCGTTAAATAAAAGTATTTCCGTGTGACGCCGTATTTAATTTTTAAGTAATCAGAGAACTCTAAAACGAAGTCAATTAAACTATACGAGTATTCCAGTGTTAATTACCATGAAATTAATGCGTAGCCATTTGTTTTTTACCTATTTTAATTCAATACACATTTTGGTAGAAAACCGGACAAGTGCGAGTTGAACTCACCTTGTCACCACGCGACAAAAACAAACTTTTTTTTTTTTGGGTGGGTAATCATTAAATAACTTCTCCCGCTCTGGGCGGAGCGGAAGGGTGTGTCAGACTCTTACTGACTAAAACCCACCCGTATTCCTTCCGTTGCCTGTGTTGTCAGGGGCCTCGGTAACCCTTTCGTACCTTCCCGCCACCCCGGCAGGCATCGGCCCTAGTGGACCCCTACACTTGTGCTGACTACATCTCTTTGAGGCGCGCGTGGAATACAACGCGCCGTCGACCCGGGCCTGGTCCTTAACGGACGGTGAGCTACCCATTGCCCACCGTCCGCAAGCCCGCGCCTACGGTGGCCGGAAATCCGCCCGGGATTCCCGACGCCCAGGGCGTCTCCTGCGGCGGCTAGGGGCGAGAGAGCGCGAAGTTTGCCTTTACCTCAACCGTCCCGCCTCCTCCTTCGCGAGCATTACTGCTTCGCAGAAGGAGGTGTCGGCTGCCCATGCCCTCTCGCTCCGTACCATGGCCTGAACCAGGGCCGGACGCGCCCCAGTCTGTAAAAGCTTTTAATCGGTCCGATAGATTCGGAGCAAATCGGCTGTGACAGACGGACAGACATACACGAGTGATCCTATAAGTGTTCCGTTTTTTCCTTTTGAGGTACCTATAGAACTCTAAAAATTTGTGTAAATTATAATGCAGAAAGCATTCGTCATATATACTTTGTTTACTCTTGTTAGCTGATTAGTAACGCAGTCTATGGATAATGAATTTGCTTAGGGTGAAATAACATTAACCACGAGAACCCTAGATATACCCACTCGTTAGGTAGTCGAGGTTAAGGGTCGCGTCATTGCCGTTGACCTTGGCCATACAAATGTGCGTCGTGCTCACGCCGCGCGTACGTTCGGTTACATCATCATCATCATCTGCCTAGCCTTTTTCCAACTATGTTGGGGTCGGCTTCCAGTCTTACCGGATACATCTGAATACCAGTATTTTACATGTAGCGACTGCCTATCTGACCTCCACAACCCAGTTACTGGGTAACACGATACCCCTTGGTAAGACTGGTTATCAGACTTTCGAGCTTCTGACGACCCGTACCTAACAACTGTCAAAGATCGTACTTTCGGTTACATAGGGAATATTATTTTTAGTAAAGAAAATATAAATATTTCAAAAAATCACAGATATAATTATAGATGATAAAATAATCTGTTCATACAAAAAAAAAACATGAAAATATCTTAAGTAGTTTGAAAGTAATATCGTTTTTATGCTTTGGCTAGCCATTACTTCCTGAATTTATTCATAAAGTATTTTCAGTACGATGCTTAAATATTCACATAAAGAATTGATGTGTATGCTTTCTAGTTTAACACAATTTTTTTGCATTATATGAAGGCGTAATAACAGATTTAAAAATCCCTAAAATCATATATCTGCGCCTTAATGCAATAAGCATTGGGCGTACTATTTAGTTCACAAGCCATTTACATCTTGATTGCTAGTTAGTGCAGACAGACCAACCGTATGCATGGCGAGTAGGTAGGTAAGCGTTTGAGTGCCAATTTCAACCTAATTCAAAAGTCGCTAAAGTTTTATTCCAATTGTTGTCGCCATCCCGCAGCCGTACGAGGGTGACACTGAAAGTACTAGCAAGTTATTAGTTTTATTATATATTTTCAAAATAGTGTCCATTTAAATCAATACATCGCTGCATTCGATGGAACCACTGAGAAAAGCACTTTACCCAGTCGTCTTTAGGGGTCTCTTCGACGGCATTTTGGAACGCAGCCACTGCTTCCTCAGCGTCCATAAAACGTTTTCCTCGAATTTTTTCTTTTATTTTCGGAAATAAATAAAAAACTGTCTCTTAGTTTCAGGATCCTAACAAATATGTAAATCCAGCTTTCGTCACCCGTAAGTATGTCGAACACAGCATTTGAGTCACCTCCGTTAAATCTTTGAACCATTTCACGACACCAATCAACACGACGGAGTTTTTGGGCCTCTGTCAAATTATGAGGTATCCACCGGCCACAAAGCTTCCTGACCGCTAAATGTTCATGGAGGATTTTGTACACTTGACTCATACCGATGCCTAAGCTTGTCCGAATCTGCTGATAAGTCACTCTTTTGTCAGTCTCTACCACACGCCGCACAACACTGATGTTATCTTCAGCCGTCGCCGTAGAAGGCCGTCCCTCACGCAGATCATCGATGAGATTAGTGCGACCACTTTTAAAATCATTAAACCAGTTGTAAACAATGGCACGAGATGGGGCTTCATCGTGAAAAGCCAATCGAAGTCTATCATAACTTTCTTTTGACTTAAATGACATCAATAAAATACATTGTATACACAATAATATTGGCAAAGAGTTCCATTTTCAAAATTTGAACAGTTTTTTTTATTATATCGTTTACAAGTGGCCAGTTTTAAAAACTTTCAGTGTCGCCCTCGTATATTCTTCCCGAGGAGCACATGTATTATACCAACATTGTCGCTTTGGATTATTGTGTTCAGTGTGTTCACACAATAAGTAAACGGAATCATTAATCAGTTAATAGGTACCTAATCGTTATATACCTAATGTACATATATAACCATCAGTGTTATCGTTTAAACTTTACATAATCCAATACGCACATGTCTCATGTCTGCTTATGTGAATATTTAATTAAGTAGAAATCTTTTATCCATCAGACATAGGTATAGACACAAACAGACACACAATAGACACATGTGTTCTTTGTAACGTGAGGCAGGCGTGTTATGTGACACCATTACTTAGGGCTTGGCAAATACTTTTAGTTCAGCGGTTCTCAAACTATAGCTTAATGCCGCCTATTGCTAGCCAGAATTTTACAAAAGATTTTAATTTTGGTGCCTAACTATAAACCCGTAAAATATGTAAACACACATATTTCCCACTGCTGGGACACAGGCCTCTCTGTGAGAGGGAGTGGGCCGTAATCCACCTCGCGGGCCCAGTGCGGGTTGGTAGATGTCACGTCTTCGTTTTTTTTAGTTCTAAGACATGCCGGGTCCCTCACGATGTTTTCCTTCACCGTTTTTGAGAGCAGTGGTGATTAATTCATTTACACAAAGTAAAGCGCCTGCCTGGGTTCGAACCTACGACCTACAACTCGGGGCCGTTACCACTGGATCACCACTGCACTCATGAAAACACTACTAATCTAAAATTGTGAAACCAGCACCAAAAATCAGGAACAGTCACAACAGCCTATTTTATCGAGACAAACTGAAGTATTTATTATTCGACTTTTCGCTATAAAATTAAGTCGTCACCCGTACTCTTAGGCCATTTGGCCACCGCACCGTTAACGGGACGTCAACGGCCTAATTATTTACTATTTACGGTTGAGAATATTACTGTGTTGAATTATGCCAATTTGGTTAATTCCGTACTAATCTTATTAAAATCCATAATTATGACTATAATCTGATGCCCATCTGATTTGAAACCATTCACTGAACATCACAGAATAAGGGCCCAGGATAAACTTTGAGCATCGCAGCTCCACGATAGTGCTGAATCAGTCGTTAAGCTCTAATAACGTACATAATTTTACCACGGCCTTACGCATTCGTTTCTAAATCAGATTTCCCTAGTATTTTTTTAACTGACAACTTGAAAAATTGTTTCACCAAATAACTTTCTTTTCCGGCGCTTTTCACCTTATCTCTCGCGAGACAGGTAAATTAACTATATGTACAGGTAATCACCTTACTTGGCTTGGTTCGCGCTATATGTCTTTGGTTCGCGCCGTTCGCGGTCCTAAATCAATGATAGTTATTATCGTATTTTCTATTGGACCTGAAAAAAAAGTACAAATTTAGATTTTGGGATAAAAATGCAGGTTTGGTTTTCGCCACGGCCGAATTAGCTGCTTACTGTTTTGATTTCTCATAGTTTGAGTTTTGGCTCTGCATTCCTAAACCAAAATCATTCAATATGATAAACACTGTAACCTTTTTTTTTGGGTCGGAAATCATCAAATAACTTCTCCCGCTCTGGGCGGAGCGGGAGGGTGTGTCAGACTCCTCTTACTGACTAAAACCCACCCGTATTCCTTCCGTTGCCTGTGTTGCCAGGGGCCTCGGTAACCCTTTATTACCTTCCCGCGACCCCGGCAAACACTGTAACCTGTAGTGCTATTCTGTTCCGTCAATCTCACCGTGAACACTTAGGTGAAGTGAGCGTGGAGTGAGCTGTCAGTGTCGTCCCACATGATGCGTTTGATTTACAATCCTAATCGAGATTTTAATAATATTCTTAATGGTAATTCTTTTGACAATTTTATATTATTGACTATATCTATGGGGTTTTTAGAAATAAAATAACAAAACAGAGATTCAGTGAGAAGCAATTTTTTTTTTTTCAAACCAAAATTTTGGGATATAAAAAAATGAGTTTCCGACTGAATTTCTGTTTTGCTATTTTATTAAAAAAACCCCTAAATAGTAATGTTTAGACACTTAAATACTAGCTTTCAAATAATATAAAATGATCAATCGAGTTAGCATACAAAATATTATTAAAATCTCGATTATGATTGTAAATGTAATCCTTGGTCAATCCCTAGCATTAGTGGGATGACACTGACAGCTCACTCCACGCAAGAATTCACGGTGAGATTTTTACAGAATCGACATGCTTGACATTAAACTCCCAAAAGTCGACCTCATAGATATAACATTCACAAGCGTAAATACCAAGATAGTACAGTTATTGAAGCGTATTCAAGAAATTGCAAAGATTTAAATACCCCATTTGCCCTCACCGTTCAAGTTGATTGAAAAAGTGTGGACACACTGAGAAGAGTGAGCTCACACAATCAAGTTAAGTCTCTGCGACACTGTGTGTCAGATAAGTCAAAAAGAAACAGAAATGCGGACATGTTTTGACGCGTTACGGCGCATCTACAATTTAAATTTACAGTAACTGCTCAAAATGCAATCATCACACATTAGTTTTTTTTTATTAGGGACGTTACCCAAACAATAAACAATCATATTATTACAATTCTCACCATCTTTCTCTTTTAATTCCAGAGAGCAATCAAAAGACCACCAGATGACATGGTGTTTCTGGCGCCGGAGACGGCTGGTGGTGGCACTGCTGGCTTTCTTCGGATTCTTCAACGTGTACGCACTGAGGGTCAACCTGTCAGTTGCTGTGGTCGCCATGACAGAACCTGTAGCAACGACGTTGGACAATGGGACTATTGTTTATGTGAGTATCAATATTTTTTGTTGAACTTCTTTAGATTTTATTAACCTTTTCACCGCCACGCCATATCGGTATTCCCTGTACGCCAAGCCCGAAAATCTTAATTAAATACCTACAAAAAAATAGGGATTTCAACATTATATCGATACCCATTATTATTATTTTTTTTATCAATACTTGCCAGATAAATGGTCGATCATTAATATGTTAAAAAGAACATTCCAATATTAAATATTTTACAACGTTCCACTCAAGTAGTTCCGAAGTTGTTAATAACATAAAAACAATGATTAAGACACACAACAGTTAAAATGAAAATAACTCTAGGTACAGCACTATTCTCAGTACTGATGTACCTCACTGTCGGGAATAGCCGACATTGGCGCCGTCGACGAGTCTTTTATAAGACATCGTTGCATGTACATTAGAGTTGTACCATAGTGTCATACAGTTTATCGATGTTAGTATCTAATTAAATTCAAAGGCCACAGTAGTTTGTTTTTATTATTCTTGAAATTTACACTTATTGCAACAATTTGGGTTGTTAATGGATTGAATGCAAATAAAACTATTTATTTACCAATCACTTAGTTTAATTATTGAGTTATATTATTAATAATTACTTTGAGATCATATTACTTACATGTCACTTATGAATAATATTATCACGTGATATTATTACATAGCAACAATTTTTATAACAGGAACTTTCTAATATTCTCACTAATCAGATTAATTATATGTATAAAATAAATCAAAATTTTCGTATGAAATTGCGTAGTATATACGTAACGATTTTTAAGTATAACGATATTTATATTCTTAAAATAGATACATTATTTAGTTTCTCGTATCTAACCTAATTAAACATTAAAGGATCAACAATCAACAATTATAAATGCTCACTGATCAGTGTTCAAAAACTACAAAACTCACTAAAAATACTTATAAAATATCAACAATAGTACATAATTAGGTATAGTGTAATAGTGTTGCAATAATAGAAATATCTCTTAAAATGAAATACTGAAAATAAAATTTACTAAACCATTTTTTAAATTAGTCCTAAATCTCGTAAAAATCTATAAAAATTCAAAACATACAAATGTCAGTTATATTAATTATCATAGGTACTCAATAGTCAGTCTTGTAACGATAAAATGACACAGAAAAATAATAATATTCTTATAATAATCAACAATTGTATATAGATAATTTTAAATATCACAGATCAACATTAAAATCACATATTTTTTCTCAAGCTCAGTTGAATATGATTATATAGGTACCCTTACAAAATGTAAGCGAGTAGGCGAAATAAGAGAGCACTCTTTAGAATATAATAACCAATTAAGTATGTACATACTTACATGTAAAGCAAAACATAACTTTAAATTAAAATTAACTTACCTCTAAATCATCTTCATCTAAAGTTTCAGAAAACTCATCGTCTTCAGTACCTTCCAAGATACGTAATAATTGTTCAGTGGTAAATACTTCTTGTTGTTCCATATTTCCCGCACTAAAATTCACTTTATACGCTTACGACGTCACGAGTCAGTCGACTTCTGCCGACAATGGCGCAGAGGGGACTGCTTATCGAGAGCTTGCTAGGGATGCGCATGATTGGCGATAAGGGAATATCGAAAATGTATTTACGCAACTATGTTTCAGTTTTTAATATAGTAAAACTACTTTTTTCTCAGTGCTTACAATCGTTTATATTTTGTTAGAACAATAAAAACTGTAATGACAAATATTACAATACCTTAAGTTACCTAAATTAATTTAAGAATATAATATACGTCAACATGATACTACATCACTAGCAGTCGGCTCTGCACGACATTGGCGTCATGGGACTTACTTTTTTAACCATAAATTATTTTACTTTTTATCATCAAATATTTAAATGAGGAATATGCATTTTTGTTTACTGTATGCAACTAAATAATGTTTAGACATTCAGCTTTCAAGGTGTATCAATAAAATACATAAAAGTAATGATTTAATAGGTTTATTTTGTATTTTTCTGCGACCTGTTTTTTGTCGAGTATAGCCGTCGTTGGCGCACAGGGCACGCTTGCTCATGTCGGCTATAGCCGACATTGGCGTTCAAAAGGTTAAGTGTAGTCTCATCCGATCCTGTATTCAGTCAACCATTTTATTTTATTGGCAACAAACGAATCGCCGATACACTTAATGCTGAGAGGCTTTTAATACTCGTACGCTAAGTATTTATTACTTCCAGTAGTTTCATGTTATAGAGGAAGCTATTACTTAGTACAAGGTTATGTAATTTATCTTCTTAACCGTCTTGCCAAAATGTATTTAATCAAGCCTTCTTATGTCTGGCAAAATAAGCCTATTTTATGCCTGAGGTGGTGAGCTCTATTTGGGAACAAGATAAAGTCATGTTTTTTAGCCTGAATACCGAATAGATTTATGTTATATTACAGCTTCCTTTTTACATCTGAAACGGCCATTTACAGCTATTACCAAAGATCTTTAAATGTTCTGTGAGTTTTGTCGATCACCCAATAAAAAGCCCATCGTCCACGACGCTACTGAAAAGTAGTATTTCTACGGCAGCCCATAGTCGACGCGATTTATAACGCGGTTGTGATTGGTTGCGTCGTCGTTTACGGACCGACATTGAAATACGTACTAGAGCTGTGAAATGCTGGGTACTCGGCTACGCTATTGGTGATTTGACTTTCTAACACGTTACTTTTGCGTAGCGTCGTGCACGATGGGCCTTAACTGCTCCTATTCCAGTTATCTTTAATTTAAATTTCAGGAAACGAAATACAAAAACCGGCCAAGTGTGTGTCGCACCACGCACTATGGAGGGTTCCGTAGTTGGGAATGCTGGGATGAATTTATCCCAAAAGCAAACTTAACATTGTTGTTGAAAAACATGTTCTCCCATACGTCGATATACGTCACGGTCAATTCTCCAACTGCAAATTGAATTATTTTTAATTTCATTATATGTACTACTGGCATGTTTTTCACAACTCCATTAACAACCATTTAGCTGGCAGGGGGGGGGGGGGGGGCGACACTTGACTCTAACAAATATTAGCACTATAAAGCCTAATATTACGGGTGTTTACAGACCCGCAATATTTTTGAACGGCATATCCAACGATACCCCACACAATGGGAGAGAGGAAAAAAAAAAATATCATCCCCACTTTACGTGCAAGGGAGGTGTGGCGGCATCTACGTCGCCACATGCGAACTACGCATCACACTGACACTTGATACTTAGACTTAAGTCATTTCAATTAAAAATAGTCCTAGGAGTCCTAGCTATTTGCTCATACCTATTCGAAGTGCAATACTACAACATTTCTATGAGGGGCTCGTGACTAATCAATAATAGTCACGGATCGGTCAGGTTAAGATACGCTTGCCGTCGTCGGTCCGTGGATGGGTGACCATCTTTACTTATCGAGACCCCTCCGTGTCTCGGAAAGCACGTCCCGGCTGTCATTCGTGGATCTTTGACATTCGTTACGGATCGTTAGAATCCCGAAAATCCAGTAACTGGGTTGTGGAGGTCAGATAGGCCGTCTCTTCATGTTAAATACTGGTATTCAGACTTATAGAGATATGAGGAATAGGGTGTAAAGTTCACTCATCCTCCATAGAAAAGGAAGGATCCTCCGACAAGACGGGTGTCGTGTCTGGTGGGCAACTGCCCGACGGTTGATGGCGGGATGTTGTATAATTATGCTAGTTGAGTGGTAAACTCTGCTTGCGCGATGCAGGATTTTGCGTGACTTCAGTGTCTTGCTTAGTTCGCATGTGGCGATGTAGATGCCGCCACAGGCTAGGCAGATGATGACTACAACATTTATAGAAATAGAAAATATTTATCGAAGTCATTCTCAGTGTCAAATAAATGGCGAGCGCTTTTTCAAATAAATACGTAGATTTAAAAAAAAATTAAAAAATAAATATTTCGTTGGTCTTTTACTTGTGATTTGTGTGCGCGTCATTGAGACCATTACATTATGCCTAAATTAAAATTCCTACGTTGCATAGATTTCGAGAAAACCTCTGTGACATACGGACAAAAAATAATCCTATAAAGATTCCGTTTTCCTTATAAAGGTCGGAACCCCAATAAAAAAATTCAAAACATCTCTTTCAGATCCCAGAATTTGAATGGAGCTCTCAAACCAAGGGTCTGGTGTTGAGTTCATTCTTCTACGGGTACATCATCACACAGCTACCAGGCGGATGGCTCGCGGCTAAAATAGGAGGTAACAGGTTCGTTCCGTTTTATAGAACCATACACGATAAGGTCGCGTGAGGCTTGTGGCTCGTCATACATGATAAGGTCGTGTGAGGTTTGTGGCTCGTCGCGGGAATGTACTAAAGGGTTACCGAGGCCACTGGCAACACAGGCAACAGAAGGAATACGGGTGGGTTTTAGTCAGTAAGAGTCTGACACACCCTCCCGCTCCGCCCAAAACGGGAGAAGTTATTTGGTGAATACACACCCAAAAAAAAAAGGCTTGTGGCACAAAACCACAGCCGAGCCGAGCCTGATTAACTCGGTGCGATCTAACTGCTTGTGGAATTCCATAAGTTTTGCGTAAAGTAACCGGTGCAATTTTTATACATAAACATAACGCCTTCATCACGCCTTGTTTTCGGAAGGGTTGGGCAGAGGTATACCTGTAGTACACCCACATTTCGCCAGTTATGTTTTTAAGTCCCATGTAATAGGGGGCGAGCCTATTGCCATCAACCGGGCACAAATCCAGACTCCGGGTTGCTAGTGAGAAATTTCAGATAGAAAATCCCAATAACATTTTGCCCGGCCCGGCAATCGAACCCAGGACCTCATGCTCAGCAGTAGCGCTTGCGACCACTAAACCAACGAGGCTACGAACTTTTATTGCTGCTTCAATTTTATTGTATACTACAGGCAAAAAACTTGCATCGTGTAAATGAGGCTTTAATCAAGCTGTGCTATGCTGCAGCCAAGCCTAACGGAAGGAATACGGGTGGGTTTTAGTCAGTAAGAGTCTGACCCCTCCCGCTCCGCTTAGAGTGGGAGAAGTTATTTGATGATTTCCAACCCAAAAAAAAAAAAACCTAGAGATGGGAGAACGTTCCTTGCAAATCAAGAACCTTGTCATAAAATAATTCGCGCAGAGCCCATATTTTAGCCAAAAAAAATCTTCTGGCTTCTTAAATTTTTTGTAGTTTTAACAGATGATTCCGATAAGAGACAGCACTGTATTGTTATCAGAAGACAGAAGGATGCTTCAAGCCTTCATCTTAAGGCGTTGACAAGAGGCAAATGAACAAAGTAGGCATGTCTTAAAAGAAAATATTGCCAAATCTATATACCTAGTTTGTGGTAGCGGAAAAAATATATGTTAATCTTGAACATATTCCCCAGAACTTGGTTGTTACCAAAACACGTTTTGAAAAAAAAGCGACAGAAATTGACAGTAAACTAACCTTTTAACTTGACTTCCAATCCAAAATATCTGTATTAAATATCATTGTACGTTGGTATTTAACTAATAAAAATAACGTCTTATTTTAACACAGAACTTGGTTCAATTTATTTTAGATTACCTACTCAACTCATTTTTGAGTAAACAGATAATTGCTTCGTATTTTGCAATAAATTACAAACGTTGCGTCTATGCAGTCCGACAGTGACCGCGCTTTAGTTGTTGTCAGCGTCTTTACATAATACAGTGAAAGTGTCCATTTTATAACTTACCACGTCACGCAAAATGCGTTTCTTTATACTTTCACAAAGCTAATTGATTTTTATTATCTTACAGGGTATTTGCGATAGGCATTGGCGCGACTTCTCTGCTGACGTTATTCACGCCGCCGCTTGCGCACACCAGCACAGCGTTGCTGATAGCGGTCAGAGTTGTTGAGGGACTGTTTGAGGTACGTGTTATACGCTATTTGGTATATTTTTGTTTTCTCTGTACAACTCTAGATTTAACGTGTTAGCTTTGTCGAGTTTTGGAGTGCATAGCTTAATCAGCCTAGAATGTTCCCACTGCTTGGACACAGGCCTCATCTGGATGAGAGGGAGCGGGCCGTAATCCACCACGCGGGCCCAGTGCGGGTTGGTAGATGTCACACCTCTTCGGATTTTTGGTTCTAGGACATGCCGGTTTCCTCACGATGTTTTCCTTTAGCGTTTTGAGAGCAGTGGCGATGAAATAATTTAAACAAAGTAAAGCGCCTGTCTGGGTTCGAACCTGCGACCTACATCTCGTAAGTCGCGGCTGTTACCACTGGACCACCACTGCTCAATGCTTATGTAACTTGAATTTAAAAGAAAAGCAACTTGCAAAAGCGCTCATTTTAAGTTCCTTCGGTCAGTATAAAGCCACTACTATAATTAAGTTCATCGGAAAGACCTAGAAATATTTCTTATAGAAATACATTAAATAGTGGCACAAAATGAAAAAGGGACGTAGAAGATGAACTGATGGGAAAATTTCAACTGTCTACCTATTAAGGTTCAGATGCAGCCCGCTGACGGACAGACGGATGTATAGCGGAGGCTTAGTAATAGGGTTCCTAAAAAAATAAAAACAAAGACAATGGCGCCGATTCCCTTGTTCACAAACTAAACTAAATTTAAGTTCAGTGCATCTTTTTCTTTCTATTTCATTAGGAAGAGGACAGAAGATAAATTTTAGTTTAGTCCTGTCAAATTAATCAGCGCCTGTCACTACTCCATACAAGTTTAGACGTGATTAAAAACTTGCCTACTAAAATTAAGTTAATTTACGTCAAGCGCCAATTTCTAACAAATTTAGTTTTATAACACGAAAGTATTCCGACCGCTCGCGCTCCCGCCACAATCCGCGCGTTTCAGGCGGAGACGCCTCTCGTACCCGCTCGGCCAGTAAGGGCGAGTCGAAGCTCCTAGAACACAGAAGCTTCCTTAAAAATAGACGACGCGCAACCTTCTTTTTTTTTGACATTAGTTGTCTGACATCCGTCAACTCGGCTGCGCACCAAAAAGGGAATCTTTGGTACGATTTACGAAACTTTATCTTCGCCCCCACACTATTAAAGTTTTATATTCTAGACCAAGCTTATTTTACTGAAAAAAAATCTTAAACTAGTGACTAAATTATAGACCTATTGCTCCCCAGGGTGTAACCTACCCATGCATCCACGCAGTATGGTCTCGCTGGGCGCCTGCCTCAGAGCGAGCTCGCCTGGCGACGTTCGCGTTCAGCGGCAGCTACGCCGGCACCGTGGTGTCCATGCCCGTGTGCTCCCTACTGGCGCACTACACAGGCTGGCCGGGGATATTTTATGTTTTTGGTAAGTTCACTCACACAACAGCCGATATATTCTGAAAAAATCTTACTTGGCTGTTTTTGTAGCCAACTAGCGCACTTAGATGCCGATGACAACGAACTGACGTTAAAAAATCGTAGTTCGCGCAAACAGTACTTACCGTGAAATCTGCATAATATCCAGATTATTTAAGCATTGAAGAGGCAACACTACATTTTTGCTATTTTTGCTATAATCTTATCTAATCGTTATCTTTACTAATATTATAAATGCGGAAGTGAGTTTGTTTGCTTGTTACGTCTTCACAACAAAACGGTTGAACGGATTTAGATGGAATTTGGCACATGGGTAGACCATGACCGGAATTAGGACATAGGATATATTTTTTCCGGATATTCCCACGGTATCGAGACTTATGCGGGCGAAACCGCGGGGCGCAGCTAGTATTATAATAAATGTTAAAATGTTTGTTTGTATGTTACGCTTTCACATCTGAACGGATTTGGATGAAATTTGGCACATGGGTAAACTATGACCTGGAGAAGGACAAGCCTGCTTTTCATCCTGGATCGCTCACAAAGACGAGGGCAACAGCAAGTATTTTTTTTTGCCTTCAGTCAAAAAAGGCATCATATCAAGCATCGCATCGGAGCAATTTCCCGTGAAATGTTTCATGTGTTAAACAAGTTATTTATATCTACTACAGGTCTATCGGGTTTGGTGTGGACAACGATATGGTGGATTGTCGTGAAGGAATCACCTGAAAAAGATCCGCACATAACACCCGCTGAACTAAAATATATACAGGTAAGAGAAACTGTGGAATATGATATAGACAGTATGAACAATTTTAACACAGTGAAAGAAAAGAAAGAAAAATATTTTATTTGAGACACGCACAAGAAATACAAAAAGTAAAAAACACACCACACTGTACACAACGAGTAATTACTTAGTATTTTATGTATTTTTTTTTTAAGTTACGCATGTTATTGCATACTTTAGTCAGCTAGAATCACAAATATTTCTGCCGAAAATTTTCACTTAGGTACCCGATTTATTATGTCACACAGGGGGACGTCATTATGTCATTCGGTAGGTAGGTAATTGCTGAAAATCAGCGCAGTTGACGATAGGTTTGGCCGAAGTCACAGCATTTCGCTGAGCAACGACCTGTGGTCGCACAGATGCGACGCACTGTTTAATTGTTATTGTTTGTTACAAAAGTAGCCACTTTGCAATCGGCATTTTGTTTTGATTGTTTGTATGTTGTCATTTGCCATAGTCGCAACACACAGCAAATATAACGCAATTGTAAATTGTCTGTGGTCCCAGGCCCTGACATCAAGCAATGGACAAGATTGTCTTAGGCTTTTATGGCTTAAATACGAGGCTTTTGGCTTTTAATCATGGAGTGGTAGTTTGAATAATTTATGTGGCCTACCTATATGGTCCTTTCTTTGGTATTGTTCGTCGCATCATTGAGCTGACGATTACTGTCAAATGCGTGCACTGACTGGACAAGTCCACTCAATCGGTGTGGTTCTTTCATCATAAGACCATTTCAGACAATATGGTCCTGAAATGATCTGACCAAGATTATTTCTGGATTTTTATATACTCATCGATATTGATGAATTTGTATTTATACAATGACATGAATATTTACTTTGTAAAGTATTATATTTTTATTATTGTGAATGTGAAGACTATGTAGGTATTTTTTTTTACTCTTCTCTCTCAGTTAGTTTTAATCTTGATCTTAAGGTCTTAAGGTTTAGTAATTTATACGGCCTACCCAAATGTCCTTTCTTTGGTATTGTTCATCGCATCATTCAGCTCCTAAGTTCTGTGTTGAGCAGTATGATTACTGACAAATGCGTGCACTGACTGGATAGGTCCAATCAATGTGTGGTTCTTTCCTCAAAAGAGCATTTCAGATACAAATCTGCACGGCCTTCACATCTGACCAAATTATGTCTGAACTTTAGAAGAGACTGTGACCTCTGAGTTTGTTTCGGCCTTTCTTCTCAGAGTAATCAGATATAGTTGGGAAAAGGCTAGGCAGATGTTAATCGTTTATCATATTCATTATCATTTATCATATTCATTATCATTTCAACCGACACTGACCGGATTTGGATGAAATTTGACAGATAGGTAGCCTGGAACCTGGAGAAGGACATAGGCCTTTTCATCCTGGATCGCAGACGAAGTCGCGAGCAACAGCTAGTATTGTTATAATGATTTTTGACGGCAAGGTTGGCTCTGTCGCCATCATCATCTTTAATATCCTAATGCCAATTTATTAAGTAACTGAAATAACAAAATACCGGCCAAGTACGTGTCGGACCACGGACAATGAAGGGTTCCTAGTTGAGTTAAATATTTACACATGCTCAGTATTGATTTCGTAGACCGTGAAAATATTTTTTTTTAATGTGTTTAGATATCGATACCCATCACGTCTGTGAAATTTACACAGAAAAAAAAACTGTTTATGAAACTGATATTTCATATAACTACAGTCGATGACCCCAAAAAAAAACACGGAAACATTTTTTTTTTTAATTTAGATTTCGATCGATACCCATCCCAACTGCGGAATTTTCCTAGCTAATAGTATAAATGTGCAAATAGTCTCCGAGTAAAATGGCTGTGTGACAGATGGACATAACGAAATTATGAGGGTTACGTTTTCGCCATTTGGCTACGAAACTCTAAAAAGCCTCAAACGTAACAATATTCAGGGTGAAATTTAATTCATGGGCATTCTCAGGTCAACTTTTACCATGGGACCAAACATGAAGTCACGAAAAACAAAACCTCCAACCACCAAAAAATTATGTTCGCTAAATTCGTCAAAATATAGGGAACAGCTGATTATTTTTTTTTTTTAGGATTTCAGGTTTTGTCCCGTAGTAAAAGTTTTTTATAATGATGAGTACAATGACCTCTTAAGAGGATGCCCATGACTTCAATTTCACCCTGTATATAGAGCAATAACTAAATAAGTATAACTGCATCCTTTCCATTTTCCAGGACTCCCGCGGCACTCAAGCGGTGGAGGGCTCAAAGATCCGTCACCCGTGGAAGGCGATGCTGACGTCACCGCCAGTGTGGGCCATCGTCATGGCCCACTTCAGTGAGAACTGGGGATTCTACACGCTGTTGACTTTCTTGCCTACTTTTATGCAAGGTATGATGATTTTACAGTATTTCTTATGACATAAGCTAACTTTATTATATTTCATTTTTGCGATTGGAACATTTGTATCTGAATTACTGAACTGATCTGAAACACTGATATGTTTCATTTGGATCATTTGGATCATCGGTTCAAAGGATATAAAAAAGCAAACAATCTGCCGCGTGCCGCATCAAAGTAAAACGATAGCTTAACAGTTCAAATATTATATGTAAAAAACGACCTTATAGTATTTGATATGCAAGCGCCTTAGTGGTCATTTTTACGTGCATGGATAACGATAACGAAAAACTGTGAGAGTATGAGTGATACACATCTCATTTGGTATCTCTTTTTGCCTTGTATTGATTGTAATATGTCACCCTCTCACTCGCGACTGGCGAGTCTAGTATAGTAGTCACTCACACTTATTCAGTGTGTCTCAGTCTCCCTCTCTCGCTCACTGCTCAGTCGCGTCGCGCGGAAAGAGCACAGAGGAATGTTTCAGATCCAAATAATGCGTTTGAAACGATGTTATTGAACCAATCTTTTGAATCACTTCAACGATTCGGATCAGTGAGTCAAGTATGATGATTTTACAGTATTTATATATTATTTATAAGCAATTTTAATTTGTAATAGTAGCCCAAACACTTGGCCGACGCATTGACTAAAAGGGCGAACTAAAATATTGAGCCAAAGTAGCCAACTTAAACTCAATATTAACCACTAACAGTATAAAAAGTCAAAAAAGGAAAGAGAAAATCTCAAAAGAAATAAAAGACGAGCGACCCTTACAGTAGTAGCATATGATATGTAACATCTGACATCTCACATTGGTAATAAGCAAATGAGCAGCGACAGAAATTAACCTCAGAATTTAAAAAGCTAAATAGTGAAATAATTATTCGAAGAATTATTATTCATTACTCGTGGTCGCTCATTAGTCGAAATTCGACCCCATCTACTTACAATCTATATAGTACTTACTAATTCCATGAGTACATTCATTCCATGCTATTATAAAGTACTTACTAATGCCATGCTATTAAGAAGTACGTACTTTTCCATGCTCAAGCTGTCAATTCCTGTTACACATTTCCGTCCCTTTTCACGAAATCACACAACAAGCGAGAGGAAAGTTGTTACACATGAAAAATCATACCCCGCTTCCTTTTTCAAAGCGATCGCTGCGCGAATACGCGATCGTCGCGTGTTGTCAATCTTTGTTCGGAATACACCCTCTGTCGGCGCGACAACACGTTCAGATTCACCGAACAACGTTCCCATGTAGGTTTATGTAATAAAATGTTTTGATTTAGATTTTGAAAATTTGTTATCCTGCTGAACTGCCATACTGTGATAAATCAGTTCGAGGCACGTTGCAAGATTCCTCACTCATCGCGCATGATTCGCGATAGTTGACTGTTCTATAGTGGTTGCCTTTTAGCATAGCATTAGCAGTCATTGACCCACCTACATTTTCTAGCCATTTTTATTTAAAAAAAACTGAAATAAAGTCTTGAATCAATATCTACGCGATCTTCAACATGTAACGAATAAGCAAAACCATACATAGTTTATTATTTGGGTTCCTACGGAGAGATATTAGGTAAAGAGCAGTGACCGCTATTGTCGTGCTAAAACGCGACTACTACTAAAGTAGTCAGTAGTCACAAATCTTGTGATATGAAGTTTCATTATCATATCAGCCAAAATCTTCCATTTCTGAACAGGCTTTCCCCCTAGTATCGTTGTAGCTCAATAAAGCTAACTGTCGAAAAGAATACCTTTTTTTCGCAGAAATTGCCTAAAATATTAACAGTATTTATTCTTTGTAATGTTTATTATTCCGTTTTCATACTTAAAGCTAACTGTAGAAAAAATACCTTTTTGCCTAGAAATTGCCTAAAATATTAACAGTATGTAGGTATTCTTTCTAATATTTATTATTCTGTTTATTTGTTTTCATACTTATTAAATACATTTTTAAATATTTTTATAAAAAAATATTAAAAATGAGCTGTTGCCCGCGACTTCGTCTGCGATCCAGGATGAAAGTTGTGAAAGAAAAAAAGTGCCAATTTTTATCCAAATCCGTTCAGCCGTTTTAGCGTGCAAGCGTAACAAACAAACAAACTATACGATAATAGTGGTCCGCCGGTATCCAGGACTCCAGAGACAGGAACCTCCTCACGATGCGAGCCGTATCGAGGAGTACTGCCTTCTGAATCAGGCCCTTGATCCAACCACCGAACGAGAGCCTCGAGAGATGTTGGATTTTGGCCATCAGGCCATAATATTTTATTATTATTATCTCAATTAGAGCACCTGCCATCTTATCTCTTCACCACTCTCGGTTGACTGCCTGGTAGAGAATGCCTAAGGCATTAAGTCCGCCTTTGTACCTTATTGTGTGCGAGAACCAAAACAGGAGAAACGGAGAGCCAAAACCGCCTAATGCGGAAAAGCATATTCTGCATAGCACAAGTTTATAACAAAATTCCAAAATCCATCAGAGTTTTTAAATGGATTTAAAAAGAAACTCGTAAGTCGCGGCCATTACCACTAGGCCACCACGAGTTGTAGGTTCGAGGAGTTCGAACCCAGACAGGCTCTTTACTTTGTGTAAATTATTTCATCACCACTGCTCTCGAAACGGTGATGGAAAACATCGTGAGGAAACCGGCATGACCTAGAACCAAAAATTAGAAGACATGTCACATCTACCAACCCGCACTGGGTCCGCGTGGTGGATTACGGCCCACTTCCTCACAGAGAGGAGGCCTGTGTCCCAGCAGTGGGAACATTATAGGCTGATTTATTATGTTATGTAAAAAGAAACTGAAAAACTTGCTATGTAATAAGTGTTATTATACTTTAAACGACTATTTGAATGATACTTTGACATCCTAATTGAGCTGTATTTATTTACTTTTTACTTTGACATCTAACTCGGTGATACTCTGACATTAAATGATACTTTGACATCGTCAATAAATTGTGTGTGTATATGATATTATTTTTAACTGACACCTCAAATTGTAATTTTAATTCGTAATTATGCAATCGATAATGTTGATACTAACCTAATAATCTCTATCCTGTAATAATTGTATATACCTAATATTTCCACGCTACACTTGGCAGAATGTGATGATCATCATTCATCATCATCATTTCACCCGAAAGACGTCCACTACTGGACATAGGCCTCCCCCAAGTACCGCCACTTCGACCGGTTTTGTGCTTCTTCATCCAGCGGGTTCCTGCAGCCTTCACAAGGTCATCGGTCCACCTTGTAGGAGGCCTTCCAACGCTACGTCTTCTGGTGCGAGGTCGCCACTCCAGAACCTTTCGGGAATTCTTCGGGCTATGTCGGTAACCTTGATTCGCCTGCGGATCTCTTCATTTCTGATTCGATCATGTAGAGAAACTCCAAGCATAGCCCTCTCCATTGCCCATTGAGTAACTGTGATGATACCATTGACTTAATTTAAGACCATATAATGTACCATATTCTGACAAATAAATAATTATGATTATGATTAGAAGTTTAAATAAATAACCCACTTTTTTCCAGACGTATTCAAATTCGAGACATCACAAACGGGTTGGTTATCAGCTGTGCCCTACCTGGCAATGGCGATCGTGCTGCAGGTGGCCGGGCACATCGCCGACTGGATGCTGCGGCGCGGCCTCATGTCCAGGACTAACATCAGGAAGCTGTTCAACTGCGGAGCTTTTCTGTCACAGGTCACTATTGAAATGTATAAGCATAACATCTCGCCTTATTTC
The DNA here is from genome assembly GCA_905333075.3 of Atethmia centrago. Taxonomy (NCBI): domain Eukaryota; kingdom Metazoa; phylum Arthropoda; class Insecta; order Lepidoptera; family Noctuidae; genus Atethmia; species Atethmia centrago. The sequence continues at coordinate 24,147,055 of HG995374.1, read as the reverse complement.
CCTGAAAGGTTTGAGCAGAGTTGTACCTTATGTACACCCACGATCGTCTGCCTCGTCGGTCTAGTGGTTGCAAGCGCTACTGCTGAGCATGAGGTCCTGGGTTCGATTCCCAGGTCGGGCAAAATGTTATTGGGTTATTCTGTCTGGATTTGTGCCCGGTTGATGGCAATAGGCTCGCCCCCTATTACATGGGACTAAAACATAACTGGTGTACTATTGAAATGATGTGCAAACAATTAAAATAATGTATTGTGGTTTAAAATTCAGGTAACAGCTTATCTTATTCGACTCATTCTGAATTATTCGACCGACCAACTTAATAATCGATCGAATAGCGTTACTAAAGAATAGGGAATATGCACATATTTTTTTTTCCACTAAATCAATAAAAGACAGTGATAAAAAAAACTCAAGAAAAGTATTAAAAGTTATATTCAACTACTGCGTGTTGCTTAAAAAATTATGAAACTCCAACAATTTTCTACTACCGCGACAGAAACGGACGTTTTAGCTGGCGGGCTAAAACAAAGCAGTTTCGTCATATAAATTAAATTATTTTTTGAGCTTTATTCAGGCCGTAATCGCACTTAATTACTTACCTTAGTGAGCGTTCAAGCACTTTGCAAAGAATAGATGTTTATTCACATAGTTTTTCCGTCTCCTCCGGCATTGTCGAATACGACGCGTTTTGAGTTTGCGTTCCCTTCCACCAATGCAACATAAAATAATGAATAAAATTGTAAAATAAGTACTGCATTAAAAAATGTAAAAAAATAGGAGTTTGTTCCTTGACTCCTACACAATGTATATTTAAATAATGGATAAGTTGTGAATTACGTACATATTCCCTATTGATAGTCATCAACTTCAAAGCATTTACTTTCTTGTGAGAAAACTACGGACAGAAACATTTACTTATTTATCCTCTCACTGGAACGCCGTACAGCTATTTTACCAACGGAGCAAAAAAATACTTCATGTGCTGCTATCCGTCCACCCTGTGCGCGGTGGACATCGAACGGACGGCGATGGATCACACACGCTCACATAGCGTCAAGACACTTCCCCATAGTTCCATAACTCTATCCATATTGGGCACATGCTAAGCAATTTTTTGAGAATCGAATAATGTTTTAAAATAAATCATAAAAATTGAAAAGGCAAAATTTTGTTGCGTCATCCTGCCTGACAGATGGCAGAAAAAAAATCCTTGATCTCGCTATAGACGCTACTATCACCCGTACTTATAATTTTTGAGTAATAGTAAAGTCTGTTTTTTAATCTCGGAGACTAATTTGACAGCTGCAAATGTCAAACTTCATATTGCAAAACCAAACAAAAATAATTTGAAATGTCAAATTAGTCTCTGGGATTAAAAAACGAACTTTAGTTACTTACACAAACACATATCATAAACTCAGGCCTACTTCCCACGGGGTTAGGCAGAAGCTATAGAACGCCACCTGCTACGATCTTGCATCAAAACTAAACAAAATTTAAGAACTATTTCCTATAATTTATCTGCTAATAAAATGATTTATTTAAATAATTTCAGACGGTGTTCATGGTAGCAGCGGCGTATTCGTCCACAGTGACGGGATGTCTCGTGTTCCTTACCATCGCTGTAGGGCTTGGGGGCTTCGCCTGGTCGGGATTCAGGTAAATAGCATTTATTTGACTAAAGAAAAAAGTAGACTGTAGTAGACTAGTAGATAACCAATGAGCAGGACCTAGGAGCAGTGGTGGCCCAGTGGTAACGAACCCTGACAGGCGCTTTAGTTTGTATAAATAATTTCATCACTGCTCTCAAACGGTTCAGGAAAACATCGTGAGGAAACCGGCATGTCCTAGAGCCAAAAAATCCAAGACATGTGACATCTACCAACTCGTCCTGTGCGCCGAACTATGCGATTCTCGCACAGATCAATTATAATTATTCTTATAGCTTGCAGGAACTTGTTCCAAGTCTTTCTAAGAAACAGCTTAAATCACGAATCAGCGCTTTAAAATTATATGCCATATAATAATAATAATATAATAATAATAATTTATTTATTTCTTACCACAAATTATAGAGAATGTCAGTAAAAAGTCTACAGATACAATTTTATAATTAATTTGTGGAAGGTCACCAGGCTTATATTATGAATAATAATTAATAATAATATACATGAGAACTACACATCAAAGACCTGATATCACACAAATCCTGCCTCGTGCAAGCAGAGTTTACCGCGTGACTAGCATATATACAACGTCCCGACATCAACCGTCGGGCAGTAGCCCACCAGACACGACACCCGTCAGGTCGGAGGATCCTCCCTTTCCTATAGAGGATGAGTGAATTGTACTAATTGTACACCCTGTTCCTCATACCTCTATAACCAACAAAACAAAATTAAAACGTTTCCAGTGTGAACCACCTGGACCTGGCGCCGCCGCACGCCAGCGTGCTGATGGGCCTGTCCAACACCGTGGCCACGCTGCCCGGCATCATCAGCCCGCCGCTCGCTGGCTCCATTGTTACTGATAAGGTATGACTTATTCATTAAACTAACCTTACAAAACTTCTAATAAAAAACAAACATAGGCAAGTACAAATGCCGGCATTTATCTTTAGCTCTGATCCTTAATTACTTTAAGCGATTTTGGACCTTACTCCTAAGACAATACGACGAGCACATAAACCCCCACCACTCCGCCGAGAGCTAAAGTTAAATTTTTATACCAATGTTATTCCAAAACATAAGTGCGAACACATTACAAACATTCAAAAACCTGAGAGTTTTGTAATGATCTTTAAATTAATTAATTCAATATTTTATTGTGGTGAGCTAAACGCTAGGTTACAAAGGGGCCACGAACGTTGCCTAATCCAAGGTCGCTAAATAAAAATCATGGATTTTGTTATAGGTACAGGTGAGATGACTTTTGTAGCTTCCTTAAGATTTTTACCGTTTTTCGAGTATATGTATGTATTTATATATGTATGTCTTTGTCTTTGGCATGCTCGGTAGGCTAAACGGCTTGATTGATTTTGACATATGGAGATATCATTATCATATCAACAGATTCGCGTCAATTGCGGAAGTGACATGGGGTATAACATTTTAATATGGCATCTGCGAATCAATCAAATCAGAGGGGAATAAAAAAAAACGAGCGAGCCTTACAGTAGTCGCATAAGATGGTGAGATGTCAGATGTTACACACATCTGACATCTCACCTTGGTAATAAGCATCTGAGCAGCGACAGAAATTAACCTCAAAATGAATAAAAAAATATATAATTATTCATTACTAGAGGTCGCCCACTGGTCAAAATTCGAACCCCTCTATTTACAATCTAACGAGTTAAAAGTCGTAGGTTCGAGCCCTGACAGGCGCTTTACTTTGTGTAAATTATTTCATCGCCACTGCTCTCAAAACAGTGAAGGAAAACATCGTGAGGAAACCGGCATGTCCTAGAACCAAAAATTCGAAGACATGTGACATCTACCAACCCGCACTGGGCCCGCGTGGTGGATTACGGCCCACTCCCTCTCACAGAGAGGAGGCCTGTGCCCGAGCAGTGGGAACATTATAGGCTGATTATGTTATGATTATTTTAAATAGCCAATTCCAAATATACATTATAACACTTTTTAGCCACTATTTTGACACAAACTAAAAAAAAGTACGTTTTCTTTTCTAAAACCCATCCTATCCTATCGCATCTTGCTAACCTTACTTTACCGTATCGCTTATTTACTAACCAATACTTAACTGAACAATTTGTTCATTGATAACTCTAAAAGCTTAAAATGAAACAATTTATTTAAAAAAAAAACAAATCCCGACTGCAAAAAAAATAACTTTTAAAAAAGGAAACAAGATGAAAAGGAGTATCCTTTAAGTACTCGATACAATCCCAGATGCCTCCGACCGCATTTATTTATTTTTCGATTCTCTTTTCATCTTTTTCCATCTTTTCAGTTCGTTTTTTGCAGTCGTGTTTTTGTTTTTTTTTTTAAATAATTCTTTTATTTTTATTTATAACAATCCGACACTGAACTGACCATTATTTTTCGCTATCGAAACTTTCCAAAGCATTACCAAATAGCACTTCTGACACCCTAAAAGACTTAAATAATTAACTGTTATTCCTGCTCATTCCAGACCGCCGAACAATGGCGCATCGTGTTCTTCATCTCTAGCGCCATCTACCTAATAGGCGCCATAGTCTATGGAATTTTCTGTTCAGCGGAACTACAGCCCTGGGTCGTGGAACTCGACACCGACGCCAGTTTCGACACAGATGGCGCCTCCGTCACTACAGCCAGAGGATACGATAATAAAGCCTTGGATCAGAACTCGGAAATGTAAATTGATAGAAGAAATAATAAATACTAGCTGAAATGTGATTATGTATTGGAGCGTTGTATGAAAGTTGTTTTGTTGAATGTAAACGAGGACATTTTAAAGTGCGATTCACACGGAGGTGAATTGGCATAGTGTAGTTTGAGTCTTAATTTTAGTGTATTTCTCAAGTCTTATCGAAAAAAAGATGATGTTATGGAAAAGCTTGATGTAAAGGTGATGAACCACTGTAAGTAGTAACTATGTGTGTGGTAACGGTGTTCAAACTTCATCTTTTTCTTTGTGTGTCTTTGCCTTTGTGTGCATCGCGCCTAAGTTGACGACATTTCCTGAAACTCGCACACGTGTTCTTGATCGTCGTATCGATGACTCCATTTTGTATGTTTTAAATAAGCTTCGACCAGAATTCGGTCACTTCGACAGCGTTAGGGTTGGCCTCGCAAAGGTCTTCCATAGTGCAGATATTATTGCACAGAGAGCACGATAAAAGGTGCGGCGTCGTTTGGGGGATGGCGCTCATGACGTGTTCTTTGTTAGTAACGACTCTTGAATTTTAGTAGAAATCAATCTACCTAGCCTTTTCCCTACTATGTTGGGGTCGTCTTCCAGTCTAGTATTTTACATATAGCGACTGCCTATCTGACCTCCACAACCCAGTAACTGGCTAATACGATACCCCTTGGTAAGACTGGTTGTCAGACTTTCGGGCTTCTGTCGACCCGTAACGACTGTTAAAGATCCACGAATGACAGCCGGGACCAACGGCTTAACGTGCTTTCCGAGGCACGGAGGAGTCTCGATGGTCACTCATCAGGGACCAACCCCGGCAAGCGTGGCTTAACGTGGCTTAACCTAATGGATCGACCCGTGCGACTGTTAATACTTAGCCACGAGCTCGAGCAAGTTTAGTGGTAATGCCAACCTTAAATTATCCAACTTCAGGGCAAAAAGACCATGCATTCTATAGTGATAAAAAAAATGTTTAATTGAATCAGTGTTTGACGCATTTGTATATTTTTCTTGTATAGTAATAGATTATTTTAAACTCAATTTAGTTTTAAGACATATTTTTAAGTTTTTTTTGCCCCTTTTCGTTTAGGGTATTCACATCATAAAGGGCTGTAAGTGAAAATTAAAAAAATAAATGTATATTGCTGAACCTTTTATTATTCAAAGCTTTAATGTTGCCTATATCCGTCCGTGTAAAATAATTCCATTTATAAACGTTTTATTTTTTTTAATTTTGTGTGCAAGAATTTTATGATATCCTCTTTGGTGTAAATATTTATAAGTGATAAGAAATATATTGTTTATGGTGCCCGTGATATGTTAAATGATGTGTATTTGTAGCCTCGCATTAGTGTTTCTTATATTTGTATTTATTATTATTATTATTATTTTAAAAGCTTCTACACCATTATTAAGACCCCGTTGATGATATGAAATTCACTTAGAACTAAAAAATGTATGAACTTGACTAATTCATTCTGTAATTGTGTCGTTTATTTTGTCTCCTAATTTGCAAATAATGTTTTTGACTAGCTGAATGACACAATGAAATTAAATGATGTTTTTTTTTAGTTTTTATTATCATAAATCGTCTTTTAATTTTTTTCCAATTTGTGTACCAAGTTACGAGCGCGCAAATATGGATGTTATGTACTTTCATATAAGGCTTAAAATTGCATTGATTGACGTTCGAACTGTTACGACTTTTCTATGATAGGGTCCAATGTTTCCATCATGTCAAAGATCTGCTTGTATGTATTAAATTGATTGTGATAATTTTAGTTTTAAGTTTTGAACAGCATCTTCATAATATCCTACAATGTGATCTGACTTCTAAGCTATGCTGTAGTTTATGACGTTGTAAGAAAAACTTTTATAAACGTTGCTTAAAGTTATACAATGGTTAATCTGAAACTGAACAACGATCAAGACCTGTATTTTTAAAAACGTTCGCATTCTAATCTTTTTTCAAGCTGTCAAAAAAAACCTCTAATTTACCTAGTTTTTTTTACAAGTTTTGACATTGATTGTCGCTGAAATAACATTGTGTGAATTTGAACGTTTTTAAGTACGAGTATTAGCCTACAGCATACATTTCTGACGTTAAAATGTCTCTTAACTTTAAGTAGCGTTTGTATCTTGACTAAATAGTGTATATGTCGCAGCCAACAAACTTAAATAGCCTAATACTTAGCCTTTTTACAAAATGGCGCCGTTCAACTAGCGGCCTGAATGATTTTCATTATAGATTAGTTTGGAACTCAACCACACGCGAGCTGAATTGGTTGGTGGTAACTAAGCCAGAGCACCCCGACCAAATAAGTCTGGTTAGAACTGTGACCAACCACGCGCGAGCCGAGCGAGCGAAGCGAACGGTGCCGCGCCAGCGGCCGGCGAGCGCTACTTCCAAAGTCTAGGCTTTTAACTGAAACCCTAATTAAACTAGTTGGCTGCAACATATACACAGACTGTTGATTAAGTATCCATAATTCAGAATTTCATCCGTTATGGAGTTCATTCTACTTGTTCCCATTAACTTTCCTATTTCCAATTAATTACATAATTATGAGTTTTATAGGGGCTCAATATGAGGGTCACTACATGTAACAAAATCCAGTCTGTATAACAAAGTTACAGCCTGGAGTCTGGATTTGTGCCCGGTTGATGGCTATAGGCTCGCCCCCTATTACATGGGACTTAAACATAACTGGCGAAATGTGGGTGTTCTATAGGTACGCCTGTACCTAACCCTTCGGGGAATACAGGTTTGATGTTTTGGATAACAAAGTGGCTTTTTTTTTATAAGCCCAAACTGAATCACAAGGTTTACTATTTTGTTTAAAAAGCATAAAATCCTCCTACATTTTGATTATAAATATTGTAATCGTGCCAATCTAATTTCAACCTTATAATTCTGTAGATAGATACTTTATTAGTTTTAGAGTTTAGAGATTACTCTAAACTATCGTTTTAGTATGTAATGTTGCTTTGAATGTTACCGAATGCTGTATGTACTGATAAAGGATATAACTAATTATTTTGTATGTGTTGTGTATTTGAGAACATATTAAAATTATTAAATTTCCTTCTGTTTTCTTACAATTTATTTTATTCTATTTTATGCTAATGAGAGTACCAAGCATGTACCCTGTAGCCTGTGAATATGCCATGGCATACAGAAATATCATAAAACAACCATTTATGGTGATCTGGCTTTGCCTCGGCTTCTCCTCATCATTCTACTGTCCTGAACCCAATTTTAGTGGTCAACGTAAAAATAAAAATCAGAAGTCATTTATTCAAACTAAGCTGAGAATTAGCAATTTTCGAACGTCAAAACTACATAAGACAGACCCCCAAAAAGGCCCTTCCTTCGCCACTTCCTAGTGCTTTAGCTGGGAAGTAGCGCAACTAAGGGCCTTATCACACTAGCGAGTTGCGAGCGAGTGGAAAGGGGCGAGTGCGCAGCGAGCTCGCCGCAAGTTCGCAACGTGATCGCCACGAGTTCGCCGCGTTTGCGGAACGAGAGTGGTTGACGTGAGTGTACAAGGGAGCGAGTGTATTATATTCTGAAAACGTAGCGAACGCGTTGCGCACTCTTGGCGATCACGTTGCGAACTCGCTGCGCACTCGCCCCGCTTTCCACTCGCTAGTATGATAAGACCCTAACTCCCCAGCATGTCTCCCGTAGCAAGTCTTCTTCCATACATCATCATCATCCGCCATCTCAGTAGTCACCGTCCTCCTAGCTATAATTATCTTTCCAACAATCCATCCACTGTCTAGTCTACCTCTACTCTTCTAGCCTCCCCTACATAATAATTCATCTTAATGTACAGAGACTTGTTACGCAGACTAAAAAGTTATTTTAATTTACAGTACAACTACAGAATTTGTGTACAATCTGAGAAAATAATATTAGCTTTATTCGGTGGGGAACCCCGGATTTCTCAAAAACTCAATTGGCATCAGCGCCATCTATTGAAATATACCTATACGAATTAGCTTACTTCTGATAATTATTCTAATTATTGCATTTAAAAGCATTAATTTTCGTTAATACGAGTTGAATATTAAAAACATTGGTAAAAATTTTACACCTAGGAATTATTGAGAAAATTTTCCTAAGGACTCACGACTTATTGATTCTATGATGCTTATTTATCACATCAATGGGGCTTTATTAATTACAAAATAATTTTGTAAGATATTTACATCAATTCCAGCTATTAAATAGGGCTTCATAGTTTAAAAATTGTTTTATTTACAATTACAAAAAAAAAAAACATAAATTTAACAAATTAATGTCTTCGTCTTGTTCTATATCATATTTAATTTATCTTAATTAAATAACGTAACAATATACATTCGTTTATACTTCATTTGTTTACATTATGTTAAGATATATCGTAATGATGCGGAACTCACATTTCAAAGTACCTACCTCTTTCACTTTGAGATACCGGCGACGAGTACTCAAGAACATGTCTCTTTACCTGTTAAATAGCATTAAACAAACAAATAATGATAAATTATGCCATATTACAACAATTTTATAACATATAATAATACGTAATAAACATTTATTTCTACAAATAGTATTTCTTAACTATTTTAAAAGAAACGTTAACGAAAACAGCGGCGAATTCAAATCGTTTGGTACGTCACAACCGCCGTACGATGTTTGTCGGCGGCGTGTCGGCAAAACTATAAAGGGAGCCGCCTCTTTGATTTGCCGCTTTTTCGTTGAACGGACTTCAGTTAGATTAAAACACACGTTGGATCAGTTGATTGTTCTTGATTTTCTAATCGGTAAAATGTCGGAGGAAGGCAAGTGTATGACGCGGAAACTCCTCGACCTGATGCAGGAGACAGGGTACCCGCTGGTGCAGCACAACGGCCAAAGAAAGTTCGGGCCTCCTCCGAACTGGACGGGCCCTCCGCCCCAGAAAGGTTGCGAGGTCTTCATCGGCAAGCTTCCTAGAGAGATTTTCGAAGATGAACTGGTCCCCGTGTTCTCAAGGGTGGGTAAGATCTACGAAATGCGTCTGATGATGGACTTTTCTGGGTCCAACAGAGGTTACGCCTTCGTAACTTATACTTCGAAATCTGATGCCTCCAGGGCTGTGAAGGAGCTGAACGGCATAGAGATCAGATCGCGCCGACACATTGGCGTCGTGAAGTCTGTTGATAACTGTCGCCTGTTCGTTGGCAATATCCCGAAGACTAAGACCAAAGAAGAAGTGTTGGTGGAACTGTCTAAGCGCGTGGCTGGGATTGTGGACCTAATCCTGTACAAGAACTGCTACGACAAGAACTTGAACCGAGGCTTCGCGTTTGTGGAGTTTTCCTCTCACCGGGCGGCGGCTATGGCACGGCGAGAGCTTGTTCCTGGCTGCGTCAAGATCTGGGACCAGGATGTGATGGTGGACTGGGCGGAACCCGAGCCCGATATTGACGATGAGCAGATGCAAAGGGTGAGCAGATTCTAATATGTTGCGCAGCGTATAATTTTTGATTGACATGCCGTGTTTTTACGTGTTCAGTTTAGGAGCTCATTGCAGTTGTATATTTAACATCAAGCTTGCGAGTTTTGTTAGTACCTAATAGCACCCATTTCTTTTAATTCATTTTCCTATTGGGCCATATAATGTAGATTGTTTGTTTTTTTTTTTGCGGATTTCGTTTTTTTTTCTAATTCGATTTCCATTTTCGAGACCTGCTATGCCAATTTTGTTTGTCTAAACACGTTTGCAGTTAGTGTCCTATCCCTGTGTTTTTCAACGTGTAGGTTGCTTTTCTGATTTAGTTTTTTTTTCTAATGAGCATTTTCGAGACCTGCTAATGCCAATTTTGTTTATATTATTGTCTTAACACTGGACTTTGCTCTATGGCGATTATTTTAAGCTCTGCAAGCCTTGGCAGATACGTTTACAGTAAGTGTCATAACCCAGTGTTTGTCAACGAGTAGGTTACGACCCCAGGGGGTCGCCGTTACTTTCGATTTCTAACTTTGATTGAAGTGCCACTTTGGGTGCCTTTAAGAAGTGTTTGATTCCATTCCTACTTGTGAAAGTTAACATTTTCATCAATGGCTCTAATAATAGGCAAACTAATCACCTAAATTTACAAAATCCTATGTGTAGCAAAATGGATCCGCTGTGTGAAAAATTGGTCAATGAGAAATTAATTGGTCAACGGGTAATTGTAGGTACCTATTGTTTTTTTGGTAACAAAGGTACCCAAAGTGGGACTTTAATCAAAGTTAGAAGTAGTGGACGGTAGGGGGTGAAATATTTTTCCATACTAATGGGGCTGTGCCATGAAAAAGATTGAAAAACACTGTCCTACACTATAGGTGTAGGGATTGTTTATTTATACCAATATGAGCCATGACACCTGCTATGGATTTATTTACTTATCTTTACATTTTAATTAATGAAACCTGCATCTTCTTGCAGGTAAAGGTGCTCTATGTTAGGAACTTCCAAATTAAGACCACACCTGAAACCATTCAGACCATATTTGAAGCGGCCATCAACAATCAAATTGAGCGTGTTAAAAAGATCTACGACTATGCATTCATCCATTTCTACCAACGTGAGCATGCAGAGTTGGCTATGATGAAGTTGCAGAATGCTGAAATTGACGGAAGCAATGTGGAGATACGATGGGCAAAACCAGTTGTTCGTGAAATTTACCGCATTCAAAAGATGAACAGAGGCAATGCTAAATTTAACCATAGTTTAACCCTGTCTCAAACTCTCTTGCTCCACAAGCAACAGAAAGAATACATATCTTCTCCTAAAGAAGATGAAGGCATTGGGTCAGCGGGTGCAGATGACTCTTCTAATGGGTCACCATCAGACATGAATTCTGCTAGCTACTATATGTCTAAAGAACAATACTCATTGGCTCCAGCTAAGCTTGATTCAATGTGCAAAAGGTAAGCTAACTTTTACCTACCCATTTATTTGTGTGCCAACCTATTAGACTACCTGGTTGGCACGCAAATAAAAAAGTAGTCTGACACCCTCTAACAGTTAGAGGGTGTGCTAGACTACTTTTCTACCATAATTTTATTACCATTCTACCACTTCTGTTTTGCTCATAATATTTTTACTTTCTTTCTAGATACATGTGGGCGCCTCCAGTTTACAACTACCAGAAGTACGTAGACCCCACAAGCACAGAGATATGGATAGGAAGAATTGAGCTGCCTCATGTTGGTTTGCCTCTTCTGAGTGTAACTCGTAGACTTGGACCCCTGGCAACAAGACCCTGCCTTACCATGCAACAGGCCCAAGTTGAGGCTGCTGAAAGTGCATTGCAAGTCATTAAGGTACCTATGTAGACATTTTGTTAATGTTATTTTTTTTTATGTAAGTATGTACACCAGTTTTAGGGAATACTTTTTCATTTGGTAGAAGACTCCTGCATGGTGGACCCTCACCAATTTTTAAATGGATTTTTAAGTTGGTTTCAATTTTAATCCAGTTTGTCTTTGAAATTTGATTAATTTTTCACACTTTGTTTCACAAAGTGGGTTAGTTTGTTACGTCGCAGGCAACAGCTAGTAAACTAAGGAAAACCTAGCTATCGGACAATCCATTCTAATACTTATTGCATAGTTACTCATAATATTACTTAGAATAGTGGTACTATGTTTTCATGGCAGTGTGCTTTGTAGAAGTATATTTTTTGCTATTTACTTTTTTTCATCTTTCAATGTAATTGATTTCAGATGCTGAAAGCAAACCTCATTCAGCAGTCCATGCCAGCACCGCCGCTCGCACCAGTCTACCCTACCATCATGTCACCGTTGCAGAGCTGCTTCAATGTACCATATGACTACATGACACCACAAACGGCCATCTACCAACCTAGGCCAATGCCTGTCACCATGCCCCCCCTCTGGAGAAACGTTTGATTTCAATATTTAAAATAGACTAGGTATTGATTCTTGGAATTCTAAGCTATATTCCTAAGTGAATAAGGTGAGAATTCTTTTGTAACCTTCTGATGTGCTGCTCATGAAATCTTAACGACAATCTGATGGTTGTACAGTTGCGATTTCTTGAACATTTCGAAGTATGTATTTTAGGTTAAGTGACTTTCTTAATAGGTACCTCATATTTGTGACTTTTTGTTTTGACTGAGTTTAGTATATTTTTGACCTGTTTAAATCGGACGCACAATCGCAGTAGGTAGTTTTTCTTTGATGACAGAAGTTTCAGATGTTCGTTTTTGATTTTCGTTATTCTTAGATTCAAAATGTAACGATGTTCGTTTTTGATTTTCGTTATTCTTGGATTCAAAATGTAACATTTTTTTTTATTTGTTAGTTATCATAGATGTTTAATTATGAGTAGGTATCTAAATTGTGACTTGGATTAATAGTTTAAAATTGAATTTTAAACTAATAGGTAGCAATTTAGGGACTTGCCAAGTATGATTCTCAAGTATCGTTTATTTTCGATTGGTTTTGTTATGGCATATATATTTACAGACTGTAAAGTTGCCTGTGCAGTGCTTCCTTGTGCTTATATCCTAATATATTCAGAGTGAATGCACTGCTTTGACCTTTTGTTTGCTATAGACTTCTATGTATTTTGTAGAATAAATAAATAGTTGAAACATACCTATGCTTTTTATTAATAAAGATCCTGTTTAATTTGCTAAATAGATTCTAGATTATGTAGCTACGGTCAGCGAGGAAATGCCGCCAACATCCTCGGTACAATGCCCCGAAGGCTATATTTAGGCTTAAGTTTTAATTTAATATAATTAATGTTCATAATCAATAGTGACTTGCGTAAATTCACGCCATTTTATGGGATTTAGGCTTAAGTTTTAATTTAATATAATTAATGTTCATAATCAATAGTGACTTGCGTAAATTCACGCCATTTTATGGGATAGACATTATTAGGATCAATCAACTGGGTACCTACTTTTCAGTCTCCGTCAGGTTGAACGGTCACTAGGCGTATTTAACGTTGAATTTGTGCCTAAGAATTTCTTACCTATTTTCAAACAATTGCTTCCATCGTATTCTATGGTGAACGTTCATTCTGATGTCAGGACGGCCGGTCACCGAGTCCAACTCAAAGCATTTATTTGTAAGCGTCAGGACCCCTGGACCAAGAGATATTTGATGTTTATAAAATACCAAAATTTACTACCTTTTTGCTACTATTTGATACCTAACTTCAAATATTTAGTACCTCAACTGATAGCGAAAAAACGTAAGCGTCAGGACCCCTGGACCAAGAGAGATATTTGATGTTTAGAAAATACCAAAATTTACTACCTTTTTGCTACTATTTGATACCTAACTTCAAACATTTAGTAGGTACCTCGAAAAAACACGTAAAGAAAGTGGTCAGCCATTCTGACATCAGGACGTCTGGACCATTTTTTTTTCATAGTTCGAGACAACATAACTAATTTATCTCTTTGTAAATATTTACTACCTTTTTAGTACCTTAACATATATTTTTTTCAAATATTTTTGGCATTCCAGAAAAATGCTACGCAAGAAACTTTGTTAGTTATGTATATTCTCCCTCACACACACACACACACAACACACAACAACACAGACACACAAACAAACATTACAGAATAAGCAATAATATTATTAATTATTATTAAAAAAAAAATATGTAAAAACCTAAACCTGTCCTGTAAACCTACACTGTGAAGTGAGGCCCCCTCCTAAAATTTGTATGCTTGTTTTGTTTCTCTAAATCTTGTTACATTCTGTAATCTTCTTGTTGTTTTTTAAAGTTTTTTATCACCTCCCTCCATATACCGTAAGTACAAAGAGACCTTCACAGTAGCCCGCGAAATTCAAATTTTCGTACGTTTTTTGCAATTTGCAAGATGTCATGAAATCCTGACATTTGATAGCAATACTAACATAGGGATTTGTATTACTGATTGTAATGATTATAATTATGTAAGTACATATTTTTACAGTCGCGAATCATACTTTAATCAACGCACACCCAGACACTGAGCTGCACATTGCAAAAAACGTACGAAAATTTTAATTTCACGGGCTAACGTGAAGGTTCCCCCTTAATACTTATGCCATGTAAATAGATAAATTGTCACTTTATTAATAGAAATATCATCATACATCAATTAATCATAAATAAGCTTGACTTCCGCAAATCTTGTTATCACTATAGTTAGTTGGTCTCTCATACTGCAACAAAGTTTTTGCCCGTAACATATTCATATTTAGAACACTAATCTGACGACGGTATACTTTTTATTTCCAACAATATTCGTGGGTACCGTATAAATTATTTCTTAAAAACTACCTACCCTCATATTGGTTAATAAAGTTCGTCACGTCGCGTCTTGTCGTTCGCGTCACACAGTTCCACCAATAATTATTTCTAATAATATTAATTCGCCAGTGGTTATACTTAAGCAGTGATTACGTATATTTTCTATAATAAACTATGAAAAGAGGTCGGAAAACTGCAGTTCCATTAGAAGAACAAAAGTGTGTTTTGAGTGAGTTTAAGAAATACTTTTCACGTAAAAATGATTTACCTTCACCCTGCGACCCAATATACCAAGACATTACCGAAAGATTGTCTTACAAAATGTCAACAAAAGCTCTATACCTATCAATAAAAAAAAATTACGATTTGTTTTTTGGTCACGACGAGTCCGATACTTGTTCTGATAAATTTGCAGAAGCAAGTATGGCAACTAACAAAACATCTGAGTGTGAAACTTATAATTTTTTTATTGATATTTATCAGTGGATTAAAATTAAGCCCATTGATCGTTGCGTGAAACGTACAAGAACCTTATCCTATTTTCGCAGTAAAACTTTGCTACCAAGTCACCAATGGGCGAACCTTCTAAGAGAAGAAATATGGAAACGTGTACGTTCGCCGTGCAGTTGGATATTCCAAAATTATTCAATTAAAAAGGAAGCCAACATTAGGTGTTATGGTTCCTGTAAGCAGTGCAAGGCAAAGGTAGAAGTAGTGATTAATTGGCCAACAGAAAAAATTGCGCGTTGTATTTGTACCATAAGTAATTATGATGAAACATTCAAACATGACTACACAAAAAAAATCAAACTTTCCCCTGTAAAACGCTGTAAGCTTAGTGGTGATTTAAAGTTTGAACATGCTGTGACGGTTAGAAACAAACTGAGTGATTCTATAATGAATAAAAATGATGATAATATGACAAATAAAGTATGAACAGCGGAAAAGCACATATTACGATCCGAATCCAATAATGGCTTTGTGGATTATGCCACGTCTATCTCCTTATGATACAATGATTAGATCCATCTCAGTATTTCCTATTTGCATTTATTATTGGTCTATTGCACAGGAACAATTCTACAGGGATTATAGAAAATCTGAGAGAACTGTATTAAGTCTTGACGCAACAGGAAGTATCTTCAAGCCATGTGGACCAAATAAAGATTTAGTACACCGATATTTCTATATTCATGCGTGCTATTATCAGTTTATAGTGAAAGTGTACCAATAATACAAATGTTATCAGACAATCATACTTCAGAAACAATATATAAATGGCTCGACACATGGTGTAAAACTCAAAATAATGCAACTCCGAGTGAAGTAGTCGTTGATGACTGTGCAGCCTTGATCGGAGCTGTTGTAAGAGCTTTTACAAAATTTGACTCGACAAAAGAGTATGTTAATGCCTGTTACATAAAATTAGAAACAAAAGAGCAAACACCAGATGAATGCTTCATTCGTATCGACACCAGTCATTTTGTTAAAATTCTTTTTAATCTGGCATGCTTTTACCATGTAGATCAAAGAGTAAATTGTTTTTATTTTAAATGTCTGCAAGAAGTCAAGCGATGTGAGATTATGATAAATTGAAGGAGATGGTAATTAATCTGATCATAGTGTGTCTGAACAAATATGATGGGCAAGATAAACAAGGAACCTTAACAAGATGTGAAAACGCTAAAATCAGGTTAAAACGACTGACTTCTTTCCAAAACACCTCTGATTCTGAAATCGTTATAGAGGAAACCAGTAAAATTTCGCAAATGTCATCAAACAAATCTCTATTTTCAGACACTGAATCAAAAGGCATTGATGATAAGCAATTTACTGGAAAAAATCCTAAATGGTTTTTTGAAGCTGTTGATTCTGAAAAATTATTGCTTACTCTCACTGATAGTGATTATTGTGCAACACACGACAATTTGTATTATTTCCCACAATTTCTAACAACTTTAACACGACTAATGGGACAACTCCCGTTATGGTCCAATGTTATGAAAAGAACTTTCCAATCAGAAATATCAGCCCCAACTTCATCTAATGTCGAAGTTTACTTTAAAATGTTGAAAAGATATTTATGCCAAATAAACACGAAATCGTATCGTATAGATGAATTTATTGCTAAACACTCCGAGTCTATTTCGGGACAACTGAAAACGGCAAATAGTTCATTAAATCAAGGTAATAAAAAGAAAAAAAAAACGAATGAAAAGAAAAAGGATAAGAAAACTAATTTTATAAAAGGTATAAACAATGAGTCCGTTTTTTCTGATGCGCATTCAATGTTAGAAAATTGGAAAGGCTTAGGTATTGGAAAAAAGGAAAAGAAAATAAAATTCATTAAAAAAAATTTATTGAGAAATGGCTCCTTAACTTTGGCTGATAAAAATTATATTATTTTAAATACTTGCGCTTTTGACGCAGTTGCACAAGCGATTGCCATTGGAGTTGCTGATGACTATGCATTGGGTAGGATCATACATACCAATAAAGATAAAGAATATTGTAAATTCATTAAAATGATTGTAGCCAACGATACACAAAATGTTTACAAAGTCCGTACAGAGATACTGAAAAAGTATTTTCAAATCAAATCCATTGGCGATAAAATGTACGTTAATTGTGAATGCAACGTTGCATACATATTTGAAAAGATATTGTTAGATATAATATATAGTGCAGATATAAGAGAATCTTGCACAAATTTTAACTGTCTTGTAAACAAGGTTCATAGGAAATGTGCTTTTTTGCCACTTGACTTCAACAAAGACACATTAAGTGAATCTGTAAATTCAATGATTAACAGCGACAGCAATATGTCAAATTGTAGACATTCTAGCTGCGACGGTATAAGAAGCATAGATTATAATTTGAAGAATATTGTTGCCTTTGAGCCCAACCCTGAAGTACAAATTTGCATCAATGATTTACCAGAAAATATATCTTTAAAAGGTATAGAATACAATCTATTGTCTGTTATTGAATTTGTGCCATCTGCGACTCCCGAAGGTGTAGGACATTATAAATCGCATTGCCGACGAGAGTCGAAATGGCAATGTTACGACGATATGTCTAGTAGAGTTACTATAAGTTGTAAGAACATCACTGCTCATTGTTTAATATACGCCATGAAATATTAATTATTTAACTTTCATCAATAATATCATGTACACTATAAATTTCCAGTATACGCTGATCTAGCATTCTAAAGGATTCCCTTACAATAAGAGGTCAGCATAAACTGGATATTTATAGTTTGATATTATGTAGCCTACAATCCTAGTTATTAAAATTATTTTCTATATTAGAGTGTATGATTTTCTAATCCACAATATAAATGTATCTATATCCTAAAAATATAAGCTTTATGTGGTAAATTAAATGTCCATTATAAAAAATCCATTATGTATAAAAATCTTTCATGCGTAGCATTTTTGTGGTATGCCAAAAATATTTGAAAAAAATATATGTTGAGGTACTAAAAAGGTAGTAAATATTTACAAAGAGATAAATTAGTTATGTTGTCTCGAACTATGAAAAAAAAATGGTCCAGACGTCCTGATGTCAGAATGGCTGACCACTTTCTTTACGTGTTTTTTCGCTGTCAGTCGAGGTACTAAATATTTGAAGTTAGGTATCAAATAGTAGCAAAAAGGTAGTAAATTTTGGTATTTTCTAAACATCAAATATCTCTATTGGTGCAATCTTTCATGCGTAGCATTTTTCTGGTTAGCCAAAAAAATTTGAAAAAAGTATATGTTGAGGTACTAAAAAGGTAGTAAATATTTACAAAGAGATAAATTAGGTGTGTTGTCTCGACCTATGAAAAAAAAAATGGTCCTGACATCCTGATGTCAGAATGGCTGACCACTTTCTTTACGTGTTTTTTCGCTGTCAGTCGAGGTACTAAATATTTGAAGTTAGGTATCAAATAGTAGCAAAAAGGTAGTAAATTTTGGTATTTTCTAAACATCAAATATCTCTATTGGTGCAATCTTTCATGCGTAGCATTTTTCTGGTTAGCCAAAAAAATTTGAAAAAAGTATATGTTGAGGTACTAAAAAGGTAGTAAATATTTACAAAGAGATAAATTAGGTGTGTTGTCTCGACCTATGAAAAAAAAAATGGTCCTGACATCCTGATGTCAGAATGGCTGACCACTTTCTTTACGTGTTTTTTCGCTGTCAGTCGAGGTACTAAATATTTGAAGTTAGGTATCAAATAGTAGCAAAAAGGTAGTAAATTTTGGTATTTTCTAAACATCAAATATCTCTATTGGTGCAATCTTTCATGCGTAGCATTTTTCTGGTTAGCCAAAAAAATTTGAAAAAAGTATATGTTGAGGTACTAAAAAGGTAGTAAATATTTACAAAGAGATAAATTAGGTGTGTTGTCTCGACCTATGAAAAAAAAAATGGTCCTGACATCCTGATGTCAGAATGGCTGACCACTTTCTTTACGTGTTTTTTCGCTGTCAGTCGAGGTACTAAATATTTGAAGTTAGGTATCAAATAGTAGCAAAAAGGTAGTAAATTTTGGTATTTTCTAAACATCAAATATCTCTATTGGTGCAATCTTTCATGCGTAGCATTTTTCTGGTTAGCCAAAAAAATTTGAAAAAAGTATATGTTGAGGTACTAAAAAGGTAGTAAATATTTACAAAGAGATAAATTAGGTGTGTTGTCTCGACCTATGAAAAAAAAAAATGGTCCTGACATCCTGATGTCAGAATGGCTGACCACTTTCTTTACGTGTTTTTTCGCTATCAGTACTACTAAATATTTGAAGTTAGGTATCAAATAGTAGCAAAAAGGTAGTAAATTTTGGTATTTTCTAAACATCAAATATCTCTCTTGGTCCAGGGGTCCTGACGCTTACATTTATTTCAATTAAACGATTTACAGGCACTTTTGGATTGTCAAGGAGTCGGTTAGTTAGAAATATGAAGCTATGTAGTAGGTACCTATGGTTTTCCATAGGTACCTACTACGCTCCTTGGCCGTTTCTTGCCCGTTCTTCTGAACGGGCAAGAAACTCCATAGACACTCATGTGAGGACGATGTAAAATAAAAAACGCGTCCATAGTAGCAAAATAAACAAAAACAATTTCTAGATAAAATAATTACAAATAAGCCGAGGAAGCTAAGAGGTGACCAGTTCCAACTGACGGCGCCCGTTCACGAGCATGACGCATGGATCAGCACCATTCAGCTCAACCATTTTGAAGGGAGCTAAATGACCCAACACACGCGCCACCATCAGCGAGACATCTGAGTGAGCATGACATACTCTCAGCCGCCAGGGCCCATTCAAGTCAATTACATAAATAGTAGCTCTATTATACATAGTACTCACACCTGTGCAATGCAATTATACAATACAACGTAATTGAATTTATACAATGCAAAGATAGTCTAAGGGCCAGGCCACACGGTGCGGTGCGGCTCCGGCTCGGCGCCTGAGCGGTGCCGCAACGGTTTCCTACATATAAAAATGTATGTTATGCCATACGGTACGTCCGGCACCGCTCTTGATATGTGGTCAATGAACTGGCACGTATATATTAGTATTTTCTACGGATTCACGGATTTTCTATCAGACCGGACCCAGTGCGTTAAAATAGGCGATTATATCAGCAGTGAACAACCACTAGATTTCGGTGTGCCACAAGGAAGTTTGCTCAGCCCCTCCTCTTCCAAATCTATGTTAACAAACTCTATCTACTTACTCTCCCTTCTACTCACATTATAGCGTACGCCGATGATACTGTTCTACTGTCCAGCGGTCACGACTGGGAAACAGCTAGGGAGGCCGCTGAAAGTTCCTTGACCCAAGTTATGATCTGGTTGGGCAGTAATGGCTTAACCTTGAACGTCAGCAAAACGAACTTTATAGCCTTCGGTTCCAGACCCTCTTCCCTTCCATCTGACCTCTCACTACAAATCAAAGCCCAAGTTTGTGACGAGCGTGACAGAATTAATCTCTGTTCATGCCAGACTGTGCCGAGAGCCTCCTCCGTCAAGTATCTCTGTATTTACCTTGATTCCAGTCTAAGCTGGAAGACCCACATTGAATCTTTGTCTGCGCGCACAAGAAAACTCATTTACGTGTTCAAAAAGTTAAGAACCTCTGCAGACAAAGGTATCCTAAAATTGGTATACACCGCTCTATGTGAATCAATACTATCGTTGGGGTGGTGCAGCCAAGACAATCCTTATACCAGCTGAAAGAGCCCAACGTGCAGTAATCAAAGTCCTATTAAGCAAACCATTTAGGTATCCCACTCAGCAAGTTTATTCAGAATTTAAAGTACCGACAGTCCGACAAATTTATATACTTCGAGCTATCACACGTACACATAAAGTGACCCCCCCCCCCCTCAATATATGTAAAAACCCTGCGCTCAGAAGAAGACCCAAACCCGTTTGTCCCAATGTTTGTACAAATACCACCTTTGCACGACGGCATAACCGTTATTTAAGTACTATCGGCCAAAGTTCCGCATGCTCACCTTAAAGGCGATAATCGCATAGCACGACTCACGACTCGATCGCACAATGCACGAGTTTTGACCAATAGGATGCACAAAGCGTATTTTAGTGGTGTTCGTATTAGTATAATCATGTATAGAATGTGTGACACTCACACTAGGAGCGTACTATGCTCACTTGTTTCTGCTAAGAGACGAGTTTTTAATGGGCACGGCCAGCGCGGCTCGGCGGCGGCGTGAGCTCTTTGTTATTGAATTGAATTGTTATTTTATTATTGACAAGAATTAATTTTAGTACTCATATCTTCTGTTTGTTTGGTTTAGAAAATGTATTATTGATATTGCAGTATTTACAAAAATAATTTGTAATAACTAATAAACTACAATTTATATGTATTAATCCACTTTAATATTTTCCTCTCTCTATCGGGTCTATAGATATAGGTTATTTATGAACACTTTCACTGCCTCTCCAATTTTCACCATATCCTATGTGATGCCGCATGCCGCAGCAACCGCACCATATTCCCTTCACAATAAGATGAGACATTGAAACGAACCGTTTTATTACAGTCCGTTCCACCGATTTTGACTTCTATTCCGTAGGCTTATGGATGGCATTAAAGGCAAAAAAGTGGTTACAATACCAACTGTTTACTGCAGCTGCCATTTGTCATGCCACCAACACAATAGCATTCAAAATCGATTGAACGGACATTTATGGTTTGTTTACCTTTAATCTCACGGCTCCCTGAATACGTTAGGTATAGGTGCGTTGACCGGCACTGCATGAAGGTATCAAATGTTTATATTGAATTTTTTTGTGTTTAATCGACTTTATTAAAAGTAAATAACTATCTAAATTTCTATGTGTTTGTTTATACTTGGGCAATTTGGGAATACTTGAAAATTACAGTAATATTTGAACCAATACTCTGCGCAGTTCATACAATGTTATCAGAGCTTTTTGTTTGTAGCTAACGCAAGGCCGCAAGCCGCACAACTCTTGCAACTGAAATAAAAATAAGTTCATTATCTAAGACCCATTGTTATTTAGTGGGAATGTCTGGAAATTCGGTTAAACAATAGAGGACGGCTTAATACAAGGGCCATACGTTTTTTTATTACCTTAGGATTATCTCAAATGTTTTGCAGTTGTTCCTTGTATTTGGTTTAATACTTTTAACAGTAGGTAATTGTAATATTACCTTTTATTCATTAAAATAATACAGGGTGAAATTGAATTCATGGGCATCCTTTTAAGGGGTCATTGTACTCATCATTATGAACAACTTCAACTATGAGACCATACCTGAAATCGCGAAAAAAAAATCAGCTGTTCCCTACATTTATGTTTGCATAACTCGACAAAATGTAGGGAACAGCAATTTTTTTTTCTCGATTTCATATTTGTTCCCATAGTCAAAGTTGTTCATAATGACGAGTACAATGACCCCTTAAGAGGATACCCATGAATTAAATTTCAGCCTGTATAACGAACAAGGTATCGTTGCAATTAAAATGCCCAGGCATGCCGTGCAGGATGAGCACTTTAAGACTGGATTATAATCAAACCAACACTTTACTCTTTTATAATTCATGCTCTAGTCATAGTTTGACAATTCATGATTTTAAGCGAAATCATGCATGTCAAGTTTTTTTTTGACAAATCTAACAATGATTCAGTTCCTACGCCACTTTAAAATTCAGAAGCTTATCAAGTAATTAAACTGAACTATAATTTGTGCCTTGGCAGCAGTGAGAGTGAAAGGATTGAAATAAAATGTTGGGTACTAGTGAAATATATATTTTTAGTTTGTGTTCATTTAACATTATGCAGGATTAAAGATTTATTTAGGTTGATATTTAAATCTTATCTGTATAATAAAAGATGTATAGTAAGTGCTTTTTGTATGAAACTATCGGCTGTAATCTCAGTGTGAAAAAATAAACAGTTAGTTAAAATCTACTTGAGAACAATTTTAAGGATTTGCTGTTGTAGAAAAAAAAACAATATAAGTAACTTAATTTATTTTTAATAGACTTTTTCAAAACATTAAAGATTCATCCAGAAATTAACATATTATAACAAAAAATTACACAGAAATTATCATCAAAATGCAAAATATTATAAGTGAAAAGATTCTTACTCATAATATCATTTATAAACTGTATTTATCTACACTTATATCGTAAAGTTCAAAATATGAAATCAACACAACAATGACAAACAGACAACACAACAACAACAGGCAAAAAGCCTGTCAGTAAATAAGATTAGGAGAATATTGCTCGTGCAGTTCTAATGAAATTGAAAAGTTTTAAGATTAGTACAATTTAAGAATCTTAATAATTTTTATAATTTGCAATAATTACATTACACTACAGACTAGGTTTATCAAGCAAATGAGATCAATTATTTATGAGGTGGACGGATATGATGACACTACTGAATATGTAAAATAACAAACTAACGAGATCGGGGCTTATGACAACATTGATTGTAAATAAAACAACAAATCCACCAATAAAGGCAACATGACACTAAATTGACATCAATAATTTTACAAGACTTCAAAATCGTTGGCAATATTTTAAACTATGATTACGGTCTACAGTCTACCCTTTTTTTTTTTTTTTTTTTGGGTGGGAAATCATCAAATGACTTCTCCCGCTCTGGGCGGAGCGGGAGGGTGTGTCAGACTCTTACTGACTAAAACCCACCCGTATTCCTTCCTGTTGCCTGACAGTCTACCCTGTGACATTAATCAACGAAGTAATATAATACAAATTGGAATAATAAAAATAAACCTAATAAAAATAGCTATACAGGGTTATTTGCAAGCCGCCGGAGTCGCGGGTTGTTCGAAAGAGATACCATGGCCCTGGCACAGGCAACTGAAGGAACACGGGTGGGTTTTAGTCAGTAAAAGTTTGACACGACCTTCCGCTCCGCCCAGAGCGGGAGAAGTCATTTGATGATAAAACACTTATAAGCTCGTAGGACTATAATACTAACATCATAAATAACAACTTTTGACTTATGACTTTTAATAATTCATAAAAAAATAATTTCATAATACAATTAAAAATATTTATTTTGATCGCTCTAAATTTGAACAACTCTACGCGGTACCAAAATATGTAAGTAGTTAAATAAACAAACAGTGCGTTGCGAATGCAGGGTCGCAGCGGTACTTACTACAAAATACAGATCTAAAAAGTGTTATTACAAATATTACAACAAAAACTTGAAAGTTTACTTTTGGTATTCTAAAAAGTCATAGATCAAAAGTGGTTGTACTAATATAGTCCTACCAGGTGTTAGAAAAATAACCCTGTATAATGTAATTATACAGTATGTTAATTAACGAAAGGCGTTCCCGTTAACCCGCAATAGTATAGCGTCCACATGCTACCAAAATATGACCATTCGAAAATTCACGAAAAAAATCTGCTGTTCATTACATTTATGTTCGCATACCTAGCTTAACAAAATGTAGGGAGCAGCTGATTTTTTTTCGCGAATTTTTAAATGGTAATATTAATTGTAGCATGTTTGGACTATTGCGGGTTAACGGGAACGCCTTTCGTTAATTAACATAGTGCATGTTAAAAATTATATTAACTTAATATTTCGTCGCTGCTCCTCCCGCATCTATCACAGCATCGCAACGGCTAAGTCCTGGCTAGGTCCATCTAGCCAGGACTTCGCACAAATTCGAACCTCTGAATGTGTCCCAAACTTGTTCGCAATGTGTGACAAGTGCTTCCTTCGTTCTTTCTGCTCTACTATCCCATCTCTGGACCATTAAACCCCACAAATTTTCAATGGGGTTTAAGTCTGGCGATCGGGAGGGCCATGGCACTGTTTTAATTTGTGGTTGCCCTCGCAACCACTCTTGAACAACCCGCGCACGGTGTATCGGGCAATTGTCCTGGAAAAAATAAAATTCTGGCACGTCCAGTTGTGGATACACCGTGCGCACTGTGGGTACCATGATGGTTTGTAGCACCTAAATACGTTTGGCCGTTTGCCCTCCCTGGTATAAAAGCGAGCTCGCCTGGTCCAGCAGCACTCATCCAGCCCCACATGTTCACTACAATTCTTCCCGATTCTGCATTTGGGTTCACATTTCGAGGTTCGTATCTTGTGTTATCTACACGCCATAAATTCCGACGACCTTGTTGGCTAGACCTAAAGCACTTTTCATCAGAAAATATGGCGTAAGAGAAATCGAAGTCCCTGTAGTCACGAGCGAATCGCACGCGAGCAGCTTTCTGCTCCTGCGTCAAAATATTTTTTTTTGCGGGACGTCTGTGATGGACTCCAGCTCGATGCAACTCGTTTCTAATAGTTTGCATCGAAACTTCGTATTCTTGTGCGAAACTGCGAGTGGGTGTGAACGGGTTCTCTTCATACGTGGCTATCATATTATTTAACTCGTTTTCGTTTATAGCCCGGGGTCGAGGTGCACGAACGCGTTCTGTAATTTCTCCGTCTTCATATCTTCGCACCCAGCGGCGCACCGTTGTTCTCTAACGAAAAAAAAAAAAAAAAAACAATCAGCATCGATTTTTTACATAATATAGGAACTAAGTATAATAACACGAGTACACTACAAAAGTCTTATTCAAAGGGCACAACTAGTACACTATAAATAAAAATTATAAGTATTGAAATACTTAAGGTGTGCATTTTGGTTGACTTCATGATAAATAAACTCTTAACTTTTCTATAACTAATTTAAGTAGTTATAACATTCATAACTATATTTTAAAATACAAGTTGTAAATGCAATAACTGAAAATCTCTTAAGGGGTCATTACTCATCATTATAAACAACTTTTACTATGAGAACCAAACCTGAAATCGCGATAAAAAAGCAGCTGGTCCATACATTTTGACGAGTTACGCGAACATAAATGTAGGGAACAGCTGTTTTTTTTTCGCGATTTCGGGTTTGGTCCCGTAGTAAAAGTTGTTCATAATGATTAGTACAATGACCCCTTAAGAGGTTTTCAGATATTGCAATTTACACCTCGTATACCTATGAGTAAGAAAAATGGCATAGCGTAAATTCCAACATTGTATGAAACTGTCCCAAGCAAATTTGTGCTTTATCTCTACTATTTAAAAGTGTTTATCCCGTGCGGGCTGGCAACGTGGCATTTCTAAAGGTTTTTCGTGGTTAAATACCAACGATCTAGTGCTTGGCCGAAAAAATAGTAAGTACTTGCTATTTTATCGGCCAGCCAAGCACTAAATCGTTAGTATTTAAAACTATGTGTGCAATTTTTTTAAAGTTTTTTTGGTAAGAATTTACGAGCACTACTAACAAAAATTTACATTATTGTCAATTACTTTCCATCTGCAGTATTATGATAAAATAAATGTTAAAAATAATTATAAAAAACAATTATCTTGTGCTTGGGCGAAAAAAAATTGTAGTTTGAAATATAATGAAATGCGACGAATGCGCTCTGGTTTTTCTAATTAAAATGCGGCAACGACGCTGTGAGATAAGGCACCATTGTTTAGGTTGTTTTGGTTTAGGATTTATTATCGGGTCATAAAAGGCTCCAACAACGTCTTTGAAAGCAAAAATAAATAAAAAGAACAATCTTATTTGAATGCATTACTATAAGTAGGTAATATCTTATGAGACTTTTAAAAAGAATCCATCTGAAAGTTATAATAATGTTATTATTTTTATATATAAATCTGCCTAGCCTTTTCCCAACTATGTTGGGGTCGCCTTCCAGTCTAACCGGATGCAGCTGAATACCAATATTTTTCATGGAATTTGTTTTTAAATTGCAATATAAGGAAAAATGCAAACTATGAAATAATAATATTACTATCACTTTATTTATTTCTATATCTCTCCCTCTATCTGATTACAAAAACATAACTTACTTGCATGTTCAACTCCACTGCTATTTGGGATATATTTAACCCTTGTCTATGCAAAACAATAATTTGATTCCTTTCTTCCTGAATCAGGTTTCGGGTCGTCATGGTTGCACCACGTTAGTCACAGCCCACACACAATACACACACAGTCCAGGATACAAGCTAGGGTCAAGAAGAGGCTTTCGATCACAGTCCGGTATACAAGCAGAGGTCACAGTTAGGCAGGCAATCAGTCCGATAGAAATAAACAGGTCGTAAAATGAAATGGCGATAGGAATTTAAGGGAAGCGTCAACAATTAGCGAGAGCAAATTGGCACTGCCGCGCTCTAGCTAATGTTTGTTATTTTATGTTACTCGCTCATTACTCACACAAATGCATATTGTCTCTAATTGGGGGAAACTAGGAAGGGGTGTGGTTTTTCACTAGCTGCGCTCTCGCAGGAATATTTTCTTAAGTGAGCATGCTTAACTTGGGCCGATAGTACATTACTTTACAACAAACTGCACAACACATTAAACATCCATTGTTTGAACAAATTCCAATGCATACAAAAAATAAAGGAATATCTGCTCACTCTAAATTATGACGACACGGAAGAATTACTCACACCTTAACTTAAACAAATCAGGCACCCACTCACACATACACATCTACACTCACTCACACATATCTACACTCACACATACATAGTTACACTCACACTAACAACACATGTCCGGCACTTAATACATACTCCCTTTTCCTTGTTATTAACTCATTTAAAACCCTCTTTAACATTCCTCCTCCCGTCTCATATCCCTTTAAAAAAATAATTATTTTAAGCTAATTCAATTTAATTTTACTTTTTTTTTCCTAATGTGCACATTTGCTAATTTGCAAGTAACCAATAGATCCATAATGGACGGATGGATGACCCCTGTAACACAGGTTTTTCGTAGCATGGCGGTCATTGATCATTTATTTTGTAACAGACTATTTGATTAAATTAAGTGTCAACCTGTAAAACTGTACTTTTAAGTCAAATAAATATGTATTTATTTATTATATTAGTATGGATATGCCTCCGGGATTTTGAAATTATTAAGTTTTTTTTAAGGTAATATAAAAAGATATTTTTATTTATTTATTCAAGAATGTCACAATTACAAACAGCAGATAATAAACTTACAAGAAATAACTACTAAATTAGTCGTATTATGTAAGTTTTTAATTGACGCACAACAGTAACAACAAGATTCACTTTATTACTTGAAAAATAAGAAAAAAACAATTTTAAATGTTTATCTATCGCATTCTATAAATTTCTAATGTAGTAGTTTAAAAATCCTTACTTGCACAATTCAATCCCGTAAGTATGAAATCCCGGAGAAAAAAAGGCTAAAGGCTCCTACATACTGGCGCGACTTGTCGCGCGACGCGACGCGACACAAAGACACCGCTTGTAGCGCTACAAGCGGTGCCTTTGTGTCGCGTCGCGTCGCGCGACAAGTCGCGCCAGTATGTAGGAGCCTTTATCCATGTTATGATTTCTATGACTATTCATGATGCGGGTACGTAAAATCAATCTACCTACTCCGATCACTGATAATAATTAACGACTAACTTTCCTTTGTTGGCAGCAAACTGTATTATTTCAACGTTAAAATCCATTTTAAAGTTTCGTCCCTATTCACCCCTGCATTTCTATTCTTCGCAAATGAGACTTAGGGCGCTTTCAATTTAGACGGTTGGTGCCGGACTGTTGCAGTCCGGGTATCGTACTGCGCACGTGCGGTTATGGTTTTTCATACAAAATGTCTCGACCTCACCTCACTCATTCTTTAATTCTATACAATTTTTAAATCGGTTCATTCGCTCACTGAGCTCAATCAACCACTCAATACTCACTCGCGAGTCACGACTTCGCTCGCCTCGCCCCTCGCCTCAATTTCATATTGTCAATGTCAATTTTTGAGGACGCGTGAACGAATGAGGTGTGGTGAGGTAATGAGGTGGTTCATTGTTGAAAATCGAGTAACTCTTTCAATTTGCGATCACGAGGACCTCAAACGAGGGACCTCATGAGTGAGGGACTCATCACTATACCTGCCTCAGTCGTTGTTCGCTAGTGCGGTGAACACATCGTGTTTTCGATGGAAATCACTAAAATTCGATCGGACTGCAGCTGCGTGTCTCTTCAAATAAGACGATTCACGTCGCTCTGCTGTCGTCCGGTACAAGGGCGTCGCCAAGGGGGGCAGGGAGGGGCCCCTCCTAGATATAAAAAAGTACCTACCCAAATGCAAAGCAACCAAAGCACCCGCTCACTTGAATTCGTCCAATTTTATGATTAACCGAACATAACAAATTAAATCGAAAGGCAGCAATTGTATATAAATCTGACCGTTGTTGATGTCCTAAAAGGGGCAAACACCTTTCGGGAAACGGGAAAAACGTTGAAAATTTTGATCGCTCTACCGTGCACAACGTGTACATTATTATAGTTATAAATATAATAATGTACACGTTGTGTATAATATTATTATAATTAATATTATGAATACTATGAATGTGTATTATAATTAATATTAATAATACACATTCATAGTTTTCCCATCCTCTATACCTATATCAATTTGCCCTCCTCTGGTTCATCGGTTGGCGACGCCCTTGGTCCGGTAGCAGTACGGCTCACGGTCGTAATAATTCTGCTACAACCGTACAGCAGCAGTCGCGCACCAACCGTCTAAATTGAAAGCGCCATAAGTGTCCCTGATAAATAGAATTATTGAAATTCGCGGTGGACATTAATTGCTTACCGATTGCTTCTGTTTTACAACGATAAAGGCTCCTACATACTGGCGCGACTTGTCGCGCGACGCGACGCGACACAAAGACACCGCTAGTAGCGATACACGCGGTGCCTTTGTGTCGCGACGCGTCGCGCGACAAGTCGCGCCAGTATGTAGGAGCCTTAATATTGTAACTATCATGGCAATAAAGATATCGACAAAAGTGTTATCAATATTTTTAGTGCCTGTCAAAAAATAAAACAAAAAGCAGTTATGCTTGAGTAGGCGATAAATCTATCGTATTGTACCGGTGGCCTTTATTTTTTTTTTGGATGTGAAATCATCAAATAACTTCTCCCGCTCTGGGCGGAGCGGGAGGGTTTGTCAGACTCTTACTGACTAAAACCTAGGGAATACGGGATTCCTTTCTGTTGCCTGTGTTGCGGGGGCCTCGGTGACCCATAAGTACCTTCCCGCGACCCCGGCAGGCATCGGCCCTAGTGGACTATAGAGGCATGAGGAACAGGGTGTAAAGTTCACTCATCCTCCATAGAAAAGGGAGGATCCTCCGACCAGACGGGTGTCGTGTTTGGTGGGCAACTGCCCGACGGTTGATGTCGGGATGTTGTATATATGCTAGTTGCGCGGTAAACTCTGCTTGCGCGATGCAGGATTTTGCGTGACGTCAGTATGATGCGTAGTTTTGTATGTGGCGCTGTAGATGCCGCCACATCACTCCCCTCCGGAGACCGGAGGTCGATAGTGAGCTGAGTCGTGTATCTTGCGATGCTTGCCAGTGCCAGGTGGGGTTCCAGTGGGTCGGAACCGGTTGTCGCATAGTGCGCTGTGGGTCGGAACTGTCTGCGGTGATGCCCCAGTGAGTCGGGGTGGCGCTGCGTTATGCTCCAGTGAGTCGGACGTGGTACAGCGCCGGGTTGAGGGCTGACTGCTGGCGTCGACCAGGAGAGCGTTGAAGAGCTCTGCTTGTTTACCGGCCGAAAGTGCAGTGTGCTGTGCCAAGGTTGCTGATGAGGCTTAGGGTGATGACCAGGTATGCGCGGTCGCTGCATGCTGGTGGTCAGGATACCCGTTGAAGCCGTGGGTGCTGGCTGGCTGTGTGACTCGCCGCTCGAGAGCTTCAGGAAGTGATGATTATGACGTCACGCTGATGTAGTTGCACGAAGGCTGCGCTGACGTTCATATTCGGGGTCACCAGTATAGAGGCATGGGGAACAGGGTGTAAAGTTCACTCATCCTCCATAGAAAAGGGAGGATCCTCCGACCAGACGGGTGTCGTGTCTGGTGGGCAACTGCCCGACGGTTGATGTCGGGATGTTGTATATATGCTAGTTGCGCGGTAAACTCTGCTTGCGCGATGCAGGATTTTGCGTGACGTCAGTATGATGCGTACTTTTGTATGTGGCGCTGTAGATGCCGCCACAGACTCCTACCTTTTTGCTGACAACATCTCTTTGAGGCGCGCGTGGAATACAACGCGCCGTCGACCCGGGCCTGGTCCTTACCGGACGGTGAGCTACCCATTGCTCACCGTCCGCAAGCCCGCGCCTACGGTGGCCGGAAATCCGCCCGGGATTCCCGACGCCCAGGGCGTCTCCTGCGGCGGCTAGGGGCGAGAGGGCGCGAAATTTGCATTTCCCTCAACCGTCCCGCCTCCTCTTTCGCGAGCATTACTGCTTCGCAGACGGAGGTGACGGCTGCCCATGCCCTCTCGCTCTGTACCATGGCCTGAACCAGGGCCGGACGCGAGAGATCTCTGCCGCCGATCGCCTCCGTACCGGTGGCCTATGGCTAAGTATGATGTTATTAAAAAGAAGTACCTATCGTATTTAGTGACAAAAACCGGCCAAGTGCGTGACGGACCACGCATAATGAACTGTTCCGTAGTTGGGATTACTTGGACGAATTTACTCCAAAAACAAACTTAACATTGTAGTTGAAAAGCCTGTTCGATATATGCCACGGTCAATTCTCCAACTGCAAATTTAAATTGGTCGACTGTAACTCGTTAACTTGTAAAGCCTACTTAGCCGTGATAGTTTTCCTTTTAATTTCATTATATGTACAACTGCCATTAATTTTTTCAAATCTCCATAAACAATGATACCCCACACCATGAGGTAGACGAGAAAAAAAATATCATCCCCACATTACGTGCAAGGGAGAAACGCAAATTTTTTTTTTTAAGATTTTATTTTAGCACTTTGTCGGCAACTATACATAGGTCTAAAAGTTATGTGCCATGACCTGTAGAAACCACTTGCGCCTATTT
This sequence comes from Atethmia centrago, assembly GCA_905333075.3. Lineage (NCBI taxonomy): Eukaryota > Metazoa > Arthropoda > Insecta > Lepidoptera > Noctuidae > Atethmia > Atethmia centrago. Next base: position 24,114,907 of record HG995374.1, on the reverse strand, counting down.
CATATTTTGTCCACTCATCAAATCAGAACGGACAAGTAGGTAGATAAGAACATTTAACCTTACACACCTGACCGATGATGCGTCATGCTGGGCCTACATAGTCGCGATAACGCGAACTCCACTTCGCGCTCTCTCTCCCGCACACCGGTCGACGTCTCGCTGTACAAGAGAGAGCGCGCGAAGTGTAGTTCGCGTTTTCGCGACAGTGTACTAAACGGAAGTTAACGAAGTTACGCCCGACGCATCTTCCGACATGTGCGACCTTAGATAAAATGTCACGATTAATGTTACATGTTTTTATTAAAGCTGTAAAGTCCTTTACAAACATAATAACCTGAACACGTAATTGGAAAATTTATTATTGCTCGCCCTAGTAGTCACACACTCACACACTCGTACGAATCGTTCATCTCGGGACATTCGCAGTGCGGTATACACGGTGCATTTTCCTATATTCTGAAAAATCCGTCCTTGCAAACACATCCCATGTTGCAAGGCTCTTCGCTGTCGCAGATCGGTCGACTCGTGATTGAAGAGCAGGTTTCGTTCGAGCAAAAAGGCGGTTTGCAATGCGTAACTACTTCATTTTGGCTACACTTGGGGCGTGCTGAAAACCAACGAGGGTTATTTTTAAACGGACTTAAAAAAAGAGCTATGCATTTTTTTAGGCACTTTGGGCACTTTTGAATGGGGAAAACCACAACTTGAGTGACCGTCACGCTCAGATATATTTAAACAGATGTTTAAATATATCCGGTCTCTTGCCAGCATCAATGTGCCTGCTCTTCTTGAGCCGACTGACATTGTCAGAGATGATGGCAAAAGACCTGATGGTGTGTCTTTGGTCCCGTGGAGTTTGGGACGGATGCTTGTGTGGGACGCTACCTGTGTAGACACACTGGCACCGTCCCACCTCCAACGGACTACTTCAAAAGCGGGTGCAGCGGCAGAAAATGCCGAAAATCTGAAAGTTATTAAATATGGAGGCCTTGGCAGAGAGTACAACTTTGTGCCCTTTGGCGTCGAGACCCTCGGTCCGTGGGGTCCCAGTGCGCATAAGTTATTTGCGGAAATCGCAAAACGTCTAGTTGATGTAACTGGTGACCGAAAAGCTGGCGGCTTTCTCGCGCAACGCATCAGCATTGCAATTCAGCGAGGAAATGCCGCCAGCATCCTCGGTACAATGCCCCGAGGGCCTTTTTTAAGCTTAACTTAGTTTTAATTTAATTTAGTTAATGTTAATAATCATCTTGTAATTTGGTTATGTAAATAAATATAAACAGATGTTTACAAGTTTGTGAAGCTAAGAAGTTTACATAGATTAAATTAGTAACAAAAGTTTACACTTCTGACATGCAGTCCTACGACTGACAGTTTTTTTTTATTTTAATTATCAGGTATTACGTAAGTACTCAGGTGCAGTAGCCAGAACATCGGGTTATACTAAACTGTCAAATTTCTACAAATGATTTTAAACCTTAAAATGTTGATGGTTAAGTTCAATACTGAATGTGAAAATTTGACAGTTTGTAGTAACTTGATGTGCTGTCAAATTTTCTTGATGTACATGGATGAATAATATTTTTATGTATTATTACATATTTATATAAGCTGTATAATAATCAGAGATCGGATATTCGGATGCATATTTACCTAAAGTTAATTTTTAGCTATGAAAGTATGGAAGCGGCTTTTTAAAAATGTTTTTTTTTAAAGAGACCACGAACAACGGGAATCCATAACTAGTCCGGATTATAGTATGTAAGCGACTTCTACAAAAATATTTATTAAAACAAAACTCTGGATTATTGGATTGCATGTTTATTTAAAATTAATGTTTCTACCTACTTTACATCATAATATTAGGTAGGTACATATCGACGCTTGAAAGGCAAAATTTACTAAGCGACATAGGGCAAATTTGACTTTATATTATTAAAGTATTTTTTTTAGAAAAACATCATATAAATTCTTGTAACCATCCTACAGGCGTAAATCTTATTGGAAATTTTATTTATATAATCATCTGAAACAGAATTTATATGACTTTTTTCTAAAAAAAATACTTTAATAATGTAAAGTCAAATTTGCCCTATGTCGCTTAGTAAATTTTGCCTTTCAAGCATCGATATGCATCCAATTACATATGTAGTCAGAAAAAAAACATAAAATTTGTCGATTCGGGTATGGCGGGCGGGATTTTTACTATCGATACAAAAGTGCATTCCATATAAGCTAACATTTGAAAGTAAGTTAATATACATTCAATTCTATAATCAGAAACCTAAATTTAGATTCCCAGAGCCGCGGGATTTTGCGACACAAAAGCGCATTCCATATTAGCCAACATCTCAACTTTAGGTGAATATGCATCCGAATATCCGATCTCTAATAATAATACTTCTACTGAGGCGAAAGCGTCAGGGTAGCCCGGAAAATTCAAACTTTCTTACGTTTTTTTGCAATTTGCAAGTCAGTAGGTATCAAGTTGTATGTTAATTAAAAGATGATCCCCAACCGTAGCAAATAACATATGACAATTTTAATTTCGCGGGCTACCCTGGCGCTTTTACCTTAAGACGCTGACAACACCTAAACCGCGGTCACTGTCAGATTGCACAGAAAAGAAAGAGAAGCGCGATGACACAACGCTTGTAATTTATTACAAAATATGAAGCAATTATCTATTTACTCAAAATTGAGTTGAGTAATCGAAAATAAAAAACAACCAAGTTCTGCATTCAAATAAGACGTTCTTGTTATTAATTAAATACGTAACGTATGTTGATATTTAATACAGATATTTTGGATAAGAACTCAAAGTAAGAGGTTAGTTTAACGTGATTTGGTAACAACCAAGTTCTGGGAAATATGTTCAAAATTAGCATATATTTTTTCCACTACCACAAACTATACAGATTGGGCCATTTTTTTTTCTTAAGAGAAGCCTATTTTGGCCAATTGGGTCTTGTCAGCGCCTTAACAGTATTACACAGCTATCAGTGAGCCCCAAGCTAGATATTTAAAGCCGGGTAGGTACTCGCTTACTGGCGAACATAGAACAAATTAACCGATAAAGCCCCAATGGCTCCGAATAGGAGCCCTCGCGGCGCGCGATTTGAAAGTAGTTATCGAATAAAAAAGTTTTTTTTGAGATTGAGAGATGACGTTATTGAGCCACGGGCCTGAGCGGTTAAGCGTCTCTTACGAATACGAATTACATAATAATAAATGATTACTCGTACATTCAAAGTGCGGTCTGCGAGTCTCGCCTTTACTCTTCAGCCTCTATTTTGCGAGTTAGATATTGCAGAAAGGTACCTCGGAGATTAATACTCACGACATTTATAAATAGGTATGCAAATTCCACCATCGTCTCTTGCGTATATTCCATCATCGCAGTAGCAGGAGGGATGGCAGTTGTCATAAGTATTGGGACAGTTAGTTTTGTTTTCTAAGTGAAGCGTGTTGCAGACGTTATAGCATGGATAACCGCATGCATAGTGTTCGTTGGGACCCGAACATTTCGCTGAAAAAAAAAAGGTTATGCTTTATTTTGTCGCATATACGTAGAATAACCAAAACCATCCGTATGTACGGCATTTTGGCCTATCGTCCGCTCTTTTCGACTTTTCGGATAATTAAAAACGAATAGTAAATTATTATATGGGTGTCGCATTGCCCTGGCTTAACTAATTTATGTCAGGGCTCAGGGCTATGTGGTTTCCCTTGTCGCACGTCACATCTAATGGCTAGATGGTCTAAGTCAAAATCACAGATTACTAATATGTAGCAAGCTAGTCAAAATTGTTTAGTATATGTATTTTTATATTTATAAACTTACCACATTGCTTTTGTGATACACAAACGCCTTCCTCAATGTTTCTGAACAAACCTGATTGGCAAACACATTTGTGTACATAAACTTGGTCATACTCCAAACAACTTATGCTTTCTTCACGATTTTTACAAGTTGGTTGAGGAGGGCATGGATATGTGCATTCGAATACTTCATTTGGCCCACAATCTGGAAAAAATAAAGATTGACAATAAGAAAAAATATTTTATCGAGACGGTTTAAGTTAGGGTTTCAATTTACCAGCAGATTTAAAAAAGAATTTTCTTTCAATGTCAATGTCGTGTATTCTGTCAGCTGTCATGTCATTATGTCGTCCTGTTCACAATAATTAAACGTTTGAACTTTTTTTAATATACTTCCATTTTCCGTCGAAATAGAAATATTGTGAATTAATTGATTATTTCTACAAAAAAAACCTAAACCTATTAAAACTGTCCAGTTACAGTCTTTTTAGAGATTACAAATAGTCTCTACTATTAGTTTCAGAAGCAGAAATGTTGACTAGAAACTTGTGTATATATAAAAATTGTTTGAGGTATTGCACAATATCTTCATGCCGCTTAAAAATCAAGCACGTTACTCATCAGCACCGGACTTTGGCAAACATAAGTTGTATTTATACTCAATATAAAAACATAACCTCTAATCATTCATACCTTGTGAAGAAAAAACTGCACGAAACTAAACAACTTGTGAAAGAAGTTCTGGAAGATCAAAGCTGTAATACGTTTACATACAGAACACATTCATGCGGCGAAATAAGACCAGAACATGAAGGAGAAAAGGTCACACTTTGTGGTTGGGTTCAATACTCAAGATTATCCAAGTTCCTCCTTCTCAGAGATGCATATGGTCTAACTCAGTGCATAGTAAGCAACGACAGCATAAATATGTCTGATATTCCTTTAGAAACAGTTGTAAAAATTAAAGGCACTGTGGCATTAAGGCCTAAAGACATGGTCAACAAAACAATGACCACTGGTGAAGTAGAAGTTGTTATGGATAACTTGGAAATACTTAACACAGTAGATAAACTGCCGTTCAACCTTAGAAACTACCAAAAGCCTAAAGAACAGTTAAGGTTGCAGCATAGGTACATAGATTTGAGGTTTCCTGAGATGCAGAATAACTTGAGAGTGCGATCACACATGCTTCATAACATGAGAAGGTTTTTGATTGAAAATCATAGATTTGTGGAAGTTGAGACACCTACATTGTTCTGCCGGACGCCTGGTGGTGCTAGGGAGTTTGTAGTGCCTACACATCATGAGGGACTCTTTTATTCCCTGGTTCAAAGCCCACAACAGTTCAAGCAAATGCTTATGTCTGGTGGTGTTGACAGATATTTCCAAGTTGCAAGATGTTACAGAGATGAGGCTACTCGACCTGACAGACAGCCAGAATTCACACAGTTAGATATAGAACTGTCCTTTACAAACTTAGACGGAGTCTTGACTATGATTGAACAGCTGCTCTATGATACATTTGTGAAATCACTTCCAAAACCACCATTTAAGAGGATGGCTTATAAAGATGCTTTGAAAAACTATGGCACAGATAAACCAAATTTAACTTATGACTTAAAGTTAGTAAATTTGAAGAATTTGTTTCCTGAAAAGTCCAATGATCATAACTTTGGTGCTTATGCACTACCATATACTAAGGAAATTGGAAAGTTAACTACAAAATACAAGGAGAAAATCAGAGAGTATGCCAAAAAACATTCATGCAAAGTTGTTTTAAATGAAAATGTTTCAAAAGATTTAGGAATTGAAATCAGTAAAAGAATTCAAAGTGCTGTTGGAGACTTAAATGCAGCTATAATTGTTTTAGGTGACGATGAAAAATCTTGCTTATGTCTGGGAGAAATACGAGACATGATAGCTTTGTTGTTGAGATCAAATAACATGCTGCAAGTCAAAGAAAATGTACAACCATTGTGGGTGATTGATTTCCCTTTATTTGTAAAAGGTGAAAATGGTTTGGAAACCTGCCATCATCCATTTACAGCACCACATCCAGAAGATATGCATTTACTGGACTCAGAGCCACTAAAAGTTAGGTCTTTAGCATATGATATTGTTATGAACGGTAACGAAATAGGTGGTGGTTCAGTTCGTGTGCACAATGCTGAATTACAGGAGAAATTATTGAAGATTTTGAACATAGACTCTTCAAAGCTGTCACATTTCTTGAACGCTTTGAAATGTGGGTGTCCACCCCACGCTGGGATTGCATTAGGCATTGATAGACTAGTCACAATAGCTTGTAATGCAGAGTCGATTAGGGAAGTTATAGCTTTCCCTAAATCACATGATGGGAGAGATCCATTATCTGGTGCCCCCAACAGTATAAGTGAAAATGACAAAAAGTATTACCATATTTCTAGTGTTAAGTAAGTTTAATAGATTTAAATTATATTGTAAACCATGTGTAAGTGATATTAATTAAAAAAAGTATATTAATTATGTTTCTTAAAAACCTTTGTATTTTTTTAGATCCATATTGTGCACTTACGTATTTAGTTTGTTCATGTATCTTTTTATGCTTCAGCAGAATGTAGGTGCAGTCGCCAGCTCAAGTTTATACAGTCAATTTTCTCCGAATGATTTTAAACCTTAAAATGTTGATGGTTAAGTTCGAAATCGAATGAGAAAGTTTTACAGTTTGTGGTAACTGTTATACATAGGACTTATGGCACAGCAAAGCCATGTAAAGAGGGTAGGCATATTCAGTTCTACGATGCAATTCAAAGTCATTCTGTACCAGTCAACCATAGGATGATAATGAAAAGAGATAACTTGGTAATTGGTAGGTAAGTATGTGAAATGCTTACCTACCAAAACAAATATAAAAAGTAATTCGTAGTAGTTGTTTAATTTAACTTTGTGTATCTGTGGTCTGTGATTCAATAGGTTTTGGCATAAACTAGTTTTTGTGTTTGTTTTTTGAGCCCATTCTGTACTAGTCTTTTCAAAACATTGTAAGTAGGTAGGTAAGTGTTTCCACAAAATTTATCATCGCGCAATAAGTTCTAAAAAAATGCAATAATTTTCCTCCTATTAAGACGCTGAAAACACCAAAACCGCGGTCACTGTCAGATTGTATAGAAAAGAAAGAGAATCGCGATGACACAACGTTTGTAATTTATTGCAAAATATAAAGCAATTATCAATTTACTCAAAATTGAGTTGCGTAATCGAAAATAAAAAACAACCAAGTTCTGCATTCAAATAAGACGTTCTTGTTATTAATTGAATACGTAACGTATGTTAATATTTAATGCAGATATTTTGGATTAGAGCTCAAGGTATGAGGTTAGTTTAAAGTTAGTTTGTATCGAGATTTTTTTTTCATAACGTGTTTTGGTAACAACCAAGTTCTGGGAAATATGCTCAAAATTAGCATAGTTTTTTTCCGCTACCACAAACTATACAGATTTGGCAATTTTTTTTCTTAAGAGAAGCCTATTTTGGTCAATTGGGTCTTGTCAGCGCCTTAATGAGCTTATATGCAACACGTTATGAAATGGTTCTGTTGCATAATTCATTAATTAACCTTATCCTGAATTCCCGATAGGTGTAAGGTTCGGTGTGTGATAATTAATTACATAAAACCGTAAAATAATTTATAGAAGAAAGTCTATGGGTCATTAAAAATATATATCGGTAGGAATAAGTAACAGATTTTTTTATAAATAGGCAATTTAGGTAGATACCTAGGTATTCACTTAATTTTAAATTCTTATACGCCACGGCCACAAAATAATGAATTTCATCGTTGTTATAATAGGTAGGTATGTTATATTGGGATACCTAGGATGTGGCTGTCGGACCTTTAAGACGCTGAAAACAGCTAAACCGCGGTCACTGTCAGACTGCATAAAAAGAAAGAGAAACGCGATGACACAACGCTTGTAATTTATTACAAAATATGGAAGCAATTTTATTATCTGTTTACTCAAAATTGAGTTGAGTACCTAATCGAAAATAGAAAAACAACCAAGTTCTAGAGATGGGTAGTATAAACCATAAATAATTTAAATAACGATGTATTGACGTGATACCTTAAAAATATGGTATTACCTTCCACAATAACTATGTATTACGTGAAACTATTTATTGGCTTGAAACACGATAACCAATTACCTACCGAGTACAATCGAAATCACCCTGATGCGGTCTATGGTCCTTGGGCGGATCGAGCCGAGCGCTGAAATAATACGAACTGGAACTCAAGGCTAAACTAATTTGTAGCCAGTCCTAAGCCTAGATGAAGTATGAAGGAAAGTTAATTTAAGTACCTACTCAAAAATGTTTATTTCAAAATATTTTGAATACCGATCAAACGTGCAAACATTGACCCGAGCTCAGTATCACCAATACATAGTTAACTAATAAAATATGACACATGCATGACATAGTTATCAAAATAAATATGTAGTTTCAACAGTTATGTATCTAAAGCGAACTCGGCGCTCGGTTTCACCAATACATAGTTATTAAAATAAATAGTTTCAAAACCTGGTATTGGTAATCATACCAATAAATAGTTTCGGTATTAAGAATTGGCGTACCGACCAATGTCTACCAAGTTCTGCATTCAAATAAGACGTTCTTGTTACTCATCACTACCTCACACATATTTTCCTGTAGTACTAAATCTTTGGTCTTAGGCTTATACAAAAAATAGTAAACTGACTGACTGTTGACTTATATCAATGCACAGCTCAAACCGCTGGAACTAGAGACTTGAAATTTTGCGCAAAACAGTGTACGCATCCACTAAGGCTGCTCATTGACGTGTAATTCCGATATGTAATGCCCTCAATCAGCTGATGAGGAGCAAGAGTGTACGCAGTCGGACCATTGTGTTCCGACTTGTAAATACAGGTTCGACTACAAACGCGCTGAAAATGTAACTTGTATACGGACGAGAGATTGTCGTAAGTCCAACAAGTTCTTTTCTCACACAATGTTACGCCTGTATTCGTAAGGAGTCGGTCAGTTAAAAATATAAAAATAGTTGCCCATTCCAAAGCGTAGTAGATACCTACCTATGGAGAAGAACGGGCAAGAAACTCCATGGACACTCTTTTAAATTATATTATTACATAAAGATTAGTATAAATAATTTTGAATCAGTAACTAAATGTAAGGACGATGTAAAAAAAAAATTGCGTGATGCTGGAACATACTTTCAGACAAACAGACAGCAATTCTAAAAATTATATTTTCGGCAGTAGGGTCGTTCCCAGACATCGCAGAAATTACTTTTTTTCAAAAATATTTAGTGTGCAGTTTTGACTTCGCTACGATTTTATTATACTTATGTATAGATGATGCGTATTGCGCAAACGAAGTCGCAGGCAACAGGCTCGTGTGAAAGTCCGAAAGGGATATCTTTATTTACCTGTCCTTCCGTTCCACACCCTCCCGCTCCGCCCAGAGCGGGAAAAGTTTTTTTTTTTTTTTTACCTTGGCTTCGCATGTTTTGTGCATTTAGCCAATGTCACGTTTAGTTTTATTTAAAGGTAGGGAAACAACATTATTATACCTAAATATTTTAACGGGATTTAGGATAGGACGGAAAAATAGGATCAGTATAATTATAAGTAACAAGGATACCATATGGATAAATGAAAACAAAAAAATTACAACTTGATATTATTTAGAATAATGAATGAGACTATACATTTATATACAAGAGAGCTATTTGTACAAAGTAAGGAAAGTATTGAGGTAGGAAAAGAAGTACGGAGGGATAAGAGGTTACTAAGAAAGGAAGAGGCGTTATCATTAGTACAGAGACGAAACATGACGCTGATAAACTCAAACACGCAGTCCAGCTCTCTACATCTGGACTTACAGCCGATGAACTCAACAAGCGCAAACCTCGGATCGTGGTTGTAGGTGTGCCGACTGCATTGGCTGAAACTGAAGTCTTCAGGTGCATTTACGAACAAAACGTAGCCGACAAGTTTCCAGAAATGTCGATGGAGTCCTTTTTGACTTTGGTTAAATTAAGCCACAAATCTGGGAAGAAGGATGCGTCGACCTGTAACTACGTTATTGAAGTTACAGCTAATATACGTAAAGCCCTATTATCCCAATCAAGGCTCTTTATAAATTGGACGTCCTGCCCTGTCAGGGATTTCACCCTGGTTACCAGATGCTACAAATGCCAACAATATGGTCATGCAGCAAAAACATGCAGAGAGTTGAAATCTACGTGTGGCCACTGCGGTGAAGAAGGACACTCGATGTCAGAGTGCGCAAAGAAAGTTGACACACCGAAATGTGCATCTTGCTCACGCTTTAAAGCATAATAAATTGAAATAGATAGACAAAACCTATATGAAATACTAGGTTTTATTATGCTTTAAATTCGACATAGGAAATGACACAACTTGTCAATCATCTATTGCGTATAATGAATTTTGACTCCTAATGTTACTTTGACTATGATATCACATAGAGATTCGAATGGCGAACCCTTCACCCCCTTCTTATACCGAATTTGCGACTCAGAAGGGCAGTCGCAAATTCGGTATACAGAGTGATACTGATAACTGGTTCCCATCACACGCGTATCACACCACCAGAGATTTGTAGACAAGGAGGACACTACTTAAAGTTTGGCCCTGTGGAATAAAGAAATCTGTAAATTTCCACTCCCGGCCATTTGCGTAGATGGCGCTGAACTCAAGATGATAATTTTTGTTTTATTTTATGTGACTTGTGAGCTGTTGCCATAGTTTTTTTTTTGGGTGGGAAATTATTAAATAACTTATCCCTTTCTCCTGTCCTTTAAATGACCGTTCTTAATAAATAAAATAAATAATAATAATAAATATTTATTCAGTATTACAATTGGTAAAATATTAACACAAAATATTCGAAATAATTAACAAAGGTATTATGAATTTATGATGTTAGATGCCTGTACTAGGATAAACCTGTATCACAGGCGGCATGAGCTCTTACTTTATGGTAATTATAGGACGATACAATTCTCATAACAATATTTAACATAACAAGACTTGAAATAGTGACAAAATGTAACTAATTCAATATTTTATACTTAGTTTACTTAAAAAACTACTATTTACCTTAAACATAAAAACAACAAAAAGGGTTATAAAGGTAAGTTCCTAGTTTGCGTAAAATAGTTTCTTGCACTTAAAATCTAGTTAAACACATGATATCATTTTGCGTCAGCAGAATTGGTAAGTCAATGTTGCACAACACAGCACGTTCAAGGCTATGTGTATATTGGATTTTTGCTGCGTGCGACTAATATACTGAGTCATCAACAAAATCGAGGGTTTGTAGGCCAGTGCAGTGTTTTGTTGATTCAGCAGCAGGGATTAAATATGGAAGTCTGGCCTTGAGTATGACGCTCTAGGCGCCCTCGTAGTCGATAGAGTTGATGTACCTGTTTTCCGCAATTTTCCTAGCAGGACACTCAGCATCTCCCGTTCTGTGGTTATTGGGCTTTTTAATAATGGAAACATATTTAAGGCCGCAAAGGTTTGATGCCGACCCATCGGACACTGCCGCATCCGGAACATGGGTGCATTGGCGTAAAACATTTGAATACTTCTTATCAAGTCAGAAGAAGGCGACCGCTCTTTCGTCATCAGCAGATCAATGGAACGAAGTCAAGTATCAACTTCTGGTAAACCATATCTCTCCTAACGTATATGCTTACGTAAGTGAAACTGAAAACTATGACGAAGCGATTATTAAACTAGAGAAGCTGTTTGTAAAACCCAAAAATATTATATTTGCACGACACATGCTTGCATCGAGAGAACAACGCTCTGTTGAAACTATAGACACCTATTTACAAGCTTTAAAACAACTATCAAAAGACTGTGACTTCACTGCCGTCGACGCTGAAACAAACAGAAACGACTGTATACGTGATGCCTTTATATCAGGTATCTTATCGAATAATTATAGGCAACGGCTTTTAGAAAAACTTACTTTAACACTTGATCAAGCTTACAATCAAGCAATTTCCTTAGAAACAGCCGAGGCTCATTCCATTAGTTTCAATAACCTGCCAGTGAACGCTGCTCAAAAGAAAACGGCTCAGGTTGCCCCCAATTCAACCAATCAACAAGTTGAGCAAAACTCCTCTGCCGCTGGTCGTCGACGAAAATGCTTTTTCTGCGGAGGGCAAGTACATCTTCGCAGAAACTGTCCTGCGTTTGATGGAGTCTGCCAAATTTGCAACAAAAAGGGACATTTTGCATCAGTTTGTGGAAGCTCATCCAGAATAACAAATTCAGTTACAACAGACAAGGATTTTTCAGCGTGTATTATTATGGCAGCATCACCATCATCCCTAAGAAAAGCTACTGTGCCTGCGTACATCAAAGGTATAAGAGCAGAAGCGCTCTTAGACACAGGAAGTTCTGTTTCTTTTATCAATGACAGCTTCTCCAAACTCTGCGGACTTAAAACAAAGCCTTGCTACCAAACAATTTCGATGGCCTCACTTAACCATGTTTCACAAGTAGAAGGCCAAACTTTTCAAACAATTAACATTGGAGATCACAAATACGAAAGTGTGAATTTCCTTATTGTCAAAAATCTTTGTGCCGATATAATAATCGATCATGACGTCCTCGGAGAACATGCGTCACTAGAATTCTCATTTGGTGGACCAAAGAAGCCACTTCGCGTGTGTAATGTAGCTGCAGCATCTGTGCCGGCCGTACCACTTTTTGCAAACGTCTCTCCTAAATGCAGACCTATTGCTGTAAAATCCAGAAAACACAGCGATGAAGATACCAAATTTATTAAAGACGAGATCGACAAGCTTTTAGCAGAAGGGGTGATTGAGGTGAGTAAATCACAGTGGAGAGCCCAGGTCCTCATAACGAAAAATGAAACTCATAGGAAACGGCTCGTAATTGATTATTCGCAAACAATCAACCGTTATACTGAGCTTGACGCATACCCACTACCCAACATAGAGGACTTAGTCGCTAAAGTAGCCAAAAACTCAATCTTCAGCTTAATAGACTTGAAAAGCGCTTACCATCAAGTTCCGATTTTACCCGAGGAAAGAAAGTATACCGCCTTCGAAGCTATGGGTAATTTGTATCAGTTTAGGCGCATACCTTTTGGAGTGACAAATGGCGTCTCAAGTTTTCAACGAACTATTGATTGGATAACTAGAAAAGAAAAGCTTCAAAAGACGTACGCTTATCTAGATGACATAACCATTTGTGGCCTTACTCGTGAAGAACATGACCAAAACTTGGAGCGTTTTATGACTGCGGCCAAAAAGTACGGTCTGACCTTGAGTATGCAAATATGTAAATTTTCTCAAGATACTATTAATATTCTTGGCTACAACATTCACAACCACGTTATCAAACCTGACGGTGAGCGCCTCAAGCCACTTATTGACTTACCACCACCACAAGACGTACCAACACTGAGACGTGCACTCGGTATGTTTGCTCACTATTCCAGATGGATTCCTAATTTTTCAGAACGTATTCACTCACTTGCTAGGACAACATCTTTCCCCCTTACAAATGAGCAAAATAAATGCTTTGAGAGTCTGAAAAATGACATTGCTAAATCTTCAATTCATGCTATCGATGAAAATTTGCCTTTTAATGTCGAAACTGATGCATCAGACCATTCAATCGCAGCAGTGCTAACGCAAGACTCCAGGCCTGTAGCATTCTTTTCAAGAACCCTAAATCCAACCGAACAAAATCATTCTGCTATAGAAGAAGAAGCTTACGCTATCGTGGAATCATTAAAGAAATGGCGACATTACCTTATTGGCAAGCAATTTCGCTTGGTCACCGATCAACTCTCGGTTGCATTTATGTTTAATATGAAACACTCAAGCAAAATTAAAAACGAGAAGATTCAGAGATGGCGGTTGGAACTTGCTGCTTACAAATTTGAAATCGTATATAGACCAGGCAAAGAAAACTACGTTGCTGATGCTGTATCTAGAGTTTGTGCATCTACAGAGTCTCGTACTGCCAAACTTATATCACTCCATGAAGCTCTCTGCCATCCCGGTGTTTCACGTATGTTTCATTGGATACGCTCAAAAAATCTACCATATTCCCTTGAAGAAGTCCGAAATATGACAAGCTCTTGTCGGACATGTTCAGAAATAAAGCCGAGATACGTACGAAATACCAGTGATGAGCATAAGAGACTTATTAAAGCAACGGCACCCTTCGAACGCTTGAGCATAGATTTTAAAGGCCCAGTTCCAACGAATACAAGTAACTGATTCATTTTAACTGTTATTGACGAGTTTTCACGATTTCCATTTGCTTTTCCATGCTCAGACGTCAGCTCAAAAACAGTGGTCAAACATCTCAACAATTTATTCATGTTATTCGGTTTTCCATCGTATATTCATTCGGATCGTGGCACAGCTTTTCTTTCTGCCGAGGTACAACAATTTCTTCATGAAAGAGGTATCGCCACAAGCCGAACTACAGCCTACAATCCACAAGGCAATGGGCAAGTGGAGAAATTGAATTCTACACTCTGGAAAACAATACTTTTGGCACTGAAAACTAAAAACTTATCAGTCGAGAACTGGGAGCAAGTTTTGCCGCAAGCCTTGCACTCTATTCGATCCTTACTCTGCACCGCTACTAATTTCACACCGCACGAGCGAATGTTTAGACACCCACGGAGATCTACTAACGGTATTTCTATAACAACTTGGCTTACGAATTCCGGTCAAGTTCTACTGAAGATAGCACAAAGGAGTAACAAATATGAACCAATTGTTGAGGAGGTGGAACTTTTACACAGTAACCCGGATTACTCATATGTCCGATATCCAGATGGAAGGGAGACCACAGTATCAAATCGTTATCTAGCACCGCTAGGATCAGATGACATAGCTCCTCAACCTCAAGCAACTGAAACTGATTCGTTTGTTACACCACCTACATCACCGGTAACTGAGAACCGTAACATGACACCTTCATCTACAGAGGCAGAAGAGCCGGTCTCTGACCATAGTGGAAGGCGAGTGTCTCAAGAACAACCGCCGCTATCTCCGCCACCGGAGACAATCCGTAGATTTAGTCGCGTGCGCAGACCACCAACTTTTTTAACTGATTATGTTACAGACTAGCGCGGGAGAATGATATAAACTCCTTACTTCTTCCGTCTATACGCCAACATTTTCTTTTATTAATTGTCAATTTCTCATCAATGACAAGTTGTGTCATTTCCTATGTCGAATTTAAAGCATAATAAAACCTAGTATTTCCTAAAGGTTTTGTCTATCTATTTCAATGATGACGGAGTTTGCATACATATTGGAAATTGCCGTAATGCTATTATCGTTTAATATTTCTTTTAATTTCTAAGCCAACTTGGCACGCATCGGGGAAAAATAAAATAAAAAAGGTGATTGTTAAATGTTTTTTATCCCATGAACTTAAATATCTTTACCAACACCTAAAATGAAATTCTTCTCTCAAATCAAGGTCAACCGGAACAGCCAATAGTAGGTGGGTAGGTCTCATAATATATGTCTATAGCAGATTCTTTGCTACGTTTTTTCTTTACAATGTGATTCATTCACCATCTGAGGACACTTGCAGATCGGTATACAGGGTGAATCTATTCCTTTCCGTAAATATCCGGGCTTGCAAGCACATCCTTTCGTGCAAGGCTCTGCATCGTCACAATCGTAGAAGGCGGCGATCGAAAAGCATACTTCGGGTGGACAGGATTCCTTGCAGTCTGTATACACTTCATTTTCGCCAGTGCAGCTGGGTTCTGAAAAGAGGTTTGCGATTATTTACTATTAAGAACGAATCTGGTAAACCATGATTGACAAACCACATTTTATGCTGGGCTAGTTTCAGTGGTAATCGGAGGTAAATTGCAAAGTCTTCATCTCGAGTTCTCACAAATTCCAATATAGCGTAGTGTGCTAATAAGGTTGGTACCTAGGTAAAAATCTAGTATCGTTTGGCAGGAGTTCCCGAGGGGCGGTGCCTGGATTTGACCTATACTTTTTTTTTTTTTTTTGAGGGTGGGAAATCATCAAATAACTTCTCCCGCTCTGGGCGGAGCGGGAGGGTGTGTCAGACTCTTACTGACTAAAACCCACCCGTATTCCTTCCTGTTGCCTGTGTTGCGGGGGCCTCGGTGACCCATAAGTACCTTCCCGCGACCCCGGCAGGCATCGGCCCTAGTGGACCCCTACTTTGTGCTGACGACATCTCTTTGAGGCGCGCGTGGAATACAACGCGCCGACGACCCGGGCCTGGTCCTTAACGGACGGTGAGCTACCCATTGCCCACCGTCCGCAAGCCCGCGCCTACGGTGGCCGGAAATCCGCCCGGGATTTCCGACGCCCTGGGCGTCTCCTGCGGCGGCTAGGGGCGAGAGGGCTTGAAACTTGCCTTTCCCTCAACCGTCCCGCCTCCTCCTTCGCGAGCATTACTGCTTCGCAGAAGGAGGTGATGGCTGCCCATGCCCTCTCACTCCGTACCATGGCCTGAACCAGGGCCGGACGCGAGAGGTCTCTGCCGCCGATATTTGACCTATACTGGACTTAAAACCTTAGAACATCTGGTGAAACGGTTGGAGGTGCTGTAAATACTTCTCTGCTTACCTCTTTGGGGAAATACAAGCGTGATGAGTAATATGTGAGTAGTGCTTTGAAGGTAAAATAAAACTCCAAGAAGTGTTTCCAAAGTTTATTTTTTATTATTCATTATAGTTTTTCATTACTCAGTCCAATTTCAAAAATCAAATCCTATACGTTGTTACACCTTGCAGTCTGTAGAATTCTTCTTCTGAGGGCACTGACAGATTGGAATGCAGGGGGAGGGAGGTTCGTCCTCTTCCCTCAGATAGCCAGGCTTGCAAATACATCCCTTCTCACACGGATGGTAGCCACACCTGAACGCAACCGTGAGCGAGAAGCATGTTTCAGGTGGGCAGGGTCTCTTGCAGTCGGTATACACTTCATTTTCGTCACAGCTTGGTGCTGAAAAGAGCAGATGCCTCGTGAAAATATGTAGGTACTATGCAGATACAAAGACCTCTGACCTTTGGCTGGCTTAGCGTAGTACAGAGTTTCAATAGAATGCGAGACCAGTTCGTACTGGCTTTGCTACCAGTGACGTGTGTCCTACTGTACCTACATTTGGTTTTCATTTATCAGTCAGGAGGCTTAATAAGCTTATTGGTGGATTTGCACGAGTTATCTCACCCGAAACGGGGAAAACGACACTTTAAAACATTATTATTGTTTCTGTAGGCGATGCGCACGAAGTTAATTAATGCGAATAGGCAATTGGCACATATTGTATTTTATGCAATAAAGTTAAGAAAAAAGTACTCTAACACACACACAGAAGTGATAAATATTTTGAAATAAAATTAAACACATTAATTAATTAATCAAACATATCTTTATTAAATTATCATTTTAACATAACAACAATGTCTGAATTGTACATCTCGCTCAGAGAATTATAGATTACAAATGAAAAAATACGCATAATTCAAGGTAAATTAATGTATACAGGCGAGATAATTCGTGCGAATCAACCAATAAGCCGCTTATTACTATGAACATTGTTTTCTAAAATCGTTATTGTTCTGTTACGCTTGCAGTCTTCTGAATACTTCATCTCAGGACACTGGCATATTGGTATGCAGGGAGAGTCTGGAGATATCCTCAAATGCCCATTTTTGCATGCACATCCTTTTCCGCACGGCATACTGATATCACAACTGAACCTGACTACGAGAGATACGCATGTTTCAGGTGGGCAGGATCTCTTGCAGTCGGACCACACTTCATTTTCCATACAGCTTGGTTCTGAAAAGAGTTGTTACATGAATTAGTTGTTTAGAATGAGACAGATGGAAAAATACAGTTTAACAGTTTTTGTTGGAAAGAAGTTGATTGTCAAAGCCCTGTTGTATTTCATGCAAATGAAGATTCCAAAGTTAAATAAACGATTAATTTGTGTATTATTTATTTTTGTTTTTATTGTTAATTATTTTTTTTTTATTACAAGTTAAATGGATAGGTACTGGAATGGTAGTGAAAATAGTAGAATTTTGTATAGTTTGTCTATATTATACAAAATTCTGCCATTCTAACTACCGTTCTAGACAGGTAGATATGTTACGTTACCTGCGTCTTTAAGGGAGTAGATAGTCTTTCCAATCTTTTTACTGCAGCCGCATAATTATATCGGCGTAAAACCTCCTTTTTTTTAAGTCGTTTAAAAATTATGGTAACATTGTTAACTTTAAAGTAAAAATGCAAGAATGTTTCGTTGTTTATTTATTTACGACAAGCAGTGTGCCCATGGGTTTTCTCATCGGCAAAAATGTCGAACTGCCATATAAGCTTTCTTCCCATTTAGGACACGAACTTTTGAGTATCCTTCCTTAGTGCTAGGAACTTAATATTAGGAATTCTTGTGTAAAATTTCATGCTTCTAGACACAGCGGTTTCCGCGGTGCGTTGCGTGAATTGAATGAATTAAAGAATTTGCATAGGTAGATTTTTCATAACTCATTGAGGAAAATCAAATCAGTCAACACGCATTCCCAATAATGCTTTACTTTAAACATTTAATTTTTAATATACAGTGAGAGTTTCTTTCTTGTACGACTTGGACCTGAACTCTGTTTTGAGCGAAAACTTTTTTCTAAAGTGATCAAGACACGGTGGCAACTCTGGTTCAGGAGAGCCCGGTTCTGAAAAGAGATTAGAGATAGAATATAATAGAATACTCTTTATTATCCACACCATAAAAATTACATATATAAATGTTGAAATTTTACAAGGGGTGACACAATGGGCGGTCTTATCGCTAAAAGCGATCTTTTACAGACAACCTTTGGATGGATTCAAGGGAGAAGGAGACACAATACTGCAGGTATTCAGTGATGTACCATTTACATATATACATAAAGCATATACTTCTAACATAACTATGATAAGTAAAGATGATGTTTAAGGAGAGAGGAAGTGTTACTTACCTGAATAATCCATTGGTAGTTTTTTTTTATTAATTCGTTTTACATGCTTACCAGCTTAATTTTGAAAGATATCAATAAAAAAATCCCGTGGCATTGACGAGTTTGCGAACTTTACATAACATATCATCATGGTATGTATTCCCCGAAGGGAGGGCATTTCGTCAGTGGTGTTTCAGTTACTGAAGTTTTTGCTGAAATTGCTTTCTTTTGCTGAAAATCTGAGGTTAATATTGATCATGGGAAATAGGCCAGTGTCCTCTGCAAGGTCGAGCTACTCACCACACTGGTAATTAGTTGCACAAACGCCACTATGTTTCTTGAGGAATCGTTTCTTACAAGCACATTTTTATATTGAAAACGAAGGATTTTTCCTTGCGTACCTGCTATTTCGCGATTACTGCAAGACTTCTGAGGGTATGACGTCACACAACATATACTTAACTTTGTTTGTTCCTCATGCTGAAAACGTAGTAAACTGTACCTACTTGAGTATAAGAATAATAAGATATTTCATAAGTAATAAATGTTACCCAAAAACCGAAGAAAGATATTATTAAACAAAATTCGATAGGCTTTTAAAACTAAACGCATTACTTAAAAGAAGTTACGTAAAATAGGTACAAGTAAAAAAGGAAAAATAAAGAAGATAAACGACGCTGTTTGATTTTCAACTTTCAGCGTTAAGTCGAGCGTTGAAAATCCAACAACACGCTTTAATTTAAGCCTTAAATTAGGTGTCGCCTTGTGTTAGTGAAAACTGGTATAGGTAAGCTACGAGTATCTAGCATAGTGCAGGTACTTAACTTAAATAGGTTTGGTGCTCCCCCTTGTTAGAACATCACGTTTCTCGAGGAACGAAAACACAATGAAAAAGTAACACATAACTTCACGCGTGTTTCCCCGAAGGGTAAGGCAGAGGTGTACCTTTATTAGGTACACTCACATTTCTCCAGTTACGTTTAAGTCCCATGTAATAGAAGGCGAGCCTATTGCCATCAACCGGGCACAAATCGTAAACCCGGGCTGTTACTGAGAAATTTCAGATGGACAAACCCGATAACACTTTGCCCGAACTGGGAATCGAACCGAGGATCTTATGATAAGGAGTAGCGCCTGCGACTACTAGTACATCGTAGTCACTAATACCAACGTCTTACTGTAATTGTGTTTTTTTTGTGAAAAAAAAAATCAAAATCAAAATCAAAAGTCATTTATTCAAACTAGGCTGAGGAGCAGCACTTTTCGAACGTCAAAATTACATAAGACAGTCCCCCAAAACGCCCACCCTTCGCCACTTCCTAGTGCTTTAGCTGAGAAGAAGAAGTGGCCAACAAACTCCACAGCAGCACAGCTGTCTGTTCAGTTGGAGAAAATAATGGATTCTATACAATAGTATGCAAAACAATTTACACCACGTGAAACACAAAACATTAAATTATTAGCCATATGTCAGCTAGCACACCACTATACCAAAAAAAAAAAGAAAAGAAAAAGACCGAAAACTATTCTCAAGCAGAGATAAAAAACGTAAACAGAACTTAAAACCTAAATAAAAGCCTTCAAGTATAAAGGGCGTGCCCGCTTACATATATCTACAGCTGTAACAGTCACAAATGATGAATTAGGACCATCAAAGTAAAATAAATAAACAGTTAATTACTAATAACAAAACAAAACAATGGTCAGCAAGACGACCAGTCACCACAAGCAGCACCCGTTCACGAGCTGCCGGTTGTAAGAATAATATAATCAGTTATCGAGGTCGCTAGCTAACCGCATATTGCAATACAACTCAACAAAAACGTTGTAATGAGAAGATTATGTCAATAATAAACGAAAATAAAATTTAAAATAAATTGACTTATACAGTCAAATAAAATAAACAATTATATGAACTTGTTACGTGCCCTGCCTACACCAAATCAGCTGAGTAGCGACATGGTTAGCCGTTTACGTCAATCGGATGTTTCCACGTAAAACTGCAACATACCACCTGCTGAATCATCGTATCGCCGCCTCGTGTCGCCGAGCGTTCACCTGGTTCAAGAACTGCTGATGCCGCATCCACGTGTAGGAATCAGTAGAATTTGCAATATTAATAAGTTAATCGTTTTACCACACTTCGGTACTAGCATCGTCCGAATCTAGACTTATAAATTAGTATAAGCTTAAATGTAATTTTTATCTTATTAAAAACCTTATTAAATAATTTCGGTTTTTTTTAAGTCCTCCGGCTGTCACCTTCGTAATTGGCGCAGTCGGTAGGATATTCGAGGCAGTGCGCGGCGCGGTAAAGATTTCCAGAAATCGTTAATCTGCTGACTCCGATAGTCGCTGTCGGTATTTCCAAGTACCTCGTCGAATATCCGAACTTAAGAAGACGCAGCTGAGGACGTATCCAGCCATCGATACACCAAGAAAAACCATGTATATGTAAGTCCTTGAAACTTTCTTTGAGTGTTGCTCCCGATTCCTTCCTTTTAACTCCTATAAATAATATTAATTCAAAATTTTTCATCCAAGGGAAACTAGGAGACAATCTGTCTCTTCCAGACAGATAAATAGGACCAGGGAAGTAGATTTAAATAGGTTTATAGATTCAGATAATTTAGGCTTAGACATATTATTTAATAGTGACGAAATGGCATTGAACCCCGATACTATCTTTAAGGCACTACGCCCAGTGCCAGACTTTGACGGCAATCCGAATGTTCTAACTCGTTTCATTAAAATATGTGATCAGCTCGTAATACAATACGTCAGAAATGACCCGAGCTACGAGTTAACTAATCTATGTGTAATAAACGGTATTTTAAACAAAATCACGGGATCTGCAGCTACAACTATA
Source organism: Atethmia centrago (assembly GCA_905333075.3). NCBI lineage: Eukaryota > Metazoa > Arthropoda > Insecta > Lepidoptera > Noctuidae > Atethmia > Atethmia centrago. Next base: position 24,093,159 of record HG995374.1, on the reverse strand, counting down.
AATTCTAATGGTATACCTGAAAATTGGCAAGGGATTCGTGACGCTTTAATTAATAACTTTTCCGATCAGAGGGACGAGACCGCCCTTTACAATGACATGTCCTTACTAACGCAAGGAAGTAGTACTCCGCAGGAATATTATGACAAATGCCAGACCCTTTTTAGCACTATAATGACTTATGTCACCTTACACGAAAATATAGCTACCACTATCGAAGCAAAACGCGACCTTTATAAAAAACTGACCTTACAATCCTATGTCAGAGGCCTTAAAGAACCTCTAGGATCCCGTATCCGATGTATGAGACCCAAAACTATAGAAAAGGCTCTGGAATTTGTACAGCAGGAATTGAATGTCATGTATCTACAGCAACGCAACGAAAATACTCCCGAGCGACGTAACCCGACACAGCAAGCGCATTCAACCCATAGAATGCCACCAGCGGTCCTTATGACCACATCCAGACCTTTTAGCTTTCCGAGTGCAGGAACGAGCTGGCATAAGCCTATGCCCATGCCGCCGCAGCAGCAGCAGCAATGGAGGCCACCTTTCCAGCACAATCAGGTACCTCATCGTGCCCCTAACATGTTTAGTCGAACCCAGCAAGTGTTTCGTGCACCCCCGCCAAACTATCACCCCCAGAGTAACATATTTAAATTACCGAACGCAAATCCCCCAGCGCAATATACAGGTCCTAAACCGATGAGCGGTGTTAGTCACTACGTACCGAAACCAATAGGGTTACCAGGACATGATTGGCGTAGATCAGGAAACCCACCATCTAGTAATTACTTCAAGACACGTGAAATGAATTTTAACGAAATGACAGACTTTGAAAACGCTTATGATTACCCCGACTATTACTATGAACAACCTGACTATTCCTGTTACTATGACTATCCCGACTTTTATTACTTCAATCAGACCGAGCCCGATTATCATTCACATGTACAAGAGAGCATGCAATCACAGAGTACTAACAACGCGAAGTGCTTAGAAGCACCACAGACTCCTACCTCTAGTGCTAATCCGGATTTTCCCAAGGGGAAGGATCAAAAATGGTTAAAATAGAATTAAATATACAATCTAAAAGGGAATTACGTTACATTCAGATATCGGATCCACCACTTAAGTTATTAGTAGATACCGGGGCTAACCAGTCTTTCATTAGTCCTGAGGCAGTCGAACAATACTTTTCGCACATACCTTTGAACTTTGACCCCTTTGAAGTAACAAATGCTCGTGTAACTAGTACACACAACCATTCCATTACTATTCCGAACTTTTCTGAATTTAATAACCCTACGAATGTTAAGTTTTTCATTTATAAGTTCCATAATTACTTCGACGGACTAATAGGCCTAGATTTACTTGACGGAGCACAGATTGATCTTAAAAATAATTATTTAATTACAGATTTTACAACCTTACCTATTCGGTTCTATCAATGTAAAAAGTCCTGTTATCAGGAAACCATTCCCGCGAACTCATCAAAATTAATAAATATTCCTATTTATAGCCCAGACGGTGACGTTTCCATAGCTCAGCAAACACACTGTAATTGCATTATTCATGAATGCATTACTCGCGTTACTGACTGTACGGGTATCGTAGAAATTGAAAACCCGACCGATTATGACTCACTCATTACATTTGAGCGCCCTTTAGAAGCAGAGATATTTAATAATGAGTGCATTAGCACTAAACAAGATCCTAGGCGCGTTAAAGAGGTTTTATCTCGATTGCGTACAGACCATTTAAATATTGAAGAAAAAACTAATTTAGAGACTTTATGCAGTCGTTTTGCTGACGTATTCTATGTAGAAGGAGAACCTTTGACTTTTAAAAATAAAATAAAACACCGTATTAGAACGACCGATGAACTTCCCGTATATACGAAAAGTTATCGCTACCCATTTATTCACCGACAGGAAGTTAGAGACCAAATCACTAAGATGCTGGACCAAGGTATCATAAGACCTTCTGAATCAGCTTGGAGCTCACCTATTTGGGTAGTTCCTAAGAAGGCAGACGCGTCAGGCAAACAGAAGTGGAGAATCGTAGTTGACTTTCGTAAACTAAATGACAAATACCCGATTCCTAACATAAGTGACATACTAGACAAGCTTGGTAAATGCCAGTATTTTACTACTTTAGACCTGGCATCTGGATTTTTCCAATGTGAGATGCACACTGATGACATTCCGAAGACAGCCTTTAATGTAGAACATGGGCACTTTGAATTTTTGCGCATGCCCATGGGTTTAAAGAACTCTCCATCTACTTTCCAAAGAGTGATGGATAATGTGCTCAGAGGATTACAAAATGACATCTGCCTCGTGTATCTTGATGACGTCATCATATTTAGTACGTCATTGCAAGAGCACATGATTAATTTAGAAAAAGTATTTAGTAGATTACAGGAATCTAACTTTAAGATTCAGATGGATAAGTCCGAATTTTTAAAGTTAGAAACGACATTTTTAGGTCATGTAATTAGTGGAGAAGGTGTTAAACCTAATCCTGATAAAATAGCAGCGATTGAAAAATACCCATTACCAAAAACTCCGAAAGAAATAAAACAGTTTCTCGGATTACTAGGCTATTACAGAAAATTTATCTCGGACTTTGCCCGCATCACTAAGCCCATGACAAAATGCCTTAAAAAGACTAACAAAATTACTTTTGATTCCGACTACATTGACTGTTTTAACAAATGTAAGACTTTACTTACAAATGACCCAGTCTTACAGTACCCCGACTTCACTAGAGAGTTTATATTAACCACTGACGCCTCTAACGTAGCTATTGGCGCTATACTCTCACAGGGTACCATTGGCTCAGATAAACCTGTCTGTTACGCCTCAAGAACCTTGAACGATAGTGAAACCAATTATAGTAGAGCTTTTAGCCATAGTATGGGCTACAAAGTACTTCAGGCCTTACTTATTTGGTCGCAAATTCAAAATACTCACCGACCACAAGCCACTACAGTGGATAATGAACCTTAAGGAGCCTAACTCAAGACTGACTAGATGGCGCCTTAAACTAAGTGAATATGACTACACTATAGTTTACAAAAAGGGGAAATATAACACCAATGCCGACGCTTTATCCCGAGTGGAAATTAACAATGGGGAGACCGAGTCAATGCTAGTTAACCCATCAGAGCGACCACCCTCGAGAACAGGTTCCACGACAGCCACTGCACATACCAGCACTGAAAACCCTATTCTGGAAGTACCTATTACTGACGAACCTTTGAACAAATTTCACCGACAGTTATGCATTACTATAGTAGGGGATATTAAACGACGTACAACCGCTACCAAACCTTTTGATACACACACACGTACATTTATTCAGGTTTCAGAATCAAACTTAGAACAAGACGTAGTAAATGCTATAAAAGAATATGTCAACCCCAAAGTTAAAACCGCCATGAAAATAACTCCACCCCTAGGCATGTATTCAATTATACCCATAATCCAGAAAAATTTTAAAAGTTCAGCAATTAACTTAGTATTAGCCAAAACTGAATTAGAAGACGTCAAAGAGTATCTGAGACAGCAAGAAATTATAAAACACTATCATGAAGGAAAAACTAATCATAGAGGAATAAATGAGTGTCATCTTGCTCTTTCCCGGAAATATTATTGGCCTAAAATGAGGGAGGAAATAACTAAATACATTAACGAGTGTACCATTTGCGGACAAACGAAATACGACAGGAACCCAATTAGACCACAATTTAATGTAGTACCCCCAGCAACTAAACCCTTCGAACTAATACACATGGATCTCTTCACAGCTCAAAATGAAAAGTATTTGACAGTGGTAGACGTTTTCTCAAAGTATGGACAAGCATACTACTTAAGAGATGGTACAGCAATAAGCATACTTCGAGCAGTTTTAAATTATTGTACACATCATGGGTTACCGCTAACAATAGTGACCGATAATGGCACAGAATTCACAAACCAGTTATTCGCCGAATTTACAAGATTACATAAAATTAACCACCACAGAACATTAGCACACTCCCCTAACGATAACGGGATCATCGAACGATTTCACTCTACGTTATTAGAACACCTACGTATTTTACGATTACGTCAGAAGGACGAACCTGTAATCAACCTCATGCCTTACGCTTTATTAGCATATAATAGTTCAGTTCACAGCTTCACCAAGTGTAGACCACATGACATAGTTAGAGGACATTTTGACCCAAGAGACCCCCTTGACGTTGACATGACTGAACACCTAATGCAACAATATATCCTGACACACCGGGATCAGATGAAGACTGTATACGACCTTATCAATAACTTTACGCTTGCTGACCGAACAAATATCATACAAAATAGGAATAAAGACAGAGAGCCCGAAATAGAATACCAACCGGGGCAACAAATATTCATTTCTAACCCGGCAGCCAACCGACAAAAATTAGCACCACGTTACACACATGACACTGTTTTAGCTGACCTCCCGATTCATATATATACCTCCAAAAAGAAAGGTCCTGTAGCTAAGTCTCGACTCAAACGTATCCCTAAGAGATCAAAATTGTTACAGGATACTGCTGGCGATGTTAGTTCAACCAATACCGGCGCTCGAGATAAGACTTGAAAGTTTGGACGATGGACCTGGACTCCTACCTTTCAACCTTGGACAAACGAGGCTCATTACGCATTACCACACCTTCCTACAATACATAGACACAACCGACATTGAACATAGACTTGATTCGGTAATGTCTCAACTCGACTATTTCCAGACTAAATTAGACAACCAATCCTTTCTCTTGTATGAACTTCAAATCAATCACTTAGCTAATAAATTAAGTCAAATTAGTTCTCAGTTAAAAACACTAGAACCTGGTCGTAGCAAAAGAGGTCTCATAGACGGATTAGGGTTCGTTATAAAAAGCATTACTGGAAACTTAGATCATGCGGATGCCCAAAAGTATAATAATGCAATTAACCTTTTAGAAAGTAACAACGATAAAATAGTATCAGAGTTTAATGAGCATATCAGTCTTAACAAAGTCTGGATGACTCGATATAGCGACATACTCTCGAAAATTGTTAGCAATCAAGAGAGAATCAATGGTACTTTAGCATTACTTTTAGACGAGAAATCTGCTGCTAAAAATGATCTTATAAGATTCGCAAAGTTCGCTCAGTTGCTGACTATAATTAGTGATAATACGGAATATTTATTTTTTGAAATAACTAGGATTGAAGATACCTTAGCTTTTATACGTGCATCGAGCACCCATCATAGTATGTTAAGCATAGATAATTTAAGCAATATGATTAAGAGATTAAAATCGATATATGGCCAGGATCAGTTAATAGATGCAGATTTAAGAGAGTACTATACAGTTATAAAACCTGGTTACTATTACACAAATAAAAAAATTGTTATCATATTTAAAGTTCCAATAATCAGCTCCGATAAGTTTGAATTGTACAGATTAGCAATAGTTCCCAATAAACTAATGTACACCTATATTCCTCCTTACCCTTTCATTGCAACCAATGGGAAAGTTTTCAAGTACATAGAGGCTGAATGCCCGAAGTTTGGCCTATATCATCTCTGCGAAGAAGGAATCAACCGTCAACCAACGAGTGGACATCTAGATTGCATCCAAAGCCTCATCTACAACCAATCTCTGGAGAAATCATGCCTGCCTACGAAGCTCACACTGACCAAAGCAGCAATGGAACAACTGGACGACAGACGCTACACGCTCATCTTTCCACAACCGACCCGGACAGAGCTACAATGCGAACGTCAAGAATACATCTCCCTGCATGGAAGCTATCTCGCCACCATTCCGCAAAAATGTCTACTACGCACCGAGCGATTCACTATTACCAACACTAACGACCATATCAAAGGACAGCCGCTGAAAATCACTGAAATACCTATGAACCTGAAAATTGTTGAAGAAACCATCCCACATCTGAAACTAAACCCACTGCACCTGAAAAACCTACATGAAATCGAAGATAAGATCCTAATGCAACACCCAATACAAATAGAACGCGCAAATGTGGATAATTCACTATACCATACGACGATCCCACTTTACGTCGTACTATTCGGTGCAACTGTACTGATCGTTACCATCACTATACGTCGGTATAACGTTTGCACAAACTCTACAAAACCACAGACATCAGATGGAAACCCTGAAAATCATCATTACGAAGATGCAGAATCACCCACAATCAGGAACCAGACACCAGCAACATTTTCGCTCAAAGTCCTCAAATAGTCGCTGTTCTGAAGGGGGAGGTGTTACGTGCCCTGCCTACACCAAATCAGCTGAGTAGCGACATGGTTAGCCGTTTACGTCAATCGGATGTTTCCACGTAAAACTGCAACATACCACCTGCTGAATCATCGTATCGCCGCCTCGTGTCGCCGAGCGTTCACCTGGTTCAAGAACTGCTGATGCCGCATCCACGTGTAGGAATCAGTAGAATTTGCAATATTAATAAGTTAATCGTTTTACCACACTTCGGTACTAGCATCGTCCGAATCTAGACTTATAAATTAGTATAAGCTTAAATGTAATTTTTATCTTATTAAAAACCTTATTAAATAATTTCGGTTTTATTTTTAAGTCCTCCGGCTGTCACCTTCGTAATTAACTCATATAACCTGTCACTAGGTAAGCTAATTCTGGAGAAAGAACATAAACATTGTCTTGAGTTAATCACAGCGACCAACAATTCTTATCGTTTAAGTAGTCGTTGATAGAATAGTATGCCCTTGAACAAAGTTTGGATTTTACTTTAGTTTTAAACGCATTAAAAGGCAAATCTAGCAATGAAGAGGGTAGCATGTTATAAAAAGTAATACCAAGCCCAACAAACGAGTTATGAACCTTGTGAAGCCGGTGAAATGGAGCACGTAATTTGTCCTTATTTCTGGTGTTAATATTGTGAATATCACTGTTTTTAATGTATAAGTGTATATTTTGCCTAATATATAAGATGTTGGCGAAGATGAATTGTGATGCCACCGTGAGAATACCAATATCTTTAAAAAAATCCCTCAGAGAAACTCTGGCACCTAGCTGGTAAATTGCTCGAACAGCTTGTTTTTGAAGAACAAATATATTTTGAATGTCAGCGGCTTTGCCCCACAGCAGAATACCGTAGGACATAACACTATGAAAATAACTAAAATATACTAACCGAGCTGTATCAACGTCAGTGTATTGTCTTACTTTCCTGACGGCGTAAGCGGCCGAACTGAGCCTTCCCGCTAGGCTTGATATATGAGGGCCCCACTGAACTTTAGCATTTACTGTTATGCCCAGAAAAACTGCCGAGTCTACAGTATCAAGAACCTCTTTATCCAAGACGATGTTGGGTCCTAGATTTCTAACATTCGGTAAAGCGAACTTTATACATTTTTGTTTTCTTAGCACTGAGAACTAAGTTATTTGTCGTAAACCAATCCGTGATAATTGAGAGTGCACTGTTTACGTCGTCAAAATCTTTTCTATTCCTTTCTACTTTAAAAATAAGAGAGGTATCATCTGCAAACAGTACAACGTCACAGATACTCTTTAAATAGAATGGTACGTCATTAATATATACTAAGAATAAGAATGGACCCAGTATTGAGCCTTGTGATACACCTAACTGTACTAGAAGCTTGGAAGATTTCACACCATTAACATCTACACATTGCAACCTATTATGTAAATATGAACTTATTACTTTAAGAGCTTCATTTTGGACACCGTAATGATGTAGTTTACGCAAGAGCGTGTCATGTTGCACGCAATCAAAAGCTTTGGAGAGATCACAGAAAACTCCAATAGAATTTTGCGAGTTCTCCCATGCCTTAAATATGTATTTCAGCAGTGCAACGCCTGCATCTGTAGTCGAACGACCTTTTGTAAAGCCATATTGTTAATTATGAAGGAGGCTGTTTAAATTAAAATGTCTTAGCAACTGCTTGAGTATTAACTTTTCAAATATTTTGCTAAATGCAGGTAAAATAGAAATAGGCCTGAAATTGCCAACATCTTTTTTATTACCTGATTTAAATAATGGTATGACTTTACTATTCTTCATGAAGTCAGGAAAAGTTCCTAAATCAACACATTTATTAAAAGTAACAGCTAGATAGGGGGCTACGATGTTTATTATATTACTTAATAGTTTAATGGAGATACCCCAGTAATCACCAGTGTTTTTAGACTTAAGTGTGTTAAAAACGTTAACTACATCACCAGCTGTTACATGTTCGAAACTAAATAAGCGACTACATTTAGGCACACTACTATGCAAAAGGTTTTCAGCTTTAGACGAGGACGAATTTAAGGAGCGAGTCGTACTTATAGGTATGTTGGCAAAAAACTCATTGAATGCCTCAGCTACGTCAGCTGCTTTATTAACTAACTTGCTGTCGACCATAATCTCAAGATGTTTTTCTTGTTGGTTAACCGACTTACCCGTTTCATTGTTAATAATTTTCCAAGTGGTTTTTATTTTATTATTGGATTTTTTAATTGTGTCGCTTAAAAATTTAGATTTAGCAAAAACAGAAATCTTTTTAAATAATTTTGAATAATTTTTGACATACTCCAGAAAAGGAGTATCAAACCTGTATTTTTTTAAACTATATAACTCGTATAGTCTCGCTCTACTTTTATAAATACCTGGAGTAGCCCATTGGTTAAAGCCAGCGAAAATAAACATGTTGGTTAAATGGTCTAATAAGGGATATTTTAGTTCTTTCTTTTGTTTCTGTGCAGGTGTTTTATTTTAATTATTGGTTTGTTTGTATATACAATCTGTTGCTATGATGCAGCTCTGGTCTACAATCAATAAAACAACTGTACAGTATTTATGTGTAAGGACTGTGGGAGGTATGTACTTCAAAAAACTCACTGGACGTTCGGTACAAAAGAAAGAAAGAATGAAAGAAAGAACATACGTGTATTTGCAGTAAAAATAACGCAAAAAAGAACACAAACACGAAATAAAACAAGTTGAGGGAAAATATGCGTCACATCCACGCGAAACGGCCATCGCACAGTATAATGCTGCGACCCTATGCGAGACAGAGCCCTAGCGCTGGTTTTCAGCGACAGCCGAAATAAAAAGAAAGCCTTTGGATCAAAAACTAAGAATGAGCCTCATCAATTCATCATCAACATCAGTCTCTTGCCCTTACCCTAATATATTTAGAGCACAAAATGTACATAAATGTGCATACTGCCATCGTTTCTTCTATCTATCCTAACTATTAAAAACCGGCCAAGTGCACGTCGGACCACGCACAATGAAGGGTCCCGTTGTTGGGAAGTTTGGATGACTTTATCCCAAAAACGAACTTAACATTATAGTTAAAAAACATGTTCTCCCATACATCGATATATGTCTAAGTCAATTCTCCAAATGCAAATTTAAGTTGGTCGACTATTACTCGTTAAATCGAAAAGCGGTGCCGCGGTGTTCACAGACCCGCAATATTTTTGAACGGCCTATCCAACGATACGTAATACCATAGGGTAGACGAGAAAAAAAATATAATTTCCACATTACGTGCAAGGGAGGTATACTGCCGCGCTAACAAAGAATACAATAACTCGATTTTGGACGATTTTAAGTTATATATATATATTCGGAATTCGCTAAATTCGCTGATTTCGAATAATTATATAACTCAAAATCGTCCAAAATCGAGTTATTGTATTCTTCGTTAGCGCGGCAGTATAGTAAAAAAAGATTGTTTTCAAGATTTTATTTTAGCACTTTGTCGGCGTGATTAATTTCTATACCTATACCAAATTACAGCTTTCTAGTACTAAGTGTCTCTGAGCTGCAGCGGGGATAGAGAGACAGACAGACATGGCTAAACTATAAGGGTTCCTTGTTTACTGCGGAACCCTAAAAATGCGAAAGTATGTTTGTTTATTTGTTACGCCTTCACGCTAAAACGGCTGAAGGGATTTGGATGAAATTTGGCACATGGGTAGACCATGACCTGGATTAGGACATAGGATACTTTTAGCCCGTGATCGTATTCCCACGTGATCAAGACTTATGCGAGTGAAACCAGCTAGTAAATTATAAATTAAAGTCGCTTTTCGTGTCTGTCTGTGTGACCGCGTAATTCTTCTAAACTACGCAACGGATGTTGATGCGGTTTTGACCATCATGGAGAGAATTTATTCCGGAAGGTTTAAGGTGTATAATTCGTTAATATTAAGCTGGCATATAATCAAGAAATCTCGACGTTTTGTCAAGTCGTAATAACCGTGCGAAGCAAAAAATAATAAAAACTATTTTCACGATATTTTCCTCATTCCTCCGCATCACACGGATACCATAACAGTCTATCTAGTTTATTGTCTAGGCAAAATCAAACTGTTGGTTAATTTAATTACATAATTAATTATTATGCCCTTAATTCTGAATGTTAAAATGATAGGAAAATTCATAAATAATCTATCAACTTATTAAGATTATCTGTCAATGGTGCCGATTCCCTTGTTCACAAACTAAACTAAATTTAAGTTCAGTGCATCCTTTTCTTTCTATTTCATTAAGAAAAGGACAGAAGATCAATTTTAGTTTAGTCCTGTCAAATTAATCAGCGCTTGACGTAAATTGACGTAATTTTAGTAGGCAAGTTTTTAATCACGTCTAAACTTGTATGGAGTTGTGACAGGCGCTGATTAATTTGACAGGACTAAACTAAAATGTATCTTCTGTCCTCTTCTTAATGAAATAGAAAGAAAAAGATGCACTGAACTTAAATTTAGTTTAGTTTGTGGACATGGGAATCGGCGCCATTGTTTATTTTTTTTAATACTTTGTACCTATAGTAATGTTATTCCAGGTATATCGTCTTCACATATAATTACTTAATGTACTTATACAAAATATTGTAAAACATTTTAAAAGAGTAACCGGTTCCTTGCCCATCTTCTCCATACGAAACAACCAAAAGGTTGTTTCGTTGAAAAAAAATCAATTTTATTTTCTTGAACATTTTGATTTTCATTTTGAAATAAATTATTTGACTTTGAATAAAAAGTACTTGCCTTCTTTGTAAGCAACACATAACATGACACAGCAGGTAAACAACACAAATAATCTGACCATCTTGACGTCTGAACAAGTTCTGGGCCCTGATACCTACATAGGGCGGTTCGACTGCTCACTTATATTGCTTTTAGGGTTCCCTTATCAAATAACTTGTACACGTTACTTTTACATAATTATTTTAAATGCGTATGTGTTTTTTGATAAGACGTAATGTGACCTCTTGAACAAACTCTTGATGTATTTTTAAAGTAGTTGGTATAGATAGTACAAGAAAAGTATACGGTATATACTTCGGAAATCATTGCCTATCTTCGGAAATACGACCGCGTGATGATTAGATCTAATATAGAGCAGTTATACCTTACAACCATGGAAGTACTTGGCGATTTTGTATTACCATGATTACAAAATTATACTACACATTATACTTTACCTACTACTTTACGCAATTCAAAAAAAAACTTTAAAACAACTTTTGAGTGACAAATGATGAAATGACGATATACAAACGCGCAATTTTTAGGTGCACTACTACAAAGTACAAAACTTTGAATCTTCGCCTCTGTGCTGCGGGGCGACGTTCATGCACATTTGGAAACACGAAGATTACCGAAATGCATACCTTTTCCGGTTTAACTGTACAAAATTGTATGTTGCCGTGTTTTGCGTAGGTACTCTTGATCACTGATAAAGTTGGTCATTATGATTCCTTCTCTGTTTTATATGAATTATCAGTTTACCAGTTATTATCCTGCTTCCTACTACCTATTATACCATAAATAGTAAAGTTTACGCGTTTGTGACTTTGTGTGTTTAGATGTTCGTTATCAGAGTTATCACGTTTTAACGGCATAACAGATTTGGATGAAATTTGGAACACAGGTCGACTACGACCTGGATTAATCAATAGGATATTTTGATTATATTTTTAACTGGATATATGTGAAACCGCGGGCAATTGCCAGTTCCAATTTGTAAAAAAATGACTGCCACATTGTTTTCCCTGACCCAATTGTTATTGTCTGTTGTTGGTTTTATAGCAACTTGAGCTTTACTAAAATGGCGGTTATAATGATCTAACGCGGATATTGCGTAACACACACACAATGGCAATCAGTAGCAACGCCCAGGGCCGGATTTACAGGTGTGGAGGCCCTGGGGCAACCAAGAAGTGGAGCCCCCGAAAAATGTATGGAACAGATGAAAAAAAAAACAATTATTAAAAAAGGTATCTTGTGAAGGTGACCTTTTTTTTTGATGATTGTGAACTTTTTTCTTTGAAGGACACAAAGGATGTATTTTTTCTTATCTTAAAAAAAAACAAACTGTGGAGGCCCCTTCTTTGTGGAGGCCCGGGGCCAGTGCCCCTGTTGCCCTGCCCTAAATCCGGCCCTGGCAACGCCTTTACTTTAGACAGTTCAGCACCTTTCATTACGTCCTTTACGTTGTTGAGCATACACATTTTTCAAACTTATGAAGCAATGGATTAGCAATTTCCTTCGAAATCTTTCGGATTGTGATAGAAACTGTATTACACAATTAAGGTGCCGGTTCCCTTCATGAAGCGGACTCTTCAACCTTAAAGTAGTCTTTAAAGAACACATACGGAACTCTTTACGTTGTCTTTACGTTGTAGTCTATTTTATTCCGAGTTAATCCTGTTTAGCTGGTTCCAAGGTGGTTCAGGACATAACTAAATGGTGCCTATGGCTGCTATAGGTAGGTACACGGAAAAAAAGGAGGTCTTAAATTAAGACAATATCCTTTTGGTCATATATATACACAAATAAAAAGTTGCCAGACTAAGAAAAATTACACCAACATTTTTTTAAAGTTGCGGGTTTTTTGCGGGGGATACCGAGTTTGCCATAAAAAACCTTAAAAATTATACTAAGATTTTTCTTTATTCCCCCCGTCAGTTCTATTCACCCCGTTTTACGTTTTATAAAAAATAATAAAATTTTACTTCATTCAAGAATATATTGATATCAATATATTCTTGAATGAAGTAAAATTTTGTCTTAGTTTAATTGTCTTCTTCGAAGACTTAAATGAAGAATTATTAAGTTTAATTTTAAGAATATTATTTGTCTTAGTTCAGTAAAAACTAGATATTTTCTTCAATTAAGATTATTATAGTCTTGAATCAAAAATATATAATAAGTCAAGAATAAAAACCAAGTATTTATTATTCTTAATTTGAGTAAACAGGTTTTCTTGGACTGAGTACATTTACTTACGTTAAGAAAATATTTACATGGATTGAAACAATTTTTCTGAGAATATTGATATTCTTCAATGAAGAGATCCTTTTTTTCCGTGTAGGCACTCTCGCGTCGCTATTTTGAGACGGTCGTCAGAGGGGCAATTACCGTATTTTTTTAAATCCCATACCCGTTTTCACTAACACTAAGCGACACCTAAATTAATGCTAAAATAAAAGCGCGCTGTTGGATTTTCAACGCTCAGCGCTCAGTCGAGAGTTGAAAATGCAACGGGCATCAGTCTCAACCTATAAAATTCCTCTAAAGTACCTACATTGTCAACAAGTTTTTGTTGATTTTCGCTGAGATGAGATTGCGGCTGGATTTTAAACGATTTCAAATACGGGAATTGGCTTTCTGCAGGCTTAGCATGACGCTTTGTATTTCTTCGAAGAATAGACTCGGCTCTTTCTATACAGGTTGAAATTGAAAACTTGCGACAAACTGAAATGGGACATTGTATACATCATTATTAACAACTTTTACTAAGGGACCAAAGCTGTAATCCCAAAAAAAAAAATCTGCTTTTCCTACATTTTGATGAGGTATTGCGAACATAAATGTAGGGGACAGCAGTTTTTTTTTTGGGATTGTAGCTTTGGTCCCTTAGTAAAAGTTGTTCACAATGATGAGTACAATCTCCCATTTCGATTTGTCGCATGTTTTCAATGTCACCCTGTATAAAGTGACATTTCGTTTCTCCATTTTTGACATCTCATCGTAGAAGTCCTTCTACAATCTGCCATTTTGTCTTTTGTTTCTAACGATCTTTGTCTAAGTCCTTTTTTATGTAGAAAAATTTCTACGGTGGAATGTCAAAAAAGGAGAAACGAAATGTCACTTTGTATAGAAAGAGCCTTGTCTATTCTTCGAAGAAATACAAAGCGTCATGCTAAGCCTGCTCATCCCTTTGTGGATTGGAAATAATTATGCAAGAACCACAAATTCGGATGGTTTACTTATCAAGACCAAACTTAGGTGACTACCGAGATGACGACTAATAGAGAAGTATGGAAGAAAAGACATGTTGCGTCAACCTCAAATAAATTTGAATAATGGCAGGAGAATGATGATGACTTAGCAAGACCCGAAACTTACAGGAGACATAAGATAAACCTTACAGGAGACAAGATAAAACTTACAGGAGACATAAGATAAAACTTACAGGAGACATAAGATAAAACTTACAGGAGACAAGATAAAACTTACAGGAGACATAAGATAAAACTTACAGGAGACATTAGATTAAACTTACAGAAGACAAGATAAAACTTTAATAAACTGCCAGGTTGGTCTAGTGGTTGCAAGCGCTACTGCTGAGCATGAGGTACTGGGTTCGATTCCCGGGTCGGGCGAAGTGTTATTGGGTTTTTCTATCTGGAATTTCTCAGTAGCAGCCCGGAGTCTGGATTTGTACACGGTTGATGGCAATAGGCTTGCCCCCTATTACATGGGACTTAAACATAACCCGTGAAATATGGGTGTATTACAGGTAGGTATACCTCTGCCCAATCCTTCGGGAAACAAGGCGTGATATTATGTTATGTTAATAAATAAATAAATTTAAATTAATCTGCTCTATTTTTATGTGCATTAAATTAGCCTATCCAGTTTAGAAAAAAAAATGTACACATTCATGGTACATTTTTTTGGCTACAATTTAAATGCTCACCAAAATAATTTTTAAACCCTAAGACTAAGTACCAAGTAAAATATGTTAACTTCAAATAAAATAAACCCACTCTATACCGAGGTGTCTAAAGAACTACGTTTTAAGTTCCAAAATAATTATAGACTCATCAGAATAATTGTACGTGTTGTATTTGTATTCTTTTTGCCTATCAAAATAGATAAATGCTCACCAAATCTTGTTTCCCAGAAATAGTAACATTACCTAATACCCAAAATGACAGTTCTAAATAGCTTTAGTGTAATCAAATTATCCAACCTGAATCCAAAATATATTATTGTCGAACTAAAATTACAGTCGCTTCCCTTTATTTATTAGGTACATTCCTGGCTCCAGGAGGTGGTTCCACGTAAATAACATACATAATCAGCCTATAATGTTCCCACTGCTGGGACACAGACCTCTCTGTGAGAGGGAGTGGGCCGTAAATAATTGGTTCCACGTACTTCAGCCTTATTGCTAAATCCAGCAAGTTGGGGGGTGGGGGGGGGGGAATAAATCTAAGAAAGCTCTGTTGATTCAATAGTTTTTTCTTTTCTTAGTTTTTAATAAAGTAACTACTAATGTGTGTGTGTGCTTAAAGTGCCATTGATAAATCTTAAGCACAAATTAATCATAAAAGTATCTATTAGGTACATATAATTAAACGTTACTTCATTTTACTTTAGATTTTTTATTTTCCTACCAGTGATTCATTTTATTTACCTTAGTCATTTGTTGCAGTAATATTGAGAGTGAAATATTTATTTGGCTATGTTATCGTATATAAATCAAATTCATAAAACAATAAACAAGTAACGTGTGTTTGGGATACGCAATATTATATTTGATATTCAAAAAATTGTACGATCGACCGTTAGCTTTTTTGCCTCAGTAAAACTGACTAAATTGAAAGTCGTGATATAAAATATGTATTGGTAACATCTATTTAGCGATAATATAAAATATTTGATCTGAAATTAACTTTAAAGGCGTTTATAAATCTTTATGGCATAGAATAAAAAGGAAAATAGGTTCATTTCTACAATACTTTATGAAACACAATTTGGTGAGCATTTATACATTCTGGCAGGTATTACGAATTTTTTGGTAGTAAAATAGGTACTTTCTGGTAGGCGTTTAAACACAAGCCTTCTTTTATTTGGTGATAAAGAATCTCTTAAATATAATTTGGAATCACTTAGGGCCCTCGCCCACGGCGACTTTTTGTAGCGATGCTGTCGCGCGTTTCGTAAACAACAGCATCGCTACTAACGCGTGTTAGTCGCATTTGCAACTCGCTACAGAAGCGATGCCAACGCGCTACTAACGCGCTACAGCAACGACAAGACAACGTGACTAATGTTGCCTCAACGTAGTCCATCTTGCAACTGTAGCGATCGCAGGTATTTTTGTGCCGTTACTGAATTGCGTTTGCATCGCGGCTGAATCTGGGCCCGTGGGCGAGGGCACACAGCTAGCGACCGCTTCGCGACTGTATCGATGCGGACGCGCGACAGCATCGCTACTGCATCGCTACAAAAAGTCGCCGTGGGCGAGGGGCCTTAAAAACATAATTTATTTTAATTTTGCGAGTTCATCTCAGAGTTCATATTCACATTTATTTTATCAATATCAACGTTTGCAGTATGATTCAGAAGCAAAATGCTAATAAACCGATTAATTATTTAAATAAATCTAATATAAATGACCGGTCGAGCTTCCGTTGATGTCATACCGAGTTCAGTCGTCAAGATGTTGAGGTTTATCTTGTTTTCCTGTTGTGTTGTGTTGTCAATGTGTGATGAATTGAATAGTAAGTAAACCTGACAAATATCTGTCTTTAACTCTTTATGTGTAAATAGTGTTTATTTTAATGTGAATTGGTTCACCTTTCTAATTTTCATTGTTGTCCTGCAAATTATTTCCGAGTAAAATGGCTGTGGGACTAGCGGACAGACGGACATGATGTAAATAAAAAGGTTCTGTTTTTGCCATTTGGCTACGGAATCCGACAAAAAATTTGCTTATAATTTTTATTATAATTGTTATAAATAATTGCTATGATTGTGTTATACTTAAAAACAACGCTTAAATATAGTTTAGGATATATCTACATAATCAGCCTACAATGTTCCCACTGCTGGGACACAGGCCTCCTCTCTGTGAGAGGGAGTGGGCGCCATCCACCACGCGGGCCCAGTGCGGGTTGGTAGATGTCACATTTCTACGAATTTTTGGTTCTTATAATAATACTTACAAGCATTATGGCGTAAAATTCAGAATTTTGTTATCTCTGATTCTTATTTCATTAACAAACACAATAACGAATGAAAACAAAACAGATTCATATGAAAAAAATGTAGGAAGAAAATAGATTTATTTTTATTTTAATGACACGATTTCTTTATACTTAAGTATTACATTTAATAATGAGAAATAGGTTTTCAATCGTCAGCAGCAGAAAGAGCGTTAAGGACATGGTCTGTCTGGTACCTGTTACAGGATAAAATCATTTCCTAAGGTTATCTACCAAAAAGTTTCGAGACTAGACCGGCCACAAGTTATGCAAATGAAAATGCATTTATTTTTTATGAACTAATGTAATTTTAATAAAACTTATATGTTCATATTTATTGAAGTCTCAGCAAAAAATAATTATTTTAGAAATGGCTGAATCTATGGATTTACGCACTGTTTCCATGGGAAATTGAGCCACTGCTTGCTTGAGATGGGGCAGCCCATCTCAAAAATCCATGATTATATGTCATGATGATTGACTGCTTAGCCCCATAAAGATATAGCGTGATAATAATAATTTAAAAGGTTAAATCGGTAACTATTTGTAATATTATAACCTAGCTAGTCTTTTTAATATTTTCAGTAAACTATAGAAGAATACGAACAATGCAATATTGCTCATCCCCAATAGCAAATAGCGAGATAATTGAGTAGCCAATAGACTGACAAAACTTATAGGGATTAACTATGCAATAATTGAACAAAATCTATCCGGTAGTATTTGCGTGATACTGGAAAATACATTCAAACAGATAAACAGAAAATAAATGTAAATAAAAACCATATTTTCGGCATTCAAATTGTCCCCAGACCTCTTAGCAATAACTTTTTTTTAAAAATATTCAATGTACAGTTTTGACTTCGCTACGACTTTATATATACAAGGCTAACTTAAATAACGCACAAGCTCTTCGGGGGCCATTGTACGAGTACTCATTATTATAAACAACTTTTACTACAGGACCAAACCAGAAATCGCGAAAAAAAAAAACAGCTGTTTCCTACATTTTGAAGAGATAAGCGAACAATTTATCTTCGCTTAACTCGTATAACAGTAAAGTAAAAGTTGTTCATAATGAGTACATTGACCCCTGAAGAGGTTTTGCGTTAAGACGCTGACAACACCTAAACCGCGGTCACTGTCAAATTCCATAGAAAAGAAAGAGAAGCGTGATGACAAAAAGCTTGTAATTTATTGCAAAATATGAAGTAATTATCTATTTACTCAAAATTGAGTTGAGTAATCGAAAATATAAAACAACCAAGTTCTGCATTAAAATAAGACGTTCTTGTTATTAATTAAATACGTAACGTATGTTGAAATTTGATACAGATATTTTGGATTAGAACTCAAAGTAAGAGGTTAGTTTAACGTTAGTTTGTATCGAGAGTTTGTTTTCAAAACGTGTTTTGGTAACAACCAAGTTCTGGGAAATATGTTCAAAATTAATATATATTTTTTCCGCTACCACAAACTATACAGATTTGGCAATTTTTTTTCTTAAGCGAAGCCTATTTTGGTCAATTAGGTATTGTCAGCGCCTTAAGGCTTCTACATACTGGCGGGACTTGTCGCGCGACGCTTCGCGACACAAAGGCACCGCTTGTAGCGCTACACGCGGTGTCTTTGTGTCGCGTCGCGTCGCGCGACAATTCGCGCCAGTATGTAGGAGCCTTTATTTAAGTTACAACTTGTATAATAAAATTTATGTAGATATTTGTCGTGTAGGAAGTGTAGGTCTTTGTGGTGGTTGTTTTGTCTTATCAGATACAGTTGCTTCCTCATGCTTAGTTGGCATCACCTTCACCTGGGTTGATTACTATCATGTGTAGACGGGATTTTTTTTTTAAATCGACTTGTATTAAATCTGATCCAAATGTTTTTGTTAAAATGGTAACGGATCTCGTTTGGTCTGGCTCCTCACATAAACACTGCCGGCACAGACCTAAAGTTCAGGAGCGCGCAAGCCCCATCACGACGTCAGCATAGAGATACGGCGGTGGGGTTATGTATTATTATTTATTATAAGTTGAAATAAATGATTATTAATATAATAAATACTCAGTGGGAATTCAAAAACAACATAACTGATGAAATGTAGTTGTAGGTACTAAGCACAGTAACACCTCTGCAGCAGGTTTACAGGTTAGGTGTGTAACGACCAACCTAACTACATAAATTATCATCAGTCGTAAGAAAACTATTGTTTTATTCATTCGCAGATAATAAACATGTAGAAAGCAGTTCGTCGAAAGTACCCGAAGATGGAGCCCGACTGCGTCGATACTTTGACTTAGCTGGCAAGTATAATACATAATTATGTACTGTGATTGTAGTTTTTAGGAATAATTTAAAATAAAAACGATAAATCATGGCTGGTCTGATATAGGCTCTCGGAACTTTCGCGAATGCACCCTCAGTCACACTCGCCACATGTCATCTTTTAGTTCCTAGAAAATGTTATTGTGCAGTCTTCTGTGCAAAGTATGGACATGCCATCATTCGTCGGTCGTATTGTGTATGTCGCAGATGGATTGCTTAATTAGCTGTTTTACATAACCGCTAGCTGTTTCACAAAACAGCTCCGTTATGTGAAACATCTGAGCGACGTTTAGCGCAGAATTTAAATTCTTGTTCTAAATTTTGTCGCTCGTGGTTCTGTATGTTATAACAGCAATAATAGCGCCCGTAACAGAAATAAATAAAACAAGCAATATGATTGAAAATTACCCTAACGAAAGAGTTTAATTAAAGTTATCAGGGTTTTATGAAAATCAGTCTTAGAAATAGTACCTAAATAGCCAAGTAATTGCGACCAACTATATCCGATATAAATAAAATTAGGTATAGCAACACTATCGAATTAGGTCGAAGATATGTAAGAGATAAAAAAAAAAACTTGGAAATAGCGCTCGCTTGGCTCGCGCGCGGTTGTTCACAGTTCTTACCTAAGCTAAGCCAATTGGTCAGGGTGCCCTAGCTTGGTTATTGCGACCAAATCGGCTCGCGCGTGGTTGGTCATAGTTTCAACTTACCTAACCCGTTTGGTCGGGGTACCCTAGCTTAGTTACTACGAACAACTGTGAGAAAAGGTCATTATTTTGGCCGAAAGACGTCCACTGCTGGACATTGGCCTCCCCCATAAGAGAGGGGGGGATGGGGTTGCCATAATCGCCACGCTTGGCAGGCGGGTTGGCGATCACAGTATGGTGTTAAAATGCATAGAAAACGCTGCTGTCCATTCTCTAGTAAGTCCCTTAGTCCCCTTTTACGACACCCACGGGAAGAAATAGGATGGTGCTATTCTTTACGTCCGGCACCACACGGATCAATTATTTAAAAAAGTGTGCATCATTCATCACTAAACGCTTATTGTGACTGCAGATACCTAAGCCATTCTGCATTACATCTAAGTTTGGATAGCAGTTTTGTTAAATTGTTGAGCTGTTTTACATTGTGGAGCTGTTTTGTAAAACAGCTGATTCGGCAATCCATCTGCGACATAACGAGTTAAAAATCACGCCGCTCCGAATACCTACTAAGGGCAAGATTCACAGATCACTTTTGCCTTTATTTTACTACGTGAAGCTTACTTAGCAAAGTAAAAGTGCAATCTGTATATCTTGGCCTAAGGCCCTTATAGATTGTGCAATGCCTAAGTAAAGGATTGAATATAATGATAAAGAATTTCCTTATTAGGTTTAGCCTACTTTAACCTGGATAATGGACATAATATTATTAATTTGCAATACACATTCCAGAATCAATCTGCACTGGCGAAAACGAAGTATATACTGACTGCAAGAAGTCCTGCCCGCTAAACACTTGCTTATCACTTGTGGCTCGATTCAAGTGTGACAGCACCGAACCATGCAAGAAGGGATGTGTTTGTAAGCCAGGGTATCTGAGGCAACAGCCGGACTCTCCCTGCATACATATATGTCAGTGTTCCCAGATGAAGCATTCTCCCGACTGCGGGCTTCAGGATTCTACTACCAACTAATAGGATAATAGGTAACTTCAATCAGATTGAAGTGAATCTTGCGTGGGACACGGGATGACAGAAACCGTCTTCATAGCAAATTATATGTATAGTTTGTTCCAAAAGAATCTGATAAAGGGTAAACATAATTATGTTCAGGCGTAATTCTTACGCAATTACTCACTAAAGGAAATTAGTTAGACATTGTATGTAAAGGCTTCAACTTTTATCTCACCCCTTTTTCTAATAATTAATGTTTGAATAACATAATTCAATTGTGATTGAAAAAGCATCGACGAAATGAAAAACGGGTCTAAGTATTCAATGTGGCATAATCGTTCGTGGGTAGAAGTTACTAAGTTAAATGAAAGCTTTTTATTTTTGGATATAATGTTTACCGTATATAATTTAACAGTCTTAAAATAATAATATTTATTTATTTATTTATTTATTTATTTATTTATTTATTTATTTATTTATTTATTTATTTATTTATTTATTTATTTATTTATTTAATACTTTAAGCACACAAATGTACAGAGGCGGACTTAATGCCGTAGGCATTTTCTACCAGTCAATCTTCAACCTACCTTTAACCTTTACCTTTACCTTTAACCTTTATTCAATTAATTATTCATTTATTTATTTAAACATCTCACACACAATTAGGTACAAAGGCGGACTTAATGCCTTAGGCATAATATCTACACGTATATAAAAAACCGGCCAAGTGCGTGTCGGACCACGCCCAATGAAGGGTTCCGTAGTTGGGATTACTTGGGATGAATTTATTCCAAAAACAAACTTAACATTGTAGTTGAATAACATGTTCTCCCATACATCGATATACGTCACGATCAATTCTCCAACCGCAAATTTAAGTTGGTCGACTATTTTTCATTAATTTGTAAAGCCTACTTAGCTGTGATAGTTTTCCTTTTAATGTCATTATATGTACTACTGCTATGAATTTTTTCACATCTCCATAAACAACCATTTAGCTGACAGGGCAGGACACTTGACTCTAACAAAAATTTGCACTTTAAAGCTTAATATTCCGCAAGCGGATCGTTGTAACGAAAAGTGGTGTTCACAGACCTGAAATATTTCGAATGGCCTATCCAACGATACCCCACACCATGTGATAGACGAGAAAAAAAAATATCATCCCCACATTGCGTGCAAGGGAGGTACAACATTTTATTGTAGCACTTTATCGGCGTGATTAAAATTCAAATAATCAAATTTGTTAGTACTAAAAATTTACATCCACAGGTAAGTTTTCTGATTCGTTTGTTTCATTTTTAGTGATGGGTAACTCATCAATTTTATTTGAGGTTGAGGGAGGACCTCATTTTACCTCGTGAGGTCCTCACGAGGCACCCCTCATTTGAGGTGAGGAATCGTCAACGGCGTATTCACCTCACGACTCGTGAGGCCGAGCCGAATTCAGCCGAACGTACGAGGGAGCGAGGCGGGCGGGCGCGACGACGACTCACGAGTACTCGCGAGTCACGAACTCGTTCGCCTCACCCCTCGCCACGATTTCATATTGTCAATGTCAATTTTTGAGGACGCGTGAACGAGTGAGGTGGTTCAATGAGGAAATTCGAGTAACTCTTTCAATTTGCGAATGAGTACCTCAAACGAGGGACCTCATGAGTGAGGGACTCATCACTATTCATCTTCATCAGATACTTTTGGAACGGACTATAGGTATGACGCGTCTCGCGTGCAACGAGAGGTTTGCATCAATGTGAGTCCAACTTAAATTTTGGAAATCAATGTTGATATTTGATAATTAGTAATGTAGAGTATGCCTCACGTGACTTGACCTAGCATAGAACGTAGTGTCAAAGAATAAGAGGCCAGCTTATACTAGATTTGTTACCACTGACTTGTGGCCTACCGTACACGTGTAACTGCTGATAATAACTAAATATTTTCCAATAACTTGTTGTTTTTCTTTACCTTTATTTATTTACTTAGATTATATGACTACTATACTATACTATTATTACTAATTATACTACTAGATGCGCCCCGCGGTTTCACCCGCATAAGTTTTGACCTCGTGGGTATATCGGGATAAAAAGTATCCTATGTGTTATTCCTGGTTATAAACTATCTGTGTGCCAAATTTCATCCAAATCCGTTCAGTACTTTTTGCGTGAAAGGGTAACAAACATCCATCCATCCATTCTTACAAACCTTCGTATTTATAATATTAGTAGGATTAGGTAGGTACCTTTTTTTTTTTTGGGTGGGATATCATAAAATTTTTTGGTGGTTGGAGGGTGTATCAGACTCTTACTGACTAAAACCCACCCGTATTCCTCCCTGTTACCTGTGTTGCCAGGGGCCTCGGTGACCCTTTAGTACCTTCCCGCGACCCCGGCAGGCACCGGCCCTAGTAGACCCCTACACTTGTGCAGACGACATCTCTTTAAGGCGCGCGTGGAATACAACGCGCACTATTAGGTACCTAGGTATAATAATAATAATAATAATAACATCCGGTCCGTCCGGGTGAGTCTATCAGACATATTATCTCTGGTTGTTCTCGTCTGGCTAACGGCGAGTACTTACACAGACATAACCAAGTGGCTAGGATTATTCACCAACAAGTTGCTGGTGAATAATCCTAGCCACTTGGTTGGCTTTGAAATATAAACTTGTGAACTGTGAGGTACCGTATTACAAGTATGCGCCCGACCCAGTTCTCGAAAATGACCATGTCACGTTGTACTGGGATCGGTCTATCGTTACTGACGGGACTATTGTCGCCAATAAGCCTGATATAGTGGTGATAGATCGATTAGCGCGCCGCGCAATGATAGTCGATGTTACCATTCCACATGACGAAAACCTCGTGAAAGCTGAGAAAGAGAAGCAAATAAAATATCTCGACTTAGCACACGAGGTTGTTGACATGTGGAATGTTAACTCGGCTGTCATTGTGCCGATTGTCGTTACGGCCAATGGCCTGATGGCTGAAAGCCTATACCATCATCTCTCTAGGCTCTCGTTAGGCGGCTGGATCAAGGGCCTGATTCAGAAGGCAGTACTCCTCGATACGGCCCGCATTGTGAGGAGGTTCCTGTCTCTGGAGTCCTAACCACCGGTAGCTTGGACTCTGCTCCCGACACCGGCGGACCACTATTTTTTATATTTTTAAATGTTTTTTTTTATACCTTTTTTCAAAAAATATTTAAAAATATATTTTATATGTAAAAAAATAAACAAACGAAATAATAATAATAATAATAATAATAATAACAGCTGGCAACACCAACGTCAACACGAAATACGTTCCCTTATTTATTTTCAGTTATAATAATTTTCGACGCAGTTTTTTTTTTTCTTGTTATTGTGAAATCGACAAAACTAAATCCAAATAATAACGACATATTTAAAAAATTACAAAATGAAGCATAATCTTCTAGATTTTCACCAAAAATTTCCGGATAGGAGGTGACATGACAGATGTCACCTCCGATAAAACAGAACAAATACGTATACAAATGAAATGTTGACGAGATCAGCTGCAGTTAGAGCACGCCTACCACCTCCGGACTCTTCGCTCAGCTCCGCCTCGCCGCCACCGGTACCCAGCCCCACCGTGTGCGCTGTGACTACACCGACCGCGGCAGTTGCGTCGAGCTCGAGCGACGAGTATTTCTCTCCGCCCACGACGCCACCACCTGTTCGTCGACGGGGAGGACGCCGGCCGCCGGACGGCTTAGGATCTCGAGGCCCACCGGCCTCTGATAGGGTCCCAGCTCCCGGCGGAAGTGTGAAGCGCATGAGATGGACACAATCTGTCAATGAGAACGTCATGCGCTCATACTATGGGGCTACAGAGGGGGGAAACAATCTGACTGCTTACCGTGTTCGGATGCTCTCTCTTTTTCAGGTGCTTGAGCCAGCTGTCAACGTTTCGGCACAACGACTGTCGGATCAGGTACGGGTTATCCAGCGTAATCATATGTTGGATGACACTGTACTTGATCGCCTACGAAGTGAAATGCAGCGTAGCCATGTCATCGTCCCCCCGTCGCAGACTGTTGTACATTCACCTCAATTAAGCACGAATCAAGCTGACGAGGGGAGTGATGACAGGGCTACAAATGTAAGTACCCAGTGCAATGTGGAATTGAGGAGTGCTTTGGAAGATGCGATTCGAGAATATCGGCTCATGTCGCCCGAACTAAGACCACGCTTACCTCGTTTGCCCATGCATAAAAAAAACAGGGCGCTGGTGGCAGCTCTGGATTCGCAGTTGTCAAATTATTTTGATGACTGCGAAGACCTCACTGATACTCATTCGATTCTGTACTGCGCGGCTGTAGCGGTATGTCGTGTAGCTCACGTGAAATTTGCTAAAGACTCTAGAACTACACGACCGAAACCAACCGTACCAGCTTGGCAGTGCAGAATTGAAAGCCGTATTGGTGGGGCCAGAGCGCTCATTGGCAAATTAATCTGCTTCAGGGAGGGCAATACTCGCCCTAGAGTGATGCGCTTTGTGAGGCGAGCGTTCTCAGGGACTGATATCGGCCCTCATGACTATATGACCCGTGTCACAGAGCGCATCGACTTCCTGAAGCAGAAAGTGTATGCATGGGCGAACCGTATTCGTAGGTATAAGCGGCGAGTAGAGCGATACACTCAGAATCGTACCTTCCAGAGCGATGAAAGGTGGGTTTATAGGGGTTGGGAGCGACCGGACCAAGATGTGACTGACACGCGCCTACCGGATGATGATGTCATGTGTTCTTTCTGGCGCAGTATCTGGTCGGTGCCTGTCAGTCACACCGAAGGTGATTGGGCTCGAAAAGTCGAGCGAGCCTGCGATCCAATACCAGAAATGGGGGCTATTACCATCTGCCCCCAAGATGTAGCTCGTGCAGTCCGTCCGTTACCTAACTGGAAGTCCCCAGGGCCGGACGGACTGCACAACTTCTGGCTCAAATGGTTTTTAAGGTCGCACGCTCGCTTGGCAGCTCAGTACCAGACTGCTTTGGAGTCTGGATCGCTACCCCAATTCCTAACGACAGGAGTTACCCACCTGCTCCATAAATCAGGTAGCACCGCGGAACCCAAAAATTATAGGCCGATCACGTGTTTACCGACGGTCTATATACTTCTTACATCTATTTTGAGAGCTAAAATTAACAAACATATAGACACCAACTCCATCATGTCTGCCTCTCAAAATGGATGTAGGAACGGATCCCGCGGTACTAAGGAGTTACTCCTCATTGATATGACCATTAGCCAACAAGTTCGTCGTTCCCGAAAGGATCTGTCGACATGTTGGATAGATTATAAGAAGGCCTATGACTCGGTGCCACATACATGGCTCATGAGGGTGCTGGAGTTGTATAAAGTAGATGCAACTCTGCGCACCTTCCTGATTTCGTGTATGGGGCAATGGAGGACGGTCCTTCGCTATCCAGGATGTCGAAATATCCAGAGGAATAGCGAACCGATAAGGATCGAGCGGGGCATATTTCAGGGCGATAGTTTGAGTCCGCTTTGGTTCTGCTTAGCCTTGAATCCTCTAAGCACACTGCTGGAAGATTCAGGTCTAGGCTATCGTATGAGGAGAGGTGGTCAGGTTATATCTCACCTCCTCTACATGGATGACCTAAAACTCTTTGCCTCCAATAATTTGCAACTGATGGAGCTACTGAAAATAACTGAAAGTTTCAGTAGCGCCATCAGGATGGAATTTGGAGTGGATAAATGTGCGGTCATGCATGTAAAGCGAGGGAAGATTGTGGAATCCGTGGGAACCCAACTCTCGGATTCCATAAACCTTAGAACCCTCTCCGCATCCGAAACCTACAAGTATTTGGGTATGTCGGAAGCGTTAGGCATCAATGTTACTGACATGAAGCAATCGTTGAAGGAGCGCTTTTTTGGCCGCCTGAAGAAAGTATTTAATAGTCTTCTGTCAGGCGGAAACAAGGTGCGCGCCTTCAACGGTTGGGTCATGCCCGTTTTGATGTACTCTTTCGGCATACTCAAATGGACTCAGACTGAACTCGACGCCCTGGATAGGAGGGTCCGTACGCTGCTGACTGCATATCGAATGCATCACCCACGGTCGTCGGTAATGAGACTGTATATCCCGCGAAAGTGTGGAGGTCGAGGCTTTTTAAACGCTAAGATCCTCCACAATCGCGAGGTATGCAGTCTCAGGGAATATTTCCTAGAAGCCGACGTGGGGATGCATCGAGATGTGGTCGCGGTGGACAAGGGCCTCACCCCACTCTCCTTGGCTAAAGAGAACTGGCGCAAGCTTGTAGTGCTTGACACTAACGATCGCAGGGAGGTATGGCAGAGTAAGGAGCTTCACGGACGCTTTTTCCGGGCCCTACATGAACCCGATGTAGATTTCCAAGCGTCCGTAGCCTGGCTACGTTTTGGTGACCTCTTTGGGGAAACCGAAGGTTTTGTCTGTGCAATTATGGACGAAGTTATCATGACGAAGAATTACCGGAGATTTATTGTGAAGGACGGCACGGTTGACGTGTGTCGGGCATGCCACCGTCCGGGAGAATCAATCCGACACATTATCTCCGGGTGTTCTCGTCTAGCTAACGAAGAGTATTTGCATAGACACAACCTTGTAGCCAGGATTATCCATCAGCAACTTGCTCTGAAATACAGCCTTGTAGAATCTGAAGTGCCGTACTACAGGTATGTGCCCGACCCAGTTCTCGACAATGGAAATATCACATTGTACTGGGACCGATCCATCATCACTGACAGGACTATTGTTGCCAATAAGCCTGATATAGTGGTGGTGGATCGAACAGAGCGGCGCGCAATGATTGTTGACATAACAGTCCCTCATGACGGGAATCTCGTGAAAGCCGAGAAAGATAAACAGATCAAGTATCTTGACTTGGCTCGCGAGGTTGTCGACATGTGGGATGTGGATTCAGCAATCATTGTGCCGATAGTCGTATCAGCCAATGGCTTAATTGCCAAGAGCCTCGACCAACACCTAAAGAGGCTCACGTTGGACGGCTGGATTAAGGGCTTGATTCAGAAAGCGGTACTTCTGGACACGGCTCGCATTGTCAGGAGGTTCCTCTCTCTGGAGCCCTGACCGCCGGTAGCTTGGACCCTGTTCCCGATACCGGTGGGCTACCATTTTTTTTTATATTTTTAAATGTTTTTATATATTTTTTATATTCTAATATTTAAAAATAAAATTAAAATGTGTAAATAATTAAATAAAAGATAATAATAATAATAATCATTTATTTGAAAAGACAACAAATGAGGTCCATTGTGTTAGTAACAATCTTACTTAGCCTATGTTAGTACTTAATAACACTAAAACAGATCTTCCGCTCTGCTAACGTCCACACCAGCGGACTATCTGCCCGGGCGGCTATCGAGTGCAGAATGATGTTGGTACTGTCACGCAACCTGCGAAGTAACGAGGCAGATTTTTTGCGCCATACTGCGTCATAGCTGTCAGTGCACGCCTCGGCAAACATCGCCGACGCACTGCAGAAACGTGGCAGTCGCAACAGCACCCTGAACGCGTTGTTATGTTGGATACGCAGAGCATTGCAAGCCCTTTGGGTATATCTGAACCACAGGGCCCCCGAGTACAGTGTTGTGCAATACGCCTTAAAAAGGGCTATTTTAACTGCAACTGTACATCGAGAGAACCTGCGGGCCAGCATGTTCACCCGGACTGACAACGCTCTGCGCTCCATCTCCAAATCTGAATCGTCTTTCAGGGAATCTGTTACCAAATGGCCCAAGTATTTAAATGTATACAGCCTGTTTATTTGGTGACCTTCAAGTAACAGAGGAGGGACCGTAGATGGACATCTAGCACCAGACCTGAAGACGATATACTCTGTCTTTTTGGTATTGTATATCAACCCATGAGACTCCGCATACGACTCACACACAGCCAGTAACTTTCGGAGAGCATTGATCGAGGGAGCCAGCAGCACCATGTCATCCGCGTAGCTCAGATTATTAAAGCAAACACCATCCACATAGCAGCCGACACGCATGCTGCTGAGTCGCTCGACCAAAGCATTCACATAGAGACCAAAGAGCAAGGGTGAGGACAGTCCCCCCTGTCTCACCCCACACTCCGGCCTGCATGGCTCCGAAAGCTCCCCTACCCATCTCACCCGAGTCTCTTGGTGTAGGTACCAGTATTTGAGGAGAGATGCGAGCTCTGGCGGCACTGTTGTGTCTCCTAGCTAATGTAAGGTATTTAACCAAAACGCTTACTGTTAAAAATTAAGTGGCAACATTCATTAGTTCCTGTTTTTGACACAGAAAAGTGTGTGGCGCTAGACGTATTGAGATAGAATCATTATCAGAAAAAAATCACACTTGAATATTTTCCCTCCCCGAAGTCCGAATGTAAAGGAACATAATATTTGCTCTGTAATCATCTAATGTATATATAAGTCAGCCTGTGGCATATTCATTAAAATGTAACAGTGGTGTACTCCGTGTCAAAATGAACTGTGTAATCTGTGGTCTATCTGTGACATCTGTCAACAAAAAAAGGGCCCGTCTCCATGTACTACCATCTGCCTTGTTTGATTCCATCCAATAAATCTATCCTAATCAGGGTGATCCCCACGAACTTTCAATAGGTTATGGGCCCAGACATTGCTTTACGGCCTAACGGTCGTGGTGGATCGAAATTGTGAAGAAAGCGGCCGGTAAAGGTCGAGAAAAAAGGTGGCGAACGGCGTGCGTGAAAGGTATCCCTCCCAAGTAGTAAAACGACGGTTTAGGGCTCCGTCGATGGCCGGTCAAGGCCAAGAACAAAGGTACCTACAATACGATGGATAGCGACTCCGTCGGTGGCCGGAAAAGGTCAAGAAGTAGTAAAACGACGGTTTAGGGCTCCATCGATGGCCGGTCAAGGCCAAGAACAAAGGTACCTACAATACGACGGATAGCGACTCCGTCGGTGGCCGGAAAAGGTCAAGAAGTAGTAAAACGTCGGTTTAGGGCTCCGTCGATGGCCGGTCAAGGCCAAGAACAAAGGTACCTACAATACGACGGATAGCGACTCCGTCGGTGGCCGGAAAAGGTCAAGAAAAAGGGGCTGCGCGCGTCACGAGCGTGAGACCGGTAAACCTACTGTTATTGTGGTAAAGCAATATTACGATGATGGATTCTGTCGGAAATATGGTGAACGGACCAGGCTGCCAGCAGCTAGAAGGTGTAGAGAATTGGACCACATGGTCATTCAAAATGAAGGTCATCCTTAAGGTGGCGGATCTCCTGAGTGTCGTAGAGGGCACATCCAAAGACCCTCCGGTAAAAGATGAAGAGCGCGAGAAATGGATACTGAAAGATGCAAAAGCGCAAGGTATGTTGGTTACACGCATATCTGAGGTCATACCTCAAATAGTAAGCTGCAAAACAGCAAAAGAAATATGGGATAAACTACGAGTACATACAATATATGAACAACGCGGAGAGCTGTCGGTGCACATACTCCAACAGAAATACTTTTCAATGAAATTTGAAGACAAAGAAACTGTATCACAGTTCTTGGGACGGTTCGAGAGTCTCCTGAGTAAATTGAAAAATCTCAATGCTGAAGTGAGTCAAACCATGGCGATCACCAAGATAACATCATCGCTACCATCACAGTTTCAACATTTTGTGTCTGCATGGGAATCGGTGCCAGCAGAGAAGCGGACCATGGATGAGCTAGCAGTGAGGTTGCTGATTGAGGAACAGCGTGCTACTTCCAAAAATGGAGAAAAGTCTGCAGCGCTGGTGTCCAAGTCTGCAAAAAAGTGCTTTCAGTGCGGTAAAATGGGACATATGAAGAAGGATTGCAAATCATATATGGAAGGTAATAATTACTGTAATTATTGTAAGAAAAATAATCACAAAACTGTAGATTGTTGGTTTAAAAACAATAAGAATAATACTAAGAAAGATAATGTAAACAAAAGTCAGAGTAATGCATTTTCTGTGTCTATGTTGTCATCAGCGTTTTACAGTCACTTAGAAAGTAATAATTCTTGGGTAATGGATAGTGGAGCATCAGAGCATATGTGCCATGATATTAGATTATTTACAAAATATAAAAAGCTAGAATGTCCTAGGCCAATTATTATCGGTGATGGTAAAATCATACAAGCCATAGGAATTGGTATCATTTCCTTGGAAGCATATACAGGTAAAGAATGGATAAATACAACATTAAGTAATGTTTTACATGTCCCTAGTATTAAAATGAATCTATTTTCAGCAAGCTCAACAGCAGATAAAGGTTATGTTATGACAATAAATAATAAGTGCTGTTATTTCACAAAAAAGGGAAATATAAATGTTTGTGCATTAGCATATCGTGAGAATAACTTGTTTATTATGAAATTTAGGTTCAATAAAGTTGAAAATGCTTGTGTAGGTAAATCAAGTGATGATCTTTCTGAGTGGCATGAGAAAATGTGTCATCAGGACATAGAACAGGTAAAAGGTGTGTTAAATAAATGTAACATAGATTTCTGTGTTAGTAAACAAGAGGAAGTAACATGTGAGCCATGTCTTCTTGGGAAGTTGCATAAAAAACCATTTCCATTAAGTGTGAACAGGGCA
The DNA here is from genome assembly GCA_905333075.3 of Atethmia centrago. NCBI lineage: Eukaryota > Metazoa > Arthropoda > Insecta > Lepidoptera > Noctuidae > Atethmia > Atethmia centrago. The sequence continues at coordinate 24,061,217 of HG995374.1, read as the reverse complement.
GAACGGCCCGGTCAGTGTTTACATGTAGATTTATGCGGAACTATGGAAACTACATCCGTAGGTGGTGCCAGATATTATTTATTAATAAAAGATGACTACTCAAAGTATAGAACAGTTTATTTTCTGAAAAATAAGTTAGAAACAGATGATAAAATAAAAAGCTTTTTGAATTTTGTTACTAAAAATTTAGAATATAAAGTGGAAATAATAAGATCAGACTGCGGTTCAGAGTTTTTAAATAAAGAGATGAAGTCTCTCTTAGATAATTTAGGTATAGTACACCAAACTAGTGTTCCGTACACACCTGAACAAAATGGTTGCATAGAACGTGAAATGCGTACAATAACTGAAGCGGCTAGAACAATATTATTGTCAAGTGGTTTAAATAAGTCTTTGTGGGCTGAAGCTGTTAACACAGCTGTATACGTTATTAATAGAACTGGAAAGAGTAGAATTAAAAATGTAACTCCATATGAGCTTTGGTATAAAAAGGGTTCATATGATATAAATAAATTAAAAATATTTGGATCAAAAGTAGGTGTTCATGTTCCAGATCAAAATCGTAAAAAATGGGATAGTAAAGCTGAAATAGGATATTTTGTAGGTTATAGTGAAACAACAAAAGGTTTTAGAATTTATTTTCCACACAAAAATGATGTTTTTATAAAAAGAGAGGTAACATTCCTGAAAGGTAAGTTTAATCAGAAAATAGGCAATTACTCTCAGGAACATAGCAATACAACCCCATATAAGGAAGAAGTGTCAGAACAGTCCGAAGAAGCAGAAGAACAGTCAGAAGACGCAGCAGAAGTGTCAGAACTGCCAAAAGAAGCAGAAGAACAGTTAGAAAACGCAGAAGAAGACGCAGAAGAAGTGTCAGAAGAGTCAGCAGACGCAGAAGAAGTGTCAGAAGAGTCAGAAGAAGAGGCAAAAGATGAAGAAGAAGAATTGACACATTCAAGGAGAGGCAGAGAAATAAAGAAACCATTGAAGCTAAATGATTATGATACTAATTTTTTATCCATTGACACGGAACCAGTCTCTCTAGAAGAAGCACTTAATTCTAGAGAAAAAGAAGAGTGGAAGAATGCTATGAAGACTGAGCTAGATACTCTGAAAGAGAACAACACATGGACAGAAGTAAGCAGTGTTCTAGAAGGAAATTAAAAAATTTCTAGCAAATGGGTTTTCAAAATTAAAGAAGTAGGTGGTAAAAAGGTATATAAAGCTAGATTAGTAGCGAGAGGTTTTGAACAGTCAGATTGTGATCTAGTAGTATATGCTCCAGTGACTAAATTGCCAACATTTAGAATTTTTATAGCAGTTGAAAATAAACTACAACTCCCAGTGCATCAGATGGACGTTGTAGGTGCTTTCTTACACGGTGACATAGATGAAACAGTATACTTAAAATTACCAAGTGGTGAAACCTATAAATTAAATAAATCATTATACGGTTTGAAAAAGTCCCCAAAATACTGGAATGAAAAATTTGATGACCAAAGAAAATTTCAGTAAATCTAAAAATGACCATTGTTTATATTTCAAGAAGGTAAATGGATGTAAACTATACGTTTTGCTATTTGTTGATGATATTATTATGTTTTGTAACGAAAATAGGGTTTTGGAAGACTTTAAAATAGAACTAAGCAAAAACTTTAAAATGAAAGATTTAGGTTTAGCAAAATGTTACTTAGGCATTGATATTGAGCAAAAGAAAGATACAACAGTAATCAGTCAGAAAACGTATTTAACTAAAGTTTTAGAACGTTATAACATGTCAAATTGCAAACCAGTTTCTACTCCGATAGACCAACACTTTAAGTTTGAAATATTAAAAAGGGATAAATCTGAAAGTCCAGAAATAGAGAAAAGGTGTAGACAACTTATAGGCAGTTTAATGTATGCTGTTTGGTAAAAGACCAGATCTATGTGTATCAGTTAGTTTTCTCAGTAGATATCAACACTGTGCTAGCGTTATGTTATACAAGGCATTAAAACGTATTTTACGGTATATAAAAGGTACATTAGATTACTCGTTGGTGTACAATAGCACCGGCACAGAATTGCAAGGTTTTGTTGATGCAGATTGGGCGAGTGACACCCAAGATAGGAAATCAACCACTGGTTATTTCTTTAAAATATTTGATTGTATTATATTATGGTGTTGTAAAAAACAACTTAGTGTGTCATTATCCTCCACTGAGTCAGAATATATTGCATTAAGTATGGCTATTACAGAAGCATGTTGGTTGAAAAGCCTGTTGTGTGATTTTGATGTTATCAATAATGAAGCGACACTGTATGAAGACAATCAGTCAGTAATAAAACTAGTTTATAATAATGAAAATAATAAAAGATTAAAACACTTGGATATCAGGTATCACTTCATTATGGACAAAATAAAAGAAAAATGTATCTCTGTGAAATATGTTAAAACTGAAGATAATTTAGCAGATTTGTTAACTAAGCCATTGGGTAAAACTTTATTTGAAAAGTTTGTTAAGTAATTTTTTTTAAATTTTAATAAGAGTACTTTGTAATGGTTACAACTGTCTTGCTACAGGAAAATAAATGTTGAGGGGGGTGTTAAAAATTAAGTGGCAACATTCATTAGTTCCTGTTTTTGACACAGAAAAGTGTGTGGCGCTAGACGTATTGAGATAGAATCATTATCAGAAAAAAATCACACTTGAATATTTTCCCTCCCCGAAGTCCGAATGTAAAGGAACATAATATTTGCTCTGTAATCATCTAATGTATATATAAGTCAGCCTGTGGCATATTCATTAAAATTTAACAGTGGTGTACTCCGTGTCAAAATGAACTGTGTAATCTGTGGTCTATCTGTGACATCTGTCAACAAAAAAAGGGCCCGTCTCCATGTACTACCATCTGCCTTGTTTGATTCCATCCAATAAATCTATCCTAATCAGGGTGATCCCCACGAACTTTCAATAGGTTTGGGCCCAGACATTGCTTTACGGCCTAACGGTCGTGGTGGATCGAAATTGTGAAGAAAGCGGCCGGTAAAGGTCGAGAAAAAAGGTGGCGAACGGCGTGCGTGAAAGGTATCCCTCCCAAGTAGTAAAACGACTCGTATAATGCCATCGCTTTACGGAATAAGCTGTAGGTATTTTTGTATGCAGGTGATTTAAAACCTGGTATGTACATCGATATACTGTGGTTCGTCTATAAAATGCTAGCTGGACAAAATTCGTTTTTATTTTTTAATCGGGTTTTCAAATGACCCGCTATGGCAACCAACCACCAACCAACCGACCATCAAAAGAGTTTTGGGAAATATGTTCCCATTAAGAAGAAAATTGTCACAAATACCCAGTAAAACACAAAAATAAACTATAATGCACACGGTGTACATGTAATTACTGAAAATGGCGGTAACAAACGTTACCTATATAAAGCCCATTATAACCGCGGCGGGCCGCATCGCAATGCAATAATTGTTTCAGACAGAGGCTCCACTGCAGTTTATAATCCGCGCTTGCGAAGCTTCAGAATTTTATAACGTACAAATGTCTTCATGTAAAACACTTTCGCAAAATTTCTTACTGTTTAATCGTAAAGTTTCAGAAAATTCAACTTATTTCCTTATTAAAATTGAAATTTTAGCACAGATAATGTACGAAATTTACTCCAATGGCGGACGCTAACGTTTGACAGTTGTCACTTGTCGCCTCTAGTCCTACAGTTGTGCAAGTGTTGGATCTTAACCTATTACACGGTACACTACATACCAAACCAACATAGTATACAAAAATAACACACCTCGACTTAGTAAAAAGGCAAGGAGAACTTAGGATATAAGAGCGAGCGAAGCGAGCTCGAGATTTAGGGCACCCCGACTCGGACACGTTAGGTTCGAAGGGTGTGACGGGAGTTCAAGTGAGCGAACAAAGCGAGCGGACGAGCGCCTATCATACCCTTCGTGTTAGGTTCCTTTTAACCCTGCAGACTTCCAGATAGATTCAATTTCGATTTAGATCGTATTTGAATTTGAACTGTTTCCACGTAATGAGAGTCGCGCACGTTCACGCGGGCCGCGCCGCATTGCAAAAATCCTCCAAGATCATTTTCGTACATTTTGTATGAACCATCGCAACGTAAAAAAGTAACAAGGCGCAAAAATACGCCTCGCGAGCAATCCGGCCGCGCCAGTGTGTTGCGCTGCGGGCCGGTACGTCCGCCTGTGGGTACTCATGGCATCATGAATCATAATCTCATGTAGGTACATATAGCACAGGCACTGTGATTAAATATTACAAAAAAAATAAAAAATATATATATATATATTGTGTGCTTATCCCGTGTTAAATAAATTTATTTTATTCAATATGCGATACAGATAACATATATTTTTCCTGTATTATTAACTGCAACGGCTAAAGTAAAAAATGAATCGGAAAACCGCAATTAGGGTTACCTAGCGCCTTAAATAAGCCATTGCGAAGTTCAAGTTCTTCAACGAATAATTTTTTTGATGATAGGTATTAATTTATGTTAGCTGCTTGTTGCTGTGCTACTATATAAATATATATGTATAATAGGTACATTGCGAGGAAAAACATTAAAGACCCGTTTAGGTACTTATCAGTAACACGGGAATTACCTTCAAGTCCGTTAATTGTGCAAGTGTTTTTATTCTTTTTATTAAACCACATAAAGATAACAGGAAATAATTTAAAAAGGTAATTAGGTTATTAAAGGTAATTCACTTCAATGAAAAAACGTGCTCACTTAATATAAGCCACACATAAAATTAAAGGGAGTAGGTAAAAAAAAATATCTAAATAAGTACAAAATAAAATATCTTTATCTTTAGGTAGGTACATTCAGCAGCTAAAGTAGGTATCTGTTTAAAATAAAACGTATTATATATTGCAAAGTTTTAATGAAGAAATGGAAAGTAATTTTTTTTTTATTTATAAAATCAATCTGAACCTTTAATTTCTAAGCAGTCGCAAATCGGTATACAGGGTGATGTAACGTTTTCCCTCAAGTAACCGGACTCGCACATACATCCTGGTCTCTCTTTCTCATCACACGTGTATCTCGCCACGAGGGATTTGCAGATGTTATAGGAGGGATTCTTTTAAGTTTGGCATTACTCTTCAGGTGCATTTGGCCGCATCGGCACTGTAGAAAAAAAGAAATCTGTAAATCTCGGCCCACTCCCGGCCATTTGCGCTGATGGTGCTGAAATCAAGATGGTCATTTTGTTCTAATTTTTACTAGCTTTTTCCCGCGACTTCGTTCCCGTGGAAGTCGTCGGACACCACAAAATACTAAAATAACAGCCACATTTTTATAAAAAAACTGCCTCGTTGGTCTAGTGGTCGCAACCGTTATTGTTGAGTATGAGGTTATGGATTCGATTCCCGGATCAAGCAAAGTGTTATTGGGTTTTCCATCTAGAATTTCTCAGTAACAGTCCGAAGTCTGGATTTGTGCTCAGTTAATGGCAATAGGTTTGCCCCCTATTACATGGGACCTCAATATAACAGGTGAAATGTGGGTGTACTATAGGTACACCTCTGCCTAACTCTTCAGTGAATACAGGCGTAATGTTATGTGTTTTTATAAAACTTCCCTGTATTCTACGTTTGTAGTTTTGGTCTCAGCAATCAAAATATACAGAGACTCAGGACTGGTGACGCGGGAGCAAGCGTCGTACAGTTTTCCGTTTGAGAAGCAGTTAGTCCTGACGTCGACTCCGCAGTCTTCAGTAGCAATTTCCCATTGCTTGCGAAGTTTTTCGTTTTTAATGAATTATTGAACGCCTGCGTTCCTGCATATACTACCTAATGTCACAACACTGGTACACTGACTGATGAATTCTTACAGATTATTCCTGACGAACGGCTGTCACTAAAATAAGTCACCAGTTCTCTAATACATAATACGAGTACTGGCCGCTACAATGAAGATTGGCCAAAAATAACCAAAATGTTAAAATTTTGTATTTCGAACGAATACGAGTTATAATTTTATTTTCTTTGAGAACAGAATTTAGATAGTATGTTTTGCTTGTGATTTCTGACCTCAGATTATAGAATAGAAGGTTTCTGACGTTCTGAGAAAAAAATGAGAATATAATAGAATACTCTTTATTATGTACACCATAAAAATTACAGATACAATGAATGAATTACAGATGAGGTCCTCAAAATGTAGAAATAAATATTATTTCTGTTTCTAGAACGTTTGGACTGGTATGGGTATACCTATTGTTATGACTTCTATTTCGACTTGAATACGTTGTTCCTTTCCTTCATAGAATTCTTAACATTAAAACTCGAATTTAATAGGTACCATTTTTTTATTAATTTGTCTATAATTGTATGTTACTGTTTAAATGACTCATCATCATCTGCCTAATCTTTTCAAAACTATGTTAGGGTCGGCTTCCGGTGAACAGCTGAATACCAGTATTTTACACGGAGCGATATGACTGTTTAATTGACTAACATCCATTTTGAACGCCAGACTCCAGATACCTAAGTTCGTATGCACCAATGGTGTATCACGCGACATTTAAGAGATTACATATTTGCATGCCATCAGTACATGGCGGAATCAATCTTCGCACTGAATTGTATAAATGTAACATCCTTTGCAGACAGCATATTTTAAGTGAATAAACGGTTTGATTTTTATGGGAAAAGTTTTTGCGATTTCTGACTTTTGTAGCGGCCAGTCTATCCATCATAAAAACCGGAACTGCGAACTGCAATGTGCTTGTCGGGCCACGCACAATGAAGGGTTTTGTAGTTTTTTGTTTTTTTTTTAGGGTGGGAAATCATCAAATAACTTCTCCCGCTCTGGGCGGAGCGGGAGGGTGTGTCAGACTCTTACTGACTAAAACCCACCCGTATTCCTTCCTGTTGCCTGTGTTGCGGGGGCCTCGGTGACCCATAAGTACCTTCCCGCGACCCCGGCAGAGGGTTTCGTAGTTAGGGTGAATTTGTACCATCAAAATATCTCGCATAAATGGCAGATTTTTTTATTGCGTTGACTTAGGAGCTTGATTTTTTTAGAGCTCCAAGGGACCGTCGATCTTCGTATTTGGTATTAGTTTTAATTTGATACCTCCACTCATTCTTAAGAAAAAGGGTCTAGACACACAGACAGACGAACGGATGGGCCGACAATGAAGTGATCTTATGAGTTCCATTTTTTCCTTTTTACGTACGGAACGGCTTCACCCAAACCGCCACAACCAATTAAAACGTCGAAGAAAATTAACAAAATGATAGATCAGATGTTTTGCAAACTGCCAAATTTCTCCAAATGATTTAAAACCTCAAAATGTTGATGGTTAAGTCCAAAATAGAATGAGAAAATTTGACAGTTTGTGGTAACCTGTTGTGCTGGCGTCTGTACCCAGATTCTCACCTCCACACTCTTCATAAGAAACACAAACTCCTTTGTCATTTCGGTAGTAGTTCTCCTGGCAAACACAGCCTCGCTGGCACGAAGCTGCGTCACATGTAGGACAGGTTTTCATGGCAACGTCACGATCTGAACAGTTCTGCGGACGGCAAGTTTGTTGCACGCATGAGGAGTACACCTCGTCGGCGGGGCAGAGGTCAGCTGGAACAATAATGAGAGATTGAAGATTTAAAACCTATCAGGCATTTAAGGCAGGTTCGCTTCAAATATCTGATATTTTAACGCCTTTTACCACGCCTTGTTTCCCCGAAGGGTTGGCACCCACATTTCGCCAGTTATGTGAGTCCCATGTAATAGGGGACGAGCCTATTGCCATCAACCGGGCACAAATCCAGACTCCGGGCTGCTACTGAGAAATTCCAGATAGGAAAACCCAATAACAATTTGCCCGACCCGGGAATCGAACCGAGGACCTCATGCGCAGCAGTAGCGCTTGCGACCACTAGACCACGAGGCAGTGATATTTTTAAATGCTTAGTAAATGTGAAGAAGAAAAAAATGTGATTTAAGACGAAATTGGTTCGAGGAGTATGGTGGAACAATGTCAAGTATTTATTTCAAATAGGCTACTACTACTTATAAGGCACTTTTGAAAGTCAAAATTACAAAAAAATAGAATTGATTCTAGTCACCCCTTCCAAAAGGTAGTTTTGTATGCAGAAGAATGGGCAAGAAACTCCACCGTCACTCTTTTAAAATGTCTTACATTATTTTGTGTACATTCATTATATGTGAAAACGATGCACCTAGAACAAAATTACACCACGAAATTGTACCACAATAGGTAAAAATAATTTAAGACGCTCATATATTTACAAACATTGCAAAAGTAAAGGTTTTCCTACTGCTTGCCGAATGATATCATAAATAATGGATGTCTAGCATCAGATGATGAATTTATTCAGGCTAGGCAGAAGTCTAGCCTTCTTCCCAACTATAATGGGGATAACATTGTCTAGTTAGAATAAGACGACCGTTTATGCCAGTGGCTACCAAGTCTCATATGCAAAAAATGAATATAGATCGTCTATAAACCTGCGTATTTACACATTTCAGCGTACCTTAAGCGTTTGCGGTTTAAATCTATCATTTTTTTTTTCTAGCTGGCCTCCAATTTTTTATTCATATTTTTTCTAATTTTTAATATGACTTATAAATTTACAATCTGATGTTCTGTAAGTTTTCTCGTAAACCTTTTTTCATTTTAAAACAAATTACCTATTCCGCGACTAATCCAATCATATTTATTACTGCAGTGTTTTATATTTTTAGATACCATGCTTTTCATATAATTTTAAATGAATACACGTGTGATAACGGTAGAAGAGCGTGATAAGGTGAAGTAGCATTTTTATTTCACTACAGTATTCTTTGCATGTGAGTAAGAAGAGAGAGAACATCCCACAAGAGTTAAAAAATACAAAAAAGTAGGTACTTACGGCATTCTTCAAACGGCACACAGGTTCCATTACTTCTGCCATATCCATCCATACATTGGCATTTTGGTTTGCATTTCAGAATAATGCCTATTCTAAATGGGCATTTACCTTCAAGCCTGGGTTTACCACATTCATCAGTCGGGAAAAAGGGAGGGCAAGCGACAAACTCTTCATTAGGTTTGGCACTGCAGTCGAATGGAGCTGAAAGAGTTATTGCAGTTTTTAAATGAAGAGTTCTTTGTGAAGGACCTTGACCGGAGAACTGCGATTACAGTCGACACCTATTTCTGCCGCCAAGCAGCGTTGCTGTGGTCCGATTTGAAGAGTATGGGTGTCAGGGTAGTTACAGTATGTAGGGGTTCACTAGGGCCGATGCCTACTGGGGTCGCGGGATGGTACTTATGGGTCACCGAGTCCCCTGGCAACACAGGCAACAAGAAGGAATACGGGTGGGTTTTAGTCAGTAAGAGTCTGACACACCCTCCCGCTCCGCCCAGAGCGGGAGAAGTTATTTGATGATTTCCGACCCTCAAAAAAAAAAGGGTAGTTACCGTCCCATTAGACATACCAGCTTTGCCTCTTGAATGGCAACGTATGAACGTAGCTTAAGTCACTGACGTCTAACATTAATCTTCCTCTTTCACACTCCGTTATTCGTCAATAAACTAGTCATCATCATCTGCCTAGCCTTTTCCCAACTATGTTGGGGTCGGCTTCCAGTCTTACCGGATGCCTATCTGACCTCCACAACCCAATTACTGGTTAACACGATATCCCTTGGTAAGGCTGGTGGTCAGACTTTCGGGTATCTGACTACCCGTAACGACTGTAAAGATCTACAAATAACAGCCGGGACCAACGGCTTAACGTGCTTTCCGAGGCACGGAGGGGGTCATGGTATGAGTATGGTAAAGATCAACACGGACCAACCGCGGCAAGCGTAGCTTAACCTGATCGATCGACCCGTGCGGCTGTTATCAATTAGCCACAAAAACTAGTATATGAGGAAAAATAAATTGACTTACGACAATCTCTAGTTGGTATACAAGTTCCATTTTCAGCGCGTTTATAGTTGAACCTGCATTTACAAGCCGGAACACAAGGGTCCGACTGCGTGCACACTTGCTCGTCATCAGCTGATTGAGGGCAATTATCGGAATTGCACGTCAATGAGCAGTTATCCAAAACTTCGTTTTCACCACAAGTTTTTGGGGCTGAAAAGAAAAAAACACTATTTATAACGACTACCTACTTTATAATTTGGACGAATGCCACTACGCCATGTTCAGGAATTGAAAATAATTGAACCAGCGCAGCTATGGTGATGACAGAAATTAAATCATGGAAATGGGTCAGAGATAGCATAGGCTTTATTGTCTGCTAATAGTTCTCTTCTAGTGTCCGGGACGAGCTATACTAGTCGGTGTAAGTCATGCTGATATGAAACGATTTTAAAATTATCCAAGGTTGATTGTACAGGTGCACGAGACAGATACTCGTAATAACAGTTAATCTTAATTTGCACGCAATTATTTATTGGCAAGGTTTGTGTAAAAGCAGTTTCCAAAAAAAAAATAGTGTCCGACCACGCACAACACAACGAAGGCTTCCGTAGTTGGGAAGTTGGGATGTATTTATACCAAAATAAACATAACATTGTAGTTGAAAAACATGTTCTCCCGTACATATACATTGCCACGGTCAATTCTCTTGACTTCTATACGTTAACTTGTAAAGCCCACTTAGCTGTGATAGTTTTCCTTTTTAATTTAATTATATGTACTACTGCCATGTTTTTTTTCACATCTCCATAAACAACCATTTAGCTGGCAGGTGGGGGGCATTAAAGTGCTAATTTTTGTTAGACTCAAGTGTCCCCACACTTGACTCTAACAAAAATTAGCACTTTAATGCTTAATATTACGCAAACCAATCCTTGTATCGAAAAGAGGTATTCACAGACCCGCAATATTTTAGAACGGCCTATCCAACGATACCCCACACCACGGGACAAGCGATAATAAAAAAATATCATCCCTACATTACGTGCAAGGGACGTACCCTACAAATATTTTTTTTTAAGATTTTATTTCACTACTTTGTCGGCGTGATTAATATGTACACCTATGCTGAATTATATACAGCATTCTAGTACTAAGCGTCTGTGAGCTATAGCGGGGACAGACATACAGACAGACAGACGGACATGGCGAAACTATAAGGGTTCCTTGTTTAATACGGAACCCTAAAAAAATATCTTACGGCACTGATCTTCAGGTACGCAGTCACCATTCTCGTTTCGCAAGTAATTCTCTTGGCATACGCATGCTTCTTCACAATAACCTTCCGCGATCAGCGGACAAAATATTGGTTCACCCTTTTCCGAACAGTTTTGGGCTCTACATGTAGCTTGGGCACATGTAGACCATTCTTCATAAGCTGGACAGGAATGGGCTGTAAAAAAATAAAATGTTGGAAAAAAAGGGTTAGTTGGTGTTTTAAGTCTTGGAACCTTGCTAAGTAATGAGCTAGATTAATCCTTTGAGTTCAAAAACACTTGATTACACACCAAGCATGTGAATCAAATTAAAATCAATATAAAGACATTTGATACATTTACAACTCATCTCAGGAAACGCAAAAAAAGAAAAATAATATGCAAACATTGCTTTCAACTTTTAAGCCTTTTCTTACTGTTGCAGTCTTCTTCAGGTACACAGAAACCATCTGCGTGTCGCAGGTAATCAGGCCGACATAAGCAACCTGGTATACACTCCGTCACTGATGGACAGGCCACCGACAACCCTTTTTGAGTACAATTTTCTGCTCTACAGGCTGCGTTCGCGCAATCGTCCCATACTTCAAAAAGTGGACATTTATTAGCTGAAAAAACATTATATTTAATTGTAAAATCAGATTTTTAATTGTATCGGTGTTCTTATTTAATTGCCCATTCAAACGATGGAAACAATCGTGTGTGAATAGGCAATTAGTATATAGGTAAATTAGTATATAGGTTTCGACTAATATGCTAATTTAGCTTAGAAACAGACTGCTCGTTAGTGACGGTGTCTTTTTGAGAAAAAATAACTTAATGCTTTATAATATTATTATTACGGTTGGGCCGAAATTCGTTTGACATTCGGTTTAATGTAACGTCAGCGCGATTGACCCAATGCCGAACATTCGTTACAAAAAAATGTTAAGTTAACTCAACTGTTTTGACTAAAATAATAAAACTAAACCAGTAAAATGAAATCATAAGCATTTATTTATGTTTGTTAATTGTTACTTATTAAAAAAATCAATGTACCTATTCTAAACATTATCAGAATTGAGACATCTAAATATTGAAATAATTATCGTCAAAAATCAGTATTATAATTTTTTTTAAATAATATTTTTTTTTTAAAACTACCAAGGGCAGGTTATGGTGCAAATACACTAAGGATTCTGCGTTATCTGGCAGGAGTCTGTCACGATATTACGTTTTTGTTCAGATATTATTTTCTTTATTGAAAACAAGTTCGTATTCAGTTCAAACCACGTTCGGCCCATGCCTAATTATTCCGCAATGAGTATCAGTTTTCTTACCATTGCATTCATCATCAGGAACACAGTATAATCCGTCTTCGACTCTTAGGTATCCTTCTTTACACACACATCCTTCTTCGCAGTCTCCTTCTGCTACTAATGGGCAGACTACAGGCTTTCCTCTGTCAGTACAATTCTGTGTTCTACAAACAGCTTGAGTGCAGTTAGATAATACTTCGTTCAGTGGACAGGGATTTGCTGTAAAATAATTGTGTGAGTACAATACATGTTCTATTTCAAATAAACTCATTTTTCTTTCTTTCTTTCTTTCTTGGTATTTAGTATTTCATCGGAAAACCCGTTTGTTTCAAGATTTAGAAAGAGAATTTTAAACATCACGCGCTTATAGCCATTGAACGGGCACAAATCCAGACTTCAGACTGTTACTGAGAAATTCCAGACGAAAAACCCAATAACACTTTGACTGATCTGGGAATCGAACCTCATACAACAGTAGCGCTTGCGACCACTATCCCAAAAAGGTAGTTTTTATAAAAGTGTGGCTGTTATTTTAATACATATATTGTGGAGTCTTACGACTTCTACGCGAACGAAGTCGCCAGCAGAAGCAAGTAGAAGACTTAAAAAATTAATGAAATCAAACGAATTAGTAATGGTCAGAAGAAAGGGTATGGGTATGAAGACAGAAAATAAAATAAGACCCATTATTGTGACCGTCGCTCCATGTAAAATACTGGTATTTAACTGTTTCCGGTTAGACTAAAAGCCGACCCCGACATACTTGGGAAAGGCTAGGCAGATGATATGATTGTAACCTTCACGACATACTTAGTACAGTAAAACGGGGTGAATAAAAATGCAGGGGTGAATCGGGACGAAACTTTAAAATGGATTTTAACGTTGAAATAATATAATTTGTTGCCAAAAAGGGCTCTAATGTGTTTATTGAATAATAATTACCGACAAACTTTCCTTGTTGGCAGCAAACTGTATTATTTCAACGTTAAAATCCATTTTAATGTTTCGTCCCGATTCACCCCTGCATTTCAATTCACCCCGTTTTACGGTACTTAGTATTTCACTGGACATTCACTGTGCACGCCATTTGTCGACCACCTCAACCCGTTGGCTGCCATGTCAGGTACAGTCATGTGCATGACGCTAGTGGAGGTTTAATCTTTATAAGTTTTTGCCTGGTAGTGTATGTGTGAAGTAGCAAAAGTTATGAACACAAAGAAGTTCTTTACTTGTAGTAATGTTGTGAAGATATTGCAGACGAATATTTGAAGTTAATTTATATACAAGCTTCATATTGACAAATAGAAAAGAAGAGTAGAATTAAATTATCCTGCCAACTTTAACCTTTAACCGAATTAGACAGCCTTGTAGGTGTAGTCGCAAGCGCTACTGCTGAGCACGAGGTCCTGGGTTCGATTCCCGGGTCGGGCAAAATGTTATTGTTATTTTCTATCTGGAATTTCTCAGTAGTAGCCCGGAGTCTGGATTTGTACCCGGTTGATGGCAATAGGCTCGCCATCTGTTACATGGGACTTAAACATAACTGGCGAAATGTTGGTGTACTACAGGTACACCCCTGCCCAACCCTTCGGGGAAACAAGGCGTGATGTTATGTATGTACTACATGCGTCCCGCGCTTTCCCCCGCATAAGTTTTGACCCCGTGGGTATATCGGGATAAAAAGTATCCTATGTGATATTCCTGGTTATAAACTACCTGTGTGCTAAATTTCATCCAAATCCGTAATGAAAGAGTAACAAACATCCATCAATCCATCCAGCCATCCTTACAAACTTTCGCATTTATAATATTAGTAGGATGATGTATGTAAAAGAAATTTGAAAAAAGCTTGTTAAATTGTGTGAATGAAGTAGGTAATTTAGATACGGGTTAGTAATTATAAAATCATCTAACGTATGCAGTCTTCTTCAGGTACACAAACTCCAGATTCTTCTCGCAAGTAATTGTACTGACATAAACATCCCGGTACACATTCCGTTACTGCTGGACAGGGCACCGGCAATCCTTTTTGGTAACAATAATTTGCTCTACAGACTGCGTTCGCGCACTCGTCCCATTGCTCGAAAGGCGGGCATTTATTTGCTAAAAAAACAATACATTTTTTTTCAAAATCAAAATCAAAAGTAATTTATTGAAACTAGGCTGAGAATCAGTACTTTTCGAACGTCAAAGTTACATAAGATAGTCCCCCAAAATTGTCCGCCCTTCACCACTTCCTAGTGCTTTAGCTGGGCAGAAGAAGTGGCGCAACAAACTCCCCAGGAGCACACCTGTCTGTTTAGTTATATAAACTTGATTCTATACAAATCGTTGAAATGTAAATCCAGATCTAAAATTGTGTAGGTGTTCCTATTTTAATATATTTGAAATTATGCATTGATGTAGAAAAAACCCGGTGGGGTTTCATGGGATCATAGCACGTGCTTTTCTGTAGTTATTTTCTTCCCTTCTACGTACTCCAAAGGGGCCATACAAAATTACGTCCTGTCACACGAATTACATGACTTGGAGCCCCGTCCTTTTCACAGTTGGCCATATTTGTGTGACCCCCTCTCCCTGGTGTGACGTCACATATTTTGCAAACTATATCGCTACGTATTAAAAAACAAAGTACTTCCAACAAGTCAGTCTGTCTGAACTCGATAAACTCAAAAACCGGCCAAGAGCGTGTCGGACCACGCACAATGAAGGGTTCCGTAGTTGGGAAGTTGGCTACACTCGACTCTAACAAAAATTTGCACTTTAATGCTTAATATGACGCAAACGGATCCTTGAATCGAAAATGGTGTTCACAGATCCGTAATATTTTTGAACGGCCTATCCAACGAACCGCACCATGGGATAGACGAGGAAAAAAAAATATCATCCGCACATTAGAATTAGAATTAGAATTTTATTTATTTGTAAAAATGTAGTATTACATCGTAAGGTGTTAATAATTTATTTAGTTCTATACATTCCACAACATAAGGTGTACAAATGTACAATATCATTATTAACTAAGTACAAATTAATATTAAGATTCGTCTAATAAATGCCCAACAATAAGTCCAGTATGAATTAATATAAAATTATGTATTCGTTAGTTAAAATTAAGTACATGTCATCTTGGGTTTTTACAATGTTCCTCATATTCAGCAATGTCATAAAAGCAATTATCTAGTAACCAATCTGTCAGTTTTATTTTGAACATGGGGATGGGAAGTTCCTTAAACGAGTTAGGCAACTTGTTATACACCTGAATGGCATTAATATAAACATTCCTCCTAAATAATTGCAATTTACATTCTATTACGTGCAAGGGAGGCACCCTAATCTAGGTTTTGTGAAAACTGGCTGAAATATGACGACGGTTGTTGAACATGGCCCAATTTAAACGGCTGCAAATTTAGATGAAATTTTGCACATATAGTTTATAACCTGGATTAACACGTAGTTAGGGTACTTTTAATCCCGGTATGACGTTCCCGTGGGATAATTTCCGACATCCACGTGGGCAAAGCCGCGGGCAAACGCTATTACTAATAATAAAGCTGAAAAGTCTGTTTGTTGTATATAATATTGTTTTATGTTTGAACGCCCTAATCTCTGGAATTCCACTTGGATTTGTAAAACTCTTTTTGCATTTGATAGCCTAATCCTTGACATAGGTTATAGGCTATTTAACATCGGCTACGACCCTGAGGAGCCGAGCATAATGAAAAAAATAATAATAAAAAGAACACTAACTCAAAACGAAGTAATAGCGCGGGCGGCTGTTGGGATGCGACGCGGTGGGTCGGGGGCCGTTTCGACGAAAGGTAGTTTTAAATAAAATCTCATAATAATATTGATGGAGTTAATAATATTATTAAGTTTTTCGTTGGAGTCGAAGTTTAGAGTTCTAAGACTTTAGATTTATAAATGTGACGTCACGAAGCTTTTGACTAATCCCCCTCCCCTTATCACTCGATGTCACACTTTTTTGACCCCTCCATCACCCTTAAGGTGTATATTAGTTTATGGATGGCTCCAATCGATGGAAAAGTGATATTATTATGCAAGGAGTATCAGTTTTTCTTATCATTACATTTATCTTTGTGAAGACGTCTGTATTCCCGAAGATAAATGCAATGTCAACTCGGAAATAGTTATCGTATAGGATTAAATGATCCTTTTTTAATTTTCTCAATTTTCTCAATTTTGCATCTCTTTTACTTACGTTCACATTGGTCTTCCGGTACGCAACTACCATTTGCTGCTCTTAAGAAGTGTTCCTTGCATATGCAGCCACTATCACATTCTTCTGGAGGAATATCTGGACATGGAACGTCTTCTCCTTTCTGTGAGCAGTCCTTAGCTCTGCACACTCCTTGCATACATGGGATGAATTCTTCGTTGGCAGAGATGCAGGATGTTGTTGCTGAACAGACCATAAATAAAACTAGTTTAGGAATAGCCTCAGAGGAAACATTAAAGATTCTCCCAAGTAACTTCTAGACACGAAAGTTAAGCTAAGATGGGGTGTTGGTACGTGACTAATGATACCGAAGCTTTTATTATGTTCTTAGAATGGCCACAACACAGCACGGAATCGTCGCGCAGGCCTGGAGACGCCAGTTATAACAAAGCTGGTGGGGCCGAAACTGCATTGAGTGCATTACTTCTGTGACGTCCACCATTCAATACGTCATTAGTGTCGTAGTATGAGTAAAAGGTGTCACGTCGCTCGGTATGTCTGGAAAGTGTTGACAATGCCGCCTCTGGCGGCGGCTGCTGAGACGTATCCATGCTCGGTGGTCCATACATAGGTTGCAGTCGGTAGACGTCCGACGATCTCATGGTGTGTGTAATGTTACCAATTTATACTTTCGAGAAGCGTTTAATGACTGCAAAACCATTAATATATCGTCCTTTATACAAGATGTGCAAATACCTGACCATCCAGGGGCCTATTTAATATAACTAACGATGCGACAAATTAGTCAAAAAATAAAAACATTAGCACAACAGGTGCATTGTAAGCACTAAAACTATAAAAAAAATACTTTTCGAATTGTCGGATTGTCGCCTGTCACCTGTCGCCTGTAGGTTTTTCTACTAGGTCCCTGCTTGAAAATCATTCCATATTCTACTTACATTCACATTTATCCTCCAGTACACAGATGCCCTCTTGATTTCGCAAATAACCTTCTTCACAAACACATCCCTTTTCGCAATATTTTGGGTCCAGTCGGACGCAAGGGACTGACTGGTCTTTTTGGGTACAGTTTAGAGCTCTGCATTCAGCTTGTATGCAGGTCGAATATCTTTCGTTGGCGGAGCAAACTCCAGCTGAGAAAGTTTTAAAATATTTGTTAAAATTATAATGACATAACATAACAATAGCCTGTAGATAGGCCCGTCTTTGACCTACAGCGGGGACTGACTGACAGACAGACATACAGACAGACGGACATGGCGAAACTATAAGGGTTCCTTGTTTAATACGGAACCCTAAAAATATATCTTACGGCACTGATCTTCAGGTACGCAGTCACCATTCTCGTTTCGCAAGTAATTCTCTTGGCATACGCATGCTTCTTCACAGTTACCTTCCGCGATCAGCGGACAAAATATTGGTTCACCCTTTTCCGAACAGTTTTGGGCTCTACACGTAGCTTGGGCACATGTAGACCATTCTTCATAAGCTGGACAGGAATGGGCTGTAAAAAAATAAAATGTTGGAAAAAAAAGGGTTAGTTGATGTTTTAACTTTTGGATCCTTGCTAAGTAATGAGCTAGTAAGTAATCCTTTGCAAACTATATCGCTACGTATTATAAAACAAAGTACGAGTACTTCCAACAAGTCAGTCTGTCTGAACTCGATAAACTCAAAAACTGGCCAAGAGCGTGTCGGACCACGCTCAATGAAGGGTTCTGTAGTTGGGAAGTTGGCTACACTTGACCCTAACAAATATTAGCACTTTAATGCTTAAAATGACGCAAACGGATCCTTGAATCGAAAATGGTGTTCACAGATCCGCAATATTTTTGAACGGCCTATCCAAGGAATCGCACCATGGGATAGACGAGGAAAAAAATATCATCCGCACATTAGAATTAGAATTAGAATTTTATTTATTTGTAAGAATGTAGTATTACATCGTAAGGTGTTAATATTTATTTAGTTCTGTATATTCAACAACATAAGGTGTACAAATGTACAATATCATTATTACTCGTAACTAAGTACAAATTAATATTAAGATTCGTCTAATAAATGCCCAACAATAAGTCCAGTATGAATTAATATAAAATTATGTATTCGTTAGTTAAAATTAAGTACATGTCATCTTGGGTTTTTACAATGTTCCTCATATTCAGCAATGTCATAAAAGCAATTATCTAGTAACCAATCTGTCAGCTTTATTTTGAACATGGGGATGGGAAGTTCCTTAAACGAGTTAGGCAACTTGTTATACACCTGAATGGCATTAATATAAACATTCCTCCTAAATAATTGCAATTTACATTCTATTACGTGCAAGGGAGGCACCCTAATCTAGGTTTTGTGAAAACTGGCTGAAATATGACGACGGTTGTTGAACATGGCCCAATTTAAACGGCTGCAAATTTAGATGAAATTTGGCACATATAGTTTATAACCTGGATTAACACGTAGTTAGGGTACTTTTAATCCCGGTATGACGTTCCCGTGGGATAATTTCCGACATCCACGTGGGCAAAGCCGCGGGCAAACGCTATTACTAATAATAAAGCTGAAAAGTCTGTTTGTTGTATATAATATTGTTTTATGTTTGAACGCCCTAACCTCTGGAATTCCACTTGGATTTGTAAAACTCTTTTTGCATTTGATAGCCTAATTCTTGACATAGGTTATAGGCTATTTAACATCGGCTACGACCCTGAGGAGCCGGGCATAATGAAAAAAATAATAATAAAAAGAACACTAACTCAAAACGAAGTAATAGCGCGGGCGGCTGTTGGGATGCGACGCGGTGGGTCGGGGGCCGTTTCGACGAAAGGTAGTTTTAAATAAAATCTCATAATAATATTGATGGAGTTAATAATATTATTAAGTTTTTCGTTGGAGTCGAAGTTTAGAGTTCTAAGACTTTAGATTTATAAATGTGACGTCACGAAGCTTTTGACTAGTCCCCCTCCCCTTATCACTCGATATCACACTTTTTGACCCCTCTATAACCCTTCAGGTGTATATTAGTTTATGGATGGCTCCAATCGATGGAAAAGTGATATTATTATGCAAGGAGTATCAGTTTTTCTTATCATTACATTTATCTTTGTGAAGACGTCTGTATTCCCGAAGATACTCAATAAAATGTCAGAAACTACAATGTCAACTCGGAAATAGTTACCGTATAGGATAAAATGATCCTTTTTTAATTTTCTCAATTTTGCATCTCTTTTACTTACGTTCACATTGGTCTTCCGGTACGCAACTACCATTTGCTGCTCTTAAGAAGTGTTCCTTGCATATGCAGCCACTATCACATTCTTCTGGAGGAATATATTATCTGGAGGAATAATATACGCCTCTAGCGGCGGCTGCTGAAACGTATTCATGCTCGGTGGTCCACACAAAGGTTTCAGTCGGTAGACGTCCGACGATCTCATGGTGTGTGTAATGTTATCAATTCATACTTTCGACAAGCGTTTAATGACTCCAAAAACCATTAATATATCGCCTTATTACAAGTTGTGCATATACATCTAGGGGCCTATTTACTCCTACAACTAAAAATGTGACATTTTAGTAAAAAAAATACCAAATTTTCACATTTGCACTACAGGTGCAGTTTAAATAAGCACAAAACTTGTAAATACTAAAAACTTGTAAATTTGCCGAATAGTCGGATTGTCGCCTGTCACCTGTCGCCTATCGGATTTTTGAATAGGCCCCCCCTGCTTGAAAATCATTCCATATAGGTACATTCTACTTACATTCACATTTATCCTCCAGTACACAGATGCCATCTTGATTTCGCAAATAACCTCTTTCACAAACACACCCCTTTACGCAATATTTTGGGTCCAGTCGGGCGCAAAGTACTGTCTTGTCTTTTTGGGTACACTTTAGAGCTCTACATTCAGCTTGTATGCAGGTCGAATATCTTTCGTTGGTGGGGCAAACTCCAGCTGAGAAAGTTTTAAAATATTTGTTAAAATTATGATGACATATCATAATAGTTGCCTGTAGGTAGTCCTCGAAGTGTAAGGGCTGATGCACATCGGACCGGCAGAAGCCGGCGGCGGCCGGCAGCGAAGCGACGCGTGCAGCCGCGGGCCGTACCACTGCGACCGCGCGACTTTTTCGAGCTTTTCAAGCGATACCGATCTTTTAATTATGTACCTATATAAAGTTTAAAATTATTTCACACTGAAAGTGCTCGCCGCGACGCTGCCGGCCGCTGCTTTCCCGGTGTGAATCGGCCCTTAGGCAGCGGTGTAGCTATAGTACACCCACATTTCGCCAATTATGCTTAAGACGCTGATAACACCTGACACACTGACAACAAAGAAAGAGAAGTGCGACTCAACGCTTGTATTTTATGGCAAAATATGAAGCAATTATTTATTTACTCAAAATTGAGTTGAGTATTCGAAAATAAAAAAAAACAAAGTTCTGCATTCAAAATAAGACGTTCTTGTTATTAATTAAATACGTAACGTATGTTGATATTTAATACAGATATTTTGGATTAGAACTCAAGGTAAGAGGTTAGTTTAACGTTAATTTGTATCGAGATTTTTTTTTCAAAACGTGTTTTGGTAACAACCAAGTTCTGGGAAATATGTTCAAAATTAACATATATTTTTTCCGCTACCACAACCTATACAGATTTGGCAATTTTTTTCTTAAGAGAAGCCTATTTTAGTTAATTAGGTCTTGTCAGCGCCTTAAGCCCTATGTGATAGGGGGCAGACTCCGGGCTGCTACTGAGAAATACCAGATAAAATGGATTACCTAATTACGTTGTTTTCAAAGTTGAAGTTGATGTACCTACTTGGTTTTAAAACTACACAGAATTCAGGAATCCTAACTAGTAATCAGGATAGTGTAATAAGAGTTAAGACGGCTAGCATCCTAACTAGCCAGTCGGATGTGAATCTGCCTTCCTGAATCGCTTAGTTTCCTTCCTAATTAGGAAGTCTGAATTCAGTCAGTGTAATAAGCGCTTTATGTACTATTTGGCCATCTGTGCATTCAGAATTTTTACTTACGACACTGTCCATAAGGTACACAAATCCCGTCTAGTCTCCAGTAGTCTTTGATGCATCTGCATTTGGGGTTGCAAGGCAGTATAATTCCTATCCGTCCGAACTGTGGCGGACATTCGCCGCTCGGCGACGCCTGAGTGCAGTCGTCAGTGGGACAGAGAGGTGGACATGAGTTGTATTCCTCGTTATTTCGGCAGGTGAAGGGAACTGGTGAACGTTAAAATTGATTAGTTATTAAGATCACAATTGTATAATCGACCTCGTAATTGCTTTACCACTTTTGACAATAGTTCCTAGAAATTTCAAACTTCATTATGGTTAGAAGTATTGAACTGTCAAGGTCGACCTATGTTCACCGGACACGGCAGCTTCGGGAGGCTCCTGTGTCGGATAAGACGGGAGGAAACGACCGGCTGTCACCACTGTGTGGATCGCCCGGAGGACACGGTGGAGCATACGGTGGAGGTCTGCCCGGCTTGGGCAAAGCACCGCGCCGTGTCCTCGTGGAGGCGATCGGTGGCAGAGATCTCCCGCGTCTGGCCCTGGTTCAAGCCATGGTACGGAGCGAGAGGGCATGGGCAGCCGTCACCTCCTCAAAAAGGTCGACCTATGTATTATTGGCTGGAATAAACTACGAAGAGATAATTAAATAAGTCGTAGTTGTGACGGCTGCATTAGGTCGGATCCATTCTAAGCATTTCAATGTTTGAAGAGAACTTGCATCATGTTGAGAACAACAGAGATAGCGTAGTGTTGTGACCGACGGACTGCCAAGTCATAGGTCTCGAGTTCGGACCCAAGGCACGAATAACCTGACAGATCAGTGGTGGCCCAGTGGTAACGGCCGCGACTTCGGTCGGTCGGTTCAGTTCGAACCTAGACAGGCGCTTCACTTTGTGTAAATTATTTCATAACCACTGCTCTCAAAACGGTGAAGGAAAAC
Organism: Atethmia centrago; assembly: GCA_905333075.3. NCBI lineage: Eukaryota > Metazoa > Arthropoda > Insecta > Lepidoptera > Noctuidae > Atethmia > Atethmia centrago. The sequence continues at coordinate 24,038,546 of HG995374.1, read as the reverse complement.
ATCGTGAGGAAACCGGCATGTCCTAGAACCAAAAATTCGAAGACATGTGAATCTACCAACCCGCACTGGGCCCGCGTGGTGGATTACGGCCCACTCCCTCTCACAGAGAGAAGGCCTGTGTCCCAGCAGTGGGAACATTATAGGCTGATTATGTATAACATAACCTCACGTCACGACTGTAATCTCCGAAAGGGGTGCTGGGACTCAGGCCTCCTCTCTGTGAGATGGGATGGTCCGAATTAACATTTCAATCCGAATTTAATATGTCTTCGAAAAAAGTGGGTGGATGGATTTTAACCGTTGCTTCGGTGTTTCTTCTCAGGATAGGTGGTTAGGAAACCCCGACTTCATCTGGTTTTAAGATATTATCAACCAAATTACAGAAATAAAATATCATTTATTAATTTACTAGCGGCCCGTCCAAAAGTTGTTGATCCTTCAAAACAAGTGACAAATCCAATTTTTCGAACGGGAAAAACACATTGTGAGTAGGGACAAATGTCTAATCGTGTTGTCATTCATTCTCAGTTTGGGCTCCGAAGTAATCTTATACCCGTCGGTGATACGGAGTTTGAAGCTTCCGTAACTTCGGCCAAATCTACGGATTTAGTGCTCAGGTAGTTGGCGGGGTGCTTCGTATGAATTTTACTTGACAAATCAAGATTTCGTTATTATATGCAAATTTCATATTATGTTTTATATACATAAACCTTCTGAAATACATTATCTAAATGATGGTGGAAACCACATAATAAACCGTCGCACAGACTGGTAAAACGACCAAAAACTTGGCCAAAATATTTTGTTTCTTTTTCTTTATCAGATAGGTGGCCCATGACGAGAAATGATATTTTTCATAAAAAAAATATAATTAAATATAATTAAAATACAGTGAAACTATTTCACTGTATTTTAACGTAAATTTTATTATTTATTACTACAATAAAAAAAAACCCTATTTAATTTTATTTTTTATTTTTCTCCAAATATCTTCAAAATTATATTTTTTTTATGAAAAATATCATTTCTCGTCATGGGCCACCTATTATTTATTGTAGTAATAAATAATAAAATATACGTTAAAATACAGTGAAACTATGACTTCTTCAATTCTAGATTTACAAAAATAAACAAAAAAACTTTAAATATTAAATAAAACTAAAATTGTAGGTACAAAAAAACATCATTCATCATCACTTATTGTCTTATCTTCAGGTATAAAGAAAGCTGCTGCTTCTTTAGTGAAAGCCTGTTTATTTTTATTCCTCTTTTTCTCACTTTTTCGGCTACTTATGAAAGGGTCAGATGTCAGAAGAAGCCGGTTCAGCACATCTTCATTGCAGGCTTTTCTAGAAAACTTCCTAGAGAAGCTTTCCCTATATAGTCGGAAGTGCTTGTTGCGGGCCTCTGTAGCCTCTTCTAACAATTGATCAATAGGCAGAAGCGCGTGAGATATTATACTTGAAGATTGTACCAATATTTTATGTACAGTAGACTCATTGGTTGCCAGCTGTACAAGTTAATGTAGTAATGCTCTACATCCATAGTGTAGGCACAATTTTTTTTTTAATCTATTTTATATCCTGACGATATGACTTCTAAAATTGTTCTAAATGTTTTAATAAGGTCTTCGTCAATACCCGTGATGGGTGCTTCTGTTTCTGGGTCGGAAAAGAATTTGCGAGAGGTATTCCCGTCATTCGTGTTTCCGTAGCCAGCCTTGGGAATGTCTACTAGTAAACCCATTTTTTCCCGGAATTCTTCTTGTATCGCTGACTTAGCGGTTTGGATTTTATCTTTATCTTCTTTTCCAGATATCCGTCCCTTATTTACACCCGCTCTTATTTTATAAGACAAATGTAATAAAAATTCTAAAAAACGGATTCGCGCGTGTAAAATAGACAATCCGAATTTAAAAGTCTCTGGATTTTCCGGTTGTTGGGATGATGTTCCCAAATCGTTGAAACCTTTAGACGTTTTACCATATACATAGCAGCGCAATGTTGAACTCGTGTTAGTGGCCGCGTTACACACTTTTCCGTCGATCATTGTTGGGAGTAGCACATGCTTAATTCGAATATTTTCATTAACAACTGTAGGCTGAAGAGATTTTATTTGGTTCTCAATATGATCGATTTCTTCGTTAGTGACGTCCTTGTCGTCTTTTACATGCCGAAACCTCACGGGCCGGCAGAATCTTGGTGAAGGTGGTTGGGGATCCTGCCATATGATTTTAGTACCGTATGTGAGCCGAAGTGGTACCATAGAACTCATAAATATGTTTGCGTCACTATTACCATCTTCCTCGAATTTTTGCTTGTATTGGTTTTGGGTAGACCCATCGCATCCCCATTTATAAATCATCATTCCTCATTTTTTTTTCCAGGAAATGGGTCTCCGTACTGTTGCACGCTAACCACTTTCGTTTATATACCGTTTTAAATGACTTGATTGTTTTGAAAAGTTCGTAATTTTTTTCAGCAGGGCATTTTGTCACTTTCACTAACTTCTTGTCCAAATCTTGGAGCTTTCCGTCAAGCAATCGCTGCGGACTAGCTCTAACTAATTCATGAAGCTCTTTCCTAGTCTTAGATATGACACAATGTAGAGAGACTGAAACAATCAAAATAATTGTTAGAAAATTGCGGGTAAAGAGACAGTTTTCAGAGTTAAAATTATCTTTTATGTGGATATATGTGAATGTTTTTGCTACCTAGTATAATTGCACATATCCTCTAGTTTATTGAAATATTACTATGATGCAGTTGTGATGAGTTGCACATATTCAAAAACACGAATTTATCAAAAAATTAAGGAAAAATTCAATATTTTTAGGCATGTTGATATACTGCAAACTAGGTCATGAATAAGCTCTCATAATAAATAAAACGGATCATAGAATGTAGTACATACCTAGATTGATAGAATCCATAGCACTTTTTGTATCTTGAATCACTTTGCACATAAACTATGGCACGGAGGAATAATGTTTTTTTAGAGTTGCCACGAACAGAGACGAGTGTTGTCAACAAGCGGTAAGTTCCGACTGCCCGTGTAGTGGACGGGGACTCGGAAGCAGGTAGAGATTTTACCTAGTGACGCGTGGATTATCTACATTTTATGAGATTAAGTTTGAAGTGTAGTAGACCATTTCGAGAAATTTGATTAATGGACAGGTTTTGAGTCCAGTCCAGTCTCTGCGTCGCAGTCACATACCTGTCTGTGTGATGGCGTTTTTCTTCTAAACTACGCCGTGTCTGTACACGAAATAAGCAACCGATTTGAAAAATAACTTTAATTTCGGAAGTCGGTGTCTTCGAATCTGTGTTTTAGTTTTTTGCCACCGACTTCCAAAATTAAAGTTATTTTTCAACGTCATGTAATGTCAACTGCTCATCACCTTTTACAAAATATTGCGTTTCCCGATGCAGGGACGTTAATTGTTGAGGAGTTCTCCTCTGCCACTGACGCTCGTCACAATGTATATGGTATTGTGACGAGCATAAATAGCTTAGCAATCATATTAAAGTACCTAATCCAATCGCAACCCGTTAAATACTTATTATTAAGTAGTTCCAGTGGCCATCTGTGGTCTTTATAATCAGTTCCACTTCACCGAATGGTGCTTTCGAAAAGCAAATGCACAAGTTTCTATAAAAAAATACCCAAATCACTATAGGTGTACCTATAAAATTTGAGGATTTCCATCGATTTCCATGGGATCCCCTCATCAGATTATGACTTGATGACAATGAAACCACCTCGGGAGCATACCCTTTAACCCAAAAAAGAATTTCGTAATCGGTCCACAATTGACGGAGAAATCGGTGAACATACATAAAAAAAAGGATCCGAATTGAAAACCTCCTTCTTTTTGAAAGTCGGTTAAAAAGCGATTTTAACTTATAATATGTATAGATAACTTACGGCAGTCCTTGGTGGGTATACAAGACCCGTTGGAAGCGCGGCGGTGGTTGAAGGCGCACTTGCAGGCGGGAGGCGGGCACACGTCGGTCGTGACACATGTTTTAGCCTCAGTGTCTTCCTCGGTTGGGCAGTAGTCGGACTCACATTCCGTCGGACAGTTGTTCAGCACTTCTTTGGCACCGCATGTGATCGGACCTGATGATCAAAGGAGGAGAAAGGTAACTAGCCTTCTGGAAAATGATACGACAAATTTCTATGTAGGTATGGGGTTTCTTCGAAACACGAAAATTCAGCAAGATAATTCAAAAAAAAATTTGAAAGAAAGAAAAAGTATTTATTCGGACTCGCACAGGAGATCAAACACACATTAAACTAAAAAACACTCATTGAAACAAAAAAAAAAAAAACAAAAAGTCCTGTACAAGGCCAAAAGGCTCCTATCTCAGCATTTGTTTGTTTAAGTAAATGGTACACCACAGACTATCTGCAGTATGGTTTAGGTTGTCTTTCAATGATCGCTTTTAGCGATAAGAGAAATGTAGAAATTTTGCAAAGGGTGACACAATGGGCGGTGTCACCCTTTGCAAGATTTCTGCATTTATATCTGTAAATTATATTATTATGGAGTACTTATTAAATAGATAATATTCTATGTATTTAATTTGTTTCAGGAATAAGAATTAGTTGTAAAATTGCTTTTTTGTCAGGAATTTCTTACATAAAAATACCTTCTAAAACTGGCAAAACATGTGCCACCGTTGCCAACCCGTAGGGAGGAAAAGAGATAATTATACTAAGTTATTAGAAACTTACATTGATCTGCAGGTATACAGGTGCCATTTTCTGCCCTCAAATAGTTCTCCTTGCAGACACATCCTTCCTCGCAAGGTTTAGAGGGTTCTGTCTTTTCTGAGCAATACAGTGCTCTTTGAATCGATTCAGGGCTGAAGGAAAATTCTTCGTTCTTCGGGCATTTCTTTGCTGAAAAATAATAATACAATATGATACAAGTGAGCAAAGTTTCTCAACTCACAACTGTGGGGAATAAACTAATTTGAACTGGCGTGTTTTTCTCTTTTGTAGTTTTCAGCCGAAATTGAGAGTTTTACCTCTAGCAAGAACAATTCTAATATTATAAAAATACTTGAAATATTAAAATTAATAGTGGGTCAGAACCTACTGGCAACTCGTAGTTTAACCACTACCCAGTCAGGTATTCAACTTGTAAATCGATTACTGCATTGATTTAACAAAAATTCGGATTTTATTTTATTTATATTTTTTTCTCTTAAATGTCGCGTGATACACCATTGGTGCATAAGAACTTAGGTATCCGGAGTCTGGCGTTCAACGGCACATTTTATTGTATTATTGTATGATAATTTACCAAAATGACGTAAATAGGTATTTATGTAGTGAATAATAAGGCTAAGTTTATTGGTCTACAAACTGTTCATTGCCATAAGTTACTGTCTACCACCTGTTTAAATGTAATTATCATAATCTTTTATTTTTTTTTTTTAATTTTTTAAAATAATATTACGTTGATTAAATCATATTAACATTGTTGACAGTCGTTACGGGTAGTCACAAGCCCAAAAGTCTGATAACCAATCTTACTCATATGGATCGTGTTACCCAGTAACTGGGTTGTGGAGGTCAGATAGGCAGTCGTCCATGTAAACCCGTGCTCAGCTGCATCCGGTTAGACTTGACGCTGACCCTAATATAGTTGGGAACAGGCTAGATAGATTGATTAATGTTTTATTATAATTTATATTAAAGCATGCCTACGGATTTCTTCAGGATTATGAATAGGTATAAAAAGCATTTTCATTTGCTTTAAGGCTCGTGCAGACTAGCGAGATATCGCGGGCGCGACAGGAAGCAATATGCCTGTCGCGCCCGCGGTAAGGTAAGGTATTTATAAAGTAGGTACGGGTATAGCCTTCATTTTTGGATTCCGTAGTCACCAAGTAACCCTTATAGTATCGCCTTGGCCGTCTGTATGTCTGTCTGTCTATCAGTCTGTTTGTCTGTCCTCACTTTAGCTCAGAGACGCTTAGTACTGGAAAGCTGTACTTTGGCATGGTTGTACATATAATTCACGCCAAAATAGTGCTAAAACAAAACACTGGAAAAAAAATGACCCGGTGACGGCTGCGGTGGACAAACGCCCTTATATGTAGTGATGGTTTACATAAAAACTGACTTATGTTATGGAATATACATAGGTATGTACCTCATATCAGTTAATGGGTAAACCCCACGCGTCATTTTAACCTTATTCTTTATTTCAGTACGTGAATACTATTAAATAATAATGTAGAAATCGAAGATAATCAATTAAAAGATCAACCGGTGATCTTTTCATTGATTACGTAAATTACACGGAACGACCGGACGTTCCGTGTAATTTACATAATCAATAGTAATTTACATAATCGATCTCAGATCGGAGAGCAGAGAGCAGTGGTGGTCCAGTGGCAACGGCCGCGACTTACGAGTTGTAAGTCGTCGGTTCGAACCCAGACAGGCACTTTACTTTGTGTAAATTATTTCATCACCATCACCACTCCTCTCAAAACGGTGACGCAAAACATCGTTAGGAAACCGGCATGTCCTAGAACCAAAAATTCGAAGACATGTGACGTCTACTAACCCGCACTGGGCCCGCGTGGTGAATTACTCTCACCAAGAGGAGGCCTGTGTCCCAGCAGTGGGGACATTATAGGCTGATTATGTATCTCAGACCAAATAAAAAACCAACAAATAGCGCTGTCAAAAGTGACGTGAGGCCGGTTTCGTAAACATGTGTGTTCACTTAGTGAGGTGTAGATTGGTTGAAATGGGTTGTAAATGTGTGCGTGTGAGCATGTATGCACAGAGCGAGGTGTAGTTTGGGCATGGCTTCACTGTATTGTTCGCAGCGCTATTTCCTGGTTTTTTATTTAGTCTGAGGACGTTTTATGGAAAATACAATAGATAACGCAAATTAGATGATTACTTTTCACAGTAATTGCTTAACGAATTGTAAAATGTCTTGTTGTTTTGTTGGTAATATTGTTTTATTTATTTTTTATTCTTGTATGGAAGCAGCAAGCAGGCGTACTTACATCAAACCTATAATGACGAATACGCGTCTATATAGTTACGCTTAAACTGCTTTTGAATAAGGATCAATGATGAATCGATGACCATCGAAAAGCCTGAACAATTTGCCATAATTTGGTGTTGGTTAAAAGTTAAAACTTCCACTCTCAAAGCGTCATCAAATCGAACCGTAGTAGGTATTCGTAGCACAGCATAAGCATATACATAATCGCGGCCTATAATGTTCCCACTGCCGGGACACAGACCTCCTCTCTGAGAAGGAGTGGGTCGTAATCCACCACGCGGGCCCAGTGCGGGTTGGTGGATGCCACATGTCTTCGCATTTTTGGTTCTAGGACATGCTGGTTTCCTTGTAGCACAGGGTTGATATTACTTAATTGGAAAACATAACACGAGGATTGGGGAAGAAATATTTCTCTCTGTACCTATGTTCGTGTAATCACGCAATGTCGCCGAAATGGCTGAAAAGGTTAAAATAAACACACATAAAAATACATCACGTCTTGTTTCCCCGAAGGGTTGGGCAGAGGCGTACCTGTTTCACCAGTTATGTATTTTAAGTCCCATGTGATAGGGGGCGATCCTATTGCCATCAGCCGGGCACAAATCCAGACTCCGGGCTGTTACTGAGAAATTCCAGATAGAAAAACCCAATAACACTTTACCCGACCCGGGATTATACAGCCTGATTATACAGCATTGTTATTAGTTCTACTAAAGGTGAACAGTTTTGTTGTTATTCCATTAAATTAACAGACATATTACGAGAAAAGACTCATGCGGACTGGTGCGACGCGACACCGGTAGAAAAAATTCTACGAAAACTTCATGGTAATTGTTATATCGGAATTGCGTCGCGCCGTCGCGTCACGCCAGGCTGCACGAGCCTTAACGAACTCACGTTTACAACATACTATCGTTGCGATACCGACCGCGACGCAGACGACAGCATAAGACATTTATTTAGATGTAATCGGATTTTCCGCATAATTATTGAACTAAAAGAGTGTTCGGCTTCTTTTCTGAACAATATTTTTTTTTTATCATTTATTAAAAAGAACCAGGTTCTTAATAATTAATTACAATCTAGCCTATAAGACTAATAAGTAATTTTAATCTGACTGATTTTTTTACGTGATAGAACAAAAATATTGATCACATTCATCATCATTTTAGCCGAAATACGTCCACTGCTGGACATAGGCCTCCCCCAAGCACCGCCACTTTGACCGATTTTGTGCTTCCCGCATCCAGCGGATTCCTGCGGCCTTCATAAGGGCACCGGTCCACCTTGTAGGAGGCCTTCCAAAGCTACGTCTTCCGGTACGTGGTCACCACTCCAGAACCTTTCGGCCCCATCGGCCATTTGTACTGCGGGCAATGTGCCCTGGCTACTGCCACTTAAGTTTGGCAATTCTTCGGGCTATGTCGGTAACCTTGGTTCGCCTGCGGATCTCTTCATTTCTGATTCGATCGCGTAGGGAAACTCCAAGAATAGCCCTATCAATTGCCCTTTGGGTAACTTTTAGCCTTCTAATAAGGTCCATTGTAAGCGACCACGTTTCAGTGCCACAGGTCATCACTGGCAACACGCACTGGTCAAAGACTTTCGTCTTGAGACACTGCGGTATGTGGAACGAGAAGATATTGCGTAGCTTCCTGAACGCAGCCCAACCGAGTTGGATTCGACGATTGACTTCTTTCTCGAAGTTTGACCTATCAATTGGACAGTCAACTACAATTCAGCAAATATCGCATTAGGTATCGCATACGAAAGATAATTATACTTTAGACGTTGCACATTAAAGTATAATCAATTAATTAATTGAAGAATAAAGAATATTACGATAGCTTTGGGTGCCAAATTAGATTTTTTTTATTTTCTTGGTCTAGTAGTCGCAAGCACTACTGTTGACCATGAGGCCCTGAGTTCTATTCCCGGGTCGGGAAAAGTGTTGGGGAGTATGATGCTCCACTTCTTCCCAGCTAAAGCACTAGGAAGTGGTGAAGGGTGGGCGTTTTGGGGACTGTCTTATGTAATGTTGACGTTCGAAAAGTGGCGATTCTCAGCCTAGTTTGAATAAATTGCTTTTGATTTTGATTTGTCTTTGAATTTTTCCATCTGAAATCTGACAGTAGCAGCCCGGGATCTGGATATGTGCCCGGTAGTTGGCAATAGGCATGGCCCCTATTACATGGGACTTAAACATAACTGGCGAAATGTGGCTGAAGTATAGGTACACCTCTGCCTAACTCTATGGGAAAAACAGGCGTGTAATGTTATATTATAATATTACTCTAGCTTCAGGTACCACATTAGAACCATTTTGCTTCTCTGACTGTTTTATTATTTGAAGAGAATGCAAAGCCATTAGATAATTATATAACACTATCTGCACCCCGCGGTTTTACCACCATAAGTCGCAATTCCGTAAAAATATCGGCATAAAAAGTATCATATGTCCTAATCCAGGTCATGGTCTACCCATGTGCCACATTTCATCTAAATCCGTTCAGCCGTTTTAGCGTAACAAACGAACAAATACACTCACTTTCTCATTTATAATGCTATATAGGATTGGCACTCGAACCTGAATCGTCCCATTACAAAACGAGTTCTGACTTTGGGCGGAGCTTAAACCTTTTAATAAGTTTTTTTGTGTTTTGAACCTTATTATAAATTTTTTACCGTTCCGATACTCGTTTCAAGGAACTTTTCCGTTTTTGCAACCAGTGTTTCTCATTATAAGTGAATAATTGTATTCCGTTTTTGAGAAATAAATGTCTTAAACCATAAACCATCACTTTATTATAATGGAAATGAAGATACAAAATTAAAAACTTAGGCTCGCTTGAACCACAAATCAATAAAAATGTGACATACCTATGGTGCAAACGGCACTTAGACTCGGGTTCAAAATCAGTTTTCGTATTTAGAACTTAATTTAATCTCTGTATAAAGCTCAATATTCAAAAATAGACGTGGAACTATCGACTCATTTTTAAATTAATGTGGATAAAATTTCGTACCTCTACGACTTTTGACCGGCTTGGAGGTGACGACTGCCTTTGCTAAAGAAATCGACGAAGCGTAAGATGATGGTGTCGTTGCACTGGCTGACGATACGTTCGTAGCTGTCAATTGCGTGGTTTCTGAAAAAAAAAAAAAACACATTCCCATTTTGAATTCATGATGCTTATTAAAAATATAAAGGTCACAGAGCACGGAGATGCCTCGGCAGCCGCTGCTAGAAGCAACATTGTCAAGATTTTCCATACAAACTAAGCGTTTCACCGTTTACTAGCACTACGACACTATTGACGTATAAACACTGCTGGGTTAACTCTCCCACATGCCGAATGAGCTGTGGGCCCATAAGACAAAGGATTGGTACCCTGAACGACTTGGATGCATGTTTCTTTAGGAATTGGCAAGAATTACCGGAGAGCTATGATCGATCGAAAGAATGGAGGGAGGCCTTTGGCCAGCAGTGAGATATGGGTTAGCTATATTAATGATAATAAAAAATAAGAACCTAACTGGGGTGAATGGAATGAGTTGACAATTAATCGTTTATAGGATATAAATAAATAGATTAATTGGTCAAGGACAGCTAATGAGACACAATTGATTTTCTATAGTTTGACTCCGAATCGGTGTCGCGCGGGGCTTAACAGGTTAATTAATATCATAACATTAATCAAATATTTGACCTTTATACGCTAGACAACCGATAAGCTTATGTTAATCAGTTGAAAGAAAGGTCGGTTGAATCAACGTTAACTACACATGATTGGATAATTCCGGCCTTTCTCGGAGAAGAAAGTAATTTTTCTTTGTTTTAAGTCTTAGCAGGTACCTACGCGTCTGACACAGATGCGATAAAGAATTGCACATAAACGTAAACAGACATCGAAAAGGAAAAACTCGGTTCATCAAAAGTTCAAAATTCCAGGCTCTATCTCAGTAATGCTACTTAAAAATATATACGAGTGTGCAAAAATATTTCTAATATTTTTTTAATAAATATTCTTTTCTATAATCAGCGTCTTTGTAGCAAAGACGTTGAATAACGAAAAGAATATTTGCAGCCTATAGGAGTATCCACAAATACAAAAAAAATTTGTGCTTAGACTGGTTTAGGCAGAAATGTGGAAAGCCATAAACAAAACAAAAAAAAAATGATAAGAAACATGTACTTAAGAAAGAAGTACATACTTCATTTTAGATATCTGTCTATTTATATAATATCTAATAATTTTGAATAAATGAATTATTATTATATATTCTTTTGTATAATGTACAAGTACGCTTATTGATACTGCCGTGATTTCCTATAATTTAGAATAATGCGAGATTATTAATTGTGACAAATACTGTGGGACTTTGTATAAATAAATAAATAATTTTATAAGTCAATAATTTGCACATTTTCCTTACCTGTACATACCACTAAAAGCACAATATTAGCCACAAAAGCAACACCAAGCAATAACCTAACCGTCATCTCGACTAAACCACGTCTGAATATATACAGCAATCAATTTTATTTATATACATAAACGTGTTTTTCAAAACCAGCTGTTTGATTGTTCACGTTACATTTGAAACAACAACAATTATGGCGTGCATCCAGACGTTTTAAAACCTGCTTGACAACTATGTTGTTAGTTAATTTTATATTTAAAAGAACATCTACGGTTCTTTTTGGGAAATATTTATGGTAATTACGCGATTGACGTATCAATGGCAATCTTTTCCTCATACCGGGGAATATTGTGGCGCGAACGTCATAATTATTACGACGCCTGGTTCACATTATTCCAGCGATCGAAACCAGCGCTGGAATGCCACTGGGATATCGTTAACTGGCACTTGAAAGTACTGGAATGTACCCATTCCAGTCAACAGTCCAGTGATTGGATTGACAGTCTACATTTTCATGCCAGCTTGCTCATTCTAGTGCCACTGGAATAGTGTAGACGGCGAATGCCAATCCAGTGCTCGTTTAAACGTTGAACAGTGAACACGCATTTTTGTTAATTATCTCACTGACTGAATGACTGGAATAATGTAGACGATATGATCTAGTCTCGCACTGGACTGGATTGACTTGCTGGATTTACTGGACTGGAATAATTTTAAGCGGTCGGTAAATTTCGGTGTTTTTACCGAACACCTTAGTTAGGAAAATCGGCGTGACGCGTTGTCCAAATTTTATGACTTATTATTTTATATTAGATTCAGTGCACTTTTGTCTACCCCGTTAGCCGGGTGTATTCAAACATTTTAATTAACATTTTAATACTAAGAACAGTTTGAGAGTGAGTCAATAGTGCTCAACATAAAACATTTGTTTCTTCTCAAAAACACCGACACTGCTACGTATCCCGAGTTCCCGACATATTTTGGTCCTTCGAGCCGGATCACGCGTCGCGTAGTTTCGGAATTTGGGTGTGCGAGATCTGGGCCTCAAGTCAGCTATTACAATAGTGTCAGAATGGTATATCATTTAATGTGAATTGAGTAGGAATTAATACGTGATTTAATTTCTAGATCACACGTTTGAGTACAATGTGATACCGAATTACCTACTCCTCGTATGTCATGAGTGGACTGTATTAGCGGAATATCTAACAATATGCAAAACGAATGTGCAACAAAGCAACTCTGGCTACCGCTATCGAATAATACACATGCGACATGATAATTATTATGTTTATCAGGAATCTCTACTAACGCAGTAGATAAGAGAATAGGTTGCACATCTATGCATTGCGTATATGTGTGTGTATCAGTGTAAACATTGCTAACTTGAATGAATTGCTTTCCGTTATTGGGACCACGTACTGTCTCAGAGACGCCCGGTGGCGGCGCGCATGGTGCGCTAGCCACTGCCGCTGCCACCGCAGTCGCCGTACCTGTCCCCGTCAGGGTATATGTGTTCTGTACCTGTCACGGTACAGCTAGATTGGCTGGAATCATTAGGATGAATAAGTGAATTATGTTTCAACATTGTTTACAAGGTCCCCATAAGGAACCATCTAAAGTGTGTCTGGAGCGCAAGCAATTCTCACACAAGTTGTTATCTTTGACAACCTTTAATTTGCTTTGGAAGTTCATATTAATGAATTGTGTGCAAGTGTAAATTGGGTGTTTACGTTTGCATACCACGCACAATCTACGCGCTTTACGGCCCGCTGTTGACGGTGGGTTATCTGAGGAAACATTGCAGTGTGCTACATTACCTCTGACATTTCTGTTTCTGTCTTATGGTGATCTTTTGTGTGCGATACTGATATTAATGCTAATGTTTGCAACAAACAGCCTTACTTTTAAGGAAATCAATCAAACTGTCAACTTTCAATTTAGTTCTAGGAGTGTTTGCCAACAATAAACCTCTATGTTGTTCCCACTCTCGTTGTGTCGTTTTATCTAGCTTAGAAACCACTATATATATTATAAGCGTATCCCAGGTATCTGTTGGCTCATCAAGGGTTTTAAAGCGCGTAAACGCGTAAATAGTTTGTAATTGTATCTATAACTTTTCTAATTAGTGAAGGTGACTCTTTCAATGGTTGTATTGAGAACAATGCTTTTAGGTGACTATTCATTAATAATCTATCATTATCGTACCTATTTAGGAGTAATTCTCATGCCACAGAGTAGTTAGCTGCATAAATCTCTAGCGCGTTTACAACTGATTCGGCACTCCTTTTGAGCGAAGATTTTAGGTAATGAAATTTTTGAATGTTACTAATCTCAGTCGAATTGTGCACCAAAGATATAAACGTGTCCCTATATTCGAGCCAGGGTTCATACACGCCGTCGAACGTAGGCAACAAGATGGTTGATAATTTAACTGAAACTGGTCTGTTTATATGCTGACACGGTTTGGAACAATCTATGACCTCTTCACTGACGCTATGAATGGATTCAGCTCGGGCAGTAGTATTATGGTAGCCTTCTTCGAACTGTTGGCGCTGATCTAACTGATCATCTATATCGCTATCGGAAACTAGTTCTTCAAGTTTTGATTGTATTTCATTAAATTCAATAAATAAAATCTCAGCACCCTTTACACGTAATTTTAAATCTATATTTAACTCACTAGATATAGTTAATACACTGATAGTATTTACATAATTAGAAAGTTTAGTTAACCTGCCCTTAACGATACCACGTTTCCTAACCAAATCGCGCATGATTTGCTCAGTTTTTTTATCACTAATAATTCTATAGGGGGACCTATCACGTGTTTTGCTAGGACCCTTCCCATCATCAGCCGTTAATGGCATTCCGGTGGCCTGTGAAAAGTGGAGTACTCACGTGCAAAGTGACTACGTGTGAAAACGGCTGGTGCTAGTATTGACACGAGCAGCCGGTGTGTCGCTCTGCGCAATGGGCGACCCTCACCAACACCCTCACTGGAATCAGATCACAAAACGGTAAGTATTACACTTATGCACTCAGCAGGTCTTGAAAACTGGAACTAGATAAACGCAACGGTATATCCGCTTGTTTTTTCAAATCTTCTATTGTCCTTTCACATCAATAAGATGGAAGGCCCTTGTGTGAATATGCTGCTGAATCTGCGCTTCTAAGTGTGATTTCGCTCGTCTTTATGTGTCTGCGTGGTCGTAGCAGCTGGGCAGTCCAAAGGCCGCTTCACTCGACGATTTGGTTTTTATGCTTCAAATCTTCGAAATATGGCTCTGAAGGTCCAAATATGTTTGAATATGTTCTGGTATGATCGATCTGCTTGTTAAGCTACTACTTTTGGGCTTTTGAATGGGTTTAAATATGATAATAAAAAGCAAGTTGTTGTAACAATGGTCGTTAGCGAATGTAATTCTTAAAATTTTTATACAGCGATCGCGGGAAAGGGGACGGGAACAAACGGGCCAATCACAACAAGCTATCACGTCATTTAGTTGTGCTGTGATTGGCTTACGATGACGCGACCGAATTTCGTTTGGATATTCATCCCAAACAAAAATCAAGGCCACCTGTAACAAAAATAGTTAGGTAGGTTAGTAAGTAGGAAGGTAAGTTACGTACTTTAAGTTATACACTTACTTGGATTTCATTGACTCATATAATGGTAATAATGCTCACAACCTATGGAAGGTTTACAATTATATTTAACTGCGATAGACCGCAGAAATCTCGATGTTTTGACATATCGAAACATCACATCAGTAGACCGCACACAAGCAATCGATGCATGAGTCGGTCGTTAGTCTTTACTAACGACCGACTCATGCATCGATTATCGATAGATTTTTTTTAAGTATGTAGCTATTTTAGTTACACAAGCAATTAGTTTCTCGCCTTGGGCGTCGGGAATCCCAGGAGGATTTTCGGCCACCGTAGGCGCGGGCTTGCGGACGGTGAGCAATGGGTAGCTCGCCGTCCGATAAGGACCAGGCCCGAGTCGACGGCGCGTTGTGTTCCACCCGCGCCTCAAAGAGATGTCAACACAAGTGTAGGGGTCCACTAGTGCCGATGCCTGCCAGGGTCGCGGGAAAGTCCGAAAGGGTTACCGAGGCGCAGCAGGCGGACCCGGCGTCAGCGGAGGGCGGACAACGCCCTCTTCCAGCCCCCATAAATAAGTCTGGAGAGACGGCGTACTCGGGGTTATCGTATCCTGCCCTCTGTGCCCCAGAACATGCACCCAAAGTGACCTCTGCGCTGCCGCCGGTAACGCCCTGTGTGTGGCGAAGTTTTGGTCCAACAAAATTTGAATAACTGTCGTGCCAGCGACACGAAGAAGAATATCAAGAATACATGTCATAATCAGCCTATAATGTTCCCGCTGCTGATACACAGGCCTCCTCCCTTCAAGGGGGAGTGGGCTGTTGGTCCCGGGTGTCACCACTGTGTGGATCGCCCGGAGGACACGGTGGAGCTTACGGTGGAGGTCTGCTCGGCTTGGGCAGAGCACCGCCGTTGAGGGAAAGGCAAATTTCGCGCCCTCTCGCCCCTAGCCGCCGCAGGAGACGCCCTGGGCATCGGGAATCCCGGGTGGATTTCCAGCCACCGTAGGCGCGGGCTTGCGGATGGTGAGCAATGGGTAGCTCACCGTCCGGTAAGGACCAGGCCCTGGTCGACGGCGCGTTGTATTCCACGCGCGCCTCAAAGAGATGTCGTCAGCACAAATGTAGGGGTCCACTAGGGCCAATGCCTGCCGGGGTCGCGGTAAGGTACTAAAGGGTCACCGAGGCCCCTGGCAACACAGGCAACGGAAGGAACACGGGTAGGTTTTAGTCAGTAAGAGTCTGAAACACCCTCCTGCTCCGCCCAGAGCGGGAGAAGTTATTTGATGATTTCCCACCCAAAAAGATGTTTGGTTCTAGTTCCAGGACACGCAATAAATCCAGATTGTGTAGCTACAATTAAGTGCGTACCAAATGTATAATATCTTTTGTGTCTACACATTGATACAATATTTTGGAACAATGGAATATTAAACGAACTCTTGTTGCTGTGCTGACTGTACCCACTATTAATAAGTTCACAAGTTTTGATACTAATTCAATAATGACAATAAAATTAAATAATTAAGAAATTATATATTAATATTTTTAATAGTTAAATGAATGAATAGTCTAAGAAATGTTTTTGTTATAATAGATATTTGCACACCTGTTTAATTATGAAACCTATGGTTTAAAGAACTTTTGTTGTATGTATGATGACCTCATGTACCCATATTTAAGCAAATAAATGATTTGATTTATTTACTTGAATATGGCATGACAAAATATTTTGTGACCTTGACGACGAACATGCCATGGATTATTTTTTTTTTGACGTGATAACGTCTTATAAATCGATGAATGCCGGCTGCACGCGTGAAAAAGCTTGACTCATTGTCACGTTCCGCCTGAACCGAGCGTGCAAGCGAGAGCGCGTAGCTAGCGATAGAGAGGCACGATCCGCCTAAACGGTCAAGCCGAACGTTTAGGCATAGTCGGATCGTGAGGCATCTCTCTCTCGTTATCACCTAAAATTATCGTCCGTAAACCGATTTTACAGACAACCAATTTTTTTTCAATACAGTTTTTGATGTTATTATGCTCAACAAAATAAACACTCCAATTCGAACGAAACCTTAAATTCATTTACAAATTAGAAAATAAAATACTTACTGAAAGTAAATCTTTCGCTTATTATACCGCATAAAAATAAAAGAGTTAAGAGGCTTCATTATCGGGAACACCCAAATACTCCGAAATATTTTATTCCGAATTTCAATGTTGCGATTTTCAAAAGACCGAATTTCATAATACCTAAGAATTATAATGTCTATTAATAAAAATCACGAAATTTATTTTACCGAAAGTCGTAAATGCGATTTGTTAGTTTTCCAATTTTCATACGTTCGAGGAATCAAATGCTCCAAGGGTTCTCGGTCCGAAAAACGACAGTCCGATTTTCAATACTTCTAATAAACTAAAAGTCAACATGTTGTGCTACAAAATTTAGTGACAGAAACGAATCGCTGCAAAACCGACTTTACGCAGTCTTGTCTGCCCTACCCTAGAGTGTAATTTAAGCCCGCGTAGGCGCGGAGAGGTAGGGCGCACGGTGGATCGAAAATCGGCTGTAGAAGACATAGGATCTCGATTTCTTAAATGTTATTTTTTTTGCTGGAAATGACTTCTGCTGATCATTACTGTTCTATAAAATGTCATATGAAGTAAATGTGTGCACAAATGGAAGAGTTATAATTTTTATAAGAAAAAAATATATGGAGCTAGTATGAAAAATCGAATTATCTCCTAAACGGCATGTTTAACCGTAATATCCTTGAAGGTGGTCATAGTGCTAATTATTTATAATTTTTTGGTTGCGGATTTAACGAAAAATTTCATGCCGTTTTTTTTTAAAAATCGTCAAAATATTTTCATTTGTTTTTTCATATGAAACGATTCCTTTTAGTGTTTATGTTGAAGAACACGGACTTTTAACTACACGTAACATAAAATAGCATCACTCCTATATTTCCGAAGGAGTTAGCAGAGGTTTATAGTACTGGGTGTACTATAAACCTCTGCCAACTCCTTCGTAGACAACTATGTTTGAGCTAGATATTTATCAACACATCATGAGTTTTAAAACTTTTCATACAACCAAATTACCAATTGTTTACTCTTCTAATGAGTCCGAAAAGAAGTGATTAAGTAACTACACTGATTAGGTCTTCTAATGAGTCTTTATAGGTGATTTAATGATTTTCAATATCTCACGACAATGCCAACTATGGATTACATTCAACTTTTCCTGATAAGTAAGCTAATTTGTTAATTAGCAGTGCTATGAGTTCTAAGAATAGTTAGTGACAATTATAAATTTTCATTAGCTAATGAAAAGATAACTAATGAGGGTAGTTACCTAATTATTGGCGTTTTGCAATAAAAGGGCTAAAGTTTTGTTTTATAATTTAGTTTGTTCACAACTGTGTAACTGCTAACACTAAATCTGCGACTATAAAATCTTAGAATGGAAAGTTTAATCACGAATTTAGACTTGTTTGTTCTTCTACGAAGTGAGAGTACTTCATTTGATCATGAAGTATTGTTCAGTGCAGTTGTATCCCGCATAGGCGATTGCCTGTCTGACGAAGATCGTATTGTTCTCAAAGAATTTTGTCGGAGATTTACGCGAGCCGCTTTACAAAGGTGGGAGAAATCCAACCGATTCCTTGATAATTTCAGGAGAAAGTACGAGAATTGGTTGGGAGCAAATCTTGATTGGCCGAGTTTTGTGCAAACTTTAGTTAATCAAGAACCAAGTGTTGATGAGATACCAAGAGCGCCCTCAGTCTCTCCAGAACCGTCGACATCAACGTCCATTGGAACAATGACGAAAAGATCCCGTAAACCATTCGAAGATCTGGGAAGTAAACAAAAAAAGAGAAGATCTGATGAACACACAGGCGAAGATTCCAGTGAATTGGCATATGCAGCTGCAGCACGTTTAAAAGAAGAAGGGCATGGAGATATCGCCTCTGTCATCGAATACATGATGAAAAATCCTGAAGCAGCCGCTAAATTAAATGAAACGCTTAAGAAACCAGCGAAAACAATAATATTTACGTCAGAAAAGGCGCTTTCGCTAAAACTCTCAAAGTGGCAATATATTACGTTGCGAGAGGGTTGCCATTCGGGAAGGTGCTAAGGATATTTATCCATCTTACTATAAAGTGCAACAAACTAAGCTTGATTGCTACCCTCCGAAGCAATCAGTGACAGTTACTGATTCATCGGCTAGGATTACACTTCAAACTTTACTTGATATCACAGTTACAAGAATCCTTCAAAGCCTTTCTAAGGAAGAGCATAACAAGCAGTTGAAGCTGATATCCAAGTGGGGATTTGATGGTGCTTCTAACCAAAGCCGATACAAGCAGAAAATGGAGGGTGAGGAAGATGACTCGAGCATTTTCATGACCTCCTTGGTGCCACTTAAACTGACAGATGGAGACAACATCTTATGGACGAACCCAAAACCATGCTCAGTTTTGTATTGTCGTCCAGTTCAGTTTACTTTTGTAAAGGAGAGTGAAGCAGTTGTCCTTGAGCTGAAAAAACAAATGGATGAAGAAATTGAGGCCCTTATCCCCACAGAGTGCAATAATAATAATAGGGTGAATCATGAACTAATGATGACGATGATCGACGCTAAAGTTTGCACTTACCTTTCTGAAGCTAGATCAAATGCATCGTGCTACCTGTGCTTAGCAAAGCCTACAGAAATGAACCACTTAGATGCTGTAACATCAAAAATCGTGTGTTCTGACCTGTATGAATTTGGCTTGTCATCCCTACACGCCCGTATAAATTGTATGGAATGTCTATTACACATTGCATACAGGCTCGACTTCAAACGGTGGGCAGCGAGAAGTGATGAGCACAAAGAAATGCTACAGACAAGGAAGAAAATAATTCAAAATAAATTCAAAGATGAGCTCAATATGTTGATTGATATAGTAAAACAAGGCTCGGGAACCACCAATGACGGGAATACTGCAAGAAAATTCTTTGAGTTTCCTAATAAAACCGCAGCTATAACCGGTTTGGATGAAGACCTCATCAAAAGATTTGCTGTAATTTTACAAGCAATTACATCTGGAGAGCAGGTCGATGTAATAAAATTTAGAGATTATGCCCGCAAAACAGCAAAAAAGTACGTATTATTATACGACTGGTACTACATGTCGTCAACCGTTCATAAATTATTAATCCATGGGGCTGACATAATTGAGAAAAATAATATTGTGCCGATTGGGACTCTCTCGGAAGAAGCCTCAGAGTCTCGAAACAAAGATTTTAGGAGGTTTCGAGAACATCATTCGCGGAAAAGAAGCAGGCAGGATTCCAATCAAGACATTTTAAATATGCTTGTTGTTTCTTCGGATCCTTTGCTAAGTGCAGTGCAGTGCCTAAGTTAGATGCCAAGAAAAAGCAGAGCTTTTTTGCTGAAACTCTCGACTTAATTCAATTTTAGGAAACTGAGTTCGAATTTTTGGATATATCCAATCTGGATGCTGACTCAGAACTGGAGTCTGACAACGAGTGTGATAAGGAAAATTTGTAAAAAAATTATATATGTACTTATTTGTAAATTTGTATTTGAGTCTGTTTGGGTTTTTTTTTTTTGTAATATTTAATGATATTTTGTCTTTTTTTTATTTATTTTACTTTATTTTACAAATGCTTAGTATTAATTCCTTAAATTAAATTATTCTGTATATAATATAACTTTATATGTTACTTAAATAAGAGATTGATAATCTTTTTTTATTTAAATTAATAAAAATGTGTCAAAAAACTGCAATTTTTTTATTTAATTTTTCTTGTTTTGTGTGTTCTTAATATTTGGGTTAATAACATATCGAACTTTTTAACTTGGACACTAAAAGGGATCGTTTTACATGTAAAAATAAATAAAAATATATTTGACGATCTTTTTAAAAAAAACGGCATTAAATTTTTCGTCAAATCGGCAACCAAAAAATCATAAATAATTAGCACTATGACCACCTCCAAGGATATTACGGTTAAACATGCCGTTTAGGAGATAACTCGATTTTTCATACTAGCTTCATACAAATTTTTCGTAAAAAAAATATATTTCCTTCGTTTTTGGGCAGAATTAACTCGGGTGTCATTTTTGTACATAGTAATGATCAGCAGAAGTCATTTCCAGCAAAAAAAATAACATTTAAGAAATCGAGATCCTATGTCTTCTACAGCCGATTTTCGATCCACCGTGGGGCGGCCCGTGCGCTGAGGAGCAGGTGGTTTGAAGGCCCGCCGCCGCGGCTGAGGCAATCCGAAGCTGCGGTGGTGATCGTTAAAACCATCTGCGACGATAAGCTCGCGTGGGGCCGCCCAAACCCCGCAGCGCCGTAGCCGTGACAGAAACAATGCTTGCTGCATGTTGCATGCCTGCTTGCTTGCTGCTTGCCTGCTTGCATGCTGCATGCCTGCTTGCATGCTGCATGCCTGCTTGCATGTTGCATGCTTGCTTGCATGCTGCATGTCTGCTTGCACGCTGCATGCCTGCTTGCATGCTGCATGCTTGCTAGCATGCTGCAAATCCCCTGTATTATTGATAGAATCACTTCGGTTAGGTTAGGTTAGAACTGTGACTATTAAAGCGCGAAGGCGAGCAAGCTAAGCGAGCGTGTCGCGGCAGCGGCCGCCGAGTGCCAGATCCCCTCTATTGCTGGTGAATCATTTGGGTTAGGTTAGGTTAGAATTATGACCAGGGAAACAAAATATTTTTATTCAAAAGTAAACATTCATAGTTTTAACCTGTTAAGACCCGCGCAACACCTATTCGGAGTAAAAAAAAAATAGAAAATCAATTGTGCCTTTTGTATCAATTCAATTGTAAAAATTCAATTGTATCAATTAGCCGTCCTTGACCAATTAAATGAGGACAAATACACTGTAAAAATGAACTTCATCATTGTCAAAACACACAACTTGGATATTTTAATATGATCTAATAATGTACACGTTGCACAGTATATAGTAAAACAAGCAGTATAATATCTAATTAATTACTTTATAGGATATATACACAAGGATAATAACTGTAAACAATCTATGCAATAGGGTATTTTACTATATACGAGAAAAATCTATAAATATATTATTGAGATAGTTTAGGCAAATAGGAGTCGGAAAATGTTAGTTTTAGTTCATAAAATAACAAAATAAATTTTAAAATTCAATTCAACCTTTTCAGTTTTTCTAATCTGTTAAAAAACACCATGAAATAGTAGCCACCATGTTATTACGTCATACGGCTATGTTAACAAAAACGTGTCAATTATCATACAAAGATCAGCGCATTTGTTTTCATAACCCAGTGACGTCATGACCACAGAGCAACATGGCGTCCACTGCGTCCAGCGTTTTCGTCAACCTACGCGCGAAATTTGAAAATGTAAAATTTTAAATGCATTTTTATGGCACTTATCGATTGAATAAAAATTTTGTGATTTTTTTTGGGACATATTAGCACTATAGAATTTAATTAAGACACTTTTCAAAAATGGGTGTAATACCCTATTATGAGTAGGAAAACGCATTTGTCATTAGTTTTTTAATTCTACCTCCTTATACGAGAACTAAATATAATATTGTTGGTGATGGATGACGAGGTGACATCACGCGATCAGCTGTCAACCGACAAGAGTTTATAAAAGGAGGCGCGCGGTGCGGTAACGGCCCTTTTTTGCTTGGACGGCGCTCGGAACGGACGTGCTACCTGACCATTATCGTGTGCATTCTATTGGATTAATATTTTAGTGTTTCTATTGATATTTTTATAATTGTAATTTAAAGGAATTAAAGGTTGTTTGTTTATTTTTAACTTGTTTCACTTCCGATTCCTAATATCAGAAGTGGGATAAAGATTCATTCGCTCACAAGTTAACTCGTTTTCAGTATTTCAATTAAAGATTAAAGCAGGTAGTAGTTAGCAATGGACAGATCAAGTCGTTCACGTTCAAAAAATAGTGCCCCACGTTCTAAACGATCTCGTAGCCGCCATATGCGGAGCAGAAGGTCACGTAGCAAGTCTCGGGATTGCGATCGCCGTTCCAGGCGCGAACGAGATCGTCGTGGGAACCACGTGAGGACGCGTAGCCCTGCGTCACCGCTTTACCGACGATCGCTTGAGACGATTGTCTCACGGTTGAAGGCTTTAGAAGATCGTTCACGGGTAATAGCTACGCCGGAGACTACAGGTACTGCTACTGATGTTTCGACTGCAACCACGGAGAAAATAGTGGAGGCAGTACAATCGTTAAAGTCAGTAAGCACCCATCATTTTTACATTTCTAATTTCGACCCAAATGTGCATGATGTAGATCAGTGGTTTGACGAAGTTGACAGGGCTCAGGTTTTGAATAAGTGGTCAGAAAATGAGTGGCTCTCCCGCGTCGGGAACTGTCTGAAGGGAGATGCTAAGACTTGGCTTAGTGAATGGGTTACAAATGACCGTTCATGGAACAATTTTAAAAAACACTTTGTGTCAATAAAATTGATGCGGCAGGTATTTTGTATGAAGTAATGAGCTCTGATTCTGACAGTTACCCAACCTACGCTGAATATGCACGTAGATGTTTACTACGTTTACGGATCGTAAAAGGCTTATCGGACGACTTGATAACGGCGATTGTTATTCGAGGGATTAAAGACCCTCAAATCAAAGCAACTGCTACTAATGCAAATCTGATGCCTGACAACCTTGTTAGTTACCTATCTACCTTCGTTAAGCCCATTTCTAAGCAGAATAGTGACAGTATGCGTTCTAAAAATAACAAGAGCCCACCACGTAAGATTAACTCAAAGGGGTCATTTAGGGGTCAGGGTCCCAAATGCTTCACTTGCGGTCGGATAGGGCATAAACAAGCAAGTTGTTCTAAAAAGTCAAAATCAATCGATGCGCTTGAACTAAATAAATCTGAATCGAAGAAATCCGAATCGAATTCTAGCTCAAATAAGGCGGTATGTGTATATTGTAGAAAGACCGGTCATGATATTAGTGTTTGTTTTGCTAAGCAGCGTGCAGATAATAAGCCCAACAAAAGTAATGTCAATTTCTGCTCTGCCCCTATAAAAAATAAGTCCAGTGACATTGTGGTTGGAATGGTTCAGGGTATACCTGTAGATATTCTGATTGATAGTGGGGCGTTAGAAGTCTCGTTGATCTCGTCATCTGTAGTCAATCATTTTTCTTGTTCGAGGAAACCAATTAATAAACAATTAAAAGGAATAAGTGATTCAATTATTTGGGTTGATTCTTATGTCACACTTCTAATAGAGCTTGAGGAAATAACTCTCGAAGTAGACTTACTTGTTGTGCCTAGTGAATGTATGAACGCACCAATTATTATTGGTACTGATGTATTAAATAGGGAAGGGGTAACCTATATAAGGACTAGGGAATCTCAGCGTTTAACTCATGATAAAGGTATATCGGGCATATCCGCTGTTACATCTGACGTGAAATCCAATGGTTTTCAAACAACATTAATCGGGGAAAACCTTGAGAAACTCTCAAGAGTACTCGATAAATATTCAGCATTTATGATATCTGGTACGGCTACGTCTACAGTTACCACAGGTTGTATGCACATCAGATTGAATAGTGAGGTACCTATTAATTATCGGCCTTACAAAATGTCCTACAATGAAAAGCTTAAAGTTAGAGAAATTATTCAGGATCTTATTAGTAAAAACATAATACGTAATTCAGAGTCCCCATATTCGAGTCCGATTCTTCTAGTAAAAAAGAAGGACGGGTCGGATCGTATGTGTGTGGACTTCCGGGCACTTAATAAAATCACAGTTAAGGATAGATATCCTTTACCTTTAATAGATGACCACATTGATCGACTAGGGAAGTCAAAATTCTTCACATTACTTGATATGGCCACCGGCTTTCACCAAATTAAATTAGATGAGCAATCAATACCCTTAACTGGCTTCGTGACACCTGAAGGGCATTTTGAATATTTGAAGATGCCTTATGGGTTAGCCAACGCACCCATAGTATATCAACGTATTATTGCAAATACACTGCGCGAATTCATTGAGGCAGGCAAAGTACTGGTGTACGTCGACGACTGTATGTTATTGTCCTGTTCAATTGATCAGGGCTTACAGATATTAGATGAAGTTTTAGCTGTTTTGACTAAGGCCGGTTTCTCAGTGAATTTGCGAAAGTGTTCGTTTCTATGCAAATAAATTGAATATTTAGGTAGAATTATATCAAATGGTGGAGTCCGGCCGTCATCAAGTAAGGTCCAGGCGCTCGTGAATGCACCCATTCCCCAGAACGTCAAACAAGCAAGACAATTTTTGGGGCTTGCTGGTTATTTCAGAAAGTACATAGCTAGTTACTCGATAAAAACAGCTTGTATTGCTCGTTTGACGCGTAAAGATGTTGAATTTGTCTGGGGACCACAGCAGGAAAGCGTTCGCCAAGAGCTTATTAAGTGTCTTACTAGTGAGCCTATAATAGCCATTTTTGACCCAGAGCTTCCGGCTGAAGTTCACACAGATGCGAGTAGTGCAGGTTATGGTGCAGTTCTCCTACAAGTCCATAAGGATGGTAATAAGCGTGTGGTTGCTTACTATAGCGAGGTTACGAAAGGTAGTGAGCAACGTTACCATTCTTATGAACTGGAAACACTTGCTGTAGTAAAATCTCTTAAGCATTTCAGGCATTATCTCATAGGAATGCCATTTACTGTAGTGACAGACTGCAATGCCTTAAAAGCCACCCAGAATAAGAAAGATCTACTCCCGAGGGTAGCGAGGTGGTGGATTTACCTACAAGATTTTAACTTTATCATTAAATACAGGAAAGGGGTAATGATACCTCATGCAGACTATCTTAGCCGTAACCCCGTACCTACGATAAATAACATTGAGAAACCGCGTAATTGGGCTCAAATCGCGCAAGCAGGAGACGAGGAGACTCGAACTTTAATCAGGTCCTTAGATGAAGGAAACTTGGACTCGTCACGCTATGTTAAACGCAATAATCTTTTGTACTATCGTTTCACACCCTTAGGTGAAGAGTCTAGGTTGCTTTGTTACATACCAAAAGGACATCGTTTGAGCCTCCTCCGAATATTCCATGATGAACATAGCCATATTAACGCTGACAAAACCGCCGATCTTATCTTAAAACACTTTTGGTTTCCTGGTCTCAGAGCTTTTATTTCTAAGTATATATCTCACTGCCTCGTATGTATAGCTCACAAGAGAGTCCCGCGAGCTCCACTACAACCAATTAATCATCATGGACAAAACCGAATGTTCCTTTTGACACCATACATGTAGACGCCCTAGGTCCATTGATAGTGTCTAACGGTAATAAACACGTTTTAGTTGTTGTGGATTCTTTTACGAAATATTGTTTATTAAACCCCATTAGTACCCAGGACTTGAATGAGTTAAAACGTGTTGTGTCTCTGTTTGGAACACCTAAGACAATTGTATGTTTCATTGTTTCATTCATCTGGTTTTGTGTCATTAATGAATGATTTAAGTTGTCAGGTTCATTATATTACCCCTGAGATGCACCACGCCAATGGTCAGGTGGAGCGTTACGTTCGCACCGTCCTTAACATGTTAAGGATAGAAGTAAACCATCGGAAAGGGGAATGGTCTGAACAGTTGTGGAGGTTACAGCTGATACTCAACATGACGAAACAAAAGACCACCCAGCAGTCCCCACTTAACCTGCTTATCGGTGTCGAAGGAGCTACCGCCGTCATTCGCACCCTAATCCGAGACGTTGCCATCGAATCGTCTGGTGAAAACCGTGAGCCACTACGGGAGATGAGGAGACAAAGGACAGCCGAACGGTTGTGCAAAAACCAAGCCGATCAAGACAGGCGTGTTAATAAAGACCGCCAGCCTCCGCGTGCCTACAGTAAAGACGACCTAGTCTTCGTTATCAAGTATTCCCAGTCCACGGGAAAACTTGATCCTGGTATGCGCGGGCCTTACCGCGTAGTTGGAGTCCTGGACCATGGCCGCTATGAGCTGCAACTTCTGGCTGGTGCCTATGGAAAGATCACATATGCTGTTGCACAGTTTATGGTACCCTGGAGGGGTGAGTGGACTCCTGAGACATGTGCCGCATTCTTTGAAGGTAAGTACTGTCTTGAAGTCTGGGTGATATGCAAACAGTGTGCCTATGTCAACAGCCACTGGGAGGTATGCAAACTGAGAGCCTATGCCTACTGTGTTTGTGGAAGCCTGGGTGGTATGCTAACTAGGTGCCTATGCCGACAGCCACTGTGAGACACGCTAACTAGGTGCCTCTGTCTGCAGCGCAACCAAATTGCTTACTTGGTTTGTTAATCTTAGCTAAGATTTTAAGGTCATGATATTTTACGTATAATGCGCATTACTTTTTATGTATCTGAGATGTTTTGATACTACATCTGTTGTCTTTTATGTAATGCGACTGTCTGATTACAGGAGACAGCGAAGATTCAAGCGTCTTATTGGAAGGCACTGCTACAGATCAGGCGGGACCATCTTCTGTACCTGACGAGGACGTCAGAGCATCAGGAGAGGCCGTGTTGGTGATGGATGACGAGGTGACATCACGCGATCAGCTCTGCCGCACAATTTATAAACGCAGTAAGTGCCACTTACTGCATTTATGGTTGTATTAGATATTCAAGATGCTGACATTAAAATCTATAAGAATCAAAAACCCACTTTTTTCTATCTCTATTAGAAAGGCCAAAACATATTAACATAAATGCAGTAAAGAGCAGATTTAAGATTTATGTACTTAGTATAATCGCAGTAAGAGTACTTAATAACTTAATATTACGTGAAAACTCATGCTTACTGAACTTGCAACATAACAATTATGCAGTATGTGCCAATTGCGTCACTCTTGTTACGTTTCTACAATTATTAATTTAATTTTGCACATAGTATATGCGCAGTAAGTTCACTTAATCACATATGGATATGTTTCTATAGTAAAAACAGATGACTCGTACTTAATATTAATGCAGTAATTACAATTATACTGCGTATATATTAAGGTTCACCGGACTGTTGTATAACTGCAACATGTTACAAACGCAGTAACTGACAATAACGGCATTTATAGTACGTGTGCGCATTGATTTACCATCAAATACGATTATTATTTTAATGACATAAGGTCATTTACTGCGTACATGTTACGGTAAAATATGAATGGAAATCAATCTGCGCCAATAGTTTAGATGTAGTGACAGGACATCTGCATTCATATTATCCGTTGAGGGGAGGCGGCGGGGTGTACGACATCGGGGACTGCGGCGCACGGGCAACATCCCTGCACTCGAGCAGGATCACGCGACGTGTGTGAGTCGTGCGGCGGTTGTATTGGGAGTGGAGCGTCGAGCGCGTAATAAATGTGTTTATAAAGACGTAAAAGTGGTATGTATTTGATCTATTACTTAAATTAACTTTAAATGGTAAATATTATTTTAAGTTGTAAGCCGGCAAATTTTTTACCCTATAGTGTATATTTGTTCCCTCAAAATGTATAAGTAAACTACTTATCATATTTTGATAAATAATGTATTGTTGGATGCGTCATGATAGTAAATTAATTATAGGCTATGTGATGGAGCGTTATTTTTAAGTGGTAATGTTTTAATACCTATTTGAAGTTATATTATTTAATGAATAATTTTTTAGATTCATACGAAATGGCTCACAGAAGACATAAAATTATGTTTGCCTTAAAAACTAATGGAAAGACGACTGAAAAGTGCACAAACGAGTCTGATGTCTGGCGTAGATATGTGGATTATAAAGATTATCCATCTGTTTTTGATTACCGGAATGAATACGACAATTCATTTAGATTTATTCAATTATTTGATACCGTTATTTTAAATAACAGTTTACGTAAATTTGAAAAACTAAATGACAAATTATATAGTAATTGTGACTTGCAATGTCATGAATTGATGCCACCATCTATTTGCCAAGATACAAATATAATAGAGTTAGAAGACAATGATCCTTTTGCGGACCCTGATGACGATTATAATGATAAAGACTACATTCCTGCACAAGATGCGATTTCCAGTATTTCTTCTGATTCAATTTACAGTACAGAAAGAGGAGTTATTTACAATAAAACAGCTGATTTTCAGAACCACAACCAGAATAACAACGCCGGTACACAATCAAATTCGCAGCATTGTGAATATATAGAATGTACGTTAGATGTCTTCAGAACTTGTTCTAAGTGTCTCTGTTTTTTATGTTGGGAGCATTTTGATAACATAACCTCATATAATAACTGTCAAAACCATATTGCATATTATACAGACCAGACCTTAAGTAAGAAAAGTAAGAAGAAAAATAATAGACATGATCAGACAACAGTTGCTGCCAATACCAAAAAAGTAGAGGAACTGAATCAACAACACAGTATTCAACATTGTGAATATGTTGAGTGTAACAATGAAATCACAACCTCTTGCATAAAGTGCTCTTGTTTTTTATGTGTAGATCACTTTCAAATGTTTACTTTGGACGACAGCTGTAATAACCACAACTCATACTCATCTCACAAAAATGAACCACAATTATACATCACAAAAAGAGGCAAAATCAGCAAGAGAAAAGTATTTACAGAAACTTTAGAAGAAAGGAAAGAAAAGATGAAACGATTAAAACTACAAAAATTTGCAATCAAAGACCCATGTGATAATAAATGTACAAAAAAGTGTGCAAACAATATTAGTCAGGGAAGAAGGCAACAGTTACATGATGAATTCAATAGTTTGGATTGGGAAGCGCAAGGAATTTTTATTAAAGGATTAGTTACTGTAAAAGAAGTTCAAAGACGAAAAGAGACACAAATTTTGAATCCTAAAAGAAAAGCAACATACGCCTATCTCTTTCTTTCGGAGGATCTAACAAAAATATCAGTTTGCAAAAAGTTTTTTCTTACTACATTGGGCTTTAAACCAAGCAATGATAGAAGAGTTTTATCAGGTAAAATAAACTAATTTTTACTTTAATTTCATTATAATTTGGAATATACATATACTCACACACACGTAAACACACAAGCAACACACACACAAGCATACACAAGCACAAACACACACAACAAGCACCCAAGCACAAGCAACACACAAGCACACATACACAAGCATACCCTCACACACCCCTACACATACACATACATAATTATACACATTCCATTATAGTAATTAGTGTTAACTTTATTTAATTTCAGTACTAAAGAAGTCAGTTAGTGATCAGAAAAATAAGAAGGGATCTTATACCAGAACAAAAAATATTGACAAGAATATTATAAAAGAACATATAATAAAATACAGACCAATGATATCTCATTACAGACGGGAACATGCACCCAATCGCCTATACTTGCCCAGTGACATTACTATAAAATCTATGTACGAGGACTTTTGTTCCGTATCTCCAGATATTAGGGTTTCCAGTGAAGTATACAGAAAGGTGGTTCGTAAAGACTTAAACATCTCCTTTGCAAATTTAGGGAACGAAGAGTGCGAAAGTTGCTGCTATTTTCAGCAACACGATAAGAACCACGTAAAAAATTTAGATGATACCTGTAATATCTGCGTTGCCTATATGAAACATAAACAGAAATATACGACTTCACGACAAGAGTATCAACGAGATGTCCAGAAAGCTATTACAACAAATAATGATACAATTTATTATTCGGTTGATCTTCAAAAAGTGATTATGTTACCGAGAATGAACCAATACAAAGCCGCAATTTTCTGTCCAAGAATCATAGTTTTCAACGAAAGTTTTGTACCACTGGGCTCAGGCTCAAAACATTTACCTATAGCTATAATTTGGCCCGAAACAGTATCAGGCAGACGCCAAGATGACATTTTATCTGCATATCGTGCCTTCTTTTCTTTTCATCGAGATATTCCAAACTTAGTGCTGTAGGCGGATAATTGTGCGTCGCAAAACAAAAATTGGACCTTATTAACATTTCTCGTTTACCTAATCAACAGCAACGAAATTGCCACTCAAACAATAACTATTAAATATTTTGAGCCCGGGCACACATTCATGTCCGCTGATAGTTTCCACCATCAAGTGGAATTGTCATTGCAACGAATGAAGAAAGTCTACGACTTTAATGATTTTTCTGAAGCCGTAAAAAAATCTAATTCTAACAAAACTGTTGTGAAGGAGATGCAAATAACAGATTTTTATAACTTTCTAGACGAATCCTCGCAGGCCAAGCTAAAAAAGTTAGAACCCCGATTGTATTTAAAAGATATAATGGCTATTGAGGTACGAAGGGGACATTTTACTTTATCCATAAAGCGAAAACATAATGATGAACATCAACAACATGTAGATTTTTTGAAGGCTAAAAATATATCTAAAAGATATATTCCAGAGCCCACTCCAAAACTAGAAATGAAGGGAATACCAGAAGCCACAAAGAATGCAATTATCCAAAAATTAGTTCCTCTAATGCCTGAAAATAGAAGACGGTTTTGGTATAATTTGCCGATATCAGAATCTGCTGGCTTAGATTTATAAAACTTATTTGCTTACAAACTATAATTATTTAAAATGTTTTGAAAAAAAAACATTAAAAAAAAAAACGTTGTAAGCACTTTTTAACATTTTCTTTTTAATTGGGTCGTTAACTTTACTAAAGCGTGTGTTTTTAGTTTTTTAAACTATTATATAGGTATATTTAATTTTTTGATCTCACATTGGTTATTTACTTTTATAATTACTTTTTTTATTACACTTTTATAGCCACTTGAGTACAAACAGTTACGTTCAAAATAATAAGACTGAAATAGATTAGATTTAAGATAGGTATGTCCGTTATTTTTTTTTTAATTAGAAGTAGTTGCTAAAGCTGTGATTTTTTAAGTAAAACTATGTAACGAAACTAAGATACTCAAAATTCAATAAATAAGATCTCAATTAGTAAGTTAGGTAAAAGTGTTAATAATAATATGATTGCTAAATTGATTGTTTTTTTCTATTACGTATTTACTTTAATGACATTTAAAATGTTATGTTAATGTTGATGTAAAACAAGTGGATTTGTTTTATTTGAATTTTTTTATTAGTTAGTTACATGTTCCTAAAGTGTTTATAACCTACTAATTAAACATGAGATGGGTGCCGTTGGATACCCAGTCAATTAAAATGAGTCTGTGGTTTATTAAATAAAGAAATTCCAGCAATTATTTGTAATCCTTGTTTCATTTACTGATTGTTCATTTGGTAAAGTTCAATGTGAAAGTGGTATTGACATAAGATAAACGCAGTATAATTGTAATACTACTGCGCAGTAAAAGTTTTGAAGAGTTATTTCGTTTCGTGTTCCTACACATAAATGCAGTAACCTGTAAAAATACGGTGCATATATTATGTTGTAGGATCTATCATTACATTGAATCATCTAACATATGTGCCGTAAGTACAGGAAACTACAGATAAATGCAGTAAGCAACACTTATACTGCATTCATGAGTAGTTTAGTATCGAGTGTAAACTAAGTGAAGCCATAACAGAAACAGTTTTTTTTAATATTTTACACACAAAATATTAAATAAAAAGCAGAAATCCAATATCAACTTCATCTCTAAAATTGCTCTTTGAGCCCATATATTTTTACAAAAAATTTAGTAACAAATTGCAAGCAACCAAAAATAAAATTTCAACTTTACCCGCGTTTTTCTCGAAACCATTCACATGTTCTTTACTGCGTTTATAAATTGTGCGGCAGAGCTGTCAACCGACAAGAGTTTATAAAAGGAGGCGCGCGGTGCGGTAACGGCCCTTTTTTGCTTGGACGGCGCTCGGAACGGACGTGCTACCTGACCATTATCGTCTGCATTCTATTGGATTAATATTTTAGTGTTTCTATTGATATTTTTATAATTGTAATTTAAAGGAATTAAAGGTTGTTTGTTTTTTTTTTAACTTGTTTCACTTCTGATTCCTAATAATATTATACTTCTCTCTGACGAGCAATTGTGTGTTTATTTGTCTTGCTATTCAGTTTTACAAGGCATTTTTATTTCGGATTTGTATTAATCGGTATTTTAATAATAGGAATTCGTATTTTTGATGTTTCGAATTATCATTAAGTCGGAATTTTTGTTAATCGATCTATTGAAACTCGGTATTTTGAGAAAAGTAATTATAAACGTTAGGAATATTGAAATTTAGGAATTATAAAAATAGGAGTAATGATAAGTCGGAGTTGTTATATTCGGAATTAAGAACCATTCGGAATTATGAAAATCGGTATTTTGAAATTCGTATTTGTGACTGACGGAATAATGTAATGTACCCTTCATTATCGCCTTCAGGATGAGATAACACCTTATCACTTTTATAAAAATTCACCCTTTAATTAGGACAAGTTAGGTATAGGGCCAGCTCTCTCGGTCTGATGGGCTAGCCTATCAGACTTTTAGAGAAGCATTTTGAGTACCATGGAGCCGTGGTGTTATTATCTTGACTAGAAAGAGCATGGCAGTTGAGAGTGTCATGCTCACTCAAATGTCTGATGGTGGTGCGTGTGTTGGATCATTCGGTTCCCTACACAATGGTTGGTGCTGATCCACGCGTCATATTCGTGAACGGGCACCGTCAGTTGAGACCAGTCACGTCTTAACTGGGGCTTATTTTTAATATAAAATTTTAAGTAATAAATGTTTTTTTTTTTTTACATTATTTTCACCTAAAGAAGCATTAAGACTAATGTATCTAGGATTTTGTAATATCTTGATTTAAAAGAGTACTGTCCTTGGAGTTTCTGGCCCGTTCCTCCCCATAAAGATCTACGTTTGGAATGGGCAACAGCTTCAACTTTCCGACTACCTGTGCGACTCCTTTTCTTTTTTTTTGGTTGGGAAATCATCAAATAACTTCTCCCGCTCTGGGCGGAGCGGGAGGGTGTGTCAGACTCTTACTGACTAAAACCCACCCGTATTCCTTCCGTGTTGCCTGTGTTGCCGGGGGCCTCGGTAACCCTTTTGGACTGCCACGCGACCCCGGCTGGCATCGGCCCTAGTGGATCCCTACACTTGTGCTGACGACCTCTCTTTCCTTAACAATTCTAAAGTGCCTGGAAATGGTAATTGAAATAAATGCTAAATGTTTTATTGTCGGGGTGGTAACAGCTCGTAGAGAGAGCAACAACACTACCCACGCGCCGAGAGTTGAAAATCCGTTTAGGTGTCGGGTAATGTTCGTGAAAACGTCATTACTATTACAGGAAAACGTTTATGAAGTTTTATTACTTCTGCTTAAGTTCCGGTTAATTAATATGGCAGATATTACTTATAGTTAGTAAGAAGGTTACCTACCTAGTTATATCCCAACTTTTGTATGTACATGTCACAGAGGGCCTCCTCCGTGAACTATTTCCTTCCAAAATTACCATATAAGTCTTGAATACTCTGTAATAAATGGCCAGCTTTATAACAGATAAGTCACAGAAGTAAGCCAAAACGATGTCCCAGCCTAACCTCCGGGATTGTAGAATGTCCCGGATGCACAGAAGTCCGGTAAAGGAGATTAGTGCGGTTAACGAATCTGTCCAGTTGCTCCGGAGGGATTACGGACAGGCCGGAAGTGGCTTTGCAGAAAAATAGTTTTGAGCTTATTAGTGGATCAACTTAATTTTTCTTGCAATGTTAGTTTTTATTTGTTGCTTGTTGAGGAAATAATTAAATAGGTAAGCTACTTTTTTTTTTCTTTTTATATTTTTGGCTAAGTGATAACAGCCGCACGGGTCGATCGATCAGGTTAAGCTACGCTTGCCGCGTTTGGTCCGTGGATGGGTGACCATCTTTACATACCAAGACCTCTCCGTGCCTCGGAAAGCACGTTAAGCCGTTAGACCCGGCTGTCATTTGTAGATCTTTGACAGTCGTTACGGGTCGTCAGAAGCTCGAAAGTCTGATAACCAGTCTTACCAAGGGGCATCGTGTTACCCAGTAACTGGGTTGTGGGGGTCAGATAGACAGTCGCTTCATGTAAAATGCTGGTAGTCAGCTGTATCCGGTAAGACTGGAAGCCGACCCCAACTTAGTCGGGAAAAGGCTTGGCAGATGATGATGATGATAGATTTTTTTATATTTTCTACGTTACACTATGACTAAGGAAACATAAATGAATAAAGCCGAAGTTATATCTAGCTATAAAACACCGGAAGGAAATAGGAAAAACTTTCATAAATATATTTTCACTTCAGTGCTGCCATCTGATACACAATACCAAAAGTTATTCATATTCATGCGAACTGAACCTTTATGTGATCAATTAGTTATTTGAACAAAAGATAGATGGCTCTAAATTCAAATATTCAAAGACCTAATGAAGACAATGTAATTGACCGATAATTATCTTTCATGGACGATCTAGTACGAAGTGCTAAATAATATTGATGTTAAGTAATTTAGTTGTGCATTATACATAGTCACGAACGAACCGGCTGAGAAATGACGCGAGCTGAGTTTGTTATTTTGTTTGTCATCTCCGTCACAATTAGTTCGACCGGTAAGCATTTTGACTATTTTTTCCTTTTTTTAAGGTCACAGGATTTGATAAGGTATTAGATATACCACCTACATAGATCAATAACATATGTACAACTACTTATATCAGTGGAAGTTTAAAAGTGAAGCCAATGAACGTGAAACGTTTTTAAGAATTCGTTCGTGGATGAAGAATGGAACGAAAAAATGGCCAGGCAAAAACTTGTTCACTTATTACAGACTTTTCATCTGTACCTACTTACTACCAGGTATACCTATCTACATACATCTCTGCCTTACCTTTTGAGGAATACAAGCGTGATGTCATGTAAGTAAACAAGCACTAACAATAAGTGCGAATTTTTGCAAATAAGTCAGTTTCTAGGTCTTATTCATCATCTTACGATTTTGTTGCGCGTCACAGTACAGCACAAAGGCGCCTAAATAAGGCACCTAAGGTATGTAGGTAGCTACTTAGTTGATTAATAAGACTGTATTCGGAACAGGGTTTTCCATTGTTTCGCGGTAAAACATCACGAAACCAATGGTTCTATTGATTAGGTAATAAATAAAATAAAATAATTTGAGCTAAAACGTAGAAATTATAGGTAGGTAGGTACCTACCTATTATTTCTACGTTTTAGCTCAATTTATATTATACGTTTTTACTTTAGTTAAATATTGCAACGCAACATAATTTGAGATTTTCATTACCTCCATGTTTGGATGTCTAATTTTCTGCTAATTGCCCACGTTGCTCCAGAAATGTGGTTAAATAATTTCTATTACCCAAAAGAAATTAACAAAAAAAAACATAATTTATTTACTGACCGTAAAATAATTATATTTATCGAGCAGAATTTTACAGTAATTAGGTTACAGTAAACTACAAAATAAGTACCAAAACTAACAAATGTTAAACTTAACATGCTCAACAAATGACGATAAGTTTTTCCATGATCTTTTCATTTCACATTTCCAGTTCAACTACAATGCCCTCCTGGAGAAGACGAGGACCCCTGTCCAACAGACTGCTACAAAGACAAATGTCCAACAAGAGAACAAGAGTATAGTAAATGTTCCAACAGAGGAGATTGTGAGACTCCCAGATGTAAATGTCATTTCAATATGAAGAGGGCACTGAACGGGACTTGTATTGATACTAAGGACTGCCGTGAGTAATCTCGTTTTTAGGGTTCCGTAATCAACAAGGAACCCTTATAGTCTCGCCATGTCCATCTGTCTGTCTGTCTGTCTGTCTGTCTGTCCACGGCTTAGCTCAGAAACTCTTAGTACTTAGGACATAGTGTTAAAACAAAACCTCCCTTGCACGTGGGGATTATATTGAATGTGGGATATCGTGGGATAGGCCGTTTAAAAATATTGCAGGTCTGTGAAAACCATTTTTCGATTCTGGGATCCGTTTGGGCTTTAAAGTGCTAATTTTTGTTATGAGTCAAGTGTCCCCCTGCCAGCTAAATGGTTATTTTGGGTATGTAAAAAAACACGGCAGTAGTATATAATATGACGAAATTAAAGGGAAAACTATCACAGCTAAGTAGGCTTTACAAGTTAACGAGTAATAGTCGACCAACTTACATTTGCAGTTGGAATGTATCGGAGAACATGTTTTTAAACTACAATGTTATTGTTTTTCTTGTGATAAATTCATCCCAACTACGGAACCCTTTATTGTGCGTGGTCCGACGCTCACTGGGCCGGTTTTTTTTTATGTACATATATCTTCGTTCCAAAACACAAATCGACTTAGGCAACACAGCCGCCAAATGAAAATGGAACTGAGTTGGCCACAGATGTCGGTCGCGGGAGAGTCCGAAATGGATGCTGTGGCCTCTGGTAACACACATTCAACGGTAGGAACACGGGTGGGTTTTAGTCAATGATATTTAAAACTATAGATACGTTGTCCGCACTCTAAAATGACAACATGAAATGAAGCCAATTGGCCACATCGCGCTTAGTTACGCACCAACCTGTCGCGCGACACTACGTTTGTTTTTAATTTATATTGTGTGTGTAAACCTGTGCAAAACATAAAAAACATGCCGTCGTGTGTTTTCGGACGATGTACAAATTATAATCCAAAAGTTCAAGGCCAAAACGTGTCGTTTCCCTTTCTTCACGCGTATAAGTAGCTATCTAGTATTTTCGCCGTTTTTAAGCGCCGCGATGTTGGTTCATGACGTGTCTATATATAATACGTCATTGGTTTTAGTCAGTAAGAGTCTGACACGCCCTCCCGCTCCCCCCAGGGCGGGAGAAGTTATTTGATGATTTCCCACCCAAAAAAAAGGCCACAGATGCCGCATATCGTATAAGAATTGGCAGAAATTAACCACAGATTGGGTTCGGAACCATAGGAAGCGGTGACGCGGTGGGCTCGGCAGAAGTTAGTGTAACGAGTTAGACTCCTACCTAAAGGATTGGGCTTAAATTGCAAAAGAAAGAGAAGAATGGTAAGACGGAAGGGAGGTCTTTGTGCAGTAAGACACAATAAGCTCATTATAATTTACCAAGCTCATCTTGCGTTCTTCACCCTGGTCGACCTACCCAAAAGACGAGACAGTGAACAGTAGTGTTTAAAGAAAAAAAAATGTGGTATTGTTCTGCAACTGGAACAATACGGACTATCAAGGACTATGAAGTCCTATTCCTTTCAAGCGGTAGTGCCTCAAATTCAAATGTACAGGGAAAATGGACAACATACATTGACTTTGTCAACTCAATACGTTTCATCTTTAAAGTTAGGTATTTGAAATTCTAATGACCAATGCAATTTAGTTGCGTTCGTTAATTGGGTTTTAAATGATAAAATAATCAAACATTATGGAGGAAATTAGTTGCATTATTTGTTTAGAAAATTCCAGACATAGGTACAGGCTTTTACATATGAATAATTAATAGCTGCTGGCGTTTCAATAGCAATTAAGCTAATAAGCATCTAACCAAATTCAATAGTGTCTTCATCTAGAACATCGCCTCCATGATAGGCGATTTCTAGATGAAGACCATGACATATGAATCACCTTTGTTTGGACTTGATAGTGTAATATACCTGCTAAGTACCCATCTAAGCAACCTATCAATATTTTCTCGAATCCCCAGCTCCATTCAAATGCGATCGTCAGAACGAGGAATACGCGGCTTGCCCGACATTCTGCCCAACAGATGACTGCAAGCAATCCACTCCTGATGGAATATGTCCCATATATGGCCAAATGCTGATGGTGGTGGAATGTACCCCAGCCTGCCGATGTATCAAAGGATATTGGAGGAAAGAAGGGAAATGTGTGCCTTATGAAATGTGCCGTAAGTGTTAAATTCGTAATTTACTTTACTAATAGGTATGATACAGTTTGTTGGATCGTACCGGTGGTCCAAAGGACGTTTTCTGCCATACGGTACAACATTTTTGACGCCTTATTGATCTTCTTTATAGAGATGCCAAGGTCCGATTGCAGTTCGGTACTGAAGTGTTAGTTATAGTTGACCTCGTAATTATTCTACCAACTCCAGCTCAAATGTCACTTGCACATTTATTTTCGCTTTAAGTCGCTGACAAGAGGCAACTGACCAAAATAGGCTTGTCTTAAGAAAAACAATTGCCAAATCTGTATAGTTTGTGGTAGCGGAAAAAATATAGGTTAATTTTGAACATATTTCTCAGAACTTGATTGTTACCTACCAAAACAAGGTTTGAAAAAAAATATCGATACAAACTAACGGTAAACTAACCTCTTGCCTTGAGTTCCAATCCAAAATATTTGTATTAAATATCAACATACGTTACGTATTTAATTAATAACAAGAACGTCTTATTTGAATGCAGAACTTGGTTGTTTTTTAATTTCGATTACTCAACTCAATTTTGAGTGAATACTCGTAGATAATTGCTTCATCTTTTGCAATAAATTACAGGTGTTGTGTCATCGCGCTTCTCCTTCTTTTATATGCAGTCTGACAGTGACCGTGGTTTAGGTGTTGTCAGCGTCTGAAGACCAATGTGACATTTAGATAGTTTCATCCTTAGTGAAGGGACCAATTTACTGGGAGTTTTTTGTCAATAGTAGTACCTAAAGGATTTTGTTTGAAATTTTTGTTACTTTCTGTGATATCAGATGTAAGCTATCAAATATTCAACCATGAACAGTGTGGGGAGCTGGTGACCTGTATTACAGGTGTTACTACCTACCACAGGCACCAGCGGTCCACAACCAAAAATCGTTAGCTATTTCTTGTGTGTAAAATATTGTTTGTATTTTTTAGTCTGCTTCGTTGGTCTAGTCGTCGCAAGCGCTACTGCTGAGCATGAGGTCCTGGGTTCGATTCCCGGGTCGGGCAAAGTGTTATTGGGTTTTTCTATCTGGAATTTCTCAGTAGCAGCCCGGAGTCTGGATTTGTGCCCGGTTGATGGCAATAGGCTCGCCCCCTATTACATGGGACTTAAAACATAACTGGCGAAATGTGGGTGTACTACAGGTACACCTCTGCCCAACCCTTCGGGGACACAAGGCGTGATGTAATGTTTGTATTTTTTTGGCTTGTGGTGAGAAATAAACACTTATTATTGTTATTATTATTATTTACGAAGTTGACTATACAGTTAAACATAGACTGCAACACAATCAATAAAACCAATTACTTAAGTAGGTACCTACGTTTGGGAGTGGCGCGAGGAGGCGAAACGCCGGGGCATAACTCCGCTGCCGCGAGAAATCGCGGCACAGTGGACGGAGCTCCGGCGGGATCTCATGGCGACATGGAGAGTACGGTTGTCGCAACCCAGTGCTGGGCACGCCACGATTGCGGCGATAAGTCCCCTCT
Organism: Atethmia centrago; assembly: GCA_905333075.3. Classification (NCBI taxonomy): domain Eukaryota; kingdom Metazoa; phylum Arthropoda; class Insecta; order Lepidoptera; family Noctuidae; genus Atethmia; species Atethmia centrago. The sequence continues at coordinate 23,998,044 of HG995374.1, read as the reverse complement.
TTGAGGAGTGGCTAGAGAGGCGCCACGGCGTCCTCACCTTCCGCCTGACGCAGGTCCTCACCGGACACGGCAGCTTCGGGAGGTTCCTGTGTCGGATAAGGCGGGAGGAAACGCCCGGGTGTCACCACTGTGTGGATCGCCCGGAGGACACGGTGGAGCATACGGTGGAGGTCTGCCCGGCTTGGGCAGAGCACCGCTGTGTCCTCGTGGAGGCGATCGGCGGCAGAGATCTCTCGCGTCCGGCCCTGGTTCAGGCCATGGTATGGAGCGAGAGGGCATGGGCAGCCGCCACCTCTTTCTGCGAAGCAGTAATGCTCGCGAAGGAGGAGGCGGGTCGGTTGAGGGAAAGGCAAATTTCGCACCCTCTCGCCCCTAGCCGCCGCAGGAGACGCCCTGGGCGTCGGGAATCCCGGGCGGATTTCCGGCCACCGTAGGCGCGGGCTTGCGGACGTTGAGCAATGGGTAGCTCACCGTCCGGTAAGGACCAGGCCCGGATCGACGGCGCGTTGTATTGCACGCGCGCCTCAAAGAGATGTCGTCAGCACAAAGGTAGGGGTCCACTAGGGCCGATGCCTGCCGGGGTCGCGGGAAAGTACTTATGGGTCACCGAGGCCCCCGCAACACAGGCAACAGGAAGGAATACGTGTGGGTTTTAGTAAAAGTTTGACACACCCTCCCGCTCCGCCCAGAGCGGGAGAATTTTTTATAATGATTTCCCACCCCAAAAAAGAAGTATATTACGTTATAGGATGATACAGTTCTGTCATCCCTTACCTAACGTGTGCTGAATAGTCAAGTCTTTGACATCATTCCTCAAGTACCTAATAACAATGACGATTGCCTGCGGAGTGCAAATACGTAGCTAAGTAGTTATGGGTAGTCCTTGCCTGTATACCTACTTAATCAATTGCACATTAAACACTTCTTCTTATCGTCGGTGGCATTATAGTCGGCCTAGAATGTAGCTACGAGTTTGGCGCCATCAGTTCCTATGCGAGCAGTCATCAAGGCTCGTAGGACATGATATCAATTTATGTGTCCCATCGTTTGTTGAACAGTACCACATTTGCATTAACCCGCACTGGGCCTTGGTGGCAAATTACGGCCCGCTCCCTCTCACAGAGAGGCCAGTGTCCCAGCAGTGGGAACATTATTGGCTGATTAATTATTAGTATACCACATCTGCAATACAGAGAAGAGGAGTAGCCTTTGAATCTCCACCTGCAGGGCTAACATGACACACGCGACAATTACTCACTCTCGCGTGAGTAATTTTTGTCTATTTCTGTCAATTTTCTCGTTTACTGACAGCGCTGCCATACAAAATACTCGACTCGTTCTGTCAAACTCTATATTTTCTCGACAAACCCTAACATGGTAACATGCACCTAAGTTATCTCGTATTTTGACAATTCAACACGAGATAATCTTCGATTCTGCTGTCATTTAGTCGTCCTCGATTTTGACGACGAGAAGAGTAGACAAAATTATAATACAAAAAAATATGGCATTCATGGGGACTGGTGACAGAAATGAAAACTTAAAACTTTGGAATAACATATATAAGTATATATATGCGTATACATGTACGTACACAGGCCGCTCCGCGACGCCAGTCTGATGCACACGTTACATTAGCATGTCGGTGACTTGGGTAGCATGTTGGTGCCGCAGTCTGCATGTCGGTGACGTGGTTAGGATGTCGGTGACGCGGTGTGCATGTTGGTGACGCAAATTGCATGTCAACAAGTGCTTTCAGAATGTCGGTGCCGCGGTTATCACGGCGTAAGTCGATTGGCATTTCGTAAATCTGCTAGCATTTCGGTGACGCTGTTAGCATGTCGTTGACTCTGCCAGCACGTCGGGCACGCTGCTAGCAGGTAGGGCACGCTGTTAGCATGTCGGTGACTCGGTTAGCGTGTTGGTGACGCATTGAGCATATTGATGACGCATTGAGCATGTCGGTGACTCGGTTAGCATGTTGGTGACTCGGTTAGCGTGTTGGTGATGCATTGAGCATATTGATGACGCATTGAGCATGTCGGTGACTCGGTTAGCATGTCGGTGACTCGGTTAGCGTGTTGGTGACGCATTGAGCATATTGATGACGCATTGAGCATGTCGGTGACTCAGTTAGCATGTTGGTGACGCAGATTGCATATTCAAGGGATGCTGTTCATATGTCGGTGACGCGGCTAGGATGTCGGTGACGTGGTTAGTATGTCGGTGACGCGGTTAACATATTGGTGACGCGAACCCACAGGTTTTTCCCCTAACAAAAATGGCTCACTCATTTTCGTTTCCGTCATTTGGTATTTTAATTTCGGCATGCCATAGGAAAATATTAAATTTTAATAAAAAAGGTCGGTTACACAAAAAATTACAACATGAATTAATAGAGGTGGATGTAAAATCACTATAGTACATACTAATTCCATGCGTAAAATTTATCGAATGAGCCGATGTTGCTAAAATAAAAATGATTTGTTTTTAATAATTTGCTACATCGGTTTCTCGTCGCGAGATAAAGAACTGTCAAAGTGCCTTTCTCGAGTTTACTCACGCCTAGCGGTCATGTTAGGCATTCGGATGATGTCAGAATCGTAGACAAATTTCGACAAATCGAGAAAAAGAGCGTTCTCGCGCTTGTCATGTTAGCCCTGCTGGGCAGGTGGAATTACGCAATAGAAAATGATTAATTAGTTCAAGCAAGTTTCTATCATATTTCAGAAAGTAGTTTTTGTTTGATTTTTCCTTTTGTGTAACTTTTTTTTCTATTCCAGCTCAGCACGCGACTACTCCTGACCAACCTATTTTCTTCGGATAGCAAATCTACACAGAATAAAACATAGTGGACATACATAACATACATACATTTAATAAAACGTAGTGAAGTCAAAACTATACATTGAATATTTAAAAAAAAGTAATTGTTACGAGGAGGAATTGGAACGATTCTAATGCCGAAAATATATTTTTTATAACTTTTGTCTTTTTATTCTATTTGTCTGTTCCAGAATCACGCAAATGCTACCGGAGAGATTTTGTTCAAATTTTGCATAGATATTCCCTAAAAATCTGGTCAATCTGTATAAATTATGATGCTATTTGCTATGGGGGTTGAGCAATATTGCATTATGCTCGTATTCGTTTATAGTTTACCGCAAATTGCAAAAAGATAAGCCAAAAGGCAGGACTCTATCAAATGATTTTATACCTTTGACATATAAAGGGATTTTTGAGGTGGGGCAATACGGGCTGGTAGTACCCTAACCGTTGTTGCTACAAGAAAACGGTCTTAGGAAGTCTCCTAAGGCCGTTTTCTAGTTCTAAGTTCTTATTTTTTTGAAACTTTTCACAAGTTTTCACAAGTTTTTGAAAAATTGTACAGTTAGCGATTATATATGTAAGTAAAGTATGTTATTGTATATTTAAATTAGTGAAAAGTGTTTTTGTTTTTATGTATTTTGTTTTCTCTCCTACTCTTACACACGGTGTCTACATCTCTTTGTCTACTGTCCTATCGCAGGTATACTGGAAGAGATTTCTTAGAAATAAGCATCTCCTTTGTACGTCTTTTCTGTTCCTTTCTTTTTGTCTGTTTACAAGTGTGTACATAAACAGTAAATTTTTTTTTTTTCAGATATTCAGGGCCAGTTACAAAAAAAACTTAAAAAATACTTACAGTCAGCGTCAAAAATATCGGGACGAACCGAATGTTCAAAATGATCTCAACAACTAAGAAAATTAAACTTTATCTCGATTTGATAAAATTCTTGTCACAATGACAGTTTTCGTGTACTTCTTCATTTTGAAACAGTTCTTGTCATTGAGTTAATATTAAATTTTCATAGTTGTTTAGATCATTTTGAACAGTGTGTTCGTCCCGATATTATTGACGCTGACTGTACAAAGATAAATGTGGAAAAAAATGTCGATTCATAAACCCGCACCTCTCACATTTAAGGAATTCGTATTTGGGACTTTATTCACACAAATACGGTGATAAAGCATTATCCATCACTATTATGGTTGGCTCTCGTAAATTAGGCACAAGTTTTTCAATAACCCACTTTTTATAGTTGGTACTATTTATCTCGATGACGAGATGAATAGTACCAACTGACCACACCAACCAGACACAAAAAGTAGTGATTATCATGAGACCATCACCACTTTTTGTGTTTGATTTAAACACAAGTAGTGCATTTGTAACAAATCCAGTATCTCCTTCCGCATGAACAATAATATATCTCCACGATACAGGCTCCAATACTCCGTCTTCACCCTCTCCTTGCCAACATTTACCCGATGTATGCGAAGAGTGAATATAGGTCTCATCTAAATAAATTATGGGCCGGGGCTGAGGAGATTTGTTATTTTTATCCACTGCATGCAAGCACTTAGCTCTCCAAGCTGATATTTCATTACGCTCCATAAGAACCTTCCGATTGGATTGAGATTTTTTAAAACGAAATCCCACCTTGTGAAGCAGCTTTCGCAATCTCTCTCGCTGTCCTGTGTAATTTATTTCTGTCTTTAAGACCTCTAGAAGCTTTTTAACAGAAGAGACTTATTTTTTAACAGAATAAAATTCATGTACTTTCCTCCGTATAACTCCCATGTCAAAATCATCGACATGCACAAATCCACTTTTACGTTTTCTCTCCTTGCCTGGTGTCCGAATTTTTGTACCAGTTTCTTCTGCTGCGTGCCCTTCCTTAACTATTTTTTAAATTAATCCTTGACTCACACCTGAAATATAAGATAATAAAATAAATGTTAGTAGAAATTTGAAATCTGGCAGGTTAGTTGGCTCACTCACTTAGCAGGTTACCTAATGGATGTACGTTACTGTTACGCTAACCTGCAGCAAGAATAGAAACGAATATTTCGTGGACTTAAATAATTAGTTAAGTATCGAGTAATTTATAACAAGAAAGTTGACAACACTAACCTGTCGCTGCCGAAATTCTTTTGTATATTTGATTAAATGGAATAATCGGAGACCCCGCCCGAGCTTCTTCTTCAAAAAAGGTTTTAACCTTTAGAATAATGTTTAGAGCATCAATTTTAATAGCTTTCGGCATATTTAACTTTATAAATTCAGCAATATTACGACAAAACAACCAGAGAACCCGAATGTAGTAGGCACTGACAATCGAATGACATTTCAACATGACGGCCGTAGTTCCAATTTTCGCCATTTCACAGATAAGTTGGTAGGAGTGTATGTATTAATTATTGAGCAGGTATCGTAATTTTATTTGATTATTATAATATCTTTCATAGCAGCCTCCTGAAATTTGACAAGGATGCAAAACGACACCGTGTATATTATTTTAGTGATAGCTTTGTGTTATGAATAATGTGTAAGATTACATCAGTCAGTGTATCAATTATTGTGCCATTATGAAGTATATGCAGGAAAGCAGGCTTTCATTATTTCAATAAAAATGAAAAACTTCGCAAGGGATGAGAAATTGCTACTGAAGGCTGCGGATGTCGACTTTAGGAAGAGCTGCTTCTCACACGGACAACAGCAGCGGGGCGAGCACGGGCGTACCCAAGACGTTTGTGTGTGTCTTACAACTTGTCTTAAGACGCTGACAACACGTAAACCGCGGTCACTGTTAGACTGCAAAGAAAAGAAAGATAAGCGCGATGACACAACGCTTGTCGAAAAAATGCAAATAAAATCGTATAAAATTAAATTTTAACAATTTAATAATAAATGATCTATCACTGGATGCAGTTTGGCGTTCGAAATTTTATGATATAGTTTTAATTATAATTGTAATTGTTAATGAAGAGATAAAATGCGTTTAAAGATAATTGAGGTGATTTTGAAGATTTTTTTGACGTATTCAATTATGTTTAATTGTGTTTTGAGTTCAATCACTGTACGCAAAAAGGACTTGAAAATATCCTATTTTTTTTTCAAAATTATTTGTGGTTTACGAGATACACTGCTTTAATAACCACCTTTTTGACCGTTTTCAAGAAATCTCCGCCTTTAATGCTAGCACGCGTAAACAATGTGACATAATCTAGAGGCGCGACAAGCCTTTCTTGTTGCCCTTGACTTCATAGTGTGACATAGTAAACGGGTTTTTGTGTAAATTATCTACTGCGGATAGGTATTTTTCGGATAGGTATTTTTTATGTTGTTGAAATATTTTTGTACAGAGACTTGGTAACTTCATCTATTTTATTAATAAAAATAAATTAAAAAGTCAGCCATAATAATATCCACTAGGTATCAATAGCCTACTGAACTCTAAAGTGTACAGTTTTTAAACTCGAAACTTACAAAAAAAATTAGGGAGGACTTAAGTCAATGCCTCTCCTACATAAATCCGCCAGCCATTTTTCACAAAAAAATTACAAAATATTATTTTTGGTTTATGAAATTGAAACACGATGTTATTCACGATATTATTCACACTTCCAAGGATAAAGAAAATAATATCCTTGCAAGTGTGTTGAATAACATCGTTTGATACGTGTTGGCATACTTCTATTTATTTATTCATTAAGTACACAAATAGTCTAAAAAATACATATAACGTTGGCTTAAAATTAAAACAGAATTTAGGTAAATGATAAATTATTTTTATTTCTGTAAGTATGTTTATACAAACACTTTTAAACGTCAATCATATTTTCTAAATAAAGCTAGATGAGGAGAGAGCTAGATATATTACTTCTAATGTATACACAAATTATAGGCACATACGAGTACATTTTTTTTTTTTTTTTTTGTGTTTAAAACATTACATACATTGAAAGAAAAAAAAAGACATTGCCATTGGACAGAAGCTGCTTACTAAATTAGTAGTAAACTAGTGAACGGGCAAACCATCCAACTCATTTAGAAACTGCAAGGTGCAAGGCCACGGGCAGTTCATCGCACAAAGAAACCACCATATGCTTTCCATAAGGTTTCTCCTGAATATTTTCCTGCTTTGGGCTTCTTGCCTTCGGGCAAGGACATAATTATAATAATGTATTGCCCTTTGGTGCAGTCTAATTACTGCAGGAAAATATTTTTTTTTTCAAGTTTCAGATCTTATCACCGCCTCCGTACGAACGTGGTATTTTTTTCTTAGTCATCTGCCAAATGTGATGTGTGACAAAATGGGTGCGCCCATATTAGCATGTAAGACATACACAACACACACAATCAGCCTATAATGTTCCCATTGCTGGGACACAGGCCTCCTCTCTATGAAAATGAGTAGGCCGTAAAAAAAAAAGCCATGCCTATGTCCTTTCTCTTCAATTGGGTCAGTCCACTGACTGACCCAATGCAACCTGACCACTGTTTTCCCTTCCGCTTTCCTACAGTCGACTTATACAAAAATGGAATGTACTGTCTATGAGCCATACTTTCGTTCTGCATAGAGTCCTCAAAAAGCACTCGCAGCTAGTTTATGATTCGGATCTATTAAAAGATAAGCGAAGGAAGGGTACTGTGTGCAATACTAATTTTACCTAGGCGATTATTTTTATAATGTTATCAACAAGGGCCTAAATATTTCTCCACTACACAAACCCAGTTGTAAACAAAAAGTCACCGACTTCTAGATAACTCTTTCCTATGAAGACACGGAGAATTTGCACTATTCGATTAAATAACACTTGTATTCAAACAATTACCTACACTTTAATTACCATTCACCAACCCGTTCACCACCGTTCACCTACGTATTCACCATCACTCATCTCCAGTCACCTATACATTCACCACCATTCACCTACACTTTCACCACCATTCACCACACACCCTTTGACTGCTATTATTGTATTATTTAAATTATTATTTTCAAAAATGTATTTTTTAGTTTCAATTGATTAGTAGAATTACATGCTATCTATACCTACCGATTATTTGTATGATGCCACTAAGTGGGGCCTGGTGACCTGTAATACAGGTTTTTTCTAAAACCTACTCCAGGCACCAGATCTCACAATGTGATTTTTTATAGAATTAAAACTGTTAAGTGCTACAAAACCAGTGTGAGAGAAAATAAATAAACTTATTACACTTATTATTAAATATTTCACTGTATCCGGATACGCTCTATTATCTGTCAAATTAATTAAAACTAACCAATTATGGAAGATATATTTACTTTTTAATATATTTTAAATTCACAATCAAATTCAAGATTCTTTTAGCGCGTGGCCATTGTAACCTTGTATTTATACAGGTGTCCAGTAAATAGCACGACATACTGCAGGGGGTGATAGCTAGGGTCACTACCTATCAATACAACACAATATATGTTCAGCAAAATCTTACGGATTTACAGTTTTACAAAATTTTCCGAAATACCCAAAAATCTCTACCTTGAAACAGATTTTTAAGCATCTCGTAATGAAAAAATCCTTTTCTAGTACTTTTTTTTACATCAAATTATTCGTGAATAGTTACTTTACTCATTGATAAGTCTTTTTTTCTATCAAAGACAAGAATGTTTTCAAGAAATACTATTTTTGTTTAAATTTGCACAGAACTATTTTCTTATCACTTAAGTTTAACCTACAGTGGTGAAAAAAAAATGTATGTGGCAGTTTTGTACAAAAAACTTAAAAAATAGCTTGTTTAATGGTGATTTTGGAAAGATACAATACTAGTACATTTTCATTTTAAAAAATACGAAAAATAAGCTATTTTAGTTAATAAGAGCATTTTATTTTAAATGCAAGTAATGTGACTTTGAATTCGAATCGTTGTAAGGTCGTACTACGGTTCGAAATACATAATAATTAATCTACAGCCGACCGGCCGGCCGGTCTGTAAATGACATCTTGAAGGATAAGGTGATAGTAAAAAAAACAGAGGAGTTAACTTTAATAAACATTTATTTAAATAAATTACAATAAATGCTCAAATTGCTTCCCTTGTGCCCTAATACACGCTCGGCATCTTCTTAAAATGAGCTTTTCTCAGGCTTATTTCCGATATTTTTCTTGCTGCAATGTTAATCCTTGCTCTCAATTCATTGTCATTTTGGATCGGTTTTTCATAGACTTTGTCCTTCATGGCACCCCAATAAAAAAAATCCAGGGGGTTTAGGTCCGGAGACCTAGGTGCCCATAATATCGGTCCCAGTCGCCCAATCCACCTGCCTGGATAAGCTTCATCTAAGTAGGCTCTTACTTCCCGGCCATAATGAGCAGGGCACCCATCATTTTGAAGCCACATCACCTCTCTTAGCTCACTCGGAACATTTTCAAGGAGCGTGGGTAGGGTTTCTCGTAAAAACTCCAAGTAATTATTGGCATTTAATGTAGGTGGAAGCTCGACGGGACCCACAATCTGGCCCTTAAAAATTCCACACCATAAATTTATTTTGAATTGGTACTGGGACCTGTCTTCTCTTGACACATACGGATTTTCTAATTGCCAACTATGTAAATTATGCAAATTCAAGTAGCCGTCCTTTCTGCAGGCTGACTCATCACTCCATAACACCTTATTAAAAAAGTTTGGGTCCTCCCGATGCATTTCAAGCATGCGGCGGCAGAATTGAACTATCGGCAGGTAGTCTCTAGTTAAAAGAGTTTGCAAGCGTCGTACGTGAAATGGATGGTATCCATACCTCTTAAGTACTGAATGAACAGTGGACTTCGGTATCCCTGTGCGCCGTTGTATCGCCCTAACCGAAGTTGTCGGGTCTTGTTCTCGTTCCTGAAGCACTATGTCTTCGTCAACAACTTGAGGCCGTCCACCGCCACGTTGACCAGGGAGTCTGCCTTCCATGTAGGAGTTATGCACTCTGGTAAACATTTCATGGTGTGGATGTCTCCTATCGGGAAACCTTTCCCTGTAGAGGGTGGCAGCAGCTCGGGAACTTTGGCCAGCTTCTCCGTAAATAAGGTGCATCTCAGCATACTCTCACTGTGTATAACCAGGAAAAACGCGGCGGTTGGCCATGTTATAAAACACAAAAGTCCAGGTGGTTGCCAAGTCGTCGTAGTGATCACAATAAAAAATCCAAATCGTAAGGCAAACAAAGTCCGGGGTCCAAGGCACAAAACAGTCGTCAGTACGAAACAATAATTTGTGAACACAGAGATGCGTTGCGCACGGTTTAAGGTAGCGTACTGACAAGTGTCGCAAATAAGGTTGAGAGTGAGACACAAAATCACAATGCAAGAAAGAGCGGGATAGCACATGCGCTTCTTTTGTTAGACAGTAACCGGTCGGGTCGGGTCGGTCGGCGAGCAGGTAAAAACCTTTAGTCATTACGCGTGCACGTCGCATTTTACGTGTCACAACTAGTTTTATAATAATTCACGTAAATGAGCAGCTATTACTTATTCTCATAGTGGTTTTTGTCAAAATTACGTTAATTGCATTTTCAACAAAATCAGCTTCTCTGGAACTAAAATAGCATTTTTTTGTATTTTTTTAATGAAAATGCACTAGTATTGTATCTTTCCTAAATCACCATTAAACAGGCTATATTTTAAGTTTGTTGTACAAAACTGCCACATACATTTTTTTTCACCACTGTAGGTTAAACTTATGCGAAAAGAAAATCGTTCTGTGAAAATTTTAACAAAAAAACTATTTCTTCAAAACTTTCTTGTTTTTTTATCAAAAAAAAAACTTATAATGAGTAGACTAACCTATTCACGAATAATTTGATGTAAAAAAAGTTCTAGGAAAGGATTTTTTCATTACGAGATACTTAAAAATCTGTTTCAAGGTAGAGATTTTTCGATATTTCGGAAAATTTTGTAAAACTGTAAATCCGTAAGATTTTGCTGAACATATATTGTGTTGTATTGATAGGTAGTGACCCAAGCTATCACCCCCTGCAGTATGTCGTGCTATTTACTGGACACCCTGTATAACTTCGGAACCAACGCCGCCATCTTGTTTTGTTATATAATTTCTGTGACAATCCACACAATGACATGCTTGTCAACAACGCCCCCATGTCGATGTCATTCAGGCGCTAAAAGATTATTGTAGCATTCTTGTCCCAAATCTTTACGCAAGTTTATCTAAGATTGACGTAATAGGTATACTACCTACGTCGATGAAGAAAGTTCTGAATAACCCCAGCTCCTAAATGAACCCGGAACTACAGCATATCGGGAAAGAGGATCCACAAAATAACATCTATTCCGTTATAAATTGTTGAGTTTCCTACACATAGAGAAAAGCAAAACAATCTATAGATTTGTTTTTGGTAACGTGGTGGAAATACTCATGGATGTCCTCCGCCTTGGGGCAGATGGAGTGGTCTGTCAGACTTCTAACCTGAACCTGACTTAAACCAACCCGTGTTCCCTCGCACTCTTGCACCGGGGGCTACGGGGACACTTAAGCAATATGCAACTCAGCCCCCGACTGGTGCTGGCCCGCCTTTGCGGGCTCCGTCTGGTCTGGCGGGGGAGTGAGGTGGTTGTCTCCCCTGCGACGTCTAAGAGGGGCGCGTGGAACATTACGCGCGGTGGCGCGTGAGACCCAAGGTGGTGACCTCGGGTCTTATATGATAGGGGCGGCGGACGGCCCCGAGTCCGCAATCCCTGGACCCATTTAGGGGGCTCAGAAGAGAGCGTTATCTACCCTCTGCCGATGCCCGGTGTGCTTGCTGTGGGCCCGGAGAGCAATCGAAATCTCCCTTTCCCTTTCCACTGCCTCCTACTGCGACATGACATTTTCGCAAAAGGAGATCACCGCGTCCCACGACGCTGCGCCGCCGACCATAGAACCAATCACAGCCGGCAGCGACAGGTCACTTCCCACTTCCGAAACGAGGGCATGGCGCGGTTCCTCCCTAGCTGCATACTCTGCAAGCGTATGCCACGCCGTGCCCTCCCGATAGTCGTAACTATATATTATCCTATCCTAACTAATATTATAATGCGAAAATGAGTTTGTTTGTTACGCTTTCATGTTAAAACGGCTGAACGGATTTGGATGAAATTTGGCACATGGGACGACCATGACCTGGATTAGGACATAAACATTTTACATATATACTATTTATTACGATATTTCCACGGATTTGAAACTTATGTGGGTGAAGCCGCGGGTAAAAGCTTGTACTACATAATTAAGAGAGTTTCCATTCCAAACACTGTAACTTCTTTGGTTTGGTATAAACAAGGTTAAATATAGAAAATTTTGATTATTCAAAACGGTGATTGTTTTTTCATTAGGATTTTTTCAGTAGACGCCCGGAGTCTAGATTTGAGCCCGGTTGATGGAAATAGGCTCGACCCCTACACCTTACAAACAGGCGAAATGTGCGGGCAGGGGCGTGCCATTCATAGAGCCAATTAGGCCTAGCCTACCCTACCAACAACGCCAAATGCGTTTATTTTAACTATGTAATACAATAATACAATATAAAAAAAGTTATACTCCTGTTATAACACTTATAGCAACTTTCCCGTGTGACGTAACTCACAGTTTGACGGAGCTCAGTACGCACTATTAGGCAGAAACACGACCAGCCTAATTCCCATTCATAAATTTACGTACACTTGCGTATATTTTCGTATGTATGAACGGCACACATGGTTGACATGGTTTAAATTATGGACATAACTACAGCGACTGAAGCTAGCCACCGCTTGTTGTGATTGGCTGTGTATAAAGTCAAGATTTAACGAATGAAAGTATTGAACACTAGAGTTCCCAATTTTTGGACAATTCCCCGAAATGCGGGGAATTTGAGAAACAGACTACGAGTACACACAGATACGATTCCCTAATGACTACTAGAGACCATAAAAAAAAACAGTGTGGTATTGTCGAAATTATCATTCCAAAAAAAATGATAAATTGTAAGAAATTGCAAAAGCCCTATAAAAATAATTAAAAACTTCATAATTTTTTATTTTTCTCCTCATATTTGGGAAATTTCGCTTTGATTTTGGGGAATTAGGAAAATAAGTATCGGCAACCCTGGACTGTATTATCCGGCAAATTTTGCTAATCCCTTTTGTAGAACAACACTGTATGACAATGATACAATTTTAATTGATAGTTTTTTTATCGACAAATTAGAAATTATATTATTCTTAGAGAAGCCATTTTGTTTCATGTGACAAGCAATTTATATCCGATCTTGAATGTTTTGATTTGTTATGTCTTATTAACTTATAAGTAATTCGTTTTGAAACGTACAGTAGTGTAAATATTATTTGTTGTGTTTATTATTTGTTTATTTACCTAAGAATGGTGTTCTGTTATGAAGTTTGCGCTTGGTGTTTGTTAGAAGTTAAAAGCAATAAGTTTTCGCAATTATCGTTTAATGATAAGATTCAAGTTGTGTCTAAAGGTAGATGTGTGCCCGAATTACGAGAATTAATCCAAAAATATGATAATTCATCTCGTACTCGTCATTTTAATCCTCAAAATTATGCAACATATAACTGGCTGTTTGGCTGTATACACACAAATAAATTGTTTCGTTTTCCGTGCATTTTGTTTAATACTTCCAGTAAATGGAGTGAGGGATATATTGATTTGCATAATTTTCATTCCTCTGCAAAAAAGCATGACCTATCAGAAAAACATCTTGAGCTTAAATACATTTGGTAAGAATAATAACAAAACAAAAGCAATAACAAAAGTTATACTCGTAAATACAAGAACTCTGATGAGTTCTTGTATTTACGAGTATAACTTTTGTTTTTACAGGATTATTTTCAATGTTTTTTTTTTCAAATATTATAAATCAATAATGACTACTTTGAGGGTCATCATATTCGCACCTACGGTGCAAAAACGTCACTTATGCAAATGATGTAATTTTTCAGGAGAAGCGTCTGAAAATTCGACATCCTATTATAACGTATAGTTCGTCTTGACTAAAGAAATGAACTGGTAAAAATTAAACCACAACTTTGAACTTCATATTAAAGTAAAAGCAAACATCTCATAATTTTGTAATAAACAAATATAAACGTTTAAAATTTACAACACTCCCAGTAGTGACGTTGTGGCACTAGAAAACAATTAACCGGGCAATTGTGTCATAATAATCAAAATACGAAATCATATTTTTTTTTAAGTTTTATTCATGAAATTTCTTAATATCTTCTTCAAATCAGTCTTTGGTATTTAAATAATTATGTTATTTAAATACCAAAGACTTTACTTATCTCTAATCATCATAATGTTCGTACTAATTTGGTACGTTCGTAATTTGGTACGTAGGTACGGGTTCGCTTTTTGCCTCTTGATTTAGTTATAGGTTGCACAGATTGGATATGCTCCTGAACAAAGCTATTAGAATTATTATTTTCAGCAGGAGAATCACTGGAACTGCTACTTTTTTTTTTTGGGTGGGAAATCATCAAATAACTTCTCCCGCTCTGGGCGGAGCGGGAGAGTGTGTCAGACTCTTTGAATAAAACCCACGCGTATTCCTTCCGTTGCCTGTGTTGCCAGGGTCCTCGGTAACGCTACCATCTCGGCAGGCATCGGCCCGGGCAGCACGGCGGTGCTCTGCCCAAGCCGGGCAGACCTCCACTGTATGCTCCACCATGCGATCCATGGAACTGCTACTTGAGCTGCCACTGGATCTACTACTGAAAGAACTACTGGAACTGCTACTGGAGCTACTGGAAGAAGACGACCTTGCACGGACGCCAGGCCTGTATTCATCACCGGAATCAGTGCCGGAGAAATCGCCTGTTGGGAAGTCAATATCATCTCGTTCATTCGATTCATTAGTGTCAACTAGAGTAGACGGAGTGTTACTAGGATTCTCTAAAGTCGTATTATCCTGCTCTGAAGTAGTTGTTGTTGGTTCATCTGGGTTTACTGGTACTGCTTGATTCTCTACTATACTGGAGAAACATTGTCACAATTATTAATCGAACGTAAGTTTTGCAAAATACAATATAAGAGTTGGGGAAACAATAACACTGCGTACGTGCGTGTCATTGTTATTTCAAAAAACAAATATCACAACTAACTTATGTGTCGTTATTGCTCCAAAAATATAAAAATGAATTGTCACTATTACCTTAGTGGCGTTGTAGCTCCACGAGACTGCTACGCGCGCGGGGGGCCGCGCGCAACTGGCTAATATGACGTTGTTTTTCCTAGTGGCAGCATCACGCGCAAAGTATACGCACTACACAAATGACAATTACTCACCAGGTAAAGGGGTACATTAGCTACTTTTTCTCATACTCAGATCAATTTTGACAAAAATTGCATAAGTGACGTTTTTGTACCGTAGGTGCGATATGTAGAGCGACGCTGTGATGTTGCTGCTTTTTTTTTTGGTGTCAGTTTGCGTGGACACGATGCGTGATGTTACAGTACAAATATAAACTAATACAAGATTTCATTTTATACCGAATCGTTGAGCTCTTTAAGGCTCATGCAGACTGGGGCGATGTCGCAGGCGCGACAAGCATATTGGTGCCTGTACGTAAGGAAAATCTATGTCTTTTCAGTAAAAGAGGTGAAAGACAACTATTATATATTATAGGACTAGAAATAGGGACCAATTAGTGCAACCAGGTGTCAGGCTGGCTAAAGTATAGGTACTCATCATTCATGGGGTACTGTTTAAAATGCTACAATAAAATACCTCCACACATACTCCAACTAAATGAAACGAAATTTAAATCTTGTATTAAACGCACACTAAGCATATTATAAGTTGGGGGACTACATCGCTGACAAAAATGCTTGGCTCAACGCTGGTCCGAAGAGACTGTGACCTCTGAGTTTGTTTCGGCCTTTCTTCTCAGAGTACCTAATCAGATAGGAAACGCCGACTTCATCTAGTTTTTTTTTTTTTTTTTTAATATGGTTGACGTTTAAGTGTTTGTACAAAACTACTTACAGAAAATAAAATCATTTCAGCATCATTTTATTTTATTTCATTACCATCTTCACTTGCCATCAGGTGAGATAGTGGTTAGGTGCAATCAAACTTAAATCAAAATCAAAAGTCATTTACTAGGCTGAGAATCAACACTTTTCGAACGTCAAAATTACAGAGGACAGTCCCCCAACGCCCGCCCTTCACCACTTCCTAGTGCTTTAGCTGGGATGAAGAAGTCGAGCAACAAACTCCCCAGCAGCACACCTGTCTGTTTAGTTAGAAAAACTTAATTCTATACAAATCGTTTGCAAAGTAATTAACATTACGAAACACAAAACATTAAATTAAATTACTTGCCATATGTTAGCTAGCACACGTCAATATACCAACACACTTAAATGTACATCATGCCTGAATTCCCCAAAAGGTTTGGGATAGGTAATATGTAAACCACAGTATCCAGTCATTTCACCGACAGTTTATTTACAAATTTTCACTTGACATACTTGTCAAGTGAAGATTGTAAATTAAGTAAGTTGTAAAATAATTGTCGATGAAATGACAAATCATGTTTTCAAAAAATTTCATCACTAAACAACAACAAGTTTGCCAAATAATTCACTCAAGAAAATATAACCCCATAAACTTTTTTTAATAACGTATTGCTTGACAAAAAAAAAATGTTTTTATTCATGTTATAAAACAACGCTTGGAATAAAAACATTTTATTATGTAAAACGTTTTTATTTCAAACGCAAATTTCGGAAATTGCAAAAAAATACAACATTTTGCAATAATACGCAATTTCCTAAAAATTAAACTCATTAAATAGGCAAAAGGGCGAGTCTTTTATATACGGGACTTGTAGTATACTCTTCAATTTTTTTGTGCAATGGTCTTATTATCTTTAACAATCTCACGAAATTTCAGATCTAGGAAATAAATCATTTCTGAAATAAAAAATATCAAACTTTGATAAGATAACCTCAGCCTTTGACTATTTTATTGCTTTTGACGTAATTTTGACAATAGGTTTTGCTATTTCATGGAGTTTTGATAACGGTTTCGATTTTGCAAATAATAAGTTGACGCGTACATGTTTTTTTGTAGAAAATTCAGATTATTTTTCGTTATCTTATTTGGGTATCGATAACACAGTGATTTGACCTTTTTGAGTGAAAAACTACGAAAATTTAGATTTTGTGATATCTAATGTTATTTTTATATTTATCAGATGGTATCTGCTAAAGGTGACACAAAACGAAAACGTATTGGCAGTCATTTTGTGAATTTTTGTGTCATGTCATTCATTGAAATGTTTATAAAAACGCAATAAGAACTTCGAATGCAAGAGCGAAACTAGCGAGCTTGAGACCTGGGGCACCCAGACTCGGACAGCCGTGCGTTTAAACCCTGCAGATTTCGTCGACTATGCTTTAAAAAAATATATTTACCATATAAAATGATAAAATAGTATAAAAAATAGGCAAGTACGGTGCTTCCTCAAAAAAATTACCAAAACATAACCTCAAAATAAGATTTAAAAATATAAATTAAAACACTGCATTTACTAGACATCCCTCATGCGGAGCGGGGATCTCCCCCTCCCGCCCTCCATGATTTGACATACTTGTTAACTGTATAAAATACTATACGTCCTGAATGATTCACTTCTTCTTCGAAAGTTTTAGGTAGGTAGTTCTAAAATTGTGCTAAACTATACTGTTAAGGCTCCTACATACGGGCGCGACTTGTCGCGCAACGCGTCGCGACACAAATGCACCGCTTGTAGCGCTACACGCGGTGTCTTTGTGTCGCGTCGCGTCGCGCGACAAGTCGCGCCAGTATGTAGGAGCCTTTAAGATCACTTTGTGACTGGTGTAGAAAATTAATTTTAACATCATATTTAGTAGGTATAAACGTGATCTTTCTAAAAAAATCTAAATATTAAATAAAAAAAAATATCAATTATAAAAATCATGCGAAAGATTTGATAAGAGAAAAATTTGTCAAATAAATGTTTGTAAAGCGAGTGTTTATAAAATAAAACATTTGCGGAATAAGTTTGTCAAATAAATAGTTTATAAAACTTTGGTTGTAAACTAAAAATTTGCTTGTGGTGTTTTGGTTAAACATTGGTGAACCGTAAACCATATTTAGCAATTTATGTAGCTACAATATTTGTTTTTAAAACTCCTTCCTTAGTACCCATCTTCATTATTATGAGAAACTCTTGTGAACAATTTCATGCTGTTAAACCCAGCGGTTTATAGCTTTGCGTTGTCCATCAAGTGTCAATAGATAAATTAATTAATTAGTTCCATATATCTACTAGGGGACTAGCCAAAATCTGATCAAATCCAGACTCTGGGCTGCGACCGAAAATGTATCTATGAAGACAACCTGAGGCTCCCAACTCGGGTTGTCTTCCAAACCCGGGACCCTACACTCAGCAGTCGCACTTGTGACCAAAAGACCAACGAAGTAGTCTATAAATGGCATAGCAACCTACATCTACGGCATATTGTACTATGAGTTATTGGAGAAAGCCAATAACGTGCAGTATGATCATGCACCATGACATTATTAACGATACGACATTAAAACTGTCTAAAATTTCACGATATCATGGAAAACAATTCTATATGTTTTTGTTGTAACCAAGAGTCAAAAATGTTCTGATAATATTTCGAGCTCCAGGGTCTAAAAATGCCTATAGTATTAATAAGGAAATCCAACTATTTACGGGCACAATACATCATCATCGGCCTAACCTTTTCCCAACTACATATGTTGGGGTCCGCCTCACAGTCTATCCGGATGCAGCTGAATACCAGTATTTTACATGGAGCGACTGCCTATCTGACCTCCACAACCCATTTACTGGGTAACACGATACCCCTTGGTGAGACTGGTTGTCAGACTTTCGGGTTTCTGACGACCCGTAACGACTGTCAAAGATCTACAAATGACAGCCGGGACCTACGGCTTAACGTGCTTTCCGAGGCACGGAGGGGTTAAGGTGGGGTATGTTAAGATGGTCACCCATCCACGGACCAGTCGCGGCACCGCACAATTCATGTAAATTAAATTTCTACCATTAATTTGAAGATATATTCGTATAATAGCATAATAATAAATTGTTGAATTAATCAACTTAGCTTATCGCAACCGATCATATTGTAGGGCCTCTCCAAAGTCGCTCCAACAAGCCGGTTCTATGTCGACATCCTAAGCGATGATTAGGCTTTGCTTACTCGGTTATTAGCAAATCAATTCTTTCGTCACTCATGGCCGACGACTTTGTGGTCGTAATGTGTTGGAAAATAATAGGCGTTGTACTGCACGGCATCTTAAAAAAAACCCGTTTTCACTAACTAAAAGCGCAGTGTTGGATTTTCAACGCTCTGCTTAGTGTCGAGAGTTGAAAATCCAACAGGGTAATAATATTTAGGCATTACATTTATTTATTTATTCAGTCATCATCACTATCATTACAGGGATTTCCTAATTCAATAGTGTGGTCATAGTTACCGTTTTATTATTTACCATAACATAGTATGTACATTGTGGTTTTCGTGAACACACTCAGAGACCAAGTAAAAAGATCTATGCTGTCTGCTACGTCATTAAGTACACGCAAACTACGCGTTATAGGGGCTTTAAGGCTCTTACAAATAAGCGCGATACGCGACGCGACACAAAGACACCGCTTGTAGCGCTACACGCGGTGTCTTTGTGTCGCGTCGCGTGTCGCGCCTGTTTGAAGTAGCCTTTACTCAGTAGATTGGTCCTACTACTGGGCACCGCCAATAGACGTGGCCGTCGCCTTCGCAATACATAATTGTCGGGCACGCACAGGTTTATTTCTTTCAATATACCTGGGTTTAAAATCTTGCCACGCAAAAATTTAAAAATCATATAATAAGTATTATAATATTTAGCCGTGCAGGCGTGGGTGTATAACCAGATGTACGTAAGGATTGGAGCAGGTTGCGTTCTGTAGTTTCTGCCTATCCCCATGGAAAGAAGGCGTGAGTTTATGTATGTGTGTACATATGTGTGTCGCCCATAGTGTTTGTGAAAGCGGGCATTACTATCAGATACATCAACTGCAGCAAGAAAATAGGATTGTTATATAAAGTACATCATTTCTTTCGTAGGTTTGAACTATCAAGGAAAACAGAAACTAAAACAGGACCACAGGAACTATGCACGATAATTTTTTGACGTAATATTTATGACGTTCGCGCCACAATATTCCCCGGTATGAGCAAAAAGTTAGATACTTCGATCGCGTGTAAACCTTGAATATTTCCCAAAATAAAACCGGCCAAGTGCGTGTCGAACCCCGCACAATGAAGGGTTCCGTAGTTGGGAAGTTGGTATGAATTTATCCCAAAACCAAACTTAACATTTTAGTTGAAAAACATGTTCTCCCATACATCGATATATGTCAATTCTCCAGCTGCAAATTTGAATTTACGTTGAACGACTATTACTCGTTAACTTGTAAAGTCCACTTAGCTGTGATAGTTTTCATTTTAATTTCATTATAATTATGTACTACTGCCATGAATATTTCACTTCTTAAACAACCATTTAGCTGGCAGGGGAGGGGGGGACACTTGACTCTAACAAAAAATAGCACTTTAAAGCTTAATATAACGCAAATGCATCCTTGAATAGAAAAATGATGTATACAGACCGGCAATGTATTTGAACGGCCTCTCTAACGATACCCCATATCATTGGTTAGATGAGAAAAAAAAATATATCACCCCCACATTACGTGCAAGGGTTACTAAAAAAAGTTTTTTTTTCAAGTTTTTATTTTAGGACTTTTTTGGCGTGATTAATATGTATACCTATGCCAAATTACAGATTTCTAGTACTAAGTGCCTCTGAGTACAAGTGAAACAACTCAAAAATTACCGAACAGATTTTCATACAGTTTTCACTAATAGACGGAGACCTTAATTATACACCGAAACCTTCCTTATGTATCAGGAAGGTTATGGTGTATAATTAAGGTTTTGTATAAATTGACGGAAATATGACGATGATTGTGGAAGATGTTGGAAAGAATTGAGCTTTATTGGCGTGCGCTTTACGGTAATACGTTTCCGTGGGATAATTTCCGACTTCAACGTGGGCAAAGCCGCGGGAAAAAGTTAGTTTATACATAAAATTAAATTACATAGTAATCAAGGAGCTTAAAAAACGATATATATGCTTAGGCACGCCATATTTTTTGTCGTTTCAAATGTAACGTGAACAATAAAACAGCTGGTTTAAAAAAAAATAACACGTCTATGTATATAAATAAAATTGATTGCTGTACATATTCAGACGTGGTTTAGTCGCGATGACGGTTACGTTATTGCTTGGTGTCGCTTTTGTGGCTAATATTGTGGTTTTAGTGGTATGTACAGGTAAGGAAAATGTGCAAATTATATTTTATAATAATTTATGTATTTATTTATTATATAAAGGCCCACAGTCTTTGTCATAATTATAAATCTCGCATGTGTCTAAATTATAGGAAAGCGCCGCAGTAATGATTAGCATACTTGTACATTATACAAAAGAATATATAATAATAATTCATTTATTTAAAATTATAATTCTATAAATAGGAAGACTTCTAAAATTTGGTAGTACTTATATTTCTTAAATATCTGTTTTTTTCTGTATATAGTTTTCCGCATGTTTGCTTAAGGCACAGATATATGATTTCAGACACTTTTAAATCTGTTAGTACGCCTTCATATAATGCAAGTAAGCTATGCAAAAAAAAGTATGTTAAACTAGAACGCATACACATCAATTCTATACGTGAATATTTAAGTATTGTAGTAAAATATGTTATGAAATAAATTCAGGAAGTAATGGCTACCCAAAGCATAAAAAACGATATCACTTTCAAACTACTTAAGATATTTTCATGTTTTTTTTTTATGAACAATATAGTATTTTATTATCTTTAATTGTATCTGTCTTTTTTCCAAATATTCATATACTTGTACATTATACAAAAGAATATATAATAATAATTCATTTATTTAAAATTATAATTCTATAAATAGGAAGACTTCTAAAATTTGGTAGTACTTATATTTCTTAAATATCTGTTTTTTTCTGTATATAGTTTTCCGCATGTTTGCTTAAGGCACAGATATATGATTTCAGACACTTTTAAATCTGTTAGTACGCCTTCATATAATGCAAGTAAGCTATGCAAAAAAAAGTATGTTAAACTAGAACGCATACACATCAATTCTATACGTGAATATTTAAGTATTGTAGTAAAATATGTTATGAAATAAATTCAGGAAGTAATGGCTACCCAAAGCATAAAAAACGATATCACTTTCAAACTACTTAAGATATTTTCATGTTTTTTTTTTTATGAACAATATAGTATTTTATTATCTTTAATTGTATCTGTCTTTTTTCCAAATATTCATATTTTCGTAACTAAACATAAATATTCCCTATGAAACCGAACGGCGGCGTGGCGTGAGCGCGACGCGTATTTGTATAGCCAAGGTCAACGGCGATTACCCTACCCTTAAACCAGTTTATTGCATTTGCGGATAGACCTATAAGCTGAGTATAATCGTCATTATTATACAGATGTTTGTGTGGTTATGTTGGAATACTAATCTAATCAATCTAAGCTAATCAAATCATCTCATGGTTTTTCATCTGGTAGGTTCTATTTTGGTACCTGAGGCTATCGTAATAAATAACTATTCTTTAATTGTTTTGTATTAAGTTTTTATATTTATTTGTATAGTTAGTTAGTTACTCATTTAATTTAGTTCCTATTGTAAATAGTTCGTTGAGTAATAATTATAATTTATAAAAGTTTACTGATAACGTTATAAGTTACGTTATAGATTAACGTTACGTACATAAGTTAACTGATATATTTTTGATAGTTGAGAAAATTCAGATTTTCTTTAATTGATTAGTTTATTATAATACATATAATCTGGAATATCTAAAAATATAATTATCTTTCTTATACCAAAAGCGAAATTTCAAGAATTGTAATGGGCGGTCAACAATATTAAATATTTTTGTATAGAAAAGAAGCGGAACACTCTTTTAGTTTAATAATTATGCGGAAAAACCGGTTACATCGTCAACCGTCGCGGTCGGTATCGCAACGATAGTATGTCGTAAACGTGAGTTCGAATGGTTTCAGCCGTTAGGCCAGTTTAGGTGTGATTGCGTGATTGACGCACGAACATCTGCACAGACAGAAACATTTCTTTCCCAATCCTCGTGTTCTGTATTCCAATTAATTTCAACCTTGTGCTGCGTGGAAACCAGCATGTCTCAGAACCAACAATGTGAAGACATGTGACATCCACCAACCCGACCTGGCCTCGCGTGGTGGACCCACTCCCTCTCAGAGAGGAGGTCTGTGTCCCAGCAGTGGGAGCATTAGAGCCTGATTATGCTTATGCTATGCTACGAACCTGTGTGGCATAATTAAAAAAAAATCACTCACGCCACTTTAAAAACGTATAATTTTTCATTTAAAAAATACACCAAAACTTAAGAAAGGATACAAAAAAGTTAAAAAGACAATCAAAAGAAAAAAACCACATTACAATCAAAATCAGAATTCCAGGTACGTTTCTTGATATATACGTATAAAAAGATTTTACGAGATAAAACTTAAACGCGCGAGTTTTAGTACTGATTAATTTTACGTCCTACCGGAATGGTTGCAACCCGGCCTCCTAGGTACGCTTAAAAGATGGGGATAAATTTGACACCTTACGGCGCTGACAAGACCCAATTGACCAAAATAGGCTTCGCTTAAGAAAAAAAATTGCCAAATCTGTATAGTTTGTGGTAGCGGAAAAAATATATATTAATTTTGAACATATTTCCCAGAATTTGGTTGTTACCAAAATACGTTTTGAAAACAAAATCTCGATACAAACTAACGTTAAACTAACCTCTTACTTTGAGTTCTAATCCAAAATATCTGTATCAAATATCAACATACGTTACTTATTTAATAAATAACAAAAACGTCTTATTTTAATGCAGAACTTGGTTGTTTTTTATTTTCGATTACTCAACTCAATTTTGAGTAAATGGATAATTACTTCATATTTTGCAATAAATTACAAGCTTTGTGTCATCGCGCTTCTCTTTCTTTTCTATGGAATTTGACAGTGACCGCGGTTTAAGACGCTGACAACAGTCAGCGTCTTAAACGCTAAGCTCTAAACCGTGGTCATGGTACAGACTTAATTCACAAGGAAAAGGATACTTAATAAATATTGAGACGCCCTTTAGAAACTAATGGTTAATTTTAGGGTATATTATGATGAAAGGAAATAAATAAAAATTAATTATGTGGATCAAATTCCGAGACGGTGCTGCGTAGACGGGATAGGAACATCAGGTGGAGCAATGATGTAGGTTGATAGCATACCCCGCCATTCATTGGCGCGTATTCGGCCACGCCCGTGGAGCCAAGAAAACTGGCTTGGTAGAATGACGAACTTTTCAGTTTCTGGAGAGATTTATAGTCTTTAACCTTATAATATTATGCTTTTTTGATAAGGAAACGTTTGAACATTCCATCGCTATGTTCTGTAACCGACTTAAGCAACTTGTTATAAACGCGGATACTGTTGATAAGAAATGATTTGCTTGTTTTTGTTAATCTAATTTTGGATATCACAATTTCATGTTTTAAAAAGACCAAAGTTGTTGCGAACATAAAAAATACTTTTTAAGATATAAAGAAAAGGCAGAGTTAGTACATCAATTTCTTTGAATTTGTTTTTAGGAGACTCACGAGGACCCATTCTATATCGGATCCATTCTAGATCGCATGGATTGCCCACTTTTGTAAAATGAATATTGAATCTACGTCAGCTGCCGATCCCCACAGCAAAACGCCATAAGACATAATAATGTGGAAATAGTAACCTAGGTGTGGCTATATCAGTCAACTGCCTTATTTTTCTTACTGCATATGCAGCTGAACTTATCATAAAATATTTTTTTACGTCATCAGATAAGTTGAAGCTTAAAATGCCAATGCATTCCACAACTTTCTTTGACAAATCCTTTACTGTCCAGGCCGCTCGTTTGTGGAATGCAATAAAACGCCCGCAATCGTTGCCTGTGTTTAAAAGACTCGTGAAGGAACTTTATTGTCTTGTCGTTGGAACTTGGTTCTTATTGCTATCTGTAATAATCTATAGTCATCATTTATTTTCATTGCTTATATACGTAAAGTTAGTATGTATGTGTTTATTTATTATATAGCATATACTATATGTGTATCTATTACATCATATTCTTTAAATTGCACCAAAGAAAACCCTATTTCATGTCCAGTAAATCACTGTCCATTCCAAGGTTGCCTGGAAGAGACCGCAGTAAGCGATAAGGCCACCCATTGTATATTTTGTAGTGTATATATTTTTCTTTTGTAATGTAATAAATGTAATCTGGTGTACAATAAAGCATATAATTATAAATAGTTATAATGACGAACAACTACCGGAAATATATTGTGAAAGACGGCACGGTTGACATCTGTCGGGCATGCCACCGTCCGGGGGAATCAATTCGACACATTATTTCTGGCTGTTCTCGTCTGGCTAACGGAGACTACTTGCATAGGCACAACCTGTAGCCAGGATTATCCACTAGCAACTTGCTCTGAAATACAGTCTTGTGGAATCGGAAGTACCGTACTATAGGTATGCGCCCGACCCAGTTCTCGAAAATGACAATATTACGTTGTATTGGGATCGATCTATCATCACTGATAGGACTATTGTTGCTAATAAGCCAGACATAGTGGTGATAGATCGATTAACGCGTCGCACAATGATTATTGATATAGCGGTTCCGCATGACGAGAACCTCGTAAAAGCTGAAAGAGATAAGCAGATTAAGTATCTTGACCTAGCTCACGAGGTTGTCGACATGTGGGATGTGGATACAGCAATCATTGTGCCGATAGTCGTGACTGCCAATGGCATAATAGCAAAGAGCCTCGACCAACACCTGAAGAGGCTCTCGCTAGGTAGTTGGATCAAGGGCTTAATCCAGAGAGCGGTACTTCTGGACACGGCGCGTATCGTCAGGAGGTTCCTCTCTCAGGAGCCCTGACCACCGGTAGCTTGGACCCTGTTCCCGATACCGGTGGGCTGCTATTTTTTATATTTTTAAATGTTTTTTTTTAATATTTTTATAAAAATATTTAAAAATGTAAATAATATGTTTTTAAATGGAATAAAGGGAATAATAATAATAATAATAATATTTATTCAAAAAATTATAAGGCATAAAAATTAGTACAGTTTTGCTTAAATATAAATTATATTCCTAAGACTTACGAGCCTGAACTAGGTAATCCTGTGTTTCAGGCGAAAAGTACTTAAAATAGTCTTATAACATTAATAAATAATCTAAAAGTTGACAATAGACACTAAAATAGCACTAAATTATGATTATGTTGAGTAGCTTATCTCTTAGTTTCTAAATTTGATAAATACTTATCGTAGGTGAGTATACATATTTACTTTAACACAGTTAATAAATTCTCTGTATCTTCGTATGACATTCTTTGGAGAGCCATTGTGCGTGGTCTGACACGCACTTGGCCGTTATTTATCTATAGTTCAGATTTATTGCTGTTAAATACAATGGAGTAATCGATTTACAAGTTGAATACCTGACTAGGTAGTATGCTATCAGGTACTTAAATACACATTACATAAAATAATAATAAACAGTAAAATACTTAAATACACATTACATAAAAATAATAATAAACAGTAAAATACTTAAATACACATTACATAAAATAATAATAAACAGTAAAATACTTAAATACACATTACATAAAAATAATAATAAACAGTAAAATATCCTAACTAAACCTAACATCATAATCTGCCTACCCTTTTTCCAATTAAGTTGGGGTCGGCTTCCTGCCTAACCGGTTGCAACTATTTCACTAGTATTTCAGATACTAGTCTCAACTAAACCTACCAAGAACTAGAACATGATATAACAAGGAATTTCCCAGTACCTAACTACCTATATTTTTTTCAGCCACCACCTGCCCAGTCAACGAACAGCTGTCCGATTGCATTCAAATAGTCTGCCGAGCCCAGAAATGTATTGAAAAAAATTGGGCTATACCTTGCCCGGATATACCACAAGAATATTGCGAAAAGAGATGCGTATGTCAAGAGGGTTATTTACGAGACGAAAATGGTATTTGCATACCTGACAATGAATGCATATGTAAGTTTTTTTTAATTATTTTACTAACACGTATCTGGATTACGTAAAATGATATGAATGAGCTACAAGAAGCAAAATTGAAGAGATTAAAAAAAGGATAATTCAATTTTACTCGATGATTTATTATGGCTCGTTTTCATTAGTCAATAACGGTCGGTCGATATAAAGCATGTGGGCCTCCCCGCAGGCAGGGTAATAACTTAATGAAAGTCATAATCGACTTATGACGCGGTTGATATACCGTCTGCAGCGAATCCCCGTAGCGGGCGTAGCGACCAATGAAAATGAGGCTGCAAAGGAACTGCCAAACGTGCGGTGCAGGTTCTCAATATACCGAAATCGATCTCTATCGACTAATAAAAACGGTTCCCTTTATACGGGCCCTATCAACTAATGGCTCATTTTATTTTCATTAGTCGATATCTCAGTCGATATACTGCATCCGGGGACTCCTCTCAGGCCGAATGACTAATGAAAGTTGTGAGTCAATAACGCGGTCAGTCCACCTGCGGGGATTCCCCGTAGCGGGCGTAGCGACCAATAAAAAAAAATCCAAATCGATGTAGCCTCCTTCGAGTAATCGGAGATCATACATGAGAACCTACTCCTTTTTTGACGTCGGTTAAAAATGAGCCTTCAAAGCAACTGCAAAACATGTGGTGCAGGTTTTTCGTATATTATAGGTACCGTAATCGTTTCTAATCGATATCTCTCGCAGCCCGCATGGCGCATATCGACCAATGAAAATGAGTTTTTAAGTATTCTATTTTGTAATAAATTTAATTTAAATATTCATCTGCGATGTCTTACCACAACATAATCACAAGTGACGAAATTTTTCATGTTCATAGCTTTCCCTAAGCCTCGTCAAATATGTAGACAGTGTGTGAAAGAAATAAAAATCTTGACTTATTCGCAAAAATATCCAGTGAATAAAAGACAGATTTTTTATTTTTTCCATTTAATTCTTTTACAGCAAATCCCTGTCAACCGGATGAAGAATTATCTAACTGTACCCAATCTATTTGTAGAACACTAAATTGTTCTGACCAAGGAAAGCCACAAGGCTGTCCATTAGTAGCAGAAGGAGACTGCGAAGAAGGATGCGTGTGTAAGGAAGGATACCTAAGAACCGAAGACGGATGTGTTCCCGAAGATAAATGCAATGGTAAAAAAAACTGATACTCCTTGCATAATAATATCACTTACTATGCCAAAAGGCGTTATCCCGCCTTTTATTTCTTAAGTCTTCTCTACGCTTTTTTCCCTTACCAGCCTATCTCCGTCTGTATCGTAGTTATATGTATATTTTAAAGGTTTTTAACGGTACTACTACGTAAAGGCTAGGTACTGTGAGAATACCAAGTTCTTTAAAATAGCGTCTCGATGAGAAATGGGGACAGTGGTTCGGATCGCTCTTTTTTTGAGAATGAATGTCCTGTGCCAGTTTCCCCAAAACTACAGTATGCTATACCGCTCTGTTCCCTTCGAGAGGAAAACACACCTCCCCGCCCATGGCTCCGCCTACTGCTGTGCCCGATGCAGACCACACCGCCGATGACGACGACGATGCTCCGGAGGTGACCGAGGTAGAGATAAGAGTGGCGGTACGTAGGCTGAATGCGAAAAATACCGCCCCACGACCCGACGGCTTACCTGTTAAAGCCTGGGTTCTGGCCTTGGAGGCTCTTGGGACCTCGCCTAAGGGGGCTCCTAAGCGCATGTTTGGAGAGGGGCCAGTTCTCACTTCGTTGGAAGACGGGGAAACTGGTCCTCATAAAGAAGCCGGGGCGCCCTGCGGACTCTCCGTCCGCTTATCGGCCCATCGTGCCGCTCGACGAGGTGGGCAAATTCTTTGAAAGAGTCATTGCAGACTGCCTCGTCGGGCGGCTGGTGCGAGTGGGGCAGGGCGCTCTACGGGGGACGCCATCATGCGCGTGCGGGCCTTCACGACGAGGATTGCTGTGGCCAAGTCTGGGGTTGTCTTGGCAGTGTCTCTAGACATCGCCAATGTCTTCAATACCCTGCCCTGGAGTTGCATCAGGGAGGCACTCCGGTACCACCGGACCTACCTCTATCGTGTGGTTGAGGCTTATCAGACGGACAGGGCCGTCATCTACCCCGGTCACCGGGAGTGTGGAACTGGCAAGAGATGTCGTGCGGTGTCCCACTGGAATCGGTCCCGGGGCCGCTCAGTGCCGGGCACGCCACAATTGCAGCTATAAGTCCGCTCTTTGAGGAGTGGCTAGAGAGGTGCCACGGCGTCCTCACCTACCGCTTGACGCAGGTCCTCACCGGACCCGGCAGCTTCAGGAGGTTCTTGTGTCGGATAAGGTGGGAGGGAACGCCCGGGTGTCACCACTGTGTGGATCGCCCGGAGGACACGGTGCAGCTTACGGTGGAGGTCTGCCCGTCTTGGGCAGAGCACCACCGTACCCTCGTGGAGGCGATCGGCGGCAAAGAACTCTCGCGTCCGCCCTGGTCCAGGCCATGGTACGGAGCGAGAAGGCATGGGCACCCGTCCCCTCCTTCTGTGAAGCAGTAATGCTCGCGAAGGAGGAAGCGGGATGGGTGAGGGAGAGGCAAACTTCACTTCCTCACGCCTCTAGCCGCCGCAGGGGACGCTTTGGGCGTCGGGAATCCCAGACTGATTTCCAGCCACCGTAGGCATGGACTTGCGGACGGTGAGCAATGGGTAGTCACCATCCGATAAGGACCAGGCCCGGGTCGACGGCGCGTTGTATTCCACATGCACCTCAAAGAGATGTCAGCACAAGTTTAAGGGTCCAGTAGGGCCGATGCCTGCCGGGGTCGCGGGAAAATCCGAAAGAGTTACCGAGGCCCCTGGCAACACAGGCAATGGAAGGAACACGGGTGGGTTTTAGTCAGTAAGAGTCTGACACAACCTCTCGCTCCACCCAGAGCAGGAGAAGTTATTTGATGATTTCCAACCCAAAAAAAAAATGCTTTATCTGTTTGGACTCAATCAGCGTATAGCATACCATTGTCAAATGTGTTATGCTCACTTCATCCCTAAGAGTTCTAAAGGCATAGCAAGCAGATGATATATGTGATGTCAATAAAAAATCATAAAAACTTGACTTTTCTGACAAGCTTAATTTTAACTTTATCTAGTTCTATATCCATGTTATCTTTGTTATGCGCAGTAGTTTTATATAACAATAGCTTCTGCCCACGACTTCGTTCACTTGGAAGTCATAGGACACCACAATATAGGTACTAAAATAACACACACATTTTTAAAAACCAAGTGCATGTCGGACCACGCACAGTGAAGGGTTCCGTAGTTGGGATGAATTTATACTAAGAACAATTTAACCATTGTAGAAAAACATGTTCCCTCATACATTTTAACTGAAAATGTAAGTTTGTACGCACAATATTGAGAGATTTACCATTTTGTTTTAATACCATAATCTTTTGTTTGTATGCAGATGAAAATATCTCAAAAAGTTTAAAACAGTCTCCTCAAACCGATTTCGTGTAGCTACAACGGTTAAAGTACCTGACCTTACTGCCCTATCTCAAAAATCCACGCTATATATGCTATGACGATGGACTGCTTAGCCCCATAAAGATAAAGCGTCATGATAATCATTTAAAAGAAGAAATCTGTAACTATCTGAAATGTTTTAATCATTTGGCTCGTCTTTTTACAATTTGCTGTAAATTATAGAGGAAAACAAACGTAATGCAATATTGTTCATTCCGCGTAGCAAATACATAGCTTGATAAATATATATAGCTTACCGACTAAACAAACTTGTAGGGAATATCTATGCAAAACTTGAACATCCCCTAGAATTTGCGTGATGCTGGAACATACATTCAGACAAACATACAAACATTCTAAAAAATCGATCCCAGACCTCGTAGCAATTACTTTTTTTTTTCTCATAAATATTCAATGTACAATTTTCACTTCGCAACGATTTTATTATACATATACAGTATAGAAATAGAGAGAAAAAAGAAAAAGAAGAGCAAAATGAAACTCTTTCTTTTTGCTGTTCTTCTCTTTCTCTTTCTTTTTTTTTCACTATCATATCAGAAGATTATGAACCTTAATGATACCATCAAAAAGCTAACAGCAGAATAACATAGTGGACTTACAAATTGAGAACTTAAATAGCGTAAATTTTAGATTGAAGATGGATCTAGGGACTGCCAAACAACCATCAATGCAAAGTAACCTTATCAGACAGATTGTTCACGACACCAAGACGTTTCCGAAATACTCGTAGCTTACAAAATAACAGTTCCTCTACACCAACAGCATCAAAAGATTCTCCTCTCATATCACCAATCAATAATTCCTATTTAACACTGACGTTAAAAGAAAAATCTAAACTTCAATATAAAAGAAGAATATAAATTACTCGATAAAAAGTCCGGTAAGGATGTAATAATATCAACTAACATGTACTATCACCTATCACACTGAGCAAAAATAGTCTGGAAACATTGTTAACATCTTAAAGGATGGGGCTTTTATAGAGCCATCTAAACACAAAAGTCAGCAGTAAAATCCTCCAAATATTGATAACAGAGATATGATTTCTGCAGACCAAATAGGATAGGAACACTCATCAATATATTGATAAAAGTATTCTCACACAAATAGAATCTGTAAATCCCGCATCACAAACTGATGAATGTAAATTTTTTCGTGAGTGATATCGATACTGCAATGGCATTACGCTAAAGTGTACCTACACTTTGACGTGATGCCATAGCAGTACCTATCCATATTCATCACGAAAACGTTATGACTGTTGTGTAACTTCATCAGGTAATCAAATCACAAGAAGAGTTGTTAAGTTTTTTGTCTCTCCTGAAAAGTAACGGTTTCGAGGATGGTTTAAGACCCGCGATTGAAATGTTTTTTTTTTCAGCTAATAAATGCCCGCTTTCGCTTTTTGAGGTATGGGACGATTGCGCAAACGCAGCCTGTAGAGCAGAAAATTGTACTCAAAAAGGGTTGTCGGTCCCCTGTCCATCAGTGACGGAGTGTGTACCAGGTTGCTTATGTCGGCCTGATTACCTGCGACACGCAGATGGTTTCTGTGTACCTGAAGAAGACTGCAACAGTAAGAAAAGGCTTAAAAGTTTAAAGCTGTTTTTTCTTTTTTGCTGTTTCTTTAAATGTGTCGTAAATGTATCAAATGTAAAGACATTTGATACAGATGTTGATTTCAATTTGATTCACGTGCTTGGTTTATTTGTCAACAAGCATTTTTGCACTCAAATGATTAGTCAAGTTTAGTAGTCAGGTTCCAAGAGTTAAAGCACCAACTATCCCTTTTTAGAGTTCTGTACCTCAAAAGGAAAAAACGTAACCCTTATAGGATCACTTCGTTGTCATTCTGTCTGTCTGTCTATCCGTCTGTCTGTCTGTATGTCTGTCTGTCTGTCTGTCTGTGTATCAGGCTGTCAGTCTGCCTAAACGCTTTTTTGATTTATGCGACTTACTTTGATACCCGTTTGTTTGATGCCGTTGACCTAGAATCATGAAATTTGGCAAGAAGCAATTTCAGCAAAAGTAAAGGAAAAAGTCCGAAAACCGTTTAATTTTATCACGTAAAGAAACATTTTTTGGGTTACAAACTTACATTTGCAGTTGGCGAATTGACCGTGACGTATATCGATGTATGGGAGAACATGTTTTTGAATTACAATGCTAAGTTTGTTCTTGGGATAAATTATCCCAACTACACACGATTGGACACGCACTTGGGCCAGTTATTTTTTCAACAAATTATTTACATTTTACAGCCCATTTTTGCTCAGCTTTCGAAGAATGGTCTAAATGTGCCCAAGCTACATGTAGAGCCCAAAACTGTTCGGAAAAGGGCGAAACAATATTTTGTCCGCAGATCGCGGAAGGTTACTGCAAAGAAGCATGCGTATGCCAAAAGAATTACTTGCGAAACGAGAATGGTGACTGCGTACCGGAAGACCAGTGCGGTAAAAAATGTTTTTTTAAACTGCTTTTACACGAACCTTGCTGGAGTGAAATAAAGGACGAGGAGTTAATTTTAACTAGTACGTAATTTAACATGTGTTAGTTAAAATTAACTGTAGGCAATTATCCGTCTCGTGCAACTGTCAAATAAACCTTGGATAATGTAAAAGTCTTTTTTTATCAGCATGACTTACACCTACAAGTATTAGACGTCCCGGACACTAGAAGAGAATTATTAGCAGACAATAATGCCTATGCTATCTCTGACCCATTTCCATGATTTAATTTCAGACATCACCATAGCTGGGCTGGTTCAATTAATTTCAATTCCTGAACATGGAGTAGATGCCAACTACCTATAAAATTAGTAACTGTTTTCATCCATCTTATAAAGTATTCGTTTTAAATTGTGTTTTTTTCTTTTCAGCTCCAAAAACTTGTGATGAAAACGAAGTTCTGGATAATTGCTCATTGACGTGCAATTCCGATAATTGCCCTCAATCAGCTGATGAAGGGCAAGTGTGTACCCAGTCAGACCCTTGTGTTCCGGCTTGTAAATGCGAGTTTAACTACAAACGCGCTAAAAATGGAACTTGTATACCGACTAGAGATTGTCGTAAGTCACATATATTTTTTGTCATATACTAATTATTGACGAATGACATTGTGTGAAAGAGAAAACTTCATGTTAGAAGTCAGTGACTTAGGCTACGTTCATACGTTGACATTCCAGAGGCAAAGCTGGAATGTCTAATGGGACGGTAACTACCCAGACACCCATACTTTTCAAATCGGACCACATCAACGCTGCTTGGCGACAGACATACGTGTCGACTGTAATCGTAGTTCTTCTCCGGATAAGCTCCTTCACAAAGAACTCTTCATATAATTTAAACCGCAATAACTGTTTCAGCTCCATTCGACTGCAGTGCCAAATCCAATGAAGAGTTTGTCGCTTGCCCTCCCTTTTGCCCGACTGATGAATGTGAGAAGCCCAGACTTGAAGGTCAATGCCCATATAAATTAGGCAGTTTTCTGCAGTGCAATCCAAAGTGCCAGTGTATGGATGGATATGGCAGAGTTAATGGAACCTGTGTGCCGTTTGAAGAATGCCGTAAGTACATTTATGTCAACTCTTGCAAGATCTTACCTCTCTCTTATTTAAAATCGAGCGCCCTCCACCAGTGAGAGCTGTGGTGGCCCGGTGGTAACGGCCGTGACTAAAGAGTTATAGGTCGTAGGTTCGAACCTGGACAGGCGTTTTACTTTTGTAAATTATTTCATCACCACCGCTCTCAAAACGGTGAAGGAAAACATCGTGAGGAAACCGGCATGTCCTAGAACCAAAAATTCGAAGACATGTGACATCTACCAACCCGCACTGGGCCCGCGTGGTGGATTACGGCCAGGCCTGTGTTCCAGCAGTGGGAACATTATAGGCTGATTATGTGCCCGCCACCGCAATTACGCAGAAACACAAAGTATGTGTTAATAATTACGCAGTTTTATAGCCGATTAA
The DNA here is from genome assembly GCA_905333075.3 of Atethmia centrago. Lineage (NCBI taxonomy): Eukaryota > Metazoa > Arthropoda > Insecta > Lepidoptera > Noctuidae > Atethmia > Atethmia centrago. The sequence goes on along the minus strand of HG995374.1, from coordinate 23,963,402 downwards.
TACCTACTTAGTTTTAGCACTTGTTTCCGTCATGAAAGACCTTTTCGCAGTAACACCCTAGGAGGTGGTCTTTTTCTCATTGGACAATTATAATACTAAACATCCACCATTATTCATAACATCATTGAACAAGCATTGATCTGTCATACTCATTATTCGGCTGAGCGTATTAATTCTGTCTTATTTAATTCTTCTTAAATCTGATTAATCACTTATGTCTGTTATCTTTTCTCTTTAATCTTGCAGCTGACCTCTGCCCCGTCAACGAGGTGTATTCCTCATACGTGCAACAAATTTGCCGTTCGCAGAACTGTTCAGACCGCAACGTTGTCATGGAAACCTGTCCTACATGTGACGCAGCTTCGTGCCAGCGAGGCTGTGTATGCCAGGAGAACTACTACCGAAATGACAAAGGAGTTTGTGTTTCTTATGAAGAGTGTGGAGGTGAGAATATTGCCAACATAAGCATCTAAGCAGTAAAATTTGTACGAGCTATTGATCTTACTACTGTTGTACCGGCTCGAGAAAAATCCATCCAATTTTCCACACCCTGATTCGAATAAACGTCTGATCTCTCATTAGGTTTATTTTCTTATGTCGTTTTAATCACTACCTGTAAATATTGACGTTCAGAAGTGCCCTTTATGTGCCTGTTATAAATAAATAATTTGACTTTGACTTTGATTTAAGTCTACGGTCCCTTGGAGCTCTTAGAAAATCAAACGTTGGCTACTGTTGTGCATGAGACTCAACAGTAGCCAACGCCCAAAGAGGTAGTTTTTTTTATAAAAAATTGTGACTGTTATTTTAAGATATTGCGGTGTCTTATGACTTTCACGTGAAAGAAAGTAAGTCGCTGTTAGAATATAGTAAAAATAAAACGAAAGTTACCATCTTGAGTTCATCGCTATCAGCGTAAATGGCCGAGAGATACAGATTTTTTTTTTTCTACAGTTTCGATGCGCCCAAACGCACAAGAAGAGTAACCCCAAACTTTAAGTAAAGTCCACCTTACATCTGCAAATCCCTGGTGGAGAGATACACGTGTGATGAGAACCAGAAAGAGGGACCAGGATGTAACTGCCAGTCCGGATACTTGAGGGAAAACGATAAATCATCCTGTATACCGATTTGCGACTATCCAGAAATGAAGGGTTCGCTTGATTGTTTAGTTGCCATTTCTTCATTAAAACTTTACAATTGTTTATTACATTTTATTTTATTTGTTAACTGAAATAGTACATTATGATACAAGTGTGTAATGATTAGTGCACACACGTTTCATACACCGTTATTCAATACACTTGTGAGGTAGGGTTGCCAAGTCTTAAAACCGAAAAGCCGGACAGACCAGCAAGTTTAGCCGGATATTTGGGTAAAACGCCCGGACACTCTTAATCTTTTAGTCTTAGTATAACACGACAATTTTTTATTATTTACCGCCATATCTTCTTAAATTCTAATGAAGCAACAATAAAATTGATTGAATTGTTTTCTGTATTATTAATCATTCAGTATGCGGCGCGGAAACCAACACTTTATGACAAATGTAAAAAAAAATGGTTCAATTTTAAAAAGCCTTACAAATCACACAGGCCGGCCACCGTCTTATTTGGCTGCACACGCAACCAAAAAGCCTGACTCTGTCCGGCTTTATCCGGATGCCTGGCAACGCTACTTGTGAGGAAAAAACAGACTTGTATTCTTATTATTGAAACAATAAGTTAGTAAAAGTACAATTCTCGAGATGATACCGAACAGTTTTTGTAGGCATTTTTATAGTTTGCGTTTTGGTATTGGTATTAATAATAATTTCGTTATTTTTATTTTTTGGGTAAACGTAAACGGCGCTGATGAAACATTTTCATAGGAATTAGTGGGAGCAGGAGCACTAAATATTCAGTGTGACGAGAAGTAGATTGACGCGGCTCAGGGCAAGACTTCTTCGTCTGTGGCTCCAAATTAATTGCACGTATTATTTAAGCATACTCAAACTCAAACGCAAACTCAAAGCATTTATTTCCATTAAACCATTTACAGGCACTTGAATTGTCAAGGAGTAAATTATGAAACTAGTTACCCATTTTAAATCGTAGTAGGTACCTATGGAGAAGAACCGACAAGAAACTCCACGGACACTCTTTTAAATTATAATGTGTATAAAAATATTGTTTCATGTTTAATGTTGAATTATAATATATACTCGTAGTATATAATAACTAGATGTGAGTACGATGTAAAAAAACGCGTCCATAGCAAAGAGAAACAAAAAAAAAAAATAATCCGTGGCAGCTAAAAGACGACCAGTCCAAACTGCTAGCGCCCGTTCACGAACATGACTCATGGATTAGCACCATTTAGCACTAATATTTGCCTTGTTATGAATAGAATCTTCCACATAAGATTCAGGGACTGATTGCCATCCGCCATGACGGTTTAAGGTTAATATTTCGGCTCCCGAATCAGCCAGCAGTGTAGCCGAAGTTCTTTTAAAATTGTGCCCAGTATAAGAATCAGCATCGGGAAAATCTAAATACTTTTAAATTTCTCTTGGCATTGCTCCAACAATGGGCTGAGCAAGGTTATGGTTAGGTATTTTGTTCGACGACACTGATTTCCGCCTCGCTGCTTCCGTATGACTAGGAGCTTCTTGTTTTTCTCCTCATCGCTGTCACTGTGGCAAAGTTGTCAACAGTCTTGGACATCTCGGCCTGTCTCGCGTGCCGCGCTAAGCGAAATGTGGGTCGCTTAGCGCGGCACGCGATCATTAACGACATCATCCGACGAGCTCTTGTTACCGTCGGCGTTCCAGCTGTATTAAAACCCAATGGCTTGGCACGCGACGATGGCAAGAGACCGGATGACATGTCTTTATTTCCATAGAAGGTGGGTAGGCCTTTAGTGTGGGATGCAGCTTGTGTCGAAACTCTTGCGCCATCCCATCTTCCTGGCTCGGCGTGCTGTGCGTAAGCGTAAGTATAATAACCTTGTTGTTGGTCATTATTTTGTAAGACTCCTGTACTTAAAGCAGCATGGTGTGTATCCAGGGTATCCACTGTTGTATCCTACTCTATTTGTGCTGGGCATGGTAGGCTGTAACAAACTGGAAGTAAGAAGGGAAGTAGCTCTCGCCACTTACTTATTTAAGATTATGCGTGGGAAAATACACAACCCAGGCGTTCTACGCACGGTTGGGTTGTGTGTTCCTGATGGGCACGTGGGGCGACGGAGGCGGCCGCCGCTGCTGTGGGTGCCGCCCGCTCACATCAAACTGCTGCAGCAATCGCCTCTGACGCGCGCCCTGCATACGCTCAATATGGTGTGACAACAGATTGACTGCTTCAATTGCACTCTGAGTGAATTCACACGGGCCGTAGTCTGTAAAGTTAATCTTGGTGTTCATAAGAATACAATATAGTTAGTCTAATCTTAATAAGTATCTAATAAGTATAACAAGTATTCTAGTGATATAAGTATAACTATAACTACGCTATTGCATAAGGTAAGCCTGTAATGGTAGTCGTATGTGTTTTAAAACAAATAAACAAATATTTCCGAGCCGTTTGGAGTTGAAACCCTCGGGCCGTGGGGTCCAAATGCTGATGACATTTTCAAGGAAATCTCCAAACAGCTGATTGACACTTCCCGTGACCCAAGGGCTGACTTTTACCACGTGACGTGACCAGAGGCTAAGAATCTTGCGTTAATTATTTCATCACCACTGCTCTCAAAACGGTGAAGACATGTGATCTACCAACCCGCACTGGGCCCGCGTGGTGTATTACGGCCCACTCTCTCTCACAGAGAGGAAGTTTGTGTCCCAGCAGTGGGAATATACGTTGATTATGTAGCTTTGATGCTAATTTATATACATGACCGATGCCTGCCGGGGCCGCGGAGAAGTTTGAAAGGGTTACTGTGGCCTCTGGCAACACAAATGCAACGGAAGGAACAGGGGTGGGTTGGTTTTAGTCAATAAGAGTCTGACATACCATCCCATTCCCTCCCGCTCCCATTCCTCATATTTATTTCCCATCTAAAAAAAAGGAAAGTCTGTAGGAGCTTGCTGAATTTTGTACATTTTTTTTTCGTTTGGTACTATTTATATTCCATTTTAAGTAAATTACAAAAATTTGACAAATTTTGTTTTTCTTTTCTTAAAGAATGCATCGTAGGTATTTTTTATAAATTTTATTTTCAAAATCAAATCAACTATTTCCATTAAACTTTATACATCCAAGATATGTGTGCAAAATAACAGCTCATTTAGTTTTGAAACAACTGAGATACGGAGTTTTGAGACGAAACATTCACGATTTTCCCATAGTGCGACGGGCGCGTAGACGCTGAGCGGTGTTACACAGTACAATACCGCTCACACATTCATGACAGCTCTTTATTCCGGATCGTGACCAGCTAGCTCTGAAAACGTGGCAGACGGGAGCTACACATACACATCCTATCTGCAGGAGCATCAAGTCGGCACCAACGTCACTGTCTCTTGCCAGGCCTTCCCCAAGTTACTGGGGGTCTCTACTGGCGATGATAGACTGCCGTGGCGTCGCACAGTGGATCGAAAATCGGCTGTAGAAGACATAGGATCTCGATTTCTTAAATGTTATTTTTTTTTGCTGGGAATGACTTCTGCTGATCATTACTGTTCTATAAAATGTCATATGAAGTAATTGTGTGCACAAATGGAAGAGTTATAATTTTTATAAGAAAAAAATGTATGGAGCTGACATGAAAAATGAGGATATCTCTGGAATCGCAAGGTTGGCCGTTATATCCTTGCACACTGTTATAGTACTATTTATTTGTGAATTTTTGACGTACTTGATATCGCGGCATCACTTGCTATTTTTTTTTTTTTAATCTTCAAAATTAAAAAAAAAAAAAGTATATTAAAAGTGTATTTTAATGCTTAAATATGGCTATACCAAGTGTAATTTACAATATTTTTTATGCTTAGACCAAAACATTCTAAGAAATCATAAAGTCGTATTACCTACTTATTTGAAATGACAAGGTAATTATGAATTATATAATATGTAATCTTGTCTAATGCCTCAAGTCCACATTAGCTAATGATTAATAAAACTTAATACCTATATACCTGTTAAAAGGATACGTACCATAATGAGGGTAATTAGATAAACGTGATCATTAGTCAAAAACAATAAATGGTAAACTATTGTATGATTAAAAATAAAAGCAAATTATTAAAAAAAAATATATTAACTTAACCTAACCTAACATAAACAATAAAAGTTAACTTATTTTATACTTCGTCACCATCAGAATCCACTTCAGAATCAGGTTCTACAATAGATATAACTTCTAAGAACTCTGTCGAAGCTTCCTGATCCTGAAGTATCAGTAGTTCTACTGTTTCCTTAAAGTATGTCTGCCTCTTGTGGGTATTTAATTTTGGTCTTGTGGAAGAAATTAGAGGATCAGAAGAGACGATAAGCATATTGAGGATATCCTCGTTTGATGCTTGTCTACTCTTTTTCCTCAAATGGTGTTCTCTGAACCTCCTAAAGTCTTTGTTTCGGGCCTCTGAAGCTTCTTCCGAAAGACTTCCAATTGGTACAATAGCATTTTCTGCAATTATGTCCCCTCCGTGAATCAACAATTTGTGGACGGTTGATGACATGTAGTACCAATCGTACAGTTCCACGTATTTTTCAGCGGTTGTTCCAGCGTATTTCGGCACGTCTACAATCTCTCCAGATGTGATAGCTTGCAGAATCACAGCAAATCTGCGTATTAGGTCTTCATCTAATCCAGTGAGCGCTGCAGTTTTATCAGGAAATTCAAAAAACCGCCTTGCTGTGTTCCCGTCGTTAGTTGTGCCTGATCCTTGCTTAACGATGTCAATCAAAAGGTTGAGATCATCTTTGAATCGATCTTGAATGAGTTTTTTCGTGAATGCAATAACTCTTGATGACCTTCTCCTCTTGCAGACCACTTTTTGAAGTCGAGACGATACGCTATGTGTAGAAGACATTCCATCCTATTAATGCGGGCATGAAGTGATGATAATCCGAACTCATACACATCAGAGGAAATGGTTTTTGACGCAATGACATCTAACTTATTCATTTCTGTAGGCTTAGCCAAACACAGGTAGCAAGCCGCATTCGACTTAGCTTCAGACAGATATGTACAAATTTTGCCGTCAATCATCGTCATCATTAATTTGTGACTAATTTCATGTCCTTTTTGAGGGAACGAGAGTTTCAATTTCGTTATCCATTGCAGTTTTTTCATTTATGACAACGTCTTTGGTTTCTTTCACAAAACTAAACTGGACTGGACGGCAATACCTAGGTGAGCAGGGTTTTGGATTCACCCATACGGGTGAATCCAAAACCCTCCGTCAGCTGTCAACTTTAATGGAACCAAAGAGGTCATAAATATGCTGGAATCATCTTGACCACTCTCTATGTTTTGCTTATATCTACTTTGGTTAGATGCACCGTCAAATCCCCACTTTAATATTAATATCAATTGTTTATCTTGTATTGCATCAGGACTACGAATAGTTTCAAAAATTCTGTTCACTGTTAAATCTAGTAACGCTTGTAGTGCAATCTTAGCAGATGAATCCGTTACAGTCACAAATGTCTTCGGAGGGTAGCACTGTAGCTTAGCTTTTTGCACTTTATAGTAAGACGGATATATCTCCTTTGAACCTTCTCGAATAGTCGTTTCCCTTAATGTGATATATTGCCATTTCTATAGTTTTAATGAAAGTAGCAAACCCAGTGCTTTTTCTGGTGAAAATATTGTTGAAGGAGCTGTTTTGTTCAACATTCCCTTGATTTTTGCTGCTGCTTCTGGATTTTGGAGCATATGTTCAATAACAGATGCAATATCCTCACGACCATCTCCTTTCAAAAGTGCTGCAGCTGAATAAGCTACTTCATTAGGGTCATCGCCTATATGTTCATCAGATCGTGTCTTCTTCTGCTTGTTACTTAGATCTTCAAACGGCTTTCGAGATCTTTTTGTCATCGTTGAAGTTGATTTCATTGTTGAAGTTGATGGTACAGGTTCAGGTACAGGTTCAGTAGAAATATTTTCACTTGTTGATTCTTGAATGAGCAAATTGGTTTGCACGCAGTTTGGCCAGTCAATATTTGCCTCAAGCCAATTACTGTAATCACGTCTAAAAACTTCACTTTTCCTGTGGGATCGTAACCATCTCTTTTGAACTGCCCGTGTAAATCTTCGACAAAATTCTTTCACGGTAACACTGTCTTCATCTGAAAGGCTAGAGCCCAGTCGAATAACAAGTGTGTTGAACAATATTTCATGATCGAAAGACGAAGCATCCTGATTTCTCAGAATAACAAACAAATCCAAATTTGTAATAATGCTTTCCATTAATCACGATCACTGAGTAAAAAGACACGGTAGGATAGATGTTAGTATTAGAAATGCTCTAAATGTACTGAAGTTGTGAATCCAATAATAATAATAATAATAAAATCGTTTATTTATAAGAGGGACACATTTACAATAAATACCTTAACAATTAAAGTAGAGCACAGTTGCTAATTTGCCTGAACTAGGTTGGACCTGTGCTTCAGGCTAGAAAGTGCAGAAAAACATAATGTAATAAATTAACAATGAATATAGAGTTACAACAAAAATAAAACTTAGGTAAATAAAAGTAAAATAGCATGTTAGCAGTTCTATTTGCAGACAACAAGTAGATCTTCTGTCTGGGCATAATTGATGGTTAGTAAATACTTAAGTATAATGTTCTTACAGCTATAGTAATTTAATTTTGTTACAATAAAATTCCAAATTGTTACAATAAAATTCCACCCCACATACTTCAACTGAATGAAATAAAATTCAAATCTTGTATCAAACGCACACTATGCAGGCAGGCATATTATAAGTTGGGTGATTACATCGCTGATAAAAATGCTTGGCTCATTGCTGGTCCCGCTCCACAACCACAACCAATTGAATAATTAACATTTGAAAATACTGTTGGAGCAGCTGAACATTGTAAGACTATCTTTGCATTGTATAAATTCAACCTACGTTGTATTGTATAATTGCATTGCACAGGTGTGAGTACTATGTATAATAGAGCTACCATTTGCCGGTTATGTAATTGACTTGAATGGGTCCTGGCGGCTGAGAGTATGTCATGCTCACTCAGATGTCTCGCTGATGGTGGCGCGTGTGTTGGATCATTTAGCTCCCTTCAAAATGGTTGAGCTGAATGGTGCTAATCCATGCGTCATGCTCGTGAACGGGCGCCGTTAGTTGGGACTGGTCACCTCTTGGCGTCCTCGGCTTATTTGTAATTATTTTATTTAGAAATTGTTTTTTTTTTTCTCTTTTTACTATGGGCGCGTTTTTTTTATTTTACATCGTCCTCACATTTAGTTATAATTTCAACATTATTTTTGTACTAATATTTATGTATCAATTTAATTTAAAAGAGTGTCCATGGAGTTTCTTGCCCGTTCTTCTCCATAGGTACCTACTACGCTTTGGAATGGGCAACTAGCTTCATATTTCTAACTGACCGACTCCTTGACAATTCAAAAGTGCCTGTAAATGGTTTAATTGAAATAAATGCTTTGAGTTTGAGTTTGAGTTTGAGTGAGTTTGATTTATAGATACTTAATTTTTTATTTAATCTATTGTACAGAAATGGGCCTAAGAATGTATAAAATCTTTGTACAAAGACATGTTTTGAGGTTGCATTGGATATGCATACTATATTGTGACTGTCTGTCATGTCTTCTAATTAATAACAAAATATTTTATTCGAAATTCTTATTTTAACATTTGTCTCACGATATTAGGCTCTTACAAATACATTAAATCTCAACTTTATGGGCTGACAGCTCGACAAGTTACCGTAATTAATAACAAAACATCCTATTTCTTTGGAGTTGTGAAACCTTTTAGAAATGCATTCCATTTATATTTTTATGGGAAACAAACTTCAGACAATTAACAACGGACGGGTCGAAAGCAATAATTCAACAAATTCTAAAGATACGACTAAAGTATTCGATTTCTTATCGCAGAGGACAATACTATTGCCAACATCTGCTTGGGATAAATTGATTTCGGGTAAAACCCAAACAGGCCCTTAAAACAATTGAGAAATGGTACAAAAAAGGCAATAAACCTATTCTGAGTATTTGGTTGGCATGGGAAAAAAGACGACGCTCCGGTCATTTTGGAGATGGAACGGAGGACGGAAAAGGGTAGGGCTGAGGGGAGTCGGTGATGAGCCGCGACAGGGTCCGGACGTGATATCTAGCGGGTTAAGTTAGGGAGTTCGTGAAAATACCACGAGAAAGAGCGGTTGAATTAGGCCGGACTAGGAGAGATAGAAGAAATAGGTCGATAATAATGACACAATGTTACTTTGGAGAGATCGCGATCGTGAAAGTGTTATCAGTTTAATTAATACGTTAAATTGTAATAATAAGTGTAGATTTAGACTAGGTTATATTAGTCAAGTATAATGTAAGTTGTGTGTAAGGCGCGCGAATCTCAGTGAGTGTATCTGTGAACGATTGGGTGAGTGTTTACTATTCTATTCCTCCTTATTCCTTTCTATGACGATCGAGGTATCCTACACCAGCGTTTGGTTCTAGGGACTCGGAGAACGCCTTCCATTGGGTGTGACATTTAACAAGAGACGGTAGACTACTCTACCAACAGACTATAGACAACCACAACCAAGACATGACACTTACGGCAGTCACACCGCTTATGGATGGCTGAACCGAACTAATACTCGCAACTCGTTAGGGCCAATTTGAGCTATAATGCTACTTTGTAATTGTTTACGAACACAAACAAACCAAATGCTAGTGATGGCTATCTTATCCCTATGGACTGACTAACTGCAGGATATTTTACATTGCCCTTGATGTATGCAGACTCTTGGTAGAGGGGGTAGGCTTCACCAAGTTTCCTAAACTGGATTGATAGTTCGTTCTAAGGAACGCTAGGGATTGTGTCTCGTTAAACCACATCTGGCTATCGGCCTCTCACAAATTATCATTAGCGAGACACAACATTTGGATGCCCAGATAGAAACGCTCCGATGCTTGACTTAGTCGCACGGCTGCCGATTACATTGAAAGCATCTTCTAATGGGGGAGATTAAGAGAGTGAGAAGTGACGATTTGGAATAACCACTTCGGCGTATAGCAGGAGCAATTGTAAAGAATTCTACTACCGACTGACGATGCGGTACGCTTGTGCAAGTTTTGTATTGTCTTTGTAACGGGTGATTAGGCCGTTATAAGGGGTTCATTACATTAGTACGCGCCCAGTGATTACTGGAACGTGTCTCGCTCAATGACAGTTGAACTTCGCAGTACTCTGCCTTAGGATTGAGTAAGACATGACTAGAGCTTAGGGAGCGTGGCTTGTCAGAATCGTAGCAGTGTCCTTAGTGGTCCTATGCGTTCAGGTCTAACAATACACGCACGACGATGTCAGCTGTTGTAAGGCAGTCCCACGTCACTTGGGGTGGGTCTGCAATTATTGTAAAGAAATCCATTAACGTAAGTTAGAGTAATATACTCGTACAACGCAAGCGTTACGTGTCACATACCTACCCTTTTATATTACTGACATGTCCTCTAACTTTCATAATCAAAATAAAAGTAGATAAATTAGATTCCTTTCCATAACCTGTGAATTCCCAACCTTATTTTATATTGACACTGTTTACTTGTAATCCCTCCTTGTCCTAACAATCCAAGACGAATGCGACAAGACGATTTTAGACTACGGAAAGATACAGACGTTGGAGTCTAGGCGAGTTAAGTTAGGAGGCTTGGTGAATACCAAGGCCCATGTCCGAGTGGGCTGTCGCTAGATAGCGAGTATGAGTTATAGTTGGGTTAAAGCCCCGAGTAGACTAATTAAGTACCTAATATAGTGTGTGTGTGTGTGAGTTTGTTGCGACGACTGGGATAGTCTTTTATTATAATATTTATCCTAGTCTGATAGTATAATTAAAGTTCTTGTAACTAAACAGACAGAGACGTGTTGCTGGGGAGTTTGTTGCGTCACTTCTTCTCCCCAGCTCAAACACTAGGAAGTGATGACGGGTGGGCGCTTTGGGGCTGTCTATAAATCTTTAAGAGAGTTGATCCACAGCTCTATTAATTAATAATTCTTGAGTTTCAATTCTCAACTCTTATTATCTAGTAATTCTTGAATGTTGTATTCTTTATCACAAACCAATAATTCGGTTAGACTGATATGAACACGTGTCTTGCAGATATGCTTGTTGTGCAAAGGGTGAACTTCCAGGGGTTCGGGAAACCACATATATCTCATATCCAGTCCAAGGACTGATAGGGACCATGTCTCCTTAAGAGCATGATGCCGACGCAATGCCGCTGAAACTAGCCGCCCCGTTGTTAGACAAGGACGGTCCACACGGTTGCCGCAGGGAAAGCCGCTTCGTCACGCTTATCAGTTTGAAAGAACTGCTAGGGACCATGTCTCCAAAAGGGCATGATGCCGACGTAATGCCGCTGAACAGCCGCTTGCGTCACTTTATGGAAGTGTTGCTCTGAGTACTCCAAGTACATATGTAAAGTATCGTGTGAGTAATGCCTGACCAAATACCTCTTACGCTAGCGTAAGAGTTACTCACAAACCTATATAATAATATACTTAGCATTATTCTATTATTTATTGTCTTTCTAAACCACATCCAACTTCATAACTATGAATTCCTAAATCTTATTTACTATTTATTTCAATCCTTTCCTTGCCCTATTAACACAACAAGGCAAGAGACAAGGCGTTAGACTTCTTCATATTTGGAATTCTTATCTCTGTCGGTGGGAGAGTGACCAGTCTGGAGACGAGCTCTACAGAGTCGTACGGCGGCGGGGTGCGACTTTTCCTCAATATGAGGAACTGACCCAAACATCCATATTAACAGAATTAGGAAAAACGAAAATTTTATTAGCCTAGGGTCATTTAGGAACAGTCACAATATCATTCCGTCTCTTGTTAGTATTGTAGGTAAGCATGGTGTGCTGTTTTAATACTAAGTGCATTATGAAAAGCTGGCGAACTGTCAGTACGTTGCAGGATTTATATAGCAGATCTGTGGGAAAGAAGAAGGGATGGAAGTTTGCTACTTTCAAAATAGCTCTCTGAGCTCTTTCAAGAGGAAGCAAATTAGTTTTTGGTGCGCCACCCCAAGACGTGATACAGTATTGAATTATAGATTGACATAGGGCCAAATAAACTTGTGTGATCAATTTTGAATCTGCTATTGTTCGCAATTTCTTAAAAACATATATTAGTTTGCGCACTCTTTTAACCAGGCTTTCAAAATGTTTTTTAAAAGAAAGTGTGTCGTCCATTATTACCCCCAGGTATTTTATGTTGCTCGTTTTGAGGATAAAAGGACAAATACACATGATGCCTGTACGGTTTCCACATTGATGGGCATATAGATGAGGGTTAGTAATGTTAGGTTGAGGCTTGCGCATGGAGAAGGTAATATATTTTGTCTTGTCGGCATTGAATGTTAGTAAATTGCTTTGAAGCCAATTAGTCACAGTATTAAAACCTAGTTGAGCGATTTCAAACAGTTCGCTACTGGATTTAGCGGTAAATATTAACGCCGTGTCGTCGGCATATGATATAATTTTGCCGTCTTTAATATTTAAATTACACAAATCATTAATATAAATCAGGAAAAGGGTGGGGCCTAGAATACTTCCCTGAGGAACACCAAAACCAGTATTTTTCTGTTCATCACTTGTAATATTATCTATTCTTACACATTGGTACCGGTCATTTAAATAGTCAGTAAAAAGTTTCAGCTGCGTTCCCCTTATTCCTATGGTCTCTAATTTGTTCAGAAGAACAGAAACAGACACCGTGTCGAAGGCCTTGGCTAAATCGAGAAAGACTCCCAGGGTCTGGTTTCCTTTGCCGAGTTCTTCTGAAATATAATCAGTCAGGCTATGTACCGCATCCGCTGTCGATAGTTTGGCTCTAAAACCAAATTGCGCGGGGGATAAGATGTTGTTTTTTTCTAGGTAATTAACTAGCCTACTGTTTATGATTTTCTCTAGTATTTTTGAAATTGAAGGGAGTAAGGATATTGGTCTGTAATTATTAACTGAGTCTTTACGTCCAGATTTAAAGATAGGGATTACAACTGACTTTTTTAAACAACTAGGGAAAATTCCTTCGGAAAGACAGATTCGAAAAATATGCGTTAAGGGAGGTACCAGAATATGCTTAAAGAGTTTAAGTTTTATATGTTTAAGTCCTTTAGCCCAGAAGTGATTCGGGTTATTTCATCTTCATCAGTGTCCAACATAGCAAAAGATTTCGGGTAACAGCTATTGTTTGAGTTTGGAAAAGATAGTTGGTCGCAATATTTCGGTATCTGTTCGGTAAGAGTTTTTCCAACATTTACAAAAAAGTAATTTACATTGTTAGCTGATAAGATTGTAAACTCGAATTTGACTCACGCTGTTTAGACATATTGGTGACATTTTTAATATGTTTCCAAAGTTGTTTGCTATTTTTACCTGCTCTATTTAATTCGTCTTTATCGTAATTATTTTTAATAGTCTTTAGGAGATTGTTGCAGAAATTCCTGTATCTTTTATAGGTACTTAGTATTATTACACTATCAGGGTATCTCTTAGTTTTCTGATGAAGTTTATCCCTGTGTCTTATACACCGAATTAGCCCAGGAGTAATCCATGGTTTAATATTATAAAGTTTCCTGTTTACTGTAGAAACTGTCGTGTTACGTAATATTGCTTGTTGCACATGTTTTATTAAATACGATGAAGCCAAATTAGCGTCAGCAGTATTGTAAACTGGGCTAAAATCAAGGTTGCATAAATCATATTCGAGATTGTTTGTGTTTAATTTGCTAATAGTCTGAGGGCGATTTAGCTTAGGCAGCGTTAAATTTACAGTTAGTAGGACTGCGTGATGGTCAGTAATTGTTGAGTTAGTAACAAGCGTAATATATGACAGGCTGGTTTTGATCATCATATGATCGAGGCAGGAACCGCTCTGATGAGTTGGCAATGTGTGAGCGGGGAGAAAACCATGGTATAAGCAGATATTAAGGTAATCTTGGGTCCCTGCATCGCAGTTTTCGGAGCCAATATTTATATTTAAATCACCTGTTAGTACAACATTCTTAAAAGGGCTTAGTGCTTGAAAAATCTGATTTAAGGATTTGTTAAAAGGATCTAAGTTTCTAGCGGAAGGGGATCTATACATACCTATTATAGCTGTGGTGGTACCAATTTTCATGACTAAACAATTGCTCATACAGTCACGCAGAGTATGTTCTTCGACTGTGACCTTTAATGATTCCTTAGCAAAGACTACCACACCATCATTTTGATTGTGGTTTACTGTGGTATGCAATAAGTTGTACCCCGGTATTAATGAGAGGTTATCGTGGCGATTAGATAGCCAACACTCAGTAAGTACCATTATATCACAATCAAAGTTTAGTCTATGAAGAAAAATGTTAAAGCTATCTATGTTCTTAGAAATACTACGAATGTTTTGGGTCAGTACGGTTAGTGCATTTTGATAGACGGAAAGATATTTTCTGCAGTCCTCAACGTCACATGTCTTTGACACAGTTATAGATGTGTTATCTATATCGGTAATTAAGTTATCATCCATACTAAAACTAAAAAACAAATAACAATAATAAGGTGAAGTCTAAAATATAAACAAGTATGTGGCGCTCTTAGGCGCCTTCATAATCTATTGAATTAATGTAACTGTATTCGGCAGCTTTTTTAGCCGGGCAATCTGTGTCTCCCGTCTTGTGGTTGGCTTGTTTTTTAAAGCGCAGACATGTAGCACATTTTGGCGGGTTCGCTTTCTTTGCGCAGTCTTGGATTGTGTGCCCTTCTTCACCGCAATATCCACAAGTGGGGGCAGTTATTTTGCATGTCTTGGCTGCATGACCGTACTGCTGACATTTGTAACATCTTGTTACCAGTGTGAAGTCTCGTACCGGGCAGGATGTCCAATTAATAAATAATCTGTCCTGTGTGATGAGGGCTTTACGAATGACGGCTGGAACTTCTATAATATAGTTGCAATTCTCAGCATCTTTCCTGCCAGATTTGTGGCTTAGTTTTATTGAGGTCAAAAATGTATCATGGGACATAGTCGGCAAATTGTCGGCCAAATTTTGTTCATAAATACATTTATAAACCTCATTCTCAGGCATTGATGTGGGAACTCCTATAATTATAATGCGAGGTTTGCGCTTTTTAGGTTCGTCGACGGTACGCCCTGACGAAGCGAGTTGGACTGTTTGTTTGAGCTTATCTAGGTCATCTTTGGTCTCAGTGCTAATTATGAGTCCTCCTTTTCCTATTTTACGTACGCCTCGTACTTTTAGCTTCATTTCTCCAGGGCATATAATTTTTTGGACCATGTTCTTTGTTTCTTCACTGGTCTTTGAGTTATCACAGGGATAAATCGCCACGGAACTAAAAGTATTAGGACGAACAAAGTTGTTGGAACCCTTCTTCACCATATCTGCAAAAGATGTAGTAGCTGCACCCTGCTTCGTACATGACTCCTGAATCGTCCGGTTCATCTCCGTAAGACAGACCGACAGGTCTCGAGCTTCGGTCATAGTTTTGAGGGAGGTATGGGTTTGTATGGCCCTTTGCTTAAGCGACTGGTATTGAACAGCCATTTGCGAAACTCCATGTCCTACTTTTCGGCAAAGATTGCTTATTTTTAGCTTCTGCTCAGCGTTTAGCTTTCCATCAGAAGCAATAGCACATACCTCATTCAGGCACTGTTCAATAGATCCCATCCAGTTCTGGATCTCTGGAGTGGACACTACTTCAACTGCATCATCTTGGTCCTGTCTTGGTTGTTGGGGCGGTGGTGAAGCCGGGGTCGGTACCGGGGTCGGTACCGGGATCGGTGTCGGTGGAGGGCTGCGTCGTATCATCGCACTCCGATTAAAGGGGCTGCCTTCCATATATCACAGTATATTAATTACCAAATAATCCAGTCAGTTCATTATTTTAGCTTGTCACTTAAAATGTTTCTCTGTATAACACGCTAATGCACTAAAACTAGGTCACTGACCTAGTTTTAGTGCATTAGCGTGTTATACAGAGAAACATTTTAAATGTTTGACTATTTATTGTTATTGACTAATGATGGTATCACATTTATCTAATTACTTTCATTAAGTTAATCCTGCACTAATTGCTAAATTAGCGAGTACCCCAAATTATTTTGGTACGTATCCTTTTAACTAGGTATATAGGTATTAAGTTTTATTAATCATTAGCTAATGTGGACTTGAGGTATTAGACAAGATTACGTATTACGTAATTCATAATTACCATGTCATTTCAAATAAGTAGGTAGGTACGACTTTGTGATTTCTTAGAATGTTTTGGTCTAAGCATAAAAAATATTGTAAATTATACTTGGTATAGCCATATTTAAGCATTAAAATGTATCATATACTTTTTTTTTTTAATTTTGAAGATTAAAAAAAAAAATCGCAAGTGATGCCGCGATATTAAGTATGTCAAAAATTCACAAATAAATAGTACTATAACAGTGTGCAAGGATATAACGGCCAACCTTGCGTTTCCAGAGATATCCTCATTTTTCATGTCAGCTCCATACATTTTTTTCTTATAAAAATGATAACTCTTCCATTTGTGCACACAATTTCATATGACATTTTATAGAACAGTAATGATCAGCAGAAGTCATTTCCAGCAAAAAAAATAACATTTAAGAAATCGAGATCCTATGTCTTCTACAGCCGATTTTCGATCCACCGTGCGTCGTGAAGAAAGCGACGCTGATTACAAGCGTCGCGCGCCTACTGAAACAACTATAGCAACCATTCACATGGGCGCGCGTAAAGACCACGCGCTCAACTGCCATTTGCCGTTATTAGGCACATAAAATGAGGGACCCGTATTCACGAGCCACCGTGTATTCTTTGCTTTCGGGGGCGAAGCCCCAGTCACCGCATGATTCTCGCTCTCTTTTCACAAGGAAAAACTGACTAGGTCGAACCTCCTTCAACTTACTATTTGATTCAATTTTGTATTGCTGTTAGTGCTGATAATTAAAACCCGATAAGTATACCTAATCATTGATTTATATTGTAATATTGTACCTACCTAATAAATTTGTGATTGTTAATTTTCATTTCGTGTGACTAAATTATAACGGATTTTAGTTCAAATAAGTGGCCGTGTTACATAGCTGCACCACTGTGAACATACTTCATAATACGACCAGGTACACTCATAACACTCTTAAGAGGAGGTGCACGATTTACAGCTTTACTTCGATACCGACGATTGGGACGTCTCATCTTCCGACGATAAACAAATTGTTTCCTGAGATCACGGGGGCGAATCCTCCTCTATCTTCGGTACACACGCCCGTATTGCCTCCCAATACGCCTGTTCGGCACTAACAAACAATCAACGATTATTTAGTGCATCATCCATACCTTCATCCAACTCTTTTGGACCCTTAAATTACAATATCATATCACTTTCACACTTCACAGGATAAGCATACTTCCAGCCTTCTAATAACCACCTCAACATATTTTTTTACTATTGCTTCTTTAGATAACTAATTAAAATAGTTTCCTAAGATTGTTTGAATTTAATTTATTACAAACCCTGTGTTTAATCAGTTGTTACAATTAAGCGAGGCGACAATCGTGCACTGAATCACGATATGCCCATTCCGAATACTATAACTTCTTTTGTCTGGTATCTGTTATTAAAAAAGGCTATACTTCTAGAAAATATTGATTATTCAAATAGGTGATCGTTTTATCATTAGAAATTTCTCAGTAGCAGCCAGGAGTCTGGATTTGTGCCGGGTTGATGGTAATAGGTTCGATCCTTTTACCTCACATTGGACTAAAACATTAAGCTTACCTCAACCTTACCTTATTACGTAACCAATATGCCAAAACGACAAACAAAGATTTATGACAGCTGCGCACACAGATTGCCAGCGGTGCGCGGCGTCTGAGTCGTTGCCGACGGTACAGAATGGGTATTTTAAATATTATTGTATTTATATATATATAATATTTTTCTATATTATATCGTAATACCTAATAAGCTAAATTGTGTTGCTCTGGAAAGAAACTAGTTTTATAATTTCTATGTACTTACCTACATTTTACATCAAAATTATATTAAATAGAACATAACCAAACATAAACCTTACCTGGAAAGAAAAACATCAATTAAAGCTATTATATATCTATTATTAATAACAAAATTATTTTCTATGTTTTCACAAGATTTTCATTTTGACTGGCATATTCATTTTTAAAGTTCTATTGTTTAGTCCATAGAGATACTAAACTTAGTTTGTATACCTAATGTTAAAGACTGCGAATGAAGTAAATCTTCATTTATATCTCCCCCTCAATTTAGGTAGGTAAATGTATATATTTTTATAAGTAAGTAGGTATTAATTATTTTCGAAGCCGGAACAAGTTTTGATATATACCTAATACTGACAGAAAATAATGCCTTACAAGTTTTGGGTTTATTCAAAATGTAACCCTTACGGGGCAAAAGGAGGACATTCTGTTTTTAGGGAAGGGTTTTACTACGCGGCTTGATAAACTCTTCAGTAAGTTAATCATTAAATAACAAAACACATTATTTAAGAATTTTCATAAATCAACCGCTTTTGGGGTGAAAACCTGTACCCCCAGTAGTTTATGTTGTACTTGAAAATTGACCGGGATGGGTCAGTAGTAATCATTTTATTTCCGAATAAATTTATGTTCCATACATTGTAGGCGTGCTCTAAGATGGGGTTTTTGAAAACTGGCCCTTAAAGGAGTGATAGGGGGATGTGGATTATATAAAAAAAAATCTTGACTTAATAAACTTGAAACAGCGAGAATACGTTCTTAAATAAATAATCAAGTTTGTCATAATTCGCAAAACTACCCGTCAAAAGGATTAAACCCCCTATTAACCCTACAAACTCTATTAAGACTCCGCTGTCCGTCCGTACGTCAGCGGGCTGTATATCATGAACCGTATTATGTAGACAGTTGAAATTTTCACAGATTGTGTATTTCTATTGCGGCTATAATAAAAATAGAAGTAAAAAACTAAAGGGTCCTCATGCAAGAAACGTGTTTTTTTTATTATTGTCCGTTTTTCTGGATGTACCTATGTTCTAGATTCGCGTAAAAATGGCTGAATGGATTTGTACGGAATTTGGCAAACATATATTTTATAACCAGGATGAACACATAGGGTACTCTTAATCCGGGTAGTACGGTCGCATGGAATATTTTCCGACATGCACGCCGGCGAAGCCGCGGGAAAAGCTAGTAACGTATCTGGAGGCACTCAATAATTGTTGTTGTTTCAAATGTAACGCGACAATAAATTGCTGGTTTTGATAAACACGTCGTATATAAATAAAATTGATTGCTGTATATATTCAGACGTGGTTTAGTAGCAATGACGGTTAGGTTATTGCTTGGTGTCGCTTTTGTGGCTAATATTTTGGTGTTAGTGGTATGTACAGGTAAGGAAAATGACTTAATTTTTTACTTCTATCATCACTCTCCAGAATGTATTTGGGGTCGGCGCATCATCGGACTTTTTCTTCCATACTTCCCATATTTTTTACTTCTATAAATTGTAAAAAATGGGCAGACAGTTTAGTGCATTTGCGGCTACAATTTCCATTCCATTTCTATAAATGGAATAGAAATTGTTGTTTCTTTATTCAGTCAAATATGTAAATTTTGTTAGTTTTAAATGCTCCTTTTTTACTTTTTGTATTTTTAGTGCACGTTCCAAATAAAGTATTTTTCTTTCTTTTTTAAGTATATTTTAAGATGTTTATGATTTCATATTGTTCATATTTTGAAGAAGCAATTCTGATGTAGAGCATAGATTTTTTAAAGATTTGATGATATATCTTTATTCTTTTCGATGTCTGTTTACGTTTATGTGCAATTTTTTATCGCATCTCTGCTAGTAGTATACATACTAAGACGTATGGCAAACTAAAATCATTTTCTTCGCAAAGAAAGGTCGGGAAAATCCAATCATTACATTCTCCCGACCTTTCTCTGATCCATTATCATAAGGTAAACAGTTGTCTAGCGTATATAGGTCAAAGATTTAACTAATGTTATGATGTTAATCAATTTACTTTTATATCTGATAAACGATTAATTGTCAACTCATTACATTTATTCCAGTTAGGTTCTTCTTTTCTTAGGTTCTTCTATCATTAATATAGCTAACTCATACTATCCCACTGCTGGCCTTAGGCCTCCCTGCATACTTCTTGGTAATTCCAAAGGAATACATCCAAATCGTCCCGCCATCTCCTTCGTGGTCAATCACCAGCCCGGTTCGTTTCAGGGCACCAATTCTTTGTTTTATGGGCCCACAGCTCGTTCGGCATGTGGCAGAGTTAAGCCGGCAGTATTTATACGTTAGTGTCGTAGAGCGAGTAAACGAATAAACGCTTGATATGTATGGAAAATTTTGACAACGTCGTTTCTAGCAGCGGCTGCCGAAGCGTCTCCGTGTTCTAAAGCACAAAAGAGCAATTTACCTTAGAGCAATTTTTCATTTGAAAACCACGGACAGCTGCTAGCCCTATTTTAAATCAAATCAAATCAAATCAAAATATTTATTTGCTAGAATATGGTACATAGGGTGTTACAGTCGTTTTTGTTTCAGCATATTAATTTAATTATTGTGAATGTGAGCACTATGTGGGTCATTTTTATTTATTTCTTGTTTTTTTTTCTCTTAGTTTTAATGATGGTCTGGCATTTTGAGTATTCTAAGCGGCCAACCCAATTTTCCTTTCCTTGGTATTGTTCGTCGAGTCGTTGAGCTCCTTAAGTTTTGAGTTGAGCTACACGATTACTGACAAATGCTTGCACTGACTGGACAGGACCACTCAAAGTGTGGTTCTTTCCTCAAAAGACCATTTCAGACATGGATCTACATGGTCCTCACATTATCTGACCAAGATTATGTCTGGACTTTAAAAGAGACTTTGACCCTTGAGTTTGTTTCGCCATTTCTTCTCAGGGGTGGTCGGATAGGAAATGTCGACTCCATCTAGCTTATTTTTTAATTTGACGTGTAAAAGTGATTCTCATATCCTATTTACAGAATAAACAATTTCATTTCATTTCATATCCTGCCATAACATGGCATGCAAATATATTCAGAAGTTAAAGATGTCATTTATTCAAATGTTAAAATTTCAGATTCTATTGATTTGTCTTCTAAATACTCCTTAATGGTATTATTATACCATTAACGTTGTCGTTGTTTAAACGCAATGTTTAAAAAAATACTCTTCAAACTATTGCTATTTAAGAGATATTTCTCTTAAATAGCAATAGTTTGAAGAGTATTTTTTTAAACATTGTCAGAGGTAGATCTTGCAAACTGTTTGGTAAATGATTGAAAATAATAATCGACATGCAGTATACATTTTTTTTTGTAATTTTAGTTTTATTGGTGGCAGTCGAAGTCTATCTTTATGCCGTGTTCTACTATTTGGCCTGACAGTGCTGGTTTCAAATAAATTAAAGTTACTCTTAACAAAAGTACATATTTCAATAATATATAAACATGGCAAGGGTAGGATTTTAATTTTTTGAAACAGTGGCTGTGGTGTGTCTAAATAGTGAGCTCCACAAATTGCTCAGATACATTTTTTTTGATTTTTAAAAACTCTGTCAAAATCTACTGAATTACCCCATAACACAATACCGTATCTGAGTACGGATGATACATAACCATGGTAAGCCAGCATTGCAGTATCATGTTTAACTGTTTGTTTAATTCTTTTCAATTGTAATAACGCAACAAAATTAAAAAAATATAAAATTCTTATAACGCATAACATTTTAACATTGTCATCCATATATGTATATTCTTGAAACCGTTGTTTGTCAGGAACAATCCTAAATTATTTCCGCGCATAGCAGATCAATTTCCCAGGAACAGGCGTGACCAAACCCAGCTATGTGTACTCCTGTAGGACTGCACATGCGCAAAAGGGTTTTTCATATGTCTCCAATCATTTACCTATTTTTTTTTTTTATACGTTGCCTAAAAGTTGGAAGGAGCTTAATAATGTACAGTTGAAAATAAAGTAGAATAGAATACTCTTTATTATGTACACCATAAAAATTACAGCTATAAATTAAATTTTACTTAAGGTGACACAATGGGTGGTCTTATCGCTAAAAGCGATCTTTTAAGACAACCTTTGGATGGATTAGGGGGGAAAGGAGAGACAATACTGCAGGTAGTCTGTGGTATACCATTCACATATATACAATAAATACATATATACATAAAACATATTAAAATTGTCTATATAATATATTCAATAATAATGATAAACCTAGCGCTAAGAACCAAAACAAGTGCAAAGAACAAAGAAAATAAAAAAAAATGTTTAAGGAGAGAGATAAAACTTAAGACAAATTTAGTAAATAAAGCATACTATAACATTAACGAGTTCCTAGAGGAAATATTTGTATTGACATGGTAGCTTATTTGATTTGATTATTATTTTTTTTTGTGTTTGTTAATTTACAATGAAATCGTTTAATTCTATTTGGATCATTTTTATTGTTGATATGATTAGTGTGTAAAATCCATAATAACTTATTTTGTTTTTAGTATTCTGTTTGATGTTTTGTTATGGCGAACGGCAGGCTTGTATGGGACTTTCGTACAGCTAATAAAATTTCGTGTTTTGGGATATTTTTTGTTTTAATTGGTAGTTAATACGATAGACAAGCCTTTTTTTAATTCTTGGATTTTTAGAAGTTGGGACGTAAAAGTTATAACCAGTTTTATTTTTTAAGGTTAAGTACTAGTGTACCAATGTAGATTGTTACTCATAGGCACATAAACATTGTTTCGGTAATAAAGTATATGTTCCAGATTGCTTGTCGCTATTTTTGTAGTGTTTTACTTACTATCAAGTAGGTAATTGAGATGAGGATCGTACCTACTCAGCGGAGTGCATTAGGAGATACCTATGTCCAGCAGCTGACTGCAACAGTTTGATAATGATGAAGCCCTGATGGGATTTTGAGTGTAGGTAAATAAAACAATACAGTTAATAGTTTTTTTTAAGTACATTTATTTTATTTATTATTAATTAATTCGTAAATTACTTCATCTAAGAAGAGGGCAGGTCAGGTAATACCCTCATGGCGAGCATAGCTTAAATACCAACATAACTGCGTTTAGTTTACGACTAAATTACGTGTAGTTATTAAAATCTGTTTTTAAATATTATTAATTAATCCGAACTTCTAAAAATAGTACACTTACATGAAAATAAATGGCTTAGTTGCCTTAATATGTGGTACAAATTCTATAACAAAACAACAAAAAAAGTAAGCTGTACGAAATCTGCCGTTCACCTTTATTACAATATTATTATTATTCTTTAATTACTTAATTTATTGTTATTTTTAGAGAATGTTTTAATTAATACCATTAACACTATACCAATGTCGTTACCATCTTGCATGCATGTCTTTTCTTGTATGTATGACATATGTATGTTTAAACAAATAAATATTATCTTATCTGTGATCTAGATATTTTTAATAAGCAAAATCGGAATTTGTTTCAAAATTAAAAGAAAATTACGTTGGTTTTTTCTGCAGGAACCGCGCAAGCGACAGCTACGAGTGTATCGTCAGCCAATGTGACATCATCGTCATCATACGCTTCGTCGAGTTCTTCAGCAAAGGCAGTCGTCACCTCCAAGCCGAAATGTCCTAAAGGTAGGAAACTTTACCATCCACGTATATTTGAATTTTAAAGTTCGAAATACAAAAACTGATTTTAAACCCGAGTCTAGGCCCGTTTGCACCACGAGTCACTAAATGCGTTTAGAGCTAACCGTTTTCAGTGATTTGTGGTGCAAGTAAGCCTACGTTGTCAAGAACTTTATCTCAGTTGGTTAGAAACATAAAAACTGGCCAAAAGGTTTGAGCTTGAACCAAAGTTAGAACTCGTTTTGTATTGATACGGAATAGAAACGAGTGCCTATTGATAATAATTATCTTATGGCATTTCATCCTCTTAAAATAATGAAACAGAAAGAAAGCTGTCGTAATATTAACTATTCTTTAATATTTTATAATAATGTAATCTGCATCGCCTAAAATGTATGTCTTTCTTTATCTTATTCGATAATTGATGAATTATGATCGATATTCAGAAACAATATCAATAATTATTTTTGTGGGAATAAGTAGAAAATAAACAAAACACTGTTTCAGTTAAATAATTATGCGCAAATACCTATTGCAACGATAGTTTGTTGTAAACGTGATTTCGTTACTAGTAAAATGTATGTTAATTTAATAGAACAACATGAAAAAACTGTTCACATTTTGTAGGAGAGGACTGATAACAAAATTGTGTAATCACGTTATTTATTTGCCTCGTTGGTCTAGTGGTCGCAAGTGCAACTGCTGAGCATTAAGGCCTGGGTTCGATTCCCGGATCTAACAAAGAGTTATTGGGTTTTTCCTTCTGGAAGTTCGCAGTAGCAGCCCGGAGTCTGGATTTGTGCCCGGTAGATCAGATGGCAATAGGCTCGCCCCTATTACATGGGACTACCCCTTTTTTTTGCGTGGGTAATTTTCAAATAAATTCTCCTGCTCTGGGCGGAGCGAGAGGGTGTGTCAGATTCTTACTGACTAAAACCCACCCGAGTTCCTTCCGTTGCCTGTGTTGCCAGGGGCCTCGGTAACCCTTTCGAACTTTCCCGCGACCCCGGCAGGCATCGGCCCTAGTGGACCCCTACACTTGTGCTGACGAGATATCTTTGAGGCGCGCGTGGAACACAACGCGCCATCGACCCGGGCCTGGTCCTTACCGGACGGTGAGCTACCCATTGCTCACAGTTCTGTAACATAAGGGCGGGTGTTACTGGTGGAGACTTTGCAGTGCAGCTACGCCCCTGAGTCGGGGAAGCGCACTCTTTCCATCTTGAGAGATGTGCTTTGCTTGTCAGGAGGCTTTGAAGCTCAGGATCGCTTTCCTGGGAATGTGCAAGAGCCGTGTAATCGAGCGTTGGCAGTGTTATTGCCTCTACTCATGACAGTGCGTCCGTCATAACATTGTCCTTGCCTGCCACAAACTGGATGTCCATGGTGAATCGGGCTATGTAGTCCAGGTAACTCGGCATTAACTCACATTGCCTCGGTGAGCAATTCTTCCTACTGTGCGCGTACGCGTATGACAGGGGTTTGTGATCCGTATATATGGTGAAGTGTCTACCTTCAACCATGTGCCGGAAGTATCGGACTGCATCGTAGATGGCTAAGAGCTCCCTGTTGTACTTCTTCTACGATGCGGACAAATGCCTGGAGAAAAATGCCAGCGGTCGCCATGAATCACCTGCCTTCTGCTGCAGTACTGCGCCTATTGAGGTGTCTGATGCGTCTGTGAATATAGCAAGCTCAGCATTGGGGTCTGGGTGTGCTAGCAAGTGGCACGGCATGACCGTCTGAGAGCTCATGGTCCTCCCCACTTCACCTTGCTCCCAAGAAGGATAACAGCTGGCGGCCATGTCTACATGGACTACAGAGCACTGAATGCCCGCACTGTCCCGGACAGATACCCCATCCCGCACATACAGGACTTCTCACATCAGCTGGCTGGCAGCAGAATATACACTAAAATTGACCTTATTAAAGCGTACAACCAGATATCTGTCCAGTCAGCTGAAATCCACAAGACAGCGATCACCACTCCGTTCGGGCTGTATGAATTCCCATACACGACATTTGCTCTCAGGAACGTAGCGCGGAATTTCCAGCGTTTCATGGATGAGGTGTTCCGTGGACTGCCATTCTGCTACTGTTATTTAGATGACATTCTCCTGTTCTCAGAGACGGCAGCCAAGCATCTGCACCAGCTCCTAAAGTGGTTATTAGACTACGGCATCCTGGTTAACTCTGCAAAGTGTGAGTTTTGCCGGACCTCCATCACCTTTCTAGGACATGAGCTGTCCGCAGAAGGTGTTCGTCCCTTGCTGGAGAAGGTGCAGGCGATCCAGGACTATCCAGCTCCCAAGATCTTCAAGGCGATGAGTCGCTTCCTGGGTATGTTCAATTTCTATCGCCGCTTTGTCCCAGAAGCCGCTCGCTTGCAGTCGCCGCTTAACATTGTCCTCTCAGGGCCTAAAACCAGAGGAAATCAGCCAATTAGCTTAACAGAAGAAATGCGATATGCTTTTACTGCTTGCAAACATGGTTTGTCCCAGGCTGCCTTGATAGATCCAGAACCTTTGAGAACTCTAGTCTCTCCCAGTTAGCTCCAAGCATTTTTATATTCTCTGTTTTACTTGTACAAATTGTCCATCGTCCTTATTATTGTTTTGTACCTGTAATTGTTTTAAGAAGTGCCGTGGTAGGCAGTAATACGAGTACAAGCAGTTTTACTAAATAATAGTTTACTATTCAATCTATCCCGTAACACTTCATTGGTGACCCCGACGATATTTTTTTTTGTGAGCACCACGTCGCTTGCTCCTTTTTATGGTTCCGTAGTAAACAAGGAACCCTTATAGTTTCGCCATGTCCGTCTGTCTGTCTGTCTGTCTGTCTCTCTGTCTGTCTGTACCCGCTGTAGCTCACAGACGCTTAGTACTAGAAAGCTGTAATTTGACATAGGTATACATACATTTATCACGTCGACAAATTTTTTTAAGGTAAGTACCTCCCTTGCACGTAATGTGGGAATGATATTTTTTTTCTCGTCTACCCCATGGTGTGGGGTATCGGCGGTTCAATAATATTGCGGGTCTGTGAACACCCCTTTTCTATTTAAGGATCCGCTTGCGTAATATTGTAATATTAAGCATTAAAGTGCTAATTTTTCTTAGAGTCAAGTGTAAATGCCAGCTAAATGGTTATATATGGAGATGTGAAAAAAATCATGGCAGTAGTAGATATCATTAAATTAAAAGGAAAACTATCACAGCTAAGTGGGATTTACAAGTTAACGAGTAATAGTCAACCAACTTAAATTTGCAGTTGGACAATTGATCGAGGCATATATCGATGTATGGGAGAACATGTTTTTCAACTACAATGTTTGTTTTTGGGATAAATTCATCTCAATTTCCCGACTACGTAACCGTTCATTGTGCTTGGTTCGACATGCACATGGCCGGTTTTTTTTTAATTGTTAACTATACAGGCACATTTTCTAAGTGCTTAATTAAACCAAAGTGACAGATTTAAAGGTCCTTAAATAGGTTTTTTCCTATAAATAATATCTGATAAATGTACTCCTATAGAGCAGTGGCAGTCCTGTAGAGTCGAGTTGTAGGTCGTAGGTTCGAACCCGGACAGGCGCTTTACTTTGTGTAAATTATTTCATCACCACTGCTCTCAAAACGGTGAAGGAAAACATCGTGAGGAAACCGGCATGTCCTAGAACCAAAAATTCGAAGACATGTGACATCTAACAAACCCGCACTGGGCCCGCGTGGTGGATTACGGCCCACCCCCTCTCACAGAGAGGAGGCCTGTGTCCCAGCAGTGGGAACATTATAGGCTGATTATGTATGTATGTACTCCTATAATAGTAATTCGTTATTTATCTGGTACGAATACATCTATTATTATTATTC
Organism: Atethmia centrago; assembly: GCA_905333075.3. Classification (NCBI taxonomy): domain Eukaryota; kingdom Metazoa; phylum Arthropoda; class Insecta; order Lepidoptera; family Noctuidae; genus Atethmia; species Atethmia centrago. The sequence continues at coordinate 23,935,631 of HG995374.1, read as the reverse complement.
AAATGATGAAAGTACTTAAACAAATGAGTTTTATTTTATAAGGCACTGATCAAATATTTGAAACTTTTAACGAGTGCAAGTTCAAGATCGAGGTCACCGTACCTACTACTGGAAGGACGACACAAAATTTCATACAAGCTGCGTACTGCTAACAGGACACCCGGAAGTTTCCCGGCAGGACGGAAACCCGTCCTTATGGAAGAGCTTCCAGCAGGACAGTTCATTGGGTGACCTGATATAATACCTACTTGTATGACAAAACTTACTTACAATTCTGAACTAGGTTTTTACTACGACTAGGCACTTAGATTCCTTCTTTCAACTCAAAGATTTCAAATAATAATATAGTCATCATCATCTGTCTAGGCTTTTCCCAACTATGTTGTGGTTGGCTTCCAATGTAACCGGATGCCGCTGAATACCAGTATTTCGCAAGGAGTGACTGCTTATCTGCCTTCCACAACCCAGTTACTGGGTAATACGATATCCCTTGGTAAGATTAGCTGTCAGATTATTGGGCTTTTTACTACCCGTAATAACTGTTAAAGATCTACATATGACAGCTGGGACCAACGGCTTAACGTGCATTCCGAGGCACGGAGGGATCTCGAATTATGTAATGCATGGTCCCCACCCACGGTTAGTCCGTGGGTGGGGACCATGCATTACATAATTCATCACAAGTGTAGCCTAAACTTCGATCGACCCGTGCGTCTGTTATCATTTAGCCATAAGCCCCGACCATACAAACACGCTCACGCACACGAGCTCTTCGGCATTATCGAGCAGCAGGCTTAGCATGACACTCTCTATTTCTTCGAAGAATATACCTTTTTTGACCTCCCACCGTAGAAATCTTTCTACATAAAAAAGGACCTAGACAAAGATCGTTAGAAACGAAAGACAAGATGACAGATTGTAGAAGGATTTCTACGGTGAGATGTCGAAAACTGAGAAACGAAATGTCACTTTGTATAGAAAGAGCCGTGTCTATTCTTCGAAGAAATAGATACCCTTATTCATAAAACTTAGCATGCCTATTTTAGTTAAAATAGGTTTTGTCACTTTCTAACAAACACAAATGTCAGTGTGACAAACGAACGTTAGCAGCATTTTAACTAAAATACGTTTGATGGACGTTTATGAATAAGAGCCAGAATGTCATGCTAAGCCTGCAGGTGGTGTGAAAAAAATATTCTGTCTATAATAATAATAATACCCCACCGCCGTATCTCTACGTTGACGTCGTGGTGGGGCTTGCGCGCTCCAAACTCTGGGTCAGTGCCGGTACCGTTTACTTTGCCGGAACAGGTCTAGGGTAAGGAGCTAGATTAAGAGAGATACTGAAACCCGCAGGGCAGCCACGTGGCGAGCTCTTGGGCAGTAGCGACCCCACGGACCCTATCTCCCGAGAGTAGGTCTGTTCCTCACCTTTGGCTTGCCTTTATTGGTCGGCTGGAGTGAACACTCACGAGGAACAGAGCTCCCACGTCTTTCTTGCCTTTATTGGCCGGCTTGAGTGGAGATTCGCAAGAGCAAACGTGCTCGGAGGAAGGAAGTATTGCAGTACGATGCTGATAGGGATCTTGATCGTAATTCCGGGATTATCCTGATAGCCGTGCAATACTTCTCCACTCCTCATAAGCACCTCAGGACATGTTGCCCCCTTGTCGCTACGTCATTATGTGCTAGCGACAGTTTCCGGGGGCCCATTATTGAGTGTGCAAGTCACCCCCAGCCATTTTATCTGTGTATATTAAGGTGCAGAGTGTGTGTAGAGCAGCAGTGGCCCGGTAGTAATGGCCGTGACTTACGAGTTACAGGTTCGAACCCAGACAGGCGCACTACTTTGTGTAAAATTATTTCATCACCACTGCTCACAAAACAGTGAAGGAAAACATCGTGAGGAAACCGACATGTCCTAGAACCAAAAATTCGAAGTCATGTGACATCTACCAACCCGCTCTGGGCCCGCGTGGTGGATTACGTCCCATTCCCTCTCACAGAGAGGAGGCCTGTCTCAGCAGTGGGAACATTATAGGCTGATTATGTATATTAAGGTGCGTACAGATTAAGTAACATATTTTATAACTTCTGCTATATAACACGTCCACATTATTTAACATTGTTGTATCATAATTAAACATATAACGAGACCGTACACATTAAAATAACAGATTAATATTACAGTGTAATATAACAATCCAATATGATGTGACTCATGCGCAGAAATTATATAATATTGTTGCACAAACTAATAGAAAATATAACTTATTTTTGTAACACATATCGTCCACATTTATAAAACATATTATGTAACTATGTTTTATAATATGTTTTGTTATATAGTCTGTACGCACCTTAATATAACATTGATCAGGCAGCCCTTCCATAGTTCAAGGCCCAATATGTTTTGTTTACATGTTCTGCAACAGTCCTGCATCAATCGGGGTTATCCTTGGGTGCACTTGGATAGTGCAAACAGAGATAATCATCGGCTGGTGCCTCATTCCATTTAAATTTGTCTACGTTCCTCGAACTATATCAAAAATGTAAAAAAAAAATCACAAAATACTCGTATATCAACTGTTGGGAATCGAACTTAGGTTTCGAAAGCAGTCGCCGCCAATGTTTGACTGCTCAGATCCATACGTATGATAATTATTTAAAAGGTTAAATCTGTAACTATCGGCTATATACGTTTCCCGTTTAGTTCAGTTCAACAATTTTTTTTTGTGATTTCTGACTTTTCTAGTACTCAAACCTCATTTGGTCCGATACAGATTTTATCCTTATAAGAAACAGAATGAGGGACTCTTGGCTAAATTATAAAAGCCGCACGGGTCGATCGAAGGTTAAGTTACACTTGCCGCCGTCGATTCGTGGATGGGTAACCATTCATTACAAATCGAGACCCGTCCATGCCTCGGAAAGCAGGTTAAGCTGGTTGTCCTCGTGCACGTATGGGAGTGGCGCGAGGAAGCGAAACACCGGGGCGTAACTCCGTTGCCGCGAGAAATTGCGGCACAGCGGACAGAGCTCCGGCGGGATCTCATGGCGACATGGAGAGTGCGATTGTCACACGCCGTGGCACCTTAGAGAGGCGCCACGGCGTCCTCACCTTCCGCCGGACGCAGGTACTCACCGGACACGACAGCTTCGGGAGGTTCCTGTGTCGGATAAGGCGAGAGGAAACGCCAGGGTGTCACCACTGTGTGGATCGCCCGGAGAACACGGTGGAGCATACGGTAGAGGTCTGCCCGACTTGGGCAGAGCACCGCCGTGTCCTCTCGGAGGCGATCGGCGGCAGAGATCTCTCGCGTCCAGCCCTGGTTCAGGCCATGGTACGGAGCGAGCGGGCATGGGCAGCCGTCACTTCCTTCTGCGAAGCAGTAATGCTCGCGAGGCGGGAGACGTTGAGGGAAAGGAAAATTTCGCGCCCTCTCGCCCCAGCCGCCGCAGGAGACACCGTGGGCGTAGGGAATCCCGGGCGGATTCCGAGCCACCGTAGGCGCGGGCTTGCAGACGATAAGCAATGGGTATCTCACCGTCCGGTAAGGACCAGGCCCAGGTCGACGGCGCGTTGTGTTCCACGCGCGCCTCAAAGAGATGTCATCAGCACAAGTGTAGGGGTCCACTAGGGCCGATGCCTGCCGGGGTCGTGGGAAGGTACAAAAGGGTTACAGAGGCCCCTGGCAACACAGGAAATGGAAGGGACACGGGTGGGTTTTAGTCAGTAAGAGTCTGACACACCCTCCCGCTCCGCCCAATGCGGGAGAAGTTATTTGATAAATTCCCACATAAATAAAAAAAAAGCTGGCTATCATTTGTAAAATTTTGACATTCGGTACGGGTAGCAGAAGCCCAAAGTCTACAGTCTTCCAAAGGGCATCTTGTTACCCAGCAAATGGGTTGTGGAGGTCAGATAGGTAATAGTCGTTTATTTTGTATTACTGGTATTCAGCTGCATTTGGCTTGACTGGAAGCTGACCTCAACATAGTTGGGTTGGCAGGCAGATTGATAAGAAACAGGATCGATTGGCATCAAAAGACTATTTTTCTTTCAAAATCTGTGAATGCAGCTCGAAATGTTTGAAAAGTTAAGGGCAGTCCCCCAAGACCGTTGTCTTGTAGCGACAACGGTTAAGGTACCTCCCCTTATTGCCCAATCTCAAATATCCATCCTATATATGTCATGATTGACTGCATAGCTCCATAAAGGTATAGCGTGATGATAATTATTTAAAAGGTTAAATCTGTATTTATCTGCATTTTCTAACCTTTTGGCTCGTCTTTTTATAATTTGCGGTAAGCTGTAAAACAATACGAACATCAACAATATTTCTCATACCCCTCAGCAAATAGCTTGATAATTTTGTATAGATTATTCCTACAAGTCTGGTTAGTCTACAGCTAACCAGACTTGTAGGAATAATCTACACAAAATTTGAATAAAATCTATCCAGTATTATATGCGTGATGCTGGAACATACATTCAGACAAACGAACAAATATTCTAAAAACTACGTTTTCGCCACGGCCTCGTCGGTCAGTGGCAAGGTATTCAACGCGCAGGTGAGGTTGGCATTTGGGGAGTCCGGTTGTAGTGTACCCCCTTACACCCCTTTTTTATTTTTGGTTGGGAAATCATCAAATATCTTCTCCCGCTTTGGGCGGAGCGGGAGGGTGTGTCAGACTCTTACTGACTAAAACCCAACCGTATTCCTTCCGTTGCCTGTGTTGCCAGGGGCCTCGGTAACACTTTAGTACCTTCCCGCGACCCCGGCAGGACCCCCTTACACCCCTAGGAATAGAAATGTACTTTGTTGTAAAAAATATTGTCAACGGAACGAAGGATTCTGGATCTGACGACACTGGGAATCCTATTGTGAGGTCTAGGAAGTCAATCCACTTGAAAGTAATCTCTGAGACTTTATTATTAATTAAGTGCATATATTATATCGAGCAAAAGGTTATTGCTGGAATTGGAGAGTTTACGTTGTTATACGTTTTTAGAAACAAAGTTTCCATTAATAACATTTTTATAAACATTGTTTATCTCTCAGCCGCAGTTTGCCCTGACAACGAAAGATATTCGACCTGCTTACAAGCTGAATGCAGAGCTCTAAACTGTACCCATAAAGACCAGTCAGTGCCTTGCATCCGACTGGACCCAATCATCATCTGCCTAGCCTTTTCCCAACAACGTTGGGGTCGGCTAGACCGACTGGACTCAATATTTTGCAAAAAGGGATGTGTTTGTGAAGAAGGATATTATCGAAACGAAGCTGGCATCTGTGTTCTGCAGGGCAAATGTGAACGTAAGTAGAATATGGAATGATTTTCAAGCTGGGCATTTAGGTATACAGGGTGTTAGGGACATCGACTCGCAGACTGTCATTACATTTAGAACATGATTCTAGCGCTCCCAGCGTATACATTTTTTGTTGTTTCTTTCAAATCTGCTGTCTCATACCGCGGTCAAAATGTGTGTAACAGCATACTTTTTCTGGGGTTCTGGTATCATGAAATGTGCTGCATTTATGATAAGATACGATCGTCAGGCTTTTATTAACTTTCACGTCGTGGCCATTCTAAGCACATAATAAAAGCTTCTCATATCATCTGACAACCCCATCTAATCTTAACCCCCATGTCTAGTAGGTCCTGAGTCCTTAATCTTTATTGTTTGCCTCTTGGCCATCATTATTAGCTAGGTACTACTTTTAAATAATCTGATCCAATTAATTTAAATTCTTGAACGTGAACTAGTGGCAAACTAGTGGCAGCTTCTGTATTCATACATCATATAAATTTTATTAGTCGTTTGAAATCATTTTTATTTTTCAGCTCCAAAAACTTGTGGTGAAAACGAAGTTTTGGATAACTGCTCATTGACCTGCAATTCCGATAATTGCCCTCAATCGGCTGATGAGGAGCAAGTGTGCACGCGGTCGGACCCTTGTGTTACGGCTTGTAAATGCAAGTTCAACTACAAACGCGCTGAAAATGGAACTTGTATACCGACGAGAGATTGTCGTAAGTCCAGCAAGTACTTTTGTTACATACATCACGCCTGTATTAGAGAGTTAGGTAGGGGTGTACCTATAGTACACCCATATTTCGCCAGTTATGTATGTACGTGCCTTGGGGAATAGAGCCTAGAGGTGAGCCTATTGCCATCAACTGGGCACAAATCCAGGCTCCGGGCTACTATTGAGAAATTCCGGAAGGTAAAACCCAATAACACTTTGCCCGACCCCGGTATCGAACTCAGGACTTCATGGTCAGCAATAGTAGCGCTAGCAACCACTAGATCAACGAGGCCTTTCTTTTCTGATAGACGAATTATTGACTAACATGACAGTGTGAAAGAAGATTCATGTTGGACGTTAGTGACTTAGGCTACGTTCATACGTTCCATTTCCTGAGCCAAACCTGTCTAATGCAAAAAATATAATTTAAGCCGCAATAATTCTTTCAGCTCCATTCGACTGCAACGCTACACCCAATGAAGAGTTTGATGCCTGCCCTCCCATTTGCCCGACTGATGAATGTGGTAAACCCAGACTTGAAGGTAAATGCCCATTTAGAATAGGCATTATTCTGCAATGCAAACCAAAATGCCAATGTATCGATGGATATGGCAGAAGTAATGGAACCTGTGTGCCGTTTGAAGAATGCCGTAAGAACCTGATTTTATGTATTTCTTTAACTCTTGCGGGATCTTCTCCCTCTTATTTAAATTTCACACATGCAAAGTGTGTGTTGATACGCAGGTTTATAGACAATTTATACTAAATATTAGCCATGGTGGCCATTGACAAAAACCCAAAACCCATGGAGGTCGGGTTATTCTAACTGTATAATTGTGATTCTTAACTCAGTTGGGAAGAAGGCTAGGCATCTGCCTAGCTTGCATATATTCATCATCTGATTGTGAAGTTACAACCCTTGACATCCATTGTTCATGATATCATTCGGCAAGCATTGTTCGATCATGCTTTTCAAACAAATTATTCAGCTGAAAATATTTCGTCGTTTTGTATTTTTATTCACATTTACTAATCTCTTAAAAATATCGGATATTTAAGTCGACTCATTTTTAGAAAATTAAATGTCTAGTCTTTAATCTCTCTTGCAGCTGACCTCTGCCCCGCCAAAGAGGTGTACTCCTCATGCGTGCAACAAACTTGCCGTCCGCAGAACTGTTCAGATCGTGACGTTGCCATGAAGACCAATTGCACATGTGACGCAGCTTCGTGCCAGCGAGGCTGTGTTTGCCAGGAGAACTACTACCGAAATGACAAAGGAGTTTGTGTTTCTTATGAAGAGTGTGGAGGTGAGAATCTTGGTTCATACATAGGCATCTAAGCAGTGAAATTTGCATGAGTTACTGATCTGACTACTGTAGTGCCAGCTCGAGAACAATCCATCGAATTTTGCACCACCCTAATTCAAATAAACATCTGATCCGTCGGCACCCGCAGCCTTCAGTAACAATTTCCCATTGCTTGCAAATTATTTCGTTTTTAGTGAATTGATCATTAATTCACTAAACTGCGTTCTAATGGCGCAAGACTGATATACTAACTGTTGCATTCTTACACATTATTGCTCACGAAGATCTATTACTGAAATGATATAACAGTAGATTGTAAACACACGGGATTCCTCATTAACAGTCACCTAACCATAGATATTTATAACCACGGATGACAGAAGAGGCTTAGCTTAGTTTTTTTGTGTGTACGTTTCTCGAACTGTATCAAAAAAAAATAAAAAAAGCACAAAATACTCGTATAACAACTGTTGGTAATCGAACTTAGGTTTGCAAAGCAGTCGCCGAACCACTAAGCTATTTGCTTTGTTGAAAGTTGACTAAAATCGACGTTCTTATATACATATATCATGTTTGACTGCTCAGCTCCATACATATGTTAATTATTTAAAAGGTTAAATCTGTAACTATCGGCTATATTCGTTTCCTGTTCAGCCCAGTTTATAGATTTTTTTTTTTCTGATTTCTTACTTTTCTAGTACTCAAACCTCAGTTGGTCCGATACAGATTTTATCCTTATAAGAAACAGAATGAGGGACTCGTGGCTAAATGATAAAAGCCGCTCGGGTCGGTCGAAAGTTAAGTCACTCTTGCCGCGGTCGATTCGTGGATGGGTGACCATCCATTAAAGATCGAGACCCGTCCATGCCTCGAAAAGCACGTTAAGCTGGCTATTAATTGTAGATTTTTGACATTCGGTACGGGTAGTCAGAAGCCCAAAAGTCTTACAGTCTTACCAAAGGGCATCTTGTTACCCAGCAAATGGGTTGTGGAGGTCAGATAGGTAATAGACCGACACCCGCTAAGTATACGTATGTATCTGCCAGATAAACGAAACGGTTTTTATTGCATTTTTGGCATCTATATACCTATATTTACCACATACAAGTTTATTTTATTTTTTCAATTAACCCAACATACTTTTTTCTCAAACGTATAATTGCTTATCTGAATAAGCTGACAAATAAACACAGCGTACAACCATTTAAGTTCCAGTTACATACTTTGACGCGGGGGAAAAGGGCGCACGGTGCGGGTAACTGCCGGTCACTCAGTTCTTCGGCGGGAAGCGAGTTGTGCGCGCGAGTGTTGCGTTGTTTTTTACCATGTCGAGTGAACATTATAAATTTTTAACTACATTAAGGGAAGATGCAATTAAAAGACCAAAAATGCTGTGGACCAAATAATAAGCGTAACATCAGACCAGATAGACTCGCCATCGAGGCAAGATAAGTAATATTAACTGAATATTTTGTAATTATTAAAGTATATATTTTAAGTGCACCCATAAATTGAGATTTCTACCTATACTGTAAATATTTGAACACGTCTTAGAATGAAAATCTATCGTCATGACGACATTACTGCAATTTATTCATTCCCGATGCATAAGTATGTAACTACTTAGTTACACATTTTTACGTCGGAATTTAGTTTGATTGAAAAATGTATCTAGGCACTTACATACTTATTCTACGGAATGTGTTTAAAATGAAATCAGTTAACTGACACATATATTGTTTTACATTGGATTTTAACTTGATTATTAATATCTATCTCTAGACTTACATAGTTTTACTTTAATGAAATGATGTTGATTATCGTATAAAATCGAGTGTTTTATTGTGGTTCGATTGTTTCAGATACTCCAGTACACTTCTCAAAATATTTCACTGATGAAGACTTGCAACAAATGACGGAATTCATAGAAAACACTGACGAAGAAACAAGTGCTGCATAAAACCATCTTAAACCCTCAGAATGTTCCAGAACACATTTCCCAACCGTCACAAGTCATACAGCTCCAGTGATTTTGCCAAGTAACTCTCATGACCCCATATTGGCAACTATAACGCCACAATCACCCATGATGAGCAATGTCAGTTCAGGTATTCGAAATGATATTTCTATCGAGTCGCCAAATTTTTCGTCAGTCATAGCTCAAGCAATTGCTCAGTTAGATTGTGATATATCACCAGCTCCTACGCCAAACGTTGTCATGCCAGTTAGCTCACCTATGCCAATACAAACCCCAATAACAGAAAACACTCTTTCTGACATTGAACCATCACCGAGGCGCAGGCTATCCACAAGAAAAAAAGATAAAGGTAGATTACGAATGGTTCATCAAGACCAATGGTTGGATGTTATGCGTAAGAAAAATAAAAATTTAGGAAATTAAAATGTTCACAAAAAATTACTAATGTTGACAGACATTTGCTTTTTGTGGCATTTTGGTCAATGGGAGATATAGTTCGTCATTGGGATTTTATCAATAAGTACTGTGATAAAATTACAAAACATAGGGTTACTACTGAAACTGCCTCTAGAAGAGAATTTACTTTGCGGTATTATTTACCAACAAAAATAGATAAAAAACAAGATGATAATGAGGTACATGAAAATGATTTAGTGTCTCCAAAGACACAGAGAACGAAGATACAGGTTTGTAAAACCATGTTTTTGAACACTTTTGGGATCAAACAAGGCCTGGTATATTTTGCTTTGAAAAAGCTTTCATTGCAAGCCACTGTTGTCCACGACAAAAGAGGCATCCATAGACATACTAAGAAAATTACTGAGGAGATGATTGCAAGTGTTTGTGATCATGTGAACAGCTTTGCACCTGTGGAATCGCATTATGTTCGAAAACGTACGAATAAAGTATACTTAGATGGATCTCTTACATTTGCTCGAATGTTTTTACTGTATAACGATTGGAATGATCCTCAAAATCAAAGTAAAGTTAAAACAGCAAGACAATACTGAGACATTGTTAATAAGAATATAAATTTAGGGTTCCACGTCCCCAAAAAAGATCAGTGTGATGTTTGTCAAGTGTATAAAAACTTACCACGTCCTGTGACTGAAGAGCAGCTTAACATATACAATACCCACATGAGAAACAAGACTAGCGCGAGAGCTAAAGAACAAAGATAAAGAAAGCACTATGAAATCAAAAGAAGTACTCACAGCGGTATATGATTTTCAAAAAGTGCATGAAATGCCCTGTGGAGAAACTAGTATTCTTTATTATAAGAGAAAGCTAACTATGTTCAATTTTACAATATACGAAATGGGAAGCAGAGTTGCTAAGTGCTATGTTTGGGATGAAAGCACTGCAAACCGAGGAGCAAACCAGGTGAGTAGCTGTTTATATGACTATATTAAAGGACTTCACCAAAAAGGCATAAAAACATTCAACTTTTGGTCCGAAAATTGCGGGGGACAAAACCGCAATCGTATCGTTTTTACAGCCTATTTACGAGCTGCAAAAGACTTTGAAGTCACTATAACTCATAAATATTTTGAGAAAGGCCATACACAAAATGAGGGTGATAGTGTTCACGTCCTTATCGAGAGAACTGCCAAGAATAAAATGGTGTACACCCCCGAACAATGGTATGCCCTTATAAGGTGGGCCAAACAAGATGGAAACCCTCACTTAGTCCAGGAAATGACTACTTTAAATTTTATGAATTTCAAAGCACTTCTCCCTGGATGCAACTGGACTATAACTACAAACAGAGAACGAGTTTTCTGGTCTCAACTAAGACAGTTAGAGATATGGCCGCAATTCTCTGTCAGGATACAGTATAAAACAGATTTTTGTGACCATGAGTTCAAATACATTATTGTAAATAATGCACTAGAGACTCCCAAAACCAGATCAAGGAACCGCATAAGATTAGAGAACAGTCCATTTCCAGCCCCTCTAGCAAGAACATTGACCCAAGCTTACGAGGGGAAATTACCAATACCCGAGGCTAAACTTCAGGATTTGAAGTACTTATGCCGAAATAATGTTATACCATCTGTTTATCATGACTTTTACATGAGTTTGATAGAGGGCAGCAATGAGAACCAACATGACAATGAAGATGAAGAAGACGAAGAAGAGGAATGAAGAAGTCATCTTGTGATCTCTGTACTGATTAGGTTGATTACTGTTGTGGTCATAAGCCATTAATGATAAATTAAAACGTGCAATTTTATTACTCAATAAGTAAAATATAGAATAAAACCTTGTTAAAATCATTATAAGTAAGTAAACAATGATAAATCAGTAATATAATATTAAATTTGATCTCAGTACAAGAATGTCCAAATAGCTAGATGAAACGACTGATTTATATAATTGATAAGTAATACTTTTATATAGGTTAAATATAGGTATAATTCTATTTAGAATTAACATTACCTACTTTATTTTGAGAATTTATTTTGAGACAAACCCCATACTTTTTACGAAATAAACAAAAACTGCCTTTAAGGCAATGTTTTATAAAGTTTAAGAATATTTTTATTATTGGATTGTTTTACATAAGTGATTTCCAGTTCAGTAAGAACTTATACCTAATAAAACATGAGAGAAAAGTCTGATTACCAGTAGGTAGGTAGATGCCATTTTTTTATTATTGTTACATTAGATTTTCGGTGTTATAAACATACAACATATAATTAATAATAATGTTACTTTTTGACACGTGAAACGTTTGAAATTTATATTTTTGTGTTTTGAAAATAAACATTAAATAATACAAATATATCCATTGCTTTTATTTCAAAATACCAAAACACATGATGATTTTTACAAGTTTGGAATTCAGTTACACTTGTATTCACAATAATATAATTACGGTGGTAAATTATGTAAGTATCAGTTACACAGGATATTTCAATTAACTTTACCAATTGTAAGTACGTATCTGGCTGTTAAAGCAATAAGGTGCCTGAATATTCCAATGAAGAAATGTGTATGTGCCAGTTAGCATATTTTCATTGTTTTTTACAACGCAGTAAAAGTATGCATGTGTGATAAAACAAAAACTTGAAGATTTAGAAACAAAAATACTCTTAAATTATAAATTTCACTTAAGTTTAAACCCGCTCACCAAATATTATACTTTAATTCCATATAGGGGCTTAGCAACGGCGATTTAAAAAATTGAAATCTTCAATTCGCTCTCCTATAAAATTTGCATTTGTCAGTTACTTAGTTGTACTTAGGAGGTGTTGAGACGTTTAATTTAAATTACTGGTATTCAGCTGCATCCGGCTAGACTGGAAGCCGACCTCAACATAGTTGGGTTGACAGGCAGATTGATAAGAAACAGGATCGATTGGCATAAAAAAAACTATATTTTTTTCAAAATCTGTGAATGCAGATCGAAATTTTTCAAAAAGATAAGGCCAGTCTCCCAGGACGGTTGTCTTGTAGCGACAACGGTTAAGGTACCAGCCCTTATTGCCCAATCTCAAATATCCATCCTGTACATGTCATGATTGACTGCATAGCGATAATCATTTAGAAGGTTAAATCTGTATTTATCTACAATTTTTGAACCTCGTCTCGCACGTCTTTTTATAATTTGCGGTAAGCTGTAAGAGAATACGAACATCAAGCAATATTGTTGACCCCCTTTAGCAAATAGCGTGATAATTTAAAGCCTGTAGACTGACCAGACTTATAGGAAATATCTATACGAAATTTGAATAAAATCTCTCCGGTAGTATATGCGTGATCCTTTTTTTTTTTTGGGTGGTAAATCATCAAATAATCATAATCATCAAATAACTACTCCCGCTCTGGGCGGAGCGGGAGGGTGTGTCAGATTCTTACTGACTAAAACCCACCCGTATTCCTTCCGTTGCCTGTGTTGCCAGGGGCCTCGTTAACACTTTAGTAGGTACTAAAGTGTTAACGAGGCCCCTGGAAGGTTCCCGCGACCCCGGCAGGCATCGGCCCTAGTGGACCCCTACACTTGTGCTGACGACATCTCTTTGAGGCGCGCGTGGAATACAACGCGCCGTCGACCCGGGCCTAGTCCTTACCGGACGGTGATCTACCCATTGCTTACCGTCCGCAAGCCGCCCGGGATTCCCTACGCCCAGGGCGTCTCCTGCGGCAGCTAAGGGCGAGAGGGCGCGAAATTTGCCTATCCCTCAACCGTCCCGCCTCCTCCTTGGCGAGCATTACTATTTCGCAGAAGAAGGTGACGGCTACCCATGCCCTCTCGGTCCGTACCAAGGCCTGAACCAGGGCCGGACGCGAGAGATCTCTGCCACCGATCGCCTCCACGCAACGCGGTGCTCTGCCCAAGCCGGACAGACCTCCACCGTATGCTCCACCGTGTCCTACGGGTGATCTACACATATACGTGATGCTGGAACATGCATTCAGACAAACAGACGAATATTCTAAAAACTATATTTTCGCCAGCGCCTCGTCCGTCAGTGGCAAGGTATACCGCGCGCAGTTGAGGTTGGCATTTGGGGAGTCAGGTTGTAGTGTACCCCCTTACACCCCTACAAATAGAAATGTACCTTGTTGTAAAAAATATTGTCAACGGAAAGAAGGATTCTGGATCTGACGACACTGGGAATACTAGTGTGAGGTCTAGGAAGTCAATCCACTTGAAAGTAATCTCTGAGACTTTATTATTAACTATGTGTATATATTATTTATAGTAGAAATGTAAACTGGAATTGGAGAATTTTCGTTATTAGACGTTTTTAGAAACCAAGTTTCCATTAATAAAGTTTGAATAAACATTGTGTAACTCTCAGCCGGAGTTTGCCCTGACAACGAAAGATATTCGACCTGCATACAAGCTGAATGCAGAGCTCTAAACTGTACCCAAAAAGACCAGTCAGTACCTTGCGTCCGACTGGACCCAAAATTTTGCGAAAAGGGATGTGTTTGTGAAGAAGGTTATTTGCGGAACGAAGCTGGTATCTGTGTTCTGGAGGGCAAATGCGAACGTAAGTAGAATATGGAATGATTTTCAAGCTGGGCGTTTAGGTATACAGGGTGTTAGGGACATCGACTCGCAAACGCGATTCGCGATTCGAGCGCTCCTAGCGTATAAATTTTTTGTTGTTTTTTTTCAAATCTGCTGTCTCAATGTCAAAATGTACTCTAATGTAACCTACACGGTCAAAATGTATGTAACATCAGATTTTTTTTCTGGGTTTCTGGTATCATGTGCTGAATTTATGGTAACAGCATGCGCGTTGATGTCTGTTACACCGATGCACATAATTAAAGAGGACGATGTTTTTGGACTCATTAAACGCTAGGAAATCATTAAACGCTTAAGATCGTCCGACTTTTACTGACTTTCACGTCGTGGCCATTCTAAGCACATAATAAAAGCTTCTCATATCATCTGACAACCCCACCTAATCTTAACCTCCATGTCTAGTAGGTCCTGAGTCCTTAATCTGTATTGTTTGCCTCTTGGCCATCATTATTAGCTAGGTACTACTTTTAAATGATCTAATCCAATTAATTTAAATTCTTGAACGTGAACTAGTGGCAAACAACCTACCTGTAAAATTAGCTTCTGTATTCATACATCATATAAATTTTATTAGTCGTTTTAAATCATTTTTATTTTTCAGCTCCAAAAACTTGTGGTGAAAACGAAGTTTTGGATAACTGCTCAGCGACGTGCAATTCCGATAATTGCCCTCAATCGGCTGATGAGGAGCAAGTGTGCACGCGGTCGGACCCTTGTGTTCCGGCTTGTAAATGCAAGTTCAACTACAAACGCGCTGAAAATGGAACTTGTATACCGACGAGAGATTGTCGTAAGTCCAGCAAGTACTTTTGTTACATACATCACGCCTGTATTAGAGAGTAAGGTAGGGGTGTACCTATAGTACACCCATATTTCGCCAGTTATGTATGTACGTGCCTCGGGGAATAGAGCCTAGAGGTGAGCCTATTGCCATCAACTGGGCACAAATCCAGACTCCGGGCTACTATTGAGAAATTCCGGAAGGTAAAACCCAATAACACTTTGCCCGACCCCGGTATCGAACTCAGGACTTCATGGTCAGCAATAGTAGCGCTAGCAACCACTAGATCAACGAGGCCTTTCTTTTCTGATAGACGAATTATTGACTAACATGATAGTGGGAAAGAAGATTCATGTTGGACGTTAGTGACTTAGGCTACGTTCATACGTTCCATTTCCTGAGCCAAACCTGTCTAATGCAAAAAATATAATTTAAGCCGCAATAATTTTTTCAGCTCCATTCGACTGCAGCGCTAAACCCAATGAAGAGTTTAATGCCTGCCCTCCCATTTGCCCGACTGATGAATGTGGTAAACCCAGGCTTGAAGGTAAATGCCCATTTAGAATAGGCATTATTCTGCAATGCAAACCAAAATGCCAATGTATCGATGGATATGGCAGAAGTAATGGAACCTGTGTGCCGTTTGAAGAATGCCGTAAGAACCTAATTTTATGTATTTCTTTAACTCTTGCGGGATCTTCTCCCTCTTATTTAAATTTCACACATGCAAAGTGTGTGTTGATACGCAGGTTTATAGACAATTTATACTAAATATTAGCCATGGTGGCCATTGACAAAAACCCAAAACCCATGGAGGTCGGGTTATTCTAACTGTATAATTGTGATTCTTAACTCAGTTGGGAAGAAGGCTAGGCATCTGCCTAGCTTGCATATATTCATCATCTGATTGTGAACTTACAACACTTGACATCCATTGTTCATGATATCATTCGGCAAGCATTGTTCGATCATGCTTTTCAAACAAATTATTCAGCTGAAAATATTTCGTCGTTTTGTATTTTTATTCACATTTACTAATCTTTTAAAAATATCGGATATTTAAGTCGACTCATTTTTAGAAAATTAAATGTCTAGTCTTTAATCTCTCTTGCAGCTGACCTCTGCCCCGCCAAAGAGGTGTACTCCTCATGCGTGCAACAAACTTGCCGTCTGCAGAACTGTTCAGATCGTGACGTTGCCATGAAGACCAATTGCACATGTGACGCAGCTTCGTGCCAGCGAGGCTGTGTTTGCCAGGAGAACTACTACCGAAATGACAAAGGAGTTTGTGTTTCTTATGAAGAGTGTGGAGGTTGGTTCATACATAGGCATCTAAGCAGTGAAATTTGCATGAGTTACTGATCTGACTACTGTAGTGCCAGCTCGAGAAAAATCCATCGAATTTTGCACCACCCTAATTCAAATAAACATCTGATCCGTCGGCACCCGCAGCCTTCAGTAACAATTTCCCATTGCTTGCAAATTATTTCGTTTTTAGTGAATTGATGAACGCCTGCGTTCATTAATTCACTAAACTGCGTTCTAATGGCGCAAGACTGATATACTGACTGTTGCATTCTTACACATTATTGCTCACGAAGATCTATTACTGAAATGATATAACAGTAGATTGTAAACACACGGGATTCCTCATTAACAGTCACCTTACCATAGATATTTATAACCACGGATGACAGAAGAGGCTTAGCTTAGTTTTTTTGTGTGTACGTTTCTCAAACTGTATCAAAAAAAATAAAAAAAAGCACAAAATACTCGTATATCAACTGTTGGTAATCGAACTTAGGTTTGCAAAGCAGTCGCCGAACCGCTAAACTATTTGCTTTGTTGAAAGTTGACTAAAATCGACGTTCTTATATATATCATGTTTGACTGCTCAGCTCCATACGTATGATAATTATTTAAAAGGTTAAATCTGTAACTATCGGCTATATTCGTTTCCCGTTCAGCCCAGTTTATAGATATTTTTTTCTGATTTCTTACTTTTCTAGTACTCAAACCTCAGTTGGTCCGATACAGATTTTATCCTTATAAGAAACAGAATGAGAGACTCGTGATAAAAGCCGCTCGTGTCGGTCGAAAGTTAAGTCACTCTTGCCGCGGTCGATTCGTGGATGGGTGACCATCCATTAAAGATCGAGACCCGTCCATGCCTCGGAAAGCACGTTAAGCTGGCTATTAATTGTAGATTTTTGACATTCGGTACGGGTAGTCAGAAGCCCAAAAGTCTTACAGTCTTACCAAAGGGCATCTTGTTACCCAGCAAATGGGTTGTGGAGGTCAGATAGGTAATAGACGTTTAATTTAAATTACTGGTATTCAGTTGCATTCGGCTAGACTGGAAGCCGACCTCAACATAGTTGGGTTGACAGGCAGATTGATAAGAAACAGGATCGATTGGCATCAAAAAACTATATTTTTTTCAAAATCTGTGAATGCAGATCGAAATTTTTCAAAAAGATAAGGCCAGTCTCCCAGGACGGTTGTCTTGTAGCGACAACGGTTAAGGTACCAGCCCTTATTGCCCAATCTCAAATATCCATCCTGTACATGTCATGATTGACTGCATAGCGATAATCATTTAGAAGGTTAAATCTGTATTTATCTACAATTTTCGAACCTCGTCTCGCACGTCTTTTTATAATTTGCGGTAAGCTGTAAGAGAATACGAACATCAAGCAATATTGTTGACCCCCTTTAGCAAATAGCGTGATAATTTAAAGCCTGTATACTGACCAGACTTATAAAAAATATCTATACGAAATTTGAATAAAATCTCTCCGGTAGTATATGCGTGATCCTTTTTTTTTTTGGGTGGTAAATCATCAAATAATCATAATCATCAAATAACTACTCCCGCTCTGGGCGGTGCGGGAGGGTGTGTCAGATTCTTACTGACTAAAACCCACCCGTATTCCTTCCGTTGCCTGTGTTGCCAGGGGCCTCGTTAACACTTTAGTACCTTCCCGCGACCCCGGCAGGCATCGGCCCTAGTGGACCCCTACACTTGTGCTGACGACATCTCTTTGAGGCGCGCGTGGAATACAACGCGCCGTCGACCCGGGCCTAGTCCTTACCAGACGGTGAGACCATTGCTTACCGTCCGCAAGCCGCCCGGGATTCCCGACGCCCAGGGCGTCTCCTGCGGCAGCTAAGGGCGAGAGGGCGCGAAATTTGTCTTTCCCTCAACCGTCCCGCCTCCTCCTTGGCGAGCATTACTGTTTCGCAGAAGAAGGTGACGGCTACCCATGCCCTCTCGGTCCGTACCAAGGCCTGAACCAGGGCCGGACGCGAGAGATCTCTGCCACCAATCGCCTCCACGCAACGCGGTGCTCTGCCCAAGCCGGACAGACCTCCACCGTATGCTCCACCGTGTCCTACGGGTGATCTACACATATACGTGATGCTGGAACATGCATTCAGACAAACAGACGAATATTCTAAAAACTATATTTTCGCCAGCGCCTCGTCCGTCAGTGGCAAGGTATACCGCGCACAGTTGAGGTTGGCATTTGGGGAGTCAGGTTGTAGTGTACCCCCTTACACCCCTACAAATAGAAATGTACCTTGTTGTAAATAAATATTGTCAACGGAAAGAAGGATTCTGGATCTGACGATACTGGGAATCCTAGTGTGAGGTCTAGGAAGTCAATACACTTGAAAGTAATCTCTGAGACTTTATTATTTATTATGTATATATATTATTTAAAGTAGAAATGTAAACTGGAATTGGAGAATTTACGTTATTAGACGTTTTTAGAAACCAAGTTTCCATTAATAAAGTTTGAATAAACATTGTATAACTCTCAGCCGGAGTTTGCCCTGACAACGAAAGATATTCGACCTGCATACAAGCTGAATGCAGAGCTCTAAACTGTACCCAAAAAGACCAGTCAGTACCTTGCATCCGACTGGACCCAAAATTTTGTGAAAAGGGATGTGTTTGTGAAGAAGGTTATTTGCGGAACGAAGCTGGTATCTGTGTTCTGGAGGGCAAATGCGAACGTAAGTAGAATATAGAATGATTTTCAAGCTGGGCGTTTAGGTATACAGGGTGTTAGGGACATCGACTCGCAAACTGTCAATACATTCAGAACATGATTCGAGCGCTCCTAGCGTATAAATTTTTTGTTGGTTTTTTTTTCAAATCTGCTGTCTCAATGTCAAGATGTACTCTAATGTAACCTACACGGTCAAAATGTATGTAATATCAGATTTTTTTTCTGGGTTTCTGGTATCATGTGCTGAATTTATGGTAACAGCATGCGCGTCGATGTCTGTTACACCGATGCACATAATTAAAGAGGACGATGTTTTTGGACTCATTAAACGCTTAAGATCGTCGGACTTTTACTGACTTTCACGTCGTGGCCATTCTAAGCACATAATAAAAGCTTCTCATATCATCTGACAACCCCACCTAATCTTAACCTCCATGTCTAGTAGGTCCTGAGTCCTTTATCTGTATTGTTTGCCTCTTGGCCATCATTATTAGCTAGGTATTACTTTTAAATGATCTAATCCAATTAATTTAAATTCTTGAACGTGAACTAGTGGCAAACAACCTACCTGTAAAATTAGCTTCTGTATTCATACATCATATAAATTTTATTAGTCGTTTTAAATAATTTTTATTTTTCAGCTCCAAAAACTTGTGGTGAAAACGAAGTTTTGGATAACTGCTCATCGACCTGCAATTCCGATAATTGCCCTCAATCGGCTGATGAGGAGCAAGTGTGCACGCGGTCGGACCCTTGTGTTCCGGCTTGTAAATGCAAGTTCAACTACAAACGCGCTGAAAATGGAACTTGTATACCGACGAGAGATTGTCGTAAGTCCAGCAAGTACTTTTGTTACATACATCACGCCTGTATTAGAGAGTTAGGTAGGGGTGTACCTATAGTACACCCATATTTCGCCAGTTATGTATGTACGTGCCTTGGGGAATAGAGCCTAGAGGTGAGCCTATTGCCATCAACTGGGCACAAATCCAGACTCCGGGCTACTATTGAGAAATTCCGGAAGGTAAAACCCAATAACACTTTGCCCGACCCCGGTATCGAACTCAGGACTTCATGGTCAGCAATAGTAGCGCTAGCAACCACTAGATCAACGAGGCCTTTCTTTTCTGATAGACGAATTATTGACTAACATGACAGTGTGAAAGAAGATTCATGTTGGACGTTAGTGACTTAGGCTACGTTCATACGTTCCATTTCCTGAGCCAAACCTGTCTAATGCAAAAAATATAATTTAAGCCGCAATAATTCTTTTAGCTCCATTCGACTGCAGCGCTACACCCAATGAAGAGTTTGATGCCTGCCCTCCCATTTGCCCGACTGATGAATGTGGTAAACCCAGACTTGAAGGTAAATGCCCATTTAGAATAGGCATTATTCTGCAATGCAAACCAAAATGCCAATGTATCGATGGATATGGCAGAAGTAATGGAACCTGTGTGCCGTTTGAAGAATGCCGTAAGAACCTGATTTTATGTATTTCTTTAACTCTTGCGGGATCTTCTCCCTCTTATTTAAATTTCACACATGCAAAGTGTGTGTTGATACGCAGGTTTATAGACAATTTATACTAAATATTAGCCATGGTGGCCATTGACAAAAACCCAAAACCCATGGAGGTCGGGTTATTCTAACTGTATAATTGTGATTCTTAACTCAGTTGGGAAGAAGGCTAGGCATCTGCCTAGCTTGCATATATTCATCATCTGATTGTGAACTTACAACACTTGACATCCATTGTTCATGATATCATTCGGCAAGCATTGTTCGATCATGCTTTTCAAACAAATTATTCAGCTGAAAATATTTCGTCGTTTTGTATTTTTATTCACATTTACTAATTTCTTAAAAATATCGGATATTTAAGTCGACTCATTTTTAGAAAATTAAATGTCTAGTCTTTAATCTCTCTTGCAGCTGACCTCTGCCCCGCCAAAGAGGTGTACTCCTCATGCGTGCAACAAACTTGCCGTCCGCAGAACTGTTCAGATCGTGACGTTGCCATGAAGACCAATTGCACATGTGACGCAGCTTCGTGCCAGCGAGGCTGTGTTTGCCAGGAGAACTACTACCGAAATGACAAAGGAGTTTGTGTTTCTTATGAAGAGTGTGGAGGTTGGTTCATACATAGGCATCTAAGCAGTGAAATTTGCATGAGTTACTGATCTGACTACTGTAGTGCCAGCTCGAGAAAAATCCATCGAATTTTGCACCACCCTAATTCAAATAAACATCTGATCCGTCGGCACCCGCAGCCTTCAGTAACAATTTCCCATTGCTTGCAAATTATTTCGTTTTTAGTGAATTGATGAACGCCTGCGTTCATTAATTCACTAAACTGCGTTCTAATGGCGCAAGACTGATATACTGACTGTTGCATTCTTACACATTATTGCTCACGAAGATCTATTACTGAAATGATATAACAGTAGATTGTAAACACACGGGATTCCTCATTAACAGTCACCTTACCATAGATATTTATAACCACGGATGACAGAAGAGGCTTAGCTTAGTTTTTTTGTGTGTACGTTTCTCAAACTGTATCAAAAAAAATAAAAAAAAGCACAAAATACTCGTATATCAACTGTTGGTAATCGAACTTAGGTTTGCAAAGCAGTAGCCGAACCGCTAAACTATTTGCTTTGTTGAAAGTTGACTAAAATCGACGTTCTTATATATATCATGTTTGACTGCTCAGCTCCATACGTATGATAATTATTTAAAAGGTTAAATCTGTAACTATCGGCTATATTCGTTTCCCGTTCAGCCCAGTTTATAGATATTTTTTTCTGATTTCTTACTTTTCTAGTACTCAAACCTCAGTTGGTCCGATACAGATTTTATCCTTATAAGAAACAGAATGAGAGACTCGTGATAAAAGCCGCTCGTGTCGGTCGAAAGTTAAGTCACTCTTGCCGCGGTCGATTCGTGGATGGGTGAACATCCATTAAAGATCGAGACCCGTCCATGCCTCGGAAAGCACGTTAAGCTGGCTATTAATTGTAGATTTTTGACATTCGGTACGGGTAGTCAGAAGCCCAAAAGTCTTACAGTCTTACCAAAGGGCATCTTGTTACCCAGCAAATGGGTTGTGGAGGTCAGATAGGTAATAGACGTTTAATTTAAATTACTGGTATTCAGTTGCATTCGGCTAGACTGGAAGCCGACCTCAACATAGTTGGGTTGACAGGCAGATTGATAAGAAACAGGATCGATTGGCATCAAAAAACTATATTTTTTTCAAAATCTGTGAATGCAGATCGAAATTTTTCAAAAAGATAAGGCCAGTCTCCCAGGACGGTTGTCTTGTAGCGACAACGGTTAAGGTACCAGCCCTTATTGCCCAATCTCAAATATCCATCCTGTACATGTCATGATTGACTGCATAGCGATAATCATTTAGAAGGTTAAATCTGTATTTATCTACAATTTTCGAACCTCGTCTCGCACGTCTTTTTATAATTTGCGGTAAGCTGTAAGAGAATACGAACATCAAGCAATATTGTTGACCCCCTTTAGCAAATAGCGTGATAATTTAAAGCCTGTATACTGACCAGACTTATAAAAAATATCTATACGAAATTTGAATAAAATCTCTCCGGTAGTATATGCGTGATCCTTTTTTTTTTTGGGTGGTAAATCATCAAATAATCATAATCATCAAATAACTACTCCCGCTCTGGGCGGTGCGGGAGGGTGTGTCAGATTCTTACTGACTAAAACCCACCCGTATTCCTTCCGTTGCCTGTGTTGCCAGGGGCCTCGTTAACACTTTAGTACCTTCCCGCGACCCCGGCAGGCATCGGCCCTAGTGGACCCCTACACTTGTGCTGACGACATCTCTTTGAGGCGCGCGTGGAATACAACGCGCCGTCGACCCGGGCCTAGTCCTTACCAGACGGTGAGACCATTGCTTACCGTCCGCAAGCCGCCCGGGATTCCCGACGCCCAGGGCGTCTCCTGCGGCAGCTAAGGGCGAGAGGGCGCGAAATTTGTCTTTCCCTCAACCGTCCCGCCTCCTCCTTGGCGAGCATTACTGTTTCGCAGAAGAAGGTGACGGCTACCCATGCCCTCTCGGTCCGTACCAAGGCCTGAACCAGGGCCGGACGCGAGAGATCTCTGCCACCAATCGCCTCCACGCAACGCGGTGCTCTGCCCAAGCCGGACAGACCTCCACCGTATGCTCCACCGTGTCCTACGGGTGATCTACACATATACGTGATGCTGGAACATGCATTCAGACAAACAGACGAATATTCTAAAAACTATATTTTCGCCAGCGCCTCGTCCGCCTTACACCCCTACAAATAGAAATGTACCTTGTTGTAAATAAATATTGTCAACGGAAAGAAGGATTCTGGATCTGACGATACTGGGAATCCTAGTGTGAGGTCTAGGAAGTCAATACACTTGAAAGTAATCTCTGAGACTTTATTATTTATTATGTATATATATTATTTAAAGTAGAAATGTAAACTGGAATTGGAGAATTTACGTTATTAGACGTTTTTAGAAACCAAGTTTCCATTAATAAAGTTTGAATAAACATTGTATAACTCTCAGCCGGAGTTTGCCCTGACAACGAAAGATATTCGACCTGCATACAAGCTGAATGCAGAGCTCTAAACTGTACCCAAAAAGACCAGTCAGTACCTTGCATCCGACTGGACCCAAAATTTTGTGAAAAGGGATGTGTTTGTGAAGAAGGTTATTTGCGGAACGAAGCTGGTATCTGTGTTCTGGAGGGCAAATGCGAACGTAAGTAGAATATAGAATGATTTTCAAGCTGGGCGTTTAGGTATACAGGGTGTTAGGGACATCGACTCGCAAACTGTCAATACATTCAGAACATGATTCGAGCGCTCCTAGCGTATAAATTTTTTGTTGGTTTTTTTTTCAAATCTGCTGTCTCAATGTCAAGATGTACTCTAATGTAACCTACACGGTCAAAATGTATGTAATATCAGATTTTTTTTCTGGGTTTCTGGTATCATGTGCTGAATTTATGGTAACAGCATGCGCGTCGATGTCTGTTACACCGATGCACATAATTAAAGAGGACGATGTTTTTGGACTCATTAAACGCTTAAGATCGTCGGACTTTTACTGACTTTCACGTCGTGGCCATTCTAAGCACATAATAAAAGCTTCTCATATCATCTGACAACCCCACCTAATCTTAACCTCCATGTCTAGTAGGTCCTGAGTCCTTTATCTGTATTGTTTGCCTCTTGGCCATCATTATTAGCTAGGTATTACTTTTAAATGATCTAATCCAATTAATTTAAATTCTTGAACGTGAACTAGTGGCAAACAACCTACCTGTAAAATTAGCTTCTGTATTCATACATCATATAAATTTTATTAGTCGTTTTAAATAATTTTTATTTTTCAGCTCCAAAAACTTGTGGTGAAAACGAAGTTTTGGATAACTGCTCATCGACCTGCAATTCCGATAATTGCCCTCAATCGGCTGATGAGGAGCAAGTGTGCACGCGGTCGGACCCTTGTGTTCCGGCTTGTAAATGCAAGTTCAACTACAAACGCGCTGAAAATGGAACTTGTATACCGACGAGAGATTGTCGTAAGTCCAGCAAGTACTTTTGTTACATACATCACGCCTGTATTAGAGAGTTAGGTAGGGGTGTACCTATAGTACACCCATATTTCGCCAGTTATGTATGTACGTGCCTTGGGGAATAGAGCCTAGAGGTGAGCCTATTGCCATCAACTGGGCACAAATCCAGACTCCGGGCTACTATTGAGAAATTCCGGAAGGTAAAACCCAATAACACTTTGCCCGACCCCGGTATCGAACTCAGGACTTCATGGTCAGCAATAGTAGCGCTAGCAACCACTAGATCAACGAGGCCTTTCTTTTCTGATAGACGAATTATTGACTAACATGACAGTGTGAAAGAAGATTCATGTTGGACGTTAGTGACTTAGGCTACGTTCATACGTTCCATTTCCTGAGCCAAACCTGTCTAATGCAAAAAATATAATTTAAGCCGCAATAATTCTTTCAGCTCCATTCGACTGCAGCGCTACACCCAATGAAGAGTTTGATGCCTGCCCTCCCATTTGCCCGACTGATGAATGTGGTAAACCCAGACTTGAAGGTAAATGCCCATTTAGAATAGGCATTATTCTGCAATGCAAACCAAAATGCCAATGTATCGATGGATATGGCAGAAGTAATGGAACCTGTGTGCCGTTTGAAGAATGCCGTAAGAACCTGATTTTATGTATTTCTTTAACTCTTGCGGGATCTTCTCCCTCTTATTTAAATTTCACACATGCAAAGTGTGTGTTGATACGCAGGTTTATAGACAATTTATACTAAATATTAGCCATGGTGGCCATTGACAAAAACCCAAAACCCATGGAGGTCGGGTTATTCTAACTGTATAATTGTGATTCTTAACTCAGTTGGGAAGAAGGCTAGGCATCTGCCTAGCTTGCATATATTCATCATCTGATTGTGAACTTACAACACTTGACATCCATTGTTCATGATATCATTCGGCAAGCATTGTTCGATCATGCTTTTCAAACAAATTATTCAGCTGAAAATATTTCGTCGTTTTGTATTTTTATTCACATTTACTAATTTCTTAAAAATATCGGATATTTAAGTCGACTCATTTTTAGAAAATTAAATGTCTAGTCTTTAATCTCTCTTGCAGCTGACCTCTGCCCCGCCAAAGAGGTGTACTCCTCATGCGTGCAACAAACTTGCCGTCCGCAGAACTGTTCAGATCGTGACGTTGCCATGAAGACCAATTGCACATGTGACGCAGCTTCGTGCCAGCGAGGCTGTGTTTGCCAGGAGAACTACTACCGAAATGACAAAGGAGTTTGTGTTTCTTATGAAGAGTGTGGAGGTTGGTTCATACATAGGCATCTAAGCAGTGAAATTTGCATGAGTTACTGATCTGACTACTGTAGTGCCAGCTCGAGAAAAATCCATCGAATTTTGCACCACCCTAATTCAAATAAACATCTGATCCGTCGGCACCCGCAGCCTTCAGTAACAATTTCCCATTGCTTGCAAATTATTTCGTTTTTAGTGAATTGATGAACGCCTGCGTTCATTAATTCACTAAACTGCGTTCTAATGGCGCAAGACTGATATACTGACTGTTGCATTCT
The DNA here is from genome assembly GCA_905333075.3 of Atethmia centrago. Taxonomy (NCBI): domain Eukaryota; kingdom Metazoa; phylum Arthropoda; class Insecta; order Lepidoptera; family Noctuidae; genus Atethmia; species Atethmia centrago. Next base: position 23,909,288 of record HG995374.1, on the reverse strand, counting down.
TACACATTATTGCTCACGAAGATCTATTACTGAAATGATATAACAGTAGATTGTAAACACACGGGATTCCTCATTAACAGTCACCTTACCATAGATATTTATAACCACGGATGACAGAAGAGGCTTAGCTTAGTTTTTTTGTGTGTACGTTTCTCAAACTGTATCAAAAAAAATAAAAAAAAGCACAAAATACTCGTATATCAACTGTTGGTAATCGAACTTAGGTTTGCAAAGCAGTAGCCGAACCGCTAAACTATTTGCTTTGTTGAAAGTTGACTAAAATCGACGTTCTTATATATATCATATTTGACTGCTCAGCTCCATACGTATGATAATTATTTAAAAGGTTAAATCTGTAACTATCGGCTATATTCGTTTCCCGTTCAGCCCAGTTTATAGATATTTTTTTCTGATTTCTTACTTTTCTAGTACTCAAACCTCAGTTGGTCCGATACAGATTTTATCCTTATAAGAAACAGAATGAGAGACTCGTGATAAAAGCCGCTCGTGTCGGTCGAAAGTTAAGTCACTCTTGCCGCGGTCGATTCGTGGATGGGTGAACATCCATTAAAGATCGAGACCCGTCCATGCCTCGGAAAGCACGTTAAGCTGGCTATTAATTGTAGATTTTTGACATTCGGTACGGGTAGTCAGAAGCCCAAAAGTCTTACAGTCTTACCAAAGGGCATCTTGTTACCCAGCAAATGGGTTGTGGAGGTCAGATAGGTAATAGACGTTTAATTTAAATTACTGGTATTCAGTTGCATTCGGCTAGACTGGAAGCCGACCTCAACATAGTTGGGTTGACAGGCAGATTGATAAGAAACAGGATCGATTGGCATCAAAAAACTATATTTTTTTCAAAATCTGTGAATGCAGATCGAAATTTTTCAAAAAGATAAGGCCAGTCTCCCAGGACGGTTGTCTTGTAGCGACAACGGTTAAGGTACCAGCCCTTATTGCCCAATCTCAAATATCCATCCTGTACATGTCATGATTGACTGCATAGCGATAATCATTTAGAAGGTTAAATCTGTATTTATCTACAATTTTCGAACCTCGTCTCGCACGTCTTTTTATAATTTGCGGTAAGCTGTAAGAGAATACGAACATCAAGCAATATTGTTGACCCCCTTTAGCAAATAGCGTGATAATTTAAAGCCTGTATACTGACCAGACTTATAAAAAATATCTATACGAAATTTGAATAAAATCTCTCCGGTAGTATATGCGTGATCCTTTTTTTTTTTGGGTGGTAAATCATCAAATAATCATAATCATCAAATAACTACTCCCGCTCTGGGCGGTGCGGGAGGGTGTGTCAGATTCTTACTGACTAAAACCCACCCGTATTCCTTCCGTTGCCTGTGTTGCCAGGGGCCTCGTTAACACTTTAGTACCTTCCCGCGACCCCGGCAGGCATCGGCCCTAGTGGACCCCTACACTTGTGCTGACGACATCTCTTTGAGGCGCGCGTGGAATACAACGCGCCGTCGACCCGGGCCTAGTCCTTACCAGACGGTGAGACCATTGCTTACCGTCCGCAAGCCGCCCGGGATTCCCGACGCCCAGGGCGTCTCCTGCGGCAGCTAAGGGCGAGAGGGCGCGAAATTTGTCTTTCCCTCAACCGTCCCGCCTCCTCCTTGGCGAGCATTACTGTTTCGCAGAAGAAGGTGACGGCTACCCATGCCCTCTCGGTCCGTACCAAGGCCTGAAACCAGGGCCGGACGCGAGAGATCTCTGCCACCAATCGCCTCCACGCAACGCGGTGCTCTGCCCAAGCCGGACAGACCTCCACCGTATGCTCCACCGTGTCCTACGGGTGATCTACACATATACGTGATGCTGGAACATGCATTCAGACAAACAGACGAATATTCTAAAAACTATATTTTCGCCAGCGCCTCGTCCGCCTTACACCCCTACAAATAGAAATGTACCTTGTTGTAAATAAATATTGTCAACGGAAAGAAGGATTCTGGATCTGACGATACTGGGAATCCTAGTGTGAGGTCTAGGAAGTCAATACACTTGAAAGTAATCTCTGAGACTTTATTATTTATTATGTATATATATTATTTAAAGTAGAAATGTAAACTGGAATTGGAGAATTTACGTTATTAGACGTTTTTAGAAACCAAGTTTCCATTAATAAAGTTTGAATAAACATTGTATAACTCTCAGCCGGAGTTTGCCCTGACAACGAAAGATATTCGACCTGCATACAAGCTGAATGCAGAGCTCTAAACTGTACCCAAAAAGACCAGTCAGTACCTTGCATCCGACTGGACCCAAAATTTTGTGAAAAGGGATGTGTTTGTGAAGAAGGTTATTTGCGGAACGAAGCTGGTATCTGTGTTCTGGAGGGCAAATGCGAACGTAAGTAGAATATAGAATGATTTTCAAGCTGGGCGTTTAGGTATACAGGGTGTTAGGGACATCGACTCGCAAACTGTCAATACATTCAGAACATGATTCGAGCGCTCCTAGCGTATAAATTTTTTGTTGGTTTTTTTTTCAAATCTGCTGTCTCAATGTCAAGATGTACTCTAATGTAACCTACACGGTCAAAATGTATGTAATATCAGATTTTTTTTCTGGGTTTCTGGTATCATGTGCTGAATTTATGGTAACAGCATGCGCGTCGATGTCTGTTACACCGATGCACATAATTAAAGAGGACGATGTTTTTGGACTCATTAAACGCTTAAGATCGTCGGACTTTTACTGACTTTCACGTCGTGGCCATTCTAAGCACATAATAAAAGCTTCTCATATCATCTGACAACCCCACCTAATCTTAACCTCCATGTCTAGTAGGTCCTGAGTCCTTTATCTGTATTGTTTGCCTCTTGGCCATCATTATTAGCTAGGTATTACTTTTAAATGATCTAATCCAATTAATTTAAATTCTTGAACGTGAACTAGTGGCAAACAACCTACCTGTAAAATTAGCTTCTGTATTCATACATCATATAAATTTTATTAGTCGTTTTAAATAATTTTTATTTTTCAGCTCCAAAAACTTGTGGTGAAAACGAAGTTTTGGATAACTGCTCATCGACCTGCAATTCCGATAATTGCCCTCAATCGGCTGATGAGGAGCAAGTGTGCACGCGGTCGGACCCTTGTGTTCCGGCTTGTAAATGCAAGTTCAACTACAAACGCGCTGAAAATGGAACTTGTATACCGACGAGAGATTGTCGTAAGTCCAGCAAGTACTTTTGTTACATACATCACGCCTGTATTAGAGAGTTAGGTAGGGGTGTACCTATAGTACACCCATATTTCGCCAGTTATGTATGTACGTGCCTTGGGGAATAGAGCCTAGAGGTGAGCCTATTGCCATCAACTGGGCACAAATCCAGACTCCGGGCTACTATTGAGAAATTCCGGAAGGTAAAACCCAATAACACTTTGCCCGACCCCGGTATCGAACTCAGGACTTCATGGTCAGCAATAGTAGCGCTAGCAACCACTAGATCAACGAGGCCTTTCTTTTCTGATAGACGAATTATTGACTAACATGACAGTGTGAAAGAAGATTCATGTTGGACGTTAGTGACTTAGGCTACGTTCATACGTTCCATTTCCTGAGCCAAACCTGTCTAATGCAAAAAATATAATTTAAGCCGCAATAATTCTTTCAGCTCCATTCGACTGCAGCGCTACACCCAATGAAGAGTTTGATGCCTGCCCTCCCATTTGCCCGACTGATGAATGTGGTAAACCCAGACTTGAAGGTAAATGCCCATTTAGAATAGGCATTATTCTGCAATGCAAACCAAAATGCCAATGTATCGATGGATATGGCAGAAGTAATGGAACCTGTGTGCCGTTTGAAGAATGCCGTAAGAACCTGATTTTATGTATTTCTTTAACTCTTGCGGGATCTTCTCCCTCTTATTTAAATTTCACACATGCAAAGTGTGTGTTGATACGCAGGTTTATAGACAATTTATACTAAATATTAGCCATGGTGGCCATTGACAAAAACCCAAAACCCATGGAGGTCGGGTTATTCTAACTGTATAATTGTGATTCTTAACTCAGTTGGGAAGAAGGCTAGGCATCTGCCTAGCTTGCATATATTCATCATCTGATTGTGAACTTACAACACTTGACATCCATTGTTCATGATATCATTCGGCAAGCATTGTTCGATCATGCTTTTCAAACAAATTATTCAGCTGAAAATATTTCGTCGTTTTGTATTTTTATTCACATTTACTAATTTCTTAAAAATATCGGATATTTAAGTCGACTCATTTTTAGAAAATTAAATGTCTAGTCTTTAATCTCTCTTGCAGCTGACCTCTGCCCCGCCAAAGAGGTGTACTCCTCATGCGTGCAACAAACTTGCCGTCCGCAGAACTGTTCAGATCGTGACGTTGCCATGAAGACCAATTGCACATGTGACGCAGCTTCGTGCCAGCGAGGCTGTGTTTGCCAGGAGAACTACTACCGAAATGACAAAGGAGTTTGTGTTTCTTATGAAGAGTGTGGAGGTTGGTTCATACATAGGCATCTAAGCAGTGAAATTTGCATGAGTTACTGATCTGACTACTGTAGTGCCAGCTCGAGAAAAATCCATCGAATTTTGCACCACCCTAATTCAAATAAACATCTGATCCGTCGGCACCCGCAGCCTTCAGTAACAATTTCCGATTGCTTGCAAATTATTTCGTTTTTAGTAAATTGATCATTAATTCACTAAACTGCGTTCTAATGGCGCAAGACTGATATACTGACTGTTGCATTCTTACACATTATTGCTCACGAAGATCTATTACTGAAATGATATAACAGTAGATTGTAAACACACGGGATTCCTCATTAACAGTCACCTAACCATAGATATTTATAACCACGGATGACAGAAGAGGCTTAGCTTAGTTTTTTTGTGTGTACGTTTCTCGAACTGTATCAAAAAAAAAATAAAAAAGCACAAAATACTCGTATAACAACTGTTAGTAATCGAACTTAGGTTTGCAAAGCAGTCGCCGAACCACTAAGCTATTTGCTTTGTTGAAAGTTGACTAAAATCGACGTTCTTATATACATATATCATGTTTGACTGCTCAGCTCCATACATATGATAATGATTTAAAAGGTTAAATCTGTAACTATCGGCTATATTCGTTTCCTGTTCAGCCCAGTTTAATTTTTTTTTTTCTGATTTCTTACTTTTCTAGTACTCAAACCTCAGTTGGTCCGATACAGATTTTATCCTTATAGGAAACAGAATGAGGGACTCGTGGCTAAATGATAAAAGCCGCTCGGGTCGGTCGAAAGTTAAGTCACTCTTGCCGCGGTCGATTCGTGGATGGGTGACCATCCATTAAAGATCGAGACCCGTCCATGCCTCGAAAAGCACGTTAAGCTGGCTATTAATTGTAGATTTTTGACATTCGGTACGGGTAGTCAGAAGCCCAAAAGTCTTACAGTCTTACCAAAGGGCATCTTGTTACCCAGCAAATGGGTTGTGGAGGTCAGATAGGTAATAGACGTTTAATTTAAATTACTGGTATTCAGCTGCATCCGGCTAGACTGGAAGCCGACCTCAACATAGTTGGGTTGACAGGCAGATTGATAAGAAACAGGATCGATTGGCATCAAAAAACTATATTTTTTTCAAAATCTGTGAATGCAGATCGAAATTTTTCAAAAAGATAAGGCCAGTCTCCCAGGACGGTTGTCTTGTAGCGACAACGGTTAAGGTACCAGCCCTTATTGCCCAATCTCAAATATCCATCCTGTACATGTCATGATTGACTGCATAGCGATAATCATTTAGAAGGTTAAATCTGTATTTATCTACAATTTTCGAACCTCGTCTCGCACGTCTTTTTATAATTTGCGGTAAGCTGTAAGAGAATACGAACATCAAGCAATATTGTTGACCCCCTTTAGCAAATAGCGTGATAATTTAAAGCCTGTAGACTGACCAGACTTATAGGAAATATCTCTACGAAATTTGAATAAAATCTCTCCGGTAGTATATGCGTGATCCTTTTTTTTTTTTGGGTGGTAAATCATCAAATAATCATAATCATCAAATAACTACTCCCGCTCTGGGCGGAGCGGGAGGGTGTGTCAGATTCTTACTGAATAAAACCCACCCGTATTCCTTCCGTTGCCTGTGTTGCCAGGGGCCTCGTTAACACTTTAGTACCTTCCCGCGACCCCGGCAGGCATCGGCCCTAGTGGACCCCTACACTTGTGCTGACGACATCTCTTTGAGGCGCGCGTGGAATACAACGCGCCGTCGACCCGGGCCTAGTCCTTACCGGACGGTGATCTACCCATTGCTTACCGTCCGCAAGCCGCCCGGGATTCCCGACGCCCAGGGCGTCTCCTGCGGCAGCTAAGGGCGAGAGGGCGTGAAATTTGCCTTTCCCTCAACCGTCCCGCCTCCTCCTTGGCGAGCATTACTATTTCGCAGAAGAAGGTGACGGCTACCCATGCCCTCTCGGTCCGTACCAAGGCCTGAACCAGGGCCGGACGCGAGAGATCTCTGCCACCGATCGCCTCCACGCAACGCGGTGCTCTGCCCAAGCCGGACAGACCTCCACCGTATGCTCTACCGTGTCCTACGGGTGATCTACACATATACGTGATGCTGGAACATGCATTCAGACAAACAGACGAATATTCTAAAAACTATATTTTCGCCAGCGCCTCGTCCGTCAGTGGCAAGGTATACCGCGCGCAGTTGAGGTTGGCATTTGGGGAGTCAGGTTGTAGTGTACCCCCTTACACCCCTACAAATAGAAATGTACCTTGTTGTAAAAAATATTGTCAACGGAAAGAAGGATTCTGGATCTGACGACACTGGGAATACTAGTGTGAGGTCTAGGAAGTCAATCCACTTGAAAGTAATCTCTGAGACTTTATTATTAACTATGTGTATATATTATTTATAGTAGAAATGTAAACTGGAATTGGAGAATTTTCGTTATTAGACGTTTTTAGAAACCAAGTTTCCATTAATAAAGTTTGAATAAACATTGTGTAACTCTCAGCCGGAGTTTGCCCTGACAACGAAAGATATTCGACCTGCATACAAGCTGAATGCAGAGCTCTAAACTGTACCCAAAAAGACCAGTCAGTACCTTGCGTCCGACTGGACCCAAAATTTTGCGAAAAGGGATGTGTTTGTGAAGAAGGTTATTTGCGGAACGAAGCTGGTATCTGTGTTCTGGAGGGCAAATGCGAACGTAAGTAGAATATGGAATGATTTTCAAGCTGGGCGTTTAGGTATACAGGGTGTTAGGGACATCGACTCGCAAACTGTCAATACATTCAGAACATGATTCCAGCGCCCCTAGCGTATAAATTTTTTGTTGGTTTTTTTTTCAAATCTGCTGTCTCAATGTCAAAATGTACCCTAATGTAACCTACACGGTCAAAATGTATGTAACAGCAGATTTTTTATCTGGGGTTCTGGTATCATGTGCTGAATTTATGGTAACGGTATGCGCGTCGATGTCTCTTACACCGATGCACATAATTAAAGAGGACGATGTTTTTGGACTCATTAAACGCTTGGAAATTATTAAAAGCTTAAGATCGTCGGACTTTTACTGACTTTCACGTCGTGGCCATTCTAAACTTATAATATAAGCTTCTCATATCATCTGACAACCCCATCTAATCTTAATCTCCATGTCTAGTAGGTCCTGAGTCCTTAATCTTTATTGTTTGCCTCTTGGCCATCATTATTAGCTAGGTACTACTTTTAAATGATCTGATTCAATTAATATAAATTCTTAAACGTGAACTAGTGGCAAACAACCTACCTGTAAAATTAGCTTCTTTATTCATACATCATATACATTTTATTAGTCGTTTTAAATAATTTTTATTTTTCAGCTCCAAAAACTTGTGGTGAAAACGAAGTTTTGGATAACTGCTCAGCGACGTGCAATTCCGATAATTGCCCTCAATCGGCTGATGAGGAGCAAGTGTGTACGCGGTCGGACCCTTGTGTTCCGGCTTGTAAATGCAAGTTCAACTACAAACGCGCTGAAAATGGAACTTGTATACCGACGAGAGATTGTCGTAAGTCCAGCAAGTACTTTTGTTACATACATCACGCCTGTATTAGAGAGTTAGGTAGGGGTGTACCTATAGTACACCCATATTTCGCCAGTTATGTATGTACGTGCCTCGGGGAATAGAGCCTAGAGGTGAGCCTATTGCCATCAACTGGGCACAAATCCTGACTCCGGACTACTATTGAGAAATTCCGGAAGGTAAAACCCAATAACACTTTGCCCGACCCCGGTATCGAACTCAGGACTTCATGGTCAGCAATAGTAGCGCTAGCAACCACTAGATCAACGAGGCCTTTCTTTTCTGATAGACGAATTATTGACTAACATGACAGTGTGAAAGAAGATTCATGTTGGACGTTAGTGACTTAGGCTACGTTCATACGTTCCATTTCCTGAGCCAAACCTGTCTAATGCAAAAAATATAATTTAAGCCGCAATAATTCTTTCAGCTCCATTCGACTGCAGCGCTACACCCAATGAAGAGTTTGATGCCTGCCCTCCCATTTGCCCGACTGATGAATGTGGTAAACCCAGACTTGAAGGTAAATGCCCATTTAGAATAGGCATTATTCTGCAATGCAAACCAAAATGCCAATGTATCGATGGATATGGCAGAAGTAATGGAACCTGTGTGCCGTTTGAAGAATGCCGTAAGAACCTAATTTTATGTATTTCTTTAACTCTTGCGGGATCTTCTCCCTCTTATTTAAATTTCACACATGCAAAGTGTGTGTTGATACGCAGGTTTATAGACAATTTATACTAAATATTAGCCATGGTGGCCATTGACAAAAACCCAAAACCCATGGAGGTCGGGTTATTCTAACTGTATAATTGTGATTCTTAACTCAGTTGGGAAGAAGGCTAGGTATCTGCCTAGCTTGCATATATTCATCATCTGATTGTGAAGTTACAACACTTGACATCCATTGTTCATGATATCATTCGGCAAGCATTGTTCGATCATGCTTTTCAAACAAATTATTCAGCTGAAAATATTTCGTCGTTTTGTATTTTTATTCACATTTACTAATCTCTTAAAAATATCGGATATTTAAGTCGACTCACTTTTAGAAAATTAAATGTCTAGTCTTTAATCTCTCTTGCAGCTGACCTCTGCCCCGCCAAAGAGGTGTACTCCTCATGCGTGCAACAAACTTGCCGTCCGCAGAACTGTTCAGATCGTGACGTTGCCATGAAGACCAATTGCACATGTGACGCAGCTTCGTGCCAGCGAGGCTGTGTTTGCCAGGAGAACTACTACCGAAATGACAAAGGAGTTTGTGTTTCTTATGAAGAGTGTGGAGGTTGGTTCATACATAGGCATCTAAGCAGTGAAATTTGCATGAGTTACTGATCTGACTACTGTAGTGCCAGCTCGAGAAAAATCCATCGAATTTTGCACCACCCTAATTCAAATAAACATCTGATCCGTCGGCACCCGCAGCCTTCAGTAACAATTTCCGATTGCTTGCAAATTATTTCGTTTTTAGTGAATTGATGAACGCCTGCGTTCATTAATTCACTAAACTGCGTTCTAATGGCGCAAGACTGATATACTGACTGTTGCATTCTTACACATTATTGCTCACGAAGATCTATTACTGAAATGATATAACAGTAGATTGTAAACACACGGGATTCCTCATTAACAGTCACCTAACCATAGATATTTATAACCACGGATGACAGAAGAGGCTTAGCTTAGTTTTTTTGTGTGTACGTTTCTCGAACTGTATCAAAAAAAAATAAAAAAGCACAAAATACTCGTATAACAACTGTTAGTAATCGAACTTAGGTTTGCAAAGCAGTCGCCGAACCACTAAGCTATTTGCTTTGTTGAAAGTTGACTAAAATCGACGTTCTTATATACATATATCATGTTTGACTGCTCAGCTCCATACATATGATAATTATTTAAAAGGTTAAATCTGTAACTATCGGCTATATTCGTTTCCTGTTCAGCCCAGTTTAATTTTTTTTTTTCTGATTTCTTACTCTTCTAGTACTCAAACCTCAGTTGGTCCGATACAGATTTTATCCTCATAAGAAACAGAATGAGGGACTCGTGGCTAAATGATAAAAGCCGCTCGGGTCGGTCGAAAGTTAAGTCACTCTTGCCGCGGTCGATTCGTGGATGGGTGACCATCCATTAAAGATCGAGACCCGTCCATGCCTCGAAAAGCACGTTAAGCTGGCTATTAATTGTATATTTTTGACATTCGGTACGGGTAGTCAGAAGCCCAAAAGTCTTACAGTCTTACCAAAGGGCATCTTGTTACCCAGCAAATGGGTTGTGGAGGTCAGATAGGTAATAGACGTTTAATTTAAATTACTGGTATTCAGCTGCATCCGGCTAGACTGGAAGCCGACCTCAACATAGTTGGGTTGACAGGCAGATTGATAAGAAACAGGATCGATTGGCATCAAAAAAATATATTTTTTTCAAAATCTGTGAATGCAGATCGAAATTTTTCAAAAGATAAGGCCAGTCTCCCAGGACGGTTGTCTTGTAGCGACAACGGTTAAGGTACCAGCCCTTATTGCCCAATCTCAAATATCCATCCTGTACTATCGGCCAAAGTTCCGCATGCTCACCTTAAAGGCGATAATCGCATAGCACGACTCACGACTCGATCGCACAATGCACGAGTTTTGACCAATAGGATGCACAAAGCGTATTTTAGTGGTGTTCGTATTAGTATAATCATGTATAGAATGTGTGACACTCACACTAGGAGCGTACTATGCTCACTTGTTTCTGCTAAGAGACGAGTTTTTAATGGGCACGGCCAGCGCGGCTCGGCGGCGGCGTGAGCTCTTTGTTATTGAATTGAATTGTTATTTTATTATTGACAAGAATTAATTTTAGTACTCATATCTTCTGTTTGTTTGGTTTAGAAAATGTATTATTGATATTGCAGTATTTACAAAAATAATTTGTAATAACTAATAAACTACAATTTATATGTATTAATCCACTTTAATATTTTCCTCTCTCTATCGGGTCTATAGATATAGGTTATTTATGAACACTTTCACTGCCTCTCCAATTTTCACCATATCCTATGTGATGCCGCATGCCGCAGCAACCGCACCATATTCCCTTCACAATATGATGAGACATTGAAACGAACCGTTTTATTACAGTCCGTTCCACCGATTTTGACTTCTATTCCGTAGGCTTATGGATGGCATTAAAGGCAAAAAAGTGGTTACAATACCAACTGTTTACTGCAGCTGCCATTTGTCATGCCACCAACACAATAGCATTCAAAATCGATTGAACGGACATTTATGGTTTGTTTACCTTTTATCTCACGGCTCCCTGAATACGTTAGGTATAGGTGCGTTGACCGGCACTGCATGAAGGTATCAAATGTTTATATTGAAATTTTTTGTGTTTAATCGACTTTATTAAAAGTAAATAACTATCTAAATTTCTATGTGTTTGTTTATACTTGGGCAATTTGGGAATACTTGAAAATTACAGTAATATTTGAACCAATACTCTGCGCAGTTCATACAATGTTATCAGAGCTTTTTGTTTGTAGCTAACGCAAGGCCGCAAGCCGCACAACTCTTGCAACTGAAATAAAAATAAGTTAGACCATACCTGAAATCGCGAAAAAAAAATCAGCTGTTCCCTACATTTATGTTTGCATAACTCGACAAAATGTAGGGAACAGCAATTTTTTTTTCTCGATTTCATATTTGTTCCCATAGTCAAAGTTGTTCATAATGACGAGTACAATGACCCCTTAAGAGGATACCCATGAATTAAATTTCAGCCTGTATAACGAACAAGGTATCGTTGCAATTAAAATGCCCAGGCATGCCGTGCAGGATGAGCACTTTAAGGGGCTGACAAGACCCAATTGACAAAAATAGGCTTCTCTTAAGATAAAAAATTGCCAAATCTGTATAGTTTGTGGTAGCGGAAAAAAATTATGTTAATTTTGAACATATTTCCCAGAACTTGGTTGTTACCAAAACACGTTTAGAAAACAAAATCTCGATACAAACTAACGTTAAACTAACCTCTTACTTTGAGTTCTAATCCAAAATATCTGTATCAAATATGAACATACGTTACGTATTTAATTAATAACAAGAACGTCTTATTTGAATACAGAACTTGGTTGTTTTTTATTTTCGATTACTCAACTCAATTTTGAGTAAATAGATAATTACTTCATATTTTGCAATAAATTACAAGCGTTCTGTCATCGCGCTTCTCTTTCTTTTCTATGCAATCTGACAGGGACCGCGGTTTAGGTGTTGTCAGCGTCTTAAGACTGGATTATAATCAAACCAACACTTTACTCTTTTATAATTCATGCTCTAGTCATAGTTTGACAATTCATGATTTTAAGCGAAATCATGCATGTCAAGTTTTTTTTTGACAAATCTAACAATGATTCAGTTCCTACGCCACTTTAAAATTCAGAAGCTTATCAAGTAATTAAACTGAACTATAATTTGTGCCTTGGCAGCAGTGAGAGTGAAAGGATTGAAATAAAATGTTGGGTACTAGTGAAATATATATTTTTAGTTTGTGTTCATTTAACATTATGCAGGATTAAAGATTTATTTAGGTTGATATTTAAATCTTATCTGTATAATAAAAGATGTATAGTAAGTGCTTTTTGTATGAAACTATCGGCTGTAATCTCAGTGTGAAAAAATAAACAGTTAGTTAAAATCTACTTGAGAACAATTTTAAGGATTTGCTGTTGTAGAAAAAAAAACAATATAAGTAACTTAATTTATTTTTAATAGACTTTTTCAAAACATTAAAGATTCATCCAGAAATTAACATATTATAACAAAAAATTACACAGAAATTATCATCAAAATGCAAAATATTATAAGTGAAAAGATTCTTACTCATAATATCATTTATAAACTGTATTTATCTACACTTATATCGTAAAGTTCAAAATATGAAATCAACACAACAATGACAAACAGACAACACAACAACAACAGGCAAAAAGCCTGTCAGTAAATAAGATTAGGAGAATATTGCTCGTGCAGTTCTAATGAAATTGAAAAGTTTTAAGATTAGTACAATTTAAGAATCTTAATAATTTTTATAATTTGCAATAATTACATTACACTACAGACTAGGTTTATCAAATGAGTTCAATTATTTATGAGGTGGACGGATATGATGACACTACTGAATATGTAAAATAACAAACTAACGAGATCGGGGCTTATGACAACATTGATTGTAAATAAAACAACAAATCCACCAATAAAGGCAACATGACACTAAATTGACATCAATAATTTTACAAGAAGACTTCAAAATCGTTGACAATATTTTAAACTATGATTACGGTCTACAGTCTACCCTGTGACATTAATCAACGAAGTAATATAATACAAATTGGAATAATAAAAATAAACCTAATAAAAATAGCTATACAGGGTTATTTGCAAGCCGCCGGAGTCGCGGGTTGTTCGAAAGAGATACCATGGCCCTGGCACAGGCAACTGAAGGAACACGGGTGGGTTTTAGTCAGTAAAAGTTTGACACGACCTTCCGCTCCGCCCAGAGCGGGAGAAGTCATTTGATGATAAAACACTAATAAGCTCGTAGGACTATAATACTAACATCATAAATAACAACTTTTGTTGTATGACTTTTAATAATTCATAAAAAAATAATTTCATAATACAATTAAAAATATTTATTTTGATCGCTCTAAATTTGAACAACTCTACGCGGTACCAAAATATGTAAGTAGTTAAATAAACAAACAGTGCGTTGCGAATGCAGGGTCGCAGCGGTACTTACTACAAAATACAGATCTAAAAAGTGTTATTACAAATATTACAACAAAAACTTGAAAGTTTACTTTTGGTATTCTAAAAAGTCATAGATCAAAAGTGGTTGTACTAATATAGTCCTACCAGGTGTTAGAAAAATAACCCTGTATAATGTAATTATACAGTATGTTAATTAACGAAAGGCGTTCCCGTTAACCCGCAATAGTATAGCGTCCACATGCTACCAAAATATGACCATTCGAAAATTCACGAAAAAAAATCTGCTGTTCATTACATTTATGTTCGCATACCTAGCTTAACAAAATGTAGGGAGCAGCTGATTTTTTTTCGCGAATTTTTAAATGGTAATATTAATTGTAGCATGTTTGGACTATTGCGGGTTAACGGGAACGCCTTTCGTTAATTAACATAGTGCATGTTAAAAATTATATTAACTTAATATTTCGTCGCTGCTCCTCCCGCATCTATCACAGCATCGCAACGGCTACGCATGGACCTAGCCAGGACTTCGCACAAATTCGAACCTCTGAATGTGTCCCAAACTTGTTCGCAATGTGTGACAAGTGCTTCCTTCGTTCTTTCTGCTCTACTATCCCATCTCTGGACCATTAAACCCCACAAATTTTCAATGGGGTTTAAGTCTGGCGATCGGGAGGGCCATGGCACTGTTTTAATTTGTGGTTGCCCTCGCAACCACTCTTGAACAACCCGCGCACGGTGTATCGGGCAATTGTCCTGGAAAAAATAAAATTCTGGCACGTCCAGTTGTGGATACACCGTGCGCACTGTGGGTACCATGATGGTTTGTAGCACCTCTAAATACGTTTGGCCGTTTGCCCTCCCTGGTATAAAAGCGAGCTCGCCTGGTCCAGCAGCACTCATCCAGCCCCACATGTTCACTACAATTCTTCCCGATTCTGCATTTGGGTTCACATTTCGAGGTTCGTATCTTGTGTTATCTACACGCCATAAATTCCGACGACCTTGTTGGCTAGACCTAAAGCACTTTTCATCAGAAAATATGGCGTAAGAGAAATCGAAGTCCCTGTAGTCACGAGCGAATCGCACGCGAGCAGCTTTCTGCTCCTGCGTCAAAATAATTTTTTTTGCGGGACGTCTGTGATGGACTCCAGCTCGATGCAACTCGTTTCTAATAGTTTGCATCGAAACTTCGTATTCTTGTGCGAAACTGCGAGTGGGTGTGAACGGGTTCTCTTCATACGTGGCTATCATATTATTTAACTCGTTTTCGTTTATAGCCCGGGGTCGAGGTGCACGAACGCGTTCTGTAATTTCTCCTTCTTCATATCTTCGCACCCAGCGGCGCACCGTTGTTCTCTAACGAAAAAAAAAAAAAAAAAAAACAATCAGCATCGATTTTTTACATAATATAGGAACTAAGTATAATAATACGAGTACACTACAAAAGTCTTATTCAAAGGGCACAACTAGTACACTATAAATAAAAATTATAAGTATTGAAATACTTAAGGTGTGCATTTTGGTTGACTTCATGATAAATAAACTCATAACTTTTCTATAACTAATTTAAGTAGTTATAACATTCATAACTATATTTTAAAATACAAGTTGTAAATGCAATAACTGAAAATCTCTTAAGGGGTCATTACTCATCATTATAAACAACTTTTACTATGAGAACCAAACCTGAAATCGCGATAAAAAAGCAGCTGGTCCATACATTTTGACGAGTTACGCGAACATAAATGTAGGGAACAGCTGTTTTTTTTTCGCGATTTCAGGTTTGGTCCCGTAGTAAAAGTTGTTCATAATGATTAGTACAATGACCCCTTAAGAGGTTTTCAGATATTGCAATTTACACCTCGTATACCTATGAGTAAGAAAAATGGCATAGCGTAAATTCCAACATTGTATGAAACTGTCCCAAGCAAATTTGTGCTTTATCTCTACTATTTAAAAGTGTTTATCCCGTGCGGGCTGGCAACGTGGCATTTCTAAAGGTTTTTCGTGGTTAAATACCAACGATCTAGTGCTTGGCCGAAAAAATAGTAAGTACTTGCTATTTTATCGGCCAGCCAAGCACTAAATCGTTAGTATTTAAAACTATGTGTGCAATTTTTTTTAAGTTTTTTTGGTAAGTATTTACGAGCACTACTAACAAAAATTTACATTATTGTCAATTACTTTCCATCTGCAGTATTATGATAAAATAAATGTTAAAAATAATTATAAAAAACAATTATCTTGTGCTTGGGCGAAAAAAAATTGTAGTTTGAAATATAATGATCAAGCCTCTAGAAATGCGACGAATGCGCTCTGGTTTTTCTAATTAAAATGCGGCAACGACGCTGTGAGATAAGGCACCATTGTTTAGGTTGTTTTGGTTTAGGATTTATTATCGGGTCATAAAAGGCTCCAACAACGTCTTTGAAAGCAAAAATAAATAAAAAGAACAATCTTATTTGAATGCATTACTATAAGTAGGTAATATCTTATGAGACTTTTAAAAAGAATCCATCTGAAAGTTATAATAATTTTATTATTTTTATATATAAATCTGCCTAGCCTTTTCCCAACTATGTTGGGGTCGGCTTCCAGTCTAACCGGATGCAGCTGAATACCAATATTTTTCATGGAATTTGTTTTTAAATTGCAATATAAGGAAAAATGCAAACTATGAAATAATAATATTACTATCACTTTATTTATTTCTATATCTCTCCCTCTATCTGAATACAAAAACATAACTTACTTGCATGTTCAACTCCACTGCTATTTGGGATATATTTAACCCTTGTCTATGCAAAACAATAATTTGATTCCTTTCTTCCTGAATCAGGTTTCGGGTCGTCATGGTTGCACCACGTTAGTCACAGCCCACACACAATACACACACAGTCCAGGATACAAGCTAGGGTCAAGAAGAGGCTTTCGATCACAGTCCGGTATACAAGCAGAGGTCACAGTTAGGCAGGCAATCAGTCCGATAGAAATAAACAGGTCGTAAAATGAAATGGCGATAGGAATTTAAGGGAAGCGTCAACAATTAGCGAGAGCAAATTGGCACTGCCGCGCTCTAGCTAATGTTTGTTATTTTATGTTACTCGCTCATTACTCACACAAATGCATATTGTCTCTAATTGGGGGAAACTAGGAAGGGGTGTGGTTTTTCACTAGCTGCGCTCTCGCAGGAATATTTTCTTAAGTGAGCATGCTTAACTTGGGCCGATAGTACATGTCATGATTGACTGCATAGCGAGATAAATACAGATTTAACCTTCTAAATGATTATCATTTAGAAGGTTAAATCTGTATTTATCTACAATTTTCGAACCTCGTCTCGCACGTCTTTTTATAATTTGCGGTAAGCTGTAAGAGAATACGAACATCAAGCAATATTGTTGACCCCCTTTAGCAAATAGCGTGATAATTTAAAGCCTGTAGACTGACCAGACTTATAGGAAATATCTATACGAAATTTGAATAAAATCTCTCCGGTAGTATATGCGTGATCCTTTTTTTTTTTTGGGTGGTAAATCATCAAATAATCATAATCATCAAATAACTACTCCCGCTCTGGGCGGAGCGGGAGGGTGTGTCAGATTCTTACTGACTAAAACCCACCCGTATTCCTTCCGTTGCCTGTGTTGCCAGGGGCCTCGTTAACACTTTAGTACCTTCCCGCGACCCCGGCAGGCATCGGCCCTAGTGGACCCCTACACTTGTGCTGACGACATCTCTTTGAGGCGCGCGTGGAATACAACGCGCCGTCGACCCGGGCCTAGTCCTTACCGGACGGTGATCTATCCATTGCTTACCGTCCGCAAGCCGCCCGGGATTCCCGACGCCCAGGGCATCTCCTGCGGCAGCTAAGGGCGAGAGGGCGCGAAATTTGCCTTTCCCTCAACCGTCCCGCCTCCTCCTTGGCGAGCATTACTATTTCGCAGAAGAAGGTGACGGCTACCCATGCCCTCTCGGTCCGTACCAAGGCCTGAACTAGGGCCGGACGCGAGAGATCTCTGCCACCGATCGCCTCCACGCAACGCGGTGCTCTGCCCAAGCCGGACAGACCTCCACCGTATGCTCCACCGTGTCCTACGGGTGATCTACACATATACGTGATGCTGGAACATGCATTCAGACAAACAGACGAATATTCTAAAAACTATATTTTCGCCAGCGCCTCGTCCGTCAGTGGCAAGGTATACCGCGCGCAGTTGAGGTTGGCATTTGGGGAGTCAGGTTGTAGTGTACCCCCTTACACCCCTACAAATAGAAATGTACCTTGTTGTAAAAAATATTGTCAACGGAAAGAAGGATTCTGGATCTGACGACACTGGGAATACTAGTGTGAGGTCTAGGAAGTCAATCCACTTGAAAGTAATCTCTGAGACTTTATTATTAACTATGTGTATATATTATTTATAGTAGAAATGTAAACTGGAATTGGAGAATTTTCGTTATTAGACGTTTTTAGAAACCAAGTTTCCATTAATAAAGTTTGAATAAACATTGTGTAACTCTCAGCCGGAGTTTGCCCTGACAACGAAAGATATTCGACCTGCATACAAGCTGAATGCAGAGCTCTAAACTGTACCCAAAAAGACCAGTCAGTACCTTGCGTCCGACTGGACCCAAAATTTTGCGAAAAGGGATGTGTTTGTGAAGAAGGTTATTTGCGGAACGAAGCTGGTATCTGTGTTCTGGAGGGCCAATGCGAACGTAAGTAGAATATGGAATGATTTTCAAGCTGGGCGTTTAGGTATACAGGGTGTTAGGGACATCGACTCGCAAACTGTCAATACATTCAGAACATGATTCGAGCGCCCCTAGCGTATAATTTTTTTGTTGGTTTTTTTTTTCAAATCTGCTGTCTCAATGTCAAAATGTACCCTAATGTAACCTACATGGTCAAAATGTATGTAACAGCAGATTTTTTATCTGGGGTTCTGGTATCATGTGCTGAATTTATGGTAACGGTATGCGCGTCGATGTCTCTTACACCGATGCACATAATTAAAGAGGACGATGTTTTTGGACTCATTAAACGCTTGGAAATTATTAAAAGCTTAAGATCGTCGGACTTTTACTGACTTTCACGTCGTGGCCATTCTAAACTTATAATATAAGCTTCTCATATCATCTGACAACCCCATCTAATCTTAATCTCCATGTCTAGTAGGTCCTGAGTCCTTAATCTTTATTGTTTGCCTCTTGGCCATCATTATTAGCTAGGTACTACTTTTAAATGATCTGATTCAATTAATATAAATTCTTAAACGTGAACTAGTGGCAAACAACCTACCTGTAAAATTAGCTTCTTTATTCATACATCATATAAATTTTATTAGTCGTTTTAAATAATTTTTATTTTTCAGCTCCAAAAACTTGTGGTGAAAACGAAGTTTTGGATAACTGCTCAGCGACGTGCAATTCCGATAATTGCCCTCAATCGGCTGATGAGGAGCAAGTGTGTACGCGGTCGGACCCTTGTGTTCCGGCTTGTAAATGCAAGTTCAACTACAAACGCGCTGAAAATGGAACTTGTATACCGACGAGAGATTGTCGTAAGTCCAGCAAGTACTTTTGTTACATACATCACGCCTGTATTAGAGAGTTAGGTAGGGGTGTACCTATAGTACACCCATATTTCGCCAGTTATGTATGTACGTGCCTCGGGGAATAGAGCCTAGAGGTGAGCCTATTGCCATCAACTGGGCACAAATCCTGACTCCGGACTACTATTGAGAAATTCCGGAAGGTAAAACCCAATAACACTTTGCCCGACCCCGGTATCGAACTCAGTACTTCATGGTCAGCAATAGTAGCGCTAGCAACCACTAGATCAACGAGGCCTTTCTTTTCTGATAGACGAATTATTGACTAACATGACAGTGTGAAAGAAGATTCATGTTGGACGTTAGTGACTTAGGCTACGTTCATACGTTCCATTTCCTGAGCCAAACCTGTCTAATGCAAAAAATATAATTTAAGCCGCAATAATTCTTTCAGCTCCATTCGACTGCAGCGCTACACCCAATGAAGAGTTTAATGCCTGCCCTCCCATTTGCCCGACTGATGAATGTGGTAAACCCAGACTTGAAGGTAAATGCCCATTTAGAATAGGCATTATTCTGCAATGCAAACCAAAATGCCAATGTATCGATGGATATGGCAGAAGTAATGGAACCTGTGTGCCGTTTGAAGAATGCCGTAAGAACCTAATTTTATGTATTTCTTTAACTCTTGCGGGATCTTCTCCCTCTTATTTAAATTTCACACATGCAAAGTGTGTGTTGATACGCAGGTTTATAGACAATTTATACTAAATATTAGCCATGGTGGCCATTGACAAAAACCCAAAACCCATGGAGGTCGGGTTATTCTAACTGTATAATTGTGATTCTTAACTCAGTTGGGAAGAAGGCTAGGCATCTGCCTAGCTTGCATATATTCATCATCTGATTGTGAAGTTACAACACTTGACATCCATTGTTCATGATATCATTCGGCAAGCATTGTTCGATCATGCTTTTCAAACAAATTATTCAGCTGAAAATATTTCGTCGTTTTGTATTTTTATTCACATTTACTAATCTCTTAAAAATATCGGATATTTAAGTCGACTCATTTTTAGAAAATTAAATGTCTAGTCTTTAATCTCTCTTGCAGCTGACCTCTGCCCCGCCAAAGACGTGTACTCCTCATGCGTGCAACAAACTTGCCGTCCGCAGAACTGTTCAGATCGTGACGTTGCCATGAAGACCAATTGCACATGTGACGCAGCTTCGTGCCAGCGAGGCTGTGTTTGCCAGGAGAACTACTACCGAAATGACAAAGGAGTTTGTGTTTCTTATGAAGAGTGTGGAGGTGAGAATCTTGGTTCATACATAGGCATCTAAGCAGTGAAATTTGCATGAGTTACTGATCTGACTACTGTAGTGCCAGCTCGAGAAAAATCCATCGAATTTTGCACCACCCTAATTCAAATAAACATCTGATCCGTCGGCACCCGCAGCCTTCAGTAACAATTTCCCATTGCTTGCAAATTATTTCATTTTTAGTGAATTGATGAACGGCTGCGTTCATTAATTCACTAAACTGCGTTCTAATGGCGCAAGACTGATATACTGACTGTTGCATTCTTACACATTATTGCTCACGAAGATCTATTACTGAAATGATATAACAGTAGATTGTAAACACACGGGATTCCTCATTAACAGTCACCTAACCATAGATATTTATAACCACGGATGACAGAAGAGGCTTAGCTTAGTTTTTTTGTGTGTACGTTTCTCGAACTGTATCAAAAAAAAAATAAAAAAGCACAAAATACTCGTATAACAACTGTTAGTAATCGAACTTGGTTTGCAAAGCAGTCGCCGAACCGCTAAGCTATTTGCTTTGTTGAAAGTTGACTAAAATCGACGTTCTTATATATATCATGTTTGACTGCTCAGCTCCATACGTATGATAATTATTTAAAAGGTTAAATCTGTAACTATCGGCTATATTCATTTCCTGTTCAGCCCAGTTTATAGATTTTTTTTTTCTGATTTCTTACTTTTCTAGTACTCAAACCTCAGTTGGTCCGATACAGATTTTATCCTTATAAGAAACAGAATGAGGGACTCGTGGCTAAATGATAAAAGCCGCTCGGGTCGGTCGAAAGTTAAGTCACTCTTG
Organism: Atethmia centrago; assembly: GCA_905333075.3. Classification (NCBI taxonomy): domain Eukaryota; kingdom Metazoa; phylum Arthropoda; class Insecta; order Lepidoptera; family Noctuidae; genus Atethmia; species Atethmia centrago. Next base: position 23,887,755 of record HG995374.1, on the reverse strand, counting down.
CCGCGGTCGATTCGTGGATGGGTGACCATCCATTAAAGATCGAGACCCGTCCATGCTTCGGAAAGCACGTTAAGCTGGCTATTATTTGTAGATTTTTGACATTCGGTACGGGTAGTCAGAAGCCCAAAAGTCTTATAGTCTTACCAAAGGGCATCTTGTTACCCAGCAAATGGGTTGTGGAGGTCAGATAGGTAATAGACGTTTAATTTAAATTACTGGTATTCAGCTGCATCCGGCTAGACTGGAAGCCGACCTCAACATAGTTGGGTTGACAGGCAGATTGATAAGAAACAGGATCGATTGGCATCAAAAAACTATATTTTTTTCAAAATCTGTGAATGCAGATCGAAATTTTTCAAAAAGATAAGGCCAGTCTCCCAGGACGGTTGTCTTGTAGCGACAACGGTTAAGGTACCAGCCCTTATTGCCCAATCTCAAATATCCATCCTGTACATGTCATGATTGACTGCATAGCGATAATCATTTAGAAGGTTAAATCTGTATTTATCTACAATTTTTGAACCTCGTCTCGCACGTCTTTTTATAATTTGCGGTAAGCTGTAAGAGAATACGAACATCAAGCAATATTGTTGACCCCCTTTAGCAAATAGCGTGATAATTTAAAGCCTGTAGACTGACCAGACTTATAGGAAATATCTATACGAAATTTGAATAAAATCTCTCCGGTAGTATATGCGTGATCCTTTTTTTTTTTTGGGTGGTAAATCATCAAATAATCATAATCATCAAATAACTACTCCCGCTCTGGGCGGAGCGGGAGGGTGTGTCAGATTCTTACTGAATAAAGCCCACCCGTATTCCTTCCGTTGCCTGTGTTGCCAGGGGCCTCGTTAACACTTTAGTACCTTCCCGCGACCCCGGCAGGCATCGGCCCTAGTGGACCCCTACACTTGTGCTGACGACATCTCTTTGAGGCGCGCGTGGAATACAACGCGCCGTCGACCCGGGCCTAGTCCTTACCGGACGGTGATCTACCCATTGCTTACCGTCCGCAAGCCGCCCGGGATTCCCGACGCCCAGGGCGTCTCCTGCGGCAGCTAAGGGCGAGAGGGCGCGAAATTTGCCTTTCCCTCAACCGTCCCGCCTCCTCCTTGGCGAGCATTACTATTTCGCAGAAGAAGGTGACGGCTACCCATGCCCTCTCGGTCCGTACCAAGGCCTGAACTAGGGCCGGACGCGAGAGATCTCTGCCACCGATCGCCTCCACGCAACGCGGTGCTCTGCCCAAGCCGGACAGACCTCCACCGTATGCTCCACCGTGTCCTACGGGTGATCTACACATATACGTGATGCTGGAACATGCATTCAGACAAACAGACGAATATTCTAAAAACTATATTTTCGTCAGCGCCTCGTCCGTCAGTGGCAAGGTATACCGCGCGCAGTTGAGGTTGGCATTTGGGGAGTCAGGTTGTAGTGTACCCCCTTACACCCCTACAAATAGAAATGTACCTTGTTGTAAAAAATATTGTCAACGGAAAGAAGGATTCTGGATCTGACGACACTGGGAATACTAGTGTGAGGTCTAGGAAGTCAATCCACTTGAAAGTAATCTCTGAGACTTTATTATTAACTATGTGTATATATTATTTATAGTAGAAATGTAAACTGGAATTGGAGAATTTTCGTTATTAGACGTTTTTAGAAACCAAGTTTCCATGAATAAAGTTTGAATAAACATTGTGTAACTCTCAGCCGGAGTTTGCCCTGACAACGAAAGATATTCGACCTGCATACAAGCTGAATGCAGAGCTCTAAACTGTACCCAAAAAGACCAGTCAGTACCTTGCGTCCGACTGGACCCAAAATTTTGCGAAAAGGGATGTGTTTGTGAAGAAGGTTATTTGCGGAACGAAGCTGGTATCTGTGTTCTGGAGGGCAAATGCGAACGTAAGTAGAATATGGAATGATTTTCAAGCTGGGCGTTTAGGTATACAGGGTGTTAGGGACATCGACTCGCAAACTGTCAATACATTCAGAACATGATTCGAGCGCCCCTAGCGTATAAATTTTTTGTTGGTTTTTTTTTCAAATCTGCTGTCTCAATGTCAAAATGTACCCTAATGTAACCTACACGGTCAAAATGTATGTAACAGCAGATTTTTTATCTGGGGTTCTGGTATCATGTGCTGAATTTATGGTAACGGTATGCGCGTCGATGTCTCTTACACCGATGCACATAATTAAAGAGGACGATGTTTTTGGACTCATTAAACGCTTGGAAATTATTAAAAGCTTAAGATCGTCGGACTTTTACTGACTTTCACGTCGTGGCCATTCTAAACTTATAATATAAGCTTCTCATATCATCTGACAACCCCATCTAATCTTAATCTCCATGTCTAGTAGGTCCTGAGTCCTTAATCTTTATTGTTTGCCTCTTGGCCATCATTATTAGCTAGGTACTACTTTTAAATGATCTGATTCAATTAATATAAATTCTTAAACGTGAACTAGTGGCAAACAACCTACCTGTAAAATTAGCTTCTTTATTCATACATCATATAAATTTTATTAGTCGTTTTAAATAATTTTTATTTTTCAGCTCCAAAAACTTGTGGTGAAAACGAAGTTTTGGATAACTGCTCAGCGACGTGCAATTCCGATAATTGCCCTCAATCGGCTGATGAGGAGCAAGTGTGTACGCGGTCGGACCCTTGTGTTCCGGCTTGTAAATGCAAGTTCAACTACAAACGCGCTGAAAATGGAACTTGTATACCGACGAGAGATTGTCGTAAGTCCAGCAAGTACTTTTGTTACATACATCACGCCTGTATTAGAGAGTTAGGTAGGGGTGTACCTATAGTACACCCATATTTCGCCAGTTATGTATGTACGTGCCTCGGGGAATAGAGCCTAGAGGTGAGCCTATTGCCATCAACTGGGCACAAATCCTGACTCCGGACTACTATTGAGAAATTCCGGAAGGTAAAACCCAATAACACTTTGCCCGACCCCGGTATCGAACTCAGGACTTCATGGTCAGCAATAGTAGCGCTAGCAACCACTAGATCAACGAGGCCTTTCTTTTCTGATAGACGAATTATTGACTAACATGATAGTGTGAAAGAAGATTCATGTTGGACGTTAGTGACTTAGGCTACGTTCATACGTTCCATTTCCTGAGCCAAACATGTCTAATGTCAAAAATATAATTTAAGCCGCAATAACTCTTTCAGCTCCATTCGACTGCAGCGCTAAACCCAATGAAGAGTTTAATGCCTGCCCTCCCATTTGCCCGACTGATGAATGTGGTAAACCCAGACTTGAAGGTAAATGCCCATTTAGAATAGGCATTATTCTGCAATGCAAACCAAAATGCCAATGTATCGATGAATATGGCAGAAGTAATGGAACCTGTGTGCCGTTTGAAGAATGCCGTAAGAACCTGATTTTATGTATTTCTTTAACTCTTGCGGGATCTTCTCCCTCTTATTTAAATTTCACACATGTAAAGTTGATACGCAGGTTTATAGACAATTTATACTAAATATTAGCCATGGTGGCCATTGACAAAAACCCAAAACCCATGGAGGTCGGGTTATTCTAACTGTATAATTGTGATTCTTAACTCAGTTGGGAAGAAGGCTAGGCATCTGCCTAGCTTGCATATATTCATCATCTGATTGTGAAGTTACAACACTTGACATCCATTGTTCATGATATCATTCGGCAAGCATTGTTCGATCATGCTTTTCAAACAAATTATTCAGCTGAAAATATTTCGTCGTTTTGTATTTTTATTCACATTTACTAATCTCTTAAAAATATCGGATATTTAAGTCGACTCATTTTTAGAAAATTAAATGTCTAGTCTTTAATCTCTCTTGCAGCTGACCTCTGCCCCGCCAAAGAGGTGTACTCCTCATGCGTGCAACAAACTTGCCGTCCGCAGAACTGTTCAGATCGTGACGTTGCCATGAAGACCAATTGCACATGTGACGCAGCTTCGTGCCAGCGAGGCTGTGTTTGCCAGGAGAACTACTACCGAAATGACAAAGGAGTTTGTGTTTCTTATGAAGAGTGTGGAGGTGAGAATCTTGGTTCATACATAGGCATCTAAGCAGTGAAATTTGCATGAGTTACTGATCTGACTACTGTAGTGCCAGCTCGAGAAAAATCCATCGAATTTTGCACCACCCTAATTCAAATAAACATCTGATCCGTCGGCACCCGCAGCCTTCAGTAACAATTTCCCATTGCTTGCAAATTATTTCGTTTTTAGTGAATTGATGAACGCCTGCGTTCATTAATTCACTAAACTGCGTTCTAATGGCGCAAGACTGATATACTGACTGTTGCATTCTTACACATTATTGCTCACGAAGATCTATTACTGAAATGATATAACAGTAGATTGTAAACACACGGGATTCCTCATTAACAGTCACCTAACCATAGATATTTATAACCACGGATGACAGAAGAGGCTTAGCTTAGTTTTTTTGTGTGTACGTTTCTCGAACTGTATCAAAAAAAAAATAAAAAAGCACAAAATACTCGTATAACAACTGTTAGTAATCGAACTTGGTTTGCAAAGCAGTCGCCGAACCGCTAAGCTATTTGCTTTGTTGAAAGTTGACTAAAATCGACGTTCTTATATATATCATGTTTGACTGCTCAGCTCCATACGTATGATAATTATTTAAAAGGTTAAATCTGTAACTATCGGCTATATTCATTTCCTGTTCAGCCCAGTTTATAGATTTTTTTTTCTGATTTCTTACTTTTCTAGTACTCAAACCTCAGTTGGTCCGATACAGATTTTATCCTTATAAGAAACAGAATGAGGGACTCGTGGCTAAATGATAAAAGCCGCTCGGGTCGGTCGAAAGTTAAGTCACTCTTGCCGCGGTCGATTCGTGGATGGGTGACCATCCATTAAAGATCGAGACCCGTCCATGCTTCGGAAAGCACGTTAAGCTGGCTATTATTTGTAGATTTTTGACATTCGGTACGGGTAGTCAGAAGCCCAAAAGTCTTATAGTCTTACCAAAGGGCATCTTGTTACCCAGCAAATGGGTTGTGGAGGTCAGATAGGTAATAGACGTTTAATTTAAATTACTGGTATTCAGCTGCATCCGGCTAGACTGGAAGCCGACCTCAACATAGTTGGGTTGACAGGCAGATTGATAAGAAACAGGATCGATTGGCATCAAAAAACTATATTTTTTTCAAAATCTGTGAATGCAGATCGAAATTTTTCAAAAAGATAAGGCCAGTCTCCCAGGGCGGTTGTCTTGTAGCGACAACGGTTAAGGTACCAGCCCTTATTGCCCAATCTCAAATATCCATCCTGTACATGTCATGATTGACTGCATAGCGATAATCATTTAGAAGGTTAAATCTGTATTTATCTACAATTTTCGAACCTCGTCTCGCACGTCTTTTTATAATTTGCGGTAAGCTGTAAGAGAATACGAACATCAAGCAATATTGTTGACCCCCTTTAGCAAATAGCGTGATAATTTAAACTCTGTAGACTGACCAGACTTATAGGAAATATCTATACGAAATTTGAATAAAATCTCTCCGGTAGTATATGCGTGATCCTTTTTTTTTTTTGGGTGGTAAATCATCAAATAATCATAATCATCAAATAACTACTCCCGCTCTGGGCGGAGCGGGAGGGTGTGTCAGATTCTTACTGACTAAAACCCACCCGTATTCCTTCCGTTGCCTGTGTTGCTAGGGGCCTCGTTAACACTTTAGTACCTTCCCGCGACCCCGACAGGCATCGGCCCTAGTGGACCCCTACACTTGTGCTGACGACATCTCTTTGAGGCGCGCGTGGAATACAACGCGCCGTCGACCCGTGCCTAGTCCTTACCGGACGGTGAGCTACCCATTGCTTACCGTCCGCAAGCCGCCCGGGATTCCCGACGCCCAGGGCGTCTCCTGCGGCAGCTAAGGGCGAGAGGGCGCGAAATTTGCCTTTCCCTCAACCGTCCCGCCTCCTCCTTGGCGAGCATTACTGTTTCGCAGAAGAAGGTGACGGCTACCCATGCCCTCTCGGTCCGTACCAAGGCCTGAACCAGGGCCGGACGCGAGAGATCTCTGCCACCGATCGCCTCCACGCAACGCGGTGCTCTGCCCAAGCCGGACAGACCTCCACCGTATGCTCCACCGTGTCCTACGGGTGATCTACACATATACGTGATGCTGGAACATGCTTTCAGACAAACAGACGAATATTCTAAAAACTATATTTTCGCCAGCGCCTCGTCCGTCAGTGGCAAGGTATACCGCGCAAAGTTGAGGTTGGCATTTAGGGAGTCAGGTTGTAGTGTACCCCCTTATACCCCTACAAATAGAAATGTACCTTGTTGTAAATAAATATTGTCAACGGAAAGAAGGATTCTGGATCTGACGATACTGGGAATCCTAGTGTGAGTTCTAGGAAGTCAATACACTTGAAAGTAATCTCTGAGACTTTATTATTTATTATGTATATATATTATTTAAAGTAGAAATGTAAATTGGAGAATTTACGTTATTAGACGTTTTTAGAAACCAAGTTTCCATTAATAAAGTTTTTATAAACATTGTATAACTCTCAGTCGGAGTTTGCCCTGACAACGAAACATATTCGACCTGCATACAAGCTGAATGCAGAGCTCTAAACTGTACGCAAAAAGACCAGTCAGTACCTTGCATCCGACTGGACCCAAAATTTTGCGAAAAGGGATGTGTTTGTGAAGAAGGTTATTTGCGGAACGAAGCTGGTATCTGTGTTCTGGAGGGCAAATGCGAACGTAAGTAGAATATAGAATGATTTTCAAGCTGGGCGTTTAGGTATACAGGGTGTTAGGGACATCGACTCGCAAACTGTCAATACATTCAGAACATGATTCGAGCGCTCCTAGCGTATAAATTTTTTGTTGGTTTTTTTTTCAAATCTGCTGTCTCAATGTCAATATGTACCCTAATGTAACCTACACGGTCAAAATGTATGTAACAACAGATTTTTTATCTGGGGTTCTGGTATCATGTGCTGAATTTATGATAACAGTATGCGCGTCGATGTCTGTTACACCGATGCACAAAATTAAAGAGTGTTGTTTAAATGAATAATTGAATGTTTTTGGACTCATTAAACGCTTGGAAATCATTAAACGCTTAAGATCGTCGGACTTTTACTGACTTTCACGTCGTGGCCATTCTAAGCACATAATAAAAGCTTCTCATATCGTCTAACAACCCCATCTAATCTTAACCTCCATGTCTAGTAGGTCCTGAGTCTTTAATCTGTATTGTTTGCCTCTTGGCCATCATTATTAGCTAGGTACTACTTTTAAATGATCTAATCCAATTCATTTAAATTCTTGAACGTGAACTAGTAGCAAACTACATTCCTGTAAAATTAGCTTCTGTATTCATACATCATATAAATTTTATTAGTCGTTTTAAATATTTTTTATTTTTCAGCTCCAAAAACTTGTGGTGAAAACGAAGTTTTGGATAACTGCTCATCGACGTGCAATTCCGATAATTGCCCTCAATCGGCTGATGAGGAGCAAGTGTGCACGCGGTCGGATCCTTGTGTTCCGGCTTGTAAATGCAAGTTCAACTACAAACGCGCTGAAAATGGAACTTGTATACCGACGAGAGATTGTCGTAAGTCCAGCAAGTACTTTTGTTACATACATCACGCCTGTATTAGAGAGTTAGGTAGGGGTGTACCTATAGTACACCCATATTTCGCCAGTTATGTATGTTTAAGCCTCGGGGAATAGAGTCTAGAGGTGAGCTTATTGCCATTAACTGGACACAAATCCTGACTCCAGGCTGCTACTGAGAAATTCCGGATGGAAAAACCCAATAACACTATGCCCAACCCCGGTATCGAACTCAGGACTTCATGGTCAGCAATAGTAGCGCTAGCACCCACTACATCAACGAGGCTTTTCTTTTCTGATATACGAATTATTGACTAACATGATAGTGTGTGTGAAAGAAGATTCATGTTGGACGTTAGTGACTTAGGCTACGTTCATACGTTCTATTTCCTGAGCGAAACCTGTCTAATGGGAGGTAATTATACGGGCTCCCACACTTTTAAAAGTAGCTCTAAATATAATTTAAACCGCAATAACTCTTTCAGCTCCATTCGACTGCAGCGCTAAGCCCAATGAAGAGTTTAATGCCTGCCCTGCCATTTGCCCGACTGATGAATGTGGTAAACCCAGGCTTGAAGGTAAATGCCCATTTAGAATAGGCATTATTCTGCAATGCCAACCAAAATGCCAATGCATGGATGGATATGGCAGAAGTAATGGAACCTGTGTGCCGTTTGAAGAATGCCGTAAGAACCTGCTTTTATGTATTTCTTTAACTCTTGCGGGATCTTCTCCCTCTTATTTAAATTTCACACATGCAAAGTGTGTGTTAATACGCAGATTTATATACAATTTATACTTAAATTTTGTATATAAGGCATGGTGGCCATTGACAAAAACCCAAAGCCCATGGAGGTCGGGTTATTCTAACTGTATAATTATTATTCCTAACTCAGTTGGGAAGAAGGCTAGGCATCTGCCTAGCTTGAATATATTCATCATCTGATGATGAACTTAAAACACAAGACATCCATTGTTCAGGATAACATTCGGCAAGCATTGTTCGACCATGCTTTTCAAACAAATTATTCAGCTGAAAATATTTCGTCGTTTTATATTTTTCTTCACATTTACTAATCTCTTAAAAATATCGGATATTTAAGACGACTCGTTTTTAGACAATTAAATGTCTAGTCTTTAATCTCTCTTGCAGCTGACCTCTGCCCCGCCAAAGAGGTGTACTCCTCATGCGTGCAACAAACTTGCCGTCCGCAGAACTGTTCAGATCGTGACGTTGCCATGAAGGCCAATTGCACATGTGACGCAGCTTCGTGCCAGCGAGGCTGTGTTTGCCAGGAGAACTACTACCGAAATGACAAAGGAGTTTGTGTTTCTTATGAAGAGTGTGGAGGTGAGAACCTTGGTTCATACTTAGGCATCTAAGCAGTGAAATTTGCATGAGTTACTGATCTGACTACTGTAGTGCCAGCTCGAGAAAAATCCGTATATACAGGGCGTCCCACGGATATGCCACATGGAGGGAAAGTACCTTGAATATTGTAGATGGAACATTCAAATCAAATCAATTTATATGCCATAAGTGTTGGTACAATTCAGGTCTTAACATAGATGATACAGATCCATAACATGCAAACATTTGTGTTTATAGATATTTATAATTTTGTAGTCATAGTCATAATTCAATTTAAATTATGTAGCAATGTTGTTAGAGTATTAGATACATAATCAATAAAAAAAACTATTAATGTTAGAGGGTAAATCATTAATACGATTATTATATATTGTTCAACCTCTTATTAAATATGTCGCTTACTGAGTAGAAGTTCTTTTCTCTAAACCACACATTTTATTGAAAGAAGACATTATTTGAATTAAAAAAACAATTTGAACTGCATTCATAGATATTTAAATAATTACATGGTTGAACCGGAAATCGAACCCGTTACTCGAGAAAAATAATCATCCTGTAGCTTTATCATACCGATCGAAAAGCTTCATCATTAGGATTATTTTTTGCTAAATAACATAGTGTCACAAATAAAAGGAAGATCATGAATGTTAACATTTTTAATACAAAATTAATCAATCAATCAAATGCTCAAAATGAGTCCCTGTTGAATACAAAGTCGCACTCCTTTGATCATTTCGCTCCCCGTCAATTTTTTGATCTTGTTGTGGTTGATATTTAGAATAATACGTCTAAGTTCTGCTTGTAGCTCGTGGACATTTTCAGACTGGTTCTTGTAAACTAATTTTTTTACATAACCCCATAAAAAAATCTAACGGGGTTAGATCTGGGGATCTCGGCGGCCATCTTATTTGTTCATTTGTCCCGATCCAGGGATGAAAGTGTTCATTGAGGTAGTCCCTTGTTCTGTGACTGTATATTTATTAGTGAAAGGTACTTATGATAATGCCAGTTGTATGTCCTTACGGCAATGTCAGCTTTTAATTTTTCTGAACAAAATTTCACATCAAATGTTAAAATTCATGGTCTTCCTTTTATTTGTGACACTATGTTATTTAGCAAAAAATAATCCTTATGATGAAGCCTTTCGATCGGTATGATAAAGCTACAGGGTGATTATTTTTCTCGTGTAACGGGTTCGATTTCCGGTTCAACCATGTAATTATTTATATATCTATGAATGCAGTTTAAATTGTTTTTTAAATTCAAATAATGTCTTCTCTCAGTAAAATGTTCCATCTACAATATTCAAGGTACTTTCCCTACATGTGGCATATCCGTGGGATTCGTGGCGTTCATTAATTCACTAAACTGCGTTCTAATGGAGCAAGACTGATATACGGCCTGTTGAATTCTTACAGATTATTCCTCACGAAGATCTATCACTGAAATAATATAACAGTAGATTGTAAACACACGGGATTCCTCATTAACAGTCACCTAACCATAGATATTCATAACCACGGATGACAGAAGAGGCGTAGCTTAGTGTTTTTCTGTGTACGTTTGTCGAACTATATCACACAATGTAAACATTGCACAAAATATATCAACTGTTGGGAATCGAACTTGTGTTTGTAAAGCAGTCGCCGAACCGCTAAGCTATTTGCTTTGTTGAAACTTGACTAAAATAGACGTTCTTATATACAAGGTGTCGTTTTGCATCCTCGTAAAATTTCAGGAGGCTGCTATGCAAAACATAAATAATCAAATAAAATTACGATTACTGCTCAATAATTAATACATACTTGTTTATTTAGTTATTTAAGTTTGACAGTATTTTTGAATACACCACTTTCACAGAACAGAATCACCCCGTTGCGTATGCGGTAGATTGTGTGTAAAAGGGCTGTTAGAGTGCGGTATCACACGGGCCGCGTTTTATCATGCGTGTACCAAAAATGCCGATTTCCGAAAATTAGAAAAAAAGACCTACTTATTTTTATTATTGATTCGTGTTGAGAATCATTAGCATAGTTACCTCCTTGAATTTGACGAGGATGCAAAACGACACCTTGTATATCATGTTTGACTACTCAGCTCCATTATGGAGCCTACCTATGATAGGTATGATAATTAATCCAAATGTTAAATCTATCGGCTATATTCGTTTCCTGTTCAGCCCAGTCTATCGATTTTTTATCCTTATAAGACACAGAATGAGGGATTCGCGGCTAAATGATAAAAGCTGCACGGGTCGATCGAAGGTTAAGTTACGCTTGCCGCGGTCGATTCGTGGATGGGTGACCATCCATTACAAATCGAAGCCCGTCCATGCCTCGGAAAGCACGTTAAGCTGGCTATCATTTGTAGATTTTTTACATTCGGTACGGGTAGTCAGCGAATATTAACGGTTAAAGTCAGGTACCTTAACCGTGGTCCCTTATTGCCCAATCCCAAATATCCATCCTCTATATGTCATGATTGACTGCATAGCTCTATAAAGGTATAGCGTGATGATATTCATTTAGAAGGTTAAATCTGCATTTATCCGCAATATTCTAGCCTTTTGGCTCGTCATTTTACAATTTGCGATAAGCTTTAAAACAGGGATGCACAGACTTTTAGAGACAAAATATGAGCCAAAGGCGGGCCGCCCACCAGCCCACCTTCCCGGTTCCACCTTCCTCCCGGTCTCTCAAGATTTACAGATTTTTTATTTTTTACAGGGCCGATGTGCCCAAACGCACATGAAGAGTACACGCCAAACTTTAAGGAATGTCCTCCTAACATCTGCAACTCCCTTGTGGCGAGAACCAGACAGTGTGATGAGAACCAGAAAGAGGGACCAGGATGTATCTGCGAGTCCGGTTACCTGAGGGAAAACGTTACATCACATTGTATACCGATTTGCGACTGCCCAGAAATGAAGAATTCGCCTGATTGTTAATTACTTGCCGTTTCTTCATTAAAACTACAATCGTATTATACATTTCATTTGATTTGTTTTCTAAAAAATAATTTGAGTAGTTCACCAGATACCTAATTTAGCTGCTGAATGTACTAACCAACAAATCTTAAAATTTTAATTGTGGCTTATGATTTATGAGTGTCCGTTTTTTCATTTATGTGAATTACCTTTTGGTTGTATTATTTCCTGTTATATTGATGTGGTTTATAAAAAATTCTTGCTCAATTAACAGACTTGAAGTTAATTCCCGTGTTACTGACAAGTGAACGGGTTGACTTTAATGTTTTTCCTCGCAATGTACCTATTAAACATGATTATTTAGTAGCAGAGCAACAAGCAGCTAACAAGTATATACTAAGACCTGTCATCAAGAAATTTGTTGCAGGATTTGTTTCGCAATGGTTTGTTTAAGGCGCTAGGTAACCCTAATGGCGGTTTGCCGATTCGATTTTCTCTTTAGCCTTTGCAGTAAAGAATACGGAAAGTACACGTTGTAGTTCTGGAATACTTTGTGCTGTGGTTGTCTATGATTTTTTTTAACGTTTTGTGGTCAAAAAAACATTCTAACGTGACCTCCATTTTATTTTTCGGGCTCATTTTTCTCTTTAAGCATCCAAAGTACTTTGAAATTACATGTACATGTACGCATGTCGGCGGTAACAACACCAGCATAATCTGGCCTCGCAGTCTATTAAAACTACGTACCAAGGGCGGTCGAGCTCCAGTCAGGGCAGGTTCCAATCAGTGGGGGACTAAGCCTGCCCCGGGCGGCAAAACAAAACGAGCCCCCGCCCCCCATCTGTCTTGATTAAGTAGGTATTTCTAGTGATATTTTGCAAAAAAAATTATATCTTGATGTGTATGTAAGGTTTTCTTATGAACAGTCAAACATAAATAGGAGTTACGTTGTCGACTTACGCAGAAAATTTAAGAATGTAGACTGCAAGAGCAAGGTGGAAAGTTTTAGTAAATTTATATTGTGCAATACGCACGGGGCATTCAACTCCAAACTGTTTCTTACTGAATATTTCTAGACAATGTTTGGAATTTTAATAAAAAATATAAAAAGATTAAAAAGTACTTCTAGATTTGGGGCCCTCAAGACCGGGGCCCGTGGCGGTTTGTCTTGACACTATTCTGGGCATTTCATTTCCAGTCTATTTGCTCAGCTACTTCTATTGCCTCTTAAAAAAGCTGTCCGAAAACTTTATCCACTTGTCCCCTTTTTTTCGTAGAACACTCAATGTATAATTCGCGTATATATACAAAAAAAAATACACAAATATTTATTTCAACTTAAACATTGTGTCATACATAAATCGAGGCAGCCCCATTAAGTTACAACAGTACTTGTGTCGGAGCTGTCTCACTCTTCCCTTTAGTTGTTGCTTTACAATGATGAGGCTACTAAGTAAACAGAGAGTATAAAGAGAAAATTAAAATTAAAATAAAATAAAACATTCATTTAGCAGCTATTGGTGTATGAGGTGCGCGCAGGTACATAATTATGTAAGTGTGTGTATGCTTGTGTGTGGGAGTACCTTTTTTCTTTTTTTTTTCTTCTTGTTTAGGTTATTCTTGTCAAAATATTTTCTGTTTCTTCATATGTTAGGGATCCCAGCCAATCAGTATTGTTTTTTTACAATCGTATAACAACAGGGGATAAATATGATAATTTAATTAATTTTTAATTTTTCCTGACGATTTTATCACAACACAACAGATTCACAACCTTGGACACTTGTAGATATTCGTAACGCTTGATTAAAGAGGTTTTTCATAAAAAACCTAAATTTACCACTTATACACTGGATTATTCACTATATTGTAATAAAATAAATTAAAAAAATAAAAAGGAGCATGTTTTCATTATTTCAATGACAGCCAAGCCAAGCTGAGCCAACTGAATAACAGCCAACTTTTTTTTTTTAAATCTGGTTGACACCGAGTGTTGCATACGTAAAGACGCGGAATTTAATACAGCGCCATCTGGTAAAATCATTTAAAAGCCATACAGTGCGACTACGGCACGAAATTGCTTTGTTTGGAGTAAAACGTCCAGGCTACCCTGGTAGCTGGGACGCGTCGGAATACCGTTTTTCTGGGATACCAGGGTAGCTGGGACGTGCAAGTGGGTATGACACATCAAGTGATTGGAAGCGCGGCTGCGAACGACCGGGGTGATGGACGGCACTGTACGGCAAAATCAAACTTCGAATCGAGCGAACAACATTTATTCACAACTACCTGCTGCCCTCGGCTTCACCCACGTAGCCTTTTATCATATGATTATAATAACAGCACTTAGTCGTATTATTTTTGTCGTTCGCGTGTGTTTGCCATCATACAAAGTATTTATTTTATTAAATTTATCAATGAGATTAGAAAAATTATCAGTGATCGACCCAGACCGAACACAGAGGGGGTCATGACCCCAATGACGCCCCCCCTGAATCCGCCCTTGCTGTGTACAACGCTAGACCAGCTCAAGGTTAAAGTGGTCTACTGTACATGTTTATGTCATAGTGAAAAATGCTGTTTGGGTTAGTTTTTTTTTGTAAAAATAAGACATTTTATACAATTAATAAATAATAATAACCGTCCATCGTATCTCTACGTTGACGTCGTGGTGGAGCTTGCCCGCTCCTGAACTCTAGGTCTATGCCAGTAGACTTTACTTTTCCGAAACAGATCTCGGGTGAGAAGGTAAACCAAGAGAAATACATACACGCGGGGCAGCATGTGGGGAGCTGTTGGGCAGTGGCAGCCCTACGGACCCTATCTCCCGGGAGAAGTCTTGTTCCTCAATTCTGGCTTGCCTTTATTTGCCGGTTAGATTGAACACTGACGAGGAACAGAGCTCGTACCTCTTTCTTGCCTTTGTTGGTCGGCTTGAGTGGAGATTCGCAAGAGCAAACGTGCTCGGAGGAAGGAAGTTATATTCTATTATAATGCTGGTAGGGATCTCGGCCGTGCTTCCAGGATTGTCCTGATAGCCATTGTATACCCATCCTTTCCTCATAAGCATCTCAGGGCATGTTGGCCCCTTGTCGTTACGACACTATGTGTTAGCGACCGTTTTCGGAGGCCCATTATTGAGTGTGCCATTTTATCTTTGTTTTTTAGGATTATGGAAAGACTGTCTTTCCATAGTCCTAGATAACAAGTTCACTTTAGCCACACAAACCCATAATCCAATATCTTTGTTTCCATATCCTGCAATAGTCCAACACCAGTAGTCCTTGAGTGCACATGTATGCATGTGCGCTCAACGACAACCCTCGGTTGGTGTAGGACGATTATCCCTGTTCACGGATAATCGTCGGTTGGTGCCTCATTTAATTAAATACTTCTAACGGACCTCCACGAGTTGGCTTCGGCCCCTCGTACGCCTTCCAAAGGGTCGGAATACCCGGGTCTCTAGAAATGTCATGAGACGTAAAAATATAATAACATTTTTTTTTATTCGAAAAAAACATTTTTAATGCTATTCTTATGAGGCACTTGCAACAAAATTCCGAAGAAAATGTATGGGATTTGCTCGACAAGGTGAATGACCTTCCCTAGCACCTTCATAAAAAGGTAAATAAGAACAAGAAGTTATTGAAACATATTTTTTTATTTCTCAGGTGGGTCAAGATCATTTTGATTTACAAATTAATTTTTTTGAACTACAAAATTTACAAAAGACGACCCCCAAACCGCTCTTCACCACTTTCTGGTGTTCCATCAAAATCTGCAAATGAATAAATTTGGATTATTTTCCACTCGTCATTTTGTTATAGGTAAACTGCCTCGTTGGTGTAGTGGTCGCAAGCGCTACTGCTGAGCATGAGGTACTGGGCTTAATTCTCGGGTCGGGCAAAGTGTTATTGGGTTTTCCATCTGGAATTTCTCAGTAGCACCCTGAAGTCTGGATTTGTGCCCAGTTAATGGCAATTACATGGGACATAATTAGCGTAATGTGGGTGTACTACAGGTACACCTCTGCACAACCCTTCGGGGAAACAAAGCGTGATGTTATGTTATGTTAAATTTAAAAAAATATAATTTAGTGTGTAGATATCATTATAGAGATAGCTTGAATCATGACGCAAGGAAAGACAGAGGCATTGAAGGTGGGAAAGAGGTAGGGAGGTAAGGTAGGGTAAGGGAGGAGACAGAGGCAGGGAAAGACAGAGGTGTTGAAGTTTGTATGGGGTAGTCCAAGATCCACGCGGACGAAGTCCCATGTAAAATTAATTAAGAAACTTCTTACAATTTCACAGCCTTTCATCATCATCACCATTTCAGTCGAAACACGTCCACTGCGGGACATAGCCTCCCCCAAGCATTACCACTTCGACCAGTTCTGTGCTTCTCGCATCCAGCGGATTCCTGCGATTCACAAGGTCATACATACCTTTAGCATTGCGAAGTAGGTATGCAAGTTCCTGAGCTGTCTCTTGCGTATCCCTGGATACAATAGCATCCATCATTGCAGCGGATATTTACAATGGGGCAGGTCTGCCCAAGAGTAGCACATGTGGTTTGGCAGGCACTCCCACATTCATATTGTTCATTCGCGCGTGTACAGTTAATAGGTTCTGAAATGTCAAAAAGTTCTGAATGTTTGTTTATATTCGCTGAGTTTTTGGCTCTATAAGCGCTTTATCATTATTAGCCCTTAGTATAGAATAGAATAATCTTTATTATGTACACCTAAAAATTACAGATCTAAATAGAGAATAGAGATAGGGTGAACCTATGTAAAATTTCTAAGCGATCTTTTATAGACAACCTTTGAATGGATTATGGGGAAAGGAGAGACAAAACTGCAGGCAGTCTGTGGTGTACCATTTACATATATACAATAAATACACACATACATAAAACCTATTAAACTTATCTATTTATTAACTATACTATTACTAATATCATAAAGAGGAAAGATTTTGGTTTGTTTGTTTGTACCTAATAAGCTCCGAAACTACTAGACCGATTTAACCATTTTTTCACCATTAGAAGGCTAAATTATCAGGAAGTAACAGAGGCCTTATTTTATTTAAAAAAAATAGAGATCTCTACGAAAATTACAATGACGTAACCAAAAGTATCAAACATTTGCCTATAAAAGTCACTATTTAGCGTGCTCTGCGAAAACTATTAATGATACATAAAAATAATGTACTACATGTTTAAAGTACTCATCACTACCCTCAAAAAAATTTTCAGCGTATATGTCTAACTATTATAGTTAAATCACAATTACCATTTTTGTTCAAATTAGTCAATCAATATACGGGTAAAATTAAAAGATGATGCGCGGTGATCTCTGGAACTGCCAGTCAGATTTGAAAGATATTTTTTGTATTTAATAGCCCTATTCTTGAGAAAGGTTCAAGGCTATTTAACATCACACTACGACCCTTGGGAGACGAGCAAAAAGAAAAAAGTCTGAAAGAACTCTAAGCAAAAACGAAGTAATGCGATGCGACGCGATGGGTCGGGGCCAAAACTTCACGTGGATGAAGTCTGAAGCTAGTATTTCAATAATAATCATAAAGTGTTAAGAACAAAAACAAGTGCAAAGAACAAAAAAATATGTGTACGGAGATAGTATTTTTTACCATAATTTTAAAAATGGACAAAGATACCACCACACTCCTCCACCAGTATACCACTTCAGGACAAAGTCTTTCCTTTCCTTTTGCTATCGGTGGCCAATCTCTAAGTAAAGAGTCGAGTTCGTGCAACCATCTCCTTCTGGACCTGTGGGGCTGCAGCTTACTGCCGTTAGTCACCCACTGAGCTAACCATCAAGCTTCAAGAAAGCTAAAAAAATCTTTTGATACCCACGCAGTTGAATAGGGAATATGCAAGTAATTCAAAACTTATCCATTATTGAAATATACATTGTGTAGAAGTCAAAAAACAAATTCCTATTCTTTTTACATTTTTGAATGCATTACTTTTTGTACAATTCATTAATCTATGTTGCGTTTTTTGGTGGAACGGAACGCAAACCCAAAACGCGTTGTCTTCGACAATGCCGGAAGTGACGAAAGAAACTATGTTAATAAAATCTATTTTTAGCAAAGTGCTTTAAATCTAACAAAGGTACGATAAATGACGTCACATCATGCCCGCGACAGAGACGTTCGGTCGTTTGAACTGTAGTAGAAATTTGTTGGAATTTCATATCTTTTTTGAGCAACAAGCAGTAGTTGAATTTAAATTTTAATAGTTTTCTTGGGTTTATATTACTGTCTATTATTGACATAGTGCAAAAAAAAATTACACTCATATTCCCAATTTAGGGTTTATACGTAACAGAAAGTGGTGGGTGCTACCTACTTCTGGACGCGGCATTTCTTAGAGGAGCTTTTAGTAGTTTTACTAGGTAATCCAAAAATATTTACAACATACAATATAATCAGCCTATAATGTTCCCACTGCTGGGACACTGGCCTCCTCTCGATGAGAGGGAACGGGCTGTAATCCACCACGCGGGCCAAATCCGAGTTGATAGTTATCACATATCTTTAATTTTTTGGTTCTAGGACATGCCGGTTTCCTCACGATGTTTTCCTTCACCGTTTTGAGAGCAGTGGTGATGAAAATTTACACAAAGTAAAGTGCCTGTCTGGGTTCGAACCTACGGCCTACAACTCGTAAGTTGCGGCCGTTACCACTGGGCCACCACTGCTTATCCAAAAATATTTACAATATACATAGAAAAAATGCCTATTAATAAAAAAATCATAACTCCGCGTTTACACCGATATACAAGTAGTGATAATTGTTTTTAACGAGTCTTGTAAAAGATTGTAAAAAAAAATCTACTAGTTTTGTGCCTATACAAATAAGTCTTTACACTTGTTTTAGATGTAAACGATGAACAAAAATACGTTTTATAGATAACTTGGTATAAACGTTGGGTAAGAATGCACTTGCCTCCGACACTCCACACAACACAACAGGACAAGAGCACGATTAAAGTCAACATGTCGACGACTCAACTCGTTTGATACAAATGCAGACGAAGACCGTTCTTTATATACTACTTATTTCCATTCTCGTTCATTCGTTAGTCTAAGACAGACATGTATTACTTTATTACAAATATCTTAAAGTGCAACTCGAGACCTTGTTTCTTAAGTAATAAGTTACAATTTCCATTGGAGGCTGTGTTTCACATACGCATATCTAAACTTGAATTGATCGGCCACCTTTTAGTACAAGCAAATTAATCAGACAAAAATGCAACGTACTCCAAAATCTGGACAGTCAATAAAGTTCTCGTCACATCCGGATTTGTCTAAAGATTCACCAGATCAGGATATTATCCAAAATATCAACATAAGAAAGCGAAAGAATCCTGAACAAGAATCCCTGGCGGATCTAAGGGAACAACTCATGGAGTCTTTCAAGCTTTTTACTTTATACAACAAACAGAAAAAAAAACCTTAAAAAACTTAATTACGATGTGGCTACTACTCTAAATAATGAAATTTATCTATTAAGTATCATCACATCTATAGACGACCCCAATAAAGCAACTGAACTGTTTATAAAAATTCTATCTGAAATAATTTAAAAAAGCACGCAGATAACTGCAATACCAAACAGACAACAAATTCGTAAAAAATGGATAACCCCCGGATTATTGCGTTGTATGAGATTTAGAGACACATTACATAAAAGACACTTAAAATCACCAAATGACAAAGATCTTCAAACTACCTATAAACGCTATCGAAATCATTGTAACAATATTTTGCATAATTTAAAAAATGAGCACGATAAACGTAACTTAAATGATAGTAAAAATGATATAAAAAGACCTGGAACATTATAAAGCATGTATGTAACTTGAATATGTTGGATAAGTCTAGAATATCATATGACTTGTTAAGGATTAAGTCCACACCGCAGGAATCAACTGATTATGCTAATATTTTTTTTGTAAATACAGGTGCTAAACTATCAAACAACATTATAAATAAATTAAAAATAACTGAAGATGATCTAGTCAAGGATTTTAAGTATAATCAAGCTTCATTAAACTCATTTATTCTTCTGGAAACAGATGAATGTGAGGTACAAGAAATAGTTTCATCACTGAAGAATACAAATACTACTGGTTGGGATGGATTATCATCACTATTTATCAACTTATTTAATAAATTTGTGTTTGTCTTCTGGAAAGTTCCCAAACGCACTGAAGGAATCCATTTTAGTACCTATATTCATATCAGGGGAAGAAACAATTTTTAACTATCGCCCGATTTCACTACTACCTACTTTAGCCAAAATTTTAGTAAAAGTAATGAATCTACTAATGACTAGTTAATTATTTAGAGAAAAATAATATTTTGGCCAAAAATCAATATGGATTTAGGAAAAATAAATCTACTGTTGATGCTGGGGAGGACTTGGTTACCAATATAGCTGTGAACCTTGATTGCAAGAAGAAATGTATAGGTGTATTTTTAGATTTAGCCAAGGCGTTTGATATTGTCTAAATTTCTTTATTGATTCGTAAATTAGAGTCTATAGGCATCAGGGTAGTGGTACACCCACTGGAACTTTTTAAAGATTATTTTAGTAACAGGACACAGACATTAAAAATCGGAGATGTAACTAGCTCAAAACAAAAACTTTACTGTGTAAACAGTACTTGGGCCTACTTTGTTCCTTATTTATGTTAATTGTTATTTATGCAATACTGAAATACCTGAATCAAAATTAATTACATTTGCCGACGATACGGTGATTTTATTTCACCATTCATCATGGGCACAAGTCAAAACTTCAGCTGAGAATGGGCTCCAAAAAATAATAAATTGGCTTGACTACAATTCACTCACATTAAATTTAAATAAAACTAAATATATAACTTTTAGCATCAAAAACAATCTACAGCCACCTCCGGATTTCCTTTTGAAAGCGCAATCTTCTAATTGCTCTCTTGCTATTAGAGATTGTGATTGCCATATTATTATTTTATCTGCAATTAATAGTACTAAATACCTTGGTATTGAAATTGATAAAAAATTGAATTGGAAACCACATATTAGTAATCTTAAATCTAGAATACGCAAACTAATACCTATCTTCAAAAAAATTTGAAACCTAAGAGACAGAAAGACTAACAGAATGGTTTACCTAGGTTTATGTCAATCAATCGCTACTTATGGTATCGCCGCTTGGGGTGGTGCTCGAAAAAGTACTCTTATAAAACTTGAGCGCACCCAGAGGTGTATTTTAAAAGTTATTAATTTTAAACCCTTTAGATACTCTACGTCGAAATTATATGAAGAGTTTGAGGTCCTTAATATTGAGTCATTCCCGCTCGTCCACACCCCGTCATCTCACGTCTAGCCTAAGAGTTAATTAAGAAAATATGATGATAGTATTTCCTTATAAAATAAACATAGGTACTTTTAAAATATTATGTACTTAGCTTACTCTAGTAAGGCAAATACTTTAAAAGTACATACCTAGTAAATCTAAAGCTTTTTTGTGTATTTTATACTAAATGTATAGCATAAGAATGTTTCACATTTTAATTTTATTGTAAAATAAGATGATCTGTGATGAAAAATACTGTTGAATTTAAAACACTACTTAGTACATATTATGTTGTTATTATATACTTTAAAAACCTTTTATTTATTGTAAATTATGTTGATCTGTGATAAAAACTGGAATTGTTGTTAATTATTTTAACATTTGATGATTTTAAATAAAAAAAACTTAATAGTTATGTTGTTTTTAAATTAATTAAACCGTTAAATCATTTATTTAATTTAAAATTTCTTTAACTAGACATGAAACCAGGTGCGGACGACTGGGAATGTTGCGTTCTGTTCGTCTACACTGTGAACGAACAGAACGCATCTTTCCCAGTCGTCCGCAGTGTGGACGACGGGGTGGGGACGAACGGGAACAACCCTTAATATTCGTCAACTTTACATTAAAACCATTGTTTTGAGACAACACTTTTGCCAAAGACCTATGAATCAATCCATTAGAAGATCACATGAAGTTTATAAAGTTTCTTCATGTAAAACTTTTTTTGCTCAGGGTTTCTCTTACTTGCCTGGCCCCATTACTTTACAATCGCATAAGTAAGGTTAAGACCTTAAAAGACATGAAGAGTTCTATTTGCAGGAGGGCACTGGATGAGTTTCTAAGTAGTTTAGATTATGAACGGACTGAATAAATTATACAAATATGCAAGTAATTATATATAATATTAATACCTAAATAAACAAAATATATATACGTATATATATTTTACACTAATCCTGTTATATAAATATATATCTACATATCTATATAATTTTTAAATATATATATACATAACATACATTCACGAATAATGTATAGCTGAGATGATGTCATGTCAAATTAGCATATTAATGTAAATTCCATAATACCTTTGTTTAATATGAGTACAATAGTTTTAAAACATTTATAACATTATTTTGTAACATGGTATTTGATTTATGAACTGACAATAACACTTATGGTTTGTTATAAGTCATGTTGTCTGATATTTTTGCATGTACTACAATAAGTAGTACATGCAAAAATACTCATTTACGCCAAACTCATTAGCTGTTATCGCACCTTTTGTATGCTCCTTTATGACTATATACATTGGATAACTATCCTTATGTCAATTAACTTACAGTTGGAATTTCTAGAGCGGGAATCATTACCTTGCCGTAACACAGTCTATGACTAGCGCGGAAGGTAAAGAATTTTTATCTGGGTACCGCCAATTAGTTTTATTTGTTCAAACATATGATAGTTCTAACATCAGATTCTTTTTTTTCTGTTTAGTTGAAATCCAAAGTAAAACGTTTCATTTTAGCGTACAAAATGACTACTAATTATGGATGATTAATTTTTAAGAATGCATTTTTGGAAACTTATTGTATGTACTTATTATGATTAATACTTAGTCTTAATATAAGTTGTGGTATACAATGGTGCCGATTCCCTTGTTCACAAACTAAACTAAATTTTAGTTTAGTCCTGTCAAATTAATCAGCGCCTGTCATTACTCCATACGAGTTTAGACGTGATTAAAAACTTGCCTACTAAAACTACGTCAATTTACATCAAGCGCTGATTAATTTGACAGGACTAAACTAAAATTTATCTTCTGTCGTTTTCTTAATGAAATAGAAAGAAAAAGATGCACTGAACTTAAATTTAGTTTAGTTTGTGAACAAGGGAATCGGCACCAATGTAACACTTACGTTGGAAATAAATTCTAATTCTAATTTACGGCGGAATTCAACTAAACTTTTAAGCCAGGTCCAGATGTTTGTAATGTGTGATGTAATGTATCGTGTAATGTCACGCGAATTCTGCTTGTGAACGGCACTAGGAGCATTACATATATGTAGGCTCATTCTGGCAATCGCACTGATTAATCGGCTATCAGTTTTTAGCGTGTACATGCAGTGCTCGATTTGCCTTAAGTTTGTATGCCATCCACACTATTTGCATTACATTACACATTAGACACGTCTGGACCCGGCTTTATACATAGTTTATGTCTTATCTTGCGAGTTTTTTCGTACCTACAAATACAGTCTGACATCAATTTTATTCCACCAATTCAAGATATTGACTTTGGTGAAAAAGTTTCATTTATCTTTTCTCAATAAATTATGCGTTTTATTTACAATGATCCAATTAAAAAAAAAATAGAAAAGAACAAGAAATGAAAAGCACATATGTTTAAAGACACACAAATAAAATAGATACTAATTAAGTCTGTCTAGATCAAATAAAACTGTTGCCCTACGGTTTGGTTGGAGAAAAATCCTTTGAGAAAAAGAAACAAAGAAAGGTATTTATTTTACACAGATTAAGGCACGCAATATACACATTTTTTTTTTGTAGAAACAACATGACAGAGTGTACCCGAGAGCCCGCAGCTCATCAGAATAATCTAGGAGATTCTTGCAATGCGGCGCAGCCCGCCCAAATGTGCAGGAGCCTCATTGCGTAGAAACAGTTCAAATCCGAATTCGATATTCAATTTGTCTGAAACAATTATTGGGTTGCGGTGCGGCCCACCGCAGTTATAATGAGCACTCAGCTTTATATAACTTTTGTTTCGGCCATTCTCTGTACATGTACACCATGTGCATTGTAGTTTATTTTTGTGTTTTACTGGGTATTTGTGAACTTTTTTTTTTCTTAATGGGAACATTTTTCCCAAAATTTGTTTGGTGGGTTGGCGATAGGTTGCCATAGCAAATAATTTAAAAGCATGATAAAAACATAAAAACGAATTTCGTCCAACTAGCATGTTATAGACGGACCAGTGTATCGATGTACGGACCAATTTTAAATCACCTGCATACAAAAATACAGCTTATTCCGTAAAGCGATGGGTCCATTATATTATAACCATGACTTACTTTGATAAAGTGAATTTTTGGTAATTAGTCAACATGAAAACGGCATAAAATTAACGTTAAAATTCAATTTCTTAGAAGCGTACCTACTTCATTACTGATACCATTTGTGAACGTTTTAGTTAAATACCCAGGTACCTACTTTTTGATCTAAGTAAATAAAGGTGAAAAAAAAAACCGGTGAAGTACGTGTCCAGCCACGTACAATAAAGGTTCCGTAGTTGGGATGAATTTATACCAAGAACAAACTTAACATTGAAGTTAAAAAACATGTTCCTTACAAACTTACTTTTGCAGTTGGAATGTGTGTGCCATTCCAACTGCAAAAGTAAGTTTGTACGCACAATTTTGTGTGATTTACCATGTTATTTTTCAGACTATAGATTTCTTATAGATTTTCCAGTAATTTATAAGTGAAGAACTATTTTCTGTATATTTTTCAAATTTCTAGGCTAAGCCATTTCGGAGATAACAGGGCGAATGGTAAATTTTCATATATTTCCTTAAATAACTTTAAAACTGTTTATTTTAAAAGTATAAGCCCTTTAATTTGATATGTCACAAAGTATAGTTTTTAAAACTTTATTTTTTTATTTTCTCAATTGCCTACCAAAAGTGACCCTCATATTCAAAATTAATTTATTTAACTTGTTCGTGTTTGGGTCACAGAAACTCATATGTGTGCCAAATTTCAACGTAATTGGTCCAGTAGAGTCGGAGCAAATCAGCTGTGATAGACGGACTGACAGACAAACAAATCCTTCCTGTAAGGGTTCTGTTTTTCCGTTTGAGATACGAAATCCTAATAAACAAGAAGTTATTGTAACATGTTTATTTGTTGTCAGCAGTTACACTTGTACGGTAGGCCGCAAGTTAGTGGTAACAAATCCATTATAAGCTGGCCTCTTTTTCTTTGAAACTACGTGCTACGCTAGGCCAGCTCAAGATCAAAGTGTTACCAGTGACGTGACGCATACGCTACATTACTAATTATCTACTATCAACGTTGATTTCCAAAATGTAAGTTGGACTCACATTGATGCGAATCCCGCGTCGCACAGTGAAAATCGACTTTCATAGACATAGGGACTTAAATTTTTAAGTTCGTTTTTAGGGTTCGTACCCAAAAGGTTTTGCCTTTTGGGTAATATCATCCCCACATTACGTACAAGGGAGGTATCCCTTGTACGTAATGTGGGGATGATATTTTTTTTTCGTCTATCCAATGTTACGGGGTACCGTTGGATAGGCCGTTCGCAAATAACGCGAGTTTGTGAACACTATTTTTCGATTCATGGATCCGTTTGCGTAATATTATATTAAGCTTTAAAAGTGCTAATTTTTGTTAAAGTGGGACACTTTAACAAAAATTGCCAGCCCTGCCAGCCAAATGGTTGTTTATGGAGATGTGAAAAAATGAATGGCAGTAGTACATAATATTTTAATGTTATTAAAAGGAAAACTATCACAGCTAAGTAGCCTTTTTTTCAAGATTTTATTTAACTACTTTGTCGGCGTGATCAATATGTATACCTTTGCCAAATTAAAGCTTTCTAGTATTAAGCGTCTCTGAGCTACACTGGCGACAGACAGACAGACAGACAGTCAGACGGATATGGCCAAACTATAATAGTTCCTTGTTTATTTCGGAACCCTAAAAATGCGAGTATATAATAAGCTGAATTATGAACCTAAATGTGTTGCCATAAGAGTTATTTTACAAGCAAGTCTCTTGAAAAATGTTATAATGGAAAGTCTAACCACCAACGTTGACTTGTTTGTTTTTCTAAGAAGTGGGAGTACTTTTTTTGATCATGAAATATTGTTCAGGGCAGTGAAAGCTCGTCTAGGTGATTGCCTTTCTGACGAAGACAGTGTGACGCTCAAGGAATTTTGTCGGAGATTCACACGAGCTGCTTTACAGAGGTGGCAGAAATCTCATCGTATCCTTGATACGTTTAGAAAGCAGTACACAGTACGACACAAATTATAATTATGTAGCATCGACAAAATTCGATTATATAATATTAGTTAGTTTAACAATACAAATTAATAATGACACCGTTGTTTTAGCTATTTATCGCCCCCCATCGTATAACAATATATCAAACTTCCTACAATCCCTTAATGAAATTTTAATAAACTATTCTTCTTGTAAAACCATTATTATCACCGGTGACATAAATATAGATATCAGTACTTCTAATCACGACTGAAATGCCTCACCTTACTTCGATCCGACATCGTTTCATGGCTTGCTACCGGCTCACCTTACCCCAACACATGGAAAAACATGTTTAGATCACGTTATTCTTAAAACTAAATTCCCAGCAAAAGTTTTATAGCTCAAACAACCCTCACCGATGATTATACGGTCATCCTTTCGTTGAATCAATGTTTTCCTAAACACCTGAAACACACGATTTCACGGATAGATTCAGTTGGATTACTTTCCGACTTAAATAAAACCAACTTTCAATCAGTTCTCGTGACATATGACGCAAACATAGCAGCTGATAAATTGGTTCACATTCTTAAAACTGTAGTAGAGTCAAACACTAAAATAACAACCGTCTCCGGAAAACCATTATTAAATCCTGGATAACCCCAGGTCTCTTGAGATATATAAGAAACAGAGATAAGCTGAATAAGAGAACCAAAAAACATCCTGACAATTTAATACTGAAGACAACATACACAAAGTATCGAAATTATTGCAACAAAATTTTAAAAAAAGTTAAAAGGGAATTTGAAAGAGAAGAAGTAAAAAAGGCGGGCAAGGACAACCGCCGCCTCTGGAAAGTAATAAATAAAGTCTCGAATAGATCAAGACCCAAGACATCACCTACTGAGTTAATAAGCCCGCATGATCCACCAGTTCATTCTTTGAATAAAATAAACCACTTTTTGCCAATATTGGATCAACTTTAGCTAGCAAAATAACCGCCCAGCAGAAGGGTCATGATTACCCCTCTACAATTACCCACCTACCTACCTTTTCCCATTCCATGGTTATCTTACCCACTGATGAAGACGAGGTATTTGCTATTATTTCCTCTCTCAAGCGCGACTGTGCCGTGGGCTGCGACAATATTTCCTCAAACCTCCTCATTGAACACAAGAAACTTTTTGCACCTTCCATTACGCATGTCTGCAACTTGGCGATAGAATCTGGTACCTTTCCACTTGCGTTTAAAAAAGCACTTATCCATCTCATTCACAAGAGTGGGGACCGATATTGTGTTAATAATTATAGACAAATAGCAATTCTGCCTGCCTTATAAAGATTCTGGAACGGCTATTGAACAACAGATTAGTGAAATATCTTGAAACAAATAACCTGCTATCCCAGTTTCAGTACGGTTTTCGTGCAGGGAAATCAGCGGCCATAGCGGTGCATGAGTTGACAAACTAAATTGTTTCTAACATGGGTGATAAAAAGAAGTCCTTAGCCTTCTTTTTAGACCTAGATAAAGCCTTTGATACAGTGTCGGTTCAAATTCTGTTACGTAAGCTTGAAATGCTCGGCATACGTGGAAATCAGTTGTCACTCTTCAGAGATTACCTAGCTAACCGCACCCAATTTATTAGAATTGATAACCATGTTAGTGACACTCTTCCCGTAGCTTTTGGAGTTCCCCAGGGAAGCATCCTTGGACCCACATTATTTCTGGTCTATATTAACGACCTCTGCAATCTCTCCCTTCAGAATGGCATTATTACCTTTGCGGATGACACTGTGATACTTTTCAGTGCGGACTCCATTCTCGCTCACACCTGTTCATCCCCTCATAACAGTGATTGTTCTTGTTTTAAGTTGCAGAAAGTCGACGATATTAAGTACTTGGGGGTCATCTTGGATTCTAAATTAAACTTTGCTGCACATATAAATTGTCTCACTACCAGAATACGAAAATTTATCTTCGTGGTTAAAAATCTTCGGGATATCCTTAACTCCAAGCAACTACTATCTGTTTATTGTGCATTATGCCAATCGCTTTTGACATATTGCATCACTTCATGGGGTGGAACGTTTAAAACTAACCTTTTAGTACTTGACAGGGCTCAAAGGGCAGTCCTTAAAGTTGCATTATTCCTTCCTTTCCGTCATCCCACAGTAGAAGTTTATAAGTCCTCTAAAGTCCTCTCAATTCGGCAGCTTTTTATTCTCCATGTTGCTTCGAAACAACGATCTCTTATTCCTGTTATAAAGACCCATCAAAATTCTGACATGAGAAGCAGAAGAAGGAATGTATGCCAACCTAAATCAGTAAAAACCAAATTTGCCCGCAATTTCTTCTCTTTTCTCGGCCCATTTTTATACAACAGACTGAATGATTTACTTTCAATTCATACCCTGACCAAAACAAGTTTTAAAAGAAAAATAACTGACTGGCTTATTAGATTATACCCAAATTGAAAATCTTTTCAAAACCATGTCCTAACACAATCTTCCCTTTACAATGCACAATTACCCCACTCCACACGCACGCACTCCACATTGCACACACCACACACATTCACACATCTTCCCTTACATGTATCTTTTATTAATTACATTATTTTCACTATTTTTACATACATACATACATACATACATAATCAGCCTATAATGTTCCCACTGCTGGGACACAGGCCTCCTCTCTGTGAGAGGGAGTGGGCCGTAATCCACCACGCGGGCCGGGTAGATGTCACATGTCTTCGAATTTTTGGTTCTAGGACATGCCGGTTTCCTCACGATGTTTTCCTTCACCGTTTTGAGAGCAGTGGTGATGAAATAATTTACACAAAGTACCTAAAGCGCCTGTCTGGGTTCGAACCCACGACCTACAATTCGTAAGTCGCGGCCGTTGCCACTGGGCCACCACCGCTCTCTCATCACTATTTTTATTTTTGTAAATCAATCTTTATGAACAATATTGCAAAATTATAATATATTAGATTTTTATTTGAATAATATTCTATGCAAATCAGACCGTCTCCAATACAACAATAAAAAATGTAAAACTTTGTTTTAGGGGGCCTGGTGACCTGACATACAGGTTTTCTAAAAAACTTAGTTTAGGCACCAGTCTTCCACAAATTAATTATTAAATTGTATCTGTAGACTTTTTACTGACATTCTCTGTAATTTGTGGTAAGAAATAACAAATTATTAAAAAAAATATTAATTCGTAAAACCAATCACTTCCGATTTACACAACTAATAGAAATAATCGCTATCGCGCCATTCAACGCTATTCGCGCTATAGTATATTCCTGCCTCAGTTCAACCAGAGACGGCGTTGTGAATGCACGTGAGTGAAGCTCTCCGTACAGAGCGTGACAATTTAACGGGAGAGTGAATATTTTTTTTTCATTATGACTTCTCTGAAACGTGGTAAGCCGTATAATAGCCAAAGTCTTTTTAATTTTTAATGCTTATCAATTTATGAGTCGAGAGGCCGTGGACTATAAAAATATACTATTATTAAGACCTACATACACACCACATATACAAAGGAAAGTAGTTGGTGGTATGGTTCTTGGATGGAAAGCTTGAAAATCCGATATCTAAAGGTGAAATATTAATTATTGTCCAAGCTGGCAGTTCAAGAGGTTTTGTACCTGGCGCTCTCTTAGTTTATCAATCTCTTCAAAGTACTGGCGATTATCACCACGAGATGAATAAAGAAAATTACGAAACATGTTTAAAACTACATCTCATTCCGAATTTACGACTGTTGTGGTCGTAGATAACGCTTCTTACCAACTTGCAATCATGGTTTACGTCTAAAAACATATCTTTTGAGTCAACTCTGCTGAAATCTGAATTGTTCCTTTTTTTATTCTGCAGTTGAAACCGTTATACGTGGTGTGGCAATAAATCATAAATAATTATGGTTTTATGGTTTAATTTGTGGTTCCATAAATTAATATTTAAATAATTTATGGTTTAATAGATTTTTCACACGAGCTTCATACAATTTTTTTTTTAAATATTATAAGTCATTCGTTTAAATGATAAATTAACATTGTGTGAATATTTGAGCATAGCAATGGTGCACAAAAGCCATAGATCTAAGATTAAAAACGACACTTAAAAAATTAAATCCCTATGTCTATGAAAGTCCATTTTCAGTCCACCGTGCGTCGGACGCGTGACGCGTCATACCTATAGTCTGTTGCAAAAGTATCTGATGAAAATGAAACAAATGATCAGAAAACATACCTGTGTATGCAAAATTGTAGTGCTACTTATAATTTAAAATCAACTTAAAGATGTTTTTCATTCGTTTTTTATTTTGTCGGTGCTTTTTCAATGTTGGATAAAGTGATGAGATATAACGTTGAAACCTTCTAAATACAGATAAGATAAGACAAATTCATATATTTATTTGCCAAAAACACGGTTTAAAATAAGATGGAAAGATTACAAAAAAAAAATCAGCATGTTCTGCTTGGAAAGGCGTACGAATACAATAATATCTAATATAATTCAAAGTACAAAAATCATAAACGTTACATATAAATTAACAAAAATATTAATAAAAATATCTAAAGTACATCATTTAAATAGTCGGCAACAATAAAGTAGCATTTATTTATTATAAGAATCTTCATGCTTTTATTAAAAATATTAATGTTCAAATCTTTGTATGCCTTTGGTATCTTGATGTATAATTTTGGGGCCATGCAGAATATACTCTTACGCATGAGAGCTGTTTTAGCACTATGTAATTAAAGTGTCCGATTATCACGGTGCATATTATACAGATGAATGTGTTATTAATATCCTTTAGTGAGTAATTGCGTAAATTTAACGTGAACAGGGTTTGTTTATCTTTTCATCAGATAGTTTTGCAAACCATACACACAATTTGCTATGAAGATGATTTCAGTCGTCCGCGCGAGATTCTCTTTAGTCTGTTTGAAGTTATTATCTTATTCTTTGGTAGTAGAATCCTGAAGCCCGCAGTCGGGAGAATGCTTCATCTGAGAACACTGACATATACGTATACAAGGAGAGTCCAGCTGTTGCCTCAGATATCCTGGCTTACAAACACATCCCTTCTTGCATGTTTCGGTGCTGTCACACTTGAACCGAGCCACTAGTGATAAACAAGTGTTTGGCGGGCAGGACTTCTTGCAGTCAGTATGCACTTCGTTGTCGCCAGGGCAGATTGATTCTGGAATGTATATAACAATTAATAAAATAAAGTGCATAATCGTAATAAAAGTAGACTGATCCCAATAAGGCAATTCCATATAACTATTCTTTACTTAGGCATTGCACATTCTATTAGGGCAAGAAACAAAGATCGGACTTTGGTTTTGCTTAGTAAGCGTCGCATACGAATGTGAATATTACTCATGTAGCATAAAGGCTCCTGCAGACAGGCGCGACTTGACTGCAACGCGATTTTGGTAGAACAATTTCCATGACGTTTTCATAGAAATTGTTCTACTATGGAATGGAGTAGCGTCGCGCTGTTGTGTCACGCCTGTCTACGGGAGCCTTTAATGTCTATAAAGGGTGAAATTGAATTCATGAGCATCCTCTTAAGGGGTCATTGTACTCATCATTAAACACAACTTTTACTATGGGCCCAAGCTTGAATTAGCGAAAAAAAAATGCAGGGAACAGCAGATTTTTTTTCGCGTTTTCAGGTTTAGTCCCATAGTAAAAGTTGTTCATAATGATGAGTACAATGACACCTTAAGAGGATGCCCATGAATTCAATTTCATCCTGTATAGACATTTTTTTTACTTTATGATCGGTAGATTTTATTTGGTAATCGGTTAGGTATTCGGTTACCACATTTCGTCAGTTATGTTGGGCGTTGTGAGGAGATATGTACTATAGATCATTAACAAAATATAAAGCCTGTATATTAGTTAATAAAGCAGCTGACGTAGCCGAAGCATTCAATGAGTTTTTTGCCAACATACCTATAACTACGACTCGCTCCTTGAATTCGTCCCCGTCTAAAGCTGAAAACCTTTTGCATAGTAGTGTGCCTAAATGTAGTCGCTTATTTAGCTTCGGATATGTAACACCTCGTGATGTAGTTAATCTTTTTAACACACTTAAGTCTAAAAACACTGGTGATATCTGGGGTATCATTATCATCCATTAAACTATTAAGCAATATAATAGAAATCGTAGCCCCTATCTAGCTGTTACTTTTAATAAATGTGTTGATTTGGGCTCTTTTCCTGACCTCATGAAGAGTAGTAAAGTCATACCTTTATTTAAATCAGGTAATAAAAATGACGTTGGAAATTTCAGACCTATTTCTATCTTACCTGGATTTAGCAAAATATTTGAAAAGTTAATACTCAAGTAATTGCTAAGACATTTTAATTTAAACAACCTCCTTCATAATGAACAATATGGTTTTACAAAAGGTCGTTCGACTACAGATGCGAGTGTTGCACTGCTGAAAGACATATTTGACGCATGGGAGAACTCGCAAAATGCTATTAGAGTTTTCTGTGATCTCTCCAAAGCCTCTGATTGCGTGTACCATGACAAGCTTTTGCGTAAACTATGTCATTATGGTGTCCAAAATTAAGCTCTCAAAGTAATAAATTCTTATTCACATAATAGGTTCCAATGTGTAGATGTGAATGGTGTGAAATCTTCCGGGTTACCAGTTCAGTTAGGTGTACCTCAAGGCTCAATACTGGGTCCATTCTTATTCTTAGTGTATAATAATGACTTACCATTCTATTATAGGGTATCTGTGACTTTGTATTGTTTGCAAATGACACCTCTCTTCTTTTTAAAGTAAACAGGAATAGACAAGATTTTGACGAGGTAAACAGTGCACTCTCAATGGTTACGGATTGGTATACGACAATGTTAACCTAGTTCTCAATGCCAAGAAAACGAAATGTATAAAGTTTGTGTTATACCAAGAAAAACTGCCGAGTCTACAGTTTCAAGCACCCATTATCTAAGACGATGTTGGGACCTAGATTCCTAACATTTGGCAAGGCCAAATGTTAGGAATCTAGGTCCTAGGTATAACAGTAGATGCCAAACTTCAGTGGGGCCCACATATCAAGCCTAGCGGGCAGGCTCAGTTCGGCCGCCTACGCCGTCAGAAAAGTAAGACAATACACTGACGTTGATACAGCTCGATTAGTTTATTTCAGTTATTTTCATAGCGTTATGTCCTACAACGTGTGGCATCACAATTCATCTTCGCCAACATCTTATATATTAGGCAAAATATACACTTATACACTAAAAACAGTGATATTCACAATATTAACACCAGAAATAAGGACA
Source organism: Atethmia centrago (assembly GCA_905333075.3). Lineage (NCBI taxonomy): Eukaryota > Metazoa > Arthropoda > Insecta > Lepidoptera > Noctuidae > Atethmia > Atethmia centrago. The sequence continues at coordinate 23,854,063 of HG995374.1, read as the reverse complement.
AATTACGAGCTCCATTTCTCCGGCTTCATAAGGTACATAACTCATTTGTTGGGCTTGGTATAACTTTTTATAACATGCTGCCCTCTTCTTTGCTAGATTTGCCTTTTAATGCGTTTAAAACTAAAGTAAAATCCACCCTTTGTTCAAAGGCATTTTATTTTTTTTTTTGAGGGTGGGAAATCATCAAATAACTTCTCCCGCTCTGGCCGGAGCGGGAGGGTGTGTCAGACTTTTACTGACTAAAACCCACCCGTATTCCTTCCTGTTGCCTGTGTTCCCAGGGGCCTCGGTGACCCATAAGTACCTTCCCGCGACCCCGGGCAAAGGCATACTATTGTATCAATGACTACTTAAACGATAAGAATAGTTGGTCGCTGTGATTAAATCAAGACAATGTTTATGTTCTTTCTCCAGAATTAGCTTACCTACTGACAGGTTATATGAGTTGCTATAATTGATTATTTTTTTATTTGTTGTGTTGTATTCCACGCGCGTCTCAATGAGATGTCGTCAGTATAACTGTAGGGGTCCACTAGGGCTGATGCCTGCCGGGGTCGCGGGAAGGTACTAAAGGGTTACCGGGGCGCGTAGCGTGACACTTTTCATGAAGATTTCTGCCGCGGTGAGCGAACAGCCCCACGCTTAGCCTATTTTTACATTTTATTTTTTGTTGATTAACACATAGGATTTATTACTTTGAATCCTGGTAGTACGTGCCCGTGGGATATTTTCCGACATCCACGCGGGCAAATCCGCGAGAAAAAGCTATAGTTGTCTTGATATTTCAGCTAACAATAAATGAACATTTAGTCTTATTACATAACTATTTACACTAAGTAACTAACTACATACAAATATACAAGGTGTTTGGCACATGGACCGACCCAATATTTCCAGGGATTTGGGGGTCATTGACTATGTTCTACCCATACACCCCATGTCCCAAGTGTCACGATTGGTTAAATATGTTTTTTTTTACACTTTTAAAAAATATACCCAAAATGTTTGCTTTAAGTAATAACTTTTTCGTTTGTGGGTGTAATGACCCAAAATAAATTTTGTTGTATTCTCCAAAGTCTTTTAAATCTAAATAAAGCATTGTGTAAGACAACTGGTTTCAAGAAACTCTTTCCACGTGCTTCCAAAGTTTAAAAAATGTTTAAATGTATGATTTTTTACGATTTGTATAGAATCAAGTTTATATAACTAAACAGACAGATGTGCTGTTGGGGAGTTTGTTCCACCACTTCTTCTTCCCAGCTAAAGCACTACGAAGTGGTGAGGGGCGGGCATTTTTGGGGGACTGTCTTATGTAATTTTGACGTTCGAAAAGTGCTGATTTTCAGCCTAGTTTGAATAAATGACTTTTGATTTTAATTTTGATTTTGATATCTTTTTGACATACGAGTACCTACAGGTATATCTGTGTTAATATTATACAGAAAAAGATTTGATTTTTTGTTTGTACAAAACAAATTTGTTTGTTTGCTTGTAATGTAATGGATGGCATTGCCACGATGAATGGCAGTGCTAATATAGGTACGACAGGTAAATTATAATCAGTCTTTAATGTTCCCGTTGCACGGACCCGAGCCTCCTCTCTCTGAGGGAGAGTGGGCCGTACCTAATCCACTACGCGGTGGACCCAGTGCGCGATGGCAAATGTAATATGACTGCAAAATATAATAACTCTATAATATATGTATTATTATTTATGAACATTGTTTTTCGTCTTTTCACACCCAGGGTTTCGTACTGTCTTTGCTAGGGTAACCTTCGGAACTTTACAGAAAATTCTTTCACTAATGGGACGCCAAAGTATTGTCGATTATCATAAGATATATTTTATGTTAAAACAAGAAATTTCACGCGGACCAAGTCACGGGCAGAAGATAGTTAAAATTTTGGTATCTAGCTGCATCCGATTTGACTGTAAGCCGAGTCTAACATAGTTGGGAAAACGCTAGGCAGATTGATTGACGTTGTGCGAGTTCCATGTAATTATTTGCCATTAACCGGGACAAATAAAAATTTCTCACATTCCCTCGACAAGCCCTTAATCAATGCCCAATGTTATGTTATGTGTTATTACTGCTGAGCCTGCCTGCCTGCCTGCTGGTCCTGGGTTCTTTTCCCAGGTCGAGCAAAGTATTATTTTCCATCTGGAATTTCTCAGTACCTACCAGCCCGGAGTCTGGATATGTGCCCGGTTGATGGTATTAGGGTCGCCCCGTAACTAACGAAATGTGGTGTTACTATAGGTATAGCTCTACCTAACCCTTCGGAGAAACTGGCGTGATGTTATGCGTATGTTGAATACATACGGCACTTCTCAATAGGTATGCAGTTTCCTTTGTCATCTCTCGCGAATCCATCTTCACAGTAGCATTTACGATTGCAGACGATGTTCTTAATGGGGCAGTGCGTCTTGTTCTGTGTGTCGAGTTTGGCACACTCGTTGTCGCAGGCACTGCCACAGGCAAAATATTCATTTTCACGTTGACACAAATCTGAAAATGTAGATTAAAAGTTCTGAAAGTCGGTCGACATTTTTGAAGGAGTGATAATCAATTAAGGTGGATTTTAGGACAAACACGAGTTACTTTACCCGAAGACGCGTCAAGTGTATTTTAAATTGTTAAGAATACGCAAGATGTTTAACCTAAGTAGATATAGATACCTATTGCTAATACTTTGGAAATAGACAGTTTGCCAATGGAGCAGTGCCGCAGTTGTCCAGCTTATTGGTATTTAGAGTAGATTAGTGTAGTAAGTTCATAGGTACTTATTGGTATTTAGAGTAGATTAGTGTAGTAAGTTCATAGGTACTTATTGGTATTTAGAGTAGATTAGTGTAGTAAGTTCATAGGTACTTATCGACAACTGGCATTTATCAGAGCCGATAAATGCCAGTTGTCAACTGTACCTAACACTTTCCCGACCTGGGAATCGAACCTCACGATTACAGCAGCCGTTCTAGCGACCACTCGAACGATGACGCTAATACACCTGGGTCTATATCAAGGTAGATACTTACCACACTCTTCATTAGTTATACAGGTTCCCACAGCATTTCTTAGGAATCCTGCTTTGCAGACACATATGTGTTGACAAGGCTGAACAGGTTGCAGACAGCTGAATTGCACGTCGCGATTCCTGCAAGTTTTCTGAGGAGGGCACGGCTGCACGCATTTAATTTCTTCATTTTTTCCACAATCTAAAAATTAAAGAGATAACATGATATCACGCCTGTTTTCCCCGAGAATAAAATAAAAATAATTAATTGATTTTGAATAATTTCTTGAATTACTTATCTTATCTCTAATTCAAAACATTCATTCACAAAATATGAAGACAATATGCCTGTACCTATATCTTTTGATACCTACAGGTATATCAGTCTATACTAATATTATAAATAATAAAGATTTGATTTTTGTTTGTTTGTTTGTAATCGCTAAACGCAAAAACTGCTTAACTGATTTAAAAAAATCATTGAACCAAAAATAAATAGGGCGTATTTATTTTTGGTTCATTGATTTTAACACGATCAAAAAGCTGTCATACTTGTTTTAAAACAAGTCTTGTAAACTAGTCAACTTAGCTTCTCAAAAACATGTAGCTAATGATGTGTATGACGCATGCGTTCATACACATGCGTGGGATCGTGTGGTGAAATAAAAGAGCCACTTTGGTGTATATTTTAGCAACATATAAAGAAAACTTCACACGTCTATTGTTACATGTCATCGTTCCTTGCACGTCTTGCCATTTTGCTTTTTCCACTCCCTCTCTCTTACTCTTACACATCTTTCACTCGCACCTCTGCATACGTTCCGTTCTATTCAAAATTCATTCCACACATGTTTTGACGTCGTTTCAGACGTCTCGTTAATTATTTTGTTAACTTGACATTTTGAAAAGTTTTCTACAACTTGTGTATACAACTAGTCTTATAACAACCTGTTTTAGGTGTAAAAGATAACGATAACAGTCATGTAGAATACATTTAGAAGACTTGTGTATACCTTGGTGTACATGCGGGTTATGTGTAAACTGAGGTGTCCTGTCATTTCACCGACAGTAAAGGCTCCTACATACTGGCGCGACTTGTCGCGCGACGCGACGCGACACAAAGACACCGCGTGTAGCGCTACAAGCGGTGCCTTTGTGTCGCGACGCGTCGCGCGACAAGTCGCGTCAGTATGTAGGAGCCTTAAATTAACAAATTTTCATTTGACAAGTAACGATTGGCAAAAACATGATTTGTCATTTCATCATTAACCCTTTAACCGCCTCAGTCATGTATAGATGACAAACCAAAATGTGCCCAGCACGCCACGGTCACGAGTACATGACAGATTTATAAGGAATAATTCGTGGCTTGGCGCCGAGGGCACGTTTTTGTATTTTTGACGTGGCGCACCACGTCGGTTCGGCGGTCAAAGGGTTAAACAACAACAACTTTGCCAAATAATTCACCAAAGAAAATAATTACGCGAAAAGATTTTTTTTAATAACGTATTATTTGACGAACAATTAATTTTTAGGGTTCCGTAGTCAACATGGAACACTTAATAGTTTCGCCATGTCCGTCAGTCTGCCTGTCTGCGGCTTAACGCAGTCTCTTATTACTAGAAAGCTGTAATTTGGCCTGAATATAGTTACATAATTATTTATCACGTCGAAAAAGTGGTGAAATAAAATCTTTAAAAATAATGTAGGGGCCCTTGCACGTAGTGGGGATGATTTTTCTCGTCTATCTAATAGGTGTGGGGTATTGTTGGATAGACCGTTCGAAAATATTGCGGGTCTGTAAAAACATTTTTCGAATGGATTCGTTTTTTTGTTTACAGACCCGCAATATTTTTGAACGGTCTATCCAAAGGTTTAGTATTAAGCTTTAGCAATTTATTGTAATAGTCAAGTGGCCCCTGCCAGCTAAGTGGTTGTTTTTAGATATGTGAAAAAAATCATGGCAATGTTAAATATATATAATGAAGTTAAAAGGAAAACTATCACAGCTTTACAAGTTAACAAGTAACAGTTGACCAACTTACATTTGCAGCTGGAGAATAGACCGCGACGTATATCGATGTATGGGAAAACATGTTTTTCAACTACAAAGTTAAGTTTCTTTTTTAAATATATTCATCCCAACTACGGAACACGATAATGGAGCCGTAGCATTCAAAAAAATCTAAACCAGACACTAATGACTAAACCAATGACTAAATGACCGGTGTGCGAGAGTAGCTTAATACTATGGCTACATTGTCACGATAAGGCGAACTACACGTTTCGAGTACTCTACGGCTACACTGTCGCGATAACGCGAACTTTACTTCCGAGGCCCCTGGCAACACAGGCAACATGAAGGAATACGGGTGGGTTTTAGTCAGTAAAAGTCTGACACACCCTCCCGCTCCGCCCAGAGCGGGAGAAGTTATTTGATGAAGCACATGCCAAGTAAATGTTTGTAAAGCCAGTGTTTATAAACTAAAACATTTGAGGAATTAGTTGTTTAGGAAATAAATAGCACATGAAACGTTGGTTGTAAACTGAAATTTGTCAATTTATCAACGGTGTTTTGGTGAATCATTGGTAAACCGAAAATTTAAACATTTGTATTTATGTAAACTGCATACTGAAAACCGTATTGTCATTTCCTATGGAGATTCTAACCAGTAAGAAACACGAACAATGTTTAAAAACAATAGCTTTTAACAATTAATAACAATGACAATTAACAATTTCATTAAATACAATGCGAGGTTGAGGAAATCCATCATTATCCTTTCGTCCATCGTCAGTAGATGCCGATTTTTCAGTTACATTTTGGATATGACATAACATAACATTATGTTCGATTCCCCAAAGAAGTAGACTGAGGTGTATGACCACATGTATGACCAACATTCCGCCATCTTTAAATCCCCGTATAAACGAAATGCGAGTGTTTCGAATTTGGGAATGGAACTATGGCCCCTATACTCAGCAGTCATGTTTATGACCACTGCAATTGCCTATTGTATCAAGGCAGTCATATAACATGTAGATTTTAATAACATCTATTCTCATATTATTATAAAGAGGTATACCTATGTGAGTTTGTATGTAGGGGGTAATCTAAGGAACTACTGAACCGATTCTGAAAATTAATTCACGAATGGGAAGTTACGAGTATATTATTGCCGAGTGTCATAGGATATTATAAATACATATTTTAGGTTAAAACAAAAAAATCACGAGCATGAGCTCGCAGCCAGAAGCAATCTAGAACATTGTTATCTAGTAACTAAATGAAGCTGACGCTGTGCGCTGACGTCATAGAATATTGACATAGGCCGAGGTCACACAGAACAAAATTAAAGTTATTTTCCTCCTATGTTTTTTGCTATGAATTTGTTTTGTTTTCATTCCAATGTATGCACGCAACAACTTGTGTTTTGTTGTTCCATTATGCATTGAGCTGCTTATTTATTTTTTGAGAGATTACAAAACTCTTTACGGCAAAATTGTGACAAGTTGAGACAACCTACCTATCCTAAACTGTATGTATGCTTTATTTATAACACTTACGAAGTTTAGAGTTTATTGATTTACGACAAAAATCGCAGCAATAATGGTAATAAAATTAATAATAAAAATATATCATACGCAAATATTTAGGGCTTCCGTAGCCAAAGGCAAAAACAGAACCTTTTTAATTACTTCATGTCTTAAAGTCATTTTATTAAACAATTTGCAGGATATCAATGAAATTTGGAAAGGTGTACCTACCTATTCTGTATATTAAAAAATAAACACTATATACACACAAAGACATATTTGTCGGGTTTACTTACTATTCAATTCATCACACATTGACAACACAACACAACAGGAAAACACGATAAACCTCAACATCTTGACGACTGAACTCGGTATGACATCAACGGAGGCTCGACCGGTCATTTATACCAGATATAATTAAATAATTAATTGGTTTATTAACATTTTGCTTCTGAATAATACCCAATGTAGGTAAATGTTGTTGATATTGATAAAATAAATATGAATATTAACTCTGAGATGAACTCGCAATGGGTATTAAAATAAATTACGTTATTTGGTTCCACATCATTTTTTTAGGCATTCTTTATCTCCAAATAAAAAAATAAAAATTGTATAAGTATGCTTTTTTCTAAATTAGATAGGCTAGTTTTATGCACATAAAAAATGCTGAGTACCTTAAACCAATTTATTTATTAAAGTTTTTTTCTTATGACTCCTGGTACGGGTCTTGCTATGTCATCATTCTCCTGCCATTATCCAAATTTATTTGGACACACATTTATTTGGACATGATACTTCTCTATTAGTCGTCATCTCAAGAGTCACCTAAGTTGGGCTTTGCTAAGTAGACCATCAGAATTTGTGATTCTTGGTTACATAATTATTCCAATCTACAAATCAGCTCACAATGAAACTATCAGAAAGTCAATTCCCGTATTTGAAAACGTTTAAAATCCGGTGGTAATCTCATCTCAGCGACAATCAACAAAAACTTGTTGAAAATGTAGTTACATTAGAGGTATTTAACAGATTGAGACTGATGCCCGTTGGATTTTCAGCTCTCAGCTAAGCGCCGAGCGTTGAAATCCAAAAGCGCGCTTTTATTTAGGCATTTATTTAGGTGTCGCTTAGTGTTAGTGAAAATGTGCATGGAATTCAAAAAAGTACGGTAATTGCCCCTCTGACGACCGTCTCAAAATAGCGATGCAAGAGTGCCTACCTACCTATAGCAATCATAGGCACCATTTACTTATGTCCTCTGAACCACCTTGGAACAAGCTAAACAGGATTAACTCTGAATAAAAATAGACTACAACGTAGAGTAGTAATAAACAGAGTTCCGTATATGTTCTTTATAGACAGAATAATATTTATATAAGGCTGTAGAGTGCGCTTCATGAAGAGAACCAACACCCTAATTGTGTAACACAGTTTCTATCACAATCCGAAAGATTTCGAAGGAAATTGCTAATTCATTGCTTCATATGTGTGAAAAAATCGTCTGCTCAACAACGTAAATAACGCAATGAACGTGATAAATGATAGTGATAAATGATAAATGATTTATTTTCTGTAAGTAGGTTTGTACAAACACTTTTACACGTCAATCATATTTTTAAAATAAAGCTAGATGAGCTCGGCGTTTCCTATCTGACTACTCCTATCTATCTCGTGGATGGACGCTGCCAGAATTAAAGGCATTGCCACCGGTTGCCATTGCGTGTGTGTTACCCAATAACCCCGCTGCATCGGTACTACCGCCACATTGGGTCAGGGACAACAATGAGACATAGTCATTATTTTAAAAAGTGGAGCTAGCAGTTGCCCGCGTCTTCACCTCCAAGTTACACTAATTCATAAACTACTGATTGATAAACACTTTTAAACGCTGGTATGGAGGCCAGATCAATCAGGTAGCCAGGCCGGGGCTTTTTCAGAGCCGTATAGGTTGAAATGCGGGGTGAGGCAGGGGGTCAACTTTACCCACACTTCAATCTGGATGTCAATGTGTTGATCGAGGTGTTCAACAGAGAGCGTGCCGGAGGTTATATTGACGGAGTATATGTAAACAACATTAGTAACACCGATTATATGGCGCTGCTGAGCGCCTCGGTTCGTGGTTTTAGTAGATTGGTGACCATCTGTGGAGAGTATGCTTCACGGATTGGTCTACAACGTCACTAAAAGTGAAGTCATGGTCTTTGGTGTCAGGTGCCGATTTTCTGATCCTGTGCCTCTGGTCCAGTTGAACGGAATATCGCTTGTGAGATTATATAAAATGAAATACTTGGGACATCTTTTGATTCCTGACCTGAAAGATGATGATGATATTGAATGAAAAAGGAGGGCGCTGTCGGTAAGAGCTAATAATTATGATCGTTCGCAGGTTTGCACGTTGTTCTAGAGTAGTTAAAAGAACTTTATTTCGTGCATATTGAACCTTATTTTACACGTGCAGCTAGTGAGTAGATTACACTCAAAAATCGTACAGTGCACTTCGCATTAAACATAATAATGCGCTGCGGCTGTGCGGAGCTATTCCGCTTCTGTAGCGCATCAGGGATGTTTGTTGATGCTCGTGTCGGTTGCTTCAACGCTACGATGCCAAAAAGATGCGCCTCCCTGGTGCGCCGGATGTGGACCAGCCCCATCATTATACTGTCGCGTATCGCGAGCAGACTGGATTGCTTGTGTGTGAATCGCTGCTGCAAGCTTTCCACATAAAGAAAAAAAAATTAGTGTCTATGGAGTCTCTTGCCCGTTCTACTCCATAGGTACCTACTACGCTTTGGAATGGGCAACTAGCTTAATATTTATAACTGACCGACTCCTTGATAATTCAAAAGTGCCAGTAAATGGTTCAATTGAAATAAATGCTTTGAGTTTGAGTTTTGAGTTTGACATCTGTGTTGACCTTGTAGCTGGGATTCTCTTAAGGCAGTTTTAGGTTAAATGTGTAGGTTCAGTTTCAGTTCAATTAGTCATGACTTGAAGATAAATACGGTGACAGAAGTGAGAGCTTGATCATGAAATAAGTAAGTACTATATACATAGATTGTAAGTAGAGGGTTTTGTTTAATAATATTCAAACTTAAAATATAAATTAATTATGGTCGAATCTCGACCAGTGGGCGACCAGTACTAGTAGTTAATCTATACTTTTGGTAATCATGGTAATACAAAATAGGGAAGTACGGTTAGTACTCTGCATTACCGGACCCCTCTTACAAAGAAGAAGAATGGAAGAGGGGTCGGGTTATGCAGATCAGTACTTCCATGGTTGTAACATCTCTAAATTAAATCTAATTACCACGCGGTCGTATTTCCTAAGATAAGCGATGATTCTCGAAGCGCATAATTGTTTTGGGATGTCTGTACCAACTAATAAAAAAAACATCAACGATTTTATCCAAGAAGACACAATACATTACATTGTATCAATAAAACTGCCACTCACATCTGCCTTGTAAATACCTTTTGTTAGTCACCTTTCATTCATCCTCTCAATATGACCAAACCATCTAAGCATACTCTTAATAACACACGCATGCAAAATATATGATTGATTGATTGATAAAATAATTATGAACTTTACACAAGTTTTTTGATAAAGGAACCCTAAAAGCAATCTAAGTGAGCCGTCGAACCGCCTGTCCTAGGTATCAGGGCTCAGAACTTGTTGGCACGTCAAGATGTTCAGATTCCTTGTGTTGTGCTCTTGCTGTGTCGTGGTATGTGTTGCTTATAAAGAAGGCAAGTACTTTTTATTTAACTTGACAGACTGTTGGTGGTATGCATGTGATGCGGAGGAATGAGGTGATGATCCACATTCATGCTCACAATTCTCACGACAAAATGTCGTGAGAATTGTGAGCATGAATGTGTTCTGAGCCCTGATACCTAGGACAGGCGGTTCGACGGCTCACTTAGATTGCTTTTAGGGTTCCTTTATCAAAAAACTTGTGTAAAGTTCATAATTATTTTATCAATCAATCAATCATATATTTTGCATGCGTGTGTTATTAAGAGTATGCTTAGATGGTTTGGTCATATTGAGAGGATGAATGAAAGGTGACTAACAAAAGGTATTTACAAGGCAGATGTGAGTGGCAGTTTTATTGATACAATGTAATGTATTGTGTCTTCTTGGATAAAATCGTTGATGTTTTTTTTATTAGTTGGTACAGACATCCCAAAACAATTATGCGCTTCGAGAATCATCGCTTATCTTAGGAAATACGACCGCGTGGTAATTAGATTTAATTTAGAGATGTTACAACCATGGAAGTACTGATCTGCATAACCCGACCCCTCTTCCATTCTTCTTCTTTGTAAGAGGGGTCCGGTAATGCAGAGTACTAACCGTACTTCCCTATTTTGTATTACCATGATTACCAAAAGTATAGATTAACTACTAGTACTGGTCGCCCACTGGTCGAGATTCGACCATAATTAATTTATATTTTAAGTTTGAATATTATTAAACAAAACCCTCTACTTACAATCTATGTATATAGTACTTACTTATTTCATGATCAAGCTCTCACTTCTGTCACCGTATTTATCTTCAAGTCATGACTAATTGAACTGAAACTGAACCTACACATTTAACCTAAAACTGCCTTAAGAGAATCCCAGCTACAAGGTCAACACAGATGTCAAACTCAAAACTCAAACTCAAAGCATTTATTTCAATTGAACCATTTACTGGCACTTTTGAATTATCAAGGAGTCGGTCAGTTATAAATATTAAGCTAGTTGCCCATTCCAAAGCGTAGTAGGTACCTATGGAGAAGAACGGGCAAGAGACTCCATAGACACTATTTTTTTTTTCTTTATGTGGAAAGCTTGCAGCAGCGATTCACACACAAGCAATCCAGTCTGCTCGCGATACGCGACAGTATAATGATGGGGCTGGTCCACATCCGGCGCACCAGGGAGGCGCATCTTTTTGGCATCGTAGCGTTGAAGCAACCGACACGAGCATCAACAAACATCCCTGATGCGCTACAGAAGCGGAATAGCTCCGCACAGCCGCAGCGCATTATTATGTTTAATGCGAAGTGCACTGTACGATTTTTGAGTGTAATCTACTCACTAGCTGCACGTGTAAAATAAGGTTCAATATGCACGAAATAAAGTTCTTTTAACTACTCTAGAACAACGTGCAAACCTGCGAATGATCATAATTATTAGCTCTTACCGACAGCGCCCTCCTTTTTCATTCAATATCATCATCATCTTTCAGGTCAGGAATCAAAAGATGTCCCAAGTATTTCATTTTATATAATCTCACAAGCGATATTCCGTTCAACTGGACCAGAGGCACAGGATCAGAAAATCGGCACCTGACACCAAAGACCATGACTTCACTTTTAGTGACGTTGTAGACCAATCCGTGAAGCATACTCTCCACAGATGGTCACCAATCTACTAAAACCACGAACCGAGGCGCTCAGCAGCGCCATATAATCGGTGTTACTAATGTTGTTTACATATACTCCGTCAATATAACCTCCGGCACGCTCTCTGTTGAACACCTCGATCAACACATTGACATCCAGATTGAAGTGTGGGTAAAGTTGACCCCCTGCCTCACCCCGCATTTCAACCTATACGGCTCTGAAAAAGCCCCGGCCTGGCTACCTGATTGATCTGGCCTCCATACCAGCGTTTAAAAGTGTTTATCAATCAGTAGTTTATGAATTAGTGTAACTTGGAGGTGAAGACGCGGGCAACTGCTAGCTCCACTTTTTAAAATAATGACTATGTCTCATTGTTGTCCCTGACCCAATGTGGCGGTAGTACCGATGCAGCGGGGTTATTGGGTAACACACACGCAATGGCAACCGGTGGCAATGCCTTTAATTCTGGCAGCGTCCATCCACGAGATAGATAGGAGTAGTCAGATAGGAAACGCCGAGCTCATCTAGCTTTATTTTAAAAATATGATTGACGTGTAAAAGTGTTTGTACAAACCTACTTACAGAAAATAAATCATTTATCATTTATCACTATCATTTATCACGTTCATTGCGTTATTTACGTTGTTGAGCAGACGATTTTTTCACACATATGAAGCAATGAATTAGCAATTTCCTTCGAAATCTTTCGGATTGTGATAGAAACTGTGTTACACAATTAGGGTGTTGGTTCTCTTCATGAAGCGCACTCTATAGCCTTATATAAATATTATTCTGTCTATAAAGAACATATACGGAACTCTGTTTATTACTACTCTACGTTGTAGTCTATTTTTATTCAGAGTTAATCCTGTTTAGCTTGTTCCAAGGTGTTTCAGAGGACATAAGTAAATGGTGCCTATGATTGCTATAGGTAGGTAGGCACTCTTGCATCGCTATTTTGAGACGGTCGTCAGAGGGGCAATTACCGTACTTTTTTGAATTCCATGCACATTTTCACTAACACTAAGCGACACCTAAATAAATGCCTAAATAAAAGCGCACTTTTGGATTTCAACGCTCGGCGCTTAGCTGAGAGCTGAAAATCCAACGGGCATCAGTCTCAATCTGTTAAATACCTCTAATGTAACTACATTTTCAACAAGTTTTTGTTGATTGTCGCTGAGATGAGATTACCACCGGATTTTAAACGTTTTCAAATACGGGAATTGACTTTCTGATAGTTTCATTGTGAGCTGATTTGTAGATTGGAATAATTATGTAACCAAGAATCACAAATTCTGATGGTCTACTTAGCAAAGCCCAACTTAGGTGACTCTTGAGATGACGACTAATAGAGAAGTATCATGTCCAAATAAATGTGTGTCCAAATAAATTTGGATAATGGCAGGAGAATGATGACATAGCAAGACCCGTACCAGGAGTCATAAGAAAAAAACTTTAATAAATAAATTGGTTTAAGGTACTCAGCATTTTTTATGTGCATAAAACTAGCCTATCTAATTTAGAAAAAAGCATACTTATACAATTTTTATTTTTTTATTTGGAGATAAAGAATGCCTAAAAAAATGATGTGGAACCAAATAACGTAATTTATTTTAATACCCATTGCGAGTTCATCTCAGAGTTAATATTCATATTTATTTTATCAATATCAACAACATTTACCTACATTGGGTATTATTCAGAAGCAAAATGTTAATAAACCAATTAATTATTTAATTATATCTGGTATAAATGACCGGTCGAGCCTCCGTTGATGTCATACCGAGTTCAGTCGTCAAGATGTTGAGGTTTATCGTGTTTTCCTGTTGTGTTGTGTTGTCAATGTGTGATGAATTGAATAGTAAGTAAACCCGACAAATATGTCTTTGTGTGTATATAGTGTTTATTTTTTAATATACAGAATAGGTAGGTACACCTTTCCAAATTTCATTGATATCCTGCAAATTGTTTAATAAAATGACTTTAAGACATGATGTAATTAAAAAGGTTCTGTTTTTGCCTTTGGCTACGGAAGCCCTAAATATTTGCGTATGATATATTTTTATTATTAATTTTATTACCATTATTGCTGCGATTTTTGTCGTAAATCAATAAACTCTAAACTTCGTAAGTGTTATAAATAAAGCATACATACAGTTTAGGATAGGTAGGTTGTCTCAACTTGTCACAATTTTGCCGTAAAGAGTTTTGTAATCTCTCAAAAAATAAATAAGCAGCTCAATGCATAATGGAACAACAAAACACAAGTTGTTGCGTGCATACATTGGAATGAAAACAAAACAAATTCATAGCAAAAAACATAGGAGGAAAATAACTTTAATTTTGTTCTGTGTGACCTCGGCCTATGTCAATATTCTATGACGTCAGCGCACAGCGTCAGCTTCATTTAGTTACTAGATAACAATGTTCTAGATTGCTTCTGGCTGCGAGCTCATGCTCGTGATTTTTTTGTTTTAACCTAAAATATGTATTTATAATATCCTATGACACTCGGCAATAATATACTCGTAACTTCCCATTCGTGAATTAATTTTCAGAATCGGTTCAGTAGTTCCTTAGATTACCCCCTACATACAAACTCACATAGGTATACCTCTTTATAATAATATGAGAATAGATGTTATTAAAATCTACATGTTATATGACTGCCTTGATACAATAGGCAATTGCAGTGGTCACAAACACGACTGCTGAGTATAGGGGCCATAGTTCCATTCCCAAATTCGAAACACTCGCATTTCGTTTTAAGGGGATTCAAAGATGGCGGAATGTTGGTCATACATGTGGTCATACACCTCAGTCTACGTCTTTGGGGAATCGAACATAATGTTATGTTATGTCATATCCAAAATGTAACTGAAAAATCGGCATCTACTGACGATGGATGGAAGGATAATGATGGATTTCCTCAACCTCGCATTGTATTTAATGAAATTGTTAATTGTCATTGTTATTAATTGTTAAAAGCTATTGTTTTTAAACATTGTTCGTGTTTCTTACTGGTTAGAATCTCCATAGGAAATGACAATAGGGTTTTCAGTATGCAGTTTACATAAATACAAATGTTTAAATTTTCGGTTTACTAATGATTCACCAAAACACCGTTGATAAATTGACAAATTTCAGTTTACAACCAACGTTTCATGTGCTATTTATTTCCTAAACAACTAATTCCTCAAATGTTTTAGTTTATAAACACTGACAAGGCAAGTACTTTTTATTTAACTTGACAGACTGTTGGTGGTATGCATGTGATGCGGAGGAATGAGGTGATGATCCACATTCATGCTCACAATTCTCACGACATTTTGTCGTGAGAATTGTGAGCATGAATGTGGATGGATATAAGAGTAGGGGATTACAAAAGAAACGATGAATTTGGAAGTCGAGGATAAACGTAAGAAATTGATGGTGATGAGGATCATTTTTAGTTTTTGGTCAACTTTTTATGGACCGAACTTCCTATGAGCTTGTTGAAGTACATTGTACTTACATACATAGGTAGGTACTGTACAGTTGTATTATTTAATGGCGACAAGAACTGCATCATACCAACAAATTATATTTTATACAAATCAATTATTGGTACAATTAAATTACATAATGTGTTTATGATAAAATTAGACACTAAACAGGCATGCAAATATAAAAGAAAAACAAGAAATTATGAAGATACAGTCTAAGAGTCAAAAATATTACGGAGCAATATCTAAAATAGTTCCACGAACAAGGCTTCTAAATTTATCAGTTGGAAAAGCGAAGATGTCAATATTTTGGAAGAGATTATTATATTGACCAGTAAGACGACGTAGGTGCTCGTAAGCCTGCGTTTGAGAGTCATGCGCGAACCCCTCGGGTTATGGTTGTTCTAGGTACTACGTAGTTAATCTTATTAGTGATATGTATACAATCACTTGCATTATTAAATATATCAAAAAGGAACATTGTCTGTAAAATAATACGTCTGGCCTTAAGTTTATGTTGTTACATTATAGAAAAAAATGTAATTGTTATATTATTTGAATATTATAATAATTATATATTATTATTATTATTATATTGATTATATTACAAAATAATTCAAGAGTAAAAAGTTAAGGACCCAAGCGCTACTGCTATAATAAGGTGTGGTTCGATTCCGAGGTCTAACAAGTGTCATTGGGTGCCCGGTTGATGGCAATAGATTCGCCCATTATTACATGGGACTCTAAAATAACTGGCGAAATTGGTTGTATCTACTATAGGTATACCTCTGCCTAACCCTCCGAGGAAACAGGATTGATAATATGTGTAAAGAATACTTTTTAGAGTTACGTTGTCAAGAAGGAACAGTTATAGTTTCGCTGTGTCCGTCTGTCTGTCTGTCCCCGGCTTAGCTCAGAGACTCTTAGTACTAAAAACAAATTGTAATTTGGCAAGGAAATAAAATCCCATCAAAAACATAAATGTGAAATGAGAGCCAAGTTCAATATTATGATATATGCCTTGGTTGTTGACTTCAACGAAAAAAGAAGTGAAATCTAAATGGGTGCCAAGTTCAATGGTCAGTCCTGAAATGTATTTATAACAACATAAAATATCATTTTTTCTTATAACTTAGGATAATATATTGTAGCCTAAGGTCTGACTTGGCTAGTTCTCATATACGAATTGTTATGTTCGATGGCTAGTTTCTACCAGCAAGCCAATATTTCGGAGTAATAAAATAAGAACCGACGAATATAATTCGTATATGAAAACATGATTTATTCTTTTGTATTCACTTAATAACCTATCTGCATGCCAAATTCGAACTTTCTAGGTCATCTGGAACTGGGTTAGAGTTTTGTGTTCTATAGATCAGTCAGTGATAAAAATGACGATTTTTGGACGTTAATATCTAAATAATCGTTTGAGATGTGTTTATGAAATTTGGAGCACATATGTATGTATCTCGCAAGTCTCAATATATGAGCCAAATTTGACACGTTTATGTGAAATGGTTTTTGATTTATGAGGGGGTCAAAAGTGGCTCCAAATGGTTCGTGTAATATTACACACGGTGCTGTTCGCCAGTTCTGTTACTTGAACTAGGCTTGACACGCTACCGCGTGTCTAGATCTTAAATAACGCTTTAATTACGTTTGCACGTAAAGTGGGCACGATATTTTTTTGCTCGTCTTTCCCATAGTGTGGGGTATTGTTGGATAGGCCGTTCAAAAATATTGTGGATCTGTCAAAACTATTTTTCGATTCAGGGATCCGTTTACGTAATATTAGGCTTTAAATACAGCCTCGTTGGTTTAGTGGTCGCAAGAGCTACTGCTGAGCATGAGGTCCTGTGTTCGATTCCCGGGTCGGGCAAAGAGTTTTCTATCTGGAATTTCTCAGTAGCAGCCCGAAGTCTGGATTTGTGCCCGGTTAATGGCAATAGGCTTGCCCCCTATTACATGGGACTTAAACATAACTGGCGAAATGTGGGTGTACTACAGGCACACCTCTGCCCAACCCTTCGAAGAAACAAGGCGTGATGTTATTTTATGTGTTAAGCTTTAAAGTACAATTTTTTGTTAGTTTCACTTGTCCCCCTTTTTTTTTTTTTTTTTTTGTTTTTTTTTTTTTTGAGGGTGGGAAATCATCAAATAACTTCTCCCGCTCTGGGCGGAGCGGGAGGGTGTGTCAGACTCTTACTGACTAAAACCCACCCGTATTCCTTCTTGTTGCCTGTGTTGCGGGGGCCTCGGTGACCCATAAGTACCTTCCCGCGACCCCGGCAGGCATCGGCCCTAGTGGACCCCTACTATGTGCTGACGACATCTCTTTGAGGCGCGCGTGGAATACAACGCGCCGTCGACCCGGGCCTGGTCCTTACCGGACGGTGAGCTACCCATTGCTCACCGTCCGCAAGCCCGCGCCTACGGTGGCCGGAAATCCGCCCGGGATTCCCGACGCCCTGGGCGTCTCCTGCGGCGGCTAGGGGCGAGAGGGCGCGAAACTTGCCTTTCCCTCAACCGTCCCGCCTCCTCCTTCGCGAGCATTACTGCTTCGCAGAAGGAGGTGACGGCTGCCCATGCTCTCTCGCTCCGTACCATGGCCTGAACCAGGGCCGGACGCGAGAGGTCTCTGCCGCCGATCGCCTCCACGAGGACACGGCGGTGCTCTGCCCAAGCCGGGCAGACCTCCACCGTATGCTCCACCGTGTCCTCCGGGCGATCCACACAGTGGTGACACCCGGACGTTTCCTCCCGCCTTATCCGACACAGGAACCTCCCGAAGCTGCCGTGTCCGGTGAGGACCTGCGTCACGCGGAAGGTGAGGACGCCGTGGCGCCTCTCCAGCCACTCCTCAAAGAGGGGACTTATCGCCGCAATCGTGGCGTGCCCAGCACTGGGTTGCAACAACCGTACTTTCCATGACGCCATGAGATCCCGCCGGAGCTCCGTCCGCTGTGCCACGATTTCTCGCGGCAGCGGACTTACGCCCCGGCGTTTCGCCTCCTCGCGCCACTCCCATACGTGCGCGAGGACTTTTGCCTCCAGATCCCATGGCGGCAATCCGGCAAGGAGGCTCGCTGCCTCACAGGAGACCGTGCGGTATCCTCGGACCATCCGGATGGCCATGACCCTTTGGGCCGCGCTCAACCGGCGGGCTGGCCGCAGCGCCAGAGAGCGCGCCCATACAGGAGCCCCGTAGAGGGCCATGGACCGCACGACCCCCGCGTAGAGCCTCCGGCAGGAGGCGTTTGGACCCCCTAGATTGGGCAGGAGCCGCTTCAATGCAGCGCCCGCCCGCTCAAGTTTGGGAGCCAAACGTCGGAAATGCTCCACGAAGTTCCATCGGCTGTCGAGGACGAGTCCCAGGTACTTCATCGTCGACTCGACGCCGATAGAAACCCCTCCTACCGTTATTTGGGACCCCAACGGTGGCGCGTTCCGAGGACCATGAAAACACATGGCCTCGGACTTGTGCAGGGCCACCTCGAGTCCCAATTGCCGGATCCTATCGACGATTGTCGCAACCCCGCGTGCCGCTAATTCGGCCGCCGCCTGGTGCGACCTCCCTTGCGCCAGGACCAACGTGTCGTCAGCGTAGCACACTACGCTGACGCCGCTAGGGAGGTCGGCGCGCAGCACCCAGTCGTATCCGATGTCCCACAGATGCGGCCCCAGGACCGATCCCTGTGGGACACCGCACGACATCTCTTGCCGGTTCCACACTCCCTGGTGACCGGGGTAGATGACGGCCCTGTCCGTCAAATAGGCCTCGACCACACGACAGAGGTAGGTCGGCATCCGGTGATACCGGAGTGCCTCCCTGATGCAACTCCAGGGCAGGGTATTGAAGGCATTGGCGATGTCTAGAGACACCGCCAAGACGACCCCACCCTGGGCAACAGCATTCCCCGTCGTCAGGGCTCGCACACGCATGATGGCGTCCACCGTAGAGCGCCCTCTGCGGAAACCAAACTGGCTCTCCGCCAAATCCGGCCCCACCTGCACCAGCTGGCCGACGAGGCGGTCTGCAATGACTCTTTCAAAGAGCTTGCCCACCTCGTCGAGCAGCACGATGGGCCGATAAGCGGACGGAGAGTCCGCAGGGCGCCCTGCCTTCTTTATGAGGACCAGTTTCCCCGTCTTCCAGCGAAGCGGGAACTGGCCCCTCTCCATGCATGCGCTTAGGAGCCCCCTAAGTCGAGGCCCGAGAGCCTCCAAGGCCAGGACCCAGGCCTTCCCAGGTAAGCCGTCGGGTCCTGGGGCGGTATTTTTGGCATTAAGCCTGCGTACCGCCGCTCTCATTTCTACCTCGGTCACCTCCGGAGCATCGTCGTCGTCGTCGGCGTTGTGGTCCGCATCGGGCACCGCAGTAGGCGGAGCCATAGGCGGGGAGACGTGTTCCCCTCGGGAAGGGAACAGAGTGCTCACCACGTCCTCCACAAGCTGGGGCCGGAGACTCTGCGTCAGCGGGGGAGCCCATGGGCGGAGTTTATCCCGCACCACTTTGTACGGGCGTCCCCACGGGTCCCTGTCCAGAGTCCCCAGCGACTCCTCGCGGGCCAACCCCCTGGCCCGCAGGATCTCCGCTTGGAGGGCGGTCTTCGCCGCTCTGTATCCCTCGTACAGCTCCGCCTGAATGGCTTCCGTATCCGGAGGTTTGATACGGAGCCTGCGGTGCCTGGTGTACCGGCGTCGCGCAGCCACGCACGCAGTGCGCAGAGCCGTCAGCTCCTGCGACCACCAGTACACCTGGCGCGAGGCACGTCCAGGCTGGACCCGGGGCATTGCCACGTCACATATGTCGGACATGGCCTCCCGGAACCACTCCGCCTCGTCGTTGATGTCGGCAGGCCTGTCCGGTGGTGACACCCAGGCCTGCACGATCGAGGCTTCCAGGAGGAGCTCCCGGTCCAGCTGCTTCAGCGCCCACCGCGGACCACTCGGGGCCCGTCGGACCGGCGCGTCCGAGGTCTGGGTGGAGACGTCGAACCGGATATACCGGTGATCGGAATAGGTCTCCACCCCCTCCATGACACGCCAGTCAACTACACGCGGCGACAGAGCGGGGCTGGCGAACGAGATGTCCACCACTGATTCACCCCGCATCCGCACACACGTGGGGACAGAACCCCGGTTTAGGACGACCAGGCCTGTCTCCAGAGCCCAGTCCTCCACCATCCTGCCCCGTGTGTCCGTTAACCGGGAACCCCAAGCCAAATTCTTGGCATTGAAGTCCCCGAGGACGAACACGGGGAGGGAACCAAACCCGACGACGACGTCTCTCAACTCCGCGAGGGAGTTGTGTAACTCGGCAAGAGTTCGGTTCGGAGAGAGGTAGACCCCTACCACGACAATCTCCCCGAACCGTGCTGCTACGCAGCCCCGCCCTCTCTTGACGGCCTCGAGGGACGGGGTACCGGCGGCGGCCGACGAAATTAGGGTCACTGAGCCGCTCAGGTCCTCCACCCAGTCATCCCTGGGCGGGACAAAGTACGGCTCAGCGACCACGGCGATGTTAATCGACCACTGCGCCATGCTCTGGAGCAACAGATCCTGAGCGGCGGCGCAGTGGTTGATGTTCGCCTGGAGGAGGCGTAATGGGGCCATTAATGGCACTCCATGTTGGCATTGGCCTCCTCCTGAACCAGGGGTCCTGCCGCGGCGGGTATGGCGGCGACGACTGCGGTGGCGGAAGCGGCAGCGGCGGCGGCGGCAGTGGCGGCGGCTGTGGCGGTGACGGCGGTGGCGGCTGTGGCGGAGGGCTTACCCCTGGCCTTGGCTTTGGCGGGTGGGGTGCAGGCCTTGCCCCCCATCCGGTGGTCGGCCGGCTTGCCAGCCGCCGCACATACGGCACAGTGCGGCGTGGCGTTGCAGGAGCCGGCCTTGTGCCCGGGCTGACCACAGCGGTAGCAGAGACCGCTGCGGTCCACCTCCGAGGTGCAGTTGGCTTGCACGTGGTCGCCCACCTGGCAACGGAAGCACCTCAGAGGTCTGGGCTCCAGCAGTTTGACCTGCGCTGACACCCAGCCCACCAATAACCTTTGGCCCTCTCTGGCAATATTTTTGGCCGCCGACACGGGGCAGCTCACCGTAGCGGTTTGCAGCCCCGCGGAGTCAGGATGGATGGTGCCCACCCTCACCTGCTCGGCAGAGCACCCCCCAGTCCTAACTACTGCGGCGATTACCTTGTCCTCCGTCACGGAGTCGTCCAGGCCCATGATGCGCATGCTAGCGCACTTGGTGGGCCTGGACACTCGGACCTCGTCCGCATTTAGGGACGCCCTGAGCCTTTCGGCCAGAGCGTCAGCGGCCGGGCCACTGGCCGCACCGGGGACCTCCACCATTCGGGCCCCATCACTTGTCCCCCTTGCATGCTAAATGGTTAATCATGGCGGTATAACGAAAGTTAACGAGTAATAGTCGACCAACTTACATTTGCAGTTGGAGAATTGATCGTGACGTATATGTATGTGTGAGAACATGTCTTATCCCATGTTATTTGGGGTCGGCGCAATACGTTATCTTCTTCCATCCTCCCTTGTCAGCCGTCATGCCCACTGTAGACCGGACTTGGGTACTACATCGACTATACATCGCTCGAATCAACTGCACATATTTATCCTTAAGGGCCCACCACAAAACTTCACGAGACACTCGGAAACTCATCCTTTTCGAGGTCCATGTGCAAGTTTTTATGCGCACCTCTGTATTTCTCGCGTGTGGAGTGACGGAAATGGATAAAGTAAGAAATGAATATATAAGGGGCAGCTTGAAAGTGGAACCCCTATTGTGCGTGGTCCGACACGCATTGGCCAGTTTTTCATTGTGTCTTCACGTTCCAGAAACGAGATGATCTAATAAGGGGAAGTACCGAACCTATTTATTACCTGAAATATGCTAAAGAACCTAGCTCCAGTATCAGATTCATAAATATCAAAAAAACAAACCTGCTTTTTTAAACTCCAGCTTCAAGTATAATTTTTAATGAAAAATAAGTCTGGAACTACAAACTGGTGTTGTTGCAACCAACAAGATTGCCGAACAACAATCACGCTCAACACTAAAAAACCGAACCCAACCCTTCGGCGAAACAAGGCGTTATGTTATATGTATATGTGTGTGTACCAAAAAACAAAACAAACTCTTGGCTTTATTCATTTTGAGTGCTTGATTGTACTTCGGCTATTTTGGGAATATAATATTCAGCGAATCTAATATTTTGAGAATCTGATATTATGCGAATAAAGGCTCGTGCAGACTGGGGTGATATCGCGGGCAGAACCGGTATTTTGCTGCCTGTCGCACACGCGATATCGCGCTAGTCTGTACGAGCCTTAAAAGAACTTAGCCCGAGATCTTAGACAGTCCTGTCTCTATCTCACCCTTGTTATTTGACAATTGTGCGACAGTGAAAAAAATAACGCTTAGCCAAAGTACGTGCCAAGTGACGTTTATAGATCCCGGGTTAACTCTTCACTTCTACTTGCTTTACGTAGCTTCTTATAAATATTGCTTTAATTTAAAAATAAACTATCGCATTTTACATAGGTAGTATTATATTTCTTAGACTTTGTGGTTTTATTAAAAAAAAATCTTGTTATTCTTATACATAATTATGTAATTATTTATTGCATTTCAGCATGAAACATACAAAGTGATACGTGTTGCTGTCGCGCGTCATGCCCCCAGAAGTCTTACAGTGTTCTTATACGGAAGGATTCCACAACAACTCAGGTAGCGATTGTGTAACGAATGATCAGTGTGGTAAGTAGCAGTGGCCCATTTCCTAAAATTAACCTAACCAAATTCATCAAGAAAATATCGAACACTCTTTTCTAATATTCATCTTTCTGAGTACATAATCATACTATAATGTTCCCACTGCTGAGACACAGGCCTCCTCTCTGTGAGAGGGAGCGGGTCGTAATCCACCACGCGGGCCCAGTTTGGTTTGGTGGATGTCTCATAATATCTTCGTTTTTTTTGGTTCTAGGAGATATACAATTATCAGAACAAGACTTACCCGAACCAGAAGTAACTTGCAAGTTACCATCTGGTCTAGGTCTTGTAAAAGTTTTCGTTTAAGTCCAAGACGTGCAAAAAGGAATGTCTTGATAAAGACTGTCTTGAAAGGCCCTGTATATTAAAAAGTAAATGTTTATAGTAAAGTATTCTTCAGAATGTGTGAATAACATTTAATTTTACTGAGTTATGAAAATTGTACAACAAAAAAAAAATAAGTTGTGATACATTATTGTTTTACTATGAAAGTTACCATATTTTTGATAAGCCGATATAATTATGTGAGCAAATAGTACGGAGAGACTGTCAGACCATAACGTACCCACTCCCGGAAAAACACAGGTAAGTTAGAATATCTAAATTGATCCGGACGTAAGTAGGTACGCATAATTAGACCAGTGACTGTTCATCTATATGAAAAGTCGTAAGATGTTTGACTCAACTTTTTACCAGCAAAACTATAAACCTGTACTTTTCCTTCATGAATCATTTTCTAAACAATGTAATCATGTAGCGACTCTTTTCAAAACCAAGCTGTAAGGAATAGTATATTGTTATACAAGGGTCGAAAGGAATCAATTCCTCTACGAGGTATTTAGACGGCTATAGTCCGACTAGGAATTGGTGAATTTCACCCATGTTAAAAACTCTACTTTTTATTTCGGATATAAGGAAAGTAACAAATAGTAGTTTGGTCATCATTTCAGAATCGCTTGAACTGAGTTTTAATCAAATATTAGTCTACTCATATAAAACCGAAATATTGAATTTCGGTAGAGTTTACTGGGAGCAGTGGTGGCCCAGTGGTAACGGCCGCGACTTACAAGTTGTAGGTCGTTGGTTCGAACCCAGACAGGAGCTTTACTTTGTGTAAATTATTTCATCACCACTGCTCTCAAAACCGGCATATCCTAGAACCAAACATTCGAAGACATGTGACATCTACCAACCCGCACTGGGCCCGCGTGGTGGATTTACGGCCCACAGAGAGGAGGCCTGTGTCCCAGCAGTGGAAACATTATAGGCTGGTTATGTTACATAGTAGCCCGCTAAATTAAATATACATTTTTTTAATTTTAAATATGGAACACACCGCGACACCGCCGCGGGCCGTCCCGTTTAACAGGTTTTTTTTTAGATTCATACTCTCTGTTCATACACGCACAAGACCGCAGCATTTTTTTTAAATTTTAGTCGATATATTTTTATTTCTTTATGTACCCAACTACCTAATCAAATATAGTTCTATTTTTTAAATTCATTCCCGCCCTAGAGAGGGAAGCAATTACTATGATTCTTTCCCTCCTAGGTGGGGAGCAGTGTTTTCCACCCGCTACTAGGATCAAACAAACACTACTTTCCGAGTATGAGAAAAGAAAAATAAAAAGTGGTTCGACTACAAGAGATCCTGCAAAATGCGTTTCTCTTGTTGTCAGGTTCAGTTTTGATATATGAGTATAACGTGCGGGAACGGATGTGCATGCTTAAACGGATATTTGAGGATATCTTCAGACTCTTCCTGTATACCAATGGGCCGGTGTTCTGAGATGAATCGTTCAGATGACTGCAAGTGTTACAGATTGTTCTTATTTGAAAAAACAGTGTTGGTAGTATTAAGCGGCTTATTGGTTGATTCGCACGTACCTATCTCGCTCGTTCAGTCATCTATCTTGATTTATGCGTTTTAAGATTTATATCTATAATCTTCTGAGTAAGATGTACAATTTAGACATTGCTATCTTAAAATTATATTTTAATAAAGATATGTTTGATTAATTTATGTGTTTCAATTAATTTCAAAACGAGCATTTGCCCGCGGCTTCGCCTGCGTAAAAGTCGGAAATAATCCAACGGAAATGTACTACCGGGATTAGTTTATTTTATGTGTTAATATTTTGTGTGAAATCTTTAGCGTCCGGCCCTGGTCCTGGCCATGGTACTAAACGAGAGGAATTGGGTAAGGATTCGATAAGGACCAGGCCCGGGTCGACGGCGCATTGTATTCTACGCGCGCCTCAAAGAGATGTCAGCAAAGTGTAGAGGTCCACTAGGGCCGATGCCTGCCGGGGTCACGGGAAAGTACGAAAGGGTTACCGAGGCCCCTGGCAACACAGGCAAAGGAAAGAACACGGGTTAATTTCCCATCCAAAAAAAAATAAAGTCGTCGCCCCTCGTGGGAAAGTCCGAAAGGGTTACCGAGGCCTCTAGCAACACAGGCAATGGAAGGAACAGGGATGGGTTTTAGTCAGTAAGAGTCTGACTCATACATCAAATAACTCCTCCCACTCCGCCCAGAGCGGGAGAAGTTATTTGATAATTACCCAGCCAAAAAAAATAGACGTCGCCCCTCGGAAACTTCAAATGAAAACCCCAATATAGCTTTACCCAACCGAGATAGGAAGCAAACCTCAAAGCTGTGCTATTTAGGTAAACATAACTACGTTTACCTAAATGGCACATGCTACATTGGAATCTGCGGGAACTTGAGAAGGCTTCGTAATTTTCTTCAGTTTGCCTCTGAAACTACTCAACAGTAAAAAACTACTAAATGTGTATTCGTTCTTAGTAGTAAATAATGGCAAACCTCTTTTCAGAACCCAGCTGCACTGGCGATAATGAAGTGTATACAGACTGCAAGGAATCTTGTCCACCCGAAGTATGTTTTTCGATCGTCGCGTTCTACGATTGTTCCAGTGCAGAGCCTTGCACAAAGGGATGTGCTTGCAAGCCCGGGTATTTACGGAAAGAAATGGATTCACCCTGTATACCGACTTGCAAGTGTCCCGAGATTGAAGATAGCCCGGAGTGTAAGGAAAAACCGTAGCGAAGAAACAGCTAAAGGAACATGAGACCTGCCTACTAATGACCGCTCCAGTAGACTTTAATTTTGAAATGAATGTCGATCATTTAACTTTAGGTGAATAGAGTAGGTATATAGGAGGAAGTCTGAAAGTGACACCGGTGACTGTAAAGTTGTGTGGAAATAGGTTGTTGCATCATATGCCCATACCATGGATTAGCCATGTGATGCGGAGGAATGAGGGTAATGTCATCAGAAAAAAATTGTATATGAATTTGGATGGCAATACGAGTATGGGGAAGATCAAAGAAACGATGGATGGACAGTGTGAAAGATGATATGGGTAGAAAGGGAGTGACTACCGAGATGACGACTAATATAGAAGGATGGAAGAAAAAAACTTGTTGCACCGACCATAAATAATTTAGGATAAGAGCAAGATAATGATGATGATTTGTTAGAATAATTAGGATATGGAAAAACAAGACGTTTAATAAAATTAATAAATAAACGTAATTTAACAATCACCTTTTGTGTTTTATTTTTTTCCCATGCTCTGGAAAGCTGAACTTGAAAGTTAGTATTAATCAATCAATTACATCGTCTTTACGGCAACTTTCAATAGGTATGAAACTCCACCTTCTCTCTTACTTCATCGCAGTAGTAGAAAAACATAATAATAATATTATTTTATAAAACTACTGCTTGTTTCCTTTTTTAATTTATCACTCAATGTACATATATCTTATAGTAGCAATTATTTTATGTTACGAACTACCTAATAATTTATTTACCAGTAAAACATTTTGTACAATTAAAGTTATCACTTTGTAGCTTCCCCCTAAACGAAGCTTAACAATCGAATCCGATAGCGAATCGAACGGTTGTTAAAAGCTGTGCAGATCATGTCATTTCTTACTAGTAAATAATCACAAACCTCTTTTCAGAACTAAGCTGCACAGGCGAAAATGAAGTGTATACAGATTGCAAGGAATCTTGTCCACCCGAATTATGCGTTTCGATTGTCGCTTTCATCGATTGTTCCAGAGCAAAGCCTTGCACAAAGGGATGTGCTTGCAAGCCCGGATATTTACGGAACGAAACAGATTCACCCTGTATACCGCCCTGCAAGTGTCCTGAGATGGTGAATGAACCACATTGTAAAGCAAAAGCGTAGCAAAAAATGCTATTGGCTGTCTGGGTTGACCTTGATTTGAAAGAAGAAGAAAATAAGAATTTAATTTTAGGTGTTGGTAAAGATAATTGGGGATACAATAATGAACATTTAACAATCACCTTCTTTATTTTATTTTTTTTCCTGTGCGTGCCAAGAAATTAGAAATTTAAAAAAATATTAAACGATATTATACATATGGCAATTTTTAATAGGTATGCAAATTCCGTCATCATCTCTTGCGTATCCATCATCGCAGTAGCAGGAGGGATGACAGTCAGTGTAGGTATGCGGACGCTACTGTGTGTTCATTATAACGTGACGCGTGTCGCGATTGGTAGCACTGAATTTTGCAGTCATGTGACTGGTAGTTCTGTTCGTCAGTCGCCATTATGAACTATATTAAAACGAACAAAATTCAGTGCTACAAATCACGTCACGCAACGGAGCTGGTAAACATGGTTGTACTATCGCACGTCTCGCTCACTTACTCAAACTAATTTGGGCGAGACAGTTTTATCTCGCCCATGAACGAGTTTTAACCGTCGACTAGCAAAGCCTTTAAGGCAAACGAAATCCTAACTACTTTTTTTTGCTTTCACGCTAAAATGGCTTAACGGATTTGGGTGAAATTTGGTACATTGGTACACCACTGATCTAAGCTAGGACCTATAATACATGTTATCCTGGAAATAAAACTACGGGTACTAACGTTCCCGTGGTTTTATTTCCGACCTCTAAGCGGGCGAAGCCGTGGGCATAGCTAGTATTTTAATAAATATTGATCATTATCGTCATCAGCCTAGTCTTATGCCAAACATGTTGGGATTGGCTTCCAATCTAACTGGATGAAGCTGAATACTAGTATCTTACTTGGAGCGACTGCCTATTTGACCGCCACACCCCAGTTAATAGAATATCCCTTGGTTAAGACTGATTGTCAAACTTTCGAGCTTCTGACTACCCGTAACAAGTGTCAAAGATCTTCGAATGAATTTTGACTCATATAGTCCCTCCTGGTCGATGCCAGCAGTCAGCCTTAACCCGACGCTGTACCACATACAATTCACTGGAGCATAACGCAATGCCACCCCGACTCACTGGGGAATCTCCGCAGACAGTACCGACTCACCGAAAACTATGCGGCACCCGGTTCCGACTCACTGGAACCACAACTGGCCTTGGCAATCATTACAATAAGCACTGACTCAGTGCTCTAATGACCTCCGGTCTTCGGAGGGGAGTGATGTGGCAGCATCTACAACGCCACATGCGAACTACGCATCAAAGACCTGACGTCACACATATCCTGCATCGCGCAAGCAAAGTTTAGCGCGCGATTGGCATATTACAACATCCTGACATCAACCGTCGGGCAGTAGCCCATCAGATAAAACATCCGTCTGGTCGGAGCATCCTCCCTTTTATATGGAGGATGAATGAACTTTACTTACTCTCACTTTACTTTGTGTAGAAGTATGAACAACAGGGTGTAAAGTTCACTCATCCTCTTTCTCACATCTATTGTTGTTTATCTGCTGTGTGGGGTTCAATGTAGCTCGGGAGTATCTTCCTGAGATTTCTGAGGAACCACGGGCAATACTATCAGGTAGTTAATACAGGGCTGGATCCGTACCATAATTATATTGGGCGGTGGCGGAGGCGGTGGGAAGAGGGCGGACAACCCCCTCTTCCAGCCCCCTAAATGGGTCCAGGGGCGACGGACTCGGGGACATCCGTCGCCCCCCACATAGCAGGACCCGAGGTGGCAGCACGTAGTGTTCCACGCACGCCCCTATTGGACGTCGCGGGGAGAGTTACAACACCTAATTTCCCTCGCGAGCCTGAGGTGGCCCGCATCGGCGGGCTGGCACCAGCCGGGGATCGCGGAAGTCGCATTAGATTCCATGATCCCCGGTGCAAGTGTAGGAGGGGAACACCGGGGTAGTTTTGAGTCAGTACGAGTCTGACAGACCCCTCCGCCCGCCCCAGGGCGCAGGACATCCATGAGGACCGGAACAAAAAAAAAAAGGTGACTTTCTTGGTAAAAAATTGCTTGACATTTTACTTTTTGACAAATATTAAGCGCATATCACGCCCTGGCAGGCAAGTGTTCATAATCGACGTTCACATTCTGAATTATCAAGCATCAACTTTATATACCTACCTACTTAACTTAATATTTATTGAAAAACAAATTTGCATTTTTTTGAAATAATATATCTAATCACAAAAATCGACACTATCAATAGCTTGAAAGTTTTTAACAAAATTTGATATCGATTTAATTTAATGGCACAGTTCGTATAACTAATATTTCACACAATATATAAAAAAAAAAAAAAAAAAATCAGTATTTCAATGGACAAACCCCAAAGAAAATCTTTATGAGCTCGTAGCATGGTTTTAAATCGATGCTTATTAATTTAATCGACGCGTCGACGGTAAAAAAGGGGAAGCACTAACAATGATTTACCGAGACTAGTTCGTGACGTAACGTAAAAAAAACATTACAAAAACCCAACCTATTGAATCACCGAAACAAAACGTGTAACGCTATGGTATAATTGCACAGTCGACCGCAAGTCCGTGGTAACTCTTTGACCTTGAGCTGGCCTAGCGTAGTAGGGAGTTTCAGTAGAATATGAGGCCACCTTATACTGGTTTTGTCACCATTGACGTGCTGCAAATGAGAATTTAATTTCGGTACAGCTTACTGGGACCAGTGGTTACTGGGACCAAAGACTTAGGGCGTCCCTAAATGCGGACGAGGCCCGAGTGTCCAGGCCCACCAAGTACGCTAGCATGCGCAACATACATAGACTTGGACGACTCCGTGACGGAGGGACAGGTGGTCGCCGCTGTCGTTAGTATTGGATGCTCAGCCGAGCTGGTAAGGGCAGGCACCCTATTTTTAGTCAAACACAAATTATTACCAACATAATTGTTAGTATCAATTAAATGGAATAGATTATCATTATAGGTAAACTTGTGCAATGTCATGTTAATGTTCAGTCTAAAGTTATTTTCTTCCTGTGGCAAACTGCTACTATAGGGCAATATAAACAACACAATTTTTCTTAAACTAAGATTGCACAATGTTCTATGATATTGGAGCAATTCTTCTTCGTTCACATTTCCCCTATTTCACATAAAAAATAATAATGTTGTTTCCTGTTTAAAGTTACATTTAATGTTTTTTTCATAATATCAAATAATGAACAGCCGCCTAGGCATATACGAGTACAATATGTAACAAAAACCATGTTGTTCCTTCTACATAAGTTTTAAGAATCGGTTTACTAAGCAATAAAGCAAGTCATTTATAAAAAACTGTTCAATAAAAAAAATAAAAATAAATATTTAATTATTAATATTTGTAATGTTTAATTGATTTGTTACCTCTGCAATTCTGAATGAAGCGATGACGCGAAACCAGAAGTAGATAGAACGGTCCCGCCACACTCTTTGATCGGTGCAGCCGCGCCGGTACAAACCGCCGCGCGCCGCCGCATAT
Organism: Atethmia centrago; assembly: GCA_905333075.3. Taxonomy (NCBI): domain Eukaryota; kingdom Metazoa; phylum Arthropoda; class Insecta; order Lepidoptera; family Noctuidae; genus Atethmia; species Atethmia centrago. Next base: position 23,823,090 of record HG995374.1, on the reverse strand, counting down.
CTACCTATTTTTCTACACAAGTTCGTGACCTTGTCAGCTGTTGTTTATCAGTATCACTTTAACGAATTAATTTTTGAAAATCTTGGTTTACACACTTTTTAAGCACAATTGATAATTGTTAAAACTACATTTAACACTTCACTACGTTAAAAAAAAAAACAAATTCGCCGCGTCTGTCACATAAAACCTGATGTACCTATTTAAATTTTAATGCATTAATTTATTATGATATCTACGAGTACTTGACGGCCACGGAGTTGCTGTTCGATATGACCACCTTGTACCTCTACACTTCTTGGCTCATAGTCGGAGGGAAGTAGTGATTGGACGCGACAATAGTGAAATGGGTGCTGGCCATCTTCTTTGAGTACTCTCCTAACGCGCATAAGGTTTACTCCGAGTTCGTGTCCCACTGAGCGTGTACTTCGCGTTGGATCGTGCTCAAACAAGTCCAAGACTTCTGTCTCGAGTCCTCGGTCTGCCTGCGTCAGCTCGTTATTGGTGTCGCCCGTGCACACTGCCGGTATTGTACGTACGTATGTGCAAACGTTGGAATACCATCGCCGACGGTAATGGTAGACTCGCAAAACGTTCTTGGTAGAGTCTGCGTGCTTCTGCATAATTGCAGTTACATTTCCGAAGACACATCAACATATTAAAATATTCTACGTTACAATAAGATATGGTCAACGTTTACGTAAACAAAACACAATTCACTCACTACGTAGGTCAACAATAACATCCATTCGAAAGCAAGCTGCGCGGGAGACTGACTAAGTGATTCGCAGGGAGACGGGTGGCCGGGCGGCGGGGTAGGTAGGCACGTGGTACCGACCCGTTGACATGCGCGGCGGGTGTTTTTGGCGGCACCTTTTGTCGCATTCAAAGAAAGCCGCCGGCAGCTAGTAGGCTATTTAGCGAAATAAAGATGTACTTGTAAAATCAGGTATTCTAAATATTTTTTGGAATGTGTCGATTTTAATAGTTATTTGATTTTGACCTCTCGACTAGCCAATGCTTAATTTTTTTAAATTATAATTTCATCAATGTTCTGCTTATAGGTAAATGTATACGTTCCTAAAAGGAACAACAGGGTTTTTGTTACATATTGTAGTAATTTAATATATAGTGTCCCGGGTATTCGTCTGTCAACAAGTGGCCTAAGAGCGGGGGCACACGATGCGTTGCGGCGCCGCACCGCAAAGATTTCACCGTGTCTGTGGGCACACGAGCGGTGCGGCGCCGTAACGTTGTTATGTCGCAGCGGCGCCGTAGCACCGTTGGACAGTCTGTTAATGAAAATGGATCGTAAAAGACGTCTATTGTTGGCCCTACTATTACGCCACCGCCGAAATCGACGTAGAAGCGTACGACGATACTGGATCTGTCCTTTTATTGCACTAAGGAACAGTGATGGACAGTTTTTTCTCCAAGAATATAAAGAGTTGCTGTTAGACGAAAAGAAGTTTTACAATTTCTTTCGAATGAGTGTGTTAAGTTTCGAATGTTTATTGAAATCTTTAGAACCACATATGTTAGTGTACTGTTTCCGACAGTACACTAACATGAGGAATCCAGTGGAGCCAATAGAAATGCTGGGCATCACTTTGAGGTAAGTAATGAAAATTATTTTTTTTGAATAATAATACTTTTGAATTTTCAAAACGATCAAAAAAGGAAATGTTAATAATCATAATCAATCTTATTAATCTTCTTAATAGTAATCTTGATAAATCTTAATTACAAATTTGCAAAATCGTACTCTACGCTGTCTTGAGATGTTTCACCTGGAGATGTCAATAAATTATAATCTGAGCTCAAGTCTGTTGGAGTGTATGTACTTCTGTAACTTCTTGTATGATACCCGTGTGATGAAGGCTGTTGAGACGTTTGTTCAAAACTAAATGATGATGATTGTTGGGACATTGAGCCATACCGCATTTCAGTGATAATTTGTAACACCTTGCTTTGGAAGGTGAGAGTTTGAAGGTCTGTGAAATCTTGAATTGATGGCAAAATACCCTTAAAAAATGACAAGTGGCGATCTTCGGGCTCCTTAAGGGCTTTTAATGCTTCCTTTTCGAAATCATCAGCTTGCGGGTGATAGTGTAGTGGTTAGAACGATTAGTTTCTTAATTATATATCTTAAAAGCTAATTGTAAACACTACACACAACACGTTACATAACCTAGCATAATTCCTCGTTCGACATGTCAGCTGTCATATTTACGTTTTGTTCGTCATAGACAACAAACGAGGAATTATTGTCTATACCATGGTTAGCACATTATATATTATTCACAACAATTACTTATTTACTATATTTATAACACACAAAATATCTATGGACATATTACAATATATATTACAATTATTATTACACACAGTTATTTACACTCCACAACTTTATATATGTAAAACGAATGCACGTCCAGATTGGGGAACGAAACACACATTCGGGCACGGTCGGAAATCTTCGGAACCGATCGTGGCCGGACCGTGATGTGCATTATTTTGAACCCACTGGGAGAGGTCAACGACCCCAGTGTTCGACCTTGCCTCAAGGCGAATGCGCGCTCGGTATAGCGACACATATAGCTTCTAGAATCCTCGAGAACCGTAGCCTCTCCCAGTCAGCTCCAAGCATTTTTATATTTTTCTGTTTTACTTGTACAAATTGTCCATCGTCCTTATTGTTGTGTTGTACCTGTAATTGTTTAAAGAAGTGCCGTGGTAGGCAGTAATACAAGTCGTTTTACTAAATAATAGTTTATTATTTAATCTACCCCGTAACACTTCATTGGTGACCCCGAGAAGAACACAGAAGCCTGACGATACATCATGTCAACCGGAGCAGCAGAAGCGACGACTGGAGGAGCGTCGGCAGAGAAACAAGACGTCTGCAGAGTGAGCGTCAGATTGCCGCCATTCTGGCCAGAGGAACCAGCACTTTGGTTCGCCCAAGTTGAAGGTCAGTTCACGATCGCCGGTATTACCGCCGACAGCACCAAATTTTATACCGTCGTGGGCCAGCTTGATCACCGATATATGGTGGAGGCGAGGGATATCATCGAAAACCCGCCAGCCCAGGACAAGTACGTAAAGCTGGAGGCCGAGCTAATACGTAGACTCTCTGACTCACGCGAAAAAAGGGTGCAGCAAATCCTCACCCACGAGGAGCTAGGCGACCGTAAACCCTCTCAATTTTTACGGCACCTTCAAACCCTGGCTGGACCAAATGTGCCAGAGGCGTTTCTGTCCACGTTATGGGCGAGTAGGCTCCCAACCAACATCCAGACAGTTATCGCGTCACAGCCTAATCTTGCCCTCCAGTCTGTCGCAGATTTAGCCGACCGCGTGCACGAGATCGCGCCTGCGCCCGCCCCGGCGCTCACATCACCTCCCGCCGTGGCAAGCACGAGCACCTGCAGCGAGATCAGCGAGCTGAAACAATGCATAGCTGAGTTAACGAAACAGGTAGCGGCGATACAAACACGTGGTCAGATACATCACCACTCGCGATCCTCTGACAGGTTCAGGCGTGGTGGCAGACAACGGACCCCTAGTCGGCGCGGCCGCTCGCGCTCCAGAGGCCCGTGGAACGACGATCACTGCTGGTACCACAATAGTTTTGGAGACAAGGCCACGCGGTGCACAACGCCGTGTACGTTCGCGGGAAATGCCACCGGCAGCCGGAAGTAGCGGCAAATGGCTGCCCCAACCAACCACGCCGCCTATTTGTCACAGATCGGTCCACAAAAACCACGTTTCTAGTGGACACAGGGTCCGATCTTTGTGCGTACCCACGTACAGCACTACAGCAGCGGCGCAGCAAGACGACGTACCAGCTTTACGCGGCCAACGGAACCGCCATCAACACATACGGTTGGGTCGAGCTCCATTTAAACTTAGGGCTCCGCCGTGTGTACTCATAGAAGTTCGTGGTCGCTGACGTCACAAAACCCATCATAGGCGCCGATTTCCTGGCGCATTATAACATATTGGTCGATTTAAATCATTACCGCCTCATCGACGGGCTAACCCAGCTGTCCTCCACAGCGTCTCTAGCAACCGGTTCGGCAGCTGACATTGCCTCAGTGAAGTCGGTTGGTGGCAACACGGAGTACCATGAGCTTCTTCGGCAGTACCCGGAGATCACACGGCCTGCGGGAAAACAAAGGCAGGTTAGTCACGGTACTGTGCACCACATCCGCACCACACCAGGGCCGCCCATTTTCAGTCGCCCACGCCGTCTCGCACCAGACAAGCTCAAGGTCGCTCAGAAGGAGTTCGAGGCGATGCTAGCGAGCGGCACGGCACGACCGTCTGAGAGTTCATGGTCCTCACCACTTCACCTCGCTCCCAAGAAGGACAACAGCTGGAGGCCATGTGGGGACTACAGAGCACTGAATGCCCGCACTGTCCCGGACAGATACCCCATCCCACACATACAGGACTTCTCACATCAGCTGGCTGGCAGCAGAATATACAGTAAAATTGACCTAATTAAAGCGTACAACCAAATACCTGTCCAGTCAGCTGATATCCACAAGACAGCAATCACCACACCGTTCGGGCTGTATGAGTTCCCGTATATGACGTTTGGTCTCAGGAACGCAGCGCAGACATTCCAGCGTTTCATGGACGAGGTGCTCCGTGGACTGCCGTTCTGCTACTGTTATTTAGATGACATTCTCCTGTTTTCAGAGACGGCAGCCCAGCACACCGAACATCTGCACCAGCTCCTGAAGCGGCTATCTGACTACGGCATCCTGGTTAACTCTGCTAAGTGTGAAATTGGCCAAACCTCCATCACCTTTCTAGGGCATGAGTTGTCCGCAGAAGGTGTTCGTCCCCTGCCGGAGAAGGTGCAGGCGATCCAGGACTATCCAGCTCCCAAGACCGTCAAGGAGATGCGTCGCTTCCTGGGTATGTTCAATTTTTATCGCCGCTTTGTACTCTCAGGGCCTAAAACCAAAGGAAATCAGCCAATTAGCTTGTCAGAGGAAATGCTACATGCTTTTAATGCTTGCAAACATGGTTTGTCCCAGGCTGCCTTGCTAGCACACCCAGACCCCAATGCTAAGCTTGCTATATTTACAGACGCATCAGATACCTCAATAGGCGCAGTACTACAGCAGAAGGCAGGTGATTCATGGGGACCGCTAGCATTTTTCTCCAGGCGTTTATCAGCATCACAGAAAAAGTACAGCCCGTATGACAGGGAGCTCTTAGCCATCTACGACGCAGTCCGATACTTCCGGCACATGGTTGAAGGTAGACACTTCACCATATACACGGATCACAAACCCCTGTCATACGCGTACGCGCATAGTAGGGAGAATTGCTCACCGAGGCAATTTCGTTACCTGGATTACATAGCCCAGTTCACCACGGACATCCAGTTCGTTGCAGGCAGGGACAATGTTGTGGCGGACGCACTGTCACGAGTAGAGGCAATAATACTTCCATCGCTCGATTACACGGCTCTTGCACATTCCCAGGAAAGCGATCCTGAGCTTCAAGGCCTCCTGGCAAGCAACAGCACATCGCTCAAGATGGAAAGAGTGCGCTTCCCCGACTCAGAGGCGGAGCTGCACTGCGATGTCTCCACCAGTAACACCCGCCCTTATATTACAGAACCCTTCAGAAGGCAGGTGTTCCAGAAGCTTCATCAGCTGAGCCACCCTGGCAGGCAGGCCACGGTCAAATTGATTTCCACACGCTTCGTTTGGCCTGGCCTGAAGAAGGACTGCAGGGCCTGGACCAGAGAGTGTATAGAGTGCCAGAGAAATAAGATCACGCGGCACATATCCTCTCCCACCTCTCCTTTCCCTGTTCCTTCCCAACGTTTTTCCCATGTCCACATGGACATAGTAGGGCCGCTAACTATCTCAAATAATTTCAGGTATTGTCTCACCGTCATCGACCGCTTTACTCGCTGGCCTGAGGCATATCCCATCGCCGACATCACGGCTGAGACATGCGCCCGCACCTTCATCGCTGGCTGGGTGTCTCGCTTCGGCTGCCCACATCGCATCACTACCGACAGGGGCAAGCAGTTTGAGAGCAAGCTGTTCAGCTCCATCACAGCGCTCCTCGGTAGCCAGCATCGGCCAACCACGGCGTACCACCCAGCCTGCAATGGCATGGTCGAACTACACCGCCAGATGAAGGCGGCCATCCGATGCCATACGGACACCAACTGGTCCGAGGCTCTTCCTCTGGTGCTGCTGGGCATCCGCAGCGCCTGGAAGGAGGACATAAAGGGGTCAGCAGCCGAGTTAGTTTACCGGGAGCCCCTCAGACTCCCAGGGGAGTTCATAAGCCCTTCACTTACCGGCACCGTAGACTACACCGACTTCGCGGTGCGACTCCGACTTCTGATGGCGAAGCTGTCACCAGAACCGGCGAGTCGACACGGCGAGAAGCCATTCTACGTGCCCAGCAGTCTAGCTGCGGCATCCCACGTCTTCCTTCGTCATGACGCCGTGCGCCGACCACTCGACCCACCTTACACCGGGCCATTCAAGGTGCTAAAAAGGGGCGACAAAACATTTAAAATTGAGGTTAAAGGGAGAGAGACAACAGTCACTGTTGATAGGTTGAAGCCCGCTTACCTCAACAACGACATCGACAGCACTCCCAGCTCGACGACAACATCAACGGGGGCAAACACGTCTCCGCCGCCAAACAACATCGTCGAGAGAAAAACCCGCACCGGTCGCACTGTACGATTTCCAGATTACTATCGCCCGTAAATAGTAACCACGGTCTCAGGGGGGGAGTAGTGTAGTGGTTAGAACGATTAGTTTCTTAATTATATATCTTAAAAGCTAATTGTAAACACTACACACAACACGTTACATAACCTAGCATAATTCCTCGTTCGACATGTCAGCTGTCATATTTACGTTTTGTTCGTCATAGACAACAAACGAGGAATTATTGTCTATACCATGGTTAGCACATTATATATTATTCACAACAATTACTTATTTACTATATTTTATAACACACAAAATATCTATGGACATATTACAATATATATTACAATTATTATTACACACAGTTATTTACACTCCACAACTTTATATATGTAAAACGAATGCACGTCCAGATTGGGGAACGAAACACACATTCGGGCACGGTCGGAAATCTTCGGAACCGATCGTGGCCGGACCGTGATGTGCATTATTTTGAACCCACTGGGAGAGGTCAACGACCCCAGTGTTCGACCTTGCCTCAAGGCGAATGCGCGCTCGGTATAGCGACACATATAGCTTCTAGAATCCTCGAGAACCGTAGCCTCTCCCAGTCAGCTCCAAGCATTTTTATATTTTTCTGTTTTACTTGTACAAATTGTCCATCGTCCTTATTGTTGTGTTGTACCTGTAATTGTTTAAAGAAGTGCCGTGGTAGGCAGTAATACAAGTCGTTTTACTAAATAATAGTTTATTATTTAATCTACCCCGTAACACTTCAATAGGAACATAACGTGAAGACTCCGGTGCAATATCACTTGTAGAATCGGTGTTGGTTTCTCTAGCTACGTCTAAGCTACTGTCTGTCTCATTTTGTGCCACTTTTGTTAAAAATAAAAGATGATTGTAAAAATGATATTTTTTCAGTTTTTTAGCGGCTGAGCCAGATTTAGAAGCTTCTTTTAACTTTTTTAAATATTTATAGAAGTTATCTTTGACACTTCTCCATTTCTTCACTATATCATTACCTAAAAATAAAATATTAACATTAAGATTACATGAGATTTTATTATTTAAATAAACGTTTTTGTTACAGGTATCTAGGAAGTGGAAATTCACTACAAGATTTGGAGTACAAATTCAAACGGGGAAAATCTACGATTAGATATATGATTAGGGGAGTTTGTCGTGCTATATGGAAAAACCTTCTTCAAGACAACATTCCCGAACTAACAACAGAAAGACTCAAAAATATTGCTTCTAGTTTCGATTTAAGGGCGAATTTTCCTCACTGCATCGGTGCCCTCGATGGGAAGCATATTCGCATGCGTAATCCTGCTAATAGTGGCTCGCTTTTTTTTAATTACAAAGCCTTTTTCTCTATAGTCCTTTTAGCTGTTGTGGACTCAAACTACAAATTTATTTTTATTGACATTGGCACATACGGTAAAGAATGCGATTGAACTGTTTTTCAAAATTCAAAACTATATGAGAAACTCATTAACAATGACCTACCATTGCCTGATCCCCAGCCACTGTGTGGTTCCAATAGACGAACCCCGTATGTATTTGTGGGTGACGAAGCTTTTGGATTGAGCAACCACATTATGCGTCCATATGGAGGTAACAATCTCAATGTTAAACAAAAGATTTACAATTATCGTCTCAGCAGAGCCAGAAGATATGTCGAATGCGCTTTTGGGATTATGGTGAATAAATGGCGCATTTTTCACAGACCGATAGACGTGTCCTATAATTTTGCTACTGACATTGTGAAGGCATGTTGTGTCCTACACAATTTTGTCGCAGATCGGAATGGTTTTCGGCAAAAGGATAAATTGGCAATAACTGATGATGAATTTCACTCATTACAACCTCAAGATGAAGAGATGACAGCAGCAAATGTCATTAGAGATGAATTTGCAAGCTATTTTATGAGCAACAGAGGGTCTCTACAATGGCAGTTACAGAAGATTTGATCATCATAAAAACATTAAATAATTACTTACCTATCTGGTTCTTTATATCAGGAGCAAAATTATCATAGTCTGGAAATAAAATTTTGGCAATTTGCTCCCATGCTTTTATTTTCATTGTTTTATTTTTAAAGTCTTCATTGGACTTATCCCAAAGGTTTTTCCGTTCTTGGACTAATGTAATTAGGTAGTCTATATCAATAACATCTAGGTTGGCACTCATTTTTTAAAACCTCAATCACAATAAACAAAAATACTTAGAAAAAAAATCGAAACGAGCGAGCGTGTGTCCTTCCTTGTGACGCAAAACAACTGAGCGGTGCCGCTCCGACGTCGCAACGCATTCGCCCCTCCCCGCCTCGTCTTGGTGGTTGCAAGTCCGGTGCGGCGCCGGTGCGCATCGTGTGACATGCCACAGATATTTCTATGTAAGACGACGCAGTGACACCGCTCCGGCGCTGCACCGCCGCCACAACGCATCGTGTGCCCCCGCTCTAAGTCCTTCCCAATCTCATCACAAAACAATACATTATCATTATTTACAATTTGTTTACATTGATTATTGGAATTATTAGTATAGGGAATTGTCAAATCAACACAAGGCTGCGGTAGGGTGGTATTGCATGTTGACAATGAATGGTCTGACGTAGGTACATTGGATGGTGATTGACAATGCTCCCAGTTGTCGGTTTGTGAGTTTACCAGCTCATTCCTTGCCAACACATATTCCCTCATAAGATCTTCTGAGATATTTGTTGGTCATTGAACTAAGTTTCTCTTGTTGTTCAAGTTGAGATTGCAAGTCCTGTGTGTCAATCTTGTATTTCCTAGTACTTTGCTCCAAATTAAAAGAAGAGATGAAAAACAAAAAGAGTTGAAAAACATATTCTCCCATACATCGATATATGCCACGATCAATTCTCCAACTACAAATTTAAGTTGATCGTCTATTGCTCGTTAACCTGAAAGCCCAGTTTTCCGTTTAATTTCATTATATGTACTACTGTCATGAATTTTTACATCTCCATAAACAATCATTTTTAGCTGGGAGGGGACACACAGCGGCCCAAAGGGTCATGGCCATCCGGATGGTCCGGGGATACCGCACGGTCTCCTGTGAGGCAGCGAGCCTTCTAGCCGGATTGCCGCCATGAGATCTGGAGGCAAAAGTCCTCGCGCACGTATGGGAGTGGCGCGATGAGGCGAAACGCCGGGGCGTAAGTCCACTGCCGCGAGAAATCGCGGCACAGTGGACGGAGCTCCGGCGGGATCTCATGGCGACATGGAGAGTACGGTTGTCGCAACCCAGTGCTGGGCACGCCACGATTACGGCGATAAGTCCCCTGTTTGCGGAGTGGCTAGAGAGGCGCCACGGCGTCCTCACCTTCAGCCTGACGCAGGTCCTTACCGGACACGGCAGCTTCGGGAGGTTCCTGTGTCAGACAAGGCGGGAGGAAACGCCCGGGTGTCACCACTGTGTGGATCGCCCGGAGGACATGGTGGAGCATACGATGGAGGTCTGCCCGGCTTGGGCAGAGCACCGCCGTGTCCTTATGGAGGCGATCGGCGGCAGAGATCTCTTGCGTCCAGCCCTGGTTCAGGCTGTAGCTGCAACTTATCGAGACATCCGTCCGCCGCCACAGCCAAAGGTTCACTGACGAAATACACACACTGTTCGAATATACAATTTACTATTATCTGGAGTTTTACTTGCAAAACCTACCAAGCGCTACAAGGCCATGGTACGGAGCGAGATGGCATGGGCCGCCGTCACCTACTTCTGAGCCCTGGGCGTCGGGAATTCCGGGCGGATTTCCGGCCACCGTAGGCGCGGGCTTGCGGACGGTGAGCAATGGGTAGCTCGCCATCCGATAAAGAACAGTCCCGGGTCAACGGCGCGTTGTGTTCCATGCGCGCCTCAAAGAGATATCAGCACAAGTGTAGGGGTCTACTAGAGCCGATGCCTGCCGGGTTCGCGCATAGTCCGAAAGGGTTACCGTGGCCCCTGGGAACACAGGTAACGGAAGGAACACGGGTGGGTTTTAGTCAGTAATAGTCTGACACACCCTCCCGCTCCGCCCAGAGTGGAAGAAGCTATTTGATAATTTCCAACCCAACGAAAAAAAAAAAAGGCCTCCCCAAGCACCGCCGCTCTGACTGGTTCTGTGATTCCCGCATCCAGCGAATTCCTGCGGCCTTCACAAGGAATACAATATTTTTTGATAATTTTCCTTTCAGTTTCTCTTGTTGTTCAAGTTGAGATTGCAAGTCCTGTGTGTCCTGTGTTGTATTTCCTAGTACTTTGCTCCAAATTAAAATAAGAGATGAAAAACAAAAAGAGTTGAAAAACATGTTCTCCCATACATCGATTTATGTCACGATCAATTCTCCAACTGCAAATTTAAGTTGATCGTCTATTGCTCGTTAACCTGAAAGACCAGTTTTCCGTTTAATTTCATTATATGTACTACTGCCATGAATTTTTACATCTCCATAAACAACCATTTAGCTGGCAGGGGACACACACTTGACTATAACAAAAATTAGCACTTTAATGCTTAATATTACGCAAACAGATTCTTGAATCGAAAAGTGGTGTTCACATGGTCTTGGTCATGCACTTGGCCGGTTTTTGATAATAATTAACCACACAACGAAAACTTTAACAAATGTATGAAAAATGGCGTGCTGGTTTTGTTTTCTCCACGCGCCGCGCTAGCGATGCACGCATAGGAGTAAATAAAAGTACTGGCAAAACCACTAAATAGTCCATACAAAAAATTATTTGCGGAAATCGCGAAACGTCTAGTTGATGTAACTGGTGACCGAAAAGCTGGCGGCTTTCTCGCGCAACGCATTAGCATTGCAATTCAGCGAGGAAATGCCGCCAGCATCCTCGGTACAATGCCCCGAGGGCCTTTTTTAAGCTTAACTTAGTTTTAATTTAATTTAGTTAATGTTAATAATCATCTTGTAATTTGGTTATGTAAATAAATATTGGAAAAATTTATAATTTAATTACGCAAAGTTATAAGATTAAGAAAGGAAATATTTCGTAAAAAGTTGTCTTGTACTGTCTGTACTGCGCAAAAAGGCCCAAATACCTAGTTTAATTTCTACAAAATCTGAAATCAGTTTAGCTTGATAAATAATATTGTGTAGGTGAATAAGAAATATTCCTCCACAATGACTAGAGAGGCAAACAAATATGTACAAGTGCCTACTCAGATCACAAGCAATAACAAACTCGTTATGATGAAATACGTATAGGTTACCAGTTAATGTAGTAAACAAATCCTTGTATGGTGGCCAAGAATGAGAAGTGGAGTAGGTCATTCGAGATGGGTCAAGGATGACTGAATGTGAAAGCACGACTGGACGTATTCGGCAATTTTTTGAAGAACACTTTGTAATCTTGCTTGAGGAACATATTTCGGGGCGAGAGTAACATTGACACGTATTTATAGGTCAGAAATGTAATGCTCACAATGCGAAAAAATCTACCTCTACGATACTGCTCCTCAATGTATTTGTCCTGTTATATCAATTTCTGGAGAAACTGACTAAAAGAGGACAAAGAATTAACAAGCAACTAGCTTGATGGATCAAGCTGAACAAATAAGTGAAAAAAATCTAAGTTAAAGGTCAACTGATTGCGGTGTACGTTCAATAATTTTAATCATGTTTACTTGAAGTGACTGTTTAATTGAAATGTTTATTAGAGCTTTGTACCTTATCTATTGTTAAAGTACACAAGAACACACATAATACGAAGAAGATAAGAGCTCACATAATATATAACATAGGGCTTAATTATCAGTAGCTCATGCTCGTTGAATACTTTTTGCATGTCAACTAGGTAGGAGTATATTCTGGAAACCAAATGTTTATCTGACCAATACGTAGCTGTGCAAATAAAAAAAAAATGATTGTATAATCAAAAGTCATGAGTGATTAGAAATTTCGTGACCCGTTATCAAAAGCAATAATTATGTATGTTGTGTAGTAAAAATAGGTTGGTACCGATATTGTTTATCTGGGATGAGGGTGACCACATGTCCCCGCAACAGCTCGCGAATTCGCTTCAATCGCACTAGACCTCTCCGAGCCAATATGTGTACTCGTGCGCAACGCGGTTAAATAAAATCGTAAAAAATAATACGCGATAGGTCCTCATCGTTGAATCGTTAACAGGCTTCACTGGGCCATTGTATAGTAGCACATAGGTGAATAGCAGGCAGCGGAGCGGTGCGGTGCGATGGAAACGAAGCGGCGACAGCGGCTGGTCCGGCACACGGGCGCGGACAGTGCGCCGGTGTCTCGCGTTGCAGATGTGTGGGGCGGGCGGGCTTCAGCAGTGCGACGAGTGGGCGGCGGCGCGCGCAGTAGAGTGCCAGCCACATGCGCCCGCTACATGTGGCGCGTGCTGCTGGCCCTGGGGGCCGCGTGCGCAAGCGCGCGCGCCTCTCAAGATGTGGTCCTTACCTTCAGCGACCCCGTGATGGCACCCTATTCTTTCTTCAATCATCTGGCCGTCGACCGCAATACCGGCCGGGTATACGTCGGCGCCGTCAACAGAATCTACCAACTCTCCCCTGACCTGGAAGTCGCACAGTCGATCATCACGGGCCCCGTTAACGACTCCGGCGTCTGCACCTTTGACTGCCCTTCTAATTATGTGAAAAAACCCACGGACTATGTGAATAAAGCTCTAGTGATTGACTACGCGACCAGCCGCCTGATAACATGTGGTTCGGTTCTGCAAGGGTTGTGTTCTGTACGAAACTTGAATAATATTTCTCACCATGTGCGCGAAGTGCGTGAGCCAGTGGTTGCGAACAATCCGACAGCTTCCACAGTGGCGTTCATCGCGCCAGGACCTCCGAATCCTCCGATAACGCAGGTTCTGTATGTAGGTGTCACTTTCACAGGCAACTCGCCCTACCGCTCAGAAGTTCCTACTGTAAGCAGTCGCTCCCTTGAAGACGACCGTCTATTTATGATAGCTAAAACGGCGGTTACAAGTGGTACGAGGATGTTTGTCAATTCGCTATCTCGCGAACGCTATCCTATTAATTATGTCTACGGTTTCAATTCGGAAGGATTCAGTTACTTTTTGACGACCCAGTTGAGAGGTGTAGGCTCTGACACGTACTACAGCAAATTAGTCAGAGTTTGTCATGATGATGAGAATTATTATTCTTACACAGAAATCCCAATATCATGTACCGGAGAAGGCGGTGGTAACTACGGATTCAATCTGGTACAAGCAGCGTTTGTCGGAAAAGCTGGATCCATTCTAGCGGGAGAACTAGGAATAACCGCACAAGATGACGTGCTGTTCGCTGCATTCAGCCAGAGTGAATCAATCAATACCAACACTCCGTCTGATTTATCTACGCTATGTGTTTATTCGCTCAAAGCTATCCGACGTAAATTCATGCAAAACATAAAGACTTGCTTCAGTGGCAACGGTTCCAGAGGTCTAGACTTCATATCGCCGTCCCATGCATGTATTGGAACAAAACTACAATTAATTAACGAAGATTTCTGTGGGCTAGATGTGAATACGCCTCTGGGAGGCGAACAACCTGTAGAGGCGGTGCCAGTAGCAATGTTTTCGAAGAGGCTAACAGCGGTTGCAGCGACGGCCACCGGCGACTACACCGTTGTATTTGCCGGTACCGCTCAGGGGCACCTCAAAAAGATCTTGGTCGAGAGCGCTACCTCCGCGTTTGAGTACGGAGACATCGTCATTGACGAGGGCTGCGCTGTCAACAAAGACTTACATTTCGATACTCAATTTATGCATTTATATGTGATGACGGAACGTAAAGTGTCTAAAGTGAAAGTTCAAGAGTGTAGCGTCTATAAATCATGCTTAACATGTCTCGGAGCCAAAGACCCGTATTGCGGATGGTGTTCTTTAGAAAATAAGTGCAGCTTACGATCGGATTGTCAAGACGCAGCTATAGATCCACTTTATTGGATCTCGTACCGTAGCGGCCGTTGTACAACTATTACTCAAGTAACACCAAATCAATTACAACGAACGACAGCTAGTACGTTAGATTTACTTATCGAAAACTTGCCAAAACTCAATGGACAATTCTTATGTGCATTTACAGCCTTAGATCGTACTCTCATAACCAATGCTACTAGGAAGCCGTATGGCGTTAATTGTACCACTCCGCGTACGGACACGCTGCCCTTGATTCCCACCGGCCAACATAATTTTACGGTGAAGCTATCGGTGCGCACTACCCAAGGGCTTGATTTCGTTGCCACCAACTTCACATTTTTCGACTGCAATACGTACAGCTCGTGCACGCAATGCGTCAGCTCCTCCTTCCCATGTGACTGGTGTGTCGACGGACACCGATGTACGCATGACACTGCTGAAAACTGCCAAATCGATATACTAGTCACCGGTGTCAGTAGAATCGGTCCCAGTTATCGCTCAGGGCCCGGATTTTGTCCCACTATAAATTCAACGTCCGACGGCACAAACGAGATTTTAGTTCCGTCTGGTGTAAAGAAAGTTATAAAAGTTAAAGTTCATATAATAGGTATATTTATCGTTCAGACAAGGTTCGTTTGTAAATTCAATGTAGAGGGGCGTATGATTCATGTCAACGCTCAACTTCTTGCTGACACGATTTACTGTGAAGCCGTGGAATTTACTTACACATCGCGTGCTCCAAATATTACTGCTTCCTTCGCTGTGATATGGGGAGGAACGAAGCCTTTAGATAATCCGGATAATACTCACATACTTATTTACCGTTGTAATGATATGGCAGATAACTGTGGTATGTGCCTCGCACTCCCAAAGAAATTTAGATGTGGTTGGTGCCAAGAATCGGATCGATGCGAAGTTCAAGAACAGTGTGGTGTTCCCAGTGTATGGTTGAATCGTACCCAGACTTGCCCTAACCCAGAGATTCATCCGTTTCAGTCCCAGTTATAGTTTCGGCAATATTTATGTTGTGTCGTAGGGACAACTTATTTAGAATATGGAAAGCATCACCAAAAACATGAATAAAGGATTAGAATATTAGAAATAAGATAATCAAGATTGTAAATGAAGCGCGAAATAGATATATGCAAGCAGAAATAAAAAAGTGTAATGGGGATTTTAGAAAAATATGGGGAAACATTAACATTTACATTTTGATTTCGGTGCAATAATTGTATGTAAATATATTGTAATTTGTAATTTGTAATGCTTATCTGTCATCTTTTGTATTCATTATGTGTTTTGTGTTTAGTTTCTATGGGTGTAATTTACCTGAAATAAATGGATTTATTATTATTATTTTCTTTTATTTCATTATTTACACAATATAATTATATTTTTAAATATTAGAATATCCAAAAATATATAAAAACATTTAAAAATATAAAAAAATGGTAGCCCACCGGTATCGGGAACAGGGTCCAAGCTACCAGCGGTCAGGGCTCCAGAGAGAAGAACCTCCTAACAATGCGGGCCGTGTCCAGAAGTACCGCTTTCTGAATCAAGCCCTTAATCCAGCCGTCCAACGTGAGCCTCCTTAGGTGTTGGTCGAGGCTCTTGGCAATTAAGCCATTGGCTGATACGACTATCGGCACAATGATTGCTGAATCCACATCCCACATGTCGACAACCTCGCGACCCAAGTCAAGATACTTGATCTGTTTATCTTTCTCGGCTTTCACGAGATTCCCGTCATGTTGTCGGACTGTTATGTCAACAATCATTGCGCGCCGCTCTGTTCGCGAAGCGTCCGTGAAGCTCCTTACTCTGCCATACCTCCCTGCGATCGTTAGTGTCAAGCACTACAAGCTTGCGCCAGTTCTCTTTAGCCAAGGAGAGTGGGGTGAGGCCCTTGTCCACCGCGACCACATCTTGATGCATCCCCACGTCGGCTTCTAGGAAATATTCCCTGAGACTGCATACCTCGCGATTGTGGAGGGTCTTAGCGTTTAAAAAGCCTCGACCTCCACACTTTCGCGGGATATACAGTCTCATTACCGATGACCGTGGGTGATGCATTCGATATGCAGTCAACAGCGTACGGTCCGTACGCTGTTGACTGCATATCGAATGCATCGAGTTCAGTTTGAGTCCATTTGAGTATGCCAAAAGAGTACATCAAAACGGGCATGACCCAACCGTTGAAGGCGCGCACCTTGTTTCCGCCAGATAGAAGACTATTAAATACTTTATTCAGGCGGTCAAAAAAGCGCTCCTTCAACGATTGCTTCATGTCAGTAACATTGATGCCCAACGCTTCCGACATACCCAAATACTTGTAGGTTTCGGATGCGGAGAGGGCTCTAAGGTTTATGGAATCCGAGAGTTGAGTTCCCACGGATTCCACAATCTCCCCTCGCTTTACATGCATGACCGCACATTTATCCACTCCAAATTCCATCCTGACGGCGCTACTGAAAGTTTCAGTTATTTTCAGTAGCTCCATCAGTTGCAAATTATTGGAGGCAAAGAGTTCTAGGTCATCCATGTAGAGGAGGTGAGATATTACCTGACCACCTCTCCTCAACCGATAGCCTAGACCTGAATCCTCCAGCAGTGTGCTTAGAGGATTCAAGGCTAAGCAGAACCAAAGCGGACTCAAACTATCGCCCTGAAATATGCCCCGCTCGATCCTTATCGGTTCGCTATTCCTCTGGATATTTCGACATCCTGGACAGCGAAGGACCGTCCTCCATTGCCCCATACATGACATCAGGAAGATGCGCAGAGTTGCATCTACTATATACAACTCCAGCACCCTCATGAGCCATGTACGAGGGCGGCACTGAAAATTTCGGGAATCAAGGAAGTGACACAACATTACAATTTAAAAATGTATTTATTGCTTTTCGAAGTATTCTCCGCGAAATTTGACACATTTTTCCATACGATGGAACCAATCATTGAAGCAACCATTCCATTCGGAAGTTAGGGTCTCCAAAATGGCCGTTTTGTAGGCGTCCACAGCTTCTTCAGGTAATGAAAATCTCTGTCCACGCAATTTATTCTTTATTTTAGGGAAAGTATAGAAATCACTAGGGCTTAGGTCGGGGCTGTACGGCGGATGGTCTAATAATTCCATGTTTTCTTGCTCTAAAAACTCTTTTGTTCTGTGCGCGGTGTGAGAACTCACGTTTTCGTGATGGAGGATGATGCGGCGGTTGCAGTTCTCTTTACGGAGTTCAGAAACGACTTGTGGCAAACAAATGCTAGCATACCATTCTGCATTAACCGTTCTTTGTCCCTCAAGAGGAATAGTCATAACATGGCCGGTTTTGGAGACAAACGTGGCTACCATTTTTTTTGCAACACTCCGTGAACGAACAATTTTTGTTGGCTATAACTCATTTTCGAACACCCAAACTCGTGACTGGTTTTTTGTTTCGGGTTCGTATGCGTATATCCAGGATTCGTCACCTGATACGATGTTGTATACAGCATTTGAGGATCCTGCGTGGAATCTTTAGAGAGTTCTGACGCACCAAGTAACGCGAGTCGCTTTTTGCTCTTCACAGAGCGAATGCGGTATTCATCGGGAAAACAACTTTTTTACACCTAATTGTTCATGCAAGATTATTTGTATTTGACTCATGCCAATGTCTAAAGTTGCTTGAATTTCGCGGTATGTCACATGTCGATCTTCCTCAATCAGCTTACGCACAGCATCAACGTTTTCTTGGGTGACTGCAGTTTTTGGACGACCTTGACGGGGATCATCACTGAGCTTAACACGTCCACGTTGAAATTCAGCAAACCAGCGATAAATTGTGGTTTTGGATGGGGCTTCATCACCAAATGCAGAAATCATCCGATCAACACACTGTTTTTGTGTTAAACCACTTCGAAAGTCATAATAAATCATCGCTCTTGAATTTTCTCGAGTCAATTCCATTTTCTCAACGACTAAACAAGTTTGACAAACCTTGTGACAAGACCGAGAATCTTTTTTTAAATAAATAAATGGTATTCGATTTTTAAAACCAAGGAGTTATCAATTTAAAAGATTTTAATATGACAGGAACAGTGGAAATATTCCATTCCCGATACTTTTAGTGCAGCCCTCGTATGTGGCACCGAGTCATAGGCCTTCAACAACATGTCGACAGCTCCTTTCGGAAACGACGAACCTGTTGGCTGATGGTCATATCAATGAGAAGTAACTCCTTAGTACCGCGGGACCCGTTCCTACATCCATTTTGAGAGGCAGACATGATGGAATTGGTGTCTATATGTTTGTTAATTTTAGGTCTCAAAATGGATGTAAGAACTTTATATACCGTCGGTAAACACGTGATCGGTCTATAATTTTTGGGTTCCGCGGTGCTACCTGATTTATGGAGCAGGAGGGTAACGCCTATCGTTAGGAATTGGGGCAGCGAACCAGATTCTAAAGCAGTCTGGTACTGAGCCGCCAAGCGAGCGTGCGACCCTAAAAACCATTTGAGCCAGAAATTGTGCAGCCCGTCCGGCCTTGGGGACTTCCAGTTAGGTAACGGACGGACTGCACGAGCTACATCTTGGGGGCAGATGGTAATAGTCCTCATTTCTGGTAATGGACCGCAGGCTCGCTCGACCTTTCGAGCCCAATCACCTTCTGTGTGACTGACAGGCACTGACCAGATACTGCGCCAAAACGAACACAATGACATGATATCGTCATCTGGCAGGCGCGTGTCAGTCACACCTTGGTCTCGCTGTTCCCAACCCCTATAAACCCACCTTTCATCGCTCTGGAAGGTGCGATTCTGAGTGTATCGGTCTACTCACCGCTTATACCTACGAATACGGTTCGCCCATGCATACACTTTCTGCTTCAGGAAGTCGATGCGCTCTGTGACACGGGACATATAGTCCTGAGGGCTGATATCAGTCCCTGAGAACGCCCGCCTCACAAAGCGCATCACTCTAGGGCGAGTATTGCCCTCCCTGAAGCAGATTAGTTTGCCGATGAGCGCTCTGGCCCCACCAATACGGCGTTCAATTATGCACTGCCAAATTGGTACGGTTGGTTTCGGTCGTGTAGCTCTAGAATTATTAGGAAATATTACGTGAGCTACACGACATACCGCTACAGCCGCGCAGTACAGAATCGAATGAGTATCAGTGAGGTCTTCGCAGTCATCAAAATAGTTTGACAACTGCGAATCCAGAACTGCCACTAGCGCCCTATTTTTCTTATGCATGGGTAAACGAGGTAAGCGTGGCCTTAGTTCGGGCGACATGAACGATATTCTCGAATCGCATCCTCCAAAGCACTCCTCAATTCCACATTGCACTGGGTACTTACGTTTGTAGCCCTGTCATCACTCCCCTCGTCAGCTTGATGTGTGTCTGAGGTAAAACTACAACAGTCTGCGACGGGGGGGCGATGACATGGCTACTCTGTATTTCACTTCGCACGCGCTCAAGTACAGTGTCATCCAACATATGATTACGCTGGATAACCCGCACCTGATCCGACAGTCGAACCTGAAAAAGAGAGAGCATCCGAACGAACACGGTACGCGGTCAGATTGTGGGTTGGATCTAGTATCGTTTGGCAGGAGTTGGGGGTAAAAGGGGCTAAAGTTGGTAGGGGTTGGGTCCCCGATTATAACACTACCACTCTTATTAAAAGGTAATGCATATTTTTCGAGAAATTAATAAAAAAAATTCTAACCTCAAATCCGATAAGAAGCGAAAACGAAACGTTTAAAATGGGCGATTGACAATCAAATCTGCCCCAGTATCTGTAGTCAGTATCCAGTATCCAGTATCAGTATTTGTAGTCAGCCCGTAGTATAAAATGTCGGGCAAAATCGATAACACGGAAGGTAAACAATAAAACAGGTATGCCATTTGCGTCATGTGTCACTGTCATTTGTTTTCGATCGTTCCGTTTCTCCTCGAGTTGCGTGAATTTTTTCTCTGTGTTTGTACTTCCACTGATCGTATATGTGTACAAAAGGCAATGTTACTACTGTTACTAGGAGAACTTAGGATGCAAGAGCGAGCGAAGCGAGCTTGGGACTTGGGGCACCCCGACTCGGACAGGTTAGGTTCGAAGGGGATGGCGGGGTCTAGTGAGCGAGCGGAGCGAGCAAACTCCGACCCCGCCATCCCCTTCCCTTAAACCCTACCCATACTACACCTTTTAATCGACTTAAGTGTTTTGAGGTTAGGTTACAGTAATTTGTTTTTCTCAAGAACGGTGCGATACCTTTTCATGGGAGTGGTGCCAGGGGGCAGGGGAACCCCCCCCCCAATCTCCCCCGCGAAGCTGGGCTCATAATACGGCATTTTAAGCGACTAACAGTTTTGAGGTTAGGTTACAATAATTTGTTTTTCTCAAGAACGGTGCGTTACCTTTCATGGGAGTGGTGCCAGTGGGCAAGGGGCATCACCCCCCAACCTCCGCCCCCACTCCCACCCCCCTTCTCCTGCCAAACGATACTAGATTTTTACCCAGATTGTTTCCCCCCTCTGTAGCCCCATAGTATGAGCGCATGACGTTCTCATTGATAGATCGTGTCCATCTCATGCGCTGCACACTTCCGCCGGGAGCTGGGACCCTATCAGAGGCCGGTGGGCCTCGAGGTCCTTCCGGCGGTAGGCGTCCTCCCCGTCGCCGAACAGGTGGTGGCGTCGTGGGCGGAGAGAAATACTCGTCGCTCGAGCTCGACGCAACTACCGCGGCCGGTGTCGTCATAGCACTCTCAGTGGGGCTGGGTACCGGCGGCGGCGAGGCGGAGCTGAGCGAAGAGTCCGGATGTGGTAGGCGTGCTCTACGTGCAGCAGCAGCTCTTGTCAACATTCTTTATTATACCAATTTTCCATATTTTCTGTATTGTTGTTT
This sequence comes from Atethmia centrago, assembly GCA_905333075.3. Lineage (NCBI taxonomy): Eukaryota > Metazoa > Arthropoda > Insecta > Lepidoptera > Noctuidae > Atethmia > Atethmia centrago. The sequence goes on along the minus strand of HG995374.1, from coordinate 23,801,556 downwards.
TATCGGAGGTGACATCTGTCATGTCACCTCCAATTTGGCGGTTTTTAATTAAATTTTGTTACATTTTAGTGTTGTGTAATGGTCTCTTTTTAAATTTTCAATGGTTTTCTGTTCTTGGTTTTGTATATATTGTAAAACTCTTGTAAAATTCGTCGAAATTATTATCTTTAGTAAAAATTTGGAAAACGAAGACGGAGACGTTCTGTTGACACGGTGTTGCCAGTTATATTATTATTATTATTAACTCGTGGCTGGGTCGTAACAAAACTAGTCTAGACGATGTGATATTGAGGCATTTAGGGAAAATAGACGGCATTATGGAAATTTATACATATTTTTCGAAAACTTCTACTGAAGATATTCAAGGTATTAAGGTTCCGGAAAGGGCGCCGTACTGCCTCAGCCCTAACAGGGTATAGTGACTATGTTAACCTTTTGACCGCCACAGTAATGTATAGATGACAAGGCAAAAAGTGCCCAGTACGCCACGGTCACGCCTACATGACAGACTTTTATACGTAAATAAAACTCATAAAACAACATTGTTTTTTTAATTTCCTTTGCTAACTATGTTCCTTGACTCATCCTAATTTAGATAAGTTGAACTTCTTTCTGTATATTTCATATGTATTAACATAAGTTGACAAAAACTAATACCCATTAAAAAGCTCGAAAAACATAGTGCACTCAGCGCCACCGACACCATATCATGACACGTAGTGATGAAGGTAGCAATCAATATAACAAGCATATCCACCTCGACGGTAACCTACCTTATATTTAATTTCTTTAAATTTTTCCTCAATAAATAAATAAAACTTTTGATATATAACGTTTTTATGATTGAGAAATCATGAAAATTTTATATTACTGAACTCTCTGCTCAGGAAATGTCGGTGTCAGTTGATTATCGATAAATCATAATGACTGTAATGCCCGTCTCCATTACAATGTCATATTATCTGTGCCTGGAACGCCACAGTCATCTAATCATGACAATCCCATGACGTCACAGGCGGAAAATTTTCAAATAGAGCTGTTCCTTTATTATTAATAGTAATAACAATGGATGCCAATAATATGAGTACTGATGAGTTATTATATACATTACAAGAAGTCGACAATGACACATTTTACATGGAAGACAGTGCGGAGATTTTAGAAGACGAAGATTTTGAGATAAGTTTAATAATTTAATTAATTTTTAAATAATTTAATCATTTTAAATTTCATAAACAGTAAGTTTAATAGTTAATACAAACCTAAAATACCTACTTACGAATAAACATACTTCGTGTCATAGCGTGTAATTTAAATAAGATTAAATTTGATGTAACATTTTGCAATACGTACATAGTGTGTTATTTCCTGTTATGCCCCGCGCGACGGGTGTAAAACAATAGAAAATCAATTGTGCCTCATTAGCTGTCCTTGACCGATTAAAACTACTTTTTAAAAATTGTAGTAAATATTTACAGTCTAAGTGAGGTACCCTTAGATGAATCAGGCCTATTTGGGTTGTTTTAATGTGTATTGTATGTAACTATGATTGGTTGATTATTTTTACTCATAAATATATGTTTTAGAGAGTGCTTTACTTATGACTTCTAGTACCTACGTAAAATAAAACTAAAGTACCCAATAGATATTACGAAAATCATTTATTTTCTTGTTTATTGTATTATTAGTAAGATTTATAAATATTTTACATATGTATCAAACATTATTGAAATAATGTTGGAGCTGTGATTTATGAGTAGTTTTATAAACAAATAATAATTTTAAAATGTTGACAATTATTGTTATACTTACGTACAAATATATGAAAATTGTTTGTAATCTGGAAGTTTTTGAAATATTTACATTTACTACATTTACACGCAATAACTAACATTATATAAATTGTGTGCCTAAAGACTATAATATAATGTTGGTTGTGGTTGTGGAGTGTAATATATAATCAGCTGTGTCTATTGTATGTAGGTGTTACAAATGGTATGTTCTACCTACCAATTTAATTATGACTGATTTAAAAAAAATGTTTTATTTTAATCACTATTGTAACGTTGCACGTGCGTCCGCGCCGTCGCGCCAAAGTTACACCGCGCGCTATCCGCACGACAAGGTTACCCCGCTCGCTCCCACCGCAACATCGACGCTCGCTCGCGTAGCCAGTCGGCACCCGCGAGGCGAAATAATAGGCTGTGCACGCTGCGATCGTGCGACCCACGCCACATGTGTAGCCCTAAGCTAACTATATTGTCAATACCCGTGTGTGTGTTCCAATTATATACTTTATTATACTATAACCGTGCATTCATTGAAACTCCCGAAGAACCGCCGTTATAAATTGCGCCCAACTAGTGGCACGTGCTCCGTACGGCAAATACCTACAAAACGGAAAAATAACCGTCGCGAGTGCGGAAGAAATCCACACCAAAAACATTGCATCGTCCCGGTTCGAGTAATAAGTGTACCTACAGGACTATAGTGCCGTTATTTACCGTTTGCGCTAACTACCTACCGCGAGTTTCGTCGAGAAAATGCCGCCGAAAACAAGTCGCGCGCGCGCAAACGAGGGGGAAGCGGATGGTTCCAGTAGTGATGAAGACACCCACGCAGTAGCTAATCCCGTGAGCATGGACACCACGGCGACATCTACACCGACCCCGGCAACGACAGGAGCCAACATGATCTCCATGTCAGAGGAACAGCTCACACGATTGCTATCCAACGTCATGAGAAGCGTCGCGACATTGACGCCGACGACGAGTTGCGACCCGACGGGACCGACTCAACCCCCCGCCGCACACACCGGCGCGACCGTGCAGGGCATGCACGGCATGCACAGCAACTTCACCCGGTGTACGGCCCGCTTCGACGGAGCCGCCCGAAGTACCGAAGCCCTAGAAGCATTCGTCGAGAGCGTGCTTATCTATAAAGAGTGCGCTAGCGTTTCCGACGAACACGCTCTTCGAGGATTACCAATGTTGCTGACCGGAGACGCCGCAGTGTGGTGGCAAGGAGCAAGATCTACCGTGGAGACCTGGGACGACGCGATACGCCGCCTGCGATTCATGTACGGCGCCCCGCGCCCCGCCCACCGGATCCTTCGAGAAATACTTGCGCGGGAACAAAGTGACAACGATAGTGTCGATTCGTTTATATCGCGAGTGCGAGCAGAAATGTCGCGTATACCATATGAGTTGCCTAATGTTATGCAAGTAGATATAGTTTACGGCCTTTTCGAAAAAAAAATCGAGTGATAATGATAACAATGCGCCGCTGTCTTGTTACGGTTGTGGTCGAGAAGGAGTGATACGGTCGAAGTGTCCGACGTGTAAAGGCACGCCCTCCGCCGCCAAGGTGAGTTTTCAGAGTGCTACCATCCATGAGTCTGAGTTATCGCACCCTACGGTCAAGATAGAGGTTTCGTCTTTAGTAGGTGTAGCGGTGTTGGACACGGGTGCTACTGAGAGCCTTGCCAGTCCCGGAATGTACAAAATATTATTGCACAGTGGGACGGCTTTCAAGGAAACACGTCGCAACCTCGGCCTCGCCGACGGTACACAGCAGGTACGTGCGATGTTGTCATGTGACACGAACGTCACCATTCAGGGACGCGTTATCCCCACCACATTCTTGGTGATACCAGAAGCGGATAATAGGACCCTTCTAGGACAGGATTTTATCACTAAAGCAGGTATATGTGTGGACCTACAACATAACTGTTGGCATTTTAGTTGTTCCCCTGAACGGAAGTTTGCTTTTGTGCAGTCATATAGTCTTCCATCCACCAGCGATGCAGAGCTGATGCAGGTCGATACCACCGGCTTAGCGCTGAGAGAGGATGAAGGGACAAGACTGTCACCTGCACAAAGGACGCAGCTCAACCAACTCATTAGCAAAAGAGTTGAGCGCTTCGCCACCGAAGGACCCCCTACAACTTACGCCACTCATCACATCCGGGTTGACGAGAAGCAGGAACCGACCGCTTCACCACCTTATAGGATGTCGCAAGGTAAGAGAGAGTTGTTGGACGGTGAGCTTGAGAAGCTGCTGCGCGCAGATGTTATAGAGGAGTGCGAGTCGCCGTGGGCGGCCAACGTCGTTTTAGTCGCAAAGAAGGACGGCGGAGTCCGACTATGTGTGGACTATCGTAGGCTTAACGCCGTGACTGAGCCGGATAGATATCCCCTCCCGCGCATGGAAGATGTGCTTCACGCAGCGAAGACGACCAGCTATATGACGACGTTGGACCTCCACTCCGGCTATTTTCAGGTTGGTGTCGCAGAAGAGGACCGCGACAAAGCCGCTTTTGTTACACCCTCCGGCACCTATAGGTTCAAGAGGATGCCGATGGGCCTTCGCAACTCTGGAGCCACGTTTCAAAGACTGATAGATCGATTTAAGGCAAACCTGAGTGTGCCTAATCGAGGGCACGAGGTAAGTGACTGCTCCGATATCCCACCAGACCACCAAGGAAGTAGGCCTGTGAGCATTCTTGGATATCTAGATGATCTGATCATCTTATCACCGAGTTTCCAAGGTCACATCGAAGATCTCGAAGCGGTCTTCGACAGGCTCGAGAAGTTTAGTCTCCGAGTCAATCGAAAGAAAAGCTGCTTCGCCCGTGACTCTGTGAAATTCCTTGGTCACATAATTGTTCCTGGGGGTCTACAGGTAGACCCAGAGAAAACTTCAGCTATTGCTGACATGCCCGCTCCAAAGAACGAGAGACAGCTCAAAGGTTTCCTGGCTACATCCAGCTGGTTTCGAAGGTTCGTACCGAACTATGCTGCAATCGCCAAACCTTTGACTGACCTGCTCAAGAAGAACAGCAGCTGGAAATGGCACGATGAGCAGCAAGCTGCTTTCGAGTCCATCAAGGAACTTCTGGTCACTGCGCCCATTCTTCGCCAGGCTGACGAGACCATGCCTTTCTCCCTTCGGACGGATAGCAGTGGCTACTGTCTCGGGGCAGTTTTGATGCAGGGGGAGGGTCCCGACGAGCGGCCCGTGGAATACGCCAGTCGCCTGCTCTCGCCAGCCGAGCGTAATTACACCACCACCGAGCGCGAAGCCCTTGCCGTCGTCTGGGCGGTCACAAAGTTCAGGGGTTACGTAGAAGGCTCGGAAGTAGTGGTGAAGTCCGACCATCAGCCGTTACGTTGGCTGATGAGCCTTAAGTCCCCCAGTGGCCGTCTCGCCAGATGGGCATTGACCTTGCAGGCCTATAACCTGCAGATACAGTACACTCCCGGAAAGGCGAATGTGATTGCTGACGCACTAAGCCGCCCAGCTTGTTGCGAGGATACCCCAGCTGGTTGCGAGGTATGCTTAGTGACGGTAGATATGCCGCATAGGACACCTGAGGAGGTGCGCTCTAACCAACTCAAGGACCCGGAGCTGAAGAAGATTGTTGAGGATCTGGAAACAACCGACGATCCCTTCAGGGGGAGAGGGTGGTCAGAAAGAGGATACCTGATGTCTGACGGTGTGTTGTACAGGTGCGCTCCCGAATCGGAAGATGCCGATTCCGCCTGCCTCGTGGTCCCTAATCACGAGAGAGGAGCCGTCCTCGTAGAATTCCACGATGCCCCTACAGCAGGTCACTTTGGTGCTGAGCGCACTCTACAACGCATCAGATCTCGGTACTTCTGGCCAAGTATGAAGTCCTTCGTCATGGATTATATTAAACGCTGTGCCGCTTGCCAGCGATACAAGGTGGATAACAGGAAGCCTGCAGGACTGCTCCAGACACCTGCACCCACCAGGCGATTTGAAGTGGTGTCCGTCGATTTATTCGGACCCCTACCGAAAACTTAAAAGGGTAACCGGTGGATTTTAATTTTAGAGGACACGTGCTCCCATTGGGTTGAGCTTTTTGCATTAGAGAAGGCCACCAGCATGGAATGTGCTGAGATTTTGGTATCCGAGGTCTTCTTGAGGTATGGAGTCCCGCGCAGGATGATCAGCGACAACGGGGTTCAGTTCGTTGCTGAGGTGATGCAGCAGGTCTGTCATGTGATGGGTATCAAACAGTCTCTGACACCGCTGTACCACCCAGAAGCAAACCCCGTTGAGCGGAAGAATCGTGATCTCAAACCGCAGTTAGCGATACTGGTAGGAAAGGATCACGCAACGTGGGATACTCACCTCGCGGCCATAAGGTTCGCGATGAACTCCGCTGTTACAGCGAGCACTGGATTTTCACCAGCTTTCCTTACCTTCGGGAGGGAGCTGCGCGCGCCATCGGACGTCGTAGTTGACATGAAGACCATTGTGGACAGCGACAATTTCGTCCACAACATTACTCCTTATCTTCGAAAGTTGTCGTCAGTACTGCTCGACGCCCGAGATGTCCACGAACGTAACCAATCTCTGCAGAAGAAATACGCAGATGAAGGCAGACGCGCCCCCCCAGATTATAAGGTAGGTGATCTCGTTTTGTTGAAAGCGCAAGGATTGAACGATGTCGGCCCTGGTCAGTCCGCGAAGTTTATACCCCGGAGGGATGGCCCTTATCGCATCCGCGAAGTAGTAAGCCCTGCTACTTACCTGGTGGAAGGAGTTGTTAGAAGCGAGCACGTAGGACGTTACCACGTCTCAGACCTGACTCCATTCGTCGGTGGTATCGAGGCTCCGGTTAGGGAGAAGCGTAGACGCGGTCGGCCACGTAGATTTGATTGCTAGCCCGAACGCGAGGGCGCTATGTTCGAACTAGAGGGGGAGTGTGTAACGTTGCACGTGCGTCCGCGCCGTCGCGCCAAAGTTACACCGCGCGTTATCCGCACGACAAGGTTACCCCGCTCGCTCCCACCGCAACATCGACGCTCGCTCGCGTAGCCAGTCGGCACCCGCGAGGCGAAATAATAGGCTGTGCACGCTGCGATCGTGCGACCCACGCCACATGTGTAGCCCTAAGCTAACTATATTGTCAATACCCGTGTGTGTGTTCCAATTATATACTTTATTATACTATAACCGTGCATTCATTGAAACTCCCGAAGAACCGCCGTTATACTATCCTTTTTCCTTTGCTCCCCTCTTCCTTAATTCCTCACGATAGGCAGCAGCCCGGCTTGTTTACGTGGGTTTTGCAATGTTAAGAGAAGGGAGCCATAACCACAAGCGGTGGTTTCCACTTAACGTCAGGAGGAATGCAGGCTTTAACATGTTGCATCATCCATGTTCAAGCAAACCCCTTTGTATTATTATATTTATACTTACAAATCCTAGTCTAAAAAATCTCGTTTAATGATAAAAATACAAATACATTTGACGATTTAAATTTGCTTTCGCATATATTCCTCGTATTTTGAAAAGTATAATATGGAAAAGTAAATGTAATTGTAGTAAATGGAATTTATTTCAGCAAATATATCATCAGTACGTAGCGGTACATTAAGGCATTATTACTGGTTGTTCTTGCAGAGATACATATTTTTTTTTTGACATTGCTGATACTGTATAGAAAATACGAAACCATAAAAATAAAATACCTATTATTATTTCGATATTATTAATAAATATCTGTTGCACACATTAAAGCAGCGAAGGTCACTTTCAAGGACTTAGAGATTCGTTTATTAAGCTCCCGGTACTTGAGCGCATCGTCTGAAGACTGCAGGATCATCTCGCGCATCTCCACTATGAGCTAGAAAGTAGGATCAGAGAGCTTCTTGCTTCTATCTATACGACGGGTCTTGAAGATCTAAGACTCGACCGTATGGACAGAACCCATTTTCACAAACCCATCGTTATAATCGTCCACGGAGCTCCTCCTCAAAATGGTAGTCAAAGTGAGCTACGAAATACTGATGATAAGATTTTAAAGAAATATGCAGTGCTTCTGCTATTTTGACGTTCACGGGTGATCGGAAATACCACCCAATCGCATACCCTTACTCTACTAGCCGGATACTCAGCAGAGTATCCAGCTAGTCGACGCTTGAAAGCGTAAAAAGGTGCTTCCAACTAAAAGTCATCATATTACTAGGAATTGTGTACTACAATGAATTTTAGTTTGAGAAAGAGCTTTGGCCGGTAAAGGAATCTTAAATCGTGCACAACAGAACCAAATAACATAATATCCATTATACATAGCTATATATATTAAATAAGCAGTGGTGGCCCAGTGGTAACCGCCGCGACTTACGAGTTGTAGGTCGTAGGTTCGAACCCAGACAGGCGCTTTACTTTGTGTAAATTATTTCATCACCACTGCTCTCAAAACGGTGAAGGAAAACATCGTGAGGAAACCGGCATGTCCTAGAACCAAAAATTCGAAGACATGTGACATCTACCAACACGCACTGGGTCCGCGTGGTGGATTACGGCCCACTCCGTCTCACAGAGAGGAGGCCTGTGTCCCAGCAGTGAGAACATTATAGGCTGATTATGTATGTATATAAATAGAATCATGCCTCCGTTTATCAATACACGTTAAGACGTCAACATGTTGAGGTCATTTCTTGTGTTCTACATCTGTTGTGTGGGGTTCACTGTGGCGTTAAATCTGGATAATGATCCATTTTCAGTTAAACAAGGCAAGTATTTTAATTATCTCGTGCTAGTCCTTGCCAGTACCCCAATGTCGTAACTCACAATTCACTACATTTGGAGGGTACCTATTCATAATCAATTTCTTTGTCTATTCCTACTTGAAAAATTCATCGGCTCGACAACGTAAACAGCGCAATCAATATTGTTGAATAGGGACGATGACTTATATTTTGTTTTTTGTCCGTCGGGCAGATTCTTAAAAAAAGTGGACACGTTTTTTTTTTACGTAATCAAAAGATTACGGCGACACATTGAGTTAAAACTTGTCATGCCTTGCCAGATTTTATGTGAATTGTGACGTAGCGAGCCCCCCATTCTCCAACTTTAAGGCGTTTTAACTAAATATTTTATTATTAATATGACAAAGCAAAAAATACGTGTCTAATAAAAATAAATAATAAAATAAAAATGTTTATTTCTTCACTTAAGGATATAACTATGTTAGGTTTGGAGTCACCTTTTAAGCAAAGGTTTGCTTGTATTAGGTGGTTCCGCTCCTCCAGTTTACAGTCATTCTACAGATGTGTGAGAAATAAGCAAGTGTCTAACATTTTTTTATTATCTGATTGACGGACTAAATAGAATTTCTTTTATTTTTATCCAGTCATCATCCCTACTGTCAAAATGAAAGGGATTATGAGTGCGTTACGCAAGTTGGCAGCTGTTCTGGTGGCAAGTGTCCTTTATGGCATAATTCTCATTCATAATGATAAATACTCGTATATAGAGGGCCTGATTCAGAAGGCAGTACCTACTCCTCAATACGACTTGCATTGTGAGGAGGTCCCTATCTCTGGAGCCACCGGTATCTTAGATTCTGCTTCTGACACAGTCTGACCACAATATATTTTTTATATTTTTTCATATTCAAAGAGGGGCTTGTGGCTAAGTAATAACAGCCGCACGGATCGATCGATCAGGTTAAGCTACGCTTGCCACGGTTAGTCCGTCCGTGGGACCATCTTTACATACCAGGACCACTCCGTGCCTCGGAAAGCACGTTAAGCCGTTGGACCCGGCTATTGTAGATCTTTACAATCGTTACGGGTAGTCAGAAGCCCGAAAGTCTGACAACCAGTCTTACCAAGGGGTATCGTGTTACCCAGTAACTGGGTTGTGGAGGTCAGATAGGCAGTCGCTCCATGTAAAATACTGGTATTCAGCTGCATCCGGTTAGACTGGAAGCCGACCCCAACATAGTTGGGAAAAGGCTAAGCAGATGATGATTTTTTCATATTCAAATATTTGAAATGTATTTTATATTTAGTGAATAAATGAAATAATAAATATAAAATGAATAATAAATAAATAATAAATAAATAAAAAATCGTGTTCAAAACTAAATCTAGGTATCACCATCCTATTATTATCAACATGAATTAATACCTATCAGATTCCGGAAAACAACATGATTATTTTCGCAACTGCCAATTAAACATGACCTTTGCTTTGTATGAGAAGTAAATAAGAATAACAGAGTCGATATAGCTACCTAGTGTGTCTGTCAGTATCGTGTTTTTTATTCGTAGATAATATATTGTTTTTTTTTTATAAATGAACACCTGGATGGTTTACAGTTCTATAAATAGCCACAAATAGTCATTCGAATGATGTACATGGATATTCAAATACTAATTTATCTAAATAACCATAAACGTTTGATGGTATGTCTTTAGTTCCGTGGAGTTTGGGACGGATGCTTGTGTGGGACGCTACCTGTGTAGACACACTGGCACCGTCCCACCTCCAACGAACTACTTCTAAAGCGGGTGCAACGGCAGAAAATGCCGATAATCTGAAAGTTATTAAGGCCTTGGCAGAGCCTACAACTATGTGCCCTTTGGCGTCGAGACCCTGGGTCCGTGGGGTCCCAGTGCGCATAAGTTATTTGCGGAAATCGCGAAACGTCTAGTTGATGTAACTGGTGACCGAAAAGCTGGCGGCTTTCTCGCGCAACGCATCAGCATTGCAGTTCAGCGAGGAAATGGCGCCAGCATCCTCGGTACAATGCCCCGAGGCCCTTTTTTAGGCTTCACTTAGTTTTAATTTAATTTAGTTAATGATAAATGATAAATGATTTTATTTCTGAAACAAAATTAAACAATGATCCACATAGTCTTCACATTTACAATAATTAAAACAATATAATACTACACAGAGTAAATATTCATGTCATTGCATAAATAAAATTCATCAATGTCAATGTGTATATTCGGACATAATCTTGGTCAGATCATTTGAGGACCATGTAGGTTGGTGTCCGATATGGTCTTTTGAGGAAAGACCACACAGATTTGAGTGTACCTGTCCAGTCAGTGCACGCATTTGTCAGTTCAATCAATCAATCAATCAATCAATCAATCTTTATTTGTGAACATAAGTACAAAAAGGTGACATTTATACATTTTAGCTGATCTGTATGTTCGGCCAATAATCGGCATACAAATATAATATTAGTAAGCAGGTTATTTTTACTATCACAATTAATAAAGTCTGGGATAAAAGAAATGAAGCAATTGAAAAATGTCATGAGCCGCATAAAATAAAGTAATTGAATTATATTATTAATTATTTAGAATGTCAAAGAAAATTAAGTTTAGTCATAATTTGTCATTTAAAAAGTCTTCAATCGAGTAATACGTCTTTTCAACTAGAAACAGGAACAACTTTGTTTTAAAATGGCTGACATTTTCCTCGCTTCTGATACACTTTGGCAATTTATTGTATAATTTTGGAGCCATTACGAAAATACTGTTCTTGTATAAAGCAGTTTTAGATCCAACAGTTTGTAGCCGGTCAGCTCGACGCTGACTACCTACTCGGTCAAATTTATACATATTATTTTTGATGAACATCGATGTCTGGTATATGTACAATGAAGGCACTGTTAAAACTTTCATACTTTTAAAATATTGTTTACAGCTGTCAGTGGTTTGCAAGTTACAGATCGCTCTAATACACCTTTTCTGACACTTAAACACCATATCTTTACCCGAGGCGTTTCCCCAAAACATAATGCCATATCTTAATGTTGAGGCTACTAGACCATGATATGCAGTTAGTACGGTGTTTCGATTTGCCGTTTTACTTAGCATACGCAGCGCATGAGAAAATTGGTTTACTTTACTACATACTTTGTCAATCTGGGTATTCCATTTTAATGTGCTTTCAATATTTAATCCCAGAAATTTTGTCACATTCGTCTCATCAATCCTTTTATCATTATATCTTATATCTAAATTTAAATTCTGATTTACTGTTTGTTGAAATTTCATTATCACTGTCTTGTCTAAGTTTATTACCAAATTATTATTCTCTAGCCAATTTATAAGTGATTTTATGTTAGAGTTAATGTCTGATTCTAATGTATCTAGTTGGTCACTGTTGAAAAGTAGTGTGCTGTCATCTGCAAACATTGTCATGGGAAAGGTCGATGCTTTTGGGAAGTCATTTATATATATAATAAATAGGAGAGGTCCAAGTATGCTACCTTGTGGAACTCCATACATCACTGTTCTCGGGCCAGATTTAAATGTTGTTTCATGTTTTCTACATATTCTATTAATAACTGTTATTTGCTGTCTATCTTGTAAGTATGATTTAATTAAATTTGATATGTTACCTCTAATCCCGTATGCGTCAAGTTTATTAATTAATGTTCTATGGTCTACGCGGTCAAAGGCTTTCGACATGTCCATATATAGAGCCAGAGCCGGTTTTCTTTTATCTACTCTGTTGCTAACTAGTTTTAAAAAATCATAGATTGCCATGTCAATGGACTTATTTTTCCGGAAGCCCTTTTGGTTATCGACAAATAATTTATTTTTCTCGAAATATGAATTGATTTGATTGTATATTACTCTTTCAAATATTTTTGACAAAATAGGTATCAGTGCTATAGGTCTATAGGAAGACAAGTTGTCTTTATTATCTTTTTTGAAAAGCGGTTTTATGATACTAATTTTTAATTCCTTTGGAAAAACACCATGCAAGATGCACATATTGATCAGGTGACTAAGGACGGGTGCAATTATTGTAGATACTGTTTTAATAATTTTTGTGCTAATGCCATCATATCCAGTGCTGGGAGTATTCTTTAAAGACATAATAATTTTATGAATATCTTGTGGTATTGTAGGTTTCATGAACATGGACGAATTTGGGGTATTTATTGGTAATTTATTATTATCATTTGAACTATTAATTGATTTGACTTGATCCGCAAAATAATTGTTAACAGTTATCATGCAGCTCAACTCAAAACTTAAGGAGCTCAATGATTTGACGAACAATATCAATGAAAAGACATTTGGGCGAGCCGCATAAAATACTCAAACTGCCAGACCATCATTAAAACTAAGAGACAAAAAAAAAAAAACAATGACCCACATAGTCCTCACATTCCTAATAATTAAAATAATATAATATAATACTACACAAAGTAAATATTCATGTCATTGTTTATATAGAATGTTCTATAGAATAAGAAAATATAAATAACTAGCAAAATAAAAAGAGTAAAAAAACAACATTCACTGTAAGTTTATTGGAGCAGCTCAATCCCAAGCCTTTTTGTCCTCAATATAACAGTATAAAAGGCTTTTAGGCACAGTTTCTGTTTTATAAAACATTTGAATTTATTAAGGCTTAGTTCTTGAATGTGGCTAGGAAGTTTATTATAAAAACGTATACATTGGCATCTAAACGAGCTGCCTATTTTTTTGAGCCTGGTTGTAGGAACAACAAATTTGTATTTGTTCCTAGTATTTACGGATATCACTGTATTTTTTAAACAAATTAATATTTTTATGTGCGTAAAAAAGATTTTCATAAATATACTGAGAAGCTACAGTCATTATATTAATCTATTTAAATTTTTCTCTGAAGAAGTATCCAGTTACTTCCTCAGAGAAGAATTTGCCTTAATTTATAAATTGAACGGATTGCCCTTTTTTGTAAAACAAAAATTGTCTGAATATCGGCGGCATATCCCCATAACAGAATACCGTACGACATTACGCTATGAAAATAATTAAAGTATACTAAACGGGCTGTGTCTAAATCCGTTAAATCACGAATTTTTCTAACGGCGCGGCGGCGTATGCTGCAGAGCTAAGCTTTTTTGACAATTTATCTATATGGGGGCCCCATTGAAGCTTGGCATCGAAAGTTATGCCTAAGAACACAGTGGTATCTTCGGGGTTCAACTCTTCACCCTTTATGAGAACACTAGTTTTTACTTGTCTAACATTAGGTATTGTAAACGTTAATAATCATCTTGTAATTTGGTTATGTAAATAAATATATACAAGGTGTTGTTTTGGACCTGCAAAACATTTTAGGAGGTAATTATGTTAGTGATTCTCGACCCGAATCAACAAAAAAAAAAATTAAAAAAAAATTGAAAAAAAAAAATTAAAAAAAATAAATAAAAAGAAAAGATAAAATTTAAAAATCTAAAATAAAAAGTATTATTGATTATTGACTTGGTATCGTATTGTTATACGATTATTTACGAGTTTCATAACAACCTCCTGAAATGTTTTGCAGGTTCAAAACAACACCTTGTATATTCTAAGGGTCTATCTGGATCTAGATTGAGACCAACTCTTTATATTCCTGGAGATTCACAAATGAGATGCGATTGAAAATCAGCTCTGTTGCAAGGTGCAATGTAAGGTCGGTTATCATGATACACGTATATCTGTGGAAATTGATTTGTATGGAAATTCTGTCCGGTCACTTTGATATTTATTCCACCGAATGGAATACCCTTGGGTTGTTTTCTTTGCGTTGTTAGGGGTGGCCGGACTCTACGGACGCAACAATAGGATGCTTCATATATTCAAACTTTTCTCTCTTTAAAATACGCATACCGTTATTGAAACGCATTCGCAACGTACCCATTTTAATTTTATACGAATGATTGTGGACTATATTTCGATTGAATAGAATTGATTTTTGAATTCACGAATGTATAGTGATGTTCAGATTCTCCACGATAATCCGCGACGCGAACGACCACAGGGCCGCCTCGAGGTACTTCTTCACTCAGCCCGTCGAAGTCACAAATGTCAGCCAATAATTGAACTTTATGTAAAAGCGAATGTAAAGTTATAGTATAAAGTTCAATTATTGGCTGAAATTTGATACCCACAATAGTAGCGCCATTATAAATATCAGATATATTGCAACGTAAATTAATTCCTTCCAATAGTGATATTAGTACCTCCGTCCCAGGGATTTAACTTTTTGATTTTTTTATTTATTGTTATTATTAATATTATTTTTACTTTACAGATTTACTCGCCAAACCTATTCGTTTTAACTACCAACTACGTACTATTTCACTCAAGGTTTAAACCGGCACGAATAGATGGCGGACGAACTGCGGACACCGAACACTGACAGATTCTAAGTACACACGGCCACACACCAGGCCACACATTCCCAGCACAAGCAAATCTCGCATTGTATAGGATTTCCGTACAATGAGAGGTCAGCCCATACTGGAAACGCATAGCTCCATACGTAGCCACGCGTACATATCCATCTGGAGGTGTCCGTGTCCATATCCGCGTCTGCAACCCGCCCGCGCCACACAGTGGTTCGAAATCGACGCTCCGTGGACATTGAAATCAAAATTTCTTTAGACGAGAAATAAAATCGGAACGGCTTTATTTCAGTATTATTTATAATATTTGGTAATATGACAGCTATAGACAGCACCATCTCCGAAAGAAAAACACAAAAGTGGTTTTTTCTCACAACTTAATAAAACTTAAAGCCTGCGGCTTACATGGGGTGTTGTCCCACATGAGGCGATTCCGAAATGCTATAACACGTACACCCATGCGCGCTCACAGCAGAGTGTTTATGATTTTTACGTTGATTTAGGTGTGATCTTGAAAAATACAGGTTGAAATTGAAAACTTGCGACAAACTGAAATGGGACATTGTATACATCATTATTAACAACTTTTACTAAGGGACCAAAGCTGTAATCCCAAAAAAAAAATCTGCTTTTCCTACATTTTGATGAGGTATTGCGAACATAAATGTAGGGGACAGCAGTTTTTTTTTGGGATTGTAGCTTTGGTCCCTTAGTAAAAGTTGTTCATAATGATGAGTACAATCTCCCATTTCGATTTGTCGCATGTTTTCAATGTCACCCTGTATACAAAGTAATTGACTTTAGTGTGCTAATTTTATTAAAAATAATGAGAAATAATGGAATATACAATATAAAAATTAAAAACACTCAAGTAGAGACCCATTTACAATATAAATATATTTTTTTTTATTTTTCTTAAGATAATTTAATTCGTTGTTAGTAGATTACGTCAGTAGGTAAAATTTTGACTTCTTAATTAACATGAAAAAATATATATTTTTATTAGTACAAAAACTTATAACTAATACAGAAAAATACTAAAAATAGGCAATTGTATAAATAAGAAATATATTATTTCACCACTTCACTCAGAGCAGAGTAATGAACTTTAAGAAATCCACTAAACAATAACATCACGCCTTGTTTCCCCGAAGGGTTGGGCAGAGGTGTACCTGTAGTACACCCACATTTCGCCAGTTATGTTTAAGTCCCATGTAATAGGAGGCGAGCCTATTACCATCAACCGGGCACAAAGGTATCCCAAAGATATCAAATATGTATGTGTACCTAACTTACACATACCAACTGGAAACGATAATTACATAGTAATGATTGTTTGTTGTAAGCTTTTCGTAATCTCAAGTTTAACAGGAAATCAATGCTAAATGCATGCTAATTAACTTATGATAGTAATTTAGTCTCATCTCATTAGTGCAAATTGCAAATATTGTTAACGAGTTAAGATACATTAGTTAAGGGCTATTTTTACGAAGTGTTTAACTAACTACTATTAATTAAGATACGATTAAGAGGGTACTTTTATATAAATAGGGACAACAGCGTCAAAATCATTAGTTTTTGTCAGCAACTGTTCGCGCTATAACATTAACTTCTTGCTTACGTACCTATCTATTATCATGGAAGGATTTTATACAAATTTTGATATATTCATATTTGTGAAAACAATAAGTTGCTTTTCGGAGCCTAGTATTTTGTTAGAAGCACTCCTAAACAAAGCGACAAATTTGTCTAAAGATGAACAAAAAAAAATAAAACAGTTTTTTCAAGTTTACCTGTACATATATGTGTGTTTTGCATAGAAATTGTAAATCGTGAACGATGCATACATTCGTCAAGAAGTATGAGACTTGGCTAGAAAAAGAGATCAAATGGCCCAACTTCATTAAAGACAGATTTGTACAAAGTGAAGAAATTGGATTGGTATCAATCGACTCTATTACTGATACTGTTGAACCTATAACCTCAAGTGCTTGTGGTATAAATGAAGGTGCATCCACGTCGAAAGTAACTACATGTACTGTTAGCACTACAACGCTAAAAAGGAGCCCAAGAAAACCTTTCTCAGAATTATGCCAAAAACAGAAGAAGAGAAGAATAGAAGAAGTTTTAACGCACGACTCTCAGTAACTTGCATATGCTGGTGCAGTGAGTTGTGGTGAGGAGAATGAGGACGTGAAAGATTTAATAAAATATATTACGAAGCATCCTGAAAAAGCAGCAGAGATCAATAATTTTTTGAAAGGCAAGACAACTACTAACAAGTATTCAGCAGAGAAAGGGTTGGCTATATTGATTTTTTTGAAATTATTATAGTTTATACTGCCACTTCGAGGCAGTATATAACTTTAAGTTAAGGGAAACTGCGAAAGAAAGTGGAGTACATTTGTACCCAACATATTATTCAGTTTTAAATGGCAAGAATGCAGGCTATCCTCCTGAAAGCGATATCGAAGTGACCGAACGAGGAGTTAAAGTAAAACTTCAAGCTATTTTGGACATCACTGTCACTCGACTTGCCAAAACATTAAACTTGGACCACTTGCAAGAAAAAGAACTCATCTTAATCTGCAAATGAGGCTTCGATGGTACGTCAAATCAAAGCAATGCATAAATGCAGATGAAGACGACTCTAGTGTTTTTATGAGCTCTTTTGTGCCCTTGCAATTGATGTGTGGTGACGATTTGGTCTTAACCTTCCTTCAACCAAAAAACCTTCTTCTACAATGCTTTGCAGACCAATTTATTTCAAGTTTGTCAGCGAAAATAAGTTGGACATGTAGGTGGAAATGGGTTTGATGGATGCTGAAATTAAAGCATTGAAGCCATCTATAATTGATAATAATATACAAGTTAAACGTCAAGTTAAATGTTAATGACCACGATAGATGGCAAAATAACGTCTCACCTGTCACAAACCTCTATGCAAACATGTGACATCTGTAAAGCTGTACCAAGTGAAATGAATGATTTGGAGAAGATTCACATGTAACTTGAATATTGGAAATCTACGTTAAAATATATATCATTTTTTTATTTAATTGGAAAACACTTTTAACCTTTTTATTGAGATTTTAGGAAATCTTTTTTTTTTCTTAGGAATTTACAAGTACGGTTAGTCGACTTTGCATGCATGGATCAGATCCATGGAATGCCTTCCGCATATCGCTAACCGATTAGATTTTTAAAAATGGCATGCCAGAGATAAAGCTAGTAAAGCAGCTTCGAAAAGTCGCAAACAGACGATACAGCGAAAATATCGAGAGGAAATGGGACTCCTAGTAGATATCGTAAAACAAGGTTAGTTGATTTATTTATTTTGTATAATATCAAAGGGTTTTTTAGTTAGTGTAATATTATAAAACTTATCTAATAATGTTCTCATATCAGTATTTTTATATAAAGGTGCTGGAACCACGAATGATGCAACATAGCTAGAAATTTTTTCCAGTGCCCTGAGAAGACTGCAAATATCACTGGATTGAGTAATGATAAATGATAAATGATTTTATTTCTGTAAGTAGGTTTTTACAAACACTTTTACACGTCAAAACATATTTTTTTAAACTAGATGAGGCCGGCGTTTCCTATCTGACTACTCTGAGAAGAAAGGCTGAAACAAACTCAGAGGTCACAGTCTCTTTTAAAGTCCAGACATAATCTTGGTCAGATCATGTGAAGACCATGTCGATTGGTGTCTGAAATGGTCTTTTGATGAAAGAACCACACAGATTCAGTGGACCTGTCCAGTCAGTGCACGCATTTGTCAGTCGTTGTGCAGCTCAACTAATAACTAAAGGAGCTCAACGATTCAACGAACAATACCAAAGAAAGGACATTTGGCTAGGCCGCAAAAAATACTCAAAACTGCCAGACAATGTTAAAAACTAACTGAGAATAAAACAAAATTAAACAATGATCCACATAGTCTTCACATTTACAATAATTAAAACAATATAATACTACACAGAGTAAATATTCATGTCATTGCATAAATAAAATTCATCAATGTCAATGTGTATATTCGGACATAATCTTGGTCAGATCATTTGAGGACCATGTAGGTTGGTGTCCGAAATGGTCTTTTGAGGAAAGTCCACACAGATTTGAGTGGACCTGTCCAGTCAGTGCACGCATTTGTCAGTTATCATGCAGCTCAACTCAAAACTTAAGGAGCTCAATGATTTGACGAACAATACCAAAGAAAAGACATTTGGGTAGGCCGCATAAAGTACTCAAACTGCCAGACCATCATTAAAAGTAAGAGACAAAAAAAAGTCAGGAGCTCATCCAAAAATTCGCAACTATTCTCCGTGTTGTATCATCAGGACAGTCTATTAATATTGATTTGATTGCTAATTATCTCGACCAAATTGCGCAGCTGTATGTGGAACTGTATGGCTGGTATTTCATGCCTTCCAGTATCCACAAACTTCTGCTGCATGGAGCCGAAATAAAAATAACATTTCAACATTTTGCCAATAGGAAAGCAATCAGAAGAGGCATCTGAGGCCCGAAACAAAGATTTTAGAAAACTCAGGGAACATCATACGCGGAAATTTTGTCAAAGAACGACAATCCATGACATCTTTAATGGTTTCATCGTATCCTCAGACCCATATTTGTCAAGCATTCGACCTAAACTGACAAATAAGAGTAGAAATTTTTTAACTGAAGAAATAAAGTCTCTTATTTTAATTGACCCGAATACCATGGATAAGGGAAACATTGAATTTGTTGAGGTGCCAAGTATGATGGATTCTGATTTTGAATTCTTTGATAGCGATGACGAAACTCAGTAGACTGGATTTTAATGTTTGATGTTTTTGTGTAAATTTTATATTTTTCTCAATTATACAATTGCCAATTCTTAGTATTTTTCTGTAATAGTTATAAGGTTTTGTACAAATTTTTTTTTAATGTTAGTTATACTACTAACTAATACTAACAACGAATTAAATTATCATAATAAATATTGCAAAATCTATTTATATAGTAAATGAGTCTCAATTTGAGTGTTTCTTTTAGTATTTTTATATTGTATATTCCATTATTTCTCATTATAATTAATATTTTTTTTTCGGAGATGTTGCTGTCGATAGGTAGCTGTCATATTACCAAATATTATAAATAATACTGAAATAAAGCCGTTCCGATTTTTATTTCTCGCCTAAAGAAATTTTGATTTCAATGTCCACGGAGCGTCGATTTCGAACCACTGTGACCAAACCGAGTCACAGATTATCTACTTATTAATCATAATTTAGAGTGTGAATTTGTTTCTTGGTAAAGGCAGGATCCTCGTCATCGAGAAACAAACTTCATAATTTTGATTTTAACCTACCTTTACTTAACTTAGGGTTTTGTCTTAACAGATCTGTTTTATTAAATACTTTTGGCACTAAATATTTTGAAGTTCTTTCCCCATAATAATTTGTTATTTTCGGTTGAACTAGTATTTTCTCTCTCACACTTCTTGTATTATATTTATTTTTAACAGGCACTTTATATTCATCACTAAAATAGTGTTCCAGGATTATTAAATAATCGACTTTCTTATCTTTAGGCTTTTCTGCAGGATTTTACAAATGGAAAATAATTTTTCATATTCTTTATTACATTTTTTCTTGAACTTTTTGCTGACTAGGAACTTGATTAGTCTTATCTGTATATTGTTATGTCTTTCAAGTACGTTATAAAAGCACGCCTATACACAATAAGTCCGTAAGTGAATAGGCGAGTCAGCAACAGTGGCGTGCCTAGGGTTTCAAAATAACGACTGTCCCGGTCGGCACACCGAGATTGACACTCGCCTCCTTACCTGTCAGACCAGCTATGATCGTGCCTATTTTTCTGTTAGTCAGATAGTTTTTGAATCACTTATTTGTAGGACCACGTATTCCGCATTCATCCATCGCATGTAGTAGAATGTCGTGATCCAATGTGTCGAATACCTTTTTATAACCAATAAAAAGTGCTATCAGTTGTTTACCAGAGTCAGGCACTCATTAACCTTTTGACCGCCATGTCAAAAAAGCAAAGACGTGCCCTCAGCGCCAAGCTACAAATTCATCCTTTAATACCTACAAAATAGTAGCGAGTTCGTAATTATATCGATAAAGCACATGTAAACCTATCTATTTATTTTTTAACATATAGTATATTTTGAATAAAAGTTATTATTTGCCCGAAATATATAATACAGGAGTTTTATTTCTTCCCGCTTTGTCCTATAAGACAGAAATGATAATGATATGTGTCACAGTTTCGGCGTTATTTATAATTTAAATCCACAATTAAAAACAACAATCGACTAAATCAAGTCAATACCATCACAGCACTATGATCAATCATGACGTACTTTTTTGTCACCATAATATGATGACAGTGGCGTAACTGGCACGGCTATTTTTAATTTGCTCGCCTCTGCACTATGTATAATGGATATTATGTTATTTGGTTCTGTTGTGCACGATTTAAGATTCCTTTACCGGCCAAAGCGCTTTCTCAAACTAAAATTCATTGTAGTACACAATTCCTAGTAATATGATGACTTTTAGTTGGAAGCACCTTTTTACGCTTTCAAGCGTCGACTAGCTGGATACTCTGCTGAGTATCCGGCTAGTAGAGTAAGGGTATGCGATTGGGTGGTATTTCCGATCACCCGTGAACGTCAAAATAGCAGAAGCACTGCATATTTCTTTAAAATCTTATCATCAGTATTTCGTAGCTCACTTTGACTACCATTTGGAGGAGGAGCTCCGTGGACGATTATAACGATGGGTTTGTGAAAATGGGTTCTGTCCATACGGTCGAGTCTTAGATCTTCAAGACCCGTCATATAGATAGAAGCAAGAAGCTCTCTGATCCTACTTTCTAGCTCATAGTGGAGATGCGCGAGATGATCCTGCAGTCTTCAGACGATGCGCTCAAGTACCGGGAGCTTAATAAACGAATCTCTAAGTCCTTGAAAGTGACCTTCGCTGCTTTAATGCAGACCACATTAGACCACGTTTCTGTGCCACTGGCAACACTCACTATGGCACATGTGGGACGAGAAGACATTGCGTAGCTTCCCGAACGCTGCCATGTCAGGATCGAATCGGAGGCTTTTTCGTATTTCTTAAACGCTAAGCATAAAGGCAGGTTAAACTCATAATCTAGGTTTTCTGTATTATCTGCCGTAGCGTATTTATGTGGTTTATGGTGCTAAAACTTTTATTAATTCCAGCTTGTTCGGGAAGCAAGAAGTCGTCAAACTGGCAAGGCAAGTATGACGGAATCAAACAGCTTCTGAAGCTTCTCCTTAAGAATGGATTTTCTACCGGTATTTAAAACTTCGGCCGTAATTACGTCATCACCTGGCACCTTGTTGTTTTTGAGCTGCTTCAGAGTCATCTTAATCTCGTACAAGCTGAAGTTTGGGATGTCTTCAACGTGGTGTTAATTAACCTCTTGGGTAGTTTGCCAGATTCGTGACGGGGTTACTTGTTGACTGTCCATAGAACCTCTTGATCTGACACACCCTCCCGCTCCGCCCAGAGCGGGAGAAGTTATTTGATAAATTCCCACAGAAAAAAAAGAAAAGCGAGCCCCCACTTTCCAACTTTAATGCGTTTTTAACTAAGTTTTTTTTTATTAATATGAAAAGGCATAAAAAACGTGCTAACATTTTTTTATTATCTGATTAACGGACTAAATAGAATTTCTTTTTTTTACCCAGTCATCATCCCTATTGTCAAAATAAAAGGGATTAAGAATGTGTTTGTAAATACTCATTCATAATCAAATATTTTTTTTTTATTGTGGGCATACAGATGTTAGGTAAATTAGAGATCCATTATGTCCTGCCTGGTAGGCATACCATAATAAATTATGACAGCATGCAGTATAAAAAATTTAGTTATCACTCATAAAGCAATTCTTACAAAAAGTATATTAATGACAGGTTGTAGTATTGGTGACAGATTGTAGCAGGTACTAATTTTTTAAGAAAATCTTGGATCGTGTAGAAAAATTACGCAATTTATATTTGAATAGTGGGAGTTCCTTCGTGTTTAAAATGTCTACAGGTGTTTTGTTGTTAATTTTTAGATGCCATTCCAAAAAAACTTTTTCCCAGAAGAGTTCTACGTGGTATATGTATATACTATATTAAGTGTATATCTTTTTGATTTTAGTTCACCGAATAGACTTTTATTTATTTTAACAAATACTGAACTTCATAGATATAAGCTGATGGAAAGGTCAACATTTAAAACTCTTTAAAATATGGATCGCAAGATTCAGGAACAAAGATACCAGCAATTGCGCTAACGCATCTTTTTTGCGCTTTAAACACTCTTTCTTTAATAATAGCGTCTTTTAGGGTTGACGATACGTAGGCATGATAGGCAGTTAATAGAGCAGATTGATTGACAACTTTAAATATTTTTTTATAGAGCATATGAGTACTGGTTCAGTTTATTGCATACTGGGTCAATGTGTGTTTGCTATGTCATATCATTATCTATCCACAGACCTAAAAAAAAAGGCAGCTTCAATTACTGTACCATCATGTTGAATGTTGAAGTTGTGTTTGGTCTTTCGCCGAAATGTGACCAATTTCGTTTTTTCTAAATTGATGACCAGGTTGTTATTTCTCAGCCAGCTAATTATTACATTAAGGGTTTTATTTACGTCAGCTTCAAAAGTATCCATATTTTAACCAGTAAAAATAGCTGTGGGGTCATCAGCAAAAATAATCATAGGATGTTGAGTGACGTTAGGCAGATCGGTAATGTAAATTAAGAATAGTGGTGGCCCTAGCACGCTACCTTGTACACAGTATAGTACTTTTTTTAGGTTTAGATTGATGTTTTTGTTCTATGTCATTTAAAGAGCTGATGCCATTTCTACAACCTGATATCTATCACTTAAATAAGATTCAAATAAATTGCCCCTTATTCAATATTTGTACAGTTTATTCAAAAGTGTTTCATGTTGTACGTAGTCAAACGCTTTGGTCATGTCCATATACTGAACAACATAACTATGTTCCCATGGCTGCAATGCCACGGGAACATGTTTGTCAATATTTGTATAAATTGATTTTAAAAGATCATAAATTGCTAAGTCAATTGATTTATTTTTCCTAAAGCCTTTTTGTTCTTTTGCAAACAGATTGTATGTGCAGAGATAAATAAGATTCACCGTCGGAGGCATACTCTCACCATTCTCGACGACGACGCCACAACCCTCGTCCAGGAAAGTAGTAGGGCTACCACTACCAGTACCGTTTGCAAATACAAAAACAGACCGCCGTCTTTCCGTTCTCGCCGCCGATGTCCGCCGCGATGCCTCCCTTCATGCCCGGGGTGGGCATGGACGGAGGCCCTTGCTCGAGCCAGCCGCAGACCCTTGCTCGAGCCAGCCCACGATAATCTTTAAATTCGTCCCAAAATAATCTTTATCCAATCCAACCTGTCCCTTGCTGCCCTTCCCAGGGACGACCTACGCCTACCCCACAGAGGGTGCCCTTAGCGTGTAGTTGCTTAGTTTAGGTATTCGTATTCTTATTCATATCTTTATTTACATTCCATAATTACGGACCTCATAGGGCACTGTTAGCGCGGGGAGCAATAAAAGAGTTCCACTATTTTATTGATCCCAGCGCTAACAGCAAAAGTTACTTCAAAGGCTTAAAATAGTACAAATGTTGAGGTTATATTATCAAAGCTTAATATATTTTATTTCCAAAAGTTTTTATTTCCTAAACTTGAAACTTCGTGACATTACTCAAGATAATAAGTAAATAACAAAAAAAAAATAAGAGTCTGCTGTGGGTCATGTATATAAAAGACGAGCCTTTTTTACACCTAGGTAGAGATAGAGTAAACATAGCCCTTAACATAAATAAAAACACGATAATTCAGAGATAATTAGTTAATCACATATTTTACAAACCTTTGTCAATTTGAGTGAAAAAAGTTCAAAATCCATTAATTTATGCGCGTGAACAAAAAAGACAACATAACCTTGCTTCACAACTTCAAAACAAAATCACGTCCGGTTAAGTCGGCTGAGTGAAACCAATAGCGGACCCGATTAATTCCGAAGTTAGCCGAACGTCACCTGATAATGCCGAGCTTTATGAAGTAGGCCGAAAGACGCGTGACATTTCACGAACTTCTGATTTTGGCTTGGCCGAAGCTTCGGCTGGTTTATGGCCGAAAACGAAAATATGGCCGAATCATGATTTTTTGGCCGAAAAAGGCCGAAAACGGAAACGAAGTTTCGGTCGGTCACTAACAAAAAGAAACTCGATTTTCAAAACTCTTATTTTCAAGTAACTACTTACAGCTAATTACGGTGTCAACGGCCGTCATTAGTATAACTATTTTGATTTTTTGTCTGTATTTTTTTTCATGTCTGTGTAGTTTCATTAGCTAATTTAATGGGACCTTCTACACTCTGTGATATCATCTCTACGATACCACCGTCTATTCTAATTCAGCTTCAAAAATCGAATGTAGCCTTCAAGTGATCTATGAAGTATTTGTTACATCCTAGTTATTAATACTGCATAATCTTAGTAACAACTATTTATAAAGGATAACTCCAAGGTAGTTAAAATACCTAGGAGGAAACTGGTCGGTAAGCCGTGGATTTCAAAAGGGCTTTTAAAATGCATGCGCAACCGGGATAATCTGTATAAAAAGTTAAAAAGGGACCCAAATAATGGAATACTTCAGACGACATACAAGCGCTATAGAAACTTCTGCACTTCGCTACTGAGGAAAGCTAAACGAAATTATGAAAAACAAGAGATTGAGAACGCAAGTGGCAACAAAAAGAAGCTATGGGATGTAATAAAACAGATTAGCGGCTCCAACAGGGCAACAGATCACTCCTCTTGTCTCATATCAAGCGTCAACCCGGATAAGAGTATCAACCAGGTTAATCGTTTCTTTGCAAACGTTGTACGTAACCTGGCTGAGCAAATCACTGCTCATCCATTCCCTCTCAGTAACAAGCCTGTTAATATCGAGGGTAACCCTCCTCTTCGATCCTTGGTCATGCTCCCTACGGACGACTCTGAGATCCTACAACTCATTCAAGGATTAAGGGATAATTGTGCTGTCGGATTTGACCGGATCTCGGGCCGGTTACTGAAAAGATATGCTCTCGTTCTCTCCCCCGCGATTACCCACATCTGCAACCTCGCCATATCTTCAGGGACGTTTCCGCAGGCATTTAAATCAGCAATTATAAAACCCATACATAAAGTTGGTGACAGGGACTGTGTCAACAACTTTAGACCCATCTCTATTCTTCCTACGCTCTCAAAAGTTCTGGAGCGCCTAATGAATGACCGTCTGATTAGGTTCCTCGAGGTTAACAACCTTCTTTCATCTTCCCAGTTTGGGTTCCGGCAAGGAAAATCTACCAATGACGCGGTACATGAATTAGTAAACTCGATCGTAACGACCTTGGATAAGAAAACAAATGCCTGACTGTGTTTTTGGACTTGGCAAAAGCCTTCGACACAGTTTCTGTCCCTCACTTATTGCACAAAATGGAAAATATGGGAGTACGTGGTCTTCCCCTAAAATTATTCCAGGACTATCTATTTAACCGGAAGCAGCAAGTTGAAATTGATGGTATGGTGAGTAACGAAGAGCCAGTGACGTTTGGAGTGCCTCAGGGCAGTATACTCGGACCAACTCTCTTCTTGATCTACATCAATGACCTGTGTCAGCTTCACCTTAGTAATGGCCAAATTTTTACATTCGCCGATGACACTGCCCTCTTCTTTAGTGGTGATAGCTGGGATGAGGTCTTTGGTGTGGCTCAGGAGGGGCTTAACGGGGTTGTTGCTTGGTTACGGAATAATGTGCTTACTCTCAATGTCACAAAAACCAAATACGTGACATTTGCACTTCGATCGAGTGTGCTGCCCTCACGTTCACGTTCGGTAACAGTCCACACGTGTATTCCAACCAGCCAGCCATGCGTATGTCCATCTCTACAAAGAACAGATAGCATTAAATACCTTGGAGTTATATTGGACCAGTTCCTCAGCTTCAAACCTCATATAGACGTCCTGGTAACGAGATTGCGCAAACTCATTTACATATTCAAAAATCTAAAACACGTAGCCGATCTTCGTACCATCAAAATGGTCTATTATGCCTTGTGTCAGTCGCTTGTTGATTACTGCATCATCTCATGGGGAGGTGCTGCTAAAACGCACTTGATAGAGGCGGAAAGAGCTCAACGTGCCATACTTAAGGTTGCTGCGGGTCTTCCCTTCCGCTTTCCTACCGTAGAACTGTACAAAAAGTGGAATATTCTGACTATAAGACAGACTTTCTTTCTACATACAGTCCTCAAAAAGCACTCGCAGCTGCTTTATGATTCGGATCTATTGAAGGATAAGCGAAGAAAAGGTACTGTGTGCAGTACCACCTTTTTTCGTTCTACTCTTTCCCACAAGTTCTTCTGTTACCTAGGGGATTATCTTTATAATGTTATCAATAAGGCTCTAAATATTTACCCATTACACAAACCCAGTTGTAAACAAAAAGTAACCGAATTCTTGAAAGCTCTTTCCTATGATGACACAGAGAAATTGCTCCACTCAATTAAATAACACGTGTATTCAAACAATTGCCTACACTTTCACCATCATTCACCTACACATTCACCACCATTCACTTCTATTCACAAACACATTCACCAAAATTCACCTACACATTCATCTCCATTCTCCACCATTCACTCTTTGACTGCTTTTGTTGTGTTATTTTAATTTTAATTTAATGTAATTTTAATTTTTCTTTAAATTTATTTATTTTTTGTTTTAATTTTTTTGTAGATATACATGTTACCTGCCTGTTTATGTGTATGATGCCGCTTAGTGGGGCCTGGTGACCTGTAATACAGGTTTTCTCTAAAACCTACTTCAGGCACCAGCTCTCACAATGTGAATTCTTATAGTTCAAAACTGTTAAGTGCTACAAAACATTGTCAGAGAAAATAAATGAACTAATTATTAATTATTATTATTATTATTATTATTATATTTTCCATAAATAATATAGAAATTATCTACATGTTTACGACCTTAACTAATAGTGTTTAAGTAAATTATAAATAATAAATTAACTAACTATGTCACTATTCTTAAAATTTGTGTTAAATATTGTTAAGAAATCAGTTGTCCTAATAGTAAATCATGTCGCCTGTAATACAGGTTTCCTAGTACAGGCACCATGCTTTGTAATACCTACATAATTTCTTAGATTTCTACTGTATTTTAGCAATTTTTATTTTTGTGTAAATATATTATACAACACTTCCTGAGGTGCTTGAGGAGTGGAGAGGTATTCCACGGCTATCAGGACAATCCCGGAAGTATAGTCAAGATCCCTACCAGCATCTTACTGGAATACTTCCTTCCTCCGAGCACGTTTGCTCTTGCGAATCAACACTCCAGCCGGCCAATAAAGGCAAGCCAGCGATGAGAAACAAGACTTCTCCCAGGAGATAGGGTCCGTGGGGTCGCTACTGCCCAACAGCTCGCCACGTGCTGCCCTGCGGGTTTCTGTATCTCTCTTAGTTTGGCTCCTCATCCAAGACCTGTTCCGGCAAAGTAAACTCTACCAGCACAGACCTGGAGTTTGGAGCGCGCAAGCCCCACCACGACGTCAACGTGGAGATACGGCGGTGGGATTATTATTATTATTATTATATTATTTAGCTTAGTTACTTACGAGGCATGGAAGAGCCAGTGCTGTTCTGTATTTTTATTATTCTTTGGTTAGAACATCATACCAAAATCCAAGTTTCCAGGTCATGAAACTACGAGTATATGGTTTTCATATAGGCCAGATGTTTTACACTTTAATGGATACTGCCACCTTTGGAAAGCGTATCTTATAGTTTTCCGCTATACTAGTTTCTGCAAGCGACTTCATCCGCGTGAAATTTCTTGTTCCCCTGACCCAATGCGTCCCATTGCATCGCCCTCTCGCGCGTTTCGTTACGAGCGTTATTTTGTTTTCGCTTAGCGTTCTTTCTGATTTTTTTCTTTTTGTTCCTAAGGGTCGTAGCGTGATATTAAATAATCTATAGACTTTCTCAAGAATTGGGCTATCAAATGCAATTATTTTTTCAAATCTGTCTGGTAGTTCCAGAGTTTACCCCCCTACAAACTTACAAACAAATTTTATCTCTTTATATATATTATTGTATTATATTAGTATAGATTTAGTTGGTATTCTACCGTTAAACTGAAACTATGGTGTTTTGATTATATTTGATGACCTCAAGAATTCTGAAGAAACTGCGTTTTACCCGACAGTGTAAGTAATAGTCAAATACCCGCGATCTGTCCTTGGGCTCCCCTTTTACTGGGGTCTTTCCCCGGATCTGGGCCAATCTAGCAGTCCTAAAGGAGGGAGTGTCTCATTTTAATCTTCTTTTTCCCAAGACCCTTGAAGAATCTGGAGACTAATTTGTGTCCATATCTTGTTCATATTACAATAATTATCTTAAAACTATGTTAACGACCACGACCACTATGTACACGATTATTTAATGTGGTAGGTACCATAAAATTGAAATAAATAAATGAAAACAAATTTAAATGATAATAAAACTAAAATAAATAATTGGAAATAAATTAAAACTAACTAAATAATTGAAAATAAATTAAAATTAACTAAACAATTGAGCCTTCCCAAAGCTGCCGATACTGGTCTGTCTGCAATCATGTTTAGGATTCCTTTGCCACTCCCTCGAATTCGGCGAATTAGTGAGGCAGACATTTTGCGCATTATAGCGTAAAAGTTATCCACCCACGCATATATACTCGAGGCACTGCAAAATCTAGGCGTTGTTATACTCTTTCTACCATGTGCCAAATTTTATCCAAATCCATTCAGTTGTTTTACCGTGAAAGGGTAAGAAACAAAAAATCTCCTGCGGCCGCTAGGGGCGAGAGGGCGCGAAATTTGCCTTTCCCTCAACAGTCCCGCCTCCTCCTTCGCGAGCATTACTGCTTCGCAGGAGGTGGTGGCTGCCCATGCCCTCTCGCTTCGTACCATGGCCTGAACCAGGGCCAGACGCGAGAGATCTCTGCCGCCAATCGCCTCCACGAGGACACGGTGGTACTCTACCCAAGCCGGGCAGACCTCCACCGTATGCTCCACCGTGTCCTTCGGGCGATCCACACAGTGGTGACACCCGGGCGTATCCTCCCGCCTTATCCGACAAAGGAACCTCCCGAAGCTGCCGTGTCCGGTAAGGACCTGCGTCAGGCGGAAGGTGAGGACGTCGTGGCGCCTCTCTAGCCACTCCTCAAAGAGGGGACTTATCGCCGCAATCGTGGCGTGCCCAGAACTGGGTTGCGAAAATCGTACTCTCCATGTCGCCATGAGATCCCGCCGGAGCTCCGTCCGCTGTGCTGCGATTTCTCGCGGCAGCGGAGTAACGCCCCGGCGTTTCGCTTCCTCGTGCCACTGCCATACGTGCGCGAGCGCCTCCAGATCCCATGGCGGCAATCCGGCAATTAGGCTTGCTGCCTCACAGGAGACCGTACGGTATCCCCGGACCATCCGGATGGCCATGGCCCTTTGGGCCACGCTCAACCGGCGGGCTGGCCGCAGCGCCAGGGAACGCACCCACACAGGAGCCCCATAAAGGGCCATGGACCACACGACCTCCGCGTAGAGCCTCTGGCAAGAGCGTTTGATTTGATTGGGCAGGAGCCGCTTCAAGGCAGCCCCTGCCCGCTCCAGTCCAAACTGTCAAAAGTCTCGATCCCTGAGAATATCGGGATAAAATGTATCCTATGTTCTAATCCAGGTTATGGTCTAACCATGTGCTAAATAACATCCAAATCTGTTCAGCCGTTTTAGCGTGAAAACGTAACAAACAAACTCACTTTCAAATTTCCATATTAGTTACGATAGGATTATAAGCCAGCAACAAAAGCCGATTAACACTGCTATGTTTACACATCATCTAAATTGACAAAAAAACATTCGATACCTTAATTGTGTTTCAGCATTTCTTAAAACAGTTAATAATTTGTAAGTTTACCTCTGTAAACACAATATTTAAGTTTAAAAAAAACTGAAGTGTTCAGACTTCACTCGACGTTCTGGTTTATTGGAAATTCTAGTTCTCATAAATTAAAATGATAAAAGGAACCCTAAATAAATCGTTAACAACAGAGCAAACTAAAGTCAATAATTCACTATACAGTATTTACTTAGTATTGTGGAGCCTTATATAAACAGTTACAAGCAAGCATCCGTTTATCAATACACATCGAGTCGTCAACATGTTCACATATTTATATCTTGTCTTTTTTGTCAGTTCTGTGTGGTTGAGTGTGGGCACGGGTCAGACGGATATTGAGGAGTATGCGGATTACAGGCCAATTGAAAAAAAAAATCAAGGTTGTTATTATTTATAATATTACTTTCTTATTTTTATATTAGTAATATTTTTAATGCAAATTCAATTAGGTACCTAGATATCTGCAGTTGTCTAGAAAGTATTAGCATTTCACATATTTTGATTCTAAATGACTGCGCTCAAATATTTCATTAATTCTTTATTGCCTACCTCCATGGGAAGAAGACGTGAGTTTATGTATGTCTTATGAATTATCACCAGTAAGCTACATATAATAGTAAAAGTCACGGACATAACCTAGGTACGTGTAGATACTCCTCCTTAAACATAATACTACATAATAATACATACATAATCAGCCTATAAAAATCCCACTGCTGGAACACAGGCCTCCTCTCTGTGAGCCCTCTCACAGTGGGCCCAGTGCGGGTTGGTAAATGTCACATTATTATTGCATTCATCTTTTCAAAACTATGTTAGTCATGCATGAAACGATCAATTAATGCGTTACGTAACATAAAATTTAAATAAATAATGAAAACAAATTTAAATGATAATAAAATTGAAACAAATAATTTAAAATAAATCAAAATTAAAATAAAACAGAAAATAAATTAAAATTAACTGAATACGTAATTTAAAATATATTAAAATTAACTTAATAATTGAAAATTAACTAAATAATTGAAAATAAATTAACTAAATAATTTCTACTCCCTAATAATTTATACTCCCGTATTGTATGCCCGCTGCGTGTAGCTCCATAGGGCGCTGGTATAAAAACTTTTACAGTAGGCTCTGAAAACTACTTGTGCTGTACACTTCGCAAACCTATGTCCCAGCCAACCCAATCATCCCAGCGCTGATTCGTTTTCTTCCCTGCCAATCGTTATTTCTCCTGACACTTTTCTTTGTTTATATGTATGTATGTATCTATCTATCTATCTATGTATTAGTATATATTTTTGATGTTTGACTTATCTATCCCTTATGTTGCACCTGCAATGTTTTGCCTCTGCATCACCATTTTTTTTTTTGGCTTGGAAATCATCAAATAACTTGAGGGAGGGTGTGTCAGACTCTTACTGACTAAAACCCACCCGTATTCCTTCCTGTTGCCTGTGTTGCCAGGGGCCTTGGTGACCCATTAGTACCTTCCCGCGACCCCGGCAGGCATCGGCCCTAGTGGACCCCTACATTTGTGCTGACGACATCTCTTTGAGGCGCGCGTCGAATACAACGCGCCGTCTACATCACCCTAAGGGTGACTCGTAGAAAATGCCTCAGGCATTAAGCCCGCCTTAGAACAGTATTTTTTTTGACGTGATAACGTCTTATAAATCGCTGCACGCACGAAAAAGCATGACTCATTGTCACGTTCCGCCTGAGCCAAGCGTGCAAGCGAGAGCGCCGAACTAGCGATAGAGAGGCACGATCGGCCTAAGCTGCGGCTTCTGACGTATCTTTCTCTCGTTATCACGTAAAATTATCGTCCTTATACCGATTTTACGAACAACCAATTTTTTACTTGCGCACAAAGTTTTAATTAATAATAAAAATATCTGCGTTACCATGTAGGGTTCCGATCACAACATGCCCTAGATACTTAAACTGAGAGACCCGACTTAAAGATACCCCGTTGTGATACACTGGTGGTAGATGCTCAGGTTGTTTATTTTACCTGTGATGAGCATATACTCACTCTTTGTATCGGTGTCAATGGGGACTTAGCGATAGCCGTGACCCTCAACATAGGCTTCACAGATCTTGAAGAGCTTCCTTAGCCTTCCAACAGATGGACTCAGCAACGCCATGTCATCCGCATAACTGATTTTACTGACGCAAACGTCATCTATATGACATCCAACATGGCTGTTGCTGAGCTCACCTATCAGTTGATTAACATACACATTGAAAAGTCTTGGAGAGGTCAGTCCCCCTTGCCTCACTTCACATTCAAGTGAATATTCCTCGGACAAAGTTTTTATGGTGGTTTACAAGAAAGAAAATGTATTAGTGAGTTCGGCGGGAGCCCAAACCTCCCTAAGCTTAGTCCATAGCTCATTATAGTCGACTAGGTCGAAGGACTTCGATAGGTCCAGAAATCAAGCGTATATGGGTGGTTTCTATAAACATAGTAAGCGACTGTGTTCTTTAGTGTTATAATAGCACTTTCAGTTGACAGAGTCAAATGCAAAATCCAAACTGAGCATTGTGAAGGTTAATACTTGCTGAGCTGAGTATCCAGAACACCATCGAAGACCTTCGCCATCACAGTACCCAGGGAAATAGGCCTATAATTATTATTGTCGGTTACATCACCAGTGACATTCTTTGCTGTAGGCATAACAATGGCTTCCGTCATCTTAGGTGGTAAGTACTAGTTACGTATGCAGAAAGTAAACAACATAGCCAGTACTCTAAATAAATGTTTACCCGCTTGCTGCAGGTGCTCAAGCTGAGTACGTCATTGCCCGGAGATTTACCACGTTTAATGTTATTAATATTTTTTACACATCTTTAGCAGATAACCCAATCGGGTTCCCACATACAGTGACGGCGTCAACATTCCGGTAAGCGGTCACTCGACTTTAAATAAAAAGTTAGCGATATCTCTAGGCTCACTCCATTCCGCTGCAGTCATTGGCAAACTAATTCTACTATTTATCCTCTTAGTTTTCCACTCGAAACTTTTTAATCGTAACGTGTGAGCCTAGTAAATCCATTTGAAGCTGGTCTTGGTGGTTTTG
This sequence comes from Atethmia centrago, assembly GCA_905333075.3. Taxonomy (NCBI): domain Eukaryota; kingdom Metazoa; phylum Arthropoda; class Insecta; order Lepidoptera; family Noctuidae; genus Atethmia; species Atethmia centrago. Next base: position 23,767,416 of record HG995374.1, on the reverse strand, counting down.
ACAGAACTTTAGCCTAGATTTAAATATTCTCCGCGTAAGATACATGTTGTTATGAACAGGCCCACTTACAGGTTTACCATGCCCTATATACGTTTGATATGTCTAGGCACCTAGCCTGACTATGAGCTTCTCTCACGGGTTTGTTCCAGCCCACTACCGTTTTACCATTTTTGTAACTTTCTCACCTACTTGATTTGCACAGATGCGTCACATAAAATGTTAACTAAGTCACCGTATACATTGTCAATAATATGTCTATGTTCAAGATTTATAACACATACTGTCAGCACAAACATAAAATTCATTGGGGAAGTGAATGTAAGTTGTAAGTTTACCATTACAAATGTCAGAATAACTTCCTATTTTGTCAGTTTCTTTATCACCCCACAAAATGTCATTAGAAATCTAATCTTCACTTAGTTTTTATTATATCAAGATCATTTAACAAATAAAGATTAGACATCAAGACGCGACGACAGACGGAATTTCCCTAGCGGTGAAATCGTTACAGACATTGCGTAATCGTTCAAAAATCAACCTTCACCAAACTGCCTAACGACGCAGAAGAGGCTCAGGTGATGGTCAAAGTCTGTTAAAAAATACAATTGAATGATAACCACCTCCTTAAAAAAATATCTATGACAGGCAATTCGTTACTCATCATTATTTTTCTATGCTATTTTCCAGAGTGTGGGCCGAACGAGGAATTAAACAATTGCGTTGGGTGCCCTTCCGAAGATTCATGCTATGATCGCCATCAGATTTCCTGCCCTGCCGCATTCTTAGGTTGTAGTCCCGGATGCGTATGTAAAGAAGGTTTCATCAGAAAGACTCTGGGTCGCGAATGTATACCAAAAGAAGAATGTGGTAAGTAATATGAGTATGCTGGGGTAAGTTCGGCGCTGGAATAAGACCATACGTATTAAATTCCCGGATAATTTGGCAATATATATGGCCGAACTTACCCCAACATCCTTACTTATATTATAAACACAAAAGTAATTTTGTGTATCTGTTTGTCCGTCTGTTACCTGTTCACAAAAATCAGGTCGGCAAAAGTCTCTTTCGAACTAGAAAAGGAAAGAGAATTTTATTGAAATACATTTTGAAATTTCTTAAGAGTTAGTTCGTTAACATAATTCTACTTTGATTTTCAGGTGATCCCTGTGTGATATTTGAACAGTATACGGAATGCAAACAGAGCTGGAACGAAACGTGTTCTTCAATCGTGAGCCCGTCAAAATCGAATAGCGACAGTGAAGAGGCATGCAAACCTGGATGCGGGTGCTGGAACGGATATTACAGGGCAGATGAAAAGTCTCGTTGCCTACATCGTTGTTCATGTCCTGAGTTGAAAGATTCGCCCGATTGTGCGTTTTAGATAGTTACTCCTGGTGCCAATATCTGAACCCACTATTCGGTCTACTAGTAGGTACTCGGATTCAGATGTTAAGTTTTACTTCTATTTACTGTAAAACCTGAATTTTATTTAATTCATTAATTAAGCTAATAGGGTTAGATCGGTCACTCAATAGCTCGGCTCATTTCAAATTGGGCGCACGGCCGGTTACCCCTTTTATAAATTGATAATATTTTAAGCTATTTTGAATCATAATTAAAGTAGTAGAAGCCTTTTTGGACTCGCTCAGGTCTTTTACTCGATTGTTTTGTTAGTTTTCTTGTTCTACTTTTGTATTGTTTGTATTTCCTGCGCGTGTTCCAAATAAAATATATTTCTTTCTTTCTTTCTTTCAATTTAATTAGCTACGGTCAGTTGCGTGTGCATTACCGGACCCGTCCTACAAAGTTAAAGTATGGAAGAGGAGTCGGGTTATGCAGAGTACTGACTGTACACTGTACACTTCCAGGCAGTTCCAGGACAATATGGTAAAAATTCTAATTACTAAAAATATAATAGTCTCTAAATACATCACGCCCATATTCCGCAAAGGGGTAAACAGAGGTATACCAACACTGCACCCACATTTCCCTGAGCTATGATGATTGAAAATCGTGTAACAGGGGGCTAGCATAAGTTGCAGTTCTGCCCAATTGGCGGTAAGTAACGAGATCACAAATCTAGATCCTGGGCTGCTACTGAATTATCATCTAATCATCTACTACTACTACTAGTTTCCGTATGGAAAAACACAAATACAATGCCTAAATTGGGAATCATGCCTTGCTTGTTGGAAGGATTTGTAAAATTTTACGTGTAAAAAGAGCATATTCTATACAATTTAAATAATAGAAGGATTCCTAGATCGTGCCCAAGAAAAAACTAACTATATATTATAATATACGAAGTCAAACCACCATTTATCAATATACAATGATTCCTCAACATGTTGAGACCATTTCTTGTTTTGTTCATCTGCTGTGTCGTGTTAGGTGTGATTCAGTCAGTGTTACTAAGGATTAACCGGGTGAGTATAATATCCGGACAACTAATAAATTCATATCTAGGTAGCTGTTCATATCACATTTATAGTTATGGTATTTAAGGCAAAGTATGAATATGTAAGTTATTGTAGGTATTAGATTAAGTTCGCCGCTGGGGTTGAACCGTACGTATCAAATTCCCGGCTAATATAGTAGAAAAAGTGTTAAAGACTTTAAACGTGTGTAAGGGTATTTCTATTTTCCGGGAGTCTTCATTCGCAGTGCGATCCACGCCCGTTTTTTTTTTTTTTGGTTGGGAAATCATCACATAACTTCTCCCGCTCTGGGTGGAGCGGAAGGGTGAGTCAGACTATTACTGACTAAAACCCACCCGTATTCCTTCCGTCGCCTATGTTGCAGGGGCCTCGGTGACCCATTAGTACCTTCCCGCGACTCCGGCAGGCATCGGCCCTAGTGGACCCCTACATTGTGCTGACGACACCTCTTTGAGGCGCGCGTGGAATACGACGCGCCGTCGACCCGGGCCTGGTCCTTACCGGATGGTGAGCTACCCATTGCTCACCGTCCGCAAGCCCGCGCCTGCGGTGGCCGGAAATCCGCCCGGGATTCCTGACGCCCAGGGCATCTCCTGCGGTGGCTAGGGGCGAGAGGGCGCGAAACATGCCTTTCCCTCAACCGTCCCGCCTCCTCCTTCGCGAGCATTACTGCTTCGCAGAAGGAGGTGACGGCTGCCCATGCCCTCTTGCTCCGTACCATGGCCTGAACCAGGGCCGGACGCGAGAGATCTCTGCCGCCGATCGCCTCCACGAGGACACGGTGGTGCTCTGCCCAAGCCGGGCAGACCTCCACCGTATGCTCCACCGTGTCCTCCGGGCGATCCACACAGTGGTGACAACCGGGCGTTTCCTCCCGCCTTATCCGACACAGGAACCTCCCGAAGCTGCCGTGTCCGGTGAGGACCTGCGGCGATCCACGCCCTGAACACTACGATTTCTCCAAATCGAGGCAAAAATTGACATTGAGGGTAGAGGTCCCCTCCAGCATTTGAGTTTAATTGATGATAGAAAACCTGACAAACAAAAAACGGGTAGCTATCAGATGGCATTTTGTGTGACTGGACGAAGGAATAATAAAGAGGCAATTTTTTGCTAGACGCGACGGAATTCCGCTTGCACAAACCTTTAACTTTCAAAAATCACTGGTGGAGAGAAACTGGTGTTCTGTAGATTTAAGTGTAGGTTCAACTGGAATAAACAAGATATCACACAAACACTCTAATTACAATTATGTTTCTAAATAAAGCTGGGGCCAACACTTCATCTCGCCAGTGCTCCATTAAACGCCATCAAGGCGTCGAATAACAACTTGCTATGGTTTCGTTCGCCTATAAGTACATACCTCTTTTGGACAAAGACAATGATCAAAATAGTTATCATTCTCCTTAATAGGAGAATGATAAGGTAGCGTTATAATTAACGCTACCTTATTGAGTAGGTAGATATGTGAATTAACTGCGCTGAAACATTTTAAAAACATTAAAAAATATCAATAGTTATTATAATCATCGCCATTAAACTTAGGTAACTGCTAGGTGTGCGACAAATAATTTTTGGACAAGTGGAGCTTGATGTATAATGGTGGAGTTTATTAAAAGGATTAATTGAGGGGTATAGATGCAAATCCGCCACTATCCAGTTTCTCAAAATGTTCACAGCAGTCAAAAAACATTCCGTTCAAATCTTCAAATTTTAGGAGATATCTAGACAAAAAATATAGTTTTTTCAGCTCTTAATTAATTTAATAACAATAGCATTAATATCTTATGCATAAAATTAAATCAAAAGTGGATAGAGGCGATTTTGCACCTCAACCCTGGATAGAGGCGGTTTTGGACTTCATAATAACACTAGGTCGGCCATGATGGCTGCTTGCATGATTGGTTGGAAACGCTATTTTAGCAACTGGATAGTGTAGGTTTTGAATCTCACTATATTGTTTATATTTATTTCTTTCTTTTTGTATGTAATTGAGGCGATTTTGACCGTAACTGATTTTACAGAACCATGGAAAATTTGATTGAGTGTCACCAGACACAAAAAAACATATTTTGTTTTTTAATGGACATAGGCGGTTTTTCATTCAATTCAATTCATCTTTATTGTGGATCATAGGAAAGTGTACATAATACAACTGGTGTAAATTTAGTGCTTTGCGAACAGCTATGTCCTGTCCTTAAGGCGTAAAATAAATAAAGGTACATACAGGGAGTTCACATGCATGTCAACAATAATATTATAACAATACATAACAAATTTTAGACCGTTAAATATAAAAACAAAACCCACAAAACGCATCATCGCAACCTAGGCAGATAGTTTTCTAACAGTGATTTGTCGGCATAGAAGTCCTTCACAGAGTAATAAGATTTGTTTACTAACAGTTCATGGAGATTCTTTTTAAATGATTTTATTTCAGTAATTGCTCTTATAGGCTTTGGAATGTTATTGAAAATACGCGGAGATTTCATCTATACCCCTCAATTAATAACGCCAATGACGTTGCGGTTTTGTTTGAGATTCGGGCCTCGTTAAACTAACATTGGAATAGGAAATGAAGTTTTATCGAATTATTTATACAAACGAAATAACCGAAAACCATGCCTAGATTTAAATGTTTTTTTTTTCACTATTTCAAAGGTTGGTCCTATAGTAAAGGTGGTTCATAATGATATGTAACCCCTTTTCAGGTGTTATTTCAATTAATTATCAGCATCATCCACAACCCGACTTCACCCACTACTGAGCATAGCCAATCTCCAAGCTTGTACCAATCTCCACGCTCCTGTGCCAGCCTCATCCATGTTCTACTCACGATGGTAACAATGTCATCCGTCCATCTCGCCGCCGGACACTTCGTCTTCCAGTCACTTATTTCAATTCATCATTCTCCTGCCCTTATCCCAGCTTATTTTAATTATACTTACCCACTTATTTCAATTATATCTAGTAAAAACCAGCAAAGTGCGAGTTTTGGCACCGAGGGAAGTTTGAAGGAAAAGTAAGGTAGTTTTAGAAAATTCTATCATCGACAGCTTCAAAACGTTTTCAAATTTAGTATCTATAGCATTTTTTTTATTATTATAACATATCTTTAAGACTCCTGAGTGCATAGCATGCTGATGAAATTGAAGAATCAATGGCAGCTAGCTCCTGTTTCCATTTTAAATGAGAAAAAGAGACTTTCACCAGCGACTTTCTTCATTAGAAGTTATGCTAGCGTCAATCTCACCGAATACATTGAAGCAGTATGTTATCGATTCTATTGTCCGGCGACGTCGATGCAGAACTCATAACCGACGAATTACTACTTCATAACCACGCTTTTTCGGGACTTTGCGTTGTAGCTTTCTTATTTTTCACATTAATGGAAATTATTTCAACTCTGTGAGCCGTAGCTAACGCGAGTAAAGTGACTATTTTCTTTGAATGGTGTTCTAAGGATATATTTTCGTTTGGGAACCAGGTACTCAAATGATTCAGGACACAGTTGGTATCCCAGGTTACATTGTATTTTGGTTTAGGCGGTCGAAGCCGATAAACCCCATAAGGAAGCGAATTATTCTGTCATCTTGGGCTAGTAGGTACTAGGTACAAATGGTGGAGGTAAAAAAATAAAATCAACACTTATCAGTAAACCGAGGATTATCTTCAAGTCACTTAATTGTGTAGGAATAAAATTATTTTGTAAATTTTTATAAACCACATCAAGATAAATAGGAAATAAAAAATATAAAACTTGCTCTCATAATATAAGCCACAAATAAAATTAAAGATGGATTTGGTTCACCATATAACTAATTTACCTGCTAAATGTACCAACATTTAGCAGGTAAATTAGGTATATGGTGACCCAAACTCTTTTTCAGAAAACAAATAAAATAAAACTTATCATATAATTTATTGTAAAGTTTTAATGAAGAAATAGTAAGTAATTAACAATCAGGCGAATCCTTCATTTCTGTGCAGTCGCAAATCGGTATACAGTGTGATGTAAGGGTTTGCCTCAAGTAACCGGACTCGCACATACATCCTGGTCCCTCTTTCTGGTTCTCATCACACGCATATTTTGCCACCAAGGATTTGCAGATGTTAGGAGGACATTCCTTAAAGTGTATCGTGTAATATTCATGTGCGTACGGGCACATCGGCCCTGAAAAAAAAAAATAATGTAACTCTAGGCCCACTTGTCTCGATAAGTAATAAATGGTCACCAATCCACTTACCAACCGCGGCAAGCGTAGGCGGCAACCTTTGATCGACCCGTGCGACTAGTTATCAGTTAGCCATGAGCCCCTCATGCTATTTCTTATAAGGATAAATAACCCTATCGGACCAACTGAGGTTTGAGTACCACAAAAGTCTAAAGAAATCGCAAAATATTTCGATGGACTGGGCTGAATAGGGAACAAATATAGAGATTTAACCTTTTAAAGGATTAAATAAATAAATAAATTCTTTATTGCCATAAACAGGTTACAGAGCTAGATTCTAGAGTCTCAATTTTTCATTAATCTGTTTTATGGCAGGGTTTATGGCAATAAATAATTTATTTATTGATTTGATTATCATACCTTTATGGAGCTAAGCAACACTTGCTTACCGAACCGCTATGCTTTTTAACTTAGCGATTCACATTCAACATAAGTTCGATTCCTAACAGTTGATATATTTTGTGCTTCTTTTTTTATTTTGTAATACTATTATGTGGTAGTTCTTATAAAATACACAGCAAAGCATTAAGTTTAGGCCTCTTGTGTTATCTGAGATTATAAAAAAAAAATCTATGGTTAGGTGACTGTTAAAGAGGTGGGACTTGTGGCTAAGACAGCCGCATTGGTCGCACGATCACGTTAAGCTGCGCTTGCCGCAGTTGATCTCTGGATGGGTGACCATCTTTACATACCATACAGATGAAAAAATATTCTTTGTAGATGAGAGAATATTTTTTCATCTACAAAGTTATGTTTGTTCATGGGATAAATTCATCTGGCTTATTCGACTGATGATGACCTCATCATCAGTCGATTGAGCCAGATGAATTTCCAACTGCAAATGTAAGTTAGCAATCGCAAAATAAAAATTTTGATGTGATAACACTACAAATTAACGGTGTTTTTTTTACTTTTTACTTTACTTGTGCTGAGAAACTTTGCTTCTTGCGCATACTCAAATATCATGATTCTAGGTCAACGGGAAGTAAGTACCCTATAGATTTTGATTTATTTGCGAGTACCAAAATATGTCGTTTAAATGGCTATGGATTTTCTTATTGCGTTAACTTAGAAGCTTGATTTTTTTAGAACTCCAAGGGACCATAGATCTTCATATTTGATATTTATTTCAATTTGACACCTCCACGTGTTTATGAGGAAAACGTTTGACAGAGTGACAAACAGACAGACGGATCGAAAACGAACGTTCCTTTTCCCTTTTGAGGAACGGAACCCTAAAAATTCATCCAATTCGCCACAACCCATTAAAACGACTTAAGAAAATAAATTAAATGACAGATCAGATCTTTATTTGAATCAGGGTGTGCAAGATTGGATGGTTTTTTCTCGAGCTGGCACTACAGCAGTCAGATCAGTAACTCATGAAAATTTTACTGCTTATATGTAGCAAGATTCTCACCTCCACACTCTTCATAAGAAACACAAACTCCTTTGTCATTTCGGTAGTAGTTCTCCTGACATACACAGCCTGGCTGGCACGAAGCTGCATCACATGCAGGACAGGTTTCCATCGGAATGTCGCGGTCTGAACAGTTCTGCGGACGGCATGTTTGTTCCACGCATGAGGAGTACACCTCGTTGGCGGGGCAGAGGTCAGCTGCAAAGTTAACAAGACATGAAAGATTACACATTTAAAACACAACACAGATGTAAGTATTTTTAAGTACTTAATATGAGTAAAGAAGAACGTTTTAAGACGAATAAAATGTTCAGCAGAATAATTTGAAACACGTCAGACATGTAAGTCTTTTTAAGTAGGTACTTAATAAAACTAAAATATAATGTTACAAGACAAAAATAATATGCTCAGCCGAAAAAAGAGCATGATCGATGAATGCTTGTCGAATGATATCAATAAATAATAACAAAACAAAAAATAATAATAAAATTTATGTGGGGCCACGGCGCAAGCTTCCTCTACAAATGAAATAATTATAAAAATCGGTTCATAAATAAATAGGTAAGTTATGTCCGAACATATATAATACACTTTTTATCAGAAAAATCGAAACACTTCCGTTTTTATGGTTTCTGTCCTAATTTAACACAAAAGAGTTTTCATTCCATGAAAAATATGATCACATTATTGTATAGCTGGCAGTTTGGCCATAGTATAAAGAGAGGGGAAGTAAGTTATCTTCATACAAACGCACCGCGTGCGGCTTGTATGTGCGCGCCAAAGTATCTATGCGTCGCCGCACGCACACTTAAACAAAATCTCGACCCGTTTCTCAGTGCGCCAGTCGGGGCTAACACCGCACGACGTTCGCGCATCACGGCTTTTCGGCACCGCTAAATGAATGAAGAATGTGTGATAATCGCAGGAGAACGTATTGCTGTGTGTCTGTCACTGTCACTGTCACGGTCGCGGTTAACAATTGGCTCTGTAATAAAAATAACTTAAAAATAGTAATCCTGTTTTAAAATCTACAAAACTGTGCTGGTCCAACCTGTTAACGAGCAATAATTGCAAGTGAATATTTGCAGCAGCGGGTTATCTCGTCTGTGTGAACGAACCAGTGAATTCGATACCGGTGACTGTTGGTGAATTTGATCTCTAAACAGGGCGAAACTTCTGAACTGTGCATGGAAAAGGATTAATTCACTCAGGAAATACAAATGTGAGTGTAAATTTGTTCATATAATAGTGATAGAAGTGTTAAAGAATACCCATATCATTGAAAAGTGGTTGCTTTTTTTTTTCAAGAATGTAAATAGATCACAGCTGACTCATCGATATTGTACAAAAACAAACATCTGACCAATCCAAGCGCACCACGAAATCGATGACACAAAATCTGTCATTCGGAAATCGAATCTTTGAAGTTTAAACACCAGCACTTTGGGACTGCGCTCCGTTACACGCAGAGTTCGCATATCAGCGATTTGTCGCAATATTTTTCAATATATCTTGCTATTAATATATAGTCAGGCGTAAAAAGTAACCGAAGCTACAAAGGATTGCTATAACTTTTTGGAAGTATCAATCGAATTTAAACTATGAATTCATTCTTGGAACATGTTACATTCCGACGCACCCGTACACGCTCGGAACCAAGTGATGACAATAGAAACAAATCAAAAAATTTGGACAGTACTACAAATACCATGCCTGAGTTATCTGAGGACGAAGAGGACATTCAACTAACCGCCTATAAAGATGAAATCAAAAAACTTCAATCCCAATTACAAAGTGCACATAACGAAATTGAGTTGCTATCGCTGCAAAACAGCGACCTAAAACAGATAAACAATGAATTCATGAAGAAAAATGATATATTCAAGAACATTGCAAGTAGCCCAATCAAGAAAAAAGTAAAAACACCGTTGAAGAACATTATTAACAGCAGCATGAAAACAAAACAAACACAAACTACAGAATACCCTACACTTAAACTATGTACACAAGAAGACAAGACAAAAATCACCCCTCAAGATATCAAACAACTGAAGATCCAACTACTTCCTATGAGACATAAAATCTGCATTGTGAGCAGTGAAACATCTGACAGGATTTATAGAATGAGTGAAAGAACTCAGCTCGCTAACTATAGTAGGTGTCATTATCGCACTCCACGATGTGGTTTAAAACATGTCTTATGTAATATTCATGAAAAAGTTCGTAATTTCACTTTCTCTGACTACTGTATTATAGTTATTGGCGAAGAAGATTTCAGACAAACTAATAACTATATGGTACTTGTTTCATATATCCGGGAAACACTACTCCCATTAAACCATACTAATTTTATTATAAGTCTTCCAACATTTAAATATATGGAGAACAATGCTAATTTAATGTTTAATAGTAGAATAGATATTTTTAATAATTTGATTTACATGCACGCCGAGACGCATAAATATGCGTATATTCTAGACTCAAACCTCAATCTGCCGTATTCATACGACTCATATAACCAACGGTCCGGCAGTATAAATAACAAAGCTCTAAATATTATTGTAACAAACCTAGAGAGCTTTGTTTTAAACCTAAACGCACTGAATACTCCCTACCAAGATATTGATTGTATACCAAATCTTAGCACGGGTAAAATCATAACACAAAACGATGCTTCTGTTATAAATGACACAAAGCACTGTGATGAGGATAGTTTTTTTCGTGTATAAAAATCTCAATATTATGCATCAAAATATAAACGGCCTCATAAATAAATCCAATGTATTTACTGTACTGCTAGAGGAACTGCATAATTCAGGGAAAATAGTGGATGTATTATGCTTTTCTGAGCACAATATGATATTGTCAGATGTAAACCTATTACATATACCTAATTTTACTTTAGCCACACATTTCACTAGAAAATCCAGACATGGAGGCACATGTATAATGATAAGAAACGGTATTAAATATAGAACTTTGGAGTCTGTTGCGAAATATGGTGTATCCAATATTTTTGAATGCTGTGCAGTGGAACTCACCGACCACAATATTATTATAATATGTTTATATAGGAGTCCACATAGTACCGAAGTAAAAAGCAAACATGAAATATTTTTTAATAAATTAGATAGTCTGTTAAATTCTTTATCCATTCACTCAAATAAAAAAGTGCTTCTGTGCGGTGACTTCAATATTGATTTGCTAAAAGATACCACAACTTCGCAGCAATTCAAGCACTTAATAATGGGTTATAATCTTAAAGCCGTAAACGTTCCAACTAGATTAAGCAGTCGGATCTGCATTGATAATATAATCCACAATGTACGAGGAGCTAAAGGAGAAGTTTTGGAACTAGCGGTATCACACACACAATTTTTACGATGTCCAGTTAAACAAACGTGCCTTTTAGACTACTGGCATTGTACAAAACGGGACTACTCAAAAGAAAATATAGAAAAATTCGCAAACTGTTTAAAACAATTGTCATTTTCTGATGTTTATGGGGAAACAGACCCTGGAAAAGCATTCAAATTGTTCTATGACTGGTTTAAATTGCTATATGACTTATGTTTTCCTAACATTAAAATAAAAATATCGACGAAAGTAAAACCAAATTGGATTAGTCGCGGTATTAGATTATGTAGCAAGAAAAAAAGAGATTTATTATGGAAATACAGGTTATCACCGACTGAACATAATAAAACAAACTTCAAAACGTTGTCTAACCGGCTTAAAAGAATTGTCAATCTCACGCAGAGAGCCCACAATAACCGTTACATTCACTCGGCTAAGAATCGATGTAAGGCAACGTGGAAAGTCATAAATAAAAACAAACATAATTTACCAAATCAATCCACAATGAGAATTAAATCAAATGATAAAATACTTACCAACCCTCTTGATATAGCAGAGGCTTATAACAATTATTTTGCGGATCAAGTCAAATAATAGTTCAAATGATAATAATAAATTACCAATAAATACCCCAAATTCGTCCATGTTCATGAAACCTACAATACCACAAGATATTCATAAAATTATTATGTCTTTAAAGAATACTCCCAGCACTGGATATGATATTTGAAAGAGTTATGAAAATATTTGAAAGAGTATTATACAACCAAATCAATTCATATTTCGAGAAAAATAAATTATTTGTCGATAGCCAAAAGGGCTTCCGGAAAAATAAGTCCATTGATTTTTTTAAACTCGTTAGCAACATAGTAGATAAAAGAAAACCGGCTCTGGCTCTATATATGGACATGTCGAAAGCCTTTGACCGCGTAGACCATAGAATATTAATGAATAAACTTGACGCATACGGGATTAGAGGTAACATATCAAATTTAATTAAATCATACCTACAAGATAGACAGCAAATAACAGTTATTAATAGAATATGTAGAAAACAGGAAACAACATTTAGATCTGGCCCGAGAACAGTGATGTATGGAGTTCCACAAGGTAGCATACTTGGACCTCTCCTATTTATTATATATATAAATTACTTCCCAAAAGCATCGACCTTTCCCATGATAATGTTTGCAGATGACAGCACACTACTTTTCAACAGTGACCAACTAGATACATTAGAATCAGACATTAGCTCTAACATAAAAAGTTATAAATTGGCTAGAGAATAATAATTTGGTAATAAACTTAGACAAGACAGTAATAATGAAATTTCAACAAACAGTAAATCAGAATTTAAATTTAGATATAAGATATAATGATAAAAGGATTGATGAGACGAATGTGACAAAATTTCTGGGATTAAATATTGAAAGCACATTAAAATAGAATACCCAGATTGACAAAGTATGTAGTAAAGTAAACCAATTTTCTCATGCGCTGCGTATGCTAAGTAAAACGGCAAATCGAAACACCGTACTAACTGCATATCATGGTCTAGTAGCCTAAACATTAAGATATGGCATTATGTTTTGGGGAAACGCCTCGGGTAAAGATATGGTGTTTAAGTGTCAGAAAAGGTGTATTAGAGCGATCTGTAATTTGCAAACCACTGACAGCTGTAAACAATATTTTAAAAGTATGAAAATTTTAACAGTGCCTTCATTGTACATATACTAGACATCGATGTTCATCAAAAATAATATGTATAAATTTGACCGAGTAGGTAGTCAGCGTCGAGCTGACCGGCTACAAACTGTTGGATTTAAAACTGCTTTATACAAGAACAGTATTTTCGTAATGGCTCCAAAATTATACAATAAATTGCCAAAGTGTATCAGAAGTGTGGAAAATGTCAGCCATTTTAAAAGAAAGTTGTTCCTGTTTCTAGTTGAAAAGACGTATTACTCGATTGAAGACTTTTTAAATCACAAATTATGACTAAACTTAATTTTCTTTGACATTCTAAATAATTAATAATATAATTTAATTACTTTATTTTATGCGGCTCATGAAATTTTTCATTGCTTCATTTCTTTTATCCTAGACTTTATTAATTATGATAGTAAAAATAACCTGCTTACTAATATTATATTTGTATGCCGATTATTGGCCGAACATACAGATCAGCTAAAATGTATAAATAACACCTTTTTGTACATATGTTCACAAATAAAGATTGATTGATTGATTGATTGTGTTTGGGTGTCTTAATAATTCATCGATTCCAGAATTGTCTCTGTTCAGATTACCTATAGAACAGGAAAGGTAAGCAAGTTACTTAATTGCATATAATTTTTACTTGATGATGAGATACCTACTTACTTATTTTTTGTTTTATTAGTTTTCTATCAGACAGAGGAAGTAGGTAGGCCTACTTTCTTACTAGAATATATTAGGTAACTTTGATCTGTCAATTGATTTGCCGCTATTGCTTTGTTTACGTTTAGTCATGCCGATTTCTCAGTATTGTAGGTATAGTAACTAAGTACCTACTTACAGTTATAAAATCGTAATTAAAAATAAGTAATTGACTAATTGTGAATCAGATAAATAGAGCAAAGTTCGAATCATAACAACATAACAAAAATTTGATTATAGTCTAAGAGGCAGGCGTTAGTTTTTTATGTTGTTTTACGATGTTTTTTTGATAATATTTTAGTCACTTTATTCATGTTTTTGTTATAGATACCTAGTGTATTAAATGAGAGATGAGAGCAGTGGTGAACCAGTGGTAAGGGCCGCGACTTACGAGATGTAGGTCGTAGGTTCGAACCCGGACAGGCGCTTTACTTTGTGTAAATTATTTTCATCACCACTGCTCTCAAAACGGTGAAGGAAAACATCGTGAGCAAACCGGCTTGTCCTAGAACCAAAAAATTCGAAGACATGTGACATCTACCAACCCGTACTGGGCCCGGGTGGTGGATTACGGCCCACTCCCTCACACAGAGGGGAGGCCTGTGTCCCAGCAGTGGGAACATTATAGGCTGATTATGTATGTATGTATATAAAATGTGCTTTCCATTTTAGACTCTTGCGAGGATTTGATAAATAAATCTCAACCCAAACATGTTGTTTGTGAAGCCCATTTCCACCCAGAAGACATAATGAAAAACAGCGTTAGAAAAATACTAAAAAAAAATTGTTTGGCGAGTTTAAATTTGCCTAATCTAAAAAAAGTTGACAAACATACACAAGTGGAAATAACAACTTCATATAATAATTCAAGTCAAACAGAAACAACTAGTGCTTCAGGGTTAATTGAAATTGATTTACATATTGCCAAACGGATATTAACAGCACGTATAACCTAACTCAAACTACTGCTGGTCATCGTTTAGGTAAAACCGACCTCACAAACCCTGTACCCAGACAACACAAGTAAATAATATAACTTCCCGACCCTTGCCAATTTAAAGGCACTGAATTAAAATTTAGCTAAAAGTGACAACCCTGAGACAGTAGGCAATTATATCGCGGATTGGGCCGGAGATAGCCTACTTCCCCTCTTTATACTATGGTTTTGCCATTACAGTGATAAGCGAACATTCTAAATTCAAAATTAGAATTTCAATTGTTTATCCTATAAATGAAATGATTCACTGTTTTGAGACAAATGTTTGTTTAGAGTTGGAGTACATTTCACCTTTGAAAACTAAAAATTTGCGCTTATATTAAAACTTTTTGCTCTGTGTTCTGTATACTGTGTGTGTACTGTGACTTTGGGATGTCTGAAAAAGTTTTTTTTTCTAAAACATATGGATACTTCGCCCGCAGAAGCCGACCAAGTGGTATTCCTGGATTCTGGACTTAGTCAGCGTGTTGTGGCTGGAAGTTTGCATCTAAGCTTGTAGTCTGTTCATAGAGTCTACAAACGCTATCGTGAGACTGGTTTGTTCACGCGCCGTTCAGGATCTGGCAGGAATCGGGTCACTTCTGAGCGAGATGATCTATTTATTGTAACAACTTCTTTACGAAATCGACGCCTTAATGCTTTTCAACTGCAGCAGCAGCTTCATGTTGTACGTAGGGTGGCTGTAAGTGACTCTACAATTACAAGAAGATTGAAGGAACGTGGACTGGTACCGCACAAGCCAGCAAATGGGTCGAAATTAACTGCAGACCATCGAAGAGCGCGCCTTAACTTTGCACGTGACCACCTAAATTGATCATACGTCCAGTGAACAAAGTTTTCTTTTCTGATGAGTGTAAAATTATGCTGTATGGTAACGACGGTAGGAACAAGGTCTACATAAGAGATGGAGAATAAAACAAAAAGAAAACAAACACAAAGAAATTTCCATTGAATAAAAGTTCAGCTATGGTGGCGGTTCGTGGACGGTTTGGGGAGGAATCAGCGCCGACGGTAAGACAGAGCTTGTCTTTGTGTCTGGGCTACGTGTGCCTGCACTAAACAGTCATCGGTACATCGAACAGTGTCTTGAGCCTCACGTGATGCCCTATGCACACTCTATTGACAACGGTTTCATAATCATGCACGACAATGCTAGAGCTCACACCACGAGCGTCGTACGAGATTATGTTACTGAAGTCGATATCTCCATTATGGAATGGCCAGTAAGAAGCCCGGACATGAATCCGATTGAACATCTATGGGATTAATTAGAGACGAATTCGTGCAAGAGATCCTGGCCCAGAAACACTTAGCCAGCTGGAAAATGCAATTCAAGAGGAATGGAATGGAATGCCACTACATTTGATCGTGACTCTCATCCGATCGATGAAGAATCGTATGGAAGCAGTAATAAGAGCTCGGGGAGGGAATACAAGTTATTAATTATAGGTTTCTTACCTTTTTTATTTACGTGTGTTGTTTAATTAGTTTCCTTCATGCTCCATACAGGGTAAAAATGACTTGTTAAATTTGTGTAACAAGTCATTTTTGAAAAAGAAAAAAAAATGAAAATTTAATTTGAATTTAGAATATTAACATTAGGATTTGAAAACCTCATATTATTCACTATTAAACGACATTTGACATATATATATTCCTAAATATACATGTTGGAAATACGCTAGTCACTCGTTTGACTAATCGGGACGCCAGCGCCACCAAGCGGTGCTCGACAGAGTCTACAACATAACGCTTGACCGGGGTTAAGTACAGTTTATCGGAGTCGGTCGAGAAGTGAACACGTTTAGAAACTGTCGCGCGTTCCGTATAGTTGTGTCGTGTACCTACAGTGTGTGAATAGCTAGTGTGATTATTTGATTGTAAATTATAATTTGATTTAAACTGCAAACGGTTTTTCTATTGTGCAATAACCAACACTTCCCATTGTACGCCCACAGTAGTTAAAATATGGCTGATGATAACGAGAGAGAAGTACCTTCTCCGTCATACACATTTTTCTGATAATCCTTACAAAACATAAACTTGCAAGGTGTTTCGATTTTTCTGATGAGAAGTGTATATATATAGATGAATTGAGAACTTCCTCCTTTTTTGAAGTCGGTTAAAAATCATTTATGGCCAGAGTGCATCTCATGAAAATTCCAACAAGCCCAAACACGGCTAGGATACATAGTTTCATTACGGAGATCCAGTGCCTACCTTCCGGCTTCATCATTAGATCAGTTTGATGATAACATTTTTATAAGAACCATTTATTTCTATTTGCTTCGTCAAAGTCACACCCGTTGAACGCCAGACTCCGGATACCTAAGGTCTTATGCACGAATGGTGTATCACGCGACATTTAATCGAGATATCTTAAGCTACCCGTGAAATACTTTTCATTGAGGAGTTGCAGTGGCCATCTGTGGTCTTCTTCATCAGTTCTACTTTACCAAATGATACTTTCTGAATGCAAATGGTTGACTTGTTGATGAAAATACAAAAATCGCTATATGTATGCCTATAATATTTAGGAGTTTCCTCAATTCCTCATGGACCTCATCATCAGAACTGGATTTTGATAAAAAATGAGACCAATCTGGAAGTAAATCCTTTCAAATAAAAAAATATTTTTCCAAATCCGTTTATGAATGACGAAATTCTGAGGTAATAACCATTTTAAAAAATACAACCGAATTGACAACCTCCTTCCTCCTTTTTATGAAGTCGGTTAAAAAATAAACATGGATCTAATTATTGATCCATTTTTTTATTAAAGCGGATAAAGTTTCTTACCTCTACGACATTTGACCGGCTTACGGCGACCGGATTTAACACCTGCCTTTGCTGAAGACCTCGAAGAAGCGTAAGATGAGCATGATGTCTCACTGGCTGACGATACACTCGTAGTTGTCACATGCGAGGTTTCTAAAAAATAAAAGTAATCGTTTTTAAACCTAGTAATACATTACAATTATGAATTCATGATGCTTAAGAAAAAATATAATAATAAATGTTTGACACTTGCCGAATGAGCTGTGGGCCCAAAATACAAAAGATTGGTGCTTATACAACGAAACGGGGTAGAGGTTGACCATCCATGAGATGGAGGGACGACTTGGTTGTCTTCCTTAGGAATTGGCAAGAAGTAGCACAGAATCGTGATCAATGCAAAAGACTGGATCGCAAGAGCAAACTTTGGCCAGCAAGATGAGCCTAATTAGGATAAATGAAATGTTCTTGTCAGGTTAACAATGAATTGTTTACCTTATGTAAATCAATTGATAATCATAAGATTAGTTAAATATTGGACCTAATACGCTAGGCACATGATAACCTTAGGTATGTAAATGAGTCGCGGGAAGGTACTTATGGGTCACCGAGACCCCCGCAACACAGGCAACAGGAAGGAATACGGGTGGGTTTTAGTCAGTAAGAGTCTGACACACCCTCCCGCTCCGCCCAGAGCGAGAGAAGTTATTTGATGATTTCCCACCCTCAAAAAAAAAAAAAAAAAAGGTATGTAAATGAGATCAGAGAAAGATCGGGAGAATCCAATACACTATATCAACCAAATTATTAAATTTTCTCGACCTTTCACAGAGAAATACTTGACTTGTTTTTCTCATAAGATTTAAAGATGCGGCAAAGTATTGCATAAATAAAAATCTGAAAGTAAACAGGCATCGAAAATGGTAAACTAAAATTAGCTTCCTAAATACCTATAAAAAAATTATATCATCTACCTCGGAATTAAAAAAATGCAAACATCTATAAAGATGCTGAATAAAGAAACAACTAATAATCGTGAATAAAATAAATCGTGTGCTCAAACTGATTCAAGCAGAAATATGGAAAATTAAACAAAAAATAATAAAAAAGTCGAGAGCTGTCGTGGGACACCCGGTTGGAACGAAGTTACTTTCCCTGTATTATGTATTAAATAAGGAACAATTAATTTAATTGACAACGTTTAAGATTAATTAATAAAAAAATAAGGAATTGCGACCAAATAGCTTATTATTTTTATTTTTTGGAAATATAAACATAGATATACGCTTGTAAAGACACATACTGTAGCAAAAGTGTCGTGACGGTCAAAATACGGTCGGTCTAGTTCTTAGTTAAGATATAATAATAGATAACACATTTAAGAACTACCTAAGTTTTAATAACTGTCTTATGTTAGAAGTAAATTTTAAATAATTGTTCTTACCTGTACATACCACCAAAACCACAATATTAGCGACAAACGCAACACCAAGCAATAATCTAACCGTCATCTTGACTAAACTACTTCTGATTATGTACAGCAATCAATTTTATTTATATACATAGACGTGTTCTACAAAACCAGCTGTTTTATTGTTCACATTACATTTGAAACAACAACTATATTATGGCGTGCCTCCTAGATGCATCCATATACTACATACATAGATATATTATTATCTACTAATATTCAAATTTTGAAAGTAACTCTGTCTGTAAGTCTGTTACTTTATTACGCCCAAACCACTGAACGAATTCGATAAGATTTGTTTAGGAGATCTATCTCCTAGACAAATTTTATCCTGGGCTACTTTTGCCGGTAGTAGGTACGTTTCCCTGGGATAATGAGGTTTTATAAAGCTATAGCTAAATAGCTCCTCCTTGATAA
This sequence comes from Atethmia centrago, assembly GCA_905333075.3. Classification (NCBI taxonomy): domain Eukaryota; kingdom Metazoa; phylum Arthropoda; class Insecta; order Lepidoptera; family Noctuidae; genus Atethmia; species Atethmia centrago. Next base: position 23,747,888 of record HG995374.1, on the reverse strand, counting down.
AATTGTGGTTAGTTATTTTATGTATAAAAGAAAATCATTACTTTTTTTGGAAACATCGTGGTAATGACGCGATCGACGTATCTGTGGCAATCCTTTTCCTCATACCGGGGAATATTGTGGCGTGAATGTTTTAATTATTACGTCAAAAAACTACAAATTCTAGATCGTGCATAGTTATTTGGATAATTGAACTCCAGAATTTTTATTCTGTTTACCTTGGTAGTTCAAACCTTAGACTTTTTAAAACAATCCCATTTTCCTGCTACGGCTGATGTATCTGAAAGTCACTAATGTCCGTTTGCACATGCACTAGACGAAACCGTAATGTAACGCCTAAATAATATTATGCTGTTGGATTTTCAACTCTCGGCACTGAACAGAGCGCTGAAAATCTTTTAGTTAGTGTGGTGTGCTTTTAGTTAGTTAGTGAAAACAGGCATAAGGAATTTTGTTAAGATGCTGTGCCGTACAGCATCCTCCTACCTATTATTTTGCCAACACATTACGATCACTAAGTTTTCTGCCATGAGTGATGAAAGAATTGATTTGCTAATAACTAAGTAATCACGACCTAATAATCGTATAATATATGATGATGACATAGAATCGGGTGGAAGGCAGAGATCTTCAAATGATTAGGTAGGGATATCTTAATTCATCCATAGGCATTCTTAGACCCCGGAGGTTGAAATATCTAGCAAATATTGTGGGATTTTGCTACACAAAGCCACATCTTTATGCTATATTGTAACGTGTAAAAATATAATCTCTAAAGAATCTCATAGTGTGTGTGATTTGTGATTCACCTTACATAGCCGCCGCCCCTTTCACTTCCGCCTTTGGGAGATTTCTAAGGCCGAAGGCGTTATAGTCGCGTGGCTTAGGATGCCATAGCCGACCACTCCTGTGTGCCTTAGGAGGTCCAGACACTCGTCTCGTGGAGCGTGAGGTGCTGTAGAGTGCCTCTGCAGTCAGCCGTATCGGCGAGATTCGGACTACGCCACCGTCTTACTAGCCCACTCCAGGACGGAGAGATCTACCATTATTAGGGCATTCTATCAACGTGGCGTTGGACACTAACACCAATTACACATCATACCACCAACCACACCAACAATACCACTAATTTAGGTACTATAGAACAAAACCTCTTGTTTAACAAGGGACGTTTTACTCCTTGTGACAGAGTTACCGACTGACTGCGAAGGCGAGAACCTCATCTTCGTGCTCCGCCTCGTCTGTCAGCCCTGTCCCACTGCTGCCTGCCGATCCAGACCAACTACCTGCCGACCCTGTCCAGCTGCTGCCAGCCAATGCTACATCCTGCTGTCCAAGCGTCCCGTGCACTCACCGGAAGCCTAGAATACTTTTAATATTTAGTCTAATCTTTTTAATATGTAGTAGTAAGTACTATTACTTTAGTTTTCTTTTTTTAACGTGACTTACGACTGGCCCTCCGGCCAATCGTAATGTTACAATATGGCGAAATATCTATCTAGAAAATATGCAGAAAAATCTAGAAAATTATAAGTAAGATTCTAATACCCTTTCACGTAGAAGCTTAAACGTTAATTCGTCGCTTTTATTGCTGTATATCTTAAATTTTGAGAAATATTTATGTTTTTCTTTAATTGTTTTTATAATTGACCAACTATACCACGTTGGATACGTATTATTCCGAAGAATTTTTTTCGGAATACAATTTATGTGTAAATTAAAAACAAATTGATTAAAAAAATCTACTGACTCCTCTATTGACCGCGTTGAGAACTCAGTTTCCCAGTTAGTCATACTGATGTCCCTGTTCCTGGATTCATAGTGACCAATAGCAAATAAAAATTGCGTACAAGGCGCACTCTAAACATCAACAGGCACCAGTGGGCTTGAATATTCTGTCACATTAACTAGTCGGTTTGATAGTACTTGGTCCAGAATTTTGTCAAACCCATTAAGTACGCCATTATATTGACTGAGATCCAGGATACTTAATTCATCACAAAGCGAAACTTCATCGTTACTTTTAAAATTCCTTGGGGAAAGCGATAGGTCATCAGACGGTATCCAGTTAATAACACTCATGGTAAAGTCGCCAATGAAAAAAGTATCAGAAGAATAACTAATAACTGTGTGGTTTAATTTTGAAAGGAAGTTAATAAGTTGTAAAGAAAAAGAAAGACTTAAGTTTCGTTGACATAAATAAATGACATAAATATGCAAAGTAATGCATATTTGGTGTGCCGCAGGGCAGTGTTCTTGCTCCATTACTATTCATTATATATATTAATGACATGCCTAAAACTATTAATAATCCAATGATTTTATTCGCTGACGACAGCACAATCCTTATCAAAAGTAAAGATGACGTGACATTTGAAAAAGAAATAAACGACAACTTAAATGATATAATAACTTGGCTAAATGGAAACAATTTAAAAATAAATCTTGACAAAACAAATTACATTTCATTTGAACAACAAACAAACAATAAAAAACCGGATATTCATTACGGTCACGAAACCATCAGTGAAGTAGAACACACAAAATTCTTAGGTATTTGGATAAATAAAAATATGAGCTGGAAAACACACGTTGAAAATACATGCAAAAAACTTAGCCAGTATTCTTATGCTCTCTATAACCTAAGAAAAGTGTCAAATCGAGCAACATTATTAATGGCGTATCACGGGTATGTTGCATCTACTTTACGCTACGGACTTATATTTTGGGGGAACTCGCCAGACAGAGAAATGGCGTTCAAAGCCCAGAAACAATGCATAAGGCAATGTGTGGTATACAACGCACAGAAAGCTGTAAGCCACATTTTCAAGAGTTTGAGTTATTGACATTCCCGTGTCTTTATATATATGAAGTGGCGATCTTTGTCAAAGCTAATATGCATCTTTATAAACATCCAAGAAGCACACGACACAAAAATAAAATATGCGTAAGACGTCACAAAAAAGCAATATTTAATAAAAACATCTTGGGCATGGCACCCAAAATAGGTATACAATAAGTTGCCAAAAAGTATCTCAGACCTGCACAAAATGGACCAATTTAAATCAGGTTTGCACGAATTCCTAGTTGTAAAATGTTACTATTCCATCAATGACTATTTAAATGAAAGATGACTGATTTTTTTTTGTGAAATGGCACCAATGGAATGATTATTATTTTTATTATTTTTAATTTTTTGACATTTCTATTTTTTATGTAATATAATTTAAAATTTATTGTGTATATTTAATGTTGCGATTACTACCTAACATAATAATTTGCACACCTCATTAGGTTATAATACAATGTACCTTTTAATACACACCTTCTTAACATGTATTATGCAAATAAATTATTTGATTTGGTTTGATTTGATTTGATTAATATAGTTACGTGTATTTGAACTTTTAGCACGTACGCTGAGCCATAAGTCCTCTGCTGTAGAGTAAAAGTTAGGTTGGCATAATAATAAGTGCACCCCCACCACGCGTTTGCCCAGTTAAAACATAATCTCGATCACAATCCCCATCCAATAACCAAGTTTTTGTAAGAACGATAATATCATACGAGTTTAGTAACATTTGTTTGACAATAGAAAGTAACAGTTTTAGTTTTGATCCCGCGAACGTTTTGGTAGAATATATTTAAATTAGGAGTCATTGTAAACATAACTAATAACAGAGTCTAAATTAGAGTAAAGGATTATCGCAAAACATTTCATCAAAATATAATAGTTTAAAATATAAAAATAAATGTTTGCAGGGAAGGTAGGTGTAATACGCAAAAGTTAGCGCGGGAGCAAGAATTATACGACGTAAAGTAGTAAACAGCTAGCAGTTGTGTGAATAAAGCGTGGTGCGTGCAAGTGCGAGTGAGAATAACATATTAAGATATGTTAGAGCTGTAAAGTAAGCACCGCGATAGCGAACACAAAGAATAATTGTAGCTAAACAAAAGAGAGGCGTCGAGGTCATTAATACAGCAGAGGTGTTAATTAAACCTTTTACAATATATTATATTGATGCAAAATATTACACACATGAACGATTAAGGTGAAGCAATATAGCAATAGGATAAAAAATAACATAAATGATTAAGGAAGCACACTAGACAATCTTGTTTAAATCTGATTCTTTTCTAATTTTTAATACATTAGAATGAGTATTTTTCAGTATATGATTTTTTCCATGCTTAACCCATACGTACTCAGTGTTTTTCCTTGCCTATGATTTTAACTTTACTCAAAAGCTTCTTGTATTCACCACTCAGGTGATCGTTTACATACACACGCTGACAAATACCGTGAAACCCGATTTCAGAAGTGGATAGCCCTTGTCGGAGCGTGCGGCCGCAATAAAATCTTCTTTCTCATACCGATTCAAAATACCAACGATGATAATTTTTAATTGGAGTTTAAATAAGAGCCTGTGAAATATAGCACACCTGTGTTTTAAATATTTTCATCTTTTTTTAAGGGTACTCTTAATTTGAACATTATTGACTTGACTACGAGATGCGCTAACCTGTTTGAGACACTGGAGACTTTCACAACGTTGTCACAAAGGGATTTATTTACCCGGAACCTGACTCCGTCTGGAGATGACTGGTTTCCCTCACGTAAATACAAAAGGTGGCCCGATTCAAGGGTTATTGTATCCACCCCCTCTCTTCGGACTTCACACAACTCAAGACCGTGCCACCTTATTTTTCTAAGCTCTTCTACTAGCTGCACTAGGTGTTCGTCAAGCCGTAACGTGCGTCCGTTATACGTCGCCAAGATCACTTGGGTTTGGCGGCTATTCGTAACCTGGGGTTTCTTCGCACCTCCTACCTTGCCGTTACTCTCACCGCTCCCAAAATCAGGAATAGAAAGCGGCCGGGAACTAGGGGCCGTGGATGATTATGACTTGCCATTGGAGGGTTTGCCCATAATTGTCACGCTGGGCATGCGAGTTGTAGATGATCACAGCTACTCGCACTAGTGACGCTGCTACCCGTCACCAGTCTTCGTTATTTTGCCGCGAAGTTTTATTTTTCAGTTTTATTTGTCAGTAAGTTGTCAGAGCCTCGTTTGTTATTCAGCAGGGTGCACCACGAGCAGATGAGGCTGACATGGGGCACTGAGCTGGTAAGTGTGCCCCTTACAGCCCTTGTTGGCAAAGTCGTCAAAGGCATGATGTTATGTGAGAAAAGAACTTGCTGGACTTACGACAATCCCTCAATTACAGGTTCCATTTTCAGCGTGTTTGTAAGTTGCACACTTGCTCCTCATGAGCTGATTGAGGGCACTTATCGGAATTGCACGTCAATGTGCAGTTATCCAGACTTGGTTTGCACCATAAGTTTTTAGAGCTGAAAAATAAAAACTATATAACACGACTAATTTATAAGATGGATGAATACAAAAACAAATTTTACCACTAGTTTACCACTAGTCCATGTTCAGGAATTTAAATTAATTGGATTAGCCCCACTGTGCTGATGACTAAAATAAGACAATAAACTAAATGGCAGAATATAAGGTATATGTATATCGGTTGACAGAATATATACTTACGGAGAATGTTCTCCGATTGACAATAATCTGCAATATTCTTTTCAACGGAGAATATTCTCGGAACATGAAGAATTTAAAATTTCAATAATTTAAAAGTAGTACCTACCTAACTAAAAATGTAACTGCCAATCCCAAGTAACGACCTAAAACGTGTTAAATTACAAAATACCTGCTTTTAGGTAATTGAATTGACATCGGTGACCGAAGAATCGACCTAGAACCTATATTAAAACCACAATAATAGGTATTCAACTTGTAAATCCATTACTCTGTTGTATTTGATAACGATAAATCGTGATTTTACATTAAAAAAAGTCAATAACTTTTTTCATAATACATTTTATTGTTTTATTTTATGATAAATTATCAAAATGGACGTAAGTATGTAGCTAAGAATTTGTTTACATAAGTAAGTTAATTGTTCTACAAACTGTTTTGTCGTTAGTTAGTACCAGCTGTGTATATGTTATCAATAATGTTAGTATACTGTAATGATGAATACGCGTCTATGAAGCTACGTCTGAGTGGACGATAAATATCAGTGATGAATTGGTGACCAATGACAAGCCTGAACATGTCGCCATTGGGTGTTGGTTAAAAGTTAAAATTACCACTCTAAAAGCGTCATCAAATCGAAGTATGGTTGGCATTCGTAGCACAGCATAAGCATAAGCATAATCAGGCTATAATGTTTCCACTGCTGGGACTAAGGCCACCTCTCTGAGAGGGAGTGGGTCGTAATCCACCACGCGGGCCCAGTGCGGGTTGTCTGTTTGGCTGTCTGTCTGTCCCCGCTTAGCTCAGACATTCTTAGTACTAATCACGCCGACAAAAAATTTTTAGGGAGGTATCTCTTGGACGTAAAGTGGCTATGATATTTTGTATTCTCGTCTATCGTCTCGTCATCGGATCCTTTTGCGTAATATTAAGCTTTCAAGTGCTCTGTTTTTTGTTAGAGTCAAGTGCCGCTGCCAGCTCAACGTTTGTTTTTGGATAAAAGACAGAAATTAAAAGGAAAACTATTACAGCTAAGTGGGCTTTGCAATTAATTAACGAGTTATATGCGACCAACTTACATTTGCAGTTGGAGAATTGACCGTGACGTAAATCGATATTATATAGGAAAACATGTTTTTCAAGTATAATGTTAAGTTTATTTTTGGCATAAATTTATCTCAACTACGGAATTCTTCGTTGTGCGTGGTCCGACACGCACTTGGTCGGTTTTTTTTACTTTTAAACCAAGTGAATTGACACCTTTTATTTTAGTTTCAGTCTTTTCTAGACATGAAATTGTTAAAAACTATCCTAAAAAAAAATATATTACAATTTTATTTTAGCACTTTGTCGGCGTGATTATCTATGCCAAATTACAGCTTTCTAGTACTAAGCGTCTCTGAGCTACAGCGGGGACAGACAGACAGAAAGACTTGGCGAAACTATAAGGGTTCCTTGTTTACAACAGAACCCTAAAAATGGTATCGGTAAAGTGATTTACGAATTTTAACACTTACGACACATTTCATAAGGCACACATTTCCCTTATTTCCTCCAATGGCCCTTGATCGGCAGGCTGTTCATTCATTCATTCTACTACCATCAGCATTTGACCATATATGGAACATCTTCCATCAGGAGTGGATTGTTTGCAGTCATCTGTTGGGCAGAATGGCGGGCAGGCCGCGTAATCCTCGTTCTGACGATTGCATTTGAATGGAACTGGGGATTCGAGAAAATATTGATAAGTTGATTAGATGGGTACTTATGCAGGTATATTGTGTTTGGTGTGAAAAAAAGAATGCTCGTAGGTTGCTATCGAGACCAATTCTTATGTCATGGTTCATGATAGGCGATGTTCTGGATTTAGACACTATTGAATTTGGTTAGATGCTTATTGATTTATTGCTATTGAAACGCCGGTATAGCATAGCATAATCAGCCTATAATTCTGCTGCGACACTGGCCTCCTCTCTGTGAGAAGGAGTGTGCGGCGATTCACCACGCGGCCGGGTCTAACGGGGGTTGGAAGATATCAGATTTCTTCAAATTTTTGGTTCTAGGACTTGCTGGTTTCCTCACGATGTTTTCCTTCACCGTTTTGAGAACAGTCATCATAATCAACCTACAATATTCTCACTGCTGGGACACAGGCCTTTGCTCATCGAGAGGGAGTAGGCTGTAATCTACCACTTGGACCCAGTGCGGGTTGGTAGATGTCACATGAATTCGAATTTTTTGGTTCTAGTACATGCCGGTTTCCTCACTATGTTTTCCTTCATTGTTTTGAGAGCAGTGATGATGAAATAATTTACACAAACTAAAGCGCACGTCTTGCTTCGAACCTACGACCTACAACTTGTAAGTCGCGGTCATTACCACTGAGCCACCACTGCTCTCCTCAATCCTTTAGGTAGGAGTCTAATTCGTCACGCCAACTTCTTCTGGGCCTCCTACCGCGTCACCAGTTCCTATTGTTTGGAACACCATCTGTGGCTACATGCACCTAATTCTCATGCAACATGTTGCCTTTTTTATTTTTTGGGTGGCATATTACCAAATAACTTCTCCCGCTCTGGGCGGAGCGGGAGGGCGTGTCAACCTCTTACTGACTAACACCCACCCGTGTTCCTTCCGTTGCCTGTGCGTTGCCAGAGGTCACGGTATACCTTTTGGACTTTCCCGCGATCTCGGCAGGAATCGGCCCTTGCGGACCCCTACACTTGTGCTAACATCTCTTTGAGGCATGCGTGGAGCACGACGCCCCATCGACCCGCACCTGGTCCTTATTGGACGGCGAGCGACCCATTGCTCATCGTCCGCAAGCCCGCGCCTACGGTGGCCGGGAATCAGCCTAGGATTCCCGACACCTAGGGCGTCTCCTACGGCGGCTAGGGGCGTGTTAATTACGTTTTCACGGCTGAACCGATTTGGATGAAATCTGGAACATGGGTAGACCATTACTTAAATTAGGACATAGGATCAAAGACGCATGCGGGTGACCGTTACCTCCTTCTGCGAAGCAGTAATGCTCGCGAAGGAGGAGGCGGGACGGTTGATTGGAAGGTAAATTTCGCGCCCTCTCGCCCCTAGCCGCCGCAGGAGACGCCCTGGGCGTCGGGAATCCCGGGCGGATTTCCGGCCACCGTAGGTGCGGGCTTGCGGACGGTGAGCAATGGGTAGCTCACCGTCCGGTATGGACCAGGCCCGTGTCGACGGCGCGTCGTATTCCACGCGCGCCTCAAAGAGGTGTCGTCAGCACAATGTAGGGGTCCACTAGGGCCAATGCCTGCTGGGGTCGCGGGAAGGTACTTATGGGTCACCGAGGCCCCCGCAACACAGGCAACAGGAAGGAATACGGGTGGGTTTTAGTCAGTAAGAGTCTGACACACCCTCCCGCTCCGCCCAGAGCGGGAGAAGTTATTTGATGATTTCACAAGCAAAAAAAAAAAAAATGCGGGTGAAACTGGAAGCGTACTTGTACTTTAATATTATACGTGCGAAAGTAACTCTTATCCAAAGTGTCTATCTGGCACCTTTTCACGCCTTAGTGGCTGAATGAATTTGAATGAAATTTGGCGCACGGATAAACCATGACCTCGGTTAGGTGATACGATATGGAACTATAATCCCGGCAGTAGGTTTCTATGGGAGAATAGGGTATTTTACTATATACGAGAAAAAGTCTATAAATATATTATTGAGATAGTTTAGGCAAAAAGGAGTCGGAAAATGTTAGTTTTAGTTCATAAAATAACAAAATAAATTTTAAAATTCAATTCAATGTTATCAGTTTTGCTAATCTGTTAAAAAACACCATGAAATAGTAGCCGCCATGTTATTACGTCATACGGCTATGTTAAAAAAAAACGTGTCAGTTATCATACAAAAGATCAGTGCATTTGTTTTCATAGCCCAGTGACGTCTAACCACAGAGCAACATGGCGTCGACTGCGTCCAGCGTTTTCGTCAGACTACGCACGAAATTTGAAAATGTAAAACTTTAAATGCATTTTTATGGCACTTATCGATTGAATAAAAATTTTGTGATTTTTTCTTGGGCATATTAGCACTATAGAATTTATTTAGGACACCTTTCAAAAATGGGTGTAAGACCCTATTGCCGAACTCCATGCGGGTGAAATTCAGTGCAAATGCCAGTACTATGTATATTAAAAAAAGAAAACAAAGAGTACTCACGGCATTCCTTAGTATCAATGCAAGTCCTATTTAGTGCCCTCTTCATATTGAAGTGACATTTACACCTGGGAGTCCCACAATCTCCGGTGTTGGAGCATTCACGATTCTATTGCTCTTTTGTTGGACACTTGCAGCAGTTCATTGGACAAAGGCCCTCGTCTTCTAAAAGAGGGCACTGTGTAACTATACTGTAAAATATGAGAAGATCATGAAAAGTGATCGCCTCGTTGATCTAGTTGTCGCAGGCGCTTCTGCAGAGCATGAGGTCCTGGGATCAATTCCCAAGTCGGGCAAAGTGTTACTTGGTCTTCTCGTCAGGGATTTCTCAGGAGCCTAGTCTGAAATCTTTCCCGGTTGATGGCAATAGTCTCGCCTCCTATTACATGGGACGTGAAGATATCTGGAGAAATTTGGGTATCCTATAGGTACACCTCTGCCTCACCCATCAGGGATTATATTTCTGAAATAAAAAAAATTGGTTACATAGAGGCAGACTACGATACTAAAAAGGAGGTATTTCTGGAGCACCGTGGGCAATCAGCAGAAAATTATACATATAACAGATGTAGGTCTGTAACGAAAATCTCGAATTATGTTGCGGTGCAATAGGTAGGTATTTAATTTTAGTAAACACGTATAATATAAATTGAGCTGATTAATAGATAATCAATAGAACCATTGATTTCGTCATGTTCTAACGCAAAACAATGGAAAACCCTGTTCCAAATTCAGACTTATTAAACAACTGAGTAGCAACCTACTTGCCTATTTAGGCGTCTTCGTGCTCTGTGACGTGCAACAAAATCGTAAGGTGATGAAAAAAACCTAGAAAATTACTTATTTGCAAAAAAACACACTTTATCGTAAGTGCTTGTTTATTTACATAAGATTACGGCTGTATTCTTCGAAAGGTAATGCGGTAGTAAGTATTATACAGATGAAGATGAGAAGCACAGAACATATGAGAGAACATAAGATTTTGACTTTAAACAGGCTTCTCATCTTTAGGTTATCTAAAGATGAGAAGCCTGTTTAAAGTCAAAATCTTTTTGTCGGGCCCGTCCCATATTCAGTCATTATGTTGCCAGGGGTCAGCGCAATATGTTTTCTCTTCCATTCTTCCTCCACAAACGATTTGTTAAAGTCGAATTATTAATTCACTGGAGTATTCTGACATTTGCTACGGCGCGACACATTCTAAACTTTTACACGTAAGGGGACTACAGGACCTAAACGCAAATTTTGTAAGTTTTATAATGCCTAAAAGTATATGATCCACTGCGGTAAACACAATCAGAAAATATATGATATTCTTCAGGATAATATGCTAGGTAGGTACCTTCATCTTCTACTTCGCCACCGGAACTTGAATCAGATTCTTGCAAATTTATTATGAATGAATCGATAACATTATCGAACCTACTATCGCTAAAGCCACCTTAAAAATGACAGTCTTCATATCACGAGATAACGCACGACCCATCTTTGAATATTTATCTCATGTGCGTCTGACATAGACAGTCCGATACAGATAACACTACCTGCCGCCACGAGCGTTGACGGCGCACTGACAGAGCGCAGCAGCCGATTCTCCCCCCCGTCTCGCCGCGCGTATACCTCAGGGAGTGCACAGCACTAATGGCCACACTATACCTTCACTCACTTAGCTACTCTATCCAAATAATAGTCAAAATGCTTACCGGTAGGACTAATCGTAATGAAGATGACAAAGAGAAAAACAAACACAGCTCGCGTCATTTCTCAGCCAGTCCGTTCCTGACAATGAATGATGCACAACTTAATTACTTGGGTTATTAACATCAATATTGTTTAGCACTTCATATCTTCTTAGCAGGTCGTCCACAAAAGGTATTGGTAATTACCTTGTCTCCATAGGGTTTTGAAAATTTTAATTTAGAGCCATCTATCTTTTGTTCTAAAAACTAACTGATCACGGTGTTCACATGAACGTGAATAACTTTGGATATTGTATGACAGATAGCAGCACGGGTCTCAGAATATTTTTTTTTTCATACTTTAATGTTTCTTTTTTCATTTTGCGTATCGATAATTGGATGAGAATTGAGGGTCAAATAAGGACGCGTCACGTTTAGGCACGTTTCGTTACATGAGAGAGAAGAAAGATATACCTAACTTGGTTTGTCTCTCACACTAAATCTCTCTTAAGCCCACTTGCTAGCACGTTCATGGGTTTTCGTAAATAACTCGGAGTTAATAGCTAACTCGGGGCTAATCAAATCATCTTGCGTCACTAAGGTCCGTATTACAGAAGGTTCCTCAAGTCTAGTTTGAGCGTCAATCAGTCGATCACTGTTTAAGTATAGAATCAGTACTCGAGCATCGGTCATATTCTAGAACGGTAATCAATCTCTATTCAGCTGAATCGAGACTCAAATCGAACCTCAAGCAGAGATGTGTATTGTCTATATATCAGCCTGTTTTCGTTTACGATTTATTTTATTTACCAACTTTGTTTTAATCTTCACTGGATTAAAAATATTAAAATATATCATAAGCGCCCAATTATTTAGGAAATCTGCGTTATTAGTTCGGTCTAGTTCAGTCCCGAATACTCGTAGTACAATTCCTCATTTATTTAAATAAAGTTTAGTAATCTTATAAGCATAATTATTGTAAGGCTTAAAAGACTTGTATCTATGGCCATAAATAGGTACGTACGCTATTTAATAAAAATGTCAGTATGTCAAACAATTTATGCAAATGAAAACATCGTAGATATTTTGATTAGTTTTGTTATTTGTTTTGCTGATTATTATTTATTCTTGTAACTTTTTAAATGGCAGGACGAAAGAAAAATAAAACACAAGAATTTGCAATTCTGGGGCTAGGGGATGCCCACGGTTATGTGGTTTTCTTAAATCGTGGTCTATCATAGGTAGAATTAAATATTTTACCATGCCTTATGAAAACCTGTACCTCTTTATGAAGTTTTCACAATTATATGGGTCCTGTGTATCTCTTAAATATCTAAGAGGAACGCTAAAGTTCAACCTTCTATTTGCATCATCATTGAATAAATTATTGTAATGATCTACTTCTTCAAATATATCCATTTTGATATTAAAACTCGACAACTTACGCTTGAAACAAAAATTGGCATGACAATTCTATGCTCAAGCGCGGTCTCGACCACACTTGGGCGATTACAGATCAAATCACTGCTTGGGTTCGCTTTACGAACTGAGTAACGTTCTAAAATAAAGCGATACTCAGCTGAACTATGATCAAAGAATCTATGCTTGAGGAACGTTCTAAAATTAAAACTTGACTTAAAACTAGTTTTAAACAGAGATCAATGCTTGAGTTTCCTTCTGTAATACGGGCCTAAGAGTGTGAAAGTCTCGAGAAGAGTTTATTATAGAAATGATCCTTTAAAGTGATGATGATTTTTTGTATTTAATAATATACTTACCCAATTCTGCAGTGTTAGTATTTAGGTTTCTCCTGAGAAAAAATGGCTTGAATGACATTCTGCGAAACTGACGTTTTGAGAAAGTGCCATTATCAGTGGCCAATAAGCGAAAGTGACCAAATTTTTTACGATGACATTTTGTGAAAGTGACATTCTGCGTCAAGACCTTTTTTTAATAATATTTACCTATACATACTCGTATACACATAAACTCACGTCTTTTTCCCAAGGGGATAGGCGGAAACTGTAAAACGCCACCTGCTACGCTCGTTACATACTACTTTTGCTTCGTTTACGTTCATACATCTGGTCATACACGCACGCCAGTTGCGAGTACTATGCGCCTGACCTTTCTGAAGTACATCACCAATTAGGTCACTATTATCTACTCCCGGCGTTTCCATTCATATCTGCCTTGTAAATACCTTTTGTTAGACGCCTTTCATTTATTCTTTCAACATGACCGACCATCTAAGCATACAAATTATAAAACTTATTATTTTCCTTATCTGACGTTTACGTCAATCATTAAACAAAATCTCCATGGAAAACACAATCATACAATATGATAGAAATTAAATGTCATATTATAAAATTCAAAGACATAAAGTATTACTTATCGTAATGTAGTGTAAAAGAGATGGGTATACAATTTCCTTTCATTGTTCGTGCTTTCTTTTTTGAGCGGATTACATTCAGGGCACGGACATTGCAATTCTATTTTATGTTTCGGCGATTGAACTGCAATGTTCTCAACTCAAAAAACCTTAATGTCAGGTTAACTCACCCGGTGTTACTTTTTGGGTACGCAACGCATATATAACCAACCTATAATGTTCCCACTGCTGGGACACAGGCCTTCTCTCTCTGTGAGAGGGAGTGGGTCGTAATCCACCACGCGGGCCCATCGCGGGTTGGTGGATGTCACCGAATTTTGTTCAAAGACATGCCGGTTTCCTAACGATGTTTTCCTTCACCGTTTTGAGAGCAGTGGCAATGAAATAATTCACACAAAGTAAAGACCTACAACTCGTAAGTCGCGGCCGTTACCACTGCTCTCAACGCGTATTAACTCCGAGTTTACAAACTCTACATTTATTGATTAGCCCCGGCCAAACGTGCAAGTGGGCCTAATTCTTATTTTTTAGGAAGTTTTAGAAGTGAAACTTGCAACGTGCTGCACGTGCAATTTTTTTTAAGAGGGCGACACTGAATTTTTTTAGAACTGGCCACTTTTAAACTATATAATCAAAAAACAGTTCAAATTTTGAAAATGGAACTCTTTGCCAATATGTGTATGTATTTTATTCATTTGTCATTTGTTTACGATTTGGCGGCAAATTGAAAATTTTCTGTGTCACGTCAGCATGAATTTAACGCGAGAAAATTTTAGTACAATGATTTTTTATGACTTTCGATGTCATTTAAGTCAACAAAAAGTTATGATAGACTTCGATTGGCCTTTCACGATGAAGCCCCATCTTGTGCCACTGTTTACAGCTAGTTTAATGAGTTTAAACGTGGTCGCACTAATCTCACCGATGATCTGCGTGAGGGACGGCTTTTTACGGCAACGACTGAATATAACATCAGTGTTGTGCGGCGTATGATATAGACTGACAAAAGAATAAGTTATCAGCAGATTCGGACAAGCTTAGGCATCGGTATGAGTCAAGTGCACAAAATCCTCCATGAACATTTAGCGGTCAGGAAGCTTTGTGCCCGGTGGATACCACATAATTTGACAGAGGCCCAAAAACTCCGTCTTGTTGATTGGTGTCGTGAAGTGGTTCAAAGATTTAACGGAGATGACTCAAATGCTGTGTTTAACATACTTACGGGTGACGAAAGTTGGATTTATTGTTATGATCCTGAAACTAAGAGACAGTATGCTGTCTGGGCGTTTCCTTCCGAGGAGTTGCCAACTAAAGTGAAGAGAGGTCCAAGCGTGGGCAAAAAGATGGTGGCCTCGTTCTGCGGAAGGACAGGTCATTACGCAACAATTGTTTTAGAGGATCGAAAAACAGTTACTGCAGAGTGGTACAATAACAATTGTTTGCCACTTGTCTTGGAAAAAGTTCGGGAGAAACTACCTCGCAGTAGGATCCTCCTTCACCATGACAACGCCTCGTCGCACACCGCTGACGTGGAATTACTGGGTCACCCGCCCTAAAGCCCCGACCTCGCACCTTGCGATTTTTATTTATTTCCGAAAATAAAAGAAAAACTTCGACGAAAACGTTTTATAGACGCCAAGGAAGCAGTGGCTGCGATTCAAAATGCCGTCGAAGAGACCCCTAAGGACGAGTGGGTAAAGTGCTTTTCGCAGTGGTTCCATCGGATGCAGCGATGTATTGATGTAAATGGACACTATTTTTAAAAGATATAATAAAACGAATAACTTGCTAGTTTGTTCAGTTTTTGATTTTCTAAGAATTTTCAGTGTCACCCTCGTAAGTAGGTAAGTACGTAAGTTGTAACTAGCTGACCCAACGTTGTCCCGTCCTTTAAGAAAAATCACTTTCAGTTTTCACTAATTTTCGAATTTTCTCGGCAAACTTTTCCAATTTTTCGTTCGGTAGAAACCTAATTCGTACTATTACGAACATTTAAAATAAAGTATCACTAAAGTGGTCTACCCGTTCTCAAGTGATGTGCTTACCAACGAACAATTTAATTTTTATTATATAGATTAGTTAACGTTTTGTACTTAAGGCGCTGACAAGACGAAATTGACTAAAATAAGCTGCTCTTAAGAAAAAAAATTGCCAAATCTGTATAGTTTGCGGTAGCAGAAAAAATATATGTTAATTTTGAACATATTTCCAAGAGCTTGGTTGTTACCAAAACATGTATTGAAAAAAAATCTCGATACAAACTAACGTTAAACTAACCTCTTACCTTGAGGTCTAATCCAAAATATCTGTATAAAATATCAACATACGTTACGTATTTAATTAATAACAAGAACGTCTTATTTGAATAGAACAGAACTTGGTTGTTTTTTATTTTCGATTAATCAACTCAATTTTGAGTAAATAGATACTTGCTTCATATTTTGCAATAAATCACAAGCGTTGTGTCATCGCGCTTCTCTTTCTTTTCTATGCAATCTGACAGTGACCGCGGTTTAGGTGTTGTCAGCGTCTTAATTCTTAAAGTTCATATGGATTTCGTAGAAAGCTCGCCATAATTAAAAACATAGTACCTACCATGCATCATCTGCCTAGCCTTTTCCCAACTAGTTTTTCCAGTCTAACCGGAAGCACCTGAATACCACTATTTTAAATGGAGTAACTGCCTATCTGACCTCCACAACCCAGTCCCTGGGTAATACGATACCCCTTGGTAAGACTACTTGTCAGACTTTCGGGCTTCTGAAGACCGGTAACGACTATCAAAGATCCACGAATGACAGCCGGGATCAATGGCTTAACGTGCTGTCCGAGGCACTTCACCAAGACACAGGTCTTGGTATGTAAAGATCGTCACTCATCCACGGATTAACCGCGGCAAGTGTCGCTTAACCTGATCGATCGGGCCGGGCGGCCCCGGGACAGGTATTACTGAGCCACAAACCTCTACAACTTAGTACTTACCTATATTAAAAAAAAAATCCTTTATATTTCGATTTCTAACTGTGTAGATAGTACTCCTAAAATTAAGAGATTAAGGCGGTGACAAGACCCAATTGACCAAAATAGGCTTCTCTTAAGAAAGAAAATTGCCAAATCTGTATAGTTTGTGGTAGCGGAAAAAATATATGTTAATTTTGAACATATTTCCCAGAACTTGGTTGTCACCAAAACACGTTTTGAAAAAAAAATCTCGATACAAACTAACCTCTTACCTTGAGTTCTAATCCAAAATATCTGTATTAAATATTAACATAAATTACGTATTTAATTAATAACAAGTACGTCTTATTCTAATGCAGAACTTGGTTGTTTTTTATTTTCGATTACTCAACTCAATTCTGAGTAAATAGATAATTACTTCATATTTTGCAATAAATTACAAGCGTTTTGTCGTCGCGCTTCTCTTTCTTTTCTATGCAATCTGACAGTGACCGCGGTTTAGGTGTTGTCAGCGTCTTAAAAAGAAAATTCACTAATTACTAACTAAAACTATTTTTTGTAAAGCCACTTCGGGCCTGTCCGTAATTAGGTTAACCGCACTAATCCCCCTTACCGGACTTTAGAGCATCCGGGATATTCTGCAATCCCGGAGGTTAGCCCGGGACATCGTTTTGGTTCACTTCTAACAGTTCAAACTGATCATTGGACGCTTGACTTATGTTATGTAGCTGGTAATTTATTACACAGTTTAAAGGGTAAGGTTAGGGTAAGGGAGTTTACTAGCGTGTCGAGTATTATATTTTATTAAATTCTGCATTTTATAAATAGAGAATAGAATTTGAATGGTTAGGTGACCACCTTTACAAACCGATACTCCTCCGTGCCTCGGACAGCACGTTAAACCGTTGGTCCCGGCTGTCATTCGTGGATCTTTGACAGTTGTCATAGGTCATCAGAAGCCCGAAAGTCTGACAACTAGTCTTACCAAGGGGTATCGTATTACCCAGTTACTGGGTTGTGGCGGTCAGATAGGCAGTCGCTCCATGTAAAATACTGGT
Source organism: Atethmia centrago (assembly GCA_905333075.3). Classification (NCBI taxonomy): domain Eukaryota; kingdom Metazoa; phylum Arthropoda; class Insecta; order Lepidoptera; family Noctuidae; genus Atethmia; species Atethmia centrago. Next base: position 23,730,047 of record HG995374.1, on the reverse strand, counting down.
AATCAACTGTCTCCGGTTAGAATGGAAGCTGACCCCAACATAGTAGGGAAAAAGCTCGGATGATTGATTGACATAAAGATAATTGAATATAAAAAAAGAAAATATATAAAGAAGAAATTATGAATAGAAGATAAAGAATCAATAAATGGAGAATGAATATAGTATATAAGACCTTTATAGTAATTTTGGAAGCACAGTGAATGACAGTGTCGAGTTACAGGTAGAAAACCGGCCAAGTGCGAGTCGGACTTACGCACGAAGGGTTCCGTACCATTATCTATAAAACGGCAAAAAAAAATCATGTCTGTTGTATGGAAGACCCCTTAAATATTTATTTTATTCTGTTTTATAGTATTTGTTGTTATAGCGGCAACAGAAATACATCAACTGTGAAAATTTCAACTGTCTAACTATCACGGTCCATGAGATACAGCCTGGTGACAGACGGAAAGACAGACGGAAAGACAGACGGACAATGGAGTCTTAGTAATAGGGTCCTGTTTTACCCTTCGGGTTCTGAACCCTAAAAATCGAACCGAGTTTGTTTGAAATTAGCTGCCAGATTTTTAACCGGAACTTATATAGAGATAGTAAACCTCACAAACATTTTCCTGTAACGCTTATTCGCGTTTCACTAACACTACGCGACACACGGATTTTCAACTCGGCGCTAAGCCGAACGCTGAATATCCAACAGTGCGATTTTATTAGGCAATAAATACAATTCATGTAGCGCAGTGTAAGTGAAAACGGTCAGTAGTGTCCTACGTTTCAGGGGGCCTACTCTCTGAGTTTGACAACGAAGATACGGGCCCGTCCAAAAGTAGTTCGAAGTGTAAGTAGTTAGAACTTCGGAGTGAGCCGTACACCCCATTTATTAACTTTTTCGGACGAGTAAAACAACACACCGGGAGTAGGGACAACTGTCAAATTATGGTGTCATTATTTTTTAGGTGGGCCCCAAACTAATCTTATTATCGTAAGAGGAATCGCCCGTAACTTCGCCTGAAACTACGGATTTCGTGCTTAGGGTGTAGACCTCGCAGGAAAGTCCGAAAGGTTACCGAGGCCCCTCGCAACACAGGTAACGGAAGGAACACGGGTGGGTTTTAGTCAATAAGCATCTGACACACCTTCTCGCTCCGCCCAGAGCGGGAGAAGTTATTTGATAATGTCCAAACCAAGAAAAAAAAGAGGGTGTAGACCTCCTGGTGGTTAGGTAGTCGTTGTTCTTACTGTAAGCTCTTACCTCCCCGAATATTAAAACCTTCAGCGTTCTATAATTTGTCCTACTCAAAGGGTGAATTTTTAATAAAAGTGACAAGTTGTTATCTCATCCTGAAGGCGCAATGATAAGGCGTTTTCCATCTAACTGTTTTTTTTTTATGCGGCATGATAAGCGAAATATTTACTTTTAGTCTTTTATTAACGGATTTGTACCTAAATAAATTTACAAAAGTTTATTCAGAAGGCTATTTTTTTGCGATTTTCGTTAAAAACAAAACAAAATTGTTTTGAGAAAAACCATGAATAAATGAATTTTACCTCTGATTTTGCATCACAATATTTTTTATGATTCCTACGAGAAAGCCCCATTTACATGATGCGACCTTCTTGCCTATGGCATACAGTAACATTGAAGCAACAATAAATAATTCTACAACATTCGACAACTTTTATTGTTGCTTCAACTTATTGCATGCCACTGGTGCCGATTCCCTTGTTCACAAACTAAACTAAATTTAAGTTCAGTGTATCTTTTTCTTTCTATTTCATTAAGAAAAGTACAGAAGATACATTTTAGTTTAGTCCTGTCAAATTAATCGGCGCCTGTCACTACTCCATACAAGTTTAGACGTGATTAAAAACTTGCCTACTAAAATTACGTCAATTTACGTCAAGCGCTGATTAATTTGACAGGACTGAACTAAAATTTATCTTCTGTCCTTTTCTTAATGAAATAGAAAGAAAAAGATGCACGGAACTTAAATTTAATTTAATTTGTGAACAAGGGAATCGGCGCCACTGGCAATTAAATCGCACCGTGTATAGGTTTACAGACAGGCGCTTTACTTTGTGTAAATTATTACTCCCAAAACGATGAAGGAAAACATCGTGAGGAAACCGGCATGTCCTAGAACCAAAAATTTGAAGACATGTGACATCTACCAACCCGCACTGGGCCCGCGTGGTGGATTACGGCCCACTCCCTCTCACAGAGAGGAGGTCTGTGTCCCAGCAGTGGGAACATTATAGGCTGATTATCAAAATCAAAATATTTTAATTTCACATAAACCTACATGGGCACTTATGAAACGTCAGAAGCTAGGTACACGGTTCCAATTGGTCGTTTCCTATGGAGAAGAGAAGGCAAGAAACTCCACGGTTACTCTTTTAAAAATAATTGGCTTTTACAATGTTTTCAAATTACAGTGTTAATAGGTATGGGAGGACAGTGTAGGCCTGTCGAGACATACCAGGTACTTAAAAAAAAAAAAAGAAAAGGTCTACAAAATATCTAGTCTATTAAGCCTACAACGTTCTCACATTCACATGGTACACACAAATCTGTGTAAAATATTAATAAAATAATAAAAATAAAAACCCATTTAAAGCAAATGACATGTTTGCCATTACAACAAGTCTGAAATCAGAATTGTAGGTATATAATGTCAAACAATAAAAATATTATGTCAAAAAAGTGTGTATAAAAAATAATAATAATAAACATCGTAATTATGTATGTTTTATGTTATAGGTTTAAGGTCGCTGTTTGGTTGCTGGCGTAAAATAACTGTGAAAGGAGGGTCACTTATAAATAATAATCAACATCAAATTATTAAAAATGTAATCATTTAACATTTAAGGCTCCTTCAAACAGGCGCGACACGCGACGCGACACAAAGGCACCGCGTGTAGCGCTACAAGCGGTGCCTTTGTGTCGCATCGCGTGTCGCGCTTGTTTGTAAAGGCTCCTTCAAACAGGCGAGACACGCGACGCGACACAAAGACACCGCGTGTAGCACTACAAGCGGTGCCTTTGTGTCACGTCACGTGTCGCGCTTGTTTGTAGGAGCCTTTAGAGTCTTTAACCTTTATCAAAATAAAGTAAAAAGCAACTCTCCTTATAAAAAAAAACGACCAAGTGCATGTGGAACCACGAACAATGAAGGGTTCCGTAGTTGGGATGAATTTATCCCAAGAACAAACTTAATATTATAGTTGCTAAACATGTTCACCCATACATTCCAACTGCAAATGTAAGTTGGTCTACTATTACTCGTTAACCTTTAAAACCTACTTAGCTGTGATAGTTTTCCTTTTAACTTTGTTATATGTGTTATGCCTTGATTTTTTTCACATATCGAACACAACTATTTAACTGGCAGGGATAGGGGGGGGGGGGGGGGGGGAATTGGCTCTAACTACTTAACAATAACTTTAAAGCTTACCATTTCGCAAACGGATCCCTGAATCGAAAAATACACTCGCAATATTTTTGAACGACCTTTCCAACAGTTCCCCACACAATGGGATAGATGTGGAAAAAACATCCCCACTTTACGTGTAGGGACGGTAACCCAAAGTTTTAGATTTTATTTAACCACTTAGTCGGCGTGGTTAAGTATTGCATCCCCTGCCAAATTACTACTGTCTAGTACTAAGAGCTAAGGCCACGGACAGACAGACGGACATGGCGAAGCTGTAAGGGTTCCTTGTTGTATACGGAATCCTAAAAATACAAGCACTTAATAGGTATATAAAGTTAAGATAATATCAAAATCCAGAATCTAATCAGCTTTTACTTAATCGATCCATAACTTATTTTTATGTACACACATCAAAAGTGTCTAGGGATCAAGGTACTTTTTAAATATATTTTATTGCCATAATGAAATTAGAATTATTTATTCTTCGGTTAAATACGTATTATTAAAATAAAAATATAATATCCTAACCTAACTGAAACTACGAGTATTAACAAACTAAAATATGGCGTCGAAAAATTCCTCCGCATCGCTGTCGACTGGTACTGTACCTAAGAGACTGGCGGTATTGCCACGTTGTATGGCAATGCTTATCCTCTGGTCAAGGTAAAAACCAGCCCTTGGGCCACGGGAAGTGTCAACTAGCAGCCTGGAAATAAAAAAAAAATGTCTAATTAGATTAACTCTTTTTTTTTAAGTTGAATAAAATGTTGTCGTATGTGCTATGTAGATCGACGAAGTACTCTCTGCTTTTGCATTAAAAAAGACTTTTCGCAATTTTCTCTCTCTCTCTAATCCAGCATAAGCAATGCTTGATTTTTCACCGTAGTTAATCATGAAATTAAAATGTGATAAAAGGATAAAATTTAAAGTTGTTAAAGGTTTCAATTAGTACTTTGAATTTCCACCGTTAACGTATATAACATAATGGCAGCGATTCGGCATACTCAATATACGTATAATATGAGTTCATCCAAATCACGTTACGGAATGGCCGCCCGCGTCCGTTGTAACAGGCGAAAAAGATTTTCTGTTGTGTGTACGGCATCCCTATTTGGCAGAGCTCTTCTTTGAAGCATATCCCATGCGTGTTCAATGGGATTCAAGTCTTGCGATTGAGCAGTTCATGGTAGGACGTTGATATTAGCTGCGGCAAGTGTGTTTGCAACGCCTCTGGCAGCGTGTGGACGTGCATTATCATGCATTAGCAGAAATGAAGCACCAAATTGGCTCTGCAAAGGAATGGCAACATCTGATACAATCGTTTCAGCGAAAATCCAAATCAGTTCGAGTCATCCGCCGATCCGAATACCAACCGGCAGCAAGTTCATCATGCACCCTGAAATTATACTGCTTGCGGTAGCGTCAGAGGTCGGGTTGCCTCCTTCCCTCAAATATGGCGAGGGGATGATGGCTGATCTTTGCGTTATGCTCGTGAACGGATGCTGCTTGTAGTGTTTGGTCGTCTTGCTAGTCAGCAGTAATTACTAATAACTAACAAAACTATAGTCATAATTTTGTTAGTTATTAGTAATTACTGTTTATTTATTTTACTTCGATGGTGCTAGTTTATCATTAGTGACTTCGAGTTACAGCTGTATTTTTATGTAAGTGGGCACGCTCTTTATGCCTGGAGGCTTTTATTTCGGTATTAAATTCTGTTTACGATTTTATTTCTGCTTGAGTATAGTTTTTTTAGTTGGTAGGTATAGTGGCGAGTGATAGCTGATATGGAAAATAATTTTATTTAATGTTTTGTGTTGGGTGATGTTATTTGCATTATCTAGAATCAAGTTTTTCTAAATTAACAGACAGCTGTGCTGCTGGAGAGTTTCTTGCGCCACTTCTTCTTCTCAGCTAAAGCACTAGGAAATGGTGCAGGGCGGGCGTTTTTGGGGGACTGGTCTTATGTAATTTTGACGTTCGAAAAGTGTTGATTCTCAGCCTACTTTGAATAAATGACTTTTGACTTTTATTTTGACCCCGCCCTACCATAGTTGTTCCACCACTGTATGCATGGACTTCCTGGCATGATTTAAAACGTTCTTGGCTTCCAGGGGTCTTCCAATAATCAAGCAAATTTCTTATGGTTTGATTGCTTATTAACATCCCTGAAGAGCCCCGTAACCAACATTATCGCAGTTATTGTACGATAACATCGAGCAGTAATTTTTATGTAACGATCTTTTCTGCTTGTGCTGATGCAAGGTCGTCCACCATTTCAGTCTGCCACGCTGCCAGTGATGCGGTAACGTATCCAAAGGCGACTTATGATACTCTTCGTAGTGCCCAGAGCGATTGCCACAGCACGTTGCAGAGAACCAGCTTCCAACACGGCTCTTATAATTTCTTCTCGGCTCTAATGACGTCTTCTCACCATAATAACGTTATTTTGTATTGATTCCACTTAGAAGTATGGCAGAAACTTTACTGATTAGGTCTCAAAAAGAATACGACCTGACCTTCTGTCAGGTCGTATTCTTTTTGAGACCTAATCAGTAAAGTTTCTATTTTCATCTTTTGACCGAAATTAAAAACTATTCCGTTTTAAAATTACAAAATTAACTCAAAAGTATCTATAAGAGTTACAAAAATATAATTAAACTAGCAAAAACGTATCAAGCACGTTTTTGCTTGATCATTTAATCGAGATAAATACTTTTGATGTATTTATCTTAATTAAATGATCAAGCGCTTAACTTATATTATGCGAAACAGAAACTGTGGGAATACCCAGGACGTTAAATCACCTGGTAGGCGTGCAATAGTTATGAAGTTTTAAATCACGTACCCACATTCATTAAATAAAAAGAATCACACTTAATTCACTTATAATATCAGTCTTTCCAAAGCCTTAAGCGGGTTTTCGAATTAAACCCTGTTTTCCTAGTCGTACCAATCGCTGCATTCGGTTGGCATTATTTCAATAAGTATTGTGGGACATCCTATTTGTTTTTCTAAAATACCAATTGAAATTGTAAGTTCCATTTTAATAAACTCAGTATGTAGTTAGAAGGCAGGTTTGACCAATCCAAACAAGTAACGCGGGTATTTTACCCATTTTGAACATTTATAACAATTAGTTGGATTCAGTTTTAGAGTGTGCCGACCTTCCTTTTAACCCAAATATAGATTAGCACCAATTAAACTTATGACATAAGTACTAATAAGCTTTATTTAATATCAGTCATATAAGTAGCAATACGTTTCCGACATTATGTTGAAACGGCACATCTATATCAAATAAGTCGTTGTATTACGAGTCTAGCATTAAGTATAAAAAACCGGCCATGTACGTTTCGGACCACGCACAATGAAGGGTTCCGGAGTTGGGATTACTTAGGACGAATTTATTCCAAAAACAAACTTAGCATTTTAGGTAAAAATGTTGACATGTTCTCCCATACATCGATTTATGCCACGGTCAATTCTCCAACTGCAAATTTAAGTTGGTCGACTATAAGGGTAAGCGCGCACTACGAATTTTAATTGTTGCGAATAATAATCGCAGATCTGTGAAAAATACTAATATATTAGAGTCCGTGCACTGCAGTTAAAAATCGCTTGAGAATTCGCTTGAAAAATTGTTTGTCGTTTGCGATTTTATTCGGAGTTTAAAAATCGCAACGTTTTATAATCGTAGTGCGGGCATAGCCTTACTCGTTAATATTACGTAAGTGGATCGTTGAATCGAAAAGTGGTGTTCACAGACCAATATTTTTGAGTGGCCTATCTAACGATACCCCACACCATGGGGTAGACGAGAAAAAAAAAATATCATCCCCACATTACGTGCAAGGGAGGTACTCTAAAAAAAAATATTTATCAAGAGATTATTTTAGACTTTGTTGGCGTGATACCTATGCTAAATTGCAGCGTTGACATGGCGAAGGGTTCCTTGTTTACTACGAAACCCTAAAAACGATGTCACAATTTGTCAAATGTGCCAATGTTTTTTGAAAGTGTGCGGAGATCACCGCAACACTGACCAATGAGCCGTTGTTATACGTAGATGGCGGGAGGGGGGAGGGGGGGCAACAATAGTGGTACAATGACACTTTTTTTTTCTTTTGAGGGTGGGAATTCATCAAATAACTTCTCCCGCTCTGGGCGGAGCGGGAGGGTGTGTCAGACTCTTACTGACTAAAACCCACCCGTATTCCTTCCTGTTGCCTGTGTTGCCAGGGGCCTCGGTGACCCATAAGTACCTTCCCGCGAACGCTGAATACGGAAACTAGCGTTGTGCCGTTATAACACTTTATGAATTATGCGCTTTTGAGCACTTATGCCGTAGGTATGCACTCAATATCGCATTTTTACAGAAGTGTAATAATGATATTACTAGGTGAGCGATATGTATATTGGGTAAATATATTTTTGAAATGTGTGAATTAAACCTTTCATTTGATACACTGTTGGGTATCAAATGAAAGGTTTAATTAGCACATTTCCCAATTAACATCATTAATATTTTTCAATCAAGATGCTTCTAACGATACCTCATTTGTCAAATTCTGATAAGTACCTAGTTTAGAAGTTATGAGGCAACAGATGAACATACATACATACCGGTCAACATCATAAACTTTTTGCTTCGCCATAAATACCAAGCGACTAAGTAGCGAGAGGGTGAGGGTTCAGTGGTGTTGAAAATAAAATGGAGTAACGTTATAATAGACAAATAGAGTACTTAATAAAGAAAATAGACGACATTTTGCCGTTGGCAGTATCTAATATCATAAAATATTCTGGCGTTATCTAGAGCGTTGACGGAAATGTACCATAACCCTCTCAGGAATAATAAGTAAAAACTGGTGTTGTTTCATGGGAAAAGAACCAGCCTATTATCATTTACATAATCAGCCTATAATGTTCCCACTGCTGGGATACAGGCCTTCTCTCTGTGAGAGGGAGTGGGCCGTAATCCACCACGTGGGCCCAGTGCGGGTTGGTAGATGTCACATGTCTTCGAATTTTTTTGTTCTAGGACATGCCGGTTTCCTCACGATGTTTTCCTTCACCATTTTTGAGAGCAATGGTGATGAAATAATTTACACAAAGTAAAGCGCCTGTCTGGGTTCGAACCTACGACGTACATCTCGTAAGTCGCGGCCGTTACCACTGGGCCACCACTGCTATCACTTCAAGCTAAGTCACAATAACCGTTTTTGTTCAAATTAGTCAATCAAAACACGAGTAGAATCGAAAGATGATGGCATTCGTATCATAATATCAATCCTTATCCAACTAAATAGTTCAGTAATCAAGGTTGTTTAAGTACATGTATATACAAATCCTCTTTAAATTATTCGAATCGGACCTTTCGTTTAGAAGTTTCGACGGGTATAAAAATGCTAAAAGTAAGAAAAATGCCGTGGTGTGAGCGAACAGCTACGCTTAGTTTATTGGTTACCTACATATTTTATTTTTTGTGGATTAACACGTAGCATTTACTACTTTTAATCCCAGTAGTAGGTACGTGCCCGTGGGATATTTTCCGACATGGGATTATAGCCGCGGGCAAAAGCAAGTACCAAAATATAAGTATAAGTTCTCTATTTTTTTAATTTCTTTATTTACCATACTTCTTATTTGACATTGGCTGACTAAAAAAAACACCTCTGCTTCACAGAAAAATATACCAAAGCACAGATAATAATTATAATACTACCAGAGGCAGAATGCCGCAATCTTAGCGTTTCTTTTTGGTTTCTTTACAAAAATTGCTTTGTGCGCGCTTTTTGTCGTTTCATATTGTAACATCAATTTTGTATATTTTTATTAATATATTCTTATCTTTCTCCTATTCCCCTTGTCTTGGCTGTATGAAGGATGTTCTGCATGAAAATTGTTGTTTTTTCCTATGAGATTGATGTTTGTTATAAATTACTACTGGTTTGAACAGAACTTACGTTTTGCTACGTAGAATAAAATTTGTTCTAAGATAAGGTCAAATGTTGGTTAGCTATGGCGAAATAGGTAATAAGCTGTGACGTAATGTTTGTTGTGACGTAATGTACTTATTAATTACACAGTTACGATCGAGTCAAAGTTTTATTCGTGTTCGGGTTGACCTTGTTATTGGACATAGATTTCTCTATCATTTTTCTCCTGAAGATACCTGCTTATTAACGTTTTATACGCATGTACCTACAAAATCAAAAAATCAAAATATTTTATTCCACATAAACCTACATGCAAAGGTATAAATATGTCCAGATAGACAGTCAACGCTGTGAACACTTCAAAAAAACTTGCATTCCTTCCCCGTTTTCAGTGTCGCGCTGTCACTGGACTGACACTGCTCAGTAAAATATTATATTGTTAACAATGACGGTTTGTGTAATTAAAGTGTGTAGAAATTACAAAGGTCGACCTAAAACTACGAAAAAAGTCAGCTGTCATCATAAGTAACATTATTTTGTATTATTTCCAGAAAAATAAGTCATTAAAATATTAAAAAATATATATTCGCCATTTTGTGGTTGACGTGAGTGTTGGCAGTTTATGAAATCAAAAAAAAAATGGCCTAGTATGTAATACATACTTACCGTAAAATGGGGTGAATAGAAAGGTTTTCAACTTTTGGATCGAAATTTTAGTATGTTTTTATCAAATTCAAAAAGTAACAGTTATAGTGTCTTGTGAGTTAAAGCGTAATAAAGTGTTTTCAATTAAAGATTAACTTATTTTCCTTCTCATTTATTTAATAAATTACAATATGTACGCGTTTTCTATTTACCCGCGATATGGGTGAATGGAGTCGAAAAGGGGGTCAATAGAAAAAAATGCTAGGGTTGTCAAAATGTATTTATGGATTATTACAAACAAAAACACAAACCTAAGTACAAATATATTTACCTATTATTTGACCATTATTTTTCAAAAAATACAACAGGGCTGGTAAATTACATTTTTAATGCAACACAATTAGAGCAAAACACCAGTATAAAAAACTTTAAAAGTTTTTTATACTGGTGCTGTTTTTTTCTATAAAATACACAACAGTGTATTTTATAGAAAAAAACTGTTTATTCCGTCAGTCAGAAAAAATATTAAGAATTATTATATTTTTACCCAATAAACATCTTCATTAAAAAAAAATAAACGATCTTATAAAAGTGAACTATTCCTTCTAAATACCTACTTGTGATGTATGCTTATAAAAGCATACATAGACAAGTAGGTATAGAATTGTCCTTTGCTTCAGCATAATTATTATAAACTTCACATCATATAAACCAACAAAAAACTAAACCTAGCAAAGAAACTAAATAAAATCAACAAAAAACAAAACCTTTGTGAAACAAATAAAATCAAAAAATGAAGTTAACATATTCTTTATCAAAAAAATAAACGATCTTATAAAAGTGAACAATTCCTTCTAAATACCTACTTGTGATGTATGCTTATAGAAGCATACATAGGTACACAAGTAGGTATAGTATTGTCCTTTGCTTCAGCATAATTATAAACTTCACATCATATATTGGCATAGGCCAATAATGATGTAAAATTTATAATTACGAGTACCTAGCAAAGAAACTAAATAAAATCAACGAAAAACAAAATCTATGTGAAACAAATAAAATCAAAAAATGAAGTTAACATATTCTAATCATCAGTACGTAGGTAAGTAATTATTAAAATATTATCTGGAGTTACTAGATGATAATACTATATTTAAGTATTATCATCTAGTAAGTCTTTTAGAATAGCCTCATCATCTTTATAATACTTGTTCGGCCTTGCAGTTTTCTTTAAATTTATTATAATAGGCGCTGCAGGGGAAGCTTTTTTATATTTCTTAACATAGCTAATATTTTTGCGAGTTTCTAAAAAGTTTATATTTTCTATTATCTTTATTTTCTCCTTTTTTATCTTTGGTAAAGCATTAGTTATAACTTCTGCGACAGAATATTCTTCTCCGTTATTTGCTAATGGACAGTTTAATTGACCATCATGATCATACACATTATTTAGACCGGTTTCGATATTTTCAGCTGCTCCTGTAGGGTTTATTATTAACGCATCACTTAGTGGACAATTTTCAATAGTTAGCTCTCCTCCACATACCAAGTCATCTTCGAAATATACAGGCATATCCAACACAGTGTCATTGATGTCTATATTATCATTTGGTTTATCTGTAAATGCATTGCCTATGTCCATATTTTCTTCTCTGACGTCATATAATTGGTCTATCGACGTGCTTGTCTCTCTCTTTGTCTTCTTACCCTTTCCTTTTCCTTTAATACTTTTTTAATGTTTATTGTTTCTTTAGGATATAGATTTTCTTTTTCCACTGAATTATCAAGCTTGTTTATTTTTCTTTGTGGTTTTGATGTACTCGGGCCGGGTGTTGCTTCCGAGTCTACGTAATCCTCAGTAGATTCACTGACACTCTTTCCTGCCACCACATCGAGTTTCCGCTTTCTTTTTACTTCTTTCACGCCCATTGTACCATATCGCATGTCGTTTAATAAAGTTAGTACAGACTCATCCACTGCTTCCCTATGTCTATTGATATCGGTCGACTGTGCTGGTATTCGAGATAGCACTTGTGTAGAATCTAACGGATAGATACCAGTTTTTTTAAAACCCGCTTTTAAATTAGACTCAGCATTTTCTTGTATAGCCTCCATTAATTTCTTTAATAATTTAGGGAAGCAACCCTTTGGCACACATGTCTCATTACTGCCATCGGTTTTCTTCCACTTAAGAAGTATTTGCCGCCAGGCTGCCTTCATAGGCCTAAAAAAGGCTACATCGAGAGGTTGAGTTAGGTGTGTTGAATTGCTCGGTAAAAACACAAAATCAATTTGATGCTCTTTGCATAGTTTTATCATGTCAACCGACAAATGTGAAGATAAATTATCGCCTATTAGCAGCTTTTTTCCCGGTTTGTCAGCGAAGTATGGAATAATGATGGATTGTACCCAATCTTCAAAAATGGTACCGTCGAACCATCCTGATGCCGAACGATTATACCTTGCACCTCTAGGCCCGTGAGAAACCCATGTGTTGTACAAATTTTGGGCTTTATAAACCACATATGGTGGTAAAATCTCGCCCTCTGCCGATCCAGCTATCATTAAGGAAACAGAAGCCTTTGAGTGGTTCATGACGCGTTCTGGATATTTAGTGCCGCGTTTCGTAATAATTTTTCTGCGCCCAGGATCGTCTGCGAGATTTGTCTCGTCATAATTGACGATATTTGCTGCTGGAACATTGGCCGAAGATTTTTGTAGCTCTTCAAAATATTTTGTTACAATTTCTGCTGACACGGCAGCTCGAGACCTTTTAATATTTTGGCATATCCGTTGGGAAATTTTATCTTTATGTCTGTTTAAAAAACATTGGATGAAATCGGGCCCAGGGAAATTATTTTTGAATCGCTTATTTGTAATTCCAATTTTGTCCAGGTACATTTTAACAATATATCTTAAGTCTAGTGTATCCAGTGGATATCCCCATTCTGCACAAACATTAATATACTGGATGATATAGTCTTCCGTTTCCAACGAAAGGGCTCTTTGCCCACCTTGAGATTTGACTAGTCCTTTGCTGTGACGATACAACACTGATGGATGCATATTGTGTTTGATAGCTACTGTTTTTATCGAATCATTACCCATCAAATAATCTTCCACCGCTTGCTTAAGAATATTTTCGTCATACCTTTTGTAGCGCTTGCCTCCAGGTTCAGGTTTATAAATACGCGGCATTGTCCAATATAATCTGAACAAACAAAATACGCAATTATTTTCATTAGTCATAAAAATATGAACAATAACCTAAGTATTTCATAAAATAACAGTCTTTAGGTACCTACAATCTACGTAGGTAAGTACAAAAATGTATCAGGTATAATTTTGGTTGGCAGCCCTAGCAATAACAATCCTAATCACCCCAAACGCATTGCTTCTCACCCCTCGTGCACTTCTATTCAGCCTTTACGCGTTTCTATTTACCCCATACTCAATTCTATTCACCCCTCAGGCGTCTTCTTTTCACCCCGAATTTATTCAATTTATAGGTAACATAACATTTGGGCATATTTAGAACAGAAATCATGCTTAATTTGGCTTACCTTTAAGTTTTCTCAATAGTTAAATAACAAACACTTTTCAACAATTCGTATTGATGGCGAAATTCAATCGTAGTACCGAACAGAAATAAAAGTTTTACACAGCCCAAAATCGCAACCGTTAGTTGATCACTTTTACACATTATTTTTCGCATTTAGGAACAACTTCACTATTAATGACGGTGTTGCCATAACAGAATCAATGTTGCCGTATGTAAAAAAATCAAATGTAGCTAATTTCATGTAGCACAGTGAGAACATGGATGCAATGTAAAAAGTTTCGTTTTTTTTTCTATTCCCCCCTTGAATTCTATTCACCCCATTTTACGGTACTGATACTCGAAAAGCGATGCCAGGCATGTAGTTTTTGAATAGGTTAAATCAATATGGGGTATCATTTTGGGGTTTTACATTTTTTAACGATGCTAATGTGCTAAAGTTTCATCAAAATTGGCCGAGAAGTTTCCAAAAATTTAACTGTACAGTACATTTGTATGCAAAGTATGAAAATGTCCCGAGCTCCGACCCTCATGAAATTTATTTACCTATTGTTATTGTTTTAACCCGATTCAAATTACATTTTTATCTTAACGCGCTGACAAGACCCAATGACCAAAATAGGCGTCTATTAAGAAAAAAAAATGCCAAATCTGTATGGTTTGTGGTAGCGGAAAATAATAAATGTTAATTTTGAACATATTTCCCAGAACTTGGTTGTTACGAAAACACGTTTTGGAAAAAAAATCTCGATACAAACTAACGTTAAACTAACCTCTTACCTTGATGTCTAATCCAAATAATCTGCATTAAATATCAACATACGTTACGTATTTAATTAATAACAAGAACGTCTTATATGAATGCAGAACTTGGTTGTTTTTTATTTTCGATTACTCAACTCAATTTTGAGTAAATAGATCATTATAATTGCTTCATATTTTGCAATAAATTACAAGCGTTGTGTCTTCGCGCTTCTCTTTCTTTTCTATGCAATCTGACAGTGACCGCGGCTTAGGTGTTGTCAGCGTTTTAAGGATATTTTTGTAGATACACTCAATACTAAGATAAATTTCTCCCTATTTTAATGGCAATTTTTCAACAATTGGTATCATTATGGGATAGGTATGGGAGGACAGTGTAAGCCCGTCAATAAGTACATATTTGTTTTCCACTATCACATACACATATCCTAGAATCCAAAAGAATTCAACTTTTATATTTGAGCCGCCTCCGAAAGAAATCAATTTGTTTCATCTAAGCAAGCTCGACTCCTGGGAACTTATAAACTGCAAACAATACGACAGTTCCTGAGTTGTCTCCGAAGAATTGTAAGTGGTAAAAATACAAGAGAGAATTTTAAGTAGAACGCTGAGCACAGCTATCATCTCTCGAACAGTAAAATATAAATGCTATCGTCGTTGATGTTGCGTACTTTTAGGCTAAGGCCTGCGGGGAGGCAAACTAGCATAGCGACAAGCGGGCTACTTGACTAAGATAATAAACCCTCGTACCGGGTGATTTTTTATCGTGCACTGGATTTTCAATGCACTGAAACGCTCAGGTTTCAAAAAAGTGTGCATCGAGAGTTGAAAATCCAACAGCGTATTTTGACACGTTGGAATGCACTCTGTTGGATTCTTAATGCTCGGCTCAACACCGAGAGTTCCGCTCTTGCGGCTTCATTCCTATCCTGCGTTCGAAATTTCGTCTGCAAAAATGTATCTGGTTCATTTTCAATCTGAGGAAATATGACCATATGTCAAGCTACAGGTCAAATGCTGCACGCTGAGCTCAAATGGATGTCCATTCGCCAAAGAAGAAACTTGTGCGCTTTGACCACTCTTTTCTCCATTCTCAACTCTTCCACCCCTCCTTCTTTTCATATGTCTCACTTCCAATATCTATGTTCTTCACACGCTAAGAGTCTGCGTTCTTCCAACAATCTTCTCCCACTCTGTCCTTCTCATACTTCTGACTTTGTTCATTCTTCCTTTCATATTTAGTCATTCTTCTCTGGAATGCACTTCCTCTTGATATTGTAGCGGTTAGAACGATTAGTTTCTTAATTATATCTCTTAAAACTAATTGTAAACACTACACACAACACATTACATAACCTAACATAATTCCTCGTTCGACATGTCAGCTGTCATATTTACGTTTTGTTCGTCATAGACAACAAACGAGGAATTATTGTCTATACCATGGTTAGCACATTATATATTATTCACAACAATTACTTATTTACTATATTTATAACACACAAAATATCTATGGACATATTACAATATATATTACAATTATTATTACACACAGTTATTTACACTCCACAACTTTATATATGTAAACCGAATGCACGTCCAGATTGGGGAACGAAACACACATTCGGGCACGGTCGGAAATCTTCGGAACCGATCGTGTCCGGACCGTGATGTGCATTATTTTGAACCCACTGGGAGAGGTCAACGACCCCAGTGTTCGACCTTGCCTCAAGGCGAATGCGCGCTCGGTATAGCGACACACATAGCTTCCAGAACTTTTGAGAACGCTAGTCTCGCCCAGTCAGCTCCAACTATTTTATATTTTCTGTTTTACTTGTGCAAATTGTCCATAGTCCTTATTGTTGTTTTTGTACCTGTAATTGTTTTAAAGAAGTGCCGTGGTAGGCAGTAATACAAGTCGTTTTACTAAATAATAGTTTATTATTTAATCTACCCGTAACACTTCATTGGTGACCCCGGTAAGAGAACAGAAGCCTGACGATACATCATGTCAACCGGAGCAGCAGAAGCGACGACTGGAGGAGCGTCGGCAGAGAAACAGGACGTCTGCAGAGTGAGCGTCAGATTGCCGCCATTCTGGCCAGAGGAGCCAGCACTTTGGTTCGCCCAGGTTGAAGGTCAGTTCACGATCGCCGGTATTACGGCCGACAGCACAAAATTCTATACCGTCGTGGGCCAGCTTGATCACCGATATATGGTGGAGGCGCGGGACATTATCGAAAACCCGCCGGCCCAGGACAAGTACGTAAAGCTAAAGGCCGAGCTAATACGTAGGCTCTCCGACTCACGCGAAAAAAGGGTGCAACAAATCCTCACCCACGAGGAGCTAGGCGACCGTAAACCCTCCCAATTTTTAAGGCACCTTCAAACCCTGGCTGGACCAAATGTGCCAGAGGCGTTTCTGTCCACGTCGTGGGCGAGTAGGCTGCCAACCAACATCCAGACGGTTATCGCGTCACAGCCTAATCTTGCCCTCCAGTCTGTCGCAGATTTAGCCGACCGCGTGCACGAGATCGCGCCTGCGCCCGCCCCGGCGCTCACATCACCTCCCGCCGTGGCAAGCACGAGCACCTGCAGCGAGATCAGCGAGCTGAAGCAATGTATAGCTGAGTTAACGAAACAGGTAGCGGCGCTACAAACACGTGGTCAGGTAAATCACCACTCGCGATCCTCTGACAGGTTCAGGCGTGGTGGCAGACAACGGACCCCTAGTCGGCGCGGCCGCTCGCGCTCCAGAGGCCCGTGGAACGACGACCACTGCTGGTACCACAACAGTTTTGGTGAAAAGGCCACGCGGTGCGCAACGCCGTGTACGTTCGCGGGAAATGCCACCGGCAGCCGGAAGTAGCGGCAAATGGCTGCCCCAACAAACCACGCCGCCTATTTGTCACAGATCGGTCCACTAAAACCACATTTCTAGTGGACACAGGGTCCGATCTTTGTGTGTACCCACGTACAGCACTACAGCAGCGGCGCAGCAAGACGACGTACCAACTTTACGCGGCCAACGGAACCGCCATCAACACATACGGTTGGGTCGAGCTCCATTTGAACTTAGGGCTCCGCCGTGTGTACACATGGAAGTTCGTGGTCGCTGACGTCACAAAGCCCATCATAGGCGCCGATTTCCTGGCGCATTATAATATATTGGTGGATTTAAATCATTACCGCCTCATCGACGGGCTAACCCAGCTGTCCTCCACGGCGTCTCTAGCAACCGGTTCGGCAGCTGACATTGCCTCAGTGAAGTCGGTTGGTGGCAACACGAAGTACCATGAGCTTCTTCGGCAGTACCCGGAGATCACACGGCCTGCGGGAAAACAAAGGCAGGTTAGTCACGGTACTGTGCACCACATCCGCACCACACCAGGGCCGCCCATTTTCAGTCGCCCTCGCCGTCTCGCACCAGACAAGCTCAAGGTCGCTCAGAAGGAGTTCGAGGCGATGCTAGCGAGCGGCACGGCACGACCGTCTGAGAGTTCATGGTCCTCACCGCTTCACCTCGCTCCCAAGAAGGACAACAGCTGGCGGCCTTGTGGAGACTACAGAGCACTGAATGCCCGCACTGTCCCGGACAGGTACCCCATCCCGCACATACAGGACTTCTCACATCAGCTGGCTGGCAGCAGAATATACAGTAAAATTGACCTAATTAAAGCGTACAACCAAATACCTGTCCAGTCAGCTGATATCCACAAGACAGCAATCACCACACCGTTCGGGCTGTATGAGTTCCCGTATATGACGTTTGGTCTCAGGAACGCAGCGCAGACATTCCAGCGTTTCATGGACGAGGTGCTCCGTGGACTGCCGTTCTGCTACTGTTATTTAGATGACATTCTCCTGTTCTCAGAGACGGCAGCCCAGCACACCGAGCATCTGCACCAGCTCCTGAAGCGGTTATCTGACTACGGCATCCTGGTTAACTCTGCTAAGTGTGAGTTTGGCCAGACCTCCATCACCTTTCTAGGGCATGAGTTGTCCGCAGAAGGTGTTCGTCCCTTGCCGGAGAAGGTGCAGGCGATCCAGGACTATCCAGCTCCCAAGACCGTCAAGGAGATGCGTCGCTTCCTGGGTATGTTCAATTTTTATCGCCGCTTTGTACCAGAAGCCGCTCGCTTGCAGTCACCACTAAACATTGTCCTCTCAGGGCCTAAAACCAAAGGAAATCAGCCAATTAGCTTGTCAGAGGAAATGCTACATGCTTTTAATGCTTGCAAACATGGTTTGTCCCAGGCTGCCTTGCTAGCACACCCAGACCCCAATGCTGAGCTTGCTATATTTACAGACGCATCAGATACCTCTATACTGGTGACCCCGAATATGAACGTCAGCGCAGCCTTCGTGCAACTACATCAGCGTGACGTCATCATTATCACTTCCTCAAGCTCTCGAGCGGCGAGTCACACAGCCAGCCAGCACCCACGGCTTCAACGGGTATCCTGACCACCAGCATGCAGCGACCGCGCATACCTGGTCATCACCCTAAGCCTCATCAGCAACCTTGGCACAGCACACTGCACTTTCGGCCGGTCAAACAAGCAGAGCTCTTCAACGCTCTCCTGGTCGACGCCAGCAGTCAGCCCTCAACCCGGCGCTGTACCACATCCGACTCACTGGAGCATAACGCAGCGCCACCCCGACACACTGGGGCATCACCGCAGACAGTTCCGACCCACCGCGAACTATGCGACAACCGGTTCCGACCCACTGGAACCCCACCTGGCACTGGCAAGCATCGCAAGATACACGACTCAGCCCACTATCGACCTCCGGTCTCCGGAGGGGAGACCGGAGACCTCTATACTACCTCAATAGGCGCAGTACTGCAGCAGAAGGCAGGTCATTCATGGCGACCGCTGGCATTTTTCTCCAGGCGTTTGTCCGCATCGCAGAAGAAGTACAGCCCGTATGACAGGGAGCTCTTAGCCATCTACGACGCAGTCCGATACTTCCGGCACATGGTTGAAGGTAGACACTTCACCATATACACGGATCACAAACCCCTGTCATACGCGTACGCGCACAGTAGGGAGAATTGCTCACCGAGGCAGTTTCGTTACCTGGACTACATAGCCCAGTTCACCACGGACATCCAGTTTGTAGCAGGCAAGGACAATGTTGTGGCGGATGCACTGTCACGAGTAGAGGCAATAATACTTCCATCGCTCGATTACACGGCTCTTGCACATTCCCAGGAAAGCGATCCTGAGCTTCAAGGCCTCCTGGCAAGCAACAGCACATCGCTCAAGATGGAAAGAGTGCGCTTCCCTGACTCAGGGGCGGAGCTGCACTGCGATGTCTCCACTAGTAACACCCGCCCTTATGTTACAGAACCCTTCAGAAGGCAGGTGTTCCAGAAGCTTCATCAGCTGAGCCACCCTGGCAGGCAGGCCACGGTCAAATTGATTTCCGCACGCTTCGTTTGGCCTGGCCTGAAGAAGGACTGCAGGGCCTGGACCAGAGAGTGCATAGAGTGCCAGAGAAATAAGATCACGCGGCACATATCCTCTCCCACCTCTCCTTTCCCTGTTCCTTCCCAACGTTTTTCCCATGTCCACATGGACATAGTAGGGCCGCTAACTATCTCAAATAATTTCAGGTATTGTCTCACCGTCATCGACCGCTTTACTCGCTGGCCTGAGGCATATCCCATCACCGACATCACGGCTGAGACATGCGCCCGCACCTTCATCGCTGGCTGGGTGTCTCGCTTCGGCTGCCCACATCGCATCACTACCGACAGGGGCAAGCAGTTTGAGAGCAAGCTGTTTGGCTCCATCGCAGCGCTCCTCGGTAGCCAACATCGGCCAACCACGGCGTACCACCCAGCCTGCAATGGCATGGTCGAACGCCTACACCGCCAGATGAAGGCGGCCATCCGATGCCATACGGACACCAACTGGTCCGAGGCTCTTCCTCTGGTGCTGCTGGGCATCCGCAGCGCCTGGAAGGAGGACATTAAGGGGTCAGCAGCCGAGTTAGTTTACGGGGAGCCCCTAAGACTCCCAGGGGAGTTCATAAGCCCCACACTCACCGGCACCGTAGACTACACCGACTTCGCGGCGCGACTCCGACTTCTGATGGCGAAGCTGTCACCAGAACCGGCGAGTCGACACGGCGAGAAGCCATTCTACGTGCCCAGCAGTCTAGCTGCGGCATCCCACGTCTTCCTTCGTCATGACGCCGTGCGCCGACCACTCGACCCACCTTACACCGGGCCATTCAAGGTGCTAAAAAGGGGCGACAAAACGTTTAAAATTGAGGTTAAGGGGAGAGAGACAACAGTCACTGTAGATAGGTTGAAGCCCGCTTACCTCAACAACGACATCAACAGCACTCCCAGCTCGACGACAACATCAACGGGGGCAAACACGCTTCCGCCGCCAAACATCACCGTCGAAAAAAAAACCCGCACCGGTCGCACTGTACGATTTCCTGATTACTATCGCCCGTAATTAGTAACCACGGTCTCAGGGGGGGAGTAGTGTAGCGGTTAGAACGATTAGTTTCTTAATTATATCTCTTAAAACTAATTGTAAACACTACACACAACACATTACATAACCTAACATAATTCCTCGTTCGACATGTCAGCTGTCATATTTACGTTTTGTTCGTCATAGACAACAAACGAGGAATTATTGTCTATACCATGGTTAGCACATTATATATTATTCACAACAATTACTTATTTACTATATTTATAACACACAAAATATCTATGGACATATTACAATATATATTACAATTATTATTACACACAGTTATTTACACTCCACAACTTTATATATGTAAACCGAATGCACGTCCAGATTGGGGAACGAAACACACATTCGGGCACGGTCGGAAATCTTCGGAACCGATCGTGTCCGGACCGTGATGTGCATTATTTTGAACCCACTGGGAGAGGTCAACGACCCCAGTGTTCGACCTTGCCTCAAGGCGAATGCGCGCTCGGTATAGCGACACACATAGCTTCCAGAACTTTTGAGAACGCTAGTCTCGCCCAGTCAGCTCCAACTATTTTATATTTTCTGTTTTACTTGTGCAAATTGTCCATAGTCCTTATTGTTGTTTTTGTACCTGTAATTGTTTTAAAGAAGTGCCGTGGTAGGCAGTAATACAAGTCGTTTTACTAAATAATAGTTTATTATTTAATCTACCCGTAACACTTCAATATCAGGACGGCCACCAGTCGGTATGCATTTAAGCGGAAATGGTAGAGTTATTTTCTAAACAAATAGCGTAGAGTCATCTCAATTATTTACCCCTTTTCCTTAAATTTGTATGTGTATACATATTTATGTTATAATGTAGTTAATATGTATGTATTTGTATTATAAGTTTGTAACCTATTTATGTACTTCTGTACCTATTCTATTTATAATTTATGTTATCTTTTAACATTTTTCATTATTATTATTTCCGCTCAGAGCAGCTGCCATCTTATCTCTTTACCACTCTTGGTTGCCTGGTAGAGAATGCCTAAGGCATTAAGTCCGCCTTTGTACCTAATTGTGTGTGAGAAGTTTTAATAAATAAATATTTATTTTTTATTTTTTATAATGATTTCTTAAAAGTAATTTAAAGTTAAATAAAAATATATATATATACAGGTTCTTTATGCATGCGGAGTCTGCCTGTACGTGATTGCTGAACTGTTGTGTACACACGCATGTTATCTTTAGCATTGAACCAGTGTAAACAAATGTAAACCAGTTTGCGCTACAACTTCAAACATGTTCATGGCTTTTTAAATGGTACTAGTCATTCTGAAATCAGCTTTCACATCTTTTTCTTGTTTTTTTTTTTACACAAACATAAAGTTAATATTTATTGTGGAAATTGGAAACTATTTTTTAAATATGTAATAGTTGTTTTTTTAGTAAGGAGTTCCTAATTTAATACATCGGTGACTGTCATTCATATCGTGCGACGGTTTTGAATGTTTAATTTTTATATATTCGGCAGCAGTGGTCTATTCAAAAGCTGCTTATTACACGATAGTGATGCCTTAATTGTTTATAACCACAGTCTCCACAGTATGCAGTAAACACATATAGCCTTCTGTCCCGCTCCACGCATGTATGCTGGCAGCCTTACAGAAGTCAAACTCTGAACCTCGTTCACACTAAAATATACACGAAGGCAATTTTGTGGCCGTCGCTGGGGAATCGAAAGAAAACATTTGAGTTTCGCGAAGCTTATAAGTTAGTGTAACGGTATGTTACGTATGTGGCATGTTAGTGAATGTTAGGAGGGTTACACATGGTGGAGGACTTGGTGACTTTATGTCTTTTTGGTGTCTCCGTATAATGTTTTTTTTGTGTATAATACAATAATTTGCTGATACAAAAATGTGTATTACCATGTGGAATAGTTTGAGATACAAGATGGAACGCACTGCGACTCTAGCTTATGAAAATTGAGGAGCATACGCGGTTCCATTTTAACAGAGGTCTATCATGCGTCCGTCTCATTTATTTGTCAGTCTTTTATTGTTTTGTTATAAATTTTATTCAAAATAAAATATGTAACATTATTTTATATTTGCACGCCGAAATTAAAGGCAGAATAAGAGAACAATTTTGTACATTTTATCAACCTTCAGTACATAGTAATAAAAATATTTATGTAGTACATGTTCGTTATTATTTTTAACTGACACAAATTTATTTTATTTAATTATGCATATACACACGTTGCTGTATAAAACTGATTTACATCCGTCACCTCACACTTCCAGTCCAGTCCAGTTCCGGTCCAGTTGAAAACCAGCGTCAGGCACTAGTTGTCTGGTATTTTTGCTGAACCGGGCCTTTTTGGCGCAGCCGTGAGGCACACTTTCCTGCTAATTTCTTACATCGTACTTTACACTTTTTAATTGTTTTTTTTTATCTGTTGTATATTATATTGTGTGCCTTTTAGTCTGTACTAAATGTATTTTCTTTTCCTTTCTTTCTGTTGAGATCGTTACATTTGGATTTGCACCACTGGTTGCCGTATATACAAGGTGTCGTTTTGCATCCTCGTCAAATTTCAGGAGGCTGCTATAAAAAGACATATATAATCAAATAAAATTACGATACCTGCTGAATAATTAATACATACTTGTTTTTTTAGTTATTTAAGTTTGACAGTATTTTAGAACACATCACTTTCACAGAACAGAATCACCCAACGGCAAAACTATGTAAATGTCTATTATCTGCTCCCAAATTACGATGTTTATTTATTTTTCTATGCATACTGTTTTGACATAATATTTTCATTATTTGACATTATATACCTTCAATTTTGATATCAAACTATTTATTAGTAGCTTTTGTGGTCAAGATATTAATTCAGACTTGTTGTAATGGTAAACATGTCTTTTGGTTGAAATAGGTTTTTATTTTTATTATTTGATTATATTTTACATAGATTATTGCGTATTTTGTGAATGTAAGAACGTTGTAGGCTATTAATCCTACAACGTTCTTACATTCACAAAATTTAATGGTCTACAAATCTAGTCTATTAAGACTAGATTTGTAGACCATTAATTTTTGTTAACTGTTACTTCTTGACAGGCCAACACAGTCCTCCCATACCTATCAACACTGTGATTTGAAAACATTGTAAAAACCAATTATTTTTAAAAGAGTAACCGTGAAGTTTCTTGCCGGCTCTTCTCCATAGGAAACGACCAATTGGAACCGTGCACCTAGCTTCTGACGTTTCATACGTGCCCATGTAGATTTATGTAAAATAAAAATATTTTGATTTTTATTTGCGTTGATATAAAACCAGTAAAAATACAGAATACACTATTGATTTTTACAAAAAATCAAAATCATTTAGTTGCATAGATAAGATAAAGAAGGCTGATAAAATGTACAAATTGTTCTCTTATTCTGCCTTTAATTTCGGCGTGCAAATATAAAATAAAGTTATATATTTTATTTAAATTTATTATTGATCATAATCATGCAGTCATTAAACTGATAGTCCCTATAAAATTGTATTATTGAATTAAATAAATGTCAATATAATAATGAAAAAATAATAAAATAATAATCATAGATGTCAATAATAATAATCATTTCAATAATGGGAGAGATTCGCCACAATAATAATAGCAATAATAATTTAAAAAAAAAACTGGAAAATGGTAGCGTTTTTATGGAATTCGGTATTTTGTTATACAAGTTTATGCACAAAATATAGCTGGTGTTACTTATTCTAGGGTAAGTATTTATGTGTGTGTGAATTGTGGTGAGTGTGTGTGCGTGGTGTGTAAGTGTGCGTTGTGTGTGTGCGTGTGTGTGGGCGTGTGTGTAAGGAAATATGATAGGAAAGGAGAAAGGCTGAATCCATATAGTAAATACATGCCGTAAAGTTAATTTTCCCACTCTGCAATCGGCATTTTATTTTTGTTTTGATAGTTTGTTTGTTATCATTTGCCAGTGTCACAACTCAGAGCAATGCAATGTCTGTGGTTCCTGGCCCTGACATCAAGCATTGGACAACATTGTTAATATAATGGTTTAAATACGAGGCTCTTGGCTACTTTTTATGTGTTTATTTTATGTAAACTTTCTGCAATGTGCGTTTTGTTTGTGCAGAATAAACTATTTTTCTTTCTTTCTTTTCTTTCTAAAGTTCTTTCAGATTTACTGCTATCGAAAATGTGTCTTCGGTCTAATGTAGCTATTCCGACCAGCCACAGATTCGCGGAATCAGTCCCTCGTCGTTCGTCAACAGAGTTCGCTCGGTCGTATTATTTCCTTTGTTATGTAGACGAGACCCTAACGAGACCCTACCATAGAATAAGAGTGGATAGAAGCGAAACTGGTGCTCCAAAAACATTAATATATGTACGTACTTCTCTATATATTTAAGTCGTTCATCGTGTCTGTCTCTGTGGCCGTGTTGTTCATTTAAACTACGCAACGGATTTTGATGCGGTTTTCAACATTATTTAGAGAATTTATTCCGAAAGGTTTAAGTATGTGTAAAATACATTAATATTTAACTTAAATACTTATAATAAAAAAATCTTCATGTTTTGTTAAGTCGTAAAATAATCAAATAAACAAATCAAAGCACTGAATATGTAAGTGGCACTAGGCATCCACAGGTACGTTTTGTGATCCATTTGTTTACATTTTCGTCAGATGCTTTTGGAACAGATATTAGGCACGTACTTATTTCGGTTGTAACATGCGCGGGCGCACGAACGATGAAAAGTAGGTTGCAGATACCTATCGGTATTAGTTTCGCCTCTGTACAGATGTGTCAGGGCCGGTTCATACCGGGAAAGAAGCGGCTAGCCGGGGCGGCGCGGCGAGCACTTTCAGTGTGAAATAATTTAAACTTTACCTACATAATTTAAAGATCACTATCGCTTGAAAAGGTCCTGCGGCCGCCCGCGGTGCCGCGAAGCTGCTCGCGGCGCCGCGAGCTGCCTCGCGGCCATGCGCGTCTTGTCAGCGGTACAGCCCGCGTCGCGTCCCTGCCAGCTGCTGCCGGCCGCTTCCAGCTGTTGCCGTTCCGGTGAGAATCGGCCCTTACTTATCCAGTCTATATTGTTCCCACTGCTGGGACACAGGCCTCCTCTCTGTGAGAGGGAGTGGGCCGTAATCCACCACGCGGACCCAGTGCGGGTTGGTAGATGTCACAATTGTCGTCGAATTTTTGGTTCTAGGACATGCCGGTTTCCTTACGATGTTTTCCTTCACCGTTTTGAGAGCACTGGTGATGAAATAATTTACACAAATTAAAGCGCCTGTCCGGGTTCGAACCTACGCCCTACAACTCGTAAGTTGCGGCCGTTACCACTGGGCCACCAATGCTTTCTAATCTCTCTAATCGGCCCTTATTGTATGCTAATTAGTATGTACCCTTTGTTAGCTTTCGTTTGTTTTCTGTTATGTACGGAATCCGTTGGCTCACAACTTTTGTTGATGTTGTGAATTGTGTATCCAATTCTAACTTGCTTGGCAGAGTCGTCGGGCAAATAATGCCTCTGCTGATAAGTTCAGTTTAATTAAGCTAGCTAATTAAATTAACTTTGTTTTCAGTGCAGGCCAAATTAGTTTCTATAATGAATGGGTTTTAATTCTCATATTTGTTTTTAATTAAAAAATATACAAATTTGCAGCTTATGCTTTTGTGTTACTTGGCTTAAAGCTTTAAATTTGTGGCGGAAAACATAACGCCACATATACGAACTACGTATTACATCTGACGTCATGAAAATCCTACATCGCGCAGTAGTTTTCAGCGACTTTAGCAATACAAAAGCCCGACGACAACCATTGAAAGAAAGAAAGAAAAAAAAAATCAAGAAATACAGTAAAATAAAATATTTAAAACAAACAAAAAAATTAGTACAAAAAATATTCTCTCCTATCTTAGCATTATGCTGCGACATTTAAATATGTATGTATAC
The DNA here is from genome assembly GCA_905333075.3 of Atethmia centrago. Classification (NCBI taxonomy): domain Eukaryota; kingdom Metazoa; phylum Arthropoda; class Insecta; order Lepidoptera; family Noctuidae; genus Atethmia; species Atethmia centrago. The sequence continues at coordinate 23,703,248 of HG995374.1, read as the reverse complement.
ATTACCGGACTCCTATATCAAAAATCAATCTCCCCCGTTAAAATAATGATTGTGTCACAGAAAATAGTCGACATACTGGCCGTTCTTTTGGTTCAAATTTGAATGCACAAACATTTAGAAAGCTATAGGTTATAAAAAAAATTGCAGGGTTTCTCAATATCAGAGTCTGGGACTGTGTATCGCAGCGCCTTCGGGCAGTAGCCCACCAGACACAACACCCGTTTGGTCGGTGGATTCTCCCTTTTTAGGGTTCCGTAGTAAATAAGGAAACCTTATAGTTTCGCCATGTCCGTCTGTCTGTCTGACCCCACTGTAGCTCAGAGACGCTTAGTACTAGAAAGCTGTAATTTGGCAAATGTATACATATTAATCACGCCGAGAAAGTGCTAAAATAAAATATTGAAAAACAGTTTTTTTTAGCGTACCCTTGCACGTAATGTGGGGATGATTATTTTTTTCTCGTCTACCCCATGGTGTGGGGTATCGTTGGATAGGCTGAGGCTTCAAAAATATTGCAGGTCTGTGAACACAACTTTTCGATTCAAGGATCCACCTGCGTAATATTTAAGCATTAAAGTGAACATTTTTGTTAGTCAAGTGGGGGCACTTGACTCTATCAAAAATTTGCACTTTAATGCTTAATATTACCCTGCCAGCTAAATGGTTGTTTATGGAGATATAAGAAAAATCATGGCAGTAGTACATAATTATAATGAAATTAAAAGGAAAACTATCACGGCAAAGTAGGCTTTACAAGTTAACGAGTTATAGTCGATCAACTTAAATTTGCAGTTGGAGAATTGACCGTATAAGTGTGGGAGAACTGGTTTTTCAACTACAATGTTAAGTTTGTTTTTGGAATAAATTTGTCCCAAGTAATCCCAACTACGGAACCCTTCACTGTGCGTGGTCCGACATGCACTTGGCCGGTTTTTAATGTACGATAAGGAATTTTCCACTCTGTTCCTCATACCTCTAAAAACTCAAGAAATATAAGATCCGAGTCACGAGCACGGCTAAAGCAGTAAACCATCGCTGGGTAATTGATTTTCACTTAGAAATTAATTTTCACAGACGTTATCATATTTATTCAGTGGTACTGAAATAAACTTTATTTATGTTTACTATGAATACGGGAATTTGATTAACTATAATCAAATTCCCGTATTCATAGTCACTGTACAAACATTCCAAATTGTTTTAAACTGTTCTCTCTTGTATTAAAATTATTTGTTTGCATGGCATTTTGCAGTATTTCAAGTATTGCGTAAATAATAAATTATGACCTCATTTCTCTGAGATGAAATTAGATTTTTGTGTAGTTTTATTCAAATATCTGCACTTTTTACTGACTGCATTTTTTATTTAAAATAAAATGTATCTTCAATTGAAAACTTATAAAATAATTGCATTGAGACGACGCGAGCCGTTTGATGTTTGTATTAAAAAATATATATTTTTAAATTAAATACGGTATGTAGTTTTTTACGGCTATACGTTTGGGTAATATTTTCAAGCTTACCTAAGTAACACAGTAACACTGTATGCGTATTCGTAGCTAAAACCTAAAATTACACGTAAAAATGATAACTAGCTTATCATTATTCTGGCTTAAAAATACAAAGGATTTTTACAACAATACTTTTTCAATAAAAGCCAATGCAGGATAAGGTTTTGGTTAAAACGCCTAAAGCGTGTTTCCATTATAATTTTAAAAACAGAAAGGCTTATGAAATATGTTTACCTAAAAAAGTAGCTTGAAATAGGTAGTTTTTCATTCATGTGCAAAATAAGGTATGAAAAAAAACTAAGGTAAGTTACTCTTCTAGTGTGGAAATTTAATGGTAACCAGGAACTTTTACCTGAACCTTTTGTTTTATCAGATGGTTTCATTAGATTGTTTGTTGTTACCATAATGTCTGGACTTTAAAAGACACAATCTCTTTTAGATTGTGGCCTCTGAGGTTGTTTCGGCCTGTCTTCCCAGAGTAGTCAAATAGGAAACACTGACGCTGCGCTAGTTTTTAAAATATGATTGACGTGTAAAAGTGTTTGTACAAACCTACTTAATGAAATAAAATAATTTAACCCTTGTGTTTCATTCATTTTCCTACACATTCACCTACCTTATTACAGGACTGCCCAAAAAGAGTATAATTTGTTAAGGGTTCACGTATGTATGTATCTATGTGAGTTTCATTGTGCCACCATAACTTTTAAATGCCTGGTGGGTAACCATCACCTCCTACAGCAGTATTATTATAATATTACTTCACAGTGGGAAAGTGATGGAGCTATACAGGACTTATAGCTCCATCTCTCTCTCACGCTAAAGTAATATTGAAATAATACTGCTTTATGAGGTGATGGTTACCCCCCTGAATGTTAATTGTTAAAATTATCATCGCAGTCGGGGGACCTCTTAGATTAAAAAGTGTTCCAAAGAACGGTCCCCCGATAGCAATGACAATTTTATTTATGTTTAGTCAGCGAGTAAATGTTCCTTTGTAATGTAACTTTCGCTTTGTTTAAACAGATTAACTAATACAACTTGTTTTTTTTTCCTTTTTGTTCGTTTTTTGGCATGGTAGTCGTGTTATTTATTTACTTTTTTTGATACATTATTTTTGGTGTAAATGTGAAATTATAAACTGACCGAACTTCAAATCTACATTTTTTTAACACAATTTCACATTCTATACAAGTTGAAACTTCTTAACCCTACTTAATGCCTTAGGCATTCTCTACCAGTCAACCAAGGCCAACCAAGAGATAAGATAGTGGTGGAGATGGATGTATTTTTGCTCTGAGAGGAAATAACAATAATGAAAAATATTAAAAGATAACATAATAGATTATAAATTGAATAGATACAGAAGTACATAAATAGGTTACTAACTTATAATTCAAATATATACATATTAACTACAATATATACCTACGTTATATATATATATAATTATATACATAAAAATATATTGAGCTCATCGATGCATTATCTACAGAATCGCAGCATCTCATTGAACGTATCTGTCGCGGCTCATAGCTAATCGGCTCGCGTCGCCTCCTCGCGAGCGCTTTATTGAAAAGTGACAATGCATTCCCGTGAATGCACGCCTTTCACACACCGAAATCTATGCAGAGGCTTTGACATGTGTCTCAGTAGATAATACGGTGCTGTGAGCATTGTAGGTTAATTAAAGCTAAAGGTAATCGATTAAAGCTTAAGTTATCCATGAAATTAACCACGGATAGTTAACTAAATAGTAATACTTCACAGCTGCACGATTACTGACAAATTCGTGCACTGACTGGACAGGTCCAGTCAATCTGTGTGGTCCTTTCATCAAAAGGCCATTTCAGACACCAATCAACACGGTCTTCATAAGATCTGATCAAATGATGTCTGGAGTTTAAAAGAGCCCACCTCTCGAGTTTGTTTCGGCCTTTCTTCTCAGAGTATTCAAATAGGAAAAGCCGACCTCATTTAGTTTTGACTTGTAAAAGTTTGTGCAAACCTACTTACAGAAATAAAATCATTTAAGACGTTTTTATTTTATTTTATTAGGGATAACAAACAGCAGTATAATTAAATATTACACATGATTGAAGTACTAAAATAATAGAATTACTCGTAACAAATTTAATGTACATAACGTTATTCATATTTTATGTGATACTAATTTTGTCGTATTAGTTAATTTAAAGCAAAATGCTGTAGTAATAGTTGTATTTTCAATTTGAAAATCATTTGAAATAACGTTTTTTTTTACTTTACACGTTAGTGCTAGGGCCTCTGTGGGTACATAAAAAAAAATCAGTCTTTATTTTTTTTTGATATATTGATTTTTTTTTCGGCAACTTTGTCACATATGTCGGATTGGTACCTAGATATACAGGCTACATCAAATATTTAAATCGTTACCGCGTCAAAAGATAGTCGCGTTTTTGTTTCGTTTTGACTCCTTTGACACACAATGATATAGTGACATGATTAAAGTACGGTGAGGGTAAAACTAGCGATTTAAATCTTTAATCTACATTCACCGATACACTTATTATCATGTTATCGTTCTCGATGCAGTTCTAATCGCCTTGCCTTGGCACTTTGCGAGCGCTTTGAGATTGTTAACGTACTACCTATACTTCACAGACAGATTGATTCGCATAGTTATGATTCTGTACATTGCGAATATTTTATACGCTTGCCAAATGATGTGGTTGAGTTAATTTATACTCAAAAGCGTGTATGGCACAGTCGCCAACACATCAAGTTACCACAGAAATTTCACATATTTTCTCATTCGATTTTGAACTTACCCATCAACATCTTAAGGATGTGCTTGTATACGTAGGAGTACCTACCTAATCTAGTAAGATTCAACTTTAGCAGGTCTATTCTGTAATTAATCTCACCGTAAAAATGTAGGTGAAGTGAGCTTCAAGTGAGCATTTGGACGTAATGCTAAGGATTGACAATATTGACAGTTCACTTTCCAGCTCACTTCACCTGTCAGGAATCCCAGGCGGATTTTCGACCACCGTAGGCGCGGGCTTGTGGACGGTGAGCATCCCATAAGGACCAGGCTCGGGTCGACGTGTTTCACGGCGCGTTGTGTTCCACGCGCGCCTAAAGAGATGTCAGCACAAGTGTAGGGGTCCACTAGGGCCGATGCCTGCCGGGGTCGCGGGAAAGTACGAAAGGGTTACCGAGGCCCCTGGCAACACAGGCAACGGAGGGATCACGGGTGGGTCTTAGTCAGTAAGAGTCTGGCACACCCTCGCTGCGCCCAGAGCAAGAGAAGTTATTTGAAAATTTACCACCCAAAAAAAAAGCTCACTTCACTTAAGTGCTCACGGTGAGATTTTAACAAAATACATCGGCAGGTTACAAACAGAATTTAGAAAACAATAATACCTACTCAACGAAAATCCTCTTTAATGTAAACAAGTAATATAATTATTCCCTTTGTGGTGATAAATTAACTGTTCAGCTATTAATTTCAACTTCACCTAATAAATTGTTGCATAAATTCGTATTTTAGCTGCGAATTAGATAAAATATGTCGTAGTATTTTGCAACAGAGATATTATTTCTCTCTGATGTGCAATTAAATTAGAAAACGGAAATTCGGACATTAGATGGATAAAATTTTCAGTCAGTTTGTCCCCGTGACTTCGAAAAAGCTAGTCTATGCATTATGTATAGATTTTATTTACAATTTGTATGTATAGACATACAAATAAATAAATAAAATTTAAGTGTCTGTTTGTAATGCCAAATTAATAGCTATTTACTAAATGCATATAATAATAATGATAATGATTTTATTTCAGAAAAAAATACATTTACGGTTCACAAAAACTATTTTCCAAGGAAAAATAGAACATTCCAGAAATAAGTGTCATTGGTGTCTGTATTTATGAAAAAAAAACATTGTATCACAAACACCATCACCTTCAAAAATAGATTAGGTACATTAAGAAACAAAACATTTCGAACGTGCTACACGGTGAACTTGTAAAAAATATGTAAAATAAACAGTAAAGTAATTAAAAAAAAACTAACCATATACTACAATTAAGCCACATAGCTTATTTATTCATATTTAAATATTTGGGTGCACTCTGGTACACGCACACACACGGTTGAGTGATTGTGTTTGTGTAAGTGTATGTATGAATGTATGCGTCTGTGTTTTTGAAATGTCGCTATTTGATTGTTTTGAGAAGATCTTCAGTGTCCTGGTAATTTAACTTTAGTAAAAGGCTTTGTAATTCTTTTTTCCATTTGTTTTTTGGTAGGTTACGCATGAATGCTATTTTACGAGTATTAATACGGTTGTAGAGACGAGAGCTATTTATATTAAAATAGCTCTCGTCTCTCCCTTTATGAAAGTATATTTTACGGTATTTATAACAGAAAATACTATTTTTATTATTTTTCTCTATTTATTTCGGCTAATCTCCCCTCTTACCTCTATGAGAGAGGAGATTAGCCGCTACACAGACCTCCTCTCTAGGAGGTATATGTCCCAGCAGTGGGAACATTACAGGCTAATTATGTTATGTATGTATATGTTATTTAATCTCCAAAACGGCTGGACCGATTTTGACGTGACTTTCACTGACAGATAGCTGGTATTATAAGTAAGGAGTAGCTTACGCTATTTTTATTAGAAAAAGCCACGCGGGCGAAGCCACGGACAGCAGCTAGTGTTACAGTAATATTTAAATAACGCGTAGCAGATAAAATACTCGTAACGCGACGAAAAGAGTTAAAAATTAAAAGTGGATTTCGCAGTTAAAAAAGCTGTCATACATTTTGGCATCAGGCCACAATACCACAAATATTTTAGTTTACGCCTGGAATTCCGAATGACTTATTTATTTGTTTGAACCAACATTTTTGTATTGTTTTTTATCATTACCACATTTACCTTCGTTTGCTTTTAATCTAACCTGAATCGGAACAGTTACAAAATGTTTTACCATCTCACTTATAATTTTTAAAACTGTACATTTTTCTTACCTAAAGGAATACCTGCATAAGCCAAGTGGTAGCCACTACGTACAGACGGAACTCGGACATGGTGAGAGCGAGTCGTATGTACAACGCAACCTGCCAGGAAGCTGATATCGATATTTTTTTTACTAGTGTTGCTGAATTGAAGAAAATTTTATCTAATGGCTTCTTTGAGCGTTAATAGTTTTTAAAAAAAACGTTGCCCCACACTAGGAATTTCTTCCTGTATCGTGGGTGTGTTCACAAACATAGAACTCACAAACACAAACACCCAGACCCGGAACAATTACTTGCAGATCATACAAATATTTGTTCCGTGCGGGGATCGAACCCGCGACACGCTGCGCAGCAGTCGATTGCTCAGCCATTACGCCAACCGTGTCGTCAAGTAGTCATTTTTCTGTTTTGTGTTATATACATATTATAGTCTAATATCAATTTTACAATTACAAAATTACAATTACAAGTTTCCACATACTTATAAGTATGTGGAAACTTGTAATTGGCCATATTTTGTATAAACTATTACTTACTGTATCTGTTTAGCTGTAGTTTTCCTAAAATAAATAAGATATATTGTATCTCGGAAAATAAAGAACTTAATCGGTTGAAAGACACTTAACGAGACACAATAGTAGTATGATTTTTATTACGTCTGGGGGCATGTGTCCAGCCACTTTCTACTTGTCTATTCTAGTGGACGCAAACGCGAATGCTGAGCGACAGGTCTAGGGTTCGATTTCCAGGTTGGGCAAAGTGATAATGGGTCTTTCCATCAGGAATTTTCCTGTAGCAGCCCGGAGTTATGATTTGTGCCAGGTCGATGGCAATTAGCACACCTCATAGTACATGGTACTTGAAGATAACTGGTGAAATATGGGTGTACTAAACCTAGCCAGCCCTTCGGGGAATACAGGAGTGAGTACGGTATGTAAATTTGAAGCATCGGATCAGTTTATGACTTACAGTTTTTTATTGAAGAATACAGCTCAAGAGTATGCATGTGGGGTAACTACTTGTTTGTTACCCCACACTTGTTTGTACAGGTTTTGTGGTACCTACTTACCCAGACAAGAGATGTAACCAAAACTCGTAACGAATTAAGTCTCTAATGAGATGACGTGAAGTGAAAGCAAGCATCCAAAGCTGACGTTTATGGCGATTTAACTTCAGAAGATTAATTAAGAGAAGTCTTTTAATTAACCCCTCAGAAGTTTGATCACGGAAAAATTTCGATATGCGAAAAGTTTTACTTTTGTTTCGTTTCAACTTTTAATTAAATAAATATGTTTTTGTTTATTTTAGTTCCTTTAAACATGTGTTTGTCTACTTTGATTGAATAAGTCGAAAGCCATTTTCCGTAATTAAAAACGTTCAAAATCTAATCGCAATGTCATTTCAGCGATGATAAATGTGAAAAACTTGATAAAAACCGGCCAAGTGCGAGTCTGACTCGCGCACGAAGGGTTCCGTACCATTATCTATTAAAACGGCAAAAAAATCATGTTCGTTGTATGGGAGCCCTTCAATATTTATGTTATTCTGTTTTTAGTATTTATTGTTTTAACGGCAACAAATATATCATCTGTGAAAATTACAACTGTCTAACTATCACGGTTCATGAGATACAGCCTGGTGACGACGGACAGACAGACAGACAGACGAACAGTGGAGGGTCCCGTTTTACATTTGGGTGCGGAACCCTAAAAATGAAGAAAAAATAGACTTGGATAAATAACAGCCACATTTTTACACTATTTAGTACGTTTGTTGTTTTTACACGACTGCCCAAAAAAAGGAGTGTTATGTTTTTTAGGGTTCATGTATGTTTTGGTCTCAGTAGCTTAAGGCAGCCTGATGACGCGGCCTGTCAGGACAGTCAAGTCAGGACTGGTGACTCGGGAGCAAGCGACGTACAGTTGTCTACGTGTGAGAAGCAGCTTGTCCTGAGGCCGACACCCGCAGCCTCCAGTAGTAATTTCCCATTGCTTTCGAAGTCGTTCGTTTTTAGGGAATTAATGAACGCCTGCGTTTCTGCATCTTCATCACCATAATTCTCTTGCCCTATTATCCCAATTTATTTGGGGTCTGCGCAACATATCGTTTTCTTCCATAGGGAAGCCCGGGTTTAGTGGGCCCCCGGGTTAAGACGGACGCCCCTTCTCCTTCGCAGAATAATAAACTGAGATGTTCGGAATTAGTTGCATCACATTATAGTCATCCTTGCGCTTGTGAGACAGTGGTTTTGTGTGTGTAGCTGCACCTCGCTCGTACACAGTACGAAACAACGTATGTAAGTTGATACACTTGATTTTTTTCATTGTTAAGTTTGTGTTGTAGCTAATGGTGGTTGGCGTCGTGGTAGTGTTAAATTCTTAGATCTTAAGTAAATCGACAGGGAAACCAGCTTATGAGAAGGGAAAAAAGAAATAGACAAAAATAAAAAAAAGAACCCTAGTAGAAGACATGGAGAGTTTGTACCATGGATATTGGTACTCGAGACAGTGTTTGGTCTCTCGCCGTGTGTGTTACTGATCGGGTCGGCGCGCGACGGCGCATTGTGTTCCACGCGCGCCTCAAAGAGATGTCAGCTCAAGTGTAGGGGTCCACTAGGGCAGATGCCTGCCGGGGTCACGTGGATGTTCAAAAGAGTTACCGAGGGCCCTGGGTACACAGGCAACGGAAGGAATACGAGTGGCTTTTAGTTAGTAAGAGTCTGACACACCCTCCCGCTCCGCTCAGGGCAGGAGAAGTTATTTGATAACTTCCCACAAAAAAAAAAAAAACTATCATTTAATACATATTTTATACTTAATTTGAGTATATTTTATTAATAAAAAGCGACCAAGTGCGAGTCGGACTCGCATCGTACAATATTAAACAAGCGGCCATAAATTAGTATGGCCGCGTTAGCAATAAACAATAAATATACAATAAAGTAAAAATTTACCTACTAGGGTTCAAAAGATACAACACTGTGACAGACGGAATGACGGACAGCGGAGCCTTAGCAATTAAAAAAAGCGACCAAGTGCGAGTCGGACTCGCATCGTACAATATTAAACAAGCGGCCATAAATTACTATGGCCGCTTTAGCAATAAACAATAAATATACAATAAAGTAAAAATTTACCTACTAGGGTTCAAAAGATACAACACTGTGACAGACGGAATGACGGACAGCGGAGTCTTAGTAATTAAAAAAACGGCAAAAAATAATGTCTGTTGTATGGGTGCCCCCTTAAATATTTATTTTATTCTGTTTTCTAGTATTTGTTGTTCTAGGCAAAATAAATACATCAACTGTGAAAATTTCAACTGTCTAACTATCACGGTTCATGATATCTCATGAACCGTGATAGTTAGACAGTTGAAATTTTATCCTGCTCGGCTCCGGCTATCCGGTATCCGGCTGTATCCAGCCTGGCGACAGACGGACAGACAGATGGACAACGGAGTAATAGGGTCCTGTTTTACCCTTTGGGTACGGAACCCTAAAAAGAGCCATTGGTGCCAACGGCCTTTTTTATTTTTTTTAATATTTTTTTTTGAATGTGTGAATCACAAAAATTATCAATTGTTAGGAACCGTACTTACTTCCACAGGTTTGCAATCAGTTGTCGGTCCACTGAGCTATTGCTTTGTTGAAAGTTGACTAAAATAGTCGTTCTTAAATACCTATGCCATGATTGACTTCTTAGCTCCATAAAGGAAGAATAGGTGCATAATGTACGAGTAATATTGCTCGTCCCCCATAATCAATAGCGTGATAATTTATAGCCTACAGACTGACCAGACTTATAGGGAATATCTATGCAAAATTTTAATAAATTCTTTAGCTAGTATTTGCGTGATGCTAGAACATGCATTCCGATAAACAAACAGACAAAAACTATATTTTCGGCTTAATTATACATCGTTTCCAGACCTCGTAGCAATTACTTTTCCAAAAATATTCAATGTATAGCTTTGAGTGCGTTACGATTCTATTATAAATGTAGGTATAGATAGATAAGGATTGCTATTATTTGTGACAGATCGAGACTGAGAATAAAATGCGTACATTCTTAAAAATACGGGAATCCACCCCCTACTGTTCTAATACTTAAACCAGAGATGCACAGACTTAATTACACTTTTATAAATTCAACATTATTTATACTAATCTTTATGTAACAATATAATTTAAAAGAGTGTCCATGGAGTTTCTTGCCCGTTCTTCTCTATAGGTACCTCCTACACTTTGGAATGAGCAACTAACTCCATCTTTCTGACTGCCCGACTCCTTGACAATTCAAAAGTGCCTTTAAATGGTTTAATTGAAATAAATGCCTTGAGTTTGAGTTTAAAGGAAAATAACTGGGTAAACGTTTCAAAAGAATTTAATTAAAAACCATTTTTTGTAAAATTTACAATGTTTAGTTTGATGCATGGCATTGCATTGCCGTGACAATTTTTTTGCTAGATGCAATGAAATGAAATGAAATCAAATCAAATCAAATCAAATCAAAATCAAAAGTCATTTATTCAAACTAGGCTGAGAGACAGCACTTTTCGAACGTCAAAATTACATAAGACAGTCCCCCAAAACGCCCACCCTTCACCACTTCCTAGTGTTTTAGCTGGGAAGAAGAAGTGGTCAACAAACTCCCCAGCAGCACAGCTGTCTGTTCAATTAGAGGGGAAAAAAATGGATTATATACAACAGTATGCAAAACAATTTACATTACGTGCGTTATTGAAATTGTTTATTCTGTAAATAGGATATGAGAATCACTTTTACACGTCATATTAAAAAATAAGCTAGATGGAGTCGACATTTCCTATCTGACTACCCCTGAGAAGAAATGGCGAAACAAACTCAAGGGTCAAAGTCTCTTTTAAAGTCCAGATATAATCTTGGTCAGATCATGTGAGGACCGTGTAGATCTATGTCTGAAATGGTCTTTTGAGGAAAGAACCACACAAATTTGAGTGGACCTGTCCAGTCAGTGCATTTGTCAGTAATCGTGTAGCTCAACGACTCGACGAACAATACCAAGGAAAGGACAATTGGGTTGGCCGCATAAAGAACTCAAAATGCCAGACCATCATTAAAACTAATAGAAAAAAAAAACAACAAGAAATAAATAAAAATGACACTATACTTTAAGATGTTCTGACAGGTTCTTCTCTCGCCACAAGACACCTTATAGAGCCAGACTTAGCAGTAAATTTTATTGAGTGGATTTTAAGAACTTAGCTGTACCTACCACTTGAAAGGAACACGAACGATTTAGTTAACCCAAATCTTGTCTTCAAAATTATTATTCCTATTTTCTAAACCCATAATGGAACAGAATAACGTTTTCCTAACATCCATCTTGAAGTTCTCATTGAATATTATTTTCGCCAAGTCTGTGCTTTAGTGCTTACAAACGAGTGGTGGAATTAATTGTTCTCTCTCGGGAAAATAAGTCGAAGAGCGTAAAGTTTGTTGGTGATTTCAATAATAAATCAATTTATAAGCGCGGCGCCATAGTGGTTTGCGTCCTCGACGTCGTCGGATCGCTAAGGATTCATTAATTAATTAATACTTTAGATTAGTATGAAATACGCGTGATGTAAGATTATTAATTTTGTTGTTGTTGTGATTTGATTTAATATTTTAGTTGTAGTAGAAATTAATATTATCTGCTGTCATTTATACCACAGTTTTACTTGACAACAATATTCAAGCCCACTTGCACCACAAATCATTAAATGCGTTTAACTCTAAACGTAGTTAAAACTTCATTCTGTCTCTGTCATCGCCAAACGATTGACAGAAATAGGAAATTGTTATAAATTCGTTTGGCTCTAAATGTGTTGTAAAAAACTGGACGGTCTAGATAAGGCAGTTTTATTTCGTCAAAGACTAGTCAGTTGAAAACCACACAACTCTATTAAAAGACAGCTAAGATGCAAAAGTTTTAAAAACTCAAAATTCCGATGAGCCACATTGCAAACGATGCCTCAACTCTTGTCGTGCAATGACACCTGCACTATGGAAGACCTTTGCTAGTCCAACGCTAAAGCTGTTGAAGTGGCTGAATTCTGGTTGAAGCTTATTTAAAATATAAATGGAATCATCGACACGACGAAGAAGAAGAAGATGCTAATTCTCACCGCTAAGAAAGCTAAAATACGTAATAGATCTAAATTCTCCACTGCACCGAAATCATACATAATGAATGAACTTACAAAGCTAATCCCAGCAGATGTAGTCGTCGCCACAAGCTTTTTGAACATTCCGCTACAACTTCGTAGCAAGCCAGTGAAAGCTATTTAACTTTTAACTTGTTAAAGTTTTTAACATTTTGGTACAATAGTGGGGAAGTTTGGCTGTTCTAGACTGTCTGTGATTTATGTTCGAACTGTATTAATCGGTTAGCCATTTTTGGAATTCTTAAATTTATTGGGTGGCCTATTAATGTAACTCTGACTGGACTTGATGATCATTGATCAGATATAAAAACGTCAGTCATCATCTGCCTAGGCTTTTGCCCAACCTTGTTGGGGTCGTCTTCCAGCCTTACCGGATACAGCTGAATACCAGTATTTTACATGGAGCGACTGCCTATCTGACCTCCACAACCCAGTTACTGGGTAACACGATAACCCCTTGGTAAGACTGGTTGTCAGACTTTGGAGCTTCTGACGACCCTAAACGACTGTCAAAGATATACAAATGACAGCCGGGACCAAAGGCTTAACGTGCTTTTCATATAAAAACGTCAATGCGTTTGAAATTTAGTGTCCAAATATTTAGGTCTTTTTGGACAAATTAAAAATAAACATTTTATTTCTCTTCCTCAAAGGCGCCTTAAAAATATGAATATTATAACATCTAATAAATCCTTCGTGAGACTAGTAGGTATCTATCTGCACTAGGAAAATCTGTCACATAAATTACCCCAAAAACGGTGTTTGATATTAAATGTTATAGACAATAATATAACAAAATATTTTAACCTTTGGTACTTAAACAAAAATAAAGGATGAAAAAGATAAAAAATTAAAAGATATTATTGTAGACTTGGTGTGGTGTGGTGTGGTGTGGTGTGGTGTGGTGTGGTGTGGTGTGGTGTGGTGTGGTGTGGTGTGGTGTGGTGTGGTGTGGTGTGGTGTGGTGTGGTGTGGTGTGGTGTGGTGTGGTGTAGTGTATTGTGGTGCCGTGTGGAGTATTGTAGTGTGACGTGGTGTAGTGTGATTGGCAGGCTGAAGTGTGGTGTGGTGTAGTGTATTGTGGTGCCGTGTGGAGTATTGTAGTGTGACGTGATGTAGTGTGATTAGCAGGCTGAAAAAACATTTATCCTAAAACAATTAGAAGGCTTTCAGTGCTATCGTAATCAAGGTTCAGTAGATACGTGGTGAGAACCTGCTTGCACTTTGCTTTAGTAACAGGGTATATTTTTAAAGTAAGGTTTATATTATTGTATAAATAACTGCCAAGGAAACAAAAGTTGCGGTGTGACAGACTACCACACCACTAAACTAACTTAATTAGTGATAACTTTAATATCCACACAAGTTCAGTTTGCGCTATGACTTGTACTTCAATAGGTAGTACTACTCATTCTGAAATCAACTTAATTTACACTTCATAAAGTTGATATTTGTATATAGATTTGAGTATGGAATACCTGCTGCTATTTCCCGCTCAGATATTTTTTCAAAAATCGAAATGATCTAGTGTGAAGTCAAAAGGCTTCTACTTATGGATATTTTAACTCAGAAATAGCTGTATCTTCATCAAATTGTTCATAATGATGTCACAGACGGAACCCATTTCTCTTTGTAGCGTTTTATCGCGTTATTTTCGTGAAGGGGCATAAGATTGATGATGCCGCGTTGTCGGCTAAGACTTTTGTCGAACAACTAAATCGAAAATGTCAATCGCAAGCACAATTTCTACCACAATGTTTTACTTCCCTCTTTTTACGTCAAACTATATCATTCATTCATTCATTAATTCAACCTGAGGGTACACATTTTTGATGATGTTTTTTCTTGTGTGTTTTGGCACCTAGCAGGTCAACCTAGGAGGTTGTTGATTGCTTTACCGGCTATCCTGTGGATGTCTTAATAAATTAAGGCCTCCAGCCAGGGCATATAATTTCCATGCATCAGTTGCATTGCATATAGTATCCAGCGTCTACACGCTAAGGGCACCCCCTGTGGGGTACGGTCCTCGGCTTAGGGCGTATGACGTATGACGTTTTGTGCTATTTGTGTTCAGATAAGAAACGTATGTAGAGAGTCGGTAAAGGAGGAAAAAAAGCTTAGTACGAATAATTTCCTTGTTGTAATGTAAATAAAAAGATATATTTATTTGCTTAAACATATTTTCACAGGGTGTGTCGTAAATAGTGGTCCAACTTTAAGGGGTGGATACACCGTATATTCAGCTACCACATATCACAATTTGAACCATTTTTCCCCATAGAACTCAGTTTAGTTGTTTTTTGTTTTAAAAAAATTACTTCTTACTTTACTAATTTGGTTGTGATTTCTATAAATGACATTATATTTTGATTTTGTTCTTTGTTTATGACCGTGGAATACGTGTGCTAACTGCTAGCGAAATTAGTAAAGCAAGGTGTAAATAAGAAAAAAATATACTTAAACAAATATTTTATTCTGAGACCTATGGAAAAAAGTGGTTCAAATTGCGGTATGTGATAGCTGAATATATGGTAAATCTACCCCTTAACGTTGGACCACTATTTACGACACACCCTTTATGTATACATACAAGAATAAAAATACATGCAGGACAAAAGAACAATAAAACGAAGCTTCAGACATGTTTGCCACATACTATGGCGTGCAAGTATTATGATTGGTAATAATTAATTTCATTACAATATCATTAATTTAACGCCAATTCAGCAAACAATAATATGTTATAAATGTCAACATAAAAAAGCATAAGTCTATGTTATAATACAAGATTCTGTCAGAAATTTATTGTTAGTATACTTAGTATGATTTGTTAGTTCAAAATGACTCGTTGTTTTTTCAACTGTACACACAGCTACATATCAAGCTCGCATTATTAGGATTTCCGTACAATCAGCGTGCGTCAGCTTGTACTGGATATTTTTAGCTTTATTTTGTGGTCGTGTTTACATTATTAAGCTGCCTGCAACGTTTGGGCAACTTTTTTATAAAACGTGGTGTACAGTCTTAAACTGTGTATGTTTTGCTGACACGGTGGCTTACACCAGACGTTTTTTTATTAATAGTAATAAAATTTACTAGAAATATACAACATAAAGCAGCGAGTATGATTACTGCTACACGGTGACTGACAGGATGCAGAGGAAGGAATCGTCAACTGTTTTACTTAAAAACACAATTTATACGCAATAAACCATACGGAACTAAGTGATATTTTCTCTGCATGCTTTATCCTCAACAACAACAACTCTGTTAGTGTATGAACCGTACAGTGGGACCCATGCAGAAGACACTTTTGCGCATAAGTGCAGTCCTACTCATAAGCAGACAGACCTGACTTTGATCATGCCTGTTTCTGGGAAATTTATCTGCCATTCGCAAAAATAAGTTATTATTTCTAACAAACATTACTACTATTCGCAAAATGTTCAATGCATGTTTTGCTCTGAAAATTGTATCTTATGGATTTGTCTGTTGTGTTTTAATCTATGCCAGATTGCCTGTTGTGTATAATAATAATAATAATAATACGACGAAAACGACGACGAAATAACCCGACTTTGGCATCTTCAAAAAGTCACAATAGTCCCCGTAGTCCTATCTACAACAAGAGTAATACCTAAACAGCTTCATCAGTCCCTTAGTTCCCTTAACCTGCCATCTAAAACATAACACCTGCTGCAGAAGGCAGTGATTCTTAACACGTGCAGGCTAGTTAGAACATTTCTTTAGCGTGAGCCGGACAACTTGCACCAATACTCTCACTCAAATATAGGTTCGTCTACCATGCAGTCTACTTATAATATTATTATTACTCCCACACTTAAGGCGCTGACTCTCCCAATTGACCAAAATAGGCTTCGCTTAAGAAAAAAAATTGCCAAATCTGTATAGTTTGTGGTAGCGGAAAAAATATATTTTAATTTTGAACATATTACCCAGAACTTGGTTGTTACCAAAACACGTTTTGAAAACATAATCTCGATACAAACTAACGTTAAACTAACCTCTTACTTTGAGTTCTAATCCAAAATATCTGTATCAAATATCTGTTTAGGCTTGGTTTCTAAATATCGATTAGCAGCGCGTGCTGCACAAACACATTGCTTACAGCATTCGGCCAGGCGCTATAATTTTGACGGTGTGTGGAAAAAACTTTAAGGTTGACAATTCGCAACTTGCCAACGACATGAGTGGTCGAAATATTTTTCTGTCCTCTATATTTAATTTAAATTAAAGTATTTTCCAAAGTTCATAGTAATCATTGAAGAAACCAATTTCCAATGATCCATCCTTTATGTCTTAATAGACATAAAAATTGGCGACCGTGACAGGACACTAACATTACATTTTAAAAAACTTGGTTCGTGGAGTCTGCACGTGGTGAACATCGAGACCACAAAAGGCCGAGTTCCCGTCGTGAAGCTGAAACCAACGAATATCCTGAAACCTAAGCATCGATGCGGCTAAAGTATCGACACAGGTGTACGGAAGAAAAGAACATTAAACAACAAAAAGTGAACCGGATCATCATAAGTTAAGTGCCCTTCCTTCCTCATTCTTACCAGCTATCCTAAGTCCCATTGAAACGTGTGAAAAACTTGCCTTCCACTTGTGCAATAATTTAATTGAATTATTTAGGTATTGCTGAAGAGTGCCAGGTCAAAGTTTTACTCGATCAAACTTAAGTCCAATCCACATAATTCACTACAATATCATTAAATACCATCATTAATATTCCATAACAGCAAGTTGGCATAAATTATATCCAAATAATCATACTAAATTACAATTTTAAAACAATTTTCATTCCTTTTTTCATCTACCGACATCGTGTATTTCTCATGCCATTCTAGGAAAAGATAACGTAACGTTCCCAATCGGTTTTTAATATTGTTCACCGAACCTTCCAGATACCTCTGAACATCACGCTAACACCATTGGTACGTGCAGAGAGGGCATGCCGTGCTTGGCAGCGTGGATCCGGTTTCCTGGTCGGCGATTGACGTTGAATTGAGGGGCGTGAGATTCTTTTATTTAACTTATAAAATTATTGTTTTTATGCTGAAACGTTGAGTTGAGTTACCTTGTTTGACAGTCTATCATATTTAGCAGATTTTGCTTTGACTATGTCGCTCGAAGCCGAAAAGAAATTACGCGAATTGACTGTCAGGCGTAGCTCAATTAGAGGTCAAATTACCAAGTTTAAAAACTTTTTGGATAAATTATCGTCTTTGGACTCATTGAAAAATGTGGAAATAGTTGAATTAAAGATTAAACTTGGTAGATTTGAACAATTATCAGCTAAGTTTGATGAGTTGCAAAGTCAGATTGAAGTCTTAAATAGTGGGAACCTGTCATCAGAGCTTGAAGAGCGGGACAATATTGAAGGTGATATGGTGAGTGGACTTGCCACTGCAAAGGGTTTGTTGGACAGCTGTAGGCCATCATGTAGTCATGACTGTCATGAATCCAGAGCTGAACCTCGTGACTCGGATATCAGGTTGCCACGTATACAAATTGCAAGGTTTGACGGTGCATATTTTAAGTGGCTCGAGTTCAGAGACTCTTTTTTGAGCTTAGTCGATCGTAATAAGCAACTCTCGCCGGTACATAAATTTCATTATCTAATGTCTTACCTTGAAGGAGATGCGGCACTCATAATTTCCAATCTTGAAGTATCCTCTGAAAATTACAAGGAAGCATGGAAATTGTTGTGTGATCGTTACGATAATAAAAGACTTCTGATTGATCATCACATGAATTCATTGTTCAACATATGTTCATTCGGCAGGGAAACTGTAAAGTCATTACGATTTTTAGTTGACCATGTTACAAAAAACTTAAGAGCATTATCTGGTCTAGGAATGCCCACAGATAATTGGGATATGTGTGTCATATTTAATTTAACCTCAAAGTTAGACAATAATACCCTTCTAAAATGGGAGGAATTTAGAAACCAGCTTGGTAACGATATTCCAACCTTAGAAAACTTTAAACAAGTTTTGATAAATCGCGCTGATGTTCTTGAAGCTTTAGATAGGAATAAAATAGATAACAGCCACCAAAAGGGTTCACAGGTTCAAAATAATCAAATTCGTTCAAATAGTAACACACAAAATAATTACAATAACAGACAGGATAAATATCAAAAATGTTTTATTAAGGCAGTAACAGCTACTAATAAAGATAGTTCAAGTTCATTTGTGTGTATAATCTGCAGTCAAAATCATAAAATATATGAGTGCCCTAGTTTCAAAAACAAAACTGTACAAGAAAAATGGGCAGAGGTAAGTAAATATAAACTTTGTTCTAATTGCCTTAAACAGGGTCATCCAGCAAAGGCTTGTGGATTTGGACCATGTCCTGATTGTAAACAAAGACATAACCGTCTCCTGCATAATCCTAGCCAGGCAGTTAATAATAATCATGCACATTCAGAATCGGAATCTATAAACGTTAACTCATCGGAATATCAATTCAATCATGTTCTCTTATCTACCGCGTTAATTGAAGTTCATAATCCTAACAACAATCAATATGAAACAGTGCGTGCATTGCTCGATTGTGGTAGCCAAGGCAGTTTTATAACAAAATCTTTAAGAGATAAACTGTCACTTGATTCTATTCCAATAACTAGTATTAATATTATAGGTATTGGAAACCACTTGTCTAATAGGGTAGAGGAGAGCTGTATT
Organism: Atethmia centrago; assembly: GCA_905333075.3. NCBI lineage: Eukaryota > Metazoa > Arthropoda > Insecta > Lepidoptera > Noctuidae > Atethmia > Atethmia centrago. The sequence goes on along the minus strand of HG995374.1, from coordinate 23,683,820 downwards.
GTTAAATTGCAATCTATTTATAAACAGTTTGATGTCACTTATAACATGCTTGTCATGAATGAGTTAACTGGTTATTTACCGAAAAGCCACGTTAATATTAAATTCAAAATACCTAATCACATAAAATTAGCCGATCCTAATTTTAATGAACCCTCTCAAGTTGATATCTTGATTGGGTGTGATCTTTTCTGGGATATCCTAGGAAATGAACAATTTTCTATAGGCCCAGATACCCTAAAGTTACGAAATTCCAAATTTGGCTGGTTAATAGCCGGTCCGATAAATAAAAATGACTTGAATAGCATATATTGCAACAATAGCTTAATTACAAAAAATAGCAAGGTTCAAGAGTCTTGCATTGATAAATTACTTACGAAATTCTGGGAGATTGAAGAACTCCCAAGCAAACCCATTCTCAGCGAAAGGGAAAGGGCTTGTGAAAAACATTTTTTGCAAAATACGGTCCGTTTAACTGACGGACGATTTAATGTTAAATTACCTCTAAATAGTTCTCCAAGCAACTTGGGTGAATCCTATAATACTGCAAAAAAAAGATTGTTTAATTTGGAATCGCGTTTTAGAAAAAATCCAAAACTAAAATCACAATACGTTGATTTTATGAAAGAATATGAAGAGCTAGGACACATGTCTATAGCACCTAAAAGTAAACCATTTCCCTCATACTTCTTATGCCACCATGCTGTATTTAAAGACAATAGCAAATCAACCAAGGTCCGTGTCGTTTTTGATGGATCCGTCCCCACCTCCTCGGGTATATCTGTCAACGACATTCTTATGGCGGGCCCAAATATACAGGATTCTCTGTTCTCCATACTCATAAGAGCGCGTCAATACAAGTATTTAATTACTGGTGACATTGAAAAAATGTACAGACAATTGAGAGTAGATGAATCCTGTAGACATTTGCAATTAATTCTGTGGAGAGAAGATGAGTCCCTGCCCGTCAAAACGTGGCAAATGAATACTCTTACTTATGGCACCACAAGTGCGAGCTATTTAAGCACTCGTTGTTTGTGGCAGGTGGGCGAGGAGTGTGGGGACGAAACTATAAAAAACATAATACAACACGACTTTTACGTCGACGACTTAATCACTGGTTGTGATGACGAAAAACACTTAACCAATATTCAAAATGCTTTATCCTCTGCTCTAAAGTCAGCCTGTTTTAATTTACGTAAATATAAAACCAATTCTAAAAATCTATTCAAAAATTCATCTCTAAATAATCAAGACAAATTAACTATAAGTGAATCGTCAAGCACGCTGGGTTTAGGGTGGGAGCCAAAAACGGACAATTTAAACTTTCCTGTACAACCATATCACAATCATAACAGTATAACAAAAAGACGCATATTATCGAATGCATTTAAGATATTCGATCCTTTAGGGCTGTTAAGTCCATGTATAATTACAGCAAAAATGATATTACAAGATTTATGGCAACAAAAAATAGACTGGGACCAAACTATCCCTCAAGAAATCGAAGAAAGGTGGTTAGAATTTGCGAGTAATTTGAACTGTTTATTGAATTTACAAATACCTAGAAGAGTGTTATGCGATTCACCGAAAGTAATAGAACTTCATTCATTCAGTGACGCTTCACAGAAGGCATACGGAGCATGTGTGTACATGAGAAGTACGGAATATAACCGTGACTTCACGGTACGACTATTAGCTGCTAAATCTAAGGTAGCTCGTATAAATCCTATGACAATACCGCGATTGGAACTTTGCGCTGCGTTTTTGGCGGCTAAACTATGCAAAAGTGTCCTTGAGTCTATTCGTTACAAGCCGTCACGAATCGTTCATTGGTGCGATTCCAGCGTAGTGCTAGCATGGCTCAGAGATGATCCAACCAAACTGAAAACATTTGTCGCGAATAGGGTGATTGAAATAACCGAGCTCACTGACGCATCCTCATGGCGATATGTTCCCACGGATATGAATCCAGCCGATATCATTTCTAGGGGTATAAATGCCAATCAGATAATAAATAATAGCTTGTGGTGGTCAGGTCCACGTTTTTTAATGTATAGTGAAAATGATTGGCCAGTTCTAAATTCCATTGATATCGATTATGTACCTGAAACTAAAAATACAGCTAACTCTAAAACTACACCTAAGATTACAAATAAAAGTAAATACTCACGCAAGACAATCCCACCAGCTCCGGTCGTCTCATCCTTGACACCGACGAAGCAAGCAGAGCAATTAGCATATGAAACAAAAACTCATAAAACACAAAATTCATTAGTCACACCTAATAAAACGTTATCTGATCAAAATGAAATAAATACTTACCTTAACACTGACACACTTCCACCTATAATAGATGTTGAAAAATATAGCAAGCTAAACAAACTTATAAGAATAGTCGCATGGGTAAAAAGATTTTGTTTTAACATTCGTAATATTCATAACAAACAGGTTTTAGCTCTCAGCGCTAATGAGTTAGATGACTCATTTCATTATCTATGTCGTGTTGTTCAGATTAAATGTTTTTCTGATGAATACAAAGCGTTATCTAAAAACTTACCTTTAAATGTTAAATCTAAATTGCTATCTTTGTCACCTTTTTTAGACGACAACAACTTAATTAGAGTTGGAGGACGAATAAGTTCTTCACCTTATACTTTTGATAAAAAACATCCAATACTACTTGATTCGTCCCATCATTTGACAAAACTTTTATTTGAAAGAGAACATTTACGGCATATGCATGCTGGCCCGCAGTTGTTATTATCATTGATAAGGGAATCAGTATGGCCGCTAAATGGCAGAAGGTTAGCTCGGCGCACAGTTCACAATTGTGTGCGATGTTGTCGTGTCCGAGGCAAAACACTATGCCCTAAAATGGGTGATTTGCCATCACAACGGGTGAGCACAGATTTCCCATTTATTTCAGTGGGCATAGATTTTGCTGGACCTTTTTACATAATTAATCGTAAGGGTAAAGGTGCAAGGGTAAACAAATGTTACCTTTGCATATTTGTGTGCTTGCGTTACAAGTGCGTACATTTGGAAGCGGTCTGTGACCTTACAAAGGACGCATTTGTGATGACATTGCGCAGATTTATTGCCCGTCGTGGCCAACCCAATGAAATATTTTGTGATAACGGGGGTAACTTTGTGGCTGCTGCTAAAGATATAGGGGCTTTCCTTAAATTGCATAATAGGGACTTATCTGAATTTGCAACTCATGAAAATATAAAATTTCTGTTCTCACCTGCTCACGCTCCTCACTTTGGCGGCATCTGGGAAGCCGGAGTTAAATCGGCTAAATTCCACATAAAAAGAGTTATGGGAAATACCCATCTTACCTTTGAAGAAATATCTACACTTTTCGCACAAGTGGAGGCCGTTTTAAACAGTCGCCCCTTGTGTCCTTTGTCCTCATCCCCTGATGACTACCTCCCTTTGTCCCCAGGGCACTTCCTTATTGGAAGACCGCTGAAGGCACTGCCGGAGCCTAGCTTGGAAAACGTGAAAGAAAGTCACCTACAACGATACGCTCGACTGCAACAAATTCATCAACACTTCTGGTCACGCTGGCAGCGTGAATACATACACGAGCTACAACAACGACTGAAGTGGAAGACGAACGCAAAATCCCTAAATATTGGAGACCTCGTGCTTATCCATGAAGAGCATGTACCTCCATTGTGTTGGCGCCTTGGACGGGTTACTAGATTATTCCCTGGTCCAGATGGAATTTCGAGAGTGGCTGATTTGAAAACTACTAGAGGCTTTCTACGTCGGCCTATCACCAAACTATGTCCGCTACCTACTGCTGAAGATTTATCGTTGAAAGACAAGCCTTTCAACGGGTGGGAGGATGTTTAGGCTTGGTTTCTAAATATCGATTAGCAGCGCGTGCTGCACAAACACATTGCTTACAGCATTCGGCCAGGCGCTATAATTTTGACGGTGTGTGGAAAAAACTTTAAGGTTGACAATTCGCAACTTGCCAACGACATGAGTGGTCGAAATATTTTTCTGTCCTCTATATTTAATTTAAATTAAAGTATTTTCCAAAGTTCATAGTAATCATTGAAGAAACCAATTTCCAATGATCCATCCTTTATGTCTTAATAGACAATATCAACATACGTTACGTATTTAATGAATAACAAGCACTCTTATTTGAATGCAGAACTTGGTTGTTTTTTATTTTCGATTACTCAACTCAATTTTGAGTAAATAGATAATTACTTCATATTTTGCAATAAATTACAAGCTTTGTGTCATCGCGCTTCTCTTTCTTTTCTATGGAATTTGACAGTGACCGCGGTTTAGGTGTTGTCAGCGTCTTAACCCCACTGCTGGACACTAGCTTAGGCCCGTGCCATCAGTTCTACCCGGCTAGATCAAGGAAAATAAATATAGAAACAAAAATAATAATATAATAATCATTTTGTTTCAGTAGCTTCTGCCCGTGGCTTCATCCACGGGAAAATTCTTGTACCCCCGACCCTCTCCGTCGCATCGTGCTGCCTGCCCGCGCTATTTCTTCGTTTTCGCTGGTTCTTTATTTTATTATTTATGTACACAGTAAAATACATAGGGATACGACATAATTAGAGTTTTGCGTACAAAGGTAGGTACTGCTCATTTCGTAAGATTTTTTTCCAGCAGACCTGCTAAAGGAGAGATGAAAAAGAAATGAAGCAGTGTGTAAGAACAAGAAGAGAAAAATATTCAATTACTATTATAATTATATTATTTCTTTAGGACTTTTTTTATTTTTGCTCGACTCCTAAGGGTCCTAGAATGATGTTATTAGCTTATAGCCTTCCTTAAGAATTAAACTATCAAATGCAAAAATGAAAAAATTAAATTCGACTGGTAAGTAGTTCCAGAGATTAGCGCGTTCAAACAAACAAAAAATAAAATCTTCAACTTTATTATTAGCATAGATAGATGAACATCCATAAATGGCAAAAGATTGGACGAATGGGTAATTAGGGGCTGCAGTCTAGACATAGATAGCAATTGCTTTACGATCACATTCGGTCGCAAAGTCCTAATGGGGTCCGTAAACGGTCAAACTTGCTTGACAAGCATGAACAAATCACGTGCTTGTCAAGCAATTATGACCGCGTCCAGGAGGTATTATTTTTTGGAGAAGAGGAATATTTTTCTGCGCCAAGATAAGTCATATTCTCCCTACGTAGATAAAATATTATAAGTTATCTATACCTACCTACAACGAAAAAAATATTAAATAGCTGCGTAGCACGTACCAGGAATTTCCCAGGTTTTTTTGTACAAAAAGTTTTTAATTTTCTTTTTTTATTCCTGGATGGGAGATTATCAAATAACTTCTCCCGCTCTGGGCGGAGCGGGATGGTGTGTCAGACTCTTACAGACTAAAACTCACCCGTGTTCCTTCCGTTGCCTGTGTTGCCAGGGGCCTTGGTAACCCTTTCGTACCTTCCCGCGACCCTGGCATGCATCGGCCCTAGTAGACCCCTACACTTGTGCTGACATCTCTTTGAGGCGCGCGTGCAACAAACACAACGCGCTGTCGACCCGGGCCTGGTCCTTATCGGGTGGTGAGTTCCCCATTGCTCACCGCGCCTACGGTGGCCGGAAAACCACCCAGGATTCCCGACGCCTAGGGCGTTTCCTGCGGCCGCTAGGGGCGAAAGGGCGCGAAATTTGCCTTTCCCTCAACCGTCCCGCCTCCTCCTTTGCGAGCATTACTGCTTCGCAGAAGGAGGTGACGGCTGCCCATGCCCTCTCGCTCCGTACCATGGCCTCGACCAGAGCCGGACGCGAGAGATCTCCACCGCCGATCGCCTCCTCGAGGACACGGTGGTGCTCTGCCCAAGCTGGGCAAACCTGCACCGTATGCTCCACAGACTTAAGGTTGCCTTAATAATTATGATACCTAATGTGCGCTTTTATAATTTATGTCGTGGACGTTCATAAAATGTATGCAAATAAGTGCACGTTACAACGTTATCGCGGACGGAAATTTAAAAGTGTCTTCATTTACAGGGTTATTATAAATTGGCCACCTAAACTCTGCAAACGTGATGGGTATCTTAACACGATAAAATAAAAAATAAAAATATTTAATGTTTTTTTTTTGGGAATAAGAGTTGAGAAAAACTTTTTCTTATCATTTATCGTATTTAGATGTCAATACCCATCACGTCTGCGAAGTTTACGCAAAAAAAACAGATTGTTAAACTGATATTTCAAGTGACATAACTGCGGTCGATGACCCTGTGACGGCCGGCATCTACATCGCCACATGCGAACTACGCAGCACACTGACATCGCGCTAAATCCTACATCGCACAAGCAGAGTTTACCGCGTGACTAGCATATATACAACGTCCCATCGTGCAGTTGCCCACCAGACACAACGACCGTCTGATCCTCCTGAGCTCACTTTTCTAAGGAGGATAACTTTACACCCTGTCCCTCATAGAGGTATGAGTAACAGGGTGTAAAGTTCACTCATGAATGATGATTGATGATTTTTTGTGGTGTTACAGAGGTATAACCCCACAAAATAATCACCAAATTTTTTTTTTTTAATTTTTAGATATCGATACCCATCGCGTCTGCGGAGTTTAGCTAGCTAATCTAATTTAACCCAGTATACATTTAACTTTCCTGTGTTAAAGAGATGCCGAGGACATCCACAATAATATCGTCACGTTAGAAATTATAAAAGCGTACAATGGATGAATCGACATTTTTTCCATAAAGAAAAAAACCTTCTAAAAATGTGAAAATGATAAAGTTTTCTTTTTGATAAATCTTAAAAAAACGAAATGTACACAGTTGATTAAAGTTTCATAGTTGACTGACTACCATCATAGTACTTTCATAGTTGGTTAGCTGTACTACCGAGGGGCTCGTGGCTTATTAATAACAGCCGCATGGTTCGATCGATCAGGTTAAGCTACGCTTGGTGTGGTCGGGCCTTGGATGGATGACCATCTATAAATACCAAGACCCCTCCTTGCCTCGGAAAGCACGTTAAGCTGTTGGTCCCGGCTGTCATCCGTGGATCTTTGACAGTCGTTGGGGGACGTCAGAAACCCGAAAGTCTGATATCGTACCTATTACCCAGTAACTAGATGGGCAGTCGCTATATGTGAAATACTGGTATTCACTGGATGCAGCTGCATCCGGTTAGGCTAGAGGCCGACCCCAACAGTAGTTGGGAAAAGCTAGGCAGATAATGAGTTGAGTCGATGGCTGACTACCTAATATATTTTTCAGCATTTTATATTCACTTTCGACAATCCTCAATCGTAGTCAAGCCAAAACGATATTATATCACTCATGTTTCTCTCACTACAAACGTTATACAGGGTGGCCAATTCGAATGTATATCACTTTCTTCTTCGTCTGGGCACCATTTTCTTTTTACGCCAAAATTAACGTTTCTTTGATATCCACTGTTAAGTTAAAATGTGGCAAATTCTATCCAAAAGTTCCGAAAACGAAACGAAAACAGTTTGTTAAACGACAAAATTGTTTTCAACAAATCAGTACCTATCTACGGGTACTAATCCTAATCCTATCGGCTAATCCTATTTTTATCGCTGAAACAACATTCACTATTTTGGAGAAGTTACCATTGTTGACCCAGACAGGACCCTAAATTCGATTTGTCCGAGTAGTTAGGTGTAATTATTGCACCATTTTTCCTTGAAGGGAATACAGGACAGGTGCTACAGTTACTGCGTCTGGCAATCGCAATAGGGTTAAGTTTATATTTTCTTACTTTCATCAAATAAATCAGTTAAACCTAGAAAATACGTTGTCCCAATAAGATGGACCCAGAAGCCATGCAGCACGAAACATAATCAAAACTGTGATAGGAATGTTTTCGCAACAATTAATTCTAAGAAATGTTGACATTAATGAATCCCTAAATTGACCAGATTCGTCAGGTCCTGGTTTTTTTTTTGCAGGGTCATCTAAAGGGACGTGTTAAGGTCAATTTTGAATACTAAAAGCAGAATATTTGTAACTCTGATAGTGGAATACTTACCTAAATTGTATGAGAAAATTTGATGAAAAATCGCAATTGAGAATGATGTGAGAATGAAATGAGATCGCGTCTTAAACCATCAAAAAAGTGGCGATCTGGCGGATGTATTTTTTCTTAAAAAATATGTATAATTATGCCTGTTTCATATAATTATAGGAAAATATCTTAATTTAAAGTTGTATACCTTCGCATTGGCCACCCTGTTTTTACAATACAAATAATGCCACCAACTGCGCGTTATGTACGGATCATCAAGCGCCATTTGTTCCAAGTTAATCACTTTGATACAGAACGGTCATCGAGGATTTATTCACTCGAAAAACACGTACAGTCGATCAAAAAAATTGGTATTAAGGTAAACATCATAACATAATCTTTCCACGGCATTGCCAATATTATTTCTTTGACTGTCGTTCAGAAGCCAGAAAGTCTGACAACTAATCTTATCAAGGGCTATCGTGTTACCGAGTAATTGGGTTGTGGAGGTCAGATAGGCAACCGCTCTAATGTAACATACTAGTATTTAGCTGTAGACTGCAAGCCAACCTCAATATAGTTGAGAAAAGGCCAGGCAGATGAGAACTGCCAATATTAAATTTTATTGTTCTATTACACTTACAAGACGGATGTAAAAGAATTGACTACTCCTCAGCACGCTCACAACTTTATTTTAATTCATCACCAATACCAAATCAGTAGTTTGTTCGACTGTATATTTTGTTGTCGAACCAAAAAATAATTGGCAAGGAGATTTATTCACTTGTTTTTTTTATTTACGCCTCCCTAAGTTTTATTACGGACTAAATAAGAAGCAAGACGCGGGGTCTTGCTTCGACGAAGTGGAAATGTCGGGAGTCGCAAATAAAGCGGTTAATAAAAACCTCCTTTAATGTAAGTAAATAAATGGTAGTTTTGGTAAACGTAATAAACTATTAGGTTATTTCTAGAGAGTATTTCTCGAGTTACGTTTTCGGCAATTTCCAGCTAAAATTTCCATTTTCGACAATTTTCGTGGCCGAAAAAATTAAGTGCTGGCAACAATAATTTCAATTCGTTTATTCAGAGAATATCCAAATGCACAATAAGTGAGAAAATGCTTAAAAAATCGCTTTTCTTCGCATAAGGTATCAGATTGTTTGATTATATTATTAATTAATAAGCATGTGTTTGAGAAAATAACAAATTTTCGTGTGATTCAAGTTTAAACTGTTAAATATTAAAAGATTGAAAATTTGTTGGCATTTCTTATACTTTTACCAAAGAAGAACCTATCTAAAACCAGATAATAGTATTTTTTTCGTTTTGGGCTTCTGGCCGAAAATTTACCTAACCTAAATCAAGCCGAATTTCGTTTCGATGTCAGCCGAATAATAAAAAACATTTTCGCTCGGACTCTAGTTATTTCTATGCTACTAAAAGTTTTGAGGGGATACGAGATATCTCATTGTAGAAGAAAAAGTAAATAGACAGGTCTTCAAAGTTTTTATATAAATCGTTTTTCTTCAATTCTAAAGACAGTTCTTCGATATACATCGTTTTTGCTGGTCGCTACTCGTTGTCCGCCTTGGGCCATTATTATCGATGGCAGGCTACAAGGTGTTTGAGAAAAATAATAGGATATCTAAAACATAAAAATATAGATAAATTTATCTCGTTATGAAAAAGATAATAAACGTTGGATAATGAGCTCTATTATACCAAATAATAAGTAAACAAGCCCGTAGGGTATTCTAAAATTTAGAATACCCACACAATACACATTTAGAATCCAACTGGCGTTAAAGCCTAGTCGGTCAATCAATCAACGATAAACACTGATAGTTCTCTAAAGATTGATGGAAACTCGATTTGTAAAACGATTCGCATTCGTTCGTTCGATATTCAACTTGATTCAACGCGGTGGATAGAATTTGTCAGTGTCTAGTCACTCGGTGAAGTCCATTTTTCGGGTTCTGTAGTCAACAAGGAACTCTTACAGTTTCGTCATGTAAGACATACATGACTAAACTATAAGGGTTCCTTGCGCCTATCTGTCTGTGGCTTAGCTCAGACATTCTTAGGGCGGATTTCACCAATGAAATTAAACGTGATCAGCTCACGCTGAACTCTGTTCAAGCATTTAACTGAGTTTAGAACTCCTCTTATGGATTTCACCAACATATTATAGTGATCGCAGTAAAGTGAATGCAGTTCAAGCCTAAACCAGTTTGAATTCCGTTTCCGCTGGATTTTTGGCGTTCAAGTATCTAAACGAGTTCAAGTGTCGTGCTGTTCAAAAAATATTGTTTGTTGTCTTTTATTATTAATATTGATTTTATTGGTATTTGGCTAATTAAAATGAAAAGTTTGTTAAGACTACTGCTATAACAAATGTTGGGATGAGGATGAGTTCATTGGTCGTCGTCCAAAATGGATACGCGAGAGAGAAGAACACTCCGAGACTCTAGAATCTAGATGACCAAGAATTTGTGAAAAGATTTCGTCTCACAAAATCAACAGCTCTGTCTATATAAAATAAAATAGAGTTTGCTACAAACATGTAAGCACCGTGTTTTTTTTAAATTGATATACCTTGTGCATAAAACATATTACCGAAATAAAATTCACAGAAATCCACTCAACAATTTATTTTTACCGCAAAACGAAATACGAAATTGACGCAAACAAAGAGACGAGAACAGTTTTGAGTTAGACCAAAGAGAAACTAAACAATCTTTGGTTTTGAAGGCACAGTTTGACAACTCGGTAGCCGCGTTTAGTAATTTACTGATATATTATATTGTTGTATTAAACACAGTAGGTCGCTATCGCATGTTGCAAATGTTAAACGCATTGCATTCAAGTGACAATATTCACATTATACGCCATGGAAATTTGGTTTTCGTGTACGCAATCAAAGTCTAGCTAGTGAAATCGGTTGCACGTAAATCGAAACCAATAGAATAGAATACTCTTTATTATGTACACCATAAAAATTACAGATACAAATGTTGAAATTTTACAAAGGGTGACACAATGGGTGGTCTTATCGCCAATCAATATCGATATTTGAACTCGTTCATACAGAAGTTACATAGTTTCCTTAAACGCGTTTTGTAATACGAACGGTGAAGTTGGCCCTTAGTACTAGAAAACTGTAATTTGGCATGGATATAAATCACGCCGACAAAGTTTTTGTGTATGATAAAGTGGGGATGATGTTTTTTTCTCGTCTATCCCATGGCGTGGGACATCGTTGAATAGGCCGTTCAAAAATATTGTGGGTTTGTTAAATTTTTAACACCCCACAAACTCATTTGTGGGGTGTTAAACATTTTAAGGAGGTCATTGCGTGGCTTGATTAACACGAAAATTGGTATATATAATCTTTAAGTCAAATAATGATAAGGTCATAAAAGATTTTTCAAAAATCAACCTCGGTGGGGATGAAAAGAGATCCCTTTTTCACTCCCACAGGGAGACAGCACAGGCTAAAAATAAAAAAAAATCTCTCTACCAGCTTTTTTGCCTCCAAGTGTCTTTTTCTCGATTATTTGTTCCATTTTGTATTGTTTGCAAATACAAAAAAAACATTGTTCTTTCTTTTCTCTCTGCCTACCCTTTCGAGGACATCTTATGTACCGTCTCTAGCAGCTGACTTCAACGCGTCTCCGTGCTCTGAGGTAGACCCGGACGAAGTAGCGGCAGGAGTACTCAATACTCAATTCTTTATTGCATTCCATTTATTGTATTACAAGATGGTATAAAAGTAAAAGCTCAATATGGACCCTGTCGGAGTAAGTGTAGGTTTTCCAAAAATTCGTAATAATATGTTTAGAGAGACAATTATGGAAAACTTATCTTTACATAGGCCTACCCAGGTTCACAGATCTCTGTGACTGTGTCTGTTTCTAACGGGAAGGTCATAATAACAACGCGGTACTATATTTTTATCTCACGACGCGACGCGCGCATTATTTATGGTAACCAATTGTACATACCCGCTGTGAATCTTGTGTAAGTAAGCGCAGGAGCTCTCGGTAACATCTGGTCTGAGACAATGGTGAAGTTAAAAGTGTGTGTGTGTTATGTGCTGATGCTACTCGTCTTCACGCACACATTCACAGCGTTTTTGTACACTTGGTTACCACAAGTAAAGTGCGCGACGATTTGTGAGATAAAAATACTATAACGATACCATAGCACGATTCAATTCGATCCCAACGCCATCTATCGAAGTATGCGGTAAGCTTTTTCATTTCCATGCCTTATAGAGTTCGGGGAGGCCTATTTCCAGCAGTGGACAGCTTTCGGCTGAAATGATGGATGATGATGATCGACTGCCCAGTATTGGTGGTGTTATAATTTTAGTTCAAGTTTTCACCGTACTTTATATTTGATAATTCGTCTTCACAATATGTAATACATAAGAATATCACATACTGTGAGAACTTGCTGCAAAAATAGTAATTGTCTATATAAAATATTACATAACATAACATTACGCCTGAAATCCTCGAAGTGTTAGGCAGAGGTGTACCTTATAGTAGGTGTGTCCCACATTTCGCTAGTTATGTTTAAGTCCCATATAATAGGGGGCGAGCCTATTGCTATCAACCGGGAACAAATCGAGACTCCGGGCTGCTACTGAGAAATCCCTGGTGGAAAAACCCAATAACACTTTGCCCGACCCGGGAATTAAACCCGGCACCTCATGATAACCCGCAGTAGCGCCTGTGACCACTAGACCAACGTGGCAGTCGCTCTAAAATACTTATTAATAATAATATAAAAACGTAGGGTCGCGGCGGTCCGTCACGAAACAAGTTTCTCATATACTCGCACGCATACACATTCGTATGTAATAGAAAGAGAGAGAGAGATAAAGATCGCATGGGCCTCCATAGGCATGGAGGCATAACGCTTATTCCTTACGCGACGATTTCTACCAGTCAACTCCTACCGCAAGCCGCGTTATGAAACTTCGTTCCAAAAATAAGTGTTGTTCGATGGTAAACACAACACTTGGCCGGACTTGATATATATTTTAAGGGTTCCGTAGTAAACAAGGAAGCCTTATAGTTTCACCATGTCCGTCTGTCTGACTGTCCCCACTGTAGCTCAGAGACGCTTAGTACTAATAAGCTGTAATTTGGCATAATAATATGTATACATATTAATCACGCCAATAAAGTGTTAAAATAAATCTAGGAAAAAAAAAAGTTTTAGGGTACCTCCCTTACATATAATGAGGGCATTATATTTTTTTGTTCTCGTCTACCCCATGATGTGTGGTATCGTTGGGTAGGCCGTTCAAAAATATTGCGGGTCTGTGAACACCACTTCTCGATTCAAAAATCCAATTGGGTAATATTAAGCATTAAAATGCTAATTTTTGTTAGAGTTAAGTGTCCCCCCCCTGCCAGCTAAATGGTCGTATAAGGGAAAAAAAATCATGGCAATAGTACATACTCGTATAATGAAATTAAAAGGAAAACTATCACGCTTAAGTGGAATTTACAAATTAACGAGTTATAGTCGACTTACTTAAATTTGCAGTTAGAGAATTAACCGTGGCATATATCGATGTATGGGAGAACATGTTTTTCTACTATAATGTTAAATTTGTTTTTGGGATAAATTCATCCCAAATTCCCAACTACGGAACCCTTTATTGTGCGTGGTCCAACACGCACTTGGCCGGTTTTTTGTAATGTTCATATACAAATATAAACATTAAAAAAACAGGCCAAGGCAACGAAAAATGTTTAAAGTTTTTCCGGAATTTTGTAAAATTCGTGAAAAACTAAAAGTGATTTTTTCTATGGGCTTATTGTTAGGAAAAAAGTCTGTCCTAGCTAGAATTCAACAACGACCTTTATCGTCCTGGGAATAGAATAGGATATTCAAATTCAAATTTCGAAGTCCCACTTACTGGCCGCAACTGGCGCAAAATCTTTAAAATTGGAACCTCTTAATATTCTGTTCAGATAATCTGATGTGCTTTGAGCGTTTTGCCTAGAATCTCCATTGGAAACGCTTATACAAATGGAGATAATTGACTGAATCGCTACAGCCTCCGTTGGGTACATGTTTATAAAGTGGCCACTAGACGACTCTGGGGAGCTAGGTTAAAATAGATGCGAATAGTTTGACAACTTAGGTAGTCGGGGTACCTTTAACGGCTTGCCAAGTTCATAGTTTTGGTCTGTGTAGGAATCACTTTGTGTTGGCTTATTCATAAAGAATCTTTAATCAAAACATTACTTAGCTAAGTAACTGATTAACCCTTAAATACTAATTAAGTATTTCTTATTCATAAACGATATTTAAGAATTGCTTAACTAACCACTACTTAACTTTTTGTACACTGGCAACTAGGTGGATTTTCGGTAGAATACCGTAAAATTGGTCTATGGTGCTCGTGCCAAACACCAAATTAAAAAAAAAAACTGTGTCTTTGTCAGATAGTTTCGCGCGTGGTAATTTTGTAATTGTGTTTTTGAGGATAAAAATATTAATCATTACGCTATGGCAGGTATAAATGGATGCGACTCGCCTTTGTCCAGTACAAAACGAAAGACAGCAAACTCCTTCTGTGTGCGACACAGTTCAGCTAACGTACTAGGCATTTGTATGAATTCTGTACACCTTCTGGCTAGTGCACGACCAACTCTTTTACATACGTGAGACATGGTAGGTTGACTTATGCCGTGCAATTCACCGCTATCGTCTTGAATCTGATTTAGATAAAATTTAAGTCAATCTGTACGACTGCCTACCTAATTCTATCGCCATCGCTGCTTAGAAGTACCTCAGTAAGTGCATCTACCACATGCCGCCCCCAGTGCCTAATCACAGCCATTATTTGAATATGTACATTGTACAGGTATGCCGCCGCCTCTTGTATCCACTATAATGCCATCTTTTACGAGATTAATTATTTTCGTCATATTTTCTTTGGTACTTTGTTCGAAACTCGACATTATCGTAATCTACAATTGGATGCAACTTAGGCTTTCAAAATTTTGTACGAGGCCAACTAAATTCATTTAAAACTTCTAGGTACATCTTGCTAAAAAGACTTAATCGTCACCGAAGTCAAAATATTCCATTAGGTATCACTACAAAAGTTTTAACAATGCAATGCACAAGTTAGAAATGAGTGACAAAGACTCGAAACTGATGTTTGAAGCAAGGATTTCGTCCGCCATTTTGTTGTTTAAAATCGCTTAAAAAGGTCCGAGGGCTGTTTAATTTGACAGCTACTTAAATAACTGTTTATACAGTTAATTAACTCTAAACAGCGTTTATGAATGCAAAATATTTTTGATCACTGCTTAAAGTACTGTTTAAAAGTTAAGTAAAGTTTATGAATAAGCCTGTTACTATAAGCGAGACAAGATTATACAGGCATATTTTATTATTGACTAGATGTTGCCCGCGACTTCGTCTGTGATCCAGGATGAAAAGTAGCCTAGAAAGCCTTAGAGCCTTAGTAGAATGTCATCCTTCTGCAGGTTCCAGGCTACCTATCTGTCAAATTTCATACAAATCCGTTCAGCCGTTTTAGCGTGCAAGCGTAACAAACAAACGAAATCACTTTCGCATTTATAAGATTAGTTATGATAGTTGAACAAAGGCAGACGCAACATGAAAATGTCTAAATTGTGGGTCTTGGTACACAAGAACCCTCTTTTTGGGTCAAATTTGCTGTTTTACCAACAAGTATACCATACTTATTCATCCACCCATCTACTTCATGAAGAATTGACCATAGATTGACACACTGTATGTAAGTGGGTTTTATAGTTTTATCACATGCTGAGGTTCAGAATGTGTTTTTTACTGACGATTTCATTCGTACTTTTTGACAAACTTTTATATACATTTGGGATCTTTGGGCGGCATGGTATTTGTTTTACAAGCCGTAGCAAATTAATTACCAACGCAAACTTCCCTTCATTCAGATTTAAAGGGTTGCCCGAGTTAAAATAATGTAATCAAGTAAGTACACTTACTTTACTTAATAAAGTTTGCTATAAAATAACAGCTCAAAAACAAAATGTTGGAAGATATTTTATTAAAATAATAATGAATTTATAAAAGAGGTTTCTACCAAGTAATGTTATTTACAAAGTACTTTTCACGAGCAAAACCCACGTAAATATTTAATGGTGTCGCGATGTCGCCACGAAATCGTCGAAATTATTGACTTATTCCAATTAACACTTCTCTGAGTGCCCAAATATTAAACGAATTGTACTTTATCCAATATATGGTAAATTAAAACGACAGTTAAAATGGCGACGAACGCGAAATGTTCGCAATTCAAATACCCGCCCCAATAGCAAATAAAAGTAGGGACCATTCTGCCAACGACAAAGCATCCAAACAAAAAAGCTAATGGCTTAATTATTTATTCAGAACTGTTCAGAACCCTAAGCAAAAAGGCCGTTAATGTTTTGGTATTAATCAAACTAAATTGCCGCAAATCAAAACCCTTTGTCTTAAAAAAATAAATACGAATTCAAAAAGCGAACGTTTTAAAATAATGATCTGCAGATATCGTGACACAAATGACGTTATTTTTTTTAGATAAATTATTGTGTTTACGTTGTGATCAAATTATTATTGCTTAGCAAGCTGACATTGTTATTCTGTTTGTTTATTACTTTGATTAAACTTTCAATTAAATTGAGAATTGTGAATAATTTATCAGAAGTCCGTAGAAAGGTCTTAATCAGCAGCACATCATTACAAAGCCAAAAAAGTACGAACAAAATTAATTTATGGCCCCGAATATCAGCAATCTTTGCCCCGTTGTAAACACCTCTGGTTACTCACCACTGGCTTAGTTCTTACAACTGAAAATTATTATGTACCATAAATAGCACTAGCTCGTATGCAACACAGAAAAGTTGCGAAGGAATAAGTCTCCCAGGAATATGATGGCAAGCGTTCAAACGATCGCGCATGTATGGGAGTGGCGCGAGGAGGCGAAACGCCGCACAGTGGATCAAATCAAATCAAATCAAAAACATTTATTTGCTAGAATATGGTAAGGTCACCCGGGGCGAAAGCAACTAAAAAAAAAATTCTGAAACTTTGATTCCCTCCACCATGAGCTACTTAAATAATAGGGATATTCTAATAAACGTACTTCATTGCATAGCTTTCGATGAACAGTTTCGACATAAATTAAGTTACAAATAAACTTTGGTTTTTCATTAATTTGCATTATTGTTGAATAAGACCAGTAAAAGTTACATTCACCCCACTTTGGGGTAAATGTGACTATTCGATAAAACTCAGTTGTAATCTGTTTCTAAATGTTGATGTCAAGAGTACATGTAGATGCACACAGAATTATCTGTAAAAGCTATATAGCGTCGCCGAGATAGAGTTCAGTTTCAAGCAAATTTACTTTTCTTTTTTTATGGGGTGAATGCGACTCCAAAATGGCGGCTGACAGAAAATGATCTGTCAGTACTACAGTAGGTGAACTAGTGATGCCATCTGTACTTTATTTGAAAAAACTATGATTCCGCTTTACTCCAATAGATAGAGCTATCTACAAAAATGATTAGATTGAGAGAAAATTGAATTAGTTGCTTTAGCCTCATAGTTGCTTTCGCCCCGGGTGACCTAACATAATGGTGTTACAATAATTTTGTTTCTGCATATCCTGCCAAAACGATGGCGTGCAAATTTATACATACATACGATCGAAAATCGGCTGTAGAAAACATAGGATCTCGATTTCTTAAATGTTATTTTTTTTGCTGGAAATGACTTCTGCTGATCATTACTGTTCTATAAAATGTCATATGAAGTAATTGTGTGTACAAATGGAAGAGTTATAATTTTTATAAGAAAAAAATGTATGGAGCTGACATGAAAAAAGAGGATATCTCTGGAATCGCAAGGTTGGCCGTTATATCCTTGCACACTGTTATAGTACTATTTATTTGTGAATTTTTGACATACTTAATATCGCGGCATCACTTGCGAATTTTTTTTTTTAAATCTTCAAAATTAAAAAAAAAAGTATATGATACATTTTAATGCTTAAATATTGCTATACCAAGTGTAATTTACAATATTTTTTATGCTTAGACCAAAACATTCTAAGAAATCACAAAGTCGTATTACCTACTTTGAATTACATAATATGTAATCTTGTCTAATGCCTCAAGTCCACATTAGCTAATGATTAATAAAACTTAATACCTATATACCTGTTAAAAGGATACGTACCATAATGAGGGTAATTAGATAAACGTGATCATTAGTCAATAACAATAAATGGTAAACTATTGTATGATTAAAAATAAAAGCAAATTATTAAAAAAAAATATTAACTTAACCTAACCTAACATAAACAATAAAAGTTAACTTATTTTATACTTCGTCACCATCAGAATCCACTTCAGAATCAGGCTCTACAATAGATATAACTTCTAAGAACTCTGTCGGAGCTTCCTGATCCTGAAGTTTCAGTAGTTCTACTGTTTCCTTAAAGTATGTCTGCCTCTTGTGGGCATTTAATTTTGGTCTTGTGGAAGAAATTAGAGGATCAGAAGAGACGATAAGCATATTGAGGATATCCTCGTTTGATGCTTGTCTACTCTTTTTCCTCGAATGGTGTTCTCTGAACCTCCTAAAGTCTTTGTTTCGGGCCTCTGAAGCTTCTTCCGAAAGACTTCCAATTGGTACAATAGCATTTTCTGCAATTATGTCCCCTCCGTGAATCAACAATTTGTGGACGGTTGATGACACGTATTTTTCAGCGGTTGTTCTAGCGTATTCTTTAAATTTCGGCACGTCTACAATCTCTCGAGATGTGATAGCTTGCAGAATCACAGCAAATCTGTGTATTAGGTCTTCATCTAATCTAGTGATCGCTGCAGTTTTATCAGGAAATCAAAAAACCGCCTTGCTGTGTTCCCGTCGTTAGTTGTGCCTGATCCTTGCTTAACGATGTCAATCAAAAGATTGAGATCATCTTTGAATCGATCTTGAATGAGTTTTTTTCGTGAATGCAATAACTCTTGATGACCTTCTCCTCTTGCAGACCACTTTTTGAAGTCGAGACGATACGCTATGTGTAGAAAACATTCCATCACATTTTTTTTTCACATGGTTTTTGACGCAATGACATCTAACTTATTCATTTCTGTAGGCTTAGCCAAACACAGGTAGCAGGCCGCATTTGACTTAGCTTCAGACAGATATTATTATGTACAAATTTTGCCGTCAATCATTGTCATCATTAATTTGTGACTAATTTCATGTCCTTGACATTTTGAGGGAACGAGAGCTTCAATTTCGTTATCCATTGCAGTTTTTTCATTTATGACAACGTCTTTGGTTTCTTTCACAAAACTAAACTGGACTGGACGGCAATACCTAGGTGAGCAGGGTTTTGGATTCACCCATACGGTATCACCGTCAGCTGTCAACTTTAATGGAACCAAAGAGGTCATAAATATGCTGGAATCATCTTGACCACTCTCTATGTTTTGCTTATATCTACTTTGGTTAGATGCACCGTCAAATCCCCACTTTGATATTAATATCAATTGTTTATCTTGTATCGCATCAGGACTACGAATAGTTTCAAAAATTCTGTTCACTGTTAAATCTAGTAACGCTTGTAGTGCAATCTTAGCAGATGAATCCGTTACAGTCACAAATGTCTTCGGAGGGTAGCACTATAGCTTAGCTTTTTGCACTTTATAGTAAGACGGATATATCTCCTTTGAACCTTCTCAAATAGTCGTTTCCCTTAATGTGATATATTGCCATTTCGATAGTTTTAATGAAAGTAGCAAACCCAGTGCTTTTTCTGGTGAAAATATTGTTGAAGGAGCTGGTTTGTTCAACATTTCCTTGATTTTTGCTGCTGCTTCTGGATTCTGGAGCATATGTTCAATAACAGATGCAATATCCTCACGACCATCTCCTTTCAAAAGTGCTGCAGCTGAATAAGCTACTTCATTAGGGTCATCGCCTATATGTTCATCAGATCGTCTCTTCTTCTGCTTGTTATTTAGATCTTCAAACGGCTTTCAAGATCTTTTTGTCATCGTTGAAGTTGATTTCATTGTTGAAGTTGATGGTACAGGTTCAGGTACATGTTCAGTAGAAATATTTTCACTTGTTGATTCTTGAATGAGCAAATTGGTTTGCACGCAGTTTGGCCAGTCAATATTTGCCTCAAGCCAATTACTGTAATCACGTCTAAAAACTTCACTTTTCCTGTGGGATCGTAACCATCTCTTTTGAACTGCCCGTGTAAATCTTCGACAAAATTCTTTCACGGTAACACTGTCTTCATCTGAAAGGCTAGAGCCCAGTCGAATAACAAGTGTGTTGAACAATATTTCATGATCGAAAGACGAAGCATCCTGATTGCTCAGAATAACAAACAAATCCAAATTTGTAATAATGCTTTCCATTATTCACGATCACTGAGTAAAAAGACACGGTAGGATAGATGTTAGTATTAGAAATGCTCTAAATGAACTGAAGTTGTGAATCCAATGTTTGACTATTTATTGTTATTGACTAATGATGGTATCACATTTATCTAATTACTTTCATTAAGTTAATCCTGCACTAATTACTAAATTAGCGAGTACCCCAAATTATTTTGGTACGTATCCTTTTAAGGTACATAGGTATTAAGTTTTATTAATCATTAGCTAATGTGGACTTGAGGCATTAGACATGATTACGTATTACGTAATTCATAATTACCATGTCATTTCAAATAAGTAGGTAATACGACTTTGTGATTTCTTAGAATGTTTTGGTCTAAGCATAAAAAATATTGTAAATTACACTTGGTATAGCCATATTTAAGCATTAAAATGTATCATATACTTTTTTTTTTTTAATTTTGTAGATTTAAAAAAAAAAATCGCAAGTGATGCCGCGATATTAATTAAATGTCAAAAAATCACAAATAAATAGTACTATAACAGTGTTCAAGGATATAACGGCCAACCTTGCGATTCCAGAGATATCCTCATTTTTCATGTCAGCTCCATACATTTTTTTCTTATAAAAATTATAACTCTTCCCTTTGTGCACACAATTACTTCATATGATATTTTATAGAACAGTAATGATCAGCAGAAGTCATTTCCAGCAAAAAAAATAATATTTAAGACATCGAGATCCTATGTCTTCTACAGCCGATTTTCGATCCACCGTGCGCCGCCGCCGGGGCGTAACTCCGCTGCCGCGAGAAATCGCGGCACAGCGGACGGAGCTCCGGCGGGATCTCATGGCGACATGGAGAGTACGGTTGTCGCAACCCAGTGCTGGGCACGCCACGAGGTCTGCCCGGCGTGGGCAGAGCACCGCCGTGTCCTGGTGGAGGCGATCAGCGGCAGAGATCTCTCGCTGGTTCAGGCCATGGTACGGAGCGAGAGGGCATGGGCAGCCGTCACCTCCTTCTGCGAAGTAGTAATACTCGCGAAGGAGGAGGCGGGACGGTTGAAGGAAAGGCAAATTTCGCGCCCTCTCGCTCCTAGCCGCCGCAGGAGACGCCCTGGGCGTTGGGAATCTCGGGCGGATTTCCGGCCACCGTAGGCACAGGCTTGCGGACGGTGAACAATGGGTAGCTCACCGTCCGGTCAGGACCAGGCCCGGGTCGACGGCGCGTTGTATTCCTCGCGCGCCTCAAAGAGATGTCGTCAGCACAAATGTAGGGGTCCACTAGGGCCGATGCCTGCCGGGATCGCGGGAAGGTACTAACTTTTTTGGTGGGAAATTATCAAATGACTTCTCCCGCTCTGGGCGGTGCGGGAGGGTGTGTCAGACTCTTACTGACTAAAACCCACCCGTATGCCATTCGTTGCATGTGTTGCCAGGGGCCTCGGTAACCCTTTTGGACTTTCCCGCGACCCTGGCAGGCATCGGCCCTAGCGGACCCCGTCAGTTGTGCTGACATCTCTTTGAGGCGCGCGCGGAACACAACGCGCCGTCAACTTCTAAACGCCTGGACTGGGACTGCTTTTGATGTATGTGGTGTAGTTAGAATGCTTGCATAATCCATAGACCAATAAAAAAAAGTAAAGTAGCTATGGTACATAAATAAGTCTAAGACTAAGTGCGCAAACCAAACCTTCTAACATAGAACATAGAACATAGGTACATATATGAAAACCATAATCAATTTTGCTTTTATAGGGAAATTGCAAGAACATATTCAGTAGATTCCAAATTCATATATACAACACTATTATCAATAATTTACTTAAAATATCCATTTTAAATGTCGTCTATTATTTAATTGTGAAAACAAGAATTTAAAACATTGTACACATACGTACATAAACTCACGCTTTCTTCCCATGGGAGTAGGCAGAAACTATAGAACGCCACCTGCTACGCTCCTTACTTACTCCTTTTGCTTCATTTACGTTCCTACATCTAGTCTAACACGCACGCCGGTTGCAAACACTACGCACCTGACTGTTTTGAAGAACATCACCATTGTGGTCACTATATGACTTTCTGGAGAGCCTTTCATTCATCCTCTCAACATGACCAAACAATCTAAGCATACTCTTTTCAATTTTTGTCACTACATCTTCCTTTTAACCGCACTACATATATAAATACTTCTTCTTCGTCGTATACCACCTAACCAATTATAAGTTTCGACCAAAATTATATTTAGGATGGCTTCATTAGTTGCATTTGTTTTGTTCTTTGTTACTTTTGTTTGCCTACAGTCGAAAGTTTTAATGAAAACCTACGCAAGCCAAAAATATTTCGAACAAAAATTGCAAATATCCATCGACTTTTGCCGTGGCATTCGTACGTTTTGCTGTCTTTTCATGTCTAGATTAATCTGCTCTTTTCAGTCATGAAACATAGTAGGTATGTTCTGTAAAAGCAAACTTCGCTGGTCTAGTACATAATTTGGAACATGGACGGTACAGAATTTGAGGAACATTTTTGCACAGAAATTCATGAATGTGTCCGTTCTTTTCATGGCTCGTTGAATGTAAGCTGGTGTAAGCTTCTCACTTCAGCATGTGTACTGAAAGACGTGTTTTTACGACACGATGTTTCTGTAGTTTTATGTATTTTCCGATGTTTTTGAAATTTGCAGTGATTTAAGGTCGGGTTGTTACGTAGGGGGCTCGAACCCCAACGTGACATCGAGAAATCAAACATCTTTTCACCACAATTCACGATTAATAAAATTTATAAAAAAAATAATAAACCGAACAGTAAAAAAAATATGATAATAAATTAAGTAGAGTCGGGTCGATGGTTCGTTTAAATTAAGTAAAAATAAAAAATATTGATTTGCCGCAAGACGTCTTAGCCGAGATTGGTATATAGTTAGGTGAAGTGGACACTTCAATTTTCCAAATAAAAGCAGCAGATATAATATCAGAGTATTTTCTATGAATAGAAACAATAATCAGTTAGTAGGTAGAGATAACGACACGTCCATGGTGTCTTTATTTCGTAGCAATGAGGACGGTGTTCGTAGTTCAATTCAAATTTTACTACTGAACAAATTATATATATTTTTTAAATTAGGTTGGACATTTTTTCACGCAGCTTTTTGATCAATACGAAAGTACACCCAGTAATTGTTGAACATTCCCCAAAACCCACTGTATATATCCGCGACATGGCAACTGGGCAATATAGATCCGGGTTTACAATAGTCCTGTAAGCGGCGTACGGTTCGCTTGCTGCACGTTGGCAGTAACGTAAAATTTTAACGATCCCCACTGCCCAATCAACACACAGCTTTAGTGTTGAAAATAAGTTGAGCTTATGCCACGCACATGACACACACACACAGTAACAATGTTACATGTGTAATGTCATTCTGTAATATAAAATAGTAATATGTGAAAATGAAACAAAATTCTCGTTGACTGAATTACCTACTTTTTACAGGAACTGTGTATTCTATACCTCAGACAAAATTGTTAAGTTGTCTTAACGAGAAGGTTGATACTTAAATGACGAATAAAAAATACCTACTTCTTCGATACTATAATCAGTGCCTTTACTGTCGAAGATGTAGCAATAATTAGTGGCTTATCATATTAAACCATTGCTAAATAAAAGACCAAAAGATTTTTTGAGTGCCGTGTAAAAATGTATAACGAAGTCAAACATTAATATTGTACACTGTTCACGTTCAAACTTCAAACGTTTGACATGCACGAGTAAACTGATTTTTGACAGAGCGCCTAAACCGTTGATTGAATTTTTGGCGAATTTAGTTCGCTTTTAATTCTGTTATAGAAGTTTCCACGGTTTATAGGTACAAATGGAGGGAATAGAACAATTGAGGCTTACGGGATGATATTTTTCATAGCCATTGAAAAAATGATAAAAAAAAGATTATGCGTAATGCGTGGAGGTCTTGTTAGGTGTGAGATGCCATAGGTATTATGGTTCCACATTGTGGCACTTCAGCATATTATTATGGAAATAATAATAATAATATAATACTAATTTATTTGCATAACATACATTACAATCATTGTGAAGCCCTGACTCCAGAGCTAGATATATAATACCTGTGTTTCAGGAGTCAGATTCTTCTTCCTCCAATACATGGTTCTTATTGTATGCAATAATTAATAAAAACAACTAGACTTTTACAACATAAACATTGGAATGGCCGTTGATTATGTGTTTTTGTAATGAGGCAACACAATATATGCTACAAGATAGAACATTGTTTAACCACCATCACCACCTCAAAAAGCTGAGGAGGATAGCTTATAAAGCTTAATACCAGTCTGCACTACTCGGCAATGTACCACAATGTTGCCTTAAGGTGGATCCGCAGTGGAAGCTCGTGAAATTCAATTTTTCTTTTTCAATTTCAATTTGCAGGTAGTGTTAGGTTATATCTTTATCAAAATATAACTCGCGACTATAACAAATATGTATTTACAGAATCATAATCATTTAAATAGTGAGCGTTGGTGGCCCAGTGGTAACGGCCGCGACTTACGAGTTGTAGGTCGTAGGTTCAAACCCGGACAAGCGCTTTACTTTGTGTAAAATATTTCATCACCACTGCTCTCAAAACGGTGAAGGAAAACATCGTGAGGAAACCGGTATGTCCTAAAACCAAATATTCGAAGACATGTGACATCTACCAACCCGCACTGGGCCCGCGTGGTGGATTACGGCCCACTCCCTCTCACAGAGAGGAGGCCTGTGTCCCAGCAGTGGGAACATTAGAGGCTGATTATGTAATCATTGAAATCGTTAATACATCTCTCTTCCATCACATACATCACACACACATACCCACATCATACACATCATCTTTCTTTACTTTGGAGCCTTTCTGACCTCGCACAGGTTTTAATTTTGTTATCACTATTAAAAACACAAAAAAACACATAACATCACGCCTTGTTTCCCCGAAGAGTTGGGCAGAGGTGTAACTGTAGTACACCCACATTTCGCTTGTTATGTTCAAGTCCCATGTAATAGGGGGCGAGCCTATTGCCATCAACCGGGCACAAATTCAGACTCCGGGCTGCTACTGAGAAATTCCAAATAGAAAAACCCGATAACACCGTGCCCGACTCGGGAATCGAACCCAAGACCTCATGCTCAGCAGTAGCGCTTGCGACCACTAGACCAACGAGGCAGTTTCACTATTATGTAAGTTTTAATGTTCTTTCTTTTTTGTTTTTATCATTTTGTTAGTTTAATATTCTTTTTTTACTTTTATTGGTGTATTTCCTGTGTGGGTCCCAAAAAAAAAAATTATTTCTTTTTTTTCTTTTTTAGTTAGATTTATTCCATATGAACTTTTCCATAAGAGATTTGTTCTTATATAACTAATCTAAGTAATGATTTTAATGATTACAATTCTGTAAATACATATTTGTTATGGTCGCGAATCATATTTTGATCAAGATACAACCTGACGCTGATCTGCTAATTGCTAAAACCGTTAGAAAATTTGAATTTCGCGGGCTTCCTCTGCGGATCGACCATAACGTAGAAGAGGTTTTAGCAATATTAGATTACTATGGTATGTGGGTTGAACTATACCGGGCGCTAGGAGTTCTAGTCTATACCTACTTGGGTTTAACCTCATGACCTCTCGCTAGCCAGTCCGATGCCTTAACCGTATTAAAAACATGTTTCATGATTGAACTTGTTTTAAAAACCGTTCCCCCACACTTACTCGTAGATAATTTTCAACAGCATCGTGGGTGCGTTTTCCAAACACTAATCTCACACGACACAATTTTTTTTTAAAGCCATACTGTCCCCTGTCCTTGGCAAAGGTCTCCTCCATAAACTTACTCATCTCTATTTCTGCACCCTTCTCTTGCCAATTTATATTTATGTTTTTGTTCCATGCACACACACGTCTCACACTGCACTGACTCTGCTTTCAAAATTTTCTCATTTAACTATTAAAACAGCATTCTACTATAATTGCTTGGTTTTTCTTTATGACCGTGTTTAATCTGTGACCCGCGGGGGCTATAAACTGGGCTTTATAATAGTCCCTCAACTCGGATCCTTGACTTTACAGCACAGACGTTAAATTTTAATGCTCTCTGCTGCCGAATCACCACGTTTCTCTAAAGCTTAAGGCTGCAGAAACCCGCTACTAGACTACCCGCGCTGTTACATTTTCATTGTTTACTTTGTGTAGGTACATTTTCTTGTACTTCTAAGGCGTACGGCTTATAAACCGCGCTGTATAAAAGACGTGTCTGTCAACAAGATTCCGTAATGATCCATATAAAACTGACGACCGTGCCTACACACGGCGAATAAACCGCGCCGTATAAAAATGTGTCGTCTACAAGCTTCCATGATGATCCATGCAACACTGACGACCATGCCTACACATGGCGCATACAGCGCAGTTTTTCGCAGCAAGAAAAACGTGTGTCCAAAGGGCTTAACAGGTGGGGTTATCGTTTTTGAGGGCGCATGTCGTTTTATAGGCGTGGAATGGTAATAAAGGTTACTGCTGAGCTTGTTACGCGCCTCAAAGAGATGTCGTCAGCACATATAGTAGGGGTCCACTAGGGCCGATGCCTGCCGG
Organism: Atethmia centrago; assembly: GCA_905333075.3. Lineage (NCBI taxonomy): Eukaryota > Metazoa > Arthropoda > Insecta > Lepidoptera > Noctuidae > Atethmia > Atethmia centrago. The sequence goes on along the minus strand of HG995374.1, from coordinate 23,656,701 downwards.
GGTCGCGGGAAGGTACTTATGGGTTACCGAGGCCCTCGCAACACAGGCAACAGGAAGGAATACGGGTGGGTTTTAGTCAGTAAGAGTCTGACACATCCTCCCGCTCCGCCCAGAGCGGGAGAAGTTATTTGATGATTTACCACCCTCAAAAAAAAAAAAAAAGCTTCCATGATGATCCATGCAACACTGACGACTATGCCTACACATGGTGCATACAGCGTAGTTTTTCACAGCAAGAAAAACGTGTGTCCAAAGGGCTTAACAGGTGGGGTTACCATTTTTGAGTGCGTATGTCGTTTTATAGGCGTGGAATGGCAATAAAGGTTACTGCTGAGCTTATTTTTCTGCCATAAGCCACTTCCTATGTACTTAGTGCAGATAGAAATATTTCAAGCAACATCGTCAAACTTTAAACTGTAACCGTCTTATTACAAAACAAGGATTATCTTTAGACCCAGGTTTAAACTATTGAGCCATTTTTGAATTTCGAACTTTATTCCGTCTACGTTAAAGTTCTTAATTCAAAACTGTCAAATTAGTACCGGACTAAGTAGTCAGTTTTGTATAAAGAACTGTATTTCAACCATAGTAACGTACTTATTACAAAAACTGTCTCGATGGATTAAACCATGTCCAAAAGTGATTCTTGTTTTGTAATAACGCCGTTAAGGTTTTGAATACTAGGTTTTTGGCTACTTTTTCCTTAGTTTTATTTCTGGATAATATTTACATTATTTAAAATCTAATACAAAATACACACTCTAATACAAAGTAACCAAAAATATACTTGTACGTATTATTGTACAAGTATATTTTTGGTTATTTTGTATTAGAGTGTGTATTTAGTATTTTTTTTAAATATATATAACACCTTTCCTCTCGGTTTCTGTGGGTGTGATTTCATAAAAATAAACGTGTGTAGGCACGAAGTGACGGCTTGAGCATGGTATCAGTAAGTAGTTACTTTATAATAGTATGGAACTAGTGTACGCATGGAATTAATAAGTACCATATAGATTGTAAATAGAAGGGGGCGAATTCCGACCAGTGGGCGACCAGTAATGGCCAATTATTCGAAAAAACATTTGAGTATTTAGCTTTTTTATATCTGAGGTCAATTTTAGTCGCTGCTCAGTTGCTTATTAGCAAGGTGACATGTAAGACGTTACATATCATATGCGACTACTGTAAGGCTCACTCGTTTTTTTTTGTAATGTCTGTCTTGTTTGTGCAGAATAAAACATTTTCCTTTCGTTTTCTCTGCTCATTATTTCCAAAAATATGATGGTAAATATAGATTTATGATTTCTCACTCACAACTCTTTTAGCTTTTAAAACAGTTCAACATTTTGTCGTCCAACAGTTTGTGATGTAACATAAGCTAAGTATACCACATAGGCAGGTTACACACAAACATCATTGTACAGAATAATTATGTGCAGCGTTACATTAATTCGTGGCGCAACGAGTTTACAAGCCTGTTGTTATGCGAACCAGAGGTGTTGTAACATGCCTTCAATTGTAATAACTTTAGCGAACGTCATGCAATCTGTATTGTTGTAGTTTAGCTTTGTAGTACCTCGTTTACGTTGTTTTTTTGGCACGAATTATATTATAGTTATCCGGAAAAGAACTGGAGTTACCGACATAGATTGCAGAGTAAGCAAGCCGAAGTGGCAGCGGGCTGGCAATGTTTGACGAAGCACCGATGGCCGGAAGGCAGACTAGTCCTGGGGCTGCAGTTTCGACATAGATAGCGATCGCTTTATTACCAAATTCGGTGCGCAAAGGGGTCCTGAAACAGTCAAAATTGTTTGAAAAGCAAGAAAAAATCACATTCTTGTCATGCAATTTTGACCGTCTAGGACCCATTAGGACTTTGCGACTTTGCGTATTCGGTCGTAAAGCGGTCGCTATCTACCTATTTGTTTTTTTGGTTGCTACATTATCCAATAACTTCTCCCGCTCTGGGCGGTGCGGGAGGTGTGTCAGACTCTTACTGACTAAAACCCACCCGTGTTCCTTCCGTCGGCAGAGACTGCAGCCCCTCTTTTTTGTGTTGGAAATTATCAAATAACTTCTCCCGCTCTGGGCGGAACGGAAGGGTGTATATGCAGCCCCTGGAGTGGAGACCACGTATCGGCAAGCGTAGTATGGGACGCTCCCCAGCTAGATGGACCGACGACCTTAAAAATATGGTTGGGATGGCTGGCTAATTTAAGGTAAACATGGGACAACTTCCATCCTTTAATTGCTATTACATGGGGCTTTAGCGTAGCTGGCAAGAGCCTAGAGGTACTATAATACGCCTCTCATCTCTGCCTGCCCCTTTGAGAAATACAGGCATGTTATGTTTTGTGTTATGTATCTAATAACTTGTATCTTTAATTGAAAGATTGACCTCTATTGACTGGAAAAAGCAAATCCAGTTAAGAAAAAAACCTCGGAAACTGATCACCTGCCTAGCCTTTTACTAAATATGTTGGGGTCGGCTTCCAATAAAACTGGATGCAGCTGCAGATATTACATGGAGTGACAGCCTATCTGACCTCCACAAACCAGTTACTGGGCAATACGATACCCCTTGGTAAGAATGGTTGTTAGACTTTCGGACTTCTGACAATCCGTAACGACTGTCAAAGATCCACGAATGACATGAACCGGGCCCAACGGCTTAAGATGCTGACAGCAGTTGCAAAATACAACATACAACTTTATTGCAAAATATGAAGAAATTATCTATTTACTCAAAATTGAGTTGAGTAATCGAAAACAAAAAAACAACTTCATCTTGTAATTTGGTTATGTAAATAAATATATATAAAAAAAAAACAACTTAATTTTGCATTAAAATAAAACTTTCTTTTTATTAATTAAATACGTTTAATGCATATATTTTGGATTGGAACTCAGCGTAAAAGGTTAGTTTACCGTTAATTTGTATCGAGTTTATTTTTTTCAAAACTTGTTTTGGTAACAACCAAGTTCTGAGAAATATGTTCAAACAAACTACAGATTTGGCAATTTTTTTTCTTAAGACAAACCTACTTCCGTCATTTGCCTCTTGTCATCTTAACGTGCGTTTTGAGGCAAGGAGGGTATGTATTCACCCATCCACGGAGTGACCGCGGCAAGCGTAGCTTAACCTGATTGATTGACCCGTGCGGCTGTTATAACTTAGTCACGAGCACTACACGGGAAAACTAAACAACGATAAATGATAAAATCAACCATTCCGAATAAACAAAGGCGTAAAATTACTTCTTCAATCAATGCCTCGGGGAACATATCTCAGAATATGCTAGTTTAACTGTTGCCAAGCTATTCCCAAAGGGCGCTAGTGTCGCAGGTGGATAAGTGTCACACAGCACCCGGATAACTGCAGTGTATGTCGGGTAATCCCTGAGGTATCACAAGGGGAATTAAAGAGCATACGAATGTGAATACTTGTAAACCTATTGTTATGTACGGATTTATGGGTGGAATTTGTTGTGGATTTATAAGAAATGACGAATGTTTTGGTTTTGCCTTGTTTATTGCTACTACTTTTGTTTTCCATAGACAAATCACTGTCCATTCCATGGTTGCCTGGAAGAGATCGCAGAAAGCGATAAGGGCACCCATTGTATATTTTGTAGTGTTCGATTTATTTTTTGTTATGTATTTTTGTGGTGTACAATAAAGTATATATAAATAAATTAATAAATAACAATACCACCAAAGGTCGTTGACCAAAACAGTATTTTTTTTATTTATCTTTATTTTGTCGTGTTTTGATAGCGCGTTTGCGGAGTTGCGCTAGCTTTATTTAACCCTGTATAATGAATATAGTTAAATAATTTGTTCACTGTAGTAAACAAATTATTTAACTATATTCATTATAAATGACAAGTAGGGTATATATACCCAACTTGTTATTTCTGAACATGTTTGTAAGGTTCCAACGAGGCTGCCAACGAGACCATTTACTAAGGCTCCGCTCTCCGTCCATCTGTCCATCTGTCACAGGACTGTATCTTTTGAACCGTAATAGGTAGACACTTGAAATGTTCACAGAGTCTGTACTACTACAGGTTGACATTGTATACATCATTATTAACAACTTTTACTAAGGGACCAAAGCTGTAATCCCAAAAAAAAAAATCTGCTTTTCCTACATTTTGATGAGGTATTGCGAACATAAATGTAGGGGACAGCAGTTTTTTTTTTGGGATTGTAGCTTTGGTCCCTTAGTAAAAGTTGTACATAATGATGAGTACAATCTCCCATTTCGATTTGTCGCATGTTTTCAATGTCACCCTGTATAATAACAAATAATAAAATAAAGCTAACTAAGCCTAGTATAAGGGGCTTTTAATAAAGTATTAACAAAGAAAATGTAGTGTTAAATATTTGACGGAGGTACGGAACCCTTCCTGTGCGAGTCCAGTCAGGTATTGAAAATTGTGTTGGAGCTGCTGAAGATTTTAAAAACTCTCTTTGCATTGTATAAATTCTATCTCTTAGTATTGTGTACTTGCACAGCACATTGTTGTGTGAGTACTATGTACTAAAAAACTGCCATTTACTGGATACGTCTTTCATTGACTTGAGTGTGCCCTGGCGGCTGGGAGTATGTCGTGCTCACTCTAATGTCTCGCTGATGGTGGCGCGTGTGTTGGATCATTTAGCTCCCTTCAAAATCGTCCGTCCCTATCATATAAAACCCGAAGTGGTGGCGCGTAATATTCCACGCGCGCCCCTCTTAGACGTCGTGTTTGCCCGACGTTTGACCAAACGGAGCCCGCAGAGGCGGGCCAGCACCAGTCGCCAGTACGGGGGCAATTAAGCACTGTGCAGCCCGCATTGCAGAGTGCTTAATTGCCCCCGTAGCACCGGTGCAAGCCCGTCGGTTGAGCGCGGCCCAAAGTGTCAAGGTCATCCGGTTGGTCCGGGGATACCGCACGGTCTTCTGTGAGGCAGCGAGCCTCCTTGCCGGATTGCCGCCATGGGATCTGGAGGCAAAAGTCCTCGCGCACGTATGGGAGTGGCGCGAGGAGACGAAACGCCGGGGCGTAACTCCGCTGCCGTGAGAGATCGCGTCACAGCGGACGGAGCTCCGGCGGGATCTCATGGCGACATGGAGAGTACGGTTATCGCAACCCAGTGCTAGGCACGCCTCAATTGCGGCGATAAGTCCCCTTTTTGAGGAGTGGCTAGAGGGCCACGGCGTCGTCACCTTCCGCCTGACGCAGGTCCTCACCGGACACGGCAGCTTCGGGAGGTTCCTGTCTCAGATAAGGCGGGATGAAACGCCCGGGTGTCACCACTGTGTGGATCACCCGGAGGACACGTGTCCTCCTGGAGGCGATCGGCGGCAGAATCTCTCGCGTCCGGCCCTGGTTCAGGCAATGGTACGGAGCGAGAGGGCATGGGCAGCCGTCACCTCCTTCTGCGAAGCATTAATGCTCGCGAAGGAGGAGGCGGGACGGTTGAGGGAAAGGCAAATTTCGCGCCCTCTCGCGCCTAGCCGCCGCAGGAGACGCCCTGGGCGTCTTGAATCCCGGGCGGATTTCCGCCCACCGTGGGCTCGGGCTTGCGGACGGTGAGCAATGGGTAGCTCAACGTCCGGTAAGGACCAGGCCCGGGTCGACGGCGCGTTGTATTCCACGCGCGCTTCAAAGAGATGTCGTCAGCACAAGTGTAGAGGTCCACTAGGGCCGATGCCTCCGGAAGGCAACGCATCGTTGTCACGCAGGGTCGCGGGAAGGTACTATAGGGTTACCGAGGCCCCTGGCAACACAGGCAACGGAAGGAATACGGGTGGGTTTTAGTCAGTAAGAGCCTGTGTTGCGGGGGCCTCGGTGACCCATAAGTACCTTCCCGCGACCCCAGCAGGCATCGGCCCTAGTGGACCCCTACTATGTGCTGACGACATCTCTTTGAGGCGCGCGTGGAATACAACGCGCCGTCGACCCGGGCCTGGTCCTTACCGGACGGTGAGCTACCCATTGCTCACCGTCCGCAAGCCCGCGCCTACGGTGGCCGGAAATCCGCCCGGGAACAGATAGATTGCCTGGGATCTGGACAAGAACATAGGCTACTTTTCATCCTAAATCGCAGACGAAGTCGCGGGCAACTAGTTACACTACGCCGGTACCTGAAAAAAGGAAAGAAATGCCGTAACAATCAAATAGAAAGTATGAAATCAACATAATATGATTATTCAAATAAGACTCGTTCAATTTTATTATTTCTCATTTCGTTTAGAAGTTTCTTGAAAATATCAGATACAATCTTCTCAATGTAATATTGCAGTCTGAATAAATAGCTACTCATCTTTTAAAGTGAAAAAGCACTTACAGAATGTCGACATCTGTGCCTCGGGGAGGACGGCTAGCACCTACTATTTGCCCTCGAAAAAAGGTAACCGAATTAAATTGTAAAGAGGTGTTCCGTTTTTAATACGACATTTCTTGTTCGCTTTTCTTCAAGTGTCCATGTAGAATATTGGATAAAAAGCTCAATTATTAAATGCTTTTTGGTATGCACTGGAACTTAACCCTTTGACGGCCAATTGCTTTTATTTCTGCCAGGAAACATCATTTAATACTGAATAATTATGAGTCTTTACTAAGATGTCAAAAGAAGTTAATTATACAGTTCCAATAGGAGCTACATACGAGTACTAACGTAATATTTCTTACCTGAACCAATACATTTCTAGTTAACTTATTTCTAAAACTAAAAGTAGTCTCGCAAAGTCACAAGAGACATCTGAGATATCGCTCTTCAATTTGTACAAACTGAGGCAAAGAATGCTCGAGTCAGGTTCATATATACTTACTCTTTTATTATCTTGTACAAAAACCGTATATGTTCAATTGTTCATGTAGAGGCCATTTATTCCCTAATTCAAGTCATTGTTCTTTTCTCTTTACCTTCATCTCACCTGATGGTAAGTGATGATCAGGCCGAAGGTGGAGGGCATCGGGAATCCTAGGCCGATTACCGGGCACCATAGACGCGGGCTTGCGGACGGTGAGCAATTGGTAGCTCGCCGTCCGATAAGGACCAGGCCCGGGTCGACGCCGCATTGTGTTCCACACGCACCTCGAAGAGATGTCAACACAACTGACGGGGTCCGCTAGAGCCGATGCCTGCTGCGGTCGCGGAAAAGTTTGAAAGGGATACCGTGGCCTCTGGCAACACACAGGCAAGGGAAGGAACACGGGTGGGTTTTAGTCAGTAAGAGTCTGACACGCCCTCCCGCTCCGCCCATTTCCCACACAAAAAAAATGGCCGAAGGCGGAAGCGAGCTCCACCCGGAATCCTCAACCACAGAGGAACTGGCTATCTTATCTCTAACTGCCGAAACACAACAAAGTTGTTAAAATTGTTTTTAAGGCGACAGACTTAGACAAGAAGGTGGTAGCTAGCCAGGCGGACTTAAAACAAACCCCAACACCAACCAAACCGACCCGAAACTTTGCCCCCACTTGGAATCGAACCTGGAAACTCTGGGTCTGAGACAGGTGGTCTTACCACTAGACCTCTGAGACGGTTACCTCTGTGGTCTAGTGGTCTGTGATCTAGAGTAATGCTCATTAATTAACTAATTATATCTATTGTAGGTGGAACTCATGTATGTGGAATTCATGTATGTAATTACTTGATGGTGGACCCCGAATAGGACGACACAAGCCGTACCTACTGATGAGGTTATTTACCTTATAGGTACCCGCATCTAAAAATTATGTAAAATACTAGTATTCAGCTACATTCGGTTAGACAACCGACCCTAAGATCTTGTTCCGTTGTCTACCATGTTGCTAATTAGATGGTCACTATGGTCTGGATCGACCCAAGTTTTGATAAAAACACTCCGAAAGATGGTGTAACAAGAATGTGTATGTGCTTAAAAACCTAGTTCCTGCTTGTAGAAGAAACGAAATCCTCTTGGTCCTACATCAACAACCATTCTTAATCATCCATTTAACGCTATCCGATGCTTGTAAGTTGTCCGAAATCCTTCAAGAAACCGCACACGCGAAGAAAACCTTTCAGCAGGACCAAAAATAAACGTAATATTTCAGATAATATCCTTCCACAGAAAATATTCCCAGCACGCACGTCAGTTAGAAGAATATTGATAGACACTTCATTTATCAAAGTCGATCCTCTGGAGCACGTATGAGCACGCACCAGCCGATATGAAATATCGACTTCAAGTTGTGTTAATAGATTTATGTGACATTGACGATGGAGGTAGACGAACGGAGATTAACGATGGTAGGTGTGGTTCAGTAGAGAAAGATAACTTTGCTAAGGGATTTACGTTACCAACGAAAACCTGCCTTATTCCCATTCGGGAAGGGAGACATTTCAGAACGCCATGGTACGATAGTTAGTCATAGGTACATTGCATTGAAACAATCCATAGAAAGTACAAAAAAATAAAGCAACATTTTTTTTTGTTATTACTTTATTGAAAAAGGAGGAGGTTATCCTCCTCCTATTGCTTATCATCATCAAGATAGTCAGTCACATAAACTCATATCTATTTTTTCTCGACCTCACAAATCCAACTCAATACTTTTGCACAAAAACATAATTCTATAAAACCATTCAAGATCTTAAATCCTCAAAACATCTTGTCATACACGCGTGCCGGTTGCGAGTACTACGCACTTGACCTTTCTGGAGAACATCACCAATAAGGTCACAATATTATGTTCTTCTAGCTAGAACGTCTACGTTTTCAATCGAAGAAAATAATTGCTCACCACTAAATGAGCTATTTAAAAAACTTTTTAGTTAGACAGTTATTGCACACCGCTGTTAGTTTCATTAGTGTCCAGTGTGTTTACAGGTCCAGTGTCATTAGTGTCTACAGGCAATGAACGGCTAATCAGAAGGAAAATATAGCTGTATTCAACATTAATTTGTTTGCCTCGTAAATGGTTTAGATAAACGTAGGTACTGTTATTGTGTTTCGGGTTCTGTATTTTTTAGTTATCAGACCTACTCAAAAGTTTTACCAGGAATCTCAATATTCTATGGCCTAAGAATTATCTATCAATGATCTAGTGTAATGCTCATTAATTTATTAATTATATCTATTGTAGGTGGAACTCATGTAGGTAAATGTATGGTGGACCCCAAATAGGACGTCACAACCTACCTACCTACCTTTGCTCTCATGTTGCCTCGTCAATGGTTTAGATAAACGTAGGTACTGTTAGTGTGTTTCGGGTTCTGTATTTTAATTGTCAGACCTACCCAAAAGTTTCACCAGGAATCTCAAGATTCTATGGCCTAAGAATTATCTACTAACAAGATTGTAGAGACTGGGTAGTGCCATAAAGTGGTCTCAAATCGAAGATACAAAATATAATTAGTGACATAACACATACACATACATAAACTCACGCCTTCCTGCCTTGGGTGTTGGCAGAAACTTTAGAACGCCACCTACTACGATTCTTACATTCTTCTTTTGCTTCGTTTACGTCACGTTTTTTTTGTTTCCATACATTACGGTCATAAACGCACGCCGGTCACTATAATAATATGTTCTTCTAGCTAGGGTATCCCCGGCGTTTCCACTCACTGACCTTGTAAATGAGGGGTATAGATGCAAATCCGCCTTTATCCACTTTCTGAAAATGTTCACAGCAGTTAAAAAACATTCCGTGGATTAATAAATTTTCAAATTTTAGGAAATATCTTCTAGATTCCTAAAAAATATAATTTTACCAGCTCATAATTAATTTAATAACAATAACATTAAATTCTTATGCATAAAATTCAGTTGAACAGTGGTTAGAGGCGATTTTGCACTTCAACCCTGGTTGAGGTGCAAAATCGAGGATAGAGGCGGTTTTGGACTTCATTCATAGAAATAGACGCGGTTTTGCACGTAATAAGCATAAAAACACTAGGACGTCCATGATGGCTGCTGTTCGGTGATTGGTGGAAACGGCGGTTTTGCATTTTAGCAACAGGATAGTGTAGGGTTTGAATCTCACTGTTATTATTTCTGGCTTTTTGTATGTAATAGAGGCGGTTATGACCGTAACTGATTTTTCAGAATCATAGATAATGTGATTGAGTGTCACCAGACACAAAAAAAACATATTTTGTTTTTTAATGGACAGAGGCGGTTTTGCATCTATACTCAAATACCTTTTGTTAGTCGCTTTTCATTCATCGTCTCAACACGATCAAACCAACCATATATAATAATTAGCTATGCAGACAAAATAAAATTAGGACCTGCATCACCCAATAAATTTTTCATGTTTTCTTTTATTTGCAAGAAGTAAAACGTGCAGGTGAAGCTTATTGCGACTGTTGCATGTATTTTTTAAAATTTGACCCTTGAGTTTGTTTCGCCATTTCTTCTCAGGGGTAGTCAGATAGGGAATGTCGACTCCATCTAGCTTATTTTTTTTTTTTAATATGACGTGTAAAAATGATTCTCATATCCTATTTACAGAATAAACAATTTCATTTCATTTCATTGACTCATTGATCTTGCTCCAACTTTCTCTGGGTATAATTACACTTTAATGTTTGTTTGCACCTGTTAGCTCCAATAATTTATACTTATTAATGACACTTGCGATACAAGATAAAAAATAAACCGGCCTGGTGCGTGTCGGACCACGCACAATGAAAGGTCCCGTAGTTGGTATGAATTTATCCCAAAAACAAACATAGCATTGTAGTTGAAAAACATGTTCTCCGATACATCGACATACGTCACTCCAAATTATGCAAATAATGTAAGTTGGTGGGCTATTACTCGTTAACTTCTAAAGCCTACTTAGCTGTGTTAGTTTTTCTTTTAGTTTCGTTATAAATATTACGCAAACGGATCCCTGAATCTAAAATTGGTTTTCACAGAGCCCCAATATTTTTGAACGGCCTATCCAAAGATATCCAACACCATGGGATAGACGAGAAAAAAAATATCATCTTCACTTTACGTGCAAGAGACCCCCCTAACAATTTATTTTTCAAGATTTTATTTTACCAGTTTTTCGGCGTACTTAATTAAGCTTTTTAGTCCTTAAATTCTCTGAGCTAAGCCAGGGACGGACAGACAGTTTTGTATAGCTGCACAGCACATTGTTATGTGAGTACTATGTACTATAAAGCTGCCATTTACTGGATACGTCTTTCATTGACTTGAATGTGCCCTGGTGGCTGGGAGTATGTCGTGCTCACTCTAATGTCTCGCTGATGGTGGCGCGTGTGTTGGATCATTTAGCTCCCTTCAAAATGGTTGAGCTGAATGGTGCTGATCCACGCGTCATGTTCGTGAATGGGCGCCGTCAGTAGAGACTGGTCATCTCTTAGCTGCCACGGCTTATTTTAACTTTAATTTTTGAATTGCTTTTGTTTTTGTTGTAATCTTTTTATTACGGACGCTTTTACGTTTTGCATCGTTCTCACATGTATAATTTCAAAATGAATGATGTAAACAATATTTTGTAACCATAATACGTTGATTTAAAAGAGTGTCCGTGGAGTTTCTTGCCCGTTCTTCTCCATAGGTACCTACTACGCTTTGGAATGGGCAACTAGCTTCATCTTTCTGACTGACTGACCGAACCCTTGACAATTCAAAAGTGCCTGTAATTGGTTTATTTGAAATAAATGCTTTGAGTTTGAGTTTGAGTTTTGACAGATGGACATGGTGAAACAAGGTAGTCAACAAGGAGCCCTTATATCCTAGTTTACTACGGAACCCTGAAAATTAATAAGAAATTGCTTTAATCATCACACTTAGCAAACCGACTGGCGATTTACAAATATTAGACTAACGCTGCTCAAAAACAGTATTTATAAAATATCTCGATTAAAACTAGTCTCTAATAAAACAACATTTCACTACGGAAAGTTTACCTAATTCTATGCCACAATTTTTCCGCATAAAATATTAAAAATGTCAAAGTTCAGCATTATCGATACTGGGTTTTAGCAAAATAAACACCAGCTGACGGTACGGTCAGCATATAAATCAATGCTAATTGGACTGCCGGTGGCGGACGTGTCAACAGTACCAGCTACCTGTGGGCCCAGCACGAACGCGCGGAGTAAACGTAATGTAAATTCGGTCGATTTTTGAGTCGAAAATACAACTAGGCCCTATCACATTTTTGGTTGAAATGTATGCGACAAGCACAACTAGTAGCACCCATATATATAAATAAAGTCTTAAAAATAACTAAATATTATGTGCGAAACGAGTATTTTGAAATTTAAAATCGTTCGCATTTCCATTACGTTTACGTCGCTCGTTCACGTTAGGCTACAAACTTTAGCGTTTTATGTTTTCTGTTGACACTGCGAATTGTGTGTCAATGCACAATTTGTCAAATTGTTCTGTGATAGTGATGTTGATATTTGTTGTTATTGTTTTCGTAATTTTTTAATTGGTACTTATTGAATTTTTATTGTGTGTTACAAACTGAACAACGGGTACAGTCCATCCAATAGATTTGTGATCATACAAGTTATGTGTAGGTACTTAGGTACCAATAAACACATTTACTGTGTAAACAAGACACCTAATTTGTCCAACTTATCCATTATCCTTAATTTATTATCTAATAAACAAGACTGTTTGAAACTCTGTAATTAACTGTCAGAATTAGAGCCTAGAGGTAAATCGACGGTAAACTTACGTAATTCGATCAATAAGTATCTGGATTATTAATTACTAAATTGATGACTTTTACAAAGTAACACGCGGAGTCTTTAGGACGAATTACGTACTACGCATTTTCGGCACCTTCAATTTTATATCTGGAGTTACAAAATTGAAGGTGCCGAAGGTCATGTAATCAAGTAGAACTTTTAGCAACCTAATTGAGTTAAGTATTTAATTTACTCTAGACACGATCTTTACTAAGTACTGGAGAAGTGGAGATGCTTAAAAGAGCTGTACCTACTTAATTGGAATAAAAAATGGAAATAAAATATAACTAAAAGAGAACCTGGATATTTTTGGAACGAAGTTCCTTATTGCTCGGTATACTCTGCGCAATTGGCGAATGAGAGCTCGACCGAAAAAATTGTAACATTTTGACTGTCATGACACTCGTTACGTAGAACTTCTTTCCAACCGGTTGTCCCACGACACCTCTCATTTTTGGCTTGTAGTAGTTTGTTAACTCGCGTCGTGTTAATCAAAACAAACTGCGAAGGAAAAGAATGAGATACAATAAAACATGAGGTGCTTTTAAGTTGCCAAATGCACATTTTATTAAAAAAAAATATTATGTAAAAATAAGTTTTAATTCTGCATTAACTAGATCCAGGTTTGGGAGCAAAATGCAGCTGTGGAAAAATATGCACCTTGCAGAAGATGCGGTTATTATGGATGCAACAAGCCTGCCTGGATCTAGTTATTTTTACATAACATTTTACTGTCATGGATTTCCACAAAGTAAATCATATTTAAAAAACTAGATGAGGTGAGTAATACCTGATTCCAATTATAACACCTGAACCAATTATATACAGTATATTGTATTTTTAACCAATCTGCCATGAGAGAACTAATTCTTAGTAACAAATTCCTGGTATACACACAAAAATATGATTACATACATACACACAAAAATATGATTACGTTTCTAAATAAAAACCCTCTCAAAAATTAAGAAATGCACCGTTCTCACTGTTATTTGCGTACAACAACGCACTACACTTTAATTGCATTCATTACGGCGGGCGTACTATTCGGGGCAGGCCAACAATGCAGGAATTTTCAGCGCACCGGGGGCGGCATTTGTCAAGTGAATCTCATAAGGGATGCCAGAAAGCCCTGGGTTGGTCTGTTCTTTCTTTTATGTGACGTTAATGATGGTGCTAATTTGTTTTGGAAAGTTATGGTGTTTTGATGGCAAATGTGTAACTGGTGTGATCCGCCCACCAATAATGTTATTGGCGACTGTGACTGTAGGGCCACGTTCGTTTAAGTTGACATAATCCAAAATATTTTATGTTTTTTTAGATACATACGTACATTAACTCACGCATTCTTCCCATGATGGTAGGCCTAAACTAAAGAACGCCACCTGCTACGATCCTTAACTACTCCTTTTGCTTCGTTATATTTTTTAGATTTGGTCTTTTTTCAAGTTTAATCTTTTCCATTTTTTAAATCCGCACGAAAGATAAAAATGAGTACTGAGAAGATGTAAATTTTCCATAAACTAAACTAGATAATTTCTTAAAGGGTGGTCGTAAAGATTAGGTTATCCGTCACCAAGGTAGAACTCATCCGAGTTACCATGAATATCAAAACTGAAGACCTAAAAATTCGCCAAGCATCTTCTACATCACACGTTTTAAAATAAGATATACTTTGTACAAAAAAACATTGACATTTTTCAGTTCCAGACGTTTTCATAAGTGTGTGCCTGGCACTTTGTCTTCAAAGGTAGAGCTCGAAGCATTATTAAATCGTTTAAGAGGTACGAGTACCTACCTTGTGAAGATGATTTTCTTCAAGTGTTGATTTCCTAGCGGTATTGAACTATAAAACCAAGATATTGTCAAACATAAATAAAGTGTGGCAGTCTTTTTAGGGTTCTGTATTCAACGCGAAATCCTTATAGTTTGTATTATATTGTGCACATTGATTCTGCAAACACATACCTTAGGTAGGTGTGTGTTTTTTGGTATTTGTTTGCTTTTGTGCTGATGGTTTGGAGTAAATCTATAGTTTCTGTATACCCCCGGGAAATGCCTTATTGCATTTGTTTCTGTGCAATATTGGTGTGTTATTTTGGTTCAAAGGGGAAAAAAGAGTTAAACAGAAAGTTGATCAATCGGTTGGTAGGTCACCGACTTTTGTAGTTCGAATGTTCTTAGTTTGTACTTTATGCATTTAAAGAAATTTAATAGTGCATAAAGTATAAACTAAGACCAATAATGAGACTATGCAAAGTATTGCATAGTCTCATTTTTGGCTCCCTACCAAATAAAATCTTCCAACTCAACTTTATCTCTTCATTTATTTTTTTATTTATTTATTTAAACTTCCTTAATTTTAATCCGACTTCTAGCCTCTTGTCTCTAAGATCGAACTAGTAAATCCAATCGTTCTCTCAAGACTGTTCTGTCACAAGATTTCACCTTAACGAATTGAAACGTTACCCCAGACGAAATAACATTCCTTTCAATACAATGTAACAGGGAAAATGCAATTTCTTTTTCGTGACGTCACTTTATTAGATTTGTTTGGTGGAGGCCCCGAGTTTGTGTAGCCGTCACATAGAGAGAGACAGAAGGTTGGTTTCATGTAGATTTTGACGACACTTTTTCAGACCTGATAGGAGACTTCCTATTAGGTCTGAAAAAGTGTTGTCAAAATCTTTTTGAAAGAACTGTATACATTAATCAATCTACCCAGCCTTTTCCCAACTATGTTGGGGTCAGCTTCCTGTTTAACCTGATATAGCTGAATACCAGTATTTTACATGGAGCGACTGCCTATCTGACCTCCACAACCCACTTACTGGGTAATACGATACCTACCCCTGGGTAAGACTGGTTGTCTCCCTGTTCTGTCCCTTGGTAAGATTTTTGGGCTTCTGTCTACCCGTAACGACTGTCAAAGATTTACGAATAACGACCGGGACCAACAGCTTAAGGTCCTTGCCGAAGCACGGAGGGATAGATATGTAGTATTTGTTCGTGGATGGTCGCCCATCCACGAGCAAACCGCGGCAGGCGCAGCTTAACCTTCGATCAACCTGTACAGCTGTTACCATTTAGCCTCGAGCCCCGGAAAAGAAAAACCTGTATACGAACTGCATAAATATGACAGAACTACAGATGGAATCAGTCAACATTCATGCGGGCTTAATAGCCATGTCCAGTTCGCAGCACGTGCTTTTAACAATCCCTTATAGATTCAGTTATCAGTTTATTAACCGACTTCCAAAAAGGAGGAGTTTATATGTTCGTCCATATTTTTTTTTCTCCGTCAATTATGGACTGATTTTGAAACTTATTTTTTTGTTTGAAAGGGTTATGCCGAGGTGGCCTCATTGTCAAAAATCAGAATCAGATAAATTTTAATCAGGATTAGATATAGCGATTTGGGTATTTTTTATAGTAACTCGTAGATTTGCTCTCGGAAAACACCATTTGGTGAAGTGGAATTGATGATGAAGACCACAGATGGCCACCGGAACAACTTATAGTATAGAGTATTTACCTGGTTGCGATTCGATTAGGTACTTTAATAGGCTAAGCAATTTGTGCTCGTCCTCAATGCATATGGTGAGTGGCAATTCTCCTGGTTCTCAATTAACGTCCCTGCATTGGGAAAATCAATATTTTGTAAAAGGTACAACAAAATAACCCACAAAAAAGTGAAAAATTAAAAAGTTTTTACAAAAAAAAAAGCAACCATTTTCCAAAAAACACTACAAAGTGAAAAATAAAGTAATTTTTCACTTTGTATTGTTTTTTTGAAAGTTGGTTGCTTTTTTTTAAATAGTTTTTTTAGGTCGAATCTTGCATGCCAATTTTAGATAGTTTCCTCTTAACCTACTAAGAAAGCAAATTTGTATAACCTCTACGTGTTCCACGCCAATGACAATACATTTTATTACTACCTAGTCTAGTTATCCTGCTTTTATTTTTGCCTTTTGTATAATTCTGTCTTCTGGCCCGATGGGTCGAAAGTAAACGAAAGGAAAAATATGATACTGTTGCGTGAAAGTCTTCAAACGCCACAGAAATGTTTGGAAGTTAAATAAAAGCTTGCACAAATAAAGAGTCATCTGAGCTTTTGTATGGTTTTCGAATTTTTCCTTATTGTATTCCTTGGACTTTTTAATGACTTCGTAACTGCGCCATGTGGTTAGCGGGATGGTTTTTAGTCAGTAAGAGTCTGACAGATCCCTGGCACCGAACGATGGCAGAAAGCAGATAACACCCTCTTCCAGCCCCTCTAATTGGGTCCAGGGACAGCGGACTCGGGGACGTCCGCCACCCCCTATCATATAAGACCCGAGGTGGTGGCGCGTAATGTTCCACGCGCGCCCCTCTTAGACGTCGCGGGGGGCCGCTTGACCAGACGGAGCCCGCAGAGGAGGGCCAGTGCCAGTAGGAGGCTCCGTTACGGGCCGGGGCTGCCTTGTAGTGGCTCCTGCCCAATGAAGGGGATCCAAACGGTCCATGACCATTTACAGGGTACCTTCGTGGGCACGTTCCCTGGCGCGGCGGTCAGGCCGCTGGTTGAGTGCGGCCCAAAGGGCCATCCGGCCATCCGGCTGGTCCGGGGATACCGCACGGTCTCCGGTGAGGCAGCGAGCTTCCTTGCCAGATTACCGCCATGGGATCTGGAGGCAAACGTACTCACGCAATTATGGGAGCGGCGCGAGGAGGCGAAACGCCGGGTTGTAACTCTGCTGCCGCGAGAAATCACGGCACAGAGGACACACCTCCGGCGGAATCTCATGGCAACATGGCAAGTGCGATTGTCGCAACCCAGTGCTGGGCTCGCCACAATTACGGCGATAAGTCCGATAAGTCTTTGAGGATTGGCTAGAGAGGTGCCATGGCGTTCTCACCTTCCGCCTGACACAGGTCCTCACTTGAAACAGCAGCTTCGGGAGGTTCCTGTATCAGATTAGGCGGGAGGAAACGCCCGGGTGTCACTATGTGGATCGCCCGGAGGACACGGTGGAGCATACAGTCGAGGTCTGCCCGGCTTGGGCAGAGCACCGCCGTGTCTTCGTGGAGGCGATCGGCAGCGGAAATCTCTCGCGTCCGGCCCTGGTTCAAGCCATGGTACGAAACGAGAGGGCATGGGCAGCCGTCACCTCCTTTTCCGAAGCAATAATGCTCGCGAAGGAGGAGGCGGGACGTTTGACGGACAGGCAAATTTTGCGCCCTCTCGTCCCTAGCCGCCGCAGGAGACGCCCTGGGCGTCGGGAATCCCAGGCGGATTTCCGGCCACCGTAGGCACGGGCTTGCGGACGGTGAGCAATGAGTAGCTCGCCGTCCGATAAGGACCAGGCCCGGGTCAACGGTGCGTTGTGTTCCACGCGCGCCTTAAAGAAATGTCGTCAGCACAAGTGTAGGGGTCCACTAGGGCCGATGCCTGCCGGGGTCGCGGGAAGGTACGAAAGGATTACCGAGGCCCCTGGCGCAACACAGGCAACGGAAGGAACACGCAAGAGTCTGACACACCCTCCAGAGCGGGAGAAGTTATTTGATAATTTCCCATACAAAAAAAAAAAAAGAGTTGGCTCCGTTGCAAGTGAGCGAGGGAACACGGGGTGGTTTTAGTCAGTAGAAGTCTGACAGACCCCGTCCACCCCAAGACGGAGCACATCCACAAGGATTTACCACCCTGGAACAAAAAAAATGGTCATTGGTAGCGCGGCTGACTGCTGTAGGGACCAGGATGCGCCGGACGAACGCTTAGTACTTACCTACATGTCTTCTCTTGTAAAGCTCTTTCATTGCATTGTAATTATAGCGATTGGTAGTTCAATTATAATTTTCTATAGTTTCACGAATCCCAACGTTAATCACGAGGGTGTGCCGGATGAACGCTTAGTACTTACCTACATGTCTTCTCTTGTAAAGCTCTTTCACTGCATTCTAATTATGGCAATTGGTACTTAGATTATATTTTTCTTCGTCTGCCCTGCCTCGTTGGTCTACTGGTCAAAAGCGCTACTGCTGAGCATGAGGTCCTGGGTTCGATTCCCGGGTCGGACAAAGTGTTATTGGGTTTTTCTATCTGGAATTTCTCAGTAGCAGCCCGGAGTCTAGATTTGTGCCCGGTTGATGGCATTAGGCTCGCCCCCTATTACATGGGACTTGAACATAACTGGCGAAATTGGGCAGAGGTGTACTACAAGTACACCTCTGCCCAACCCTTCGGGGAAACAAGGCATAATATCATGTTTATGTTATTATATTTTTCTATAATTTCATGAATCCCAACGTAAATCACGTTACGAGAAACAAAAAGTTTGTGGTTCGTGCTAGTATAGACACTGAACAAATCTGTGGACATTTACGGCAGAATCCACGTCATAATTGAATCGTTTCAGTCTCTCCAGCCACAGTCCGCACCGGATGCACGTCTATGAGAAACTTCTAAACATCGAACAGTATAGAGGTACGGAAGTAGTTGAACTGTTTCTAACCGAATGACAAATCATCCGGTTAGGTGAACTGAATCGTAGGATACAGGTTAAGTTACTGTTAAACTCACTTATTGTGTCAATCAAAGTCGTAGTCAAAAAGCAAATTATTTAAAAAATAAAAAACACGACTCCACACATAACTGAAAAGAGAAAAACAAGCATTATTATTATATTGGCAATATCAACATTTGCAGTCAGGTTTTTTTGTGTTTTTTAATAATTTGCTTTTTTTCAAGCTTTATAGTTTTATTAATATATATAAATATATATATTTAGAATTGACTCATTTCTAGCTTTTATTTGATACCAATCATTGTTGAAATTAATTTAAAAAAAACCTGCCCCGCCTTTTTTGTATTTGCAGATGCAATATATCAATTTTATATAGCCTAAGTCCCTCCTACAATTTAGACGAATCTAACGACACCTTATATTAGTCTAAGATCCGAACTAGAAACGACCTTCACCCATCTGTTTAATGGATGAAAAGTATTTTATATCAAATTGAATATATTAGAAAATACATCTTGAGTCTAAAAAAATCCTGGCCAGACTATGATTAATTAAAAATTTAAAGATGACTTTTTATTAAATATTGCACTCATGAGTTTAACAAATAAATTTAATACCAACCGAAAATATGAACCCTATAGAATATACAAACGTTGGGTTGTCTATTTTTTTCCTGGCGTAACTACTGAGTTGGCAGGTATAAACAGGTAAATTGATAATAGTTATTTTCACCTATTTGTTAAATAAATAAATCTTATACCAAAATAAGCGCTATTTAATTGCGAATACGATGATATAGGGTTGTCTGTAAAAATCTGACCTGAATGACGGTTGTCGAGTTTTGATAGGTGTAAATTTTATGCGTGTGGAAACTTGTGACAAAGAGGTCCGAGCTAAATATCCCGTGCGATAGAAGAGGACGCAGCGTTGTAGCTGAGCGCAACGTGACCGCCGGCTGAAAGCTGTGACAAAGATGATCGAGCTAACTATACCATGCGATAGAAGAGGACACTACATTGCAGCTGCGCGCGACGAGACCGCCAGATGGTAGACAGCGCGTATGACTTTCCCAAGACCCCGGCAGGCATCGGCCCTAGTGGACCCCTATACTTGTGCTGACAACATCTACTTGAGGCGCGCGTGAAACACAACGTGCTGTCGACCCGGGCCTGGTCCTTATCGGATGGCGAGCTACCCATTTCTCACCGTCCGCAAGCCCGCACCTACGGTGGCCGGAAAATCGCCCGGGATTCCCGAGGCCCAGGGCGTCTCCTGCGGCAGCTAGGGGCTAGAGGGCGCGACGTTTGCCTTTCCCTCAACCGTCCCGTCTCCTCCTTCGCGAGCATCACTGCTTTGCCCTCTCGCTCCGTACCATAGCCTGGACCAGGGCTTGCCCACCACGGGAAGAAATGAGATGGTGCTATTCTTTATGTCCGGCACCACACGGCAGCAGCACGATCGGCTGATAAGCGGACGGAGAGTCCGCAGGGTGCCCCGGCTTCTTTATGAGTACCAGTTTCCCCGTCTTCCAACGAAGTGGGAACTGGCCCCTCTCCAAGCATGCGCTTAAGAGCCTCCTTAATCGAGGCCCGAGACCCTCCAAGGCCAGGACCCAGGCTTTCCCAGGTAAGCCGTCGGGTCCTGGGGCGGTATTTTTGGCATTCAGCCCGCGTACCGCCACTTTCATCTCTACCTCAGTCACCGCCGGAGCATCGTCGTCGTCGTCGTCAGCGGTGTGGTCCGCATCGGGCACCACAGTGGGTGGAGCCATGGGTGGGCGTGTTCCCTTCTCGAAGGGAACAGGGCGCTTACTACGTTCTCCACAAACTGGGGCCGCAGACTGCGTCAGCGAAAGAGCCCTTGGACGGAGTTTATCCCGCACTACTTTGTATGGGCGTCCCCACGGGTCCCTTCAGAGTCCCGGTGACTCAATATTACTATCTAACGAATACCTTTTTTTTTGGTGGGAAATTATCAAATTACTTCTCATGCTCTGGGCGGAGCGG
This sequence comes from Atethmia centrago, assembly GCA_905333075.3. NCBI lineage: Eukaryota > Metazoa > Arthropoda > Insecta > Lepidoptera > Noctuidae > Atethmia > Atethmia centrago. The sequence continues at coordinate 23,635,502 of HG995374.1, read as the reverse complement.
GAGGGTGTGTCAGACTCTTACTACTAAAACCCACCCGTGTTCCTTCCGTTGCCTGTGTTGCCAGGGTCCACAGTATCCCTTTTGGACTATCCCACGACCCCGGCAGTTCCGCGACCCCGGCAGGGATCCCGCGACCCCAGCAGAAATATTGTCGCTCTAGAGACACCTTATACTGGTCGCACCTATAATCATAAAATAAAAAATAAAAAACTTTTGTACTTACGTATCTGTTTCGTAGAGCTTTCTACGAAAAAGATACGTTAAATTCGATCTGATATGAAAAAGTCATTGAATTGTAGAATCGTATCAATTCTGTAAGTAATCCTCTTACTGAAGATTTCCGTATCTTCATTTTTTTGCGAAGAATTTTCAATGTTTTTTATATTTGTTTCCTAAAAATATAGTGGTAAATAAGGCAGATTTGTGGCTCAAGGCATTTTCTGGCAGTGTTTTGTAGATTTCAACAACAAACAAACATAAACATAACATTAAGCCTGTTTTCCCCGAAGGGTTGGGCAGAGGTGTACCTACAGTACAACCACATTTGTCTAGTTATATTTAATCGGTCAAGGACAGCTAATGAGACACAATTGATTTTCTATTGTTTTACACCGAATCGGTGTTACGCGGGGCTTAACAGGTCCCATGTAAAAGTATAGTCATGGTAGAGCAGTGGTAACGGCTCCGACTTACGAATCGGGTCGGGTCGTGGGTTCGAACCCAGGCAAGCGTAAAACGGTGAAGGAAATCATCGTGAGGAAACCGACAAGTCCTAGGACCAAAAATTCGAAGACGTGTGACATCTACCAATCCGCACTGGGCCCGCGTGGTAGATCCTAGCCTCCTAGCCTAAGTCCCAGCAGTGGCAATATTATGGCCTGATTATGCCCATGTTATAGGAGCTGAGCCTACTGCCATCAACCGGGCACAAATCCAGACTCCGGGCTGCTACTGATCTCAACATAGTGCCTGGTTTAGTTAGTTTAAACTGCCTGAAATCACTTTCTTGAGCTCTTACAGGCATGGCTTAATAGTTTCCAGTCATCAATTTTGTGGCGGGTTTTTCTGACAAAATAATCTCTTGAATATGTTTTTAATATGCATCCTAGTTTAACTAAAAACTATTCAATTCGGACTACCTATAGTTCATTCATTACTATGATTTTGTAGCGTTGGAGCCATCAATGCTGAATAAAGACTTCTTTCAAAGATATTAACATAACAAACGGGATTTACCGTGCATTCGTTGATTTAAGCCATCCATTATGACTGTGTAGGTAGCTTCATATAAATTCGGAATTGCAAACAATTCCGAATTTATATGAAGCAATTTGAACATACATAGGTATTATATTAGTTATGTCATCATCATAGAAGAAAGAAGGAAAAAACCAGCCAAGTGCGTGTCGGACCACGCGCAATGAAGGGTTTTGTAGTAAAAACTTATCATTGCAGTTGAAAAACATGTTCTTCCATACATCAATATACATACGTCACGGGGAATTTCCAACTGCAAATTTAAGTAGGCCGACTATTACTCGTTATCTTATAAAGTCTACTTAGCTGTGATAGTTTTACTTTTAATTTAATTAAATATACTACTGTCATGATTTTTTCACTTATCTAAAAACATCCGATCAACTCTTGACTCTAACAAAAATAGCAGTTTAAAGCTTAATATTACGCAAACGGATCCCTGAATCGAAAAATAGTTTTCACAGACCAGCAATATTTTTGAACGGCCTATCCAACGATACCACATACTATGGGATAGACGAGTAAAAAATATCATCTCCACTTTACGTGCAAGGGTACCTCCCCTGCAAAAGATTCTAACTTACTATTTTTCGGCATGATTAATAAGTATACACATGCCAAATTACAGCTTTATAGTACTGAGAATCTCTGAGCTAGGCCGCGGACAGACAGACGGGCATGGCGAAACTATAAGGATTCCTTGTTGACTACGGAACCTTAAAAACATACATTTATTTAGCAGAGATTAAGACTAACAACATGTTGAAGAAAAAAAAATCAGGAATGTGTGCCTCACGTCTGCGCTAAGTAGGCATTTTGCAAAAATGCCAGACAACTATGCAGTGCCGGTTTTCAACGGGACCTGTCAGAGACGTAAATCAGTTTAATATCATCTACCTGATCATGAAACATTTCTCCGACATTCGTTTCGCCGTTGTACGGTTCACCGTCAGAACGATTCACTTTTCATTTTTTCACCGATAGAAGGTTTCAACGGCGAACGATTCGCCGACAGAACCTTTCATATGCGTCACTTTCGACGAGTAATAGCTAACCTAACCTTTTTTTTTTTGTTCCCGGGGTGGAAAATCCTCATGGATGTCCTCCACCCTGGGGTAGGCGGAGGGGTCTGTCAGACTCTTACTGATTAAAAACCACCCGGTGTTCCCGTCCCACACTTGCACCGGGGATCATGGGATCTAATGCGACTTCCACGATCCCCGGCTAGTGCCGGCCCGCCTCTGCGGGCCACCTCAAGTCTGGGGGGGTGAGGTGTTTAAACCCCCCCCCGCGACGTCTAAAAGGGGCGCGCGTGGAACACTACGCGCCGCCACCTCGAGTCCAGTGTGATGGGGGGCGGCGGACGTCCCCAAGTCCGCCGTCCCTGGACCCATTTAGGGGGGCCGGAAGAGGGCGTTGTCTGCCCTCTGCCGACGCCCAATGCGCCTGCTGCGGGCCGGGTGAGCGGAAAAGATCTCCCGCTCCCGTTCCGCAGCCTCCTTCTGCGACACGAGTGTTTCGCAGAAGGATACCACCGCGTCCCAGGACTCCTCGCTGCCGACCATTGCCTCGACCACGGCCGGCAGCGACAGGTCACTACCCACTCCTGAGATGAGGGCACGGCGTGGCTCCTCCCAAGCGTCACACTCTGCCAGCGTATGCCGCGCCGTGTCCTTCCGACAGTCGATGCAGTGGTGGCACCGGGCGTGCGGCTCCCTGTTTATGCGACACAGGTACTTCCCGAAGCAACCATGCCCCGAGAGCCAGGGCTCGAGCACTGGCCGGACCGCCTCGATGGTGGCGAGGCCGGCGGTAGGGCGTGAAAGCCTGTGCCGCCATTCCGCCACCAGCTAACCTAACCTTTTTTTTTTTTTTTTGTTCCCCGGGTGGAAAATCCTCATGGATGTCCTCCGCCCTGGGTTAGGCGGAGGGGTCTGTCAGACTCTTACTGACTAAAAACCACCCCGGTGTTTCTCTCCCACACTTGCACCGGGGATCATGGGATCTAATGCGACTTCCACGATCCCCGCCTAGTGCCGGCCCGCCTCTGCGGGCCACCTCAAGTCTGGGGGGGGTGAGGTGTTTAAAAACCCCCCCGCGACGTCAGAAAGGGGCGCGCGTGGAACACTACGCGCCGCCACCTCGGGTCCAGTGTGATGGGGGGCGGCGGACTTCCCCAAGTCCGCCGTCCCTAGACCCATTTAGGGGGGCCGGAAGAGGGCGTTGTCTGCCCTCTGCCGACGCCCGGTGCGAGCTAACCTAACCTAACCCAACACTATCCTGCGCTATATGAAAGGTTCTGTTGGCGAATCGTTCGCCTTGAAACGTTATATCGGTGAAAAAATTAAAAGTGAATCGTTCTGTCGGTGAACCGTTCAACGGCGAAACGAATGTCGGAGAAATGTTTCAGAATCCATCTGCCTAGCGCTTATTCAAATATATTGGGGTAGGCTCCCAGTCTAGCAAGATACGGCTATTACAGCTCTCATTTAAACAAAGAGCATGTTATTTTAGTATTGTCACCACAACAGCTACCAAGGCGTGGGTGGTTATGGCAGTTTTACCGCAGCGTAATTTATTGTGGTTGGACGACCATATCCCTTTTATCGTATTATGGTCAACAGACCCTGTCTTTCAGAATAACAATACAATATGAATTTTTATATTTAAATCTTTCAACTAATAAATGATAAATGAGTTTATTTCTGTAAGAAGGTATAACACACTTTTACATACATAATCAGCCTATAATTTTCCCACTGCTGGGATACAGGCCTCCTCTCTGAGAGAGGGAGTGGGCCGTAATCCACCACGCGGGCCCAGTGCAGGTTGGTAGATGTCATATATCTTCGAATTTTTGGTTCTAGGACATGCCGGTTTCCTCACGATGTTTTCCTTCGCCGTTTTGAGAGCAGCGGTGATGAAATAACTTACACAAAGTAAAGCGCCTGTCCGGGTTCAAACCTACGCCCTACAACTCTTAAGTCGCGGCCGTTACCGTGGCCACCGCTGCTATTTTATTTCTGTAAGTAGGTTTGTACAAACATATTTTTACACGTCAATCATGTTTAAAATACTTAATGAGGTTGGCGTTTCCTATCTGACTACTCTGAGAAGGACGGCCGAAACAAACTCAGTGGTCACAGTCTCTTTTGAATTCCAGACATAATCTTGGATAGATCATGTGAAGACCACGTGTTAAAGTGACTCAACGATTCGACGAACAATACCAAGACAGGACATTTGGGTAGATTGCTTAAAGTACTCAAACTGCCAGACCATAAAAAAAAAAACAATGACCCACATAGATACCCAATATTGCCAAGTCAGTAATAGCCTGTTACTTGTGTTGTGTATTGTGCATTTTAATAACTTTTAACGTGAGTATATTATCGTGGACCAATGTTACCATGTGCACCGTACTCAGCAAAAATTTACCACCTACCGTTAAAGCATAACAACGGTGACAAAATCTACCGTATCTGCTTAAGTGTTAAAATTATAATAATATAAAGCACAAATAAATTCTTTAACTTTTTTTATGTCGGGGATTTCCTTTGCATTGCGTTGCGATGTATTTATGCTGTGGCGGCATCTACAGCGCCACATATGAACTACGCATCACACTGACGTCACGCAAAAATCCTGCATCGCGCAAGCAGAGTTTACCGCGCAACTAGCATATATACAACATCCCGACATCAACCGTCGGGCAGTTGCCCACCAGACACGACACCCGGCTGGTCGGAGGATCCTCCCTTTTCTATGGAGGATGAGTGAACTTTACACCCTGTTCCTCATGCCTCTATACTGGTGACCCCGAATATGAACGTCACTGGAACCCCCACCTGGCACTGGCAAGCATCGCAAGATACACGACTCAGCCCACTATCGACCTCCGGTCTCCGGAGGGGAGTGATGTGGCGGCATCTACAGCGCCACATACGAACTACGCATCACACTGACGTCACGCAAAAATCCTGCATCGCGCAAGCAGAGTTTACCGCGCAACTAGCATATATAAAACATCCCGACATCAACCGTCGGGCAGTTGCGCACCAGACACAACACCCGTCTGGTCGGAGGATCCTCCCTTTTCTATGGAGGATGAGTGAACTTTACACCCTGTTCCTCATGCCTCTATAATGCTACCAATTTAAGTAGGCACATTCAACATTCATTATTTATTACAAGAATTGCGTTTGGATATATAGTTGCATTATAATATTTTCTAGTCGTTCTATTTGTTTATTATAACTGAATACTCGAACTGTTAACGTGTTTAATTTTTAAATATGAGTGAAAATTATTCTGCTAATTCTCAATCTGAAGCGGAAGTGTCAAAGAAAAAAAGAAAGGTGTACAAACAGAAATTTCGTGAAGAATGGTTAGCAAAACCTGAATTTCGAGATTGGTTAAGGAGGGATAAGAAGGACGAATACGTTGCGGTATGTAACATGTGCAATAAAAGATTATCCGCTGAAATTAGTGTCCTCGTAAGACACAGAGAATCGGTTTCGCATGTCAATAATGCAAAGAAGTTTAAATGATAAATGATTTATTTTCTGTAAGTAGGTTTGTACAAACACTTTTACACGTCAATCATATTTTTTTAAATAAAGCTAGATGAGGTCGGCGTTTCCTATCTGACTACTCTGAGAAGAAAGGCCGAAACAAACTCAGAGGTCACAGTCTCTTTTAAAGTCCAGACATAATCTTGGTCAGATCATGTGAAGGTCATGTAGATTGGTGTCTGAAATGGTCCTTTTGAGGAAAGAACCACACAGATTGAGTGGACCTGTCCAGTCAGTGCACGCATTTGTCAGTAATCGTGCTGCTCAACTCAGAACTTAAGGAGCTCAACGATTCGACGAACAATACCAAAGAAAGAACATTTGGGTAGGCCGCATAAATTACTCAAACTGCCAGACCATGATTAATACTAAATGAGAAAAAAAAAAAACAATAATAACCCACATAGGCTTCACATTCACAATAATTGAAAACAATATAATACTTTACAAGTAAATATTAAGTTCCAAACAGTATATTGAACTCCACAAAGTAAATATGTCAAAATGGTATATAAATAAAATGAAAGTTTCAGTATGCAATAATTGGAGCAGCTTAATCCCGCCTTTTTGTCCTCAATATAATCTTTAATAGTATAAAAGGCTTTCTGGCACAACCTACTTTTAATAAATGATTTGAATTTATTAAGGCTTAGATCTTGAACGTGGCTTGGAAGTTTATTATAAAAACGTATACATTGACATCTGAATGAGCCACCTATTTTCTTGAGCCTTGTTGTAGGTACAACAAATTTGTGTTTGTTCCTAGTATTTATATTATGGATATCACTGTATTTTTTAAACAATTTTACATTTTTATGGGCATATAAAAGATTTTCAAAAATATACTGGGAGGGCACAGTCATTAAATTAATCTCCTTAAATTTCTCTCTGAGAGAGTGTCTCGGACTTAATCTATAAATTGACCGAACAGCTCTTTTCTGCAAAACGAAGATAGTCTGAATGTCAGCGGCATTTCCCCACAACAGAATACCGTACGACATTACACTATGAAAATAGCTAAAGTACACTAAACGGGCTGTCTCTATATCAGTTAAATTACGAATTTTTCTAACAGCGTATGCTACGGAGCTTAGCTTTTTCGACAATTTATCTATATGTGGACCCCACTGAAGCTTAGCATCCAAAGTTAAGCCCAAGAATACTGTGCTATCTTCAGGGTTCAATTCTTCGCCCTTTATCAATACATTAGTTTTCACCTGCCTAACGTGAGGTAGCGTAAACTTAATGCATTTGGTTTTTTTTTTCATTAAGAAGTAAATTATTAACATTGAACCAGTGAACTACTTTTGAGATCGCACTATTAACATCGTCAGTAACCAGCTGCTGACGTTTAAGTTTAAACAAAAGTGAAGTGTCATCCGCAAACAACACTATATCATGATTATCCTTTATGAGGTATGGCAAATCATTAATGTAAATAAGAAACAAGAAAGGACCAAGAATTGAGCCCTGTGGGACTCCCATTGTTACTATAGATCCAGGAGATCTTTTCCCATTAACGTCAACGCTCTGAATCCTATTACTCAAGTATGAAGTAAGAAGATCCAGAGCGGTGTTCCGGATCCCGTAGTGGCGAAGTTTCCTGATTAACGTTTCGTGAAGAACGCAATCGAATGCCTTGGACAAATCACAAAAGATGCCCAATGCATCGCGTTTATCTTCCCATGCATTATAAATATGTCCTAAAAGTTCCACACCGGCATCAGTAGTCGAACGACCCCTTGTAAAACCGAACTGTTTATTGTGCAATAATTTATGTTTATTACTAAAGGTAGGTGGTACTGAAATAGGTCTATAATTGGTGGGGTCTGATGTACTACCTGATTTAAACAAAGGTATTATTTTACTATTTTTCATAAGGTCAGGAAACTCCCCACAGTCAATGTAATTATTAAAGATAAGAGATAAAGTAGGAGCTACAATGTCAATAATTGACTTAGCAACTTCTACAGAATTACCCCACAGATCTGCAGTCTTTTTTACATTTAAAGTGTGAAAGGTTTTAATTATATCTCTACAGGTTATTACCTCAAAATGAAAAATGAAATTCCGAATCGCAAACATTAACATTTTCCTTGAGCAAAGACTCAGCAACAGAAGGTGATGAGTTTAGGGATTTAGTAGTTGAAACGGGAATATCTGAAAAGAAATTTTCAAAGGCCGCGGCGACTTTATGAGTCTGATTTTATTATTTTGTCATTAATTGACAGGCTATAGTCAGTATTTCGGTTACTAGACCTTCCCGTTTCACTATTAATAATATTCCAAGTCGTTTTGATTACATTACTACTATTTTTAATCTTCGAACTCAAATGACGCGACTTGGCCATACAACAAACTTTTTTAAATAATTTTGAATAGTTTCTAACATATAAATTAAATTCAGCAGTGTTTATGTATGCCCTTTCATTGTACAGCTCATAAAGCCGTGTTCTACTTTTATGAATACCAATGGTAGCCCAATCACTGAAATATGCGTTATTATTAATTGAGATAGTCTTGGGAATAAAAATGGAATGAAATTGTTTACAGTATATATTAAAGAAATCATAATATAGATGATTAGGATCAGCAGGAATAGACAAAACTGGTAATTTATTTATGAGTTTAACTTTAAAAGCTTCCAAGCGACTTGCAGTTTTAGGGTTAACAATGATATCTTTTTTAGCCACTTTATTGTTTTGGTTTTGAATAGTAATCTTTTGCCCACAATGATCTGAGTCTAGTAAATTTATAATTTCTTTGTGGCTTGGTATAATATCTGTATAAATATTATCTAGGCATGTGGCACTCGTAGGGCTTATTCTTGTGGGCTCTAGAAATAGATTTACAAGATTGTAGGACTGAAACAGACTTATTATTTTACTACAAGAACCTGAGTTTTCTAATAAATTAACAATAAAATCACCACAAGTGATAATAGACTTGTTTGAGTCACAAATCTTATGTAACACTTCATCCATGACCTTTTCAAAGCAGTCATACAATCCTGAAGGGGGTCTGTACACACTTAATACAATAAACTGCTCCAATTCTATACAGGCTATTTCAACTGTCCGCTCAACAGATAGGCTCACAATATCCTTACGGTCCTTAAATTTGAGCTGATTACTTACTAAAATTAATGAGCCACCGTGTATAGCATTTACTCTGCTGAACGAACTACCAACCTGGTGATTGTTAAAACTGAACAAGAACTGGTGGCTTTTAAGCCAATGTTCTGTTATACAAAGAATATCAATACTGTTAACATTCATAAATAACTCTACCTCTAAATCTTTGTTTATAAATCCTTGAATATTCTGATGCACCAGGTTGATACTATTGACTGATTTTAAACTTTTATTTGATTTATTTTTGCAGTTCTGTACATTGCTAGAGATTTCCTCTATTGTCTTAATTTATAATTTAAATTATTATCAATGTCAATGTTTGATACCAAATTATTGGCTGAATTATTTAAAATGTCATGTTTAGTTGTTGTTCCTCAAAAAGTATACAGCAGACCATTGTTAGCGCGTTTCAAAGCACACAAACACCGACTGAAAAGGATCTAACCAAAATTTCTACACTTAAACTAGCTGCTTTCGTCGCTGAACACAACATTTCCTCAAACACTATGGACCATCTCACTGATTTATTACCTCAATTATGTCCCGATTCTAAAATAGCTAAAAGTATAAAACTAAAGCGAACAAAAGTACAAGCAGTTATAAACAACTGTATAGGAGTAACGGAAAAGCAAACTTTAATAAAAGATTTGAAAATTCAAAAAATTTCGATATTGATTGATGAAAGCACAGATATCAGTGTCATAAAAACAGTAGCTATTGTTGTGAGGTATTTTGATACAAAACAGGGTCAAGTAATTAGTCGCTTCTGGGATTTGATACAATTATTTGATTCAAATTCTGTCGATCATTCAGCGAATGTTGAAAAAATATTCTCTTTAATCATTGAATCCTTCCAAAAGAATTCCGTTCCTATGGAAAACATAATCGGTTTCGGTTCTGACGGCGCCAATACTATGATGGGATGTCGTAACTCCGTTTCCAGCCGGTTCCGACACCTTTGTCCAGGCATCACTATATTGAAGTGCATTTGTCATTCATTGCATCTTTGTGCCAGCGATGCTACTAAAGAACTTCCATACAACTGTGAGAAGCTGGCACGAAATATATATATAATTATTTTAAAAACAGCAGCAAACGACAAAGCGAATTCGTTCAATTTCAAATATTTGCGGAGGCAGACGTACATCGAATTTTACGGCCTGCACAAACACGCTGGCTATCGCTAAATGCCGTAGTAGACAGAATATTAGAACAGTGGGATGCACTGCGCCTTTATTTTGATACAAAATGGCTCTCAGATGCAGAATGTCAGGATATCCATGCCCATCTTAACGACCCTGTTATGAAAGCCTATTTTTATTTTTTGGGATGGATGTTGCCGAAATTTACAATAGTAAATAAGTATTTTCAAAGTGAATCGGTTGTTATTACACAACTAAATACAAAGATGACAATTTTATACAAAGAATTGTTAGCTCTCATTTTTCCCACCAGTTATATAAATTCTATTGAAATAGAACTGATTGATCCAACTCAAGAAATAAACCACAAAGATTTGAAGGATATTTATCTGGGACTTGGAGTTATGAAGTCGTTGGAGCTGGTTGAGCAAGACCAACAGAAAATATTTAGACAACATTGTAAAAAAAATATAATTAGGGCGTGCATTGCAATCCGTAAAAGATATCCAATAAATGACCCCATTATGACAGCCATTTCTAATTTGGATCCGGAAATTTGTGTCTCTGAAAAAGATAGGCTAGCGAGCCTTGCACCTATATTTACTTTACTCCCTAGATTGAACCCTAAGACGTTAACTGAACAGCAAGAACTCGATGACGAATGGCGCAGGCTACTTCTTCACTTGCCAAATGATGTAGATGCAAGTCAGCATTCACCTGACACATTTTGGCAGCAAGTTTCCCAAATAAATAATGAAGGCAGAAAGGTTTTTGAGAGATTACCTTCATTCATGCTTGCGATTTTATCGTTGCCGCATTCTAATGCAGAATGTGAGCGAATATTTAGCAAAGTAAATGATATTAAAACTAAAAAAAGAAACAAATTAATAACAAGGTCGATAAAAGGAAATCTATTAACACAACAGGCTATCAAAAGGCACGGCCAAAACTGTCTTCATTTTAAACCTGATGAAGAAATGATTAAAAGATTAAATCAGGATATCTACAAAAATGAGAATGAGGTTATATTATCAGATTCAGACTAATTCTGGTTAATTATTATTGTACTTCAATGTTTTGACTAACTGTTTTTATTAAATCATAATTTGAGCTCTAAAAGCATTGTTTTCTTTATCGTAATTGCGCCGTACTTTATACCGTATTTTTCCTAGTCCTTTCACCTTAATTTCTCAGAATCTACCGTATTTTTTGAGGGGTATCACCGTCGACCAGATTTTGGACATGGCAACACTGTCGTGGACGTCCACGTCCATAAAAAGTATGGAAATACGTGCACGTTATACGAGACGTTATATAGACGAAATTTAAAAGCATCTTCATATATTTCCATATATTGTATTCCCTGTGTTATCGTGATGCCGTAACGTGGACGTGTCGATCGTCACGTTACAAATTATAAAAGCGCACAAAATGGAGCGTATAACACGAACTCAAAGGTTAAAATCGCACTGTGCCTTAGCCAACATTTTGTTAGAGTTTCCGTTACTTATAGAATAAGTACTTCCATGGGACACAGGCCTCCTCTCGGTGAGAGGGAGTGAGTACAGCCCACTAGAGGAGGCTAGGAGGCTAGGATCCGCCACGCGGGCCCAGTGCCGATTGCTAGATGTCGCATATCTTCGAATTTTTGGTTTTAGGACTTTTTCTCACGATGTTTTCCTTTGCCGTTTTGAGCCAGCCTAGGTTCGAACCCACGACCTACAACCTAAGTCGGGGCCGTTACCACTATTCTACCATAATTCTAGTCACATGTCTCGAATTTTTGATTCTAGGACATGCCGGTTTCCTCACGATGTCTTCCGTCACCGTTTTGAGAGCAGTGGCGATGAAATTTACACTAAGTAAAGCGCCTGTCTAGGTTCAAGCCTACGACCTACAACTGGTAAGTCTCGGCCGTTACCACTCAGCCACCACTACTCTGCATAAGAAATTAATAGAGAATAATTCCGCCCGATAAATAGACCAAGCCACTAAACAAAATACTTTCTTTTTTTTTCTTATTACAATCTCACTGTGTGCTGCCCTGGTCGACGTCATCACGTCAACGCCGGCTATCACTGGAAACCAGCGCTGGAGCTCTGTTTAGGATCGCAGCATTATGCTGAGCGTTGGCCGTTTTGCGTGGATGTGACGCTGTGTATTTTCCCCCAAATAGTTTATTTTTTTGTATTTGTGTTCCTTCTTTGCGACATATTTACCGCAAATAAAAGTATTTTATTTCTTTGTTTATATGTACCTTCACATCATTGGCAAAGTGAAACACAACAGTACAGCAATAAATAGGCCCATAAATAATTTATAACTTAGTTTCACTGCAAACTTAGTACCTACATTTATGGATGTAACCCTGAATTTCATGAATACCAATGGGTTATAAAAACGGTACTTAAATCTTTTACCTAATTAATTATTAATGAGGGGCCGGAATTAATCTTCTTAAAAGTAAGTGCTTGATCTTCCTGAGATGTCTTAAGATTAGCACTGTGGAATATTAATTTCCTGAGATGGTATCAAGCGGGGAGGAAAAGTATACGGTATTAAAACCGCTGGCAGTCGAGTTCAAAATAAATTCTAGTTGAAATAATTTTAAGCTTGCTCAACCGGCTCGACTTTATAATTTGGCATGACTTACATAAAGTCACGCCTCCTTCCCAAGGGAGTAGGCAGAAACTATAGAACACCACATGCAACGCTCCTTACATACTCCGTTTGGCATGACTTTGACCTTGTTTTGAAAGTAACGTAACAATGCTACACCCATAGTTGTCGCGTTTTAACATGCCACACTGTCCTTTCCCTTATATCTCTTCGTAGGAACCCAAACAATAGACTGTGTATGGTTTTTCGTTATTGGAACATGTTGAAGATCACGATAGATATTGGTTCAGGCATTAACGGACTTTATTTCAAATTTTGAAATAAAAAAAATAAAAAATCCCCGACACTACTGAACAAGACACGACGGCTAATGAAAATAGGAAGTTAACAGCAGCCATCTTTTCTACAATAGGATACATACATTATTATAAGCTTCGTGTTATAAGTATATGCTTCGTGTTTTGATTAGCCGTACTCCGACGCGATGACGCTTGGAACAAATATGACCTACAACTTATATTAAACTGAAAGGGCCAATACATAGTCTTTATTTAATTTTTAGAGGTTTTAAGTTGTCTCGGGGGTTTTTAAAATGTATAATTTAACTTTTATTTCCTGTTTTTAATTTTTTTTACATTATTAGTAGGCGACCAAAAATGCGGACGAATTTGTCGATTGTTGAAGTTCGATATTTAATAATAAAAAGGTTTACATTTAAAGTAACCTGTAGATTATTTTGACGCTAACCGCTTAGCTTGTATTAGCATATGCTCGTCAAAATGCATCGTATGAGCTCAAACACAAAGTGCCGTACACCGTTGAGGAGTTCTTCTGGCGGGTTGGGTATCCTGCAGCATCCTGATGCTGTTAGTGCATCAGGTTAAAGTTATCATATATTTGTAATACAAATACAACAAAAGTTCCTCTACATCCCATTTATTGGCCACAATCCAAAGCCATTAATTAATTCGAATTCATTGCACCTACTGTCATAATTACGCCTGTTTTCACTAACGTCAAGTTTAGCAACGGCTAGATAGATAATGGCGCCGATTCCCTTGTTCACAAACTAAACTAAATTTAAGTTCAGTGCATCTTTTTCTTTCTATTTCATTAAGAAAAGGATAGAAGATAAATTTTAGTTTAGTCCTGTCAAATTAATCAGCGCCTGTCACTACTCTATACAAGTTTAGACGTGATTAAAAACTTGCCTACTAAAATTACGTCAATTTACGTCAAGCGCTGACTAATTTGACAGGACTAAACTAAAATGTATCTTCTGTCCTTTTCCTAATGAAATAGAAAGAAAAAGATGCACTGAACTTAAATTTACTTTAGTTTGTGAACAAGGGAATCGACGCCTATGTCTAACGTAAACAAATTCTCAAGCAACCTAAGTAAGCTTCTGAATCTACATTTTTGACACTTTATCTGTCGTTTCTGAAGTCAAGTTCGGTGACTAATTTTAAAAAAAAATCTGTTGCTAGGCAACCGGCATGAATTGTCTAAGCATTATGCATCAGTGAATCGGTGTCGTAATGGTAGCCATACACGTTTGCTTGCTAAAATTTAGACTTGCGCAAGTATGTATTTTTTTTTTTTTTTTTAGGGTGGGAAATCATCAAATAACTTCTCCCGCTCTGGGCGGAGCGGGAGGGTGTGTCAGACTCTTACTGACTAAAACCCACCCGTATTCCTTCTTGTTGCCTGTGTTGCGGGGGCCTCGGTGACCCATAAGTACCTTCCCGCGACCCCGGCAGGCATCGGCCCTAGTGGACCCCTACTATGTGCTGACGACATCTCTTTGAGGCGCGCGTGGAATACAACGCGCCGTCAACCCGGGCCTGGTCCTTACCGGACGGTGAGCTACCCATTGCTCACCGTCCGCAAGCCCGCGCCTACGGTGGCCGGAAATCCGCCCGGGATTCCCGACGCCCTGGGCGTCTCCTGCGGCGGCTAGGGGCGAGAGGGCGCGAAACTTGCCTTTCCCTCAACCGTCCCGCCTCCTCCTTTGCGAGCATTACTGCTTCGCAGAAGGAGGTGACGGCTGCCCATGCCCTCTCGCTCCGTACCATGGCCTGAACCAGGGCCGGACGCGAGAGGTCTCTGCCGCCGATCGCCTCCACTAGGACACGGCGGTGCTCTGCCCAAGCCGGGCAGACCTCCACCGTATGCTCCACCGTGTCCTCCAGGCGATCCACACAGTGGTGACACCCGGAACACAGTGGTGACACCCGCAAGTATGTATGACGCCAGTATTGAACACACACGGCTCAAGTTTGCTTCTTACTATTTACTTCTTACTTCTTACATATTATTTCTGTTTATTGACCGTCCAGGTATGTTGTGTTGCGCGGTAATGGCTTCCATTGAATGACGCGTTGATGATACATAGTTGGCTTGATAATAATTAAGACTTAAAATAAACCAAAATATATGGTATAAAGACCAATTTAATGAAAAGAGAGCGTTATTCGCACATTAACTTGGTAAACGAAATGAAATTTGCGCCCAAAGACTGGCATAACTAACTGTTAACCATTAACTGGGTTGTGGAAGTCAGATAGGCAGTCGCTCCATGTAAAATACTGGTATTCAGCTGTATCCGGTAAGACTGGAAACTGACCCCAACATTGTTGGGAAAAGGCTAGGTAGATGATGATCTTATATTAATATCTCGCCTAGTTTAGGTAAAAACGAGCAGTAGCATAGCATAGCTTATACAATATACAGCGCGGTAAAATATTATATCTTAATTCCTCTAATATCGATAAAAAAAACACAAGTAAAACTTTACGAAGGTAAAAACAAATGACCCTCAGACCCAAACATTTTTATATCTTTAGATTTATAGCAGTGTTAAAGAATATCTTCGACGCCGCTCAACGCGCTGGCATTTCGCCATGTCTACGTTTATGACAAGTTAACGGCTTTTTATAGCTGAAGACCTTTTTAGGCATTCATCTCGTATTATTCTCCAATTTTCGCTGGTCCAACAAAAAATAAGGAATATATTACTACGCATGATGTATTCGTAATTTCTTGTCGCATTTGTTCAAGTTTTTGGGGTAGATAATAAATAATATATATCTTTCGCGAGAACGATACAATTTTCCGCTGAAAAGAAATAACGGCTGGCTGGCTGTCTTGACATAACGAAGCGCATGTTTTTTTTTTATTTTTCTTTTAGAACAGAAAGCCAATTAAAACCGGCTAAGTGCGTGTCGGACCACGCACAATGAAGAGTTCCATTGTTGGAATGAATTTATCCCAAAGAAACTTAACATTGTAATTGAAAATCATGTTCTGCCATACATTGATGTATGTAGTACGGTCAATTCTCCAACTGCAAAATGTTAGTTTGTCGACTATTACTCGTTAACTTGTAAAGCCTACTTAGCTGTAATAGTTTTCCTTTTAACTTCGTTATATATACTACTGCCATGAATTTTTTGACATATCCAAAAACAACTTGACAACACATGACTCCGAAAATTAGCATTTGAAAGCTTAATATTACGCAATTGGATCCCTAAATCCATCAATATTTTTGAACGGCCTATCCAATGACACCATGGGATAAACGAGAACATTAAAAAAAAAAAATAATAACTTGAAAAAAAAAGTTGTATCGTACCCACTACATTACTTTTTCAAGATTTTATTTTCCACTTTGTTGGCCTGATTAATATGTATACCCATGCCAAATTACAGCTTTCTAGTACTAGGAGTTGAGCTAAGCCGCGGACAGACAGACAGACGGACATAGCGAAACTATATGGGTTCCCTGTTGACTACGAAACCCTAAAAACTTCCAAAATCTGGTCGCAATCTTATCTATTACAACTGCTACTACAATCAATGTCAAAAACTGAACAAAAATACGAGTATAGGTGAGATACTTTTGACAGATTGAGACTGGAAAGCGAACCGTTCTTACAAATACGGAAATTGCCTCTCAGGTAATCTATCACTGACTCTTAGAAAGGGATGGAAAATGGTTAAATGGGCATTATTCCATTTTCGAAATAAAGTTTTGTTTCACTTTTAGATTTTAACCTTTTATTGCCTCAGCTTTAGCAAAAGAGTCAAGAAATAACACAACGATGGCACACTTAGTGGTGGGTACTTAGACTAAAGGTTACAACTTTATCAAGTCAAAACTCAACCATATTCATTCTTTTGTTAATGAAACATATTTAATAAACTAATATTTAAAGTATTACATCTATTCAAAAGAAATACCTACAATCAGTAAAAATTAGACTTACAAAAAAATTATACCTAATTTTGTGTTGATATTAAGTTGTTATCAATTAAACCATCTTTCATAAACTTTGAAAGTCGAATCGCTAGCCTCATAAAGTACCTTAATTATAAGTGTTATCACGTAGCTTAGAATAAGTCAATTTTGTTAATTGTTCTTACGGTAAACAAAGATCTTTACGACTCTGCTTTCAACTCATCCCATCAAGTTATTTACTTAAATCCTCAGCAAAATGAGGCTTACGTTTGAGCTCACGCTCTACCTTACGTTTCACTGAACACAGTCGTGGTTATACACATTTACCTCTATGACGTCACATGATATACGGATACATATCTAAGGTGCGAATTCCGTACTCCCGGTAACCGCTGGCCGCAACCTGCGGTCTTCATAAACAACTTGTTTGCTTAAATAAATACGAGCTTGAAGACTTATTGAGTAATGTTTTATGTGTAACAATCTTTTGCCCATGGTTTAGCCCGCGTGGAGGTCTTATTATTCCACGAAAAAGTACTACCGTAATGCGCATGCCAGTAAAGCTCCCAGTCGGCATGATTTTTTCCGACATCTTCAACAATCGCTGTTATATTTCAGCCAATTTACAAAGAACCTTAATAAATTATACACGTAAACCTTCCTCATGAATTACTTGGTCGATTGGTGAAAGCCATATGAAAATCCGTTCGGTAGTTTTTGAGTTTATCATGTTTAGACAGACAGACGCGGCGGAGGGACTTTATTTTTAAACCCCGACGAAAAAGAGCAGTGTTATAAATTCTATAATACGTAGTGATTTTTATAAAGTTTTTACTGTTAATAATTTATCTTCTAGTTCAGAATAGTTTCTGTAAAATACGTAGGTTCTAGTTACTACTAGGACACATTTGACAAAAAAGTTTGCAGACTTTTAATTACTATTAAAAGTCAATATTACTAACGCACACTCAACCGCAAGTCAGTGATAACACTTGCACTACGACAATCACCCTTATTGCTAAGACATAAAGGCGGTACCAATGTAAAATTATTACCACTACATGTGCCGTTGACTGTATTCGTTAGTGAAAACTCGAAAGAAAATTCAAAAACTCACTAATACAGAATGTACAGTGATTGTTAAAAATACCCAAAAATTTTCTATTTGCCCCTAATAATATTTTCTAATCTTAAAGTAGTACGGGAGTTCATTAATATATACATCACTATTATAATATAAAAGTAGAAAAAGCCAACGATCAAGAAGAATACCGATTCTTTGCTAGTTCTTGCGAATTAATCCCGCTTGAAACTATGTTATTCGTTTAGTTTACAACTTGCATTTGAGTTGAAACCGTTTGGTTCTAGTCTGGAATACAAATGAATGTGGCATATATGTCTGTAGTATTATTTTAACATCAGTCTACGTAAAGTCGTGTGTGTAAAGAAAAGAACGAACGAAAATATGTTAAATTACACCTAATATGACGCAAAAAAGTCAGTCAACATTACAGGCAGTCTTGCCTTGGTAAGACTGCCTGTATTGTTGACTGACTTTAGCGGACGGTGAGCAATGGGTAGCTCATCGTCCGGTAAGGACCAGGCCCAGATCGACGGCGCGTTGTATTCCATGCGTGCCTCAAAGAGATGTCGTCACCACAAGTGTAAGGGTCCACTAGGGCCGATGCCTGCCGGGGTCACGGGAAGGTACTAAAGGGTTAGGGTTCCGCGATCCTCGGCTAGTGCAAGCCCGCTATTGCGGGCCAAATCATGCTCGCGTGGGGGAATGAGGTGTAAGTCAACAATACAGGCAGTCTTACCAAGGCAAGACTGCCTGTATTGTTGACTGACTTTAGGATAGAGTTTTATCCCAGTATCCAGGGGAGACAGATTCGGGGATATCCGTGACCGCCCACATAGCAGGACCCGAGGTGGCGGCGCGTAATGTTTCACGCGCGCCCCTATTGGACGAAATGAAATTTGCGCCCAAAGACTGACATAACTAACTGTTAACCATTAACTGGGTTGTGGAGGTCAGATAGGCAGTCGCTCCATGTAAAATACTGGTATTCAGCTGTATCCGGTAAGACTGGAAGCTGACCCCAACATTGTTGGGAAAAGGCTAGGCAGATGATGATGATCTTACATTAATATGTCGCCTAGTTTAGGTAAAAACGAGCAAAAGCATAGCTTATACAATATACAGCGCGGTAAAATATTATATCTTAATTCCTCTAATATCGATAAAAAAAGACACAAGTAAAACTTTTCGAAGGTAAAAACAAATGACCCTCAGACCCAAACATTTTTATATCTTTAGATTTATAGCAGTGTTAAAGAATATCTTCGACGCCGCTCAACGCGCTGGCATTTCGCCATGTCTACGTTTATGACAAGTTAACAACTTTTTATAGCTGAAGACCTTTTTAGGCATTCATCTCGTATTATTCTCCAATTTTCGATGGTCCAACAAAAAATAAGGAATATATTACTACGCATGATGTATTCGTAATTTCTTGTCGCATTTGTTCAAGTTTTTGGGGTAGAAAATATATAATATATACTCGTATCTTTCGCGAGAACGATACAATTTTCCGCTGATAAGAAATAATGGCTGGCTGGCTGCCTTGACATAACGGAGCGCATGGTTTTTTTTTTATTTTTCTTTTAGAATAGAAAGCCAATTAAAACCGACCAAGTGTCGGACCACGCACAATGAAGAGTTCCATTGTTGGAATGAATTTATCCCAAAGAAACTTAACATTGTAATTGAAAATCATGTTCTCATACATTCATATATGTAGTACGGTCAATTCTCCAACCACAAAATGTAAGTTTGTCGACTATTACTCGTTAACTTGTAAAGCCTACTTAGCTGTAATAGTTTTCCTTTTAACTTCGTTATATATACTACTGCCATGAATTTTTTCACATATCCAAAAACAACTTGACAACACATGACTCCGAAAATTAGCATTTGAAAGCTTAATATTACGCAATTGGATCCCTGAATCGATCAATATTTTTGAACGGCCTATCCAATGACACCATGGGATAAACGAGAGCATTTTAAAAAAATATATTTAAAAATAACTTGAAAAAAAAAGTTGTATCGTACCCAATACATTACTTTTTCAAGATTTTATTTTCCACTTTGTTGGCCTGATTAATATGTATACCCATGCCAAATTACAGCTTTCTAGTTCTAGGAGTTGAGCTAAGCCGCGGACAGACAGACAGACGGACATAGCGAAACTATATGGGTTCCCTGTTGACTACGAAACCCTAAAAACTTCCAAAATCTGGTCGCAATCTTATCTATTACAACTGCTACTACAATCAATGTCAAAAACTGAACAAAAATACGAGTATAGGTGAGATACTTTTGACAGATTGAGACTGGAAAGCGAACCGTTCTTACAAATACGGAAATTGCCTCTCAGGTAATCTATCACTGACTCTTAGAAAGGGATGGAAAATGGTTAAATGGGCATTATTCCATTTTCGAAATAAAGTTTTGTTTCACTTTTAGATTTTAACCTTTTATTGCCTCAGCTTTAGCAAAAGAGTCAAGAAATAACACAACGATGGCACACTTAGTGGTGGGTACTTAGACTAAAGGTTACAACTTTATCAAGTCAAAACTCAACCATATCCATTTTTTTGTTAATGAAACATATTTAATAAACTAATATTTAAAGTATTACATCTATTCAAAAGAAATACCTACAATCAGTAAAAATTAGACTTACAAAAAAGTTATACCTAATTTTGTGTTGATATTAAGTTGTTATCAATTAAACCATCTTTCATAAACTTTGAAAGGCGAATCGCTAGCCTCATAAAGTGCCTTAATTATAAGTGTTATCACGTAGCTTAGAATAAGTCAATTTTGTTAATTGTTCTTACGGTAAACAAAGATCTTTACGACTCTGCTTTCAACTCATCCCATCAAGTTATTTACTTAAATCCTCAGCAAAATGAGGCTTACGTTTGAGCTTACGCTCTACCTTACGTTTCACTGAACACAGTCGTGGTTATACACATTTACCTCTATGACGTCACATGATATACGGATACATATCTAAGGTGCGAATTCCGTACTCCCGGTAACCGCTGGCCGCAACCTGCGGTCTTCATAAACAACTTGTTTGCTTAAATAAATACGAGCTTGAAGACTTATTGAGTAATGTTTTATGTGTAACAATCTTTTGCCCGTGGTTTCGCCCGCGTGGAGGTCTTATTATTCTACGAAAAAGTACTACCGTAATGCGCATGCCAGTAAAGCTCCCAGTCGGCATGATTTTTTCCGACATCTTCAACAATCGCCGTTATATTTCAGCCAATTTACAAAGAACCTTAATAAATTATACACGTAAACCTTCCTCATGAATTACTTGGTCGATTGGTGAAAGCCATATTATGAAAATCCGTTCGGTAGTTTTTGAGTTTATCATGTTTAGACAGATAGACGCGGCGGAGGGACTTTGTTTTTAAACCCCGACGAAAAAAAGCAGTGTTATAAGTTCTATAATATGTAGTGATTTTTATAAAGTTTTTACTGTTAATAATTTATCTTCTAGTTCAGAATAGTTTCTGTCAAATACGTAGGTTCTAGTTACTACTAGGACCTACACATTTGACAAAAAAGTTTGCAGACTTTTAATTACTATTAAAAGTCAATATTACTAACGCACACACGCAAGTCAGTGATAACATCACCGGTATATCCAGTTCGACGTCTCCGCCCAGACCTCGGACGCGCCGGTCCGACAGGCCCCGAGTGGTCCGCGGTGGGCGCTGAAGCAGCTGGACCGGAGCTCCTCCTGGAAGCCTCGATCGTGCAGGCCTGGGTGTCACCACCGGACAGGCCTGCCGACATCAACGACGAGGCGGAGTGGTTCCGGGAGGCCATGTCCGACATATGTGACGTGGCAATGCCCCGGGTCCAGCCTGGACGTGCCTCGCGCCAGGTGTACTGGTGGTCGCAGGAGCTGACGGCTCTGCGCACTGCGTGCGTGGCTGCGCGACGCCGGTACACCAGGCACCGCAGGCTCCGTATCAAACCTCCGGATACGGAAGCCATTCAGGCGGAGCTGTACGAGGGGTACAGAGCGGCGAAGACCGCCCTCCAAGCGGAGATCCTGCGGGCCAGGGGGTTGGCCCGCGAGGAGTCGCTGGGGACTCTGGACAGGGACCCGTGGGGACGCCCGTACAAAGTGGTGCGGGATAAACTCCGCCCATGGGCTCCCCCGCTGACGCAGAGTCTCCGGCCCCAGCTTGTGGAGGACGTGGTGAGCGCTCTGTTCCCTTCCCGAGGGGAACACACCTCCCCGCCTATGGCTCCGCCTACTGCGATGCCCGATGCGGACCACACCGCCGACGACGACGACGATGCTCCGGAGGTGACTGAGGTAGAAATGAGAGCGGCGGTACGCAGGCTTAATGCCAAAAATACCGCCCCAGGACCCGACGGCTTACCTGGGAAGGCCTGGGTCCTGGCCTTGGAGGCTCTCGGGCCTCGACTTAGGGGGCTCCTAAGCGCATGCATGGAGAGGGGCCAGTTCCCGCTTCGCTGGAAGACGGGGAAACTGGTCCTCATAAAGAAGGCAGGGCGCCCTGCGGACTCTCCGTCCGCTTATCGGCCCATCGTGCTGCTCGACGAGGTGGGCAAGCTCTTTGAAAGAGTCATTGCAGACCGCCTCGTCGGCCAGCTGGTGCGGGTGGGGCCGGATTTGGCGGAGAGCCAGTTTGGTTTCCGCAGAGGGCGCTCTACGGTGGACGCCATCATGCGTGTGCGAGCCCTGACGACGGGGAATGCTGTTGCCCAGGGTGGGGTCGTCTTGGCGGTGTCCCTAGACATCGCCAATGCCTTCAATACCCTGCCCTGGAGTTGCATCAGGGAGGCACTCCGGTATCACCAGATGCCGACCTACCTCTGTCGTGTGGTCGAGGCCTATTTGACGGACAGGGCCGTCATCTACCCCGGTCACCAGGGAGTGTGGAACCGGCAAGAGATGTCGTGCGGTGTCCCACAGGGATCGGTCCTGGGGCCGCATCTGTGGGACATCGGATACGACTGGGTGCTGCGCGCCGACCTCCCTAGCGGCGTCAGCGTAGTGTGCTACGCTGACGACACGTTGGTCCTGGCGCAGGGGAGGTCGCATCAGGCGGCGGCCGAATTAGCGGCACGCGGGGTTGCGACAATCGTCGAAAGGATCCGGCAATTGGGACTCGAGGTGGCCCTGCACAAGTCCGAGGCCATGTGTTTTCATGGTCCTCGGAACGCGCCACCGTTGGGGTCCCAAATAACGGTAGGAGGGGTTTCTATCGGCGTCGAGTCGACGATGAAGTACCTGGGACTCGTCCTCGACAGCCGGTGGAACTTCGTGGAGCATTTCGACGTTTGGCTCCCAAACTGGAGCGGGCGGGCGCTGCATTGAAGCGGCTCCTGCCCAATCTAGGGGGTCCAAACGCCTCCTGCCGGAGGCTCTACACGGGGGTCGTGCGGTCCATGGCCCTCTACGGGGCTCCTGTATGGGCGCGCTCTCTGGCGCTGCGGCCAGCCCGCCGGTTGAGCGCGGCCCAAAGGGTCATGGCCATCCGGATGGTTCGGGGATACCGCACGGTCTCCTGTGAGGCAGCGAGCCTCCTTGCCGGATTGCCGCCATGGGATCTGGAGGCAAAAGCCCCCGCGCACGTATGGGAGTGGCGCGAGGAGGCGAAACGCCGGGGCGTAAGTCCGCTGCCGCGAGAAATCGCGGCACAGCGGACGGAGCTCCAGCGGGATCTCATGGCGTCATGGAAAGTACGGTTGTCGCAACCCAGTGCTGGGCACGCCACGATTGCGGCGATAAGTCCCCTCTTTGAGGAGTGGCTGGAGAGGCGCCACGGCGTCCTCACCTTCCGCCTGACGCAGGTCCTCACCGGACACGGCAGCTTCGGGAGGTTCCTGTGTCGGATAAGGCGGGAGGAAACGTCCGGGTGTCACCACTGTGTGGATCGCCCGGAGGACACGGTGGAGCATACGGTGGAGGTCTGCCCGGCTTGAGCAGAGCACCGCCGTGTCCTCTTGGAGGCGATCGGCGGCAGAGACCTCTCGCGTCCGGCCCTGGTTCAGGCCATGGTACGGAGCGAGAGGGCATGGGCAGCCGTCACCTCCTTCTGCGAAGCAGTAATGCTCGCGAAGGAGGAGGCGGGACGGTTAAGGGAAAGGCAAGTTTCGCGCCCTCTCGCCCCTAGCCGCCGCAGGAGACGCCCTGGGCGTCGGGAATCCCGGGCGGATTTCCGGCCACCGTAGGCGCGGGCTTGCGGACGGTGAGCAATGGGTAGCTCACCGTCCGGTAAGGACCAGGCCCGGGTCGACGGCGTGTTGTATTCCACGCGCGCCTCAAAGAGATGTCGTCAGCACATAGTAGGGGTCCACTAGGGCCGATGCCTGCTGGGGTCGCGGGAAGGTACTTATGGGTCACCGAGGCCCCCGCAACACAGGCAACAAGAAGGAATACGGGTGGGTTTTAGTCAGTAAGAGTCTGACACACCCTCCCGCTCCACCCAGAGCGGGAGAAGTTATTTGATGATTTCCCACCCAAAAAAAAAAAAAAAAAAAAGTCAGTGATAACACTTGCACTACGACAATCACCCTTATTGCTAAGACATAAAGGCGCTACCAATGTAAAATTATTACCACTACATGTGCCGTTGACTGTATTCCTTAGTGAAAACTCGAAAGTAAATTCAAAACTCACTAATACAGAATGTACAGTGATTTTTAAAAATACCCAAAAACTTTCTATTTGCCCCTAATAATATTTTCTAATCTTAAAGTAGTACGGGAGTTCATTAATATATACATCACTATTATAATATAAAAGTAGAAAAAGCCAACGATCAAGAAGAATACCGATTCTTTGCTAGTTCTTGCGAATTAATCCCGCTTGAAACTATCTTCTTCGTTTAGTTTACAACTTGCATTTGAGTTGAAACCGTTTGATTCTGGTCTGGAATACAAATGAGTGTGGCATATACGCCTGTAGTATTATTTTAACATCAGTCTACGTAAATATAAAGTCGTGTGTGTAAAGAAAAGAACGAATGAAAATATGTTAAATTACACCTAATATGACGCAAAAAAGTCAGTCAACATTACAGGCAGTCTTGCCTTGGTAAGACTGCCTGTATTGTTGACTGACTTTAGCGGACGATGAGCAATGGGTAGCTCATCGTCCGGTAAGGACCAGGCCCAGATCGACGGCGCGTTGTATTCCACGCGTGCCTCAAAGAGATGTCGGCACCACAAGTGTAGGGGTCCACTAGGGCCGATGCCTGCCGGGGTCACGGGAAGGTACTAAAGGGTTAGGGTTCCGCGATCGTCGGTTGGTGCAAGCCCGCCATTGCGGGCCAAATCATGCTCGCGTGGGGGAATGAGGTGTAAGACAACAATACAGGCAGTCTTACCAAGGCAAGACTGCCTGTATTGTTGACTGACTTTAGGATAGAGTTTTATCCCAGTATCCAGGGGAGACAGACTCGGGGACATCCGTGACCCCCCACATAGCAGGACCCGAGGTGGCGGCGCGTAATGTTTCACGCGCGCCCCTATTGGACGGTGCGGGGGGAGTTTTACACCTAATTCCCCCGCGCGAGCATGATGTGGCCCGCAATGGCGGGCTTGCACCAGCCGAGGATCGCGGAAGTCGCACTAGATCCCATGATCACCGGTGCAAGTGTGGAAGGGGAACACCGGAGTGGCTTTCAGTCAATAAGAGTCTGACAGACCCCTCCGCCCGCCCCAAGACGGAGGACATCCTTGAGGATTTTCCACCATGGAACAAAAAAAGGGGTTTTATTCCAGCCAGTAACTGCATTGTGGCGGTCACATAGGCAGTCGCTCCATGTAAAATATTGGTATTCAGCTGCATCCGGTTACATTGGAAGCCGATCCCAACATAGTAGGGAAAAGGCTAGGCAGGTGATGATAATGACGCAATAAGTAGAAATAAAGGTAAATGATGTGTAAAGTTTTCAGTATAAACGTGTTTATACGGTAACTTAAAACCGTATAAACACGTTTATACTGAAAACTTTTCTATTTGTTACCCTTCAGAACCTCTAAAAACCTACACATTACATACATACGACAAATTAAATCCACGTGTCTTGTCAGTGCTTCAATCTCCTAAAACGTCTTGTGCGATAAAAATCTACCTTCTACGTTTAACGATCAGATCGAAACCGATACGAAGTTTCGAGACGTTTCCAGACGTTTCGAGATCTTTTGAGATTGGGTAAGAGCTCTCCTAACATGCGATAGTAAAATCTTCAGACATCTTAACGTTAGTAGCTCTAATGCGTTAGTAGTACGTCTAATGCACAAGTTCGGAGACTTAAACCATAAAATACAGTGTGGTATCTAATGTGATTTATTCTATCGGTCTCGTAAATATTGGGACCGAATCTGATTGCATTCCACGCATTTCATTATAGGATTGTTGTTGAGCCAAGATGATGTCGAAAAATTCTTCTGTTATCGTCTGATTCCATCTATAAAATGGAAGAACCGATCAATTTGCAAGTAAAAAGTCACTAAATAATTCTAAAAATGAGACAGGGACACACTTATTAGACCCAGTAGTAAGAGTAAAAGACACAGAAGTATATTTTCTCTATACCTTCCCGCAAACTTTTTGTCTGACCCCAGTAGTCAGCCACTAACTGGGGCCCAAATGCTGCTGGGATGCTGCGGTACGATTTCTTTAGACAGTACTCGTATTACCCGAGTAACTTTAAATAGTACCAGTTTACAAGTGACTGCCTTCTTATATTAAAGGTGTACGCTAATGTATAATCTATACTATACCTACTCCATAGCAACAGTGACAAGACCACATTAGACTTGACATTATTCTGGGAAACGTGACGCTTAATTAATTTTAATAATCTAATCAATATCATAGCTGTTTCGCGGTAATTTTCTATGAAAGGCAAATGTAATTGTCACTGATTGTCATTCAGTTAATGATATTGAGTTGATTAATTAGAAGCACTGTTTTAATAAGGCCGTGTTCGCCAACATTTAATTAACCGATTCTATAACGGGTGTAATTTTGTACGCTTATTAACGAAGCCGAGAGTCACTAGTACAGTCACGAGCACTAATATGTACACACTTAGCAAAATACAAAAGCGTTTTTTTCGTGGAATAACGACTGCAACATTGAGGTAAGACCTATTTCATAATAGCATTGGATCCTCGTACTATGTTCATAACGACATAAAATTACAATCAACACAGTAGAAGAAAATAACATATTAGTGCTCGTGACTGTACTCCCCGTCATTGTGATTTTTTGATGTGTAACATCTTTCTTGTCGCTTTCTGTGGGATTGATTTCGTGAAAAGGGACGGAAGCGTGTTATAGCAAGTAACGGCTTGAGCATGGACTAAGTACTTTATAATAGCATGGAATTACACTCATGGAATTAGTTAGTACTATATATATTGTAAGTACAAGGTGTCGAATTTCGACCAATGGGCGACCATTAGTAATGAATCATTATTCGAATAAATATTTCAGTACTAAGCTTTTATTTAAATTTTGAGATTCATTTCTGTCGCTGCTCAGTTGTATTTAAACAGGGCAGCGATTTTGCCTTTCCTTAGGTAATTTTAAATATGTAACTGTTTGTTTGAAGATTTTCGTGAACGTGGCCTTATTTCGCTGATCAATTCCCGAACAAAATATCTTTTGTATCGTCTACCGATGTTGTTTGTGTCTAGGTATTTGTGAACGTGAGATTGTATCCTTTAACCCTCTCAACAAAGAAAAAAGTGTGTGGCAACTTCTCGATTGAAAGCGAAGAATAGGAAGACATTCCATTTCATCAGACAATAGAGTATCTCACAGTTTTTTTTTTCACTGTGAAACGTAACAATTACTTTCCAATTACGAGGAGCAGGTGTGGTACTGACAGTGAAATCACTATTAGGTACAAGTCCCTTATCAGACCTCAATCTCTTTGGTCAAGAGATAGGTAGTGTTGTAAAGGTTAAAGGACTGGTTGGTACTTGTAAAGGTCAATTACCAATAAAAGATAAATGGGTAGTTATTAAGAAAACGATGAGATCTACCCGATTAGGTTTGTTTTTCTGGGATAAAAACATGATTATTTTACACTTTTTAATTTTTGCAATGCGTTCAGTGTTCAATGCGTTTCAATGTTCAATGTTTCACCTCTTTCATTACACAAATCCAGTGATTATAGTATGTTCATACAAAAAAAAAACCGGCCAAGGGTTCCGTAGTTGGGATGATTACTTTGGACGAAATTATTCTAAAAACAAACTTAACATTGTAGTTGAAAAACCTGATCTCCCATACATCGATATATGCCATGGTCAATTCTCCAACTGCAAATTTAAGTTGGTCGACTATAACTCGTTAACTTGTAAAGCCTACTTAGCTGTGATAGTTTTTCTTTTAATTTCATTATATGTACTACTGCCATGATTTTTTCACATCTCTATAAACAACCGTTTAGCTGGCAGGGGGGGACACTCAACTCTAACAAAAATTAGCACTTTAATGCTTAATATTACGCAAGTGGGTCCTTGAATCTAAAAGTGGTGTTCACAGACCTGCAATACTTTTTAATTGGCCTTACTTTTTATTTTTAAACAGGCCTATTCAAAGATACCCCATATCATGGGATAGACGAGAAAAAAATATTATCCCCACATTACGTGCAAGGCAGGTAGGCAAAAAAAAATTTTTTCATGATTTTATTTTAGCACTTTGTCGGCGTGATTAATATGTATATCTATGCCAAATTATAGCTTTCTAGTACTAAGCGTCTCTGAGTTACAGTGGGGTCGGACAGACAGACAGACGGACATGGCGAAACTATAAGGGTTCCTTGTTTATTGCGGAACCCTAAAAATCATGAAAATATCTTAAGTAGTTTGAAAGTAATAGCGTTTTTTTATTCTTTGGGTAAAAAGCTTTTGTATTTTCTGTTTTGAGTTATGCGTCTACAAAGTTATTTACTCTCTCTAGATTGTTTCAGAATTTTTAGATTCCTATACAATTTTGTAAAGGTTATTACTTTTATTAATATTTTTGGTGCCTATTCAATAATGTATGTAAGGAATTGGCATTGTAATTGTAAGGAATCAATAAAAGTATTTTTATTTATTCATTTTGTATTCAAAATTAAAAATCGAAATCAAAATATTTTATTTCACATAAGTAAACCTAAATGGGCACTTATGAAACTTCAGAAGCTAGGTGCACGATTCCAATTGGTCGTTTCCTATGGAGAAGAGCCGGCAAGAAACTCCACGGTTCCTCTTATAAAAAAAACTGGCTTTTACAATGTATTCAAATTAGTGTTAATAGATATGGGAGGACATTGTAGGCCTGTCGACAATGCCTACCAATTCAATAAAGAATTCAAATTAAATTTAGAAAAGGTTAATAAGCAATTTACAGGTACTCTTGTATATAGTATATTTCATCTGTCTAAATACGAAGTATAACATCAATTGCTACTCTCAAACAAATACGTTTAATTATCCGAATGAAGTGCAACAAATAACTATACATAAATTGCATTATGTAGATAACAGCCGACTTGCATACAAAGAAAAGTTGAACAATAAAAGTAATGCTGGAGTTCAATACTAGATAAATTGTGGCTGACATTTGGCCATGCTGTTATCTCGTAGAGTTAATGGCTCGGTTGCTACTTCTGGATCTAAGGCATGAGAAGAAGCGGGCATTGACTTTTTCTTTTGCGTTGAGAAATACTCATGTACAGTCGTCAGCATATCAAGTTACCATAAACTGACAAATTTTCTCATCCGATCTTGAACTTAACCATTAACATTTCAAGGTTTAAAATCAATCTAGGCACCTGTCGTATCGCCACGCGGAAGCGACTCGCTATCAACTATTTCTCGCTCAAGAAACGTACAAAAGTTTGTCGGTCCTGTTGAAGTAAAAGATCAACGGCTGATGGGACCGCCTGACGGGAGCATCAGTCGTTCGCCTGCGTGTACCATGGGACTATCACCAACGAATATGGCCCTATAATTTTAAGTCATTTCATGGGCCTTCAGTCGTCATAGGACATCAGACAAAATTACACGACAAAAGTAGAAGAAAAATAATCGATCGCATGACGAGTCCAACTTTCAGCTAAAAATTAAAGGCTATCGACTCTGACTATACGCATGGGAGTAATCCGTGAAATCTTTCTAATGGGGACGTCTAACCAATAAGACAGCCAAACGGAGTACGTGTCATTGAATATAAAAAAAATGAGCATGGGTTAAATATATACAAGCTATATACATAACTTATTTTAGTTTCGCCGCAGTTGGGGTAATATTTGAACTCACAACCTATTTTCAATCCACCGCAGTCAGGTAAGAAATTAAACACTTAAGACAAAAAAAATAAATAGAAGAGAGTACTCGTTAAATACACACATCAAAAAAGTCTAAGCAACATGTATGTATTTTCGTAATGTACTGGCTTTATATTAATAGTTGATCGGTGTCTGTTCACACCGCCAGCGAGAACTCGTTTGTCGTAGTGTTAACAGGCAGGCAGAACACTCGCTTAGAGACTCGCTTGGTTCATTCACATACCAGCGAGTAATCTCTCGTCGCCGTAGTGCACTCACTGCTCGTTGCTCGCTAACTAGTTTTTAGTTGCTAGCTCTACTGGCTGCTCGTTTATCACCGGCGCTGGGACAGGACAATCTTACCTCCAAGTCAAAGTCAAATCATTTATTTCAATTAGGCACATAAAAGGCACTTTTAACGTCTAATTTTTTTGAGTTTGCTTTCTCGCCATGATGGCTTGAAAGCCATTCGTGCCCGCTTTAGCAAACATACCAGACACGCTGCAGCACCACTGCAGCCTCAACAGCATCCTGAAAGCGTTATTATATATGTATAAAATATCCTCCCTCTTGCAGAGAGGAGGCCTGTATCCCAGCAGTGGGAACATTATACGCCGATTATAGGAAACAGATGTTACTTCATCATACATTCTAAACTTTCGGTAACTAAGTCCTCATTCATCGTTTTGCTAAATAAACAACGGTACGAAGTGACGTGTTAGTTATTAATTCGGTACGCAAGCTGTAATGAAATGTAAGCTAAGGGATTCGGTAATTGGTTCTGTAAGCAAACCGCGCTGTTTGTCCTTTTGTTTGAGGGTTATTGATTTACTGGTGGTTCTTGGGTAGGTATTCCTAGACATAGTTTATTTCTAATTAACTTGAAACGCAGCCTTTAGGGCACTTTTCGCGATGCGGACGAATTGTTTGATGCTTACTGAGTTCCACCCCCTTTTGTTTTATTATTTTCTTATTTTTTTAAGTGAAAACTTCTCTAGGTACGTTGGGCACTTTTGGCATGGGTAAAAATAAAATAATTAAAAAAAAAACAAAAAAACCCGACTGCAAAAACATATAACTGAAACGGGAAAAACAAGTATTATAATCTATAGAATTTAGGTATCTCAGGCGGGGACAATCAAAAGTTACACCACATTTCAGGTTATTCGCCTGCAAGGCCAAAATTATATAGATTTTAATGTTTGTTTTTCTCTTTTCAGTTATGTGTGTTTGCAGTCGGGTTATTGTTTTTTTAAATAATTTATTTTATTTCAAGCCTTTTAGTTTTATTAATCGTAATTGAAAATTACTCATAACTAGCTTTTATTTGATACCTATATTGTTGCAATTTATTTAAAAAATATTCCTCTCCTTTTTTGTATTTGTTGATGCAATTTATAAATATTATATAGACTATGTCACTCCAACAATTAAAACGAATCTAAGGACACCTCTTATGTTAAAATCCATCAAGCCGTTAAGGCTACAGAGCGTGCCAAAGAAATAGACATACATACATACTTTCGAAAAACATTACCCTCCTGGGGCAGTCGGGTAAAAAACACTGAACTCGCGTGACAATCGCGCTCAGTTGCAATGTTTACAAGTTTGTGAAGCTAAGAAATTTTCACTTCTGACGTGCAGTCCTACAACTGACAGTTATTTCCTTCCTATATTTGTAAATTAGGTATATTAATATTTTAGTGTTTGATTGTATATAGTATTTAAATATATTTTATGTAAATACTTACACACATACATAAACTAACGCCTTCTTGCCAAGGGGGAACGCAGAACTGTAGAACGCCACCTGTTACGCTCTTTACATACCACCTTCTTCTCCTCCTTACTTGCCTTACCTTACATAAATTAATGTAAATAAAATCAATCGACTTGAAATTGAAACGAAATATTATTCCTGTCGTATAACAAAAGTTCCCCAGTTTGAGTTCTCGCTAGAGCAATCGAAATAAGAATCTTCTATCAACGCGTATTCTTCAACTGAAAAAAAAGTGAAACAAAGCTAATGTAACCTGTTAAGTACGAGGCATACCTTTTAGGTTCTGTGGTTTCCATATTTCCCGGCAATTTTGAATTTGG
Organism: Atethmia centrago; assembly: GCA_905333075.3. NCBI lineage: Eukaryota > Metazoa > Arthropoda > Insecta > Lepidoptera > Noctuidae > Atethmia > Atethmia centrago. Next base: position 23,603,023 of record HG995374.1, on the reverse strand, counting down.
AACGGTTCTATATTCGAATGTGTTTAAATTTTGAATCTCGAAACAGTTGACGGTATTAGGATTAATACTATTGTTTAGTCACAGCGTCGATTGGAAACTGTCAGGTTACGTACGAAAATGAATCTTTCTAAGGAAAATGTTCGTGCAATAATTTTCTACAACTTTAGAAGAGGCCTGACACGGCTTCAGTGTTTTGAAGAGCTAACATCTGCGTTTAGTGATGAAGCCCCATGTCTGCGGACTGTCGAACGCTGGTATTTAGAATTCCAGCGTGGACATACTAGTGTTAGTGACAAATCTCGCGAAGGACGCCCAAAATCCGCCTTCACTGAAGATAACATCACTGCTGTGAGACAACTAATTCTCGATGATCGTCATGTGACGTATCGAGAGATAGAGGCTCTATTAGGCGTCTCAGGGACAACCATACAGAAGATCTTGCATGAAGCGCTTGATGTGAGAAAGCTAGTTTGCCGTTGGTACCGCATCTGCTTTCCGACGATCACAAGGCGGCCCGCGTCAGATGGTGTAAGAAAACTCTACAAAAGTTTAACCGAGGAGAGTCAAATCACCTCTACGACATCATCAGAGGTGACGAATCTTAGATCTATGCCTACGACCCTGATTCCAAACAATAATCTACAATCTGGGTCTTTCAAGATGAGCCAAAGCCGACTAAAGTTGTTCATTCTCGAAGCACTTTAAAGAAGATGGTGGCCACGTTCGTTGAAAAAACCGGCCATGTTACGACTATTGCACTTGAAGATCGTAGAGCGGTTAACGCAGAGTGGTATACCACAGTCTGTTTACCACAAGTCATCGCCGAACTTTGAAAATCTAACTCAAACCGACGCATCATCCTGCACCACGACAACGCAAGCTCACACAGCGCTCGTCAAACGATTGAGTATTTGAAGCAGGAAAAGTAGAAATTCTTGACCATCTTCCATACAGTCCTGACCTAAGCCTTAATGATTTCTTTACATTTCCTAAAATTAAGAAAAGTCTTCGTGGTCAAAGGTTCCAGTACGGTGAAGAAGCAGTCGACGCTTTCAAGTCAGCCATTTTGAAGACCCCACTTTAGAGTGGAATAAATGTTATAATAACTGGTTTGAGCGAATGGAAAAGTGTATTAAGCTACGTGGTGAATACATTGAAAAACATTAAAAAGTACTATAAGGTTCTAGTTGTGTTTTTTTCTTCAAACGACAAAACTTAAAAGGCATGCCTCGTACTCTAATAAGTACAGATACCGAAAGACCCCAGTGTATCTATCTCAAATATAATATAATGCAATTAATGTATAGTTGCACAGCACATTATTATGTGAGTACTATATGTACCTACTGGGTACGTCTTTCATAGGCTTGAATGTGACCTGGCAGCTGGGAAAATGTCGTGCTTACTCTAATGTCTCGCTGATGGTGGCGCGTGTGTTGGATCATTTAGCTCCCTTCAAAATGGTTGAGCTGAATGGTGCTAATCCATGCGTCATGTTCGAGAACGGGCGCCGTCAGTAGAGACTGGTCATCTCTTAGCTGCCACGGCTTATTTTTTTTTTCTGGTTTTGTTATTCTTTTTATTACGGACGCTTTTACGTTTTGCATCGTTTCACATGTATAATTTCAAAATGAATGGTGTAAACAATATTTTGCAACCATAATATGTTGACTTAAAAGAGTGTCCGTGGAGTTTCGTGCTCGTTCTTCTCCATAGGTACCTACTACGCTTTGGAATGGGCAACTAGCTTCATCTTTCTGACTGACCGACCCTTTGACAATTCAAAAGTGGCTGTAATTGGTTTATTTGAAATAAATGCTTTGAGTTTGAGTTTGAGTTCAGTATTTTTATCTTAATAGGTATCTAATATGTGTATGAAAATTTTACGAAAAAAAGTTTCCGTTTAACCGATTTTTTCCTCATTAAATTTACTTTTTACTCAAGCGAAATTAATTCAAATGCCGATAGCAAAACATTTGCCCGCAGCCAGTGTGCACGATGTAGACATTCTATTAGTCGTGCTATTGGCATCACTTAATTGCGTATTTAAACAGAATAAACGGTTTCTACATTTATTTTTAGATATACAACATATTCTGCGATCTTCCCTCGGGCTTATTTATATGCTTTCTACATATTTAGGTAAGCAAGCCTTTTTATTGTAAGCAAGGGAATATGTCGTCAGGAAAAAAAAAACTAATTTCGACCAATGCCCAGTGTAGTTTCTTTATCGATACGTGTCGTGTAGTTTTTGTGTTGAATCTACTATTATTGATAAGGCCAGATACTCCACATCAAATGAAGGAAATTCTTAGGGGATACTTATTTTACGTTCCTAGAGCAGAATTCTTCGCGGAAAAGGCCGAAAGTGATACCGAGGCTCCTCCCTTGCAACACAGGCTACAGAAGGAACACGGGTGGGTTTTAGTCAGTAAGAGTCTGACACACCCTCCCAGTTATTTGTAATTTCCCACCCAAAACAAAAAAAAGAGCTGAATTCTGTTGAATGTTTTTTAGACTAATCAGGCATCTCGAAATTAGTTTTACTCTCGCCACCTCCCACTACTTGTACCACCCAACCCAATATCGAAGTCAGGCTACAATATTCTTTATAAGGAACCCGACTCACATTGTGGCACACTGAAACTTTGATGGCCGCGTGCCATCGAAGTACATCGCTCGATATATTGCCGATTTTCTTACATGCAGCAATACTATCGATCAAATGGATGGGATGGAATTTTAATATCGATTTTGAGAGATCGCTTCATTTTGAATGAGTTTTACAGTTTGGTGATTGGTGGAAAGCCAATTTATTTTAACTAAATATCATTTTCGAGTTTCACAAATCGGACGCTTCTTCAAAACAGTAATTTATAATTGTATAACGAGTGTCTATTTAAAATAAGGTACACATTAAAATGGCAAAATTATTTTACAAAAATCAAATATTGAATAGGTATTTTAATATTATTTCAAGGTAATATTTTTTCTGAAAGATGACAATCTACGACGGCGTCAAAATGATAAAGATTCCGTATTTTTCTTATCTTCACAACGTTATTGAGTTTCATAGATAACAAAAAACAAAACATTTAAGTTTTCCATTCAAACCTTTAAACGTAACGAAGTATCTCTTTCTCAGAATACCAATAAGCAAAATCGTAAAAAAAGTTATTAATTATTCAAGAATTAAAGCGAGAAGTCGAAAGGAGGATAGCCTGATATTGAATAAAATTAATATTGGGAACAACAGGATTATTCGAAGTTGAACTAATTTAAAAGTCACTCTCTGACACTCACTCTTTGACGATTAATTTTCCCGTTTTCCTTATTGATCAATGTCAATCATTCTTTTGAACGCCTACATTTGGGACGTTTGATGATTAAAAACATTGATAATCTCGGAATAACATATTTACTTTAATACAGCTTTTACAACGGAGCAAATGTTTTGATCTACGGTTATTATTCTTTATATAGAGTTTTTTTTTGTCTTTGCCTAATTTGAGAACTTTTTATTGCAGACTGATATACCTAAAGTAAATCTGCAGCCAAACATGACGCTTTCTATTTCTACTCTACTGAATGAATGAATAGAAACCGCTTGTCTACCGATGTGTCAATATGTTCTACTGTCTACACGAAAATATCAGTCTTGACTACTCTTCCGTAGACAAAACGCTTCTCTACGGTTCTCGTGCTAAGCCTGCAGCTAAACTAAAAAAAATAATATTTAGTGTCGCCAAGTAATACAATCATCTTAGAGTAATCTAACATATGCAACGTTAATGTATTACACAAGGAGCTACTGCTACTGATTCCCAAAGGAAATCATCAAATAACTTCTCCCGCTCTGGGCGGAGCGGGAGGGTGTGTCAGACTCTTACTGACTAAAACCCACCCGTATTCCTTCCTGTTGCCTGTGTTGTGGGGGCCTCGGTGACCCATAAGTACCTTCCCGCGACCCCGGCAGGCATCGGCCCTAGTGGACCCCTACCTATGTGCTGACGACATCTCTTTGAGGCGCGCGTAGAATACAACGCGCCGTCGACCCGGGCCTGGTCCTTACCGGACGGTGAGCTACCCATTGCTCACCGTCCGCAAGCCCGCGCCTACGGTGGCCGGAAATCCGCCCGGGATTCCCGACGCCCTGGGCGTCTCCTGCGGCGGCTAGGGGCGAGAGGGCGCGAAATTTGCCTTACCCTCAACCGTCCCGCCTCCTCCTTCGCGAGCATCACTGCTTCGCAGAAGGAGGTGACGGCTGCCCATGCCCTCTCGCTCCGTACCATGGCCTGAACCAGGGCCGGACGCGAGAGATCTCTGCCGCCGATCGCCTCCACAAGGACACGGTGGTGCTCTGCCCATGCCGGGCAGACCTCCACCATATGCTCCACCGTGTCCTCCGGGCGATCCACACCCGTGGTGACCCCCAGACGTTTCCTGCCGCCTTATCCGACACAGGAACCTCCCGAAACTGCCGTGACTGGTGAGGACCTGCGTCAGGCGGAAGGTGAGGACGCCATGGCGCCTCTCTAGCCACTCCTCAAAGAGGGGACTTATCGCCGCAATCATGGCGTGCCCAACACTGGGTTGCGATAACCGTACTTTTCATGACGCCATGAGATCCCGCCGGAGCTCCGTCCGCTGTGCCGCGATTTTTCGCGGCAGCGGACTTATGCCCCGGCGATTCGCCTCCTCGCGCCACTCCCATACGTGCGCGAGGACTTTTGCCTCCAGATCCCATGGCGGCAATCCAGCAAGAAGGCTCGCTGCCTCACAGGAGACCGTGCGGTATCCCCAGACCATCCGGATGGCCATGACCCTTTGGGCCGCGCTCAACCGGCGGGCTGGCCGCAGCGCCAGAGAGCGCGCCCATACAGGAGCCCCGTAGAGGGCCATGGTCCCAAACTAAGCTTGAGCTTGTATTTTGGGAAACAGTGTTCAGCCGCTGGAACATATTAAAGAAACGAATACATTGGTTTGAATGACGCTGCAGTAGACTTACAATGATCTTAGTATAAATTCCGGTAATTCGTATTCTGTGTTAAAATTATTATTATTCTATCTTTAAGTTTAACAGATGTGTGTGATCTGTGTGTGTGTGTGTTGTGTGTGTGTGTCTGTGTGCGTGTATGTGTATGTGTATGGTGTGAGTGGGTGCATATGAAACTAGATTTTTCATTAAGGCGCTGTGCAGACTATGGCCAATTAACTTAAATTAATCATAATCGCAACGAAAACTGCGTTTGTCATGCTCGGAAGAAACGCCAAATAAAAACTTACCTAAACCCTTGCTTAAAACAACATAGCAAAAACAATTTGCATCGGAGACCGCTTTCAACTAGAAGCCCCAGTTCCCCAGTTGAACAAGTTCCGTGATTACGGTACGTTTCCGACTCGCCATTGAACCGGCTTCAAAGCATTTAGTAAGAAAGCCGGCTATTACTATTTTTAATTTAAATTGATTTTGTTGCACTTCAAAGGAACGGCGCATCTGGAGCTTTGAGTGTCGTTTAACTTAGCAAATAATTTTACAGAAATTCTAAAAAATCGGATAGATAAAAATATAAGAACCAGGTTCGAGCATCGGGAACAAAAATGCATAAATATACGAAGGAATTAAGGATTTGGAACCCCAATTCTATAAATCTATAATTGGGGTATATATCACCTTAAAACTATGGTATCTTTGTACCACCGCATCGTTTTTCTGGAGACAGACGATATCAGACGCTTTACTGGAGTGAATCTGTGTTTCATTCCCCAATCACACGACAAGACACCGGAAAAAATACACAAAAATTAACGTTTATCTGCTCGTTTAATTTTATTTTTTGATCATTCAGAGCTCGAGTGAAAGATGCCGAATGCCGTTGGAACAATAATCGAACCGAACCCAACATCGTTGGATAGGTTCACTACCTAATGAAATATTTTTTTACTTTGATTCAGATTGTTTTTGTGGTCAGACGTTTTACTTCGAGTGAATGAAAAACATAAATGAACGAAGATATATCAGCTTAAGTTCCTTACGAAAGGCAAACGTGCGTTTTATTAGTGCAAACTATGCAGAATCAACCTCTGTGGGGTATATGTGAGTGTGAGAGTGAGATCTACTTATACCATCTGAATACATAAGGAAGTCTTAAAAAGTCCTCTACATCTTTGGACGGTTATCATCATCATTGTTTCAGCCGAAAAGTCTCCACTGCTGGTCATTGGCATCCCACACAAGCGTCGCCACATCGACCAGTCCTATGCCTTTCGCATCCAGCGGATTCCTGCAACTTTAAATGTCAAGGTTGGAAGGTTTCCAACCTTGCCTATAAGTAAAGTTCTTAAATACGCGTCAAAACTTCTAATAAACCTGACGTACACACATCCATCACAACTAGTAGTAATAAGTTTTTCACCGCTTCGATGTAAGGCACAATAATACCACATATGCAAAAGTTCGTGTTTTGGTTATTTACCGAGGTGCCCAAGTTGCCAAGTTTCGTCATTCCGAAGCTAAGTAAGGGTTATAAGAGACGTGGCCCAACTTAGGCGTGGTTATGGACTTATGAACTTTCCTACTTAGTAAAGGTGAAATAGCTTTTATTTATAGCTCAGCTTTCGAGAGAAAGGATGGTTTCTTTAAGTTATATAAGTTGAAAAATAGGCTGGAGACCTGTCTAACGGAAATTAGTTAAGACCATCTTAACTTTGGACACCTGCAACATTACATAAATTGTTTATTTCTGTAAGCAGGTTAATCCAAACACTGTAGCACGTCACTAGTATTTCAAAAACAAGACGATGGATGAGAGTAGAGAAGAGTTTTATTTCTATCACATTACTCTGAGAAGAAACACCCAAACAAACTTAGAGCTCACAGTTTCTTTTCATTAGCTTGGTCAGATCATGTAAGAATCATGTAGATTAGGGTCTGAAATGGTCTTTTGATCAAAGAACCACGCTGATTTGAGTGGACCTGTCCATTCAGTGCACGCGTTTTTTAATAATCCTGTAGCTCAACTCAGAATTTATGGAGCTCAACGACTCGGCTCATTAAGAGACGAAGTCGAAATATATTTGTATCCTTGTATATTATTCTTGTATAATCACCAACACCCAGACTCTTCCAACTGAAAGATTAGGTTGCTGCCTATCGGCAAATGATTTTCGCCAGTATCATGAAGACCCTTGCGCTGTTCATCAGCCGAAACCGTCTTTCTGTTGGCTGAACGCAATAAAAACGAATATGTTTTGGAAAACCAACTTTAATACGTTAGAACGTTAGGTTCCGTTGACGACACAACTCAACATTTCATAACAATTCTTAAATTAAACAGTCTTATCTTTGGAAATAATAAGACAATTAAACACAAGAGCTCTATGAAAGCATTTCAATCTCAAAGAATAAGAGAAATGCATTCAACGTAAAACTTTTATGACACTCCTGAGCACTATAGTGCACTTAGTCTCTCTAGTTCTGTTTCAAGTGTTACATAAGGCTCCGTGCACAAATAAATTTCTAATTTCTTAATAAATTAAATTCTTATCTAATTGGGAAGAAGCTTGAAGTAAACGAAACATTAAGTCTGTGTGACTATAAAAATACAGTTTTCTTTGTACTAAATCATTCGTCAGTCACAGCACCTGTTAATAGTTTCACCACTTTTGCGCTCTCGAAAATATGATTGATTGCGCCTTTGATTTACTTATTGAAGTTACCTATTGTAAAATCATAAAATCAAATTTTGATTTTATTTACGGATAGCTGAAGATTAATGTGTGATTTTTTAATTTCTTGATATGGTTTGCTAAATAATACAAAAATACATTATAGACTCGGTTGAAAAAAAAAAGGTTTTTTCAACTTTATTTTTCTGCTATATTTTGTATCAGACGGCCGGTCCATCCCCACCCCGACCCTTACTCGTGCCAGAGCTACAGCTACAGCAGCTTATAGCTTTAAATTCGTCTCTAATGAATCTAGTTATATTTGTTTGTAGTTAATATTTTGATGATTGTTATGATTTTTCTTACATGACCAAGGTTTTGAGATGTTTTTCCTTTGACACCACATCCTTATCTCATATCAATAAGCCAGACCATCACTTTTGCACTTATTAGTCCATATATCGAAAGTAGTGAACCGATTTTGATAAAAATTTTCCCTAAGTTGAAGTAAATGTCAATCAATAAAAAATGGTCACAATCCGGTTTATAGTTTCGGAGAAATGCGTGGACAAAAAAATTCGTGTATACTTATACAAAAATATTATTTCATAATTTTCAATTTCTTTTTGAAGTCACTTTTTTAATTCCTTTTTGGTTTAACCATTTATCTACACATGTAAGAGCAGGTAAGAAGAAAATAACAGAAAAATACGTACAAAGGTGATGCTAATTTCTCGAGAAATCTCTTCCGGCATACCTGCGATAGGAGAGTAGATAAGAAAAAAATGAAGAAGAGTAAAGAAAATAAAATACCTACATAAAAAACACATTTATTTAAAGAAGATAAAAATTATGATATTAAGTTATAGTTACACACTTACAACAGTCCTCCACTACCAATATGAACTATTAGATATTTTGCACACCAAGCCGGCGCTGTTCTTGCCTCTTGAGTAGCTCGTGCAAGAGCAGAAGTAACTTGCGACTGTGCAGCATAATATTTAAGACACGCTAGATTTTGCCCTTGGATGGCGGAAAATATCCCACGGGAACGTACTACCGGGATTAAAAGTACCTACCCTATGTATTAATCCAGCTTATAAACTATATGTGTGCCAAATTTCATCCGAATCCGTTTAGCCGTTTTTGCGCCAGTCTTTTTTTTTTTTTTGGGTGGGAAATCATCAAATAACTTCTCCCGCTCTGGGCGGAGCGGGAGGGTGTGTCAGACTCTTACTGACTAAAACCCACCCGTATTCCTTCCTGTTGCCTGTGTTGCGGGGGCCTCGGTGACCCATAAGTACCTTCCCGCGACCCCGGCAGGCATCGGCCCTAGTGGACCCCTACTTTTGTGCTGACGACATCTCTATGAGGCGCGCGTGGAATACGACGCGCCGTCGACCCGGGCCTGGTCCTTACCGGACGGTGAGCTACCCATTGCTCACCGTCCGCAAGCCCGCGCCTACGGTGGCCAGAAATCCGCCCGAGATTCCCGACGCCCAGGGCGTCTCCTGCGGAACTGCTGGAACATACATCTGTAGTCTGGACAAACGGTCAAAATATAGTCTCGTAGCAAATACTTTGTTTCAAAAATATTCTAGATTCAGTTTTGACTTATACGAATATAGATATTATATTATAAATTAAAGACGTTTTTAGTGTTGGTCTGCGTGACTGCGTGTGTCTTCTGAATTACGCAACGGATTTTGATGCTTCATTAAGATAATTTATTCCGGAAGATTTATGTATTATGTATAATGCATTGATATTAAACTGACATATAAAAACCGGCCAAGTGCATGTCGGACCACGAACACTGAAGGGTTCCATAGTTGGGAAGTTGGGATGAATTTATCCCAAAAACAAACTTAACATTGTAGTTGAAAAACATGTTCTCCCATACATCGATATACGCCACGGTCAATTCTTCAACAGCATGTAAGTTTGTCGACTATTACTCGTTAACTTGTAAAGCCTACTTAGCCGTGATAGTTTTCCTTTTAATTTCGTTATATCTACTACTGCCGTTAATTTTTTCACATCTCCCTAACACTTGACTCTAACAAAAATTTGCACTATTACGCAAGTAGTTTTTTGAATCGAAAAGTGGTGTTCACAGACCCGCAGTATTTTTAAACGGCCTCTAATGATATCCGACACCATGGAACAGACAAGAAAAAAAAATCCCCACATTTCGTGAAAAAAGGTACCCTAAAAAAATATTTTTAAAGATTTTATTTTACCGCTTGGTCGCACTAAGCGACTCTGAGCTACAGCGGGGACAGTCAGACATACAGACAGACAGACATGGCGAAACTATAATGGTTCTTTGTTTACTACGGAACCCTAAAAACCGACCTAGGCAGGAGCGGGTCGCTAGTAATAATATCACTAGCAATATTGAAACTAATAAGTTAATTATAAATGAAGAATACTTACAGAGACCTTATTTATTTCAATTGTAAATAAACTCAGGAGTTGATTACGGTACAGAAATTAATAAAGCGAGAGCTGTTTACAATAAATTAACAAAGTAGAATAAAAATAGTTAAATTGATAGCAGTTTACTGCGGCCACGGGTTTATTTCCCGCTGAAACAAAGTTAATTAAAATTGGATCTTTTGAATGTTTTATGTATGCAACTCAATTTTAACTACAAGCTGGGCTTTCAGTACGGAAAGTCATCGGTAATTGGATCTAAGTATTTCATTAAGTAAAAATACAGGCAATGTGCAATGTAAGAATCATAATTTGATCGTTAAGGGTTGAACGTCCTGCTGGGGTCGCGGGAAGCCTGCTGGGGTCGCGGGAAGGTACTAATGGGTCACCGAGGCCCCCGCATCACAGGCAACAGGAAGGAATACGGGTGGGTTTTAGTCAGTAAGAGTCTGACACACCCTCCCGCTCCGCCCAGAGCGGGAGAAGTTATTTGATTTCCCATCAAAAAAAAAAAAGGGTTGAACATCATTTTGTTTAATTGCTTAGGAACCAATCAGTCTGCCTAGCCTTTTCCCAACTATGTTGGGGTTGGCTTCCAGTCTAACCGGATGCAGCTGAAGACCTGTATTTTACACAAAGCGACTGCCTAACTGGCCTCCACAACCCGTTAATGGGTTGTGGAATTTCCCTTGGTAAAAGACTGGTGACTTTTGGACTTCTGACTACTCATAACGACTGTCAAAGATCTAGGAATAACAGCCGGTAGTTTGTTAAGAAACCTTTCTTTGGGAACCCGAAAGGTGAACCTAACCCAGTTTGAAAAAAAATGAGGTCCGATTTCTCCGAATTTAATTCAATGTAATTACATTCTATTTTATCCTGCAATGTGCAAGGACATCGTTCTATATTAAAACCATGTTTTCCCATCATCCATCACGGAAAATGAAAGTGTGACGTAGCTATGTAATTAATTACAAGCATCTTTGTTGTGGAGGGTCGTGGTTAGGTATGACTAATTTAAGTTTGTGTAACGCGGAACCGTAGGAATTCCGACTTCCATGGGTTACATTGAAGTGCCACCACATCTTTGACTTCTTGTGTTTTTTGTAAAGGGGCTCATCATCGCCTGTAATGTAACCATTACCCGCGACCTAGCCGTGTTACTTCTATGTATTTATTTATCTAATTAAACTTTTTACACACAAACAAGGTACAAAGGCAGACTTAATGCCTTAGGCATTCTCTACCAGTCAACCAAGGTGAAAAGATTTGATGGGAGGTGCTCTGTTTGAGAGGAATTATATCATAATGAATAATAAATAAAATAGGTATACAAGTATGAATGTGTCTAAGTATTATGTATTATCCTATCCTGCTTGTTTCAATTATCTCTCAGCGCTACCTAGCAGTAGACGGCCTTTTTTTTTGGGTGGGAAATTATCAAATAACTTCTCCCGGTCTGGGCACTCTGGAGCGGGAGGTTGTGTCAGACTCTTACTGAATAAAACCCACCCGTATTCCTTCCGTTACCTGTATTGCCAGGGGCCTCAGTATCCCTTTCAGACTTTCCCACGACGCCGGCAGGCATCGGCCCTAGTGGACCCCTAATCTTATGCTGACGACATCTCTTTGAAGCACGCGTGGAACACAACGCGCCGTCGACCCGGGCCTGGTCCTTATCGGACGGTGAGCTACCCATTGCTCACCGTCCGCAAGCTCGCGTCTACGGCCGGAAATCCGCCTGGGATTCCCGACACCCAGGGCATCACCGGCGGCGGCTAGAGGCGAGAGGGAGCAGTTGACGGCCTGCCCAGTCTACTTGCAAAGGCCTAGCCCTTACTGTGGGATCTTGAATTAAGCTGAATGCTTCCTATGAGCGAAAGCCTTAAGAGACGAAGAAGAAATTATAAATACTAGGAGTATACATACGAATCGCTGTAGGTCCCGGGTATAGTGGCGCAACTAGAGATGAGGGTCTGGTCGCTGATTTATGTATGATAGTGACAATAATAAGCAATAGACTTTGACCTTGCTAGATGGAGAGACGACCTTAAAAAGGTGGCTGGGACAGACTGGATGCGGAAGGCGGAGGCCTATCTCCAGCAGTGGACTGCGATAGGCTGAGTTGATTGATTGACCTGTGCCTATTTTGGAGGTCAGAAAGTTGTTGTTCATCTTCAGGAAGCTTGTAAAAAGGGTATTTATCCTCTGTGTCTTTCCTATCGCATAGTTTTTTGACAGATCTCTCGGTTTCTTTTTCTACAGTCACATTTTATGTAGGTTATAGGTGTCGGATGGTAAGCTGGTAATATTTTAGACTTCTTTTCTGATCGCCGGTTTATAGAAATTGGTTATTTTAATAATAAGGTTGAAAGCAAGACGTTGGACCTTCTCCAATTAGGTTTTATAGTTCCTACTGACATAGACATCTTTAGGGATTTCCATTATTTCTTTGGCAGACTTTAAGTGGAATATTAGACATTGTTCTGTCCAAAATATTAATAGACTAGAGGCCATAGCGTCGCTTGTATGCCAAATTGAAACGACAATTATAGTAGAGTTATTATTTTTGTATTCATTATTGTACATCACTGAAATTTAAGCCCAAATCAAGGGCTCTGAGAATATGGAAAAGCAAATAAAACCTTATTTTTTTGTTCACTCATCACAATGTTGTCCTTTTAACTTTTTTGGTTGGCTGGTAGAGAACACCTGGTGACATTAAGACCAACTTTGCACCAGTTTATGCTGTTTATGAAGTTTAAATAAACAAATAAATAAAATACCTGTTGAGAATAGGTTGGTATGATTTTAAGAAATACACATAATCAGCAGATAATGTTCCCACTGCTGACACACAGGCCGTAATCTACCACGCGGGCCCAGTGCGGGTTGGTAGATGTCACATGTTTTCGAATTTGTGGTTCTAGGACATGACAGGATACGTTCTAAATAGCATATTGCCCATTGCCCATTGCCCAGCAATAAAGCTAAATTACTCATAAGCCTATAAAAAATGCAGCTAAAAAAAAAAGCTTTAAATTGCATAATCAACCTATATTTTTCCTACTGCTGGGACACAAGCCTCCTCTCTGTGAGAGGGAGTGGGCCATAACCCACCACGCGGGCCCATCGCGGGTTGGTAGATGTCACATGTCTTCGAATTTTTGGTTCTAGGACATGCCGGTTTCCTCACGATATTTTCCTTCACCGTTTTGAGAGCAGTGGTGATGTAATAATTTACACAAAGTAAATTGCCAGTCCGGGTTCGAACCTACGATCTACAACTCGTAAGTCGTGGACGTTACCACTGGTCCACCACTGCTCCTGCTGTGCCACCACTGCTCACATGGAAATAAATGGATGTAAATCTGTGAAAATGATAAAATAAGGTTTAAATCACATGACACACAATTTTGTGTGTCATGTGATTTAATCCGATTTACATCAAGCTAAAGGGTTAGTTATAGGTAAATATATAGGTAGCTATAATACACCTACATTTTGCCAGTTACCTATGTTTAAATCCCATATACAAGGTGTTGTTTTGGATCTGCAAAACATTTTAGGAGGTAATTATGTTAGTGATTCTCGGCCCGAATCAACAACAAAAATAATAAATAAAATAAAATAAAATATTCTTTATTTCGGATAATATAAATCCATAGTAGGAACAAGACAAAACTTAAAATTAAACTTAAAATTAAATGACTCTGTGCGAACCAGAGACCTCCACAATGGGGATGAGATCCTGTCCGCTACAGTCGCCAGGATTTGATTGCGGCTACCACGCATTCTGCAGATCAGGGATGCCGTTTTCTTGCGAATGACGGCATGAAAGCTATCAGTGTGATATAGCGCGAACATCCCTGATGCACTACAGAAACGAGGCAGCCCCAACATCATCCTGAAAATATTATTATACTGGATACGCAGGTTATCCAGCGACCTTTTGGTGTGACTGGTCCACAGATTCCCAGTGTAGATGCTCTGACAGTATGCCTTAAAGAGCGTAATCTTAACTTCTTCAGAGCATCGGTAGAATCTGCGAGCCAGCATGTTACCTGTGACCGCTAGGCACCTGCGCTCCCTCTCGATGTCTACATCGTCCTTAAGGCCGTCGGTAAGGAAATGCCCCAAATACTTAAATTTATCGACACGATTACTGTTTAATCCATTTAACGTTAACTTACGTGCGTGATCGGGACATCTACAGCAGCCCTAAAGACCATGTACTCACTTTTTTGAACATTATACAAAAGCCATGTGTATGAGCATAGACCTCACACACCTTTAGCAGCTCTCCGAGACCCCCCACCGTCGGACTCAGCAGCACCATATCGTCCGCGTAGCTAATGTTGTTCATATAAACGCCATCCACTGAGCAACCGACGCGCCTGCTACTGAGCTCGACGATGAGGTCATTTACATATAGGTTGAAGAGCTTGGGAGATGACAACCCTCCCTGTATCACCCCGCTCTTCAACCCATATGCTTCGGAGAGTGTATCGGCCCACCTTACAAAGTTGGTCTGTTTGCTATACCAAAATTTAAAAACATTGAGTACGGCTGCTGGCACACCCCTGTCCCTCAACTTTTCCCAGAGCACATCGTATGACAAAAGATCGAAAGCCTTGGGAGGTCAAGGAAACAGGCATGTACTGGCGTCCTACGATCAGTATAGTACCGGACAGTATGCTTGAGACTCAAGATTGCGCTTTCAGTGGATAGCCCAGGCCGAAACCCAAACTAAGCGTCATGCAATGTTACGTATTTATCCAAGCAAATATCAAGCATACCGTTCAGCACCCTAGCAATCGCAGTCGCTAGAGATATGGGACGGTAGTTCCCCTTGTCAGAGATATCCCCAGTCCTGTTCTTCACAATAGGCACCACAATGGTTTTTATTAAGTCGTGCGGCAAATAGGAGTGAGTCATGCACACTGAGAAAAACAAGGCCAGGACCCTCGGCAGGTGAACCCCCCGCATGCTTCAAGTGCTCAACACTAAGACCGTCATGACCGGGAGACTTACCACCGGTCATTTTCTTTAAGACGAGTCTTACTTGACTGGCAGTAAAATGTACAGTCGACTCACCTCCCCCACATCCTGCCTCAGAGCTAATAGACGACACTGAAGGGCCCAGCGGGGAGCGCACCTTAAAATGCTCACTGAACATATTCGCAATATGGGCTGGTTCACTTTTCCCACCTACACTCACCGGAAGGCCAGGCCTAATATCGAGCTTCTTAGTAGCCTTCCAAAATTTGCTGAAATCTTTAGCAGATCTATGTTTGACCAGCATATCCATTTTAAGTTGTTCCTGGTTATTCTGGCACCAATTCAAACGACTTTTAAACATTTTACGTGTCTCACACATTTCATCAAAAATAATGCCAGTAGAGGGCCGGTTACAATCTACCCAGATCCGGAATTTAAGCCTCGCCGCCCGATGAGCTTCACGAACATGTTTGTTCCAGCCGCATAAGTGCATGCTCTTGCCCTTTCCACAGCCGCGCTTCTCACTAGACCCCACAGCGGCATCATTCAAGATGCGCACAATGTTGTCATACATTTTGTCCAATAAACTTTTGTGGCCTTCCGAACTACATAACCCACGACTGCATTCAGAGAACTCATTGGGAAAGTCTATGTCGCGTAATTTCATGTGACACAATTTACGATAATTATTTACTTGAGTTTCATCTCTCTCACCCCACACAACAGAGCTCCGCCTCCAATCTACTGTCATGTGCTTAGACCTTACAATACTAATGTCACATTTTACAAGTAAAGGTAAGTGATCAAATAAGTACACATCTCCAATAACTCTTACCTCTATGATGGTTTGCAAGGCCGACAGAGACACTACACAATGGTCCAGCCAACGTCTACACCCATGAGCCTCACTGATAAAGGTGTAAATATTACCCTGTAAGCCTAACTTTTCAACGTCAGCACAAGTCCAAGACTGATCAGAACAAAAATTAATCAATTCATTAAAGAAAGATACATGAGGGTGAGCGTTGAAATCACCTAAAATAAATACATTTTCAACATCCTCATTGTCTACAATTGCACTTATTTCACCAAGAACCTCAGTTAGAATAGGCAAGTTTTCAGGTGTTGACTCACCTGGCATATAAACCGAAAATACAATAAACGAGCGGCCACCAACAACAGCCCGAATAGTTGCCAGTCGGGTGCTGACACAATGCAACACAGTAACATTTTCAAACATACCTTTTCTCCAGAGTATGGCCACTCCCACATAAGGTCTTCCCTTTAACAAACCCATCGACGTGTCCACCGCTGACTTACCAGTGTACTCAAAATCTTTAGAAATAGTCCCCAATAAAGGTATGTCATGGGGGAGTAACCACGTCTCCTGCAGTGCGACCAAATCGGACATTTCACATAGTTCTCGAACATATTGATTATTGACTTGGTATCGTATTGTTATATGATTATTTACGAGTTTCATAACAACCACCTGAAATGTTTTGCAGGGTCAAAACTGCATCATATACAAAGTGACAATGAAGGAGTGAAAACAGGGGGTGACATAATTACCTTTTACCATAATTCGGGCATAAATCCAGACTCCGGGCTGCTACTGAGAAATTTCAGATGGAAAAACCCAATAATACTTGGGCCGACCTGGGTACCGAACCCAGGGCCTCATGCTCAGAAGTAGCACTTACGACCACTAAACCAACGAGGCCGTTAACAACTTTTTTAATCCGATTTGTGTTAGGCAACTGTGACTGTTCGTTCACTCTGCGATCGCGTAGGTTCAGTCTACATAACACAAGCACCGTCCAAATCACTCACGTGTTCCCACGACTTTTACGATACCATGTTCCCTTACTACTTATAGCTAATAGGGTATTTGAATACTATCAAAGAAATACATGAATTAATACTTATTTTAAATATGTTACTAAAAGACACGTTTTGTGAAAAAACAAACAAATTCAGCGGAAAAATGGAGAAGATATACGCTTTTGAAATTAACCTTCTATCCTCGTCACGCAAAACGATCATTATACTGAATGGCGCGAAGTTGCTAGGGCTCTCCTGTATTGTGACGTCAAATGCTAGTAGTGCTGTTTCTGTCTAGAATATACTTTAAAACGCAAACAACTTAGTCATTTTTTTAGATATATAATTTTTTTATACTGTGGCTTTTTTTTCTAGGTTTTGAAAAATCTGATTTAAAAAGAACAGTCAAATACCCTATTATAATATATTACACTGCACCTAGGTAGTAGTAAAAAAATGTTACCATCAAAAGAAATATCTGAAAAGACAAGTAACAACCCGAAGGAAGCCGCCATGATGGATTGCCGCTATTCGTTTCCGTACACGCGATCCCACCATGTAAGAAAAATAACACCTGTATTTATGGTATCTATTTCAGTGTAATAAATAGAGGCTTTGGGATTACAAAGACATAGGACTGAGGTGTAATCATTGCTTAAGATGACTGGGGAAGGAGGAAGATTAATTATATGGGTAGGAAAAATGTCGTACAATGAAGTAGGCTACAGTTTGGCTGACTATTTAATAGCGTCAGCGATAAAGCAGATTTATTGCAACTCATTAACAATTTCTTCCGCAAAGTAGAATTGCTATATTTCCAATATAAAGCTTTTTTAGCTAAAAAAACATGCTTTATAGCTTGAGAGCAGTGGTCCGCGACACTGGCCGTGACTTACAAGTAAGGTCGTAAGTTCGAACCCGGACAGGCGATTTACTTTATGTAAATTATTTCATCACCACTGCTCTCAGAACGGTGAAGGAAAACATCGTGAGGAAACCGGCATGTCGTGGAACCAAAAATTTGAAGACATTAATTATAACATCTACCAACCCGCGATGGGCCCGTGTGGTGGATTACGGCCCACTCCCTCTCACAGAGACACAGGAGACCTGTGTCCCAGCAATGGGAACATTATATGGCTGATTATGTGATTTATTGTTTTTTTTTTAGCTGCAGTTTTCATAGGTCTATGTGTAAATTGAGCTTTATTGCTGGGCAATGGACAATATGCTATGTAGAACGTATCGTTATTGAACACGATTTACCTACAAGGTACCCCGGAGGCAGAGGTTAGTTACTTAACTAAAGTAACTAAGATAGATAATTCTGATTTCTGTAGATGGTGGTCTAAACTCTTTAATACTATGGCGGGTGTGCATATTGGGCCACCGTAGTGAGTATTCCTGCTTGCAGGGCACGGCCAATATAGCAACGCTTACCTACACTCATCGCCGCATCAGATTTTCTGAGCACCTTGTTTTTGTACATGAAAAAATAGAACGGGTAAAAGGTAGTATTAGACAAATCAGAAGTTGGGCTTCGACTAGATATTAAGGCGCTGACAAGACCCAATTGACAAAAATAGGCTTCTCTTAAGAAAAAAAAATACCAAATCTGTATAGTTTGTGGTAGCGAAAAAAATGGGATCCCTTCTTTTCGCATAATGTTTTTTGTCCTAATATACTTCGGCATAACGATTTTGGCACAATTTTTTTAGGCATAATAATACTTTGGCATAATTTTTTTAGGCATACATTTTATGTTGGCATAATCATGTTAAAGACTAATTTGTTTTGGCATAAATTTGATTCGCATAACGTTAGTAGGCCTAATGACTATTAGCATAACGTTAGTAGGCCTAAAGACTTTTAGCATAACGTTAGTAGGCCTAATGGCTATTAGCATAATAATATTTAGGCATACAATTAATATAAATAACAAAAACAATGTTCATGCAAATGATTTATTATAAATATACATGACATTTTCAATCGCGAGAAACGTTTATTTCACACAGCAGTGAATTAGTTAACTTCAATCAGTTAACTTCTATTATGAGAAATAAATATGGCGGTTATTCCTCAGATAGAAGTTAACTGATTGAAATAGTAGTCCTTAATTATTTATTTTAGGTGTATATTTTTAGCAATTGCTTGTAAATATTCTAGTTTAGAAGGATACTCATCTTTTTTACCAATGATTTTTTCAATTTTTTTGGTTTTGTCCGTGTATTTTTTCTTTTTTTTTGGTATAAGTGATGTTACGATATCCAGTTTATCTATTTCAATGGTTTGATGTCTTATTTCTTGAACTATCTTTTTTGCCAAAAATAAAATCCAGTTCCCACAAAATGAGCAAATCTATTGTGCCATGCCTCTGCATGATTTTGTGTCCTGAGTATATTTTCCTTTACTAGTAAATACATACTCCAGACTTTGGGTGGAAATGGTGGTGGTGAACTTGTAGTGCCCAATACATAATTCTGAGCAAACCAATTAGCTATAGTACCTGTAACAATCAAATAATATTGTTGGTTAAAAAATTAATATGCTGTGCAACAAAAGTTAGTCACAGAACCGAATTGCTGCAAAACCGACTTCACGTAGTCTTGTTTGTCCTACCCCTTGAGTGTTATTTAAAATCGCGTAGGCGCGTAGGGGCGAGGCGGCCCGCGGGCTGAGGAGCAGGCGGCTGCGAGCGAGTGGTGAGCGAAAGCCGTCTGCGACGATTAGCACGCGTGGGGCCGCCGGAGGGCCGCAGCGCCGGAGCCGTCACAGAAACCCTGCCTGCTGCATGCTGCTTGCTTGCTTGCTTGTTATTTATGCTTAACTTTTATGCTTTAGGATATTATGCTTAAAAAAGTTATTCTTTAGAACTTTATGCTTAAAAAAGTTATGCTTTAGAACTTTATGCTTAATAAGTTTATGCTTTAAAATATTATGCCTAATCATTATTATGGTTATAGACATAATGCTTAAAAAAATTATGCATGAGCTGTTATGCGTAATTATATTATGCGAAAAAATAATTATGCCAAACAACATTATGCTAAGTTATATTAGGTCTTAAAATTTTATGCTAATGGATAGGGAACCGGTGATGACCAAGCTTGAGTCCATTTATGTACAATATCCAAGAAGACTAGAATTATGATACATGAGGGTTTCTATCAATACAAAATGTCACCAGCAGACAGCATAGCTCAGCATATAGCTAAAGTAGAAGGTTTGGGTAAGCAACTTAAAGAAAGTGGAGAAGTTATTAGTGAAACTGCAATTATAACTAAAATGAGTAGGTACACTACCTCCCAAGTACAGATCTGTTCACCAAGCTTGGATGTCGCATGATCTGAAAAACCAAACTGTAATTAATCTGACAGCTCGTTTGCTAGATGAGGAGGCCAGTTTGAATGTAGAAGAAGATAATGGAACTGCTTTAATAGTATCAAAATAAAGTATGAAGAAGAAAACTGTTCCACTAAAGAAACCAAACAAAGAATTAAATAAAAAGTTAAAAGAAGGGACAAATGAAAAGTCCCATTGCGTCACAATTGTGGGAAATGACGTCATTATGCAAGATATTGCCGTTCCCCAAAACAAAAACAGAAACAACAAGGAGAAAAGAATATGTTAGCATTCAATGTAGCAACTACAGATTGGAAAAATAATGATGATGGTTTAAAATGGATATTAGACAGCGGTGCCTCGGCTCACATGTGTTATAAACGTCAACATTTTGCTGAAATGTATGAGTATACGGAATCTCCACTGAAACTTGGAAACCAAGAAGCTGTAGAAGTAGTTGGCCAAGGAAATGTATTGATAGACAAGTGTGACAATGGACAGTGGGAGACAAGTATCCTGAAAAAATATCTTTATGTATCAAAGTTGAGAACTAACCTATTTTCTGAAGGAGTAGTGACAAGACAAGGTTATAACATTATAAAGAAACATACAGACGCTTTAATATACAAGGACAATAAAATAGTGCTGTGTGCATCTTTGCAAAGTAACAATCTATACGAGTTAAAGGTGAAAACGCTTCAAAACCCAGTGTGTAATGTAGTGCAAAAAGTGGACCTTAAAACGAGTCTGCAAGCGTTCTCCGACAGTCTTTTCTCCTTTGACTGATCACCGACAGGACGTTTCGTTTTTGAGAGATTCGTCGATAGAACTTTCACCTATGGTCATTTCGCCGACAGAACCTTTCATATGCGTCACTTTTGACGACAGTAATAGAGGGGATCTGGCGCTCGGCGGTCGCTGCTGCGACACGCTCGCTTCGCTCGGCGGTCGCTGCCGCGACACGCTCGCTTCGCTCGCTCGCCTTCGTGCGTTATTGGTCACTGTTCTAACCTAACCTTACCAAACGTTATCCTTCGCTGTAGCTGCCAACCTGCTATATTTGATACCAAGGGCTGTCGTTGAAAGTGACGCACATGAAAGGTTCTGTCGGCGAAATGTCCATAGGTGAACCGTTCTATCGACGAATCTCTCAAAAACGCAACGTCCTGTCGGTGATCAATCTAAAGGAGAAATTACTGTTGAGAACGCTTCTAGAGTACCTTAAAACGTGGCACCAACGTCTAGGACATTTAAATGTCAAAAAAAAAACAGAAAATGTGTAAAAACAATGTGATTACTGGTGTGGACTTATCAGACTGTGACAAGTTTGTGTGTGAGGGTTCTGCTTATGAAATCAAAATCAAAATATTTTTATTTCACATAAACCTACATGGGCACATATGAAACGTCAGAAGCTAGGTGCACGGTTCCAATTGGCCGTTTCCTATGGAGAAGAGCAGGCAAGAAACTCCACGGTTACTCTTTTAAAAATAATTGGCTTTTACAATGTTTTAAAATTACAGTGTTAATAGGTATAGGAGGACAGTATAGGCCTGTCGAGAAGTACCAGGTACAAAAATAAGAAAAAGGACTACAAAATATCTAGTATATTAAGCCTACCTATGATAAGCATGCTCGTCAACCATTCATGAAATCAAACAGCAACCAAGTGATGTTGTATACAGTGATGCCTGTGGATCATTCAGTGTACCTTCTATACAGGGTATGAAATATTTTGTTATTTTTAAAGACGCTGCTGCAGTTTTAGGTATGTGTACTTTTAAAGAATAAATGAAAAATGAAAAAAAAAAGTGTGATACTGTTTCAAGAAATATAATTCAATGATTAAAAACAAGTTCTCATGTAGTGTACGCATATTGCACCCTTTTTTTTTTTTCTGTGGGAAATCTTCAAATAACTTCTCCCGCTCTGGGCGGTGCGGGAGGGTGTGTCAGACTCTTAC
The DNA here is from genome assembly GCA_905333075.3 of Atethmia centrago. Taxonomy (NCBI): domain Eukaryota; kingdom Metazoa; phylum Arthropoda; class Insecta; order Lepidoptera; family Noctuidae; genus Atethmia; species Atethmia centrago. The sequence continues at coordinate 23,580,783 of HG995374.1, read as the reverse complement.
TGACTAAAACCCACCCGTATTCCTTCCTGCTGCCTGTGTTGCGGGGGCCTCGGTGACCCATAAGTACCTTCCCGCGACCCCGGCAGGATATTGCACCCTAACAATGGTGGAGAGTACATAAGCATAAAGAATATCTTGACTGTGAGGGTATTTCTCATGAGCTCACTGCCCCTTACACGCCTGAACAAAATGGCCGGGCAGAACGAGAAATTAGGACAATTGTTGAAAGTGCTCGATCCATGCTTTATGCTCGTAAGGTACCACTCAATCTTTGGGCAGAAGCAGTCAATTGTGCCGTTCATTTGTTAAATCGCACGTCTTCGTCAGACACCAAATATTACCCCTATGGAGTTGTGGAGTGGTGTTAAACCTAGTCTAGATCATGTCAGAGTGTTTAGATGCGAAGGATATGTCCATGTGCTAGATCAGTTGAGAAAGCAGCTTGATAGTAAAAGTTGTAAGGTGATGTTAGTTGGATATGATAATTCAAACTACAAAATGTATGATCTAATCACAAAAAGAATTACAATATCAAGGAATGTTATTTTCATTGAACATAAAATCCCTGAAATAAAACGGAATGAAGCTCAATTTTTTTATGGGGTGATAATGAAAAAAATGCTGAAGAGGAGATAGAGAACACTGTGTTGACTGAAAGTGATGACAGCACACATACCTCCATGGATGAAAATGACCTATGAACCTTCACAAGAAATTGATCTTACAGATATGGATCGTTTAAATATTACTTTGCGACCACGTAGAAATAATGTTTTTGAGGCAAATTTAATGGAATTTGATGTACCTGGGAGTTACAATGAAGCAATTAATAGTAAAGAGAGTGAGTTATGGCTAGAGGCCATAAATGAAGAATTAGAAGCTCATCGTACCAATAACACCTGGAGCTTTGTAGATAGTGAAAACCAGACAACTATAACATCCTGGAAATGGGTTTTTAATAGTAAAAGAACCAAAGATGGTAAAGTAGAAAGATATAAAGCTCGACTTTGTGCCCGTGGTTTCACACAAATTGAAGGGATAGATTATAATGATATCTTTTCACTTACTACAAGATATGAATAAAAAAGAATACTATTATCTATCTCTGCTGAATATAATTGGAACCTAAGACAATTAGATGTCAAGACAGCTTTCTTATATGGAGAATTAGAACAGGATATTTTTATGGTAATTCCAGATGAGGTGAAAGCACCAGCAAATAAAATATGTAAATTGAATAAATCCCTGTATGGCCTAAAACAGGCATGTCGTTGCTGGAACCAAAAGTTTACTAATTTTCTATTAAAGTTTGGTTTTGTTCAGACACAAGCAGACAATTGTGTATTTGTTGGTAACTTTAATGGTATTCAAGCTTTGTTAATATTGTATGCAGATGATGCTCTAATAATAAAATAGTCAAATCTAATATTAGATTAAATTGTTAACTATTTAAAGCAGGGATTTAATGTCAAAGAGTTCATTTTAAATCGGTTTGTTGGTTTAGAAATCTTAAAAGATGATAATTCTGTTTGTATCAGTCAAAAACAATATATTGAACAGTTAATAAGTAAATTAAATATACACACAAGCAGTACACCAATTGATTTAAATGTTCAGTTAATTAAAAATATTGACAATAAGCAGATTTTTTCCTTACATAGAAGCCATAGGGTCATTACTGTTTTTATATACAGCAACTAGGCCAGATATTTCATATGGAGTAAATCTGTTAAGTAGATATATCAGTAATGATAGTATACATAATTTAAATCAGGTTAAGACAGTTTTTCAAAGAAATTTATATCATTCTAAACTGTACAACACTGTGTATTGAATTGGAAAAAAAGGAATTTAACATCAATGTGTTTTGTCTTTTTATATCATAAAAAGCCAAAACATGAAATGGAATTTAATATATATATATTGTATATATTAAATTCCATTTCATTAGAGAAAAATTAAAAGAAAATTAATTGTTATTAAGTATGTGCAAAGTTCAGATCAGCTGATATTTTTACTAAGGCTCTATCTATTATTGAACGTATAAGAGATGTGTGAGCAGTGGTGGCCCAGTGGTAACGGCCGCGACTAACGAGTTGTAGGTCGTAGGTTCGAACGCAGACACGTCCTTTACTTTGTGTAAATTATTTCATCACCACTGCTCTCAAAACGGTGAAGGAAAACATCGTGAGGAAACCGGCACGTCCTAGAACCAAAAATTCGAAGACATGTGACATCTACCAACCCGCACTGCGCCCGCGTGGTGGATTACGGCTCACTCCCTCTCACAGGGAAGAGGCCTGTGTCCCAGCAGTGGAAACATTATAGGCTGATTATGTACATATAAGAGATGAAATATTGCCAGTTATGTATGTAAGTTAATAAACTTAACTTACATACATACTATTAAAAGCAGGCAAATATGAGAGATTTTTGTTTATAAAGTTTAGTGGGAGTATTGGATAAAATTTTATAATTCATTCTAGGCTGTATGCTACTTGTCGTTTGCCTGTTTACTTTTATATTGTACCGCCAGATGGCGCCACTTTTGTATGCTGTTTTGTTCCTGTCATGTCGTTGAAAAACTTTTACGGTGCACTGTGTGAACTAACTAATAAAAACGTTTATTAAGTTCAAACTCAAAGAAGTCTTGTTTATTAACCTAATATAAATAGTAACTTGATGTGCTGGCGACTCTACCTACTCGTAAATAGATTTATTTTACCATTTTCACATACTATTACAAAGTAATTTATTAACCTAATCTCAACAGTTACTCGATGTGCTCGCGACTGTACCTACTCGTAAATAGATTTATTTTACCATTTTCACATACTATTACAAAGTAATTTATTAACCTAATCTCAACAGTTACTCGATGTGCTCGCGACTGTACCTACTCGTAAATAGATTTATTTTACCATTTTCACATACTATTACAAAGTAAGATAATGCAAGTATACAACTTATGTGTATTTCCTATGTGGGTTATTGTATCACATAAATTATTGTGTTTCCACTCTCCATGATTTTGATTTCAACCTACTTATTTAACTACTATACGAGTATAACTTTCCTAGTTTTCCGGTATGTTTAATAATTAACAGGAATCATTGTTATAACTAAGCACGCAAAGAACAAGTGTTAATTAATTTTAGATCATGTACACGACACCTCTAAAGCCTCGTTACTATAGTTTTCTAATTAAAAGTTTCGCTAATTACCTGACGAACTAACCTAATATAGTGTTGTGGATTCTTGAACAACCGGGAATTACTTGCTGAAACTAAATAATTGTATTTTTGTACTTATTTTGTCCATTTAGTTTATTCCCTACGTTTTTTTGGTTATCAAAATCAATCAAAATCAAAATACTTAATTTCACATAAACCTACATGGGCACTTATGAAACGTCAGAAGAGCCGGCAAGAAACTCCACAGATACTCTTTTAATTTTATTTTTCTTTCGCAATGTTTTCAAATTACGGTGTCAATAGCTATGGAATGACAGTGTAGGCCTGTCAAGAGGTACCAGACACGTAAAAATGTCTGCTAATCTAGTCTATTAAGCCTACAACGTTCTCACATGCACAAAATATAAAATAATCTATGTAAAATATTAATAAAATAATAAAAATAAAAACCTATTTAAACCAAATCACATGTTTGCCATTACAACTGTAACAAGTCTGCATCATCAATGGATGCATTTTTTAAATTCATTGGTAAATTATAAAGACAGAGACATTTGTCGTAGTTAATTTGATAATCAATAAATTTCCCTACTTCGGTAACTTCGTTTTTTTCCTCGAAAAGCTGCTGCCTGCGGCTTCGCTCGTGTTGCTAAAAGAAGCCTAAGTTACTCATTATAATATCAGCTATCTGTCAGTGAAAGTCCCGTCAACATCGGTCTAACAGTTTCGTAGATTAGCCGGAACAAACAGGCACATATCCAGGATTTTTTTTTTTTTGACTGGTTATGTGCATATTTGTTATAAGCACCTACCGTATAAAAAAACCCGTCGTGAAAAAAGCTGTTATTTTGACATTACAAACAGACACTTCAATTTTATTTATTTGTATATACAGATAATAGATACCTGAGATCATCGGAAAACTTGAGACTAGAGAAGAGACATTCCACCAGTTTCTATGATAAATCTTTTACAGTTCAAGCAGTACGGTTGTGGAATGCCTTGCCCGTGTCGATAAAGCGTGCTCAATCTCTGTCCATTATTTAAATTATGGTAATAAAACACTATCTCTCTCCTTAAACATTCGTTTTATTTTTTTTGTTCTTAGCACCAGCAAGCTTAGCATGGCGCTTTCTATTTCTTCGAAGAATAGACACAGCTCTTTCTATACAAAGTGACATTTCGTTTCTCCATTTTTGACATCGCACCGTAGAAATCCTTTTGCAATCTGTCATTTTTTCTCTCGTTTCTAGCGATCTTTGTCTAGGTCCTTTTTTATGTAGACTATTTCAGAAGAAAGTTTCTATCCCAAACTGTCAAAATCACACTGACAACTGACAGTTGTCTAAGGTAGTGAAGACAATTTGCGTTTTCCTACTCGACGGCCACAGGGTATATACGGTTATCTACAAAATCTTGATTTTACAGGAGAGCGTTTTGAACGCAAATCTGTAATAATTAATAAGAAGAACAAGGCCATCTTCTCCTATTTTACATCATTTAGTTAATAAGGCATTACCAAGGAAATCATCATCATCATCATCATTTCAGCCGAAAGACGTCCACTGCTGGGCATAGGCCTCCCCCAAGCCCCGCCACTTCGACCGGTTTTGTGCTTCAAGCAACCAGCGTATTCCTGCGGCCTTCATAAGGTCATCGGTCCACCTTGTAGGAAGTCTTCCAACGCTACGTCTTCCGGTACGCGGTCGCCACTCCAGAACCTTTCGGCCCCATCGGCCATCTGTTCTGCGAGCAATGTGCCCTGCCCACTGCCACTTAAGATTGGCAATTCTTCGGGCTATGTCGGTAACCTTGGTTCGCCTGCGGATCTCTTCATTTCTGATTCGATCACATAGGGAAACTCCAAGCATAGCCCTCTCCATTGCCCTTTGAGTGACTTTTAGCGTTTTAATAAGGCCCATTGTAAGCGACCACGTTTCAGTGCCATAGGTCAACACTGGCAACACGCACTGGTCAAAGACTTTCGTCTTGAGACACTGCGGTATGTGAGACGAGAAGATATTGCGTAGCTTCCCGAACGCTGCCCAGCCGAGTCGGATTGGACGATTGACCTCTTTCTCGAAGTTGGACCTACCCAATTGGACAGTTTGTCCTAGGTAAACATACGCGTCCACAACTTCGAGCGTAGCGTCTCCGATCTTCATGAGAGTGGGTGTAACATGGGCATTTAACATGACCTTTGTCTTGTCCATGTTCATTTTAAGACCCACTCTTTCGGAAGCTCTACTGAGGTAATCGAGCATTGTACTGAGGTCCTCCATAGTCTCAGCCATGACAACTATATCGTCGGCAAACCGAAGGTGATTGATGTAATCGCCATTGATGTTGATGCCTCCCCTTTCCAGTCCAGAACCTTGAAGACATCCTCCAGTGCAGCGGTGAACAGTTTCGGAGAGATAACGTCTCCCTGCCTCACACCTCGCTGCAGAAGGATAGGTTTCGAGGTCTGGTCCTGGAGTCGGACTGACATAGTGGCGTTTTCGTGCAGACACTTAAACACCTCGATGTACCGATAGTCGATCTGGCACCGTTGAAGGGACTGCAGTACAGCCCATGTCTCGATCGAATCGAAGGCTTTTTCGTAGTCCACAAAAGCTAAGCAGAGAGGCAGGTTATACTCTTCGGTCTTCTGTATAACCTACCGCAGCGTATGTATGTGGTCTACAGTGCTAAAGCCTTTACGGAATCTGGCTTGTTTGGGAGGCTGGAAGTCGTCAAACCTGCGCGTGAGACGGTTCGTGATGACTCTTGTAAACAGCTTGTAGACCCATGTCTACAAGCGGCGGTGTGTTTGACGGAACCAAACAGCTTCTGGAGGGCCTTGAGAACGGGTTTTCCACCAGCCTTCAGAAGTTCAGCCGTAATTCCGTCATCACCCGGCGCCTTGTTGTTTTTGAGATGCTTCAGAGCCGTCCTAATCTCGTACAAGCTGACGTCCGGGATGTCTTCGCAATCTAGCTCTTCGGTCGTTTGCCAGATTCATACCAGGGTTACCTGTTGACGTGTATAACTGTCCATAGAAATTCTCGATCTCTCTTAACAGCTCATGTTTGGCGGATACGATCCTGCCATCATTGGTCTTCAGTTTCACAAGCTGGCTCTAACAAAAGACAGATCTCCAACTAAACAATAGACAGATCTCCTGTAAAGACCTTGGAGCCCTTATTCTGCTCTATCGCGTCCTTAATGCGGTCTGTATTAAAGCGGCGAAGGTCGCTTTTTAAGGACATACAAATCCGTCTACTGAGTTGGCGGTAATTGAGCGCATTGACTGAAGACTGTAGGATCGTCTCGCGCCTCTCCTCCATGAGCTGTATAGTAGGATCAGAGATCTTCTTGTTTCTATTTGTACGACGGGTCTTGAAGATCTTAGACCCGATCGTATGGACAGTTTTCACGAAACCATCGTTATACTCGTCCACGGAGCTCCCTAGGCACTCAAAACGATTCTGAAGTTTTTGGCTTTGGATCGGTGCTGGGTGGAGCGTAGACTTCATCAATCGAGATCTTTCCAGCTTGATATTTAAGTTCAATGTGCCTTTTACCATTCGGTGATCACTTCCGGTTTTCACCGCGTTGATCACAGAGACATCATTGAATACTTGCTTTTTCGTTGACATAATTAAGTCAAACTCATTTTTTGTTGCACCATCAGGGCTCTGCCAGGTCCACTTCCTGTGCTCACGTTTTCTGAAGAAGGAGATCATCATAAAGAGGCCTTCCTTTTCGATAAAACTGGCTAGTAGGTGACCTCGGTGGTTCCGACGTCCAGCTCCAAATTGCCCCACTCGCAGCTCATCATCATTTCGTTTGCCCAGTTTCGTGTTGAAGTCCCCCATGACAACGGTGAAGTGAGTTTTAGAGTCATGCATGGCTCTGGAAATATCCTCATACGTGGTCTCCACTTCATCGTCGGGGTGTGACGAGGTCGGGGCGTAAACCTGTACGACCTTCAGCGAATATCTTTTGGATATTCTGAGTATAAGGTACGCCACCCTGGTCGACACACTCTCGATCTTCACCACGTTGCTCACAAGGGACTTGTGGACGATAAACCCGACACCACCTTGGGACTGTTGGTCGCCCTCCCGGAAATAGAGCAAGTTCCCGGATTTGAGGATTATCGAGTCCTCCCCCTCTCTTCGGACTTCAGATAACCCTACTATACCCCATCGTATCCTGCTCAATTCTTCCTCGAGTTCGATGATCTTCTCGTTGGTCTGGAGTGTACGCGTGTTGTAATTTGCCAGGTCCAGTTTTCGGTGGTTGTGGTAGCCGGATCTCTTCCGGGGATTCTTAGCACCCCTTGCCTCACTGTAGCCTTGACCGCTACCGTAGCCAAGGTTAGGCGGGCCGCCGGGTACTACTAGGGGCCGTATTTTTCTAGCGCTTGTCATTTGGGGGGGGGGGGGGTTGCCATAATCGCCACGCTTGGCAGGTGGCTTGGCGATCGCAGTATGGTATTAAAATGCATAGAGAACGCTACTGCCCATTCTCTAGTTAAGTCTCTTAGTCTTTTTACAACACCCACGGAATTAAATGGGAAAAGGAAATGGTGAAGGCCAATATTACTTATTTTTTTGTTCCAAATTTACGGTACTTTGACACTGAGAAAAATCGATGTAGTTGTCTTTGTGTACGTGATTTAATATCAGTAAAAATTGAGAATCAAACAGAAAAAAATCGTATGACAAAACAAGGAATTCTGAGTCGAATTATGTGAAAGAGTGAATTTCGTAAAAAGTGCAGTTGACTCTGTCTACTTTGCTGTCGTCGTACTTTCTACACGGAACGTCATTTTTGTCTATTCTTCCGTAGACAAAACGGTGCTCGTGCTAAGCCTGTTATTTTAGTTATTAACAAATATATATGTTTTATGATTTATTTTTTAATATATTATATAGATAAATTTAATATGTTTTATGTATGTAGATATTTACTGTATATACACCACACCACAGACTACCTGGAGTATTGTCTCTTCATTCTGCCTAATCCATCCAAAGGTTGTCTTTAAAAGATCGCTTTTATCGATGAGACCGCCCATTTTGTCATCCTATGTAAAATGTCTACATTTATATCTGTAGTTTTTATGGTGTACATAATAAAGAGTATTCTATTCTATTCTATAGATATGAAGTGGGGAATATACTCGTATAATGACAATAAAATGCAGCTAAAGAAACAGCACACAGCTAAAAATAACTAATCTAAATCGAAACAGTTTCCACTCACCCATTTATTAAATGGAAACTGTTCGTGTATTATTCTTTTAAGCGATTTAGACAGCTGCCAAAACCGTTCCAGTCCAATTCCCTGCAACATTCATAAGCTTTATATTTGTTTAGTGAGGCCAATATCAGTGGCCTCAGAACAAAAGTATGGACAAACATGTGCTGTGGTCCGGAAATAGATTTGTGATTTGTTTTGTTTGAACTGAAGGGTTTGGCCTTCGGTCCTTTCGATTTGAGTGTTTAGGTCATTGGGATTCGGCGTATTATGTGGTACAGTCAGCGTCAAACATATCGGGACGAACCGACTGTTCAAAATGATCTCAACAACTAAGAAAATTAAACTTTATCTTGATTTGATAAAATTCTTGCCAGAATGACATTTGTCGTGTCCTTTCTTCATTTTGAAACTGTTATTGTGTCATTGAGTTAATATTTAATTTTCATAGTTGTTTAGGTCATTTTGAACAGTCTGTTCGTCCCGATATTATTGACGATGACTGTACAAGTAAACATATATCTTATAGGAGAGGCAATTTCAGCATTACCAAAGTTTCTCTGTTATGTAGAACCTAACTAATAAAACCGAACATCGTCGCTTGTTTATTCGGTGAAATCTAGGATTAAGTTATGTAATATGCCAAAGTTTTCTTGGAAGTAGAGTGAAGTGGACTGCAGCATCAGATTTTCACAGAATTCACTTTTCTCTTACTCGGTGGGTTAAAGTACCTGGCTGTAGGGAGCAAATCGGCGTTGCAGTGGAGCGTCATCTGTGTTACTCATATCAATCTATCTGGCAGTTTCTTTTTATTGTTTACTAGCTGCGCCCCGTGCTTTCACCAGTATAAGTCTCGATCCTGTGGGAATATCGAAATAAAACGTACGCTAAGTCATAATCCAGACCATGGTCTACCCATGCGCCAAATTTCATCCAAATCCGTTCAGCCAATTTATCGTGAAAGCGTAACAAACAAACAAACTCTCTTTCCCATTTATATTAGTTAGGATTGTTTCCAAAAAAAAATGCACAATGAACAGTAATCAGTATTTGCCAATCTGCAGAGCAGTCCGAGTTGCCATATTTACATCCTGTACCTAGAGCACCTACCCGGTATTCACTAAGAAATATACCACTTGGTCAATGTAGCCCAAATTAAAACTAGAAAGCCCATTTAATAATATATGTATAATAAATAATATATGTGTAATTTCATATATGTATAATATATATTATGTAGATAAGTATATGCTTTGTATTTATTTTTTGTTTATGCAACTGGTACACCACTGACTACCTGCAGTATTGTCTCTCCTTCCCCCTTCAATCCATCCAAAGGTTGTCTGTAAAAGATCACTTTTAGCGATAAGACCGCCCCACAGTGGAACGAATGTATGGGAGCGGTTGGACGTAGACATGTCCGAAAAATAAGAGTAAAATTATGCCAAACTAATGATGCCATCTTATTCGATTACTTAATGCCTTCATAAATTGTGGTGATGAATTTCTTCATAACTCCCATATTTCGGGAGTAATTTGAGAAAATGTGAAATTTTACTATGAAAATGAGTGTATCGAGCTCTCTCCCTCCTGATTCCGGGCTTGTTTCAAGTAGCGGTCTCTAATATCGTAATGCTATTACTAAGAGCTATATTTAATACTAAGACACATAGTGCGCCAAATGTGCACTTTCTGGGATAAAAGGAAATGAAAATTTAAAAAAAAAAACGTTTTTTCCCCATTTGTATTTACTTTAAACCGCAGACAGACTTATTAAGAGGTCTATAAATATATTATATATATACAGAAATATATATTAACAAAAATATTCACAAGAACTGATGAGAGTATGACTTTTAAGTAAGTTGATAATAAATTACCTAGTTTCATTAAAAGTACAATAAATAATTAAGATGTAAGCTCTAATTTACTAAGTTACACATTTTAAAACAATAACATCATTTAATTATCTTCGTCATCATCATCATCATCAATTAATTCAAATTCAGAATCGATGTCCGCTAAATCATTTATGTTAACAAATTCGATATCACTTTTCTCAGAATCCGTAAGCTCATAAAATTCCTTAAAAGAAGATTTTTTTACAAACTTATTTCCTTTTGGACGGATACTTGTAACAAGTGGATCAGAAGACAGTAAAAGATTGTGCATAATATCTTCATTGCATGAGATACTGCTATGCTTTCGAGAATGCCCCTCTCTATATTTTCTAAAATCTTTATTTCTAGCCTCAGATGCCTCTTCGGATAGAAAACCAATGGGCACAATTGACATGTTCTGAACTATGTCTGGCCCATGCATTAAAATTTTATGAAGTGAAGAAGGCATATAATACCATGGGTATAACTCCACGTAAAGCTTAGCAGTATCAAAGCAGAACTCTCGGAATTTAGTTACGTTGATCTTCTCTCCTGATGAAATACACTGCAAGATCACACAGATTTTTCTTAAAAGCATAGCATCTATTCCGGTCAGTTCAGCAGATTTAGTGTAGTTTTCAAAAAATCTCCTTGCCGAGTTGCCATTGTTGGTGGATCCACTGCCTTGTTTCACAACATCGAGAAGTAAGCCCGTTTCTCTTCTTACAGCCTCTTGAACTCTTTTCTTCCTGTCATCAACTTGCCTTTTTGCTATATCACCCCTTACTTGCCATGATTTTATGTCTAATTTGTAGGAAATGTGTAATAAGCATTCCATTGAGCGAATCCAAGCGTGAAGGGTGCTTAAGCTATATTTATACATGTCCTCGTTTGCGTGTTTATCTTTGATTAACTCTAAATTATTCATTTCTTTAGGACAAGCCTTGCATATGTCACACACTGAAGCTGCTGTATATGTCACACACTGAAGCTGCTATATAATGGAATGAATTTTACCATCAATCATTGTCAACAGCAGTTGGTGTTTGACACTAATTCCATCAGTGATGGTGGATGGAGTTAAGGCTTCAATCTCTGCTTCGATTTCAGCCATCTCTCTCTGCACATTTTCTTTGGTTTCCTTTATAAACTTAAACAATATTGGCCGGCAAAATGAAGTGGAAGATGGTCGCTCGTTTTCCCAAATTGTTACACCTTTTGAGACGAGCCGCAGTGGTACAAGACTAATCATAAAATTACTATCAAGATCGATTTGCTCATCTTCACTCGTCCTTTGATGATAAATGCTTTGGCTAGATGATCCGTCAAAACCCCATTTGCTGGTCAATACGAGCTGTTGATTGGGATCAACAGGGGTTTCTAACGACCTAATAAGTCTTCTTGAGGTTAAATCCATCAAGGCTTGTAATTTGATTTTTGCAGAGCTCTCTGTAACTGTGAGATCTTCTTTGGCCGGATAGCACTTAATTTTTTCTTTAACCAACATGTAGTAACTCGGGTATTGAAGAGCTCCTTCTTGAGTGTTGAAATCCCGAAGAGTGTTATAGCGCCATTTCGATAAGTTCATCGATACATAAAGAGCCAATGCCTTCAAAGGGGATATTTCCCGTACCTGAATTGATTTACCTTCAATGAAGGCTTTGATTTTTGAGGCCTCTTCTGGATTCTCCGTCAAGTATTTCATAACATAAGCTGTATCGCTTTGTCCTGCCTTTTGAAGCGCCCTTTCGGCCGAAAACATAATTTCAGCGCTGCTACTGCTGCATGAAAGACTATCTTCAGTGCGTCTTCTTTTTTGCCGGTTACTAAGGTCCTCAAAAGATTTACGAGGACTACGATGTGTACAAGTTGAAGCATCAGATTTAGCAGGAGAAATTATGGGCTCGATGACGTCACTTATATTTTCTGTAGAAGGTTCCATATTTTCATTCTGTAATTCCGGCCATTGAATTGCAGCCTGTAGCCAAATCTCATGTTTCTTCCGAAACTTATCTGTGCTTCTTCCAGACTGTGTCCATTTTGCATAAATGCGGTAGCAAAATCGACGACACCAGTCTTTTAAACTTGTTTCAGCACTTTCACATAACTGAACACAACTGTTATCTTTTAAAACACTGAACAAATAGTTAAAGTCGCGTAAATCTTTATGTGCGCGTGCGCATAAAGCAACGTGAATATCAAGATTTGTATTAAAATTTGGAAAATACATTGCGAGATTAGCTTGGATACAACGAGGTGTAAATCAACACTGATTTTAAAGTTACTAATAGTGACCTATTTATATAAAATCCAGGTATCCCAGGTATCCTTTGTTAAATATTGCAAGGTAATTAGTTATTGTGATAATTAGTAAATGATGCATGCTAAATTAGTGTATTAAGAGCCATTTAGTAATTAAATAATAGCAATGTTCTTATCAGTAATCATTAGTGCATCAGTTTTATATGTAAACCTTAAGTCCCTAATTATATATCCTAATTAGCTTATATCTTCTCTAATTGGCTGCTCGGAAATGTTATTGTAATAAGGTAAACCTTTAGAAAAACGGTTTTAATCAACAAAATAAACAAAAAATAAAAAAATTGTGTTATAAAATAAACATCACTCTTTATCCCAGAAAGTGCACATTTGGCGCACTATGTGTCTTAGTATTAAATATAGCTCTTAGTATTAGCATTATGATATTAGAGACCGCTACTTGAAACAAGCCCGGAATCAGGAGGGAGAGAGCTCGATACACTCATTTTCATAGTAAAATTTCACATTTTCTCAAATTACTCCCGAAATATGGGAGTTATGAAGAAATTCATCACCACAAGTTATGAAGGCATTAAGTAATCGAATAAGATGGCATCATTAGTTTGGCATAATTTTACTCTTTTTTTTCGGACATGTCTACGTCCAACCGCTCCCATACATTCGTTCCACTGTGCGCCCATTGTGTCACTCCTTGTAAAATTTCAAGATTTGTATCTGTAACTTTTATGGTGTACATAATAAAGAATATTCTATTCTATTCAATCCCACTTAAACCAAAACGAAGTACAGGCTGAAAACATTCCCAATTTCCATCCACACTAGTCCAGTTTGCATGTTAATTGACAATGCCAAGCCAATTAATCGTACGCATTGGTTCAGATCTCGGCCCCGATCGAAGCCGAAAGCCGATGCGACGCAACTCGGCCCATCACTATGGCCACCTGCAACCAATTACGTTAGGGTTGACTCGTGATTAAAAATTAAATCGTTTTTGATTGAACTGGTGTTTGTAAATTGGAGCTTTCCACATGTTTCAAAGTTGAAGATGTGTTAAAACAGGAAGCATTTATTTACTTAAACTTTAGTAATTACATATAGCATATATGTATCTATGTATCTAATAAATAGCCTTTGTGGACAGGACATTAATTCAGACTTGTTACAGTTGTAACGGCAAACATGGCATTTAGTTTAAATAGGTTTTATATTTTTATTATTTTATCAATATTTTACATAGATTCTCATATATTTTGTATATGTGAAACGTGGTAGGCTTAATAAACTAGATTTGTAGACCATTTATTTTTAGTTCCTGGTACTTCTTGACAGGCCTACACTGTCCACCCATACCTATTAATTTCATTATATGTACTACTGCCATTATTTTTTTCACATATCCATAAACAACCATTTAGCTGGCAACCACTTGACTCTAACAAAAATTTGGCACTTTAATGCTTAATATTACACAAACCGAAAAATGGTGTTGACAATACCTCATACTATGGTATAGACGAGACTATAAAATATCATCCCCACATTACGTACAAGGGAGGTAAAAACCGCATAAAAAAATTTTTTTCAAGATCTTATTTTAGCACTTTGTTGGTGTGATTAATATACCTATGCCAAATTACAGCTTTCTAGTACTTAGTGTCTCTGAGCTACAGTGGGGACAGACAGACACACAGACGGACGTGGCGAAATTATAACGGTTCCTTATATGTACTTGTCCCATTATTTTTTTCACATTTCCATAAACAACCATTTAGCTGGCAGAGGGGAGGGGGCACTAGACTCTAACAAAAAATCTGCACTTTAAAGCTTAATATTACGAACGACCTATCCAACGATACCCCACACCATAGGATAGACGAGCAAACAAAATATCATCCCCAGATTACGAACAAGGGTCACAAAAATAAAATATTTCAAATCTTATATTACTACTTTGTACATTTGGCACAGGTACCTTATGCCAAATTACAGCTTTCTAGTACTAAGCGTCTCTGAGCTACAGCGGACATGGCAAAACCATAAGGGTTCCTTGTTTACTACGGAACCCTAAAAAGATACAATGAAAAAACTACGACAACTTGTGGGTGTACTATTCACAGCATACATACCCCTGCCCCTAACTTTGAAAAAATACAGGCGTGATGTTATAAAGAAATCTCATATCCCCCACTTTTTCGCGCAACTGTCTTTTCGCGCAAGTGATTTCATGCAAGTGTCTTTCGCGTTTTGAGCAGTGGTAGCCCAGTGGGAACGGCCGCGACTTACGAGTTGTATGTCGTAGGTTCGAACCCAGACAGGCGTTTTACTTTGTGTAAATTATTACAACACCACTGCTCTCAAAGCAGTGAAGGAAAACATTGTGAGGAAACCGGCATGTCCTAGAACCAAAAATTCGAAGACATGTGACATCTACCAACCCGCACTGGGCCTGCGTGGTAGATTACGGCCCACTCCCTCTCACAGAGAGGAGGCCTGTGTCCCAGAAGTGGGAACATTATGGGCTGATTATGTGTCTTTCGCGTAAAAGTCTATTCGCGCAATCGCGGAAAAGTCTTTTCGCGAAAGTGGGTGCGTGCAAAAGTCCGTTCGTGGAAGTATCAGTTGGTCTAATAGAGTTTTTGATCCTCCAAAGGAACAGGATTTAATGGCACCAACTTTTTTTTTTTAATTGCTCATTTTCTTGCTGACTGTAATTTTTTTCAAAATCTGTGTACGCAGATAAAATGTTACAAAAAGTTAAGAACAGTCTCCTAAGACCGATTTCGTTTAGCTACAACAGTTGTAGTACCTGCCCTTACTGTTCTATTCTATTTTTGTCTATGGCAATGATGCCGATGTCGACAATTCTGCCAATGTGTTGAGAATACATGCAAATAAAAAAAAAGAGAATATTACTGTTATCTCTCACGCTGTATATGTCATGATGATTGACTGCTTAGCCCCTATAGCCTATATTATATAGCGTGATGATAATCATTCTAAAGATTAAATCTGTAACTTTCTGCAATGTTTAACCGTTTGGCTCGTCTTTTTACACTTTGCTGTAAATTATAGAAGAATACAAACATATGTATCGCAATGTTACTCATCTGCATCTACCATAGCAAATTGCGTGATAATATATAGCCTACCGACTGACCAGACTTATAGGAAATATCTATGCCAAATACGAACAGAATCTATACGGTAGAATTTGCGTGATGCTGGAAACAGATAAACAGACAAAAATTCTAAAAACTATATTTTCGGCATTAGAATCATTCCGAGACTTCGCAGCAATGACTTTTTTTCAAAAATATTCAATTTACAATTTTGATATCGCTACAATTTTATTAATTATACTAGCTGCTGCCCGCGGCTTCGCCCGCGTGGCTTTTTCTAAAATAAAGTAGTAAGTTACTCCTACAACATCAGTTATATGCCAGAAAATGTCCTGTTAAAATCGGTTCAGCCGTTTCGGAGATTAGTCGGAACAAGCAGACAGTGTTTTTTTGTTATAAGTACCGTATATACTTTCATATGCATTTAGTAAACAGCTGTTATTTTGACATTACAAACAGACACTTCAATTTTTTTTATATTATAGTTAATAATAAAAATAAATAAAATTTCTAAAATAAAAGTAGCCTAAGTTACTTCTTATTACTTCAGCTATCCGTCAAAATCGTCCCGAGATTAGCCGGAGCAAACAGACAGAAATTGTAAAAACATGTTATTTTGGTATATGTACCGTGTATACATCCATAAGCATTCAGTAAAAAGCGGTTATTTTAATATTACAAACAGACACTCCAATTTTATTTATCTGTACTGTATGTATGTATGTATAGATGTATAGATATCACTGTAGCACTTTACATCAGTGACACAAAAGTCGTAAAGGATATTAGGATCGAGGAATTAGTCAACTCAACCATTCGCATTTCATTGCTAACCAGACCAATCACTCAACAATTTCCTTTCCGTCGCTATAAATATTTGTTGTACCCATATGAAGCAGTATAAATACCGTTGACATGTCAGAAAAAAGTAATATCGACGCTAAAACATTATTACTCGATCCATTGAATATTATACCTACGAGATAAAGGCAAGCCGACCTTGAATCCGCTGAGAAACTTCGAAGCCCCAAAAAACTATCTTACAAAAACTCCTCAGATTTACCCAAAACTTCAAAAATCAACTTTATCTTGACAGTCTTAAAAGCGTGTAAAATATAGAAGATGTGTCGAACAATGTTGGTAGTAGGTATTTGATTCACAATGTTGAAATCTTTGGAGAATCTGAGATTGATCTTTCGGTCAGTGTGATGTATGCCATCAATCCGAAAAGATAAAGAATGTACGGATTTTTCTTTTGTGACTAGACAAGGCCGCATGTTTTTCAAAAAAAATACCTCACTTTTTGTATAAGACAAGTCTTAATTTACTTAGTCAATTGATTTTGTTGTCACTAAATGTATGTAGAATTCCTCCTTGAATTATATGTTTTTTTATTTTTTATTGTTTTTTTATTGTTTTTTTTTCGTGCTATCTGCAAAATAACAATAGAGGCATATCCGGGGTCCCATGGTTCCCCTCACTTAATGCGTAATTATATTCTATCAAACAACACTTACTCAAAACTCTCTCAATATTTCCCAGTGTTAAGCCTATAATTCTAAAAAATGTTGTATTATATTTTATGTCACCAGCTTGTTTGCACACTATAAATAAAAGCATAAATCAATTGAGGTTTACTACATAAATAATATTCCTGAACCCATTTTATCACTTTAACAATCTTCAATTAAATCGGTAATACTCCGACGGTTTACAGCCTCTAACTTTATTCAAGGTTATAAATTACGTAGTCTCAAACAGTATTTCATTGAAGTAGACACCTAAGGAACGTGATGGAACTCTGAAATTGTATTAAAACATGGCTTGGTTAATATTGCTCTTGTCATTAATAGTCTCATGAATTTGAGGGCCTGTTTTATTATTTTGGGATATGCATTATCCACCAGAAGAATTAAAAATACAACAGAATTCAATCATCCACTTTGTCCCACTAATTGATTTTTGTGGGGCAAATAAGACGTTGACATGAAAATTTAATTAAAATGTATTTTTTTTAATTGAATGTTTATTGTTAACACCAAATTTAAATAGTGACAGCCCTAGTAGGACAAAGCAAAACTCATAGTTCATGCGAGTGTAATTTGCCCCACCATAATCAATTAATGGGACAAAGTGGACGCCAAAATGTGAATATTCCACTTTGTCCCACTGGTTGTACGAATAGGTGGGGTAAAGTGGAATAATCCCAGAATTTGTATTAAATTATCTGCCCGATATTTAAGCTGAGCCTTAACTTCCTTAAGGTGGTAAAAGCAGCTCTAGAAGTAACGATTTACAAGAAGTAATTAAATTAATACTCATGTTATTGAAGAATGATTAACTAAACTACCAATGCCAAAATACCAGTGCCCACTATCTGAGCATGGACCAAAATAGCAATGGAATTACATAACAAGCAAACTGGTTTGCCGATTATAGTGCTTCAAGGGGTAAGTCGCGGGAAGGTACTAAGGGGTTACCGAAGCCCCTGGCAACACAGGCAACACGGAAGAAAAACGGGGGGTTTTAGTCAGTAAGAGTCTGACACACCCTCCCGCTATGCCCAGAGCGGGAGAAGTTATTTGATGATTTCCCACCCAAAAAAAAGGGGTAACTGGGCGTCGTACTATTTCCTAGGAATCAAAACTTAAAGAGAAACGACCTGACCCAACTATTTATTTAGCAAAAATCAAACTGCGGTAATAACAGTTATGACGGTTAAACAAATGCAGTTAAATATTTAATTAAGAGCGCTTTTTGTTCTTGAACACATCTACAATGGGTATAAATAATCCTTCCGTAGGTTACAATAATCCCCATTAATTTCAGAAATATTTTGATACATAACTTTCCATTCAAATTACAAGATGGTTATTAACATTAACTAAATTAAATTAAAACTAACTTAAACATAAAAAAGACCCTCGAGGCATTGTTCCGAGGATGCTGGCGGCATTTCCTCGCTGAATTGCAATGCTGATGCGTTGCGCGAGCCGCCAGCTTGTCGGTCACCAGTTCACATCAACTAGACGTTTCGCGATTTCCGCAAATAACTTATGCGCACTGGGACCCCACAGACCGAGGGTCTCGTCGCCAAAGGGCACAAAGTTGTACTCTCTGCCAAAGCCTCTATATTTTATCATTTTCAGATTTTCAGCATTTTCTGCCACTGCACCCGCTTTAGAAGTAGTCCGATGGAGGTGGGACGGTGCCAGTGTGTCTACACGGGTAGCGTAACTTGCCATTTATTTCTTATTGACGCTGCGCTTGACGCAAACTAAATATTTATCAAGTTATCTTGCATTGGCGAGAGTTGAGATAATATTGTTTCAAGCCCCTCCATTGAAGAGCCCCCTTAATGTAGGCTTTTAAACTGTGTGTTGGTGATAGCCGTTAAATAACTATGTGTTGGTTTAATAGGGCGGTAATTGGCACTCTCGTACGAAATGTGTGAACAAGACTTTGTTGATTTTGAATATATTGTTTGTTTTAAGAGTAGTGCTTGAATATAAGTGCTTTACTTCGTGTGAATAATTTTATCACCACTGCTTTTAAAGCGGTGAAGGAAAACATCGTGAGGAAATCGGCATGTCTTAGAACCAAAAATTCCAAGACATGTGACATCTACCAAACCGCACTGGGCAGGCGTGGTAGATTACAGCCCGCTGCCTCCAGCGGCCCACCAGGCCAGAGGCCTGTGTCCCAGCAATGGGAACATTATACGCGGGTGGTACCTATACCGAAAGGTCGAGGGGTACGGATGTCAGTGACTTCAGGCCAATAGCGGTACTGAGCGCACCAGCTAAGGTATTCGAGATGGCTGTTCACAATTGCCTTTATACATAGATAGGCTCTCATTTGTCTGATACGCAACACGGCTTCCGTCCTGGGCACGGTACAACGGGGAACTTGCTTCACCTGATGACACAGTTGGTACCAGCTGTCGACGCTGGGCTTCAGGTTGACGTAGCCTATCTGGACTTTAAGAAGGCGTTCGACACAGTCGACCACGACATACTCTTGTCAAAGCTGGCGGTTATGGGCTGCACATATCATACTGTAAAGTTCTTCGCCAGTTATCTCCGAGATAGGCGTCAGTATGTGGACTGTGGCGGACACTTCTATGAGCCCTACTACACCAGATCGGGCGTCAGTCAGGTTACTAATTTGGGACCCTTATTATTTATTATTATGGTAAATGATTTACCAAAGGTAGTCAGGTCAACATGTATACTGTTTGCTGACGATCTTAAGCTATCTGCAGTCATAAAAGACATTGCGGATAGTGACACGCTGCAGCACGATTTGGATAGAGTCACTGAATGGAGTTACTGCAATAAGCTATACTTTAATGTATCAAAGTGCTCGGTGCTTTCATTCACACGCACACGAATCCCACAACACCCCCAGTACAGCATGGACGGGGAGCCGCTGCAGCGTGTCATAGAGGTCAAGGATTTAGGCATTCATTTCGCCAGTGATCTGCAGTTTCGCAAACACGTGGTACACGTTTGTAAAAAGGCGTACAGGAATCTGGGATTTGTGCTGCGTCAGGCAAATGACTTCACAAACATCAGTGCACTGAGGGCTTTGTATGAGGCTCTTGTGAGGAGTCATCTGGAATATAATGCGGCCGTCTGGAGCCCGAGTGAAATTAAATACAAAAATATGCTCGAACGGATACAGAACAAATTCGTCAGATTTATTTATTTAAAGCTGTATGGGAGATACCCGGGATACCCGTTACTGTATCCTAACTTATTCTGTCTCGGTATGGTGGGCTATTACAAATTAGAAATTAGGCGTGAAGTGGCACTGGCAACGTATATTTTCAAAGTTTTAAGAGGTAGTATACAAAACTCAGGTATACTATCAGAAATTGGGTTTAATTTACCGGATAGGTACGTGGCGCGGCGACGCAAGCCGCAGCTGCTGGTGGTGCCGAGTGCGCGCACTAACCTGCCGGGGCGCGCACCGCTGACTCGTGCGCTGCGCACTCTGAACACGGTGGCGGATGCCATAGACATATTCACCTGTACACTGGGTGAGTTCACAAGGGCCACGTACTGTGTAGCATAGATAAAGTTAAGTATATTTTAAGTTACTTTGTCGCATTAGATTTATTATCTGTAATGGCAAAGGAAACATTTCATGTGATAAATAAATAAATTATAGGCTGATTATGCTTGAATAGGAAGGGTGGTAACAAAGAAGGGGACGGTAAAAATTTACAGTTTAAACAGTGTTATGAGTGATGTAAAATGAAAGCACAAAACGACTTAATCGATTTTTTTTTTGGTTATGGCTTATTTGCAAGGATCCCTCGGGGGATCTTGACTGCTTAACCGGGCTTCGGCGGGGCCAGAAGGGCCTCTCACCTATTTAGTTAAAAAGTTGTATAGGTAGCACAGCTAAGGGCGTCCCATAGTGGGACTCGAACCTAGGCTTAGGGCGCTACCGGCTACTGAGTAAGTGGGGACTTGACAAATCTGTGAGTTATTATTAGGTACATTGTTTATGTTTACTTGCGCCGCGCGGGCGGGCGGGTTCGAGGGACGGGGGGAGTATTTTGTTACTCTACTTCGCGGAGGTACTCGCCGTCGAATACGGAATGTCGGTGTGTGACTTAATCGAATTATTTTCAGTACTTTTATAGTGACTTAACATAATATAACATCACTACGCCTGTATTTCCCGAAAGGTTAGACAGAGCTGTACCTATATACAGGGTCAAATTTAATTAGCTGGCGAAACTCCACAGACGTGATGGGTTTTTTTAAATATTTAAACACGATAAAGCAAAATAAAAAATAATTTGATGATGTTTTTCGGGTCGGCGACCCTATTTTAGTATTGTTACTTGAAATATCAGTTATCAAACAGTTTGTTTTTATTATTTAAACTTCACAGACGTAATAGGGAATCCATAACTAAACATCACAATGGATAAAAAAAACTGTTATTCTTCAATACTTCAAGTATCTATACTACCAGCGGTCGTTGACTCCATTTGTTTTTATCATGAAATCATAATGTTTTTATTTTATTGTGTTTAGATATCGTTACCCTGTATACTCACATTTCGCCAGTTATGTAAAGCGATTTAATAACTGCAATATTATGAAAAACCGGCCAAGTGTGTGTCGGACCACGCACAATGAAGGGTTCCGTAGTTAGGATGATTTTTTTTTTTGATTTTTTTTCCTAAGAACAAACTAAACATTGTAGGTGAAAAACATGTACCCTTGTACATTCCAACCGCAAATATAAATTTGTACGCACAATATTGAGGGATTTATTTTAAGACCATAGACTTCTTATAGGTTTTCCTGTAAATAATCTTATAGTAAAGGACTATTTTCCGTATCTTTTTCTAAATTTAGGCTCAGTAGTTTCGTCTATTATCTAGTATTTTCATCTGGTTTTCTTAAATAACTTTAAAAGTAAGTTAAAAGTAAGTTTAATTTAAAATTAAAAAATATATATCTGTCTATCATGATATGTCACACGGTAAAGTATGCAAAACGTTTTTCTAAATTTTCTAATTTGCCCCCAAAAAATGATCCCCATATTTAAAGTTCATTTATTTACGTTACACGTCCGTGTTTGGGTCACAGAAATTCATAAGTGTACCAAATTTCAACTTAATCGGTCCAGTAGTTTTGGAACAAATTGGCGATTGCGACAGACGTATAGAAAGACGAGACACACGAGCGATCCTATAAGGGTTCCGTTTTTTCTTTTGAGGTACGGAACCCTATCCTAACCTAACCCTATTTTACCTAGAAAAAGTTAGGTTCTCTTTATTGTGAAGTATTTTTCGTTTACGAGCGAAGTTTTAAGGCAACGAGGATGATTTAGAGATTCGCCTTTAAGCACCACTGCAGCACTTGGTTGAAATTTATGACCAGTGCGGATGATGAACATACGTTTTGCTTTACGGCAATGCACGCAGCTGCACTGGCGCAGAACCAGATGGAAGTGCGAAGGTAAACTCTTATGAAACGTAATGGTAGCCATACAAGTTGTGGATCGCCCGGAGGACACGGTGGAGCAAACGGTGGTAGTCTGCCCGACGTGGGCAGAGCACCGCCGTGTCCACGCGGATACAATTGGCGGCGGAGATCTCTCGCGTCCAGCCCTGGTCCAGGCCATGGTATGGAGCGAGAGGGCATGGGCAGGAAGCGAAGAAGGAGGCGGGACGTTTGAGGGAAAGGCAAGAAGCTCGCCGTCCGATAAAGACCAGGCCCAGGTTGAGGGCGCGTTGTGATCCACGGGCGCCTCAAAGAGAATATGTCAGCACAAGTGTAGGGTCCACTAGGGCCGATGCCTGCCGGTGTCGCGGGAAAGTCCGAAAGCCGAGGCCCCTGTCAACACAGGCAACGGAAGGAACACGGGTGAGTTTTAGTCAGTAAGAGTCTGGCACGGCCTCCCGCTCCGCCCAGAGCGAAAGAAGTTATTTCATAACTGCCCAACCAAAAAAAAAAACTACACGTTACGATATACTTGCGTAAGTTTAGACAAGTCTTCATGACATCGATTGGCTCGGATACTTGTGCTAATTCATCCCACACACGTTACTATATGCTTGTGCAAGTCAGAGTCGCAAACTCGGACTTGCACAAGTATATTGTAACGTGCGTGGCCTGCATAAGAAGGGTGTGAGTGAAAAGCGCCTTCATTACTCTCACAAATCATGTTGAAGTTCAGTTAAGTGAGATAAGTTGAAATTTTGTTAGTCCTTATTTTCCCATTTCAATTTTCATAATTTTTTCTAAAGGGAGAAAAAGTTTCACACAAATAACCAAATAGATCCCCTTACCCGCTGATTTTTGTACTAGCAACAGAATCTTAAAGACAACTTAAGGTACCTAGGTCGTAGCAACCGGAGAAAAACATTAAAAAGACCTTTTAAAAGATTTTTTAATAATAACCATGTCTGTGTGGAAATATTTGGTAAAAGATGGTCAATGAATAATTGTCACTAAATCGTGTCTACGACAGGCTGATCTATTTTATAAAAATCTTATCGTCAAAACTTAGGTGAAGTGAGCTGTAAACCTGCAGTGCTATTCTGTAACCTTCTCACCGTGAAAACTTAAGTGAAGTGAACGTGGACTGATCTGTCAGTGTCATCCCACCTGATACTAGGGATGGACCAAGGATTGCATTTACAATCATAATCTAGATTTAAATAATATTTATATGCTTATTCTATTGATCATAATTAGTTAACTGATGAGATAAACGCAAACCCATGACCCAACCACGATGTGTTTTGAAGAAGCGATAGTGGATTGAGTCGACTAAAGACTGTGCGACGTTATTCAGCGTTGTTACGAGTATTAACCCAAATAGATAACCGTGTGTCAAGTGATCGAGTGAGAAAGTGTGCCTGGCTGACGGAACATAGAATTTATCCCCTCACAAACTATGTGGAAACCTAACTAAACGATGAGTGTGTCTGTGTACGTACATTAGCCATTTGAATAAAAAACGTGCGGATTATTTAATAAGTACCTTTCTAATATTTTATTATAGGTAGGTAAATTTATACCGACCTACGCGTTGCTAATAATAAAATAATATTCATAAAATCACCGTCATCAATACTATAACAAAATTCAACAGTTCAACTGACACTCGCGCAGCGCGCACCGACCGGTGAGCGGCTAGGCTCACTTCATCCAGCCCAAGTGAACTGATGTTGCTATGGCAACATCACTTCACGTAGCCGATACACTTGGGCGCGGGTGGTTGCTATGGTTACGAGAATCGGGTGAAGTGATAAGATCACGCCGCGCTTGCGCGTGAGGCGCTGTTATTAATATGAAAATGAAAATGAAATGAAAAATACTTTATTGCACAATAGGTTTTGCAGTGAATACAGTAAAAAAAAAAAAAAGTTACACTTTACAAATGAACACTTGTATGCTACAACAATGGTGGGGGTACTGTCCTCTTAGATAGGCTATACAATAGCCTGTAGTAAAGAGAATCAGTGCCGTATCCCTCTAGGAGTGGAAAATCAGTTGCTTAGTGTTTTTGTACAATTCAATAATTTAATTATTAAGTATAGTAACGCAAAACAAAAGAAAATAAAAGGATAATAATTAATGAAAATGCTTGAAAGTATAAGTATATATTTTATGTGTGGTATGTGAGTAGGGGTGTGGTGGGGAATGTGTGTTTGCGAGTGTCTGTATGTGTGTGAGACGTAAGTGTGTGTGTGTGTGTGTGTGGGCATGTATTGAGAATATATATGTTGCGAGTAGACGTACTTATGATAGTGTAGTAAACAAGGATTCGGTTTCCTCATACGTTTTGTCTAGTAGGTAGGAGCGGATTGCTGATTTACATTCTTGAACAGATAAGGGATAAATTGAGATATTTGCATTAATTGTGTTATACAAGAAAGGGCCAAGATAGAAGAAAAATTTTTTCGTAAAAGAGTAGCGGGTCTGTGGAAGGGTACATATTAAATCTTTACGACGTTTTTTAAGTTTAACAAAGGGAGTAGAGTGATGTTGTAACAAGATTGCATGATAAATAAACAACTGTCGAACGTTAAGAACGTTGCAACTTTTGTATAATTGAGTGGTGGAAAATAAAATAGGCCGAAATGTTGCAATCTTTAGTACTGCCCTGTGAGCAATCTCCAAAGGAAGTAGCGTGGTTTTTGAAGTACCACCCCAGCGGGAAATGCAGTAAGATAATATTGACTGACAAAGAGCGTAGTAAACATTACGGATAATAAAATGGTTAGCTACAAGTCTAAGAGTTTTAAAAATAAATATCAATTTTCGCACCCTACTCGTCAGTGCCTCCACGTGGGCTTTAAAGTTTAAGGTATTATCTAAAATTACACCCAAGTATTTAATTTTGTTAACAGGCTCTATTTGACTGCAGTTACAATTCTGTGTAATATGTGTGAGACATGTGTGAGCAGTGAGGGATAAATGATTTTTTGGCTGGGATGTTGCGCTAATAGAAAATGTGATGAATTTGGTTTTGCTTGTGTTGAGTGTGAGGGTGTGAGCCAGAAGCCAGTCAAGGGTGGAGTCAAGACCCGTTTGAGCATGAACTTGAAGTTTTGACCAAGAGTCTGCGAAAAAAGTTATTGCGGTATCATCAGCGTAGGTTACAATCTTAGAATTTGGAATGGAGAGATTGCAAAGGTCATTAATAAAAACAAGAAACAATGTAGGCCCAAGAATACTCCCCTGTGGGACACCATATTTAATAGGCAGCTCGTCACTTACGTGGTTTCCTATTTTAACGACTTGCGTTCGATCTGTGAGGTAACTATGGAAAAACTGGAGTTGTGGTCCTCTGACACCTATATTTTCTAGTTTTTGTAAAAGGGTTTTAATGGGAACGGTATCAAACGCTTTCGCGAGGTCTAGAAACACTGTAAGTACTTTTTTATTGTTATTAAGTTTTGAAACAATAAAAGTCGTTAAATCATGTACTGCGTCAGAGGTGGACTTCTTTACGCGAAACCCAAACTGCTGTGGTGAAATAAGATTAAAGTGCTCTAAGTAATCTCTCAGCCTTTTATTAATGAGGCGTTCCATTACTTTGGACAGAGCACTTAATACTGCGATTGGTCGATAGTTATTGGGTGAGTTCCCATTGCCACCCTTGAAGATGGGGTGAATAAGTGCCCTTTTAAACGAAGTGGGAAAAACAGAGGTTTGAAAAGAGAGATTAAAAATATGGCTAACGATAGGTGCCAGAGTAGCGGAGTACCTTTTCAGAATAGTGGCTGAGATCCCGTCCCAGCCAGTTGCTGCACTAGATTTCAGAGAATGTATAGTTTCCAGAACTTCAGCGTCGTCAGTTTCCTCGAGGACAAACGAAGACATGCTGATAGGAGATTGTGATGGGGTCGTTTGGAATGGTTGCACAGTACTGCCGACAATTTTATCAGCGAGCTCTTTGCCGATGTTTACGAAAAAATTGTTTACTTTATTACAGGAATCACTTGGGGAATGTGAATTAAGTAATAGTTGAGTTGATGTGTGCTTTGTTTTGGAAGAGTAAGTTATGTTTTTTATAACAGTCCAGAGAGCCTTTGTATTTTGTCCTGCATTCTTTAGTTGTTCGCTGTCGTATTGCCTTTTGACTTTTTTGAGGAGTTTTGTACAGAAGTTTCTGTAGCGTTTATACGTCATAAGGAGGATTTCATTGTCCGGTGATATTTTAAGTTTTTTGTGAAGTGCATCTCTGTTGCGGATGCATCTCAACAAACCGGGAGTTATCCAAGGTTTGAGTATCCTTTTTCTCGCTGACTGTATCGATGTGGTTGAGTTCTCCATTATAGCTTTTGACAGGAGGTTAACCAGGCTATCCGTGGCAGCATTTGCGTCCTTTGTAAGAAGAATAGGGTTGAAATCTAGCTGCTCGTAAGTTTTATCTAGGCTTTCAAAATTGATTTTAGTTATAGTGTAGTTATTTTTTGTACGCGCTTTTTTAGTTTTGATGCATATTAAGGTGGAGTAGTGGTCAGTTATGGTAGATTCAAAAATTAAAGTGGTTGCAGGACGGTTTGTACGTATAAAAGTGTGGTCGAGGCAGTTGTTGCCTCTTGTCGGTAGGTAGTGAGCAGGAAGAAAACCATGAAATGCAAGACAATTTAAATAGTTTTGGGAGCGAGTATCTAGGGGTGACCCAATGTCGATATTAATGTCACCGGTGAAAATAACAGATTTAAAGTCGTGTAGTGTTGGAAGTATATCATTTAGCGCACGTAAAAAGCTATCTATATTATTAGTAGACGGTGAGCGGTAGACGCATAGAACTGCTGTTTCCAATTTGGTCTTGATTATTAACCCAGATGCTGAGTTATAAAAGTCTGGTTCTTCTACCGTGGGATTAAGGAATGATTTTGTATAAACTACCACACCGTCACTCTGGTTAATATGTTTCGTGGTTTTATGACTGGTATAACTGTCTATTTCAGGGATTTGCTGATTTCTCAAGCAAGGTAACCAGCATTCTGCAATATCAATTTGAGTTTTTTTTTTTTTGCCATTTTTTTAATTTTAAATGCGCGACAAACAAAAATTTGCTTTTACCAAGATGGCGGCTGCGAAAAGGTTCAGATTTTTGATCATGGGTGTCGTTTTCATGGTTTTCGGGGGTGTTAAAGCCGATAGTGTGGTCAAAATTAAAAAGCAAGATGGCGGCTGCGAAAATGTTCAGATTTTTCATCATGGGTGTCGTTTTCATGGTTTTCGGGGTGTTAAAGCTAATAGTGTGGTCAAATCTAAAAAGCAAGATGGCGGCTATGAAAATTGCCAAACCTTTTGGAATAAAAAAAACCAAATTGATTTCCTGACTGAATTTCTGTTTTGCTATTTTATTTAAAAAAAACCCTTAATAGTAACTTTTCAACACTTAAATACTAGTTTTGAAATGATATAAAATGATCAATAGAATTCGCATAAAAATATTATTAAAATCTCGATTATAATTATAAATGTAATGCTTGGTCACTCCCTAGCATCAGTGGGATGACACTGACAGCTCACTCCACGCAAGTTTTCACGGTGAGATTTTAACAGAATCGACATGCTGCAGTGCTATTCTGTAACCATCTCTCAGTGAAAACTTAGGTGTAGTGAGCGTGGAGTGAACTGTCAGTGTCATCTCACCTGATGCTAAGGATTGACCAAGGATTACATTTACAATCATAATAGAGATTTTAATAATATTTTTATGCTAATTCTATAAATTATTTCAAAGCTTTGTAAAATACTTACCTACGCGTTGCCAATAATAAAAGAATATTCATCAAATCATCGTCATCAATACTATTACAAAATGCAACAGTTCAACGGACACTTGCGCAGCGCGCGCACCGGCCGGCGGGCGGCTAGGCTCACTTCATCAAGCCCAAGTGAAGTGATGTTGTTATGGCAACGAGAATCGAGTGAAGTGATAAGATCACGACACTCGCGTGTCGCGCTTACCGACTCACTTCACCTATCCGATTCGCTTCGGCGCGGGTGGTTACTATGGTTACGAAAATCGAGTGAAGTGATAAGATCACGCCACGCTTGCGCGTGAGGCGCTGTTATTAATATCAAGTTTTTTTTTTTCAAATTTGCCGTTTTTTATTTTTAAATGCACGACAAACAAAAATTTGTTTTTACCACCTTTATATCAAAATCCAAAATGGCGGCTACAAACATTTTTCATCATGGGTGTCGTTTTCATTGTTTTCGGGGGTGTTACAGCCGATACTGAGATCAAATGTAAAAAGCAAGATGGCGGCTGCGGAAATGTTCAGATTTTTCATCATTGGGGGTGTTAAATCCGATAGTGAGGTCAAAATTAAAAAGCAAGATGGCGGCTGCGAAAATGTTCAGGTTTCTCATCATGGGTGTCGTTTTCATGGTTTTCGGGGGTTTTAAATCCAATAGTGAGGTCAAAATTAAAAAGCAAGATGGCGGCTGCAAGAACGTTCAGATTTTTCATCATGGGTGTCGTTTTCATAGTTTTCGGGGGTGTTAAAGCCGATAGTGAGGTCAAATCTAAAAAGCAAGATGGCGGCTGCGAAAATATTCAGATTTTTCATCATGTGTATCGTTATCATGGTTAACGGGGGTGTTAAATCCAATAGTGAGGTCAAAATTAAAAAGCAAGATGGCGGCTGCAAGACGTTCAGATTTTTCATCATGGGTGTCGTTTTCATAGTTTTCGGGGGTGTTAAAGCCGATAGTGAGGTCAAATCTAAAAAGCAAGATGGCGGCTGCGAAAATGTTCAAATTTTTCATCATGGGTGTCGTTTTCATGGTTTTCAGGGGTGTTAAAGCCGATAGTGAGGACAAATATAAAAAGCAAGATGGTGGCTGCGAAAATTACCAAAGCTTTTGGAATAAAAAAAACCAAATAGAGTTTCTGACTGAATTTTTGTTTTGCTATTTTATTAAAAAAAAAACCCTAAATAGTAACGTTTCAACAGTTAAACACTAGTTTTAAAATAATATAAAATGATCAATAGAATTAGCACAAAAATATTATTAAAATCTCGATTATAATTATAAATGTAATGCTTGGTCACTCCCTAGCATCAGTGGAATGACACTGACAGCTCACACCACGCGAGTTTTCACGGTGAGATTTTTACAGAATCGACATACAGGTGCCTGTTCTTAATTGGCTGTCATTCCACCTAGGGATTGACTCTGTTTACAGCTTACTTCACCTAAGTTTTCACGGGAAGAATTTTACAGAATAGACTGGCAACATGTCAACAGAAAACTATATTGAAAAAACACACTTTCAACGAAAAAATTATAGAAAATGCTGAAACGAAATCCTGAAAATTTATTTGAGTTTTCTGCCAAACCATGTCACATAAGGAGTGACGAGACCCCCTGATCAAATATTTTTACGTAGCGTCAGGAGTTCCTGTCAAGCGTGATGGATGACGTCACCTATATCCGTTCTTATAGTCCTAATGTAAACGAGGCTTTCTTAGTATGTTTTCTTGTTGACGTGAAATAAAGTGGCATTGACGTTATACCTACCAGAGCAGACGACGACTTACTCGAAAATACCAATTTGGAACTTACGTCACCACTTTATCTCGATACCTCAATTTCCACTTATTTTTCGTTATAGATACTGCTGTTTATGTTTTCGTTTCTTTATTTACATTTTAACAAAGGTCTATCATGCGTCCGTCTCATTTACTTATAATTCTTTTTATTGTTTTGTAATAAATTTTATTGAAAATCACACTATTTATGTACATATTCGTTATTATTTTTATCTGACACAAATTTATTTTCTTTAAGTACGCATACACGTTGCAGTACAAAACTGATTAAAACTGTCACCTCACACTTCAGGTCCAGTTGAAGATCAGCGTCAGGCACTAGTTGTCTGTCATTTTTGCTGAATTGGGCCTTTTTGGCGCAGCCATGAGGCACTTTTTCCTGCCAATATCTTACATCGTACTTTACACTTTTTATTTGATTTTTATTAAAAAAAAAAATATCTGCTGTATATTGTGTGCCTTTTAGACCGTTCTTAATAATAATGTATTTTGCTTCTTTTCCACCCTCATTGCTTTCTTATTACTTCTATGGAAAGTCTATTAATATCAAGTCATAACAACCACAGTATCTCCAGTACTTTTACATACCAAAGAAAACCACACTACGATGAGATAATATATTTAATTATAAAAGTCACCCCATTTAAATACAAAGACGTCAGTTAACTTCGAATATCAAGTTATGAATGGCCGAGATACACACAGCCAACGAACAAAGGCGATGTCACTCGAGGGTCTTACAGCGCTATTTTATAGGGTTATGTATTTCAAGCAGGCATTCCCGAAACGACGTTTTAAGAACAATTGTAAACGGGGTTGGTCGGAAACAGTTAAAAAGAAATTATGAGTTAGTTTTATGAATACTGCAGAGTTTATTTTGGTATAATTTTGTGGGATTCTAAGAACGTTTTATAGGTACTTCTACTGTGTTTCTGTAAGTTTATTCAGTACATCGCTAATCTTATCAGGGCCCTTATTTTATATAACTAGAGACTTGACCCACTCTACTTACAACCTATATAGGTAATAGGTAATTCGGGCTGGTGTCCGCAACTCCACGTCAATGCGTGTATTTCGCGTACGGGTGGGAAACTGATTATTCCATGAATGCCAGAATTCCATGTTGTTAAAAAGTACTTACTTATTCCATGCTCAAGCTGTCATTTCTGTCATTTATCTATCTACAAATAATGAGGTCCTGGTACTATGTGTGTGTGTGTGTGTGTCAAACGCATGATAGTGTGTGTAATGTTTTATTTTATTAATTGAATTTATTTCTAATGCATATTATACAAAAATATTAGCTTTCTGCGCTCCTCCTCCATAAAAACTTTAACTTTGCCAAATTTCATACTCCGTCCAAAGTTTCCGCGTTTTCGCAAAATTGTTACATTTTCGCGACAGGTACACTGTTGCAAAGACTTGTACAATTGTCGAATAGGGTATTTTACTATATACGAGAAAATATCTATAAATATAGTATTGAAATAGTTTAGGCAAAAAGGAGTCGGAAAATGTTAGTTTTAGTTCATAAAATAACAAAATAAATTTTAAAATTCAATTCAACGTTTTCAGTTTTTCTTATCTGTTAAAAAACACCATGAAATAGTAGCCGCCATATTATTACGTCATACGGCTAGTAAACAAAAAAAGTGTCAATTATTTATTTATTTTATTTTATTAAAACTTTATGCACAAGTAAAAAAAATAATACCGTACAAAGGCGGACTTAATGCCTGAGGCATTTTCTACCAACGTCAACTTTAGGGTGATGCAGAAAAGATACATGGCAGGTGCAACTTAAGGGATAGATAACACGAAAATAACTATACAATACAAGAATAGATACGTAGATACACAACCTTCTTACAGTTTGGTCACTCACAAGCACTTGGTGTTCCACTCGCAGCCTTTGGACCAATTGAGTCGCCGTTGCATTTGGTTGAGCTCGCGCAGTAATTTGCAAAAATCGATCTTGTCTGGGGGTAGTGATGCGACTTGGCCCCCGGTGCCTCTCCGCTACTTCACCTGTGGCACGATAGCGTGTCCACAATCTTGAAATTACATTTTGGTGGGTCCCTATGGCCTCAGCAACATTACGCTGAACAGACCCAGCTTCCAGCATTCCCACAGCTCGTAACATCTCCGCCCTCGTCAAATGTTGGCGTTGCATGGCTACAATACCTCAATTTTAACTTTATCTTTCGTTTAAAAATGAAAAAAAACTGTAACTAAACGTAATTCGTATTGTTTTCTAAATTTCGCACAAATGAAAATTCCCTCTCCTACACATCAAGACATTTTTATGCCACCGAAACAAAAGAATTTTCAAAAATTTGAATTTGGAATTAGTCTGAGATAAATTACAAACAAATCGGTGTATGAAAGATTACAATGCGGCCAGTACTTTTCGAGTTATTTAATTGAGTATGAAATATCCCTAGACCGTGTTGATGTGTGTACATACATATAAACGAATAAACTTTGTCAGGAGAAATAACGATCGGTAGTGAAAAAATAACGATCAGTAGAGGAGACAACGAATCCAGTAAAATATCAGCGCTGGGATGTTTCTGCCAACTTCTTACGTATATGTTCACGTGCCTTCAGTTTAAAAGACAACTGACTGGTCGCCGTCCTGATGTTCAGAGGGAGCGCATTCCAAAGAAAGACAGCCTGGACAAAGAAAGAAGAGCGAATAAAACGAGAGCGGTGAGAAGAACATCGAAGAAGACGATTGTTGGTGGAACGAAGATTTTTACTATGGGCAGAGCACAAGTATTGAATATGGGAAGCCAGGTCAGAAGGAGAAGTGGGTGTGTTGAGAATAGAGAACAACATAGACATAATTATTATACAAAAGATCAGCACATTTGTTTTTATAGCCCAGTGACGTCATGACCACAGAGCAACATGGCGTCCACTGCGTCCAGCGTTTTTGTCAACCTACGCGCGAAATTTAAAAATGTAAGATTTTAAATGCATTTTTATGGCACTTATTGAGTGAATAAAAAAATTGTGATTTTTTTAGGGCATAATTAGCACTATAGAATTTAATTAAGACACTTCGAAAATGGGTGTAAGACCCTCTTGGCACCTGTCACCTGTCAGTTTTATTAAATATGCTCCAAGTCGTTTTCAAAAAACATGAATGAGTCTCAATCGTTCAATTGTTGATATTTTCACTACTAATTTGACAGTTATGTATAACTAACTGTGCGATGACACCCGTGATCTATATGGTCCTCATATCTGACCAAGATTATGTCTGGATTTTAAAAGAGACTTTGACCCTTGAGTTTTTTTCGCCATTTCTTCTCAGGGGTAGTCAGAAAGAAATGTCGACTCCATCTAGCTTATTTTTTAATATTTTTTTAATATGACGTGTAAAAGTAATTCTGATATCCTATTTACAGAATTAAGAATTTCATTTCATTTCATGATGACTATATTAGATCGAAAAAACACATATTCTAGAGGAGTTGACTCTCTAGATGCCCAATAATTCGCTGCAATAAGTCTCTTTGGTAAAAATAAAGAATTTTTGATGATCAAAGGGAAGGTTCAGTACGAAATTACAGGCTACTTTACAGGGTTAAGAGTTTTCAATGAAACGGTTCCGGAACAGCGTTTTAAGCACAATTGTACATTGTAAGAGGGTTGGACGGAAACGGTTAAAAATAAATTATGTGAATTTTATGAATGATGAAAGGGGAGGGATTTTGGGACAATTTGGAAAATTCTGTGCCCCTAATAATATAGGTAATTATGCTACGATTTTATGTAAGTGGAATTAGTAGTCAGTATTAAAGTTAAGTGTTTTATTTTACTTCAATTGTTAATTTAACGGAAGCCGATTTGACGGTAACATTTAATAAAAAAATCAGAGAGGTTAATGAATGATGGAGTATGGAGAGCGCAATATACAGGGTTATTCGTAACTTGACGTATTCCTTGCAGGACGTCATAGTAGGGTTGTCATAGTAAAATGCAACAAATGTTCTACCGAAGTTCAGTAGCTTTTGACTTATTTAGATTTTTATGAAAAATCCCATATTAAATCAATTGAAGCCAATTTAAAAATGATTTACGGCGCGATTGTACTGAAATTTAAGTTATTCACAAGTTTAACAAAGATTACCTAAGATCTGTAGCAGATCTTTGTTAATAATTAAGTTCAAAAATGCCTAAAACTTTGGCAAAGATCAATATTCAAACATTGAATTTTCTGTAATTTTTGCCATTACTTCGTACCTTTTTGGATAGCTGACAAGACAAGGATATTTTCCTAGTAATTTGTACATCAGGCGTAGTAATTATTTTTTGCACTAGACAACATTTTTTATGAAGTAATGGCGCCGACCTCAACGTGGACGAAGCCGCAGGAAGATACTAGTAGGCTATATTTTTAAGTACTTATATACAAACTGTAAGCCAATTGAAACCTTTTTATAAAAGTTATGGAAATACGAAAGATCGAGGGCCAACATTTTTCTTCGAAAACCAATATAATATTATCCTGAAACTTAACACATTCAATCGCATTGGAAAGTAGAATCGCTATTATCTTAGCAAATCTAACAATGAAGCCCGCGGTTCCACCTGAATTTCAGAAAAAAATATTCGTTTTTTAGCTGTCAACACGTGCCAAACAGACAGAGACAGACATACTATTATAATTAAATTAATTAAAAAATTAAAATGTTTTTATTTATGCTTCAGTTTACATATAAAGGGTTTCATGTCTGGAGCCTCCTTTTAAGCAAACAATGCCTGTGTTAGGAGACTCCGCTCTTCCATAGTACAGCATAATCTTAATCTATAAAACAACTCTGTAGGTACCTACCTAAAATATCTTAAAATATCAAATAAAAACAAGTATGTTAGTGAGAGTGTGATTCGAGTGTGAATACCAGTGCGTAGTGTGTCTGTATGTGTAATTGTATGTGAGAGTGAATGGGGGTGTGTGCGCGAGTGTATGCGAGAGTGAATGAGAGTGAATGTTAGAGTGTAAGGAGTGTATGTTAAAGTGTAAGTGAGAGTGTATGTGTGAGTGTATCTGCTACTTTATGTGCTCTAAAAGTGCCTCCGTTTCATCATATGTAAGTGTCTTTATCCAACTGGTTATTGTTTTTTTACATTCATAACTTTTTTTTGAGTATATGTTAATATGTCTGTTTATTTTGTTGTACAGTTGAGCAGACCGTTTATTAAATTGTCTACAAGCAAACATGGTTTTGGTTTTAGGAATTTGTGCAACAATGTCGGTCCTCCTTTTTCGTAATAAGTGTGGATCATATTGCAGGGTTTTATGCTTTTTTAAAACTATTTGGATAATGTACAGTTTTCTTACGGAAAGCAGATTACTCATTTTATATAAGATATCAGTAGGATATCTTTTACTTTTGTAGTACATTATCTTTATCAGAGCTCGTTGGGATCGCTCCACGTCTATAAAATTAGTTTTCGCTGCACCTCCCCAAATAGGGATGCAATATAACAAGACAGACTGCACCAAAGCCATGTAGATCTCATTAAGAACATTTCTTGGGGGGTCTCGTTTACTCGTAATATTATTTGGAACAACATGTCGAAGTGTTTTAAAGATCCAGCTTAATCTCCTAACCCTATTTGAGACCTGTTCTAGATGTGGATACCAGGATAACCGCTGATCGACTATCACGCCTAGATATTTAATTTGAGTTACTTGTTTTATGCATGAACAATAACAGTATCTGTTATTGGTATCACCGCATGTGTGTATTCTTAGATTGAGATCCTCGCTTGGTTGACTACTTTTGTTAATACTGAAGCAAATGTAATTGGTTTTTGACGTATTTAAAGTGAGCAGGTTATTATTTAGCCAATTAGTTACTTGTGCCATGCCCATCTCTGCTTTGAGTTTCACGTCTTGCCAGGATTTCCCAGAGAAAACGACAGCGGTATCATCGGCGTATGAAAAAACTTTTGCATTATTGATATGCATGTTGCAGAGATCATTTAAATATACCAGGAATAGTGTAGGGCCCAGTACGCTGCCCTGGGGAACGCCATATGTGACCTCAGCATCACTACTGGTCAGTTCACCCACCTTTACCCTTTGTTTTCTAGACGAGAGATAGTCTTTAAGCAATTTCAGAGGGGTATCTCTTATTCCAGCTTTTTCCAGTTTACTCACAAGAATAATAATAATAATAGCCATTTACTTCAAATCCATATAAGTGTTAGTAACAATTTTCTTAAGATCTATGTTAGTAGGTTAGGTACTGAGAAGAAAAAAAAAATATATTTGTCGGAACAGGAGGCCGATTTGAGCTGGAATCGAAACCGTTGAACATTTTACTGGGCGTAGATGTGTGCAGCGGGTGAGATGAATAAGTCTGAAGTTAATTTATTGATTTTTATGTTATATTTGAACTTGACATAATGTATAAAACGAAACGTTGAACAGTTTCTATGCACTTATTGTCCGTACGATGTCCGATGGTCAAGAGAGCTTCTCCACGCCACTGCACACTGTAGCACTCTCGTCGACTCGCACGAATGTCAGGCTAGACCCCGTCAGGGTAGATGTGTTCTTTGGGCTAGACTCTGTCGAAGCGCGCCAACTTCACACTTGCGTTTCGTTGTCAATTGACATCCCGTATTCATGACCTTTCCGATATATTTTTTATTCTTATTTTCCACCCAGTGTGGGACAGGCATTCCGGGATGCAATATAAAACGTTGTTGGTGCTACCGCGCAGTCTTTGGAATAGTGACGCCACTTTCTTGCGCACTATAGCGTGGAAACCGTCAATGCACGCATTTGCGAACATTTGCGATGTACTACAATGCCGCGGAAACCCCAACAGCATTCTGAAAGCATTATTATACTGTACAGTGTACATGCGGGACGTTGTAGACTCGTTGCATATACCAAACACACAGGCTGCTCGAGTAAAAATATTGGCATTAGGACCTAATTGTGTTGTTTTTACATCTTTAGTACATCGCGACATCGAGTAAGCCTACGGCCATTGTGCTCTCTGTCAAGTTAGGAAAATTAATTCAGCGGATACCTACAGTTACTTACAGCGGTCAGTTCACAACGCTTACCTACTTAATGCTTACAAGGCCAATTAACTATCCATGAAACACACACACACAAGTCGCAAAACCGACCTGTAGAATAATCTCCTCTTTTTTTGATGTTGGTTAAAAGCCAGTCTAGATTTAGCCAAGCTTACACTCAACTGGAACAAAAATACCATATTGTAACAGGACTGAAAAGGATAGGGGTGGTACTGAAACAGGATTTTATCACGATGCAAAAGGTAGTTTTACAGGGAATCCGGCTTTTCCCGCGAATTGAACGTATTTGCATGTGAATAGTGAGCTGATTGAACTGACTGAACTGAGATGTTCGCAATCTTGCCATATTTTATAGTCGTGTGTACAGAGATTTGTTACATTGGATTATATAATAGGTATAATGTGCAGGACGCCCGCTCGTAGAACATAAATAAACCTATATTTAATGTATAAATGTTTGTAATAAGCACGTAGCCTTAAGTTC
The DNA here is from genome assembly GCA_905333075.3 of Atethmia centrago. Classification (NCBI taxonomy): domain Eukaryota; kingdom Metazoa; phylum Arthropoda; class Insecta; order Lepidoptera; family Noctuidae; genus Atethmia; species Atethmia centrago. The sequence continues at coordinate 23,542,930 of HG995374.1, read as the reverse complement.
ATTTAGTATAAACATTTTATTGATTATTAGGAACTTTGTCATGATCGCGAGCGACTCTAGGTCAGGTTCAGAGCAGGTCTGAACTTGTCAAAACCTGTCCGAAACTTGAGCCACCACTGCCCGCCTCTGATTGGTGGACCTAGAGTCGATCGTAAACGTAATTTACATAATGAAAATTTGTTGGTAATTTAAAACCATCAAGACGGCGCTACCGCCGCTACTTGTCCCTATGTAAATTCATATAAGTATAGGGCAGTTTGAGCCTTCGAATCACTGTGTTTTGTGAATCCAGATATTACGATCAACAAGAACAATAAATAGTCTTCAAGTTTTAAAGAGTTTTAATAAGTGAACAAGTAGTAGCATCCTCCAATCCAGTGCACTCATGTGAGACCTACAAACCTCACATAAAATAAGAAAATGGTGGTTGTTTATGACAAACTTATTAACCATCACGCTATATTGTTATTATCGAAGAAGTTTCTTTTATCTTTGTTCATTATGATGTTTAAAAACAAACTGAAACAAATTTTAAATCATAAATGATACTATTCCACAACTGAGTTTAAGGAGGACACCACTGACATTTAGCTTATTACAATCTTACATTTAGGTTATTATTATTTTGACTTCTCATGATTATCATTATTCTGACTTTTCATCCTGGATCGCAAACAAAGTCGCGAGGCAGCTAGTGAAATATAAATAAACTAGAACACAATATATACATACTTACGCAATTAACGAACTAACATAAATTATACATATATTATATTAATGTAACTGCGGAGGTTGGATTTTCACAAAATTCGGTTACATTGCTCGGAGCAGACATTATTAACATTCAAGTATTACCATATTCACCAATTTCTCGCGGCACATTTATATTATCCTAAATAATATTATAAATGCGAGAGTGAGTTTGTTTGTTTATTTGTTTGTTACGCTAAAACGGCTGAACGGATTTGGATGAAATATGGCAAATGACCTGGATTGGGAGATAGGGTTTTTATCCCGATATTCTCACTAGATCGGGACTATGCGAGTGAAACCGCGGGGCGTAGCTAGTCTACTAATAATGCAAGTTGTGGAAAGTACCTCCTTTACTTGTAGGAATGGAAATCTTTTTGAACGGACAGTCGACCGCACGTCAGTTGTAACGTTTTGACTTTAAGCTGGCCTAGTGTAGTACGAAGTTTCAAGAGAATACGAGTCCAGCTTATACTGGTTTCTTTAAAGTGACGTGCGGGCTAGTGTCGCACGAGTATCTTAAGTGAATATAGGTTCAGAGCATCTTTGGTACCGTAATCGTAATAGAGACAAAAATACTAAGAGGAAAGTAAGTACTAACCTGCCTATCAAGTTTTGACTACGTTAGATACATACTGCCTCTTTGGTCTAGTGGTTGCAAGCGCTACTACTGAGCATGAGGTCCAGGGTTCGATTCCCGAGTTGGGCAAAGTTTTATTGGGTTTTTCTATCTGGAATTTCTCAGTAGCAGCCCGAGTCCGGATTTGCGCCCGGTGATGGCAATAAGTTCGCCCCCTATTACATGGGACTTAAACATAACTGGCGAAATGTGGGTGTACTTCAGGTAAACCTCTGCCCAACCCTTCGGGGAAACAAGGCGTGATGTTACGTGTGTAGATACATAGTGCTTAATACCTACGTACAAAAGCAACAAAGTTTATATTGCTGCTTATTCTCTTGAAATCAATAGATAAAACAAGATTGCCTTTGTATAATTCAGACATTATTTTTAACGAGAAAATGGTATATCGAAATACCGAAATAAGTTAGCATACGGGCAGAAAGGAATTGAGTTTGAAAACTGCCTTTGATTCCGATACCGGCTAAACGAAACTTTTACATTATTCCAATGTGAAACCTGTGAAGTTTTAGTTTATTTTTGTTTATCGATATTTTTAAACGATGTTATCTCAAGTGGTCGGGTAGTGGGACACTATTATTCTCCTTTGTGGTTATAAATAGTTTATGGAACTTTCCTAAACTAAGCTTTCATGCTTTATTTACGTAATTAAGTCCAGGTAGGTATCACATATAAAATAACCATAAAGAAATTAAAAAAATCAAAAACCAAAAATATAATACACTATTTCAGCCTTTTAGTGTGTTATACTTGGAATCGTCTCCTCAAGCACTTTATTCGTTACCCCACATGGTCGTGGTACAAAATTATTGGTTTGACGACCTTACTTATTGACGTATAAAATCCACCATTTTGATTTTATAAAAATAAAACCTATCCTAGCTTAAAATAATCATTGCGCGATCTAAACGTTTCGTCAAGTAATAAAAAACATCCATCCGTTAGTACCTATGCTTCGAGGGTATAAATAATCCCATATACAAAGATACATAGTGTTCGCGACGGTACGTCATCAGATAGTGTTTTTACAGTCTTTTTGATATTAACCTAATTTCAGTGTTCGTGACGATACGTCACGAAATAGTGTTCTTTAGTGTTTTTGATAATAACTTAAATTAAGAGTGATAACAGTGCTGGTTAATCATAGAAAGTAGTGTTTAAGACATAAGACTGTAAGTGCGGCACTCACATACATTAGTTAAGTGGACTATATAGCCGTAATTTATAGTTTTTTCAGTCCGGCCAGGTAGCCTAGACCGAGGCCTAGCCCTGGACCTAACTTTTACGTATCTAGTCCCTTGTAAAAACCCATTTAACTGAGTTTGTATGTCGTGCTACTTTAGATTGGTAAATATTGTTATTTTGGTATAAGGGGACTACAATAGCTAAATGCAAGTTTTATAATGCCTAAACGCATATGATCCACTGCAGTAAACAAAATCAGAAAATATATGATATTTTTCAGGATATATGCTAGCGTGAGATAGCGCAAGATAGTTGAGAACATAATACAAATAATATGATACTTTAGAAAAAAATCACGAAGATACCTCTATAAAAATCTTTTATCGGTTAAAAACCATACGAATATACATGTAACCATTCTGTTTTTTTATTAGATTATTCTACAGGCAACATTATAGCATAATAGTGTTTTAATTTTTTTTTATCCAATCAATAGTTTTTTGTAAATAGATAATTGCTTCATATTTTGTAATAAATTACAGCGTTGTATCATCGCGCTTCTCTTTCTTTTATATGCAGTCCGACAGTGGCCGTGCTTTGGGTGTTGTCAGCCTCTTAACCAATCATGATTTCAGGGCACGTCACGCCCTGAAAAATATAGTTGTGATATTTTAAATATCAGATCGTTTTAGGTCTATAGACCAGCCTAAGATATATAACTAGTTTGAAAATCGGTCTAGAACTTTTCCAGAAATTCACAGAATAAAACCGTTTTAGTTGAAAATTGTAATATGTTTTCCCCTGAAATATCCTTTCAGTGAAAACAGCTACAGCTAATATAGGTACCTCAGAAGACAGGGAATTTTATAAGGAATTCAATGTTATCTAACATGTCTTATGTATCCTTATAGCTAGGAGTTTATAAGCATAAATGTGATGTGAGCTAGGTGAAAATTTTTGTCAAATAAAACTTTAAAACAGGAAGCAATTAGCGTCTCTGGTTAAAGTAAAGTTAGCCAGTACCTAAACAAACGTGTAAAACAGTACAATTCGTAGTCATCGGCAAGGTAATTATTTATATTTCCAAAAACATCAAGTTAGTTCAAGTAGTGTCCCTTGAAGAGTCCCGAAAGTTGCTTCCTGAAGATTCAGGTCCTATATAAGATGGTCAAAACGTACTCCTATAAGAGAAAGTCAAAAACCCTTCCCCCGACAGCGCTGCATGGACAGGGAGGCCTACACTTACACAGGGATAAACCTGAATAGGCATTACGCACTCCCTACACACCCTTCGCGTCCAGCGATCGCGCCCGTCTGGCACACATAGATACGCATGAAAAACATAACCCTGTCTTTGCTGTCGCTCAGTCGGGTGAAAAAATATACTTTAAACCTGACAAAAAATCCCGCTAAACTTTCTGATGGGCCCATTATGTATGCTAGTCGCGGCTAAGACAAAGTTCAGACAAGCGTCAAATTGATGCCCCATTTAACTCTGCACCTAGCCACCATAGCCTTGCCTCACAACTTGGTCCTCGTGTCTGAATAACTTGGTTACCAAATGTCGCCTTAGGAAATTTGGTATATCTACCGAATATAAGCTTATGTGGAGTTGTATTGCAAACACCTTGACGACGAATGGAAGTCCATTAAAGGTCGGGTGAACGCCGTTGACCTTGGCCAAACAAATGCGCGTCGTGTTCACGCCGCCCCTTTCTTTTTCATAGGGAATATTTATTTTTAGTAATAAAAATATGAATATAATCACAGATGGAATACAAGACTGTCGTGGACTGTATTTGTTGGTAGGAATACTCGTAATAAAAGTTATTCCCAATTTTTCTTCGTATTTATTGGTGTTACTCGTAGATAAGAAAAGAGTATTTTCGTACAAAAAAAAAGTTGAAATATCGTAAGTACTTTAAAAGTTATATCATTTTTAGGGTTCCCTAGTAAACAAGGGACGCTTATAGTTTCGCCATGTCCGTCTGTCTATCTGTCTGTCTGTCTGAACCCACTGTAGCTCAGAGACGCTTAATACTAGCAAGCTGAAATTTGGCATAGGTATACATATTAATCATGCCAACAAAGTACCAAAATAAAACCTTGAAAAAAAAAATAGGCTACCTCCCTTGCACGTAATGTGGGAATGTTTTTTTTTTTCCCGTCTACCCATGGTGTGGGGTACCATTGGAGAGGCCGTTTAATATATTTCAGGTCTGTGAACACCACTTTTCGATTCAAGGTTCCACTCGGTAATATTAGGCATTGAAGTGCAAATTTTTGTTAGAGTCAAGTGTGCCCCCCCCCCCCCACCTGCCAGCTAAATGGTTGTTTATGGAGATGTGAAAAAAAATCATGGCAGTAGTACAAAATATAATGAAATTAAAAGGAAAACTATCATGGTTAAGTAGGCTTTACAAGTTAACGAGTTATAGTCGACCAACTTAAATTTGCAGTTGGAGAATTGACCGTGGCATACATCGATGTATGGGAGAACAGGTTTTTCCAATTACAATGTTAAGTTTGTTTTTGGAATAAATTCGTCCCAAGTAATCCCAACTCCGGAACCCTTCATTGTGCGTGGTCCGACACGCACTTGGCCGGTTTTTATACTTTGGGTAGACATTATTTCCAGAATTTAAATCATAAAGTATTTTACCACAAAAATAAAACATAGAATAATGATTTCCATGTTTTTTTAAAGTGAATGGCTGCTTGCTTGCTGCTAACTTATTAACGAAGGTTCATAATCAAAACTCTTTGTTGTTTTACTAGGAAATTCTATTGAGGACGCAGCGCACAATTTGGATAGATATAATGTAACGTTACGATTGGCCGAAGGGCCAGTCGTAAGTCTCGTTATAAAATTAGAGTTATTATTAGAGATTAAAAAAAAAGGTTAGTATGTGTTAGAGCTTCAGGCTTCGATTGTCGAGCTCGGGACGCTTAGACGGCAGGATACAGGATCGGCAGACAGTATTTGGAAAAAATCGGCAGGCAGTAGTGGAACTGGATCGGCAGACAATAGTGGAACAGGGCTGGCAGATGAGGTGGAGCACGAAGATGAGGCTGGTACTTCTCACAGTGTAGAGGACATGCAGCCGCAGACAGCAACTCTGTCCCAGAAGTAAAATGTCCTTTTGTAAGCCAGAGGAATTATTATATGTTGGTTTGGTTGTGTAATGATGTGTAATAGGTGTGAGCTATTTCACATTAGTAGTAATCAGCGGGGGCGCCTTACAGCACCTCACGCTATACAAGAGGAGTGTAAACCTCCCACGGTACACAGTAGTGATCGGTTGTATCTCCTCACTCTATGTGACTATAACGCCTCCGGCATTAGAGACCTCCCAAAAGTGTAGGTGAGAGGGCCGGAAGGCAATGGAGGGCGAAACTCAAATCACACTCTGGGTTTGTTTTTATAAATTATATTTAAGCAAATTATATATAAATACATTGAAGTAAAAGAATCAACAAGCTTAGAATCAAAAATGACTGAAAAAGTCTAGGGATCTAGACTGATTGAACACTCTAGACTAAGAATCTCCATTGATTGAGACAGAAATTGACTGAATTAGTTTAGGAATCTAGATCGACTGAATCTTTGTCAGGACTGATGACCGCTTTTATAGATTCTGGCAAAAGTTCTAAAAGAAATGTGGTATTTTGCTACACAAAGCCACAATAAGTGAGTAAATTTAGTCTCGATTTGGTATAAAGAAAAATATTTTTTACTACTACAGTTATAATAAACCTATTCAAACACCACGAGCCGAGAAGGACTGGTTGCGAAGATTGCTGTTAGCAAAAATATGTCGTGCCGGGCTTTCTGTTGATGCCAGTCGTAGAAAAAATAAAGTAGGTACAAAATCTTCGACTTATTACTGTTAGCTTAATGAGTCTCTTTGTAGATAAAAAGGGACGCTAGACCGTTCCTTTTTGTCCACTATCTTCAAAGGATCTCTCATTCATGTTACAAAGATTTTCATTATTAACACTCCGGTTTCTGAATTGAGAAATTGAAGTTTAGAAGTTTCCATTAATGTAGCCCGCAAAATTTAAACTTTTTTACGTTTATTGCAAAGAAATTTTGAAATCAAAGTCAAACAATTTATTGCAAGTCGGCCATTAAAAGGCACTTTTGAATGTCAAAATTTACAAAAAAATAGAATGAATTAATTGAGTAATGCTAAAGTACAGTATGACAAGTTCTCAATTTCAAATTCTCAATTCAGAAACAGTGTGTAAATATATTCGGAGGGTAAAATAACTACGTATAATGGCCGATAAGGGACGAGAGCTTATTAAAGTAGCAATCTCGGTACTCGGCTCCGGGGTATAACATTTTGTTTAATATAATAAGGTGATATTTCGGCTCAAGGATGTTCGTGGAAATTAGGACTTGTATAAAGTGTAGCAATTTATGAAAAGGTTGTACGAGTCTTGTAAATATATCTTGCTTGTAACTCCACCAGGAGAAACATGATTTTAATTTGAGTAACATTTTCTATTATTTCATGAACTGGCTAAGTTTTTAGTAAGGTTTTACTTTGGGTATTTTATTCTTCACATTCATATTTTGGTTTTGTAAGTACCTACAAAAAAAGTTTCTGTGTTAATATTTGAAAAGCGGACGTTTACTTGTACAATCTGAAGTATAACTTTCTCTTAACTCATAAAAAACAATAAAATGTATTTTTATTTCCCAGTGATAATTGATAACGTTTGCAAGTCAAAAGTCAAATACATGTCAAATTATTTACTTATTTCAAATGACACTCAGAAGACAGTTTTGAGCGTCAAAATTTACAAAAACATTAATATTGATTCTATTCGCATGATTTGGATTTTTTCATATACAGCAGGTAAGTAATACATTTTCGGGCTAATATCTTTTACACACTTTGTGATATACTTGGTGAGTGGTTCAGTAAAGTTTCCTTGTCGGATCCAATAAGATTGATTCTGATTAAATGACTATCAGGATGATTTTTTTTACTATGAAGCTTTCGTACTGATATGATTATTTTGTCCTACCTAAATTTTAACAGTATTCCTTTTATTTACATAACCAAATTACAAGATGATTATTAACATTAGCTAAATTAAATTAAAACTAAGTTAAGCCTAAAAAAGGACCTCGGGGCATTGTACCGAGGATGCTGGCGGCATTTCCTCGCTGAATTGCAATGCTGATGCGTTGCGCGAGAAAGCCGCCAGCTTTCCGGTAACCAGTTACATCAACTAGACGTTTCACGATTTCCGCAAATAACTTATGCGCACTGGGACCAAGGGTCTCGACGCCAAAGGGCACAAAGTTGTATTCTCTACCAAGGCCTCCATATTTAATAACTTTCAGATTTTCGGCATTAATAAGGGCAGTTTTAACTATTTCATTAACTTTACTTTAAACTCAGTTACATTTTTTAGGTCAAACGTTTTCTTCACGACTATAGGAAAACTTGTCGTGATTATTATTATTTCACCCTGATAAAATGTAACAATACCACACGGTTTTCGATCGAAAACATTGTTCGGAAGATTCCCGCAGAACCAAAGTTTGTTCCGATTGTTTACGTTCATCCTTGAACGAATAAACAGTTAACTGAATACAACAATATTCGTTACAAAAGGACTTGTTTATTCGGCTTACCACTTATTATTTGAAGATACTGTAAGATACTATTTCCTGAAAGGATTTTGTTTATTTTGTAACAGAAAGCGTTTTAGCTCTATCAATAAGACGGCGTAGCAAGTGGCGCCACCCCGTTTTGTTATGAAGTTACTGAAACCACCGAAAAGGTCGGATAAGAGTGACACTGGCTGGTGACACTCACTCTAGCAGAGCGTCGCATCGATGGTTAAGTGGCGGCTATCTTCTCATGACAGATGATGTCAAGGGAGCCCTGTGCTGTCGTACCACATCTACGAACCGCTATTTTCCGGCACAATCCTGATGATATTGTAGCTGCTGAACCACTAATACGATGACCACTTCTGGTAAAGGCTATCTTGCACCGTTAAATATTTAATGAACTTGTCGATAGTTTTGATTCTGGATAGAGACTTGATTATAAAAGTCAGCTATTATCTCGCTAGATTTTAATGATATTTAATAATATGATTTTATTTTTATTGATGAGTATGCTTAGATGGTTTGTTCATGTTGAGATAATAAATGAAAGGCGACTAACAAAAGGTATTTACGAGGCAGATGTGAAAGAAAAACGGAAAATAATGGGGATCTTAGAGGACATATTACACCTTATTGGTGATGTTTTTCAGAAAGGTCAGGTGCGTAGTACTCACAACCGGCATAGCGCAGCAGGTTGCGTTCTATCGTTTTTGCCTACCCCCCATGGGAAGAAGGCGAGTTTATGTATGTGTATTATGTTCTAAAAAACCTGAAAACAAATAATGTGGCAAACACACTTTTAGAAGCGTCTACTACTTAATTACAAAACAGCTGCCTAGGTGTGACTGAAACCTTATGTAAAACACGAAAATGTCGGTGAAAAGCCTGATAAGGCTACTTAACTTTTCAATGTCAAATACCTATCTTAGTACGGGCTGACACTTAACGTGATAAATCTAGACAAGATTTATGAGTTTAGGCCTGGACGTTAGGTTCGGTAAGAAGGAAAGGCAAGGCAAAATTAATTGCCTAAATTTTTCTTAAAAACTACCTCAGTAATACTTAAGTACAGTCTTGCGTTTGTGCACGACTGTACTACTGAGGAATATAATTAATTTAACCATTAACATTAAAAAACTAAAATGTTATTCGACTTTTAGGCTCATGCAGACAGGCGCGACGTGACTCTGGTGGAACAGATCCTATGAAAATTTCACGGGAATTGTTCTACCGGTGTCGTGTCGCGCCGGTTTGCACGAGCCTAAAAGTCGAATAACATTACAGTTTTTTAATGTTAATGGTTAAAATTAATTCAATCAAAAATTAACTCAGCCTATAACAGTCCACTGCTGGACATAGGCCTCTCCCAGGCTGCGCCACAATACCCTGTCCTCCGCCTTCTGCATCCAGTCTGTCCCAGCCCCATTTTAAGGTCGTCGGTATATAAATAGAATGATAAATTATTTATTTTCTGTAAGTAGGTTTGTACTAACACTTTTACACGTCAATCATAGTTTTTAAAATAAAGCTAGATGAGGTCGGCGTTTCCTATCTGCTGAGAAGAAAGGCCGAAACAAACTCAGAGGTCACAGTCTCCTTGACAGACATAATCTTGGTCAGATCATGTGAAGGCCATGTAAATTGGTGTCTGAAATTGTCATTTTGAGGAAAGAACCACATAGTTTGTGTGGACCAGTCCAGTCAGTGCACGCATTTGTCAGTAATCGTGCAGCTCAACTCAGAACTTAAGGAGCTCAACGATGCGACGAACAATACCAAAGAAAGAACATTTGGGTAGGCCGCATAAATGACTCAAACTGCCATACCATTATTAATACTAAATGAGAAAAAAAAACAACAATGACCCACATAGTCTTTACATTCACAATAATTGAAAACAATATAATATTTTACAAGTAAATATTAAATTCCACACAATATACTAAACTCCACAAAGTAAAGTAAGTAGCAGTGTTCATCGACATTTATTACTGACCGTACCTATGTTATTAGATTGAGTTTGATTTGATTATGTTATTAGGTTGAGATTAGATACAAAGTACTTTTATAGAGCAAACGTGGTTACCTTCTAATAAATAAAACGAAATGAAATAGTTTCGGATCTCGGAATCACATTTACCTACACGTATGTCGATTCTGTAAAAATCTCACAGTGAAAACTTGCCTAGAGTGAGCTGTCAGTGTCATCTCACTGATGCTAGAGATTGACCAAGCATTACATTTATAATCTTAATCGAGATTTTAATAATATTTTTATCCTAATTCGATTGATTATTTTATATTATTTCAAAGCATTAGGTATTTAAACGTTACTATTTACGGGTTTTAAAAAAATAAAATAGGAAAACAGAAATTCAGTCAGAAACTCAATTTTGTATTTTTTATTCCTAAAATTTTGGTAATTTTCACAGCCGCCACCTTGGTTATTAATTTTGACCTCACTATCGGCTTTAACACCCCCGAAAACCATGAAAATGACAACTATGGTGAAAAATATTTGCAGCCGCCATCTTGGATTTTGATATGGTGGTAAAACCAAACTTCTGTTTGTCACACATTTAAAAATAAAAAAACGGGAAATTTGAAAAAAATACTAAATTTGATACCAATAACAGTGCCTCACGCGCAAGCGCGGCGTTATCTTATCACTTCACCCGATTTTAGTAGCCATAGCAATCACCCGCGTCAACGTGTTTCAGCAAGGTGAAGTTAGTCGATGAGTGCGATACGCGAGTGTCGTGATCTTATCACTTCACCCGATTCTCGTAACCACTCGCGCCGAAGTGGATCGGCTAGGTGAAGTGAGTCGGTAAACGCGACGCGCGAGTGTCGTGATCTTATTACCTCACTCGATTCTCGTTTCCATAGCAACACCACTTCACTTAGGCTGGATGCAGTGAGCCTAGCCGCCCGCCAACCGGTGCGCGCGCTGCGCGAGTGTCTCTTGAACTGTTGCATTTTGTTATAGTATTGCTGGCGATAAATTTATAAATATTCTTTTATTATTGGCAACGAGTAGGTAGGTATTTACCTACCTAAAATAAAATATCAGATAGAATACTCTTTATTATGTACACCATAAAAATTACAAATAAAAATGTTGAAATTTACAGACATGTACTTATTAAATAATCCCCACGTCTTTTTATTCTAATGGCTTATGTACACACACATCGTTTAGATAGGTTCCCATATACAGGGTGACATTGAAAACATGCGACAAATCGAAATGGGAGATTGTACTCATCATTATGAACAACTTTTACTAAGGGACCAAAGCTACAATCCCAAAAAAAAAACTGCTGTCCCCTACATTTATGTTCGCAATACCTCATCAAAATGTAGGAAAAGCAGATTTTTTTTTTTGGGATTACAGCTTTGGTCCCTTAGTAAAAGTTGTTAATAATGATGTATACAATGTCCCATTTCAGTTTGTCGCAAGTTTTCAATTTCAACCTGTAGTTTGCGTCAGAGCAGTGGTGGCCCAGTGGTAACGGCCGCGACTTACGAGTTGTAGGTCGTAGGTTCGAACCCAGACAGGCGCTTTACTTTGTGTAAATTATTTCATCACCACTGCTCTCAAAACGGTGAAGGAAAACATCGTGAGGAAAGCGGCAAGTCCTAGAACCAAAAATTCAAAGACTTGTGACATCTACCAACTCGCACTGGGCCGCGTGGTGGATTACGGCCCACTTCCTCTCACAGAGAGGAGGCCTGTGTTCCCACTGCTGGGACACAGTCCATATTTTTTAATCTCGATTATGATCGTAAATGTAATCCTTGGTCCATCCCTAGTATCAGGTGGGATGACATTGACAGTTCACTCCAAGCTCACTTCACCCAAGTTTTCACGAAGAGGTGGTTACAGAATAGCACTGACGTAATACAAAAAAATAAATATAAGCTAGATGAAGTCAACTTTTCCTATCTAACTACCCCTAAGATGAAATGGCGAAACAACTGTATAAATTGCTTACCCTCATATTATTATAAAGGACTGCGGCTCCTGCAGATGTCACGTCACTAAAAACTACATACGTTTGTGAAATCTTAGAATTTAATTGACATAGCTATCATTCTTTCGCCTATCATTTCATTTAAAAGGTTCCATCGATCTCACAAAATAATACTTTACAGCCGTAGCCCTTTCTCACAAAATAAAACAAATGCCTTTCAATATGGGTGTCTTCGCTCACTCAAGTCTGACATGGCATCGTCTAGATCCCTTTTACCGACATCGCCTTGTATTTTAATCAGTACTTGCATTCAGTGATTTACGAGCACTTCTCGCGTCGACGTCAGACGATGCTATTAATCTGATCGTCCCGTCGATCCCCCTGTATCTCGGTATATCTACAAAACAGATAGGTGCAGAAGGTCAGCTCCATCCATCGAGTCAAAACAGGCTCACGCACACATAGACAAGTACGCAGAGAAAATTCAAATTAACGCCAGTCATCGCGAGTGCGTTTCCATTCGCTGTACGGAAGCGTGTCTATGGGTGCGTGCATTTTCGCTCGTTGTATGGAGCCGACTTTCTGTACCTTTCTATTTTGTGTCTTATATAGCTCGATATTAATTTTGAAGCATAGACTTCAAGAATAGGCGCCTTAAGTAGGTCAATGTTAGGTAACTTTATATTTTCACGTAACAGTTTTGGGTGACACTAGCATATTTTTAAGAAAAATGTTACGGCTTGATGTACATAGTATGAATATTTAAAAAAAACAATTTTTGTATTTTTCATACCTAGGTAAACAAAGATGGCGTAAAAGTTAAGTGGGTGTCCATCTACGACAGAAGCCGAAGGTTCTTACGAAGATAAAAATTAAATAGGTACACTTACGTATATGGATATTTAAATATTTTTTTTTTTAACAGCTCAAAGTCAAGGTAACACTTAATAGAGAACGGTGTCAGTTCTAGGTAAAACCTGTATTACAGATCACCAGGCTTACCCTCTATCGATCAACTTACTTATGACCTATAACTGTATTAAATGAATATACAGGATGTACCTAATGAAACACTATTACAAATCAATAATAACAAAAAAGAAAAAACGGAAAAAGGGTTTTAATAAACGTTGCATTATAATCAATGCCAAACTTTTCTATTATATTATGTATATTCATTAGCTATGCTTGATACGGACCACCAGATACTACTATAAAAAAAACTGTTGAAAACAATTGAAAACCTTCGTTATTTGCAAGTGTTAGCTGTTCATAATTATTATTTTAAGTTCGTTATTTTATAGTATCTGTAGTTTTAATTTAATTTCGCAATAGACTGCATTTAACATTTAGAGATGTCCACAATATAAATTGTGAGTTGGGAAGTAATTTTGTTGCAGCCGGCGCGCTTCCCTTCACGTTTTGTTTTCGCCGCGATTTCGGAGCGAGCGGATTTTTATTCTATTTTGAGGAAATGCTGCGATTTAAATTAGTTTTTTAACGTGAAAATAAATGTAGCTTAATAAAAAATAAAATAAGAATACGTTTAAAGTAATTTTAAACGTATTTTAATTAATGTTGTAGTGTTTATGGTGTCCAGAGGGTTTTTGAGCAAGTATGCAAGGTGGAAAGTTGATAGCTGAGTGGGTGAGGCATGATGGGAGAACACTGAAAATATATTTGAAAGTTTCAGATAGGAGCCCGGCGGCCTGGAGTCCACTTTCAGATTTCGGAAATTGACAAAAATAACGTGATCTTCAGAGCCGTTGATTTTATGTATGATCGTGTGAGATCTAACCCACCATGACTTAAATAGGCGAATCGGACTAAATCTGACGACTTTGAAAACTCAGATTTGGTCAATTTTTTAAAGGATATTCAGGGCGAATAAAAGTTATTCTGTGCAATAGTTAGTTAGTTACATTTTTTGATAGTGAATTTATAAATATCTGACGGATTGATCGGATTGATGGAGCCTATTAGGCAAGTACGACGAAGTTTCATTGATTCACAAAAGTACCCAAAAGTGATCCTAACTTTTAATTTATCTCTAAATCCACTAACAGAACAACTTTGATTGTTAATTTAATTTGGAGCTGACCCTTTTGTGAAGATTGGTCGGAATTCAAAAGTTAGAAAATACCAAACATTTGAAAGTAATGATTAAAACTTAAGTAGCAAAATTAAAACATCGTCGGAGTAATCCAATAAGAAAACAACAGTTCTGCCAGAAATTGAATTCAAACATTCTTAAATCATTTCATCGTAGTTACCTATTTTTTGGCCCTTTATGTTTCTATCTAAATAAAAAAGCGTAAAATTTTGAAGCAAAATTGCTCTGAAATTAATAACCAAACACAAAAGACCAAAAAACCACAGCCGACTAATTAAGCGTAATCAAATCTCACACCTCAAAGGGTTATTCGCAATCGCAAAAAAACAGATGACTGTCTAAACTCGCCTCAACACAGTTCGCAGGCATCTTTTGTCTTTCTCCCCTCACTCTTCTCATTAATCTTTCATTCGGGAACTGTCTCCACAAAGGCTGAAAGAAATACTGTCGGGCTACTAAAATGTCGCGTCAATTCCAAGCAACGAATTTGTTTTATGTCAGGCATAGATTTGTGTGAAACCTCCTTGGAATGACGTCAGTATTGGCCCAAAGAGAAGATTTATGTATAGTTCTGTTTTAAATTGGGAAATGTAATTTGGTTTTCTTTTTTTGTTTTTCCAGAATATATTTAACAAAACTTTTGGTATTGGAAGGGTCTTGTGTCTGACTTATGGCAAAGCTAAAAGGGTTATGAATCTTACAGGCTCTCTTTGCAAACTGTCAATTAACTAATACTTTGTAACCTAATTACGAGTATGTACTTACAAGAACGTGTTGTAGGTACCTATAAACTATTGATCCAATTCAACCAAATGAGTTGTTGATCTCGATTCTATCGTCGGTCTAGAATCGGCTATATTACTTACCAACGTAAAGATTCAGTTTGGACACACCGCGACGTTCGATTTTCTTTCAGCAGATTTTAAGACGCTGACAACACCTAAACCGCGGTCACTGTCAGATTGCATAGAAAAGAAAGAGAAGCGCGACGACAAAACGCTTGTAATTTATTGCAAAATATGAAGTAATTATCTATTTACTCAGAATTGAGTTGAGTAATCGAAAATAAAAAACAACCAAGTTCTGCATTAGAATAAGACGTACTTGTTATTAATTAAATACGAAATTTATGTTGATATTTAATACAGATATTTTGGATTAGAACTCAAGGTAAGAGGTTAGTTTAACGTTAGTTTGTATCGAGATTTTTTTTTCAAAACGTGTTTTGGTGACAACCAAGTTCTGGGAAATATGTTCAAAATTAATATATATTTTTTCCGCTACCACAAACTATACAGATTTGGCAGTTTTCTTTCTTAAGAGAAGCCTATTTTGGTCAATTGGGTCTTGTCAGCGCCTTAATGTATTTCTTGTAGATTTTTGTTTTAATTCTTTCATTTATGTATTCGTAGATAACGTTCTTAATAAGGTAAAGGAAATACTTACTTCTGTATAAGTAAAGTATGTTTATATTATCAAGAGTTTCAGCATTATCTCTTCCGTCCCATTTTTCATCCAAATTGTACTGTATAAATCACTTCTTGTCACTTTAGATTTAAATCAAGGTTAGGCCTAAAATGTTTACCCGTGCTTCTGCGTTATTAAAGTTCAGAAAAGTCATTATATCTTGGTATGAGATAAGTAATAACTTTTTCGCAATACTGTTTTGTGACTGTAAGAAAAAATCTGTTTCTGTAGATAAAACAAAGAATTAGGTAATATTTCTTCTGCATTTATTAAAACAAAAAAAATACTTTTAATTAAAAATATAAACTTTTGTCTGTTTGTCTGTTTGTATATTCCAGCATCAAGCAAAAACTACCCGATACATTGTGTACCCGAAATATTCCTTGTACGTCTGGTCAGTCTGAAAGCTATAAATTATCACGCTATTTGCTATGGGGGACGAGAAACTTTGCATTATGTTTGTATTCCTCTATAGTTTACCGCAATTTGTAAAAAGACGAGCCAAACGGTTAGGACATTGCAGATAGTTACAGATTTAACCTTTTAAATGATTATCGTCACGCTTTAGCTTCATGGGCTAAGCAGTGACAATGACAATCATGACATAATATACTAGGTAGATTTTTGAGATGGGGCAGTAAGGGCAGGTACCTTAACCATTGTAACTTCACGAAAATGGTCTTTCTTAGGTGACTGTCCTTAACTTTTGAGACAATTTGATCTACATTCAAAGATTTTGAAAAAAAAAATATACAGTCAGCAAGAAAATGAGCAAGTTCCACAAAAACCTTTTTGATTCCAATCGATCCTGTTTCATGGAAGGATTAAAAGACTAAGTTGCTAACTGTTAGTACTAAGCAATGGGAAATGGCTACTGAAGGCTGCGGGAGTCGACTTCAGGACGAACTGCTTCTCCTACGGACAAGTGTACGGCGTTTGCTCCCGCGCCACCATTCCTGAGTATATTTTGGCTGCTGAAACCAAAACTACAAACGTACAAAGAATACAGTGAAGTTTTATAAAAATGTGGTGTCTTACGACTTCCACGCAGTCACGAGCAGAAGATAGCTAGTGCTTATAGACTCTACGATTGGTCCAATAGTTAGAGTAAATACTGGATTTGATACGGACAATTATGGATCGGAACATAATTTCGCAATGTCGTAGCAATTGTTTTAAATATCTACGTTGGACAGCGGTTGATAGAATTCATAGTTGTGCTTTTTACATGGATTGCAGGTTAACCCGTCAAAGACTCAAGTCATTGTTGTTGGCAGCTCAAGGATGATCTCCATGATAAACTGGTCGCAGCGTTCCTAAGTAAAATTTAGCGGAGTTTCAATTCCGGTAAGCGAGAAAGTCAAGAACCTTGGGATTTGGGTCCCCAGCTGCAGCACGTTAGTCACAAAATTTTCACATCTGCCAAGTCCCTGAGACGATTGCGGAACTTTTATCCAGCTGCCACTAAAACTGCGCTTGCACAATCTCTTTTACTTCCCAATCAGGCATTTCCGTTGTGGAATGCCTTGCCCGTGTCGATAAGGCGTGCTCAATCTCTGTCCATTTTTTAAATTATGGTAAAAGAACACTATGTCTCTCCTTAAACACAATTATTTTTAATTTTTCTTTGTTCTTTGCTTTGCTTTTGTTCTTAACACTTATTTCATGAATATTATTATATAGATATTTTTATGTATTTATTGTATATAATTATGTAAATGGTAGCTTCAGTATTGTCTCTCCTTTCCCCCCTAATCAATCCAAAGGTTGTCTTTAAAAGATCGCTTTTAGCGATAAGACTGCCCATTGTGTCACCCTATGTAAAATTTGTACATAAATGGTCTTATTTATAAACGCCTCTTAACTTTTAATCAATTGCTAACTAACTTATTAGCAAAATTCTTATATAAAAACGCTATTTAGCGCTAAGAGCAATTAATTACAGACTGTCAAAATTAAACACCATCGGTGCCCTGTTTAAAGCTTGCTAAGAGGCAAAATGGATTTATTTGAATCAGCTGATCGACTCGAATAGATTTTTTGTGTGCTTCGAGGTTTGTTCTATCGAGTATTGCTTAAAATATGGATTTCGACAATCTTCTACGGGTTTTCCAAAACGACGTAGAAGACATGAATAATTTTGCAACGCCAGCGGGGAGTAGACAGAGGAAAACTTACAGGCGTCGTATAAATCCGCTACTAGAATTACCGGATGAAGAATTCAAGCAAAGATACCGTTTTACCAAGGCAAATATGTGCCGCATCATAGATTTGGTAAGACCTGACCTGCAGGTGGATACCCGTGGCGGCGGTATCCCAGTAGAACTGCAAGTAATGGCTGTAATCAGATATTGGGGTCGTCATGAGGTAGGGTATTTATTATTTTGTTCAAGTTCTAAGCATGTGCGAATTCACGGAGAGTATTTATTTTTTAGATTCAAGAAGACTGCGCGGACGTACACGGCATGAGTCAGGCAACCATGTCACGCTTGGCCCGTAAAGTGGCCATCGCATTAGCTTCTAAAAGTTCCAGATTTATAAAAATGCCGTCGAATATGACCGAAGAAACCAACGCAATCCGCAAATTTGAAGCCATTTGCGGCCTTCGGGGGATCAATGGTGCAATAGACGGCACCCATATTAAAATAAGGAAGGTTGGTGGAGATGTGGGTCAATACCACGTTAACCGAAAGGGGCATTACTCCATTAATACTCAAGTAAGAAAGATAAATAATTAAAATGAGTAGGTATAGGTAAAACAACATAAATGTGTATTGAAATAGGAACCGATTGCTAATCTTGGATATAGTATTTATGATTGTGTGTGTGACCCATCCCTCTTTTTTGTCTTTTAGGCTTCCTATTTAATTCATATCAATACAATCATTCACAGGTTATCTGTGATGCTGACCTTAAGATATGCGACATTGGAGGGGAAGTACACATGACGCAAGGATATACAGAGAAAGTTCAATTAAGAGGAGGTTCGAAGAGAATGAGTTTTTGGGGAAGCTCATCAGTGATAGCGGATATCCATGTACCCCTCATCTTATAACGCCTATTCTAAGGCCAAGAATGGAAGAAGAACGGCGTTATAACTAACAGCATATCCCCGCATATGCAGAACGCGAAATCACAGTTCAACATTTTGTAAGAGCAGAATACTGTAGAAATTGTAATAGTATTGGATTAGCCAACTAGCTATTACAATTAACAAACTTTATAAAGAAAAATCTAGTTCACCTGGGAATCCTATCGATTGTTGATAACAGAATACCAACCATCAAATTTTGCAGCTACCGCCAGCAAATGGAGTCTATTAGATGGACACATAGGTATCAGAATATTTACCTGTTTGGCATAAATGGAGTCAGCGTCATAAGCATTGCTATCTACTGCGAACTCATTGGGAATTGCGTCAATGAGTTCACGGTCTTCGGCAGGCGGGCTTGGTGGGGGCGGTCCGACACCAGTCATCGTCTTGGCTTTCCTGTACGCAAACTCAGACTTTTTAGCCTTATTTTTCATATTCCTCCATTGATTGAGGAGTTGCATCGTACTGCGTTTGTTAGCGCTGACTGCGTTAAAACTGAAATGATTACATAGATATGACATAGGTACCTACACTCAAATGAATCAACATCAAACAGAATCCTAAACCAAACAAAAACAGCGTGCGTACCACAACAACACCTCCTCCCAAGCAAGCTTTTTGGCGGCATTCGTATTCGTCGTAGCATCTTTATTTTCAATTATATCAGCCCGCTCGAGCACTAGCATTCGCAGTACTTTCTAAAAAGAGCATTTTTGTGTTACCCAAGATTAGGAAGAAAATGTTAGTTTATTATTAGGACAAATTTATTAATTAATTTGGTCAATTTACATTAGTAATAGTTAAATTTAGAGATACATACCTTTTCTTGCTCACTCCAATTAGCGTTCCGTATTGTTTTTGATTCTTCCATATCGAATACAATCCAACACGATAGATAAATATAATTTCGAAATTAAATTCAAGTTTGCCTCTGAAAACTCGCATCTGTCAAAATCATCACAGATGAAAAAATCGTGGTTTGACAACTTTTTTCTTAAAATTCGGGTTTTTAGTCGACTATTCTGGTTATAACCTGCGTTGAACGCATAGTTTCACCTCTATTTTGTTTCGCTGCTAGTCACCTGCTAACTAGCGTTTATAAATAAAGAAAAGTTAACGATTGATTAAGAGCTAATCAATTGCTAAGCTAAACAGTGACTAATCAGTGATTAGCGAGATTTTTATAAATAAGGCTGATTTTTATGGTGTACATAATAAAGAGTATTCTATTCGATTATGTTCTATAAAGTATATCAACATTACATTACGTCTGTTTTCGTCGAAAGGTAAGGCACACCTGTACACTCTGTAGGTACGCCTGTACCTACAGTACATCCACATAAACAAGTAAAGATCTTGACGCATTCAACACTCGGAAACTAAGGATCAGGCAGACAGATCATCATCATAATGTTTCGAGAACATTGTGAAGATGATCTGTCTGCCTGATCCTTAATTTCTTAATCGTAGATTAATCTTAGCTTGCTTTTAATACAAAATTCAAGGCTCATATCTTAAAATCTTATGAGCCACTCCACCTGTCACTCTAGGCAGGGATTTAACGATCCATTTCGGCGTAGCGATATGCACCATTTACTCTCCGGGTCTCGGGTATTACTTGCTTTAAAATATTATTTTTTTGTAGCACAAGAGTATGTTAATTATTTGATTCAGAAAATCCCGCATGAGGACATTTTTCTTATCAATGGATATTAAAAATATATGGTCTTCACTTCAAGCAGTCATTGCTTCAAAATGATTTCAAAAGATGCTGCTGAAATCTAATTCTTCTCTTATGAATTAACGATTACAGTTGTGTCCAGTTGACAATTTTTACGTATCAGATAGAGAGGAATATAGCTCCCCATTCATTCAACTTACATCTCGTCTTTTTTTACCGAGAATCAAAGCAGTAAAAAAGTTGATTCTTTATTCAAAAGCGTCATTTTAAGTATGGTATAAAACCGGCGTGTACTCGAAGAAGAATAAAAAGCCTCCTCAGGCAAGTGGCCACGTCTTTGCGCCGAATCTCTTTGTGCCGCCATCTGTGAGATTTTGACACAACATGCAACTGTTGCGTTTTGGGATAATTTTTAAAGACGACGTCGAAACGTTTTAATTGTTTACACCGGTATCACTGTTGCATCCAACTGGAATGGAAATGTGATATTAATATTCATGAAATTATGGTCAACATTCTTTTCTTGTACCTAGGTACTACAAATTAATTTATTATTGAAATAGCTTGCATTGAGCTTGAGCAGTTCATTGTAATGAGCGTGTACAGGCCCCCATGTGCTTCATATGATATTTTCGAGAAATATATGGAAGAAGTATTATTAAATACTTGTAACAGTAATAAAACACTTGTTGTCTGTGGAGATTTCAACATTAATATATTCGAAAAATCAGCTGCAGTAAATAAATTTATAACTTTATTAAAATCCTATAATTTGTACAATACATTCTTTGAGCCAACTAGAATAACTGCCACTAGCACTACCTGTATTGACAATATTTTTACAAATTTAAGACCTTCTAGCCATTCAATTGTAAATGAGTTGGACTCTGATCACTGTGGCCAGTTGGTCACTTTCCCTCAGAAAATAATCAGAGTTCAAAGAAAACTTATGAGTTTTGTTCCTGTTAACAAAAGTCGCTTAGAACAATTTAAAAATAATTTAATGGAAAAACTACCGGGTTTGCCTTATCACACTGACCCGGACCAAGCATATACTTTACTATTTAACCTCATCAATTGTGAATTTAGGAAGGTATTCACCTCAAAAACATTGCCTGTTCATGATCGCTTTATATTTAGTGACTGGGCAACACCAGGTATTTACAAAAGTAGGTTGAGGTTATATGAACTGTATTATGAAAAAACATATAACCATGATGAAACTTTTAAAGAATTTGTTAAAAATTATTCTAAAACTTTTAAAAGAGCCTGTTCCTCAGCAAAAGCCATACACATTAAAAATAAAATAAAATCTTCTGGAAATAAAATTAAAACAACTTGGAATATTATTAATTCTGAAACGGGAAGAACGACAGTACGGAATCGTGACTTCCATCTAAAAATCGATGATGCAGATATTAGGGCAGACGTGGAGGTGGCAACAGAGTTTGAAAACTTCTTCACTAATATTCCCTTTTTAACAACCAAAACTCTATCATCGTCGTCCTCCACTTCTGCTTACTCAATACTAAAAGAATGTGTACCAGAATGTGATAAACACTTTAAATTCACAGTTGTTAGCCCTAAAGACATTTTGGAATCTTTTAAAGAACTTGATGTAAAAAAAACTACTGATCTTTGGGGATTATCAGTACATACAATGTCTTCAATAATTGATGTTATTTCACCCTTTTTAGCAATTGTTTTTAACTCTTGTATTGCATCTGGTATATTTCCTGATCTGATGAAACTTAGCAAAGTGATTCCACTTTTCAAATCTGGCAGCACAACTGGGGCCCAAGTCTGCTATTTTTAATAAACTCGTTATTCCAACACGATCCCATTGTCATTTTGCTAAAAGTTCGTAATCTGCTAAATTCATAATGGTCGATCATTGGTCGGTCAATGGTCTCGTAATAGAATCGTGGTAGAATGACATTGTCGTATTGCCATTATTATAAAACCCGTTAGTAGAAATGATTTTCGAAAAACTACTACTTAATTTGAACAATTAGTCATGCCAGATTTCATTTATATATATATATATTTACATACTATTTATCAAAATACTATCATTTATTTACATAACCAAATTACAAGATGATTATTAACATTAACTAAATTAAATTAAAACTAAGTTAAGCTTAAAAAAGGCCCTCGGGGCATTGTACCGAGGATGCTGGCGGCATTTCCTCGCTGAATTGCAATGCTGATGCGTTGCGCGAGAAAGCCGCCAGCTTTTCGGTCACCAGTTACGGTTATTAGTGTTATAAGCAATCTGAAGTAGCAAGAAGTTCGTAAATAGCAAAAACATTAAATTTATGTGAAACTATACAACTCAATAATATTTTATCAGTTTAGCTGTCAAAGTCAAATGTTAAATTACTGCTTACTGAGGTTAATCTGTTTTTAGGGTTCCATACTCAAAGGGTAAAACGGGACCCTATTACTAAGACTCCACTGTCCGTCTGTCACCAGGGTGTATCTCATAAACCGTGATAGTTAGACAGTTGAAACTTTCACAGATGATGTAGGTACTTCTGTTGCCACTATAACAACAAATACTAAACAACAGAATAAAATATATATTTAAGGGGGTCCCATACAACAGACATGATTTTATTGCCGTACGGAACCCTTCGTGCGCGAGTCCGACTCGCACTTGGCTGGTTTTTATTTCTAGCGGTCGGTGTTTTGTTAGTTATTTATTTTCATTTTAGTGTTTTAATTATATTTTTGTTTGTGTATTTAAATTATCTTTTATTTATTTATTACATTTTATACAAAATGGTGCTAATTGAGCAAATTTCGGCTCTAATTGATTTTCTGGAAAACCACCAAGAAGTTTATCCAAACGATATTGGATGGAGTGCGCCCAAATTTTAAATTCGATATCGGTGGACTGTCCCAATAAAACGACACGGCAGAATGGCGCACTGTAAGTACCTAAATACAGTATTATTTAGTAATAGGTATGCATTATGAAATGTATCATGATTGTAATTTTTGCACTTTTTTAGTTCTTTATTGAATATAAAAGTAAAATTTTAAACAAAATTAAATCACAGAAGAATGAAATAAGTGCAACAGGTAAGCAATACTTTTCTTTTGGCAGCCTTGCAGAATTATAGTGGAAAGCATATAGGTAGTAATAATTGTATAACTTGCGACGGGCTCGACGACGTCCTTTGCATTCCGCCCACCTTCTTTCTCTAGCATCCACTGGGTTGGCTAGATCGAGAATATTTTTTCGTAGTGAATACATTTCTCCATTCAATATTCCACAAACACGATAGATAGCAAACACTTTTTGACAACCGAGCTATTAAAACCAATGACTGCACAATGACGTTATAATGGTAGATCACTGATCAAAGGAACTGTCAAAATTTTAGCAGATTACCGCATACGCCAATCATTCATTTGTCATTATGTACGAGATTACCATTCTATGCCATTTCTTTCAATGGAGTGTCAGTGGTTGACCATTGGAAAGTCATAATGACGCCATTATATTAGTAGATTACCAAACTTGTCAAAATCAACAATTATGAAATCAATGATTGACACTATTGTAATAGCAGATTTGAGGCCCTGATCCCACGAATTTTCGGCCTATTTCGATATTACCTACATTGAGCAAAATCTTTGAAAAAATAATTTTAAAACAAATGTTAGGACATTTCAATTCATGTAATTTATTTCATCTGAAACAGTTTGGTTTTACGAAGGGTCGTTCAACTACAGACGCGGGCGTGGAATTGCTGAAGAGCATTTTCGAGACTTGGGAGGAGTCGCAGGATGCTCTTGGCATTTTCTGCGACTTGTCTAAGGCCTTCGATTGCGTCCATCATGATACTCTCATCAGGAAACTGCACCACTATGGTATGAGGGACAGGGCTCTCGACCTTCTGACTTCCTATCTTAATAATAGAATTCAGAGGGTTGATATAAATGGCAAGAGATCTGCAGGATCTGCGGTCACTATGGGCGTTCCGCAGGGTTCAATTCTAGGTCTATTCTTGTTTCTAATCTATATAAATGACTTACCTTATCACATAAGGGATAATCACAAGATTGTATTGTTCGCAGATGACACTTCCCTCATTTTTAAAATCAAACGACTGCTGGTCAACTTTGAACATGTTAACGATGCACTCTCTAAAGTTGTCCATTGGTTTAATGTAAATAATCTTCTCCTGAACGAAAAAAAGACTAAACTTATTAAATTTTCAACGCCAAATGTCAGGCAGCTAACTACCAATGTTCAACTTAATGGAATAGAGTTGGACCCTGTTGAGTCGACAGTTTTTCTTGGAATAACTATTGACGCTAAATTACAATGGCGCCCACACATAGAAAAATTGTCAGGAAGGCTAAGTTCGGCCGCCTATGCTGTTAAAAAAATTCGACAGATAACCGATGTAGATACGGCCAGAATTGTTTATTTTAGTTATTTTCATAGTCTTATGTCATATGGGATTCTTCTCTGGGGAACCTGTGCGGACATTAATACCGTCTTTGTTTTACAAAAAAGGGCTGTTCGAGCCATTTACAACCTAGGTCCAAGAGATTCCCTTCCAGAAAAATTCAAAGAAATAGATATTCTGACTGTAGCTTCTCAATATATATTTGATAATCTTATGTATGTACACAAAAATATATCAAATTTTAAGAAAATGTCCGATATCCACAGTTTAAATACCAGGAATAAACATAATCTTGCTGTACTTCATACTCGCCTCCACAGAGTAGGCAACTCGTTCATTGGTCAATGTATACGCTTTTACAACAAACTTCCTATTGCTATTCGAAATTTACCCATTAAACGATTTAAAAGCTGTATTAAAACCAAACTTTGTAAAAAAGGGTACTATAAAATTTCAGATTATTTAGAAGACAAAAAAGCTTGGGATTGAGCTGCTCGCTCTGATAAGCTTTGTGCTAAAACCATAAAATTTGAAATTTAAATTATGCAAAATCATCATTATATACAACTATATGTACATATTGACATTGATGAATATTATAAGCAAAATTAAGTGAATATTTATGTACCTTGAAAACTATTATATTACTTTAATTATTATGAATGTGAGCACTATGTGGGTCATTTTTATTTATTTCTTGTTGTTTTTTTTTCTCTTAGTTTTAATGATGGTCTGGCATTTTGAGTTCTTTATGCGGCCAACCCAATTGTCCTTTCCTTGGTATTGTTCGTCGAGTCGTTGAGCTTCTTAAGTTTTGAGTTGAGCTACACGATTACTGACAAATGCTTGCACTGACTGGACAGGTCCACTCAAATTTGTGTGGTTCTTTCCTCAAAAGACCATTTCAGACATAGATCTACATGGTCCTCACATGATCTGACCAAGATTATGTCTGGACTTTAAAAGAGACTTTGACCCTTGAGTTTGTTTCGCCATTTCTTCTCAGGGGTAGTCAGATAGGAAATGTCGACTCCATCTAGCTTATTTTTTAATATGACGTGTAAAAGTGATTCTCATATCCTATTTACAGAATAAACAATTTCATTTCATTTCATTTCATTTCATAAGTACTATCGCGGGTGTGCATATCGGCCCATTTTGAAAACAAAATCTTGTGCTCACGACGACCACATCTGTTTACCGCCCCTTTTTGTATTTTTTTTATGGTCGACCATTAAACATATTTTACATTTCTCAGGCTCTGTTACAATGATCACAGATGTTTGACTACTGTTAGAGAATTAAGATTGTACGTTTATCACTTTTCCACAAGAAGTACATTTAGTTTACTATATTTTTAATTGTGTTAAAATCATACTGGCTGTTCGACTACATTTCCTTTGCCTGTCACGTGACAACGATAGTTTGTATTTTTTTGTCTGTTGATTCAACGCTCACTAAAGAGGTTGAGAGCGTCAGTGCTCTGCATTCTAGCACGGTAGTACCTACTGTAAGTCAATCTAATCTAATAACTATTCTTTAAATGTCTTAAGTACTAAGTTATAAACTGTGGCCGTTATTTTATTTTAAATGTTAGATTATATTGTGTAACTACTGCTAGTAGTGGAATTTATGTAGCAAGTACTATGTACAACGTTAATATTCCAGAAATACTAAGTATTATCGTAAAATAAGCTAAAAGGTTATGAGAGCTCATGAAATATCACATATTAAATGTGTGATTTGAATGTTACCCTACAATAAGTTTTGTTTACTTTGTTCCTTCACAATTAAACAGATAAACACAATTAAGACGCTGACAACACCTAAACCGCGGTCCCTGTCAGATTGCATAGAAAAGAAAGAGAAGCGCGATCACACAACGCTTGTAATTTACTGCGAAATATGAAGTAATTATCTATTTACTCAAAATTGAGTTGAGTAATCGAAAATAAAAAACAACCAAGTTCTGCATTCAAAT
Organism: Atethmia centrago; assembly: GCA_905333075.3. Taxonomy (NCBI): domain Eukaryota; kingdom Metazoa; phylum Arthropoda; class Insecta; order Lepidoptera; family Noctuidae; genus Atethmia; species Atethmia centrago. The sequence goes on along the minus strand of HG995374.1, from coordinate 23,515,974 downwards.
AAGATGTTCTTGTTATTAATTAAATACGTAACGTATGCTCATATTTGATACAGATATTTTGGATTAGAACTCAAAGTAAGAGGTTAGTTTAACGTTAGTTTGTATCGAGATTTTGTTTTCAAAACGTGTTTTGGTAACAACCAAGTTCTGGGAAATATGTTCAAAATTAACATATATTTTTTTCAGTTCCCTATCCATTAGCATAAAATTTTAAGACCTAATATAACTTAGCATAATGTTGTTTGGCATAATTATTTTTTCGCATAATATAATTACGCATAACAGCTCATGCATAATTTTTTTAAGCATTATGTCTATAACCATAATAATGATTAGGCATAATATTTTAAAGCATAAACTTATTAAGCATAAAGTTCTAAAGCATAACTTTTTTAAGCATAAAGTTCTAAAGCATAACTTTTTTAAGCATAATATCCTAAAGCATAAAAGTTAAGCATAAATAACAAGCAAGCAAGCAAGCAGCATGCAGCAGGCAGGGTTTCTGTGACGGCTCCGGCGCTGCGGCCCTCCGGCGGCCCCACGCGTGCTAATCGTCGCAGACGGCTTTCGCTCACCACCGCAGCTTCGGCTTGTTGGCCGGCTTCGCCGGCCAGCCTCAGCCGTGGCGGCTCGCTCGCAGCCGCCTGCTCCTCAGCCCGCGGGCCGCCTCGCCCCTACGCGCCTACGCGATTTTAAATAACACTCAAGGGGTAGGACAAACAAGACTACGTGAAGTCGGTTTTGCAGCAATTCGGTTCTGTGACTAACTTTTGTTGCACAGCATATTAATTTTTTAACCAACAATATTATTTGATTGTTACAGGTACTATAGCTAATTGGTTTGCTCAGAATTATGTATTGGGCACTACAAGTTCACCACCACCATTTCCACCCAAAGTCTGGAGTATGTATTTACTAGTAAAGGAAAATATACTCAGGACACAAAATCATGCAGAGGCATGGCACAATAGATTTGCTCATTTTGTGGGAACTGGATTTTATTTTTGGCAAAAAAGATAGTTCAAGAAATAAGACATCAAACCATTGAAATAGATAAACTGGATATCGTAACATCACTTATACCAAAAAAAAAGAAAAAATACACGGACAAAACCAAAAAAATTGAAAAAATCATTGGTAAAAAAGATGAGTATCCTTCTAAACTAGAATATTTACAAGCAATTGCTAAAAATATACACCTAAAATAAATAATTAAGGACTACTATTTCAATCAGTTAACTTCTATCTGAGGAATAACCGCCATATTTATTTCTCATAATAGAAGTTAACTGATTGAAGTTAACTAATTCACTGCTGTGTGAAATAAACGTTTCTCGCGATTGAAAATGTCATGTATATTTATAATAAATCATTTGCATGAACATTGTTTTTGTTATTTATATTAATTGTATGCCTAAATATTATTATGCTAATAGCCATTAGGCCTACTAACGTTATGCTAAAAGTCTTTAGGCCTACTAACGTTATGCTAATAGTCATTAGGCCTACTAACGTTATGCGAATCAAATTTATGCCAAAACAAATTAGTCTTTAACATGATTATGCCAACATAAAATGTATGCCTAAAAAAATTATGCCAAAGTATTATTATGCCTAAAAAAATTGTGCCAAAATCGTTATGCCGAAGTATATTAGGACAAAAAACATTATGCGAAAAGAAGGGATCCCGTCATCACCTCTAGCGCTGATTCGCATATTTCGATAAGTTCTATTTGATTTAAACCCATAGCCGACGTTAATACAAACATCGCCATGCCATCATCTTTATTCCATTGAATCGCATTTCCATCTGGTTTTGGCGTGTTGATATCTAACCCCTTGACGCGCAGGGCACATTTAGTTTGTTTAAAATTTATTCCATCGATTTTTTCTAGGTTTGTCTTTCCAAACTCCATTTTAAGTTATAGACAGCACGCGGTTCCACTGTCGAAAATCACTAAGAACTTTTCTGTTTTCTTTGCTCTTTGTTTATCACCAACTATTAATTAACGTGGACCTTAGCCCATAACCTATTGAGATTAGGTTAAGTACTTAACAAACGTTTTTATTAGTTAGTTCACACATTGCACCGTCAAAGTTTTTCAACGACATGACAGGAACAAAACAGCATACAAAAGTGGCGGTACAATATAAAAGTAAACAGGCAAACGACAAGTAGCATACAGCCTAGAATTCATTATAAAATTTTATCCAATATTTAACACAAACTGTAAAATTTTCTCATTCGATTTTGAACTTAACTTATTTTGTTTTTTTTTTTCAAATTTTCATATTTTCGTTACTAAAAAGAAATATTCCCTTTGAAACGAACGGCAGCGCGGCGAGAGCGCGACGCTCATTAATTGTATGACCAAGGTCAACGGCATTTACCCGACTCTTGAACAAGCCATATGCCCGATAGGATTTCCCATGGCCAAAATTATGAACTTACACACAAACTTTTATCCCATATTTTACCCCTTTAGGGGGGAATTGTCACAACAGTTGGTCACTTTTGATAAAAAACGAACTCTTGTGTAAAATTTCATGCCCCCAAACCCAGCGGTTTGGGCTGTGCATTGTCTCTCAGTGAATTAATTCAAATTCTTTATTTCAGACAATAAGTCCTTATTATGAATAATGAATTTAAGATTTTTATAAGTTGAACTTTTAAAAGATAGATATTAGGTACCATGGAAACTCGTATAGAAAGTGTTCAGTTGTCAGTATCCCAAAGTAGGACAGAGATTTTCTCTTATTCTGAGACAATTTAATATCTGACCAGTTTAATCTAAACTAATTCCAAACCGACGTCCGAGACAAAAAGTGGTTATTATACAAAGCTAGATTTTGCCAGCGGCTTCACCAGCGTGCATGTCAGAAATGATCCCATGGAATCCTACTAACGGGATAAAAGTATCCTATGTCATAATCCAAGTCATGGTCTACATGTGAGCTAAATGTAATTCTAATCCGTTCAGCCTTTTTTGCGTGAAAGCGTAACAAACACACAAACTCACTTTCGCATTTATAATATTAAGTTAGGATTAATAACGACCCAAAACAAGTACATAATTTGTGCCGATTAAGCAAAACTTTTCAGAATTAAGCAACCGATAAAGTTTTAAACAAAGCTTCCGTATGTTATTCCAAGTTGCTATCTTGAAGTATTTAAAAGTACCACCAACTGGTTACAGTTAAGTTAAAGTTAAATTACTGAGTAATCTCTCTTCGATATCTTGGGAGTTCTGTCTTGCGTATAAATTGTGTATTCAGGCGGCCTGCCTTGCTTCGCTGTTATTGTTAATAACAAGATACTTAACTGGAATTGAATACAAGGTTGTGGTTTGCTATCTGATTTTGTTGTTTTGTGTTTAAAAGGTTAGAACTATCTTTTGAACACATCTCGGTAGCATTGCTCCGTTTGAAATCATAACTAGTAGTGTGATGTGAATGACTTATAACAGGGAAGGCTGAGTGTTCCTCATCATCGTCATTTCAGCCGAAAGACGTCACCACTTCGACTGGTTCTGTAGTTCCCTCATCCAGCGGATTCCTGCGGCCTTCACAAGATTATCGGTCCACCTTGTGGGAGGCCTTCCAACGCTACGTCTTCCGGTGCGCGGTCGCCACTCCAGCACCTTCAGTTTTAGAGTGTTATCTTTGTTTAATCTTACTTAATTATTTGATTTGACATGAGGAGACAATAATCAATTTGGAAATATTTAAAAAAATACAATAATGAAAGGTAAACCTAACAAATGTATGTTTTGTCTGATTTTTCTCAACGTGCAACACTTCATAAATGTTTTATTATTATATTATTTATTATTATTACCACTCACATTTATTTTTACAGGTGGGAACCCAATACAATAATGTAGTCACAATTTAATTTAATTTGAAATAGACTTCAGAGTCTATTTCAAATTAAATTCTTAAACTGCAGATTTAAGAGATATTTTCTGTACTCAGGTACAGAAAATATCTCTTAAATCTGCAGTTTTCTTAGTACACACTTATCCTTCTTTTCACCCTCTATATATTTATAAACAACATTCATTCTAGGACAGGATGTCTATTCCTAGTTATGCCAACACGAAGCAATATTAATATGCTGGAACAAACAGAGCCTTCGTTAATTAACAAATACGTTAGGCGAAGAAAATAGAATCTAATGCGAACTTCCTGTATCCCGGTATTAATTTCCTGTTGTTGATTATTGAATCAGGAACGGATTTGGGGTAGGTTTTAATAGGTCCTAAGGGATATAAATCGACTTATTTATACGTATGGAAACTAAATAATAGCCTACTTAGTTTCGATACGTATAAATAAGTCGATTAAATAAATAAAAATAAAAAGGTTTATCGCAGAAACTTGTACAACTTTTATAATAAATCTTACTTAGGGACCTCCTTTTAAATAAAAGATATACTTGTGCTAGGAGATCCCGTTCTGCAATGACAAATTATGAAATGGTAAAAGTGGAGTAGAAGCAGAGAATAGAACATAAACAAAAAAATACAAGTAAAATCTCAAGCTAAACAAGACAAGACTTGAACTATAACTAAATAAAAGAAAAAAAGAAACTTAGGGATCCTAAAATAGTTTATGAGTGTGTGCGTCAGTATGTGTGACCTCGTGAGTGTATTATCCTACTTGCATAGGAAAGGCCTCTCCTCATACAGAGATGACATGAGCATTGCAGATGACCACGCTTGCTCAAGACGCATTGCCAATCTAGATCCATTATTATAAGTCAAGGTTTCCTCACGATATTTATCTACCCGTATGTTTGTCAGGTTCAAGATAAACTTAAAAAGTACATAATTATGCATTAGAAAAAGTAACGCTTGTAGATATATGCCCGATTTTCACGACTATGTACACTATGTCGCGGTTCCCACAGCTGGCCGTAATCCATCACGCGGGCCCAGTGTGGGTTGGTAAATGTCATATGTCATTGAATTATTGGTTCTAGGACATACTCATTTCGTCACGATGTTCCTTCACCATTTTGCGAGCAGTGGTGTTGAAATAATTTACACAAAGTAAAGCGCCTGTCAGGGTTCGAACTTGCGACCTACAAACTTGTAAGTCGCGGTCGTTACTACTGAGCTACCATTGTTTTTATAATATGACATTGACAACGCCTTAATGTCATAGCTATAACTAACGTGCGGTTAACTAAACCTATTTAGATTGAATAAACAAAGATACATTCAAGCTCCAAGATGACTGCACGTGCGCCCGGGGTGGTGCTAAACGAACGACGCCTCACAAGGCACAAAGGCTAAGAATACTTGAGTCAATTAAAACTGTAGCAAACAGAACACAAGTTCTTTTTAGCATTCTGTGCCGAAATTTACAAAAAGGAAAACTCATTATTCTAAAAAATCAACTTCAAACTGTTATAAGGCTGTGCTCAAAAATACAGACCGGCTGTCGAGAGAATGCGTTTTTGATCCCTCTGACAGGGGTCAGAAACGCATTTAACTAACCAATGTGTTTTGAGAATTTGATCCCTATTGTAACCAGAAATTGTCCAATCGACACGTGTCTGGAACGCAGTCTTCAGGAACGCAGTCAGCATTCGGTATTCCGCCTTTTACGTCGTATCTACTGAACATAATTCTTAATCGACATTCGCACTTCAACCGTTGGAGTGTTAAAATTTAATGGCAATTTTTTACCTGGCAATTTTTCACTGTACGACATGAATATTTTCAATCATATCTATTGCCAATCTCTTAAAGAAAATCTATGATGCCTACCCAGCCCAAACTTGATATCAATGATGCATTCTTGGACAAATGGCAAAGCCTAAATTAGTCCTGTTTCCCTCGGGCTTGTATACTTGTACCATGGGGCACTCTAACTAAGCCACCAATCTGGTGCTTAATTAATTCTAAAAGGTACCTAACTACTTTCAAATTGAGGCTAAAATTTTAAATTCTCTTGTCGTTAAATCCCATAAAAGTAGACCTCATAAGAAAGTGTGTCAAGTACCAGAAATTATTTTTTTCTCCAGCATAACATTATTTTGGCCACATTCCAGGAACTGTATTATGTAGACGATTTGTTAATGGAGGAAAATATGGTAAGATGGCTGCCAAAAGAGAGGAGTGCTTCGTTCACGATTTTAATGCGACTTTATAGAATCCAATGAACCTTGCTAAGGACAGACAGGCGAATTGTGTGTGTGAGTGTGTGTGTGTGTATGAATGGGATGATAATGGGAAATAATATGAAATCATATTTGTGTCCCCACCTTTGTGTATAGGACGCAAAACCGTTTTTTTAATGCTCGATAAAGGTGCCGCTCTCGAGGCAGACATTAAAGATGTACGTGAGGGGAGGAACTGTTTGAGATTTTGGCCCAGCCTACTGCAGTATCTGTTTTTAGTCCTACGATATGACGTTCTATTTCCTTTTTAGTCACGATAGTCATTACAAATGAGTTGAGCTGGGAAGATCCGGAAGTAGTAATCGGGATATCATCAAGAGAGCAAGTTGCGTTGGTTGTGTTGCGTTTGGATATAGGTATTTGCCACGTTTTCACCTACACACTGATAGTTCAGGAGTAGATCGTAGATTGAAAAGTTCTGGGTTCTGGGTTTTTGGGTTCTTAAGTGTCGAGTGATAGTTTTCGAAAGGGTTTTGGGATCGTCTCTAACTTCTCCAATAAGGGATCTGTCATACTTTTTTTCAAAATAATGTCGTAGTAATTTCTGTATCGAGCATACTTATGTCATTTTTAAAGTCTCATTATCTGTCGACATATTTGACTTTTGGTGTAACATGTCTCTGTTTTTCATACAGCGAATTAATCCCTGAGTCTTTCACGGCTTATTAACTTGTTTACACCCCGATAGTTTACTACTTTAGTATCTAGAGCTTCTTGTATCTTAGTTATAAGGTAGTTTAGCAAATAATTCTTCAAATAAGGTCACTTTTATTTTTGCGTGGGAAATTATCAAATAACTTCTCCCGCTCTGGGCGGAGCGGGAGGGTGTGTCAGACTCTTACTGACTAAAACCCACCCTTCTATTGCCTGTGTTGCCAGGGGCCTCGGTAACCCTTTTGTACCTTACCGCGACCCCGGCAGGCATCGGCCCTAGTGGACCCCTACACTTGTGCTGACGACATCTCTTTGATGAGGCGCGCGTGGAACACAACGCCGTCGACCCGGGCCTGGTCCTTACCGGACGGTGAGCTACCCATTGCTCACCGTCCGCAAGCCCGCGCATACGTTGGCCCGAAATCCGCCCGGAAATTCCGACGCCCAGGGCGTTTCCTGCGGCGCTTAGCGGCGATAGGGCGCGAAATTTGCCTTTCCCTTAAACGTCCCGCCTTCTCCTTCGCGAGCATTACTGCTTCGCAGAAGGAGGTGACGGCTGCCCATGCCCTCTCGCTCCGAACCATGGCCTGAACCAGGAACGGACGCGAGAGATCTCTGCCAATTTTAAAGATTCAATGTGAATTTTGGTAACTGTGTTGGTAGCAAAATGGCGTGGCTGCTTGAAATTGATGCATGTTAAAACCAGATAATGATCTGTTAGATAAGTTCTGGGGATAATTGTGAGATCAGTTTACTTAGTTTTTATCAGTACGTGGTCAAGGCATGTTCTGTTAGCTTCACGGGTCACTTCTGTGTGAGCTGGTGAGAGTCCGTGAGAGGTTGCTAGAGTAAGGTATCGTTCGCCAGGATATTTCATATATTTTGAACAATTTGTGGGGATGTTTATGGGCCCGATTATCATAACGTTTTCGAAATATACAAATTGTGACAAGATATCGTTTAAAGACGACAGAAATCCATCAATATTTTTGTGACGGAGTGAGGCTCGTAGCTCGGACTAAACTGAAGCTCGTGGATTGTGTAATTAAGATGAGCTTTGAAGTAGATAACCACCCCATCATATCGTCTAAGCTTTCTTTTAGTGGCAGAAGATTAATATCCTGGCATTTTGCGTTGTCAGTCAGTGAATTAATGAACTTTATACAGCAAACATTTATAATTGTCTACTCAAGAAATCCTGAGCTACAATTCAATTCTGATAATACAAAAGAAATATTATCTTTACCATCTTACGTCACCATAAGGACCCCATGTGGTGACGTCAATGGGAATTACCATAAAAACAAGGCACACTTATGTAAGTCCAGTAAATGAACACAGTAACAGGCAAGCTTTACAAATTATGGCCACTTAGCCCATCGCTTGTACCCATTACCATTACAATAATATTGCTTCGACTATCTTGAACGTGCCTAGAATATATAACAGCCAGCTCACAATATATGATTTTCTTCGATTAAGTGTCCAGTAACTAATAGTCCTGTTCTGGTAGTCTTAGTAGGCATATCGACATCGACATCTTCTTCCCTTATATCGGTATAAATAATCATTTATGAATGACTGTCAATACTGCCATGCCATGCCATGTTAAATAATTGAGCACCTTTTTAACTTTCTGGCCTTTTTTTACAGTTGGGCGCATCTATGCTAGGGTACCCCGAACAAATGGGTTAGGTTAGGTTAGAACTGTGACTACTTCCAAATTAGTTGCACTGTTTAGTATTTTTGGGAACCCAAAATAGGCATTGTTTGAGGTTCACAAAAATAAACGCAATCATTTTATTAGAGTATTCGACATTCATTTTGGGAGCACAAAATGAAAATGATCAGAGGTTCGATTAAAAACATGCCTTTAAGAATGGCTGTCAATGTTGCTATTCTATTGTATAGTCAGACAGTAAGATAGAAGCGGGGTGCACCTCCACCTGACATACATTATGTATAGGCACTCGTGGAGGCTATTTTAATCGACATCGATTAACTGTGGGTTAGCAACCGCACCTCTATCTAACTAGTTTAGAATTGAGAGAGTAATGGTTGGGTTTATCCTGACTTAAATGCTAACGAAGAACGCGACTTAAAAGTTGTCAAAAAAGAAACAAAATTATTAAAAAATAAATAATAATTTCTTAGAGCGGCTCTGCGTCACAAGGTGTTCAAGACGGTTTCTCTGTAAACGACGTCAGTGATTTAACTTATTAATAACCTGATCAATTATACTGAGAGGACTTCTCAGCATTTTATTTTTAATATCTTCGAAGCTCGTTTTATTTTGATACCTAGAACCAATCTGTTGTTTTGTTCTAACTGGACTAGTTTCCATTAAAAATTCAAGTAACTTGCTTGTTTAGTTTTTAACGGTAATAGCTCAATTCGTTGAACTGTTATTTTTATGGTGGAAAGTTTATTTACAGGTGAAATCGTTTTGCTAGTGACGTTTTTTTTTTGTTAAGTATACGTTTTTATTTTTATCTATGTAGAATTAGAATGTTTTATTTCCCTAGTAAAGCTGTGTTTTTATATATCTCAAGTGACCTTACCATTCTGGTTATGTTTTTAAAATAAACAAAGCAATTTTAATCTATAAATAGATTTATAACCTCACTAGCTGTTGCCCGCGACTTCTTCTGCGATCCATGAAGAAAATTAACCAATGTCCTTACCTAGGTTATGGTCTATCTATCTGCCAAAATTTTATCTAAATCCGTTCAGCCGTTTTAGCGTGAAAGCGTAACAAACAAACAAACCCACTTTCGCATTTATAATATTAGGATGTTGTATATCTTGTAGATAAGACAAAATAAAATCCTGTTTTAACTAAAAACGTATTATACCTACTTTGTGAAATAACTATAGGTTGCTAAGTATTATTACTTCAATTCGTCTCGCGAAGAATTTTTAAAGACGTTGTTGCTTCTTTGTTTTAATTCATCATGCCTCAGTTTTTAGTTTAGTGAACATAAATTCTCTTATTTAAGAAATATTTTGATCATTACTGTAATTTTTGGCTAAGTAGTAACAGCCGCACGGGTCAATCAATCTCGTTAAACTACACTTGCCGCGGTTGGTCCATGGATGGGTGACCATCTTTACATACCAAGACCCCTCCGTGCTATGGGAGTGGCGCGAGGAGGCGAAACGCCGGGGCGTTAGTCCGCTGCCGCGAGAAATCGCGGCACAGCGGACGGAGCTCCGGCGGGATCTCATGGCGTCATGGAAAGTACGGTTGTCGCAACCCAGTGCTGGGCACGCCACGATTGCGGCGATAAGTCCCCTCTTTGAGGAGTGGCTGGAGAGGCGCCACGGCGTCCTCACCTTCCGCCTGACGCAGGTCCTCACCGGACACGGCAGCTTCGGGAGGTTCCTGTGTCGGATAAGGCGGGAGGAAACGTCCGGGTGTCACCACTGTGTGGATCGTCCGGAGGACACGGTGGAGCATACGGTGGAGGTATGCCCGGCTTGGGCAGAGCACCGCCGTGTCCGCGTGGAGGCGATCGGCGGCAGAGACCTCTCGCATCCGGCCCTGGTTCAGGCCATGGTACGGAGCGAGAGGGCATGGGCAGCCGTCACCTCCTTCTGCGAAGCAGTAATGCTCGCGAAGGAGGAGGCGGGACGGTTGAGGGAAAGGCAAGTTTCGCGCCCTCTCGCCCCTAGCCGCCGCAGGAGACGCCCAGGGCGTCGGGAATCCTGGGCGGATTTCCGGCCACCGTAGGCGCGGGCTTGCGGACGGTGAGCAATGGGTAGCTCACCGTCCGGTAAGGACCAGGCCCGGGTCGACGGCGCGTTGTATTCCACGCGCGCCTCAAAGAGATGTCGTCAGCACATAGTAGGGGTCCACTAGGGCCGATGCCTGCCGGGGTCGCGGGAAGGTACTTATGGGTCACCGAGGCCCCCACAACACAGGCAACAAGAAGGAATACGGTTGGGTTTTAGTCAGTAAGAGTCTGACACACCCTCCCGCTCCGCCCAGAGCGGGAGAAGTTATTTGATGATTTCCCACCCTCAAAAAAAAAAAAAAAAAAGACCCCTCCGTGCATCGGAAAGCACGTTAAGCCATTGATCTCGGCTGTTATTTGTAGATATTTGTCAGTTATTACTGGTCGTCAGAAGCCCGAAAGTCTGACAACCAGTCTTACTAATACCCAGGGTATAGTGTTACCAAGTAACTGGTCTGGTCAGGGTTGAATGCAGGTCAGATAGGCAGTCACTTCATGTAAAATACTGGTATTGATCTGCATCCGGTTAGACTAGAGGCCGACTACAACGTAGTTGGGAAAAAGATAGGCGGATGATGATTGTAATTTAATCTTACCGAAGCATGTTATATTTCATTGCACCTGGAAGAGACATAAGCTCTACGTAACGTTCTTGAAGCAGATATGTTCTTCGCTAATGGTGATTGGTCGATAAAGTTGATGAATACTAAGAAGTACAGGGAGAAATTTTAAAATGTTTTATAAGTTTATAAAATACTGAAAGAGAAATCTTCCGTTCTACAAAATTAACTTGACAGGTTCTCTATTATAAGTTGAAACTTCTGTGCTAGTATCTATTGGAACAAACCTAGTTTTAATTTACAATATAAAATAGCGTTGCAATTTGCTATCTACATATATATCAATTATTGATAACAATTTCATCTGAGTGTTGCATTCTAAATTATGTTATTAACTATACATAATTATAAAATAAAGCTCATTTTCTCTGTCTGAGTGAGCGCGGTTCTTCTAAAATATGAAATGGATTATGATGTGATTTCCCCAATATTTAGATTATTCCGGAAGATTTATATGAAAAATAAATGAATATTAAAGTTCCATCAAATAAAGAAATCTTAATGTCAAGTCGATACAGTCGTAAAAACCGTTTGAATCGCGGGTCGCTAGTAATTAATAATTAAGACAGCTTTAATTAATATTCAAACACGGTGAGTGTTTGAATATTAATTAAAGCTGTCTTAATGACAATAAACAACAGCAGTGATAGCCTAGTGGTGCGACCTTCGGACTGCCAAGTATGACTTGGCAGTCCGACTCGAGACTTGGCAGCTGCTAGTCTCGAGTTCGAACCCAAGGCACGCACTTTGGCTAGACAGGCGCCACGGCGTCCTCACCTTCCGCCTGACGCAAGTCCTCACCGGACACGGCAGCTTCGGGAGGTTCCTGTGTCGGATAAGGCGGGAGGAAACGCCCGGGTGTCACCACCGTGTGGATCGCCCGGAGGACACGGTGGAGCATACGGTGGAGGTCTGCCCGGCTTGGGAAGAGCACCGCCGTGTCCTCGTGGAGGCGATCGGCGGCAGAGATCTCTCGCGTCCGGCTCTGGTTCAGGCCATGGTACGGAGCGAGAGGGCATGGGCAGCCGTCACCTCCTTCTGCGAAGCAGTAATGCTCGCGAAGGAAGAGGCGGGACGGTTGAGGGAAAGGCCAATTTCACGCCCTCTCACCCCTAGCCGCCGCAGGAGATGCCCTGGGCGTCGGGAATCCCGGGCGGATTTCCACCGTAGGCGCGGGCTTGCGGACGGTGAGCAATGGGTGGCTCACCGTCCGGTAAGGACCAGGCCCGGGTCGACGGCGCGTTGTATTCCACGCACGCCTCAAAGAGATGTCGTCAGCACAAATGTAGGGGTCCACTAGGGCCGATGCCTGCCGGGGTCGCGGGAAGGTACTAAAGGGTCAGCGAGGCCCCTGGCAGCACAGGCAACAGGAAGAAATACGGGTGGGTTTTAGTCAATAAGAGTCTGACACACCCTCCCGCTCCGCCCAGAGCGGGAGAAGTTATTTGATGATATACCATCCAAAAAAAAAAAACGCACTTCTGACTTTTTGGATTCATGTGAGTATTGTATAATTATCACTTGCATAGAAAACAGTGAAGGAAAACATCATGAGGAAACCGGCAAGCTTTTTTTTTCTTGTGTGGGAAATCATCAAATAATATTTGATATATATATATCAAATATTAATTGGCTTAGTAGCTATTGCAATAAGCTAAATTCGCTTGTAAACTTGCAGCGTAGCTAACTTTAATAAATGATTATCCCGACCCAATTTTGACAAGGCTACATTTCAGACTGCACAGTACAGCTATTTTCTTAAGAAATGCCCGCACGGACCAGCTGATATATGAAACGAGTTAAGGCCAGCTGTAGAAATATATTGCGTTTAAATATTCCAACAATGCAGGTACTATTGGTTGGACTCACAAGTAACGCTGAAGTATTGGTGCACTGTGTGATACTTACTTGAAAACAAGACTTTAATTGTCCTGCAACACGCTTTTAAATAGGTGTTGTGTATTATTTTATACATAAATTTTAGGTTTCATTGTAATCATTCAGCCGCAAGACGTACGACAACGTAAGTATTCAGTGAAATTATTAACAAGCTCTCACGGTCCAAAATATATACAGCACTGTGAAAGATGGACGGACAGACGTCGTAGGCTTAGTATTAGGTTCCCGTTGGCAGCCTTTGGGTACGGAACCTTAATTTTGCCTGTGCTGTTTACATAAAACGTGAAAATTAAAAACTGCGCTACTTAAACGGTTTCAAGATGTGGTATCCGCTCTAAGGGAGGCCGCCATTGTCAGCAGGGAGAACCAGGTCATTCATGGCCGAAGCGCGTGGTGGGTTGGAATAAGCACGTCAGCGAAGCTCACCCGTACGCTAGGCGTAAGTTTTATGAGTGGCTTAATACTGGCAAAACTACGTCTGGCGTGATTTATGAGGAAATGTGTGACACTCGTAAGATCTTTAAATCCAAATTAAGGTGGTACCAGAATCACCAAGACCATATCCTAGACTACTAGAATTATGAATATGGACTAGAATTATAACTGAAATAAATAAATTAATTTAAATTAAATTAAACAACAAGCTCTCTACACTAGAATACCAATACAAGGAACTTTTGTTTAAAAATGCAATTTCATGACTCAATGTCGCAAACTGCCACCAAAATATTTCAATATGTTCATTTCGAATATGTCCATATACCTACAGTCTTCCACACCAAACTGCCAATATAATTATGTGAAACACGTAGGTATTTGTCTTAAGAATGTCGCATTACTGAGCAGTTTAGTTACCCCTCAGTGTCCTCACGGGGGTGGACCGCTTAGACGACATGATGTATCAGTTTTTAGGCTGTTCATAGTTGTGACATAACAGAAGAAAATAGGGTTACTTTTGGAAGCGTACGGGAGCGAGTAAATGAGAGGCACGATTGAGATGAAGGAAAAGTATATTGTGAGGAAGGTTAATAGAGATACAGCGATAGACAAGAGTTGTAGTGAGAAAGAAAAACGTTTTTTCTACGCAAAAATGTAACAATGCAAAGCGCGCTAGATTAGCGATATAAAATATAGAACACGCGAGCTAATTAGAAAGTAGCCGTGGCAAGCCAGAGCGACGAAGGTCCGCGTTGAGGGATACTGGCTGACTGCTCGACGGTCGATGTCGTCTGCGTCTTGAGCGAGTCGTGGAGGTGGCGCGTTGCGCGGCGTACAGGGTGAGGAAGGCCAACCGGTTTCCGCGGCAGCTAGCGCTCGCACAGGTGGGAGCTCGCGCTGTGTACGCGCACCTTTCACGCCGACAAGATGTAAAAGGGTAGGTACGCTGCTGTGAACAATATTATTACGTATTATTATTATACTGACGCCACATACTTATACATCAAAAAGTAAAAAAAAACCTTAAATTCAGACTTAGAGGGAATTTATAGAATGTTAGAAGCGTAAAACTTATGAAACCAGTGTTAATAGTTAAAAAAACTGGACAAGTGCGAGTCAGACTTGCCCACCGAGGGTTCCGTACAAATTTGTAGGTACATAATTATAATAAATAGTTCAGGAATCGAGTCCCGCAGGTTTTTCCGAGCTTTTACCGAAATTCAGTTTCCAAAACTTATAATTACTTATATTATTGTTATACTAACAATTCATACCTAAATTAGTTAGGCAACATAATCAAAGTTGTTTTTTACTTAAATATCAAAGGAGATGGGAAATTCTGGGCCCAGCAGTTAACTAGTTGAAATGTGTATTAAAAAAACCGTTATATTTTTCTAAAGGAAATCACAAAATACAGTACCATGTTTCTATCTAGGAAGCGAGAAAAGTTAAATTAAGTTATGAAACAAAATAATCGATTAAATTGATGCCTGAATTCTTAGTAATCGATATCAATAATCGGTAAAATCTCAGAATATGTATGAAAATCGAGTGACAAGTGCTTATCAATCTTTTCGTGGAATCGATTCATAGCGAATCGAGTTACTTTTATTTTTCTTCAGTTGGCAATACTAGTCACCGACTGACAGATGACAGGCAGAAATAATCGGCAAGCGTTTGTTTTCTTTCATTCTGAGTGCGCATGTATTTTCCATGTATAACTCCACGACCTCGGCTTTGCATATTATAAAGGACTATTGGACGGATCTTGCTACTTTGAATTACCTGACTCTCTATTTTGGACGACTGATTACGCCTATCGATCGGATATTGACAACATGGATCACTGTGTGAATTGTACCATTGCGACTGGTCGCAGTAACTCTTATTGGCAGAAGAGTCTTGGACGTTGAGGCGATTTATCAGTTATTCGTCAGTGGCGTGCATCTCAGCCTGTAAGTACATATTCAAGTCGAGATTTTAGCTTATCAAGCGAACAAAACCAGAGTTATGTACCTACTGTTTACGGTCACCGGTGTCATGTCTGTCGGCTGTCTCTTTGTTGGATAGCATAATTATATTAAAACAATACCTAATAGCTAATTCGCCATACGAATCTATGGAATGTGCTGTTTGACCGATTTACTCATAAAAAAGGTGTAGGTAACGATCAAGTCCCGATGGGACCGATTCGGTCCCAGACTAAGGTGCTTTGAGGTATTGACAGTTATTGGGACCATTTCGGTCTTGGCCGGGACGTAGCGATTTGGTTGAATATGCATTAGTATGTAATGAAGCTTGTTTATGGATGAACATGATTTAAATAGTTAACTTATTTCAGGTAACCAGTAAGTACTATGTATGCCCAGCATGTTGGGACTTGGCCCAAGATGTGGTTCTTGGAAGACGTCCGATTAAAGCACCAACCCAAGTTGGCCATTCCAGTGTCTGTGTCCGCTGCCGCAACCACCTTCTTCGCAATGAGTCTGCTCGTGATTCATTCAATGTTAGGCTTTTATTGTAATTTTATTGAAGGTAGAAGGACTGTAGGCTGCTGTGCCCATGTAATGTGCATAATATATGTTGGGCAAAATACCAAGAAAATATCGTACCTCCTGCGCAAAACTTAGGTGACTTTCTCATAATTATTGAAGATGAATAATTAATATTTTATACATATATTGGTGTTTTATTTTAATTCCTCTTCTCCCTTTTTTAAAAGATACCTACTGCTTCTAAGTTCAGGATATTGGATGTAGAGACTTGTCTTCGACTGTAGCGACTGTCCAGGGCGTGCCAAACGTGTCAGATCTTCGACACGTCACACTTTAAGACTCTCTTCTTGAACTCTATGCATAAAACCATTACACAAGCGAAGCCATTCAAAAATATTTCGCAAATAACACCAAAAACTACAATGTTATTAATGTAACCTCAATTTTACTATACTTCATATAACTTGACTCCTGGATAGCCAAATTTCACCAAACTTTCAGTGAGGCCTTGTTATTATGTCCTCTTACTAATAAGGCTAGTTTGATTGAGTTAACACCTGGGCCCAGGAGACTATGGAGTCCTTCCCTTCTCCTTTAATCCAGATTTGTAAGTGGTGATTGAAAAAAGAATGGTACTTTAAGTAAAGACTATATTTTTTTATGATTCAATTACAAATGTATAGTTTTCAGATTTTTCCCTGTACTTGTAGTATAAGACGATATTACTTGCCAAATTTCATAGTTCTAGGTCAACGGAAAGTACCCTATACATTTTGATTCCCTTGAGAGTGTCGAAATATACTTTTTTGCGGCATAAACGGCCGTATCTTTTTTACGCTAACTTAGAAGTTTGATTTTTTCTCGTCATCAAAGGACTGTAGATTTTAGTATGTTTTTAAATTCATATCGATACTTCCAAGCGTTCTCAAGATAAAGGGTATTGACAGACAGACGGACAACAAAGTGATCCCACAAGGGTTTTTTTTCCATTTGAGGTACGGAACCCTAAAAACAATATTTTTACTTATTTCCTAATGTGGGTATTAACCCAGTGCTGGACGTAACGCGTGTCCAGCCTATCCACAATAACAGCCAGGAAGCTGTTGGTGCTGGCGCGCCATCTGCCGAGCGAACAAACACACAAACGGTTTTTTTTTTTCGATAGGGAATTAGCCAAAGTGTGAATTATGTGGCTATTAGGACTTTTTTTTCAAATCTTTTAAAAAATATTTTCAATAAAGATGCTTGTTTGATGAAATAGAAAACAATACAGTACATCACTTAGGTATAATTAGAAAAAAACAGTGTATTTGAAACACGTTTTTACCTTAAAAATGTCCAACCATATTGAACAGTTTAGTTACCCGCCAGTGAAACACACGGCGGTCGCTAATTCGGACGCATCGATGCATCAGTCTGCCGCAGAACGGCAGAAGAGTGATAAAACTTTATACGGGAACCATTATTCTTAGATATTTAGTATGGTAAACGGCTGATTTCGTACAGCTTACTCTTTTTGATGTTTTGTTATAGAATTTGTACCACATATTAAGGCAACTAAGCCATTTATTTTCATTTTAGTGTACTATTTTTAGAATTTCGGATTAATTAATAATATAAAAAAAAAAGTTTTAATAACTACACGTAATTTAGTCGTAAACTAAACGCAGTTATGTTGGTATTTAAGCTATGCTCGCCATGAGCCGACCTGCCCCCTTCTTAGATGAAGTAATTTACGAATTAATTAATTATAAATAAAATAAATGTACTTGAACAAAAACTATTAACTGTATTGTTTTATTTACCTACACTCAAAACCCCATCAGGACTTCATCATTATCAAACTGTTGCAGTCAGCTGCTGGACATAGGTATCTCCTAATGCACTCCGCGGAGTAGGTACGATCCTTATCTCAATTTACCTACTTGATAGTAAGTAAAACACTACAAAAATAGCGACAAGCAATCTAGAACATATACTTTATTACCGAAACAATGTTTATGTGCCTATAAGTAACAATCTACATTGGTACACTAGTACTTAACCTTAAAAAATAAAACTGGTTATAACTTTTACGTCCCAAGTTCTAAAAATCCAAGAATTAAAAAAAGGCTTGTCTATCGTATTAACTACCAATTAAAACAAAAAATACCCACAACACGAAATTTTATTAGCTGTACGAAGTCCCATACAAGCCTGCCGTTTGCCTTTGTAGGGTTTTACTTTGTTTTGAAGTTCAGCTACTTATACTTACGAGTCACTGTTGTACATACTGTTGTATCTATAAAATATGATGACTGCAATCAGCTCGCTAAAAATACATTTTTAGCGAGCTGATTGCAGTCATCATATTTTAGAGTCATTACCGTACACCGTACACGGTGTAGATATATGTATGTATGTATGTATGGGAAATTACTTTGAAATATGTTTTTTTCATTTCTAACCATGGTTCGAGAATTTAATCATATTCATATTTTAAAAAAATATAAACAAAAGTCGTACTGTTGGTACTTGCTCAAAACTGCATTATATAAAACTTTCCCAATATCAACCGTTGCTTACAGTAACAACGCTGTTAAACTGGAAATATATTCCTACTTACTTTAAACATACACATAAACTTAAACTAGATCCATCGAAGATGCTACAACTTGTAGTAGCTCAAGACATCAATCGTAGTAGTGCAGGGTCTACGCCGCCGCGCCGTAGCAGCCTCTACGCCGTAGCAACGTCTACGCCGTAGACAGCGCAGATTCGCCGGCTATCTTTCGTCTTTACTTTACGACAGGAATTGTCAAACTTTTCTTAATGCAGGTCCCACATACTCGTACCTCATACTAAATATTAAATTGATTGCATATGAACATTTTAGTTCAAAGTTTTCACAGAAATATTGGTATTTTGTCAGGTGCATTTCCAATATGCCGTAGATACTTAAGTTAGCGAGGTCAAAAGCTCTGCGGCTCAAAGGTTGAGTACCACTGCTCCACACCAACGTTTCACTCCGCTAGAATATTTTGTTTTCAATTCCTTTAGACGAGGATGGATCGTGTGGTTTTACTGAAATATATATATTACTTTTTAAGTTTATCTCAATAACTGTTTTCGTGTATTTACTTAGTATTTCCACGTCGGATCGAGAGATCTTTCCACTTTGAACTGAAATTTGAAGATAAATATGAAGCACACTTCATATTTATTTAAAAATTCCAGTTCATTCAGATTAGATGTTTATTTTTATTGAATAGCTCTTTTCCACTGAGACTACATCTCAGTGCATCACCACGTCAGCTTCTAGGAAGTATTCCCTGAGACTGCATATCTCACGGTTGTGCAGGGTTCTTAGCATTTAAAGAAGCCTCGACGTCCACACTTCCGATGGTGCTTCCTATTTGCGGTCGGCAGAGTACGGACCCTCCTATCCAGGGCGGCAAGTCTGAGTCCATTTGAGTATGCCGAAAGAGTACACCAAAAGCATAACATAACATAACACAATCAGCCTATAATGTTCCCACTGCTGGGATACAGGCTCCTCTCCGTAATAGGGTGTAGTCCGTAATCCACCACGCGGGCCCAGTTTGGGTTGGTATCTACCAACCCGCACATGAAAACATGTGACATCTGTCACATGTCTTCGAATTTTTGGTTCTAGGACATGCCGGTTTCCTCTCTATGTTTTTCTTCACACTTTGAGAGCAGTGGTGAGGAAATAATTTACACAAAGTAAAGCGCCTGTCTGGGTTCGAACCTACGATAACTCGTAAGTCGCGGCCGTTACCACTGGGCCACCACTGCTGCATCAAAAGCAATGTTGATTTTGTTGATGGCAACCTTGAGACCTTGTTTACGCCTGATAAAAGACTATTTAATACTTTATTCAGGCGAACAAAAAAGCGTTCCCTGAGCGATTGTTTCATGTCAGCAGCGTTGGTGCCTAACGCTTCCGACATACCCAAATACTTGTAAGTTTCGATTGAAGAGAGGGATCTCAAGCGTACGGAATCCGTGAGTTGGGTTCCCACTGTTTCCACAATCCCCCTCATTTTATATGCAAGACCGCACATTTGTCCACACCCAATGCCATCCTGATGGCGGTTCTGAAAGTTTCGGTTACCATCAGTAGCTCCACCAGTTGCAAATTGTTGGGGGCAAAAAGTTATAAATCATCCATGTAAAGGAGGTGAGATATAACCTGACCACCTCTCCTCAATCGATAGCTTAGACCTGAATCTCCCAGTTGCGTGCTTAGAGAATTCAAGCTAGGTTAGACAGGGCAAAGTGGACTCAAACTATCGCCCTGAAATATCCCTCGCTCGATCCTTATCGGCTCGTTATTTCTCTGGATATGTCGACATCCTGGATAGTGAAGGACCGTCTTCTACTGCCCCATACATGACATAAGGAAGGTACGCAGAGTTCCATCAACTTTTTTTTTTACAACTTCGGCACCCTCATGGACTATCTTTGTGGCACCGAGTCATATGCCTTCTTATAATCTCCCCTTCCCCTCGGACCGCGAAAGCGAGTAGACGTGCCTCCCGTACAAATTATTTTATTTTTTTATTTTATTTTATTCAATTTAAATAGTATATTTTTGGTAATAAATGCTAAATTAAATTCTTAGAAGTACCAGGCGCTCATAAATACGAAATAGTGAACGCGAACGCAACGTGCGCGAGTGACAAGGAGAGCAACTCAGGAGAACGAAATAGGCGGAGTCAAGCAGCGCTCCCGCACGCGACTATCGACTACGCGACGCACACAGCTAAACCAACACACGCTGTGTCATACTCGTCGCTTGCCATAATTACGCTTGCGACAGCGATTAGCGGGCGCTATTTTGTGTGGTACAAACTAAATAAATATTGTGAGTAGAACAAATAATGTATAAAACACCACCATAAACATTGCCAAATCAATACCCGTCCCGGTCAGAATCTGACATCCAAAAATTATATTACGCTGACACCAACATACAAGGAAATATAACACAGCGAGCCAAACGCAGGTGCCTATCAGGTGAGGATACTGGAGCAGAATTAGATACATTTAAAAACGAGATCAAGAGGATGCTTGATGAAATGATTACTGCCCAAAATTCCCGGCTAGATAAATAAGAGAACCATTTCATTGAGATAAAGAATCACTACTCCGAGATTAAGGCAACCAATAATGAACTCGAGAAAACAATGACTCTTATTTTGGATCAGTTGCAGTCTGTTGAGGTTAAAATAACGGGTCTTGAAAAAGAACTTAGCTCCATGGCGATTAAGCTATCTACGTTAGAGGAAAAGATAGAATCTTTAGATCGTAACCTCGTTAAATCGTCCATAGAAATACGCAATGTTCCCAAAAGAAATCATGAGACAAAGATAATGTTGTTTGAGACTATGATGCACTTGTCCAAACACTTGGACGCTGACATGGGGCTAACCAGTATTCGTGATATAACCCGACAACCGTCTAAAAAGGAAGCCCTGACATCAAATATATCAGTTGAGTTTTCAAACACACTCGAGAAAACTAAGTTCCTTACTGCCGTCAAAAACTACAACAAATTGAATGCCAGTAATAAAGTAAACTCCACCCATCTTAACTTCAACGCTGCATAAAAAAACACCAATCTACATTGCAGAGCAGTTGACCCCACTCTCCAAACGGCAGTTTTACTTAACTAGATTATACGCCAAATCACATCAATACAGCTATTGCTGGACATCAAACGGACGTGTGTTTCTCAAGAAGGACTCGGATAGCCAATCCATATTAGTTAAAAATGAAGAACAACTGAAGCAGCTGCCCTTAACCAACAATGCATGACTGCGTAACTATAAGTTCATTTTTCACTATTATTTTTGTTTAGTCTCACTATTTTTAATTCCGTTTTACTACCTTTGTTTTTTAAATTACATATTACTATCGCATGTTTACCTTATACACATAACACACGAACACACCACTACATCATCTTTACAACTCATACACAATGGACTACTACACACCTAATATTCATACAACCACTCAATCATTTCAATAATTGGTTTGAACAACCACTCTGTGGCCATACATGGTGTCTATTCACTTACTTTGCTTACCGAAATAATATACAGAATTATATCTCAATGCAGTCACAATCAAACTTATTACTCTATGGAATACTAATAACCCTACTATCACCACAGTTTTGCCCGTATTTAAAACATTTCAATGGCTGATGACATTAACCAAGTAATTGACAATATTGACGAGCTCTCTGTGTCAATAACCCATACATGTACACCTGAAGATACTCATTCGATACTATTGCATCCGCACATGTATACAAAAATGTTGTCACAAAATATTCGATCTATTACTCGTAACTTTTTAAGTCTTCAAACGCTCTTACACCGCATATCCTTTGACTGCGAATTGGTCGTTCTTACCGAATGCTGGCTACCTTGTGCTAGTAACTATAATATTCCAATTATGCAAAACTATAATATATTTAAGACTTCTAAACATAAAAACCAAAGTGATGGCGTTGTGGTGTATCTCAAGTCAAACTTGTTAGCCACCTGTGAAGAACCAGACCTTTACCAATCAGCCTCTGGTCTTATTATAAAAATAGGTTCTGAGGTAGCGATAGTGTGCATATATCGCTCGCCATCTGCTGACTGCGTACGTAGTTTTATAGCTGCCCTCAATAATGTTCTCTTTTCGCTTCACGCATTCAAATCTGTAATAATAACTGGTGATTTAAATTTAGATATAAAATCAAACACATCTGACATGCGTTCTCATGAATACTTGGACTGTCTTGCTTTTCATGGTTACCTACCTGCCCATGTTCTTCCAACCAAAGGTGATAACTGTCTAGATCACACGATACTAAGAACAAAGTGTCCCACTCGTACATTCGTCTATAGTTCCACAATTACCGATCATTTCTCCACTTTATTATGCATCCAAAACCAAGACTTGAAAATAGCAGCTTGCTCTACAATTACGAAAATAAACTATCAGGGACTTGATGAAAGTATAAGACAATTAGATCTTAAGTCTCTTTACGACGAAAGAGACGCTAATGCTGTTACTGATAAACTCATAAAACTTATTAGTTCTGCCATTTCGGATAATACGATTATCAAAAAAGTTCCCCCTAAAAAAAGGATTTTAAAGCCTTGGATTACACTTGGCTTACTGCGGTGCATTAGGAATAGAGACGCGCTTCATAAAAAAGTAAAAAATCTCCAGAGAATTAAATAATTAAAATTACTTATAGAAGATACAGAAATCATTGTGTTAGTATTCTAAAGAAAGCAAAAAGACTGTATGATACTAAAGAGTTAGCTAAGGCGGGTAATAACCCAAAAACCTTATGGGATACCATCAAACGTGTAACCAATACTACAAAAACTAAAACCACAGCTACACAATTACTTTCATTGTCACTCTCACCTAAACAATCATGTAATAGCGTTAATTCATATTTTTTTAATATCGGCGAAAAGCTTGCCAATAACATTATAAAAGATAACGGCAATCAAGCATTGGCTCTGCCACAAGCTACACACAATCCCTCGACGGCTTCTTCATTTGTCCTAGACCATGTAGATCCCGAAGAAATTATTACTGTCATTAAGTCGTTGCGATCTAATGCTGCTACTGGCTGGGATGGCATCACGCCTTACTTTCTAAAATAATACGCAAATACCCTGGCACCTATCCTAAGCCATATTTTTAATATATGCTTTGATACAGGTATCTTTCCTACATCCCTTAAAAAGGCAATAATTCACCCTGTCTTTAAGGGAGGGGACGGGAAGGTGCCCAGTAATTATCGCCCAATAGCCGTTCTGTGTGCCATGTCAAAGGTTCTCGAACGCCTCATCAATAAAAGACTGGTTAATTACCTTGAACATTATCATTTAATATCTTCGCAGCAATTCGGCTTTCGCAAAGGTAAATCCACCACAGATGCAGTGCAAGATTTGCTTAACAATATAGTGCATAACTTAGACAAAAACAAAAGGGTTTTAACTATGTTTATAGATCTTGCGAAAGCTTTTGACACCGTTCCAATTTCTATGCTCTTACTGAAACTGGAAAGGATTGGTGTCAGGGGCTTGCAATTGGATCTTTTCCGAAACTATCTCTCGGATCGCACTCAAATGGTTAGTATAGATACCCATAAAAGCGAAGAGCTTCCCATCTATAACGGAGTGCCCCAAGGAAGCATTTTGGGTCCAACACTTTTTTCTAGTTTTTATAAACGACCTATGCAACCTGAACATTACAAATGCTAAGATAGTAACTTTTGCGGATGACACTGCTATAACCTTTGTTGCTGATACCTGGACGGAACTTGAGCACATTGCACAATCTGGTTTCAACAAAACCCTAAATTGGCTCTATTCTCACTCACTAACACTCAACACCTCCAAAACTAACTTTATCACCTATTCAATAAGTCCCGCCACTCAGCCAAGATTTCCACTATCTATTAAAGCCCACAAATACAGGTGTCTACAAGGAAATGCCTCTTGCCTCTGCCCATCCCTAAATATAGTCGATCATATCAAATATTTGGGAGTACTTATAGACAAAAATCTTAATTTCAAAACTCAAATTAATCAACTTACCAGTAGAGTCCGTAAGTTAATTTATACAGGGTGATTGGAAGATGGGTGCAAAGCTTTAAGGCGATGATAGTACAGACACAGACAATTTAGAACCATTTAAGCCATGGTTGTCTTAGACGAAGTCTTACCAAATATTTTTAACCAAATTTTTAAGTTTTTTTTTCGGAAATTCTCAAAATTTAATGTAAACTGCATAATTATGGCCAAATTGAATGATAAATGAATTCATTTTTTATTTATTTAATTAAAGTAATGTGTAAGCAATCAAGCAAAATATGTTTTAGGCTTCTGTGTCATTAGACATTTTTTTTACAGACATTTAAAGCTCAGAAAAAATAAAAAAATTGTACAATATCTTTTAAACCTTATTAAAAAAAAAAACGGAGGGTGCTTTTTTGTTCAAACCTTTTTGAAGACATGCTTGATAATCGCTCTTTCTTTTGAGGTATCATTTATGCGGATATCTTACAAATTATTGAAATTAGGGCCTACAAACCAATTTGAGGGAGAATTTTTTTTATTTTAGGCAGACTAATTAAAACAACATTTGAATTAAAATTATTTATTTTTCATATTCAAAATGACGGCCGTGATTCCTAATACAAGCACGGCCCCGTCTTCTAACTTCTGTAGTCGTTATTTTCAACATCATCTCCTGCTTCATTGTCTCAAACGCTGAATTTATTCTTTGTATCAATTCTTCTCTAGTGTTTATTTCTATGTTGTTATACACCTTGGCCCGGCCCCACACGAAAACGTCCAATGGGGTCAGATCTGGGGAGCGAGTGGGCCAAGGGATGGGTCCATCCCTGCCGATCCAGCTATCAGGAAAGCAATTGTTGCGGTGTTCCCTTACATTTAAAGTCCAATGCGCTGGACAGCCGTCTTGCTGAAAGATGACTGTTCGGTCTCTTTCGAAGATCGGGACACCTGATTCCTCTACCAGCAGTGGTAAATCAATTTGCAGAAATTGCAAATAATTTTCGCCATTCAATGGATCAGGCAAAAAGTGGGGCCCAATCAATGTTCTGCCAATTATTCCAGTCCATACATTCACAGAGAATTTCATCTGAAATGACACCTGCTTCTTAAAATGTGGATTGTTGTCTGCGTCGGCCCATTCATGGATGTTGTGAAAGTTTGTAATACGGAAGGTAGTAGCTTGAAAATTTACTTTCATCCGTCCACAAGATTGATTTCAGAAACCACGCATCTTCGATGTCTCTGTTGAGGAGGAAACGGCAGAACTGAATTCTTCTTTGAGGATCTTGCTCTACTAGACCTTGCACACTCCTGCCATGGAACGGATACTTATCATTTTGGTGCATTGTATGCCACACCTTGCATTGAGAAATGTTTAAATTTCGAGCTACTGCTCTAGTACTGGTAGTAGGATCCGCTTGAAATGCTGCTAAAATGTCTTCGTCGACGGCAGTTTCGTGTCTGCCCGGGTTGACTCCAGGTTCCACGCGGTGAAACCCATCTTGGGCAAGACGACGAAACGTGTTGTAAAACACTCGGACATTCGGTATCCTGCGATTCGGATAGCGCTCTTGATACATCCGTCGCGCCAAAGATCCATTGCCGTCTGCTCTACCGTACATAAATACGATATCCGCATATTCTTGATTGGAAAAAGTAGCCATAGTCACTTAACAATTAAGAAAAACGGCGTAGGAGCGCACTAAATGTCAACTCAACACAATTAAGTCAAAAATCAACACGTGCAGGAGCGCGAGGCTACGACTGGACACGGTGAAACAAAAAAGTTCAAAACTAACGCAAACAACACGTGCAGGAACGCAAAGGGCTACAACTGAACACGGTAAATTGTGAATCAACACGACAACGTCCGCTCACAAGGGCAGTAGTTTGACTAATAAGTAAAAGATGTAACGGCTTCATCACAGACCGACTGACCCTGACTACAGAAAAACGACTTTGTTGCCTCAGTAACTAAGACCATTTTGCTGTAAAAACCAACTCTTATCGCTTTTTGCTATTCATTGGGCATTCTACCTGGAAATGCCGTCGCACCGCACTCGGTGGCCATTGTTTAGAGAATCCCCTCAATGGGTTCCCCTCAATTGGTTCCTGCATGTGCCAAAAATTCTTAAAATTGAACAATGTTATCATTTCGAGCACATAAAGTATTCTTTTAAGCAAAAATTTTGTGTTTTGTTAGACTGCCTAAAATTTAAAATTTCTCCCTCGAATTGGTTTGTAGGTCCTAATTTCAATAATTTGTAAGATATCCGCATAAATGATACCTCAAAAGAAAGAGCGATTATCAAGCATGTCTTCAAAAAGGTTTGAACAAAAAAACACCCTCCGTTTTTTTTTTAAGGGACGGGGACTGTTAATCCTTAATACAGGTTATTACTGAAAGTAGCTACTTCAAGACACTTCATGTTCCCTACTGATCTATTGTATAGTTGTTGTAATGTTCTTAACGTCCGACAACATTTCATCCTTCAAACAGTCCAACTCTGTACAATACAAATCAAATATTACCTCACTCGACTTCAATCAAAACGAACACACACTCTATTTCACTACATCACATACACACTCACTCACTCACACACACACACACACACACACACACACACACACACACACACACACACACACACACACACACACACACACACACACAAACAAACAAACAAACAAACAAACCTGCACGTATTCAGTTATTAAAATTATTGTAGTATAAAAGAAAAATATTGTACTAGTTTTTTGTAACTTTTGTAAGGGACGGGGACTGTTAATCCTTAATACAGGTTATTCTATAACCTAGCTAGGATAGCAGAACTTCACCCACCAGATTGTGATTGAAATTGTACAAACCTATATGTATAACTCTGTGTATGCCTCATGTACTACAATCTCCTTTTTTTATGAAATAAAATTATTATTATTTATTATAATCTACCCAACATGTCAACAGATCCTTTCGGAACCAACGAGCCTGTTGGCTTATGGTCATATCGATGAGGAGCAGCTCCTTAATACCGCGTGATCCGTTCCTACATCCATATTGAGAGGCATACATGACGGAGCTGGTGTTTTTATATTTATTAATGTTAGCTCTCAAAAGTTCTAAACTTTATAGACCGTCGGTAGACAAGTGATCGGTCTATAATTTTACGGCTCCGCAGTACTACTTGATTTATGAAGCAGGTGGGTTATTCCTGTCGTTAGAAACTAGGGCAGCGACCCTGACTCTAAAGCTGACTGGGGCTGGGATGCCACCCGGGCTTGCGACCTTTGGAACCTCTTTATCTAAAAGTTGTGCAGCCCGTCCGGCCCTGGAGACTTCCAGTTAGGACTGACTGCACGAGCTATGTCTTGGGGGCTGATGGTGAGTGCCCCTGTTTCTGGAATTTGATCGCACGCTCGCTTACAATAATAATAATAATTGTCATTGTTTTATTAATTAAATCGATATATAAATAGAATACATATGGATCCACGGCCCCCTACATCTATGGTGGTAGTCTTACCACACGCCGATTACCAAATTCGCTGCCCCAAAGCATGTAATGAAAATGTGTAAAAACCGTACATTTTTAGCGAGCTGATTGCAGTCATCATATTTTATAGATATGTACAACAGTGACTCGTACTTACATAAGTAGCTGAACTTCAAAACAAAGTAAAACCCTACAAACTTCTAAATATCTAAGAATAATGGTTCCCGTATAAAGTTTTATCACTCCTCTGCCAGTCTGCGGCAGACTGATGCATCGATGCGTCCGAATTAGCGACCGCCGTGTGTTTCACTGGCGGGTAACTAAACTGTTCAATAATGGTTGGACATTTTTGAGGTAAAAACGTGTTTCAAATACACGGTTTTTTTTTCTAATTATACCTTAGCATGTACTGTATTGTTTTCTATTTCGTTGGTAATATCAAACAAGCATCTTTATTAAAAATATTTTTTAAACGTTTTGAAAAAAAAGAACCTAATAGCCACATAATTCACACTGGCTAATTCCCTATCGAAAGAAAATACTGTTTGTGTGTTTGTTCGCTCGGCAAATGGCGCGCCAGCACCAACAGCATCCTGGCTGTTATTGTGGATAGGCTGGACACGCGTTACGTCCAGCACTGGGTTAGTACCCACATTAGGAAATAAGTAATAACAAAGTTTTTAGGGTTCCGTACCTCAATTGGAAAAAAAACGGAACCCTTATAGGATCACTTTGTTGTCCGTCTGTCCATCTGTCTGTCAAGACCCTTTATCTTGGGAATGCGTGGAAGTATCGAGTTTAATTTAAAAACATATACTCAAACCCAGTCCTTTGAAGCTGTGAAAAAAAATCAAACTTTTAAGTAAGCGTAAAAAAAAAATACGGCCTTTTATGCCGCAAAAAAGTATATTTCGACACTCTCGAGGGAATCATAATGTATAGGGTACTTTCCGTTGACCTAGAGCTATGAAATTTGGCAAGTAATATCGTCTTATACTACAAGTACAGGGAAAAATCTGAAAACTATACATTTGTAATTGAATCATAAAAAAATATAGTCAAGATACTTAAAGTACCATTCTTTTTTAATCACCACTTACAAATCTGGATTAAATTTGATATTTAAGTAAAAAACAACTTTGATTATGTTGCCTAACTAATTTAGGTATGAATTGTTAGTATAACAATAATATAAGTAATTATAAGTTTTGGAAAATGAATTTCGGAAAAAGCTCGGAAAAACCTGCGGGACTCGATTCCTGAACTATTTATTATAATTATGTACCTACAAATTTTTACGGAACCTTCGGTGTGCGAGTCTGACTCGCACTTGTCCAGTTTTTATAACTATTAACACTGGTTTCATAAGTTTTACGCTAATAACATTCTATAAATTCCCTCTAAGTCTGAATTTAAGGTTTTTTTTACTTTTTGATGTATAAGTATGTGGCGTCAGTATAATAATAATACGTAATAATATTGTTCACAGCAGCGTACCTACCCTTTTACATCTTGTCGGCGTGAAAGGTGCGCGTACACAGCGCGAGATCCCACCTGTGCGAGCGCTAGCTGCCGCGGAAACCGGTTGGCCTTCCTCACCCTGTACGCCGCGCAACGCGCCACCTCCACGACTCGCTCAAGACGCAGACGACATCGACCGTCGAGCAGTCAGCCAGTATCCCTCAACGCGGACCTTCGTCGCTCTGACTTGCCACGGCTACTTTCTAATTAGCTCGCGTGTTCTATATTTTATATCGATAATCTAGCGCGCTTTGCATTGTTAGTATTTTGCGTAGAAAAATCGTTTTTCTTTCTCACTACAACTCTTGTCTATCGCTGTATCTCTATTAACCTTCCTCACAATATACTTTTCCTTCATCTCAATCGTGCCTCTCATTTACTCGCTCCCGTACGCTTCCAAAAGTAACCCTATTTTCTTCTCTTATGTCACAACTATGAACAGCCTAAAAACTGATACATCATGCCGTCTAAGCGAAGCACCCCCGTGAGGACACTGAGGGGTAACTAAACTGCTCAGTAATGCGACATTCTTAAGACAAATACCTACGTGTTTCACATAATTATATTGGCGGTTTGGTATGGAAGACTGTAGGTATATGGATATATTCGAAATGAACTATATTGAAATATTTTGGTGGCAGTTTGCGACAATGAGTTATGAAATAGTATTTTTAAATAAAAGTTCCTTGTGTTGGTATTCTAGTGTAGACAGCTTGTTGTTTAATTTAATTTAAATTAAATTATTTATTTCAGTTATAATTCTAGTCCATATTCATAATTCTAGTAGTCTAAGATTTAGTCTTGGTGATTCTGGTACCACCTTAATTTGGATTTTAAGATCTTACGAGTGTCACACATTTCCTCATAAATCACGCCAGACGTAGGTTTGCCACAATTAAGCCACTCATAAAACTTACGCCTAGCGTACGAGTGAGCCTCGCTGACGTGCTTATTCCAACCCACCACGCGCTTCGGCCTTCTACCAATGACCCGGTTCTCCCTGCTAACAATGGCGGCCTCGCTTAGAGCGGATACCACATCTCGATACCGTTTAAGTAGCGCAGTTTTTAATTTTCACGTTTCACAGGCAAAATTAAGTTTCCGTACCCAAAGGCTGCCAACGGGACCCTTATACCTACGACGACGCCTACGACGCCTGTCCGTCCATCTTTCACAGTGCTGTATATATCTTGGACCGTGAGAGCCTGATAATATTGCAACGTATAATATTCCTTCCTGTTGCCTGTGTTGCCAGGGGCCTCGGTGACCCATTAGTACCTTCCCGCGACCCCGGCAGGTTCCCAACTATGTTGGGATCAGCAACTATCTAGTCTAACCGGATACAGCTGAATACCAGTGTTTTACATGGAGTGGCTGCCTACCTGACCTCAAAAACCCAATATGATATGTATCATATACTTGGTACATATTTGGTGTTGCAAAGTCATGTTAAGTTATTTTAACATAAATTTATTAAACGAGATTTTTTATGACCAGCAGCAGGAGACTTACAAAGAGTAGACTAAACGAAAGTAAAAAAAAAATGAGTATCGCTGATGTAAAAACAGGAAATTACCAATTTTGGACTTATTTAATTTAATTTTATTTATTTAAGGACTTTGGAAGACTTACAGCTAAATACAAAAGTGATAAAACAGTATGATAATCTGGCAGCCAATTACAGGTCTTCACGTCTAAAGCTGGTCTGGTATAAAATTACTGTGGAACAAAATATACACAGTGCCAAATATTGCCAAAGAAAAAAGAAAACAAAATAAAAATATAATTAATCAAATTATATATATGTCACCGTATAATTATGAACTTCATTAGTTTATAATATGTCGGTATTATTTTCGTTAGATTATAAATCGTTGAAAAATTGTCAACTGAAAAAAAAATTACAATTTAACGCATTATTTTTCGATAGTTTATAATCTATCCATGGGAAACCGACAAATTGTGAACTGGTATCGAACTTGCTTGCGTCTTAACGCACCTTGCACTAATACTAAATAGCCTGTCTAGCTGCGAGCAACTTGTAGGTTGAGCTAGTCGGCCGCGGCTGCAGCAGCACTACTCGCTTCGCTCGCTCGGCTTGCGCGCGGTTGGTCACTGTTCTAACCTAACCTAACCCATTTCACCCAGTTTTCAATTTTTCGACAGTTCATAATTTAACGGAAATATTACCGGTATATTATAAAGAAATGGTTTTCACAAACTTACGGTGACTTATATACCAAACACCATAGATATATTCTATTCTAATATCTTTTTCTATTGAAACTACAAACTTTCTTAGCATTATGTAGGTTAATCTGTTTCCATTTCAATAATTCTTTCATTCGGGGATTGAAAAAGAAACTTCTTCAATATTACACTGAGTGTTTTTGTACAAGACATGCTAAAACTCGATTCTAAGAGAAAAGTTTATTCACAAATTGGCAACGCGACTCCATGTCTGCTCTTTGACTTAATGTAATAAAGACTTAAAGTTAGGACACTTTCAAGTATTTCCCTTGTGTACTAAGTTATTCAAGAATCTTGTTTTTCAATGCTGTTATGGAAATTGGAATCAAGTGGGATTATGTTAGTGCTGCTATTTTTTGTTCGCGGTATTTTTCGCTTGTTATGGAAACTACTACCTGCCAGATCCAGATTTAAAGTATGTTATATTTTAAATCAGGTCATAGTCAACTTGTATACCAAATTTTATTATATTTAGGGCCGGTTTTTCAATCGCTAGATAACTTTTATCTGAAGAATATGTTTGACGTTTTGACAGCTTTTGTATAGAAAATATGCCATACCGCCATATTTATTCATCAGATAGAAGTTAACTAATGATTGAAAAATCGGCCCTTAAAGCACTCACACAAACATCCAAACTTTCACATTTTTAGGGTTCCGTACCTCAAAAGGAAAAACCAAAGCCTTAATATGGTCACTCGTTTGTCTGTGTGTTTGTCAGTCTGTCTGTCACAGCCCATTATCTCCGAATCTACTCGACCGATTAATTTGAAATTTGGTACACATATAAATTTCTGTGACCTAAGCACGGACGTGTAACATAAATAAATGAATTTTTAACATGAGGGTCAGTTTTGGGGGCCAAATTAGAAAATATAAAAAGTGTTTTGCAAACTGTACCGTGTGAAGTATTAAATAAAAGGCTTTGTTGTGAGGGTCTTAAATATTTTTTTTTATAATTTTAGAATAAATCTTTTAAAAGTTATTTAAGAAAACAAATGAAAATTGATCATTATCTCCAAAACTACTGAGCCTAAAATTTTGAAAAAAATAGTTAGTACCTAAAAGAAGTCCGTGGTGTTAAAATAACAGTAAATCTTTCTATTGTGCGTACAAACTTATATTTGGAGTTGGAATATATGAGAGAACATGTTTTTTTAACTACAGTGTAACGTTTTTTTTTGGGGTAAATGATCTTGGGATACAAAAAATAGTAGATAACATATTAATTGTACGGAACCTTCACCATGCGAGTTCAACTCGCACTAGTCCGGTTTTTTTCTGTATTAATAAAACCTAAGGTGCTTAGTAATAGACCAATAAGTAATTTAATTCTAAGTTAATATTCTACGAGATAGATTATGACGTTATAACTAGGAAGTATGATTATAGTGGATTTTATGAAGGTATAAAGTCGCAGAAGAATCAGGTGCATGAACTCGCAACCGGCGTGCGTGTATGACCAGATGTATGAACGTAAACGAAGCAAAAGAAGTATGTAGGGATCGTAGCAGGTGGCGTTCTATAGTTTCTGCCTACCCCCATGGGAAGAAGGCATGCGTATGTATGAATGAAGGCGTTGTATTGATTTTCTATTCACTTCTCCTAGTTCTATAGTTTTTGCCTACCCCCATGGGAAGAAAGCATGTGTATGTATGAATGAAGGCGTTGTATTGATTTGCTCTTCACTTCTCGTGGTTCTATAGTTTCTGGCTACCCCCATGGGAAGAAGGCATGTGTATGTATGAATGGAGGCGTTGTATTCATTTGCTTTTCACTTCTCGTGGTTCTATAGTGTCTGCCTACCCCCATGGCAAGAAGGCATGCGTATGTATGAATGAAGGCGTTGTATTGATTTGCTCTTCAGTTCTCGTGGTTCTATAGTTTCTGCCTACCCCCTTGGGAAGAAGGCATGTGTATGTATGAATGAAGGCGTTGTATTGATTTACTCTTCACTTCTCGTGGTTCTATCTACGGCCGCTTCACTTGGTCCTATCTGAATACCAGCACGTACAACGCAACGTTTGGTTGAAAATCCCTGTTATACATATACAGGGCGTCCCACGGATGTGCCACATGGAGGGAAAGTTCCTTGAATGTTGTAGATGGAACATTTTACTGAAAGAAGACATTATTTGAATTTAAAAAACAATTTAAACTGCATTTAGAAGATATTTAAATAATTACATAGTAGAACCGGAAATCGAACCCGTTACACGAGAAAAATAATCACCCTTCATCGGCGTTTTATTCTAAATATCCACCACAACAAGATCAAAAAATCGACAGGGAGCGAAATAATCAAAATAGTGCGACTTTGTATTCAACAGGAAGGGACTCATTTTGAGCATTTGATAAATTGATTAATTTTGTATTAAAAATGTCAAAATTCATGGTCTTCCTTTTATTTGTGACACTATGTTATTTAGCAAAAAATAATCCTTATGATGAAGCCTTTCGATCGGTATGATAAAGCTACAGGGTGATTATTTTTCTCGTGTAACGGGTTCGATTTCCGGTTCAACCATGTAATTATTTAAATATCTATGAATGCAGTTTAAATTGTTTTTTTTAATAAAAATAATGTCTTATTTCAGTAAAATGTTCCATCTACAATATTCAAGGTACTTTCCTTCCATGTGGCATATCCGTGGGACGCCCTGTATACTGAGATAAGGGCCTTTTTGGACATGTGCGGATTACCCAACAAAAGTGTCGTAAGCGAGTATAGTATAGCGATGAAAACATCACTAGTACCTATTTAAGTACTAACTGGTTGATCACTGAATAATTAATAATAAATGTATAAACAATACTGAACTGTTGTTCAGTGATGATATTATTAATACATTTGACGAAGGGCTGTTGTCCTTCCTAACAATGAGAACACAATAAAAACTACACACAAACATTTATTTCCTGATAATAAGTACCCGACACTTTGCAGAGAAGTCTTAGTAAAATTAGGTTACGTTCAAGAAAAACTGGGACAGTCGAAGTAACTGATACGTAGATAGTAAACAAGTTTTTACTTGCGTTTATATTACTTTAGTTTGAGAAAGTTCCTAAGTTTTAGTTACAAGTAGCATGAGCGTAATCAGCCAATAATGTTCCCACTGCTGGGACACAGGTCTGAAGGAGTGGGCCGTAATCCACCACGAGGGCCCAGTGCGGGTTGCTGGATGTCACATGTCATCGAATTTTAGGTTTTAGGTCCTCTAGGACATGACATTTCCTCACGATGATTTCCTTCACCGTTTTGAGAGCAGTAGTGATGAAAATACTTTTACACAAAGTAAAGCGCCTGTCAGGGTTCGAACCTACGACCTACAACTCGTAAGTCGCGGCTGTTACCACTGGGCCACCACTGCTCATGGAAATAGTTTGCAGTAATGTTCGAGATAATAATGTCAAATAAATCGTCAAAAAATATCCTTTCAAATGGGGTAGCAATTGATCATGCATTTGCATACCAGTGCCACGAACTACGGAAACAGTAGTAACAGTAGCAGAAAAAATGTGTGCAAAACTAATATGCGTTGTTGCGCAAAATTAAACAATGTATTAGTACATCTTACCATGAAGAAATATAGCGGTAAGTTATTATAATCCTTACATAATTTTACAGACAATTTTTTTGAAAGGAAGTTCCTTGACGCGGCTTGCGGTAGGAGGTGACTGGTAGAAATCGTCACGTAAGGAAAAAGCGTCACGTCCATGCGACTTTCTCTATCTTTTTGTCTATTTCTATTATATACGAGTGTGTTATTTGTTATTCCAACCGCACAGTTATTCTTAAAATACTTTTCAATACATCTTTAATTTTTACACATGGCATCGACAGAAATTTCCAGGTATCCACAACATTTTTATCTCTATCAATGCCATATCGAAAAATGTACCGAGAAATAAACAGCTGACACTCGTGTTATTCAGTTCACAACACGTACACTTAAAAATGTCAAAAGTCGTAGTAGGTATTCGTACATTTTCACGAATGCTACTATTTATAACACGTGCACAAAAGCGGGCACCCGAATTTATCTGTCGTCGGGCGCTGAGCAGTTGGCGGAGTGCCAGTTTGCGACCCGTGGGTTAACGACCTCTGCCAATAAATATTTTTTGTTTACGCCACCCAATTACACGCCCGGCCTGTATATTGACCGCTGTGGGTTACTGTGCCATTGTTTTGGGCTTAAGTGTAATCGCCTGATTATGTGTTGTACTGGTTTTATGTAATATGGGGAATGAACAAATTGTTTTGGATTCTGATTGTCTGAAAAACGAGTAAAAGTGTTTTTTAAACCAATTTACAGAAACTTATTAAATATAGAGGCCTGGGCAGAGCGTACAACTTTGTGCCCTTTGGCTTCGAAACCCTCAGTCCGTGGGGCGCATAAGTT
Source organism: Atethmia centrago (assembly GCA_905333075.3). NCBI lineage: Eukaryota > Metazoa > Arthropoda > Insecta > Lepidoptera > Noctuidae > Atethmia > Atethmia centrago. Next base: position 23,479,661 of record HG995374.1, on the reverse strand, counting down.
ATTCGCGGAAATCGTGAAACGTCTAGTTGATGTAACTGGTGACTGAAAAGCTGGTGGCTTTCTCGCGCAACGTATCAGCATTGCAATTCAGAGAGGAAATGCCGCCAGCATCCTCGGTACAATGCCTGGAGGGCCTTTTTTTAGGTTTAACTTAGTTTTAATTTAAATTAGTTAATTTTAATAATCATCTTGTAATTCGGTTATGTAAATAAACAATTTACAGAAATCAATAATATGTCATTTATCATCATTTGAAATCGTGAAATATTTTTGCTTGTATGCTTTGTGTCTGACTAGCTAAAGCTACATTTACAATATCAAAAAATTTGAAAATTCAGGAATCGATTCGTCTGTACCTGTACCTAACAGAAACCGAATAACTGAATTTTATTTACAAAATAGCAAAGGTTACATTTTAATTGGTTGCGCGTGACAATACTAAAAAAAATGCTAAATAAAATATTGCTATGATATTTTCCGTTGAATATCCTCATTCAAGATACGTTTCAGGATATTTATTACCATAACTCCAAGTTCACCTTCAAGTTGTTCTGCTGTTGATATTGGGAGAGCTATAAATTACGAATAGGCGCGACGGGTCTGCATTCACTGAACTATTGAACGATACAACATCTACTTCCGAATTTTTCTGATAGAACCCAACCACTGACAGTGACGGAAACTGTTAATATAATTTATTTCTACTTACTATTACTTTAGTACGGCTAAATATGAGTAATAGGAATAGCTCACTTTTGTAACTTCACTTTTATTTTAAAACTGTTTATTACCATAGTAATAAACAGTTTTATCACCCTTTTCTCGATTCGTGGCTCAGTTTAGCTAACGCTTAGTAAAGTGCTGTAAAGATATAACCTATACATAGAATTTCTACATATATCATGCGTCCGTCTCATTTATTTATTAGTTTGTTTTTGTTTAGTTTTCTTATTCAATTTTATTTAATATCACACTAACTATTTAAATATTCGTTATTATTATTATCTGCCACTTTATTTTAATTAAGCATACTCGTACATACCCACATTGAGTATCAGTAATCAGTATGAAACTGATTTACATCCGTCATACTTCAGTCCAGTTGAAAACCAGCGTCAGGCACTAGTTGACTGGCATTTTTGCTGAACTGGGCTTATTTGGCGCATCCGTGAGGCACAGTTTCCTGGAAATTTCATTAATTTTTACAACTTATATTTGTGTTTTTTTTACTTATGTTGTGCCTTTTAGTCTGTGCTAAATAAATATATTTTCGTTATTTCTTCTTTCCATTTCAGTCGCCGAAATAACTGTACATTAGGCACGATTTTATACAGCATTGCAGTTTTTTCTTAACGCAAAAAGAGTCCAATCGAAAGTAAAGTTCAAACAGGTCCTTCGAGCTTCAATTAAATTAGGATTCAAACGATACTGTTTTGTTGGCACCGTTGGTCTGTTTCTAGCCAAATATGGACACCAGGACATGCTGGCCTTCTTTTAATGCGTGTGGCGTAACTAGTGGTTTATAGTAGTAGGTCACGTCCACCCAATGAAATAAAACAATACTATAATCAAGCAGGCATATGATAAACAATTCAATTAGGGTCGAAAAATACTGCTTGAGTCGACGTCCATCATAAATATGTAGTGGACAAAAATGGACGAAACTGTGTTCGGTTGGCAACCGTCCAATAATATCACTCCGATGCTGCTTAATTTTTTAATAAAATATTGTAGAAGCGGAAATCTTCCACTGAAGTCAACTTAAGGCTTGTGGTTCCCAGCAGCGAAGTGTCAGCTTTCGTTTCCGCAGGTATTATAAATCAAAGTATCTGTGGACTGTGGCTGGGGTGTCATTGGAATTATTGTAACTTTAAAATCTCACTTTAATAAGCTTACCGGTACTAAAGGTGGCCTTCGTCTCATGTCAGAATTGGCGATACTAAAATAATTTTAGTGCCGCTAATTCTGTTATGAGACTAAGAACAGGCTTATTGTAAATACCGTAGTTCTTTTCTCCTAGCGTCCTTCGTCAAAGACAGTGAAGTGAGGAAAATTCTTATAAGGTCAGGAGGTTTGTTTTAAATTAAATCTTAGTTTAACTTTCAACTAAAATACAATATTTTAGAAAAAAAAACTGTTCAAACTATCAAACATAATTTTAGTTCAGCAAACTTAAACAAGATAGACGCTTTCAAAGTTACCACTAATTTATACAGCTCTTTATTAACTCAAAACTTCCACAATAAATATTATTAAGAACTCCTTGTACATTAAAACCTTTACTTGAGCATTTTAATTAAACCAAGCTTTACTTTTAGCAAGATGTCGAGCGATAGCGAGTGGAATTGGAATATTAGCATTTGGATTCAGAATCGAATGGAATCAATAAAGACGTCTTTTCAGGCGGAAAATTTCTAATTTGTGATCGGGATTTGGATCGGAAGGTAGCAGACACTTCGTTTGATATTACTTTGTAATATTTGCGTTAGGAAGTGGTGGAATTGGGTTTTAACTTAATAACTAATAAAAATTGTGGGTTTATCAAATATCTGTGTTTTTTGTTTAATTTTACGAAACTGGCAAAATCAAAAATCAAAATCAAAATATTTTTATTTCACATAAACCTACATGGGCACTTATGAAACGTCAGAAGCTAGGTGCACGGTTCCAATTGGTCGTTTCCTATGGAGAAGAGCCGGCAAGAAACTCCACGGTTACTCTTTTAAAAATAATTGGCTTTTACAATGTTTTCAAATTACACAATTTAGGTATGGGAGGACAGTGTAGGCCTGTCGAGAAGTACTTAACAAAAAAAGAGAAAAGGAAACGGTCTAAAGAAAAAAAGATCTAGTCCATTAAGCCTACAACGTTCTCACATTCACAACGTACACAAGAATCCATGAAAAATAATATTAATATTATTAAGTCTGAAATATAAATTGTATGGCGGAGGTGCTCATCTATTTGATTTAAACCCTTAACGAATATGAGGTTCTAAATTCGTTCTCTCTTCCAATCAAATGTTTTTCTTTAATCTCCGACTAACCGACCGCCACATGTCCTTATCCAACTCTTCTGGAATAAATTTGGTATGCTAATACTAAAATTGAGCTTATATTCAAGCGGGAATTATAATTTTCATATTCACCAGACCTTAACTTACAGAATTTATGTAATGTAAATTAATATTATTATAGTGACATCATTACATAGACAAAGATTCAAGGTCTGCGGCTAGTAGAAAACTCGCCTCGGTTGCTCGCAATAATTATTTTACAAGGTTTAGGAGGCGTTTACATTGGTTGAGTAAGCATTCAATTACGAACAGAAGATCACTACATCATTTCTTGGCTAACTTAAAAGCCTAGTTGATATTTTAGTAAGTAAGTATTCTCTTTACTAGCGCCATGTCTTAAAATTAAATGAAGCCTATTTAACTCAGACTCTCAATATTGGTAACTACAGAGAACCTTTTGGATGTAACATAATTGTGTAAGGATTGGACAGCAACCCTTACCGAGTGCTAGCTAGTCAAGAGTATGCCAGACCTTCAGAATCACAGTGCTATTTAATAACGGCATGTTTTTAATCCTTAAGCTTGAATAATTCCCTTGTTGCACTCCTAATTGATTACACCTCTTTTTGTGAACTTCAAATAAATTTTATTTTGGGGTCCTAAAAATACTAAATAGCCAAGCAACTTGAATGTAGCGATCGCCGGCAACTGCTGCAGCACCACTCGCGCGCGATTGGTCTCAGTTGTAACTAAAGTTAACCCGTTTGGTCGGGGTACCCTAGCTTAGTTACTGCAACTAACGCCGAGCTCATCTAGTTTTTTTTTCTAAATATGATTGACGTGTAAAAGTGTTTGTACAAACCTACTTACATAAAATAAAATCATCATTATCATCATAACTGTGAGAGCAGCGAGAAAGTTAAAGAGAGGCTCATTTATTAACAAAAGTGTGCATCATTAAAAGCCCAAAGAGTTTTTTAGAGGTTCATTCATTTAAAAAGCATACATCGTTAGAAGGTCAACAAGTTTTTGTAGTGTCAGTTAAATATTTCCCTTTAATAACGCCCTTTAAACGAGTTACTCTACCAATGTGAACGCGCCTTACTACGTCGCCTGCCGGATAGTAGCCACATATTTGGCTACGGAATTTCGCGTTATAGACATTCTCTAAATTTTCCTTATACGGTGGAGTTTTAATTAATTTACTCGGGCTATTAATTGAGATGTCTGAAAGCGTTAGATCTAGCAGCAATGTTTTCGTTACTCTTTTTTTTTTGGGTTGGAAATCATCAAATAACTTCTCCCGCTCTGGGCGGAGCGGGAAGATGTGTCAGACTCTTACTGACTAAAACACACCCGTATTCCTTCCGTTGCCTGTATTGCCAGGGGCCTCGGTAACCCTTTAGTACCTTCCCGCGACCCCGACAGGCATCGGCCCTAGTGGCCTACACTTGTGCTGACGACATCCCTTTGAGGCGCGCGTGGAATACAACGCGCCGTCGACCTGGGCCTGATCCTTACCGGACGGTGAGCTACCCATTTCTCACCGTCCACAAGTCCGCGCCTACGGTGGCCGGAAATCCGCCCGGGCTCCCGACGCCCAAGGCGTCTTATGCGGCGGCTAGGGGCGAGAGGGCGCGAAATTTGCCTTTCCCTGAAACGTCCCGCCTCCTCCTTCGCGAGCATTACTGCTTCGCAGAAGGAGATGACGGCTGCCCATGCCCTCTCGCTCCGTACCATGGCCTGAACCAGGGCCGGATGCGAGAGATCTCTGCCGCCGATCGCCTCCACGAGGATACGGTGGTGCTCTGCCCAAGCCGGGCAGACCACCAACGTATGCTCCACCGTGTCCTCTGGGCGATTCACACAGAGCTGATACCCGGGCGTTTCTTCCCGCCTTATCCGACACAGGAACCTCCCGAAGCTGCCATGTCCGGTAAGGACCTGCGTCAGGCGGAAGGTAAGGACGCCGCGGCGCCTCTCTAGCCACTCCTCAAAGAGGGGACTTATGTCCGCATTTGTGGCGAGCCCGAAGTTTTGGTTACTTAAGTTGATTGAAATGTGTTTTTGTACCAAACTTTTATGTAAAAACAAATTATATTTCCAACGTTAAGTTCTACATTTTTTCTTAATAAGCAATCCGCAAACTGGATACTTATCATGATAAAATAATATTTGTTAAAAAAACGTCATTCCTTAGAAATAAATCGTGATAAAGATATTTTATCGTTGTATTTGTCTATCTTTATGGTAATCAAAGAGGAAGTCCGAGCCCTCGCTTATATTGTGGCCCTAAGCCAACACAAATATCGTTGATGAAATCATAAAAAGAAGAATGTTTTTATTTTAATATCATATTTCAATGTCTTGGCGAAAATATGAATATTATAAGTTTGGTCCTCTAACCCGCGGCGTTTCTTGATCCACTTTCGTGGATTTCTTTTCTTTTAATCATCTTGTCTGGTCAAATGTACTTTTATTTTAGCTTCGTGTTTCATTCTTAAGAGTGTTTTCAGCTTTTATTCATATAATTAAATTACACATTATATTGTAGGTAGGTATAAAAAATAAAAAAAATATATATTTGCTAGAATATGGTACATAGTGTGTTAAATTCGGCTCAGCATATCCTGCCATAACATGGCGTGCAAATGTATGAAATTCACAATTAGCGATGTCTATTAATCTAACTTACAAATACAGATAATATTGATTCATCTTCTATAATGGTATAAATTCTTTTAAATAGTATTTTTTTAAACATTGTTAAAAGTCTTGAAGACTATTTGTAAATATAGATAAATAATAATCGACATGCATTTTTCCATCTGTCAGAATTCTTTTAAATTTCTAAATTAAAAAAAAAAAACGTAATCAAATTAAAATATAATTAATAAGAAATTAAAAAAAAAACTGACAGATGGAAAAAAAGTGATCTTATTAAGGTACCGTTTTTCCTTTAAAGGTCGGTCCCTTAAAATTATTTAATTTAATGCTGGTGAAAAGGCTATGTAGAACATGGTCTATGCTTTGTTAATATAAATTCCGCGCGCTTACTAACTCTGCAAGCCAATTAGTAAATAATAATGAACGGGACAGGATAATTATACACGTGGTTATCATTTTGCTAACGATAGCGGAAGGTTAATTACTATACCAACACCCAAAGTTAGTGTTATGCCCTATTTCCGAGCAAATATACCAATAAGGAAACACAAGCTATTGTTTAGTAATATATCAAAATGTGTGTTTATTTTGGCTCCTAAGATTACGAGCAAATCATTTTATCATAAAATACACGAAGGGTTTGGTTGCAATTCATGTTTGGATTTATAGCAGACCATATAAATATCAAACTACCTGAGATTTGGTCCTTCGAGTCGGAAAATTACGAAAATGTTGAACGTTAATAATCTTATATAGGACGTCTTAGTAAGAACATGAATTACAGCAACTTAAAAATATATATTAATTAAATGTTTTTTTTTTACATTTTTTCCTTAATATGTACATAGGTAGTAATAACAGTTACACATGAAACAAAATAGCGGTTAAATGCCCTCCGTTACTTGGTTGGCAGGAATGCACTCTTTTGACGAAATTTACTTTAATATTTTGCAGTAAGGACTGCTGGATTTTACGAATTTGGGGTGCAATTTCTTTTTTGAGTTCCTCAGTTGTGTCTGGGTGGTTTGCATAGACCTTACTTTAGAGTTACCTTACTAAGAAGTTAAATCGCAACTTCGTGGCGGCCAGCTTAATGGTCTTCCAAAACAAGAGATGACACGACCTGGAAACTTGGTTTGCAACAATATCAGACCTGGGCAGACGGCGCGTTGTATTCCACGCGCGCCTCAAAGAGATGTCAGCACAACTGAAGGGTCCGCTAGGGCCGATGCCTGCCGGGGTCGCGGGAAAGTCCGAAAGTTACTGTGGCCTCTGGCAACACACAGGCAATAGAAGGAACACGGGTGGGTCAGTAAGTAACTGACACGCCCTCCCACTCCGCCCAGAGCCGGAGAAGTTATTTGACAATTTCCCACACAACAAAAAAAAGACTACAGCTGTTAATTCAGCTGGATCTTTTATGCATAAAGGTGTAATTTTTTTCTCAAAATTCGTTGAAAATTTTTTTTTTCTCAAAATCTGCGATGGAGGATTAATTCCCGGCAACGATGTTGGATGGAGATGTTTGAAGGTTCTGCCACACTGACACTCACGGCTGCGATGTTTTCTGCTGATCTTTTGGGCGATGATGTGAAAGGTTTCTTTCATCTTTTAAAGAAAACGTCTGCCCAAATCTCTTGATCAAATTTTTAACAGCACGCCGTGTCGGTCGATTATGTACGCCGAAATGATCGTGTAATTTCCGAATGGTCACAGTAAAATTTTCCCCATTAATGGGTTTTCACTATTAACTCTGTTAACAGTTCTTCCAAGCTGTAACGCACCACTTTCGTAAATGTCTGTTTTAATTAAACAAATACCAAATATGGCTGACTTAACAATTAAGAGTTAAAAATGGCGCGCAATTCCAAATTCAATTCTTGCTGAGACACCCTTTATATAGAAATCCCCCGCCTCGTTGGTCTAGTGGGTAGCACGCACTACTGCTGAGTATGAGATCCTAAGTTCGATTCTCAGGTTGGGTTCTTCAATGAGAAATTTCATAGCAGCAGCCCGGAGTCTAGATACGTGCCCGGTGGATGGCAATAGGCTTGCCCCCTATTACATGGTACTTAAACATAACTGGCGAAATGTGGATGTACTGTTTATGTACACCTACCTCTGCCTAACCCGTCGGAGAAAACAAGCTGATGTTATATGGTGTAAAAATAAATGTTAGTACCTTTCTAATAAGTTATCTGCTGCGTGTCAAAACCATTCATTATCAGACATAGTGTTGGGAAAGTAAGCATCTTATGAAGAGTAAAAATAAAGCTCAAATTCCAATGAAATAGTTACATAATTGCCACTCGTAATATAAATCGTGTAAATGGCTTCTGTATTAACGATAATGGCTAAGTGAATGTTTTTATCCCTAACAGGGTTACTTACTATTAAATGGGGGTATGTGTGTTTTGGTTTTATGCGATAAACTGACTTGTTATACATAAAACGATCGTTTTAGTATTCCGTTCCTCAAAAGGAAAAAAAAGGAATCCTCACAGGATCACTCCGTTGTCCGTCTGTGTTTGTCTGTCTATCAGTCTGTGAAGACGATTTTTCTCAGAAATGCGTGGAGGTATCAAGTTGAAATTTATATCAAATACGGTCCTGCGGTCCCTTGAAGCTCTAAAAAACATAAGTCAACGCAAAACAAAATAATGCCGTTTATGTGATATATTTTGATACTCACAATTTTAATAAAAGCAAATAAATCAAAACCTATAGGTAAAGGAAAAAGTCCGAAAATCGTTCATTTGTAGTTTTACCAAATAAAAACTATTTTTTGCGATTAGAAACTTACATTTGCAGTTAGAGAATTTATCGTGGCTTATGTCGATGTACAGCAGAACGTGTTTTTCAACTACAATGTCAAGTTTGGTTTTGGGATAAATTCGTCCCAACTGCGGAATCTTTCATTGTACGTGGTCCGACACTCACTTAGTCAGTTCTTTTTACCCGACTGCCCCAGAAGGAGGGTAATGTTTTTCGGGAGTATGTATGTATGTATGTATGTATGTATGTATGTATGTATGTATGTATGTATGTATGTATGTATGTATGTATGTATGTATGTATGTATGTATGTATGTATGTATGTATGTATGTCTATTTCTTTGGCACGCTCTGTAGCCTAAACGGCTTGATGGATTTTAACATAAGTGGTGTCGTTAGATTCGTCTTCATTGTAAGAGTAACCTATATAATTTTTATATATTGCATCTGAAAATACAACAAAAAGGGAGGGAAACGGTTTTTTTTAAATAAATTACAATAATATTGATATGAAATAAAAGCTAGTAATGAGTCAATTCTATATATATATATATATTCATAAAACTAAAAAGCTTGAAATAAAATAGATTATTTAAAAAACAAAAAACCTGACTGCAAAAACACATACCTAACTGAAAAGTGAAAAACAAGCATTATAAGCTATAGAAATTTGGAAATATGGTGTAAACCTGAAATATGGTGTAACTTTTGTTTGTCTCCGCCTGTGATACCAAATTTCTATAGCTTATAATGCTTGTTTTTCTCTTTTCAGTTAGGTATGTGTTTTTGCAGTCTGGTTATTTTTTTTTTAATAGTTTGTTTTTTATCTGTTTGTTTATGAAATGACAAATTTTGTAAAATATCAATGGTAAGTTTTAATATAGTCAGGGACATTAATCAAAAACATAATATCAATAGTATTTTAAAATACCGCCTGTCCGCATCACACATAAGTTCTACATTGCTACGCTGCTGCATTTATTAAGTTTTCTACGAAAAGATGATTTCCAGAAAAAAACAACCCTAAAATTTTGACGATGTTGCCTTCAAGAATTTCTGTTTTAATTTAGGTAATCCTTACTCTTTTTTTCTAGAAAAACTCTGTTATTGTAGCTATTTTGTACAGAAAAAAATGTTAACAAATTAAAAAATATTTACTTACCCGTTGAAAAGCAATCTCTTCCCAACCTTTGTTTATTCATAGCTCAAGATGTAATAAAATCTTTCTTGGCTTATTGTTTTTTAGAAAACTTGCCTTAAGGGGACTGTAACTAAGTGATATTTATTATAATCTAGAAGAAAAGGCTTTTGGATAATGCCCGGCTCTGAGGACCAAGAATATACAAAAACGAGAAATTCCATTTGTAATCTTTTGTACCATCAAGTGGTAATAATACCAGGGCCTTTTTTAAGTAACTTAGTTTTAATTTAATGTAGCATCTATATCTATATGTAATAAAATAGTAACGAACTCAAAACTGTACATTAATCTTAAAAAAACAAGTCAGTGCTACGAGGGGTAGGAATGAGACTGATGCCGAAAATATAGTTTTTTGAATTTTTGTCCATTTGTTTGTTTATCTGGATGTATTTTCTGGATTGGCGCAAAAACGGCTGAACGGATGAAGATTAAATTTGGCACATAGATAGTTTATAAGATAAGACCTTCTGTTTATTGAAATAATTGATTAACATAAATATTTACAAAATATGTCCTTAAACTAGCAATTAAGAACTAGGAGTAAACCTCTATCTCAGATATCTTACTCAAGTGCTTATACATGAGTGTTATCTAAGATTCTAACAAACAGTAAATGATTTATATACTATAAATTATGGTTTTATTCAAATTAGGAAAAATAGTATGCTACTTTTTTGCATCATCGTAAGACATTATTACAACCATGTTCTATTATGGTTTTATAATGTGACATTTCTAATAAGGTCGCCTTTACATTATTATTCAGAAAATTTTGCCATGTCAACAAAAAGTAAAGATTACACGTTTATGATGCGAATTGTAAAAACTAAAACTGATTTTATGCCTTGGGATATTTTCCATCATGCACGCTGGTGAAGCTGCGGGGAAAAGCTAGTTTAGAATAATTATGTTATTTGATAACGGTTCGTAAGATCTAAAAGGGGTTTAGTAACTCTGTCGATGTGATTTTTGTGTCTATAAACGTGCACATGATGTAGGACAAAATCGACTGAGCGTCTACTGTTTTGATGCATGTACCTACTGATTTGTTCTTTTTATTTTTTTTCAAGCAATCAAACAAATCAACAACATCTTACAACTAAGGGACTACTCTCTAAGTCTGTCAACGAACATACGGGCCCGTCCAAAAGTAGTTGACCCGTCAAAACAAGTGACAAATTCCATTTTTCGAACGGGTACATTGCGAGTAGGGACAACTATCAAATGATGTTGTCATTCATTCTCAGTTCAAGGTCGGAAGTAATCTTATGTCTGTAGGTGATACGGAGTAAGAAACGCCCGTAACTTTGGTCAATACTACGGATTTAGAGCTTAGGGAGTAGGTCCCCAGATTTGAAAGCTGATTAAAGATATTTTCGGCTCGCTTCCACGTGAAAATCTAGGGCAGGTTTCCTCAGACCAATGTAAAATGGCTAAGACGACACCTATTGACATAGGATTAAAAGACCTACAATATTTCGGTAGAACGTTAAGCAGTATTTAAACAATTCTCGATAAAAATCAGAGATGAAAGCAATTACTTTTCCAGGGATTTCTTTTGCCAGCGATCCGAGGGTAAAAATAGTAGAACAAAAGGAATAGAAGGCTAAGACCATGGATGTACAGAACTAGATAGTGCAAGTACTTACGTAAACTTGTACGGATGTTAAGGGTGCCCGAACCCGAAACGATCAATTGCAATTGTAGTAATATTGTCAATCGCTTCAATTGCATTTGGTAGACGATCAATATACGCATCAATGTATATCAATCACGTAAAAATTGACAATTGCAATTGATCGTTTCGGGGACCCTTTATCCAATACTGTGTCGCTAATTAGGTACATTGCTTGCTTACGAATACGTCAAATGTGCATTGTATTGAAACTGGCGTAAGCAACATCTGTCGCGCAGTTAACAAATTTGGTCAAGAGATGTGTGTTTAATACTTGGGCCCTGGTGGCTGAGAGTATGTCATGCTCATTCAGATGTCTCGCTGATGGTGGCGCGTGTATTGGATCATTTAGCTCCCTTCAAAATGGTTGAGCTGAATGGTGCTAATCCATGCGTCATGCTCGTGAACGGGCGCCGTTAGTTGGGACTGGTCACCTCTTAGCGTCCTCGGCTTATTTGTAATTATTTTATTTAGAAATTGTTTTTGTTTCTCTTTCTACTATGGACGCGTTTTTTTATTTTACATCGTCCTCACATTTAGTTATAATTTCAACATTATTTTTGTACTAATCTTTATGTATCAATTTAATTTAAAAGAGTGTCCATGGAGTTTCTTGCCCGTTCTTCTCCATAGGTACCTACTACGCTTTGGAATGGGCAACTAGCTTCATATTTCTAACTGACTGACTCCTTGACAATTCAAAAGTGCCTGTAAATGGTTTAATTGAAATAAATGCTTTGAGTTTGAGTTTGAATAAGAATAAATATTATTGTTAAAGTAGTTACTTAACTGCTTTAATATTAATTTGCCTTAGCAGCGCTAAGATTTGTCCTACATCTATGAAAATACACTAGAAAATCCTGTTACACAATACGAATGCATATCGAAACAAGATAGATAGATAGATCTGATGGAGGTTGTATACCTATATCACAATGTTGTAAGATCGATTAAAACTGTTTAAAATCTGTCACTACAAACTGTTCCACAAGGAGAAAAACTCATTGTGTATAAAATTAACCGTGATGTAAATAATTGTGTTCCATCCAAATAGCCTCTTAATTACAATAAGAAAGAGCCACAGGAATTTTCACACTTCTGGGTCACCTAATGTCACACATCTTGCCCTATCTACAATCTCTATATCCGTGGTTCCGACGTCGCGTCGTTGAATGAGAAAAAACCCGGCGGTGTAATAATCGCCTTGTTAGCCATGATTGTTGTAAGGTTGTAAGGAACCGCCGGAGCATTTAAATCGGGAAATTGCTGGCCTCTGGTAAAAGAATACGTACCTAAATTTTTTTTTGGTCGGGAATTTATTAAATTTTTTGATAGGAGAGTGTGTCAGACTCTTATTGACTAAAACTTCGGGTAAGTTTTCTTCCTTTGTTCCTTACGTTGCCTGTGTGTTGCCAGAGGCCACGGTATCCCTTTCAGACTTTCCCGCGACCCACTTACCTACCTAACTTTGTAGGGAGAACGCTGAATTTTTGTAAGACTTGTTTTTCGTAGTAGTTGGTTTTATATGTGAAATTTAGAGAAAACAAGGATATAGTTTTTTAGTTATACATACAGGTTTACATAGGAATACATACAACTACAGTCACACAAAGAGCTGCAAATTAGTTTATAAGTCATTACACAGTAAATTACTTGTAAACTAATTTGCAGTTCTTTGTTCTATCTATCTATCTTTCTTTTCTTCCTAAATTTAATTTTTACTCACCTTTTGTAAACAATCATCTCAATATTATTAATAATTAAGTGAAAGAGCGAGATAACCCTAATACAAGTATTATCAATTACTTACTGGGGATGTCTCATTTATAATTCATGTAACTGATTTGAGACAAATAAACATTTTCATTTTCATTTTTTTTCAAATAGTGTTGTTTAGTGTTAATGCATCTTAAGCTTTGGTTTCCTAAGAAAGCGGTTCCATCAAGTTATAACGGCCGTCATGAAAATCTGTCATTTATATCAGTATTTGACATTGAAGTGACAAACCAAGCTCTGCATTTGGACAGCCATTATTGTGTGACCAAACACAACCAGTGTTCGGTCACACAATAACGGCTGTCTGTTTGTCACACTAAAAACATTTTGTTCGGTTACACAATAACGGCTTTTTTTTTTTTTTTTTTGGGTGGGAAATCATCAAATAACTTCTCCCGCTCTGGGCGGAGCGGGAGGGTGTGTCAGACTCTTACTGACTAAAACCCACCCGTATTCCTTCTTGTTGCCTGTGTTGCGGGGGCCTCGGTGACCCATAAGTACCTTCCCGCGACCCCGGCAGGCATCGGCCCTAGTGGACCCCTACTATGTGCTGACGACATCTCTTTGAGGCGCGCGTGGAATACAACGCGCCGTCGACCCGGGCCTGGTCCTTACCGGACGGTGAGCTACCCATTGCTCACCGTCCGCAAGCCCGCGCCTACGGTGGCCGGAAATCCGCCCGGGATTCCCGACGCCCTGGGCGTCTCCTGCGGCGGCTAGGGGCGAGAGGGCGCGAAACTTGCCTTTCCCTCAACCGTCCCGCCTCCTCCTTCGCGAGCATTACTGCTTCGCAGAAGGAGGTGACGGCTGCCCATGCCCTCTCGCTCCGTACCATGGCCTGAAACAGGGCCGGACGCGAGAGGTCTCTGCCGCCGATCGCCTCCACGAGGACACGGCGGTGCTCTACCCAAGCCGGGCAGACCTCCACCGTATGTTCCACCGTGTCCTCCGGGCGATCCACACAGTGGTGACACCCGGACGTTTCCTCCCGCCTTATCCGACACAGGAACCTCCCGAAGCTGCCATGTCCGGTGAGGACCTGCGTCACGCGGAAGGTGAGGACGCCGTGGCGCCTCTCCAGCCACTCCTCAAAGAGGGGACTTATCGCCGCAATCGTGGCGTGCCCAGCACTGGGTTGCGACAACCGTACTTTCCATGACGCCATGAGATCCCGCCGGAGCTCCGTCCGCTGTGCCGGGATTTCTCGCGGCAGCGGACTTACGCCCCGGCGTTTCGCCTCCTCGCGCCACTCCCATACGTGCGCGAGGGCTTTTGCCTCCAGATCCCATGGCGGCAATCCGGCAAGGAGGCTCGCTGCCTCACAGGAGACCGTGCGGTATCCCCGGACCATCAGGATGGCCATGACCCTTTGGGCCGCGCTCAACCGGCGGGCTGGCCGCAGCGCCAGAGAGCGCGTCCATACAGGAGCCCCGTAGAGGGCCATGGACCGCACGACCCCCGCGTAGAGCCTCCGGCAGGAGGCGTTTGGACCCCCTAGATTGGGCAGGAGCCGCTTCAATGCAGCGCCCGCCCGCTCCAGTTTGGGAGCCAAACGTCGGAAATGCTCCACGAAGTTCCACCGGCTGTCGAGGACGAGTCCCAGGTACTTCATCGTCGACTCGACGCCGATAGAAACCCCTCCTACCGTTATTTGGGACCCCAACGGTGGCGCGTTCCGAGGACCATGAAAACACATGGCCTCGGACTTGTGCAGGGCCACCTCGAGTCCCAATTGCCGGATCCTTTCGACGATTGTCGCAACCCCGCTTGCCGCTAATTCGGCCGCCGCCTGGTGCGACCTCCCCTGCGCCAGGACCAACGTGTCGTCAGCGTAGCACACTACGCTGACGCCGCTAGGGAGGTCGGCGCGCAGCACCCAGTCGTATCCGATGTCCCACAGATGCGGCCCCAGGACCGATCCCTGTGGGACACCGCACGACATCTCTTGCCGGTTCCACACTCCCTGGTGACCGGGGTAGATGACGGCCCTGTCCGTCAAATAGGCCTCGACCACACGACAGAGGTAGGTCGGCATCCGGTGATACCGGAGTGCCTCCCTGATGCAACTCCAGGGCAGGGTATTGAAGGCATTGGCGATGTCTAGGGACACCGCCAAGACGACCCCACCCTGGGCATTCCCCGTCGTCAGGGCTCGCACACGCATGATGGCGTCCACCGTAGAGCGCCCTCTGCGGAAACCAAACTGGCTCTCCGCCAAATCCGGCCCCACCCGCACCAGCTGGCCGACGAGGCGGTCTGCAATGACTCTTTCAAAGAGCTTGCCCACCTCGTCGAGCAGCACGATGGGCCGATAAGCGGACGGAGAGTCCGCAGGGCGCCCTGCCTTCTTTATGAGGACCAGTTTCCCCGTCTTCCAGCGAAGCGGGAACTGGCCCCTCTCCATGCATGCGCTTAGGAGCCCCCTAAGTCGAGGCCCGAGAGCCTCCAAGGCCAGGACCCAGGCCTTCCCAGGTAAGCCGTCGGGTCCTGGGGCGGTATTTTTGGCATTAAGCCTGCGTACCGCCGCTCTCATTTCTCCCTCGGTCACCTCCGGAGCATCGTCGTCGTCGTCGGCGGTGTGGTCCGCATCAGGCACCGCAGTGGGCGGAGCCATAGGTGGGGAGGAGTGTTCCCCTCGCGAAGGGAACAGAGCGCTCACCACGTCCTCCACAAGCTGGGGCCGGAGACTCTGCGTTAGCGGGGGAGCCCATGGGCGGAGTTTATCCCGCACCACCTTGTACGGGCGTCCCCACGGGTCTCTGTCCAGAGTCCCCAGCGACTCCTCGCGGGCCAAACCCCTGGCCCGCAGGATCTCCGCTTGGAGGGCGGTCTTCGCCGCTCTGTACCCCTCGTACAGCTCCGCCTGAATGGCTTCCGTATCAGGAGGTTTGATACGGAGCCTGCGGTGCCTGGTGTACCGGCGTCGCGCAGCCACGCACGCAGTGCGCAGAGCCGTCAGCTCCTGCGACCACCAGTACACCTGGCGCGAGGCACGTCCAGGCTGGACCCGGGGCATTGCCACGTCACATATGTCGGACATGGCCTCCCGGAACCACTCCGCCTCGTCGTTGATGTTAGCAGGCCTGTCCGGTGGTGACACCCAGGCCTGCACGATCGAGGCTTCCAGGAGGAGCTCCCGGTCCAGCTGCTTCAGCGCCCACCGCGGACCACTCGGGGCCCGTCGGACCGGCGCGTCCGAGGTCTGGGCGGAGACGTCGAACCGGATATACCGGTGATCGGAATAGGTCTCCACCCCCTCCATGACGCGCCAGTCAACTACACGCGGCGACAGAGCGGGGCTGGCGAACGAGATATCCACCACTGATTCACCCCGCATCCGCACACACGTGGGGACAGAACCCCGGTTTAGGACGACCAGGCCTGTCTCCAGAGCCCAGTCCTCCACCATCCTGCCCCGTGTGTCCGTTAACCGGGAACCCCAAGCCAAATTCTTGGCATTGAAGTCCCCGAGGACGACCACGGGGAGGGAACCAAACCCGACGACGACGTCTCTCAACTCCGCAAGGGAGTTGTGGAACTCGGCAAGAGTTCGGTTCGGAGAGAAGTAGACCCCTATCACGACAATCTCCCCGAACCGTGCTGCTACGCAGCCCCGTCCCCTCCTGACGGCCTCGAGGGACGGGGTACCGGCGGCGGCCGATGAAATTAGGGTCACTGAGCCGCTCAGGTCCTACACCCAGTCATCCCTGGGCGGGACAAAGTACGGCTCAGCGACCACGGCGATGTTAATCGACCACTGCGCCATGCTCTGGAGCAACAGATCCTGAGCGGCGGCGCAGTGGTTGATGTTCGCCTGGAGGAGGCGTAATGGGGCCATTAATGGCACTCCATGTCAGCCCCCTCCTGGGCCTCCTTCCCAGCCCCCTGAGAGGGGCCTGCCGCAGCGGCCACGGTGGCGACGGCGACGACGGCGGTGTTGGAGGCGGCAGCGGCGGTGGCAGTGGTGGTGGCTGCGGCGGTGACGGCGGTGGCGGAGGGCTTGCCTCTGGCCCTGGCTTTGGCGGGTGGAGCGCAGGCCTTGCCCCCCATCCGGTGCTCGGCTGGCTTGCCAGCCGCCGCACATATGGCACAGTGCGGCGTGGCATTACACGAGCCAGCCTTGTGCCCGGGCAGACCGCAGCGGTAGCAAAGACCGCTGCGGTCCACCTCCGAGGTGCAATTCGCTTGCACGTGGTTGCCCACCTGGCAGCGGAAGCACCTCAGAGGTTTGGGTTCCAGCAGTTTCACCTGCGCGGAAACCCAGCCCACCAATAGCCGTTGGCCCTCCCCGGTAATTTTTCTGGCCGCCGACACGGGGCAGCTCACCATAACGGTTTGCAGCCCCGTGGAGTCAGGACGGATGGTGCCCGCCTTCACCTGCTCGGCAGAGCACCCCCCGGTCCTAACCACTGCAGCGACCACCTTCTCTTCCGTCGCGGAGTCGTCCAGGCCCGTGATGCGCATGCTACCGCATTTGGTGGGCCTGGACACTCGGACCTCGTCCGCATTTAGTGACGCCCTAAGCCTTTCGGCCAGGGCGTCAGCGGCCGGGCCACTGGCCCTACCGGGGACCTCCACCATTCGGGCCCCAGTCGCCGTCACCTTCATTTTGAGGCCTTTTGCTGCGCCGAGCTCCTCCAGGCGCACCGCCTCACCCACCTTCGCCATCACCGTCCTATAGGACACGCCCTTCTTTTCCGCATCCGGCTGTAGTGTGATAACTACAGCTGCGGAATTCGGGGCGCGGAGCCTAGCCGTGGCGGAGCGCTCCTTGCGCCGCTGCCGCCTCTCTCTCTTTTTGGCCGCCCTCTTTGCCTTAGCCGCCTTCCTCTTCTCTCCGGCTACTTGCCATTCGGCATCAGCCGGAAGAGATTTACGAGGCGGGGGCGGCCGTCTCGCCACCTGGTCCGATGCCTTCGCCGCCAGGGTCGGAACCCTCGCCGTCGGGACTGGAGCTCTCGCTGCTGATGCTGGGGCCTTCGCCGCCTGCGCAGTCGCCGTACCCTTTGGCTGCCCCGACGAGCCCCGTTTGGCCGTGGCACCTGCGGCGGCTGCAAACGAGGCCGGTTTCCGCTGGCCAGAGGGCGGCTGGCTCGCCGCCAACGGGGGGCGCAGGACGATGGCCTCCAGGGCGGAGAATCGACTCAGCAGGGAAGCCATTTCCTGCCGCACCAGGGTCAGAACCCGGTCCTCTACAGGCACGGGTCGTCCCTGTCCCTGCTGCTGCCCCCCTTGCGGCTCCATCCTGGGGACGGCTCCTCGGAGCCCAGCCAGGTCCGCCCGGAGCTTCTCGTTCTCCTTTCGGAGAAGCTCCATGGCGGCTGTCAAGCGGGCGATCTCCGCCCGCATCTCGGACAAACTGTCCTGAGGAGGCCCGACGTGAAGGGCCTCCGCTGCCGCCACAATAGAGGCCGTGGCTGCGGCAATGGCCTGATCCTTTGAGGACCTGAGCCTCTTCACGGATACCGCTTTGATTGCGCCGGCCACGACCTCCGCAAACCTGTCCGCCCGCTCAAAATTGGAGCCGCCAGCGGCATCCGGTTCACCACCTGAAACCTCTGAGAGGTGGCGCCTCTCGGCTCGCTGGGCTGGCTTGGCTGGGCTGGCTCTGCTAGGCTCGCCAACCTCCCTGGTGGTGGACCCTCTATCCACGACTTTCCCTCCTCGGGCCCCCCCCCGCCGGCTGGAGTGGATCTTTTGCCGCTCTTTCTGGCTCAAGACCCACTCGTCGGAGGACGACCCCGAGTTGGGGCGCTTGCGAGTCCTAATGACCTCACGGTTCCTACCGACCACCTCCTTTTGCATCGAGCTCCGACCTGAGCCCTTTGCGCTAGATGCAGCGTCGGACTCCGACCCTGCATCACTCTCCTCCACTTGACTTTTCGTCTTTTTGTTGTTATTTTTATTTAAATCCATACTTAATCCCACGAGTATGGGGGATATAAAAAGTACACCTAGGTTCACCCCCTGTCCCTAGGCAAGTGTACATTTATAACCCAACCAGGGGGTCCACTGGTACCCTGGCTGGGGGTGCGCTAACGACTGATGCGCCGCCTACAACTCGGAAGTTGCAGATGACACTACTCCTCAGCCATTCATATCCTCGCCGCGCACCAAAACTTGATATTAGAGGAATTTTTATAGAGGTTATCTTCCTCGCGATCCGGGCGATCAAGCCAAGATCCTCGTCCCGTTCCAAGCCACAAAACATGACTGTGGTCTCTTTACGGATTACGATTTCGACGGTTGCAGACAGAAGAATCATTCTCCCGCTGCTTGCTCGCTGGCAGGGTAAGTGCACAGCAAGCACCGCCACTCTTCGCCCACTCGACCTGCCCTCTGTAAGCAGAGAGGGGAGTGGGCGACCGACGATCGAGCATGAAGCTCCCCGCCACGCAGAAATTCGCCACGGTCAATACCCTCTCCAAACATGGAGAGACTATTGGCCGTGCCCAGGATGCACCGACCCGACGACTGCTCTTTCCCCCGAACGTATTCGCAGGGAACCAGCAGCAATCAGGCACACGAGGAGGTTTTCTGCACGCACCCCACACAATAACGGCTGTCTGTCTGTCACACTAAAAACATTTCATTTTTTTTTTTCAAATAGTGTTTTTCAGTGTTAATGCATCTTAAGCTTTGGTTTCCTAGGAAAGCTGTTCCATCAAGTTATAACGGCCGTCATGAAAATCTGCCATTTATATCAGTATTTGACATTGAAACGACAAACAAAGCTCTGCATTTGAACAGCCGTTATTGTGTGACCAAACACAACCAGTGTTCGGTCACACAATAACGGCTGTCTGTCTGTCAGACAATAAATATTTTCATTTTCATTTTTTTTTTCATATAGTGTTGTTCAGTGTTAACGCATCTTAAGCTTTGGTTTCATAGGAAAGCTGTTCCATCAAGTTATAACGGCCGTCATGAAAATCTGCCATTTATATCAGTATTTGACATTGAAGTGACAAACAAAGCTCTGTATTTGGACAGCCGTTATTGTGTGACCGAACTTAGGAAATCAAACCTTAGGTAACTAAGTGTTGTGAAAGACGTTCCACATAACAAACAACATCAAAAAATCTTGTTTCTTCCGAGATGAAGACAATGTTCTTTTAGATCCACTATCATAAATAGGTCGTCTTAATGATGCGTAAAAGTCTCCTCGAAAAGTATTTACCTACCCACTTTTAATTTTCAAGAGATGATGACATAATTTTTCTTGTCCTTCGGGATATTATTAAAAAATATTGTTTTTTTTTCCTTTTTTACGTAATCAAAAGATTACGGCGATAAAATAAAAAAAAAAGTTAGGAAGTTAGAAAGTTAGGAGTTAAAATTTGTCATGACGTCACGCCTTGCTAGATTTTATACTGAATTGTGACGTAGCTCGCTCACTCCCCAACTTCGATGCGTTTTATATAATTGTAAGTATTTTTTTATTAATATGATAAAGCAAAAATACGTGTTTATTATTTTTTTAATATCTGACTGACGTAACGGACTAAATAGATTTTTTTTTACCCAGGCATCATCCCTATCACCCTAATGCTATTTCATTATTACCAAACTACCTACCCATTCATCACTCCTCCGTAATAACCAATTCTCATAAACCCTTTTCATAAGTAAATGCATTCATCAAATAGTCTCATTTGTAATACAAAGCTCGCTTAGTAAGCAGATGTGCCGGAGACAGACACACTTCATGCATTCATCATTACCTTCTCGACTACGTGACTGCAAAGAGATTGTGCCCCACATTACCTCATTTGCTATTTAGTTCACAGAAATAGCGTTATTTTGTAAGACAAAATACCGACCTGTTTTTTTTTAGTTGGTTTTACTGAAGTGCATCTTACTCATGGCAAAGAAATTTAACAAACCTTATTCAGAGAACCACGCGGCCTTCATTCACAAAAAAATTACATATCTAGGTGGCCTACTATTTCTTCATTACTATCAGCGGATGTACTAATTTATAACATAGGTAAATTATAAATAATTACTTTTTTCTTTGAGATTATCTGAATGTTAATTATTGTTTTTATTTTTCTTAATTAAGAACCATTTATCATGTCTCCATGACAACCAATTCTCCTAAACCCGTTTCGCAAGTAAATGCATTCATCAAAAAGTCTCATTTGTAGTACAAAGCTCGCGTAGTAAGCAGATGTGCCGGAGACAGTGCCTAGTCTTCATGTATTCATCATTGCCTACTTGACCACGTGACTACAAAGAGAATGTGCCCCGCATTACTTAATCTGTTATACAAAGGAATTTAAATAAACACCTTTTTTGTTGAAGAAACGTTGTGAAGTTGTTTTTTAGAGTCAAAGTTAATGATAAATGGTTGTCTTCTCGGGCTAAATTGCAACGTCACACATACATAGATTTTAATGATTTAGATGGCCAAAAGTATTTTTTTTAAATCTATATAATGGTAAGGTATCTATACAATTGGTGAGTCAACAGTTCTATGTACAATATAACATCCCCTCCCCCCGCCTTTGAAGCGCGGGAGTCGACTTTGATCAGTCGGAATTCGATAGTGAGCAAGTGTGTACATGTCGGGTCTCGGCGCTCTCCTAAACTTATACCTTTCCAAAGTGCGTTATTCATGTCAAGCTAATATTTCTGTTTTAACTGTGATGGACTGCGATAATAGAGGTAAGAACACTTTGTTTTCGTTACAGAAAAAATTAATTAACATTCTCTGTCATTCATTTTTAACACGACAGACATCACTCTGTCCAAAATTTATTTTTTTAGATATATTTAAATTCGAGTGCCTTTTTAATGTACTTATGAGTCCGTCCCTGTAATAATTTTTATTATACTATATAGTTCATATATGTAACTAACTAATTCCATAAGAAATAGCCGCGCAAAATCGCGCTTTTTTGAGCTAAGCTCTTTTGAAAGGCTCTTAGTCAAATATAGGAAATATTGAGTGTGCGACATTTTGTATTAAAATTGTTTTTTATTTGTTTCAGGTCTACCTACTACCTCGGGTACTAAAGTAGTGACTCGTCAATACATATTTGACCAACTAGAGAGTCAAAATTTACCAACTTTAAATGAAAAACTTGACTATTATGAGAATTTTCTCCTTATGCGCTATGGGCACAACAAAGAGGCTAAAGAAGACTTAAAAAAAGATTTTCTTATGTAAAATCACAAATCAAGCAAAGATGGGCAAAGGCAAATAAACACCAAGATGTTTTCCTGAAAATAAACCAATCATGGTTAGAGGGAACATTCGAGATTCCCATTGAATCAGCCTCCTCGCAAGGTCGACCACCTCGGAGAACTTTTTTGGAGAACTAAGTGAGCGTAGTAAAAGAAGAAAAACGGAAGAAATAAGGGCCTCCGTAGGTGATGAAGTTATTGTTCACGCTGCTACATCTGTGTTGCAGACAACGGGACATAGGACCGCCTCGAAAGTGCTCAAAGATATTACGAACTCACCAACACGGGCTAGTAAATATAGAAAAGCCTACAGTAGAGTTACCGACAACGATGAGGTACCTCAGTTGACGCCTCTGCAAGCACTTAAGATGTTCGTTGAAGCTGATCTTACGAGACGACAGTATGAGATAGTAAGGGCAACAAATCCACAACATTTCCCTTGCTATGATCTTGTTTTGAATGCAAAACAAGATTGCTATCCGCCGAAAGAATCCCTAAGAATTACGGCTACTTGCGCGGAAAGTAATCTACAGTGCCTAATGGATCTAACCGTAACACGATTATCCAAATACCTAGGAGATGTGCTAATCCGGCTTAACGAGCAAGAAAGGAAGTCGTTAATGATAATCTGCAAATGGGGTTGTGACGGTTCTCAGCAATCCAAATTTAAACAAAGTTACGATAATGAGACTGATTCCGATGCCAACATTTTTATGAGTTCCTTTGTGCCTTTGCGCATTGTTTGTGGAAAAGAAGGCAGTAAAATTGTTTGGCAGAATCCAACTCCTTCGTCGTCAAGGTTTTGCCGTCCGATTCGATTACGATTTGTAAAAGAAACAACGGACATAACTAAAGAAGAGATAAAATATGTGCAGGAGTCCATTAGGCAACTAAACAAAACAGTTGTAACGTTGAATGAAGAGGAGTTTTCGTTCAAGCACCAACTCAAAATGAGTATGATTGACGGAAAGGTGTGCAACGCAGCCACAGACACAAAGTCAACATCCCAGTGCTACATCTGTGGAGCTACTTCGAAAACCTTTAATGATCTATCGAAGAAAAATAGTGTAAACCCTCAAGCTTTGGAATTCGGCTTGTCAGTATTACACGCCCGGATCCGCATTTTCGAAAGCACCTTTCATAAAGCACCTTTCATAAACACCTTTCGTATAAACTGTCAGTAAAAAAATACAGGGAAAGAAAAACTGAAGAAGAAGAAAAAACTTTCTTTCTCCGCTGTTATTTCTTTCTCCACTGTTATTCTCCATCTTCATTAATTTTATTACTCACCGTCTTCGATGTTCGTATCATCTTTATGCTGATGATCTTCAGTTGTATACAGCTGAGCGGGTAGAAGGTTTATCGGACGCTATAGCAGATGTAAACCGAGACTTAGACGCTATCAAAAAATGGTCTGATAGTTTCGGGGTGTCAGTAAACCCCTCAAAGTGCCAGGCCATTGTAATTGGAAGCTCGTGCATGATGGGTAGGGTGGCACTTAGCTCTCTTCCTTCTCTTATTTTTAATGGTACCGTCATACCCATTACCCCTACGGTTAAAGATCTCGGTTTGCATCTTGACTCAACGCTGGGCTGGCAACGCCAGGTGTCTAGTGTTAGTCAAAAGGTCAACGGTACTCCTGCGATCCCTGTATCGTCTAAGGAACTTTTTGCCCGCTAAGACGAAGACTATGCTTGTGCAGACTTTGATTTTCCCTATAATCGACTATGGTGACGTGTGCTACTTTGACTTGAACGCGGTTCTGCTGGATAAGCTCGACAGACTACTCAACAATGGTATCCGGTTCATATTCAACCTAAGGAAATATGACCATGTGTCGAGCTACAGGTCTGAGCTCAAATGGATGCCCATTCGCCAAAGAAGAAGCTTGCGCGCTTTGACCACTCTTTTCTCCCTTCTCAACTCTCCCACCCCTCCTTCTTATCTTATGTCTCACTTCCAATATCTATGTTCTTCGCACGTTAAAAGTCTGCGTTCTTCCAACAATCTTCTTCTACTCTGTCCTTCTCATACTTCTGACTTTGTTCATTCTTCCTTTCATATTCAGTCCATTCTTCTTTGGAATGCGCTTCCTCTTGATATCAGGACGGCCACCAGTCGGTATGCATTTAAGCGGAAATTGCAGAGTTATTTTCAAAACAAATAGCGTAGAGTCATCTCAATTATGTATCTCTTTTCCTTGAATTTGTATGGATATATATATGTATAATGTAGGTATATATTGTAGTAAATATGTATGTATTTGTATTTTATGCTTGTAACCTATTTATGTATTTCTGTACTTATTCTATTTATAATCTATTATGTTATCTTTAATATTTTTCGTTATTTTTATTTCCTCTCAGAGCACCTGCCATCTTATCTCTTCACCACCCTTGGTTGACTGGTAGAGAATGCTTAAGGCATTAAGTCCGCCTTTGTACTTAATTGTGTGCGAGAAGTTTAAATAAATAAATAAATAAGAAGACAAGGCATTAGAAGCCCAAAAGAAGTTGGAAATTCAGGTGAGGTTTCGAAATGAAACCAGTTTGCTTATTGACATGCCAAAGGCCAATTTTGGCAACACCAATGATGGCAACACAAGCCGGAGGTTTTTTGAAAACCCCGAATTGGCTTCAGACATCACAGGTATTAACTTTGAACTGATTTACAGATTCAAGGTTAATTTAGAAACTATTTCTAGTGGCCATAAAATTGATGCTGAAAAATATGATAAATATGCGTACGACACAGCAAAATTGTACGTAGGCACCTAATGATGCCTACTATGCACAAGATATTGGTACATGGAAGACAAATCATAAAAAGTTCGCTGCTTCCAATTGGACAGCTATCGGAAGAAGCTGCAGAAGCCCGGAACAAGCATTTCCGATCGTACCGGCTAAACTTTGCCAGAAAGTTTTCTAGGGAAGACTGTAACAGATTTATATTATAGGCTTTTGTTAAGTTCAGATCCCTTCATTAGTTGCTTGAGACAAATAAGAAAACCTTCACGTAACGCATTTCTACCAGAAACGGTTAAACTTTTATTACCTGCTGACCCAAACACAGAGTCAGTAGAGACATCTGGACCTGAAGATACCGATTTTTAATGTAATTTTATATTTAAAGAAAACTTGTTAAATTCTGTTTCCATTCATTTGTATTTTTTAGTGAATATAGCTCTGTTATATATTAATATTCTTTATAACCTGACAAATATATGTATGTTTTTATAAATATATACCTTTTCTTTATTTTAATTGAACTTAATTAAACTAAATTAATTGAACTAAAATAACCCCAAAAATAATTTTGGCCGCCTAAATCATTAAAATCTATGTATGTGCGTCGATTAAAGTCAGTCGAATCAACGTCTCAATTATGTAGTTAGGTAGGTTTTTTTAGGGTTCTGTACTTCAAAAGAAAAATACCCTTAAAGGATCACTCGTGTGTTTGTCTATCTGTCTGTCTGTACGTCTGTCACAGCCGATTTGCTCCGAATCTAATGGACCGATTAAGTTGAAATACACATGAATTGCTGTGACCCGAACACGAAAGTGTAACGTAAATATTATATGAATTTTGAATATGGAGTTCAGTTTTGGGGGAATACCAGACAATTAAAGAAAAGGTTTTGCAAACTGTACCGTGTGTCATATCAAATGAAAGGACTTGTTATGAGATTTTTTTTTTTTTAATATCTAATGTTAAAATAATTCGTTTAAAAGTTATTAAATAAAATTGATGAAAATTGACCATACCCGCTTATCTCCGAAACTGCTGAACCTACAATTTTGAAAAAATACAGAGAATAGTAAAACTTATAGATTACAGGAAGTATAAGAAGTCTATGGTCTTAAAATCACTCAATATTTTGCGTACCAACTTACATTTGCAGTTGGAATGTATGTGGGAACATGTTGTTCAACTACAATATTAAGTTTGTTTTTGGGATAAATTCATCCCAACTACGGAATCCTTCACTGTGCATAGTTCGACACTCACTTGGCCAGTTTTTAAATCTAAGGGTACCTAACTAAATGTTGAAACCTATCGTAATAATAATTAATTAGTTTTAAGCTTATAATATTTCTTGACGTTCTTCTCAATTGGAACTATGGAATACAATCTCTAGAGATTTTGGCGAAACCGAGATCTTGCGAAATCTGAAAGATCAATCTCGCGAGATCTTGCCATTTACGAGATCTCAGTGAGCTTGGCGGATCTGTTTGGTTTTTTTTTTATTGCCACATTAACAGAACAATTGACGGGAAAAAAATGATATATATAAATTAATAAGTTTGATTTACGTAATAATCATTTATTTACAATGGCGCCGATTACCTTGTTCACAAACTAAACTAAATTTAAGTTCAGTGCATCTTTTTCTTTCTATTTCATTAACAAGAGGACAGAAGATAAATTTTAGTTTAGTCCTGTCAAATTAATCAGCGCCACTACTCCATACAAGTTTAGACGTGATTAAAAGCTTGCCTACTAAAATTACGTCAATTTACGTCAAGCGGACAAGCGCTGATTAATTTGACAGGACTAAACTAAAATTGATCTTCTTTCCTTTTCTTAATGAAATAGAAAGAAAAGGATGCACTGAACTTAAATTTAGTTTCGTTTGTGAACAAGGGAATCGGCACCAATATCTTTTATTAATCAAATGTTTAGTCTTCTTTTTTGCATGGAAATATAACAATAGCAATTTAAGATAATAAAAAATTGTCCACAAAGTTTTGGTAGTAGCTTCGTAAAGGCTCCCCAGGCAGACAAGCATGACGGGACAGCGCGACGCGACACTAGTAGCACAAATTCTATGAAAACTTCATGGAAAGCGTCGAGCTGCGCATCGCACTGCCTGTCGCGCCCGCGATATCGCGCCAGTCCCACGAGCCTTAAAAAGCATAAAGTATCTAATATGTCGTCCGACAGATGGCTTCTTGCAGGCTAAATAACCAGCTGCAGAAAATGGTATTTCAACCTCTGCACTGATAGCAACTACAGAGCATAAACAACAGTTGTCTGTAAGAGTTCTTCATTAGACCTCCGGCTTCATACAGATTCATTTTCCTTTAAATCAGGGACTATAGAGAATTAACAAAAGTGATTGTTCTCTCTTTAAGATCTTTAAACGCAGTAAAAGTTTCTTGAAGTTCTTCCTGCAATGAAATGCTGCTTCCCGACACAGAAAGAAATGTAAGGGAAATCGATGATAATACATCATCATTATCATCAGTAACTTCATTAGCAGCAGCTGATGACAAAATAATCAACGCAGAAGAATCTGAATTTGACTGAGTCTGACAACTGTGTTGCAATTGCGAATATAATGGTTCTAAGTAATTTAATTTTACTTCGAATTACATGCTTCAGGGGTAATTTGAAGGTTTCGTCATAAATTCGTTCTTAGCTCGAAAACGCGCCTTCTCATGGGAGCCAGCTAGCTTCACTGCTAGTGGCGTTTTGAGTTCTTTCAGCTTATGAATCGTTCGTATTTTTGTTCGTGACAGTCGAACAAATTAAAAGCTGGTTTTTAATAATTAATAGTATAATCAAAACACATGCATACATAACGCCTTGTTTCCACGAAGGTTTGGGCAGAAATGTACCTGTAGTACACCCACGTTTCGCCAGTTATGTTTAAATCCCATGTAATAGGGGGCGAGCCTATTGCCGTCAACCGGGCACAAATTTAGACTCCGGGCTGCTACTGAGAAATTCCAGGGGAAAAAGCCAATAACACTTTGCCCGACAAAGGAATCGAACCCAGGACCTCATGCTCAGCAGTAGCGCAAGAACACAATAGATTAAAATAGGTTTTTCATAGGTTTTTGCATTAGTAGTTACATTTTCTGACAGGATGCGGAAGGCGGAGGACAGGGTGTTGTGGCGCAGTCTGGGTGAGACATATGTCCAGCAGTGGACTGTTATAGGCTGAGTTGATAGATTGCGTTTTTCTTACCTACTACAAAGCTTTGACAAATGCTGCTAGACTTTATATGTCGGAGTAAAATAAAAAATCGGCCAACCAACCACGGGTTCCGTACTACCGTACAAGATTTTCTACTTATCCTGTATGTAAAAATTAAAGTCCCTTTAATTTTTTTCTTTATTTTATTTTTAGAATTATTGTTATAACAATATTTATTTTTGGTATTCATTTTTGTATTTCGGCACTGATCTGCCGGTTTTTAGGGTAACTCGGGCCAAAGCCAAGTGCTACCCCTGAGATGGTTTGATGATATTATGTTTTGACTTTTTTATTATAATTTTAATTGCACTTTAATTTGCACTTTTAAATTAAGAATTTGACAATTTGACAATTTTGACTTTGTGTTGCAGTGGTGAATGATGTTTGTGCGCGTGATATTTGTGTGACATTGTCGTTCTGCAGGAATATTCAGACAATTCTGCAAGTGTTCAAAATAGCAGCCTTCTATAGAGTTTGGTAGGTGGAGGGACGTAGCTGTCTAGTGTTTTTAAAGATTGATGCAGTTGTTTGGGAATCACACTGGTTAAAAGTACTACAGGAATAATGACAACGCTGCCTAATTGCCACATTCAGCTTATTTCTATTTTTAAGTCTGTATATTTTGACAGCTTTTCTGCTATAGTGTTTTGTAGGTCGTGTGTGTTTGGAACTGCTATGTCAATAATTTGCGCGGTTTTATTAATTGTATCTAGTAAAGTTATGTCTAGTCTATTGTAATGTGTTGTTCTGTCTGTGAGGATGGCTCGATCAAAGTATAGCTTATGTGTTGTGTTTTCAAGAACCGTTTCTGGAGTATATTTGTAGTAAAGTACTGGAGGTGTATTAATTAATTTATATTTAACTAGACGTGCCCTGTGGTTTCACCTGCATAAGTTTTAACCCAGTGAGTATATCGGGATGAAAAGTATTTTATATATTATTCCTGGTTATAAACTATCTGTGTGCCAAATTTCATCCAAATCCGTTCAGTACTTTTTGCGTGAAAGAGTAACAAACATCCATCCATCCATCCATCCATCCATCCATCCATCCATCCATCCATCCATCCATCCATCCATCCATCCATCCATCTATCCTTACAAACTTTCGCATTTATAATATTAGTAGGATAGCAAGTTTTAAATGGATTATGTTGGCTATTTGATCGTGCCTGTGTTTATAGATAGATAGAATACTCTTTATTATGTATACTCTCTCTCTATTGTCTCTTTATTGTGTTTTGTATAGTGAGTCTTTGTTTTTTTTTTCTTTTTTTTGAGGGTGGGAAATCATCAAATAACTTCTCCCGCTCTAGGCGGAGCGGGAGGGTGTGTCAGACTCTTACTGACTAAAACCCACCCGTATTCCTTCCTGTTGCCTGTGTTGCGGGGGCCTCGGTGACCCATAAGTACCTTCCCGCGACCCCAGCAGGCATCGGCCCTAGTGGACCCCTACTATATGTGCTGACGACATCTCTTTGAGGCGCACGTGGAATACGACGCGCCGTCGACCCGGGCCTGGTTCTTACCGGCGGTGAGTTACCCATTGCTCTCCGTCGGCAAGCCCGCGCCTACGGTGGCCGGAAATCCGCCCGGGATTCCCGACGCCCTGGGCGTCTCCTGCGGCGGCTAGGGGCGAGAGGGCGCGAAACTTGCCTTTCCCTCAACCGTCCCGCCTCCTCCTTCGCGAGCATTACTGCTTCGCAGAAGGAGGTGACGGCTGCCCATGCCCTCTCGCTCCGTACCATGGCCTGAACCAGGGCCGGACGCGAGAGGTCTCTGCCGCCGATCGCCTCCACGAGGACACGGCGGTGGGTATAGTCAGTCTGAACTATTGTTTTACATGCTCCAGTAAAACAATAGTTACGAAGACCTTCGATGGTTGAATAGTTTAAGAAGACCTATGATATCGTCATATTATTTATATTATTAATTATTATTATTGCGGCCATAGTAGTACACACTCAGAAAATTTCAAGTGTCTACCTATTACGGTTCAAAAGATACAGCCCTATGACAGACGGACGGACGGACAGCGGAGCGTTAGTAATAGGGTCCCGTTGGCACCCTTTACAGCATAATCTTAAAACTGATCTAAGCTAACAACCCTACATCAAATGAAGAAAAGTAGAATGTCCGTTGAAAGTATTAGACAAGAAATAGTTAGGATAATAAAGACGGCTGCCACAAAGCCTTGGTGTTAACTTTATCAGCGGCCGGGGATTGTCCAGAAAATACAAACATAGCGATAGCCTCAGACGTTAACAGTCCTGCTGGGCCGCGGGAAGGTACTTATGGGTCGCCGAGGCCCCCGCAACACAGGCAACAGGAAGGAATACGGGTGGGTTTTAGTCAGTAAGAGTCTGACACACACTCCCGCTCCGCCCAGAGCGGGAGAAGTTATTTGATGATTTCCCAACCTCAAAAAAAAAAAAAAGACGTTAACAGTAACATTACGTTGATGGTAATTTCTCCCTGAAATTACGTAGAGCAGGGATGGTAAACCTATATGGTATGGGTGCAGTAATTGGCTATGGGTCGTTTTAAATTTCACACATAAACATATAATATACTTTCACGCCTTGTTTCCCCGAAGGGTTGGGCAGAGGTGTACCTGTGGAAAACCCACATTTCGTTAGTTACGTAAGTTAGTTATGTTTTTTAAGTCCCATGTAACAGGGGGCGAGCCTATTGCCTATAACAAATGGCGGTGATGGTGTTATATATATTAGTCTATTATCAATTTTCTGTTATGGCTTATAATTATATATGTGGAAACTTGTAATTGGACATATTTGTTACTTACTGTATTTGTTTAGCTGTAAGTTTTCCTAAAAATAAAATAAATAAATCAAACTCAAACTCAAAGCATTTATTTCAAATAAACCAATTACAGGCACTTTTGAATTGTCAAGGGTTCGGTCAGTCAGTCAGAAAGATGAAGCTAGTTGCCCATTCCAAAGCGCAGTAGGTACCTATGGAGAAGAATGGGCAAGAAATTCCACGGACACTCTTTTAAATCTCTTTTTCTTTAAATCTCTTTTTTTATTATGGTTACAAAATATTGTTTACATCATTCATTTTGAAATTATACATGTGAGAACGATGCAAAACGTAAAAGCGTCCGTAATAAAAAGATTACAACAAAAAAAAAAGCAATTCGAAAATTAAAATTAAAATTTTTCCTTCGCCCGTCCTTCTGATGCACCTTGCAGGTCGCATCTTAGAAATCTCCTTAAATCCCCTCCCCACTCTACCGACTTCTACTCATACTCCTTCACTGTGCACGCGGTTCGGCTGTGGAATTCACTTCCACCTGACATTAGGGACTGCCAAACTGTTGCTGTTTTTAAAAGAAGAGTGAAAGAACACTATCTTTCCACTTTGCCATAGTTGCATATTATGTATTTATTATTTTACACTATTAATTATAAGTATATAAGTATTTTAGTGATATTTATTTTAGAA
Source organism: Atethmia centrago (assembly GCA_905333075.3). NCBI lineage: Eukaryota > Metazoa > Arthropoda > Insecta > Lepidoptera > Noctuidae > Atethmia > Atethmia centrago. Next base: position 23,447,909 of record HG995374.1, on the reverse strand, counting down.
GTATGTATTTATGTAAGTATATTCTCATAGTGTATAATTAAATTAGTGAATAGTTTTATTTTGTTTTTATGTATTTTGTTTTCTCTTTTACCTTACACACGTTGTCTACATCTCTATGTCTACTGTCCTATTGCAGGTATGCTGGAAGAGATTTCATTAGAAATAAGCATCACCTTTGTACGTTTTTTTTTTCTGTTCCTTTCTTTTTGTCTGTTTATATGTGTGTACATAAACTGTTAAATAAATAAATAAAATTAAAATAAGCCGTGGCAGCTAAGAGATGACCAGTCTCTACTGACGGCGCCCGTTCACGAACATGACACGTGGGTCAGCACCATTCAGCTCAACCATTTTAAAGGGAGCTAAATGATCCAACACACGCGCCACCATCAGCGAGACATTAGAGTGAGCACGACATAATAAAATAAATCTAGACTCCGGGCTGCTACAGAGAAAAAAAATGGAACGTTTTTTTATTGTGTGCAGAAAAGTTATGCTTGAACTTTTAAATAAGTGTATCAACTTCTTAATTAAGTGCTTATTTTAAACTAGCTGTTGTCCGTAACTTCATCTGCGATTTAGGATGAAGAGTAGGTAACATATGTCCTTTTTTAGGGCACAGGCTACTTATTTGCCAAATTTCATCCAAATTCGTATAGCCGTTTTACCGTGAAAGCCAAGCCAAGCTCCCTTTCACGTTTTTGATATTTATTAGGATGCACAGTTTCTCGGTCCTCGGTAAGTAAGTATCCTTTCATGAGAGCGAATTGCTCGATCAATCAAACAAAATTTTAAATGACGGAAACATGAGGGTAATTTTGACCAGGGGCCGCCAAGTTTGTGTTATTGGATGGGTAAAATAACTCCGAATTTTTGGTTTTAGAATAAGTTGATTTCCTACAGAATAATTGGTTCACATTTATGTCGGAGTACCATTTTTCAGACTTAAAAGTTTAGTTATTTTATATTTGAATTTTAAGTGACCAAAAAATGCGGAATAATGAAAATACATGCTAATGTTTACCATCCCTACCTAAGCAATAGTTATGGAGTACCAACGTAAAGTTTAGTTGTTAAGCGACACTGTGGGAATGAGGGACAGGACGCTTTCATGTAAACTTGACGGTGCGAGAGTTGGACTGATATACGACAGTAGGGAATTTTGGGCAGGTAGGTAATGCTCCGACGGGTCCTTTTGAGAAAAAATATAGCTTTCAAATGGTGTCGCAAAATTAGAACTAAAGTTTGAATTAGCGAAACAGTACAGAAAACACTTGACTTAGGATAACCTCTGAACATTATAAAATACGAGTTGTAGCGCGTAGGTTCGAACCCTGACAGGCGCTTTACTTTGTGTAAATTATTTCATCACCACGGTGAAGGAAAACATCGTGAGGAAACCGGCATGTCCTAGAAACAAAAATTCGAAGATATGCGACATCTACCAACCCGCACTGAGCCCGCGTGGTGGATAACGGCCCACTCCCTCTCACAGAGAGGAGGCTTGTGTCCCAGCAGTGGGACCATTATAGGCTGATTATGTTGTAAAATCTTTTAACACTAGTTTACAATATTTGACATTACTTTAAGATATGATGAACTGTGACATTACTAGCCCTCAAAAAAGGTAAATTATATAATTCACCATTGACATGCATGTAAAAATAAGTTATAATTGATTAATTATAATAATACATTTAATTGACATTATTTACTCGAACGTGACTTTGTACAGACTTATTACAAAAAAAAACGAATATATTTGTACACCAATTTCATTGGTAGGAGATAGAGTTCGACTAAAATATATATATAATACCTTTATAGTAATAACTGTGTTCACGAATCAAGATTGAATGATCAATCAATCATTAGTGCAATACCAGCCTATTTTTCCACCACTGCAGGGTAAAAGCGTTATCACACGTAGAAAAGAAACAAGCATGAATTCAGATTATTAAAAGTCTATCGAATATTTCGTTAAAAAAAATCACTTAGTGCGAAATCACCAATGAAACTGAACGCGATCAGCACATCTCAAACGCGTTCAAGAGCTGTCAAGAAAATGATGACACTGGCAGCTCTTAAACAAGGTTTATGGGCCTTATCACACTAGTGAGTTGCGATTGACTGGAAAGCGGGGCGAGGGCGCAGCGAGCTCACCCCGAGTTCGCAACGTAATCGCCACGAGTGCGCAACGTGTTCGCCACGTTTTCACAATATTTTACACTCGCTTGTCTCGCTCTCTCTTGTCTCACGTTAACCGCTCTCGTTCCGCAAACGTAGTGAGCTCGCTACGCACTCTTCCCGCTTTCCACTCGCTCGTAACTCGCTAGTGTGATAAGGCCCTATGTACTGACCGCGTTCAGTTTCATGGGTGCAATTCGCCCTTAGAGACTTAAGTTTTTTCAAGGCTTAAATTCTCAGGCTGTTCCTTGAGAAACGATTACCTTAACCTCTATACCATTTTTACCATTTTTTATATGTTAAGACACATAATATAACATCAGGCCTGTAATTCCCCGAAGGGTTAGGCAGAGGTGTACCTTATTAAGTAAACCCAAATTTCGCCAGTCATGTTTAAGTTCATCGTAATAGGGGGCGCGCCTATTCCCATCCACAGGTCACAAATCCAGTCTTCGGGCTGCTAATGAGCAATTCCTTGTAGAAAAACCCAATAATGCTTTGCCTTTTTTTTTTTTAGAATGGGAAATCATCAAATAACCTCTCCCGCTCTGGGCGGAGACTAAAACCCACCCGTATTCCTTCCTGTTGCCTGTGTATATAAGTATAGCCATAAGTACCTTCCCGCGACCCCGGCACGCATCGGCCCTAGTGGACCCCTACCTTTGTGCTGACGACATCTCTTTGAGGCGCGCGTGGGATACAACGCGCCGTCGACCCTGGCCTGGTCCTTACCGGATGGTGAGCTACCCATTGCTCACCGTCCGCAAGCCCGCGCCTACGGTGGCCGGAAATCCGCCCGGGATTCCCGACGCCCAGGGCGTCTCCTGCGGCGGCTAAGGGCGAGAGGGCGCGAAATTTGCCTTTCCCTCAACCGTCCCGCCTCCTCGTTCGCGAGCATTACTGCTTCGCAGAAGGAGGTGATGGCTGCCCATGCCCTCTCGCTCCGTACCATGGCCTGAACCAGGGCCGGGCGCGAGAGATCTCTGCCGCCGATCGCCTCCACGAGGACACGGCGGTGCTCTGCCCAAGCCGGGCAGACCTCCACCGTATGCTCCACCGTGTCCTCCGGGCGATTCACACAGTGGTGACACCCGAGCGTTTCCTCTCGCCTTATCCGACACAGGAACCTCCCGAAGCTGCCGTGTCCGGTGAGGACCTGCGTCAGGCGGAAAGTGAGGACGCCGTGGCACCTCTCTAACCACTCCTCAAAGAGGGAAGTTATCGCCGCAATTGTGGCGTGCCCAGCACTGGGTTGCGACAACCGTACTCTCCATGACGCCATAAGATCCCGCCGGAGCTCCGTCCGCCGTGCCGCGATTTCTCGCGGCAGCGGGCTTACGCCCCGGCGTTTCGCCTCCTCGCGCCACTCCCATACATGCGCGAGGACTTGCCTCCAGATCCCATGGCGGCAATCCGGCAAGGAGGCTCCCTGCTTCACAGGAGACCGTGCGGTATCTCTGGACCATGGATGGCCATGACCCTTTGGGCCGCGCTCAACCAGCGGGCTGGCCGCAGCGCCAGAGAGCGCGCCCATCTGTATGGGCGCGCTCTCTGGCGCTCCTGTGAGTCGAGGAAAATATCAATAAAACAACAAGAAACACTCAAAACGCACACGCTTTAAATGATACTACGAAACGAGTGATTGACAGTCAAATCGAGCTGTCAAAAAGTATTCCGTGGCTGTCACTGCTAGCACAGATTAAAAATACAGTTCACAAAATACAAGTATTAAATCGATTTGTAAACGAAAATCAACTTTAAGATTTCTTTATATTACGAGTTTGTTGATATTTTATTTTTTTAAACTAAGGGCATTATGTTTATTATTTATAATATTTATATTCTTTATATTAACTACGGACAAAATGTTAATTGTAATGTATATAATTACTTGTGGTGGTGTTCAATTGTTGAAACTCATTCACATTAATCGATTATAGTAATCGATATCCCCCTTTATTCGTGACATAAACTTATTTTTAAGATTTCTCGTCTTCCAGATTGTGAATTAGGCTATTTTTTTGTATTTTGAAATAGAAAAATATGACGCTTTTTTTAAAACCATATCTCAGCTTATTACAATCTGGCCCAGAAATCCCCGTCTCCTTTAGATTCTGCCAGATAGAGAGGGAACCCACAACAAATACCTAAGGCATCATGTGACTTCTCCCAAGCCTCAAAATTATGTGCAAGAAGTTCCACACCAGCGCGGTAATCGACCCTTTGTGCAACCGAATTGTTTACTGTTTAATAATTTATGTTTGTTAAAATGTCTTTGAAATTGATCTAGCATCAATTTTTCAAATATTTTACTAAAGGTGGGAAGCACAGAAATTGGTCTAAAGTTTGTGGGGTCTGATGTGCTGCCCGATTTAAAGTAAAACAAAGGCATTGTTTTACTACTCTTCATTAAGTCTGGAATTACAAATAATTGACAATTCAGGCGCTACAGTGTTAATTATGCATTATGAAACCTTCACAGAATTTCCCCATAGATCAGCTGTTTTTTTTTAACATTGAAAGTTTTAATAATATCCCGAGTACTAACATAGTCGAAATTAAATTCATGGTTACAAATATCAAAATTTTCTTTCAATCTGGACTCGGTAACAGTGGGTGTTGAATTTAAAGATTTAGTGGTTGAGGCTGGCATATTTGCAAAGAAAGTTTCAAAAACTGCAACTTCTAAATCCGTTTTAATAACTGAATTGTTAATAATATGGCTGTATTTACAATTACGCTTCCTATCTCTTTCAGTCTCATTGTTTATAATTTCCCAAGTCGTTTTTATTTAATTTCGACTATTTTTAAGTTTTGAACTTAAATATCGACTTTTAGCTTCGCTACAAACTTATTTAAATAATTTGGAATAGTTCTTAACATATTGATAAAATTCTTTACTTTTATTATAATTTCTTTCCTCATAAAGTTCAAAAAGTTTGATTCTTCTATTAAATATCCCTTTAGTTGCCCATTCACTGAAGGTTGCAGAACCATTAACTGAGATCGGCTTGGGTATAAATTTTGAGTTGAATTCTTTACAATACATGGAAAACAAGGAATTGTACAGTTCATTAGGATCATGACTATAAGGCAAGTAGGCTAACTGACTATTAAGTTTGTTTTTAAAGCTTTCCAAGCGACCGGCAGTTTTTGGCACTACATTGATATCTCTCTTAGCCACTTTTCTATCTTGCTTACTAAATGTAATCAGCTGACCACAGTAGTCAGAAACGAGGCCTCAAGTCTGCTATTACAATAGTGTCAGAATGGTCAGTTCCGATCCACATTAATGACGCCATTATATTAGTAGATTACCAAACTTGTCAAAATCAACAATTATGAAATCAATGATTAGACCATTCTGACATTATTGTAATAGCAGACTTGAGGCCAGGTTGGCTTATAATTTGTTTAGTAATAGGTAATATGTTAGTAAATATATTATCTAAACATGTAGCTGAGGTTATTCTATGACTGAAATAAATTTTTAGGCACATCGATGAGTCCTCTAACAAATTGACATCAAAATCACCACATACTATTATATTTTTTCCTAATTTATCAAGATTTTGTAACACATCATCCATGGATGATCATGGATGACGTGTTACAAAAACTTGGTAAATTAGTATTTGCTTTGAGTGTATCATGATACTCTCAAAGCAATCATAAATCGATGACGGAGGCCGGTACACGCTCAATGCAACAAGCCGCTCCAACTCCACACAAGCTATTTCAACAGTCCGCTTAACAGAGAGGCTCACGATATCCTTACGTTCTTAAGTTTACAGTATCAAATTAGCCACCATGTATTGCATTTTCTCTGCTGAAAGAACTACCAACCTGGTGATTACTGAAATTTAACATGAACTGATGGCTTTTTAACCAATGTTCTGTAATACACAAAATATCAATGTTGTTACAGTTCATAAATAATTCAATTTCAAGGTATTTTCTCAACATAAGGTATGTTATGAATATTTTTGTGCACCAGATTTACTGTGTTAGAACTTATTCTGACATTTTGATGATTTATTCTAAATTTAAATTAAAATTAAATCCATTAATTATGCAAAAGGTTTTCTCTATTGTCTCAATTTCTAATTTAAATTAATGTCAGCTTGTTTAGCCAAGTTATTGGCTAAATAAATGAAAATGTCAGATAATTGTTAGATAGAAGCAACAGTTTTATTAGCCAATTTTTTGGCTAATATATCAATGAACAAAAGGTATAGCTAAAAGGCTATTTGTCAATTTTGAACTCACGACTTCTCCGTTTCTCCTTTTGCTATTTCCACTTGGCAACCGAAACATGGAAACCGTTCTCGGAATATCGGTCCGCTAATGTAATAGTATTATAAAATATCAAAGAGGTCAGCGTTGTACCCTACATTCAAAACAAGAGAACATTTAACTTAAGTTTCAGAAGTGGTTTCGTTACTGACAGCTCAATTTATTGTCGGCAAACATAATTTCGGCCTCAAAACTTAAGCTTGTGAAGAACCTTTAAGACATTGAATTACGTACTTGTTTACTTCGTAAAGTTTACCATCTTATCGGGTCATTTATTTTATTATTTTCTGAAATAGGCATAACAGATTAAAGGCTCCTACATACTGGCGCGACTTGTCGCGCGACGCGTCGCGACACAAAGGCACCGCTTGTAGCGCTACACGCGGTGTCTTTGTGTCGCGACGCGTCGCGCGACAAGTCGCGCCAGTATGTAGGAGCCTTCATTCTTAATAGAAAACAGCAGCAAAAACTTAACAGCATTATTAATAGAAAAATGTTATTATTCTGTACAAGATTTATTAGCCAATAAGTTAACTTAATTGAAATTTAGTTTTTGTAAATTGTTTAAATGTAGTTGCATGCTATATTAGGTAAAATGTACATGGATACCTCACAACTGTAACAACAGATTTTGGTGCTCCATATACCAATAAATAATAATAATAATAATAAATATATAATAATAATTAATATAGCTAGCAACACTCACGTCAACAGAACGTCAAAAATTTCACAATTTCCATAATTTTATTAATTTTAGACGCAGTTTTTTTTTTGTTTGAGAAATCCAAAACAAGCCTGAAATGATCATGATCGAAATATAATAAAAAATACAACAACAGCAAAATCAATTAAATATAATACAATAATACCGAATATGTTGACGAGATCTGCTGCACGAGCACGCCCACCACTTCCGGTCTCTGTGAGCGCTGTGACGATACCGGCCGCGGCAGTTGCGTCGAGCTCGAGCGACGAGTATTTTTCCCCGCCGACGTCGCCAACACCTGTACGTCGGCAGGGGAGAGGCCGGCCACCGAAGAGCTTGGGACTTAGGAGCCAACTGGCCCCGAGCCGGGGTTGTGTTCGCTGCCGGAGGTTGTGTGCAGCGCATGAGATGGACTCAGTCTATGAACGAGAACGTCATGCGCGCATATTACGGGTCTACAGAGGGGGGAACTAACCTCACTGCGTACCGTGTTAGGATGCTGTCTCTGTTCCAGAAACTAGAGCCAACCGTCAACGTCTCAGCCCAACGACTATCGGATCAGGTGCGAGTCATCGAACGCAATCACAGGTTGGACGATGCCGCACTTGATAGGCTGCGCTCAGAGGTACTGAGCAACCATATCGTCTCAACTCCGGCACAAACCGCGACACATGCGCCAATCATTAATGCAATCCCGCTGCGGTCCAATCACGATGTTGAAGAGGAGGATGATAGGGTTGCCACAGTAAGTAGCCAGTGCAACGTCCGATTGAGAAGCGCACTGGAAGATGGGTTTCGCGAGTATAGGTCCACTCTGACCGAACTTAGACCCCGACTACTACGCCTACCCATGCACAAGAAAAATAGGGCGCTGGTATGTGCCTTGGACTCGCTGCTTAAGGATTTCTTCGAGAGCAGCGAGGACCTCGTTGATACACACTCGATTGCGCGGCAGTTGCGGCATGTCGTTTAGCGAACGTGAAGTTCCCAAACTGTTACGGAGCTACTCGACCAAAACCAGCCGTACGAGCCTGGCAATGCAGGATCGAGCGTCGTATTGATGGGGCCAGGGTACTCATCGGCAAACTATACTGCTTCAGGGAGGGAAATACACGACCACGACTTGTAAGGCGGGCATTCTCGGGGACTGGAATCAGCCCTCGAGAATACATGTCTCGTGTCACAGAGCGCATCGACTTCCTGAAGCAGAAAGTTTATGCATGGGCGAGCCGTATTCGGCGGTATAAGCGGCGCGGCGGGTTGATCGATACACCCAAAATCGCATGTTCCAGAGCGATGAGAGGTGGGTATATAGAGCTTGGGAGCGACCTGAACAAAACGAGACAGACGTGTGCCGCCCCGATGATGCCACCACGACTGCGTTCTGGCGCAGCATCTGGTCGGTACTTGTCTGCCATGCTGAGGCTGACTGGATGCGGGATCTCGAGCGAGTATGTGAAACTATACCAGAAATGGAATTAGTCATTATCACGTCATCAGATATAGCTAGAGCAGTCCGTCCGTTACCGAATTGGAAATCACCAGGACCGGACGGACTGCACAACTTTTGGCTGAAATGGCTAACTAGTTCACACACTTGCCTGGCATCTCAGTTCCAGTCATCCTTAGAGTCTGGGTCGCTACCACAGTTTCTGACGACAGGCATTACCCACCTGCTCCATAAGTCAGGTAGTCCCGCGGAACCCAAGAATTATAGACCGATCACGTGTTTGTCGACGGTCTATAAACTTCTTACATCCATTTTGAGAGCGAAAATTAACACACACATTGACAGTAATTCGATTATGTCAGCCTCTCAAAATGGATGTAGGAACGGGTCCCGTGGCACTAAGGAGCTACTTCTCATCGACATGGCCATTAGCCAACAGGTTCGTCGATTCCGCAAGGATCTGTCGACTTGCTGGATAGATTATAAGTAGGCCTACGACTCGGTGCCACATACATGGCTCATGAGGGTGCTGGAGTTGTACAAAATAGATACGACTTTACGCACCTTCCTTGAATCGTGTATGGGGCAATGGAGGACAGTCCTTCGCTATCCGGGGTGTCGACAGATCCAGGGGAATGATGATCCTGTATGGATTAAACGGGGAATATTTCAGGGTGACAGTTTAAGTCCACTTTGGTTCAGCTTAGCCCTGAATCCTCTAAGCACGCTGCTGGAGCATTCAGGTCTAGGCTATTGGTTGAGGAGAGGTGGTCAGGTCATATATCACCTCCTCTACATGGATGACTTGAAAATCTTTGCCCCCAACAATTTGCAACTGATGGAGCTACTGAAGGTAACTGAAACTTTCAGTAGCGCCATCAGAATGGAGTTTGGTGTGGACAATAAATTGTGCAGTCATGCATGTAAAGCGAGGGGAGATAATGGAATCCGAGGGAATTCAACTTTCGGATTCCATACACCTTAGATCCCTCTCCTCACCCGAAGGCTATAAGTATTTGGGTATGTCGGAAGCGTTAGTCATCAACGTTACTGACATGAAGCAATCATTGAAGGAGCGCTTTTTTGGCCGTCTGAAGAAGGTATTGATTAGTCCTCTTTCAGGCGGAAACAAGGTGCGTGCCTTCAACGGTTGGGTCATGCCGGTTTTGATGTACTCTTTCGGCATACTCAAATGGACTCAGACCGAACTCGAAACCCTGGATATGAGGGTCCGTACACTGTTGACCGCAAACCGGATACATCACCCACGATCATCGGTGATGAGACTGTACATCCCGCGGAAGTGCGGGGGTCGAGGCTTTTTAAATGCGAAGACGGAGGGTCTTCGCATTTACAACCGCGAGATATGCAGTCTCAGGGAATATTTTTTGAAAGCCGAAGTGGGTATGCACCGTGATGTGGTCGCAGTGGACAAGGGGCTCACCTAACTTTCCATGGCTAAAGAGAACTGGTGCAAACCTGTAATACTTACAACGGATGACCGCAAGGAGATATGGCAAAACAAGGAGCTATACGGGCGCTTCTATCGGGCTCTTCATGAGCCCGATGTAGATTTTTTAGCGTCCGTATCCTGGCTACGTTTTGGGGACCTTTTCAGGGAAACTGAAGGTTTTGTCTGTGCAATTATGGACGAAGTTATCTTGACGAATAACTACCGGAGACATATTATGAAGGACGGGACGGTTGACGTGTGTCGGGCATGCCACCGTCCGGGTGAGTTTATCAGACATATTATCTCTGGTTGTTCTCGTCTGGCTAACGGCGAGTACTTGCACAGACATAACCAAGTGGCTAGGATTATTCACCAGCAACTTGCTTTGAAATATAAACTTGTGAACTCTGAGGTAACGTATTACAAGTATGCGCCCGACCCAGTTCTCGAAAATGACCATGTCACGTTGTACTGGGATCGGTCTATCATTACTGACAGGACTATTGTCGCCAATAAGCCTGATATAGTGGTGATAGATCGATTAGCGCGCCGCGCAATGATAGTCGATGTTACCATTCCACATGACGAAACCCTCGTGAAAGCTGAGAAAGAGAAGCAAATAAAATATCTCGACTTAGCACACGAGGTTGTTGACATGTAGAATGTTAACTCGGCTGTCATTGTGCTGATTGTCGTTACGGCCAATGGCCTGATGGCTGAAAGCCTCAACCATCATCTCTCGAGGCTCTCGTTAGGCGGCTGGATCAAGGGCCTGATTCAGAAGGCAGTACTCCTCGATACGGCCCGCATTGTGAGGAGGTTCCTGTCTCTGGAGACCTAACCACCGGTAGCTTGGACTCTGCTCCCGACACCGGCGGACCACTATTTTTTATATTTTTAAATGTTTTTTTTTTTTGTACCATTTTTCAAAAAATATTTAAAAATATATTTTATATGTAAAAAATAAATAAACGAAATAATAATAATAATTTATTTCAGATTTCTCCATATAAATTGTTAGTAACACGAAATACTTAAGAGCTAATGTTAGTAACAAAACAAATATTATAAAAAAAAAACAGATTTTAGGACAATCCGAAACCAGAACACATTTAAGCTACTTCACTGCGTGCAGCCGCATCCAGCGCTCAAGCATCGGAGAATCCCACCGGTCCGTCAATACGCTCAAGATACTGTTGGAACTAGCTCGCATGTGAGTTAGGGTCGAGGTGCAACGTTTACGCATGATTGTCGCAAAACTGTCGACGTTGGCCTCGGCAAACATGCCAGAGGCACTGCAATACCGCGGCAGCCCCATCAGCATCCTGAACGCATTGTTATACTGCACTCGCAGGTCGCTGTATGCCCTCTGCAAATAGCTAACCCACAGGCTGCACGTGTAAAAGGATTGACAGTATGCCTTAAAAAGCGTTATCTTTACTTGTGTTGTACAGCGTGCAAACCTGCGAGCCAACATATTACATCGAACAGACAACGACCTGCGCTTTCTCTCAATCTCACTGTCCTTTAAATCCTCAGTGATCCAATGACCTAAATACTTAAGTTTAGTAACCCTTTTTAAAGGGTTACCATTCAAGACTATATCAGGTAAATTTTCATAGTATTTAGTACCTGATTTAAATATCATAAGCTCAGATTTAGTTGAGTTGTATTTTAGGCCATGAGTGTTCGCGTAAGTCTCACAAATCTTTATGAGCTCCTTCAACGCACAGATCGAGGGGCTCAGCAGCACCGTATCGTCAGCATAGCTTATATTGTTAATACAGACACTATCTATATGACAGCCGATTCTAGTGCTTCTGAGCTCCTCGATCAGCTCGTTCACATAGAAGTTAAAAAGAAGAGGGGAGGAGAGGCCCCCCGTCCTCACTCCGCACTCCAGCTTGTACTCGTTCGAGAGAGTGCCAGCCCATCTCACCTGATTTCTCGGTGTACCATACCAATACCAAATGTACTAAATACAGAAACGATCTCCCTGGGTACACTGGTATTCTGTAAGTTGTCCCATAGCTTGTCGTAAGACACTAGGTCAAAAGCTTTTGACAAATCTAAAAAGCAGGCATAGACATGAGTTTAATTAATACTTATTGATTTATAGTAATAATAATATTTTATTCTCAGTTTCTGTAAAGCTGAATTTACTTTACGAAACTAGTTGCGCAAACTTAGTTATTCATTGATAGTTTCACGTGTAAATTGTATATGTAACTATTTACACGCGAGACTATCATTGAATAACTAAGTTTGCGCAACCAGTAGGAAAGTAGTTGCGCAAACTTAGTTATTCAATGATAGTTTCACGTGTAAATATATAATTATTTACAAGTGATACTATTAATGAATAACTAAGTTTGCGCATCTAGTAAATTTGGTTTAAGACTAGCCGGTAAATTGGGTATTTAATCAGCTGACTATAATAATATTATCAAAGCTACCTATAGAATATGGATAATTTAGTTATATTTGTTTTGGTCAACCAATCTTTGGGAAAAAGCTAGACAGATCTAGGGATTTGCTGTTCAAAAACCGGATCAAGATTTCCGAAACCAGGAGTTGTTCATAAATCTGTCTAATTTTGAACAACAATGTTACTATGTGTATACATTATACATGACTAAGTGTTGGTACGTATAGTATAAGTAAGGATAAGACTCTTGACCCTTCCCTGTTAGGTAAGTACTTACTCAAGAAAGATCGTCTCGATATTGAAAGTTCACGCGAAAATAGGCCCTAGTGCTTGACATCTGCAAATAATCTCAAAGATATTTGCTGAACTGGTAGGCTTTTCTTTTCTTAGGTACCAACAATAAATACCAACTAAGTAATTATAGGTAAAATGTTACGTCTCATTAGATAAAACAACTTCTAACTTTAGTCTAAACCCAAACCTTCAAGTCAGGTATTGTATTTTGAACTATATTTCGAAATAGTTAAAGTTCTTAATACAAAATTGACTACTTAGACTTGGGGTTAACATCAGTTTTGGTAATTAGGACTTTAACTTTGTCGAAATAAAGTAATAAATTCAAAAATTACTTGATGACTTGACCTTTGGACAATACAAATACAAATGTTTGTTTGCATAAACATAATTTACCCTTTATTCGTGCCACAGTAACACAAACTTTGTCTTCGAATCGTCGCAAAAATAATCTAATTTTAAAAGTTTGCCCCGATGTGTGTATGTGTCAGTTACAAACACGTCTGAGGAAACTTGATAGAGTATTCAGGATGTGACGAATAAAACAAGCATAAAACTTCAGTTTTATTTAGATACTAGCTTTTACCCGCGTTTTCATCTGCGATCCAGGATGAAATAAAAATAGTTTATTGGTAAAACAAGTATATATAGGTATAAACATTTTTTTTTTATTCGATCCTCCTTTTAGGCAGGTAGTGCCTGTATTAGGAGAGTCCGCTCTTCCATAGCAAGACGTATTATATAAAAATGACAACGTATAATTTTTATGCTGAAACTTAACATTAACATAAATTTAATCAAATGTGTGTATGAGTGGGTGTAAGTATGTGTGTGAGTATATGTGAGTTAAAGTGTAGCCTGGTGTGACTGAGAGTACATGAGTTTGAGGGTGTGTATGTTGTAAGGTTTCAGAAGTGTTTTGGTATCATTGTAGGTAAGTGTTTGTATATGGATACAAACACTTACCTACAATGAAAAACTACTATGATAATAAAAAATAATATTCGAATGGTCCAATATTATTTTTTTACTATCATAGTAGTTTTTCGGTGGAAAAGTATATCCTTCTCCAGGTCCCGGACTACCTATTTGTCAAATTGCATAACGATCCGTTTAGCCGTTTTAGCGTGAGAGCGTAACAAACAAACAAACAAACTCACTTTCGCAACGTATAATATTACTTAGGATTGAGTAAATATAGATATTTAAAAATATCGGAGTCTGGATTTGTGCTGGGTTGATGTCAATAGTCTCGCCCCCTATTACATGGTACTTAAAAAACATAACTGGCGAAATGTGGGTGTACTACAGGTACACCTCTGCCCAACCCTTCGGAGAAACAAGGCGTGATATTATGTAAAAAAATTGAAAAATAAATTCTGAGTTACATAGTCAGAATTTTCAACGGGGCAATAATGATTATTTATTTCTAGAAACTTACACCTACAACTTACAACTTATTATACGTTTTTAGGGTTCCGTACGTTTGAATGAAAAACTGGAAATGAAAAACCCTTATAGGATCGCACGTGTGTTTGTGTATCTAATGCAACAGATTCGCCCAAGGTGTACTTTACGCCTCCACTTACTCCTCCGCGGAATACATGTGATGTCATGTTATGTAGAGTGCCCGGGAAAATGCGTGCACTGACTGGACAGGTCCACTCAATATGTGTGGTTCTTTCATCAAAAGACCATTTCGGACACCAACCTACATGGTCCTCAAATGATCTGACCAAGATTACATCCGGATATACACATTGACATCAATGTCAATGTGTATATCCGGACATAATCTTGGTTACGACATGTCTTCACATTTACAATAATTAAAATAATATAATACTTCACAGATGAAGTATTATTTTAATTATTGTAAATTTGAAGACTATGTGGGTCATTGTATAATTTTGTTTTATTCTCAGTTAGTTTTTAACATAGTCTGGCAGTTTGAGTAGTTTTTGCGGCCTAGCCAAATGTCCTTTCTTTGGTATTGTTCGTTGATCCGTTGAGCTCCACGTTCTGAGTTGAGCTGTACAACTACTGACAAATGCGTGCACTGACTGGACAAGCACACTCAATCTGTGTGGTTCTTTCATCAAAAGACCATTTCAGACACCAATCGACATGGTCTTCACATGATCTGACCAAGATTATGTCTGGACTTTAATAGCGACTATGATCTCTGAGTTTGTTTCGACCTTTCTTCTCAGAGTAAAAAATATGATTGACGTGTGTGTATGTTTGTACAAACCTACTTACAGAAATAAAATCATTTATCATTTATAAATACGACACATCAAGCTTTCAGACAGACTATCCCATAGGTATAACTAACAGAAACTATCCTCTGAAAAGGTAAACGACAATTTCCATACCTACAATATTTACAGCCAGCGTACCTTCTGTATGAGCGTAGGTATTAACCCAAAGGTGTGTAAACCACGACCTCTGACCACAAACGGGGATCATTGGGTTTAGAGAAATCCATTGCGCAACCTTCTTCTAGTGCCTATTAATTTACCCCGGCTTAACCCCGGCGGCGCTGGTATAGGTGCTTTGAATTCCTTATTACGGAATATCTTGAAAGAAACAGGCTGCGAACAATGTTACTACATTATTTATGTACTTATACATAAACATGTACAACTAACTGCCTCATTAGTCCAGTAGTCGCAAGCGCTACTGCTGAACATGAGGTCCTGGGTTCAATTCCCGGGTCAGGCAAAGTGTTATTGGGTTTTTCTACCTGGAATTTCTCAGTAGCAGCCTGGAGTCTGGATTTGTGCCCGGCTGATGGCAATAGGCTGGCCCCTTTCGAAGAAACAAGGCGTGATGTTATTTTGATATGTTATGTACAATTAAGTATTTTGTACTTATTTCATTATTTTATTTCTTACTAGCTGCAACTCGCGGTTTTACCCGCATAAGTCTTGATTCCGTTGGATCATCAGGAAAAAAGTATCCTATGTCCTAATCCAGGTCATGATCTACCCATGTGCCAAGTTTCATCCAAATCCGTTCAGCTTTTTTAGCGTGAAAGTGTAACAAACAAACTCACTATCGCATTTGTAATATTAGTTAGGATTATAATTAATCTTACTATAGGATGCACCGGTCGACGTCTTCACGTTAACGCCGGCTATCGCTGACAACATGCGCTGGAGCCAGAGCCCCAGCGTATGTGCTATGCGTGCTATGCGAGACAGATCTCGCATAGGGTCGCAGCATTATGCTGAGCGATGGCCGTTTTGCGTGGATGTGTCTCATATTTTCCACCAACTTATTCTTTTTTTGTATTTGTGTTCCTTCTTTGCGTCATGTTTACCGCAAATAAACGTATGTCTTTATTTCTGTCTTTTCTTAGGATATGTTTTAGGTGTAAAGGAAAACTAATCAGTAACTTGTTAGTCATTTATTCGGAGTTTCTTAGCATTACTTTGATAATAAGTATGGAAGAAATTCTATAATTTTATAAACATAAAACATAACATCACGCCGGTATTCCTCGAAGTGTAAGGCAGAGGTGTACCTGTAGTACACCCACATTTCGCCAGTTATGTTTTAGTCCATGTAATAGGGGGCGAGCCTATTGCCAATTATGTTTAGAATTTCATTTTTTCTAATATGAATATGAAAGTGAATATCTTTGTCTGACTCTTTTTGGTATATATTCATACCTGAACTTCCGAACTAATACGTCCGCGATAATATCGTCACGTTAGAAATTATAAAACCGCATGCTAAATATGAAAAGAACATAAGTGCTTGCTACTTGAAAAAAGGCAAAGATCAATTTAATTCCCAAGAAAGAATAAAGTTTCCACGTGACTGGCGTCGTGGGTGCCACATAGTTAAGTTTTCAAATAGTTTTAAGATGGACATCACAGCCTGGTAAAAACCTTACTAGAATACTAAATTACGTAGCTAGATTAGATTGTCTCTGCTAAAAAGAATTATATACTTAATTTGTAAGTGCTTCCATTTACGATGTCTAATTTTTCAAAATGTCCCTGAAAGTTCGTTAAACATTTAAGGCTGCCTTCGGTTTCAAATACCTGCTTCAAACATAATAACTAAGTATGAAGACTATACTCTTTTATTTCTAACACTTTTATTCCGCACTATTTCACAATACAACAACGACTGGCTCTGCACTACATTTTACAATTTAAAATGACTTTTCCCCCACTCAGAAATAACAATACCACCATAATGCTGCGGTTACATTGTCGCAATAACGCGAACGTAACTTCGCGCGCTCTCTATCGCACACCGCTTGACGTCTCGGTGTACAACAGAGATCACGCGAATTATAATTCGCGTTACCGCGATAATGTAGCCGTGGCATTCTACAGCGAGACGCCGAGCAGTGTGCGAGAGAGAGCGCGCGAATCGTAGTTCACGTTATAGCGACAATGTAGCCGTAGCATAACCGTTATTTCTAACGGTTATGCTACGTTATTTCTAACTCTTTCTGCCAAAAGCAAAATAAAACATTCAGTTGCCATAATGAAAATACATTTAAAAGTTCGTTACAATATTAATAATTTGTATTATTATAAATTAAATCAAAGAAATCACGACATGTGGCTGTTTTTAACGTTTAGTACAAAACTTGGAGTCAATATTTCAGGCTGTATAAGTCCCTACAGCCAATTACTCACAAAGTTTTTATTACAAAGGCTGATGTCAAAATATAATTTATCGCCCGTCGGATACCTACTCGTAAGATCGATGTTCTAGCAACATCGATTAATGTCGGATATTAATAATACAGTCAGACTGCCTCGTTGGTCCAGTGGTTGCAAGCACTACTGCTGAGCATGAGGTCCTGGGTTCGATTCCCGAGTTGGGCAAAGTGTTATTGGGTTTGTCTATTTGTAATATCTCAGTAGCAGCCCGGAGTCTGGATGTGTGCCCGGTTGATGGCAATAGGCTCGCCTCCTATTATTACATGAGACTTAAACATAACTGGCGAAATGTGGGTGTACTACAGGTACACCTCTGCCCAACCCTTCGGGGAAACGGGGCGTGATATTATGTTAGAATAATCGTAGGCACTATCGTAAAACTAATATAAAGGGATAGTTATCGAAAATATTCGTTTAGGATCGAGCAGGCGGAGGAGCAGCAGTCAGGAGGAGCAGTGGTGGCCCGGTGGTAACGGCCCCGACTACCGACCCCGACGAATTGTATGTCGTGGGTTCGAACCCAGGCAGGCACATTTCTTTGTGTAAACAATTTCATCACCACTGCTCTCAAAACGGTGAAGGAAAACATCGTGAGGAAACCGGCATGTCCTAGAACCAAAAATTCGAAGACATGTGACATTTATCAACCCGCACTGGGCCCGCGTGGTGGATTACGGCCCACTCCCTCTCACAGAGAGGAGGCCTGTGTCCCAGCAGTGGGAACATATAGGCTGTTATGTATACACAGCCCTCCAACATTTAGATGAAGTTTTTTCACTTCATAATAAAAATACCAGTTTCAATTTTTTTAACTGGACACTAGGTATTACGTTTTTATTCTGTAATCCAACCAACTACATTATAAGGGATTACTTGTTTTTAGGGTTCCGTACCTCAAAAGGAAAAACCGGAACCCTTATAAGATCACTCGTGTGTCTGTCTGTCTGTCTGTCACAGCCGCTTTGCTCCGTATATACTGGACCAATTAAGTTGTTAGTACACACATGAATTTCAGTGACTCAAACACGGACGTGTATCGTAAATAAATGTTTTTTTTTTTTAATATAAGGGTCAATTTTACTGGAAAACCTTTAAGAAGTCTATGGTGTTAACATGACATTGTAAATCTCTCAATATTGTGCGTACAAACTTACATTTGCAGTTGGATTGTATGGGGGAACATGATATTCAACTACAATGTAAAGTTAGTTCTTGGGATAAATAATTTTGGTATAAAAAACATGGTAGATAACATATTCAATGTACGGAACCCTCACCTCGCGAGTTCAACTCGCGCTTGTTTTTTTTTTTTTTGATAACCGACATTTTTGTTAAAATAATATCGATTGGAATTCAAATGGCCGCCAAAAGTCAGCTGTAGTTAATCATTTATGTGGATTTACTGAGGTAAACCGATTTTAGTCAAATATATATTTTTTGCGCATTTGATTCAGGTAATGGTTTGGTACTTTTAACTTTATTCTGAAAAAAATATGGTTTCGAGGCGAAAACGAACCCTATAAGAAAGAAGAAAGGTGGTGTGAGAACATGAAAACTTATATATGTTATGCTTTGTAAACTAAACTCACATACACACATCTCTTGTTAAATTAAACAAGAGATGTAAGATAATTATGATTATGTAAGATTCAATATTGAGACTGAGTTGTTTATTGGATTCATCTTAGCCTATTTATTATGTACTAGCTGCGCCCCGCGATTTCACCCGCATATGTCTCGATTCCGTCGGAATATCGGGATAAAAAGTCCTAATCCAGGTTATGGTCTACCCATGTGCCAAATTTTATCCAATTCCATTCAGCCGTTTTAGCGTGAAAGCCTAACAACAAACTCACTTTCGCATTTATTATTAGTTAGGATGATATTGGTGCCGATTCCCTTGTTCACAAAATAAACTAAATTTAAGTTCAGTGCATCTTTTTCTTTCTATTTTATTAAGAAGAGGACAGAAGATAAATTTTAGTTTAGTCCTGTCAAATTAATCAGCGCCTGTCAGTACTCCATACAAGTTTAGACGTGATTAAAAACTTGCCTACTAAATCTACGTCAAGCGCTGATTAATTTGACAGGACTAAACTAAAATTGATCTTCTGTCCTTTTCTTAATGAAATAGAAAGAAAAGGATGCACTGAACTTAAATTTAGTTTAGTTTGTGAACAAGGGAATCGGCGCCATTGTCTGTTGATCTATAGTACTATAAGACGTCGTCATTACGTTCCCGCTAACAGTGATTTGACCTGCCATGGCGTCAATAAGGACCATTTGGTGGTGTTTGGATACACCGATGTATAATCATAATGTATCCTATCAGCTATAACGATACATGTGAATGTGCTTTGATAAACATGTATTATTTATTTATTTATTTAAACTTCTCGCACACAATTAGGTACAAGGCGGACTTAATGCCTTAGGCATTCTCTACCAGTCAACCAAGGGTCGTGAAGAGATAAGATGGCAGGTGCTCTGAGAGGAATAATAATCAAAAATATTAAAAGAAGAGGTGAGATGAGGTTTTATTTTGGTAGTCTCTTTCTTGAAAGGGCTCATGGCTAGATAATAACAGCTACATGGGTCGATCAACGGTTAAGCTATGCCTATGCTATGGAAATCGTTTTATATTGCATTTATCCGGTGATTTTTCAAAAATAAAATAACCTTAATACAGATGAAGAAACGCAATAACTTACAATATGAAACGTCAACGTGAACGTAAAAGTTTATTTGTAATATTTCTTCAATATTCCACAGTGACATTACTGAAGGATATTGCATTCTTCGTTCTCGTTATTTGAATATGAAATGGCTGTTTAATCTATATTCTGTACAATAAAAATGAAATACTGTTCGTTGGTAAGCGCATCACTTCAGAACGGTTGGACCGATCTAAGCATTTTTTTAAATGATCGTAATAGTCCGTTCAGGCTCTTACAGAAAGAAAAAAAATTAAAGTTGCCGGGAAAATTTAAAAATTCGGCAAACTGAAAGTGCATTTTCTCTATGGGTACCTAATCAGCCTATATTGTTCCCACTGTTGGGACATAGACCTCCTCTCTGTGAGAGAGAGTGGGACATAATCCACCACGCGGGCCCAGTGCGGGTTGGTAGATGTACGAGTAACTCGTCTTCGAATTTTTAGTTCTAGGACATGACGGATTCCTCACGATGTTTTCCTTCACCGTTTTGAGAGCAATGGTGATGAAATAATTTACACAAAGTAAAGCGCCTGGCAGGGTTCGAACCTACGACCTTACAACTCGCAAGTCGCGGCCGTTACCACTGGGCCACCACTGCTCATCTCTATGAATATTTTGTATGAATTATTGAAATTTGGTCACGACAACGTCGGTTGGATCAGATAGTAAAAGATAAATATTTCATTCCAGCCTTCTCTCTGTTTATTTCTTGAGATCAAAATTAATGTAGATTAATTTTGATCTCAAGAAATAAACAACGAAGTTATCTATTAGATAGTAGGTACTACCATACCTACAAAAAACTTCAGAATAAATACTATGATCATTATTTTTGGTAGTCCTTTGTTCATCAACGTGTTTGCTAAGCGGGATCTTCTTGATATTTATTTAATACTTTACTAATTAATACTTACACAGAAATGAATAGAAGCGAACTTAATGCCATAAGCATTTTCTACCAGTCAACCTACCACAAAAAGTGGTCCGTGTAAAACGAAAAGGAATGAATCATTCATCATCATTTCAGCCGAAAGACGCCCACTGCTGGACATAGGCCCCCAAGCACCGCCAGTTCAACCGGTTTTATGCTACCCGCATCCAGCGGATTCCTGCGGCCTTCACAAGGTAATCGGTCCGTCTTGTAGGAGCCCTTCCAACGCTACGTCTTCCGGTACGCGGTCGCCACTCCAAAACCTTTCGGCCCCATCGGCCATCTGTCCTGCGAGCAATTTGCCCTGCCCTCTGCCACTTAAGTTTGGCAATTCTTCGGGGTATGTCGGTAACCTTGGTTCGCCTGCGGATCTCTTCATTTCTGATTTGATCACGTAGGGAAACTCCAAGCATAGCCCTCTCCATTGCCCTTTGAGTGACTTATAGCCTTTTAATAAGACCCATTGAGAGTAACCACGTTTCAGTACCATAAGTCATCACTGACAACACGCACTGGTCAAAGACTTTCGTCTTGAGACACAGAGGAATGAATATTTACTTACGAGTTCTTAAAGTCTATCTTAAAAACATATCTACTATCTCAGTTCAGTTGACAGCCGCATCAATTTTAAAACATAGTAGCATCCCACTTCACTTTATTTTTATTCTAGGGGGAGTACCCTGTAGATTAAAAATAAAGTGAAGTGGGATGCTACTATGTTTTGCTACATATAAAATATTTTAGAGAGTAGTAACTTTCTAAAATATTTTCATCAAATAGCTTATACAGCTTACCTCGGTTCAACAAATTCAACAAAGTTTTGCAACTTAACTACCTAGGTGTCCCGGTATTCATAAAAAAAAACTTCGGTAAAGTTTCCAGGCAGCTGCAATATTTAACGCAATTTCAAATTAATTATCTCGGGAAAGTTTTTATGTTATAACATTTACTAGCAGTCTTGTAGTTTCTAGGGGTTATGCTTATGAGATAGAAGAAGTTTAACTGAACTTGATTTATTTTTAATTGAGTAGGTACATAGTATTAGGCTGCCTTTCCTCTAAAGATGACGCTAAGCCATGAAACAATGTGTATATTTCCACCAGAGATAATTGTTAAGGGGACTACAGGAGCTAAACGCAAGTTATATAAGCCCTAAAAGATCCACTACGGAAAACAAAATAAAAAAAAATGTGATATTCTTCAGGACATATGCTAGGTAGATAGTATATTGAAAACATAATACAACTAATTTATTAAAATATGGCACGGGTCACAGAAGTCAAGGACTTGGGGGTAGGCTTTAACACCGGGTTGACTTTTCGTGACCATATCATGCGTAGCTGCAAAAGAGCATATAGAAATTTAGGTTTCATGCTTCGTACGGTTCGGGGGTTCACGAATGTGAAAGCTATTATAGCATTATATAATGCACTGGTAAGGAGCCAGTTAGATTACATTACTGCAGTCATCTGGGCTCCGCATGAAGCTAAATATAGTCTCATGCTGGTGAAGAAGAAGATAGAGAATTAATTTATAAGATATGTATATAAGCGGTATTATGGAGTCTATCCCTTTTACCCGTTAATGTATCCAACCTTATTTATTTTAGGTATGGTAGGATACAATGTGCTTAGGGTTAGGAGGGATCTCGCACTCACCTCATATATATTTAAGTTGCTGAGAGGGAAGGTGCATAAAGCAGTTATTTTAGGGCAGGTGACTCTGTGTGTTCCGGACAGGTCCGTGTGGCGACGATGGCAGCCGCCACTGCTAGTGGAACCGCGCTCGGACCAACCTTTTAAGGGAGGCACCACTGACGCGTGCACTCCGCACGCTCAACCTCATAGCGGTTGAGATGGACTGTTCTCTGAGTGAATTCACAAGGAATGCATTGTTAGTAATTTGTTACAAATAGACTGATTGAGTTAGGAAATTAGTATTGATTAAGTTAGGATAGGCGCATTTATCATCAGCATTGGGTTTTTCCTGTAATGATAGATGTAAGAAGATAAATAAATAAATAAAATTTGATACTATAGAAAATCTCTCTCTAAACATGTATATATATGCAACCTTTCTGATTTCTGATATACTAAAAGCAACATTTAATTAATGTGTTTTAATATTTTTAGTACAATCAATAGATTTTTTGTAAAGAGATAATTCTTCATATTTGCAATATATTACCAGCGCTGTGTCATCGCGCTTCTCTTTCTTTTCTATGCAGTCCGACCGTGACCGCACTTTAGTTGTTGTCAGCCTCTTAAAGAGGAGCGAGTAACATTTGCTATGATGGTATAAAAACTCAGCTTCGTTGAACCCTTTCCACCAAAGCTGACTCCTGCGCTGGGGTAATTCCGTAACACACACAATGACAATTAGTCGCAACGCCTTTCATTTCGACAGTTCACCCACGTTCATTGCGTTAATTACGTTGTTGAGCTGACGAATTTTTCAAACATATGAAGCAATGGATTAGAAAAGTGTGTTACACAGTTAGGGTGCTGAACTATTAACATCAAACCATCCTATTGATTGCTATCATACACATGTATTTGGCAGCCTTACACAGGGGTCAAAACACATAATTAACGCGCCAGGAATGAGGTCAGGTATCCTATACTTGACCGTTTATCAAACATACGATATCTGCCCATTGCGAAGTTTCTAGCATACGGCTCATCTAGTAGCTGGAGAGAAGGGTACGGGGAGTAATTTCTAGTGGTAGGAACGGTACTTCACCGATGCCAGTGGGAGATGCACGAGCGCAAACACGCGGCGGGTACGTTATACCCGACCTCACAGTCGGTGTACCTATATTTTGTGTCATAACTTTGTTTTATGTTTATAATACGTGTATTTCCTTACTTTTAGGGTCATAAACGCAAGCAATTTCTTATGATGAGAATCAGTGACGGCTTGCTAACCTTTTTGAAGCTCGTTCAAGTGACGATAGTGGTTGATCAGAAAGTGATGAAGAAAATTATCACTGCTGTCGACGTAGTCAGGAAAGTGACTCGGACCAGGACGCATTTATTGATAAGGAGGATACCGATACATCACGGCTCATAATGAGAAAGATGGAAGAGTCAGTTTCTAGTGAGAAAAGCCGGTGTTGACGTCGCTGATTAATTAAGTGCTACATATGTACAACGTTTCATGCAATAGTTGGCTATTGCGTCGTCCTACAACAATGTTCTATGCGCTGCTCAATATGTCAGCTATAAATGCTACTATAATATTTATCGTGAGAATTACTAAACGGAAACCAAACGAAGTGATTTCATTTGCAAATTAGGCTTATCTCGATTATTGACAGCCTTTGACACAGGCAGAGCAATGATCGCATTTCTAGAGAAACGCGAAATAGGATAGCGCAGCATTTGGGAGAACCTTCATCAATGGACCCCAAAAAAAAATCGGAAGGTATGTTAGGTGTGGAGAATGTCCTTCAGCCAAAGATCGAAAGAAGTATTGATGTGTCACATGTAAAAACCATGCATGGAGCATGCTTTTTTAAAGTGAATATATTGCAAATGCAAATTTGAAATTTTTAGGTAAGTTTCTCTAAGAGATTATTATAATTATATTGATTTTATTTTTTCATGAAAAGTATGAAGATTTATTGTGTTCATTGTGTTGACGAACGCTGTTGATCTTAGAATAAGTAATACGTAGTTATTAAGCTAAAGTGCCTGATTTGTGAGTAAAAAAAAACACAAGAGTCCTAAAAAAATAAAAATATTTCAACAAGAATATCGGTTATTTCATTTTGTAAGTTAGTTAACCAAAAGCTAATGAATACTTAACAAAAACAAATAACATATTAAATTTCATATATTGATTACCGAAACGCCTCACACCTACCTCAAAGCTGGTGTTATTATTTTTCACCTCATTCCCGGTTCCTCATTCGGTTAAAGGAAATATTATGTTTCAGATAACCTACAGCAGGTTCTTTAGAGAAGATTAAGTACTAATAACAGAAATCTTGTTCTATAAATTACGTAGTTCCCATGGGAAATTTATTATTAGAATCGATCCAACGCGGGTCAACCGTTGGACCCTCGACGGTTATCTCATTGACCCTACAGCCAAGGTCAAGTACAAATGGGTAGATAAAAACTTCGTAATCTTTGACTTAAAATTAAAACGATACCTGTAATAGCGGTTATTATTAATATGCTGACAGAGGATTTGACTTGTATAATTATAGATAACCTTGTCTGAAATTCTTTTACTTTGTTTTCCTAGCTCTGCAATTCTCCGTAAATGGAAAAGCAGCTTAGTGCTAGGAATTTTGCAGCACGATTGTAGTTTAGCAATATCACACTCAGGTACACTAAAGGTATTCATGAAACTAGCTATAATAGTAGTTTAATATAATATTGTATAAACATATTTATCATGTTCATATTTAATCCTAAATTGGAAACTCCGTGACATGAACTTAATATCACGCGAACTTAAGTACAACCCGGTACTTAAGTTCGCGGGATATTTCAATATAGAGTTTAGCTCAGAAGCACGCTTTGATGTGAGTTCCTGGTAAGTAACACCAATTTATAATTAATTTCATTAGATGTTCTCGATCACTTTGAGGTTAATACACCTATTCAACGTTGGGTTGAGTAATCAAATATTTAGTTATTTCAAATTATATGAAAGATATAAAAAAGGGAACTAATTTTTTGAACTGTTATTTAAATATTCGAGATGTTAGATTAGATTAGATTATTAGATCAGTTGAAAAACATATTGAGTAGTTATTTAATTTAAGGTTGTTGATTAATTATTGCGACAGTAAAACATGGACAGTAATAAACAATCAATTAGTCGGTTATTTTATCATACAATGTCAATTCTAAGAATAATTGAGCAGTCCAGTAACTGAATGAGCGGTAAAAAAGAACAGGATCTCTAATGTTAGGTTAGGTTACCGGACACGGTTGTTTCGGAACGTACCTGCACCGAATCGGACGAGAGGAGTCACCGTCGTGCCACGACTGTGGCTTGGCGGAGGACACGGCGCAGCACACCCTTGAGGTGTGCCCGTCGTGGTCCGAGCCACGCCGCAGTCTCATCGCGGTGATCGGACCGGACCTCACACTCCCCGGCTTGGTCAACGCCATGCTGAGGGATGAGACATCCTGGGCAGCAGTCGCCTCCTTCTGCGAACACGCCATGTCCCAGAAGGAGGCAGCGGAGCGCGCGCGTGAGGACGATCCTAACGCGGCGCCCCTCCGAAGGCGGAGGAGGGGTCGAAGAAGACGTCAGTTTGAAAGTCATCTCCGACTCCTCCCAGGTGGAGGCCAGCAGGCAACGGGTGCGGGGGCACCCCTTTATTGCACAGGCCTCCACCAGTGTCGAACGGGAATGGCCAGGTGTTCCCTGCCATTCCCGTAGCCCCCCAACCTGGGGGCATGCGGGCCGGCTAGCTAGGCGGGCATGCGCCGGGAGGGTTGTGGATGTAAAGGCTGTGCCGGTTTCCCATGCCCCCCCAATCACGGTGATGTGGGAACACCGCTGAGTTTTAGTGGGTATACTGTCATTACCGACAGGAGTCCCACATACCCCGACTCGTCCCCCACGAGCCATGCGTAATACATTTCTCAGCGATAAAAAAAAAAGGTTAGGTTAGAACAGTGACCACGCCAGATCCCCTCTATCACTCTAATTCAGGGCACTCGTATGCTATAGAATTGCTTAGAATGAGATTTCTTAGCGACAAATTCCGATTTATTACTGCCCACACGTAACCGCTCCTTCAATAATTTTTACCGGCCATTTGATTATTTTCCTGCTCAATTATATATTCATTGATCCATTTAATTATTTTTTATTACTCATTTTTGTTTACTTTACTGCTTAGTTTTAACTGCTGAACTAGTTATTAAACGTGCCATTTATAATTTTTAACTTACCAAAACCGCTATTTACAACTGCCGCTTTAAATAAGTGCCTACAAAAATGAACTAACAGCCTTAGAGGTCACAATGACCAAAATGCTTTTGTAATTAATAATTATACATAGATGGTGGCATACAGAAAAGTGATATTTAAGATATCCTAAAACAATGAAGTGTTCCTTAATGACCTTAATAAAATAACGGAATGGTCCTTCGGTACCATTTTGATGTGGAACTAAAAGAGTACTGGGTACAAAACTATAGTAATCATTTTGATGTCAGTACTCACGCTTATTTACAATCCAATTTTATTGTCAAAAACACCTATTGTGGCCGTTGTTACGCCAACTTTACGCACTCAACATTCTCTTCAAACCAGCACACACTTCAATGGAATGCCATTATTTACCGTTCTATGTACAGAATTTACATAAGAGATGCTTCACACTAGTAATCTCCTTACGACCCAATCGTACGGTTAGGCGAATATAGTCTTTGTAGTACAGTTTTATCACAGGAAAGTTAGGTACAGAAGGTTGGTTCCATACAACGAGCAAAAACGACGCACACTTACAGGTACGTTTCATGTAGGTACAGCAACTGCAAATGCACTCGTGACTGGCATTATACAGCCTTAGATTTTATTTACGAAGAAGTGTTGTTATACTAATCATTATGAACTAATTTTACTAAAGGAAGAAACCAGTAATGTATGGGATTGACATTTGTGTTCACATAAATGGCCAGTGACAGCAATGGTGGCCTCGACTTACGAGCTATTATAGGTAGTGGCTTCGATTCCAGACAGTGCTTTACTTTGTGTAAATAATTTCATCGGCACTTCTCTCAAAACGGTGAAGGAAAAATACATCGTGAGGAAACCGGCATGTACTTGAACCAAAAATTCGAAGACGTGATATTTACCAACCCGCACTGGGCTCGAATGGTTGTTTACAGCCCACTCCCTCTCACAGAGAGGAGGTCTGAGTCCCAGCAGTGGGAACATTATAGGCATTAAACTAAAAATAGGTGGGTAAAAAAAATAAGGTTGTATGGTTTGACGTAGTCTGAAAACAAGCGCACGCACACATATGTAAAAACGCGTACGTACGACGTGACGATCACGTGTACGTAAATGTGCCATATGCATAGGTAGCTGGTTCATATCCGACTCGAAGGACCAAAATGTACTCACCGGGACTTACAGCTTAGTACGCCCTTTATTCCAAATGCGTACAGTGTGTCTATGTTTGAGACAATTGAGCCTGGTACCTATTAGTTACCCTACTGACTGTAAACCTATGCCTATAGTAATTACCTAGCACCCTAGTTATCCTACCGCCCTATCCTACCATACAAACCATACTAAACGTAAGTTACGTTGGCTTTACGTTCGGAAAGTCTGTTACAAGAACGGTAACCTACGGAATTTGGGTAGGAATAGGGGTTTGTGTACGTCGTGCAATGTCCACAGGAAATGGTTTTCTCACTCATAGGACCGATGATGGCTAAAGGTCTTTGCCACAGAAGTGAGAGGAGTTATAGAAGATGAATCAAACTTGACTCCAGCTTGATGTCTGATTTATTACAATAATTAACTTAATTATATACTATCATTTTGTGGTAAATACACATTGATGCCTATTTACATATTGTTGTTGTGTGTGTATCGAGCCGATGAAGCGAAGATCTCAGTAAATCATTTCTTAGCGCTGACGGTGCGCCGGTGCTGCTGCTATGTAGAACGAATGTATGTCGCTCTTAACACACGCTGTGATGCTATTGCTTGTTCACCGTTGAACATACGTAATACGCGTGTCTATGTATGCGTGCGCATGTTTTCAATCATTTGTATGTAACCGGCCTTCTGTTCCCATCTATTTTGTGGTAAGTTATCTCTGTTCTATTCAGACCTGAATCGCTTTACAAAACACAAAAGGATCGAGAGAATAGTGTTCGAATCTGCTTAGAGAAAAATCGTGTTTGTATGAATACAATTCATTGAATTGGTGTGGGATTGTGGGTTCTATTTGCAGTTGAATAAAGGAATTATTGGTTGAATAAGATATTGTTTTCTTTTTAGGGTTTTGTACCCACAGGGTGCCAACGGCCGTCATCTACCCCGGTCACCAGGGAGTGTGGAACCGGCAAGAGATGTCGTGCGGTGTCCCACAGGGATCGGTCCTGGGGCCGCATCTGTGGGACATCGGATACGACTGGGTGCTGCGCGCCGACCTCCCTAGCGGCGTCAGCGTAGTGTGCTACGCTGACGACACGTTGGTCCTGGCGCAGGGGAGGTCGCACCAGGCGGCGGCCGAATTAGCGGCACGCGGGGTTGCGACAATCGTCGAAAGGATCCGGCAATTGGGACTCGAGGTGGCCCTGCACAAGTCCGAGGCCATGTGTTTTCATGGTCCTCGGAACGCGCCACCGATGGGGTCCCAAATAACGGTAGGAGGGGTTTCTATCGGCGTCGAGTCGACGAGCGAGCGGGCGCTGCATTGAAGCGGCTCCTGCCCAATCTGGGGGGTCCAAACGCCTCCTGTCGGAGGCTCTACGTGGGGGTCGTGCGGTCCATGGCCCTCTACGGGGCTCCTGTATGGGCGCGCTCTCTGGTGCTGCGGCCAGCCCGCCGGTTGAGCGCGGCCCAAATGGTCATGGCCATCCGGATGGTCCGAAGATACCGCACGGTCTCCTGTGAGGCAGCGAGCCTCCTTGCCGGATTGCCGCCATGGGATCTGGAGGCAAAAGTCCTCGCGCACGTATGGGAGTGGCGCGAGGAGGCGAAACGCCGGGGCGTAAGTCCGCTGCCGCGAGAAATCGCGGCACAGCGGACGGAGCTCCGGCGGGATCTCATGGCGTCATGGAAAGTACGGTTGTCGCAACCCAGTGCTGGGCACGCCACGATTGCGGCGATAAGTCCCCTCTTTGAGGAGTGGCTGGAGAGGCGCCACGGCGTCCTCACCTTCCGCCTGACGCAGGTCCTCACCGGACACGGCAGCTTCGGGAGGTTCCTGTGTCGGATAAGGCGGGAGGAAACGTCCGGGTGTCACCACTGTGTGGATCGCCCGGAGGACACGGTGGAGCATACGGTGGAGGTCTGCCCGGCTTGGGCAGAGCACCGCCGTGTCCTCGTGGAGGCGATCGGCGGCAGAGACCTCTCGCGTCCGGCCCTGGTTCAGGCCATGGTACGGAGCGAGAGGGCATGGGCAGCCGTCACCTCCTTCTGCGAAGCAGTAATGCTCGCGAAGGAGGAGGCGGGACGGTTGAGGGAAAGGCACGTTTCGCGCCCTCTCGCCCCTAGCCGCCGCAGGAGACGCCCAGGGCGTCGGGAATCCCGGGCGGATTTCCGGCCAACGTAGGCGCGGGCTTGCGGACGGTGAGCAATGGGTAGCTCACCATCCGGTAAGGACCAGGCCCGGGTCGACGGCGCGTCGTATTCCACGCGCGCCTCAAAGAGATGTCGTCAGCACAAAGTAGGGGTCCACTAGGGCCGATGCCTGCCGGGGTCGCGGGAAGGTACTTATGGGTCACCGAGGCCCCCGCAACACAGGCAACAGGAAGGAATACGGGTGGGTTTTAGTCAGTAAGAGTCTGACACACCCTCCCGCTCCCCCAGAGCGGGAGAAGTTATTTGATGATTTCCCACCCAAAAAAAAAAAAAAAGGGTGCCAACGGGACCCTATTACTTGCTCCGCTGTCCGTCCATCCGTCTGGCACAGGGCTATTTCTTTTGAACCGTAATAAGTAGACACTAATAATGTTCACAGAGTGTGTATTACCAGCTTTTTCAGATACTCTTTTATCTGTTCTGTGTGTATTACTATAGCCGCTATAAAAAAAAACCAATAACTATGTTTTATTTTTTTAATAAAGTGCCTATATAATAAAAAGATATGTTGTGTTAAATATTGTACGGTGGCACGGAACCTTTCGTGTACGAGTTCAACTTGCACGAACATTTAGATAAAAATATTAATTATTTTTATTATCCATGAATCGTGTGCATTTGGCAAAAAATCATCTCGTCGTTACCGACTTATTTAACTTTTTAGGGTTTCGTACCTCAAAAAAACGGAACGCTTATAGGATCAATCCTATGTCTGTCTGTCCGTCTGTGACAGCTGATTTGATCCGAATCTATTGGACTAATAAAGTTGAAATTTCGTACACATATAATATGAATTTCTATGACCCAAACACGGACGTGTATCGTAAGTAAATGATTTCCTTAATTTGCGGGCCACTTTTGCGGAACAAATTCTAAAATTTAAAAAAAAAGTTTTGCAGACTGTTCCATGTGACATATCAAATGAAAGGGTTGTGGGGGTCTCCAATATATATTTTTTCATCGTTTAAAAAGTCATAGTTTTAATGTTATTTAAGAAAATAAATGAAAATTGACCTCAATTGGTGTTAAAATAACTTGGTAAATCTCTCAGTATTATGCGAAAAAACTTACATTTTCAGTTGGATTGTATGGGGGAAATTGCTTTTCAACTACAAAGTTTATTCTTGGGATATCGGTTTTTTTAATGTTTATTACCTACTGTATAAAAAGTAAGATGGATGAAAACTATAGCTACTGTAATAGCTTGAGATGAAAAAATCCAAACGTACTAACACACTGCAATTTTTCATCTCGTTCATTTTTCACAGATAAGAAAAAGCCAGCAATATTTTTGCTTAAAGTGACACAAGCACAAATGTAGGGGTCCACTAGGGCCGATGCCTGCCGGGGTCGCGGGAAGGTACTAATGGGTCACCGAGGCCCCTGGCAACACAGGCAACAGGAAGGAATACGGGTGGGTTTTAGTCAGTAAGAGTCTGACACACCCACCCGCTTCGCCCAGAGCGGGAGAAGTTATTTGATTTCCCACCCAAAAAAAAAAATACCTACTCGAACCTCTGATCGCTAACCCAATGTGTCAGTTAAACAAATACAGTTAATTGGGTATCTGTGTAGTTAGATCTGTTTGGTTAGCTGCCCGGCTAAAAGGACCGCAAACAGTAATATTAGGAACACTGTTTGTCCAATATTGATGACGTCAGAATATTGAATGAATATGTGATAGATGCTGTCAATTAATGAATGTGAAATGGATAGTTATCCGATGAAAATGTCTACTGAATTGCTTGTGTTGACGCTGACCACTTTGATATATTGAAAGATAATTTTGGCATAATCACCACAATTGAAAAAATGTAATATGTAATCGCAATGTAATCGTAAGATTGTGAGAACCATTAGTATATAATCTTTTTGTATTATTTCCGTTACATTATAAACTGTCGAATATTCGTGAACTGGGTGA
Organism: Atethmia centrago; assembly: GCA_905333075.3. Taxonomy (NCBI): domain Eukaryota; kingdom Metazoa; phylum Arthropoda; class Insecta; order Lepidoptera; family Noctuidae; genus Atethmia; species Atethmia centrago. The sequence continues at coordinate 23,415,526 of HG995374.1, read as the reverse complement.
AGCGCCTGATGCAGCGACAAATGGAGTTGCGTCGGTTGCAGCTTTGCGTAGCACTGGTGGCGGAATGGCAGGACAGGCCTTCACATCCTACCACTGGCCTCGTCACCATTGAGGCAGTCCGGCCAGTACTCGAGCGTTGGCCCTGTCGTTTCGGGTGACGCAGGTGCTCTCGGGGCATGGTTGCTTCGGGAAGTACCTGTGTCGCATAAACAGGGTGCCGGACGCCCGATGTCACCACTGTGTCGACTGCCGTGAAGACACGGTGCAGTATACATTGGCAAAGTGTGCCACTTGGGAGGAGCCGCACCATGCCCTCATCTCAGGAGTAGGCCTGAGTGACCTGTCGCAGCCAGCCGAGGTCGACTCTATGGTCAACAGCGAGGAGTCCAGGGACGCGGTGGTATCTTTCTGTGAAACAGTAATGTTGCAGAATGAGGCTGCGGAAAGGGAGCGGGAGATCTCTTCCACCCACCCTGCCCGCAGCAACCGCACCGGGCGTCAGCGGAGGGCGGACAACGCCCTCTTCCAGCCCCCCACATAGCAGGACCCAGGTGGCGATGCGTAGTGTTCCACACGTGCCCCTATTGGACGTCGCGGGGGGAGTTTAACACCTCATTCCCCCCACGAGCCTGAGGTGGCCCGCAATGGCGGCACCAATCGGGGATCGCGGAAGTCGCACTAGATCCCATAATCCTCGGTGCAAGTGTGTGAGGGGAACACCGGGGTGGTTTTTAGTCAGTAAGAGTCTGACAGACCACTCCGGCCGTCCCAGGGCGGAGGACATCCATGAGGAATTTCCACCACGGAACAAAAAAAAAGGTTAGAACTGTGACCAACGGTGCGCGGGCCGAGCGAGCGAAGCGACCGATGCTGCGGCAGCGGCCGGCAAGCACTACTTCCAAGCTCGCAGCTAAGCAGGCTATTTAGTATTAGCGCAGGCTATTTATTATTAGCGGAAGGGGCACCTTCCGCTTATACTAAATAGCCTGCGCTCGCACCTTGCGTCGCAAGCAAGTTTAATGCCAGTTCATATTTTGTCGGTTTCCCATGGATAGATTATAAACTATCGAAAAATAATGCGTTAAATTATAAATGGTTTTTTGTAGGTCACAATTTTTCGACAGTTAAAATAATACCAAAAGATTATAAACTAACGAAGTTCATAATAATAAGAATAACAACAACAAAAAATTGCGCGTACGGCACCGTACGCGTGATACTTATTAAAAAATTAGGAATAAGAAAGATTTCATGTGAGAGATAGAGAGTTATATCTTTCTTCCCCCTCATGTAACGAAATGTGCCTAAACGCGTCCTTGAAATTTCAATCTAAATTCTCGTCCAATTATCAAATCTCCGCCTAAGAAGTTTCGCTTCAATACTTGATGCTTCAGGCAGAGCATCTAAAGATAAATCATCCTCAGTTCAAATGGATGACACTTCAAAACGTCAAAGTAATTTTAAAAGTAATATGCCACTCAAAGCTCAAGATAAAAAGGTTGAAGCAGCAATATACTAGACCGTAAATGTATCTTCTTTTAAAAGAAAAGACATCCTTTGTTCGCTTTCTTAACCTTAATAAGGATTGAAATTAAAGACGACGTTCATGTCGATGAGTTTTCATACAAAGAAAAGCTAAAGAAAATATATCTGACGACAGATTAAAAAATATATTTTGAAAGACTGCGTAAAGGAGAATGGCGTGACTGTCATTATTTTGATATGGAGACTGAATACTCGTTATGTCAATGCTTAAAAAAATACAGGACCAAAAAACAGAACAAGCGCATCTCGGACCACCCGCAATGAAGGGTTCCGTAGTTGGGATATCCCAAGAACAAACTTAACTTTGTAATTGCAAAAATGTTATCGATATAAATACGTCACGATAAATTCTCCAAGTGCAAATGTTAGTTGGTAATCGCATTTTTTTAACGTAATAAATCTACAAATTAACTTTTTCCTTCACTGCTGCTGTGCTGTGAGACCTCGTTTTTTGCCAAATTTCATGACTAGGTTAAGGGGAAGTACCAGTAGCTTAAATTATTTGCAGGTATCAAAATATGTTGCATAAATGGCCGTATTTTTTTATTGCGCTGACTTTGAAACTGAATTTAGAGCTCCAAGGGACCGTAAACCTACGTATTTAATATTAATTTCAACTTTATACTGTACCGATACAATAGGCCGGAAGGGCAGTCGTAAGTCACATTTAAAATTATTTTTTTTTGGGTTTAGAATAACTTTATTTCTCACTAAATGTGCCCCGCGGATTCACCCGCATAAGTTTTGACCCCGTGGGTAATCGGGATAAAAAGTATCCTATGTGTATCCATCCTATTCCTGGTTATAAACTATTTGTGTGCCAAATTTCGTCCAAATCCGTTCAGTACTTCTTGCGTGAAAGAGTAACAAACATCCATCCATCCATTCTTACAAACTTTCGCATTTATAATATTAGTAGGATAAAGAATTGCATAGGTACAATAATTCACTTACTGAGAAACAATAACTAAAACTAAGATTAATAATTAAAGCGCACAGATGTACGTATATAGAACAACAAAACAAAACAAAAGAAAAAAGAATACGTGGTAAACAGATAAACTCGATCGTAGATTATTAACGAGGCACAACATGGATGTATGATTCGATTTTTTACTACATGTGGCATTGATGGCATAGTCTGTTATTAGCAAGTTTATTGTTATAAGAACATTTTATTTTAAGTTTATTGTACTATTTATATATTTTGGGTACATACCTACATGGTTTATAAACCATCTTGAGTATTGGATTCTATTTATTTTTGTTTAGTTTAAGTAAATTTGTAATGTATGTTTATAATTTAGAGGTATACAGTTAATCTATGTATATGTATAATGTGTGTATTTTATTTATGTAGTATATATTATGCAGTTATATTTTATATTTTATTCACTTATTTGTATGTATTAATTGTGTGAGTATTTAGTAGCTTTTTGAACCGGCCATAACTTTGTTCTTTTTTTATTACTGATGGTAATTTATTATAAATTGTAACACCCTCAAACTCCAAATTTCTTCTTCCATAGTTGGTTCTAGGAGGGCGGGTCACTAAGTAACTAGCACGTCTTAGGGTTAATCTTACGTTTTTGTTGTTTTGTTACAAATTTTATACTGGATTGGATTTCCGTATTTAATATTTTACGTATTAGAATACATGTGTAGTATATTTACGTTCGTTTTATATTCATTATTTTTGTTTCCTCGTATATCTTTTCAGTTGGTGTCTTAATTAACCTATTCTGAACTCGTTGAATTGGATCTATATTACTCTTCGCTGCAGTACCCCAGATTTCAATGAGGTAGTCAATATGAGGCTTAACCTAGAAACTATAGACAAGATATCGCACTTTTTGAGGGAGACAATTTGTTATATTGCGGAGTGCCCCTGTGAGTGGTCTCAGTTTAAGTTTTTCTAGGCGTGGTTTTCATGTAAGGTTACTATCTCAGATACGTCCGAGATATTTTTCTTTAGGTTTTCGTTCAAGTAGTTGGCCGTCTATTTTAAGTTCGAAATTATCATTCATTATTATCATTTTTTCTGCAAAAATTACATAATTGGTTTTTGTAATATTAATTGTTAAAAGATTTGAATGAAACCACTCATTTAACAAATTAAGATCATTTTGAACGTCGGCTATTATAGCTTCGAATGAGTGTCCAAAGTAAAAGAGACTTCTGTCGTCGGCATAAAGGGAGATGTCTCCTTTAAGACCCAATTCACTGATACTGTTAATATAAATAAAGAAAATGAGGGGGCCCGATATTGATCCCTGGAGGATGATACAGGGATTGCTTTCATGTTTACCTATTCTTACTATTTGCTTACGGTTCTCCATATATGATTTAAAGATTTCAAGTGCTTTGCCTGTGACACCGGTGTGTTCGAGTTTTTGTAATAATTTGTCATGACTGATGGTGTCAAAGGCTTTTTGAGATCAATAAATATACCTATGGCAACTTGTTTTTGACCAATTTTATTTTAAATTTTGATTACGAGGTCAATTGTAACAGCGAATGTATTTGATTGAGCTCTAAATCCATACTGTTTACAGTAAAAGAAACCTTTTGAATTAAGGAACGACTCTAATCGGTTATAAAGAATTTTCTGAAAAACTTTAGAAATCACTGGGAGAACTGATATAGGGCGGTAATTGCATGGGTCAAATTTACTTCCGGATTTAGGGATTGGTACAACTTTTGCAACTTTTAATTCGTTGGGAAAAAATACCTCGTGCCATATGGTAGTTAATACAGGCTGTTAGTTCCGTAGCAATAATGTCTTTTACGCATTTAATTGATTTTGTACTAATACCATCAATGCCAGACACAGTATTACATTCCAAATTTGTTATTATGGTAATAACTTCCTTTGTAGTTACTGGTTTCAGAAGCTGCATTTTATCAGTTAGTCTACACTCTTCTAAAATTTGACTTACTTTCGATTTTTCACAAATAATACTTGCTAGGGTTGAGCCGATAGTCGAAAAGTATGAGTTAAACCGTTCATATTTCTTTTCGGTCCGTAATAGTACCAGCTGGCGTTTCAAGTTTGTCCGGTCCAGTTATGACATGCAGTTTGTTTTTCGACAAATCGTTTATAAGTTGTCATTTTTCGTGGTTTACTTGAAATTTCTTCAAACCTCTTTAGGTAATAATCACTTTTTGATTTTCTTATGTTTCTGACTTGTGTATGTTCATACTCTGTTTCTTTTATTTCTGTATCCACCACATTTTTTTATAACTTTGCCATAGTATATTGTTGTTATTTATCTCTTCCAATAGTTCTTTTTTAATCCAGTCTTGCCACGGGGGATTCATAAATTTTTTTTTTGATTCTTCACTTATTTAGACAAGATTGTAATTTGCATGCCAATTTGTCATACTCTACGTCTTCATGATTTTTAGGATATTCATCCAGGCATCGATAAAATTTATTGAAGTCTACCGCGTTGTATTTTTGTTTTATGATAGGTGGTGGTTGGTATTGCTTTATCTCTAAAAGTATTTGTTTGTGGTCAGGTTCAGACATTGAAGATTCCACAGTGACAAAATGAAAATTATTTTCATTTAAATCAGAAGAAACATGGTCTAACATTGTCTTGGTTTAGGTTGTTTCGCGGGTACAGTGTTTTGGCCTTATTCTGTTCAGAATCTAGTAGTTGTTCTCTTTTAAAGTGTTCTTATACTTGCATGTCGCTAAGTCCGGATTGAGTAAGTCTAGGTTGTAATCGCCAAAGACTATTGTTCGTTTCAATTTGTGTAATTGTTCTGAATATATCTCGAGAAAGTTGTCCATGTTCATTTTATTGGGCTTATAGATAGCACCGATATTTAGAGAATATTTTTCACGTATACCCAGAGATAATGAGTGTCATCCACGCATTGATCTTCAATAAGGTGATGTTTGAGATTGTTATGCACAAATATTGACACTCCACCTCCCCTTTTATTTTGTCTATAATTATAGTAGTGGGTATACGAGGGTATCTGGAGCATTTTTGCCTCATCTTCACTCTTAATCCAAGTTTCCGAAAGTATAATAATATGTACAGTTACTTGTAGGGAAGCGATAATACATCTAAGCTCATCGAATTAAATTCTTGATAACAATGATTATAAAAAAAGGTAATTATGAGTAAGAATTCCAGGCTCGGTGTCGTAGCTCGGGACGCTTGGATGGCAGGAAAAAGGATCGGCAGGCAGTAGTGGAACAAGATGAAGCGGATGAGGCGGAGCACGAAGACGAGGCTGGTATATCTTACGACATAGCAGTAACGGATCAGGTAGTCGTAGTCGGCATCTTTGTCCCAGGGAGTAAAACGTTTTTTTTGTAAGCAAGAGGTTTTATGGTCTTATGGTGGTTTGGTGGTGTATTGGTGTGTGCTGTTTCCCACTAGCACGAGAATTGAGCTAGTGTCAAACGCCACGTGGTTAAAATGCCTTAGCGTCAGAAGGGTTCTCCGTCCAGGAGTGGACAAAGAATTAGAAGAATAATTAGATTTAGATCCCGCTGATATGGCAGACAGCAGACGCACTTTACAGCACCTCACGCTCCACGGGAGGAGTGTCTCGACCTCTTATGGCATGCAGGAGTGAGACTATAATGCCTCTGGCATTAAAGACCTCCTAAAGGTGTAGGTGAAAGGGAAAACTTTAGTCACATTTCAGTTAAAGACTCATACAAACAAGCGCGACACGCGACGCGACACAAAGGCACCGCTTGTAGCGCTACACGCGGTGCCTTTGTGTCGCGCGACAAGTCGCGCCAGTATGTAGAAGCCTTTAATGTGACTAAACTTTTGCTTTTCAGCAGTAGTGTTCAAAAATATGCAAGAAAGTGAGAGGCATAAAAATATGATTACATATTTGAATCAAGAAAACAAAAGTATAGAGATATTACAAGAATTGTTGGAAACAGCAGCCCTTAAATGGTAAATTTATAAATATAATAAAAGATGTGGCTTTGTGTAGCAAAATACCACAATACCTCCACGCGTTCCTGAGAAAAAGGGTATTGACAGGCAGACAGACAGACGGACAACGAAGTGGTCCTATAAGTGTTTCGTTTTTGCCTTTTGAGGTACGGAATCCTAAAAAGAAAGTTGATTTATTTGAATTTTGAATCTAGCTGATTCAAAATTCAAATAAATCAACGTTCTTTATGGAAAATTCGCTTTTCTTTTGTTTAATTTCATATTTAGGTAATGTCATGGAGTCTCCATAATAGAAAACAAAAACACTGACGCAAACACCAACTCAAAAAGGTGGCGGCCAGGCATTATTTACGAGTTAGGCACTTATACAATATAAGTACTTCTATGTTAGAAAGTTCATAAGTTAATGTAAAGAATTTGTTTGCCTGTACAAAACTCATTATACCAAAAAAAAAAAAAAAAAAACCACTGCCATAAGAACTAATAATAACATAAATTCGTTATTCTTATGCCACTACTGATTTAATTAATTTGGTATGATTATAATTTGCAAACAAATTTATAGCTAAGTATATATAAATTACCACTAAATTGGTGATGAAGTGCAAAATAAATTAAAAACAACTGCACCTCCTCGAAGTACCATTGTTTACGAAACTGACATTTGTTGGCACACATGTTACATTTGTACTTGTGCGTCAAATGTTATTTTCTTATTAATCAGCTGCTGTAGAAAGTCGACCATCTTTTCCTTATAGCACTGTTGAAGTAGGGTTCTAGGGCTTTCATAACTTTGTAGAAGGTTTATAGAACGTTGAAGTGCTAAAACACGTATGAGTAACACATTTTGACAACCAACTTTTAGCAAGCTTTTAGATGTTCGATAACTTTTTATGAATTAAACCGTAAGACTTTAGTACTACATAGTTTAGAGAGCAGCTTATGGCTAATGTCTGTCAGGTGTTCCGATGAGCCACAGTGCGACTGTGGAGCCACATAACAAACGATGTCTCACTATGGAAGACCTTTGCGAGGCCAACGTTAACGCTGTCGAAGTAGCCGAATTCTGGTCGAAGTTTATATAAAATTAGTAAAAGAGAATCATCGATACGACGAAGAACAATGTCTTATTTCTTTAATGTTATGTACGCTTATAATTTGTGTATACATTAGAAGTAATACCTAAATACTGTACTTTACTAAGTGTCTGATTGTACTTATTAAATTTCAAGGCGCAGGATAGCCTTTACCAGAAGTGATCATCGTATTAGTGGTTCTACAGGTTTAATATCATCAGGATTGTGCCGGAATTAAATAATTCGTCGTGGATGATGAACGACAGTGGCTCCCCTGACATCATCTTCTGTCATCAGAAGACAGCCGCCATACAACCATCGATGCGACGCTTTGCTAGAGTGACTGTCACTAACCCGTGTCACTCTTATCTGACCTCTTCGGTGATTCCAGTAACATCTTAACACAACTAGATGGCTCCACTTGCTGCTACGTCAAATATATAAAAATAATACTTACCTACCGTTAATCGATCCACTGAAGAATACCTTTTCTAAAAGAGGAAGAACAATTAGACTTTAGACCATTTTCCCCCAGTTTCTTCAAGTGAATTTAGAAAAACATACAAAAAATGTCAGCTCAAGTAAAATTGAAGTTGTGGTGGCGACCTTATGCAATCTTATATCTTTCCAATGTTACTCAGCGGTCAGTGATTATCTACAACCCATTAAGCATAGCTCCTTATCCTCCCAAACTTTTACTTATACATAGGCACTAATGCTCGCTTGCACTAACACTATGCATCAAAGCGGGCTGTTGGATTTTCAACGCTCGGCTGTAGCACCGAAAATTGAAAACCCAACGGCGCGCTTTTATTTAGGCATTAATTTCCTTAGGTGACGTCTAGTGCTACTGAAAACGGACACTCAGATAGTCTTCGTTTTTGGCCAGCTGCCAAAACCTACCCTTTAGCCGGCTGAAAGTAAATGCGAAGAAAAGTAGGATTAAGAATTCAGCTTATTTTCGTGATAAGAATATTTTGTGCAAACACGTTTTAGGTTTGTTTGGGGTTTTAATATAACATAACACCACGCCTTGTTTCCCCGAAGGGTTGGGCAGAGGTGTACCTGTAGTACACCCACATTTCGCCAGTTATCTTTTTTAGTCCCATGTAATAGGGGGCGAGCCTATTGCCATCAACTGGGCACGAATCCTGACTTCGGGCTGCTACTGAGACATTTCGGATGGAAAAATCCAATAACACTTTTGCCCGACCCGGGAATTGAACCCTTGTTTGGGGTTTTAATTGGTCAACGACAGCTAATGAGACACAATTGATTGTCTATTGTTTGACTCCGAATCGGAGTAGCGCGGAGCTTTACAGGTTAAGACGATATCATTTGGATTTGGGTGGTTTGTATCCTTTATAAGTTTCGTTATTAAAATAATATTGCTGTTTTCTAGTTTGAAAGAATTAAACATGAGGCATTTCTGGTTTTCTCTAAAGCAGCGGTAGTCGCCACATGGGCCGCAGTGACGGCTGTCATGATAATTATGGCAGCGGGTTTTGACTTTATCCCGGTGTAAAAAAACGCTTTCTAGGAAAACACCAACTTACTTTCATTTATAATGTATCAGTGATGTCAATCGCTGGTAAATTGCAGACGCTATGTGGTGGCCGGTTTCCTAGAAGCAGTCTTCTAGGAAACCGTAGATTTAGAGTTGGTAACGTATCGGCAACATAATGCAGAATGTAATCTACGTATACGACGGATCTATCTATACAAAATTATATGTTTGTAATGTGAAAATAACAGCTTTTAATTAAATGCATATGAAAGTATATACGGTATTCATAACAAAAAAAAAATTGTTTTGTCGGTCGGTCTGTTTGTTTGTTCCGGTTAATCTCCGAAACGGCTGGACCGATTTTGACGAAGCTTTCACTTGCAGATAGCTGATGTTATGATGAGTAGGTTTATATTATTTTAGAAATAACTGCTAGGCATTACATAAAGTTCTTTACAGAAAATGTATGCGGCTTTTCGGCACTGAACAAAACCCTAGGTCCAATTTAAGCAAGATTTTGTTGTCTTTTTTATTACTACGTGTAGACTCTTCTCACCCTCTTACGGGGATAACCGTGACTTTTAAGGTAACGTTTTAAATTAAGGACAAGATAAGTATTACGAAAGCTGAGCCATTCAAATTTAATATCTCGCGAACGCCCCGGCATTCGTTACATGCTTCGTTGAACCTAAGAAGGAATTTAATAGACAATAAATTCTTTACAACACGTATTAAAGAGGTTTTATGCCTTTTATGAAACGTAGCAGATGACTGTAATGAGGTTTTTATTACATGTTTATGATATTTATGTAACGGCGCGCGACATTAGCCTGGTAAAAAAGAGGATATGGACCGATTCACACCGGAACGGCAGAAGCCGGCAGCGCCGCGACGCGGGCAGCCGCGGGCAGTACCGCTGACAAGACGCGCGTGGCCACGAGGCACTTGCGCGAGCTTTCAAGCTTTTCAAGCGATACTAGTCTTTTAATTATGTAGATAAAGTTTAAAATCATTTCCCACTGAAAGTGCTCGCCGCGCCGCTGCCGGCCGCTGCTTTCCGGTATGAATCAGCCTTTATGACCATACGATTGCAGTGAAAACTTACGACTGGAGCCGATTATATGCGATTCAGCGCCGAATATACGCGATTCAGCGCCACGGTCGGTGACGCTGACTGGATTCAGCGTCACCGATCCCAGCGTGACGGTTCAGTTTCGTTCACTGTTCAGAAAGAGCGCGAAGTGCGCCTAAAGAAACTATGACTTCAAAAAGTAAATCCTACTTACCTATGATTTCCCGCAGAGATTGGCCGTTGGAGCCACTCACTCACAAATCATGTTTCGTAATGAACACTTTTACAATCACACACGCCACTTATCAACAAACATGACACAGGTAACCACTTACACTCATCAAAGTCACTAATACTTACCTAATAACGAACAATTGTTGTTGGTCTCAATTCTAGAAAAAAAACATTTTTCCATTCGTTTAATTGAATTTCCTTTTTCAGAAAGTTTTTGACAGAAAGCAAAAAAGAACCATTGAATGTCACTGAAAAAAATAACGTTATTTTCTTTACACACCGAATTTACCGTACTATATAACTATAAGGGTTCCGTAGTAAACAATGAACCCTTGCAGTTTCGCCATGTCCATCTGTCTGTCTGTCTGTCCCCGCTGTAGCTCAGAGACGCTCAGTACTAGACAGCTGCAATTTGGCATAGGTTTACACATTATTCATGGCGACAAAGTACTAAAATAAAACCTTGAAACATTTTTTTTCTGGGTACCTCCCTTTTTCTCGTCTATTCCATGGCGTGGGATATCGCTGGAGAGGCCGTTTAAAAATATTGCGGGTCTGTGAACACCACTTTTCGATTCAAGGATCCGCTTGCGTAATATTAAGCATTAAAGTGCTAACTTTTGTTAGAGTTAAGTGTAAGCTAAATGGTTGTTTATGGAAATGTGAAAGAATTCTCCAACGGCCAATCTCTGCGGGAAATCATAGGTAAGTAGGATTTCCTTTTTGAAGTCATAACTTCTTTAGGCGCACTTCGCGCTCTTTCTGAACAGTGAACGAAACTGAACCGTCACGCTGGGATCGGTGACGCTGAATCCAGTCAGCGTCACCGACCGTGGCACTGAATCGCGTATATTCGGCGCTGAATCGCATGTAATCGGCTCCAGTCGTAAGTTTTCACTGCAATCGTGTGGTCATAAAGGCTGATTCATACCGGAAAGCAGCGGCCGGCAGCGCCGCGGCGAGCACTTTCAGTGGGAAATGATTTTAAACTTTATCTACATAATTAAAAGACTAGTATCGCTTGAAAAGCTTGAAAGCTCGCGCAAGTGCCTCGTGGCCACGCGCGTCTTGTCAGCGGTACTGCCCGCGGCTGCCCGCGCCGCGTCGCTGCCGGCTTCTGCCGTTTCGGTGTGAATCGGTCCATATCCTCTTTTTTACCCGGCTAATCTAGCGCGCCGTTACATAAATATCATAAACATGTAATAAAAACCTCATTACAGTCATCTGCTACGTTTCATAAAAGGCATAAAACCTCTTTAATACGTGTTGTAAAGAATTTATTGTCTATTAAATTCCTTCTTAGGTTCAACGAAGCATGTAACGAATGCCGGGGCGTTCGCGAGATATTAAATTTGAATGGCTCAGCTTTCGTAATACTTATCTTGTCCTTAATTTAAAACGTTACCGTAAAAGTCACGGTTATACCCCGTAAGAGGGTGAGAAGAGTCTATACGTAGTAATAAAAAAGACAACAAAATCTTGCTTAAATTGGACCTAGGGTTTTGTTCAGTGCCGAAAAGCCGCATACAGTTTCTGTAAACAACTTTATGTAATGCCTAGCAGTTATTTCTTATATAATATAAACCTACTCATCATAACATCAGCTATCTGCAAGTGAAAGTTTCGTCAAAATCGGTCCAGCCGTTTCGGAGATTAACCGGAACAAACAAACAGACCGACCGACAAAACATTTTTTTTTTTGTTATGAATACCGTATATACTTTCATATTTAATTAAAAGCTGTTATTTTCACATTACAAACATATAATTTTGTATAGATAGATCCGTCGTATACGTAGATTACATTCTGCATTATGTTGCCGATACGTTACCAACTCTAAATCTACGGTTTCCTAGAAGACTGCTTCTAGGAAACCGGCCACCACATAGCGTCTGCAATTTACCAGCGATTGACATCACTGATACATTATAAATGAAAGTAAGTCGGTGTTTTCCTAGAAAGCGTTTTTTGACACCGGGATAAAGTCAAAACCCGCTGCCATAATATTATCATGACAGCCGTCACTGCGGCCCATGTGGCGACTACCGCTGCTTCAGAGAAAACCAGAAATGCCTCATGTTTAATTCTTTCAAACTAGAAAACAGCAATATTATTTTAATAACGAAACTTATAAAGGATACAAACCACCGAAATCCAAATAATATCGTCTTAACCTGTAAAGCTCCGCGCGACTCCGATTCGGAGTCAAACAATAGACAATCAATTGTGTCTCATTAGCTGTCGTTGACCAATTAAAACCCCAAACAAGGGTTCAATTCCCGGGTCGGGCAAAAGTGTTATTGGATTTTTCCATCCGAAATGTCTCAGTAGCAGCCCGAAGTCAGGATTTGTGCCCAGTTGATGGCAATAGGCTCGCCCCCTATTACATGGGACTAAAAAAAGATAACTGGCGAAATGTGGGTGTACTACAGGTACACCTCTGCCCAACCCTTCGGGGAAACAAGGCGTGATGTTATGTTATATTAAAACCCCAAACAAACCTGAAACGTGTTTGCACAAAATATTCTTATCACGAAAATAAGCTGAATTCTTAATCCTACTTTTCTTCGCATTTACTTTCAGCCGGCTAAAGGGAAGGTTTTGGCAGCTGGCCAAAAACGAAGACTATCTGAGTGTCCGTTTTCAGTAGCACTAGACGTCACCTAAGGAAATTAATGCCTAAATAAAAGCGCGCCGTTGGGTTTTCAATTTTCGGTGCTACAACCGAGCGTTGAAAATCCAACAGCCAGCTTTGTTGCATAGTGTTAGTGAAAGCGAGCATTAGTGCCTATGTATAAGTAAAAGTTTGAGAGGATAAGGAGCTATGCTTAATGGGTTGTAGATAATCACTGACCGCTGAGTAACATTGGAAAGATATAAGATTGCATAAGGTCGCCACCACAACTTCAATTTTACATGAGCTGACATTTTTTTTGTATGTTTTTCTAAATTCACTTGAAGAAACTGGGGGAAAATGGTCTAAAGTCTAATTTTTCTTCCTCTTTTAGAAAAGGATCGATTAACGTAAGTAAGTATTATTTTTATATATTTGACGTAGCAGCAAGTGGAGCCATTTAGTTGTGTTAGGAAGTTACTGGTTTCACCGAAAACGTCAGATAAGAGTGACACGGGTTAGTGACAGTCACTCTAGCAGAGCGTCGCATCGATGGTTGTATGGCGGCTGTCTTCTGATGACAGAAGATGATGTCAGGGGAGCCACTGTCGTTCCTCATCTACGACGAATTATTTAATTCCGGCACAATCCTGATAATATTAAACCTGTAGAAGCACTAATACGATGATCACTTCTGGTAAAGGCTATCCGGCTCCTTGAAATTTAATAAGTACAATCAGACAGTATTTAGGTATTACTTCTAATGTATACACAAATTATAAGCGTACATAACATTAAAGAAATAAGACATTGTTCTTCGTCGTATCGATGATTCTCTTTTACTAATTTTACATAAACTTCGACCAGAATTCGGCAACTTCGACAGCGTTAACGTTGGCCTCGCAAAGGTTTTCCATAGTGAGGCATCGTGTGTGATGTGGCTCCACAGTCGCACTGTGGCTCATCGGAACACCTGACAGACATTGGTCATAAGCTGCTCTCTAAACTATGTAGTACTAAAGTCTTACGGTCTAATTCATAAAAAGTTATCGAACATCTAAAAGCTTGCTAAAAGTTGGTTGTCAAAATGTGTTTTTCATACGTATTTTAGCACTTCAACGTTCTATAAACCTTCTACAAAGTTATGAAAGCCCTAGAACCCTACTTCAACAGTGCTATAAGGAAAAGATGGCCGACTTTCTACAGCAGCTGATTAAGACGCTGACAACACCTAAACCGCGGTCACTGTCAAATTCCATAGAAAAGAAAGAGAAGCGCGATGACACATCGCTTGTAATTTATTGCAAAATATGAAGTATTTATCTATTTACTCAAAACTGAGTTGAGTAATCGAAAATAAAAAACAACCAAGTTCTGCATTCAAATAAGACGTTCATGTTATTAATTAAATACGTAACGTATGTTGATATTTGATACAGATATTTTGGATTAGAACTCAAAGTAAGAGGTTAGTTTAACGTTAGTTTGTATCGAGATTTTGTTTTTAAAACGTATTTTGGTAACAACCAAGTTCTGGGAAATATGTTCAAAATTAATATATATTTTTTCCGTTACCACAAACTATACAGATTTGGCAATTTTTTTTTCTTAAGCGAAACCTATTTTGGTCAATTGGGTCTTGTCAGCGCCTTAATAAGAAAATAACATTTGACGCACAAGTACAAATGTAACATGTGTGCCAACAAATGTCAGTTTCGTAAACAATGGTACTTCGAGGAGGTGCAGTTGTTTTTAATTTATTTTGCACTTCATCATCATTTTAGTAGTAATTTATATATACTTAGCTATAAATTTGTTTGCAAATTATAATCATACCAAATTAATTAAATCAGTAGTGGCATAAGAATAACGAATTTATGTTATTATTAGTTCTTATGGCAGTGGTTTTTTTTTTTTTTTTTGTTATAATGAGTTTTGTACAGGCAAACAAATTCTTTACATTAACTTATGAACTTTCTAACATAGAAGTACTTATATTGTATAAGTGCCTAACTCGTAAATAATGCCTGGCCGCCACCTTTTTGAGTTGGTGTTTGCGTCAGTGTTTTTGTTTTCTATTATGGAGACCCTCTCCCTGAGCAATTGTTGCAAAACAATCTCAAGAATAGAAGTAAGAGCAAGCATAAACGTATGAGAAATTGAGAATATTTACAAGACTTCCAACTTTACACATGTTTTCAAAGCATATCAACATCACGATTTATTGTTTCGATGCAACACGATGTCTTACGCATCACCATCATCAATTCTCCTGCCCTTATCCCAATTTAATTAGGGTCAGAGCAAGGTGTTCTTTCTTCCATACTTCTCTATTAGTCGTCATCCTGGTAATCACCTCCTGTCTATCCATATCATCTTTCACCACCCATCCAGTCCTGTCGTCGATAACGTGTCTTTGGTTTTTCCGTACTCGTATAGCCATCCACATTTATACTCAAAACTTTCCTCACGACATTTCCCACATTTATCCGCACCATATGCCATGAAAACTTGGGCTTGTGGCTAAGTAATAACAGCCGCACGGGTCAATCGATCAGGTTAAGCTACGCTTGCCGCGGTTGGTCCGTGGATGGGTGACCATCTTTACATACCAAGACCCCTTCGTGCCTCGGACAGCACGTTAAGCCGTTGGTCCCGGCTGTCATTTGTAGATCTTTGACAGTCGTTACGGGTCGTCAGAAGCCCGAAAGTCTGACAACCAGTCTTACCAAGGGGTATCGTATTGCCCAGTAACTGGGTTGTGGAGGTCAGATAGGCAGTCGCTCCATGTAAAATACTGGTATTCAGCTGTATCCAGTAAGACTGGAAGCCGACCCCAACACAGTTGGGAAAAGGCTAGGCAGATGATGATGATCCACATTTATACTCAAAACTTGCCTCACGACATTGTCCTCATTTATTCTCTTCTATTATTTCCTCACCACATGCCATGAAAACTGATCATACTTTAGAGATGTCACGTAATCACGTTTACATTGTATTATAATGCTTATCGAGAGGATTAACTAGAAAAAATCGACATAGGTTAAGCAACGAGACTCAACTATTGCAAACACCGAACTGAAACTCAACTTCCAACTGCCGGCTTTAAGGTCAACACTCACTATAGTTAGTGATAACCTTAAAGTCGCGGTAACGGCCCGGCACCGCCTTAAAAGTATCCACCTGCTTTTCGCCAACGCGCCCTTAGCAAGACGAACGCTTGCTGCTGGCACGCCACCAGAGAGACAGCTTGTTGTTCACACGCCGCTTACTAGTTAGTTGGTTGCTATGAGGGGTCACGGCACGGACGGCCAGGTGCCAGCATGCATACCGCTTCCAGGAATTTCTTCGCCGGGAAACGGGTTACTCTCTTGAAGCGTGCAGTCGCCGACACGTGTGCCGGCGTTCGCGGGCAGCTCACTGTCCGCTAGCTGTCCACTATTCTGTATAGTCATCGTAAAATAGACTTTAATGCATTTGAGTTAAAATCCAAACCTGAACCTTATTTGCTGTGTCGGGGCCGTGCGGTTGTAGTGAGTGATGACCTGCCGGATTAATTAAGGGTGTAGTACTGACTAGCAAAACATCTTTCTCAATGGGACTTACATACAAAACTTCAATACCTACTCGACCTGAATTTATGGGAAAGGTGGTAATTTTTTCACGTTCATGATGTTGGTCCCATGAAGAAATTTGATCAGTTTGATGGTCTGTACCACACACTTAAATATAAACACACATTTATGATACACGCTGTGTATGCCTATCTTATTAAGACCATCCATTGTATCACACTATGTAAAATTTCTACATATAGGGTGCTCGCACAGGTCAGACTTTTTGTAGAGCCGATTCTCGGGCCGATACAAATTCTATACATTTGGGTATACGATTGACTTTTTGTAGGACGTGTTCGTTGCACTATATTGCCATCAGTACGTTCTATTTTTCTCCTACAAAAAATCGGTCACCGATTGTCGGACTTGGGCGGGCAGCCTATATCTGTAATTTGTATGGTGTATATAATAAAGAGTATTCTATTCTATTCTATTTAGCGCCTTATTTAGCGTAGACGTTAAATTAAAGATTAGAACTACAAAGCATGTTTTGTTCTCAAAATCAACACAGCAATCCTAATCTTAATCTCTTTCTACTAAAAAGACAATGGCCGCATAAACATGGCTTCCGTAAAACCAGGAAAATGCTAAAGATTACGTTACAAAGAGAATAACAAGTTTATAACTGGAGTTAAAATGCAGCATCATTTCTTTGATGTTGTTTTGTTTTTGTTTATTGCGTAATAATATCGTCTGTAATAAATAGGGCTGTCGGTTTTGCTGATGTGACTAGGACGTATGCTATTTTATATTTTTAACACCAAGTCATCATCTGCCTAGTCTTTTCCTAACTATATTGGGGTCGGACCTGTATTTTACATGAAGCGACTGCCTATCTCACATCCACAACCCGTAAAGGCTGTCAAAGATCTACAAATGACAGCCGGAACCAACGGCTTAACGAGAGGTCTCGATATGTAATGGATGGTTACCCTTCCACGAATCGACTGCGTCAAGCGTAGCTTGAGCTTCAATCAACCAATGCGGCTTTTATACCAAGTGTCGGATTTACAAAAAAGTCTTTGTCTTTTCTTTGTGATTAGTTTCTACATTATAACGTAGAATAATATATCATTGCAATAAATATCACCTTTTAAATACTAGCGGCTGCATCAACCCAACTGTTTCGTTTAACACGTTGCGGAACGGTACCGACTTTTTCAAATTATGGCAGTAAAATTGCCCATACAAGTTACGACCATTGCTATATTCGTACTGCCCTAGAGCAATACTAAAGAATAAATAACACGACGACAGTACTTTCATAGCCGGTTATAGCCGTAATGTCATATAATTATGATTAATCATATAATTATAATTATGATATAGTGTCATATAATGATTAAATATTAAAATTGTATGGCGGTGCCCGTACTGTCATTTTTCAACTTCAAAAAATCTACAGCTAAAGACTACATTAGCAGTAGATTTTTTCGTAGTTTTTTTTTTTCGTTTTAAATAATCCCTGCAAGCCTCTTCTAAGCTCTCCCAAGACGGTTATGCAACAAATAAACATTCAACCCAAGTTTCCAACTAAACCAAATATTACTCCAGTAACCCTAGTTTTATCCATGAATGGCGGTTTCTCGAACAAATAATAGGGTTTTTATCCTACCCTCTGAATAAACCAACGCAGGGAGCGTTGGTTTATTCCCTCCCCTTTGTCTGTATTACGGAACATGGTTCGTTAATTAACCCAGCTATCAATCTGATGAACAGCGCTTTTCTTTGTACGACTGAGTTAGGCTCGATTTCTTTGATCAAGGATGTCACTGACGGCTTTATGGACACTCGATCACGATCGCGAGATTGATGTAGGTCTTAATTGTTGGTATAATTTCCTCGGTAAAAGATTTAAAATAGGTACCTATACATGACAGCATTGTGTTATTAAAGAAAAGCAAATGTATATTTCCTTTATAATTATAAGAACTGACTTTCCGCCTGTGACAAACAATAAATGAATTTGAATATTTTAAACTAAAGTAATTGCTAAATGAATAAAGATATTTATCATTGCAACGTATTTGTGTAAATTATTGTTTGCTGTTTAATATTTTATATTGTATAATTGTACAATACAAATAAATAATTCATAACAGGAAACTCAAGTTTGACCCGTCGACAACCCTGAAAGCGATCGCCGCCGATAGATTCGACATTATATTGTTGCCACAATTTTATTCAAAATCCGAACACAATAGTGACGGGTATCTGGAACGCTACCTTTTTAAATATATTAAAGCGTTCCATAAAAATTACGGCTTAAAAAAAGTAAAGTGGTTTTTTGAAACACTTGATTTTTCGGACCTCATTCCATCAAAAATCACAGTCACTTAAGTTGTTCAATGTTGCAGTGATGACGATAATTAAATTGTAGCTAAATGCAGTTTTAAAATAAAATGTACATGTATATATTTAAAAGGAGGGGAAAAATTCATAGGCCAACAAAAAATCATCCGCATCGCTGTCAACAGGAAAAGTGCCCAAAAGACTGGCAGCATCGTCACGTTGTCAGGCAATGCTGATTCTTTGGCAAAAAAGGCTAGCCCTCTGGTCACTTGAAGAGTTGACCAACAGATTTGGCAATGTCTTAAAAACTAAGTGAGCACAAATGACAGCCGGAACCAACGGCTTAACGTGCTTTCCGAGGCACGAAGGGGTTTTGGTATGTAAAGATGGTCACCCATCCACGAACTAAACGCGGCAAGCGTAGCTTAACCTGATCGATCGCTCCGTGCGGCTGGTATTACTTAGCCACAAGCCCCTTTAAAATTGACCCCCTCTTAATCCCCTCCCCCCTCCCTCTTTAAATTTAATATAAAATTGTAGTTAAAATATATTAAATTTTGTTATATCTTCCCGTTCACCCGAAAGCTTAGTACCAGGGTGTCATAAACGTTGATCGCCCTCCAACAGCATTAAACTATCGTTATCACTTTAACGCCTCACCTTCACTAATTTCGTTACGGCAGGAGCAATCAGCTGGTTCGGTTACTCCGTATAGTTGGTTAATAGGGGAACGCTATCATGCTTGGAAAGAAATTGCGTGGTTTCTATGTAAGTGATCCTTCCGATGAGCATCATAAACTTTCAAATTCATCTTTTCAGTACACTTGCAGGGTTTTGTAAGTTTAGTCGGTCGGAGGCCTAACTGGCGATGTTCTTCAAAAAGGTCAAGTGCGTAGTACTCGCAACCGGCGTGCGTGTATGACCAGGGAGTCTTCTCTCTAAATCCGTCAACAAAGATACGGGCCATCCGAAAGTAGTTCATCAGTCAAAACGATAGATAAAAAATTTTAAAACGGGCAAAAATTTATGGCGAGTAGGGACAGTCGTCAAATCATGTTGTCATTCATTCGGAGTTTGGGCTCCAAACTAATCTTAGGTGCGTAGGTGATAAGGAGTAGGAAACGCCCGTAACTTCTGCCGAAACTACGGATTTCGTGCTTTGGGAGTAGCCCCCAGTTGTATGAACGTAAACGAAGCAAAAGGGGTATTATGTAAGGATCACAGCAGCGCCACCTGCTACACTCCTAAAAAAGTTGCAAAAGGAGTATTATGTAAATACTCCTTTTCAATAGTTTCTGCCAACCCCCATGGGAAGAAGGCGTGAGTTTTATGTTATTTTAGTCGGTTCGATTTCTTTCACGCTCTTAAGGGGTCGCGGGAAAGTCCGAAAGGGGTACCGTGGCCTCTGGCAACACACAGGTAACGGAAGGAACACAGGTGCGTTTTAGTCAGTAAGAGTCTGACACACCCTCCCGCTCCACCCAGAGCGGGAGAAGTTATTTGATAATTTTCCACACAAAAAAAAGCACACATTAAAAACATAATGTGAATGAATTACCATTATTACCGTAATTGTTATTAGTTGGGGGCTTGTGGCTAATTAATAACAGCCGCACGGGTCGATCGATCAGGTAAGGCTACGCTTGCCGCGGTTGGTCCGTGGATGGGTGACCATCTTTACATACCAAGACCCCTCCGTCCCTCGGAAAGCCTAAGTCGTTAAGTCGTTGGTCCCGGCTGTTATCTAATCTTTGACAGTCGTTACGGGTAGTCAGAAGCCCGAAAGTCTGACAACCAGTCTTACGAAGGGGTATAGTGTTAACCAGTAACTGGATTGTGGGGGTTAGATAGGCAGTCGCTCCATGTAAAATACTGGTATTCAGCTGAATCCAGTAAGACTGGAAGCCGACCACATCATAGTTGGGAAAAGGCTATGGAAATGATGAATGTAATGGTTATTAGTTCCCAAAGTTCACAAACGGTGGAAGTTGTATTAATGAATATGAAACTTTCTTCTTCACTTCACTTTATAATCACGGAAAGTTCAAAACATGCTCATATTTACTTTGACACAAACTTTAAGTTTCCTTGCAAAACAAATTCTTTGCATCAAAGAAGTGACATTCAAAAGGTTATGCATTAAGATCTCTTTGATAGAACATTCCTTTGCTTCCAGATCATCCTTTGAATGTATAAAACTTCTCTTCGTGTATTGACAAAATATATTTAAGTTTAGGTACAGTGACGAGCATAAATATTTATACTAACGCAAGATTCAAAAGCAATTTTTTCCTAAAGTATTCATAGATATTTTATGGTGTTACGAACATAGTATTATCAAAACCATACCATTATAAATTGTTATTATTTTTGTAAGCCGGTTGTATTTTTTGCAAAAAGTTTTATATTTTTAACGTTTTTGTGGGTCAGTTTGTAATTTATCTAAGTTACAATAGCCTTAGTTCAACTGGTCATCGCCTTTTATAAAATATTGCTTTTCCCGATGTAGAGACGTTAATTATTGAGGAGTTCTCCTGACAAGAACCAGGAGAACTACCACTCACCATATGCATTGTGACGAGCATAAATGGATAGCAACCATATTAAAGTAGGTACCTAGTCGAATCGCCATTCGTTAAATACTTATTATTTAGTAGTTCCGGTGGCCATCTGTGGTCTTCATCATCAATTCCACTTCACCAAATGGTGCTTTCGGAGACCAAATGCATAAGTAATTATAAAAAAATACTCAAATCGCTATAGGTGTGCCTTTGAAATTTGAGTATGTCCCTCAATTTCCATGGAATCCCCTCATCAGATTATGATTTGATGACAATAGGACCACCTTGGGAGCATAAACTTTAAAAAAAAAAACAAGATCTGTCTACAATTGGCGGAGAAAACGGCGAACAAGAAAAACAAAAATGTTTATTTTTGTTTTTCTTGTTCGCCGTTCCGATATATCCGAATAGGGAAGCTCCTCCTTTAAATTTTCGAAGTCGTTTAAAAATAGGTCTTTTCTAGAAGTCATTATTTTTATTTAACGAGAAAAACGCTTTTGAATTTACGTAATTATAAGGTATTTATGGTCGTGACTGTGCTACTTACTGCTAACGTGGCGTTGTTCGTTCGAGCATGGAATCCACGTACGGGTCGTATTATCTTCGAGAGGCTGTTGGAATTACCTATTGGAGGGGAAAGATAAAGTCAAAGCGATTTTACGTCAATATTGTAGCATGTGCTCTGTCAAGCATGTTTCATATGCATCCAGGTATCTTTATTTTCTTTGATAATGTAATTAAAAATAATACCAGCCTATTAATGTCCTACTGCAGGGCTGAGTCCGCTTCTCAAATATGGAAAGCACAAGCATTAATCACCACGCTTGCTCAAGACGGGTTTCCAATTTTAGACTTATATTGACTTTGAGTCCACGTTTCCTCACGATTTTAGTAAAGTCCAAGATGAACTCAGAAAGTACTTAAGGATGCAAAAAAACAGATAACAACACATATATCTTTACACTACATATCTGTAAAGATACATCGTTATATAGGGTAAAGATATGTCGTTATGTAGTGTTAAGATATGTAGTTATACAGGGTGACATTGAAAACATGCGACAAATCGAAATGGGAGATTGTACTCATCATTATAAACAACTTTTACTAAGGGACCAAAGCTAAAATCCCAAAAAAAAAAACTGCTGTCCCCTACATTTATGTTCGCAATACCTCATCAAAATGTAGGAAAAGCAGATTTTTTTTTTGGGATTACAGCTTTGGTCCCTTAGTAAAAGTTGTTAATAATGATGTATACAATGTCCCATTTCAGTTTGTCGCAAGTTTTCAATTTCAACCTGTATAGTGTAAAGATATATTGTTAAAGATATAACTATTTATAGTAAATTTATTGAAACTATGTATAATACATAGTTATTGAAACTATTAAAAAAATTCCCCGGCCATGATGGCAGAGGCGGCCAGAGAAATACCCAAGCACTCGGCCTGGAACACTGTGTTATGGACCCTCAATGGTGTGGCTATGCGTATGTTGAAGTCCTCCGAGAAGATTCCAGCACCTGTGCCACTACCTGTTTTGGATCCATCTGTGAAGATGCGCAGCTCTGCGGGGCGCAACCCCTCGCATCGGCGATCCTTGTGAAGTTGGATTATGTAATTTTTATCAAAGATAAATTCTTTGGGTACCTGATCATTTATTGCTTTCGTAATGGGAAACTCTTTATTGAGTCCCTCAAGCAGCGCGGTGTGTAGTGTCTCTCTTACCCCAGAGATTCAGTGAATTTAGGCGTACTGCCGCCATCGTCGCTTCCTGCTGTATTAACAGGTAGAGCGGTGGCAGTCCCAGCATGGCTTCGACTGCTGCAGTCGGAGTTGTCCTCATGCAGCCCGTGGTCGCCATGCAGGCAAGTCTTTGCATTCGTTGTAGTTGGAGGCGTTGGAGGCTGTGACTATCTTGGTGCGTGGCCACCAGACCACGGCTCCGTAGGTGATCATGGGGTGGATTACTGCCGTGTACAGCCATAGTATAATTTTGGGGGATAGGCCCCACTTCTTACCTATCGTTTTCTTGCACTGCCAAAAGGTGATGCAAGCCCTGTTTAGTTTGTTGTCTAAGTGACTACTCCAGTTTAACTTACTGTCTAGAATAACCCTGAGGTACTTGACTTCGTTGGCTAACTGAAGTTCTGTATCGAGCAGTATTGGTAGGCGGAAAGGGCATAATGCTCGTTTATCGGCAAACATAACTAATTCTGTTTTGGTGGGGTTCACCGATAGGTCGAATTACCTGCACCATCTTTCTACGATACGTAGTGCCTGCTGAGTGAGATTGCAGATTGTTCCCGTTACTTTCTCCGAAACAAGGATTGCAAGGTCGTCTGCATAATCTATTGTGTAATAGTGGTTCGCGTTGAGTTTGGTGATAAGGTCGTTAATCACCAGATTCCATAGAAGGGGGGACAGCACCCCTCCCTGGGGGCAGCCTCTGGCTATCATAGCCAGCTGTCGCTCATCCTCAAGGCGAACCACTCGTTTGCTTAACATGTTAGTAATCCAGTCCGTTAGTACCTGTTCTACTCCATGTCTGGAGAGGGCGCTGCTGATGCTGGAAAAGTTGGTTTTGTCGAAGGCTCCTTCGATGTCTATGAAAGTGCCCAGGCAGGTGCCTTTCTGATGAACCGCTTCCTCTATCTGGCCAACCACTAGATGAAGAGCGGATTCGGTCGACTTACCCGAGCTGTATGCATGTTGGTTACCGTGTAGCGGTATGGTTTTTAGAGCGCCATCCCTCAACTCCCTATCACATAGCCTTTCCAGAGTCTTTAGTAGAAAGGAGGTCAGGCTGATTGGTCGATGGGCTTTGGCGTTTGTGTAGTGTCCCTTACCTGGCTTAGGGATGAATATGACTTTCACTTTCATCCATCCTTTGGGAACGTATCTAAAGGCCAGGCATGCTCTCATTAATGGCAATTCAGTCTTATTGCGACAGAGGTTGCACCCCATTGTAGTAAGGCGGGGAACACTCCATCGGGACCAGCTGCCTTAAAAGGATGGAAGCTCCAGATGGCCCATTGGAGTTTCTCCAACGTGATCACCCTGCGTGCGTAATGACAATCGTTGTCTGATGGCGTTTGAATTACATCTTGCCAGTCGATTACCTGCGTGAAGACACATCCAAGGAAGTGAGTCTCAATAAGGACGCGTCTTGTTTCTTTTGGCGAGGAAGTGAGTGTGTTGTCAGGTTTGCGGAGGGTAATGGGCCCAGGAGATTTCTGTTGCGCAAGTACCTTCCTTATCCTGCTAGCTTGCTGGGAAGATTCAATGCTACCACAGAATTTGCGCCATCCCACGGTACTCCTGAATCTAATGCACTTTTTGTAACTGGATTTGGCTGCGTAGTAATTATCCCAGTCCTCATCCGCACATGTATTCATGGCTCTGTTCAGAGCTGCCCTTACCTTGCCGCGCTTGCGCTCTAGATCAGCGCCCCACCATAGTTGTTTGCCCGGTGTGCTGCGCAGGGTGGTCTCTGGGCAGGCAGTTTGGTAGCTATCTATCATTGTTTTGGTAAGATAGCTCACTTGTACCTCAATCTGTGTCGTGTCCGCAAACGTCGGCGGATCGCTTGTTGTCGCAAACTTGTATTCAAGGTTACGTGTGTAGGTGGCACGATCCATGTTTTGCGGATTGCGCCGTGGTGGTGTTGGAGAAACACAGACCTGGATGTCGAAGCGGATCTACCTGTGATCAGAGTAGGAGGCATCGTGAGAGACCTGCCACCCAGCAGTGATTTCCGCCGCGCCCTCTGTTGCCAGAGTGAGATCTATGATTGTTCGGCTTCGCCTGGTTACGAATGTTGGTTCGGAGCCGGTGTTTAGTAGGGATAGGTTAGTCGAAAACAAGTATTCAACCAAGGCCCTACCCCTCTCGTTTTCGTGTCTATACCCCACAGTTGATGGTGAGCGTTGGCGTCGGCCCCTACTACGACCTCAAACCCACATCCCTCGCAATGGCTCACGAGGCGGGCGAGGTCGTGCGGAGGCGGCGCCTTCGCCTCGGGCATGTAGACCGAAGCGAAAACGATTATCATACCCATGTTCTCGTCATGCTGTATTAGCAACTTTGCTGCAGAGACATCTCTGCAACATAAGTCAGTTAAAAGATGTGTTTTAAGATTACCTGTGACATAGATGCACGCTTTAGGGTGATCGTGATCTGTGGTTACCAGGAGCTTACCGCCAAGATTGGAAAGTCCTTGTATGCGGCCCGCCCTAATCCATGGCTCTTGGATCAAGGCAATGGCCGTGTGTTGCGCCTCCAGCCACTTGCGAAGCTGAGCCATCGCGATCTGACTGTGGTGGAGGTTTGCCTGCAGGACTTTACAGGTTGACGAAAGGGACGCCATCGCTGGTCGAACCTTCTTCGTTCTCCCCAAGTTTGAGCCCGGCAAACAAGTCGCCCTCGTCGAAGCCGTCCCCTTCCGGGCCCGAAGCCGGTAACAGGAGCATGTCGTCCAGCTCTTCACCCGGTGGAGGGACAGCGCCCTCGGAGGCGGCGGCACAGTCGGCCGACCCTGCTGCAGCAGGTTCAGCTGTGGATGCTTCCGGGTTGTTTAGCGGGGTAGTGGTCCCCCCTGCTGGTGTCTGGGGCAGCTGCTTCGGCGCCTCGCAGATGGTCCCAGTGGTAGGGTCCCATCCCTGAGGGACGTCGGTGAACCTGCCGTTCCGACCCTGGAACTCCACGTACACCGTCCCCAGTCCAATTGAGAGACAACGTCCAGCCTCCGTCAGGACTGGGATTTGGTCCACAGGGACACCGACCACCACAAACCATGCTGCGGTCTGTTTGTCGGCATGCAGAAGTACCCACCTCTTAATGTCGACCCAGGGGTTCTGGTAGCTGAGAGCGCGCCCAATATTGGTTGGCTCTCCGGAGACTCCCTGCTCGTCTGAAATCAAGACGCCACATCGTGCTCGCTTTAGGATCTCCGATTGGCTCTTGACAACTAGCGGGATGCTAGTTTCAGAACATCTCCGGCGAACAGCGGCTTGGCGTTGAAGATCGGTCCTGGAAGGGCTTGCTTAGGAGAGCAGGCCTCGAGAATGATCTGCTTCCGGATAGCAGCGCCTGGTCCAACACGTCCTTGCTGAAGATTCCCGTGCGGTCGCAGGTGATCGCGACGTCTAGGGTCAAGCTGGCAGCTTGGGCGTAGCTTCGCTGGTCGACCTATTTGGATTGGTCAAGACGCGGCCGCTTATGCTCCCCCAAGGTGTCAATGACTCGTTGAGAGCTCGCTTGGCCGCGGCCTGATCCTTCCAATCGGGTCGCTGATTGTTTTTATTGCCAGCAGCCGGAACACTGGTTGGCGGTTGACTTGGCGCTGGTCGGCTTGTGCCGGCCTCTGCCTGTGACTTCTTACCAGCGGAGAAGCTCAGTTGGCCACTCGTCGTCTTGACCGTACTAGCGGCTGTGGCCTGTTTATTGCGAAATAATTAATATTGATTTGTACATAAAAAAAATATATCTAATTAATTAATAAAAATAACTAAAACTATACACAAACGAAAATAGGGCGTCGAAAAATTCATCCACATCGCTGTCGACTGATAATGTACCCAAGAGACGGGCGGCATTGCCACGTTGTATGGCAATGCTTAGCCTCTGGCCAAGGTGAAACCCAGCCCTTGGGTCACGGGAAGTGTCAACCAGCCGTCTGGATATTTCCTTAAAAAGGCCATGAGCACTCGGACACCCCACGGCCCGAGGGTTTCAACCCCAAACGGCTCAAAAATATAATTACCAACTAGGTTATTATACTTACACCGCTTGAGGTTCTCTGCAGCCGCAACAGTAGCGCTAGCATAGCACGCCGTGCCAGGGAGATGGGATGGCGCAAGAGTATCGACACACGTTGCATCCCACACTAAAGGCCTACCCACCTTCCATGGAAATAATGACATGTCGTCTTACCATCGTCGCGTGCCAGGCAAAAGGGTTCTAATACAGCTGGAACGCCGACGATGACAAGAGCTCGTCGGATGATGTCATTAATGTTCGCGTGCTGCGCTAAGCGACACGCACTTCGGGTGCAAGACAGGCCGTGGTGTCGAGACTGTTGACAACTTCGCCACAGTGACAGCGATAAGGAGAACAATATGGAGCTCCTAGTCTTAGGGAAGCAGCAAGGCGGAAAGTAGTGTCGTCGAACAGAGTACAGTGTTCAAATTATCAGCTCTTTTCTAGTTGATATTTAACTCGCTCACCAACTTACAGCGCAGGTATCGTGTTTGGGCTCATTGTACTGGTCTCAATAAATAGGTTATAGCTAGATGGTGATCAGGGTCTGATGCTGGAAAAGGAAAGATAAATGAGGGTAAACTAATAAGTACCTTCACTTTGGGAAAAATACCTACAGGGCCACAGATTTCGGCGAGATACGTATCGATGGCAGCGTGTCTGACCTACTAGTAATATATGAAGTTTAAAAAGTAGGTAATAAAAATTAAATTTAAAATTTAAAAACCCCAGACACTAACAAAATCATCTTATAAGTAACAAAATAATACATATTGGGCCCTTTCAGTTTAATATAAATTTAGGTAATATTTTGAGCCAAGCGTCGTCTAGTCGGGCGACGGCTAAAGAAAACGTCTAACAGACGAGGCTAGACGTAGCAATAATGATTGTATGCTATTGTAGAAAGAATAGCCGCTTTTAACTTTCTATTTTCATTAGCTGTCCTCCGACTCGACGATGCTTGGCTCAAAATATTACCTAAATACGTACCTATTATTTTGTTACGTTAGTATTTTGTAAATGTTTTTGTTAGTGTCAGGGTTTTTTTTAAATTTATAATTAAACATATTGTTAACATTATCTATTAAATTATTTTATGAAAAACATTTTTTTGTTAACTATAAAAATAGTAGCCCGTTGGCATCAGGAATAGGAATAGGATAGGAGGACTGGATACATGAGTGACATGTTCCAAATAATAAAAAAATATAACGAAATATGTAGTTACATAACACTGGATTTGCAAACTTGAACCAAAATTGAATTGAATTTTTTTTTGATATAAGTATATCCAAAACAAAATGCAATTCTATTTAGGTACAGTCTTCAAAACCTTCAAAATACGGTGGAGGTCTGCCCGGCTTGGACAGAGCACCGCCGTGTCCTCGTGGAGGCGTTCGGCAGCAGAGATCTCTTGCGTCCGGCCCTGGTTCAGGCCATGGTACGGAGCGAGAGGGCATGGGCAGCCATCACCTCCTACTGCGAAGCAGTAATGCTCACAAAGGAGGAAGCGGGCCGGTTGGGGGAAAGGCAAATTTCGCGCCCTCTGGCCCCTAGCGGCCGCAGGAGACGCCCTGGGCGTCGGGAATCCCGGGCGGATTTCCGGTCACCGTAGGCGCGGGCTTGCGGATGGTGAGCAATGGGTAGCTCACCGTCCGGTAAGGACCAGGCCCGGGTCAACGGCGAGTTGTATTCCACTAGTGAGGGGTCCACTAGGGCCGATGGCTCCCGTTGTCGCGGGAAGGTACTAAAAGGTTACCGAGGCCCCTGGCAACACAAGCACCGGAATAAATACGGGTGGGTTTTAGTCAGTAAGAATCTGACACACCCTCCGCTCCGCCCAGAACGGGAGAAGTTATTTGATGATTTCCGAACCAAAAAAAAAAAATGTTGCCGCAAACTGTCAAATTTATCTTGTACAAGTAACAACGATAAATGACAGATGACACTGAGTCGTATGGTAGACCAATTATGTACTCATAACAAAACAAACAACCTACTGAACTACATATGTATGCAGTATCTGTTGATGAGCTAGCTAATAAAGCCATCTGTTGTAGCTGTTTTCCCGCCTCGAGCGCAATTCTGTCCGATAGAACACCCCTGTTCACTGCATAGCTATTCTGATGTTTACCATTAAAAATATTTGTACTAATGAAATGTTGTTCGTCAAATGTTGTAATAAAGAAATAAAAATAATTTATTTGCACCTTGAAGTAAAACTATGGTTTATAATAAAAATATACGGTTAGTAAAGTTACATGTTAGAGTTGCAGCCACCTGTCGGGGTCGCGGGAGGGTACTTATGGGTCACCGAGGCACCCGCAACACAGGCAACAGGAAGGAATACGGGTAGGTTTTAGTCAGTAAGAGTCTGACACAGAAGTTATTTGATGATTTCCCACCCTCAAAAAAAAAAAAAAAGAGAGTTGCAGCCAATACCTAAGCTAAGATAACTTAATATATTGTAATTATAGGTACGGGTATCAGCCCACCCTCGTTACCATTATAGCTGATATTTAGCCCAACTAGGCTGTATTTTAGACTGGTATGTACTACCTTAATCTTACTTGCAGATTTCCTCCGTATGGTCAATACAGAGGCCTTTCTGTCTCTCATGACGGGCCGTTCTTCGGGCCGACTTCACCCACTATAGTGGGTGAAGTCGGGCACTATAGTCGGTGAAAGGTATACCTTTCATCGCATCTATACCTTTCTTTTTAGGGTTCCGTACGTCAAAAAGAAAAACGGAACCCTTATAAGATCACTCGTGTGTCTGTCCGTCTGTTACAGCCGATTTGCTCCGAATCTAGTGGACAGATTAAGTTGAAATTTGGTACACATAGATTTCTGTGACTCAGACACGGACGTGTAACGTTAATAAATTTATTTTGAATATGAGGGTCACTTTCGGGGGACTAATTGGGAAATTAAAAAGAAAGCGTACTGTGTGACATATTATATGAAAGGGCTTGTTGTGAGGGTCTCAAAAGATGTATATTTTATTTATAATTTTAAAATAAATATTTTTAAAGTTATAGAAAAGAGTTGGATTTGAAAATGCTGGTTTTGTTTGAAACTAAAATTATACAAACGAGACAAGAAGTAATTAGGGCTTCATTTTTAATTAAAAAAAATTGGTAGCTATATTAACAAAACCCGCACAAACTTAAATAATAATTCTAATTGCCTAAACGAGAATATTCTGTAGGTTATTACGGTAGACGAAACATGACACTAACGTTTCTAATTTACGAGTAATACAACAAAAAATAAAGGGTTACAACATTTTTTTACAAAGTATCTTACTCTGTGGGTGGCATTGTGGATGCAACCTGTCTACAAATAACAATATTATGATGTGAACTATGTTTTAAAACACTCCTCATTAATTTGTTCTCAGTTATCAGTCACGGCGTCCTCAGCTTCCGCCTGACGCAGGTTCTCACCGGACACGGCAGCTTCGGGAGGTTCCTATGTCGGATACGGCAGGAGGAAACGCCCGGGTGTCACCACTGTGTGGATCGCCCGTAGGACACGGTGGAGCATACGGTGGAAGTCTGCCCGGCTTGGACAGAGCACCGCCATGTCCAGGACCAGGACCGGGTCGACGGCACGTTGTATTCCACGGGCGCCTCAAAGAGATGTCGTCAGCACAAATGTAGGGATCCACTAGGGCTGATGCCAGCCGGGGTCGCGGGAAGGTACTAAAGCGTCACCGAGGCCCCTGGCAACACTGGCAACGGAAGGAATACGGGTGGGTTTTAGTCAGTAAGAGTCTGACACACCCTCCCGCTCCGCCCAGAGCGGGAGAAGTTATTGGATGATTTCCCACACATAAAAAAAAAGTTATCAGTCACTAGTTCTGTAACAAAATATGATAATCGGAATGTAATATGCAGAAAACTTGCGACAATTACAGTCAATTCACAACACACTGCCATTTCTTGTAGTATTATGACAAAAATCACGAAATTTAAAAAAAATATATACTTGTTCGATTAGAACACTAACAAACCATTAATTTAATACTAAACACTTACAGAAGTAATCATAAATCTAGTAATTATGTTTTTTTTAATAATTACCCGTCCATGCTCTTTTTTTGGATTGGAAATCATCAAATCACTTCTCCCGCTCTGGGCGGAGCGGGAGGTAACGGTTGCCCATGCCCTCTCGCTCCGTACCATGGCCTGAACCAGGGCCGGACGCGAGAGATCTCTGCCGCCGATCGCCTCCACGAGGACACGGCGGTGCTCTGCCCAAGCCGGGCAGACCTCCACCGTATGCTCCACCTTGTCCTTCGCGTGATCCACACAGTGGTGATCGCACCGTGTCCTCCGGGCGATCCACACACCCGTCCATGCTGACCACAAAATACACTCACAATGAAATGTCAATTTTATTTATTTTTGTTACTTCATTCTCGCTTCTATGCTTTTTGGTTGTTTAGTCTATGATTCGTTCATTACATTTGGAAAAAGGCAAAATACACGTTCCAAATATCCTAATAAAACGTGTATTTTGCCTTTTTTCAAATGTACAGTAAAGTCATAACTTTATTGTTCATTTTCCACTACAAATGTAACTCCAATCACACGAAGCACGTCGACGACATTTTTTCAAGTAAGTCAAGTCACATGAAGCAACCGAGTGGCTAAGGTTTTATTGTAAAATTATATTACTAATTTTATTTATTGAAACATTAACAAAAACGTCAAACATTATAGGCTATAAAATGTTTAACGCACCTGTCGAGTTACAACAACGAGTAAAATCATCCGTAAAGTCTGACTAATTGGCCATAATCCACAACAGGCATATTACTAATGGCCAAATGTGGCCGCTTCTGAATGGTAATTTACTGCTTTACTGGTCTGCGGTCTCGTTATTTTAAGAGTTACATCCTTTGATAAATTAACATGGTAATCAAAATACCAGTTACTGACATTTGTAGCTTGTAGAGTAAGCAAATTGAAGTAGGGCTTGCCATGTTTGTTGAATTATCCGATAACCGGTGGAGCAGATGAGTCCTGGACTGGAGACCGCGTATCGGCAAGCTTAGTTTGGAATGCCCCCAAGCCAGATGGACCGACGACCTTAAAAAGGTGTCTGGAACAGACTGGATGCGGAAGGCGAAGAACACGGAGTTGCCTGGGAGAAGCCTGTCTCCACCAGTAGACTGCGATAGACTAGGAGCTCATTGGTTGAAAAATACGAATCCATAATTAAAACATTGTAGTCAAAATGCCTCTTTTAATACAGGTAAAGATTGAGCATTGAGCACCACATTATGCACGGGCTTTGAGTTAGCGCCACATTTTCATTCCAGCTTTTTCTTTAAAAAATCGCAGTTCAAATCACACAGATACTGCTTAAACACTTGACAAAAAGAAAAGTATGTTAACGAAGTAAATATGATACTTAACATGACGCATGTATTCCTCGAAGGGTGAGGCAGAAGTGTACCTAAAGTACACCCACATTTCGCCAGTCATGTTTAAGTCCCGTGTAACAGGGCGAGCTAAAGTCGGGGGTTATTTTGCTGTAATCACCACACTTGACAAACAGAAAAGTAAGTGAACGAAATTAATATGCTACATAACGTCATGCCCGTGATTCCCAAAGAGTTAGGCAGACGTGTACCTAGTACACCCACATTTCGACAGTGTTTAAGCCCATGTATCAGGGGGCGAGCCTATTGCCATCAACCGGGCACAAATCCAGAGAAAGACCTTAAGCTCAGTAGTGCTTGCGATCACTAGACCAATGAGGCCAATATGATTCAATAATATGTCATTTCTGGATTTATGCCCGGTTGATAGCAATAGGCTCGCACCCTATTACATTGGACTTAAACATAACTGGCGAAATGTGGGTTGGGCAGAGGTGTACCAGCGTGTACTGGTACACCTCTGCCCAACCCTTCGGGGGAACAAGGCTTGATATTAGGTTATGTTATGTTAATTTCTGCTAATAACCTTACGGCGTAATCTCACAGTTTTAACGATACCGACTATGAATCTGTAATAACCAATTTGAGTGTAACGTGATCACCTAGTCACTCGAATGAATCTCATTTTCCGACACATTAGCGACGATATTATTAAACCTTCTATCGTTCTAGAGAAATTCGTAATTTCTTATAATTAATCTGCCTTTTGATTGCCGCTTCGCTTATTTTGCGAAGACGGTTAATGGGTTTGCGTTGTTATCGCGATAATGACCGGGAAGTGAGTTTGTAAAATTATTGTTTAATTAATTGTGAGAAAAGATAATGCGAAAGCAATTCCGAGTTATTCACAGAGCATTTCATTTTTTTTTTAAATATATTTTAGAATCGACCTGAGACCGTTGCAGTGCTACACACATCTTTGTGTCGACAATGAATCGGCGCTGGCCTACACCCTAATTGCGTAACACAGTTTGAATCACAATCCGAGAGATTTGAAGCTTAATGCTGCATTGCAGACGAATTTTTTAAACCTATGAGGTTTAAAAACTTCGTCTGCTCAATAACGTAAATTACGCCATGGACGTGGGTGAACTGTTAAAATGAAACCATTTGATAATCAATGATAAATTGTAATTTTATGTGTGTTACGCAATTGCCCCTTGGGCTGCAAAATTGAATGTATATTTTGTCGCCCGGCTGTGCCGAATCGTGACGAATCTAACAGAACCGAACACGCGTCGCCGCCTTATTAATTAAAATTCGCGAGTGATACAATGATTTCTCACATTGTGGTCAATATGTTGCAATACAGACCTCAATTAGAGATGTCATCCTTTCAATTCAATATAGACTACAAGGTACAAAACCGTTCAAAAATATATTCTCTCCATATAGAAACAGAGAGTTGAGGGATGGCGCTCTAAAAACCATACCGCTACACGGTAACCAACATGCATACAGCTCGGGTAAGTCGACCGAATCCGCTCTTCATCTAGTGGTTGGCCAGATAGAGGAAGCGATTCATCAGAATGCACCTGCCTGGGCACCTTTTCGAAGGAGCCTTCGACAAAATCAACTTTTCCAGCATCAGCAGCGCCCTCTCCAGACATGGAGTAGAACAGGTACTAATGGACTGGATTACTAACATGTTAGGCAAACGAGTGGTACGCCATGAGGATGAGCGACAGCTGGCCGATAGCCAGAGGCTGCCCCCAGGGAGGGGTGCTGTCCCCCCTTCTATGGAATCTGGTGATTAACGACCTTATCACCAAACTCAACGCGAACCACTATTACACAATAGGTTATGCAGACGACCTTGCAATCCTTGTTTCGGGGAAAGTAACAGGAACAATCTGCAACCTCACTCAGCAGGCACTACGTAACGTAGAAAGATGGTGCAGGGAATTCGACCTATCGGTGAACTACACCAAAACTGAACTAGTTATGTTTACCCATAAACGAGCATTAGGCCCTTTCCGCCTACCAATACTGTTCGATACAGAACTTCAGTTAGCCGACGAAGTCAAGTACCTCGGGGTTATTCTAGACAGAAGTTAAACTGGAGTAGTCACTTAGACAACAAACTAAGCAGGGCTTGCATCACCTTTTGGCAGTGCAAGAAAACGATAGGTAAGAAGTGGGGCCTATCCCCCAAAATTATACTATGGCTGTACACGGCGGGAATCCACCCCATGATCACATACGGGGCCGTGGTCTGGTGGCCCCGCACCAAGCTAGTCACAGCCTCCAATAAACTACAACGAATGCAAAGACTTGCCTGCATGGCGACCACGGGCTGCATGAGGACAACTCCGACTGCAGCAGTCGAACCCATGCTGGGACTGCCGCCGCTCCACCTTTTTATACAGCAGGAAGCGACGATGGCGGCAGTACGCCTAAATTCACTGAATCTCTGGGGCAAGAGAGACACACTACACACCACGCTGCTTGAGGGACTCAATAAAGAGTTCCCCATTACGAAAGCAATAAATGACCAGGTACCCAAACAATTCATCTTTGATAAAAAATACATAATCCAACTTCACGAGGATGGCCGATGCGAGGGGTTGCGCCCCGCAGAGCTGCACATCTTCACAGATGGATCCAAAACAGGTAGTGGCACAGGTGCTGGAATCTTCTCGGAGGACTTCAACATACGCATAGCCACACCATTGGGGGTCCATAACACAGTGTTCCAGGCCGAGTGCTTGGGTATTTCTCTGGCCGCCTCAGCCATCATGGCCAGGGAAGTTAAGGACCACTCGATACGCATACTCTCAGACAGCATGGCTGTCCTGCAAGCGCTAAACAGTCATACAGTTGACTCTGGGCTAATATACGAGTGCCACCAGCGCCTCAACCAGGTGGGTAGCCTCAACAACATAACCATTCAATGGATTAAAGGACACAACGGTTCACTAGGCAACGATGCAGCCGATGAACTTGCCAGAAGGGGATCGAGCATGGTCCCACCAGTGGGACCTGAACCCATCGTGCCACTCCCCTTCGGGTACTTACGCATTCTGGTAAGGAAACGCACCAAAGATAAACATCTCAAACTATGGTCGGACCAAGGTGAGTGCAGGTAGGCCAAGGAAGCACTTCCTACAATTGATGGTCGCCTTAAGAAACGGGTTCTTTGACTAACTAAACTACAGCTGCGCACTGTTACAGCAGCTATAACAGGCCACGGGTCATTTAACAAACACCTCTTTGTCATAGGAGTCACAGACAGTCCGCTGTGCAGGGCCTGCATGGAGGACGACGAGACAGCAGCACATGTGCTACTAAACTGCCCAGTGGTCGCCACATACAGGGCAAAGTACTTCAGTAACCCAGGTACCCTCCGTGAGATGGTCAGTAACATCAAGGCGTTGCTGGCCTTCCTTGAGGAGCTGGGGTGGATCGAATAATTGATTTCCCACCCGTACGCAAAATACGCGCATTGACGTGGAGTTGCGGACACCAGCCCGTATTACCTATTACCTATAGAAACAGAGCACCAAACAAGATCGTAGCAATATTCGGACTACACAGGAAAAACGTAACGGCTGGAAATAAACAAGTTGTTGCTATTAACAACCGAGTGACTTGGTTCGGCGGGAGCCTGCAATGCTTGTTGCTAGAATTGAACAAGTGCAATACATGTTTATTATTAACAAAGCTCTAGGGACGTTCTAAATAAGTCTTGGTAATTTGTAGCCGTATAAATTTAGCCAAGCCATTTAGATTGGCTAAATTTGGTTTTTTAAATTTGGTTTTCTTGGCTAAAATTGGTTCAGTAGCTTGGTTTTTT
The DNA here is from genome assembly GCA_905333075.3 of Atethmia centrago. Classification (NCBI taxonomy): domain Eukaryota; kingdom Metazoa; phylum Arthropoda; class Insecta; order Lepidoptera; family Noctuidae; genus Atethmia; species Atethmia centrago. The sequence goes on along the minus strand of HG995374.1, from coordinate 23,379,059 downwards.
CCGTGCATATTTATGTATTACCACACATAACGCCATAATATAAATACGTAGTATATTCCCAACATATAGTACATAAGTTATATTTTGTTAGGCTCGAAACATGAATATAATTCAGGACTTACGAGTCATTGGGTTAAGTATTCGCAATCTCCGCTTTTGTACCAGAAGCACAGATTTACATAACAGACGGATTATGAACTTCTCATGTTCAATTTTCGGCGGCATACGGATACCATCGCTTTAGACGTTTTGACTCTTAGGTACATGCAATGAAACACCTTTAAATGATGATAATTCGCTTTCAGGTAAAATATAGATTTTAAGTCTGTGTGCTTATTACGAGTAAGTACTTATTAAGGTTTTCCGAGTTTGCTTGATTATAATTTTAAAAAGCTTTCACGGATAATTTGTGGACTGATATTCTTAAAAGCATTTGGTTGTTTGAAATTATTTTACGTCATTTAAAATAAAACGTGATTAACAAGAAAGACTTCATACTTATTATATAATGCACGACAATGAACCACGCGCTTACGCCTCTGAATTTACAAAGTACAGAAAGGTATGTCATCTGTGCCAAAATGGTACGTACGGTCAGTCAGACATTCACGGAATAAATGTCACTTTACAAACCTGTTCGCATGCAAAGGGCGTGTTTGGCCCTAAATTAAGAGCATATTGATGTTATGTTATTAATATTCATCGAGATATTTGGATCGTGTCCACGTTGATTTTATGTGTGGTTCCAGCATTTTCCTCATGTCAGATTACAAAAAGGTTAATAGGTACAATGTGTTTTGGGGATCTACCATCTTACGATTACATAGAGTAAGCCATTGAAGCTTGTTTTTTTTTTGTGATCACTGTATCTTAAAGATATCTGACTTTAATTTTACAACCACTTTCTTTCAAATCGCGTTATACACAAATAACTTTAATTTTGAAAGTTTTCACTTTGTAGTGTTTTTTTTTTTTGGAAGTCGGTTTTTATTTTTCACTTTTTAGTGAGTCAGTTTGTGCTCATCACCTTTTACAAAATATTGCTTTGCCCGATGCAGGGACATTAATTGTCGAGTAGTTTTTCTGGTAAGAACCAGGAGAACTGCCACTCACCATATGCATTGTGATGAGCATAAATTGCTTAGCAACCATATTAAAGTACGTAATCGAATCGCAACCCGTTAAATACTTATTACTTAGTAGTTCCGGTAGCCATCTGTGTTCTTCATCATCAGTTTCACTTCACCAAATGGTGCTTTCCGAGAGCAAATGCACCTGAATCGCTATAGGTGTGCCTATAAAATTTGAGGATATCCCTCGATTTCCATGGGATTCCCTCATTAGATTCTGACTTGGTGACAATGGGACCATCTCGGGAGCATACCCTTTCAAACACAATTGAATTTTAAAAATTAGTCCATAATTGACGAAGAAATCAGTGAACATACATTAAAAAAAACATACATACAGACGAACATATAACCTCCTCCTTTGTGGATGTTGGTTAAAAATAGTAACCTTCTTAATAAAAAACCGGCTAAGTGCGTGTCATGGGTTCCGTAGTTAGGATTACTCGGGATGAATTTATACCAAAAACAAACTTAACATTGTAGGCGAGAAACATGTTCTCCCATACATCGATATACCTCACGGTCAATTCTCCAACTGCAATGTAAGTTGGTCGACTATTACTCGTTAACTTGTAAAGCCTACTTAGCTGTGATAGTTTTCCCTTTAATTTCATGATATGTAGTACTGCCATGATTTTTTTTCACATCTTCATAAATAACCATTTAGCTGGGGGACGACACTTGACTCTAACAAAAATTAACACTTTCAAGCTTAATATTACGCAAACGGATCATTGAATCGAAAAATGATGTTTACAGACCCTCAATATTTACGAACGGCCTATATACACCATGGGATAGACGAGAAAAAAAATAACATCATGACGTGCATGGGAGGTACACTAAATAAAGATACCAAATTTTATTTTACTACTATGTCGGCGTGATTAATTTGTATACATAATCAGCCTATAATGTTCCCACTCCGCTAGGACACAAGCCTCCTCTCTGTGAGAGGGAGTAGGCCGTAATCCACAACACGGGCCCAGTGCGAGTTTGTAGATGTCACATGTCTTCGAATTTTTGGTTCTAGGACATGCCGTTTTCCTCACGATGTTTGCCTTCACCGTTTTGGGAGCAGTGGTGCTGTAATAATTTACACAAAGTAAAGCGCCTGTCTGGGTTCGAACCTACGACATACAACTCGTAAGCCGCGGCCGTTACCACTGGGCCACCACTGCTCCATTAATATGTATACCTGTGCCAAATTACAGCTTTCTAGTACTTAGCGTCTCTGAGCTACAGCGGGGATAGACAGACAGACGTACATGGCGAAACCATAAGGGTTCCTTGTTTACTACGGAACCCGAAATACAACAACACAATATCAAACTTCTATTATTATGGATGCCTCAAACCAACCAAAATCAAACGTATACTCGTAAGAACTGACCCGTGCTGACCCTATAAAAAATAGGGTAGCTATTCAAATACGTACGTTAAGATCATGATATTGCCATGTTTTAGCACAGATGTCACGAACTGTATGTCCGCCTGCCGAATCAAACCACATTTGTGTATTGGAAACAACAGATCTTGGGTATGAATTGGAGGTCGGACGTGCTATAGATGACCTAGTTCTGTTGAAATATTCTAGGTCCTAGGTATAACAGTTTAGCCAGATGTAGCCAGAGATATCCTGATAGGAAACTACACGGTTAACTACCAGAATACCAAATTTAAATATATTTATATATATTGTGATAACGTGATACCACTTGAGAGAGTTCTGACAAGTCGTAGAGCAAAAACAGGGTTATATATTTTTTAATATTATATTATTTTTAATATATTTAAATATAAAAGAACCGACAGCCATAATAGAACGATAATGATTGGATTAGAGTAACACACTGCCAATTACAGGTTCTCACGGATAAAAACAGAAAAATACAACAAAGATATTAATAGGATTATTACTATTTTGATATGACGAAGAGGGGGTTGTAGTAAGTAATAACAGGCACACATGTCGATCGATCAGGTTAAGCTAAGTTATCTTTACATACCAAGACCCCTCCGTGCCTTGGAAAGCACGTTAAGCCGTTGGTCTCGGTTGTCATTCGTGGATCTTTGACAGTCGTTACGGGTTGTCAGAAGCCCTAAAGTCTGACAACCAGTCTTGCCAAGGGGTATCGTATTACCCAATTTCTGGGTTGTGGAGGTCAGACAGGCAGTCGTTCCATCTGAAACACAGGTTTTTAGCTGAATTTAGCTAGACTGGAAGCCGATCCCAACATATTTGAGAAAAGGCTAAACAGTTGATGATGACTATTTTGATATGATATTTCTAATAGTAGATGCATTCAGCACAGTCATGCTCTTTCAACGCTCAGTCAAATTTCAGCCGAGAGTGTGCTGAAAAAGTTTTGTTAGTAAATGGGTCTAATAGGAATCTTGTTTCTCTATTCCTTAACTCCCAAATCTCGTAGACATAGGTAACTTTACGACCTAAATAACTTTCTAAACTAAATCCGAATCGTCAATCAGAACAGGCATCTTAGTTCACTCCGTAATATAAACACTACAGATTGGTATAATTGTTATTTGCGATGTTACGTTTTTTTCCCTAAATGCCCCAAATAAATAAATAGAATAAAAATCATTTCATTTTTATTTTATTAAAATTAAAGGTTAGTATACAAACAACTTATAAACTAATGTTAGTACTTAAATTCTACCAGAAGATAATTATAAGTTTATTATTAGGTACACACAACATCCACTCTGTGGCGTGTAGGCGTATCCAATTTCCCAGCATCGGGCTGTCCGCTATAACCTTCAGAATGCTGTTGTGGCTGGCGCGAATCCGGCGCATGATGGATGCGCTTACGCATGAGTGCAGGAAATCCATCTATTTCCACCTCTGCAAACATGCCCGAAGCACTTCAGTATCAGCTGTAGTAGTGCTGTAGTAGTGTATGTGGGACTACCCACAAAAATATCGAAAGTACATTGTGCAATTTTTGTAGTCCTACAACGATGAGCCAGATGATTCAACGTCTACTATTAATTCGAACACTGAAATTAGGCAAATTATGAATTATATTCAGCTAAGTGCAATGTTCAATCGATTCGATTGACGAACGTAATTTCTCTTTTACACACATTTGCTTAATAACAAATTATTCTCCCTGTAATCAAAATAAAATCTTTTTTATTATTACCCAGAAGAAACCTTATTTATTTATTTATTTAACAGTTTATGTACACACATATAAACAGACAAGAAGAAAGGAACAGATCTTAATAGATCTGATACATTAAAGTTGCCGTCGGAAGACGATAAAAATAACACCATATTATATTTTGAGACGTTCGTTCGTTCAGTAAACCGACATAACTCTAACGAGGTACGACAGTTAGGAAGTCTCATTTTGTTGATGCTAATATGCAGGTTTGGTAAAGATGAAAACTAACTTTTGGCGAAACGTTGCCGTCATGTAACTTTTAACCACTGAGGTTTGAAGTTATATGACTGGAAACCAGAATAATGCTAAATTGACTCTAACTAGACTCTCTCACTTTGTCTGCACAAAAAACTAAGTCAAGCCAAGCCAAGTCAAGTCAAGTCAAGCCAAAGCAAGCCAAGGCAAGCCAAGCTAAGCCAAACCAAGCCAAGCCAAGCCAAGCTTGCTGACTATAGGCAATCTTTAAATACTAGCAAAAGCTAAATAATAAAATCTTATGTTTTTAATACAAGTAAATCCATTCTAGTCTGGGAAGAAAAATACATAAAGCTGTGATTTTTCTTCCCGGTAAGTACGACGTTGACACGTAAAGTGCCAGCAATAGTAACGATCTACATAACAATATCCCTTCTAATACATATGTAACCGATAAAATATCCATGAGTCGATCGGTAGGGTGGCGGGCAGGACATATCAATATTTATTGGGGACTTACATTGTATGGGGAACGCAGAAATACAAGTCAATAAGAAGAGCAAGGATCTGTTTGATTCAAAACTAATATTTAGCGACGGAACTCAATCAATACAATAAATATACGTAAAGGTGAGGTAGTTGATGATTATTTAAGTATCACGATGCAACAACTGTACCTACTTGACAAATATATTCGAACTAACGCTGCCATCTTGTTTTTGGGTTCCGAACCTCAAAAGGAAAAACGGAACCCTTATAGGATCAATTCGTTGTCCGTCCATCCATCCGTCAGTCTGTCTGTCTGTCAAGATCCTTTTTCTCAGGAACGCGTGGAGGTATCAAGTTTAAATTAATATCAAACACGGTCTACGGTTCCTCGAAGTTAAAAAAAATCTAGTTTCTAAGAAAACGCAATAAAAAAATATGGCCATTTATGCAACGTATTTTGATACTCGCAAATAAATCAAAACCTTTAGGGTACTTCCCGTTGACCTAGTCATGAAATTTGGCTAGAAGCAAGGTCTCACAGTACAAGTAAAGGACAAATTCTGAAAATCATTAATTTATAGTTTCATGACATTTTTTTTGCGAGACAAATTTACATTTGCTGTTGGACAATTGACCGTGACGTATGTCAAAGTGTCGATGTATGGGAGAACATTTTTTCAACTACAAAGTTAAGTTTGTTATTGGGGTAAATTCATCCCAACTACAGAACCCATTTCATTGTGCGTGGTCCGACACGCACTTGACAGGTTTCTTCAATCATCATCATCATCAAGCCTTAGTAGTCCACTGCTGGACATAGGCCACTCCTATTGCACGCCATCAGCTCGATTCTCGGCAACTCTGATCCAGCTGCTACCAGCCACCCCGCGGAGATCGTCGCTCGTCCTAGCCTGGGGGCATTCTACCTTACGAATCGGCAAGATTCGCGGTCTCCTCAGAAGAACACGTCTAACCCAAGTGTCATCGGTTCTACGACTAATATGGCCGGCCCATTGCCACTTCAGCTTGTTTATTCTGTGAGATATGTCGACAACTCTGCCGGATCGCATCGTTCTGGATTCGATCCCTCAGAGAGACTCCAGACATAGCTCTTTTCATAGCTCGATAAGCGATCTTGAATTTATGGACCAGCCGTACCGTGAGTGTCCACGTTTCGGCTCCGTAAGTCAGAACAGGCAGGGCGCACTTATTGAAGTTCTTCAATACAACTTCACAAATGCGTACTTACGGTGGAGCATAAGGTGGAGGTATGCCCGACTAGGGCAGAGCACCGCCGTGTCCTCGTGGAGGCGATCGGCGGCGGAGATCTCTCGCGTCCGGCCCTGGTCCAGGTACGGAGTGAGAGGGCATGAGAAGGCGTCTACTCCTTTTACGAAGCAGTAATGCTCGCGAAGGAGGAGGCGGAATGGGTGAGGGGAGGCAAAGATCGCGTCCTCACTCCCCTAGCCGCCGCAGGAGACGCCCTGGGTGTCGGGGATCCCAGGCGGATTCCCGGCCACCGTAGGCGCGGGATTTTGTACGGTGAGCAATGGGTATCTCACCGTCCAATAAGGACCAGGCCTGGGTTGACGGCGCGTTGTGTTCCACGCGCACGTCAAAGAGATGTCAGGGCAAGTGTAGGGGTCCACTGGGGCCGAATGCCTGCCGGGGTCGCGGGAAAGTCCGAAAGAGATACTGTGGCCTGTGGCAACACAGGCAACCCCTCCCGCTCCCCCAGAGCGGGAGAAGTTATAAGTTGATAATTTCCCACCAAAAAAAACACTACATACGACTTATATTTATAAGTAGACATAGATTAAACATTCTCAGAATAAATATTCCATTATTTTCTTTCTCATAGAAAACCAGGCAATCCTCGGCTCTCCTTCTGCTTGATTAGCCCGTTTTGAATCAGTCTGAGTAGGTACTTTTCAATGATAAATTAGTCTGAATAATAGTACCTGTTCCTGTTGGGTATGTTATAATTATGTCAGCTCAATTATATTTAGATACGAGTATGATAAGTCTAACATTCCATTGAAATAAATCCACAGATAGATCGTAGCGAAGGCGATAAAAATGTCCTTAACTTGGAATCTATTTCTGTAAAGACAACGTGCCTGTCAGTCTCGGGGGACTCTCTACCAGTTAATTTAAATGGAACAGAAGTTGTTAAAATTTTCTGAAAAATTTCAGTATTTAGCTTTTTAAATTCTGAGGTTAATTTCTGTCGCTGCTCAGTTGATTATTACCATGGTGAGATGTCAGATGTTACACATCATTTGCGACTACTATAAGGCTCGCTCGTTTTTTGTTCGTGTAACCTACGAGTACATCTGTGAGCTGTGTCTTTATAGTAATATGTACTTTTATATTCACTCACTCATCGTGGTCTTAGTTTATATCATACTTGCACTGCTCTGCCTCAATGCATCGTCAACCCCACTGCGGAGCCTCTTCGTGACACTAAGCTGGGTAAATTAGTACTAAATTATGTAGGCAACCATTAATCATATTCTCTAAGTCTATACTAACTAAGACTACTTAGTCTGCGTTTTGAGATACCGTGATAATCGTTTTATTAACATTTTGCTATCATGTTTTCGGTTTTATACTCAGGTATTTGATTCGGGTTCGCTAAATTAGCCTTAAACTTCAACTTTGTTGTGTTATGCTTCAATATGGGTCGTATGGTGGCATTCCCAAAACAAAAAAATTCACATTTATAATATTACTAGTTTCTGCAAGAGGTTTCACCCGCGTTCATGTCGAAAATTATCCCACGGGAACGTACTGCCGGAATAAAAAGTATCTTATGTGTTAATCCAGGTTATATATACATATATATAGCCTGCCAAACCTGCCTGCTGGGTATATGTGTGCCAAACTTTATCTAAATCCGTTCAGCCGTTTTTGCGTGATTGAGTAACAAACATCCAAACATACAAACTAACATTTATAATATTACTAGCTCTCCCCGCGGTTTCTTCCACATAAGTCTCGATCCCGTGAGAATATCGGGATAAAAAGTATCCTATGTCCTAATCCAGGTCATGGTCCAACAAATCCGTTTTGTTCTTTTAGCGTGAAAGCGTAATCAACAAACAAATAAACAAACAAACTCACTTTCGCATTTATAATATTAGTAAGAAAAGCATAGTAGGATTTAATACTAGCGACCCGTCCCTGCTTCCCCCGGTTTTTTCGACTTGACAAGATATCGAGATATCCTTATTGTATATGAGTTTCAGTTTCACCACGCGGGCCCAGTGCGGGTTGGTCGATGTCACATGTCTTCGGATTTTTGGTTCTAGGATATGCCAGTTTCCTCACGATGTTTTCCTGCACCGTTTTGAGAGCAGTGGTGATGAAATTACTTACACAAAGTAAAGCGCCTGTCTGGGTTCGAACCCACGAACTACAACTCGTAAGTCAGGGCCATTACCACTGGGCCACCACTACTCTCATACACATACTATCTAACATTACATAGCTGTATGGTTCCTATCATCATCATCAGCGCCCTAATTTAATAACACACTTTGAATCACAGTTCAAGAGTTTTGAAGGATATTTGCTAATCCATTGCTTCATAGGTTTTGAAAAGCTCGTCTGCTCAGCGACGTAAAGAACACAATGGACGTGAGTGAATTGTCAAAATGAATCCCATTGCGTTCAATTGTCATTTTATGTGTTTTACGCAATTACCCCACTGATAAGAACATTCTCCTTTTAGTTGCTTAGAGCTTTGTCGTTATGTATGTATAATGCATTAAAGACAAATCAAAACTGAGAGAGGAAAACGGATATGCCTGAGAGATATTTCTCGACGGCATATGTAGTCAATTCAGTGGCCCATGGGCGGCATAAAAACTCTGACACCTGGGGGCCTACTCCCTAAGCACTAAATCCGTAGTTTCGGCCGTAGTTACGGGCGTTTCCTACTCCGTATCACCTACGGACATAAGATTACTTCGGAGCCCGAACTGAGAATGAATGACATCACGATTTGTCAGTTGTCCCTACTCGCAATGTGTTTGTGATTGAATTTGTCACTTGATGATTGAAGTTGTTTTGACGGATCTACTACTTTCGGATGGCCCGTATCTTCGTTGAGACCTCCAGGCTAGCCACACGAAAAAGTCTAATAGTAAGTATATGAGATTGGTATCACTAGTACAACAATGTACCTTCTTCATTCTGTTAATTTCAGAACACTGAAGTGTAGGTTACGAATAAACGATAGCAAACAATAGCTTATAAGAAACAACTGTCCCTGATTCTAAGAATACAAATTACCCGTTTTCTAAAGAAAATTTCTACCATGTTATTATTGATATTTTCTTATTACGGATTACCTCGCATTTTCTCAAAGAATATATTTTTTTGAGTGTGTGTCACTAGTTAAATAAAAATGTATGCATGACCTGTTGCATTATCTACGATTAACTTAGCTACTTGGCGGGTACCTTAATTTTTGTTTCAGTTTTTTTCTTGTCTGGTCAGAAGGGGTAAAGTCGCACTAAAGCCCCATTTGTCATACAATACTGCTTTGAAAAGGTAATGGATGAAGTGTTACACAAGATTTGTAACTCAAATAAGTATATTATCACTTGCGGTGATTTTAATGTTAATTTATTAGAAAACTCAGGTTCTTGTAGTAAAATAATAATTCTCTTTCAGTCCTACAATCTTGTAAATCTATTTCTAGAGCCCACAAGAATAACCCCTATTAGTGCCACATGCCTAGATAATATGTATGCAGATATTATACCAAGCCACGTTACTACACTCAGATCATGGTGGGCAAAAGACTACTATTCAAAACCAAAACAACAAAGTGGCTAAAAAGATATCATTGTTAACCCCAAAACTGCAAGTCGCTTGGAAAGCTTTTAAAGTTAAACTCATTAATAAATTACCAGTTTTCTATTCCTGCTGATCGTAGTCATCTATATGATGATTTCTTTAATATATACTATAAACATTTTCATTCCATTTTTATTCCCAAGACTATCTCGATTAATAATAACGCATCTTTCAGTGATTGGGCTACCATTGGTATTCATAAAAGTAGAACACGGCTTTATGAGCTGTACAATGAAAGGACAAACATAAACACTGCTGAATTTAATTTATATGTTAGAAACTATTCAAAATGTTTTTTTTTTGTATAGCAAAGTCGCGTTATTTGAGTTCGAAGATTAAAAATAGTAGTAATGTAATCAAAACGAGTTGGAATATTATTAATAATGAAACGGGAAGGTCTAGTAACCGAAATTCTGGCTATAGCCTGTCAATTAATGACAACATAATAAAATCAGACTCGCAAACCGCCGTCGCCTTTGAAAATTTATTTTCAAATATTCCCGTTTCAACTACTAAATTCCTAAACTCATCATCTTCTGTTGCTGAGTCGTTATTGCTTAAGGAAAATGTTGATGTTTGCGATTTGGAATTTCATTTTGAACATATTACATGTATATTATATAGATATAATTAAAACCTTCCACACTTTAAATGTAAAAAAGACTGCAGATATGTGGGGTAGTTCTGTAGAAGTTGATAAGTCTATTATTGACATTGTAGCACCTACTTTATCTCTTATCTTTAATAATTGCATTAACTTTGGGGAGTTTCCTGACCTTTTGAAAAATAGTAAAATAGTACCTTTGTTTAAATCAGTTAGTACATCAGACCTCACCAATTATAGACCTATTTCAGTACTATCTACCTTTCGTAAAATTTTTGAAAAAATTATTTTAGGCCAATTATAAAGATTGTTTAATAAACAAATTATTGTACAATAAACAGTTCGGTTTTACAAGGGGTCGTTTGACTACTGCTTTGATGAACTTTTTGGACATATTTATAATGCATAGGAAGATAAACGCGATGCCTTGGGCATCTTTTGTGATTTGTCCAAGGTATTCGATTGCGTTCTCCATGAAACGTTAATCAGGAAACTCTGCAACTACGGGATCCGGAGCACCGTTCTGGATCTTCTTACTTCATACTTGAGTAATAGGATTCAGACCATTGACGTTAATGGGAATTTTTCTCCCGGATCAATAGTAACAATGGGAGTCCCACAGGGCTCAATTATTGGTCCTTTCTTGTTTCTTATTTATAATAATGATTTGCCTTACATCATAAAGGATAATCATAATATAGTATTGCTTGCTGATGACACTTCACTTATGTTTAAACTTAAACGTCAGCAGCTGGTTACTGACGATGTAAGTAGCGCAATCTCAAAAGTAGTTCTGTTTCAATGTTAATAATTTACTTCTTAATGAAAAAAAAAAACAAATGCATTAAGTTTAAGCTACCTCACGTTAGGCAGGTGAAAACGAATGTGTTGATAAAGGGCGAAAAATTGAATCCTGAAGATAGCATAGTATTCTTTGGCTTAACTGTAGATGCTTAGTTTCAGTGGGGTCCACATATAGATAAATTGTCAAAAAAACTAAGCTCCGCAGCATACACTGTTAGAAAAATCGTAATTTAACTGATATAGAGACAGCGCGTTTAGTGTACTTTAGCTCTTTTCACAGTGTAATGTCGTACGGTATTCTGTTGTGGGGAAATGCCGCTGACATTCAGACTATCTTTGTTTTGCAAAAAAAGAGCTGTTGGATCAATTTACCAATTACGATTTACCATTAGTCCGAGACACTCTCTCAGAGAGAAATTTATGGAGATTAATGTAATGGCTGTGCCCTCTCAGTAAATTTTTGAAAATCTTTTATATGCCCATAAAAATATTTTTTTTTTTTAAACAATACAGTGATATCCATAATATAAATACTAGGAACAAACACAAATTAGTTGTACCTACAACAAGGCTTAAGGAAATAGGTGGCTCATTCAGATGTCAATGTATACGTTTTTATAATAAACTTCCAAGCCCCGTTCAAGATCTAAGCCTTAATAAATTCAAATCATTTATTAAAAGTAAATTGTGCCAGAAAGCCTTTTATACCGTTAAAGATTATATTGAAGACAAAATGGCTTGGGATTGAGCTGCTCCAATTTTTGCATACTGAAACATTTATTTTATTTATATACACTTTGACATTTAATGATTATTCAAAACACAATGACATATTTACTTTGTGGAGTTTAATATATTATTATTTAAATTATTGTGAATGTGAGGACTATGTGGGTCATATTTTGTTTTGTGTCTTTCTCAGTTACCTTTAACGAGAGTCTGGCAGTTTGAGTACTTTATGCGGCCTACTTAAATGTCCTTTCTTTGGTATTGTTCGAAGAGTCGTTGAGCTCCTTAAGCTCTGAGTTGAGCTGCACGATTACTGACAAATGCGTGCACTGACTGGACAGGTCCGCTCAATCTGTGTGGTTCTTTCCTCAAAAGGAACATTTCAGACACCAATCTACATGGCCTTCACATGATCTGACCAAGATTATGTCTGGACTTTAAAAGAGACTGTGACCTCTGAGTTTGTTTTGGCCTTTCTTCTCAGAGTAGTCAGATAGGAAACGCCGACCTCATTTAACTTTATTTTAAAAATATGATTGACGTGTAAAAGTGTTTGTACAAAACTACTAACAGAAATAAAAATCATGAATATATGTAAGTGGGCACGCCTTTTATGCCTGGAGGTTTTTGTTTAGGTAAGAAGTTCTGTTTACGTTTTTATTTCTGCTTAAGTATAGTTTTCGGTGTTTTTCTTTTTTTTTGTTCGTATAGTGGTGTGCTAGCTGACATATGGCTAATAATTTGTGTTGCGCGTAGTGTAAATTATTTTTCATACTATTGTATAGAATCCATTTTTTTTTTTCTAACATATAGTTGTGCTGCTGGGGAGTTTGTTGCTTGTTTTGTTTGTTTGTTTGTTTCTTCTTCCCAGCTAAAGCACTAGGAAGTGGTGAAGGGTGGGCGTTTTGGGGGACTATCTTATGTAATTTTCACGTCCGAAAAGAGCTGATTCTCACCCTAGATCGGATAAATGACTTTTGATTTTGATTTACACGATGCAAGTTTCATGCCTGTGAACAACAAATGACTTGCATCGTCGAAGCACTCTTTAGACGATGTAACTTTTATTATTTTCAACATAGGGTATGTCAATTAAATCGCACCGTATAAGTTATAAGTTATTTATTCATTTTTTTAACATAGGTACATAAACCTAATCCTATCCTATCCTTATCCTACGTTTCTTTATTTGTTTGTTACGCTTTCACGCCAAAACGGCTAAATGATATTGATGAAATTTAGCACATGGGTACTCGTAGACCATGACCTACATTAGGACATAGACTACTTTTTATCTCGATCATCTCACGGGATCTAGGCTTATCAATATCAACAAAAAGAGACAAAAATCAATAAAGTTGCAATACAGTATGTACGTCAAAATATTAATCAGGGTTTATGGCAATTTTTTGCTTGCCAGTTAAGCCATCCGGGCACACCATCACACCATCCGGATACACTTTAAAACAGGTTCTGAAACTATTTTGCAGTGGTCGGTAAGCAGCATGTGTGCTCAATGATATTCATGCGACTGCTTAGAATAGGAATCTGCTGTATACTATCGTAACTCACAAGTATCGTATGTACACACGACTACATATCAAGCTATACATTTCCAGTATTTTTTTATTTTTTCGGTGGGAATTTATCAAATAACTTCTCCCGCTCTAGGCGGAGCGGCAGAGTGTGTCAGACCCTTACTGACTAAAACCCACCCGTGTTCCTTCCGTTGCCTGTGTTGCCAGGGGCCTCGGTATCCCTTTCGGACTTTCCCGGGACCCCGGTAGGCATCGGCCCTAGTGGACCCCTACACTTGTGCTGACGACATCTCTTTCAGGCGCGCGTAGATCACAACGCGCCGTCGACCCGGGCCTGTTCCTTATCGGACGGCGAGTTACCTATGGTGGCCGGAAATCCGCCTGGGATTCCCAACGCCCAGAGCGTCTCCTGCGGCGGCTAAGGGCGTGAGGGCGCGAAATTGCCTTTCCCTCAACCGTCCCGCCTCATCCTTCGCGAGCATTACTGCTTTGCAGAAGGAAGTGGCGACTGCCCATGCCCTGTCGCTCCGTACCATGGCCTGGACCAGGGCCGGACGCGAGAGATCTCCCTCGCCGATCGCTTCCACGAGGACACAGCGGTGCCCTACCCAAGCCAGCCGCCCTCCACCGTATCCTCCATTTGACACACACATTGAACACACATCACAGTGAACATTTCCAGTACAAGCTGATCTCGCATTGTATAGGATTTCCGCACAATGAGAGGTCAGGTTATACTGGAAATTTATAGCTTGATATATAGTCATGTGCACATACACTAATAAATATTGTTTAGATATATCACGGCTCGTTGGCTTTGATAGTTTGGTTAGGTATTATGTCTTACTGTGATAGGTTGGCATGGTTTATCGATTTTTCAGCAGAGAGAATCAAAACCAAAATCAAAATATTTTATTTCACATAAACCTACATGGGCACGGTCAGAAGCACGGTTCCAATTGGTCGTTTCCTTTGGAGAAGAGCCGGCAAGAAACTCCACGGTTACTCTTTTAAAAATAATTGGCTTTCACAATGTTTTCAAATTACAGTGTTAATAGGTATGGGAGAACAATCAGCCTGTCAAGAAGTACCAGGTACTTAACAAAAAATAAATAGTCTACAAATCTATAGTCTGTTAAGCCTACAACGTTCTCACGTTCACAAAATATAAAAGAATATATGTAAAATATTAATAAAATTATTAAAAAAAAAACCTATTTAAACCAAATGACATGATTGCCTTTACGAATATTGTGTTTTGCCAAGGTCAGTGTCAAAGGAGAGTCCGGAGATTTGTGTCAATAAATATAAATATATTGAGCTACTCACTACGCAGTCCTTTCTTAAAACCTAAAGTTTAATGTCCTATGACAAAAACGGTGACATGGCAGATCCTTCTATCAGCCAGTACGATTTGAAAATTAAGTAACTACATAATGTCCGTAATGGCCGTAAAAGTACGTAGATACCCTTTACGTGAAGCAAGCGCAGATTTTTTGTAATAATAATAACAAAACATTTATTTCAGGCTACAATGGTCCATAGACCTTACAACCTGCTTGCTTATGGTGACTGGGCGTCTTGCTGACCATGGTTTTATTATTGTTATTAGTAATTAACTGTTTATTTATTTTACTTAAATGGTGCTAGTTTATAATTTATGACTTCGAGTTACTGCTATAGCCGTATGTAAGCGGGCACGCCCTTTATGCCTGGAGTATTTTATTTAGGTAGTAAGGTCTGTTTAAGTTTTTATGTAGTAATTTTTATTTCTGCTTGAGTACAATTTTTATTGTTTTGTTGGTACATTGGCGTGTGCTAGCTAACATATGGCAAGTCATTTAATTATTTTTTTTTGTGTTTCGTAATGTTAATTACTTTGCAAATACGATTTGTATAGAATCAAGTTTTTCTAACTAAACAGACAGGTGTGCTTGTGACTGTCTGTCATGTCTTCTAATTAATAACAAAATATTTAATTCTAAATTCTTATTTTAACATTGTCTCACGATATTAGGCTCTTACAAATACATTAAATCTCTATTTTATGGGCTGACAGCTCGACGTGTTACCGTAATTAATAACAAAACATCCTATTTCTTTGGAATTGTGAAACCTTTAGAAATGCATTCCATTTATATTTTAAGGGTAACAAACTTGAGACAATTAACAACGGACGGGGCGAAAGCAATAATTTAACAAATTCTAAAGATACGACTAAAGTATTGGATTTCTTATCGCAGAGTACAATACTATTGCCAACATCTGCTTGGTATAACTTCAGTTCGGGCAAAACCCAAACAGGCCCTTAAAACAATTGAGAAATGGTACAAAAAAGGCAATAAACCTATTCTGAGTATTCGGTTGGCATGGAAAAAAAGACCATGCTCCGGTCGTTTTGGAGATGGAACAAAGGACGGAAAAGGGTAGGGCTGGGGGAGTCGGTGATGAGCCGCGACAGGGTTCGGACGTGATATCTAGCGGGTTAAGTTAGGGAGTTTGTGAAAATACCACGAGAAAAGAGCGGTTGAATTAGGCCGGACTAGGAGAGATAGAACTAGGTCGATAATAATGACACAATGTCACTTTGGAGAGATCGCGATAGTGACAGTGTTATCAGTTTAATTAATACGTTAAATTGTAATAATAAGTGTAGATTTAGACTAGGTTATATTAGTCAAGTATGATGTAAGTTGTGTGTAAGGCGCGCGAATCTCAGTGAGTGTATCTGTGAACGATTGGGTGAGTGTTTACTATTCTATTCCTCCTTATTCCTTTCTATGACGATCGAGGTATCCTACACCAGCGTTTGGTTCTAGGGACTCGGAGAACGCCTTCCATTGGGTGTGACATTTAACAAGAGACGGTAGACTACTCTACCAATAGACTATAGACAACCACAACCAAGACATGACACTTACGGCAGTCACACCGCTTATGGATGGCTGAACCGAACTAATACTCGCAACTCGTTAGGGCCAATTTGAGCTATAATGCTACTTTGTAATTGTTTGCGAACACAAACAAACCAAATGCTAGTGATGGCTATCTTATCCCTATGGACTGACTAACTGCAGGATATTTTACATTGCCCTTGATGTATGCAGACTCTTGGGAGAGGGGTAGGCTCCACCAAGTTTCCTAAACTGGATTGATAATTCGTTCTAAGGAACGCTAGGGATTGTGTCTCGTTAAACCACATCTGGCTATCGGCCTCTCACAAATTATCATTAGCGAGACACAACATTTGGATGCCCAGATAGAAACGCTCCGATGCTTGACTTAGTCGCACGGCTGCCGATTACATTGAAAGCATCTTCTAATGGGGGAGATTAAGAGAGTGAGAAGTGACGATTTGGAATAACCACTTCGGCGTATAGCAGGAGCAATTGTAAAGAATTCTACTACCGACTGACGATGCGGTACGCTTGTGCAAGTTTTGTATTGTCTTTGTAACGGGTGATTAGGCCGTTATAAGGGGTTCATTACATTAGTACGCGCCCAGTGATTACTGGAACGTGTCTCGCTCAATGACAGTTGAACTTCGCAGTACTCTGCCTTAGGATTGAATAAGACATGACTAGAGCTTAGGGAGCGTGGCTTGTTAGAATCGTAGCAGTGTCCTTAGTGGTCCTATGCGTTCAGGTCTAACAATACACGCGCGACGCTGTCAACTGTTGTAATGCAGTCCCACGTCAATTGGGGCAACCGTCAATTGGGGTGGGTCTGTAATCATTGTGAAGAAATCCACTAACGTAACTTAGAGTACTCGTACAACGCAAGCGTTACGTGTCACATACCTACTCTTTTATATTACTGACATGTCTTCTAACTTTCATAATCAAAAGAAAAGTAGATAAATTAGATTCCTTTCCGTAACCTGTGAATTCCCAACCTTATTTTATATTGTCATTGTTTACTTGTAATCCCTCCTTGTCCTAACTATCCAAGACGAACGCAACAAGACGATTTAAGACTACGGAAAGATACAGACGTTGGAGTCTAGGCGAGTTAAGTTAGGAGGCTTGGTGAATACCAAGGGCCATGTCCGAGTGGGCTGTCGCTAGATAGCGAGTATGAGTTATAGTTGGGTTAAAGCCCCGATTAGACTAATTTAGTACCTAATATAGTGTGTGTGAGTTTGTTGCGACGACTGGGATAGTCTTTTATTATAATATTTATCCTAGTCTGATAGTATAATTAAAGTTCTTGTAACTAAACAGACAGAGACGTGTTGCTGGGGAGTTTGTTGCGTCACTTCTTCTCCCCGGCTCAAACACTAGGAAGTGATGACGGGTGGGCGCTTTGGGGCTGTCTATAAATCTTTAAGAGAGTTGATCCACAGCTCTATTAATTAATAATTCTTGAGTTTCGATTCTCAACTCTTATTATCTAGGAATTCTTGAATGTTGTATTCTTTATCACAAACCAATAATTCGGTTAGACTGATATGAACACGTGTCTTGCAGATATGCTTGTTGTGCAAAGGGTGAACTTCCAGGGGTTCGGGAAACCACATCTATCTCATATCCAGTCCAAGGACTGATAGGGACCATGTCTCCTTAAGAGCATGATGCCGACGCAATGCCGCTGAAACTAGCCGCCCCGTTGTTAGACAAGGACGGTCCACACGGTTGCTGCAGGGAAAGCCGCTTCGTCACGCTTATCAGTTTGAAAGAACTGCTAGGGACCATGTCTCCAAAAGGGCATGATGCCGACGTAATGCCGCTGAAAAGCCGCTTGCGTCACTTTATGGAAGTGTTGCTCTGAGTACTCCAAGTACAGATGTAAAGTATCGTGTGAGTAATGCCTGACCAAATACCTCTTACGCTAGCGTAAGAGTTACTCACAAATCTATATAATAATATACTTAGCATTATTCTATTATTTATTCTTTCTAAACCACATCCAACTTCAATAACTATGAATTCCTAAATCTTATTTACTATTTATTTCAATCCTTTCCTTGCTCAATTAACACAACAAGGCAAGAGACAAGGCGTTAGACTTCTTCATATTTGGAATTCTTATCTCTGTCGGTGGGAGAGTGACCAGTCTGGAGACGAGCTCTACAGAGTCGTACGGCGGTGGGGTACGACTTTCCCTCAATATGAGGGACCGACCCAAACATTCATATTAACAGAATTAGGAAAAACGAAAATTTTATCGGCCTAGGGTCATTTAGGAACAGTCACATGCTGCTGGGGAGTTTGTTGCGCCATTTCTTCTTCCCATTACTAGGAAGCACTTGGAAGTAGTGAAAGGCGGGCGTTTTTGGGGACTGTCTTATGTAATTTTGACGTTCAAAAAGTTTTGATTCTTAGCCTAGTTTGAATAAATACATTTTGATTTTGAGCTAATTTATATATTGTAAAGTATATATATTTTTTAATCATTATAGCTTAAAACTATGGTAGTGGCACTAGCAGGTCCTTGTACAGTCCTCGTGGTACTTGTCCACGGAAGTGACGGAACACCACGTCCTGCGGCCAAAAGTCGTAAATCCGGTAATGGGAACCGGGCCATAGACATGTAGGAAAATTAAATACCATTTTTAAGGACATAACTATTAGTACAATATTATTAAAAAAATATCCCACTCATAAAAAATCTAAATCAATTCCATAAATTAACTACATTTACGTCACGTTGACTAGATTACATTACTCATAGCACTTTTGCTAAAGTACCTCCTCGATGGATGTCGTTAGACAAGTAATCAGATTATAAAAAATCGGTCAAGTGCGCGTCGGACCCCAATGAAGGGTTCAGTAGTTGGGATGAATTTATCCCAAAAACAAACTAAACATTGTTGTTGAATAACATGTTCTCCCATACGTCGATAAACCTCACGGTCAATTCTCCAACTGCAATGTAAGTTGGTCGACTATTACTCGTTAACTTGAAAAGCCTGCTTAGCTGTGATAGTCTTCCTTTTAATTTCATTACATGTACTACTGATATGTATTTTTCACATTTCCATAAACAACCATTTAGCTGGCGGGGGGCAAAGTACAAAATTTTCTTAGACAAAAATTTGCACTTTAAAGCTTAATATTACGCAAACGGATTCTTGAATAGAAAAACGCTGTTCACAAACCCGCAATGTACGGCATATCTAAGAAGGCCTCGAAGGATAGACGAGGAAACAAAAATCATCCCCACATTGCGTGCAAGAGAGATATATATTTTTTTTTTTTTTTTTTTTTATAAAAACGTTGCCCCACACTAGGAATTTCTTCCTGTATTGTGGGTGCGTTTACAAACATAGAAACTCACAAACACAAACACCCAGACCCAGAACAATTACTTGCAGATCATACAAATACTTGTTCCGTGCGGGGATCGAACCCGCGACACGCTGCGTAGCAGTCGATCGCTCAGCCATTACGCCAACCGTGTCGTCGATTTTAGCATTTTGTTGGCGTGATTAATATGTAGCAAAACCAAATGCAATGTATAACTAAGCCAAATTACAGCTTTCTAGTACTAAGCATCTCTGAGCTAAAGCGGGGACGGACAGATGTACATGGCGAAATTATAAGGGTTCCTTGTTTACTACGGAACCCTAATAAGGTCCTTTTTAGAGTAAAAAGGTTTTCTAACGAGCCATAGATAAAACGACCGACGACCTTAAAAAGTTGGCTGGGACAGACTGGATGCGGAAGGCAGAGGACAGGGTGATTTGGTGCAGCCTGAAAGAAGCCTATGTACAGCAGTGGACTGTTATAGGCTGAGTTGATAAATTTATTGATTGATAGGTAAAATGGTTCTTATGAAAAGCTAACATTTTTTTTTTAATCTTTTCTAGAATTTTCGTCACGCTTTGAAAATTTGAGTACGTCGCTAGTAGGTATAAATTGAATTGAAAAAGATATGTGTACCTTAATTCATAATAATTTCGTAGTAAGACAAATAAGATAGAACAAATACCTTAAAATAATACTTTTTCTAAGTTATGCCACTGTTGCGTCACGTGGGGTCAGCGCAACATGTTCTCTTCTTCCATTTTTCCCTGAGAACCTTCACGCTATCATTCACTCCCTCCTCTTTCACATAATTTAAGGGGCTACTACTTCCATTAAAGAAGTTAAATCTGAGTTTTATAAATTAAGGATTATACCAGAAAATGAGGCACAAAATAGATACCTACGTTAAAATACACGATCTGAAACGACTCACAATCCTACAACAATTTTGCGACTTAACGAACCTTCAAGTCTTCACCGAATTTGCTGAATCATTATAATTAGGACTAACATAACTTTTAATATAAAGTGGTTTGAAGAAGCTTTAATTGCTTGATTTTATTAAGGGAAACCAATAACAAAATTTTGCTGACATGTACTAAAACTTAATACATAATTATTAATCTTACAAGCACAACCAATTAGACTGACACCAACTTACTAAAATAAGCCATACCATTTTATTTTTCCGTTCTGGGATTGAACCCGCGATTCGTTTTACTACTGCGTTAACCATATCTTCAAAGTTTGTTAATAAATATAACATCACGAGTACCCTTAAGTGTTAGGCGGAGATGTACCTATAGTACACACATATTTCGCCAGTTCTGTTTAAGTCCCATGTAATAAGGGGAAAGCCTATTGTCATCAAACGCGTAAATATGTCCTTAACTGATGCGCAACACGGTTTTCGGCCGGGTCGCTCCATAAATTCGAATTTACTGATTCAAGTAGACTACATATCCCGTGGCTTGGATATGGGTAGGCAAGTTGACGCTCTATATTTCGATTTCCAGAAAGCATTCGACAGAGTTGATAACGATGTGCTTTTGACAAAGCTGGGGGCCATCGGTTTCTCGTCCGGTCTTCTTAATTTCTTTTCCGACTATCTGCGCGATCGCAAGCAGTTTGTAAGACATGGCTGCTTCGAGTCGAAGCCTTACAATACACGCTCAGGTGTAAGTCAGGGATCCGTGTTAGGGCCGCTTCTGTTCCTGATCATGATCAATGACCTGATTACTAATGTTGAGTTTGCCAAATGCCTGTTATATGCCGACGACCTTAAGTTAGTCGCACAAATCCGAACGGACGCGGATTGCAACCTTCTGCAAAGGGATATTGATGCCATCTATGAGTGGAGCATTGCGAACAAGTTATGTTTTAACACAGGCAAGTGCTGCGTCATGACTTACGGTAGAGGGTTGCGACCAATCCATTATGACTACAGTTTGGGTGGTGAGTTAATCGATCGTGTCACCAACATAAAGGACTTGGGAGTGACTTTCAACCGCTGTCTGACTTTTAGAGATCACATTCTTACCCTTGCGAAGGAATCTTTCAGGCGGCTGGGATTTGTTTTGCGAAATACTCGAGACTTTCACAATCCAAATGTTATTAGGCTTTTGTACACCGCTCTGGTTCGTAGCAAACTCGAGTCCAGTGCCTGTGTTTGGCACCCTTATGGCACGACCCAAACATTGATGCTGGAAAAGGTACAGAAAACTTTTTTAAGGTGTTTATTCCAAAGGTTATACCATTTCTTTCCCTTCATGTACCCTACCAACTATCTTTTAGGGACGTTGGGCTTTAACTCGTTGGAGGTAAGAAGAGGCCTTGATCAGCTCTCGGTAGCCTGTAAGACTTTATGGGGACGGATCGACTGCCCAGAGCTCCATTGCCTTTTCTGCCGATTATTTGTGCCCGACAAATACATCGGACATCGTCAGAGCCGCCGGCACAATCTGTTTGCGCAAATGCCATCCAAAACTGTAGCCAGAGCCGAATCCCCAGTCTGTCGTACTCTAAAGATGCTAAATGCCCTTCTGACTGCCTACCCTGAATGTGATGTGTTTGCAGATGAATGGAGTAAAATTATGCGTATATGTCTGGTGTTCTGTGAGAGAAAGTATGCAAGGGAGTCCACTGTTCCATGATAGTTTTAAATTAAATTATTTTTAACGCAATTATTATTAATATATTAATCATTGTTTCTATGTTAATTAATGTAATTGGTGCTGTACCGTTTTAATTAACTATAAATAAATAAATAAACCGGGCACAAATCCAGACTCCGGGCTGCTACTGAGAAATTCCTAATGGAAAAACCCAATAACTCTTTTCCCGACCTAGGAATCGAATCCAGGACGCTCAGCAGAAGCGCTTGCAATCACTACACCAACAAAGCGGTGTGTTAAATAGTCTTTAAAAATTTTGACTAGTATTACGAAGAATACACTACAAAGTGAAAATTTACTTTAATTTTGGAAGTAGGTGTCTTTGGTTTTTTGAAGCCCAATGAGCTCTTCCCCCTTTTTTATTTTTTATTATATACTTGTACATACTACATATACATACTACATATTAATGTGAGCTTGTATATTTTAATTAAGGTTTATAAATAGTAATAGTAAGTACTCGCAACCGGCGTGCGTGTATGAGCAGATGTATGAACGTAAACTAAGCAAAAAGAGTATGTATGTAAGGAGCGTAGCAGATGGCGTTCTATAGTTTCTGCCTACCCCCATGCGGAGAAGGCATGAGTTTATGTATGTATGTATGTAGGTTTATAAATGAGAAATAAAAAAAAAACGAATTAATGACATGTTTGTTCTTATAGTCAATATATTTTTTTATTCAATTCGTTCGCCGTCGTTTTAATAGAATCCCAGTTAATTAAAACCAAAGAGTACTTTCTTCGACCTTTTCGAAGAAGTTTGTAAGTTTTACGTCGAGCTAATTAACCTTTGCCTACCAATAATCTATAGGACGGGAATTTCTTTATAAAGTCTTCCATTTTATTTAAGATACGATACGGGTTAACAAGCCTTTGTTCAACATCTTTGTTTTACAAGTTTTGCTTATTTCAAAATGTAATATCTTAGAAAGTATGTCAAATATGTAGGAAGCTCTATGTATTTTAAACTCTAAAGCATCCTTCTAAAAGTCGGTTTTCAAGAGAACATTTTCTCTGCATCTTGAATAGCTTTAAGTACAATCTCCCGTAGCTAATTTATTAAAACCTCGAGTCGCAGGTAATTCTGTCTTTTCACCAACTAGCAGGAAATGTTGCAGTTTTTAACATTAATTGGGATGTCACCTCGTTGTTTTAAAAGAGGGTTAAAATAATCTATTTTACTTTATGTAGAGGACACGTTGGCAACAGAAACAGTTAATTAACAGCTTTGTCACTTTCTAGATCGTCATGATTTAACGGCATATATTGTGTCCCCATATATTGTTTTATGTTCAAATCGATATATACCTATATATATACGCTTGTCTTAATTTAAACAACAATTATATAACAATTAGACCACTTACCTAAGCCATAGTTTTCCTAAGCCATAGTTTTCCAAACCAATACCTACCACGACAAATACACGAAATAAATGCTTAAATTTTGTCACGATAGTTCAAAATGTTCAGTTTGAGGATATCAAAATATGATTATGTCGACCAAATACGACTAGACCCCAAATTTAAATGACATCGTTCCATTCTTAATTTCGTCAGTGCCGCCGCGCCTGTCTATAATTAGCCGTCTCCCTAGAGGTCGATTTTAGAGTCGAATTTGACAGAATATAACTGGATATAATATCGCCATACCTACCTAAAGGATATTTCAAGTACCGTGGTTAATATTAACCGCATTTGTATTAATCCTACTCGATACGTCGGTACTAATGGAGTATCAATTATCCCTCTCCATATCAAACATTTAAGACAGTTATGGGGTAATAATGATCAAGGGTATAATCCACCAATAGTGTTAACGAGCTTAAGAACTTGAGTTTCCGTCAAGAGACTTGTATCGCAAATAACTTGGATTATAGCAGAGTATAAATTTTGACACCACTTTATATTTATCTACTCCTAGTTATTGTAAAAATTAACATAATAATTAAAGTAAATTGAACTTGCAAGTTTTTAAAAATGTATATTTCAGGGAAGAGCGCTGTTGTCTGAGATACAGATAATTCATTTATCTAGTTCAGAAACAGATGTCTTGTCGAATTTTCGCTAGTATAATAAGCTTATTTAAAAGAGTGCTTAATTTATAATGTATGCACCATAATGAATTGAACATTATTATTTTTTTATTATTATAAATGACTATATCAAAATATAAATAACAAAAGGTTACCTTTTATTAAGGAGCTTGTGGCTAAAAAAAAATCCGTACGGGTCGATCGAAGGTGCTATGCTTGCCACGGTTGGTTCGTGGATACATATCGAGCCCGTGCCTCGGAAAGCACTTTAAACCCGACTGTCATTCGCAGATCTTTTACAGAAGCCCAAAAGTCTGACAACCAGTACCAAGTACCAAGGGGTACCAACAAGTACCAAGGGGTACCGTATTAGTCAGGAGGATAAGCAGGCCAAGCAATGGCAGGTGCAAATCTGTCAAGTATGTTTACGCACCTTTACGTTGCCACAAGACCACATCCGATTGACACTATTTTTATTCCAATTGATAGATAATGTTCTCTAGCCAAGGGGACAGCTAGCAGCCGCATAAATAAAAGTTATCCTTACTTGTAACTTGCCTGGAACATCACCCACATAATACACAGTCTTATAAAAAAATGGATAACTGATGACTGATAGTCCGGAAATGCCAAATAGAATATGTGAAAAGAAAATCTGTGGTGACCGACATTATCGAACAAGAAAACCGGCCAGATGCGCGTCGGACTACGCACAATGAAGGGTTCCGTAGTTGGGTTGTTGGTATCAATTTATCCCAAAAACAGAACTTAATTAACATTGTAGTTGAAAAGCATGTTCTCCTATACATCGATATATGCCACAATCAATTCTCCAACTGCAAATTTAAGTTGGTCGACGATAACTCGTTAACTTGTAACGTCTACTTAGCTGTGATACTTTTCCTTGTAATTTCATTATATGTACGTTTTCATGAATGTTTTCATATCTCCATAAACAACCATTTAGCTGGCAGGGCGGGACACTTAACACTTAACGCTGACAACACCTAAACCGCGGTCACTGTTGAAGGGCATAGAAAAGAAAGAGAAGCACAATGACACAACACTTGTAATGTATTGCAAAATATGAAGCAATTATCTATTTACTCAAAATTGAGTTGAGTAATCGAAAATAAAAAACAACCAAGTTCTGCATTCAAATAAGACGTTCTTGTTATTAATTAAATACGTAACGTATGTTGATATTTAATGCAGATATTTTGTATTAGAACTCAAGGTAAAAGGTTAGTTTAACGTTAGTTTGTATCGAGATTTTTTTTTCAAAACGTGTAACAACCAAGTTCTGGGAAATATGTTCAAAATTAACATATATTTTTTCCGCTACCACAAACTACACAGATTTGGCAATTTTTTTGTTCTTAAGAAAAGCCTATTTTGGTTAATTTGGTCTTGTCAGCGCCTTAAACCGAAAAGTGGTGTTCACAAACCAGCAATATTTTTTGAACGGCCTATCGAACGATACCCCACACCCTGGGGTAGACGAGAAAAAAAATATCATCCCCACATTAGGTGCAAGGGTCCCTTGCACGTAATCTGGGGATGATATTTTTTTGGGGAGATGAGCTAAAAAAAATCGTTTTAATATTTTATTTTAGCACTTTGTCGGCGTGATTAATATGTACGAGTATACCTATGCTAAATTACAGCTTTCTAGTACTAAGCGTCTCTGAGCTACAGTGGGGTCAGACAGACAGACGGACACGGCGAAACTATAAGGGTTCCTTGTTTACTACGGAACCCTAAAAAATGTCTCGTCTGTGATCTGCGTAACTGCTCGTAACGAATATGATAAATAACAGTGTGGCAGTCGTGTACAGTGGGCAAAAGAGAAAAATGGCTAGGCAGCTGCTAGCTAAATGTTCGATAAAAGTAAGAAAAATATACAAATGTTTTTTTTTTGGACTCATAGGATAGAATACTTTTTATTATGTATACCATACAGATTACAGACATGTATGTAGAAATTTTACATACATAGGGTAATTTTAGGGTGGCCTAATTGGTAAGTGGGTTTTTATAAGTTATTTGTAACTAGCCCGCGACTTCGCGTGGATTTCGTATTTTCGCCTACAAAGTTCAACACCATCTCCATCCCGTTTAGAAGATAGTTTTCAAAAACTAATTATTGCGATCTTTTTATTTATTATTGTTATAACTATGAGAAACTTTATTATTTATTAAAAGTACTACTTAATTGTTTCTAGTTTACAAATAATAAAATATGTAGGTAAAATACTAAAAGAAAGAAAAATGCCGCGGTGTGAGCGAACAGCCCTATGCTTAGTCTATTAGTTATAGTAGAGGATCCGACATAAGGAAATGAAATGAAATTGTTTATTCTGTAAATAGGATATCAGAATCACTTTTACACGTCATAATAAAAAAAATAAGCTAGATAATGAAATGAAATGAAATGAAATTGTTTATTCTGTAAATAGGATATGAGAATCACTTTTACACGTCATATTAAAAAATAAGCTAGATGGAGTCGACATTTCCTATCTGACTACCCCTGAGAAGAAATGGCGAAACAAACTCAAGGGTCAAAGTCTCTTTTAAAGTCCAGACATAATCTTGGTCAGATCATGTGAGGACTATGTAGATCTATGTCTGAAATGGTCTTTTGAGGAAAGAACCACACAAATTTGAGTGGACCTGTCCAGTCAGTGCAAGCATTTGTCAGTAATCGTGTAGCTCAACTCAAAACTTAAGGAGCTCAACGACTCGACGAACAATACCAAGGAAAGGACATTTGGGTAGGCCGCATAAAGTACTCAATAAGTATTTATCATCGTTTGTCTGATTGACTTTAATTAGAGCATCAAATATTTGTACATTATTATGTACAAGTACTAATGACATTGCCTACTTTTAGACATTAGCAGAATGGTTGCCATCGGCTTTACTTGCCATTTTAAAAAATAGAATAGGTTAGAAAATTTCTATTCTATTTTTTAACATGGCAAGTAGACATTGTCTGTATCTATACTAGAGTGCAAAAATGATCATTGCTTTGTGGATTTTGCGTACAATACACATAAAAGCCATACAAACTGATATGAATTGTACTAATATTTCACTCGTTTAAAAGTCGTGACAGTGCAATAACAAATAATATTCGTTTGGAAGCTCTCTCGGTTGTATGTAGCCCTGGTAGCCGTTGTCAACATGAAGCATGAATACAAATGTTTTGCATAAAAATGTTGACGTTCCACCATTTTTTTTTTGTTTCTATGTGGCGATCAAAACAAATCGTTTGTCGTGAATTGAACATTGTTTTTGTAAAAACTGGTTTATACTATTAACTTGCTGGTATTATGGTCGCAGCGGGTGTCGGGGGATCAGTTCCCATACCAGGTAAGTTTTTAATACATTTTCTCGATAAAACAATATTGTTCACAGAACAATCGTTCACATCATTCGGCGTTGTCGCTTACCACATTCTTGCTTTTGACATTTCAGAATTGTTTACTATAATTAGGTAGTTAGACACAGATAATATCATTTTCAATTCGATTACTATGAAAGAGTACGTAAATGGACGGTTTGTACTTTTATTTTATGAATATATCATTACAGATTTTATGAATATTAAAAAATGAAAATTCTTTATTGTTCGTTTTTCTGTAGCCACCTTGAATATGCTTCTCAGGTTTGAAATCCAAATTATATTGTATACATTAATCGGCTTGAACAAAGGCGATTTTTGAGGTACACTCAATATCGCTCAAATGCTCCCGAATTATATAAGTCAGTGTAAAAAAAATCATATTCTGCCTATACTCTTTCTTGTTTAGTGTTATGAACGGATCTACTGACTTCCCTGAGTTGGTGGACAAGATCGGGCTTCGCGTACTGAGTGCAATTTTTCGGAGACCACATCTTCTCCATGAGTCAGAACTATCTACAGACAAAAGTCGTATGTCTTGTAATACTTTTAACATGATGTGTCAGGACGTCGACTTGGATTTATTTACTAGTAGTATTAGGGAAGTAAATTAAGGTTTGAATAATTGTTTTTTCTTTGTATAAACATTTCTTTTTTCTCTTTATTATTGTATTTTTTTGAGTGTGCGATAATTCACTTGCGTATTACTTACTTTGCTGTTTTCGCATATTAGGTAATATTACTCACATTAGTCGTTAGTGGAAGCTTGGAATTGGCCATCGTTTACACATTGTACTAGGTATTGAAATGTATTAGCTGTAAGCTGTACTAAAATGAATAAACAAAATAAAATAAAAATGTCTCGAAATAAACCACGCACAAAAAACGTGCATAACTGCGTCTTACAAGCCCTGTCTTTCTCAAACAAAACGCTAATTAACTTTTCAAGTTACACCCCGTAACATAACTTTCAGGTTTAGAACCTTTGCAAAATGAACTGTGTGTAAAGTTTCCACGGTCTACCTGTTTGCTTTGTTAAATATTTTACATAATCTTTCTTATTGTTCATACTTTTGAATATGTAATCTTCTTTCAGTGAGTTGAAAATGTTTTAATGATGCAAATAGAAATGTTACAGAGAAAGAAAATTCAAATTCAATTTATTCGCATGCTATTTTTTAGTATTTTAATATACTTAACCGATTTTGTATTCTATCCTAATATCCTAGTTATTGCTAAAGATGGCTCTCAACTCAAAGGACCTATATCCTACTCGTGTACGGTTTTGTTCTTGAAGTAGGTATCCGGTTTTTTATGATGAAAGTGTCTCCGATTTTTTAAGTGTAATGTTTGATACGTGCGTCCTAGTCATGCGTCACGTCGATCATTTTTAAATAGGACGCCAGGAGACGCCCTGAGCGTCGGGAATCCCGGGCGGATTTCCGGCCACCATAGGCGCGGGCTTGCGTACTTTGAGCAATGGGTAGCTCACCGTCCGGTAAGGACCAGGCCCGGGTCAACGGCGCGTTGTGTTCCACGCGCGCCTCAAAGAGATGTCGTCAGCACAACTGGTCCACTAGGGCCAATGCCTGCCGGGGTCGCGGAAAGGTACAAAAGGGTTAGCGAGGCCCCTGGCAAATATAGGCAACGAAAGGGTCACAGGGTGGGTTTTAGTCAGTGAGTCTGACACACCCTCCGGCTCAGCCCAGAGCGGGAGAAGTTATTTGATAATTTCCTACCCAAAAAAAATGGGGGATGTTGTAGAAGCGTGTCTATAATAACACCCAAGAACGATAAAATGAGGTCTCACAGTGCACAACAATGCATAGGCCCGGTGAATCTAATTCATAAACAATACTTGAGTGATGTGCAATTCTATGCGTTCACTTAGAAATAATCTTACATTAAGTACACCTTAATGGACTTAAACGCACCAGTTTAGTTTTAGGTTGATCCCATATGTCATTTGCCTAATGCCTTCCCAAAACAAAAGCTCAAAATAAAAACAAAATAATCCTGCTTTCCTGAAAATGTGTTTGAACAAACCATACACATACAGTTTTTACATCCGAATAAAAATGGAGGCAATAAAAACTCCGTTTAACCCAAGGAGATACCGCCCAACCAGCGCATTCGTGGAAATAATCCTAATTGTCGTACGAGTGGGAGCTGATACTGTCTGATATGCAGCCACAATGTAAGGATAAAACAACATGCTCGCTCCGGCACCCTGTCACACCGTTCTGTAATGTGCCCGCAAAGTTACGACAGTTTAAAGTTGTGATTTGGTACATGCCAATGCATCACCATTATGAATCTAAAATAGTGCATTGATATGAATGAGCATTTCAATAATGCGTATGCATAATAAATTGTAGAATACAAAACGCTTTGATAAATATTTATAAAAGCGTTTTGTATTCTATAATTACTTTCAACAGGATAGTAGCTAATGTCAGTCTTATAGATTTTTGAATTTTCCATCGTCATTATCGCTGATAGAATGTGACTTTGTCTAGTCATTACAGCCATTACAGTCAAATCAACGTTATTATCATCTATTATATTTAGTTGAAAGTCATCCACTGATAGACAGGCCTCCCCCAAGCACCGCCACTTCGAACAGGTTTTGTGTTTCTCGCATCCAGCGGATTACTGCGGCTTTTACCAGGTCATCGGTCCACCTTGTGGGATGGCTTTCCAACGCTACGTCTTCGGGTACGAGGCTGCCACTCGACACCGACTCTCATCCATCTCAAAAATCAAAATCAAAAGTTATTTATTCAAACTAGGCTGAGAATCAG
Source organism: Atethmia centrago (assembly GCA_905333075.3). NCBI lineage: Eukaryota > Metazoa > Arthropoda > Insecta > Lepidoptera > Noctuidae > Atethmia > Atethmia centrago. Next base: position 23,348,340 of record HG995374.1, on the reverse strand, counting down.
CACTTTTCTAACTTCAATATTACATAAGACAGTCCCCCAAAATGCTTTGCTTTAGCTGGGAAGAAGTGGCGCAACAAACTCCCCAGTAGCACAGCTGTCTGTTCAGTTAGTAAAACTTGATTGTATGCAAAATGATTTACACTACGAGCAACACAAAACATTAAATTTAATTATCCCAGCCATATGCCATATGTCATGTAGCACACGCCACTATACCAACAAAAAAAAAACATCGAAAACTATACTAAAGCAGAAATAAAAAATAAAATCGTAAACAGAACTTAATACCTAAATAAAAGCCTCCAGGCGTGCCCCTATGGGCGTGCCTATGTAAGCATATATAGATATAGTTGTAACTCGAAGTCACAAATGATAAACTAGGACCATTGAAGTAAAATAAATAAACAGTTAATCACTAACAACAAAACCATAGTCAGCAAGACGACCAGTCACGACGAGCATTACACAAAGATCAGACATTACCCCCTGCTCATATTTGACGGAGGCAACCCGACCCCCGACGCTACCGCAAGCAGTGACATATAAGGGACCATGGCTAACACATATCGACATATGTACGACGTCTGTTCTGCGAGCAATGTGCTTTACCCACTGTCACTAAGTTTGGCAATTCTTCGGGCTCTATCGGTTACCTTAGTTCTCCTACGGATCTCTTCATTTCTGATGCGATCACGTAGGGAAACTCCAAGCATAGCCCTCTCCATTGCCCTTTCTTCCAAACCAATGTACTTCTCTTAAAAATTAATTTATTTCCAAAATAACTTATACGTATACGTACCTGGAAAAAGGAAAGGGCCTCCCTTTTCTCTCTTTCCTCTGTCCTGCAGTGGCACTATACAGGCTGAATATTTATTTATTTATATACCTACATAAAAAAATGTTATGTAACATTTTAAATAAATGAAACCTGTGCGGTGTAATGGTCAGTTTGATTGGGAAGGCAAAAATGTAGCAGCAGTCGCTAAGTAAAATGTCGTGTTCGCACATTTTGCAGACGGACATAAAATAAAATAGAACAAAAAGGACATTTACTGACGAAAATTGCTACTATATTTACAATGGAAGCAGCTAGTTACAAGACGAACAAAAATACCAAGACTTAAAATATCACTCAAAATTAGGCTCTACTTACACTTTTCTTATTAAAAGACTAGCTGCTGCCTGTGGCATCGCCCGTGTGGCTATATCTAAAATAAAAGTTTCTGCCAGTGAAAGTCACGTCAAAATCTTTCGGAGATTAGCCAGAACAGACAGACAGACATACAAAAATTTTAAAAATATTTTTTTGTTTTTTTTTTGTAAGTACCGTATATACTTTTATATGCATTTGTTAAAAAGCTGTTATTTTGACATTACAAACAGGCACTTCAATTTTATTTATTTGTATGTATTTGGATTTACTAGAGCATAGGCAGCAGCGTTCTCTATGCATTTTAACACCAATCTGCCAACCCGCCTGCCAAGCGTGGCAATTATGGCAACCCCCCAAATTAGGGGGGCCTATGTCCAGCAGTGGACGTGGCGTGACTTTCGGCTGGAATGATGATTTATAGATGCATGAGTTTTCATTGACCGTTAACCGAAAAAGATCAATTTATTGGCCCATAGTTTCAACTAGTTTACTGCAAACAATACATTTGTCAAGAAACCAGAGGTAAAACAGGCGTGTTATTTTGTTTAGGTACATAATTATTACCTATACGTACTTTTTTTTCTAACATTTCCAATTCTATAACAATATTCTGACAAAGAAAGCCGGTGGTGTAGTGTGGTTTGTTGAATTATGACTGAAGAGAACTTAGATTAAAGGCCCCGCCAGGATTACGAAAGCAAATTTGACGTCAATTCCGGATTATATTGAAGTGGTGAGCCGAATGGGATGTGGTCGCATCTGCTGACGATGTTGTCGTCAGATGGACACACAATATAATTGCTTGGGTGCGTCAATATTTGTGGTATATGTAATCATCGTGTACGGTGTGGGAGAGATTTACAATGCGAATTTACAAAGACTCCTTTCTCACATAGCGGGCGCATGTCCCCTTTTCAAACAGTAATTTTCATTGAAAATTTTCGCAATGACGAAAAATAATAAAGTGCTAGTGAAAATTAACCCTAACGTGCTTAACATATCCTTGACTGCACCTATGTTAATTGAATTGAGATAGTCATATTATCTACGACTGAGGCGGTTTTGTTAATATTTATCTTCGCTTGAGAAATCATTCGTTTTTTTTACTGTCAAAAGCAAAAAGCAAGCACCTTAAAAAATACACTCGCTATCGAACATATTCCTGGAAACAACAATACACCCGTGTTTCTGTCATAAAGCAACAACTTTTCTTCTGATCGGTGCATAGAAAGTCTATCATTAACGAATAAATTTACTATCGTTCCTCCTGGAGTTCCATACAAATAGTCAATTAATGTTTTATTTTCAGACTTGTGGGCGTCAGTAATTACACGTGCGGCGTTCAGTTTTGACCTTTAAATTGGTATTTACACTTTGGTTCATCAAAGCAACGTTCGTATTTTAACCGCTGTCCACTCGTGCGAGGAATCTGGCTTGTTAGTATTACGGTGAACTTTCAATCGCGCAGTTTTTCGGGCTTCAAATACCTACTTGGTGTACAATATTGGATACCAAATGCTACATTGCAGACCTAAATGCTTTATAATTTTTTAGTTTTTATTCCAACTTTAGAACTTTAATTAACATTATCATTGTCACGTTGGAGGGGCTTGTGGCTAAGTAATAACAGCCGCACGGGTCGATTGATCAGGTTAAGCTACGCTTGCCGCGGTTGGTCGGTGGATGGGTGACCATCTTTATATACCAAGACCACTCCGTGCTTCGGAAAGCACGTTAAGCCGTTGGTCCCGGCTGTCATTCGTGGATCTTTGACAGTCGTTAAGGGTCGTCAGAAGCCCATAAGTCTGACAACCAGTCTTACCAAGGGGTTATCGTATTACCCAGTAACTGGGTTGTGGAGGTCAGATAGGTAGTCGCTCCATTTAAAATACTGGTATTCTGCTGCATCCGATTAGACTGGAACCGGACCCCAACAGAGTTGGGAAAAGGCTAGGCAGATGATGATCGTTGTCACGTTGTATATAATGATAAGTTACATTATTATATAAATAAAAATAATTATCTACTCTTCTTTTTTTTCCTCTACGTTATTCAGTTACATTTATGAAAAAAAATAAGAATAATATCACTTACTTTTGATGCTTAATGTATACGTACTTTTTGTCTATCATTTTGGCAATCGTGCAGAATACCTCCATTCCTTCATTTTACGTTCATTTTTATCCGTAATTATGACTACAGACCAAGCGACCAAGATTACGTCCGGACCTCTACCGTCTACTGACCAAGATTATGTCCGGATATACACATTGACATTGATGAATTTTATTTATGCAACGACATGATTATTTACTCTGTGTTGTATATTGTTTTAATTATTGTAAATGTGAATACTATGTGGGTCATTGTTTAATTTTGTTTTATTCTCAGTTAGTTTTTAAGATGGTCCCGCAATTTGAGTATTTTTTGCGGCCGAGCCAAATGTCCTTTCTTTGGTATTGTTCGTTGAATCGTTGAGCTCCTTTAGTTCTGAGTTGAGCTGCACAACTACTGACAAATGCCTGCACTGACTGGACAGGTCCACTCAATCTGTGATCAAAAGACCATTTCAGACACCAATCTACATGGTCTTCACATGATCTGACCAAGATTATGTCTGGACTTTAAAAGACACTTTGACCTCTGAGTTTGTTTCGGCCTTTCTTCTCAGAGTAGTCAGATAGGAAACGCCGACCTCATCTAGTTTAAAAATATATGTTTGGCGTGTAAAAGTGTTTGCAAAAACCTACTTACATAAATAAAATCATTTATCATTTACAGACAATATAATTAATATCAGCTGCGCGAAAGAGTAATCAGCTTTTAAAAGTGAACCTTGTACCCAATCCTATTCATAACATTATTCAAAGGTCGATTACGGAAAACCCAGATGGCTCAACAGTTTTCACATAAAACTAATGACTATTGAGTTGATCCTCTTTACGAACTAATTACTCCCTTATCTGAAAACGTGCCTCTAATTAAGCCCAATTTAGCTTCCCCTCAAATGGTAGATTGTGAGTTCACGTCAAAGATCAAGTAATTTCGGAATCAATCCGAATAATGTTTAATTACTTTACTTCCATACCAAGTAGCTACTTAGGTACATGAAGTCAGTGCTTTTTACCCTACTGCGCGACAACAAAGAAAATTTTGAAAAAAAACGTGTGCGCTCGGGGGACCCCCGTCAGGAACGAAGTTCCTTCTTAGTATGATTTAAAACAAAAACAAAATTTTCGCTGTCGTCTTCTTGGATTATATTACGTTTTAATACCGACGAAACTCAAAAACCATGAAAACGATAGCCGTGAAGAAAAATTTGAAAATTTTCGCAGCCGCCATCTTGGATTTTCATTTCGGCCGAATTCACACTTTCTCTGAGAGAGAGAGAGAGAGAGAGAGAGAGTCGCATGGAAGGGGCATATCACTTTTTTATCACGTGACGATTTCTACCAGTAATCTCCTACCAGAAAGCCGCGTTAAAGAACTTCGTTCCAAAGAAATAAAGTTCGACTGCAACAAAAACTTCAAAACAAGGTGATTTTTTTTTCAATCAGTCTGATGCAGTTGGTGGCATCAAATCTGACTGCCAACAATTTCATGAGACTATTTAAAAAATGGTTTATTTTGAACTTTTTAGTTGCAGTCAAGGATTAAGTTTTTTTTTTCCATAGAAACAAACAATACAATATTTTCGGAAACTCCAAAACTGTTCATTTTATTACCGGGTTGACACATGTCTTCCAATAAAATATAAGCCAGTTAAAACGGTCGGTAAATGTCATTAAATATCGTCAAATGAAGCCGCAGCGATCTCCCTATACATGCCCGTTTTCACTAAGACTAGGTGCACATAAAAACACACTGTTGCAACACAATGGGCGCAACACCGACAGGTGTTATGCAACAGTGTGTTTTTATGTGCGCCTAGTCTTAGTGAACTAACTAAAGTTCAATAACATTTAGGCAGTCCTTACGCGTTCCTAGTGCTAGTAAAAACGGGCATGAGTCTTCTAATCTTAAATACTCACAATGCTGTTTCACGTTATTATTCCGTAAACATGTACAAAACCAGCACGTGGATGTAATTAAGCTTATAATTCTCATTCACATGCAAATGACATTCATTAAAAAAACACATTTACTTTGGGTACACCGTCGTTAAATTTGAAACTATGTTCAAAATGTTGCACCAGAAATAAGCAAAAAATACACGAAAACATTACTAAAACTGTAAAACTCTTTATTCATCTTTCGCCTTTGGAGCCATACCAAAATTTGGGAGTTTCGGATATATTTTTTTTAAATTCGTAGCCGCCGTCTTGGATTTTCATTTTAAAATCGATGAAACTCGAAAACCATGAAAACGATAGCCATGATGAAAAATTTGAAAATTTTCACTGCTGCTGATTTTTCACTTTGACCAAATTCGCCCTTTCTCTGAGAGAGAGAAAGTTGTATGGAAGGCATAACGCTTTTTCATTTCGTGACGATTTCTATTAATCAACTCCTACCGCAAGACGCGTTAAAGAACTTCGTTCCACGCCTGTGGAGCCAAACCAAAATTTGGGAGTTTTCGGATAAAAACTAGTTATACAAAAAGGCGTGTAATCAGGGACTAAGCGGGGCTTAAGCGAAACTTTTGCTTTGCTTTTTAACGGCAAGGCCGGATAACATTTAGGAAGTTTTTTATTCACTGAAAAGTTTGTGTCGCGCTTTAGTGCATCCGAACTTTTACGGTTACATTAACAAAACAAGATGTTTTTAAACTAATTAAATATAATAAAACTACGAGATTTTGACCATCATCCTCCTGTCGTATTATGTTATGCTCTATCTAATCTGAATATGAGATTATTGCTCATATTATAAAGGGTTATTTTAAATTGGCTAGCTAAACTCCGCAGACGCGATGGGTAAAAAGATTTGATGTTTTTATTTATGGGAGGTCATCGACCGCTTTAAGTCAAATCAAATCAAAAGTAATTTATTCAAACTAGGCTGAGAGTCAGCACTTTTCGAACGTCAAAGTTACATAAGACAGTCTCCCAAAAATGCCTGCCGTTCACCAATTCCTAGTGCTTTAGCTGGGAAGTAGAAGTGGCGGAACAAACACCCCAGCAGCACACCTGTCTGTTTAGTTATATAAACTTGATTCTATAATAGTGTTGTTACTTGAAGTATATGGTGAGAAAAACTGTTTTCTTATGTTTTATCGTGTTTAGATATTGATACCCATCATGTATGTGAAATATACACAAAAAAAGAGATTTTTTGAAAAGATATTTCAAGTGACTGCAATAATTGCGGTCGATGACCCCATAAAAAAAATCTAATGAATAATTTTTTCGATACCCATCGCATTTGTGGAGTTTAGCTAGCCAATTCAAAATAACCCTGTATTTAATTTGTCTATTTACATAACCAAATTACAAGATGATTATTAACATTAACTAAATAAACTGAAACTAAGTTAAACCTAAAAAAGGCCATCGAGGCATTGTACCGAGGATGCTGGCGGCATTTTCTCGCTGAATTGCAATGCTGATGCGTTGCGCAAGAAAGCCGCCAGCTTTTCGGTCACCAGTTACATCAACCTGACGTTTCTCGATTTTCGCAAATAACTTATGCGCACTGGGACCCTACGTACCGAGGGTCTCGACGCCAAAGGGCACACAGTTGTAACTCTGTATTATACCTTTTTCTGTAGTTACTAACACCCATTGGATTTTCTCCATTTATACTAATATTTTTTACTCTACACTATAGTCATTAGAAGTTAAAAAATGTCAAACCAAGCGACGCGACGTTATGACTAGCGAGCGTACTAATCTAGATACTGCTTAAATGTATTGTGCAAAAAGTACTGATACTGATTCCCAAACTAAGCTGCAGCTTGTATTTTGAGAGACATTGTTCAGTCGTGAAATATGACACGATATTACATTTTATACAAACTTAAGGTAAACGTCGCTACAGAAGAATGAAGATTAATTATTATTTCGCTTAGAAAGGACTTGATTCTTTCATCATTCACCATTATCACCCTCTTACCCTTATCCCAGTTTATTTGTGGTCAGCGCAGCAACTAACGCCAAAAAACAAAATGATTAAACTAACTTTTGCCAGTGGCTTCACCCGCGTACATGTCGGTAATTATCCCACGGGAAAGTTCTACCGGGATAAAAGTCCTAATCCAGGTCATGGTCTACCCATGTGCCAAATTTCACCCAAATCCATTTAGCCGTTATAGCGTGAGAGCGTAAAAAACAAAAACTCATTTACGCATTTATAATATTAAGTTAGGATTTACCTACTCTCTGACCAATTATTTTTATTTTTTACCTAAATAAAGCCCCTATCAAAAACACGTTGAGCAGCATGTCATGTCAACAAAATAATTGATCTAAATCACTGTAACGAAAGGATACAAAGGTAATTAGCTACAAGCACAGCCTCTGTCAAACAATGACTACCCACTTTTTTTTCACATTCAAATTTTTAACAACGTATTACCCTTGTCTCTACATTCAACCCTTTTGTTCGAAAATTTGTAAAATATTGTGACCCACGTTTAAAATAAACATAGGCCACAACACAGATTGCTTTTTAATTCCGTTTTTCGTGCATATGAAAATAACTAATTTATTTTATTCAATGTGTGGATTAAAATAAAACCTTTTTACATTTTAAACTGTCTTTCGTGATATTTATCAGAATTTTCGTCGAAAAAGTCTATTATAATCTCTGTATTCAATTATTTCATGGATAGCACACACAATAAATATCCGATCAACTATAGTTCTCGCCTTTTATCATAGCAATAGCGGTCATTGCCCTTTCCCTAATATCTCTACGTAGCAACCCAAACAATAAATTTTTTATGGTTTTTCGTTATTGGAACATGTTGAAGATCATGATAGATATTGATCCCGGACGATACTTGAGTTTATTTCGGGTTTTTAAATAAATGCTAGAAAATATTGGTGGGGCAGTGACCGCTAGTGCCGTGCTAAAACGCGATAGCTATAGAGGTCTACAAGTATAACACTGTAGCATATTTGTTCGCCCCAAGGTTTTGACACAATAGCATGCAATAAACCTTGGGGTTCACTAAATAAACAACAGGCACGCAATAACACATTCAATAACAGACAATACTCTCCTTTTTATTGTTATTACTTTGGCAATTTAAAGCCTGGAAGTACCAACTTTTTATTCGCGAAACAAATTACAATACATAACAGCTTCTACCATTCCTGACATAATAACTAGTTTGTTTAGAAGACATATTCTTAATGATACTTAAAATTAAAGTATTTAAATATTTTTCATTTTTCCTACTGGTGTCAGCTACGTGGAATGCATCGTGCTAGTGTACTAGTTTAGTAAAGCTAAGTTGTTGTCAAACATTTAATTATAAATACGTATTTTTTTATTGATTTTTTTTATATACTAAAGTAAAATTAAAAAAACTTTTTAACAAAAAAAACTTCCAAAAAAAAATACTACAAAGTGAAAAATAACTTTAATTTCGGTGTTTTCACTCTGTGGTGTTTTTTTTTTGTTGTAATCAAGATTTTTTTTTATAATTAAATGTTTTAAAACAATATGGGACCACCGCTTGGGCTTCCTCTATCACATAATAATAATTATTATTTATTTCACCAAAAATAATACAACGGATTACAAATACAGGCTAGTAATAGGGAGTTTCAAATATGGGAGCATCTGTAGCCGAAACACATGAAAAAAGAATTACGTAACTCAGCCCAATAATACAGGCGAACATAGAACATCCTCCCAAGCGGGATCATGTGACGTGTGAATCTGTCAAAATTAAGTAAAGTATTGATTAAAGTACGAGTCAACCTCCCGGTGTTCCTTTAAGGACGGTTTGCCGCCTCAGTTAACCAATGTGATTGAATGACAGGGCCACTACCTTAGCACGGTTTCCTGTTCAGAAGTGCAAACAAGTCATTATAATCGTCATTCATGTTACCAACCAAACTGGCCAACTGCATGACACTTTTTTCTAGACATTTTTGTCCTGCTACTAAAACAACAGCCTTCCCAAGTCCTTCTTGGCACTAACATAGTTTTAAACCTTCTGTACCTATCCTTCTTCGTCGCTTAATCCCATAAACATGTCTCGGGCTGACGGGTGATCGCAGGCCGTGGGCGCAGCGCACTAAAGATTAATTAGAGATAAGAATATCATGACATATGACGGTGTTGGTGAACAACGGACACATTCTACGTCAATTTCAAGATCAAATTAGCCTTTAAACTTTGATAACTCTATAAAGTTGAATATAAACTGTAGGATAAAACCGAAGTAACAAAGGAAGACAATATAGTCGGGATTTGTGCTCGGTAAATTTTAATTCACTCGCGTTATGAGTCTGAAACCTGACTGGCGAAATGTGGGTGTAATAAATGTATACATTACATATGTATACATTTATCTCTCTGCAATACCTCTTCGCCAAACGTGATGTAATGTTAATAAGAAAACTTTTTTGAATACTGTTTCTCCTGTTTAAAATCACCACGTTTTTAACCCTTTCATGTTACAAACCATCCCTTCTCTTACGGTGGATGGCGTAAACATTGTAACTATTCCTACAAAAAACATGTATGAGCAAAATTAACGACACTACGCAATACACAAAGGTAAGTCCTTTGTACCGGGAAGTATCTTCACATCTCTAACAAGACCAGTTTCACACAAAACGAACAGTCTCTCTTAAGATTAGGCGAACGGACTTCTCGTAGACGTGCTACGGCGTAGTCAGGCTACGCCGTAACCGTGCTACGTCGTAGCTGGAACTATTTACTTTTATTACTTGACCTGAAGAAGCTGGCACTTCTATTATATCTTTTTAAAAGCGGAACAGCATGTGGTTTAACTAGAGAATTTTACCTGCCTGGTAGGTGACTAGGAATTGATACTTTTCGGAAGATCTAGCAACAAACACATACTTTAGAGGTAATTTATGCAATTACTACTATGAGTTATTGTGTACTGAGTTACATTTTCACGCATTCCAACTATGAAACAGACATAGTATGTATGTAAAGTAAAAGAAAAATATTGAGGTCATTATTCAGCTAGATTGATAACAATACAACAACACGACGTTACGTTACAACATAAAATAAATTACCTAGTACCACAGTATTGCACATTATTACTACACATTTGTCGCCCAACGTAATACCAAAAAAAACCTAATATTTTCTAGAAGTAAATCTTGTTTTTGTCGTAAAACAATTTTCGCTGAAACTGGATCGCAATTTTCGTCGCCGTAATAAAAAAGTTGCAAGTCGGATGATCTTAGGATATTTGTGTTTATGCTAGACATTAATTTGGGTCTCGGCGGGTGTCACTCAATTTTCTAAGCTGTGAAAATGTTCACGTATTTTTCTGTCATAAATTTCAGATCTTTGTGTTTCTGAGTGAGTTTGTGTGGAGGAGACGTTTGGGATGAATTGCTTTTCTGAGAAAAATAGTTCGTGATTTACAGGTTTGTCGGTAAAAAATTCTGTCTGCTAGATTTAAGGACTTAAAATTATAGCAAATATATTGTTTGTGTGAGACAAACAATATATTTGCTATAATTTTAAGTCCTTAAATCTAGCAGACAAAATTTTGTTGAATTGCTTTTCTGAGAAAAATAGTTCATGATTTACAGGTTTGTCGGTAAAAAATTCTGTATGTAAAGATGGTCACCTACCACGGACCAACCGCGGCAAGCGTATTTATTTCGATTCGATTTTCAATATCATATGATATTAACTATTTTACTTACGCTGAAATTTGAAAGTTGAAAATACTCCTCCAATACCACAGAAACGTGTTGAAATTATTTAACTTTTCCTATCCCTTAGCCTCGGCATTTTGATGAGTGAATACTTTTACTAATCAAAAACGAGGCAACAAATAGAAGTTAATATATATGAAATTAAACTATGTCATTCCAGCCGAAAGACGTCCACTGCTGGACATAGGCCTCCCCCAATAGGGAGGGTTTGCCATAATCGCCACGCTTGGTGCCTGGCGGGTTGGCAATCGCAGTATGGTGTTAAAATGCATAGAGAACGCTGCTGCCCATTCTCTAGTAGTCTAGTCCCTTAGTCGCCTTTTACGACACCCACGGGAAGCAATGGGATGGTGCTATTCTTTACGTCCGGCACCACACGGAACATGAAATTAAACTATGTATCTACTATAAACCATTACGCAAATAAAAACACCAGACTGCGTAAAAAGTGAACTTTAAAAAAGATGGAAACAATATTTATATAACTTAATAGTTCATTGTTAAATTTAAGAAGATATACTCGTAAGATACCTCCGTATTGATCCCGCACTCGATAGGTATGGGAGATTTTTTTAAACATACATTTTGGTGTCAAAGATCCGCAACTTTGTTGTTTTATAATTTTAATATTATTGATACTCGCGCAATAAAGACGATTCTAACGACATCATTCATAAAAATCGATATTTTTATAAATAATGTGGATGATGATGATGTCGTGTGGGACTGACATACATAAATACATACAGGTCAAACACATAACCCTCTTTATTTAACTTCATGATAACATTATACTTTCCATTTCTTAACATCTTCAATAAAAACTTTACTAAAGAAATACGACAGAAGATTTAGTAAATTCACACACGAATAAAAAGAAGTCTTGAGAGATGAGGTTTAGACGTGGACCTAGGTAGGTAGGTTCTAGACGAGACCGATATCGTGCGTAAGTAATTTGCAACTATTATATTCGTCGACAAGGATTTACCACGCAGGGTAATATTTTACAGGTTTCTACTTTATTTTTGGTCGGACTACATAATATATATTGTCTTATTGTCCCACTTAGGTTAGTCATTGTTTTGAACCCAAATAGTACCTCAGCCTCAGCTATTGCCTGCCGGGGTCACGGGAAAGTACGAAAGGGTTACCGAAGCCCCTGGCAACACAGGCAACGGAAGGAATACGGGTGGGTTTTAGTCAGTAAGAGTCTGACACACCCTCCCGCTCTGTCCAGAACGGGGGAAGTTATTTGATAATTTGCCAACCAGAAAAAAAAAACATCGGCTATTCTCACAATTAAAAAAAAAACTTTAATACTTAAAATTTAACTACCCACTACAAAACATGAAAATATCATATTAATTTTCTTAAAACCTTCAATAACACTCCTACTTAATAGGTGAAAAACTAAACTTAAGAAATAAGACAGAAGATTTAGTAAATACGTATCGTGGGAGCTCAGGAATAAAAACGTCTGGAGAGGTGAGGGTCAGACACAGACGAGGTACGTTATCATGTGCCAAAGTAATTGGCAACCATTATACTCGACGGCACTCGATTTACCACACAAGGTAATATTTTTGCCGGGGTCGCGGGAAGGTACTAAAGGGTCACCGAGGCCCCTGGCAACACAGGCAATAGGAAGGAATACGGGTGGGTTCTAGTCAGTAAGAGTCTGACACACCCTCCCGCTCCGCCCAGAGCGGGAGAAGTTATTTGATAAATTCCCACCCGAAAAAAAAAAGGCAGATTTCTGTATTTTTGTTGTGTAACTCTAGCTTTATGTGAGAGTGATTTCATGAAAAGGGACGGAAGTGTGTAACAAAAAGAGAAAGCTTGAGCATGGCACGAGTAAGTGCTTTTAAATAGCATAGAATTAGTAAGTAATAGCAGGGAATTAATGTACTCAACTATAGGATGAATGAAAGGCGACTAACAAGGCAGATGTGAGTGGAAACGCCGGGAGTGTCCTCCCGACGCGTATATGGTGTTGTTCTTCAGAAAGGTCGCCAGAAACCACCAACCAGAAACCAGAAAGGTTGTAAGTACTACATCTGATCATACACCTACGCCGGTTGCGAGTAATACGCCAGGTGCATAGAACTCGTAATCGGCGAGCGTGTATGATCAGATGTAGTACTTGCAGCCGGCGACCTTTCTGAAGAACATCTTCAGATGTATGAACGTAAACGAAACAAAAGTAGTATGTAAGGGTAGGCAGAAACTATTCTATAGTTTCTATGGGAAGAAGGCGTGAATTTATGTATGTTTGTATTAGTGTACTCATGGAATTAGTAAGTACTACTTATATAGATTGTATGTAGAGCGGGTCGGATTTCGACCAGCGGGCGATCACTAGTAATGAATAATTCGAATAAATATTTCAGTATTTAGATTTTATAAATTTTGAGGTTAATTTCTGTCGCTGCTCAGTTGCTTATTACCAAGGTGAGATGTCAGATGTTACACATCATATGCGACTTCTGTAAGGCTCGCTCATTTTTTTTTTGTAGATGTCTACATTTTTATCCTGTTGTCGCGCTTGTATTATATAGGTAGGCACATTATGGTGTCTGGGTACAGACTACAATATTTATTACTTAGGTCTGAGTTTAAGGTCACTTATTTTACACATTTCTGTGGTATTCAAGAGGTATTTATATTTATTTCAAAATATAAACAATTTGAGTTTGCTCACGTCAGATTTGTGCTGCATACCCTGCATTGCCCTCTACCAAGTTTTCTAACGGGCTAACCGTACAGAAAGTAGTTTCAGTACCTAGTCAAAATAATACAATCAATTGCATGAATAACAACACAGTCTCATTTAAACAAACGAAGTTAACACTTTCCAGCATTCAAAAATAAGTGAACAAATCCACTTGTTTAAAAACCATAGGATATTCACACGAGTATGTTCATAGTCATATACGTTTTATGAAGTAATAAGCGAAACGAGTACTCGTGAAAAATGTATGTATAAAAACAATTTGTAGAATTTACTTTTATTAGGAGAATTAGTTTTCGGGGAAAACTCGGAGTGTGGAGTAGGAGATTAAATTATCTTGGTGTGAAAAAACTTAGCTGTGTACTGGGAGCGTACGTAACGAAGCAGGACCTAAAACTGAACCAGTCAGCGCTTTCACTGACGAGTGAGCTGAAAAGAATGTCATATCCATAACTCCACGGTTAAAAATAAAAACTAATTTTTGAAACGTCTAGTTGATGTAACTGGTGACCGAAAAGCTGGCGGCTTTCTCGCGCAACGCATCAGCATTGCAATTCAGCGAGGAAATGCCGCCAGCATCCTCGGTACAATGCCCCGAGGGCCTTTTTTAAGCTTAACTTAGTTTTAATTTAATTTAGTTAATGTTAATAATCATCTTGTAATTTGGTTATGTAAATAAACATTATTCCTTTAATTTTAAAGACATTTTTTTTTATAATACACTGGCTACTAGCTACTTCGCTTGGGTTTTACGACTTGACAAAACCTCGAGATTTTTTTATTATAATATATAAATGTAATATTAATTTGTTATACTCATAAAATATAATAATATACAACAAAAAAACATGTGCCAATGGACGTCTTTCGGCTGAAATGATGATGAAAACCTTCCGGAATAAATTCTCTAAATGATGAACTGCATCAAAATCCGTTGCGTAGTTTAAAAAAACAACGCGGTCACACAGACAGACACAAAAAGCGATTTTAATTGATAATATAATAGATATAGAAGGAGATTTTGAACTGTCAGAATTAATAATATTGTGACTGTGTTTCCCTATAATAATGCGTATGATCTGAATATCATTATTTGAAATCAGGAATAATATTTAAGCTGGCTTTGTCTCAACACTCTCTACCTCGAGTAGAGTTATTTTACATAATGAAATAGTTTTAACCGACGAATTTCGTATGAGCCAGCCACGGTACGTAAGAAAAATACACTCAAAACGATAGTAAATATAATTGTGAAAACAATTGAGCACACAGACACAACATTCTCCAGAATGTTCTGCTCTTTGATCTAATTTTAGGGGAGTGTAACTATACGACCGATCTTTGTAACCTAGTCCGCATTTAGTAGTTCCAGTTGATTCTCCTATATTTCACTACTATTGTCTATTTTAGAATTGGTGGTTGTAACTGACATGCTTTGTGATGTCAGGGTTATATTTCACGGTTAAGGGAAGTTGGTTTCATATCATCCTGTGTCTGTAATGTTCTTGGGTGGCTGTGAGGTTTTGTTCGTCATTGTACTAAATTATTTCTTACTATTGTGTCTGCTTTACTGTTATACCGTTAACTATCACGACCGAGTTCTTCAAAAAAAAAAGTAGGCAGAAAATAATTGTTTCACGTCACGGGTACAAATTTAGGCATAAACGAAACTTTACTTAAGTGATTACCAACCATTCTGTTAAAACACTGTGCATATTTAAATTTAGACTTAAGTCATTACTTTTAGAAAAAAAATATTATAGTATTAGCGAGTTTATGGAAGATAAGAAGCTAAAATAAAGCATAAATGTTATATATCTAATGATTTTATTAAGTTTACTTTATAGTTGAAATGACTTTAATTAATATAAATTAAATTAAATATGTAGGAAAGAGATTATATATTGGTAATAATAATTAATGTTGTGATATTAATATCTAGTAGGTATGCAATGTAAACTTCTAAATGTTTAACCTAGATATTAGTTAAATGTAATAATAATACTTGTTACGCCCTAACAGGGTCATGTACTCATACGTTTTAGCCTAGCCTGTAACTGAGTGTACATTAGCTATGCAAATAAATAAATAAATAAAAACAATATTAGGTATACTGTTTTTACTCTGAAATACTGTGCAACAAAAATTAAGTATACGAATATACTGTTTTCACATCAGTGATAACAGTATATTTGTGTTTAATTTGATGAAAGTTTATATTTAACTAAACTCTAGATATCAATCCAAAATTATAAATACATAATCAGCCTATAATGTTCCCACTGCTAGGACACAGGCCTCCTCTCTGTGAGAGGGAGTGGGCCGTAATACACCACGCGGGCGCAGTGCGGGTTGACAGATGTTTTCCTTCACCGTTTTGCGAGCAGTGGTGATGAAATAATTTACACAAAATAAAGCGCCTATCCGGGTTTGAACTTACGCCCTACAACTCGTAAGTTGCAGCCGTTACCACTGGGCCACCACTGCTCTCACATTCTCAAGTTATAAATAAAAATTTTCATCTTCTGCGTAGAAAACGGTGCATGCACCGGACCGGGTCATGGGCGCTGTGGTGCAGCCAACCAATTTTAGAATGAAACTAAGTATTAAGACGCTGACAACACCTAAACTGCGGTCACTGTCAGATTGCATAGAAAAGAAAGAGAAGCGCGACGACAAAACGCTTGTAATTTATTGCAAAATATGAAGTAATTATCTATTTACTCAGAATTGAGTTGAGTAATCGAAAATAAAAAACAACCAAGTTCTGCATTAGAATAAGACATACTTGTTATTAATTAAATACGTAATTTATGTTGATATTTAATGCATATATTTTGGATTAGAACTCAAGGTAAGAGGTTAGTTTAACGTTAGTTTGTATCGAGATTTTTTTTTTAAAACGTGTTTTGGTGACAACCAAGTTCTGGGAAATATGTTCAAAATTAACATATATTTTTCCGCTACCACAAACTATACAGATTTGGCAATTTTCTTTCTTAAGAGAAGCCTATTTTGGTCAATTGGGTCTTGTCAGCGCCTTAATGTCCAATTTTTCACAGAAAGCGACATAGTGTATAACAGAAAAGAGAGTACAGATAGGTGTTTCAGATATTTTTTTAGTTCAAAAACCTAGCTTTAGCTCTAGCAACGCTGTAGCAACGCTGTAGCAACTCGATAACGGTGACTGTGTGTGTGAGGCATTAATCATTTCTTTAATCCATTATTCACCACGAAACGACCTTCTTTATGAGCCTTTAGCTGATTACCACCACAACGGAGCAAGTGATTGTCATTCATATTTTTAAGTGCCTACCTTGCTACGTACTAGTTATTACCTGCACGTGTAGTCGTCATAAAAACGCAGGAATAACGACTAAAACTATAAAATGTGGAACGCTTACCTCTTGTGTTCGGTACTCACTACGCTCACAAGTGTGGAATAAAATACATCGCAGTCGTAAAATACCACAGAGTATGCTGATGTGTAAATATGAGCAGACATATTTTATAAGGCGTGCAGACCGAAGACATTTCTATTGTGCTGCAAGATAGGTAGCGGTATGTCTATAGATATCGACGGGTAAAAGGTAATAAGGCATAAGCGATATTTTGGTCGAAAATGAGTTATGTATGCCATCCAACTTAAAAATAGAGATTAAGTAGGATGGCATTCATAACTCATTTTCGACCAAAATTTTGCTTACGACTTATTACCTTTTAACCTTTGATATCCTTGTTGCATTATACAACATAACGTATCAGAGATTACGCCTGTAATCCCCGAAGGGTTAGGCAGAAGTGGAACCTTTCGAATACTCGTATTGGCTGTTGCCATCAACCGGGCACAAATCCTGACACAGAATACTACTGAGAATTACTACCTACTTTATATGCAATATTCAATAGATTCGTACATGAAAATAGTGTTGTCCCATAAGTTTGCTAGAATTTAGATGTTGTGTGACATTGATTTGTGATGATATACGGAACATCGTACGTAACAATACACTCATTTGGGTCGTCATGCCTAGCCTTTTCCCAATTATGTTGGGGTCAGCATATCGGATTTATTTTTTAGCATACCCACTTTTCACTTACAACTATTATTAAATGTACAACCCAATGCAATAGCGAAGCAAACTTAATAATAACAACTTATTTTCTAAAACTTATTACATACAATGTCATCCTTGTGAATCCACTCCTGATAATTCTTAGTAACGTATAAAATTACGTTACAGCACTAACATCTTTTGCTCGTAGAAAATACTGCAATTTTTCAAACTCTCATTACTAGCTTGCAAAGTTTTGCGGCAAGTTTGATATCAGCATGACACAGATTGACGATGCCCAAACTTTTAGCTCAGAAACATCAATACGAATATTACTTAACTTTGGCGACGGCCAGCTATACCCAATATTGATCTCCGAAGGTCCGTAATACACCTAAAGTTGACTAATGACCGTATTAGGATCGGGAACCATTTTGGTCTAGCGTAAATATTTCGATATTTCTGTCTCGTCATCATGAAGTAGATAAAAGTTTCAGGAGAGGTATTACTTGAAAACTGATAATTTTGGATCTGTGAGGCGATATTAATACATACAATTTGGTGTCAGCTTCCCATGTTAGAGGGATTTGACTACATAATCAGCCTATAATGTTGCCACTGCTGGGACACAGGCCTCCTCTCGTTGAGAGGGCGCGGACCGTAATCTACCACGCGGCCCCAGTGCGGGTTGGTAGATTTCACTTGTCTTCGAATTTTTGGTTCTAGGACATGCCGGTTTCCTTACAATGTTTTGCTTCACCGTTTTTTAGGGGCTTGTGGCTAAGTAATGACAGCCGCACGGGTCGATTGATCAGGTTAAGCTACGCTTGCCACGGTTGGTCCGTGGATGGGTGACCATCTTTACATACCAAGACCCCTTCGTGCCTCGGAAAGCACGTTAACCCGTTGTCCCGGCTGTCATTTGTAGATCTTTGACAGTCGTTACAGGTCGTCAGAATCTCGAAAGTCTGACAACCAGTCTTACCAAGGGGTATCGTGTTACCCAGTAACTGGGTTGTGGTGGTCAGATAGGCAGTCGCTCCATGTAAAATACTGGTATTCAGCTGTATCCGGTAAGACTGGAAGCCGACCCCAACATAGTTGGGAAAAGGCTAGGCAGATAATGAAGATAAAGAATATTCTATTCTATTCTCTATTCCATTCTACCCATAGTTATACACGTGGCTGTTCGTACATGTAATCACGTTACAACTCGGTAACTAAGCACGATTTGTGTGATCTATGAATATTAATGTGATTCATTACTATTGCTCCAGCTAGTTTCAAACTGAATGCTAATGTACGTACCTACGTGATCACAGATAAATTATAAACAGAGAAGTTCTATCTACAGGGAATATTATATTACTTTAGAATTTGGAACTTCAATGGAAGCATATGTCATGATTTCCAGAAGTTAATAAGATTTGTAGTGATTTTAAATACTAAATATACAATTGAAAGTATCTGATTTGCTTCAAATGATTTTTGTATCAGGTAGTCATGAAGGAGGAGGCGGGACGGTTGAGGGAAAGGCAAATTTCGCGCCCTCTCGCCCCTAGCCGCCGCAAGAGACGCCCTGGGTGTCGGGGATCCCGGGCGGATTTCTGGCCACCGTAGGCGCGGGCTTGCGGACGGTGAGCAATGGGTAGCTCACCGTCCGGTAAGGACCAGGCCCGGGTCGACGGCGCGTTGTATTACACGCGCGCCTCAAAGAGATTTCGTCAGCACGAGTGTAGCGGTCTACTAGGGCCGATGCCTGCCGGGGTCGCGGGAAGCTGCTAAAGGGTTATCGAGGTCCCTAGCAACAAAGGCAACGGAAGGAATACGGGTGGGTTTTAGTCAGTAAGAGTCTGACACCCTCCGCTCCGCCCAGACCGGCAGAAGTTATTTGATGATTGCCCAACCAAAAAAAAAAAAGGGTAGTCATAAACATTAAAAGTATCTAATTTTACAGTTACCGTAAAAGTATTGGTTTTTAAAATAATCGAATGTAACATATGATATATTTGGTGTGCCACGTAGTTGCTAAGTTAGTTCTTTTCGAGCCTCGGAATCTAAAGGTTGTCTTTGTCTAAAGACTATACTAATATTATATTGAGTACCTAATTAAATAGTTTGTTAAGACGCTGACAACACCTACGCCGCGGTCACTGTCAGATTGCATAGAAAAGAAAGAGAAGCGCGATGACACAACGCTTGTAATTTATTGCAAAATATGAAGCAATTATCTATTTACTCAAAATTGAGTTGAGTAATCGAAAATAAAAAACAACCAAATTCTGCATTCAAATAAGTCGTTCTTGTTATTAATTAAATACGTAACGGATGTTGATATTTAATACAGATATTTTGGGTTAGAACTCAAGGTAAGAGGTTAGTTTCACGTTAGTTTGTATCGAGATTTTTTCTAAAAACGTATTTTGGTAATAACCAAGTTCTGGGAAATATGTACAAAATTAACATATATTTTTTCCGCTACCACAAACTATACAGATTTGCCATTTTTTTTCTTAAGAGAAATTATTTTGGTCAATTGGGTCTTGTCAGCGCCTTAAATATTGCTATATACCGAGTTTGTATGTGTGCAAGAATATAAATGTAGAAATATTCGTACTGACAAAGCGTGTTCATTTCACATAGTAGTCCTTTGTTATTCAGATGAGCTATTTAAGAAGTAGCCTATGCCTAGCCTTTTCCCAACTATATTGGGGTCAGCTTCCAGTCTAACCGCATGCAGCTGAATACTAGTATTTTATGGTGCCTTTCCATGCTTGCCAAGCCTTGGCAAACGTCTTCAAGCCCCAAGCGTCAACAAATCTCGCTTGGCAATTGGAAGTCGTTTTCATGCTTGTTGCGTCAGTGTGCTACGTACACCCAAGCATGGCGGACACCGAACTTGTGTCGGCTATTGCGTTTGGTTTAACATACTTTTATTTGAAATACAAGCAAAGTAAAACAAGGAAAGCTCGACGACCACGAAGATGGTGGATGATAAAGATTCATAAAAATAGTACCAGGTAACTATTTAATTATTTCACTTTAATTGGTATTTCGGTTACCATTATCTGTGCCAGTTATGTTATCCCACAATATACATATAATTATATTGTGGGATATAGAACTAAACATGCGCTCGTCGCAAGATCATAATGGCTACTAAACGCGCACCAACGTGTGAATGCATAGCAAGCGCTTGCCGCAAGCGCCCTTTGATCTGTGTCCAAAAACGGACACTAGACCGGATAGAAGACAAGCGTTCACAAGCTCACGCAAGCCAAGCCAAACGCCCTCTTTACATACTTGTACTTGTGGACGCTTGCCGAGCCCTGCCAAGCATGGAAAGGCACATTTACATGGAGCGAATGCCTATCTGACTTCTACAACCCAGTTACTGGGTAATACGATACCCCTTGGTACGACTGGTTATTTATTTATTATTATTATTTTATTTAACAGTTTATGTACACACACATATAAACAGACAAGAAGAAAGGAACAGAAAAATACGTACAAAGGTGATGCTTATTTCTAAAGAAATCTCTTCCAGCATACCTGCGATGGGACAGTAGACAAAGAGATGTAGACACTGTGCGTAAGAGTAGAAGAGAAAACAAAATACATAAAAACAACAAAAAAAAACTATTCACTAAATCAGAAATACTCAATAATAAACTACTAATACTTAATAATAATGCTGGTTGTCAGAAATTCGGACTTCTGACGACCCGTAACAACTGTAAAAGATCGGCATGGCTTATCGTGCTTTCCGAGGCACCAAGACCCCTCTTGGTATGTAAAGATGGTTACTCATCCACAGACCAACCGCGGCAAGTGTAGCTTGACCTGATTGATCGACCCGTGCGGCCGTTATTACTTAGCCACAAGCCCCTCTATTAAAGAAGCCCCGCTATTTAAGAAGTGTGTTTGAGAATATTTTGCATGGATGATAATGTTTAGACAGATTTGAAGTGATATTGTAATCACTTCAAAGACTGCTGCAATCTACGGTCAAAACATTGGAATATAATTATTCCAATGTTTACTTACGACCGTAGATTGCAGCAGTCTTTCAAATCACACGTCATGCAAATCTATAGTATTGCAAATATATTGTATACGTCTTGTAGAGATTGTTTTGACCAGTTTGCTTTGATGACCGACCTTCACGAATATTTTATAAGTTGATGGCATAATACATCTTATCTATTTTCATATTAAAAATATAGAAAAGAATATAACGTTTATTTACATAACCAAATTACAAGATGGTTATTAACATTTACTAAATTAAATTAAAACTAAGTTAAACCTAAAAAAGGCCCTCTAGGCATTGTACCGAGGATGCTGGCGGCATTTCCTCGCTGAATTGCAATGCTGATGCATTGCGCGAGAAAGCCGCCAGCTTTTCGGTCACCAGTTACATCAACTAGACGTTTCGCGATTTCCGCAAATAACTTATGCGCACTGGGGCCCCACGAACCGAGGGTCTCGACGCCAAAGGGCACAAAGTTGTACTCTCTGCCAAGGCCTCTATATTGAATCATGGAAAATAATTGAAATTCAACTTTGAAAGCTGACAGAGCGCATCATGATGTACGAGTATAATGACTAGAAGAATTACGCGTTCAATACTAAATAAGCCTTTTATTTATTCGACCCGATAATATAAGGGCGCAGAGGGGTGACAAAATGCAGCTTTCAACTGTTTTGTACAGCATGCAAATTCGTACGTTTCTATACAATCAAATCAATCGTCTTCATACAATCAAATCAATCGTCTAAAAATATTGAGAACATATTATTACGCCCCCATCGGTATATTTTCGTTAAAAATAAATTTGACAACGAGAAAAAGCTACAAAATCCACCCTTTTTCAATAACAATATCAATTTGGTACCATAAAAATCGTTATATAAAATTTTATATCACTGTCTCCACTCCACTCATTCCTGAAACAAGAGGTATCAGACTGTTTGCCTGTAAACTGATGGCACTTGAGAATATTACCGATGCGATGAATAGTAAAGCTTAGTTCACACCAAACGTTGTGCGCAGTCGAACAGAGAGTTTGTTACACAGACAAAAATGTTTATCATTGCACTACACTGCCAACGTGAATTCTAATTGGTTGCGTAATAACTTTTTATGCTTGAGATAGTCATGTGATGTGAAAGGCTCTACTCAGCACACTCTCAACCTTAAGTTAGATCAAAGCTTTGAATATAATTATTACTTATATGTTAAGAAAAAAAAAAAGAAAAAAAATCTATTTGACCCAGGTTAAGGCACACAATATTCACACAAAAACAAAAACCAGAAAATACTTAAAACAGTATTGTGCGCCTCACGGCTGCGCCACATATGCCTAGTTCAGCATAAATGCCAGATGACTGGTGCCTGACCTGGTTTTCAACTGGACCTTATGTTACGAGGACGTCTTACTGATTTAAATCAGTTTTATAGTGTATGTAAATATTATATTCACATCTAGATCGATATTGCTAGTATGATATTGTCATCATAATTCAGATGTGTAAGATTTCCAAAAACAAACCCTAACATTTTTTTTTATTTTAATTATCGATATTCAATCAATATTCAGTGCTATAAAAAATTGATTACCGAATCAATGCTTTGAATAATCTTACCGTTTATTTCAGGATGCTAAGGTAAGTCTGGCAGCGCCACAGTTGCAATTTGGATCGGATTGAATACAAAAAAAGAGCGAGCCTTACAGCAGTCGCATATGATGTGTAACATCTTACATCCGACCGTGGTATTGAGCAACTGAGCAGCGTCAGAAATTAACCTCAAAATTCAAAAAGCTAAATATTGAAATATTTATTCGAATAATTGTCCATTACTAGTGATCGCCCACTGGTCGAAATTCGACCCCCTCTACTTACAATCTATATAAGTAGTACTTACTAATTCCATGAGTACACTAATACATACATACATACATAAATTCACGCCTTCTTCCCACGGGGGTAGGCAGTGGCGTGCCTAGGGTTTCAAAATAACGCAAGCCCAGTAAAATTTTAACCGATTTCAAAAAAAGAAAGTTCAGTTTTCGACTGAGTATGTAGGTACCTACGTATCTACGTACGTATCGTCGCAATTTTCTCATAAACTACTGGTTAGGTACAATAAATTCTCTATCGAGCATTTTAGTAAGGCATTTGGGCTTATATGAAGGTACTGCCACTGGGGTAGGCAGAAACTATAGAACGCCACCTGCTACGCTCCTTACTGAACACTATCGAGTGAAATATTTATTCGGATCATTAATCATTACTAGTCGCCCACCGGTCAAAATTCAATCCCCTCTTCTTACAATCTTTACAAGGTGTTGCTTTGGACCTGCAAAACATTTTAGGAGGTAATTATGTTAGTGATTCTCGACCCGAATCAACAATAAAATGGGCAGGTATTTTTTTTTCATTTTATTCTTATTTACGGAAATCAGTAAGTGTGAACTCCCCTTTTTAAAACGCGGCCAGTCTGTACGTGTCCTTAAACTGCGCTTTCACACACACACAAACAAACGCAACCGACATTTCTTTCATAGATCCAAAGCACCAACCACCGCACGCTCCCTCTACCACTAGCCACGCCCCCGCGGCCATCACAAGCACATAAATCGGGTCAATTTATTAGTGTGATTGATGGCGTCGGCGCGTGAATACGTTTGCAAATTCCGCCCGTCAAGTGCGCCTTCGATTAACGGTCGCGATAGGTACCTACTACCTAGTTGTAAAAATGACAGTCCAATACTCCAATGTAGTTGGCGGAGATGGTACGCTTGTATGCCATCAGCGGAGACAATGTATCTCGTGCCCTCGAAATGTTCGCGGAGTTATTCCCCAATCGGAATCGTCCCTTACACAGGGTAATGCTGGCTGCTTCGCAGAGACTCGATCATCGGCAGTTCGACGTTCCCCAGCATGCTTAAGGTCGCGGCAACGAAGGCCTGCCTGTCGCCTTGCAGGAAGATACTCTGGAATTCTTCCGGCGAAAGCCACGGGCAAGCAAACGGGAGGCTGGTCGACGGTTTGGAGTGCACCACTTCACAGTGCTGCACAAAGAAATGCAGCATCCTTTTCATTACCGCAAGGTACAGGATCTCCACCAACTTGATAACGC
Source organism: Atethmia centrago (assembly GCA_905333075.3). Lineage (NCBI taxonomy): Eukaryota > Metazoa > Arthropoda > Insecta > Lepidoptera > Noctuidae > Atethmia > Atethmia centrago. Next base: position 23,323,424 of record HG995374.1, on the reverse strand, counting down.
CGCGCGAGTTACATTTTGTCGCTGGTTGCCGGAACACCAAGACACCAACATCCTGTAGACGGACGAGTGTTTATTTACTCGAGTTGGCGTCTACAATGTTCATAACAAAAAGTGATCAGTGCTTTCGACACAATAAAAACGAATGTGTTTCTGTGGTGCAACGTCGTGCTAGACTGTGCCTGGAGTGTGACAGTGGAAACCTCCAGGTAACATAAGTAGGTAATTTATTTATTTGTACATAGACAATAACTTGTAAATACGATGTTAGCTAAATCAACTTGATAAGTGTATTGATAAGCGTAATAAGTTGATTTAAAATTTTTAACTACGCCAAAAATACCTATCAGTCAAAATAAATCACTTAAAATCCCTAACACATGGGTACCTACCTACTTAGCTAGCACAAATTATCTTGAGGTATTTTTGTCGGTCCTCACCCCGTTAAAAAGCAGAAAAGAAAATCTAATATTAACAATTTAATCTACAATTAAAAACGAAAACCGTCCTTGGGGCTGAATTTACATAGAGAGCCCGCCGCGGGACTGCGCCCAGTACCTACATAACCTTATTATTATTAGGCGCGCACGCGCTCGCGATTAGTTTCACAGTTGTGCAACAGGAACTGCTTACGTGCTATGTAAGGTTTATTTATCGCCGCCTATTATTTTATTCATCAGCTGATAGGTAACTAACGACGCCAACGTGAACTTTTTTTTGGCGCAGTAGTATCTACTTCCTACTATTATTATTTATCGTAATAGCCCAGTGGTTAAGGCGTTCTCCTCTCATGCATGAGGTTGCGGGTTCGCAACTGAGCAAGTACCACTGTGTTATTTTTAATTCATAATGATGTAAGTACTTTCTAAAACTTAGGACATCATTGAAATCATGTGTTTCGGAAAGCACTTAAAGCCTTTGGTTCCGATAGATTTGTAGCTCTGGGACAATTGTTAGGTACCACACGGGTCGGTACGGGTCAAAGAACTTACAGCCCTGCCGTAGGGTCGATGGTACGGGTAATCAAAAGCCAGAAAGTCTGACAATTAGTCTAACAAATGGGTATCGTGTTATCAAGTAACTGGTTTGTTGAGGTCTGATACGCAGTCGCCCTACGTGATTCACTGGCACTCCATGTGATGAGCTGCATACAGTTAGACTGAAAGCCGACCCTAACATAGTTGGGAACAGGCTCTGCAGATGATGAAAATTTTCGCATTGTTATGATGCTTAAAAATGAGTTATTGTTTAGCAAATGAGTTATTTTTAAAAACAATAATGTAGAATCAACATTGTTATTTTCAAATTCGAACTACATCTCAAGGTTAAATTATTTGCTATAAGTTGCTGTAGCTACAACAATTTGTACAGATCGCGGCACGTTGGTTGAACCTTGCGCAGTAAAAGATTTTCGAGTCTCAATCGAATTGCGGTATGCGTGCAACGCGGGGCTGCGCGTAACTATAGCAACGACCGCCATTTTAGTTCAACTTACGTGCCGCGTTTTTTTCGCAGAAATGTGGGCGGAGCCTCGTACAGGCTGTCGTCACTGGTCATCGCATTCACGCACACAGTGACATGACGCGCGTTAAATCGCAATGGGTGATTCTGTTTTTTTTTTAAGAGGGTTATTTCTCTTAATAACCCTCTTAAAAAAAAACAGAATATTCTGAAAAACAATAAAATTTAAAAATCTAAAATAAAAAGTATTATTGATTATTGACTTGGTTTCCCTTCTGACCTCCTGAAAGGTTTTGCAGGTTCAAAACTGCATCTTGTATAGTACTTACTAATTCCGTGAGTACACTAATTTCATACTATTTAAAAGTACTTACTTTTTCCATGTTCAAGCTATCACTTCCTGTTACACATTTCCGTCCTTTTTCATGAAATCACTCCCACAGAAAGCAAGAGGAAAGATGTTACATATTAAAATTTCATTCTAAACTTAAAAAAAAAATATTCTATAATTCAAATTCAAATCACAATAAATGATTTGAATTTGAAACTTTCTAAACATGCATTGGCACAACCAAACCATCCCCTCTACAAGCTTACAAGTCACGCATTATTTTCATAACTTCCATTTCGTCGAACCCCCTTATTGTCTATTGCCTACATACTTAGTATAATGTAGTCGAATGCGTCGTTTAGTCCCGTTTAGCTCGCCAAGCATCGGACAGCTTTGACAGCGTGAAATGACACGCCATTGCGTCAGCATGCATCTATAACTACAGTGCTTCTATTTTCTTATTGTCTCTCGGCAATCATTACATTTCCGAATACAAACAAATGCTAATTTCAATGTCTATTAATTATTAGATTTATCGTGAACAATAATTTGAATTCAGAACTAATTATAGAATTTTCTATCAGTTACAAAGGGCAACTGATTGAAATCCAACGACTGACGAAGCACGGAGTTTGTTGAGAGACATTAAGAAAATAGAAACACTGTACTTGAGTATATTGTGTGGTACCATTATTTATAACTACTAGACACATGAATTAAACCTGTCGACGGAAATAATAAGAATAAAAATTAGCCGATTTAGGTTCTATATTCCTCTTTTTTTAATATTAAAGCAAGTCTATGTGATTGAGTGACGGAAAACGCAAGGCAACTTTATGCCACTGGATTAAGTAACACAAATTTTTAACATCTTTATGTGTTCCTCCCTTCAGAAAAGATATTGAAAACTCAATCCTAGGTTAACGGTTGGTTTTTTCAAGCAAGCCACGCAGAGAGCTGCAGCTGGTCTCCAATAAAACAATTGTCTTCTGGGCTTTTTCCTAACCCTGTAGAAAAATAAGTAATTTAAAACAGGACAAGTGCGAGTTGAACTCGCGTGGTGAGTGTGAGGGTTGCGTACAATGGCTGTTATCTTCAATATTTTACGCACAATATTGATAGAGCAAATCTATCAATATTGTGTTATTTTAACACCATAGACTTCATATAGGTTTCCTATAATCTATAAGTAAAGAACTATTTCTGTATTTTCAATATTTTTAAGGGGGAAAGGTAAATTTTCATCTATATTCTTTAATAATTTAAAAACGATTTATACCATAAGTCCTTACATTTGATAATTATATCACACGGTACAGTTTACAATTACAAATCATTTTCTTTTTCTAATTTGTCACCCTAAAGTGACTCTCGCATTCAAAATTCATTTATTTACGTTACACGTCGTGTTTGGGTCAAAGAAATTCATGTGTGCATACAAATTTCAACTTGATCGGTCCAGTAGATTCCAAGCAAATCGAATGTGAGAAACGTACAGACAGACAAACACACGAGTGTAAGGGTTCCGTCTTTTAATTTTGATGTAAAAATACGTAAGTACCTATATTTATTTATTTTACTACTTAACTCTCTGCAAGCAAAACATTTACACAAGATATGATGAAGCCCGCTGGCCTCATTGAGTTGCACTTTAATTTCCGACTCGCTTATATTTCCACTGACATTTGTAGAACTCTTACGAACTTGAAACATGATAAGTATGTTACTGTCACCGTAATGATGGCGAATATAATATGGAATATAAGATGCTTTGAAATACATAATTTGTTAAAGTTGTTTTATTTTGTTCCATTTTGTAAGACGTAATATTCTTATTTTTATTTCATTATCTTAAAATTATGGCAACGTCTTGTTTAGCCTCCAAAGTTTAGTACTTATTAATAAAGGTAACGTTAAACTAAAACATGTCAATATTTGACACTTTAGTTCCCACCAAACGTTATACGTAGTCGAACAGAGAGTTTCTTTTTTATATACAGTCAAAAATATTATCATTACACTACACTACCAACATAAATTTTAATTCGGTGCGTAATAACTTTTTATGCTTGCCTGCTCTTACAAGCTTATTTTAAAGTAGTTGCAAGGTAAAATTGCCTGTATACCAATCTCTTTGTTTGACTGTACCCGATGTTGGCAACTTCAGCATGTAGATTACACACGCTACACACGCAGGTAACACGTGTCTGTACATTGATAACGGACAGATCCGCAACACATGCGTTTGGCCTTTATTGATTGGCCAATTATCCGTGTATTGTGGTTCCATGTGGAACTAAAGTGGTGCATGTACGGTGGAATCGATTTTTTTTTAATACCCAACAAATAAAGACTTTTTTGATGAACCATTATTTTCTTTACTATCCTGTCGTACCTATAAGTTTCCTTCAGATCAAAAAATTTAAAAAGCAAATTAAAATTATTTTTATTTCACATAAACCTACATGGGCACTTATGAAACGTTAGAAGCTAAGTGCACGGTTTCAATTGGTCGTTTCCTATAGAGAAGAGCCGGCAAGAAACTCCACGGTTGCTCTTTTAAAAATAAGTGTTAATAGGTATGGGAGGACAGTGTAGGCCTGTGGAGATGTACCAGATACTTAACAAAAAAAAAAAAAGGTCTACAAAACATCTAGTCTATTAAGCCTACAACAAGGTACACAAGAATTTATGTAAAATATTAATAAAATAATAAAAATAAAAACCTATTTAAACCAAATGGCATGTTTGCCATTACAACAAGTCTGAAATCAAAATTGTAGGTATATAATGTCAAACAATGAAAATATTATGTCAAAAAAGTATGTATAAAAAATAATAATAATAAACTTCGTAATTTGGGAACAGTTAATAGACATTTATCATCAGACCAGACTATGTCCACTTCCTGGAGTTCACTTGGACCTTTGATGAGCTAAAGGATGCACTGATCCCGCAATCAACGTGAACACCTACTGGGCTCAAACGTATAATTATAAAATCAATCAAAGTACCGTCGTCACGAAAAGAAGAAAACTTATAAGTTGTACCAAGCAATTGAATGGTTTTTGGAAAACGGATGTCATCGGTGTTCCTATAAAATAGATTGTTATCGAACTGTGACTAACAAAAACCACACAATGTCCTTTCTAAACAGAAAGGGAGGGGGGTGAGTTCACAATATATTTTAAAATGTACCAGTTCCCCTTTTGTGCTATGCCATTGGCACGTTCCGGGGCAACTAAGTTATTTATTTAATAAAATGAAGCTACGAGAAAATGGCGCTTCTAAATATTTAAAATAGATTCAGCAAAATATTTAAATTTAGCCAGCAATACCATTCTCTAATCTCACAAAATGATGTTACTGAATAATAAAAACATAAAAAATAACGGTAAAAATTCCGACCTCACTATCGTTGACTGCCACAAAATTATTCGTGCTATCATACACATTATAATAAGAGTTGCTATGTAGAATACGACCTCATTCGTAGACCCCCTTCTGATGACTTGCTAAGCTTACTTTTTATGCGAAATTTTATTACCAAGGATAAACCTTTATAAATTAATCTCCACCCTGTACAGTACCATTCATTTTGGCACCCCTTATAAGTGTCATGGCGGCACTTGATAATTATACTTATTAAGGTAAAAAGAAAACGTACCTGATTGATGATAGAATCATAGGTTGACGACAAAAGTACTATGATTGTAATGAATGTTTGTATTTAAAGATCGGCAAGTGAAAAAATAATTTACACGTCGCGCCTAAGTGCTCGTTCAGACATGCGGGAACCGCGCGATTCCAAATCGCGCGGTTTGGAACCGCAAAATTATGTTATGTATTCAGACAGCCGCGGTTAGTAAGCGATTGGCGTGCGCGATCCGGATAAAGTGAGTTTGAAAATGGAAGTCGACGAAGAGACACTGTATTTATTGTGGTTGCTCATAAAAAAAAAGAAAAGAAAAAGGCAGTATTGAGTGCATCCAATATTACGTGACGGATTCGTACATGGTCAATTCGTAACATTATATCGCAAATTAAGAATGTTTGTAAAGGTACGATTTACTAGAACCGCGGTAGCCACCACATAACGGCCGGAGTGACGGCCGTCATAAAAATGATTGCACTTTACGGTGTCAATAAACGCTCTCTAGGAAAACAACACCAACTTCATGTCATTAATAACGTTTCAGTCACATCATTCGACGGCAGGTTGTGGACGCTAGCTACGAGTACTCGTATGTGGCTTTCACCGCAGTCCTAGCTTAACAATCCGGAGAGAAAAATCATTACGTTTTAGGACTTACATTGGGTAAATACTGGCCGGCTAGACAGTATCTCCGATTAAAATCATAAGTAATCGAATTTGAAATAAGAATCGAGTTAAGTCTATTTTCGAACCAATACACTTACAGATCAGTGTCAATTTCTCAAACGTATCACATCAATGAGTAAAACCACAAAGATAAGGAAAATATTGGGTTTCTGTTTGTTTTCCTCAATTTACGATGATGTATAAAATTGATCTATTACTAACGGAACTTAATTTATTTTTCACTCAACTAGAGAAATAGGAGAAAAACAATGGTCAATTTTTGTTTGTAAATAGCATTTTATTTTTTAGTTTTATGGAAGGAGATAATATTATCGTTTTTTATAGCAAACGACGACGTTTATAACGATATTGTATTACTTAATATCCGTCTGCAAAACAAACCGTTATTGAGAAGCCTATATTCAGCAGCAAAAAAGGGCTGACAATAAATCTAGACAGTTGCTATTAATTCATAACCTAAAAAATACCTAACATTTATTAAAAATTCCAAATTAATAAAGTAAAGAAAGTAAATTAATGTTAGTCCCAAACATAACATATTCTGGAACGTTCAGCTATTATCATAATATTAATTTTGATGCCTACTTCTTGAATCTTGGTGTTACGAGATATTTTCACGCTTCTGAAATATTTATTACGACAATATAGTTCAGCAAAAATCGTGAAAGAATTTGTCTTCCGGATTAAAATTATAATATATTTTTTATGATTGTGTAAAAATTTGGAGATAATTTTGAAAGAACATTACTGTGACGACATTCAAACTCAAATTCAAAGCATTTACACAGGCATTTTTGAATTTTGAAGGAGTTGGTCAATCAGAAATAAGCTATTTGCCTATTCCATAGCGTAGAAGGTACATAAGGAGAATAAGGGACAAGAATCATAAATATTGTTAAAAAATATTGATAACATCATCCATGTTAAAATTATCCATATAGATATATGAGAACGATGTAGAAAGATGTGCATCTTAAAAGCATCCAGACCAAAAAGTAGACAAAAAAAGCAGTTGCTATAGCCATTATATTATAACTGCTTGACTTAAATTGTTTCTCATGTTAACGCGAATTTATGTAGGTAATATTTATTAGTCTATGCCAGAAATATTAAACAAATAAGTTTGTTTTTAATACGCTTTTATTAGCATAACCTGTATCTACCTTTTTTTTTCTATTCTATCTATGTAACGGAATCTTTGAACGTAATTTTCACCAACTTCAAGAAGTCCAGTTAACTTAAAAAAATTCACACGTATCAAAGACTGATGAAAGTATTATAATTTGGTATCGTAGAGCTGATCTGATGATGGAGCCAGAACGTGGATAGTGGAACTCTTCAGTGGCTACAAGTAAACCCCTCGAATTTGGGTTCATATGATTTGTTTTGACGAGTCCATTAGGTTTGGCTTAGTAACGAGGGTCTGATGATGGAGCCACGAGTGGAATTCTTCAGTGCCTACTAGTAAACCCCTCGAGTTTCGAGTCATATGATTTATTTTGATGAGACTTTGTATGTATATGTAGTTCGGTTGACAATACTATAATTTGGTATTTTGGGTTTGAAGTTCTAATGATGGAGCCAGGAAGGATAGTGAAACTTTTCAGTGACTACTAATAAACCGGTTAAATTATTGCTTCGTTGACTTTAGACTTGTTAATTAAATGAAGAATATACTAGTATAAAAGTAAAAAAAAATTGCGTGATAAAAGCGTGTTTTTTTTCCACATTTTTTTTATACGACCGCTTAAAAAAAAAAAAAATCTGATGTGATTCACATTTTCAATTCATTTATTTAAATAAAGAATCGATTCATCCTCTATATAATAGTGCATGTAGTTATGAGTCTTTGGTCGACGCTAACGCAAGAAAACTTTCAGGACTATTTTTCAGGCCTAGTTAAACATAAGTCTAGACAGACTTAGAAAGTAATCTAGTTTTATTAGGTTCACCTGTCTAGATGAATCTTGAAACCTGAAACCCTAATAAAGAGGTCTGGACAGACATATCATACATTGATGTCACCGGTGATAAAACGGAGACAGGGCAGGAGAATTTAATTAGCTCCCTACACATTCCGGGGTCGACCCAACTTTGTAGAACTCTGTTTTTGCTGGTGTAGGATTAATCGCCTCACGAGTTGATTACTCGAGATCAGAAATAAGATAGTTTTTAGAGTACCGCAGCTAAATGACAAAAACGGAATCCCCTTTTTTCATTTATTTCAATACATCAAGTTAAAGTTCAGGTATATTTTTTACTACGCATTAAAGCTTTGGTTTCCTGGGAAAGCGGTTCCATCATAGTATAATGGCCGTCATGAAATTCTGTCATTTTCATCAATATTTGACATTAAGGTGTCAAAAAACGCTCTGTATTTGGACCGCCAATATTGTGTGATCGTTCACCGTGTTCAGAAACCAAAGCTTTGAACTTCGTTCCAAAAAATATGCTTCATAGAGCTTCGTACCTTTACCTTTCATATCTCTTTCGTTCCGTCTATTATATGAAATCTTTGCAGATAATATTATTACATTACTGAAGCAGACAATGTTATTTTTGGAGGTATATTTCTGTGAACGTCAATGTTATTTTATTTATTCAGTAAACCAATTTTTTGATGGTTGACAAATAGGCAAAACTTTACGATATTTGAGAAAGATTGTTTTTGTATTTTTCTGTATCATCTTTTGATTGACGTATTAATTTTTCTATAATATTTATTAATACTGGTATTCAGCTGCATCCGGTAAGATTGGTAGCCGACCCCAAAATAGTTGGGAAAAGGCTAGGCAGATGTTGGTGTAAAACAGTAAACTTTATTTGTCTTTTTCTTATTTGATTTTCTTATTTTTATTCATGCGTTATTTAATTTCTATAGACACTACAGATAACATCTAGGTACAATCTACGTATCCACTTATATCAAACTAGGTGCGCCCCGCGGTTTCACCCGCATAAGTCTCGATCCCGAGGAAATATCGAGATAAAAAGTATTCTATATCCAAATCCAAGTCATGGTCTACCCATGTACCATGTAAATTTCATCCAAATCCGTTCATCCGTTTTAGCGCAAAAGCGGAACAAATAAACAAACAAATTTTCGCATGTATAGGTAATATTAGTTAGGATAGTTAGGATTCTCTTACAAATTGGAAATTCCTTCATTCGTATTACCAAACATCAAGCTTCATATTAATAAATTCCTGAAATCAATATCGTCCTCTATTCGTCTCATGATAATCGGTACGCAGAGTCAAACAGAATTGTGGTCCTTATATTAAAACCGCAACATGCGACGGTCACACGATATACAGGGTGTATTATTTAGACGGGACCGTAAGAGCGTGACCGGTAAGGGGTTCTCCCTTACCGGTCAAAAAAATCTACCCTGTTTGCGTATAATGTTTCAGGGCTTAAGGACGTCTAGCATGCGGCGCAAGATGGAAGTTGAGCCATTGTCTGTGGAGAAACGTCGCATAATCTCCGGAGATCTGAGGCATCCATGAAACCCCACTTGTGGAGATTGTCACGTGCCCTGTCACCTGTACAATGGCTGCGTCAGTAAACGGTATTCCCGTTACTGAATTTTGGGCTGAACTGATATAAAAAGGTATATATATTTTTTGATGTTATTTTTCCATCGACACGCTAAGAAGGACTTAGAGCATGTTCTGAGTCCCCGAAATAGGAATGTGTGGGTATAAATCGAGTTATCTCTGCGATCGTAGGTCGTAGTCTCTCTACTATCTCAAAGAGCCTGCGGTTAGGACAATTATGAGGCACTTAATATATATCTTGTGTTAAATTGCAAGTAAATGGTTATAGAATCTAGGAACGAGTTTAGGAACTATCTTCTACCCAATAGTTATAGTTCTATTTGCGTACCAGACAGAAATTTACAGAACAATTTTCGAACTACTGTAGGTACATATCTTGTGTGTTTTTTTATTTAGGTACAACTATCTTCTGCTCGCAGCTTTATCCGCGTGAAATTTGCTGCCTACCCACTGTGTCGCATTGCATCGCCCGCCCGTGCTATTACTTAATTTTCACTTAGCTCCTAACGGTTGTAGCGTGATGTTAATCATCCTAGAATTGGGCTATAAAATTCAAAAATATTTTTTCAAATCCGACTGGTAGTTCGACAGATTACCCACTATTACGTATACAAACTTACAAACAAGTATGTTACCTCTTTATAATATTCATAATAATAATTATGCCACTCTTCATGTCGCCATGAGATCTCGCCTCTGTCCGCTGTGCCGTGATTTCTCGCGTCAGCGGAGTTTCGCCCCGACGCGACGTTTCGCCTCCTCGAGCCACTCCCATACGTGCGCGAGAACTTCTGCCACCAGATCCTTTATTTACACCTTGCTTTACTAATTTATCTAGCAATTAGTACATGTATTCCACAGTAATAAACAAAAAACAAAATTAAAATATACTGTCATTTATAGAAATTACAGCCAAATTAGAAAAGAAAGAAGTAATTTTTTTCTAAAAATAAAAAAATAAGACTGAGATCTATGGGGAAAATGGTTCAAATTGTGGTATGTGGGAGCTGAATATACGGTATATGGACCCCTTAACGTTGGACCACTATTTACGGCACATCCTGTAAATTTGGTTTAATGGAATAGATTTTAGAATGGGCCTAATATATGTAGAGGTCTTTGTCCAGCAATGGACTGCGATAGGCTGAGTTGATATTATAGTATTAAGTACTACTAACGCCTACTGTCGACCAAAAAGTTGTCTTTTGAACAAACGAATAATAATAATAAAAAAAATAACAACAGACCCAATATAACACTTGTTGATAACGACAACAAAAACTCATACATAATTGATATGCATCACAGCTGCTGGCACACAGGCCTCCTCTCTTCGAGAGGGAGTGGGCTGTAATCTACCACGCGGGCCCAGTGCGGGTTGGTAGATGTCACATGTCTTCGAATTTTTGGTTCTAAGACGTGCCGTTTCCTTACGATGTTTTCCTTCACCGTTTTGTCAGCAGTGGTGATTAAATTGTTTACACAAAGCAATGTGCCTGCTTGGGTTCGAACCCACGACATACAACTCGTAAGTCGGGGCCGTTACCATGGGCCACCACTGTTCTCAATAATAGTTGTAGCAGTCCCAAACACCAATAATATACAGAAAACTATCACCGAAAAAATCAGAAAATACACGGAACTACAAGGAGAAATTACCAGGGTCTGGAAAATGAACAAAGTATCCTAATAGTGATATCATTGACTGGTACTATCCCGAAATAACTATTTATCAGCTTAAATGCAATCAATATTTCTAAACATACGTATCTTACTCTACAGAAAGCAGCTATATGCAGAAAGCCACTTCAGTTGAAAACAAGGTTACGATTTTCAATGAGATATTATACATGTGGACAACATGTATAACATCCATGCTCCTGTCAAAAAAGTGAAGTTAAACGCCCTCCTGCATCATGGATGACAAGTGGGATACAGATGGCAATGTGACTTAGGGATTGCGCATTTCGTAAATTTAAAAGGGATCGTACTGACGAGAAGTGGACACTATTCAAGGCTGTAAGGAATAGTTGTAATCAGATGATACGCAATGCTAAACGCCGCCACATTCTAGACACTATCAACTCTTCCTTTTCTGCTGATATTTGGAAATTTCTTGGAACTCTTGATATCGGCAAACCGCGACATTTAGACCTTCCTAATTCAATTGTCTTAGATGATCTCAACCGTCATTTCTCTTCTGTTTCTACCATGGAACTAGCGAAGCAATCTCATAACAACCAAGGGCTCTTTATGGTTTAACGCGTCCTCATATTAATCCTTTTTGTTTCGTTCCAGTTGAACCGGGAGAGAACAGTGCGGGCTCTGTACCAACTGAAAAATTTGGTACCATCAAGTACGAAGACAATGCTTGTGCAGTCCTTAATGTTCCCTATCATCGATTATGGTGATGTGTGCTACTATGACCTGAATGCTGATCTCCTCGACAAACTTAACCGTCTTCTCAATAATGGCATTCAATTGATTTTCAATCTGCGTAAATTAGATAATGTCTCTGCGCATCGTTCACTTTTAAAATGGTTTTCCATACGCCAGCGTAGAGAGCAAAGGGCGCTGACCACCTTGTTTTCATTTCTGGACTCTCCCACTTCCCCTGGTTATCTAGCTCCCCACTCTCAGTACATTTGAGCCAGCCACAATCAAAATCTACGTTCATCAAATAATCGTATTCATCAATGTCCCATTCACCACACTGACTTTATTCACTCATCCTTCTTCATTCAGTTTATCTCTCTGTGGAATGCGCTCCCCCTGGAAATCAGAGTGGCAACCAACCGATTATCCTTTAAAGTTAAAGTTCGCGAACACATTCGTAAGAAGCTGGCAGTATCATCACAACGCTAATGTCTTATTTGTTTTAGTATATTCATTTGTATTTGTATGTAATTATTTGTGCATATATTTAGTTATAAATATTATATTTATAGGCTGTAATAGGTATATGTGTACGTAAATAAATATTTATTCCTAAATTTTTCGTGATTGCATCTACCACTGTTTGTCTCTGCGCACCCAAAGATTGACTGGTAGAAAATGCCTACGGCATTAAGTCCGCCTCTGTACATTTATGTGCTTAAAGTATGAAATAAATATATTAAACACATGTCACATATTACAAAAAATCCTACAATTAGATTTAGACAATAATTTCATTGCAGTACAAAATACCTAATCTATCTACTCAAAACTTAAAATTTACCTTGGTTTACGTCCGTGAGATTTTAATAAAATACCAGGTTCTAGGAACCTGACCTAAAATAAATTTAAAAAACAATAACAAAATAATGCCTATTATCCTATCGGACTAATAAATAGATAAAATTATGATTTATTGTACACCACAATTTAACAACGTTCATTTACATAACATTAATATACAACGGCGCGGCGGTCTTATCCTCTATATAATATTACTGCATTTGAATATCAGTATTTAGTTTTACTTTACTAGCGTGACTTTTCAATAAGATATTTCATAAATGGGAGAGGACGCCCCAGAAAGACATATAGTGACCTCATTAATGATGTTCTTCAAAAAGGTCAGATGCGTAGTACTCGCAACCGACGTGCGTGTATGACCAGATGTATGAACGTAAACGAAGCAAAAGGAGTATGTAAGGAGCGTAGCAGGTGGCGTTCTATAGTTTCTGCCTACCCCTATGGGACGAAGGCGTGAGTTTATGTATGTATGTATTTCATAAACCCAGCAGAATTGCACACATTCACTCAGCAGACTATATATACCTTCATCAAATGATATCTCGCCAACGCAGTCCTTATTATGGCAGGAGCGTGTCACTCGAACATTGATTGGTGGGTATATAGGTCAGGGTCATGGCCCTGTGCCAGGGGTTGCACTCGAGCGGGCGCGAGGCATAGGTCGCGCACCCCTTCAGATTAATTTAGATGTAGGCAAAGTTGATCTCGTCATTCCTTTACCAACTTTGACAACAAAATAACATCACGCCTTGTTGCCCCAAAGGGTTAGGCAAAGATGTACCCACAGGTAAACCCACATTTCGCCAGTTATGTTTAAGTTCCATGTAATAGGGGGTGAGCCTATTGCCATCAACCGGGTATAAAGACAGACAGGAGCTGCTACTGAGGAATTTCTAATGGAAAAACCCAATTACACTTTGCCCGACCTGGGAATCGAACCCAGGACCTCAGTCTCAGCAGTAGCGCAACAACAACTCCCAGTAAATTAAAGCCTGATTCAACCGGTACAATTTAACTGCCTGTGGCACACCATACGTTAGAGCAACAATAACAGTTGAACCACCTAAACAATGTTTAGACGATGCAAATCATTTATTGCTCCAATTGTATTGTATGCCACAGCCAAGAAACTTGCATCGTGTAAATAGGGCTTAAGGCGCAGATATATGATTTTAGTGACTGTTAAATCTGTTATTACACCTTCATGTAATGCTAGTAAGTTATGCAAAAAATGTATGTTGAACTGGAACGAAAACACATCAATTCTTTACGTGAATATTTAAGTATTGTAGTAAAATACTTTATGAAATAAATTCAGGAAATAATGTCTACTCAATGCGTAAAAAACGGTATTACTCTCAAACTACTAAAGATATTTTTATGTTTGTTGGTATGAACAGACTATTTTATTATCTATAATTCTATCGGTGGTTTATTTTAAATATTAATTTTTTGATACTAAAAATAGATATTCCCCATGAAACCGAACGGAGGCGCAGCGTCAGCGCGACGCGCGTTTGTATGGACAAGGTCAACGGCGATTACCCTACCCTTAACACTTAGGTTCAAACTAAGATGTCATCGGTATCTAACTGTCACATGACAATGACATGGATATTTACTTTGTAAAGTATTACATTTTTGTATTAATTATTGTGAATGTGAAGACTACGTGGGCCTACTGGGCCCGCGTGGTGGATTGCGGCCCACTCCCTCTCACAGAAAGGAGGCCTGTGTCCCAGCAGTGGCAACATTATAGGCTGATTACGTGTGTGTGTGTGTGTGTGTGAAGACTACGTGTGTCATTGTTTTTATGTATCATTTAGTTTTAATAATGGTCTGGAATTTTGAGTATTTTATGCGGCCCACCCGAATGTCCTTTCTTTAGTATTGTTCGTCGAGTCGTTGAGCTCCTTAAGACCTGAGTTGAGCTACACGATCACTGACAAATGCGTGCACTGACTGGACGGGTCCACTCAATCTGAGTGGTTTTTCCTCAAAAGACCATTTCAGACACCAATCTACATGGTCTTCACATGATCTGATCAAGATTTCGTCTGGCCTTTAAAAGAGCCTGTGAGTTTGTTTCGGCCTTTCTTTTTGGAGTAGCCTGATGGGAAATACCGACCTCATCAA
The DNA here is from genome assembly GCA_905333075.3 of Atethmia centrago. Taxonomy (NCBI): domain Eukaryota; kingdom Metazoa; phylum Arthropoda; class Insecta; order Lepidoptera; family Noctuidae; genus Atethmia; species Atethmia centrago. The sequence goes on along the minus strand of HG995374.1, from coordinate 23,308,357 downwards.
GTTTTTAGAATATGATTGACATATAAAAGTGTATGTACAAACATACGTACAACACTTATTGGCAAAATTAAACCTTTGACGTTTTATGACGGGCTTTTTTTTTGTGTGGGAAATCATCAATTAACTTTTCCCGCTCTGGACGGAGCGGGAGTGTGTGTCAGACTCTTACTGACTAAAACCCACCAGTATTCCTTCCGTTGCCTGTGTTGCCAGGGGCCTCGGTAACCCTTTAGTACCTTCACACGACCCGGGTAGGCATCGGCCCTAGTGGACCCCTATACTTGTGCTGACGACGTCTCTTTGAGGCGCGCGTGGAATACAATGCGCCGTCCACCCGGGCCTGGTCCTTACTGGATGGTGAGCTACTCATGGCTCACCGTCAGCAAGCCTGCGCCTACGGTGGCCGGAAATCCGCCTGGGATTCCCGACGCCCAGGGCGTCTCCTGCGGCGGCTAGGGGCGAGGGGCTTTCCCTCAACCGTCCCCCGCCTCCTCCTTTGCGAGCATTACTGCTTCGCAGAAGGAGGTGACGGCTACCCATGCCCTCTCGCTCCGTATCATGGCCTGAACCAGGGCCGGACGCGAGAGATCTCTGCCACCGATCGCCTCCACGAGGATACGGCGGTGCTCCGCCCAAGCCGGGCAGACCTCCACCGTATGCTCCACCGTGTCCTCCGGGCGATCCACACAGTGGTGACACCCGGGCGTTTCACAGAAACCTCCCGAAGCTGCCGTGTCCGGTAAGGACTTGCGTCAGGCGGAATGATGTGTTGCTGTGGTAATGCAATTTTACAGTCGACTATACAATAAACTTTGCAACGAAAATAAAACCAGTTTGAAAAATATTCTATCGAGAAAAGTCTGAATAAAGTGGTGCATGTTTATTTATTGGCTTGGCCTGAGTTTCTAAATTAGATCCTCGGGTCAGACAGTATTAATTATCGTATATACAGTCTTTGTTCTCAATCTGTGTTTTGATCAACTACTATTAATAACTACTATTAATTTATATCTGTTAGAATAGTTTGTTGTGGAAATTATGATTTTACAAAACCTACCTACGCGGAAAAAAAGGACCTCTTCAGCGAAGAATATCAATATTCTTAGAAAAATTGTTTCAATACAAGTAAATGTTTTCTTAACGTAAGTAAATGTACTCAGTCCAAGAAAACCTGTTTACTCAAATTAGGAATAATAAATACTTTGTTTTTATTCTTGACTTAAGCAAATATTTTTGATTCAAGACTATAATAATCTTAATTGAAGAAAATATCTAGTTTTATCTAGGTTTAGAAATAATATTCTTAAAATTAAACTTTATAATTCTTCATATAAGTTAATGTCTTCGAAGAAGACAATAAAACTAAGACAATTTTTTACTTCATTCAAGAATATATTGTTTTCCCCATATATGAATCAATATTTGTCTTGACCAAAAGGATATTGTCTTAATTTAAGACATCCTTTTTTTTCGTGTACTTTAACTGGCACGCCCTTTAGAAAAATAAGCGTGATGTTAAGATAGATGAAATAATTAATTGGCAACAATTCTCGTGACGCTCTATTCTGTTATTCTTCATGACGCGACAATATTTTGCGGAGACCATGTCAAATGTGTGTTTGTTACACAAGGAGACTTGTCAAGCAATTTTATTCAGGGTACATTTTACCTTCAGCAAAATACGTATATACAGGAAAAAAAATAACCAGTGCGCAATTTTTTTTGGTGGTTCAGTGGTAGAATACATTTCCATTAGTTGTTCAATACTGTTTTTTTTCGCAAATCGAGCGAGTGCACACCTGTTTAGATACCTTCGCGCGTTCTGCTTCACCGCGCACCCGCGCCGACCAGCAAGCCAGCATAAAACCAGTTCCAAAGTAAACATCTTTAATTAACGATAACTTATTTTTTTTTGTACTAAGACATATCAAATAAAAAGTATACCTATGCTTAATAAAACTCGCTAAAGTTTAATTCGTCAAAATTTGCTCACTGGTTATTTTTTTTCCTGTATAAGGAAGTACATATGTACATACATACGTAACTCATGCCTTTTTTCACCTGCTACGATCCTTACATACTTCTTTTGCTTCGTTTACGTTCATTCATCTGGTCATACACGCACGCCAGTTGCGAGTTCGACGCACCTTACCTTTCTGAAGACCATCACCAATAAGGTCACATAATTATGTCCTTCTAAGGCGTCCCCTCCCGGTACTTCCATTCACACTCTTTTCTCAACATGACCAAACCATATAAGCGTACTGTTTTCAATTGTTGTCACTACACCTTCTTTTAAACCGCACTGTTGTTTTATCAGATCATTCCTCAGCCTATCATTCATAGTTTCACCACAAAACTTTGCAAGAAACACTCAACGTTCACTTCCATTTATGTAGGTATGCGTAAATAAGGAAATGTATTTTTTTTTATATTTTCTTTCCATATGTATTCAGAAATATTTGCCTAATGCGTGATTTTTATTCGGAGGTCTTTCTCAAATTTGAATTGCTTTCATTCTTATGATTGATTGATTTGGAATTATGGCGAAATAAGATGTAAAAAGTGTGATGTCTTTTATAGAATTTCTTTTTTTGAAGTGAAAATTTCTTTAGTCGCAGTTAGCGCTCTTTCTGAAGAGTGAACGAAACTGAACCGTCACGCTCGGGTCGGTGACGCTGAATCGTTTATAGTCGGCGCTGAATCGAGTATCGCGTGGCTCCAGTCGTATGTTTTCACTTATATATATAGTCCTCCTTATCGATTTCGATAACCTCCCCCCTCGACAACCCTTTGAAAGACCGAATTGTGTTTTAAATACAAGGTCACAAATAATGCTATCCTAATCCTATACTAACTAATATTTAACGGCGAAATTGAGTTTGTTTGTTTCGCTTTCACGACAAAACGGCTGAACGGATTTGAATGTAATTTAACACATAATATTATTAAATAATAAAATTGTTTATTTATCCAAATAATACAAACACTTCAAAGCAAAGTGGTAGAAATACAATAGCATAAAAAATATAACTGGTGCACAGAAGATTCAGGTCTACAAAAAAAAGTCAATGCATACAAAAAATAATTAACTTTATCTCTTAAACCTATATCTTAGAGACAGTGATCGGCCAAAATTTGTATTTAATAAAACTGAAGTTCAAGTGAAAGTGTTACGATTTACCATTATAAATGTCTATTAATATTAGTGTTCATCAAATATGTGTGAATATATGTGTGTGAGTTTTGAGGTGTGTGTATGCGTGTGTGTGAGAAGGGAGAGGGAGAGTGTACTAATGTATGTGTGTATGTGTATGAGTGTTTGTCTTTTTTTTAAGTGGTTTATAATGTCAAGCGATGTATGATAGTAAAGACTGGGAAGACCATGACCTGGATTAGCACATACGATACGATATTCCTACGGGTACAAGACGTATGTGGGTGAAACCACGGGGCTAGCGGGGCAGCTAGCAATATTTAATGCGATGATAGAGTTGGCCTGTAGAGTTAAAGAGGGCTTTTTTTTTTTTTTTGAGGGTGGGAAATCATCAAATAACTTCTCCCGCTCTGGGCGGAGCGGGAGGGTGTGTCAGACTCTTACTGATTAAAACCCACCCGTATTCCTTCCTGTTGCCTGTGTTGCGGGGGCCTCGGTGACCCATAAGTACCTTCCCGCAGGTATAGGAGGGCTAAGGAGGGCTAAGGCCTCTTTTTACGTATTTGGCGTTTTTAGGTTAGTGTATCGAGTCTTTTTTTCGAAAGTTTTTTACATTTTTGTAGACAGTATAGCGCCAAGGCGACCTATGTGAAGCGATCCTCTCCCGACCTGTTGGATCAATAGCGCAAGCGCTTAGATGCCTCTTGAATACATCCATATAGCGGTAAACGCGTTATAAGTAAAGCTTCCATGCCACACTTGTCAGAACGGTGCAGGACATCTGTATTAGCGAAGAACGCGGTCCTTCCATTTAATCTTCAAGATGGATGATTTCAAACACCTTAGGTGAAATGTGTCAAGTTTCCTCATGTCTGATTTGTAGAGGCACAATGTTTCACTTCTATCTTGTCTTCATAAGCACTAACTTTTTTTTTTTTTACTGTGTTCGGCCTAAAGATTCTGGATTAGTAGGAGGTAGGCTAGGGGTGGTAGTCAAATGAGCACAAGTAAGAAATAAATTAAAACGTTTAATAAATCGCTTTATTTTTAATAATTTATTTTCTTTTTTTTATTATAATTTGAAGAACACAATGTTATAATCTTCTGTTAGTTCATATATATTTTTATTTTACAACATAGTTACTTATTTTACAACCATCATTAATACATCGATATACAATCATTAATTATCTAACTATCAATAAAAATGTATATTATTATAAATAATTGTAAACGGGACGACTTTATTTAAGTTTTCTTCTTTAATTTTTGTTTTATTCGTTATTTTAATACACACTTATAAAGAAAATATTATTCAGAAGAGACATTTATATTACATCGCTACGAAGAAAACTTTTATCTAGGATATTTCGGAGATTAAGGCCCGCTTGCACCATAAATGACTGAAATGTGTTTAGAGCTAAACATATTTAAAACAAACTTTTGCCCATGGCTTCGCCTGCGTGGATGTCGGGAAATATCCCACGGGAACGTACTACCGGGATTAAAATTACCCTATGTGTTAATCCAGGTTATATTTCGCGCGCGGATTGATTTATGATTGCTGGAGGATAAAAAATCCTAAAACCTAACAATAGTAACGGAATATATAACGGATCGGAAAATTACCTACTTGCAAGCTAAATTTGGAGGCAATTTTAAAGAGAAAATATAAACTCTCTTTATTCCCTATCCCGTAGGATTTTTGGGGAATTTTGAATTACACGTACGGAAATAAGGACAATTTTAATATTATTACTCATTTGATCCCTTAGTAAAGTTATTGTTCTTTGAATTACTAAAGTGATCTTTGGCGATGGCGAAAGTCGGGCTGTGCAATTACGGGCTTGCCATATTAAGATTGCCCAATTTAAGATTGGGTGACATGGTTTAAACTACAAAAATGACGATTTCCCATAGAAACTTTCATCCCTCTTTTACAGGGGTTAAATTTCGAAAAACTTGTCCCTATTCCTTGTCTACATTATAAAGGAAACCTCTGTGCAATATTTCAGCTTTCTAGATCCAAGGATTTGGGCTCGACGTTGATGTGTCTGTCATACAGGACTTTTCTTTTTTTATTTATATAAATAAAAAAAATAAAAGTCAGCCAGAGACAGAATGGTATCTTTCTATATAGAAAGATACCATTCTGTCTCTGGCATCTTCAAAGAATTGACGGCAATAGAACGAAGTTTTTAAAGACGTTTAACGATATACGCATTTAGTAATAAGTGATGTAAGCAGGCCTTCGAATTCAAAGTGAAAACTTTGTTCAATTTATGTACAATACTTTTACATATATTTTTGTATTTAATGGAGTTTACACAATATAGGATATTTTTCTTGAACAATAGAATACGAATAAATTAGAAGTCCCGCTGTAAATTTTGGGTGCCTTAAAATCTATGTCACAATGAGTTTCATAAGTAGGTATTTATTGGATTTGGCACAGTTTTGTACAATACAAATAAAAACCTATGGCTCAGTAATTATAGATCAGTACACATCAGTAGGATTACAAAATAAAAAAATAAAAAATGTATTTTTTGTTTCTAAAATACTATAGGTATTTTAGAAACAGTATCATTTAGCAAACTATAACACGATGGTAAGTTGAAATAGACAAACTATCAAAAATAATACAAAAAAGAATTCAGCCTTTAAACAGTTCTCAAATACTGCTGCTGCAAGTTATTTTTTCAGCTGCAAAATTAATACAAACGTTATCTAGAAATAAGACCCACTGACACATTTATTTTTCTCTACCTAAACTACGTTTTTTTGTTAATATACCTATCTACTTGGTGTTTCACTTAGAATTACACATCATCTACTTATCCTCACAAAAATATATTATTATTTAGGTACCTTAGTTGTGTTCGGGTCACTACTGAATATAAGAATCTGGAAGTGCCTTTTAATATATTCTTTCTACAAACTCGTGTATTTAGAATTTAGCTTTCTATATTGACTTACTTACAGAATATAATTGAAATTACACAATGTACAATTCAAAACCTAGATTTAATTTTAATAAATTATAACTTTACCACGTACAACAATCTATCGAATACTTATTTAAAATTATCTTAAATATGTTTTCGTAATATTTATAAATACCCTTTCTATACATCAATATTTTTAGAACATCACGACTACTGAGACAGATACACTTCAAGAGCTTTATGTATAATTTTATGACATCAAAGTCAATGTTCTTATGTATATTTACAGAATGATCTTGTAACGGACGATTACAGCGGCCACATGTAGGATATGTTGGGCAAGATGGCGCGGGCCGGCGGGCGCGGCGTGTAAGTCGCGTGCAGCACGTGCGCAACGTGCGGCACGTGCGGTGAGTACGGCGCGTGCGGCACGTACGTAGCGGGCGACACGGGCGGCGAAGGCGACGCGAGCGGCGCGGCCGGTCGCGCTCAGATCGCGGGCAGCAGCGGGCTCGGCGAGCGCGGCACCCGCCGCACGCTGCCGCTCCACGCCTCCCCCATCATATCCTCGTCTCCCTGCACACGCGCACTCGACATACTCTCAGCATCACACTCCTCAACTTCCCAACTCTGAGAGCGAGATGTTTCATTCGTTTTACTATGAGTAGGGCAGCTAGGACTAGGACGCCACTACCACGGAAGAGGAAACTATGCAGCAGAAAGTTTCTCATCCTCGTCATGCATTCAGCTCGCAGGCAATCTTAGTCTACGACTCGCGGGGTCTAGGGAGTTGACGTGCGGGATTGTGCGAGTGAGTTAAACCACGTATTACGGTGTCAACACTTACATATAAGAAGTAATTACCATCATCGTGTGAGGCGCAGGCGCGGAGTGCGCCGGCGCCGGGGGGGCGGGAGGGGCCATCGGCGGTGGCGGTGCGGGGGGGGGCTCCGGTGATACCGCCGCGGGCGAAAATGACGCTGGCGCTAATGGCGATTGCGCTACAAAGAAAAATGTTAGGATTATTCCTGAACATGGTCCTTCGAGGCAGACTTCCACTTTAAGTCCACTTACCAGCAGCGGTCAGAGCCAGTACAAACTGACTCCAATGCACGCAACAGCCGCAGCACAGCTGCAGAGCCGCTCTTCGTAAGGCTCGATGCAAAGCCATGAACAGCAGCGGATTGACTGCCGCATGCACGTACGAGATATGTAGAGTGATTTGGAAATACATCTGGAAAAATATATGTATGAATATTGTTATATAAATAGTAATTACTAATAATCATTAGTCATTACTAATGATATAACAATATATCATATTAAAATCTATATTCTGAAAACTTTAACACATGACAGAATAGTAATCAAATGTCCTTACTTCATAAGCTATATGTGACGTGAGAGCCGGATGATGCAGCAAGGTGATGAGGAACAGTGGCCCCCAGAACAGCACATAAGCCGCCGTGATGACCAGGAACATGCGCACACGTCGGACGCCCTCACGCTCCACCCGAGCCAAGTAGCCTCGGAGACGTCGACCGCCACCCAGAGGCAGATTGTTACTGCCTGATGGACGGCAATGACCGTCTGATAGAGTTCCATCCACAGTCTAAGAAAGAAGAAGTTATTATTAAACAGATCAATAATGATTCTCAAAATATTGCAGATAAAGCCTGGATTTTGAAAGGTAATAAAATTTTGCTGCCGAAAATGAAATCAACCAATTGTGCCTAGTGAATTCAAATAATTTAGAAACAAAAGCCAATTCATGAAGGTCTGGGGACGTCACTCCGGAGTAATTTAAGCACTATTTAGATAGCCTAGATAGTTTAATAAATAGAAACGGAGATCAGTGGAGGAAAGATATATAATATATATAAAGAGACAAATAGATATTTCTTTTAAAGGAGAGTAGCATCAGTTTATTTTGTAGATTTGTGGAAAATGAAAAGACAAGCAAGCAAGACAGATAAAAATGAACAGAGCAGCTGAAAATGCAAATGACTAAGATCAACGAGATGAGACAAGCATGCATCACAGTCCATACCCTGGGTCCGACGCTGTTGGGTAGGTGATCCATCCTCCTGTTGTCTCCTGCCATGCTGACAAGCGTGGTCACTAAACCAGCTACTCGTACTGCTTCTACGTTAGCCTGCATGCGATAAGATTTAAATTTATCGAATACTTAAATCTGAACCGCACTTTGGCAACGCCAAGCCTTGGGTATGGTTTTGTTGTTTACAATGTATATAGACGATGCACTTCCAAAATGCGAACGTCCATTCCGAGCGGGCCGAATTCCGAAAATTTAAATCTTATTTGCGGTACACCGCAAGAGATATTGGCAATGTACCAACAAAAATTCCTATACCGGCCAACGTAAGACTAGAGTATATATGCACAATATTTTACAGCGACTTAGAATTATGCGGATGACTTCGTGAGTTTCAAGTTAGGAGCGCACCAGTTCTGTATCACTCGCAACTGTGAACTGCATTACACTACGGAACTTGTTACGTGTCGTTCAAAACAACTGCTAGCTAGTACCATTTCTCATAAAGCTGTGGATGGCATGTCATGGTTACAAATTACTTCGCAATCAAATGAAGATCATGGAGAAGTTTGTTTTGTGAGAGTGGAAGATGATGCATACAATGTAAATAAAGCATTACTTTTTATTATTATTTCTCGTGAAACTAACCTCTCCATGCCATCTGTTATAGGGTCCCAAGTGTGTACGTTGAGTGTAGTATGATTAATGATATACAAACCTTCGTGAGATCCCGGTGGAGCTTTTTCAAGTGGAAAAGTGTCAATCCAATACAGACTGCGTTAACGCCTATCCACAGCGCGTTAAGCACATAATGCCTGAAGGGTCCTCGGACTAGAGGACACGACGGGGCAGGTCCGTAAGACCCGTAAGAGCCTGCACTGGCAGCCAAAGCTCCAGATAAGAACGTGGGCCCAAGATTTATCGTTATTGATGCGAACCAAATCATGAATGTTCCGAAAAGGACGCACTGTAACAAAAGGTTCATTTTACTTTAGGATGTTTAGTTCACAAAATATTTAAACGGGCTCAGTATTTCATTTGGGAAACCTCTTTAAAATTGCCAAAATTAAGAACAGGAAATGGACTGTTTTTATCTCTGACAATTTCGAAATTTTCTTCTCGGGCGAATTAAAGTAACGGCAGGGGTCGTGAAGGGAACGACTAGATCATAAATTTACCTGTGGGCTGTCCATTAGTAATGGCGCTGATAGATCAGCTTGCTCTTCCTCATTTTCGGGGAAAATTGGACTGTCGTTCAGCACTGTTGTGAGCATATTCACTGTTGACACCGTCACCTAAAATATATGGTCGTTAACTTTCAATACACTCTGGTAAAATTGTTTATGAAAAGCCTGACATAAAAATAGATTGCTATATATTGTTGCATTCTTTAGTCCACTGCGGTTAATTAATCCTAATAAGAGTATTTATATGCACATACTCACCAACAGACATATTTTGGACAAAAAAAGACATAATAGCAAAACAAACAATCTATACAAATAGTTCCCCATCCTAGGTCTAGCATTATTTTCCTAATCTACGTCATAATTCCAGAATCCAGACACATTCATCTACAAACACTCCTAGTTGGAGTGTTATCAGAACTTATAAGATACTATCAAAATTAAGCATCGAAGATTATTCCTGGCACTTTTCTCGTTCGTCCCAACTGAACATAAGTGCCGATAAATCACTTTTATGTGCCAACTGTCTCCAGTTTCAAGCAATCGTACTTTTGTCAGTGAAGATCTGTTACTTTTTGCATTCCATTGATGCTCATCTCAGTTTGATGATACTTAAGTTCAGTCTCATTTTTATATTCAACAAAGGCGTTGCGACTGTGACTTTATCGATTGTTATATAACAAAGAAATTTTTTCTTCACACCTGAGCTCTTGTCTTATTTTATAAAAATACCATTAAAATTATGTAAATATGACTTCGCAAATGAACTCAAAGCAAGCATTCACGCTTCTGAATTGAATGGTCCACGTCAGTCATTTGTATTGTACACCAAGTTACCACAAACACATTTTTCCAAATGATTTTAACCTTAAAATGTTCAAGGTTTAGTACAAAATCGAATGAGAAAATTTGACAGTTTGTGATAGCTTGTGCTGGCGACTGTACCTTATATTAAATTACTCAGAGATTGGAGATGTCTATTACAACTACATAACTACTGCAAATAAAAGGCAAAAGAAAGCCCCGAGAGAGCTAATTCCACTAATTTATAAAACTGATAACGTAAACAGCGACATTGGCAAAGATAAAAAGTTATGGATCAATGAACAGTCAATGGCTCATATAAGATAATGGGGCCATATGGCCGAATGGTCAAATTATAGCCTTGTACGCCATTAATCGAGATAATCATTTGCAAACATTTCCGCAAATGCTACCAGCCAAGGGGAATCGGCCATTCGTTAATGTGGACGTATACATTATTGATTCTAATGGGATTCTCATTCCGGGTCTTTTTTGTATAAAATTGTATCCAGAAGGGTAGCAAAAAAACGTCACTTTGATAAAAAATGCATACGTGTTCCGGTTTTGTGCCACTTCAGATCCATGCATAACATTAATCGATGTTACTTGATAACGTCCTTAACAATGTGTGGAAGATTTTTTTTTAATTATCTGTTCCAGTTACCTACTCATGTATTATTACGACAATACACAAATATAGGCCATTATTTATAACTGTATATTCATTTTTTTACAAATAAATTATCTTTTATTAAAATGGTCATATTTTGCGCTAACTTTGTAAACGTCTTTTTAAACCGTTTCCATTTATTTTCTGTGGGAGAAATTTGGTGAAAAGGGAGGGAAGTGTGTTACAGGAAGTGACAGCTTGAGCATGGAATAAGTAAGTATTTTATAATAGCATGGAATTAGTAATTACTATAAAAAAATGTAAATAGACGTGCACTAGTAATTAATAAAGTATTCTATATATAAATATATAATAATAATAATATTTCAGTATTTAGAATTTAAAATTTTTGAGGTTAATTTCTGTCGCTGCTCAGTTGCTTATTACCAAGTTGAGATGTCAGATGTTACACATCATATGCAACTACTGCCACGCTAATGCGATTAGCTTATAGATTAAACTATACGAATTTTCGGCTTCAACTTTTGTGCAGTGTTCCCAAAAATGCTGACTGACCGTGACACAAATGTAGTGGGAAAAAAAAAACAGCTGATACCACCAGTGCGGTTGTGGCCTATGCAGTATTTAATTTCCAACGGTCGGACGGTTTTAGATTGTGAAGGTTCATCTCGTTCGGTCGGCCATGTTGGATTGCGTGCAATACGTGTGACCGAAGTGTCACGTAGGGAGGAAAAAATATAAACAGATCGTATTTTGTATTTTTTATTAGCATGTAATGCTGTTACGAGGTCTATATTTACAAATTAATAGCAATTCAAAGTATTAGTATTGTGAACGTTGTTTTGGCTGAAGTAATTTCTAAGTTGCTGTTGAGTCGTGAGAAAACCTTATTTAAAATCAAACTTAGGTAGGTACTTCATTTGTGCTCGACAAGCATTTACGTGCTTGAAAAGAAAGCACGCTTGACGAGGCTTGACGCAAAGTCATGCATGCTTTTCAAGCATCCGCATTAATTTTCATTTTAAGGCTCGAGCAGACAGGTGTGACGCGACAGCGCGGAGCGACTCTCTAGAAGAAAATTTCCAAGAAGTTTTAATAGAAGTGATTCTACTAGAATCGTGTCCCACTGTTGCGTCGAGCCTGTCTGCAGGAGCCTTTAGCCACCACAGAGTGACGCAGTCTTGAACGTGTGCGAAAACAGAACCATTCTGTATAAAAAAAATATAGAATGTCTCTTAATGCAGATATGGTGTTTCTTGGTCTCACAATTGCTTTTTGCAAGAAAATAAAAAGAAACGAACAAGACAATGGCTACGACTATCTCCGCTCGCGTGGACTCGCTACGACGTTCCGGAGCACAGTGAATGTGTTGCTTGACAAGCATGCATCTAAACGGCCAAGCATGCTTGACAAGCATTGCAAAAATAAAAAAAAATCATCAAGCATTAACAAGCACGTAGCGTGCTTGTCAAGCACATCAAGCTGCGTTGTAAACGGTCAACATTGCTTAACAAGCAAAAAAACATTCACGTGCTTGTCTAGCAATTTTGACGTCATAAAAAAACGCGCACCTTTTGACTTTCATTGAAAGAGAAAATAATACCTATCTAGAAGTTTAAAATCATTCTGAGGGCATGTTTTACAGTCTACGGGTTAGCATTTTCTAGCTGTCTGGTAAACAATGGAACAAAATTTGTGTGAAATTATTTTTCAAATAAGTTAACCGTATCTTATCCCTATTATTCCCAAGGTAGTAAAACAGATGTGTTAAATACTTACCAGTAACAAAAAGGCGGTTTCGACCAGTGAGCACTTGTACACCGGTTGGCAGCGAAACACGGCAATGCCGAGGGGCAGCAAGATGGCTGCCCGGGCCAGGTCCACTACCGCTTGGTGGAACAGCAGACCGTGTGACCATCTATGACAAAGTTAATGAATAAATGAAATAAAACAACACATTTTGATACTTAGCCTTCTGGAACTCAATCCTCGAGAACTAATTATTCAAGTCTAAATAATATTTATTGTCGCTTTTTCAAGCTCAATTGAGTATTTTACCTAAGTACCTAACCCCCTAAGTATACCTAAGTTCTTATGCACAAATGGTGTATCACGTGACATTTATGAGATTAAATAAAATTTCACTGAACACTGTAACACAAAATGACTGTATAGTCTATTCCAAATGTATCTGATGAAAATGTAAACAAATGAATCAGAAAGCGTTCCTGTGGATGCCAATTTGTAGTGCCACTTTCAAATTGAGTGCTTTGATTTGATTATTGAATACCTAAAACCTAAAAAAATTCAAAATCACCTTAAAGATGATTTTTAATTAACGGCAATTGAGGTTAATTTCATAATCTCAATTTTCAATAACATAATCAGCCTATAATGTTCCCACTGCTGAGACCCAGGCCTCCTCTCTGTGAGAGGCAGTGGGCCGTAATCCACCACGCGGGCCCAGTGCGGGTTGGTAGATGTCTTCGAATTTTTTGGTTCTAGGACATGCCGGTTTCCTCACGATGTTTTCCTTCACCGTTTTGAGAGCAGTGGTGATGAAATAATTTACACAAAGTAAAGCGCCTGCCCGGGTTCGAACCTACGACCTACAACTCGTAAGTCGCGGTCGTTACCATTGGGCCACCACTGCTCTCAGGATTTCACCACTGCACCCAAATGAGTGTATTGTTACGTACGATGTTACGAGTACGTATATCCTCACAAATCAACCACACAACATCTAAATTCTAGCAAACTTTTTCAATAACGTAGGTTATTCATTAATGTTATTTAAACGATAATTATTGGACAGAGTACGAGTAGAGAGACATAAAGTTGAAACCTTCTAAATACTTACAGTTGAATGTTTTACTAATACCCTTTAGTTAGTATTTGTCTAAGACTTTATCCTGAAAAGGGTTTTATTACAATTTCATCAGATACTTTTGGAACAGACCGTAGTCTATATAATTTAATATAACGTTAATATCGTCAACTACGCAATTAAATTATGGACCCTTTATGAGAGCGATGAACGATGAGAGTAGAGCCATAAATTAATTACATGGACCTATTTCAGGTAACAGACAGACTTAACTGAACGTCAATTTAGTGGTGAATACTCTATTTACAATACTGCTACATACATACGAAACTCCTACATAGGTACCTACATTTTTCCTGCTTCAAAGTACTAAATAACTTTTCTCATACAGAGAAGAAAAGAAACACTCGTCACTATAGGCAATTTCGTGGCCATTATTATAAGTCTAAGGCCTCTCTCTCACACAATGTTTTTGATGTGTCTCGTTTTCTGGGAGTGATTTAGTGAAAGGGTCAGAACCAAATTTTTGACGTATTGCACAACGGAAATCACAACGGAAATGTATCACACTGGAAAATTTATGCAGGGCAATATAATTATTAGGGTGTGTGTAAATCGTCGGAATATTTTAAGCAAGTGTAATTAATTTGATTACACCTGCCTAAAATATTCACACACCCTAATAATTATATTGCGCTGCATTTATTTTCCATTTCCGTTGTGATTTCCGTTGTGCAATACGTCAAAAATTTGGACCTGAACCGAAAAGGGACGGAAGTGTGTAACAGGAAGTGACAGTTTGACCATGGAATAAGTAAGTACTTTTTAATAGCATTGCATTAGTAAGTACATACTTTATTATAGCATGGAATTATTGTACTCATGGAATTGGTAAGTACTTTATAGAATGTAAGTCGAGGGGGTCGAGTTTCGACCACTAGTAAAGAATAATTATTCGAATAAATATTTTAGTATTTAGCTTTTTAAATTTTGAGGTTAATTTATATCGCCGCTCAGTTGCTTATTACCAAGGTGAGATGTCTGATGTTACACATCATATGCGACTACTTTAAGGCTCGATCATCTTTTAATTTACCGTTCGGTCAATGATGCTGTTTGATGAAAAATTTACTTACTAGTGCCTACCAACCAAAATTGTAAAACTAGGATTAGTACAATGCCAGGTTCGAACCTGTACCCGATGTCTTCATTGAAAGCTAACCAGACATTAGTAAACTAAGAACCTATATTATTACTTCTGATACATTTACACGTCCAGACTACTGCAGACGTTCCTGAGAGCCAGATAAACATTATAATTCATTCTGTCAAGTTACAAGTATAAAATTTCGATAAACGATTTATCAATCATTGTGTTGCGTGGTGTGAGCGTAATGGCATGCACTTAAATGGCAAAAAATGCTTTCACATTAAATTCTCGAGGAAAATTCACCTAATTGAAGGTGTATACCGTATTGATAATGAAATTATTGAAACAGTAGACCGAATAAAGGATCTAGGCGTAGTATTTGACCGTAAGCTCACCTTCCTCCCGCACCTCGAAAGTACCATTAAAAAGGCCTCTAAAATGTTGGGCTTCGTCATTCGGAACGGAAAAATCTTTCATAATAGCAGGCCCAAAATAGTTTTGTTTAACAGCTTGGTGAGGAGTACTTTGGACTATTGCAGCGTGGTATGGAGGCCACATTATGCGACACATTCGCTTCGACTGGAAAGGATACAGAAACGGTTCATGTGGCACTTGGTATGTGGTAGTTCAGGTAGAGTAAAGAAAAAAGCGTCTTACACGGATAAATTGACGAAATTTGGCATGACTTCCTTGTCTAGTCGAAGAGAATTGTCGGATTGTCTTTTCATGTACAAAATTTTGAATAATATGATAGACTGTCCTAAATTCCTGAGTAAGATTAATTACAGGGTTCCTGCTAGATATCCCCGCAGTCGTATCACCCCTTTCTGTCCCCCGCGCCGAAGAACCGTGTACGGAGCAAATTCTCCACTGCCAAGAATGTGTAGGCTCATGAACGAGTGCAGTGATCTAGTAGATGTACATATGGGCTCACTTGGTCGGTTCCGATCTAAACTTCTTGATCATTTGTGTCGGAAGTAATAGCAATTTTAAAACGCTCAATTTTTCATTATTTTTTTTTTATTATTTTCTCTTTATTTTATTTTTTTTTAATTAATAACATATGAGATGGCAGTAGCTCTCTTTGTTTTGTTATATAAATGTCAGAGAGACGTACATTCTCCGTCATATACAAATGTTTTAACTGCTTATTTTAAGATTGTTCATCTAGTAGGTAATAATAAGAAAATGCTGTATTTACCTATAATTGTTTGTTACACTTAGTTCTTTATTTTCTGTTGTTTCTTGTAATTTATGTAGTGTTTATGAACGTTGGTAAATCTAAATAAATAAATAAATAAATAAATCATCCAAAGTGTCACGCACTTAGGGGTCCCGAGGGAAGGGCAACATCGGTGGGGATAGGGGAGGACTTTCCTTTCGAATCTCGGATGTAAATAATACAGCAGGTGAAAGTTTGGGGTATTTTTCGCAAGTTTCTGGGTTAAGGGACAGTTTTTGTCTATTTCAAGTTTCCTGGGAACCTTTTTTCTTATGGAGTTCTTAAAACGTATCTTTCTTCGATATTATTAAAGGGAAGAAGAAACTTTTTTCTGACACGGGTAGGAGATAGCATTATTACAAATATTTGAGTAGAAAAACAGTAAAATTGTCTCACACTACCAATACAGGAACAACTTTACTATTTTAATGACTAATTAATAACGACCGCAAAATAATGATACACCAAACATTAATTAAGTAACATAAAATAACATAACATAAGTTATGTTATTTCCCCGAAGGTTTGGGCAGAAATGTGGGTGTACCTGTAGTAGGTACACCCACATTTCGCCAGTTACCTTTTTAAGTCCCATGTAACAGGGGGCGAGCCTATTGCCATCAACTGGGTACAAATCCAGACTCCAGGACTGCTACTGAGAAATTCCAGATAGAAAAACCCAATAACACTTTGCCCGACCCGGGAATCGAACCCAGGACCTCATGCTCAGCAGTAGCGCTTGCGACCACTAGACCAACGACGCAGGCATTAATTAAGTAAAACCTGTTATAAACCTTTGTTACCTATAAAACATTTTACAGCCAACATTTGGTAAACATTTGCCAGCCAGTGATTTAACAACAATGTCAATAACAATGTTAAAAACATTGTTGCAAACTTTCTAACACTAAAATGTTGCTATAACAAGTTCGCAGTAACATGTAACATTGTCGTTACGTGAAAATGTCAGTGACAGTACAGTCTAGAGCCGAAATACCTAACACTTACACAAGATTAAAACCGGCCAGGTGCGTGTCGGACCACGCACAATGAAAGGTTCCGTGTTTGAGAAGTTGGCATGAATTTATCCCAAAAACAAACTTAACTTATGAAGCCCGGCGCGTACCCCATATGGTGCTAAACAATGGAAATATTAATTGTGTCTCATTAGCTATCCTTGATCGATTAACATTGTAGTTGAAAAACATGTTCTCCCATACATTGATATATGCCACGGTCAATTCTCCAACTGTAAATTTAAGGTGGTCGACTATTACTCGTTAACTTGTAAAGCCTAATTAGCTGTGACAGTTTTCCTTTTAATTTCATTACATATATGTACTACTGCCATGATTTTTTCAAATCTCCATGAACAACCATTTAGCTGGCAGAGCCACATTTGACTCTAACAAAAATTAACACTTTAAAGATTAATATTACGGAAACGGATTCTCGACACGAAAAATGGTGTTCACAGACCCGCAATATTTTTAAATGATCGGCCTATCCAACGATACCCCACACCATGGGATAGACGAGAAAAACAATATCATCTCCACATAACGTGCAAGGGATACCTCCCTTGCACGTTATGTGGAGATGATATTTTTTTTAGAAAAGTGTTTTTACCAAGATTTTATTTTAGCGCTTTGTCGGCGTGATTAGTATGTACCTATGCCAAATTACAGCTTTCTAGTATAAAGCGTCTTTGAGCTACAGCGGGGACAGACAGACGGACATGGCGAAACTACAAGGGTTCCTTGTTTACTACCGAACCCTAAAAAGCGATTTTCTTTGTAAAGTATTGGTAGATTTTTTATGTTGTTACGAATACAGTATTATCAAAACCTAATAATATTGAAATAGATTTTTTTCCAATTTTTACTTCACGAGATAAAAGCTTTTAAATTTTGCCTAACTGTAAGGTTTTATGCTCGTGGCTGTACCTATGAGAGCTACCTACGAGACGTGTTCTAACAGCAGTACGAGTAGCAGTAGCACTGTAGTAGAAGCAGTTCTTTTCAAGAATTTGTAAACTATGTTCTTAGCAAAGTGTTTTGCAGATTGTTGAGGGAGAGCAAATAAGTGGATAGGTAGTTTTATAAGATATTAGTAATTTGATATAAGTTATGATGGTTCCATTATTCACTTTCCATACATATAAGATAAGATAATTATCATTGGTATTAGTGCGCGAGAGCATTTGAGTGTGTTTGTGTGTGAGTGTGCAAAATTGGTAACTTTATAAGTGCAAGAAGTGAAAATTAAGTGTCCGCACTTTTTTTTTTTGATGGGAAATTATCAAATAACTTCTCCCGCATTGCGCGGAGCGGAAGGGTGTATCAGACTCTTACTGACTAAAACCCACTCGTGTTCCTTCCGTTGCCTGCGTTGCCAGGGGCTTCGGTAACTCTTTCGGACTTTCCCGCGACCCCGGCAGGCATCGGCCCTAGTGGCCCCCTACACTTGTGCTGACGACATCTCTTTGAGGCGCGCGTGGAACACAACGTGCCGTAAGTGTCCGCACTATTAAACCTTAGTTGTAATACTGTTATTTGTAAACCGTGAAAACTGTTTTGCAGGGCACAGTTCTAAAGTTAAGATTTTTATAAACTTTGTTTATGATAAATAAATAAATAATAATAACGTCGGAATTACACTGCTATAAGGATATTTTGGCGTGACGTTGACAGGGGCGCTGCTGGTAAACATTTGTGCAATTGTTTTGTGAAACGTCACTTGAAATGTATTAAAAAACAAGATGGCGGCGTTAGTTCCAATTGTGGCCGCGCCTTAAAGCAATCAAATAGAATCATCTAAACATAATTAATGTGAATCATTTAACGTCAACTAAACCCTTCATCCCTGCTAATTAAAGTGGGTTACTTTATTTCCATGCCATTTAATCAAATTCAATCAATTAAATCGAACCGTGTAAAATACTGATCAAATTATTTTATGTTTGGCTTTCTTTTATCGAGGAAAATTGACAACTAACAATTACAAATCGAAATGTTAATTGGCTTCCTACAGTCCGCGCGCGACTACTAGTCACTGCCTGAGGTAGGTATGTGAGTGGTAAGACGAGGGAGGTAGACAATGGTGAAGCTAATTCAGTCTGCCAATCTTGTTAATGGGGCCGCCCCCGTCTCACATACCACAGACGGTGACTAGCAGTCGCGCGCGGACTATAATGCCATTTATTTACTGACATTGTAGTTACTTATTTACTAGTTTTATGTATATTATTCTGCCATAGTGTGGCAACTGGGGTCGCGGGAAGGTACTAAAGGGTTACCGAGGCCCCTGGCAACACAGGCAACGGAAGGAATACGGGTGGGTTTTAGTCACCAAGAGTCTGACACACCTTCCCGCTGAGCCCAGAGCGGGAAAAGTTATATGAAGATTTCGAAGTGGCAAACAAGCACGCACCACCTGATAATAAGGGATCACCGCAGTTTATAAAAATCTGCAGTAACAAAGGCACCGTTTTAAACAAATAAAAATAAAAAAAATCTCGATAAAAACTCATTTATACATTCTAAATAAAGTTACATCAAAAATCGATCGGCCCTAGACGAGAAAACTAAACATAGAGTTACAATGACACCTTCGCCGTCGCCTTGTAAGACAAGAAAAGTGGCTCCCGAAATACTTTTTACACGGACATGTCAATCGTCTTGAACTAGGCTACGTGGCTACGTCTACGTGACTAGACATAGAAAAGTCATTTGGAATTCTGAAAGTGAAAAGTGATAGTTAGTGTGGAAGAAAGGCGTTTGTCAGTGTATTCGATTAGTTCTCCTAAACTGGATGATGGATTTTACGTGTACACACACACGTACCTGACATATAAACGGCACACAGGTATTCCTACCTTTTAACTAATTGAACTTCTACATTATGACAATTTTGGAGATCGTTTGTTTTAAAACGCTAAGCCTGTTTTCAATCATTTCAATTTGGTAGGTTTTAGATCTAAATTAGTTTCTCAAATAAGTTTTATCAAAGAAATCTAAATCTTAATTAAATCATAATCTCTTGAAATTGAATGAAACTAAGATTAGAATAAAATTAAGATAAAACTTGATTTGAAACTTGACTAGCACAATCAAATTGGCTTTAAAGCCCAAAGGTCATATTTTGTGAGGTAACAATGACTAGCAAAATGCTGTCTGAATTTTAAGCCGGTTTTTGTTTTAGTTTTTGTTGCTCAAGGTATTTTAATTATTATTATTATATTATTATTATACACACCCAGTAACTGGGTTGTGGAGGTCAGATAGGCAGTCGCTCCACGTAAAATACTGGTATTCAGCTGTATCCGGTAAGATTGGAAGCCGACCCCAACATAGTTGGGAAAAGGCTAGGCAGATGATGATACACACGCCCAAAATATTGAATTTGTCAAATGTACGAGTATAGAAACAACCACATCTGTAGACTACATTAATATTTGACACAGATTTTTTTTTAAATAAGGGCCACGGTATCCCTTTCAGCCTTTCCCACGACCACGGCAGTACAACATGCATCAAACACCCCATTAGAATATTATGGTATAATCATAATAGATACACTGAATTTGTACTATAATGTATAAAACGTATTTATTAAATTAGGTACACTGATTGCAGGAGAAAATTGTGGTCATATTACAAATATACGCACGCACAAAATCGCACACGGATAAGGGTCTAGCGTAGTAGGTGCTTCGTCCATTTTGTTTTGTTTTGACTGTACAGTGGAAGAAAGACTCTAATTTCCGTTGTTTTTATTTTTTTTGGGATACAATTAAGTACGTATATTGCAATTGATAGAATTCGATTAATTAAACGATTCTGAACCAAATATATTCATAATGTGCATTATTCAGTTACATATTGTATAAATAAAATATTACATTCTAATGCAAAACGCTAGCTATCGTCAATATAGAAGCTCCAATTTCAAATAACTATAATAATAATAATAATAATAATTTATTTATTTCTCAGTTTATGGTACATTGAGATCTTAAATTGAACATTGTTTCAAATAAACTACCATTGCTGGTGTAGAAATATAATTATGTTGCGTACAAATTGATATTACATTGCGGTCTAAACGCAGGTGTTAAGAAACAAATATGCAATATTATCTATACATCTATTCATATTATAAAAGTCATAATATTAAGCTTTAAAGTGCAAATTTTTGTAAATAGACAAATGTCGCCCCCGCCCCTGCCAGCTAAATGGTTGTTTATGGATATGTGAAAAAATTAATGCATACATATGACGAAATTAAAAGGAAATCTATCACAGCTAAGTAGGCTTTACAACTTAACGAGTAATAGTCGACCAACTTATATTTGCAGTTGGAGAATTGACCGTGACGTATATCGATGTATGAGAGAACTTGTTTTTTTAACTACAATATTAATTTTGTTTTTGGGATAAATTTATCCCAACTACGGAACCATTTATGTGCGTGGTCCGACATGCACTTGGCCGGTTTTTTTACTAACAGCTATTCTGTCAAAACACCTTTCAATTCAATCCGATTTAAATAGCTCCTATCTTATTATATTACCACTGGTACTCAATAATTTGATTTCCCAGCAAATTGAAAACCTTCCGGTGTTAAATCGTATTTTCTGTAGGCTTAGCATGACATTATCCATTTCTTCGAAGAATAGACACGGCTCTTTCTACACAAAGTGACATTTCGTTTCTACATTTTTGACATCTCACCGTAGAAATCCTTACAATCTGTCATTTTGTCTTTCGTTTCTAACGATCTTTGTCTAGGTCCTTTTTTATGTAGAAGGATTTCTACGGCGAGATGTCAAAAAAGGAGAAACGAAATGTCACTTTGTATAGAAAGAGTCGTGTCTATTCTTCGAAGAAATAGAAAGCGTCATGCTAAGCCTGCTGGAAGCTTTCTCTTTTAGCTAGACAATAAAGGTACTCAGAGCAAATGGGTAACGGAGACGACTTATAATAGTAGACAAAGACATATTGGTACTTTAGTTAAGTCCGCCGTCTCTAGAGATCTATATAGTTTCCTGACCGTTTATACAGGTTACATTAAATTAGCTCGCCAAACTCGGGATACGGCATGGGTAAACGATGACGTATTATATATTGCCTACATAATTGTATATATTATTGTATTGCCGGTCTCTTGCCAGCATCAATGTGCCTGCTCTTATTGAGCCGACTGGCATTGTCAGAGATGATAGCAAAAGACCTGATGGTGTGTCTTTTTGTCCCGTGGAGTTTGGGGTGGATGCTCGTGTGGGACGCTACCTGTGTAGACACACTGGCACCGTCCCACCTCCAACGGACTACTTATAAAGCAGGTGCAGCGGCAGAAAATGCCGAAAATCTGAAAGTTATTAAATATAGAGGCCTTGGCAGAGAGTACAACTTTGTGCCCGAGATTTTGGCATCAAGACCCTCGGTCCGTGTGGTCCCAGTGCGCATAAGTTATTTGCGGAAATCGCGAAACGTATAGTTGATGTAACTGGTGACCGAAAAGCTGGCGGCTTTCTCGCGCGACGCATTAGCATCGCAATTCAGCGAGGAAATGCCGCCAGCATCCTCGGTACAATGCCCTGAGGGCCTTTTTTAGGCTAAACTTAGTTTTAATTTAATTTAGTTAATGTTAATAATAATCTTGTAATTTGTTTTATGTAAATAAATAATGATATTGTATATAATTTTGCATTAGGTACCTAAATTTTTTGGGAACTTAAAATTTGTTCGCAATGGCCTGTTATGTATTGCAGGCCCGAAATACTTATTAAGGGAGGTAGGTATTGAAACTTCGGAGTCCTAATGTGGTTTATTCACCTGAGTCGAATCTTACACGTCCTTGATAAAAGCTTAATCAAATTACTACAAAAAATGTATAAGTAATTTAAAATAATATCATCAGATTTTTACGCTTCTCGAAACAAATATTTAGGTATTCGTACCAAATGAACTGATTTTTTTTTAATGGAAGTCCTCAATACACAGTTCGTTAATTTATATATCTTGTTCATTCAAATAATAAGGGAGGGTCGTTCTATCAGAAAACGCCTGACATTATCTAATTACGTAACTCCAAACTCATTTTCAAGTTCAATCTTGATAAAATCCAGCCTAACTAAACACTTATTAGATTGGCGCCATATAAAATGCAGATTCAGTGGCCCCGTAAGTAGTATTCCGTGTTCCCGAATACAGACGTGCCCAATCTGTGGCGCCGATCACTGGCTCAACAATCCCACGAAACACGATATTAAGACCTGTATTATTATGTCTATGTGGCGAATAACGTTAATGTTATCGGTGTAACGTCTTCGAGTGTCGTAACATGTTATAGGTATTATACCAACGGCTGTAAACGAACCACAGTATCGTAAAATACGGAACATTTGAATAATGTTAGACATTCATTTTTTCCTGTTTTCTCATTCTTCGTATCGAAACGGTCCCTGTAATTTATAGCTTTTATTTCTTGGAAAGTATTCCGGCTTGATTTATGTTATTTTTTTTTCCAGCGACAGTATTTGATAATATTGCTGTGGAGGCTATGGGTATTCAAATATTAGCCAGATAACATGATTTACGTTTTGTAATGTTATTCGAATTTTCTTATTCAGGTCTTTGTGAAAGTTTTGCAAAAAGTATTAGATAGTAAAAGTGCTCAATGTATAAAAAGATATACATAGATAAATTTCCTACTTTTTTTTTTTTTTTTTTTTTTTTTTTTTTTTTTTTTTTTTTTTTTTTTTTTTTTTTTGAGGGTGGGAAATCATCAAATAACTTCTCCCGCTCTGGGCGGAGCGGGAGGGTGTGTCAGACTCTTACTGACTAAAACCCACCCGTATTCCTTCCTGTTGCCTGTGTTGCGGGGGCCTCGGTGACCCATAAGTACCTTCCCGCGACCCCGGCAGGCATCGGCCCTGGTGGACCCCTACTTTTTGCTGACGACATCTCTTTGAGGCGCGCGTGGAATACGACGCGCCGTCGACCCGGGCCTGGTCCTTACCGGACGGTGAGCTACCCATTGCTCACCGTCCGCAAGCCCGCGCCTACGGTGGCCGGAAATCCGCCCGGGATTCCCGACGCCCTGGGCGTCTCCTGCGGCGGCTAGGGGCGAGAGGGCGCGAAACGTGCCTTTCCCTCAACCGTCCCGCCTCCTCCTTCGCGAGCATTACTGCTTCGCAGAAGGAGGTGACGGCTGCCCATGCCCTCTCGCTCCGTACCATGGCCTGAACCAGGGCCGGACGCGAGAGGTCTCTGCCGCCGATCGCCTCCACGAGGACACGGCGGTGCTCTGCCCAAGCCGGGCAGACCTCCACCGTATGCTCCACCGTGTCCTCCGGGCGATCCACACAGTGGTGACACCCGGACGTTTCCTCCCGCCTTATCCGACACAGGAACCTCCCGAAGCTGCCGTGTCCGGTGAGGACCTGCGTCAGGCGGAAGGTGAGGACGCCGTGGCGCCTCTCCAGCCACTCCTCAAAGAGGGGACTTATCGCCGCAATCGTGGCGTGCCCAGCACTAGGTTGCGACAACCGTACTTTCCATGACGCCATGAGATCCCGCCGGAGCTCCGTCCGCTGTGCCGCGATTTCTCGCGGCAGCGGACTTACGCCCCGGCGTTTCGCCTCCTCGCGCCACTCCCATACGTGCGCGAGGACTTTTGCCTCCAGATCCCATGGCGGCAATCCGGCAAGGAGGCTCGCTGCCTCACAGGAGACTGTGCGGTATCCTCGGACCATCCGGAATAAATTTCCTACTTGCGATAGAGATCTCATTTCCTACACAAACAAACAGTATTTCTTAAAACAAAAATTTTGTGAAACTCACCTCCGTAGCTGTTTTTTGCTAAGGATCACAGCCATCAGCGCCAAATTGGCCGACATTCCCAATCCTGACAGTGCGAGTAAAGCCGCAGCGCTAGCAGCGCCACCTGGCGGACAATGCCGCGTGTTATTGACCACCGAGGAGTTTGTAGCGCCTGCCGAACCGAAGCGGAGGTTCGCTCCGATCATGGCCACGGCAGACCCTGCTTGAGGAATAACTCCTGTTAAAAAATCAGGAATACAATCCAACATGAACATAGAAATAGGCCCATAGTTACCTATTGTTATTTTGCTATTAGTTTCGTGATCTGAAAGATGAAATTAATATTGTTCAAGTCAACATCAACAAATTGCAAATAAATAACAGTAAAAAGACAAGATATGATCGATGTCTAAAGATTATTTTTCAATCAAAGACAAAGATCGTTTGAAAAAATAAATAGAAAATTTAGAAATTTTGGATAAGACATAAAAAGCCAATTTGCTATTTCCAATAATTCTACAACATTTAACATATACACACATTTACGTATCACAAAAACAATAGAATTACCTGCTGACATTTTGGCGTTTAGACGTCCGCTCTTAATGGAAGTTAACTATCGAATGCAATGAATCACTGTGACAGCCAATCAGAATGCCCCCCACCCCCCCCACCGGCCCATTGCATTTTTGCACCAATTACGTTGCTATTCACTGACATTACAATGAGGATTAAATCCTTTATTTTATGACACTGTATCGTTTGTCACTCAGATTTAACACTGTTTTTCGATGTTGTGTGAACTTTTGCAGTTTTTCTGTAATTTTATGCACTTCTGTAACTTTTCTTCAGTTTCTTTCAAATCAGTAGGAGATTATCTGTACTATACTTAAAGTCAAATTACCACGTAAGTCAATGTAGCAAATGCACTTTCTGAAAAACACATTAGATTGTTAGCTTATGTACTTATATTATTCTGAATGGATACAAAACTACAGATATTACGTAGATACTTCATATCGGAAAAATGCTTAGTAATTCAAAATGCCAAGATACAGGATGAAGTAACAATTCGACTATATTTTCTAGTCAACGCAAGCAAAAGAACCTACTTAATGTGATCACGATACTGGCAATGGAAAGTGGCACGACACATCGAAGTATACGCTGACGACATGTCAAACATCGCACTAATGAATAGATCACAGAGAAATTTACTAAAGCAGTACTATTTTGTAAGAACACACATAGTAAATGAGCTTAGGTGAAGTTTGTGTGAGTGCTGCTCTCACCATGTGTGGGTTTGAGTGTCTCAATCCCTTGTAAGGTGTATCCACACTGAAGTTATTTTTTGTGGAGCAACGTTTGCAAGTGTTATGCGCAACAATGTACAACAAAAAGTTATTATGTAAATTTACTAAAAGTTATAGAAAGTTACTGAGTAGTTATCATGTTGCATAATGTTGGCCTACAAAAAGTAACTTTGGTGTGAAATCAGTAAGTAAGGAGTAAGAAGGAAGTGATATGACACATAATAGACTAGCTGTACACAAAAGAGACAGATATAGAAAGATAACTCAGGATACTATATTATCACTAACATACTTTTTAGCAGTATAATCAGCCTATAATGTTCCCACTGCTGGGACACGGGCCTCTCATCGAGAGGGAGTGGGCTGTAATCTACCACGCTGGCCCAGTGTGGGTTGGTAAATCTCACATGTCTTCGAATTTTTGGTTCTAGGACATGCCGCTTTCCTCACGATGTTTTGAAAGCAGTGGTGATGAAATTGTTAACACAAAGAAATGTGCCTGCTTGGGTTCGAACCCACGACATACAATTCGTAAGTCGCAGCCTTTACCACTGGGCCACTGCTCTTATTAGCAGTAGTGTTTGCAAAACTGTACCGTATTGCTTAATCCGAAGCGATTATTCTTGTAATTCTACTAGGGGTGAGCCTTCTAAAGGGTTACCGAGGCCCCTGGCAACACAGGCAACGGAAAGAATACGGGTGGGTTTTAGTCAGTAAGAGTCTGACACACTCTCCCGCTCCGCCCAGAACGGGAGAAGTTATTTGATGATTTCACAACCAAAAAAAAAAAAGGGGTGAGCCTTCTAGCATCAAAATCAAAAGTCATTTATTCAAACTAGGCTGAGAATAGCACTTTTCGAACGTCAAAATTTCATAAGACAGTCTCCCAAAAACGCTGGGAAGAAGAAGTGGCGCAACAAACTCCCCAGCAGCATACCTGTCTGTTTAGTTAGAAAAACTTGATACTACACAAATCGTATGCAAAGTAATTAACATTACGAAACACAAACCATTAAATTGAATTTTTGCCATATT
Source organism: Atethmia centrago (assembly GCA_905333075.3). Lineage (NCBI taxonomy): Eukaryota > Metazoa > Arthropoda > Insecta > Lepidoptera > Noctuidae > Atethmia > Atethmia centrago. The sequence goes on along the minus strand of HG995374.1, from coordinate 23,281,199 downwards.
ATGTTAGCTAGCACACGCCAATATACAACAAAACAATGAAAACTGTACTCAAGCAGAAATAAAAAAAACATCATAAAAGCGTAAACAAAACTTAATACCTAAATAAAAGCCTCCAGGCATAAAGGTTGTGCCCGCTTACATAAAGCTATAGCTGTAACTCAAAGTCACAAATGATTAACTAGCACCATCGAAGTAAAATAAATAAACAGTTAATTAATTACGACCTGTCACCAAAAGCAGCACGTTCACGAGCATAACGCAAAGATCAGCCATCACCCTTCTCGCCATATTGGAGAGAAGGAGGCAACCGGGCCCCCGACGCTACCGCAGGCAGTGACATCTAAGAGAGCATGCATTTATTTGAGATCCAGCTCTCATAGTTGTCTAATTGAGTCGCAGTCAATGCTCAATCCCTTTACGTTCGACGTGCAGTCAACATTTGCTTCCCTAGTTATTGAGTTAGTTAGCTCAGCTTATGTATGCTGGACAGCAACTAGATTATAGATGCCTCAAAGGAATTAACTTTTAGATTATACACCATTCATAATACTGTTTGGATTGGTTTATTTGTGGAATGTATAACTCTCCATAAATTATCCAATTTATGGAGGGAAGGTTTCTTAAATTATATCCTACTAACTTAATCTAAAATTAACTAAGCTTCTTCTTATTTACATACTAATCACCATTAAGATTCTTATTCAATGTAAAAGATTCATAATATTCAGAGTTGCTTTTCTCGCAACGAAGTTGAAAGTTGAAACACAAAGTTGACAATGCAGTGTGAAAATCCTAACATAAAATAATATTCTATTGATAAGTCCTAGTACTAGCTTCCACGCTTATGTGGACAAAACATCAATAAAGAATGTAGTTACAAAATTCGATAGCCGTATAGGGAAGCGTTAAAGTCATCACAGTTCCAGTGCAAAAAAGGGCTACGGAAAAGGGATGCCTTGTATATTTTTATCTCTTTCTATACTTCTATCAACAATAAAAATATGGCCGAAAGCTATAAAAACTTTTTATTCATACCACAACATATTTACCATAAAGAATGCTCTATTGGTGTCGACTAGGATATCATATTTGATGAGGGTGAAGCAATCCCGTCCTATAAGTTATATGTCGTTCGCTGCCTTTATAACTGACAGCGTAAAGAATTATGAAAATGGTTTACTGTGTATATTGTGTTCTATTTTGTGTCCATGAATGAATTTTTTTGAAAGACCTGCATCGTGCTTTCAAGCAGTTACTCGTAACCAGTTTTTGTGATGGTAGCTGGTTCCACCAAAAAAATAAGACATATTCTTTCTTTAGACCAGGGCTGTCCAAAGCAGGCTCGCCGCGCCGCTTACATGTTCGTGGCCCGCAACGTATATTCTTAATCTAAGTCTACTCGTAATATATATTTTTTAATTTATTTCACATTGATATAATTTTGTTTAGTTTCTGGCATCCCAAACAATGAATAAAATATTTATTCGTATGGCTATATTTTAAGGGATTTCCCGAATTAATAGAAGCTTACAAAATTACGTTTGTGGAGCATAGAAGGCGAATAGTACGTTGTGTGTTATTGTGCGTTTCATCAAGTTTGTCCCAACTTGCTTGTTATTAGTATACAATCTAAATAAAGGTCTTCACTATCGTTGAATAAGTAAGTCACTTGTTCATGCACTGTGTCTCGCTTCATCGAATGTTGGCATTGATATTGACAGGATTGTAAAAGATAAATTAATGAAGAAACATTATAACATGTGAATCCCTGAATATTTTATTTGTTTTTTTTTTTCTACGGCCCGCTGTTCTGTAGCTTGGATACTCCTGCTTTAGACAATATAACACTGCTTAACACATTATTAGAAATCACAATTTCGTAAAAATTCCGAAAGGTCTTCCAATAGACTACTATTAGGGTGGTGTTAAAAAAGAGAACCTAGTGATGGCTATGCTTAATCTGACGTCACTGCTTACGCTTCATCTGACGTCATGGCTTCGCTAGTAATGTCGTAGCTAATCAACAATGTGCTACACACACGCTGATTAAACAAAAGAAAAGACGTCCGCACCATACAGAAATTGGATTCAAAATGGAACGTATTCGTAACCAAAGTATGACTCGCGCTAATTGAGACTGGCAACTTTGATATGGGTGTTCTAATTAAACCACTAGCGATTGTTGGATTTGATTTAGACGTGATTTAGTCTATAGTATCTTAGATTGGATGACACGTTGTTCAGATACCTAGTTTATGAAGGAAAAATTGTGTCACTATAAACAAACAATAGTTAGTGGCCATTTTCAATATAGCATAACGGCCGTGTTAATATTTCCAGAAGGGGTAGCTCTCTACTTGCCCCAGTACATAGTATAGAAGATTCATATATCGCCAGTTAAGTTAAGGCCATAGGGCTTAAGTATTAATAAAGATGATTCACAAAGGTGCATTATTATCTTTAATAATACTTAAAGATAATAACAAGTCTTCCACCAAAATACTATAAGTGGGTGGTGTTAAAAAAGAGAACCTTGTGATGGCTACGCTTCATCTGACGTCACTGTTAAGCTGCACAAAACTCATACTAAAGACCCACAAAACACATCTGCTGAACTGATATACAAAAGATACAGAAACTTTTGTAACGGTCTTCTGAAAAAGATAAAGAGGAATTACAAAAAATCTTTACTAGAAAATACAAACTGTACTAAAGATACATGAAATGCAGTCAAATCTATCATCAGTGCCTCAAAGCATAAAACCGCTGGGGAGCTCCTTTTAGTACGACAGAAAAGTGGTTCAAGTGCTGTAAATGAGATAAACACCTACTTCTCTAATATTGGTAAACTGTTAGCAGATAAAATAACACCAGCTCAAAATAATTATAAATTTCACATAACCCCCATCCCAAATTCAATAGTGTTACTTCCGCCAGACGAAGTCGAAGTTGAAGCGTTAATTATATGAATCTCAAGAATGACTATGCAACTGGTTGGGATTCGATCTCAGCCAAGTTTCTTAAATTAGCTAGACACATTATTGTCCCTCATCTAACTAAACACATTGGGATCTGTCTTACCCAGGGTATTTTTCCGAAAGTGTTCAAGAAGTCCCTTATTACTCCTGTCCACAAGGGGGGAAAGAAGGACGATGTTGGAAACTACAGGCCCATCTCAGTTCTTACTACTTTATCAAAAATATTAGAAAAGGTTCTAAACAAAAGGCTCACTAACTTTCTGCAACACAATAAGATACTGGCAGAAGCTCAATTTGGCTTTAGGTCGGGAAAAAGCACTGAAGATGCCGTAAACTAATTGGTAGATCACGTCACGCTAAAGCTAGATCAAAAACAGAAATGCGTCGGCATATTTCTCGATCCAGCCAAAGCTTTCGACACCGTCATGATTTCTCTCCTTGTGGACAAGTTAGATAAGATTGGTATTCGCGGAAACGCTCTAAACATTTTTAAGGATTTTCTCTGTGACCGTACGCAAAGAGTTAAAATAAAAGAACACGTTAGCTCTGATGCTGAGGTTACCTATGGCGTCCCACAAGGCTGTATTCTTGGCCCAAGCCTATTCTTGATTTACATAAATGACCTGTGTCAGCTGCCACTTGTAAATGGCAAGATCGTTACCTATCCTGACGATACGGCATTAATATTTCATGGAGGGACCTGGGACGAAGTTCGACGAAGCGCCGAACTGGGACTGCATAGGGTAAGCCACTGGCTGATAGCTAACCGACTCACTGTGAACCTTTCCAAATCCACATTTCTCCAATTCTCTTTTTCTAAAATTAAACCTGCCAATTTAGATGCTCTACAATCACTAAGTCTACACATGAAATACCTTGGTGTGATTCTAGATGAAAAACTTGGCTGGCGATAGCTCATAGAACTCACCTCAACGCGGATCAGAAAACTGATTTGGGCATTTAAAAAACTTAGACACGTAGCAGACTCCGAACTCCTTCGCACTGTGTACTATGCGCTCGTGCAGTCAGTCGTGGGATATTGCGTTACTGTATGGGGTGGTGGGTGCAAGACTTTTATGATTCACCTGGAACGTGCCCAAAGATCTCTGCTTAAAGTCATGTCTTTCAGACCCTTTAGATTTCTCAACAAAGTCTTATACGAGAAGTGTGAAGTAATCACAGTAAGGCAGAATTATATTCTGCAAGTAGTTTATAAGCAGCACAGTATTACCCCTTATAATGCACAAAGTAATAAGAAGCGCACTATAAAAAAGGTTTTTACCTTTACGCTGTCACACGGCGTCCGCTAGGCGACATCGGGTATATCTTGCCGCGTTTCTTTATAATAAATTAAACAAAATCCTAAACATAAATCCCCTTACGACTCGTGAAACAAAAAAGAAAGTAAAAATCTGGTTACTGACACAGGACTACAACGCAACTGAAAATTTAATGCAATCAACATAAATATATAAGAACACAAAAAAATGGTATTCACACACATACACACACACACCCCAATACACACACAAATTTACACACACCCACGCCCACATGCACATTGACACACGAGCTGCACCCATAATTCTAATATTATTTTGTTCATCCTAGCTGAATTGCAATTTATTCAAATTTTATTACATACTTTTATTTTTGTACTACTATTTTTTATTTTTAAAATTAATATTGTTTTAAATTCAATTATTAATCTAAATTTTAATCCTGCTTTTATTCTAATTTTATTTTCTAATTATATTTTTTTTTTGTGCCTAAGTAAGTAAATTTTTAATAATAACTATAGAACTAATTTTAGATACATATTACTATTTTGTCACCTTTTGATGCATAACACTTGCTCAATTGTAACCTAAACGGAAGAAGTCACTGGCTCCTGAAATACAGGTACTCTAACCTAGCTATGGAGCCAGGGTCTCACATTTTTCTGTAACGTGTTTTTATGCCAATAAAGATTTATTATTATTATTACTGTTACGCTAGCAATTTCGTAGCTAATCAACAATGTGCTACATACACACTGATTAAACAAAAGAAAAAGTTATGCCAGTATATTACCTTGACATCACACTGCATAACTAGCCACCACAATACTTTTAGTGAAATCTAGTGGATTGTGTGTTAAATATAACTAAGTACTACCCGTGCGCGATAAGTTGGGACCTGAGCGCGGTGACGTCATATTGGCGTGTTTGTACCGCCCGCAAACAAGCGAACATAACAAGCAGCCGCTTGGCTTCGTTTTTTATTCTCATCAACGTGGTTTTCGATATTCCCGTTGCCATGCATGTTCTTTTTACTGCCTGGTCAACAGGTAAACAAAACTGTTTGTTCCGTTTTTCGTTTTCAAAAAACTCTAACACTTTTAGCACGAGGTTTCTTTCTCCGCTCCATAATGATAACAAAAACACTTAACAAGAACTATAATAACAAAAACTACAACAACAAAACAATAACACAAACTATAACAACAAAAACTACAACAACAAAACAATAACACAAACGAAAACTAAAAGAATTCCAGAGCGCGTCGTTACGTGACGTAGGCCAGTACGAGACTAAAAACCCTAGTAAAAAATAGTGATGCGAACGGTACAATATGGGCGCCATCGGGGAAGTACAGGGAAAGCGGGCGGGGAGTTGCATTCCTAACAGGTCCCAACTTATCGCGCACGAGTAGTAGGTAAGTGTCATTGGATTTTCCATCTGGAATTTCTCAATAGCAGCCGTTTGGATGTGTGCCCGGTTGAGGCTTGCCCTCTATTACATGGGACTTAAACATAACTGGCGAAATGTGGGTGTGCCATAGGTACCTACACCTCTGCCTAACCCTTCGGGGAATAAGGCGTCATGTTAAGTTAACTAAGTAGGTACGCTACGACTGATTTGACGTCACTACCAATCGTCGTGTACCAGACCCGTGTTCGGAGCTGAACACCGGTCTGCTACACGACGATTTCAGACGTTCCTAATCTTAAATTGGATTTTGTTTTAGTTTGAAAAGTAACTACCCGTCTACTAGGGATAAATTCTGAATTTAACACTAGGGAATTAAAGCACAAAAACATTAAAAAAAAACATTTATCTCAGTCTGACCTTTTACGCCTCCCTAAATAATATTTTGTCTCATAATTTCGGTATAAAAACAGCTTTGTTACAATTGGCCAGCATAAATGAGTCCAAATTAGCATAGAGAAACTATCAGAAAATGGTTGGTAACAATAGAAAGCCTTTGTTAATTTCAGGCTGAATAACAGGCTAGACGATCTAATTCTGAATCCCCTATTTTAGCAAGGTATTTAATCTGAGTACAATGAAACCTTTGATTATACAATGAAGGGCTTTTTCAGGCTTACATCGCTGTAAGACTTGTGAACGGAAATTTTCAGTAGCTCAGAATCGATATCATAATGCTAGGCGGGTTTTAGTAGAAAACAGAAAGAATTCTAGCATTATATTTGACATAAGTTTATGTACCAACAAATAATATGGGTAATTTAAAAAATCAAAAAGCCGACTGCAAAAACGACAATTTAAAAGTATCGCACTAAAAAGACCGAAACAAGATTGAGAATAAAAACAAAATTAAAATAAACTATAAACAAAGTAAACTCTACTTCGGTTTAACAGACTTATGAGCTGAAAGCCTTACATAAACACACGCATTAAGTTTAGTAGCAAGCGGAACCCATTATTTTTTTTCGGTTTAGAATTTGCAATTGGGTCCCGCCTATAACGATACCTTAACTGTTGAAATCCATCCAGCCGTTTGGAAGATACGAGGTAATAAAGATATTTACAAACAAACAAGATAAATACTTATTTTGTTAAAAATATGTAGATTTTTTCTTACACACATAATCTAAACTAATATTATAAATAAAGAGAAAGGATTTGATAAAAATAAAAATATGTTTGTTTGTAATGGATAAATTCATAAAATACTTTCTATAAGTGAAATTTTTTCACTTATAGAAAGCTACATTATCAGCGAGTAGCATGGACTTTTTATAAAAAAAAAATATGGTGATCCCTACGAAAATTGCAACAATGTATCCCAAGGAATCAAAAATTTTCCTATAAAAGTCATTATTTGGCTTGTGCTGTAAAAACTATTAATGAGACATAAAATATAGTATAATAATATATTATTTATAGTACTCATCATTACACAGAAAAATCCGCTAGGCTATATGTCTAACTACTGTAGTAAGTCACAATAACAGTTTTTTGTCAGATTAGTCAATCAAAACACGGGTCGAATCGAAACATCCGTATGATATTAAGGCGCTGACAAGACCCAATTGACCAAAATAAGCTTCTCTTAAGAAAAAAAATTGCCAAATCTGTATAGTTTGTGGTGCCGGAAAAAATATATGTTAATTTTGAACATATTTCCCAGAACTTGGTTGTTACCAAAACACGTTTTGAAAAAAATCTCGATACGAACTGACGATAAACTAACCTCTTACCTTGAGTTCCAATCCAAAATATCTGCATTAAATATCAACATACGTTCCGTATTTAATTACAAGAACAAAAACGTCTTATTTGAATGCAGAACTTGGTTGTTTTTTTATTTTCGATTACTCAACTAAATTTTGAGTAAATAGATAATTGCTTCATATTTTGCAATAAATTACAAGCGTTGTGTCATCGCGCTTCTCTTTCTTTTCTATGCAATCTGACAGTGACCGCGGTTCAGGTGTTGTCAACGTCTTAATCCTAATCCAACTAAATACACTCGCGAGCAAAAGTATGGAATCACTTACTTGAAATTGATTCCGCGCGATCTTGAGTACTTAATAACTAGTTAAGAATAATAAAAATAGTACCATGCTAAAGGTTAACAGTTTACTGTTAACTTTAATTTGATACCAAATTCATTTAAATCACACCAGTATTGAAGGAGCTATCCCGGATTGAGTGAAGGAGTTAGGAAAACATAAGGATAATGGAAAATTAATAAATGAAGAAAACAATAAAAAATATTTGGCCTTAAAATTAAGTTTCAATATTTTGTGTTCCCTCCCCTCGCCCGAATAACTGCTCGAAGACGGTTCTTCATTGACCTAATAAGCTTCTGAATCGATTCTTGCGAGATACCTTCGCACTCCTCTACCAAAGCCGATTTCAGCTCATTCACCCTTGAAGGAGCAGGATTTCTGGAGCGAACCCTCATCTTCAGTTCATCCCACACGTGCTCAATGGGATTCAAGTCCGGGCTGAGCGCTGGCCAGTCCAATGTGGCGATTTCATACAAGATACGCGCGAAAAACATAACTCTTCCTTGGCAGTCAAGTAAAATGTCTGCGATTTTTATTTCATTGGAATTATGCCTACCTTGAATAAAACCGTAACCTATAATTCGTGTGCTACAAAATATGTAACTTTCTAAAGAAAAACTTATTATACTGTCAAAACCCAATAAAAACAGAGAGTGTAAGTTACAATTTTATTTGTCTTTTAGGTATAAATAATTTAACAGAGAAAGGTTTATATAAACCTACAATGACATTATACTTATCTCAAAACTCGCACTCATCTTCTTGCCATTTTCATCCAACTTTATGGCACTTTTAGAGCTATACGTTATAGTTACGACTAGGCTTTAGACAACGACTATTTTATGAATAGCCGCGAAAATAAAGCTATAAAAAAACGTGAAGACATAATGATTCCAATCAGGTCAGGATTGTAGCTTTAACTCAAAGAGCGGAAAGTCACGAGTGAAAATGGACAGAATTATGAAGTGAGTGTAATGTGTTTAGGGTTAATGTATGTATGTAGGTATGTACACAAGTATAAGCCAGTTGCCCTCTGTCCACATGTAGTCTTTATAGTAACTCACAGTCACGCGTAACGCAACATGTGACCACACAGGTCTCATGCGCTAGATGGCTCGAAAATTAATAATAAAAATAAATTAATAAATATTATTATATAATTAATAAATATTCTGTCAACAGGGACACTTTGTTGGCTGAAGTCAAAAAGGAATTACCCGAAATTTATGGTTTTATGTGGCAATGTTACAGGTACCCTTCTAAATTATTATACAAGGACAATGTTTTGGAATCTGCAGTAGGATGCCAACAAGGTGACCCTCTCGGACCAGTCATTTTCAGCTTGGCTATTCATCCAATTATTCAGAAACTAAATTCAAAATTTAATGTGTGGTATTTAGATGATGGAACGCTAGGAGGTGATGTAGACACCGTTTTGAAAGACTTAAAATTCCTCAAACAGCAATTTAAATCTATTGGCCTGGACCTTAACCCATCTAAATGTGAAATTTACCTTTCTGACATTACCGACAGACAATTGACCCTAGAGAAATTTAATGAAATAACCCCACAAATCAAAATTTTAGAAAAAAGTTCACTGCACCTCCTAGGTTCCCCAGTTTTAGAAGACAGTTTTTCTTTTTTTATCGACGAAAAAATCAAAAACTTCAACGACATTTCAGACAGACTCTCCAAAATTAATTTACATTCGGCATTCACCCTGATTAGATACTGTTGTTTTGGCCCAAATTTTATATATTTTCTACGTTCTTCCCCCTTATGGAAGCAGTCACACCTCTTGGACAAAATTGACCAAATTATTCGCAATACATTAACTTCCATTTTAAATGTGGCCTTGGACGACCGAGCGTGGTTGCAAGCCACACTACCCATTCGTTTTGGTGGCCTCGGTGTCCGTAAAATTACTAATATTAGCTTACCGGCGTTCCTGTCCTCTGTCCACAGCACTGAAAAGCTAACCAAGGAAATTTTAGCCCCCTCCCTGGTTGACTCTGAAGTGCCGTGCTTGACCGACGCAGTGAACGCCTGGAAAATGGCTTGCCCGGATACAGATCGTCCCGTGAACCCATCTTCCCAGAGACAGTGGGACGAGCCGCTCTGCAGGTTGGTACGGAATAATCTTATTAATACGTCCACCAATACTGCTGAGCGTGCCCGCCTGCTGGCTTTGGGTGAGTGGGAGTCGGGCCTCTGGCTTCAGGCGCTACCGTCACCCAACATAGGCACTATGCTGGGTGACACCACCTTCCGGCTCGCTACTTGTCTGCGTCTGGGCGCTCCTTGCGTAGCTCCGCATCGCTGCCAATGCGGTGAAGGTGTCGACTGCCTCGGACACCATGGTCTATCCTGCAGTAAAAGCGCAGGGCGGATAGCACGGCACGCAAGTATCAACGACATCATCCGTCGCGCTCTTGGCACCGTCGGGGTGCCCGCTGTTTTAGAACCTAATGGTTTGGCACGCGACGATGGGAAGAGACCAGACGGAATGACCATAATGCCTTGGAAGGTAGGTAGGCCTTTGGTGTGGGATGCCACGTGTGTCGACACCCTTGCGCCATCCCATCTTCCTAGCACGGCGGGCTGTGCTGGGGCGGCTGCTGCAGGTGCGGAAAACCTCAAACGGCGCAAGTACTCAAATCTTTTTGGGACTTATATGTTCGAGCCGTTTGGGGTTGAAACACTAGGGCCATGGGGTCCGAGTGCCCACTTAGTTTTTAGAGACATCGCCAAGCGGTTGGTCGACTCCTCACGTGACCAGAGGGCTGGTCTATTTTTTGGCCAAAGAATCAGCATTGCCATACAACGTGGTAATGCTGCCAGCCTTTTGGGTACTTTTCCTGTTGACAGCGATGCGGACGAATTTTTTGACGCCCTTTGATATTTTGCCCTCCCTTTTTTATAATTGTACATATAATTATTATTATTTTAAGTTTGTTAGTTTTTAAATGATGTAGATATTACCAATTATTAATAAATATTATTAATATTATTAATAAATATTATTAATATTATTATTATAAATTAATTATATTGTGAGCGCACGCGCAGGCGACGCGAAGGTGAGAGTGGGAGCGAGACAAATCACTGAACATTATTGGGTAGGTAGGAATTGTTTATGCATGGTGATGATGCCTACTTAAATAATTGTTTATGTTATTTTATTGTTTGTGTTGTTATTGTATAGCATTTATCGATCATAATGGTTATATTATTTTCTAAGTACTGTTTATTTTGTTTTACTTTATTACCTGTTTTTTCTAATATGTTAAGATCTTATAACTTGACTTGGTTTCCGTACGTCGTTTTCGGGTGACCACTGAAAATCAGCGCTTTGCTGTGGGTCTCCCATAGCACAGCATCATGCTGAGTGGAATCCTAATTGTCACAGTCACGGCGTGTAGTTGCCGACTATAATGTATGTATATGTTCTGTGTCTCTCTGTGTAAATCTGTTTCTGTTTTATTATTTATAAGAATTACCACAGCTTTTATGTGCACGTGTTGTGACAAATAAATCTATTTTTCTTTCTTTCTTTCTTTTTCTATCCATGTGAGTTTATGCTACCATACTTTTTAAATGCCTGAACAGATTTAGATGTATGGTAATACTTCAATTATTACAATGTGGGTATCAAATTGAAAGCTCATGCCGAAATTATAAAATTTATTGACATATATTTTACATGGACCATCCACGCCTCGCCTAGCCGTGAAAGTATAAAACCAACTTTAGTGCTTAAAATAAAAATACAATCACTTATCATTACAACCACATGTTTTAAAATAAAACATGTCACTAAAAAAAAACAACTTGTATTAGTTTATCTGCATATTCAAAGCGAAAGTTCACTCATTTACTCGCTGACTAAACAGATAAATAAAATTATCACAGCAGGACCTCTTAAGTTAAAAAGTGTTCCACAGAACGGTTCCCTCGACAGCAATGACAATTTTTGTTATCCGTTTAGTCAGCGAGTAATGACTGACCTTTCGCTTTAAATATACAAATTAACAAATACTTGTTTTTTACTATTTAGTTAATTTTTTGGCAGGGCAGCCGTGTTTTTATTTTTTTTTTTATAATTTTTATTACTTATTTTAGAATAATTAACCGTTATTTATCAAAAAATAAGTACAATAATAGGTTTCCTTAATAATTTGTGAATTTGATCAACGTTCAAGGAACCCCCCTGTCCCATGTCCTTTCTTTGGTATTGTTCGTCGAGTCGTTGAGCTCCTTAAGTTTTGAGTTGAGCTACACGACAAATGCTTGCACTGTCCGGATAGATGCACTCAAATCTGGTTCTTTCCTCAAAAACACATTTCATACACAAATCTACATGGTCCTCACATGACCTGACTGGTCAGATCATGTGAGGACCATGTAGATTTGGTAAAGTCTCTTTTAAAGTCCAGACATAATCCTGGGATTATATCTGGACTTTAAAAGAGACTTTGACCGCTGAGTTTGTTTCGCCATTTCTTCTCAGAGGTAGTCAGATATAGGAAATGTCCATCTACGTTATTTTATTTTTTTATATGACGTGTAAAAGTGATTCCGATATCCTATTTACAGAATAAACAATTTCATGTCATTTAATTCCCTCTTTGTATGGTTATGACGCACATATGTTTGAATGTCGGCCGGCCTTAGCCACGACATCACCGCTCGGGCGACCTGCGTCTGGCGTCTACGACCGCGGCGAGAACAAATGTTAGAAGAACCTTCCCCTCCCTTCCAGCTTAGGATAATGATAATGTACGCATATAATGAGAATGTAAACTTATGTAGACACATACATAATCTGTCTATAATGTTCCCACCGCTGGGACACAAGTCTCCTCTCTTTGAGAGGGAGTGGGCCGTAATCCACCACGCGGGTCCAATATAGGCTGATTATGCTATGTTTTAAATTTTACAGATCAGATAAACGAATTGTAAAATGCACATTTTCATATATTCATAACATTTTAAGCAGATATTCAGATAACTTGCCAGGGTGAGATCAGATACCCGCGGAACGAAATTGTATATTTTAAATTATCGTCATTATCTCCACGCCACCTACGTAGCTACGTCAAAGCAAAATGTGCCGCATTTTCGCTCTTGAACTTTAATAAATATAAAAATATATTTTTCATTTGAATACCTGACTTTTATTAATGTTTCGGGATTTATTTAATATTTTGATTTAAAATAAAGGCCAGGATAAATGTCATGATTTCAAATTCCAACAAATTTCAACACATTACTTATAGCACCCTATAGGAAATACGATTAGTTTTCTCCTGATAACTTGAAATCTAATAAACTGCCTATAACTGCCAAAATTTTCAACAATCACGAATCTGACGGATTATTTAATTTAGTCCTAGGTTCGATTCCTGGGTAGGGCCAAGTGTTATTGGGGTTATCTATCTGGAATTTCTCAGTAGCAGCCCGGAGTCTTGTGCCCGGTTGATGGCAATAGATGGCATGGACGTGGGACTTAAACATAACTGGCGAAATGTGGGTGTACTACAGGTACAACTCTGCCCAACCCTTCGAGGAAACAAGGCATTTTATGTATGTGTTATGTATTTAATTTAATTTAGTTTGTGACAGTAAATGTTTATACTACCATCCATAAATGTGGCTCTCTTATTCGTCATTATTAAATAAGCTTCTTAATCTTAGCGAATTGTTGGACAATGAAACGAATAAAAATACTCTCTATCATTGTCATATACATTCATATTCAAAACCATACTCAAATGCATACGAGCACCAACATAAATCAACTTCACAAGTACTTGAAATTCAAAATGGCCGCCATTACTTACGTCGCGTCTCCTAAAATATCTCCTAATGTCAAAGTCCTCCATCATGTCCTAACGACGTTCATGGCAGCCAATTAGTGCCACTAACTGGCACATATTCTGCGTAACACGAACTATTATTATGCCAATTAAGTTGACACTTACTTGGCACATTAGACCTGTTACAACACACTGGGGATCAATGTTACCACTTGTTAAAGGAGATATGGAATGATTTACGGGAAGAGCTATTTCTGCAATGTAGCACATTTTTTTCTAACACTTCTTGTCGGCACATAATCTTCACTACTTGTGCCGAGCCGAGACAAATGAATCACAGTGCGAAAAAGGATTAAGAATGCATTTCCTGCAGTCATATCATGTATCGGCATGAACTTTATAAGATTAGCCGCGGCTGTGATAGAAATGGTAACCAGTCAGCCAAGTTGCTGACTGGCTTCAAGCTGATTCAATTCGGCAAGACATTGCAGACTGGGTAATATTTGTATTACACTAGGATGGGTGGACTGCCCAACGTGCATCGTACATTTAATTTTCAGTGTCAGAACCAGTGCGTCCTGCCCGTCATGACATACGGTGCCGAAACGTGGACACTGAAAATCGGCGTGGTTTACAAGGTCGCCCAGCGCGCTATGAAAAAGGCTATGCTAGGAGTCTCTTTGAAGGATAAAATTAGGAATGAGCCTACTTTCTGGAACGAAAATTGTGTAGTTAAATATCAAAACTATGTACCTACATATGTCCACTCTAAGTAAAAAGTGAGAAATTAAAGACATATATTTTTGGCTATTGTTAAGATATTTAAGGCTTAATATATATTCTATACCCCTCTATATATACGAGTATATAATAAGGTTTTATATTAAACGATGACTCGTGTAGGAGATTGTGTTATCGTTTATTAGAATATAAATAAAAATATTATATAAATAACGGATTTAAAAAATCTGATTAAAGTATGGATATACTGATGTTTTATGTGTACTAACGAAACGTATCGGAGTTTGATAAATTAAAGTACAACTCCCGATAACTCAAAGAAAAGGCAGCCATCTTAGGCCTTATACTTTACATTGATTGGTCGTCATGGACGTGCTTGACTTTGATAGACATATGTCAATGGACATACAGGGATATGAAAGAAACCATTGATTTTAATCTGTAGGGACACAATGTAAACATGAAAGGCAGAACACTTGATAAGAAAAAGGTATACAAGCGAGAAGTATGAATGGGCGCCAGTGACTCTACAACGGCCCGCGTAGGAGGTTGTCTTAAAGGGTTTTCCATGCAATAAATACAAACATTATTAACTTGACGAAAGACTTTAATTAATGGACCCGTAACCTTCTACAACCAGGCGAGGCAGTCTTGTTTAGGAGCTTACACATCGCGATACGAGAGAGACCCCTAAAAATCGTTATTTCAGTAGTTTTTAGTGACTTACCTTGGTTTGGAAAAAAAAACATGAATTTTTAAATTTCATATTTGACCCCATTCAAAGGTTAATTCCGAGTAGGGGTGTAACTTACCGGATTTTGATATTTAACTTCACAATTAAACGCAAGTCAAGTGATGCGACTAATTGTTGATATAATTTATTCAATCAACCACAAGCTTACGTGCACATTGCAATTTTTCAGCAAATTTTTATGTTGATTTTCGATCCAGAAACCGGGCGTTAGCATATTAATGTGCGGTTTAAATACTATCGCGAGAGATTAAAACTATCAACGAACGGATTAATTTAGCGCTTAAAGGAAACTATTTCGTGGTCTTAGCAAAACATCATTAGCGTTGCTAAAACTTACAGGAATCGGGAGATTATGGTAAACCCCTGAGGCAGTAGAATCAAATCTATCCGTTTCTATTCACCATAATTCGATGCGCATCCATTACAATGACCAATGGACCACAGTACCCTTCCGTATTCATAATATTGTATGCAGAATGCTTATCTTGAGCTCTGATGGAGTGCCCAAACAAACGGAATAGAATACACATTCATCTTTTCTCTCTTTTATATACAAACACCATATTTTTATAAGAGTTCATTTTGTTTGAGTTGATATTTTTGCTATCACTACACGTACAGTCAGAGAAAAGGATTGCTTAGTAAATTGACTAACAACTTAAACATGTCTCGAGAGACAAGAAAACAAAAGAAGGTTAATCTTTGGACCAAGGTTTAAAGCAACCAGCCATTTCTGAGTTTCGAACTTTAACTTTTTCGGGATATCCGACCTACCCGAAAAAGCTAAAGTTCTACTTATAAAACCGGCCAAGTGCGTGTCGAACCACGCACAATGAAGGGTTCCTTAGTTGGGCAGTTGGTATGAATTTATCCCGAAAACAAACTTAAAATTGTTCGTAGTTGAAAAACATGTTCTCTTATACATCGATTTATGCCACGGTCAATCCTCCAACTGCAAATTTATGTTGGTCGACTATTACTCGTTAATTTGTAAAGCTCATTTAACTGTGATAGTTTTCCTTTTAATTTCATTATATGTACCTACTACTGCCATGAATTTTTTCACATCTCCATGAATAACCATTTCTCTAACAAAATGACAGACTTGACTGTAACAAAATTTAGCATTTTAATGCTTAATATTACGCAAGCGGATCCTTGAATCGAAAAGTGGTGGTCACAAACCCGCAATATTTTTGAACGGCCTATACCAAACCATATTTTTTTTCAGGATTTTATTTTAGTACTTTGTTGGCGAGATTAATATGTATACTTACGCCAAATTACAGCTTTCTAGTACTAAGCGTCTCTGAGCTACAACGGGGACAGATAGACAGATGGACATGGCGTAACTATAAGGGTTCCTTGTTTAATACGAAACCCTAAAAACTGAAGTTAAACCCGAATCTTAATTGTCACGTTTGTCGGAATAAAGTTCAAAATACAACAACTGGCTCAATGGTTTAGGCTTTTTTTTTTGGATGGAAAATCATCAAATAACTTCTCCCGCTCTGGGCGGAGCGGGAGGGTGTGTCAGACTCTTACTGACTAAAATCATCGCATTGGCCCTAGAGGACCCCTACATTTGTGCTGATGACATCTCTTTGAGGCGCGCGTGGAATACAACACGCCGTCGACCCGGGCCTGGTCCTTATCGGACGGTGAGCTACCCATTGCTCACCGTCCGCAAGCCCGCGCCTACGGTGGTCGGAAATCCGCCCGGGATTCCCGACGCCCAGGGCGTCTCCTGCGGCGGTTAGGGGCGAGAGGGTGCGAAATTTGCTTTTCCCTCAACCGTCCCGCCTCTTCCTTCGCGAGCATTACTGCTTCGCAGAAGGAGGTGACGGCTGCCCAGGCCCTCTCGCTCCGTACCATGGCCTGGACCAGGGCAATACAAAGTGACATTTCGTTTCTCAGTTTTTGACATCTCACCGTAGAAATCCTTCTACAATCTGTCATCTTGTCTTTCGTTTCTAACGATCTTTGTCTAGGTCCTTTTTTATGTAGAAAGATTTCTACGGTGGGATGTCAAAAAAGGAGAAACAAAATGTCACTTTGTATGGAAAGAACCATGTCTATTCTTCGAAGAAATAGAGAGTGTCATGCTAAGCCTGCAGGTCGCCATGAGATCCCGCCGGAGCTCCGTTCGCTGTGCCGTGATTTCTCGCGGCAGCGGAGTTACGCCCCGGCGTTTCGCCTTTTCGCACCACTCCCATACGTGCGCGAGGACTTTTGCCTCCAAATCCCATGGCGGCAATCCGGCAAGGAGGCTCGCTGCCTCACAGGAGAATGCTACGACCCTTGGTAGATAGTTAAATTAGTTACCTTAGATTCCATTACATAGTTAGTTACATACAGGTCGACCTAAGAAAAGCGTGTTAAAACGGACTATAACGCGTAAAATAATTGTGCTAGTCTGTTCAACAATAAATTTCCCTGGCTTTACATTGAATGTACGTATTTTTGGCATTATTACATATTTTCTTATCCTAACTCATATTCACGTTATTATTCTACAACCTTAACGCTCTCTCAAGCCTATTTCAATTTCATTTCCCTGTCAGCCTTATGTATTGCTATTATGCAATACTTACTAATCATGATACTAGGCTGGCAAAATATCGTTAAATTATTATTTTCATGGATTTATTTTCGATTTCCGTACTGTGGATGTTCGGTATACCCATATATCTTCACCAATTGGCTATCCTACCAAACTAACGGCCTATAAAACATGTGCAACGTGCGAACGTTCCCACGATACCTATCTATATCTGTAAAATAATCCTACCCTGTTACTGAAAGTCCATCCCTTTTCCTTTGCCGAAATAAATAAAGGATAGTAGATTAAAAATAATTACATTTATTGAATCACTAGCTGCGCCTCGTCTCGCCGCGCTCTTGATCCCTTGGGAATATCGGGATAAAAACATGCCCTAACCCAAATCATGGTCTACCGAATGTGCCAAATCATTCAAATCCATTCAGCCGTTTAGTAAGTAACAAACAAACTCACTACCGCAATTATAATATTAGTCAGGATTGTGCTTTTTACATTATAATTTGTTTTCATAAAGCACCGGTGTTTCGGTGGCTGGAGTTATGCTAGATAAAATTAATTAATCACATTAGATGAATTAAACCAACAAGTATAACAGCAACAACAGCTGTTAATTCTTATCAGCCTTTATCTTTTATATACTTACCCTCTTAGTTATAAACGTTGCTTAAAGTTAAGAGACATTTGAACGTCCAAAAATAAATGGTCAACCAGACGCTAATCATTACTTAACTTTAAGTAACAGTTTATAAATAAGGGGGTTAATGATTACCTAAAATTCTGTTTGCTTTTATTATTAACGGTACTGAAGTTATAATACTTACACTTCAAACTCATAGTTGAATGGTGTTCTAAATCTGGATTAAAATAGTTCTCACGAATAACGAGACCTGAGCACCGCTATCATGCTGCATAATCAGGCTATAATGTGTATGTTGTGTGTGCTATGTGGTGAATGTTCCCACTGCTGGGAAACAGGTCTCCTCTCTGTGAGAGGGAGTGGGCCGTAATCCACCACGCGGGCCCAGTGCGAGTTGGCAGATGTCACATGTTTTCGAAGTTTTGGTTCTAGGACATGCCGGTTTCCTCACGATGTTTTCCTTCACCGTTTTGAGAGCAGTGGTGATGAAATAATTTACACAAAGTAAAGCGCCTGTCTTTTTTTTGGGTGGGAAATTATCAATTAACTTCCCCCGCTCTGGGTGGAGCGGGAGAGTGTGTCAGACAACTGACTAAAACCCACCCGTATTCCTTCCGCTGCCTGTGTTGCCAGGGGCCTCAGTAACCCTTTCAAACTTACACGCGACCCCGGCAGGTCTTTTTTTTTTTTTTGAGAGTGGGAAATTATCAAATAACTTCTCCCGCTCTGGGCGGAGCGGGAGGGTGTGTCAAACTCTTACTGACTAAAACCCACCCGTATTCCTTCCTGTTGCCTGTGTTGCGGGGGCCTCGGTGACCCATAAGTACCTTCCCGCGACCCCGGTAGGCATCGGCCCTAGTGGACCCCTACTTTTGTGCTGACGACATCTCTTTGAGGCGCGCGTGGAATACGACGCGTCGTCGACCCGGGCCTGGTCCTGGTGAGCTACCCATTGCTCACCGTCCGCAAACCCGCGCCTACGGTGGCTGGAAATCCGCCCGAAATTCCCGACGCCCAGGGCGTCTCCTGCGGTGGCTAGGGGCGAGAGGGCGCGAAACGTGCCTTTCCCTCAACCGTCCCGCCTCCTCCTTCGCGAGCATTACTGCTTCGCAAAAGGAGGTGACGGCTGCCCATGCCCTCTCGCTCCGTACCATGGCCTGAACCAGGGCCGGACGCGAGAGGTCTATGCCGCCGATCGCCTCCACGTGGACACGGCGGTGCTCTGCCCAAGCCGGGCAGACCTCCACCGTATGCTCCACCGTGTCCTCCGGGCGATCCACACAGTGGTGACACCCGGACATTTCCTCCCGCCTTATCCGACACAGGAACCTCCCGAAGCTGCCGTGTCCGGTGAGGACCTGCATCAGGCGGAAGGTGAGGACGCCGTGGCGCCTCTCCAGCCACTCCTCAAAGAGGGAACTTATCGCCGAAATCGTGGCGTGCCCAGCACTGGGTTGCGACAACCGTACTTTCCATGACGCCATGAGATCCCGCCGGAGCTCCGTCCGCTGTGCCGCGATTTCTCGCGGCAGCGGACTTACGCCCCGTCGTTTCGCCTCCTCGCGCCACTCCCATACGTGCGCGAGGACTTTTGCCTCCAGATCCCATGGCGGCAATCCGGCAAGGAGGCTCGCTGCCTCACAGGAGACCGTGCGGTATTCTCGGACCATCCGGATGGCCATGACCCTTTGGGCCGCGCTCAACCGGCGGGCTGGCCGCAGCGCCAGAGAGCGCGCAGGAGCCCCGTAGAGGGCCATGGACCGCACGAACCCCGCGTAGAGCCTCCGGCAGGAGGCGTTTGGACCCCCTAGATTGGGCAGGAGCCGCTTCAATGCAGCGCCCGCCCGCTCCAGTTTGGGAGCCAAACGTCGGAAATGCTCCACGAAGTTCCACCGGCTGTCGAGGACGAGTCCCAGGTACTTCATCGTCGACTCGACGCCGATAGAAACCCCTCCTACCGTTATTTGGGACCCCAACGGTGGCGCGTTCCGAGGACCATGAAAACAGATGGCCTCGGACATGTGCAGGGCCACCTCGAGTCCCAATTGACCCCGGCAGGTCTGAGCTCGAACCTACGTCCTACAACTCGTAAGTCGCAGCTGTTACCACTGGGCCGCCGCTGCTCCTTGCTGACTAATGAAAAATATAAGCCATATATTTTTACCATAACATGAGATATTCTTATCGAAACGTGAGAAGCAGGAAGAGCTCTAAATGAAAAACTTATATGCATTAGGAGCATCTGTAAGTCAACAAAGGGTCCAGCTGCCGTCATCCTAAACAAACGGATATAGGATTCACTTTGGCACTTCGATGTTATATCGAATTTCCTATCTCATGTGCGAAAACATCCGAACTAATATTCTGACCCATTTGGAACTTTTCGATAATAAACCGAATCGATTACACATCTGTGTCGAATCAACCTAATTTACCACGACAAAGATTTGTAATTCGTATGGTATGACATTGTTTTTGACTGGACATCAACAAAAAAGTTATTATCGTGGACGTCCACGTCCACCTCACGACATCACGATAATACAGGGGATTAAAATGTATGGAAGTATGTGAAGACGCGTTTAAATTTCCGTCCACGATAACATTATAACATTAAAGAAAGAAAGAAAGAAAGAAAGAAAGAAAGATAAATATTTTATTTGGGACACGCCCAAGAAATAAAAAAGTAAAAATCAGCCAAGTGCGTGTCGGACCACGCACAATGAAGGGTTCCGTAGTTGGGAAGTTGGGATAAATTTAACCCAAAAACAAACTTAACATTGTAGTTGAAACACATGTTCTCCCATACATCGATATATGCCTCGGTCAATTCTCCAACTGCAAATTTAAGTTGGTCGACTATAACTCGCTAACTTGCTTAGCTGTGATAGTTTTCCTTTTAATTTCATTATATGTAGGTACTACTGCCATGAATTTTTGCACATCGCCATAAACAACCATTTAGCTGGCAGGGGGCCCACACTTGACTCTAACAAAAATTAGCACTTTAACGCTTAATATTACGCAAGCGGATTCTTGAATCGAAAAGTGATCTTCACAGACCCACAATATTTTTGAATCGGCCTATCCTCACACCATGGGGTAGACGAGAAAAATAAACATCATCCCCACATTACGTGCAAGTGAGGTCTAATAACCTAAAGAAATTTATTTTCAAGATTTTATTTTAGCACTTTGTCAGCGTGATTAATATGTACGAGTTTACCTATGCCAAATTACACCTTTCTAGTACTAAGCGTCTCTGAGCTACAGCGGGGACAGACAGACAGACAGACGGACATGGCGAAACTATAAGGGTTCCTTGTTTACTACGGAACCCTAAAAAGGAGCATTTAAAACTAACAAAATTTACATATTTGTTCGATTAAACAAAATACGAAGAAAAACTCAGCATAATGCCGCGGTATTTAAAAAATAAATACCGCAGCGCTGGTATTCTGATGGAGCCCGCACACGCACGTATTTTCATATATTTTATGGACGTGGACGTTCGATAATATCGTCATGTTAGAAATGATAAATGAAATGAAAATGAAATGAAATGAAAAATGAAATGAAATGAAATGAAATTGTTTATTCTGTAAATAGGATATGACAATCACTTTTACACGTCATATTAAAAAATAAGCTAGATGGAGTCGACATTTCCTATCTGACTACCCCTGAGAAGAAATGGCGAAACAAACTCAAGGGTCAAAGTCTCTTTTAAAGTCCAGACATAATCTTGGTCAGATCATGTGAGGACCATGTAGATCTATGTCTGAAATGGTCTTTTGAGGAAAGAACCACACAAATTTGAGTGGACCTGTCCAGTCAGAGCAAGCATTTGTCAGTAATCGTGTAGCTCAACTCAAAATTTAAGGAGCTCAACGACTCGACGAACAATACCAAGGAAAGGACAATTGGGTTGGCCGCATAAAGAACTCAAAATGCCAGACCATCATTAAAACTAAGAGAAAAAAAAACAACAAGAAATAAATAAAAATGACCCACATAGTGCTCACATTCACAATAATTAAAGTAATACTCGTATAATACTTTTTAAGGTACATAAATATTCACGTAGTTTTGCTTATAATATTCATCAATGTCAATATGTACATATAGTTGTATATAATGATGATTTTGCATAATTTAAACTTCAAATTTTATGGTTTTAGCACAAAGCTTATCAGAGCGAGCAGCTCAATCCCAAGCTTTTTTGTCTTCTAAATAATCTGAAATTTTATAGTACCCTTTTTTACAAAGTTTGGTTTTAATACAGCTTTTAAATCGTTTAATGGGTAAATTTCGAATAGCAATAGGAAGTTGGTTGTAAAAGCGTATACATTGACCCATGAACGAGTTGCCTACTCTGTGGAGGCGAGTGTGAAGTACAGCAAGATTATGTTTATTCCTGGTATTTAAACTGTGGATATCGGACATTTTCTTAAAATTTG
This sequence comes from Atethmia centrago, assembly GCA_905333075.3. NCBI lineage: Eukaryota > Metazoa > Arthropoda > Insecta > Lepidoptera > Noctuidae > Atethmia > Atethmia centrago. The sequence continues at coordinate 23,258,445 of HG995374.1, read as the reverse complement.
ATATGTTTTTGTGTACATACATAAGATTATCAAATATATATTGAGAGGCTATAGTCAGAATATCTATTTCTTTGAATTTTTCTCGAAGGGAATCTCTTGGACCTATACGATAAAATCGCACAGCTATCAAAATAACTGTCTCCGCAAATGAACAGACAAATGACTCTAAATACAATATCACAAGGTCCAAAACAGCAAAAATAATAAAAGAAATTGTGAACAATTTGACCCATTTACTCTGATTTAACTACCTGGAAAAATACAATAAAACGCTAAGTGCAAAAAGGTCTCGTGGTTTTATACGAAGCCCCATTTTGAAATGGCTAAGTAAAAAGAAAAACACTTGGCCGTTATCCCTTCAGAACTTGACTATGCTATTAGTCTCACATTCCGTTAGCGCCATTTTGAACTGGTCTGGAATAGTCTGGATCCATTTTAGCCGAAGCCGGGAGCGTTATATCAAACCAATCGACGACCAATCTCGACGTATTATGGATCCATTATCTAAGTAAACCTTCTGATTTATACGGTTTTAGTACGAGCGTTTGAGTTTACTTTGGAACGTATTTCTGTCGTTTAAAGCTCCCACAGACAGGCGCGAAGCGACTCTAGAAGCACAATTTCTTTGAAAACTCTATGGAAATTGTTCAACCAGAATCGCGTCGAACCGTTGCGTGACGCCTGTCCGCGGGAGCCTTAATACAGAGTTAATTTCTTCACTAATATTTAGAAGTATATTTTTCTAGCAGAATTTCCAAAAACTGTTTGATTTTTTCTAAATAAATAAAATAAAATTAATTTATTTCAGGTCCTTGATCCTTATTAAATACAAAAACAATACACAATTTTGTCAATTTTATAAGTGTCACTCTTTGTGCAATTAAATATGTGATAAATAGTTGAGTGATTACATAATCAGCCTATAATGTTCCCACTGCTGGGACACAGGCCTCCTCTCGGTGAGAGGGAGTGGGCCGTAATCCACCACGCGGGCCCAGTGCGGGTTGGTAGATGTCACATGTCTTCAAATTTTTGGTTCTAGGACATACCGGTTTCCTCACGATGTTTTCCTTCACCGTTTTGAGAGCAGTGGCGATGAAATAATTTACACAAAGTAAAACGCCTGTCAGGATTCGAACCTACAACCTACAACTCGTAAGTCGCGACCGTTACCACTGGGCCACCACTGCTCTCGAGTGAGCAATAAATAAATAAATGCAGTTGAGTGATTAATAAATAAATAAAGTTAAAATATGACTAACAGATAAATGAAAAAGCGACGACAACGTGCAAAGTTTTTAAATCGTCCAAAGTTAGTGCATAATTCTAAAAACCTAACTAAAATTAGAAGTGCGTCGTAACTTTTTTGCCTTCCTTAAATCATCAAATTATTGTAGTAGCTTAGCCTTTTTTTTTTTTTTTTTTTTTTGGGTGGGAAATCATCAAATAACTTCTCCCGCTCTGGGCGGAGCGGGAGGGTGTGTCAGACTCTTACTGACTAAAACCCACCCGTATTCCTTCTTGTTGCCTGTGTTGCGGGGGCCTCGGTGACCCATAAGTACCTTCCCGCGACCCCGGCAGGCATCGGCCCTAGTGGACCCCTACTATGTGCTGACGACATCTCTTTGAGGCGCGCGTGGAATACAACGCGCCGTCGACCCGGGCCTGGTCCTTACCGGACGGTGAGCTACCCATTGCTCACCGTCCGCAAGCCCGCGCCTACGGTGGCCGGAAATCCGCCCGGGATTCCCGACGCCCTGGGCCGCCCTGGGCCTGAGCCTTGTAAAACGGAGCGGAAAAAAACAAACTTTTGCCTTTGGAATCATCACCAATATAATTATATATTTTCTATGTTCTATGCTAGAGGGTTTGATTTCCGCACTTAGTCCTTCAGGTGGACCATTGTGCGTGGGCCATGGCGGCCGTTTTTGGTGGTTATTCCAACCAGCCCACCTCCCTCCAGAAGTTGATAACATATCCTGGTCTGTTTAGAATTTCTGTGTAGGATCTGGGTGCCCCGAGGGTTTCTGTTCTAATGTGTGTGACGCCTGTGCATTCGAAGAGCACATGCGCAACGGTTTCCTCTGCCTCCATGCAAGCTCTGCACAGAGGGCTGTCCGTTATGCCTATTGTGTGGAAGTGTTTGTTTAGCGAGCAGTGGCCCGTGATGGTCCCCGTCAATAGGCGCAGGCCGGTCCTGTCTAATATAATTATATATCAATCCATACTAATATTGTATGTGAAAGTTACATCTTTTCACGCTTTAACCACCGATATGTATGGATAGGTGGCGTGGAACTTGGAGAAGGACATAAGCTACTCTTTATCCTGGATATTTGTATAAAACAACAGCAACAGCTAGTATTGCATGTATAAGTCATAAGCTTTGTAGAAACGAAATATATTCATTCTTTCATGACGGAATGAACGCCGTACCGTAAACCCAGTTTTTTAATTATACCCAACAATATTCCAGCACCTGGAAAATGTTGGATTTCTAGTTTTGTTAAGTGCAGCTTTTTGTTATGCGCCGCAAGCCGCAGACTGCAGTGTAAAAATGTACTTAAGTAGATTGTTATCGGTAGAATTTCAGTCGAAAATGAATTTAAATAACTTCATCATCTGCCTACCCTTTTCCAACTATGTTGTGGTCAGCTTCCAGTCTATCCTGACGCAGCTGAATACCAATATTTTACATGGAACGATTGCCTATCTGACCTCCACAACCCAGTAACTGAATGTACGATAGAATAGAATACTCTTTATTATCTACACCATAATAATTACAGATATAAGTGTAGAAATTTTACTTAGGGTCACAATGGGCGGGTTTATCGCTAAACGCGATCTTTTAAAGACAACCTTGGTAAGACCGGTTGGCAGATTTTCAGGCTTCTGGCGACCCGTAACGAATGTCAAAGATCCACGAATGACAACCGGGACCAACGGCTTCACGTGCTTTCCGAGGCACGGAGGAGTCTCGGTATGTAAAGATGGTCACTCATCCACGGACCAACCTCGGCAAGCGTAGCCTAACCGTAATTTAAATCATTTAGTTTTATTTAACTAATCTACTTGGAAAAACAGCGTGGAGGGAAACTTGTAGATTCATGTCTAGTAGGATAAAAGAACAGTCGATCTATTGGGTTTTCTTAATGGACGGATTTTTGTTTTATCAATAAGCTAACAAAAAAAAAATATATAAACAGTCACTTTTATTTTATTGTTCTCAGATTATATCATTCTTTTAAAAATTTCCTTAGCTTCAATAACACTCATAAAAGAGAAGGGGTTGATAATTGCTTCCTCACAGGAAGCAATTCACGACACTATATAATAAACAATAACCAAGCTAATACCTATCTCAACTTTCAACAGAAAAACGTATAGCTAAAAACGTATAGCTAAAAACGTATAGCACTTTACACAGAAAACATAAAACTTTCTTTTAAAAAAATTCACGACACGACAACTCACATGGTTAAAGACCTACTCTCACGAAATAATTAAAAAAAGCATTAAAACTGTGGGCAGCTGAAATTCGCAGTCGTGTAGAGCCACTCTTTTCGACCTAGTAACCTGGACTCACAGGTGAATAGTGAAAGAACTCTCCAAGCACACCTTTTTACTTATGCGAATAAACCGAATCTATACAATTTGCTAAATTATAATAGCTGCCGAATTAATTATTGAATTTACAACTAAAATAAAATTTATGAAATTATATTTTCTATGAAAATAAATGTTTCGGCAATTTGTCAAATGTTTATTCATTGATCAGGTTAAATATTCCTTTTGATCTTGATTAGATGTTTCCTTTGAACTTCCCCCTAATTATGTTTTTGTACCGTTCCGGGATTCCTGGAACCAATCCTAAGTCTACGATATTTTCTAGCTGCTATGCTACATAATCAGCCTATAATGTTCCCACTGCTGGGACACAGGCCTCCTCTCTGTGAGAGGGAGTGGGCCGTAATCCACCACGTGGGCCCAATGCGGCTTGGTAGATGTCACATGTCTTCAAATTTTTGATTCTCGGACATGCCGGTTTCCTCACGATGTTTTCCTTCACCGTTTTGAGAGCAGTGGTGATGAAATAGTTTACACAAAGTAAAGCGCCTGTTTGGGTTCGAACCTACGACCTACAACTCGTAAATCGCGGCCATTACCATTGGGCCACCACTACTCATGCTAGTCACTATGCTGGCTGGTGAAATATTCTGCAACAATAGCCGGACAGTCCTGGGAAACAACTGAAAATCTGAATATTCATTAGGAAAATAAATCTATTTAAGTTGGCTCGAAGCCTGATTTAGGTGGTACGTTTTAATTGCCTGTGGCATACTATAAGTTGAAGCAGCAATAAAAGCTGCGCCGTCAAAACAGGTAGGTAGATTATAGACGATGCGAGTCATTTGTTGCTTCAATTTTAACGTATGCTACCGCTAAAAAACTTGCATCGTGTACGGCTTTATAGGTGTTTATGCGTAGGTAAAAAGAGACATAAGAATCGAATTTATCCACTTGATTATGAAATGTTTCGGCCGAGTCAATCGGCGTATTGATTAAGCGCTGTCTTTCTGACTCAAAGGCGTCCCAGTTTCAATCCCACCTCAGATGATATAATATGTGTGGTCTACATTCCACAGGTATTTTTGTCACGTCTGGGACTGCGATCATTTGAAATTCAACTCAAACACCCCGATACAGGTGTAATCCAAGTGCGGTATTTCTTAACTGATTTCTGAAATAGAGGATGTTCTCAATTAGACTCGTATGTTCTTTTAGTTTTTGGTCTCGATTTCTATCAAATCTGAACTGATATTAATGGTTAATTTTAATCAAAAGCATGCATGCTTTAAAAAAGCATGCAAAAGCAAAAGCATACCATCCGGGATAACATGGGAAAACTGTAACTGATGAATTTGCTATTTTCGACAGCTAAATAAATCATTAAATATTAACAACTTATCACTTGTACGAGATAGATAGATGAACTTTGTTCAGCCGATTAAGTAATTCATGTAAAGCTTAGGTACGTAATATTTGAATACCACACTTTTTTTTTTTTGAAGGTGGGAAATCATCAAATAACTTCTCCCGCTCTGGGCGGAGCGGGAGGGTGTGTCAGACTCTTACTGACTAAAACCCAACCGTATTCCTTCCTGTTGCCTGTGTTGCGGGGGCTTCGGTGACCCATAAGTACCTTCCCGCGACCCCAGCAGGCATCGGCCCTAGTGGACCCCTACTATATGTGCTGACGACATCTCTTTGAGGCGCGCGTGGAATACGACGCGCCGTCGACCCGGGCCTGGTCCTTACCGGACGGTGAGCTACCCATTGCTCACCGTCCGCAAGCCCGCGCCTACGGTGGCCGGAAATCCGCCCGGGATTCCCGACGCCCTAGGCGTCTCCTGCGGTGGCTAGGGGCGAGAGGGCGCGAAACTTGCCTTTCCCTCAACCGTCCCGCCTACTCCTTCGCGAGCATTACTGCTTCGCAGAAGGAGGTGACGGCTGCCCATGCCCTCTCGCTCCGTACCATGGCCTGAACCAGGGCCGGACGCGAGAGGTCTCTGCCGCCGATCGCCTCCACGAGGACACGGCGGTGCTCTGCCCAAGCCGGGCAGACCTCCACCATATGCTCCACCGTGTCCTCCGGGCGATCCACACAGTGGTGACACCCGGACGTTTCCTCCCACCTTATCCGACACAGGAACCTCCCGAAGCTGCCGTGTCCGGTGAGGACCTGTGTCAGGCGGAAGGTGAGGACGCCGTGGCGCCTCTCCAGCCACTCCTCAAAGAGGGGACTTATCGCCGCAATCGTGGCGTGCCCAGCACTGGGTTGCGACAACCGTATTGAATACCACACTTGCTTCGCTGTTCAGTTACTTATTCCCTTCAAAGTGGGTTAGTGAAACAGAATAATTATGAATATGAAATACTTGTCATAATTCGCTGAATTTAAACACAGGTAAAAAAAAATATGAAATAATTATATCTACACTAATGTTATAAAGAGGTAAATGTTTTAAGTTTGGACGTAGGTGGTCTCTGTAAGTACTGATCTGATTTCGAAAATTCATTCACGGGCAGACAGCCACGCGGGTGAAGCTGCAGGCAGAAGCTATTTATTTAGAATAGCATAGAAAATACAGCTTCTGCCTAACCCTTCGGGGAATACAAGCGTGATGTTATGTAATGAATAGAATAGAATATTCTTTATTAAGTAAACCATAAAAATAACAGATATAAATGTAGAACCTTTTACATAGGGTGACACAAGTCTTATCGCTAAAGGCGATCTTTTAAAGACAACCTTTGGATGGATTAAGGGGGAAGAAGAGACAATACTGTAGGTAGTCTGTGGCTTACCATTCACATATATAAATACAATAATTAATACATACATAAAACATATTAAACTTATCTATATAATATATTCAATAATAATCATAAAACGAGTGCAAAAATAAAAAAAAAATGTTTTAGAAGAGAGATTTAGTTACAGAACATACCTTTACCATCACAAAATTAGTCTCTTGGACAAACTGCTAATCTGCTGATCATAGATTGGTATGTTACAAAGCTGTTGTGAGTGTCGGTCCTTTGTGACCCAAAATAGGTAATCCAATGACATACGTTCCAACGATTATAACACGAGGCTCCTAGTTGAAAAATTATTCGCAAAACTGATTTAAAATGTTTGTTTTTGCGCTCCACACCTGTTTGCATCCCGCCAGGATTTCCCATACCGAGTGCCTGTATTTGTGCGTGTGCCGTATGTGAAACAGACTGTACCTATTTGTGTGTGTAAGGATCTGTGCTTGAGAATTCTGGGGAGTGTTTGTGTGTGTGTGTGTGTGTGTGTGTGTAGGCTATTGTACACGTCAGCTCGTGCAAAATATCCGGGCTTGGAAAGCATTATTTTGTTGGAAAAACTGTTGCCTATGCAAAATGGTTGTGTAGGAATAGAATGAACTCAAATTTTATATATTTTCTCCACTCTTCCTCTTTATGGAAGCAGCCACACATTATAGATAAAATCGATCAAATTATTCGAAGTACTCTAACATCCATTTTAAACATGGCATTGGACGACCGCGCTTTGCTGCAAGCCACAGTACATATTCGTTTGGATGTCCACAAAATATTAACCCTTTCTCAGGTTAACTCTGAAGTGCCGTGTTTGACCGATGCGATGAACGCCTGGAAGGTGGCTTGGCCGGATACGGTGTAGTCCGAGAACCCGTCATCCCAGTGTCGACACCCACGTGCCGTCCCATTTTCCGGCTGCTAAGCTCGGCCGCTTATGCTGTTAGAAAGATAAGACAGTTGACAGATGTAGAAACCGCGCGTTTGGTCTATTTTAGCTACTTCCACAGCATTATGTCGTACGGCATTTTATTGTGGGGTCGGGCTGCTGACATTGATTCCATCTTTATTTTGCAAAAGCGAGCTGTCAGAACCATTTATAATCTACGTCGCCGTGAATCTCTTAGGGAACAATTTAAAAAGATTAATATTATGACAGTACCTTGCCAATTCATTTACGAAAATATTATGTATGTAAGAAAATATCGACATCTTTTTAATAAAATAAGTGATAGACATAATTTTAATACTAGAAATAAAGATAAAATAGATCAACCATTTTTCAGATTATCTAAAGTACATACATATTTTATGGGGTACTGTGTCAAATGTTACAACAAAATACCTTGTGAAATATTGCAATTAAATGAAAGAAAATTTAAAACTCATGTTAAAAGTACACTTTGTAAACAAGCATATTACAAATTAGAGGATTATATCCAAGATAAGAATGCTTGGAAACATGCTGGTCCAGCTCCATAGGACAATCTAGAGTCTAGACAACATCAAACTGGTTGCTATTTTAATTGTACAATTTATTATTTGATACAAATAATAAATCAATGTTGAATTTCAATTCTGTGATTACTTTAACTCAAACACTGACTTTATTTATTATTTTTAGGAAAACGTATACTTTTACAATGTTTATAAATATGTGAGCATCATGTACCTATCACATAATTCATTTATCTGTCATTGCTTTATTTTTCATTCTTTTTTTACCTATTTTGGTATAGTAATTTTATTCTAGGTGCATCGTCTTCACATATAATTTTAAAATGTACATACAGGGTGAAATTGAAAACATGCGACAAATTGAGATAGGAGACTATATTTATCATTATGAACAACTTTTACTATGAGACCAAACCCGAAATCGCGAAAAAAATATCAGCTGTTCCCTACATTTATGTTCGCATTACACATCAAAATGTATGGAACAGCAGATTTTTTTTCGCGAAAACAGCTTTGGTCCCTTAGTAAAAGTTGTTCATAATGACGAGTACAATCTCCCATTTCTGTTTGTCGCATGTTTTCAATTTCAATCTGTATACAAAATTTTGTAAAACATTTTAAAAGAGTAACGGTGGAGTTTCTTGCCCATTCTTCTCCATAAGAATCTACCTTTTGGAAGGGGCAACTAGAATCAAGTCAATTTTTTTTTTGTTAATTTTGACGTTTAAAAGTGCCTTTTCATGTGCCTATTTGAAATAAATAATTTGACTTTGACTTTGACTTTGAATACTTCTTTAGGCGCGTTGAGCGAGTTTTGGTATGGGAACAACTTATGGGTTCGCGTCACCGACATACCATGCGCCGACATGCAGTAAGTGCAATTAAATTGTAGGCGCGTTGAGCGATAAGTTTTCACTTATGTGGGCAGTCCCATCTTTTTTTTCCTATAAACACTTGTACATAGTATATATATTTTAGTGTTAGAATCTATATTGTAATTAAGATTTCTCGTTTATGCTTTTGGTAAGACTTGACTGATACAAAAAAAATGTATATGAAAAAATGTATGTGAGTGTAGACTTAAGTCGAATAACTAACGACTGAAGAGTAAAACTACTACAATAATTTTATATGACTTGTGGTAAAACTAAAACTTTCATATCTTCGTCATTTGTAATTAAGATTGATTTTTTACGAGTAAAATTCTTGTCAGGTGCTTTTGACTAACTGTCATCGACCTTAAGAAATCCGAACAATAAAATGAAATACTAAGGCATTTCTTCCCAGAAATATAATAAGTACAAAATATTACGCCTTAACTTTCCAGACCATATGACTTTTCATAACGTTTTAAGATTAGGTTTCCCTGTAGCTAATAAAATGAATCACCAAGTGTAAAATAATCTTACTCAAGATGGCTTCCCAAATTCACCAGGCGACACAATTTTAGGAAATATTAATACTCAATCTTCTCATCTAAGGAAGTGTCTTTGAATGTTTCATCAAATGAACTTAATTTTCCGGCAAAAAGGGTAGCCGAAAACTTATCTAGTAAACACACACATGACAACAAAATATTGTCTTCCCCGAAAAACAATCAGGAAAACTTCTAAATCTGTCTCCAAAAATAGAAATCTATTTCCTCCGTGAGATTTAGTAAGTCAATAGTTTTTCTGACGCTGAATGTGAAAGGTTTGAATGAAATGTAAAATACGGTGGTTTCATGAATGTTTCATAAGTCTGCTCTATATACATTACATTTACTATTCTCAAAACAAGTTTATTTTAGCAGGGCTTACCTGGCCCGAGCAAAATTACCGATGTTTGTTTTGTGAAGGTCGTGACGTTATTTAATTACGAGTGTTTGTACATTTTGGTTGCTGCTGTTTACTTAAACAATATGGGAAAAAATGCAATAATTTCGGTTCTGAGCAACATCATGGTTATAACAATTTTATTTTGTTCATTTTAAGCATGGTACGGGAAAATTTTATAGTGCTGCTACATATCAGTGTGTCAGACTCTTACTGACTAAAACCCACCCATATTCCTTCTGTTGCCCGTGTTGCCAGGGGCCTCGGTAACCCTTTTGTGTTATTTCGGAAAACATGCAACGTATCTACATGCATGAACATTTGACTTTAAAAAAAAACAATTATTTCGTGAAACCCGAGATGCACGCTACAATTCTCGTCCGTGAAATTGATACGTCTTCAGCGCTGGCAATACGATCATCAGAAGATATCAAAAAGATTAAACCCGGCTATCGCTCTATCATCGGTATAGATAGTAGTTATTAATATAGTAATTAGGTATGTTGTCACTGCCCTTTTCGGAGGCAATGCATGTCCTTATTTATTTAGATTATACTTTTTAAATCAATATTTTCACAGTGTTAGATAACTTAACAATCTATTATCAGAACTGCAGGGGAATACGAACGAAACTCAATATCTTATACATGAATATTTTAAGTAACTGTTATGATATAATTATTTTAATTGAGACTTGGCTTACTCCACATATATTTGACCATGAATATATTGACGAACGTTATGTGGTCTTAAGATGTGATCGTAATCGCACTGCTACAAATAAAAAAGAAGGTGGCGGAGTTCTCGTGGCTGTTCGAAAAAAGCTGAATTCTGTGTGCGTACCGATTCTACAAATCCCCATATTGAGCACATACTTCTTCAAATTCCCGGTCACGGCTACGAAAAATATCACATTGGTGCGACATATATTCCGCCAAATTCCTCTGAAGAAACCTATCTTGTTCACTTCGAGAATCTTCATAGCACACTAGACAAGTCAGGATCCAGTAAATTTTATTTATTAGGCGACTATAATCTGCCCAATATTGAGTGGCTACCTAGTGAAAACGACATGGCTTGGTATTACTTTTTATAACAAGTTACCCTCTTCTTTGCTAGATTTGCCTTTTAATGCGTTTAAAACTAAAGTAAAATCCAAACTTTGTTCAAGGGCATACTATTCTATCAACGACTACTTAAATGATAAGAATTGTTGGTCGCTGTGATTAACTCAAGACAATGTTTATGTTCTTTCTCCAGAATTAGCCTACCTAGTGACAGGTTATATGAGTTCATATAATTGTTTATTTTATTTGACTGTATAAGTCAATTTATTTTAAATTTTATTTTTGTTTATTATTGACATAATCTTCTCATTACAATGTTTTTTGTTGAGTTGTATTGCAATATGTGGTTAGCTAGCGACCTCGATAACTGATTATATTATTCTTACAACCGGCAGCAAGTTCGTCATGCTCCCTTAGTTGTCACTGCTTGCGGTAGCGTCGGGGGTCGGGTTACCTCCTTCCCTCTAATATGGCGAGGGGGGTAATGGCTGATTTTTGCGTTATGCTCGTGAACGGGTGCTGCTTGTGGTGACTGGTCGTCTTGCTGACCATTGTTTTGTTTTGTTATTAGTAATTAATTGTTTATTTATTTTACTTTGATGGTCCTAGTTCATCATTTGTGACTGTTACAGCTATAGCTATATGTAAGCGGGCACGCCTTTTATGCTTGGAGGCTTTTATTTGGGCATTAAGTTCTGTTTACGTTTTTATCTCTGCTTGAGAATTAATAGTTTTCGGTGTTTTGCTTTTCTTTTTTTTTTTGTTGGTATAGTGGTGTGCTAGCTGACATATGGCTAATAATTTAATGTTTTATGTTGCACGTAATGTAAATTGTTTTGCATACTGTTGTATAGAATCTATTTTTTTTTCCACTAACTGAACAGACAGTTGTGCTGCTGGGGAGTTTGTTGACCACTTCTTCTTTCCAGCTAAAGCACTAGGAAGTGGTGAAGGGTGGGCGTTTTGTAATTTTGACGTTCGAAAAGTGCTGATTCTCAGCCTAGTTTGAATAAATGACTTTTGATTTTGATTTTGATTTTGACACATCTGAAGCACTATACTGTAATGGCAGCTCATCTTTTTGTAGACACTTAGATAATTTTATGTCAGTACTCAATGCTTTCCAATTTAATTACTTGAAAAATGTTAAAGGACGTATTCTAGATTTAATAATTAGTAATAATGATTGCCATGTATACCCACCATCCTCCATATTACTACCAATAGATAATTATGACCCCCCTTTTTGTTCTACTTTTTGTTATAAATCTGAAATAACATTTGCACGAGCGAAAATATATAAATATATTTTTTATAAAGCTGACTACGAATTAATTAACCTGGACTTGAGTATAATAGATTGGGTCAGTACTCTAAACCACATGTCAGCTGTCGATTCTGTAAATATTTTCTGTATTATTTACCGAACTATAAAAGACCATACACCTAAAGCATCCACGCACTCGTCAAAATTCCCCGTTTGGTTCTCCAGGTCTTTAACACGTATTTTCAGGAACAAGAATAAAGCTTGGATTAAATGGAAGGTATATGGTAACATTTCAGACTATGAACATTTTCTATCCTAAGGCAGAGATTTCAAGTACAGTGTAAAATCTGTTATAATAAGTATATTGATTCGGTCGAAGAAAATATTATTAAAAATGTTAAATACTTATGGAGTTACATCTCTAATCAAAAAGCAGATACTAGCATACCTTCAACAATGACTTATAAAAATCGTAGCTCAAGTAATTCCACTGAGATTTGTAATTTATTCTCAGAATTCTTTCATTCAGTTTACGAGTGTTCTATCTTCGATATAAATAATTGGTTACCTCCACAAGAGTACAATGAGAATAGTATTCTCATCAACAGTGTTACTTTTAGTTATGAAAAAATTCTTAAAGCCCTAAAATCACTTGATACTACAAAAGGTCCGGGGCCCGATGGTATACCACCGCATTATATTAAAAAACTGCAGATATTATGTGTACACCCCTACATATCATATACAATAAATGTATTTCAGAGGGTTCATTTCCTGAAATATGGAAAAGTGCTAACATTACGCCCGTTCATAAATCAGGTTCAAAACAGAGTATTGAAAACTACCGTCCTATCTCCATTTTGTCCACCTTGTCGAAGCTTTTTGAAAGACTGTTTCACGACGAGCTCTATCCTATATTTCACAACTCTATAATTAAGCAGCAGCATGGATTTGTTCAAAAAAGGTCCACTGTCACAAATCTATTGGTTTTCACAGATTTTTTGTTCAATAACATGGACCATCAATTGCAAGTAGATGCTGTTTATACAGATTTCCAGAAAGCTTTTGACAAGGTGGATCACGAACTGCTTCTGACAAAAATAGCTTTCAATGTTATACGAGGTGATTTATTACGTTGGTTTGCATCATACGTCACTAATAGAACTCAGAAAGTAGTCATCAAAGGCTTTGAATCCACATCCATACATGTCACATCCGGGGTACCCCAGGGTTCAATTAGGCCCTCTCCTATTTGTTCTATTTATTAATGACTTGAATCAATGTTTCAGATATTCAAAATTTCTACTATATGCCGATGACCTTAAATTTTTTAGAATAATTCAAAATAAAACTGATTGTACTTTATTCCAAGACGATTTGGATAGATTCTCGGCATATTGTACTAAAAATAAGTTAAAGTTAAATATCCTAAAGTGCTCATCTATAACATTCACCAAAAATAAAAATATTATAAGTCACACATACAACTTAAATAACACCTCATTGCATAGAGTCACTGTGATCAGGGACCTTGGGGTACTTCTTGATAGTAAACTTCACCTGGGTCAACACATTGATAAGATTATTAGTAACGTGTTTCGCATGTATGGATTTGTAATGAGATGCATGACCGATTTTAAACGTACTCGCACGTACATTCATTTATATAAATCTTTGGTAAGATCACAATTAGAGTATGCTGTAATGGTATGGAATCCCTTGTACAAAAAATACATAGATAATCTTGAAATCGTTCAACGAAAATTCCTTAAAGCCACACATTATCGTTGCTTCCGAAAAAAAACATCCTACGTTGATTTAATGAAATATTATAGATTAACTACTTTAGGTAATAGACGCATTTTTTTGGAAACTAAGTTTCTCTATGATCTGTGTAACAACAAATATGATTGCTCAGAGTTAACAAACAAATTGTGTTATATAGTACCCAGAACTGTTATGCAGCGTGGGGTGCGTGGACGCCCGTTATTTGCAGTATCCTCTTGTCGTACCAACGCAGGTGTCCGCGCACCTCTACGTCGTTGTCGTCTTTTTTCAGAATTAGATTTATTCTCTTTGTCAGCTAACAAAACTACATTATCTACTTAATTACTACATTGATCTACTTAAAATGATCGAATAAACAGATTATAAACCCTATTTTCTTTTTATTATATATGTATTATTTTTAGTATCATAAGAATAAGATTTACTCATTTGTACGATTAATTAGTAATGCTGTACTCGAGCCCTTCCAAATTTCAATTCTAATATATAATATGTGGATAACGTAGTTAGTTACGCACTGATATACCTAGATTATTAGCTATTGTTAACTATGTATAGTGTGTAATTGTTTGTTTTCCCTAATAAATAAAACAAAATAAAAAATAAAAGTACCTTCCCGCGACCCCGGCAGGCATCGGCCCTAGTGGACCCCTATACACTTGTGCTGACGACATCTCTTTGAGGCGCGGATGGAATAATACAACGTGCCGTTGACCCGGGCCTGGTCCTTCAGCAGTAGCGCTTGCAACCACAAGAACAATGAGGCAGACTAATAATAAATAACATAAGATGAATTTCCCAAAACTATACTTTAAAGGGGTAGAGGTAGTGATGAAGTTCGTAGGGGAAAGTACGAAATCCGCGCGGACGAAGTCGTGGGTAAAGTGCTAGTTTTCTACACATTTATAACTTGGGCGGAGTGTTTACTTAGAACACTCTATTACTAACGCAATTAATTCTAAACCACAAGGGTCATAACAATTCTCTAAGGCTTATTCTCAAGCAGCATACATATTGGATGTAATTAAATATAATGGTTGAGCTATACCGCAACTTTTTGCTATGTTGCCGCCTAGTAATGTCAGTGGTTAAGGCGTCTAAGGATGGAATTAAAGGATACGATGTCATCATAGAGGTTTTAAGCAAACGGTTATACAGGGCGTCACACGGATATGCCACATGGAGGGAAAGTACCTTGAATATTGTAGATGGAACATTTTACTGAAAGAAGACATTATTTGAATTTAAAAAATAATTTAAACTGCATTCATAGATATTTAAATAATTTCATGGTTGAACCGGAAATCGAACCCGTTACACGAGAAAAATAATCACCCTGTAGCTTTATCATACCGATCGAAAGGCTTCATCATAAGGATTATATTTTGCTAAATAACATAGTGTCACAAATAAAAGGAAAACCATGAATTTTAACATTTGATGTGAAATTTTGTTCAGAAAAATGAAAAGCTGACATTGCCGTAAGGACATACAACTGACATTATCATAAGTACCTATTACTAATAAATGTACCCACTTGAGAAGTACGCATCATTTCATTTCGTGTCCACGAGCTACAAGCAGAACTTAGACGTATTATTCTAAATATCCACTACAACAAAATCAAAAAATCGACAGGGAGCGAAATAATCAAAAGAGTGCGACTTTGTATTCAACAGGAAGTGACTCATTTTGATCATTTGATAAATTGATTAATTTTGTATTAAAAATGTTAAAATTCATGGTTTTCATGGTACTTTGTGAGAGACTGGAGCCTGAAGTAGGTTTATAAAAACCTGTATTCCAGGTCACCAGGTCCCTCCCGCGGCTAGATGCCTGTTCTTTGCATACACGACATAATAACAATGCATGATACTTGCGAAAAATAAATTAAGAATAATAGTTTAAAATTTAAATTTTAGTAACAAATACATAAAAATACAAAAGTGTCGGGGAAATACCAGAGTGTGTGTGAGTAACCGGAGAAAGTGTATGAGAGAGATGAAAGAGTGAATGTGAGAGGTTGCTTGAGTGAGTATTGTGCGAGTATGATAGGTGGTATGCGGAAGCAGCAGAGGGGATGCGTAATTCGTGTAATGATTCCAAGTTCTCGGTCGGCCATGGTACGGAGCGAGAGGGCATGGGCAGCCGTCACCTCCTTCTACGAAGCAGTAATGCTCGCGAAGGAAGAGGCGGGACGGTTGAGGGAAAGGCATGTTTCGCGCCCTCTCGCCCCTAGCCGCCGCAGGAGACGCCCTGGGCGTCGGGAATCCCGGGCGGATTTCCGGCCACCGTAGGCGTGAGCTTGCGGACGGTGAGCAATGGGTAGCTCATCGTCCGGTAAGGACCAGGCCCGGGTCGACGGCGCGTCGTATTCCACGCGCGTCTCAAAGAGATGTCGTCAGCACAATGTAGGGGTCCACTAGGGCCGATGCCTGCCGGGGTCGCGGGAAGGTACTAATGGATCACCGAGGCCCCCGCAACACAGGAAACGGAAGGAATACCACTACTAACCAAAACCCACCCGGTTTTAGTTAGTAAGAGTCTGACACACCCTCCCGCTCCACCTAGAGCGGGAGAAGTTATTTGATGATTTCAAATGCAAGAAAAAAAAAAAAAAAGTTCTCGGTTCCCTGATAGTCCAGAGTTTTTAAAGAGGTAGTGACTCTGATTTTAAATTTGTATTTAATTAGAGGATAAATATTAAGGTTGTTATATAGCTTATTGTAAAGGTATGGTCCGAGGAAGAAGAAGAAATTACGAGAGTGTGCACAGCCGGAAGGTTGTGTTTGACTACGTAAAATAAAAAAGACTTATGCAACGACGTAAACCCGTTTTGAAACAAAATAAAGGAGAGATATACTTAAAATATAATGATCCTGAATGAACCATAGGGTATATTTACACTAGCAAAGTGCAAAAAATGGCAACGGAAGGAACTCGACTGGGTTTAGTCAGTAAGAGTCTGACACACCCTCCCGCTCCGCCCAGAGCGGAAGAAGTTATTTCATGATGTCCCATCCACAAAAAAAGGGTATATTTACACTAGCAAAGTGCAAAAAACTGTTGTGTTCTCACAACTACATATGTACATAGTTACTAACGAATTACTAATCAAAAAGTAACACGCTTACTTGATTAAGCCAAGTTGCGGCAAAGGAATGTGTTACAAAATTTGCTTTACTGTTTCGTTTCGTTTCGAAAGTGTACCTTTTAGCTTTTTAGTTATTTAGATGAGATATGCTAAGTTTTATCGCTGTTTACCGGCTAATGTCTAGACAGACACTTAAGAGACAAACTGCCTATATAAATCCACGAAATGTAGTCTTTAAAGAATATGTACTCCATTCTTAAGGCTCGTGCAGACTAGCGTGATATTGCGATATCGGCCCAGTTTGCACGAGCCTTTAGGCTACGTTTACGGCAAAACGGCGCAGTTTCGCGTTGCTTAAACATTTTCACGCTTGTCACACCAATTTCTGTAATAGTATTACAGTCTCTTCGAAATAATTGCAGCGTAAACACAAGCGTGTAATATAGTAAGCAGAGCGGTTCTATTCAAGTACCTATGTGGCTTCAACGTCAACGCCCGTCGCGTCCGTGTGCGCTTTTCATTTGTTGTATACACATCACGGCCCCTAAATGGCTCATTTGCAAAACATCTACTTCGCAAAATGTCTACCGGTCGTAAAATGTCTTTTTCTCATAATGTCTCATTAACAAAATGTCGCTTTCGTTGAATGCCTCTTTGGCAAAACATCGCTTTCACACAATGTCTCTTTCGCAGAATGCCTCTTTCACAAACTGTCCCGATAGAAACTTAGCATAAAATTTTCGTTACAAAAAAAACGTTTATTACAGTAAAGTAAACAAATCATAAATGTCTTCATTTTGGTACTTAAATTTACTTTAGTGTTACATATTATACTTAAAAAAAAAACATTTAATAAAGTTATAAAGCAAACAAATCATTTATTATTCAATTATATGTGGATATTGACTATTTCAAAGTTATAGTTTGCAGTAGTAAATACTTTTTAGAGAACCTAATTAAAAGAAAAGTTTGTTAGCTGTCAAAGGAATTGTTTTTGATTCTGTCAAATATGATGTATGAAAAAAAACTGCGAGAAATTTGAAAATAAATTATTGTAAATTATGATGTTCTGTTATGGTAATACTTAATTAAAATATGTGAAGGTACATCTAAAAATCTTATAAATGTATGTGTCATTACTACCGAACTGTTTTCTAACTCAAAGATGGTCAAAGTGAAAAAGAATTGGTATTTGCAACACGATTAGTAAAGAAGATTTTGAAGAAGCCTGGATCCTATTACGCAGATGGTACGTTTATGTCAGCGCCGCCACCTTATTATCAGTTCTACGTCTTGCATTTGAATATTAATTCTAGTAAAACGTGTACAAATATAATCCCAGTAATTTATAGTTTACTAGGTACCAAATAAGTCCCAAGCGACATATACACGTCTTTTTAACATATTAAAACAAATGTTGGGTTTGATTATTAAAAAAATAATTAAGAGTGATTATGAAATGGCGCAAATAGATGCTGTAAAATCAGTTTTTCCTTAAGCAGAAATAATAGGATGTTATATACATTATAGCGCAGCAATATGGAAAAATACAGAGAAAAAAAGGCTTAATCCGCACAAAAGAAGTGCGAAATATTGCAAGAATTACTGCAATAATAGCCTTAGTGCCCGCGAACGAAATCCGATACGATATGTTTTAAGAATAGCTCCGAACAGTCAAGGGATGAAAAATTTTAGACAGTATTACGAAAACCAATGGTACCCAAGAATAGCACGAACTTTACTAAGTTGCGCTTACCAACGACTTCGCACAGCTAACGCAGTGGAGGGGTGGTACCGGCGGTTTTTTGGAATGCAGGCCGCATTCCAAAAAAGCCAAGTTTACACATGTTCGTTTATAAATTGCAAAAAGAAAGTAAATAGTGGGACAGAAGAATAACAGATAATTTATATACTAAAACAAAAATATAAAACAGACAGAAGAAAGATATATACTTTGACATTAAATACAAGAAACTACTGAGACAATTTGAGCGTAAGGAGTTGACGCTGTAAAGAAATTTATTTTCTTACAAATGTTCAAAGAGATTTCAGGTGACATTTGAGACCTAGGAGATACGAGGTGCATTCAATAAGTACCTAGCCTCATCGCCAGAGGGCGCTGTAGTTTCAAAAGAGTTTTACCACAGTGTAGCACATTCTTTTTTAATTCTTTTTTCAAATTTTCATTCCAATCCCTTCATTTGTTTTAATTTGACAACTTATGGAAGCGAACGTGTCGATCGGTTTTACAAAAATGGAAAAAGAGCAATATCGTTCGGTGATTCGATTCCTATTTTTGGAAGGGAAAACGCGCACCGAAATCAAAGAGCGCTTGGATGCTGTGTACGGTGACTCTTCTCCATCGATGGCCACCGTCAAGAATTGGTTCAACGAGTTTGCACGTGGCCGTACGTCGGTTTTTGATGAACCACGTCCAGGTGCACCGAAAACAGCTGCTACGGAGGAAAACATTAAAAAAATCCATGATTTCGTATTGGCAGATCGCCGATTGAAGGTTCGGGAGCTAGCTGAGACTGTAGGCATTTCAGAAGGAACAGTGCATCATATTCTTCACGAGGAACTCGGCATGAGAAAGCTGTCGGCGCGATGGGTGCCGCGTTTACTCACACCAGAAAACAAGCGCAACCGTGAGACCACATCGGAGACGTGTTTGGCGCTGTTTAAGCGGAATCCAGCGGAGTTTTTGCGTCGTTTTGTGACCGTCGATGAAACCTGGATCCACTGGTACACACCAGAGACCAAGGAGCAATCAAAACAATGGATCCAGACCGGGGAACGTGGTACCGGCGGCGGCCGACGAAATTAGTGTCACTGAGCCGCTCAGGTCCTCCACCCAGTCATCCCTGGGCGGGACAAAGTACGGCTCAGCGACCACGGCGATGTTAATCGACCACTGTGCCATGCTCTGGAGCAACAGATCCTGAGCGGCGGCGCAGTGGTTGATGTTCGCCTGGAGGAGGCGTAATGGGGCCATTATTGGCACTCCATAATGGCATTGGCCTCCTCCCGAACCAGGGGTCCTGCCGCGGCGGCTATGGCGGCGACGACTGCGGTGGTGGAAGCGGCGATGATGCGCATGCTAGCGCACTTGGTGGGCCTGGACACTCGGACCTCGTCCGCATTTAGGGACGCCCTAAGCCTTTCGGCCAGAGCGTCAGCGGCCGGGCCACTGGCCGCACCGGGGACCTCCACCATTCGGGCCCCAGTCGCCGTTATCTTCATTTTCAGGCCGGTAGCAGCGCCGAGCTCCTCGAGGCGCACCACCTCACCCACCTTCGCCATAACGGTCTTGTAGGACGCGCCCTTCTTTTCCGCATCCGGCTGTAGTGTGATTACTACAGCTGCGGAATTCGGGGCACGTAGCCTAGCCGCGGCGGTTCGCTCCTTGCGCCGCTGCCGCCTCTCCCTCTTTTTGGCCGCCCTTTTTGCCTTAGCCGCCTTCCTCTTCTCCCCGGCTACTTGCCATTCGGCATCAGCCGGAAGAGATTTGGGAGGCGGGAGCGGCCGTCTCGCCACCGGAGCCCTCGCCACCAGGGCTGGTGCCCTCGCCGCCGGGGCCGGAGTCCTCGCCTCTGGGGCTGGAGCCTTCGCAGCCCGCGCATTCGCCCCGCCCTTTTGCTGCCCCGACGACCCCGGTTTGGCCGTGGCAGCTGTGGCGGCAGAATACGACTGGGCTTTGCGCTGGCCCGAGGCCGGCTGGCTCGCTGCTAACGGGGGGCGCAGGACTATGGCCTCTAGAGCGGAGAAACGACTCCGCAAGGAAGCCATCTCCTGCCGCACCAGGGTCAAAACCCGGTCTTCAGCAGGCACGGGCCGCCCCTGCCCATGCTGCTGTCCCCCCTTCGGCTCCACTTGGGAGTCGGCTCTTCTGAGCTCAGCCAGGTCCGCTCGGAGCTCCTCATTCTCCTTTTTGAGAAGCTCCATTGCGGCTGTCAGGCGGGCGACCTCCGCCCGCATCTCCGACATGCCGTCTGAAGGAGGCCCTAGGTGTAGGGCCTCCGCTGCCGCCACAATCGAGGCCGTGGCCGCGGATATGGCCTGGTCCTTAGAGGACTTGAGCCTCTTCACGGCCACCCCCTTGATCAGGGCTAGCACCACTTCTGCGAACCCGGCCACACGCTCCGAATTGGGGCCGCCAGCGGCGTCCGGCCCACCACCAGGAGCCTCTGAGCCCTGCACTGCCTTTGCGAGCTTCTCGGCTCGCTGGGCCTTTTCGGCTGGGCAGGCTCGGCTCGGCTCGCCGACCTCCCTGGTGGAGGGCCCTCTATCCACCCCTTTTCCTCCTCGGGCCCCACCCTGCCGGCTGCAGAGGATTTTTTTTCTCCGACCGACAACTTCGTCGGAGGACGACCCCGAGTTGGGGCGCTTCGAGGTTCGTCTGAACTCTCGGCTCCTCCCGTCCATCTGTTTGTGCTCCGAGCTCCGACCTGAGCTCTTTGCGCTAGATGCGGCGTCGGACTCCGACCCCGCATCACTCTCCTCCACTTGACTTTTGGTTTTTTTGTATTGTTTTTCCATATTTTAATCCCACGAGTGTGGGGGATGTAAAAAGTGCACCTAGGTTCACCCCCTGTCCCTAGGCAAGTGTACATTTATAACCCAACCAGGGGGTCCACTGGTACCCTGGCTGGGGGTGCGCTAACGACTGATGCGCCACCTACAACTCGGAAGTTGCAGATGACACTACTCCTCAGCCATTCATATCCTCGCCGCGCACTTGCGCGCGCGTGCACGCGCAAGGTACTTATGGGTCACCGAGGCCCCCGCAACACAGGCAACAGGAAGGAATACGGGTGGGTTTTAGTCAGTAAACGTGCTCCAAAGAAGGCGAAAACTGTAAAATCGGCCGGAAAAGTTATGGCCACCGTTTTCTGGGATTCACAAAGTGTGATCTACATCGATTACCTCGAGATGGGTAAAACAATTACAGGGCTTTACTATGCCGATTTATTGGGCATTTTTTTTCGACATTTTTCGACGCCGAATGAAAGAAAAAACGACCCCATCTGGCGAAGAAAAAAGTGCTGTTTCACCACGACAACGCACCGGTTCACACGTCTGCCGTTGCCATGGCCAAATTGGTCGAATTACGCTACGAATTGTTGCCCCATCCACCGTATTCTCCAGATTTGGCCCCTTGTGACTTCTTTCTGTTTCCTAATCTGAAAAAATCACTCGCTGGGAATAGATATGGATCAAATGAGGAGTTCATTGCCGCTACGGAGGCCTATTTTGCAGAGTTTGACAAAAACTATTTTTCGGACGGGTTAAAAAAGTTGGAGCATCGCTGGGCTAAGTGTATCGAACTAAAAGGAGACTTTGTTGAAAAATAAATTGCCACTTTTCCAAAATTTTCGTTTACTTTTTGTAGGCTAAGTATTTATTGAATGACCCTCGTATAGTTCACTTGTGGCTGTCGTTCTAGTGTACTAGAAAGTTTTTGATTTGTCTTGTTTGTTTATTGATTCCTTTGGTTATCACGTTTTTTGTTCATTATTTCTGATAATATGTAATACTAAAATAAATTAAAGTACCAAAAATGAAGACTTTTGATTTTAAACAAATCAAAAGTGTCTATTAATGTTTTTTTAACTACAAGGTGTCGTTTTATATCCTCGTCAAATTTCAAGAGGCTGCTATGAATGACACATAATTATAATCAAATAAAATTACGATTCCTGCTCAATAATTAATACACACTTGTTTTTTTTGTTATTTAAGTTTGACAGTGTTTTAATTCTAAAATACTGTCAAACTTAAATAACATAAAAACAAGTGGTGTATTCACACCACTTTCACAGAACAGAATCACACCGTTGCGTATGCGGTAGTGTGTGTGTAAAAGGGCAGTTACAGTGCGGTATCACACGCGTTTTAACATGCGTGTCCCACACATGGCGATTTCCAAAAATTAAAAAAACAAAAAAAACTACTTATTTTATTATTGATTCGTGTCGAGAATCATTAGCATAGTTACCTCCTTGAATTTGACGAGGATGCAAAACGACACCTTGTATAGTATATGTAACACTAAAGTAAAATTAAGTACGAAAATTAAGACATTTATGATTTGTTTACTGTAATACATGTTTTTTTACTGTAATACATGTTTTTTTTAACGAAAGTTTTATCTTTAAGTTACTATCGCGACATTTTGCGAAAGAGGCATTCTGCGAGAGAGACATTTTGCGAAAGTGATGTTTTGCGAAAGAGGCATTCTGCCAAAGCGACATTCTGCGAAAGAGACATTATGAGGAAGAGACATTTTACGAAATGTAGACATTTTGCGAAGTAGTCGTTTTGCGAATGAGCCCCCTAAACAACACACTTTTCTTTTTTATAACAAATTACCCGATGGCTTCAAAACTCTCAGCCTCAGAACATTTAAATGTAAATTATTTAACTTTCTTTTAAGCAAATGTTATTACTCGACTGAAGAATTTATGAATTAAAAATTTACCTAATTATTTTTCATTATTGCCTATACATCATATTTTATATAATGATATAAAATATGATTTATAGGCAATAATGACAAATATTTAGGTCAATATTCAATAAGGTCAACGGACCTTACTGAATTATGACTTATATAATTAATCTCTTTTACAACTATTGTTCAATTTATTACCAACCCGCATTGGGCCCGCGTGGTGGATTACGGCCCACTCCCTCTCACAGAGAGGAGGCCCGAGTCCCAGCAGTGGGAACATTAAAGGCTGATAATGTGTTCAATTTATTTAAATTATTTGTAATTCTAATTGTAATGATTAATAATTTAATTTTAATGTAATCATGACCACCAATAATTTTACAAACCATATTTGTACGCCGGAAACGGCAGAATATTATGATTGTAATACTCGTACACACATAACAACTTTGTACAATATTCTGGCAAATAAATGCATTCTATTCTATTCTCTATTTTATTCTCTTATTTTAACACAGCACATCACGTATCCCCCATTTACATGAAGCAAGTTTCTTTCCTGTGGCAGACATTAAAATTGAAACAACAAATGACAAGTTCACCCAACACTGGTAAGACGGTGCAACTTTTATGGTTGCTTCAAGTACGCCATAGGCAATTAAACCGCACCGTGTGAATAAAGCTTGTTTTTTTTTATTGTGCTGTTCTCGTTGCCTTGTATAGTTGTAGTGCACATAATCTGTACGAGACTTGACACACTACCCGCTTCTTACACCACTTTCATAAAATACAGCTTTATAAATAAAGCGGCTAAAACACTTCTATTACAATGAATTTATTATCTCGTGAAACTTTATGTAACTACACTAAACTACTTGTGTAAATAGCCTCCATAGAGATAAGTCCCTTAAATAAGTGTAATTTATTTAGCTCCACTATCTTTCTTAAGGTCTTCCTTGATAATTAATAGTGTTTGAGATTGTTCTAGGTAGTATAGCCTTTTTGTTATTAATCTAGAACTAAGCTGTCATGGTAATAAATAAATCTTTTAGATTGACGACTCTATTGGCACAGTGGTTTTAGCGCTTTACTTTTTTTACAAAACTATCGCGAACAAAAATAGTACCTTTCTAAAACAAAAAAAAAATACAAACCAAAAAAAAACAAAGCCAAAAGTATTTAACTACAGGTGAAGAATCCCCTTCACAAAAAAAACAACGTAGCTACTTATCGTCCTGCTGGGGTCGCGGGAAGGTACTTATGGGTCACCGAGGCCCCCGCAACACAGGCAACAGGAAGGAATACGGGTGGGTTTTAGTCAGTAAGAGTCTGACACACCCTCCCGCTCCGCCCAGAGCGGGAGAAGTTATTTGATGATTTCCCACCCTCAAAAAAAAAAAAGCTACTTATCGTCTTATAAATTAATAATAAAAATGATCCTGTTAATATCGTCGTCTCATGAATAGAAAGTCAAATCCAGAAACGTCTCAAAACATCTCTTTATTATACATTATTTTAATTATAAAGACACATTAGTTAGACCCGAGCTGTGAAAGCGCCACAAAGGACCTCGGACAATCTTGAAATCTGCAATTTAACGAGACGAAATCGCGGGACGGAGATGAAATTCAAATCGAGGGACCTTCTAACAAATCACTGGACGACAAAAAGGATTCCCTATAATTTGTGAAAAGTGCTTCTGCCGTTTTCACCGTCTCTATCATATTTTTTGTACTCATCTGTTTTTACCCTATCTGTCACTTCTAAGGATGCGAGGCGTATTTTTTGGAAGTAGTCATTTATTTTTCTGAATCTCTCATTCTTATGGCTACCATAAATGACCAGTTTGTCTTCAGTCTAGCCTCATCTCTTAAAAATCCGTATAGTGTGAGAACGTTACGACCACTCTTTGAATTTAATATGAAACAGTTCCTGCTTCCGGTTTTTCCTGTAAAAATCTCATCGCAAAAACTTAGATGAAGTGAGCCGGCATTGCCCCTGATGCCAGGGATTGACGCTATTGCCAGGTCACCTCAAACACACCTAACTTAAGCTTTAACGGTAAGATTTTTACAAAATACATCGGCTTTTTTATCAGTCGTCAGGCCGAACTGGCACAGGTTTGCCAGTTCAGTTCGGCCTCTTCATGTATGGTTGGCTTTAGAAGGTTTGTGTGGCATATTTTTTGTAGTCGTTATTTTTTCCTTATCCATCATTTCTAAGGAGGTATGTGAGTTATACGGCCTTGTGTGAAACGGCGATTTTTCGTGCCAAATGTCTTGTGACTGGACCCGACGTGCCGTTTCTTCTTTTATTGGCGCATCAATTGCTCTGTTGTTCACAATGTGAGTAGTCTTTGCAGGTGATTTTAAGTTAGTTATGCTGTTGGACTTGTAGGTTATTGCAAATAGATATTTATAATTTTATAGGTATCCAAAAAATACTCAGCCAATGCCATGAATATTTTTGTCTTTTCTCTCACTGAAATACTGAATAATAATACTGGCAATTTTTGGAGAATTATTGTAGAATCATTCTCCAAAAATTGCCAGTAGATAAAAAAATGAGTTACAAACAGAACTAAATAGTAGTATTTAGTTCTAGTTCTAATACTATTTTATAAAATAAAATTAGAAATAAAGCAATAGATGCAATCTTCAGAAACCGAAATATATCCAAAAATATTTGAACCAAAAACCAAAATTGACCCACAATTAAAAAAGAAAACAGACCGCTATTCCTATCCTGTAATAGTTAAAATACATCTCGGAAATATTTTACAGAGCAAATTGAAGATAGCATTTGTAATAAAGAAGCTACGTGATAGGAAAGCCGAGCTCTCCCATAAATTTACGAGGTACAAAGGCCTCACGTCAGTGGTACAAAACCAGTATAATCTGGCTTCGCTTTCTATTGAAACTGTGAACTACGCTAGACCAGCTTAAGATCAAAGTGTTACCATGACGTGCTAATTGTTGTACTAGAGTCGTGACGCGCGGTCGAATCGTGCCTGTCCGCGGGGGCCTTTATACGTAGGAAAACTCATGGGCAGTTTAGTGGTATAGATTTATTGAATAATATGAGTTAGATAAAAGTTTAAAGTGTGAATAGATAAAAGTTGGAATGTGATTTGAATGCAGTTCAAAAATGTACATAAATGGGTGGATGAAAAGTCTAATAATTGACATAAAAAAATATTGCGGGGATATTTTGTTTTTTAGCAAATTACTAAAACCTTTTAATTTTTCTTTCTTATTTTTGTGTGTATTACTAAGCCCCACCCCTAACACACCCCGCACCCTACTAACGGTATCTTTGTAAAAAAATATGGACGTATGTCTGAAATAAAGTTAAATTATTATTAATTATTATTATTAACGAAATGCCTTCTCAAAAGAAAGAATCCTATATTGCGCGAAACGAGTACAGTAAAAAGTATGTTGTATGTGTTTTAGAATTGAATCTAGATTGTGAAACCAGTAGACTACTGAGAGATGTACTCGTAAGTACCTAATATTTTTAACACATTACAGAGAAAAACTACCAAGTTTCTGTTTACTGCAGGATTTCATTTACTAAGTAAAAAAATAACAACAACATAACATCACGCCTTGTTTCCCCGAAGGGTTGAGAAGAGGTGTACCTGTAGTACACCCACATTTCGCCAGTTATGTCTTTTAAGTCTTATGTAATAGAGGGTGAGCCTATTTCCATCAACCGGACACAAATCCAGACTCCGCGCTGCTACTGAGAAATTCCAGATAGAAAAACCCAATAACACGTTGCCCGACCTGGGAATCAAACCCAGGACCTCATGCTCAGCAGTAACAAAAATGCAGAAGTGAAAATATATACCAGTAAATCGCACAATAGACTCACCATGCCACTAAATTCTTGTAGCAGGGAACTACTAAAGCAACTCAGCAACAAGCACTAGGTTCGCTTATGCGCGATCAACCAAGACTCAACGTGTCCACCGTCTTTTGTTTTATCTCTGAGTTTACAAGGAAACAAGTGACGGAATCGAGATACTTACCCGAGGAAATGCTACTTACGTATTCAAAACAACTTTTTCTTTTTTACCTGCCAGGAAAGGATAATGTGTTCTATCCGCGCTTTTTAGAAAGGAAACCCTTACCATAACGTTTTAAGAAAAAGCTTTATATCTGCTTATCTATTCTGAAATAGCTTTTAACGGTGTCTTACATTGTTAAGTGCCAGATAATAAGAAGCGTCCTAACCAAAAAAAACTGCCAAGTGCGTGTCGGGCCATTCCCAATGAAGGGTTCTGTAGTTGGGATAAATTTATCCCAAGAACATGTTCTCCCATACATTCCGACTGTAAATGTTAGATTGTACGATAAGTCTCCGAACCTAGTGAGCCTTAAATTAAAAAAAAAGAAAATACAGTAAATAGTTCTATACTTATAGATTACAGAAAAAATCTCAAAGAGAGTTCGGAGATAAGTCTCCGAACCTAATGAGCCTAAAATTAAATAAAAAGAAAATACAGTAAATAGTTCTATACTTATAGGCATGTAGGCGTATCCAATGTCCCACGTATCAGCTATAGTTTTCCGGATGTTGGTGGGGGTGGCGTGTACCCTTCGCATAATAGAATCGCAACGCTTGCACATGATTATGTGAAATTCATCTATTCTCGCCTCTGCGAATATGCCGAAAGCACTGCAGAAGCACGACAACCCCATCAACACCCTGAAAGCATTATTGTATCCTTAGCCTAGTCAAGTATGTTTCTCCACCGTGACCCATTTCTGGCTTTTTTACCCGGCTGCCCCTAAGCAGGGTAATGTTTTTCGAGAGTATGTATGTATGTATGTATGTCTATTTCTTTGACGCGTTCTGTAGCCTAAACTTGCTAGCCTAGGCTTGATGGATTTTAACATATGAGGTGTGGAGAGGTCTTAATTGTGGGAGTGTCATCGGCTATAAAATATTTATTTATTGCATCTGCAAATACCAAAAAAAGAGATGGGAAGGTTTTTCTAAAATTAATTACAACAATGTTGGTATCAAATAAAAGCTAGTAATGAGTCGATTGGATTGAGTGATTTTGGGGGAGGCCTATGTCCAGCAGTGGACGTCTTTCGGCTGAAATGATGATGATGATGATGATGATGAATGAGTCGATTCGAAGAAAGGTTTCCAAATTGTCCCGTCTGTCCCATCAAATGAAAGAGCTTACTGTGAGGTTCCCAAATATATCATTTTAAAATAATAGTTTTGAAGCTATTTAAGAAAATAGATGAAAATTGACCTTGTAATTGAATTTTAGGCTCAGTAGGTTTGGAGACTTATCTCCGAACCTACTTTAGCCTTTGAGATTTTTCTGTAATCTATAAGTATTGAACTAATTACTGTATTTTATTTTTTTTATTTTAGGCTTAGTAAGTTTGGAGACTTATCTCCGAACCTGCTGAGCCTTTGAGATTTTTCTATAATCTATAAGTATAGAACTATTTACTAGAGATGCGCCAAATATTCGTTTTATATTCGGTATTCGGCAGAATTTTAGGTATTCGTATTCGGCCGAATCATTCGGTTGAAATTCCGAAAGTATTCGGTTTAATTGATCATTGTAAATCAGCCTTTAGGGCAAAATAAATTAAAGGAATCCCATATTCTAACAATCATATTTATTAGAAATTGTTTATTTAAAGGTACTCAAACAAAGATATAATTAAACACAGGTAATCAAATACAACCTAGCATTAATAGTTACATAAAATCAAGTATCATAAAAGATCAGTAATTTTTAATTGCCATAATCCCACTAGCAAATTACAATTATATTGTAATAAAAAGGTTTACTTACGTATAATGAATGAACTCTGTTGTTTTCACAACTATGGCATTAATTTAAGCATAGATTTATCTATGTGTAAACAATATTTGTAATTAAAATTTAATATTTATAATCAAGCAGCAGTAGATTATGATGCAAGAAGACCAAGCTTTCAGCTCTATCTGGCAAAAGCGTATTTCTTCTCTCCTCATACACATTTCCTGCCTCGGATAAGAAACGGTCGCTAGAATATTCTATTAATATATTTAATTTTAGGCTCATTAGGTTCGGAGATAAGTCTCCGAACCTACTGAGCCTAAAACGGAGCTGGAGTTAGTGGTACCTCACCTCCCGCTACCCGCTCTACCCCACCACTGTCATTGCGTACGAAAACACAATAAGGTTGCCAGATTTTAGTGTAGTTCTTGACTATTTGATTAAAATTTTGGTGTTTTGAAACATGATAAGTCGACGGAAAAAGTCGCGTGTGTTCCCGATCTTCAAAGAAATCGAAGATGATAACAAAAAAGTACGCTGTACGTTGTGCAACGCAGTGCTTTCCCGCGGGGGCACTGGGTGGAATGCCCAGTGCCACCAAGTGCCAAGTGAATTGTCATATAATGCTAAAGCATAAAAGTTATTTTCAACAAGTTACTTCGACATCGTCTAGTAGCAACAGCGCAGCGGATATGGTTCCGGCACCAGTGGCTGGGCCATCATCGATTGCTGGGTCATGATCGGTTTCAACTGTGCAACAAATATTGCAGGATTCGTTAGCCCTTATGATTTGTGGGCGAAACATAAAACTAAATATGCACATCTAGCCAATCTAGCCAGAATATTCTAGCCACCGTTTCTTATCCGAGGCAGGAAATGTGTATGAGGAGAAAAGAAATACGCTTTTGCCAGATAGAGCTGAAAGCTTGGTCTTCTTGCATCATAATCTACTGCTGCTTGATTATAAATATTAAATTTTAATTACAAATATTGTTTACACATAGATAAATCTATGCTTAAATTAATGCCATAGTTGTGAAAACAACAGAGTTCATTCATTATATGTAAGTAAACCTTTTTATTACAATATAATTGTAATTTGCTAGTGGGATTATGGCAATTAAAAATTACTGATCTTTTAAGATACTTGATTTTATGTAACTATTAATGCTAGGTTGTATTTGATTACCTGTGTTTAATTATATCTTTGTTTGAGTACCTTTAAATAAACAATTTCTAATAAATATGATTGTTAGAATATGGGATTCCTTTAATTTATTTTGCCCTAAAGGCTGATTTACAATGATCAATTAAACCGAATACTTTCGGCATTTCAACCGAATGATTCGGCCGAATACGAATACCTAAAATTCTGCCGAATACCGAATATAAAACGAATATTTGGCGCATCTCTAGTAAATAGTTCTATACTTATAGATTACAGAAAAATCTCAAAGGCTCAGCAGGTTCGGAGATAAGTCTCCAAACCTACTAAGCCTAAAATAAAGAAAATAAAATACAGTAATTAGTTCAATACTTATAGATTACAGAAAAATCTCAAAGGCTAAAGTAGGTTCGGAGATAAGTCTCCAAACCTACTAAGCCTAAAATTCAATTACAAGGTCAATTTTCATCTATTTTCTTAAATAGCTTCAAAACTATTTATTTTAAAATGATACATTTGGGAACCTCACAGTAAGCTCTTTCATTTGATGGGACAGACGGGACAATTTGGAAACCTTTCTTCGAATCGACTCATTCATCATCATCATCATCATCATTTCAGCCGAAAGACGTCCACTGCTGGACATAGGCCTCCCCCAAAATCACTCAATCCAATCGACTCATTACTAGCTTTTATTTGATACCAACATTGTTGTAATTAATTTTAGAAAAACCTTCCCATCTCTTTTTTTGGTATTTGCAGATGCAATAAATAAATATTTTATAGCCGATGTCACTCCCACAATTAAGACCTCTCCACACCTCATATGTTAAAATCCATCAAGCCTAGGCTAGCAAGTTTAGGCTACAGAACGTGTCAAAGAAATAGACATACATACATACATACATACTCTCGAAAAACATTACCCTGCTTAGGGGCAGCCGGGTAAAAAAGCCAGAAATGGGTCACGGTGGAGAAACATACTTGACTAGGCTAAGGATACAATAATGCTTTCAGGGTGTTGATGGGGTTGTCGTGCTTCTGCAGTGCTTTCGGCATATTCGCAGAGGCGAGAATAGATGAATTTCACATAATCATGTGCAAGCGTTGCGATTCTATTATGCGAAGGGTACACGCCAGCCCCACCAACATCCGGAAAACTATAGCTGATACGTGGGACATTGGATACGCCTACATGCCACTGTTTTATTTTTCTGGCAGATGTAAGTACTAACACTAGTTTCTAAGTCGTGTGTATACTAATCAAATGAACTATACCTGTGGGTCCGAAATAAAACTTTTTTAATGCCCACCTGCAGGCGTTGCGGGCCTTAGATTATGAAGAATTTGTAGACTAAAGAAAGCCCTGAAAATATGCTCGAGTTTAATATTAACGATATACAGACTGGCATGTGAAGTGACACCTACAGATAAAATTTTGATGCCTTGTGCGGGGCATCCGAATCGTCTGTATGTTCCGCGATTATTAGTAGTATAGGAGATAGATTTTTTAAATGATTTTTGTGATTATTTTCACCTGACATCGGTTTTGTTTTTTTTCTCTTTCTATTGAATGTTGTTGTGGATGTTTTAACATAATGTCAAATACCACCTTCAAAATTGTGGTTTACCTGGACCTTATGGTGAACTGAAATTCAGTAGAGAGTTCAAAATTACTGCTCAAGCTTAATGGCTACAAAAGTTTGATTTTTTTTTTCATGAGTCCATCTTTTATGGCTATTATGCTTGAGCTGTATTTTTTTACTCTCTAACTATAAATAAAAAAAAAACATCAACAACAGTCCAATAGAAAGAGAGCAAAACTCAAAACTGATGTCAGGTCAAAATTAAGAATAAAAATTATTTAAAGAATCTATCTCCTAAACTACGAATAATCGCGGAACATACATGGGGGTGATTCGGATGCCCCGCAATAAAAGACTTTTAGCTTTAGACTTCACTTTACCGGCCACCCTGTATAAGCATTATTAAGTACTTTCTCTATAATATCAAAGTCAAAATCCAATATGTTTTTCAATCAAGTCTTTATAATCCTAATAAAAATAAAACGTAACAGCTGTTCTTAAAGTAAGTTATTCAAGTTAACGGCGTAGCTTAATTCCGCGGCACCGAGTACAGTGCACATTAAAGTTAAGCTTTCTACTTCACTTGAGTACGAAGTGAGCACCGTGCTTAATCTTAAACAGGTAATCAAGATAAGAACGTTATTATGATAGGATTAAAGTGATAAGTACACTTTTGTTGCATATTTGGTGTTGCAAAGTCGTGTTATTTTAACATACATTTATCAAACGAGAATATTTTTTTATGAGTTGTTAATCAAACTGTTACATAGCAACGGGAGACTTACAAAGAATAGACCAAATGGAATTTAAAAAAAATCGGGTATCAAAAAAATCAAAATCAAAATATTTTTATTTCACATAAACCTACATGGGCACTTATGAAACGTCAGAAGCTAGGTGCACGGTTCCAATTGGTCGTTTCCTATGGAGAAGAGCCGGCAAGAAACTCCACGGTTACTCTTTTAAAAATAATTGGCTTTTACAATGTTTTCAAATTACACAAATTAGGTATGGGAGAACAGTGTAGGCCTGTCGAAAAGTACTTAACAAAAAAAAAAAGAGAAAAGGAAACGGTCTGAAGAAAAAAAGATCTAGTCTATTAAGCCTACAACGTTCTCACATTCACAACGTACACAAGAATCCATGTAAAATAATATTAATAATATTAAGTCTGAAATATAAATTGTAGGTATATAATGTCAAATAGTGAAAATATAATGTCAAAAATGTATGTCTAAAAAATAATAATAATAAACATCGTAATTTGGGAGCAGTTAATAGATATTTCCATAGTTATGCCGTTTCTGGTGTACCAGGGAAGCCACATGTGCAGAAGGAATGGTAAGGTATGAGCGATTTAAAAACAGAAAATTACCAATTTTGGTCTTATCGTGGGTATGTCATCGTACGTACAATTATGAACTTCGTTAGTTTATAATCTATCGGTATTATTTCCGTTAGATTAGAAACTTTCGAAAAGTTGTGAACTGTAACAAAACATTTTCAATTTAACGCATTATTTTTCGATAGTTTATAATCTATCTATGGGAAACCGACAAATTTAATACTCAATACTCAATATCTTTATTGCTTTACCATAATGTGTACTTAGGTGGTAACTATATAATTGAGATCATTATGGACCCTGTAGGGCACAGCAAGAGGGTAGTGAATTGTGAACTGGTATCAAACCTGCTTGCGCAACGCACTTTGCGCTAATATTAAATAGCCTGCCTAACTGAGAGCAACTTGGAAGTAGCGCTACCCGGCCGCTGCAGCAGCACAACTCGCTTCGCTCGCTCGGCTCCCGTTTCGTCACAGTTCTAAGCAAGATCGCTGTGAAAACATTATTTATTCTTATCAGAATAAATAATGTTTTCACAGCGATCTTGCTTTCTTGTTGTATCTCCCCCGCAACATTCACACTCGCACTGTCGCGATGCTTTGACTTTGAGTATTTGCCCCATTTTGCGTTTCTCAGATATGAGAAACGCAAAATGGGGCAAATACTCAAAGTCAAAGCATTTCTTACAATGAAACCATTTACAGGCACTTTTGAATTGTCAAGGAGTAGTTCAGTTAAAAATATGAAACTAGTTGCTCATTCCAAAACGTAGGTACCTATGGAGTAGAACTGGCAAGAAACTCCATGGACACTCTTTTAAATTATATTGTTATTTATAGATTAGTATAAATAATGTTGGATTTATAACTAAATGTGAGGACGATGTAAATAGTCCATAGTACAACAAAATAAACAAAAATGAAAAATAATTTTAAAATAAAGTAATTTAAAATAAGCCGAGGCAGCTAAGAGATGACCAGATGATACTGTAACGAGACAATAAGCTCATCTCCACCGCTGCGCAAAGAAAAGCCAGTTTGCACTTTGGTAGCATGGCTAACTGTCCAGCGTGAGTAACCAGACAAACACGTAGTAGGTACTGTAAAGGTTACATGCAAAATGCGACCTTATGTCATACAGGCTGTTAGGAAAATAACTATGCTTGCATTCGATCATTCAAGCGAATTTGGAATTCGGAAAAAACGTCAGCGAAAAATTTTTTTTAAAATATAGCGCAGGTTTCTCTGAGACAAACATAAAATAAATATAATTAAGCATAAAATATAAACAAACAGATTACGTAAGTACAGTACCATTACTCGTGATGATTTTTTATATATACACCCAATATCTAGTAGTAAGTGGAATCTATTTCAAGAATAGCCGTTAAATAAGATTTTTTAAATGCTACTCAAGATACTCTTATGATAAATTTTCTTCACCATAAGTCATTCGAGAGATTGTGACGCACATCAGTAATTCTTAACTCTGAAACAAAACAAAACATTTCAATTCAGTCCCTTATTCTAGTCACATGCGTTTCATCCCCCAGCAAATGCTTTAAATACTCTATAAACAACATTTAATTCCCGCCACCCAATTCCGTTGCACCACATCGTGGCCCAAACGCACTGTTCCCGAGAATTTACCGCTATCATGGCACCGCTTGGGATTTATACCTACCGATAGTACCTACTCGTAAATCGCGTGTATTGCCAGTCTGTTACCGCCCTACTCTCGGGAAATTATGTCGTACTTTGTTTTTTAAGCACGTGTGAGCTCGTGGAAGAAGTAAAGAGGGTCGTTCTTTGAGTAGGTAAGTTGTTGGTGAAAGATATTGTTTATTTTACACCAGCGCGGCCTGGGTGATCCTAACTTTTGTTCCACGACGAGTTCGGAGAAAATATTTATATGGCATATACTCCTTTAGGTAGCTTCTTCTTTTCTGAACTTGAGCGTGGTTAGGGTCTGAAAGAGCTCCAGAATCATCGCAGAAATTTAAAGTTGTCACTGAGTAAACAGTTAAGAAAATTTATTTATTTGCATAATGTACACTCAGTTACAGGCTAGGCTAAAACATATGAGTACATTACCCTGTTAGAGCGCAGCAAGTATTACATTTAACTTATACCTAGGTTAAATATTAGTCGTTAACATTACATTACATTTACATTGCATACCTACTAGATAGTAATATCACAACATTAATTATTATTACTAATATTATAATTGCTTATTCTCCTATTTATTTATATTAATTAAAGTAATTTGAACCCTATAGTAACATTAATAAAATAATTTTATACGTATATTTTATATATATTTTATTTATACGTATATTTATATATATTTTTTATTTATCAACAGATACAACATTTATATTTACGCCATTTCACCCAAAATACAGACAAAATGTAAGGTAACCACAATAAAAAAGAAACCAAATTCCCTCAAACAAATGACAAAAACAAAACACAACACAGACTCGAGATAAACCCTTACCCAAAAACAGTATATTCAGTTGACTAATGTAAAACGTCTAGAGTTCTACATGGCAGGAGTTTGACAAAAACAACAGAAATTTAGGTACCTCGTAGGTCGCCTGAAGGTAACCGTTTAGCTCAACAGAACTCGTAACAGTTGTAACTAAGCCATTAGGACGCAGGAACGCACTAATAGTAGATGTTTGAGTACTCATAAGGTGGTTAAGGTAACTATTTTTACCCGACTGCCCCAGAAGGAGGGTAATGTTTTTCGTGAGTATGTATGTATGTATGTCTATTTCTTTGGCACGCTCTGTAGCCTAAACGGTTTGATGGATTTTTACATAAGAGGTGTCGTTAGATTCGTCTTAATTGTGGAAGTGACATAGGCTATATAATATTTATATGTTACATCTGCAAATAAAAAAAAGGGAGGAGAAGGTTTTTTTTAAATAAATTATAACAATATTGATATCAAATAATAGCTAGTAATGAGTCAATTCCATTACATATATCTATATTAATAAAACTAAAAATCTTGAAACAAATTATTAAAAAAAACGAAAAACCCGACTGCTAAAACACTTAACTGAAAAGTGAAAAACAAGTGTTATAATCTATAGAATGTTGGTATCGCCGGGGGACAAACAAAAGTTACACCATATTTCAGGTTTTTGGTTTGTCCCCGCCTCCGATACCAAAATTCTATAGATAACACTTGTTTTTCACTTTTCAGTTAAGTGTTTTAGCAGTCGGGTTTTTTGTTTTTTAAATAATTTGTTTTATTCACATACATAGTTCTGCCTGGGACAATGAAAAGGACGGTTTTGGGTGTGGTAAATGTAAAATAGGGAATGTTGAAAGTTAAGGTAGTTGTGTTAATTACAGTTGGTATAATTCGAAAATGGGCAGATATAATATAGTAACGCTTGTTTTCCCTAAATAAGCCGGCAGAAGTGTACTGATTAGCAATCTGTTTCCGTTTCTGGTGATGAATGCAGGTCAAAAACTAAAAAGTCTTTAAACATATTAATCATTTGAATCGTCGGATTTTCTAAGATCTTATGCAACCTAACTCTTTCAAATAAATTAATTCGTCCAATGGAGCAGCCTGTTCACCGTATTTCTCTGAACCAATTCGCGGAATAGGTCTAAAGATAAAGTATTAAGAGGAAGCAATTGACTTTTCTAAATTTACTTCCGTTTTCTTTCGTAGTATCGTTTCTAAGGAGCGCGGCTTCTCAGAGAATTTGATGGAGAATCATAATTTATCAATGCTTTTATGATATATTCTTACCTCATTAGACTTTCTTCTCTTGAACTTTACGAATCTAATGTAGTAAAATTTTACTTCTTTTTACAGTGTTGATGGCAAATATTGTTTAAAAAGAAGTCATTCTTTTGTTGGTCTAGTGGTCGCAAGCGCTGCTGCTGAGCATTAGGTCCTGGGTTCGATTCCCGGGTCGGGCAAAATGTTATTGAGTTTTTCTATCTGGAATTTCTCATTAGCAGCCCGGAGTCTGGATTTGTGCCCGGTTGATGGCAATAGGCTAGCCCCCTATTACATTGGACTTAAACATAACTGGCGAAATGTGGGTATACTACAGGTAGACCTCTGCCCAATCCTTCGGGGAAACAAGACATGATGTTATGTTATGTTTTATGATTGTTATTTTTTTTTGTTAAGCTCAGTACTCAGCACCGCTAAAACTATTGCCACAACATCACCGAAATTCTACTGAAACAACAATTAGATCTTATATAAATTAAAAATGAAATGGTCTACCCATGTGTCAAATCTCATCTAAAAACGTTTAGCTATTTTAGTGTGAAAGCGTAACAAACAAACTCACTTTCGCATTTATAACATTAGTTAAGATTAGGATGATTAATGTAAAGAAAAGAAAGAAAGAAAAATATTTACTTGGGACACGCACAGGAAATAAAACAAAATAAAAAAGAACACTAAAACTAACAAAATCGTGAAAATAACATAATAGTGAAAATAAAAATAAAAAAGAAGACCTGTGTGAGGCCAAAAAGGCTCCTATCTCAGCACGATGCTGCGATATTTAAAAAAAAAACAAATACGGCAGCGCTGGTATTCTGATAGGGCCCGCTGTGATGCCACGGACACAAATAACTGCATGTGTTTTACAACAACTAACTATCTTTAACCGGTGCCCCGTTAAAGATAATGATTATAAGGAATTTATACTCTTATTATCACTCACTCGTATAATTAAAATCTGTTATTACACGCAGTATTTAAGCAGTAGTGGAAATATAGGTACCTCATCCTCTACCTAGCCTTTTACCAACTATGTTGAGCTCAGCGCCCAGTCTAGCCGGATGCTGCTGAATACCAGTATTTTTACATGGAGCGACTGCCTATCTGACCTCCACAAATATACTAGGTAATACGATACCCCTTGATAAGACTGGTTGTCAGACTTTCGGGCTTCTGACGACCCGTAACGACTGTCAAAGATCCATGAATGACAGCCCGGACCAACGGCTTAACATGCTTTCCGAGGCACGGAGGGGTTTTGGTATGTGAAGATGGTCACCCATCCACGGATCAACCGCGGCAAGTGTAGCTTAACCTGATCGATCCACCCGTGTAGCTGTTATTACTTAGCCACAAGCCCTATTTCTCCTCCTATCAACATCTCCACACTAATAAAGAATTTACTAACATAAATCGTAGATATTGCGAGCCGTAAGTGAGGAACGCCTCGTTACTGGCAGACGAGTCGTGAGAACGCCTGGTATCTAATGGCGTTTGATCTCTGAGGGCCGATAAAGCGAATGCGAGCATCTTCTTTATTAGCCGACTCGCCACAGACAACGGCAGTGGAGCGGAATATCTTACCAACATATATACGGTTTGAGAAACAATTGAACAATGTATATATTAAGGGTGTCGATATATTTATTAGGGATTTGAGTGTGAGTAGTGGCAGTAGGGGCTTGTGGCTAAGTAATAACAGCTGAACGGGTCAATCCATCAGGTTAAGTTACGCGATGGGTGAACATCTTACCAAGACCCATTCGTGCCTCGGAAAGCACGATAAGCCATTGGTTCCGGCTATCATTTATGGATCTTTAACAGTCGTCACGGCTGGTCAGAAGCCCGAAAGTCTGACGAGTCTTACCAAAGGTTATTACCCAGTAACTGAGTTGTGGAGGTCAGATAGGCAGTCGTTCCATGTAAAATACTGGTATTCAGCTGCAATCGACTGACAGACTGGAAGCTGACCCCAATATAGTTGGTAAAAGGCTAGGCAGATGATGAGTTTGAGTAGTGGCAAATCAGATATCGCGTAACATACCTTGGTATATCATCATCTGCCTTCTAAGTTATGATTATGCCTAAACTATTGCAGTGTTTGTGTATTTTACATGGAGCGACTGCCTATTTGACCTCCACAAACGCAGTTGCTCCATCTAAAATACTGGTATTCAGCTGACTCCAACATAGTTGGGAAAAGGCTAGGCAGATGATATTGCAGTGATTAAGTAGCGTCAAACTATGTGGAGAGCAGTGGTGGACCAATGGTACTCGTAAGTCGGGACCGATATGCAACATACGAGTTGTAGGTCGAAGGTTCGAATCTAAACAGGTGATTTACTTTGTGTAAATAATTTCATCACCACTGCTCTCGAAACGGTAAAGGAAAACATCGTGAGGAAACCGGCATGTCCTAGAACTAAAAATTCGAAGATATGTGACATCTGCCAACCCGCACTGGGCCTGCGTGGTGGATTACGGCCCACTCCCTCTAACAGAGAGGAGGCCTGTATCCCAGCAGTGGGAACATTATAGGCAGATTATAATTAAACTGTGTCCGAAATTATAGTGATATCGAAGATTAAATTTTCCAATGGTGGTCTATGATCATCATCTGCCTAGCCTTTTTCCAAATATGTTGGGTTTGGCTTACATTCTAACAGGACCTGCCTCCGGTTAGAATACCAGTATTTTACTGGTACTTATGCAGCAAGTGTGGTCTATTCCATATTCAGGAGAAAAGGGATGATAACATTTTTTTTTTGCCCATTAGGTACCACGATTATTAAAAAATATTAGACACGATTTTTTTCTTTTTTTATATAATAGAATAGAATAGAATACTCTTTATTATGTACACCATAAAAATTACAGATACAAATGTTGAAATTTTACAAGGGGTGACACAATGGGGAGGAGAGACAATACTGCAGGTAGTCAGTGGTGTACCAGTTACATATACAATAAATACATATAATACATAAAGCATATACTATACATAACATAATTATATCATACATACATACATACATATATATATATATATATATATATATATATATATATATATATAATGCCATAAACATGAAACAAGATCAAGAACTATATAACTATAAGTAATGATGATGTTTAGGGAGAGAGAAAGTGTTTTTTTACCTGAATTTTAAATGTGACATGACGTCACGCCTTGCTAGATTTTATACTGAATTCTGACGTAGCGAGCCCCCACTCCCCAACTATGATGCGTTTTATCTAAGTCATTTTTTATTAATATGATAACGCGAAAAATACGTGTCCTGTATTTTTTTTATTATCTGACTGATGGACTAAATAGGATTTCTTTTTTTTTACCAAGGCATCATCCCTATTGCAAAATATGACAGCTAAAACTGTAGTAGAGACCCAACTTACCTAAGTCACTATTCCCATTCTTTCAAAGATTGAAATCAAAACGCCTATTCCTGTGTCACCCAACTTCGTCCGTAATTTACCAGTCCTCATTCAAAGAAGAAAATCCGCTGCCAAAATACCTACTAGTTTAGTAGGATAATAGATGTCCCAAGAGTGTAAAACAATATCTCTGGTAGAAATTGAACGTTTTTTAGAACAATAAACGTAGCTAAATTGAATTGCCGAAGTAATTTTGCTGATCCAGAATTTAGACCATTCATTGCTAGAATGTAATGCCAATAACGCAAGCCGATAAAGGATATTATTACTAACTCCCGACTTATGTGGTTAACTGAAACTTGCTGATTAACCAGATAAATACGATGAAAATAATAAGTTTCGTGTCTGCCATTCATGCCGCAGTAACGACTGATCAAACCGCCAAGTTTAATATGTCCTTCGGTATACAAGCCGGCGAACAAAATGATCACGTATTTTTCTCTTTTATGCTATTGTACTCGTTTATGAAAGTTTTTTGTAATAAACGAGGTATTACTATTTTACAACAAAAGATCACTCAGTCATGTAAGTATAACAACTTTTGTTACAATAACTATCCACCTCTCACAAATGTTTTCACTTCCATATTTCACTTTAGACAGGTTACATGACGGTAAGCAATGGGTAGCTCACCGTCCGATAAGGACCAGGCCACGCGGGCCTCAAAGAGATGTCGTCACCACAAGAATAGGGGTACACTAGGGCCGATGCCTGCCGGGGTCGTGGGAAAGTCCGAAAGGGGTACCGAGTCCCCTGGCAACACAGGCAACGGAAGGAGCATGGGTGGGTTTTCGTCAGTAAGAGTCTGACACACCCTCCCGCTCCGCCCAGAGCAGGAGAAGTTATTTGATAATTTCCCAACCATAAAAAAAGACACGTTACATTCAAAACCAACAAATCAAATTCCCAGAAATCTCGTTGCTCACTCACGTTCACACAAATTCCTGAGATACATTCAAACTATTCAGACATCCCTCTTTGCTTTGAATTAAATTCACACGCTCTACGTTCATGAAAGAATATTTTGTACTGAATCTGCTTCAAATACTTTACAAACCGACGAAAATAGCTGGGATACTAGAGGTACTTGTTTACAAGTATCTTCAGTTCTTTCAGGACAAAACCTTCGTCCTTTTACTTAGCGTGATTCAATCCGGTTTTTGCGACGGTTCTGTATCTCTGTTTCATTCGGTTTCCAATAACACTAGATGTACCGTGATTTTCTAGCATATGGCTTGAGTACGATAACTATTGCATTTAAATATACTTTTGACGGTTACAAAAAGTTAGGAGTAAGTCAGAAAAAGTGTGTACTCTGTACAAATAAGACACACATTATACAATTAACAACCGGCGTGCGTGTATGACCAAATGTATGAACGTAAACGAAGCAAAAGGAGTATGTAAGGATCGTAGCAGGTGGCGCTGTGTAGTTTCTGCTTACCCCCATCGGATAAAGGCGTGAGTTTATGTATCTACATATGTATGTAAATTAATGTAGGGAAGAGAAGCTAAAATTCCCTTTGAAGCAATATTATTTGAGTCGGATTAT
This sequence comes from Atethmia centrago, assembly GCA_905333075.3. Lineage (NCBI taxonomy): Eukaryota > Metazoa > Arthropoda > Insecta > Lepidoptera > Noctuidae > Atethmia > Atethmia centrago. The sequence goes on along the minus strand of HG995374.1, from coordinate 23,216,453 downwards.
GTTCAAGTGCTTATTCATTTCGAGACACAGAGAAATAGTTTCTCATTGGTATTCAGACAATTAAAGTGCGCATCGGAGTCCAACTTCAACAATAGTTTCAGTATTCTAGGAATATTTGTAAGTATTGGATCTTTTGATACAAATCAAATCAATGTATTTGCTAAATTTAGTAATTTGGTAGGTATTTAGGCTATTCAGATTTGCTCTATTTAAATATTTAGTCTTGTTAACACAGTTCACTTATGCTTTCAATTAAGTTAATGCAACAACTAAATTGAATCGTGTAAACATACAATTTCAGAAACATTTTATCGTATAGGCACTTTTATGCGCCTATCATTCAAAACGATTTTTGGAACGAAGTTTTTTAACGCGGTATGCGGTAGGAAATTTGACTGCTAGAAATCGTCACGTAAAGAAACAGCGTTATGCCTTCTCCGTGAAGTTTGAGTTTAATACTCGTTTTTATGTGGTAAAACAGTCTGCGAGCTAGAGAAACTTCGAAAAAAGCCAGTTTCAGGACTCAACTTTCAAGTGTCAAAGTTTTTGTTTTAAATCAAACGTGTGAAGGAACTTCCACGGGGGTCCCCCAACCGTCCACATTCGTTTTTTTTTTGTCACTATAAACATATTAGAAGTGTAAATCAAAAATGGAATAGTTAGCCACTGGCTAAATATTGTAAGTATTTAGTTACATAACATTCTGTACAACACTGGCACCAAAGGCCATTCCAAATTCAAAATCGCCTTTTTTTTCTTGTTTTTACTGACACCTGTAAACAACTCATCCAGCCATTTAATATGATTAAGTCTATCCGTGGAACGATCGTGATGTACAGACCTAAGTTCGGCCTTCGCATCTGAGAAATTTATCGGCCGGTTTAGACGGTCCTGTGTCGGTCGATTTGGTTACGACCTCGTGTGTCATGTCACATCGTCTTAATGTGTTAAATGTACGAGCATGGGATTGTTCAGGAATATATATTGGTGCGCTGGGTGTGAAAGAGATAAGTTGCGGGAAATAAAATAAATATAGCAGAATTCTTGGTCAGGTCATTCAGGTGTGAAAAAATTATAGTCTTGCAAAATAGTACAGAATCTTAACTAATGTTAAGATTCTGTACTATTTTACAAGACTCACTCACTCACTCCCACACTCACTCACTCACTTTCGCATTTATAATATTAATTATAAATGCTAAAGTGAGTTTGTTTGTTTATTTGTTTGTATGTTTGTTTGTTACGCTGTCACACTAAAATGGCTGAACGGATTTGGATAAAATTTGGCACATGAGTAGACCGTGTCCTGGATACTGGTAATATAAAATGATACATAGGATACTTTTTATCCCGATATTCTCACGAGATCAAGAGTTATGCGGTTAAAACCGCGAGCCGCAGCTAGTAATACATAAAATTGAACTGGGACACCGGCGTTATGTAATAAATCAATCATCTCTGATATATGTAATCAAGATATTACGTGATAATTGTTTTATTGCTTCAAAGAATTGAACACCTGAAAACCTTGCTCAAAACAAAAAGTTACCTTAGATTCTAGCTAGCTAATAAACAGAAATTCTTAGTTCAATATTAATTCTATAATGGAATTTACAATGATTATCCTTAAGATTGTACTTAAGTTCAAATTCTTTATAATATTCAAATCGTCAGTAACCAACAGGATAAATCTCAAAGCATTTTTTCATAAAAGAAGGTTCGTATTAAAATCAGTAATACAGAACAATCAGAATTTAACAAGGGTAATCGTTCCGCGCTCATCAACGGTTGTAATAAATTGTGCTAATTATCAAAACGTTACGATTATTTCGTGCTCCCGAATCTTGAACCGTTTGAACGTAACGGCTATTTTTAATTGATAATAAGGTTCTCCTAATTGGAGCTTAATTTTACCAATTATTATTTCATTATACCTTCTCGTTAATGTAATAAAATATGGGAAGCCATTATTGTCATAATGATTTTTTTATTAGGGCACAGATATATGATTTTAAGTAAGTTATGCAAAAATTTAGAGCAGTGGTGGCCCAGTGGTCACGGCCGTGACTTACGAGTTGTAGGTCGTAGGTTCGAACCCAGGCAGGCGCTTTACTTTGTGTTAATTATTTCATCATCACTGCTCTCAAAACAGTGAAGGAAAACATAGTGAGAAAACCGGCATGTACTAGAGCCAAAAAATCGAAGACATGTGACATCTACCAACCCACACCCTCTCACACAGAGGAGGCCCGTGTCCCAGCAGTGGGAACATTATAGGCTGATTATGTACTATGTATATGACTTTTTAGCACATAAACTATAGTCACAATATCCTAACTAATATTATAAATGCGAAAGTGAGTTTTGTTTATTTGTTACACTTTCACGCTTAACCAGCTGAACAGATTTGAATGAAATTTGGGTGATGGGTAGACCATGGCCGGGATGACGATATAGAATACTTGAAAGTATTCTATTATATGTTCCGATTATTCCGATGTTCTCACACGATTGAGACGTATGCGGGTAAAACCGCGGGGTGCAGCTAGTATTTAATAAATATACATATTTCCTGCAAAAGTTTTGCCAAGTAAGGAAAGCTGTGGTGGGAATTAAAACAGTATCAGTTATTTTTTTTAATATAACTTCTCTTTGCCTGTGGCCAAACTTGGCTTGGTTTTATTGGTTTGTCGTATTGTTGTTACACAATAAAGAGTACCTATCCCACCAATAAATTGATCTATTTTTAATTATATATCTTTATTAGATTTAAGAATTTAACTTTTCTTGGGCCGTTCCTAATAAGTTCAGGGTCCTGCCGTTTTGCCAAAAGATTTAGCCAAAATTCACTACCCAAACAAATTTAAGCAACCTTTTTTTATACCAATGCAATGTTTGGAATGATTTTAGTACGCACATTTTCATTTGGTCAATTTTTTACTTGGCAGAATATTATCAAGGATAATGTCATTTAGGCATTTTGTCTTTAATGAAATGATTTATTACAGCAAACAATCTTTAGACAATAAACGTTAGAGAATGTGATGTGTGAATGAGATGTGCATGAATTTGTCTGAAATAAGTCAAATTTATGGTTACGGAACTAGTTAGAGTAGGTTAATTATTTTAAATAATGGTTAGGTTAGGTTAAAACTGCGACCTGCGAGCGAGCGAAGCGAGCGGTGCCGCGGCAGCGGCCGGCGAGTGCCAGAAACGAATAGATTATATAGAAAAAAGAACCGAACTAGTTAGACGAGGTAGAAATTTTATTTTGCGAAAGATGTATAAATGAATTCCAACTGAAATATTTGACTACATAAAAATTGGTAAAAGTACTAGTTAGTAAACAAGTTATTGTTTAAACATTCACTTGTCAAACATTAGGTTTGCGTTACAATTATTTGTGAAGAGATTATTTGCTAAGTAATAATTTGGCAAACGAAATTATGCGGAAAATTGTTTGGGAAGTGATAATTTGGCAATTTCTTTTCGATGAAACAAGGGAGACCCAAGTTCAGGGGTTTGTACGTTCAACAGTAAAACTACTTATTAAAAACTTCTTAACAATTTACCGTAATCCTATAAAGTACACCAGTTAACTCCGCCTTCCATTTCAGCGGCTGAACAAATACACGGCGTATTCAGCGGAGATAGAGCACGCATGCGCCTTGTTAATGAAAATGCTAATTTAGAACCAGCGTGTGCTGTGAAAATTAATCACTTGCTAATAACATGCAAGATAGGAAAACTTTCGAAATTATATTCAGTGTAGTAGGTCTCGTGAAAGGCAATTCCGGAGATGAAAATTCTAACTAATATCATAACGGCGAAAGTGAGTTTGTTTGTTTGTTACGCTTTTACACTAAAAAGGCTTAACGGATTTGTATGACATTTGGCACACGGGTACACCATGACCTGAATTAAGCCATAAAATACTTTTTATCCCGATATTCTTATGGGATCGACACTTAAGCGGATGAAACCGCGGGCCACAGATAGTTATATTATAAATGCGAGTGAGTTTGTTTGTTTACGCTTTCACGCTAAAACGCCTAAACGGTTTTGGATGAAATTTGACACATAGGTAGACCATTTCATTTTTAATTTTATTTTTAATTTTAATTTTATTCTAAAGTAACATTTTCATTTAACATATCAATATTAATTCATGACTATGTATAATTGTAATTTTATATTCTGTATATTCTAACTGTGACATTTTAATTCGTAATTTTATTTCTAGATAGCTTCATAATAAATTTTTATATTTTTTCCAGGCAGCAATGTACATGGCTCACTCCTATCTACTCCACCTGTATTTTAATGGAACCTACATTTGTTGCAAATAAATGATTGTTTGATTGATTGATTAATGACCTGGCATTATAATAAGATTATTAATAAATTAAACTTTTCAAAAGTTTGTGCGAAGGAATACATTGATTCCAGCTTGTTCCAGGATTCCAAACAACAGCTGCTAAAATCTATAAAACTACTGAAAATTGTCATCCCCCGGTCTGTACAGAAAACTCATTGAGTGACCTGTCAAACTTCCGCACGCCTGTTCAAAGTCTCTTTGAGTTTCGTCATTCCGAGTCGACAAAATGGCGGGATTCTGCCTGTTTACGCGATTCTACGTTCCCCTTGCGCGTATTTTTATTGTAGAGCATTAACAAGGCAACGCAAATAACATCACATGTTAAACATCTAGCAACGTTTCGCTCCGGAACGTATTTTAGTAAATTCTATAATAATCTATGGTCCCGCCCACATTTTGGCATTAGTCGACCGCGATGTTATGTTGTCGATTTGGTTAATGTTTTTGCTATGCAACATAGTTGTTTTGTGTTTTTCCATTAGTGAATATCATACTAGTGTAGAATGCAAAGTTACATTTAAAATAAATACAACAATGTGTGAATTGTGTGGTTAAAAGTATGAGACGGTCATTCGTAACGGCTATTTTGACGTGTTTTCTAGTGTTTCAATTGTTTCTCAGTGATCGTAAATTAAACATTCTTATCAGCTAAAGATTTATTTGTGTTATGTTGACGTATCAAGCATAGTGATAAGATAAGAACCGAAGCTAAGGGGCTTACAGAGTTCCCGGAATAATTGTGTAAGCATACTTTTTTTTTTTTGCAATAAGGTTATTTTTTGATAAGCTTGTCATTTAAAAAAACGCATAGAGATCTCTGTTCTTTCTTAGAGTATTGTAAAGAAGTGTGGTTTTAAGAAAGTTACGTATTATCTTTTCGACTTATTGCTTTTGTTTTATAAATATGACGATATTTGTACGAAAAAGTCGCTCACGCTACTTTCAACTTCGAATTAACAATAGATTGCAAGGTGAAACTGCACTAAACTCTATATTACCTGGTAGCTTATTTCATATAACAACTTCAATGACTAGGGGTTTGTAGAGCTACGATGCGTATTTTCTGAGTTGTCGTAGTTTTAGTGAACGCTCGCGGTCAATTCTACCGACTGTGTTGACAGGTGACAGTTTTTTCGAGTTGGAGCATTATAACAGTCTAAGGGATTAAATTTAAACAAAACTTTTTGTTGTAAGAATTACATCTGTTGGGACATATCTAATTACTTATCTGATATGGTAAGATAAGGTACCACATCATCTTATCCATTTCTCACTTTACCAAAATGTCTGTGATGAGTTGACCTCGCAAAATTATCACGGCTGTTGCAAGTGAGATGAAAATTGTCTACGTTCACACACAAGCAAAAGCCGCTACGCCGTCGCTGCGTAGCAAATGGCGTAGCGAGGTTTGCTACACTTTCGGAGCGATTCCATTGCGAATAGAATGCTTCACGGATGGTATAATTTCGCGTTTTTATTGACTAGAATCACATAAATGACAATAGCTATTATTTCCTTTAATAAAATATTTTTTCAAATATTTATTTTTAACCTGTTAAACCCCGCGCGACACCATTTCGGAGTCAAACGATAGAAAATGAACTGTGTCTCATTAGCTGTCCTTGCCGCTACATTCAACCGGTGCGGGCCGCCGCAGCTCCAAGACAACCGGAGCGGTTGACGGCTGACCACAAGTCAGTGCGTAGATATCATGCGGTTTAACATAAAAATCGAAGTGCGGCCTGTCGCAACGGAACGCCGCTTCACGGCCAGCCACTAGTGCGTTTTAGGCCTAGCCTCTGCTATCCGTCCGTCTGTCTATCAGCGGGCTCTCTTGAACCGTAATAGGTAGACAATTGCAAGTTACCATTTTCACAGATCATGTATTTCTATCCCCGCTATAACAACAAATGATAAAAATTAAATAATGTTAATAATTGAAGGGGCCCCATACAATATACTTGTTTTTTGGCATTTTTGCTCGATCTTAATACGGTACGGAACCCTTAGTGTGCGAGTCCAACTCGCACTTGGCCGGTTTTTTTCCAAGATATTATGTGGTATCATCATTCTCATCTGCCCTTACCCCGTTTAATTAGGGGCTTCCATAAATTTCTATCATTTGTCATTTCTGAAGTCACTTTATGGTAACTGGTAATGACTTTTTTTTCTCAAAATCACGATTCCATAGACAATGTCACCTCACCTTATTCGCTCCGCTGCACGGCACGCTACTCTAAAACCGCGCCATAAGAAAAGCTTGCACGCCGCGAGCACGTTATGAAATTATAATAAGAGCGCGTTTTGTGCGATTATGCCGAATATGTTACTTTGTGTACACGTTTCACAGCTCATATGGACGTGACATTTGCATCACTCAACGCCGCGGTCTCGTTTCTATTATTGTGAAACGTAGTCTTTAAAGAACGTGCTTTCCGCAATGCAGTAGCCGACCAAGAAAGCTGTTTTTGAAAGATCACACTTATAATTTTATTTTTGAATAATTAACACTTCAAATGTTTTTCCTTTCAGTGTAAGCCCACGGCACACACAGTCCACGAACGCGCGAGGTAAACGTCAATTATACGAATGGTTTTTTTTTTTAATACGATAAAGATAAGACTTTACTCATATATTTTGGTGATACTAACTGTGATACTCGCATAAAAAAACTATAGAATAGTTATATTTTCGATTCAACAAACGAATTTACGTTACTTTTACTTTGCGAATTCGAGCTAGGCCAAATGTTGTAACGCTAGCGTTTTTTCAAAGGCTCTCTCATTCAAGTTTTAGGAACCGCTTTGCTTTATCTGGAATTAATTAACACTTTGGCGTTTTATATATTCTGAAACACCTACAGAGCTAACTTGACTGAGAAATAAAAACTAAATGGGCCGTTTAGCTTTACAATAAAGACAAAATGAAATATAATTTTGGTTCTGCTATTAAACATGAACCTTTTTGAAACAATAACGTTCATCACATTACTAATTACATACTGCAATTATTGTTAAATTATGAGTAGGTTTAATACCTATTCATAATTGAACAATAATTTTCCTGAATACAATACAGTCAATTAATATAATGGCTAATTAATTTATTATTTTGTAGTTAACCAGTCACATATACAAGAGATTATATTGTTTCATATATAATAATCACCGTCCACTTCATCAATTTAGTCATTTCTATGGATAGATAGATGAAACATTTAATCAGTGCACACAAAAAGCATAGCACAACACACAATAGCACAATTAATAGATAACAAATTACAGGAATAAATATAAAAATAAGGTGCCAATAGACAAAAAAGAAAAACATACTTAAAGAAGTAGTGATACTATGACACACTTCAAATCAATTTTCGAATACAAGGTGCGTCTCAAGGGTTGCACCAAATGGGAGTCCAGCTCAGCATGTGTCAGGCAAATATACCTGACGCTGATATTCTACTGGATCCCTGCAGTGACATACGGACGTCGAGCAGACGAGATAAATTGGTGTTGTAACAAAGTGTTATGCGTAGAGTGAAATTGTGTAAGTATACCCACAACTTAAATTATATATTCTACAGTAAAATTTTGTACGTATTGGGAAACTTTCTTGTTCATTAATGTGTCGATTGTGTTTTGATTACTTGATTATTTATTTTCGAGATTAAAAGTAGTAAACGAAGCAGAAGGAGTAAGGACCTTAGCACGTTGCGTTCTGTAGATTCCGCCTACACCCATGGAAAAAGGCGTTTATGTATGTATGAAAAGCAGCCCATGTTTTTATGACCGCAATATCTGGCTGAAAAATTCCGTAGGGATTGATGGAATAATTCGTGGAATACGAAAGAGAAATCACTCAACAACATTCGTTTTTCTTTTCAAAGAAAAGTTTAGTTAGACAAACAAAAACTCTGCTTTGCTAAAAAACACTGTTTTTCTTACGTGCTATATTGAGGCATTCCGGTTTACTAAAATGAGCGGCAGGCAACGAATATTGGCACTATCAAACACCTTGTGTTCACAAGTGCACACGAACATACCAAAATCAAACGCTCTGAAGATCACGTTATTTCTTGTCCATTTTTGAAATCTGAAAGTGGATCCCTGACCACGAATCTGAAATTTTCAAATATATTTTCGTTATTCTCTCATTATGCTGCACCTACTCAGCTATCAACTTTTCGCCCTGCATACGATTGCTCAAAAACCCTCTAGCCTACCATAGGCATACGAATTGGAAATTGCATAGTAGGTTGTAAATACTACCGCCGACCTTTCAAGCTTCTATAAGCCATAAAGATTTCTTTAGAAAATCTACAAAGAACCGACTTTTGCTCTATCTACACAAGTTATATACTCTAGAAAATATCTGCCATTCTCAGCCGCTTAAAATCGATAGAGCTGAACGACGATTCTGCCAGCGTAGCCAAAAAAGGGGTACACCCTATATTACTTTATAATACCGTATCTGTCTCGCAATCAGTCCCCAAGACTGTACATAAACAGACCGTCTATTACGTTCCCTGATAACAGAATGGGTAACTAAGCAGTAAATCTACCTAAGTGCTCGTAAACTTGCTTCTTACTATACATTTCTGAACAACACACATACAATGACATAATTTACTATCATTCACTGGTTTCTTTTCGACAAGGAGTTATGAAGATCGGTTGGTATTCATAACAGCATGTAACGCTTTAGGCGTTCTCGTTGCCAATTTAAGACTGCCTTGTTGTTGCAGTGGTTTTAAGCGCAACGGCTGAGCTTGGAGTCCTGGGATTGGTCCCAAAGTCCGGCGAAGCAGTGAAAGTGTTTATATTAGGAAGATTATGTTTGATCAGACTATCGCGAAAGACAAAACTGTGTGGAATAACATAAACTGCATGTTTCTCCGAAGACCAAGCCAGGCCAATTTGCCACTTGTACGTGTTCACTAGGGCCAATGCCTGCGGGAAAGTCCGAAAGTGTTACCGAGGTCCCTGTCAACACAGCCAACGGAAGGAACACGGGTGGGTTTTAATCAGTAAGAGTCTGACATACCCTCTCGCTCCGCCCAGAGCGAGAGAAGCTTTTAAAAAATAAATAAACGTTTGCCAGTTATGTAAGCCCCATGTAATACCCCGATTTGCGCACTAACTTAAAGTTTACCTCAAAAACATCCCATGTGGATGTTTGTTGATGTCATACAAAGTATTTTTTTTTATTGCTTTTGGACCTGTTCTTATCCTGGATCAATCCTGATGGAAAGCGATAGATGAGGTCTATGATGGAACGAAATCTACAGTTTATGACATAAGATAATGATAGGTACATTTTATTACTCAATATTTTGCAATAGGTACCTTAACCCTCCATTAACGTATTAAGTCTCGCTATTCGTCCCAAAGTCCGTACATTAAGGAACCTCTTATCTACTCTGATTACTGTATACAATCTAGTGAATCTTGACTAAGTGCTTCAAAGAGTCGTTTCTTACTAAATAATTGATACAAATGAAATAGTTGTGTGTTATCACATAGAGAGGGGAATTAAATATTATATAATATAATTCAAATATAATTATCTAAATATTGCTTGTAATGAAAGTTCGTGTACCTACCTTACTAATATTTACTGTATATTATGTGTTTTGTATTGGAATATACATTTTTGTTACCAATTTATACTCGTATGAGAAAATAATTACGTTGCGAAATATCCCAATAACATTTCGTAAATATTATGCTTTGATACAAACTTCAAAGATCCATACGGTAAAACGTATTTTCATGTGAAAGCGAGTTCTTTTAAACTGACTTCATAAAAAGGTGGAGGTTCTCAATTCGGCTCTATTTAAAAAAAAAATGTTACCGTTACCAACCAACTTCCAAAAAAAAAAACACTAAAACGTGAAAAATAAATTTGATTTCGCAATTCAGTGGCAAAAAACCAAAATACAGAACGAAGGTACCGACACCGACTTCCGAAATTAAATTAATGTTTCACTTTTTTTTGTGTTTTTTTTTTGAAGTTGACTGGTAACGGTAACATTTTTTTTTAAATACAAAAAGTAGGTTGTTTTTTTTTTTGTAAAATAGTTTTTGCTGAGCAAGCAAAAATATTTTGTTTCAGAAAAAAAATCCTTATTCACAGTTAACAACAGTACTTAGGAGATCACTTTCACAATATTTTAACACAGACATTTCTAGTAGGTAAGTATAAACTATTTGAATTTCATAAACGTGAAGGATCACTAGATCCTGGTTACGCCAACAGTCGGGTCGCTCTGGTCATTTATCTTGCTAAGCATCTGTCAGGCCCTAGTTCCTAAGCTTTATATAAACCCCACTTAAGATATTTCTCTACAAATAGACATTTTTGGATGGCCGGGTCAGAAATAAGCTTACCCCAATTGCAATGACTTAAAGTTTATGTAAGATTAACGTTTTATAACATATTATAATACACGAGTAATATGTATAGAATTGGTATTTGTAAACAGCAGCAAGTGTTTTAGATTTTATTCTTATCTACCACTGCGGGACGACCGTCAAATATTTTTACATATTAAATCAAAGACTGCATTAATGGGAAAAAACGTTTCCTGTATGGCTCCTAAAAATAATGAAATACCACAGTCATAAAAAATGCGAGATTTATTAACAGACAAGTGCTACTATAATTAAAATGACTTTTTTAATGACCCTATTTCGCATGCTTAATAGAATACTGGCTTAACTCAAAAACGTAGATTTCTGTAAATCGCCGTTAAATGTTTTGTGATTGGGGTGGGGTCTAGTCGGCTTATTAGCCAATGTTATAAATATGTAATTTACCTATAGTTAAATATAATACCTACTTTTCAAAAACCATTGATTAAATCTGTGCAAAAAAAATTGCAGAAATCCTAACTTTGACTCAAGCTCTAATAGGTCAGTATTCTATTAAGCATGCGATTTGACAATGATTATTATGTACTGGGATTGAAGTGCCATTTGTAATTTAGTTTTATATTTTTTTGTAAATTGTATTCATTTGTACGTTTTTTTTTTTGGATGGGATATTATCAAATAACTTCTCCCGCTCTGGGCGGAGCGGGAGGGTGTGTCAGACTCTTACTGACTAAAACCCACCCGTATTCCTTCTTCTTGCCTGTGTTGCCAGGGGCCTCGGTGACCCATTAGTACCTTCCCGCGACCCCGGCAGGCATCGGCCCTAGTGGACCCCTACTTTTGTGCTGACGACATCTCTTTGAGGCGCGCGTGGAATACAAGGCGCCGTCGACCCGGGCCTGGTCCTTACCGGACGGTGAGCTACCCATTGCTCACCGTCCGCAAGCCCGCGCCTAAATTTGTACGCCTTACGGGTGAAACATGTACGTACGATTTATTAAATATTGTGACATCCTGCATGCTTAATTTGCATATATATGCATGTTTAAACAAATAAATTTATCTTTATCTTTAAATAAATAAATCAATATTTCTTTCTTGTTTCTAGATTGTTTTACAAATGTAAAAATTGCAGGTTTTATGTACATTTAAATACAGGTTCTTTAAAAAAAAAAACAAATATATCTAATTAATTAATAAAAAAACAACGTGGCAATGCCGCCAGTCTCTTGGGTACATTACCAGTCGACAGCGATGTGGATGAATTTTTCGACGCCCTATTTTAGTTTGTGTATAGTTTTAGTTATTTTTTACAAATTAAATACAGGCTCGTTTTGAGTACAAATGAGTTAAGCAACTGTAGCTGAACTAGGCAAAACCTGTAATTTCAGCTATCAGGATTTTTAAAATAAATTTATTACATATTATACAATTACTTATTTTGTAGCCCTATTGCTTTTTTTCATGTCAGTGTTCTAATGGTAGGAACACATCTGCCCAATCCTTCGGAGAAAAACAAATCAGGTCTGATGTTATGTGTTATTTTCTAGCAAACAAATATAACGGATGCACCGGCCTATTCCAAATTGTTATTACTTACTATTACAACTGTACTTACAAACAACTATTAAGTAGCCCCACCACACTTCTCACTTATCCTTGCACCACAGACATACATAAAGCCAACAACACACCGACATACCAGAAGTGACCCGCGATACCCGAACTTCCTCCTCACACGATATGCCAGTAATGTACCTAATTAGGCCACTAGCTTAACCGACCGACTCTAATTGCGAAACTCTGAGTCAGGCCTTAGCAATGGTCGGCTCGCGGTTGGTAGGCGGCAAGCTCTGTAGTTTTTGAAGGGAAGTCATTGGTTCATGTCACTGTGACTGGAGTTTAGTGTCATTATAATCATGTGTTTTAGGATAGAGTATGTAATGAGAGACATTGTTAGGACTTAGGACAAACAAAATTATTCCCATGATAAGTTTTATTTGGGCAAGCCCATATTTTGAAAGTAGTCTTCAAGAAATAGAGTTATATTGAATTAATTCCATTCATGTAAATTACTTTAAGAGCAGTGGTGGCCCAATGGTAACGGCGGTGGCTTTCGAGTTGTACGTTGTGGGTCTAAACCCAGACGGGCGCTTTACTTTGTGTAAATTATTCCATCACCACTGTAGCCCGCGAAAAGCAAATTTTCTTACGTTTTTTGCAATTTGCAGGCAGATACAACTTGATACTTACCTGCAAATTGCAAAAAACGTAAGAAAATTTGGATTTCGCGAGCTACCACTGCGGATCCACCTTAATATATTTGTATTCATGCATCACGCCTTTTCGACTTGAAGAGAAAACAACATGAAGCTATCCTTGCTTGTTTTTTCTGCATGTGAAAACACCCTGTAGGTATTGTTCTCGAAGCCCTTAAGTAAAGGTAGAAAAATATTTTACTCCAGTTTTATAAACTGTAAATATATCTCGCTCCACACTATTTGAACGGCTTCGCTCGATACCCACGGGAACTAATAGAAGCCTTCTATTTGAACCCGATACGACGATGTACGGTGGAAATAGTTTCCTGCCTTTAGACTTTTATTAACACTTCTAGGAAAGTTTCAATTTTGAACTAAAGCCACTTGCATCATAAATCACTAAATACCAGCACTAAATAAATTTAAAACATATTTCTGTTTCTTTCAATCGTGTAAAGATGATAGAGACATAATGATGTTTTAAATATGCATGTAGTGATTTGTTTTGCAAGTGTGACTTAGACTCTGGTTAACTGTTTGGGGTATTTTATAGATTCGTAAAGTCCTCACAACATTTTTTTGCGTCAATCCTTAAGGCGCTGACAAGACCCAATTGACCAAAATAGGCTACTCTTAGGAAAAAAAAAATGCCAAATCTGTATAGTTTGTGGTAGCGGAAAAAATATATGTTCATTTTAAACATATTTCCCAGAACTTGGTTGTTACTAAAACTCGTTTTGAAAAAAAATCTCGATACAAACTAACGTTAAACTAACCTCTTACCTTGAGTTCTAATCCAAAATATATGTATTAATTATACGTTACGTATTTAATTAATAACAAGAACGACTTATTTAAATGCAGAACTTGTTTTTTATATTCGATTACTCAAATAGATAATTACTTCATATTTTACAATAAATTACAAGCGTTGTGTCATCGCGCTTCTTTTTCTTTTCTATGAAATCTGACAGTGACCGCGGTTTACATGTTGTCAGCGTCTTAACTGTTACTCAATTACGCATAAATAAACAAGAGAACGAATTTAAATCGTTGATGTGAGTAAAACCGTGGATAACAGCCAGTAAGTGTACATTGTACGTTTCACAGATCTCAAATTAAAGACACTCTTCTAAACTAACATAATAAAGATGTAAAATAGTTTGTTTGTTTGAAAGAGGTAGAGTGCAGTTGTGGCCGGTACGGTAATGGCCGTGGCTTTCGACTTGTACGTTGTGGGTCCGAACCCGGACAGGCGCTTATCTTTATGTAAATTATTCCATCACCACTGCTCTCAAAACGGTGAAGGAAAAACATCGTGGGGAAACCGGCATGTCCTAGAACCAAAAATTAGAAGACATGTGACAGCTAAAAACTCACACTGGGCCCGCGTGGTGGATTACGGCCCGCTCCCTCTCAGAGAGAGGAGGCCTGTGTCCCAGCAGTGCGAACATTATAGGCTGATTATGTGTTATGTAAGAGGTAGTCTCTTGAAGTATCTACTAATACCGTTCCAAAAATTCTAAAAGTTTCATAGGATATGTTTTATTGTATAGCTAACTGTCACGAGGACGAAAGTCACTACTACCCACTCAATCTATAATCTATATATAAACAACGGAATCCCTATTTCCCTTGATCACGGCATCACGCTTAAACGTCTGAACGGATTTAGATGAAATTTGGCACATGGGTAGACCATGATCTAAATTAGGACATAGAATACTTTTATTCCATTGGAATATTCCCACGGGATCGCGACTTATACGGGTGAAAACGCGGGGTGCAGCTAGTAATATTATAAATAGGTAAAATCTGTTTGCAAGTTTGTATTTAGGGGTAATCTCTGGAACTACCGTCGGATTTGAAAAATATTTATGAATTTGATAGCCCAATTCTTGAGAAAGAATATAGGTTATTTAATATCACGTTACGACTCTTAAAAACCGAGCAAAAGGAAAAAGGTCAGAGGGAACGCTAAGCAAAAACAACGGGCAATGCAATGCGTCGCAGTGGGTCGGGGAACAAGAAATTTCATGTGTACGAAGTCACGGGTAGAAGCTAGTACAAAAATAAAAGGTTTAATCCGGGACGAATGACCAACAGCAAATGCCAATCGTTAGCCACTGTGCCAAACGAGGCTCCAAATTACTCTACAAATCCACAACAGACGAGTTTATTTTTCTTAATAATCTCTGAAGCTCTCTTCCACTTGCACAGCCCTTTTTTAATGCACAAGGGAATTGATTGAGTACGGTAGTCTTATAGATAAGACAAGACCGCGAAGGCCGTCCCTGACTTTGTTCGTTTATTAATACTTCAAGTATTTACTGTCCGTGTAATCAGTTTCATTGCTTTACTAAGGCGGTGCTACCCAAGTATCCATTTATTGTGTCGTTAACTTCCCACGACAACGGAAAAACAAAGAAAACAAATATTATACTTTTTCTGTTGTGCCTCTTTGTCTTGATGTAGGTGTTTCTGACCGACTTTCGTCATTATGAATTCAACAGCAGAACTAAAGCTATTTTCTTTTAATTTTAACTGTATTTTAACTGTGTTGTATTGTGGACTAAAAGTTTTTCTTTATAAAACATAAATCCGTTGCGGACTTCTGAATCGCTTGCTATTAATTAATTGTGAAGCAAAACAATTCGAATACAATCTCGAAAACCCGCCGCGTGGAAAATAACATTTGTCAATTTGCCGGCCCTTTTCAATAGCAAAATAGTCATTAATCACAAAAGTTTACCGCCCATTGTTATCACACACTAAAGCAGCCATCAGCTTCATGTAGAGCATCATAAAATAGCGGCATTATTGGCAAATGCCGTTTGACCAATCAGAGTAATCAGCACATTAGACCTAGCACAAAATGTGGCCAGGCCATACAGATATTATTAGCATTTTAGTGGAGAGCATTATGCCAAAATGCATAACGTATGAGGCTAATTTCTTTAGTCTTTCGGTATATTTTTGCCAAATAAAACAGCTAGTATGGGAAGAAGCGGTGTTGTGTTTGTGCCAAAAATGTCACCGCGCTTGTGCTTAATTAGATTAGCTCCTGAATTAAACTTGTCATCCTCGATTTCTGTGGCTGCTGTGCTAAAGCTTGTTGAGTACTCACAAAATATATTCCAAGTGAAAACATTTTAGTCCCAAT
This sequence comes from Atethmia centrago, assembly GCA_905333075.3. Taxonomy (NCBI): domain Eukaryota; kingdom Metazoa; phylum Arthropoda; class Insecta; order Lepidoptera; family Noctuidae; genus Atethmia; species Atethmia centrago. The sequence goes on along the minus strand of HG995374.1, from coordinate 23,200,277 downwards.
TTTGGAAAAAATTGCCTCTCTACTTCATTTTGCCGACAATTTAACCAACTATAGTTTTAAAGAAAAATAATGAAACTGAATTATGGTAATAGTCTTAAGTAATCGAAGTAAGTATTAAAAGATCGAATTTCTAAAACCAACGTCATCACGCACAGTTGGCTAATTTGACATAACATACGAGTAACACTGACGCAGACAGAATAGAAATTAAATGTCAGTAAAAACAAACATTTGAATCGGAAATGTCATCGATAACGGTGTGTCAGCTTCAGCGTAAAGTGGTTGAGTGATGAAAGATTTATGATGTTCGTGCTATATAAATATAGGTAAAAAATTGTAGAACGCACTTTGGATACATCTTTTTATCGATACTCGAACGAAAATGTTTACTAAAACAATTTACTTGGCAAAGAACTACGTAGTTTCATGAGATTTAAAGGAAGTTGTCTTTGAAATTACATTTAGTATTAGTATTAGCTAAATCATAGATCTATAGGCAAAATACAATTGAAAAAAGTGTGTTGAGGTATGTCTATTTCTATCTGAGAGACTGTCTTAATCATTAAAAAGTTGAGAGCATTGCAGATATTGTTCTAGTAGGTTTAATGTCTAGCTAGTGCCTACAAATTTGAAGCACAAGACGTAACACAATTTATTTCCCACATGAACACTATTTTCGTACTCCAAAATAGAACGTCTATTTCTGTTCCCATATTGAACCGGGAATTAAATAAAAATATCGAGTGTGCTACTCGAATCCACACTCAATTTTAAGATAAGGCAGACCAAAATGGATTTCTAAAATACCTGCTTGCAGGCTAGTGCTTGGCCGTTAAGTGCTTTTAATATCATCATTGAACCCCTCTAGTTATAGGAAATTGCACTATAAAAAAATATTTGTGTAGAAGATCTTTATTTTAAGTGCAAAATGCACTTTGTTCTTTTCAGCTGCACAAATATATTTAGCGGTAAAATAATTTAAAACCTCATTCTATTTCTGTCAATCCTTTATCGTAAAATAGGGTAGGCCTCAGAAGCGTTATAGAAAAAGCAATTTAAACTCGTAATGTTCAAACAGTAAATACTTAGTCACATGTAAATACTCACACACTGACTTATAACTAGTTAGAATTTTATGTAAATTGTCTAGTTTTCCAATGTTCGTAAATAGGTGAGCACCATTGTATCTATCTCATAATTAATTTACCTGTCAGTGCTTCATTTTAATTAGTTTTACATATTGTGATGCAGTAATTTTATTGTAGGTGCAATTAATTAGAAGTTCAAAAGTGCCTTTCGTGTGCCTATTTGAAATAAATGATTTGACTTTGACTTTATAATTTGCAATGCAAAGGCATTTCAGTTCAAAAAGTTTCAATCAAATTGCAATGGTTTTGGCGGAATTCCCTGCATCCTGGTGGATATTACATACATAAATCACGTTCTAGAACAAATTTCTACTGCCAATATGTTACGGCCACGTTCAGGAATATGGACGCATGAGCGCAGATTTCTATTTGACATTTGACCATTCAACGTCATATAGGCTCGAAATCTTTCAGCGATAAACAGGCAAATGAATGAATATCAAACATCTAATAAACTGTCCTCCCATATCTATTATAACGTCAATTTATTTTGAAACAGTACCTAACTGTGGAATTTCTTGCCGGCTCTTCTCCATATTAAACGACCAATTGGAACCGTGCACCTAGCTTCTAAAGTTTCATAAGTGCCCATGTAGGATTAAATGATGGGTGCAATTTTTCAGTGTGCTAGCCATCCATTTTACAACACCCATGAGAAATAAAAAGCCACCCTTTTTAGCGTTACGGCGTATGAAAACTAAGGTTTTTTATAGAAAATCATCACATCCTTACTAATAATATAAATGCGAAAGTGGATTTGTTTGCTACGGCTACACGGCTAAACAGATTTGGATGAAATTTGGCTGATGGGTAAACCATAACCTGGATTAGTACATAGAATACTTTTCATATTCTTACGCGATCGAGACTTACGCGGATGAAACCTGGGCTCAGCTAGTAAGTTGTGTTTAAATTATTTTAAGGTTAGTTTAATCACGGTTAGTTGGACACGGGTTGAGGTGGTTTAAATAATGAGTTATCTTGTAGGTTAAACGTAGGCTTGAAAGTTGATACACTGAACTATGTAATCCGTTGCTTAATCAAGACTGCAAGAAACTCGATACAACAGCTTTTAATAACTCTTTTTATTTTTTCTTTTTATCTCTAATTTTTTCAGGATGTCAATGTCATGCATACCTGTTATTTGCACGGTTACTGAAATGCCGATGATTTAGATGTTAGTTTGTTTGAAATGTAAGTGACAGTGCTGTTGGTGTGCTTATTATAAAAAAGCTTTGCATTTCAAAGATTCGTAATGCAAAGAGTCGTAACGTGATGTTAAATAACCTATATTCTTTCTCAAGAATTGGGGTATCAAATACATAAATATTTTTCAAATCCGACGGTAGTTCCAGAGATTACCCCTAAATACAAACTTGCAAACAGATTTTACCTACTTATTTATAATATTACTAGCTGCGCCCCGCGTTTTCACCCGTATAAGTCTCGATCCCGTGGGAATAACGGAATAAAAGTATCCTATGTCCTAATTTAGATCATGATCTACCCATGTGCCAAATTTCATCTAAATCCGTTCAGCCGTTTTAGCGTGATGCCGTGATCAAGGGAAATAGGGATTCCGTTGTATAAATATAGATTATAAATTGAGTGGGTAGGAGCAACTTTCGTCCTCGTTACAGTCAGTTATATCATAAAACATATCCTATGGCACTTTAGAATTTTTGGAACGGTATTAGTAGGTACTTCAAGAGACTACCTGTTACATAACACATAATCAGCCTATAATGTTCCCACTGCTGGGACATAGGCCTCCTCTCTGTGAGAGGGAGTGGGCCGTAATCCACCACGCGGGCCCAGTGCGGGTTGGTAGATGTCACATGTCTTCGAATTTTTGGTTTTAGGCCATGCCGGTTTCCTTTGAGAGAAGTGGTGATGAAATAATTTACACAAAGTAAAGCGCCTGTCTGGGCTCAAACCTACGATCTACAACTCGTAAGTCGCGGCCGTTACCACTGGGCCACCACTGCTCTCAATTGAATTGTATAGAACTGTGTGTGATATGAAGTTTTATCTAAGATTCGTATCGATCAATAAACTTAAACGATCTTCCCTTGAATGTAAGTTTAAACTTGGATGTCAGTATGCAGGAACGTAAGTATAACATAGGTATACAAAATATTACGGCTCGAAAATAATATCTAAAGCCATGCGAATATTTCCTCCCCAAGGACTCCTAATGGATACGCCTACGTATGCCAAAAGGCGGTCGCTTCAAAATACGTGATTCCAATAATTATTTTAGGTTTCATTAGCATCTATTTGCTTCATTAATGCTGGAAAACCTTGACACTAATAAACGCTTCGAAATTACTACCATTAGATGATGTAAATCAATCATCCCAGATCAATCATCTTAGCCTATAACAGTCCACTGCTGGACATAGGTCTCCACAGGTGCCAAGCTGTGCTACAACACCCTGTCCTCCGCCTTCCGCATCCAGTTTGCCCCAGCTACCTTTTTAAGATCGTTAGTCCAGCTGGCTGGGGTTGTCCTACACTACGCTTGCCGATACGCGGTCTCCAATCAAGGATTCGTCTGCTCCCCCGGCCATCGGTCCTTCGACAAACATGGCCAGCCCACTGCCACTTCAGCTCGCTTACTCTGCAGGCTATGTCGGTAACTCCGGTATTCATCACAGATACTATCTCTTATTTTCAAATTAATGGATTTATAGAGAGATCATCCATTCTTCATTTATGATTTAACTATTTTAAACTAAAATTAAGGTTAATGGTATGATCTGTTATGATTTGGTTTCATATTCGTGACAGATTTTTTCCCATTATTTTAATTATTTGTACATAATATCATACGTATCCAAGGCCAAACACTTTCCAGAAACACGATATTAAACAAAGCCTTACTAAAAACCAACTCTGTGATCCTTTACATCCATTGTATTTTCTATTTTAGCTAAAAATAACGTTTATGTATGATCTGGTTTGTGATATTCGTGACAGGTATTTTTTCCATTATTTTTATTATTTGCACATGATATAATATGTATCAAAGGCCACACATTTTCCAGAAACACACTGTGATCCTTTAAAAATATATTCACGTTTCGTCTGGAAAATTATATAAGCGAGCGACCGTCAGCAAAAATATTTCAATTTAAAAGTATTTGTCAATTTGTTCACGTACGATACTGGCTCTTTGTATAACTATCTAAAAATAAAGTTTTATACTAATTTTATTAGGGTCCAGCCTTAAGTACTTAAACTTTAAGTATTCATTTTATAACTATATTGGGACCCTCTATTGTTATAACGAGGGTTATGACAAAACCCCAACTACGAATTAAATCTTTTCGACCCTGTGACCAAGTTTTATGTGAGATAGTTTGTGTTGAACATGGCAAAAAACTTGTTGGAAGGCTCTCGTGGCTAAATATTAACAGTCGCACGGGTTGATTGAAGGTTAAGCTATGCTTGCCGAGGTCGGTCCGTGGATGGTTGACCATCCACGGATTACACATTGAGATCTTTGTGAGCTTTCGTGCCGGAAAGCACGTTAAACCGTTGATCCCAGCTGTCATTTTTAGATCTTTGACAGGCAGAAGCCTGAAAGTTTGACAACCAGTTTTACCAAGGGCTGTCGTATTACCCAGTAACTGGGTTGAAGAGATCTGATAAGCAATCATTCCATGTAAAATACTGGTATTCAGCTGCATCCGTTTATACTGGAAGGCTTCCCCAGCATAGTTGGGAAGTGATTCGGCAGATTATGAAAGATTTTATTGAACATGGCATACAAATACTAGTTCATTTTTGTGGGGTCGTTGTGGTTTTCGTTTAGTTCCAATTTAACAGGTAACAAAGTTAGCAATAAGCAAATACACGTAGCATTCATGCATATCAAATCTATAAAATGATTTGCATATATATAGTGGAACAAATTTTGGGTGTATGTATGTGCCAATTTAAAACAGTGATTTGACTGCAATTGTTTGGTTTTAGAAAGATTCAAGCTTCAACAAAAACCTCGTAGCCCTCGTAGCACTATCGTAGACCCTCTACGCCGTAGACAACGGACGTTCTACAGACAAATAATGTGGAACACATATTACATGCTAATGAAAACATGCTTTGTATGGCGCCGGCAAGACTGAGTTCCACTATAAAAATGATCGCAAAAGTTTAATAATAAATCATTTCTTCAACCTTTTCTTTTATGAAAACTGTTCATGAATGCTTTTTGGGCCAAAATTGTAGTTTTTTGTCAAAACAAATGTTTAACAACGGACTGAATTGAAAGAACAGGTTTTTGTGTATGCAAATATTTTACCAACAGTTAGAATAATAAAGCTATAGTTTGAAAACATTCTCGTGAACTTTAAACTATACATACACTTTTTTAGGGTTCCGTAGTAAACAAGGAACCCTTATAGTTTCGCCATGTCCGTCTGTCTGTCTGTCCTCGCTGTAGTTCAAAGACGCTTAGTACTAGAAAGCTGTAATCTAGCATAAGTATACATATTAATCACGCCAACAAAGTGCTAAAATAAAATCTTTTTTTAGGGTAGGTACCCTAAACGACGGGGGCGTAATGTGGGGATGATATTTTTTTTCTCGTCACACCATGGAGTGTGGGGTATCGTTGGATAGGCCGTTCAAATATTGTGGGTCTGTGAACACCAGTTTTCGATTCAAGGATCCGCTTGCGTAATATTAAGCATTAAAGTGCTAATTTTTGTTAGAGTCAAGTGTCGCCGCCCCCTCCCCTGCCTGCTAAATGGTTATTTATGGAGATGTTAAAAAAATCATGAAATTAAAAGGAAAACTATCACAGCTAAGTAGGCTTTACAAGTTAACGAGTAATAGTCGACCAACTTAAATTTTCAGTTGAAGAATTGACCGTGGCATATATCAATGTATGAAAGAACATGTAATGAACATGGATAAATTCATCCCACCTACGACACGCACTCGGCCGGTTTTTATTAATATAAAATGCTTTGATTTAGACCTGTATTTTCTAAAACATTGTCATTTTGACAGACTAATGGACTAGGTACATGTGATAATCCTCACGAAACAAGCGTTTAATTAAGCATAATGCTCTTAACTGGAATCCGCTCGCGTCCAAAACCCTCTTATCAAATTAATGACAGTCCGTCGCCACCACGAAATTAATTAGCAGATAATTTAAAATGGATTATCAATATCAGATCTTACTAAAATACGAACGCAGCATTAATTTGGCGTACTCTGAGTTGATGGAAAACTGGCCAAGTATTTACCGAGCGGCCAAGCTTCCCTTTTAGCCAAGGATCTTTGAGAAGCTTCTTGTAACTGTCGGGACTTCGGGAGCGCGCGATTGTAAACATCTGGTCCCTAAGTCTCGTTCGCGTAATTTTCGGGAAATATTTTTTTCTTGTTTGAACGTTGGAGACAATTCCTGGGAGTCGAGTTACTAATGGGATGTTACTTTTTAGTACAGTCGTAAGGAACCTGAGGTTAACTGCATACGTACGTCTAATTATTATGCTGCGCTGTGTTCCTTCCTACATTTACGTAAGCTTTAGGAAGTTTCTTGAATTTTGACATTGCAGACGTTCTTAAATGAATATGTTTACTTTTAATGTTACTAATTTAATTACTAAAAAGCTCTATAACTTTTAATATAGCTTCACATTTTCTATGTTACATTGAATAAGTGTTAAGTATAAATAAAACTAGGTATGAAAAATAAAACGTAATCCTAAAATAAACACGGCTCATAACTTCCTGTTTAATATTTTCCATTTCCCAATACAGGCACGAGCCATCGATGACTTTAATCAGGCTTACTGTTAAGCCTCCATGCCTCCGCCACATGACGTGACCGGACTGAAAATAATCCCCAAAAACGCATTATGACACTTTCCTGCCACAAAACTTTACACCCAGTGTATGCTCGTTTAAAACGAGCGCTCGTTATTTACATCTTAAACGGAAAAGCCCTGAAATTTGTATAATACTTAACTAAAATTCCTCAAACTTTACTTAACAGATTATGCTACTTGCATACTGGGAATGCAATTCCAATTGCATAAACAAATAGTTTTTCATGAATATTTGTTACATAAAATTTATTACATACCAGCAATTAAAGATTGAATCCGTTACATAATAAGAAAACAAAAAGTTTTAAAACCATCAATTAAAAGTCGTAAACAGTATTGTCACGAGAGCTAATCACACAAAAAAATCCAAATTCTAATTTTATATTGAGATCGATTTTGGAATAAGGTGTTCGCGGTTCGAGGCTGGCGATGTAACCGGGACGCCTCGGGCGCGGGCGCGCTCTCCCACAGTCGGGTGGATACTGGATGCTGGCTTTGTCGCAGGAGCCTGCGTCACAACCACTGGACCTCGACACCTTTTTTGTGGGACCCTAATTAATAACCAGGCGTGACGCGGACTCGCTCCACATCAAATCTCTTTCTACACTGAGCCGAGGGCGGGTGTTTTATCGCGAATTGTTAATGAAAGCGATTCTTGGCGGCATCTACAAATAGTCCTCTCGTGATTCAGGGCGCGTGGTCGAACGACAGCCGTCCCGGCACGCCAACGACTCCTTTTGTAAAGTAATTTATGTAAAATTGCACGATGCTGACATTTTTACGCGACTTTCCGCAGAATTACAAGTTGGTTTTATGTGTTGTGGTCAATTTGTTCAACCGCTTCTTTTATTATTGCGACATTTTGTAAGTCTGCTTTTTTATTTTTAAGATGATTATTCTTTGGTCATTGCGCATTTTCTGACACGTTTAGGATCTCTCTGTACAGATGAACGTCAATAAAATGAAATAAACGTTTCGTCTTTTGAATTACGCTTGATGGTAATAAAAGCGAGCCGTATTTATACATTAATATTTTAATACATTACATATTGATGTTATGGTTTCCGTCAAGCTTATAAATAAAACAGATTTTTAAAAAGCGAAGAAGAAGCTTATTTCACATCGACATTAAAACGAATAAAAAACAAAAGAAGCTAAAGAAAGAAATGAAAAAAGAAATAATCCAAATTGAAAGTAATATAAATGAGTGCTAACAGTTCTCTGCTCAAAAACATCAGGATGGCGCCCGTCGCTCGCTGGTAGGTACTTCATACTACATCTTATAATTACTATGCCGTTTCACTGCCAAATCTCGGGATGAGTTACTAACTCGTTGTCATACAATGTGATCGGTTTGTTAATTTTGACCTTATTTAGAAGGTTAATTGTTTTTGACTATAGCTGTCGTTTTTCTTCTGAACTAACACTAGTATCTTCGTTATTAGTGTAACCTAGCGTAGTTTTCATCGCTTAGTATACCAGCGTTCACTCATTTCAAACGTCAATAAGTCAAATTGTCTTCGAAACTGTTTTAACGTAGGTTACGTTAAAAAAGTAAGAAATGGTAACATTATCAGATGATAAAAATAGTCCAAAATGTGCTTTAGGAACCGGAAAACGCATCTTAAAGTAGTTCATACATCCACATAAATCCTTACCTGTCTACAAAAAGACAGAATCGCTTCGCATGTTTTCGTGGCACTCCAATTTTACTAGTACAAACATTTGATCGCAGCTTCACTAGTTTCTAGTCAAAGGATTTACAAAGTTTAGTAACGTAGCCTTACTCAATTTGACCTTACGTACATAACTTAGTTATTCTTGCCTAGTTTGGTTAAGTCAAACCTAGATTCCGATACGAAATCGTCTAACTCAAAAATACTTGTGCATTTTTGTACTAAGGCATTTTTGTGCGTAAATGGTGATACGCAGTGTCAGTTAATTTTTTGTAGGTATTTTTTTTCTAGTTCTTACTTATTGTTTAATTAGCTTAACGTCAATCTATTTGCTTAGCTTTTTTCCACCAATATTAGGGTCGGCTTCGAGTCTAACGGGATGCAGATACACGTATTATACATGGAGCGACTGCTTATTTGACCTCCACAACCCAGTTACTGGGTATCTAATTAATCTGGTATAATTTATCTGGGTATCTCGGTTTCTGGGTATAATTTATCTGGGTATCTGGGTTTCTGGGTATAATTTATATGGGTATCTGGGTTTCTGGGTATAATTTATCTGTGTGTCTCGGTTTCTGGGTAAAATTTATCTGGGTATCGTGCTAAGTTAACAAGCTTAAAGTACGTGTAAAAAAAAAAATTGTCATTCCTGTCAGGGGATCGTTCTGTGGAACACTTTTTATTGTAAGAGGTCCCCTCGACAGCAATGACAATTTTATTTATCTGTTTAGTCAGCGAAACCTTTCGCTTTGAATATACAGATTAACTAATATAACTTGTTTTTCACTTTTTTCACATTTCAGAGTTGGACCCCTAGTAAAAGTTGATCAATTTTATGAGTACTTTACTCCCTTAAAGTTTGTGCCTTCTTTTACCTGCCATACTGTAAAAAAGCCTCTACAAGTGACGGTATTAAGGTGATACCAGTTTCGTAATTTCATTATAAAACTGCATTCAAAATTTGTGTATTAGGTAACTGAAAACTCTGGCTGAAAATATTTTTTATACATACCTTAATTTATTTTTAAACCGTTTTTATTTGGTTTGGCACTCTTATGTTGTATTATTTTGGTTGCAACGCATTGGTGCGCTCTCTTTTTCGCAAGTGAAAGTAATTGACTCTGTCACTCTCTTACAGACATGCTATAATAGCCCAGTCATAGCCCAGTTCGCTATGATTTATTTTTTACGTATCACCTTAAGACGCTGAAAACACCTAAACCGCGGTCACTGTCAGACTGCATAGAAATGAAAGAGAAGCGCGATGACACAACGCTTGTAATTTATTGCAAAATATGAAGCAATTATCTATGTATTTACTCAAAATTGAGTTGAGTAATCGAAAATAAAAAGCAACCAAGTTCTACATTCAAATAAGACGTTCTTGTTATTCATTAAATACGTAACGTATGTGTTTATTTACATAACTAAATGATAAGATGATTACTAAATACACATAACATATACATTAACTAAATTAAATTTAAACGTATGTTGATATTTCAGGGGCGTGCCGTCCATAGAGGCAATTAGGCCTAGCCTACCCTACCAACAACGCCAAATGCATTTATTTTAACTATGTAATACAATAATACAAAATATTAAAAAAAAGTTAAACTCCTGTTAAAACTCTTATAGCAACTTGTCGCAGACGCCACGTGACTCACAGTTCGACGGAGCTTACGTACGTACGCAAGGCAAGGAATCGTTTCGCCTAAATTTCATTGATAAATTTACGCACACTCGTGTATATTTTCGTGTGTATGAACGGCACACAATAGTGAAATGGTTTAAATTAGGGGCGTAACTCCGGCGGCAGGAGCTTGGTCCTCATTGGTCGTGTGTAAAGTGAAAATTTAATGAATGAAAAATATTGAAGACCAGGGTTCCCAATTTTTGGAGAATTCCCCGAATTGCGGGGAAGTTTCCTTCATGACTGGCCCCTGGTCTGTATAGCAAACTCTTTGAGTGACCTGTCAAACTTCCGCACGCATGTCCCATAGCCTCTTTGAGTTTCGTCATTCCGAGTCGACAAAATGGCGCGATTCTGCCTGTTTACGCGATTCTGCGTTCCCCTTGCGCGTATTTATAATGTAGAGCATTAACAAGGCAACGCAAATAACATTACATGTTAAACATCTAGCAACGTTTCGCTCCGGAACGTATTTTAGTAAATTCTATAATAATATGTGGTCACGCCCACATTTTGGCATTAGTCGACCGCAATGTTATGTTGTCGATTTGGTTAATGTTTTTGCTATGCAACATAGTTGTTTTGTGTTTTTCCATTAGTGAATATCATACTAGTGTAGAATGCAAAGTTACATTTAAAATAAATTTAACAATGTGTGAATTGTGTCATTAAAAGTATGAGACGGTCTTTCATAACGGGTATTTTGAATGTTTTCAAGTGCTCAGTGATCGTAAATTAAACATTCTTATCAGCTAAAGATTTATTTGTGTTATGTTGACGTATCAAGCATAGTGATAAGATAAGAACCGAAGCTAAGGGGCTTACAGAGTTCCCGGAATAATGGTGTAAGCATACCCTTTTTTTTTTTTTGCAATAAGGTTATTTTTTGATAAGCTTGTAATTAAAAAAAACGTATAGAAATCTCTGTTCTTTCTTTGAGTATTGTAAAGAAGCGTGGTTTTAAGAAAGTTACGTATTATCTTTTGGACTTATTGCTTTTGTTTTATAAATATGACGATATTTGTACGAAAAAGTCGCTCACGCTACTTTCAACTTCGAATTAGCAATATATTGCAAGGTGAAACTGCACTAAACCCTATATTACCTGGTAGCTTATTTCATATAACAACTTCAATGACTAGGGGTTTGTAGAGCTACGATCCGTATTTTCTGAGTTGTCGTAGTTTTAGTGAACGCTCGCGTGTCAATTCTACCGACTATGGTGACATCGGTACAGGATATCGATTTGGAGAATTATAACAGTAGAGGGACAATTTTTATTTAACATGAAAGAATTTGAATTTAATTTATTTTTAAAAACATGCGCGGATATTTTTCTGAAACCGATATTTTATACGATATTATACAGAAAAAAACTTGTGACATCGCGTATTGTGTTAAAAAGATAAATCAATTCGAGTCATTTGTAGCTCGTTACAGAGACAGGTTCGAGATCAATTATGATGCAACTGCTCTCATAACCGGACCACCTAAAAGAAAGCGCAATGTCGATGATGTAAAAATACACTATCGGCGAATTTTTACCGAAATAATTTATAATATACTTAGCGAATTAAGAGATCGACTGAATATTAAAAAATTAAAATTCTTTGAGTTACTTTGTTGTGAGAATTTTAGTAAATATAGTGAACAATTCCTTGAAAAGGAAATCAGAGAGTTCACTAATACTTATCAGGCAAATTTTAATTTAGATAGATTAAAAAATGAACTGCGCTGTATTTATAGATCGCCTGAATTTACGAATTGTAGCATATATTATAGTATCATTCAAAATTTGTATAAAAATCATTTAGATAAAGTTTTTTCAGAAGTTTTACGTTTGGCGAAGTTTATTGTTACTATCCAAGCAAGCAGCGCATCGGCAGAACGTTCATTTTCGTCCTTAAAACGTCACACCTATCCTACACAAACCACACCACACCTATCTAAGAAACACACAAAGTCAGCAACGACTCACAAATCTATCTTTAATTTCTATAGAAAAAGAATTACTGGTCGAACTACGACGCAAGCCTACTTTTTATGACGAGGTTTCAAAATCATATTTGTAAAAGGATAGGCGCGTAGATTTAATTTATAAATGAGTTGATTTTTTCACTAATTTCAAACCCGTAGTTAGCTTATTAAATATATTTATACATGCGAATCACATGAAATAGGGCCTTTAAAGGCCACTTCGGATATCTTGCAAGTAATGTGTTCTGTAATTATCACCCACCCATTTGGTTATGATATTTGAGGTGGCCGAATCTTTCTTCTGTTTGCATCGTCAGAAAATCGTGTTTTGAACCTTGAATAATGTGGTGAGTTCTTGTATTTATAACTTTTGTTTTTACAGGATTATTTTCATGTTTTTTTTTTCCAAATTTTTTAAATCAATGATGACTACTTTGAGGGTCACCATATGTTGACCGACGCTGGGATGTTGCGCGAATTGGTTTTTTTTTTTTGGTGTCTATTTGCGTGGCCTACCCTTCGTGGAGAACCACTGCACGCCACTGTGATATTTAATACAGATATTTTGGATTGGAACTCAATGTAAGAGGTTAGTTTAACGTTAATTTGTATCGAGATTTTTTTTCAAAACGTGTTTTAGTACCAACCAAGTTCTAGGAAATATGTTCAAAACATATTTTTTTCTGATACCACAAACTATACAGATTTCACAATTTTTTTCTTAAGACAAACCTATTTTGGTCATTTGCCTCTTGTCAGCGCCTTAGCGTTCGTCAGGTGCATCCTGTGCAGTCATAGATAGCAATAAGCAGGGCGTTATCAACTTGCTGACTGCCTAATCCCCTCACCACAACAAGAGAACATCTTATATCTCGTGTTAAAATAATTAATGGTCACACTAAATGCGCATTCACGATCCAGGAGTGGCAAAGGTGGTCCTAAGGGCAAGTACCTTAACCGTAGTCGCTACATGAAAATGGTCTAAGGAGACTGTCCTTAACTTTATGAGATATTATGATCTACATTCACAGATTTTGAAAAAAATGTACAGTCATAAAAAAAATGGGCAGTTTTCACAAAAACTTTTTTTAATGCTCGTCGATCCCGTTTCTTATAAGGATCAGAAAACTCTATGGGGCTAAATGAGGTTTGAGTACTAGAAAAGTCAGAAATTGCAAAAACTATTCCCATATATTTTGTAGGAAATGAGGATCCATCTTACTTTTTTACAATGGACTAGCCTAGCCGAAAATAAACAAAAAAAAATTAACTTCAACGAACGAATATGTGTTATAATTTAATTTGGTTTGCGATCAATATTTACATAGTTGATTGCTTTTGAAAAACTTTTATCATACAAAGGTTTTTTGCGATATCTGACTTTTGTAGTGGACAGGCATTTTTAACGTTTCCCATCCAAGTCTGAAAAATCTAAATTACCTATTTGAGGTCCTTTTCTTCTCGGAAATCACAAATAACAAACTATCTTGTTCTTAAAGCAAATAAATGTATAACGCGTATTGGTTCGAATTTTAAATTATTCGTTTATTTTCGCATCTGTCCATCAAAAAAAGTAAGTTTGAGTTTCTTTCCTACGAAATGTATGAAAAAATTTGTGCGATTTCTGACTTTTCTGGTACTCAAACCTCTGTTGATCTTATAGTTTTTTGATCCCTGTAAGAAACAGGATCGATAGGCACCAAAAAAAGTTTTTCTGAAAACTGCCTATTTCCTTGCTGACTGTACATTTTTTCAAAATCTGTGAATACAGATCTCAAAACTTAAGGACAGTCTCCTAAAACCGTTTTCCTGTAGCTACAACGGTTAAGGTAGCTTCCCTTACTGTCCCGTCTCAAAAATCCACCCTGTATATATATATATATATATATATATATACTTTCATATTTTCTTATTCCTAAGCCTCCCGAATTGTCGTATAAGCTGCGGTAGCCAGAATATTGAGAAAATTCTTGGCTGCGTAGTGCGCGGGTTCCAATTACTCATTATATGTGGGATTGTCTGCCGTAGCCTGGCTGCCGCAGTCTAACTGCCTAGTGCGCGCCTGCCCTTATGTTTATGTGTTCGGTTACCTACACGCCGGATATTAAATCTTGGTTATTACCTGTTAAGCCACCCATAAGCTACTTTCATCGCTCTCCTGATGTATAAGGGTTCTATTTTACATCTTTTGGGGCAGATTCATATTTGGGTACATCTGTAATCCGCGCTTAACTACGCGTGGTTTTAACTAGAGGTATTTAATGCTTCGTTTACTTGTACTTGCCCTTTTAAGCGACTTCCGAAGGAGGAGGTTATATGTTCGTCTGTGTGTTTTTTTATATATGTTCACCGATTTGTCCGTCAATAAATGGTGGACCGTTTCTGAAATATATTTTTTTTTCGTTTGAAAGGGTGAAGTGGGCCCATTATCACTAAGTCAGAATCTGATGGGGGATCCCATGGAAATCGAGGGAAAACCTCAAATTTTGTAGGCATACATAGCGATTTGGGTATTTTTTTATAATAACTCGTGCGTTTGTTCTCGACCACCATTTGGTGAAGATAAGATAAGATAAAGATATTTACTTCGCAAATATGGGTACAAAACACGGTGACATAATAAAATATAATTAGCAACAGCCATATTTAACCAGAAGGCATGCAAAAGTACAAAAATACACGAAAGATGCTATGTACATAATAATAAAGATATACAATGTCAATATAACGATTGATTTACTATAATTACAATTTAATTATGAAGTGCTTCAATAGTTATTTGTATTATACACAATTCTTTTGCAGTCAACTTTTTTTATATTGGAATTAAATAAAATAAAAAATTATATGAAATTAAAATTAAATGTCATATTTTTCAAATTCTAATCATTATAAAAAGTAATCAAGAAATTTCTTTCTCCATTAAAAATGATGTCACACTCTAATAGGCTTTGTCTACTAAAAAAATCGAAGTTTTCTTTTAAATAACGTCAAGTTATTTCTTTCCAACTCATAGGTTATAATAATAAATTATAAATGACTGGCGCCATGTAGCAGACAATTTGCGCATTAAAGTCGTTCTCGCACTAGGGACATAGCCTACTATTATCACGCCTATTTCGTGGAAATACGTCAGCTATGCGGTCAAAACAATCAGGGTTCAACTTTACAAACACTGCCATTTCTAAAATATAAAAAAAAAAAGTGTGGTAAGTTAAAATTTTATTCTGTTTAAAATATGACACGCAGCTATCAGTTGTTTGCAGTTTAAAAATGGACCGTATGCATCTTTTCTGTGCTTTGACTGCAGATTCTCTTTCAGTGGAGTTGCCCAAAAGATAACGCCGTATCGTAGGTGGCATTCGACTAAACCATGGTATGCAGTCAGGAGTGCGTCTAGATTTACAATAGACGACGAAGTATGTAAAGCGTAAGCGGATGTGCTTAGTTTTTTACAGTGAAGTGGAACTGATGATGAAGACCACAGATGGCCACCGGAACTACGTAATAATATGAAGTGTTACGGGGTAGATTAAAGAATAAACTGTATTCAGTAAAACTGCTTGTATTTCTGCCTACCACGGCACTTCTTTAAAACAATTACAGGTACAAAAACAACAATAAGGACTATGGACAATTTGCACAAGTAAAACAGAAAATATAAAATAGTTGGAGCCGACTGGGTGAGACTAGCGTTCTCAAAAATTCTGGAAGCTATGCGTGTCGCTATACCGAGCGCGCATTCGCCTTGAGGCAAGGTCGAACACTGGGGTCGTTGACCTCTCCCAGTGGGTTCAAAATAATGCACATCACGGTCCGGCCACGATCGGTTCCGAAGATTTCCGACCGTGCCCGAATGTGTGTTTCGTTCCCCAATCTGGACGTGCATTCGTTTTACATATATAAAGTTGTGGAGTGTAAATAACTGTGTGTAATAATAATTGTAATATATATAGAAATATGTCCATAGATATTTTGTGTGTTATAAATATAGTAAATAAGTAATTGTTGTGAATAATATATAATGTGCTAACCATGGTATAGACAATAATTCCTCGTTTGTTGTCTATGACGAACAAAACGTAAATATGACAGCTGACATGTCGAACGAGGAATTATGTTAGGTTATGTAATGTGTTGTGTGTAGTGTTTACAATTAGCTTTTAAGAGATATAATTAAGAAACTAATCGTTCTAACCACTACACTACTCCCCCCCTGAGACCGTGGTTACTAATTACGGGCGATAGTAATCAGGAAATCGTACAGTGCGACCGGTGCGGGTTTTTTTCTCGACGGTGATGTTTGGCGGCGGAAGCGTGTTTGCCCCCGTTGATGTTGTCGTCGAGCTGGGAGTGCTGTTGATGTCGTTGTTGAGGTAAGCGGGCTTCAACCTATCTACAGTGACTGTTGTCTCTCTCCCCTTAACCTCAATTTTAAAAGTTTTGTCGCCCCTTTTTAGCACCTTGAATGGCCCGGTGTAAGGTGGGTCGAGTGGTCGGCGCACGGCGTCATGACGAAGGAAGACGTGGGTTGCCGCAGCTAGACTGCTGGGCACATAGAACGGCTTCTCGCCGTGTCGACTCGCCGGTTCTGGTGACAGCTTCGCCATCAGAAGTCGGAGTCGCGCCGCGAAGTCGGTGTAGTCTACGGTGCCGGTGAGTGAAGGGCTTATGAACTCCCCTGGGAGTCTGAGGGGCTCCCCGTAAACTAACTCGGCTGCTGACCCCTTTATGTCCTCCTTCCAGGCGCTGCGGATGCCCAGCAGCACCAGAGGAAGAGCCTCGGACCAGTTGGTGTCCGTGTGGCATCGGATTGCCGCCTTCATCTGGCGGTGTAGGCGTTCGACCATGCCATTGCAGGCTGGGTGGTACGCCGTGGTTGGCCGATGCTGGCTACCGAGGAGTGCTGCGATGGAGCTGAACAGCTTGCTCTCAAACTGCTTGCCCCTGTCGGTAGTGATGCGATGTGGGCAGCCGAAGCGAGACACCCAGCCAGCGATGAAGGTGCGGGCGCATGTCTCAGCCGTGATGTCGGTGATAGGATATGCCTCAGGCCAGCGAGTAAAGCGGTCGATGACGGTGAGGCAATACCTGAAATTATTAGATACTGTTAGTGGCCCTACTATGTCCATGTGGACATGGGAAAAACGTTGGGAAGGAACAGGGAAAGGAGAGGTGGGAGAGGATATGTGCCGCGTGATCTTGTTTCTCTGGCACTCTATACACTCTCTGGTCCAGGCCCTGCAGTCCTTCTTCAGGCCAGGCCAAACGAAGCGTGCGGAAATCAATTTGACCGTGGCCTGCCTGCCAGGGTGGCTCAGCTGATGAAGCTTCTGGAACACCTGCCTTCTGAAGGGTTCTGTAACATAAGGGCGGGTGTTACTGGTGGAGACATCGCAGTGCAGCTCCGCCCCTGAGTCGGGGAAGCGCACTCTTTCCATCTTGAGCGATGTGCTGTTGCTTGCCAGGAGGCCTTGAAGCTCAGGATCGCTTTCCTGGGAATGTGCCAGAGCCGTGTAATCAAGTGTTGGAAGTGTTATCGCCTCTACTCGTGACAGTGCATCCGCCACAACATTGTCCTTGCCTGCTACAAACTGGATGTCCGTGGTGAACTGGGCTATGTAGTCCAGGTAACGAAACTGCCTCGGTGAGCAATTCTCCCTACTGTGCGCGTACGCGTATGACAGGGGTTTGTGATCCGTGTAAATGGTGAAGTGTCTACCTTCAACCATGTGCCGGAAGTATCGGACTGCGTCGTAGATGGCTAAGAGCTCCCTGTCATACGGGCTGTACTTTTTCTGCGATGCGGACAAACGCCTGGAGAAAAATGCTAATGGTCGCCATGAATTACCTGCCTTCTGCTGTAGTACTGCGCCTATTGAGGTATCTGATGCGTCTGTAAATATAGCAAGCTCAGCATTGGGGTCTGGGTGTGCTAGCAAGGCAGCCTGGGACAAACCATGTTTGCAAGCATTAAAAGCATGTAGCATTTCTTCCGACAAGCTAATTGGCTGATTTCCTTTGGTTTTAGGCCCTGAGAGGACAATGTTTAGCGGCGACTGCAAGCGAGCGGCTTCTGGTACAAAGCGGCGATAAAAATTGAACATACCCAGGAAGCGACGCATCTCCTTGACGGTCTTGGGAGCTGGATAGTCCTGGATCGCCTGCACCTTCTCCGGCAGGGGACGAATACCTTCTGCGGACAACTCATGCCCTAGAAAGGTGATGGAGGTCTTGCCAAACTCACACTTCGCAGAGTTAACTAGGATGCCGTAGACAGATAACCGCTTCAGGAGCTGGTGCAGATGCTCGGTGTGCTGGGCTGCCGTCTCTGAGAACAGGAGAATGTCATCTAAATAACAGTAGCAGAACGGCATTCCACGGAGCACCTCATCCATGAAACGCTGGAATGTCTGTGCTGCGTTCCTGAGACCAAACGTCATATATGGGAATTCATACAGCCCGAACGGAGTGGTGATCGCTGTCTTTTGGATATCAGCTGACTGGACAGGTATTTGGTTGTACGCTTTAATTAGGTCAATTTTACTGTATATTCTGCTGCCAGCCAGCTGATGTGAGAAGTCCTGT
This sequence comes from Atethmia centrago, assembly GCA_905333075.3. Classification (NCBI taxonomy): domain Eukaryota; kingdom Metazoa; phylum Arthropoda; class Insecta; order Lepidoptera; family Noctuidae; genus Atethmia; species Atethmia centrago. The sequence goes on along the minus strand of HG995374.1, from coordinate 23,181,343 downwards.
ATGTGCGGGATGGGGTATCTGTCCGGGACAGTGCGGGCATTCAGTGCTCTGTAGTCTCCACAAGGCCTCCAGCTGTTGTCCTTCTTGGGAGCGAGGTGAAGCGGTGAGGACCATGAACTCTCAGATGGTCGTGCCGTGCCGCTCGCTAGCATCGCCTCGAACTCCTTCTGAGCGACCTTGAGCTTGTCTGGTGCGAGACGGCGAGGGCGACTGAAAATGGGCGGCCCTGGTGTGGTGCGGATGTGGTGCACAGTACCGTGACTAACCTGCCTTTGTTTTCCCGCAGGCCGTGTGATCTCCGGGTACTGCCGAAGAAGCTCATGGTACTTCGTGTTGCCACCAACCGACTTCACTGAGGCAATGTCAGCTGCCGAACCGGTTGCTAGAGACGCCGTGGAGGACAGCTGGGTTAGCCCGTCGATGAGGCGGTAATGATTTAAATCGACCAATATGTTATAATGCGCCAGAAAATCGGCGCCTATGATGGGTTTTGTGACGTCAGCGACCACGAACTTCCATGAGTACACACGGCGGAGCCCTAAGTTTAAATGGAGCTCGACCCAACCGTATGTGTTGATGGCGGTTCCGTTGGCCGCGTAAAGTTGGTACGTCGTCTTGCTGCGCCGCTGCTGTAGTGCTGTACGTGGGTACACACAAAGATCGGACCCTGTGTCCACTAGAAATGTGGTTTTAGTGGACCGATCTGTGACAAATAGGCGGCGTGGTTTGTTGGGGCAGCCATTTGCCGCTACTTCCGGCTGCCGGTGGCATTTCCCGCGAACGTACACGGCGTTGTGCACCGCGTGGCCTTTTCACCAAAACTGTTGTGGTACCAGCAGTGGTCGTCGTTCCACGGGCCTCTGGAGCGCGAGCGGCCGCGCCGACTAGGGGTCCGTTGTCTGCCACCACGCCTGAACCTGTCAGAGGATCGCGAGTGGTGATGTACCTGACCACGTGTTTGAAGCGCCGCTACCTGTTTTGTTAACCCAGCTATGCATTGTTTCAGCTCGCTGATCTCGCTGCAGGTGTTCGTGCTTGCCACGGCGGGAGGTGATGTGAGCGCCGGGGCGGGCGCAGGCGCGATCTCGTGCACGCGGTCGGCTAAATCTGCGACAGACTGGAGGGCAAGATTAGGCTGTGACGCGATAACCGTCTGGATGTTGGTTGGCAGCCTACTCGCCCACAACGTGGACAGAAACGCCTCTGGCACATTTGGTCCAGCCAGGGTTTGAAGGTGCCGTAAAAAATGAGAGGGTTTACGGTCGCCTAGCTCCTCGTGGGTGAGGATCTGTTGCACCCTTTTTTCCCGTGAGTCAGAGAGCCTACGTATTAGCTCGGCCTTTAGCTTTACGTACTTGTCCTGGGCTGGCGGGTTTTCGATAATGTCCCGCGCCTCCACCATATATCGGTGATCAAGCTGGCCCACGACGGTATAGAATTTTGTGCTGTCGGCCGTAATACCGGCGATCGTGAACTGACCTTCAACCTGGGCGAACCAAAGTGCTGGCTCCTCTGGCCAGAATGGCGGCAATCTGACGCTCACTCTGCAGACGTCCTGTTTCTCTGCCGACGCTCCTCCAGTCGTCGCTTCTGCTGCTCCGGTTGACATGATGATCGTCAGGCTTCTGTGTTCTTCTCGGGGTCACCAATGAAGTGTTACGGGGTAGATTAAAGAATAAACTGTATTCAGTAAAACTGCTTGTATTTCTGCCTACCACGGCACTTCTTTAAAACAATTACAGGTACAAAAACAACAATAAGGACTATGGACAATTTGCACAAGTAAAACAGAAAATATAAAATAGTTGGAGCCGACTGGGTGAGACTAGCGTTCTCAAAAATTCTGGAAGCTATGCGTGTCGCTATACCGAGCGCGCATTCGCCTTGAGGCAAGGTCGAACACTGGGGTCGTTGACCTCTCCCAGTGGGTTCAAAATAATGCACATCACGGTCCGGCCACGATCGGTTCCGAAGATTTCCGACCGTGCCCGAATGTGTGTTTCGTTCCCCAATCTGGACGTGCATTCGTTTTACATATATAAAGTTGTGGAGTGTAAATAACTGTGTGTAATAATAATTGTAATATATATAGAAATATGTCCATAGATATTTTGTGTGTTATAAATATAGTAAATAAGTAATTGTTGTGAATAATATATAATGTGCTAACCATGGTATAGACAATAATTCCTCGTTTGTTGTCTATGACGAACAAAACGTAAATATGACAGCTGACATGTCGAACGAGGAATTATGTTAGGTTATGTAATGTGTTGTGTGTAGTGTTTACAATTAGCTTTTACGAGATATAATTAAGAAACTAATCGTTCTAACCACTACAAATACATACGGGTTTACGGGTTGCGATTCGATTAGTTACTTTAATATGTTTTTTTTTTTTGGGTGGGAAATCATCAAATAACTTCTCCCGCTCTGGGCGGAGCGGGAGGGTGTGTCAGACTCTTACTGACTAAAACCCACCCGTATTCCTTCCGTTGCCTGTGTTGCCAGGGGCCGGTTGCTTTTTTGATTATTATTATTTATTTGTTTATTATATCTCAATTATAATACCTTTAAATAAAATATTTATTTGGGACACGCACAGGAAATACAACATTAAAAAAATAAAATTAACGCTAACAAAATCATGGAAACAAAATAAAAAATAACAGTTTAAAAAATGTAATAGTGAAAACAAATTTCTCCAACTTCAAATTTAAGTTGGTCGACTATTACTCGTTAAATTGTAAAGCCCACGTACCTGTTATCGCTGGATAGGTCCAACGATATCCCACACTATGGGATAGACGAGAACAAAAATATCATCCCCACATTACTTGCAAACGCTAAAAATTTTTTTTACAAGATTTTATTTTAGCACTTTGTCGGCGTAATTAATAGGTATACCTATGCCAAATTACAGTTTTTTAGTGCTTAGCGTCTCTGAGCTACAGCGGGGACAGACAGATAGACAGTCGGACATGGCGAAACTATAAGGGTTCCTGGTTTACTACGAAACCCTAAAAAGAAGGCCTCGCACAGGAGGCCAAAAAGGCTCCTATCTCAGCATGATGCTGCGATATTTAAAAAAAAAACAAATACCGGGCCCTATCAGAATACCAGTATTGACTGGTATTCTGATAGAGCCCGCTGTGATGCCCATGGACACACCTATAGACACAAAAAAAAACCCAATAGAGTTATAAAATAATAATAAATACAATAAATTATAATTTTAAAAATCAAAAGTAAATGAAAACCGTATTTCTTACAATAACTCATTAAATGTTACAGACCACGAAAATATCATAAACACAATGATAAGATCTTTCAACTTTACATGGTTAACTGTCCTGGGTATTTTTGGTGCAAATAGAAACAAAATGATGTTTATTGAAGACACTTTTAAACGTATTTTTTTTGGTCAATACTTTAAAACTAGATGGCGCTGTATGACTACCTAATACAGCAGGTATAAGGTATTCATGAGGCGCCATCTGGTTTTAAGCTTAAGTTACGTCTGCAGGTACCGTTATAAATCCTTTACCTACAAGTACAGAAACTTAGTAACATTGTATAATGCATTACTAATGTTCTAGAGAGCTCTAACTAACTTTAATGTTAATACTGGAAGTGGATCAACCACAAAAGTTTACTAGAGCCGAATTCAATCAAAACTCCGATAGGAATTCACCAGTAGCGGGCAGTGTACGCCCATTGCTTTAAAATGGCGGCTTCGATTGATACAATGAACAATCTAGGCATCACTAATCTTTTAAGTCAAAACTTGCTGTTAGATAGATAGAAGATAGAATATTCTTTATTATGTAGACAATAAAAATTACAGATATACATGTAGAAAGTTAACAAGGGGTGACACAATGGGCGGTCGTGTCGCCAAAAGCGATCTTTTAAGGACTACCTTTGGATGAATTAAGGGGGAAGGAGAGACAATACTGCAGGTAGTCTGTGGTGTACCAATTACATAATATAAAACAAATGCGTACATATATAAAACATATTATACTTGTCTATACAAATATAGACAATAATAATCATGAAACAAGTGCAAAGAAAAAAAAATGTTTATGGATAGAGATGGTGTTTTTTTATCATAATTTTAAAAGTGGCTCCGCCTTATCGACACGCCTTGCTGTTGCTCACGAAACATGATTTTTTTTAACCTGCTTCATGATTCTCTTGCCATTATCCCAATTTATTTGAGGACGGCACAACATTTCTTCTTGCATACTACTTCTCTCAAGTCACCCCTTTCTAGCCATACCATCTCTCACAGAATCCATCCATCGTTTCCTTAGATGGCGACTAATAGAGAAGTATGGAAGGAAAAGACATGTTGCGCCGACCCCAAATAGATTGGAATAAAGGCAGGAGAATGATGAAAAACATTAATTCGAAAGATCACAAAACACAAAACATGTATTGCATTTTTTTAAATAAACGCGGGAATGAGCATGTTGCTCATCCCCGCGTTTCTGTTAAACGATGGGTATAAGTTAATATGCGAACGAAGTCACGGGAAAAAGCTAATCTTACTTAACTTTTAGGTAAGTATATTATCAATGAGGACAATGATCGTTCATTTGAAGACCTAGGTACAGTTGCAAAACCTACTGTGCAAAGAGTCAATGCCCGCGTCGACTCCAAAAATATGGAAACATTTCACAAATATTTGCGTTTATGTCTGAAATAAACCCATTGTATCGGAGAAGTCTTATTGTTCTTTTTCCATGATTTATCATAGTCAGTAAATACTATTAATACAGCAGATTATCATCAAATTACAACTTTCAAATAACATAGGAATCATAGATGAGGTCTGTAAAAACACACAGACTTTTTTCCGACCAACTTTATTACCGGAAGGTTTTTTTTTAATAAATATTTGATCGGTTTTTCGAGCAACCAATTATAAATAAAACTATCTATCGACAGCGAACCAGCCGAATAGACAATATAAAAATACAATTTATCACTAAGTTCTAAGCTCTGTTTTTCTCTTTCTTTATCACAAAACATGCCCATAGACAAACAACTACCGTTTCCTAAAAATATGAATAATAAACTCCGCAATATAAGTACAATCGGCTTAGTTTAAGCCGACTTTGTGAGTATATTATAGGGTCGCGTAAATACCTGGCATGGCAACGTATGAATATGATGTGATATAGAGGATGAGTTTCGTATTGGGACTTCAGGGGGAAATCCGAAACTGTGAGAAATTGATACAGATAAAGCAGAGTCCTTCATACTAATAGAGCGTCAATATCTACTCAAAATAGCTGTAATAATGTAATATACTCCCACGAATACATAGGAACTTGACAGAAATATTTACTTGCAACCTTCAAATAACCTGAATGGCTAGACATCGAACTATTTAAGTCATTTATAGCAAAAAATCGCATAAAAATAGTTTCTTTTATTCCCAAAACCATATCTAATACATCTCTCTAACTCCCAATACAGCTGTAGCGGACTCGGGAGCCAAACGGTCGACTAGAACAAACTTTATGCAAAGCGAACAGCCCCAAATGACCAAGTTTAGTTTAACTTATCGGACCATTTCCAATTAAATTAGTTTGTTTTTGTTACATGTACAACTTCTTAAACAGAGATGGTGTAAAATGACGAATTTTTCATCAATTACACACAGTAGTAAAGTATGAATATTTTGTAAGATATTTACGGTATAAATTACAAACATAATTACTATTCTAATTAAACTATGAAATCATTATTTTCTTAAAAATTGGATTCTCAGTGCACCACACTTGTTTACCAAATAAGACACACAGTGGCGATTAAGATACCTGCATCCGTCAAGGCAGTGGCGGATTTTCCCTAAGGCCCAGTAGGCTCGGGCCTAGGGCGGCCAGATTTTAGGGGCGGCCAATCGTGAAAAAAAAATTAAGGTGACTGGGGGTAAGATAAAAAACGGGGAAAGATAAAAAAAATACAATAACGCCGAATATCAAGGAATTCTTTTACTACTGGCAATATCGTTGTAGACACCATTTTGTCTTGCCCCGCCCCGCAGTCTGCGTCAGTCGCCAAGTGAGTGCGCACGTGTGTTTTTTGTCAATTTTCCGTACGGACACATTTCCCGCGTAAAATTGAGTTTTTCCATCTTACCCCGCTTGCTGTATCTTCTTACACAGGTGAGTAACAAACATTTTATTTCGATATTTATAAATATATTTAAAATCTAATATGCTCTATAAAGTGGTGATTAGTATATTTCACGTATTTTAAGATTTATGGTGCCTTTCAAACTTTCCCCTGCAAAATTTAACGGGTTAAGATGGTAATATAAAACTTTCCATCTTACCCCGTTTACGAAACTCCTAGAAAAGGTCAGAGGTTCTCAAACTGAAATACACGGTGGAATCCCTTCCCCAACATCGTAACAAAAACTTTAATCATGGAATCGGTACATAATTCTAGACATAGAAAATGTTTGTCAATTTCAAAAAAGTCTGATGTTCTATTCATATGTGCAATACCTACACGATCAAAATGTATGATACAGTACATTTTTTAAGGAGATGAAAAATGTCTACGCTGGGGTGTCTAGAATCGTGTACTGAATCCATGGTTAAAGTTTTCATTACAATGTCCCTAAATTTATAATATTCTATTATAATCATCCTAAAACCATTGTGGTTACTTTTTTGCACTAAGTATACCCACCTACTGTTATGTTCTTGTTAATTTTATCTAATAATTTCCTTTGGAAAAGATTTTTTTTACGAAATTATTTTATTTGAGTTCCTCGATGGTCGTCGCACGTGCAGCTGCTGTGCATAAGGTCTTGGGTTCGATGCCCAGGTCAGGCAGTGTTGTTGATTTTCCATTAGGAATCTCTCTGTAAGAGCCGGGAGTGTAAATTAATGCCCGGTTTGTTTCTTATTACATAGGACTTTACACATAGCTGGCAAAATTTGGGTGTACGATACACCTCTGCTATCTAATTGCGTAACAAATTTTCGTAACCGATTCAGTAAAATTGGTTTCATTTTGACAGGTCAACAACATTCATTGCGTTATTTACGTTGTTGAGCAGATTTTTTTCGAACTGATGAAGCAATGGATTAGAAATTTGATTCAAAGCGATTCCAATTCTGAAAGGTCGTTTATTACGCAATTAGGGTGTTGGTTTGTGTGGCTAAGTACTGGTCTAGAATTAAGTGCCATTGATCAACACTATAAGAATATACACGTCTGCCTTACCCTCCGGGGAATACAGGCGTGTTATGCTGATTGCTGTGTAATTGTATCTGTAACTTTTTTATACATAAATATCAAAAAAGTATACCTTGATTTGCGATCAGTAAATCAACCACGATATGGAACACTAAATATGCAATTTACAACTTTTTGTTTTTGTTTTAGGATCAACATGCCTCGTAATTATATCAGGAAATCGTTACGGGCAACTTGTTATACTCCTGAGGACTTGGCGATTGCAATACATAGAGTGGAGAATAAAGACTTGACCATGTATGCAGCAGCTAAGTTATATAACATACCTGTCGCTACGCTGCACAATCGCTTACATAAAAAAACAGGAATAAAAAGCAGTACTCTAGGGCGTCCACCCGTTTTGCCTTTTGAAATAGAAACCCAATTGGCAAATGGACTAGCAGTATTAGAAAAATGGGGATTTGGGTTGTCAAGAAAGGAAGTGTTTTCACTTGTAAGGGAATTCGTTAATTTGAATGGGATATCGACACCATTTAATGGTGGAGTTCCAGGACCAGATTGGTTTACAAACTTTAGAAAACGACATAGATTATCATTAAAAAAGGCTCAACCTATTGAGCATGTCAGACGAAAGAATACAGATCCGTTCATTGTGGGGGAATATTTTAGCCTATTGCAGTCTACTCTAAAGACATTAGGTCTAGAACAAAGGCCAGAACTCATCTGGAATCTTGATGAGACTTCAGTTTCTTTGGATCCCTCTAAAACCAAAGTAGTTGGGCGAAAGGGTGCGCCATGCTCTCGAACAACTCACGGTACAGGCAAAGAACATATAACAGTTCTAACAGCAGTAAGTGCCGGCGGACAGAAACTGACTCCTTTAATCATATTTAAAGGTAAATATGTATGGGACACCTGGATGGCTGACACACGTAATTTTGAGTTATCTTACGCAGCCAGTAAAAGAGGATGGATGGAGACGGAAATATTCCACAATTACATGGAAAAAGTATTTATTCCGGGACTCGGCGAAGAAAGGCCTGTTCTAGTAGTCTACGACGGTCATAGCACTCATGTTGATATAAAAGTGGTTGAGTTAGCACGAAAACATAATGTCACGATATTAAAATTACCCCCACATACGTCTCATCTTTTACAGCCACTGGATGTGGCTGTATTTAAATCTTTTAAATCTAGCTGGGACGCCAAGTTAGTTGAATGGCAGCGACATAACGTTGGTGTAAAGTTACCTAAAAGAGTGTTTTCTAACTTGTTTGCAGAAGTATGGCATAATACAAAATCTGAAAGTATTATCAAAGGCTTTATAAAAACCGGAATATGTCCTTTTAATTCAGATGTAATTTCAGTCGATAAATATGATCCAAGAGCTTACAAGCGCTGGATAGAAAAGCATAAAATGGAAAACGTATTTCAGCCTCCACAACCTGTTATGCAGTCAGATGATAATTCTCCCGGGTCGTTACTTGAACTTAGCCTTAATGTAATTAATATATGGATATGTGACGAAGGTACAATTTATGACCTTGAAGGTCCACAGTCTTCATTTTTGCTTCCTGAAACTTCTGAAACAGTCCACTTGCTAGTAGATGTGACAAAGCATGAAGAACAGGCGTCATCATTTCTGGCAAACCACAGTCTACAGTCTTCATCTTTGCTTGCTGAAACTTCTGAATCAGTCCACTTGCTGCTAGATCTGACAAAGCATGCAGAGCAGGCGTCATCATTTGTGGCAAATGACCAAAATGATTTACCGATTTGCCTGTCTAATATTCAGAGAAAACCCATAACTAGTGCGGAGTCTAAAATTCAGATTATTTCTAATGAGGTAGTTAACTACCCTTATAGTTTTGAAGATCTCTTACTTCAAAAGGTTCAACAAAGTCCACGAACTAATACCAAAACAAAGAAGAGACGGGTGGCAATAGGGGCTGAGGTAATAACGGAGTCTTTGATTCAAAATAAAACTCAAACTGACATTGAAACAGACAAAGTACCAAGGAAAAAAGTGAAAAAAAATTATGAAGGTACAATACTTCAGGAAATAAATACATATAATCAGAAAACGATGATAAGTGGAGAGACGAGTGAGACTAAAAAACAGATAGCTAAAAAAAGAGTTTATAAAAAAGATTGTAACCAAAAGAAGACTATTAAATCACGTCAAAGTATTAAAAAGAAAACCAAATTAACATTATGTACCGACACAGAAAGTTCCGCTAGCGAACCAGAGTTTAAGACTGTAGATACCGATTCTGAATATGAAAATATGGAAGACTACATAGAACAATGCCTGAAAATGCAAGAAGACGAAGAAAACATTGAACCAGACGCAAAATTACCTTTCGGCTTAAGCGACATCAAATTTTATGACGAAAGTTCGTTACAATTAAAAAAAGAAGACTGGCTAGTGGTTCAATTCACAACGAAAAAAAGTGTCAAACATTTCATAGGTAGAATTTTATCGATTGATGACAAAATACCAGTTGTAAAATTTGTACGAAAGGTGAAACAATCAAAATCTGAAACTACGTTTAGCTATCCTATCGTAGAAGATATCTGTGTTATTAAATCTAAAGCAGATATCATTTGTGTTTTACCTCAGCCCGCTATTTCTCGACGTGGCCAACTAATATTTAACGTTGATCTCAATAAATATAATATCCAGTAATATTTTGTAATTTTGTAAACTAAAAAAATAATATATGTATAAAACTTACATTGTTTTATATATTTTTATTTTTTTAAATTTAGGTATATTCGTGGCTATTATGACTATTCCTTGAGTTTACAGTGTATTCTCACGTTTTGAAGAGCATAAGAACGATGTTTTTTACAATCATATAGCATTTTGACGTCAATTTGGCAATGATTATAATATTGTATTAGTATTGTTTACCTACGTTTATAGAGGCGAGTGTGCCTATTTTTGTTTTTTATTATGTAACTATTAAGGAGCGCAAAAATATGCGTAAGTACTTACGTGATTTTTTTAAAATTATTGTTACTTAAGCTTTGCGGAACCACCAACTGATTTGATAAAGCCAAATTATATACTTTTGTTAAGAAGTTATTTAATTTTTAAAGTAGCACTTATATACGACTGATTTTCGTTAACTGTGATGTTTAGGTTACATTATAACTATTTTTATTACATTATAATTACATGATACTAAATGAAAACGTGTATTTTATTTATCGACCCGACTACGACTTGATAGTCATGAGCATGATTATTTAATTTTTTTAATATCCTAACCTAATATTTTGAGAACCTCAGACTGCCTGCCGTTGTAACGGGGTAAGATTGATATATTTTATTTGATAAATTATTTTTTCTTGCATTTAGAAAGCGATTTTTAAATGTAACTGATTTTCAAGCTATTTAGGTTATTGGAGCAGAGGGTTTATTGATCACCACACATGCATAATGACCATGAATACGATTCTAGTCACTATTTCAATCTTACCCCTTCGGCATTTCGTCTTTCCCCTACATATTGTTTTTCTGAAGACCAATTTTATTAACCTTTTTTTACATAAAATATTGTTTCAAAAAGATGTCTGTCAACATTATAGAAACAAGTTGACTGTATTTTCTTACCCAAAACATCATTTTATGCATTTCACTTGAATCCCTTTGTTTCACAACAGTTTCAAATCAACACTGTTTATCTAATCAAAAATCCATCCCAACTTACCCCCACTCACCTTACTTATGATAACAAGAAATAACGAAAAGTACCTAAATATTACATAAATTTTGCGCGAATCATGGAATGAAATCCATAAAGCGTTAGTCTCCATCGAACTGCCACACAGCAGAAGAGAGCCGTTATATGCGAAGCAAGAGGTATTCGTTTGAAACTGGAACGTTTTGAAACGGCCGTCATCATCATGCCTTTTTTTTTGGATGTTTACTGGATCGCATTAACGCCTCAAGTAAAAAACTTAAGAGTGTGGAAATTGTCATTACCATTTTCAGAGAACTCTATGAGGTACTAATACGTTTTATTGGCGAAACACGGGTATTTCGATAATTTCGAAAACTCAGCCAAAATACTGTCCTTTGTACAGGAATATGTAAGAGATTTTTGACGCAATCGAAAGCGTAAGCTACTTTCTGGCGAGACTAATACAGGTGAAGAGATGCAACAAAAGAATGGTCGCGAAAATTTCAGAATCACTACTTTTTTGGTAATATTGTCAGAAGAACTCAAAAAATGACGTGATGCTTATAAATTACTTAACAATAAATTTAATTTTATTACTATCCTGTCTAAATAAAGGCCAAAGCATTGCAAATGGTTTATTCTACTGACTTGGAAGACAATTTTTTTGAAGAATGGCTCCATTTTCGTGCTCACTGCAATATAAAAAATGAGGATCGGAACAGTGCTGTCAGTTTGTTGAAATGGTTACGAATTGAAAGTCTTCAAACCATTTACCCAAACGTGGATATTGCTCTTCGTATGTGTGTGTGTACTACAAGAAAACGATCGTTCTCCAGAACAGTTACTGGCGGGCAAGTAACTGTACTGGAGAACGATCGTTTTCTTATTATTTTGTGACGAGTTAAAAATTATTTACGCACAACAATGGACGGAGAAAAGGTTAAGTTAATATTGCTTTGCTAATAGAAGCTGATTTTTTAAGGAAATTGGATTGCGAAGATTTAATGAATGATTTTGCTGCGCTTAAGTGCCGACGAGTTTTGTAACACATGGGGCCTAGGGTGGCCAAGACTGCGAATCCGCTACTGCGTCAAGGGGGTGATACTAACCGACATACTAAATATCTTCCACCATGAAACTCTTATCCGATTCGTGTAATTTTGTTTTATAAGTTCTTATACGGCCCTGCTAGGCGTATAAGTCCTATCTGCCAAATTTATTTTTTACAGGAAAGGCAAAAACGTGTTTTGTTGAATGCCGACTATTTATGTTTTTTTTTATGAAAGTGTTTGATAGTATATGATTGTTTAGATAAAAAAACTGTTTTAGTTTTGCTCATAATGAATGTATTCCCTTGCAACAGAAAATCGTTAGATATGATTTTAGTCCTTTGTAACAGGGTGCTAAACGGCAGATAGGAGAAACAGGAAGGTTACCATCATTATTATTGTTTGTGAGGCGCTGTCCGAATAGAAAATAAGCGTACAGGGGGCCCAACCATCACCTCTTATAGCAGTATTATTATAATATTACTCAACAGTGGGAAAGTGATGGAGCTATACAGGACTCATAGCTCCATCTCTTTCTCACGCTAAGTAATATTGAAATAATACTGCTATAAGAGGTGATGGTAACCCCCCTGGAAACATGAGTTTGAGTAAGTAAATGCACAGATAAGACGTTTTGTTTTGTAGGTATCTCAATAGTGTTTCCATGGTGCCATATAAGCACAAAAGTAAAAATACCTAAAAATGTCAGATAAGACCTATAAGGCTCGTGCAGAATAGCGCAATAACGCGGGCGCAACAGGCAGTAATATGCCTGTCGCGCCCCACAGTGGAACGAATGTATGGGAGCGGTTGGACGTAGACATGTCCGAAAAAAAAGAGTAAAATTATGCCAAACTAATGATGCCATCTTATTCGATTACTTAATGCCTTCATAACTTGTGGTGATGAATTTCTTCATAACTCCCATATTTCGGGAGTAATTTGAGAAAATGTGAAATTTTACTATGAAAATGAGTGTATCGAGCTCTCTCCCTCCTGATTCCGGGCTTGTTTCAAGTAGCGGTCTCTAATATCATAATGCTAATACTAAGAGCTATATTTAATACTAAGACACATAGTGCGCCAAATGTGCACTTTCTGGGATAAAGAGTGATGTTTATTTTATAACACAATTTTTTTATTTTTTGTTTATTTTGTTGATTAATACCGTTTTTCTAAAGGTTTACCTTATTACAATAACATTTCTGAGCAGCCAATTAGAGAAGATATAAGCTAATTAGGATATATAATTAGGGACTTAAGGTTTACATATAAAACTGATGCACTAATGATTACTGATAAGAACATTGCTATTATTTAATTACTAAATGGCTCTTAATACACTAATTTAGCATGCATCATTTACTAATTATCACAATAACTAATTACCTTGCAATATTTAACAAAGGATACCTGGGATACCTGGATTTTATATAAATAGGTCACTATTAGTAACTTTAAAATCAGTGTTGATTTACACCTCGTTGTATCCAAGCTAATCTCGCAATGTATTTTCCAAATTTTAATACAAATCTTGATATTCACGTTGCTTTATGCGCACGCGCACATAAAGATTTACGCGACTTTAACTATTTGTTCAGTGTTTTAAAAGATAACAGTTGTGTTCAGTTATGTGAAAGTGCTGAAACAAGTTTAAAAGACTGGTGTCGTCGATTTTGCTACCGCATTTATGCAAAATGGACACAGTCTGGAAGAAGCACAGATAAGTTTCGGAAGAAACATGAGATTTGGCTACAGGCTGCAATTCAATGGCCGGAATTACAGAATGAAAATATGGAACCTTCTACAGAAAATATAAGTGACGTCATCGAGCCCATAATTTCTCCTGCTAAATCTGATGCTTCAACTTGTACACATCCTAGTCCTCGTAAATCTTTTGAGGACCTTAGTAACCGGCAAAAAAGAAGACGCACTGAAGATAGTCTTTCATGCAGCAGTAGCAGCGCTGAAATTATGTTTTCGGCCGAAAGGGCGCTTCAAAAGGCAGGACAAAGCGATACAGCTTATGTTATGAAATACTTGACGGAGAATCCAGAAGAGGCCTCAAAAATCAAAGCCTTCATTGAAGGTAAATCAATTCAGGTACGGGAAATATCCCCTTTGAAGGCATTGGCTCTTTATGTATCGATGAACTTATCGAAATGGCGCTATAACACTCTTCGGGATTTCAACACTCAAGAAGGAGCTCTTCAATACCCGAGTTACTACATGTTGGTTAAAGAAAAAATTAAGTGCTATCCGGCCAAAGAAGATCTCACAGTTACAGAGAGCTCTGCAAAAATCAAATTACAAGCCTTGATGGATTTAACCTCAAGAAGACTTATTAGGTCGTTAGAAACCCCTGTTGATCCCAATCAACAGCTCGTATTGACCAGCAAATGGGGTTTTGACGGATCATCTAGCCAAAGCATTTATCATCAAAGGACGAGTGAAGATGAGCAAATCGATCTTGCTAGTAATTTTATGATTAGTCTTGTACCACTGCGGCTCGTCTCAAAAGGTGTAACAATTTGGGAAAACGAGCGACCATCTTCCACTTCATTTTGCCGGCCAATATTGTTTAAGTTTATAAAGGAAACCAAAGAAAATGTGCAGAGAGAGATGGCTGAAATCGAAGCAGAGATTGAAGCCTTAACTCCATCCACCATCACTGATGGAATTAGTGTCAAACACCAACTGCTGTTGACAATGATTGATGGTAAAATTCATTCCATTATATCCAATACAGCAGCTTCAGTGTGTGACATATGCAAGGCTTGTCCTAAAGAAATGAATAATTTAGAGTTAATCAAAGATAAACACGCAAACGAGGACATGTATAAATATAGCTTAAGCACCCTTCACGCTTGGATTCGCTCAATGGAATGCTTATTACACATTTCCTAGAAATTAGACATAAAATCATGGCAAGTAAGGGGTGATATAGCAAAAAGGCAAGTTGATGACAGGAAGAAAAGAGTTCAAGAGGCTGTAAGAAGAGAAACGGGCTTACTTCTCGATGTTGTGAAACAAGGCAGTGGATCCACCAACAATGGCAACTCGGCAAGGAGATTTTTTGAAAACTACACTAAATCTGCTGAACTGACCGGAATAGATGCTATGCTTTTAAGAAAAATCTGTGTGATCTTGCAGTGTATTTCATCAGGAGAGAAGATCAACGTAACTAAATTCCGAGAGTTCTGCTTTGATACTGCTAAGCTTTACGTGGAGTTATACCCATGGTATTATATGCCTTCTTCACTTCATAAAATTTTAATGCATGGGCCAGACATAGTTCAGAACATGTCAATTGTGCCCATTGGTTTTCTATCCGAAGAGGCATCTGAGGCTAGAAATAAAGATTTTAGAAAATATAGAGAGGGGCATTCTCGAAAGCATAGCAGTATCTCATGCAATGAAGATATTATGCACAATCTTTTACTGTCTTCTGATCCACTTGTTACAAGTATCCGTCCAAAAGGAAATAAGTTTGTAAAAAAATCTTCTTTTAAGGAATTTTATGAGCTTACGGATTCTGAGAAAAGTGATATCGAATTTGTTAACATAAATGATTTAGCGGACATCGATTCTGAATTTGAATTAATTGATGATGATGATGATGACGAAGATAATTAAATGATGTTATTGTTTTAAAATGTGTAACTTAGTAAATTAGAGCTTACATCTTAATTATTTATTGTACTTTTAATGAAACTAGGTAATTTATTATCAACTTACTTAAAAGTCATACTCTCATCAGTTCTTGTGAATATTTTTGTTAATATATATTTCTGTATATATATAATATATTTATAGACCTCTTAATAAGTCTGTCTGCGGTTTAAAGTAAATACAAATGGGGAAAAAACGTTTTTTTTTTTAAATTTTCATTTCCTTTTATCCCAGAAAGTGCACATTTGGCGCACTATGTGTCTTAGTATTAAATATAGCTCTTAGTAATAGCATTACGATATTAGAGACCGCTACTTGAAACAAGCCCGGAATCAGGAGGGAGAGAGCTCGATACACTCATTTTCATAGTAAAATTTCACATTTTCTCAAATTACTCCCGAAATATGGGAGTTATGAAGAAATTCATCACCACAATTTATGAAGGCATTAAGTAATCGAATAAGATGGCATCATTAGTTTGGCATAATTTTACTCTTATTTTTCGGACATGTCTACGTCCAACCGCTCCCATACATTCGTTCCACTGTGCGCCCGCGATATCGCCCCAGTCTGCACGAACCTTTATACTTAGCAAGACAACAGTAAAAAGACTATTTCGATTCACGTACTTTTTTATTCACGAATCTTCTCCCTGTAAGTGTTTCATAGCTGAAGTTGTTTAGTATGACAGGTACAATCACCCCTTTGACGGATGCAGGTCATTAAATCGCCAGCCTGTATAATAAAAATTACATTTTTAAACATAAATAGAAATAAATCTTCGATCGCGATTCTTACACTAGCGTAAGTGCGAATTATGGCCGTTTCGTATGTACGCGGCCTATAATTTTGGTTCTATAATCGTTCGTTATCAAATACGGAATATTTTACGTTGGTTCGTTGTGTTTAGAGTAATAGTTTATTGTTTCCCCTTTTTCGTGTTTTGGTGAGTTCAAGTTGAGCTGGAACTCGCTGTCTTCTGAGTTAGTGTACTAAATACCTTTCAAAACTATACCTACGTAGGTTTCGCAACGAATTATCGGCTGTACAAGTTCATAATTCACCACCTTATCTCACGACAGAAACATTTGTGTGAACTCCTATGTTCCCGCTATTTATTACAACCTTTCACGTATATCAACACTATCAGCAGGATAATTATCTTTTGCTGGAAATTTGCCCATTCACACAACTTAGTTATGCAAGCAAACTTTATAAATATCCAGCGGAAAATGTCTTTTCTCTCTTATTCTAATAGAAAGCATTATCAATTTTCGTGATTCCGAACAAACGAGCACGGCAATCGCGTGTTCGCGCCACGATCTGGGGGGTAACCATCACCTCTTACAGCAGTATTATTTTAATATTACTTTAGCGTGAGAAAGAGATGGAGCTAAAAGTCCCGTATAGTTCCATCACTTTTCCACTGTCAAGTAATATTATAATAAAACTGCTATAAGAGGTGATGGTTACCCCCCTGTACGCTTATTTTCTATTCGGACAGTGCCTCACAAACAATAATAATGATATCCGGCCTCATTCGTCTAACTAGAGGTTACAACTACGACTGTCAATTCGATACCCGAATCAAACCCAGTAAAAAATCTCGCCGTGAAACCTAGGTGAAGTGAGCTTGAAGTGAGTTGTCAATAGTGTCAATCCCTAGCATCTGCATGTCGATTCTGTAGAAATCTCACCGTGAAAACTCGCGTGAAGTGAGCTGTCAGTGTCATCCCACTGATGCTAGGGAGTGACCAAGCATTACATAAATTTATAAACCTAATCGAGATTTTTTATACTAATTCTATTGATCATTTTATATTATTTCAAAACTAGTATTTAAGTGATGAAATGTTACTATTTAGGGGTTTTTATATAAAATAGCAGAACAGAAATTCAGCCTGAAACTCAATTTTGTTTTTTTATTCCGAAAGGTATGGTTTTTTGCAGCCGCCATCTTGCTTTTTTGATTTGACCTCACTTTCGGCTTTAACACCCTCGAAAACCATGAAAACGACATCCATGAAGAAAAATCTGAACATTTTCGAAGCCGCCATCTTGCTTTTTAATTTTGACCTCACTATCGGATTTAGCACCCCCGAAAACCACGAAAACGACACCCACGATGAAAAATGTTAGTAGCCCCCATTTTGGGTTTTGATATTAAGGTGGTAAAACCTTTTTGTTTGTCGCGCATTTAAAAATAAAAACGGCAAATTAAAAAAAAAAACTCAACTTATAGACATTAATAACAGCGCCTCACGCGCAAGCGCGGCGTGATCTTATCACTTCACCCGATTCTTGTAACCAAAGTAACCACCCGCGCCGAAGTGAATCGGCTAGGTGAGTCGGTAAGCGCGACGTGCGAGTATCGTGATCTTATCACTCCACTCGATTCTCGTTGCCATAGCAACATCACTTCACTTGGGCTGGATGAAGTGAGCCTAGCCGCCCGCCGGCCGGTGCGCGCGCTGCGCGAGTGTCAGTTAAACTGTTGAATTTTGTTATAGTATTGATGACGGTGATTTTATGAATATTATTTTATTATTGGCAACGCGTAGGTCGGTATAAATTTACCTTTTTTAAAATATTAGAAAGGTACTTATTAAATAATCCGCACGTTTTTTATTCAAATGGCTTATGTACACAGACACACACATCGTTTAGTTAGGTTTCCACATAGTTTGTGAAAGGAAAAATTGTATGGTCCGTCAGCCAGGCACACTTTTAGCACTCTATCACTTGACACACTCGGTTATCTCTTTTTATTGAATAGATTTGGGTTAATAACAACGCTGAATAACGTCACACAGACTTTACTCGACTCAATCCACTATCGCTTCTTCAAAACACATTGTGGTTGGGTCATGGGATTGCGTTTATTTAATCAGTTAACTGATTATGTTAACTGATTAGCATAAAAATGTTATTAAAATCTCGATTATGATTGTAAATGTAATCCTTGGTCCATCCCTAGTATCAGGTGGGATGTCACTGACAGCTCACTCCGCGTTCACTTCACTTAAGTGTTCACGGTAAGAAGGTTACAGAATAGCACTGCTGGAGGCATCACATCTCACTTCACCTAAGTTTTCATCGTGAAATCTTTACAGAATAGATCGGTTGATCATCAGCCGGGAAATTGGATTAGTGCTTAGATAATTCAGTGTTTAAAAAATCGACGGATGCAGGTGACTAAATCGCCACCCTGTATAATTGAAACCCCGCTAATTCTATTACGTATATTTTACTTTACGTATCTACGAGGATCTTTTAATTAATCTGCTTGTATTAATTAAGATTGACCACGTGCATCAACAGCGTGGGTTTATTTTGATTAATAAGCTTGACTTGACAACACATTTATTTACGTTGTAATTTTACTTGAGTTTCTAAGTTAAACAGCTTATTTATACAAGGTGACGTTTTGCATCCTCATCAAATTCAAGGAGGTAACTATGCTAATGATTCTCGACACGAATTAATAATAAAATAAGTAGATCTTTTTTTTTTAATTTTTGGAAATCGGCATGTGTGGGACACGCATGTTAAAACGCGGCCCGTGTGATACCGCACTGTAACTGCCCTTTTACACACTACCGCATTCGCAACGGGGTGACTCTGCTCTGTGAAAGTGGTGTATTCTAAAATACTGTCAAACTTAAATAACTACAAAAACAAGTATATATTAATTATTGAGCTGGTATCGTAATTTTATTTGATTATATATATTCTTCATAGCAGCCTCCTGAAATTTGACGAGGATGCAAAACGACACCTTGTGTAATTTAAATGATTATTGATAAAAATAAATATGACTACTACTTCGGCCTTTTAGCAGTGGGACACACAATCAAGCCATTACCCACTTATCGTCCAGCGACATTTTTACGACAAGGCAATTTTTATCATAAACCATATTGTTTTAAATAGCGCTTAGGATATAAATCGCATTTTCGTAAAAATGTCGCTCACGATAAGTCGGCGGTACGGGCTCGCAATATTAGACAAGCAAAATAATTTAAACTAAGCCCCGCGCGACACCGATCCGGTGTAAAACAATAGAAAATCAATTGTGTCTCATTAGCCGTCCTTGACCAATTAATGTTTGCGGGTTTTCTCACACATTTATTTATTTAATACTTTAAGCACACGAATGTACAGAGACGGAATAAATGCCATAGGCATTTTGTAACTATGTATGTCATGTGCATCTATTTACCCGAACATTTCACTCTCGTGATATTCCTCGTATCTCTGAATATTCTGTCAGCATGTACTCGTACGTGAATATAGCGTGAGCAAATTAATTACATTGAACAGTGCAGCACTCAACTAAACGTTGAATTCCACAACCGTCACCGACGTCTGACTCTAATTAATATATGTTTGAATACATACGGAAGCACACGTTGGACAACATCTTTGTTTGGATTTAGTAAAGACTTTGAATTTGTAATAACTCCATAAATATAATTATATACAGTCGCCAGCACATCAAGTTACAACAAACTGTCAAAATTCTCCAAATTATTTTAGACCTTAAAATGTTGATAGTTAAGTTCAAAATAGAATGAGAAAATATTTAAATATTTTAATACCATAGACTTCTTATAGGTTTTCCAGTAATCTTTAGGTATAGAACTATTGTCTGTATTTTTTCAAAATTTTAAGGTATAGAACTATTGTCTGTATTTTTTAAAAATAGATTGAGCACCCCCCCCGTGCTCAATCTATTTTTATATATTTGAAATCCTCATAGAAAAAGACACAAGTGATCCTATAAGAGTCCTGTTTTTCCTTTTGAGATACGGAACCCTAAAAACAAGACTTTTAAGAGCGAGCTTCTTCCACTTTTTGCCCTGGAACAATGATAGCTCTAACGCATTGTTATACTATACTGCCCCAGGTTTACGCAAATTGTGAACGTTTTTTTTACAAACTTTTTGTACATGGCCTGCAGATATTCTAAGTACTTTATTACACCTACTTATCAATCCTCTTAGTGACGGATGGATACTCTATGTTTCAATTTGTTTTGTATTAAATCAACTCGACTAAAAGCAAGTTACTAAGTTTTGACAAAATTTTTTTGGTTACATTACTGGCAATGTGGGGTGAACGTACTAAAGGTGTCATCTGCCTAACCCTTCGGGGAAAACCGGCGTGATATTATGTTATCTGTGTTGCTCAATTTGCTGAAATCAAAGTGAACACTGTTCACTTTGATTTCAGCAAATTTTTGTGTAAGTAAAAACATTCATTACGTCCGTATGTCACAAAGCAAGCAAGGTGAAGCAAGAAATTATTAGAATGAGCACATAAATTAAATACCACGGATTAAGCAAATTTGTGTCTCGTAAATAATAGCGGAGTGTCTATTTAGGCGTGAATTATTGCCTGCACACAATTTCGAGTAAGTGCTTAGCAGGCTGTTTAACTTGCAACACTCCGTAACAGTACAGTCACCAGCACATAGTTACCGCAAACTGTCTAATTTTCTCATTCCATTTTGAACTTAACCATCTGCATTATCAGGTTTAAAATTATTTGGAGAAATTTGACAGTTTGGGGTAACTTGATGTGCTGCCGACTGAACGATGTGGTATTGAACTATCAGGGGCTTGTGGCTAAGTAATAACAGCCGCACGGTTCGATCGATCAGGTTAAGCTACACTTGCCGCGCTTGGTCCGTGGGTGGATGACCATCTTTACATACCTAGGGGTCTCCGTGCCTCGGAAAGCCGTTGGTCCCGGCTGTCATTCGTGGATCCTTGACAGTCGTTACGGGTAGTGAGCAGCCTGAAAATCTGAAAACCAATCTTACCAAGAGGTATCGTATTATCCAGTAACTGGAGGACAGATAGTTTAGGTTGGGGTTATGGAGGTCAGATAGACAGTTGCTTTATGTAAAATACTGGTATTCAGCGGCATCCTATTAGACAGGAAACTGACCCAACATAGTAGGGAAAAGACGGGCAGATGATGATAATGATGCTACTGAACTATCAAGAATGTTACTTGAATCTAATAGTTATTATCTAACTAATAGCTTGGTCCTACTTTGACAATACGTTTTGCTCCACCTACGTTAAGGCACAGATATACGATTTTAGTGACTTTTAAATCTGTTATTGCGCTTTCATATCATACAAGTTATGCAAAAAATGTATGTTAAACTAGAACGCATCAATGCTCTATGTGAATATTTAAATACTGTAGTAGCCCGTCTACGGGAATAGAACTCTTGGCCTCGTGCTCAGCAGTAACGCTTGCGAACAATAGACCAACGAGGCAGTCCCCCTTATAACATAGGACCTTAACGTAACTGGTGATATATGGGTCTTCTATACTACAAACTGGGGCAAGTAGAAAACTGCCACTTTTGGAAATACACAGCTCTTATGTTATTTCGAAAATGGCCACAAAAATTATTGTATGTTTATAGTTTACACAATTTTTCCTTCCGGATCTAGATATCTGAACAACGTCTCATCCAAACTAAGATAACTAAATCACGTGAAAATCAAATCCGACAGTCGCTAGTGGTTTAATTAGAACACCCATATCAAAGTTGCCAGTCTCAATTAGCGCGAGTCATACTTTGGTTACGTTCCATTTGGAATCCAATTTCTGTACGGTGCGGACGTCTTTGTCAAGCAAGTGATGTCTC
The DNA here is from genome assembly GCA_905333075.3 of Atethmia centrago. Taxonomy (NCBI): domain Eukaryota; kingdom Metazoa; phylum Arthropoda; class Insecta; order Lepidoptera; family Noctuidae; genus Atethmia; species Atethmia centrago. Next base: position 23,159,030 of record HG995374.1, on the reverse strand, counting down.
AGCGGGACAATTACTGTAACTGTTAACCACATTATTGAAATTAGGCTCCTTATTATCGCTCACTAGATGAACGATAATAAGGACAGAAAAACCAATACGTGGCTTCGTAAACAGATTAAAGTATCAGACGTAAAAAGGGTAGCAAAGTTGAAGTGGGAGTGGGCTGGTCATGTAGCCAGAAAGCAAAACTCTTGGTGTATAAGAGTGTTAGAATGACAGGAGAAAGTGGAGAGGATTTAAAGAGGGCGGGCAACACCAAATATTTGGTCGGGTAAGGCTAAAGAAGAAGATGATGAATGAGAGCTAGACCGATAAAAGTGTAACATTTCAACCATCACGGCACTTTTTCAATAGTACCCATGTGTGTTTGTGTGTGATTACTCGTATTTTTTCATTTAGTTACTCTCAAGCGTTGTTAATTTATTTAATTGTGCCTGTTGTTTAATACATAATATACAGCGAAAGGAACTTGCAAAAGCGAAAGCGGAAGCGGCTTGTGGCTAAGTAATAACAGCCGCACGGGTCGATCGATCAGGTTAAGCTACACTTGCCGCGGCTGATACGGATCAGCCGCGACAAGCACGGGGATAGGTGATCTTTACATACCAAAACCCCTCCGTGCCTCGGAAAACACGTTAAGCCGTTGGTCCCGGCTATTATTTGTAGATCTTTGACAGTCGTTATGGGTAGTCAGAAGCCCAAAAGTCTGACAACCAGTCTTAACAAGGGGTATCGTGTTACCCAGTAACTGGGTTGTGGAGGTCAGATAGGCAGTCGCTCTATGTAAAATACTGGTATTCAGCTGCATCCGGTTAGACTGGAAGCCAACCCCAATATAGCTGGGAAAAATCTAGGCAGAAAAAAAAATAGGCCTTTAACCAGGATGGTGTCCGGATGTCAAACCCAAATCTTGATACTTCAAACTAATATTACTAACTATATATATATATAATTATATATATATATATATACAGGGTGGAATTTTGTAATGCCACCTGGACGGAAAGTACTCTTAATAATGCAGATAGAAAATTTTACTCAAAGGAAACATTCCTTTATTTTTGAATAGAAAGAAAACTGCATTCAAAGATTTTCGAAAATTCTCTTCTCCCACACCCGGGAATCGAACCGGCTAAAATTTGAAAAAAATATACCCTGTACTTTTATTGCATCGATCGTTAGGGTCAATTATAAGGATGAAATCTCTCTAACAAACATGATAAATTAAATGAAAGGAAAACCAGGAAATCTGAAGTTACAAATTCAATGAGTCAAGTTAAAGCTCTTTAACTAACATCCATCTTTTGTAATGCAGACTCCTTTGCGACATACTCGTAGCGTCGTGTATGAGGTAATTTAAATATGGAATGTTAGATTAAAATTTGAAAATTAGATTGTCATAGTTGTTATTCACATTTGATTGTTTTACAACTCATTTCACATTTTGTCTCACGGTGAAAATGGCTTATCAAGAACAGTTTGATTTAATGGAAGCTTATTTTTTAAATAACAAAAACGTGAATCTAGCTCTGCGGTGGTATGGAGAGAGATATCAAGTCCGACAGGCACCAACTCGGTTCGTATTGAAAAGAATGGTAGAAAATTTAAAGAATACGGGTGGTTTCAAGAAGAGACGGCAAACTATTCAGCAAAACTATTTCGATTTTGAACTAGATGTTTTAACATACTTTGAATCATTTCCAAAGGCTTCAAGTAGAGATGCTGCCGATGAATTAGGAACAACCCACACTCGCGTACTTAAAGTGCTGAAAAAGTATAAGTATAAATGCTATCGTGAAGGTCGGTTGGTGCAAAAATTGCATATTGGGGATCGTGACAGACGATTACAATTTTGTGAAAACATGCTTGGAGAAATTGACCGAAACCCTAATTTTTTGAGTAACATTGTATGGTCTGACGAAACCAACTTCAGCAATAATGGCATGTACAATCGCCGCAATAACCATTATTGGTCTCGAGTGAATCCTGTTCGTGTTCATGAAACTAACAATCAAGTAAGATTTTCTTTCAACGTTTGGTGCGGAATTATGAGAAATAATGTAGTGTTAGTCCACGTGTACGAAGGTCATTTAAACACTGTCAAGTATATTGAAATACTGGATCTCTTAAGAAACGAGTTAAATGGTTTCCCCGAGGAAGAGCGAAACCAAATAATTCTACAGCAAGATGGTGCTCCAGCACATAACAGCTGAATCACTACTGCCTACATTAATAACCATTTTAATACCTGGATTGGTAATCACGGCATTAAATCCACAAACGGCACAATCAGATGGCCTGCGAGATCGCCAGATCTCACCCCATTAGATTTTTTTTTGTGGGGATATGTAAAAAATCAAATTTACATGAAATCTTATGCGAATGACAACGAGTTGAGAGTTGAAGTTCAGAATACGATTTATAATATTCACCACAACACTTTATTAAAGGTTACTAGAAATGAATTCTTTAAAAGAATAAATTTGTGTATCCAAGAGAATGGAGCCCATTTCGAGCAACTAATTATTTAGTTTACCATTTTTTGTAAATAATTAAATTAATTTAAGATTTCCTGGTTTTCCCTTCATTTAATTTATGTTTGTTAGAGAGATTTCATCCTTATAATTGACCCTAACGATCGATGCAATAAAAGTACAGGGTATATTTTTTTCAGATTTTAGCCGGTTCGATTCCCGGGTGTGGGAGAAGAGAATTTTCGAAAATCTTTGAATGCAGTTTGCTTTCTATTCAAAAATAAAGGAATGTTTCCTTTGAGTAAAACTTTCTATCTGCAGTATTAAGAGTACTTTCCCTCCAGGTGGCATTACAAAATTCCACCCTGTATATAGTTAGTAATATTAGTTTGAAGTCATTAAGTACATTATATATAATTAACGTACGTATATATACGTATATGTACGTATATATATATATATATTCGTCTATTGGCGGTGCCCAGTAGTAGGACCAATCTACTGAGTAAAGCCCCTATAACGCGTACTTTGCGTGTACTTAATGACGTAGCAGACAGCATAGATCTTTTTACTTGTTCTCTGAGTGAGTTCACGAAAACCACAATGTACATACTATGTTATGGTAAATAAGAAAACGGTAACTATGACCACACTATTGAATTAGGAAATCCCTGTAATGATAGTGATGATGAGTGAATAAATAAATAAATAAATAATATATATGCACTCCACACACATGCCCTTGTGGCACGGCCGTGGGCCGACTGGGTCACCACGGACTTTGTTGTCAAAAAAGTGCAGGCCGCTTTTCAAGACATGCGCTTTTTAATGTCATAATCATCCGGTCTCTTGCCAGCATCAATGTGCCTGCTCTTCTTGAGCCGACTGGCATTGTCAGAGATGATGGCAAAAGACCTGATGGTGTGTCTTTGGTCCCGTGGAGTTTGGGACGGATGCTTTTGTGGGACGCTACCTGTGTAGACACACTGGCACCGTCCCACCTCCAACGGACTACTTCTAAAGCGGGTGCAGCGGCAGAAAATGCCGAAAATCTGAAAGTTATTAAATATGGAGGCATTGGCAGAGAGTACAACTTTGTGCCCTTTGGCGTCGAGACCCTCGGTCCGTGGTGCCTTTCTCGCGCAACGCATCAGCGTCATAAGCGAGGAAATGCCGCCAGCATCCTCGGTACAATGCCCCGAGGGCCTTTTTTAGGTTTTACTTTAGTTTTAATTTAATTTAGTTAATGTTAATAATCATCTTGTAATTTGGTTATGTAAATAAATATATATTACTAACCCGAAAATATTATCTAAAGTGTCATCTTCTTAGTATGAAAGATATGGAAGAAATAAAGGCTTATTTAGTTATCATTATTTTTAGGAAAAGGCTAGTAAATAATCTTAGATTGTTAATATAAAAAATATATGTTTTGGTGTATGTGTGTGTGCTGTGTAGGTATTGTAGAATTACAATAATTTTTGGTATTTATCCTCCTGTTTCTGTTAAACGACGGGTAAAAGTTATGCGCACGAAGTCATGGGCAAAAGCTAGTCTTACTTAAGTTTTAGGTAAGTAAATTATCAATGAGAACATCATCTGCCTAGCCTTCTTTTTTGGCTGCTTCGTCTGAGACAGAATTGTCTCCACCCGTCGTGTGTGAGACGCGGCGCTGCACGCTGTTCGCGGTAGCCGCCAGGGAACGTCCTTGCGTCATTTCAACAGAGACCGCGTGAAGCGGCGCATCCGGATCTCTTACAAATAACCCCATTTGATTTAATTAAAGTAGCATACTTACTATTTTTCTTAATTTGTATAAAACCATAATTTGTAGTAGTTAAATCATTTACTATTTGTTAGAATCTCAGAGAGCACTTAGGTATGTATTTAAAGCACTCGAGTGAGATACCTTAGGTACAGGTTTATTCCTAGTTCAGGTAGAATACAATTATTATATACCTTAATCTCTAGATTAAGGCCTTATTTTGTAAATATTTATGTAAATCAATTAGTTCAATAAACAATTTAAATATCAATTCCAAACATTTATATTTCGTCTTGGTATAGTGATTAACATATTAAGTCAAATATGTTTCTAATGAATCAGTGCCATTTCTCATAGATGCATTTTTTGACTAATTTTATTACATCATCTGTGTCTCATTTGAAATTTTGGATGTTATTTTCGTTTATTCTTAAAAACTCATCAATCTCTCATTTTAACGGTTTTGTTCTTTTTATACATCGCAAATTTTACGTATTAGAAGTGACGTAAAAATGATATTTTTATTTAATTACGCCACAGTCTGTCAGAGGCCTCTGACGTCGAAGCACTATAGCTGCGTGGCGTAAAACGCCGCAGCCGATCACCTACATACATGCCGTAGGAGGCCAAGACTCTCCTCCGAGTGTGAGACGCTGCAGAGTGCCGAAAACGCCCTCTTTTTCGACAGATAACTCTTCTGACATTAGGGCATATACTCACGTGATGCTTGACACCAACACGCCCCTCCTGCTAGTGTGAAACATCACATAGCCCTATAACTCTTGGCCTCTTGTTTACAAAAACCTTTTCCTAACCAGGACAGAGATGCCGACTGGGTAGTCGGCGTCGTATTGGACCAGGTGGAGGTCCACCTGATCCAGTACGACGCAACACTCTACAGCCTCGTACTCGTCCTGCTCAACTACGGCGCAAAACACTGCAACCTCGTTCTCGTCCTGCTCCACTACTGCCTGCCAATCCTGATTCCTGCTAACCGAGCGACCCAAGCCGTGCGAAGTCGAAGACGACCTGGAACTTACACTTGCCTTTTTATATTCCTTGTTACCTAATTATATTTTAAATGTGACTTACGACTGGCCCACCGGCTTATCGTAACGTTACAGTGTATGGGGGATTTACTCGTCAAGATGAATGGGCTTATCTAGCACGGGTAAGTAAGAACAAGAAGTTATTGTAACATATTTCTTTATTTATTTGCCGACAGTGTAAAGGTACATTATAATAATTTTGATTTACACATTAATTTTTTTGAACTGCAAAAGTTACAAAAGACTAGCTCCATAACGCCCTCCCTTCATCACTTGATTAAGATCTGCGAATGAAAAAGAAATAAGATTATCTTCTACCTAACATCTTTCTCTTTAATACGTTTCAACAATTATTGTTACGGGGTGTAGAGTAGGTTCTTACTGACATTTTCTTACACATATTTTAGTTACTTCATCCATCATCGTTGCAACGCAATCTAGTTGGGGTGCGCGTGATTGTACGAGTATGGTACTGGTTTACCATGAGTCAGGATCCCGGGAGAACTCCTCGGTATCTACTAAGATACCGGGGAGTTTTAATCGGTAGAAATCTGACAACACCCTTCGTTCTTATAGCTTATATTTCAAGTAACTACAATAGTTGCGGTCATTGACCCAAAAATAAATCATCAAATCATATTTTTTTTTTTGTTTTATTATGTTTAGTTACCCTACCAAAGATACCAATCAAGTCTGCTGAGTTTCGCTAACTAATTTAGAATAGAATAGAATAGAATAATTTTATTTACACACACAATTTAAGTAACATATAGACAGAAAATACAATGGAAATGATAACAGTACAAAGTAGAAATAGCCGTGGGCCCCAAACAAGGCACAGCCTGTATCTTGGTGACCCATTTCGTTTGACCTTGTATATAACGTAGATTAGGTTATGATAAAGTAATAAACAATGCCTAAGAAATTAAAAGAAATAATAATTTGAGTGGATTAATACATTTTGGCAGAACTAATTTCAGTTACCAACCCACACGTTGGAAGTATGAAATATTTTTATTTCTGTCAGTAATATTTATTTGCCTTTGCAGGATAGTTACGCTCCAGTAGGTAATTAAGAAAAAAAATGGATTGGTTAAATTTGGCTGAACTAAGTCTAATTATGAACGTGAAAGTAACTCTTTATGTCTGCTACAATAAAAAAAAAATGCAAAATTGTTAAGCGTTTTTGGATATCGTAAAAAAACGACTACTTAACAGGTGAGATGGGGTGTTAAAGTTTGTATGGGACAATCCAAGATCCACCGCGGATGAAGCCGCGGGCAAAGTTGTAGTTAGTGCCTGTCGTAGAATTAATACCCTATAGTCGGTTCCTAAAGTACCTACCTACCAGCTGAAAGTGTGTGACAAACCCTGGTCAGGTTAAATTCTTACGCGATCACTCAATAAAGGGAATTAGTACACATTTATCTGTATTTAGAAGGTCGTAAAGTTTTTGGGAGCGTTATATTAAATTAAAAAGTAAAGATACGTGTGTGCCTGTACGCGTATGCTCTAATGAAATGTCTTCAAAAACTAATAATATCGGTTACATAGTTGGAGCTGTTGGACTTACCGCTACTTAGAAAGCTAAATTGACAAAATGCATCGAACCGTCTGGAAGGGCCACCCTAAATTACAATCGTGCATTTTATGCTCTCGTGGTGACTTTGGTTTCAACTTTATATCTCACCATCTTTTCAAAGAATTATTGTTTCAATAACACTATTAAATTATAATTGAAAAATGACGAAAATCAAAAGAAAAACATCTTTGAGGTGATTCATTATGATTATAAATGTAATCCTTGGTCCATCCCTAGTATCAGGTGGGATGTCACTGACAGTTCACTCCACGTTCACTTCACTTAAGTGTTCACGGTAAGAAGGTTACAGAATAGCACTGCTGGAGGCATGACAGCTCACTTCACCTAAGTTTTCATCGTGAAATCTTTACAGAATAGATCGGTTGATCATCAGCCGGGAAATTGGATTAGTGTTTAGATAATTCAGTGTTTAAAAAATCGACGGATGCAGGTGACTAAATCGCCACCCTGTATAATTGAAACCCCGCTAATTCTATTACGTATATTTTACTTTACGTATCTACGAGGATCTTTTAATTAATCTGCTTGTATTAATTAACATTGACCACGTGCATCAACAGCGTGGGTTTATTTTGATTAATAAGCTTTTTTTTTTTTTTTTTGGGTGGGAAATCACAAATAACTTCTCCCGCTCTGGGCGGAGCGGGAGGGTGTGTCAGACTCTTACTGACTAAAACCCACCCGTATTCCTTCCTGTTGCCTGTGTTGCGGGGGCTTCGGTGACCCATAAGTACCTTCCCGCGACCCCGGCAGGCATCGGCCCTAGTGGACCCCTACTTTGTGCTGACGACATCTCTTTGAGGCGCGCGTCGCGCCGTCGACCCGGGCCTGGTCCTTACCGGACGGTGAGCTACCCATTGCTCACCGTCCGCAAGCCCGCGCCTACGGTGGCTGGAAATCCGCCCGAGATTCCCGACGCCCAGGGCGTCTCCTGCGGCGGCTAGGGGCGAGAGGGCGCGAAACTTGCCTTTCCCTCAACCGTCCCGCCTCCTCCTTCGCGAGCATTACTGCTTCGCAGAAGGAGGTGACGGCTGCCCATGCCCTCTCGCTCCGTACCATGGCCTGAACCAGGGCCGGACGCGAGAGGTCTCTGCCGCCGATCGCCTCCACGAGGACACGGCGGTGCTCTGCCCAAGCCGGGCAGACCTCCACCGTATGCTCCACCGTGTCCTCCGGGCGATCCACACAGTGGTGACACCCGGACGTTTCCTCCCGCCTTATCCGACACAGGAACCTCCCGAAGCTGCCGTGTCCGGTGAGGACCTGCGTCAGGCGGAAGGTGAGGACGCCGTGGCGCCTCTCCAGCCACTCCTCAAAGAGGGGACTTATCGCCGCAATCGTGGCGTGCCCAGCACTGGGTTGCGACAACCGTACTTTCCATGACGCCATGAGATCCCGCCGGAGCTCCGTCCGCTGTGCCGCGATTTCTCGCGGCGGCGGACTAACGCCCCGGCGTTTCGCCTCCTCGCGCCACTCCCATACGTGCGCGAGGGCTTTTGCCTCCAGATCCCATGGCGGCAATCCGGCAAGGAGGCTCGCTGCCTCACAGGAGACCGTGCGGTATCCCCGGACCATCCGGATGGCCATGACCCTTTGGGCCGCGCTCAACCGGCGGGCTGGCCGCAGCGCCAGAGAGCGCGCCCATACAGGAGCCCCGTAGAGGGCCATGGACCGCACGACCCCCGCGTAGAGCCTCCGGCAGGAGGCGTTTGGACCCCCTAGATTGGGCAGGAGCCGCTTCAATGCAGCGCCCGCCCGCTCCAGTTTGGGAGCCAAACGTCGGAAATGCTCCACGAAGTTCCACCGGCTGTCGAGGACGAGTCCCAGGTACTTCATCGTCGAGTCGACGCCGATAGAAACCCCTCCTACCGTTATTTGGGACCCCAACGGTGGCGCGTTCCGAGGACCATGAAAACACATGGCCTCGGACTTGTGCAGGGCCACCTCGAGTCCCAATTGCCGGATCCTTTCGACGATTGTCGCAACCCCGCGTGCCGCTAATTCGGCCGCCGCCTGGTGCGACCTCCCCTGCGCCAGGACCAACGTGTCGTCAGCGTAGCACACTACGCTGACGCCGCTAGGGAGGTCGGCGCGCAGCACCCAGTCGTATCCGATGTCCCACAGATGCGGCCCCAGGACCGATCCCTGTGGGACACCGCACGACATCTCTTGCCGGTTCCACACTCCCTGGTGACCGGGGTAGATGACGGCCCTGTCCGTCAAATAGGCTGATTAATAAGCTTGACTTGACAACACATTTATTTACGTTGTAATTTTACTTGAGTTTCTAAGTTAAACGGCTTATTTATACAAGATGTCGTTTTGCATCCTCATCAAATTCAAGGAGGTAACTATGCTAATGATTCTCGACACGAATCAATAATAAAAAAAATAGATCTTTTTTTTTCAAATTTTTGGAAATCGGCTTGTGTGGGACACGCATGTTAAAACGCGGCCCGTGTGATACCGCACTGTAACTGCCCTTGTACACACTACCGCATTCGCAACGGGGTGACTCTGTTCTGTGAAAGTGGTGTATTCTAAAATACTGTCAAACTTAAATAACTACAAAAACAAGTATATATTAATTATTGAGCTGGTATCGTAATTTTATTTGATTATATATATTCTTCATAGCAGCCTCCTGAAATTTGACGAGGATGCAAAACGACACCTTGTGTAATTTAAATGATTATTGATAAAAATAAATATGACTATTACTTCGGCCTTTTAGCAGTGGGACACACAATCAAGCCGTTACCCACTTATCGTCCAGCGACATTTTTACGACAAGGCAATTTTTATCATAAACCATATTGTTTTAAAAAGCGCTTAGGATATAAATCGCATTTTCGTAAAAATGTCGCTCACGATAAGTCGGCGGTACGAGCTCGCAATATTAGACAAGCAAAATAATTTAAACTAAGCCCCGCGCTACACCGATCCGGTGTAAAACAATAGAAAATCAATTGTGTCTCATTAGCCGTCCTTGACCGATTAATGTTTGCGGGTTTTCTCACACATTTATTTATTTAATACTTTAAGCACACGAATTTACAGAGACGGACTAAATGCCATAGGCATTTTGTAACTATGTATGTCATGTGCATCTATTTACCCGAACATTTCACTCTCGTGATATTCCTCGTATCTCTGAATATTCTGACAGCATGTACTCGTACGTGAATATAGCGTGAGCAAATTAATTACATTGAACAGTGCAGCACTCAACTAAACGTTGAATTCCACAACCGTCACCGACGTCTGACTCTAATTAATATATGTTTGAATACATACGGAAAATCATGTTGGACAACATCTTTGTTTGAATTTAGTCAAGACTTTGAATTCTGAATAACATAATAAACATAATTATATACAGTCGCCAGCACATCAAGATACCACAAAGTGTGAAATTTTTCCAAATTATTTTAAACCTTAAAATGTTAATGTTAAGTTTAAGGCTTAAAAGTTTTAAGTGACGGTTAAGTTCAAAATAGCATGAGAAAATTTGACAGTAAGGTACATGCTGACAGAATATTCAGAGATACGAGGAATATCATGAGAGTGAAATGTTCGGGTATATAGATGCAATGACTTACATAGTTACAAAATGCCCATGGCATTTAGTCCGTCTCTGTACATTCGTGTGCTTAAAAGTATTAAATAAATAAATATGTGATAAGTAAAAAAAACGACATGCATTGTTCATAGTCCGACACGCCAAATGCGTGTCGGACCACACACAATGAAGGGTTCCGTGGTTGGGATGCAGACACAAGTGATCCTATAAGAGTTCTGTTTTTTCCTTTTGAGATACGGAACCCTAAAAACAAGACTTTTAAGAATAGCTTCTTCCACTGGAACAATGATAGCTCTAACGCGTTCTTAAACTATACTGCCCCAGGTTTACGCAAATTGTGAACGTTTTTTTTACAAACTTTTTGTACATGGCCTGCAGATATTCTAAGTACTATAATACACCTACTTATCAATCCTCTTAGTGACGGATGGATACTCTATGTTTCAATGTGTTTTGTATTAAATCAACTCGACTAAAAGCAAGTTACTATGTTTTGACAAAATTTTTTTGGTTACATTACTGGCAATGTGGGGTGAACGTACTATAGGTGTCATCTGCCTAACCCTTCGGGGAAAACCGGCGTGATATTATGTTATCTGTGTTGCTCAATTTGCTGAAATCAAAGTGAACACTGTTCACTTTGATTTCAGCAAATTTTTGTGTAAGTAAAAACATTCATTACGTCCGTATGTCACAAAGCAAGCAAGGTGAAGCAAGAAATTATTAGAATGAGCACATAAATTAAATACCACGGATTAAGCAAATTTGTGTCTCGTAAATAATAGCGGAGTGTCTATTTAGGCGTGAATTATTGCCTGCACACAATTTCGAGTAAGTGCTTAGCAGGCTGTTTAACTTGCAACACTCCGTAACAGTACAGTCATCAGCACATAGTTACCGCAAACTATCTAATTTTCTCATTCGATGTTGAACTTAATCATCAGCATTATCAGGTTTAAAATTATTTGGAGAAATTTGACAGTTTGGGGTAACTTGATGTGCTGCCGACTGAACGATGTGGTATTGAACTATCAGGGGCTTGTGGCTAAGTAATAACAGCCGCACGGTTCGATCGATCAGGTTAAGCTACACTTGCCGCGCTTGGTCCGTGGGTGGATGACCATCTTTACATACCTAGGGGTCTCCGTGCCTCGGAAAGCCGTTGGTCCCGGCTGTCATTCGTGGATCCTTGACAGTCGTTACGGGTAGTCAGCAGCCTGAAAATCTGACAACCAATCTTACCAAGAGGTATCGTATTATCCAGTAACTGGAGGACAGATAGTTTAGGTTGGGGTTATGGAGGTCTGATAGACAGTTGCTTTATGTAAAATACTGGTATTCAGCGGCATCCTATTAGACAGGAAACTGACCCAACATAGTAGGGAAAAGACGGGCAGATGATGATAATGATGCTACTGAACTATCAAGAATGTTACTTGAATGTAATAGTTATTATCTAACTAATAGCTTGGTCCTACTTTGACAATACGTTTTGCTCCACCTACGTTAAGGCACAGATATACGATTTTAGTGACTTTTAAATCTGTTATTGCGCTTTCATATCATACAAGTTATGCAAAAAATGTATGTTAAACTAGAACGCATTACACGTCAATGCTCTATGTGAATATTTAAGTACTGTAGTCTAGTAAAATATTTTATGAAATTCAGGAAGTAATGTCTACCCAAAGCATAAAAACGAAGTTACTTTCAAAGTACTTATGATATAAATATATATTTTATTAAATAGGAATAACAAACAGCTTTATATGTATATTATGCAAAATTACATAAATAACTTAAGGAATAATGTAGCCCACAGCGCTGTTCACAGATTACCATTAATAAATAAAACCTTATACTCACTAGGAGGTGAACTATTCATGCATTTTTTTTTTATGAACAGACTATTTTATCTATAACTCTATATGTGATTTTTTTCAAATATTTCCGTTACTAAAAAAAAATATTCCCTGTGAAACCAAACGGTGGCGCAGCGTGAGCGCTTCGCACATTTGTATGGCCAAGGTCAACGGCGATTACCCAACCCTTAAGCCGGAGACCGCTAAGCGTGAGTTGAGTTCGATCCCCAGGTGAGACAGTTCTATTGGGTGACTTTTAAGGCCAATAACATAAAATTATCACGCCTGTAATCCTCGAACGGTTAGGCAGAGGTGCTACCTATAGTAGGACCCAGGTTTCACCAGTTATGTTTAGGTCCCATGTAATAGGGGACGAGCCTATTGCCATCAACCGGGCACAAATCCAGACTCCGGGCTGCTAGTGAGAAATTCCTGGTGGAAAAACTCAATAACACTTTGCCCAACGACGGGAATAGAACTATTGGCCTCGTGCTCAGCAGTAACGCTTGCGAACAATAAAACTCAAAAAAAAAAACTCAATTCAATTCAATTCAATTCATTTATTCATTTTGTGAACATAGGGTAAAAATTATACAAAGAAATATTGGTCCATACTTTGTCCCGCCCGAAGGCATACAAAATTTGTTGAGGTAATCATAATGTCGCATTAATAAAATAAAAGAAAAAAAAAAAAAAATATAAAGTCAAGAAAATAACATGTCACAATTTCATGCCAAACACTAATGGTTAATTAATAAAATGTCAATAAATGAAGACGGCACATAAACAAATAGGTAGTAAGTATTTAGTCATAATTTCGTATACAATAATAAATTATATAGTAACATTTTAAACAGACATACATAAAATTATAAAAATATTATTTTAATTTGTCATTAAGATATTCATTAACAGAATAATACGCCTTGATAATTAATAATTTAAAAAGCTTATGTTTAAACTCATTCATGCTATTGCTTGATACAATTTCATCAGGCAATTTGTTGTATAGTTTTGGAGCCATTGCATATATACTATTGTATAGAAATTTGGTTTTTGTGCCTAACGGGTGCAACTTTTTTGAGCGTCGTTGACTTTCGACAGCTTTAAATAAATACATGTTGTTTTTTACAAAGATACAGGCTTCATAGACATAAAGTGATGGTACAGTCAATATTTTTAAGTTTTGGAAACGTGGCTTGCATGAATCCGTTCGTTTGATTTTACATATAGCTCGAATACATTTTTTCTGTGCTTATAATACCTCCTGAACTTTAGTAGCATTACCCCAAAATATAAGGCCATATCGCAAAGTGGAGGCAACATACCCATGATACGCTGTTAGGATCGCTGTCTTATTCGCAATTTTGCCCAACATATAGAGAGCATAAGCAAACTTACTTAACTTCCCACATACATTATCGATCTGACTCTTCCATGACATATCATTATCAATAAGTGGTCCAAGAAATTTCGTAATATTAGTTTCAAGTATTTGGTCTCCTTTGTAGCTTACTTGAGCGTGTGATAGTACTTTATGTCTAATTTTAAAATTCATAATTTTCGTTTTCGTGAGGTTAATTTTAAGGCTATTATCATTCAGACAGTCAACAATCGTAATAAGACTAGTGTTTATGTCATCTTCTATTTCTTTATTATTACCAGTGTTATATAAAACTGTGCTGTCGTCGGCAAATAAGGACATTTGATGCCTGATTACTAGGGGAAAGTCATTAATGTAGCAAATGAACAGCAAAGCATTTATTTCAAATAAACCAATTACAAGCACTTTTGAATTGTCAAGGGTTCGGTCAGTCAGTCAGAAAGATGAAGCTAGTTGCCCATTCCAAAGCGTAGTAGGTACCTATGGAGAAGAACGGGCAAGAAACTCCAAGGACACTCTTTTAAATCAACGTATTATGGTTACAAAATATTGTTTACATCATTCATTTTGAAATTATACATGTGAGAACGATGCAAAACGTAAAAGCGTCCGTAATAAAAAGATTACAACAAAAACAAAAGCAATTCAAAAATTAAAGTTAAAATAAGCCGTGGCAGCTAAGAGATGACCAGTCTCTACTGACGGCGCCCGTTCACGAACATGACGCGTGGATCAGCACCATTCAGCTCAACCATTTTGAAGGGAGCTAAGATCTCTTTCAGTTGTATGTGTAAATACCTCCCGTATTTTATTGTAACATTTTAAACAGTACCCCATGAAAGATGAGTCTACTTTAGCCAGCCTGAAACCTGGTTGAACTAATTGGTCCCTATTTCTAGTGATATAATTGTGTCTTTCACCTCTTTTACTAAAAAGATGTAGATTTTTCCTTACGTACATGACCAACGAGGCAGTCCCCCTTCTAACATAGGACCTTAACGTAACTGGTAATATATGGGTCTTCTATACTACACACTGGGGCAAGTAGAATACTGCCACTTTTGGAAATACACAGCTCTTATGTTATTTCGAAAATGGCCACAAAAATTATTGTATGCTTATAGTTTACACAATTTTTCCTTCCGGATCTAGATATCTGAACAACGTCTCATCCAAACTAAGATAACTAAATCACGTCAAAATCAAATCCGACAGTCGCTAGTGGTTTAATTAGAACACCCATATCAAAGTTGCCAGTCTCAATTAGCGCGAGTCATACTTTGGTAACGTTCCATTTGGAATCCAATTTCTGTACGGTGCGGACGTCTTTGTCAAGCAAGTGATGTCTCAGCGGGACAATTACTGTAACTGTTAACCACATTATTGAAATTGAAATTAGGCTCCTTATTATCGCTCACTAGATGAACGAGGGACAGAAAAACCAATACGTGGCTTCGTAAACAGAGCAAAGTATCAGACGTTGTAAAAAGGGCAGCAAAGTTGAAGTGGGAGTGGGCTGGTCATGTAGCCAGAAAGCAAAACTCTTGGTGTAAAAGAGTGTTAGAATGACAGAGGAAAGAAGATTAAAGGAGGCTTACACAAAATATTTGGTCGATTAAGGCTAAAGAAAAAGAAGAAGAAGATGAATGAGAGCTAGACCGACAAAAATGTAACATTTCAACCATCACGGCACTTTTTCAATAGTACCCATGTGTGTTTGTGTGTGATTACTCGTATTTTTTTCATTTAGTTACTCTCAAGCGTTGTTAATTTATTTCATTGTGCCTGTTATTTAATACATAATATACAGCGAAAAGAACTTGCAAAAGCGAAAGCGGAAGTGGCTTGTGGCTAAGTAATAAGAGCAGCACGGGTCGATCAATCAGGTAGCTACGCTTGCCGCGATTGTTTCGTGGATAGGTGATCTTTACATACCAAGACCCCTCCGTGCCTTTTAAAGCACGTTAAGCCGTTGGTCCCGGCTATTATCTGTAGATCTTTGACAGTCGTTATGGGTAGTCAGAAGCCCGAAAGTCTGACAACCAGTCGTACCAAGGGGTATCGTGTTACCCAGTAACTGGGTTGTGGAGGTCAGATAGGCAGTCGCTCCATGTAAAATACTGGTATTCAGCTGTATCCGGTAAGACTGGAGCCGACCCCAACATAGTTGGGAAAAGGCTAGGCAGATGATGATACAGCGAAAGGAACTTCCAACCGGGTGTCCCACGACACCTCTCGACTTTATTGTACTATACAATGGGTATCAAAACTGATGATCCACACCTACTACCACCTGACACATAAGGGTTTCAATATCTACCATTTTTTAAACCACACAACTTGGTGTAGATAATCTTAGATTGTTAATATAAAAAATATATGTATAGGTGTATGATAAATGATAAATGATTTATTTTCTGTAAGTAGGTTTGTCCAAACACTTTTACACGTCAATCATATTTTTAAAATAAAGATAGATGAGGTCGGCGTTTCCTATCTGACTAATCTGAGAAGAAAGGCCGAAACAAACTCAGAGGTCACAGTCTCCTTTAAAGTCCAGACATAATCTTGGTCAGATCATGTGAAAGCCATGTAGATTGGTGTCTGAAATGGTCCTTTTGAGGAAAGAACCACACAGATTGAGTGGACCTATCCAGTCAGTGCACGCATTTGTCAGTTATCAGTGCAGCTCAACTCAGAACTTAAGGAGCTCAACGATGCGATGAATAATACCAAAGAAAGAACATTTGGGTAGGCCGCATAAATTACTCAAACTGCCAGACTAAATTAATACTAAATGAGAAAAAATGCATGCTGGTCCACGAGTTGCAGTAGCAGACACCGAAGTACACCTTCAGGTCACTCCATCAAGTCCGTTGGTAAGGTCTCATCATAACTATCAAAACGAGCCCAAACTCGGCACACCTAGTTCTACTGGTTGACGAGTTCCAGTAGCAGTAACTGAAGTACACCTCCAGGTTACTCCATCAAGATTGAAGGTAAGGTCTCATCATTACTATCAAAATCAGCCCAAAATCCGCACCCCTAGTTCTACTGGTCGACGAGTTCCAGTAGCAGTCATCGAAGTACACCTTCAGGTCACACTATCAATTTCGGAGAAAACTTGCCTAAAGTCCACAGCCCACATCTCTCTACTAGTAGAGGGCTTCGAGTGCCTAGGAGTCACTGAAGTATTTGTATCTAAGAATTATTTAGTAAAATTATAAAGAGCAATACGAAATTTTTTTTGTAAGTACCTACGAATTATAAAGAAATAAGAAAAAAAAAATCCCGAAAGGATCCAAATTAGTTCACTTGAATACTACGAGTATTCCCGTAGCTACCCGTGCGTACTCTTGTGTGTGTGACCCGTGTCAATGTAGTAGTTTACCTATAAATTTTACAAATGCGTCCTTAAAAACGAATAAAATCGTGTTATGGTGGCTCCAAGCGCCGAGCGTTAGCGTCTACCCGTGACAGTGGTCAGCGAAGCACTGCCGCCCGTCGCCCTCAAGAGCTTCAACGCGCATCAAGCTTATTCGAAAAAACAACTCACCTTAATTAATCAAACACAAAACAAATAGAAGCCGTATACTAAAATTTGAGTAGTTAAATTGTCTTTTAGATGGTGAAAGTTTCATGAAAATACGCCCGTTAGTTTTTGCGTGATTATCGTTTTTTTGTCCGCGTTAGACATTACTTTACAAATTAATTGCACTATATTATAAATATATAATTTCAAATATGATTATATCAAATTACGAAGACAATAGTCTTGTATAACATATATTTTTTTCAAACTAATAAGACGAGTCGTCTAGACGTGATCTTCAATTTAAAATCATTAGAAGTCATATATCTGCGCCTTAACCGAGCGACCCGAGCCGTACGAAGTCGAAGACAACCTGGAACTCCTAATTACACTTGGCTTTTTATATTCCATGTTACCTAATTATATTTTAAATGTGACTTACGACTGGCCCTCCGGCTTATCGTATCGTTTTATTGTATGGGATTTGCCCGTCAAGATGAATGGGCTTATCTAGCACGGGTAAATAAGAACAAGAAGTTATTGTAACATATTTCTTTATTTATTTGCCGACAGTGTAAAGGTACATTATAATAATTTTGATTTACACATTAATTTTTTTGAACTGCAAAAGTTACAAAAGACTAGCTCCATAACGCCCTCCCTTCATCACTTGATTAAGATCTGCGAATGAAAAAGAAATAAGATTATCTTCTACCTAACATCTTTCTCTTTAATACGTTTCAACAATTATTGTTACGGGGTGTAGAGTAGGTTCTTACTGACATTTTCTTACACATATTTTAGTTACTTCATCCATCATCGTTGCAACGCAATCTAGTTGGGGTGCGCGCGATTGTACGAGTATGGTACTGGTTTACCATGAGTCAGGATCCCGGGAGAACTCCTCGGTATCTGCTAAGATACCGGGGAGTTTTAATCGGTAGAAATCTGACAACACCCTTCGTTCTTATAGCTTATATTTCAAGTAACTACAATAGTTGCGGTCATTGACCCAAAAATAAATCATCAAATCATATTTTTTTTTTGTTTTATTATGTTTAGTTACCCTGCCAAAGATACCAATCAAGTCTGCTGAGTTTCGCTAACTAATTTAGAATAGAATAGAATAGAATAGAATAGAATAATTTTATTTACACACACAATTTAAGTAACATACAGACAGAAAATACAATGGAAATGATAACAGTACAAAGTAGAAATAGCCGTGGGCCCCAAACAAGGCACAGCCTGTATCTTGGTGACCCATTTCGTTTGACCTTGTATATAACGTAGATTAGGTTATAATAAAGTAATAAAGAATGCCTAAGAAATTAAAAGAAATAATAATTTGAGTGGATTAATACATTTTGGCAGAACTAATTTCAGTTACCAACCCACACGTTGGAAGTATGAAATATTTTTATTTCTGTCAGTAATATTTATTTGCCTTTGCAGGATAGTTACGCTCCAGTAGGTAATTAAGAAAAAAAATGGATTGGTTAAATTTGGCTGAACTAAGTCTAATTATGAACGTGAAAGTAACTCTTTATGTCTGCTACAATAAAAAAAAATGCAAAATTGTTAAGCGTTTTTGGATATCGTAAAAAAACGACTACTTAACAGGTGAGATGGGGTGTTAAAGTTTGTATGGGACAATCCAAGATCCACCGCGGATGAAGCCGCTAGCAAAGTTGTAGTTAGTGCCTGTCGTAGAATTAATACCCTATAGTCGGTTCCTAAAGTACCTACCTACCAGCTGAAAGTGTGTGACAAACCCTGGTCAGGTTAAATTCTTACGCGATCACTCAATAAAGGGAATTAGTACACATTTATCTGTATTTAGAAGGTCGTAAAGTTTTTGGGAGCGTTATATTAAATTAAAAAGTAAAGATACGTGTGTGCCTGTACGCGTATGCTCTAATGAAATGTCTTCAAAAACTAATAATATCGGTTACATAGTTGGAGCTGTTGGACTTACCGCTAGTTAGAAAGCTAAATTGACAAAATGCATCGAACCGCCTGGAAGGGCCACCCTAAATTACAATCGTGCATTTTATGCTCTCGTGGTGACTTTGGTTTCCTTTATATCTCACCATCTTTTCAAAGAATTATTGTTTCAATAACACTATTAAATTATAATTGAAAAATGACGAAAATCAAAAGAAAAACATCTTTGACGTGATTCAAAATTAGAATTTTGGCAGTAAGTATTCAAGTAATCGAATTAAAGCTGTAAAGTAAGTGATACTAGAAATTGGCATCTATAGTTACATTTTATGATCCTTTTATTTACGTTCTCTTAGTTACTTTTGGTACAGACCATACTTACAAATAATTATGTACATACCTTCGACATTGCGAAATAGGTACGCAAGTTCCTGAGTTGTCTCTTGCGTATCCCTCGTCACAGTAGCATGCGTCATTGCAGCGGATATTTACAATGGGGCAGGGCAGCCCAAGAGTAGCACATGTGGTTTGGCATGCACTGCCACATTCATAGTGTTCATTCGCGCGTGTACAGTTAATAGGTTCTGAAATGTAATAAACTGAAATGTATATCTGTTGTCAATCTCTAAGTAAAGAGTCGGGTTCCTGCCGCCATCTCCTTTTGGTCCCGTGGGGCTGTAGTTTCCTGCCGTTTGGTACCCACTGACCTATCAATTTAAAAAAAAAGGTTTGTCCATCTATCAATCTAGAAAGTGGTATATAAGAACCTACTTCTGGATATGTCGTTTAGTCTTAGCAGATTTTTATATGTAGAATTGCAGTAATACAAAAATATTTTAAAATATAAAATCTATATATTTTTATTTTATTTTATTATTATTATATAGGATTCCTATTTGTATTGATTGAAAATTATGAAAAAAAATATTAAATTAAAATTAATGTTACTAAGCTATCAGAACTTGCCTCCGACACTCAACACAACACAAAAGGACAAGAACATTATTAAACTCAACATCTCGACTCGACGACTCAACTCGTTTGACGTAAATGGAAACAGCCGGTTTATTTATATACTACTTTATTTGCTCGTTTTCAGCAAGGCTCAATTTACATTGACGCGGAACGGAATGGAAGCGAGTTTTTGTAACAATATTGTACATAGCAAAATGCCGTTGGATGTCTTGGGCCCTTGGGCCCTTAGAGCTCTAAAAAAACAAGCTTCTATGTAAATGCAATAAAAAAGTACGCCCATGTTTGGGACATATTTTGATACTCGCATATAAACCGTACTTCCCGTTGACCTAGAATCATGAAATTTGGCAAGAAGCAAAGTCTCACAGCTCAAGTAAAGCAAAAGGTCCTAAAATCGGAAGTTGGCCATTTGGCAATACAAAATACAAACAAATCCAAAGCCTTTTTTAGGGTTCCGTAGCAACAAGAAACCCTTATATGTAGTTTCGCCATGTCCGCTTGTCTGTCTGTCCACGGCTTAGCTCAGAGACTCGTAGTACGAGAAAGCTGTAATTTGGCATGGGTATACATACGTACATACTAATCACGCTGACAAACTGGTAAAACAGAATCTTGAAAAATTGTGGTGGGTCTCCCTCGCACGTAAAGTGGTGATGATATTATTTATTTCTCGTCTATCCCATGGTGTGGAGTATCGCTGGATAGGCCGTTCAAAATATTGCAGGTCTGTGAAAACCATTTTCCGATTCAGGGATCCGTTTGCGTAATATTAAGCTATAAATTGCTAATTTTTGTTAGTCAAGTGTCCTCCCCGTCTTCCAGCTAAATGGTCGTTTTTGGAAATAAGAAAAAAATCACGGCAGTAGTATATATAAAAAAGTTAAAAGGAAAACTATCACAGCTAAGCATGCTTTACAAGTTAACGAGTAATAGTCGACCAACTTAAATTTGCAGTTGGAATGTATGGGAAACCATGTTTTTCAACTACAATGTTAAGTTCGTTCTTGGGATAACTTCATCCCAATTCCGGAACCCTTCATAGTGCGTGGTCCGACACGCACTTGGCTTGCTTTTATTATAAGCTTCACTTATAACTAACACACAAAAAATTTAATAAAATCTTGGAAGTTAATTTAAACCTACCCCTAATTGTAGCATCATCTTCATACTGCCTGCCAGGGTCGCGGGAAGGTACCAAAGTTACTGAGGCCCCTGGCAACACAGGCAACGGAAGGAATACGGGTGGGTTTTAGTCAGTAAGAGTCTGACACACCCTCCCGCTCCGCCCAGACCGGGAGAAGTTATTTGATGATTTTCCAACCAAAAACATTTCAATCCAATCAATCATTCATTTATTTTGTTAAACATAGGTTTGGTTACAGATGGTATAATTATTGTCTAAAATATGAGCACTATGTTTTGCCAATATGACGTAATTTTTATGTAAATTGTTGGCAAGACGAGACCACATGGCTCGCACTGTCAAAAAGTTATCAAATCTCATGTAGAGCCAAGCTTCTAACTCTACACGACTTAACTGTACAAACCTTAACTTCACAAACTCTACACCTTATTCAAAATATATGGCTTAGCTATTTCTTGTTGGCTAGAAAGGGAGTGACTACTGAAATAACGACTAATAGAGAAGTATGGAAGGAAAAGACATGTTGCGCCGACCACAAATAATTTGGGATAAGGGCAGGAGAATGATGAAGAACATTAATTTTGAAAGATCTCACCCACAAAACGTGTATTGCATTTTTATTTTTCATCCCCGTGTTTCTGTTTAACGACGGGTAAAAGTTAATATGCGCACGAAGTCATGTGCAAAAGCTAGTCTTACTTAAGTTTTAGGTAAGTAAATTATCAATGAGGACAATGATCGTTAATTTAAAGACCTGGGTACCTACAGTTGCAAAACCTACTGTGTAAAGAGTCCTGGGTTCAATGCACGCGTCGACTGCAAAAATATGGAAAAATTACAAAAATATTTTCACTATTTGCGTTTATGTCTGAAATAAAGCCATTGTATCGGAGAAGTCATAATGTTCTTTTTACATGAGTTATAATATAGTCATAGTCAGTAAATACTAATAATATTGCATAGAAATCATAAATGAAGTCAGCATAAACACACAATGGCGCCGATTCCCTTGTTCACAAACTAAACTAAATTTAAGTTCAGTGCATCTTTTTCTTTCTATTTCATTAAGAAGAGGACAGAAGATAAGTTTTAGTTTAGTCCTGTCAAATTAATCAGCGCCTGTCACAACTCCATACAAGTTTAGACGTGATTAAAAACTTGCCTACTAAAATTACGTCAATTTACGTCAAGCGCTGATTAATTTGACAGGACTAAACTAAAATTGATCTTCTGTCCTTTTCTTAATGAAATAGAAAGAAAAGGATGCACTGAACTTAAATTTAGTTTAGTTTGTGAACAAGGGAATCGGCACCATTGTGATTCTTTTTCCGACCAACTTTATTACAGTGAGGTTTTTTTTAATAATTATTTGATCGATTTTTCAGTCACCTACAATACTCCAATTTAAGTGGTTCCGGGCATATGTCAATCTCGTAATACGATGTCCACGCTCGAATTTAGGGCCGTTTGCAGGTCTTAATGGTTTTAAATTTGCTTCAGTAAGTCGTCGTCTTACAGTCCATGCACTTGGGTTACGTCCTCCGAGGCGTCGCAACTGATATGTAAATGCAGTTCCTGTGAGGAAGCGGATTCAAAGCATTGCGTTGACCAAGTGTCGATCTTCTCGTGCTGTGATACATCTGGCCCTGCCTGTTCCTGGTCAACGTAGGTTAGGTTAGCAGCCGGTTTCTTCGTAACGTCGGAGAACTCGTTGTACAGTTGACAGCAACACACCAATACTGTCCTTGCTGTACCATGCTGACTCCGGCTGATTTCCAGCATTGTAAGAATTCTGGTGCATTCTGCAGGTGGAAGCGACATTACATAACATAACAGCTTCAATAATAAATATTGAAACGAAACATCAGAAACGCTGAAACCTTTTTATATGACAGAATAGAAACAAAAGCAAAAACAGATGCAGAAAATTCGTAATTCCATTTAGAAAAGCCCCATTTTTTATTTTGTCATTGTTGTTAGCATAACTTTACAGTAACTAAGAAGTTTTATTACTTTCATTTAATAAACATTTAATTGTCTATTAAACACAATGTATTTCAATAAGCCATCATTCTCATTTTCCGAGACTTTCAGGTATCTATCTATACGAGTACGTAGTCTGGTTATAAGTTTTGTCACATATGGAAAGTTAAATAAATGAGTTACGCACTACAACCATTTATATATCAAATGAAAGGGTGTAAAATACAGATTTAAAACGCATTAAAATTATTCGAAATCTCTTCCTCTTGCTTATACAAGACTTCAATTTGCAAGGCCAGTCATCAATCCAAGCACGCACGACGTTCATGTCAAAATCGACGACTGCTTTACTCAGGGATCCTTTTAGTGACTCCAAGTTGCGATGGGGTTTAGCGCAAACCCTCTTCTCTAAGTGCGCCAATCCTCATGCCTGATAAAGTCGATGCCAGAGGTCGTGAGCCAGTTTTGAGTACTTTTCGCCTTATGAGCCGGTGCAGAATCCTGCTGGAATACCCAGTGCCTGTTTTCGAACATTTTTTGTGAAAGAGATTTCACAATGTTTGTTAGGACTGTGTTTTGATATACGAGGGCACTGGTTTTCACTCTATTTTCACAAAAAAACACCTTTGTCGGACCCAAATAGGACACCACAAGCCAAACCATGAATGCTGAAGGGTGATGACCACGCTCAACACGTGGCACACGTCTGCTCGCTTCTTCACTAGAGTGTGCATACACTTTATCATTTTGTTTACTGAAAATCTCCTCAACATAAATAAAAATTTTGCGTCCAAAAAAGAATTTCGTGGTATTTTTTCCCGCGTACCGCCTTAACAAAACCCGGCTTCTTTCGAGTCTGATTTTCTTCAGCCGTGCGTTGAGATGTACTGTTTTTTTTTTCTTTATGCACGCAGTCCTATGTCTTAACACCCTTTTAACAAAAGTTCTGCTTAGTCCCATCTGCAGAGCCAACATTTTTTGCTTGCGGATAGGATTTCGTTGAATTCGCGCCTTCACTGCTTTGATGACCGCTGGAGTCCGAACAGTACTAGGTCGACCGCTCCTTTGTTTATCTTCTTATCTTAAATCTTCCCTGAATCGTTTGATAGTACGATAAATATGTAAACCTTAGTGGAATTTTCAAATTTTTCAGCAGTTTGAAAATCTCAGTTGGCGCGTGACCGCAACGATGCAATGCAATTACTGCGACTCTGTCTTCTTTGCGCGTCCACTCCATTTTAGAAAATGAACAAAATTCCAGAAACCCTTTGTTTTTATTTTCTTTCAATATTCTAATTTCGAAAATCCATAATATTTTCCTCGGCTTGCGTTCTAAATTCGAAATTTTACCTATGTGACAGAACTTATGGCCCGACTACGTATATGTGACCCTAATTCATTACTCTCGATTGAATTTATAAATCAATCTAACTATCGACAGCGGACCAGCCGAATAGACAACACAAAAATAGAATTGATCACCCACACACTATATATAAATACCACATACAATAAGCAAAGTCTCAAAGTACATACTTTTTAGTCCTACTTTCTAGTCACTTGTTCGTCGCCACGGTTACAGCCTCATTTAGTCAATCATAGGTAGTAGATTATTCACCAAGGTGATAAAGCGGTGCTGTATTGAATCCTTACGAAAGATTCTAAGGTCAATTACCGAGTACAGCGAGGGAGTTCAAAGTTAAAACTAGAATCCTGAATGCAGCCAGGGATTCAAGCTTGCCCAAGATGGAGACACATTTATCTCTGAAGAGAATACTCTCTCGTTTGCATGACACATAATTCGACTTTAGTGTGTGTGACTTGACTGAGCCTGATATAGACGATGTAAACTGCCTTATGATTCGTCTTGATGACAATTATCTATTCTGTATTAACCGGTCCCCTTCTTTTAGTAGTTTAACAAACTTCTTAGCGTCACTAAATGACCACTTGAGTCAAGTAAAGTCGAAATCGGTGCTGGTAATCACGGGAGATTTAAATATTGACATACTCGCGAACAACCAAAGTGCAGACAATGCTAAGTACCAGTTCTTAATGACACAACACGCACTGTTACCTGCAATCACGAAGCCAAAAAAATATAATGGAGCCCTGGGTTACACCCGATTTGGTGCGTTGCATGCGCTTTAAAGATAAACTACACAAGTCAAATAAGACCCGAATAATGAAACACTGAAACTTTCTAACACGAGGTATAGGAACTTCCTGATCGATCTTCTTAGAAAAGCAAGGAACAATTACAACAGCAGATAATCGCAGGAAAATCACCATAAACCTAAAAAAATATGGAGCTCTATTAAAAACATAACCGAGATGCCAAAGAAAAAAAGCGCTGCCCCACAAGAACTAATGACTTCCACTGGATCCATCAAGGGATATTTGAACGACTGCAATAGTTACTTTGCATCGGTTGGGAAAACCCTTGCTAACTAGATATTGGAAAGCCTGTCCGCGACTGAGGAAGATTTAGCCGCAAAAATCATATGTAGAGTATCTAATAGTAACTCTATATTTTTGGCGCCTACAGCAGGCTTAGCATAACGCTTTCTATTTCTACGAAGAATAGACACAGCTCTTTCTATACAAACTGACTCGCACCGTCAGACTCCTTCTACAATCTGTCATTTTGTCTTTCGTTTCAAACGATCTTTGTCTAGGTCCTTTTTTATGTAGAAGGATTTCTACGGTGCGATGTCAAAACTGGAGAAACGAAATGTCACTTTATATAGAAAGAGCTGTGTCCTTTCTTCGTAGATAAAGAAAGCGTCATGCTAAGCCTGCTGACATACACAAAGTGGAGAGAATCATTCTTAACTTAAAGAGTGAGAGCGCTGCAGGAATGGACACCAATTAACAACACTAATTAAATACATAAGGCACTCAATCTTGGAGCCTTTCACGTACATTTAAACTAAGCATGTCAACATGAGTCTTCCCGAAAAAGTGGAAAACCAATATCCTTGCTCAGCATTTTCTCTTAAATACTCAAGAAAGTAATCAGCAAACATATCGTGAAATATACCGAAGAAAATAACTTATGTTTGGTTTAAGATAATGCCAGTTGAATGTTCGTGGGCGACTGACTGGTAATCCGTTGTTAAATCTCTCGGCTCTGGGCGGAGCGGGAGGGTGTGTCAGACTCTTACTGACTAAAACCCACCCGTATGTATTATCGGAACGCCAGTTTGGCTTTAGACAGGTGATGCACGGAAAACGCTGTCGAACTCCTCACTGACATTGTTTCTGGGCACATTGACCGAGACCGTCGATGCCTAGACGTATTCATAGATCTCGCAAAGGCATTCAACACAGTCTCGAGTCAGATATAGGATCTGACTCGCGACTAAATAAAATGGAGTCGCTTGGTATAAGAGGAGTGGCTCTAAACTGGTTCCGCAGCTACCTAACTGATACGCTGGCACTGTGTTAGAGTCGAAAATGAGATGAGTGATAAATTGTTTCTTTTGATGTACCGCAAGGGTATCATGATCTGCTGGGCCCAACTATTCACAATTTACATGGATGACATTTTAAGAAATTAAATTCCTAACGCTGACTTGATGCGTTACGCTGACGATACAGTTAACATTTTCTTCGGTGCCGATCAGAAAACCGAGTCTGAAATGAGTAAGTTTGCTGACTGGTTAGATTTTAATTTAGTCACGCTCAACGAAAAGAAAACGAAATATATAACATTTAGAAAAACGAATGTCACTAAACTTTCTGAATGGAGTCAAGCCTAAGCCCCTAAGCAAGACACTCCAGGATCGACCTTCAACGCCAAGCCGCTGTTCGCCGGAGGTGTTCTGAAACTGTGGTGCGGTAACGACCACACCTTAGCCTGGCTAAGGAAAACAGTCTCCGACCTGTCTCTCCCAACTAGCATCCCGCTAGTTGTCAAGAGCCAATCGGAGATCCTGAAGCGAGCACGATATGGCGTCGTGATTCAAGACGAGCAGGGAGTCTTCGGAGAGCCGACCAATATTGGGCGCACTCTCAGCTACCAGAACCCCTGGGTCGACATAAAGAGGTGGGTACTTCATGCTGACAAACAGGCCGCAGTATGGTTTGTGGTGGTCGGTGTCCCTGTGGACCAAATCCCGATCCTAATGGAGACTGGACGCCGTCTCTCAATTGGACTGGGGATGGTGTACGTGAAGTTCCAGGGTCGGAACGGCAAGTTCACCAACGTCCCTCAGGGATGGGACTATAGAGGCATGAGGAACAGGGTGTAAAGTTAACTCATCCTCCATAGAAAAGGGAGGATCCTCCGACCAGACGGGTGTCGTGTCTGGTGGGCAACTGCCCGACGGTTGATGTCGGGATGTTGTATATATGCTAGTTGCGCGGTAAACTCTGCTTGCGCGATGCAGGATTTTGCGTGACGTCAGTGTGATGCGTAGTTTTGTATGTGGCGCTGTAGATGCCGCCACATCACTCCCCTCCGGAGACCGGAGGTCGATAGTGGGCTGAGTCGTGTATCTTGCGATGCTTGCCAGTGCCAGGTGGGGTTCCAGTGGCTCGGAACCGGTTGTCGCATAGTTCGCGGTGGGTCGGAACTGTCTGCGGTGATGCCCCAGTGAGTCGGGGTGGCGCTGCGTTATGCTCCAGTGAGTCGGACGTGGTACAGCGCCGGGTTGAGGGCTGACTGCTGGCGTCGACCAGGAGAGCGTTGAAGAGCTCTGCTTGTTGACCGGCCGAAAGTGCAGTGTGCTGTGCCAAGGTTGCTGATGAGGCTTAGGGTGATGACCAGGTATGCGCGGTCGCTGCATGCTGGTGGTCAGGATACCCGTTGAAGCCGTGGGTGCTGGCTGGCTGTGTGACTCGCCGCTCGAGAGCTTGAGGAAGTGATGATGATGACGTCACGCTGATGTAGTTGCACGAAGGCTGCGCTGACGTTCATACTAGGGGTCACCAGTATAGAGGCATGAGGAACAGGGTGTAAAGTTCACTCATCCTCCATAGAAAAGGGAGGATCCTCCGACCAGACGGGTGTCGTGTCTGGTGGGCAACTGCCCGACGGTTGATGTCGGGATGTTGTATATATGCTAGTTGCGCGGTAAACTCTGCTTGCGCGATGCAGGATTTTGCGTGACGTCAGTGTGATGCGTAGTTTTGTATGTGGCGCTGTAGATGCCGCCACAGGACCCTACCACTGGGACCATCTGCGAGGCGCCGAAACAGCTGCCCCAGACACCAGCAGGGGAGACCACTCCCCCGCTAAACAATCTGGAAGCATCCGCGGCTGAACCTGCTGCAGCAGGGTCGGCCGACTGTGCCACCGCCTCCGAGGGCGCCGTCCCTCCACCGGGTGAGGAGCTGGACGACATGCTCCTGTCGCCGCCTTCGGGCCCGGGAGGGGACGGCTTCGACGAGGGCGACCTGTTTGACTTGCTCGAACTTGGCGTCCGTTTCGTCAACCTGTAAAGTCCTGCAGGCAAACCTCCACCACAGTCAGACCGCGAAGGCTCAGCTTCGCAAGTGGCTGGAGGTGCAACACACGGCCATTGCCTTGATCCAAGAGCCGTGGATTAGGGCGGGCCGCATACAAGGACTTTCCAATCTTGGCGGTAAACTCCTGGTAACCACAAATCACAATCACCCTAGAGCGTGCATCTATGTCACAGGTAACCTTAAAACACATCCTTTAACTGACTTCTGTTGCAGAGATGTCGATCGTTTTCGCCTCGGCCTACATGCCCAAGGCGGAGGCGCCGCCTCCGCACGACCTCGCCCGCCTCGTGAGCCATTGCGATGGATGTGGGTCTGAGGTCGTAGTAGGGGCCGACGCCAACGCTCACCATCAACTGTGGGGCATGGACACGCAAATCGAGAGGGGTATGGCCTTGGTTGAATACTTGTTCTCGACTAACCTATCCCTACTAAACACTGGCTCCGAACCAACATTCGTAACCGGGCGAAGCCGAACAATTATAGATCTCACTCTGGCAACAGAGGGCGCGGCGGAAACACTGCTGGGTGGCAGGTCTCCAACGATGCCTCCTGCTCTGATCACAGGTGGATCCGCTTCAACATCCAGGTCTGTGTTTCTCCAACACCACCAGGGCGCAATCCGCGAAACACGGATCGTGCCACCTACACACGCAACCTTGAATACAAGTTTGCGACAACAAGCGATCCGGCGACGTTTACGGATACGACACAGATTGAGGTACAAGTGAGCTACCTTACCAAAACAATGATAGATAGCTACCAAACTGCCTGCCCAGAGACCACCCCGCGCAGCACACCGGGCAAACAACCGAATATGGATAGTGGTGGGGCGTTGATCTAGAGTGCAAGCGCGGCAAGGTAAGAGCAGCTCTGAACATAACCATGAACACATGTGCGGATGAGGACTGGGATAATTACTACGCAGCCAAATCCAGTTACAAAAAATGCATTAGATTCAGGAGTACCGCGGGATGGCACAAATTCTGTGGTAGCATTGAATCTTGCCAGCAAGCTAACAGGGTGAGGAAGGTACTGGCGCAAAAGAAATCTCCTGGGCCCACTACCCTCCACAAACCTGACAACACACTCACTTCCTCGCCAGAAGAAACGAGACTCACTTCCCTGGATGTGTCTTCACGCAGGTAATCGACTGGCAAGATGTAATTCAAACGCCATCAGACAACGATTGGCATTACGCATGCAGGGTGATCACGTTGGAGAAACTCCAACGGGCCATCTGGAACTTCCATCCTTTTAAGGCAGCTGATCCCGATGGAGTGTTTTCCGCCTTACTACAATGGGGTGGAACCTCTGTCGCAATAATACTGGTGCCATTAATGAGAGCGTGCCTGGCCTTTAGATACGTTCTCAAAGGATGGAGGGAAGTGACAGTCATATTCATCCCTAAGCCAGGTAAGGGAGACTACACAAACGCCAAATCCCATCGACCAATCAGCCTGACCTCCTTTCTACTAAAGACTCTGGAAAGGCTGTGTGATAGGGAGTTGAGGGACGGCGCTCTAAAAACCATTCCGCTACACGGTAACTAACTTGCATAGAGCTCGGGTAAGTCGACCGAATCCGCTCTTCATCTAGTGGTTGGCCAGATAGAGGAAGCGATTCATCAGAAAGGCACCTGCCTGGGCACTTTCATAGACATCGAAGGAGCCTTCGACAAAACCAACTTTTCCAGCATCAGCAGAGCCCTCTCCAGACATGGAGTAGAACATGTACTAACGGACTGGATTACTAACATGCTAAGCAAACGAGTAGTTTGCCTTGAGGATGAGCGTCAGCTGGCCATGATAGCCAGAGGCTGCACCCAGGGAGGGGTTCTGTCCCTCTTTCTATAGAATCTGGTGATTAACGACCTTATCACCAAACTCAGCGCGAACCACTATTACACAATAGGTTATGCAGACGACCTTGCAATCCTTGTTTCGGGGAAAGTAACGGGAACAATCTGCAACCTCACTCAGCAGGCACTACGTATCGTAGAAAGATGGTGCAGGGAATTCGACCTATCGGTGAACCCCACCAAAACTGAACTAGTTATGTTTACCCATAAACGAGCATTAGGCCCTTTCCGCCTACCAATACTGTTCGATACAGAACTTCAGTTAGCCAACGAAGTCAAGTACCTCGGGGTTATTTTAGACAGTAAGTTAAACTGGAGTAGTCACTTAGACAACAAACTAAACAGGGCTTGCATCACCTTTTGGCAGTGCAAGAAAATGATAGGTAAGAAGTGGGGCCTATCCCCTAAAATTATACTATGGCTGTACACGGTGGTAATCCGCCCCATGATCACCTACGGGGCCGTGGTCTGGTGGCCCCGCACCAAGCTAGTCACAGCCTCCAATAAACTACAACGAATTCAAAGACTGGCCTGCATGGTGACCATGGGCTGCATGAGGACAACTCCGACTGCAGCAGTCGAAGACATGCTGGGACTGCCACCGCTCCACCTGTTCATACAACAGGAAGCGACGATGGCGGCAGTACGCCTAAATTCACTAAATCTCTGGGGCAAGAGAGACACACTACACACCGCGCTGCTTGAGGGACTCAATAAAGAGTTCCCCATTACGAAAGCAATAAATGACCAGGTACCCAAACAATTTATCTTTGATAAAAAATACGAAATCCAACTTCACGAGGATCGCCGATGCGAGGGGTTGCGCCCCGCAGAGCTGCGTATCTTCACAGATGGATCCAAAACAGGTAGTGGCACAGGTGATGGAATCTTCTCGGAGAACTTCAACATACGCATAGCCACACCATTGGGGGTCCATAACACAGTGTTCCAGGCCGAGTGCTTAGGTCTTTCTCTGGCCGCCGCAGCCATCATGGCCAGGGAAGTTAAGGACCACTCGATCCGCATACTCTCAGACAGCATGGCTGTCCTGCAAGTGCTAAGCAGTCTCACAGTTAACTCTGGGCTAATATACGAGTGCCACCAGCGCCTCAACCAGGTGGGTAGCCTCAACAACATAACTGTCTTTGTTGAAAATTGTCTGTGTCAGGCCAGAATTAATTTAACGCGAGAACATTTTCGTACAATGATTTTTATGACTTTCGATGTCATTTAAGTCAACAAGAAAGTTATGATAGACTTCGATTGGCCTTTCACGATGAAGCCCCATCTTGTGCCACTGTTTACAACTGGTGTAATGAGTTTAAACGTGGTCGCACTAATCTCACCGATGATCTGTGTGAGGGACGGCCTTCTATGTTGACGACTGAAGATAACATCAGTGTTGTGCGGCGTATGATAGAGACTGACAAAAGAGTGACTAATCAGCAGATTCGAACAAGCTTAGGCATCGGTATGAGTCAAGTGCACAAAATCCTCCATGAAGAGAGGTCGAAGCGTTTTTTTTTTTTTTTATTTGTGATGGGTTTGCTCTTGACCTTAGTCTATGTCTGAGGCGACAGAAACAAAGTCGACGATGGAGCGAGCTTACCCAGAAGAAGCCTGTTCACTCTCACTTTGAAGAGATTAGGGTTATATGCGTTCGGAAACACAGACGCAGGCAGAGAGTTCCATTCCTTTGCTGTGCGCATTATAAAAGAAGTTTGAAAACGCTTAGTGCGAGTTGGTGGGATAGCCAAAAGATGGGATAAAAGATGGTGGCCTCGTTCTTCGGAAGTACAGGTCATTACGCAACAATTGTTTTAGAGGATCGAAAAACAGTTACCGCAGAGTGGTACACTAACAATTGTTTGACACTTGTCTTGGAAAAAGTTCGGGAGAAACGACCTCGCAGTAGGATCCTCCTTCACCACGACAACGCCTCGTCGCACACCGCCAAGAAACAATCGACTACGAGTACTTGGCTACGTCAGACGTGGAATTACTGGGTCACCCAGGTTATTTCCGAAAATAAAAGAAAATCTTCGAGGAAAACGTTTTATGGACGCCGAGGAAGCAGTGGCTGCGTTTCAAAATGCCGTCTAACCCTGAGGACGAGTGGGTAAAGTACTTTCCTCAGTGGTTCCATCGGATGCAGCGATGTATTGATGCAAATGGACACTATTTTGAAAAGATATAATAATAAAACTAATAACTTGCTAGTTAGTTTAGTTTTTGATTTTCTAATAACTTTCAGTGTCAACCTTGTACCATATGTAAATTCAAGTATTTTACTATATTTGTCTTTAAAATCATGAAAACAACAAATCGTTAAATATTTCTTGCTTTTACTACGTTATTTTTGTTTTCAAATATCACAGCGACTGTACTGTTTGTGCTTCGTGAAGATTTAAAATAGTTTTCAAACATGAGTCAAGCATACTGTCCAACACCATGATTGCCATGATCGTTGCCAAGGAAATCGGGCTATAATTTCCTTCACTTAATATGTCCCCTACCCTTTTCTTAACGATGGGAACCACAATAGTGTTCATTATACTTTCTGGCAGGTATGAATGGCTTTTTTTTTTTGGTGGGAATCATCAAATAACTTCTCCCGCTCTGGGCGGAGCGGGAGGGTGTATCAGACTCTTACTGACTAAAACCCACCCGTATTCCTTCCGTTGCCTGTGTTGCGGTGGCCTCAGTGACCCATAATTACCTTCTCGCGACCCCGGCAGGCATCGGCTCTAGTGGACCCCTACATATGTGCTGACGACATCTCTTTGAGGCGCGCGTGGAATACAACGCGCCGTCGACCCGGACCTGGTCCTTACCGGACGGTGAGCTACCCATTGCTCACCGTCCGCAAGCCCGCGCCTACAGTGGCTGGAAATCCGCCCGGGATTCCCGACGCCCAGGGCGTCTCCTGCAGTGGCTAGGGGCGAGAGGGCGCGAAATTTGCCTTTCTCTCAACCATCCCGCCCCAGCGTTTCACCTCCTCGCGCCACTCCCATACGTGCGCGAGGACTTTTACCTCCAGATCCCATGGCGGCGATCCGGCAAGGAGGCTCGCCACCTCACTGGAGACCGTGCGGTATCCCCGGACAAGCCAGATGACCATGACCCTCTGGGCCGCGCTCAACGCGTGGGCTGGCCACCGCGCCCGTGATCGCGCCCACCCAGGTGCCCCGTAAAGGGCCATGGACCGCACGACTCCCGCATAGAGCCTCCGGCAGGAGGCATTTGGACCCCCTAGATTGGGCAGGAGCCGCTTCAAGGCAGCCCCTGCCCGCTCCAGTTCGGGAGCTAAACGTCGGAAATGCTCCACGACTTCCACCGGCTATCGAGGACGAGTCCCAGGTACTTCATCGTCGACTCGACGCCGATGTTAACCCCTCCTACCATTATTTGGGACCCCGATGGTGGCGCGTTCCGAGGACCATGAAAACATATGGCCTCGGACTTGTGCAGGGCCACCTCGAGTCCCAATTGCCGGATCCTGTTGACGATTGTCGCAACCCCGCTTGCCGCTACTTCGGCCGCCGCCTGGTGCGAACTCTCTTGCGCCAGGACCAACGTGTCGTCAGCGTAACATACTACGTTGACGCTGCTAGGAATCATAGCCGATGTCCCACAGATGCGGCCCCAGGACCGATCCCTGTGGGACACCGCACGACGTCTCTTACCGGTTCCATACTCCCTGGTGAGTGGAGTAGATGACGGCCCTGTACTTCAGATAGGCCTCGACCACACGACAGAGGTAGGTCGGCATCCGGTGGTAGCGGAGTGCCTCCCTGATGCACTTCCAGGACAGGGTATTGAAAGGATTGGCGATTTCTAGAGACACCGCCAAGTTGACACCACCCTGGGCAACAGCATTCCCCGTCGTGAGGGCCCACAGCGCCCACTGCGGAAACCAAACTGGCTCTCTGCCAAATCCGATCCCACCCGTACCAGCCGCCCGACAAGGTGGTCTGCAATGACTCTTTCAAAGAGCTTGCCCACCTCGTCGAGCAGCATGATGGACCGATAAGCGGACGGAGAGTCCGCAGGGCGCTCCGGCTTCTTTATGAGGACCAGTTTCCCCGTTTTCCAACAAAGCGGGAACTGGCCCCTCTCCAAGCATGCGCATAGGAGTCCCCTTAGTCGAGGCCCGAGAGCCTCCAAGGCCAGGACCCAGGCTTTCCCAGGTAAGCCGTTGGGTCCTGGGGTGGTATTTTTGGCATTCAGCCTGCGTACCGCCACTCTCATCTCACCTTGGTCACCTCCGGAGCATCGTCGTCGTCGTCGTCACCGCGGTGTAGTCCGCATCGGGCACTGAGCTACCTATCAATTTAAAAAGGTTCATCCAGAAGTACCACTTTCTAAATTGATAGATAGGCAATCTATAAATTTAGAAAGTGGTACTTCTGGATACGTCGTTTATTGTTAGCAGTTTTTTATAGTTACAGTATTTTTTTTTTTATATAAAACGTATATATTTTTATGTACATATATATATTTTTTTTTTATTAATTGAAATGATTATAATCAATGAATATTAAATTAAAATTAATGTTAGTAAGCTACCAGAACTTGCCTCCAATACTCAACACAACACAACAGGACATGAACATTATTAAACTCAACATCTCGACGACTCAACTCGTTTGACGTAAATGAGAACTAATTCGTTTCATTTTATACTACTTTATTTGCCGGTTTTCAGCAAGGCTCAATTTACATTGCCAGGGAACGGAATGGAAGCGGAATCATAATGAACTTTATGTCAATAGTGTAACGTACAAACTAGATACGAGTCAAATAAAGGGTCGCGCGTTTTCTGGAGAATTGTCGCGCATTCTCGGTAATTCCTGCAGTTACAAGCTTGGATCTAGTTTGTACGTTACATAATTGACATACAGTTAATTTTGCTATGTACAATATAGGTACAAAAACTCGTTTCCATTCCGTTCCGTGGCAATGTAAATTGAGCCTAAAACTATGCGACACGTATTTGTAATACGTAATTAGGCGTTGTTTAGCTTGACGATAATGAAAACGAAAAACGGAAACAGATAAAAAAATAGATACTTAGAGCAGTATTGCGTCTATTTAAAAAAAATTGATGCACTATGGTTTGTTTACTACACTGGTACAAAAATTATGTGCGTTTCCAGAAACTCTTCACGATAATATTATGTATAAGATTACTAGCTGCGACCCGCGATTTCACCCGCGTAAGTCTCGATGCCGGGATTAAATATACTTTATGAGCTATTCTCATACCTACCAAATATACATTTAAAAAAATATAAAAATCGGTCGAGCCGTTTCTGAGGAGTGCGACCACAAACACTGTGACACGAGATTTTTATATATTAGAAGACGATTAATTAAATTCACAAACCACGAATTCGTTTTGATTATTTAAATAATGGTGTTTCTTGTTCTACTAGGTAAATATTATGTTAATATTACCTTTAGTACATAACTCAAGAATTCAACATAGCTCATTATTTTGTTGTTTATGTGTTTTATTAGGGTTCTATAACACAAAAGGAAAAAACAGAACACTTAGAAGATCACTTCGTTGTCCGTCCGTCTGTCTATCTATCTGTCAAGACCGTTTATTTCGGGAACGGGTGTAGGTATCAAGTTGAAATTAATATCAAAAACGTAGATCTACGGTCCCTTGGAGCTCTAAAAAATCAAGCTTTTAAGTCAATGCAATAATGGGCACGCCAAAATTGCGGCGATAAGGAGTGGCTAGAGAGGCACCACGGCTTCCTCACCTTCCGCCTGCCGCACGTCCTCACCGGACACGGCAGCTTCGGGAGATTCCTGTGTCGGATAAGGAGGGAGGATACGCCCGGGTGTCACCACTGTGTGGATCGCCCGAAGGACACGGTGGAGCATACGATGGAGGTCTGCCCGGCTTGGGCAGAGCACCGCCGTGTCCTCGTGGAGGCGATCGGCGGCAGAGATCTCTCGTGTCCAGCCCTGGTTCAGGCCATGATACGGAGCAAGAGGGCATGGGCAGCCATCACCTCCTTCTGCGAAGCAGTAATGCTCGCGAAGGAGGAGGCGGGACGGTTGAGGGAAAGGCAAATTTCACGCCCTCTCGCCCCTAGCCGCCGCAGGAGACGCCCTGGGTGTCGGAAATCCTGGGCGGATTTCCGGCGCGGGCTTGCGGACGGTGAGCAATGGGTAGCTCACCGTCCGGTAAAGACCAGGCCTGGGTCAACGGCGCGTTCATTCCACGCGTGCCTCAAAGAGGTGTCGTCAGCACAAGTGTAGGGGTGGACCCCTACACTTGTGCTGACGACACCTCTTTTCTCTCTAGAGCCGATGCCTGCCGGGGTCGCGGGAAGGTACTAAAGGGTTACCGAGGCCCCTGGCAACACAGGCAACGGAAGGAATACGGGTGGGTTTTAGTCAGTAAGAGTCCGACACACCCTCCCACTGTGCCCAGAGCGGGAGAAGTTATTTAATTTTTTACCAGACCAACAGACTGATGGAAGGTTGACCTACAAAAAACTGCGAGTACCTAAGACTCGGGTGAGACTTGCACAGATCAGGGAAGCATGACACACAAGGGGA
The DNA here is from genome assembly GCA_905333075.3 of Atethmia centrago. NCBI lineage: Eukaryota > Metazoa > Arthropoda > Insecta > Lepidoptera > Noctuidae > Atethmia > Atethmia centrago. The sequence continues at coordinate 23,121,814 of HG995374.1, read as the reverse complement.
AGGCCTATTATTTCTCTGTAGTAGGTTGGCAGACTGACAATTATGAAAAGAGCGATTATGACTCACAATTATACTTAATCATAGTTTTAGGAACCAGAAGTGGATTTTATAAAATAAAAAAGAAATAACGGCTACGAACTACTTTAATGCAATCATAAAATATTAATAATAAGAATACAATAACAATTATCAGCAAACTCTAATGTAAATGCGACAAAAATACGACACAGCTGTGACGTGTGAACGCTCCGACATTTAACGAGAAAAAAGGGCTGTCATCTGCTTGACGGGCGTCAAGCAGATGACAGCCCTCTTTGCTCGTCGATCTAAGTTTATAGGCGTTATGCTACTCGCTTCTGTTCATTCCCGTTTATTTCCAACATGGCCTCTTCTGGTTGAGCGTCGCCGTCGACCGCATCTGATCTGTTGCTGGGTACCGGTATAGGCAGCGCATCATGTTCACCGTTTAGTGCTTCATCAGATTCATTTGAAACTCATAACACAAATATAAAAGCTGAAAGTCAACTTTATAGGCAACTCAAGCATTCATCTCTCAATCAGCTAATTCATATATCACATTGCATTTCCATTTCAAACGCAAACCATACAGAGTCAAAGTCACCGTTGCGCGCGTTTCAGAAACCTTTTAGTGAGAGGACAAGTTTCTCTACACACTGCCACAGGCCTTACAGAATAAACTTGCCTCAGTGTGTCGGTATTTTTTTTTTGTTTGATCCAGTATCCAGTTGTGGCGGCATCTACATCGCCACATGTAAACTACGAAACACACTAACGTCACGCAAAATCCTGCATCGCGCAAGCAGAGTTGTCGCGCAACTAGCATTTATACAACATCCCGACATCAACCGTCGGGCAGTTGCCCACCAGACACGACACCCGTCTGGTCGGAGGATCCTCCCTTTTCTATGAAGGATGAGTGAACTTGACACCCTGTTCCTCATAACTCAATACAGTAACATCTACATCGGGTGTCCAACGGTATCGATCCAGTAACCTCTACATCGGACCGTTTATCGACACGGACCCAGTATCAACTACACTGGGTCAATACGAGCAACACAGTCAAGTAGGTAAACATCAGACTTAACCAGCTACACATCATAAATATGTGCAAATACTCACTTTCAAAGAATGCCTCACAGGTCTCAGGGCACCACTCCCCTCGCCAAAGTACCATGTACTCAGCCGCAGCTTGGCTAGTTTTTCCGTAAGCTCCACTGAGTAACTTCAGTTCGTAACGTCCGCTTGGCAGAATCTTAATAACTCGGTAAGGTTCACGCATTCCTGAGTCTAGCTTTCCTGTGGACTGAGAGTATTTAATGACGAAGACAAGGTCATCGACCTTAAACAGACGAGGAGGATGTCTGTTCCGGTTGACACGCTGTTGTTGCTGAACTTGGTTTTGTTTCAGCAACTCGGTCGCTCTGCTTCTACAAAACCGTCGACTGCTATATCACGGATTAGAGACCGGATAACGGGCGTCGTTGCATCAGTACCAATAAAAAGGTTTAAAGCGGAAAACTGTGTAGCCTTCTGTCTCGTAATATTCAGCACAAGATGCAGGTTCCATACAGTTTCAGACCACTCAGCATTCCTATGATTGACTTCAATCCTTACCATGCTAAGGACAGTTCTCATGTAGCGCTCTACATGCCCATTAGACTGATGTATCTCAGCTGTGATGTAGTGCAGCTCTGATCCCAATCCTTTTATTACAATTGACAAACTCACCTGATTCACACATACGCTCACGGTCCGTCACCAATAGTTTGGGCGCACTAAACAAGGAGTTCGCGTTTGTCATGGCCCGTTCTTTTCTTCGAGATGCATATGAGACAGTGAGAGATATACTTACTAACAAATTTTCGTAAGCCGGGAAACCAAAAATGCTTCAAAATAAGATCTAGCATCTTCTCTGCACTTATATGTACGTGCTCATCATGAAACACTCTTAATAGGCTTAACTTGTGCCCTTTCGGTATGTAGCACAGATGGCGAGATGTCTCACCAAAGGGTCTGTAGCGATAATATAACAGATCGTTTTGATGTAAATACCGATTGGAATCCAAGCTGCCACTTTCCAGTTGTTGAATCAGCCCCATCGACAGCTTGAGCTGTTTGAGCCCAGTTACGGGGCTTTGTGTAGTGTTGGAAGTGTTGAAGCGCCTTAACTACCGCCAGCGTCTCCAGCTCGTAAGAGTGATACTTACACTCCGCAGCCTGTGTCACCCTGATGAAATATTCAACGACTTTTTTCTTATCATCTGTAGAAGACTGCATTAGGACAGCATCGTACCCAGCACTGCTCGCATCAGTATGTACTTCCATGGCTAGACTAGGATCAAATATTACCAAAATGGGTTCACTCGTCAGGAGCTCGATGATCTTCTGGCGAGCTTTCTCTTGTTCTGGTCCCCATGCGAACTTTTCATCCTTTTTGGTTATTTTGGCTATATTAGCGGTTTTGACTGCAAAGCCGCATATACCGCCTGAAGTATCCAGCGAGTAGTAAGAACTGCCGGACTTGCTTGACGTTTTATGGCGACCGGCTGTTTACCAGGGCTTTTACTTTGCGAGGGCTCGGCCTTACCTGACCCTGACTGACCACTCGGCCTAGATACTCCACTTCGGTTGTAACGAATGTGCACTGACGCAAATTAATAAAAAAACCTGATGTCGTGAGCGTGTGAAGCACTTTCCTAAGGAGTTCAAGAGCCTTCCTTCCTCCGCCGTATGGCTCATCAACAAAATGTCATCGACATAAATTAGGATACTAACCGCCTCTATAAAGCTATTCAGTTTTATTAATGATCCACTGGTATACGATGTGAAAGTTCGTCAGACCAATGGCATCGTAACAAATTCGTAATGGCCTTTAGGGGTAACGAAACCAGTCTTGTGTATTGAGGCCTCATGGATTTAAATTTGGTGAAAACCAGTTGCCATATCTAAAGAGCTAAAATATTTAAAATACCCAACCTATCAATATGGTCGTCGATCAATGGCATCGGGTAACGTATAATTAATTAATCATCTTTAATTGTGATTTGATTCAATGCCCGAAAGTCAACGCACATTCTATCCGTGCCGTCTTTTTTCTTTACTAGAATTATAGGACTAGAATACTCTGACTGTGACTCCCTCACTAACCCCTTATCAAGAAGATCTTTAATTATGTCTCGTACCTTCAGTTTTTTTTTTTGGTACGACAATTTATACGGGTGGTTAGCAATTGGCGATTGACTTGTTAAATTAACGTGCATTTCGCCAGTGATCACAGTAGAAATCTCAATTCCAGAAATTTGATAGTCCGAAAAGTCATTAATAATAGACATGAGTAAACTCTTTATGTTTACCTTTAAGAGGCGCAATAACATTGACGTCTGTAATAATGGCGTTCACTTGACGTAATGAAGTCTTAGTAGTACTAGTAGTGTATAATTGGGGCATCTGGATTCTCTCTGGATCTTCGCTTCGCTCAGATCGTGATCCAGATCGCCCCAATTATACATCAGCAGGTAACCGACTTGTCACCATTCATACACTACTTAGTTTGTGATAGAACCTTCACACACTGCAAACTGCACTGAAACTTGTTATTTGAAATTTCTTTCAAATTGATTAAATAAATGAGCTTTGCTGAACCCGCTTTCAATTTCTCAGCACCAACCTGCACATCGTTCACTCGGGAGAATATTAGTTCACTATTACCACTTTTAAAGACAAGTTCTTGAATGTGGAATTATAAATGGATAGACGGAACACTTGCTAAAATAATGAATAAATATAATCAGACAATACATACAACAATTGGTTTACCACCAGCTCAAGTCAAACATAGCAATAAAGCTATGTACTACTAAATACATATTTCAATGATCAACAAATGAAAACAAAACGTCGTAAGTTTAAGGTAGGTGATTTTGTTTGAATAAGTAAACAGGTTGTTTTGAAAAAGGTTATACTCCTAATTGGTCAACAGAGATATTCAAGATCAGTAAAGTTATAAAGTAAAAAATACAAATCCTGTTACATATTTATTAGAAGACATTAAACAGCAGCCTATTTTAGGAGCATTTTATGATCAAGAATTACAAATTACTAAACATCCTGATATTTACATTGTCGAAAAAGTTTTGAAAGGAAAAGACAGAAAAGTTTTCGTGAAATGATTGGGGTTACCACCATCATAAAATAGTTGGATTGATGATACAAATGTTTTATGAGGGTTTTATGAATATAATGTCATGATCTACAACAAAAGTTCTATTCTGTTTGCACACATGAAGGGAGAAGGACTTATGAATAATTTAATTAATAATTTACCGTTTCAGCTCCATTTACCGAGATATAATTATTGTGGTCCTGGAACGAAATTACATGAAAGATTGGCTCGTGGTGATAAAGGTGTAAATAAGTTAGATGAATATTGCAAATATCACGATATCGCGTATAATAATTCCAAAAGTTTGAAAGATCGTCTTATAGCGGATATAATTTTACTAAAGATGGCAAAGAAGCGCTCTCTGTCTTCAGATGCAAGCACAGGAGAAAAACTTGCTGCTATTTTGGTTAACGGCGTAATGTTATCCAAAGTGAGTTCTGGATACGGTCTCAAAAAAAAACTTTAAAAATATAGTCTCCCATACAAAAAAATGCATAAAAAAATGAAAGCCAAAGTGTAAGAAAAACTAATAGAATTGGCATACGCTGCTGCTAAGGAGTTAACTCATGGTTCGTCTGCGAAGCTCCCACGTATCATACCCATTCCTAAGGTGTTTTACCTTTAATTCTTAACGTACGACAGCTGTTTATTTTGCATTCAATCTTGTTACAACACCACACAACTCCCTATGTTAAACTTATAAAGCGTCGCAAAGATTTAATTTGTTCCCTTCCAAAGACCCGTTATTCATTTACAAAAAGATTTTTCTTTTATCTTGGCCCGTTTATGTACAACAAAATTAATTCAAATATTTCAATATATTGTTTATCCGATCATGAGTGTAAATCAGCAGTTCGCTCCTTCCTACTAAATAAAACGTATCATGAAACAGAATCATTTCTTCTTACACTGTCATAAAATAGGTACATATTTTATATAGCTAAAGACACACCACTATATACACGCACCACACACATAAATACAGACATTCATTACACACACATACACACACATCTGTTACATAAACTTTCACCACACAACACTTCATCCACATTTCATAATCGATGTATGTAGTTAATACTTTTCTGTTTTGTAATTAATAAAATATAACACTAGTTTATTGTCCACCCCAGAGGGATACGGCACTGTTTCTCTTTATTACAGGCTATTATGTAGCCTATCTAAGAGGACAGTAGCTCAACCATTTAGTGTAGTGTTCTAGTGATTATTTGTTTATGTATAACTGTTTAATGTATTCTACTACAGCACCATTTATGCAATAAAGTTTTATTATTATTATCTTTTATTTAATTATTTACACATTTTAATTTTATTTTTAAATATTAGAATATAAAAAATATATAAAAACATTTAAAAATATAAAAAAAAATGGTAGCCCACCGGTATCGGGAACAGGGTCCAAGCTACCGGCGGTCAGGGCTCCAGAGAGAGGAACCTCCTGACAATGCGAGCCGTGTCCAGAAGTACCGCTTTCTGAATCAAGCCCTTAATCCAGCCGTCCAACGTGAGCCTCTTTAGGTGTTGGTCGAGGCTCTTGGCAATTAAGCCATTGGCTGATACGACTATCGGCACAATGATTGCTGAATCCACATCCCACATGTCGACAACCTCGCGAGCCAAGTCAAGATACTTGATCTGTTTATCTTTCTCGGCTTTCACGAGATTCCCGTCATGAGGGACTGTTATGTCAACAATCATTGCGCGCCGCTCTGTTCGATCCACCACCACTATATCAGGCTTATTGGCAACAATAGTCCTGTCAGTGATGATGGATCGGTCCCAGTACAATGTGATATTTCCATTGTCGAGAACTGGGTCGGGCACATACCTGTAGTACGGCACTTCAGATTCTACAAGGCTGTATTTCAGAGCAAGTTGCTGATGGATAATCCTGGCTACAAGGTTGTGTCTATGCAAATACTCTTCGTTAGCTAGACGAGAACACCCGGAGATAATGTGTCGGATTGATTCTCCCGGACGGTGGCATGCCCGACACACGTCAACCGTGCCGTCCTTCACAATAAATCTCCGGTAATTCTTCGTCATGATAACTTCGTCCATAATTGCACAGACAAAACCTTCGGTTTCCCCAAAGAGGTCACCAAAACGTAGCCAGGCTACGGACGCTTGGAAATCTACATCGGGTTCATGTAGGGCCCGGAAAAAGCGTCCGTGAAGCTCCTTACTCTGCCATACCTCCCTGCGATCGTTAGTGTCAAGCACTACAAGCTTGCGCCAGTTCTCTTTAGCCAAGGAGAGTGGGGTGAGGCCCTTGTCCACCGCGACCACATCTCGATGCATCCCCACGTCGGCTTCTAGGAAATATTCCCTGAGACTGCATACCTCGCGATTGTGGAGGATCTTAGCGTTTAAAAAGCCTCGACCTCCACACTTTCGCGGGATATACAGTCTCATTACCGACGACCGTGGGTGATGCATTCGATATGCAGTCAGCAGCGTACGGACCCTCCTATCCAGGGCGTCGAGTTCAGTCTGAGTCCATTTGAGTATGCCGAAAGAGTACATCAAAACGGGCATGACCCAACCGTTGAAGGCGCGCACCTTGTTTCCGCCTGACAGAAGACTATTAAATACTTTCTTCAGGCGGCCAAAAAAGCGCTCCTTCAACGATTGCTTCATGTCAGTAACATTGATGCCTAACGCTTCCGACATACCCAAATACTTGTAGGTTTCGGATGCGGAGAGGGTTCTAAGGTTTATGGAATCCGAGAGTTGGGTTCCCACGGATTCCACAATATTCCCTCGCTTTACATGCATGACCGCACATTTATCCACTCCAAATTCCATCCTGATGGCGCTACTGAAACTTTCAGTTATTTTCAGTAGCTCCATCAGTTGCAAATTATTGGAGGCAAAGAGTTTTAGGTCATCCATGTAGAGGAGGTGAGATATAACCTGACCACCTCTCCTCATACGATAGCCTAGACCTGAATCTTCCAGCAGTGTGCTTAGAGGATTCAAGGCTAAGCAGAACCAAAGCGGACTCAAACTATCGCCCTGAAATATGCCCCGCTCGATCCTTATCGGTTCGCTATTCCTCTGGATATTTCGACATCCTGGATAGCGAAGGACCGTCCTCCATTGCCCCATACACGAAATCAGGAAGGTGCGCAGAGTTGCATCTACTTTATACAACTCCAGCACCCTCATGAGCCATGTATGTGGCACCGAGTCATAGGCCTTCTTATAATCTATCCAACATGTCGACAGATCCTTTCGGGAACGACGAACTTGTTGGCTAATGGTCATATCAATGAGGAGTAACTCCTTAGTACCGCGGGATCCGTTCCTACATCCATTTTGAGAGGCAGACATGATGGAGTTGGTGTCTATATGTTTGTTAATTTTAGCTCTCAAAATAGATGTAAGAAGTTTATAGACCGTCGGTAAACACGTGATCGGCCTATAATTTTTGGGTTCCGCGGTGCTACCTGATTTATGGAGCAGGTGGGTAACTCCTGTCGTTAGGAATTGGGGTAGCGATCCAGACTCCAAAGCAGTCTGGTACTGAGCTGCCAAGCGAGCGTGCGACCTTAAAAACCATTTGAGCCAGAAGTTGTGCAGTCCGTCCGGCCCTGGGGACTTCCAGTTAGGTAACGGACGGACTGCACGAGCTACATCTTGGGGGCAGATGGTAATAGCCCCCATTTCTGGTATTGGATCGCAGGCTCGCTCGACTTTTCGAGCCCAATCACCTTCGGTGTGACTGACAGGCACCGACCAGATACTGCGCCAGAAAGAACACATGACATCATCATCCGGTAGGCGCGTGTCAGTCACATCTTGGTCCGGTCGCTCCCAACCCCTATAAACCCACCTTTCATCGCTCTGGAAGGTACGATTCTGAGTGTATCGCTCTACTCGCCGCTTATACCTACGAATACGGTTCGCCCATGCATACACTTTCTGCTTCAGGAAGTCGATGCGCTCTGTGACACGGGTCATATAGTCATGAGGGCCGATATCAGTCCCTGAGAACGCTCGCCTCACAAAGCGCATCACTCTAGGGCGAGTATTGCCCTCCCTGAAGCAGATTAATTTGCCAATGAGCGCTCTGGCCCCACCAATACGGCTTTCAATTCTGCACTGCCAAGCTGGTACGGTTGGTTTCGGTCGTGTAGTTCTAGAGTCTTTAGCAAATTTCACGTGAGCTACACGACATACCGCTACAGCCGCGCAGTACAGAATCGAATGAGTATCAGTGAGGTCTTCGCAGTCATCAAAATAATTTGACAACTGCGAATCCAGAGCTGCCACCAGCGCCCTGTTTTTTTTATGCATGGGCAAACGAGGTAAGCGTGGTCTTAGTTCGGGCGACATGAGCCGATATTCTCGAATCGCATCTTCCAAAGCACTCCTCAATTCCACATTGCACTGGGTACTTACATTTGTAGCCCTGTCATCACTCCCCTCGTCAGCTTGATTCGTGCTTAATTGAGGTGAATGTACAACAGTCTGCGACGGGGGGACGATGACATGGCTACGCTGCATTTCACTTCGTAGGCGATCAAGTACAGTGTCATCCAACATATGATTACGCTGGATAACCCGTACCTGATCCGACAGTCGTTGTGCCGAAACGTTTACAGCTGGCTCAAGCACCTGAAAAAGAGAGAGCATCCGAACACGGTAAGCAGTCAGATTGTTTCCCCCCTCTGTAGCCCCATAGTATGAGCGCATGACGTTCTCATTGACAGATTGTGTCCATCTCATGCGCTTCACACTTCCGCCGGGAGCTGGGACCCTATCAGAGGCCGGTGGGCCTCGAGATCCTAAGCCGTCCGGCGGCCGGCGTCCTCCCCGTCGACGAACAGGTGGTGGCGTCGTGGGCGGAGAGAAATACTCGTCGCTCGAGCTCGACGCAACTGCCGCGGTCGGTGTAGTCACAGCGCACACGGTGGGGCTGGGTACCGGTGGCGGCGAGGTGGAGCTGAGCGAAGAGTCCGGAGGTGGTAGGCGTGCTCTAACTGCAGCTGATCTCGTCAACATTTCATTTGTATACGTATTTGTTCTGTTTTATCTGTTTTATTATTATTATTATTATTATTTCGTTTATTTATTTTTTTACATATAAAATATATTTTTAAATATTTCTTGAAAAACGGTATGAAAAAAAAAACATTTAAAAACATAAAAAATAGTGGTCCGCCGGTGTCGGGAGCAGAGTCCAAGCTACCGGTGGTTAGGACTCCAGAGATAGGAACCTCCTCACAATGCGGGCCGTATTATTATTATTATTATTAATTCCTATATTTGCTGGTTTATCTGCTGCTGGAAGTATAGCAAGTGGAATTGCTGGAATCGTTAAAACTATCAACGAATATAAGGTTGCAAAAAAGCGTTTGGAAAAAATGGAACGACAACATAAGAAAGTGGAAGGTGTATGTATTGGAAATGGATTGCAGCTAAACCGTTACAAGAATGGGCTTCGATTATATGTAAATTTAAAGAAAAAAAACTAAATCGTAGGCTACCTAATCATGCTCTTACTAATATAGATATCATACGCTATACGGAAAACATTCCATATTTTCGTGGAGTGTATATGAGAGATACCTTACCAAGATCTCCGTTTTCTCGAGAGTGTGGAAAAGAAATTTGAATTATTATTATAAATTATTTTATTTCAGAATAAATTTACATTCATTCATTGTAGGCGAGTCCTAAGAAGGGGTTTTTAAAAATTTGAACTTTAAAGGGGTGAAAGGGAGCATTTAGATTGTAAGAAAAATTTAGTTACACAGAAATCCATATTATACACATTTATACTCATATACACACACAAAACTTGCATCAAAAGGAATTTCATAAGCAAGCTGCCTTGCTGTGTTACATTCACTCTTTTTACTACTTATCTGGTAATCAACGGAACCTCTTCGATCCAGATAAATCTGGCTTCTCCGGAGCAGAGCTTTAGTCATCACATTATTATTTACTTGTTGATTTCTAAGAAAGTCAAATGAATGTCGAAAATTCGGTAATTACTGATGATATAGAACATCTTTCGGTCTCTAATTCATACATGTGTGCCCCGGAACGATGTGTCACACACCTTAATAATACCGCAAAGGGACTAAAATTTTTCCACCTTAATATAAGGAGTCTAGGAAATACTGCCAACTTCAATAACCTTCTTATTCTATTAGATAGAATTAAAGTACAATTTGACGTCATTGTACTGTCGGAGTGTTGGCTAAGCAAATGCCCCCTTCTTCCTGAGATTCCTGGCTTTCAATCCTTTAAGTCTGAATATGCTAACCAAAATGAAGGTGTTGTCGTTTATACAAGGCATAACATGCGATTCACAATTGAAAAACCCGCTTTTCTTGGCGCTAATTGTCTGATTCTCAAATTTAGTCCCAGTATTGCGTTAGTATCAATATATCGATCTCCATCACACAGAAATATTCAAAACTTCATTGACAGCTTAGACTTTACTCTCAATTCGCTTACATAATCAGCCTATAATGTTCCCACTGCTGGGACACAGGCCTCCTCTGTGTGAGAGGGAGTGGGCCGTAATCCACCACGCGGGCCCAGTGCGGGTTGGTAGATGTCACATGTCTTCGAATTTTTGGTTCTAGGACATGCCGGTTTCCTCACGATGTTTTCCTTCACCGTTTTAAGAGCAGTGGTGATGAAATAATTTACACAAAGTAAAGCGCCTGTCCGGGTTCGAACTTACGACTTAAAACTCGTAAGTCGCAGCCGTTACCACTGGGCCACCACTGCTCTCGCAATTCGCTTAAAACTTATAAAACTATTATTATTCTAGGAGATATAAACATTAATATTTCACCCGATAATGCTGACGCAAATTCTGATACTTACTTAAATACACTTGCATCGCATGGAATGCTGCCCGGTCATCTCTTCTGCACTCGTAAAAACAGCTGCTTAGATCACGCGATAATTAAGACCAACAAACCTGCCATTACTTTGGTTGTCGACTCTTTTATTACAGACCATGCTCCACTAATAGTGTTTTGTGAACTTAAAATCAATCTCCCTAAAAAAGTTATAACTACGCGTCGCGTTGATGTAGGTGCTTGCGTGCTCGAACTTGAAAGAACCGACTTTTCATGTGTTCTTGACAGCAACGACGCAAACAATGCTGCTACCAAGTTAGTGTCCTTAATCTCCTCGGCTGTTAATAATAATACTTGCACTGCTGTTGTCCCTAGTAAAAACCGAATTATTAAACCCTGGATTACGCCTGGGCTATTGAGGTGCATCCGCAACCGGGATAAAATGTACCGAAAGACAAAAAGAGATCCTGACAACGATGTTCTTAAAATAACTTATAAGCGCTATAAAAATTTCTGTAATAACCTATTGAAAAGATTGAAACGCCAATACGAATTCACTGAATTTCAGAGGCATCGCAAGAATCCAAAGGCAACCTGGAAACTAATTAAATCTATTTCTAACCTTAAAAATAATAATTCATCGGCTAGTGAACTTTTGTCGTTAGGAGCTGACCCCAACCAGTCACTTAATGTAGTAAACCATTTTTTCGCAAATGTCGGGAATACTCTTGCATCTAAAATTACGCCTGTATTAGGTAACCCTCAAACAGTTCCTAAACCTAGTGCGAGTGCCAATCCAGGCTCAATGGCCATCTTCACTACTGACTTTGAAGAATTAGAGCGAATTGTTTTTGGTCTTAAAGTAGATAGCGCTGTTGGTTGGGATGGCATATCTGTTGTCCTTCTTAGGGCTGCTAGTCATATCCTTGTCCCAATAATGTCCCATGTTTTTAACCTTGCTCTCCTGACAGGGGTCTTCCCCACTGTTTTTAAAAAGGCTGTCATACACCCTATACACAAGAGCGGAGACAGAGGCAGTGTCAATAACTATAGACCTATATCCGTTTTGACTACGCTGTCAAAGGTCCTTGAAAAAGTACTTAACAATAGACTTGTAAACTACCTCAATTCCCAAAACATTCTCGCCGCGAATCAATATGGTTTTAGATCAGGAAAAAACACAGAAGACGCTGTTTTGGAACTAACTAGTACTATTGCAAAGAAAATAAAAGAAAGACTAAAAACAATTGCAATCTTTCTTGATCTTTCTAAGGCTTTTGACACTGTCTCTGTCCCCCTCCTGCTCATTAAACTGCAACAGATTGGCATCAGAGGCTTGTGTCTTGATATTTTCAAGAGTTACTTGACTGGCCGTTCTCAGGCCGTTAGAATTGGTAACTTTACCAGTAATGAAGAGGTCCTTAGTTATGGAGTCCCACAGGGTAGTGTTCTTGGTCCTACCCTTTTTTTAGTTTATATAAATAACCTCTGTAACTTATGTTTAAGAAATTCTAAAATGATAATGTACGCTGATGACACTGTTATACTTGTTCATGGCAACGATTGGCTTGAAACTCGCTCCTATGCTGAATCCGCCCTACAAGTTGTTATGAAATGGCTAACTAGCAATCTCCTCACTTTGAACCTGGAGAAAACGAAATTTATCACGTTTGCGCCGAGAGCAGCTTCCCAACCGTCTTCACCCTATAGCCTAACTGCACACAATTGCTGTGCGTTAACTAATACTTCCTGTTGCTGTAACATGATTATGCGAACTAACAACATAAAATATCTTGGTGTTATAATCGACAGTACTATGTCGTGGAAAGAACAGATCGGGTCATTGGTGTCACGGGTAAGGAAACTAATATTTGTATTTAAAAATTTGAGATCTTCTGCCGACTTTCAAACTTTGAAGATGGTTTACTTTGCCTTGGCTCACTCTATCATAACCTACTGTATTGCGGCTTGGGGTGGCTCTGGTGTTTACTGCTTAGACTGGAACGGGCACAGAGGGCAGTTCTTAAGGTTATGGCACACAAACCTATTCGTTTCCCAACCACCGAACTCTATGCTCTCTGCAAAGTGCCTACAGTGAGGCACGCATTTTTCCTAAGCACTATATTACGCAAGCACTCGGAACTTAATTTTGACCCTAACCATAATTCAAAAAAACGAAGGGCGGATAGAGTGTGCCAGACTGAGCCCGCCATTGTAGTTTTGGTCAAACGTCAATATCACTTCTTTGGCCCTGTTTTGTACAACAGAGTAAACAAGATACTAAATATTTATCCACTTACCTTAAGGGAGTGCAGAGCTCTCACGGACAAATGGCTCCAAAGCCTGACGTACGAGGAGTTAGAAAATCTGGTGATTTAAACTTGTCCTGGTATTAATATTCCTTTCATTAGTATTCAATCAAGCACATACACACACATACGCATACACCCTGCACACACACACACACACACACACACACACATACATACATACATAGATACATACATACATACATACATACATACATACACACATACAGACATACATACATATCACATTAGAGAACTGGTCCAACTTATCTTTATCCTAATTCATTCCTAATTCAATTCAATAATTAATCATAATTTCATTATTTTATTTTATTTTTTTCATGATAAATGTAATAGGAATACGAATGAAATGTAATTATTAATATTGTAGTTAAATTTTATGTATTTACTTACTTTTTCTTTAGATTATTTTATAACTGTTTTTTATTTTATTTTACTGCCTAAAATTATAAATTATAAATGTTGGAACGCCGACGTCTCCTCTCTCGGAGGTGGGCGCTAATGGCTGCAACACAGTTTGTATAAAACTATCGTAGCTGTTAACGAACACAAAAAAATTGTAAACCTGTTTTTAGTTCCAATAAATATTATTATTATTATTATTAGTTCTAAACTAAAGAACAAAGTTCGTCATAATTCATTTTTCAAAACTACTCAAAACTCAAAAGGATTTTAAGGAGTGTTAAAGTTTGTATGGAAGAATCTTAACGTGCGGTCCGATTATCTCGAAACTCGGTGTTAAAAAAAAGAATAACGAGTACCTATAATGTGTTTTCGAGAATTAACCCTTAACTGGAGGAAAAGGGGTAATTAAGTTTTTAGGGGAGGATTTTACTGAGTGCCTTGAATAACTCAAAAGTTAGTACGTATATATATTTTCGACTTATGCCTCCACATCCCATGGCGGCAATCCGGCAAGGAGGCTCACCGCCTCATCGGAGACCGTGCGGTATCCCCGGACCAGCCGGATGGCCATGACCCTTTGGACCGCGCTCAACCGGCGGGCTGGCCACAGCGCCAGGGAACGCGTCCATACAGGAGCCCCGGAGAGGGCCATGGACCGCACGACCCCTGCGTAGAGCCTCTGGCAGAAAGCGTTTGGACCCCCTAGATTGGGCAGGAGCCAATTCAAGTCAGCCCCTGCCCGCTCCAGTTTGGGAGCCAAACGTCGGAAATACTCCACGAAGTTTCACCAGCTGTCGACGACGAGTCCCAGGTACTTCATCGTCGACTCGACGCCGATGTAAACCCCTCCTACCGTAATTTGGGATCCCGACGGTGGCGCGTTCCGAGGACCATGAAAACACATGGCCTCGGACTTGTGCAGGGCCACCTCGAGTCCCAATTGCCAGATCCTTTCGACGATAGTTGCAAACTCGCGTGCCGTCACTTCGGCCGCCGCCTGGTGCGACCTCCCTTGCGCCAGGACCAACGTGTCGTCAACGGGTCACCGCACGACATCTCTTGCCGGTTCCACACTCCCTGGTGACCGGGGTAGATGACGGCTCTGTCCGTCAGATAGGCCTCGACCACACGACAGAGGTAGGTCGGCATCCGGTGGTACCGAAGTGCCTCCCTGATGCACTCCAGGGCAGGGTATTGAAGGCATTGACGATATCTAAAGACACCGCCAAGACGACTCCACCCTGGGCAACAGCATTCCAAGTCGTGAGGGCCCGCACACGCATGATGGTGTCCACCGTAGAGCGCCCCCTGCGGAAACCAAACTGGCTCTCCGCCAAATCTGGCCCCACCCGCACAAGCTGGCCGACGAGGCGGTTTGCAATGACTGTTTCAAAGAGCTTGCCTACCTCGTCGAGCAGCACGATGAGCCGTTAAGCAGGCACCCATATCTGGAGGTCGAATACGGAGCCTGCGGTGCCTGGTGTACCGGCGTCGCGCAGCAACGCACGCAGTGCGCAGAGCCGTCAGCTCCTGCGACCACCAGTACACCTGGCGCCAGGCACGTCCAGGCTGGGCCCGGGGCATTGCCACGTCACATATTTCGGACATGGCCTCCTGGAACCACTCCACCTCGTCATTGATATCAGCAGGCCTGTCCGGTGATGATACCCAGGCCTGCACGATCTAGGCTTCCAGGAGGAGTTCCCGGTCCAGCTGCTTCAGCGCCCACCGTGGACCACTCGGGGCCTGTCGGACCGGCGCACTCGAGGTCTGGGTGGAGACGTCAAACCGGATATACCGGTGGTCAGAATAGGTCTCCACTCACTCCATGACGCGCCAGTCAACTACACGCGGTGACAGAGCGGGGCTGGCGAACGAGATGTCCACCACTGATTCACCCCGCATCCGCACATACGTTGTCCCCACGTACGAACCCCGGTTTAGGACGACCAGGCCTGTCTCCAGAGCCCAGTCCTCCGCAAGGGAGTTATGGAACTCGGCAAGAGTTCGGTTCTGGGAGAAGTATATCCCTACCACGACAATCTCCCCGAACCGTGCTGTTACGCAACCCCGTCCTCTCTTGACGGCCTCGAGGGACGGAGTACCGGCGGCGACCGACGAAATAAGGGTCACTGAGCCGGTCAGGTCCTCCACCCAGTCATCCCTGGGCGGGACAAACGGCTCAGCGACCACGGCGATTTTAATCGACCACTGCGCCATGCTCTGGAGCAACAGGTCCTGAGCGGAAGCGCAGTGGTTGATATTCGCCTGGAGGAGGCGTAATTAGACCATTATTGGCACTCCATGTCAGCCCCCTCCCGAACCCCCTGTGAGGGTCCTGCCGTGACGGCTGCGGTGGCGGTGACGACGGTGGTGGAAGTGGCAGCGGTGGCAGCGGCAGTGGCGGCGGCCGCGGCGGTGACGGCGGTGGCGGCGGTGGTGGCGGTGGCGGATGGCTTGCCCCTGGTCCTGGCTTTGGTGGGTGGGGCGCAGGCCTTGCCCCCCATCCGGTGCTCGGCCGGCTTGCCGGCTTGTCGTGGCAGGAGCCGGCCTTGTGCCCGGGCTGACCACAGCGGTAGCAGAAGACCGCTGCGATCCACCTCCGAGGTACAATTAGCTCCCACGTGGTTGCCCACCTGGCAGCGGACCAGCCGGATGGAAGCACCTCAGAGGTCTGGGTTCCAGCAGTTTGACCTGGCCCGGGGCCGGCTGGCCGCCGCTAACGGGGGGCACAGGACGATGGCCTCCAGAGAGGAGAAACGATTCCGCAAGGAAGCCATCTCCTGCCGCACCAGGGTCAGAACCTGGTCTTCCTCAGGCAGGGGCCGTCCCTGCCCATACTGCTGCCCCCCCTGCGGCTTCATCCGGGAACCGGATCCTCGAAGCCCAGCCAGATCCACTCGGAGCTTTTTGTTCTCCTTTCGGAGAAGCTCCATGGCGGCTGTCAAGTGGGCGACCTCCACCCGCATCTCAGACATACCATCCGACGGAGGCCCGAAGTGAAGGGCCTCCGCTGCCGCCACAATGGAGGCCGTGGCCGCGGATATGGCCTGATCCTTAGAGGCCTTGAGCCTCTACAAGGCCACACCCTTAATCGCGGCTAATACTACCTTCGCAAACCCGGCCACGCGCTCCGAATTGGAGCCGCCAGAGGGGTCCCGCCCACCACAAGAAACCTCGGAGAGAGGCACCACCTTTGCGAGCCTCTCGGCTCGCTGGGCTGGCTTGGCAGGGCTGGCTTGGCTCGGCCTGCCGGCCTCTCTGGTAGAGAGCTCTCTGTCCACCCCTTTTCCTCCTCGGGCTCCACTCCGCCGGCTGGAGTAGATATTTTTGCTTTGCCCGATCCCCTCGTCCGAGGACGACCCCGAGTTGGGGCGCTTCGAGGTTCTTACGAACTCTCGGTTCCTCTCGTTCACCTCTTCACGCTCCGAGCTCTGATCTGAGTCCTTTGCACTGGATGCAGCGTCGGACTCCAACCCCACATAAATCTCCTGCCCATGACTTTCAGTTTTTTGTTTGTTAAAAAAAAATCCATGTCTGTTCCCACGAGTCTGGGGGATGTAAAAAGTACACCTAGGTTCACCCCCTGTCCCTAGGTAAGTGTATATTTTTAACCCAACCAGGGTCCACTGGTACCCTGGCTGCCTGGTAGTGCGCTCGCGACTGATGCGCTACCTACAGCTAAAAAGTTGCAGATGACACTACTCCTCAGTTATTCATACCCTCACCGCGCACCAAAACTTGATATTAGAGGATTTTTTTATAGAAGTTATCTTCCTCGTGATCCGGACAACCAAGCCAAGATCTCTTTACACATAGGACATTGGACATTGTGTCTTTGAAGGCTAGTCTAGCTGATGTGCAGAGGAAGTTGGAGACATCCCAGATTACCGTCGCAGACCTGCGCACAGAACTCGATGAGTTGCGCATCTCTGTGGCGTTAATTGGTCACCAGCGCGTATAAGTAATGTAAATACGCGTCAAGGTGTCGGCTGCATAGACACATCGGTCACGAGTTTTGCGTCGCCGGCGCCGAATGCTGAGTCTGCGTTTTGACGCAAGCGTGCCTCGTAGCCCCGCTCCCGTCCCCGCAGCACCTCCCCGCAGCGCTGCCCGACCGACGCGACCATCTGACCCGCTGGTCACTGTGAGCAACCCCATTACTCCCCCCGCAAAGTCCGTGGCTATTAAGGAAACGAACCGGGCTGATGATGACGATTTCGTGACGGTGCAAAGGAGGAAGCGCCGACAGAGTAGCTGTAAGAACCGCTGCGACAAGGGTCCTACGGACCCCAACGAAAAACTGCGTGCCGCGAAGCCGAACACCCCGGTGTATATTTTCCGTCTTCACTACACCACCAACGGGGAAGACATCGTGAAGTATGTGCGCCAAAGGCTGAAGTACGCGCCGAGAGTGCAGCAACTGGAGTCGCATCGCAACGTCAACTTTAAGGCATTTGTGGTTGCGCATATCAACATGCTACCTGCACCAGTTGATTGAAGAAAGCTTTTGGCCACAGGATGTGGTGTTCCGCCGCTTTCGCTGACAAGTGCCACCAGAACGCACAAAGAGTTAGTGCAACTATGTGATACTAACATAGATTTAAGTTTTATTTACTAATACAATTGTTATTATATGTATACTTAGGTTAATGTATTCATCTATGCGCCGTTGTAACCTGATAATAAATGGTTTATTATTATTATTATTTACGGATTACGATTTCGACGGTTGCAGTCAGGAGAAACGGTTCTCCCGCTGCTAGCTCGCTGGACTGCTCTTTCCCCCGAACGTATTCGCAGGGAACCAGCAGCAATCAGGCACACGACGAGGTTTTAGGTTTAGGTATTAGGTTTTAGATCCCGGTAGTACGTTCCCTTGAGATTTTTTCCGACATCCACGCGGGCGAAGCCGCGGGCAATAACTAGTGTATATATTTATATTTATGTAGATAAGTATATCGTCGGTGATATTCTGAAACCGCGGAACTAACAGTGTTTAAAACCGCGTAAGGTAGGTGCAGTGAATTTTACAGAAACGAGGAAAAACGTAATATTTACTAAACCACTTGACTTTCTACTGTTTAAACTTTTAAATTGTCAAATTCCTCTGAATAATGTAGGCATTAGTTATGTAAAATATGTATTAATGAATTAGAAAATCCGAAATCTCGATTTTGCTACTTTTGTAAATACGCGGTTTTAAACACTGTTAGATCCGCGGTTTCAGAATATTACCGACAATATGCTTTATGTATGTATGTCTTTATTGTATATGTAAATGGTACACCACTGACTACCTGCAGTATTGTCTCTCTTTCTCCTTTTAATCCATCCAAATGTTGTCTGTAAAAAAAAAAGATCGCTTTTACTGATAAGACCGCCCCTTGTAAAATTTCAACATTTATATCTGTAATTTTTATGGTGTAAATAAAGAGTATTCTATTCTATATACCAACCGCACTGGGTTTACGTGATAAATTATGCTCTCTTTCATAAAGAGAAAGCTTATGTCCCAGCAGTTGGAACATTATTTTAGGCTAAATGATAAATGCTTTTATTTCTGTAAGTAGGTTTGTACAAACACTTTTACACGTCAATCATATTTTTTAAAACTAGATTAGGTCGGCGTTTCCTATCTGACTACTCTGAGGAGAAAGGCCGAAACAAACTCTTTTAAAATTATGCTGATTATGCTTAAGGCATTATATATCTCAAAGTCAGTATTTGTACGAAAGCCATTTTATCGCTTCGCAGTTAAGTTATGCCTTTCAAATTACTTATACTGTGATCTTCCTTATCTCCGATCAAAGTTTAGTTACGATCCATTTTAGAATCCAATTTACGATATCTGCGACGAATTAAATAAAGTGGGACACGGATTTCGGACGAAGACAGACTTTTAGAGATTTATTTTAGTCACTCCTGCACTTCAGTAAGAATCTTGCTACCTATTTTATCTACCTTTTATGGATGAGTCGAATCAAGACATCGCCACTTTAAATCAGATAATTGTTAGGTAATACTTAACTTTCAAACGTTCTCCCTCTCAGAAGGTTGCTTGGGTGGCTTTGCCAATCAACCTCCAGGAATGTTGAATAGGTTAATGGCATATTACGTGCTGAACACTAATTCATATTTATTTAAACTTCTCGCACAAAATAACTAACAAAATATTAAAAAATAACATAATTAATTATAAATAAAGTAGGTAACATAATACACATACATACATACATATTTACTATAATACACATCTTTAATATTCCCTTGAATTTGTACATATATAATTCAAGGAAAAGAAGTTAATTGTGATAACTCTGAAGTATTTTCAACACAAATAGCGTACAATTTGCTGCTCTGCAATTTCCGCTTAAATGCATACCGACTGGTGGCCGTCCGAGAGGAACCGCATTCCAAAGAAGAATGGACTGGATATAAAAGAAAAAATGAATCAAGTCAGTAGTATGAGAAGGATAACCTAGGAGAAGATTGTTGGAAGAACGCAGATTCTTAGCGTGTGAAGAAGATAGATATTGGAAGTGAGACATAAGATAAGAAACTCGTTGAGAAGGGAGAAAAGAGTGGTCGAAGCGTGCAAACTTCTTCTTTGGTGAATAGACATCCATTTGAGCTCAGACCTGTAGCTCGACACATGGTCCTATTTTCTTAGCTTAAATATGAACCGGATACCAGTGTTGATCAGTCTGTCGAGCTTATCCAGCACAACCGCGTTCAAGTCAAAGTAGCACACGTCACCATAGTCGATGATAGGGAAAATCAAAGTCTGCACAAGAATAGTTTTCGTCATAGCTGGGATTTATAATAGAAAACATTAGACAGTCAGCCCCGTTGGCTGATAGGCTGGTTTAAAAGAATTTAATAGTTAGTCATTATAATAATCCTAATAATAAAGATCCCGGAAGACTCCTAAAGTCTCCCACAGTACTTCTATACGTACGATATTTAGTTTGTATTAGTCGATCGTGTACTATTTACTTCCTAATTTATGTTATAGGTATTTTGTACCGACTTTCTTCGTTTTTAGGGTGCCTTAGTCAACAAGGAATCATTATAGTTTCACCACGTCCGTCTGTTTGTCTGTCTGTCTGTCTGTCCGCGGCTTAGCTCAGAGACTATTAGTTCCTCACCGGACATGGCAGCTTCGGGAGGTTCCTGTGTCGGATAAGGCGGGAGGAAACGTCCGGGTGTCACCAAGGTGTGGATCGCCCGGAGGACACGGTGGAGCATACGGTGGAGGTCTGCCCGGCTTGGGCAGAGCACCGCCGTGTCCTCGTGAAGGCGATCGGTGGCAGAGACCTCTCGCGTCCGGCCCTGGTTCAGGCCATGGTACGGAGGAGGCGGGACGGTTGAGGGAAAGGTACGTTTCGCGCCCTCTCGCCCCTAGCCGCCGCAGGAGACGCCCTGGGCGTCGGGAATCTCGGGCGGATTTCCAGCCACCGTAGGCGCGGGCTTGCGGACGGTGAGCAATGGGTAGCTCACCGTCCGGTAAGGACCAGGCCCGGATCGACGACGCGTCGTATTCCACGAGCGCCTCAAAGAGATGTCGTCAGCATAAAAGTAGGGGTCCACTAGGGCCGATGCCTGCCGGGGTCGCGGGAAGGTACTTATGGGTCACCGAGGCCCCCGCAACACAGGCAACAGGAAGGAATACGGGTGGGTTTTAGTCAGTAAGAGTCTGACACACCCTCCCGCTCCGCCCAGAGCGGGAGAAGTTATTTGACGATTTCCCAAGCTCAAAAAAAAAAAAAAAGAGACTATTAGTACTAGAAAGCTGTAATTTAACATGGGTATAAATATTAATCACACCGCAAAGTGGTAAGATAAAACCATGAAAAAAAAATATACCTTCCTTGCACGTCAAGTGGGGATTATATTTCTTTTCCTCGTCTATCCCATGGTATGGGATATCACTGGATAGGCCATTCAAAAATAATGCGGCTCTATCCTGACAATTTTTCGATTAAGGGAACAGTTTGCAAAATATTAAGCTTTAAAGTGCTATTTTTTGTTAGAGTCAGGAGAACTGGTTTTTCAACTGCACATTTTAAGTTTGTTTTTGGGATAAATTCATTACAACTTCGGAACCCTTCATTGTGCGTGGTCCGACACGCACTAGGCCGGTTTTTATTTTTAATATTTATCAGGGGAAATTTGTAAATGACCTAAAATTTCATATAATTTAAGAACACTGTATAAGTTAGCTGCAAGTTTCCCGAATAGAATATAATAAAATAAATACGTAGACTATTGTGATGTACAATAGTTAAATAATATTGTCGTCTGAAGATGTCCCGAATTTACTCTGTTGTAATGACAACAGAGTAATGGTTGACTATTGCATGTAATGACATGCAGTAGTCAACCATTACATTAAACATACACTTTTGCAAATGGAGCGGGAAAAGGCATCCCAACTATAAGAACCAGTGGCAATTAATGTGTACCGTCACAAAAAGCTGCCAAAACTTTAGACACTCTCTTGTCAATTAAACTGAGTTACGTTCATCATTCCATTCGGAGAAAAAAAAAGAACACTGTTTTTTTAAAACTGTTTTCTGTTCTGTATACCCATATCAGCCATTCATACCTGCATTCAAATTGTGTTAAGCTCCATTTTGAAATCCAATTTGAAACCGTCCATGCGATGACGTCACGGCCTCGTAGCGGAACAATGACTAACTTCTGTCGTATGCCGTCGTAAAAGGTTTGCCCCTAAGGGCTTTTGTGTGTGAAGAGAATATTGTACAAACTTTCTACGTATACTGTAAAGTTTTGCAAACCAATTATATGGTACGTTGAGTGTATTTTAACCGGTCAACAGAAGTTTTTATGCAGTCGGCCGCCTACAGAAGTTGCTAGAGAATTCTTTGCTGGTTTTGGAGTCTTCCCAGCTAAAGCTCTAGGACGTAGTGAAGGGTAGGCGTTTTAGGGGACTGTCTTATGTAATTTTGACGTTGAAAAAGTGCTGATCCTCAGCCTAGTTTGAATAAATGACTTGATTTTGATTTTGCTGATAAAATGATGTCCGTGTTTTTCAAAGCCTTTTTGCGTCCAAAAATCGCGAATTTCGTTTTGTTTACTCAGTTTTATCCACAAGCTTTTAAAAGTCGATTTATAACACGTCGTATAAATCCAATTAGTATTTATTTACGTGAACACCTTCAAATAATGTATAAATCAATAAATGCGTACGCGTATTCCCGAAAACACATATGTTATATCGTATTACGTAGGTACATACACTTCATTGTTTGATTAGACAAACACAAAAACTCTAATTATGTCTGTACTTATAATTGATTACGATATATAAATCATGTCGAGTTAACTTTTATTAATGGTTTGTATGTTTTGTGTCAACATTTTTGCGTCACCAAACACAGGTGATACAGATGTGTGTTTACGGTTCACAGACATTAAATATTTAGTTTAAGGCACTGACAAGACCCAATTGACAAAAATAGGCTTCGCTTAAGAAAAAAAATTGCCAAATCTGTATAGTTTGTGGTAGCGGAAAAAATATATGTAAATTTTGAACATATTTCCCAGAACTTGGTTGTTACCAAAACACGTTTTGAAAAAAAATCTCGATACAAACTAACGTTAAACTAACCTCTTACCTTGAGTTCTAAACCAAAATATCTGCATTAAATATCAACATACGTTACATATTTAATTATCAACAAGAACGTCGTACTTGAATGCAGAACTTGGTTGTTTTTTTATTTTCGATTACTCAACTCAATTTTGAGTAAATAGATAATTGCTTCATATTTTGCAATAAATTACAAGCGTTGTGTCATCGTGCTTCTCTTTCTTTTCTATGCAATCTGACAGTGACCGCGGTTTAGGTGTTGTCAGCGTCTTAATCGAACAAGCTGTCGCAATAATATTATTATTTTTTTTTCGGTTTAAGTTAATACACTTTATTAACAAAATATGTTATCTTGTTTAGAGACCACATGATCGCATTAGATGATAAAGCTGTAATGGTAACCTTTTTTTTTTAGGGTGGGAAATCATCAAATAACTTCTCCCGCTCTGGGCGGAGCGGGAGGGTGTGTCAGACTCTTACTAACTAAAACCCACCCGTATTCCTTCCTGTTGCCTGTGTTGCGGGGGCCTCGGTGACCCATAAGTACCTTCCCGCGACCCCGGCAGGCATCGGCCCTAGTGGACCCCTACCTGACCGACGGTGAGCTACCCATTGCTCACCGTCCGCAAGCCCGCTCCTACGGTGGCCGGAAATCCGCCCAGGATTCCGGACGCCCAGGGCGTCTCCTGCGGCGGCTAGGGGCGAGAGGGCGCGAAATTTGCCTTTCCTCAACCGTCCCGCCTCCTCCTTCGCGAGCATTACTGCCTCGCAGAAGGAGGTGGCGGCTGCCCATGCCCTCTCGCTCCGTACCATTGCCTGAACCAAGGCCGGACGCGAGAGATCTCTGCCGCCGATCGCCTCCACGAGGACATGGTGGTGCTCTGCCCAAGCCGGGCAGACCTCCACCGTATGCTCCACCGTGTCCTCCGGGCGATCCACACAGTGGTGACACCCGGGCGTTTCCTCCCGCCTTATCCAACACAGGAACCTCCCGAAGCTGCCGTGTCCGGTGAGGACCTGCGTCAGGCGGAAGGTGAAGACGCCGTGGCGCCTCTCTAGCCACTCCTCAAAGAGGGGACTTATCGCCGCAATTGTGGCGTGCCCAATGTAATGGTAGCCTGGATGGATAAGGGAAAGATAAATAAATAATTATTATTATGGTTGCGTACCTATTATTATACTTATTTATACCTTCAATAAAAAAAAACTCGCATTATTTGTTTATGGCATAAAATGTGATAATTAAAGAGCTTCTATAATAATCAAAACCAAACTTCGCAAGAAAAAAGAAAAGAAATTATGTCAACATAGTGAGGTTTTCTATCACTTATTATTATTATTTACTTTTATTATCAATCAGTAACTTTTCTAAAGTTTTCCCTATGAGTGATGATTTTACGTAATCCTCCGAAAACTTTGTAAGAAGATAAATTGTAACCCAAACAGAAACTTTTCACTTATTTTTTTAACCATCACTAAGAGTTGTTAAAACGTTAGTTAAAGCATTGAGTATACTTCAAAAACGTTTTCACCGCGCGCATTCAATATGCTCGGTTTTAAAATGGAGCGAGACCGAATGAAACGCTTAAACAAAAGAAGTAACGTGCATGTCCATACAAATAGCCGTCCACATTGAAAACTGTCCACTCAATAACAACGAAATCCGTAAAGCAGTGTTGAAACTGGGAAATTCCAGGATGACAAGCCAGTGACAAAGTTAAATGGTTTTCAATTTTCCATACCTCAGCGGGAATGTTTCACAGGTCAACTTACGTTTTCAATCGACACCGATGTCTCTGTACCTACCCGAAATTTTACAAAATCGTACGTGGATATATTTTCTGCATACATTACAAGCATTGTTTAGTAAAAGTTTCATAGATTTACTTCCAGCCAGTAGTGTATTGGCGCAGGCAAATATTTTCCGCGTATTTTTAAAAATCGTGTCGACTGGTAAAGAGGCTACTTCACTACAAACTGTTATTACATATAACGTAATATCGTTCATGAGATTTTGTACAAGAAAATAACCTAGCCTGGCTCAGACTATGAATTTTCGATAAGATTGTTAAAGCTGATACAAAATAAATGGGAAATAAAAATCTACGTCGTTATTGTAATTGCAATATTATTTTTTATTATTTATTCTGTATATTCGCAGATATCATACTGATATTTGAACATTATTAAAAGCAGACAAATCATGATGAAATTAGCAAATACTGTAGTATTTAAATAAAGCTAATACCTAGACCTACGGATACACTACCTACAGATAGCCTAAACAAAAAACCTAGATAATGCAAACTCTAGCTCAAAATATCAAAGGCTTTCACAAGCTATCCAAATCGGATCGGTAAAGGTCTAGAAAAAGGACTTATTACGTGTATCCAAAAAATAAATAACGTTTACCGTGAGCTGCGGGTAAATCCTAAGATTTGCCGGAAAATCTTCTAATAAACGGATGTTCGGGATTCCAGTAACGTATGTACAGACGTTGATATTGTCACCCTTTACGTTTATTGGTCTTTTACGGTTTTCTACAAAGTTATCATTTCTCAAATTGCTTGTGATTGCTTATTTGAAAGGCCTGGCCGGGACCGTAAATGATAAATGATTTTATTTCTGTAAGTAGGTTTGTACGAACACTTTTACACGAAAATCATATTTTTAAAACTAGATGAGGTCGGCGTTTCCTATCTGACTACTCTGAGAAGAAAGGCCGAAACAAACTCAGAGGTCACAGTCTCTTTTAAAGTCCAGACATAATCTTGGTCAGATCATGTGAAGACCATGTAAATTGGTGTCTAAAATGGTCTTTTGATGAAAGAACCACACAGATTGAGTGGACCTGTCCAGTCAGTGCACGTATTTGTCAGTAGTTGTGCATTTCAACTCAGAACTTAAGGAGGTCAACGATTCAACGAACAATACCAAAGAAAGGACATTTGGCTAGGCCGCAAAAAATACTCAAACTGCCAGACCATATTAAAAACTAACTGAGAATAAAACAAAATTAAACTATGACCCACATAGTCTTCACATTTACAATAATTAAAATAATATAATACTTCACTGAGTAAATATTCATGTCATTGCATAAATAAAATTCATCAATGTCAATGTGTATGTAACAATCCGAACATAATCTTGGTCAGATCATTTGAGGACCATGCAGGTTGGTGTCCGAAATGGCCTTTTAAGGAAAGAACCACACAGATTTGAGTGTACCTGTCCAGTCAGTGCACGCATTTGTCAGTTATCATGCAGCTCAACTCATAACTTAAGGAGCTCAATGATTTGACGAACAATACCAAAGAAAAGACGTTTGGGTAGGCCGCCTAAAGTACTCAAATTGCCAGACATCATTAAGCCTGCTGGGGTCGCGTGGAATTTCAAAAGGGTGAGGCCCCTGGCAACACAGGCAACGGAAGAAATACGGTTGGGTTTTAGTCAGTAAGAGTCTGACACACCCTCCGCTTCGCCCAGAGCGGGAGAAGTTATTTGATAATTTCCCACCCAAAAAAAAAACAATGACCCACATAGTCCTCACATTCTTAATAATTAAAATAATATAATACTTAGTTTCTATTCATGTCATTGTTTATACAATGTATATATAATAATAAAATATAAATATGTACCAAAATAAAAGAGTAAAAAACAACGTTCACTGTACATTTATTGAAGCAGCTCAATCCCATGCCTTTTTGTCTTCAACATTACATTAACTGTATAAAAATATTTACAAATTACAAATTATTAGCAGTATAAAAGGCTTTCAAGCACCGTTTTATGTTTTATAAAACATTTTAATTTATTAAGGCTTAGTTCTTGAATGTGTCTAGGGAGTTTATTATATAAATGTATACATTGACATCTAAACGAGCTGCCTATTTTTTAAACTTGGTTGTAGGAGCAACAAAATTGTTTTTGTTCCTAGTATTTACATTATGGATATCACTGTATTTTTTAAACAAATTAATAAATTTGTCTCTGAGGGAGTGTCTGGGAGTTAATTTATAAATTAAATGAATTGCCCTTTTTTGTAAAACAAAAATTGTCTGAATAGCGTCGGCATTTCCTCATAACAGAATATCATACGACATAACGCTATAAAAATAACTATACTAAACGGGCTGTCTCTAAATCATTTAAATCACGAATTTTGCTAACGGCGTATGCTCCAGAGTTAATCTTTTTTGACAATTTATCTATATGGGAATGGGGACCCCATTGAAACTTGGCATCCAAATTTATTCCTAAGAACACAGTGGTATCTTCGGGGTTCAACTCTTCGCCCTTTATGAGAACACTAGTTTTTACTTGTACATGAGGTATTGTAAACTTAATACTGGTTTTTCTCGTTAAGAAGTAGGTTATTAACATTAAACCAGTTAACTACTTCTTCGAGGGCACTATTTACATTGTCAGTAACCAACTGCTGACGTTTGAGTTTAAATAAAAGTGAAGTGTCATCTGCAAACAGCACTATATCATGATTATCCTTTGTGAGGTAAGGCAAGTCATTTATATAAATAAGAAACAAAAATGGGCCATGAATTGAGCCCTGGGGGACCCCCATTCTTACTACAGATCTCGGTGATCTATTTCCGATAACATCAACTCTCTGAATCCTATCACTTAAATATGAAGTAAGAGGATCCAGAGAGGCGTTTCTGATTCCGTAGTGATGCAGTTTCCTGATTAAAGTTTCATGAAGAACGCAATCGACTGCCTTTGACAAATCGCAAAAAATACCCAAAGCATCGTATTTATCTTCCAATGCATTATAAACATGTCCTAAAATCATAAACGTGTTTGGCATCAGTAGTCGAACGACCCCTTGTAAAACCGAACTGTTTGTTATGCAGTAATTAATGTTTATTAAAAAAAAATTGGGTTTGAACTAAAATAAGTTTTTCGATAATTTTACTAAAGGTAGGTAGCACGGAAATAGGTCTATAATTAGTAGGGTCTGATGTACTACCCGATTGAAACAACGGTATAGTTTTACTGTTTTTCATAAGATCAGGAAACTCACCACGGTCAATACAATTATTAAAAATAACAGCTAAAGTAGGTGCTACAATGTTTATAATCGACTTAGCAACGTCCACAGAATTACCCCATAGATCTGAGGTCTTTTTTACATTTATCGTGTGAAAGGTTTTAATTATATCTTTACAGGTGACATATTGGAAATTGAATTCAGAATCACAAACTCGAACGTTTTCTTTAAGTAAAGACTCTGCAGCAGTGGGTGATGAGTTTAGAGATTTTGTAGTCGATACGGGAAAGTCTGCAAAGTAATGTTCAAAGGCCATGGTGACTTGAAAATTTGATTTAATTGTGTTGTCATCAATAGCAAGGTTGTCGTCACTACTTCGGTTGCATGACCTTCCCGTTTCGCTATTAACGATATTCCATGGCATTTAAATCAAATTACTACTATTTTTAATTTTTGAACTCAAGTAACGTGACTTGGCCATTTAACAAACTTTTTAAATAATTTAGAATAATTCTTAACATATAAATTAAATTCAGCAGTTTTTATGCATGCATCATTAGTTGACAATAGTGGTAATTTGCTCAAAAGTTTAGTTTTAATTTGTCCAAGCGCTTAGTCGTTTTTGGGTTGACAGAGTTTTTTTTTTTTTTCTTCAAATAACTTCTCCCGCTCTGGGCGGAGCGGGAGGTTGTGTCAGACTGTTACTGACTAAAACCCACCCGTATTCCTTCCGTTGTCCGCCCGGGATTCCCAACGTCCAGGGCGTCTCCTGAGGCGGCTAGGTGCGAGAGAGCGCGAAATATACCTTTTCCTCAACCATCCCGCCTCCTCCTTCGCGAGCATTAATGCTTCGCAGAAGGAGGTGACGGTTGCCCATGCCCTCTCGCTCCGTACCATGGCCTGAACCAGGGCCGGACGCGAGAGATCTCTGCCGCCGATCGCCTCCACTAGGACACGGCGGTGCTCTGCCCAAGCCGGGCAGACCTCCACCGTATGCTCCACCGTGTCCTCCGGGCGATCTACTTTTTACTTGGATTTGGAATAGTGATAAATTGTCCGCAATGATCTGATTCTATTAAATTATTTTTTTTTTTTTTGTGGGCTGATGTAACATTTATATCACACCTATATTTAGAAAAACTCCCACTAGTGCCACATGGCACTAGTAGGAGTTATTCTAGTGTCACCAATTTTTAGAGGCCTAAAAATTGGTGAGCAAGATTAAAGAGAAGAAGACTGAAACAAACTTATAATTTTAGTACTTAACCCCGAATTTTCTAACATTAAAATCACTACAAGTGATGATAGACTATTACTAGATTATTCGAATTACAGACTTTGTTCAAATGAATTGTATCAATGACTACTTAAACGATAAGAATAGTTGGTCGCTGTGATTAACTCAAGACAATGTTTATGTTCTTTCTCCAGAATTAGCTTACCTACTGACAGGTTATATGAGTTCATATAATTGATTATTTTTTTATTTGACTGTATAATTCAATGTAATTTAATTTAGTTAAATTTTAATTTATTAGTGACATAATCTACTCATTACAGTGTGTGTTATATGAGTTGTATTGCAATAAACAGTTAGCTAGTGCCCTCGACTATTGATTATACTATTCTTGCCTCAAATCAAATCAATTTATTTGCCATAAGCAACCGGCAGCAAGCTCGTCATGCTTCCTTAGATGTCACTGCCTGCGGTAGCATCAGGGGTCGGGTTGCCGCCTTCCCTCCAATATGGCGAGGGAGGTGATGGCGTTGCGTTATGCTCGTGAACGGGTGCTGCTTGTGGTGACTGGTCGTCTTGCTGATCATGGTTTTAATTATTATTAGTATTCATTAATTATTTTACTTCGATGGGGCTAGTTTATCATTTCTCACTTCGAGTTACTGCAATAGCCTTATGTAAGCGGGCACGCCCTTTATGCCTGGTGGCTTTTATTTAGGTATTAAGTTCTATTTACGTTTTTTTTATGTTGTAATTTTTATCTGCTTGAGTACAGTTTGTTCATTGTTTTGTTGGTATACTGGCGTGTGCTAGCTAACATATGGCAAGTATATAATTTAATCTAATATTTTGTGTTTCGTAATGTTAATTAGTTTTTATACGATTTGTATAGAATCAAGTTTATATAACTAAACAGACAGATGTGCTGCTGGGGAGTTTGTTCCGCCACTTCTTCTTCCCAGCTAAAGCACTAGAAAGTGGTGAAGGGCGGGCATTTTTGGGGGACTGTCTTATGTAACTTTGACGTTCGAAAAGTGCTGATTTTCAGCCTAGTTTGAATAAATGACTTTTGATTTTGATTGATTTTGACAGACTTTGTGCAACACATCATCCATAACCTTTACAACACTTAAATAATAGAATCGAAACTTAAATTTAATAGAAATGGTGGTCATAGCTCCGTGAAATCTGCTTGCTGAAAAACCTGCTTACGGAGGGTCCGTACGAAATATCCGATCCCAATAAGTACATAAATATAATATCACGGTTATTATTTCAGATTGCTAAGTTTCTATTCAATAAAGTAGTTTGAGATCCCTCTCAAACCATTTTAATATGCAAATAACCCGAACGAAACGAGTGCAAACGAAGATTATGGAATATTGATCACAGAGATTTAATGTCGGTTGCAAACGATTTTAAAAAATTGTATTCAGATTTGTCTAAGCGAGACGATTTTGAGATTTACACAAGGAAGGAAGAGTACCAAGTTTTCCCATTAATGATGAGGAAAGAAAAAGAAAAACAAATTGTAATCTTTGTCAGAACAGCAGAACATTCAGGGTTCGTCGCAAATGGAAGCCGTTATTGACAAGGTTATAAAGTTTTTTTTTCTTTTTCATTATTATATAATTTGATGAAGCTCTATAATAATAAGAATAAGAATCATTTATTTGCAGAAAATATAGGTGTTACCAGTTGTATAATTTGGTGGTTTAATGTACAGTCCATATTTTGCCTGTTTAGGGCATGCAATTAATTTTACATTAATACCTAATAGGTAGGTATTTATTTTACTAAGATATACAAAAAAATACACACACACACATATCATCACACCTTGTTTCCCCGAAGGGTTGGGCAGAGGTGTACCTATAGTACACCCGCATTTCGAGCCCGGGCTCGGGGGCCGGAGTCGGGATTTGTGCCCGGTTGATGGCAATAGGCACGCCCCCTATTACGTGGGACTTAAACATAACTGGCGAAATGTGGGTGTACTATAGGTACACTTCTGCCCAACCCTTCGGGGAAACAAGGTGTGATGATATGTGTGTGTGTATTTTTTTGTATATCTGTTTACGGAGGAAATAGGTTTTTCAGCAAGCAGATTTCACGGAGCTATGACCACCATTTCTATTAAATTTAAGTTTCGATTCTATTATTTAAGTGTTGTAAAGGTTATGGATGATGTGTTGCACAAAGTCTGTCAAAATCAAAAGTCATTTATTCAAACTAGGCTGAAAATCAGCACTTCTCGAACGTCAAAGTTACATAAGACAGTCCCCCAAAAATGCCCGCCCTTCACCACTTTCTAGTGCTTTAGCTGGGAAGAAGAAGTGGCGGAACAAACTCCCCAGCAGCACATCTGTCTGTTTAGTTATATAAACTTGATTCTATACAAATCGTATGAAAACTAATTAACATTACGAAACACAAAATATTAGATTAAATTATATACTTGCCATATGTTAGCTAGCACACGCCAGTATACCAACAAAACAATGAACAAACTGTCCTCAAGCAGATAAAAATTACAACATAAAAAAACGTAAATAGAACTTAATACCTAAATAAAAGCCACCAGGCATAAATGGCATTATAATATGGGGTAATTCTGTTGAAGTTAAAAGAGTGTATCGAGCTCAGAAGAAATGCCTCCGCTCAATTTGTGGGGCGCACCCACAGGACAGCTGTGTTCCATTATTTAAAAAAAACTTAAAATACTGCCACTTCCAGCACTATACATTTTTGAAATTTGTATCTTTGTACACCGAAACAGACATGAATTTGTTTTGTATAATGATCTTGTATCTAGACACAGCCGCAAAGTGCATAATTATGCTTAATGTTCCTAGGCGTAGAATTCATTTTTGCATGTCCATTACTGCTTATAACCAATTACCTGATGGCTTCAAAACTTTTAGCCTCAGAATATTTAAAATGTAAATTATTTAACTTTCGAGTTATAAACACACACAACAACGTAACATTTGGTTATAGAAAATTATTCGACTGAAGATTTTATGAATGAAAAATTTACCTAAATATTGGACATTATTGCCTATAAATCATATATTATATCCTTGACCTTATTGATTTTTTGACCTATATATTAATCTATTTTACAACTATTGTTCAATTTATTTAAATGATCTGTAATTAGAACAATAATTTAATTTTAATATAATGATGACCCGTAATAAAACTATATTTGTACACCGGAAACGGTAGACTATTCTAATCGTGCGAGTAATACACACATAACAACTTTGTACAATATTCTGACAAATAAATGTATTCTATTCTATTCTTTGTCTGTCCTGATGTAGGGAGTCAATTTTTTTTTTTTCAGTCTTTTGGAATTGGTTGGAACGGTCTCCCAATGTGTCCAACTGGACTCTTTCATGATAGTTAAAAAAAAAACTTATTTTACAGAATCTGGACAGGATTTATCCACTTGTTTTCCAAATCATAAAGAAGTCGTTAGATGTTCAGTACAAAAATACCTCTAAGTTTTCATGAATGAATTTCGTATTGTATTCTAATTATAATAATTTTATTTTTTAACTTTCTGCCGAATCGACAACAGCTGCAGTAACGTAAGCTTCCTTACTAATTTAAGATTTTCCAAATTCACAAGCATCCAAACTTTCAAGAAATATATAAGAAATTTTATTAATTTTGTTTTAGATATATTTACACTTATGTGACTCAAGCCATTTTATTACAGACTGTACAGCTTTGTATATTTTATTTTCAAGAGTTGAACTTTTGGTGTTATTAGGTACTATAACAGAAATATCATCAACGAATATACCATACCATACCTACCATAGTTTAATTTAGTAAATCATTAATATAAAGTATGAATAGCGACGAAAATGAAGCAACATGGCTAGTAATACCATAGTATAACTTTATACTATGGTATTACTTACCTGGATAGTACCAGAGGATCGAGTTTAATGGCATGTGATCGGAGAAGCCAATTAAGGCCATCAGTGGAGTCCAATAAACTGATGATGACGCTGACAATAATCCTGAATAGCGAGAGTACCTACCTCCAGTAGACGCCATTTCAATACCGTAATTACAACTTTAAAATTCCCGCACAGCAAGCGACACTTCACACATTCCACTCTCACAGATAACCACGAAACAAGTTTCTGACAAAGTTTGTGTTACAATTTAACTTAAAATTTCCCTAACAAAATGTGCTCGCCACGAACCAACAAGAGTAGAAAAACGACATCGTAGTGCTCTGTGTATGTGGTCGTAAAATTGGATTACCTTTCCGCCATGTAATGAACGTTAGAGCCAAGAAACAGATGCGACACATTATTAAATAAGCACCATATCTCACAATGACTGCGTCGTTGGCGCTTTAAAAATGGTAGCACAGTTTACAATTACGTAAGTAAGCTTCGTTGATAAATAACTGCAGTTAGATCAAGATGAGGTCTTTGTTTCGGCCACTTCGCTTCTATTATTAAATAACGGTAAACTATGCCTTTCTTGCAAAAAAGAGAATGAATAATAACGCAACATTTACGCTAGTAAAGGTTGCGTTATTATTCATTCTCTTTTATAAGAAAGGAATAGTTTTTTGCCGAGTCTTATGCCTTAAAAGTTACGGAATATCTCGTTACTGTTGGTCATTATAAACTAAGTGTGATGGTCAGCAACGATTAAGTTTTTGTACCAATTTTTTGGCTAGTTCTGCAAAATTATATCACCAAAATAAATTCCGGAAGAACGGCAAAAAGTGCATTAAGGCTCATTAGTCTGGAACACACGTGTTTTATATTTTATAACGGAAAATGAAAACTAACAAGCTGTTACCTTTGAGCTGTTGCTTTTTTCAGAGAACCTTTTTTAAAACATTTTACGAGACATTTTATAAAAATAATAATGCCATGCTACCCGACTTCCTCCAAAGGAGGGTTCTTTTGGAGGAAGTCGGGTAAATATAACGAAGTATAAACAAAACGCGCTTTTCATTAGAAAAGGGACAGAACTTATTAAAAGTACCTTAGGTACCTAAAAATCGCTTCACCCTTAGCCCATAGAGCTTTTATACAAAAGTTACTCATTCAAATGAATGTGAAAAGCTCTCAGAGGCCTTTCAATCCATATTCCATCAGATTTAGAATTTAGTTCGCTTACGTTTGCGTTAGCTTTCAAAGACTTGCAAATATTGATATCTCTGGGATAGAAGGAGATTGAATTTTGTATGCATGGTTTGATATTTTACTTGGCACACAGGTGTGTGCCAAGTACAGTACAATGTGCTAAGTACAGTGAGGCAGGTGCCTCAGTGGCATTAAATATTTAAAGCGGTGAAATAGTTTTAGAAAAAAAGACGGTCAATCATGCACGTAGTCAATCTGCCTAGCCCTTTCCCAAGTATGTTGGAACGGCTTCCAGTCTAGCCGGAATATATTTTGGAATTTAAATTTTAATGTTAGTAATTATTTATTTAGTAATTATTTTTATTGACTAATTTATGACTACTTTGACATATAATTTTATCTAAAAATATGGTTGCTGAATTGTAATGATACCTAATATTTAATGAATAATGATGATTTAATAAGTACCCACATAATTTCATAATGTAATTTTGATGAATATTATCACGGTTTATGTACCATCTCTTCTTGCCAATTTGTACGCCACGATATGCGGCTGAACATGTTAGAACTTCTGTATTTCTTTATTATCTTGCATGCAATGTATCATGTACACCATGTTTAAACAAATAAAATTGAATAAGTACCCACATAATTTCATAATGTAATTTTGATATTATCACGGTTTATGTACCATCTCTTCTTGCCAATTTGTACGCCACGATATGCGGCTGAACATGTTAGAACTTCTGTATTTCTTTATTATCTTGCATGCAATGTATCATGTACACCATGTTTATACAAATAAAATTTAATAAGTACCTACATAATTTCATAATGTAATTTTGATGAATATTATCACGGTTTATGTACCATCTCTTCTTGCCAATTTGTACGCCACGATATGCGGCTGAACATGTTAGAACTTCTGTATTTCTTTATTATCTTGCATGCAATGTATCATGTCCTACACCATGTTTAAACAAATAAAATTTTACTTACTTACTTATTTACCGGATGCAGCTAAATACCAGTATTTTACATGGAGCGACTGCCTATCTGAGCTTTACAATCCAGTTACTGGGTACACGATACCCCTTGGTAAGTCTGGTCGTCAGAGTTTTGGGCTTCTGACTACCCGTAACTACTGTCAAAGATCTATTTATAACTCTTAACATTCTTCTCTTTAATGACAGCCGGTACCAACGAGCTTTCCGAGGCACCGAAAGGTTAATATTTGACATTATTGCCTTTAATGCCTACAAATCATGTATTATATCCTTGACCTTATTGAATTTTGACTTATATATTAATTTCTTTTACAACTATTGTTTAATTTATTTAAATTATCTCTAATTAGATTAATAATATAATTTTAATGTAATGATGACCCGTAATACTATACAGAACAGAATCACCCCGTTGCGTATGCAGTGGAGTGTAGCGTGTGTGTAAAAGAGCAGTTTCAGTTCGGTATCACACGGGCCGCGTTTTAACGTGCATGTCCCACACATGCCGATATCCGAAAATTAGACAAAAAAAAAGACCTACTTATTTTATTATTGATTCGTGTCGAGAATCATTAGCATAGTTACCTCCTTGAATTTGACGAGGATGCAAAACGACACTTTGTATTTGTCCGCCGGAAACGGCAGAATATTCTGATCGTAATACACGCATAACAACTTTTTACAATATTCTGACAAATAAATGCATTCTATTCTAGTCTATAATAGATGGTCACCCATCCACGAATCGACCGCGGCAAACGTAGCTTAACCTTCTCCCGACCCGTGTTGCTGTTATTATTTAGCCACGGGTCCCTCCTGAACATGAACGTAGTATCGAATCGAATTACCAAAGATTACACTTGTTTGTGCCAGAAACTTCAGCTTAATTCATCAAAGTATGGCCAGAAAAAAATTACAACTTTCGTTCCAAGATCACAAAAATAGGAACGTGTGCCAATTTGATATTGCGTAAGGTGCGCTTCGATTCTCTCGGTTTTTTACGAGAACTGTCACAGTTAACTTAGTTCATTCCTAGTTCAATCAGCTATACCTTCTATTTTACTTTATTTGGACTATTTCACTGTAGATCTTCTATTTCTTTGAAGTCACGTGTGTTCTTGAGAGGCCACGCTGCGTCGACATTACCGCCGGTCACGTTCAAACCCTTATGGGGCTGTCCAAATATAACCTCTTTGCGTTTTCAGCCCTTTGATCTTGAGATTGAATCATCCCTATTGATTCTGTCAAGTCAATAACAGTAAAAATAGAATTCGTTTTGCCTGTGCGAGTCGTATTTATTTGATATGATGTCTTACAATTAAAAGTAGATAAATACGAATGAAAGTTTTTACTTTCATTCGTATTTAAACTAAACTTTTGTTTACTTATGAAGTAATCATATTAAAAAGAAATGAATGATTGTTCTCTTTACATTTATATTTCGTATAGTGAACTCGATTAAAAGTAATGTGTTTAAACAAACACTTATTTTACTTTTAGGAAATCCTAAACAGGATTCCCTCGCGACATTTCATTTTACCGAGCTATACTTCTGAAGGCTTATTCCGCAAAATATGTTTACTGTTTACAAAAGGCTGCTTGCTCTTCGTCGTTCATGGATTAATTATTTTTCTAAGTGATTTATTTTTTATTTATAAATACCTATCACGAATAATTACATATTATTTTCACATCTCATTCTCTAAAAGTTCGCCTGTATGTTGTGCGTAGGCGACATAAAGTCGCTATCTCTGCTCTAGTCTTAGAATATAGAAAGAACCAGAAGCCGCTAACACGCCTAATACTGAAGCGTCAAAAACTACTCCTAAATAGAGTAGTTTGACGCGCAGCCGATCAGTTACTCTGTGAACGTCGTATGGCATAACGTGTTTTACCGGTGTGCAATTTTATTTAATTATGCCGTCTTGTGTCGTTCATACCTGTCAAAATGCAGCGGGGCTAAAAAATAAACAGGATGGGATCACATTTCACGTGTAACTAGCGCATTCAAATATCGTCTTATTTATTAATTAAATACACAAACAAACACTGAACAAACAAACAACACAAACACAAACAAACAAACAAACAAACAACAACAAACTGAACAATTTATTCAGTAATTACTGAATAAATTGTTCAGTTTGTAATTGTCATAGAGAATGATGCATCCATCTTGTTAGTGTTGCCAGTATAAGAGTTTTGATTTTCCCTTCTTTTTATTACCCACTGAGGGCATTTATTCGTTGGTGTGTTAAATTAATAACAACCCGACTTGAAAAAGAAAGGTTATCAATGCAACCCGTATGTATATATGATTTTGTTAGAATTGCATAATATTCATAATAGGTACTATGTTAGACTATTAGGATTTCTAGGGGGGGCGGGTGTATGAAATTATGTATCTATGAAAAGACCAATATTGTGATTTTATTATTTATATTGTCTTACCAATACTCTCAACGTTTACCCCAAAACGGGTTCATAATGTCCGAGCTAGCTAGTTCTTTCTATATGAAAGAACCAGAATCCGTGTTCAACTGTCATTGCAAGCCGCACGCTGTGTCCAAAATCAAGACGGGACAAGCATCCCGCGCCCGCCACACTTCCCACCCGCGTAATGCTGCTAAGGCTCTAGTCACCAGTGCATAAAGATTTTTTTTTTCTAAGACTAAGATAACCAGGCCCAACAGCCACATGCATAATAAAACGTCGCAGATTAAAGTCGTTATTTTATTTAATTTGCTTTAATTTATATCACTTCCGTGTTTTCAATCGCTAATTTAATAAAACCATATAAAATAGTTGTCATTTATTATTTAAAAACGAAAAGAAACGTTTTATAACATGGCAGTATGGAAGGTACCAAAGAGTTACCGAGGCCCCTGGCAACACAGGTAACGGAAGGAATACGGGTACTTTTAGTCAGTAAGAGTCTGACACACCCTCCCGCTCCGCCCAGAGCGGGAGAAGTTATTTGATGATTTCCCACCAAAAAAAAAATAAGTATGAAGTACCCAAGTCGAATGACACATGTTGAAAAAAAATACTATTAAAATGTTTCGTGGCGGGAATTCTTCAATTTGGCAACATTTTTAAACAGTGAAAAGTGATTAAACTAAGACAACGGAATACGAACGAAGAAATTACACACTCGCCTAACACGCTAATGGAGCAGAATGCGAAAAACGTGGTTGAAGAAATATTACCGCCGAAATCCAAGCAACGTTATCTCAACGCGTACGATAATTTCATGCGTTGGAAATCAGACAAACAAGTAAATACTTTATATACTTTAACCCCGTTTCATTTTCTCGCAATCGAAGTGAAAAGCAAAGTGTATAACTCGGACATAAAAGAGCCATTTGACAAATAAACGTCTCAGGGTAAATTTTATTCACTACTGATGCTACTGCTTCTTTTATTCCCTAGGTGTACAATCTACTATTAATAACCGTGTCCGAACTCACGATACGGGCTTAGGTACTTAGATATTACCTACTTAAATAATTCCCCAAAAATTAGTCAGATGCCACTTAGGAAGTATTCCACATAGTTACAAAGTTGGAGCAGTTTGTGGCTATCTAGGAATTCGGGCATCTCCAGAGTTGTTCGGAGTACACTCCGCGAGTTCGGCCATGGCACGTAGGTACTTACACTTCCGGCAGAACTTTGCCCACATCGTGTGAGCAGCTTAAACTAACACATAATACAAAGTTGCAAGCCGCAAGTGTAAAGTACTCGAAACAATTTGTAGAGCATTTGCGTGATTGTAATTGGCGTGCATCTGAGAAAATGTTTTTGTATGTGCATATCAGTTATTATAGATAAGTATGTAAGTCACCGTAAAATTGTGAGAATCGTTAGTTTATAATCTATCGGTATTATTTCCGTTAGATTATAAAACTCGTCGAAAAATCGTGGATTGGGTGAAATGGGTTAGGTTAGGTCAGAACTGTGAGTACTGTTACCACCCCGCACGCGAGCCGAGCGAGCGAAGCGAGTAGTGCTGCTGCAGCGGCTGACTAGCTCTACTTCCGAATTGCTCGCAGCTAGGCAGGCTATTTAGTATTACCCAAGGTGCGTTTGTGGATCGCCCGGAGGACATGTGGATCGCCCGGAGGACTCTGGATCACCTGGAGGACACGGTGGAGGTCTGCTCGGCTTGGGCAGAGCACCGCCATGTCCTCGTGGAGGCGATCGGTGGCAGAGATCTCTCGCGTCCGGCCCTGGTTCAGGGCATGGTACGGAGCGAGAGGGCATGGGCAGCCGCCACCTCCTTCTACGAAGCAGTAATGCTCGCGAAGGAGGAGGCGGGACGGTTGAAGGAAAGGCAAATTTCGCTCCCTCTCGTCCCTAGCCGCCGCAGGAGACGCCCTGGGAACGGTGGGGGTGGCATTGGAAATCCCGGGCGGATATCCAGCCACCGTAGGCTTACGGATGGTGAGCAATGGGTAGCTCACGGTCCGGCAAGGACCAGGCCCGGGTCAATGGCGCGTTGTGTTCCACGCGCGCCTCAAAGAGATGCCGTCAGCACAAGTGTAGAGGTTCACTAGGGCCGATGCCTGCCGGGGTCGCGGGAAGGTACAAAAGGGTTACCGAAGCCCTGGCAACATAGGCAACGGAAGGGACACGGGTGGGTTTTAGTCAAAGAAGTTATTTTAAAATTTCCCACCCAAAAAATAAAGGTGCGTTGCGTCGCAAGCAAGTTTGATACCAGTTCAGAATTTGTCGGTTTCCCATGAATAGATTATAAACTATCGAAAGATAATGCATTAAAATGTAAATGGTTTATTACACAGTTCACATTTTTCGACAGTTTATAATCTAACGGAAATAATACCGATAGGTTATAAAATAGCAAAGTTCATAATTATACGAGTACAATGACATATACTCTGGCGGTCTATTTTAAAAAGGAAAGAAGAATGAAAATACGTTTATTTGCGGTAAAGATGACGCAGAGAAGGAACACAAATACAAAAAGAAACAATTTGGGGGAAAATATGCGTCACATCCACGCAAAATAGCCATCGCTCAGAAAAATGCGACCCTATGCGAGACAAAGCCCCAGCGCTGGTTTTCAGCGATAGCCGGCGTTGACGTGATGACGTCGACCGGTGCAGCACACAGTGAGATTGTAATAAGAAATAGAAAAATAAAATAAATACAAATATACGTCAGAAATACGTTAGTCACTCGTTTGACTGATCGGGACGCCAGCGCCACCAAGCGGCGCTCGACAGAGTCTACAACAGAACGCTTGACCGGGGATAAGTGCAGTATTGTTGGAGGCGGTCAAGGAGTCAACACGTTTAGAAACTGTCGCGCGTTCCGTATAGTTGTGTCGTGTACCTACAGTGTGTGAATAGCTAGTGTGATTATTTGATCGTAAATTATAATTTGATGTAAACTGCAAACGGTTTTTCTATTGTGCAATAACCAAAACTTCCCATTAGACACCCACAGTAGTTAAAATATGGCTGATGATAACGAGAGAGACGTACCTTCTCCGTCATATATATATATTTCGTAAAAATCTCACCGAAACAACATAGGTGACTGAGCTGTCAATCCCTAGCTTTAGGGTTCCGTAGTAAACAAGAAACCCTTATAGTTGCGCCATGTCTGTCTGTCTGTCTGTCTGACCCCGCTGTAGCTCAGAGACGCTTAGTAGTAGAAAGCTGTAATTTGGTATAGGTGTACATATTAATTACGCCGACAAAATGTAAAAATAAAATCTTGAAAAAGTTTTATTTAGGGTACCTCCCTTGTACGTAATGTAGGGATGATATTTTTTTTCACGTCTACCTCATGGTGTGGGATATCGTTGGATAGGCCGTTCGATTCGGCCGTATTAAAATATTGCGGGTCTGTGAACACCCATTTTCGATTTAAGGATCCGCTTGCGTAATATTAAGCTTTAAAGTGCTAATTTTTGTTAGATTCAAGTCCCCCCCCCCCCCCCCCCACCCTCTGCCAGCTAAATGGTTGTTTTTAGAGATGCGAAAATAATCATGGCAGTAGTACATATAATGAAATTAAAAGGAAAACTTTCACGGCTAAGTACGCTTTACAAGTTAACGAGTAATAGTCGACCAACTTAAATTTGCAGTTGGAGAATTGACCGTGACATATATCGATGGAATATATGCCATATATGGAAGAACATGTTTTTCAACTACAATGTTAAGTTTGTTTTGGGATAAATTCATCCCAACTTCCCAACTAGCGTTCCGGCTTCATTGTGCGTAGTCCGACACGCACTTGGCCGGTTTTATAGAATAGATCGACTGTTTCTATCCGAGTGGGCTTCATAAAAGGAACATGGAAAGTAAGCTCGATCTTGAAAGACGTAAAAAGAGAGTTGTACCTTGCTTGAAAAGCACAGTTGGTAAATTGATTTTAGACCTTGTTTATTCATTTGTAGAGTGCACAACCAAATATTGTTACAACCTTGGAACCATTACGAACTAAATCTTAACTTGATTTTAGAGCATACGAAGCTACATCAACTTCATAAAACAATAATTAATGGCACGTATTTAACGCGGCGACAAATTAATCTGAATTTGGGATTAAAAAATAGTCGGTTGGCAGTTACAACGAAGGATAATATTAAGTAGAAAGTAGCAGCTTAATTTTTTTTAATTCAAACTGGCGTCGAGTTTTTGTTTTGGTACCTGAAATAGTGTGAAACAATTAGGTACATAACTTTTGTTTATTTAGATTTAAAAATAATATTTAATCGCCGCCAAGTTATTTTTTAGTAGCAAATAGTTAGTCGCCCTTTAAGTTGTTAGTAGCCTGGAAAATAATTAGCCATAAATTATTAACTTTGATGAAGTGAGCTACCAATACGAGTAGTGTGAATCCCTAGCATCAAGTGGAATGTCAGTTCACTGACCATAAGTTTTCACGGTGACTTTTTTACAGAATTGAGCGGCTGTTTCTTTGTGAATGGGATTCATAAAAAGAACACAGAATGGAAGCTCGCTTTTAAAAGGTGTCGCGTAACTAGAAAGAGATGTGTGTTTAGAGCTTTGATCTGCGAGTGCGAGATGGTGGATTGATTTCGAGATATATTTTTTTTTGTGATTATTAAAACCCTGTTGTACTGTTATTTGTAGTGTATACATAAATTTTGTACAAATACTTTTTTATTTCGAACCATGGTTAATAATACCTTAATCGGCACTGGAGCCATTGACGAAAGAAAAAGAAGTAAACCGTCTTTTATTTTAGAGTACCTATAGTAACAAAGCATAGGTAGAGGTATCGTGTTACCCAGTAACAGGGTTGTGGAGGTCAGATCCTCCATCTAAAATACTGGTATCCAGCTGCATCCAATTAGACTGGAAGCCGACACCAACATAGTTGGGAAAAGGCTAGGCAGATGACGAGGTGCAAAGCTGCACTCTGACTTCATTAAATAATAATTAAATAAATTACAAAAACAATGAATTTATAAAGAAACTGACATTAAAGAAATTGACTTTAAAGAAACTGAATTTAAAGAAACTGACTTTATAAAAACTCTGTAAAAAAACTTTCAGCTACTCAGTTAGAATAGATATTTAGTTCAGCAATTTCAGCCAATTCACTTCATTCATTTCAGTGTTCATATAATGCATCTGTAGGGATTTTATTTTCAATGTCTGCACAGCAAGATGTTCGCTCCAGAATACGAAAGAGTACGAAGCGCTACCGGTGCCGATATTGAATACAAATAGTTCACCATCCACTGGAAGATTTAATTCTTCGTTTTACGTTGCGAACTTTCACTAAGAGATACTTGTGCCAGTTTTTCTTTGTGAAAAACTTGGACGACCAAGACCGTTTGTCTACCGGCACCGTCAACGGAACGTCAACGAGAACGAGATGACGGCGCTGAAGTAGCGATACATACATTTACGATTGCCGCGTGTCCACCGCACACCACCACCGGAACGTCATGATCGCTTCGAATATAGTGTAAGAGGTTCATATGATGGTAATATCAATTTATAGACCAAAAGATGTGGTGTGTGGTGATATAGGTTAAATAAAATTTCGTCATCTATGGCGGTAGCATCATCTACTATGATGACTACCTATTATCGCCTCCTTAGCCAGCCGTACCACCTGCCGGGGTCGCGGGAAAGTCCGACGAGGCCCCTGGCAACACAGGCTACGGAAGGTACACGGGTGGGTTTTAGTCAGTACGAGTCTGACACACCCTTAAGAAGTTATTTGATCATTTCCCACCAAAAAAAAAAAGCCAGCTGTACCAACCTAATATTAGCAAAGATTTAACTTCTTATTCTGTGGGTGATGCAGGTGTGCAGCTTATTTGCTCTATTACAAAATTAATAAATTTTATGTTTTCAGGCAAAATCAACGCTGATATTGCCTCACTTTTATTTGGTGCTAATTTGATCGCCCTAACTAAAAAGGACGGAGGGGTGAGACCCATTGCTGTGGGGTCAACTTTAAGACGTTTGGCATCCAAAATTGCGGTGAGACATATCAAATCTAAATTACAGTCTGTTTTCGAACCTATACAATTAGGATTTGGCACGAAAGGTGGGTGTGAGGCAGCCGTC
Organism: Atethmia centrago; assembly: GCA_905333075.3. Lineage (NCBI taxonomy): Eukaryota > Metazoa > Arthropoda > Insecta > Lepidoptera > Noctuidae > Atethmia > Atethmia centrago. The sequence continues at coordinate 23,077,448 of HG995374.1, read as the reverse complement.
CATGCCTTAAGAACCTACCTTTCGTATGATGATTGCGAAATTGTAGTCAAAATTGACGTCAAAAATGCTTTCAATTCAGTAAACAGGGATGCCATGCTGACAGAAGTTAAGAACAAAATTCCGGAACTCTATCAATACCTGCTTACCTGCTACGCAGAACCTTCAAAATTAATTTACCGTTCCCATGAACTTTCTTCGGAGGTCGGCTGTCAGCAGGGCGATCCCCTCGGGCCAGCAATTTTTAGCTTGGCTATAAATCCGATTATTCAAAATTTAAAATCAAAATTTAACGTTTGGTATTTGGATGACGGAACCCTGGGAGGCGATGTGGACACTGTGCTATCTGACTTATCAGATATTAAAACAAATTTCGAAAATATTGGTTTAGAATTAAATTTTAGCAAATGTGAACTCTTCATTCAAAAAACTTCTTACGGTTTGGATAATTTAAAATCCAAATTAAATTTTCTGGCACCGAATGTCAAAATAGTAGACAGAAAGTCACTTTGCCTCCTGGGTTCTCCCATCTTTGAAGAATCTTTTCCTGATTATATTACTAACACTATTTCTAAATTCCAAAGTCACGCAAATTGTTTACTCGAAATCAGTCCTCATAATCAGTGCTCTTATAATTCTAAAGTTTTGCCTTTTTGTCCCTAAATTTACTTATGTGCTTCGCTGTAGCCCTTTTTGGAAACATCCAAATTTGCTTTCACCAATAGACGATTTAGTCAAAACTAGTTTAGAAACGATTTTAAATATTCAGCTAAATGAACCATCTTGGTTACAAGCATCCCTCCCTATTCGGTTTCGCGGTTTAGGAATCCGCAAAATTTCGAGTGTTGCTTCCCCAGCCTTTTTGTCGTCCACCCATAGCACGTCACGTCTCGTAGGTAATGTCCTAAGGGCTTTGCCCACAAACTATGAGACTGCGGGCTTGGAGGATGCCAAGAATGCTTTTCAAATTGCTTGCCCGGGTAAAGAATTTCCAGACAACCTAAAATCTCAGAGGAGCTGGGACGATATTTATTGCGATTTAACATACAAATCGATTCTGAGCCGCAGTTCAGGTCCGGATCGCGCAAGACTTTTGGCGGTCGGAACCAGAGAGGCCGGTCATTGGCTACATGCCCATCCTTCTCCATATACCGGTACCTTCCTGGATCCGACCTCGCTTCGTCTGGCGACTGGTCTGCGGCTTGGGGTCACGGTATGCACTCCACACACATGTCCTTGTGGCACGGACGTGGACCGACTGGGTCACCACGGACTTTGTTGTCAAAAAAGTGCAGGCCGCTTTTCAAGACATGCAACACTTAATGACATAATCCGCCGGTCTCTTGCCAGCATCAATGTGCCTGCTCTTCTTGAGCCGACTGGCATTGTCAGAGATGATGGCAAAAGACCTGATGGTGTGTCTTTGGTCCCGTGGATTTTGGGACGGATGCTTGTGTGGGACGCTACCTGTGTAGACACACTGGCACCGTCCCACCTCCAACGGACTACTTCTAAAGCGGGTGCAGCGGCAGAAAATGCCGAAAATCTGAAAGTTATTAAATATGGAGGCCTTGGCAGAGAGTACAACTTTGTGCCCTTTGGCGTCGAGACCCTCGGTCCGTGGGGTCCCAGTGCGCATAAGTTATTTGCGGAAATCGCGAAACGTCTAGTTGATGTAACTGGTGACCGAAAAGCTGGCGGCTTTCTCGCGCAACGCATCAGCATTGCAATTCAGCGAGGAAATGCCGCCAGCATCCTCGGTACAATGCCCCGAGGGCCTTTTTTAAGCTTAACTTAGTTTTAATTTAATTTAGTTAATGTTAATAATCATCTTGTAATTTGGTTATGTAAATAAATGATATTAAAAAAAAAAAAAAAAAAAAAAAAAAAAATCTATAAATAAATAGTATAAATAGCCGCTCTTAGTAGGTACCATTATTCCAAAAGGATTCTTTGTAAACTAAAATCAAAATCTTCTAAATTTAATCTCCCAGAGGATCTGCTCTCTATCTTGATGTGTCGTTTCGTAGGAGTATAGCATTTGATTTATTTTGAGCCCAGTGATCCTACGTGAAGTTTACATACTTCACTGCCAGACTGTGCACACTGAACTATAAGTTCCGATTAGTTGGACGTTCAAGCGCTGTCCAAAACTAACTCCGCGTCCTATTATTTAAAGTTCTAATCGGAGATATAACTGGGTACCTATTGTCTTTTTGTATTGCTTCTCATTGCGCTCTGAATAAAGAATATATTGGTGCAGTTCACTTTTTCTAGATTTATCAATAGAGAACGAATTTGAAACTTCTAAATCTGCAAAACTTTTTGAACCTCAACACAAGCAAAGTCGAGCACCGGAAAAGGACAAAAGACAGCAGCTTAATAAAGTATATTTCCATAAACAAAATCCACAAACGCTAAACTCTTGACTTCCGATAAATCCCCACAGTCACAACCACTTACATAACAGAAAGAATGGACCTTTACAAAAGTGATTCTATTTTCAAAACGCGGCTCGTTCAATTGTCGAACACACGCCATACATATGAAGCAGAGGTTTGAATCTCGACGACAAGCCTGCTTTATGAAATTCTATTTGAATGACGCTTTACAGCGCTTTTTCAAATCCACTCACAAAAGACTGCGATGTCATTGAAATTAAAACTTTTCATAGTACTTTATACTTCAACTTGGTGAGTGAATATTGTAAACGTGTTTCGAGTTCACAAATTTTCTTTTTGATATAGGAAATGGAATGAAACTCTCTTATTGTCAAGCTCTGTCTCATTGTGGTCTAAACGAGTTTTCGGAAGTTTATGCAAAACGTACTCCAATTTTATTCAATTCAATTTCGATTTCGAATTCAATTATCGTATGTATCCATCCTGAGGTGCCCCAAAATAAGTTAGAAAACTTTCATTGAGTGGAAATAGCTTACTCTTTTATTCTACTGGGTAGATGTATGATATTGAAGTTTAGGAAAGGGAGTCCTATGACCCATTTTATATGTGTTGTACTGGTTCTATTTATTTATAACATCTAATTATATAAGACAACGTTGTATACCATGTACAAACTACTTATTGAATAAATTATTATTATATTATTTATACAATGACATGAATATTTACTTTTTGAAGTATTTTTTTTTAATTATTGTGAATGTGAAGACTATGTGGGTTATTGTTTTTATTTTTTTTCTCAGTTAGTTTCAATCTTGGTCTGGCAGTTTGAGTCATTTAAGCGGCCTACGGACTGGATAGGTCCACTCAATCTGTGTGGTTCTTTCCTCAAAAGACCATTTCAGACACCAATCTACATGGTCTTCACATGATCTGACCAAGATTATGGCTGGATTTTAAAAGAGACTGTGACCCTTGAGTTTGTTTCGCCATTTCTACTCAGGGATAGTCAGATAGGAAATGTCGACTCCATCTAGCTTATTTTTTTTTTTAATATGACGTGTAAAAGTGATTCTGATATCCTATTTACAGAATAAACAATTTCATTTCATTTCATTTGTTTCGGCCTTTCTTCTCAGAGTAGTCAGATAGGAAACGCCGAGCTCATATAGTTTTTTTTCTAAATATGATTGACGTGTAAAAGTGTTTGTACAAACCTACTTACAGAAAATAAAATCATTTCATTTCATTTTAACCGCATAATCTTTATTTTTCTTGTATATCTCGTGTTTTAGTCTTGAATACCTACTTGAGTACCACTGCGTAAGAAGAAACACCACAATTTAGAAAAGCACGTGTGACTTCTATGGGCTGATTTTGTACCAGTAAATCTTTATATGAAAATCAGTAAATCAATAATAATAAGAGTTCGATTCCCGGGTCGGGCAAAGTGTTAAAAAAGTGATGTTTGTAGATGTATTTTTACAATGCGATACGGTGGGGTGCGGGTGTTATTGGGTTTTTCCATCTGGAATTTCTCAGTAGCAGCCCGGAGTCTGAATTTGTGCCAGGGTACTACAGGTCTGCCGGGGTCGCGGGAAGGTACTTATGGGTCACCGAGGCCCCCGCAACACAGGCAACAGGAAGGAATACGGGTGGGTTAAAACGGGAGGGTGTGTCAGACTCTTACTGACTAAAGTCAGTAAGAGTCTGACACACCCTTCCGCTCCGCCCAGAGCGGGAGAAAGAAGTTATTTGATGATTTCCCACCCTAAAAAAAAAAAACAAAAGGGTACTACAGGTACACCTCTGCCTAATCTTTGGGGAATACAGGCGTCATATTATGTTAGGATGTCATGCAAATCATTATATGGAAGTCAGTAAATCAAAGTCCATTCTACCAAAACCTTACTAAAACCTTATCATCTCATCATACATCAACATCAATAAAACCAGCAGAAGAAGTTAGTCACAAAACATTTTTGGTGTTTCGCGAGCAACTTAAACCATCAGTCGGCCCAAAGTTGAGCCAACTCATCTAAAAGTTACTGTGCCAATAAATAGTTGCAGACCTCGGTGGAGGCTGAAATAAACAGACAATGTTACTGTATAAATATCATTTATGTAGAAACATCTGTTATTGTTGAATCTTTTTGACGTGAATACGTCTTTAAATTTGCTTCCATTGTGAGAGGCAATTCAAAAAAATGATGATAACAAAATCGGGAGATGCAGTTTGGTGTTGAAGCTACATATCTAACATCTATATCCAAAAGTTGAATATACCACTCGATAGCTAACAGATCAAAGAAATCGTTACAAAAAAAATATTACCCGTTACGTACACGTATTTACGTAAAACACACGGCCGTGTCCACGACACAGACACAACCAGATGTTTTTTTTACATTCAATGAAGTTATGTAGGTAGACAACGCTCTATTTTGTGCGTATTTTTATTATTACCTACATAAATCAAACACGTTTACAAAATTCCTGAATCAGTCATTTTTATACATAGACGAAAGATTCATCATCATCATCATCATTTCAGCCGAAAGACATAAGCCCCAAGCACCGCCCCGCCACTTCGACCGGTTCTGTGCTCCCCGCATCCAGCGGATTCCTGCGACCTTCACAAGGTCATCGGTCCACCTTGTAGGAGGCCTTCCAACGCCTTGTCTTCTGGTACGCGGCCGCCACTCCAGAACCTTTCGGCCCCATCGGCCATCGGACGAAAGATTCTCAATTAAGTAATTCGTCATAGCAAGCTTTCGAAGTTCTGTACATCGCGATTATGAACATTCTCAATTAAATAAGTCGTCATGAACAGCGTTCCTTCAAACTCACGTAATTCGTTTTAAGGCGCAGATATATGATTTTATCTGTTATTACGTCTTCGTACAATGAAAGTAACTTATGTAAGAAATATATGTTAAACTAGAACGCTTACACATCGATTCAATTTGAGAATATTTAAGTATTGTAATAAAATACTTATGTAATAAATTCAGGAAGTAATGTCTACCCAAAGCGTATAATAGATATTACTTTTCAAACTACTTATGATGTTTGCATGAACAGACTCTTTTATTTTCTATATTTCTATCTATGATTTTTTTCAAATATACGTATTTTCGTTACTAAAAATAAATATTTCCTATGAAACCGAACGGTGGCGAAGCGTGAGCGAGACACAGATTTGTATGGCCAAGTTCAACGGCGATTACCCGACCCTTAAACCTTATGAATACAGTACATCGGTATTTTAAACTTCAAAGTTCAGTATGACAGTCCGTTATTGTACTTGTTACTAAGCTATAATACGTGTGTTTAAACGTGGGTATTTAGGTATGTTCCTTCATGATAAACTTCGATTTACCAAAATTAAATCAAACAAGTTTCCAAATTTCAACCTGTTTCTCTCCTACCTAGACGAGTTTTTTTTTTTCATGTGTTGGATATTATCAAATAACTTCTTCCGCTCTGGGCGGAGCGGGTTTTCGTCAGTAAGAGTCTTACTGACGAAAACTCATCCGATTTCCTTCCGTTGCCTGTGTTGCCAGGGGCCTCGGTATTCCTTTCGGACTTTCTCGCGACCCCGGCAGGAGACACGAGTGATTCCACAATATTAGCTCATGTCGCGTCGCGTCGTAGTAAAAAGATAAGCCAATCAGCAGGTTGATAGCACGGACCCAGGGCACGATTTTCTAGAGATCTGTAACACAGAAAATCATGCTACCTATCCCTTATTCACTATTGCCTCCCACCAAATAATAGATGCGTGGATGTTAATTTTATATATGTGATCTCATTTTAGTAATTGTTGATATTAAAAATGATTTATGATCGATCTTTGTTTCAATTGCGCTAGCCTTCAGAGGCGTTGATTATTAACATGACCTTAAATATGTGATCTCATTGTTTTTCGCTGCACATAATTTACAAGCTATAAATACAGAGTCCATCCACTTAAGTCCATCAATCATGTAGTGTAGACCACTTATCTGACACATTTTTTTCTCGATACCGGCAAAAACGTTTATCGATGATGACATATCGAAAGCCGATAGTTAAACATTTACACCATTAAGTAACAAACAAAAACACAGGCGCTGTGTTAAGGCTAGCAGATTTACGCGGGCCGTACCGCATTGCAAAAATACATCTACAAACATCACTTTCGTACATTTTCTATGAATTATCGCACACTTTTTTTTTTTTTTGAGGGTGGGAAATCATCAAATAACTTCTCCCGCTCTGGGCGGAGCGGGAGGGTGTGTCAGACTCTTACTGACTAAAACCCACCCGTATTCCTTCCTGTTGCCTGTGTTGCGGGGGCCTCGGTGACCCATAAGTACCTTCTCGCGACCCCGGCAGGCATCGGCCCTAGTGGACCCCTACTATATGTGCTGACGACATCTCTTTGAGGCGCGCGTGGAATACAACGCGCCGTCGACCCGGGCCTGGTCCTTACCGGACGGTGAGCTACCCATTGCTCACCATCCGCAAGCCCGCGCCTACGGTGGCCGGAAATCCGCCCGGGATTCCCGACGCCCAGGGCGTCTCCTGCGGCGGCTAGGGGCGAGAGAGCGCGAAACTTGCCTTTCCCTCAACCGTCCCGCCTCCTCCTTCGCGAGCATTACTGCTTCGCAGAAGGAATTATCGCACACTAAAGGCGATCGCACCGAGCTATTTTAAATCGGCTCGGTGCGGCCCGCTTCTATGGAAATAATGTGGGCTTAGCTTTAGCAAGCAAGACGCTAAGCGTAGTCCGAGATTTTATTATCAGAACTTAAAGTCTTCCTACATTAGGAACAAAATAAACCAATACATTATACCCTAGATAAATGTGTCTCGAAAAAAATCAATCGCCACACCACCGTTTTTAAATCGCTCAAAAGTATCCTAATAAACTCCCGAAACACGTTATAAAAAGTAAATGTTGAAGTAAGTACCTCGATATATGACCTTCCAAAAAACCCTAATACTGTTATGGCCAATAAAATAAAAACTTTACAGCGGGATCTTTACGATATAGGACATTAAGTTTACACTTTATTAAGGTCACTTTATGAATTGCCACACTGAAAAAAAAAATTGTTTGCTTTAATAAACATCTTGTTTAATGTGATCACACATCATGACTCCATACGAGCCTAACAAGATCTTAACTTCTGAAGCTATGAGAACTTTGTTAAATTATCATATTTCCGTCTACGAAGTAATGATTTGTTTTAATCACGGGTAGTTATTTAACTTAGCTAAAATGTTGGCCAGTTTAAGAATGAGACATTGTACCATTAACTCACTTAAGTTGTAGATTCAACAAAGATCTTGCACGATACGTCTGTGAAACGTCATCAGATCAATGAAATTCTTATGTTGTTTCAATTAAGATCTTGCATCAAGTAACCGTGATATACGAATTAATTCAACTAACCTCATATTCGTCGTAGACATGAGCCGTTGTCATATGAACTACCTGTATTCGTCAAGCCAAGTCAGTGTCTTTTGCACATCAACAAAGTAACTTTACTGCAATAATTATGGTTGAGTACCTACTGTTTATTGTTTCAACTAAAATCTTGCATAAAATAACCGTGATAAACTGATTAATGCAACTAACTTCGTATTCAACGTAAACATGTACCATTGTCATATGTACTACCTGTATTCGTCAATCCAAGTCAGTGTCTTTTGCACACAAACAAGGTAATTTTATTGTAATAATTATTGGTGAGTACCTACTTTTTTAAAATTACTAATATCTTTGTGGAGAAGTTCTTAAATATATCCGCGCGGGCGCTGAAATTAAATATAGATTTATGGCAAATATTAAGCTTAAATCAAAATGTTTTCTTGATATGCGCACAAAACATCATACATTATCCAATATTTAATACTTGTTTAACGTACAGTTTAATATTTTACTATATAATAGGGTAGGATACTTGCTCTAAATCGACAATTAATTTCAGCGCGCAGACATTTTTAATAACAGTAACAATTTAAAGTATTTTATAATGATGATACATTATAAAATACTTTTTAGAGATTCAAACACGAAGTCTACCGTATGTAACTATTTTAATAATCTGTATACCTACGCCTTTGTAAATAGAAGTACAATAAAGAATGTATTAACGCTGGTGCATTATTCAGCCACGACTGCGAGTGCCGCCTATTCACTTGTGTGATAAGGGATAATTCCCTGACCCATTGTCGTGACTGACAATGCGTACAAGCCCCGTATAACTGTTTTAATTAGAAAAAAACTTCAATAACATAAATAAATAAACACAATAATATGAATATAAAAAATATCGCACATGCAAAAAGGTTCTTTAAAGCAATCAAACAACCATATTTGAATTTTAACTTTATTTATGCAAAACACATTATTCATATTGCGCATCTTAGTGTAACATATTTTTTACCATTGCTCAGAATATTTATATTGCACGGTATAGGATGCGACAAAAAATTATGGAATTTAACAACATTTTCCATTGGTTCTAGTTCTTTAACTTCATAAGCCAAAAAATGTTCATCAAATTCTAATGTTTGCAATAATTGTCCCATTAGAATCAGACTATTTGAATTATAAAAGAAAACATTTTGCACTTTGATAAAAACAGGCAGTGGATCATCAGGGCTGGTAGTATAAACTAACACAGTACCTTTGACATATCGCGTAGTAGATACGGTGGCCCAAGTCACTTGTACAAGTGACTTACTTTGACATAATACTAAGCTAGATCGTATGAATTGTTCATTAGAAGATTCAGCAAGAGTTACACGAGAAACAGGACCAGTCCTGACAGTATCAGGCAACATGCCTTTAAAAAAAAAATCGTTTAATTGTAATTGATGTTTTATAGCTAAAGTTAATGTAACGTTCCTTCTGTTACATGAAGCATTTGAAGCTATTTTAAATATTCGATGTTTGGCTTCAAATCGCATTGACCACAAGGAAACGATAGGCCCATATTTTTCTAGAGCAGTGTGATAATGAACTAAATTATGGAACTTTGGTTTCAATGAATCTTTGGTAAGTGATAAATACGTAGTGTTAAGCTCCGATACTGCGGTCTGTAACAATTCTTCAGTTCCTTTGGCAAAAGCTGTAGATAAAACTATATCCAATACAATTTTTAGTTTTTTATACAATTTCCATGTTTCATCCTCTCTAGGTACAAACTCTCCCACTAATAAACCAAAATATCGCAAAAAAGTTAGCATCTCTGACGCTGTCATACGCACATTTCCGTGAACTAAATTATCCATAGCCAAAGTACATGGCTGATTTCTACTGTCAGGACCATACTCGAAGTTATGAATTCTGTTATTGAGTTCAGTCAATGAAAAAAGTTTGGAACGTCTTATGTACTGAAGAAGTATCAATTGCATCACATACTTAGCAACACCTTCTAAAATGTCATGCATGCAGTCGACACCTATCTGATTGAATAAATCGAAATCTTTTACACCAAACCAAACACATTTTTCTTTAATACCTGTCTCTGAAGGATTACCGAGACGAAGGTCTGATTCGTAATCAGATAAAGTACGTAATAACTCTTTGTTTTCCAAACATTGCGTTTTCATAACTTGTTTTGGAACTTTACATACCCTGCAAGAAAAATTTGCTGAGAAACTTTCAACAAAACCTGATATAGCATGTATACCTAAATTATCTCCCAAGATCAATCCAAGTTCAAAGTGAACGACGCCTGTAAAATCTGGAAGATCAAATTCGATGCCATTTTTACTCAAATAGTTGAGCTCCTCAATCACACAGTTAAAAATAACATTATTGCCAAATACTACCCTATCTGATGAGTGAAAGAGAAGAAGAAGAAATATGTTGCTAAGGGCTGAAGAACGACATGGCGGTAAACAAGGAATAGATGCGTAAACCGCTCCCAACTTGTGCTGTCCAGCTCGAGAACCTAATGGATTTCCAATCTCGTAGTCATCAAAAAATACAAATACAGGAATTACAATTTTACCTTGGCGTTGATACATCCTATTGCGCCAAAATGACCCTTGAATGAAGTTTTCTATTGCAACATCATCTGCTCTGTTGAGACTACGCATGTAATCTATTGTTTCAGAAAGAACATTCTGAAGTGAAAAAAATGATTTTAATACTTTGCGGAGTGGTATAAAATGTTGTTCACAGGTTATTGGTAAAATGCGACTGATACCTGTTCGCTTCACTCTTTCTAATCTTTCACCTACTACTATCGTTTCCGGTTGAATATATGTATTTTTGTTTCGAAAATATTCCAATCGCTTATATTCGGTATCAAGTTTGTTCAAAGGATTTGTTAACAGAGGCTCGACTGCATTTATGACAGTTTTTAGACTGCTTTGTGGGATTACGTTATTTGAAGATAAAATTTCAAGTTTCTTCCCAATTGCTAAAGCTAAAGGCTTTGCCATGAATTCACTATATCCGTTTATTACAGTTTGAACAACATTTCTCGGCAAAGATTGATTGGCATACAAACTTGCAACAAAATTTGAAAATGCGCTCTCAACTATCTCTTCACATGACGAAGGTTGTAGAGATGTTGTCAAGTGACTACTGTCACTACAAACACTTGGTTGCGACTGATCTCTAACAGGATTTACAGTTGAATAGTCAGACTCTAGCTCTTTTGTTCTACATGGCTGTAAGGCGTTGTCTGAAATGTTTATATACAAATGTTTCTGCAAGATGTGTCTCCTAAAAGAATTGAACAACTGAAATTGGCGATAACAGTCATCTTCTACGCATACATATACTCGTAACTCCTCAGCACTATGCATTAGCTCAAAGTGCGATTTAAGAATCTTTATATTTAACAGTTGCATACGGCATACAAAACAAGTCACCATGATAAATAACAAATACAATAAAACTCAAATGAAGATATCAAAAACTGTTACAATTTAACTTTTTATAGGACTTATATAAGCATAACCACTTTCTACTCTTTAATCGGGTACCTAATTATTATTAATCAGTCGTAATATAGTCAGTAATATCGAAACTTAATAAAATATAACAATAATAAAATATTCAAAAACATAAAATTGGAGTAAGAACCCTTTTTTATTAAAGTATTTATTTTTAAATTATTTATTAATCACTAGTAATATAACATTATTAATATATAATGTAGGTAGATAATTATTTATTTTATAAATAGTATTATTTATTTAGTATCTTGAAAGCTGCCAATTACAAGTAAATGGACACACTCGTATCACAAAGGTACTCTACATATTACAATCTGTTAAGAGAGATTCAGCTGAAGTTGAACCTCGATCGAACTGAGATGTCATTTTGTATAAGCCTCTCTGTATGAAGTACCATATTGCGTTTGAGTCAATTCCATACTCCGCATTTAAAGCCCAAATGGCCTTATAACAAGTGTCGACAGCTTGCATAATATTGACCCTCTGATATATAACCGATTTGTTGACAACTACTAAATACGTTTTGATTTCTTTTAATGACTCACCAACAATAATTATGTAAGGCTGTGATGTTGCCCCTTTATTTTGTAATGTTTTTAGCCGAAGTTCAATAGACTGACCGATTTCAGCGTCAGAACTTAAATGTCGGATGAAAGCATCCCGCGTTTCTGCCTTAGATGGTTTCCAGTTGCAGCTAGGCTCCACTTTCTTTTGTTTTTTCTTCTGTTTAACAGTTGTCGTATTCAATAGGTGGGGAATTGCCAATAATGCTGCAAGATTCTTATCTTCTTCTTTAGGTGCTGAAATATAAGAAAAATCAATTTTCCAGAGAGCTTAATTTTCATGTGAGAAGCACGTTAAAATAGATAAATAACTACCTATATTATATGTGGTAGGTATACCGTGAAGTAGTATATTGTGGTGGCCAATAGATGGGTTCATTGAATTTCAAATTCACCATGTGTTTTTCACTGGTGTATACCGGAGAAGATATTCAGAGCGGCTCAAGCCCTCTGCGTGCAGGCCACTGCTCAGCAATGGGATGTATATAAGCTGAATTAACAAAGAAAAATATACTTACAATCAGCTAGAGAGATTAGCTCCTGGCCAATGTTATCTTTTAATTTTCTTTTTCTTAATAATTCCAAGATTTTAATTTTTGCCATGGGTAAATAAACAAACAAATTATTTGTTTGGTCTGCTTAAGCCGCTTCAAAGTCAATGTTCAACTAAAAAACAAAAACCGCAATATAAATATTAACATTAAATTAACAAAATATAGCTCAAATATAATTATATGCCAAACCTTACCAGAGTATAACCTTGCGGTTTTCTTAGCGCCGGGTACTCGTTCATATAAGATTCCAAAGTCTGATCGTTATGATTGTTGTGAAGACGCTTAATTCGATATTTGAATGTGTTTTTCCATTTTATTTCCACCAGGCTCCAAGGTTCTGACGAATTTCGAAGCCACTGTAAATCATCTTCAAAATTTTCATCCAGTGTGTTGCTTTCGCAAAGCAGAACAGGCAATGGTCTAGGCGATGATGAAGACGAGGATGCAGGGCTTTCCTCTCTGCTTCTCTTTCCTTTAGTTGTCAGAGCCCCTAACTGCTGTAAACGTCTTCTTTTATTCAAGACCTGGTGTACAAGCTTACCTCGCGCTTGAAGAACTGCACCAGAGGCAGTTGTACATGCAGGAATGTAATAGGTGGTGGTCCTTTCACCAGGGAAAAGTTCTTTTATCAAATTTGCCCACTTAAAATATATTGGTCCCACAATCGGTGAGTTTGTGTGTTCATTTAATATTTCTCTGGCAACTGTGGAAGCCAATAAATTTCTGGTACCATCTCCATCAAGAGTTCCACCTTTATATATTAACAGTGAAGATGTCTCGAGTGACTTTAGCAATATATTTTCAAGTAACTGAAAAAAATAAAACTTTCAGAAATACAACTATGTCCGTCCAGTAAATTCAGAGAAATAAACATTTAAAAATTAAAAAGGTTCAAAATAAATCAAGAGGATATGTTAATTTATGTACCAGGGAGTTGAGGTACCTTCAATAAGTATTATTATTTTACAATTGCAGTTTTTTAGGTTCAGTAATGGTAGGTGCAGTACATAAGGTAATAAATGCTAGTTAGATTTTTACATGTATTTTTATGTTGACCTGCAACTTCATTCACGTGGAATGAGTCTACCTACATGCCAAATTTTATTATAACTGGTTTAGCAGTTTAGCTATGATAGTGCACCAGACAGACAGATATGAGCTTGTATTGAATTTATAATTAAGTAGGATAGTAGGTATAATAGTATGTAGTACAGATTGATTAAACATTGACTATGCATCAAATAGGAATACTTATACGTATGTATTCCTATTTGATGCATAGTCAATGTACATATTTTAATATTTATGTAAAACTAAACAAACTAAATGTGAACTAAAACAGTTCACATTTAGTTTGTTTAGTTTTACAAAATGTAATTTATCTGCTCTTTACTATGTAAGTATAAATTAAAAGGTAAATTCCTATTTTATTTTAATACTTTTTCATTACATATTGTTAAATGTCACTCTTTCTACTTAGTTTATTTTTGTGCCATTAATTCAAGTTGTTCTTCTCCTAAAATATGCAGCTAAATTACCAATTTGGTGATTGAAACATAAAAGCTAAAAATAAACATACCCCTCTCTGAGTTCTTTGATCGACTTCTGTACTTTTCACATTTTCTTCCAGAATTATAAAATTTGCGACATTACTAGTGGGCACATTTTCTTTCTCCTCCACAATAGATATGTTTTGTGGGTCCCGCCCAAATTCAAAATCCGATAAATCTAGTTTCTGCAAGCAAAAATAAGGTCAATTAGTCACTGTAGGGTAAAATACATATTTTGTTATGTAGGTACTATTTACAATAAATGTAAGTATAACATCGAGGTTTTATGATGTTAGTTTGTAAACATGAATGCTTAAAAGTGAACAAAATGAGTAAATTAAAAGAATACTTTGCGCTATAGAAAATAGTTTGATGGAGTTTATCACTTATAATGCCAATTTAAAATAATATATAGGTCCCTTTACAACTGTACCTATTTAATCATGTATTCTTACCGGTAAAGATGTATTGTTGAATTCAGCCTTCCAAGCTCTCCAGCACCTCATAAACAGGACCCTTGGCCCTGTTTGAGGGATAATGTCTTTGACGTCGTCTGGGGTCAACGCCGATAAGGCTTGGATGTTAATCGCCTGCTCTATATTAACAGTGTAAATGTATCATGAACTGGTGAACCTAATTAGTCAATTTCAAAACAAGTACAAGGTATAAAAGTTTTCTTCTTAGGTTACAGATTAACTTTTGAACGCAATGTCGCTAGAAGATAGGTACCTACGCAATATAGTGATTGAATATGAAAGTATTAGAGATATAATCGGCACCAGCAGCGTATTTTGCAGTGCGCAAAGTATTTATATTAGACAACGTTCAAAATCAATGGTGCGTTGCAAATTACCTAACTACCAATACTTACAAATAAATAGCATTCACTATTATACATAAGTACTAAGGTTAGTGCATGATTTATCTTACCTGCAAATTTTGGGATGAGATCGGGCAGCTCCCATGTCTTTAATAATTCGGCCACCTCGTCCATGTGTTCAATAGTGTTTAAAGCACTCACCAGAATTTAAAATATGTAAATACAAAATTAAAATTAGGTAACATAACACGTACGCGTTTTGACAAGTTCGGCTAGTCTATGAGCAATTTGAGCAAGTGTGGTGCGGGAGAAGCGCGGGAAACATCACGTTTTGTTGACATTACAAAGCGTTATTAGATGCGACCACTTGTTTTGTTTGATTTAACTAAGCAGGCTATTTATTCAACCATGCTCATTGTTAAAAACTATGATATAAATGATATAATGCTAACAAGTTGCTTGTTACCATGAACTTACATTATTATTTGCTTTATAAAAGTGAAGAAATAAATTCAAATTAAGCATGATTGATGTAACAAAGAACGTTGATTATTTTGTACATGTGCGAATTTGTCGATATAAATAAAATGAATTTGTTCTAGCAAATATACAATCTTGTTTACAGTAAATATATACATGATAATTCTAAACATTTTAATGCCAACTAAGAGAAAATGTATCTTAGTCAGTCTGCATTTTTTTCAGTGCAGCAGCTTGGATAGCTACTTACGGCCCATTAATCCTGCACTCCAGTGTAGAAGTAAGTACTTGTACACTGGAGGGCAGGATTAATGGTCCGTTTATTATACATATATTTAAGAATGTATACTTGCATATTATGCCCTTGGGAATTGTCAGTGTCTTAGTCACAGAGAATCTTCTTCCTGATTTTGATTCTTGGGTATTGAAAGGATGCATGCAGTTTTTCTCAATTCAGTCGATCAATAAAGCTTTTGTTTCTACACTAGCTTCTGCCCGTGACTTCATCCGCGAGAAATTTCTTGTTTTAACATAAATTATATCGTATGACATTCGGTAATACTGTTGCTTCCTATTAGTGAAGGAATTAGTAATCGGATCAGTAGTTCCGAAGATTACCCCCTAGGTCATACAAACTCACTTTACCTCTTTTTAATATTATTATAGATTAACTATTATTGTCTTCACATAGGTACTCGTGTCAGTCCGACCCAAGGACCAGACCTCGAAACTTATCCTTCTGCAGCGAAGTGTGAGGCAGGGAAACGTTATCTCTCCGAAACTGTTCACCGCTGCACTGAAGGATGTCTTCAAGGTTCTGGACTGGAAAGAGCCAGGCATCAACATTAATTACATCACTCACCTTCAGTTTACCGACGATATAGTTGTCATCGCTGAGACTATGGAGGTCCTCAGTACAACGCTCGATGACCTCAGTAGAGCTTACGAAAGAGTGGGTTTTAAAATGAACATGAACACACACTCTCATGAAGATCGGAGACTTCTATCGAAGTTGTGGGCGATTATGTTCGCTTAGTACGAACTGTCCAATTAATATGGTCCAACTTCGAGAAATCAATCGAGAGGTAAATCATCGAATCGGACTCGGTTGGGCAGCGTTCGGGAAGCCCCGCAATATCTTTTCATCCCACATACCGCAGTGTCTCAAGACGTATGTCTTTGACCAGTGCATTTTGCCAGTGATGATCTATGGCACTGAAACGTGGTCGCTGACATGGGCCTTACTAGAAGGCTAAAAGTCAACCAAAAAGCAATATAGAGGGCTATGCTTGGAGTTTCCCTACGTGATCGAATCAGAATTGAAGAGATCCGCAGGCGAACCATAGTAATCGACATAGCCCGAAGAAATGCCAAAAATAAGTGGCAGTGGGCAGGGCACATTGCTCGCAGAACAGGTAGCCGATGGGGCCGAAACGTTCTGGAGTTGCGACCGTGTACCGGAAGACGTAGCGTTGGAAGGCCTCCTACAAGGTGGACCGAAGACCTTTTGAAGGCCGCAGGAATCCGCTGGATGCAGGAAGCACATAACCGGTAGAAGTGGCGGAGCTTCGGGGAGGCTTATATCCAGCAGTGGACGTCTTTTGGCTGAAATTATGAGGTACTCCTTACCAACGACGTGGATAAAGTTGAATTATTGGAGGAAACTGACAGGTGCTAGCCACTTAGTTGTCACTTAGTTAAACATTATGGAAATATTTATTGTATTTATTGTATTCGAGACTTTTACACTTATTATTATACATTTATTTTACACATGGATAAATCGATTAAACTAAACGATCACCATTTCAATAAATATGACCATTTGATTACACAAATTGACAGCTAGCACATTCAAGATTACTTCAGTGAGTTAATAATTCTATAGGTTACTTCTAACCACACCATATTTTTTTCTCGAACACAAATCTATCGTCACTCAACTTGTATTGACTAATTCGTCAGATTATAAAGACATCAACGTCTAACGGCTTTCAGACAGGAGAGCTATTAGTATTGGCCTCGCTTGATCAATTAAAACGAACTTCATCCCTCAGAGCTGTGCATAATTCAGCTGCACCCAATACGGAAGCTTTGGACAACGAGCACTGTGTACATTGACTGATTGACTAGATATCGATCGAGAGTGATTTAGACGTAGCTACAGAACAGTTGAGCAAAAGCTGATTAACTAATTACGGAACTACGATATTTACCGTTTTAATAGCAATAGGTAAGGTGTGAAAGAACGACATCGTTACAGTTTAAGCAAAATATTGAAAACGGAAAATATTATTATATGATTTATTTCAATTCATTCATTGTCTGCTTTTATTACATACTAGCTTCTGCCCGCGACGTTGTTCGCGTGGAAGTTGCAAGACACCACAATATATACTAAAATAACAGCGTATATAATAAACGTCTAGTCGATGTAACTGGTGACCGAAAAGCTGGCGGCTTTCTCGCGCAACGCATCAGCATTGCAATTCAGCGAGGAAATGCCGCCAGCCTCGGTAAAATGCCCCGAGGGCCTTTTTTAGGTTTAACTTAGTTTTAATTTAATTTTGTTATGTTAATAATCATCTTGCAATTTGGTTAAGTAAATAAAATAAATAAATAACAGCAACATTTTTATTAAAAAAAACCGGCTAAGTCATTGTGCGTGTCAGACGACGCACAATGAAGGGTTCCGTAGTTCGAAAGTTGGGTTGTATTTATCCCAAAAACAAACTTAACATTGTAGTTGAAAAACATGTTCTCCCATACATCGATATATGCCACGGTCAATTCTCCAACTGCAAATTTAAGTTGGTCGACTATTACTCGTTAACTTGTAAAGTCCACTTAGTTAAGAGAGTTTTCCTTTTAATGATTTATACAATTGTTTCAACTCACGTCAAAGTCATCAGTATCATGCCATTCATTTACAGGGATTCACGTTGCACTGTTTTTTCTTGGATGTTTTTACTGAATAGAAATACATATGTACAAAAATTATATACCTATCCTTGGTTGTCGTAAATGGGACTGGCACTGGGACAGTGGCATAACTACTAAGGTGCAAGGTTACCAGTGCCTGCGGTGTTTGGGGCCCACTCTGTGCGGTCGGGAGGTCTCCCAAGTCAACATGGCACTGGCATGTGGCCACATGCCAGTGCCATGTTGACTTGGGGTCAACATGGCACTGGCATGTGGCCTCAGTCGGCGAAAGTATTTTAGAATTGCATATGCTCACTCTTTATCTCGCAGACTGGTGCTCGCGGTCTCGCGAGCAAAAGAGACGGCGGCAGGGAGAAGCCTCCAAGGTGCCGAAAGTTTAGGTAATTTCTTTTTACGGTGAAAATAATGTTAATTAACAAAAATTATAGTATCTGCTTTATATTTAGTTCAGTTACTATGCAAATTTTTATGATCTAATTTGAAGTATTTTTTAACACTTGCTGTTTATTGTTCGGTTTGGAGGTTACTTTGTAATTTTTTTCTGTCGAGAAAATTTTATGGAATTGTGTTTTCTCCTCTCTCCCGTCTCCTTAAATTTATTTCATAATCTATGCTGCAGTATTTTCGATATAACAGAGGATCATGCTAAGCAATTTGAGGTCTTAAGCTAAGAAGAAAACGCACCGTAATCGAAAAAGGCACAAGGCCTCCCCAATTCAGACCCACGAATGGTCAAAAGAAAATCATAACCAATCCGAGGCGGGGCGCTAAAATTTTCGTGTTCGCTTCACTCACTCATGCAGCGTCGGTTCTTTTATTTTTTAAACTTTTCTGCAAAAGGCGACAAAGTAACTCCTATTTATGTATGAATGGTCGAAAGAAAATCTAACCCATCAGTGGAAGGGTGCTAAAATTTTCAAGCTTGCTTGGCTTACTTTAGCATCCAGGGTTATCTTAGTAAATTCTCTGCCAAACCTATGATAGCACATGGCAACCAACGCTAGCGAACAAAAACCACATACGACAGCACTATATTGCGATTATCAATGAATGAGTTCATACAAAAGTTCCGTATAAATAATAAAAATATTATACGAAGACAATAGCAAAGGTTTGCAAATTGAGTATGAAAAAAAAAACGCCCGGGAGATGGTTGACCTAATTGCTTCTTTACAACAGGGCATCTGATCTGAGGTTACGCCACTGGTCTGGGTTTATTTTTTATTTATTTTTTTGTACGGGATCTCGTAGTTAACCTTGAGAGGTCGTCACTACTTAACCGGACTATCCTGTGGCTACCTTTTTTTTTTTTTGTTCCGGGGTGGAAAATCCTCATGGATGTCCTCCGCCCTGGG
This sequence comes from Atethmia centrago, assembly GCA_905333075.3. Lineage (NCBI taxonomy): Eukaryota > Metazoa > Arthropoda > Insecta > Lepidoptera > Noctuidae > Atethmia > Atethmia centrago. The sequence goes on along the minus strand of HG995374.1, from coordinate 23,057,811 downwards.
GTAGGCGGAGGGGTCTGTCAGACTCTTACTGACTAAAAACCACCCCGGTGTTCCCCTCCCACACTTGCACCGGGGATCATGGGTTCTAATGCGACTTCCACGATCCCCGGCTAGTGCCGGTCCGCCTCTGCGGGCCACCTCAAGTCTGGGGGGGGTGAGGTGTTTAAACCACCCCCCACGACGTCTGAAAGGGGCGCGCGTGGAACACTACGCGCCGCCACCTCGGGTCCAGTGTGATGGGGGGCGGCGGGCGTCCCCAAGTCCGCCGTCCCTGGACCCATTTAGGGGGGCCGGAAGAGGGCGTTGTCTGCCCTCTGCCGACGCCCGGTGCGCCTGCTGCGGGCCGGGTGAGCGGAAGAGATCTCCCGCTCCCGTTCCGCAGCCTCCTTCTGTGACACGACTGTTTCGCAGAAGGATACCACCGCGTCCCAGGACTCCTCGCTGCCGATCATCGACTCGGCCGCGACCACGGCCGGCAGCGACAGGTCTTTGCCCACTCCTGAGATGAGGGCACGGCGTGGCTCCTCCCAAGCGGCACACTCTGCCAGCGTATGCCGCACCGTGTCCTCCCGACAGTCGACGCAGTGGTGACACCGTGCGTCCGGCTCCCTGTTTATGCGACACAGGTACTTCCCGAAGCAACCATGCCCCGAGAGCACCTGCGTCACCCGAAACGACAGGGAGCCGTGCCTCCTCCCGAGCCAGGGCTCGAGCACTGGCTGGACCGCCTCGATGGTGGCGAGGCCGGCGGTAGGGCGTGAAAGCCTGTCCCGCCATTCCGCCACCAGGGCTGCGCGGAGCTGTGACCGACACAACTCCATATGTCGCTGCATAAGCCACTCGCCCCGCGCCCTCGCTTCCTCGCGCCACCGGTACAGCGACAAGAGTACTTTCGCCTCGAGGTCCCAGGGCGGGGATTCGGCCAGTACGCAAGCCGCCTCGAAGGAGATCGTGCGATATCCCCTGATGACTCTGACGGCCATCGCTCTCTGCGGCTGGACAGCGATGCTGCCGGCTGTCAGGTCAGCCGCCCAGATCGGGGCCCCATACAGGGCCATCGATCGCACGATCCCCACGTAGAGCCGCCTACAGGCGGCGCTCGGGCCCCCCAGATTGGGAAGCAGCGTTGACAACGCCCCAGCCGCGCCCAACAACTTGGGCGCCAGCCGCCGGAAGTGGGGGCCAAAATCCCACCGGCTGTCGAGCACCAATCCTAGGTACTTCATGGTGGACTCGACAGCGATTTGAGCCCCCCCGGCCACGATGTGTGATCCCGGCGGCGGCGCCCGCCGGGGGCCATGAAATATCATGGCCTCCGACTTGTTGAGGGCAACCTCCAGGCCCAGGCGCCGTATGCGGCTCACCACCTGTGAGACCGCAGCCGTCGCCAGCAACGCTGCCTCCCTGTACGAGCTCCCCCGGGCCGTGACCAGTGTGTCGTCTGCATAACACGTCAGGTCCACGCCCAGCTGGAGCTCGCCCCGCAGGACCCAGTCGTACCCGATGTTCCACAGGAAAGGTCCCACGACCGAGCCCTGTGGAACACCGCACGACATGCGGCGCTGGCTTCCGCCATCACGTCCCGTGTAGGTGACACACCTCTCCGCTAAATAAGCCCCAACTATGCGGCGGAGGTAGGAAGGCACCCGATGATAACGCAGTGCCTCCCTAATACAGCTCCAGGGCAGGGTGTTGAACAGGGTGTTGAAGGCGTTGGAGATGTCCAAGGCCAACATCACCCCGCCCCGGGACACAGCTTCCTCCACCAGGACTCTCACCCGCGATATAGCGTGGATGGTGGAGCGCCCGTGCCGAAAGCCGAACTGGCTCTCGGCCAGGTCAGGCCCCTCTCCGTACAAGTGGCTGACGAGGCGGGCAGTGATTATACGCTCAAACATCTTACCTACCTCGTCTAGCAGCAGGGCGCCCCGCCTTTCTGAGCAGGACCAGGCGACCAGATTTCCACAAAGTGGGAAACTGGCCCTGCTCAAGGCACGCTGTGTAGAGTCCTGTCAAGTGGGGCTCTAGCTCCTTCAGAGCAAGGGCTAACGCTTGGCCGTGGATCCCGTCGGGCCCCGGAATCACGTTCTTGGCCCGGAACCGCATCACGGCCGCCCCCATCTCTGCCTGTGTCACCTCTGGGACGCTAATGGCGTTCTCTTCCGTAGGCTCTGCGGCTGTGGGCAAAGCCATCGGCGGCGGAGCACGCTCCGCTCTTGCCGGGAAGAGGGCTGCGACTACCTCCTCCAGCAGCTCAGGTTGGAGAGTCTCCGTGAGTGGAGGCGCTGCGGCTCGAAGTTTCCCTCGAACCGCACGATAAGGGCGCCCCCACGGATCCGCGTCGAGAGTCTCCAACATATCCTCCCTGGCTCGCGTTCTCGATTCGCTGATGGCCAGCCACAGGGCCTGCTTCGCCGCGCGGTACTCCTCATACAGCGCGGCTTCTTCGTCAGGGACCCGACGACGTCTCCTCCGGTATCGGGTGTACTGGCGTCTGATCGCTACGCAGTCGACACGTAATTGTGCGATCTCGGCAGACCACCAGTACACCTGGCGCCTTGCTGGGTGGTTTCTGACGCGGGGCACAGCGCCTCCTCTTCGACGACGACGGGTCCGTTCGTCACCGACTCCCGAATCCAGGATCCTGTGGCTACCTTAAGCTAACTCAAAGCATCCAGCCAGGGACAAATTTCTTATATTACTAAGCAACTGCACGCTAAGGGCACCCCCTGTGGGGTACGAACCTTGACTTAGGGCGTTGCTGGGGGGAGGACAGCAAGGTGGAACAGGCTGGATCAGAATTGGATAATTATTATTATTAGGGAAATTTAAAGCTATAGGCTCAGCTACGGCGTGGGCTGGCACTTCGTCGAGCAAGGGTCGGAGGAAAATACTGTCGGAGTCTTCGCGAGGGACCTCGGCGGCGAGGTCGGAATGTCAGTTTGTGTATTCTGTGCACTGTGCTTGTGGCCCTACTGCCTTCCTGGAGGAGGGTTATGGAGTCATCGGGGTCGGTTAGAACATGCCTCGGACGGCGAACTAAGCTGACTGTAGAGGGCCTATAACTGGCGGCCTTGACAACCACAGGGTTGCGATGATTGACGGCTGAATCGAAAAAACTCACTGGCATTGCATTTCATGATCTGCTGGATAGTGGGAATTTTGAGGTCGAGATGGAGGATTTCGTTTCGAACAAACCAAGGGGATCCCGTTGTCTTACGGAGGAAACCGTTTTGAAGGTACTGCATCCTATGGATGTGGTGGGCTTTGCGAGCACTGCACAGGCATATGTCATGATATGATATTTCTGGGTTTAGAGAACAGCCAGCAATATCTACTAACTGTCTGTTAATAACTGGTACTCCGATCTATGCAGTCAAATGTTTGGATAGTTTTGACATGAAAATGTAACTGTAAAACCATGAAAAAAATCACAAAAGATATGTTACCAGCTTTATTTTTATTAAACACTTATTTTTCATGCATTTTAAAAAGCAAGTAGGTACACTAATTAACACGTAATATCGTGAAACAAAAAGCTTTTGCCACTAACAGCTCCACAACGGAACTTTTGTCATTAGCCAACACTATTTAAGTTTTTAACTTAAATAAAAAGTTTTCAAACTTTGAATTGCTCACTATCTAAAAACATAAGATTAATAGTATAACTTTATAGACTTTACCAACTTTTCATACTGACGGGCGTTGACAAAACACCTTTTTAATTGGAACAAGAGCCATTTATATAACTACAAGCCAACAAGACGAGTTTTTTAAGTATAGAAGACCCTTCATTCTCACCAGCCATCAAATCTGCAGCGTATGGCCCGAATAATGAAATAAAAACCAACGGTAAATAATGAATACAATAATAATTTTAAAAGTAGAACCTTGTCGCCATTGTCGGCCATGGCCCCCACAAATTCTTTGATTTATTCAAACGTCACGTCTGCCGCTATTTCAGTTCCCCCAAAGCTGTGTATTTTATCATTTTAACGATGTTTACCTACTCACGTTTTGATTTACGCCCCATTTCGTAGACAACACTTTTATGAATAAATTATTCACGAATAGTTAATACTGTCTTCATTATGTAAATAGATACAGATGGCGTTACTTTATTTGTGTTTTCAAAATATGGTGTTTGTTTTTTGACAAACTTTGGTCGGTTTTAGGGTAAATACACGTGGAAGGCGTGTTGTTTTGCAATCAATTTAACACTGGGATGTTACTACAAGGCTTAATGTCATTTCATGCCAGATTAATTAGTCAAGGACAGCTAATGAAATGCAATTGATTTTCTATTGCTTGACTCCGAATCGGTGTCGCGTGGGGCTTAACAGGTTCAAATACGATAACATTACGATTCTCGCAATAGAAAACGGGCTTTGCGTCATTGAGTGGACATTGAACTTAAAGTAATAAGACGGACAGAGCCTAACCGCAGAGCCTGTTTAAAATCCAATTCGTTGAAAATAATCATCATTATCAAAGCCAGCTCCGATTAGGCTGCTTTCAATGAAATTGTGTGAATAATACAGCGGGGTTTTCACAATAAAAATGTACCTAATTCAATTTATATACAACAGATTTTCTTTGACGTTAATTAAGAGAACGCACCACAACCTTCAACACCCTTTGGTCGATTGATAGTCGCATATGATTTTCTGATCTTCCAGGAATTTAAAATTAATAAAAAAGAGGTTTAAAATTATATGTAAGTAAAAATAAATGTTTTATTTGGGACACGCACAAGAAATACAACAATTAAAAAACATTAAAACTAACAAAATCATGAAAACTATAAAAAGGTGCATTAAAACTAACAAAATCATGAAAACAATAAAAAAAACAATTTAAAAAAATAGCAAATAGTAATCTACACTTCCCGTGAACCAAGGGCTGGTTTTTACCTTGGCCAGAGGTTTATTGCCATACAACGTGGCAATGCCGCCAGTCTCTTGGGTACATTACCTGTCGACAGCGACGCGATGAATTTTTCGACGCCTTATTTTAATTTGTTAATAGTTTCAGTTAAGTTAGGAAATTATATTGATATTTTCACTATCTAATAAATAACATACAAAAAGAACTTGAAAACAGCTACTATAACATACAAAAAGAACTTGAAAACAGCTACTATAACATACAAAAAGAACTTGAAAACAGCTACTATAACATACAAAAAGAACTTGAAAACAGCTACTATAACATACAAAAAGAACTTGAAAACAGCTACTATAACATACAAAAAGAACTTGAAAACAGCTACTATAACATACAAAAAGAACTTGAAAACAGCTACTATAACTTACAAAAAGAACTTGAAAATGAATTATACGAGTAGTAGCTGTTAAGACTGAAAACAGACAGAAACATCTAACTTTCACATTTTATTTACAGTTGAAAGGAGGTGCAGCATTTATTTTTTATATTTTTATTTATTTAACAGTTTATGTACACACATATAAACAGACAAGAAGAAAGGAACAGAAAAATACAAAGGTGATGTTTATTTCTAAAGAAATCTCTTCCAGCATACCTGCGATAGGACAGCAGACAAAGAGATGTAGACACCGTGTGTAAGAGTAGAAGAGAAAACAAAATACATAAAAACAACAAAAAACAACTATTCACTAATTTAAATATACAATAAGAGAATATACTTACGTAAATACATACTTTTAAAATAAATATCACTAAAATACTTCTAATATCACTATGTTTTTTACATTATCTTGGTTGTTTATAACCAAGTTTCAGAAGACTGCATTTTAATTAACGTTATTGTATTGATATCGTATTATGGAGCACAAATTTTCTTATTTCGTGAACGGTGTAGATTCATTACATATGTGACTCCTGGGAGTTCTTTGAACTCGTTAAGTTTTAAATTATTGTTCGGTCTGATAATGGAAAATAAGATTACATATAGAGCCAACGTTTCTCTTGTGTATAGAAAATGATATAAGACTTTTAGTAGTCTCTTTACAAAATAGCCGAATGTATAAAAACATTATGATTTAATAAGATTTTTAGTCCTCAATCCATTCACTATGGTTTAGCGGCTTTATGTAGTGAAGAGGATTGTAATAGTGTAAAAATTTCACGAGTTTTTCATACTTTCACAAGTTTTCTCAGCTTTGATTTCTTCAAGACAATAGGTAGCTACTTGCATTCTAATTGTCATTTCGAAAGGTAAAACTGCACGCTGCAATGCCAATACACACACGTAGACTATAACTGGATACGTCTCATCCGTTAAAATAAGCCAACAGCTACCCGGAACGAGAGCCACGGGTAGGGATCGACCGTTCCTAAGACGCCACCTCAACGAGCGAGTGTATCGCCACGAGTCCGCTCCCTGCTATCGTCGGGTTATCTCCTTATTCTTCCGCCTGCATATCGTCGCGACTCGCGACGGATCGCTGCGTGACCGCATCAACTCGTTTCACAGTTGTTCAGACAGGGGTTAGCGGTGCGGCCGGTAGCGTCTCGCGCGAGCGGCGAGCGCGCGCGCTGCGAGCTGCAGGCTAAGGCACGAGCACTGTTTTGTCGAAAAAAGAGTAGACAAAAATGACGTTCGCGCACTTTTTACGAACTTCACTCTTTTATAATCCTCTGCTTTAATATTCGACTCAGAATTCTTTGTTATGTCATAGAAATTTGTTCAGAATATAAGACAACTACAACAATTTTTCTCAAAGTGTCGAAGTACCGTATTTTGGAACAAAATATGTTACAGTAATATCGGCCTTAACCATTTCTTTGGTAATACCCTATTAACTAAATGATGTAAAATAGAAGAAGATAGCTTTGTTCTTCTATTAACTATCACATTGCGTTCAACCGTATACTCGTACACTTTGTGGCCGCGCGTCGAGTAGAAAGTTTTCTACTGTCTTTAGCATGGCGATTACAAAATCAAATCTTCTTCACTACCTTAGACAACTGTTAGTTGTCAGTTTAATTTTTACAGTTTGGGATACAAAACTTTCTTCTGAAATAGTGTACATAAAAAGGACCTAGACAAAGATCTTTAGAAACAAAAGACAAAATGACAGATTGTAGAAGGATTTCTACGGTGACATGTCAAAAATGGAGAAACGAAATGTCACTTTGTATTGCGTTTGTGTCTTTGTATGTGTCTATTCTTCGTAGAAATAGAAAGCGTCATGCTAAGCCTGCAGGTTGTATCTCGCGCCGAGCGCACTGCGTGTAGCTAATGACTCGCGGTGGGTGCACGGCGAGTTGTTGACGTTTTTCTCGTCAATGTTACTCGCCGCATCGTCGCGATAGTATCGCCGTGTGGAGACATGTTCATAGAGTAATTATATAATGAAGTGGCAGGACGATAATATCGCCGCGATTTTCTCGCCCGAGGTGGCGCCTAAGTCGACTTGTATTACTAAACTTATTTCAAACTAGAGTTACTCACAAAGTCTATACTTAATTTTGCTTCGGCAGGTAATACTCTCGACGGAAATGACCAACAAGGTCGCAAGAAAAACCTGTTTCTTGTTTTTTGCCTCCAGGTTTATTCCTTAACGAACTCATTTTACACAGCGTAGTTAGCAGAATGAAATACCATTTATTTTCGTCACTTAAGTTTTACAACAAAAGTATTTTTTTAAGTCGTTCATTTTATTCTACTTTTCTGTTAATTTAACTGCATCGCCTATTATTAAATAACGCCAACATTAAAACTGTTCTTGATCGTCTTTCAAGGCTTTCAAGCATCATTCGCAGTAGTTTTGTCAGAGCCTCCACTCAAAGAAATAACGAACTCCATTAGTCGCAGCAATTACTTGAACAAAAATAAATTCGCCATTTCGGTTTCGCCACCTCCTTACGTACGTACGTAGGTAAATTGGACCTCGGCGTGCCATTAGCTGGCTCGCTTCTCCTGCGAACTTTTTCCCGACCGCTCACCCGAAGGGATGTAATCCTCTGGATAAAAAGGAAATAAACCCCCGCTCGTTAGCCGATGACGCGGCATTATGAGGAAATTGGATCCTCCCGCAGCCTGTTTCTTAAAATATCCACAGAAGTAATCTACTCCACCACTTAAATATAGACATCTACTATTTATCTTGTAAAAAACTTTACGTCTTGATACCTACAAGTATTTTGAAAGCCCTAAGTCCACCATCGATCACAATTGACAAAAAAGAAAGGCCCCTATCTATCTAAATTACTTAGAAAACAATCAATCAATGACAAGATTTATTGAGCTTTATAAAAATGTAAGGAGACATAGACGGTGATTTATCAAAATAGATTCTGCTTTTATAATGTATCTACTTATCGCAAACATATCGTCTTTACTAGCGTAGCCTCTAAGGTTGAATATATTCATTTGACAATGTTTCGTGTTAAATGATAAATTACTTTTATTTCTGTAAGTAGTTTTGTACAAACACTTTTACACGTCAATAATATTTTTAAAATAAAATTATATGAGGTCGGTGTTTCCTATCTGACTACTCTCTCGAGAAGAAAAGCCGAAACTCAGAGTTCACGGTCTCTTTTAAAGTCCAGACATTATCTTGGTCAGATCATGTGAAGGCCATGTAGATCGGTGTCTGAAATGGTCTTTTGAGGCAAGAACCACACAGATTGAGTGGACCTGTCCAGTCAGTGCACGTATTTGTCAGTAATCATGTAGCTCAACTCAAAGCTGGAGCTCAACGATGCGACGAACAATACCAGCGAAAGCATATTTGAGTAGGCCGCATAAAGTACTCAAACTGCCAGATTATCATTGAAGCTAACTGAGAAAGAGAAAAAAAATGACCCACATTGTCCTCACATTGACAATAATTTAAATAATAATATATAATCTCCACAAAGTAAATATGTCATTGTGTTAAAAATAATCATTAAATGTCAAACTGTATATAAAAAAATAAAAGTTTCAGTATCTAAAAATTGGAGCAGCTCAATCCGAAGCCTTCTCGTCCTCAATATAATCTTGTAAGGGTATAAAAAGCTTTCTGGCACAACTTACTTGTAATAAATGATTTAAATTTATTAAGGCTTCGTGGCTTGGAAGTTTATTATTAAAGCGTATACATTGAAATCTGAACGAGCCACCTATTTTCTTGAGCTCGATCGTTTTGTTGTTACAAATCTTTCTTATATTGATCGTTTCAAGATAAAATAATTTCAACAAATACAAGGAGTAATACCTGAAAGTCCTGAAGAATAAAACTAATGAAATAGTAAAGACATAGCTGTACGTAAAGACCATCGCATAGCATAAGATGGACATTGCTACACCGAGAAGCACACATAACTATAGTTTGGATAAATACAAACAAACTATAGCTGACAGGTAGGACAGTCCCATACTGGGGCATTGGATGCGCCTACATGCCACTGTGGCGCATAATTAATAATTGTTTTGTTTTTGTTCTTCGGGTAGATATAAGTACTAACACTTGTTTCGTTAACGTTAGTGTGTTGTACTAACCAAATGGGCTTTGTCTGAATATTTTTTTTTTTTTTTTATAAATGGGCGGATTGTTAGATGCTACGTTATATGTCTAAAATGGGATATATTTACGTCTCACCGGTTGATTTTGTAGATGAATCTCCCGAAACGCAAAGACGCATAAATAAAGGTAGTTACCTATATTTTTCCTTCCAAATAGATGTATCTATAGTATCCTATTGTAATTCTTTCTATACTGCCTTGTTACGCATAAAGGTCTTAAGGCTCCTTCAAACAGGCGCGACACGCGACGCGATACAAAGACACCGCGTGTAGCACTACAAGCGGTGCCTTTGTGTCGCGTCGCGTGTCGCGCTTGTTTGTAAGAGTCTTAAGAGTCTTTATGTGACATTTTTGTTATTTTTACTTTTTTTGCTATTTGGCTTCATGGCAACACTATTGAGGTACCTACAAAACAAAAACGTCTTATCTGTGCATTTACTTACTCAAACTCTAGTTTCTAGTTTGACCTATCTGCCGTTTAGCACCCTGTTACAAAGTATTAAATTCATTTCTAACAATTTTCTGTTGAAAAGAAATACATTAATAACGAGCAAAACTAAAACAGTTTTTTATCTTTCATATAATACTTTCAAACACTCACAAAAACATAAATTCGGCATTCAACAAAACACGTTTTTGCCTTTGCTGTAAAAAATACATTTGGCAGATAGGACTTATACGCCTAGCAGGGCCGTATAAATCATTGAAACTCCTCCTATTCCTATTCACCAAACAAGTAATTCTTAATTTACAACTGTTTCAACAATACCAATTGTCGTAGGCCCTCAATGAATAACAAAAAGGTTCTATGTACCAACTGCGGCGAGAGAGAGCCAATCACATTACTTATTTATTTACTGAATGACAAACAGCCGTAAGGCTCTTGTAGTTATTTAGTATTTATGTTATTCTGTTGGCTTTTTGGTTGGAAGAATATTCTAAGGGATTGAGCCAGGATCATGAAAAGCGAGAAGCTCCATTTCTATAGCTTACCAAATATAAGTAAGTTTATTAAAAAATCCGGTCATGTGCGTGTCGGACCACGCACAATGAAGAGTTCTATACTTGGGATGAAATTATCTCAAAAAAAAACTTAACATTCTAGTTGAAAAACATGTTCTCCCATACATCGATATAAGATAGACGAGAAAAAAAATATCATCCTCATTTTGCGTGTAAGGGAGGTACCCTAAAAAAAAGTATTTTCAAGATTTGATTAACATGTATACCTATGCCAAATTACAGCTTTCTAGTACTAAGAGTCTCTGAGTTAAGCCGGGGACAGAAAGACAGACAGACTGACATGGCGAAACTATAAGAGTTCCTTGTTGACTACGAAATCCTAAAAAGGGTGTTAGTTTCAAGAACCTAAACTATTTCGTAAAGGTTCTGACTGACAGCCTCCTCAGATCCTTCAGATCTCCTGCTTAACCAAAGCAATGATAGACCATTGTTTTAGCGCAAAGATTTTAGAGAAAGACCAGCCAGGAATCGCCACCTAAAACTGGATAAAGAAGTATGATGAGATAAAATTCTCCAAACGGGAAGGTACTAAACTGTTACCGAGGCCCCTGGCAACACAGGCCATGACGGAAGGAATACGGGTGGGTTTTAGTCAGCAAGAGTCTGACACACCTTCCCGCTCCGCCCAGAGCGTGAGAAGTTATTTGATGATTTCACACCCAAAAAAAAAAGGTGTTCCCTCCGCAGTAGCAATGGGTTTCATTTTGACAGTTCAACAACATTCTTCATTCACGTTATTTACGTTGTTCGGCAGACAAATTTTTCGAACATATAAAGCAATGGATACTTCAAAATCATTCAGATAGTGTGAGATAGTGTGATAGTGTGTTACGGTGTTGTTATTGCTGTCGGTTACAAAGTACGTAGGCACAACCAAAATAAATCGCCATTTTCACACCGCAAAGTCAAGCTAGTGCAAAGTTAACTGCTACTAATACAGTCTTAAGCCTTATTTATAAACAAAAGTTTTTTTATTATAAAAATATCTATGTTTATGTTGGTAATTTTCTATAGGCCTGTGTCGCCTAAAATAAATTGAATTATTATTATTTTGCCTTTGACATATCTCGGGACCCTGGGGACCCCGACCTTTTGGAAGGCGTACGAGGCGCCGAAGCCAACTCGCGTTAGATGCTTTATGTAATGTATTATTATATTAACGATTTCGTCCGTGTGGTGCCGGACGTAAAGAATAGCACCATCCCATTTCTTCCCGTGGGTGTCGTAAAAGGCGACTAAGGGACTTACTAGAGAATGGGCAGCAGCGTTCTCTATGCATATTAACACCATACTGCGATCGCCAACCCGCCTGCCAAGCGTGGCGATTATGGCAACCCCCCCCCCCCCCTTATTGGGGGAGGCCTATGTCCAGCAGTGGACGTCTTTCGGCTGAAATGATGATGATGATGAACGATTTCTTTCAGCCGTAGTTTACTAGGTAAATTGATTGTTTTTTAAACACACACTTAACAACAACCCTGTAAATACAAAAGGGTAAGGCAGCGATGTACCTATAGTACACCCAGCCGGGCAATTGCGTAACACACTTAGAATGACAATTGATCGTAACCGGTTTCATTTTGACAGTTCACCCACGTTCATTGCGGTATTTACGTTGCAGACGAATTTTTCAAACCTATAAAGCAATGGATTAGCACTATGCTTCAAAACTCTCGGATTGTGATTCAAACTGTGTTACGTAAGTAGGGTTTTTTTTTTTGGGTGGGAAATCATCAAATCACTTCTCCCGCTCTGGGCGGAGCGGGAGGGTGTGTCAAACTCTTACTGACTAAAACCCACCCGTATTCCTTCCGTTCCTTCTGTGTTGCGGGGGCCTCGGTGACCCATTAGTCCCTTCCCGCGACCCCGGCAGGACGTAATTAGGGTGCAGATTTGTTTTCGCCATGTTTTTTTTTTTTTTCTAAGTAGTAAATTATTGACCTTGCTTTTCAGTACCCACGTAATTAATACCTTTATATCGTCTTTAGTGTTTCGTCGTCGTCTATAAAAAAATGTACCTCGGAAACGGATTCAGGAACTTTCAGGTCTGTTTATTTTTCTGCTGTAGCCTGATAAATAAATAATTAATCTTTACTTGTGAACTAAAGATCAACATGGACAAAGATCTCGGAGATTATGTAGGTACCGGATGACAAAACATCAATCATCATCTGCCTAGCCTTTTCCCAACTATGTTGGGTCACCTTCCAGTCTAGCCGGATACAACTGAAAACCAGTTTTGTACATGGAGCGACTGCCTATCTGACCTTCACAACCCAGTTACTGGGTAACACGATACCCCTTGGCAAGACTGGTTGTCAGACTTTCGGGCTTCTGACTACCCGTAACGACTCTACATATCTACAAATAACAGCCGGGACCAACGGCTTAACGTGCTTTCCGAGGCACGGAGGGGTCTTGGTATGTAAAGACGGTCACCCATCTACGTACCAACCGCGGCAAGCGTAGCTTAACCTGATCGATCGACCTGTGCGGCTGTTATTACTTAGCCACAAGCCCCTCAAATGACAAAACATCAATCAAAATGTTAATTTGTCAATGGTGCCGATTCCCTTGTTCACAAACTAAACTAAATTTAAGTTCAGTGCATCTTTTTCTTTCTATTTCATTATAAAAAGGACAGAAAAAAAAATTTTGTTTCGTCCTCTCAAATTAATCGGCGCCTGTCACTACTCCATACAAGTTTAGACGTGATTAAAAACTTACCTACTAAAATTACGTCAATTTACGTCAAGCGCTGATTAATTGGACAAGACTAAACTAAAATTTATCTTCTGTCCTTTTCCTAATGAAATAGAAAGAAAAAGATGCACTGAATTTAAATTTAGTTTAGTTTGTGAACAAGGGAATCGGCACCATTATCCGGCTATCGTGACATGATATGCCTTTATACACAGATAGGCTCTCATTTGTCTGATACGCAACACGGCTTCCGTCCTGGGCACGGTACAACGGGGAACTTGCTTCACCTGATGACACAGTTGGTACCAGCTGTCGACGCTGGGCTTCAGGTTGACGTAGCCTATCTGGACTTTAAGAAGGCGTTCGACACAGTCGACCACGACATACTCTTGTCAAAGCTGGCGGTTATGGGCTGCACATATCATACTGTAAAGTTCTTCGCCAGTTATCTCCGAGATAGACGTCAGTATGTGGACTGTGGCGGACACTTCTCGGAGCCCTACTACACCAGATCGGGCGTCAGTCAGGGTACTAATTTGGGACCCTTATTATTTATTATTATGGTAAATGATTTACCAAAGGTAGTCAGGTCAACATGTATACTGTTTGCTGACGACCTTAAGCTATCTGCAGTCATAAAAGACACTGCGGACAGTGACATGCTGCAGCACGATTTGGATAGAGTCACCGAATGGAGTTACTGCAATAAGCTATACTTTAATGTATCAAAGTGCTCGGTGCTTTCATTCACGCGCACACGAATCCCACAACACCACCAGTACAGCATGGACGGGGAGCCGCTGCAGCGTGTCATGGAGGTCAAGGATTTAGGCATTCATTTCGCCAGTGATCTGCAATTTCGCAAACACGTGGTACACGTTTGTAAAAAGGCGTACAGGAATCTGGGATTTGTGCTGCGTCAGTCAAATGACTTCACAAACATCAGTGCACTGAGGGCTTTGTATGAGGCTCTTGTGAGGAGTCATCTGGAATATAATGCGGCCGTCTGGAGCCCGAGTGAAATAAAATACAAAAATATGCTCGAACGGATACAGAACAAATTCGTCAGATTTATTTATTTATAGCTGTATGGGAGATACCCGGGATACCCGTTACTGTATCCTACCTTATTCTGTCTTGGTATGGTGGGCTACTACAAATTAGAAATTAGGCGTGAAGTGGCACTGGCAACGTATATTTTCAAAGTTTTAAGAGGTAGTATACAAAACTCAGGTATACTATCAGAAATTGGGTTTAATTTACCGGATAGGTACGTGGCGCGGCGACGCAAGCCGCAGCTGCTGGTGGTGCCGATCGCGCGCACGAACCTGCTGGGGCGCGCACCGCTGACTCGTGCGCTGCGCACTCTCAACACGGTGGCGGATGCCATAGATATATTCACTTGTACACTGGGTGAGTTCACAAAAGCCACGTACTGTGTAGCATAGTTAGAGTTAAGTATATTTTAAGTTACTTTGTCGCATTAGATTTATTATCTGTAATGGCAAAGGAAACATTTCATGTGATAAATAAATAAATAAATAAATAAAAATGAAGTAATCTGATGTCCTATGTACCTATATTTGTACCTAGATTGAGAACAAATAATGTAAGGAACCCACAAAACTGACAGAGCTTTACGTAGAAATACTGGTGAATAGATTAATCCCCGTACTTGTGGTGCAAATGACTGCAGCTGTGTTCAAACGGATCCTTCCTACATAACTCAGTTCCTTAAACACAATGTTTGTCTCAAACAGCGACGTGTATACTCATGACTACAGAGTAATGAGTATAATTTACTAGAGACATACACACATTTATTTAAATTACATGGTGATTTACATAACAAATAGGTACATAAATTCACGCCTTCTTCCCATAGGGCTAGGCAGAAACTACAGAACGCCACCAGCTTTTTTTTTTTTGGATTGGAAATCATCAAATAACTTCTCCGCTCTGGGCGGAGCGGCAGGGTGTGTCAGACTCTTACTGACTAAAACCCACCCGTATTCCTTCCGTTGCCTGTGTTGCGGGGGCCTCGGTGACCCATTAGTACCTTCCCGCGACCCCGGCAGGCATCGGCCCTAGTGGACCCCAACATTGTGCTGACGACATCTCTTTGAGGCGCGCGTGGAATACGACGCGCCGTCGACCCGGGCCTGGTCCTAACCGGACGATGAGCTACCCATTGCTCACCGTCCGCAAGCCCACGCCTACGGTGGCCGGAAATCCGCCCGGGATTCCCGACGCCCAGGGCGTCTCCTGCAGCGAGAACGCCACCTGCTGTGATCCAAATACAATATAGACGAAAATAATTCTTTCTTAAAAATAATCAAAACAGACAACTTTTTTATTTATATTGCACTACTTGCACTCAACTCTAAAGTAAGCTTTTAGCATGTGTCTTGGATCATCATCGTACAACGTGATTTGCGACGGTTAAGATGCTGACAACACCTAAACCACCTAAACCATCAAATCAAATCTTTTTATTGTAAAAAGATTTGATTTGATTTGAAATATCTTATGGAAAAGTTCGTATGAAACAAATCTGACTTAGGGCTCCCACACAAAACTGCGAATTCGCATCGCATCGCAAAAATCTGCGAGCTCGTTGTCATTTTATTATGAAAAACTGACATCGAGTTCACAGATTTTTGCGATGCGATGCGAATTCGCAGTTTTGTGTGGGAGCCCTTAGAGAGGACGTATTAATGATTTTAATGATTATAATTTTTTCGCGGACTACCACTGCGGATCCACCTTAAACAATGAAAAAACATATTCATATTTAAAACATACACATACATTAAAGTGCAAGTCACACCGCAAGATAAGCTAACTTAGTTTAGCTTAGCTCTGGAAGCTGCGGCGTCTTTTCATATTTCGGTGCACATTCACACCTTAATCTCACACGAAGATCCCATTTGATTATGGCTAGAATGCATGGTGATGCCTGCAGATATACTTTTTATGTTATTTTCATTGGTTTACATCGGTTATTTTATAGTATTTATTCATCTTAATGGTTGTAGAATTACATTATATTCTAAGACAAGTACTGTTTATTTTATTTTACTTTATTACCTATTTGTTGAATTTTTACAAATCTTTTACCCTGACTTGGTTTCCGTAAGTCGTTTTCGGGTGACCGCTGAAAATCAGCGCTATGCTGTGTGGTATTTATCTCTGCAATACCACGTCATTTAGCCGTAGTTACTTAGGTACATGGCATGGAAATGGCACCGCGCTCCTGACTCCGGGGCAGCCCTACTACTCAGCGTACGACCAGCTGTGACCCTGACTCCAGGATACTTCTGCTACTGCAGTTATTTTTTTACTCTAACCTGTACACCTAGTTAGAAATAAAGATTATTAACCTCTTTAACTTAGGAATGTTACTCTTCTTTTGAGAGGTAAGGATGCCCCCTTCCATGTGCAGATCGTGACCACCGGGGTGGTTTTAGTGAGGTAAAAATCCCACACTCCTCGGTCTTATCTCCTTTTGAAGGTTTCCCCCCGAAAACAAAAAAAAAGGTAGGTTACCCTTCCTGTATATGACCCATCTGTCGGAAATCTTCATATAACGTGTGGCCTTTGCTGCATCTTGCTGAGCGGAAGCATTCTTGTTGTCACAGCCACAACGTGTCGTCAATTCTGTTCTGTGCTCGTTATTATATGACTTATGTTTTAATGAGTTTATAACTGTACCTATATTATGCAGCTGTGTACACCGGGTTGAATTATTTTATTACTCTAGGCAGTAGCTATTTGAAGCGTTTAAAATATTTTCTAAATATATTCTGTTTTATTTGTTTATTGTATTATTTATGTAAACACAGTAAAATACATACAGATACGACATGATTACAATTTCAGTACAAAGATACTGCACGAGTAATTAAAATTACCCATGGTAATGAGTCGACCCACCGAGACCACGGGTAACGAGTGGCTTATTTCTCAAGAAATTTCTTCCAGCAGACCTGACAAAGGCGAAATGAAATAGAAATGTAGACATAGTGTGTGAGAACAAGAAGAGAACATCGGGATTTTGCGAAGTCTTAAACTAAAATGTTAAATATAATGCAAAAAAAATACATATATTTATATACATAAATAAAAATACTTACAGTTGCGAGGAAATGTAATTCTTTTAGTAGATATTTGAATAGACAAACAATTTTTAAATCACGAATGCTAGGCGGAAGTGAGTTCCTAAATCTTACAGCATGGACAGAGAAGGAATAAGTATAGTAGCTAGTTTTATGAGGATGAGATTTAAGGAGGGATCTAAGGTCTGATCTATACGGTGAAGGTGAGAAACACAAAAACATAGTCATAGTGACATACATACATACTGTTTTATGTTTTTCTGATTAGTAGAGGCTGAAACAGGAATTAACTTTTGTAATTTATTTGTTATCAAGCAATCGACTAGCGCCTTGATTTTGATTTAAGAGTAATTACGACGAACTATTTAAATCATTAGCAAGCGGTCTGGAAATGACAGGCTCTCGTAATTATCTCCTTCAATGGAGCGATGGTCGCACTTGTTTGGGTTTGTCGGAGAGCGTAGTTTTCTATTCAGAGATAATCCCTGTGAGTGCGATCCTTTAGTTAAAAATTATGACTAAAGTACTAAACAGTGGCAAAGATATTTATTTAATTTAATAAAAATACAATAATCACGAAGAATTTTTGTCTGTTTGTCTGGATATATGATCCGCATTGGCGCAAAAACGGCTGAACGATGAAATGTGGCACACAGATAGTTTATAACCTGGATTAAAACATAGGATACTTTCAATCCCAATAGTAAGTTTCCATGGGATATTTACCACGCAGACGAGACCACAGGCAAAACCTAATATTTATTCATATCAATTTACTAATAGGTATATTTGCTTAACTATAGACAAGAGACTTTTTTCTACAACCAACACAATCATGATGAAATAATTAAGAGACATGTTATTACAACTGATTTTGCAGTAAATTTAACCCAATCTGTCATATCTGTGTAAGATATATACAACATTTTCCAATAGGTACGCGAGATAGTAGCACAACCAAAAATAATCGGATTAAGTGCCGATTCACACCGGAAAAGCAGAAGCGGGCAGCGACGCGACAAGGCCGGCCGCTCCAGGCTCGCGTCGCCGCTGGCAGCCGCACGTGGCCTCCCGTCACCACGCGCCTTGTCCTTGACCAGTTTAGTTTCTACATTCGGCAAGCGGCCTCGTGTCGCTGCGAGCGGCCTCGCGTCGTCGCAAGCAGCCGCGGGCAGTACCGCTGAAAAGACGCGCGTGGCCGCGAGGCCGCTCGCTGAAAGTGCTCGCCGCTGCCGGCTGCTGCTTTCCCGGTGTGAATCGGCCCTATGATGCGAATAAAGCCACCTTTACATGATGAGGAATGGTGAATATTAATAACAGTCGTTTGTTTTTATAGGGTCGCAGCCGGACTGGACAGGTACCATTAATATTGGCGCGAATATTTATTTCCTACAACTAATAATATGCCTGTTTTTTCTAACAAAAGTTGTAGATATATCTTGACAGATATCATGTTTACTGTTTTCTTTTTTTTTGGTATTTTACTTTTTTATTTGTACATTTAAATATAGCTACGGTAAATAGTTTTCGGCAATAATTAAAAGTCGTAAGTAACGCCGAACAGAGAAATCTCTATTAGAAAATTTACTTTCAGTTATAGGTCGGTTAGGTAATCATAATCGGCCAGCCTGTTCCCAATTATGTTGGGGTGCCGCCTGGAAGCCGTTCCAGTCTAACCGGATACAACTGAGTACCAATGTTGTACATGATGCGACTGCCTATATGACGTTGTCAGACTTTCGGGCTTCTGATTACCCGTAACGACAGTCAAAGATCTGCTAAAATGACAGCCGGGGGAGTTTCGCATGCTTTCCGAGGCATGGAAGGGTCTCGATAAGTAATGGTTGGTCACCCATCCGTGGACTGATCTCCGCAACCGGAGCTTAACCTTCGATCGACCCCTGTTTTTTTTTTTGGGTGGGAAATTATCAAATAACTTCTCCCGCTCTGGGCGGAGCGAGAGGGTGTCAGACTCTTACTGACTAAAACCCACCCGTGTTCCTTCCGTTGCCTGTGTTACCAGGGGCCTCGGTAACCCTTTCGAACTTTTCCGCGACCCCGGCAGGCATCGGCCCTAGTGGACTCCTAGACTTGTGCTGACGACATCTTTTTGAGGCGCGCGTGGAACACAACGCGCCTTCGACCCGGGAGCCCACGCCTACGTTGGCCGGAAATCCGCCCGGGATTCCCGACGCCCAGGGCGTCTCCTGGGGGGACAAGAGGGCGCAAAATTTGCCTTTCCCTCAACCGTCCCGCCTCCTCCTTCGCGAGCATTACTCTGTCGCAGAAGGAAGTGACGGCTGCCCATGCCCTCTCGCTCCGTACCATGGCCTGAACCAGGGCCGTACGCGAGAGATCTCTGCCGCCGATCGCCTCCACGACGACACGGCGGGCAGGGCCCAAGCCGGGCAGACCTCCACCGTATGCTCCACCGTATTCGATCGACCCCTGCGGTTGTTATTATTTAGCCACGAGGTGAGATAGGTTAGTTTCATACACTACTTTATCTACTCTCATATATTGGGATTGATTGAATCTACTAAATAAAAGATCAAAGTTAAAAGAGTAAGAAATAGTTTATAGCGCATGCGCTAAGGCGGGCGCTTCCACAGACAAGTAAAAATTGGAGTCAAAACTTTTTGGAATGCAATAAAAATAGCGCGTCCCGGATAATGCGTTCAATTAGAAAAAAAATTGATGAAACTCCTTGGTGATATTAACTTCGCTGATTTACCCTGTATCGTATTGGGTAAAGAAATGTTTTATAACATTTTTTTGTTAGAGAAAAAGTGTTGCAATATTATTCTATTTTTTTATTTCGGTATTTTGTTTATACAGTACGTATGTCAATACAAATTCGTTTAGAAGTTTATCATTCGAATTTTACGATATGAGAGTAGATAAAGCATTTTCTATCTATCTAATCATAGAGAAAATTTTTAAATGAAATACAATAAAAGATCTGATGTTTGCTGTTTTATTTCATACATAATACTTAATCTTAATAAATATTCTATGGAATGGAAAGGGATGGACTGATTTAAACACGGTTTGTTAATAAAATCCAGTACCAAATGATCTAAGTGTTGCTCATTAAATTAAATTAGATCATTCTGCTTCATAATCTTCGATTTGCATGATTTTCGTTGTTCTTACTATTGCTGGTGTTGGATCTGTAACAGAAAAATCTATTAATTGATTTGTTAGATAAAAAGTCTATTGAGTCTGTAGATGGGCATCATCATCCCGATTTCACCCACTGCTGTGCAAAGGCCTCTCTTTTCTTCCACACAAAAAAACTGGCCTCTTTTTTCTTGTGCCAATTCTCACGCTTCTATGCTAGCCTCATTCAGGTTCTACCCACGATAAATTAAAAACGCAAAGATTATTTGTATACAATTATCTTTCCGATAAGTTATCCGAAACTTAGAGTTGGTGAATCAGGACATATATATTCTGAATTAAACATGTTTATCTAAAACTGTGTTCAAAATTACCATCTTTGTGTTCATATGTAATTTCCTTAGTTTCTATGACAACGGTTCCATTACAGTGTATTGTAGTTGCTTTCTCTCTCTCTATAGTAGGCTGATTGTCTATATGAAAGAAGTATATTACATCGAACGCTGTATCATTCTTAGCCGTCAACTTGTCGATAAAGTCTTGGTTAGTTGTTCTTATCCACATTGTAGGCTCCCCTTTCAGATTTGACACATCTGAAACAAACATTAGTCATATTACAATAAATATTATAAATTAGTCCTACAACAATGAATTTTGAAATTTAAAGTAATGTAGAGTATACCGATTTCGATATTCTTTCCTCTGCCTACATCACTATTATGATCCTTTTTGCAATCCTCTGGTTTCGGTGATTTAGCATCATCACCACTGTCATCATTTGTATCGATGCTGACCACTACGCTTTTGTCGTTACTGGATGAATCCGCATCATCTGCATCAGTAGAATTCGTATAAATATTTATCAACTCAAAGAGTAATATAGATTCTGAAGAGTCATTACAAATATGGAGGGGCATCACCTGTACTCTCCGAGACTTCAATGTTTATGGTGATAATTTCGTCTTCAGAATCATTAGCTGTGCTACTGCTGGCTGTTATCGTTACATCAGTCTCTGATTGTCCGAGTTCTAATGAATTATCGCCAGAAGCATCACCCGTATTTACATCGTTTTGTACTGAAGCTGACGCTGTGACGCTCGAATAATCATCACTTTCGGCCGGAACTTCAGTTTTTGTATCAAACAATTCACTTGAATTGTACACAGCTGATTGAGCAAAAAATATTGAAGCTTTATCAGCTTGCAAATTAAATTGAACAGCAACATTATGCAGTAAACATACCACGTATGTTTTCTTACATTTGAGCAATCTTTGACTCCTATCGATAATAAACATAATATAATTTCACTTACCTGTATCTTTTTTCCCGTTGTTAATTTGGTCTACAACAGTTTTATCGTTAGTTTGGGTGTTCTTATTTTTTATAGTTCCTATTGTTTTATCATCCTTCCTATTGTTTATATTGTCGGTCGGTGAAGCAGAACTGCTTGGAGATAGGGTAGTAGTGGAATATGTTTGGGCATTGTCAAAATTTTTAGATGATGCGCTTGTACCATCCTGTGCATCATCTTGTTTATTGTTGGCGTCGTTAATAGTATCTGATTTTCCAGGAGCTTCAACAGAACTTGCTGTCGTCGTTGTAGTTGTCACTGGCGGGACATTTCTCACATTATTAGTTGCTTGTTCAATAGGTGATAATGTAATTATTTGATCCTCTAAAGTTTCATCCGGACTGGTTGTAGTGCTTACAACTGTAACAATACAATTAATGTTATTATTTTCGTCATTTTTAATAGTTAGATGTAATTTTCCCCTGAAGAAATAAGTTGTACTGACCCGGTGAATTAGTTGTAGATTTACGATGAGTGTGTTTGTGTGGTTTTATAACCTGTGGTTCAGACGACGTGGTATAATTGGGTACGGTTGGAGATACTGTCGTAGAATTAGATTGGTCATCATTTTCGCTTGCAACAGCAGGAGTTGGTTTTGATTTTAAATCATCTGTTGGCTGATTTGATTTTAAATCATATGTTGGCTGATTTTCATTTGGACGCAATGGTTTTGATTTTTTATTTTCTTTAGGCTGATTTTTATCCGGAGACGATGGCTTAGAATTATTATCATTTGCTGATTGATCACCAAGTGAAGGTTTTGATTTTGTATCATTTGCTGACTGTGTTGCGGATACAGGCAATGGCTTAGACTTCTTATCATCTCCTGGTTGTTCTTCATTAGAAGTCAAAGGCAAGGTATTGTCATCATCTGTTGGCTGATTTACATGTGAATATTTTGATTTATTATTATTATTATTATGTAGTTTGTTTGGACCATTGGGTTCTGAATCATTACCATCTCCTGACTGATTTTCATCAGAAGGCAGAGGTTTGAAATTATTATCATTTCTTGGTTGATCTTCATCTGGAGACGATGGGTTTGAATTATGTGCTGGCTGCCTTCTGTAAGGATGGAATGGTCTATCATCATCTGGCTGATTTTTGTTCGTCGGCAAAGGCTTGGAATTGTTATCATTTGCTGGGTGTTTTATGTATGAATGTTTTGTTTTTTTAACATGTGCTCGTTGTCTTGCATTTGGAGACAATGTTGTAAAATTATTTTCATCTTCGGGCTGATCTAGTTTTGAATAATCATCATCTGCTGGCTGATCTTCCTTTGAAGTTAATAGCTTCGAATTATCACCACCTGCAGGTTGATTCCCGTCCTGAGGCAAGGATTTAGAATATCTATCTACATCTAACTGATTTACATGCGGAGTCAAAGGTTTTGAATCGTCCTCATCTCCTGGTTGATTTACATCCTGAGGCAAGGGTTTTAAATTGTCATTTTGTGCTGACTGGCCTTCATTTGGAGTCAATGGCATTGAATTATCATCCTCAGCTGGTGGAATTACATACGAAGGGTTCGAGTTTTTATTATCTGCTGGCTGTTTCTCGGGTTGAGACAATGGTTTCAAGTTACTAGGATCTGCTGGCAGATCTTTCATTGGAGGGGACAGGTTTGAATCGTATTCGTCTGCTGGATTGGCTTGATCCACACGTTTTTTATCATCTGCTGGTTGATTATTCGTAGGCAATGGATATTCATCCACTGGTGCAGGAGTCTTAGCGATATTATTTGGTAAATTCTCTGGCGATTGTTGTGTGAGAACTCCGTCACTATCCGAATCATCAATATTTTTACGTTTGGTATGTACCAGACGGAGTTTTGAATTTTGGTGCGAATCGAGATCGAGCTTGTCCAAATGTTCAACAGTTCCATTTGGATGGACAACTAAATAACGTTTGTTAGATCCTGCTAACATATTTTGTATGTCAGGGTTCGCTACTAGGCTCTTCAAATTAAATTCTGAAAGAAAAAATCCAATCAATCTTGTAATGTACTCGTAACAAACACACGGTAAATAAAATTAAGAAACGGAAGACGCAATAAAATTTGCGTTGCCTGTGTTGCGGGGGCCTCGGTGACCCATTAGTACCTACCCGCAACCCCGGCAGGCATCGGCCCTAGTTGACCCCTACATTTGTGCTGATGACATCTTTTTGAGGCGCGCGTGGAATACAACGCGCCGTCGACCCGGGCCTGGTCCTTACCGGACGGTGAGCTACCCACTGCTCATCGTCCGCAAGCCCGCGCCTACGGTGGCTGGAAATCGCCGCCCAGGGCGTCTTCTGCGGCGGCTACAGGCGAGAGGGCGCAAAATTTGCCTTTCCCTCAACCGTCCCGCCTCCTTCTTCGCGAGCATTACTGCTTCGCAGGAGGAGGTGACGGGTGCCCATGCCCTCTCGCTACACGACAGCACTAAGGTCACTAAGGAAATAATGAAATTACTCACCTGTTAATCCTGAAGTTAACTTTAGATACATATTCTCTTTTGGATTAGTATTTAAAGGAGCAGAACTACTAGATCCATGGTGTGCCACGTTACTTTCGTCATATTTATTATTTCCAGAATTTAATAATTCTGTATCAGTAGGTGCGGAAGAAGCTTCTGTATATGTAGTGATCGGGACAGGCTCTTTTGGTCCATAATTAGCTTCATGTTTTTTTGATTTTACCTCTACAGTTTCAGTTACTACAGGTGTACCATTGGAAGAATCATCACGTGCAATGTTACTCCACCGAGAATCTGATCTTTTATTATTTGCGTATCTGCGGGGTGGAGGACTATCCGATAAAATTTTATTAATAACAACAGGCGCCTCTTTCTTAGAATTTACATGTGCAAGGTTACTTGGTAAAGAATCTGAATTGTTATTATCTTCTTCAGATATCGATGGGAAACCATCATCGTGATTTATTATTGGTGCAGTATTACTTAAATGGGAATGTGATTTGTAATTTTCCAAGTATTTAATATTTTCAGATGGGTCTGTCAAAGTATCTGTAGCAACTACTTTATCGATTATTCCAGATCGAGGTACCAAACTCTGCACGTATCTTCGGCCCCCTATGGGTCTTGCTTTTACTTCAGATGCTGCGGCTTGGCCTTCTCTGTAACTTTCGTAAGGTACGGGGTCATTGCTTGGTTTAGAATCTGAACCGTAATTATCTGTTTCAGATATCACAGGGGAACTGTTATCGTAATTTGTTACTGGTGCTGTATTACTTAAATCTGAACGTGATCTGTAATTTTTTGCGTATTCAATATTTTTATACTGGTCTGTCAAAGTCTCTGTAGCAATTACAGCAGGAGCATCATTGTAGCTTATTCCAGATTGGGGTGTAATGTTATGCCTATATCTTCGGCCCCCAGGTGGTCTTGCTTTTATTTCAGATGCTGCCACTTGATCTTCACTATTACTTTCGTAAGGTACGGCGCCACTTGATCCAAAGCGTGGTGCGGAATTTGCAACATATTTGCTATCACCTGTCAAAGGATATTGTAATTGTTCTCTTGTCAGGTATGACCTACCCGGCTGATAGAATCGTCGGTTTGAAGATGGTACATATTTTGGTTGTAGATATTGAACTGGACCTCGATAAGGTTCTTGGACAGTAGTCACCAAAGGCCTTTCATCGTCAGGAATGAGGACTGCAATCGGAGCGGAGTTGGCATATTGATTTTGTGATCGCCAGTTTTGGTTTCGATATTGCTGGTTGTCAAATCCGACTTGCGATGTACGAGATGGATACGATTCCACTCTGGGTGGGTAGGAGTCCAAATTGCGTCCAACTGCAGGAGAACCATAACTCACCAAGAGCTCTTCTCCCGATAGCGATGAAGCAGGAATTCTATTGTATCCATTACTATCGAAATTATATCTTCCTTGATTTGAGTAATAATCTGGGTTCTTTTCCTGCTGAATATTTACATTTTCATGAGTTTGTGTGACATCGGTATCAAGATATTGTGCATTTGGTGCATTTTGGTTAACCTGCCAGTTGGATAGCGGGTTTACTCTTTGTCTGACCAGATCCTCCGATTGAGGAATGGAATCTGAAAAAATATAAAAAAGTGTACTTACGATACAAACTTGTGTAGGTGCGTACACCACTTGGCACAATAAAATGACTAAGATTTAAACACCGGGATAGTTGAAACTTAACAGTTATTATGGATGCCAACTCTGAAGGTACACTGAATAGAAATTATGAAGGTTCCTATTGCAGAGTCAACTTACCGACAATTTTAGAGCAAAAAAGCAAAACGCTAAATAATATTACTTTAGACTTCATCGTCAACTGCACATCGACGGTGGTTCACACAACACTGTTAATTCCAGAGCCCTCTTTATTATTAAAACGTGTGCTCAAACAAACAAAACACTCGAAAAAGCTGTATACACACAGCTCTATTGTCACCATCCTTCTCGTATTGTCAACCTGCGTAGGTACACGAAAATTGCTCATTACGTCATAAATGATATATAGGGCCTCCAATAATAATATTGACATTCAAGTGTCAGTACTGGAAATTCAATACACACATGTGTCCAATTTTCAATTCTACTACATTTAAAATACAATATAATGTTGCTTTTCCTGATTGCGTTGTATGCTTTGTACCATTATTTATTTTTAAAGCAATTCTTTTGTTTTTAACCATTGGCTGCTTTTCCAAGAAGATATACCCACCTGTCAAAAATGGTGATAAATGCTCACAAGTAGGTAACTAAGAACATAAAGAACAATTATGAAATGTGTTTTTGTTGAAACTTAATACAATTCACAATTTATGGTAGTTTCTTCAACATTTGGGTTGTTTAAAATGAACGACACTTTTATTGTTTGTTCGATACTTTATATTAAGCTAACATTGTCAGCAATATATTAACACACAAGGTGATTTTAAGACGTGGTTATTTATGACGTATTGTCTACGAACACTAGCCATATGTACTGACGATGAAACAAACTTTTTGGTTTAAAATATTTTGTGGTAATATGTCTATAGATAATTGTATGAAAATCGTAGCGAAGTCAAAACTATACATTGTTTTTTTTTAATTTTTGCTAGGTCTGGGAAAGATTCTAATGCCAAAAGTTTATTTTTTTAATTTTTGTCTGTTTTTCTGTTTGTCTAAATAAATGTTCCTACCGGATAGATTTTGTTCAAATTTTGCATAGATATTCCCTATAATTCTGATCAGTCTGAGGTAGGCTATAAATATCTAGGGAATGAGCAATATTGCAATTTGTTCGTAATCTTCTATAGTTTACCGCAAATTGTAAAAACACGCGCCATAAGGTTAGAATATTGCAGATAGTTACAGATTTAACCTTTTAATCTTTTACCTTTTTATCATCACGCTTTACCTGTATGGAGCTAAGCAGTCAATCATGCCATATTCAATATGGGTTTTTGAAATGGGCAATAAGGGCATATACCTTAACCGTTGCCGTTATAATAAAACGGTCTTATGAGACTGTACTAAACTTTTTGAAATATTTTGATCTGCATTCACAGATTTTGAAAAAAATGTAGGTACAGTAAGCGAGAAAATGACTAATTAACACAAACAAAATGTTTGATACCATTCTATCATGTTACATAAAAGGATCAATAACTCTAATGGACCAACTGAAGTTTGAGTAGGTACTAAAAACTTCGCATACATTTCGCAGGAAATGATACTGAGATGAGAGAGAACACAATACGTTGACCTTACAATATAAAAACAGTAACTTGGGTGTAACTTAAAGAACATAAGTTGATTAGCCAATAATAAGATAACTTGTATGTAAGGTGTACCTACTTATTGTAGTGTAGGATGTGTGAGGGTTGCCACATGCCATTACGGCAACGTAGGCTGGTGCGCCAGGGGTTCAAACCCCGACCCAATGACACAATATCAAACGCTTGTTCGCCACAAATACACGTATTATTTGTTTCAATCATTAAAAAAATACACGAAAGACGTAAACAGAAGTAAAATAAAGTTGAAACTCGTTTTACAGCAGTTTAGGTTTTGGAATCTGGCCTTAAGGCGCTGACAAGAGGCAAATTACCAAAATGCCAAATATGTATGGTTTGTGGTAGCCGAAAAAATATATGTTAATTTTGAACATATTTCTAAGAACTAGGTTGTTACCAAAACACCTTTTGAAAAAAAAATCTCGATACAAACTAACGTTAAACTAATCTCTTACCTTGAGTTCTAATCCAAAATATCTGTATTAAATATCAACATACGTTACGTATTTAAATAATAACAGGAACGTCTTATTTGAATGCAGAGCTCGGTTGTTTTTTATTTACGATTACTCAACTCAATTTTGAGTAATTAGATAATTGCTTCATATTTTGCAATAAATTACAAGCGTTGTGTCATCGCGTTTCTCTTTCTTTGCTATGCAGTCTGACAGAGACCGTGGTTTAAGTGTTGTCAGCGTCTTAACCTTAGGCTTTCGCGGGGTGCCCAAATTCACGAGTTTGCTTCGCTCGCTCTTGCATCCTAGATTCTCTTTTTTATAACAGGATTTTTGAAGTGAAAATTTCTTTAGGCTCCTTGAGCGATTTTTAGTAGGGGAAAATCTTGTGTTCGCATGCTAAAGTTAACAGTAGGTAAAATCTGAAATGCATGATAGATGATAATTTGTGAGGGTTTCTTTAACAGTTGTTTAAAATCGGTTCAGTAGGAAAGCAACATTCAAACAAACGGGTTATTTTAGTGTTTTCATTTAAAATAATAAACCCAATTGGTGGTGGTGGGTTTCCGGCCAAGTTCGTGTCGGACCATGCACAATGAAGGGTTCCGTAGTTGGGAAGTCGGTATGAATTTATCCCAAAAACAAACTTAACATTGTAGTTGAAAAACATGTTCTCGTATACATCGATATATGCCACAACCAATTCTCCAACTGGAAATTTAAGTTGGTCGACTATTACTCGTTAACTTGTAAAGCCCACTTAGCTGTGATAGTTTTCCTTTTAATTTCAATAAATGATACTACTGCCATGATTCTTTTCACATCTCCATAAACAACCATTAATAGGAACCTTCAAAGTGAATCCAGCTTTTGTTTCAGTTTTTACACAGACAAAAAAGGTTAAAGCTCTACGCAATATGCAAACTATGCGCATTTCGTCGTTTTTTCGTCCTATCTGTTACACTAGTAAGTAAAGCGCCAAGGCAGTTTGCACTAACAGTTATCTGTCGCATGTAAATGCTACCTCGCCTACCGTGTGAAACTGCGAACCGTTTAAACGCACAACGCAAATGGAACGTTGCTTTTATTTCTTCTTTTTTTTTCTCCTACGTAAAAATACAAAAGTTCTTTTTACCTCTTGTTTTCGGAGAATGTGATGTGACGTTAAATGCTAAATTATTCTGAATAAGTTTACGAAACTTTTTTGGGTACCTACGGTGAAGCGACTGTTCGGTGTTTTTATTTTTGTACAAAAGATAGCAGTCGAATTAATGAGACATAAATGAATAAGACATACGTATGGAGAACTCATTTCCAATTTGCATAAAGGTTTCTAGAAAAATCGATAACAGTAACCGTCAAGTACAATACCGAAAATAGTCATAGGTAGTTACTTGAACTATATATACCTCATTGTACTATGTACCTATGTATGACATCCGAATATATCATAATCTACTCATTAGGTACTATGTATAGTGAGTAGATTATGAGATATTCGTGCCTATCTCACGGCCTATACATATGTATATATGTATATGTATAGTCATCATCATCATCATTCTCCTGCCCTTATCCCAATTTATTTGTGATCGGCGCAACATGTCCCTTTCATCCACACTTCTCTATTAGTTGTCATCTCGGTAGTCACCCCCTTTCTAGCCATATCATCTTTCACACAGTCCATCCATCGTTTCTTTGGTCTTCCCCTACTCTTATAGCCATCGTCATTCATACTTAAGACTTTCCTCACGACATTTTCATCATTCCTCCGCATCACACGCCCATACCATGACAACCGATTTCCGCACAACTTTTCAGTCACCGGTGCCGCTTTCAAACTTCCTCTTTTGTACTCATTTCTTATTCTATCCATTCGTGTCACACCACACACACATCCCTCTTAACATTCTCATCTCAAATGCATGCATATATATATTCATATGTGTTTCCGTAGAGAAAAACAACACAAAAGTCAAGGAAGAAACAAAGTAGATAGACGGGTAAGATAACATCCATTCTCTAGCAAGGATAACAAATACAATGTTAACCAGCGGGTAACAACAACAATCATTGTGTTATTAACGGCGTTGAGTAGACAAAGGTTTCGAACTTAGGAAGCAATGGATTAGCAATATACTTCAAAATCATCCAGAATGGCGCCGATTCCCTTGTTCACAAACTAAACGAAATTTAAGTTCAGTGCATCTTTTTCTTTCTATTTTATTAAGAAGAGGACAGAAGATAAATTTTAGTTTAGTCCTGTCAAATTAATCCGCGCCTGTCACTACTCCATACAAGTTTAGACGTGATTAAAAACTTGCCTACTAAATCTACGTCAAGCGCTGATTAATTTGACAGGACTAAACTAAAATTGATTTTCTGTCCTTTTCTTAATGAAATAGAAAGAAAAGGATGCACTGAACTTAAATTTCGTTTAGTTTGTGAACAAGGGAATCGGCACCACTGTCACTCCGAGACACTCCGAGAGTTTTGAAGGACATTACTAATCCATTGCTTCTTAGGTTTGAACAATTCGTCAGCTCAACAATGTAAGTAACGTAATGGACGTTGGTGATCTGTCAAAATTAAACCGATTGGGATCAATCGTCATTTATTTATTTATTTGATTCACCAACAATTGTTTACACTAACATCTTGATAAAAATGAACAGTGTAACAGTTACTTAAAGGTAAACACCACATGAACTAAAATTATGCTAATTTGTAAGCCTAGGTACATGTACAGTCTACAAACCAACTTAAAACTAAAGAAAAAATATATAGTATAAATAAAGACTTAGTTTTGAATTAGTTCTGAATTAGATTGCTAAAATTATGTATGGTAAACTTGCCAAATTCGTACCCCTTAAGACGCTGACAACACCTAAACCGCGGTCACTGTCAAATTGCATAGGAAAGAAAGAGAAGCGCGATGACACAAAGCTTGTAATTTATTGCAAAATATGAAGTAATTATCTATTTACTCAAAATTGAGTTGAGTAATCGAAAATAAAAAACAACCAAGTTCTGCATTCAAATAAGACGTTCTTGTTATTCATTAAATATGTAAAGTATGTTGATATTTGATACAGATATTTTGGATTAGAACTCAATGTAAGTGGTTAGTTTAACGTTAGTTTGTATCGAGATTTTGTTTTCAAAACGTGTTTTGGTAACAACCAAGTTCTGGGAAATATGTTCAAAATTAATATATATTTTTTCCGCTACCACAAACTATACAGATTTGGCAATTTTTTTTCTTAAGCGAAGACTATTTTGGTCAATTGGGTCTTGTCAGCGCCTTAAGAGAAAACCATCATATTTAGAAAATTAGGAAAGATAAATTAGTTTCAATTAAAAGAAATTTTTGTTTGCTAAATGCTTTATTGGTTCTATATTCAAATTTAACATAAACCTTATAAACTTCTCAAAAATAAACAATTTAAAAAAAAAACTAAAAAAGTACGATTTAAGACCATTCATCCCAAATCGTACTGCTATATCCTTAATTCGTACTTTGAGATCTATTCATTGGTATACAGTATTGAGAATCAGCATCATAATCAACAATGTGTTATTAAAACAAGTAGTAATTCTTAACAAATTCGACGGATGGTCCACGCCAATTCTCGGCAATCATCGCAGTTATAAATCGTAAATCGTACCAGTACGTTTAAGAATTTAACTCGAGTACGAAATAGGAGCAAAAGCCAAACAAATTTTAAATTTACCGCCAAAAAAATTGACAACAGTTACGAGTGTGATAACACGTCAGATGAAATCGCAAAGATACACATTAATACATCTCAAATCGTAAAATAGGTTATACACGACCTTATTTGAATAAAACTATTACGAAATATGTAAAAATATTACAACAATAGTTGAAAAAAACTTAATTTTTCAATATTTTTGTCGAGAGCAGCTTCACAGGTGTTATCTGTCAGGTGGTGAAATGGCCGACTGTTATTTCTATTTTTTGATACTAGAGGCGCTGATAGCTGTTACCGAGTTACCGAGTTAAAGCCGAGTTTTAAGTGGAGTACGAATTTGGCGTAAGTACGAATTAGGCAAGTTCACCCTAAGTAACAAAATAATGAATGCTTTACATCACCTCTGATAAACAACTCAAGATTTTAGATTTCTGCTTAGTATTTCATTTCATTTTATGAGTTACTCAATTGTCCCGTTGAAGCCTTCCTGAAAATCGTTTTATACACAAAGATGCAGTAGGGACCTACATGTTAAGTCAAAATAGCCCGCATAAGCCCGAGTCTGTTATTACTCTATAATAAACTTCCGAATTGCTCCTCACAGCCACTTAGGGCTGAAAATGGTGTTTCATAACTTCATAAAGCTCAGTGAAACGTCAAGAGTGGATGCTTTTAAAAATATGGTTCAGTAGGGACGTTATTAAATTGAAAAAGATAATAAAAACGTGCAAATTGAACTTGTGTGGTGAGGGTTCCGTTTTCGAACCCGGAAATTTGTAATGTTACATACCTAAGTTATACCTAACAAGTTCTAAAATTGCCCCATGGCAGGACCTGCGTTGACTTAGTTAATGTCTGCTTCTGAAAGACTGATCGACATAAAAGATTAGGTACTAGCAAGCTGTAAAATATTATATCAACTCTGTGATAGATCATCATTATCGTTTCAGCCGAAATACGTCCGCTGTGATAGATAAGATAGGTTTAATACCCCAGGAAAATTAGTTAAATTAAAAGCAAATCAACGAAATAAAATCCTTGTTAACGATTTATCAACGGGATTATCTTGACTCAGGCAT
The DNA here is from genome assembly GCA_905333075.3 of Atethmia centrago. NCBI lineage: Eukaryota > Metazoa > Arthropoda > Insecta > Lepidoptera > Noctuidae > Atethmia > Atethmia centrago. Next base: position 23,024,981 of record HG995374.1, on the reverse strand, counting down.
TAGGAATATTGTGTGCAAAGTACAGTACAATGCAGTTACCACAAACTGTCAAATTTTCTCATTCGATTTTGTTTGAAATCATTTGGAGAAATTTGAAAGTTTGTAGTAACTTGATGTCATGGCGACTGTAGGTATATTACGAAATCTTGTGCAAAAAAAATCGGCTGTCAAAGGTCCGAATATTTCGAAAGGTGTTGGGTTTGCGTCAATTTATGTTCTAACAAATTTCTTCCTTAGTTACATTTGCATAAAAAGTCCTTGACAAGTTTCTCGAAGCCGACAACACCTAAAGCGCGGTCACTGTCGGACTGCATAGAAAAGAAAGAGATACGCGATGACACAACACTGGTAATTTATTGCAAAATATGAAGCAATTATCGATTTACAAAAAATCTATAGATTGTCTTTAAAAGATCGCTTTTAGCGATAAGACCGCCCATTGTGTCACCCTATGTAAAATTTCTACATTTATAGCTGTATTTTTTATGGTGTACATAATAAAGAGTATTCTATCTATCTATCTATCACTATTATGCTAATATGTTGTTTGTAGAATAATCTGACAAATCAGAATGATTGCATGTATACTAGAATGGTTTTTAATCGTTAAAAGAAATTTTTAGAGGTATCTTCGTCATTTTTTTTATCGTATCAAATTAGTTATTATGTTTTCAGCACACTATCTACATAGCATATATCCTTAAGAATATCATACATTTCTGATTTTGTTTACTGCAGTGGATCATATACTTTAAGGCATTATAAAACTTATAGTGTCCCCTGACCAATGGTTCTCGACATACACGGCTCACACACACATAATCAGCCTATAACGTTCCCACTGCTGGGACACAGGCCTCCTCTTTGTGAGAGGGAGTGGGCCGTAATCCACCACGCGGGCCCAGTGCGGGTTGGTAGATGTCACATGTCTTCGATTTTTTGGTTCTAGGACTTGCCGGTTTCCTCACGATGTTTTCCTTCACAATTTTGAGAGCGGTGGTGTTAATTTACACAAAGTAAAACGCCTGTCCGGGTTCGAACCTACGACCCACAATTCGCGGCTGTTACCACTGGGCCACCACTGCTCTCAGAAAATGTACATGGGGGGATGCAGATGCTGTCAAAATCCTAAGGCGCAACTTAGGATTTTGACAGCATCTGCATCCCCCTGTTGTCAAAACCCCAAGTTGCTCTTTAATTGACATTTGGCAGCATATGTGTGCAGGTGCAGGTGTGAATTAATCACACCTGCACCCTAATTTCGTAACACAGGTTTGAATCACAATCTGATGGAAGTAGTATATTGCTAAACCATTGCTTCATAAGTTCGAAAAAATTGTCTGCTCAATCACGTCAATAACGCAATGAATGTTGTTGAACTGTCAAAATTAAACACATTGCTACTGATAATAACATCACATCACGCCTGTAATCCCGGGATTACATCTGGGAGGAGGGGTCAGGTAGAGGTGTACCTATAGTACACCCGCATTTCGACAGTTATGTTTATGGTAATAGGGGGCGAGCCTATTGCCATCAACCGGGCACAAATCCAGACTCCAGGCTGCTACTGAGAAAAGCCTAATGAAAAAACCCAAATAATACTTTGCTCGACCTGGGAATCGAACCCAGGACCTCAGCTCCGCAGTAGCGCTTCGCTACTGCTATAAATGTGATACGCTATTACCCTACTGATATTGGAATGTTTTTTTCACACATTATTTCTAATGCCTTAACTAAGATAATCCCAGTGAGAAATCTTCACAAGGATGTTTTCCGCAAACGAATTCCTGCCTAGGCTATATACCTAACCGAAAACATAACAGCCAATCCACTTTATTTAGGTGTAAGTGAGATTTGGCAACAGATTAATTTGATTAGACTTTCAGAAAGCGGGTAAGTGTTGTAAGAACGTAGGTACCTAACTGTAAGAGTTCGCAAATAGTAATGCCTAATTAAATGTCGAATTAGAGTTACACAAACACTAATTGCAAAACTACTCTACTCTTGACTTTTTGCTTCTCGAATCCGAGAACCTTGAAGAGGAAGCTTTATTTTGTGCTTTGTTTTTAGATTGCAAAATGACTAATGTCATTTTGCAATCTAAATTTCACATATTGGTTTATTTTATATAGAAAAAACACTTGCCTAATTTTATTTTAAAAATCCATATTTTAGTTTGTGAATTGTCTTAATTAAGTTAGGATATAATTTTGTTATTTTTATTCATTCATTATGGACAAAATGTACCTATATATATATAGATTACGTCTTCGCCAGATTAAAATAAATAAAATCTCTCAGAATATTAATATTAAAATCTCCACATAAAATTGAAAGGACATTAACATACATTTATTCGTTTAACAAATACAGAACCCTGTTAAAAAGTAGTATGCATAACAGAAACTTTTCTCGCTTGGAACGTGTGCTGCTCTTGTTATGACATTTTTAACGTTCCAACGTAATTCCGAATATGCATCGTAGCAGAAATCAGATTTTTCAAGTAGGTAGCAAAAGTTTTCGCTAACAACCCACACTTCACAGGCTCTTTCAAGTTATTCTACGAAAAAAGACTTAGGAAAATAAAAAACTCAACAGGAATTATTTTCTAGGCATGTTAACATGCGAAAGTATATTAATGAAATATGTTTTTCTTTACAAATAAGTTTCGTGTAGGTAATCGAAAGCGTATAAGAAATAATTGGGAACAGTTTGTCTAAATTGATCAAGTGCGTGTCTAGCACTCATTAGGATTATAAATTGCGATAGGTAGATGTGCTACTACTAAGTGAAACAGATTCGGTTTTCTGGTAGTAGGTATGACCAACTTATGTTCTATTGTGGAATCTATAATCTACGAACACGGCCTGAATTGAAAGAAAAACGTATTTATTGTGATAAAAGATCAAATAAGCGCCTGAATGAATGTCTACCTACTCTAACAAACCATTCTTTATACTTACCTCAACACAAAAGACCGCACGTAAAACGCCTAGGTAATTTGCATTTCAAAGTTCCGCTAGGCATTCAACAAATCAAACATGGTAATAGGCAAATGAGCTCTCATTCTGCCTCCTCGCTCGTCCCGGGCCAGACCGGAATCCCGTAGATAATAAAACGCAGTAAAACACAGTCCGCCGCAGTGTTAAATCTCTTCTAAACCGGGAACAATTCCCTTTTACCGCGTCGGGAAATGCCGCCGCCTCGCCGTATATCACCAACGGACATTTTTACCGCAAACCCATTCGTAAATTTTTCAAACTTGGAATTGCTGATACGACGAGTACAGAAATGGGTTTATTTCGATACTGGCAACTGACACTGAATAATCTGTTACATCGTGAAACCTAGGCGGTTTTGAACGGAATAGAAATGTTACCTAGAGTTTTTTTTCTCGTCGCTACTAACCTAGTAGGTAGGTACTTAATGACCACCGGGGGCAAATCAAGACTTTCCAGATTATTTCACGCCCAATTAGGCTATCGACATTGTTGATAGCCTTGGTAAGCTCTTCTTTTTACTACGGCATGAGCAATATTGTACCTATAAAGGCCTGCGCAGACGAGGGAGTATTGTCTGGAAATCTATGCAATAACGCACACGTAGGACAAATAGACTGTAGACAAGTCTCAATCGCTTGGTAATATCCTCCTTGGTATAACGTGATAATACCTGGGTTAAGACAGTATCCTATGTCTTAAACCCAGGTCATGGTCTACCCATGTGCCAAATTTCATCGTAGTCTGTTCAGCCGTTTTAACGTGAAAGCGTAACAAATAAACAAACAAACTCACTTTCGCATTTTTAAGTTAGGATTTCTGCTTGAGTATAGTTTTCGATGTTTTTTTTTTTTGTATAATACCGTGAGTTAGCTGACATATGAGTAGGTATGGCAAATAATTTAATTTAATGTGTTGTGTTGCGCGTGGTGCAATTTATTTTGCATAGGTACTACTATTGTATTGAATCAAGTTTTTCTACCTGAACAGACAGCTGTGCTGCTGGGGAGTTTGTTGCGCCACTTCTTCTTCCCAGCTAAAGCACTAGGAAGAAGTGAACAGCGGGCGTTTTGGGGGACTGTCTTATGTTTTTTTGACGTTAGAAAAGTACCGATTCTCAGCCTAGTCTGAATAAGTGACTTTTGAAGTATAAAGACGGTTTAAGGCTCTGGTGTGTCGCGTGATACACCATTGGTGCATAAGAACTTAGGAATCCAAATTCTGGCGTTCAAATAAAATTAACTTTAAAAAAAAAACACAACAAAGTAAAAAAAATACTTGAAGTCGCTGTCTTCGGTTCTGTATTTTCTATTTTAGCCACCGACTTTCGAAATTGAAGTTATTTTTCCCGTTGTAGTGTTGTTTTGGAAGTCCACTGTTTTTTTTTTTTTTTTGCATAAAGGATTTTTTTATTTTTCGCATTTTAGTTCTGGTACATACACCTTCCCCACACCAATTCGTATACCACAACTTGCTTTGTAAACAACAGTGACAGAAAGGTTTATAACATCATCAACATACACCAAGTGGATCAAATACGTATTATTAAAGCTATCTCAAAAACTATTCGGTAGTTTTTGAGATAGCTTTAATAATACACAAGCACACTTAATAAAATGTTTAAGAGGCAATCGCGCGAACTACCTCAACCGAATAAAAAAAAATCGAAAAACCCAAAAGTGCACGCCTAATTAGAAACATGTTGACGATTCATTATACGGAAAAAATCTAAGAAATTTTTTCGATTTTTGTTAATATATTTTGAACGGTTATGAATTTGATAACGAAAATCAATAGGGTTCATCCGAAGGATAAAACAAAACCTATAGAAGAAGGTTTAGGTTAATCCATTGTGTGTGACGACGTGAATCGTGACGACAAACAAACAAACAAACACAGTTCCCAACGGAAAACACTACAGTTATTTTTTTTATTTATTTTTTTTGTTTTATACATCAAGGTATATTTATAGCAGAGAGAGCAGTGGTGATCCAGTGGTAACAGACGCGACTTACGAGTATAGGTTCGAACCCGGTCAGGCGTTTTACTTTGTGTAAATTATTTCAACAGCACTGGTCTCAAAACAGTGAAGGAAACCGGCATGTCCTAAAACCAAAAATTCGAAGACATGTGACATCTACCAACCCGCACTGGGCCCGCGTAGTGGATTATGGCCCACTCCCTCTCACAGAGATGAGGTCCCAGCAGTGAGAAAATTATAGGCTGATTATGTCAGCCCACGAATAAGAAGAAAGTAGAAGAAGTGAATGAGAAAGAAGAAGAAGGAGTGAGTGAAGAAGAAATGTAAGAATATATTACTCTTATAATGTCAAGTCTCTAGTTTTTAAAACTTCCCAGCTAATATGAATTCCATGTATACTTGAGAGTATAGAAACGATTTTATGTTGGGAATCTTTGACAAGGCGACATATCGAGAGTAGAACACGCTCACATCACGCTAAATCGTAGGGAGGACGTGCAAAAAAATATCAAAATCGGTCCAAAATTGATGAAATTATCGATGAACATTATATTTAAGAACATAAGAGCCTCCTCCGTTTTTGAAGTCTGTTAAAACCACCAAGTTCTCTAATTATTTATCAAAACACAATGAATAATTTTCTCACTACTTTTATCTAAATGTTTAGGCTTTCATAAGTCAAGATATTCTTAAGTAAAATAAAGTTTAGGTACCTAGCATTAAGTTTCCATTTCATAAAATATAATACGAAATCAATTTACATTACTAACAGAATTTAAGCCACGAAGGTGTCTGCTACAAAGGAATATCATACCACAAATATAGCCAGCATCTTCGTAGCTTCAGATACAATACCTTAAGAAGTTACGAGATACTCGTACCTACAGTACCTATTCGGTTTTTCATCGTTGTTTCAATAAGAATTACTCTTTCGATATCCTTTCGGGAGTAGGCAGTTTATCGCGCCCCAGGGCATTATTTCAGCACTCTAAACACGTAGCCATGTCTGTAACATTCGTTAGGATATCGCCGCCTCCGAAGTTTTATGTGATAACGTTGAAGGGAGAATCACTTCGGCTTAGGCGAGAAAGGTGATGCATATATAAGTTTAAGGTATCCCGCGTTACCTCAAGTTTTTATTGAACTTTCTCTTGGTAAACCGACTTTTGAGCGAAAAGATTAGGGTGTGTTGAAACTATAGGTACCTGCTAATTCTTACTTATATCCAACAATTTCGTTTTGTTTTTTCAGATGACGTCACTTCTCGACACACTGACACAGTCTTCTAATTAAATTGGTCGACTACCGACCTAAGTTTAACTACATATTTTTGTAACAACTTTTTGGAGACGGTTTTTCGAATCAACCTGTCTATCTAACTCATAATGACACACAAAGAGAAAATAGATAGAATTTTCCTTGCATTGTCCTAGAAAAACAAGTTCTCAGAAGAATTCCCTTCAAAAGATAGCAAAGGTCCATTCAATCAAAGCATCCGAGGTAAAGCCGATAATCTCGCCTTCCGTTCCATTTGTGTTCAATAGTGGCCGGCCTTTTGTTACATATTTTGGTTGTTCCACCTTTGTCTAGGCGTAATGTGATTAAAAAAAAACACGAACTTGCTGTGACTTATTAAATGGTGGCGGTATCTAAAATCGATGTTTTTTATATAAATCCACATCAGGGAAGCAAGGCTCCAATGCAAATGGGAAGAGGCTTATACTACCTTAAAGGTACATAAATAATGGGTGAAACAAAACTGTCAATGATCATCAATCCGAAAACTGCCATATTGGTTTCAGAAAACTAAAACCTTCTAAAATTAAAGATGTTGATAAACTATTGACTTCACACTTTGACATCAACTGGAGGAGTACTCAGTTCTGTCTTTTTATGATAAAATAATACCCAATACGGCACTCGACAGAGACTTGCGCAACGAGGATGATGAATATGAAGAACACTTACGTGAAAAACAAGAAAGTGTGTATACACTTTCTTGTTTTTCACGTAAGTGTTCTTCCCTTTTGTACCTGACCTAATAATTCTATTTTTTTTTTAATGGCCTGTTTTGTGCCTCAGTGCTGGGCAGAGGCCTCCCCTTTCTCCTTATCTATCTTTTGCGATGTTTGGCCACGATTAATTAAAAAAAATAAAAAAAAAATATTGATTGATTGTTAAATTTGTTTTTTTATTTTATAGCCTATCTAACGTGATGACGTCGTAGGTACCTAATTATTATGACATACTTTAAAAGTAACAAAATGGTTTAAATCGATGTACCTATACATCTTATTAGTCATAGCAAGTACAGTAATGTACAAGTATGTCAGATTCAAAACTAACAATGTCTTATTTACAGGTTATTTTGTGTTTGATAACTTGGAGTTCTTTTTTATTGAAGACTGAACCTCATGGGAGTTTAAAAACTACTCGAAGAGTATCTACCAGACACAAATACCTTTACTATAAATATTTGACTTAAAGATCATACCCAGGGCCTGATTTACCCACAGGCTAGTTAGGCTAGAGCTTAGGGCGCAAGGACCGAGGGGGCGCTCAGAATTAACGTTGATTTTCACTTTTTTTGCATTTTTATTCATTTAAGTATAAATAGTTCTACATTCTTGACTTTTTTTAATGCTTATACATTCATTTCAAAATAATATTCCAGCGATACCTAGTATACCTACCGACCACTTTAAATATTAAAACGACATTTTAAGGTTCCGTAGTAAACAAGGAACACTTATAGTTTCGCCATGTCCATCTGTCTGTCTGTCCCCGCTGTAGCTCAGTGACGATTAGTACTAGAAAGATGTAATTTGGCATAGGTACCTATACACATTAATCACGACAAAGTGGTAGGTAAAATAAAAACATGAAAAAAAGGGTTTCATAGAAGTGTAGTAGATAAGTATATTCGTGGGTTAGGCAGGCGCAGATAGGACAGGCCGGAGGGGGGCATATTCATATTTAGCCTAGGGCTGTCAGAAGTCTATATCTGGCACTGATCATACCACAACTGCCTGTAGGCCTGTAGGCAATGCAAACAGACTTATTTATCTTAGGCGCATCACCTGTATACGAATTTCTCCCTTAAAAGGCCGCAGGTTTAAAACGGATAGCACATAGTCTCGACGAAAGAGCTTTCTCTCACAGTTTTCGTCTTTTGTAAACACCTGGTTCCTCGTAATTTAGCAGTCAATAGCTGCGCAACGGGGCATATTAATAAAATAGGCGTAAAAGAAGTCGCTTGTTTACAAAAACATGTATGTAGTGTGCGTATGAATCATTGACATATTTATAAATATAGTACATATGAATAGTAAACTAGCTGTCAAATTCTTGGACACGGGATAGCAGTGACATCTGAAGTGAGCAGTTATTAGGGTTCCGTAGTAAACAAGGAACCCTTATAGTTTCGCCATGTCTGTCTGTCTGTCTGTCCCCGCTGTAGCTCAGAGACGCTTAGTACTAGAAAGCTGGAATTTGGCATAGGTATACAATATAGTATAAAATAAAATCAATTAGTATGATAAAATAAAATCTTAATTTTGTTTATTTTAGGTAACCTCCCTTGCGTGTGGAGGCGAAACTCCGCTGCCGCGAGAAATCACGACACAGCGGACAGAGCTCCGGCGGGATCTCATGGCGACATGGATAGTGCGATTGTCGCAACCCAGTGCTGGGCACGCCACAATTGCGGCGATAAGTCCCCTCTTTGCGGAGTGGCTAGAGCTGCGGCGCCACGGCGTCCTCGCCTTCAACCTGACACAGGTCCTCATGGGACACAGCAGCTTCGGGAGGTTCCTGTGTCGGATAAGGCGGGAGGAAACGCCCGGGTGTTACCACTGTGTGAATCGCCCGGAAGACACGGTGGAGCATACAGTGGAGGTCTGCCTGGCTTGGGCAGAGCACCGCCGTGTCCTCGTGGAGGCGATCGACGGCGGTGATCTCTCGCGTCCCAGCCTGGTCCAGGCCATGGTACGGAGCAAGAGGGCTTGGGAAGACGTTACTTTCTTCTGCGATGCAGTAATGCTCGCGAAAGAGGAGGCGGAACGGTTGAGGGAAAGGCAAATTTGGCGCCCTCACCCCCAGGCCGCCGCAGGAGACGCCCTGGGCGTCGGGAATCCCAGGCGGAGTTCCAGCCACCGCGGCACCGTAGGCGCTGGCTTGCAGACGGTGAGCAATGGGTAGCTTGCCATTCGATAAGGACCAGGCCCAGGTCGACGGCGCGTTGTGTTCCACGCGCGCCTCAAAGAAATGTCGTCAGCACAAATGTAGGGGTCCACTAGGGCCGATGCCTGCCGGGGTCGCGGGAAAGTCCTAAAGGGATACCGAGGCCCCTGGCAACACAGGCAGCGGAAGGAACACGGGCGGGTGTTAGTCAGTAAGAGTCTAACACACGCTCCCGCTCCGCCCAGAGTGGGACAAGTTATTTAATATTTCCCCACCCAACAAAAAAAACAAAAACCGACCAAGTGCATGTCGGACCACGCACAATTAAGGGTTCCGTAATTGGGAAGTTGATATGAAGTTATCCCAAAAACAAACTTAACATTGTAGTTGAAAAACATGGACATGTTTTTCAACTACAATGTCATCGATGTATGGGAGGACTCCCATATATCGATATATGCCACAATCAATTCTCCAACTGCAAATTTAAGTTGGTCGACTATTACTCGTTAACTTGTAAAGCCCACTTAGCTGTGATAGTTTTCCTTTTAATTTAATTATATGTACTACTGCCATGATTTTTTTCTAACAAAAAATCATGGCAGTTTCACTTGATTCTAACAAAAATTAGCACTTTAATGCTTTATATTATGCAAGCGGCTCCTTGAATCGAGAAATGGTGTTTACAGACCCACAACATTATGAACGGCCTGTCCAACTTAAACTTTTGCAATTGACCGTGACTTATGTCGATGTATGGGGAACATGTTTTTCAACTTTTTGTTAAGTTACTTTTTAGAATAAATTCATCCCAACATTCCCAAGTACGGAACCCTTCATTGTGCGCATTTATCTCCATTTTGCTGCACGTTCACATGTTGACGTGACATTAATAATATTTCAAAACTTTCGTCGTAAATGCTACTATTTTTAATCTGTACGATACTTCGTTCCATATCCAAAAATATTAACAGTTTAAACATTGTTTAATCATCAGATATAACAAAATTGTATTGTGTAGGCTAATCCACATTGGAGTGATAGAGATGGAAAAAGTGTCAAAGAAACTTGCAAAAATTAAAATATTGATATTTTTTTAGTGGAAAATACACATTGCGTTTTTGATTGATTGTCTTGACAGCGATTTGTGCTGATATCACAAATGCATATTTAGATTTTCTGGATAATTTTAGTACATTACTTCTTTGTTCATATAATTTAAGAGTGATTACAGTTTTTGTGCATCTCCTGCGACAATGTCATCACAGTCAATCTTTTGTACCTAAAAATATGTCAGAAACTAGTGGGCCCGAAAACAAAAGTATTGACTTCGACCCTATTTTGCCCGATCAAGGAATATTATTTTATGAAGAATGCCCGGCGGAGTACGAAATCGAGCGGCCTAGATTACTACCATTGAAATCTACGACTCAGATTCGTTTTGAGCAGCTGCAGCACGAAGCAGCAAGGGTTTGGAGAGAGAAGCAGAAAACTGCAAAGAAAAACTGAGTTTATTTGTTTGTGAACCAGTGTAGTTTCGTGACAAAATGGCTTACACGTTATTTGTGATAGAACTGATATCTGCATTCATATTAGCAGCGACTTTACTGTACAGATATGGTGACTGCTATAGGAACCACATTATAGTGACAGTGTCAGTGCTAACAGCATGGTACTTCTCTTTTGTGATTATGTTCATCTTGCCCCTGGATATATCATCGGTGAGTATAAAATTATCTGGATTATTTCTAATAAGAATCATAAAACTACACTTATGTTAGTTAAATTGTAACGATCCTCACAACATTGAAATATCATCAAACATGATTTGACGCTGTATCATAAACTTCCCTGAAAAGTTCATGAAACCTTCCAAGATCTAAATTGTAAATTTTTAGATAATTGTTAATTTCCCACAGACTGTATATCGACAATGTATGGAAAATGTAACAAAAGTAATGGAGACCACTCAAGCTGCGCTACAGAATGGTTCAACTACGGTAGCTCCACCAATCATAGAGTGCCATAAGCCTTGGAGCTTGATGAGCTCAGATGTGTTCCCTAACCTTTGGAGGATTGTGTATTGGACCTCACAATGTCTCACTTGGTAAGTATTTAAAACACCTATAAATAATACATTACAGAAATGTAAATCTTACAATAAACAAGTCTATTTCTACTTGAATGGGTAAAAACACTATAAGTCCTGGAGTTGCAGATAAATTATAGACATGCACATCTAAGGTATTAGCCTTACTGCCACCTTGCTAATATTTTACTATAGCATGAGGTATTTTTGCATAATTTGTGTGGAAATGAGTTCCATTTAGTAACTTCAATAATGGTGCCATATAATATGGCTTTTATTTGAAATGTTACTGTTATCAGTTAATCTTTCCTGTTAAGTGTCATTAAATTAAATAACAGTTTATGTAATGATAACAGAAAATAATAAATATGTTTTCGTAAAAATACATTACTATATAATTAAATTTCCTATTTTGTGGTAATGTTTAGTGATTAAATTACGAGGATTTTTATGACTGATAAAGTATTTTTAAATCCTAAAAAAAATATTTACTCTGAAACTAACTGATTATATTTGTTTCAAGCTGAGTTTTATACTACAAGGTTTATAATATTATGCCTCCAATAACTATATTTGGTATATTTTAACACCAGATATAGATATTATTTTACTAATCAATCATTGTTATTCCAGGCTAATAATGCCAATGATGCAGTCATACAGCAAAGCTGGCGACTTCACAGTCAAAGGAAAGCTAAAATCAGCTCTAGTGGACAATGCCATCTACTACGGTTCATACCTATTCATATGCGGGATACTTCTCATATACATTGCCTTAAAACCAGGCGTATACTTAGACCCCCCCAAAATAAAGGCAATAGCATCATCAGCTAGTAACACATGGGGATTGTTCCTACTAATCCTATTACTTGGATATGCCTTGGTTGAAGTGCCTAGAAATCTGTGGAATAATTCAAAGAAGAATTATACATTAACTTACTGTTACTTCAAAATAGCTAAGCTAAGCACAGATAAGTGTGAAGCTGAAGAAACTGTTGATGATATCTTAGATGTAAGTATTTATCCATCAATCTAATCTAAACAATTAATTTTTTGGCAAAACAGATATTGACCATAAATAGTAAGCTTTATCAAGCAAGCAGTTGTGGATGTAGAATGAGGATAATGTTTTTATCACCATCTCTTATCAATCATACTGATATACTTTGATTAAGTGCCGCACTGATCTCACAAAGGTTATAAAAATGCCACCTTGAACCAAAACATCACCTAAAAGGTGGACTTATAGGAAAATAACTAACACAAATGAAGTAGGTGTCAACCTAAAATTCTTACTTTATCTATTCAGAGTCTAAAAGCAGCATCTACAGCAGTAGGGTCAGGCCACCCTCTGTATCGTCATGTCGATACCATAGTGCAGAAGTTACCAATACAACTGCGAGACCGGCTCAATGGACGCGCGCCACCAGATAGACCCACACCACCCTCCTTGAAGTCACTTGTCAATCTACACAAAAAGGTAATTTCTAACAGTCAAATAAGTTTATGAACATATTTCTCGTCCTAAAACTTTCTGCGATTCGTCCAAGGCATTTGATTGTGTAATTCATGATACATTTGATCAGGAAATTGCATCAATATGGAATTTTAAAAATCTTCTTTGGAACATCTTGTTTGGAATGTTATTATTTAGAACTTAAACAATAAATTTCAGGATGTCGATAGTAACTGCTACAGATAACCAGGATCGGAGGTCATAGTGAGAGTTCCACAAGGTCCTATTATTTGCCGTTTTTTTTTTACATATTCCATATTTTTATATACACAGACTATCAAAGCACTACATGTGCTACAGCGTACGGAAACGCAATGGTGTCTGATGCTGGAACGCATCTTCCATCTCGAAGACATTGCGGCAAACCAGCGATCGCCTGACCACCGGTTCCAACACACGTTCCACACGCCACGGCCTAGAGTTCAACGGATATTTTACCCGCCAATCATTGGTAAGTTAAGGTCACTTAAATGCTTCGCAATAATAACCCCGTATTCATAGGGCACAAGCACAAAATTGTTTCAATAACATGTTATTGTGTTGCGCGAACCATATTCATTAGAAAACAAAGTTGCACAACATTTTTCCTTTTAACAAATCAAGCCTTGTCGTGGCCCTTGGTAACTGTAATAATAATAATGTGTCGGTATATTTTACTTCGACGAAACAGGTCTGGGGTGAGGAGCCAGACCAAGAGAGATACATAAACCCGCAAGGCGAGCTGTTGGGCAATAGCGACCCCACGGACCCAATCTCTCGGGAGAAATATTGTTCCTCACCTCTGGCTTGCCTTTATTGACCTGCTGGAGTGAACACTGACGAGGGAGAGAGCTCCCACCACTTTCTTGCCTGTATTGGCCGGCTTGAGTGGAGATTCGCAAGAGCAAACATGCTCGGACGAAGGAAGTATTCCAGTAAGATGCTGGTAGGGATCTTGACCGTATTTCGGGGGTTGTCCTGATAGCCGTGGAATACTTCTCCACTCCTCGAACACCTCAGGACGTGTTGCCCCCTGGTTGCTACGGCAATAGTGACGTATGTGCTAGCGACCGTTTTCGGGCGCCCATTATTGAGTGTGCAAGTCACCCCCTGTCATTTTATCCGTATATTAAATAACATTGATCAGGCAGGGGACATAGCCCTATATGGTTTTTTTACTATGTTCTGCAATAGTCCTGCACCAATCGTGGTTGTCCTTGGGTGCATTTGCATAGTGCATACAGGGATAATCGTGGGTTGGTGCCTCAACACTTAAAATTGACTAAAGGGCCTCTGTGAGTTGGCTTCGGCTCCTTGTGGAGTACAAGGGGCCAAAGGTTCCAAAGGTCCGGGACCCCAAGGTCTCGCGATATGTCAAAGACACAATAATAATAATTGTTTATTTATAAAAAACGGGCACATTTACAATAAGTAAATTAACAATTTAAAAAGAGCACAGTTTCTTATTAGCCTGAACTAGGTTGAACCTGTGCTTCAGGCTAGCAAGTGCATAAATACTAAATTTAGGAAATTAACAATGAGTGTAAAGTAAAACTAAATTAAAATTAGGTAAATAAAAGTAAAATCTTGATAGCGGTTCTATTTGCAGACAACAAGTAGGTATTCTGTCTGTGTATAATCTATGGTTAGTAAATATTTAAGTATATTTTTTTTACAGCTAAAGTAAATTTAATTTATAGATACTAAGTTTTCTATTTAATCTATTGTACAGAAATGGGCCTAAGAATGTAAAAATCTTTCTACTAAGACATGTTTTGAGGTTGCATTAGATGTGCATACTATATGATTTCGTCTCTTGTTAGAATTGTCAGCAGTGTGGGTAAGCATGGTGTGCTGTTAATACTAAGTGCATAATGAAAAGTTGGCGAACAGTCAGCACGTTGCTGGATTTATATAGCAGATCTGTGGGAAAGAAAAAGGGATGGAAGTTTGCTACCTTTAAAATTGCTCTCTGAGCTCTTTCAAGAAGAAGTAGATTGGTTTTAGGTGTGCCACCCCATAAAGTGATGCATTATTGAATTTTAGATTTACATAGGGCCAAATAAACTTGTGGAATTCATTTTGAATCTGCAAATGTTCGCATTTTTTTAAAACAAATATTACTATGATTTTAACATGGCCAAATAATTCCCATTATGTAATTTATTCTAATCTAATTAGCAAAATATGTTATCCTTATGTAATAGAAAGCATTCCAACCATAGTTCGTTACTTAATTAACCTAGCGTCCAAAGTTGGTTCCGTTCCAATAATGACGATAAGATAATTTAATATTTTGTGCAAATCAGATTATAATACACATATTTTTATTTTAAACCTTACAAACTGATGTTATGCGATATCCACCCCTTGCGATATCCAAGCGTTGCTTAACCTTTGATCCATCGACCCGTGCTGTTTAAACTAAGCCAAGTCTACACGAGCCCCTTGATAGATCTAGTAATGAAAAGGATTAATTTTTTCAGAATGGTACTGGGAATGTTTCCTGCGGCAGTACTACCTCAAAACAATGGCGGTGATAACTGGTATCATGTCTATAGCCGTGGTCTGGTCGGAGATGACGTTCTTCTGCAAGAAGCCCGTCCTTTCCATATTCGCGAATATTGTCATAGCAGCTACCGATACGTATAACTATTCGGCAATTGAGGTGAGTTTAAACACTTATAAAACCCTTTCGTGCTATGAGTCACAGGTCTTGTAACACCAGCGTTGATTTGCAAAGGATCGGCTGAGCATGGCGGTAGTGCTGCGGTTCCAAACCTCCTTTGATTACAGAATGAAACCATTAAGATGGATCCGCAGTGATAGCCCGCGATATTAAAAAATTCTTACGTTTTTTTGTGTCAGTGTCAGGGTTAGATGTGGAACACATCTAACCCTGACACTGACACAAAAAAACGTCACTAAGAACTTTTCCTTAAGAGATTTGTTCTTATGCACTAATCTAACTAAGAGAGATGTATTAACGATTCTAATTATTATAAGTCTGTAAATACATATGTTATGGTCGCAAATCATATCTTGATCAAGATAAAACCTGCAATTTTTTTTTTTTTTTGGATGGGTAATCATCAAATAACGAAATAACTTCTCCCGTTCTGGGCGAAGCGGGAGGGTGTGTCTTACTGACTAAAACTCACCCGTATTCCTTCCTGTTGCCTGTGTTGCCAGGGGCCTCGGTGACCCTTTAGTACCTTCCCGCGACCCCGGCAGGCATCGGCCCTAGTGGACCCCTACACTGGTGCTTTCGACGTCCCTTCTAGGCGCGCGTGGAACACAACGCGCCGTCGACCCGGGCCTGGTACTTACCGGACGGTGAGCTACCCATTGCTCGTCATCCGCAAAAACCTGACACTGATATGCAAATTGCAAAAATTAAAAACGTAAAATAATATGAAATTCGTGGGCTATCACTGCGGTTCCACCCTTAAGCTTTATCCTTTTTAATTAGCCAACTAAATATCAGTTAAATGGGCAGTGGATAGTAGGTCCACTTTAGACTTGTGAAGCAATGCTTGATTTCATTTTACATAAAGAAACCCAATTTTACTGCAACAGCATGTTATTATTCAGATGTGCTTAAACCCTAGAAGGTACGAAATAGTCTATTCAGTTTTTTAATAATCGTTGTTGCTTATATAATGTTTTTCGTGAAATTATACCCAGTTTGAGAACAGTGGTGGCCCAGTAGTAAGGGGCCCGACTTACAATTTGTAGGTCGTAGGTTCGAACTAAGACAGGCGCTTTACTTTGTGTAAATTGATTCATCACCGTTGCTCTCAAAACGGTGAAGGAAAACATCGTGAGGAAACCGGTATATCCTAGAACCAAAAATTCGAAGACATATGACATCTACCAACCCGCACTGGGCCCGCGTTACGGCCACTCCCTCTCACCGAGAGGAGGCCTGTGTCCCAGCAGTGGGAACATTATAAGATGATTATGTATGTTATACCCAGTTCTATGGATGTTTACCAATCCGACTACCTAGCTCACCATTTGATCAGCTGTTAATCTCATCATAATCATATCATTATTTATCATATTTCTCCCTCAGATAATCTCAACAGTAATAATAGCCTACATGTTTTACTGCGCGTACTCGACCGTTCTCAAGATCCGTCTCCTGAACCTGTACTACTTGGCGCCTCATCATCAGACCAATGAATACAGTCTCATATTCTCGGGCATGATGGTCTGTCGACTGACGCCTGCGATGTGCCTCAACTTCCTCAGCTTGATACATATGGACTCTCATGTTATTAAGGAGAGGATTATGGAAACTTATTATACTCAGGTAAGTTGCAATACTTTATTAGGAAAAATAAACAATTGGCCAAAGAAAAGATGAATGGATTGTGTGAGGAATGAAATGAAAGAAAATGGTGTGAATGATATACTGACGGCTGATAGGAGAGAATGGAAGAATAAAACCGACCCCAAGGAACATGAGGCAAGGGCAGGCAGAAGAAGGGAAAACAAACAATGTAATAGTACATAATTATGAAAGTAAAATATTAAAAGCTAAAGAAGGATTACGTACAATCCACTATGTTTCCACGGTTAACAAATATGAGGTACAGTGATGATACATACAGGCAACTAATTTAATAGAGGCTAAATTAAGTTACAAAGCTACAAAATATGTAAAAAATAATATTTAAATGATTTGAACTATAGATATGTTGAGTCGCTACATAAGCTTGTTTAATAAACTAGTGTGACGAAACCGTGACACTGATTGCCTAAATACGATTGACTGAACTATGAATTTTATAATAACCTGTCTACTTCTCTCGACATTAATTAATTTTCACCTTATCTACATATTATAAAACAATGTCCCCCACCGGCTCTGTCTGTCTATCTGAACGCGTTATACTCAAAAACTACTGAACGCATTTTCAAACGGTTTTCACTAATGCACGAAGTGATTCATGAGGAAAGTTTATCTGTATAATTCATTTAGGTTTTGTGCAAATTGGCTGAAAAATTACGATTATTGGTCAAGATCTTGGAAAAAATAATGCCGACTGGGAACTTTAGTGACGTGGGCCGCGTAAACCGTACGAGATACATAAGAATTATGTTCTACAGGATTGTAAATCTTAAAAAGTACAAAATGAAAGTCCGCGATAGCGTATGTCTATCTTTTAAGGATGACCCATATTAGCCATTTGTATCCTTCAGAATTTGATAAAAATTTAATTGTTATTTCCAAAGCTATTTTAACCGGTATTATATTAATTCGAATCCAATAAAATATTTTATTTAAATTGGGCTTTAATTTAGATTAAAGTATGCCTAATTTAAAGGAATGCTTTAATAGATATCACAGATTCAAAATTACGCGTAACAAAATAATTATGGTTGACGCGGCGGGCGCAGCGCTCGGCTATGAGGTATGCGATCGCTTTCGTTACAATTTAATCCCGATAGTACGTTCCCGTGGGATATTTCCGACATCCGCGCGGGCGTAGCCGCAGGCAAAAGCTATTATATGTATTATGTGCCATAACACTGATGTTCTTTGACCAATATGAAGCCATTTTATCTTATCTGCATGGTCCTCACATGATCTGACCAAGATTATGTCTGGACTTCAAAAGAGACCGTGACCTCCGAATCTTTCGGTGTTTCTTCTCAGAGTAGTCGGATAGGAAACACCGGCCTCATCTAGTTTTTAAATATTATTGAAGTGCAAAAGTGTTTGTATAAACCTACATACTAAAATAAATATAATTTCTCATCTCTTGAACACAACACAACACAACACAAGAAATCTGCTAATAAAATAAAATCATTTCTCTGTAGATAATGGGTCACATGGACGTACTAGGCATCATCGCTGAAGGGTTCAACATCTACTTTCCGATGCTGGTCGTGCTACTATGTGTGGCCACGTACTTGTCGCTCGGCAGTCGACTGTTGTCGCTCTGCGGCTTCCAGCAGTTTGTGGGTGATGATGAGCTTACTACCGACCTGGTTGATGAGGGACGGGAGATTGTTAAGAGAGGTTAGTTAATCTTTTAATTAGCAAAGAAATACATAATACTTCATACAGAGGTAAAACTCAAGCTCAGAACGCGGAAGTTGCTCGCGTCGCCTATGTATTGTCTGTTCCAAAAGTATCTGATGAAAATATAAACAAAACCCTGGTCAGGTTAAACTATTCCGCAATCACTCACTAAAGGGAATTGTTAACACAGTCTTCTGTATTTAGAAGGTATCAACTTTATATCTCACCACATTTTCCAATAATTCTTGTTTCAATAACATTATTAAGTCAGCCGGCTTAGCATGACGCTTTCTATTTCTTCGAAGAATAGACAAGGCACTTTCTATACAAAGTGGCATTTCGTTTCTCCATTTTTGACATCTCACCGTAAAAATCCTTCTACAATCTGTCATTTTTTCTTTCGTTTCTAACGATCTTTGTCTAGGACCTTTTTATGTAGAAGGTTTTGTAGGGTGGGATGTCAAAAAAGGGGAAACGAAATGTCACTTTGTATAAAAAGAGCCGTCTTTTCTTCGAAGAAATAGAAAACGTCATGCTAAGCCTGAAGGTCTGTAGATATGTCGCTCGGGGAGGCTCCTTTCATGCAAAAACAAAACCTGTTCAGGTGGAGATTCACAGACGACTCCGCCTTGGAGTGTAAATGTGGTGCTGTTCCACAAACGATGGGACACTTAATATAGTGCCCTGCGTGTCCAGTCGTCTGTACACACGCTAGACGTCGTTACAGACGCTAGTCATGGCGCCAAATACGTAGCCGAATTCTAGGCCGTATTCGAGTCCATTTAGATTTCCATCGACACGCTAAGAAAAAGAATTCATCGACGAATATTGATGTTATAAAACTAAACGCAATTGTCAAATGAAAAACATCTTTAAGTTGATTTTAAATTATTGTCGGGTTTAATTATTTAATCAATGAAATCAAAGCACTCAATTTGTAAGTGCCACTACAAATTGGCATCCACAGGTACTTTTCTGATCCATTTGTGTACAGTTTCGTCAGATACTTTTGGAACAGAGCATAGGTAATAGAGCGGACAGCCCATTTAGGGGTTCCTACTTTAAAAAAAAACTCGTTTTACAATCTTTTTTATATGAATATTACAGAGAAACGCAAGCGTCAACGTGCGGAAGAGTCACTAACTCGTCGTCGTGACTACAGCGAAAGATTCTCAAACTACAGGTCGGCGCGCGACACACAGGACGGAGGTAATACGAACAGCTATTGTTTTATATTTTTTTTTCTTAATTACCTTATTCTTAATTATGTCATACCAATTTTACTAAAAACTAGTATTTTGAAGTAACTCATTAACTAAAGTAAACATTGAAAAAATAATTAAATAAATTTATTTTCGTTGTCCTTTCAATTATTTTTTTTAAACTTATTCAGTTTTTTTGTCTTGTTAATTTTCTTTGTAACTAATACTATCATTTGTACTAAACTTATTCTTGCACTGCCCTTTAAAACGACTACTATTCTGTTTTGTTTATTGTATGCTCTTGGTATTTTCTTTCTAGATTGAAAACTTAATTCCTTGACCATTTTATACGTAACCGAATGCTTGCTATTGATTTGGAGATTGAATTAACCTTTTGACCGCCACAGTCATGTATAGATGACAGATCAAAATGTGCCCAGCACGCCACGGTCACGACTACAGGACAGATTTTAAGGAATAATTCGTAGCTTGGCGCCGAGGGCACATTTTTGATTTTTTGACGTGGCGGTCAATAGGTTTATAAAGCAGGTGGCTATAGTCTTTATTATTGACATGTCACGTGCTATAGCATGTCTGCAAGCATGAAAAAACATCATAAAGTTTTAGGCCCACTTGCACCACAAGTCGCTAAGTACATTTATCGCTAATCATAATAATATTTAAAGTCGAATTACTAATTCACTGGAGTAATCTGACATGTGCTAGCTGTCACTTTGTGTAATAAAATGGTCATATTTATTGTAATGGTAATCATTTAGTTTAATCGATTTATAGTTGTGTAAAATAAATGTATAATAATAAGTGTAAAAGTCTAAAATATAATAAATATGACAATTTTATTACATGTCGGATTACTCTAGTGAATTACCAAATATAATGTAATTCAAACGATTAACAGAAAACAACGATATTTTAAATTTCATTTAGCGCTAAATGTATTAAAATTTTGTGATATGCGGTGCTAGCAGCTTAATTATTAAATGAAATCGCATCATGCGTTAGTTGACGTTGCGTAGACGCTGTTCAAACGTCACACACCGCGTCCTTTTTAAAGCGATCGTCGCGTGCATGTGTCACTTTTTGTCCGGAAAACGATCTTTGTCGGCGCGACCCCGCGTTCAAGTTCACCGGACAAAAGTGACATAAGAGCGCGACGATCGCGTATTCGCGCGACAATCGCTTTTAAATAAGACGCGGCCGGATAGTCTTGATTGTATTGAAACTACCGTCGCTTCGACGCAGCGTTAAGCCATAAATCTCTACACAATTTATACAAAAAGATTGTTTTAAATACCAAAAGCCAACAACAAACAGACCCTTCTTTCCTGTCATCATTAATGTTATCGGTTATTGTGCATGTCGTCACATTTCAGCCCACACCGGGCTTCTCAACGACGTGGATTCAGACTACTACGTGCAACCGAGCCCTGAACGCAACCAGCCACAGGTCACAGGCTACCAACGAGCAGAAGTACCTTATAACAGGTCCGCTCTGACGCTTGAAGATGAATTAGACCACCGCTTCGGGGAAAGTACGCTGCCGTCCATAAGAACTGAGTTCGATGACCGAAGGAGGGATAAGATGACCATCCCGCCTCGCGGATTGTTTGATGATGTATAGAGTGCAATATTACGCTAGTAGGTACTTTTTTTAGGAGTTTTTGTGAAGGTATTCTTATTTAAATTGTATAGGAGCCTTTTTTGTAAGAAACAGTCGATGTGTAAGCGAGTGCTCTCACTCTGTTAAGTGGTGGCGTGTCGTCCGATCAAAGTGTTTCCGCTTGTACTCGTATATTTAAATGGAACTGTTGACATTAACCACGGCACGATTCTGTCATCCGTGATAATTTTACAGTCAGCAGGCTTAACATGACGCTTTCTATTTCTACAAGGAATAGACACAGCTCTTTACGTGACTTAATATCAGCAAAAATTGAGAAACAAACAGAAAAACGTCTTATCACAAAACAAAGAATTCTGAGTCGAATTATGTAAAAGAGTGAATTTCGTAAAAAGTGCAGTTGACTCTTTCTACTTTGCTGCCGTCTACACGGAACGTCATTTTTGTCTATTCTTCCGTCGCAAAACGGTGCTCCTGCTAAGCCTGCTGGTTGTAATTGCAAAATGTCTCGAATACAACAGATTACAGCATTTCGATGTAGTTTGTTCTTAATAAACATTACAATAAGATACAAAAACGTGTGACTTCAGCCTAGACTTGAGCTTATAATTATATTGTAATAAATAGTAATACCTTCACAAAAAGAGGTCAATTAAGTTATTGTAATTAGGTTTAAAGTAATCGTATTAGTGATCGTTATTAATGATAATGGTAAAATAAATGAACTTGAATGTTTTGCAAGTGTGATGGATGTGTGATTAGTTTTCAGTTGATTTATTTTAGGTACAAATAGCTATATATATGTGTTATATTATAGCTTAAATTTTTATATAGAATCGAATTCGGTGATAACTAGAGATCGGATATTCGGATGCATATTCACCTAAAGTTGAGATGTTGGCTAATATGGAATGCGCTTTTGTATCGCAAAATCCCGCGGCTCTGGGAATACAAATTTAGGTTTCTGATTATAGAATCGAATGTATATTAACTTACTTTCAAATGTTAGCTTATATGCAAACCACTAATACCGGGTTTTTTTTTAATAAATATTTTTTAGAAGTCGCTTCCATGCTATACACCAGACTAGTTATGCATATCCGTTGTTCCTGGCATCCCGCGCTCTTTAAAAAAAAGTTTTTTAAGAAGCCGCTTCCATACTTTCACAGATCAAAAATTAACTTTAGGTAAATATGCATCCGAATATCCGATCTCTGGTGATAACCAAACATAATATTCAGCATAAAATCGCTAATTAATCTTGCTAATGATGCAATCACATTTTGGATAGAAGAACTTAGATTTGACGCTTACAATTTTACTGTAAAAAGATTCCTAGTTTTAGAACACAATCTATCCGATCTACAAATTCTTATCTTTGAATACAATTGCACCAAGTTATCCACCACTGTATTATACGTAATATTAACATTCTAGGTCGGGAACACTAAAGTCGAATTATTAATTTACTTAAGTAATCTGACATGTGCTAGCTGTCATTTTGTGTTATAAAATGTCATATTTATTGTAATGGTGATCGTTTAGTTTAATCGATTTAAATAAGTGTAAAATAAATGTATAATAAATATTTATTTTACACATATATAATTCTATTAAACTAAACAAACACCATTACAATAAATATTATTAGCATATTATGTCAGATTGCTCCAGTGAGTTAATATTTCGACTTAATGTAGTGGTGCCATATTTGATGGTCGTATATTCTGTTAGGCAGCTGGCATAATTCATCCTCTTTAATGTCTGATTCCTTATCTTACCAAGGGTTGTTGGTATTAATAACACTACTATCTTCGCAAAATAATATATAAGCGTAGCTACCGTTACATTAATTATATCACGCCTATAATCTCCTAAAAGGTAGGTAACAGAATATTAAGTATACCCACATTTTCCAGTTGTTTCCTTTCATGTTTTATAGAGAAATTAAAGTTTTGCAAGACTTTTAAAAGTACCACGAGTACCACTTTGGAAGTTCGATATGATTAGCGATGCGTTTAGAGGGTTCCGTACCCATGGGGTAAAATGGGACCCTATTACTAAGACCGCTGTCTGTCTGTCTTTCCTCTGTCACCAGGCTGTATCTCATAAACCGTGATAGTGAGACAGTTGAATTTTTCACAGATGATGCATTTCTGTTGCCGCTATAACAACAAATACTAAAAAACAGAATAAATAAATATTTAAGGGGGGCTCCCATACAACAGATATGATTTTTTTTGCCGTTTTAGATAAATGGTACGGAACCCTTCGTGCACGAGTCCGACTCGCACTTGGCCGGTTTTCGATATTAGGAACCGGGCATTTAGGGTAGTATAGTCATTATGTCGCATAATTTGTAAGTAAAACACCAGTTTACACTGGCACGGAGTATTTAAATAAATACAGTGCTTAACCCTTTGACCGCCTGTGACTGTGGCGGTCAAAAGGTTAAACGCACATTATTACTTTATTTTTAAAAGGCCTAGTGCACATTTGAATATTTATTCAAAGAGAATAAGATACATTACATAATCTTGCATTATTGTTGTTTATCCTATGATTTTAATGTAAGTCTTGTACTAACACTAAACATTTTCCGGTCAACTTGAGTATGTAAACAGGGCATGAGTTATTGATAGGAGATCGGGTCTAAATTGAAAACTATGAATAGAACAAAATGTTCAAGGAATGAATGTGTACAATTTCGGCAAATATTAAAACTGATTTTCTATTACTCACAATTTCTGTGGTCCCATCTCGAAAACTCACCTGTATATTAACTGCGTGGAGGTATGGGTTTCATTAATTAATTAATCGAGATTATCACTATGCTGTAAACTTGAACTTATTTAAAAGAATATCAATAAACTGTATTATTTCGTGTGTACAAAATTATTACTTATTTAGCTTAGGCGATGTTTTTATGCTAATTATTTTTTTTGTTATTTTATACTTTATTTCATTCCATATGTTTATTTAATGCAGTAAGCATTAAACACTGATGTGATATTGTTATCTGGTGTATTATTTTATTACTCTTCCCTTTTATGAACTGAAATATATGAATATAATTATAAATTTTATACCATTGCTACTGCAAAATTGGAGTCCTATTTCAATTGGGAAATCAATAAAAAATTATTTAATCATTTTGCAGTGTATTGTCATCATAAGTGCTAAAAATATATTCATAACGATTTGTATTTTTTTTACTTTTGAAATTAAATGTTTATTTGTGCAAATATATATTTTAAAGACACACGTGTCCATTTCGGTCATTATTTTAAAACAATATGGCGCCGGCATTTCCTGGCTGACTGATCCCTGAGAATAATGCCGAAACAAACTCAGAGGTTCATTTAAATTCCAAACATTATATTATTAACATATTATGTGAGTCTGCCAAAACAGTGCCATCTCTTCCTTTTGAAGAAAGGGCCATTGCAGCTTCGAGTTCACCGGTTTCAAAAGACGGCATTCATGCATCAGTCATCGTGTAGCTCAACCCTATTTTATTTTATTTTACAGCTCCATGTTAATTTTACAATAAAACCACAGAACGTTATCGTATAGAATATTTTAATTACTGTTTTTCTCACGACAATAAATAACAAACGCAAGTACTATTTAAAGTGCACTTTGAGACTGTCCACTTTGGTTCGTATTTCGTGCGAGGAGTCCTTGGACAAGTCTTGTGCGTACGATTGGTAGATAGTTCGGAGTTTATCTAACTCATCTACTTTGTTGAGATCTGAAAGAAAAAAATAATGTTATTCACACTTGGCAATAAATGAGTATGTTGAGCGATGGGGCGCAAATTGAGAGGTTAATGTCGTGTACTGCAAAAGGCTAAATTAAATAACGGTTTCATGTAAGATAATATGAAATGACGGGCAGTAGCAAAGTTATTTGCGCGAGTAACAAAATAAATACGGAATATGCAAGTAATTCAAAACTTATCCATTATTTAAATATATATTAGGAGTAGGAGTCAAGAAACAAATTCCTAATCTTTTTTACATTTTTTAATGCATTACTTATTTTAGAATTAATTAATTAATGTTGCGTTTTTTTATGGAACGGAATGCAAACTTAAAACGCGTCGTCTTCGACAATGCCGGAAGTGACGAAAGAAACTGTTAATAAAAATCTATTCTTAAAAGTGCAAAGTGCTTGAAATCTCATTAAGGTATATAAGTAAGTGCGATTTCTGCTTGAATAAAGCACAATTAATTTATATGATTTGGGGCTACAGACAGATGTAGACAAAGTAGTTTTTTGGCAAGTGACGTCACATCATGCCCGCGGCAGAAACGGTCGTTTGAACTGTAGTAGAAAATTGTTGGAGTTTCATATTTTTTTGAGCAACAAGCAGTAGGTAGTTGAATTTAACTTTTAATACTTTTTTTGGGTTTATATAAGGTGCTATAAAAATATCTGCCACGGCTGCAATGGGTATTGTGTTTATAGATTACAATAGTAAAGATAAATTATTGATAATTTGTCATATTTTTTTTCATACAATAAATTGTACCTACGTATAAATTTGAATTGATTTATTCGCATAAAACCATCACGATAAGCTGTTGCCAAACCGCACTGAATACAATTCAATCGTTTCGCAAAACACTGGCGCCGTTCATACACTGTTGCCATTCTTATCAAACAATGCCGCTGCGCGCCGGCTACTCGTCGGTCGTAAAAGCGCAGCCCGCGCAGCCCCGCGCGCCCCCACCGTCACCCGCACTACCCCGGTCGTCGCACGCGCCAGTCGACCGCCCGCTCGCCAGTCGCCTCCCGCCCGCTCGGAAGTAAGTTTTAGCGGTTAGCGATGGGAAAATCGCTCGCGCTTCCTTTAAAAATGACTCCCAGACGACGGTATTCCAATCAAGAATATCTTGAAATGGTATTGTGCTACCGCGAGTGTAACTCCATAACTGCGCATGCAGTAAACTTATACCAGCAGAGGTTTGGTGTGCGAGTGAGTCATCATACCATTCTGGATGCCGATTTAGTGAACACGGCTGCTTTGACCCGCCTCCGGTAGACGCAGGCAGGCCTCCATATTCTGCCGAACTCGAAGAGGAAGTGTTGGACTTCTTCCGGCGTCATCCTCTTGCGAGCACCAGGGATGCTGCTCGAGTCTTCGACGTGAGCGACAGCTACGTGTGGCGACTTTTAAATCGGGAAGGGCTCCATCCTTACCACTTCACAAGAGTACAGGTATTGCATCCACATGACTACGCGGCTCGCCTCGCGTTTTGTAATTGGATGCGAGAAGAACGCCGCAACATTCTGTGGACTGACGAGTCCACATTCACACGGGTTGGTACAGGCACGTATCCAGACTTTTGGTTCGGGGGGGGACAAACATTGAAACAACCATGTGAACTGTGTGAAAATCGCTGTAATCACTGTACTATAATCTTCACTGTACTATACTATAATTATATATGTATTTTTCTGTTTCCGCTGGCAGCCATTACGTCTAGTACCATATCAGGATCTGGCGCCAAAGCGGAATGAATAGACAATAGAGCGAGACCAGTAAGCCTCTCGCCCGCCATTCTATTCCTTAGGAAGGATTTTATTCTCTTTAGGCATGAAAATGACCGCTCCACAGATGCCGTTGAAACCGGAAGGGTGGCCAGAATATGTATTAGCCTGTTAATGGTAGGAAAGAAAACTTTGTCACACGTGTCTAAAATTTCCATAATTTCGACTGGTTTCTTATCTGTGTTTTTCCACTTGGCACACCACATACTGTACTCTGCTTTTATTAGTGATTCTCCAACACTTTCTTCCCAATAAATTTTCATATTTTCTAATTCACTTATTTTCCTCTCGTCCACATTTTTCGGAAGAATAATTTCTAAAGAAGAAAGCAGCTCTCTTTGATTCGCAAATCTATCATTCATGCCAGATATCAAATCGTCCAAGCACGGTATAAAAATAGTTCTTCTGAAGTATTCTTCAGCAGTATCGCTGGGAGGGTTGCTTCGTGCAGTTTGGTGGGCAGTAACTCGAGGACGCTGAATTTCTATTTGCAAGACATCTTCCGCTGATTTTGCAGTATGCGTTATATATTTCTGAGAATACCGGGTTAACATCGTCACGTATCTCTTTTAGTTTTCCGATAATGTCATCGGAAAATTTCATAGCAGAGGCCAGGTCGTGTGTAGGGTTCTGCAAATATGCTGACAGTGGGAGAGTATAACTGAAAAATCTTTCACAGGTTTTTAGAGAAATCAAGAAACTACTCTTTTCCATCGCAGCTATGAGTGTAGAGGCAGTTTGGGCGACAGTTCTGTTTGTGTAGGATAGTTCTCTTAATGTAATGACAATAGGTTCGAGTAACTCACCAAATACATTTATAGAGTCGTGACGTTCTATAAATCTAGTGTCACACATAGTGTCTTTTTTTCTTACTTTCTGGTGTGAGCTTTTCCACATTTTCCTTGAACTGTTTCCCGGCCATTGCATTGTTGCGAAGTAAATTGCAGACTTCCTTCACAACGCCTATTGAATTTCTCACCTCGGGAACTGAAAGAGCTTTTGAAAGAACTAGGTTCAGACGATGTGCTGAGCAATGTACGTATGTGGCCTTAGGAAATTCTTTTCTGATTCTCGTCTGCACACCACTGATGTGTCCTCCCATGGTAGCAGCTCCGTCATACCCCTGACCAACTAGTTTATCGAGATTCAAACCAATCTCATGACATTTCTTTAAAATTTCTGCACTTATATTTTCGGCACTTAGGTCGTGTATTTCAATGAAACTGAGAAAGTCCTCCCTCAAAATACCTTTATAAACGTATCTCGCACATAAAGACAATTGCTCAGTTCCACTCACATCTAAAGTTTCATCGCCAAGAATCGCGAAACACTCTGACTATTTATTTGTGTCACAACTTTTTTCTGAATTATCTTTCCGCAAGTATCTATTATTTCATTTTGAATAATAGGGCTAAAATACGTTGCATTTTTAGGGGTTGTAATGATATGATCTTTCAGGATATTATCATAGCTTGCTCGGTATCGTAGCAGAGCCCTCAATTTTCCATCTTTACCAAGTGGCTTTTCTAAAGTCAATGGTCCACTGTCTTTGTCTCCACGAAGCGGCAACTCTTGCTCTCCACAGAATATGATAGTTTCGATTATAGGTTTTAGTGCTGTTCTATTTCTTTCCTTTTCTTTGAGCCTTTGATCATTAAGCAGCGATGCAACGTCTATAGCTGCTGAATCCATTACGCGTAAGAAATTTTCTGCGCATAACTTAGAAAACTGGTGATATTTAGCAGCAGAATGTTCGCGAAATCTCTCTGTTGCATCTTTCCAATTATCAAATGGTTTGCTGACAAAACTTCCAAGTGTTTGGTGGGAACCTTTTCCAGCGGTGCCTGATGAAAAGACAACGCAATATTTGCAGAACACACCATTCCTCCTCGGCGAATATGTTAACCATTCCCATGATCCCATCCATTCTCTTCGAAATCTAAGTTTCCTCTTTCCAAAGCTACTAGCCGGAAACGAAAATGACGCATCTGGGACAAACGGCTGTGTAATAATATTTTTTTTTCTGTTCATCTGTGAGTACAAGAGGAGGATACCGATATCAGGAAAAGTTTCACTTATAATCATTGTATCTAAACTGCACGTTTTTGAAGTTGAAGATTCTCCTTCATCTCTCCATCTTCCAGCCGGTTCGGCTGAAATCACATTTTTTTCTGTAAATTTTGACGAAGTTGTTTCTAGTTGTCTACTATCAACAGCAGAAGCCATGCTTGGAGTAGTTTTTTCCTCGCTAGTAGTAACAATTTTTTTTGCCACTGGCTTGAAAAAGTTGTCAATTCTCTTCATTTTAGCAGCAGCAATTTATATACGTTCAAACAAGCACAAATCAAGAAGCACTCACATTTCACACATTACTTTACTTTATTTAAGTAATCTGTGATGGATAGGGCGAACGGTCCAACAAATTATGACGTCTGCAGGTCCAAAATTGTCCAACACTATCTCACGTACGTAACGGACTGGCAATTTGGCGAATCCAATGAAAACAGTGGTTTTGAAGTTTTTTTCCTTTATTTCACGGCACGGGCAAAGTATCAGGTGAACCAAGTCGGAAGGAATTTACTCTACCCTCTATGAAACTGAAACCAATATCAAAATAAACTGGTCTATTGCACTATACTGTCACTATTGCAGAGGTATTTCACTTTTCTTCTCGCTTGTCGCTCTCGATTCTCACTTGAATCGCTCTCGAAATAAACTGACATGCAGGTTCCCGGACTCCCGCCCCCGCCGTATTTATACTACATTTTCGTATTCTGGAACACTGTGGAATATTGCGCCATCTACTACCTGGTAGCAGAAAGTTATGGAAGCTTCTCGATATTTCGCTACTCAACGCGACGATCTTTCTACTATTAGTATTTCTACTCGACGGTAGATGTCGTGTTTTCGTTCTCGGTTTCTCTCTAAATAGGTTAGATGGCGCTACTAGTAACGTCGCTTACATAATCAGATCAAGATCTATCTATATTTTTATTTTACCTACTTATTGAAAGAACACGCAAGCGAATAAATAAACAGATGGCTTAAAACGTTTTTTTTTTTTCAGTCAGATTTCGGGGGGGGATAAATCCCAACTATCCCCCCCTCTGTATACGTGCCTGGGTTGGTATGTTCAACATACACAATGCGCATTATTGGACTGAGGCGAATCCTCGTGTTGTGCGGCCTGATCACTTTCAGACTCGGTTTAGTGTTAATGTGTGGGCCGGGATACTCGGCAACAGAATTCTAGGACCAGTGTTCTTGGACAGACTGAACGGAGACACGTATCTGCGCTTACTAAGAACCCGTGTGAGAAGAATGTTGGAACGTATTCCTCTTGAAGAGATAAGAGGGCTGCACTTTCAACATGATGGAGCACCACCTCATTTCGCCATCAGCGTACGGGAATTTTTAAATGGTGTGTGGTACACGAGGAGGGCCAGTGCCGTGGCCTCCTCGCTCGCCGGATTTAACCCCTCTAGACTTTTTTGTGGGGTCGTGTAAAGGACCTTGTGTACGGCTAAACCGGACATGACATGAGAAGTGAAACGGACACATTAAATAAAGTGAAGAGACATGTACATAAGCGTGCCTACATTTGTTTGCAACTCGAAGGCGGACTTGTGCAACAGTTTTGTAAATAAGTAGGTAGGGTAAGTAGGTAGTGTGTAAATAACTGTAAATACGATGCAATTATTGGAAATAAGATGATTAACTTTTAAACACGCCAAGTTACTGTAATTTATTGTTATTTGATATTAATCTAAGCTTGTTTTAAGTGTGATGGGAAGTTTATCATCTTATTTAGTTCAGTTTTTTTGAAGAAAGCGGTAGCTGGTAAGTAATTGCACTTTTAAAACACTTTTGCGTATTATTGCGTACCTAGTAGGTTAGATAGTGACGAACTAGTCAGCTGATTTCAGTTTTCATTCACAGAACAGATAGAAAGAGATAGCAGTTGTTTTCATTCACTAAGCGACACATCGTGCGTAATTTGTGAACCACATTATGCAGAGTAGAGTCAATGTTTATTAAACTACTTTATTTTCTCAAATGGAATTAACTATTCTGGGGTACGAAAGTTCTTCACTATTGTAATCTTTAAACACAATACTACCTCCCATTAAAGCTGTGGCAGATATTTTTATAGCACCTTATATTGCTGTCTATGATTGATATACCTAGTGAAAAAAAAATACATGCATATTCCCTATTATAGTCGTCATTAGCCATAAAATCAGTTGCCAAGGCATCATAATCACAATAGCCTATAATGTTCCCACTGCTGGGACACAGGCCTCCTCTCATCGAGAGGGAGTGGGCTGTAATCCACCACGCGGGCCCAGTGCGGGTTGGTAGATGTCACATGTCTTCGAATTTTTGGTTCAAGGACATGCCGGTTTCCTCACGATGTTTTCCTTCATAGTTTTGCCAAGACATCATACTTTGCAATTTCAAAGCGATATTAGAAAACTCGTGTTAAACGATCAAATACCTTTCAATTGTTTGACAAGTATTTCCATGATGTTGAGCGCGTCCCTTCTGTGCCTCACTTGATTGCTGTTTTCTGTGAAAATATACCAAATAATATTAGGTCCAACATATCGAGACGAGGATCATCATTTCCCGAAAGACGTCAACTGCTGGACATATGCGTGATTCAGATCAGGATTATTATATTTAGATCAAAAAGGGTAAGGGAGGGTATAACATTTACTGCTCTGACCTGCATTTCCAAGTAAGCGATCTGTCAGCATGATAAGTTTATATAGAAATTCAGTGCAGAACACTGTCGTATAAACATACAATGCTACAAGGATCTGTAGGTGACTACGCATGCTACAAGGATCTGTACGGACTAGTTTAGCTTTTTGGAGGACTTTTATCTATGGATAAATATATTTGAGGGGGTGAGGGGGTTGAGATCCCCTCCAGCATGCGTTAGTTTAGGAAATGCATAGATATTTAATGATTTTTTAAAAATCTTATTTTGAGGTTATGTTTTGTTTTTTAATATCATCTGCCATCTATTTGTGGGGGGAGTGAGAAGACCTATATGCGATAATATATGAGCGTGAAGAAAAAATACAACATAACCTCGCTTCACAACTTCAAAACAAAATCGCGTGCGTTGTAAGTCAGCTGAGTGAAACCATGAGCCGACCCGATTCACCCCGAAGCTAGCCGAACGTAACCTGGTATTGACGAGCTTTACGTAGTAGGCCGAATGACGCGCGACAATTCACGAACTTCTGATTTTCGGCTTGGCTTCGGCTGGTTTATTTTTATTTATTTTATTTTATGGCCGAAAATGGCCGGCAACGAAGCTTCGGTCGGCAAATGTTGTATATGAATTCGATGAATTATTCCACAGTAAGCATAAACTTCACAATACTCACGCAGCGTATACTCAATGATCAAAGCGACGTGTCCAGCGACCGTACTGATCGCCTTATCTCTGTTCGACACAGGCACGTTGTCAGTTTCCATCGGCTCTCCAGTATTGGAGAGTACGGTCAGTCTCTCCAATACGCGCGCAACGGAAGCTAGGATGGCGAGCTGCGTCGATCGAGAACTTGTTGGGTACGACTTTGAGCAGTGCTCGAAGAATACGTCTTGGTATTTTTCTGAAACATAAAAGAATATTGAATTTGAATGGAATTATTTATAATAAGCCGTGCGCCCCATGGTATTTTCTATCTATATATATATATATATATATATATATATATATACTATATAAAGATAAAAGATTTGATTTTTTGTTTGTTTGTAACGGATAAACTCAAAAACTACGTAACCGATTTTAAAAAAAATCTTTCATCTATAGGTGAAAGATTTTTTTAAATCGGTAAAGGTACATTATCAGCGACTAACATGGACTGCATTTTATTATCAAAAAATTTAGAGATCCCTACGAAAATTACAGTACTGTAACACAAGGTGTTGTCCGTAAAAGTCATTATTTGGCGTGCGGTGCGAAAACTATTGATGATACATAAAATAATGCACTACATGTTTATACAGGGGCGTGCCGTCCATAGAGGCAATTAGGCCTAGCCTACCCTACCAACAACGCCTAATGCATTTATTTTAACTATGTAATACAATAACACAAAATATTAAAAAAAAGTTAAACTCCTGTTAAAACTCTTATAGCAACTTGTCGCAGACGCCACGTGACTCACAGTTCGACGGAGCTTACGTAGGTATGCGCGATTTATCAGGCAAGCATTCGGCTGGCCTTCATACCGTTCTTAAAACGCACACTCGTGTATATTTTCGTGTGTATGAACGGCACACAATAGTGACATGGTTTAAATTAGGGGCGTAGCTCCTGCGGCAGGAGCTTGGTCCCCATTGGCTGTGTGTAAAGTCAAGATTTAATGAATGAAAAATATTGAAGACCAGGATTCCCAATTTTTGGACAACTCCCCGAATTGATGGGAAGTTTCCTTCATGACTACTAGAGACAATTAAAAAAACAGGGTGGTATTGTTGAATTTATACCTTCCAAAAAATTATAAATTGTAAGGAATAGCAAAAGCCATATAAAAATAATTAATAACTTCATAATTTTTAATTTTTCTTCTTATATTTGGGAAATTTCGCTTGGTTTTTTGGGGAGTTAGGAAAATAAGTTTCGGCAACACAGTCCAGTGTGTTATCCGGCAAAATATGGTAGTCCCTTTTGTGGAAGAACACGGTATGACAGTGATACAATTTTAATTGGTAGTGTTTTTTTATCGACAAGCCATCTTGTTTCATGTGACACGCAAATTATATCCGAACTTGAATGTTTTGCTTTTCTAAATCTTATTAAGTTATAAGTAATTCGTTTTGAAACGTAAAGTAGTGTAAATATTATTTGTTGTGTTATTATTTGTTTATTTACCTAAGAATGGTGTTCTGTTGTGAAGTTTGCGCCTATAGTGTGTTGGTTAGGTTAGGTTAGGTTAGTCGCAATTGTCGTTTAATGATAAGATTCAAGTTGTGTCTTAAGGTAGATGTGTGCCCGAATTACGAGAATTAATAAAAAAATATGATAATTCATGACTTCGGATATCTTGCAAGTGACGTGTTCTGTAATTATCACCCACCCACTTGGTTATGATATTTGAGGTGGCCGAATCTTTCTTCTGTTTGCATCGTTAGAAAATCGTGTTTTAAACCTTGAATAATGTGGAGAGTTCTTGCATTTAACTTTTGTTTTTATAGGATTATTTTCAATGTTTTTTTTTTTCAAATATTATAAATCAATAGTGACTACTTTGAGGGTCATCATATGTAGAGCCGCGCTTAGATGTTGCGCGAATTAGTTTTTTTTTTTTGGTGTCAGTATGCGTGGCCTACCCTCTGTGGAGAACTAC
The DNA here is from genome assembly GCA_905333075.3 of Atethmia centrago. Lineage (NCBI taxonomy): Eukaryota > Metazoa > Arthropoda > Insecta > Lepidoptera > Noctuidae > Atethmia > Atethmia centrago. The sequence goes on along the minus strand of HG995374.1, from coordinate 22,990,416 downwards.
TGCACGCCACTGTGTTTATAGTCATCATTATCCACAAAAAAGTCCTTTTCCTTTCTTTCTTTCAAATTAGTCAATCAAAACACGGGTAGAATCAAAAGACGAAGACATTCAAAAAAGTTAAAAGGTAGAAAGTTTAATAATCAAGGTTGATTATGTACATCTAAATTCCTCTAAGTACAGTTCTGATTATGGGATCCATGAGAAATTGAGTGAACTCCTCAAATATTATTGGCATACATATACCGATTTTTGTATTTTCATCAACAAGCATTTTCATTCAGAAAGTATAATTTCGTGAAGTGGAAGTGACGAAGAAGACCACAGGTGGCCATCGAAACTCCTCAATGATAAGTATTTAACGGGTGGCGAAGATATCTCGATTAAGATGGTCAAGCGACTATGACGAAGCAAATTTAAATAAATGGTTCTGACCAAAATGTACCATCAAACTGATCTGATGATGAAGCCGGAAAGTAGGCACCGGAACGCTCTGATAAAACAATGTTCCCTCGCCATGTTTGGGCTTATTGGAATTGTCATGAGATGCACTTTGGCTATAAATGATTTTTAACAGACTTCAAAAAAAAGGAGGTTTTCAATTATTCGTCTATATTATATATATTCGGGCACAACTTATTTATTTATGAACTGATTTTTATATTTCTTTCATTTCGTAAAGAAAGCTTGCGCGGTGGGCCCATATAAATTGTATTGCTAGGGGAGTTTTTGAGTAAGCTTCAATAATACGTATTAAATCCACTCGGTGTATGTTCATGATGTTATAATAATTCCTGTCACTGTTGTTCTAAAGTAAAAATAAAAAACAACCCGGCTTCCAAAAAAAAAGCACTAACGAGTGAAAAATTACTATAATTTCGGAAGTCAGTGTCTTTGGTTCTGTATTTTCGTTTTTGCCACCGACTTCCGAAATTAAGCTTATTTTCACTTTCTTGTGTTTTTTTTTTGGGAGCTGTTGTTTTTTTGTAAAAAAGTTTTTAGTAAGTATAAATAATTTTTCATATTATTATTTTAACAGACATAAATCAACGTGTATTAACCTCTGTACTATTAATGTGAATCTCATCGTCTCTGTATTAAAATAAACACCAGGATACAAAGAATCTCACCTTGCGTGTCAGGTTCCTTAGGCCAGGCTTTGCCCAGTAATTCGTAGGCGGCTTCTTTTAGCGCCGTCAGTTGTTCCCGCCGCTGTCTCGCACCTTCATTGTCTTCCTCGTCCGATTCTTTGCCCATTGATAATTCATCCTGGCGAGAAATGAATCGCTTTTAGAAAAGTTATCGAATATAGCCCATTTGTCACAGTACTTGCCACGCGTGTGGAAAGACAAGCTAGAAAACAATAGTGTGCTGATCTGAATAGGTTGTTGTCGACCCTTTTCACAAACATACCAACTACATTATCACAAAAGCCAGCATATCTCTGTGGCAGTGCAAAAGGCTGCTCGACAGGAACTGGGGAATTAACCCCAAGATTACCTATTGGCTATTCACCACAGTCATCGGGCCAATTATCATATACGGCTCCATGTCTGGTGGCCCAGGACAGATCTGAGCATAGCCCAAAAAGATCTCGAAAAACTGCAACGGTTTGCTTGTGTAGCAATCACGAGATGTATGAGAACTACGCCCACTGCCGCCTTATAGGCAATGCTTGGATTGCCGCCTCTACACCTCATCGGGCGAGAGGAGGCGGCCCTGGCCGCTTTTAGGCTTAACATAACAGGAACCCTGAGCAAAGACTCTTAGAGTCAAGCACATACGTATAAAGGAGGATGCGATCAAACGACGACCAATGATGGCATCACCCTGCGACAGAGCCCCGAAACTACACTGCTTTCAAAAGTACTACAACATTACACTCACAGAGGCACGGTGTGACTACTTAGGCCCGCATGAGGCATCAGTATACACCGATGGATCTAAGACCAACTCCCGAACCGGAGTCGGCGTTTTCTCACACGACCTTAACATAAACATATCCAGCGGGCTGGGAATGTTCAACACCGTCTACCAGGCAGAGTGTGTGGGCATTATACAAGCGACGTATGCCATAGAAGCCAGGAGAGTCACGGACACTCATATACGTATAGTCTCCGACAGCGCGTCAGTTCGCCAATCCTTAGGGAAAAAATACAGTAGTTTCAGACTAACACAAGCATGTCACAATGCACTAGAACGTATAACGGTATTCAACCGCAACACAGTGACACTGCAATGGATCAAAGGACACAGCGGATCACTGGGTAATGACGCAGCTGACGAACTAGCCAGGAGAGCATCCGGCACGTCAACCTGCGGACCCGAACCAACCTATCTACCTACCTATCCCCTTCAACCAACTACGCAGGAGCTCACCCACACACAAGCGGAGAGCTGGTGGTCCTCCACACCTGGGTGCAGACAGTCCAAGGCGGCTATGCCATCCTAGGATAGTAAGTTAACCAGGCGCTTGTTACGCTTGCACAGAACCGGCCTGCGTCTGTTGACCATCACGGGCCACTGCTCGCTAAACAAACACTTCCACACGATAGGCATAATGGACAGTCCTCTGTGCGGGGCTTGCATGGAGGCAGAGGAAATCGTTGCGCATGTGCTCTTTGAATGCACAGGCATCACCCACATTAGAACAGAAACTCTCGGGGCACCCAGATCCCACACAGATGTTCTAAACAGACCAGGAGAGGAGGAGGGAGGTGGGCTGGTTGGAATAACCACCGAACGGCCGCCATGGCCCACACACAATGGTCCACCTGAAGGACAAAGTGCGAAATCAAACCCTCTAACATAAACAGTTCAAGTACGTATTACACACGGCTACACATCAAGCTATACATTTCCAGTATAAGCTCAAATAAGCTGATCTCACATTGTATAGGATTTCCGTACAATGCGCGGTCAGCGTAAACTGGAAATGTATAGCTTGATGTGTAGCCGTGTGTACATGAAACCGGCGTGTGTGTATGACCAACGTAAACGAGGCAAAAGGAGTAGGGATGCAGGGGTGGAAACTTTAAAATGTATTTTAACATTGAAATAATATAGTTTGTTGCCAGAAAGGACTAATGTGTTCACTGTATAATAATAAACGACAAACTTTCCTTGTTGGCAGCTAGCTGTATTATTTCAATGCTAAAATTAATTTTAAACTTTCGTCCCGATTCACCCCTGCACCCCTATTCACCCCGTTTTACGGTATGTAAGGATCATAGCAGGTGGCGTTCTGTAGATTCTGCCTACCTGCATGGAAAGAAGGCGTGAATGTATGTTATATAAGAATAAATTATCTATCCTTGTATGGTAACAATTCTGCCATTTTCATACTCCGGGAGTTATTTATTGACGTCCAAAGTTGCGTTAAAATTTGTGTTGAAATATGGAAGTTTCAACACTCATAACTTACAAACCCATTTTTTTTTTATTCTCTTTCCGGACAGGGTTAGATAATGACAGGACAATAATTTAATATAATTAATAATAATAATCAGGAATATAATTTTTAATGTACACTGTCAAACAGTGGAGTAAACTCCACACGTTTGTATGGAAGAAAAACTGACCAGCGTAACCTTAATTGTAGCTACACATTGATACGGTATTATGGAACACAAATTTTAAACAATCAAATGAACCCGATACATCATCTTTTTGAGGTTGTATGAAACGCTCCTCGTTTGGACTTGTGTATGTTGTGTGCATGCGCTGCTCATGCTAGCCTGGTGGGCAAGACGACCTAAGCCCATCAATAGATATTTAGTGTGTACCCTTTTCCTTTTTTTTACAAGGTTTTATTTACTTTTTTATTTTTTCCTTTTTTTTCGACTTTGCGCCCATGTTTATTTTATAAATTAGTCATTAAGTGCTTGGATATCACAAAAGTGTATCCACGAGAATACTGCCGACAAACTGTACAGCAGTTTGGCAGAAGATTTGTATTTTTCTATAAGTATAACTTAAAAAAAAATACTTCAATTCATTGAGAATAAACTTTAGTGTCTAGTATTATACAACCAGTGCAGATATTTATAGTATTTTCATCGATAACGCGGCATTAGCGCTTCCACCGAATTCTTGGTCCGACTTAGTGTCTTGCATATTAATTTTAACTTTACCTTGGACAGTATAACCTTGACGATCTCATACAGCTGCTGGAAGCGCTCGCAGTGCGTGGCCGCGATGGCGCGCCCGAGCGCGGCGATGGCGTGCCGCTTGTACACCATCTCCTGCTTGCGGCTCTCCACCAGCAACGCGTTGATAACCTCGGAGGCCAGCACTTGGGATACTGGGGGCTCGTTCTCTTTTACTCTGTGGGATTAGAATCGAAATTATGAAATAAAAAAGATTTACTAGAGCAATGTAGGAGATAAAAAGGAAAATAACCGGGATGCATCAAGCAAAACTATCTTGAGAGTCAGTGTTGAAATAAGCCAGACTATAGGCGTATAGGCGACTAAAGCCCGTATTAACCGCAAAAACAATTAAAAACCAGTGTGTCTCGCGTGGATCCACGTTCGATAGAAAGGCTTAATTAACCGCTCTCATTCAACTACTTTAGAATGTCCAAAACGACTCATGTTAATTGGAGACATCGATAAAAAAAAATTGAATATGAATTCAGATGACATTTACATTTAGACAGTTATTCAAGTTTTCGCGTGCAAAGCTTTAGTTATAGATTGGTTTAATAATACGGGCCGACAAACAAATCCACTCACGCGCACAACTCCGCAAGTGCCCCAATGACATGTTCCTTTCCGTCGAATGTCTTGCCGTGCACCGCCGCTAACATGGCGCGTATCAACTGTTCCCGATGCTCGCCCAGACCTGATGACACATCCTTGCATATCGTCTTTATTGCGTTTGCCGCCTGAAATTGTTATAAAAGAGGATTTTATAAAAATACTGTGAATAAATATAGGAGTCAATTAAAAAAAAATGTAAAAATGATGTATATTTATTTGCATAGCACAACGTTACTTGTTCAAAGACAAAAGTATTTTACTAAAAAATATCTTTTTTATTTAAATTCGCCGTTGAAACATCCTACTAATATTATAAATGCGAAAGTTTATAAGCATGGATGGATGGATGTTTGTTACTGTTTCACGCAAAAAGTACTGAACGGATTTGGATGAAATATGGCACACAGATAGTTTATAACCAGGAATAACACATAGGATACTCTTTATCCCGATATACCCACGGGGTCAAAACTTATGCGGGTGAAACCGCGGGGCGCATCTAGTAAATATTAAATGAATATCATGAGATTCGTTATAACAAAATAACCAGGCCCAGCGTATCATAATCTAGCTACATACATAAACACACGCCTTCTTCCCATTGACCGTGTATGACCAGATGTATGAACGTAAACGAAGCGAAAGGAGTATGTAAGGAGCGTAGCAGGTGGCGTTCTATAGTTTCTGCCTACCCCCATGGGAAGAAGGCGTGTGTTTATAATCTAGCTAGTGCACACTAATCAAACCCTACAAAAACATAAAATTCAAACTAGATCCATAATCAGCCTATAATGTTCCCACTGCTGGGACACAGCCCTCCTCTCATCGAGAGGGAGTGGGCTGTAATCTACCACGCGGGCCCAGTGCGGGTTGGTATATATGTCACATGTCCTCGAATTTTTGGTTCTAGGACATGCCGGTTTCCTCACGATGTTTTCCTTCACCGTTTTGAGAGCAGTGGTGATGAAATTGTTCACACAAAGAAATGTGCCTGCTTGGGTTCGAACCCACGACATACAACTCGTAAGTCGGGGCCGTTACCAACAAACTAGATGATAGTAATAAATTACAAGATTCTATGAAATAGCCGAGCGAAAAATAACCAGTATGGAGGCATGAGGAACAGGGTGTAAAGTTCACTCATCAATAGAAAAGAGAGGATCGTCCGACCAGACGGGTGTCGTGTCTGTTGGGCAACTGCCCGACGGTTGATGTCGGGACGTTGTATATATGCTAGTTGCGCGGCAAACTCTGCTTGCGCGATGCCAGATTTTGCGTGACGTCAGCGCGTTGTGTAGTTCGGAAGTGGCGATGTAGATGCCGCCACAAGTGACAGTGACAAAGTTACCTGAATCTTTTTTGTCCAACTACTAGAGTTGAGACACTTTTCAATCTCCTCCCGAATGACCGTCAGATGTTGTTTGATGCCACTCTCTCGCGCCGGGCTTATGTCCGTCCATATATCTTCGAACATCTCTACAGTTGTCGAGTCTGAAAATTCAAGTTGAGAAAATTTTAATACGACGGATTAAAATTTGTTTAATAACTCACATCTCATAACCATGTCTGTGGTTATATGAACAAGTGCGACTTAAGTTGTTTTTATGATTTTAGAGCAGCACGACTGTGACAGCAATTTATGACTTCAGGCTCATTTAACGGAAATGGATTCTCGACGGATTGTGACGAGAATGTGCATAGGCGACACTCTTCAGGCAATTAGTCCTCATGCGTTAAAATTTAAGTCATTCACACATAAAGATATATTACTCTCAAACACTCTATCGTCAACTCTCTCTGTGTTAATGAACATTAAAATGTAAATATCTTGAATGAAAGGCATTAAAATCAGAATTTGGAAAAGCAACTTTGATGAGCCGTTATGATGATAGAAATTACTAAAAAGTTACGGGTTTCGGCTCCCACCAATCTCCACAACTAACATAAGAATTAACAGCAGGTTTACTGATCAGTGCCTTGATAAGGCTATCAAAAACTCCCCAAATGATCAATTCCATCAATTTTACACTCACCATCTTCCTTAGACCCATGCATAGCCAAGAACACTATCGGCGCTAACAACGTCTCATTATCCTTGACATGCTCTATCTTGGCCTTGGATATAGACTTGAGACAAAGCGCGATGGCCGACCGGGACATGTCGTCTTCTTTTGTTTCGTATAATGTTACTAGCTTCTTCATTAGCTTCTCTGCTGATTGGACCTGGAATGTGTGGTTTATTAGCGATATGTGTCATTGATTCAGACTCACGATTGCTAAACTAGGGAAACTTTTGGTTGGCTTTCATTTTAGAACATTATTTATACCCCTGACCCATTGTTTTCATAACATCAGCTCAGCCGCTGAACATATCCTTATAGATTACTGCAGTGAAAGATAATGAACATTTTCTATAATCACGGTGGCAAAGCTTATTGATTTGGCAAGTCCAAAGGGAAATAATACAGCAACCATACATCTCTTTACAGCGAAATCAATGCACTATTGAAAAATTCATAAATCTCATTTAGAACTCATGTCTTTTTCCACGGAAGAAAGAGAGGATTTTCAGATCCAAGAAAATATAATACATTTTCCGCAGTAACTTAATGTCGAAAATAATGCATATTTCACACAAAAAATCAGATAAAAATGACAACTCACTTTAGCATAAGCCGAAACTTGACCCAACGCCTCAGCATAATTCTTCCTCACAGTAGAATTCCTATCAAAGGTACCAGTCAGTAGGTTCGACATGATCTTCCCGGCGACCGGTTCTAGGTCAGCTCTCAAGTAATGAGCGGCCAGTACGATGAAGTGACAGACCGCCACTTTAGTACCGAGTTGTGGGGACTTCATCAGCTCCAATATCTTGGGTAGCATTTCCTTCATTACTTCGATGTCGACGTAAGGCATACACTGTGGAAGGATAGGTAGTTAGATGTTTTCTTTGAGAATTTTCAAGATATCCTACCAGCGTTTGTTGCAATCATAGAAATAAGAAAGTTTCAAATTGTGTCCAGCGGAAATTCACGTTTATACAAAGAGGGCGCGTTATTGTGACTTATGAACATTGACATAAAGTTTAAATTACATTGTTTGACAGGGGTGCTTGTGAAATGCGACAACCATCTCCATGGAGTAATATTTTTACCAAAAAAAAGTTTAGTAACGAGACAGAGATTTTGTCAGATTTTTTTTATCTTGTTGGTTCGGGAGTAAATGATATCAATTAGTTCAAAAAATCCAGCTAAAAAAATAAATTGCTTGTCTGTAAAGTCGGTTTACGGACGATAATTTTACGTGATAACGAGAGAGAGAGATGCGACACAAGCCGAACGCTTAGGCCGATCGTGCCTCTCTATCGCTAGTTCCGCGCTCTCGCTTGCACGCTCGACTCAGGCGGAACGTGACACTTTTTCGTGTATGCAGTCGGTGTGCATCGATTTATAAGACGTTATCACGTCAAGAAGTTTCTCTTACTTTGACAACGGTATCAGTAGTGTAGTGGTGTCTTGCCGCGCTTGCTCTCATGTCGTCTAACACATCTCGTGTCGCGGTATCAGCTAGAGCGGTCGAGAGGTACGACAGTCGTGCCGACTCGAGTTCTCCTGCCGCGCCCGCTAGAGCCGGGATCAATCGCGCTAAGAACGGTTTCAAAGTTTCGCCTGCCGCAGTTACTAGTTTGGAGACTGTGTTTCGCCTGCCGCAGTTACTAGTTTGGAGACTGTCTGTAAACTGAGGATAACATTTTCAATACTGTGTGAATGCAGACTAATGGGGCCATGTAAATCCTACTAATTATATTATAAACGCGAAAGTTTGTGAGTATGTATGTATGAATGTTTGTTACTCTTTCACGCTAAAACGGCTGAACGGATTTCGATGAAATTTGACACATGGGTAGAACATGACCTGGATTAGAACATAGGAACTTTTATCCCGATATTCTCACGGGATCAAGACTTATGCGGGTGAAACCGCGGGGTGCAGCTAGTAGTTTCTAAATAGATAGTTGATGATATTGGAGTCGTCTGATGAAACATAATCAGCTGCTTTCCCACGCGTGATCAGAAAATCATCGCGAGAGGTGCCGATATAAATGCATTTAGTTCACCCATCGCTGTAGCAACGGCGCAAGTCGATACTTCGATTGTCGACCTTTTATCGATGCCGAGAAAATAGATGTATTGATTCTTGAAAAATACTGCTACCTACAATTTTTATATATTGTTGTTGAAGAGTTGAAAATAAATTATAGAAGTAACTTTGTAGAAAAGTGCTCTTAAAAGCTAAATCATTTATAAACAAATGAATGTCACATACCTGACACTCCTAACTTCTTTGACCACATTGGTGATGCCTGTATCCAGTAGAACAGGTAGTATGACAGACACCACCTCCTTACCGTCTTTGCCTGTACTCACGTCTGCTGCGCGAATACACAGCTGAAAATAAAATATAGGTGCTGGAGATTACACTGCTATATAATATATATAAATAAGATTATTTCATTATATTCAGCGAAAAGGCCTGCACAGACGAGGGACTTTTGTCGGCGGACAATTTGTGCGCCACGATAAAACGCATGGAATCAGTATGACAGTCTCTAGTTAAGACGGGCGTGCCCCAAAGTTCAATTCTTGGCCCTTTCCTATTTCTTGTTTATATTAATGATTTTCCTTACATGATGGCAAACTTATCGGATATAATATTATTCGCTGACGACACTTCTCTTATTTTTAAAATAGATAGAAAAGATCCGGACGTCTTACACGTCAACGATAGTCTGGATGTTCTTTCGAAATGGTTCGCAGCTAATAATCTCTTACTTAATGCGAACAAAACAAAATGTCTTAAGTTCTCAATACCAAATGTACCCCAAGTGGCTCTAAATTTACCAGCGGATTCCTGCGGCCTTCAAAAGGTCATCGGTCCACCTTGTAGGAGGCCTTCCAACGCTACGTCTTCCGGTACGCGGTCGCCATTCCAGAACCTTTCGGCCCCATCGGCCATCTGTTCTGCGAGCAATGTGCCCTGCCCACTGCCACTTAAGTTTGGCAATTCTTCGGGCTATGTCGGTGACCTTGGTTCGCCTACAGATCTCTTCATTTCTGATTCGATCACGTAGGGAAACTCCAAGCATAGCCCTCTCCATTGCCGTTTGAGTGACTTTTAGCTTTTTTATAAGGCCCATTGTAAGCGACCACGTTTCAGTGCCATAGGTCATCACTGGCAACACGCACTAGAGACTAGATGCTATTACGGAAACTATATTTCTAGGAATTACTCTAGATTCAAAATTGCAATGAGAAACCCACATTAGAGTACTTTCAGGTAGATTAAGTTCAGCTGCATATGCAGTAAAAACAATTTGACATTTGACTGATATAGCCACAGCTAGGTTAGTATACTTTGCTTATTTCTACAGTATTATGTCTTATGGCGTTCTGCTGTGGGGATCGGCAGCTGATGTAGATTCAATTTTTATTTTACAAAAGAGGGCAATCCGCGCAGTCTGAAGAATGGGTCCTCGTGAGTCCTTTAGAAACAAATTCAAAGAAATTACTGTACTATCTCTTTTTTTTCTTTATATTTTAGAAAGTATTTTGTATGTTCGCAAAAACTTATGTCTTTTCAAAACAAGAAGTGATTTCCATAATATAAATACACGCAGTAAATAATTCCTTCTGCACATGTGGCTTCCCTGGTACATCAGAAACGGCATAACTATGTAAATGTCTATTAACTTATATTTTCATTATTTGACATTATATACCTACAATTTTGATTTCAGACTTGTTGTAATGGCAAACATGTCATTTGGTTTAAATAGGTTTTTATTTTTATTATTTTAAATGGATTCTTGTGTACGTTGTGAATGTGAGAACTTTGTAGGCTTAATAGACTGATATTTTGTAGACCTTTTTCTTTTCTTTTTTTTTGTAAAGTACTTTTCGACAGGCCTACACTGTCCTCCCATACCTATTAACTCTGTAATTTGAAAACATTATAAAAGCCAATTATTTTTTAAAGAGTAACCGTGGAATTTCTTGCCGGCTCTTCTACATAGGAAACGACCAATTGGAACCGTGCACCTAGCTTCTGACGTTTTATAAGTGCCCATGTAGGTTTATGTGAAATAAAAATATTTTGATTTTGAGTCTATTTGTCCTACGTGTGCGTTATTGCATAGAATTCCGTACGTTTTATCTTTGCGGACAAATTGTCCGCGGACAAGGTCCCTCGTCTACGCAGGCGTTTATAATAAGTTGTGTGATTTTTACAAGTGTTTACAACGCTGAATAATAAATGTGAATATAGACCAAACGCTATCGGGGCGGGTAAATATTTGAGAGTGGTCGAATGTAAATTCATTTATCCGGCCAAATTGGAAATTCAGGTCAACGTTCTAGGGTAAATAAATAATTTAAGTGTTGCGTTATCTTACCTTAGACAGCACGGTAGCAGTAGAGGTGGCGGCTTGTCGTGTACCTTCGTGCACGTCATCCATTACTCTGAACAACTGCAGCCAAATCGTCGGCAGTTGTTCTAGCGACTCGTGTAGACTTTTTGCCCCTCTATGCAAAGCAATACAAGTGATAACTATTTGAAATTCACTTCTTTTTAATGACTTCATTTTACATCAAACGATAAATACATTTTTTTTATAAATACGATTAGAGAAAAGTGGTGATTATGTTTTACCTCAATAAATCGGCAAGCGCGTTACAGCAAGACATCCTCACTCTCCATTGGTTCGATGTGAGATTCGCTACTAAGTCATCCAGGATCTGTTTGTGATATTTGTGTACCTGAAATGGAAAGACACTATCAGTGCATGTGCTCATTCAAACTGAAATGTTCCTGAGAATAGCTAAAATTATATAATGTCAGAACACCGAAAAATATTTTCAAATATCAATAGGACAGGATTCTGCAATAATACAGGAAGCTGTCAAAATTGCTGAGACATTATCAACTTTAGAGGCGAGCCTCATTGTGTCTGAAACATCAAACTTTCGTCACTTGTTAGGTTTTTGTACTGAATTGTGATGTAGCGAGCCCCCACTCCCCAACTTTAATGCGTTTTATCTAAGTCATGTTTTTTTAATATGATAAAGCAAAAAATTCGTGTCTAACATTGTTTTATTATCTGACTGACGAACTAAATAGGATTTCTTTTTTTTTTACTCAGACATCAACCCTATTGGATCCTATGAAGTGCAACCATGTCATTGCAAATTTTTAAGGTCCAAATTGATTATCTTCACAACAAAGCTTGTCTTCTTAGTTCTCCATAACTACTAACTTACAGTAGCCATAGTGTTGGGCACGATGGCGTGCCAGATGCTCTGCATGGAGTTCTGTATGCGTGGCGTGGGGTCGAACCGGTAGCGGTACAGGCGCGGCACTATCTTAGGTAAGTGATCCGATAATTGGGCACCAGCTTGAAGGGCTATTGAGTGGAAACCGAACGCCGCACCTAAAGAAAAAAACATTGATATGTTTTAAAAGCCATGACAACAAGCAACATCTTATTCTAAGGCGACAGCTCCACGAGCGAGAAAATCGCGACGAGTCTCGCCGTGCCATCAAATTCAATAAAAACTCTATGAATCAATCTCCACACGGCGATAATTTGAAGGCACAGTGACTATCGCCGCGATTTTCTGGAGATGGCGCCTTAGGGCTGCTTATAGCAAAGTCAGATATCTTGTATAGCACTGTGTGACCTAAACCCTCACTTAAGTCACGCTTCTCCGTGACTTAAGTAGGTAGTCCATTTATATATGCATACAAGAGAAGATACTTTTGAATGTTCTTTTACACTTTAAATTGTTATTGTTAACAATGGGATTTTAATATGCACTATTCAGAAAGTGAATCGAGACGATGAGACTGGTGAAATTGTCCTAGAAGAAATTAGAGAAAGGGCAAAAAACGTAACATTGAATTTGTTGCCTAATAAATCAAGGTTGTATACACCAGTCCAGTTTTCAGTTCTCTAATATACTATTTTAATTAGATCTTTTCAATAAATTAAAAAGTTGGCGGGTTTATGTCACACGAAGCTATAAAATAGTATACGATACTCGTGACTTTAGTCCATCAATGCATGGCGTTTAGCACTCGATAATGGGCTACTTAAGTCACACGTATCGTAAAACCGTGGAATAAAATTAACGTCTGACAGATTTTGTATGAAAACAATCGAATAATATGAAACAGTGTCAAAATCAAAATTTATTCGCAGTATTAGACTTATACTAGGACGTATAAAAGTTTCGTTGTATTCGCCCTAAATCTAATATAAATAATGTAAATTTAATCGAAGTTTTCAATCAAGTTGTCACAAAATTGTTGGATTGATTTATTAACTACACACAAATGAATAAATTTTAATATGGATTTTAACTAACCTTTCTTAGAGTTCCACATTGAGTTGTGATGAGCTAGATGCATGAACTTGTATAGTAGATCCGGTTGGTTTAGGTCCGAGGCCAGAGAACACAGCTCTTTGTAGGTAGAGAGGTTGCCACTAAAACAATAAAGAGAACAAGTCATCAGTGCGATGAAAGCAACGTATTTTATTCGTAACAGTTCACTTTGTGACTCTTATTACACTAAAATAAGGTTCAAAATAAAATGATCAAATTTTATTATCACTATCGTAAAACACAAAAGTTAAATGATGAGATTTCATGAATTACTTTTCCTTGGTCAAAAGTCAAATTCAAATTATTTATTTCAAATAGGCACATAAAAGGCACTTTTGAACGTCAAAATTTACAAAAAAAAATCACATAACCGTCCAATGTTGGACATAGGCCACCTTTAAGCATCACCCCATCGGCCGCTCCTGAGCTTCTCGCATCTAGTGGATTCCCGCGACTTGACCATAACATTTTATCATTGAAAATACCAAGGAGATTTAATACACGTTTCCACAAAAAATCCTAGGAGGATTTCGCCAAAAGGTTGGTTTAAATAGGTTTTTAGTTTTATTTTAATAATATGTTATACCTATAGATTCTTTTATATTTTGTGAATGTGAGATCGTTGTAGGCTTAATAGACTGTATAAAATGATTTGTAGACCATTTATTTTTTGTTAAGTACTTAGTACTTGCTGACAGACCTACACTGTCCTCTCATAAAATGCATAACGCATTCGAAAACATTGTAAAAGCCAATTATTTTTAAAAAGAGTAACCGTGGTGTTTCTTGCCGGCTCTTCTCGATAGGAAACAACCAATTGGAACCGTGCACCTAGCTTCTGATGTTTCATAAGTGCCGATGTAGATTTATGTGAAATAAAATATTTTTATTTGATTTGAAAAGTAACTGTAATAAAGTAAAAGTAGTGTTATCTTCATTGTATTACAATTATCTTTCTACTCACCCAGTAGGAACCTAGCAACATTTGGTCTAGGACCTCCATTTTTAAACCCCAGATGTTGATTTTAGAAACCCTTAACAGACCCACATTAGAACATCATCACTTACCCAGTAGGAGCCTTCCCCAGCTGTCCCTCCTCAAATATCTTGGTATCGTCAGTGACCTGCGCGACGGATCGCTTGCCGCTCGTCAGCTGCTCTATGATCTGACCCACCAGCGCTTGTTTCTGACTCTCATCAGAGTTCTGGTAAACGAGGGATAGGCCTTTGCTGGCTACGTCTTGGACTATTTCTGTGAAGATAAGATTTGTTTGGAAATAAGGCTGGTTATTGGATGAAATTTGGCATTTGGGTAGACCGTGACCTGGAGAAGGAGATAAGCTACTTTTCATCTTGGTTCGCAGACGAAGTTGCGGGCAACAGCTACTTTAGTATACACGACAAAACTGTTGGTTAACTATACGTATATTCCTAAATATATGCCCTTGCGCATACATATCTCAACTTTAAATGTGGCGGACGGTGAGCAATGGGTAGCTCACCGTCCGGTAAGGACCAGGCCCGGGTCGACGGCGCGTCGTGTTCCACGCGCGCCTCAAAGAGATGTCGTCAGCACAAAAGTAGGGGTCCACTAGGGCCGATGCCTGCCGGGGTCGCGGGAAGGTACTTATGGGTCACCGAGGCCCCCGAAACACAGGCAACAGGAAGGAATACGGGTGGGTTTTAGTCAGTAAGAGTCTGACACACCCTCCCGCTCCGCCCAGAGCGGGAGAAGTTATTTGATGATTTCCCACCCTCAAAAAAAAAAAAAAAAACTTTAAATGTGAAGAGAGACCGCATTAATTTTACTTACTTTATGTAACATCGTTTTTCAAAGAAAAAGTTAGGTTATGTAGTGAGTAGTTAGCTTTTTTATTTAGTAGCCTCATCATTGTAAACCAACCAATAAAGAGAAGAGTGACACCGCTCCGACACAAGCACTATTGTAACTTACTGGGTCTGCCTCGATTTATGTATGACACAATGTTTGAGTTGAAATAAATATTTTTAAAATTTTTATTATTTTTTTTGTAGGGTCAAACCTGGCAAACTAGATTATTTTTCTTCTCTAGTGCACGTTTTCTTCTCTAGTAGCACGAGAACTAAGTGAAAATAGGTCATATGGAAAAAATAAAAAAATGTGTTAGTGAGACTGACTGCCTAGCATTATCTGGACAGTCGTGCTACAACCTATTTTTTTCCTTTATCTGCTAAGTAAATTTTAATATAAAATTAATAAATCCGTCAATAACGTCTTTCTTGTGCAGTTTATGTTATAGGAAGACACTTAATTCACGTGTTCTTTAGTCAGCACTTGCACTGCAGTTTAAGTTCACTCACACTGCACTAAACTACCTCATACCGTCTTATTACAAAACAAGGATTATCTTTAGACCCAGGTTTAAACTATTGAGCCATTTTTGAATTTCAAACTTTATTCCGTCTACGTTAAAGTTCTTAATGCAAAACTGTCAAATTAGTACCGGACTAAGTAGTCAGTTTTGTATAAAGAACTGTATTTCAACCATAGTAACGTACTTATTACAAAAACTGGCTCGATGGATTAAGCCATGTCCAAAAGTGATTCTTGTTTTGTAATAACGCCGATAAGGTTTTACCCTGTTTAGTCTTCGCACTAAATCAGTGATGTCAAGGAGTAGGATCGCCTCTTCATGCACGTGATAATTACATAATGCATAATCTTGTTAGTTGTATTTTAACGCGATATTTAAATGATGCATTTAAATATCGCGTTAAAATACAACTATGGTATATCCACTCACCGCTATTTTCTGACAGGAAGTCCATGAAGACATCTTGTAATATCTGCAACTTGTTCTTGATAGGCTCTCTTTCAGGGCAGTTCTTTAGTAATGCCAACAACCAAATACTTGTAGCCTAGGGAAAGCCACAAATATCTTTTAATCGAGATTATAATTAAATATACAAAAGTAAAGTTGAACAAAATTCTTTAAAAATATGTAATTTAAATCCTGACTCCAACTTAAAGTATTCAGTTTAAGTTGGAGTCAGGAGTCGTGCTCGGTTGATGGCAATAGGCTCGCCCCCTATTACATGGAACTTAAATATAACTGGCGAAATGTGGGTGTACTATAGGTACACTTCTGCCTAACCCTTCGGGGATTACAGGTGTGTTCTCATGTTTATATTTAATTTAATGAAAGCTTTCACTAAACTTACTTCAAATATTATTAAGAGGTTTAAGTTGCAAAAAGATTTACCTGTCTGGAATGTGGATGAGGATGTCTCCCAATCTTGAACAGTTCTTTAAGTAACCACTCTAATAACTGGTCATTCTCCTTCAAAGCATCCATATTCTTTATTTTTGCCGCACCCTGTACATAAAAAGTAACATTACTGCAAAAGAAACTAGTTGACAGAGTTATAGCGGTAGATAATTTTAGTGATAGAGTATTCTACAAACAAATATTGAACAACACAATAAGTAATCTCGCTGTTACAATACATTTCTCACAGACATCTTTGTGTAAATAAAAACTTACCTCTTTAGGTAGTTCAGTCCATAGGTCCCTGTTTTCATTTGAGTTTACTCCTTCAACACATAACACGAGTGACTCGCCGATTTGTAAATGGATTTCAAACTCTTTGCTCTAAAAAAGAAAAAGAAAAGTTTTTAAAAACTAAACAGCATTCATTTGTTTGAATATCGAAGTTTCGTCGGCCACATGTATTCCTTTAAACACAAAATAAGCATAAAGTGGAACTGGAGTAATCTGACATGTGTTAGATCTCACTTTGTGTAGTAAAATGGTCATATTTATTGTATTCTAGATTTTTACACTTATTTTAGAAAGAAGAAAGAAAGAAAAATATTTTATTTGGGACACGCACAAGAAATACAAAAGTAAAAATAAAAAGAAGCATTTAAAACTAAACTTCGAATAAACAAAAAAACACACACACACACCTTTTGATTACACAAAGTGACAGCTAGCACATGTCAGATTACTCCAGTGAATTTATAATTGGACTTTAGTTTGAAATATTTTAATTACAATGAAGGATAATATAGGTTAACCTACATCTTTAGCCATCTGCAGGAATCCCATAAAGATTTGTTTGGCAAAAGATAATCTTTCACCACAACACAGTAGACCAAGCGTATACAGCGCCCTCTCTTTTAATTTCGATGGCAGTTTCGCGTTCCCGACTATCTTGAACAACCTGGATTAAAAGGAAACTAAAATATTACTGAAAGAAGATTTCAAGCACAGTTCAATAAATGAACCAATCACTACAACTTGCCACTAGAAATCTCATGAGTTATCAAAACGTAAACGTCATCTAAGGTTTATACAAAGGGGATTTGTTTTTAGGTTTAACTAGATACTTAATGAAGCATTTTAGTTGTAGCTGTGATTTGTTAAGTCATTAATGTCATAGCTCTACTTATTTGAAAAAAAAAACATAAAGAGGCAAATTGATTAAGAGGACCATGACTTGGCTAAAGACACTTTCAGACAAGGACGAATAATGTACAAAAACAAACAATAAATTAGGAATACTGCGTTCACAATTTAGTTTCCAGACATGTAAACAAACGTATTTTTGGAAAAATAACTTTAATACCCAAACATACAGTTCAGTTTTTAACTTAAACTTTTTTTTCGTTTTCAATAGTTCTAATCATTCTGAAATCAACTTACTTTACACCAGTATAAAGTAGATTTTTGTTTATGTGAGAATAAAATCAATTGCAAACAAGGATTTGGATATGAAATACATACCTATCAGCAACAGTAAACTTAGTTACATCAACATCATTGATATTCGTGTCACTCTTATTAATGTTGAAAGGGTTTTCGCTCTGTAGTAAAGCGTCTTGTTTCGTCGACGTGTTGCGTAGGGGCAGGCCGCTACAGCGAGCGAGCAGCGATATGGACGAGCATGATGTACTGACGAGTAACGTTTGTGTGCTCGCTAGGTAGTTCGCTGTAAAAGACGTTATTATTTACCAGCAGGCTTAGCATGACGCTTTCTATTTCTATTCTACTGTAGAAAAGAAATCGCTACATTTCTAGGTACAAAACTGTCAACTGTCTACACGGAAACGTCGTTTTTTTCTACTCTTCCGGCGACAAAACGCTTCTCTACGGTTCTCGTACTAATCCTGCTGGAGAAACTTTGTCCCAAACTTAAACCACGGTAAATGTATGATTAAAGTGAAGTTCCTCTCTGCCTCGTTGGTCTAGTGATCGCAAGCGCTGAGTATTTGGTCCTGGGTTTTCTATCTGGAATTTCTCAGTAGCAGCCCGGAGTCTGGATGTGTGCCCGGTTGATGGCAATAGGCTTGCCCCCTATTACATGGGACTTAAACATAACTGGCGAAATGTGGGTGTACTATTACACCTCTGCCCTACCTTTCGGGGAAACAAGGCGTGATGATATGTTATGTAAAGTGAGGTACTGGTAGTAACTTTACTCCGGGTTTATTAACAAGGGGGTATGAACGTGCAACGTGAATAGAGTATAAAGAGTAATTAAAAGACAAAAGAAATTCTTAGTCAAATAAGCCTGCCCTACGTTCGCGGGAAGGTACTTATGGGTCACCGAGGCCCCCGCAACACAGGCAACGGAAGGAATACGGGTGGGTTTTAGTCAGTAAGAGTCTGACACACCCTCCCGCTCCGCCCAGAGCGGGAGAAGTTATTTGATGATTTCCCATCCAAAAAAAAAAAGCCTGCCCTACGATTCTGATTGGTTGGTTTGGTTTATTTGTAACAAATAACTTAGAAATCGTGACTTTTAAGGCTACATGAAATGGGGCTTGGAATTCACAAAAAGACTGGGTATAAAAATACTGCAAGTGCAAGCTCACTTATCATGAGAAAATGCGACTGGCAGTAGTGTTGCAGTATTAACCACTCAATTTACACAGTAAAAACAAAAGACATATGAAGCACTTACCCAAAACAACAGCCCCATCTTGATACGGCTCCCAATTAGCCGGATTAAATCCTTTCCCTCCAAACTTTCCCCTCTTCGACAACACGACACATCTTTCACACAAATTCGATAACGCCGACAAATATCCGCACTGAGCCTCCAAGCTTTTATTATTCTGCCCCTGTAGCACAAACTCCTTTATCTCCTTATCTATCGCAGATTTATCGCTAGTGTTCACTGTGATTATCGCGTAGATGACCGCGGCTATATCGCGGATTTCTTCCTTGGTACTGGTCGTGAAAAGGTTGCGCAGAAATGGTTGGAGGCTCGTGTACTTAGAGGCCATTTTCTCGGGTACGCAGCCGACGATGTCCAGGAAACATGAGAGGGGCATTATTTCTGGGGATAAATTGGTTATTTTTACTCATACGTTACCTACCAACTAATGTGTTTTTTAACTTTTGTAGTGTTTTTTTTTTTTAATAATTTTCCTTGGCAGGACGGTTCATTTCCCTGGTTTTGGCTTTTTGACGGATTAAAATACCTTCCAAATCTGTCTTTATTTATATTTTCTTTTTCTTTGAATGACAGTCTCTAACGAAAAGACTGGAAGACATACACAAAATTGTCGGATAGATGATCGTTCTGCCCTTATTTGTAGTCGGCGTCACAAGTCTTCTCTTTACATATATCTATATCAGTCACCATCTTCACTTGTAGTATTCACTTCCTTTCTATCTAGCCACACGGTCTCTTACTCATATCATCTATCACTCGTTCAATTTCAAAAACCTTAATATTAATCTAGTAATAAATACCTGGACTAGCATTCAGCAGTGACGTTATCATAGTAAGATACCGCTCCAACACTTCTGTGTCTAGCAAGTTTTCGTAGAAGTACTTTGAAAGGAGTGGGGAAGTCGCGTTCGGGTGGTTCGAAAAGTCCTTCAGGCCAGCATCGCGGTTCAGACACATTCGCATGTATCGTAAGATCTGATGGACAAAGTGAAAAGTTTGAGCAAGGAAAGTCGGTTAAAACTTCAGATATCATAAATGAAAGGTCTGTGAACACCACTTTTCGATTCAAGGATCCACTTGCGTAATATTAAGCATTAAAGTGCTAATCCTTGTAGGAGTCAAGTGTCAGCTAGCTAAATGGTTGTTTATGGAGATGTGAAAAAAATCATGTTAGTAACTAAGTAGGCTTTACAAGTTAACGAGTTATAGTCGACCAACTTAAATTTGCATTTGGAGAATTGACCGTGGCATATATCGATGTATGGGAGAACATGTTTTTCAACTACAATGTTAAGTTTGTTTTTGGGATAAATTCATCCCAACTTCCCAACTACCCTTCATTGTGCGTGGACCGACACGCACTTGACCGGTTTTTTGTTAGTGATAATATCTTATTTGACGTGCGATCTGGCGTTCGTTTAATTTGCGCATACGCATAACAAATGCTAAGCGAACGCGACGTTTGAGAAACGCCAGCACGGTCATGTCCCACAAAGTTATTAAGCAAACAAAAGAACATAGCGATATATTCTCTATTTAAAAACTGCGTTTAAAAATAGCAGCCTACTCAAATCACTCACCTCCTGATAAGTCATAGGATGGAACTGCAACACTTGGTTCCCGATCACGAACCTATGTTTAGCATTCGACCCCTTCTTTCTCTTTTGCATTTGATCCCAAAGGTAATTCACTACTTCGTTGAATTTCGGCACTTTTAACTCTTGCCTCTCGGGTGATCTGTCCTTGTCTTTCTTAGAGGCATCCTCGTCTATATTGACGGTTCCTGTATCTTTCTTTGATACGTTGAATACTGCGTCTTCTATTTCACTTGAGCGCGAAGTACCGTACAGGCATTTTAGCGCTTCGTTTGAAATGTCGTCTTGGCTAAAGTATTAAAAAAAATATTAAGTAAGTCTACCCAAGATGTGATCTATCACATTTCAACAAATGTATTATCTCAAGTTGCATGAGTAAAAGAACAAATTGACACTGATCGATAACATAAATTACACCAATGAAAAAGCACCTTATTTTTTTTAAGTATAAAGTACAAACTTGCACGAACATCTATCTGCGAATTCACTAAACAGCACTTCGGGCGTCCAATACGCAAATTATTTGCAATTTTTGGCATGAGGCTTATTATTTAATGTCATGAAATACTATTGCTGACCCATATTAATTAAAGTTGCTTACCTGTCTCCACTGGCTAGTAACAACAGATATCTGGCCGGTACGTAATCTTGTGGGAACACAGCCGCCGAGTACCTCATGGCGATGTACCGGATCATTGACTCTTCGCTGTGCATGTAACTGTTGAATGAAATAATACATTAATATTAATTTGTGAATAAAAATGTTAAGTACCTGGTACTTCTTGACAGGCCAACACTGTCCTCCCATGCCTATTAACACTGTGATTTGAAAACAATGTAAAAGCGAATTATTTTTAAAAGAGTAACCGTGGAGTTTCTTGCCGTCTCTTCTCCATAGGAAACGACTAATTGGAACCGTGCACCTAGCTTCTGAAGTTTCATAAGTGCAGGTTTATGTGAAATAAAAATATTTTGATTTTTAATTTTGAATAATACAAATCTACTTAAAATTCTCTAGAACAAAAAAAAAATTTTTGCCGCTGATCAAAAACGAAAATACATTATAATTATAAAGGAAAGTAAAATGGCTAGACTACAGCAGCTAACAAAAAAAAACAATAGAATAGGAATTATCTAAAAAAACCTACGCGAGTGTAAGACGTGGCTGTCACGCACACCAGCATAACAAAGTTGGCCAGTTTGTTTTAGTTCTTTTGCAGCGCGACACTCTATCTAGACATATAAATTAATCAAAGGCCTTTAAATAAATAAAGCCGAACTTTTTACTGTAAACAATTGTATCAGAAATCAACTTACTGGTCCAACAAAGCGAACAGAGCCAACGCCTGCGGTTCATCGAAGGGGCTGGTCTTAGCACTTTCATCCACATCCATCTTGTCTCCTTGTGAGGTACCGGCCGCTGGGGCAGTCGGAGTTTCCGCTTTAACTGTATGAATAAATTAGGACAAGCTTACAATAATTTTACCAACGAAAACTTGATAACGCGACGACGCGCCTCGTCAATCAGGCCAAGTAAGTATCTTTATTGGCATAATACTGGTAAATATATAGAATGTTACAGATATTTTAGTGCCGGACACTTTCCACCATAATACGATAGGATGCAAATTATTTAAAACATAGGTTTGAATTCATACGTGAAATTACATCTTAATTAAAATTAACACCATATTATTATGTACAGTTGCTCTATCTCACGACTGCGACGGCGGGTTGGTCTTAGTTGTGTGTGTAGATGTTAATGCATATTGTGTCTGTGTGTGCGTAAGCACACGAGCGCTCAGTATTAGAGCCAATGGCTCTAGAGGTGGGCATAGTGTATCATTTTTGAGATTGGAACATTTGCTTCTCGATCACTGAAATGATTTGAAACACTGATATGTTTAATTTGGCTCATTTGGATCATCGGCTCTAAGGATATAAAATACAGAATGTTTTGATATGTAAGCACCTTAGTGGTCATTTTTACGTGCATGGATAACGACAACAAAAATCTGTGAGAGTATGAGTGATACAAACCTCTTAATCTGTGAGAGTAAGAGTGATACACGTCTCATTTGGTGTCTCTTTCTGACTTGTATAGATTGCAATTATGTCGCCCGCTCACTCGCGATTCGCGAGTCAAATGAGTCAATAAGCGCCCTCCACACGTAAAGTTCAGACCGCGCATCTTGGACTGCGTTCCAAACCGCAGTTAGATTTGTACAGTTTGGTCTGCGGATCAAACTGTTGTGCTAATTACGATTAAAAATGCATTCACGGTTTGGATTGCCGATGAAACTTACATAATCTAGACAAACGTTCCGAACTGTGCGTGTAAAATGATTTTCAAAAGTTTGGACTGCAGTTTGGACTGGCGCGTGGAACGTTATAACTTTTAAAAGTTTTTTACGCAGTAGTAAGAAAAATGGACGATCGTTTGGTCATCGCGTTAGCTGGATTTGTAGTTAGTTTAAACAGCTGACGAAATCGCGATCAGCTGAAACAAAACCTACTGTCTTGCAAAAATCATCGAGCTCGTCATTTCTCATATTCCTGTCGTCATTTCTCATATTGCTTAGTTTCTCATATTCCTGTTACTATACTCCTTACATTTTATCTTCCAGAGACACGGATGTTCACGGAACAAACGAATGAACTCTGTGATAGCTTCGACGCTCCAAACCACCATTTTTGTAATTTACGTTTTTAAGTGATGCGCGCGTAAAACTGTGAGACATGCACTCGCGTCGATATGCCCGATCGGACTGTTAGACCCGAACATCTACACGTACAGTTTAGAGCGAGGGATGGAACGGCGCGTGTTGTTTCCCGTGGTCCGAACTTTACGTGTGGAGGGCGCTAATAGTTAAGTAACTCAGTGTGTCTCAGTCTCCCTCTCTCGCTCGCTCAATGCTCAGTCGCCTCGCGCGCGACGCTTCGCGCGGAATGAGCACAGAGCAAAGTAATGTTTCAGATCCAAATGAAGCGTTTGAAACGTTGTTACTGAACCAATCTTTTGAATCACTTAAATGATCCGGATCAGTGAGTCGGTTCCGTAAAGAGTTACACACCCCACTTAGTATCACCAGAGCTGCCGGTCGGGCTACTAGTGCTAACTGTCTCGCGCCAAAATTTTACGTCGCGTACCGTCAACATGGAAAGTAAACGGAGAAAAGTTTTTTCACAGTGAGGTACGTAAATAAAATAAAGTTTACTTGTAACATGTAAACCGTCGTGAGATAGAAAAACTGTAACATTACATACCATATAATAAGGGGCGAGCATATTGCCAAAATAAAAAATATTGGCACAAATCCAGACTCCGGGCTGCTAATGCGAAATTGGTATTGGCAAAGCCCAATAAAACTTTTTCCGACCTGGGAATCGAACCCAGGAACTCTTGCTCAGCATTAGCGCTTGCAACCACTATACCAACGACGCAGTCATATGTGTAACATACATCAACATATTTAACAAAACACATCATCATCAAACAAAATAAAAATTAAACATAACTATTACATACAAAAAAAACTCCATGTAGTATTAAAGACAGTCAGATTAAATGGATGGACAGAAGCAAATGACTCACGCTTGCTTTCGCATCGATAGCCATTATGTGATTATCGTTATGCAGTCCACTGCTGAACATAGGCTTCTCCAATCGCAAGCCATTTAACTCAATCCTCGACAACTCTCATCCAGCTGTGACCAGCCTCCACGGTCAGTTCATTTGTCCGTGTAGTTAGTCTTATGGAGTCCCTAAACGGTTAAAATTGCTTGATAAGCATTTACGTGCTTATCAAGCACGCTGGACGAGGCTTGACGCAACGTCAAGCACGCTTGTCAAACATCCGCATTCATTTTCATTTTAGTCGCCACATAGTGACCTAAGTCTTGATCTTGCGGTAAAACAGAAACATTCTGTGCTTATACAAAAATATAGAATGTCTCTAAATACAGACATGGCGTTTCTTGCTTTCACAGTTGCTTTGTGCAAGAAAACAAAAAAGTAACGAACAAGACGATGGCTATGGCTATCTCTGCTCGTGTCGAGTGCACTCGCCATGACGTTCCGTAACAAACTGAATGCGTTGCTTGACAAACATGAATCAAACGGCCAAGCATTGCAAAAATATTTTTTTTATCAAGCAATATCAAGCACGTACTTTACTTGTCAAGCACATCAAGCTTCATTCTAAACAGTCAAAATTGCTTGACAGGCACGAAAAATCCACGTGCTTGTCAAGCAAATTGGACCGTCTGGGGTCCCCATTACGTTTGTCGATCCGCGGTCTTCACTCATCCAACCTTTACCCTAGTCGTGTACTCGTGTATCGATGGAGATGCACTATAACGAAGTACTTAATACCAGCGTATTCTTGTCCCCCGTCAGGGAAAAGGTCTCTTCTCGTACTGAGAAGGCATGAGCATTGAACACAACGCTTCCTCAAGGCGGGATGGATTTCTGATTTTTTTTATTATAAGCCCAGGCTTCCTCACGAGACAGCGCGTTGTATTCCACGCGCGCCTCAAAGAGAAGTCGTCAGCACAAATGTAGGGGTCCACTAGGGCTAATACCTGCCGGGGTCGCGGGAAGGTACTAAAGGGTCACCGGGGCCCCTGGCAACACAGACAACGTAAGGAATACGGGTGGGTTTTAGTCAGTAAGAGTCTGACACACCCTCCCGCTCCGCCCAAAGCGGGAGAAGTTATTTGATGAATTACCACACACACAAAAAAAAAAAAATTAAGGCTTCCTCACAAGGTTTTCCTTCACCAATGTCAGTGATGTCCAAGATAAACTTGGAAAGAGCATATGTTCTTATCGATTGTAAAATCTCGTCCTACCTTCAGCGTTAATTTTGAAGCCGGCCGACATCTCGAGCACGGCGTCTCTTAGCGCAGTCTTCATCTCGGGCAAAGCGTCCGGGATCTTCTTAACTAGCTCTTCTAATAACGCGAACTGATTGTTGATTGTATCAGGACACTTCATTGCTAAGCGACCTGTGTGTTAATAAGATATTTTCAAATGTTGCTGGGTATTCAAATTACTAGTGATAACAACGGTATGTTTCTTTTCTGGTTTTAGCACGAACCAAGTATATCGGTATTATTGCAAAACAAGGTGTTTCTTTAGATATGATTTGAACCATTGAGTCAAGTAGGTAAAGTTAGATACGAACCTAAACACATGTAGGCTTTAGGATGCTGTTCAGCATTCTCGTCAGATCTGATGAGTTTTAGCAAGCCCTGAAGGAACACTGTTGATACCTTCCTCAGTTGATTCTCGTCACCACTGTAATAAATTATTACCATTAAATCCCGCAAAATATAACTTAGTGACAATGGCCGTATTAACCTATTGACCACTTAAAAAAAAAATCAAAAACGTGCTCTCGGCGCCAAGCTGCGAATTATTCCTTAAAATCTGTCATGTAGTCGTGACCGTGGCGTGCTGGGCAAATTTTGGTCTGTCATCTATACATGCTGTGGCGGTCAAAAGGTTAAGAAGTTTAATACACATGAGAGCCTGTTTCACGATGTCCAAATAGCCACTAATCACTCACAATTTCATACAAAAGAAAATTATGAAATTATCTGTAAAATATAATACGGTCGATGAATCATGGTCTGTCTGAACCAGTGGCGTAGCTAGCATGGTGGCACCCGGTGCGCATAATTGTGGTGTCATCCAAGAATAAATACTTATAATTAATAAACATATATCCTGAAACTGACCTTACTAATTATAATTGCAAAAAACGTAAAAAAAAAAGGAAATTCGCGGGTTACCACTGCGGACCGCCCCCTGACGTAGCTAGGGGGGGAGTCGGGGGCGGTCCAAACATAGGCTCCCCGAATTTTCGCCCATATCCTCTCACTCACACTCGCCTCATGTCACCATTTGGTTCCAAAAAAATGTTATTGCGCAACCTTCTGCGCAAAGTTCGGACCAGCCATAATTCATCGGCCATATTGTAAGTTGATGAGAACTTAATCGAAGATAGTGAAACAGGGAGTATTTATTTTTCTTTGACAAAAAAAGGATAGTGCTATTCGGCCTATTATAAAAATGTAAAATAAAGATTGGAAGATATTTAATATGAATGTTGGGAATAAGGACTTACCTATTAATAACGTTTAGAAGAAACACTAGCGCCTGATTACGTAGTCTAGAATTCGTATTCGGATCAAACAGCGACGAAAATACAACCTGCGAAAAGTAAATTTGATTGTAAATACACAATTTTCAATACATATTTTGGTTACGACTGAAAGGATTTTGTATATTTCGCAGCCATCTGGTTAAATTAGCCAGCTAATTGTACGCCTAGGCCGTTCATTAAACGCCGGCATTCAATCGGATGCCTAGGCCGATAGTTAATTAAACTAGAATCATGCAACGTTTAACAACTTGGCGTGTTGAAAGTCCGCCCTTTGAAGATGACTGACCAAGACTCAGCCAAGTTATTCAAATAGCTAATTTAACCAGATGACTGCGACATATACAAAACTCTGCTTTCAGTTTTGAAAAACAATTTATTGTAAGTTAAGCTATTGAAAAGCCTAAATAATAAACAATGTTTCTTTTTGTGCCTTATATAAAAATTTTCTTTATTTCTTTTCTCTTAACTCTTATCTCTTATTTACCTGTACACAATGCGGGAACATAATCGCCGGTCCGGTCGCCTTGTTCAAATACTGAATCAGTTTCAAACGTAGTCTCGTGCAAGCAGGTACCTACGAAACAGAAAATATCAACAAAACTTTTTATTACAAGAAACTGTTAGTATTGTATAGCTGCACAGCACATTGTTATGTGAGTACTATGTACTATAAAGCTGCCATTTACTGGATACGTCTTTCATTGACTTGAATGTGCCCTGGCGGCTGGGAGTATGTCGTGCTCACTCTAATGTCTCGCTGATGGTGGCGCGTGTGTTGGATCAATTAGCTCCCTTCAAAATGGTTGAGCTGAATGGTGCTGATCCACGCGTCATGTTCGTGAACGGGCGCCGTCAGTAGAGACTGGTCATCTCTTAGCTGCCACGACTTATTTTAATTTTAATTTTTGAATTGCTTTTTTTTTTGTTGTAATCTTTTTATTACGGACGCTTTTTACGTTTTGCATCGTTCTCACATGTATAATTTCAAAATGAATGATGTAAACAATATTTTGTAACCATAAAACGTTGATTTAAAATATTGTCCGTGGAGTTTCTTGCCCGTTCTTCTCCATAGGTACCTACTACGCTTTGGAATGGGCAGCTAGCTTCATTTTTCTGACTGACTGACCGAACCCTTGACAATTCAAAAGTGCCTGTAATTGGTTTATTTGAAATAAATGGTTTGAGTTTGAGTTTGTTACAGATGTAGCATTTAACGAACGCGCATCAATCATTCTAATTTAAACCTTGTTGCAATGAGAAAAGACGCACATGCACATTGCACGGGCGTCATATGACGCGGGCTTTTGAATCACATTATCTATCTATACTAATATTATAAAGTGAAAAGATTTGATTTTCTGTTTGTTTGTTTGTTTATTTGTAACGGATAAACTCAGAAACTACTTAACTGATTTTAAAAATTATTTCACCCATAGAAAGTTACATTATCAGCGCTTTACAGGGGCTGTATTTTTTTTTTAATGAGGTCCCTACGAAAATTGCAATAATATATAACACAAGGTATAAAAAATTTGCCTGTATAAGTCATTATTTGGCGTGCGCTGCGAAACTTATTGATAATACATAAAATAATGTACATGTTTAAAGTACTCATTATTACCCACAAAAAAGTCCTGGAGGCTATATGTCTAACTATTATAGTAAAGTCACAATAACCGTTTTTTGTATAAATTAGTCAATCAAAACACGGGTAGAATCGAAAGTTGATGACATTCGTATCATGATATTAATCCTTATCCAAATAAATAGTTTAATAATCAAGGTTGATTATGTACGTGTAAATTCCTTTATGAACTATTCGAATCGGACCTTTCGTTTAGAAGTTACGACTTGTACTAAAAACTAAAAGTAAGAAAAACGCCGCGGTGTGAGCGAACAGCCCTACACTTAGTCTATTAGTTACCTACACATTTAGTTTTTGTGGTTTAACACAGGACTTTGAATCCCGGTAGTACGTTCCCGTGGGATAATTTCCGACACCCGGTAAAGCCGCGAGCAAAAGCAAGTAATGAAAAATAAATATTAGACTGGGTCAATGATCTGTGAATGATTCGTGATGTTAGTATGTTATAGGGAATGTGCTTACCTTGCGGTCATCTGGGGGAACCTTCATGCCTCCCCATGTGCCCAAATATAAGGAGTATAATGGAGCTACTACTGAAGGCTGAGACCAATCAACCGAACTGAAACAAAATTGGAATATGATACAATGCTAATGAAATTGTAGGTTACATTTGTTAAATACAAGACAGCTAAATGAATTACAGGGTACTTTATGCTTTTTACTAAGGGTTTAAGAACAGAACCTTGCGGGACCCAACCGCATCACAACCTAATACACAATACAAACCTAAGGATATCTTTGTAAAATGCCTGAGAAACATAAGAAAAGACATCCCATAGCAAGTCGAATTATTAATTCTGGAGCAACCTGAAATGTGCCAGCTGTCACTTTGTGTAATAAAATGGTCGTATTGATTTTATTGATAAAATGGTCTATTGATTTTCTAAAATGGTATATTGGTCGTATTGATTTTATTGATAAAATGGTCGTATTGATAGTATTCTAAACAGTTACATTTATTTTATACTTATATAAATCGATTAAATTAACGATCGTTTGATCACAATTAATAATTTGACTTCACACTAAAAACGAAAAACCTCGCGAGCAATGGAGAAATTGCTACAGAAGGCTGCGGGTGTCGACCTTAGGACGAACTGTTTCTTACACGGACAACTATACGTCGCTTGCTCCCGCGTCGCCAGTCTCTGTTTATTTTGGCTGCTGAGACCAAAACTACAAACATAATATACAGGGAAGTTTTATAAAAATGTGGCTGTTATTTTAGTATATAGTGGTGTTAAGACACCACCATATCCTAAAATAACGGCCACATTTTTCCGCGACTTCCACGCGTACGAAGTCGCGAGCAAAACCTAGTTATCAATAGAGTTGAAGATTACATTATTACAATTACCTGTTAACCCTTATGAGTGGACTGTTCGCGTGATTAGCAACGCTGAACCTTGAGTCTGCGGCGGCTACGATCAACGTCAGTAAGGTGTCGTTCATGTTGAATATATCCTTCCCTATAAAATTCACTATCGACAGTTTCATCTAAAAACACATGAGTTAAGATATAATTAGTAAATAAATGAAGTTTTGTAAATATTTCACTGCGGCAGTTTCATTATTTTTCGCGATTAAAAGTCGGAGAAAATAATATTTTACAATGCAGACAAAAGTGGCCGTCCACATTTGACCTAATAGCAAACCAAAGCAATTATCGGGGTCATATCATACCTCTTCAAGCTGGTTCGGATTCAACTGATTCTTGGCAACAATACGTTTGTAAGTCTTCATACTCATACCAGGCGGTACTTGAAACTCACTTTCACCAGGGTTTGGTAATGCCCTAAAATAAAAGGTGTATATTAAATAAATTATAAATCAACATAACTCGCATCTTTTGTTGACCATGCTTAAATGCTTATGTGCATAAATAAGGAAGTCTTCTAAGTAGGCTTCTCTTTCCACAGCGTCCTCACCTTCCGCCTGACGCTGGTCCTCACCGGACACGGCAGCTTCGGGAGGTTCCTGTGTCGGATAAGGTGGGAGGAAACACCCGGGTGTCACCACTGTGTGGATCGCCCGGAGGACACGGCGGAGCATACGGTGGAGGTCTGCCCGGCTTGGGCAGAGCACCGCCTTGTCCTCGTGGAGGCGATCGGCAGCAGATATCTCTCGCGTCCGGCCCTGGTTCAGGCCATGGTACGGAGCGAGAGGGCATGGGCAACCGTCACCTCCTTCTGCGAAGCAGTATTGCTCGCGAAGGAGGAGGCGGGACGGTTGAGGGAAAGGCAAATTTCACGCCCACTCGCCCCTAGCCGCCGCAGGAGACGCCCTGGGCTTCGGGAATCCCGGGCGGATTTCCGGCCACCGTAAGCGCGGGCTTGCGGACGGTGAGCAATGGGTAGCTCACGGTAAGGACCAGGCCCGGGTCGACGGCGCGTTGTATTCCACGCGCACCTCAAAGAGATGTCGTCAGCACAAATGTAGGGTCCACTAGGGCCGATGCCTGCCGGAGTCGCGGGAAGGTACTAAAGGGTCACCGAGGCCCCTGGTAACACAGGCAACGGAAGGAATACGGATGGGTTTTAGTCAGTAAGAGTCTGACACACCCTCCCGCTCCGCCCAGAGCGGGAGAAGTTATTTGTTGATTCCCCACAAAAAAAAAAGGCTTCTCTTTACATTTGTTAATAGAAAGCTAGAAAATATTTATTTCTTAGACGTGAGCGCCGGTTCACTTTCACGTATCTTTATTATTCTTCATATAAAATGTATTAACGCGATCAGGCACAAAACACAGAAAGGACAAGACGCAGGTGCATCGCTTTTCCAAATGCATACTATTGCCGCGTATGCTTGGCCCCTCTTCCCCTCTTCTTCTTTGTAAGAGGAGCCAGGTAATGCAGAGTACTGATCCTTGTTGATGAAACCCTAGGCATAGTCTAGTTCCTAGTTTCCAAATTGAAATACAGTACGTTAATAAACGAAATGCGTTCCCGTTAACCCGCAATAGTATAGCGTCCATACACGCTTAAAAAAATATTAACATTCAAACATGCTAAAGAAAAGAATCTGTGACTGTTTTACATATCAATTTAATATTTCTTTGTGAATAATTTATTATTAAAAAAAAATAAAAACAGTTTTTAAAAGGCAATTTTTATTTTTGCTTGCATTGACGCTAAACTATTGCGGGTTAACGGGAACCGCTTTCGTTTATTAACATACTGTATTTCAATTTGGAAATTAGACTAGGAGTTAATTCACATATCTTATTTTGAAAAAGAATAACACAAACAGTTTGATAGGGCAAAATGTTACCTGTATGGTAGGAGTAGAACATCAGTGGCAAACTTGAGTATCAAATTGGCAACTTTAGGTTTCTCCTTCAAGTTCAGATCAGTTTCCTTGATATTGCCCAACAGTGGCATGACTAGCATCAAAATACTGTAACAAAGACAATTCTCTCTGATAAATTGTGAAGAAAGATTGTATCCATACAGTTATTTCTCCAAACCCAACAGTTTTATAAGTTATCTCTTGCCAAGCAAAGAGCATAGGCAAATAAAAACCCAAACAAAGTTAAAACCAGACAGGCTTGGTCCTCAGCATAATCCTCAGTCGAATTTGCCTACTTTGGGGCACCCTTAGATACTTTTGCTTAGCTTATTCTGTCTGTGAAAGATATTAAATTCTCACCCATCCTGGTGTCCCTGAGGTTTGTTCTCAATAGCTTGTAACAGAGAAGGAGCCAAACTGAGCTGTTGTTCACGGGGCAGTCTTGGGAAACCCATAGTGATGTATATGATTGAGAAATTCTGTAACAAGTATAAGTTTTAAATTAAATGTACTGTACATATTTTAATTGACATTCTCATTTTGTTTAGAGTTGAGAACATTTAAAGGAGTTTTTTAAGAAATTTATAGGAAATTTGAATCTTAACCAAGATGACAAGACAAAAACACATTAAAGCTTTTAAATGAAGCCAATATTTTTTTCAAAAAGTACTGTAGTGATTTTAATTGACGTTCTTATTTTGTTTGAGAACATTTAAAAGAGTTTTTTTAAGACATTTTTAGTCAATTTGAATCTTAACCAAGCTGACAAGACAAGAAAACATCCGACATTAAAGCTTTAACAGTCATTGAAATGAATCCAATATTTTTCCAAAAAGTACTTAGCCTGCCGGGGTCGCGGGAAGGTACTTATGGGTCACCGAGGCCCCCGCAACACAGGCAACAGGAAGGAATACGGGTGGGTTTTAGTCAGTAAGAGTCTGACACACCCTCCCGCTCCGCCCAGATTGGGAGAAGTTATTTGATGATTTCCCACCCTCAAAAAAAAAAAAAAAAGCCATGCATATCTGGTGAAATAAAAACGAGCGAGGCTTATAGTAGTCGCATATGATGTGTAACATATGACATCTCACCATGGTAATAAGCAACTGAGCAGCTGATAGAATGTAACCACAGAATTTAAAAAAGCTAAATATGTACTGAAATATTTATTCAAATAAATTTCAGTGGTCGCCCACTGAGCGAAATTCCTCTATTTACAGTCTATATACATACATAATCAGCATATAATGTTCCCACTGCTGGGACACAGGCCTGCTCTCTGTGAGAGGGAGTGGGTCGTATTCCACCACGCGGGCCCAGTGCGGGTTGGTAGATAGTCACATATCTTAGAATTTTTGGTTCTAGGATATGTCAGTTTCCTCACGATGTGTTCCTTCACCGTTTTGAGAGCAGTGGTGATAAAAAAAATTTACACATAGTAAAGCGCCTGTCTGGGTTCGAACCTACGACCTACAACTCGTAAGTCACGGCCGTTACCACAGGGCCACCACTGCTCTATAGTATAGTATAAATCAATTTATATAATACTTACTAATTCCATGAGTACACTAGTTCCATGCTATTATACAGTACTTACTTATTCCATGCTCAAGCTGTCACTTCCTATCTACACACTTCTGTCCCTTTACACAAAATCACTCCCACAGAAAACGAGACGAAAGATGTTACACTTTAAAAATACTTACAATATAGTAGCCATACTTACAATAATAAAGCTATTGGAAGTAGGTTCCTTGTACAGCTGCAGCAGTGTCTGCACGGGCAGCTGCACATCAGCACGACACTTCACTCTCTTGTTCACATGCACCAGCAGCTCCATCACTTTAGTACGCACCTACCAATGTCATATTGTTTTAGCATTAAGGAAATGTCATCAAAATATTGGAGCAATCATAAATCAATTCAGTTGGCATGGTAACTATCTGCTAAAGTTAAATATATATTTAAGAGAAACAGGCCTTTCAAATGCAAGTTAAGCCCTGTTAAGCCCCGCGAAACACCAATTTGGTGAAATACACTTGAAATCAATTGTGTCTCATTAGCTGTCCTTGACCGATTAAATTATTTGCTGATAAGAGTATCCTTTTTATTATAAATTCAGCTATTTAGGCTTTGAAGCTATAACACAATTGGCTTTGGTAAGATTGGCGTTATGTAAATCAAAACTCTGTATTTTGTACAAACAACAGCTAGAACAGAACAGAGAATCATTCTCTCAGTATAATTTTATATAAATAAAGCAACTCAGACCTGTTCATGAGGCGATGACAGCTTCAATATCACAGGCGGAAGGAACCGGCCCAGACAACTCTCAAGCTGGTCATCACTATCCGCGTTTCCTAGACGCAGAAACACGCGGTCCAGAAGCACTGGAAATAATAAAACAAAGCCTTTAAAATGCTGACAAGCAGCCGGTGGATGCAAGCTAGGTTATCGCGCATTTTAACACTTTTTATTAAATCCTACGGCAATCTATGACTTACACAAATTGTTGGAACAATCGTTCCCACTCTCCGTTACTTCCATTTCAGACATTTTTGTGGTTTTTAATTCACAATAACTTCCGAAAGTTTGTGTTGAAGATGACAAACAAAAATATTTGACAGCTGCTCAATGCTTGACGTTTTATGCGGAACGTTTCATTTGACGCATTATTCTTACAAGCACTGCACGCAGCCACTTTTTGATTAAAGTTCTTTGCGATCTTGCGCCCGATGTGTTGTGGACCCGTTGGCATGGTCAGTAGGGGCGTACTACCGCCGCGCGCCGTTCAGTCTATATGTGAAAAATCGTAAAATATTATACAAAACCTCAAATTCCTTCATGAAATATGAAATTAACGTAATTTATTTACGGAACAGAGGCTTCAAGCTACAGGCGCGGTCCAATTCTCAAGCTATTGCATTCGTTTAGTAAAATCACAGAAAATCTGGTAAGGATTTCTGTGATTTTACTAAACGAGAGTTACATCCAAGATGGTTAAATTTTCGAGCTCATATAGCTCGCTCATAAAATATTCTCTTATTAGAATGAATTATGCAAGATAGAATGCTACAATTTTCTAGCGCGCTTCACTCGCTCTTGCATCCTCTTATTAAAATTACAAATTTACAATGAAAACTATAACACTCGTTTCAAAATGATCCAATTTGCAAGCTCGCTCTTTTATCCTCTTGGTAAGGTCACAATGACAGCTTTAGTGTCCATACCTACCTCCCGACTCGGGATGTTATTAATTATTTATTCTGTAATGTTAGGTATGGGATACGGGGCGTACAAGTGATACTAGGGCGAGCTATGAACGAACGCACTGACCTGACGCTTAAGCGTCATTTAGCCCGGTGTCATAAATAAATTTGTATGACACCGGGCTAAATCGAGTTTTAAAAAGGGCTACATAATAATAAAAAAAAATTCGTTGATTCTATAATATAATTGATTGCATAGTTCCCTACTGGGTAGATTATTACAAAAATACATACCTAATTCTGGATATATTACTTAATCATAAAATTACAAGATTACTTAAAATAAATCTTTGCTTATTCTAAGCAGCATAAAAGTCGCAGTCCTCATCGAGTCTGCGTCGAATTCCTCACGAAGGGTTTCTCTTTGCGCTGTAGACGTTGATGGTAGGCAGAGGCGGCGTAAGGCGTGGGCGGTGTGGGCCACCGCCCACGGCCTCGCGGTGCAAAGGGCCTCGCGCCTCACAGCCGAAAATAAATTTGAAAAAGTATAGAAAATCCAAAAGCACACGCTACAAGGTTTTTCTTATAATAATACATTAGAATTCATTTTCAACTTAAAGATATTCCATTCTTCGGCGCACGAAATGAATGTGAATGAAATAATCGATATTTCTGATAAGAGCAGTGACTTCCAACCTTATGGTCTTGCGCCGCCACTGATGGTAGGGCTTGGGCCTTGTTGTGCGCAGCCTTGTTCAATATTTAATCATTTTCTTTGCATCCATTTTTTGTAGTCTGTGATTTCGTAGCTTTTGTTTAAAAACTTTGCTCGCTCTTAGCACAGAGCAGAGCACAAACAAAGATGGTTCTCAGTGTATGTCTATTTGACAGAGGATACTTTTGGGTTAGGGACTAAACAAGTAGAAACGGGGCTAGATCTATCTAAGTTGGCATCCCTGTAAGGCACTCGTGCGCGAGACCGCGGTGGGGGGCGCGGGGCAACGGCAGCGGGGCGCTGCGCGGCGCCGCGTCGTCTGCGGAGGCAGCCTGCGTGGCCGGGCGTCGCTACTCTCATATATATTTGCTTTACACAACATGTAAAAAAGCAATACCCTACTTTTAGTAGTGTAGAGCTTCGCCGCAATCAGGTAAAAAGGGCCACCAAGATATTTGGAAACTCGCTATAAGACTAGCTACGCCATTAAAGGTCAAAGTGAATAATTCAATACCCTGTAGAACAAGGAGTCACAGATTGGGCTTGTTTCCCCCATCTTTATACGACTGAGCGACGCAAAAGAGGGTAATGTGTTTATCAGCCTATAAGTACATAATATGTTGGTTCCTGTTTTCTATACAAACAAAAAGAGGGCACAGGAAAAGTGGGATTCTGCTCGCTGGTTTGTGTGTTCTAAAATCAGCATGAGGTATTTTCGGTCCAAAATCTGTTTTTATTAGTTCTCTGCTAACACTGACTTACACCTTTGCCTTTTTTGGGTATGGGTATACCAAAAACATCCTTTACACAAAATCATTATTTCACACGAGTACAGTATCTAACATAACATCTCGCCTGTATTTCCTGAAGGATTAGAAAGAGGTCAGGACTAGGCTCGCCCACACTTTGGGCTGCTACACGTTTGCTAATGAAAAATTTCTGATGGAAATCAAATAGCACTTTGCCCCTACCTGGGGATCGAACCCAAGATCCCATGCTCACTAGCTTGGGACTCCTTTTTTCGTCGGTTAAAAACGAGAATAAAACCGGCCAAGTGCGTGTCGGACCAGGCACAGTGAAGGATTCCGTAGTTGGAATTAATTTATCCGAAAAACAAACTTAAAATTGTAGTTGAAAAACATGTTCTCCCATAAATCGATATATGCAACAATCAATTCTCTAACTGCAAATTTAAGTTGGTCGACTATTAGGTACTCGTTAACTTGTAATGCCCATTTAGCTGTGATAGTTTTCCTTGTAATCTCTTAAATGTCGCGTTATACACCATTGGTGCATAAGAACTTAGGTATCCGGAGTCTGGGGTTCAACGGGTTTTCATTATATGTACTACAGTAAAACGGGGTGAATAGAAATACAGAGGTGAATCGGGACGAAACTTTAAAATGGATTTTAACGTTTAAATAATATATTTGTTAAATTATTATGTTTTACGTACTGCCATGAATTTTTTCACATTTCTATAAACAACCATTTATCTAGCAGGGGGGGGCGGGGCACACTTGACTAACAAAAATTAGCACTTTAATGCTTAATATTCCGCAAGCGGAACCTTGATTCGGAAAGTGATGTTCACAGACCCACAATATTTTTGAACGGCCTATCCAATGATACACCACACTATGGGGTATACGAGAAAAAAATATCATCCCCACATTACGTGCAAGGTAGGTACCTACCCTAAAAAAAAAATATTTTTCAAGATTTTATTTTAGCACTTTGTCGGCGTGATTAATATGTAGGTATACCTATGCCAAATTACTGCTTTCTAGTACCAAGTGTCTCTGAGCTACAGCGGGGACAGAGAGACAGACAGACAGACGGACATGGCGAAACTATAAGGGTTCCTTGTTTACTACCTAACCCTTTTTTTTTTCTTTTGGGTGGGAAATCATCAAATAACTTCACCAGCTCTAGGCGGAGCGGGAGGGTGTGTCGGACTCTTACTGACTAAAACCCGCCCGTATTCCTTCCGTTGCCTGTGTTGCCAGGGGCCTCGGTGACCCATAAGTACCTTCCCGCGACCCCGGCAGGCATCGGCCCTAGTGGACCCCTACATTTGTGCTGACAACTACGGAACCCTAAAAAAAAATGACCGAGAGTTCCCGGGACGTCCGTTCACTTCAACGTCCAGAGACCGTACCTTGTTGTATCAACGCGTTCAGTAATGTTAAAATCCAGGGTTGAAATAAATTAGCTAGCGGAACTCCACAAACGTGAGGGTATCAACATCTAACGATGATAAAACAAAAATATATATTTATTTGTGTCAACGACCGCAGCTTATACCTATTGTAGTTACTTGTAAAGTCAGTTTAAAAAAAAAACAGTTTATTTTGTCTGTGGAATTTCGCTAATTTAACCCGTTCAATGCGGGAACAAATTTTGCTCTCGCTACCCAGATGCGGTAAACGCCGATCGGCGTGAGCCGCACTTGACGAATAAAAAATAACACGCCAATCGGCGTTTTCAGCACTTCGTTATGAATTTCAATTTATTCATTTCAAATTCATGAGATTTCTCCAGTTCTTGCAATAACGACTGTTTTTAGCGAGTAGCAGAATTAATAATTACTTTAGCCAGTTTTAAATATGATTCTTGAAGTTTTGGTGATAGAAATTTGAAAAAAGGACAGTTTTTTTTTAATTACAAGGTCCCATTAAAATATTAAAAAATAATAATAATACAATGTCAAATATCTTCTGTATTTGATGAAAAGAAAAATAAGACTATGTTTCATTCATTTTAGTGATCATTAGGTATATTTATTTAAAGATTGAGCTAAATACATAACATAGGTTACCAATTACAAAAAATAATGGAAATAGAATAATGAAGTTAAAGTAGGAATAATACTATAAAATTAAGTTGCCAATAGTGCTGAGTACACACTGGACGATCGAAGGCCAAGTAACAGAATATTTTTGATTTTCAAGTTATATTTCGCTTAAACAGAGAGGCCAAATGCTATAAAAACTTTGTTTAATGGCTCAGTATGTACGCAGAATTATAATCTGAAGGTATTATATAAAAACAATGACACACTATTTTTATCATAACACAGCATTCAATCACTAATTCAATATAAAAAAACCTATACAAAACTATATTTAATTAATACTTAAATTTTGAATTCCATAACATTGAATCAACTTATTAACGTTTAGTAAATATATTTTTTTTATTTCATTTCTATTCGGAATGTCTTCAATCCAATGTTATCTATACTAGAAACTCACATACTTCATACCTAAAAATATTTCAACACTCATTATCAAATATGATTTGTATATTATTGTACAATAATCATTGGTCTTTCAGTTGCCAGACAAATACTTTTTCAAAAATGCCAACACAATATTTATGGCTGGCCACACAATTTCGCTAAGTGGTGGTTCTCTTTTTAAATCGTATTCTAGAACTGTTTCACATTGTCGTGGTCGCTCAGAGATCCAAGTCGGCTCCTCATTGCCGCGCGTGTTTTCCTTTGAGTGTGGCGACCCTGACAATACGTGTGGTCTGCGGAGGCACTGAGTGGACGGACGAATAAAATTGTACATAATATTATATTGATTTCACATCAAACCAGACAATTCTTGTTAGAGAACCGTAGTTTACCCTGTTCATATCTCTACTAAAGCACAGTGAATTAACCTATCAAATCCTTCAATCATTCCATTCTCCTCTCATCCAGGCATTCCATTCTTAACTGATATATTCTATTAGTACTACGCTCAATGCCTCCGTATCCAAGTCACACGATGTCCACACGTCTGAGAGCATGTAGCTTGTCACTTAAACACCGATAGCGTCAGGTCCTGTGCTACTCGATGCCGTGCGCGAATATCATGACGAGCCCAGGTTCTACCATCATATGCTCGTCCACGTGGGTATTGTCACAATGTAGGACGAGGACCGCTTGCTTGCCCGGCACCCTTTTGCACACGTATTTTTCATATAATCTGCAACAAGAGTTTTGTTTTAGTTTATACAGTAGTAAATGCTATTCAGAAGTGGTGCTTGGCAAGAAATTGTATGTTCATTGCCCTACTGATGTTTTAATATATAAAATTATTACGCAATAATTATTCATGTAATTCGGTAAATTACATGAATACTTAATGCATAATACTGTTTCCAAAATATTATAATTTTGGATTAATGAAATCGATGTTTCCCGATTGCATTAATCCAAAATTATAATATTTTTTAGTCTTAGTGCAACTTTATTGTTCTCTAACTCACATTCTAGATCAGGGATCCCCAATTAGTTTTATTGGAGGTCCACTGAACAAAATAATATAAATGTCCAAACGGACCGCTCGTGTGGTAGACGATTACTAGCAACCAAGACAAAAAAAAAAAACAAAGAAAAAAAATGAGCAATTGAAAAACGAAAATAATATTTTTTTATTAAATTAACTAACAAAAATTATGAAGTTTTGCGCATTAATGCGAAAAATTACATTTTCTGAAGTTTGGAATAAAGTTGGTGCAAGCTAAAGATTAACTTTTTTTATTTTAATATTTGTAGATTAAGTTTTAGTTATAAAATTAACTGTTTATTTAAGTTCCGGATTCGGACCGAGGTCCGTCATTTTGTGACTCCTGTTCTAGATTTTTTTTCAATTAAACCATTTACAGGCACTTTTGAATTGTCAAAGGAATCGGTCATTCAGAAAGACGTAGGTAGCTAGTTACCCCTTACAAAGCGGTTAGAGTGTGTTTACACAAAGGTAATAATTAGAAAACTTGCCTCCTATTATTTTGTCTGGTTTCGAGTGAGGAAAGGCCGGGAGGCCACCGTCGTTCGTGGCAATTTTCCATTAGGTCATCTATTATATGAGGTGGACAGCCAGATTCTGACAAACTTCGCTTGATCATCATCTGAAACAAAAAAATCGCACGAAATATTACTACTTTTTAGGGTTCCGGAGCCGAAGGATGCCAAACGGAAACCTATTACTGAGCCTTCGCTGTCCGTCCGTTTGTCTGTCAGCGGCCTGTATCTCATAAACCGTAATAGGTAGATAGTTGAAATTTTCACAGATTGTGTTTCTATTGCCGCTTTAACAACAAATAAAGAATACATAAAATCAATAATTAAAGGGGGTCATACAGTAAACGTGTTATTTTCGGCGTTTTTTGCTCGATGTTAATACGGTCCGGAACCCTTCGTTTGCGAGTCCGACTCGCACATGACCGGTTTTGAAATATAATGGCAATTCAAAAGTGTTTGTAATTGGTTTAATTGAAATCAATGTTTTGAGTTTATTAACAGACCTTGTAACAAAACAGTTAATCGAACAGAAACCAAAATTCAAGAAATCGCCTTTTACATAGTATTTAGTATATAATATATTTCGTAACATCTCCTGCCTCGTTGGTCTCTAGTGGTCGGTAACCTGTGTCGCAAGCCCTACTGCTGAGCATGAGGTCCTGGGTTAGGGCAACGTTATTGGGTTCTTCTATCAGGAATTTCTCAGTAGCAGCCCGGAGCCTGGATTTGCGCCTGGTTGATGGCAACAGGCTCGCCCCCTATTACATGGGACTTAAACATAACTGGCGAAACGTGGATGTATACTATAGGTACATCTGCCCAACCCTCCAGGGATAACAAACGTGATGTTATGTTATGTTATCTCAGGGTCTGTGATGCGTTGCGGCGACAGCGCGGCGCCGGTACGGTGTCGTTGCGGCGTCCTACATACAAATATCCATGGTATGTGACACGGTGCGTTCCGGCGTCGAACCCATGTACAAAAGACTAGCAACCCGCGAGAAGAGGCGGGGAGGGATGTATGCGTTGCGGCGCCAGAGCGGCACCGTTCAGTTGTTTGTGCGGCAGAAGAAAGGGCGAAATCTTTGCGGTGCGGAGCTGCACCGCATCGCGTGCACAGCCTCTCAGTCACACAATATCAATCTATCTGTTTTTGTAAGATTGTTTACCTGCTGCTGAGCCCATGTGTACTACACTCTCAGCGCATCGCACGCATACGTACCCGCGTCATACTCAGGGCAGCGCGATAGATGGACAGAACTATGCTTTATCATGTTATTGTAACACAGATCAATAAGACAATACACAATATCACGTGATTATACGATTGTCAGTGGCGGTACCTTCATATAAGCCCAAAAGCCCGGCTGCCTTACTAAAATGGATGGATGAATTCACTTTTAATTTATTGTACCTAACCAGTAGTTTATGAGAAAATTGCGATGATACATACGTAGGTACCTACATACTCAGTCGAAAACAAAACTTTCTTTTTTTGAAATCGGTTAAAATTTTATTGGGCTTGCGTTATTTTGAAACCCTAGGCACGCCACTGACGATTGTATGAAGCGTGTACTCCTATGCCAGTACCTGCGTCGCGGGAAGGTACTAAAGGGTCACCGAGGCCCCTGGCAACACAGGCAACAGGAAGGAATACGGGTGGGTTTTAGTCAGTAAGAGTCTGACACACCCTAGCTCCGCCCAGAGCGGAAGAAGTTATTTGATGATTTTATCCATCCAAAAAAAAAATGTAAACACCAGTACCTGCGGGGTAACTGCGTAACACACTATCAGTAGCAATGAGTTTAACTCTGAAAGTTCAACATCATTCATTGCGTGATTTACGTTGCTGAGCACATCTATCAATTGCTGGTCGTTTGTCTCGCTAAAACTCAAGAACGGCTGGGCCGATTTAGCTGATTTTAGTTTTGAAATGTTTGGCGTAGTCCAGGGAAGGTTTAAACGGTGAGAAATAATAGGGTAGATAAGAAGGGTAGGGTAGATACTTAGTGCTAACCGTGCGAAGCCGGGCCGGGTAAAGCTAGTATACAAGGTGTAATTTTGCATTCTCGTCAAATTTCAG
The DNA here is from genome assembly GCA_905333075.3 of Atethmia centrago. Classification (NCBI taxonomy): domain Eukaryota; kingdom Metazoa; phylum Arthropoda; class Insecta; order Lepidoptera; family Noctuidae; genus Atethmia; species Atethmia centrago. Next base: position 22,947,760 of record HG995374.1, on the reverse strand, counting down.
GAAGCTGCTATGAAAGACATATAATTAAAGAAAATTACGATACCTGCTCAATAATTACTACATACTTGTTTTCTTAGTTACTTAAGTTTGACAGTTTTTTAGAATACACCACTTTCACAGAACAGAATCACCCCGTTGCGTATGCGGTAGTGTGTGTGTAAAAGGGCAGTTACAGTGCGGTATCACACGGACCGCGTTTTAACATGCGTGTCCCACAGATGCAGATTTCCGAAAAAATAGAAAAAAAAAAGATTTGCTTATTTTATTATTGATTCGTGTCGAAAACCATTAGCATATCCTTGAATTTTACGAGGAAGCAAAACGACACCTTGTATATATATAAATGAATTGACGTTTGTTAGTCTCACAAAAACTCGAGAACGGCTAAACGATTTGCCTAATTTTGGTATTGAAATATTTTTAGAAATCCAAGGAAGGTTTAAAAGGTGAGAAAATATAAAGAAATTGTAATAAAATTAGTAAAAGAGTAGTAACTATGAACAAAATATATGGTTGCATGAATTCACGATAGTATTTCAATCATTATCCACGATAGGATTTGGATGAATAAGGGTACGTAGGGTAGGGTAACTTTTAACAAAAAAAACAACAGACTTCCAAAATACACTACAAATTGAAAAATAACTTTAATTTCGGAAGTCGGTGTCTTTGGATCTGTATTTTAGTTTTTTGTCACTGACTTCCGAAATAAAAGTTATTTTTCAATGTTTAGTGTATTTTGAAAGTCGGTTTTTTTTTATAAAAAGATTTTTAATTTTCACTATTTAGTGGGTCAGTTTGTAATTTATCTAAGTTACAATAGCCTAATGTCAACTGCTCATCACCTTTTACAAAATATTGCTTTTCTTGTTGCAGGGACGTTCATTGTTGAGGAGTTCTCCTGGTAAGAACCAGAAGAACTGCCACTCACCATATGCATTGTGAGGAGCATAAATGGCTTAGCAACCATATTAAAGTACCTAATCCAATCGCAACTCGGTAATTACTTTTTATTAAGTAGTTCCGGTGGCCATCTGTGGTCTTCATCATCAATTCCACTCCACCAAATGGTGCTTTCCGAGAGAAAATGCATTAGTTACTGTAAAAAATACCTAAATCCTAAAAAAATTTAAAGTGTGCCTTTAAAATTCCAGGATTTCGCTCGATTTCCATGGGATCCCCTCATCAGATTATGGCTTAGTGACAATAGGACCACCTCGGGAGCATACCCTTTCAAACGAAAAAGAATTTTTAAAATCGGTTTACAATTGACGGAGAAATTGGCGAACAAACATAAAAAAATATATAAACATGTCGAATTGATATCCTCCTCCTTTTTGAAGTCGGTTAAAAAGAGTGTCCGTGGAGTTTCTAGCCCATTCTTCTCGATAGGTACCTACTACACTTTGGAATGAGCAACTAGCTTCATATTTCTAACTGACCTACTCCTTGACAATTCAAAAGTGCCTGTCATAATCTGCCTAGCCTTTTCCCAACTATGTTGGGGTCGGCTTCCTGTCTTGCTGAGTACCAGCTGAATACCAGTATTTTACATGGAGCGACTGCCTATCTGACCTCCACAACCCAGTTACTGGGTAACACGATACCCCTTGGTAAGACTGGTTGTCAGACTTTCGAGCTTCAGACGACCCGTAACGACTGTCAAAGATCTACAAATGACAGCCGGGATCAACGGCTTAACGTGCTTTTCGAGGCACGGAGGGGTTTTGGTATGTAAAGATGGTCACCCATCCACGGACGAACCGCGGCAAGCGTAGCTTAACCTGATAGATCGACCCGTGCGGCTGTTATTACTTAGCCACAAGCCCCTCCACTCCAGTTTATGATTGATAGTGTGTTATGCAATTAGGGTGCTGGTCCAATTGAAAAACAGCGTCAGGCACAAGTCGTCTCGTATTTTTGCTGAACTGGGCCTCTTTGGCATAGCCGTGAGCCCGTGAGGCACACATTCCTGCTAATTTCTTAAAACAGAATATTGTTTTTTTTTGTTCTTGTTTGCACTATAAGTGGTGTGTCTTTTTGCACGGGCGATTTAATATACAGGGTGGAATTTTGTAATGCCACCTGGAGGGAAAGTACTCTTAATACTGCAGATAGAAAGTTTTACTCAAAGGAAACATTCCTTTATTTTTGAATAGAAAGCAAACTGCATTCAAAGATTTTCGAAAATTCTCTTCTCCCACACCCGGGAATCGAACCGGCTAAAATCTAAAAAAAAATATACCTTGTACTTTTATTGCATCGATCGTTAGGGTCAATTATAAGGATGAAATCTCTCTATCAAACATGATAAATTAAATGAAAGGAAAACCAGGAAATCTTAAATTAATTTAATTATTTACAAAAAATGGTAAACTAACTAATTAGTTGCTCGAAATGGGCTCCATTCTCTTGGATACACAAATTTATTCTTTTAACGAATTCATTTCTAGTAACCTTTAATAAAGTGTTGTGGTGAATATTATAAATCGTATTCTGAACTTCAACTCTCTTTGAGTAAAATTTTTTTTTTTTGTAAATTTTTCTCTTTGAGTAAAATTTTGTATCTGCAGTATTAAGAGTACTTTCCCTCCAGGTGGCATTACAAAATTCCACCCTGTATACAACATGTCCCAAAATTCAACGATAAGCCAGCACCGGAGGATAGACCTGCCCATGACAACTCGGAGAAAAAAAGAAAAAAAATATATATCTCAATATTTTTTAAGTTATAAAAAAATATGAAATTCTTCAAAAATTGAGACCGTTAATGATATTTTTCACTACCATGACCACAATTTTTTTAATATTTCTGTTTTTTTGTTTTTATAGGCAACCTGAATAGCACTGCTATCTACCACAATTCTTAAAAAAAACAAAATACCTTTAGTTTTATCACAAAAATTAATGAAACTTATTTTATTCCCTACATTTTTTGAAGATTTTTACTTTTAACCAACTTTAACATATCGTGGTGTAAAAAAAAAGTATGAACACTAGTATGGCAAGTTTTTTTAAAAATTGACGCAACTAACCAACATTCCAAAATGGTATAATACTCTAGCAAAACAAGATATAAAAAAATATGTGTCTATTATTTCTAAACGGGGGCCAAATGACGGTCGGGTAATAAAAAAGTATAAGTTCTTGAAAAATGTTTATTATTTCAAAACAAATGGTACAAAAACAATTTCACGTGTAATTTATTACGTTATTAAAGCAAATGTTCGAATTGTTTGCCATCAGCATTAATACATGCACGACATCGCCTTAAAAATGATCGTTTTATTTGTCTTGCATATCTTCTGCTATTAATGTGTTCCGCAGCCTGAGTGATATTTTGACGAAGCTCGTCCAATGTCGCAATGGGTTTTGAGTAGACCCTGTCTTTAAGACAACCCCAATAGAAGAAGTCCAGGGGGTGTAAATCGGGTGAGCGGGGTGGCCATAAGATAGGACCAAGTCGCCCGATCCAACGCCCTGGATACTCTTGATTTAAATATTCTCGCACAGAACGGGCATAATGTGCTGGGCAACCATCATTTTGGAACCACATGTTTTGGAGATCACTTAAGGGCACGTCGTCTAACAATTCTTGCAAGTCATTTTGTAAAAAGTTCAAATAACTATTGCCATCTAAGTTTTCTTGTAACTCAAAGGGCCCAATTACTTTTCCATTTAATATGCCAAATGTCCATAGGTTAACCTTGAATTGATATTGGGATTTGTCTTGTCTCATCAAGTGCGGATTTTCATTGCTCCAACTATGTAGGTTGTGAAGATTTAAATACCCATCTTTCTTGCATGTTGTTTCATCCGACCATAGAATTTTGTCTAGGAATTGGGGATCTTCCCTGTGCCTTTGCAGCATCATACGGCAAAATGTGACTCGTAGTGGATAGTCTCGCAGTAATAACGTCTGCACACGCCTGTAGTGAAATGGGTGAAGCCTGTGACGTTTTAAAATTCGATGTGCAGAACTTTTCGGGATTCCTGTAGCTTCTTCTATGGCACGTACCGAAGTAGTCGAATCATTTTCTATCTCATTGAGAACTTCTTCATCACGATCCAATCTAGGTCTTCCAGCGTTTCTCCTACTGGATGGCATACGACCCTCCGAAAACGCTTGATGCGCATTAATAAACACTCGATAATCAGGATATCTTTGAGCATTTGGGTATCTTTCTCGATACAGTCTGCTAGCAGCGTTAGCATTACATCGGCATTCTCCATAGATGAGGTGCATATTAGCGTATTCCTGTGGTGTGTATGGTTGTGGTTGCGGCATGTTAAACGCCAAACAGTCCAAAATGCGCCAGAACTCCAAATCATAAAACACACAATCGTAGTCCAAGATAATGCCAGGTCAGTTAAGTTTGCAGGTCAATTCCAGTCCAAAAAGCCAAGCCAAAAGTCGTTAGTACGTACGAGAGACACGTGAGTTGAATACGGAACGGTGCGCAGTAAACAAAGGAGCAGAGCGTACTGAACTGACTTGCTGAGAGCTTCTCTACCTGCCCTGTTGTTGTCTCTTTTTAACGTAAATATCTCTAGCTATCTATCTCTCTCTAACTTCTAAGGTATGTATGCACCATTCAAATTCCTAGAAATTGTAACAAGAACCCATTTTGGGCATGTAGTAAAAGTGATTACTGACAACTACAATTTGAGGAATTTGGGCCCTGTTTAGAAATAATAGACACATATTTTTTTATATCTTGTTTTGCTAGAGTATTATACCATTTTGGAATGTTGGTTAGTTGCGTCAATTTTTAAAAAAACTTGCCATACTAGTGTTCATACTTTTTTTTTACACCACGATATGTTAAACTTGGTTAAAAGTAAAAATCTTCAAAAAATGTAGGGAATAAAATAAGTTTCATTAATTTTTGTGATAAAACTAAAGGTATTTTGGTTTTTTTAAGAATTGTGGTAGATAGCAGTGCTATTAAGGTTGCCTATAAAAACAAAAAAACAGAAATATTAAAAAAATTGTGGTCATGGTAGTGAAAAATATCATTTACGGTCTCAATTTTTGAAGAATTTCATATTTTTTTTATAACTTAATAAATATTGAGATATATATTTTTTTTCTTTTTTTCTCCGAGTTGCCATGGGCAGGTCTATCCTCCGGTGCTGGCTCATCGTTGAATTTTGGGACATGTTGTATATAATTATGTGATAATGCGAAGGTTTTAAATTGCGCACTGGATTTTCTACCCTCCGTGTTGAGCGGAGCATTGAGAATCGCACGCCCCTCTACTAAAATGTTTGTACAAACATTCGAAATAATTATGTATGCAACAAGCGTGCAGTTTTAAATAAAACATTCTCTACGTGCCAGCACGGCAAAAAAACAATGTTGGATTTTCAACTCTAGGCGCCAAACAGAGCGTTGAAAATCCACTAAGCAAAAAAAAATCCTCCATCATGGGCGTAGTCTACATAAATGTATCTTCTTTCTTCACCCAGATAGTTCTCTATTCAGAAGCCGGTTCATGGCTTACCTGTAAAACATCATCAGGAGTGGAGATCATGCCACCCCAGCGAGTGACTCTCGCCCGCGCCAGAGAGTTCGCCCAGCGAACCACCTCCTCTCGCTCCATTTGGTCAGCTAGCGCCCGCATTGAGGGGTTCGATAGACGCATCGCTCGCATGAATTCCTGGCACAAATATGAAAAAAAAAATATTTGTTAGGTAGTAGAACAGCCACAGTTTATTCGAATTTCGTTTCTAAAAGCTACTATTTATTAAATTCATTTCTTATTAGATTGAATTCATTTTATTTGATTTTTCGAAACCCAGAAAAGAATGTTAGATATCTCAAAAAATGGCGAAGTTATTGCGTTTAAAGTTTAAGCTAGACAGAGACAGCACTACTGCGATCTGACGTCACAACACAGGAACGCCATAGTACAGATGTTCTATGTCACGAAGTCCGTTTGGCTATGAATGTTGTCAAGCGTGCACATGCACATTGTTTTTGTGTGCGTAACCTCGAGAGCGCTCAGTGTCGATCGGGACACGGTCCGGATCAGTAGTGGTTTTTAGTTCGCGCCAAATTGTTTCACGGAGTAAGGTCAGCATGGCAACAAAACGAAGAAGAGTTGTCCATAGTGAGGTAATATTTATTTATACGTTTGGTGTGGCAAGTTATTGCCCCTTACATTTTTTTGATTGTGGACGGTTTATAAGGTGTCTGTAGTCTGTCTTAGGCTTATATTGCAGCCGCGGATAGTGTGTGTCGCGGGATTTAGAGAATCCTGCGGCTAGTGACAGCTAATGATGGCTGTCAGACGTCATAGTGCACCGGCGCCGAACGGAAGCATTTCGTCTCACCGCAAACCACGTTTTTTCAATCTCAGTTCATCGCGCCCGCAAAACCGCAAACTTTATTATGTTATCCCGTAATCCTTGGGGAAATACTGTGTTAAGTTTTCAAAATTAAAAATAATAACCCGCGTCCGATTAAATCCAAATTATAGACTTTCAAGTGACCAGTGTACGGGCAAGCAAGGTGGCCACCTGCCCAGAAGGATTCTTCAAGACTTTCGCCAGGAGAAGCACAGGTACCGCTTTTGCATTATTTGCTGGAGTTAGGCTACAGATGCCACCTGACCGTCACCAATTCCTCTTTGAAAGTTTGCTCAAAAAAAAGGCAAATTGAATTATTATGCATTCCAGATAATAATTTTTCTGTCGTCCTCGACCCGCAAGGATACACGGCTATTTATACGCCTGTCCCTCCAACGTTTTCAATTAAAATGTTATACAAAGATACTTAATATAGCAATAGAAGTATTTATAAAATTAATGTTTTTTTGTGTTATAAAATGTTTATATTACTTAATTATTTTGATTACATTTTGTTTTAGGGTCGAAACATGATAGCTAGTGTTTATCATTTTCTGCGAGAAGAATATGAATTTACAAAATCATTAATGGAACTCAACTGTGATTTGTCTCATTTACGAGACATTACACGCCGTACAGCTGAAGCTACGGGTGTGAGCCAAAAAAGAATATTAGCCAGTTCAAAGAATATTAAAAGAAGAGAAGGAATTGCCATCCACTTCATCAAAATTCACTTCACCTATGAAGAAAAGGAGAAAGCGAGATAATAAAGTGGATATAGATAATTTTACAGCCGATGTGGTTTGCAGTACTGTACAAGATTTCCATATTGTCCATAAACAAATTCCAACATTAGCTAAGTTAAGAACAGCATTGAATGAAAAAATCGGATTCGAAGGTTGTTTAGAAACTGTTCGCAAGTTACCTACTGTTGAAATTAGGTTACAAGTGGCGCAAAACAGAGAACAACCGTAAAGTCTTGACGGAGCGTCATGATATACAAATGTGGCGTTTAAAATATTAAAAAAAAATAACAGAGTACCGCTCTCAAAGTCGGCCCATTGTCTACACCGATGAGAGCTACGTCCTTTCGACACACGTGCGAAACAACACCTGGGCAAAAAAAAAGGAAAGAACTCCGTTTTTTTTAAATTAGCACAGGCACTCGCTTTATTTTAGTGCACGCGGGAACCAAGGATGGTTTTATTGAAAATGCTTTCTTGGTTTATAAGGCCAACTCAACAGCTGGTGATTATCATTCAAATATGAGCTATGATAACTATGTAAAATGGCTAAATGAAAAGTTGCTACCCAATTTACTTCCGCGCTCTGTCATTGTCTTAGACAATGCATCTTATCACAACACACGGGCTGAACGACTACCGACGCAATCTACAAAGAAAGCCGATATGCAGCAATGGCTCAGGGATAAGGGTATAGCATTTGATGAATCTCTTCTTAAATTGGAATTGTACGATACAATAAAGAAGTACAAAGCCCAACACGTAATCTACAAGATTGACGATTTTATAAAAAGCAAGGGTTTTGATGTCTTACGCCTTCCCCCTTATCACCCAGAATTAAATGCGATTGAAAATATTTGGGGGATCGTTAAAAATTATGTCGCATCTAAAAATATCGAGCAAAACATGACGAATACGGAAAGACTGATCAATGAAAGTTTGGGCCAAGTTAGCAGTGAAACGTGGCAAAAAACTTGTGCTCATGTTGAAAAAATTGAAAAAGAATATTTGAAATATTTTGATCTCGATTTTGAATTTATAATCAATGTACAAGATGATTCTGACGACAGCAAAACGGAATCGGAAATCGAAAATTTATCTGATAGTGATTGAAAATACTGAATAGTCCTACTTGTTTCGTTTCCATTCTGTAAAACCAATGCTTAATTAAATGCCTACATATTCTTAATATTTTTGTATTTATTGCAACCTAATCTAATTTATTTACAAAATGTATATACTTTTAAAACCAAAATTTTATTTAGATTATTAAATCTCGACTTGAATATATATCAGATTTTTTTGCTAACGTTACGTACTTTTACACACACAAGCGCGCTTGTCAGGATACGTCACTACTACAATCAAAGCCGAACGGACTTCGTGAAATAGAATATCTGTAACTTATACGTATAACATAACATAGCATAATTCAGTACAATGATCGGTTTGCGTGACAGGCGTAGATGAACGATTTCAACCATGTTTCTGAAAAATAAATAAAATTGGTGGAAAAACGGGGTTTTCCACCGATTTTATTTATTTTTTCAGAAACATTATTTCAGATAAGTATTAATTCATGTATATTCTTCAATCAATCAACTCAGCCTATAACAGTCCACTGCTAGACATAGGCCTGTCCCAGGCTGCGCCACAACATCCTGGTCTCCGCCTTCCGCATCCAGTCTGTCCCAGCCTTTTTAAGGTCGTCGGTCTATCAGGCTGGGGGGCATCCCACACTACGCTTGCCGATACGCGGTCTCCACTCCAGGACTCGTCTGCTCCACCGGCCATCTGTCCTTCGACAAACATGGCCACCCCACAGCCACTTACTCTGCAGGCTGGTAACTCCGGTTCTCTTCCGGATAACTTCATTTCTGATCTTATCTTTCAAAGAAACTCCGAGCATAGCCCTCTCCATGGCGCGCTGAGCGACCTTGAATTTGTGGACCAGCCCGACTGTCAGTGTCCAGGTTTATCATATGCTTGGCAGTGGTCAAATATCCCACCCATTCGCGATCACAAGTAAATCATTGTTGTTCTTACGGAAACCAAAGAAATCGCATAACGCGCGCATTTCGTAGTTTTATAACAGTTTATGGCAGTGCCATACTTATTAAATTGTGAAATTAATAGCGCAAGGCTTTGTAATTTAGTATTCAATTCATTATGCATATTATTATTCAACAATATTAATTAGATCATGCAGCTGACAAATGCTACAACTGCTACTATTAATTATTGCAATAATAATTATTAATCTGTCTTTGGCATCAGTCTTATTGGTGTAACTCAAGAGTAGAAAGTTTGCATGCCCAGGATAGACATCAGGACAAACACACTGCAGTTCTCTTAGCCTAAAATGTGTATCTAAGCATACCAACTTACTTTCAACAACGCCAGTTCTCGTTTATGTTCGTTTATCACAAGTCTCTGTTCGGCCAATTCCAGTTCGTAGTCATTTAATTTTCCTTGATGTGTTGCAATAAGTGCCCGTAACTCACGGACACAGTTGTGTTCAGCCAGTTCATCTTTCGGTATCACAAGCCCGCAACCCGCTTCACATGGCATTGGCCTTTTGGGATTGTATTCGCCTTTAAAAGATAATATAATTAGTAATTAACTAATATGTTATGTTTATCTTATCAGTAACAACATTATAACTTAATGGGTAGATAACAAGATCAGCTATCAATTAATTTAGGTTCCATACATTTTCTTCTATAACATTTTTTTTACATGTACTTATTTAGGATACCAATAATGTACAAAAAAAAAAATTTTCTTCCTACTTGAAGGAAAGCACCAAATGGCACTTGGCATCATAAATATATTTACTAAACTTAAACATACATTCAACTAAATGGGACGCTAGTGAATCCAGTTTCAGGACAGCGTTGCACCCATGCGGTGCGTTGTCACAACTCGTACACAGTCTATAAAGGAAACATTGCATTTGTATTATAACATCTTTCTCTCTCATTATGATAGCCGTCTCGATGACTCAAGTGTTCAAGCTAGTTGATGAATACTATATGAAGTAATATCTATATTGATACACTAACAATAATGTTTTGATTCATAAACATTACTACTGTTACTCAAATATGATTGAATTAATTACACGACTCCATTATCTGATTATTACAACACAATTGCTTTTTAACTAATGATATTTATTATATAAACCCTTGCAAAACAATCACAGTGTGTGACCTACAAACCAATAAGAAACCATGACATTCTTGTGAAATAATCACCTTGATAGTAAGTTGCGTAGTATTCTGGGAACAGGTCTGAGCTGGCTGGCGGTGACGGCCTGTCGGTCCACAGGGCAGGTGGGCTGGCGACTGATCCACTCCGTTATACAAGCGCGACAGAACGCGTGCTCGCAAGCAGGGGCCTACACAAATACATTCATTCATAACAACATACATATTATACACACTTCCTCATTAAAAACCATACAGAAAATGGGCACAAACCTGAAGTGGGTCCTCTAGAACTCCTGAACAAATAGGACAAATGAGTTCTTCATCAACGTCGCCTTGAAATCTTTTGATTTCAAATCCCATGTTTGTTATTTTCGCACCGGATTGACAAACATCAGTCCGGTGTGTTCTTGCGTGGAATTTGGACTATATACAAAACTGCAATTGCAGGAAATGCCAATAACAAATAATAAAATCAGCACAGTTTGCTTTGCTTTCCTTCCAAATGATTTTTTAACAACGTTACCACAGACTGATATAAAATTGATTATCAACTATAGTGATGAGTCCCTCACTCATGAGGTCCCTCGTTTGAGGTCCTCGTGATCGCAAATTGAAAGAGTTACTCGATTTTCAACAATGAACCACCTCATTACCTCACCTCACCTCATTCGTTCACGCGTCCTCAAAAATTGACATTGACAATATGAAATTGTGGCGAGGGGTGAGGCGAGCGAGGTGAGGCGTGAGGCGTGACTCGCGAGTGAGTATTGAGTGGTTGAGTGATGAGCTCCTCAACGAGTGAGCGAATGAACCGATTTAAAAAATTGTATAGAATTAAAGAATGAGTGAGGTGAGGTCTGGTCTCGATTTTTTGGCAGCATAATAAACATTAACATTATGATTTTGGTATGTACCTAATGAAATAATGTACCTAAGTATGTAATGATGTTAGTTGTGTCATGTGTGTGTGGTGAGTGTGATACTGATGTTTGGTAGGATATTAATTATTTAGATTAAAGTACGAACACAAACAAAACAAAAGTCTACGTAATTGTTACAAGAAAATCACGTAAACTGTTAAAATTAGTATGTAACATTATTAGTCAAAACGAATTTTAAAGAAAATATTTTTATTTCAGCTATGGTTAATTATTATGAACTCTAAAAGCATCAGCATTAGATTGATAATCAAGTGTCATTGATTCGTTTATTTTGGCGGTCTAAAATTTATGAGCGAAAGAAAATGATATGTGTGAGAGGTGAGAGAGATTTGCTTAATCGGACGGAGAGTCGTGAGTACTCGTGAATGTCGTCGCGCCCGCCCGCCTCGCTCCCTCGCACGTTCGGCTGAGTTCGGCTCGGGCTCACGACTCGTGAGGTGAATACGCCGTTGAGGATTCCTCAAATCCTCACCTCAAATGAGGGGTACCTCGTGAGGACCTCACGAGGCAAAATGAGGTGCTCCCTCATCCTCAAATTAAATTGATGAGTTACCCATCACTAATCAACTAGGAAATGTCAAAAAAGTCAAAATGTACCTAATGCCGTCTTCAATTAGTCGAGTTATGTAAAATGTATCGAAATTGCTAAAGTTCACTCGGTGTGACCAAGTAAAGAAGACAGTAAAGAAAATATTCTTTTTGTCTCTGCCAAGCAACTGTTGCCATGTTGTTTTAGAAAATACCCCTGCATCAAACCCCCCTACATCAAATTGGTTACTATTATGCCCTTTAGTTTTTACAGCGTTATATACTATTTTTAACCGACATCAAAAACGTCAATTCGATTGTATTTTTTCTTCTTTTTATGTCTACCTCAGAATTATATATTATTATTTTATACAGTGATTTATGTATTTTCATCAACAAGTCCTCATCTAATATCATTTATTAGTGAAGTGGAACCATTAAGATAGGAAAAACATATATTTATATGTCAATGAGTGGAACTGATGAATAAGACCACAGATAGCCACCGGAACTCCTGAATGATAAGTATTTCCCGGGTGGCGAAAAGATATGTCGATTAAGATAGATAAGCGATTATGATGATTATTCCATCCAAATGTTGTCTGTAAAAGATCGCTTTTAGGGATAAGACCGCCCATTGTGTCACCACTGTAAAATTTCAACATTTATATAAGTAATTTTTATGGAGTACATACCTAATAAAGACTATGATGAAGAAAATTGAAATAAACGGTTCTCATCAAACTGATGTGATGATAAAAGCCAGTAGGTAGGCACCGGAACTCCGTAATACAACAATGTATTCTAGCCGTTATTAGGCTTACTGGAATTGTCATGAAATGCACTCTGGCTGTAAATTACTTTTAAATGACTTCAAACAAAAACAAGGAGATTATTAATTCGTCTATATATCGTACACCCAGAACAACACTGGGGTGCAGTAACTGCGAAGCGGTTCTTTGACTCTGCCGTCATCCATCGCAACCCTCTGGTTGTTCAGGCCGCCAGTTATAGGCCCTCCTCTATTAGCTCTATTCGCCGCCCAAGGCATAGACCGGGGTCGCGTGAAGGTACTAAAGGGTTACCGAGGCCCCTGGTAACACAGGCAGCGGAAGGAATACGGGTGGGTTTTAGTCAGTAAGAGTCTGACACACTCTCCCACTCCACCCAGAGCGGGAGAAGTTGTTTGATGACTCATACGCTCACCGACCCTGATGACCCCATTACCCTCTTCCAGGAAAGCAGTAGGGCCACGTGTACAGTGCACAAAACACACAGACCGACCTTCCGACCTCGCCAACGAGGTCCCTCGCGAAGACCCCGACGTAATTGTCCCCTCTCGACCCTTGCTCGATGAAGTGCCAGCCCGCGCCGCAGCTGAGCCCGTAGCTTTAAACTCCCCGAATAATAATAACTATCCAATTCTGATCCAGCCTGTCTCACCTTGCTGTCCTCCCCCCAGCGACGCCCTAAGCCTGGGTTCGTACCCCACAGGGGGTGCCCTTAGCATGCAGTCGCTTAGTAACGTAAGTAATTCACCCCTGGCTGGAGACGTTGAGTCCGCTTAAGGCAGCCACAGGATAGTCCGGTTGAGTAGTCATCACCTCTCAAGGCCAACTACAAGATGACAATCACAAAAAAAAAACACTGCACTAAGTCAAACAGACTTTTCTGAATCAACGAAAAACCGTCCAGAATATTGCAAGTGAAGAATACAATGCGTATCAGCGTATAGAGTTCAGTTGATTCAAAACGCGTTAATTAGCAAAATAATGCATTTTTTTACCTAATTCACTGTTGTGAAATGTTCGAATGAAATAAAAAATAAGTAATTATTTTTTCTGAAATAATGCACTATTATTCTACTGTTTTTATTGAGATTCAATTGCAATAATGACTCATTTGTTTGGTTTTCAGGAATATACCTATTAAAATGAAATAAAAGACAAAAGTTTATTGAAACCAGTGAGTACCTATATTTTGAACATAAACTAGTACTCGTTAAAAATCGGTAGTGTTAATTAAAACATGTTAATCACAAAAAAAAAACAAAAAAGTCTTCAAAAAATCTTTGGAATCCCCCACTGTAGAAGGACCCGGTCTAATGGATGATGAGCTGGAGTCTGACGAGGAGCTCGAGGAGAAAGAAGAAAGCAATGTTCTTGGAATTACAAGAGGCCGCGATATTTGTTTAGCAGGTATAAAAAAGTAAGAACCATATCCACATCATCTATAAAATCTAATCTAGATTAGGAACGGGTACCTCCCTATCTGGTGATTCATCGGCCGATGCTGCCGCTGATGTCGCATCAATTGATGCTGAAAAGGTTATATTTTCGATGTTTTCCACGGTGCTTTGTTGAACAGAAGGTTAGGAGGAGAAGGAGGGAGGTTTGGTTTCTTCTGTGGCTACTTCCGTTGCCTTTTTAAGTAACAGGAGACCACAACCCCTCACCTGCGAAATAACAAGTAAAAATTTAATAATTTCAACAATATTGCATTTGTTATTTGCGGAAATCGCGAAACGTCTAGTTGATGTAACTGGTGACCGAAAAGCTGGCGGCTTTCTCGCGCAACGCATCAGCATTGCAATTCAGCGAGGAAATGCCGCCAGCATCCTCGGTACAATGCCCCGAGGGCCTTTTTTAAGCTTAACTTAGTTTTAATTTAATTTAGTTAATGTTAATAGTCATCTTGTAATTTGGTTATGTAAATAAATATATTGCATTATCTCAAAAATAATAATTAATCTTCTTGTAAATAAAGAACAATATAAATTGTAAATATATTTCTTTTAATTTATAATCTACTTAAGTTACAATTCTGAGTATAAAAATATAATTTATCATGATTTTTAGCAAAATTAGGATATAATTTATATCTACCATCAATAGTGTATTATTTCACAGATTTTCACCTTTTGTGAATACTAAATCACTTTGGAATAATACAAAACTTGTGCGGTGGTCCCATTATACTTTATTATTTTTTTTTTAAAACTTCCTGTTGTTTACGTATCAAGTAGTAGTATAAGAATTAGTTTAGGATAGGTACCTACCACAACTAAAAAGTGAAAAATAACAAAAACAACCAACTTCCAAAAACAAAAACAAGAAGTCGGTTGCAAAAAATGAAAATACAGAACTAAAGACACGTCGTGTTTTTTTTTTGGAAGTCGATTGTTTTTTTTATATTCCTCATGTAGTTACAAACGCGATTGATTATTGGATCGAATGAAATAATAAACAAAGTCGTATAAAAATCAATACAAAGATCTTATATTTTTCTAATTTACCTGTTAAGTGGGTATTAATTCTGTCTTGGCAACATTGCTGTCTTCCTGCCATTTGCCAACAAATCTGCCTATCCTTTTTTTTCTGCCATTATGTGCCATTGTAAAATGGATCTGGGCAAAGGGTGCTGATAAAACGCAGTTTTCTTCTTAATTTATATAGAAAAATCACAAAATTAGATTCCAAAATGAGCGTCTTTAAGTCAGCCATTGGCTATTTCAGCTCAGGAGGCGCTAACGGTGGCAGTGATAATGATTTTGTTGGTCAGTTTGTTGAAATAGGAAATATGAAATTGAGAGTTAAAAAGGTGATCGCAGAAGGTAAGTCAATATAAAATTGTAATAACTGTTTCATGCTCAACCTAGAGTAACTCGTAAACTTAAGATTGTTGTCGTATTTCGTGTAGGTTGGTGCAGTACACGTACTAACGTCATAGAAATGGGGGCGTAAGGGTACATTGTCCGACAAATGTTTGGGGTCGTTATGATGAGCATATCCGATACGACACTCGAGCTAATTTCGCTGTAATAAAGTGAACGAACCTTTAAATTACATTGACTTTAACATTGTTATGATGAAATAATTTTTCCTATAAAGTTTGAATTTTTTTGTGTAAACTTTGTGGCTTGCTCATTCGTTTTTAGAGAATATATGAAGCTAAGCAAACATCAAGATTATTTTATTTCACTCATATCAGTCTTGCATGTTCTAAGGTCATATAAATTAGTTTGAATTACAGTGATTCATACCAACGTGGAGTGAATGAAAAAAAATATTGGTTTATCAGCAGATATAATTCTAGTAAAAGTAATATTATCTTTTTCATAGTGTATACTGTCATCAGTTGATGCCACCTACCCATATGTCAGTATGGTAGAAAAGTGGTTAAACAATTATTACCTATTCATACTTGTTCCATCTTTAGTAGAGAAGAGTATTTGCCCTGGATGATTTATATGCAGACTATTGCTTACAGCCCTTAAAAAAGTTCCAATAAGATTGCTGTAATTAACAGTAAGAGAAGATTGTCTTGCCATATGTTGTGCAGACTGATTGGTGGTGATTGCACTATGATGATCAAACATAGAATGATACTGCTGCCAATGCTCTTCCCTTAAACCCTTAGTTGTCTGCTTACTAGAAATCACATATTGTGGTATATTTTTGGAGGCCGCTGCTTTATAAAATTGTGTGAAATCCCCAAATGTTTCCATAATTAGCTTTGTCTAAATTTATTTACTATGTTCTTGAGGTTATAAAACTTTCCTGGAGGCATTGGTTGCCCTATTGTTAACTTTCCTACTAATGTCTGCAAAATATACTAGGAAATTGAACAGAAAATGTCAAGTTTTTAATTAATCATAAAACTGTTAACAGGAAATTGATTAAAAAACCTAAATAATTGGTCTATTGACAATATTCCTACTAAGTCTTTTCTATTTCAGGTGGTTTTGCTTTTGTGTTTGTTGCTCAAGATGTATCCACTGGCACCGAATATGCCTTGAAAAGGTTAATGGCAGCTGATGATCAGGCAAACAAAAACATTATTCAAGAAATTAGCATATTAAAAAAATTATCAGGTCACCCTAATATAATCAAATATATAGCAGCATCTTTTATTGATAAGGCGAAGACATCACATGGGATGGGAGAGTATTTGTTGTTGACGGACTTATGCAGCGGGGGAAGCTTGATGGAAGCTCTGCAGAACAGAGGAACGGCCTTCCCTCTTCCAACGATACTTAGGGTATTCTACCAAACCTGCCGGTCTGTGCAGCATATGCACGCACAAGTGCCTCCTATCGCGCATCGTGATCTCAAATTAGAAAATTTCTTAATATCTAATGAAGGTAACATGTTTTGTCTTATGTAATAACAGCATGATACTTTAAGGAAGATTTGACTGATGTGACTACTGTATATTAAACACTGTGTGGTGTTCTAATACACTTTATTGATTTTTGTAGGTACAATAAAATTATGTGATTTTGGTTCAGCTACAACAGATATCTATTCACCAAATCCTTCCTGGAGTGCAAATCAAAGAAATATGTTGGAGGAAACCGTAAGTTGTCCTTTATTACCTAAGTAAATGAATGTTACTTTATGTAGAACTTGTGTGATTCTTATTGGACTATTTCCTCTCATTACTTACATATTATGTAAACATCATACACACAAATAACATCACTTCTGGTTTCTTCATTTCCAGCTGGCCCAATTCACCACTCCTATGTACAGAGCACCTGAAATGTTAGATACTTGGGACAATCGCAAGATTGACCACAGTGTAGATGTCTGGGCACTAGGATGCATCCTCTACACACTGTGCTATATGCAACATCCATTTGAAGATTCTGCTAAACTTGCAATTCTAAATGGAAACTATAATCTTAACCCCAATGATCAACGCTATAAATGTTTTCATGAAGTTATAAGTGAGTAAAATTACTTGTTTCAATATTATGTTTTATCTGTGAATTAAAATATGTGATTGTGATGTGTTTTGTCCCCAGGTGGTTGCCTATCAGTGAACCCCGAAGAGCGCTTGACAATAAGTAGTGTGCTGGAGCGATTGGCGGCGATAGCGGAGTCCAATAATGTCAATCTCAAGCAACCACTCAAATTTGAGCGTAAAAAAGTTGAACAATCTGTGGCCACTAGCTCGCCAGGTAATAAGAAGTCAAGTAAATATTACACTACCATATCCTAAGAGAAATGTCGCGGCGCGGCACGTTCAACATTTTGTGATAAATTCGAGACAGAGTCGCCTAAACGTTTACATTGAGTTGCGAGCGCGCGTTTCACTTATCCATCCCCTACGGACCATCGTTCTGTTCTGTTGCATTAAATACTCGAGCTAAAAATGGTCAAGTATTTTTTGACTTTTTACACTCAAATTTTTTTATTTTTTCCATATATTTATTTTGAGTTCCTTAGAAAGGTTATTAAACAAAATGTGAGATTTATTTACATTCCAATGTTGATTATCACCAAAAATTGAACATCACCAAAGGTAAGGCAATGTTGAATAAATTGTTCTCTGAATGAAATAAGGTAGTATAGCATTTATTTGACTTGAATCAAAATTGATTATTTATGTTGCTTCAATGCTGAGATGCATTAACATGACGTTGGTAAAGTTAGACATTTAATATATTCGAGCATTTCTTTGTGAATGGAAAAAGCTCAGACTGTGCATTTACATAGTGCAATATTAGCCATGATGTTTCATGAACAGTGAAAGTTTATAAGCTTTAATTTGATATTTAAGTCTGATTATGAAAGAAGACTTGAAAGATTCACAGTGATAGAATAATAGAATGGTCACTAAAATTATAAAACAAGATACCAGACAAAATTGACACTTGTCGCTAATTCTTCTAACTTTCTTCTTGAATAATCTTATTACCAAAAAGTCAGTGTGCATTTATGAAATGCATACCTTATATAGTTAGATAGGATACTTGTCGCTAGTTAGAATCTTTACTATATTTTAGGTGTAATTATTAAACTGTCTATACATTCCTGTAACTTAATTGGGCTATATATACAATTTCACACCAATGTCTAAACCCCTTACTATATTAGGTATATTATTTTTCTATTTAGTCTAATAGTTAATATTAAATAAATATCCAGTTATAGTATATAGAAAAATGTACAGTGGTACTAAATCTGGATAACGACTAGTATATTTTATGATATTTATATTGGCTTATAATAACACGTTTGAGAGTATATATGTGAACTAACATTGGTTGCGGTAGCGCCGCGGCTCATCGTTGGCATTTAACGGTATTGGTGGCTTGGTGGTCTCGGCACCCTCGCGCACTTGTCACGTAGATAATATTTTGGCTCTTATATTTTAAGTTCTTTGTGTGTATATAACTAGTCTATTACTTAGATCGGTGTATTCTATTACACTGCTTGTTATCACAATATTTGTGTTGATGCAATCAAACACTATGATTAAAATCATAGATCAGTCCAAACTTTCCAGACAATATAAGGAAATGATATGTTAAACTGAGGTACAAGTATTGAATTAGAGTAGATTTATATGATATTATAGAATACATGATGTTTAACGTTCATACTTATGTCATTAGTTGGTATCACAAAAGTTAGTGTTTCTATAAACACTGTCTTACACTTATGTCATTGAATCATTATTTCTGTTGTGCATATTATTATTTAGTCATGTGGGAGCTTAATATAGATAAATAAATGAGTATATTCTTCACAGCCGTCGTTTGATTTTATTTTTAACGCATTTTGAGTGGCTCAGATATTGAAAGTGAGTTCTATGGTTGGGCGCTCCGTGTGTGGACAAATGTGGGTATAATGTGTTTGTAACATAAATGCTCTGTTACTGATCAGATTCACGTTCGCTTTCAACTAACATGATGGTTTGCACTGTAGATCTACTGGTTGCACATTCGTAGGCACGATTGTAAACTTTTAATATCAACTAACAATTCATTTGGCGTAAATTGCTAAGAATAATTTATTTAATTAACTATTTTTTGGTTCTATTGGGTGGCTAACACAATGTATGGGTATTCCGTATAGCAGAGGCGAATAGAATAAACGTGTACAGCTCAAGGAATAGTTAACTATAAATCATCATCACAGCTGAAGAGGTGTATTGCGTTAACAGATATTGATCTAAGATGCGCACGTGATAAGTGGTGTGATGATCGTTTCATATGTGGATACGTTGCATCGTGACATAACTAACTGTTCAATTAGGACATAGCGTTCGAATCTGTACCTAACAGTTGACTTCTCCATTTTAAACCTTATTGCCTAATTATTAAAACCGTCGCAAGTCAAACACTTAAATTACAGTCTGCAGCTTAAAATCTTGCGCTAAAAAGGACCTTATGTCATTGCATCAAAATCCTTTCAACAGTTGAGCAGTGGAAACCTCATAAACTCTCGCTTATATATCAAAATTGATGAATGTGTGAACAAAACAATTGAACTCTTATAAATTATCCTCAACTTCATCGCAAACGCAGTCTCTCATTTGTTCTACAATAATTGCCTATTGCTATTACACGCAACATTTTTCCTTGCGATATTCAAATAGGAAAAATGTACTGCGGTATCTACGTGTTAACCAACTGTAATCTTTTCCACATAACTACTTATGTATGATGATTGCCCGTTTATACCGAGTCCTAGCAATGTGTGATGCGTAGGAGTGTCATAATTGAATACGGAGCGTACTTGAGCTTGATTTACTCGCCTGGCGGGGTCATATGCTGTTGGTCGAATCATACTGAGAAAATAAACTAATAACTATCTTGATGTATATTGCTTCCTACTTCTTATTGGTTCATAGATTTCTTGGGTGGTTTCTCTACTTATATTTCCTTTTTTTTTTATTAATTAGCTTGGATACATTTTCATTTTGATTGTTATTTTTCATGTTTTTGCTCGTTCTCGGGGTGAAATGTGTTAATAAACATGCTTAATTTAAAATCATAATTTCATGTTCATTATGTATCATCACAGCTTTAAATTGAAAAATGTACAAAAAATTACAGGGACACAAATAACCATATAAAATTTAAAATATTTTTATATTATCAAATTAGTATTTCAAGCACTTTTTCATGGTCATATTAATTAATCATTTTTACTAATTTGAATAAGACATTTATATTTTTATGAATACATTTATTTTTACTTCTTTTCACTAACACTATACTGTTATAAAATTATTTTTAACTCACTATTAAAAATATTTGTTACTTTTATCTAATCTTGAAGGATTGATAACTGTTTAGATACCGTATAGAACTACTTAGTAGGCCCGACGGTATGCGATATAAGTAATTACGAAGAGGCATGAATACGAAATATTTCAACTATCGTTATTTAAAAAAAATGTTAATGAATGGAATCTGCCATGCATGTTAGCCAAGGAATCAGTGCTTATATATTTTTTTTCTTTTGAATGGTCATAACACATTGCATGTACCTGTGTGTAGAGTATCAGAAGTCCCTCGCCTCTTTTTATATAAAAAAAAAACAATTAAATATTGTGATTAAGTTATTTTCTGTAGTGATCGCACCACGGCGCGATGTATCTAATAATTAATTAAATGCTTTATCTGCATAAAGATAGCATGTTGAAATCAACACCACGACTCCAGTGAAGTGTTTACAATCAATATATTGACACATTTATATTAGATTATGTACTTACTATGGTGTAAGATAACGCTCAATCGATAACTAGACAACTTCAGCGGCTTGATCGATACTATTAAGATATATGATCGTTAGTTGATAGAGGCGTGGGAATTCTGTGTTGTAGAATAATGTGTATGCAATACATATCACGTTTTCTTTTTCATTTTAGGTGTTTTCAACTTTTTCGGATGCCCAATAGTTTTCTCGTTTAAATGACCCGCTGCGCTAGCATGAACCCTTGCATCGGACACCCATCACACATTGACGCTTGCTAGAACCATTGGATATGCTCGCAATGATGAGTATTCATTGTTTTTATTATTAATGTTTAACTATATTTAATAATGTTGTTATTGCCTTTAGAATATTTTATCTTATAAACCACTCGATGGTTGTTTATGTTTGACAGCGATGTACCAATAATTTGTTGACTAAATTCGATGTTTGAAGACTAAATAAATTTGTACCTAACTTTTGACAAATGGGGCAGTTATTATATCTGTGAGCAGTAATCTCTGTCCGCCAAACGAATTTGTATAGAATCATTCATAGGAGTCTATGCAGTTTTAACGATGACAATAATATTACAATTCTCTTTGTATTTATATAAACCCAAGGCTATAGATATTGTAGGTCCGTCCGTACTTAGATTTTAGTATACTTCTACTTTTTCCAATACACTTTTTCCTTTTATTTTGTAGCCTAATTAAAAGACAGTTTAAAGTCTTAATTCTTAAATGTGACTGTTGCTTTCGAATAAGTAAATCTTCCAGCTATATTTCCACATTCCATGAAAAGGTACAAAAGTGAAGATGTCGGTCGATAGTATTAATTAGTTACCATAATTGTTATGTAATTACGAGTTTAAGATTTCTGTTATATTACATGCAGTACGTTTATAGTATTCGACTTGGTACTTATTAGAATAGAATTCAGGTAAAGTGCATTTTTATTTGCACTTGACCTTTTATGGCATTCCAAAATATAAAAACAGGAGTAAACAAAACAGTTTATGGTTAATTCGATTTCTTGGCTAAAATTCGCTTAAATAAATATCTGCGTAAAGCTTCAAATTCACGGCATTCGATGTATTAAGTGCTTCGATGTTTTAAATAAAAAAATAAGTACTACTTTCAAATTATTCAAGAAATATATAAAGTTAGAAAACCAAATCAAACTGCGCTGTGAAAATATGATTGTAGCAGTGGGAGAATCTAAAAAAGCATAGGATGTAAAAGAATGCGTGCTTCAGAAATAATCGTTTAATTTATGGTACACTGGCAAAACGGCTATTACTTTTGCCATTCGCTATAAACAATTAAAAAACAAAATGTTTTATAAGGTGCTTTTAATTTAAATTCATACATTTAATTTAGGAAAATAAGCATTTACCCCAATTTATGTCAAAATATATTCTCAACTTGAATTTATTAGATCAAGTTAACACTAAGATATATTATAAAAATGTTAGTATTTTGCTCACTAAAGTATTGAATTTACTGGTTGATAGAAAATATTCCTAAATAGTTTTCTATTATAGATATCCAAGTCTTCTGTAGTTCCAAGTATTCCGAAGAATATTTAAAAAAAGTATTATTGCGGTTCCTGTGAACTTGGTCATCTTGACGCATTTTCTATTTCTCTTTGACAAATTATTATTATTAAAACGGCGTTACCAACCTAGGTATATTCTATGAAAGTCGTTATGAGTTTTAGTTCCTATTTTATCGATATATAAAAATATCTGCGTATGCGCAACAGACGGTCTTTTGTTTATAGAGAGGCATGGAAAGTAGGATTTTGGTTTGTTTTTGACCAGTTTACAACACATTTTTTAACTCAATCATAAAAAAAAAATGTAAGTGGTATATCAAAAAAGAAATTGATGTCCTTGAGGGTTGGTAACGAAAATGCATTAAAGAGTTTGGCTTTTCAATGCATTTTTGGTCGAGAACAACGAAAATTCGTCAAAATGGTGCATTTCCAACAGGGACCTTTAGACACTATTAACAATAGGTAAGTAAAATTGATTATTTTTAAAATACTTTCATAAATGTGTTCAACAATATTAAGTTGTTAAAAAGTATATTGTTGTGATGTAAAACATTTTTCATTATATTCGATTTTAAATTATATATTTTCTTTAAACTTTTTGGTATGTTTGAATGCACATGTGATTTTTTGAAACAATACTGATTTGTTTTATATTATATTCGAATAGTTAATTTAAAAGAGATAGTGTTTAGACGAGCAATATTTTTGTTACTATCTAGAAGTTTAAGTGTAAACATGTACGATATTTAATGTTAGAAATAAATATCTAGTACTCTATAATGTTGTTTTTGTAATGTCTTGAATGAACCTTGTGATGTTTTAACACTTTTGAATAATGTAAACTGAAGTACCTAATACTTTAAACAACATTGCAACAACATGTCAATTATTTTGTGATGGCACTCAGGATCAAAACGTTAGCAATGTCAGAGTGAGAACACGCTAGATAGCTATGCGTAAAATAGAGAGGGAGCCAATCATCTGTCTGCCTCGAGTGCCATCGCTAAATAATCTATCTGTACACAGATTGAAATCTACGATGACATTGCTATTGAATCATAGTAACTAATATACATTAGGATGAAATTGTAATACATATACACAATCAAACATTATAATAAAAGCCAAGAATAGAGGATTATCATAATCCTCTGTAAAACATGTAAGATTTACTTGACCATCATTTGAGGCTCCATTCAGTACCAATTGACACACAAAATTGCGCCAAAATAACTGTCACTTCTTCGCATTTATTAACTTTTGTTTTTTATTTTAGCCACCAAAGAGCCGGCGGCTGTCATCCAGGAGGTGCCGAACTCCCGGCCGCCTGAGCCGAGTCGCCCCCCGCCGCCCGCGCGCCCCCCGGCCGCGCCTCACTACCAGCCACCTTTGCCACCAACACCGGCCAACTCTGGGGGGCTGTTCTCGTCTATCAAAGGAGGTGCTGGAAGCTTCTTAAAGAATTTGAAGGATACCTCTTCGAAGGTTATGCAAACTGTGCAACAGTGAGTATCAGAACATATAATTGTTATACGTGTATTACTAGTATATACTTTAAGGCGCTGACAAGACGCCAAACGACCAAAATAGGATTGTCTTAAGAAAAAAAATTGCCAAATCTGTGTAGTTTGTGGTACCGGAAAAATATATGTTAATTTTGAACATATTTCCCAGAACTTGGTTGTTACCAAAACACGTTTTGAAAAAAATCTCGATACGAACTAACGATAAACTAACCTCTTATCTTGAGTTCCATTCCAAAATATCTGCATTAAATATCAACATAAGTTCCGTATTTAATTACAAGAACAAGAAAGTCCTAATTGAATGCAGAACTTGGTTGTTTTTTTATTTTCGATTACTCAACTAAATTTTGAGTAAATAGATAATTGCTTCATATTTTGCAATAAATTACAAGCGTTGTGTCATCGCGCTTCTCTTTCTTTTCTTTGCAATCTGACAATGACCGCGGTTTAGGTGTTGTCAGCGTCTTAAATCGATCATTCTCAGCAGGATTAGCACGAGAACCGTAGAGAAGCGTTTTGTCGACGGAAGAGTAGACAAAAATGACGTTTTCGCGTAGAGAGTTGACAGTTTTCTAACGAGAAATGTAGACAAGCGATTTGTATTCTACAGTAGAGTAGATATAGAAAGCGTCATGCTAAGCTTGCTGAAGATCGCCAAGTATTAGATCCCTTTAATTGATCCTTCTCTTGAGGTCGCCATGGTCCAAAGGATAGTATTTAAACCAATTTTAATAAATCTATAAAAATAATTGAAAAAATATTTTGGAAATGGGCTTTCTGCACTCTCTTAGACCGTCGATCGCCGATCTCTTGTGTAGTCGATAAATTAAAAATATGTTGCGTTTGTTATGACTCATTTTTCTTTGCTTTTCAGGTCAATAGCTAGAACAGATTTGGATATTAGCTACATAACTAGTCGTTTAATAGTGATGCCTTACCCTTCAGAGGGTTTAGAAAGCGCTTATAAAACCAACCATATTGATGATGTCCGGGTAAGATTTTATTCTGTACTAACTGCTGCCCGTGGCTTTGCCCGCGTGGATTTTTTTAAAATAAAAGTAGCCCAAGCGATCCCAGCGATCTCAGCGGCGGCAGAGATCTCTCGCGTCCGGCCCTGGTTCAGGCCATGGTACGGAGCGAGAGGGCATGGGCAGCCGTCACCTCCTTCTGCGTAGCAGTAATGCTCGCGAAGGAGGAGGTGGGACGGTTGAGGTAAAGGCAAATTTCGCGCCCTCTCGCCCCCTAGCCGCCGCAGGAGACGTCCTGGGCGTCGGGAATCCCGGGCGGATTTCCGGCCACCGTAGGCGCGGGCTTGCGGATGGTGAGCAATGGGTAGCTCACCGTCCGGTAAGGACCAGGCCCGGGTCGACGGCGCGTCGTATTCCACGCGCGCCTCAAAGAGATGTCGTCAGCACAATGTAGGAGTCCGCTAGGGCCGATACCTGCCGGGGTCACGGGAAGGTACTAATGGGTCATCTAGGCCCCTGGCAATACAGGCAACAGGGAGGAATACGGGTGGGTTTTAGTCAGTAAGAGTCTGACACACCCTCCCGCTCCGCCCAGAGCGGGAGAAGTTATTTGATGATTTCCCATCCAAAAAATAAAGTTAAAACTTATTTAGTTTAGTTTGTTGAAGTTAGTTATTATTCCTGTCGTATGGCAGATTTGCTGAGTGTAAATTATGCATATTGTTCAAGGAAACGAACATAAACACTAGCCTCTGTAATTTGCTTCCCTGTGCCATTGTTTTAAAAGCGTGATAATTTCCAGGCATACCTAGAAAGTCGTCACCCTGGTGGCAAGTACAGTATCTATAACGCATGTCGCGGCTGCCGGCTGTCCTTCCCGCGCCACGTGCCCGTCACGGACGCGTGCCGCACACTGTGGCCCACGCCGGCCCATCGCGCGCCACTGCTCGCCCCAACATATGCGTTACTGCAACATATGTACCAGTACTTGGGCAAAGATGATCGGCAAGCTGCTGTTATTACGTGCCAGGTATGTTTGCGTGGCGATATTTAGGAAATGACCTAATGGTGCCGATTCCCTTGTTCACAAACTAAACTAATTTTAAGTTCAGTGCATCTTTTTCTTTCTATTTCAATAAGAAAAGGACAGAAGATACATTTTAGTTTAGTCCTGTCAAATTAATCAGCGGTTGACGTAAATTGACGTAATTTTAGTAGGCAAGTTTTTAATCACGTCTAAACTTGTATAGAGTAGTGACAGGCGCTGATTAATCTGACAGGACTAAACTAAAATGTATCTTCTGTCCTTTTCTTATTGAAATATAAAGAATAAGATGCACTGAACTTAAATTTAGTTCAGTTTGTGAACAAGGGAATCGGCGCCAATGTCTTGATAACAGTTGAAAATCAACTTTATCTCCTTATGCATAGGGGCGAAATGATTAGACATCGCTATCGCGAATCACTGACATGTTGAAAGTTTTTTATGCCGCTTGTAAACTTTGAACTCGCACGTCGGAGTCTGTTTTTGTTTTCTGCAACCAGCAAATCCGCTTTGCTGCTACTACAGTCAACTACGCTGTTCCGTATAATGTCTTAAGCCGAAACACTCGTAAAACGTAAAAAGCAAAGCACAAAGTTAATCATTCAAATACGCCTCACCCCTCATTTATTTAAGACAACAGATAGAACTAAATGAGGCGTGAGATCTAGCCTCGCTACGAGGCTACTCTCCAACATCAACATCTAACGTGGTTACAACAGATCCGTATACCTGCGTACGCGCATAAGGTAGGTTAAAGCACAGTTCATATGATCAAACAAGCTCTTCAATACATAAAAATAATGTTATTGTCGCTATAGTATTTTCAAACAGCTTCGTTTACTTACAGGACGGCAAACAAATGTCGTGCATGTTAGTCTGCGGCCTGCTTTTGTACGCTAAGCTGGTGAGTGTGCCGGAAGACGCGCTGCAGATGTTCGCGGTGAAGCGCACGCCCATCAACATGCCGGCCAGCCAACTGCGATACCTCTACTATCTCTCTAATATTATTAGGTAAGTGTTTTATTTTAGTCTATACTAGCTTTTTCCCGCGGCTTCGCCCGTGTGGATGTCGGAAAATATCCCACGGGAACATACTACCGAGATTAAAAGTAGTAAATCATAATATGATTTACTACCTTTAATCTCTTTTACTCTCTTTTAGTTTTACACATATTATGTGATAATCCAGGTTATTAAAGTATAAATTAGAACTTTTTACAAATTTTAACAAAAAACGTTTATGTGACATAGCTATTATTGTGGGTAATGATGAGTACTATAAACATGTAGTACATTACTTTATGTAGCTTCAATAGTTTTCGCAGTGCACGCTAAATAGACTGATAGGCAAATTTTTGATATCTTGGGTTGCATTATTGTAATTTTCGTAGGAATACAGCCGATGTCCATGCCCGCTGATAATGTAGCTATCTATAGGTGAATTAATTTTTAAATCAGTTAGAGTTTTTGAGTTTATCCATTACTGACAAACAAAAAATCAAATATTTTCGGTTTATAATATTAGTATACATGATTAATGACATGCATGTTAGTCTGCGGCCTGCTCCTGTCCTATTATCTTTTTAATATTATTATAAAAGCTATTATTTAAATATTGTTCCCGTTTTTAGGGTTCCTTACCTCAAAAGGAAATCAACGGAACCCTAATGGGATCACTCCTGTGTTTGTCTGTCTGTCCGTCTGTCACAGCCGATTTGGTCCGAATCTACTTGACCAATTAAGTTGAAATTTGGTACACATATGCATTTCTGTAACCCAAACATGAATGCTTTACGTAAATAAATGAATTTTTAATATGGGGTCACTTTTGGGAGACAAATGATTTAAAAAACGTTTTGCCCGTGTGCCATATCAAATGAAAGAGGAAAGCTTACTGTGAGGGTTTCAAGTACATTTTTTTTTCATTTTAAAATAAATAGTTTTAAAGTTATTTAGGAAAATAGATTAAAATTTACCACTCTCCCCCTAATCTCCGAAAATACAGAAGTAGTTCTATGCTTATTGATTACAGGAAAACCTATAAGAAGTCTATGGTTTTAAAATAACTTGGTAAATCTCTCAATATTATGCATACAAACTTTAATTTACTGATGGAATGTATGACGGAACGTGTTTTTCAATTACAATGTTAAGTTTGTTCTTGGGATGAATTTATCCCAACTACATAACCCAGAATTAACCTTTCATTGTGCGTAGTCAGACACACACTTGGCCGGTTTTTTTAATATGAATATATTCTACTTTTTCGTTGAATGAAAATAGTTCATGCTGTGGTGATGAAATGCTATGTCATTTGTTTTGTTTCAGACCAGAACCAATCCTCCCACACTTCCGGCCAGTGACGTTAGTATCTCTGACTATACAACCAGTCCCACTCTTCACTAAGGCCCGGGACGGCTGCCGGCCCTACATAGAAATATACAATGAGGACAGAATGCTGTTGTCGACGATGCAAGATTATGATAGGTTGCATCTCTATAGCATGGCTGAGGGGAAAGTGAGTAATTTTAAAAACATTCCAATTACGTTACACAAGGTGTCGAACGCAAAGTGGGAAGTAGCCAATAAATCATGTTGCATTTAGACATTGCATCAGCCCAGATATTGGTGCCGATTCCCTTTTTCACAAACTAAACTAAATTTAAGTTCAGTGCATCTTTTTCTTTCTATTTCATTAAGAAAAGGACAGAAGATAAATTTTAGTTTAGTCCTGTCAAATTAATCAGCGCTTGACGTAAATTGAAGTAATTTTAGTAGGCAAGTTTTTAATCACGTCTAAACTTGCGCCTGTCACTACTCCATACAAGTTTAGACGTGATTAAAAACTTGCCTACTAAAATCACGTCAATTTACGTCAAGGGCTGATAAATCTGACAGGACTAAACTAAAATTTGTCTTCTGTCCTTTTCTTAATGAAATAGAAAGAAAAAGATGCACTGAATTTAAATTTGGTTTAGTTTGTGAACAAGGTAAACGGCACCATTGCCCGTTAACTGGGTTGTGGAGGGCAGATAGACAAACGCTGTGTAAAATACAAGTATTTAGCTCCATCTCATAACTCTGTTGGGGTTGGCTTCTAGTCTAACCAGACTAGAAGCCAACCCCAACAGAGTTAGGAAAAGGCAGATGATGATCACCGGTCTGCTATACATACATACATACATACATACATACATACATAATGAGCCTATAATGTTCCCACTGCTGGGACACAGGCCTCCTCTCTGTGAGAGGGAGTGGGCCGTAATCCACCACGCAGGCCCAGTGCGGGTTGGTAGATGTCACAAGTCTTCGAATTTTTGGTTCTAGGACATGCCGGTTTCCTCACGATGTTTTCCTTCACCGTTTTGAGAGCAGTGGTGATGAAATAATTTACACAAAGTAAAGCGCCTGTCCGGGTTCGAACCTACGACCTACAACTTATAAGTCACGGCCGTTACCACTGGGCCACCACTGCTCTGGTCACTGGTCTGCTATAACTTTGCAGAATTGCAAATACCAGTCTGAATACCCCATGAGACTGTTTTCTTAGCAACTCATGAATCCTAGTCGTATGTTTTGGAACGTACTGCCGCCAATTTTAACTCTTAATCTAACCGCATATTATCGTTCGAATTATATTTATATTAATTTTTAGGGTTCCGTACCCGAAGGGTGCCAAATGGTACCCTATTACTAAACCTCCACTGTCCGTCCGTCTGTCTGTCAGTGGGCTGTATCTCATTTACCGTAATAGGTAGACGTTGAAATGTTCACAGTTTGTGTTACTATTGCCGCTATAACAATAAATAACAAAAATATACAACAAACGTGTTTTTTTCGGCGTTTTTGTTAAATATTGTACGGTGGCACGGAATCCTTCGTGAGTCCAACTCCACTTGGCCGGTTTTCTGTCTATAACATTATTATTTGTATTTTGTGTATACCAATTCGTATTCGTATATGTATAACGATCCTTGTCCACAGGTAACCCTCCCGCTAGACACCACAGTAGTCGGTGACGTGGCCGTGTGCGTGTACCACGCGCGGCAACAGTTGGGTCGCGTACATTCTGTGCCCGTACTCTCTGTGCACTTCCACACCGGATATCTATCACTGGATCAACATCACATCAAGTTTAATAGGTAACTTTCATGTATCTATCAAGTTTACGATAACAGCTGGACAGCCGAGAATCAAGTTTAATAGGTATGCGATTGTAAAGGTAGCCAGCACAGTACTGCTATAGGCTTAGAATGGAGTGATAAGTCTACTAGATACGACAATGGTCAACGAGTTGGCAGTGTCCGTATTAAGTTTAACGTTTCATATACGTGAGAAAAATAAAAATATTATTATCATTATTTTTGTTTCTATAAGTATTTGTTTTCCGCGGTCTAGCCGGTAGAACTGATGACACGGGCCTAAGCCAAGTGTCCAGCAGTGAGGTTAAGTGTGGGAGTAATATTATAAGTAGAATGCATGGTAGATGAACCTATATTTGAGTAAGTATTGGTGAAAGTTGTCCGGCTCACACTGAAGAAATTTTCTAACTAGCCTGCATGTGTTAAGAATCACTGCCTTTTGCAGCAGGTGGTAGGTGTTAGATGATAGGTTAAGGGAACTAAGGGACTGATGAAGCTGTTTAGGTATTACTCCTGTAGTAGATAGCACTATGGGGACTATTGTCATTTCATCTTTTAATTCGGTGTATTTAGATAATTTTTCTTAATAAAATAAACAAAACAGGGTTCTTAATAGATTAAGAACCCTGTTTTGTTTATTTTATTAATTAATGTGAAGTCGGGTCTATTATAGTGAATTGTGCGGTCGGTGAGTATGGCTCGGTCAAAGTACAGTTTTGTTGTGGGGTTCTCTAATACCGTTTCAGTACTAAAGTGTCTATATGTTGTATTTGTGAGCTAGTTTTTGGTGTATTACATTAGCTACTTGATCGTGTCGATGTTTGTAGTCTGTTTGGGCTATTGGTTTGCAGGCGCCGGTTATATGTTGAATTGTCTCTGGAAAACTATTGCACTTTCTACAAGTATCGGTTGTTAAATTCTTTATAATATATTTCCTGTAATTTTTGATCTCAAAAGAGAAAGAAGACTGAAGGGTTCATGATTGCAATTCAGGACCAAGTAATTGACTTGGTCCTGAATTGCAATCATGAACCTTTCAGTCTCCGGGAATAGTTTATTATTATAACCGTCACCGTATCATAGACGATAAGGTGGATCCGCAGTGGTAGCCCGCGAATGTTTTCCATAAGAAATTTGTTCTTATGGAGCAAATCTAACTTAAAGAGTCATTTTAATAATTACGTATCTGTAAAAACATTGTTGTTATGGTCGCGAATCATATTTTGACCTGACACTGACCTGCAAATTCCAAAGAACGCGGGCTACTACTGCGGATCCACCTATTGACCGCCACGTCAAAAAAGCAAAGACGTGCCCTCGGCGCCAAGCTACGAATTATTCCTTAAAATCTGTCATGTAGTCGTGACCGTGGCGTGCTGGGCACATTTTGCTCTGTCATCTATACATGACTGTGGCGGTCAAAAGGTTAATAGGTAACATTTATTTTATTTATCAAGTTTTAATGGAAACGTAGCAGCTGGGTGCGAGTCGCCGTAGCGAGAGTTAAATTTTATACGGTTGGAAAGGTCTCGGTGATTATCAGTGCTAGCACTAGACACAACAGTGGCAACAGTTGGGTCGCGTACATTCTGTGCCAGTACTCCCTTTGCATTTGTGTGGTGTAACACGAATGCATAGAATAAGAAATAAGTACATAGAGGAAGTCTGAAAGTGGAACCGGAGACTGAAAAGTTGTGCGGAAAACGGTTGTCATGGTATGGGCATGTGATGCGGAGGAATGACGAAAATGTCGTGAGGAAAGTTTTGCTGGGTTAGAGTACCCAAGAATCGAGATATATGGCATGGGATTGGAAGGTGCACGTCCAGCAGTGGACTTCCATAAGTTGATGACAAAGGAAAAGGGGAGGGGACAGTTTTGGTTGTTCTCCGAATTTTTATTGGCGCTCTCTCCGCGGCTTTATCGTGATGAGATTTTTTTTTTTTGCAGTCCTACATCCAGACTTAAAAGGTCTAACATTTATTCAGAAATCTTACCTCCTAACAGATCCGAAATTGACGGCATAGACGAGTCCCTTCCCGTGAACGACCACTTCTCAAACAACACGAACGCGGTGATAAGTCTCGTGGTACAAAACGGTGAGCGTCGCAAGCCGCGCTCCGATCTCTGGGAAGAAGACCATTCCTTCCCCATACGGACGCCCGATGTACTGTTCTCTACTAACCTAGAGAGAGACGAGACTATTGATAACTTTGGTAAGTTTTTTTGTTATTTGAAGATTCTTGGTAGGCATCAATATCTGTGTATTCTTTTGAAAAGAGTTTAAAATAAAAAAAACGAGCCTTACAATTGTCACATAAATGATGTGTAACATCTAACATCTCACCTTGGTAATAAGCCACTGAGCAGTGACAGAAATTAACCTCAGAATTTAAAAAAAAGCTTAACAGTGGCGTGCATTGGTTCTCCACAGAGGGTAGGCCATGCATACTGACACCAAAAAAAAACTAATTCGCGCAACATCACAGCGCGGCTCTACATACAAGAACTCACCACATTATTCAAGGACGATTTTCTAACGATGCAAACAGAAGAAAGATTCGGCCACCTCAAACATCATAACCAAGTGGGTGGATGATAATTACAGAACACGTCACTTGCAAGATATCCGAAGTCATGAATTATCATATTTTTGGATTAATTCTCGTAATTCGGGCACACATCTGCCTTTAGACACAACTTGAATCTTATCATTAAACGACAAGTGCGACTAACTTAACCTAACCAACACACTATCGGCGCAAACTTCACAACAGAACACCATTCTTAGGTAAATAAACAAATAATAACACAACACATAATCTTTACACTACTTTACGTTTCAAAACCAATTACTTATAATTTAATAAGATCTAAAACAGCAAAACATTCAAGATCACATATAAATTACGTGTCACTGTCACATGAAACAAATACTACCAATTGAAATAGTATCACTGTCATACCGTGTTCTTCCACAAAAAAAGGAACTACCATATTTTGTCGGATAACACTGACACTGGACTGTGTTGCCGAAACTTATTTTCTTAACTCCCACCAAAAACCAAGCGAAATTTCCCAAATATGAGAAGAAAAATAAAAAATTATGAAGTTTTTAATTATTTTTATAGCGCTTTTGCTATTCCTTACAATTTATAATTTTTGGAAGGTATAAATTCAACAATACCACCCTTTTTTTTAATTGTCTCTAGTAGTCAGGTAGTCATGAAGGAAACTTCCCCGCAATTCGGGGAATTGTCCAAAAATTGGGAACCCTGGTCTTCAATATTTTTCATTCATTAAATCTACATACACACAACGGGGACCAAGCTCCTGCCGCCGGAGTTACGCCCCTAATTTAAACCATTTCACTATTGTGTGCCGTTCATACACACGAAAATATACACGAGTGTGCGTAAATTTATCAATGGCTTGTAGGCAAAACGAATACTTGCCTTGCCTGATAGATCGCGCATACCTACCTACGTATAACGTAAGCTCCGTCGAACTGTGAGTCACGTGGTGTCAGCGACAAGTTGCTATAAGAGTTTTAACAGGAGTTTAACTTTTTTTTAATATTTTGTATTATTGTATTACATAGTTAAAATAAATGCATTTGGCGTTGTTGGTAGGGTAGGCTAGGCCTAATTGCCTCTATGGATGGCACGCCCCTGAAGCTTAATACTGAAATATTTATTTAAATAATTATTCATTACTTGTGGCCGCCCGCTGGTCGAAATTAGACCCCCTCTACTTACAGTCTATATAGTACTTACTAATTCCATGCTACTATAAAGTACTTACTAATTCCATGCTATTAAAAAGTACTTACTTATTCCATACTCAAGCTGTCATTTCCTGACTACACACTTCCGTCCCTTTTCACGAAATCAGTCCCACAAAAAGCGTGAGGAAAGAAAAATTCCGAAATATGTCCTAATTCTGGTTAAAATAGTGTGATCCTAAATGGTGAAACCGACACCGAACACCAACTTACTATTTAATTGTATATTTACTGTTTATGTATTATAAATCTAGGTACCTACTTACTATATTTCTATGTATTTCTGTGTACATCTATCTTATCTATTTACGCAGCGAATCTTCGAAACAACCCCGGCGCAGTACCGAAAACAAGTATGTTGTAGTGTTGTGTTTTAGCAAATCATTCATTTAGGAGTAGCCTGACCATTTCTAAATTTGAACAAATAAAGTACGTGCATACAGGCTATGATAATGAAAGAACGCGGAATGTGGATAGTTTGACACATCGCATTTAGGCCTATGTGCACGTTGGTTTCTAATTCATGTATTGCGTGTCCGTCGGCACGCCAGACAAACTTATCACGTCGCGTGGTGTGGTTTTTAACAATTTTAACCTACCATACTCGTGTTCAGACATAGTTATTGAATGATTTTTCCCAGGTGTATTAAAAAAAAAATCAGTATACATTTTTATTTGTAATATAACCTTTTTTATTCATTACACGCACATTTTTTTGCGAACACAAAGTTTTTATCAGTTTTTACGTAAGTCACGGTTTTATATTTTAACTTTAGGTGTGTGTATAATAACAATTATCATTATTATAATAAGATTATATCATCATAAATGTTGTAATGCATTCCTGTTTGTTACTTATGACGTTCCTAGAGTAAGTATCAACTTGACGAATCAAATGTTTGTAAATGATCTAGTGCAGCAAAATCGTCCTGCATTGTCATAAGTTTTGCGCTAAACACTTCTTTCTGCGCAAGCCACGATCAACAAGTTCAATGTGAAATATTTTCACTATCTCTTAAATTTCAACCGCTACTGCAACCGTCGTGTTGATACGCACTGCAAGGAAATTGCTGTAGGGCATCATTTGTAATGGGGTATTTGACTGGATTTTTTGTACGATTATGATTTTTCGGATCCTAGAAAAAAAAATAAGCCACACCTGTAATATATTTTTTTAAATACTTATCTCAAAAAATGGCGAAATTGTATGCGTTTTAAAGTCTGCTCGACTGAGACAGCACTAATGCGATCAGACTTCGCAACACAGTAGCGCCATATAACTTCGCGCCATTCAATACAATGATCGTTTTGCGTGACAAGGATAGAGGAATAATTTCAAAAGCGTGCAACTTTTCCATTTTTCCACGCTATTTTTTTATTTCACAAGTCCTCTTTTAATTCATGTTTATTTTTTTTAAATTAAGTTTTCATTCATGTATATTTTTATAGTAGTCAAATAACCTATTATTCTAATAAATTTTACTGATTCTACAAATGTGTACAACCTACAGTAACAGCCGACTACCCAGTGAGAGAGCCGGAGCCGACTCGTCCGTCGCGCCCCTCGCGCCCCGCGCCCCCCTCGCCCGTCCCGCCACATCGCCCGCCCCCTCCCGCGACCCACCCTCACCCCGAACCTGTCCCCACCTCGGAAAATACCGCAGATTTCTTAAACCTAAGCCTGAACTCTGGGGCAGCACAGGCACCAAAACCAGAGAAGAAACTGAAGAATGAAGATTCGTTTGATTTCTTTGGAATGATGGAGAAGCAGACTGATGATGGATTCGGAGATTTTCTTACTGGAAAGAAAGAAAAAGAGAAAGCTCAGGTGAGTTGTATAAGCTTTTTACAATAGGGAAAGATTTTGGTTGAATTAATAAAGTGATTGAAATGGTCTTGTTAAATCTTCTCCATATAGGTAAGCAACTTTTTTAATGTTTCTTTGAAATTACCTATTTTTCTAGGCATAAAACTTTTGATGAAATATTTTATAACAGTAGCAGGCTTATACTGCGTTGCTTTCGCGGTTTGGTATCCGAAGATGTAAACAAATATGTATTTTTTGGAAACAACAACTTTAATACCTACACATAGTCTTCAGTTTGCGCTGACTTCAAACATATTTATGACTTTTTCAATGTCATTCTGAAATCAAGAATTTGAATAGAGTCTAGCATTCCTTACTTTCTTACTAAACTATTTTATAAATATGTCTTCTTTGCATTGTTAAATGTTCTTTAACGTGATAAGCAGTGATAGGAATAGGTAGTGCCTATTTGCCTAAACTTCGAAGAACAGAGACAAGAAACGGAGACTTCCTTAGGACTAACTTTTTTTCCGAGACATCTGTCCCGAAATTTCGAGACAACACATAAATACATTAAAAAAAAATGTTATTTGGAATAAGTAATTCGTCTATATTTACCTAAAGTTTGCGACTAGATATATCATAATAAATAACATACACAGTCGTTACAACCATAAAATTTTCTGAATTTTTTTTGGAGAACATTTTGTAAATGACTTGTTGATCGTAATACACAATGAATCACAATGTTTGAATAAGAAGCCGTACACGTTTTGAAGTAAATATCTTCTTTCTAGCTCACTCTCGGCTACGTTTAATGAGATTTCTAAAGTTCAAGTGTAAAAAAGGCATTATATGTAACACATAATATGATTTAAAAGAGTGTCCATGGAGTTTCTTGCACGTTCTTCTCCATAGAGACCTACTCTTTGGAACGTGCGATTTAGCTTTACTTTTCTTGGACTGACCGACATTTGACTATTCAAAAGTGCCCGTAAATGGTCTATTTGAAATAAATGCTTTGATTTTGATTTTATCGGTATTTAAAATAAATAAATAATTCATTTATTTGCCAGAATGTAGGTATACAAAGTGGTATGATCTTAATATTAATGAGGTCCCTTTAAATTCTACCGTTATACATGATGTGCAAATATTTAGTTACAAATGAAAATACAAATACCTTTTTTTCTTTCATCTTAATGAAATATATTTCTAAAGTATATTTAAAAATGTGCATGATATTAAAATAATTGCATAATAATGGTATCACATTATCACATTTTACGCAGCGCGTTTCGTTATCTATTCTTAGAAATTACAAAAGGTAACCGCCATGGTCGCATACCTGTGCGGCGCGGGGAGGGTCTACATACCCCCTCCCCCCTACTCCTTACCGCCCCGCGTGCGCGCAGGTTACCTTCACTTCAATCCTGTACTTCGGTTTGTTAAGTGCGCATCTTCCTGTATTGTTTTTGTAAATATTGTTTTTCACCCTCGCTCGTTTTTTGGTTCATTGGATCTTCTTAATACGACTACTTTGGCTTGAATTTATGGATTACGATTTGCTGCAATAACATTGTTCCTGTCTGTCTACATCAAATAATACGGTAAGTCAACATTTATTACTTTTTAATGTTTTGGCTAAAGTTATTTATTTTATTTCTTGTAGGGAAACAAACAGTAAGTTAGATATAAAGAAGAACATTAACGTATATATTATTTTATCTTAAACTAGCAATTTGACAGTCTCTAGATTGATATGCAATTGT
Source organism: Atethmia centrago (assembly GCA_905333075.3). Taxonomy (NCBI): domain Eukaryota; kingdom Metazoa; phylum Arthropoda; class Insecta; order Lepidoptera; family Noctuidae; genus Atethmia; species Atethmia centrago. Next base: position 22,909,877 of record HG995374.1, on the reverse strand, counting down.
ATGAACTTGATATTTTTTAGTGGAGTTCTTAAGATAATTATTGTGTATGAAACGTAGTTAAAGAAAAAAAACATACGCATTTAACTTTTGGTTCAAATATAAAAGTGAACTTCAATACTACCAAGCATAGTAATGTTATATCTTTGGTGTCATAAAGAATTGCTAAGGTGGACGAATTCTATCAAAATATATTATTTTTCTGGCCGGTTCTTTTAATATTTGAACCAAAAAGGAATATGTCTTTTGCGCATTGACTAAAATGCGAAAAAAAAATTTCAATAACAATGATGTTACGCGTGTTCATATTATCTAACCGTTTTTCTTTAGTAGAGCGTGAAATGAAAGAATAAAATCTTTAAATCGATACAATCGATGCACCTAGCTGGAATGCGCGCACCGCTTTCCTTTCCACCTCCCTGTATCTATAAAGGTTCGTTATTCCTTTTGAGGCATGGAAAACTTAAAATTTTATTTTATTTTAGGTACTTGCCCTCGTACATCTTTTTGGAGACCAGTAAGATTGGAGATGGCGAACAAGCCTAAGAAAGCAACAGTACAAAGTTGGATTGGACTTCATCCTGAATTATATTACGACCCGGCCAGTAATTTGATTTACTGTTCTAAGTGCGAGAGCAGTATAACAGCTAAACTTAGTAGTGTCAAGAGGCACGTTAAAGGTCCGAAACACAAAGGGACAAGTAAAAAACCAAATGAAGAATTTTATTTGGACCTAGTACAATTTCTCATATTATGTAATATACCTTGGATTCAAGTAAACAACCCCGCTTTCAAAAAAAATCTTCCATAAATATATTTGCTGCAATTGTACAAATCGACAAAAGCTTCCTGAGCAATCATTGCTGAGAAAAGTTTATTTAGATAAGATTTTTAAAACTAAAATTGACTCGATTTATGAACAAATTGCAAATCAAAAGCTGTGGGTATCTTTAGACGAGACAACTGATTTTTTAGGCAGATACATGGTACATTTACTTGTAAAACCTTTAAATGCGATCACACAAAAACCATTTTTAGTTGCTTGCAAAGTACTAGAAATTGTTAATGGGAGCACAATTGCCCAATTTGTAATAGACTGCTTTGAAAATATGTGGTGCGATTTGTATGAATCCAAAGTAGGAGACGTTGCTGTATTATGCACTGATAGTGTAGCATATATGCTAAAAGCGGGACGTGTGCTGAAAAATTATTTGCCCAACATGATACACGTCACTTGCTTAGCACATGCACTGAATCTCGTGGCAGAAAAAATACGATACGAATACTCAGATGTAGATGAATTAATTTCAAACGTAAAAAAATATTTTTAAAATCACCTAATAGAGTGCGCTTGTTAAAAAACACCTTTCCCCACATGCCGCTTCCTCCAGAACCCGTTATTACAAGATGGGGTACTTGGTTGGAGGCAGTGTCATATTATGCAAAATATTATGATCAAATTAAAACAATTGTAAATATTTTAAGAAGTTCCGACGCGCTATCTATTAGGTGTGCCAAAAATGTTCTTCAAAAGGAAAACTTGAAATCGGACTTGGACTACATTGAGGAATATTTTAAAGATATACAAATTGGATTAAAGAAAATCGAATTTAACTCTAACGGAATCCTTTGAAATATTTGATCACGTGAGAACTGTGCTTAGCTGGTGTTCATCTGAGCTTATAAAAATAAACTCGTAAATGTCATGGACAGAAATCCCGGTTTAGATAAAATTAGAGACATATGTGAAGCGATAACAGCAGGAAAGGATGAGTGATCATACTATATGTACGCGCCTTTAACATCAGTTGATGTTGAAAGGTCATTTTCAACTTATAAATGGATTCTTAACATAAAAAGAAATCGCCTGACAGTTGAAAATATAGAAAAAATTATGATTGTGTATTTTAACTTAGATGACTCATCTGACAAAGAAAATTTCGGTTCTGATACTGAACTTGACGAATCGAATCACGATGATTAAATTAAAATCGTTCTTTATTTTTTATAGGAAGTAGCATATGTGCTATTCCACACCATAATCTATATAACTACCAAAATCAGCATTTTCAGTGGCATTGAGTAATGGACATCCATACAAACTATCACATTTATAGACAAACTTTAGATAAATATAGACGAATTACTTATTCCAAATAACACATTTTTTTAAATGTATTTAAGTGTTGTCTCGAAATTTCGAGACAGATGTGCCGGAAATAATTTAGTCCTAAGGAAGTCTCCGTTTCTTGTCTCTGTTCTTCGAAGTTTAGGCTAATAGGCACTACCTATTCCTATCACTGGTGATAAGATAACGACCCTAGAAAGAAAAAAAATTGGGCCGTACCAAATTGCGGGGAGCGGGTCACAACCAAATGTAGTTCATAAAATTACTCTTATTCCTTAATCAGATTTACGTTTTTTTTTTTTATGAAAAAGTCTTCCGGTTTTCTGAAGTACTTTTGTATCATTATTACTGACATGTCGTACCATCCGCCATTTCCATAGATTTCCGTTTATTTACGAATTTTGGTATGTAAAAAAAACACGTTTAAGCATAAATGATAAATGATTTATTTTCTGTAAGTAGGTAACACTTTTACACGTCAATCATGTTTTTGAAATAAAGCTAGATGAGGTCGGCGTTTCCTATCTGACTACTCTGAGAAGAAAAGCCGAAACAAACTCAGAGGTCACAGTCTCCTTTAAAGTCCAGACATAATCTTGGTCAGATCATGTGAAGGCCATGTAGAATGGTGTCTGAACTGGTCCTTTTGAGGAAGTCAGTGCACGCATTTGTCAGTAATCGTGCAGCTAACTCAGACCTTAAGAAGCTCAACTATTCGACGAACAATACCAAAGAAAGAACATTTGGGTAGGTCGCATAAATTACTCAAACTGCCAGACCATGATTAATACTAAATGAGAAAAAAAAACAACAATGACCCACATAGGCTTCACATTCACAATAATTGAAAACAATATAATACTTTACAAGTAAATATTAAATTCCAAACAATATATTGAACTCCACAAAGTAAATATGTCAAAAGTGTATATAAATAAAATAAAAGTTTCAGTATGCAATAATTGCCATGCCAGATACATCAAACATGAAAACTAAGTTCGTACATATTTGCTATTTAATGAAGTAATGATAATACAAAATACGACATGCATATCAAAAACAAAATTATTTTTTTTAAACATTTTACGCATTTTTATGAAAATAGTTTGTTACCAACATTTTCCAGAATATTGTCGATGACAAGTAAGTGTTTGTTTTCTTTTTCTGTGGTGACGTGATAGACTGGTGACAGAACGACGGTTTCTACGGGATTGTTTTTACTAATATGTACAATAATTATTTGGTCCATTGGTTAATTAGGTAATAATAGCAACTCGTTTAGAAAGTGTAAGTGTATACAAACGTTTTGTTATTTTAGTGAGGTCCTTGTCGTATTCTATGCGTTTCATTTTATATTGAGAACTAACTGTGAAGTTATATTTGGAAGTCGGACGAGTCCTGAACATGAAATTGGTCATAATATGTATGATGTATTCTGCGTAGGGGATAACCCGTTATCCCAAAATTCCTAATGTCCGCACCTTTTTACTTGACTTCTAAATCCAGATATGTAAATGGAATCTGGATTTTTTTAACTATAAGATATTGTAACAAAAAATCGACAACTCTACATCTCCCCCTTCTCCCATCCACCCCCGGGCACATCTATTGCACGGCATGCCGCTTTACCCGGTTTTGGTCCCTTCCCGCTTTGACCGGGTGATCGATCCACTTGGCTGGAGACCTGCCTACGCTCATATGACCAGTTCTGGGTCTCCGCTCCAACAACTTCCACGTCTACCACCCGGTTTGCAGCACATGTGGCTTGCCAATTTCTACTAATTCTGCGCTATCGCCAGGGCTATGTCGGTTAACTTCCTTCTTCTTAGGATCTCTGTATTTGTTTACGATCACGAAGATAAGTTCCCAACATTGAGTTTGGTGATTGCCTGCTAAGTGAGAGACCATTTTGGTAAAAATCTAGTATCGTTTGGCAGGAGAAGGGGGGTGGGGGTGGGAGAGGAGATTGGCGGGTGGTGCACCGTGCCCCCTGGCACCACTCCCATGAAAAGGTAACGCACCGTTCTTGAGAAAAACAAATTATTGTAACCTAACCTCAAAACTCTTAGTCGCTTAAAAAGCCGTAGTATGAGCCCAGCTTCGCGGGGGAGATTGGGGGAGGGGTGCTCCCTGCCCCCTGGCACCACTCCCATGAAAAAGTAACGCACCGTTCTTGAGAAAAACAAATTATTGTAACCTAACCTTAAAGTCGATTAAAAGGCGTAGTATGAGGCCCGCTTCGCGGGCCTCTAGGGTTTAAAAAAAAATAACCTCGAAGGGGATAGCGGGGTCTGAGTTCGCTCGCTCCGCTCGCTCACTAGACCCCGCCATCCCCTTCGAACCTAACCTGTCCGAGTCGGGGTGCCCCAAGTCCCGAGCTCGCTTCGGTCGCTCTTGCATCCTAAGTTCTCCTAGTAACAGTAGTAACATTGCCTTTTGTACACATATACGATCAGTGGAAGTACAAACACAGAGAACAAATTCACGCAACTCGAGGAGAAACGGAACGATCGAAAACAAATGACAGTGACACATGACGCAAATGGCATACCTGTTTTATTGATTACGTTCCGTGTTATCGAATTTACCCGACATTTTATACCATGGACTGACTACAAATACTGATACTGGATACTGACTACAGATGCTGGGGCAGATTTGGTTGTCAATCGCCCATTTTAAACGTTTCATTTTTCGCTTCTTATCGGATTTGAGGTTAGAAACATTTTTTTATTAATTTCTCGAAAAATATGCATTACCTTTTAATAAGAGTGGTAACGTTATAATCGGGGACCCAAACCCTATCAACTTTAGCCCCTATTACCCCCAACTCCTGCCAAACGATACTAGATCCAACCCACCATTTTTCAGCTCCATACACCATGATGGGGAGGACACAATATGTTGCCGGTATGTTGCCCTTGAGCACATCAGACAACTTCCAACTTCTCTTGCTCAGCTCTTCTTCTTGCTTCAGTTCGCGTTCCTAGATGTTTTTGTACAGGCTGATGGTTTGTCCAAGGTAGACGTACTTTCCACTTTGTTGATAAGCTGGCTCTCAACTTCGATGCAGTCTGTGCTGCTGGTGTCAGAGCACATGAACGTTGTTTTAGTGTTAATCTTCAAACCTACCTTTAGTGACCTACCGTCCTGTCGGGGTCGCGGGAAGGTACTAAAGGGTTACCGAGGCCCCTGGCAACACGGGCAATGGAAGGAATACGGGTGGGTTTTAGTCAGTAAGAGTCTGACACACCCTCCCGCTTCGCCCCGAGCGGGAGAAGTTATTTGATGATTTCCCACCAAAACAAAAAAAAAACTTCGATCATGTCTTTGAGACTTCCTACAATGTCAGCAAACACGATGATACACATGACTTAGTGCTCATATACACGAGCGGGACGTTGCCAATGGGGCAGACGCAACTGCAGCCTAGACGCGTCGGCGACTGCAGTTGCCTCTGCTGTTGCACGTGGTACGTGGTACGTGGTAGCACGTAGTAACAGCGTGTGACTCCGGCTATATAAAAGCCAAAAAATGCATATTTTTTTCGTTGGTGGGTTTAAGTTTTAACTTTCTTCACAAAAATATATAACAACATATTAATAAACTAATATGAGTAGAGTTCTTTATTTTCATAATAAATTATTTAAAAAACAAAAAACCCGACTGCAAAAATACATAACTGAAAAGGGAAAAACAAGCATTATAATCCATATAATTTTGGTATCGCAGGCGGGGACAATCGAAAGTTACACCATATTTCAGGTTATTTGACTGTGTGCCTGCAAGACCAAAATTATATAGATTATAATGCATGTTTTTCCCTTTTCAGATATGTGTTTTTGCAGATATTATATAGCCTATGTCACTCCCACAATTAAGACGAGTCTAAAGACACCTCATATGATAAAATCCATCAAGCCGTTTAGGCTACAGAGCGTGCCAAAGAAATAGACATAAATACATACATACATACTCTCGAAAAACATTACCTTCCTGAGGCAGTCGGGTAAAAACCCGTAAAATTTGGATATTCCGGATTTGACAAAAAAACCGTTCATAAAACTCCGGATTTTAAATCGAATGGATTTGCGCTTCCTAATTCTGCACGAGGACATACCATTCTACGTGTTAATGTGTTGCAAGGCATGAATGCCTCTCGAATGTCCAGAAATTACGTTCTAACGAACGAACGCGTTTTCTTTAAAATAATAGGCATCCTCATCATTCAGCCCAAAAAGTCCACTGCTGCACATAGCGGAGCGGTGGATCGATGGCTTGATTGGTGTCACGGGAAGTCGCTGGATTCGAGATGTACTGGGACCGATCTACATGATACTACTTAAAGATTATTTGTACACACGTAATTAAATATAAGAGAAGAATACATATAATAATAATAAATTAAGTCTACTAAATTGCTTAGCATTATCCTCCGTTATATCTAAAATACTGTAGCATTAATTTTGAAATAAATATACGGTAAAGTTGAGTATTAATGTTAATTACTATGTTTGACGAAAAGACGATTCCATGAATTTATATCTGACAGAAAAAAACTACAAAGTTACCTCCAAACCGAACAATAAAACCGCTAGTATTAGAAAAATACTTCAGATTAGATCATGAAACTTTTGTATAGCGGACACATGGTGGATCGATGACTTGATTGGTGTCACGGGAAGTCGCTGGATTCGAGAAGTACAGGACCGATCTACATGATACTACCTGTGATCGGAGTAGGTAGAGCTATTTTTTGTACTTGCGATATGTTGTTTTAGTTGGTCAAGGACAGCTAATGAGACAATTGATTTTCTAAATCCAGGGAAATGTCCATATTAACATCACCGTTTGCTGTCATTGAACCAAAATAGCTCTACCTAATCCGATCACTGATGATAACTGAACAGAAACAATGTTTTTTTTTTAAATGATTTAATTATATTATCTTCACTGTAAAAAAAAAAATATACCTGAACTATCGGCGCCTTGGAGGCTTCTCCCTGGCGCCCTGTCTCACGTGCTCATGTGACCGCGAGCAGTAGTATGCGAGCGAGATAAAGAGTGAGGTTTCGCTGAGGTATTATGGTCTCTCTAAAGTAATTTCTAATTTAGAACAAACTAGAAATTACTTTTCGTTGTGTCGTCGCGAAACTTCTCGAACCTATCTTTAAAATATTAAGTAGGTAAACGGCAAATGTATACTAATTCTCGGGAATCAATTAAAACTCAAACTCAAAAACTCAAACTCAAAGCATTTATTTCAATTAAACCATTTACAGGCACTTTTGAATTGTCAAGGAGTCGGTCAGTTAGAAATATGAAGCTAGTTGCCCATTCCAAAGCGTAGTAGGTACCTATGGAGAAGAACGGGCAAGAAACTCCATGGACACTCTTTTAAATTAAATTGATACATAAAGATTAGTACAAAAATAATGTTGAAATTATAACTAAATGTGAGGACGATGTAAAATAAAAAAACGCGCCCATAGTAAAAAGAGAAAAAAAAAACAATTTCTAAATAAAATTATTACAAATAAGCCGAGGACGCCAAGAGGTGACCAGTCCCAACTAACGGCGCCCGTTCACGAGCATGACGCATGGATTAGCACCATTAGCCTCAACCATTTTGAAGGGAGCTAAATGATCCAACACACGCGCCACCATCAGCGAGACATCTGAGTGAGCATGACATACTCTCAGCCGCCAGGACCCATTCAAGTCAATTACATAACCGGCAAATGGTAGCTCTATTATACATAGTACTCACACCTGTGCAATGCAATTATACAATACAAAAAATAGCAACATAGGAAGAGCGTTGAATTCTCCTCGAAATACACTAGGTGTGACAACAGACTTTTTGTTTGATACATGGTGCCCTATATTGGAGGGTATTCTCACATTTATAAACTCTCTATTTGCATTATCGCGTCCTAAAAGTGTGTTCAAAAACTCTGCTTTTATGATTGTAGACATTCGCAACGGAGTCGATATTCGGCGACATCCCCGCCCCGCCGACGGAGCAAGCCGAAGCGAATACCAACGTGAACTCAAGCGACCCGCTTAGCTTCGACCCCTTCGGCCTCAACGACCCTCTGCCGAAGATAGAGCCGGTGCTCACACCACAACAGCTGATTCAGGAGGAAGGTGAATATCATAGCAGAGGTAGGCAGGGGTATATTAACATAGTGCACATTTCACCAGATAAGTCTCATGTTTCTAAGTTTTATCTTAGATTTCATTTTCATCCCCTATTTAAGTCTTTTAGGGAATTAATTTTCAAAATGTCGTACTTCGAGACGCAGCGGCTTAGGCTGTGCGTTGTTTGTCAGTTAATGAATGAATTTAAGATTTTTTAATAAGTAGATCATTGACATCGGTAAAAGGGAACATCTCTAGTAAAGTTGGACTCATAATAAATATCAAACTCAAACTCAAAGCATTTATTTGAAATAAACCAAATACAGGCACTTTTGAGTTGTCAAGGGGTCGGTCAGTCAGAAAGATGAAGCTAGTTGCCCATTCCAAAGCGTAGTAGGTTCCTATGGAGAAGAACGGGCAAGAAACTCCACGGACACTCTTTTAAGTTAAAATATTGTTAGAAAAATATTGGTTACATCATTCATGTTGAAATTATGCATGTGAGAACAATGTGGAAAGACGTGCACGTTAAAAGTGTCCGTAATAAAAAGATAAAAACAATTGAAAAATTAAAATAAGCCATGGCAGCTAAGAAATGACCAGTCCCTACTGACGCCGCCCGTTCACGAACAAAACGCATGGATCAGCACCATTCAGCTCAACCATTTTGAAGGGAACTCAATGATCCAACACACACGCCACCACCAGTGAGACATTTGAGTAAGCATGACATACTCTCAGCCGCCAGGGTATATTCAAGTCAATTAAAGACGTACCCAGTAAATAGTAGCTTTATAGTAGGTACCAAGTTCTCACACATGAGCCATGAAATTATACAATACTAAGAGAATGAATTTATACAATGCAAATATAGTTTTTTATGATCTTCAGCAGCTCCACCAAATATTGTCGAATGTTAATCAATTAGTTTATGCGCCCATGTGGAGCAGGACCAGCGTTCAGCCAAGCAGTTTTGTCAGCGATGTAATCGCCAAACTTATAATATGCTTGGCTGCATAGTGTGCGTTTAATACAAGATTTAAATTTCGTTTCATTTAGTTGGAGTATGTGGGGAGCTATTTTATTGTAATATTGTAAACAGTACCCCATGAAAGATGAGATATAAGTCTGAAATCACCTCTCCGCCTTGAGAAAGTACAACGTACACCGCACTTGCTGTGGTGGATAATGCTCGTGCATTCTCTGTATGAGAAGAGGTCTTTGCCCTGCAGTAGGACAGTAAGAAGCTGGTATTATTAAGTCTCATTTTATAGAGAAGGGAAACAACCTTCTCAGTTGTAAATTACGAAATACTGACAAGATAAAGATAGAATAATTTTAGGGTATAGTTCATAGGCTACTCTTAAGAAAAAAAAATGCCAAATCTGTATAGTTTGTGGTAGCGGAAAAAATATATGTTAATTTTGAACATATTTCCCAGAACTTGGTTGTTACCAAAACACGTTTTGAAAAAAATCTCGATACAAACTAACGTTAAACTAACCTCCTACCTTGAGTTTTAATCCAAAATATCTGCATTAAATGTCAACTTACGCTACGTATTTAATTAATAACAAGAACGTCTTATTTGAATGCAGAAGTTGTTGTTTTTTATTTTCGATTACTCAACTCAATTTTGAGTAAATAGATAATTGCTTCATATTTTGCAATAAATTACAAGCGTTGTGTCATCGCGTTTCTCTTTTCTATGCCATCTGACAGTGACCGCGGTTTAGGTGTTGTCAGCGTCTTAATACGTGTCTAACAGACACAAGGCGGTAGACATGAGAAATTACATAAATAAGTTACATACCGTTCAACAAAATTTCATAAGTTGCTGACTGATACATAATTTACGTTGCAAAATTCTGCCATTCACAGAAAAAAAAATCAATTTTATGTAAAAATATTAGTTTAAATTCCGCAATCACTAGATTCAGGCTTGGATGGAGAATGAAGCACCGCCCTCCCTCCCGCAAACATATGCACATGCAGAAGTTGCGGTTATATAATTATTATCATCCTTTATACAACCAGGTCGTCCCCAAAGCGTCCCCTTGGAACGCGCGCAACCAACCAACCAAGGGGGCCAGCGTAAGGACCCGTTCGCGGAACTGGGCGTACTAGGCAGTGCCATGCCGGCGCACACACAGTCTCTGAGCGCGAGCGGCAGCATCGGCTCCACGCCCAGAGCGTCGCCGGCGCACACTCCGGCGCATCAGCCGCATACGCCCGCGCATCAGCCGGATTATAAGTAAGTACTGCTTCTTCATGCCAACACCTGTACTGGGTAGTGCTAAGAAGCTTTCGGGCAGACAAAATTTAAAGACGAGCTACGCTATGCTTCCTTCCTTTTGAGCTGTGTGAGGCGAAGAAGGGAATGCGTTCTATTTGTACGTAAACGTATTTACAAATGTTGTGTGTGTTAAGTGCCGAAAATATTGCATTAGTTCTTTACGCCGATTTTAATTTTCATATCATGTGCATCATTGGCATACGATGCACCTAAAGCTAAAATATGTATTATTTTGATCAAAAAAAACTGGTTTTAACAAAAGTATGTTTGTACCTGGCCCCTGGGTCTGGCCGCAGTAGTTTGTATCGCACTGGTCATCCGATTGTGGCTATGCTGTCAAAGGCAACTCCTGCCTTTTGATCCTAGACGGTGTGGTAATGGCCCCGATTTACGAGTTGTAGTTCGTGGGTTCGAACCCAGGCAGGCGCTTTACTTTGTGTAAATAATTTCATCATCACTGCTCTCAAAACTGTGAAGGAAAACATCATGAGAAAACCGGATATCCTAGAACCAAAAATTCGAAGATATGTACCTCTACCAACCCGCACTGTGCCAGCGTGGTAGATTACTGCCGAGTGTGGGCAGTAATCTCGAAGAGAGGAGGCCTGTGTCCCAGCAGTGGGAACATTATAGGCTGATTATGCAATCCTAGACGTGTAATAGATGTGTTAATCAGTGCTGTGATAACACTGATTACCGTACACAACTGTTTTGTAGATTGCATCTATCTAATGGTAACTTAATTTCCAGTAGGTCTCACTTCGAGCCAGCAAAGACACCTGCAGATGACAAACCTAGGAAGCCAATGGACGTGTTTGGCGACCTTCTCGGTAGTCAAGGTTACGAGTTCGCAGCCAAGAGAGATTCCGGCCCGAAGACTATGAACGCAATGAGGAAAGAAGAATTGGTTAGAGATGGCGTCGACCCGGAGAAATTGAAAGTTAATGACTGGGTAAGTTGTGAACCTTACAAGAGCACGGAAACATAACATAGTTATTGGGCTGGATCTAGTATCGTTTGGCAGGAGTTGGGGGGTAAAAGGGGCTAAAGTTGGTAGGGGTTGGGTCCCCGATTATAACGATACCACTCTTATTAAAAATGTTTCTAACCTCAAATCAGATAAGAAGCGAAAACGAAACGTTAAAACGAGCGATTGCCAACCAAATCTGTCCCAATATCTGTAGTCAGTATCTAGTCAGTATTTGTAGTTAGTCCGTGGTATAAAATGTCAGGCAAAATCGATAACACGGAACGTAAACAATAAAACAGGAATGCCATTTGCGTCATGTGTCACTGTCATTCGTTTTCGATCGTTCCGTTTCTCTTCGAGTTGCGTGAATTTGTTCTCTGTGTTTGTACTCCCATTGATCGTATGTGTGAACATAAGGCAATGTTATTACTGTTACTAGGAGAACTTAGGATGCAAAAGCGAGCGAAGCGAGGTCGGGACTTGGGGCACCCCGACTCGGACAGGTTAGGTTCGAAGGGGATGGCGCCATTCCCTTCGAGGTTATTTGTCCTTAACCCTTGAGGCCCGCCTAGCGGGGCTCATACTACGCCTTTTAAGCGACTTGTAAGTGTTTTGAGGTTAGGTAAAAATAATTTGTTTTGCTCAAAAACGGTGCGTTACCTTTTCATGGGAGTGGTGCCAGTGGGCAGGGGGCACACCTACCTCCCTTCCCCGTCCCGCCCCCCTTCTCCTGCCAAACGATACTAGATATTAACCTCAGTAATTTTACGATGCCCAGAATGCTGTTGGTTTTACTTAAAAGTACCAGTTTTCTTTAATAGGTTACATTAAACTGAAGTATTACTATATTCTCATAAAATGTTTGTTCGCATTACACAGACGGAGGGCAAGAAGGCGAACATCCGCGCACTGCTGTGCTCGCTGCACACGGTGGTGTGGGACGAGTGCCGCTGGGCGCGCTGCGACATGGCGCAGCTGGTCACGCCGGCCGACGTCAAGCGCAACTACAGGAAAGCGTGCCTCGCCGTACATCCTGATAAGGTAATTGACTTTTCGAAGTCGATTTGACGCATTGTCTGCAATTTATAACAGTCCACGGATAGAAAAAGCCAGAGGCTAAGGCTCAAGCTCAAAGCGTCAATTGACTCCCGAATGAGCCAATTGCATAGTCAACCTCAAAATTACCTTTCTCTTTTGATAATTAATACCTCACTTAGGTCGAAACTACTGTCACTTCCGATCTATTCTGTAGAAATCTCACCGTGACAACTTAGGTGAAGCGAACTGTAACTCCACCGATTCTAGGGACTGACACTATTGCCAGCTCATGGTAACACGGACTGGTGTCCGCAACTCCACGTCAATGCGCGTATTTTGCGTACGGGGATTGCCAGCTCTTATAGATCACTCGGCTCGGCTCATAGTTTTATCACGTGACATTCCAACTTAGGGTGATAAAGGAATTTTGAGGTCTACAAGTTGTAACTCTAATAACGCACAACCCAAGTATCCATTGTATTCAAATCAACAGTTTCCTACATGTTGATGTGTTATGCAAACATAAATGTAGGGAACAGCTGATTTTTTTTTCACCATTTCAGGTTTGGTCCCTAGTAAAAGTTCTTCACATTATGAGTACATGACTCCTTAGCAGGTTGTGTGTTACTTAAGTTACATCTTATATACAATATTTATATCCATCTATAGACGGCGAACCTGTAAAGATCGTTGCTCCACCTATCCCAAGAGCGTTCTACAGTATGTTTGCCAATATTTGACTTCCATTTATAATAGGATAGTTGAAGGTTTTTGAGAAACCAATTAGTAATATTCTGTGTGATTTAATATTAACATTAATGGAACAAATTTTTAATTTTTAAAATGTAACAATACAAAATCCATAAGGTATTTTTCTTACTACCAGCTGTCCTATTGTTATTGTCACGTTACTATTTATTTATCTACAACATCTCTTAACGTTGGTTACAGCAAATGGGCACGTCTAACGAGAACATAGCGAAGATGATCTTCATGGAACTGAACAACGCGTGGAGCGATTTTGAAAACGACGCCAAGCAACAGAACTTGTTCTCTTAAACGTAACGGTGCCGCTAAATATTAACATAACATAAACCCGGAGTAGTCAATAAAATGGAGATCTAGTTCACATGTTCCTCTGTATAATCAAACATGTGTGAGATGTTATTAACGCATTCGCAGTCTTGTAGACGCGGGCACGCACATAAGTATTCCATCTGTTCATTACTCCGCTACAGTGGAGACTAATCCAGTATAAAAATTTGTTTACTTAGATAGACCTTACTAACGGCGTGTATTCAGAAAGTAAGTTGGAAATATAAGAATCTGAATGCTTAACGCGGAGTCGGAGATTTGTCTTACCGACAGAATTTAACGGGAAATCGCTAAGTTAATAAATTAGAATTGTGATAAATTCTTGAATAGTTTATTAAATCAAATGTGAACTTTGTGTGGATAAATGCATCTTATATTGATGTTTGGATCTAGCCCCAATTAATAAAGGTTTTTTAGTAGATCTTTCAATGCCTCGTATTGAAGAAATTTTATTGCGTAATTGAATTTATCGGGTTAATTTTATTACAGTAAATTGAATGAAGTATTTTCATGTGAACGGTGTTTTGAACACTAGAAGTAGCATAGTTTTGAGACCCCCTTTAACCGTTTTTCATAAACAAACAATAATTTACTTTCAATCTATTGAAAAACGAGAAAAGTACCAAACATCAAAACGTGATGCTTAGATAACCACTTTCCATACAATGCCATTTTAGACATTAGTTCGTTTAGTCAATGTCTTGTCTTCCGATTGCATTTTGTTTTATGTAGCAATACTGTGCGTTCACTATAGTTTGACGCGATTGGTAGCACTGAATTTTGCAGTCATGTGATTGGTAGTTCTATTTGTCAGTCAGTCGCCATTTTGAACTATATTAAAACGAATAAAATGCGTCACGCGTCACGCTATAGTGAACGCACTACAGTCCGATGCAATAAATATAGTAGTAATTTACTAGGCGCACGGCATTATGATAGCATTCCTTGCAGACGGTCGTGTGACGATGGCTGTTTCTCTGTCTGGCGCATACCGTTCATAGAGCTGTCTCACTCTGTCAGACACTTGAATGTGCCGTCGCTAAGTAACCGACCTGTACCGAATCCAAAAACAACGACTCAAGTCAGAGCTTCTTACTTTAAAATCATTGTACATTACTCAATAAATAAATGGTATATTTAGTTGGTTTAGTTACTTAATAGTCTTTAGTGTTGTATTTTAGTACATTCACGTACATAATATAGAACAAAATGTATTTTAGATATTAAATATCACGAGAGCTAAAATGTATTATGAAATTAATGAAAAATCAAAGTTACAGTTTATTATGGTTAAGAAAGTTATTCTTTGACTCGAAGTTATCGATTAAATAAATATGCTGTCTATATATTTGTGGGAAGAGTAGAAATTCAGCTTCTTTGCGACTTCGCTTTTATTTCGCTTCTTTACGTTACTACTTTATAAGGTAGGTTGTATGGAACACTGTTCAGGAGGGCAAAGCCGTTTAAAACGCTACGCATTACTAACCCTGAACTGATATTAAATAATGTATATCTTTTATTTTTTCAATTTATGAACGCTTCTGTTATGTATGCGACGCTGAACTCTGGTACTTCCTGTGAGTACCGTTAGTCGCATAAATTTAATTCTTATGAAGTCGCGCAATTATGTCAATGCAAAACGGGTCACTGGTACATGGAATCTTATCAACGCTGAAGTGAGATATTTTATTTTATTCCCTTGGGTTTCAGGACTTGGTGTTGTTAGATATTAATTAAATTAGTTCTCTGAGAGCTTACGATAATGTTAAGTTTATACATTCCTATTGAAATAAGTGTAGTCGGATGTCCATTATCGTTGGATGTGAACTTGAATACAATCTTTAGAATCTTATGAATTATTTGAATCAGTATTTGATCTTAGAATGAGGCTTCTGTTCATCCGACTTTATAACAGATCGTGCAATAGTTAATTTTGGAATCTTAATTCTTTTTTATAATCTTGTGTAGTTAGGCCTACTACAGAGTAACATTTGTTGTTGATTAAAATATGGTATCGATAGAGCCAGTGAAGTCACCAATGTTGTGTATATTTTGCTTAGATAACGTACCTATGTCTAAATAACAAATCTGTTCGAAAATAAAGTAATTTGAAAGTAAACCTTGCGTCTTTTTCTTCCTAAGATCCTTCTGTCCTGTAATCCATATAAAGACGCCTGGGTTTTATAAATAGAAGGGTGTACGTGTTACTCCATCAGGAAAGTGGCTCCTAGAGTGATATGAGTGGTACGTATAATTCGTGCGTTTAAAAAATTGTGCGCTTTGTCGTTTTGGAAAAAAACGGAAAATATGATTCCTGCTGGAGTAACGTTATTCCAGCAGGAAAATTCTAAACGAATGATCGGAGAGAGAAATATTGAGCATGGTCAGAAAGCTTATATTTGTGCAAAAATGTGCGCCGAAAATATAATTCGTGCGCCTTCAGGTTTTCGAGACATTGCGTTTCCTGCTGGATTAACGTTTTGCAGAATTATGTATCTCTAAAACCATTGTATGTGCGCCTGTAGCCCGTATTCCTTCCTGTTACCTGTGCTGCGGGGGCCTCGGTGACCCATAAGTACCTTCCCGCGACCCTGGCAAAATTTTTTTCGAAATTTTTTTCGTCCGAAAAAAAATTTTTTTTTTTTCCGCGGTATTTTTTCCGGGTATTTTTTTCCCGCGTACCGCATTAACAAAACCCGGTTTCTTTCGAGTGCGTTAAGATGTGCTGTTTTTGTTCTATAAGCACGCAGTTCTAGGTCTTCATTTAACACCCTTTTAACAGTAGTTCTGCTTAGTCCCATCTGCAGAGCCAACATTTTTTGCTTGCGGACAGGATTTCGTTGGATTCGCGCCTTCACTGTTTTGATGACCGCTGGAGTCCGAACAGCAGGCTTAGCATGACGCTTTCTATTTCTTCGGTACTAATAGGTCACCGAGGGCCCTGGCAACACAGGCAACAGGAAGGAATACGGGTGGGTTTTAGTCAGTAAGAGTCTGACACACCCTCCCGCTCCGCTCAGAGCGGGAGAAGTTATTTGATGATTTCCCACCCTCAAAAAAAAAAAAGCCTGCAGTACGAGGTCGACCGCTCCCCTTTATTTATCTTCT
The DNA here is from genome assembly GCA_905333075.3 of Atethmia centrago. Classification (NCBI taxonomy): domain Eukaryota; kingdom Metazoa; phylum Arthropoda; class Insecta; order Lepidoptera; family Noctuidae; genus Atethmia; species Atethmia centrago. The sequence continues at coordinate 22,893,101 of HG995374.1, read as the reverse complement.
AATCTTGAATCTTCCCTGAATCGTTTGATAGTAGGATAAATAAATCTCAGTGGAATTTTCAAATTTTTCAGCAGTTTGAAAATCTCAGTTGGCGTAATGCAATTACTGCGACTATGTATTCTTTGCGCGTCCACTCCATTTTAGAAATTTAAAATTTCGAATGCCCATAATATTTTTCTCGGCTTGCATTCTAAATTCGAAATGTTACCTATGTGACAGAACTTATGGCCCTACTGCGTAATATATTATACAATATGTAACAAAAACCTTGTTGTTCCTTCTACCTACGTTTTAAGAATCGGTTTACTAAGCGATAAAGCAAGTCATTTATAAAAAAACTGTTCAATAAAAAAATTTAAATAAATATTTAATTATTAATATTTGTAATGTTTAATCGATTTGTTACCTCTGCAATTCTGCATGAAGCGATGACGCGAAACCAGAAGTAGATAGAACGTTCCCGCCCTCTCTTTGAACGGCGCCGCCGCGCCGCCGATTATCTACCTATTTTTCTACACAAGTTCGTGACCTTGTCAGCTGTTGTTTATCAGTATCACTTTAACGAATGAATCTTTGAAAATCTTGGTTTACACAGTATTTTTAAGCACAATTGATAATTGTTAAAACTACATTTAACACTTCACTACGTTAAAAAAAAAAACAAATTCGCCACGTCTGTCACATAAAACCTGATGTAACTATTTACATTTTAATGCATTAATTTATTATGATATCTACTTGACGGCCACGGAGTTGCTGTTCGATATGACCACCTTGTACCTCTACACTTCTTGGCTCATAGTCGGAGGGAAGTAGTGATTGGACACGACAATAGTGAAATGGGTGCTGGCCATCTTCTTTGAGTACTCTCCTAACGCGCTTATGATTTACTCCGAGTTCGTGTCCCACTGAGCGTGTACTTCGCGTATTTTATTTTGAGCACGATTCGCTCGCGCGAAACAAGTCCAAGACTTCTGTCTCGAGTCCTCGGTCTGTCTGCGTCAGCTCGATGTCAGGTCTCGCCCGTGCACATTGCCGGTATTGTACGTACGTATGTGCAAACGTTGGAATGCCATCGCCGACGTTAATGATCGCAAAACATTCTTGGTAGAGTCTGCGAGCTTCTGCATAATTGCAGTCACATTTCCGAAGACACATCAACATATTAAAATATTCTACGTTAGAATAAGACTGTCAACGTTTACGTAAACAAAACACAATTCACTCACTACGTAGGTCAACAATAACATCCATTCAGAAGTAAGGTGCGCGGGAGACTAAGGAAGTAAGGAAGTTATTCGCAGGGAGACGGGTGGCGGGGCGGCGGGGTAGGTAGGCACGTGGTTCCGACCCGCCGACATGCCTGGCGGGAGTTTTTGTCGGCATCTTTTGTCGCATTCAAAGATAGCGGCTTTCTTGAAGCTAGTAGGCTATTTAGCGAAATAAAGATGTACTTGTAAAATCAGATACTGTAAACATTTTTTTGAATGTGTCGATTTTAATAGTTATTTGATTTTGACCTCTCGACTAGCCAATGCTTAATTTTTTTTTATTATAATTTCATCAATGTTCTGCTTGAAATGGTAAATGTATACGTTCCTAAAAGGAACAACAGGGTTTTTGTTACATATTGTATATAATATTATATAATAGTTAATGCGACAAACTCATTTAAAAATAAAAAGCTTCGGACCACGCACAATGCAAGGGTTCCGTAGTTGGAATGAATTTATACGAGACCAAATACTCAATAACCAAGACCAAACTTAACATGTTCCCCCATACAATCCAACTGCAAATGTCAAGTTTGTACGCACAATATTGAGAGATTTACCAAGTTATTTTCCTCGTCTCAGTTGTTCGGGGCCGGACTACTGAGACTAATTTTTGTCTCATTAGTTCGGTTATGACGTCACACCGAACTGTTGATACTAAAAAGATACCAGAAGTCTGGTTAGAGATGTGAACATAAAATACTTTTATTATATTTAAATAAATCAAACATTCTCTGAAATTCATAGTATGGTAGTTATTAATTAATAGGCGCTTTCATAGGCTCTTCAACCTGTACGTTAATGGACTAATAGATGAGCTCAGCAGGGCTGGTGTCGGCTGTTCAATAGATGTATGAATAACATTAGTTACGCCGACGATATGGCAGTGCTGAGCCCATCTGTTAAAGCCCTCAACACGCTCATAGGCATATGCGAGAGGTATGCAGTGTCACACGGCCTCAGGTACAACACTAGAAAAAGTGAACTACTTGTGTTTAAGGCGGGTAATTAAAACACCCACGACGGTTCCACCGGTTACACTTGGAGGAATCCCGGTAAGTAGAGTCACCAAATTCAAATACCTGGGGCATTGGGTCACTGAGGACCTCTCGGATGACTTGGATATTGAGAGGGAACGCAGGGCATTGGCAGTGAGGTGTAATATGCTGGCGCGCAGGTTTGCGAGGTGCACAAAAGATGTTAAAATTACTATGTTTAAGGCGTACTGCCAGACAATGTACACCTGCAGCCTGTGGGTCCGTTATACGCAGAAGGCTTTCAATGCCCTGCGGGTCCCCGTACAATAATGGGTTTAGGATGCTGATGGGGTTGCCGCGATACTGTAGTGCGTCGGGGATGTTTGCGGAGGCCAACACCGACTGCTGTTGGCTATTGTGCGTAAGAAAGTGGCTTCCCTGATGTGTCGTGTGCGGGGCAGCCCCAATGGCCTTCTAAACACCATAACAGAAAAGGTGGAGTGTCCTATTGTGCGGCACTGGAATAAGGTGCATAGTTCTGGTGCTTTATTTAATGTTAGGTGAATTAATTAATAAGTAGTTGTAAGGTACTAACATAGTTTTTAAGCCTTACTAATAACTGTATATGGATTTTGTTCTGAAATAAATTATTATTATTATTATCTTTTATTTCATTATAATTATATTTTTAAATATTACAACATAAAAAAAATATATAAAAACATTTAAAAATACAAAAAAATGGTAGCCCACCGGTATCGGGAAGAAGGTCCAAGCTACCGGCAGTCAGAGCTCCAGAGAGAGGAACCTCCTAACAATGCTGGCCGTGTCCAGAAGTACCGCTTTCTGAATCAAGCCCTTAATCCAGGCGTCCAACGTGAGCCTCCTTAGGTGTTGTATGAGGCTCTTGGCAATTAAGCCATTGGCTGATACGACTATCGGCACAATGATTGCTGAATCCACATCCCACATGTCGACAACCTCGCGAGCCAAGTCAAGATACTTGATCTGTTTATCTTTCTCGGCTTTCACGAGATTCCCGTCATGAGGGACTGTTATGTCAACAATCATTGCGCGCCGCTCTGTTCGATCCACCACAACGATGTCAGGCTTATTGGCAACAATAGTCCTGTCAGTGATGATGGATCGATCCCAGTACAAAGTGATATTTCCATTGTCGAGAACTGGGTCGGATAACTGTAGTACGGCACTTCAGATTCTACAAGGCTGTATTTAAGAGCAAGTTGCTGATGGATAATCCTGGCTACAAGGTTGTGTCTATGCAAATACTCTTCGTTTGCTAGACGAGAACACCCGGAGATAATGTGTCGGATTGATTCTTCCGGACGGTGGCATGCCCGACACATGTCAACCGTACCGTCCTTCACAATAAATCTCTTCACAATAATTCTTCGTCATGATAACTTCGTCCATAATTGCACGGACAAAACCTTCGGTTTCCCCAAAGAGGTCACCGAAACGAAGCCAGGCTACGGACGCTTGGAAATCTACATCGGGTTCATCGGGTGCCACGGCTTATTTTAACTTTAATTTTTGAATTGCTTTTGTTTTTGTTGTAATCTTTTTATTCGGACGCTTTTACGTTTTGCATCGTTCTCACACGTATAATTTCAAAATGAATGATGTAAACAATATTTTGTATCCATAATACGTTGATTTAAAAGAGTGTTTGAGTTCATGTAGGGCCCGGAAAAAGCGTCCGTGAAGTTCCTTACTCTGCCATACCTCCCTGTGATCGTTAGTGTCAAGCACTACAAGCTTGCGCCAGTTCTCTTTAGCCAAGGAGAGTGGGGTGAGGCCCGTGTCCACCGCGACCACATCTCGATGCATCCCCACGTCGGCTTCTAGGAAATATTCCCTGAGACTGCATACCTCGCGATTGTGGAGGGTCTTATCGTTTAAAAAGCCTCGACCTCCACACTTTCGCGGGATATACAGTCTCATTACCGATGACCGTGGGTGATGTCTTCGATATGCAGTCAACAGCGTACGGACCCTCCTATCCAAGGCGTCGAGTTCGTTTTCAGTCCATTTGAGTATGACAAAAGAGTACATCAAAACGGGCATGACCCAACCGTTGAAGGCGCGCACCTTGTTTCCGCCTGATAGAAGACTATTAAATACTTTCTTCAGGCGGCCAAAAAAGCGCTCCTTCAACGATTGATTCATGTCAGTAACATTGATGCCCAACGCTTCCGACATACCTAAATACTTGTAGGTTTCGGATGTGGAGAGGGCTCTAAGGTTTATGGAATCCGAGAGTTGGGTTCCCACGGATTCCACAATCTCCCCTCGCTTTACATGCATGACCGCACATTTATCCACTCCAAATTCAATCCTGATGGCGCTACTGAAAGTTTCAGTTATTTTCAGTAGCTCCATCAGTTGCAAATTATTGGAGGCAAAGAGTTTTAGGTCATCCATGTAGAGGAGGTGAGATATTACTTGACCACCTCTCCTCAACCGATAGCCTAGACCTGAATCCTCCAGCAGTGTGCTTAGAGGATTCAAGGCTAAGCAGAACCAAAGCGGACTCAAACTATCGCCCTGAAATATGCCACGCTCGATCCTTATCAGTTCGCTATTCCACTGGATGTTTCGACATCCTGGATAGCGAAGGACCGTCCTCCATTGCCCCATACACGACATCAGGAAGGTGCGCAGAGTTGCATCTACTTTATACAACTCCAGCACCCTCATGAGCCATGTATGTGGCACCGAGTCATAGGCCTTCTTATAATCTATCCAACATGTCGACAGATCCTTTCGGAAACGACGAACCTGTTGGCTAATGGTCATATCAAAGAGGAGTAACTCCTTAGTACCGCGGGACCCGTTCCTACATCCATTTTGAGAGGCAGACATGATGAAATTGGTATCTATATGTTTGTTAATTTTAGCTCTCAAAATGGATGTAAGAACTTTATATACCGTCGGTAAACACGTGATCGGTCTATAATTTTTGGGTTCCGCGGTGCTACCTGATTTATGGAGCAGGTGGGTAACGCCTATCGTTAGGAATTGGGGCAGCGAACCAGATTCCAAAGCAGTCTGGTACTGAGCCGCCAAGCGAGCGTGCGACCCTAAAAACCATTTGAGCCGTCCGGCCCTGGGGACTTCCAGTTAGGTAACGGACGGACTGCACGAGCTACATCTTGGGGGCAGATGGTAATAGCCCCCATTTCTGGTAATGGATCGCAGGCTCGCTCGACCTTTCGAGCCCAATCACCTTCGGTGTGACTGACAGGCACTGACCAGATACTGCGCCAAAACGAACACATGACATCGTCATCTGGCAGGCGCGTGTCAGTCACACCTTGGTCTCGCTGCTCCCAACCCCTATAAACCCACCTTTCATCGCTCTGGGAGGTGCGATTCTGAGTGTATCGGTATACTCGCCGCTTATACCTACGAATACGGTTCGCCCATACACTTTCTGCTTCAGGAAGTCGATGCGCTCTGTGACACGGGACATATAGTCCTGAGGGCCGATATCAGTCCCTGAGAACGCCCGCCTCACAAAGCGCATCACTCTAGGGCGAGTATTTATTATTATTATTATTATAAGAATACTGACGGGAGAATACATACTGAAACATTTCTTTGTAAAACCATAATATTTTTTCTCCTTTCTTCTTTTAAAACATAAGGAGGAAAAAAAATGTTTTTTAGTAACAAAATGTACCTACTTACCTCATTTTCTTTCCAAAAATCTTTTTTTTTTCTTCTTTTAAAACATAAGTAGGTCCTTTTTGCGAATTTAAGATGCAGTACGCAATGCGATTTTATGTAAATATATTTCTGGGGAAATTTGACTTGTTAGGAGTTGCAACTTACAATTTTGTATACAATTATCCCGCTCAACATCTATATTCCTCCTTTTCGACAATGACTTCGCTCCAAATTTTTTGAATTGTCGCACACTAAAATGTGCTAATTCGTCATCATTAACCGAACTACAGAACAAGTCTCAACAGTTCGGTTTGACGTCATAACCGAACTAATGAGACAAAAATTAGTTTCAGTAGTCCGGCCCCAAACAAAACAACCAAACAACTGAGACTAGAGGGTTATTTTAACACTTAGGTTTTCCTGTAATTTATAAGTAAAGAACTATTTTCTGTATTTGTGTCAGCATTTTAGGGTCAGTAGTTTCGGAGATAATGGTCAATTTTCATCTATTTTCTTAAATTAAAATTATTAAAAAAATATATTTGAGGTACGGTACTAAAAAGCGTACATCATTAGGTAGTAGGTAAGTCAATAAGTTTTTTGAGGTGCAGTTAAATATTTCCCTGATACAAGTCTATGATTTGGCCTCGGCTTCTGTAACCCCCCCTCCCTCTCTTATACCGATGTTGGAAGAAATGTAATAAAACCCATTTTCTGTTATAAAACTCTTATTTAATTAACACAAGATCATCATTTGTCAACTGGGTTCCATCTTGACATCCATACAACCATACTTCTCTAGGAGCTCTTGCTTCTTGCGGCGGAGCAAGGCTTCCTCTATGTCCTTCTGTGAGGGCACTGCTACGTGGGACGTTACTATTGGCCGGATTGGTTCGCCGTCTTCGTCCTCTTGTATTCGCTTGTCGTCGGGCTAGAAAAAGATTAATCAAGTGATCAAGGAATAGGTAATGAGACTACTCGAGTAGTGTTAGGGGCCGATGCATACCTGGCGAAGAAAAGTACAGAGCTGGACTGCCAAATAATATCAACATTACGCATGATGAAATAAAGTCCAAAATAGATAAAATTCACTCATTCGAACTTCATGTAAATATGTGTGTTATGTAATTCGAACGTCAAAGCGGTTACACTCACAGTTTTATTTATTTAATTTCGACTTTAAGTATGTCAATCAACGTATGCGATTCTGATAAATCCGTTAGTGAAAAAAGTGTTCCAATCCAAGTAAGAAAAAAAAATGCATTATTCTTGCAGTTCCACATCTTTGATCAGCTAGTAATAGAAAGAATATGTCAACTCACATCTTCTGGATAAATGTCCTCTTCTTCAGGCAAGTCTTGATCATTATCTTGTTCTTTATTCCTCTTCCATTCGTCCACCGCTTGCGCTATAGCTGTTAAGAAATAAAATAATTACGTTATTTTAAATTCGTCTTAGCCTATCAGAGAAGGCAAAGGATTCACACACGTATAAAAATCAAAGGCACAGAGAAGGCATAGAATTCACACACGAAAAATCAAAGGCATCAGGCATACCGAATGCCTGCTGCCTTTGATTTGGGGGTACCTGGGTTGCTATCAGCACTCGTATCTCCAGAGATACGAGTGACAAGCACAACTATAGGCCTATCTCCTTTTTAATTTTTTTGGGTAGGAAATCATCAAATAACTTCTCCCGCTCTGGGCGGAGCGGTAGGGTATTCATTCCATTGCCTGTGTTGCCAGGGGTCTCGGTAACCCTTTAGTACCTTCCCGCGACCCCGGCAGGCATCGGCCCTAGTCGACCCCTACACTTATGCTGACGACATCTCTTTGAGGCGCGCGTGGAATACAGCGCGCCGTCGACCCGGGCCTGGTTCTTACCGGACGGTGAGCTACCCTTTGCTCACCGTCCGCAAGCCCGCGCCTACGGTGGCCGGAAATCCGCCCGGGATTCGAGGCGCGCGTGGAATACAGCGCGCCGTCGACCCGGGCCTGGTTCTTACCGGACGGTGAGCTACCCTTTGCTCACCGTCCGCAAGCCCGCGCCTACGGTGGCCGGAAATCCGCCCGAGATTCCCGACGCCCAGGGCGTCTCCTGCGGCGGCTAGGGGCGAAAGGGCGCGAAATTTGCCTTTCCCTCAACCATCCCGCGTCCTCCTTTGCGAGCATTACTGCTTTGCAGGAGGTTGTCCATGCCCTGAACCAGGGCCGGACGCGAGATCTCTGCCGCCGATCGCCTCAACTAGGACATGGCAGTGCTCTGCCCAAGCCGGGCAGACCTCCACCGTGTCCTCCGGGAGGCCTATCTCCTTGGCGACCATTATTGCGAAGGTGTTGGACTGTCTGATTGACAGGTAGATGGATAAATATTTCACCCTACATGACGCCCAATTTGGGTTTAGGCCACATTTGTCGATTGAAACAGCGATCCTCTGTCTCAAGCATACTGTCCAATACTCGTACTATACAGAAAGGGAAACACCTGTATATGCATTTTTTTGGACCTGTTCAAGGCATTCGACCTAGTATCTTATGACTGCCTCTGGAGGAAACTCTCCCATGTCACTAACCTTCCTGAGGGACTGATTGCTGTACTGGTACAGCAACCAGTCCAACTACGTTAGATGGGCAGCTACCATGTCTGATGCGAACAGGTTGGAGTGCGGCGTGAGGCAGGGGGGCTTAGCTCACCCAGGCTCTTCAACCTGTACGTCAACCGTCATTCTAGTATGTGAGCTCAGCAACACCCAAATCGGTTGCTCCATTGACGGACAATGTATCAATAATATTAGTTACGCGGATGATATGGTGTTGCTGAGCCCATCGATCAGTGCGTTAAGAACGCTCCTCCGAATCTGTGAAGACTATGCGGTGACTCATGGTCTCAGGTACAACTCAACTAAAAGCGAGCTCTTAGTGTTTAGGGCGCAAAATAAAACAAATGACTTTGTTCCACCGGTTACCTTGGGCAGAGTTCCGCTGAAAAGAGTCACTCGTTTCAAATATCCGGGCCACTGGGTCGCAGAGGAATAGGAACGCAGAGCATTTTGGCTGTCAGGTGTAACATGTTGGCCCGCAGGTTCGCACGGTGTACGCGAGTGGTTAAAATAACACTGTTCAGGGCCTACTGCCAGTACACGTGCGCCCTGTGGGTCAGTTATACACAGGGCGCGTACGGTGCTCAACGAGTCCAATATAATAACGCGTTCCGGGTAATGCTGGGGTTGCCGCGCTTCTGTAGCGCGTCGGAGATGTGCGCGGCCGCACGCGTTCCGGATTTCGGCTCGCTGCTGCGTTTGCGAATCGCATCACTGATGCGTTGGGTGCGCGACAGCCCCAACAGCCTCGTGAATACTGTAGCCGGCAGGGTGGATGGCCTAATAATCAGTCACTGGATGGCGGCACACTGACCGTCATTCAGATACTTGATGTAATAAGTTTTATTAAACGTGTTTTAGTTAGTAAGTATCAACTTATTTACTCGTTATGGATCTCGTGTCTGAAAATAAAAATTGATTATTATTATACTCGTCTTTTTTCAGAAATCCTTTTTTTTCGTCTCATTGCTTAAGTAGCAGGAGCTGCCTACAAGCACCTACATTATAATGCTTCGACAACCGGCAAGCTACACGCAGCGACTTGCATTCGAAACAGTTTGTGCAAACAACATGTAGCGTCCACACTACACAACAACTACATAACAACAAAGTCGCTCCGCGTCTGTCTGTCTGTCTGTCTGAACACGATAAACTAAAAAACTACTGAACGGATTTTCATACGGTTTTGACCAATGAACGGAGTGATTCATGAGGAAAGTTTATGTGAATAATTCATTAAAACACAGGCTTTAGGCCTAGTTTAGGAGGCATCAGTTCGCCATTTGTGACTGTAATGTACAATATTTGTTTTAATCCTTGTGTACTTACGTATGTTTTTCAAGTGTACAAAATAATAAACATTTTATTTATTTTTATTGTTATTATTAAGGTTTTGTGTAAATTGGCTGAAATACTTATGACGTATAAAGTTGAAGATGTTGGGGAAAATTATGCCGACTGGGAGCTTTACTGGCGTGGGCCACGTAAACCGTAGGTACGAGATACATAATATTTTATGTTCTACAGGATTGTTTTACATCTTAAAAAGTTTAACAAAAAAGTCCGCGATAGCATACGTCTATCTTTTAAGGATAACCCACAGTAACCAGTTTTATTAGCTTATAACTATATTAATCCTTATCCAAAAAAATATGTTATTTAATTGGTCAAGGACGGCTAATGAGCAGTGATAGGAATAGGTAGTGCCTATTTGCCTAAACTTCGAAGAACAGAGACAAGAAACGGAAACCTAACTTTTTTCCGAGACATCTGTCCCGAAATTTCGAGACAACACATAAATACATTTAAAAAAAATGTTATTTGGAATAAGTAATTCGTCTATATTTACCTAAAGTTTGCGACTAGATATATCATAATAAATAACATACACAGTCGTTACAACCATAAAATTTTCTGAATTTTTTTTTGGAGAACATTTTGTAAATGAATTGTTGATCGTAATACACAATGAATCACAATGTTTGAATAAGAAGCCGTACACGTTTCGAAGTAAATATCTTCTTTCTAGCTCACTCTCGGCTACGTTTAATGAGATTTCTAAAGTTCAAGTGTAAAAAAGGCATTATATGTAACACATAATATGATTTAAAAGAGTGTCCATGGAGTTTCTTGCACGTTCTTCTCCATAGAGACCTACTCTTTGGAACGTGCAATTTAGCTTCACTTTTCTTGGACTGACTGACATTTGACTATTCAAAAGTGCCCGTAAATGGTCTATTTGAAATAAATGCTTTGATTTTGATTTTATCGGTATTTAAAATAAATAAATAATTCATTTATTTGCCAGAATGTAGGTATACAAAGTGGTATAATCTTAATATTAATGAGGTCCCTTTACATTCTACCGTTATACATGATGTGCAAATATTTAGTTACAAATGAAAATACAAATACTTTTTTTTCTTTCATCTTAATGAAATATATTTCTAAAGTATATTTAAAAATGTGCATGATATTAAAATAATTGCATAATAATGGTATCACATTATCACATTTTACGGCAGCGCGTTTCGTTATCTATTCTTAGAAATTACAAAAGGTAACCGCCATGGTCGCATACCTGTGCGGCGCGGGGAGGGTCTACATACACCCTCCCCCCCTACTCCTTACCGCTCCGCGTGCGCGCAGGTTACCTTCACTTCAATCCTGTACTTCGGTTTGTTAAGTGCGCATCTTCCTGTATTGTTTTTGTGAATATTGTTTTTCACCCTCGCTCGTTTTTTGGTTCATTGGATCTTCTTAATACGACTACTTTGGCTTGAATTTATGGATTACGATTTGCTGCAATAACATTGTTCCTGTCTGTCTACATCAAATAATACGGTAAGTCAACATTTATTACTTTTTAATGTTTTGGCTAAAGTTATTTATTTTATTTCTTGTAGGGAAACAAACAGTAAGTTAGATATAAAGAAGAACATTAATGTATATATTATTTTATCTTAAACTAGCAATTTGACAGTCTAGATTGATATGCAATTGTATGAACTTGATATTTTTAGTGGAGTTTTTAAGATAATTATTGTGTATGAAACGTAGTTAAAGAAAAAAAACATACGCATTTAACTTTTGGTTCAAATATAAAAGTGAACTTCAATACTATCAAGCATAGTAATGTTATATCTTTGGTGTCATAAAGAATTGCTAAGGTGGACGAATTCTATCAAAATATATTATTTTTCTGGCCGGTTCTTTTAATATTTGAACCAAAAAGGAATATGTCTTTTGCGCATTGACTAAAATGCGAAAAAAAAATTTCAATAACAATGATGTTACGCGTGTTCATATTATCTAACCGTTTTTCTTTATTAGAGCATAAAATGAAAGAATAAAATCTTTAAATCGATACAATCGATGCACCTAGCTGGAATGCGCGCACCTCTCCCGCTTTCCTTTCCACCTCCCTGTATCTATAAAGGTTCGTTATTCCTTTTGAGGCATGGAAAACTTAAAATTTTATTTTATTTTAGGTACTTGCCATCGTACATCTTTTTGGAGACCAGTAAGATTGGAGATGGCGAACAAGCCTAAGAAAGCAACAGTACAAAGTTGGATTGGACTTCATCCTGAATTATATTACGACCCGGCCAGTAATTTGATTTACTGTTCTAAGTGCGAGTGCAGTATAACAGCTAAACTTAGTAGTATCAAGAGGCACGTTAAAGGTCCGAAACACAAAGGGACAAGTAAAAAACCAAATGAAGAATTTTATTTGGACCTAGTACAATTTCTCATATTATGTAATATACCTTGGATTCAAGTAAACAACCCCGCTTTCAAAAAATTCTTCCATAAATATATTTGCTGCAATTGTACAAATCGACAAAAGCTTCCTGAGCAATCATTGCTGAGAAAAGTTTATTTAGATAAGATTTTTAAAACTAAAATTGACTCGATTTATGAACAAATTGCAAATCAAAAGCTGTGGGTATCTTTAGACGAGACAACTGATTTTTTAGGCAGATACATGGTACATTTACTTGTAAAACCTTTAAATGCGATCACACAAAAACCATTTTTAGTTGCTTGCAAAGTACTAGAAATTGTTAATGGGAGCACAATTGCCCAATTTGTAATAGACTGCTTTGAAAATATGTGGTGCGATTTGTATGAATCCAAAGTAGGAGACGTTGCTGTATTATGCACTGATAGTGTAGCATATATGCTAAAAGCGGGACGTGTGCTGAAAAATTATTTGCCCAACATGATACACGTCACTTGCTTAGCACATGCACTGAATCTCGTGGCAGAAAAAATACGATACGAATACTCAGATGTAGATGAATTAATTTCAAACGTAAAAAAAATATTTTTAAAATCACCTAATAGAGTGCGCTTGTTAAAAAACACCTTTCCCCACATGCCGCTTCCTCCAGAACCCGTTATTACAAGATGGGGTACTTGGTTGGAGGCAGTGTCATATTATGCAAAATATTATGATCAAATTAAAACAATTGTAAATCTTTTAAGAAGTTCCGACGCGCTATCTATTAGGTGTGCCAAAAATGTTCTTCAAAAGGAAAACTTGAAATCGGACTTGGACTACATTGAGGAATATTTTAAAGATATACAAATTGGATTAAAGAAATTACAAAAATCGAATTTAACTCTAACGGAATCCTTTGAAATATTTGATCACGTGAGAACTGTGCTTAGCTGGTGTTCATCTGAGCTTATAAAAAATAAACTCGTAAATGTCATGGACAGAAATCCCGGTTTAGATAAAATTAGAGACATATGTGAAGCGATAACAGCAGGAAAGGATGAGCGATCATACTATATGTACGCGCCTTTAACCTCAGTTGATGTTGAAAGGTCATTTTCAACTTATAAATGGATTCTTAACATAAAAAGAAATCGCCTGACAGTTGAAAATATAGAAAAAATTATGATTGTGTATTTTAACTTAGATGACTCATCTGACAAAGAAAATTTCGGTTCTGATACTGAACTTGACGAATCGAATCACGATGATTAAATTAAAATCGTTCTTTATTTTTTATGGTATTTGTAACACAAATAAAGATTTTCAAATTCTTAGCAATTTTTGATGCATCAAGTTCTTTATCAAAACCGAACAGTTAGTAGTTCAGTATTAAAACTGATTGTCCTAAATGCTTCAAATATTAATTTGTAATCTTCAAAGGTTAATTTGTACTTTGATTTGAGTAAAAATTGCATCCCTCAACGTCAGTAAAATAAATATGACTTAGATATTTAAAGATAGATAAACATAAATTTGTTTCTTAAATCTTTCCTTCTGTACATTTTGTTTCATGGTTTCCAATTACGTCATATTTTAAAATAATATAAATATACATATATTTGTTACAACAATATTCTATGTGTTTTATTTTTCCTTTAGAGCCCATTAATTATTTAATGAACCTAGAGCGATATCGACCGGCGATTTTTGAGCATTTTTTCTTTCGTTTTTTTTTTGCATAGAAATCGCCAGACAATATCGGTGGTGTGAAAGGACCCTTACGTTTTTTTTTTTTGAACTAGTTAATGCCCGCGGCTTTTCCCGCGTGTACTATTTTTTTTGTATCCCATGGGAACTATACTTTTTTTTTAATAGGAAGTAGCATATGTGCTATTCCACACCATAATCTATATCACTACCAAAATCAGCATTTTCAGTGGCATTGAGTAATGGACATCCATACAAACTATCACATTTATAGACAAACTTTAGATAAATATAGACGAATTACTTATTCCAAATAACACATTTTTTTAAATGTATTTAAGTGTTGTCTCGAAATTTCGAGACAGATGTGCCGGAAATAATTTAGTCCTAAGGAAGTCTCCGTTTCTTGTCTCTGTTCTTCGAATTTTAGGCTAATAGGCACTACCTATTCCTATCACTGCTAATGAGACACAATCGATTTTCTATTGTTTGACTCCGAATCGGTGTCCGAATATGTGTTTACATAATATAATTTGAATGCTTTAAAAGATATCACAGACTCAAAATTACGTGTAACAAAATAATTATGGTTGAGGCGGCGCGGGCGGGCGCAGCGCTCGGCTATAAGGTATGTGATCGCTTTCGTTTCCTTTTAATCCCGGCACTACGTTCCCGTGGAATATTTTCCGACATCCACGCGGGCGAAGCCGCAGGAAAAAACTTGTACTTAATAATTAAGCAATACTTTCTACCGTCCATACATTGCACGGTAGAAAGCTGTTGCTGCCGGTTTTTCTGTCCTTTCCAAAAACAGATGATAAGGACAAGTATAGGTACTGCCTGCCGGGGTCGCGGAAGGTACTAACTAAAGGGTCACCGAGGCCCCTGGCAACTAGTGATGGATTAATTAGCATTAGCATTCATTGTTAGCTTGCGAAAGCTCATTTAGCATTTAGCAAATTAAATGTAGTTGCGAAATTCTGTGAATTTAAAAAATTACGAAAATTAATTTCAATTTTCGTAATTTTTTAATTTAATGACTATCATACGTCAGACTCGTCAGAGCGTCGGCGCACGCAGCGGTAGCGTGCGCTCTCCGTCGCACCCACGGGATGTCGGGAATACTAAATATATCGGTTTCACGTGACAGTGACCTTGTTCGCTGCGAACTTACGAATAATGGGTTAAGCAATTTGTTATCTTATTATCTTTGATTTGTGCGTACTTAAGGTTGTATATTGAATGAATGCTTGTGCTTGTTTAATGTATTTAAATTATGGATGGTGCGAAGAATGATGTTTAGAAATTATTACCTTATTGTCTTTGATTTGCTCGTGAGTCGTGTATTGGTTGAATGAATGCGTGATTGTTTAATAATATATTTGCGTGATACGCGCGCGGCGCGCGTCGTTTTGTGTTCGTTAAGTACGTTTTGGCAAGTGATAGTGAGATTTTGGTTTACGTATTCGTTATACAGTACTTACATTCTTTCGTTTTGTGCATAATATTGTACTTATAGATAATAGCGTGAACTCAATACCTACCTGTAAATAATAGGAGATAGTAAGAAGTAGTGTGTAGTGAGAAGTGGCATGTATAAAAGTGTAAATAATAATTTTAAGTTTAGTATACAGGGTTATTTCTAAAACACCGACAACCTTGCAGGACTTGTATTACTACCATCATAAACAACAACTTTTGTTCTATGACTTTTTACAAAACATAATACATTTACCGAAAACAAACCTTCAAGATTTCGTTGTCCTATCTAACACATTTCAATTCTGTATTTTGCTGTACCTACCTATGCCTGCCGCGCACTGTCCTCGTAGTAATACGTTTGGGTTAGTAACTCACTACGCTACGATTCCCGCCTTTTTACGCAAAAGCCAAATGATACCTACAATCGGACATTTGACATGGAAATAACCTTGATATTTCACGGTACCTACGTACTAAACACCGTAATAAAAACAAACTACCAATGACTTCTCACATTTTCTTTTAAGTTTTAAGTTACAACGGTATAGCACTTGATAAAAGTTCGTAGATAGACTGAATCCACTCTCCCTTCATACTTAACCAGGCTTAGGACTAGCTACATTAACGAATAAAATAAAATAAAATCGCATGTAGATAATTACCTACCTACGTAATGTGACGAAAGTTACGTTAACAGGTTCCGGCGCGCGATGCGGCGATATTGTTTATTTAGGACGCGTTTACAAATCTGACGTATTAAGCTGTTTTTCGGTACATTTTGCGAACAAACGAAAACAAAACAAACATAACTAACAATTACCATAAAGGGTGCAATTGAACTCTTTGGAATTATTTTAGATATTCTTATTTTTGCAAGTGAAGGAGCGGGACAAAAATTGTTTGGGGCGGCCGGCGGCATTGAGCCTTTGAGCCTATTGTTATTGCTACTTGTAAGGAATTGCCGCACACGTGCCGGCCAGCCGCAATTACTAGTTATTACTCGTAGTATTATTTGATGTTTGTTTACTTTTCGTTCTGCGTTGAAATATCCCAGGGAAGCAGACATAATCACCTCAAAATGGTAGTAAAAATATTACAAATAGCCTCAGAAGAAAATAAGTTCCTGTTTAATTTTTTCTCATATTTTGCCACAAGTTATAAACCTTAACGGGTGGCATTAAGGTTTATTTTATTTCGTCACTGTCTACATTTATTGCACAGAAAATGTTTAATGAAATGTTAATCCGCGTGTCAAGTATAATTCCTCCTAATTCCCGCACAGGTATCCGTGCGTATCTGTGTGTTAGAGCCATTTCAGTGTAGTGTTGCGATTCGATACCTATCATATTTTGTAAACGCGTCCTTAATTGGTAAAGGATAGCTAATGGGACTGAATTGATTTTCTATTGTTTGACTCCGAATCGAATCGAATCTAAATCGAAAATAACTTATTGTAAGCACATTTGGTGCGGATAACAATGTCGGCACAAAACTAGGTACAATACCCATTTTTATTTTTTAATGCAGGCGTATTTAAAAAGTGGAATCAGCATATTTACAACAATTGGATGAATAAGTATTAAAATCAGTATTTACAAATTATTACCTCTCAAGTTCAAGTCTCGTGGATGTCGGTGAGTATCGCGCACATAGCGTTCAAAATAATCACCTTCACAACCAACACAAAGTCCACGCCCAATTATTAAACACCCAATTATTTTTTCAATCAACATGTCGCACAGTGGAACGAATGTATGGGAGCGGTTGGACGTAGACATGTCCGAAAAATAAGAGTAAAATTATGCCAAACTAATGATGCCATCTTATTCGATTACTTAATGCCTTCATAAATTGTGGTGATGAATTTCTTCATAACTCCCATATTTCGGGAGTAATTTGAGAAAATGTGAAATTTTACTATGAAAATGAGTGTATCGAGCTCTCTCCCTCCTGATTCCGGGCTTGTTTCAAGTAGCGGTCTCTAATATCGTAATGCTATTACTAAGAGCTATATTTAATACTAAGACACATAGTGCGCCAAATGTGCACTTTCTGGGATAAAAGGAAATGAAAATTTAAAAAAAAAAACGTTTTTTCCCCATTTGTATTTACTTTAAACCGCAGACAGACTTATTAAGAGGTCTATAAATATATTATATATATACAGAAATATATATTAACAAAAATATTCACAAGAACTGATGAGAGTATGACTTTTAAGTAAGTTGATAATAAATTACCTAGTTTCATTAAAAGTACAATAAATAATTAAGATGTAAGCTCTAATTTACTAAGTTACACATTTTAAAACAATAACATCATTTAATTATCTTCGTCATCATCATCATCATCAATTAATTCAAATTCAGAATCGATGTCCGCTAAATCATTTATGTTAACAAATTCGATATCACTTTTCTCAGAATCCGTAAGCTCATAAAATTCCTTAAAAGAAGATTTTTTTACAAACTTATTTCCTTTTGGACGGATACTTGTAACAAGTGGATCAGAAGACAGTAAAAGATTGTGCATAATATCTTCATTGCATGAGATACTGCTATGCTTTCGAGAATGCCCCTCTCTATATTTTCTAAAATCTTTATTTCTAGCCTCAGATGCCTCTTCGGATAGAAAACCAATGGGCACAATTGACATGTTCTGAACTATGTCTGGCCCATGCATTAAAATTTTATGAAGTGAAGAAGGCATATAATACCATGGGTATAACTCCACGTAAAGCTTAGCAGTATCAAAGCAGAACTCTCGGAATTTAGTTACGTTGATCTTCTCTCCTGATGAAATACACTGCAAGATCACACAGATTTTTCTTAAAAGCATAGCATCTATTCCGGTCAGTTCAGCAGATTTAGTGTAGTTTTCAAAAAATCTCCTTGCCGAGTTGCCATTGTTGGTGGATCCACTGCCTTGTTTCACAACATCGAGAAGTAAGCCCGTTTCTCTTCTTACAGCCTCTTGAACTCTTTTCTTCCTGTCATCAACTTGCCTTTTTGCTATATCACCCCTTACTTGCCATGATTTTATGTCTAATTTGTAGGAAATGTGTAATAAGCATTCCATTGAGCGAATCCAAGCGTGAAGGGTGCTTAAGCTATATTTATACATGTCCTCGTTTGCGTGTTTATCTTTGATTAACTCTAAATTATTCATTTCTTTAGGACAAGCCTTGCATATGTCACACACTGAAGCTGCTGTATTGGATATAATGGAATGAATTTTACCATCAATCATTGTCAACAGCAGTTGGTGTTTGACACTAATTCCATCAGTGATGGTGGATGGAGTTAAGGCTTCAATCTCTGCTTCGATTTCAGCCATCTCTCTCTGCACATTTTCTTTGGTTTCCTTTATAAACTTAAACAATATTGGCCGGCAAAATGAAGTGGAAGATGGTCGCTCGTTTTCCCAAATTGTTACACCTTTTGAGACGAGCCGCAGTGGTACAAGACTAATCATAAAATTACTAGCAAGATCGATTTGCTCATCTTCACTCGTCCTTTGATGATAAATGCTTTGGCTAGATGATCCGTCAAAACCCCATTTGCTGGTCAATACGAGCTGTTGATTGGGATCAACAGGGGTTTCTAACGACCTAATAAGTCTTCTTGAGGTTAAATCCATCAAGGCTTGTAATTTGATTTTTGCAGAGCTCTCTGTAACTGTGAGATCTTCTTTGGCCGGATAGCACTTAATTTTTTCTTTAACCAACATGTAGTAACTCGGGTATTGAAGAGCTCCTTCTTGAGTGTTGAAATCCCGAAGAGTGTTATAGCGCCATTTCGATAAGTTCATCGATACATAAAGAGCCAATGCCTTCAAAGGGGATATTTCCCGTACCTGAATTGATTTACCTTCAATGAAGGCTTTGATTTTTGAGGCCTCTTCTGGATTCTCCGTCAAGTATTTCATAACATAAGCTGTATCGCTTTGTCCTGCCTTTTGAAGCGCCCTTTCGGCCGAAAACATAATTTCAGCGCTGCTACTGCTGCATGAAAGACTATCTTCAGTGCGTCTTCTTTTTTGCCGGTTACTAAGGTCCTCAAAAGATTTACGAGGACTAGGATGTGTACAAGTTGAAGCATCAGATTTAGCAGGAGAAATTATGGGCTCGATGACGTCACTTATATTTTCTGTAGAAGGTTCCATATTTTCATTCTGTAATTCCGGCCATTGAATTGCAGCCTGTAGCCAAATCTCATGTTTCTTCCGAAACTTATCTGTGCTTCTTCCAGACTGTGTCCATTTTGCATAAATGCGGTAGCAAAATCGACGACACCAGTCTTTTAAACTTGTTTCAGCACTTTCACATAACTGAACACAACTGTTATCTTTTAAAACACTGAACAAATAGTTAAAGTCGCGTAAATCTTTATGTGCGCGTGCGCATAAAGCAACGTGAATATCAAGATTTGTATTAAAATTTGGAAAATACATTGCGAGATTAGCTTGGATACAACGAGGTGTAAATCAACACTGATTTTAAAGTTACTAATAGTGACCTATTTATATAAAATCCAGGTATCCCAGGTATCCTTTGTTAAATATTGCAAGGTAATTAGTTATTGTGATAATTAGTAAATGATGCATGCTAAATTAGTGTATTAAGAGCCATTTAGTAATTAAATAATAGCAATGTTCTTATCAGTAATCATTAGTGCATCAGTTTTATATGTAAACCTTAAGTCCCTAATTATATATCCTAATTAGCTTATACCTTCTCTAATTGGCTGCTCAGAAATGTTATTGTAATAAGGTAAACCTTTAGAAAAACGGTTTTAATCAACAAAATAAACAAAAAATAAAAAAATTGTGTTATAAAATAAACATCACTCTTTATCCCAGAAAGTGCACATTTGGCGCACTATGTGTCTTAGTATTAAATATAGCTCTTAGTATTAGCATTATGATATTAGAGACCGCTACTTGAAACAAGCCCGGAATCAGGAGGGAGAGAGCTCGATACACTCATTTT
This sequence comes from Atethmia centrago, assembly GCA_905333075.3. Taxonomy (NCBI): domain Eukaryota; kingdom Metazoa; phylum Arthropoda; class Insecta; order Lepidoptera; family Noctuidae; genus Atethmia; species Atethmia centrago. The sequence continues at coordinate 22,872,652 of HG995374.1, read as the reverse complement.
CATAGTAAAATTTCACATTTTCTCAAATTACTCCCGAAATATGGGAGTTATGAAGAAATTCATCACCACAAGTTATGAAGGCATTAAGTAATCGAATAAGATGGCATCATTAGTTTGGCATAATTTTACTCTTTTTTTTCGGACATGTCTACGTCCAACCGCTCCCATACATTCGTTCCACTGTGTGTCGCGACTTGTGATAAGGCAACCCGTGTACACCAATGTCTTTACATGTCCCCACAAATAAAAGTCTAAAGGCGTGATATCTGGCGATCTAGGAGGACAAGCACGAGGTCCACCACGTCCTATCCATCGACCAGGATATTCACTGTCTAATAAGTCTCTGACTCAGCGAGCATAATTCGCCGGCGCCCCGTCTTGTTGGAAGTACATACCACTTAAATCGGCGAGTGGTATTTCTTCTTCTAATACAGGTAGCGTTTCGGTAAGAAATTGTTCGTAACTTTCACCGTTCAGTCTATCCAAAAAGATAGGGCCCAGTAATGTGGAATTCACAATTCCCGCCCACACATTCACACTAAACCTGTGTTGGTAATTATGTGGTCTGGGTTTGTGAGGGTTTTCATAACACCATAGATGGTCATTTCGTGTATTAAATAAACCCACTCTGCCAAATGTAGCCTCGTCAGTCCTTAAAATTGTAGGCCGTTCAAGTACCAGTTGCAAAAAGCGACACGTGCTGGTTTGTCCGGTTCAGTCATCTCCTGCACCCGATGAAGGTGGTAAGGATATTATCCTTCAGCGTGAATAACACTCCACGCGAGGTATTGACTAACATTGAACCGCCGGGCTGCGTCGTTGGTACTTGCTGCTGGATTTGCTTCGAAGAATTCGACGATACCTTCTTCTTCTTGTACTGTGTGCCTCGGTGGACGTCCACTATCCCTGATGGGATTCCGGAATTGCCCGTGATCTCGTAACCGCTGTGTGGCGGCTAGCATTGTTTCTCGGGTAGGTATACGTACGTTCGGGAATCGTATGGCGTATTGGCGACAGGCTTCCGAAACATTGTCATCACACCTAGCTAGCATACGTACCATTTCCGTGTACTCGACATTGGAATATTGATACGCCATCATGTAAAGATAATTACGTCCGCACTGCCGAATTTCACTGCAAGGACACGTAATGACGCGACGCAAGCGCATCAAGGCAAACGATCGACTGAGGGCCGCCCAGTGTTGCCAGACGCCGAAGGCGTGTCCTCGTACAGATATGGTCTGAAATCTCGTATTTTGTCAACACAACCTCGTACATACCATTTATTTAATAAATTCCTTAAAATCTATTGATTTTCTTGTCAACTATCTAATAACCAAGCACTCTACAAAGCAGTTTCGTCAAAAAGTGTCCAGGTGGTCGCTGGTGGCAGGTCGTACAACCGGAATTTTGCATTGGATACTGTATGTAGTATCCGAACTGTACCTACTATAGTGGACGTTTAGTAGAGTGGAATTAACATAAACATATTTTTTACGTTAACTTAGGCGCTGACAAGACCCAATTGGCCAAAATAGGCTTCTCTTAAGAACAAAAATTGCCAAAACTGTATAGTTTGTGGTAGCGGAAAAAATATATGTTAATTTTGAACATATTTCCCAGAACTTGGTTGTTACCAAAACACGTTTAGAAAAAAAATCTCGATACAAACTAACGTTATACTAACCTCTTACCTTGAGTTCTAATCCAAAATATCTGCATTAAATATCAACATACGTTACGTATTTAACTAATAACAAGAACGTCTTATATGAATGCAGAACTTGGTTGTTTTTTATTTTCGATTACTCAACTCAATTTTGAGTAAATAGATAATTGCTTCTTATTTTGCAATAAATTACAAGCGTTGTGTCATCGCGCTTCTCTTTCTTTTCTATGCAATCTGACAGTGACCGCGGTTTAGGTGTTGTCAGCGTCTTAAAGAAACAATACAAGTAAAATGAATGAAATGAAACCTTTCGTTCGTACATGCCATTCATTAATTTCCTTGATGATTGATTCCTCAATGACTTGTATCAACGAATCTCGTACAAAATCGTACGAGGATGGATGTAAACTCGTACCTCGTACCAGGACCACTAAATCTCGTACATGTACGAGAAATCTCGTATGGATGGCAACACTGGGGCCGCCCGTAAATAGGTCAAGTTCAAGCGCCCCCGCCGCCCGTCCCAAACCCCGCTTCCCTCGCTATTGTACTATTGCTTTCTTTTGCTTCACATAAACTTCGTAACATTTAGAGCGTTCAATTTAAATATTTTTATTTTTGTATGAAAATATGATGAACTAAAATATGATGAATTTTTAAAAGTCACAGAACAAAAGTTGTTGATTATGGTGTTAGTAACATAGTCCTGAGAGGTTGTCGGTGTTTTACAATTAACCCTGTATAAATATTTTAGTGTAAATAAACTGTTGAACGGACTTGAACGTGACAATGGTGCCGATTCCCTTGTTCACAAACTAAACTAAATTTAAGTTCAGTGCATCTTTTTCTTTCTATTTCATTAAGAAAAGGACAGAAGATAAATTTTAGTTTAGTCCTGTCAAATTAATCTTCGCTTGACGTAAATTGACGTAATTTTAGTAGGCAAGTTTTTAATCACGTCTAAACTTGTATGGAGTAGTGACAGGCGTTGATTAAAAGGACAGGACTAAACTAAAATTTATCTTCTGTCCTTTTCTTAATGAAATAGAAAGAAAAAGATGCATTGAACTTAAATTTAGTTTAGTTTGTGAACAAGGGAATCGGCACCACTGTCTCACCGAACTAAGACTATATGGGATTATTTTTCTAATATTGTTAGTGAAAATAAAATTGCTAACTGTAATCAGTGCTCTAAAAGCCTTTCTTACCGAACATCAATCACCAATTTAAAAACCCATCTAAAACTTAAACACATTGGCCATTACAATAACTTTTTGGTCGAATGTGAACCGACTCGGACCCGTTCGGTACAGGTGCGTCAGGTGCAGAATGCTGATAATTATGTGATCAATCTTAACACATTACATAAGCAAGTGTACTAGCACAAATAAAACGTTATCGGCGAGTAAACTAAACGCACGCTGGGAGACGTCCTAAGGCGAACGCGCTTTTTAATTCGCATAATTTAGCAAAATTCACATACTTCATTATTATCAATTATCGTCATATTAGCAAATAACATAGCAATAGCAATTATCATGCTAAGACTTACGAATTAACATGTTAATGAAATTTATTCGAAATCGCATTAATTGCCATTACTACTGGCAACACAGGCAACAGGGAGGAATACGGGTGGGTTTTAGTCAGTAAGAGTCTGACACACCCTCCTGCTCCGCCCAGAACGAGAGAAGTTATTTGATGATTTCCCATCCAAAAAAAAAAGTATAGGTACTAAGAAAACCAAGATTATTTATATTTTAATAGGTATAATTTATTACTAACACACAAACATTTTGTTATTTTATGTTTTTGTGATGTCATTATGTAATAATGGAGTATTCTCTGAAATAAATAAATAATTAAATATATTTTTTTATTTATTTCAGAGAATACTCCATTGTTAACCTGCGATTTGCACAGGCCAAAAAAAGGCACAGGAAAAAGCCGTATTGTTGAATAATAATTATTATTCAACAAGACGGCTTTTGCATTGGCCTGTGCAAATCTCCGTTTGCACGAGTATGATGCAGCGTGCGTAGCCAGGAGGCGGCCATAATCTTAACCCAGAATGTTTTAAAAATCAAAATGTATACAAACGCACCTTCTTTTTCAGCTTCCTGTTCGAGTGGCATCAACAGCCCATCGTCGTCATCTCTGTACCCATAGTAGTCGGCATCCACGTCTCTCATGAGATCAGCGCGAGTTCTGCGCGGCGGCGGGGGAGGTTCTTGTTCAAATAACTCGCGAACACCTGGCCATAGGAAATACTTGATGATTATTTCTTGTTTCAAAAAATACTCTGCTCCCTGCATTACTCTTTGGTCAGTGTGCCAAAGAGTAGTGTAGCGAGCAGAGCAGCGCTACAAGGTTATTTTGGCGCGTGGCCAGAATTGGAACTAACGTCGCATCTTGTTTTTTGAAGTGACAACAACGCCCCCCTGTCAACGTCATTTGAACGTCAAAATATGCTTATTCCGTGTATTTTTGGGATGACATAGAATAATACACTTTATTAACGGTGTTGTAAAGAGCAAAGTTGTAAAGACATCGACGCGGGCACGAAACGGCTCCGTTCTTGAGCAAAGTTTTAAAAACATCGACGCGGGCACGACACGGCTCCGTTCTTCGAGAATGCTGCGCGGGCTTGTTTGCACTTTAATTCGCAGAAAATAAGCTTTATTATTCATTGTCTTATAAAAGTCACTGGTCTCAGACTTTTCCTTGGTTTGAGCTGAGCCTAATCAATGTATGGTGAGCTGAAATGATTGAAGTGGTATCAAAGCAATTTATGCAATATCAACAGAAAGTCAACTTTAACTACATTTGCATAAGTCTGAAATTGGTTTAACGAAATGGCACCACGCTTTCAAGAAGTTAGTGTGATTAAAGACTTCTCCAATTCAATAGTTGTGTTGTTTTCGATTATTATTATTTAATATGTAGGTAGTTAAATTGATATAACTATTTAACACATTGCTAGACTTTTTTAGGTTGCAAAAGCTACGAAATAATTTAAGGGTAATCCCAAAAGAGCAGTTGTCGTCCAGAGGTAACGGCCACGACATACGACTTGTAAGTCGTAGGTTCGAACCAAGACAGGCGCTTTACTTTGTGTAAATTATTTCATTACCACTGCTCTCAAAACGGTGAAGGAAAATAGCGTGAGGAAACCGGCATGTCCTCGAACCAAAACTTCAATGACACGTGACATCTACCAACCCGCACTGGGCCCGCGTGGTGGATTACGGCCCACTGCCTCTCACCGAAAGGAGGCCTGTGTCCCAGCAGTGGGAAACATTATAGGCTGATTATGTAAATGTAATTTAAAAGTGCTTACAAACCTGGTAGATCTTTAGCGGCTCCGAAATACTTGTATCCTCTGTTACCGGGGACCTCTTTGCCGTCTTGGTCGAGCATCTTGGGCCCAACGCGTGCATGGTCCGGCCCTCCCAACGACTTTATCTGAACTTCCCAATGGCGCTTCTCACGCATCAGTTTGTTTATCTCGTCGTTCAAGTCCCGTATCCGAAACTCGCCTAGACCGGCTAGTAGAAAAAAGTTTATACATTTATAATACGCATTTATTTCAGGCTGCAATGACCCTTAAACATATACTTTACAAGCTATCATAAAACTTTATTAAACCTTTGACCGCCACGTCAAAAAAGCAATAACGTGCCCCACGGCGCCAAGCCACGAATTATTCCTTAAAATCTGTCATGTAGTCGTGACCGTGGCGTGCTGGGCACATTTTGGTTTGTCATCTATACATGACTGTGGCGGTCAAACGTTTAATAAATAAGGCTTAAAACCATGTTAGTAGCACTTCACTTTGCACTAGCTTGTCTTTGTGCTGTGAATGTTATGAAGCCATCTTCATAGATCGTAGATGCTCATAGAATATATAATAAATCAATATTCAATAAAATTGTACTTTTTTTATTTACGTGTTTTGTTTATTGCATTTCATAAAATCTTCATACAGGTTAAAAGTGACTTGTTAAACAAAACAAGAAGCAGAGCATTTAATTTGAATTTGGAACATTAACTAACATATGGAATTCGAAACCTTCTACTAATATTTTTCTAATAATCCACTAAAAACATAAACTTTAGAAGTGTTAGTGATATCGTTATAAAAAAAACCGACCAAGTGCGAGTCGGACTCGCGTTCCGTACCATTAACTATAAAAACGACAAAAAATCATGTCTGTTGTATGGAAGCCCCTTAAATATTTATTTTATTCTGTTTTTTAGTATTTGTTGTTATAGCTAGCGGCTACAGAAATACATCATCTATGAAAATTTCATGTGTCTAACTATCACGGTTCATGAGATACAACCTGGTGACAGACGGACGGACGGACGGACAGACAGACAGACAGACAGCGAAGTCATAGTAATAGGGTCCCGTTTTACCCTTTGGGTACGGAACCCTAAAAACATCACTTGTCGAATAATCGCCATTGCGGTAGGTACGGTCCTATAATAATAATTTGACGTTTTCCGTCACTGATGCTGATATTGTTCAGGATAAACTCGGAAAGTACATAGAATTGGAACATTAACATAGGGAATTCGAAACCTTGTCTAATATTTTTCTAATAATCCACTAAAAACATAAATTTGAGAAGCGTTGCGATTTTTTCGATGAGAAGTTTAACTACATTGATATCGTAATAATAAAAAAACATCGCTTGTCAAATAATCGCCATTGCGGTAGCTACGGTCATGTAATAATAATTTGAGGTTTCCGTCACTGATGCTGATATTGTCCAGGAACTCGGAAAGTAGTACATACATACATACATACAAACATCACGGCTTGTTTCCCCGAAGGGTTGGGCAGAGGTGTAACCTGAAGTATACACCCACATTTCACCAGTTATTTTTAAGTCCCATGTAATAGGGGGCAAGCCTATTGCCATCAACCGGGCACAAATCCAGACTCCGGGCTGCTACTATGAAATTCCAGATAGAAAAATCCAATAACACTGCCCGACCCGGGAATCGAACCCAGGACCTCATGCTCAGCAGTAGCGCTTGCGACCACTAGACCAACGAGGCAGAAAGTAGTATATTGAATTGAAAGTCACATTGGTACTTGTCTATATTGTTATCGTCATTGTCATGTCATTGCTATTTGAAGTTGAACCCACAACCATGTGCATGAGAATCGAGGCGTTAACCACTGGGCCATTAAGACATTAAACATTATACCTTCTAGTTCAATCGTGAAAACCTCTTAGCTTCCTCGGCTTATTTGTAATTATTTTATTTTGAAATTGTTTTTATTTTTTTTATTTTGCTACTTTGGACGCGTTTTTTTTTTTACATCGTCCTCACATTTAGTTATAAATTCAACATGATTTATACTAATCTTTAAGTATCAATATAATTTAAAGGAGTGTCCATGTAGTTTCTTGCCCGTTCTTCTTTGAATTTTATAGCCAAAGCTCACTTAATGAATGTCATGTTTTAAAGAAAAGTTTCAAATTATGTCGGAAATTCTGACTAGATATTTAATATTTGTATAGTATTAGAAAAAATATTATCAACATTATTGTTTTTGAGTATTTAAAGTGTGTTATTTATTTTTTCCTTTTTTGCCTTTCTTCCCTTTGGCCTTGCCACCTTTTGCCTTTTTGTCTTTGCCGCCCTTCGGTTTCGTCTTCTTTTTTGAAATGTCGCCACCGCTACACTGCTGTCCCATATTGTTACTTTCCAACGGTTTATCACACGGAGGAGCTTTTGGAGTTATTAATTCTATTTCGAGGTCAGTCTTTTTATCTTTTGTTTCGAGTTTCTTTCCAATTTTAAGAATGAACACATCTTTTTGTGGATGCAAGACTTTTTCCATATTTACAGGGACAGGGCATCTGGTAGGTGTTACGTTAACAGTTTTCTTGTCTTTCTTGTCAGCTGGTCTTTCCAGCCCTTTTAATGTATAAGTCAAGTTTGATGTGTAAGTGTTGTCTTGACGTGTAGATGTGGGATCTCTTGGCAGTTCAAATTGTATTTGTTCTCCGGTATTGTATGCTGTACTTTCACACGAACATAACTCTTGAATCTTATCATACCTTCCCATTCTTTCTACTCTACTGCTCTTCGGTACTCTGATCTTCAATTCGTTAACATTCATTTTTGTATATATTTCGTCATATTTTTGCGCTCGATCTGGAAAATATTATGAATATTTAATTTTGGGCAGTTGATATCTATATCACAGTACACTTCAGGATACTACTTACCATGTTCGTAAGAAGGCACAGACGCACAATCGTAAGACCGTCTAGATAGCGCGTTAGACATTTGCGACTGTGGGCTCTCAGATCTTTTGTGTTGATCCGCTGTGTATGTCGGAGCTTTCTTCGCCATAACACCTTCATCGAGAAGTATTTTTCCTTGATCATCCATTTCCACCTTATGGCAAGAGTACATTGTCATGCCGTGATCTTCTTTCAGGAGGAATGAAGTACCCTGTGGTTTAGGTGAAGCGCAAAATGCAGTGGTTATCTCTTTTCCTAAAAACGACATTCGAACTGTCACCTCAATAACTCCTATTGAGTCTCTGTTTTCACCATCACAGCACGACAAATAGTACATGTTCTTAGAAAGCGGTGTTGATGTAGTGCAAAGTATATTGTCTGTCGGCTGTTCCTCCATCCATTTTTTGCATAGTTCATCTCTCAACTTGATAAAATCACATGTGAAGTCCATGTGAGTTTCAGCTATTCTGGTCACACACGTAGTACACGGAGGTTGTTTTGTCAACAGCAAAACAATTACGAATTCTTTAATGCTGCATATTTTATCATAGGTCATGGCAAACAAAGTGGATTTCCCGATATTTAGTTTACTGAAATTTTCAATTTTACCGAAAGACGAATCATATAACACAATGGGTGGTTTTCCCAAAAATACAGCTGAAATTACCAAGTTATTGTAATCTATGTCGAAACATTCACACTTCATATGGATTTTATTTATTATCATTTCAATGAGGAATAAGTGATATGGAAAATTAACATCCTCTTCTTTACACACACAGCACAGTTCTTGTTTAGTACGCGCGATATCCTCAGTCAAACACTTTATAGACTGTCTCAAAGCGTTAGCTTCGCACGTTAGCGCTTTGCTCATTGTAGCTATTTTATCTATATTGGTAGTTAAATTATTGGATTTGGAACCCACTATTTCACATGCAAGATCTTTGACAGTATCCTTAAAGCCTTCGACTTTTTCAGTAATGGTCTTATCATTTGGCTGGAGTTCAAAAACTGCATCCACTATTTTACTCCCGAGTTGACCAGATATCCTTCTCTGTGATTTTGGACTTTTGTTTTCTTTGTCGGGCATTTCAATGGACGACGGTGTTGCGTACTTTGGAAACTGTGACTTTGGAGACGGTAGCTGTGGAGACTGTGACTTTGGAGATGATGGCTGTGGAGACTGTGACTTTGGGGACGGTGACTGTGGAGACTGTGAGTTTGGAGACGTGGGCTGTAGAGACTGTGCCTTTGAAGACGGTGGCTGTGGAGACTGTGACTTTGAAGACGGTGGCTGTGGAGACTGTGACTTTGGAGACAGTGCCTGCGGAGACTGTGACTTTGGAGACGGTGGCTGTGGAGGCTGTGACTTTGGAGACGGTGGCTGTGGAGGCTGTGACTTTGGAGACGGTGGCTGTGGAGACTGTGACTTTGGAGACAGTGCCTGCGGAGACTGTGACTTTGTAGACGGTGGCTGTGGAGGCTGTGACTTTGGAGACGGTGGCTGTGGAGGCTGTGACTTTGGAGACGGTGGCTGTGGAGGCTGTGACTTTGGAGACGGTGGCTGTGGAGGCTGTGACTTTGGAGACGGTGGCTGTGGAGGCTGTGACTTTGGAGACGGTGGCTGTGGAGGCTGTGACTTTGGAGACGGTGGCTGTGGAGACTGTGAGTTTGGAGACGGTGGCTGTGGAGACTGTGACTTTGAAGAAGGTGGCTGTGGAGACTGTGACTTTGGAGACGGTGGCTGTGGAGACTGTGACTTTGGAGACGGTGGCTGTGGAGACTGTGACTTTAGACTTCTGTAATCTTTTTCAGTAATTTCTTTCGATGGTATAGCGTACTTCGGTGGCGACTGTGGGGCGGGCGGGGGGATGGGGGAGGCCAGCGTCAGGCTGCGCCGCGGACTCGTCCTCGCTGAGGAAGGCGCCGACGGGGACAACGGTATTACTTGTGTCGGCTCCTCGGCAGGACCCGCAAGCTCTGATTTTATACTTGGTTCCTGAGCTGAACCTTGAATCAAAGCTGCCTCGGCATCTTCCATTTAAGAAGACTTTAAATACTATATTATCAAATAAATGTTGTATTGTAACAAAAAAAAACACATTTTAAACTATTGATACCACGTTGTTAGTCATAGCCCTGTCGATTTATGACAAAGATTTTAAATCAATCAATAATATAGCAACCTATTTATTGTGTCTATGCCAGTCACAGTCCCAAGGTGCGTACTGTGCCAAGTGAATGCAGATTGGCCGGTTTCTTATCATGTGATCTGATCACCAGGGTGTGTGACACAACAACACACACACAAAACAAAGCTTACCTATAAATGACCTAACAGCCTGACCACGGTACATTTGCTGCAGCGAATATTCGCGCGGTGCGAACGGCGAAGCGTCTAGCGATCATTAGTACATTTCTAAACATTGTTTTTACAATGTTTAGAAATGTACTAATGATTCCACGCGTAGTGGTGAACGGCGGAGCGATCGGCGTTTACCGAGCGAATCGCAAGAGCGTCGGGCGGTGCGGCGGGCGACGGCGACGGGGTGAAACAAATGTGTGCATCAAAACGGCGCAGCGCATGCCACGGTGTCGAGGGGCAGTTGCGGCGAATAGTGCATCTTAAATATATAAGTACCTCGATTCTTATTCAAAACATTTACTCCACAATCTCTTCTAAATACTATGTCTTGAACCAAAACACTACTAGGTACTCTCCAAGCAACATCGAGTCATCTCGATTGATAAAGACATTTCGCTCTTCGTCGCGGCGGCGAACGCAAATGCCCATGGCTTTCAAACTGCCGCATGGATTGACGCACCGCCCACCGCACCGCCGTTCGCGACGCACGTTCCCGTGGCCAGGCCGTAAAGGCGTGCTAGTTTCGTGAATTAGTTAATTTGTTTAAGACGCTGACAACACCTAAACCGCGGTCACTGTCAGATTGTATAGAAAGGAAAGAGAAGCGCGATGACACAACTCTTGTAATTTATTGCAAAATATGAAGTAATTACCTATTTACTCAACATTGAGTTGAGTAATCTAAAATAAAAAAGAACCAAGTTCTGCAGTCAAATAAGACGGTCTTGTTATTAATTAAATACGTAACGTATGTTGATATTTAATACAGATATTTTGGATTACAACCCAAGGTGAGAGGTTAGTTTGACGTTAGTTTGTATAGTTTTTTTTCAAAACGTGTTTTGGTAACAACCAAGTTCTGGGAAATATGTTCAGAATTAACATATATTATTCCCGCTACCAAAAAATATACAGATTTGGCAATTTTTTTTCTTAAGAGAAGCCTATTTTTGTCAATTGGGTCTTGCCAGCGCCTTAAACGTAAATTCTCCAGTTTGGCATATTTAAATATACAAATAGAAACGCGACGTAGTTGCGAGCAGAAACTAGTGTAAGTTTCTGCCCACGACTACGTCGTCGTGAAATTTCTTGCTCCCGACCCACCACGTCGCATCACATCGCCTGCCCGCGCTATTACTTCCTTTTCGCTAAGCGTTCTTTCTGACTTTTCTTATTGCTCGGCTCCTATCCTGGGTCAAATAAATTTATTTTCTTTCTTCTTTCCTAAGGGTTGTAGCGTGATGTTACATAGCTTTACGTTTCTCAAGAATTGGGCTATAAAATACAAAAAGATGTTTTCAAATCCGACTGGTACTTCCCGAGTTTAGCTCGTTCAAACAAACAAACAAACCAACGGATAAACTGTCAAACGGTTTTTTCATACGGTTTTCACCAATGGGCGTAGTGATTCATGAGGAAGGTTTAGGTGCATAATTCATTAAAGTTTTGTGTTTGGCTGAAATATGACGATGATTGTTGTAGATGTCGGAAAAAATCACGCCGATTGGGAGCTGGCGTGCGCGTTACAACTTATGGTACTACGTCGCCGTGGGATAGTTTCCGACCTGCATGGGGGCGAAGCCGCGGGAAAAGGTAATATTATATATAGTACCTATAGATTTTATGCCATCCGCATAGGAAGGATTTTTAGGGTTCCGTAGTAAACAAGGAACCCTTATAGTTTCGCCATGGCCGTCTGTCTGTCCCCACCGTAGCTCAGACGTTTTGTACTAGAAAGCTGTAATTTGGCATAGGTATACATATTAATTACGCCGACTAAGTGGTAAAATAAAATCTTGAAAATTTTGTTTTTAGGGCACGTAATGTGGGGATGATATTTTTTTCTTCTCGTCTATCCCATGGTGTGGGGTATCGTTGGATAGGCCGCTCAAAAATATAATAAAAAAAAAAAAAAAAAAAAAAAAAAATATATATTCAAAAATATAAGGTACAGAATTAAATAACAGTTTTTCTTAAATCTAAGTCAAGTTCACACATGATTTGTGCCTGAACTAGGAAATCCTGTGTTTCAGGCGATTGGAGGTAACATTAATTGAATAAATAATCACATATCATATTAATATTATTGGTACATAAATGTAAAATGGTGTCTAAAAATTATAGTATCTTAACCTAACTAAATAAAAAAAAAAAAAAGAAATAACAAACAATATTTTACTTTAGCACTAGTAATAACTTCTCTGTATCGTCATAGGACATAGTTTGAAGAGTTTCCTTAAGGATTTTCTTGCAGTTCCTATGATTTACGGAGTAGATGTTTCCTTTTTCATTTAGCCTGTTATAGAGTAGTGGACCGAGGTACATATAAAATTTGGCTGTGAAAGCATGTTTTGTACTTTTTTGAGGGCAAACTATATCTTTCCGTCTCTTTTTAGTAAATTCAGTGCTGTATGGAAGTGCTGCGTGTTGTTTTAGTACCGTGCTCATTATAAATAACTGTCGAACTGTTAGTACTTCACAAGATTTATACAGTAGGTTAGTGGGGAATAGGAAAGGTCGGCAAGTAGCCACCTTGAGAATAGCTCTTTGAGCTCTTTCAATGGGCAATAACAAAGTTTTACTTGCCCCACCCCATGAAGTAATGCAATAAGTCAAAATTGACTGACAAAGAGCAAAGTACACTTGCCTAATTATTTTTGGATTTGCAATAAATCGTAGCTTTTTGAATACGTATATCAGCTTACGAATTCTATTATTTAGAGCTTCCATGTGTTGTTTAAAGGATAGAGTATCATCTATTATTATACCCAGGTATTTTATTTTATCTGTCTTTTTAATATTGGGACACTTACACTGGCTATTTGCAGAGACTGGGCAACAGTGAGCATGCAACGCTGAAGGGTTCTTCGATATTTGCTTGCGCATCGAAAACTGAATGTATTGTGTCTTCTCTGCATTTAGAGTTAGTGAGTTATTTTGAAGCCATTTATTTACAATATTGAATCCGTGTTGCGCAAGATTGTAGACTTCATTTTCTGAGTCAGCTGAAAAAAGTAGAGCAGTGTCGTCAGCGTACGTTATGATAGTGCCATGCTCTAGCTTTAGATTGCAAAGGTCATTTATGTAGATCAAAAACAGAGTGGGTCCTAAAATACTTCCTTGAGGAATACCGAAAAATGTGTTTTTTTGAACAGCGCTGAGAACATTGCCAATCTTTACGCACTGGGAACGATCTTCTAAATAACTTTTGAACATTTTTAGCTGGGTGCCTCTTACACCAATGATCTCAAGCTTGCGCAACAAAATTGGAATGGAAACTGTGTCAAAAGCTTTGGCGAGGTCCAGGAAAATTCCTACTGTGTGGTTCCCCTTGTCAAGTTCTTTCGCTAGATAGTCAGTCAGGTGGTGTACCGCATCGGCAGTTGAAACTTTAGGCCTAAATCCAAACTGCCGTTCAGACAGAATTGATTTATCTTCCAAATATTTCAACAACCTTTTGTTTATAATTTTTTCCAATATTTTTGACATAGAAGGCAGTAAAGAAATAGGTCTATAATTTGTCACTTGCTCTTTGCTGCCTGATTTATAGACAGGGACAATTAGAGATTTTTTGAGACACTCAGGAAAATGACCTGAAGATAAACAAATGCGGAAAATGTAAGTCAGTGGTCGTACCAAAATGTCCTTGAATTTTTTGATAATTTTATTCGATATGTTATCCCAGCCAACTGCACAGTCTTCTTTCAAGGTCATAATTATACTTTCTACCTCAGTTTCGTCAGTATCTAGCAGCGTAAAGGATTTTAAAGCAGTGGTGTATCTTAAAGGAGTGCTCTTTGGGTTTTGAGATTGACCCAGATTTTTTTCTGCGAGACACTTTCCAACATTAATAAAGAAATTATTTGCTATGTTAGCAGATTCCAGCGGTGACGAGTGTGCTTGTAATAAACCTGAAGATGACTCATATTGTTTTGTGTTATACGTTGCGTCTTTAATATATTTCCAGATCTTTTTACTATTTGTTCCAGCCTTTTCCAGTGCCACTTTGTCGTAGTTGCTTTTAATTTTTTTAAGGAGATCATTACAGAAATTTCGATATCTTTTGTACGAAAGTTGCAATACTGCATTAACTGGATTAGATTTAGCTTTTATATGCAGTTTATCCCTATGTTTCATACAGCGAATAAGGCCTGACGTGATCCATGGTTTTAGGTTGTGATTTTTTTTGCTCAACTGCGATACGACTGTGTTTTTCTGAATTGCATTTCGTAAGTTTTCAATAACATACAACATGCAAAACTGCGGGTCAGCGGAATTATAGACTGGATCAAAATTGATGACGCGTAAATCTTCTTCAAGTTTATTTATATTCAGTTTTGAAATTAAGCGAGTGTCTTGTTTAGGTAATTTACAATTTAGGGTTAGTAGGGCAGCATTGTGATCGGTTATTGTTGAGTTAACAACAAGTGCAAGTGAAGGGAAGTTCGATTTTAGCATAATATGATCCAAACAGGAGCCACTGTGATGTGTAGGAAAGCTGTGTGCTGGGAGCAGGCCATGAAAGGCGCATAGATTGAGGTAGTCCTGAGCAGGCGCATCAGCACTTCCTGGTAGAATATTGATATTAATATCTCCAATTAAAATCATGTTTTTGATGGATGACAGGGTTTGCAAGGTCTCATTCAGAGAGTCAGTAAAAATGCTAGTATTTCTAAAAGAAGGAGGTCGATACAATGCTAATATCGCAAATTCTGATCCAATTTTAACTAGCAATCTGTTACAGTCAAGCATGTTAGGTTCCTGGACAGAGACATTGAGATAATCTCTTGCATAAACTATCACCCCATCATTTTGATTGTAATTTATAGTACTTCTATACATATTATATCCCGGGATTAGTGGTATGTTATATTGTTTAGCAAGCCAGCATTCGGTTAAAACAATAACGTCACAATTTATGTTTAGCCGTTGCTGAAATGTACTAAAGCTATCAAAATTCTTAAAAACACTGCGAATATTTTGTGTTAATATGGTTAGCGGAGTTTTGTATCCGGATAGATATTGTTTGCAGTTTTCAGTTTCACAAACTTTGGACTCGGATACAGAGAAATTATCTAAATCATTAATCAAACTATTTATCATAATGGTTGTTAAAAATAAAAAACTAAAATAAAAAAGGTCAGAAAAATAACCAATTAACGGCGCTCTTAGGCGCCTCCATAATCTACAGAATTGATGTACCTTTTTTCAGCCATTATTTTCGTGGGGCAGTCAGCAGCGCCTGTGTTATGTTTGTCTGGCTTTTTAAAATGCAAGCAAGTAGCGCATTTTGTTTCATCAGCCTTTTTTGGACATTCTTTTACTGAGTGACCTTGATCACCACAGTGGCCGCAGGTATATGATGTCTGTCGACATGACTTGGCCGCATGTCCATACTGCTGACACTTATAACATCGTGTGACCAAAGTAAAGTCTCTCACAGGGCATGATGACCAATTTACAAAAACTCGGTCTTGTGATATCAGGGCTTTGCGTATAACTGCAGGTACTTCAACTATGAAATTACAGGACTCAGTGTCTTTCTTACCTGACTTATGACTTAATTTAATTGAACTCAAAAACGTCTCAAGACTGTAGTCCTCAAGTTTTTCGGCTATATTTTGTTTGTACAAACAGGTAAAAACCTCATTTTCCTGCATGGATGTTGGTACTCCTATAATCACTACCCTAGGCTTCCTTTTATGGGGCTCGTCGACTGTTAGGCCTGACTTGGTTAACTGCACCGATTGTCTCAGCTTCTCGATGTCGTCCTTCGTCTCGGTGCTGATGATTACACCGCCGTTCTTCGTCTTGCGCAGGCCTCTCACATGGAGCTTCATTTGTTCGGGGCTGATAATTTTTTGAACAAGAGTTTTGGTCTCATCGCTGGTCTTCAACTTGTCACTCGGATAGATGACCACAGAACTTACATAACTCGGCTGTATAAAATTGTTGGCACCTTTCTTTACCATGTCAGCAAATGAAGATCCCTGGGTAGGTTTCGTCGAATCTTCGATACTCAGCTTAAGGTTCTGTAGCTGCTGCGAAAGATCGAGTTGATTTTCGAGAGTTCTGACTGTGTAGTGCGATTGGAGAGCTTTTGCTTTGACGGACTGGTACATGACGGCCATCTGCGAGGTCCCGTGACTAACCTTCCGGCATAGGCTATTGATGCGCGTTTTCTGCTCCACATTCAACTTTCCATCAGCGGCAATAGTGCACACCTCCTTCAGGCTCTGTTCGATAATCGCCATCCAGTTCTGAAATTCTGACGTCGAGACAACTTCAGGGGCATCGTTCCTTTGGATAGGCGCTTGAGGTGATGAAGCGGGTACGGCCACGGGCACAGGTGTAGGAGGTGGGGAGCGAACACATCTACTACTCCGGTTGAATGGACTATCCTCCATCGTGAAGCAGGTTATTTTGATCTTGTTAAACACCGGTCATTTCTAATAACCTAATAACACACCTTACACAAATCTAATGTAACAGTATGCGTCACTACTATCGGTTAAACTAGGTCACAATTCCGCAAATGATTATTTGTTTATTGAAATAATTGTTCGATACGTCTGTTCACTACGCTCGGCAATGAATCAATCCCACATAATGAACACCATTTTTCGATTCAAGGATCCGTTTGCGTAATATTAAGCTTTAAAGTGCTAATTTTTGTAACAGTCAAGTGTGTGTGAATAGGAGTAATAGTCGACCAACTTAAATTTGTAGTTGGAGAATTGACCGTGACGTATATCGATGTATGGGAGAACGTTTTCAACTACAATGTTAAGTTTTGTTTTTTTATGATAAATTCATCCCAACTTCCCAACTACAGAACCCTTAAATGTGCGTGGTCCGACACGCACTTGGCCGGTTTAAAAAAAAAAAAAATCCAACTGGAGTTTGTATGCATTCGTAATGTCGTAGATAATGACGATAACTTTTAATACTTACCATTCTGTATCTGTGCGACTTTCTTAGCAATTTCTCTGACAATCTGCAGCCTCCATTTCTCAGCTTGCGGCAAGTCGGTACACTCTGACGCGAGGTACGGTCTCCGCTCGCGCTGCCCGCCTGCCTCCTGCACTTGTGCTGCGCGCCATCGCGCCAGCGTAGTCCTGCAAACGTCAAAACACGTCAATATTCATCAAAACTGTGATAGAGAAAACGCACTTTTTCAATCAGACTAAAAGATTCCCTTTTGATTAATATGATAATTTTTTATTTATTTATTGGATCTCCAACAGAGGCTACACAATGGTGCCGATTCCCTTGTTCACAAACTAACCTAGATTTAAGTTCAGTGCATCTTTTTCTTTCTATTTCATTAAGAAAAGGACAGAAGATAAATTTTAGTTTAGTCCTGTCAAATTAATCAGCGCCTGTCACTACTCCATACAAGTTTAGACGTGATTAAAAACTTGCCTACTAAAATTACGTCAATTTACGTCAAGCGCTGATTAATTTGACAGGACTAAACTAAAATTTATCTTCTGTCCTTTTCTTAATGAAATAGAAAGAAAAAGATGCACTGAACTTAAATTTAGTTTAGTTTGTGAACAAGGGAATCGGCACCAATACCATGCAAGTTTACATAAAATGGGGACAAGTACAAGTGTGCGCTTCCAATTATAGGAGACCACATTATTTACATATAATCTAGGTACAGTAAGTTTGACAAGGTAAAAATATTAAAATAAATCAAAATACTTAACAGTAATATCATAAAAAGGAAACAAAGTGATTACATAACCAATTAATAATAATACAAAGGAATAAGAAAAAAAGAATAACCATAAAAGACAGCTGACAAAAGTATTACGACTTGGATACAGTGACTTTTATGTCTTTCTTGAACTTTGATAAAAACGTATTGAACACACAAATGTTGCCAAATATCGCTTCGTTGAGACACAGCTTCATGAATGATCAAACATAGGTGTTGTTATAACTCTTAAGTTTATCAAAATTTGTTATGTTTTTATTAATTGATTGTTGATTGTCATTATATTTAATTTGATCGAAATGTTAATGGGTATTAACGATTTCAAAATATTATGACAAATAAGTGAGGGGTTTGTGGCTTAGTAATAACAGCCAAACAGGTTGATCGAGCAAGTTAAGCTATGCTTGCCGCAGTTGGTCTATGGATAGGTCTTTACATACCAAGACCCCTCAGTGCCTCGGGAAGTACGTTACGCCGTTGGTCCTGGCTGTCATTTGTGGATCTTTTACAGTCATTACAGGTCATCAGAAACCTGAAAATCTGACAACCAGTCTCTCCAAGTAACTGTGTTTTAGAGGTCAGATAGGCAGTGGCTCCATGTAAAATTCAGCTGCTTCTGGTTACACTGTAAGCCGACCCCAACATAGTTGGGGAAAGGCTGGCAGATGATGATAATGACAGCTGAATTTGTCTTGAAGATTAGTTGTTAAGATTATATTTTCAGAGCCTTCTAGGCTCGGGTACA
Source organism: Atethmia centrago (assembly GCA_905333075.3). Taxonomy (NCBI): domain Eukaryota; kingdom Metazoa; phylum Arthropoda; class Insecta; order Lepidoptera; family Noctuidae; genus Atethmia; species Atethmia centrago. The sequence continues at coordinate 22,853,875 of HG995374.1, read as the reverse complement.
TCCGGACTCAGTGTCCTATCATTGACAATGGAGGAGGATATAGATTGCTTGATACATTTTGTATAAACAAAAAAAAAAAATATTTATTTACTTATCCAAATTACAAGATGATTATTAACATTAACTAAATTAAATTAAAACTAAGTTAAGCTTAAAAAAGGCCCTCGGGGCATCGTACCGAGGATGCTGGCGGCATTTCTTCGCTGAATTGCAATGCTGATGCGTTGCGCGAAAAAAATATAAATATTTTGTATAAACTGGTTCACAAATGCTTAAGCCCCAGACCATCTAAGCCATCACTGTTCCAGAGCATACATAATCAGCCTATAATGTTCCCACTACTGGGACACAGACCTCCTCTGTGTGAGAGGGAGCATGCTCTGATGTAACTCACAAGTGTTTACCTACAGCTACATCATATTTCACATGGCTATACCATATAACATTTCCTAGCCTGCATGTACTGTAAGTCCAGATTCTTACAGTATTGTATAGACACATGTGCACCACCAGTTCCATAAAATTTGTTTGGAAACTTAACATTACACTTACATAGCCTTTTCTGCATTACGAGCCTGAAACAGAAAACTTATTTAACTTCTGATTTCTATACTAAACAGAACTGTCATAAAAATTATTCAAATATGAGAATACTAGCTGCGACCCGCGATTTGACCTGTATTAGTCTCGATCCCATTGTAATATCGGGATAAAAGGCCTAATCCAGGTCATGGTCTACCCATGTGCCAAATTTCATCCAAATCCGTTCAGCCGTTCTAGAGTGAAAGCATAACAAACAAACAAACAAACAAAGGAACACAAACAAACTCACTTTCGCATTTATAATATTAGTTAGGATGAATGTTATCAGTTGGAAGTAAAGATTTTTAAATTTAAAACACTGCATGCATAAAACAATGCAAACATTTGAAATGTGTATGCTACAAACAGTGGAGGGGCCACTGTTTGTAGCATACACATTTCAAATGTTTTTATAGATTATTTTGGTGGACGGGCATGCAATTTAAAATTAAAAGATCTCCAAGTATCTTACTTTTATCTTTTATTTATCAGGTATCTCAGAAATGTTGTGGTACTCGAATAGTTACAGAATCAAACTTAAAAACTTAAAAACAGTCACTTACCATTTTTGTTTATTTATCAACCACACTTGAATTGATCGCTTTAGAATTTAACTGTAATCGAAATAGTAATAAATTACTGTCGTAAACACATTTACGATGGATAAACTATGGAATTAGTATGCAATAAAACCGATAAACATAACTTAACCTCAAATCGAAAGTTTATATTGAATACTACTGACACCTTGACAATAATGACAATGACAAGCCTAGACTCGGACCTAGTCTAGGACTGTTGATAAAATATCGATATTATTATTTAGAAATATCGATATTTATTACTTATATTTTTTTGACGATATATAGATAGTTTATATTTATATTGAAATATAGATATTATAAGTTTTCACTTTTCATTTTTTTCCGTAAGTTATTTAAACTACAACATCATCGTAAACTTAATCGATTGTACTTTATTTACACTATATTATGTTTTTCCTCTTTTCCTAGTTTATTTATTTGCATATTATCATCAAAACGAATTGTAATTTTGTATAGAATTTGATCTTTGTGGTATCAAAATTACTATAATCTATGATACCTAGTACCTATCTTTTTACTTACCTACTGTTGTTGTTACTGGTCACCGTTTAGCGTTAATAGCTTAGCATCTCTACCTCTACTTAGTCCGTGCTCAACAGCGAATGGAAATAAAACGAGAGGTAAGTAATGAAAAATTATCATCATCATCTGTTTTTTTTTTAAATAATGCCAATATATCGAAATATCGTTTTTTCTTTTTGATATATCAAACTCCGATAATGATACATTTAAAAATATCGATATGTCAAAAATCCAATATTTTTTATAAATATCAACAGCCCTAGCCCAGACTGCTCGGACTACATAAGTAGTATCAGTATACAAGTGACATCAATCAAAGAGACAAAAAGTCGACTAATAAAATAAATTATTAAAAAAAGTACAAAACCTGACTGCAAAAACACAAAACTGAAAAGGGAAAAAGAAGCATTTTAATCTATAGAATTTTGGTATTGCACTGGGGCCTTCCAGGAGGGTAATGTTTTCGAGAGTAGTATGTATGTATGTCTATTTCTTTGGCACGCTTTGTAGCCTAGACGGCTTGATGGATTTTAACATATAAAGTGTCGTTAGATTCGTCTTAATTGTGAAAGTGACATAGGCTATATACCATTTATATATTACATCTGCAAAAACAAAAAAATGGAGGGGATGGTTTTCTTAAAAATAAATTACAACAATATGTGTGTCAAATAAAAGCTAGTAATGAGTCAATTCCAAATATATATATTAATACAACTAAAAATCTTGAAATAAAGCAGATTAAAAAAAAAAAAACAAAAACCCGACTGCTAAAACACAACTGAAACGAGAAAAACTAACATTATAATCTATAGAATTTTGGTATTGCACAAAATACGTAGTTTTAGCCTAGGTTACTGGCGTTTCTTACTCCGTATCACAAGGACATAAGTAAAGTTTGGGGCCCGAACTAAGAATGAATGACAACACGATTTGACAGTTGTCCCTAATGTGTATTTGCCCGTCAGAAAAAGTGAATTTGTCACTTGTTTTGATGGGTCAACTACTTTCGGACGGCTCCGTATCTTTGATGACGGACTTAGGAGAGTAGACCCCCTGTCCCACGTAGGACATTTAATTTTGGGCTAAAAATCGGGACGTCCCTCCAAAATCGAGACGTCTGGCAACGCTGATGGGTGACCATCTTAACACAGAAAGACCTAAGACCCAAGACCCCTCCTTGGCTCGGAAACACAGAACAATAATACTGATAACGGTGCTCGGAAAGCATATTAAGCCGTTGGTCTCGGTTGTATATATGCGCCAGATATGTATAAGTATATATCAAAACGTCTCTAAAATTCGTTTTCAGTCACAAATCGTATTGAATCGATCATCCGAACTATTTAGACAAACCGATTTCACAAAACCACAGCAAAAACTAAATCGTTCTCACACGATATGACAAACGCTAACGCTACTTATCAAAAGCCGATGATACAAATCCAAACCGCACTACGCAATCGTTTGCTACACACAGTCACACAAACCATGAGATCCGCTTCTTCTCTTTCTAAGTAAGCAAGCGTTGTAAATAAAAAAGGCGAAGCGGTTTTTACTATACTCGATAGATTTGGATTTTGGGGGTTTCTTGCCTGAAAAGTATTGGACATTGAAACATAAAACTACACTGGGAAATAATAAGATCTAATTTTGATTTTTCGTTCGCTAATAGGTACAACCGAATAATATTAATAGAGACGATTGAAACTGCGAACCGGAGATGCCGGCGGAGCCGCTCCTGAAATCGATTTCTAAAAACGGATTGTGGAAACGATTTCAAAATACTGAAATTGGATATTTAGCCGTTTGCGCGGTTCTTTCCTCTATATACCATTTTAGACGCCAATCTACATGGCCTTCACATGCTCTGACAAAGATTATTTCTGGACTTTAAAAGAGACTGACCTCCGAGTTTGCTTCGGCCTTTCTTCTCAGAATAGTCATATAGGTAACGCTAACCTCATCTAGTTTAAAAAAATATATTAGACGTGTAAAAGTATTTGTACAAACCTACCTACTTACTTACTTACTTACAGAAATAAAATAATCTAGGTACATTAAAATTTGTTAAAAGTTTTGAAAATTAAAGTAAATGAGAATGGTTGCTAACCTACTTCAAAATGGTTATAGATCCTATTTATTGGTTATTGATTGGCCAATGGTCATTCAAAATAAAAAAAAATATGAGAAACCTACAAATAGATAATTTTCAAGAACTAAATATCATTGAATAATTGATATTTATAAAAAAAAAACCCGATATTTCGTCGAGACTATGTGCTATTCTTTTGAAACCTGAATACTTTTATGGGAGAAAGTCGTATACAGGTGATACTCTCAAAGTCTCAAGAGACCTAAGTCTGTTTTCTTTACCTAGAGGCACTTGTGGTGTGATATTATGTAAATTATAGTAAAGGTGTATGTGTGTTTTGTATTATCATGTTAGATCAGTGCTAGAATTAACATATCTGAAGTTTTTCAGTCTGGAAGATCATCCTCGAGTCGGTTTTCAACTCTGATCAGGTTTTTTCTGTCGTGCGCCATCAGTCTTCAACAAAAACAAAAGTCAAAAAACACAAGATACTTAACCTATAAATTATAAAACATTCATCATTTATTGACTTTTCCACTACAGCTGCTTTTATACCAGTGGTAGACGCTTCCCCTGTCCTTAGCTCGTCTTTTAATAGTGGTACATTCCAAGTCGCACACATATTTATGTAGTTTTCGTTTAATTTGTGATCGACACAAAAGTAAACATAAACAAAACAATGGCGGTTTGTACGGACAACTGTGCTGCCACCTGACGTGACGAGGACTGCTGTGACGAGGTTTCAGTTTTAAACCCATTTAAGGCGAAAACGTTAAGGCGACAGGGTAGCTCGCGAAATTCAAATTTTCTTACGATTTTTGCAATTTGCTGGTCAGTATCAAGTTGTATGTTGATCTAAATAAGATTCACGGCCATATCAAATATTTATTTATATAATTATAATCATACATACAACTCTCGAAGTTCATATTATTACTACCCTATTGAATGACTATTTCATGAAATCATGACATAGGGCAATTGTAACATAAGGAGTTGAATTGATAATTCTAGTGATTATAATTCTATAAAGCCATATTTGTTATGGTCGCGAATCATATTATTAAATAAGAAAAGAAAAAATAGAATCCATTCGGATTTGTTTCTTAAGAACCAATCTCAAAAGCACAAGTTCTTATGAAACAAATCAAACTCGGAGAGATGTATTAATGATTTTAATTCTGTAAATACATATTTGTAATGCTACTGCTACACTGTCGCGATAACGCAAACTACACCACGCGCTCTCTGTTGTACAGCGAGACGTCGACCGGTGTGCGAGAGAGAGCACCCCAGCATTATGATCGCGAATCATATTTTGATCAAGATACAACCTGACACTGACCTGCAAATTGCAAAAAACGTAAGAAAATTTGAATTTCGCGGACTCCACTGCTGATCCACCAGTTTATTTTTTTTTCTTGCTGTTACTACATGTTACTTGCACGTAATATTAAATTTGATAGAACCATACAACTGTAGATATACAATGAAGTGGTCCAGGGTTGCAGTAAATGAGCAAACACAACAGCTTACGGAAAGGAAGAAATATATTGTTCAAAAGTTTCAGAGGTAAAGATAACACGATAAAAGGCGAAATGAGGAACACAGAAAGAACACGATAGGCACAGTTAATAGTTCAACATTATAATATATAACACATCTAGGTACAAGTCTTCAAAATCACTAGATAAAAGTTTATTTAAGCACACTGGGTACGTTTACCGGATACAAGCGAAAGCTAATATAAAAAGCTATAATAAACTAAATCGATGTGGACAAAGATGAGGATGAAGGGGTAGAAAATTACCTTTTCTTTCAGCCAATTCAATTTGGCAAACGATGCACTTGTCGCCCTGTGTAATATTAAATGTTATAACTTTATTACTATTAAGAACTTGTTTGTGTAAGAAGATGGGTCAGAGGAAAAAATGGTGTAAAAACGCTCTACAGGTTGAAATTGAAAACTTGCGACAAACTGAAATGGGACATTTTGATGAGGTATTGCGAACATAAATGTAGGGGACAGCAGTTTTTTTTTTTAGGATTGTAGCTTTGGTCCCTTAGTAAAAGTTGTTCATAATGATGAGTACAATCTCCCATTTCGATTTGTCGCATGTTTTCAATGTCACCCTGTATATTATAACTCCTCAACAAACTAGACGTCTAAACACACACAGCGGGGCCAGAAAGGGATAGCAGCAGAGTGCGTCGGGCGATCTCAACCGGCAATCGGTCGCATACGCGTTATTTGTGAATACGGCGCTCGCCAATCACGATCTCCAGATTAACAAAATAAAAAAGTTATTTTAACTTATTATCATAAATTCATAATATGTAAATAGTTGACTTTTGTACATGGAAATCAAACAAACAATGAAGTTTTAAATACTTACGTCTTTATTAAATAATAATTGTCACACAAAACATTTAATCAATTATATAGACACTCTTATGCATCAGGAAGTTCATATGTATATCGCTTCATGATAATATTCTTTCGTGAACAGCGCGTTGCAAGATAACATTCATCTGTTTAGCGTGTTGCGGGACAAAACAATAACGTGTTCGCGTTAATCGCGTTTAGTTTGCGGCCGACTGTTAACGTGTTAATAATAATAGCGTATAAACAACGTGCGATAAAAAAATATTTTATAGTCTATAACGCGTCTATAGTTTACAGCCGAAATGAACATCACTTAAATCGATAATTTGTAAAATGGCGTGCAAGAACCTCACTGTTCGCGATTGCTTGTAGTTTGTCAAAATAAATTATTGATTAAATTTCACAGCTGTCAACTGGTGTTGTGACTTGTGATTGTGACCACAGCCACAGAGTACTTTTTTTACGTTGTGACTGGATGGTTTTTCCTATTGTTGATCGAAGGATGGTCTGGAATTTCCGATGGCGTCCGGTACAACTTTAAGTTGGGAATCTTGTCCAGAGGAATTACTATGGATAATATTTAAACATTCAAGCTTTAAATGTTTACTATCTTGTATGACAGTAAACAGGAGATGGAAGGAAATTGTACTTGATTATATTGAGGTAAATGTTATTATTTGAAAGCTCTGTATGCGATCCATAAATCTAAATGATTATATGCTGAAAACATGTCTTACTTGTATTTACATAATAAACTATTTTCTCAAGTTGTAGATGCTTATAATATTTCTGGCGAAATGTCGATGCACTATAGGCATACATTTCGGGTTGGATATGGCTAGTATCGTTTGGCAAGAGTTGGGGGATAAAAGGGGCTAAATTTGGTAGAGGTTGGGTCCCCGATTATAACGCTACCACTCTTATTAAAAGCTAATGCTAAAAAATAATAAGAAATTCATAAAAAATGTTTCTAACCTCAAATCAGATAAGAAGAGAAAACGAAACGTTAAAATGGGCGATTGACAACCAAATCTGTCCCAGTATCTATAGTCAGTATCCAGTATCAGTATTTGTAGTCAGTCCGTGGTATAAAATGTCGGGCAAAATAGATAACACGGAACGTAAACAAAAACAGGTATGCCATTTGCGTCATGTGTCACTGTCATTCGATTTCGATCATTCCGTTTCTCCTCGAGTTGCGTGAATTTGTTCTGTGTTTGTACTCCCTCTGATCGTATGTGTGTACAAAAGGCAATGTTACTACTTTTACTAGGAGAACTTATGATGCAAGAGCGAGCGAAGCGAGCTCGGGACTTGGGACACCCCGACTCGGACTTGGATATTTTACTTTAAAACTCCCGAGGTAGCTGACAAAAAACCCAAAGGTAGTTTTTTATTCAAACTAAAATTACGACGACACTAGGCTCCCAGTTTCAATCATGTGTGATATGTGTGTGATCTATTCATAGATCTAAAACTATAGTTTATATTTATGGCAAAAAACTACTAAACATTGTTAGAATTATAATAAATTAAAAACTTAATACTTACGACGACTTTCAGTCTAAAAATTCGCAACAATCTTGAATGAGCCCCAAGGTTCGCAAGATGGCGGCTGTAGAAGCTAGGGTTGCCTCTGACCAAAATTTATTTTACTTATATCGGGTTTGAATAAAACTTAAAATTAAAAGTATTAATTTATTTATTTAACCATGTATGTACACACATATATAGTATATTTTATTAATATTACATAATTTTATTCTTAAAACTAATATTAACGTTTAGGCTTGTATTTAGGACGGAAAACGTACTGAAAATAACTGGACGAACCTAGGTAATGGCTTTCTTGATTTCTATCCCTTACTAAATACGGGGTCAAATTAAATTAGCTAGCGAAACTCCACAGACTTGATGGGTATCGATATCTAAACATGATAAAACAAAAAATTAATAAATTAGAATATGTTTTTTTGAGGTCATTAACCACCGGTAGTGTAGTCACTTAAAATATCAGTTTTTTTTTAACTTCACACACGTGATGGATATCTCAACACGATAAAACAGATTTTATAAACTCACACTTCAAGTAATAACACTACTAGCGGTAATTGACTCCAAAAAAACATCATATATCATATTTATTTTATTGTGTTTAGATATCGAGACCCATCACGTCTGCGGAGTTTCGTTAGATAATTTAATTTGTCCCGGTGTATATTCGACCTTATTTTAGTGTTAAAACACCAGGCGAGACTTTTCCACGTTGCAATATCGCTATGCTTGACAAATTAATTTTATTATTTATTTACCTAAACTAAAGTCAAAGTCAAATTATTTATTTCAAATAGGCACATATAAGGAACGCTTGAACGTCAATATTAACAGAAAAATAGAATTGATTGTAGTCGGCCCCCTTCCAAAAGGTATTTTCGTATGCAGAAGAATGGGCAAGAAATTCCACCGTTACTCTTTTAAAATGTTTTACAATAACTAAATTCTCAAAAATGTATTGGCCCGCCACAGTTAACATATTAATTATTCATAAAACTTATTGGCAAAAAGCAATAATAAATAATAATAATATTTACAATAATATTTGCTTAAAGCAATTCTTTCAAAGAATCGCTCGGTCAAAGGTTGTATATGGCGCGAATAGCTCTTTTCTGAAGCACAAAAATATTTTCAATATTGGCTGCTGAACTCCACAACAACAATTCATAAGACAATATTACACTATGAAAATAACTGAAACAGACTAACCTGATCGTTTTAATATGGTCAAAAGTAAAAAAGTAGGGCTGCTGTAGGACTTATTATGGCAGAGTGTGGTATTCTACGAAGCATATTTCTAAGCAGAGCGATACGCCACACGGCTTACAAATATAGCTTGTGTGGCTTTTGTTGCACCACTCACACCGTGCCAACTTACAGGGACCCGAGCAAATAAGATGATTGCCCTTTAAAATTGGCCGTAATTTTTTTCGTTTGCGGACCAGTGCCATTTTCACGGTCTCAACTGTGACGGGCCGTGCAATTGCGGGTGGTTGACTCATTTTATTCAGACTTTCCGCCACCTGCCTCCTAAACTCTCGCGGACTGCACTGCTTGAGGCGAGTCTGGAAAATGATGTGGGCATTTATCAATGTGACGTTAAGTAGGCGTCGGAACACCTTATACCACACAATGTTTCGGACTCGCTCGATGGGAAATGCCGATATTAGTTGATCCTTCCTATCGACGCCTCTCATCGCACGGTTGTAGTCCAGTACAACCTGTGGCTTGTACTTAAACCGGCCATATTTTTCAGTTTCTCCAACGACACCATCATGGTATGTGGACAAGAGTGATACCACGTTGGAATCGCGCCACATGACAACACTTATATCCTCAGTGTAACTTTGGATGAGCTCGCCCTCTCAGCTCGTGCTTTTGAAACTTCTTAATGGCTTCGGGCACAAACTCTCGGTTCATCCGGAAAGTTCCGAAGCAGTCAGTCCCCTCCGATTTTAATTACCGGGCGAGCAAGGGCGAGTTATAAAAATTGTCCATGACCAAAGTGTGCCCTCGATTGTATAAGGGCTTCACTAGATCATGGACAATTTTTGACGTCACTTTGGAGAGTAGTGTGTCTGTCAGTCCGTCTGTCGGTCCGTCTGTTCGCACATCAGTCAGGTCTTCTGTCAGTTCGTCTGTCGGCCCGTCTGTTCGCGCATCAGTCAAGTGTTTTGTAAGTCCGTCTGTTAATCCGTCTGTTTGGTCTGTCTGTTCGTCCTTTTTGCCAATGTAGACGAAAAATCTCCACAAATAGCCAGTGTCTGATTCGCACAGCTCGTAGGACTTAATTTCCACTCTGGCAGCCTTCGTAGCGATCCTCTGTGCGAATGACAACCGCCCACGCCATTTGAGGAGTGATTCGTCAACAGCTATTTCCTGTCGCGGGAGATACAGCGAGCTGAATTTCTTTTGCAAAAGATCCAGCACAGGCTTTATCTTCAGCAATTTTTTTTCGTCTGCCTGCAAAGTCTGAGAGTCGGTCGAGTCGCTAAAATGAAGAAGACGTTTTATTAAAATGAATCTGTTATAGGTCATGATGTCTCTGAAGTATTTGAGAGTTAGATAGCCATTTTCCCCCCAACAACTTTTCTCGACTGGATTTGGTAACAAACCCTGCAGGATCAGAATTGCGAGAAACCTGGCTATCTCACCTCGGTCACCATTTACGAAAAAGTTGAGTCTAGAATGAGGCGTAAAATGTTGGTCAATCTGTCGGATCGCGTATTTATTTGTGTTTTATTATCAAGTCAAAGAGCTCGTCGTCAAAACATTTCAAAAATGTGTCTAATGGGGTTGTGTATGTTATGTGCAATTCCTGTAAAACTTTCACGCTTCCCTCGGAAAGTGTTGTGGTCTTGTACCCAGTCGAAAGTCAAATGGTCAGTCGGAATCAATTCAGTAAGTAATTGATCAGAGTCCTTGTCATCGTTTGTCAGCCATGTACGCAAGTCTGTCTCAATATCCTCGAAGATGTGAGCTGGCGTCAGTTGATGTTGAAGTGGTATGTCCGTTTGTTCGTCCATTTGTACGTCTGCCACATCCACCTCGTCGTCCGACTCTGCAGTATCAAGCCAATTTTCCAACTCTGAGACAGTCTTCTCCGTATAAGAACCTGAAACATATACTTTATGAGTAGGTACCAAAGTAACAGAAACAATATACAATATAAGCAATTTACCATACCAATATACATATACCTAAGTTTATCTTCTTTGTGTGAACCGGTGGTGCCTCACCCACTTTTGCCGCCGAGGTCGGAACTGGATCTAAAATAAATTATGACATTGGAAAAATCTCCCCAAAAATAAATTAAATTTCAGTATTACGGTAAATTAAAGCATTACTTACCAGATTGTTGGTGTGACACCATATCTGAAACAGGCACGCATGGCCAATTCCCCAAGTCAGTTTCTGAAAGTTATAATACGATACGAATATGACAAAACATTGTCTATACAATTAAAAAAATGTTATTAGTTTATGTATACTTACTCAATAGGCTACTGGTGAAGTCTACCAAAAGCTCGCTCACGGCTGAGCTTTCCGCAGTGCTGATTGTGCTAAAAAATATTTTTTATAAGTCATAATAATCGCAAAGGTAAAAAAAGTTCAGGGTATCAGTAGGTTACGAGATACCTTATTGGAGTTACACATGAATCCTGCCTCTCCACTACATCGTCGCCGGTAGCCATTGGCTCTGCCTGCTCTTTTACAGATGCTGTTACGGCATTGGCTTTCTGTTTGCTGTAAAAAATAAACAATTAACAATTGTTCAGCAGTTATTTCATTAACAATAGGTATTTTGTCAAATATTACCGTATTTGCCAAGGCTGTAGCTTGGGTGCTGGCGGCGTAGGAGTTCCGGCACTCAACGCGCTCAGGAGATGGTTTTCTAAAATTTTATAATTTTTATAAAACATGTTGAATTTTAAGCTTACACACATATTTAAACTCACCTTTGTCGCTTTCACGGCGGTGCGTCAGGGAGGAGCGACCGCGACAGTTGCTTTACTTGTTTGCGTGCGTCGAGTTTCTTTTTGACTGCTGGGTCGAGCTTAGCTAAAAGTTTTTTAGTGGTTGGCTTGGATTTCCGTATGACCTCTATTTCTTCTTCATATTTTCTAAAAATATAAATGAGGAAAAGAATAACGCTTATAAAACTTCAAACATTTTTTGAAAAATAACGCGGCTCTAATTCACTGCTTTCAACTCCTTGTGCTCTTCCACTTACTCCTCTTCCCCTCCCCCTCTTTCATTTCCCCTCGTCCATCTTCCTCTTTGTCCCCTCCCTCTACCACCCACACCACCATTTCCATGAGTAAAAAATACAGTTCCAACACCACCGCAGCATGCAAATAAAATAAATTTTAAAATACAATATGCAATGCAATATAATAAAAAGATAGGTACAGTTACAACGCTTGTCAAATTACTACATAATTATTTTGATTTGATGTAGTTAACTTGTCGTTTACTGTATTCAATGCAATTTTCTTAAAAACCTTAAAAAAAAACAATTCATGCAAAACCAAGTCACCAACCAACACCTATTTGTGCATCACAATCAAACGATGATAAAATCATAACCCTTCCTTTTGTCTTTGCCGTAGTCGGGTAAAAAAGCCGCATGTTAATGTGACAACACTTTTTTTTTTTGGGTGGGAAATCATCAAATAACTTCTCCCGCTCTGGGCGGAGCGGGAGGGTGTGTCAGACTCTTACTAACTAAAACCCACCCGTATTCCCTCCTGTTGCCTGTGTTGCCAGGGGCCTCGGTGACCCATAAGTACCTTCCCGCGACCCCGGCAGGGTGTGACAACCCTGACAGTGAAACTTTATTTCGTTACAACGTACTCACTTGTCAACGAAGACGCGTACGACTCTTTTGATTTTAGCACATTTCATTTGAAGTATTATTAAATAAAATATTGAAATATCATAGAACAGGTTTTCTAGATTAATATGGTACCTTAACTTTAGTAAAAGCCAATAGAATAGAATACTTACGGCATTTTTTTCTTGGAGCACAGAATACCGGCGAGCAAAAGAAAATCACAAAATGGCTACTTCTAACTTCACTTCTCATAGTAAACAAAAATTGTTTTTTTTTTTTTTTTTGATGTTGCAAACTTGCGTCGAGGTGTTAGATAATCTAATAGCCTATGATTTAAAAACGTTTTGGAAGGACTTTACGTACAATAAAATAGAGTATAAAGTCGTTTAACAGAAATTAAATTTTGGCAACGACTGTTGCCAAGAGCAAAGTTCGAGGTTTTAGTATTGGAAACGATCGTTGCTAGAAGCAAGCCAGCAGGTAAGGGAAAAATGTAACTTACTAGCAAACATCGGGGCTCCACTGTACTTTATAAACCGCGCGTGAGACGCTTCAATTTTATTTAGCGTATAGGTGTGTCATTACCCGACAGCCTCAGGAGGGTAATGTTTTTCGAGAATATGTACGTATGTATGTATGTATGTATGTATGTATGTCTATTTCTTTGGCACGCTCTGTAGCCTAAACAGATTGATGGATTTTAACATATGAGGTGTCTTTAGATTCGTGTGGGAGAGACATAGGCTATATAATATTTATAAATTGCATCTGCAAATACAAAAAAAAGGAGGGGAATTTTTTTTTTTAAATTAATTTCAACAATATTGGTATCAAATAAAAGCTAGTGATGAGTAATTTTTAAATATATATTTATTAATAAAACTAAAAAGCTTGAATTAAAATAAATTATTTAAAAAACAAAAAACCCGACTGCAAAAACACATAACTGAAAAGGGAAAAACAAGCATTATAATCTATACTATAATTTTGGTCTTGCAGGCGGGGGACAGTCAATAACCTGAAATATGGTGTAACTTTTGATTGTCCCCCGCCTGCGATACCAAAATTCTATAGATTATAATGCTTGTTTTCCCTTTTCAGTTATGTGTTTTTGCAGTCGGGTTTTTTGTTTTTTAAATAATTTATGTTTTTAGAACGCTTTTGTCACAGCCAGCAAACGCCTAGTTTTCGAGAAAAAAAATCCTGTAGTTTAAAAAAATTCTAAATTACGAATAAAATTGACATTTTACCATAGATAAAGTACGAATTCCACTCCTAGCTCCCAGCTTTTTTTTTTTTTGAGGGTGGGAAATCATCAGATAACTTCTCCCGCTCTGGGCGGAGCGGGAGGGTGTGTCAGACTCTTACTGACTAAAACCCACCCGTATTCTTTCCTGTTGCCTGTGTTGCCAGGGGACTCGGTGACCCATAAGTACCTTCCCGCGTAGCTGCCAGCTGATGCCGCAATTAACTCAATTAGAAGGAAATAATATAAGTGATGAAATAATAGTTTTATTTGTACTCATAAAAGATCGTTGGTAACGAAACGTGATCGAATGTAGGGGTACATACCGAATTAGGCCATAATCGCTCACAGCGCTCACATCAATAATTTGCGTTCCGATTTAGATATCACGTAATCGTAATATCTGAGATCTGTAAACAATTTGGAACGCTCGTGAACGCGCTCACAGTGCTCGCTCAACGTCAGAACTTATAACCTAACACACACCTTCCACAAGTAAGACCATTTGGATTTTTTTTTTGAAAATGGAATTCAACGCATTGGCACTTCTGTTATGTTGGTTGACTCTATCTACTCTGATTTTGAGTTTGGGAACGACGAATCGTTCAGTGATGAAAAGGATGACGAAGTGCTTATATTAGCGTATTTATATGCTCCCGAAGAAAAATACCACGAATTACAAATTACATAAATACAATAATAATTTATAATGCACATGAGTTTAAAACTCATTTCAGATATACCGTTAAACAAACTTCTTCTTCTTTGGTTAGGTGGCGACTGAAGCCAGAAGCACAATTCCGAAAATGCGACTCAAAACAAAACAGCACAACTGTATTTTTGACAACGCTCACGGTGATATTAATTCGGGGCCAGGGTCGGCGTAATCGCAAGATGGCGCATGTCATGACGTCATCTCGATTCACGTGACATCGTTATCGCGATCACGCTAATTCGGAACGGGTGTAAGCACGCTCAAATCGATTACAGCGCAATTCAGAATGCACCCTAAGTGATGCTAATTTGTGACAGTTGTTCTTTTTGTTGTTGAACTTGAGGCACCCTGACTCGGACAGGTTAGACCTAGCGCGCACCACGATTTTCCTTTTTGCGACGACACGATTTTAAAATCGCGCTGTAAAATATCGCAGAAAGTACAGTGCACGCACTGCGATAATAAAATCGGTGGTCATTGCTCAGTCTTACCATGGATTCGGCACAAGTTGTTTGTCTCTATTTAGTACTTCGGAGCGAAAGAAGAAAAAAGAAAAACAATCGTCAATACTGGACTCATCCTTTTACAGTGGATAGATTTACTAAGGGTTTCTTTTATCTGAAATACAATGATCTTCGGCTATATCCCAAAAAATTCTATGACTATTATAGGATAACAATTCAAACATTTGACAAAATACTGAGAATTGTTGGATCTCATATTGAATACAAAAACATTACAACATTTTGGCATACCTCCTACCATAAAAGCGTTTTCAAATCACTGTTGGCGCCACAGTTTCCGGTGACCAAAAATAGCGCCAGTATGAGGAGTCAAGCGACGCACTGTGGGGTCCAGTGCTGCCATCTGTGCCGGACCGGACGTTAGAACGTTGCTGGCGAGGGATTGGCTGTTTGCATCGGCTGACGTCATTCGGGTGGGGGGTACACCTAGTAATTAAAAACCCCGAGCTCAGTGGGCGCACTCAGCCAACTATCGTATAGTTCGCAATGACAGGACTAGATGCCACAAGGGCGGCACCTTAATCTATTATAGAACGTCCCTGCACTGCATCCCAATGGACCCGCCCCCTCTCTCACGTTTAGAAGTGTCCATATGTAAGTTAGGCATGACTGGCCATCAACCGATCACCATAGTATCGGCCTATGTTCCCCCCGTTTGCACATCGGAGTTAGCCTTTCCCCCCTCTCTGACGACCTTTCCATTTTACTTGGCCTGAGTGACTCCGTTATCATAGCGGGCGATCTCAACGCCAAACATCTTGCCTGGAACAACACCAGGATCTCCACCAGAGGCAAACACCTGTTTGACCTATGTCCCATCCTCAACTTCGACATCATCGCCCCGATGACTCCCACTCACTTTCCCCACGACCCTAGCCATACCCCCGACGTACTTGACATAGCGCTTCTGAAGAGTATCAACCTACGGTTGGATTCTATAGAGGCGCTTGACGAACTCTCCTCTGACCACCGTCCAGTTGTTGTAAAGCTGGCCCCACGCCTAGGTCTCCACGACCCTGATAGACCCCCTCTCACCAAGTTAGTTACAGACTGGAGGAAAGTAAGCGACTGCCTGAAATCCACCACGTTAGGTCCCCGACTAGACTCCATTTCCGACCACTTCGACTCTATCGCTGACACGACAGCCGCGATTGATTCATTCACAGTACACGTACAATCAGTCCTGAGCGACTGTTCAAGGGAGGTTCCGGCGATGGCCGACCATCGCTGGAAGCTCCCGGACGATGTGCGCGAACTGTTGAATGAGAAGAACGCGGCTGTCCGTGCGTACAGTAACTTTCCCAACCACGCGAACAAAGCCCATATGCGCTATTTACAGAGATCTGTAAAGACACGCCTATCGGAGCTGCGTGACGCCGGCTGGGACAAGATGCTGAGCGAGTTAGAGCCCACTCACCGAGCGTTCTGGGACCTTCAGAGGAAACTCAAATCCGATGAAGTCGTCTCAATGCCCCCCCTGGTGCGCCCCGACAAGACCATCGCTTTCGATGACGTCGACAAGGCGGAATGCCTAGCCGATAGTCTTGAGGCTCAATGCTCACCTAGCTCTCAACCAGTAGACCAAGCTCACCTGTCCCAGGTCGACGCGGAAGTCGAACGTAGAGCCTCCCTCCCGCCCGGTGAAGACCCTGACTATCCTCTGCCTCCCGTCACTCCAGACGAAGTGCACGATATCATCAAGGGTCTAAAACCTCGCAAAGCCCCCGGCTCAGACGGAATCACCAATAGGGTGCTCCAACTGTTCCCCGCTCACCTCATAATGCTCATGGCCACCATCTTCAATGGAGCCCTGAGAAATAACATCTTCCCACAAGAGTGGAAGAAGGCCACCGTCATCGGCATACCGAAGCCCGGTAAGCCGAAAACGGAGCCCACCAGCTACCGGCCCATCAGTCTGCTCAATGTCTTCGGCAAAGTCTATGAGAGGCTTATCTTAAAGCGCCTCAGAGATTTTGCGGAAACAATGGGCCTCATCCCCGACCAGCAGTTCGGTTTTAGATCCCAACATTCTTGCGTCCAACAGGTCCACCGCATCGTTGAACACATAAGCTACGGCTTTCAACGTGGTCTTACGACCGGTGCTGTATTCTTCGACATAGCGAAAGCGTCCGACAAGGTCTGGCACAACGGCTTATTATATAAGCTCTACAAACTCGGTGTGCCCGATCGTCTCGTGCTCATCTTACGAGACTTCTTGTCAAACCGCACCTTCCGCTATCGCATCGAAGGAGCGCTATCCTCCCCTCACCCTATCCGTGCAGGCGTCCCTCAGGGCTCTGTACTATCCCCTCTCATTTTTACTCTCTTCACCAGCGACATCCCGAAAAGTAGAAAGGCGCAGTTGGCTCTGTTCGCAGACGACACGGCCATCTACTACACCGGGTTAGTCCACGACCACATATCTCGCACTCTCCAGACCGAAGTCAACAAGCTTGGCGCTTGGAGAATCGAGGTCAATCCCGACAAAAGTCAGGCTGTTCTTTTCACTAAACAGCGTAGAAACCTCATCCCCCCCGACCGCTCACCATGTTCGGCAAGCCTATCCCTTGGGAGAAGCGAGCCAAATACCTAGGCGTGACCCTTGACCACCATCTCTCGTTCTCAGAGCACATCAAGCAGGTGCGTTCGCGTGCCGCTTTCGTTCTCGGTAGACTACACTCCGTCCTAAATGCGCGCAGCAAATTGTCCCTTAAGGGCAAATTGCGTATTTACACAGCCTGTATCCGTCCCATCATGACTTATGCCTGTGCAGTCTTCGCACATGCTAGACCCCACCACATCCACAGGATGCAGTCCCTCCAAAACCGTTTCCTCCGAAAGGCAACGGGAGCCCCCTGGTTCGTCCGAAACGAGATCCTCCATCTCGATCTCAAAATCCCCACCATCAAGCAGTTCATAAAGCGAATCACGAAGCGCTTCTTCGACTCCGCCACCACCCACCGCAACCCTCTGGTTGTGCAGGCCGCCAGTTATAGGCCCTCCACCATTAGCTCTATTCGCCGTCCAAGGCATACCCTCACCGACCCCGATGACCCCTTTACCCTCCTCCAGGAAAGCAGTAGGGCAACGAGTACAGTGCACAAAACACACCGACCTACGTTCCGACCTCGCCGCCGAGGTCCCTCGCGTAAACCCCGACGTAATTGTCCCCCCCGACCCTTGCTTGACGAAGTGCCAGCCCGCACCGCAGCTGAGCCTGTAGTTTTAAATTCCCCGATAAATAATAATAATATTAACCAGATCCAGCCTGTCCCACCTTGCTGTCCTCCCCCCAGCGACGCCCTAAGCCGAGGTCTGTACCCCACAGGGGGTGCCCTTAGCGTGCAGTCGCTTAGTACTATAAGAAATTCGCCCCTGGCTGGAGGCTTTGAGTTCGCTTAAGGCAGCCACAGGAAAGTCCGGTTAAGTAGTCACGACCTCTCAAGGTCAACTACGAGATGCCAAACAAAAAAAAAAAAAGGGCGCACTCACTTGCCACCCGCGTTTTGTCGTAGAAACAACACTTGCATTGTAAATTGCATTGTCGCATACTTATTGTAATTTATTAATTGGTCGTGAATTAAAAAGTGATTAAGTGTATTGTTTATTTATTTATTTATTCTTACTCAAGGAAGACTATACTTACATCAGAAGTGCTTCGAATTCAAGCCTACAAATGGGCCGAAAGTCACGTGCCCGTCAATGGGAACGAAAAAGTAGGAAACGTACAAAATCTTCATCATCGTCAAGCAGTAAGTCCAGTAGAAGCTACACGCCTTCACCCATTCGTAAAAAAGTAAATAAATCAGTCGATAGTCAAGTAGCGGGTTGCTATAGTATGGTTTTGAACTCAATGGTTCCAGAATTTGACCCTCTTACAGATAAAGTAAACAATTGGCTCAATATTGTTGATTTGCATGCTAAAACATTTAATTGGAATGATCATATTATAATTTACCAGGCTGTCAATAAATTGAAAGGAACGGCAAAAACGTGGTATGACTCGTTTTTAAAAATTGTTGAGTTGTTGGGCTAGTTGGAAATGGAAACAATGGCGAGATAAAATATCGTTTACATTTCAGACAAAACGTAACATGTTCGCGTTGCTTAAAGAAATCATTGATAGTAAACCTTTAGCACAGCAACATTTGTATGAATTTTACTTTCAACAAAAATGTAAAATTGATAAGTTAAGTGTGAATTTTTCTGATCGAGATATTATTTCTATCATTACGGGCAACATCGGCGATCCTAACATAAGTGCGTCGGTAGATGCCGGAAGTATAAATACATGCGACCAACTTGCATCTTTTCTACATGGTCGTTTAAGTAGTTCTCATAATACGAATCACGGCGCTGTCAGTGAACATAAGGTGTCTCAATCCTCATCTAAACGAATCGATCTAGGAAATTAATTGAAATCGGAACAGTCGAGTCGCATTGCTGTGTCAAATCAAAGTTTAACGGCTATCAGAACCACAAAGCAGATAACTTGTTTCGGATGTGGGGGTAATCACAAACGTAATGAGTGTACAAAAATTTGTAAATATTGCAGTAAGAAGGGACATTCAGAAAACTATTGTCGAAATAAAAAATCTGACGAAGTTAAAAAAGAAGTAAAATTTGTAGTCTGATGAAAATCAAAATAAATTTAATAAAATTGCCTGTATAGGGGGCTCTTTCCAAAAAGTTTTTATTGATATGGGCAGTGATTGTGCCATAATAACGTCAGATTTAGTAAAACAATTAAAGTTAACAAAATTAAAGTTGGCTATACCGGTACAATTGCAGGGATTCTCGAAGTGTTCTGTGGTTTTGGTAGAAGATTACGTAACGACTTCTCTAATTTTAGACGGTATAAAATTCGAAAGAGTAGACTTCTATATTATTGACGTGTTATCGGGTTGTGACGTCCTGATAGGGCGGAATGTGACCGAAGATACGTCAGTTATGTATATGAGAATAGGAAATCAACTGACTTTTCAGAAAACCGTGAATGTGTTCGCAGTTTTCTCTAGTGAAGTAGAATTCAATGTACCGGATAAATATCAAGAGGATTTAAAGGATTTGTTTAAAAAATATCCCGAAACAATCGCGGCTGATTTAAGTTCTTTAGGTAAAGTTAAAAAATTTAAAATTGAGATTGAACTTGAATCGAACAAGCCTATATACACCAGACCATACAGGTTATCAGAGCCTGATAGGACATTGTTACGTAATATAATTGACGAGCTGCTAAAAAATAACATAATTCGCGAAAGCAAGTCCCCATTTGCTAGTCCTGACTATTAATAGAAAAAAAGGGGGTGAAAAGCGTCTATGCATGGATGACAGATCATTAAATAAAATATCTATTAAAGAGAAATACCCTATGCCACGCATAGAGGACTTGTTAGATAGATTAAAAGGGTGCAAGTATTTTACCAGTTTAGATATGAAGAGTGGTTATTATCAGTTATTTGTAAATGAGAATTCAATAGACAAAACTGCATTCATAACGGAAGATGGACATTACGAGTTTTTGCGTATGCCCTTTGGGCTGACAGATGGACCATCGGTTTTTCAACGCATGATGAACCAGATTTTGGGTAACTTACGTTTCAAAAATGTCATTGTTTATTTAGATGACGTATTAATCGTATCAAAAACCGTTAAAGAAAACATCAACACTCTGGAATTGGTACTTAAAATATTTAAAGAACACGGTTTGACTCTTAACATAAAAAAATGTTCTTTCTTTTTAACTGACATCACGTTTCTTGGATATGAAGTAAATGGTAATGGTATCAAACCCACACCAATGAAAATTGATGCTATAAAGCAGTTCCCAATACTCAAAACGGTTCATCAGCTGCGTCAGTTCTTAGGCTTAGTTAATTTCCGTAAATTCATTAAGGACTGTGCAATACTAAGTAGCTCTCTTACAAAATTATTATAAAAAGGCCAAAAGTGGCAATGGACAGACGAACAAGATCGTACGGTAAATTTATTAAAGGAAGCCTTAACTTGCGATTCAATCTTGGCTGTCTTTGACCCTAAAAAAGAAACCATACTTTATACAGATGCAAGTAGGGAGGGGGTAGCTGGAATTATGATACATGTGCATGAACATGGTGAGCGACCGGTATACTACTATAGCAGGCAAACGACCAATGAGGAAAAGCGTTACCACTCGTTTGAACTCGAGCTTCTTGCTATTGTGGCGTCACTTCAAAAATTTCGTTTATATTTGCTGGGCCGTAAGTTTAAATTAATTACGGACTGTAATGCCGTCAGATACTCGCTTACAAAAAAAAGAAGTGTTGCCACGAATA
Organism: Atethmia centrago; assembly: GCA_905333075.3. Taxonomy (NCBI): domain Eukaryota; kingdom Metazoa; phylum Arthropoda; class Insecta; order Lepidoptera; family Noctuidae; genus Atethmia; species Atethmia centrago. The sequence continues at coordinate 22,832,495 of HG995374.1, read as the reverse complement.
GCCAGGTGGGTGCTCCTGACTCAAGAATTTGACTATGAGTTTTGTCATAGACCCGGCGCTAAAATGCAACATGTTGATGCACTTAGCAGAAACCCTTCCTATAGTGGTGAACTTTGTGAAAAACAAATAGTACTGTCGATCTCCGAAGCTGACTGGCTTTTGACTGTTCAGGAACAAGACCCAAATTTAGTTAAAATCAGAGATATTTTACTATCAGGAGAGGCCGATGCGAATCGGAATGTTTTTAACGAGTACGAATTGCTCGGAAACAAAGTCTACCGTCGCACTGAAATAGGACGTAGGTGGGTTGTACCAAAAAATTGTATCTGGCAAGTAATAATGTACAATCATGACAAGATAGGTCACTTCGCTGTAGACAAAACATTGGAAAGAATTAAACATAAATATTGGTTCCCTAAAATGAAAAAAACAGTAACTAAATACATAAAAAATTGCTTGCACTGCTTATACAATAAAAACAAAAGTGGTAAAAAGGAAGGTCAGTTGTTTCCAATTCCAAAATATGCTCGCCCCTTTCATACCCTCCATATGGACCATGTGGGTCCATTTGTAAAATCATCAAAGGGCAATTGTCATATTCTGGTACTTGTTGATGCGTTTACAAAGTTCGTCTTTGTATTTCCGGTACGTGACACAAGCACTGCTTGTGTCATAAAGAATTAGACCACTTGTTTAAGATTTTTGGCAATCCGCAAAGACTAATTACTGATGCTGGTCCTGCTTTTACGGCAAAAGCATTTCAAACATATTGTGACAGCAAAAACATTCGTGTACACACTATAGCAACTGGCATGCCGAGATCGAACGGACAAGTCGAACGCTACAATAAAACAATAGTAGAGGCCTTGCGTTCATTGGGTGCAGATAACGACTACACACACTGGGATGATGTTTTAACGTGTCTACAACAAGGTATGAATAGTACATTGCAGAAAACCATCAATGCAGTTCCCAGTGAATAATTTTTTGGGTACCGCCTTAGAACAGAGAGCGACATATTTTTACCCGAACAAGAAGAAATTATAGATGTCACACAGCTACGATAGAATATCGACACACGAATAAAACGAGATGCTAGAAATCAAAAAGAAAGTTTTGATGCAAAACGTCGTGTGGCCAAACAATATGAGATTGGAGACTTGGTTCTCGTAAAGGTGTCTAGCCAGACTGGTAATGGCAGCAGTACCAAACTCCTTCCGGTGTTCAAGGGCCCTTTACAAAAATACTCGGGAAATATAGATACCACATAGAAGACATAATAGGCAGCGAGTGATCACACAAGAAATATTCTGGTACTACCTGTGTAGAAAACATGAAACCATGGATTAAGATAACCGATTGGGATGAGGATGTTGGCGTGTTTGGTATGTACAAAATACTAATTTAATAAAACATCAAAATGTAAAATTATTGTTTACTTATAATTTAAAACTTGTAAAATGTATTTGCAGAAAAAATATTTTGTTCCGCAATCATTACTTTACCTAATAACACTTTAATAAAAATGTTTGCTATTGTAATGACGTTTTCACTACAGAAACAAGCGAGGTTCGACCTTGAGCTTGTTGTGGGCGAAAATGTGGTTCATGCAAATAAAAGTGGATGAACTGGAAAGCTTCGGCTATCATGTGGACTGTGAGTCTGAGCATGGTGGTTCGAAGTCAGGGATCACACTTTTGCATGTGCTATTCATTGGCTCAGTGGTGGGAACTCATTCAACATAAAGTAACATAATACCTATTATAGTCATCAAAACTAACAAATGTTTATTCTTGCAATTGCAGGTGACGGTGTGTCTAGGGACAGACACAGTTCAGGAGGGCCGGATGTTGGCGCCACTGTTTCCGGTGACCAAAAATAGCGCCAGTATGACGAGTCAAGCGACGCACTGTGGGGTCCAGTGCTGCCATCTGTGCCGGACCGGACGTTAGAACGTTGCCGGCGAGGGATTGGCTGTTTGCATCGGCTGACGTCATTCGGGTGTGGGGTACACCTAGTATTTAAAAACCCCGAGCTCAGTGGGCGCACTTCCCCCTGGCTGGAGGCTTTGAGTTTGCTTAAGGCAGCCACAGGAAAGTCCGGTTAAGTAGTCACGACCTCTCAAGGTCAACTACGAGAGGCCAAAAAAAAAAAAAAAAGTGGGCGCTTTCACTTGCCACCCGCGTTTTGTCGTAGAAACAACACTTGCATTGTAAATTGCATTGTCGCATACTTATTGTAATTTATTAATTGGTCGTGAATTAAAAAGTGATTAAGTGTATTGTCTATTTATTTATTTATTCTTATTCAAGGAAGACTATACTTACATCACTATATTCATTGGAGTGTTTATTCCACAAAGGTGGTCTTTCTTGTATTGCGATTATCAAATGTTCTACGACTAGCCTCGTTTCGTATTGAGACTCCAGTGGAGATGTAGGCGCCGCGGCCGACATGTTTATTCTCGAAAGAACGAAATACGAATGGGCGCCGGCCGGCCTGAGTACGCGATTTTTCTGTCGCAGTGCGCGCGGGACCATACAATTCCATACGCTGCAGTTTACTTTCGCGATAATCGCGTCACGAGCAAACGCAGCAAATTGTGACAAATCACAATTTTAAAATTGCAGCGATTTATTACTCGAATGTGCGCGCACTGCGGTACTAACTCATACGTTGCATTCCTGCGACAAAATGATCGCATGATACAAAATCGTGGTGCGCGCTAGGCCTTAGGGTATATATAAATAATGTTTTGTGGGTTAGGTTCGAAGTGGTTGACAGGGGCCCAAATGAGCGAACGAGCCCCTGTCATGCCCTTCGTGTTGGGTTCTTTTAAACCCTGCCAACAGAAATAGGAGCCCCGCAAAGCCGTCCGGGTTCCGTCGACTACGTCTTATTATTATTGCTTGAAAACAAACTTAGACCCGCTACGTGATCTTCCTGACCCTTAATATTCCCACTATCCCACCAATCCCGACCCGAAGTGAACGAAACGTGAGAAACTTGGCGATTCTTACTCGGCACCTATTGTTTTGCTGGCTTTGGGGTTTTCAAAAATACACAAAAAAAGGTCTACTCTACCCAAAAAAAAGAATAACTACTATAACATCGCTGGTATCTAACATCAGTGTGAAAAATGCATTTTTACTGGATTATGAGTAAATAAGTTATAAAAGCGTTTCCATATAATTAAGTTATTTTTTTGCAGTCTCATTCCCTATGGCCGAAGATCGCTTCAGAAACGATGGTAAACAACGGTCGCACTTTCAAAAGAAAATCTGTACTTAGCTTCAAAGATATATTGATGAATTCAATGCTCTGGCCTTTTGTACCACAAGCGGAGATAAAACTTAACCATACATACATGCTCCAGGACATAACAAGTATACAGGTGTTGAAAGGTAACAAGATTACTCAATTTGCATAGCAGGAATTGCATAGCAGTAGCGAAGCTATAATTCCATTAGGGGGAAACCGAAGGAAAACTTGTTCCCATAAACTCGAAGATAACATCCACATTTCTTGCCTCAATAAAGTTTAGTAATTCCTGTACTTTTCTTAACAAAACGCCATCTATGGTCAAGAAGTAGAACCAAAAAGACTCGCTAGACAAACAAATTTGTCAATGTTTTACAGAAAAAAAACTAAAATAAGCATTATCGATTATAGTTTTATTTCTGGAAAACAGTCTATTACAAATATTCTCTATTAATCTTCTCTAATATCTATTAAATTGGCGCGCTCCGCATATGCGTTCCATTAGAAAAAATAATTTATGGAAACTCCTTGATGATATTAACTTTCTGGATTTGCCTTGTATCGTATTGGTAAAAAAATTGTTTTATAACATTGATTTGTGAGAGAAAAAGTGTTATACCTAATATGATTCTATTTTTAAATTTCGGCAAGTATTGTATTTATGAACTAGTTTTTATGTTTTTAGTTTTTTTAAATAAATAAGGTTGTTTATAAAATTTCAGATAATATGATTCTGACGGCCGACGTGCGGACGACGGACGTGCCCATAAGATACTTTAATATTCCGAATACAGAACTACATAAAGGTTTAGAGAGCACAGGTATGGTCATACTATTATTTTAGCTATACAGGGTGCAAAAAGACCCATCACCAAACCGTCATTGACGCAAAATATAAAACTTGTTTAAATAAATAAAAAGTTGTAAATTTGTCCTTCCATATCTCCATAACCGTTATGCCCGGGTTACACTAGGCTAGTTTTTTTAAACTAGTATAGCAAACAATATCTTGTCTAACTAGCCTGTCTTGGTGCATGCTAGAGCTGTTTAGACGATGCTAGTAAATAAGCTAATACCATTGCGGTGACTATCTGCGTGCAGTAAAATGATCCGATGGGGTACTAGCTTCGCCGGCCACATGAGGCTAGTACTGTTGAATAAAGCATATTACAGCATTTCGGAATTATTGACAGACAAAATGCAATGACTGTTTTTGACTTTAGTTGGTCGTCAGTGGTACCGATTCCCTTGTTCACAAACTAAACTAAAGTTAAGTTCAGTGCATCTTTTTCTTTGTATTTCAATAAGAAGAGGACAGAAGATAAATTTTAGTTTAGTGCTGTCAAATTAATCAGCGCCTTTCACTACTCCATACAAGTTTAGACGTGATTAAAAACTTCTGACGTGAGTCTAAACTTAGACTAAACTAAAATTGACTAGACTGACTAGGTTGCAAGCTTTTTTTTTTTTGAGGGTTTGAAATCATCAAATAACTTCTCCCGCTCTGGGCGGGAGAAGTGGGTTTTAGTCAGACTCTTACTGACTAAAACCCACCCGTATTCCTTCCTGTTGCCTGTGTTGCGGGGGCCTCGGTGACCCATAAGTACCTTCCCGCGACCCCGGCAGGCATCGGCCCTAGTGGACCCCTACCTATGTGCTGACGACATCTCTTTGAGGCGCGCGTAGAATACAACGCGCCGTCGACCCGGGCCTGGTCCTTACCGGACGGTGAGCTACCCATTGCTCACCGTCCGCAAGCCCGCGCCTACGGTGGCCGGAAATCCGCCCGGGATTTCCGACGCCCTGGGCGTCTCCTGCGGCGGCTAGGGGCGAGAGGGCGCGAAACTTGCCTTTCCCTCAACCGTCCCGCCTCCTCCTTCGCGAGCATTACTGCTTCGCAGAAGGAGGTGACGGCTGCCCATGCCCTCTCGCTCCGTACCATGGCCTGAACCAGTGCCGGACGCGAGAGGTCTCTGCCGCCGATCATCGAGGACACGGCGGTGCTCTGCCCAAGCCGGGCAGACCTCCATCGTATGCTCCACCGTGTCCTCCGGGCGATCCACACAGTGGTGACACCCGGACGTTTATCCGACACAGGAACCTCCCGAAACTGCCGTGTCCGGTGAGGACCAGGGTCAGGCGGAAGGTGAGGACGCCGTGGCGCCTCTCTAGCCACTCCTCAAAGAGGGGACTTATTGCCGCAATCGTGGCGTGCCCAGCACTTGGTTGCGACAACCGTACTTTCCAAGACACCATGAGATCCCGCCGGAGCTCCGTCCGCTGTGCCGCGATTTCTCGCGGCAGCGGACTTACGCCCCGGCGTTTCGCCTCCTCGCGCCACTCCCATACGTGCGCGAGGACTTTTGCCTCCAGATCCCATGGCGGCAATCCGGCAAGGAGGCTCGCGGCCTCACTCACAGGAGACCGTACGGTATCCCCGGACCATCCGGATGGCCATGATCCTTTGGGCCGCGCTCAACCGGCGGGCTGGCCGCAGCGCCAGAGAGCGCGCCCATAGATTGCAAGCTTACAAGCACTATCTTGCTATCCTAGCTTCAAAAACTAGTTTCGTGTAACCCGGGCATAAGGGTTCCCGGATACTGAAAAAAAAATCGGAAGAACTGGTGACTCTCGGCTTCGTTAAGTGTCTTTTACACACGAAGAGTCTATTCGCACGTATCAGAGGCAGGACCTTCGGGGATCTGGGTCAGCTATACCTGCCTAAGCGGCTTTTCGCTGCAGTATACTAAGTCTAGAGCATGGATACCAGCATTCGGTATTACCGAAAAACTGGGGTAAAACCGAGATTTGAAACTGTACAAAGTTGCCGGATTTTTACCATTTCTAAAACCGGTATTTCGGTATTTTGACTTGTGATTAAAAATCATAGTCTACTTTTATTTAAAAACAGGTGACCTGACAGACGTGGCCCTATCCAAATTTCAATAATTCATACAATATTCCTATAAAAAATACACTTGAGGTTTTCCCGAATTTGTCAAATTTCCCAGCAACTTCAGTTTTTTTTCTTTCCTTGAGAACCTGATTCGGACTATACCAAACATATTAAAACAAAATTTTGCCACTTCCTTCGGTTCAGCCATTCTAATGTAATGCGCTTACCAACAAAAAGCATTTCATTTTTATATTATAACCACTTTCCATAATAGTTTTCTTCCCATTTCTGTGGCTTTATATATTATCTTCGCTTTGAATTATTTAATTAATGTTGCTTCACAGTGTTTTTCCTCAATGTTTGATCACAAGTGTCACTTTTATTAAACCACTACTTTCGTCAATCAATTTTCTGATTGGTGATCTAGATAATTATGTTTTATTAAAGATAATATTTACATACTATACAAGCACATTATCTTAAAAAAATAATATGTACATGTGTATAAAAAAGAAGGGGAGATAATTTTCGCTTAATTTACTTTGACATTTCAAATTTTCCTACCCTTTATTTAGTTTGTACTTATAGTGTAGGCAGTTTTGTGATACTTTAATAAGTATTGTATAGTTAGAAGAATGAATTGTTGATTATTTACTTTAAAAGAAAAGTTTACTTATATATTTATAGTTCTTTTTGTTTCAATAAAACAAAACATATCGGAAAAGAAAGAGGTGTTTTACTTTAATTCTAAAAATAAATAAAAAATACCGAAATACCGGTATCACGGTTTTGAAATTTTGAATACTGGAACAATACCGGTATTACCATCAAACCCAATACCGCATAGCCCTAGCTATGTCGTATACTGACACTGAACCGTGGCCTGGAACTGTGTTTATAGAGTTTAATTTAGATTTTTCTGTCATTTTAGCCAAAAAAATTGATGTGAGTGAGAATGAATATATGCGAGTTAGTGTTGAGCACGTGTTATATGCATATGGAAAAGAAAACCCAAATGATCCAATCAATAGTAATGAAAGGTTAATCTTTTTCAAGATCGACATTCTCGTGTATACGTAAGTTTTCTGGGGCCCTTTATTTCCGATGCCTTGGCTTGAACAACACAAATGTTGATCGAACATGTGTCGTTCAAGTCAAACCTTGGAACCAGTATCTGTAATTTGTCTGCAAATGCTCGATAACCTAGTATGTATTTGAAATTGTATAAGCATGTTTTTTTTTTGTTTCTCGTTTTACTTTGTTGAATAGCCATATAATTTATTATATTAGATACTATTTTTGCAGACTGGAAGCGAATGTTTGCTACATAGTCACCAAGCGTCACATAATATGGGCTCTTACGTGGGATTTGAAAAGATGGGATCTCATACCTAGAGGTCGCTGCTACGGCAGTGCAGTCGACATACCATGTGGTATAAAAGTGTATCATGAAAGAGTTAGCTTGGTAACTAAGCTTGGATTTATATTATGTGAAGATCGGCAAACAAAGTTGTATCAGAAACAAAACAATTACAACCTTGTGGCTCGTATTGAGGATTCAAGCGTTTTGGTATTGTTTAGTCAAAAAGGAGTCGCGATCTCAGGTAAGCCAGTTACCAGTTTATCGTAGTAAGTTTCCGGAGAAAGGACAAATAAAGAAGACAGGGCGTATCATAGGTACGCCCTGAAATTCGCAATGGCATTTGGCGGGTGGGTATAAGAATGACTGGATCGCATATTGACCACGTCGCTTTTAGTCCAAATCTCAAAATGTCTAAATCTCAAAATACCTAAGTCGCAAAATGACTACATCGCTTTTAGTCCACATCTCATAATGTCTAAATCTCAAAATACCTAAGTCGCAAAATAACTACATCGCAAAAAGTCCGAAAAGTTGTGTAATTACCAATACAAGGTTAATATCAGAATGACTGGATACATTAAATATTGTTTGAAAAAGTAGTATGACTCTCATATTAAAACTTTCGGCGATGGAACATTTAAGCCGGTGTCTATTCAGTTCTACCAGCTTTTTTCCATTCATTTGGATAGGGCGAGTGATGAGCAAACTACGAATATTCTTCCAATGCTGTACCTATGCTTTGCTACCGAATAAAACGCAAGCAACATTTGTGGTCTATTGACATTTATACGTGATGTATTGGGGATCAAAATTAACCCTTTTACCGCCACGTCAAAAAAGCAAAAACATGTGACATACCGCGAAATTCAGGTAACTTTCATGAACAATCTTGCATGAACAAGGTGTAAAAAAGTTATTTTCCCGATGGATACCGCATTCGCTCTGTGAAGAGCAAAAAGCGGCTCGCGTTACTTGGTGCGTCAGAACTCTCGAAAGATTCCGCGCAGGATCCTCAAATGCTGTATACAACATCGTTTCAGGTGACGAATCCTGGATATACGCGTACGAACCCGAAACAAAAAACCAGTCACGAGTTTGGGTGTTCGAAAATGAGTTAAAGCCAACAAAAATTGTTCGTTCACGGAGTGTTGCAAAAAAAATGGTGGCCACGTTTGTCTCCAAAACCGGTCATGTTACGACTATTCCTCTTGAGGGACAAAGAACGGTTAACTCAGAATGGTATGCTAGCATTTGTTTGCCACAGGTCGTTTCTGAACTCCGTAAAGAGAACTGCAACCGCCGCATCATCCTCCATCACGACATTGCGAGTTCTCACACCGCGCACAGAACAAGAGTGTTTAGAGCAAGAAATCATAGAATTATTAGACCATCCGCCGTACAGCCCCGACCTAAGCCCTAATGATTTCTATACTTTCCCTAAAATAAAGAATAAATTGCGTGGACAGAGATTTTCATCACCTGAAGAAGCTGTGGACGCCTACAAAACGGCCATTTTGGAGACCCCAACTTCCGAATGGAATGGTTGCTTCAATGATTGGTTCCATCGTATGGAAAAATGTGTCAAATTTTGCGGAGAATACTTCGAAAAGCAAATAAATACATTTTTAAATAGTAATGTTGTGTCACTTCCTTGATTCCCGAAATTTTCAGTGCCGCCCTCGTATTACACCGCTAAACTTCCTTATATATATTTATCACCTAAAATACAAGTTAAACTACAAATAATTAATGTTAGTCCTAATTTCATAAATAAGAAGAATAAGGAGTTGAGTTATTTTATTGTAAGGGAATTCATTTTTATTTATTTCTCTCGGTACTATAATTAAAATAAAATAAATGTTTAATGCCGTAAATGTTTTACTTTCCCTAGCCTATGTGCTTCCCCAAGATTCACTCTACCTTTACACTAAACTTGAACCAAATCGGTCCATTTTGATGCTGGAACGAACAGACAAACATGTTAAAATCACCTACATACTTTGGGTATAACTATAATACATATTCTCAATTCTGATACCCACCCATACCACTTATGTACTTTTTCAAACAATATTTAATGTATCTAGTCATTTTGATATTAGCCCTGTATAGGTTATTTTTTTGGATGTTAATGTAAACAATTGTTGGTGAACCAAATAAATAAATAAATAGGTAACTACACAACTGTTCGGACTTTTTGTGATGTAGTCATTTTGCGACTTAGGTACTTTGAGATTTAGACTATGAGATGTGGACTAAAAGCGATGTTGTCATTTTGCGGCTTAGGTATTTTGAGATTTAGACTTTTTGGGATTGGCACTAAGAGCGTCGTGGTCAATGTGCGATCCAGTCATTCTGATACCAACCCCATTTGGTTGGTTGGGTGGGTGGTTGGCTGGGTGGTTGGCTATGGGAGTTCCGCGTCCGTATCTACGAAGTGTTATTTGTCTTTCTATGGCAGGTTGACAAGGCACCTTTTTATTTGTACATCAATTTCATCGTATTGTTTTCAGTGAATAATAGTGATCAGCGGGTTAAAGTTTGCCAAGAACAGCAAACGAATGTCGTCTGGTTAGAATGTGCGGACATGACATGCGCCACCGAACATGGGGAAGTTTTGTTCATTGGCTATAAGGATGGAACGGTCAGTACCTAATGTTTACTTATTTTATTTATTACTTGTACAGCACCGTCAGCAAGCAAGCCTAAAATGCGTAAAGAGTCATTTTATATTTATACCGAAATAATCTAAACTTCTAAAAGTATTATAAAGAGGTAAAAAGGTTTGTTAGTTTGTAGGAGGTAATCTCTGGAAGAACTGCAGACTGCACCCTAAAATCTGAATGATTTTAAAGGATATTTCTAATCCATTGCTTCATATGTTCGAAAAATATGTTTGCTCAGCGACGTAAATAACGCGATGAATGTTGTTGAACTGTCACAATGAAAGCCATTGCTACTGTTAGTGTATTACGCGGTTACCGCGCTGATCCAATTACAAAATGTTTTAAAAGAAACAATGGTGCCGATTCCCTTGTTTACAAACTAACCTAAATTTAAGTTCATTGCATCTTTTTCTTTCTATTTCATTAAGAAAAGGACAGAAGATAAATTATAGTTTAGTCCTGTCAAATTAATCACCGCTTGACGTAAGTTGACGTAATTTTAGTAGGCAAGTTTTTAATCACGTCTAAACTTGTATGGAGTAATGACAGGCGCTGATTAATTTGACAGGACTAAACTAAAATTTATCTTCTGTCCTCTTCTTAATGAAATAGAAAGAAAGAGATGCACTGAACTTAAATTTAGTTAAGTTTGTGAACAAGGGAATCGGCACCAATGTGTGGTTTTATGAAACCACGAAGCAAGTGAAACTTTTTTTCGGATCGTAGGCATTTAACTGAAAATTTTCAGAAAATTATTCGATTTAGGGTATTAAAATCGCGTTTTTAATCTTAATAATTGGAAAATGGGAATGATAATGTGAAATCAATAGTAGACATGATATCCAACTACTCGTTTAAATTTATACACTGATCAAAACACACAAACACCGCGAAGCACTTGCACGAATGAGTGAGAATATAAATGCTACACGGTTAGCTGATGCGAGCCATGGGCGCCGCCATATTGGCCTTGGCTGCTCTGCCGTGCGTCTTTCACTTTACCCCTACACCGCGGCCGGCTGTAATGCGACATGCGATAGACGGACGAAAAAAATATGAGGCGATGGAATAAAAATCACTTTTAAAAATATAATATAAAGCTACACTATTTCCGAGAGCCATAGTGTATGTTGACTTCCACGCAGACGGAAATCGTGGGCAGCATCTAGCTATAATATATTTGGCATTTTGCCGTTCACAAAACTGTATTAAAGTATTGTTTCAGGTCGCCATATGCACTCCACATACTATGACACCTACACACGGTCAACTGGACCGATTGTTTAACGTGCTAGAGTTTGACAACAGCATCGAAGACCCCTCAATAGTGGGGGTGGAAGTGTTTGAGGACAAACTGTCGCACCACCTGATTGTAGCCACGCAGCACAAAGTGCTTCAACTTTTGATCACTTATCCTGATCACATTAGATCTTATTTTGAATAATTTAAATAAAAATGATTATTTAAGTGTCTGTTGTGTTGGCAGCCTTTTTATTATTCTGTGAGGATTGTTCTGTCTAATGCTGCCTGTCCACTGGAGCGGAGAAGAGTGGAGTGGAGCTGTGCTAATATAAACTAATATAATGTTTTTCATACATGCGGAGTGGAGCGGAGTTTAGATTATATTGGTTAATATTGGCACAGCTCCGCTCCTCTATTCTCCGCTCCAGTGGACAGGCAGCTTAATTCTGCCCATTGACTGCTGTAGAGTCGGTCGGTCCGGTCCGATAAACTGGGCCTCAAGTCTGCTATTACAATAGTGTCAGAATGGTCTATCATTGATTTTATAATTGTTGATTTTTACAAGTTTGGTAATCTACTAATATAATGGCGTCATTAATGAGGATCGGAACAGACCATTCTGACACTATTGTAATAGCAGACTTGAGGCCCTGGTTAGTTGTTGTCGGTCGTCTATAAAAGATAACAAGGAATAGCGATGCGAGCTCGATCTGTCTCATTACAAAATGAGTTTTTATGTTATATTAATAATCCTAGCGCGAACATTCAAGACAGTTATTGGTGCCGATTCCCTTGTTCACAAACTAAATTAAATTTAAGTTCAGTGCATCTTTTTCTTTGTATTTCTTTAAGAAAAGGACAGAAGATAAATTTTAGGTTAGTCCTGTCAAATTAATCAGCGCTTGACGTAAATTGACGTAATTTTAGTAGGCAAGTTTTTAATCACGTCTAAACTTGTATGGAGTTGTGACAGGCGCTGATTAATTTGACAGGACTAAACTAAAATTTATCTTCTGTCCTTTTCTTAATGTAATAGAAAGAAAAAGATGCACTGAACTTAAATTTAGATTAGTTTGTGAACAAGGGAATCGGCGCCATTGTATTTTGACCTTATTCCGACACCGTTAAAGTTCACTACAATTAACAAACTGACTTTAGTACCGAGTCATTTTTTATTAAGAACTTTACACCAGTCAGAATAAAGATCAAAATACATTGGCGCCGATTCCCTTGTTCACAAACAAAACTAAACTTAAGTTCAGTGCATCTTTTTCTTTCTATTTCATTAAGAAAAGGACAGAAGATAAATTTTAGTTTAGTCCTGTCAAATTAATCAGTGCCTGTCACTACTCCATACAAGTTTAGACGTGATTAAAAACTTGCCTACTAAAATTACGTCAATTTACGTCAAGCGCTGATTAATTTGACAGGACTAAACTAAAATTTATCTTCTGTCCTTTTCTTAAAGAAATACAAAGAAAAAGATGCACTGAACTTAAATTTAATTTAGTTTGTGAACAAGGGAATCGGCACCAGTATCTGGCTCAAAGGTTTAAGCTTGAACAAAAGTTAGAACTTGTTTTATAATAAGATGGAATATGTTTTCCGAAGCTCGATCGTGTCAACAGTTCAAAGATACGAACAAGACATCTACATTTGTGGCCAAATTACGACGCGACATGGCGCGTCTTAAAATAACTCTGTGTAGCCCTAGTCTCTATGGTTATTCTTATGTAACTTTATAAGTAAGTATAGGTGTCTAATAATGTCTGTAAAGGTTGTATATTTAATTAATATCAAATAATGAAACGCCATTGTAATTTATAAATTTATTCCAACAAACAATGTACAATCCAAGCAAACTATCTTTGGTATAATTTATTCCTTATATGCCAGGACGATATTAAAGTAATTCGATTATAATTATCATAAATAATCATAATTCTAGTTCACAGAATTATTTTTTGTAACCATAATATTGCACAAATAACCTTTTCTAAGTATAAGTTAAATTATTAATTTCGAATAATCTGCGTATAATTATTCCAACACACCTAAGAAGCAGACTTAAGTACCTACTTCGGATAACATTTTAGGTACTTAAATTAGGTTATTCAAGAAGAGCTCTTGCATTTGTATCAATGTTTAGAATTATAAAATCATTTTGTAGTTTGACTGAACAATTTAAATGATTAAAATGAATAAAGTGATCATATAAAATATTTTTTAATTATTTTAAAAGCCATGTAACACACAGGCTGAAACTATAAACGCTAATTAGAAGCTGATTGTTGAATTCATTTAAAGTTTGGGTAGGTATTTAAAGTAATATAAATGTGCAGCGTGTGTGTTACTGCCCTTACTTAACACCTATTTTATATAACAATACAATTCGTGTACCAGACACAATAACATACGTTTTAATTGATATGCATTTCAATTGATTTAATTTAAGATACCCCCGACATGTAGGTATCGATTCGTTTTAGAATACAACACTTAAATGGCAGCTTTCAACTCGACCCATTCTTGTAAAAAAGTAGATTTTATGCATCTACGATTCCAATTGTGCTATTTTCCCAGTCATCGGTACTACAGTACGTATTTGTTACGACTACAAAAACTTGACTGCCAAAGACTACCGTCCAGCGGGACTTCACCAATAATAACACCGACGATCACGCACCGAACGTTCTCGAAAACGCTGCTGCGCCCGCGCCTGCTAAATTTAACAAGGGAATTTCAACCATCGCTCTATGTGCTAGAGTTAAGTTTAGCGGTCCGTCGTGTTCGGGTTGGTGTAGGAGAAACCTCTGAAAGGCTCTTGGTCCATGGAGCGCAAGATGTGGGGTTCCACTGCGGTGAGGCGGGGCCGCTCGCCGGTGAACGCTTTGTCGAAGTATTGGGTGTCCATCGGATGTCTCTGTCAAAAAAAAAATGGTTTGAACTGATAAGTAATTACTAGTGGCAACAACCATGGATGGACTCCCAAAATGTTTAATAGTCTTATTACCTTTAAGTGTGTTATATTTTTGGAATCGTTTAACACACATATAGGTAATTATTGATGTCTAAAATCCAACCACCTAACCTAATCATTGGGCGATCCAGACGAGTCGATAGATACGTTACCTCATTTATTAAAACCCATCCAGTCGTTAGGATGAATAAGAAGACACGCATAAAAAAAACATAACGATGTCTTTTGCTGTCGTGAGCCTTTCTTTTTTAAAAGAGAACGTTGGTTGTAGGACTGAAAAACAGTGTTTAATAAATTCTGAGAAGCTTGCAAGTTAGCTGACACACTTACCACCCGCGGTCTGAAGGGCGTCTCCAGTTCGCGCCTCTCGAGTCGGTCCCAGTGGATGGCGTGGAAGAAGTCCTGTTCCCTGATGTCTCCGTACATGCACTCGGTGCCGCCTAATCTGGTCCGCGCGTCCTTGTCCAATAGCTACAACATTTAACATAACATTGACGTGGATGACATCATTGGCATGGTTGAAAATCCATTCGGACTGCATATGCAAGAGAGTTTCATATGCTGTCTATACCTTTGCATATACTTTTTGAGTGTAGAACAGGCAATATCTTGTAAAGGAAAAACAGTCTTCTCGTACCAAGCGAACCTATTTGGTACAAGTTATTTTAAAATATATAATATAGGCACAAGTTATTTTAAAATATATAAAATAGGCTAAAATCAATCTAGCTACGCCTTCTAGTTGCTTTCTTTATGGATCTTCTCTTAAACATATCCAGGCTATAAACCAACATACCCTGGTCAATATGGTGAGCGCCTCTTGAGAGAGGAAGCGCGGGTATGAAGGCATCTCGTTGCAGATGGACCAGAACAGCTCATCCTCGTCGCAGCCGCTGAACGGACTCTGACCAATCAGCATCTCGTATAACAGCACGCCGAAAGACCACCAATCCACTGTCTGGCTGTATTTTAAGCCTTTTATTATCTGGAAACAGACAAATTATTTGAATCCTTTGTTTATATGCATCATAGAGACCGACGTCATCAAATGAAGGGCGCGATCGCGGCCACATGCGTAAAGCTGTTGAGGGTGTGGACGGTGGGATGATCACCGATATCTACATGATATGGAAAGGGGATGGAGCAGTGGTGGCCCAGTGGTAACGGCCGCGACTTACGAGTCGTAGGCTCGAACCCAGACAGGCGCTTTTTACGTTGTGTAAATTTCATCACTACTGCTCTCAAAACGGTGAAGGAAAACGTCGTGAGGAAACCGGTATGTCTTAGAACCAAAAATTCGAAGACATGTGACATCTAACAACCCGCACTGGACCCGCGTGGTGGATTACGGCCCACTCACTCTCACCGAGAGGAGGCGATTAAGTAGAATCTCTCTTTTAGCCATAAAAAATACAGGACTTTTGAAAAATCAATCATATTACTTGTTAAGGGTAGGTAAAGGGGAAGATATAAGGCGCTGAACGTCTACTACATGGTGGAGTGGAGAAAAAATTCGCGTGATATATGGACTGAATCAGAACTACAAAGAAGTCGCTGAATAAGGTATGTCGCGTCACGCGTGACCTCCTCAACGAGTTGCGTTGTAGAGGACAGAATGAGACGCTAACCTGTTGTTGTTGTGCATAGTGTTGACAGACATTTGGCTGCGGATTACAAACCATCCGTAGTCAAGATGTGTCATATCATAAATATGCAGTACGGCGAGACTGATAGCTTTTTCCTCCGCGTCTTATTTAGTAAACAAAAACGATACGAAAATCACGTGTTTTGGATCCATCAAACTTCGACTAGGTAGGTACCGTGAACAAAAACAGCTTCGAATCAGCTACACATCATTTTCTCAAAATTGAAATCTCATGTTCGTTCAGTTCATCCAAAGATTGTCCGGTAGATAGATATCGCTTTGCTTTCGCTATTAGCGACAGGACCACTATTGTACCCATAGAATTAGCAATTCTGTATAGTATCGCTGTGTTATAATTTTGGTGTACTTACCTACCCACAATAAAGTAAGTAGGTACTTAGATTCTATCTATCGCAGTAATTGACCAAATAAGACAAGTGAAAAGTATTTATGGGGCAAATCTTTATCCCAGACTTTAAATTTCTCCGTAGTTCCTCACTCCTGTTTCGTGGGCCTGTGGCCTGAATTCTGGGTATGGTCAAAATCAACAAATTTAAGTTATTTATACCAGATGCTATTAGAGAAAAGGCATCAACCTTTGACCGATCGGCAACACGGTTATATGATCATTAACGCGACTGCCAAATTGCCAACCACGGGATTGGCAGGTGTAGGTATGGATAATTCAATGACCATTAATTATTGCAAGATCTATGGAGACAGATTTGTTACATTATAGAGAGATTTACTCATAGACTTAATACACACATCAAAAAAGTCTAAGCAACATGCACCTGGTCTACGGTTTTGAACTTTTGAACCATTTATACTATTGTCTTTTATAAATAATAACTAAGCATTGTTTAATGCATTAGTGACTAAAGCAACAAAATCCTTCATTCAGTTGTTCTTGTAATCAAAATAATTAACAATACGTGCACCGTAACATACCTACGTAGTATAAAATAAAGTTAAAACGAAATTAAACTTTCATGTTTTACAAAAAATTAAATAAAAAATTAAATACCGACATTTTTTTGGTAACAAAGTGTGACCGCCTCTGTTGTTTAAAACTTGTCGGTAATGATTTTTCATTGAATTTATAAGATTGTTTATCTGATCCTGCGGCAATCGCTCCCAATGGAATTTTAACAAGTCTCAGTTGTTGGGTTATCGACTGTAGCATGTCCCATGCGTGGTCGATGGGATTGATATCTGGCGATTGTGGAGGCCACGGCAATACCCGGATGTTTTCCATTGCCAAGTACTCTCTGGTCCTCCGAGCTGCGTGCGAACGCGCATTGTCATGCATCAGCGTGAAATCTGAGCCAAGACTTTGTGCAAATGGATGTACATAAGGCCCGAGGACATTTTCAACGTAAGTTTCAGCATTCATATTGCCATCTACAAAAACGAGCACAGTTCGTCTGTTCTTTATAATACCCGCCCATACCATCACTTTGGAGCCACTGTAAGGGTGCACTTCCTGGACGCATCTCAGCCGTTCAGCATTTCTGGGACGACGATGCAATCTTAGCCTTCTCGTATCAGGCCTAAATCCAAACCGGGACTCACCGCAAAATAAAATTTTATGCCATTTCTCCTGGATCCATGTCAAGTGTTCCCTGGACCATTCGTTTCGACGGGCGCGATTCCCATGGCGTATATGTGGGTACGTAATTGGGCGTCGTGCTCGTAGGCCGTATTCATGCAGCCTATTTCTCACGGTTTGGTGGCTAACAATAACAACGCTTGAGAATGGTAGCTTTAAACCTATCTCCCGGGCGGTTAACATCGGCTGACGTCTTGCATTCAGGTGAATGTATCGGTCCTGTCGAGCAGTTGTACTCTTTCCACGTCTTGGATGCTGCTCAGCAGGATCCTCTGTATTAACGTAACGCTGCCAAAGACAACAAATCACGCTCGTATTGACACCAAAATGCCGAGATACCTGGACTGATTTCTTCCCGCTTGTAGCAATCCTACAGCTCTTTGCATTTCGTCAGCAGTCAAATGGCGTCGCTCCATGACATAAAAACGAGATAAATACCAAATTTATCAAGCAACGAAAACACACGAAATCGGGAAAAAATAATTAGCTTTTATTTTAATGAAAACAACACAATCGAAACGTTTATATTTTTAAAATCAGCCTGTATATGTTTCCGAAAACATAAAGATTGTTTATGTACCAATCTAGTTTGTTAAAAAAAAATAAAGTATCAGTAAATAAAACTTGCACGTGTTGCTTAGACTATTTTGATGTGTGTATTTATCATAGGATTTACTACTGAAATTATGATCTTCAATCTAATATAAGTAGGTACATAGGTACAGTCAGTGACCTGCATAGCCCGACCCCTTTTACCCTCTACTTCTTTGTAAGAGGGGTCAGGTAATGTAATGGGTATATAATTTTAAACGAATGTTTTCCAATTTTAATTAATTGAATTATCGCTACAGCTGAAATTTAAATTAACTTCTATACAAATCAGTTGAAGAACCTTCAATAAGTTTCTAGATTTTCTAAACTTATGTCATTGACATAAGGTTTAAATTGCATTTAACTAATTATTATTGAAATTGCAACTACTACTCGTATATACGTACTAACCTAACATCATGAGCCTATCCAACGTCAAAATTTTACAGAAATAAAAACAAAACACTACTACAGACTACTAGATACTGACCTCTGGCGCCATATAATCTGGTGTGCCGCAGAATGTGTCTGCCGTCTTGTCCAAGTATATCTGCAGCTTGCACATGCCGAAGTCGGCGATGCGGACGTGACCTTCAAAGTCCAGAAGGATGTTATCCAGTTTTAAGTCCCTGGAAAGGAAATACAAGTAACTATTAATTTTTGGTTCAAGCAAAACGGTATAAACGATAACATGCTCTGGAACTTAGAGAATTAATTATATCAATTATGGAATCAATAAATTGTTAAAATTTGAAATTAAAGACCGTGAGAAAATATTAATAATCATCGTTTGGCAAACTTATAATTGGTGCTTTGGTATATTAGCATAAAGAATGATGCGATGCAGCTGCCTATAAGATTTTCATAAGAATATAACAAAAAGCAAAGACTAGGTATAGTACGCATCAAACTTAATGGCGGCTCTGAAGTGCGCTACTCGCTGCGCAGTACCCCAACCCTCACCCCCGCTGACACATTAATTCGTTACTGCGCAGTGACGCGCCTCATGTTCCAAGCTGCCATAAAGTTTGAATTGGGCTTTACCTAGGTTTACTCTTTACTAACCGAAATGTAGACTTCTGAAATTAATAAATTACCTGTAAACAATGCCTCTCTTGTGCAAGAATTTGAGTCCTGATACAATTTCCGCAGCGTAGAAACGCGCGCGTGCCTCCGGGAACCGCCCACTTTGTTGAATGTGGAACATCAGGTCACCACCATTCAGATACTCCATCACGAAGAACAGGTGAGACTAAAATGGATATAAAAGCATATGTGTTTATAACAACATACCAACTTAAGATCTTCGTATTAGTCGGAAACCGACCACCACATATGCCTCTGCAATCGGCAATCCTACTCGCTTCGTGTCAGATTGGAAACCACCCAAAGCTTCGCTTTACTAGACTGATTGTCGTCCTGTCCGAATCTTTGTATGCCAAAGGCCAGTCGTACGTATTACATGGCCCACTCATAATCACTTTGCATGACATTACATTCCACCGGAAATCATAACTGATGTCTTAAAGCCATTAGAGAGGTCGCATAGTGCGCCAATTTTCACTATAAATACTATTTGCTCATTCTCCTCTATTTACAAAGTTTAATGAAAATTTGTAGAAATATTTTTCATAATTTATTCGTTGTAAATATTAAAGCGTAGGCAACCGCATTAATGTCCGTAAAAAATTGTTGATATGAAGCGATTTCAAATGTCATCATGAAGCGTAAAATATTATTATAAATGTTGACTTTACTTACATCCGTCTGGAAAGTAGCGAATAAATGGCAGAGGTAGGGGTGGTTTGTGCCAAGTGCGAGAACTTTCCTCTCGATCAGCGTGCACTCCACGTCGTCATCTTCCAAAACCACATCTTTTTTCAAACATTTCACGGCGTAGTAGTATTCTGTGTCACGAAGTTCCGCCAATAATACCTGGAAATGTAAAGAATCCATTGTAGTGAAGTGGTTGTAGCTTTCCTCGGAAAATCTTGTCTTCGGACGTTAGTAGTCAATAAAACAATTTTGGACCGTCCAGAAACCCTAACCCTAGAACTCAGGAGTTTCTCAATTTGCCGTGTAGATACGTATCGTTATCACACACACACATCGGCTAGATCTTACCCAACTTATGGGTCCTACTATCACGTCATAGTCGTGACGTCACATATACCTATATACTAGTATAATAACAGTAGAACTACTGTTATTATATACTATTTATACTCAACATCTATACAAGGTATAGTATACAGGTGACTTTTAATTTGACATTTTCCGTCCAGGATGTGATAGTGTGACCCATTTGCAACAACTAAGCACCCTATAGCCTACGCGAAAATTCATGGGATTCGTGAAAAACTATTTTTTATGTATTTTTGAAAATTACCCAGTATTCTTCACTAAATATCATTGTTTTCTAAACTGCCTGCCTTCGTTGATATTCCATTGGGTACCTGATACTTTAACAATCCTTTCGATGTTTTAGAACATTTGGATACCTACTATCCAAATGTTCTAAAACATCAAACAGTTAAAAGTTAAAAGAAGATGTTTATTAATAATTTTCAAAAATCATCTACGTAGTACCTACACACTTATCTCAACAATTCACAACATCTACGTAGTATGTACAAATCACGGGGAAGACATCTTCATTAAATCAGCAATTGTTGTACCTTGTTAGATAGCTGATTAAATGAAGATGTCTTCTCCGTAACGCCATAGTCAAATTTTGAGATAACTAAAGTCAAAAGTTCGTACGTAGACGATTTTTGAAAATGGTTAATACAAACGTAAACTTCTTCCCTTAACTTTTACTGTTTGATGTTTTAAAACATTTGGTTTTAAAACATCAAACAGTAAAAGTTAAGTTACATCGATAAGTTACATCGAAAGATTTGTTAAAGTAAAGGTACTTAATTGTTGCAAATCGATTATGTCAAATTACAAAACACCCTGTATAGTAGATATCTACTGAACTTTCTCTGAGTATAAAGGTATCTATTTAAAATTTTAAAACAGTGTTCTCCAGTTCAGTGCGTAAGCACGCATAAATAGACGTTCGTAAAGACACACAGATATTGATACCAGTTCTATTTAAAGATACGCAAATCGTTAGCGGATGCCACAAAAACGAACTGTGTGAAAGATTTGTCTTTGAGAAGTCATGGAGATGGCGAGGCAGACACCGATACAAATGATCGAGTCACTTGATGATCTTCCATCTTCTTTGTTATTATATAACAAGGCGTTGCGTCTCACGTTAAGAGGTGTCCCTAATTTTATTAGTGTTTTTGAAAATCTCAAACTGACAAAAACAAAGTAAAATTATGTGCTGATATATGTCACAGGAAGCGAACGTGACACCTGTACGACTGAAGTTTTCATTTTATAATTCATATATATCATGCTTTCTCCGTATTCTTGGCCCACTCTCAAAGGCAATTGGGCCAAGCTCTGTGAAACCAGGAAGACGTTGCGTTCTGGCTCACGTAACGCGCGGATCACTCTTGTTAATAATGCCGTAAATCAATTTTAACGTTACACATTTGCTCATTTATTTTCAGGACAATCTTATCCAACATTAAGTGTTCCAGGTTTAACAGGTTTGTGAGCCAAATCGTAGCTATCTTTAAGAAGAATAGCTAGGTACCAGAGCTAAAGGAATCGATGAAAACATTCACGTGACGTGACGCATTCGTTCATAGAATAAAAAAATATACGTTGTAGAAAAATAGCGCGCCTCTACATGCGTTGAAAGATCCGTGTTGTTTTGGCTGTAACACTCATATCATTCTATAGTTAGATAATTATTGTGGAAGGTAGACTATTAAGCCATGATAGACAACAGTTAATAGGCAACAGTACGTAGAGCGGAGGGAGGACGATGACACGTGCTCTCTGACGTTGGAAAGGTGGCCAGTGATGTAGGCACCCGAAATAGAGCGAATAAAACTATTGTTACAGTACGTTAGTACGGCAGGTAAACTGCGGCGAACCGGTAAGCTGCAGGTGGCAAGCTGCCATCACGCATCATCGCTGAGGTTACGGTCACCACTGCATTTATACCACAATTATAAATGGATCATAATCAGATATGTCAAAGACAACATACTTTACCTATTGTCTTAAAAATAGGACGTTTATTTCTGTCCACCATTTTTTTTCATAGCATGGTGGAGACCCCGGATATGAATCCCAATTTCTTTTTCATGTCTTTCTTAAAATTATTCTACGTAAATGGGTACTTCGAAATCATTCTTGAATGTCGGCCGAAATAAAAAAAAGTCTACCTAATTTCGACAAGCATTGTTGTCTTGTTGTGCTAATTTTCCTGTCACAATATTTCGATCTTTTCTTTCAAAGAAATTCTGAGAAACAGGGCTGTTATTAAAATAATTTATTGCACTAGTCACTGGTCATCTGTCCTGATTTCTATTTTCACGCTAGTCTGGCTAACAACCTGAAAAGTCAAAGCACTATGATATCTGAGACTGTTAATAGTTACAAGTGGGTCTAAAGGTTAACCGATTTCTGTGATCTTTTTAGGGATCCGTAGTAAAAAAGGAATCCTTATAGTTTCGCCATGTCCGTCTGTCTGTCTGTCTTTCCCCGCTGTAGCTCAGAGACGCTTAGTACTAGAAAGCTGAAATTTAGCATAGGTATACATATTAAGCTGGCATCGGCCCTGGTAGACCCCTATACTTGTGCTGACATCTCTTTAAGGCGCGCGTGGAACACAACGCGCCGTCGACCCGGGCCTGATCCTTATCAGACGGCGAGCTACCCATTGCTCACCGTCCGCAAGCCCGCGCCTACGGTCGCCGGAAATCCGCCCGGGATTCCCGACACCCTGGGCGTCTCCTGCGGCGGCTAGGGGCGAGAGGGCGCGAAATTTGCCTTTCCCTCAACCGTCCCGCCTCCTCCTTCGCGAGCATTACTGCTTCGCAGGAGGTGAAGGCTGCCCATGCCCTCACGCTCCGTACCATGGCCTGAACCAGGGCCGGACGCGAGAGATCTCTGCCGCCGATCGCTTCCACGAGGACACGGTGGTGTTCTGCTCAGGCCGGGCAGACCTCCACCGTATGCTCCAACGTGTCCACCGGGCGATCCGCACAGTGGTGACACCCGGGCGTTTCCTCCCGCCTTATCCGACACAGGAACCTCCCGAGGCTGCTGTGTCCGGTGAGGACCTGCGTCAGGCGGCAGGTGATAGTCGACGAACTTAAATTTGCAGTTGGAGAATTGACCGTGGCATATATCGATGTATGGGAGAACAGGTTTTTCAACTACAATGTTAAGTTTGTTTTTGGGATAAATTCACCCCAACTTCCCAACTATGGAACCCTTCATTGTGCGTGGTCCGACACGCGCTTGGCCGGTTTTTTAATATTTATTTACCCGACACTGTCCCACGGGTCGGCAAACGCCACTCCCAAATTCTTCCACGTATTCTTTTCCTAGACCACTTTCAAACCAGCTTAATTTTTTGTAACCTAACTTTTCGACTTAGAATATAGAAAGAACCAGAATCCGCGTTCAACTGTCATTGCAAGCCGCACGCTGTGTCCAAAATCAAGACAAGTGTCTCGCGCCCGCCTCACTTCCCACCCGCGTAATGTTGCTAGCTCGGACATTATGAACCCGTTTTGGGGTAAACGTTGAGAGTATTGGTCAGTGGCGTGCAGTGGTTCTCCACAGAGTGTAGGCCATGCATACTGACACCAACATCACAGCGCGGCTCTTCATACAAGAACTCACCACATTATTCATGGTTTAAAAAACGATTTTCTAACGATGCAAACAGAAGAAAGATTCGGCCACCTCAAATATCATAACCAAGTGGGTGGGTGATAATTACAGAACACGTCACTTGCAAGATATCCGAAGTCATGAATTATCATATTTTTGGATTAATTCTCGTAATTCGGTCACACATCTACCTTTAGACACAACTTGAATCTTATCATTAAACGACAAGTGCGACTAACCTAACCTAACCAACACATTACCGGCGCAAACTTCACAACAGAACACCATTCTTAGGTAAATAAACAAATAATAACACAACACATAATCTTTACACTTCTTTACGTTTCAAAACCAATTACTTATAACTCAATAAGATCTAAAACAGCAAAACATTCAAGATCACATATAAATTACGTGTCACTGTCACATGAAACAAACACTACCAATTAAAATTGTATCACTGTCATACCGTGTTCTTCCACAAAAGGGACTATCATATTTTTCCGGATAACACTGACACACTGGACTGTGTTGCCGAAACTTATTTTCCTAACTCCCCACAAACCAAGCAAAATTTCCCAAATATGGAAGAAAAATAAAAAATTATTAGTTCTAATCTTAGTTTTTAATTACTTTTATAGGGCTTTTGCTATTCCTTACAATTTTTAATTGTCTCTAGTAGTCATGAAGGAAACTTCCCCGCAATTCGGGGAATTGTCCAAAAATTGGGAACCCTGGTCTTCAATATTTTTCATTCATTTAATCTTCAATTAAATGAATGAGGACCAAGCTCACACAACCAATGAGGACCAAGCTCCTGCCGCCGGAGTTACGCCCCTAATTTAAACCATTTCACTATTGTGTGCCGTTCATACACACGAAAATATACACGAGTGTGCGTAAATTCATGAACGAAATGTAGGCGAAACGAATCCTTGCCTCGCGTACGTAAGCTCCGTCGAACTGTGAGTCACGTGGCGTCTGCGACAAGTTGCTATAAGAGTTTTAACAGGAGTTTAACTTTTTTTGTAATATTTTGTGTTATTGTATTACATAGTTAAAATAAATGCATTTGGCGTTGTTGGTAGGGTAGGCTAGGCCTAATTGCCTCTATGGACGGCACGCCCCTGGTATTGGTAAGATAATATAGATAATAAAATCACAATTGGTCTTTACATAGATACATAATTTCATACACCCGCCCCCCCCTAGAAATCCTAATAGTCTAACATAGTACCTATTATGAATGTTATGCAATTCTAACAAAATCATATATACACACGGGTTGCATTGATAACCTTTCTTTTTCAAGTCGGGTTTTTTTGTGTAAGTTGTTATTAATTTAACACTACAACGAATAAATGCCCTCAGTAGGTAATAAAAAGAAGGGAAAATCAAAACTCTTATATTGGCAACACTAACAAGATGGATGCATTATTATCTATGACAATTACAAACTGAGCAATTTATTCAGTAATTAAATAAGACGATATTTGAATGTGTATTTACACGTGAAATGTGATCCCATCCTGTTTATTTTTTAGCCCCCCTACTTTTTTTACAGGTATGAACGACACAAGACGGCATAATTAAATTAAATTGCACACCAGTAAAACACGTTACGCGATACGACGTTCACAGAGTAACTGATCGGTTGCGCGTCAAACTACTCTATTTAGGAGTAGTTTTTGAGGCTTTAGTATTAGGCGTGTTCGCGGCTTCTGCTTCTTTCTATATTCTAAGCTTTTCGAAATCCTTTTTTTCGTCCAGGTCCAAATCGAGCTTATTGGAAGTAATGATCCAGGCAATTCTTTTTTTAATTAGGTTTGTGAAGATATCTTTATCCAGGTAGGTATTTCACAATTATATTTAAACTTCAGGGTTCAGAAATATTTTGAGCTCAAAGCTGAAACAGTTTGTTGCACAATATCAGTAGATAATTTTATCCTCAGTTGAAAGGAAAGGGCAACTGGCGACGACGTAGCTGTCAGCGGCCAGGTATAAAGTTGTAAAGTATACTCGACTTTATAGGGCGACTGACAGTTAAATGGGAGCTTTGATTTTATGTCCCCTTTATTTATTATGCGAACACTGAACACTGTTTAAAATCAGGTGCAAGTACTGCGTTTATATCTCAGGTATCCTCTTTCACCAGAGCTTTGATCCATAAAAAGCTAGTGCGTCTCTAACCGAAGCCTCCTACTTCAGAATTTTTATGTTCAATTAATAATATTGCATTTGCACAGTCATAAAACTTATTCATGAGTAATATCAAATTCCTGGTCATTCAAAGTTGCATTTTATATTTCTCTAAACGGACGCATATGGTTCAGTACTTTACGAGTTCATCGCCCTCTAAAATAAAATATTATTTGACATTTAACTCTTTGATGTTCTGTGCGTCACTAATAACTGGCTACTCGCCGCTGCGTCTCGCTTGCGAGAAATTAATAACATTATATCGTCACTTGTCAAAATCAACTAGACACCTAATATTTTAGATGGTTCCACTTGCTATGACGTATGTAGTCTACCCTGACTACCTGTTGAGAATCGGACGCGTGTACTGTCGTCACCAACCACGGTTTTGCGTGTAATAGCTCGTTTATATATAATAAAAACGTTACTCACACAGTTTTTTTCCTTTCTATTTTAAATAAATACTTAATTGCGTACATACAGCCAACTCTCTTCCATCGTCAGTTATACAAAATGTTATGATGTTCTCTGTTCAAACTGTAATGAGTTAACATGAACATGAAGTACTCTTTGGTGACCTAGTTCCATCTATTCTTGAATTCACAGGTAGT
This sequence comes from Atethmia centrago, assembly GCA_905333075.3. Lineage (NCBI taxonomy): Eukaryota > Metazoa > Arthropoda > Insecta > Lepidoptera > Noctuidae > Atethmia > Atethmia centrago. The sequence continues at coordinate 22,805,675 of HG995374.1, read as the reverse complement.
TAATTCTATTTTCACACGATTTCCTCACACTTTGACACAGTTTTGAATTGCAATAAATAAGGTGTTATGACACTAGAATACTTGTTGAGATGCTGCGTTAATAGCAGTTAAATACACCTACATACCGTGAGGACAAAAATAATAAATTCTTACAACATTTCAAAATTGCCTAGCATACGTTGATGTTTATCGAAATAGGCCGTTGCTGGCCGAGGCACTGTGCTTACCTATAGGCGACGCCGACCACCTGACACAGGAATACAGGTCTTAGGAGGAAAGCCCTTATTGTCTGTTCCCACAAGTGATGCAAGAGGTGACAATGGTAAATTGTCACTGTTTTCTGCTGGGTAGTTTGTTGCGCCACTTCTTCTTCTCAGCTAAAGCACTAAGAAGTGGTGAAGGGCGGGCGTTTTTGGGGGACTGTCTTATGTAATTCTGACGTTCGAAAAGTGCTGATTCTCAGCCTAATTTGTATAAATGACTTTTGATTTTGATTTTGTCAGATCTATGATAACCAGAGAAATATATATCGTACCACAACTGTGAACAACACAGATATTTTGGAATCAAGAAACTCTGTAAATCTCGGCTAGAAAAAGAGGCTAATAAAGTATAGGGCAAATTAAAGAGTCAAAAGTAATCCGAAAAGTGCGCTTAAAATTCTGGCATTGATCAAACGTGTCAAAGTTATATAATAATGATATTTATGAACTCTGTATCTGGATTAAACTAAACTTTCCGCATTACGCAAATCCCAAAGAAAATACCATTCGTTTTTGTAATCCGGATGAAGTGATTGAGTAAGAAAGTCAATTGAAAATACGTCTCAGGGACTAAACGTTAAATTGAACTAATCACTTTAAACATTTCAACACTTTTGTAAATTAATGGCCGTATTAATTCTGTAGTGTTGGAATGTGTCGAGTTTGTCATATCTTTATATTATTAGACGCGTATTTCAGCAACTAAATACACTGTGTTCAGTGTTGTCCGTTGCAAATCATTACGTGTACCTACACAACGGCTTATGCGAGAGCTGTTTTTTCTCTTGGCAAAATCCCTTGTTTCAGTTTTCGTTTATTTTGGGACGGAGAATACGTACACACCTTGGATTTTTACAAAATAAAATTACTTTTCCTTGGTAGCAGTTGGAAGAATAATATTGTATATCTGCGAGATGCAGACAAGAGCATTAGCTAAGTTTTTTTATTTAAAAAAATCTACATGATATCTACTAGGTGCCTAAATATCTCACTGAATCAAAGGCACGTTTGAAGAATACTACTTAGAAGCTATCTGAAAGTAGATTATGGTGATCTCTTTAATTATTGTGATATATTGATCCATTTTTAAACCTCGAAGCGGAGCTTCACGTCAGAGGTCTGGCACTTGCCTCGTCCGAGCCAGATTCAGGTCAACGAGAGAAACCAATGATCATTGCGAACAGATACCCTGACTAATATTAATGTCCTGGTGACGCGGAAGCTCTTGAACGACCGATTGCTGAAAGATTCACGAAGATAAAGAAGTTAATAAACTTACTTTTCCAAAGCTTCCTTTGCCCAGCACCTTGATAAACTGGAAGTCTTCGACGGTGTACTTCCTGAAGCGAGGGATAGACCGCGCAGGAGGAGTGAACCGACCAGTCTTCCTGAAGATGTCGTAGGCAGTGGATTGTTCTGAGGAAGATAAAAGTTTCGTCCAGAATTTGATTAAAAGCACATATTTGACAAAATAAAGTTAGATGATCAAATATGATTTGATGTTCATAAACTTGAACAAAAGCACGCAAAGAGTCTCAAGCACTGGCTATTTTGGCACAGTTACGAAATCGAGCGTTGCCGATGTTAAAATGGACTGTGCCATGTGTTTGAACTACAATAGTATAAAATGTCTGGACAGTTTAATACCCAATGTCATATATTATATCAAGAAAATCAGAGAAATGATGACGTTATACAATATTGTAACAACAAACATAAAATAACAAGTTTTTTGTGATTATTGAAATTAGTTTTGAATTTGGTGTGGGTCGTTCGCATGATTTGTGTTGTAGGTCTTATACGAGGGCGGGTCAATAAGTCCGTGACTTTTTGAATTTCTGACCTCTTTACTGAAACAGCAACACTGCTCCTGTCAACAGGCATCTGTCAGTTGACTCCTGTCAAAATTTAAACTTGCTGCGTCAGTTAGTTTGTGTTTGACAGCTATTTTTATCAGACTACTCACTAATTTGAGGAGAAAATGGAAAAAAGTGAATTTCGTGTGCTTATTAAGCATTATTTCTTGCGAAAAAAAACCATTACCGAGACCAAGGCTAAGCTTGATAAATACTATGGGGACTCTGCACCATCGATTTCAATGGTAAAAAAGTGGTTTACTGAATTTCGTTGTGGCCGTACAAGCACTGAAGATGCCGAACGTCCTGGACGCCCAGTTGAGGTCTCTACACCCGAAACAATCGAAAAAATTCACGATATGGTGTTGGCCGACCGAAGATTGAAAGTGCGAGAGATTGTGGAAGCCGTAGGGATCTCGCATGGCTCAGTGGTTTCAATTTTGAATGATCACTTGGGCATGAGAAAGCTTTCCGCAAGATGGGTGCCGCGTTTGCTCACAGTCGACCACAAACGCAATCGTGTAACAACTTCACAGGAAGGTTTGGCGTTGTTTAATCGCAATATGGAGGAGTTTTTGCGCCGTTTTGTAACCGTGGACGAATCATGGATCCATCACAACACACCAGAGACCAAACAACAGTCAAAACAGTGGGTTTCTAAGGGTGAATCGGCGCCGAAGAAGGCCAAGGTGGGTTTGTCAGCCAATAAAGTTATGGCGACTGTTTTTTGGGATGCACGCGGGATAATCCACATTGACTACCTTCAAAAGGGAAGAACAATCAATGGGGAATATTATGCCAATTTATTGGACCGATTCAATGACGATTTGAAAAAAAACCGACCTCATTTGGCCAAGAAAAAAGATCTTTTCCACCAAGACAATGCAAGGGTGCACACATGTGCAGTTGCCATGGCAAAAATCCATGAATTGGGCTATGAATTGCTCCCTCATCCGCCCTATTCTCCAGATTTGGCTCCGAGCGACTACTTCTTGTTCCCAAACCTGAAGAAATGGCTTGGTGGAAAAAGATTTGACTCCAATGATGAAGTCATCTCGCAAACAAAGGCCTATTTTGAGGACCTCGACAAATCATTTTTTTTGGAAGGGATAAAAAAATTGGAGAAGCGTTGGACAAAGTGTATAGAGCTCAAGGGAGACTACGTTGAAAAATAAAATTATTTTTTTATCAAAAAATCTGTGTTTTATTCCAAAAGTCACGGACTTATTGACCCGCCCTCGTAATAATGACCTGAAATGTCAGAACTGGTGTTGATTTCCTTGTTTCTATTAACTTCGTTGGTTAACAGACCAACGTACAATTTCGTCTGGGACCTGGGACACTGAAACTGAGAGAAGCTACAAGAATTTTCCATAAAAGTTCAATTTTACTCGGCTTAGTTGCTATTTCATTCATGATACCAAAGTTAAACTGGATTGTACATTTTCCCCCGTTTTTGGGTTATTAATTCCGACTTTCGTCAGAGTTCACCTTTTTTAACTTTTCCATCTGTTCTCGCGTTTATGGTTTCTAGTGATTTAAATTATTGGCACGAGCTCGTTGGCATTTACTTACCACATCTGTGGCGACTGGCGATACACATCTGTAAACATTCTTTTTTAAAGGCATAGGTATCAACTGATCCTTATCGGTGGCCACTTTCAAGTGCGACAACCGACACGGTCACTTTACAAATTTGTTTAGCTCTGCATATTAATAAAAATATGAAATAAGCCATATTTATTTTCTCATTAAATTAATAACCCGTTTGGCTGAAACTACAAAATGCTCTCGGACAGTCGTGCTCGTTAAAACTTAATTTATGCTTTCAGCAGAGAGGTTGTTGAAAGTTTGTATTGCCAAATGTTATATCAAAAAATGTTTTTGTTGTTTAAAACCGTCAGTTCCTATCCTTTTACTTATGTACAAGGACGAAAATGCAATATTTATTAGGGTTAGCTATATCGTGTGCAGCGTGTTTATGCCTGCATGTTGCAAGAGGTGATGGACGCTAATTCCGGGCTCATTCTATCTAGACTACCATTCTATGTGAAGAAGAAGGGTTAGCTGAAAACTAGTCCTCTTATTATTTACCCTACTCCTTTGTGAACGCTTTCGAAACATATCCTCATGCCTATCAATGCAAGTTTGTTTATATATATTTTCGTAAACGTGGGGTCGTTGGTTTACAACGTGATTCAAGTTCATGGATATTTACGTTGCGCTAGTAGTATGACATAATTGGTACAGCATGTGCGATATATTAATTCTCTTTCACCTCGGATGAGATCGTGAGCGCCGCTAAAAATATTAGCTCAGACGGCAATATCAAGGTCGCCGCGGTTAATTCGGTGGTGATCACGGGATCTCGCTGAGGAAAAAAGTCGAGCTTTCCATATTAAGTTTTGTATTTTCGGTGGATACGAGTAAACTTTAGTGAAATGAAAGATTTGTTGGTTATTCTTCCGCGTACCTAGGTAGTTGTTTTTTTTTTTTATCAGCCATAACAATCCTGTTGAACTCTATTAGTTATTCGGGGTCTTGAAGAAGGAACATGAAATTTGTCGGTTCCTATAAGGTACTTCTCATGAATAGGTACTCCCTACTCAATGTTGGCACACGCAATCACTGTTATGATGGGAAGATTTAGGTAACAAGAATTAGAAAATTATTACTATTCGGTTAGTTATGTACAATCAGGGATGTAATTTTTCAAAACTGCTATAGAGGATCGACAAAGGCCTATCGTAGATTCACGAGATAGTGTGCCAATCCAATATATTATTATGATTCTATAACATAACTCATAAATTACGTGCTAGCCCCATTACCTATAATTCAAGAGGCCCGCAATCTCTGTTTACGTTCTATTTCTATGTTAATCTTCTTTAATTTATAATTCGAAGCACTCGTATGAATAATGGTTAAAATTATTTAATTTGGCACGGAAGATGTCTGTGGGATCATATCTTTATGTAATATTTATTTAGAAAACCTGAATATTTCTCTTAATTATTTCCATCTTGTAAATAATTATTTTATTAAGCGGTCTTGCTGAAAGTTCGGTTGATTTCTTGGTCTGGATTGAATCGACTTACTGGAAGTAAGTACCTATGTGGGTATGTACTACATCAAGACCGAATTGTATACAATTGATTGCGTATTGATAATTATAAGATTCTAATAATACCTCAGTCTTTGATTATTTTCGGAATTTAAGTCATTAATTTGTGAAATTAATGTTCTTTTTGTGAAGTCAAAACTTGGCAAGTCATGCTTGATTAGAAATAAATCATTCGTCCATCTCCAAGTTCTCGAGAGTTTCTAATTTTCCTGTTTAGTCACGCAGCTTCACAGAAAATTTTGTGTATTTTACGTTGTTCTTCTCCGAGGAAAAGGTGTTATACTGAAACCATTGTTTATGCTTATCATTTCAAAAAGTAAGTTTAAAAAAAGTCGGGTGTAAATGTTTGAAAGTTTGAGTTTTATATACGGATAGACATTAGTCTTTGTGGACAGCTGACGTTTTAATAAAGCTGCTGCACGGATCCAGCAGCGCGCAGCGGCTCATTAATTAATTCAATCTGGAAGTGATATAATACAGTGTGTACCTATTACATAATTTATACAGTGATAAGTCGACACTCGCGCGTTGGTATGCGGAACCCATCTCGAAGTGGGGCGTGGGCCTGCACTCTGTTTTCAGCGAAAGTCCTGCGGCTTCAGCACAGATATTTATAGATGTGATCATAATACAATAAGTTTTTTTATCAATCGTGCCAGCGTCCGTGTTTATTATCAAACAAAATATAATTTATTGACTGGAGCGTTTAGATGAACGGGAATGGTTCCGACCGACCCACACCTTTGATGTTTTTTTGATTGAACAAAACATAAACATTTACATACCATCACATATAATTTATTTCTCTAATGGTGAGCCAAGAAAACCTTCAATTACTTCCTTAGAAGTTTTTGGAGACGTGGTATCAGTAAAAACATTTTTGAATAAGTTGAAATGAAATACATGACAACTATGGAAACTGTGTTAGTAGCTGCAAGCTATATTAAGTTGAGACTAGATTCACTATAACTAAAACGGTGAATAATATCATCTACTCATAACTAAAATAAATGTATTTACAAAGAACATACACAAGCGGATAATAAATACTCGTTATTTATATTACAACATGTCTCACCAAGCTCCTGTTCTAAGAGGTCGGTGTTATTTGCCTGCGCCGGCGCAGCGCCCGACGATGTCCCGGGAGCTTCACCACCTGTGCGGATGAATAACAATCAAATTGCTCTGGATTATACACAACAGAACTGCAGGACTGAATTACTAAGAAAATTAATAAATCACAATGAATTCATTTAAAGGCATTTTTCATTTTATTTGATTCGGTATCTATCCATCGTTGGAGAAAAATCCAAAGTGGTTTTAGTAAGGTATTTGAATCTGAATGTAAATACATATAGATCCATAACATTTTTTACACAAAAAATATAAACATAATAAAGTTGTAGACTATGATTGACAAATAAATAGACAAATATGATTTTGAAAATTGTGCATATTACTTTGTGCGATGAAAAGAAGAAAATAGAGACAGCACAAGATACAAACACTTTACGTATTCGTGAAACATTATAATATAAATTATTGATATTCTTTTTATTAACATGCAAAAGATAAAAACAAAACCACTGCTGAATTCCTGATACTCTTAATACTAAAATATTTCTGACGTTTCTGAATAACACAAAATGGTATAAAAAATTATCCTTTGCTTTTACGACACTCTGTTTCTCATAAAAATCTTGACAAAAGTCCACAGTCTGTCAGCTTGTAAATAAAAATACATGCAAGTGACGTTTGAGGGGTGTTTAGCCAATTAATCGATGATCGAAGAAACCATCGATCCGTTAGTCACGAGAGCACAGACACGCGCTGGTATCCATCATCACATACCACTACATCGATGACTGATCAAATTATTATGTCCTTCAGTGGTTCTTCACTAACACTTCCTATACATTCGCGTGAAATTTCTTTGGGGAAAAATACTTCAAGAATATTGTTTGCTAGATTTAAGAGCATCAGATGATTGACGGCCAATCGTAACAACCATGGATGCCCATAAGGTTCTGATTCCGAACCAAGGAAACGCCAACCTTATAGAAAATTAATACTTTATACAAAGGTGAGGCTAAAGGCATTTTGTATGTACTTGATGACAACTCCCTCTTTATGTTAATTGTGGTTGCAATTGGGCTTATTAGTTTTGTACAGGTGAGCAAATGATTGGCTTGTGTCCAGACAGCCACATCTCACACCCACGCCACAATGTACTTCTGAATATAAACAAATACGCATAATACGTTTACAATTTTATAAATACATTCACTAGAAATTGACTTTATTAAAAGTATAGACTGATTTGACTTGTATAAATCGAAAATCTTAGATTGGAATTGTTATTCCAATCTCTTTCGTTTGTTTTAATTGTCAATGATGCCAATTTTGGTTTTTGATCCTAGATTATTTTTATAACTTTTTGTTAAGTTTTTTTTAAATCGTAGTCATGTCGGTAAACACCTACGTAATAATAACAGAAACAGTAACAGACGTTAGATAGCTAGCCAATAAAATTGCTTTATTTTGGGCTGAACGGCTGACGTCGCAATGACGCTCGCATTGGTATGTTTCGTTTCGCTGATAACATAAAAACCGCTGATATCACCTCAGACTTACCTACTGTGTTGCTATTTTGAGTGTCTACCCACCTTTTCTAGATGCAGTTCTTGATGCCAAGGCTTCCACCAACAGACGCTGGTTCACGCCGCACAAATTTGCTGTCAATTTTTCACACTTTCGGTGGCAGTTTACATCGCAGTCTAAAACAGATTACGAATTGTTGCGTGGCTCTAGGCTTGTAAAGGTTTTTTGTACAACTGTGCAAACATGCTACATCTAATATCCTGAAAGCCGGGCAAAAGCAGACGTGCAAAGTTTCCTACCAGTTTAGTGGAAAATTAGTTGTGTGGATACAATATACAAATGAGTTTAGTTAATATAAATGTAAAATGTATGCATCCCTAGGTTGGTTTATGGTCTGTTTAATTACCTTTCTTAATTTGCGAAAACATTGCAGGTGACGCAGGTGCTGAAGAATCGAAGCCAGAATCATTTGAACCGGTAGAAGTCCTTCCATCTGGGTTATTTTCACACTCGTAAAATTCTGCAGAAGCTTCACTTTCGTCTGATTCATCTTCGTCGTCTTCGGAGGATTCTTCTTCTGAAGACGATTCTGATGTGTCTGAATGAATTACTTGAGGAGCTTTCTTTTGCAATGGGCGTGGAGTCGCTATTAAAGGTTTCACCGCTCTTTCCTCCTTCACTGGTTTCTTTTGTATAACAGGCGCCACTGTGACCACAGCTTGGGTAGATGATTCGGGTTGTTCGTCTTTTTTAATAATATTTTCAGCCTTATTTTCCTCTCCTGTCTTTTGTTCAATTTGTACTCTTGCTTCAATTTCTTCTTTTGGAATGTTTTGTGACTGTAACACTACCGGCGCAGCAAGAACATTAGCCGTTATGTTAGCTGGATTAGAAGTTATATCATTGCATAAGGTCGACAATTCTTCATTTGTTGACGGTTTAACTTTAGTTGCCTTCAATAGTTTATCATCAGTCTTATCACTCTTAGCTATAATGTTTTTGGCTGGCAGGCTAGGTTTTGACTTGGCTACTGGAGAACTCTTTGCGGGAGAGCTAAAGTTTTTATTTGAATTAGGAACTTTCGCGTTGACAGATTTTTGCACAACATTATTCGAACATGTGCATGTGCAAGGTGGCTTGTCTGTTGCTGGCCCCTTATTCTCAAATAAGACGCTAGGTCCATCCAATACTGTATCTATCTTGTTAACTTCTGGCTTTGTATCTTGGACAACTGGTATATTTTCAATTGATTTAGACTTAGTTGAGCCTTTTAAAACAGTGTTGACGTTTTTACTTGCTTCTGAAGCTTTTGTTTTACTAAGCTCAGCCTGTGTTTGTTCAGCAACTGTTGGTTCAGCAATTTTAGATGTTGTGTGACTTGAAGTTACTGGTTCCAATGATTGTATCTCCATGTTTGTGTTTGTTTTAAATTCCTTATCATTTGTGCCTTGCTCTTTAAATGTTATTACTTCATTTTGTTCTAGTGTTTTTTCAGACAGATCCTTTGAAAGCACGGCGGTGGTATTTTTTGTTTCCGAAGGATATAATTCTATTGTTCTTTGTTCAGCAAATTGGTTTTCAGGCACCTGGAAAGGTTGTTCATCTTCTTTTTTAAGTTCATCGACTGGTTTCGGTGTATCAACGTTATGTACACTTTCTAATAAAGTTGTGGTTTCGTCCAACATTTTACTGTTTGCACTTGTATCTTCCAAGTTTTTCAAAGTTTTTAATACTTCTGTATTTGCACTGGCTTTTGGTAATGCGGCCTGAAAAGATTTTAATTCTGTTTTTACATCCTTTTTTAGTAACTTCTTTGAGTTTTCTGATTTTGTCTTCTTCTGGCTAGGTTTTTTATCTTTATTTTCATCTAGAGCATCCAGAGACGCACTTTTTCCTATGTTTTTACATTCATTAGAAACAGGTGACAATTTGACCGTTGTTATATCAATGTCCTGCACTTTACATTCTTCAATTATTTTTGAACTATCTTTTTCTATTTCTTTTGTTACAACTGTAGTTAGCTCAGGCATTTCTTTAAAATCGGATTGATGACTAATTTCGGATTCTTTTCTGATATCTGAATTCTTTACTTCTTTTTGCTCATCTTTTGGTTGGTTGGAAAATTCTTCCACGTGTCCCGAATCTAACTTATCTTTAATGCCTTCTGCACTTATGTTGAGTGAATGCATTGGTACCCTCGGTGCGTCTTCGTCAGTTTCTTTTTGTTTATTAGAATCAGTTAAAGTCGTGACATTATTTGGACTTTGATTTAAGTTGCTAATATTATTGGCTATGATTTCTTCACTCTTATCGACTTCTTCCTCTGGAAACCAGGCTGAAGAACGCATGTGTTTTTCTTTGGCTTCTTCTAAGTTTTTCTTTCTTTTTACTAAGTTAACCGTTTCTCTTTTTCCTATTTTGTTCCAAAAATTACCATCTTCAGGTTCAGGCGATTCAAGACCATTTCCAGCATTCTTTTTATTCGTTGTTGTCTTATTGTTATTTGTTTCCGTACTTACTGCTTCTACTTCACTGCTGTAAGTAATTTCTTTTTTTGGTACACGTAACTTTTCTTCTATAGTAACATTTTCAACTCTGAATTTCAGCGGACTCATTGGGGACTCTGTTACTTCAACCGATGATGTAATTTTAGTTTTCAACTTTGGCTTAGGTTTTTGTTTTATATTATCTTGTTTGACTGATAACCTGCTTTCTTCTATGGCAGGCAAGTCCGCATTTGGTTGTTCTTTAGGAAATTCGGTTATAGAATCTAATCTGCGGAGACTACTTCCTGAAGACGATTTCTTAATACTTCGCCTTTTTGAAAAGTTTCTTGGATCTCTAACATCTTTATAAGATTTTAGACTATCGTGTAATGAATGGTCAGATTTTGTAGTCTTGAGCGGGTTTTGTAAATCCTGTTTTCGTCTTTTATTAGACTCAAACGCCTCTAAATTATTTTTAGTTTCAGCAGCAATACCAACTTTGCTCAAATCCAAAGTTGCAGTACTGAGATTCTCGCTCCTAATTAATGAATCTAATAAATTAGCCTGTTCTGCCAAAAGTTCCATTGAGCATCTTCGGTCTAAACATATATTTTCAACCGGAACAGTTTTTGGCGCTGGAGTCGTTGGTAAACTTTGCGATTCTATTGGTTCTTTCTTCTGTACCTTACTTGGCGTTTCCGAATCTTTTTCATTCTTGACGTGGAACTTTTCCACAAGCTTGGCACCCATGGTTTTCTTTTCTTTCTTATCCTTATAAGCCAAATCATCAGAAAGCTTTTCCCTCCATTTCATGAATTCTTTTTCATCTGTTTTGTTTTCTTCGTTTACTCCTTGTTCAGTTTGGTTTTGTGTATCTTCCGAACCTTCTGCCTCTTCATTTGGCTTACGAGGAGAATTTCTTTTAATAGTATAAAGTCTAACAACTGTTCTTCCGCGTTTTATTGTACTCCTCTCGACACCTGGTGAAGAATCCATACCTGTTTCCGGTTTGCCGTCGACCCTAGGCATGAAAGGACCACTTTCACTGACATTGTCTGTATCTTCTTTTGGTTGTGGTGGTTCAGGCTTGGGGGGTGCGGGGGGCGTGGCACGTCTAGTAAGTGTCGTAGGCTCTACCTTATTCCTGTATCTATCTCTGGAAACATCGATGTCAGCGGTGTTTATATTTACAGGACGTGGTGTATAGTTGGGAGTACCGTAAGTTCTAGACGAAATTGGTATTCTTCTCGGGCTATGTATTCTAACAGGACTCGAAGAACCTCTTTCAGTTATGGTAGTGAGATGAGGAGAGTAGTTTCTTCCGGCACTGGTAATCCATCTTGACGACAATGGTGCACGTGAGTAGCTGCTGAGAGACGAGTGATTGCTGTAACTGCTTCCAGGATTCAAATAGGAAGCACTGTAAGACGATCCCAGAGGCGAACCTGAACTGCTGTAGCTGTAAGGTGATCCAGTGTACGGGGATGATGACCCGTAATACATGTTCGCGATATGTTCGGAAAACAGTGGCATAATGGCGCGTTAAAACACGGTCGCGCGACAACCGGGGTCGCACATCGGAGCGCGCGCGCAGACTGGCGCAGGCAGCGCGCGGGGTGAGCAGCGCGTGCAGGTACGCGCCGCCCATCGCCCCTCCCCCCCGCCCCGCGCCCAAACGCCCGCGCCGCCCGCCCAGGTGATTGATTGATGATGGCAAGAAGATAATAATAGACACGTATGACTTTTGTCACAATCTCGGAAGGAAGTTTTTACATGACTGAACAAAAGTATTCCCTATGATTCATAAGTATTTTAAATTGCATAGTGCCGATTTAATCAATCACTCAAGTTAAATGTCGAACGCAGTGTATAACATAAATGTTTCGTTACCGATTAAGTTTGAAAGCGGTTTGCGTGTCATTTATTACCCTTCTATTATTATAGGATCCAAAAATAAATCTTCTTGCGACATGACTAGTCGTATTAATAGATAAGCAAACATTGTCTAACTATTTACGACAACTATTCCCAGCTGGACTTGTTTATTAACGAGGAAAAAGATTGTTTGTGACCACGGGATGCTTTTCTCAGATAATAAAACCAACCAAGTGCGTGTCGGACCACGCACAATAAAGGGTTCCGTAGTTGGGATGCATTTATTAAAAAAAAAAACTTAACATTGTAGTTGAAAAACATGTTCTCCCATACATCTCTATACGTCACGGTCAATTCTCCAACGGCAAATGTAAGTTGGTCGACTATTACTCGTTAACTTGTAAAGCCTACTTAGCAGTGATAGTTTTCCTTTTAATATCGTTATAATATACTACTGCTATGATTTTTTTTAAACATCCAAAAACAACCATTTAGCTGGCTGGGAGACATTTGACTAACAAAAATAGCACTTTATGTAAAGCTTATCTAATATTTCGCAAACGGATCCCTGAATCGAAAAATAGTTTTCACAGACCCGCAATATTTTTGAACGGCCTATTCAACGATACCCATGAGATAGACGAGAAAAAAGAATATATTCCTCACTTTACGTGCAAGGGAGGTATCCTAAAAATGTTTCAAGATTTTATATTACCACTTTATCGGAGTGAATAATATACCCATGTCAAATTACCGCCACACAGCCACAAATTACAGTATTTTTCAGTACTAAGGCACTGAAAAAAACTGTAATTTGTGGCTGTGTGGCTTAGATCAGAGGATCTAAGCCACACAGACAAACGGACATGGCGAAACTATAAGGGTTCCTTGTTTACTACGGAACCCTAAAAAAATTACCTGTCAGCTGTTTACCATGTCACGGAAGTCGTGAGTCAGTTTAGGAAAATGGGTTTTTAAAATACCGGACGATGCACTGGTTACTAATAATGTCATCGGACTCGTTTAATATGAAAAGATTTGTTTAATTTTGAGGATATACGGTCAAGTCTCTTGTTTCTTGGAAAAACCGTGTTACCTATAAGTTATTTTTTGAGTTTCATGAACACTAAAATCATACACCAAAAACAAGGGTACTGATAAAAAAAAACTGTTTATATTTTGAACAAGTTTTTACAAACTTTTAAATGGAATAGGAATGAAAATGAAAAGTTTATAATAACTTTAGACTAATGTATGGACCCCGACTTCTAACCAGCAGGCTCTGTTAAATAGGTCGGTATTGAAGTAGGCACTCTAAAATCTCTTAATCGAAACTACTGGAGCTGAAAGACAAAAAAATAGGGTCAACGAAAATAAAAATGAGTTCATATATGTAGAGTAAGCCAAGTTGTCACCTAAACAGTTAATATTAACGGTAAGAAGTGGAATATTTTATTAAAATATTGTGCCAGTAAATATTATGTGGTCTCAGGTTGATAATTACGACGCTGGAGAGCCCACTTATCTAGGACATGTTTATAAAATTAATCTAAGGGTAAAATAAAATATAGATCATATTAAATTATTAGGAAGTATTAATAACGTAATTCATAGTAGATACAGAATCTTACTTAAATTAAGGTTTACGGCCATACATCTGAAATCTATAATGTATAGCAACGCTTTGTATTTTTAGCTCCATTAGAGTGCTCCCCAATAAAAACTCACTTCTATATTCGCAGTAAAAACACGGTTTGGCACTGGCATTGCGTATATTTATGATCGAAACCATTAATGTTCTATCTTTATTGGATGAGGCTGCGTTGTTTTAATCATTTTCCAGTTCTGAATCGTTGTTGTGAATCAAGTCAGCCTTAAATTGTGTTGTTCCTGCGGCTGGTTATTCAGGGGGCCAACCATGACTTCATAAAGCTGTATTATTTCAATATTACTTCAGCGTGAGAAAGAGATGGAGCTATAAGTCCTGTACTGCTCCATCACTTTCCCACTGTGAAGTAATATTATAATAATACTGCTATAAGAGGTGATGGTTGGCCCCAGGTCGTTGGTGATCACGTTTTTTTGTCATTTGGTCGAGCTCCTGCCACCTAAGCTCGCTAATCCGTTAGGCAAGGCCTCCAGTGACGTTTCTGATAACAACATTATGTTGTTGTTTAATTAGGGTTGCGTAGTCAATAATGAACCCTTATAGTTTCGCCATGTTCGTTTGTCTGTCTGTCCCCAGTTTAGCTCAGAGACTCTTAGTACTAGAAAGTTGTTATTTGGCATGATACATGTTAATCAGGGCGACAAAATCGTAAAATAAAATCTTTGATTTTTCGGTACCTCCTCCTAAATTGGGAAGAATGTTTTTTTTTCTCGTCTATCCCATGATGTGGGGTATCATTGGATACGCCGTTCAAAAATATTGCGGGTCTACGACACCATTTTTCGATTCAGGGATCCGTTTGCGTAATATTAAGCTTTAAAGTGCTCATTTTTGTTAGAGTCAAATGTCCGTATAACGAAATTAAAAGGAAAACCATCACAGCTAAGTAGGCTTTACAAGTTAACGAGTAATAGTCGACCAACCTACAATTGCAGTTGGAGAATTGACCGTGACGTATATCGATGTACGGGAGAACATGTTTTTTCAACTACAATGCTAAATTTGTTTTTGAGATAAATTCATCCCAACTACGGAATGCTTTATTGTGCGTGGTCCGACACGCACCTGGCCGGTATTTTTTAAAGAAACTCGCATACCGTTATGACCTCCTACGAGCTATCTTTAAAGCAGCAATATTCCTGCAATTTAATTGTGCTTCGGACTGGGTAGTGGTGAGACATCGTAAATTCAGAATAATAGCCAGAAAGCTCTGGTTTAAGACCTTAATATTCAGCTTCAGTTGGACGTTATATTAAATTTTCGCACAAAAATAACTGAAAACTTCTAGTAAAATACTGTGAAATAAGAGTGCTTTAAAATAAATATAACGGGATTTATGGACCAGAGATATAGTTTATGATTTCCTTCTTGTTCACGATAAATTATCACTTTATAACGACTGCTGGAAAAAATGCAATTTATAGATTTCATAGAAGTAGAGATGACGTTATTTCGCTTGAAGGAAATAAGAATCACTGTTGTTTGATTTCTATTTATTTTATACGCGCACTTTTGGTCATTATTAGAGACCGGATTGTATGCTAATGTATGTTTGAATATGTATGATTTTATGCTAATTGTTTTCACTGTATCTGAGTAGAAACATATAAAATTGTACAGAGGTACTTACACGATTATTATAAAAAACTACTGTTATAAAAGGTCAACACAGAGTCAAAAATAACAGTTTTACTACTAAGAATTAGCAGCAGTGCTTTATTAAATACAGTTTCAAAAACAAAATATTGTAATATCTCTTCAAAATGTAGTAAGTTTTGTAATTTATTATAGGTTAATGTACTCTTACCTATGCTGATTGCGGGTGGGGCCGGATTTGGCGGAGTGCCAGTTTGGTTTCCGCAGGGGGCGCTCTACGGTCGACGCCATTATGCGCGTGCGGGCCCTCACGACGGGGAATGCTGTGGCCCCGTGTGGGGTCTTAGCGGTGTCTCTAGACATCGCCAATGCCTTCAATACCCTGCCCTGGAGTTGCATCAGGGAGGCACTCCGGTACCACCTCTGTCGAGAGGTCGGGGCCTATTTGACGGACAAAGCCGTCATCTACCCCGGTCACCAGGGAAAAAGAGTGTGGAACCGGCAAGAGATGTCGTGCGGTGTCCCACAGCGATCGGTCCTGCGGCCGCATCTGTGGGACATTGGATACGACTGGGTGCTGCGCGCCGACCTCCCTAGAGGCGTAAGCGTGATGTGCTACGTTGACGACACGTTGGTCCTGGACAAGGGAAGTCATACCAGGCGGCGGCTGAAGTAGAGACACGCGGGGTTGCGATAATTGTCGACAGGATCCGGTAATTGGGTGGCTCGAGGTGGCCCTGCACAAGTCCGAGGCCATGTGTTTTCATGGTCCTCGGAACGCGCCACCGTCAGGGTCCCAAATAACGGTAGGTGGGGTTTACATCGGCGTCGAGTCAACGATGGAGTACCTGGGACTCGTCCACGACAGCCGGTGGAACTTCGTGGAGCATTTCCAACATTTGGCTCCCAAATTGGAGCGGGCCGGGGCTGCCTTGAAGCGACTCCTGCTGGAGGCTCTAGGCGGGGGTCGTGCGGTCCATGGCCCTTTACGGGGCACGGGGGCAGTGTGGGCACGTTTCCTTGCGCGGCGGCCAGCCCGCTGGTTAAACGCAGCTCAAAGGGTCGTGGCCATTCAGCTGGTCCTGGGATACCGCACGGTCTCCGGTGAAGTGGCTACCCTCATTGCCGGATTGCCGCCATTGGGTCTGGAGGCAAAAATCTTCACGCACGTATGGAAGTGGCGCGAGGAGGCAAAACGCCGCCGGGGCGTAGCTCCGCTGCCGCGAGAAATCACGGCACAGCGGACAGAGCTCCAGCGGGATCTCATGGCGATATGGAGAGTGCGATTGTCGCAACCCAGTGCTGGGCACGCCACAATTGCGACGATAAGTCGCCTCTTTGAAGAGTGACTAGAGAGGCGCCACGGCATCCTCACCTTACGCCTGACGCAGGTCCTCACCGGACAGGGCAGCTTCGGGAGGTGTCGAAAAAGGCGGGAGGAAACGCCCGGGTGTCACCACTGTGTGGATCGCCCGGAGGACACGGTGGAGCATACGGTGTCTGTCCGGCTTGGCTTGAGCACCACCGTGTCCTCGTGGAGGCGATCGGCGGCGGATACGTCCAGCCCTGGTCCAGGCTATGGTACGAAGCGAGAGGGCATGGGCTCGATCGAGAAGGAGGAGGCGGGACGGGTAAGGGTGTGGCAAATCTCGCGCTCTCGCACCACTAGCCGTCGCAGGAGACGCCCTGGGCGTCGGGAATCCCAGGCGGGTTTCCGGCCACCGTAGGCGCGGGCTTGCGGACGGTGAGCAATGGGTAGCTCGCCTTCCGATAAGGACCAGGCCCGGGTCGACGGCGCGTTGTGTTCTACGCGTGCCTCAAAAAGATGTCAGCACAAGTGTAAGGGTCCACTAGGGCAGATGCCTGCCGGGGTCGCAGGAAAGTCCGAAAGGGTTACCGAGGCCCCTGGCAACACAGGCAACGGAAGGAACACGGGTGGGTTTTAGTCAGTGTGTCTGACACACCCTCCCGCTCCGCCCAGAGCGGGAGAAGTTATTTTATAAATTCCCACTTAAAAAAACCTATGTTGATTCGTTTGAACGCCATTATTTTGTACAATTTGAAGTTGCATATTTTGGCACTTTTGTGGTGATTTTGTTGCATATTTCGAGCCTGCTGTGCATATGTGCGCACATATAAACGAACAACATTAAAAAAACCTCGGAACCTAAGGGAGTTGCTAACATCTTCAATAACTTTTTTGCATCCATCGGTGAAGAAAGCCGTTTAAAGGCGAATAAACGAGCTGAAAGGCACCCCCGTGCTCTCACCTACCCAAAACACAATGTTTCTTTCCTCTGTAGACCCTTATGAAATAAAAACTTTGATAAAAATCCTAAAAAACAAAAATAGTTACGGAATAGACGAATTCCCACCTAGTTTACTCAGGCAATGTGCAGACGAACTCACTTTGCCATTTTTCAAATTAGTAAACCAATCTTTTGAAGAGGGCTTATTCCCTGATCAGCTAAATATCGCGCTAGTGAAACCCTTACACAAGAAAAATAGCAAAACAGACCCTAATAATTATCGTCCAATAGCTCTTCTGCCTACTGCATCAAAGATATTTAAAAAAGGAAAGTGTAATCGTGTGTACACCTTCTGTGAGAAATATAAAATTTTTGATGAATGCCAAAATGGATTTCGAAGAAACAGATCCACATCGCTAGCAGTTTACAAATTTATACAGGAAGCCCTAAATATAATAAATACTAAACAATACGCAATGGATATACAGGTATACTGCTTGACATGACCAAAGCCTACGATAAGGTGCAATATGGAATATTATTAAATGAGCTCTACGGAGTGGGAAACCGCGGCAAATCGTATGAATGGTTCAAATCTTACCTAGAAAACAGAGCGCAATTAGTAGAGATAGAATTCTTCAACAACAAAACGAACGAACTTCAAAACTTTCGATCTGACTAAAGGGCATTAAACGCCTCAATACCCCAAGGAAGCGTTTTTGGATGTCTTCTTTTTCTCATTTATATCAATGATCTGACAAAAATTATAAAGGAATCCGGACCATGCGTTTTGTTTGCGGACGATTTATTTAATTTTTTATTTCTATTCTTACTCCCTGTCATGATAACGTACATTTAAATAATACTCTTAATAATATATTCAGTAAAACAATCACCTGGATGAACGGACATAATCTGGAAATCAATTTTGACAAAACTAAATGAATAACTTTACACCCCCACCAAAAAAATCCTCTTTATGTAAATTTTTCTAATCACAAAATAGAAACAATAAATGAACTATTACCCACTATTAGACTTAACTAAAGATTCAAAAATCAATTGAAAACCACACGTACAGAAAATAAAATCCAAACTTTCCACATTTTTGTACGCTTTTCGAGAAATAAAAAACACCACTAACTTGAAAACAGCTCTGGTCACCTACTATGCCTATGCTATGGCGTTATAATGTGATGAAATAGCACAGACGCACCGGCGCTGTTCACAACCCAAAAAAAGTTACTTCGGATTTTGGTTAATATAGAACAAACGGATAGCTGCAAACCCCATTTCATAAAACTAAACATTCTTACTCTTCCTTGCATATACAAAATCTGTAAGTTCGCACACACACACCAAGACTTTTACACAAAACGAGAAGACATACAAGCAAGATACACACTCCGACACAAAACACGATTAAACCTACTGACATCCCGTTTAAAAATGCACTCATCTGGTCCACTGGTTATGTCGCGGTCGATAAAAATCTACTACCCGAAGTAATCAGAAATGAGGAAAAGATTGCTGTTTTTACACATACCTAAATTAAAAAAGCTATTACTAAATAAATGTTACTAAGGTCACCCGGGGCGAAAGCAACTATGAGGCTAAAGCAACTAATTCAATTTTCTCTCAATCTAATCATTTTTGTAGATAGCTCTATCTATTGGAGTAAAGCGGAATCATAGTTTTTTCAAATAAAGTACAGATGGCATCACTAGTTCACCTACTGTAGTACTGACAGATCATTTTCTGTCAGCCGCCATTTTGGAGTCGCATTCACCCCATAAAAAAAGAAAAGTAAATTTGCTTGAAACTGAACTCTATCTCGGCGACGCTATATAGCTTTTACAGATAATTCTGTGTGCATCTACATGTACTCTTGACATCAACATTTAGAAACAGATTACAACTGAGTTATAACGAATAGTCACATTTACCCCAAAGTGGGGTGAATGTAACTTTTACTGGTCTTATTCAACAATAATGCAAATTAATGAAAAACCAAAGTTTATTTGTAACTTAATTTATGTCGAAACTGTTCATCGAAAGCTATGCAATGAAGTACGTTTATTAGAATATCCCTATTATTTAAGTAGCTCATGGTGGAGGGAATCAAAGTTTCAGAATTTTTTTTTTAGTTGCTTTCGCCCCGGGTGACCTTATAGCATAAATAAATATTTAATTGGCAAATCTATAGAACTGACATGATTATATAAATTAATAATATATATATTAGTTTAAATTAATAATTAATAAGATTTTACCTTAGACTAATACTTAGAATAAGTTAGTTGCATGTATACCTAAGTCCTCTTCCTTCAAATTTTTCTGTTGCTGTGCCCGACAGGGTCTATGATTGTTACAACAAATGTCTACTTACCACCTAAGCATATACATTGTGGAATGCAATACATGATTGAGTATTGAGTATTGAGCATATTTCGGTCATTTTAAGATGCATATGATCCGGTATCTAGTCATTAGATATGTTATCGTATTAATTAGAAAACAACAAAACATATATTATATTGGTAAAGACGCTTATTACCTTCTGCCAGCGACTTCGTTCGCGTGGAAGTCGTAAGACACCACAATATACTAAAATCAACAGCCACACATTTATAAAACTTATTTATTGTACAAATGTACAGAGGCGGACTTAATGCCATAGGCATTTTCTACCAGTCAACCTTTGGGTGATGCAGAGACAAACAGTGGTAGGTACAATAACGAAAATTGTGGAATAAATATTTATTTAAATATAAGGATATACCTATTAAAAACTTTAAATATAATATAGATACCTAAAACTTAAACTTCCCTGTAAACTACGTTTGTAGTTTTGGTCTCAACAGCCAAAATATAAAAGAGTCAGGACTAGTGACGTAGTTGTCCGTGTGAGAAGACGCTCGTCACCCGCAGCCTTCAGTAGCAATTACCCATTGCTTGTGAAATTTTTCGTTTTTGTAAATTATTGAATGCTTTTCTGCATATATTTCCTAATGACACAACACTGATTTATTTATTTATTTATTTATTTATAACAATCTTACCTACACTATCATTACAGATCTATGATCCAATGCGACAGAGTGGCCTTACTAACTAAATCGTAAATCTACACCTTATACCTAGTTAAAAAATATCTTAATCTAAATACATACACACACTGACTGTTGCAATCTTACAGATTATTCCTGACGAACAGCTATAAATAAAATTGTATAACAGTAGATTGTGAACACACGGGATTCCTTATTAACATCATAATCAGCCTATAATGTTCCCTCTGCTGGGACACAGACCTTCTCTCGGTGTGAGGGAGTGGGCTGTTCCACCTCGCGGGCCCAGTGCGGGTTGGTAGATGTCACAAGTCTTTGAATTTTTGGTTTCCTCACGATATTTTCCTTCACCGTTTTGTGGTGATGAAATAATTTACACAAAGTAAAGCGTCTGTCGGGGTTTGAACCTACAGCCTAAAACTGCACCTCTGCTCTCCTCATTAACATAGATATTTATTTTTATTATAACCATAAATAACAGAAGAGGCTTAAACTTAAAGTGTTTCTGTGTACGTTCTACAATTTATCACATAGGTAATAGTATTGAAACATGTAAAAAAACTGTTGGGAATCCCACTTAGGTTTGCAAAGCAATCCCTGAACCGCTAAGGTATTTGTTGAACGTTGACTAAAATAGCCGTTCTTATAAATGAAATATACAGGGTTATTTTAAATTGGCTAGCTAATCGCCGCAGGTGCGATGGGTATCTAAAAACACGAGCAAATAAAAAATAAAATAATTTGATGCTTTTGTTTTGTGGGGTCATCGACCGCAGTTATTGTAGTCACTTCTCCATACATCCCTATTCAGCCCAGCCCATCGATATTTTTTGCGATTTCTGACTTTTCAAACCTCAGTTGATCCCATAGCTTTTTTATCCCTATAAGAAATAGGCTCGATTGGGATCAAATAGAGTTTTTGTGAAAATTGTCCATTTTCTTACTGACTGTATTTTTTTTTCAAAATCTATGCAGACTTAATTTTTTCAAAAGTTAAGGACAGTCTCCGAAGACGGTTCTCTTGTAGCGACAACGGTTAAGGCCCTTAAGGTGTATCTCAAAAAACCCGCCCAGTAAGTCATGATTGACTGCTTAGCTCCATAAAGGTATAGGCGTGATGATAATTATTTAAAAGGTTAAATCTGTAAGTATCTTTAATATCTTCCCATTTGGGTCGTATACAATTTGCGGTAAACAGTAGAAGAATACGAACATAAAGCAATATTGCTCATCCCCCATAGCAAATAGCGTGACTGACTGATATTGAACTGCACCCCAGTGCGTCGGGGTCGAGTCCAACAGATGATATATATGATATGAACGGCATCTGTCCGAAACGCAGGCGATCCGATTAAATATTTGAATTAAAAACGTTAATTTGTGCGGTTGCACAGGAATTTATATCTTCTTACCTAATTGTAGCACGTTGAATGTTAGTAAATTGTGACCCCCTTATACTTCTCTTCTCTAACAATACTCTTGAGGAATGATTTATACTACACACTGTAGCAATCTGCTTCATATTACATGTTCGTGCATTTTTTATCCGTGTCTCGGACGCGCCTCGTACACGAGGCTTAGCTCGCGCCCGGCACGAACTTTTTTTTTTTTTTGAGGGTTGTATATCATCAAATAACTTCTCCCGCTCTGGGCGGAGCGGGAGGGTATGTCAGACTCTTACTGACTAAAACCCACCCGTATTCCTACCTGTTGCCTGTGTTGCGGGGGCCTCGGTGACCCATAAGTACCTTCCCGCGACCCCGGCAGGCATCGGCCCTGGTGGACCCCTACTACTAGGGGCGAGAGGGCGCGAAACTTGCCTTTCCCTCAACCGTCCCGCCTCCTCCTTCGCGAGCATTACTGCTTCGCAGAAGAAGGTGACGGCTGCCCATGCCCTCTCGCTCCGTACCATGGCCTGAACCAGGGCCGGACGCGAGAGGTCTCTGCCGCCGATCGCCTCCACGAGGACACGGCGGTGCTCTGCCCAAGCCGGGCAGACCTCCACCGTATGCTCCACCGTGTCCTCCGGGAGATCCACACGCCCGGCACGGTCTGGCATAAATCATCCCTTATTTCATCATTTAACTAAACTATATTTGGTGGCCTCAAGTTTGCTGAAGTGTAGAATAGAATAGAATACTCTTTATTATGTACACAATAAAAATTACAGATATAAATGTAGAAATTTTACATAGGGTGACACAACGGGCGGTCTTATCGCTAATCTCGCGATCTTTTAAAGACAACCTTTGAATGGATTAGGCCAAGGAGAGACAATACTGCAGGTAGTTTGTGGTGTACCATTTACATATATACAATAAATACATACATACACAAAACATATTAAAAAGGGGGGGGGGACACTTGACTCTAACAAAAATTAGCACTTTAATGCTTAATATTACGCAATTGGATCCTTGGATCGAAAAGTGGTGTTCACAGACCTGCAATCAATATTTTTGAACGGCCTATCCAACGATACCCCACACCATGGGGTAGACGAGAAAAAATTTTTTTTTTTTTTTCAAGATTTTCTTTTAGCACTTAGACGAGAATGTATCAAGACGTAACAGTTCGATGAAGCTTCGTAGCAGGACGTAGAACTTTTTCAGTAGTACGGTTGTAGACTCTGCGTAGCAGATTCTAGATTCCTCGTAGCAGGTCGTAGACGTTTGTAAATTATTGTAGCTGGACGTAAACCCTTCGTAGCAGCTTTTAGATCTTTCTTTGCTGGACGAAGACCCTTCGTAGCAGGTCCTAGACCCTTCGTAGCAGGTCGTAGACCCTTGATAGCAGCTCCTAAATCCTTCGTAGCTGGACGTAGACCCTTCGTAGCAGCTCCTAGACTCTTCGTAGCAGGCTGTAGACCCTTGGTAGCAGCTCCTAAACCCTTCGTAGCAGGACGTAGACTCTACGTAGCAGTTTGTAGACTCTTCGTAGCAGAACATAGACCTTTCGTAGCAAGACCTAGATCCGACGTAGCAAGACCTAGATCCGACGTAGCAGGACGTAGACCATTCCTAGCAGCTCCTAAATCCTTCGTAGCAGGACGTAGACCCTTGCTAGCAGGTCCTAGACCCTTCGTAGCAGGACGTAGACCCTTGGTAGCAGATCCTAGACCTCTCGTAGCAGGACGTAGACCCTTGGTAGCAGCTCCTAGATCCTTCGTAACATAACGTAGACCCTTCGTAGCAGCTCCTAGACCCTTCGTAGCAGGACGTAGACCCTTGGTGGCAGCTCCTAGACCCTTCTTAGCAGGACGTAGGCCCTTCGTAGCAATTTGTAGAATCTTCGTAGCAGAACGTAGACCCTTCGTAGCAGGATGTAGATCCTTTGTAGCAGGACGTAGCATCAGTGTTTACTTTAAGAGCGGCTGTCTAACATTGAAATTGGTATCTCCAAGGAAATATATGTCTCTCATTCTTTTCTTAGTCTTATCAAAACTTGACCTCCAGTCTGCCGACTCGTAGACCCTTCGTAGCAGGATGTAGCACGTGTTCATTTCAAGAGCAAGCGTATTTAACACAGAAATTGGTACTTCCATTGACTTTTTGTCTGTCATTATTCATAGCAGTTTTTTTAACAAAGCTATATTTGATCTCAAATTTGCCAATTCGTAACTATATACAGTAAACATTTCGTAGCATGTCGTAGCACGTGTTCATTTCCAAAGTGGACGCGTATTTTACACCGATATTGGCAACTAACATAATTGTTGTGAAATATGTGTCTCAACAGACTTTGTTAATAAAGTTGACCTCCTGATTCGTAGCTACAGCGTTCACTGTAGCGCGGCGTAGCACTTATATTGACTTCGAAGACACAAGTATTTTAACGCCTAGCAATACAAAATTATCCTCAATGTTAGACCTAAACTAGATAACTTCGAAGGAAGGTCTCTGGGGCGAAGACGTTTACGAAGTAAACATTTTTTTAAAAATGTCTATTAATATAAAGATTTTTATTTATATTTTTATCCTTTATTATAATTTATACTTACTGTTTTTATAGTAAGTATCAACTATAGAGGTACCAAAGATTGTAATATATTATTATAGATAGAATACCTAAAATTGCTATTGCTCTAGGCTGACATTGCGAGGCGATATTTTTGATCTCATACTCGCAGGTTTTTCAACGGGTTCCAGGCCAATGTTGTTTGAATTAGACATACATAAATATAAGCCAAATTAAAAGTTTTAAAATGTTTTTGTTTTATGTTCGAATTCCAAAAACCGTACCAACTGCGAAATATAGTCCCTTCGTAAATAAATAGTTTTAGGTTTTACCGTGAATGATTGGATCTTCCGTATAAGTTTAAGGTATTTTGCCAATTAATTTCAATGTGATCCTTTTAATGGATTCATGGTTAATTAATTATGAAAGAGAATAGAAGAGGGACATTTGGCGGGCCAAAGCGTAGCTTTATCCATGCACACTGCACAGCTAGCGTGTTTAAGTAACCAGAAATTTTATAGAGCAAAGCGGCGGTTTTTGCCTGAGCCTATAAAATTTCTGGAATCTGCAGGTGAACCCCCATTTCTTACTTTGGGCTTTATAAGTTTGAAAATACAGATACAATTTTCTACAGTCTACGATGTTCACCTTTAAAAAAATACAACATCAGAGGCTATTCTTGCACCATGCATCCATTCAAACCATGCACAATTCAAAATAAAACACAGGTGCACATAAATAAAACACAGGTACACATGAATAATACACATTCCTTTGATACATTAGTATTAGATTTCCTGCCAATGAGTGACAGAATACCACAGTGTATCAGATTCTAGCCCACGCAAGTAACAGCAATCCATCGTGTGTACCGATTGGTTCTCGTGTACGAGTGTACGACACTGATTAGAATAAAGTATTATTGAATTGATCTAATATTAGCACGGCCTTGAGTGCTGGCTTCCTCTTTAAAATTATATTACTTTTCCAATAATAAATACTTAATGTAAATACTTATATCAATCAACGTCATTTTATTGTTATTGTTTCGTTCCTGAGAAAATAGGTGTTCATTTATAAAAATGCTTTTGCATTTTGCGATTGCATCATTATTTCAAGATTTCCTTGCATGTGTAATAGCCAACAATCTCATGATTAAGAATGAAGCTTTGCTATGTTAAGAACTTCAGGGAATGCACGCACACAAAGCATTATCTTATCGCGTGATATTTCATCATGTAAATAGTTGAGTACCATGACATATACTAACTGGTATTTATTCCTTCACAAAACTTCGGACCAGATAGGTACAGCCCATTTTTCACGAACTAACAGAAACTACAAAAAGGATATGTCGTCTAAACCATCAGAAAGTGAGATGTATGTAGAAGCATCTGTCTCGCTCCTACTGTCTGTAAATTACTAAATGCGTTTAGCGCTAAATATATTTCATAAAACATCATTCTCTCTCTGTCATCTTCTAACAATTTACAGAAACAGAACGATGTGTTAAATTCGTTCAACGCCAGTCGTATTTAGTTATTTGTGATGCAAACGGGCCTTAAAATGCATATATCGCAGCGTTGGGCAGCACCAACCAAACTAATATCACGAAACAAATTCGTTCAAGTGCGTGCACTCCCATCTGTAGCTCTTATATATAATAGACCCTTTTATTTAGCAGTCGAGAATACCTTCACACTTGAGCTCCTGCTTGAAGAAGCCATAGAGCATGGCCCCGCAGTGGTCGCAGAAGGTAGGGGACATGAACTGGTGCGGCCGGAACCGATGCGGGACGTCCACCTTGAACCTCTCGCGAAGGTACTGGAAATAAGGTTTATAAACAATGTTATTTGCAATTAAAAGTTTAGAGTTTTTATTGGCAGTAGGTTAGCTAAGTTAGGTTGGTTGCGTTTTGATAAAATCCTTGCACGGAACGAGTTTGTTTTGCAATGTCGATGTGTGGCACTGTTTGAGAAAATATTCAGTCCAGCCAGCATAAATATATTACTATGGACAGATCGCCAATAATATCTGATTTTATCATTAATCCATTAATAGGTATCTGATGTCAAGATGACGGAAAATAGATATGTATGTGACCATTTGTGGAAGGCATAGGCATAAGAAGGCATCATTCTGGAAGGATAAACAAGTGTCAGCACAATCGCAGGAACACCAAAACTATGTACGAGACAAGCGGTGCCAAAATATAGGATGCAGCATCGGCTTTAAAATGATGTGTCACAGTGTAGGTATTATTTTATTTTTATGGCACTTCAACGACCTACTCACTAAGACATACACAAACAAAAATCACATAGTTTTAGGAATTATTGTGAATTCGTCACTTACAGAAGTGCACAGCACTAGCACAGAAATGTATAGTACGTACAAGTAGTTGTTACACGTAGTTGAATTACATATAAGAAAATAAAATAGAATTAAAATGAGCCATGTTCTATAGATCTGCCTACTTAGTTAAAAACTTCAGAATTTAATACCTTGTTGTGATCAAAAACATCTTACATCACTTTGGCAGCATAAAAACTGAACAGTTTATCCACAGCAATGAAAGCCGCTCATATTGCTAAAAAACAGAACAAGTGCGTGTCGGACCTCGCAAATTGAAGAGTTCCGTAGTTGGGAATGTTGGGATGAATTTATCCCAAAAACAAACTTAACATTAAGTCCGCCTTTGTACTTAATTATGTGCGAAGAGTTTAAATAAATAAATAAGTAAACATTGGTGTCGATTCCCTTGTTCACAAACTAAATTAAATTTAAGTTCAGTGCATCTTTTTCTTTCTATTTCATTATGAAAAGGATAGAAGATAAATTTTAGTTTAGTCCTGTAAAATTAATCAGCGCTTGACGTAAATTAACGTAATTTTAGTAGGCAAGTTTTTAATCACGTCTAAACTTGTATGGAGTAGTGACAGGCGCTGATCAACTCGACAGGACTAAACTAAAATGTATCTTCTGTCCTTTTCTTAATGAAATAGAAAGAAAAAGATGCACTGAACTTAAATTTAGTTTAGTTTGAGAACAAGGGAATCGGCACCATTGTAGTTGAAAAACATGTTCTCCCGTACATCGATATACGTCACAGTCCATTCTCCAACTGCAAATTTAAGTTGTTCGACTATTAGTCGTTAACTTGTAAAGCCTACTTAACTGTGATAGTTTTTCTATGACCTCTTGAGTTTGTTTCGGCCTTTCTTCTCAGAGTAGTCAGAGAGGAAACGCCGAACTCATCTAGTTTTAAAAAATATGTTTGACATGTAAAAGTGTTTGTACAAACCTCATCATCTGCCTAGCCTTTTCCCAACTATGTTGGTCAGCTTCCAGTCTTACGGGATACAGCTGAATACCAATATTTTACATGGAGCGACTGCCCTCCACCTCCACAACCCAGTTACTGGGTAACACGATACCCCTTGGTAAGACTGGTTGTCAGACTTTCAAGCTTCAGACGACCCGTAACGACTGTCAAAGATCTACAAATGACAGCCGGGACCAACGGCTTAACGTGCTTTCCGAGGCACGGAGGGGTATTGGTATGTAAAGATGGTCACCCATCCACGGACCAACCGCAGCAAGCGTAGCTTAACCTGATCGATCGACCCGTGCGGCTGTTATTACTTAGCCACAAGCCCCCCAAGTGTTTGTACAAACCTATTTACAGAAATAAAATCATTTAACATTTATCATTATTTTAATTTCATTATACATATGTACTACTGCCATATTTTTTTTCACGTCTCCTTATGCATCCATTTAGCTGGCAGGGCACTTGACTCTAACCAAAATTAGCACTTTGAAGCTTAATATTACGCAAACGGATCCTTGAATAAAAAAATGGTTTTCACAGACCCGCAATATTTTTGAACGAGCTATCCAACGATGCCCACCATGGGATAGACGAGAAAAAAAATATCATCCCACATTACGTGCAAGGGAGGTACCCTAACAAAAAAAAAATCCACGTTGTCGGCGTGATTAATATGTATAAGTATGCCAAATTACAGCTTTCTAGTACTAAGCGTCTCTGATAGAGCTACAGCGGGGAACAGACGGACATGGCGAAACTATAAGGGTTCCTTGTTTACTACGGAACCTTAAAAATGTGATATCCCTGGCAGCATAAATATCTGATGTTATGTTTGAAAGTAGAAATGTACACAGTGTGTTTCAATGTGTTCACAATGGACATAATGATTTCGGAAACACACTTTGGTTGAGGTGACGCCGACGCGACGTTTGGGACAATCACAATTATTGAGATGAAAACTTCATGCATATCGTAGGATCATAATCATTTCAGGTAAGTAAGCCTTTTTTCATCATAGCTCTGGTTTATTGAAAGTATGTAAAAAAAAAAGTTATCCTCACCACAGTGGATTCCGAATGTGCGGAGGACCCGGTACATTTTCCAAGCAGCTTGTTGTGACATCTCTTGTGGACAGCCGTCTGGCACACGGCGCACCGATAGCCTTGCTTGCCGAAGCCCCACAGGAACTCCTTGCAGAAGGCGCAGAATGTCGGCTGCCGGAAGAACTTCGCCACGAAACGGTGACCATTTACCTCGTGGACCCTGGAAATAAAAACAAATTTTGCTTTAAGGTCCAATTAGTTTATATATAAGAGGCACATTTCGACTGTGATTTTTGCGTTAAATGGCCAACTTTTGCGTTATTATTCTGAGAAACTGAAAGACTTCCACAACTTTTACTTATTAAGTGGTGGAGAATAATTATTAGTATAGTTTATAGCGGTCTCCCTTTTTCCAATTTTTTCTTATCTATTTACGTATAAAGCCATAATTCCGAAGGAAGTTTTTCATATAATGCGCGACAGCACTTTTTCGAGCTCGTGGATTGAACTACTGTACATATGCAAACCAAATGAAATATATATAATAATATCTCCTTAATAGTGGTTTAGTTCATAGTAGATCAAAATTTTAAAATATGTATGGAATATCTATCTATAAATAAAATCCCGTTCAAAACCATAAAACCACTAAAAACGCTCAGAACAAACTGTAATTTTTTTCTTCCTACATTAATAGTAAAATTTTTACCAGAATAACCGTTAGTTTATAAGAAATTAAATTTCATATAAAAAAAGTAAAAATAAATGTATTTTTGTGATAGTCTTGACTGACGCGTCTGAGCCATTCAAGTAGCCCTAAACTAAAATGGCTCACATGAATCATGTTGTTATAAAGGACGCCGAATTCTAATTTAGCTGTGCAATCACGTTTGTGGCGACTGCACGAATATGGGACGTTCAGGACGTTTAAAATTATTCTACATCAGAAAAGTCATCCTTTTGGTTAAACGTGCAAAAATTGTGTCTGGAAGCAATGAATCTGTATTGCTTTTAGCCAATTATGAAAATTTAACTTCTCTTTAATTAACTTTGTATAACTTAAATCACTATACACATTTATCGCTAATTAAAAGGGCTGTACATGCGATGAGACAACCAATAATTTTGTTCACATCCTAGATCATAACTAATACCTGTTATGAACGATCCAAGCTGTAACATGTCATTCACGCGACGTTCTCTCATACCCGGTAATGCACACATAAATAAGAGAACACGAGTAATTTACTACCGGAACGCGCGTTCCAACCCATTTCAATAAATTGTATAACTTGTGCCATTTTTTGTGCCGAAAGTGTAAATACGACATGGAACGAAGTGATGGGCTCATGTTAATGCTAACACTCAAATTGCGCCAAAATTCTTAAGCGCGAAGATGCGCGTAATTAACTAGAGGAGGCGTGATATATTGTTGCGGGTATATGCTTCAGACCTGTTTCCCTGACGATACCTATATATTTTAAATGTCCAGGGCTATTTATTGTCTGAATGAAAGAAATTTATGCAGTACCTGCAGGTTTAGCACAAGAATCGTAGAGAACCGTTTTTTCGACGGAAGAGTAGACAAAAATGACGTTTCCGTATAGACAGTTGACAGTTTTCTACCGAGAAATGTAGACAAGCGATTTGTACTCTACAGTAGAGTAGAAATAGAAAGCGTCATGCTAAGACTGCTGATGAGAGTGACGATTCACTAATAGCTACACATCGGAATGGAAGCGAGATTTTTTACTATATTTTATGTAGCAAAATTAATTTTAAGTCAATTGTGTAACGTACAAACTAGATACGAGTTTGTAACTGCGGGAATTACCGAGAATTCTCCTGAAAGCTACTGAAATGTGTTATTTGGCTCGTATGTTTGTTACACTATAAAATAAATTTCAATAAATAATTAAATAATTTTTTTTTTTAATATAAATTATTTCATTTTGTACAAAAAAAAATCGGTTCCATTCCGTTCCGCGGCCAGGGCTTGTTAACGTTACCAAATAACAAAATAATAACCGTTACGTAACGTTAATTTTAATGTGATACCTTACTAACGTTACAAAAAAAATAACGTTACTTGATAACATTACCAGTACTATAACGTTAATTAACATTAACGTAAAATATGATAATAACGTTAATTTTGCCGTTAATTTTGCTACGTTGCCGTTCCGTAGGTTTAAATTTTGTGCGCTCGCTTAGCATTGGATCACTTTAGGTACACTGTTGCCACTCCGCCGCCGCACTATGGGAAAATCGCGTATGTTTCGTCTCAATACTCCGTATCTCAGTTGTTTCAAAACTAAATGAGCTGTAATTTTGCACACGTATTCTTGGATGTATAAAGTTTCATATAAATTTCGATTTTGAAAATTATGTTTATTAATTAATTAAAAAAATAAAACTTGAAAAAATACATGCAATCTATAAGAAAAAAAAAATGTCTTTTTTTTTAATTTACTTAAAATGGAATAATTGAAGCAAACGAGAAAAATAAAGTACAAAATTCAGGAAGCTCCTACAGATTTTCGTTGATAGCAAGAAGGGCAATATTCTATTAAATGCTGCATGTGTAAAACGACTATTATACTGACTAAATCAGCTCACTATACTATCAGCAACCCTCACGCGTAAGAATCAGGCAAGGCAACGTTTTGATCGGCACGATATCAGCGCGGTGGGAGGGCGCGTGGCGGGCGGCCCACCACGCGCCTCAGGCCCCACTACTTGCACCTTACCAAAAATAACGATAAAAGTAAAGTTAATATACAATTAACGTTAATAAAAATTAACGATAACATGTAGCATAAATAACGTTAAATCTATTACTGTTATTTTAATATTAACGGTAACGCTGTCAAATAGAGATACTGTTATGAAAAATTTACCGGTATTTAAAGCCCTGTCCGCGGCAATGTAAATTGAGCCATATAGTGCTTACAGAATGAAGGCTTACTTGTTTGTTTAAACCCCAAATCATCTCCATAAATTATATAATACGCGATCGTTAATATGGCACTTCGAGTTGAACAAAAAGTTCGGCTTTGTAGAGCGTTGTATCTCTCAACTCAAACTTAAAGCATATAATTATTAAACCATTTACATGCACTCTTGAATTTCCAAGGAATTGGCCAGTTAGTTGAATTTTATATTAATCGCAGTTAGAGGAAGACGGAAATATCTATGGAGAAGAACGGGTCATGGCTACTCTTTTTAAATCAAGATATTACAAAATCGGGGATAGGTGTATACGATTTGTTATTTCTTTTTATGTGAGTACAATATAAAGATTAAAGATAAGCCCTGGCAGTTAGGGATTTCCAGTTTCAACTGCAGGCGCCCGTTTGCACCAACATGATGCGTGATCAGCACCATTTTATAGGGAACCAAATGATCCAACACGATTGTGACTCTTGAACCTGTCTCTAAATGAATCGCGATATGCCATAATATAGCCCGGGTGAGTACAAAGGGTAGGTACATACTATACTTACTTATGATGTTTGATAGCACCGCGTCTTTGCGTGATGCGCTTGCCGCGGGATCTGCGAATGGCACCCTCGCCACCCTCGCCGCAAACCCCGCCCGGCAACCACTGAAATGTTACAAATGTTATTTTAAATACAACTAAGAGATAAGTTAATATCAGACCTGATGGAGCAAATTCGATCTACTGCATCAAAAAAATTGAGAGTAGCCTATTTGGGTCTTGTCAGCGACCCTGCGTCCGAACCGAAAGCGCTCTTCGCGCGAATACGCGATTACGCGATCGTTTACCTCAAAATTTACGTACCTACCTACACACTCGACTTGATTGATCACGCAAGAAGTTATAGTCATATTCATATAAACGAGCGCTTCGATCGCCTACTCCCGCTACGATAACTTTCGATTAGGACTCGGCCTCAAGAAGTTAAATAAGTAATTTGAACCGGGGTGTTAGCTTGACACCAGTGTCCCACAATAACTATATATTTCTATGGTTCCATTGTTTTCTTCGACTCTATCGGCTCTAGGTACCTAATGCTATTACTAATATTCATCGAAATTATAAACAGCGAACGCTACAGTCACACTGCATGATCTTTGGACCCTGACGAATCTACCAAGATCGTCCAATGACCGTAGACCATGATTAAAGAGTGCGCGCCACGAAAGAAGGCCCGCGGAAAATCGTGGAACTACTTTTTTTATGGAATTCAAATTCAAATGTGAGCAGTGGTGGCCCAGTGGCAACAGCCGAGACTTACGTGTTGTAGGTCGTAGGTTCGAACCCAGACAGGCGCTTTACTTTGTGTAAATTATTTCATCACCACTGCTCTCAAAACGGTGAAGGAAAACATCGTGAGGAAACCGGCATGTTCTAGAACCAAAAATTCGAAGACATGTGACATCTACCAATCCGCACTGGGCTCGCGTGGTGGATTACAGCCCACTCCCTCTCATAGAGAGGAGGCCTGTGTCCCAGCAGTGGGAAAATTATAGGCTGATTATGTATGTATGTGTGTAAATTCAAATTATTTATTTCTCTTCACAAACAATGACATAATAAATGTATAAAACAAGCTTAAAAACTATGTGACAAAGTTTGTGTGAGACTCGTGTCTGCACTAGGAAAACCTGTATAGCAGATCACCAGGGTCCCACCAGACGGATATTAAACATGATTATACTAAAATTAAACAATAAAAGTGATGGACCAGTGCATAACAAAATAAATCAAATGTAAATAATAATTAAATCCTAAAAACCAAATCCAAAAAGAAAAACTATAAAACACAATAATAGAGAAGTGGAAAATGCGAGAAATATTATGAGAGGAAATTAGCGGGACGGACTATTCTCAGTGAGTCAGTAACTCCTCAGTTGCTTTGTAGGAGCCATTCAATTAGAACACTCTTACATGACTTTTTGATAGGTGATATATTATCGTGGTAATGCGATTAATTTTATTATATAGGTGGGAACCTTGGAATGCATAAAATCTTTGAGAGAAGCACGTTCTTAGACCCTTAACTGTATTGCAAACAGAGTATTTTTTGCGTTTTCCTGAGATAGAGATGGGATCAAATATGATGGAGGAGTGTTTCTTGAGTACAGTGTACAGGATAAAAAGTTGCCTCACTGACAACACTTCAAAGTGTTTGTAAAGATCAACAGTAGGATACAAGTATGGCAGAAAACAGGCCACCTTGAGTACCACCCGCTGGGCTCTTTCCAATTTAAAAATGTTATGTTTAGGAGCACCCCCCATGATGTTATTTATGTAGTAAGTCAGAAGACACTGACACATCGAAAAATATACCCACCATAAAACCTCAGTGTCGGCTGCGTGACGAAGACTTTAAACAGAAAGATCAATTTGCGAATTCTAGAAGTTAGACTGTCTATTTGTGGCTGGAAGCTTAAATTATTATCTATTATAATTCCAAGGTACTTAATAGAGGCAGTCTTTTGGAGAACGGGACAGGAGCAAGTGTTAGAATATGAATCTATGCAAGAGTGCGCTTTAATCTGGAAATGGGATAACAGTTCATTGCGTTTGTTAGTGAGGGAGAAAGCTGAATACTTGTTTTATCAGCATTAAGGGTAAGGACATTATTTTTTAACCAAGCTAAGACCGTATCAAAACCTTTCTGTGCATAATCGTAGACACCAGCCCATGAGTCTGCTGTGAAAAGTAATGCCGTATCATCGGCAAAAGATATGATTTTACCATGGGGTAGCTGTAGGCAATGTGATGCCATCACATAGACACTAGCGCCACGTCAATGGGACTTCAGCGGTGGCGCGGACTCCACTTATTCCGGTTGATCGTTGATTTTGGTCTAGTATTCAAAACAAGCCGTCATGTTAGGTCTATTTGATTCATAAATGATGCAGCATTTGAACTTAAAAACACTTCTTGAGGTGTTCTACTCCTTCCTACTGTTTCTATTAAAAACGGTAGTCGTGAGGGGTAGTTAAACATATTTTTATAATTTTAATCGGTCAAGGACGGCTAAAGAGACACACATGATTTTCTTTTGTGTGACACCGAATCGGTGTCGCGCGGGGCTTAACAGGGCTTATTATGAAGTTTTAAGATTATTATTATTTTTATTCCTGGACCTTTGGAAGGCGTACGAGGGGCCAAAGCCAACTCGCTGTTAGACGCTTTCAATTAAATGAGGCACCAACCGACGATTATCTCATAACGCAGTATACAAGTGCACCCAAAGACAGCCCCTATTATTATTATTATTATTTATTTATTTCCAACTTCATCTTTATGATTGGGCTCAGTTGTAAACAATTGGCGAAAAATAAACACCCGATAATCAGCTAGGATAAAATTACCTGCGGTAGGTGTGGAACTTTATCTAATTACAATGTTGTTAAATCTCGATCCCAACTAATATGCACACACAAGTAATTGTGGTACGATTTGTATCGATGTGCACCGGGAATCAATATGCAGCGTTGTTTACACCGCATAGGTATGTTAACACAGTCGGTTATGTACGAGTACCGCACTACTCAGCGGTGCATCGCTTCCGCGTGTTTGGCTTTTGCACACTGCGCATTTTTTTTCGTCATAATTATGACAAGCCAGTCAAATCAATTCAACTCACAAAGGTATTTTGTTATGAAATTTCTTAATAAAATACTCATGATATGATATGATTTGGTAGGTAGGTACAAAATTATACCTGGCAGAAAAGCAGATTACGCCATGTCCGTATGTCTGTCTGTACCTACCCGCTGTAGCTCAGAGACGCTTAGTACTAGAAAGCTGTAATTTGGCATAGGTATATCTACATATTAATCACGCCATTTTGTCGCATCTTAAAAAATATTTTTTTTTACCTCCCTTTTTTTCCTCTAAGTTTGCACTTAATGTGGGTATGATATTTTGTTTTTTCGTCTATCTCAGTGTGGGGATCGTTGGATAGGCCGTTCAAAAATATTGCAGGTCTGTTAACATTTTTCGATTCAAGGATCCGCTTGCGTAATATTGAGTTTTAAAATGCCAATTTTTGTTAATCATGGCAGTAGTACATATAATGAAATTAAAAGGAAAAATATCACAGCTAACGAGGCTTTACAAGTTAACGAGTAATAGTCGACCAACTTAAATTTTCAGATGGAGAATTATCCTTGACGTAGGTATATCGATAGGAATATATGTCAATGATCGTATGGGAGAACATGTTTTTCAACTACAATGTTAAGTTTGTTTTTAGGATAAATTCATCCCAACATTCCCAACTACGGAACCCGTAGCGTGGTACGACAAGCACTTGGCGGGTTTTTACTAAAATGCTTCCCCAAATTAGGTCACTACTCCATTTCTAGAAGTATTTAGAATAAGTAAGTAATTTTCATAAAAAATGTAGGTAGGTAATAAGGTTATGATTTACATTTAAAAAATCTGTGGAAAGTCATGTAGTACGGAGCCATTATAATAACCCATAGGATCACGTACACTGGCCTGCAAAACTAAGTATCACACTTTTAAAATTACAATAACTTCTTAAGTACACAAGATATACTTTCGAAACAAAAAGGATTCGAAAAATAGTTTAATTTTGTACATAAAAACTTCACCTAACGTAACCTTCTTTTAAGAAATGGCTGAAAAAACTTTAAAATCAAAAATAATCCTATTCGAATAAAAGCTCCTGCATACTGAGGTGATATCGCGGGCGCGACCCGCGATATCGCCCCAGTCTGTAAGAGCCTTTACAATTGTACCATTAATTTTTTGTTTCCATTTTTGTTTTCATTTTTTTTCTTGATCGATGAGTCTTGTTACAAAAGCTAAGTTAGACAACAGCACATAAACTTATTTATCATGCCTCTTTCACCTGAAGAATGTGCTAGGATCATGACTTTTCTGGAACTAGGTATCAGTATGCGTCGTACTGCAAGGATGGTGGGTGTGACGTTACGAACGGTCCAGAAGGTGAAGCGAAGGTGCGAAGAGACTGGAAACCATTTGTGGAGACCTGGTAATGGCAGACCCAGGTGTACTAGTGCCCGAGAAGACGGTTATATTGTTTCCACTGTGTTGAGAAATCGCCAACTAAATGCAGTTGAAGTCCAGCAACAGCTTCTTCAGACCCGAAGGGACTACATTAGTGACAGTACAGTGAGAAGAAGACTGGCTGAAGCAAACCTGAAACCCCGAATACCAGCGAGTGGCCCCAAACTAGAGAGAGAGCATCGAGTAGCGAGACTGCGATACGCCCGTGAACACATACAGTGGGATCAAGAAGAATGGTCAAGAATTTTGTTTACAGATGAGTCTCGAGATTCTCACTTTACACTTCTGATGGAAGGTGAAGTGTCTACAGGCGACCTGGTGAGCGATACC
This sequence comes from Atethmia centrago, assembly GCA_905333075.3. Lineage (NCBI taxonomy): Eukaryota > Metazoa > Arthropoda > Insecta > Lepidoptera > Noctuidae > Atethmia > Atethmia centrago. The sequence continues at coordinate 22,768,180 of HG995374.1, read as the reverse complement.
ATCAAGCCTGCTTCTCAGAAAGAGTCCAGTACGGTGGAGGCAGTGTACATGTATGGGCTGGCATATCTTCAGAAGGTCGCACAGAGTTAGTGGCCATAGAAAATGGCACTCTAACTAGGGAAAGACATTCCCAGGAGATTCTCAATGAGTATGCAGGGCCGTATTTAGTAAATATGGGTGAAGGATCGGTGCTGATGCATGATAATGCCCGGCCACACACGGCTCAGGTCGTGCAAGAGTATATTCAGGAGGTTGGTATCAGCATATATGGCTTGGCCATCAAGAAGTCGCGCACGGGATGAGCTAGGGAGGCTAGTCAGAAGCCGCAGACCACCACCAACCACCCTCAGGGCACTAAAACAGGCCCTGATAGAAGAATGGGAGAATATTCCCCAACATCGGCTCCGAAACCTCGTGTTCAGTATGCCAAACCGACTCGAAGCTGTAAGCAGAGCCCGAGGAGGCAATACCAGTTATTAAAAAATAAATAACATGTAAAACACACTTGTAATGTTAATTGAGTTTTATGACACTAAGCTAAAATTGGCATTTTTATTGTTTTATCTTTAAAAATGTTACTAATGTATAATTTACTATAGTTTCAAAGAAAGCTGATAAGAATTGCTATAAAACGTTTTTTTTTTTAAATCTCTAACTTCTACAGTTTAGAAAAAAAAAATTAAAGTGTAGTACTTAGTTTTGCACGCCAGTGTATTTTGAAATTCTAGCATGTTCAGTAAGTACCTACATAGTTGTAGATTCCTCCCAACCAAACGACGATCCTCATTGTTTTCTAAACGGCGACATTACAACAGATTGTAAACATGGTAGTAGCGATTAACTGTTTGTTGTTTAGGCGCTCGAGCATTATGTCACTCAGCGCTAATTACGGTGACTTGATCGACTGCCAACAATGTGCTCCCCACATTGGACACGAAATGGCGACGCCGATACGTGATGCAGATGCAGCCTAAAACTTATTATGAAAAATATTCATCATTATGCTTACAACGCTTATTTAAATAACTTCTACTGTCGCAAAATCACGTGACACCTTTGTTGTCAAAGAAACGGCTATAAATCAGTTTATTTTCAGCGTTACAAAATATTTTAAATCTGTAAATACTGAAAAGCCAAAATAACTTTTCCACTTTTTCTTTGGGGCCCCTAAGCATTTATCTAAATCTGCCCATAGCACATCAAGATTAAAGATACTGTAGCCACAAAAATAAACAACTTTAGTGCTGGAAAATGGAATTTGCATTTAATAAATTTAGTTCTAACAACTTTTAAACCCACGCCCATGTAACAGTTTAACGAAATACAAACTTTTGAATATCGCAGTAAATGCTAGAATAGGTACAGATTCAATCGATGGTATGAGCCCTTGATATGATATTAATTAGCATGTGTTAATTTATAATTAGTGCGCTCGCGCACCGCTCCGCGAGTCGCGCCGCTCGCTACAAAGCCCGCGGTTATTCACATTACGAGTTTCTTATTCAGCTATATGAACGTAAAGCTCTTTGAAAGCCAAGAATTTGAATGCCGTGCGAAACGAGAAATTGGACATACCCGAAACCAAGATGACATCGCACGCAACTGATGTCGGTGTGTGGACACATCGCCAACTCAGACGTCACAGCCACTGGCCTGGATGCACAAAAATGCCATCGCCAATAAACATCAGATTTTGTGATACCGATGTAGTGCCCTTACAGCCGAAGGCACACAACTAGATACACCGGTATTTGTATAGAAAGCGTCGCCGCTCAAGGTCTGCGAATTCCCTGGCATGGATCCGGGTGGCTACAGTTGAAATACACGGCTAGTGTCAAATGGCCAAAATTGAGAATTCGTTTGTCATATGTTGAGATGCAGCGCGATCACGTGACCGATTGCACTACGTGATACGATCGATTTGCAGTCGTATGCATTGGCGGTAACACAGCTTAGCATTGGACGGTTGCTCGAAACAGATGTTATTTCCAATTGATTTTCCATTCAAACGTTACTACATCAAAGGAAATTAGATTGACAGATTATAATCTCATCGCTCTGATTCAACTTTAATTTACGCTTGTATAAAGGCTCCTACATACTGGCGCGACAAAGACACCGCGTGTAGCGCTACAAGCGGTGCCTTTGTGTCGCGACGCGTCGCGCGACAAGTCGCGCCAGTATGTAGAAGCCTTAAAACAAGTGGTATCTACGTCGCATACCGTTTTATACTGTTTATCTTCAGGGGCGCCTGCATGTTTATTTTCAGGAGGGTGCATCTCGGATGTGTTTAGTTATCGTTTGTCCATTCATCCACAAGGAGTACCTTTTTCGACTTGTGCAAGAAAGCTTAACAATTAAGATAATGTAGGATGCAAGAACGAGCCAAGCAAGCTCGATAATGTTAGGCCTAGGGTCGATTAAATTTTCGGAAATAGGAGTTCGGTGCTTTTATCGACTACTGCACAGAAGCTTTAGTTTTTTTTTGTGTATATCTGCAATCAGTGATCCACTATAAGCAGATAGTTTGTGAGGTTTAGTTAAGTCAAGTGTCCTCCATCGAGGACAGCTACTCTTTGTTTTTACACGATGACAATCGGTAATTGTCACTGGAGTATGACTTTTCTCTTGAGACGTTTTTGGTAGCTGCGCGTGGTTTTCCTGCCGATTTTGATATTTTTTTTGACGAGGCCTGAATTTCCTCTTATATAATGGTCATATTTAAGTGAGAGTGGATTTCGGAGTTAGTGATAAACCACAGAACATGCGCTATTGTTCATATTATTGAGTTCTGCATTCTTTGCAATACTGCGATGTTTGAGTTACTTGCGCTGCCCCAAAGCTGGATGTCATATGTCCAAGTTGGTTTTATTATGGACTTGTATATTAGGAGTTTGTTATCTATTGATAATTTACCTACTATTTCGACCCAGCATAAAATAAAGGTTTCTGTGCCGTATACTGAGTTCTTCTCTCTTGCTTTTGATATGATGGTTCCACGTCAGATGGTGATCCAGGTGTACGCCCGGATACCTCACACTGTCTTTGTGTTGTAATGTAGAGTTTTCAAGGCGTACACGAGGGCAGTTTTCTCTCCGAAGTGCGAAAGTGACCTGCACTGACTTTGTTGTGCTAGCTTTAATCCTCCATTTTTGGAGCCACTTTGTAATTGCGTCTAGGCCTTGTTGGAGTTGCTCTGTGGCCAGCTCAGGCTGCTCAATACTCGCCATTATGGCTGTTTCGTCAGCATAACTAGCAGTCATGACTCCGTCCACTTGTGGTAGATCCGAGGTGTATAAGGTATACAAAATCGGCCCCGACACCGAGCCTTGAGGTACGCACGCCTGCTCCTATGTTGTAGAATTTGGAGGTTCATTCAGATTTCTTTACTTGGAAGATTCTCCCTGTGAGGTGAGATTTCAGAAGAGTGTGCGGAAGATTTGTTCTTATCTTACAGAGAAGACCCTCGTGCAACTTTCCATCTTTAGAATTGAGAGGAACATTTTATCTCTCCTCATAGGATCTCGCCTCGAATAGGTTAAGCCTCTATTATTGTATTAGGCGTTTTCGGATATTTTTATAATTAAGAATGTTTATACATATTTATTTATTTTGATGCCAGGGAGGTGCACTCTTACACCCCGCTCCCGGCGCCTATGTTTATCTTAAACTCAATAACTGCAATTCTTAGAGGAAAAGTTACTGTACGATAAATTCTTGGATAATAAATATTATCTAAGGATTTGACGTGGTGCGTCATGCTGCTGCTGTGCCTTTTCCACTAAAAATGTCAATCATTCAAAGTCATATGACTCTGTCTTCGCACAATAAACTGTTAGACATGGCATCATTTTGCCCCACGTTACAGGATACAGATCCACCTTCAGAACTTACTGAATAAGTGCTTAGAATCATTCCATTCAAGACCAACAGAGATCAACTTGTGCACCGCAGTAGGCAATGCAGCAGGCTTAGCATGACGCTTTCTATTTCTTCTCTACCGTAGACTAGAAATCGCTTGTCTAGGTATCCTTTCCGAATTCTCTTCTTCACGAGACTCGAGTTTCTACGTAGACAGTGACTTTTCCATAGCAACGGGGTAGTCGTTAGTGATTTGTATTACTACCCAATTTTACCGTATTTTTGCGTTTCAAACAAATACGACTACATGAAGCAAAGTGTTTTAAACGAATCTTTCTTCAATAACAAAACGCAAATGGTACATTTGTTATGCTTAGGTTTGATTTATGGCTGGTGCGCGTAAAAAACAAAATCACCAACTAAGTTTTGAAACTCATTTGTGTGTTAGGTATTGCGTTTAATTTACAGCCATTATTTAAATAGACTGCCATAATTATACTATTTTGATGGCGCGGCCACGCGCAAAAGTAAGTATCCTTTAAGGCTTCCGCTGACAGGTCGCGCCTGTCTGTGGGAGCCTTTATGTTTTTACTAGGTAATTGTTATTTATTGTTGTATCCAATAAAATAAAAAAATACAGTAAAACAATATCATTTGATGTTAGATATTTTATATAATGATACAATCTCGATTGACCGGCGCAGCTTCAGGAGGTTCCTGTGTCGCATAAGGCGGGAGGAAACGCCCGGGTGTCACCACTGTGTGGATCGCCCGGAGGACACGGTGGAGCATACGGTGGAGGTCTGCCCGGCTTGGGCAGAGCACCACCGTGTCCTCGTGGAGGCAATCGGCGGCAGAGATCTCTCGCGTCCGGCCCTGGTTCAGGCCATGGTACGGAGCGAGAGGGCAGGGGCAGCCATCACTTCCTTCTGCAAAGCAGTAATGTTCGCGAAGGAGGAGGCGGGACGGTTGAGAGAATGGCAAATTTCGCGCCCTCTCGCCCCTAGCCGCCACAGGAGACGCCCTGTGTAATCCCGGGCGGATTTCCGGCCACCGTAGGCTCGGGCTTGCGGACGGTGAGCAATGGGTAGCTCACCGTCCGGTAAGGACCAGGCCCGGGTCCTTTAGTCAGTAAGAGTCTGACACAGGGTGTGTCAGAACTTGTCCCACTCCGCCCGGAGCGGGACAAGTTATTTGATAATTTCCTACCCAATAAAAACCGATACCCTGCAATAGTGGTTCACAAATGCACAATCCAACCTGCTTACTACCATAGAGATGTTAAAAAAATCATCGCAGTGGTACATAAAATGAAATTAATAGAAAAACTATCACAGCTAAGTAAGCTGTACAAGTTAACGAGTAATAGTCGGCCAACTTAATTTTGCAGTTGGAGAATTGACGTTGACGAATAAGTTAAGTTTGTTTTTAGAATAAATTCATCCCAAGTAATCCCAACTACGAAACCTTCATTGCGCGACGTCCGCAGTAGTAGTAGTCCGCGTAGACTATTTTGGAAGACAGTTTTCTGTCCCTAACTATCAAAATCGGAGAAAAATTGTACGTCATGCTTGACGTTGTAGACAATTGTCTAGGGTAGAGAAGACAAGTCTCTTCAAATTTGATTTTGTAATAGCCATGCAAAGTAGAAAACTTTCTACTGTCTACAAGGAAACGTCACTTTTGTCTTCTCTTCCGTCGACAAAACGCTTCTCTACAGTTCTCGTGCTAAGCCTGCTGAAGAGTGTTACCAACTGTCTCTTTTGTCTTTTGAAAACGTATAAGGCCATGACGACCTAAAGAAGGTATAACTTGTCCATAGTATAACCTATCCTACAGAATTTTCAAAATTCCGATAAAACGAAATCTAAGGGGCGCCATTGAGAAAATGGATAGCTTATTTGGCAAATAAGCTCAGAAAAACATGAATTAATAACTAAAGACGAAATCCATAAATGGTCTGGGTGGCCCTAAGATAGAGCCTAGCGGCAATCTTAATCAACTGGTGAAACCGCATAAACGGCATAGTATGGGTCAAGCAGCGGTATTTAATTTAGTAGAAGCTCGTATACAAACAGACAGCAAAAGGAGCTTACAAAGTTAGTGACAATTTATGAGCCACTTTCAAAACCAGTACGAAAATCTGATGATGGCGAAGTAAATCGAAATCCTTTCTGAAAACCATGAATACCTATAAATATCAATAAATATCCTATATTTTATTAAGGCTCGTGCAGACTGCACGACATGCACGAGCCTTTAGGATATGAATATAAATTGTAGGTACAATAGAAAATTATATCTACATTATAGTCCTATGATTGTCATAAGAAACTTAATGAATTGTAGGTAGGTATACGTACCGGTTTATTATATAATGTACATACGAGTAGATATAGGTAATGGAAAATGTGACGCAGTTAGATAGTTATCAATACTTTTTGAATGGTAGAATTATACTTAGGTAAATAGATAGATACTCGTTTTTACGAGATGCAAAGTCATCATGATACTGACTTAGATCATAATGATAAATTAATAATACAAAGGAAAACTCGAGAATTTTTTGTCGTATCATGCCTAACTGGCAGATAAATTAACCTTCAAGAGGTTCGTTGTTCTCAAATGAGTGTATCACTTTTATGGTGTACCTATTTATTTTGGCACATATTTAATAAGTCAACAAGTTAATCATGCGCACTTTAAAAATAAAATTTATTTTTCTGAATGCTTATTAGTTGTACCTACGTATATTATTAATTTATAAGAAAAAAGAAGAAAATACTTTTATTTGCAGTAAAAATGACGCAAAGTAAGAAAACAAACTCGAAAAGACAAAGTTGGGGGACAATATGCATCACATTCACGCAAAATGGCCATCGCTCAGCATAATGCTGCGAGACAGAGCCCTATGCGAGGCAGAGCCCCAGCGCTGGTTTTCAGCGACAGCCGGCGTTGACGTGATGACGTCAACCAGTGCAGCAAATAATGAGATAAAAAAAATAAAATAAATACAATACTTAGCTACTACTGCGTAGGTACTGCTTCAAAGGAAATGGTGAAACGGTTCATTACACAAATTCAACAACAAGTAGGTACCGCATCGCGCACGTATGGGAGTGGCGCGAGGAGGCGAAACGCCGGGGCGTAAGTCGCGAGAAATCGCGGCACAGCGGAGCTCCGGCGGGATCTCATGGCGTCATGGAAAGTACGGTTGTCGCAACCCAGTGCTGGGCACGCCACGATTGCGGCGATAAGTCCCCTCTTTGAGGAGTGGCTGGAGAGGCGCCACGGCGTCCTCACCTTCCGCCTGACGCAGGTCCTCACCGGACACGGCAGCTTCGGGAGGTTCCTGTGTCGGATAAGGCGGGAGGAAACGTCCGGGTGTCACCACTGTGTGGATCGCCCGGAGGACAGGGTGGAGCATACGGTGGAGGTCTGCCCGGCCTGGGCAGAGCACCGCCGTGTCCTCGTGGAGGCGATCGGCGGCAGAGACCTCTCGCGTCCGGCCCTGGTTCAGGCCATGGTACGGAGTGAGAGGGCATGGGCAGCCGTCACCTCCTTCTGCGAAGCAGTAATGCTCGCGAAGGAGGAGCCGGGACGGTTGAGGGAAAGGCAAGTTTCGCGCCCTCTCGCCCCTAGCCGCCGCAGGAGACGCCCAGGGCGTCGGGAATCCCGGGCGGATTTCCGGCCACCGTAGGCGCGGGCTTGCGGACGGTGAGCAATGGGTAGCTCACCGTCCGGTAAGGACCAGGCCCGGGTCGACGGCGCGTTGTATTCCACGCGCGCCTCAAAGAGATGTCGTCAGCACTTATAGTAGGGGTCCACTAGGGCCGATGCCTGCCGGGGTCGCGGGAAGGTACTTATGGGTCACCGAGGCCCCCGCAACACAGGCAACAATAAGGAATACGGGTGGGTTTTAGTCAGTAAGAGTCTGACACACCCTCGCGCTCCGCCCAGAGCGGGAGAAGTTATTTGATGATTTCCCACCCTCAAAAAAATAAAAAAAGTAGGTACCGCAACGATTACTGTTTGCTGTATTTGTTGTTTCTTTTCTCCACTAATTTGATGCGACTGCTCGGAGTAGTTAAGAAACGTCCTCACAATATTATAACGAGTTGATTTGTTTGACTGCATCGTTGCCGCTACTACCAATCATCGCAATTCTCATAAACAATAAGGAGACGCAAACACACGATTCTTGGCATGCAAAGCATGCCTGGATAGGCATGCTTTTACATCAAAGCATCATGTTTCTTTTAAAGTTTCATCAGCAGCAGGCTTAACATGGCGCTTTCTATTTATCTACTCTACTGTAGAATAGAAATCGCTTGTCTACATTTCTCGGTAGAAAACTGTCAACTGTCTACACGGAAACGTAAATTTTGTTTACTTTTCCGTCAACAAAAAGCTTCTCTACGGTTCTCGTGCTAAGCCTGCAGGTAACAGATAAAAGCTAGCACTTAAATATTTTTAAATAAATGAAACATTTTTCAGTGGAGTAAACTTGAACGTGGCTTAGAGAGAATCGTGCGAGGAGCATCAAGGCTGAGTGCTTGCGCGGTAAATGCACGAGTAAAAATAGACGGAACCCAACGGTTCGCTCGATGGTACTCGGCTTCATCGTTGTATGAGCTGTGCGTCAGCACCCATTCAGGTATCACTCAGTCACTATCATAACAGAATAACGACATCTTAACTCTTACGAGCAAAAACGGCCAGTGACGTAGTGTCCTGATTAGTTTCCTGCCATTAACTGTTACTGCTAAACACCTGGTAAAACTAGTAGAGAACGTGGCGTTAAAGTATGTATCAAATCCGATGCGGTAATTCGGTTAAACTCCAATTTAATTAAAATACTAAAGGATAGAAATATTGCTTCAGTAGCGCAATTGGTGACTCTTCAGTATTAATTTTCACACCTATTCTTCAAACGTTCATGAAACCAAATGGTGACTAAAGATGTCAATTTCGATCACTAATCGCAGTTGGTGTTAATTATCGGGTAATTTGGCATTTTGACAAACAGAAATATGCTCTCCATTCTCTATCAACCTAAACATATTCCTATAAACTATTCTGATGCAAAGTTTTTTTTAACAAATAATGTTTCTGGTTTGATTTCAGTTTCAATGAAGCGATGAGAGTTGTAAATTGATGTCTAACAATAGATATCATAATACAGATCTATACTCGTAGATACATAAACATCGTGGATTGGGTATCGAACGACTAGTAACAACAGTTTGTACCAGCAACACTTAAATATTTAGATACACAAACTGAGCTGCTAATCCACTTAGCCTATTTTGAAAATTCTTTTTGCGTGACTAAACTATGCCAATCCTTCTATCTAATAAAGAAAATGCTATCAACAATCAGTTTACTGGTTTCTGAGTCGTTTCTGCATAACGACCTGCTGTCAAGTGCTGTACATCAGACAGCACTTGCCAGTAGGTGAAAGGCCTCAAAATTAACCTTATACGAAGAAACGATTAGGTACTTAACATGCCTACTGTGGGTTGCAGTTTTGAGACTTCAGTTTATGTTCAGATTTCTCACGATGTTTTTCCTCGCCGTCAGTGAACAAGAAACTAAGAATCTCATAGTGGCTACCTAAATTATGTTTAAAGGCTTATAAACTTGAACTGCTACCAAGTAACTTTATTTTCCGAATTACAAAGTATTGCGAAGTTTTACCAAACATTTGTTTGAAGGGTCTACCATTTATTATTTGGTCATAATGTTTGACAGGATCTATGATTTATCATGATTCAACCATCTTTGTAATGCGTGTTGGTGAACAACAGTCATGAGGCTATTCCGCCCAAAGTATCAACTCTCAAAGTAGGAACTCAAGAAGAAAGCTTTACCTGATTTTCGCTTAAAAAAATAACCCATTCTCTACCTACAGCATGTCTATGAAGCATCTAAATCTAAATTGATGCTAAATCAGTAATCCAGATTAACTATGATTGGATGGACAGCAGACAGCTCCATAAAAAATGATTGATGTTAAGAAATTATTGATGAAATTATAAAGTGATGTTTTCGTGAAGCTGACATCCGTCGCCGTATTTCCATTTATTTTAGTCTGGGCACGTTATGAAGCAATATAAATTGTAAGTACTTTGATAACGATTTATAAAGGAATAACTTTCAGGCTGCGATAGACAGGTAAACAATTTTTTTTGAAGTGAAAGCTTTTTATGCGTTGTTCGATTTTGCGTAGAAGAAAAACTTATGGGTTCGCGTCACCGACATGCTAATATGACGTGTTGCGCCAGACTGGCGGCGCGCAGCGGCCTGTGTAAGTACATGCATATTGTATAGGTAATTATATATGTTATTCCAATGTTTGAAGTTTTCACTTCGGTCGGCAGTCCATGGGACTGCATATTTTATGGTAATGGGCCCCATCTATGATAGCGGGCTATATAATAATAATAAACATTTAATTCAGAATCACTTCCATATTTATTAGTAACAATGTAAACTACGAGTATTATAAAGTGTACCTACTTTAAACATTATTCACTACATTACATTATATGCCTGCAGCCTTTTTTTTTATCGGAAATTATCAAATAAGTTCTCTCGCTCTGGGCGGAGCGGAGTGTGTCAGGCTCTTACTGGCTAAAACCCACCCGTGTTCCTTCCGTTGCCTGTTTTGCCAGGGGCCTCGGTATCCCTTTCGGACTTTCCCGCGACCCCGTCAGTTGTGCCTGCGGCCTGGCCTACCAAATACCTGAGTCCCAGAGACAAAACTGAAACGTCTCTCTCTTCTCAATCGCTCTCTTACTGCTGAGAATCCTGACACCGTTTCAAATAATCAACGGACTTTCTTCAATTAAAATGTCTCCTATGCCTGTAATTAGACCAGCCCCCATCACAGCGGAACACAGCGGCGCTGCTTGGAGGCAGAAACCGGTGTGGTGGCGTTCTTCCTCAGACGGGCTCCTTCACAAAGAACTTGACTGTACCTACTAAAACGACACTCACTACTTCAGGAGAAGATGCAATTAGACTCGGAATGCGTTACGTATTTAGATTGATAGTTATCATTCTCTGTTTATTACATTAGTTACATCCGTTATGTCTGTTTAATTGCTGAATACAATTTATATCTCTCGGGTCGTTTAATGCCCGACATCCTCGAATAGCTGCTTTAGTGCTGACATTAAAGTGTTGGTACCAACTTGTATAACAGCTGTTCACAAATGCTTTTGTGTAGCTTCAGAATACGAGGGCGGCACTGAAAATTTCGGGAATCAAGAAAGTGACACAACATTACTATTTAAAAATGTATCCGAAGTATTCTCCGCAAAATTTGACACATATTTCCATACGATGGAACCAATCATTCCATTCGGAAGTTGGGGTCTCCAAAATGGCCGTTTTGTAGACGTCCACAGCTTCTTCGGGTGATGAAAATCTCTGTCCACGCAATTTATGCTTTATTTTAGGGAAAGTATAGAAATCATTAGGGCTTAGGTCGGGGCTGTACGGCGGATGGTCTAATAATTCTATGTTTTCTTGCTTTAAAAACTCTTTTGTTCTGTGCGCGGTGTGAGAACTCGCATTGTCGTGATGGAGGATGATGCGGCGGTTGCAGTTCTCTTTACGGAGTTCAGAAACGACCTGTGGCAAACAAATGCCAAATACCATTCTGCATTAACCGTTCTTTGTCCCTCAAGAGGAATAGTCTTAACATGGCCGGTTTTGGAGACAAACGTGGCCACCATTTTTTTTGCAACACTCCGTGAACGAACAATTTTTGTTGGCTTTAACTCATTTTCGAACACCCAAACTCGTGACTGGTTTTTTGTTTCGGGTTCGTACGCGTATATCCAGGATTCGTCACCTGATACGATGTTGTATACAGCATTTGAGGATCCTGCGTGGAATCTTTCGAGAGTTCTGACGCAGCAAGTAACGCGAGCGGCTTTTTGCTCTTCACAGAGCGAATGCGGTATCCATCGGGAAAACAACTTTTTTTACACCTAATTGTTCATGCAAGATTATCTGTATTTGACTCATGCCAATGTCTAAAGTTGCCTGAATTTCGCGGTATGTCACATGTCGATCTTCCGAGAATCTTTTTTAAAATAAATAAATGGTATTCGATTTTTAAAACCAAGGAGTTTTCAATTAAAAAGATTTTAATATGACAGGAACAGTGGAAATATTCCATTCCCGATACTTTTAGTGCAGCCCTCGTATTGTGATGGTCAAATAGGAGCAGTAGCATAGCGTGTGGGGGGGGGGGGGGGGGCAGAGGGAGCCATGGCCCCAGGTGGCGCAGATATAGAGGCCATCGCGTGGCGTTGGCGTCAGGTCACCATCAGTTCAGATAACTATATTGTCATCGATCGGGACTACACATGGTGTCGTTTTGCATCCTCATCAAATTTCAAGAGGCTGCTATGAAAGACATATATAATCAAATAAAATTACGATACTTGCTCCATAATGGTACAGTGTGGTATCACATGGGCCGCGTTTTAACATGCGTGTCCCACACATGCCGATTTCCGAAAATTATAGTTGAGTCGACAGTTTTTCTTAAAATTACTATTGTCGCTAAATTACAATGGCACCCACACATAGAAAAATTGTCAGGAAGGCTAAGTTCGGCCGCCTATGCTGTTACAAAAATTCGACAGATAACCGATGTAAATATGATACGGCCACAATTTTTTATTTTAGTTATTTTCATAGTCTTATGTATGTCATATGGGATTCTTCTCTGGGGAACCTGTGCGGACACCGTCTTTGTTTTACAAAAAAGGGCTGTTCGAGCCATTTACAACCTAGCTTCAAGAGATTCCCTGCGAGAAAAATTCAAAGAAATAGATATTCTGACTGTAGCCTCTCAATATATATTTGATAATCATATGTATGTAACAAAAATATATCGAATTTCAAGAAAATGTCGGATATCCACAGTTTAATTAACAGGAACAAACATAATCTTGCTGTACTTCACACTCGCCTCCAGAGAGTAGGCAACTCGTTCATGGGTCAATGTAAACGCTTTTACAACAAACTTCCTATTTATATTCGAAATTTACCCATTAAACGATTTAAAAGCTGTAATAAAACCAAACTTTGTAAAAAAGGGTACTATAAAATTTCTGATTATTTAGAAGACAAAAAAGCTTGGGATTGAGCTGCTCGCTCTGATAAGCCTTGTGATAAAACCGTAAAACTTGACATTTTAATTATGCAAAATCATCATTATATACAACTATATATACATATTGACATTGATGAATATTATAAACAAAATTACGTGAATATTTATGTACCTTGAAAAGTATTATATTACTTTAATTATTGTGAATGTGAGCACTATGTGGGTCATTTTTATTTCATTCTTGTTTTTTTTTTTCTCGTTGTTTTAATGATAGTCTGGCATTTTGAGTACTTTATGCGGCCAACCCAAATGTCCTTTCCTTGGTATTGTTCGTCGAGTCGTTGAACTCCTTGAGTTTTGAGTTGAGCTACACGATTACTGACAAATGCTTGCTCTGACTGGACAGGTCCACTCAAATTTGTGTGGTTCTTTCCTCAAAAGACCATTTCAGACATTAATCTACATGGCCCTCACATGATCTAACCAAGATTATGTCTGGACTTTAAAAGAGACTGACCCTTGATTTTGTTTCGCCATTTCTTCTCAGGGGTAGTCAGATAGGAAATGTCGACTCCATCTAGCTTATTTTTTTTAATATGACGTGTAAAAGTGATTCTCATATCCTATTTACAGAATAAACAATTTCATTTCATTTCATTTCATTATAAAAAAAGACCTACTTATTTTATTATTGATTCGTGTCGAGAATCATTAGCATAGCTTCTTGAATTTGACGAGGATGCAAAACGACACCTTGTATAGGTATATTGTCATCGATCGCGACTATATCTAAAAAAAATATCAAGACAGGTGGGACAAGTGGAAGTTGTTCTTGCAAGATTTGACGAAAAAAAAATACATTAAGGTAATTTAAAAAAATTAAATAAACTTGAAAAGTAGTCAAATTAGGAAACTAAAGTTCATTTTACGAATGTTCAAACTCTTCTCTGTCAATATCATGGGGAGCTTCCCCAAGATATTGACAGAGAAGAGTTTAAGGTAGAGTGCGCGCATATACCTAGGAGTGTTCGTAAGTACAACAGACTGCAAAAGAGAGCTTATTGATTCCGGCCTATTGGGTTTATTGATGTTTATTTAATCAAACTTCAAGTTTGAAGCCCTAACCTAACCTAACACATTTGCGAAAAAAAAGGGGGGGGGGGGGGGACAAATTTTGAGTTTGTCCTGGGTGGCAGAAATACACGCTACAGGAGTTCTATAGACCAGTAAACTAATATCTAGTCTGAATATGCTATCGTAGACGTGGATAATAACTTCACGATGCAAAAAGTTTAATTCTCATTCGTAGTTGCAGACGATGCCGCTTGACGTTGCCGCTCAAGGAACAATCGTCTGCAGCGTTATTGATAAGTATATTAGGTAGCGTTATTAGTAAATAGCTATTGGACGCTTAGACTCACATAGTCGGCATGGAGTCGCTGGTACTGGTGCGGGCGGGCGGGGCCGCGCGCGCGCGGCGCGGGCGAGGTGCGGCGGCGCGCCCCCCCGCCCGTGAATATCATCGGCGCGCGCGCATGCTGCGTGTGCCTGCGGCCGCGAGCGCGAGCCGCCGCCGCCGGGCGCCTGTGGGCCGCGTGCGCCGCAGCCCTGCGCAGCACGCTCCCTCGGCCGCCGTGAACAGAGATCTCTCGCCGCGCCCGCACTCGCGTATTTATAAACGGAATTCCACACGCGCTATTCGCAGCCGGATACAACTTTTTACACGACTTTCAGCACTTACGTCGTACGGAGCACTGAAGAGGCGGGTTTCGCCGATTCGGACTCCTGGATTGTCTGGCGGAGCCCGCGTGAGTCACACCACACGCGCCTTACGACCGCAGTTATGCGTTATCTTATAATACAAGCTTGTGAAACGCTGCGACGAATAAATAAAACACCACTATTTATTTATAGTTGCCTCTAATGTTTATTTTTCAGTGTCACAGACAGAATACAAAAACAATGGTGCTTTCTTTTGAGTCGCGTCGCCTAAATAACTGCGTGTCTACGTAAGCCCGAGGCCGAGCTTATTATGCCAAGCCACAATAAAAATAATAACTAGTTTGCAAACGCTGGTAGGGAATGGTATACCCATGTGCACAACCGATACAAGAATCAACTGGAGAACAATGCAGGATTCGGTATCAACTACGGTCTGGCGGCGTTGAGCCATAAAACGGCAGTAAATAGGCGCATTGAATCGAACGGTGGTCAATTTTACGAGCGACCTCTGATAATGGCGCCGATTCCCTTGTTCACAAACTAAACTAAATTTAAGTGCAGTGCATCTTTTTCTTTCTATTTGATTAAGAAGAGGACAGAAGATAAATTTTAGTTTAGTCCTGTCAAATTAATCAGGGCCTGTCAATACTCCATACAAGTTTAGACGTGATTAAAAACTTGCCTACTAAAATTACGTCAATTTACGTCAAGCGCTGATTAATTTGACAGGACTAAACTAAAATTGATCATCTGCCCTTTTCTTAATGACATAGAAAGAAAAGGATGCACTGAACTTAAATTTAGTTTAGTTTGTGAACAAGGGAATCGGCACCACTGTTGTGCGCGGAGATCACTAAACTAAAACTCAAGATCTCAGTAGTCTGACGATTTCTGAATAAAACATCAAATGTTAACTACAGCAAAAGCTTCTTTATGGTAGATCCATCCTCTATTGTATTGTGGTGCGGCAATTTTTTACTTGTCGTCTTCTCTGCCTGTTACAATGCACTACTCCTTGTCTGTTACTTACAATTCCTGGATTTCGTAATGTCGTGATACCAGCTTTGTTTATTAGATTACTATTAGATACATTAGTTCCGTTCCTATAATTTCCATTACCACTTTTAATTAAGGTTCTGTTCTATGGCGCTATATTGGCGAAAGCGATTAAGTTTATTCTACTCTAAGCTTATTGTTTTATGCCATGATAATGTTCCACATTTTGCCACTCTCTCTCCTAACGATTCAAGAACGTAAACAGGGTGTATGAAGACCTCAGCACCTGCAAATAATGTGACATAATCATTAGAAAATAAGCACCTACTCCAACAAAAGTCTTTTGTTAAAAATCATCATTACGTGTATGTAGGTGTCCAAAGACATAGGGATGACGTATGCGGTGCGAGGCGCCAGTGGCCGGCCACAGCACTGCATCATGACGAGGAGTTGTCTTCGGAACCGCGGTGACAGACACAACCAGTCACAGCAGTATATCGATTGATTCACCAACTCACTCTGAGAACACGCGCACCAACATATTATATAACACAAAGCCCTGCCAAATTCAGATGAATTACTTTTACTACGCTTTGTTTAGTATTCATACGGTGCTGCTACCGATATTTAGCAGCCAATTTATGCATAATGAAGTGGCGTCTACTGGTAACACGTGCGCTTAATGTCTCAATCAGTTACCTCAACTTTGAGTTGTGTCCCGAAATAGCAGTAAATAAACAGCTGGGCTAGCATGCAACCCAAATACATGGCCATGGAAACAAACTCCGCTGAAACTATGCTTAACTGGAAGAACAAAATAACATAGAATAGGGTCAGTAGATCCTTTAAATGCCAATATGCATACTTTATAAGTAAAACAGGAGTTTACCCCAACAATCTTGTACATTGTCATGCATATGACCCAGGCCATCACAAAGAACTGGATGACCATTGCTTCGCCAAATATCGACTCTAATTCTTTAGCAAACCTGGTAACACAAAAAAAATATAAGTTAGCTGTATGAGTAAAGTGTGATACGCGTCTTTAACAGGCAATTAATTTTGTCAACTAGCCGCCCACAATTACGAGTAGACTAGGATTTTTCCGCTGGCTGCGATAAGGTAATAGATACCATTAATGATGTCGATGAGATTATCAATGCGGCGGGTCCTCAGATTGATCAAAACAGCACTTACTGACAGGTAAACACTGACTGACTGCCTGACCAGACACCAACACTGGATACCTAGTAATATTTTTATACCTACTGTCTTACGCGATCCTACTGGACATAAAACAATGTAATTTACCGTAGGATTTGATCATAATGCAACACGCATTTCTTGAGTCTCTCCTGAAGCTCAGTTTTCTCTTGTTCTTCGTCTTCGTAAAAATTATATTGAATGGGTCTCTTGATTAACCTACTGATTTTTTCAGTATCGCCAAATACCACCAGCTGTTCAAGATTGTACCGAAGCATCTGTATTTGTATCTTGGCTTGAGCGTAGAACGCTACGATCGTGCAGTCCATTGTAACATTGCCGTAAGCTTGGAAAGTTATCAGAATAATCATGTAGGCCAATGCCAATGAGAATCTAAAAATCATGATTAGATTTTTATAATGTTGTTAGGTACCTACATTTTTGTAAGGGCAGACACTCGTGGCAGATGAGTAGGTACCTACTTAACATTTTGGAACAGAATCAAAGATGTTTCTACTTCGTTTAGAATAATTGATTCGCATATCCTGATTTCTGCTGCCAGCTAAATCAAATATTAATTAGGTGCCTACCTAAGTTATTGAACTGGTAAAATAATGATGGACTTATTGCTACTTAGTACACCAAGTTAGCTAATTTAAAGAATTCCACTTACGCTAGCGTGCTCGTAGTTTCGAAAGGAAAGTATCCAGTGAACTGAACTTCAGTGCCGAGGAGTCTATTAACGATTGGGAACACCGTCCACATCGTAGCGCAGGTGAAAATGGCACCGTGATACAAAGTGAGGAGTCGAGACATCAGCAATGCGTTTGCTTTCAACACTTCCACGTGGTAAGCCTTGCTTGCTGCGTAGATAGGTCCTGTGAGAAATGTTAAACCGGAAAACGTGAGAGTTTTTGGGTAATCGTACCTAAGCTAGGGAAATATTATTCAAAGTAGCAGCCCAAAACTTTTCTTCAGTCTTTGAATCGGGTCTTGGCCCTTAGAGACGTGAGAACATTTAGGTACCTATAGCCGGCCCACATCAGTCCACAGCATGTCAAGGAACTTACCTAATATTACCTTCATAATTTGGACAATTTTGAGCTCTTTGTCTTCATAAAATTTTTCAGAAGTCGAATGGAGAGATAGGCTGTTCCAAGTTCGATTCACACATATCTATCATTTGCGGGGAGCGACCTGGTATGGTGCCTACCTACTGACAACAATTTCATACCATTAATGATGTCGATGAGATTATCAATGCGGCGGGTCCTCAAATTGAAGGCAGCTTGTTTCCCCAGGGAGTTCAAAGTGGTAAGTAATATGAACAGCGTGTCCACTATTAGATTAGTGCTGTGTCGGACCTGATAGATGAAAAACCATGATTTATATTAATTTAAAGTGTGATGAGAACTGTAGAAAAGCGTTTTGTCGACGGAAGAGTAGACAAAAATGTTGTGTTTCGATGTAGACAGTTGACAGTTTTCTACCGAGAAATGTAGACAAGCGACTTCTATTCTACAGTAGAGTAGAAATAGAAAGCGACACACTAAACCTGCTGGTTTCAAGTTCAAGAGACCATGGCAGAGCAGTTTCGTCGATTGCATTTTGTAGAGCGCTGGTCATTAGGTATCCTATCAACCTTTCTCATTCTAATAACGGCATCGGTAAACAGATTGCCAAAGTAACAAGATAAAGTGGTCCTTCTTATGTCCAAGGTACTTGATCTTGGCAATCTTGACATTACCGATTACCTAATCTATGCCTATATCTACCTACATAATATGAAATGAAGTCTCTTTTCGTGTCTGTCTATGTAACCGCTTAAATCTTGTAAGCTACATAATTAATAATGATTCGGTTTTCGCCGTCATTTGTGGCATTTGTTCCGGAAGGTTTATGTATAGTTATAATACATTTATACAAATTAGATATCGCACGGAAATATCAATATTAATCTTAATTTAGGTCCCTACTTTATCTCTCAACTATACGAGGCATGCCTTTTAAGTTCTGTCGTTTCCATATTTCCCGGCAATTTTGAATTTGGAACTGTTCTATATTCGAATGTGTTTAAATTTTGCATCTCAAAACAGTTGAAAGTATTAGGATTAATCAATGATATTTAAAACTTATATAATACGTCATTGGGATTAATGCTATTGTTTAGTCACAGCGTCGATTGGAATATGTCAGGTTACGCACGAAAATGAATCTTTCTAAGGAAAATGTTCGTGCAATAATTTTCTACAACTTTAGAGGCCTGACACGGCTTCAGTGTTTTGAAGAGCTAACATCTGTGTTCATTGATGAAGCCCCATGTCTGCGGACTGTCGAACGCTGGTATTTAGAATTCCAGCGTGGACATACTAGTGTTAGTAACAAATCTCGCGAAGGACGCCCAAAATCCGCATTCACTGAAAATAACATCATTGCTGTGAGACAACTTTTGCCGTTGGATACCGCATCTGCTTTCCGACGATCACAAGGCGGCCCGCGTCAGATGGTGTAAGAAAACTCTGCAAAGGTTCAACCGAGGAGAGTCAAATCACGTCTACGACATCATCAGTGGTGTCGAATCTTGGATCTATGCCTACGATCCTGATTTCAAACAACAATCTACAATCTGGGTCTTTCAAGACGAGCCAAAGCCGACTAAAGTTGTTCCTTCTCGAAGCACTTCAAAGAAGATGGCGGCCACGTTCGTTGGAAAAACCGGCTATTTTGCGACTATTGCACTGGAAGATCGTAGAACGGTTAACGCAGAGTGGTATACCACAGTTTGTTTACCACAAGTCATCGCCGAACTTCGAAAATCTAACTCAAAGCGACGCATCATCCTGCACCACGACAACGCAAGCTCACACAGCGCTCGTCAAACGATTGAGTATTTGAAGCAGGAAAAAGTAGAAATTCTTGACTATCCTCCATACAGTCCTGACCTAAGCCCTAACGATTTCTTTACATTTCCTAAAATTAAGAAAAGTCTTCGTGGTCAAAGGTTCCAGTACGGTGAAGAAGCAGTCGACGCTTTCAAGTCAGCCATTTTGAACACCCCCACTTTAGAGTGGAATACTCGTAAATGTTATAATAACTGTTTTGAGCGAATGGAAAAGTGTAATAAGCTACGTGGTGAATACTGTGAAACAATAAAAACTACTATAATGTTCTAGTTGTGTTTTTTTCTTCAAACGACAAAACTTAAAAGGCATGCCTCGTACCACAGTATTACAATCATAGAAATATAAAAAAACAGGAGAAGTGGCAAGGGGGCGTGTCTATGTCCGCACGACATAACCAAAATGGTCATGTCATAGGCAAATGGTCGATTCCGCGAACTAGTGCGCTTTCGACCGTGACAACATAATATCTATCTATTCTTGTAAATACCGAAGCCAAAACAAAAACTTTGTAAATCATGGAATCACCACATGTAAGTTTAAGTATTTTACTATATTTGTCTTTAAACTCATGAAAAACAACAAATCGTAAAATATTTCTCGCTTTTACTACATAATTTTTGTTTTCAATTATCACAGCGTCTGTAGGTACTTTTTGTGCAGTAAATACATTGTTCATTAACCACTACCTAAGTATGTCGCTAAGTGGACTGGACAAGCAATGTAAAAATCACAAAACCATACTTTATCTATGCGGATGCATCGCGTAGTACGGCCGCTGTGTCTTGCGACGAGTTAAAGATGTGCGTGTGCAGATCCACTATCAAATCAAATCAAAAGTCATTTATTCAAACTAGGCTGAGGATCAGCACTTTTCGTGCATCAGTGCTTTAGCTGGGAAGAAGTGGTCAACAAACTCCCCAGCAGCACAGCTGTCTGTTCAGTTAGAGAAAAAAAATTGGATTGTATACAATAGTATGCAAAACAATTTACACCACGTGAAACACAAAACATTAAATTATTAGCCATATGTCAGCTAGCACACCACTATACCAACAAAAAAAAAAGAAAAGAAAAAGACCGAAAACTATTCTCAAGCAGAGATAAAAACGTAAACAGAACTTAAAACCTAAATAAAAGCCTCCAAGTATAAAGGGCGTGCCCGCTTACATATATCTACAGCCGTAACAGTCACAAATGATGAACTAGGACCATCAAAGTAAAATAAATAAACAGTTAATTACTAATAACAAACAAAACAATGGTCAGCAAGACGACCAGTCACCACAAGCAGCACCCGTTCACGAGCATAACGCAAAAATCAGCCATTACCCTCTCGCCATATTTGAGGGAAGGAGGCAACCCGACCCCCGACGCTACCGCAAGCAGTGACATCTAAGGGAGCATGTCGAACTTGCTGCCGGTTGTAAAAATAATATAATCAGTTATCGAGGTCGCTAGCTAACCACATATTGCAATACAACTCAACAAAAACATTGTAATGAGAAGATTATGTCAATAATAAACGAAAATAAATTTTAAATAAATTGACTTATACAGTCAAATAAAATAAACAATTATATGAACTCATATAACCTGTCACTAGGTAAGCAAATTCTGGAGAAAGAACATAAACATTGTCTTGAGTTAATCACAGCGACCAACAATTCTTATCGTTCAAGTAGTCGTTGATAGAATAGTATGCCCTTGAACAAAGTTTGGATTTTACTTTAGTTTTAAACGCATTAAAAGGCAAATCTAGCAATGAAGAGGGTAGCTTGTTATAAAAAGTAATACCAAGCCCAACAAACGAGTTATGAACCTTGTGAATCCGGTGAAATGGATCACGTAATTTGTCCTTATTTCTTAAGTTAATATTGTGAATATCACTGTTTTTAATGTATAGGTGTATATTTTGCCTAATATATAAGATGTTGGCGAAGATGAATTGTGATGCCACCGTGAGAATACCAATATCTTTTAATAAATCCCTCAGAGAATCTCTGGCACCTAGCTGGTAAATTGCTCGAACAGCTCGTTTTTGAAGAACAAATTTATTTTGAATGTCAGCGGCTTTGCCCCACAGCAGAATACGCCGTAGGACATAACGCTATGAAAATAACTAAAATATACTAACCGAGCTGTATCAACGTCAGTGTATTGTCTTACTTTCCTGACGGCGTAAGCGGCCGAACTGAGCTTTCCCGCTAGGCTTGATATATGAGGGCCCCACTGAAGTTTAGCATCTACTGTTATGCCCAGAAAAACTGCCGAGTCTACAGTATCAAGAACCTCTTTATCCAAGACGATGTTGGGTCCTTTGGGGGTTTCTAACATTCGGTAAAGCGAACTTTATACAAACCTATATCGACTATATCGACAACAATGTCGCTTGCCTGATGAATAATATTACTATTATAGTTTGTTCTTCATATTGTCAACCGGTTTAACCCAATTGGAAGACCCATGTGAAATAATGTATTTTATTAATTTAGATTTTCTCATATTGTTTAATTTTTTGATTTACTATAACTACTCGTATAGATTTTTTAGCTAAGTACATTATTTTTTATGTATATTATATTAGTATCTGTATAGCGTTTATTATTTATTTTATTTTCAGGACTATTTTAATAAATTAAAGAATCGATAATTTTCTGATTTAGTCAATCACTAGCGTATATGTAAAATAAATGGCTTTTGCTCAGCACAACGACAGTGACCGATGTTTTCGTGTGAGTAAATTGTATGGTGCAAGGTAAATGCAGGCTGTATTTGATGGAATAAGGTTTATAATTGATTGTGTAGTACGGTCTGATTTATGAATTGTGAGTGTGTGCGCGACTTCGTATCTATTGCTCTAACTGAACCGCATGTGTAGTTGTGGCGAGTGGTAGGGACAAACTGGAGACCCCAAGTTCCGATACAATTTCGACAACTATAATCTTCTTTCTTATATCTATGATTACCTACAATCCATAGGTACAGTAGCAAAACGAATGTAGGTACTTGCGTAGAGCAACGGCGGGGATTGTAATACTGTGGCTATACCTACCTACTAAAGTCGTTTCACCTGCGGGAAGAGACGCCGTGGTTATTAAATAATCCCAACACTGCCTGCCTGCTTACTCCCAAAGTTCTTACCTGAATAACCCGTATGACGTGTTGCAAATTGTACGTTAAAATAAAAGCCCAACACATAAAACGATACGAATTATGTAAGAATCGTTTCGAAAAAGACAAGGGCTTTAAAACTATTTTGAAATAGCCGACCCTGGCTAACGCATTAAAATGAGGTCTAAATCCTTCGAACGTGGAGTATGTTACACTTTCCGCCATCTTGCAAACGATTGGAAATATTAGACGTCTTTTTAATTAACTCAGGTGTTGACTACTTGGGGCTGTTTTCTGAAGTGGGTAAGTAGAGTATTTTTGTTAATTATCTATATTGGGGTGTCAATTTCGAATAGATAAGTGTTCAAAATCAATAAAGAAGCTACAGGATGTTTCAGTTTCGGAATGTTTGTTTCTTTACTTGGCCGCATCGCAACGCAAAACTGTTCAAAAGTAGTTACGATCAAGAGACTCGATTTTTAGTAGGTACATATATCGTATGTGTAAAATTATTTCATTCATGTTCTCATAACCTTGCCATTTCATCCAATCCATCTCCATTACATGAAACTCTCCCTGTTAACTTTGAGCAATCAAGTTCTTCTATTTGGATACCATTAAGTGACCTTCCGCGACGGAGGGCTACATAAGCCCTGAAGGGCGCCCATGAAGGGTGGGCGTTTTGGGGGACTGTCTTATGTAATTTTGACGTTCGAAAAGTGCTGATTCTCAGCCTAGTTTGAATAAATGACTTTTGATTTTGATTTTAGCCTGCCCGGCAGCGAACAACCGAGAGCCCAGATAAATAACTGGATATCTACCGTACAGCCTTATATTTTGTGTACGGTGGATGCCTAGCTCAGGATTAATGGCAGCATTCGTTCTTCAGCGGTACCATAGCTATACCAAATTAGTTTTGTTATCCGAACTACATGTACCTACATACAATGTTTCATTTCGATACGACAGTTAGAAGTAGGTAGGTGAAAATTACGTTGAAAGATTCCGTTACATACAGATCAAGGTAACAATCACGAAAACCCTCTAGAATTGCGACATAGCCAGCACGCGCGGTATTAACGCTCTTAATTCCTCTTAGAACAATTCGAGATTCAAAACCATAAACTTACGAGAAATTAAAAATTGCGCGTGCACGTGATAGAAGTGAAACTCCTTAAAAAATAAAGAATAAGGAATAAGAGAGATATACACCCATAAATGTATATATATAAGTCAAATCTCATGATTTCCTCGACTCGACTTGACTCAACTCACTTGTGTAGTCTGATAGGTATACACTGTAACATCTTTTTCTTCTCTCTCATGTAACGAAATGTGCCTAAACGTGACGCGTCCTTGAAATTTCACTCTTTAATTCTCGGCCAACTATATGTAGAATCGCCGCTTATGAAATTTCACTTCAAAAATTTTATCAGAATGTGCAACCTGAGAATCAGGTCGTCACATTCGATAATCCAAATTATTTTAGTTTGAGTGGAAGAGCACCCATAGGTATATAAAGCACCCCGTATCACTCTGTTGCAAACCGTGAGGGTGTTAATTTTGCGACACTTCCCATTAAGTTAATGATGTAGAAAATACCAAGTGATCAATTAAGTAGTTTGGCTAATAAGCAGTGTAAACAAACTGATTTGACGAAAATTGGACCTTAATAAAATATTTACAAGGTAGTTTGTTTAAATGCTACCTATACCTCGTTAAGTAGAAATGAGTATCATGGCACTAATTAAATGTGGAATGAGAGATGTATGATTTGGGGCGATGGGTACCTATGATGGATACCTACCTATGAAAAGTAAGTATAACATGCAAAAAGTTAAAAGATTCCTACTTACATAGGTGTGTACGGTTAAACCACAGTAAATCTCTGTAAATTGTCTGTGGTTATACTCACTAAGTTGTTTGCGCATTGTCGTCTTTCGTTCTTCCGCGTCACACAATCTCTTTCCGATCTCGCGAGTCTATAACTCAAAAATATAGTTTCCAGCTACTCTTCACAAACCGTATCGAGTAAGATTTGAGACGCACACACGTGCAACTGGTACAGTCAGTGATACAATAAGTTGGTGGAATCATAGTTTGTGAAGATTGGTTCAAGAATTTTGTTTGTCAGCCATAATTGTAACCAGTTGAAGGTTTGTTGGTTTATTAATTTGTTGAACAGTCGGCAGTCTGCGGGCGCCCTCACTTTATATGTAGTTGATGATGATTATTCTCATGTCTATATGAGGTCGCATATTTGGAACGAAATATAGGACACAAGGAACTGGAAACAGGTGTTTTAATAACAATGTGTGTTCTATTGCGAAATAGTTTATTTAAAAATCTATCAGAAAATAAACCACATCAGTTATTGTATTTGGTATCAGCTCTGGCCGAACATGCTGCAAACTATTTGCGGTCGCATGCAAGAATTGGAATGTGAGAACAGAAATTTTGAGCCGTTACATAGCACATAATTTTTAAATACTGCAGCCACTTTACTTTGTACTCAAATTATTACTCGAATGCGTGTGCGGTCGCTGTTATTATTAGAAATGGAACCTCCATTAGTAATAATCAACAATGTTGTAAAATGCTATATTAATTTAATCATAAATATTTCTACACATTATCTATTAGTTACATTTACATAAAGATTTCTATTTGAACCCAGAGCTTTCAGCGGATGTCGAACAAATGAACCATGTCCACATTTACATCACAAAGTTTATACAACGCGTCGTCATGAACATAAGTTTAAGTTATCACTCTATTAATATCTTGGGGCACTGTCTCTTAGGCGAAGTCTCGTCGACCACCGGTTCTTTCCGCTTCAGTGACTTGCTGTCCTTGTCCACCTTCATGCCATCTACATTGGACTCGTGTTCTTCAGTCTTTTGTTCATGGTCAGATTCTAGCCTTTCGTTGTGCGCCAATTCGTTATCTGGGACGTCGTCATCGAGTGCGATGTCGTCAGCGGGGTCGTCCTGCTCATCGTCATCAGCTTTCTCGAGATAGTCTTCCTCGTCTGCGGCCGCCTCAAGCCTTTCAGCGGCCTTTTGAGAAGTGGCATTCTGTGACCCAATGTGTGAAGACGCTGAACGTTTGCTCACAGAAATGCGAGCTGACAGAGCCCTGTACAGTTGAACTATATCTCCTGGGGCACCCTGTGAAACAATTAAAACAAAACTTAACAAAAGAATAACAATTTTAACAAAGATACTGAACTTACTTTCAACACATATGTGTGCAGCAAGTATTCTGAGGACAAATACTTTGCATGCCCTGTCTGTGCAAAGCAAATACAACCTTGAAGATAATGTATGTCAACCTTCATGACTGTCTGTAAGAAGATGTACATGTTATTTTATTACATAGCCTTTCATGTTATGAAAGGCTCGTACACCTCTGGCAAATGTCTAGTGGTATTCAATAGATACACCTCAGGAACAAGTTGTCTATTCCTGCAGTTGACTTACTAACAAGTTGGCTATGCCATAATTTATTCATAAAGAAATGTTTGTTTTTCAGGAACAGTAAGGTCAGCTTAGTTACTCTGTACTATACCACATTATGGGCCAGTGATGCAATAATTTTCGTTAGAGGAACTGGCGTATACTAACCATTATGAGGAACAATTTAATCTGCTGCTGGGAATCGACAGCTGTGATTCTGAGTGACTTGGTGCCGGCTCGCTCGACAACCATATCGGGCCACAATTTGGTGTTGAGGACGACTCTCAGGGAGCCCGATACTCTCGCGACCAGCCTCGCGGCGCCGCCACTGCCCGCCGGTGCGTCGTTCAGTCGCAACATGCCGCGCCCCCGCTCGCGCCAGCTGCCCGCTTCCCACGCGAACAGGCGACACGATACCTGCGAAGGCGAATATAACAAGGTTACTAAAACTGTAGTGGTATTCATTCGAAATGTGGGAGCACCTACTATGGGAACACCTCTGCCTAAACCTTTTGGAAAACACGGTGTGACGTTATTATTTTCTTCGATTGCGATCACCAGCGCCGGCTGTAGCCCATGTAGCGCCTGGGTGCAATTAATACCCTGGCCCCTCCAGTAAGTGCACGATCAAAATGGAATACTTAGTTATATTTTCCCCAGTGATCAGAGATTTGGGTGCAAATGCAATTATAAAAGATGTTGGGGAGCAACAGCCCGTTCACTTCCCTTGTGGTACCGCGGGGTATACTTGAAATTAAAAAGTATAGCTTATTCAACAACATTTAGTAAAAAACTAAATGTAAATCACAGGACAAAGTACATATGAATAAAATTTCGTAGACACTCATACAACAGAGTTCACATTGGTAATTTTATTGTAAAATATGTACATTAAAACTTTTGTCCCCACGCCCCCAGGGGCCCAAGTCTGCTATTTTTAATAAACTCGTCATTCCAACACGATCCCATTGTCATTTTGCTAAAAGTTCGTAATCTGCTAAATTCATAATGGTCGATCATTGGTCGGTCAATGGTCTCGTAATAGAATCGTAGTAGAATGACATTGTCGTATTGCCATTATTATAAAACCCGTTAGTAGAAATGATTTTCGAAAAACTACTACTTAATTTGAACAGTTAGTCATGCCAGATTTCATTTATATATATATTTACATACTATTTATTAGTGTTATAAGCAATCTGAAGTAGCAAGAAGTTCGTAAATAGCAAAAACATTAAATTTATGTGTGACTATACAACTCAATAATATTTTATCTGTTTAGCTGTCAAAGTCAAATGTTAAATTACTGCAAGGTATATCTCATAAACCGTGATAGTTAGAGAAACTTTCACAGATGATGTAGGTACTTCTGTTGCCGCTATAACAACAAATACTAAAAAACAGAATAAAATAAATATTTAAGGGGCTCCCATACATCAGACATGATTTTTTGCCCTACGGAACCCTTCGTGCGCGAGTCCGACTCGCACTTGGCCGGTTTTTATTTCTAGCGGTCGGTGTTTTGTTAGTTATTTATTTTCATTTGAATGTTTTAATTATATTTTTGTTTGTATATTTAAATTATCTTTTATTTATTTATTACATTTTATACAAAATGGTGCTAATTGAGCAAATTTCTCTCTAATTGATTTTCTGGAAAACCACCAAGAAGTTTATCCAAACGATATTGGATGGAGTGCTCCCAAATTTATAATTCGATATCGGTGGACTGCCCCAATAAAACGACACGGTAGAATGGCGCACTGTAAGTACCATACTTATTTAGTAATAGGTATGCATTATGAAATGTATCATGATTGTAGTTTTTGCACTTTTTTAGTTAATCACAGAAGAGTGAAATAAGTGCAACAGGTAAGCAATACTTTTCTTTTGGCAGCCTTGCAGAATTATAGTGGGAAGCATATAGGTATATAGTAATAATTGTATAACTTGCGACGGGCTCGACGACGTCCTTTGCATTCCGCCCATCTTCTTTCTCTAGCATACACTGGGTTGGCTAGCTCGAGAATATTTGTTCGTAGTGAATACATTTCTCCATTCAATATTCCACAAACACGATAGATAGCAAACACTTTTTGACAACCAAGCTATTAAAAGCAATGACTGCACAATGACGTTCTAATGGTAGGTCACTGATCAAAGGAACTGTCAAAATTTTAGTAGATTACCGCATACGCCAATCATTCATTTGTCATTATGTACGAGATTACCATTCTATGCCATTTCGTTCAATGGAGTGTCAGTGGTTGACCATTGGAAAGTCATAATGACGCCATTATATTAGTAGATTACCAAACTTGTCAAAATCAACAATGATGAAATCAATGATAGACCATTCTGACACTATTGTAATAGCAGACTTGAGGCCCCGGTATGCAGAAAAGTTTGAGAAGTAGGAGAATGTAGGATGTAAGAGTGACGCGAGCTCGAAATTTTTAGCATGCTGCCTCGAAAAGGTTAGGTTTTGTTTTGACAATTATTCATTATACCGAAAAGTTAGAGCAGAATAAAGGATGTTAAAGCGAGTGAAGCAAGCTCAAACATTTGTGCACCTGGATTGGTTCTTTTGAACAATTATACAGAAATAGGAGTAATTTGGTCGACTTATGCAGGAAAAGACTGAGTAAAATAGAGAATATAGTATGCAAGAGCGAGCGTAGCTCAACAATTTAAGTAACCTACAAAAAACGTAAGGTACTTAAATTTTCGAGCTCGATTTACAAATACAAACTGCCTTTTACTTTCTGAACATATTTTGTTTGGGGTCTTATTTGGGATTTGATTGAAAAGTATTTCTCTAGATTTGGGCCTCCAGGTCCCGGGGCCCGACGCGGAACGCCCCTGCCGCCCCTCTTAGTCCACTAATTAGGAATGACTACTAGACGCTCGTAGCACGCCATGCTACCGCCGCGGCCGCCAGAGTTGGCCATAACGCGGGAGCAAGGTCTTTGAGAGCGTCGCGAGTGACGCAGGCTCTTTGGAGGCGTCACGAACGGCCGGCGCTTGGCGCCCCTATGACCTGTGTCGCCGCACACCCTGTACCATAGGTAAAGTCGCCCCTGCCCACTTACGCATAACTGTTATTGTAGATCTGATTGAATTGTCAATCAGATGAAAAAATACATTTGCCCAGTAAGGGACTAGGAAATAGTGAAGGGCGAGCATTTAGGCCAAGGGGGACTGTCTTATGTAATTTAGAGTTTCAAAAAGAGCTGATTCTCAGCATTATTTGAATAAATGACTTGTTTTTAATTTTGATGAAGCCTGACAATCAGATGATGCGGCAAAATCTTTAAGCAGCAGCAGAACTCATTCATGACTTTACGGTGATACATACATTCACCCTTGATACTCCAATTTGTTTAGTGGTGGACAGGCATTTTGCGTCACGGAGTGGAAAGGACCTAAACCAGTAACCTTGAAGACTTACAGGCAAGGTGTATCTTGTGTGATGCAGGGTCTAAAGTTCTAAATCTAAAGTTAGTAAGTATAATATTACCTGCAGAACATTGATCTCGCCCTCCTCGCCAGTGATAGTGTTGACGTGCGCGGCAGGCGGCGGCGGTCGCGCGTGACAGCGCTCGTACTCGGCCGCCGCGGCCGCCAACCCTTCGCCACCGTTTGATGACTCGCCTGGATTACTGTCCTCCTACCAACACAATGCCATATAGAATCACATAGTCTTTTAAAATTGCACTTGGCCTTGAGACTAGATAATTTGCTTTGGAGTAATATGCTTAGTGGTTATTAGCAGTCTTAAATCATAAGCCTGCTGTCTGCTTGAGCCTCCATAATCATCATTGGATGACTGATATGCCAGAATAAATGTAAATAAACATGGCAACAATACTAGTCCTCCATTTCCGAATTTTGGCCATGGCGACCAATCCCAGTGGAGACCTTCGGCGCAGGAGATATTAGTCCACAAGTATGTGGGTAGACACAGGTGCACTCTCTTTTCCCTCACTCCCATAGTCCGATGGACCGGCAACTGAGAAATCTGCCACAGGGCTACTGTGGCAGATTTCTCTCCGATCATGTAGGGTTAACGGCTTAACATGCTTTCCAAGACAAAGGGTATCACACCACCTTCTTCCAAACTTCGGACTGTTACTAAGAAATTCATATTTCCAATAACACTGCTCAACCTGGGAATAACCCACGCTCAGCAGTCGCACTTGCGACCTCTAGACCAACAGGGCAGTCATCACAACAAAACTCGATAATCTACAAGAATTATCTTATCAAGCTGTAATTTTTAAAACAACAGAGGTCTGTTTTGTATTATTTACATTGATTGGAAACAAGTTTATAAACAGAGTATACATGTACTACAAAGAACATAATGTTGTAATAGAAAGTTTACTAGCTATGAAGCACATGAGCATGTATTACTAATAAAATATTTTGTAAATTATCACACAAGTATGTAATAATTGCCAGACTAATTAGTTAAAGCTTTAAACCACTTATGTTAATCAACTGACCTGATTATCCTTGACAGTTGCTACAGCACTGGTGAACAATAACTCTGTGTTTCCATTAGAAGAGATGTGGTCTGCAGATGATGCTTCCCCATTATTAACAGTTTCCTTTATTACAACTCTCTCACTTAAATTTTGACCGAACACAAATCCTGAGGAGCCTGGGGCGGGTTTTCCCGTAGGGGGTACTGTGTTGTTGGTCCGTGGAGTGACATTAGCAGCTCCTAGAGGTACAAACTTGGGAGCTTCTGGCTCAGGTTTAGTTTCGTTCAGTCTGTCTTCAGTTGGAATTTCTTCTTCTTTCTCCTTTGTTGCTTCAGAAGCTTGTTCAGTTGTTTCAACACTTTTCAGAAATGGATTATTACCAGGTTTCAGCTGAGAAGGTCGCAGAATGGAACCTAAATATAAAAGACAGTATTAGTAGAGGATCTTAACATGAGAAATAAGTACTAAGACTAATATACAAAGGATTAAAAAAAACTTAAGTTGCAACTTGCCAAATGGATTACACCCTTTATTTGAACTTGATGCAAAACTGGAGGTACCAAAGCCACCAAGTCTAGGTTTTGCAAGAACCACTCTTGATTGGGATGACCCATTATAGAAATCTTCAATAGGTGATTTGCCTATAAAAAAAATTGAAACTTCACAAAATAGTAGACATGAAATGACTCATGCAATGCATAATACTATCAAATAAAGCACAAAGCCTTGTAAACATTTCTTAGTACATCAATCCAATCAATCAATTACAAGAGCATAACAATATAAAATGAAAAAAAAAACATGGTGAAAAGCCAATAGGTACATAACAATATTATTGACTGTGACATCTACATTAATGATTGCAAAATTATAATCCCATCTTTATAAGCTTGGACTAAGACAACAATAATACAGTAAACTGTATAGTTGCATGTTTGCTCTGCAAAAAAAAAAATTGAAGGAACTTCATACAAAAGGATCAGTATGGTGAATGTAACAACATCAAAGTAGTTTTATACATTTCTCATTCTTAAAAAAACAGATAAAACTGCAAATTACTAGCGCAAGCACATATAAATAACACTTAATATCGTGATTTATTGTAGAAGTACAGCAAAATAGGTGCAAAATAGTTAATACAAGAATCTCGTTGATGATGCAGCATGGACAAAGTGAAACGAACTCGTTTACCCGTTTTAAATAATTGATCAAGTATGTGGGCTGAAGATCTTGAGTGAAATTTACAGTAAACACTTGAAATAAACAGTACGAAGCAGAGAAAATTACAAAAATACTAAATCTTACCTTGCTTTGCGTCTGCCATTGTCGAATTTGTAGGGTTTTTTTTAACTGGACTTTATGAGTGACAACGATAAGGACATGTATGCTAGGCTTTAGAAAATAATTCTGAAAAAAATAAAAATGATTTATTTCCTGTTATTTAATTGAAATATAAAATATTGTCTTTTAATTGATGCCCTAAATTATATAATCATCAGGTGGCGATAAATTAAAATTATTCGACTGACGGATCAATAGTGGTGCACCCCTAATATTGTTGTCGAAACAAGGTGAGCTCTATAAAAAAAATAGAAGAATTGCCCGTCTCAAAACTTTACTAGATTTAGGGCAATTAACCTAGCTTGCTACATATTAGTAATCTGTGAATTGACCTTAGTGTCATGCGTGCGTGCCGGCGTATAGTCTCTATACTCCATTAGAGCAGTTGCAGATGTGCAAAGATGCGTGAAGATAATGGAAACCCAACTTAGACACACAAAACAAAAAAGTAACAGAAGTATTTTGGACGATCTGTTCGGTAATTTGCCACGAAAATCAGCTACTTTCAAGACCTCAAACTTAACATGGGAAAATTAATGCTAAAGTTTGTAGTGGCAACCCCTCGAAAGATGTCAATGTCATATATGTCAATTGTCAATCAGGAAGAAGCAGATTGCAAAATGATTTTTCTACTGAACAAAAAGTAATTACTTAGTTAATTTTTAATAAAAGAATAATAAACAGAAATAATCAAGACATTCCAGAAACAGGATATACAATTCAATGAATTTGTGACGTGGGTTATTTAAATATTGTGACAAAAGTATTTTCGCAGTGAATTTACAATTTATATTATGAATTGAATTACTTGGAATATATTTTTATAATTACACTGCTTGCATTGAAGCCCTCTACAAGTATTACAAGTGCATTTACTACTGACATCTCATCACATAAAATATAAACATAACAGGTAAGCATTGTAAAATGTGTTGTGTTGAAACCAGTTTACAAACTTCTTAATATTAATATTGTAAGACCAATTTGAAATTGAAGGAAAGTCCGGTTTGTTATTCTAATTACTAAACTCAGAATTCAATCCTAACGTGACCTAAAGAAGAAGAACGTCAGTATTATCATGTAGGTATTTATTTTTTGCATAATTCTTCAACTGACAGCGTTGCATTATTCAACTGTCTAGAATGATAATTACTTTTGATTAACTCATTCCCATTGTTTATATAATAAAGTTTGAATTTTTTAAGCATCAATCTTTTAACAGGTATCTATCTACATTAATTTGCTTGTGAAAATAATAAAAAACTCAGACATGTCAGTGTTAAGACAGAAGTCATAATTGTTTTCAATTATACTTAATACAATCTACTTTCATATTACTTAATATTATGATAACAATGTGATGACTTAACTATTAATTTGAAAGCCAGGGTATCTTAAGATAAAAATCTGTAGGCTTTGATAAAAATACAGGTATCATCATAACATAAATCATCTCATCTTCCCCAACTAAACATGAGTACAAGAGAAGGTAAATACAAATACTAAATTACAAAGAAAACATGACTCACTAATTTGTTACTCGAATCAAAGTGTAACTGTGATACATTATTTAGATAAGATTTATTATGAAACTTTCCTTTGTTTGCAAAATTATGACAAAAGCAACAGTAACACTCATCATCTGCCGAGCCTTTTCCCAAATACGTTGTGTATCGACTCATGTAGCGACTGCCTATCTGGCCTCCACAACCCAGTTACTGGGTAGGTAATATGATAAAGATGGTAAGACTGGTTGTCAGACTTTTAGGCTTCTGACGTCCCGTAACTACTGTCAATGATCTACGAATGACAGCTGGGACCAACAGCTTAACGTGCTTTCTGAGGCAAAGAGGGGTCTTGGTATGTAAAGATGGTCACTCATCTACGGACCAACTATGGTAAGCGTTACTTAACCTGATTGATTGACTCGTGCAGCTGTTATTACTTAGCCACAAGCCCCTAAAAAGCAACAGTAACACTAAGTAGGTATTATTAGCAAAACTATTTTTTTTTGTGTTACTTGTTTTATGCTGGGCATTTATAGCCTGCAGTTTTACTTGCATCTTAAGGGACTTCTTAAAATACCTGCATAAAAATCTGTCTTTCTTCAGTATTTACAGTCACGGGACCCTCTGTTTCCATGTAACTTATTGTTTTATAGGGTCCCTACAGCAATGAAATATTTTATTTATTTGCCGTTTTTCTTTTGGTGCAAACCATAGACAGGTTAAAAAATGGACTTTATTATTTTAGATGATTGCATCAATGTATTTATCTTCATATTCTTGTTGAACCAATTTTTCTTCGAACCATTGATGAAACGTT
Organism: Atethmia centrago; assembly: GCA_905333075.3. Lineage (NCBI taxonomy): Eukaryota > Metazoa > Arthropoda > Insecta > Lepidoptera > Noctuidae > Atethmia > Atethmia centrago. The sequence goes on along the minus strand of HG995374.1, from coordinate 22,733,631 downwards.
ACTGAGTGTATAACTTGGTAAGTTAGTAGAATCGGCCCCTAGGTTCCCCTGCTGTGCTTAAAACTATGCTGGGATAGTTGAATGTCAATGTCAACACATTTGTTAAAAGTTTGTTTTGTTGTCTTTGTTCACAAAAAAACCACAACATAATGCAAGTCATTGTAGGATATTAATAAATGTCCTCAATTTACCTTTATTGAATGATTTTAAATATCATTGTGTATTTCATGTTATATTGTACCTATAACTGCTCGTTTATCACTAACACTAAGCGACACCTAATCGAATGCCTGAAAAAGATCATGCTGTTAGATTTTTAACTCAAAACGGGCATTAAAGTACTTACCTACAATAAGTAATTAAGGTACCTACATGCTGATCATGGTCATTTCCCATGTCGCCATTTTGGTATTAAGTAGAGCACACATGTCGTATTTTTTCGCTCCAGCAGGTTTAGCATGACGCTTTTTATTTCTACTCTACTGTAGCATAGAAATTTCTAAATTTCTTGAGAAAACTGTCTATTCGGAAACGCCATTGTTGTCGACAAAACGCTTCTCTACGGTTCTCGGTCTAGGCTTGCTGTCGTCACGAGCTATAATACGAGACTAGCACATAGTGCAAACTTACCACCTGGTAACACTGCCTACTTATTGATACTGCAGTCAATCGCGGAGGCTCGTTAAGGGTCAGCGCAGACTGACGGAGTGACGGCGAAGGGCAGTTTATCCGTTGCAAGGCACACTGAACGACGCGCGAACCTCACCACCACCACGCCTCCGTGCGACTCTGAGCGCCTCCAAGCGCCTCTGTTTGACGACGATTCGCGCCGTTTTATCTGTTTTTATTACATAATACAACTTTCAGCCTTATGATATCCTTACTTAATATAAAACAAAGTCCCCCCGCCGCGTCTGTCTGTCTTTCTGACTTTCTGAACTACTCAAAAGCTACTGAACGGATTTCAAACGGTTTTTACTAATGTACGGAGTGATTCACGCACGAGGAAGGTTTATGTGTATAATTTATTAAGTTTTTGTGTGAATTGGCTGAAATATGACGATTATTGTTGAAGATGTCGGAAAAAAATAATGCCAACTGGGAGCATAAGGGCGCGTTTCCACTGACGCGGAGCTGGGTGAAATCACCACTCCCGGGATTTCGAGCACTGTGATTGGCCAATTCACGGTCCGCTCCTCTCTACTCCACCCAGCTCCGCGTCAGTGGAAACGCCCCCTTACTGGCGTGCGCCGCGTAAACCAGAGATACATACATAACATTTATGTTCTGCAGGACAGTTATATTTGTTCCATGGAATGACTTTTGCATGAAAGATGTATAAGGCTTCTGCATACTGAGGCGATATCGCGGGCGCGACAGGCAGCAATATGCCTGTCGCGCCCGCGATATCCAGTCGCCACCAGTCTGTAAGAGCCTTTAATGATTCTAATTATGTAAATAAATATCTGAGTCGCGAATAATGATTCTAATATGTAAATAAATATCTGATTTTCGAACCATATTTTGATCAACATACAACCTGACACTGACATGCAAATACTAAAAACGTAGGTAACAAAATTTTAATTTCGCGGGCTATAGCTGCGTATAAAAATATACTTAATCTAAAAAATAAAATATACTTAATACTAATAAAGTTAATTTTGGTATGAAACGCTTATGCATGTTGTATTTACAACGCTCGGCCCAGCGCCAAAAGTTGAAAATCCAACAGCGCGCTTTTATTTCAGGCATTGATTTAGGTGTCGTCTAGTGTTAGAAAAAACGGGCATTACTGTGTACTTAGCTTCAGTAAAGTCTAAGGCCGAGTCGCTGAGATCTTTAAACGTTACGTAGCAAGTGCTCCGGCTAAGCGTTATTGATAACTTACTTACCAAAACTAACGTACATTGGTGCCGATTCCCTTGTTCACAAACTAAACTAAATTTAAGTTCCGTCCATCTTTTTCTTTCTATTTCATGAAGAAGAGGACGGAAGATAAATTTTAGTTTAGTCCTGTCAAATGAATCAGTGCCTGTCACTACTCCATACACGTTTAGACGTGATTAAAAACTTGCCTACTAAAATTACGTCAATTTACGTCAAGCGCTGATTAATTTGACAGGACTAAACTGAAATTGATCTTCTGTCCTTTTCTTAATCAAATAGAAAGAAAAAGATGCACTGAACTTAAATTTAGTTTAGTTTGTGAACAAGGGAATCGGCGCAATTGTTTTTAATTCGCTTAGGTTCGAAACTAGTCGGGCACGGACGGAGAAACAAACACGTAAGTGAAACGTAAAAATCTAAACAATAATATTTCTAACGAAAATGTCCAGTTTTCATTATTAAAATACTTCGATAAAACTGGTAGACTTATTCTAATAAAACTTTTCCTTAAGAGGAAATAAAAAAAACATCGAATCGAATTCGAATTTGTTCATAAGGAACAAATCTAACTAAAATAGATGTATTAATGATTCTAATGATTACAATTCTGTAAATACATAAATTTTTTATGGTCGCGAATCACATTTTGATCAAAATAAAACCTGACTCTGACCTGCAAATTGCAAAAAACGTTAGAATTTGAATTTCGCGGGCCAGCACTGTCAATGTTTTCACCAATGGACGGAGTGACGGAGCTTCATGAGGAAGATTTACGTGTCATTAAGGTTTCATATTGGCTGAAATTTGACGATATAGATACATAAAATTCTGTTCTATAGGATTCAAAAAAGGATCAGGATTCAGGATCTTAAAAAGTTCAACAAAATCTTCCGATATAGTGTGTCTATCTGCTAAGGATGACCATGACCCACAGTAACCATTTTTATCTTTCAGAATTTGATAAAAATTTAATTGTTATTTTCGAAGCTGTTTTAACCGGTTTTATATTAATCATTATCCAATAAAATATGTTATTTAAATTGGACATTTAATTTAGATTAAAATATGCCTGGATATCATATCATTCAAATGAATTCTTCAAAAGATATCACAGATTCCAAAATTACGCATAACAAAATAATAATGGTTGAAGCGGCGGACACCGCGCAGGTATGCGATCGCTTTCGTTTCCTTTTAGGGCTCCCACACAAAACTGCGAATTTGCATCGCATCGCAAAAATCTCCGAGCTCTATTATTTTTTTATTATGTTATTTTATTCAATGCGGCGTCGTATCGCATCGCATCGCAGTTTTGTGTGGGACCCCTTAACCCCGGTAGGTAGTACGTTCCCGTGGGATATTTTCCGACATCCAAGCGGGCGAAGCTGCGGGCAAAAGCTAGTCCAATATAATGTAAGTAGTAAAATTGTGACAACGAACGAGATGGATAAAGATACTCTCTGTCGCATTTATAATTTAACTAGCTGTTGCTCGCGACTTCGTCTGCGATCCAGGTCTAAAAGTAGCATAATTATGTCCACACCAGTTTCATCCATCAAATTTCATCTGAATCGATCAGCTGTTTTAGCGTGAAAGCGTAACAAATAAACAAACTCACTTTCGCATTTAAGGCTCGTGCAGACTAGCGCGATAGGTAGTAATAAGCTTGTCGCGTCCGCGATTTCGCCCCAGTCTGCACTAGCCTTGATAATATTAGTTAAGATTTATACTTACCTACTAACGACGACGGAGCGAAAGAAATGTGGAATGGAGTAATCTGCTGCAAGAACAAGCGAACGATGGGAATCTATTGAAGGTTTACTTTTTAGGTGGCGATTCGGTAATTAGACGAGAATTGAGAGCCAATTTCAAGGTCGCGTCACGTTTAGGCAAATTTCATTACATGAGAGAGAAGATTGGTGCGAGATATATAACTCTGTCTCTGTCTCTCACAATAAACCTCTCTTATTCTTTCTTTTTTAAGAAGTTTCAATTCTTTCACGTGTACCTAGGTTACTGCACAATATTTTATTTTAAAGATATTCTATGATCTAGTTCTAGGATGTCGGAAGCGCACTTTACAATTTCAATATTAAACCGCGCTGCTGTCGCGCGATTGTATGCGGCTAATTTGAAGTAGTTTATCCTGCAGGTAACCCTTATTACGATTCTCTGGGATGGCTTAACGAATCAAAATTCGGGTTTGTAAGCAACTATTTGCCAAGTAATTTAACGAGAACTTACTCGGTGGTGGTGACGTAGGCCCTTGGCATGGGGTCCCTTTATTGCCTTTGCATCTGGCATTGGTCCAGTGTAAGGATAGGACTTACGTCGAACGAATACGCCGCGTAGGCGCTGTGTTGACGCGACGTAGTTTTGGACTCAGTCACGTCTACGCGACGCTAGCGCAGCGTACATTTACGTCAATGCAACCTGCATATTATACGCTGCACCGCTGAACATACACGATGTGACCATTCAAAAAGACGACGGAACTACTGAGATGAAGGCTTTTAGAGTTTTGTGGAAGCAGGAAGAAAAAGACTTGCTGATACGTTGGGTCAGTGCAGCAGGGTTAACTGACTCAGGAGAATGAATTGCATTTAATGAAATAAACACCGGGAATTAATAGCGTGGAGAGATAATTTTATTATAATCAACAAAATACACTTGGGGTGTAACGACACACCTACGATTCCTACGAAGAAATGAAAGAATTTCGGCGTGCTCACGCCTACAAGAAAAGTTGTGTGACGTAATTATGGCCTGATGTTACAGGCTTGTAAGGGTTGCAAGCAATTTAAACACCATTGCAGGTACAGATAAACATAAACACGCAATTAGATTAGATGTGTCCCTAGGCTGGCAGCCGTGCGAAGCCGCGGCTGATCAGCTAGTATTTAAATAAAAAAACCGGCAAAGTGCGTGTCGGACCACGCACAATGAAAGGTTCCGTAGTTGGGAAGAATTTATCCCAAAAACAAACATAACTTTGTAGTTGAAAAACATGTACTCAATTTAAGTCAATTCTTCAACTTCAAATGATAGCTGGCAGGGGGAACACTTTTTTTTTCCGTGGTGGAAAATCCTCATGGATGTTCTCCGCCCTGGGGCGGGCGGAGGGATCTGTCAGACTCTTACTGACTAAAAACCACCCCGGTGTTTCACTACCACACCTACACTGGGCATCGTGGGATCTAGTGCGATCCCCGGCTGGCGGCAGCACCTCAGGCAGGCGCGGGGGAATGAGGTGTAGAACTTCCCCCGCGATGTACAATAAGCGCGCGCGTGGAACACTACGCGCTGGCACCTTGGGTCCTGCTATGTGGAGGCGACGGATGTCCCTGAGTCCGTCGCCCCTGGACCCAATTAGGGGGGCTGGAAGAGGGCGTTGTCCACCCTCCGCCGACGCCCGGTGCGCCTGCTGCGGGCAGGATGAGTGGAAGAGATCTCCCGCTCCCTTTCCACAGCCTCCTTCTGCGACAAGACTGTTTCGCTGAAGGATACCACCGCGTCCCAAGACTCCTCGCTGCCGACCATCGAGTCGACCACGGCTGGCAGCGACAAGTCGCTGCCTACTCCTGAGATGAGGGCACGGCGGCCCCTCCCAGGCGGCACACTGCCAGTGACCGCCTCAATGGTGACGAGGCCGGCTGGCGGTAGGGCGTAAAAGCCTCTCAGGGGGGACACCTGACTCAACAAAAATTAGGTAGCACTTTAAAGCTTAATATTACGCAAACGGATCCCTGTATAGTAGTAATAGTTTTGGTAGACCCGCAATATTTTGAACGGCCTATCCAATGATACCCCACACCGTGGGATGAACGAAAAAAAAAAACATATCATCCCCATTTTACGTGTAACCCTAAATAAAAAATGTTTAAAGATTTTAGTCGCCCCTCCACTTTGTCGGAGTGATTAACTAAATTTCTAGTACTAACAGTCTATGAGCTAAGCCGGGGGCAGATAGACAGACAGACGGACATGGCGAAACCACAAGGGTTCCTTGTTGTCTACGGAACCCTAAAAAGATAAATAAATTATTGCAGGTGGTTTTGGTAACCCATCCAAAAACATATACGCAATGACTTTGAATTTTTATCATTCGGGGTTACTGAAAATGCGATATGGTTTTATGCCGAGTCACCATGACTCGGCATAAAACCATACGACCGACCGTGACGGAACGTTTGCCTCATTTGGTTCAGACAACCAAACTTTCAGTGTGCAATGTGTATAATATTGTCCTGCCCAGTCAGTAAGCGCGCGTCTCTTGCGGCTAATACAACACTCGGATTTAACAGAAGACATTCCAAAAGTGCTTAAATAAAAAATAAAAAAAGTGTATTTTGGAATAGTGAAGTGTGTGCTGTGCATCCTCTTAAGTGCGGTGAATGTGATCTCAAATTGAAACAGTGATAGTAAATATTGTATTTTAACCATTTTTTTCCCATAAGTGATAGATATGAAACTAGACCCAGATGTTTTCGGATCACAATGCAACCCGTCTTACGTAGGTAATAACTTTTTCGTTTAAGTATTTGTTTCAACAGAGACATTTTTGCCATTGGAAATAAATTTATTAGTACGGGTATTTTATTAATCTATAAATCAGAATCCTATTTCAGTATTAGGTAGGTATGTGTCTGTGTTACGGCGAAGGGAAACTATTTTGGAGTTAATCAGCTGTCTGGCTCCAATAAATACCCAAAAAACATTATTAAATACACACATAAACAACAGAAGCTGCACTGTATTAAATGATCAAAAATTAACTAACTACAAAAGGAATATAATAAGTAGTACGTTCAAAGTAGATTTAGGCTTTATTTTTTCAAATTGTACTATATTTTGCCTCATTGTGGCTTAGAAAATACACAAACTTGCGTTTGTGGCTATTACAGATAATTAGCTTTGCTGTCTCCCATTGTAGGGTTAAATTCCATATCTCCAAATGAAGAACTCACCTTTTTTTTTTTTGGATGGGAAATTATCAAATATCTTCTCCCGCTCTGGGCGGAGCGGGGAGGGTGTGTCAGACTCTTACTGACTCAAACCCACCCGTGTTTCTTTCCGTTGCCTGTGTTGCCAGTTGCCAGTGGCCTCGGTAACCCTTTCGTACCTTCCCGCGATGACTTGAATCTGATGGTATATGCCTGAGGATAGGACATCCACGAAAAAAAAGTCGAACCGCGAAAGTCCCCCTCTCTTAAGTCGATAAAGAATAATTACAAATGCCCAGGAATGTTTTACATGCAGCTCACACGAAGCTTTTATAATGCCTGACTAACTTTGCAAGTGATAGATCTAGATTCAATTAAGAATAGAAAAATGAATTTCTCGCACATAAACTTGGGCATCGAATTCCTATCACTCTTTTCAGTACTCATGGCTACTAGTCGGTAACAAGTCACTTGCTATGTCTAGCAGAGCAATGATGGCCCAGTGAGCAGTGGTGGCCCAGTGGTAAAGCCGCGACTTACGGTTTGTAAGTTCGAACCCTGACGAGCGCTTTACATGTGTAAATTATTTCATCACCACTGCTCTCAAAACGGTGAAGGAATACATCGTGAGGAAACCTGAATGTCCATAGAACCAAAAATTCAAAGACATGTGACATCTACCAACCCGCACTGGGCCCGCATGGTGGATTAAGATCCACTCCCTCTCACAGAGAGGAGGCCTGTGTCCCAGCAGTGGGAAAATTATATGCTGATTATGCTTATGCTATGTCTAGCAGAGGGCGTCTTTTAACTAAAATGTGATGAGATGTTACAACACACCTAGCGTCAACCAATACGATAACCAATTTACCAGGATCTTCCATTTCCCAGCCTCTCTGAAAAGCGACATTATCGGTGCTGAAGTATATAAAGGGTATGCCTTTATAATCGCCATTAGAATACAGCCAGTGTTCTCACCGTACACATCTTCGAATTCCATTCATCATCATCATCATCATTTCAGCCGAAAGACGTCCACTGCTGGACATAGGCCTCCCCCAAGCACCGCCACTTCGACCGGTTTTGTGCTTCCCGCATCCATTCGAATTCCATTACATAGATTTATTTGTCCATCAGGTATGGAGACAGATGAAGATGTGGGCCGAGGCAACATGTTAGATAACATGCCACCCATCAGCTGCGACGTGCTAGAAGGTGAAATGGGCACCGGTTCAAATGAAATCGGTGACCTGACGTTCTGCATGGGAAATTATATCAGTGACTTCATGAAGGTGAGCACAATTTTTTATACCAAAGTTGATTGCACATGAGCTGCTTCGACTTGGTCCAAATTCGGATCCAAGTTAGCTTCCAATGGCTAACCCGGTTATTCCGTTTATCCACCCTCCACTCGGTAACGCATGTTCATCTATTCACGGGGTGAATAAATGAACACGCGTTTCCGAGTATTCACCCTAGGGTGGCTGCATTAGGGTGGACAAACGGAATAACCCGGCCAACCCATGATAAAGGTTCGAATACGACACGAGACTTTGTAGTCGTATACTGTTGATGGACGATGTAGTCCTGTGGTTGTAGAACAGTGTTTCAAATAAATAGTGTACTTTATATAATTTCTAAACATAACTGGCGAAATGTGGGTGCACTATAAGTGCACCTCTGGCTAACCCTTCGAGGAATACAGGCGTGATGTTATGTTATATGTAACTTCCAAAATATTGGAGCTAGCTTTATGAAATAAATACTGTATAATACGAACACAACTAAAATATGCTTCGTGCATCCCATTGGTCAAACCGCTTGCATCGGGCGATCGAGTCGTGAGCCGTGTTATACGATTGTCGCCTTAAAGGTGAGCGTGCGGAAGTTTGGCCAATAGTAAAAGCAATATTCTTCTTTCGATTTCCATGCCTGTTTAGTTTCTGAATGATATTGATTGTCCTAAGTATGTATATTTTTATAGACAATTTTATATCGCTTAAATCAATGTCAAAAAAGTTCCAGATTAAATTGTTTTGAATAAAAGCAGGTTATGTAAAAATGACATTTTTTACTAGATTTCGAAATGTGTACGGTACCAAATATGACATTTTTACACATTTTAGTATTTTGTATTGCCACCACAAGCTAATTAATACAGCTGTTATACGGTTTGGCATGCTTTCCACCAGATTTCTGAGCCGATGCTGAGGAATATTCTCCCATTCCTCTATCAAGGCTTCTTTCAGTTCACGAAGCGTGATTGGAGGAGGTTTTCGCCGTCGTAAACGTCGCCGCGTCGTCCCAGTTCATTGTTCGTCCCAGGCACGCTCGATTTTTATTTTTTTGCTTGGGAAATTATCAAATAACTTCTCCCGCCCTGGGCGGAGCGGGAGGGTGTGTCAGACCCTTACTGACTGAAACCCACCCGTGTTCCGTCCGTTGCCTGTGTTGCCAGCGGCCTCGGTAACCCTTTCGTACTTTCCCGCGACTCCGGTAGCGGCATGCTCAATGGGGGTTCAAGTCTGGCCACTCCATGCGTGTGATAGCGGCATCTTCAGGGTGTCAAACACTATCCGAAATGTATGGGGACGAGCGTTATCTTGCATAAAGATGGCATTCTTAAAATTTAATTCACGTATCTTTCTGCAGTTAAAGTGCCTTTTTCTATCACCACTGGCACGGTGCGGCATTCAGAAGAAATTCTAGCCCACCCGCGTATGGAGCCCCCGCCGTATGGCACTTTCTCTTCAATGCAAGCTCGGCTATAGTGCTCTCTTGGTTTTCTGTAGATACGCATCGTGCGTGTATAGCATGAACCTCGACTCCGCCGAAAACATTACTCTTGGCCAGTCATCCAGATTCCAATTCATGTGTTCTCTAACGTAACTCAGCCTTGAATTTCGATGCTGCGGTTCGAGTTTCTGACCATTTTCAGGTCTAAATGGCTTTAACTATGCTTCAGCAAGACGCCGCCTCACTGTACACGTGCTCGGATTGCTCCCTCCAGCATGTAGAAGGTGATTATTTAATTCAACAGCCGATTGAAATCTGTTTCTCAACATTGTTGAAACCATATATCGATCCTCCTGCGCTGTCGTGCACCTTGTTTGGCCTGTTCCTACTCAGCGAATATTGGGTCCAGTCTTTTCAAATCGCCGGAGCACTCTTTAAACGGTTGATAGCGACACATCAACAGTTATTCAAGGATTGCTCAGATATTTTAAAAGTTATCGCATTTTTTTAACCGAGCTGTTTTCTTTGCGGCCCAGTGTATTGTACCATTTAATCGGCACCAAAAATAATTGTCAAATACCCAGAGCGGCATCCCTAATCCTTTACATAGTTCAGTGACCTAGCGTCAGGATTTGATAGGTCAATGGACGTAGCATTATTATCTTTGGGAGCCCGTCTTGCAGACAGCACAGCTACATAATCTTGATGACTCGATGATCGACTTCCACTCTAATTCCAAAGTATTATGTCGGAATTTTTCACTTTTTGAACCATTCCACCTCCGCACTCAACTAAACATGACATGGGATAACCATGCTCATAGATATTCCGAAGCCCACCAGCAAACCTCATTATATGCCTACTTCGGCATTAAATCTGCATGCTGCATATACTCTTACATTTACAGCCAATTATGGCAAATTAAGGTCAACATTCTGAAAACTCAACATAGGTTTACCTAGGTATGTTGAGTTTTCAGAATGTTGACCATAAATTCTTATATTTGACTTTTTAAATTTTGGGACATAACATTTTATATCCCAGAATTTAAAAGCCGCTCAACAAATTCTGTCTGCTTATCGAACGTTTTTCTATATATTTCATATCGCTATCAATCACATAATCGCACTCTATTAATTATAATTATATGAACGATAATGATAATAATTTAGTTGCGAACTTGCGACGCATAGTCTGGCCGAAATAAATAATTTAATTCGTGTAAAAAAAACTAGGTAGGTCCGCATTATAGTAGGACAGATGACTGGCAACTAGCGTTTGTGCTGTTCATTTGGACTGATGCTTTTCCAGCCGTTAAGCCAGTACTAAAATCATCTTTGATTCTCTCTGAGAGGGAGAATCTTTCCAACTAAGAACAAAATCAACTATTTACTTGTCATGGAGCGTTTAGAAAGAACCAAAGCGCCAGTGCGAATTATGCAGTGTATGCGTTTGCAGATGTTACGAAACCGCATGCGAACACCGGAGAAAACCGCGCTGTGAGTCTGCGGTTGCTAAATGACGGTTCCAAGGAATACATAAACTTACAAGTGTATAGGTACCTGCTTTATTTAGTTTAATATTATATGACTGAGCACATTATCATATCTTAAAATCTTAATGTTAATGATAACATCGCATCTGGACTTCGTACATGTAGACTTTGTACATGTTCCAAATTATTTATATGCTTTTATCATCTTGCAAAATGTTATAGTCCAATGTGAGCTGTGCTGTTGACCTGTGTGTTTACCTTGGCTGGGTTCAATCAACCTTATAAACTAGTAATTAGGACACTGAGAAACGTCAGTCACGTTGACGTTGGTTGGTGATGACCGCCGACTTCAATACTTCATCACTAGCTAGTTTCTATAAGGCTATGCCCGCACTACGATTTTAAACGTTGCGATTTTTAAACTCCGAATAAAATCGCAAACGACCAAAAATTTTTCAAGCGAATTCTCAAGCGATTTTTAACTGCAGTGCACGGTCTCTAATATATTAGTATTTTTCACAGATCTGCGATTATTATCCGCAACAATTAAAATTCGTAGTGCGCGCTTAGCCTTACAACACTTAAAACGTCATCCCCTCCTATTGTCGACCAATCGTGTACCAGCCGAAAACATCATCCTCCTGCCCTTATCCTAGTTTATCTGGGTTCCATGCTGTGTCCTAATGTCTCTATCAGTGAAAGCTGTTATTTTGACATTACAGACACTTCAATTTGATTTATTTGTATAGCTATAGATATTGTGGCGTGACGCACTGCCGTGGGTCCAGAATAAACTAAAATATTCACATTCATTCATACATAAAAGTTTTCTCGTAATATGTTCCTCATTTCTCTGCATCCTATTGACGACCAATCACGTACCTGCCGGAAACATCATCCTCCTGCCCTTATCCTAGTTTATCTGGGTTCCATGCTGAGTCCTAATGTTTCTATCAGTAAAAGCTGTTATTTTGACATTACAGACACTTCAATTTTATTTATTTGTATAGCTATAGATAATGTTCCAAACGTGGCGTGACGCACTGCCGTGGGTCCAGATATAAACTAAAATATTCACAGTCATTCATACATAAATGTTTTCTCGTAATATGTTCCTCATTTATCGGCATCAGATGTCCATGACAACTGCTGATGCCAGAAAAATCTCAACCTGTTGAAGTTCCATCCTGCTTCCACTCAAGACGTCTGAAGCTCTGATACTGAGTAAGAGCTCTCTGACAGAAAAATATAATCTTTAGCACGAGTTAACAGGGTCACGATAGCCACTAAAACAACATCCTAATTCAAGATTACTCAAGTTGGGCTAATTATACTTGAGTTTATTGTTACCAATGCACAAGGCAGTGAAATCCTTATCAAAATAGTTTCTATCGCAGCAGGCAAAAAGGTTTTATACCTGCACTCTTTTTGTCATAAATTCATAATGCAGTCACATTGTAAAAGTTTTATTGTTTCAAGCAATATCTATAATATACAATATAATAGGAGAATCTGACTGGACTGATATTCAACGCACAGCCAAAACTACTGGGACTAGGAACGTGAAATTTAGCACTCGGCTTCCTTTTATAATGTAGGGGAGCACTAAGAAGGGATTTTTGGAAATTCGATCTTGAAGGGGGTGAAAAGGGGGGATTTTATTTGTATGTTATTATTCCTTGAGTTAATAAACTTGAAACTTGGCACGAATGTTTATCTAAGTAATTTATAAAGTTAGTCATTGTAAACTACCCCCTAGACTGGGATGGGGGGGGGGTGTCAAAGTATGTATTAAAAATTGTTTACGTGACGTACTTATGATTAACTCGAAACTCAGTATGTATACTTAAAATCGAAAATAAAGAATAACATGTATCATGGTTTGTCAAAATTCTACCCCTAACGGGTTGAAAAGGGTTAGTAAATTTTACAAGGTCCTTCCTTGCTTCCTTTACTGCGTGCCTTGATTAACTCGAAAGTTGGCACTCATAAATTAAAGAACAAAATAGTAAAAAAATAAACAGTACAAAATTTCTTGGACTACAAATAGACTCAGATATCCACGCAGGAGAAGCCGCGGGCAAAAGCTAGTGTGCTAATAAGCCGAATCTTCTTGCATTGCAATTCTATTTCATTAGCACCAGCACGACGTCTAGCAAAAGTAACACAGACAAGTTCTTTGTGTTATTAACAAGTTCTTTGGAAAGTAATTGGAGACAACACTAGAGTAATAAGTACAAAGATCTTTTGGCGCTTGAATGACGTTGACAGGGTGGCGCTGTTGGTAAACATTTTTGAAATTGTTTTGTGTAAAATGTATTGAAAAAACAAGATGTTGGCGTTAGTTCCGATTTTGGCCAAGTGCCAAAAGATCCTTGTACAGTTGTACTAGTTAGAGCTTCCACTGAATGAAAGGGTATTTTACGCAAAGCTATGAAAAATACGATTTCGACGACCAGCGGAAGTTTAACCAAAAAAAATCAGTAATTCATTAAGAATCGGGCAAAAGCGCCTAGTTATGTTAATTAGTGACACAGTGATTGTCCAACGGCCGTGAACTCTGAAGTCGCGTCATTTCTCGAGACCGCTTAGCAATCACAAACATGACTGGCAGTATTCGTGCCATGTAAAACACTTTTTAACTAAACGGATTCCTGTTATGTGTTTACTCAACTTATGTTCCTTGAGGCTTACAAGTCATCACTGAACATTGGCCTATTATTTTTCGCCACATCCGGTTGGGAACTAGTTTTCTAAATAGATTGAGACAAGATTTTTGTTTGCTTAAGTAATTGTTATTTTGTCTTGTCTTCAAAACATAAAATAACATGTTTGTCGTGCATCATTGTCAGTGTAATACTTATTATTATCACTTATATTAGTTGTAATCGCGTTAACAAACATTTAAATATCTTGACCGCCAAACCATTAAATATAATATTCAAAATATCCTCAAATATGATTGCTGTTTTAGATCAATAATCTGCAATACGTGAAGTGTTCTTATATCATATTAATACCTACTTTCCCTCGAGTAGGTAAGGTAGGTAGGTAGAGAAGAGCATATTACTTTTGCAATAATTTACAAGCGTCATTTGAAATAGGCGACTTGAACTTAGCCGACCTTTATAAACTGATCTCTAAAAACAAACTCACTAGAAGTTGTTGAATCACCGGAAAACGACCATAAAACTTTAGGCAGGACATTAAAAAACAATGCTCGATGAAGTAAAGGCTGTACTGTTCACAGTGTACTGTCAGTCGTTCTATACATGCAGTCTGTGGGTCAACTACACGCAAAGGGCATACAGCGCTCTGCGCGTACAATACAAGAATGCATTCAGGGTGTTGGTGGGGTTGCCGCGCTACTGCAGTGCTTCTGGCATGTTCGCAGAAGCAGGCATTGATGGCTTTCACGCCATCATGCGCAGGGTACGCGTCAGCCCCAACAGCATCCTGAAAACTATAGCTGACAGGTGGTACAGTCCCATACTGGGGCATTGGATGTGCTTACATGCCACTGTGGTACATAATTAATAATTGTTATGTTTTTGTTCTTCGGGTATAGATATAAGTACTAACATTAGTTTCTTAGTTGTGTGTAGTACTAACCAAATGGACTTTGTCTGAATAAAAATAATTTTATTTATTTATTACAAACTTATTGGACCCACTGCAGAGTTGACGTTTCTCTGCAAAAGCCAAACCTTAAAGTAACGGAAAAGTAACTAAAGTGTCGTCTAAATAAATCAATATTAAAGAAAGTTTAGAAACACCTCCGCTACATGGACATCTCTTGTTTTTCTTTCTTTTAACTGATCACTAATACATGATTAAGAAAGACATAATGCAATGTCCGTTGCGGTTTCATCTGCCTCTTTTATTTATTTTTGCAATTGAAATTGGCAATATCCCGGACGAGTGTACCTCACTTAAAATTAATGGACGACTATCCAGCGGGGTAATTCCGTAACACACATAAAATAACAATTGATTGCAACGGGTTTCGTTTTGACAGTTCGCCCACGTTCATTGCTTTATTTACGTTGTGGAGCAGACGAGTTTTCCAAAGCTTTGAAGCAATGGATTAGCAATATCCTTCAAAGTTCTTGGAATTGTGATTCAGTGTGTTACGCAGTTAGGGTACTGGAAAGGGCTCAAATCGGCCGGATATAACGGATCATTTTGAGTACAAAAATAATGTGGTTAGGTTTATTTGAGAAGATGTTACTTAATTTATTCGGGTCGAATGGTCGTTGGTAGTAGCACTGTTAATTATTCTGATCTCGGTCTTGTTTGTGCCTCTCAGTTTTGGTTTGTGACGTGTATAGAAATGCTTTGTCATGGTGACGTCTTATTTCCCCCACCATAAATGGAAACGCTAGTTCTCAATACTGCTCCGCATTAGATATTTAGGTTATCTATCATATTTGCATACATGGTATATTGTGTGCCCCGTTGGTCTCGTGGTCGCAAGTGCGACTGCTGAGGGTGGAGTTTGATTCCCAGGTCAGGCAAAGTGGTATTGGGTTAGGAATTTCTCAGTAACAGCCCGGAGTTTAGAATTTGGCGGTGTGAAACCCCCGTGCTTCGGAAAGCATGTTAAACTGTTAGTTAGTCCTGCGCCTGATCTCTATCCGGTCCTGTCAGATAGTCGTCTCTTCGGACTAAGAGAGTGATGGAAGAGTGAGTGCACCTGTGTCTGCGCATACACTTGTGCACTATGATACCTCCCGCGTAGATGGGAAGTCTCCGCTGAGATTAGCCGCCATGGCCGAAATTCGGTCTGGAGGACTATATTTTGTTTCTGAAATATATTATGATGTTAGGTCCATCGTGGTTTATTTCGAAGGATCAACAATATGTATAGCGTAAGCACAATTAGCACATCATCACGAAACTCGGCCATACTAACTAATATGTACTATTTCAATGGTGCCGCAGCATCAGCCGTGGCAAAACAGGTGTCAGAACTTGATACTCCCAAGTAAGATTGCGATCAAGTTTCAATGATTTGAAATGATTTTATTTTCTGTAAGTAGGTTTATACAAACACTTTTACACGTCAATCATACTTAGAAAAAAACTAGATGAGCTCGGCGTTTCCTATCTGACTACTCTGAGAAGAAAGGCCGAAACAAACTCAGAGGTCACAGTCTCTTTTAAAGTCCAGACATAATCTTGGTCAGATCATGTGAAGGCCATGTAGATTGGAGTCTGAAATGGTCTTTTGAGGAAAAAACCACACTGATTGAGTGGACCTATCCAGTCAGTGCACGCATTTGTCAGTAATCGTGCAGCTCAACTCAGAACTTAAGGAGCTCAACGATTCGACGAACAATACCAAAGAAAGGACATTTGAGTAGGCCGCATAAATGACTCAAACTGCCAGACTAAGATGAAAACTAAATGAGAGAAATAATAAAAACAATAATCCACATAGTCTTCACATTCACAATAATTTAAAAAAAGAATATAATACTTCAAAAAGTAAATATTAATGTCATAGTGTATAAGTATAACAAAATCATCAATGTCACACTTAGTATAAAAATAAAATTAGTTTGTTGCCTGGGGGTACATTGGAGTAGCTTAATTAATCCCAAGCCTTTTTGTCGTCCAAGTAATCTTTAACTTTATAGAAACCTTTTTGACAGAGTTTCTGTTTAATAAATGATTTAAATTTATTGAGGCTCAGTTCTTTGACATGGCTTGGGAGTTTGTTGTAAAAACGTATACTTTGGCACTTAAATGAATTACTAATTTTTTGGAGCCTAGTCTAATATTGTGACTTGATCAGCTTATTTGGATTGTACACTCATTTTAAGGGGTTTATACACTCGAAGTTCTAAATTCTACAGATTTAATGACGCCTGAGTCGTGTCGTGCATTCGCGAATCGTGAAAGGAGCACATAGTGACTGACTACGCATCAAAGACCATTATCGTGTGAGGAAAAATCCGTAGCTCACGTTTGTCATGACGTTTTACTTCTACTCAATGGGGAGTCACCTTACTTTCAATAGCAAGGTCTTGTTAAAGTTGGTGTACCGTTTATGTACGAGGGCGACACTGAAAGTTCTTAGAAAATCAAAAACTGAACAAACTAGCAAGTTATTAGTTACATATATCTTTTCAAAATATAGTTTCCATTTACATCAATACATTGCTGCATCTGATGGAACCACTGAGAAAGGCACTTCACCCACTCGTCCTTAGGGGTCTCTTCGACGGCATTTTGAAACGCAGCTACTGCTTCCTCGGCGTCTATAAAACGTTTTCCTCGAAGTTTTTCTTTTATTTTCGAAAATAAATAAAAATCATAAGGTGCGAGGTCGGGGCTATAGGGCGGGTGACCCAGTAATTCCACGTCTGACGTCGCCACGCCAAGTAGTCGATTGTTTGCTTGGCGGTGTGCGACGAGGCGTTCTCGTGGCGAAGGAGGATCCTACTGCGAGGTCGTTTCTCCCGAACTTTTTCCAAGATAAGTGGCAAACAATTGTTAGTGTACCACTCTGCAGTAACTGTTTTTCGATCCTCTAAAACAATTGTTGCGTAATGATCTGTCCTTCCGAAGAACGAGGCCACCATTGTTTTTCCCACACTTCTTCACTTTAGTTGGCAACTCCTCGGAAGGAAACACCCAGACAGCAGACAGTCTCTTAGTTTCAGGATCATAACAATAAATCCAGCTTTCGTCACCCGTAAGTATGTCGAACACAGCATTTGCTCCGTTAAATCTTTGAATCATTTCACGACACCAATCAACGCGACGGAGTTTTTGGGCCTCTGTCGAATTATGAGGTATCCACGGGGCACAAAGTTTCGTGACCGCTAAATGTTCATGGAGGATTTTGTGCACTTGACTCATACCGATGCCTAAGCTTGTCCGAATCTGCTGATAAGTCACTCTTTTGTCAGTCTCTATCATACGCCGCACAACACTGATGTTATCTTCAGTCAGGCTTAAGATTAGTGCGACCACGTTTAAACTCATTAAACCAGTTGTAAACAGTGGCACGAGGGGGGTGGTACGATGGGGCTTCATCGTAAAAGGCCAATCGAAGTCTATCATAACTTTCTTGTTGACTTAAATGACAGCGAAAGTCATAAAAAATCATTGTACGAAAATTTTCTCGCGTTATATTCACCCTGACGTGGCACCGACAATTTTCAATTTGCCGCCAAAACGTAAACAAATGACAAATTAATAAAATATATACACATAATATAATAATATATACATATAATATTGACAAAGAGTTCCATTTTCAAAAGTTTTTTATTATATCGTTTGGCCAGTTCTAAAAACTTTCTGTGTCGCCCTCGTATACCTAATTGTTATTATTGAACCGGAGAATTCCACTTACGCCATTTGCACCACATTTATTATCACAATAATCCATATTATTTATAGAATCTCCTATAGCGAACCGTAGGTGTTCTACAATCAGCGTATAACTCGCATCGTCGTATTAGGAAAACGCTTATGAATGTAATATTGCCCATGAATATGGTAAGTAAGTTCTTACAAGTCATTGATCACGACTTCGACCACGTGGTTTGCGTCTTTGCATCTCGAATTTATAAATTAATCATCATACCTACCTACTATCTATATTTGAAGGTCGTAGCATACCTAAATTGTTAGGTTGAGGTATTGTGTCAATAGTATATTGATTCATATTATGTTAATTACACCTTTTATTTAATAATTATGGGGTAAACTTTTGCAGCTAGAAGTAATTTATAATGGTACTAGCTGCGCCACGCGGTTTCACCCGCTGTTTTAGCCTGCCTGTAGTACTTGTACTCATAAATAGTCTGCTCTTGCCAATTGCAATGGCATGTCAAAGCTACAAATGTCTGTGATATTTTATGACTTTAGACGTGATTTCACCCGTTTTGCCGTCACGGATACAAATCCGTGAAAAAGTAATGGATGTATTGTTGGCATATATACAAATATATGCCAACAATATTTCCATTACTTTTTCTTATGGTAAGAATAGGCTAATTGTAGTATCGAACATCGAACTAATTAATATAACGTTAATTAACACACTTTAAAAAAACATAACCGCGAATACCCATGTATAATTATTGTTCCGCGTTAACGTAGACGCTAATGTGAATGGTGACAGTACTTAGCCAATGCAGTCTCGCAAATAACTGGATTTTGCGACTACGCCAATATGAGCAAACAGAACATAAGAACGCGTTGAACGGAATGCAAACATATAGCCAATAAATAAACATTGTTACTTGCTTACACATCGCAGGTTCACAACACGCTCCGCCATGACAAAGCACATTTTTATCAGCTACCTTCATAGCTAGCTAGTGTACTTCATTTTTGTCAAGCTGTGTTAACATAAGTGTCTAATTTTGATGGAAATTGTTGTTTTTTTTTTAAACTGGGCTATTTCTAAATGTTCACATAAATTGATGTATTATTTGAATTTGTAAATTCTGTCTGCTATCGTCGCTATTTGTTGCATGAGGAGATGGAAATCGATTTTTTTAATATATTTTTTTAAAATGCTCATAAATGATTTTGTAAGAGGTGTGTTGCTGTCGACGATAAAGGCTCCTACATACTGGCGCGACGCGACACAAAGGCACCGCTTGTAGCGCTACACGCGTCGCGCGACATGTCGCGCCAGTATGTAGGAGCCTTAACAGTGTGGGACCTTGGACCAAGCAGTAATGGTGACCATACATTTTATTATCTAAGCGGAATAGTTTGCTTTGTACAACGATGACTGGGCGATATTTATCTATTTCTGAAGTTTAGGTACTAAAAGCCTTGGGCCATAGGAACGCTTTTGTTCGTCTGCTGATGTAATAAAATAAAAAAGCGTTATCAAATAAGAGCATGATTATAAATACCTAATTTAATTATAAATGTGTAATAAAAATTCTAATATCAGTAATAAGTAAAGCAGGTCAATTGTATAACGTAGAGACCTTATAATTTTAATAATAATTTACTTAATAAAAAAAACGCCTACTACAAGTTTACGTTTAGCCAACAATGGTAAAACTTCTATACAATTATAGTGCCAAATAATAAACGAAAGCTAAAATATTTTAAATTACAGGTGCAAGTAATGATGGTTCGGAATTAGAATGTTAGGTAGTAGCGACCCGCATTCTTTCACCACTGTGCGGATCGCCCGGAGCACACGGTAGAGCATACGGTGGAGGTCTGCCCAGCTTGGGCAGAGCACCGCCGTGTCCTCGTGGAGGTGATCGGCGGCGGAAATCTCTCGCGTCCGGCCCTGGTCCAGGCCATGGTACGGAGCGAGAGGGCATGGGAAACCGTCACCTCCTTTTGCGAAGCAGTAATGCTTGCGAAGGAGGAGGCGGAACGGGTGAGGGTAAGACAAAGTTCGCGCCCTCACGCTCCTAGCCGCCGCAGGAGACGCCCTGGGCTTCGGGAATCCCAGACCGATTCCCGGCTACCGTAGGCGTGGGCTTGCGGACGGTGAGCAATAGGTAGCTCGCCGTCCGATAAGGACCAGGCCCGGGTCGACGGCGCGTTGTGTTCCACGCGCACCTGAAAGAGATGTCAGCACAAGTGTAGGGGTCCGCTGGGGTCGGTGCCTGCCGCGGTCGCGGGAAAGTCCGAAAGTGATACCGTGGCCTCTGGCAACACTGGCAACGGAAGGAACACGTGTGGGTTTTAGTCAGTAAGAGTCAGACACATCATCCTGCTCCGCCCAGAGCGGGAGAAGTTATTTGATAAATTTACACCCAAAAAAAAAGGATCTAGGTTTATTCAAAACTGTGTTTGAGACTTTAAATTTCAATTACGTTGGGACATTATAATTTTTAGTAAGTACCTAATACTGATACAAAAATAATCTAACAACTATGAGAAAAAACATTTGGTACATTAATACCTGAATCTAACTAAAGGTAAATACACAAAAGTAGATATTTACGAGGGAATAAATTATCATCATGACAAAACTACTAGAAGTGTCTGTGTAATTGAGTATCGCTAATTATTCTGACAACATTGTACTACAGTTTTTATAACTTCACTATACGTAGAGGCTTAGTACCTTGTTTAGGCTATTATACAGAAAAGGTCCTAAAACACATAAAACCGATTAGCAAACGCATGTTTAGTTTGAGGCTTTATGCAAACCTAGTCCTTCCTTCACTTATCGGAAGGTACTGAGCCAAAGGGAAGTGCAGTGTGCTGGTGTAGTACTATGATACGAGGGTAATTCAATAAATACTTAGCCTACAAAAAGTAAACGAAAATTTTGGAAAAGTGGCAATTTATTTTTCAACAAAGTCTCCTTTTAGTTCGATACACTTAGCCCAGCGATGCTCCAACTTTTTTAACCCGTCCGAAAAATGTTTTTGTCAAACTCTGCAAAATAGGCCTCCGTGGCGGCGATGACCTCCTCATTTGATCCATATCTATTCCCGGCGAGTGATTTTTTCAGATTAGGAAACAGAAAGAAGTCACAAGGGGCCAAATCTGGAGAATACGGTGGATGGGGCAACAATTCGTAGCGTAATTCGACCAATTTGGCCATGGCAACGGCAGACGTGTGAACCGGTGCGTTGTCGTGGTGAAACAGCACTTTTTTCTTCGCCAGATGGGGTCGTTTTTTCTTTAATTCGGCGTCAAATCGGCCCAATAAATCGGCATAGTAAAGCCCTGTAATTGTTTTACCCTTCTCGAGGTAATCGATGTAGATCACACCTTGTGAATCCCAGAAAACGGTGGCCATAACTTTTCCGGCCGATTTTACAGTTTTCGCCTTCTTTGGAGCACGTTCCCCGGTCTGGATCCATTGTTTTGATTGCTCCTTGGTCTCTGGTGTGTACCAGTGGATCCAGGTTTCATCGACGGTCACAAAACGACGCAAAAACTCCGCTGGATTCCGCTTAAACAGCGCCAAACACGTCTCCGATGTGGTCTCACGGTTGCGCTTGTTTTCTGGTGTGAGTAAACGCGGCACCCATCGCGCCGACAGCTTTCTCATGCCGAGTTCCTCGTGAAGAATATGATGCACTGTTCCTTCTGAAATGCCTACAGTCTCAGCTAGCTCCCGAACCTTCAATCGGCGATCTGCCAATACGAAATCATGGATTTTTTTTAATGTTTTCCTCCGTAGCAGCTGTTTTCGGTGCACCTGGACGTGGTTCATCAAAAACCGACGTACGGCCACGTGCAAACTCGTTGAACCAATTCTTGACGGTGGCCATCGATGGAGAAGAGTCACCCTACACAGCATCCAAGCGCTCTTTGATTTCGATGCGCGTTTTCCCTTCCAAAAATAGGAATCGAATCACCGAACGATATTGCTGTTTTTCCATTTTTGTAAAACCGATCGACACGTTCGCTTCCATAAGTTGTCAAATTAAAACAAATGAAGGGATTGGAATG
Organism: Atethmia centrago; assembly: GCA_905333075.3. Lineage (NCBI taxonomy): Eukaryota > Metazoa > Arthropoda > Insecta > Lepidoptera > Noctuidae > Atethmia > Atethmia centrago. Next base: position 22,711,152 of record HG995374.1, on the reverse strand, counting down.
AAAATTTGAAAAAATAATTAAAAAAGAATGTGCTACACTGCCGTACTGTTAGCACATTACATCAATTACATGCTATGTAAATATTGTATGCTGGTGCGTAGAAAATCTAAAGGGCGAATGGTAGCACTCAAAGTGCAATTCTAAAGCGACCTTTAGAATTTGCTCTTTGAGCGCGCTCTAGAGGGAGTAAAATTGTTTTTGCCCACCCCAAGAAGTTAAGCATTAGTAAGAATGTGTTGACACAAAGTTAAATACACCTGTTTAATTAATTTGTAGTCGGCTATGTTCTGTAAATTCTTAAAAACATAATTAATTTGCGCACTCTGTTCCCTACATCTCAAAATTTGCCTATTATGTTCCCACTGCTGGGACACAGGCCTCCTCTCTGTGAGAGGGAGCGGGCCGTAATCCACCACGTGGGCCCAGTGCGGGTTGGTACATGCGAATGTCTTCGAATTTTTAGTTCTAGGGCATAACGGTTTCCTCACGATATTTTCATTCACCGTTTTGAGAGCAGTGGTGATGAAATAATTTACACAAAGTAAAGCACCTGTCTGGGTTCGTTTACTGTCTGTTTTCACAACCAACTGAACCAACATTCTGTTAGGACGATAACAAAATAAAAACTTGGAAATATTCAGTGATAAAAACTTCTCTGAGAGAGCCCAGCTACAGGAAGTTAACCGCAAGCTATATGTATCCGCTGCAGCTTTGAAGAGATTGCGTAATTTTCTACCGACTACCACCAAGATTGCGCTTGCACAATCGCTTCTTCTACCCATCCTTGACTATGCTGATGCCAGCTATCCTGACCTTACCCAAGACCAACCACCTCCAGTAACCTTAAAATAGAGGATAAGCTACCTGTTTATGTGCTTATTAGTTTTTACAATTATAATTTATATGCGGTGGCGCTCTTAGGCGCCTTCATAATCTATTGACTTAATGTAGTTGATCTCTGCGTATTTGCGCGCCGGGCAACTTACATCACCAGTTGGATGATCACATTTCATCTTGAAGCGTTTGCACGTCGCACATTGAGCTGGAGAAGATTTGCTGCTGCATTCTTTGAAGGAGTGTCCAGTCTGTCCACAGTGGTTACAAGTAGAACTAGTTTTTCGGCAAAACTTGGCTGCGTGTTCGAACTGCTGGCAATTGAAGCACCTGGTTAAGTACCATCGTGAAATCTCTCACAGGGCATGATTACTAAAAATCCGGCTTTGGTTTATCATGCTAGCGAGTAGTTCCAAGATGTAGTTTCAGGTAAGAAGGTCTTTCTTACCCGATTTACGGCTTAATACCCTCAAGGGCATTAAGCCGTAAATCGGGCGAGCGAGTCCTTGCTAGGTATATTCGGCAACTTGTCTGAAAGGTTTTGCTCGTGAATATAGTCAAACACCTTCTCGGTAAGGAAAACGGCCAATGACAGCGAGCCTAGGGCGGCGTTTAGAAGGTTCTTCTATTGTAAGGTCCAATGATATTTTTTTTTCCGAATTCTTGAGTTTGTCAATATCGTCTTTATTTTCGGTGCTAATCATGACGCCATTTTTCTCTTTTCTCAGGCCACGGGCATGAAGCTTAAGTTGTTCGGGGGAGATTATCTTTGGACAAGTGACTTGGTGTCGTCACTTGTTTGGGTCTTATCGATGGGATAGATGGCGACTGATCTCAAATTTACAGGACGGACAAAGTTATCGGAACCTTTCTTCACTACTCGTATGCTAGCATAAGAAGTATTTTCCGAGGGATTAACTTAGTCTCTACGACCTCTTTGAACTGCTGGAGAGGGTTGACAACGTTCTGGTGAATTTGTAGGTGCTAGATTGTGGTATGGGCCTGGATCATTTTCGACTTCAACGATTGGTATAAGCCGGCCATCTGAATCCCATTTGAAACCTTCCGTTAAGAGTGAGTGTGGAGCTTCGATCAATATTATTGATCGAAGGTGTGGAGACACGAAGCTTCTGGTCCGAGTTTATTTTCCCATCACCAGTGCAAAACAGTGCAAACTTCGTTCAGAATTACATCTATAGATCCTGACCATTTCTGGATCTCCGGCGTACTGATGACTTCAATCGGCAATTCATTCTCCGCGAGTGCTGTAGGATTTGGGTCACTCGAGAGTAATGGTTCGGTAGGCGTCGGAGGAGGACTCCGCTGTAGTGATTGGCTACGACCAAACGGGCTCCATCCTTTTACTTTTATACTGACTGCGAAAATAATTATATTTATTTGTCGTAATTGTTTATTTCATTATAATCAATACGAAACACGCGTCCGCTTAGGCGCTCCACCCACTGCACCGCTCTCCGTTGCGTAGTGCGGGGCGGCAGATTTAACATTGTATCAGTTTGTACGAGTATAGAAAACAAAATCTGCACGCGGGACGCGCTGGGAGTGCGCAGATTTTTTGCTATGGCCGCCCCGCGCTTCGCCACGGGGCGCGGTGCAGTGGGTAGAGCGCCTCAGTCTCACGACTCGTAAAGCGATCACGATTATAACTTATGTATGAATGACCCTATAAAACAGTGAGTTTGGTCTGGATAGCCGGGGATGATATCCAAGCGCTAAGCTGTAGCTAATAAACGATGTATGCCAGTTGTTACTAAAAAGCGCGCTGTTGGATATTCACCACACGGCTCCGCAGGCATTCATTTATGTCGGCTAGTGTGAGTGGAAACGGACATTAAAGTTAAGTTTGTTATTATTCTTAGGACGCTGGCGCGTGCCTTTTATACTTTTTGCTGTGTCATCATCAGCCTTTTCCCAACTATGTCGGGGTCGGCTTCCAGTCTTACCGGTTGCAGCTGAATACCAGTATTTTACATGGAGCGACTGCGTATCTGACCTCCACAACCCAGTTACTGGGTAACACGATACCTCTTGGTAAGACTGGTTGTCAGACTTTCGGGCTTCTGACGACCCGTAACGACTGTTAAAGATCCACCAGCCGGGACCAACGGCTTAACGTGCTTTCCGAGGCACGGAAGGGTCTTGGTATGTAAAGATGGTCACCCATCCACGGACAAACCGCGGCAAGCGTAGCTTAAGCTGATCGATCGACCCGTGCGGCTGTTATTACTAAGCCACAAGCCCCTCGTTAACTAACTTTTTGCTGTGTATTGCATTGTAATTCCATTTTCGAACTCGCAGGTTATCCCTGTGTATAGATAAACGAAATACTTATGTTGTTTTCTACTTGATTAATTATTTCTTAATGCACGTGTACCAATCTTTTGAGAATTCTAGGGTGAATGAGACTTTACCAAACTTGAAACCATCGACCCCGTTTGTTTAGTTGTGTTGTTTTGGAGCACATTGTTCGAACATTCGGTGTGTTCAAATATTTTGTTACAGCATATGACAATAGGTTATGTTTTCAGATGATGTTCACGATGCGGTCACACCACATGTTGACTGACGTCGTGTTGGAAGTCGGCAATGAGCTGTTCCATGTTCACAAAGTCGTCCTAGCTGCGGGGAGCCCGTATTTCAAAGTGAGTATTTTGAGTATATTTTTTTTTTTGTCTCGAAGACGTTCGTGCAAAATTTGAGCAGAAGTACGCTTGAAACGAAAAGTCGTTCCAAGCGTACATCTGCTCAAATTTTGACACGTACAAAAATCCAATAAAAGTCCAACATCTTTTAAGAAAGATGTTGGATTGTTATCGGATTGTTGACATACATGATAGGTATTAGAATAGTACGGTACATCACGTGGGCAATTGAAAAGGGAAGCCATTATCGGGTATCTTACGTCAGCTAGAATCAGAGCGTACTCCAGCAGTCTTAGCATGACGCTCTCTATTTCTTCGAAGAATAGACACGGATCTTTCTATACAAAGTGACATTTCGTTTCTCCATTTTTGACATCTCACCGTAGAAATCCTTTTACATAAAAAAAGGACCTAGACAAAGATCGTTAGAAACGAAAGACAAAATGACAGATTGTAGAAAGAGCAGTGTTTATTCTTCGAAGAAATAAAAAGCGTCATGCTAAGCCTGCAGATGATCATAGAATTCCTTCTATGTATAATGCTGATGTGTCATGTGTGAAAAAACTTCTTAGCACAAGTTCATTAATCACATGTAATTTCTACACATTCATATACCTACCTTGGACAAACTCGTCCTATTGGACTGTCTAAAAATCATTAGTATTTGATGAGTTTCGTTTTTTTCCTCATCTAAGCTTGTTATAAAGTCGAGATGTCACGTAACTCGTAATCATAACTATTTTATTGTAATGTTTATCGCACACGGGTAATTAAATACTTGCCAGTCATCCTGTACCAATAAAATACAATAATATTAATATATGTTATACACAGTACATTTGTTATGTTCATTACTAATGGTTTATTAATCTAAATATATCCTTTGAAGGTAACCTACTCAAATTATATTTGTATGTCTCTTACATCTTCATTTACGGCAGCCCACCCATTTTCTAAAAGGCTAATCAGCTCAAAAATTTGCTACAACAAGATAATCAGCCTATAATGTTCCCACTGCTAGGACACAGGCCTCCTCTCTGTGAGAGGGAGTGGGCTGTAACGCGGGCCTTAGCGGTAGATATCACATGTCTTCGAATTTTTGGTTCTAAGACATGCCGGTTTCCTTACGATGTTTTCCTTCACCGTTTTGTTATTCATTCACTCATTCATACACGTTCAATGAGTAGGTATCTACTTGTGAAGTTGTTCGATAAACAATGACTCCTTATATAAGGCGAGCCTCTAAGCCCCACAAATATTGTTCCGAACACACATTTTCCGAAGTATATTTTAAACGTACACGATGACTTGAATGTTTCATGTTCTCGCTACTTAGTAAACAACGTTTAATCCCCGTAATCTCTAGATAGAAATGTTTTTGTCCAGCACCTTTTTGCTATTTATGTATAGTTTAATATGGTTTCAACAGTATTACCCACGTGATTTTTTGCGTATTGGATTTTCAACGCACTGTTTATCGCCGAGGGTTGGAAATCCAACAGTGTGTTTTTTTGACGTGCTGGGATGACTGGGATGCACTCTGTTGAATTTTCAATGCTCGGCTTAACACCGAGAGTGGAAAAACGAGGGCGCGAAAAACAAACGTCGCTTTTAAAAATTGCTAGGTCTGAAAACATTATTATTAGAAACTGTTTCCGTGTGGAGACAGACATAACGGTCTGATTCAATAATTCCGATCTAGATTAAACCAGTAAGTATTCTGTTATGATGTTTCCGGTGTTATTCGTGACGCAATCAATAATCGAGGTGAGTCACTTCCTAGGAAAGATTTTGATTATAAATAGAAACGGAAATTGATGATAAATCCATAATTCTTAATCATAATGTTGAATTGGAAATATAGATCAGGAGTGGTAGGGCGAACCATTAACGTTACTTGCGCTCAGTTTAGTAAAATCTTATATAAATGGTCTATCATTTAAATCAGCAAACAAGTTCAAATAAATGGTGTCGATGCACTCAGCTTAAAAGTAGAAATGGGTGTACCACATTGCTTGACTTGGCCACTTGGCTTAGGTCCTTTCCTCTTTTTAGTATAATTATAATAATGATCAACCCCATTTGTTAAAGACCCAACCACAAATGGTGTTATTTGCTGACGATACTTCCTTATTTTTTTAAATTAATAGACGTGCATCAAATCTTGACGACGTAAATAACGCCCTATTTCAGGTCCAAAATTGGTTCACTGATAATAATTTAGTATTAAATAGGAACAAAACTAAGTGCATAACATTTTCTTAACCAAATGTCAAAAGTAGTAATTGTGAGATAATATTGAACCAAGAGAAACTAGAATTCGTCGATAAAACTGTTTTCCTGGGGATCACGCTCGACTCAAGGCTTCAATGGGGTCCTCATTTAACTTCCCTTGCAGAACGGCTAAGTTCAGCAGCGTTATGCTGTGAGAAAAATCCGTCAATTTACTGATGTAGATACTTCCTTTAGAGAGTCGCGCCTGCAGAGGCCATATATGACTCTGATGGCTCTTTTCTGCAGAATAAAAATAGACTTTATGTCTGCAGCCATAGATAAATTACCCGTCTCTCCACTATTCCATTGCTTGCTCAAGGATGCATATCCGGTAGGCTCTAATAATCCTTCCTATCCTAAGGGCACGTCTTCCTGAACATTATCGCGCCCCCCGGTCTACTCTTTGATATGCAATGGTCTCTGTAGTCCCATGAAATATGAGGCTCCAGGGACTAGTGCGAATCCTTGGGTTCATTCGAGCAATCGAGTCTGGTTTAACCACGCTGGGGTCGGTGCATTTCATTAATTCATTCTCTTAGTATTGTATAGTTGCATAGCACATTATTATGTGAGTACTATGCACCTACTATAAAGCTGACATTTACTGGGTACGTCTTTCATTGGCTTGAATGTGCCCTGGCGGCTGGGAGTATGTCGTGTTTGCTCTAATGTCTCGTTGATGGTGGCGCGTGTGTTGGATCATTTAGCTCCCTTCAAACTGGTTGAGCTGAATGGTGCTAATCCATGCGGCGTTGTCAGTAGAGACTGGTCATCTCTTAGCTGCCACGGCTTATTTTAATTTAATTTAATTATTGAATTGTTTTTTTTTTGTTGATCTTTCTACGGACGCTTTTACGTTTTGCATCGTTCTCCTAGCTTCCTTTTTCGGGCTGACCGACTCCTTGACAATTCAAAAGTGCCTGTAATTTGTTCATTTGAAATAAATGCTTGGTTTGAACTAATTTTTCAAAGAGAAGATGTAGAGGGTCTCTGTGAAGACAAGCCTATAAATATTGTGTTTAGATATAGAAGTAATTTAGGATTCAATGATTACTGTGTACTCTACTGATCGTTATTTCTTCTCAACCGATCGTTATTTCTCCTGACAAAGTTTATTCTGTTTATATGTATGTATGTTTGTATTTATTCTTGTATTGTGTAGTTATTTCGTGTTATCTGTCCCATATGTTGCACCTGCCATGTTTATTCTCTGCATCATCCTAAGGTTGACTGGTACAAAATGCATCAGGCATTAAGTCCGCGTTTGTACAGTATTTATTTTTACTTGTGCATAAAGCTTGAATAAATAAATACTGTGTTCCCTATTTAAGGATTAAAAACTCTCCAAAGCACCCTGTATTAAGTTCAGAGGAAGTAACTTACACAACCTTGTTTTACGTCCTTTCCAGAAGTTCTCTAATATACGAGTAACCTAATAATGCGACATATTTGTCAAAAAAACCTACAAAATTGACACATTTTCATGACAGGTGCTGTTGAATAAAGAAGAAAATGTACGAAAGAAACTTGTAAAATTGTCGGATTGTCAATTAATCGCCTGTCACCTGCTGCCTGTCGGTTTTGTTGAATAGGCCCCTGATCATGCTAAACATCGGATGGAAAGAAAAACATTAACTTTCGTTTTTTTCACAGGCTATGTTCACAAGTGGACTGAAAGAGTGCGAGATGTCCCGAGTACGTCTGCAAGGCGTGTGTCCCTCGGCCATCGCGTGGCTGGTGTACTTCTTGTACACCGGCAAGATTCGCATCACTGAGATCACCGTCTGCCAGCTGCTGCCTGCCGCCACCATGTTCCAAGTAAGTTAGACGTTATGTTACGATAAATCATTAATAATGCGACTTACGAGCCTGTTGCTTTCCAACCGCAGTCGCAGGGCAAACACCTCTTCGCATACAAAGAAGGCACGAGCATTAATCACCACGCTCGCTCAAGCCGGATTGGCGATTTCAGACTTATATTAATTACAAGTCCAGCACCCTAATTCCGTGGGCACGCCACAATTGCGCCGATAAGTCTCCTCTTTGAGGAGTGGGTAGAGAGGCGCCACGGCATCCTCACCTTCTGCCTGACGCAGGTCCTTACCGGACATGGCAGCTTCGGGAGGTTCCTGTGTCGGATAAGGCGGGAGGAAACGCCCGGGTGTCACCACTGTGTGGATCGCCCAGAAGACATGGTGGAGCATACGGTGGAGGTCTGCCCGGCTTGGTCAGAACACCGCCGTGTCCTCGTGGAGGCGATCGGTGACAGTGATCTCTCGCGTCCGGCCCTTGTTCAGGCCATGGTACGGAGCGAGAGGGCATGGGCAGCTGTCACCTCCTTCTGCGAAGCAGTAATGCTCGCGAAGGAGGAGGCGGGACGGTTGAGGGAAAAGCAAATTTCGCGCCCTCTCGCCCCTAGCCGCCGCAGGAGACGCCCTGGGCGTCGGGCATCTCGAGCGGATTTCCGGCCACCGTAGGCGCGGGCTTGCGGACGGTGAGCAATGGGTAGCTCACCGTCCGGTAAGGACCAGGCCCGAGTCGACGGCGCGTTGCGCATTCCACGCGCGCCTCAAAGAGATGTCGTCAGCACAAGTGTAGGGGTCCACTAGGGCCGGTGCCTGCCAGGGTCGCGGGAAGGTACTAAAGGGTTACCGAGGCCCCTGGCTACACAGGCGACGGAAGGAATACGGGTGGGTTTTAGTCAGTAAGAGTCTGACACACCGCTCTGGGCGGTTCGGGAGAAGTTATTTGATGATTTCCCACCCAAAAAAAAAGGCACCCTAATTCAGTAACACACTACAATCACAATCCGATAGTTTTGAATGAAATTCCTAATACATTGCGTCATTGCATAGGTTTGAAATAATCGTCTGCTCAACAACGTAACTAATAACCCAATGAATGTGGCTAAACTGTGAAAATTAAAGGAATTGCGATCAAGTGAACTGCGGGGTAATTCCGTAACATATTACGCAATTATCCCTATTTCCTCGCGATTTTTTCCATCATCGATGTCAGTGATGTCTAAGATAAACTTAGAAAGTACATATGAATTGAAAAAGTCACATCGGTACTTCCCTGAATTTGAACTCACGACTATTACATGAGCCTTTTTTATTATGACATGACTAGCGAAATGTCGGGGTACATTACCACTCCATCTAACCTGAAAACATGTTATTTTGAAATAAACAAACAAAACAATACTAAACTACTTCCTGCATTACTTCCTACATTTATATCTGTAATTTTTATGGTGTACATAATAAAGAGTTATTAACTATTCTATTCCTGTCAATCAAAATCATAATTAAATCCAAGTCAGTTGTGTGTAATAGGACGGAGGAAAGACATAAGTATACATAGGCAAACTCCACATTAGTCAACAACCAGTGAAACGACTATTTTTATTAACGGGTTTCCTCTATAAAACAAACAATATCATGACAGTCATGTTAAGACGGAGCAGAACAGTTTGATAACTGCGTAAAAAAACTGACTTGCAAAAAACTATTTGATATCGACGACAAACCCAGACAAACTCGGGATTTTTTACCTGTAAACGGAAAAACTCAACGATAAATTTAATTATTCAAATATAATAAATAATCATCATCTGCCTAGCCTTTTCCCAACTATTTTGGGGTCGGCTTCCAGTCTTACCGGATATAGCTGAATACCAGTATTTTACGTGGAGCGACTGCCTATCTGAACCCACAACCCAGTTACTGGGTAACACGATACCCCTTGGTAAGACTGGTTGTCAGACTTTCGAGCTTCTGACGACCCGTAACGACTGTCAAAGATCTACAACCGACAGTCGGGACCAACGGGTTAACGTGCTTTCCGAGGCACGGTGGGGTCTTGGTATGTAAAGATGGTCACCCATCCACGGACCAACCGCGGTAAGCGTAGCTTAACCTGATCGATCGACCCGTGCGGCTGTTATTACTTAGCCACAAGCCCCTCAAATATAATAAATAATAAGTACTAGTAATTATTGGACCAATTTATTCAATTGAAAACTATGTGTAAGATTTCAGTTATTTTAATCTTCACTGTTAAAACTATTAATTCATATTGTCATTGACTTTTCTACCCTCTCTTCAGTTGATAACCTGTCAAGCCCTGCGCGACACCGATTCGGTGTAAAACACTAGTAAATCAATTGTGTCTCATTAGCTGTCCTGTTCATGATCAGCGCAGAATTAACTTATAAACCCATCGATTAACATTCACATACTTGCACTACAGTTCTCGGTAACTTATGCATAAGTACGCTTGTTTACATCGCCTTTCCTTTCTTTGTTTGAAGAGAATTCAAATATACGTTACGCGTAATGTACACTGACATTGTATTGTATACTTCGTGTAATACTCTCGTTTTACCCGACTGCCTCAGGAGGGTAATGTTTTTCGAGATTATGTATGTATGTATGTATGTATGTATGTCTATTTCTTTGGCACGCTCTGTAGCCTAAACGGCTTGATGGATTTTAACATATGAGGTGTCTTTCGATTCGTCTTAATTGTGGGAGTGGCATAGGCTATATAATATTTATAAATTGCATCTGCAAATACAAAATAAAGAATGGAAAGTTTTTTTTTTATTAATATCAACAATATTGGTATCAAATAAAAGCTAGTAATGAGTAATTTTCAAATATATATATTAATAAAACTAAAAAGCTTGAAATAAAATAAATTATTTAAAAAACAAAAAACCCGACTGCAGACACATAACTGAAAAGGGAAAAACAAGCATTATAATCTATATAATTTTGGTCTTGCAGGCGGGGACAGTCGAATAACTTGAAATATGGTGTAAGTTTTGATTTAAACAATCTATAGATCAAAATTATATAGATTATAATGCTTGTTTTTCCCTTTTCAGTTATGTGTCTTTGCAGTCGGGTTTTGTGTTTTTTAAATAATTTATTGACTTGGTAGAAACTAACAATTAGACAAAAGTTTTTACTACTTACCTAAGAGTAAGGTGAAGGAAAAATATCGTGAAGGAACCAGCGGGGTAACACACATATACATAATTGATCGCATTTTATTTCATTTTGACAGCTCAGCCACGTTCATTGCGGTATTTACGTTGTTGAGTAGGCGAATTTATTAAAAACTGTGTTTACGCAATTAGGGTGCTGGACTTAAAGTTAACCTTTTGACCGCCACAGTCATGTATAGATGACATACCAAAATGTGCCCAGCACGCCACGGTCAACTCATGACTACATGACAAATTTTAAGGAATAAGTAATAACTCGTAGCTTGGCGCCGAGGGCACGTTTTTGCTTTTTTTTTTGTTTCAATAGGTTAAGATAAGTCTGTAACAGCCCACCCGTCTTGAGCAAGCGTGGTGGTCAATGCTCAGCTTTCTCTGCATGGGAAGAGACCTTTGCCCTGACGTGGGACAACAATAGGCTGGTATTATTATTACTATATAATAGGAGTTTAATTATATCTGCGTCATCATCATCAGCCTATACAAGATGTAACAGAAACCCTGTCCGTTCCGAAAGGGGCACATAGGTACTGCAATAATATTACCAAAAAGTAATAAAAATTGGAATATTACTGAAAATAAAAAATATTGCTTTTTAAAATTCATTTTTTGTACCAAAATTGCCCCATTTCCATTAACAATTAGCAAATTTTCAACAGGGGTCAAAACACTCATAACTTCATAAGTCATGCGATCGGAATAGGTAGAGTATATTAACTTAAACTTAGAGGACGGATAGGGTGTATAACACCTCCTCTAAAATCCCGTATTATCCAGTCTATGTTTCCTCGAAGTTTAGGCAAATAAACTGTACCTATTCCGATTTCTTAGGACTTGTAGACACCCGCTAAGCGACAGCCGCACCCGTGTAATAATCTGATAAAATGACCATTAACATATTTTTTTTTTTTTGTTTTTACGTTTTATCTCAGTACGATACTTAAGAACACCCTCACGATCCGGACAGGGTCTTTGTTACAAGTCGTATAGCGGACTGCTATACGACTTGTAACAAAGACCCTGTCACCCGGTGCTGGACAAGTGGTCGTTCCATTTGCAAGCCAAGTTCGATCCTTGGCCAATTCCATCAATCCTCAGTCTATTGACCTCAGTGACTAGCGATCATTTCAATAAATGCCACTAATGGTGCTGACATTTCGATATTGTGGAATATTTTATGCAAATTGAAAATGATAATGAATCAATTTAGATATTTGTTTTAACTCCCTGGGGGCAGTCACTAGTGATTGATGATTGACTAGGCTGTGCGGATACGAATCCGCTTGACCAAAATCGCAGTTTTTTCAAGCAACATCACCCTCCAGGGAGAGGCTATGTTAATATTCTGAAAAACAACTGCAATTTCATACACATTATCATCGCTTTTCATTGCATTTATTTTCCTTCAGACGCGATTCCTTTCTTAAAGTCTCTTTTAAAGAGTGCAGTTACAAATGTGTAAACTTTAGCAATCTACACTTATTTTAGCTGTGTGCCGACAGATTTCGAACGTGATCGACGCCTGCTGTGCTTTCCTGGAGAGGCAGCTGGATCCGTCTAACGCCATCGGCATCGCCAACTTTGCCGAGCAACACGGCTGCGTCGAGCTCAAGAAGAAAGCTCACCATTTCATTGAGAGGCATTTTACTCAGGTACGGGAACATTTAAGAATATTATATAGATACCCCCAGTCCGGGGAAAACGGAGGGTTATGTCGGAATCCTACCGACTAAAACCCCATGGTTCCTTCCACTACCATGAGTCGGGGGCCCGGGAGATACTTGTTCATTCGTCGCACCCCTAATTGGTATCAGCCCGCCATGCCAGTCGGCTCCCATCAAAATCAAATGCCTAGATATAATCAATAGCTACATTAAAGTAACTTATAATCCAATTCAATTAATTATTAAATGAAAACTTATACCTACTTGCCACCCTGCCGGGGTCGCGGGAAGGTACTTATGGGTCACCGAGGCCCCCGCAACACAGGCAACAGGAAGGAATACGGGTGGGTCAGTAAGAGTCTGACACACCCTCCCGCTCCACCCAGAGCGGGAGAAGTTATTTGATGATTTCCCACCCTAAAAAAAAAAAAAAAAAAATACCTACTTGCCACGCATTATAGCAGTTTTTTTTTTTTGTTAACTTATCGGATCGCGGTATTCGACTCAACAAAATGAAGTATAAGTAGGTATATGGTAAAATTTTGCAAACTCATACACAATTTGTTACCTACACACAAAATGATAACGAAAAATATTTATCTATTCCCTTTCAATATCAAAATCACCATGAAGTCCTGAAAAAAACTAAAAAAAAATCGCGCTCACATGTTAACTCACGTCATAAGTCACAGCTGCAGTGATGATAATCCAAATAAACATACAATGTCAATGACAGCATGTGACATGACACGTTAAAATATCCCGGGATAAAGAGCGCTGTCACGCCGCAATGTAGGGAATTACGTACCTACGTGACGCGCGGTTTGGTAACAATCGTATCGCGAATTCGCTACTATAAATGATAAAATGATCAATTATTTTATTTTTATTCTATGGTAGCAAGCAGGCTAGATTGTGTTTGTGAACCACTGCTGCAGAGTATCGGCTGGGCCTGTCATCGTGCAGCAGTGATGTCACATATTGTTTCTGAATTAATGTTTTGTATTTATTTGTACACATAGGTATAATGTTGGTACACGATGTAGTAAAATAAAAATATTGTGTCACTATGTGCTGCCCTGCAAGGCGTACAAACATTTCTTACTTACACAGTAGGTGTACAGGTACCTAGTATTGCCTATAAGATAATAAAAATACTAAAAATTGCATAATATTTAAGTATGTACCTACATATATTGTTACTAAAACTATGAGTATTTTTACTTGAATAACATGATTATTATTATTTGTAGGTTTGTACAAACACTTTTACACGTCAATCAAATTTTAGAACCTAGTTGAGGTCGGCGTTTCCTATCTAACTACTCTGAGAAGAAAGGCCGAAACAAACTCAGAGGTCACAGTCTCTAAGTCCAGACATAATCTTCGTCAGATAATGTGAAGACCATGTAGATCGGTGTCTGAAATGGTCTATTAAGGACATAACCACACAGATTGAGTGGACCTATCCAGTCAATACACGCATAGATAAGGGACATCGTGAATTAACGTCGCCTGACGTCTTGGCAGTCGAATGCTGATGCTTATCACAGGAAATGAATTCGATTTTTGGTAGTTTGTACTACTAGATGTTCCGAGTGCAAATCATGACTAGGTTATTACAAGAGAACGGTTATTATGGCAAGGCTCTGCACGCTTTGTATTCCACGCGGTCGACGGCGCGTTGTATTCCACGCGCGCCTCAAAGAGATGTCGTCAGCACAAGTGTAGGGGTCCACTAGGGCCGATGCCTGCCGGAGTCGCGCGAAAGTACGAAAGGGTTACCGAGGCCCCTGGCAACACAAGCAACGGAAGGAACACGGGTGGGTTTTAGTCAGTAAGAGTTTGACGCACCCTCCCGCTCCGCCCAGAGCGGGAGAAGTTATTTGATGATTTCCCACCAAAAAAAAAAGGCTCTGCACGCTTTCCACTGATATCTATGTAGATATTATCCTCTAGCTAGATTTTTAGCTAATAAAGCAGAATTGTTGATGCAAACATACACATAGTAGGCTATCTATTAGATAATTATTAAAAAAACTTCAAAACCCCTTTACTTATTAATTTAAAGGAAATTACCATAGTTAAATTTAATATTGTTTTTACAGGTGTGTCAAGAAGAAGAGTTCCTACAGCTAACGCCTCAAGAATTAATATGTATGATTCGTAAAGACGAATTAAACGTAAGGGAAGAAAGGGAGGTCTACAATGCAGTGTTGAACTGGGTAAGTTAATTATTTTAATATAATATGTACCTATCAGTTCCGCACACACCACATACCCCGCACTGAGTCCATGTGGCAAATTACGGCCCACTCCCTCTCACAGAGGGGAGGCCCGACTCCAAGCAATGGGAGCATTAAATACTAATTGTGTAATTCGTATTCCTAAAAGTCGTAAGGTACTCTAGTTTGGATCTGCTGTCAGCGTTGTTTCTTCCTCCCAACGGGTAGGCTGCCTTCCCCGACTTTTTTTGCCGTCCCTTAGATACCACTCTGTCAATATCTTGCTCCACTTGCCTTTACCGTCTCGCATCATGTGGCCTGTTTTCACTTTTGTTGGTCTATTCTTGTTAGATGAAAGTATATACGGTACTTATAAAATAAAAACATTTTTTTTTATTTATCTGTCTATTTGTTTCGGCTAATCACCGAAACGGCTGGACCGATTTTGATGGGACTTTCACTTGCAGATAGCTGATGTTATAAGGAGTTACTTAGGATTTTCATTTTAGAAAAAAAGCCACGCGGGCGAAGCCGCGGGCACCAGCTAGTGATAAGTAAACTCCGCCACATCCGTTAATATAGCAAAATAAATTGACAATTCACTTCTGATATCGCGTGTTCAAACAAAGTAATGACCCGCGGAATATTCAACATCAATTACTCTTAGAAGCGGTGATTTTGTGCCAATAACTCGAGGTCATTGTGTAACCATCACAGTAGCAAATTACCTTTATCAATAGGCGACGTCAAGAGCAAATAATAATAATTATCTAGTTTTGTAAATCTTTGTTAATCCGTTCATTGGTTGCATGTCAAGATTGTAGAGCAACGACCGACCGAATGCTAAATATACCCCACTCGCAAATGTTACCATTTTTCGCTATTATCTTATCTCACCAGATATCTTTGAACTCTTATATGAGCGATATGTTAAGTGTAAAGTCATGACTGTTTTGTTATCAGTTATCACTGAAAACACTTTTTTGGCAGTAAATTACTTTACATGTTTTAAAGCAGTTTTAAAATCTGCACATTATAGTAGGCGTTCGATTGTGCTGGAATTTTAATAATGACCATATTATTAATACAAAACCGAAGTTAAAAGGCTGACTGGGGGGACAATAATTAAATCTAAATGACACGTGATGATAACACAGACATTTTGAGACTAATGAATCACGTATCATTGATAACGTGACCAAATAATTCCGCAGAGTTACTATTAAAAATTCTCACGCCATAAAAAAGGCCTAATAAATGATGATCGATACTGCTTTGAGGTAAACAGCTCAAATCACTTATCGTCTGCCTCGATATGTTTATCATTGAATGACGTGGGCATGAATTTTGTAGTGTAATCAAATAATCACTTTATCGGAAAATAAATACGTCATTGTGAATTCCGTAACGATTATGTGTGTCTCTGTGCAAATAATTTTGAGCAGAGATTTTATGATGGGTACCATAGAGTTGGACCTCTTATTTTATCAGTTATAGCTAATTATAGGAACAGCTCATGTCTTAGTAATATTAGTACAATAGCCAGTTAGCGGCTGATTGTCCAGGGTGCGCCCACGCCGGTGCCTGTCCTATATTTTAACAACTGAGATGCTGTACGTGATAAAGGATGTAACATAATCATAATCATCATAAAACTGGCTAATTTTATGCACAAATAAGTCTATTTTCACAGAGCACATATTATGTATTGTCAGTATATATAATATAAATAAGTAAATAAATAATAAATGAGACTCATGCTCTCATTATACTGTCATTCGTTGACATGCCTCTCATTGTATTGTTATTAGTTGACATTGACATGACTTTATTTACATTATATCAATAAAATGAGTCATCTCAACGTAACGCTGGCAGAATAGTCGACAAGGGCTCAATTGCCAAGTAAAAAAAAATAGACATGATGATGTTAAAGTAAAATAAAAGAACTGAATAGAGGATTGGTTCTCACATAGGTACAGTCCATCGCACGTGGGTGGTAACACTTTAACCTTAAGAGTGGCCAACCCGTCATACTTTTCATACAATCATGTTGTTGATGTTTTGAGAAACAAATTCAGTATAAGCCTGCAAAAATCTGCTTTTTTGCACAAATTTTACCTGAACTTTGGCCGTTCATAATGTGTGGCTCATAAATTATTGTAAAAGTAAAAAAAAAAATCCTCATAGAATCATCGCACATTATGTAATGGAGATTCTAAATGACAAACATTTATTTCACAAACTTGTAAGGCTTACTCAAAAACACGTATTACTGTAACAAGTTTTATGATGTTTCCGCTACACTCAGTATTATTCGTTCAACTTTATCGTGTTCTCACTTGCTTGTTAATAGTGCTCACTTGCGCTGGATGAAACAGCAAGCTTTTCGACCACGATCGCGTTGACTATAGACGGACCAGCAGGCTTAGCATGACACTCTCTATATCTTCGAAGAATAGAAACGGCTCTTTCCATACAAAGTGACATTTCGTTTCTCCTTTTTTGACATCTCACCGTAGAAATCCTTCTACATACAAAAGGACCTAGACAAAGATCGTTAGAAACGAAAGACAAGATGACAGATTGTAGAAGGATTTCTACAGTGAGATGTCAAAAACTGAGAAACGAAATGTCACTTTGTATAGAAAGAGCCGTGTCTATTCTTCGAAGAAATAGAGAGTGCCATGCTAAGCCTGCTGGAGCGGCCCTCTTAAGCTGGCCTAGCGTAGTACGGAGTTTCAATAGAATAACATGTCGGGTCTTTTTTTTTTGGGTGGGAAAATATCAAATAACTTCTCTCGCTCTGGGCGGAGCGGGAGGGTGTGTCAGACTCTTACTGACTAAAACCCACCCGTGTACCTTCCGTTGCCTGTGTTGCCAAGGACCTCGGTAACCCTTTTGTACCTTCCCACGACCCCGGTAGAACATGTTGGTCTTGTAGGTTTTGTTACTACTGACATGCGGCCTACTGTATTAACTGCACACGAAAATAATCGATAAGTGTTTTTAAGTTGAAAAGGTGCTGACTTAAAAAAAACATTTGTTATCTTCTTGACGGAAACATTTCTGCTAAATTATACCTAGTGCTGATATGAAGCGGCTCTCAGGGTCATTACGTAACATACTATCAATGGGTTTCGTCTTGACAATTCAAAACATTCATCGCGTTATTTACGTTGATGAGCAGACGAATTTTTCGAACATAATTATTTATTTATTTTTGGTTAGCCAACAATTGATTACACAATACATTTAACATTGTTTCCTTAATAAAACGTTTATAAGTGCAACAATTACTTGCAGGCTAACACAACATGCACTATTTTTGGTTTTACAAAATAAAGCCAAAAGATATTTACAATAAAAAAAAAACAATATTATTTGTTAATGCACACGTAACAATAATAATAACAAAAATTTCATTCTAAATCATTTAAATAACAGATTGATAACATTAACAAATAAAAATAATAATGTAAAATCTCATCTTTTAATACAAATATTATGGAGAATTAAAATTAACGTTGAAATTAACATTCAGTAGGAAGATCATTGGTTGTGGGAAAAGTAGGTACTCAATAATTATTTTTTAAAATTTTATGAAGCAATGGATTAGCAATATACTTGAAAATCATACAGATTGTGATTAAAACTGCTGTGTTTTAATCGCAACATGTAGTACATTATTTTATGTATCAACAATAGATGCTGCAGCGCACGCCAAATAATGACTTTTAAAGGCAAATTTTTGATAAGTTGGGTTACATCATTGTAATTTTCGTTGGGATCTGTATTTTTTTTTATAATAAAATACAACTCCATAATGTAACTTTCTATGTGTAAATTATTTCATCACCACTGCTCTCAAAACGGTGAAGGAAAACATCGTGAGAAAACCGGCATGTCCTAGAACCAAAAATTCGAAGACATGTGACATCTACCAACCCGCACTGGTACATTATTTTATGTATCAACAATAGATGCTGCAGCGCACGCCAAATAATGACTTTTAAAGGCAAATTTTTGATAAGTTGGGTTACATCATTGTAATTTTCGTTGGGATCTGTATTTTTTTTTATAATAAAATACAACTCCATAATGTAACTTTCTATGTGTAAATTATTTCATCACCACTGCTCTCAAAACGGTGAAGGAAAACATCGTGAGAAAACCGGCATGTCCTAGAACCAAAAATTCGAAGACATGTGACATCTACCAACCCGCACTGGGCCCGCGTGGTGGATTACGGTCCACTCCTCGGTTTTTCAAAAATCCTCACCATGTTTATAGTATAAAGAACTCTTGTGCAAAATTGCATGCTTAGACCCAGCAGTTTAGGCTGTACGATGTATGTCAGTGAATGAATTTAAGATTTTTATTGAGTAGATTTATGTTGTCTACAGGTGAAATACGACGAGGACAGACGGCACCCGCGCATGGAGCACATCCTGCAAGCGGTGAGGTGTCAGTACCTCACGCCCAGCTTCCTCAAGGAGCAGATGAGCACGTGCACCGTACTCAAGAAAGTGCCCGCCTGTCGGGAGTACCTCGCTAAAATATTTAAGGTAAGGTTTTCAGGAGTGCTATGAGCTCGGTCTCTTTGCCAACGTGTACTTTTGTTAACGTTTCTGTTACCTTTATAAACATTATGGGACCGGAATGATCAAATTCAAGAAATGTCATGGTTATTTTACTGCGAAAAATATATGAGGCTACCTATGTATAACGTATAGCTGGCGACATGTTTATAAATTCAGAAAAGATTTTTTCTAAATGTATGTATCTGTATTTTTGATCTTTAAAGTCGATTTAGAAACATTAATAAGACTCTTGTAACAGCGTTCCTTCAGATGACTTTAACTAATATCGTTAAAAATAATTGATTGGTTCTACATCTCAAGGGGTGTGAGAGGGTTGTGTAGCGTCACCGTGGCTGTTCAACGTGTACATCGATAGTCGTCTGATACATTTGAAAGAGGGTGAATGCGGATTGAGAATGAATGAGTTGCCTGTCAAATGCTTTCTCTACGCCGATGATCAGGTTCTACTTGCTTCATCAGCAGAACAGTTGCAAGACATGGTGACTGTGATGGATGAAGCTTATAAGAGGAAAGGGATGAATATAAATGTGAATAAGACGAAGGTCATGGTGTTTGAAATAGAAGAGGATGTATCGGTGCGTGATGTGAAAATAAATGATAATAGTGTGGATCAAGTGATTTTATATATTTGGAAAGATTGTTGAAGATATGGTAAGGAGGGTAAATGCAGGAAATAAAGTGAAATGTGCTATACATGCGATTGTTACGAAACAGTCGATGCCCAAAAAGCTCGGCTGGCTGTTCACAATGGTGTGCTGTTGCCTACGCTTATGTATGGAAGTGAACGTTAGGTGTGCCAAAAGAAGCATTAAAGTAGAATAAATTCTGTGGATATGTGTTGCTTGTGAAGCATATCAGGCGTGACTATGAATGATAGGCTGAAAAATGATGTGATAAAGCAACGGTGCGGTTTAAAAGAAGATGTAGTGAACATTTTTTTAAGACTATGCTTAAATGGTTTGGTCATGTTGAGAGGATGAATGATAGGCGACTAACTAAAAGTATTTACATAGCAGAGGTGAAACGCCGGGAGGGGACGCCCTAGGAGGACATATAGTGACCTAATTGGTAATGTTCTTCAGAAAGGTCAGGTGCATAGTACTCGCAACCGGCGTGCGTGTATGACCAGATATATGAACGTAGGCGAAGCAAAAGGAGTATGTAAGGAGCGTAGCAGGTGGCGTCCTATAGTTTCTGCCTACCCCCATGGGAAGAAGGCGTTAGTTTATGTGTGTGTGTTAAAAATAACATACCCTAACCTGTTCATCTTGTTACAGGATCTCACTCTACACAAGAAGCCCGTGGTGAAAGAAAGGCGACCGAACACGCCGCGCATCATATACGTCGCGGGCGGCTACTTCCGACATTCTATCGACTTGTTTGAAGCCTTCAACTTGGACGATAACTGTTGGGCGACGCTGCCCAGGCTTACAGTGCCACGGTCAGGGTTAGGAGCCGCGTTTCTTAAGGTGAGCATCGTAGGAATGAGTAGAAAAATATTGATTTAATAAGAGACACGTATGACAAATTGACAATGGTGCCGATTCCCTTGTTCACAAACTAAACTAAATTTAAGTTCAGTGCATCTTTTTCTTTCTATTTCATTAAGAAAAGGACAGAAGATAAATTTTAGTTTAGTCCTGTCAAATTAATAGCGCTTGACGTAAATTGACGTAATTTTAGTAGGCAAGTTTTTATTCACGTCTAAACCTGTATGGAGTAATGAAAGGCGCTGAATAATTTGACAGGACTAAACTAAAATTTATCTTCTGTCCTTTTCTTAATGAAATAGAAAGAAAAAGATGCACTGAACTTAAATTTAGTTTAGTTTGTGAACAAGGGAATCGGCACCAATGTAATTCATATACGTCGCTGGCGGCTACTCAGACATTATGGACAACAAGTCGATGAGGCGTTCAACTTGGACGACATTAGGGAATATGCATGTAATCATTTTTTTTTCACTATATCAATAATAAACCCAAACAGGAATATAAACCCAAGAAAAGTATTAAAAGTTAAATTCAACTACTGCTTGTTGCTCAAAAACATTATGAAACTCCAACAATTTTCTACTACAGTTCAAACGACCGTTTCTGCCGTGGGCATGATGTGACGTATTTTGCCACAAAACTTCTTTGTTTACATCTGTTTGTAGCCCCAAATCATATAAATTAAGTTTTATTTGTTGTGCTTAATTCATGCAGAAATCGCACTTACTTACTTACCTTAGTGATATTTCACGCACTTTGATAAGAATAGATTTGTATTAACATAGTTTCTTTCGTCACTTCCGGCATTGCCGAAGACGACGCGTTTGAAACGTCAACAATAGATATCGAGAAATTTTGTTAAGCCTATTGAAAATAATTTATGAATTATTTTATTGTTCTAGCTAGTCGTTACACGTTTTTAAAGTAGGTACGATATACACCGATTACCGTTATTCGTTTACATAAAAAAATGTTTTTATAAAAACTTGTAAAGAGGATAAGTTGAAAAGTCGGAGTCACAGACAAATTATGAAATAACTAGCTTCGGCACGCGGCTTCGTCCGCGTGAAATTTCGGCTCTTCGCCTTCACTTAGCGTTCTTTCGGATATTTTTTTCGTTTTACTCTGCTCGTAAGGATCGCCGTTACATTAGATATGTCACCCGGTACAGGGTGACATATCTAATGTAACGGCTTACTGAAAGGGTCTATTTGTTTTATAATTTTAAAATAAATAGTTTTAAAGTTACTTGAAAATAGATGAAAAACCATTCCGCCCGTTGTTGAAACTACTGAGCCTAAGATAAAAAAAATACAGAAAGTAGCTCTATACTTATCTAGGAAAACCTATAAGAAGTCTAGACTTAAAATAACATGGTAAATCTCCTAATATTGTCCATAAAAACTTACATTTGCTGTTGGAATTTATGGGAGCACATGTTTTTCAACTACAATGTTTGTTTTTGGGAAAAAACATCCCCACTACACCCTACATTGGACGTAGTCCGACACGAACTTGTTTCGAATCCGACTGGTAGTTCCAGAGATAAGCATGTTCTAACAAACAAACTCATCAGCTTCATTTGCGGTTCACATGACGCAAAGAAAGAACAAAAACACAAAAAAGAATTATCATTTTTACGTAAAATAAAATTTCAAACGAAACTCGCAGATACAATGGTGCCGATTCCCTTGTTCACAAACTAAACTAAATTTAAGTTCAGTGCATCTATTTCATTAAGAAAAGGACAGAAGACAAATTTTAGTTTAGTCCTGTCAGATTAATCAGCGCTTGACGTAAATTGACGTAATTTTAGTAGGCAAGTTTTTAATCACGTCTAAATTTGTATGGAGTAGTGACAGACGCTGAATAATTTGACAGGACTAAACTAAAATTTATCTTCTGTCCTTTACTTAATGAAATAGAAAGAAAAAGATGCACTGAACTTAAATTTAGTTTAGTTTGTGAACAAGGGAATCGGCTCCAATAATGTCAAGATTATACTGAAGATTTAAGTGCTAAAAAACTAATGCGGTATCTAAAGTCGAATTATTAATTCATTGGAGTAATCTGACACGTGCTAGCTGTCACTTTGTGTAATAACATGGACATATTTATTTTATTCTAGACTTTTAAATTTATTATTATAAATTTATTTTATTTACACTAAATGGATTAAACTAAACGATTACCAATCAATATAACCATTTTACCAGTGAATTAATAAATTCGACTATATAGGGGGTGATCTGTGTTCTAGACTCAGCGTTTTATTCTGTGTCACAGCCTAAAACGCTGAATGAATTTAAGATTTTTTTAAGTATGATGATTTCTGTATAATTTATTCAATGTTTTTAATTTGTACAGGGTCTATTCTACGCAGTGGGAGGTCGCAACACGTCGCCGGGCTCTTCGTACGATAGCGACTGGGTGGATGTTTACAACCCCGCCACGGAACATTGGAGACCTTGCAGTCCTATGTCGACGCCGAGACACAGGGTATGTAATCAACTATAGTACAGTCGTAATGCAACTATGTATGATAGACTGAAGAAATATGTGATAAGGCAACCTTGCGGTTTAATAGACGATGTGTGATGAAGTTGTGTGACAAATATTTAAAAGAGTGTGCTAAGAAGGTTCGGTCGTGTCGAGAGGATGAATGAAAGGCGACTAACAAAAGGTATTGCAAGGCTGATGTAAGTGGAAACGTCGGGAAGGCTGATGTGATTGGAATCGTCGAGACCGGACGCCCTAGATGGACATATAGTAACTGTATTGGTGATGTTCTTCAGAAAGGTCAGGTGCCTAGTACTGGCAACCAGTGTCACGCGGTTGCCAGTATGACCAGATGTATGAACGTAAACGAAGCAACTGGAGTATGTAAGGATCGTTGCAAGTGGCGTTCTGTAGTTTCTGCGTACCCCCATGAGCGGAAAAAGACGTGTTTATGTATGTATGTCAAGTCGTTGCAAATGCCCTGGGCGTCGGGAATCTCGGGTGGCTTTCCAGCCACCGTAGGCGCGGGCTTGCGGACGGTGAGCAATGGGTAGCTCACCGTCCGGTAAGGACCAGGCCCGGGTCGACGGCGCGTCGTATTCCACGCGCGCCTCAAAGAGATGTCGTCAGCACAAAGTAGGGGTCCACTAGGGCCGATGCCTGCCGGGGTCGCGGGAAGGTACTTATGGGTCACCGAGGCCCCCGCAACACAGGCAACAGGAAGGAATACAGGTGGATTTTAGTCAGTAAGAGTCTGACACACCCTCCCGCTCCGCCCAGAGCGGGAGAAGTTATTTGATGATTTCCCACCCTAAAAAAAAAAAAAAAAGTCGTTGCAAATAACGAACGCGTCATGTGACTTTTATGATCATAAGGTTTAAAGTATATTACCGCGCGCTCTCGCGAAATGCTGAACTATAACAAAATTATATTACTGTCTTATAAGAGCCGTCCTCCACTTTCTCGTATATTTTAATGGAGCTGAACTATTTCTCTTATTACTTTCTGCCATAAATAGTGTAACATAGAACTTACCCAGCGAAAACAGTTGGAGACTACAGTCGTCCGATGTTAAAAAATCGTCGCGATACGCCTCTGTTATATATTTTTTGTACAGCAAGCTTAGCATGACGCTTTCTATTTCTACCCTACTGTAGAATAGAAATCGCTGGTCTACCGAAAATGTTCTACTGTCTACACGGAAATGTCATTTTTGTCTACACTTCCGACGACAAAACTTTTCTCTACGGTTCTCGTGCTAAGCCTACAGGTTCATATTCGGCATTTTTCAAGTCAAAATCCACGCCGAAAACGCCTTTCGTTCCAGATTATGTGTAATCGTCTAAACGGGGCGTTTTCGGTGTGGAAAAGCGTTAATATCTATAAACCGCCATAAAGCATACATAACCATAATATAAGTATTTGCCTGCGTTAGTTTATTTATATTATCATAACTTATGATAATATAAACTAACGCAGGCATAAGTCTCCTTTTCCTATCAATTTTACTTAGGTACCTACGTATGATTGTAAATTATAATCTAACTTGAAATAATAATAATATATCAATTTTGGAATGTTTTCTTATTGCACTCGTTAGCGCGTTTTACAGTTTTGAATTTTGAATTACAATTTTATTGTTTATTTTGGATTTTAATTTTAATCATAATGTATAAATTTTAATTTTGATTCTAATAATATTTTTGATTTAATTTTGTATTCTAATTTCGATTATGGTTTTGTTTTTTACTTAATGTTTTGTTCTTTGTTTCTAATTATTTTTCTATCCTTACTACGAGTAAAAAACCTTGTTAAAACGTATATTTAAGAAGCTATATTTTATGTAAGTGCTGTGTACGCCTGTAAGTGACTAATTCACCATAATTAAATACTTATGTATCGTTTTTATTATGTTAATGTTTTTAGTGAATAGGTCGTTGGTGTACCTCTCAAATAAAAAAATAAATAAAAAAAAATACAGAATGAGAAGTGTGTGTTTTCCATTAATTATCTTAAATTAAACTATAAGAAGCTTTATAGACAAAACATAGAGATTAAAATACGTAGGTACAACTTGAACAGATTTGATGTAACAAAATATCGTAAATCATGGATTTGTCAGAAGAACGACATTATAATAATTAATTGTCTTTATTAACAGGTAGGAGTAGCAGTAATGGACGGACTACTATACGCAGTCGGCGGTTCCGCGTGCTCAGAATATCACAAATCAGTAGAATGGTAAGCATTGCACATCTATATACTGTACAGTGTACACACATATGTAATTTTATTGTGAAATCGGCATACGTAGCAGGGGGCTTCCTCCAGGCCATGGTACGGAGCGAGAGGGCATGGGCAGCCGCCACCTCCTTCTGCGAAGCAGTAATGCTCGCGAAGGAGGAGGCGGGACGGTTGAGGGAAAGGCAAATTTCGCGCCCACTCGCCCCTAGCCGCCGCAGGAGTCGCCCTGGGCGTCGGGAATCCCGGGCGGATTTCTGGCCACCGTAGGCGCGGGCTTGCGGACGGTGAGCAATGGGTAGCTCACCGTCCGGTAAGGACCAGGCCCGGGTCGATGGCGCGTTGTATTCTACGCGCGCTTCAAAGAGATGTCGTCAGCACAAGTGTAGGGGTCCACTAGGGCCGATGCCTGCCGGGGTCGCGTGGCAGTCCAGAAGGGTTACCGAGGCCCCTGGCAACACAGCGACAGAAGGAACACGGGTGGGTTTTAGTCAGTAAGAGTCTGACACACCCTCCCGCTCCGCCCAGAGCGGGAGAAGTTATTTAATAATTTTCCACCCAAAAATAGGGGACTTCCTCCAGCTATGTGGACAGACGACCAAAGTCATGTGCAACACGTGTCTCAGGAGTCATGACGTTGCCGAGATATCTGATGACGTCAGAAATGTCGTGCAAAGCCGGGCAACGTCGCGTAACTTCGCAAGATGTCTCTGCACACATGTCGATACACTTGTCGCGGGACATTAGCATCCGGTGAATACACGGCTTTAAAAAACGTTGACTAGAAGTGAAAGGCAATGAACCGGTTGAGGCGCAATTTGGGACTGGGAGAGCCCTCTGTCCAACTGGACTGCGATAGACTAAGTTCATTGAGCATTTAGCTTTGGGCGTAGATTGTGTTACGAAAACTTATAACACGATGATTTCAGTAAAGATTCGGCATTGCTAAAGTGGTGGACCCACTTTAGCAATGCCGAATAACCTCAACAGTCAATCAATGTTATTTTGTGCACATATTCTAGCTTCGAGTTGATAATATTTTTCTCTTTCTTGGTATTTTAGCATACTAAATCTTGATAAGCAATGAGTTTGCAAAAACTTGTAAACACCTTCAAATAAATAATAATTGAAAAATATGTTGTTTGAGATTTCGCTTTGATAAAATACCTAACGATAAAATTAACTATGTTAACTGCTATATCTACGCTATATACTACCTACGAACAAAGGATTTAAGATATGAAAACCTAGTATCTTACCATGGTGAGGATTTTTGGTTTAATGCGCACTAAACAGGTTTTTTTTTTGCAACATGTATGTTACTTGCGATAATACAAAACAAAACCGCCCAAGTGCGTGTTGGACCACGCACAATGAAGGGTAGTAGCTGGGAAGAATTTATCTCAAGAACAAACTTAACATTGTAGTTGAAAAACATGTTCTCCCATACATCGATATACGTCAAGGTCAATTCTCCAACTGCAAATCTAAGTTGGTCGACTATTACTAGTTAACTTGTAAAGCCTACTTAGCTGTGATTGTTTTCCTTTTAATTTCGTTAATGTACTATTGTCATGCTATTTTTCACATATCCAAAAACACCCATTTAGCTGGCTGGGGACACTCGAACAAAAAATTGCGCTTTAAAGCTTAATATTACGCAAACGAATCCCTGAATCGAAAAATGGTATTCACAGACCCGCAATATTTTGAACGGCCTATCCAACGACACGGGATAGACGAGAAAAAAAATCATCCCCACACTACGTTTGCACGTAGTGTGGGGATGATTTTATTTGGAGGTACCCTAAAAAAAAAATTGAGATTTTGATTTACCACTTTTTCGGCGTGTTAATATGTATACCTATGCCAAATTACAGCTTTCTAGTACTAAGAGTCTCTGAGCTAAAGCGGGGACAGACAGACGGATATGGTGAAACTATAAGGTGTTGCGCCGCTTCTTTTTCCCAGTTAAAGCACTAGGAAGTGGTGAAGGGTGAGCGTTTTGGGGGACTGTCTTATGTAAATTTGACGTTCGAAAAGTGCTGATTCTCAGCCTAGTTTGAATAAATGACTTTTGATTTTTTTATGTTCATTGTTGCTCCATCTTGTTAAAAAAAAGAAAGACTCGCCGTTACTGGCCGAACGCACAGGCTACTGTGCGGAATTTCGAATCACAGAAAATTTAAAACGGAGAACGTACGTGTGTGATAAGATCCTTGATTTTGTATGGATTTCCTGCCTTCGAAATTCCGAATCGATATTTCGAAACGGAATTCCGTCTGTATGTGGTCGGCCTAATAGTCACGAAGATCGGTTTAAGTATACCTACCTATACAGTATCGCTATTAGATAGATAAGTCAAATATTCATAACCTATGTATTTATTTAGACAAAGTTTTTAGTTATACAGGGTTCGACACGTTTGAAACTAAAGACTTTAACCGTAGAACCGATGACCGTTAGGGTGGGTAGACGTGTTCTTGAGTGGAAACCGCAAATCGGCAAACGTAAAGTAGGACGCCCTCCTGCTTGCTGGAGTGACGATCTTCGCAGGGTGGCTGGTAGCAGCTAGATGAGTTACTAAGAATCGAGTTGAATGAAAATCGAGACCTATACTTTCTCTGCAGCTACGACCCTGAACGAGATACATGGACGTCAGTAGCCTCAATGGGTTGCGCCCGGCTTGGCGTGGGTGTAGCCGTCGTCAACCGACTGTTGTACGCAGTCGGAGGGTTTGACGGCGCGCGACGCATTGCCTCCGTCGAATGCTACCATCCAGAGAACAATTGCTGGAATGAAGTCGCGCCGATGCATATAGCAAGGAGTGGGGCTGGTACGTAAATATGTAATTTCTTTAATACCCTTTTACGACGCCGGTGCTTTCTAATAGCTCTTGACTTCTGCTGTGTGAATGGCTGGCTCTTTTATTTGTTCCTTCGAGTCGGATTTCGATGATTTAGAGCATTGAAAACCAAACCATCGATCAGAGCGACTTTTGGATCACCAAATGCTATAGCTATATATTTCATAAAACCCCGTCCAAAAAGCTATGCAAACTAGTAGTTAACCAAGTAGCTAGATTCAGCCAAAACATATTCGAACTCTGTTGACAAAATGCTGGATCTAGGTCGTGACACTTCTCTCTAGCTATATAAAAGTCCTTGTAGTATTGTGCCAGGATGGATTATCCATCAGCATTTGTCACTCTAAGAAGAGTAAGTCCGCACAGCGAAACCTCGCGGCAATTGTTCCTCGCACGGAAATAAATAAAAATAAAAAATTTCAGATTAAGAAATATCTGTTCATACATTAATGAATGTTTTCTATATTTTTAGGTGTAGCAGCAATGAACCAGTACATCTACGTGGTGGGTGGTTACGATGGGTCCCAGCAACTAGCGTCGGTGGAGAGACACGACACAGAGCGAAACACGTGGGAGTTGGTCGCGCCCGTTCACATCGCACGCTCAGCACTCTCGCTTACTGTGCTCGATAATAAATTATATGCGCTTGGTTAGTATTTTATCTAACTTTACGTGGTTATTCGTACAAAAAACTACTTCATGGACATATTAAACCCTAACAACTGCCTCGTTGGACTAGTTGTCGCAAGGTTCGATTCCCGGGTCGGGCAAAGTGTTATTGTGTTTCCTTCTGAAACTTCTCAGAAGCAGCCCGGAGCCTGGATTTGTGCCCGATTGAGGGCAATAGGCTCGCCCCCTGTTACATGGAACAAACATAATTGGCAAAATGTGGGTGTACATCTCTGCCTAACCTTTCCGGAATTACAGGCGCGATGATATGTAACATGGAACAAACATAATTGGCAAAATGTGGGTGTACATCTCTGCCTAACCTTTCCGGAATTACAGGCGCGATGATATGTAAATCTAAACAACTCTATACCAAGTCGACTAATACAAAGGCCATTGAAATGTGAGCCACTGTTGAAATGTGACAGCCAGCAGTTGACGACAGACGAGAGAACCACATGATATAAAGCTCACATTTCAATGCTTTACTTTGAGTTGGTGTCGAGTTGTTAGTGTGCTACGGCTACAGTCCGAACGAATTACGTTTTCGGTTTTCGCCAATTTTCGGCCGAAATATCCGTTTTCACACGAAAAACAAAAAAAAATCGGTAAATAACACTTTCGAACAAAGCAATACTTTCAATTCATTTATTCAGTGATAATCTATAGTTACAACAACGAAAAGCAAAGTAAAAATGCAGAAAATAAGCTTTTTCTCGCTTAAAACATCCAATTGTTTGATTTTTATTAATTATGACTTTGAGAGTACAAGTTTTCGTATGATTTAAGTCTAAGCGGTTAAATATAATGATTAAAAGTTTAACAACTGCATTTCTTTTAATTTTACCGAAGAAATACCTATAGACAAACCAAAAAATATTTTTTCGTCTTCCTTTTCGGTGTTCAGCCAAAAATCAAAAAGACAAAACTAAACCTGTTTCGGTCGGCTAAAGCTAAGGCCATTATAGCCCGAAGTATGTCATACTAAGAGAAGGTATGACCGACACTGGCATGGCCACCAACACGGATTTAAATTTTGATAACACAAAAAAATTGTCGCCAAATATCAGAATTAGTTGGTCACTGGTTGAAAAGTTATATGGGTTTATAGGTGGCCGATCTGGAGAGAGCCTACCCCAGCTTGACCCATTTGATTCTCAAAAGCTAGGGCATCTAGCGAAGATACTTTTCTCCCAAATTTAGTCGGAATAAGTCACCAAATATCAGAATCTGTCGGTCACGGGTTCCTAAGTGGCCGACCTGGAGAATCTCCCCAGCTTGGCCATATTTATATCTCAAAAACTAGGGCACCTAGCGAAGATGTTTTCTCCCAAATTTAGTCGCAATTTTTCGCCAAGTCACAGATTTAGTCGGGTCTTAGATTGGAAGATATAATGAGTTCAATTTTTAAGGTATAGTCCAAGAGCTAGATCGAAAGGTTTACAAAAAATTGTTAAGAAAAATATATTTCTATCAATATGTATACTATCGATAGAATAGTTTTATGGGTCTTAATTCTTTAGAAATGTCAGAGAGATAAATTCTCATTTAAACATATGTTTTTAATTACTAGGTTAGAGTGGCTTAAACTTCTTTGAAAACATTAAACCTTGCTCTTTGTCTATTTGATGTCAAGATGTACAGTCGCATGCAACTGTTTTACCAAATTATAACGTTGGGCTCTAATTTACGTTACCAGGCCCGGGTCGACGGCACGTTGTGTTCCACGCGCGCCTCAAAGAGATGTCAGCACAATTTATCGTTCAATGTTGTCGCGTTCTCACTTGCGTTGGATAATACAACAAGCTTTTTGACATGCTCGCGTTGACGATAGATAGACGGACCGCGAAAGGCCCTCATGGACAGCATGTTATATAATAGTATGTTGTTCTTGTTCCTCCAGGCGGCTACGACGGCACGTCGTTCCTCGACATAGTGGAGGTGTACGACCCGGCCAGCAACTCGTGGAGCAGCGGCACGCCGCTGGCGTCCGTGCGCTCCGGGCACGCCTCGGCCGTGTGCTACCAGCACGTGGCGCCGCACTGCGACCTCGCCGAACAAATACCCACCGTCATCAAAAAACTCGGCAAGCGACCTTCTGCGTCCGGATCCTCAGTTTCCGGGACTTCCTCCGGCTCAACCATATCCAGAAACGATGACATACCCACTGCCAACAATATCATAGGAACCCTATCCAATCCCAGAACGCCCAGCGATTACATGTAGTGAACATAACCGATCATCGCCAACGGTGATTATTTCTCTAACTCGTTCGCACGTTTAGCTCAGCTCGCAAGGGACGTATACTTGCCGTAATCTCAATGACATCCGGTTCCAATTCCATTCAATACTACAAAGCGTGACCTGAGAATGGAAGTTTTATTTATTTAGTTCCTGACGATTTTAGAATAATAAATTGTTTACATAAGTTCAACGCGCTATTATCTAAAAATATGTTTACACCGGTTGATATAAAAATTGTGCGTCACAAAGTCGCGGTCGATCGCTAAACTGTCAACTCATGTTATAATCGATTATCACAAACTGTAATCAAATAACAAATAATATGGGAAATATAATTTGTAAAATAATTTTCCAACAATAATATGAAATTGTCCTGAATTAATTTGTTGAGGCTCCTTTTTATGACGTCACAACAAAGTTGTTTTTAAGCAGTAAATTAATATAAGCAATATTATTTGAAAAAGACTTTCTGGTTAATGTAAATATTTTTTAAGTTGTGGAAATTAAATGTATCTTTAATTAAATTAGTTATAATTATGTACAAAAATTCCTCTAAGCTTAGATGTTAATCATTATTTCCAATGTATCATATAGAGACTATTGAAAATGTAAATATAATTTACAGTAATTTGTAAGGAAAATAAAGACTGTTATGGGAATATACCAAGTATTTTTATTTACTTCAATAAATGTCACAGTGAGTCTTTACTCTATAGTGGTTTTCCTCATTGACATCGCGGCCTGAGACACACAAACCGCGCGCTTGCAGGCTTCACACGACTTCTGTGACAACGCTTGCATCGAGACATTAGGAGTAAAATAGTAAATATTTACACTGATAAATAAATAAATCATTATTTTGTATAGATTCATAAATACATGATCACTGTGATCTTATCTCAATTACTGTGGTAACTCGTATGTTATCTAAATACTTTATAGTAATTCCCAAACCCTGATCATCGCGACTTACACACAAGATTGCATTGCAATATTTTATACAGGATGACTGGAAATTAGTGGCGGAGCCGTTAAAGGGAGATAGTCTAGGGTTATTACGACAGATATCACTATGAGACCTACCGTCCTTACTTAACCCTTTCCAAGATATTCCTACTTAAAGAGTGTAACCCAAAAATTCGTACAAAAAAATTTCAAATAGTAATAAATCCTAAAAAAAATGTGATTTTGGCCTACTTTTTTTTGTTTTGCAACAAAGATATTCTAAATAAGTAATATTAATTGTTAAATTTCCGCAACTGTCATTATTTTATGCAAAAACTGCTAAACAAAAACGGAAAATGTAAAAAAAATACTTTGATGGCTGATAAAACATCAATTTTCTTTAAAAAGTCACCCTTTATTATTACGTACAAAATAATTAAAAAACTTCTACGTTTCGTTCCCTTTCAAATGAGATATTAAAATCCAAAATCGGTTAAGGAACAATGAAGATATGGTCAATGGAAAAAAGCCGTAGAGCCCGTGTAGAGTCCTTTGTTCCGAGAATAAAGGACTCGGTCGACGCGCATGAGTCGAGCTTGCCCCTCCCTCTTGCTCATGCTCAGTCCGCTCTTACGGTTTACTGTGTTCGGATGTGCTTACTTTCTCTCAGTTTTGATTTTTCTAACGACTTGGCTTTTTCCTGGACTTTTGTATTCGATTCTCTTCCCGACAACTTGGACTGTGTCCTGTTTTCTGTGACTCGTTACGATTTGGCTGTGTGGTTTATCGGACCAATAAGGGCAGGAAGATATTCTTTTTTATTACGGAGCTGCCAGAGGAAACGCTGAACAAGCTCGTCATGAATATGGCGAAGTATTCCCTAATCGTCGACTGCCTGATGCCCGCGTATTCTCCCGAACCTTCCGGCGGGTGCGAGAGCGCGGAACCGTCGTAAGATACCAAGGTAAGAGAAAGTTATTATTATTAAAGCATGTTCAAACCAGAGATTTCTCCATACAAAATGTAGTTCCTTCCTGTACAGGCCGCTCTACATTACTGCGCCGCCGCTAGTTTCCATACATGCGCTATAAAAATGTTTTGTTCTAGCGCTTTCAATAATTGTCCAGCTATAAAAATAAACCTTTCCTATCACTCTTATTAACGTGCCCTTTAAATTGTAAGATTGCAAAACAAATGTCGCTGTCCACATTAGTCAGTGCAGACTCCCATAAATCATACAAGTAAGATAACGGATATCACTTCCTCTCTCGCACTTACGCGTCTTATGGGTGACGTCACCAAGTTGCAGTGAAGTGCGCTATTATTGTTTACTATTTTTTGTCGAAGTCGATGGATTTTGGTAGAGCTTTTGTAAGAATTTTTATTGTGCGGTCATTGTTGACGCTCATTGCACTATGTCGACAGACGCATTCCTACAAGAGAAGTGATTTATGTTATCCGTCCAACCGACGTGAGTCTTTGCGCGGAGCCACACCAACCTAAACAATAGCCATGGTAGTAACACTTAATTAAAAAAACTTTTTTGTTTTTAGGTGACGCAGGTAGACCTAGACTGGATGTCGGGGACGACGAAGAGGAAATTTTAAATTATTTCCAAAGAGACCCTACGCTGTCTACACGAATGATAGCTCGCCGTATGGGACGCTCTCAATGGAAGGTGTGGTACACTCTTCACGAAAATGACCTCCATTCTTAACATTACACACCAGTTTAGGCCATAGAAGAAGGGGACCCTTTAAGAAGAATGCAGTTTTGCAGATTTTTAATAAATGCGGACGTTGAAGATAGAAATTATCTCAGAAGAATTTTATGGACTGACGAGTCCAAGTTTGATAAGGACGGCATTACGAATTATCATAATGCTCATTACTGGAGTGAACGAGCCATGGATAATCCACACCTAAAAAGACAAAAAGGTTCACAGAGAAGATTTAATCTAAATGTGTGGATGGGTATAATTAACAACCATTTGATTGGACCACATTTCCTACCGCAAAACCTCGATGGGGTTGAATATGAAAATTTTCTGAGGAATGTATTTTTTGAATTAATGGGAGATGTGCCGCTAGAAACGAGGCAAAACATGATATTCATGCATGATGGCTGTCCGGCGCATTTTAGGCTAGCTGTGAGAAGTTGGCTAGACCAACACTTCCCCGACCGATGGATAGGTAGAGGTGGTCCAATACCATGGCCGGCACGTAGCCCCGACCTCACACCCATGGACTTCTTCGTGTGGGGTCGAATGAAAACTTTGGTTTATGCCACTGACGTCCCTGTACCAAACGTTGAAGACTTGCGCAACAAAATAATCAACGCCGCGCAGGAAATACAAAGGGAGCTTACAGACTCAAGGGTTGTAAAAACGGGTGTCGTAAGAAGAGCACGAGCTTGTATTAGAAATAATGGTGGGCACTTCGAAAATGAACTGTAGACAGTTTTTTATTCAATAAATATTCAGTAGTTTTTATTCAGTAGTTTGGTTTTTTCTTTCATTTTTATTATTAGTCTTATCTTGATGGTTCCTTAACCGATTTTGGATTTTAATATCTCATTTGAAAGGGAACGAAACGTAGAAGTTTTTTACTTATTTTGTACGTAATAATAAAGGGTGACTTTTTAAAGAAAATTGATGTTTTATCAGCCATCAAAGTATTTTTTTTACATTTTCCGTTTTTGTTTAGCAGTTTTTGCATAAAATAATGACAGTTGCGGAAATTTAACAATTAATATTACTTATTTAGAATATCTTTGTTGCAAAACAAAAAAAAGTAGGCCAAAATCACATTTTTTTTAGGATTTATTACTATTTGAAATTTTTTTGTACGAATTTTTGGGTTAGGAATATCTTGGAAAGGGTTAAGTAAGGACGGTAGGTCTCATAGTGATATCTGTCGTAATAACCCTAGACTATCTCCCCTTAACGGCTCCGCCACTATTTTCCAGTCACCCTGTATACTTTGTTCCTAAATCTAATTCCTATATCTACTAAGTCATTGGTGGTCTTTTTATGACTTTTCTGCGCCTCTTCACAAATATTCTCACATCGGGTGCATCATTAAATTCTAAAGTATTTTTCTCAGTTCGGTTGCCTACTTGTTCTGCATTAGTGATTGTTGCAACCGCTTTGCTGACACATGGATCACAAATGACATCAGATTTTTCAGCATCTGGTTGTAGCGGATTCACGGCTGAAAATTCTTTTTGCGGTGTTGAGGTAGCTAAAGCTTTCAAGACATCCCTTTTAAATGCCTTTGTAGCAGGAACAAGATGAACATCTTTAGTGTTCTGTATTGCATTAACTTCGACATTTGAAGCAGGTTTTGTTACTTCTATTTTATTTTCATACGCAATTTCAGGCTGTATTCCTGTTGAAATGATTACTGTTTTGACAACATTAGGATCATTTAAGTCAGTGGCAAGGTTCAAATTTTCATGAACGATAGGGGATGGAAGTTGGTTAGGGTCTATTATTTCTTCATTCCTTTTGAAAGATCTCTTCTTTTTAATTTCATTAACAACTTCTTTATCTTCTACATCTGTATTAGATATTTGTAAATCAGCTTTAGGGATGTCGTCATGTGCTTTTGTTTCTTGTATTTTAACTTCAACTCTGTTTTGTGTCTGTGTATCACTAGAAATTTCATCTTTATCTATTAGCGGGACTGCATCAATTATTTGGTTAATTTTCATATCAACGGCGTCTTGCGCGTCTTCTGAAATGGGTAAATATGAAGGTATTCCTAGATCCTCTGGAGTCATTAAACTGTTACTGTCGCCGAAGAGATCGCTGAACTTCTCCTTTGTTTCTTTAGGTTTACTTTCCTTTTCTTTTTTGGTTTTTGGCTTCTTTTCAGGAGCATGGATGGCATTAGCTATAGTTTCTACTGAATCTTTAGATATCTCTTTTGATTTAGATTTTTTCTTTTTGGTTTTTTGTTTCTTTGTACTGTCTGATTCTTTAGTTTTTTCTTTTCCTGAAACATCTTTTATTTCAGCAGTGTCGACTGTGCTTTCCATTTTAGTATTATGAGAACTATTAAGTTTTTTGTTTATTACATAATTTACAGAACCATCAGTTCTAGCTTCATTAGTGTTTAGCGCTATTTCGCAATTTTTCTGTAACTTGTCGGAAACTACTCTTCTGTTACTATCCATATGATCGCTATTGTCATCGCTAAGTTCTAAATCGTCTGCCACAATAGCCATCTTGGTGAGTCTGGCCAGATTTTCATTCTCGCCTCTCTCTCTTGATCTTGATTTTTTTGTACTTTCTACTTTATTATTAGGAAGACAAACTTTCAATTTCACACGTTCTTCACATTCATTAAATTGCTGTTTGTGAGTGAATAACTCTTTTGGAAAACTATCTTCTGCTGCACTTTTTCTAAAAACGTTCTTATGGTGTGGTACATTTTCGTCTACGTCAATGACAGGAACATCCATCTTGCTATTAGTATTTTTATTATTTTGCCCGATTTTTGGAATTCGATTCTTGGCTACATTTGGTTTCGAAACGTTTTCTACATCTGTTACTTGCTTTAAAAGATCTTCTGGTACTCGTTTGCTTATTTTAAAATCGTGAGTATCATGATGAATTTCCTTTGGTTTGTTATAATTTACATGCGTTACGTTATCAGTGTCACGGACGTCACCCGATTCCATAGATAGATCTAGATTGGTCACTGGATTATCAATGTCCATATAAATGTCATTTATAAGTGTGTCACTGCATTGTGACGGTCGACGCACTAAAGCACCAGGGAGATCCACATGTTTACTATCCCATACAGCTTTATTAACTGGTCTTATATCAATATTCCTGCCTAGCGCTGTAGATAATGTCTCTATGCCATTTTCTTTCCAAATGACATATCTTTTACTTGTTACTCGCGGATCTTCCAAGGGTGTAGCGGCAGTAGACATAATTTCTGCAAAAGTTGATTGTTTTTATTAATCTGGTTTTTTGTTTGATAAACAGGCATTCCAACAACAAATTTAATAGGGGTTAAAAACATTTATAAACCTTATTAAACTTAAACTTCAGTTTGTATAGCCATAAAAGTTAAAATTACATTATCAGAATCAAGGCGCTGACAAGACCCAATTGACCAAAATAGACTTCTCTTAAGAAAAAAATAGCCAAATCTGTATAGTTTGTGGTAACAGAAAAAATATATGTTAATTTTGAACATATTTCCCAGAACTTGGTTGTTACGAAAACACATTTTGAAAAAAAAATCTCGATACAAACTACATTAAACTAACCTCTTACATCGAGTTCTAATCCAAAATATCTGCATTAAATATCAACATACGTTACGTATTTAATTAATAAGAAGAACGTCTTATTTGAATGCAGAACGTGGTTGTTTTTTATTTTCGATTACTCTACTCAATTTTGAGTAAATAGATAATTACTTCATATTTTGCAATAAATTACAAGCGTTGTGTCATCGCGCTTCTCTTTCTTTTCTATGCAGTCCGACAGTGACCGCGGTTTAGGTGTTGTCAGCGTCTTAAATGCCTTTAAGTGGATCCACAGTTGTAGCCTGCCCTCCAACTTTCTTAAGTTTTTTGCAATTAGCAGGTCAGTGTCAAGTTGTATCTTGATCAAAATATGAGTCTCGACCATAACAAATATGTATTAGAATTATAATCATTAGAATCATTAATACGTCTCTCTTAGTTAGATTTGTTCAATAAGAACAAATCTCATTTGGAAAAGTTCTTACAGAAATTTTAATTTCGCGGGCTGCCACTGCGAATCCACCTTAAACGATTTTTAATGTTGATTCATTCATCTATTTTGTTACCTTTAATGGGGTTAGTAAAAGTTGCATCGGTGTGTATGGAATCCGGAGACTGGCAGGAAAAACGAAGCATATCATATTCATGTGGAGAGAAATTTGGTGCAGGCTGCAAATCCATAGACTCTCTCTCATGGTAATGCCTCCTGCCTTCCTTAGAGTGAGCATCAGTTTTACCGTACGACTCTATCCGCTGTCTTTTAGTATGAGGTTCATCATGATCTTTTGATCTATAATTGGATGAATATTTGCTGTCATGGTGATGTCTATTTTTTTCGTGATCATATGAATATCTTTCATAATCAGATCGGAGGTCTGATTTCCGGTGTTGATGACGGTTGTATGATTCAGGAGGGGGACTCTCCAGGGATCTTCCTTGATATCTTCCACGTTCATGTCTGTGGTAGTCATCTTGATGTTCCCTGTGTTGTCTCTTCTGTCCTCTCTCTGGACTGTATTGCTTCCTGTATTTCAGAGAAATTTCGTACTTATCCCGACCTCTGTAGGTGCTACTGTCATGGTGTCTGCTGGATCTACCTTTGTAGTTATCCCTTACAGTAAATTCAGGGTTATTGAGCCCTTTGTCATCCACACTGGATGTTTCAGAAGTTTTATTACTATGTCTATCAATTGGCATTTTGTTTATATTTCTCCTTACATTATCACTTCGGAGATGATCAGTTCTTGTATCTTTGGTTTGATAGTTTCGTTCTAGTTCGTCATCAGAATTAATTTCGTTGATTGGAATTCTGTAATATTAAAACTTTATGTTAATGACGTACAGAGCGTTTTCAAGGAATGTATAAACATCAAGTAAAAGTATTACCTCACAGCTGGCACTGATTTCCTTCTATCCTTAATGCTGCTAGCAGATGTTTTGGGTGGCTCATTGGATTCAGTCTTATATTGTGCAATGTTTTCATTAACACTACTTTTCCTATTGTTGGATAATTCAACTTTTACGGCAGCATTGTCAGACTTATTTCTATTCCATGTACCAGAATCACGGGGATCCTGATTCTGGTATTCTTTTGGCGGCACAGCAGGCGTTTCGCGTCTAGAATTACAAAAAAAAAATCCATTACCAATTGTCAAAGTTTCCATGTAATCTAAGAATAAGTTGGTAATGCAGTGATAACCTTGTTATGGCAAAGCCTGTAGCGATGTTCTAGTGCTTATTAAGACTATTTGACTCATTTTTTATATTTTAATCTTATATTTTGTTTTTTTTTATTTATTTATTTACTACATTGTTCTCACAGAAGCAACAAGAATAATGTACCTAGGATTTTGTAATATCTTGCTTTAGAAAGTGTCCTTGGAGTTTCTTGCCATTCTTCTCCATAGAAATCTACGTTTTGGAATGGGCAACTAGCTTCAACTTTCTAACTGACCAACTCTGACAATTCAAAAGTGCCTTGGTTTAATTGAAATAAATGGTTTGAGTTTGAGACTTATGAAGAAGATAACAAAGCACTTA
This sequence comes from Atethmia centrago, assembly GCA_905333075.3. Classification (NCBI taxonomy): domain Eukaryota; kingdom Metazoa; phylum Arthropoda; class Insecta; order Lepidoptera; family Noctuidae; genus Atethmia; species Atethmia centrago. Next base: position 22,671,606 of record HG995374.1, on the reverse strand, counting down.
TATAGTGAAGAAGTCTACTACTATTTATGTCCAGCCTATGAATGGCTTCTTAACTCTGCAAAAACATACTTTCTTATGTTTTCAACTACCTACTTAGGTAAGTTGGGAATTTTAAGTTTACTGATTAACGAAAAAAAAATGAAGAATCATGAGAGTTCTTGTTGTAAGCAGGGCCGGCCCATCAATACTGTTTCATAGTAGAAATAAGTATATAAGCCATGCAGGTGCAATGTAAACATGAAAATATTACTAAACTTATGTTGTGTTCCCATTAGTTAATACTGACCACTGCATAGCCAAATGCAATACTTGCAGAAATACAATCTCTTTATCAACAAATCGGCATGATTCAGCAATACAGTTTTACAAAGTCACATATCAAGTAACCAGTGCTGACATGCATATAACCTTAAAATTACCGCAAGATGTTACAATTATGGATACATACAGTTTACATTATAATACATTCACAAGAAAATTGATTATAGCATACAATTCTGTACAACCTAACACGAACTTCGCTCTCTTTGCTCGCTCACTTGTGCCCCCGTTATCCCCTTCGAACCTAACCTGTCCGAGTCGGGGTGCGCCTAGTCCCGAGCTGTCTTCGCATCCTAAATTCGCATTGGCCGTTTTACTAAGTCGAGATGCGTCGGGACTTGGGGCACCCTGACTCAAACAGGTTAGTTTCGAAGGGGATGGCGGGGCGCAAGTGAGCGAGCAAAGAGAGCGAAGTTCGTGTTAGGTTGTACAGAATTGTATGCTATAATCAATTTTCTTGTGAATGTATTATAATGTGACTAGTGAGCGAGCGAACAAGCCCTAGTCATCTCCTTCGTGTTAGGTTCCTGTAAACCCTGCAGGCAGAAATAGGAGCCCCGTAATGCGACTATGCCTTACTTAAAAATGTTATATGTACCATCCTTATAAAATTCTTTTTTTTTTTGACCTTCGAAAAGTTTACTTTTAAACTGTCCTTGACCTCAGAATTTGATGCAAGGTCATTTTCCAAGAGACTTAGACTTTTGGTGTTCGACCTTGAATTTTGGGGGGTTGACCTTGAAGATGTCATGGACCTAATTATTGAAACTAATCTAATTAAACTAATTTAGACTCGCCACGTGAACTTCCCCATCCTTAATACTCCCAGTATTCCACCAATCCCAAAAGAAACTTATGGCGATTTTTTCTAGGCACCCATGGTTTTGCTAGTTTTGGGGTTTTCAAAAATACACTAAAAAGGGTATATTAAATACTTCGTAAGGGTTAAAAAATAGCTACTATAAAAAATCAGCGGTCCATAAAGTACAATGCTTCCCTCTTTTCCTGTGCCAGCTCAAATCAGCCCCTGCAGATTATTAAATTGATTTCTTGAAATAATTAACAATGCACAGACTTTCAAATAAAATAATAATATATAAATATATATTTGTTAAGTAACTATATTAAGAACTGATTGCGAAGCAGTAACAGTAGTTAACCAAATAGACACTGAGTTTTTTAAGAAATATAAGAGATAGGAAGCAAAAGCTTTATTCTGAGTAAATCAATTTGTTTCTTACCTTTCATTCTTAATATCATCATTCTTCTGTTTAACATTATCTTCCTTGTTTTTATTATTTCCTCTCCCTGATGCTCTATCATAATTCATCTGACCTGGATTGTTTACACCCTGGTTGAAATTTCTAATGTTCTTCCCACTCTTTAAAGCATTCAACACCATCAAGTCTTTTCTAAAACATAGATTTTAATGAATAATTTAGAGATGCATAGATTAGAGCTTGCAATGAGCAACCATAGTGAATATTTCTTCATATTCTGAGAAGTGATTGTTTAACAAGCACAAATACAATATTATACTTTTAACCAACTTTTTATTGATTTATCTTTCTAAAGAAAATCAACTTATTAAAAAATACTAACTCTGTATTAAGTTGAGTAATCCTTTCAGTCTTCCTCTGTATTTCTGACCGGGCAGTCATCAACAGAGAAGAGTAGTTATTCTGCAATTTCTTGAACTCCATGTCAAGAGTGTCATAATCCTGCAATATTTCCTACAATATCAATGTGTTATCTATTCGTGTTCCTCTTCTTAAGTTTGCAAAATGTGTGATTTATTATAGTGTGCCTCTATGAAGTTCATAAATGGTAAGTACAATACCTACATAGATCATGCCAAGGCTGAACATAGGCTCTCTGAATTTTAAGACATGTATACTGACTCACACTCGACTCAGGTCACCAATTGGTTCCTAAAATATGTTATAGAGCAACCTTCTGCATAAAGTTCGAATCGGCCAAGAATCATCATGTTTTGATTTAGAAGTTTAAAAGACTTTGGTTTGATTCAATGCAAATAACTTTAGCTTATGTAATAGACATCAAACTGAGCATCCAACAGTAATGTAGGTGTAAGCCTATGTAGTTATAGCAGCCAAATAGAGTAAATATGTGTGCAGCAAAGCTGAGATATTAATTACTTCGTTGAAAAGCTAAATTGATAGCTCAATACTTTTATACAAGACAAACATTAAAATATCATTGATTAAAACGTTTTGCTAGTTAATAAACACTTACTTTTTGAAGCTTTTCCATGGCAGCTGAATGTTCTTCAAGTTTCACTTTCAGCTGTTTGTTTTCATCACGTAGCTATAAAAAGACAAAAAAATAATCATTTTCTGTAAAATGTGATCTTTTATATTTAGTGTACAAGGTAGTGTGATAAGCTATTTGGATGTTTCATCAAATTATGTGCTAAAATAATGTTTTAGTAGAGACAAAATATTACAGGACGTTTTGGCGCTAAACCACAGTACCTCCTGAAGAGCATTCACGTCTTCGTAGTTAGTTAAATCGCCGTATATGTCCTCCATTGCGAAAGGCGGTATAGTAAGATTTATTTCACAAATTGGAATTTGTTATTTTCCAGTGATTCAATGAAAAATAAGGATAATTAAAAATTTAAAGAATAAAACAAAGCTTGAAACTCGGTCGACACTTCGCGTACAAAAAAACTTTCGACATTGACACTGACACTACTGATACTGACATTTTACTATTGACGCATAGTGATGCAAGCTTTTCTGTATTTTCCTTTAAATTCTGAAAAATGGGGATTATAATCGACTAAGTTTTTTTAATTATTACAAAAACTTAGTTGATTATAATTATCTCAGGTTATCAATAATTATAATTATATCATAAACCGGCGTGTAGTTTTTGTTATGTGTATTAAGTGTTGTTTTGAGGGTTCCGTACCACTAAAGAAAAAAACGGAACCCTTATATGATCACTTGTGTACTCCGTCTGTTTGCCTTGCTGCAAGTCCGTGTCTGTCTGTCCGTCTGTCACAGCCAATTTGCTCCGAATCTACTAGACTAATTTGAAATTTGGTACATATATGAATTTCTGTGACCCAAACACGGAAGTGTTACGTAAATAAAGGAATTTTGAATATGAGGGTAACTTTTGGAGGACAAATTAGAAAATTTAAAATAAAATGTTTTGCAAACTGTACTGTGACATATCAAATGAAAGGTCTCAAATATTTTTTTAATAATTTTACAATAAATAGTGTTAAACTTATAAGAAAATAGATGAAAACCCCTTAGCTCCGATACTACTGAGCCTAAAGTTTCGAAAAAATACAGAAAAGAGTTATTTACTTATAGATTACAGGAAAACCTATTAGAAGTCTATCGTGTTAAAATAACATGGTAAATCTCTCAATATTGTGCGTACAAACTTACATTTGCAGTTGAGATCTATGGGAGAGCGTGTTTTTCAACTACAATGATAAGTTTCTTCTTGGGATAAATAACATGGTAGATAACATATTCATTGTACGAATACCTCTCAACGCGAGTTCAACTTGCACTTGTAATGAAAACTTATTTGATTAGGCTTAGTTTTCTTGGGAGCATCACCTGTATGCCAATTTCTCCCATAAAACTCTTCGGTTTAAAAAAGATAGCCCATTCCATTTTTTTATTTCGAAGAGCTTTCTCCGCCAGTTTTTGTCTTTTAACATTTTTGGAAAATACATGGGTCCCCGTATTTTTGCAACCAACAGCTGCGGAACAGGGCATAATTCATTATGCTTAAAAGGAAACGCTTATTAACAAAAAATGTGGTGAATAGCTATCTAGCTGAGAGTCTATCTAGTCCAGAGCTTACCAGTTTTACCAATCGACTTGAAAATTGAAATCGACGGACTGCATTCTTGGACTCTGGCAGACGTAAAATGCATACTGAGTCTTAGAAGTACGCGTCTGCCTAAATACTTATTGACGTCTATTATACTACGCATCTTGTATCTTTTCTACATTTTAAAATATAAATATGTTGCTAAAAATGATTCCGTACTGATTTAAAAACTAATATTGCACAAAATATTGTTTTGCTCACCCGAATAATAGTGATTCTATTAATATGGGCATTAGGTGTAGAAACGTTAAACAAATAAATCGACTAGACTAGTACATCGAGTACCGAACCAAACGTCTCCGAATGACATCGGAACTGACCGAGTTTGTGGCTCGCAACTCGCAATTAGACGTGAGTTTGGTGGTAGTACGTGTCAAACGCTATACGCCTAAATACTCGAGACGCGTTTACGTGGTGAGCACGGAATAGGCCTTACGCGTCCAGCCGAAAACATATTCCAAAAACCTATACCAGTTTACGTGTCACCTCTATCAGTCAGATAGAAGAATTTATTACTGTCAACAATTCCCCTGTTCGCCACTACTATCACCTCTGTCTGAACAACGCGTTATTTCGAATCACATAAACAAGCACAACAGGTACTTTTTGGCTCAATACTGAAAAAGCAAAATAATTAATCGATTACATTTGCGTTGTTCGCTTGTTTAGTATCTATTCACCCAAGTCGACTAAATAAGAAAAGTTTGTACTAAGTTTTTCTGCCCGACCCGACCGTTGCCGATTGGCGCCGATGACGCGGGGCCCGGCCGTCGTTGTCGTTGTTCATTGCCCAATGCCCAGTACCCGCGACCACCTCGCCCCTCAACCCTTCATACCCTCCTCGTTGCCCATGTCGGATGAAATCGTTCGTTCGGTCGTTGTTGCGTTTTGCTTCGCCGTCTGGCGCCTGGCTCGCTCGCGGTGAACGTTACATTACTGTTGTGTTTACTTTAGATGGATTTCTTCAGTTTTTAGATTTAGTTTGTTTGGATTTGCTAATAGTGTTAATAAGAATGTCGGTGTTTATGAACTCAATCTATAAGATTTACTTGTAATAGTGCAACAGGCGATTGCAAGTCGCAAAGGGCTCGTGTAAACACAAGAGAACCTTGTAATTACAATATGCCTACGGATTCTGAATGCGAGTGTGACCTGGTGTCGAAGGAGTGGTTGTTGGCAAAGTTGCGCTCCGACGAGAGGGATACTGTGCTGATAGATTGTCGCGGTTCCAACGAGTACTCGATAGTTCACATCCGTTCCGCAGTGAACTTTTCTATACCGAGTATAATGCTGCGGCGGTTAGCAGCGGGCAAGATCGAGCTGGTATCAACAGTGCAGTGTAAGGAGCTAAAGGCGAGGATCTCGCATTGTCGTACGCGGGGCATTTTCGTGTTGTACGGGGATGGAGTTCCACGGGACCCGGACTCGGTGCATGGGATCCTGCTGCGGAGGCTAAAGCAAGATGGCGTGCAGGTCGTCTGCCTTGAAGGTATGAGTAGCACCATCTAGTACCTAATTACATTAATGGGCCGAGTACCCTGCGTGCCGTAGGTGCACCCTTCAGCCTTGTATTGCACCGCAGAGTACTGTACAATGATAACCCAGCATGTATTTGGTATATTCATTAAAGTTCATGACCATGTGTAGTTGCATCTCAACATAGGTAGTGTAAACATAATGACAGTGTATTATTTACTGCATGAACATGACTTGTTTACTAAGTAAAATGCTTCCAAAACAAGTATGTTTACACAATTTCAGATCTAATTTTACTATTATGACTTTTGACCCTAAATGATTGTATAATTCAGTTAATATTGCACTAATCATGTAAAGAAGTCTTTCTATTTTTCAATGACATGTTGAGAATCAAGTATGCAGTCAGTCAGTTAAGGCATGATATGGCTTGATATCAAAATAGAATCACTATGCGTACCTACCTCCACTTATATACGTTTTGTCCATCTTACGGTTATTATAATCATCAAACCCTGTAGCTGTAGCCTGTAGCTACAGGCTACATGCATGATTTTTCCAGTTTGCGATGTTTCCCTCACAACATGGATAAAATAACAATTCTAAGTATTTTATTGAAATGCTATGTGTAACAATGGCATTGTATACAATGAGTAATCTTGTTGTCTTATAGACCTATAAGCAAATAATTAGCTCATGTAGTGGCTCTAGGGTAAAAAGATTACCTAGCTAAGAATAATTGAGTCAAGAAAATAATCACAGAAGTCTCTTAAACTAAGTTATAGACCTGTTTCGAGTCCTTTTGATAGAGAAATTATGTGTAACAACTATAACAAGATAGTAAGTTCTGAAGTAAATAGATAATACTTAGATAATGATTTTAAAAAGCACTATAGCACATCAACTTGATAACCAACTTTTACCACCTTATAACTAAAAACAAGCCAAGTGCAAGATGGACTCACTCACTTAGGGTTCTGTACCATCAAAACTTTTGTATTTTACCTTCTTTTATATGAATTGCCATGATAGATGTAACACACATATTCTGAGAAAATGTCAACTATAACCGGACTTTTAATTAGCTGCAGTAAAATTACACTTCTTACTGTAATTTCGTTATGACAAAATGACAGTAAGAACTGTCATTTTACTGCAACTAATTAAAAGTCCTAGTGCAGCTATGCTTTATTTCTAAAAGGTAATAGCCCTGAAACTGTAACATAGAGACCACAGTGGCAGTGGCTTAGAAACAGGGTTCCCTGGTCACTCTTCTGGCAAAGTAACCCTAACAAAGTTGTCATAGTGTATTGCCATCTCATTAAAGTGGATTCCTATAAAATATTTGTACACATACTTAATTATGCATTAAGTATATTTGTCAATAAAACCTGTAGTATACAACACACATTACTACTGCAGAACACAGCCTTCTTATACCACCACCACCCTCTTAAATGACCAAATATAAAGGAATAGCAGAATGGTTAGTAGCGCAGCACTGAGACCTGAAGGAATGGAGGGTGGCTTTTACCCAGCTGTGTGAAAAAACGGGCTTATCATAATTGTATAGGAACTAGCTGCTCCCCACGGTTTCACCCGCATAAGTCTTGATCCCATGGAAATATTGGTTTAAAAAGTATCTTATGTCCTAACTCAGGTCATGGTGTAGACCATGACCTGAGTTAGGACATAAGATACTTTTTCTCATATGCTGAATATTATCCAAATCCGTTCAACCTTTTTAGCGTGAAAGCGTAACAAAAAACAAACTCACTTTCACATTTATAATATTAGTTAGTAGTTAGCTAAAAACACCAATCTTTGCAAGAAGTTCTGGGGTGCATCATAAACAAATCCCTTAGCTTAGCACTTCAAAGCACTAAGAATGCAACTTAATTTCTGAAAAGAATAATGCTAATAACAGATGATCCATCTTGATCTGAACTTCTAAGAACATTTAGGTACATTATTTATTTAAAGTTCTGTTGTACTAAGTTGTTTTATTGTTACAATAAAATATTCAAATTTTAAATTACATAAAGTTAGTAAAAAAGGTAAAACACACATTATAAATAGTTTTCCCTGGATTTTACCTGATAGGTACATATATAAACTATTGTTTCAGTTTTAAAGCATCATTTATACACCTAGAAATACTGAAATAATGATATGCTTTTTTTTTGTTGTGCGCAGTCTTTTTTTTCTGAACTATTGTAGTTCATAGACAGTTTAATGGCTGTAATATTCAGCCAGCACTATTTAGTCACATAGGAGTTTCAATTAGAAATGCCGCGAATAGTAGATAGAGCGAATAGTCGAATACTCGTCATTATTCCTCGACATAAAAAAAGGAATATTAAAAATAGTTAATATTAATTCTCAAATAATAATATTACATTCACAATCTGCCCCTTTTCTACATTAAATATTAAATTACCTATCTAATAACTTCAACATGACTGATTTTTGGCGAACCTTTTATATTAATGATAATAATACGAAGTGTTTTGTTTTTAAAGATTTAATAGTTTTTAAAAGTTTAATTATTTTTAAGTCTATAATTTTTCTGTTCATTAAAAGTTTATATTTATTTGGACAACTATTCGCCGAATGTCGAATAATGTACACTAATTATTCGCTATTCGACGAATAACAAAAAAATGGCGAGTAATGCCGAATACCGAATAATAGAGAGTATTCGTGGCATCTCTAAGTTTCAATACTCAATCTCTGTCTTTAATTTGATCATACCAATGCTAGAGTGCAACTGCACATATAAGCTGCAGCAAAATAATATAATCTTTATTTTAATTGAATTCACCAAGTTTCCAAATTGTTATCACCAAATCTTGTTCAATAGTTTCATGCATAGGATTTTTGCCTTCTTCGTTATTATTTTCATAATTATTTTTTATTATTATTTATATATACAGTAATTATACAGGTTGAAATTGAAAACTTGCGACAAACTGAAATGGGACATTGTATACATCATTATTAACAACTTTTACTAAGGGACCAAAGCTGTAATCCCAAAAAAAAAAATCTGCTTTTCCTACATTTTGATGAGGTATTGCGAACATAAATGTAGGGGACAGCAGTTTTTTTTTTTTGGGATTGTAGCTTTGGTCCCTTAGTAAAAGTTGTTCATAATGATGAGTACAATCTCCCATTTCGATTTGTCGCATGTTTTCAATGTCACCCTGTATATTATAACATAGAGATTCGACATAGGTAATCTCTCTCTTCTAAAGTTTCTCTTTTCTTTCTAGTGCCTCCTCACTACTGAAGGTTTGCAGTTATCATACATTTTTTTTGTCCAAAAGAATTGGATGGAACAGATATCCTGCTTTCTAAATGCATTTCGGATATTACGTAGCCTCTGATTTCAAGCTAGGTTCATAAATAATAAAATGCAGTTTAAATTTGTTACAGTTTAAATACTAATGTACATAAAACAAGTAGCTATCTATGTATTATTCTCACGACGGCATTCATTCAGTAAGTTATTACCTAACTGAGTGGTAACACGTAATACCGGTTGCGACGCCGAGGAACCGTTTCATAACATTCATTGACAAAAACTCGATACTTATCTATCTTTGAATTTGAAAGCGACGTAGCTACACGAATTATGGAATACCTGCTCATCACGCAAAAGCGATGAATAATTGTTTGATTTCCCAAAATTTTAAGAAACCCTTGGCCTGCAACTTAGTGAATAAGCTGCAACGAGAGAAAAGGTGTCTTGGTATAATCTAGATTTTGCAAACCGGAATAAAACCGGCAGCCTTCCGCACTAATTAAGATCGATTGTATCGATTTATTTTGCAACAGCAAAGTAAGGGAAAAGTGCTAGTTTAACACCTTCAGACAGACTGCATATACGTATAACCGGTAGTTATTTGTTATTAGTATAGTATCAGATGCGACGAAACATCTTCGATTCAATCTGTTTTAGTTTATAATGTGTGAGGGGCGTAAGAGGCATGCCGGAGGTCGCAAGTCGAGGCATCCGCTCCTCCAAACGTGGGAGAGGAAGTCGACTACTTATTGTGCTCCTCAATGCGAGACGTTAGATTATAATCACCAGTCTCGAATGCGCTTGTTTGTACCAACGCTACGTTATTTTCTGGACTGGTAAATGAACACAATTCAGTGGTCCATTTATTACTGTGTTATTTATTTTACAATGAAAATAACGATGAGTTGCTGGAATGAAATTTTAATGTGTGTGTCTGTGTAGTTCCTGAATAACAGGATGCGAAATAAAATTAAGTAATGTATAACAGCCGCCCCTTTTTTTATTATTTTCACCATGTAGTCTAGTGACATAGGCAAACACAAATCTTTGAATAAAACAATTGGGAATTAATCTTAGCCTTAATACCACCTCGATGCCATACAATTTCGTCGATCGTACGAATTTGCCCCACTCCACATTGAGGACAAATATTGCCATAGCTTTTTTTACGACTATTTCGCTCATTTTGATGACTCAATCATCAAATATTCCTTCGTTCCAACGACTACATTAGTAAGAAACTTTTAGAGGATCGTGTCTAATAATTTATCAGATATAGACTTAGGCCCGTATTATAGAACGTCACTCAATACTCAAGCACTACTTAAAACTAGATTCAAGCCATTTGATTAGTTAAAACTAGTTTTAAGTAATGCTTGAGAATTGAGTGACGTTCTGTAATACGGAACTTAGACTGGATGATCAAACAGGCCGGATGTGTGTAGCTACTGTCGTCTTCGTCCGACGGAAGAGCGCCGCAATTTTATTAATAAGTTCCCGTTTCACTCACGTCCTGTCAATTTTAACTTTGCGTGTTATGTATAAAATGTGAGTAAAACATAGGTAGGTATACCATAAAATACATATTTTGCTCATTACGCAGTTTTGTACAATATTTCAAGAATGCAGGTGATACTCTTACATCTATAATTAACTAGATGCGCCCCGCGGTTTCACCCGCATAAGTTTGACCCCGTGAGTATATCGGGATAAAAAGTATCCTATGTGTTATTTCTGGTTATAATCTATCTGTGTGTCAAATTTCATCCAAATCCGTTCAGTACTTTTTGCGTGAAAGAGTAACAAACATCGATCCATCCATTCTTACAAACTTTCGCATTTATAATATTAGTAGGATAGGATGTTACCAAAAGAAGGGTTGATGCTCAGGCATACACCAGCATATACCTACATGCCCAATATGCCTATAACTTTTTTAAATACTCGCTACCTACTCGAAATACTAAAAGTACCCAGCCTCGTTTGGTAATGAACAGAAATCATCAAAACACCGGAAGCAAATTAATAAATTCAGCGATGGCATTAATTGTAAATAAGATATTCCATTGATCTATATTGGACAGTAAATTGCCCATTTGAAGTGTCTGAGTACGGAGCAGCTCGATCGTAAAATAAATGGCACGTGCTTGCGAACAACAGGATGTTGTGAGCTCCGCTTTGAATGTAAACTCTTCGGGGCTTAACATTTATAATCGTAGAGGAAATCGTGTGCATCTGGCCGGAGTGGTTGGCTCACGCGAATATTATATATATAATATGGCATCATAGAGGAAAAGCAAATGAGAAAAGGAAGCGGGATCTCATGAAGGAGGATCGCGTTAGAATTAACTCAACCGCATGAAAAAAAATACGTTTGCTTTGAGCTCTTCAACTGAATTTAATAAAACCGGACAAGTACAATTTGAACTCGCGTAGTGGGGGTTCTGTACAATGAATATGTTATCTACCATGTTTTTTATTCAAAGCTAATATATCCCAAGACCAAAATTAATAATGTAGTTGAAAATCAAGTTTGTACGCACAATATTGAGAGATTTATCTACCATTTTATTTTAACACCATAGACTTTTTTTAGGCTCTGTAGATTGGGAGGAAGTGGGGCTGTCAAATTTAACCTCAATTCTCAAATAAATAACATCACCTTTGTATGTATTTTTCTGTTCTGTTCTTCTTTTCTGTTTTTATATGTGTGTACATAAATGGTTAAATAAATAAATAAATAAATAACTTTAAAACTATTTACATATTTAAAAATTATAAAAATATATATATTTGAGACCATGCTCATCATGCCCTTGATATGTCACACGGTACAGTTTGCAAAACTTTTTTTTCTAATTTTCCTTTAAAGGTGACCCTTATATTCAAAATACATTATTTTATGTATTTACGTTACACGCTCGTGTTTGGATCACAGAAATTCATATTTGTACCAAACTTCAACTTAATCGATCCAGTAGATTAGGAGCAAATCGGCTGTGACAGACGGACAGACAGATGCACGAGTGATCCTATAAGGGTTCCGTTTGTTTCCTTTTGAGGTACGGAACCCTAATAAGCTTAATATTAAAACTATATCCTATAAAGTTTATATTATATAAGGATGCACGCCGCGCCGCGCGCCGTAATAGACAATATTAATCAATATCATTGATAAATCTAAAGCGTAAAACTTTGAATGGAGCTGGAGTGTGTACCTATAAACAAGTACATCAAGGCGTAACATTGGCATTGACAGTTTTTATGTGCTGATGTAATGTCCAATCCGCGGATTACTATTTTGTGCTGCGTATTGTGTTCTGAATGTATTTATGTCTGGTTCCGCTACCGTGACTCTGAATAAAAAAATAGGTAACTTGTTACGCCGTAAAAACACGTAAAGGTCACCAATTCGTTAACGCCCGTGTGTACATTTGAATATGGTTCATAAATTAGATATCAGCGTACAAGTGTACATTGTTTTAATTGTGGTAATGTAACATGTGATATGAGGTCGGGGTGCAGCGTGATGTAACTGTTAAGGGAACTATAGGAGCTAAACGCAAATTTTATTAGTTTTATAATGCCTAAAAGTATATGACCCACTGCAGTAAACAAAATCGGAAAAATATATCAAATTCTTCAAGATATATGCTAGGTAGAAAGTTTATTAAAAACATAATACAACTAATTAGTTACGATAAAAAAACATCACGAAGATACCTTTAAAAAAATATTTTAACGATTAAATAAAACCATATGAGGCATGGCTTTTAAGTTTTGTCGTTTGAAGAAAAAAACACAACTAGAACCTTATAGTACTTTTTATTGTTTTTCAAAGTAGGTATTCACCATGTAGCTTAAAACGCTTTTCCATTCGCTCAAACTGGCTGAAAAATGGCTGACTTGAAAGCGTCGACTGCTTCTTCACCGGACTGGAACCTATAACCACGAAGACTTTTCTTAATTTTAGGAAATGTAAAGAAATCGTTAGTGCTTAGGTCAGGACTGTATGGAGGATGGTCAAGAATTTCTACTTTTTCCTGCTTCAAATACTCAATCGTTTGACGAGCTTGCGCGGTCGTGGTGCAGGATGATGCGTCGCTTTGAGTTAGATTTTCGAAGTTCGGCGATGACTTGTGGTAAACAAACTGTGGTATACCACTCTGCGTTAACCGTTCTAAGATCTTCAAGTGCAATAGTCGCAACATGGCCGGTTTTTCCAACGAACGTGGCCACCATCTTCTTTGAAGTGCTTCGAGAACGATCAACTTTAGTCGGCTTTCAAGAATCATTCTGATTTTTTGTCAGATTATTCAACAAGCAACATATTAGCTTAACAGTGTTTTAATTTTTTTATCCAATAGATTTAACTTCATATTTTGCAATAAATTACCAGTCATCGCGCTTCTCTTTCTTTTTTATGCAGTCCGACAGTGACCGCGCTTTAGCTGTAGTCAGCCTCTTAAATACTGATACGACTATCAGGAGCACTATCGGGCGGCCAGCCGACGACGGGCGGGCGCCACACTCATTATCGGCTTGAAATCGAGCCGACAGTCAATTAGTGCAACATGTCCTGACCATTTATAATTCAATACGCTGGCAAATAAACCTACCTACCTAAATTAATTAACAGGAAATTATATACACACAGTGGTTAAATAGGGAGTAGGTACCTAGTGGACCAACCGCAAAATATGTCATTTCTGATTATTTGACGAGACATAATTTAAAATATAACATGAATAATGAAATAGTAATGTAAGTAGGTATTATAAGATTAACCTTTGCTTGCGGCTTTGTGTCCGTCCCTGCGCGTGGACTTCGTCTCTAGTTTGAGGAAGAAATCGATCTTGTTCCTTCCTGTACTGGTGTAACAAAGGACCCAGCGGCACCATTGGCTATCTTTTTCATTGCCAGTGACTAACTAGCTTCAGTTGAACATCGAACTTTGATGACAACTGAGATTTTCATATAGACCTCTACTGTGTAGACTGTTCCTGGCGGTAAATCTGTACAGTTGAATTCATTGTTCCAACAAAAAAATGTTCGTTTTGTATTTATTTCTAAGTCCTAACATAGGCATCTCCTCATAAACGCGTGGGCTATTTTGTGAAGTTTATCGTACAGATACACTTTTCTAAGTACAAGCAGAATATCTATTTTCGTGGTATCGCCTTGAAATCCAAAACTCCCATTCCGTCGATTCTAAGAACCTGAATCAAATCGAGTGACGTCAATCTGCTACATTCCCAGAATCTGGCCGAACGTTATCATTATCATTTATTTATTATAAGTAGTGTTATTTCTCTATTGTTTTCTTAACACACAATTCTAAATTTAACCATTAAATAAGGATAATTTGCACAGGTAACAATTTAAGAATATGATTCACGGAAAATTAAAGCATCTTTATTTAGACTCAGGCTGTATTGTGGGATGTGATGCCAGAAGGTAAAAATGTTCGTCATTCATTTAACAAGACTTGTTTGTCACGATCATTGTGAATGGATTTAATTGACCCAACTCCAAGAACAGTCAATAGAGGCCGATGTGCAATCATATTTATAAGTCGCCCACCAACCTTAGTAAATTGGTTTAAATTGTTCCAACAGGCTTGATTAAAGTCTATTTAAAGATGGCCACCATGCCACCATATATTATCAATGGCATGCTTTTGCTTAAAACTATTAACTTGCTACATTTTTGTTGAATGCGTGACCATCTTTACATACCAAGACCCCTCCGTGCCTCGGAAAGCACGTTAAGCCGTTGGTCCCGGCTGTTATTTGTAGATCTTTGACAATCGTTACGGGTCGTCGGAAGCCCGAAAGTCTGACAACCAGTCTTACCAAGGGGTATCGTGTTGCCCAGTAACTGGGTCGTGGTAGGCAGTCGTTCCATGTAAAATACTAGTATTCAGCTGCACCCTTTTAGACTTGAAGCGGACCCCAACATAGTTGGGAAAAGGCTAGGCAGATGATGATTTTGGTGCAATGCAATCCATGGGGGTGATATAAGAAGCACCTAAATTCACCGTAATCGGATCCCAAACCCAACTTCACAATTTAGATGCTGGATGCAATGATATTTAAAACTATAGATACGTTGTCCGCACTCTAAAATGACAACATGAAATGAAGCCAATTGGCCACATCGCGCTTAGTTACGCACCAACCTGTCGCGCGACACTACGTTTGTTTTTAATTTATATTGTGTGTGTAAACCTGTGCAAAACATAAAAAACATCGTGTGTTTTCAGACGATGTACAAATTATACTCCAAAAGTTAAAGACAAAAACGTGTCGTTTCCCTTTCTTCACGCGTATATGTAGCTATCTAGTATTTTCGCCGTTTTTAAGCGCCGCGATGTTGGTCCATGACGTGTTTATATATATATAATACGTCATTGGCTGGATGACAAACTTTTGTGCAATCTTAATTAAAATTGTACATGAAGAAGGTACGAACTCAAAATTAAATATTACTCATGGAGTAGGATTGGCAGACGTCAGTCGATCCAGTCGATCTCTTTCTCAATTATAAACGAGTAAAAGATCGGCTGCCCACGTCTGCCCAGGTAGCCCACGTCCACAAATAATTATTTGTGGACGTGGGCTACCTAGTTCACCTGTTACCTATTAAGGCGCAGATATATGATTTTAGTGACATTTAAATCTGTCATTACGCCTTCAAATAATTCTAGTAGGCTGTCCAAAAAATGTATGTTAAACTTGAACGCGTACACATCAATTCTATATCAGAATAATTAAGTATTGTAGTAAAATATTAATTATGAAATAATTTCTGAAAGTAAACAAAACATAAAAGGTAGATAATATTATTTTCAAATTATTCAAGATATTTTCATGTTTTTTTTTTGTATGCACAGCCGATTTGCTCCGAATCTACTGGACCGATTAAGTTGAAATTTGGTACACATAAATATGAATTTCTGTGACCTAAAAAAGAACGTGTAAGTATCGTATATAAAATAAATTTTGAATATTAAAGGGTTCACTTTTGGGGGAAACTGTGAAAATAAAAAAAGTTGTGCAAACTGTACCATTTACATAATTATCAAATGAAAGGACTATTTATGAGGATTTAATGTTTGTTTTTTTTTTTGAATTAAAAAATAATTCGTTCTAAAGTAATTAAATAGAATAGATGAAAATTGACCATACCCCCCCAGAAAAACTGATGAGCCTAAAATTTTGAAAACAATACAGAGATAGTTTGTACTTATAGATTACAAGAAAACCAATAACCTATGTTTTGCAACCTGTAACGTGTGACATATCACTTATGATGTCGTGAGGAGTATTAAAATTAGTTAAGAAAATAGATGAAAATTGACCATTCCCCCCTTAACTTCGAAACTACTGAGCCTTAAATTTTGAAAAACACAGAAGATAGGTCTTTGCTTATAGATTACAGGAAAACCTATAAGAAGTCTGGTCTTAAAATAACATGGTAAATCACTAAATATTGTGCGTACAAACTTACATTTGCAGTTGGAATGTTTTTCCACTACAATGTTAAGTTTGTTCTTGGGACAAATTCATCCCAATTACGACACCCTTCATCGTGCGTGGTCCGACACGCACTTGGCCGGTGTTTTTTGTTCGACTTTCAGAGCAGAAAGACAGTGGTACTTGAAGCACTTAATCGAGAAAAAAAAATAGTATGTGGAATAGTTCACAGGTCTGAACCATGATGTATTAGGTGATTAAAATCGCACAAGGTTGTTGATAAACGTGGCTGGAAGGACGAGGGCCGCCGCCGGGCCAAGGCTTCCCCGCAGTCGGCAGCTGCCTCCCACGCCACACCAGCGCCTCCCCGCGTGCCGCTACTACCGTAAAGGCGCTGACAAGACCCAATTGACCAAAATAGGCTTCTCTTAAGAAAACAAAATTGCCAAATCTGTATAGTTTGTGGTAGCGGAAAAAATATATGTTTATTTTGAACATATTTCCCAGAACTTGGTTGTTACCAAAACACGTTTTGAAAAAAAATCTCGATATAAACTAACGATAAATTAACCTCTTATCTTGAGTTCTAATCCAAAATATCTGCATTAAATATCAACATACGTTACGTATTTAATTAATAATAAGAACGTCTTATTTGAATGCAGGACTTGGTTGTTTTTTATTTTCGATTACTCAACTCAATTATGAGTAAATAAATAATTGCTTCATATTTTGCATAAATTACAAGCGTTGTGTCATCGCGCTTCTCTTTCTTTTCTATTCAATCTGACAGTGACCGCGATTTAGGTGTTGTCAGCGTCTTAAGCATGATCCTGCCTTGTGTGTGTGCCACGCATATTTCCACATCTTGTTTCATAATTTACCGTATTTTCATCATTTTTTGGGTACCGCACCTCTAAAGGAAAAAACGGAACCCATACAGCATTCGTGTGTACACGGCTACATAATTATCAAGCTACACATTTCCAGTATAAGCTGACCACTTATTGTACGGAAATTCTATACAATGCGAAATTAGGTTGCACTGAAAATGTATAGCTTAATATGTAGCCGTGTATGTGTACGCATGTCTGCCTGTCTGTCACAGCTGATTTGATCCGAATCTACTGGACCGATTAAGTTGTTTGGTACACATACTACACATATAAATTAATGTAACCCAAACACGAACGTTTAATGTAAATAAATGAATTTTGAATATGGGGTTCACTTTTGGAAGAAAAACCAAAAACTTAAAAAAAAAGTTGCAAACTGTACCGTCTGACATATCAAATAAAAGGACTTGCTATGAGGATTTCAATTTTTCTTTTCTATAATTTTAAAATAATTAGTTTTAAAGTTATTAAATAAAATAGATAAAAATTGACCATTCCCGGGACCTTATCTCCGAAACGGCTGAGCCAAATTTTTTTTAATATAGAAAATTCTTCTACACTTATAGATTACAGGAAAACCTTTATGAGCTCTATGGTCTTCAAATAACATGGTAAATCACTCAAAATAATTAGGCGTACAAAATTACATTTGCATTTAGAATTTATGGGGGAACATGTTTTTCAACTACTACCTATGTTAAGTTTGTTCTTGGGATAAAGTCATCCCAACTACGGGATTCATCATTGTGCGTGGTCCGACACGCACTTGTTTATCCAGTTCAAGATCTGCTCGTTGAAAATTATAACCAGCTCAAATTACATCAAAGCATTTTAGGTATAGACTGTTTGTTGTATGGCTATCAGTGGACGGTCAGGAGTGGGTGCTAAATGTGTGCGAAGCGATCACGTTTATACAGTGTGGGTGTAGCAGGCTGAAGGATTGGCTTTACGGGGTGAGGGGCGAGTTTTATGGAGTCCTTGCTACCGAGGACGAGCGTGGAAAGTGGGGGGAAGGGTGTCAGAGACGTGGAGGAGGGTACGACGGGTTCATTGAGTGCGGCGGATGAATGGGCCGCGATGAGTCATCGGATCGATGCCGAGCCGCCGCCGCCACCCCGCCCCTCCGCGCCGCGCGGCTGCGTGATGCTGCCCTGCCCTGCTGGCTTGCAGCTCACCCAATGGCCCATATTTAATGTGAAAGTTGCAAATCGGCACTATTGTCCTGCTATCTGATTATTCATCCTCATTACGGTAGCCGACATATTTTAATTTGGGTAACCTTGTTGGACAAAATGTTGAAAGTTGCTCTGTTTACCTGTAGTATGGGAATTAATTTTCAATTCGATCACTAATTATACAGACACATGGAATAGTCAAGCGAAGATTGCACTAGAACACTATGTTCATAATCATCTGCATAAAACAGTCTTTTGGCACATAACTTATTAGTAGAGAAACTCTTTGGGAAGTTATTGCATATTATGTCATTATATGAAAAATAATGTATTTTCACGACTCCCCCAGTCCTGCAATATTCCATTAAACTTCGGCGTCGATTAACTGTTCATTCACAAATAATATCGTATGCGAAGGATATTGAATGGGCGTCAATAATGGGCTGTCGTGCTCGTGACTATGGGATATACCTCTTATAGTTCTGTGATGGACATAATGGGAGCTTTATTAGCATCACAATCGAGGGCTGAGCAGCGGACGACAGGAAGCGGCTGAACGCGACGGAAACGCTGCGTGCTCGTCTATTTACCGCACCTGACGCTAGCAGCAACACCGTGTTAGGATCTATACATTCTTGATCTAAAAAACTATTATGAGTCTTTAAAGGCTCTAAGGCTGAGGCTACAATAGGCAGCAAATTGCGATGCGACTGTAAGAGCGGAACGAGATAAACATGGTATGGCTACATTATAAGCGAAAATCCGGCGTATATTCGGCAATGACGTGGCTACTGTACCTACACATGCTACACAACGAATTAGCATGAGCGATTCATGCGGCTAATTTCGCTGATATGTTGATGTAGCCGATGCCGTGATTATAGTAATGTTGTTCCGATCGCTTACAGAAATCAAAGTTCGCTAGTAATATTTGATGTACGGTGTAGCTATACGTGAGCCTTCATTTATTTGTTTTAATCTCTCATGTGTCGCAGGTCACGTCGCGGTCTAATGTAGCCTCAGCCTTACAGACTGGGGCGATATAGCAGGCGCGACAGGCATATTTCTGCCTGTCGCGCCCGCGATATCGCGCTAGTCTGCACAAGCGTTTATTCTATTCTGTTTTAGCGATTGGGCTTGCGATAATACCTTTTTTTCCGGCGAGAAATCCTCATGGATAGGTACCCTTCAGCTGTCTCCATTCTCACTAAAAGGGTAACTTAGGTTGTGGGCATTAAAGGTGTTGGTTGAGTAGCATTTCAACTCCGACAAATAAAAGCATAAACTTTACCATAAAATATTCTAAAGTTTTTCTAAAAGTCAAGAGGTCTATATTGTTTTGAAAACACGTTATAAAGAAATATTCAACAACTGAGGTTCGCTCATTAAAATTATCCTCCCCATTACTCTTCTACCCTCGTATAAAAGATATTTTCAGGCTTGATAGTAAATGTCTGACGTGAATCATTATGAATGGAAGTATATTAATGAACAGAACAATGAATGAAAGAAATAAACTTGGAATTGAATTAACGACCGCCTACACAGATTTGCGTCAATAGTTAACGCGCAACTAGTAATTATAGCTAACAATTGCCTGTTGTAGTAATGGAATGAGGAATGTTGAACACGAATAGAACACAACGCGAATATGGAACAACTTGAAACTTTAATAACCAGCTCCAGAGCCTTCGGTCGAGCGAGTTTATTTTATGACCGAAATGGGAGCAGCGTCATAATATCAGATAAAACTCTTCGTCTTCTAAAGACATCGTCCTGATGAATTGGGGACGAAAAACTCCACAATACACCTCTGCTTACCAGTAACTCAACTCAGCCTATAACAGTCCACTGCTGGACATAGACCTCTCCCACACGGAAAGAAAGGATCTATTTAGCGAAGAATATCATTATTCTCAGTAAAATTGTTTCAATCCAAGTAAATATTTTCTTAACGTAAGTTAATGTACTCAGTCCAAGAAAACCTGTTTACTCAAATTAAGTATAATAAATACTTGATTTTTATTCTTGACTTAAGCAAATATTTTTGATTCAAGACTATAATAATCTTAATTGAAGTAAATATTCTAAGAGAGAAATAATATTCTTAAAATTAAACTTAATAATTCTTCATTTAAGTATAATGTCTTTGAAGAAGACAATAAAACTAAGACAAAATTTTACTTCATTCAAGAATATATTGTTTTCCCCATATATGAATCAATATTTGTCTTGACCACAAGGATATTGTCTTAATTTAAGACATCCTATTTTTCCGTGCAGGCTGCGCCACAACACTGTCCTCCGCCTTCCGCATCCAGTCTGTCCCAGCCACCTTTTTAAGATCGTCGGTCCATCTAGCTGGGGGTCGTCCCACACTACGCTTGCGCGGTCTCCACTCCAGGATTCGTCTGCTCCACCGGCCATCGGTCCTTCGATAAACCATGTTTATCATCATCTTGCTTATTTCATCACATCATCTTGCTTACTTTGCAGGCTATGTCGGTTACTTCGGTTCTCTTCCGGATAACTTAATTTCATAACGGGCAGGACGCACTGGTTGAAGACCTTAGTCTTCAAACTGCGGGATTGGCGACGAGAAGACTTGACGAAGTTTTCCAAACGCTGCCCAACCCAATCGGATCCTCCTGTCGGCTTCTTTCTCAAAGTTGTGCCTACCGAGCTGGATAACTTGTCCTAGGTAGACGTACTTCACAACTTCGAGAAGCGACCCTTCGATGTGGATTGGACTCGGCAAAACTTGCGAATTATACATGACTTTCTTCTTGTCCAAGTTCATGCCGAGGCCAACCCGCCGAGAGAATCCATTTAGGCTGTGCAGCATCTGGTCTAACTGTTCCAGCGTCTCTGCCATTATGACGATGTCATCGGCAAAACGAAGGTGTGAGACGTACTCGCCGTTTGCATTGATACCCTGTCCAGTCCAGTCCAGCGTCTTAAAGACGTCGTCCAACGCATTGGTGAACAGAAACCAGTAACAGTAACTATTAATAATTAATCGATTAATCACAATTTCTTTTGCCTGGTCGATGCCCATCAATAAGAAGACACAATAATTTCGAGTTTGAAATTGAAAGAAAGGGATTCTTCCGTAGCACATTAATCCTATTGTTTGAATCTGCATACCTGTACGGTGGAATTCCATGAACTTATGTGTATCAAAGCATACATAGTTTATCCCTGAGTCATACTCGGAAATTATTAAACTTTATATTGCATGACGAGTCAGGCGGGGAATAACCACGTAATTAACTGAACTTTCGACGCGCTTAAAACTATCGGCAGTGGTATTTTAATCCGCAACAGCAACATTTGGATAGCCAAACGTGAGCTTTTTCTTAAAATAACATGTTTTGTAAGCTACACAAACACGGAATCGAATCCGTCAAAATTCGCTTCTAAATATATGCCAGCAAACGGAAAATTTAGGCTACAGTATTGTATTCCCTTAGCTTCCATACTAACATACGAATAATTAATCACTTTGTTCTAATTAGACCACAGCACAGGTGGTCAATGACGAGTCAGACCCCAATAACCACTTAATTAACTGAACTTTCGATGCGCTTAAAACTATCGGCGGCAGTATTTTAATCCGTAACAGCAACATTAGGATAGCCAAACGTGAGCTTTTTTTTAAAAATAACATGTTTTGCATGCTTTGTGTAGCTAACAAAACATGTTATTTTAAGAAAAAGCACGGAATGAATCCGTCAAAATTCGCTTCTAAACAATTAACATAGGCCAGCAAGCGGAAGATTTAGGCTACAGTACTGTATTCCCTTAGCTTCCATGCTAACATACGAATCCCTTTGTTCTAATTAGACCACAGCACAGGTGGTCGTCCACGTCATCTTATCCCCTATGTGCAGTTGTAGGGAGTGGCGCGTAGTCTTTTATATCCCTGGAATCATACACAAGTAATTAATTATCTGCTATAATAGCTACAAGAAGGAAGCTTCTGAATAAGAAGTTATTCTACCAGAGAATTAAATTTTTGTGTAAAGCGCTGTTCTGAATTACATAACTTAGAATAACTTTAAATTAATTGTGCATATTATACGTTTTTATTCCGGTTATAAAACCTTATTTCTGGTTGGTAGCGTAAATAGTGAGGCAAGTATTTTAATCACTACAGCTTTTCTTGTTGTATTTGATTTAGATGTTCGCAATTTTTTCTAATTTTTTATTTATGTAGATTACTCTAAAGCAGCGTTTCTCAAACTTTTTTGGTCACGGAACCCTTTTGACAAGCAAAATACTTGACGGAACCCTACAATAAAACAATAGTTTTTAAAAGTGTATTCTTTATTATATAATCATAATAAAAGTACAATGTAACAGTTACTAATTATTACTTACTTTACCACATGGCAAGTACAATAATAGAAGATATTAAAAATGAAAAAATCTTAACTAATGGGTGGTATGAAACTGTTTTTTATTTTTCATCAATTGGTTGATATCAGGTTTGACAGAAGACATTTGAAGTCTCATATCAGGTTCGGCGTCCAGTCTATTGCGATATTTTGTTTTCGTGGCTGCATAGGTTGAGAATCCTGTTTCGCACAAATATGTTGTTGGGAACGGGAGAAGAATATTCACAGCCATTCTGCCAAGCATTGGATATTCATCACGGATTCTGAACCAAAATTCGTTGAGAGGCGTCGTTTTGAACAGTGACTCCATACTTGTGTCTGATGACATTTCTAAAAGAGATTCATATAACTCGTTTGACATACTTTCGGGCTTTTGCAAGTTGGGTAAAAAAGGATTATGAATCCATGAATTCAGCTTCATTTTTGTATTCTGTTCTTCGGGAAAATACTTTTCAAAAGATGCGCGCATCGAAGTGAGATATTGGACCAATTCTTCAAACACATCATCTTGAAACATTTCTGAGTCGTTATCGCTAACAAACTCACTGAGTGACGTAAAGCTTTCTATTTCTCTCTTAACAACGCAAAAAATCCAAAAATCTAATTTTCTTTTGAAGGCAGTTATTTTGTTATAGACCTGGAACACTGTTGTCTGTTTACCTTGCAATGATAAATTCAATTCGTTCAGTTTTTGAAAGATATCCGCCATAAAAGACAATCGTAACAACCAAGTTTTATTATACAAACGGTCTTTCAAATTAAAAGAAACTGTATCTGCTGAAAGAAACATTTGTAACTCGGCTCTAAGTTCAAATAGCCTTGTTAAAGTTTTACCCCGAGACAGCCATCGCACTTCTGTATGGAGCAGCAGTGTTTTATGTTTGCTGCCATAATCTTCACACAATAATGAGAACAATCGGGATTGTAGTGGTCGTGATTTGATAAAATTAATTATTTTTATCGCTTCATCCATAACTAATTTTAGATTTGACGGCATTTGCTTCATCGCAAGTGTTTGTCTATGCAGAATAAAATGGCTGGAACTACAATTAGGCGCTTTACTTTTTATTCGTGATACTGCTCCTGCTGTTTTACCTGTCATCGCCTTGGCCCCATCTGTACAAATGTCAATGCAATCGTTCCAACTAAGATTATTTTCTTTAAAAAATATGTTTATTTTATTAAAAATTTCTTCCCCGGTAGTGTTTGTGGGCAGCGGTGAACACATAAGCATGTCTTCTTCAAAAGAACGTTCATATGGATATCTCACGATAACCAGCAAGATAGCCAGACCAGTGACATCAGTTGACTCATTTTTCGTCTTTCAAACCGTGGAGCTTGACGTCGTGGCATCATCGTCTGGATCGGTAATTGTTGTATTCTCCGCGCGTACTGCTTTTGAACATTCAGCGTCATTAGAAGATGTTGTTGCAACACGTTTAACACCTTTAAGCCAACGTTCCATTCTTCTTTATTAATAATGTTGCACGTCAGGATGGTGGGGTCAAAATAATGCACAATCGTTACTGCGTTTATGAGACAAAGTTTAGTCCAAAGAAGAAATTACAAAACTGATACAATCAGAATACAGCAGGCAGTAGAACTTACAAGCAGGCAGCAGGCTAGCCAGCTTGTAAGTAGTTAGGTACGAACTTATCGCTCCAAACGCTAATCGTCAACTGACTGACGAGGCGCGACTTTTTTTTTTGTGGTATGTCATCTCGTAGTTGACCTTAAGAGGTCGTAACTACTTAACCGGACTTTCCTGTGGCTGCCTTAAGCGAACTCAAAGCCTCCAGCCAGTGGCGAAATTTCTTATAATACTAAGCGACTGCACGCTAAGGGCACCCCCTGTGGGGTACGGACCTCGGCTTAGGGCGTCTCTGGGGGGAGGACAGCAAGGTCAGGTTGGATCTGATCAGTCACGAAGCGCGACGCGCGATCGCCGCTTTTATACTTAGTCCTAGACTCGAACTCGAACATTCTCAAAAATACTCGAGTCGGCGCCTTTGATATACAAAAAGCGGAAATAAAAATAGAAATACAAAAAAATGCGTTGTAAACAATATCGACTTTATGTTTTTGAAGATAGAGCCGAAAGTCGCTTGTTCACAAGTATAGCGTCTAATTCAGAGGCGGCTTTTATCAAAGGGACTGCGCGCTCACAAGTATACGCGCGGCGGGCGGAGTCAAAACGTTCGACCAGTGACCAGAGAGAGGTGTTTTGATTTTTTTTCTAAATTGTTGCGGAACCCCTACAGGGGTATCGCGGAACCCTAGGGTTCCGCGGAACACACTTAGAGTACCGCTGCTCTAAAGTCATTCTGAGAAAAATAATTATGGACTTAGTCATTATTAAGAAGGTTCCATTGCAAACATGTGTTTTTAGGGTTCCGTATCCAAAGGGTAAAACGGGTCTCTATTACTAAGACTCCGCTGTCCGTCTGTCTGTTCGTCCGTCTGTCACTAGGCTGTATCTCATGAACCGTGATAGTTAGACAGTTGATTTATTTCTGTTGTCGCTATAACAACAAATATTAAAAAACAAAATAAAATAAATATTTAAGGGGGCTCCCATACAACAGACATGACATTTTTGCCGTTTTTACAGATAATGGTACGGAACCCTTCGTGCGCGAGTCCGACACGCACTCAGTCTAAATTTAACGTTCCTAGTGAATTCCGGGGGCGTAGTGCTAAGCACCAAATGTTACTCTCGTTACTCAATTAAATAAAGAAAGCCAAATTATTATATAACAAGCCGTGTGCCCGATGGGATTTCCCACGTGCAACTTCTCAGGAGCCTTAGGGGATTAGTTTCCAAAAAACGATGATAAAAGTTTTACTTATAAGCAGAAGTCTAACTATCAACTTTCACGTTTCTAACTTTAAAAACGACGAACTTGAAAATTTTCTCCTCAATTGAACCCATTTAGGAAGTGAATTTTCGAAAATACTCTGTTGCCTGTTGCATATTTTCGTTAAATATGTCTATGGGACTCTTGCGCAAACCCAGCGGTTTAGGCTGCGCCTTGTCTGTGAATTTAAGATTTTTATTAAGTAGATTGTGTTGTTTGTCAACAGGAGACTTCAGCGAGTTCCGGCGCGCCTACCCTGAGTGGTGCAGCGAGGCGGGGGCTCAGCACGTGCCGCATCTACCACTCATGGGACTGCGGTCAGTACTGCAGTTACTTTCTTTATTTCTATAAACTTGCTCGTTTGGGTCGGCTACTATCCACCTCCCGTACAATATATTGACCGATTACTTAATATATAAATCTATCTAGTATGCTTATAATAAATTAGAACCTCATTGGTCCACGTATCTAAACATGAACAAACCACTTATAACTGTGCTTCTGGGGTCTCAAACAGGAAGAAAATCTTTCAAACTTTTCTAAAACAGCCTACGGTTCATCGAGGTCACCGATTACCGACTAACCTAACCTAACTTACCTTTTAACTCTACACAATTTCCGAATGTTTTCTGCAGTATCTCTTTCTGTGTCAATAGTTTAATTTTCACAACCTAGTTTGCAATTATTTTGTCGGGTTTTAATTTACGAATATATAGCGCCAGCCAGTACAGTAGGCCCATCTATCGTGGCTCGTGGGCATACATGGCCCAGTAATGGAGTTTGCGTGTTAGGTTCAGGTACAGCGAGAAGTCAAAAAGGGGTTATGCTCACAGGGACGGTCTGGAAGTAGAGGCGTATGTGTACAATGTGTATATCTTCTCCCACCGGGATTAATTCACGAAAACTTTAATAATTCCTATTACACTTTTCCGCGCTCGCATTCTGGTTACATGTTGTCATTAAGTAATAAAATCATTTATTACTTAACTACGCTGCTACGCTAACGGTGAAGCTAGGTCGTAATGTCTAAGGTAATTAAGACACAGTTATAATTAAACTCGATTGTGTAATACAAGTATATCGAGGAAATCATTAGAATTGTAATGCTGAACGGGCTGCCTCGCTCGATTGAGAGAACGAGGAAACTCACGCGTGGGAACGAGATTTGCGCGTGAGAAGGTTTTTCACTTCGACGGAAAAAGTGTCCGAACCGATTCCGGCGAGACTGGATGATACGACGGACTTTCTCAATATGACGTTGTTGATGTGCTGATCCCGTGAGAAGTAATTGTACGTTCGCTAGAGGTTTCATTACAACACGAGTTTATGTACTTTCGTGTTGTAGGTATTAGATATTATATCGATGATTGTAGGACATGTGGAAATTATGAAATAAGTGCGCTGCTGATAAGGTAACAATGTGTGTAGTTTTGATAAAATCTATATTCGAGTATTTAACAGCTAGCGGAGTTAAATAATACTCGTATAAAGTTCACCTTCAGCTGAAGTTTGTTTAACGCGTGGGCCGCATATGCAAGCAGATCGAATCATAAAACCGAATTCTGGGTATCGGTGACGATGACAGAGGATGTTAGTCATAACATGCAAACACTGGTTCCTTCCTACCGCTCTTTGTTACTCAGCCAATATGTGATAATGTACATGAATATAATGTTAATAGGTACCTGTCATATGTAGCCATGACTGATTGAGTTCTGCACGTGCGAACACACGTCAATGTCAAATTTTCCATTCATGAGAATGGGTGATTTGTTCAGCTGGAATAGTATCGTTTAGTACTACAATGTTAATTAAATAAACATGTGGCAGCTAAGGCTTCGCTCTAGCCCTCGTTTAGTACTGTGTTAGAACAAGGCACTGTCTGAACAATCTGTCTAGCCTTTTCCCAACTATTAATTTATTATTTTTTATTTAACCATTTATGTACACACATATTATAAAAACAGAAAAGAAGAACAGAACAGAAAAATACGTACAAAGGTGATGCTTATTTCTAAAGAAATCTCTTCCAGCATACCTGCGATAGGAAAGTAGATAAAGAGACGTAGACACCGTGTGTAAAGAGTAGAAGATAAATAGAATACAAATAAAATCGAATCAATTTACAAAACAAATAATATAGGAATATACTAACATACATACATACATCTAAAATAAATATCACTAAAAAAATTACAGCGTAATTTAAAGCAATAAATACATACGCAACTATGTCGAAGTGAAAAGACAGTGTTCTTTCACTCCTCTTTTAAATACTGTGTTGGGGTCGGCTTCCGGTCTAACCGGATGCAACTGAATACCAGTATTTTAAATGGAGCAACTGCCTATCTGACCTCCATAAACCAGTAACTGGGTAACACGATACTCCTTGGTAAGACCGGTTCTCAGACTTTCGTGCTTCTGACGACCCCTAACGACCTATGACAGCCAGGACCAAAGGCTTAACGTGCTTTCCGAGACACGGAGGAGTCTCGGTATGTAAAGATGGTCACCCATTCACGGGCCAACCCCGGCAAGCGTAGCTTAACCTGAGTGATCGATCCGTACGGCTGTTACTACTTAGCCAAGAACTCCTCCACTGTCTGAACAAACATGAGTCATGAGTCTATTATAAGTGACTAATTTTATAGTAACCTGCAATCCTGATAAGCAGTCATAAGGACCCAGAAATTTTATTCAGATCTAGTGGTCTTATTTTATACTTATTTGAACTACAGCTTCATCTGTTATAGGTTAGTTACTGAATAGATCCTTGAACGTACCAATATTTAAAAACTTGCGCGGCTATTCACTGCTGAAAAAATAACAAGTTGGTTAAGAAACTCATTCATAATGTTGAATAGTGACGAGCACCGTCTACGCTGCTGTAAGTGTGCAGTTACCTAAACACGTAATTGGCGTATTGCATTAGAAGCGGTGAAACGGAGCCTTGCGCTCAATGGAGTGCGCTCCATTCATGCCAGCCAGCGCGCATGCGGTGAGCGGCAAGCGCGCCGTTCACAGCTCACTCATTGCTCAGTTTTCCCTGCGCAAATCACTGTAGGTGTTCGGTACATGATGTTAATGAACCGACGATGTTGAATGGCGACTTGTAACGTGACATCACCATACAATATTGTTGTACTTGTATTGACGCTAACGCCACTCAACAAAACTTTTGTTATTTATTTGATGCAGTCATGCAATGGGTATAGTTTAAATATTTAAACATGTAGTAGCAATAGTATAAAATAGATAATCTACTATATTCTGTAAGTGTTGTGCGTAGGCAAAGCAATCGATGAGTGTCCCACTAAATCTGAGCGTATGAATTCACATTTAAAAGAGGATGTAAAACATATTTCGAGCTTCCCGAATTATTTTCCTTCGACTGTGATTTGCAAGCATCCGCTTCTAATCGCGTGGCGTGGGCTGCATTACTACTACCTTTCACGATGTAATACCCGACCGAACTATAAATAGGAATATTCAAATTAATGGCGTAAATGTAACGACTCCCACGCTGACGCAGCGCCGCGCCGGGCGCCTCCGGTCGCGCGGCCCACCACAGCCACTGGCAGTCAGCTCCCGGCTCCGGCTCCGGTCCGGACGAACTAAACACGCACGAATTAGTTGGCTGCCCACGAGTAAGCCCTTGGCCGATATACCTGTTCGTCTAACTTATGAGTTCTATTTTAAAAACAAAATTATAACATTGTACGTTCTTCTAAAAAAACAGGACGAAATATAATTACAATCCCGCCGCGCCTACACACGTTTTATAAATAGATATTCAGATATGACTTGGTTCTCCAATTAAATGTTCATGGAATGTTAGGTTATAGTTACTAAATACAAGATGACGGACACTGCTGTATTATCTTCGGGCTGACGTCAACATCCCTTGATAATTCGATGTCTAATCGTCATCAATTTAATCTTGTTTCAATGTTGTATTAAGTACGTCGAACTGAACTGAAACTAAATTATCCGGCCGGTTTTGGAAGAAATGTGTGTAGATTTTGAGCTTTATCGTTCCTTTGGCTTCCATGAATCAAGATTGTCCTGAGAAATATTATGAATTAATTGTGATTTCCACTGTGTTCAATGATGACATCCGTAGATCCTGGTTGACGCGACCGCGGCAGGCGGCAGGTTATCGCTGACGTGACGTCATAGTTGCTGACGTCAAGGCAATCCTCGCTCCGCGTGAGTTCATTCACGAATTAATCCGTCCACGGTCACGGTCGGAGACGGCTGTATTTTTATCCGACTTCCAAAAAGGAGGAGAATATCAATTCCGATGTTTATATATTTTTTTTATGTATGTTCGCCGAGTTCTCTGTCAATTGTGGACTGATTTTGAAAATTCTTTTTTTTTTTGTTTGAAAGCGTATGCTCCCGAGGTAGTCCCATTGCCACCAAGTCATAATCTGATGAGGTGATCCCATGGAAATCGAGGGAAATCCTCAAATTTTATAGGCACACCCATAGCGATTTGGGCATTTTTTATAGTAACTCGTGCATTTGCTCTCGGAAATCACCATTTGGTGAAGTTAAACTGATGATGAAGACCATAGGTAGCCTCTGGAACTACTTAATAAAAAGTATTTAACGAGTCAAGGCTCCTACATACTGGCGCGACTTGTCGCGCGACGCGTCGCGACACAAAGGCACCGCTTGTAGCGCTACAAGCGGTGCCTTTGTGTCGCGTCGCGTCGCGCGACAAGTCGCGCCAGTATGTAGGAGCCTTTACGATTCGATTAGGTACTTTAATATGGTTGGTAAGCAATTTATGCTCGTCACAATGCTTATGGTGAGTGGCTGGCTATTGTTTTCCTAGTTCTTACCAGGAGAACTCAAAAAATTAACGTCCCTGCATCCGGAAAAGTAATATTTTGCAAAAAGTGATGAGAAGTTGATTAGGCTATTGTAACTTAGATAAATTACCAAGTGACCCACTAAAAAGTGTAAAACTTTTTACAAAAAAACAACCGACTTCCAAAAAAACACTACAAAGTGAAAAATAACTTTAATTTCGAAAGTCGGTGGCAAAAAACTAAAATACAGATCCAAAGACACCGACTTCCGAAATTAAAGTAATTTTTCACTTTGTAGTATTTTTTTGGAAGGCAGTTGTTTTTTATATTGCGATTTTTAATCAAGAACATTCATATTTAAATAATGTTCTTCAGTAAGAACAGATAATTTACTGTTCTAAAGAAACGTTTACGAAGAAAAAAATATTTTCATTATCATTTACTTTTTATTCATCATCTGCCTAGCCTTTTCCCAACTATGTTGGGGTCGGCTTCAGTCTTACCGGATACAGCTGAATACTAGTATTTTACATGGAGCGACTACCTATCTGAACCCACAACCCAGTTACTGGGTAACACAATACCCCTTGGTAAGACTGGTTGTCAGGCTTTTGAGCTTCTGACGACTCGTAACGGCTGTCAAAGATCTACAAATGACAACCGGGACCAACGGCTTAACGTGCTTTCCGAGGCACGGAGGGGTCTTGGTATGTAAAGATGGTCACCAATCCACGGACAAACCGCGGCAAGCGTAGCTTAACCTGATCGATCGACCCGTGCGGCTGTTATTACTTAGCCACAAGCGCCATTAGTCATTTACTTTTTATTATGAACTTTATTTAGTGACAAGAGTCAGTGGCTGAGTTTAAAGATTCTGTTAATTTCCTTAAATTATCTGCACAAACAAACTCTCATACAAACGTTTGATTAACTTTAAGCAATTTCATGTAATACTACATGAAGTAAAACAAAACAAAGCAATCATTAATTATTGGTAAACGATTTTGAATTGATATTGAAAATGTGTAAATTCCGTAGCATGTTCTGTGATTGTTAGCGCGATTACTCATGCATGATATACAATTTAAATATTGTTTTACATTTTTAGAAAGTGATTGATTATACATATAGTCATATACGTAATATGTAACGTAAAGGCTTCCGCATACGGGCGCTGGACATCCCTTACCTGCCTCGGCATATTTTTAATTATTTTATATTTAATTAAATTGTTTTTTTCGTTATTTTTTTTATTTTGCTGTACTATGGACGTGTTTTTTTTATCGTCATCGGTTCCGTACCTCAAAAGTAAAAACGGAACCCTTATCGGATCAGTCCGTCTGTCTGTCCGTCTGTCACAGCCGATTTGCTTCGAATCTACTGGACCGATTAAGTTGAAATTTGGTACACATATGAATTTCTGTAACCCAAACACGGACATGTAACGTAAATAAATGAATTTTGAATATGAGGGTCACTTTTGGTGGAAAATGAAAAAATTAAAAAAAAAAAAACGTTTTGCAAACTGTACCGTATGACATATCACATACGGTGTTGTGAGGTGTATTAAAGTAAGTTAAGAAATAAGATGAAAATTGGACCCCTTATCTTCGAAACTACTGAACCTAACATTTTGAAAAAAATCTAGAAAGTAGTTCTTTACTTATAGATTACAGTAAAACCTATAAGAAGTCCATGGTGTTAAAATAACACGATAAATCTCTCAATATTGTGCGAACAAACTTACATTTGCAGTTGGAATGTATGGGAGAACATGTGTTTCAAGTTTTCAACCACAATGTTAAGTTTGTTCTTGGGATAAAAAACATGGTAGATAACATATTCATTATTCGGAACCCTCACCACGCGAGTTCAACTCGCACTTGTCCGATTTTTTGCTATCCCGTCCAACTATTACATGGCACTTGACAAAGCCTACTATCTCAGAAGTTGGGTAAAAATAGAACTGTGTTAATTTTACTCGACATCACTCTTTAGTGTAGTGTAGGTGCTAGAGTGGCCTGCGACCTCGACACACTTGCTAAAATACAATACCAAACAAACACGTCCACACTTACATACATATTATATGAACAGATATACAAACAGGCCACGCATAACTTATTTTAGCCCGTCATACATAACATAAACGAGCGATCTGCTTTGTCCGAACAACTCGCATCGTTACAACGGCTGCCAGGATGGGAACTAGCAAGTCCGCCATTAAAAAACCGTCCCTTGCAGGCGGTCATTGGCAGCGGGTGGGTCGAGCCGCATTCCTGTGCGCCAGCGCACCGCACGCACTCCTACGCCCACACGCACCGGCTCTCCAGTGTGCACACAGTTACACGACCGACTCGCGGAGCCCGTCAACCACATACCGAAGCTATAAGTTGGGCCGTGCTCGTTATTCGGCCGGCTCGCGGAGGCACCGGCCGCCCATACGTATCGGAGTCGTTCATTAATAACACGGCCGACCGTGTCACGGCTTCCGGCGTCCACCTCGCACACGCCGCCGCCATTCAAATACGAATTGTATTCGCATGGAGCCGACGACGCTGTGCCGTCACTTACACAATGCATTACTACAAGTAGCTAGTATGCGCGCATTTAAATGAGCAGCTCACATTCATTGTTTTAGCGGAGTGACATTCTCCGCAACCTCGTTACACCTGTGGATCGGGAATATTGAGTTCACAATCGACACTTGCGTAACGGACGGTGCTCCGTTCACCCACATCACCCACATGTAGGTAAAATTCGTGTAATTATATCGTTATATGATGGGATCGGACGGAATGGCGTCGGTCGCGTGGGCGAGGCAGCTCCCCTGAATGGACGTGTCGGCAGTCGGCTGTGCTCGCCTACGCGCGGCCCACGCGCTCCGCACTACCTACTATGAGCCTACTAATGCCAAGTACATGCTGCCCACAGTGCCCACTGGCTGCCGCCTGTTCATAATTATCTTGATGACCACTCACGCGACACTGATCCAATTTGGATCAAGCGCCTGCTTGACGCGCGCTCTCCATTGTTGATATTTTTATCAAATTCGTGGGGTACCTACTACTAAGTAATTCAATTAAAAACGGACTCAACTCGGTTTTATAATGCTTATTTTTTATTGTCAGGGTAGCCCGCGAAATTCGAATTTCCTTAAGTTTTTTCCAATTTGCAGGTCCGTATCCAGGTTGTATGTTGATCTACACTCGCGGTCAAATAATAGGTACGGGTCGATGACGAAAATCCCTTTATTAATAATGGCACATGCATAAAACTAACTTTTTTATTAAAGCAAATTTCAATATTGTATGAAATAAAACCATGACTTATCTACAACGTAATTTTTAAATTTAACGTTACTTAAAACAACTTAACGTTAACGTAGGTAACGTTATTTTTTTAAAAACCTCGACAGACTGGTAATAAATTCAATTCGCGGTTGTTTTACTTTTGGTCGTGCAAAAGTAAAACAACTGCGATTTCATTCATTCATTCATTTTAAATTTACAGATTGAAAACAAAAGTGGGAAAACAATTTCTCACTTTTGTTTTCAATCTGTAAATTCAAAATGATAAAAGGCGGTCACTGTCGTCTTTCACCAGCATTATTGTACTTCCTATCATGACGCTAACACCAAAGGAATGTACACGTATCGTCTTTCGTCATTATGTTAGATGATGGCAGAAGTCAGAGAAGTACTGCAAGAACAATAGGCGTGTCACTTTCTACAGTGCAGCGAGTCATGCAACGTTTCCGAGAAACTGGGCAGAACATAAGAAGACCAGGAACCGGCAGACCGAGATGTACTACGGCTCGAGAGGATCGGTTTATTGTTCCGACCATGCTCCGAAATCGGCACCTCACGGCGGTTGAAGTAACAAATCAGCTTCGGGAGACCCGTAGAGGCGACGTAAGCGAGCGGACTGTGAGGCGGCGGCTCCTTGAAGTTAATTTGACCCCGCATAGACCCGCAAATGGTACAAAACTTGAAGGGGAACATCGGGTAGCAATGTGACGTTACGCACGCGAACACGCACAATGGGGAGACAAAGAATGGGCAAGAGTAATGTTTTCTGACGAATCCAGATTTATGGTGTATGCACAATATGGGCGGCGAAGAGTCTACCGACGGCCACCGGAACGTTTTATTCCAGCTTATGCAAGATAATGTGGAAGAAATTCTTAATGAGCATGTTGGCCCTTATTTAATTAATATGGGCGAACATTCAATTTTCATGCATCAGCCAGGCCATATACATCCTTACACCACACTCATTTACAAATTGTAAATGAGTATTTTCAGTACACATCAATCGCATGGTATTGACCCGTGAGAAGCTCGGACCTGAATCCAATTGAACACGCTTGGGAGTACTTGGGACGAGCTTGGGAGGTGTGTAAGAAATCGAAACCCCGCCCCAGTTCGAGACCTGAAACATGCGTTAGTGGAAGAATGGACCAATATCCCGCAACATCGCAAAAGAAACTTAATAAACAGCATGTCCAATCGCCTGGCAGCTGTGAGAAGAACTCGTGGAGGCAATGCAAAGTATTAATTTTGTTTTAAAGTGGTTTTTACCAACCATTCTTTTTTTAGCAAACAACCCTTAGTTCCGCCATGTCCGTCTGTCAGTCTGTCTGTCCCCGCTGTAGCGCAGATACGGTTAGTACTAGAAAGCTGTAATTTTTTTTTGGGGTTTACCACATTACGTGCAAGGGAGGTATCCCTTGCACGTAATGTGGGGATATCGTAAAATCGGGGTATCGTTAAATAGGTCGTTCAAAAATATTGCGCGTCTGTGAACACCATTTTTCGATTCAAGGATGTGTTTGCGTAATATTAAGTTTTAAAGTGCTAATTCTTGATAGAGTTAAGTGTCCCGCCCCTTGCCAGCTAAATGGTTGTCTAAGGAGATGTGAAAAAAATCATGACAGTAGTACATATAATAAAATTAAAAGAAAAACTATCACAGCTATGTAGGTTTTACAAGTTAACGACTAATAGTCGACCAACTTAAATTTGCAGTTGGAGAATTGACCGTGACGTGTATCGATGTATGGGAGAACATTTTTTTCAACTGCAATGTAATGTTTGTTTTTAGGAATTCATCCCAACATTTCCCAACTACGGAAACGTTCATTGTGCTTGGTCCGACACGCACGTGGCCGGTTATCTTTTTATGTAATATTGAAAATTAAACTAATAATGATATGTGTTAGCGTGATTAATATGTATACCCATGCCAAATTACAGCTTCGTACTGAGTCTCCCTCGCTCACAGAGACCTGTGAGACCTGTGTCCCAGCAGTGGGAACATTATAGGCTGATTATGTATGTATGTGTGTACTAAGTCTCTGAGCTAAGCTTCTCATATTGTTACGTCCTATAATTAACTTAATTTATTTATGAATCACTCAACTTTTTATTACATACTTATTTAATTGCACAATAGACTCTTGTAAAATTGACATAATTGTGAGCTTTTGTATTTAATACTAGATGCGCCCCGCGGTTTCACCCGCATAAGTTTTGACCCCGTGGGTATATCGCGATAATAAGTATCCTATGGGTTATTTCTGGTTATAAACTATCTGTGTGCCAAATTTCATCCAAATCCGTTCAGTTCTTTTTGCGTGAAAGAGTAACAAACATCCATCCATCCATCCATCCTTACAAACTTTCGCATTTATAATATTAGTAGGATGGGTCAAGGACCTGAAATAAATGAATTTTATTTTATTTAAGCCACGGACAGACAGACAGACGGGCATGGTTCCTTGTTGACTACGGAACTCTAAAAAGACAAAAAAGCGTTTATATTTGATATTATTTGAGGATCATTTTGCATGGAGAAGCATTATTTTTTCTGAATTAGACTAAGTTTTTTACGTCGCTACCATAGCAGTTTCTTTCCTTAATTTCTAGACTTATCTAGAAGGAGATACAGTCAACTTGGGCTCACAAAATTATGTATTTCATAATCTTATGAAGAACTGATAGTTAGATCTGTTGTCATGTTGATATGGTTTACAGCAAATAAGTGATTGAATCATTAAGCCTGTATTGGGCTTACACCATTTAACCTAAATGGGCTAAGACAAAGAGAATTAAGAGGCTGTATAGGCTTAGGTCATCAAAAACCTGAAAAGGTCTGTTGTCATGTTGATATGGTTTACAGCAAATAAGTGATTGAATCATTAAGCCTGTATTGGGCTTACACCATTTAACCTAAATGGGCTAAGACAAAGAGAATTAAGAGGCTGTATAGGCTTAGGTCATCAAAAACCTGAAAAAATCAATACTCTGCTTATTAGGTTCTTCCAAGTGTTTTTTTTTAAATTGGTGATTAGTCGCACCGCCTACCTACTCGTAATTATGTGATCAGTATAATTCGGGTAGTAAACTAATTAACTATCTTCTCACTCGTTGACGGGACGAGACGACCACAAAGCTTTGGCATTTCAAAAAAGAAGTGGCAGGGCCCGCATTCCACAAACAAGGTTCAAACGTAAAAACACCATTGTTTGGGCGACTGGAAGCTAAACATTCTTTTCGAACTAGACCAAAAAAAATGTCGAGTAAGTTTGATTTTCATTACGATTTAATGAATTGAGGATTGCTCAATTATGTTCATTTTTATGTAACACCAATAAACAGAAGTAGGGCTAAGGTTTCATTGAATACTTTAATAAATGGGTTCAAGGTGCCGTGTTATCGACTACCATTGTCTTTCCATAGCTTTATAACTTTGCGAAATATAGTTCTTGTAGTTTTGCTTTATTTATTACACATATTATTAGGTTGACCTTCAGATGTGACGTAGATATTATAATAGGCAAACGTAACAACGATTTAGAGGACAAGAATTTCTTGATATGGCAATATAACCCCGCAGATTTTCCGCGAATTTGGCATTGTAGCGTAGGAGGCAGGCTATACGAGGCAACGACAAAGGCGCGCATTCGCCTAATTTGATTGCTTTCAAAACAGCAAACTGAATGGCGGCGAGACGATTCAGAGGGAGAATTTGGAAAAGTGTCGCGTGGGAGGAGACGCGTTGGAGCCTCGGGTGAGGGTGCGGGAGTTAGGAGCGGGAGGCGGGGCAGGGGGAGAGTAAGGACGCGGCGCTGCGTGGGCGGCCATTGAGCCACGGGGGCAGGTGAATGGTGAACCCCCTGAGCCTCCTCCCCCATTGAGCAGCCCGCGATCGATACCGCCCCGCGCCCGGGCCCACACATACAGCCGCCAACACTCGCTTGGATGCGCCACCAGCCCACCACGCTCTAAACAACATAATGCTGATGTCGCACTCCTGAAGGTCGATACCAGTTTTGCAGAAGATTAATTAAACTCGTGAATCGTCACTCTCGCTCACGTCATTCTCTTGCAATGTTCCAGCGATAGGGTATTCCTCAAAGCTGACTATCCTTGTTCCCCCGAAGTCCTAAGATGGCAAATTGGAGATTTTATCGTTCGATTAAGTTCGTTTCTTTACCACCTTTATACTTAATAGTAGATATACCTATCTAGTTTTGTTTATTCGAAAGCGTTGTCAATATTTTTGTCCCTAATTATAGAGTTAATTGGACCATTGGGTACAGGATAAAATTACGTTACGGGATGAGGTCTAGCTTGCTACCCTTTTTTTCGAAAATGTAGGTTTTATTTTTAACCTTCCACGTCGGTATTAATTATGTCATAATAATGTGTAGCGGTGGGAGGAAGTACCTATATGAATTTTGTTAAAAAAAGACGACCTTATGTTTGAAAAGTAAATTGGTCTATGTTCGTTAGACATGAATATTGATGACTATTGCAAGTAGAAGTGGACAAAGACTTGTCAAGTGTTCAGAATGCGTTGTTACGTAAATAAAATAATACCTTTATATATATAACTGAATATACTTAACAGAAATTGATAACAAATAAAACGACATCTAAAATATTATTCTGGACTTTATAAGAGACTGACCTCTGAGTTTATTTTGGTCTTCTCAGAGTTGTTGGATAGGAAACGCCGAAATCATCTAGTTTTAAAACAAAATTTATTTTTGTCGTGTAAAAGTGTTTGTACAAATCTACTAAACACACATAAAATCATTTATTTACCATTAAAATTAAAACTAATTTCGTGAAATTTGACTCAATGTCTGTAATTTCTTCGTGATCGTGGCGTGGAACTCTGTCAACTGTTTAGTTTGCAGACAACGATGTTGATACCAACAGAATAGAATCCCATTAGCTCGCAAGTCACATAAGCAATCAATCAAACTCCACTGGCTGCGCAACATGTCTCCAACACAAACTGCATTATTACCGTAATAACGAGAATACTGCCCCGTGACTACTCAGCGTAGGATCCTGGTTTCGATTCCCGAGTTAAGTAGATTGTAAGTAGCTGTCCGGAGTCTGGATTTGTCTCCGATTAATGGCAATAGGGTCGCACCTGTAACACGGAATTTAAACATAATGGGGGACATGTGAATGTTACTAGATCAGAAAAAAAAAAAAACAGTAGGAAGTGGTGAAGGGTGGGCGTTTTGGGGAATTGGGGTAAGCGGGCGTGATGTCACTTTTACACATGTCATCATCCTCCAGCCCTTGTGCCATCTTACGTGGGTCGGCGCAACACGTTTTCTTCCATTGTCCACCGTCCCGTTATCATTTACTCCCTTTTCTTTCATATCATCTCCTTCCTCCATCCATCAACATTTATATTCATCACTCATTTAGTTATAGGAGCTTACACAACATCCCATACTTACGTAACACGAATAATATGCATGTTCCAGGTCGCTACGCATCTCGGGCTCTGGTTGCGAGGAGGCGCTGTCCTCCGGCTCGTCTTCCGAATGCGAGGACACACATGGCCACGTGCCGCAGGAGTTCCCCATCGAGATCCTGCCCAACCTGTACCTCGGCAACTCCACCAACAGTGAGGACTGTGACGCGCTCGCTAGGCATAATATAAAGGTACTGCTTCTTACTTTATCAGACAATTAGCTTTTCTCACAAAGAATGGAAGTCTAAAAACTATGAATGATCGAAAATGTTCTATATCTACTACAATAATGCTCATAATAAAAACAGATATGAATCCAAGTACGTGAAACAACACAACTTGAAAGTTACAAATCATGACACTGATATATCAAAAGCTTTCACAATTTTCATAACCATGAACACGCGTGAGCTAAATTTTTACATACTTCATGCTTTATTTTTTTACTAACCAAACGTTTATATTAGACTGATGCCCTTACTGACCCATCGCTCTTTCCTCACTGAACTGCACATCAACATCATCTAAGGCTTTGCAGCCGCGGGTGGGCCGTAGCCTGGTCTTCCATCTGAGCTTGGGCCTACCTCGGCTTCTCAGACCATCCGGGTTACTATCATGGAAACTTTACGGTGCTCTGGTCTCCTCCATTCATACCATTTACTGAACTGCTGTTAGGAGAAAATGGTACATTCTTAAGCTTGGGTTTTTTAAGAAAGCTATGCCAACATAATTTTTTCATGACGGCCCCGGGTTATTAGGAAACCTTAGCTTTAGGGATGAATGAGAAGTATGTAAGGCTGATAGATTTGATGGGTCGCTATTGGTTGAAGATTCAATGTTTTACAGATTATCTATTTTAAACCGTGATACCAATATGTTCAGTCAGTAACGGCTATGTTTCTGTTTTACAGTATGTGCTGAACGTGACCCCAGACCTGCCCAACACTTTTGAAGCGGAGGGTTGCGGCATCAACTACTTGAAGATACCCATCGCTGACCACTGGAGTCAAAACCTCTCCGTACACTTTCCACAGGCCATCAGATTTATCGGTAACAGCTTCAGGATTCTACTTGTCTTGAGCGTGGTTCACAGAGGAGTATGTCTCGCTCAGCGACAAGCATAAACTTTCATACATATTTTTTTTTTTCTGATTGTTTCCTCCACCTGGTTCTTTATTCTGATTATTGCGTCCAACTAGTTTTTATTGATTGTTGCCTCCAACCGATTTGCAATTTTTGATTGTTTCCCCCCCCATCCGGTTTCTTATTCTGATTGTTGCCTCCAACCAGTTTGCAATTTTGATTTTGCCCCCATCCGGTGTCTTATTCTGACTGTTGTTGTATCCAACCGGATTGTTATTCTGATTGTTGCTGCTAACCAGTTCCTTATTCAGATTTTTGCCTCCACCCGGCTTTTTATACTGATTGTTGCCTCCAACCGGATTTTTGTACCGATTGTTGCCTCCAACCGGTTGCTTCCAATCAGTTTTTTTTTTGTTTGCTGCCTACAACCGGTTTCTTATTCTGATTTTTGCGTCCAACCGATTTTTATTCAGATAAAAATAATAATTATTCAGATAATAATAGAAATAGAAATAATTTATTTGCTCATAATGTAGGTATTCAGATAGATTTAATTTATTATTAAATAGTCCCGATACATTTTACAGCATGTAAAATTTTCAAACAATAGATTTAGAATTTATTTATATAATAGGTTGGGGAAAAAGTTTCTTCGCATTTTTTAAGAAAATTCAAAACATTTTTTAATATAGTTTATTTACATTTAACTAAAGTATGTAGGTACCATTTTGTTCGATAACTTTTTGCCATCTTGTAGTTAGGGACATGATCCCATTGCTATAGAAATTTTGGGACTTCTGATCAAAATACCGTGACAAGTAGTTTTGGCAGTCCTCTCATGATGTTAACCTGACACTGCCTAAAGAATTCTGAAGAGACCGAAACAGGTGGAAATCTGAAGGTGCAAGGTCAGGACTATACGGCGGATGCATTAACACCTCCCAGCCAAACTCTCTTAATTTTTGCTGAGTGGCTAAAGATGTGTGAGGTCTAGCGTTATCATGATGAAAAACCACACCCCTTCTGTTGATTAATTCCGGCCGCTTATCCAGTTATCAGCCTCTTCAAAAATGGTTCGGTTTCATTACGTCGTAATAAAGAATCACAAATGAGTACACGGTTCATTAGGTTTCTTTCAGTGAGCTCGTGAGGTACCCAAATATCGAGCTTTTTTGTGTACCCAGTTTTTTTCAAATGCGCCAAAACTGTTTTGTGGTCAATTTCCAGTTCTTCAGCTACGTCGTAACTACTGATATGCCGATCTTGCTCCACTTTTTCAAAAATGGCATCCATTTTATCCGTAATAGGGCGACCAGAGCGACGTGCATCTTTGACATCAAAATTTCCGGATTGAAAACGCTTAAACCAAATTTGTGCTACTCTCACAGACACTGCACTAGGTCCATAAACATCGCAATTTTTTTTCGCGGCTTGCGTTGCATTTTTACCTTTTTTGTAGTAAAATTTTAAAATGTATCGAATTTCTTTATTAGATTCACTCATCTTGACGGGCCGAAAAACAAATGAAAATCACACATTTTCCTAATTTGAATTTGGAAATATGTTCTTTAAAATTTAAACTTTCAATGATACCAAAACCAGCCAGATACAAATAGTATACCCAAAGAGATTTTATTACAAGTTTATACATACTGTAATGCAAAAAGACTTTTTCCCCAACCTAATAGAATTTAATTAATATTATTATAACATTATCATAACTTTATTCCAATTAGGTATTTAGTAAAAACAGTAGGTAAGTGAATCTAAATATAAAGTAATCTAACACATAATAAAATAATTTGTAGGTACCTATGTAGTATATAAATTATCAAAAATATTATAATAATAGCATAAAAAATATCTTGAACATTACAAAGTAAAAATATTGTGGCCCTATTGGTCCTGTGCGTTGTCTTATATCAACCATTGCCGAAAATAAGTGTTCGTTTGATCTAACGAATTAGGGTCTAGTATATACAAGCATGGCAACAACATAACATTTTTAGGTCCTTAAATATTGGTTGACAGCTTTCAGGACAGGGATGCACAGACTTATATATAACTAGCTGCGCTCCGCTCTACACGCGTAAGT
The DNA here is from genome assembly GCA_905333075.3 of Atethmia centrago. Classification (NCBI taxonomy): domain Eukaryota; kingdom Metazoa; phylum Arthropoda; class Insecta; order Lepidoptera; family Noctuidae; genus Atethmia; species Atethmia centrago. The sequence continues at coordinate 22,629,025 of HG995374.1, read as the reverse complement.
ATCGATCTCGTGGGTATAACGGGATAAAAAATCCTATGTCCTAATTATGGTCACCGTCTACCCATGTGTCAAATTTCATCCAAATCCGTTCAGCCGTTTTAGCGTGATGCCGTGACCAAGGGAAATAGGTATTCATTTTTATATATATATAGATAGCTCATAATGTGCCCAAAGAAAAATAACTAGGTAACGTTTTGAAAGAATTTAATTAGGTACCTTTTTTTTTGTAAAACTTACAATATTTTTGCGCGTCGCGTCCAACCCCTGTCGCCCGAACTCACCCAAGTGCTACCCGAATAGTTCCGATCGCAAGCTCGCAACACATCCTTCATAATGTAGGTAATTAGGTATGATACAAAATTGTCAACATTCATTTTATCATTTTCATTTATTTATGTGCGCACTGTGCGACCTAAACCCCCACTTTAGCCACGCTTCTCCGTGACTTAAGTAGACCCTTTTTACACCGTGCGAAAATGAATATATCATTTTCATTCCGCGTCTTTTAACCGAAGTTTTTTAACAATGTGGCCAATGGAATCCCCTTTTTGAAAATATCTCAAAAACTAGACGTCTTAGGTCAAAAATAATGAAATTTTCATCCCCCTCATGCGTGAATACCTCCCGGGATTCTTGAGTACAGATTAATGGATGACCAATTATCCTTGACCGTGACCTTTTTCAAAATATTTTCGAGTGTTTGACCTGATACCCCCGGGATTCTTGAGTACAGATTAATGGATGACCTAGAATTAACCTTGACTGTGACCTTTTTCAAAATATTTTCGAGTATTTGAACTGCGGCGTGTATTGATATTGTAATTGCGTTATATTAACGTGACGTTTAACACCTAGAAGTCACAGTTTAACAGAGTTCTTCAGGGGCTCCGCTCCCCGAACCCCTAGCCCTAGTATACGATACTCGTGACATTAGTAGGTCTATTAATGCACGGCGTTTAACTTCACGCCGTGTATTAATGGACTGCTTAAGTCACACGTATCGTAATGTACTATTAGAGTTCTATTTATTTATTTTATGTAATTTTATCGACGCATTTAATTATGGCTATGCTGTCGTCCGCAAATAATGTCATTGTGTCATTGGCCCATTATTTTTTAATTTACATGAATGTAAATTAAAAATAATGGGCCAATGACACTACCTTGCGGAACCCCATATTTAGTTACTATACAATTGTATACATATTTAAATTCGCGTTTAGTTTTAGTACGCATTCTCGATATTTCTGTGTATTGTTTTCGATCCGTGAGGTAAGATTTGATTAGGTTAAAGACGTTGCCTCATACACCATAATCGTAAAGTTTGTTTAAGAGGGTATCATGTCTTACATAATCGTATGCTTTTGCCATGTCTGTGAATATTGCACTTAGGATTTCTCTTATCTACGTTATTCATAATTACTTTTATAAGATAAAATATTGCCATTGTGATATTCTTATTTTTCCGAAAGTCCTTTTGTTCCTCGCATAGTATATTACTTTTAGTTATAAATGAGTAAATAGATTAGATTTTTTTCAAATATCTTAGAAAATACTGAAATTAAAGCTACTAGTCTGATATTTATTTATTGTCTTCCTTATTGGTTTTTTATGTAGTTGTTTTATAATAACAGTCTTTAAATTGTCGTCTCCAAACAGGTACGTTTTTCTGATTGGTGCCTCCATCCGGTTTCTTTTTTTGTTGTTGCCTCCATATGGTTCATTATTCTGATCGTGTCTGTTCGCAGAGGAGGCGATGTCAGCGCGCTGCGGCGTGCTGGTGCACTGCGTGGCGGGCGTGTCGCGCTCCGTGACCGTGACGCTGGCCTACCTCATGCAGCGCCACCGCCTGTGCCTGCGCGACGCCTTCGAGCTGGTGCGCTCGCGCAAGACCGACATCGCGCCCAACTTCCACTTCATGCGCCAGCTGCACTCGTTCGAGCGCGACCTGGGCCTGCACGAGCACAGCGCCAGTCTGAGTAAGGTCCGCACCGCGCCACCCCGCCCCGCCCCGCGGCGCGGCGCGGCCGGGCCTCACGCCAGCGTGTGCCCGCAGGTGCTGGAGGCGCTGGGCGTGCGTGAGGCGGGCGGCGCGGGCGCGGCCGGCGCATGCGGGTGCGCGGCGCCCGCAGGCGTGTCGCCCGACTCGGGCATCGAGTTCGACCGCTGGAGCGCCGCGCGCGACACGCCGCAATGACAGTTCTTCACGCCGGCGCAGGCGCGGCCGGGAGGCGGCGCCGCCTCACCCTAGTACCTTGTTTGATAGCACGTTTCAACATGTATAGTCGTTCGAGCACGCTGCGAACTCTCTCACCGTCGCTAGCGACAGACGTAGGTACGTTAGAGCTGCGGCCGGCCACCCGGTGTGGTTCTAACTGTTAGTCTTAAGTGAGTCGGATTACTGTAAAATATATACTTTATACATATTTTTTAAGTCAATTTTATAAGTTCGACATATATCTGGATGTACGGCTTGAGATGCATTCCCGAGTAATCTTCCATTATGCTACGCATTTGATGTCAGTTTGAATTTATTTCAAAACAAGTGAGCGAATTAAACGGTATTTTTTTATTTGGTTCACAAAATGTTGGACCATTTGCGTTGTGTTGTCCATTAATGTTAACCTCTGTGAGGGTGACGCGCCGTGTGGGAGCTGCCTACGCCAGCTAGTGCCACAGCATTCGATCCAAAAACATAACACAAGGTATTATTTGTTAAGATTGGATTTATGATTGTTCTATTCATATTTTTACATTAAGTCCATTTTTTCGTAGGAAATTGTAATGACACGGGGCTTCTGATAACTCTTCCATTGTTGTTGATATAATTATGTATATGGTATGTGTATGAGAGCGAGTGCGCGGACGTGCGTGTGATATTATTATATAGTCGTAACTATTGGTCGTAGTGATACTATATTTACAATTTTGACGCCGCAGTAGCGACACAGCTGCCCGAGCTGACCGACCGCGTGTCGCCTGTGTCGGGCGACGGCCATGGGACTTCCGCAATTAAACATTGGCGCCGATTCCCTTGTTCACAAACTAAACTAAATTTAAGTTCAGTGCATCCTTTTCTTTTTATTTCATTAAGTAAAGGACAGAAGATCAATTTTAGTTTAGTCCTGTCAAATTAATCAGCGCTTGACGTAAATTGACGTAATTTTAGTAGGCAAGTTTTTAATCACGTCTAAACTTGTATGGAGTAGTGACAGGCGCTGATTAATTTGACAGGACTAAACTAAAATTTATCTTCTGTCCTCTTCGTAATGAAATAGAAAGAAAAAGATGCACTGAACTTAAATTTAGTTTAGTTTGTGAACAAGGGAATCGGCGCCACTAACAAATATTTTATACGAAAAGAAATATATAGGATGAATGAATATTTAAATTTATTTTTATATTAGTTTACTACAATCTGTCTTAGTATCGAATAGCAGCAGAACGAGAATAATAAACGTTGTAAGTTAGTGGTCGGTCACAATTAGTGTGGGATCTATTTATAATTCACACCTACTCTGTAACAGTTCGATTGATAAGGTCTTAATAGGAGTATTTTTATATGGATTATAATACACAGTGTATGTACTCTAGCTATATAGAATATGCCATAACACTTACGAGCATTGCAGTTAAACCCCGAACTCGTTACTATAATATTTTTCTTATTCAACTCTTAGATTGGTTCATTCATTAATTCATTCAATCATTCATCTATTAGATTGGTTTTAAATGGCTAATTATTTTCAGGCGACTAACAACTTAAAGGGCGACAAACTATTTGCTATTAAAAAAATAACTTGGCAGCGATTAAATATTATTAGGCATGTATTTAACGCGGCGACAAATTAATCTGAATTTGGTATTAAAAAATAACTAAAGGCGGTAGCAAATATAGTAGGTTAGCAGCTACAGCGAAGGATTATTGAATCATTTGGGTTAGGTTAGAACAGTGACCATTAACACGCGAAGGCGAGCGTGTCGCGGGCGCCGAGCGCCCTCTTTGTTGGTAGTCACCAAGAAAGAGGGGATCTGGCGCTTCGCGATCAGTTACCAACACGAAAACTCGATGCCAGTTTCAATTAAAACAAAGCTAACAACTGATTATTAAGCTGCTACTTTTTACTTAAAATTATCCTTCGCTATAGCTGCCAACCGCTGCTATATTTGCTACCGCCTTTAGTTATGTTTACCAAATTCAGATTCATTTGTCGCCGCGTTAAATACATGCCGTTTTAAATTGGTCACATTGGCTACACCGGTTTACGATATTTAACTGTCAAATATTGTATGTAAAAGCTGTCTGAAATATATGACATTATAATCATTAACCACATCAAATGTATGTAGTGCGCCTAAGCTTATAACGTGCATCGTCGTTGCACACGCTTCGCATTTAGTTCAGCTGTGCGGCCGAGCCGTTTAGTAAAGTCCGCTGAGATTGAGACGCTTTACGTTACAAACACTGCAGTGCAAAATCATCATCATCTGCCTAGCCTTTTCTTGGGGTCGGCTTCCAGTCTTACCGCGACTGAGCGACGGAGCGACTGCCTATCTGACCTCCACAACCCAGTTACTGGGTAACACGATACCCCTTGGTAAGACTGGTTGTCAGACTTTCGGGCTTCTGACGACTCGTAACAACTGTCAAAGATCTACAAATGACAGCCGGGACCAACGGCTTAACGTGCTTTCCGAGGCACGGAGGGGTCTTGGTATGTAAAGATGGCAGTGCAAAATGTGGCATAAATAGTCCAAGGCTGTTTGCCCACCGGCACCGTCAACGGGACATCAGCGAGAACGAGATGACGGCACCGACGTAGCGCTACATACATTTACTGTGGCCGCGTGTTCACCACACGCCACCGCCGATGTCACGTTCGGGTCGTATAATCTCGTTTCTCGTTGACTTTCTGTTGACGGTAGCAGTGGACAAACAGTTTACGGGCTCCTATGAATTAGCATAGTCATAATATATCATGCCTATAATGTTCCCACTGCTGGGACACAGGCCTCCACCACGCGGGCCCAGCACGGGCTGGTAGATTTTACGTCTTCGAATTTTTGGTTCTAGGACATGCCGGTTTCCTCACGATGTTATCCTTCACCGTTTTGAGGGCAGTGGTGATGAAATAATTTACACAACGTAAAGCGCCTGTCTTGGTTCGAACCTACGACCTACAATTCGAGGCCGTTACCACTGGGCCACCACTGCTCTCATTAGCATAGTATTCAATATTTATTAATTTCATGCTTATTGTCTTGGAAAATCACCAAAATTGTGTGGTAGGTAAATTTTAGGCCAATCCATCGCCTGTACAACTATACAAGTTTAGTTTGTTTTGGGCGGCAGGGTACGCAGCGCTTTGCTTTTTCGTGGAGCTTTGTACGCAGATGAGCATGGATTATATAGTAGACTATATTATGGTCTGTTTTTTAATATAAGAGACTAAATTGACAGGTGCAAATGTCAAACTCCATATTGAAAAACCAAACAACAATAATTTGAAATGTCAAATTAGTCTCTGGGATTACAAAAACGAACTTAGATAGCGTAATTGATTTGGTGACGAAATGTAAACGCACCTTAATCGGTAACAATAAAATTTGCTGTAGTAAGCATTGGATTAATAATTAAATGTATTCAAGAGTTGTAGGTGCGAGCGAGTTCGGGGTTTAGCCGCAGCGTACAAATTCTCCGCCACGCAGCCTGGTAAAGACAGTGAATAGGTGTTATAATTATTTTACTATACCTATTAACGTTTCCATTGGCATTTATGATTATGACTTGAACGTAACCAACTATATTTTTCTATGGGTTGCGTAGTTTCATGAGTTTTAACATTTAGTATGTAAATAAAAGGCAAGCTTTAATATTAAGTACGTTAATTATGATTACGAGAATGTAGAAAAATTGTTACAATGTAAATTTGTTATAGAGTAAGACTTAATTGAGATTCAGCTTCCTTAACATTGAATGCCAATTTATTACGTAGGTGTAGACCTAAATCCAAATGATTAGCTAACATTTCTGTTACTTACTTTTGTAACGAGTGTTGAGATCAATTATTTTTAGATATATCTTCCACATTAAAATAATATTATAGAACACTCCAAGTTGTAGCGAAGTTGTAATATTAAGTCACGTTTCCAAATTAGTAAGGTGGAAGACTATGCCAAAGTTCGCTGTCATTTAAAATTACGTCACAGATAATAAGGAAATCATAAGTATCCACCGTTACGAACTAAAACTTTGTTATTTTTAGTTACAATATAATTTTAGTTGTTTTGTACAAACCGCCTTTACATTCTGAATGTTTCTAATTGCACTATATATTATAAAGTTTTTATATTTCTAGATATAACGTAATATTATAATTGTAGTGCACAAACTAATGTCTGGTCCGTGTGACGATGCCACTGCGGGTCGATCTGGATGAAACAAAACAAAATGTTGTATATAGTGTTGTATCATTTCTGTTATGATATGAAACTCATGTTAACTGATGATGATGTTGATAATGTTTTAGAAAATCTTTTAGTGCTTTTTCCTAAAGGTACCTAAAGCCACATGGCACACGTAATATTAACCTCAAAACAAATATAAACACTGTTAATCTATTAATTGATTTTTTATTTATTTTGTCTTATTTTCCTTAAAAACAGAAAAAAATATCAGTATGAACGCAATCAGTATCTTATCAGTATAAAGAATCCAGCGAGGTTTTATCGCAATCGGATTAACGGTATGGCAGCGCGTAAAATATGAACAAACAGACATTGATTTTTTATATATTAGAAGATAAAACTACCGGCTATGTGATGAAAAATGAATGAAATAAACTTGCTGTAAATGTGACCTCTATGATCATTGATCATACTAATCATAGTATGATCATGATGATCATTGATGTTATCAAACAAAACACTGCGAATATCCTTTGAAGTAAAACAAAATACCGAACGAGCCTAACAGTAGTCGCTTACAGATAAGTAACATCTGACATCTCATTTTTGTAAATTGCATATATATTCAACACAATGTAAATTGTTCAAGAATAAATGAATTAAAATGAAATCTCACCTTGGTAATAAGCAACTGAGCAGCAACAGAAATTATCCTCAAAATTCAAAAAGCTAAATACTGAAATATTTATTCGAATAATTTTATTATTATTACTAGTGGTCGCCCACTGGTCGAAATTCGTTCGACCCCAACTTACAATCTATATAGTACTTATTAATTCCATGCTATTATAAAGTACTTACCTTATTCCATGTTCAAGCTGTCATTTCAGTCCCTTTTTACGAAATCACTCTCACAGAAAGCGAGAGGAAAGTTGTTACACAGTGAAGTTAAAAACAAATGACTTGAAAGACTAACCGGCGCGATGGTGCAGTTATAAAGAGGGGAACACTTGCAGAGGTTTGTTGTTTTTTCCGATCCCGCCTGTCCCTTGCTGCCCTCCCCCAGCGATACCCTAAGCCTAGGTCCTTACCCCACAGGGGGTGTACTTAGCGTGTAATCGCTGAGTTTACAAATTTTATGCTCTGGCTGGAGGCATTCATTTATTTAGGGACCCACAGGAAAATCCGGTTTAGCAGCCTATAACTTCGTAGGTTGACCTGCGAAATACCACTCCCCGAAAAAAAAAGGTTGTTATAGTAGGTAATACTTGTTCAAGGTCACCTTTCCAACAAATGCATTTCATTTATTTTCGCCAATTGGTAGTTCCATATTTTATTAAAATGTATAAAACTAGATTTTTGGTCATGGTCGTACAGGTTCGACGCCATAGTAAAAAATGCTTAGGAGGACTTCCCCGTTACCCTGTTGTAACTTTTGGTTTTAGGCCCAACTTTGTATGAAAAGTAATTGCTTTTCGAGCTTGCTTCGCTCTCTCCTGCTGCTTGGATTAATTATTTCAAATAGTAAATATTCATTGGTTAATTGCAGATGCATAGAAATACAGGTGTTGTACTAACCAGTTTTTCGGATTTGAGTCGGTTCGATTCCCGGTTAGGCAAGAGACATCGAAAATGTTTGAATACAATTTTACTTAAATGAACGTTTCCATTGAGTCAATATTTGTTTCCCTCCAGGGCCCGCTTCAACTTTCCATCCTGTTACCCTAAAATAACAACCGAAAATCCAATCCACTGACCCCTACGTAAGCTAGCTCTTAAACGTCCATTTCGAAATAACGCTAGTCCGGTCCTAATGACTAGTGTTATTTGAACTACCCGAAACCATGAATTCCGGGCCACGGCACCTCAACACCTGCGTAAGGCTGCGTGATGGGATGAAGATGCGATAGAATATCCTTCCACGGAGAATGATTTACGATCGAGCATAGTCTGCCATATTCTTTTGACGGAGAATATGCTTCCGAGAATTTTCTCCGTCAAAAAAATATGACAGACTATAAATTATTTTAATTGCAAATTCTCCATGTTCCGACATGGAGAAATTGCAATTGAAATAATTTATAAGTAGTATTATAAATGTATGACTAGCAGGAGGCAATAAATGTAAATGCCAATACTTAATTAATAGTAGCAAGTAACGACCAAAACGTGTTAAATCACAAAATAAAAGTCTGTTCGGGAAATTTCATGATTTTTATTTTGTTTTTAATTATATTTACCTTTCCAATAATGTGTTTTTTATGTAGGTACATTTTATTAATTGGTCAAGGACAGCTAATGAGACACAATTTATTTTCTATTGTTTGACTCCGAATCGGTGTCGCGCGGGGCTTAACAGTTTAAAGCTGATTATTTGTAAATCATTGAGCTTGTTTTACTATAGAAATCCTATTTAACGTTAAATTTATTTCAGACTTCAGTCCATAGTTTTGTTAGTATTTTAGTGTTAGTAACAATAGTGCTTAAATAAATAGGTTAGTATGGTTAGATTTTTACATTTTATTTATTTTCAGGTTTAATACTGTTCCCACCCAGTGTCTCTGAAAGGGGCAGTCTGGTCTGGCAGCAATCATTTTCAAAATGCTGTTGTCACCACCATGCAGGCGCTGTAGTGAGGAGGCTGCTTTCTTTCGCATGATGGCGTGGAAACCATCTGTCCGAGCCTCCGCGAACATTCCCGACGCACTACAGCGCCATGGCAGTCCCAACAGCATCCTGAAGGCATTATTAAATTGAACACGCAGGACATTGTAGGCTCGCTGCGTGTATGACACCCACAGGCCGCTCGTGTAAAACGATTGACAGAATGCCTTAAAAAGGGTTACTTTGACGTTAGTAGTACAACGAGCGAACCTGCGGGCGAGCATATTGCTCCTTACAGACAACGCCCTGCGCTCCCTTTCTATATCCCGTCGTCCCTTAGGTCGCTTGTGATAATGTGGCCGAGGTACCTAAAACTATTGACAATATTTAGTGCTACGCCGTTGAGACTTATGGGTGGAACACTGCGCGGCTGCTGCTTTGGCGCTTTAAATACAAGGAGCTCACTCTTCTTCGAGTTGTATATCAAGCCATGTTCCGCCGCATAGGCCTCGCAGGTCGCTAGTAACTTCTTCAGCCCACCTATCGATGGACTGAGCAGCACCATATCGTCTGCATAGCTTATATTATTTACACATGTTCCATCAACATGGCAGCCGACATGTGTACTGCTCAGTCGCTCGATAAGCTGATCGATATACAGATTACATAGCAGAGGCGAGCTCAGCCCCCCCTGCCTAACTCCACATTCCAGCCTGTACTCGTCCGAAAGAGTACCGACCCACCTCACACGGTTCTTCTGATTAGAGTACCAATATCTGAGGAGTGAGCTGTACCCTGCCGATACACCCGCGCTCTTCAACTTGTCCCACAGTATATCATATGCAACTAGATCAAAAGCTTTTGACAAGTCAAGGAAACACGCATATACCGGCGTCCTCCTCGCTGTGTAGTACATGACAGTTCGCTTCAGACTCAGTATAGCGCTCTCTGTTGAGTCTCCTGCTTTGAACCCGAACTGGGCATCGTGCAACTGCACCTGTGCAGTGAGGCGACTGTTTAGCAGACTGTCAAGCACCTTAGCTGTTGTGGTTACGAGTGAAATGGGCCGATAGTTATTTATGTCAGACGTGTCACCCGTCTTATTTTTGACTATAGGGACAACTATTGTCCGCATTAGCGGCTCCGGCAAGTACGAGTGTCCGATGCACAGACTGAAAAACATGGACAGTACCTGCGGCAAATGAACCCCCGCATATTTAAAATGCTCGATACTGAGCCCATCGTGACCGGGAGATTTTCCACGCTGCATTCCTTTAATAATTTTAGCCACACTCTTGGCAGGTATGTTTACGTTCTGCCCCGTCACAATGGGCTCACCATCTCTCCCCTCACCAGACGTGGGACCTAAGGGCGACCGCACAGTAAAGTGCTCTCTAAAAGCCTCGGAAATGGTCTTGTGATTAGCAGAACTGCCAACACTCATCGGGAAACTAGGCCTTACGTTCATTTTGTTGGTATGTTTCCATAAGCTTTTAAAATCCTTAGAGGAGTGGTCGGATGCAAGGAGGTCCATTTTAAATTGCTCTTGCTTGCCTAACCTGACACCATTTTAACTTAGCTTTAAACTGTCTCCTTGCCCCCGACATCTCATCAAAGATTTGACCCTTAGCTGGCCGCCCAGCTAAATTCCACAGTTGAAATCTAAGCCGCGCCTCCCGATGTGGGCCCGCTACGTACTATTTAATCTTTATATAGTACTAGTAGGTTAGACACTTTTTTTTTTTTTGCTTGGGAAGTCATCAAATAACTTCTCCCGCTCTGGGCGGAGCGGGAGGGTGTGTCAGACTCTTACCAACTTCCTTCCGTTGCCTGTGTTGTCAGGGGCCTCGGTAACCCTTTAGTACCCACCCGCGACCCCGGCAGGCATCGGCCCTAGTGGACCCCTACACTTGTGCTGACGACATCTCTTTGAGGCGCGCGTGGAATACAATGCGCCGTTGACCCGGGCCTGGTCCTTACTGGGCGGTGAGCTACCCATTGCTCACCGTCCGCAAGCCCGCGCCTACGGTAGGTTAGACACGCTGCCATCAATACGTACCCGCCGAAATCTGCGCCCCTGTAGGTATTTTTCCCAAACTGAAAGTTCTTACTAATTTACCCTCATTTCTCTTTCCTTCTCCATCATCAGACCCTGATCACCATCTAGCTATAACCTTTTTATTGAGACCAGTACAATGAGCCCATACACGATACCTGCGCTGTAAGTTGGTGAGCGAATTAAATATCAACTATAAAAGAGCTGATAATCTTCAAACGACTGAACTGATTTTCTTGAACCATAGCTAAGAACACTCTCGATTAAGTCACCTTTCAAACAAAAAACAAAATCAAAATCGGTCCATGCATTCGGGAGCTACGATGCCACAGACAGACACGTCAAACTTATAACACCTCGTCTTTTTTGCGTCGGGGGTTAAAGCCTGCATACAAACATTTCTGAAGTCTCTTGGCTAAACCGGGAATCGAACAGACTCAAATGAGCAAAAGTATGTGACCTGTGTTTTTATGCACGTAATGAAAATAACCAAAAAATATTTACTCTTTGAAATATTAAAGACACCATTGGCCTATTGAATTGATGTTATTGTAAAGATTTCATGATGTTCCTTATATTTAATTTACAATATAATGTCTATTTGCGAGATTTGATCCTTAAGGCGCTGACAAGAGGCAAATGACCAAAATAGGCTTTTTTTTTTTTTGTGGATGGGAAATCATCAAATAACTTCTCCCGCTCTGGGCGGAGCGGGAGGGTGTGTCAGACTCTTACTGACTAAAACCCACCCGTATTCCTTCCATTGCCTGTGTTGCGGGGGCCTCGGTGACCCATAAGTACCTTCCCGCGACCCCGGCAGGCATCGGTCCTAGTGGCCCCTACATTGTGCTGACGACATCTCTTTGAGGCGCGCGTGGAATACGACGCGCCGTCGACCCGGGCCTGATCCTTACCGGACGGTGAGCTACCCATTGCTCACCGTCCGCAAGCCCGTGCCTACGGTGGCCGGAAATCCGCCCGGGATTCCCGACGCCCAGGGCGTCTCCTGCGGCGGCTAGGGGCGAGAGGGCGCGAAATTTGCCTTTCCCTCAACCGTCCCGCCTCCTCCTTCGTGAGCATTACTGCTTCGCAGAAGGAGGTGACGGCTGCCAATGCCCTCTCGCTCCGTACCATGGCCTGAACCAGGGCCGGACGCGAGAGATCTCTGCCGCCGAACGCCTCCACGAGGACACGGCGGTGCTCTGCCCAAGCCGGGCAGACCTCCACCGTATGCTCCACCGTGTCCTCCGGGCGATCCACACAGTGGTGACACCCGGGCGTTTCCTCCCGCATTATCTGACACAGGAACCTCCCGAAGCTGCCGTGTCCAGTGAGGACCTGCGTCAGGCGGAAGGTGAGGACGCCATGGCGCCTCTCTAGCCACTCCTCAAAGAGGGGACTTATCGCCGCAATTGTGGCGTGCCCAGCACTGGGTTGCGACAACCGTACTCTCCATGACGCCATGAGATCCCACCGGAGCTCCGTCCGCTGTGCCGCGATTTCTCGCGGCAGCGGCCTTACGCCCCGGCGTTTCGCCTCCTCGCACCACTCCCATACGTGCGCGAGGACTTTTGCCTCCAGATCCCATGGCGGCAATCGGGCAAGGAGGCTCGCTGCCTCACAGGAGACCGTGCGGTACCCGGACCATCCGGATGGCCATGACCCTTTGGGCCGCGCTCTACCGGCGCGCTGGCCGCAGCGCCAGAGAGGGCGCCCATACAGGAGCCCCGTAGAGGGACATGGACCGCACGACCCCCGCATAGAGCCTCCGGCAGGAGGCGTTTGGACCCCCTAGATTGGGCAGGAGCCGCTTTAATGCAGCGCCTGCCCGCTTCAGTTTGGGAGCCAAACGTCGGAAATGCTCCACGAAGTTCCACCGGCTGTCGAGGACGAGTCCCAGGTACTTCATCGTCGACTCGACGCCGATGGAAACCCCTCCTACCGTTATTTGGGATCCCAACGGTGACGCGTTCCGAGGACCATGAAAACACATTGCCTCAGACTTGTGCAGGGCCACCTCGAGTCCCAATTGCCGGATCCTTTCGACGATTGTCGCAACCCCGCGTGCCGCTAATTCAGCCGCCGCCTGGTGCGACCTCCCCTGCGCCAGGACCAACGTGTCGTCAGCGTAGCACACCACGCTGACGCTGCTAGGGAGGTCGGTGCGCAGCACGCAGTATCCGATGTCCCACAGATGCGGCCCCAGGACCGATCCCTGTGGGACACCGCACGACATCTCTTGCCGGTTCCACACTCCCTGGTGACCGGGGTAGATGACGGCCCTGTCCGTCAGATAGGCCTCGACCACACGACAGAGGTAGGGCGGCATCCGGTGGTACCGGAGTGCCTCCCTGATGCAACTCCAGGGCTGGGTATTAAAGGCATTGACGATGTCTAGAGACACCGCCAAGACGACCTCACCCTGGGCAACATCATTCCCCGTCGTCAGGGCTCGCACGCGCATGATGGCGTCCACCGTAGAGCGCCCTCTGCGGAAACCAAACTGGCTCTCCGCCAAATCCGGCCCCACCCGCACCAGCTGGCCGACGAGGCGGTCTGCAATGACTCTTTCAAAGAGCTTGCCCACCTCCTCGAGCAGCACGATGGGCTGATAAGCGGACGGAGAGTCCGCAGGGCGCCCTGCCTTCTTTATGAGGACCAGTTTCCCCGTCTTCCAACGAAGCGGGAACTGGCCCCTCTCCATGCATGCGCTTAGGAGCCCCCTAAGTCGAGGCCCGAGAGCCTCCAAGGCCAGGACCCAGGCCTTCCCAGGTAAGCCGTCGGGCCCTGGGGCGGTATTTTTGGCATTAAGCCTGCGTACCGCCGCTCTCATTTCTACCTCGGTCACCTTCGGAGCATCGTCGTCGTCGTCCTCGTCGTTGTCGGCGGTGTGGTCCGCCTCGGGCACCGCAGTAGGCGGAGCCATGGGCGGGGAGGTGTGTTCCCCTCGCGAAGGGAACAGAGCGCTCACCACGTCCTCCACAAGCTGGGGCCGGAGACTGCGTCAGCGGGGGAGCCCATGGGCGGAGTTTTTCCCGCACCACCTTGTACGGGCGTCCCCACGGGTCCCTGTCCAGAGTCCCCAGCGACTCCTCGCGGGCCAATCCCCTGGCCCGCAGGATCTCCGCTTGGAGGGCGGTCTTCGCCGCTCTGTACCCCTCGTACAGCTCCGCCTGAATGGCTTCCGTATTCGGCGGTTTGATACGGAGCCTGCGGTGCTTGGTGTACCGGCATCGCGCAGTCACGCACGCAGTGCGCAGAGCCGTCAGCTCCAGCGACCACCAGTACACCTGGCGCGAGGCACGTCCAGGCTGGACCCGGGGCATTGCCACGTCACATATGTCGGACATGGCCTCCCTGAATCACTCCGCCTCGTCGTTGATGTCAGCAGGCCTGTCCGGTGGTGACACCCAGGCCTGCACGATCGAGGCTTCCAGGAGGAGCTCCCGGTTCAGCTGCTTCAGCGCCCACCGCGGACCGCTCGGGGCCTGTCAGAACGGCGCGTTCGAGGTCTGGGCGGAGACGTCAAACCGGATATACCGGTGATCGGAATAGGTCTCCACCCCCTCCGTGACGCGCCAGTCAACTACACGTGGCAACAGAGCGGGGCTGGCGAACGAGATGTCCACCACTGATTCACCCCGCATCCGCACACACGTGGGGACAGGACCCCGGTTTAGGACGACCAGGCCTGTCTCCAGAGCCCAGTCCTCCACCATCCTGCCCCGTGTGTCCGTTAACCGGGAACCCCAAGCCAAATTCTTGGCATTGAAGTCCCCGAGGACGAACACGGGGAGGGAACCAAACCTGGCCACGACGTCTCTCAACTCCGCAAGGGAGTTATGGAAGTCGGCAAGAGTTCGGTTCGGAGTAGACCCCCACTACGACAATCTCCCCGAAACGTGCTGCTACTCAACCCCGTCCTCTCTTGACGGCCTCGAGGGACGGAGTACCGGCGGCGGCCGACGAAATTAGGGTCACTGAGCCGCTCAGGTCCTCCACCCAGTCATCTCTGGGCGGGACAAAGTACGGCTCAGCGACCACGGCGATGTTAATCGACCACTGCTCCATGCTCTGGAGCAACAGCTACGGTGGCCTGCCGCAGCGGCTATGGTGGCAACGGCGACGACGGTGGTGGTGGAGCCGGCAGCGGCGGTGACAGTGGTGGCGGCTGCGGTGGTGACGGCGGTGGCGAGGGGCTTGCCTCTGGCCCTGGCTTAGGCACCGAAATAGTCTTGCCTTAAGAAAAAAAATTGCCAAATGTAGCTGAAAAATATAATATGTTAATTTTTAACATATTTCTCAGAACTTGGTTGTTACCAAAACACGTTTTGAAAAAAAAATCGATAGAAAGTAACGTTACACTAACCTCTTACTTTGAGTTCCAATACAAAATATCTGTATTAAAGTAGCTGTTTTTATTTTAGATTACTCAACTAAATTTTGAGTAAATAGATAATTGCTTCATATTTTGCAATAAATTACAAGCGTTGTGTCATCGCGCTTGTCTTTCTTTTCTATGCAGTCTGACAGTGACCGCGGTTTGGGTATCAAGAACGTCTTATTTGAATGCAGAACGGTTGTTTTTATTTTAGATTACTCAACTAAATTTTGAGTAAATAGATAATTGCTTCATATTTTGCAATAAATTACAAGCGTTGTGTCATCGCGCTTGTCTTTCTTTTCTATGCAGTCTGACAGTGACCGCGGTTTGGGTGTTGTCAGCGTCTTAAGGGTGCGTTTGCAAATCAGACAAAATTGTGCTGTTTTTCGGTACATATCGTGACAAAATTAAACCAAATCAAACATAACTAATCACTACCACGTATAAATGGGTTCCTCATCTTCTAATAATAGTAACCAATAAAAGTTCTTCAAACAATAAAAGTTGTTGATAATTATAGATTTTTATAATGTAAAAACGATTTGCTGTTCCCATTTTTCACAAAATTAAAGATACCGGGTTGAGTTTAGGTACATTTTTCGTTTTATTATCAACATATTTCAAGGTTTCTAAAAATACTAGAAGTAGGCAGACATATTCAATTCCAAAAACTAGTAAATAAAAATATCAAAATGTCACACAGTCGCAGAAAAAATTAAAAACTAAACTTATTTTTTCACATATTTTGCTATTACGGATGTCTTGCTATATTGCGCAAACGTTTCGAATGCAACATCAGTCCGCGCTTGGCCGACGTCGGGAGTGGACACTGTATCGCCTGTTAGCCGCGCCTCGTGTTGAAAAAGATCGCTGTACATTATACAAAGTATTCGATAAACCAAACTAAATACTTGATACGATGTTTTTATAAAAATACTCTTTTTCGCTAAAAGTAAAGAGGATTTATAAATGCCTATTCGTCTCCGACTTGATGGAGTGACCTGATGGTGTACTTCGGTGACTGGTACTGGAACTGGTCGACGAATAGAACTAGGTGTGCCGAGATTGGGCTCTGGTTGACGAGGAAGCACCCCTAGTTCTACTGGTCGACGAGTTCCAGTAGCAGTCACCGAAGTACACCTTCAGGTCACACCAACAAGTCCGGAGGTAAGGTCTCATCATAACAATCAAAACGAGCCCAAACTCGGCACACCTAGAGTTCTATTCGTCGACGAGTTCCAGTAGCAGTCACCAAGGTACACCTTCAGGTCACTCCATAAAGTCCGTAGGTAAGGTCTCATCATAAATACCAAAACGAGCCCAAACTCGGCACACCTAGTTCCATTCGTCGACGAGTGTCAGTAGCAGTAACTGAAGTATAGCTCCAGGTCACTCCATCAAGTCCGTAGGTAAGGTCTCATCATAACTATCAAAACGAGCCCAAACTCAGCACACCTAGTTCTATTCGTCGACGAGTTCCAGTAGCAGTCACCAAAATACACCTTCAGGTCACTCCATCAAGTCCGTAGGTAAGGTCTCATCATAACTATCGAAACGAGCCCAAACTCGGCACACCTAGTCCTACTCGTCGACCAGTTCCAGTAGCAGTCACTGAAGTACACCTTCAGGTCACTTCATCAAGTCCGGAGGTAAGGTCTCATCATAACTAATAAAACTTGCCTAAAGTCCACAGCCCACATCTTTCTATTAGTAGGCTAGGCTTCCAGTGCCTAGGAGTCACTGAAGTTTTTGTACCTAAGAATTATTTAGTAAAATATTACATGATCATTATTAACATAAACTAAATTAAATTAAAACTAAGTTAAGCCTAAAAAAGGCCCTCGGGGCATTGTGCCGAGGATGCTGGCGGCATTTCCTCGCTGAATTCCAATGCTGATGCGTTACGCAAGAAAGCCGCCAGCTTTTCGTTCACCAGTTACATCAACTAGACGTTTCGCGATTTCCGCAAATAACTTATGCGCACTGGGACCCCACGGACCGAGGGTCTCGACGCCAAAGGGCACAAAGTTGTACTCTCTGCCAAGGCCTCAGGAAATTTATAAAGAACAATACGAAATATTTTTTGTAAGTACGAATATAACGAAATAAGAAAAAAAAACTCAAAGTATCAAAATTAGTTCACTTGACTACTATTCCGGCAGCTAACCGTGCGTGCGACCCGTGTCAATGTAGTAGTTGGATTCTACACCTATAAATTTTGCAAACGCGTCGCGCGCGGTTGACTCTTTCGAATGGTGACAAGAAATAAAGGTGTTCTTTTTTCGTATTTAAGTTGGTTTAATTTCCGGTTCAGGCAAGCGTCTTGAATGCATTTTTACTCATTTATAAAATACATTGAATATTTTCTTTACTCACATCCATATTTAGGGTATTTTCTTCTAGATCCCGCTTCAACTATCCAACCTGTAGTCTGCCAACGTTCTCTGCTAGAGTAAGTCAACTTGTAGAAATGATCATTACCAGGAGCGGGTGGTCTCCTATTGCCCCCATACCTGACAGAGAGCTGTAAAGGTTTCATACAAGAAGTATAAATAAAACATCTGAATAATGTTACTTTATTTATTTTCAAAAGAAAGGAAGTACAATAGCTACCGTTAATAACAAGTATAATAATTAGTTTGCATAATAATAATTATTCGAATTATGTTACTAAAATATTCATAACGATACTATTTTGACGTTTTCAAGCGTAATTATATACAGTATAGCTATTGAAATCATTAAAACTTCTTTCTAAAATTAATCTCCATCTTTCTCTAATTGACTATCGTTGGGTGAATACTGGGAATCTACGGAACCGAATCCCCAGGAACTAATCTAAGTCTGCCCTCACGTAGGCCTTCCGTCTCTTGGACTCGTCATCAAACAGTTGCCATCGCTCTATCCTCGAATAAACATTTACATATACAAACAGGTGTACAAAAACCTTAATATAATCACAAGGATTTCACTACCTACATTATATACAGTAAATTGGTGCTATAAAACGTTAACCATTATAATGTTATGAGTAGCAACCTAGTGTTCCGAACGCTAATTAATTATTTCAGAGCTTTAAAACTAATTGTGTATGCATGCTAAGTTGCTGACTAATGTCTTGTGACCAAAGAAATGGGGCATTTGACTATGTATTTCAAAGGGTGTTTTGTGTTTTTGCCTATTAGACATAGGGTATTACTAAGTAACATGACCTATTTAATACTGATGATCTAGATTGATATATTATAAACTCCCGTTTTAAAGGGGAAAGTGAACGACCATAATTTTTGATAATACGTTCGCTATCTCGACATTCGTACTATCTCTTTATATTATATATTTTGAGTAAAGTAACACCCTATTTAACAATTTCAATAAAGTAGTCAAGTACCCAATCTTTTTTAAATTTCTGTATGGTCCGGGCCAGCTCTTCATCTCGACCATGCCTAATGGAAAACGATGGACCCAATCATGATAATATTGGTTGCCACTAAATAAAATAATTTCGCCACTCCATGCGGGTTTGCCACAGTGGAACATATTTTTTTGGCACAAACACGTGCTTAATTAGACTATAAACTTTATTAATTGTATTTACAACAAAGTCTTCACAATATCTTATTGCTTTTTGTTAAAATTCGAATTGTAATAACAGGTCAATTTTTGAAATAATATTGTAAAGATAACAACCGCTATAGCGGTACACACATAATACATTCATGTTTCATAGGAATGCTTATATAACATACATATAAAATAGAAAAAGAAACGTAATGTTCTTTGGAATGTTATGAAGTTACAAAAAATATTTGTTTATGGATGATAATGCATATTAATTTCATGCCTTGAAAATATGATGGATATGTCAATTTACTTTAAGGTACACGTAAAGGCACCCTCCAATGTCGATTACTATATTGGTCCTCCCACAGATTAAACTTTTATCATTATATAAACGGCAAACACCCATTATACAATATACTAATAAACAATGGCACAATAGTTCCGACTTTAATTCATACATAGGATGTGCCCGTTGGTAATATGTACGACAAATACCGAAAATATGAATAAGACATAAATTTAAATTGGAATAATATAACCAATTATTCCCTATATTAAGATATGCTCTGATACATTGTAATGTATAATATCATTGCACTAGCTGCTAAAGCGACATCTTGTAAACATCATTCAAAATTTGCATAATCATAAAAATATACCTAGTTGAGAAAGAAAACTCGCTTAGATTCTATGATTGACATACAAAATTGGTGCAAAGTTTCGTCACAAGGCAATTCGTGGACCTCAGTCACGACAGTAAAACTCATGGTTCTTTCGGAATTACTTTCAAAGGTTTTCCTACATTTATCTCATAGTCATGTGTGAAAGCGAAAATAGTGTCATTAGTATTCGTTAAGTTAGTTTGTAAGATACAAGTGTAAAACGCAGCTGCCGAAAAGCTGAAAACGGTTTTTTTCGAACTATCAAAAATACATTATTTTCGCTTACACCGTGTAGTACTTAGAACTGAATATAAATATGTTATTATAATACTGTAACACAAACTGTAACGTATCGTTACAACTTTGCTGTATTTCTACAAAATCAATAAAAGGAGTTATGTTATCCCTCTATACGTACACAATAAGTACACGTAAAATGTATTTAGGTATTAACGCATTACAAATATAATTTAATAGTCATCATTAGATTAATGTACCGCATCGATGTCTCGCTGCGCGCGCGATATTTTGACCTGCAAATAACGACTCGTTTAAACCGGGTGTATATTATACCCATGCAAAATTAAAGAATTGAGTAATATTGTCCAATATTAAGGGAAAGGCATCTTCAAAGTAGTCGCTGAAAGTAGCGCATAATTTGAAGGTGCACAAAGACTATACGGATGAGGTACACTATGTAGTTGAATAAGACTAATGTTAGAAACTTGGAGACGTGTAACGTGATCATCAGACGTGACGCGTGGCGGCACGGTGTCAGTGTCTGGTGGTTACCTTGTCCTTGGGCGTGGAGGCCTCTCCGGACTCGAGCGCGAACATCTTCATCTTCTCCTTGAAGGACAGTTGCTCGGGCACCGGCGCCGTGGACGCACGTGCTTGCTGCTCCGCCAAACGACGCGTGCGCGGGTCCCTACGCAACCGAAAACATCCTTACTGATGGCAATAAACAGTGATATACGGTAATACCGTTCAATTAGTAGCTTCGTTTATGTAGACTTCTTTAGAATGCGGTGCCTTCCCACTGTCTTATAAAACTGACATCACATCTTGGGATAGATAATATCAAAATGGCCAAAAACAGACTAGTTCAGTGGCATAATCGTGACGTGCATGTATTTAATCGTACTAATACCCGTTTTCTTGTCTTAAAAGTATTAATTATTGTGCCTCTTTTTATGTGCCTCAAATAATTCTCATTTTGTTGTCCTAAAATACTTACGGTTTAAGACATTTATTTCTCAAAAAGAATACAATAAAAAAAAGGTAATCTTAGAACTAAATATAAGAATTACTTATGAAGATGGTAGGTATTCGTAAATAAATAAGTTAACTAGAAGACACACAATTTTTACAGTGTTGTGGGTAAAAGGAAAAAATTGGTACTTCTACTTCCTTCTCGTGTGGTTAGTGACTAACCTGGTGTTTTTACGCCGCCCTCTGACTTGGCTTCACATGCCGCCGAGAAATATCTCTCAGGACAAAATACTAAATAGCCAATTAACTGTGACCAACTTGGAAGTAGGGGTCGTCGGCCGCTGCCGCGGCATCACTTGCTTTGCTCATTCGGCTCACGCGCGGTTGGTTATTTCTAACCTAACCTAACCCATTTGGTCGGGATACCCTTGCTTAGTTACTGTCACAAACTTTGAGAAAATGCCAGAAAGTTAAAAAGAGGCACATTAAAAAAAAAACGGACAAGTGCGAGTTGAACTCGCGTGGTGAGGGTTCCGTACAATGAATATGTTATACACCATGTTTTATCCCAAGAACAAACTTAACATTGTTGTTGAAAAACATGCTCTCCCATACATTCCAACTGCAAATGTAAGTTTGTATGCACAATATTGAGAGTTTTAACATGTTATTTTAACACCAGACTTCTTATAGGTTTTCCTGTAATCTATGAGTAAAGAACTATTTTCTGTGTTTTTTTTTTCTTAACTTAACTTTAAAAAAATTATTTTAAAATTACAAAAAAATATTTGGGACCCTCTTTCATTTGATATGACAAAAGTGACACCCATATTCAAAATCCATTTATTTACGTTATATGTCCGTGTTTGGGTCGCAGAAATTCATGTGTACCAAATTTCAACTTAATCGGTCCAGTAAATTCGAAGCAAATCGGCTGTGGCAAACGGACAGACAGACAGACATACGAGTGAGTGATAAGGGTTTCGTTTTTCCCTTTTGAGGTACAGAACCCTAAACACATACATTATAAGAAGCACAAAAAATAGAAGGTCAAGTTTTTATTATTCTCTATGTATTAAATATTTCCCTTATTAAAGTGACACGGTGATAAGTTAGTTATAGCTAGTCGTACCTGTAGACCTCCTGTGCGCCGATGACGCCGGGCGTGTGCTGGGGCACGTTGGGCGCGTTGGGCGACTGCGGCGACACGGGGCCCGCTAGCATGCTCTCTGCTTCCTCTATGAACCGCTGGAATGGATAGTTCTCATTATAACGGATGTTAAAAGACTATTAAAGAAAGCCGAAAGTCATTTCTTCTTCCCGTCATGGGAATGGATATATTGAAGGTCCTACTCTTTCTGACGTTTTTTTTTTACAAAAACAAGTTTAAGATGTTATAACTTACTTATGAATAACTTTTTTTATATAACTAACTTTAAATACCCCCACGACCCCTGCACTGTTGCATGCACCGATATACACATTGTTTTGCGTGCGTTACATCAGTGCAATTGTAAACAGAGATTTCTCACCAAAAATAAAAGTGGTTTCTCAGCATTTATTATTGTGCAATGTTACTTAGTTTGACCTACAGAATGCGTAGTGGCGGCTATATGATGGGTCTTGTTACACCCTGTATCTTAGACGGCTAGGATATTTTATGTAACCATTTTCTGTGCTCTCGATGAACACCACTTAATAATCTTACATCTACTGGAACCCATCTAAGATTATTAAGTGGTGGAAAGTCTTAAATGGGTCTGGAATTAAGGACCTCTCACTATTGATTCAAAATACCCCAATATAAACTAAGGTACATTATTTTCTACAGTAAGCAGTATTTATATTTCAATAAAGCGTAAAAAACCTTACAATCGATACTAAACTAAAATTTAATGAATGGACCAATGCTGGCATCAGAAAAAGCACATATACAAGATGCAGTTTTGAACCTGCAAAACCTTTCAGGAGGTTGTTATGAAACTCGTAAATAATCATATAACAATACGATACCAAGTCAATAATCAATAACACTTTTTATTTTAGATTTTTAAATTTTATTGTTTTTCAGAATAACTCTCTTAATAACCCTCTTCAAAAAAAACAGAATCACCCATTGCGATTTATCGCGCGTCATGTCACTGTGTGCGTGAATGCGATGACCAGTGACGACAGGCTGTACGAGGCTCCGCCCACATTTCTACGAAAAAAACGCGGCACGTAAGTTGAACTAAAATGGCGGTCGTTGCTATGTTTACGCGCAGCCCCGCGTTGCACGCATAGGTACCGCAATTCGATTGAGACTCGAAAATCTGTTACTGCGCAAGGTTCAACCAACGTGCCGCGATCTGTACAAATTGTTGTAGCTACAGCAACTTATAGCAAATAATTTAACCTTGAGATGTAGTTCGAATTTGAAAATAACAATGTTGTTTCTACATTATTGTTTTTAAAATTTGCTAAATAATAACTCATTTTTAAGCATCATAACAATGCGAAAATGTTCATCATCTGCAGAGCCTGTTCCCAACTATGTTAGGGTCGGCTTTCAGTCTAACTGTATGCAGCTCATCACATGGAGTGCCAGTGAATCACGTAGGGCGACTGCGTATCAGACCTCAACCAACCAGTTACTTGATAACACGATACCCATTTGTTAGACTAATTGTCAGACTTTCTGGCTTTTGATTACCCGTACCATCGACCCTACGGCAGGGCTGTAAGTTCGTTGACCCGTACCGACCCGTGTTCGTTGACCCCCTAACGACTGTCCGAGAGCTACAAATCTATCGGAACCAAAGGCTTTAAGTGCTTTCCGAAACACATGATTTCAATGATGTCCTAAGTTTTAGAAAGTACTTACATCATTATGAATTAAAAATAACACAGTGGTACTTGCTCAGTTGCGAAGTAGATACTACTACGCCAAAAAAAAGTTCACGTTGGCGTCGTTAGTTACCTATCAGCTGATGAATAAAATAATAGGCGGCGATAAATAAACCTTACATAGCATAGCAGTTCCTGTTGCACAACTGAAACAAATCGCGAGCGCGTGCGCGCCTAATACGAGTAATAATAAGATTATGTAGGTACTGGGCGCAATGCCGCGGCGGGCTCTCTATGTAAATTCAGCCCCAAGGACGGTTTTCGTTTTTATTTGTAGATTAAATTGTTGATTTAAGATTTTCTTTTCTGCTTTTTAACGGGGTGAGGACCGACAAAAATACCTCAAGATAATTTGTGCAAGTTAAGTAGGTAGGTACCCATGTGTTAGGGATTTTAAGTGATTTATTTTGTCTGCTGGTATTTTTGGCGTAGTTAAAAATTTTAAATCAACTTATTTACACTTATCAAGTTGATTTAGCTAACATTGTATTTACAAATTATTTTACCTACATATGTTACCTGGAGGTATTGTTCAAAGTTTCCACTGTCACACTCCAGGCACAGTCTAGCACGACGTTGCACCACACAAACACATTTTTATTTTTATTGTGTCGAAAGCACTGATCACTTTTTGTTTGTTATGAACATTGTAGACGCCAACTCGAGTAAATAAACACTCGTCCGTCTACAGGATGTTGGTGTCTTGGTGTTCCGGCAACCAGCGACAAAATGTAACTCGCGCGGCGTTATCAAGTTGGTGGAGATCCTGTACCTTGCGGTAATGAAAAGGATGCTGCATTTCTTTGTGCAGCAGCCGCCACACTGTGAAGTGGTGCACTTCAAACCGTCGACCAGCCTCCCGTTTGCTTGACCGTGGCTTTCGCCGGAAGAATTCCAGAATATCTTCCTGCAAGGCGACAGGCAGGCCTTCGTTGCCGCGACCTAAGCATGCTGGGGAACGTCGAACTGCCGATGATCGAGTCTCTGCGAAGCAGCCAGCATTACCCTGTGTAAGGGACGATGCCGATTGGGAAATAACTCCGCGAACATTTCGATGGCACGGGATACATTGTCTCCGCTGATGGCATACAAGCGTACCATCTCCGCCAACTACATTGGAGTATTGGTCTGTCATTTTTACAACTAGGTAGTAGGTACCTATCGCGACCGTTAATCGAAGGCGCACTTGACGGGCGGAATTTGCAAGCGTATGCACGCGCTGCCGCCATAAATCACACTAATAAATTGAACCCGATTAAAGGCTCCTACATACTAGCGCGACTTGTCGCACGACGCGACGCGACACAAAGACACCGCGTGTAGCGCTACAAGCGGTGCCTTTGTGTCGCGACGCGTCGCGCGACAAGTCGCGCCAGTATGTAGGAGCCTTTATGTGCTTGTGATGGCCGCGGGGGCGTGGCTAGTGGTAGTGGGAGCGTGCGGTGGTTGGTGCTTTGGATCTATGAAAGAAATGTCGGTTGCGTTTGTTTGTGTTTGTGTGAAAGCGCAGTTTAAGGACACGTACAGACTGGCCGCGTTTTAAAAAGGGGAGTTCACACTTACCGATTTCCGTAAATAAGAATAAAATGAAAAAAAAAATACCTGCCCATTTTATTGTTGATTCGGGTCGCGAATCACTAACATAATTACCTCCTAAAATGTTTTGCAGGTCCAAAGCAACACCTTGTATTTTATATAATTTGTACCGCGAGAGGTCATTGACTTCTGATCAAGCCCTTCATAATTATGTCAGTAACTATTCTGAGATATTTAAGAGTATGTGCTCAAGCTAAATCTAAATGAATAAATAACAAAATTAGTATTTCTAAAAGTAAAACAAAAGCTCTGTGGCACATAGTTAACAAAGAAACTGGAAACACAAAACAGCGAGATCAGAATGGGTTTTAAAAATTCATAACGAAAGCATTTCAATTTCAGTACACTAAAAAAATATTTACCAACATCCCAATAGAAATCTCTCCCGTCAACATCTATATTAGCTGAATCTCTTCTCAAAGAAAACTTCAGTAAGGATATTCCAAGTTTTGAATTCAAAGATATGATTGACACAATTGCCCCTGTCCTGGGTTGTAACAGGCATATTTAATAATAGATAAAGTAGTACCAATTTTCAAACGGGTCTTACCCTTTATGACAGAACTTTTTTTGTCATAATATTATTTTGCATAACAGCGGACAGCATAAACATCGTTTCGCAGAAAATCGTTTGGCAGACACTCATTTATCATACATTTAAAACGCATAAGTTTGTAAGTCAGAATCATCTTTAGGCATAAATTTTATATCCATTATAATAAAAAAGTAGAACCATCATATCAAAGAAAGTTCACAGTCAGACTCGTCGTTTTGATTTAATGACTGTCGATATGAAATGTATACCCATTTCATATCGACAGTCATTAAATCAAAACGTCCGTTAAACGGTCAGGGGATATATTTTGAAACAAGCATACACCATGCATGCAGCAGGCATGCAGCATGCAAACAAGCATACACCATGCATGCAAGCAAGCATGCAGCATGCAAGCGAGCATGCAACATGCAGCAAACATGGTTTCTGTCACGGCTCCGGCGCTGCGGGGCTCCGGCGGTCCCACGCGAGCTTATCGTCGCAGATGGTTTTAGCGCTCACCACCGCAGCTTCGGCTTAGCCACTTGGCCACCTGCTCCTCGCTCGCGGGCCGGCTCGCCCCTCCGCGCCATCGCGGGCTTAAATTACACTCTAGGGGTAGGGCATCCTCGCGCACGTATGGGAGTGGCGCGAGGAGGCGAAACGCCGGGGCGTAACTCCGCTGCCGCGAGAAATGCAGCACGTCCGCAGTCGCGCAGCACAGCGGACGGAGCTCCGGCGGGATCTCATGGCGACATGGAGAGTACGGTTGTCGCAACCCAGTGCTGGGCACGCCACGATTGCGGCGATAAGTCCCCTCTTTGAGGAGTGGCTAGAGAGGCGCCACGGCGTCCTCACCTTCCGCCTGACGCAGGTCCTCACCGGACATGGCAGCTTTGGGAGGTTCCTGTGTCGGATAAGGCGGGAGGAAACGCCCGGGTGTCACCACTGTGTGGATCGCCCGGAGGACACGGTGGAGCATACGGTGGAGGTCTGCCCGGCTTGGGCAGAGCACCGCCGTGTCCTCGTGGAGGCGATCGACGGCAGAGATCTCTCGCATCCGGCCCTGGTTCAGGGCGTGGTACGGAGTGAGAGGGCATGGGCAGCCGTCACCTCCTTCTGCGAAGCAGTAATGCTCGCGAAGGAGGAGGCGGGACGGTTGAGGGAAAGCGCTTTTCAAATTTCGCAAATTTCGCGCCCTCTCGCCCGTAGCTGCCGCAGGAGACGCCTTGGGCGTCGGGAATCCCGGGCGGATTTCCGGCCACCGTAGGCGCGGGCTTGCGGACGGTGAACAATGGGTAGCTCACCGTCCGGTAAGGACCAGGCCCGGGTCGTCGGCGCGTTGTATTCCACGCGCGCCTCAAAGAGATGTCGTCAGCACAAATGTAGGGGCCCACTAGGGCCGATGCCTGCCGGGGTCGCGGGTGGGTACTAAAGGGTTACCGAGGCCCCTGGCAACACAGGCAACGGAAGGAAGTTGGTAAGAGTCTGACACACCCTCCCGCTCCGCCCAGAGCTGGAGAAGTTATTTGATGAATTCCAAAGCAAAAAAAAAAAAAAGTGTCTAACCTACTAGTAATATATAAAGTTTAAAAAGTACGTAGCGGGCCCACATCGGGAGGCGCGGCTTAGATTTCAACTGTGGAATTTAGCTGGACGGCCAGCTAAGGGTCAAATCTTTGATGAGATGTCGGGGGCAAGGAGACAGTTTAAAGCTAAGTTAAAATGGTGTCAGGTTAGGCAAGAGCAATTTAAAATGGACCTCCTTGCATCCGAATATGGGTGGGTTTAGTCAGTAAGAGTCTGACACACCCTCCCGCTCCGCCCAGAGCGGGAGAAGTTATTTGATGATTTCCAATCCAAAAAAAAAAAAAAGGGCGTAGGGCAGACAAGACTACGTGGAGTCGGTTTTGCAGCGATTATTTCTGTCACTAACATATTAACTATTTTTCATAGTATGCCAAGTGAAATTGTATCAAACAATCATCGCTTTAAATAAAAGTTATGCTAAATGAAATTATGCGCAATTTTAACTTTGCCAAAGGTAATTATGCCAAATAAAATTCTGCCATCTTAAAGGTATGCCATTGTAAATTCGGACATATAAACATTCGGCCAAACAATAGTTATATTAAATAATTTTTATATTCGTTTAAAGAAAATTATGCCAAGTGTGTTATGCGAAATAAATTTCGGAGCATCAAGATTCTGCCAAATAGAGGGAGCCCTTTTCAAACCGGGCATTAAGAGTGATCCCTCTAATTATAGACCAGCATTGAGTAAAATATAATTATGAAAAATCATGTTATTGTCACATTTTAATTCAAATGGGATTTTACATAGTCGCCAGTTTGGTTTCAAGAAAGGCAGGTTGACGACTGACGCAAAAGTAAAACTCATCAGTAATATTTTGGAATTCTGGGAGAAGTCCTAGGATGCAATTGGTATTTTCTGAGACCTCTCAAAAGCGTTTGACTGCGTTGACGACAATAAACTGTTCTGTAAATTATACCACTACGGTATTCGTGGACAAGCTGCTGATCTTGTTCTTTCCTGTCTATTAAAAAGGCAGCAAAAAGTAAACGTTAACGGGGCGACGTCCTCGAGATTTTAGTTAAGATGGGCGTGCGACAAGGTTCAATTCTAGGCTCTTTCCTATTTCTAGTTTATATTAATGGCCTTCTTGACATGATGACTAACTTATCGGATATAATTCTATTCGCTGATGATGTTTCGCTTATTTTTTTGATAGAAACGATACGGATGTCTTCCATGTCAACAATAGTCTTGCTGTTCTTTCGAAATGGTTCGCAGCTAATAATCTTTTGCTTAATGCGAACAAACTAAATGTCTTAAGTTCTCATTACCAAATGTATCCCAAGTGGGTCTAAATTTGAAACTAGATGCTATTACGGAAACTGTATTTCTAGAAATGACTATAGTGCCCACCGCCCCCACATTAGAGCTCTTTGAGGTAGATAAGTTCAGCTGCATATGCAGTAAGAAAAATAAGGCAGTTGACTGATATAGCTAGAGGAATGTGTACGAAAAAGTATTAGTTGCATTTGGGGATGATAGAGTGAATCAGAATCTGGAAACAGGTAAAATTGGCTCGCGGAGCGACAGGAACATCAAGTATGAATGTTATAAGAGCAGAAGAGGGATGTTAATTAAGAGAAGAATGTAAGGTCTTAGAACACTGGAAGAGATACTTTGAAAGTTTATTTAGTTGTCAGGATAATATGCAAGGAGTGGGTAACTGGGCAGAAGCCAGTTGTAAGAGCGTTGAAAGGGATGAAATGTTGAAAGGCGGTCACGGCGTTGTAGCAGGCCTGTTGTGCTTGGCGGGGTCGTGGGAGTGCAGGGAAGTACTGTGGTCGACGCTATTCATGTACGGTGAGGATGGGCGCTTGATGCGGGCACTGAAATCTTTGTACAAGGATTCTGCTGAGTGCTTGTGTTAGGATGAATGGGGCATACATAGACTGGTTCTGCATCTCAAGGGGTGTTAGACAGGGTTGTGTACCGTCACCGTGGCTGTACTTGTATATGGATGTTGTCTGATAGATTTGAAAGAGGGTGGGAGCGAATTGAGAATGAATGCGTCGGTCAACTGCTTTCTCTACGCTGATGATCACGTTCTACTTGCATCGTCAGCAGGACAGTTGCAAGACATGGTGACTGTGATGAAAGAAGCATATAAGAGGAAAGGGATGAAAACAAATGTGAATAAGACGAAGGTTATGGTGTTTGAAAGACAAGAGGTTGTATCGGTGTGTGATGTGAAAATGACTGATAATAGTGTGGAGCAAGTGAGTGAGTTTATATATTTGGAAATATTGACGAAGATGTTGAAAGGAGAGTAAATGCGAGAAATAAAGTGAATGGTGCTGAATGGTGTGCTGTTGCGTATGCTTATGTGTATGGAAGTGAATGTTAGGTATGTCAAAAGAAGCATGAAAGTAGAATAAATGCTGTGGGAATGCGTTCCTTGCGAATCTCTCTGGCGTGGCTATGAATGATAAGCTGAAAAAAGATGTGATAAGAAAAGGTGTAGTTTATAAGAAAATGTAGTGACAAAAATTGAAAACAGTATAAGCATACTCTAAAAGAGCATAAGATGGTTTTATCATGTTGAGAGGGTGAATAAAAGGCGATTAACAAAAAGTATTTACAAAGCAGAGGTGAGTGGAAACGGCGGGAGCGGACGCCCCAGGAGGATATATAGTGACCTAATTGGTGATTTTCTTCAGAAAGATTAGGTGCGTAGTACTGGCAACCGGCGTGCATGTATGACCAGATGTATGAACGTAGGCGAAGCTAAAGGAGTATGTAAGGAGCGTAGTAGGTGGTGTTCTATTGTGTCTGCCTACCCCCATGGGAAGAAGTCGTAAGTTTATATATGTATGTAAATTACGATGTTTTTTTTACAGATTTGCTTGACCTTTTCATGATTTGACATTATATACCTACAATTCTAATTTCAATTATTTATTAGTGGCTTTTGTGGACAGGATATTAAGTCAGATTTATTACAGTTGTAATGGCAATCATGTAATTTGATTTAAATAGGTTTTTATTTTTACTATTTTATTTAAATTTTATATAGATTCTTTTATATTTTGTGAATGTGAGAATGTTGTAGGCTGTGGATAATTTTCACACATAAATTGACCATTGATCGCAATGGGTTTAATTTTGACAGTTCATCCACGTTCATTGCGTTACTTACGTTATTAAGCAAACGAATTTTTCAAACCTATGAAGCAATGGATTGCAATATCCTTCAAAACTCTTCGGATTGTGATTGAAATTGTGTTACGCAATCGAGGTGCTGGTCAGTACTTACACACACAGGCCTACACTGTCTTCCCATACCTATTAACACCGTAATTTGAAAACATAGTAAAACCCATTATTCTTAAAACAGTTACCGTGGAATTTCTTGCTGGCACTTCATCATAGGAAACAACCAATTGGAACCGTGTACCTAGCTTCTGACTTTTCATAAGTGCTCATGTAGGTTTATGAGATATAAAATATTTTTGCAATTTTTTGGCGCAGCCGTGAGGCACACTTTCCTGCTAATTTTTATATCGTGCTTTACACTTTTTATTAGATTTTTTATATAATATGTATTTTTTTTTATCTACTGTTTTTTATATTGTGTGTCTTTTAGTCTGTGCTAAATAAATGTTTTTTCATTCTATCTTTCTTTCTTAATGTCACTGTAGACTGACATATTCTCTATTTTCTGTATGTGTCAAACTCTATGGTCCAACTAAATTAAAAATGTGTCCGTGTCACATTTTTAACTGAACTGACTTACAAATATTTTTTTTAATTATATTTCATAAAATAACATACATACATAAACTCACGCCTTCATCCCATGGGGGTAGGCAAAAACTATAGAACGCCACCTGTTACGCTCCTTACATACTCCTTTTGTTTCGTTTACGTTCATACATCTGGTCATACACGCAAAATGGTCAGGCCATTAAAAGGTTTTAGGTTGATGTCAAGTCCGCATTGGTCAAAGGAGTATGCTATTTTTACACGACTGCCCAAAAAAAAATGTTATGTTATAAAAATTTGACTATGTATACTGTCATCGTCTAGAGCTTGCTTAGTACATAACAAAAATATATAATAGTAGTATTCAATATGCATTCGTTCACTAATAACATAACAAAAGAAATTTGATAAATATAGTAGGTACTATTCAATATCCCATAGAAAAACTTATAAAAAAATATCGTTTTAACACTAAAAGGTTAAAAATTAGAAATAATAATTTAAAAAAAATAAAAATTCGCCTGTCTTGTCACAGCCGGTCGTGTGTGAACAGTTCTTTACAGGTCCCCCACTTCGCTGAAAAGATTGGTATTCAGTTCAAAATCATTTAGCTTGTTTTTAATTTTTTAGTTCAATTTTTGTAATTAGCTTTTTGACAAGGCAGGCGTGTTTTTTAATTTTTTAATGATCTTTGTTATAAAGTTATTATGTGTCGTATCTTATGCAATAGGTAACTTCAAAAGGTATTATGTGCCCTGACTTGATAATGGAAAGAATTTGAAAACTGGCGAAGATATAAAAGAGTAGACTGTACGTACGTCAGGATCCTCCCTGGCGGGCTGGCTGTGCGCGTGGTGCGTCGCGTGCGGCGCGTGCGGCGCGGGCGGCTCGTGCAGCGGCGGCGGGGACGACGCGGGCGGCGCGGGCGGCGCGGCGCGCTCGTGGAACGACACGCGCTTGTCGCGGGCGCTGCCCACCGGGGACCTGGGGGTAGGTTCACTTTCAGTTGACTGCGGCCTTGGAAAAGCAGCGCTAGATGCATTTGCAGTGCGTATACGCGTAAAAAAAGTCGTGTGCTGAAGCCGTTAAAGACGATTTCAGGAAAAGAGATTGCAAACGATTGTAAGACTCAAATCGTTTATGCATAATCAGTCTCTTATGTGTCTATTGCTAGAACAAGAGTATCTTCTCTATGAAAAAAGTCTCACATAAGAAGCCATGGTCAAATCAGTCCCGAATTACGATCGCTGTCGCGGATGGAGTCAAGTACGACTTCAAACTTCAAATTTTGCGCCCTCTAAATACCCGCAATGCAAAAGGTTGTCTTCCTCAGTAAATATTTTTTACCGGCAGTTGTGTTTAGACGGAGTCACGACTATAACTAAGCTCCCTAGTTCAGTTATTAATTTTGCGGTTTAAATATCAAATAAGTATGTATGGTTTATTATTGTTATAATTGACTTTAAACTTATGATCAAAAATATTGAAATAATAAAGTATCAAGAATACGCACTGCGGCGCCGCGTGATGCGCGGGCAGCTCGTGCTGCTCGTGGCGCTCATGACGCTCGTGGCGCTCGTGACGCTCGTGACGCTCGTGGCGTTCGTGACGCTCGTGGCTGGGCGGCGACAGCGTGCGCGCGCGCTCCGCCATCACCGCGAACGACGAGCCGCGCGCCGGGGGCGGGGGCGCGCCCGGCCCGCCCGCGGCCCCCGCGCCCGCCACGTGCGGGCTGGCCGACACGCTCAGCGCGCTCACGGCAGAGCTCACTTCGGCCATTCGAGTTTCTTCGTAAGTCACCTGCGAAAATTATTACGGTTAATTATATTATAGTCACGCCAATTATTTGGAAGGAAAAAGGGGAGGTCCTTGCCCAGCAGTGGGACACAATACATTTTTCTTACAGCCTACAGGCTAACAAAAAAAAGAGATACATTAGATAAGTACCTGTTCAGTGGCATATCCGTTAGTGATCTCGGTGCGCGTGTTGGTCTTGAGTATGGACTTGGGCGGGTGCGGCTGGTGCGGCGCGTGCGGCGCGTGCGCGGGCGGCGCGGGCGACGCGGCCGGCGAGCCCGGCATGTCGTCCAGCAGCTCTTCTGTGTCTTCTGAACCTTCTGCCGTGTTGCCTTCCTCCTATAATGGGAATGAGCGGTTTGCAATTCTTAAGATATTTTAAATAATCAGCTTGAGAAGCAAATGCATTATACTAAGTAAAATAAAATTAACTGGCGAAATTCTGACACTCCCGGCTTTGTATATTTATGAAACTGCCTTATTTGTAAAGTTAAATGCACACTTGTTTCCCCACCTATCAGATACTGTTAAACGTAACAGACGGTATGATATGTTACGCGGACGGCGAGTCAAAACAGCCTTAATGTGGAAAAGCATATTCTGCATAGCCCCGCAGGTTTATAACAAAATACCAAAATCAATCAAAGAGTTAAATTTAAATAGATTTAAAAAGAAACTGAAAGACTTGCTATGTAATAAATGTTATTATAATTTAAACGACTATTTGAATGATACTTTGACATCCTAATTGAATAATATATTTTTTTTTTTTTCTTTTACTTTGACATCTAACTCTTTGATACTCTGACATGAAATTATACTTTAACATCCTCAATAAATTGTGTGTGTATAGGACATTATTTTTAACTGATGAGCCTCAATTTGTAATTTTAATTCATAATTATGCAATCAATAATGTTAATACTAACGTAATCTCTATCCTGTAATAATTATATGTACCTAATATTTGCACGCCACACTTGGCAGAATGTGATGATACCATCGATTAAACCTAAGACCATATTATAATGTACCATATTCTGACAAATAAATGATTATTATTATTATTATTATGAAACTTTACAGACATGAAGAGTATTGTTGTGAATTCCTACTTTTACTGACAGCGGCATCTCGGGGCATGAAATAAACTAAATGCTACTATCTCTCGATTGGTGATTGGTTTTGATTTAAATATATTGTTCCACTCCCCCTCTCCTTGAGCTTTGTAATAAATCAAGATGGCGAATACATAAACTTTGCTCGTTAAACTAACGCACAGTGGCGGACTAAGCCAGTCGGGGACACGAGGCAGCAAAACTAAATGGGCCGGACACAGGAATGAACGTCCACATATTTAGCACGCTGCCTCGAAACGGTTAGGATTTTTTTTTATTATAGATACAAAAATAGGAGATACTTTGTCAATAACAGAAAAGCAAGGTTATCAGATGAATAGAGGATGGTAGAGCGAGCGAAGCGATCTGAAACGTTTGCTCGCTGTAGTTAATAATTATAGTTTTTAATTTTCTTCTGAATATTTATACAGAAATAGGAATCATTTTGTCAACCTATACAGAAAAGTTTAAAAATGTAGGATGCGAGAACGAACGGAGCGGGCTCGGAAACTTTTAGCACCCCACCCCAGATGGGTAAGGTTTTCTTTTGACTATTCGTACATAAATAGGAGTTACTTTGTCGAATTATGCAGAGAAGTCTGAGAAAAAGTTGCAAGAGCGAGCGTAGTGAGCTCAATTATTTTAGCACCCTACGTTTATAGCTAGCATGCGTAGGGGACCCTCAACTACAAACTGTCTTTCTCTTACTGAACATATTTTGGCATTGTTTGGGATTTGATTAAAAAAAATTCTCGAGTTTTGTCCGTTCGGTCCGTTCCGGAACCCCCCGGTCCTGGGGGGCCCCCCAGGACCGGGGGGTTCCGGAACGGACCACAACTGCCACCCCCTTAGCCCGCCAGTGCTAACGCATCGTTTTTTATTTGCTAAAATCCTCAACACAAGTAATCGACACAATTCATCTTGCTTTTCATCAAACTTCACTGCTGATGCTACAAGTATCGATATAAAATCATAAAAACAAAAAATAATAATCAAAAACTCTATTTCAAGTAACTACAACTGCTAGAAATGATGCACGAACGATAATTTTACACTCGGCAATACTGTAGAGTCTAGTTAGTGAAAGAATTTTCGGAATCGGATCGGTAGTTCGATTACCGCTGCATACAAACTCTATACAATTTTACCTTTTTATAAAATAGATTACCTGATCGTGTTGCGTGGCTCGCAGTTCGAAGTCTCTTTCGAGTTGTAACGCGCGTAGTTGTTGGTTCTGTACGGGCGTACGTGCCGCTCCTAGTGATATTAACTGAGCAATTGTTGCGTCCCTGAAAAAATTAAAACAACATTAGGTAATTTGTGATATAAGGCAGTTCTTTTTAATTAGGGGTTTCTAAAGTTCATGCAGCAACGAACAATAAGGTAACACTTCAGTTTTTTAAAAGTAAGTGTTGGAACAGAAGCAACTTTAAGTTTATTATTTAAATGTTGCCATCGGTTCAATTCTCGACTGATAAATTAAAAGCTAGAAGAGTGTATCAAATGAGAATTGTGCCCGTGATGCTAGATAGCACAACGTATAAAAAAAACTCTCCTTTTTTGAATTTGGTTAATACCAGATAGTGTTAAAATATTTTCTTTTTATGGAATCTACTTAATATAAATCTTAAATTCATACATTCATGATCTTATCTAATCTTATTCTTTGACAGAACGCACAGCCTACACTGTTGGGTCTAGAAAGAAGCATGAATGCACAAGAGTTCTTTACATACGTGAAAAGAGTGAGATGTGATCCCCTTTACGGGACGATAATTCATCCCCTAAAGGGGAAGGTGTAAGGGGTAGTAGCTACCTGCGCGCGCGTGCGGCGGCGCGGCGCGCCTCGTGCTGCCGCTCGCGCTCCTCGCGCTGCCACGGGTTGTGCGGCGCCGCGCCGCGCCCCGCGCCGCCCGCGCCGCCCGCCCCCGCCGGGTACACGGACACTGCGGGTGGTTCTAATGCGCTGGCTACGTATCGCTCTGTACACAATCAAAATACACCTGTATCCATTAACTACATATTTATCAAAGGATAACTTTGCATAGTAGGTCAATATTAGAGAAGAAATGAAATGTCATGCGATTTTTTTTGTTCTTTCTGTCTGTCGTCAACAACAATAACGTACTTCTTTGTCCGATATCTCTGTATTTTTTTTTATTAGGTAACGGAGCTTGGTAATAACTTCGCAGTTACGTCTTTCATTCCAATTAGATGAATCTATCCAGAAGCGTTGGGACGCTATATCTCCTTTAATGTCTTAACTAACAGGCGACCATCTTGCAAATTGTCAAGCAATAGGTATTTACGGTTAAAGGCTCCTACATACTGGCGCGACTTGTCGCGCGACGCGTCGCGACACAAAGGTACCGCTTGTAGCGCTACATGCGGTGTCTTTGTGACGCGTCGCGTCGCGCGACAAGTCGCGCCAGTATGTAGGAGCCTTAACTGTCACCCTGACTTGCCCTGCAAAAATTATTAGGGTACGACGATTTCATAAACTATTTGAAAAGGCATACTCGAAAATCATACTTAAAAAAAGTTTGAGGCGTAAAACCGTTGCTTTTAAGATTGACTATTCACCATACATTCATGCTATTCACCATACATTCACGCTATTCACAAAAAAAGATTAAGAAGTGGAACATAAAAATAGGCTATAAGTGAAGAAGTAAATGTCCATACCGTCTTCGGGTTGCACACTGCTGGGCGGAGGCTGCTGCGACTGCGGATGTGACTGTGGATGTGACTGCGGATGTGAATGTGGATGTGACTGCTCTTCCATTTCCATATCCGTTCGCCTCGCACCCTAACATTAAAGATTTAGGTAATAGTCCGGGTGTCCATTATTTAAAGAAAGCTAAGAATTCCTGCCATTTTTCATTTAGTACTGCTATTAACCGTTTTTAATTTAGTGACCGTCAGCTTGCGCATTTATGGTGGGTGCATCTGCGACAGCCACCCACGCACGTACAATTATAAAAAATAAACACATGAAGAAAGCTAAAAGTTTGTTAGTTCATTTGATAGAACATAAATAAACGGGAAAAAATAGTTATTGGCGGAAAAAGAAATACACAATTCATTTCTGTTTTTCATATTATTTATTTAAAAGGCACAAAAGTTTCCAGTTCTTAAACCGGACCAAACAAATGTAATAATTTTCCATCTCCGTCTCCCGCAGAGTAGACGTTATCGGAATTGAGCCGGCTTATCATTTTAGCAGTCGGCTCAAATTGTGAACATCCACCACGGGCTGCTAGTCCGTATCTCCATACTTTTTAAGGTTAAAAACAAAACGAATACAGATATTTTGCAAACGCTCAAGTTTGTTTAAAAGCTCCTCGGTGGCATTCAAATAACAGGGATCGGCGTAATCTATAATAGGCTGAATGAGAGTTTGAGCAAGGGAGATTTTGGTGTTCAAGGGCAAGAAGCTCTGGAGACATTTCAACGAATGGAATGTGTAGTGCACTTTGCGACTGACTTGAGCAACATGGGCAGTCCACGATAAATAGGAATCCATGATCACCCCCAGGTTTTTAACCGTATTTGCGTATTCAATCTGAACTCCATTCAAACAGAGTGGAGACAGCGACGCAACATCGAGCCTGTTCCGCATTTACCTGCCACCAATAAAAATGGCTTGGGATTTCATAGGGTTGATTTGCAGTCCAAAGGACCGCGACCACTAGCTAATCGAATCCAGGTCCTTGTTCATGGCAGACACGGCGGCTACCGCATCTTCCCTTATGAAATTATTGTAAAGCTGCAGATCGTCAGCATAGAGATGGAAGTAGGAAGAGATGACTCTGGTGACAGAGTTAATGAAAATAGAAAAAAGAAGAGGAGAGAGAACGCCACCCTGAGGTACTCCTGCGGTAAGAGAGCACCAATCAGAAGACGACTCGTTGAGACGAACCCGCTGCGAGCGGCCTTTAAGATAGGAGTCGAACGAGAGACCTCGTCGTATCTGGGGTGAGCTAGGCATGAAGAACGTATTTTAGCCTCGGCACAGTTTTTAGATGACGTTATTATTAGAGCAGATGATGAAGAATATTTTTTATATACAAATGGCTTGTTTTATTTTTTCTTTATTCAATAATTTATTATTTTTCATTTATTATAACAAACAAAAATTCACACGGTAGTCAAAACATACATAAAAGTTGTTTCAAATTCAAAATTCCCGCCAAAAAGACAAGTCTCAATATCTATTAACAAAGGAGTTTTATGTTGAAAATCTTTTCTAATATAAGTCTAGGAACTTATTACGAACATTTTACGGTAGTTTTCAATAATGTAACAAGCTTTTCACTTCAAATAAAATGATATATGGGCACCTACCATTGTTCTTTACCCCCAATCTGGCAACACTGGAGCACAGGTTGAACGCAATACGCTCAAAATTCCAATAGGTGGGGATGGCGTCGGTTGACAGCTGCTCATCGCAGATTGTCGCCGCTGGACCCCAGGACGTTGTGGTGAGAGCAAAGGTAGCCTTTCGAAATATAAACCGAAAAGCAACGGTCCTCGCAGTTTCCTGGCTTATTATATTCGATCGTACAACTCCGATGTTTATAAGCATGTAGCAGAGACGAGCACGTCATTTTATGTGTCCATATAAATACATTTACTTTTGGCAGCTGAGTGACAGACGCAACGCGCCCATATGGAGAAATAAATAGATATCGTCCCTTAGCTTACAACACCGCTCAAGTCGAAATTTGGCGGTTTTACATTTGAATGCCTTTAAATGAAGCTGCTCATTGCGCGTCTAACCATTGGTCACATGATATAGATTTCAGCCAATCAGAAGCCGTAATTCGAAAAGTAGTGACAGCGCCGCAAGTCGGTTGGTTTCTCAACACCGCACAAGTTTTCCGTCTCCTATAAAGTTGGTAAAAATGACTTATGCGGTGTTGTAAGCTAAGAGACGATATCAGAAACAAAGAAAGCTGAAACTTCGTGAACTATAATATATAGTTATCTGTATAAGTTACATAAAAAAAATTGTCAGCTGAGCTTTTCGCGGTTAAAAAGTGCTCAGCCGACGCGGGGAAATATGCCACGCGGCCGCGCGCGTAACGTTACGCCGTACCTTTCCATCATCAGCTGGGGTTTTCCCACCGCGAAAAGCTCAGCGGACTATTTTTTTAATGTAATTGATAGAGGAAACTGTTAGTTGACGAAGTTTCAGCTTTCTGAGTATTACGTTTCTCAGCACTTGTTTTTCGCAGTGTTTCGGCGAGAAGCTGACGAACATTCCCCCACCCTCAGGTCAGCTATTTTTTCCCGTTTATTTACGTCTTAACAAATGAACTAACAAACTTTTAGCTTTCTTCATGTCGTCGATTAAATGGAAAAATGTCATTTTTCAAAATTTTTGGAAAATAAGATTATTACAGAAAACGAGTCTAACTCGTTTTCGTTAACTCGTTTGTGTTTTATTTTTTATAATTGTACGTGCGTGGGTGGCTGTCGCGGATATACCCACCGCAAATGCGGAAGCTGACGGTCACTGAGTTTAATAGCAGTACCGCAGTACTTAATGAACTATGCAACAAAAACTTACTTTTCTTACTTTTGGTCATAAAAAATGGCAGCAGGCTCTCGGACAATAAGCATTAGTGAGTCAATACAATTTATGGTATAAGAAAAGCTTGTGCATTGTTGATATTTGTTTGAACAAATATCATCAATCATCATAATCTTCAGGCGAATGCGGGGTAGTCCGCGAAATTCAATTTTTCTTTCGTTTTTTGCAATTTGCAGGTCAGTATTAGGTTGTATGTTGATTAAAATATGATTCGCGACCGTAACAAATAGGTATTTATTTAAAAAAATAGGCAATTTGACTTTTGCGGGCTGCCTTAGCGCATCTACCTTAAAATAAAGTCGTAAATAAATTATCCCAGGCGCACACCTCTATCCGCTTTGATGCGCTCTCAGACTAAAGGAAACTAATTTATTTTCAAGTTTATTTCAATTAGCACAAGGTTCACAAGGTTGATATTTGTTTGGCAATGAAAACCACGCTACACTGCGCTGCTCTGGCTATAAGAAAATACCTTTAGGAGATAAAAATATGGTACCGCGTATTTTACCTGAGGTTTCGGGGCAACCGGAGGTTGTGATCTCTGCGGTGATGGTGGACCGGGCGGCATCCATTCGTACCTGCAATATTAGTTAGGATTTTAGCGATGTTTTGGTTTGCATAATCAACCTCGTAATTGCTTTACCACCATAAGGTTGAAAGTCACTTGCACGCCATTAAACGTCAAAGGCTATTTTTGTTTTAAGACTAATGCGACGGTTAGGTAGTTTCAGTTGTAACCTTAGTGAAGGGTTTAGAGTTTTTTTTCAGAAGTGGTAAAGCAATTACGAGGTCGAATGTATTATCAATAAACAATATTACTTACTGCATGTGGATAAATTGTTTGGCAATATTAAAACTGAATGGGCTATTGGGATTAAAGTTAAAGATAGAGTGCTAAAAAGACTTTTTGACGCTTGAATGACATTGACGGGTGGC
Source organism: Atethmia centrago (assembly GCA_905333075.3). Lineage (NCBI taxonomy): Eukaryota > Metazoa > Arthropoda > Insecta > Lepidoptera > Noctuidae > Atethmia > Atethmia centrago. The sequence continues at coordinate 22,588,370 of HG995374.1, read as the reverse complement.
GTTTGTAAACGTTTGTGTGAAATGGTATTGTAAAAACAAGATGGCGGCGTTAAATTTTACTTCGATGGTCCTAGTTTATCCTTCGTGACTTCGAGTTACAGCTATAGCTATATGTAAGCGGGTACGCTCTTTGTGCCTGGAGGCTTTTATTTAGGTATTAAGTTCTATTTACGTTTTTATTTCTGCTTGAGTATAGTCTTCGATGTTTTTTTGTTGGCATAGTGGCGTGTGCTACCTGACATATGTCAAATAATTTAATTTAATGTTTTGTGTTACGCGTAGTGTAAATTATTTTGCATACTATTGTATAGAATTAAGTGTATCTGTGCTGCTGGGGACTTTGTTGCGCCACTTTTTCTTCCCAGCTAAAGCACTAAGAAGTGGTGATGGGCGGGCGTTTTGGGGGACTGTCTTATGTAATTTGGACGTTCAAAAAGTGCTGATTCTCAGCCTAGTTTGAATAAACGACTTTTGATTTTGAAACCCGATTTTTTATAACGAGCCAAAATATCCTTCTACAGTTTTAGTATATTGAGCTGACCTCTGCGGCGGGTGGTGTTGGTTGTGGTAGATCTGGTGCGGGCTCTGGTTGTGCACATGCAGCATGGGCTGCGACTGGTGCAGCTGCGGCGACTGCGGGCCGTACGGACCCGGCAGCTGCATCTGAGGCTGGCCTGGACATGGGAGTGTGAAGACAATATTTGAAGATAGTTCACATGTCGGTGGAGTCAGTGTATATGGGCCTCTGCAAATTTTTGTATAACATTGGTGATGGGTTCCATTTTTAGGTCACGATGGAGGTCTTTTCTTATATACCAGGGCGCGTTAGCAATACTCCTGGGTACCTTATTTTGATGACGTTTGGTTTAGTACAGCCCCACAGTTGGATGCCAAACGTCCCTATGAGAATATGCTTGTATAAAAAAACATTGTTATATATCGATAGATAGAATAGACAACACGTTTATTAAGGCGTGTTCTTGGTATATGTGGGCGGGCATTTACGACGAATGCGTAAACTTAGAAACGGAGAGAAAATAAAATGGAAGTGTTACCCATAAGGTGGTGGTGTAGCGCCTGCGGGTGCAGGTGGGCCAGCTGGCGCCGCGCCACTTCTTCGGACATCTCCGCCAGCTTGGCCGCGCGGGCGCTGGCTGCGCCCTGCACACAACACACAGTTTGCTAATAAAACAAAAACGTCTATGAGTATCAGGTGTCGGTTTCAGAGTCGTAAGTCGCGCCTCAAACAATAGGGAACTTTACTGCCAATTGCTCCCGCTAGGCCATCATTGCACTAGATAACAAAAAGGTTAACATTTTTAATAATTTTAAATTGTAAATAATCTTAATACTAAATGCATTTTATGAGACTGTTCAACCATGAAAAAAAAGTAGTAGACCTACTGAGATCTTCGCTTCATCGGCTCGATACACACATGTAGATAATAATAATAATAATAATATTTTATTGGAACTAAAAACAGGTTTACAATTTTTTTGTGTTCGTTAACAGCTACGATAGTTTTATACAAACTGTGTTGCAGCCATTAGCGCCCACCTCCGAGAGAGGAGACGTCGGCGTTTCAACATTTATAATTTATAATTTTGGGCAGTAAAATAAAATAAAAAACAGTAATAAAATAATCTAAAGAAAAAATAAGTAAATACATAAAATTTAACTACAATATTAATAATTACATTTCATTCGTATTCCTATTACATTTATCATGAAAAAAATAAAATAAAATAATGAAATTATGATTAATTATTGAATTGAATTAGGGATGAATTAGGATAAAGATAAGTTGGACCAGTTCTCTAATGTGATATGTATGTATGTCTGTCTGTCTGTATGTATGTATGTATGTATGTATGTGTGTGTGTGTGTGCAGGGTGTATGTGTATGTGCCTTGATTGAATACTAATGAAAGGAATATTAATACCAGGACAAGTTTAAATCACCAGATTTTCTAACTCCTCGTACGTCAGGCTTTGGAGCCATTTGTCCGTGAGAGCTCTGCACTCCCGTAAGGTAAGTGGATAAATATTTAGTATCTTGTTTACTCTGTTGTACAAAACAGGGCCAAAGAAGTGATATTGACGTTTGACCAAAACTACAATGGCGGGCTCAGTCTGGCACACTTTATCCGCCCTTCGTTTTTTTGAATTATGGTTAGGGTCAAAAATAAGTTCCGAGTGCTTGCGTAATATAGTGCTTAGGAAAAATGCTTGCCTCACTGTAGGCACTTTGCAGAGAGCATAGAGTTCGGTGGTTGGGAAACGAATAGGTTTGTGTGCCATAACCTTAAGAACTGCCCTCTGTGCCCGTTCCAGTCTAAGCAGTAAACACTTACCAGAGCCACCCCAAGCCGCAATACAGTAGGTTATGATAGAGTGCGCCAAGGCAAAGTAAACCATCTTTAAAGTTTGAAAGTCGGCAGAAGATCTCAAATTTTTAAATACAAATATTAGTTTCCTTACCCGTGACACCAATGACCCGATCTGTTCTTTCCACGACATAGTACTGTCGATTATAACACCAAGATATTTTATGTTGTTAGTTCGCATAATCATGTTACAGCAACAAGAAGTAACGCACAGCAATTGTGTGCAGTTAGGCTATAGGGTGAAGACGGTTGGGAAGCTGCTCTCGGCGCAAACGTGATAAATTTCGTTTTCTCCAGGTTCAAAGTGAGGAGATTGCTAGTTAGCCATTTCATAACAACTTGTAGGGCGGATTCAGCATAGGAGCGAGTTTCAAGCCAATCGTTGCCATGAACAAGTATAACAGTGTCATCAGCGTACATTATCATTTTAGAATTTCTTAAACATAAGTTACAGAGGTCATTTATATAAACTAAAAAAAGGGTAGGACCAAGAACACTACCCTGTGGGACTCCATAACTAAGGACCTCTTCATTACTGGTAAAGTTACCAATTCTAACGGCCTGAGAACGGCCAGTCAAGTAACTCTTGAAAATATCAAGACACAAGCCTCTGATGCCAATCTGTTGCAGTTTAGTGAGCAGGAGGGGGACAGAGACAGTGTCAAAAGCCTTAGAAAGATCAAGAAAGATTGCAATTGTTTTTAGTCTTTCTTTTATTTTCTTTGCAATAGTACTAGTTAGTTCCAAAACAGCGTCTTCTGTATTTTTTCCTGATCTAAAACCATATTGATTCGCGGCGAGAATGTTTTGGGAATTGAGGTAGTTTACAAGTCTATTGTTAAGTACTTTTTCAAGGACCTTTGACAGCGTAGTCAAAACGGATATAGGTCTATAGTTATTGACACTGCCTCTGTCTCCGCTCTTGTGTATAGGGTGTACAACAGCCTTTTTAAAAACAGTGGGGAAGACCCCTGTCAGGAGAGCAAGGTTAAAAACATGGGACATTATTGGGACAAGGATATGACTAGCAGCCCTAAGAAGGACAACAGATATGCCATCCCAGTCAACAGCGCTATCTACTTTAAGACCAAAAACAATTCGCTCTAATTCTTCAAAGTCAGTAGTGAAGATGCCATTGAGCCTGGATTGGCACTCGCACTAGGTTTAGGAACTGTTTGAGGGTTACCTAATACAGGCATAATTTTAGATGCAAGAGTATTCCCGACATTTGCGAAAAAATGGTTTACTACATTAAGTTACTGGTTGGGGTCAGCTCCTAACGACAAAAGTTCACCGATCAGCCGATGAATTATTATTTTTAAGGTTAGAAATAGATTTAATTAGTTTCCAGGTTGCCTTTGGATTCTTGCGATGCCTCTTAAATTCAGTGAATTCGTATTGGCGTTTCAATCTTTTCAATAGGTTATTACAGATTTTTTTATAGCGCTTATAAGTTATTTTAAGAACATCGTTGTCAGGATCTCTTTTTGTCTTTCGGTACATTTTATCCCGGTTGCGGATGCACCTCAATAGCCCAGGCGTAATCCAGGGTTTAATAATTCGGTTTTTACTAGGGACAACAGCAGTGCAAGTATTATTATTAACAGCCGAGGAGATTAAGGACACTAACTTGGTAGCAGCATTGTTTGCGTCGTTGCTGTCAAAAACACATGAAAAGTCGGTTCTTTCAAGTTCGAGCACGCAAGCACCTACATCAACGCGACGCGTAGTTATAACTTTTTTAGGGAGAGTGATTTTAAGTTCACAAAACACTATTAGTGGAGCATGGTCTGTAATAAAAGAGTCAACAACCAAAGTAATGGCAGGTTTGTTGGTCTTAATTATCGCGTGATCTAAGCAGCTGTTTTTACGAGTGCAGAAGAGATGACCGGGCAGCATTCCATGCGATGCAAGTGTATTTAAGTAAGTATCAGAATTTGCGTCAGCATCATCGGGTGAAATATTAATGTTTATATCTCCTAGAATAATAATAGTTTTATAAGTTTTAAGCGAATTGAGAGTAAAGTCTAAGCTGTCAATGAAGTTTTGAATATTTATGTGTGATGGAGATCGATATATTGATACTAACGCAATACTGGGACTAAATTTGAGAATCAGACAATTAGCGCCAAGAAAGGCGGGTTTTTCAATTGTGAATCGCATGTTATGCCTTGTATAAACGACAACACCTTCATTTTGGTTAGCATATTCAGACTTAAAGGATTGAAAGCCAGGAATCTCAGGAAGAAGGGGGCATTTGCTTAGCCAACACTCCGACAGTACAATGACGTCAAAATGCACTTTAATTCTATCTAATAGAATAAGAAGGTTATTGAAGTTGGCAGTATTTCCTAGACTCCTTATATTAAGGTGGAAAAATTTTAGTCCCTTTGCGGTATTATTAAGGTGTGTGACACATCGTTCCGGGGCACACATGTATGAATTAGAGACCGAAAGATGTTCTATATCATCAGTAATTACCGAATTTTCGACATTCATTTGACTTTCTTAGAAATCAAAAAGTAAATAATAATGTGATGATTAAAGCTCTGCTCCGGAGAAGCCAGATTTATCTGGATCGAAGAGATTCCGTTGATTACCAGATAAGTAGTAAAAAGAGTCAATGTAACACAGCAAGGCAGCTTGCTTATGAAATTCCTTTTGATGCAAGTTTTGTGTGTGTATATGAGTATAAATGTGTATAATGTGGATTTCTGTGTATGTTTAGTATGATTTAAGATTGGTGTAATGAGAACTGGAAAACGTACAAAAAATAACTTAAATAGCACAAGTAATAATTGCGATAAAAATATTACAATTAATAACATAGGTGACAAAAATAACGTAAAGTCCAAAAAGCAAAGACTGAAGCAATCGTTCTCACAAACCGAACTGAAGGCTACAGGAACATGAGTCGTGTGGACGTAAGGGGTATCATAGTCGACTAGTCACTTTGGATCGGCAGGTTTTGGTAGATCGAATTAATTCTTGATCAGGATGTGAGGAGCCCCCTCTTTTTTGCGAAGGAAGATTTTACCGTTGGTAACCCAGCAGAAGCGATATTCATTGCTACTGGCAAAATCTTTAGCCAAAAACAGGAGTCGTTTCATTTTTGGTGTAAGATTTTCTGAAACGAAAACGGGTTTCGCCGGTCCACTTATATGAAGATGTTCAGTGGAAAGTTTACTTTGTCTTTTATTGTAATCCTTAAACATACGAACAAACTTTTCCTTGCGAATATTGGTAGTAAAATCCACAATAATTGTTCTGGTATTTGAGTCATTTGGTCCTATGCGATATACGTCTTTCACCTCGTGAGCTTGTACGGGATTATTTAGGACAGAGCCGACCTTCCTCACGGTATCTAATAAACATTCTTTTGTCTCAGGCTTTATCACAGGTATATTTCTGATTTCCACGCAAGATGATCTCGCACTGCGTTCCAGTCGTTCGAGCTTGTCCTCCAATGTTGTAAGATACTGCATATTGTTTTTCCGTTCAATATCTAGTTGGGCCTCCAGCTGGTCGATATGTGACTTTAAACTATCATAATGCTCAGATAAAGATGTGACAGTCCTGAATCTTTGAATTTTGCAATTTTATTTCCTCGATAGATTCATAAATTTTATTTATGTTTGTGTGTTGCTGCTCCTTGAAATCTAGGAACATGGATTTCATTTCGGACATAAAAATTGACAGTTGGTCCTGGTCAATGCCTGATTCCATACATTTTCGTTTGCCACGATGTGTAATGGTCGAAAAATCACTGGCATCCTTAATTGGTGTTTTATTTATTGCTGAGTCCGATCCGTAATGCAGTATGATAGAGGATTTCTCAGGTAATGAACTTGTAGGCGACCGATGTACAGCCATACTCAAGAACAAAAAGAAAAAAAGCAAAATTCAAAACCAAAAAGAGGTGCCCGTGGCTGGTATCGAACTTGGGACACTTCACACGGCTGGCGTGACGAATTCGTGATACGCTATCTGTGTTAGAATAATTGTTGTGAAATTATAGTTCTGTATAGAGTTCTACGGTTTTTAACATAAGAGCTTTGGTGAATAATTAGTTACTTGTGGGTACGCACAGATACACTTTTGTCGCTTTTATTCTTTGACCTTGTTGTAGTTACGAGTTTATTGTACACTTGCACTGATTTTACACTGATTTAACGTGCGATTTTGCGTAAGTAACTCAGAGATTTGTATTCTACAAATCATAGCATTTTATAAGAATGCAAGATTGCTATAAACACTTTTTTATATTTTTTTTGCGGAGCTCACAAAAACACGACCGTTCGCTACCGAGTCAGCGGGAGATAGGTATCAATGTGTATTTAACACAATATATAACTAGGCTACGTTTTATTTGTATGATGTAATTCGATACAATATCGTTTGTCCTTTAATCCTTAGGATTAAAGGACCAATAATTGAGTACTAGAAAAGTCATAATATCATCGCAAAAAACAATTTTCATACATTTTGTTAGTTTTTTTTTTTTTTTAACATGGATAAATTAGTAGGGATTTCTACATAGCTATAGTATCTATACATATTATAAATTAAAGTCGCTTTTCGTGTCTGTCTGTGCGACCGCGCTGATCGTCTCTACTACGCAAAAGATTCTGATGCGGTTTTCACCATCGTATAAAAAATTTATTCCAGAAATTTATAATACAAATAAACCATGTGTTTAATAAATTTATATATAATTGATAAATCTCGATGTTTTGTCATGTCGTAAAAACCGAATGAAACAGGGGAGGGTCGCCAGTAGTATGTATTACCTGGTGATGTAAAGGTGAGTCTGATGCCTCGGCCTGCCCGCCAGCCGTGAAATGCGCCGATTGCGGCCGGTTACTGCCCGTCGAACTGCGCAACGACGACCATCTGGAGTCATTAGAATTAACAGTTAACTATGTATATTACAAGGAACAGAAACTAGTAAATAATGCGGGTAATACCGACCATAGGGAAAGAACAAATACATCGAACAGATGCGAAACTATCAATCTGAACGCGTTTAAAATCGTGCTTTTTGCCTGGTTTCGGGAGAATGATGCGCTTCTAAATGAAGCTTTTTATATCCCAAATATAAGTGTAGGAAGGTGACGATACTGGTACGGTGAACCGCATGTCAGTAACACTTGAACTACGAACACCGCACTTACTGCTACAATAATATTATAAAGGCGCTGTTAATGTAAATTTATTACAGTAAGTAATTATCCATTTCCTAGCCTGAAGCACAGATTCAACTTAGTTCAGGCAAATAAGCAACTTCGCGCTATTTTTATTTGATTGTTAAGTTACTTTTTGTAAAAACGATTATTTTTGACCATTAATTCTAAACTAATGCGATGTATCCGTACTCAATGCGAGACTGATGAACTTGCCTAGTTTGAGAATCAGAGCCAATTCAAACAGTTTTCTGTATTTGGCTGAATATAACTCATTCATTCATTCATTCATTCATTCAGACGTGCAGTTAGCTGTACATACCATCCTTGACTTTTGAAACTTAAGTACTGAAAATGTAAAAACCAGTTAATGGTACCTGTCTTGTAACGCATGTTGTTGCGACTGAACAGTGGACAGGTTCTGGTAGAAGCCGTCGTGCTGCGCGGGCGCCGACAGGTTGTGGCTGCTTCGGGACTTGCTGGGCCAAGCGCTCGGAGAGCCACTCGCTACCGGCGAACTGACGGGCACGCTGTCGATGTTTTATATCAATTACTGATATGTTTGAAGCTGTGGTTGGGTTAGAGTTGCGCAAATTTCGTGGGCTTACAGTTATCTTACAGTAAAAAGTTTTATGTGAGGTGTAGTCATGAGTGATACATTTCATAGTGTGTACATGCATACAAGTGAAGTATCAAAATCAAAAGTCATTTATTCAAACTAGGCTGAGAATCAGCACTTTTCGAACGTCAAAATTACATAAGAAAGTCCCCCAAAACACCCGCCCTTCATCACTTACTAGTGCCTTAGCTGGGAAGAAGTGACGCAACAAACTACCCAGCAGCACAGATCTGTTCAGTTAGAAAATTCGATTCTATACAATAATATGCTTAATAATTTACATTACGCAACACAAAACATTAAATTAAATTGAATTAAATGATTTGCCATACGTCAGCTGGCACGCGTCACTATAACAACAAAAAAAAACATCGAACACTATACTCAAGCAGAAATAAAAAATAAAAACGTAAACAGAACTTAATACCTAAATAAAAGCCTCCAGGCCCAAAAGGCTTGCCCGCTTACATTAATAGCTATATGTAGCTGTAACTCGCGAAGTCACAAATGATAAACCAGGAACATCGAAATAAAATAAATAAACAGTTAATTATTAATATCAATAACAAAACCATGGTCAGCAAGACGACCAGTCACCACAAGCAGCACCCGTTCACGAGCATAACGCAAAGATCAGCCATCACCCTCCTCGCCATATTTGAGGAAAGGAGGCAACCCGACCCCGATGCTACCGCAAGCAGTTACATCTAAGGGAGCATGACAACTTGCTGTCGGTTGTTCAGACAAGAATAATATGATCAATTATTGAGGTCGCTAGATAACCACATATTGCAATACAACTCACAAAAAAATATGACATTGTAATGAGGAGTTTATGTCATTTTTTTTTACTAGCCTAGGCTGTCCCACTCCTTGGCCTTTGCCAAGGAGTGGGACGGCATAGGCTCCCCTTCACTCCTTCCATGTTTCGCGAGCCCGCGCGTCGTACTCCCAGTTTTGACGGATCACAATAATAATTTAAAATGAAATTAAAATAAATTTACTTATGCAGTCAAATAAAATACAATTATATGAACTCATATGGTATAGTAGGTAAGCTAGTTCTGAAGAAAGAACATATAGATTGCCTTGAGTTAATCACAGCTACCAACTATTCTTATCGTATAAGTAGTCGAATAGTATGCTTTTGAACGCATTAAAGGCAAATCTAGCAAAGAGGGTAGCTTGTTAAATTTATACCAAGCCAAGCACGTAATTTATCGTCATTTATCCGATACTTAGAGTGTAGGAGCTTTTTTTGGCGTTGCCAGTCATATATTAGTAGTTTTTGTTTGTGTTAAATTTATATATGATTATGTTCATTTACTTTGCTAAATAAACAGAATTTATTGTTGATAGTTTCGACCATCGAGTCTAGAGTCTTTGATTGTATAATTAAGTAGGTCGTACACACCTGGCGGGCGCGTGGTGGTGCGCGTGCGGCGGCTCGGCCGCGTGGTGCAGCGCCGGCGTGCTCTTGCTGGACGTGACGCCGGGCTCGGCCGCCAGGCGCGCCGGCAGGTCGCGCTCCGACGCGCGCCGCGCCGCGCCGCCCGCGCCCGCGCCCGCGCCCGCAGCGCCCGCTATAACGACACGACACTATTATAACACCTTTATATAACATCTCATTCAATCAGCTATACAAATAATCTACATATAAATAAAAAATATAACCAATAAAATAAGATTATAATATCGACAAACGAGTGCGAGTGACAGAAACCTACGAAAATAAACCAGGATGACGAAGATTTTTTACAACCAAAATAATAAACGTAACGATATCCATGCGTTTCACACAAATTACATTCTGTTCAAATAATAGACTTCTTCCATTATGTAACCCGGTATACACACCCGAAACGAATATTTCCATGAAATGACAACTGGACGCAGGGTTTGTCCTTAATTGATTGCATTTCATGTAAACGACGGTGAATTACGTGTGCATACAGGAAGTATAGTATCTGTGTAACGTAATCTGTGTCATATAACCAAAATAAAATATCTAGTGGAGTTACGAAAATAAAGTTGTGCGTCCAGCTATAACACACCTATCGTCATGCGTGTGTGGGAGCCTTACACGTGCTGTGTGCGGCGCTGATGTCGGGACAGGAAGCCGCGAGCGCCGCTGGCGTCGGCGCAGACTGAGGGATCATCGCCACTACCCGCGGCAGACGATTTGAAGACCCTTTTGAACTAACAGACACAACCAGCGACTCCTTACTCTGTTTCGCCTGGTCCGAGTTCATACTCGACTGATTTGACTTCAGCATAATGTTATCTAAAGTTATTCGTCTCGGTTTTTTGTCAATTATTTCGTTAAATACGTATCCGTTGACAGTGTTGTCAGTGTGCTCTTCAGAAGGTAAGTTCGGTATTTCGAACTCATTGCCATGCGCTAGCGTATCCTCGCTGCCGCGTGATCCATATTTAGACCAGTCTTCCAACTGGATGAGGATACTTTTCACTTCGTCGTCAGATAATTTCTTGCACTTGGTGTCGCTCGTATCCGTTTTATTGAACTCGTATTGTATATCCGCTAGACTCGCACTAGCGGGAAGGGGGTCAATGACCTTGGCAGTTTTGTCGCGGACGCTGAGGTTCGGACTCGACTGACAATTTCGCTTATATATCTTAACACAATACTTCAGGTTTATGTCGTTGAAATGTTTTGTCAATTCTTTGACTTTGCCAAAGGATGGTCTATATTCGTCAGGAGATTTCCATGACTTCCGATCGACACTATCTAATATTTGTTTAGCACCAGGTTCTACTGGCGTCTGAGCTTTAACGGTGCCGACATCGCATTTCATTTCATTATTCGTCTCATCAAAAGATTCAGACGTTGAATAAGTGGACGGAATTTCGGTATCTTCTGATTTACCCGAATAAGATGTCGACATGCTAAATATTGCTCTTTTGAGCTTGCATTGAATATTATCCATTTGGTCATAGTCTTTCTTAATATCAAGGTTAAGCTCGAGTTTTCTTTTAGGAGTCGATATGAGGCTCTTCACTTCCATTGGGGAAGTGGGCGTTTGACAAATTGCGTCCGCAGTTTCAGGTTTTTTATCTGAATCTGATTGATCAAGAGACAAAGACGGTAAAATTCGTCGTATTTTCGGCGTAGCAACCTTGTCAGGCGGGCCTTCGTTTTCGAATATTAGCGGTTCTGAGTTCGGCTCATCGATGTAAGGGATCTGTTGTGTCTCAGGTTGTGGCGTGCGACAACACTCGCACGCACTCACACACTCGTCGATGCCGGTACAGCGTCGTCTATAGAATTCGTTTTCTCTACTGCGAGCATTGAACAAATCGAGGGTAAGCTTAGTGTCTATTGGTTCCATCTGAGGTGGTAGACAAATGGAGTCTCCGTTATCGCTGGACTGGTCGTAGTAGGCGGGGGGCTCGGGTACCGGCGGCGGGCAGCGCTCGGCCTGCGCCGCGGCGGCGCGGGGCTGCTCGTCGAAGTCTTCGCACGTGAACGTGAACACGGGGATGGGTCGTGGCGGCGCTGCGTCGCTCCTCAGCTCGAGCGGACAGCCCGGCGTGTCCGGGGACAAGTCTTCCTGCAACTGGCTGTTCTCCCTGTCCAACGTCACTATCAATCTAGGTATTGAACCGTGGTAGTGCGGCTGCCACTCCTCACTCTCGTCCGTACTAGACTCCGTAGACTCATCTCTTAGGATATGACATCGATTGTGACACGGCCGACGACCATAGCCTGCAATAGACACTTACATGAACTTCAATTCGGTATTAGAATATGTTTTGCTAACGAAGCGAAAAAAAAATAGAAACGAAAAAAAAACGCAACGAAACCTGCAAAAAAACGGATATTCAGCGACAAGGTCGTTAATGAAGACTGCAAACTCAAAACTTTTGACAGCGCAAAAGTGTAAAGCCGTAAAACAAAAGAAGAAAAAAGAGACATTTTCACCAGCTGACTGTAAAAAAAGCTGCGTTATGGTTCCGTGTTACCGGGCGTGCGGGGAGGGTGGGGTGAGGTGGTGTAAAGTGGGCATGCCTGCGGTGGCGAGCTCGGTGCGCGGCGAGGCGGGCCGCAGGAGCGCGGGGTGCGGGTTGGTGAACGTGCCCGAGTTGCGCCGCGACCGGTCCTCGTACTGCACCTCTTCCACTGCCCGTCAGAACCACAACGTCAGCAGTAGTACTTTTTCGTTAAAATCTCACCGTGAAAACTTAGGTGGAGTGAGTTTCTATCTAGCTACGGTTTAACAGCTCACTTCACCTAAGGTTAAGGGTGAGATTTTTACAGAATAGACTGGCAGAACCATTGCATAACAACACAGTCTATATACCTCAAATAAACATTACATTGGACATCCTATCTACTCCTGCCTGAAAAAAAAAGATTGCTGCTTGAAAGCTTGCTATAATTATATGTCATCATTAATATTTTTGAATAATAAACTTTGGCCTGCGTTATCTCGCTGGGTGGATGAATTTAGGCTACTCAATACTTATTTTTTTAATACCTAGTTTTGTTACTTTAGTTGGTTTTGATTTTGTTTTAACTTAGTTTAATTAAGTTATTAAGTTCTATTCAGTGCAACTTTATAATATAGTCCTTTACTTCTATTTTTTTTTGCAAGTTACAACAACGTTTTGTGTGCATGCAGAGTTTTTTACCTGTGATTGTTAAACTTTATTCTGATGTGTTGCTTCTGTTAAATTTGCTTATACCAGTGTGTATACAATTGTTGGTGAACCAAATAAATAAAATCCGGTAGTGTAGGAAGTTTTGTGATTTGTTACTTTTCTAGCAGTCTAACCTCAAGCTAAAGCATCAGCAAAAAAAAAAAACATGGAAATAGACGCTTTTCTTGATAATAATAACATTCTTTTAAAATCTTTAGGTCTATACATGTGTTAGAAGAGCTTAAAAAACTATGATAGTCCATCAGTAAATTACATTTAAAATTATCCAAATTCAATTATACAAAAATTTTAATTTCCCCAAAAATTATAATTTATAATGCAAATAAAAATAACTCCACAAGTTAGGGTTGGTCTCGTAAAAACGCTTTCTGTCCTATCTCCAAAGGTCACCCTTAATTTTAGTCCATGCGACAATAGTCGAGGCACAGCTAATTACATGACACTGTAGGTACATAACTGGCCAAATGTGGGTATATACTAGGTACTATAGATACGCTTCAATCTAACCGTTCGGAGTTTTAAGGCGTGATGTTATGTTATGTTGGTTTTATATTAAAAATGAATTTAATTTGAATACCTTGTTTAACCTGTTAAGCCCCGCGTGACACCGATTCGCAGTCAAACAATAGAAAATCAATTGTGTCTCATTAGCTGTCCTTGACCAATTAATGTGTTTATGAACATACCTTGTCGTTGGTTGTAGGCGGGTTGGTGCAGCAGTGTTGCTAGGCCGTGCAGCATGGCACCTTGCTTCGCCACCTCCAAGGTCACCGTAGGTCCCGTGCGCACTAAGTATTCTGCCGCCTATGAATATGGATTAGCGTTAGAGATATACAACTATTTTTCATAAATTCAACGGGAATACCTACAAAAAGAATAGGGATCCCAACTTCTTATCGATAAGTTATCGATAACCAATTAATCATTGCTTTTCGTTCCATATTTTTTAGATAATATATTACTCGTTACATTATTCTTTTATTTAATTTGACCCTATTTGGTATAATACTATTATTAAACACCAGTTACAATGTTCTAAACAATTTAAAAAAAATCGTTTTCTTGTCGGCTGTAGACGACGGTGGCGTGTTTAGCACGTTTTCGTTTGTCGGCAATGTCCGACCGTGGCGTTCAAAAGGTTAAAGGTCGTCAGAGGCCCAAAAACTCTGACACCCAGTCGTACCAAGGGGTATCGTATAACCCAGTTACTGGTTGTGGAGGTCAGATAGACAGTCGCTACATGTAAAATAATGGTATTTAGCTGCATCCGGTTAGACTGACCCCAACATAGTTGGGAAAAGGCTGGCAGATTGATTGATCACATCTATTTCGTTAATGCCCACATACCTTCTCTTGAGTAATCCCGACGAGTGACTGCCCGTCCACCGACAGCAGCTGGTCGCCGGCGGCGAGCCGCCCGTCCGCCGCCGCCGCGCCGCCCGGCACCACGGACTTTATGTAGATGCCGAGCTTCGTCTGTCCGGCGCCCTGAACAGTCCATAGTGCAACGTTGAGTGGATTACTTTTTTTTTTAAATATTCAATTTCGATCGAACCACTACTTGTTATTTTATGACAGAATACATCACGCGATCTTTGTCAGTAATGGTTTGATCCTTGCGACTCATTGTTATGCGATGTATTACTTTAATCGTCTGAGGGTTTTAAGAATAAGCAATTTTGGTTAGTTTCTCAACTTGGGATCTGGGGACTCGTGAGGGTCCGGAAGCATGTTTTAAGGGGTAAAACAGTCGCGGGAAGGTACTTATGGGTCACCGAGGCCCCCGCAAAACAGGCAGCAGGAAGGAATACGGGTGGGTTTTAGTCAGTAAGAGTCTGACACACCCTCCCGCTCCGCCCAGCGGGAGAAGTTTTTGATGATTTCCCACACCAAAAAAAAAGGGGTAAAACAGATATTATTAAGCCATTTAATTACAACAACAAAAAATTCATTGTCTTTAATCGCTCAAGGGCTCGCAATTATTAAAGATTGGGTAAAGTCAAAGATTAGAGAAATGATTTATATCTGCAAGATGTCTGGATACTAGTTGTTTAGCATTTATACTATACCGACCATATTTGGCGCAACCGTGAGGCACACAATACTGTTTTAACTAAGTTTTTTTTAATCTGTATGTTGTGCCTTAACCTGCATGTCGATTCTGTAAAAATCTCACCGTTAAAACTCGCGTGGAGTGAGCTGTCAGTGTCAACCCACTGATGCTAGGGAGTGACCAAGCATTACATTTATAATCATAATCGAGATTTTAATAATATTATTAATTTTTATACTTATTCTATTGATCATTTTATATTATTACAAAACTAGTATTTAAGTGTTGAAACGTTACTATTAAGGGGTTTTTATTAATAAAATAGCAAAACAGAAATTCAGTCAGAAACTCAATTTGGTTTATTTTATTCTAATACGTTTGGTAATTTTCACAGCCACCATCTTGCTCTTTAGATTTGACCTCACTATCGGCTTTAACACCCCTGAAAACCATGAAAACGACACCCATGACGCAAAAATTTGAACATTTTCACAGCCGCCATCTTGCTTTTTAGATTTGACCTCACTATCGACTTTAACACCCCCAGAAACCATGAAAACGACACCCATGAAGAAAAATCTGAACATTTTCGCAGCCGCCATCTTGCTCTTTAATTTTGACCACACTATTGGCTTAAACACCCCCGAAAACCACGAAAACGACACCCATGATGAAAAAACTGAACATTTTCGTAGCCGCCATTTTGCTTTTAAATTTTGACCTCACTATCGGATTTAACACCCTCGGAAACCATGAAAACGATACCCATGATGAAAAATCTGAACATTTTCGCAGCCGCCATCCTGCTTTTTAATTTTGACCACACTATCGGCTTTAACACACCCGAAAACCAAGAAAACGACACCCAATATGAAAAATCTGAACATTTTCGCCGCCGCCATCTTGCTTTTTAATTTTGACCACACTATCGGCTTTAACACCCCCGAAAACCACGAAAACGACACCCATGATGAAAAATCTGAACATTTTCGCCGCCGCCATCTTGCTTTATTTATTTGACTCCACTATCGGCTGTAACAACCCCGAAAACTATGAAAACGACACCCATGATGAAAAATGATTGTAGCCGCCATTTTGGATTTCGATATAAAAGTGGTAAAACCAAATTTTTGTTTGTCGCGCAAATAAAAATAGCAAATTAAAAAAAAAACTCAACTTGATATTAATAACAGCCCCTCACGCGCATGCGCGGCGTGATCTTATCACTTCACCCGATTCTCGTAACCATAGTAACCACCCGCGCCGAAGTGAATCGGTAAGCGCGACGCGCGAGTGTCGTGATCTTATCACTTCACTCGATTCTCGTTGCTATAGCAGCATCACTTCACTTGGGCTGGATGAAGTGAGCCTAGCCGTCCGCCGGCCGCGGTGTGCGCGCTGCGCGAATGTCAGTTGAACTGTTGAATTTTGATAGAGTATTGATGACGGTGATTTTATGAATATTATTTTATTATTGGCAACGCGTAGGTCGGTTTAAATTTACCTACCTATAAAAAATATTAGAAAGGTACATATTAAATAATTCGCATGTATTTATTCAAATGGCTTATGTACACATACTCAAACATCGTTATCGGGATAAATTCTATGGTCCGTCAACCAGGCAAACTTTCTCACTCGATCACTTGGCACACTCGGTTATCTATTCTTATTGAATAGGTTTGGGTTAATAACAACGCTGAATAACGTCGCACAGTCTTTAGTCGACTCAATCCACTATCGCTTCGTCAAAACACATCGCGTTGGGTCATGGAAATGCGTTTATTCAATCTGTTAACTGATTATGATCATTATAATTATCATAAAAATATTATTAAAATCTCGATTATGATTGTAAACGTAATCCTTGGTCCATCCCTAGTATCAGGTGGGATGACACTGACAGTTCACTCCACGTACACTTCACTTAAGTTTTCACGGTGAGAAGGACAGAATGGCACTGCTATGTCAAATAATATAATTTCCTTTGTAATCTGACACGAACCTTAGCAGCAACGATGCTGAGCCCCATGCCGTTGGAGTTCTTGTGCAGCTGTATGACGTGCAGGCGCGGGTCGGCGCGGCGCGGCGCGCGCGGCGCGGGCGCGCGGCCGCCCAGGTACACGCTCCACACGCCCAGCGCCTGCGCCTGGTGCGCCAGGCGGCACAGCCCGCCGCGCTGCAGCGGCGCCACGAACTCGGCCAGCCCGGGCGGCACGCCACACACCACCTGCAATCAAATTAAATTCTTTATGATGGGTTACCCATCATGAAACCGACAATCACATATTCTTCCCATCACTACGATTATTTTTCTTCCCAGCGCGTTCGTCTTAGCACGAACTCGCGAAGTTAACGTAACTTAAATTAGAACAATTTTAATATATGAAATACTCGTTTCGCACATACTATTAACTTAGTTTTAGGAATTTACAAAATACTATAGAATAGTTGTATTACCGATTCAAAAATCGTACAAATTTACGTTACGTTATACCCTGTTCATGCTGAAAATGGAAATATTGAAGATCAGTCTTTTTTTTTCTGGACGTTTTTCTACAATTTTAAGTTTTAAATTATGTATTATTGTGAATACATAAGAAATCGAGAACCAATTCGTATAAAAGGAAGCGCTGTCACACAGCGCGCCCCTTTTCGCTCGAGAACCATCGGACCGTCAACACGTCGTAGCGACCGACATTTATTTTTTCTAATTTCGTGCCATTTTCTTTTGTTTTGTTTATTATTTGATTTATTAAAATTACTATTGTAGCCGTTAGAGTTTTGTCTTTTAAAAAAAATAACTTGCCATCTAGTTTGCAAGATCAGAAGTGGGATTCGATCTAATTTCTGTTTTTGTTAATTGGGTTTGTGCTTATTTTAAAAATTAAAATGTCGGATCGCTCTCGAAGTTGTCACCATAGCCGTGAGCCAGGTAAGCGACATAGCAGACACCAGGATCGTGCGCAGACCCCGGAGAGCAACCTACAGCGGGAACTGCACGTCATGCGAGCGCGTTTGCAGACGTTAGAGGATCAAGCATCGTTTGTACAGTCGAAACGATCGCGTAAACGGAGGGTATCTCAACATGAATCGTCCAAGCGTGGCGCGTCGCCGCCGCCTGGCCGGCGCCAGACGACCCCGACATCACGGCGCCATGCCGAGCGCGTCGAGTCGCCGTTGCTAGGGCGATCGGCGCAAGCGCCGCGGTCACGTACGCCACCCCTGCCGTCTGCGCCGCCTAGCGTGCTTCATGCAGGCCATATGGCAGAGTCTTTGTTGGAACATGGTGCAGCTAGTGATATTACCGCAACGGATCGCATAGTGGACGCGATCCGTTCCATCAATAATCGGGTGAGATCTGACCAACATTTTTTTATTTCTAGTTTCGATCCTAGTCTGAATAATATTAGTGATTGGTGTGACGAAGTTGATCGGGCAAAACTTTTAAATAACTGGAGCGATCATGAATGTCTTTCGCGAATAGGCAATTGTTTAAAAGGTGATGCTCGTACGTGGTTACGCGAGTGGGTTACGAGTGATCGTACGTGGAGTAACTTCAAAAAGGAATTTACGCCTTTGTGTCCGAAAACGCCAGACATTGCAAATATTCT
The DNA here is from genome assembly GCA_905333075.3 of Atethmia centrago. Lineage (NCBI taxonomy): Eukaryota > Metazoa > Arthropoda > Insecta > Lepidoptera > Noctuidae > Atethmia > Atethmia centrago. Next base: position 22,569,831 of record HG995374.1, on the reverse strand, counting down.
ATTCGAAGTAATGAACACAAATTCGGATAATTACTCTACGTATGCGGATTACGCCCGACGCTCGTTACTTCGATTACGTATAGTGCGCGGACTCAGTGACGAGCTTATTTCTGCGATTGTTGTTCGTGGTATTGTAGACCCTCACATTAGAGCATCAGCTACTAATGCTAAGTTGTCACCCAACGACATAGTTGAATTTTTGTCGATTTATGTAAAACCGTCTACTTCTAAGACACAAAGTTCGCGTCCTACCTCACAAAATAATTATGTTAAAAGTAATCATGCGAGTAATGTAATTAGAAAGCGTAGGCTTGAGGAGGGCAAGTGTTTTTCGTGTGGTGTGGTCGGACATAAACAGGCAGCTTGCAATAAGAAAGCCAAAATAGATTCAAATGAGAGTTTGAACCCTAGTAGTTCAAATAATTCCGTCTCCAAACCAGTGTTCATGCCGTTAAAATCTGAACCTTGTTCTTTTTGCAAAAAACCTGGTCACAAGGTAGATAACTGTTTCGCAAAACAAAAATCAGAGTCGCGCAACAAAAATAACGTTAATTTTTGTCTAGAAAATAAGATTACCCACAATAACGACGTTGTAGTAGCCGTTATTCAGGGTATACCGGTGGATGTGTTAATCGATAGTGGGTCAACCATATCGCTTATATCATCGTCACTGCTGAAACATTTTAATAGTGCGCACAAGCCAGCATTTCGCGTATTACGGGGATTGGGAAGTCAAGAAATCGAAAGCACTTCATATGTCACCTTACCAATTGAGTTTGATGGTTTAACACTTGAAGTAGATTTATTTGTCGTGGCACCCGAGTTTATGAATACGCCAATTATTGTGGGAACCGACGTGCTCAATAGGGAGGGTGTTCGGTACATTCGCACGCGCAATTTTCAATCACTTACTAGAAAGGTAGACAGTGCGGAAAATGTGATGAGTGTTCAGTACGATGAGTCAATACCAATTAACACGCCTCTCGTAGGTGATCAGTTACAGCGCTTGCTCAATATGATAAATGAGTTTTCTACATATTTCATATCCGGTACCGCGACATCGACTGTCAATACAGGGTGTATGACGATTAGACTTAGCAACAATACTCCCGTCAACTATCGACCGTATCGAATGTCCCATGCAGAAACACTTCGTGTTCGTGAGATAATTAAAGATTTGATAGCAAAAGGTGTTATTCGCGAATCAGAATCTGACTATGCAAGCCCAATTCTTTTGGTTAAAAAGAAAGACGGATCGGATAGGATGTGTGTAGATTTCCGTAAGTTGAATGAAGTCACAGTTAAGGATCGTTTTCCGCTACCGCGAATTGATGATTACATAGATCGATTGGGACGTAATAAGTACTTCACCAGCCTCGATATGGCAACTGGCTTCCACCAGATTACGCTTCATGAGGAGTCTGTTCCACTCACCGGATTCGTCACGCCTGAAGGCCATTTTGAATATCTGAAAATGCCTTATGGATTGGCAAATGCTCCGGTGGTGTATCAACGCGTTATCTCAAAAACACTGCGCAAATTTATCGACTCTGGTGATGTACTTGTTTACATAGATGACGTTTTGATTTTGAGCCAAACAATGGACCAGGGTTTCGATCTTTTGCACCAGGTGCTTAGAGCTTTAACAGAATCTGGGTTTTCTGTCAATTTGAAAAAATGTTTCTTTTTAACGACTGAAATTGAGTATTTAGGACGTAGAATTAGCCAAGGTCAGGTACGACCGAGCCCCAGCAAAATTAAGGCCCTGATAGATTCCCCTGAACCAAAAAACGTGAGACAGGTTCGCCAATTTCTGGGCTTAGCCAGCTACTTTCGTAGGTATATATCGAGTTTCGCTCAGAGAGCTGCTTGTATAGCTGCCCTTACAAAAAAGGGGATAGAATTTAATTGGGGAAAAGAACATCAGACTGCTCGTAAAGAAATAGTTGAATGTCTCACTAATGAACCTGTCCTAGCGATATATGATCCTTCCTTGCCGATTGAGGTCCACACGGACGCTAGTTCCATTGGTTACGGAGCTGTCTTGTTCCAAGTACACGATGGTGGTCACAAGCGAGTGGTTGCTTACTTTAGCAGGCTCACACAAGGCGCGGAAAATAAGTATCACTCATACGAGTTAGAAACCCTCGCTGTGGTCAAAGCTTTGCAACATTTTAGACCTTATCTTGTGGGTGTGCGTTTCATCGTTGTTACAGACTGTAATGCTCTGAAGCTCACACAGCACAAGAGAGATTTATTACCTAGGGTAGCCCGATGGTGGGTCTACCTTCAAGATTTTAATTTTGGCTTGGAGTATCGCAAAGGCACACTTATGTCCCACGCAGATTATCTGAGTCGGAACCCTGTCAATGTGTGTACAATTCAGAAACCTCAGAATTGGGCACGGATTGCACAGGCTGCCGACGAAGAAGCCCAGATTCTTATACAAAGACTCAATGACGGGCAACTAGATGCCACGAGATATATTGTCAAGAATGACGTCCTTTACGTAAAGTATTCCCCCACTGGCGAATCTTCCCGTTTCCTTTGTTATATCCCTAAAGGACATCGGCTTAGTCTCCTTCGTGTGTTTCACGATGAACATAATCATTTTGGGGTTGATAAAACTGTTGATTTGATTACAAAGCACTTTTGGTTCCCTGGTTTGCGAAATTTTGTTTTAAAATATATTTCACATTGCCTAGTGTGCATTGCGCATAAAAAGGTCGCACGAGCCCCATTCCAACCTATTAGTTCTTGGGAAAAGCCAGACCTACCCTTTGAAACCATTCACATGGATGCCTTGGGACCTCTCCCTGAAGCCGATGGCTACCGTCATGTCTTAATAGTTATTGATGCATTTTCCAAGTTTTGCCTCCTTTACCCTATGTATCGGCAGGATGCAAATGAGTTAAAGCAACATTTTAACAATGTGATATCCCTATTTGGGACCCCTAAATTAATAGTAGCCGACAGAGGCCGCATGTTTCAAAGTGCTGAATTTCTTAATTGGGTTAAAAGTATGGGTTGTGATACACACTTTATAACGCCTGAGATGCACCAATCTAATGGGCAAGTCGAGCGTTATTGTCGAACGGTTTTAAATATGATACGTGTCGAAACTAACTATCGACAAAACGCATGGCCGACTGTTATCTGGAAAATCCAGTTGGTTCTTAATATTACCAAGCACAGAACTACGCAATGCTCTGCCCTCAATCTACTGGCAGGTATTGAAGCAGCAACTCCGCTTATAAGAAGTTTGGTACGCGATGTTGCGTTCGAGGGCTCCAGTCCTAATAGAGAGACCTTACGTGAAATGAGTAGACAGAGAGCATCGGAACGACTTAAGCAGAATCAGCACCAGCAAGATGCCTATGTTAACCAAGGGAGGAAGCCTTCCCGAATTTTTGAATTAAACGGTTTGGTTTTTGTGCGAAAGCAGGCTCAATCAACTGGAAAGTTAGACTCCTGTATGCGGGGCCCTTACCGCATTGTGAAGACGCTGCCACAAGGGCGCTATGAGCTCCAACTCCTGGCCGGCTCGTATGGGAAGTACACGCAGGCGGCTGCGGAGTACATGATTCCTTGGCGTGGAGAGTGGACTCCTGAAGTATGTGCTGCTTACTTCGATGGTGAGTGCTTTATGCCTCTTATATATGAAGCTTCATATGGTGTTTGTGTTGTATTATGGTGTGTTGGGATAAGCTTCACGTAGTGCCTCTATCCTGACCGAACCGAGTTACGAGTACGCCTCGCGGCTAGCCTCTGACTCCGCTAAGTTATGCCACACTTCGGGGCTTTTTCTTAGCTGAATATCAAGATGCGTCTTGATATATGATTTGCCCGCTAATGTGTCGAGACAAGCTTCACGTCGTGCCTCTATCTCGATAGCTTAGTGTGCGCCAGACAACGGTCAATTGTGTGCGTATGCACAATGCGTAGCGTTGTGCATAGAGCATATGTTTTTAATGTCATGTGCAGATGCAGACCATGAGGGTGAGGAGTCCACACCTGCTACTGCCAAGTTAATTTCGTCAGCCAACCAGTCTGTCTCCCAGCCACAACCTAGTACCTCTGGGACCGAGACTGAGGCGTCGCAGCATCTCTTCGAGCCTGAGCCACTACAGCTTCAGGTCCAGCCTGAGCCATCACAGCTTCATGCCAAGCCCGAGCTACTACAGCTTCACGTCGAGCCTGAGCCACCGCAGCTCCAGGTCGAGGCTGAGCCACCGCAGCTTCACGCCGAGCCTGAGCCACTGCAGCTTCACGTCGAATCTGAGAGGCCACCAGCAGAAGTGGAGTTCTCCATGCCTGTGCTGGAGACCGACCACCAGAGCTGAAGACATCATGAAGGAGCCCGGGACGGCCTCCTGTCAGGAGAGGCCGTATTGTGAATACATAAGAAATCGAGAACCAATTCGTATAAAAGGAAGCGCTGTCACACAGCGCGCCCCTTTTCGCTCGAGAACCATCGGACCGTCAACACGTCGTAGCGACCGACATTTATTTTTTCTAATTTCGTGCCATTTTCTTTTGTTTTGTTTATTATTTGATTTATTAAAATTACTATTGTAGCCGTTAGAGTTTTGTCTTTTAAAAAAAATAACTTGCCATCTAGTTTGCAAGAGTATATATACGAGGGCGGCACTGAAAATTTCGGGAATCAAGGAAGTGACACAACATTACTATTTAAAAATGTATTTATTGCTTTTCTAAGTATTCTCCGCGAAATTTGACACATTTTTCCATACGTTGGAACCAATCATTGAAGCAACCATTCCATTCGGAAGTTGGGGTCTCCAAAATGGCCGTTTTGTAGGCGTGCACAGCTTTTTCAGGTTATGAAAATCTCTGTCCACGCAATTTATTCTTTATTTTAGGGAAAGTATAGAAATCATTAGAGCTTAGGTCGGGGCTGTACGGCGGATGGTCTAATAATTCTATGTTTTCTTGCTCTAAAAACTCTTTTGTTCTGTGCGCGGTGTGAGAACTCGCATTGTCGTGATGGAGGATGATGCGGCGGTTGCAGTTCTCTTTACGAAGTTCAGAAACGACCTGTGGCAAACAAATGCTAGCATACCATTCTGCATTAACCGTTCTTTGTCCCTCAAGAGGAATAGTCGTAACATGGCCGGTTTTGGAGACAAACGTGGCCACCATTTTTTTTGCAACACTCCGTGAACGAACAATTTTTGTTGGCTTTAACTCATTTTCAACCACCCAAACTCGTGACTGGTTTTTTGTTTCGGGTTCGTACGCGTATATCCAGGATTCGACACCTGATACGATGTTGTATACAACATTTGAGGATCCTGCGTAAAATCTTTCGAGAGTTCTGACGCACCAAGTAACGCGAGCCGCTTTTTGCTCTTCACAGAGCGAATGCGGTATCCATCGGGAAAACAACTTTTTTACACCTAATTGTTCATGCAAGATTATTTGTATTTGACTCATGCCAATGTCTAAAGTTGCCTGAATTTCGCGGTATGTCACATGTCGATCTTCCTCAATCAGCTTACGCACAGCATCAACGTTTTCTTGGGTGACTGCAGTTTTTGGACGACCTTGACGGGGATCATCACTGAGCTTGACACGTCCAAGTTTAAATTCAGCAAACCAGCGATAAATTGTGGTTTTGGATGGGGCTTCATCACCAAATGCAGAAATCATCCGGTCAACACACTGTTTTTGTGTTAAACCACTTTGAAACCCATAATAAATCATCGCTCTTGAATTTTCTCGAATCAATTCCATTATCTCAACGACTAAACATGTTTGACAAAACCTTGTGACAAGACCGAGAATCTTTTTTTAAATAAATAAATGGTATTCGATTTTTAAAACCAAGGAGTTTTCAATTAAAAAGATTTTAATATGACAGGAATAGTGGAAATATTCCATTCCCGATACTTTTAGTGCAGCCCTCGTATATACGTCACCATTACAGAGTGCTCCAATTCGGTAGTGTAGTAAATTAGCAATTCATGAAATAAATTACAACATTTTAATATATAGATATGCCATTTACAAATTAAAAACATAATACGTGTAACATTACTGAACTTTAATTATACCGTCAGAAACATGAAACATACCTCCGCACTGAATCCATCACTCGGTATCAACAAGCCGGCGCCCAACCACGAGCTCTCCTCCAAGCGTATCTCCCGCCCATCAGCCCGGTACAGCTCATCCGTGTGCGTGCGCACGTACGCCACGCCCGCTTCAACCACATCGGGCGACGTGAGCGGTGTGAGGAGCGCCCGCGTTTGTACTGAGTTCAGTTTGAAGCACGCTTTTAAAGCTGCTATTGCTTCATCTGCGGTACGGTATTCGCCTTGGATTAGGCGCGCTGGAAAGAAATTACTATTATATAGAATCAAATTTTTCTAACTTAACAGATATATGTGTTGCTGGGGAGTTTATAACGCCACTTCTTTCCAGCTAAAGCACTAGGAAGTGGTGAAGGGCGGGCATTTGGGAGCCTGTCTTGTAGCATTTATCGTTAAAATAGTATTGATTCTCAACCTCATCACCATCTGCCTGGCAACTATGTTGGGGTCGGTCTTACCGGTTGCGGCTGAATACCAGTATTTTACATGGAGCGACTGCATATCTGACCTCCAGAACCCAGTTACTGGGTAATACGATACCCCTTGGTAAGACTACCTTGGTAGATCTTGGTGATGATGATGATGATGTATATTTACTTGTGTTCCTATTTTATTTCGTTTAATGGATAATTATATTATTTCCTCGTTCATTATGGAATTTCTTGCCGGCTCTTTCTCCATGGGAAACGACCAATTGGAACTGTACACATAGCTTCTGACGTGAATTTAGTGCCCATGTAGGTTTTTGTGAAATAAAACATTTCGAATTTAGTGATATAAAGTACAGTCATGTATACCTGCTTGATTCATGCGCGCGAAGTGGCACTCTGCAGCCAGCTCGAGTCCCTGTCTCTCCGCCCACGCCGCCAACACTTTCAGTCGCGCCGATAAAGCAGCGCCCCATCGTGCACTCACCATGCCAGGCTCGGTTACCAACTGTGAATAAAACATATTTGATTACTACCGATGTGAGAACAAGAGAACAATAGAAAAGATGAAGGTATTTAAAAAAACAGCCAAGTGCGTGTCGGACCAGGCACAATGAAGGGTTCCGTAGTTTGGAAGTTGGGATGAATTTATCCCAAAAACCAACTTAACATTGTAGTTGAAAAACCTGTTCTCCCATACCACGCCACGGTCAATTCTCCAATTGCAAATTTAAATTGGTCGACTATAACTCGTTAACTTGTAAAGCCTACATAGCCGTGATAGTTTTCCTTTTAATTTCATTATATGTACTACTGCCATGATTTTTTTCAAATCTCCATAAACAACCGTTTAGCTGGCAGGAGGGGGGACACTCAACTCTACAAAAATTAGCACTTTAATGCTTAATATTACGCAAGTGGATCCTTGAATCGAAAAGTGGTATTCACAGTGTATCAGCCCCACATTACGTGCAAAGGAGGTACACAAAAAAAAATGTTTTTTCAAGATTTTATTTTAGCACTTTGTCGGCGTGATTAATATACCTATGCCAAATTACGGCTTTCTAGTACTAAGCGTCTCAGAGCTACAGTGGGGTCAGACAGACAGACGGACATGGCGAAACTATAAGAGTTCCTTGTTTACTACGGAACCCTAAAAAGAAAGAACAAGTTGGGGGAAAATATGTGTCACATCCACACAAAAGGACACCAGCATAATGCTGCGACCCTATGCGACACAGAACCCAGCGCTGGTGTTCAGCGACAGCCGGCGCGGCTGTATACACATTCGCGATCTAAAAATGTTGATCAGTTTGCAGTAAAGTATGAAGTGCTGTATCTAGGTACCTACTTATTCCTTTTTAATGTTGTGAAGCATCTATAGTAACAAAAAGAGTATTATTGACTTGTCGATGATGAAACTCATTTTTTTATTTAAAAGTTGGAACATTGACATAATTGCATTTGTTACAATGACTTTTATCAAAAATATTAGGTGTGAAATATAACAAAAACCGGACGAGTGCAAGTTGAACTCGCGTAGTGAGGGTTCTGTGCAATGAATATGTATGTTATCTATTTCATTGTAGTTGAAAAACATGTTCTCCCATACATTCCAACTGCAGATGTAAGTTTGTACGCACAATATTGAGAAATTTAATGTTGTTTAACACCATAGACTTCGTATAGGTTTTCCTGTAATCGATGAGTAAATAACTATTTTCTGTATTTTTTTTTTTCGAAATGTTTGGCTCAGTTGTTAAATTTAAGGGGACATGGTCAATTTTCATCAATTTTCTTAAATAACTTTAAAACAATTTATTTTAGAATTATAAAATATATATATTCGAGACCCTCACAATAAGACCTTTCATTTGAAATGTCTCACGGTACAGTTTACTGAACGTCTTTTTTATTTATTTTTTAAATAAACGGGCCATTCAAGTATTACGTAAGCGTAATTTTTAACGCCTTCCTCCCCCTTGTCAGCATTGGTAAGCAAAGCTCTAACCCCCCCTCACATGCTTAAGTAAACATTGGTATATATATATAGTCTAGAAATATGGAATTTATGGACTATACAAGAATCTAATGCCCATTTAAGTAAATTGCCTGTGCGTGCCCGACAATTATGTATTGCGAAGGCGACGGCCACGTCTATTGGCGGTGCCCAGTAGTAGGACCAATCTACTGAGTAAAGCAGGGCTTGTTAACGTTACCAAATAACAAAATAATAACCGTTACGTAACGTTAATTTTAATGTGATACTTTACTAACGTTACAAAAAATTTAACGTTACTTGATAACATTACCAGTAATATAACGTTAATTAACATTAACGTAAAATATGACATTAACGTTAATTTTACCGTTAATTTTGCTACGTTGCCGTTCCGTAGCTTTACATTTTGTGCGCTCGTTTAGCATTGGATCACTTTAGGTACACTGTTGCCACTCCGCCGCCGCACTATGGGGAAATCGCGTATGTTTCGTCTCAATACTCCGTATCTCAGTTGTTTCAAAACTAAATGAGCTGTAATTTTGTACACGTATAAATAATTTCGATTTCTTCGATTTTGAAAATTCTGTTTATTAATTAATTAAAAAAATAAAACTTAAAAAATACATGCATTCTATAAGAAAAAAAAAAAACAAACTTTGTCTTTTGTTTCATTTACTTAAAATGGAATAATTGAAGCAAACGAGAAAAATAAAGTACAAAATTCAGGAAGCTCCTACAGATTTTCGTTGATAGCAACTTCTTGCTATCAACGAAAAGAAGAACTTTTAGATGAAGCCTTGGCTTCATCTAAAAGTTCTTTCGATATTGTTTCTGAGTTATTTCTCAAACTTGATATATATGGATCAGAAGTGTACAATAAGGTATGGAACACGTCTTCATTTGTAGCCGCTCTTGAACACTTTCTAGAATGATGAAGTCTAAACTTTTTGTAATCCTTATTTTGGGATTTTTTCGCGTCTTCGGACAATTGTCCGATTGGTACAATAGTATTGTATGCACGTAGGAAGGCATATAATACCAATTATAAATATTTACGTACAGTTGGGCTGTACTACATTTTTTTTTTGGTGGTTAATCATCAAATAACTTCTCCCGCTCCGGGCGGAGCGGGAGGGTGTGTCAGACTCTTACTCTTACTGATTAAAACCCACCCGTAATCCTTCCGTGTTGCCGGGTCAACCCAGCCAGGGCCAGGGGCCTCGGTAACCCTTTAGTACCTTCACGCGACCCCGGGATTCCCGACGCCCAGGGCGTCTCCTTCGGTGGCTAGGTGCGAGAGGGCGCGAAATTTGCCTTTTCCTCAACCGTCCCGCCTCCTCCTTCGCGAGCATTACTGCTTCGCAGAAGGAGGTGACAGCTGCCAATGACCTCCGCTCCATACCATGGCCTGACCCAGGGCTGGACGCGAGAGATCTCTGCTGCCGATAGCCTCCACGGAGACACGGTAGCGCTCTGCCCAAGCCGGGCAGACCTCCACCGTAAGCTCCACCGTGTCCTCCGGGCGATCCACACAGTGGTGACACCCGGGCGTTTCCTCCCGCCTTGTCCGACACAGGAACCTCCCGAAGCTGCCGTGTCCGGTGAGGACCTGCATCAGGCGGAAGGTGAGGACACCGTGGTGCCTCTCTAGCCACTTCTCAAAGAGGGGACTTATCGCCGCAATCGTGGCATGCCCAGCACTGCGGATTCCGACAACCGTACTCTCATGTCGCCATGAGATCCCGCCGGAGCTCCGTCCGCTGTGCCGCGATTTCTCGCGGCAGCGTAGTTACGCCCCGGCGTTTCGCCTCCTCGCACCACTCCCATACGTGCGCGAGGACTTTTGCCTTCAGATCCCATGGCGGCAATCTAGCAAGGAGGCTCGCTACCTCACAGGAGACCATGCGGTATCCCCGGACCAGCCGGATGGCCATGGCCCTTTGGGCCACGCTCAACTGGTGGGCTGGCCGCAACGCCAGGGAACGCGCCCATACAGGAGCCCCGTAAAGGGCCATGGACCGCACGACCCCCGCGTAGAGCCTCCGGTAGGAGGCGTTTGGACCCCCTAGATTAGGCAGGAGCCACTTCAAAGCAGCCCTTGCCCGCTCCAGTTTGCGAGCCAAACGTCGGAAATGCTCCACGAAGTTCCACCGGCTGTCGAGGACGAGTCCCAGGTACTTCATCGTCCGGGTGTCACCGTAGGCGCGGGCTTGCGGACGGTGAGCAATGGGTAGCTCACCGTCCGGTAAGGACTAGGCCCAGGTCATCGGAGCGTTGTATTCCACGCGCGCCTCAAAGAGATGTCGTCAGCACATATGTAGGGGTCCACTAGAGCCGATGCCTGCCGGGATCGCGGGAGGGTACTAATGGGTCACTGAGGCCTCTGGCAACACAGGCAACAGGAAGGAATATGGGTGGGTTTTAGTCAGTAAGAGTCTGACATACCCTCCCGCTCCACCCAAAAAAAAAAAGTCCCTATCCGTACTCTTGTATTAATTCCATGTTTTTTCGTTTTTTCTGAAGATGCTTCGTATGGTTTAGAGGGTCTGCCGTCACTACTTCCAGGCACATTAGGGTCATTAACCGTGACTCGACACCCTAGTGGAACACGAAATTGACCATCTAACCAGCTGACTCTCTTACTTTCAAAGCGGTCTTTTATCCGAGATGCATTTCTCCAGCGTTCATTACATTTAGATACCAAGTTTCTAATTGCACAACTCTCGTTTACTACAAACAAATTACCCATTTTTCAAATCAGTCAACTTTGCAAATAGTCGAAAATAGGTATTAACTGCTTTTTAGGGCAACCGAATATTTGACCAACAAATGTGAATGTTTCAGGGCTCACCATCCTTTTACAGGCATATGAAATAGTGCTATGTGCAAAAAGATAAGATACTAATAATTTGCACTTTTCCCATAACCAACCTGTTTTTATTTCGACCCTAATAGATAGTGACCATATTTTATATGTAAGGTGGTCAAAACTGTATCAAAACCACAAATAACTATTAATAATAATCATCACTGTAATTAACTTTTTACCAATTTGACCTTAATGAATTTGTTGTCATTAAGGTCAAATTGGTAAAAAGTTAATTTTGATTTTATGAGAAATAAAAAGAAATTGAAGAAAAATATAATTTTTAGCTCGCTATATGTTTTAGCACCGTGTCAGAAAAAGGGCAAGTATGAGCAATTTTTTGTTCTCCTTGCGTAAACTAATGTATAAAGATCTTAATACAATAAATATCTCAACAGCGGCAAGCAGCGGTAAAGGGTAAATGTCTCGTTAAAAAAAAAACCTTATATGGTATGTATATAAGGTTTTTTTTTAATCATCTTAAACTATATTGGTTAATTTTATATTATCAAAGTAATATATATATAGTATTAATTAATATTATAATATGAAACGTTATGAGGAGATTATGAGCATTCCAAAAATGTATAATACTGGTACATTTATATCAAAAACTTTCGAGTTATGTGGCATTGAATTGCAGTAACGTATTGCGTCAAAATTACTTTATTGAACAAGAGTTAGCTTTTAAGCCTATTTACAATACATTATGATTAACAAAAAAAAAATGCGAATAGAAAGCTTATTTATTAGACCATATTAATTTATTATTTTTATTCCATAACAACGACATTCACGTGAAACGGTTTTGAGCCGCTTTGTATGGGGCTTTACCATAGTGCGGCGGCACGATAGTCTATTAAATCCTGCACGTGTAAAACGACTATTGTAATAAATATAAATAAGAATCATTAATTACCTTGACTATTGTCTTCACTCATTGATACTGAATTGATTTGATCAGTTATCACTGACTAAATCAGCTCACTATACTATCAAAACTTCTCACGCGTAAGAATCAGGCAAGGCAACGTTTTGAACGGTATACGATATCAGCGCGGTGCGAGGGCGCGCGGCGGGCGGCCCACCACGCGCCTCAGGCCCCGCTACCCTACTCCACCTTACCCGTTTAAAAATAACGATAAAAGTAACGATAATATACAATTAACGTTAATAAAAATTAACGATAAAATGTAGAATAAATAACGTTAAATCTATTACCGTTATTTTAATATTAACGGTAACGCCGTCAAATAGAGATAACGTTATGAAAAATTTACCGGTATTTAAAGCCCTGGAGTAAAGCCCCTATAACGCGTAGCTTGCGTGTACTTAATGACGTAGCAGACAGCATAGATCTTTTTACTTGTTCTCTGAGTGTGTTCACGGAAACCACAATGTATGTACATACTATGTTATAGTAAATAATAAAACGGTAATTATGACCACACTATTGAATTAGGAAATTCCTGTAATGATGGTGATGATGCGTAAACAAATAAATAATTTCAGTGCTTTATAAATTAACCATAAAACACCGCGTGAGAGCGAGTTAGCAATATCAATTATATTGGGGAATCCCTGTACATGCATTTCGCTTTCGACAAGTAGGGTTGTCATATGTATTTGTTCAGAACAGAATCTTCTAATTGTTGCAGAAAAATCAGAAAAAGTAAATAAATATTGTTGGCGTAAAAAAATAAGAAAGAAGAAAGATTTCTACGGTGGGATGTCAAAAAAGGAGAAACGAAATGTCACTTTGTATAGAAAGAGCCGTGTCTACTCTTCGAAGAAATAGAGATTGTCATGCTAAGCCTGCAGGACGACGACGGCCGATACTAACCGCCGCGCAAATAACTGATATGGTTCGACAATACGATGAGCACGGCTTCACACCAACTAGTCGTTTTGCTGCTTTGTATGATGTGTCCTCGGACGGCTCGAGGAGCTGTGCACCGAGCGGGGCTACACTACAGACATCGAGCATGATGTCTGTAGTGTCCTCACCACAAAACTGCACGACTTCATTTTGCGCGACATTATCTTGATTTTGATTGGTCGATTGTTATATTTACCGACGAAAAAACTTTTAAATTGAGTCAAATCGGAATATTAACTTTATGGCATTATAATCGCACTCGGTATGATAAAGAAGCTCATATCATACCTCAGAATGAATCTGGATGAGCCACGAAGACGTCGGAGAACTGACGTCGGTAGAAAATAGCCTTCAAATTGATTACGTTCAAGATAATGCACCGATACACACCCGCCCGGTTTACTATAGCGCGGTTCAAAGAAAGAAAGAAACAAGAAGAAGAAAGAAAATACATTTATTTAGCACCGACTAAAAGACACAATATAATATACAGCAGATAAAAAAAAATATATAAAAATCAAATAAAAAGTGTAAAGTAAGATATTAGCAGAAATGTGTGCATGATGTTTTGAATTTCTATTTGATTATTTCTTCCTATTTTTGCATTTTTGCGAATATGCTTGTTAAAAATTTATCGTTTTTATTACAAAAAAGGTTTTCTATATATACCATAGACGTCGTATAAATAAAAAAATCTATGCTCTATGCCTAATCAAATCTTAGATATATCATCGACCTTGTGACATAAGTGGTAAGCATTTTCAGACCGCGACTGTAGGTCAAGTAGCGAACCCTTTTTCTTTCGTCGATTTTAAAACTTCCCTATACGGCCTCTGATCATGTTTTATGACACAATGAAGATGTTGAGTTACGTTAGAGTTTTTGAGAGTTGAGGTGGATAACACGAGGTGCATTTGTATTCTGGAAATGGACCTAAACTTGTGGAGCGTATTGGAAGGTACACTCGTGCAATGTAGCTATTATAATAAGACGTTCGCCTAAGATAAAGCTTGGTTTGAAACAACTTACCTTGTTAAAACAAACAGCATTGATGTAGTGGAAGAGATGCGAGAACAGCTGAATAGTGAGTGCGGCGTTGACGCGACATCTTCGCAGCAATACGATGGCGGCCGCTAACGCCTGTAACGTGGGCGCCGTGGCTTCGTTCGCGTCCGCCACCGCCGCACTCGTCAGTGTTGCCAGGCCGCGGGATAACTCTTCTTGGAAACATGTTACTAAGTTGCTGCAGAAAAAAACATCAAGTTACAGATATTATACAAAAGTACCCATAAAGTTCAGGCAAATAAGCAACTGTACTCTATTTTAATTGTTAAGTAATTTATTGTGAATTCAACCGACCTCCAAAAAGGATGTATTTGTGAGAAGGTTGTATTTTCGTCTGTTTGTACTCTTCATTCTTGGTTTTTGTTTATGTTTGTTTTACCGATTTCTCCGTGAATTGGAGACCAATTTTGAAAACTCTTTTTTCGAGGTGGTCCCATTGTCACAATCTGATGACGGAATCCCAAGGAAATGGAGGGAAATGGTCTAATTTAATAGGCACTCCTATAGCGTTTTGGATATGTTTTATAGTAACTCGTGCATTTGCTCTTGGCAGCACCATTTGGTGAAGTGGAACTGATGGTGAAGACCACAGATGGACACCGGAACTACTTAATAAGAAGTATTAAACCAGTTGTGATTCGATTTAATATGGTTGCTAATCAATTTATGCTCGTCACAATGCATTATATGGTGAAGTGGAGCAGTTCTCCTGGTTCTTACCGGAGAACTCCCCGACAATTAACGTCCCTGCATCGGTAAAATCAATATTATGTAAAAAAAAAAAAGTTGTCGGGCAATTACGCTATTGTTAGGTACTTAGATAAATTACAAACTGACCCACTAAATATTGAAAAACAATAAATAATTTTAATTTCTAAAGTCGATGTCTTTGGATCAGAATTTTAGTTTTTTGGCACCGATTTCGGAAATTAAAGTTATTTTTCACTTTGTAGTGATTTTCGGAGTCGGTTGTTTTTTTTTTTTTGTAAAACGTTTTTTATAGATAAACGAATATTATTATTATTCACTTGTAAGCCTACTGCTACATATCTAGTGCCAGATACCAATCCGGTTAAAACTTTAATTGCTAAGCTGGCAATATTCCGAGAAACCCTTTACTCGTCACAACAATACAAAATGTTCTAGAAAATGCAAAAACATAAAAACAAATTAGATTATTAAAATACCTGAAAGCATTCTGCACAGTGAGCGAAAGCACTTCTTGCGCTTGTGTGGAGAACGACGATATGTGTCGGTCGTATTTCAGGAAGTGTAGCAGTTCACTGGCATTCGTCATCCAGAAGGCTTGCGCCGCCGAATCCGAGCAACGCTCCTAGAAATTGAAGAGGTTGGGTTTTATTACAAAACTGACCTAACTGACTGACGATATACGGGGGACGGGAAAGAGATGGACCTACATGTCTTGTATAGCTCTATCTCTTTCCTACACTAAAGTAAGATTATAATCTCTATATGGTAGGCAGGTTTTCAACAGCTTCTCAGCGTTGAGATTTAGTAAACGTTATAGTAGTGTTTATGGTTTTATTTCGGTTTAACCCGACTAGTTTCGAATTCGAACGTAGCTATTAATCATAAGCTGATCGCGCAGCGAAATTGTGACTCGAACACTAGTCCTTTAAATCCAAAATAAATAAAACCGTGAACATTAATAAACCTGAACATGAGTTCTCGAAAATTATAATTTAACATATTACACTCTCAATTCCAGCAGTCATGCGAAATAATTTCACATGTCTGTTCACCTAGAAATAACTTATATATATATAATATATTCATTAAATACCAGACATATTAAAGCGTGACAATTATCTGTAGAAATAACATACATCATCATCTGCCAGCCTTTTCCCAACTATGTTGGGGTTGCCTTGCATGATGCAGCTGAACACCAGTATTTTACATGGAGCGACTGCCTATCGGACCTCCACAACCCAGTAACTGGGCAGTTCGGTACCCCTTGGTAAGACTAGTTGTCAGACTTTCGGGCTTCTGACGACCCGTAACGACTGTCAAAGATCCACGAATGGCAGTCGGGACCAACGGCTTAACGTAGAAATAACATACATATATGTATTAGGTAAATCCCAGACATATTGAAGCGTGTTAATTACCTGTACGGTGGCGTGTATGAGCGTAGCAACGTGGTGTAGGAAAGCCGTCAGTTTATGAGCGCGCTCCGTCGGCGTCAGCTCGGGGCGGTAATGTGTTGAAGCCCGGTACCTGTACACACGTAATCAGTATAAATTACACTCCCTACAAATTGGATTTATCTCACTAATGTTATAAATGGGACAGTCTGCAACATGTGTAGATATAACGTGTGGGTGTTACCCATAAATAATATCACGTCAGTAATCTAAAGGGGTAGGCAGAGTTGTACAGTGTTGACGGTACAGCTATGTTTAAGTCCCATGTTATAGATGGTCCATCTACCTGGCATAAATCCAGACTCTGGACTGCTTCCGAGAAATTTATAATGAAAAAAAAAAAAAACAATCAACCTTTGGCCGACTTGGGGATCGAGCCCCGGATTCCATGCTTATAAAGCCGCATCTAAGACCACAAGGTGAACAAGGTAGTCGAGAGTTTTTGACTAAATCTCGCCATAATTTGCGAAAGAAGTTGGTGGTAATGGAGACAAGGATAACTTTTACTCCAGACAAACAAGATCTATTTACGCAAGTATTTATCCTTTGTGACGAAATTGATTTTCTTTAATGCGCAATTCGAGTACGGTATAAAGTCGTCGTGAGGTTTTATGTACGCGTCGTTTCGTTACGATTTATATAGCTCATAACGTACTGTGCATATATTACTAAGTACACCATGACACATCGAGTATATTTCTTCTTTATTTCTTTTAGTTTTAGTTGGAAATGTTGATTAAGTGACTTTATAAAACTAGACACTAAGTAATACAAAGAAAGAATGAAAATAAATGAAAGTAACCCGGTTCACAAAACACGTGTAGTTTCCAAAAGAATAGTTAAAAGTACTTTTAACAAAATTACTAATAAAAAAGTTCAGCGCTCGCTGAGTAGTCAACATTTTTTTATCACGGCATAGTTCCATTCATAGTTCACTAGCGACCGGCGCTAGATTACTTGACAAAATATCGAGATTCCTTTAAATAAGATTTGATTAGAGAATTTTTTTTTTAGAAGTGCAGTCTTTTAATTGGCTGTCAGTCTCACATACAATTTTTTATTCTGTTTGTTTTAGCTGTATGTCATCCATAGTTAATAAATAAATAAGTAAATGTAAGTTATAAAGTACTATTAATTTACTATACACATAAACATTCCGGAATAAATGCTCTGGATGATGGCCCCATGAAAATCCGTTGCGTTGTTTAGAAGAACAATGCGGTCACACAGGAACACGAAAAGCGACTTAATTTTATCACTAGCATCTGCCTGCGACTTCTTTCACGTGAAATTTCTTGTCCTTCGACCCACCCCGTCGCATCGCATCGTTAGCGCGCACTATTACTTCGTTTTTGCAATGCGTTTTTTTTTTGCCTTTTTTTGTTCGGCTCCTAAGGGTTCTAGTGTCTGCCGGGATTGCGGGAAGGTACGAAAGGGTTACCGAGGCCCCTGGCAACACAGGCAACGGAAGGAACACGGGTGGGTTTTAGTCAGTAAGACTCGCCCTCCCGCTTCGCCCAGAGCGGGAGAAGTTATTTGATAATTTCCCATAAAAAAAGGGTCCTAGTGTGATGTTAAATAGCCTATAGCCTTCCTCAAATTCAAAGTTATTTATTCAAACTAGGCTGAGAACCAGCACTTTTCGAACGTTAAAATTACATAAGACAGTCCCCCAAACGCCCACCCTTCACCACTTCCTAGTGCTTTAGCTGGGAAGAAGTGGCGCATCAAACTCCCCAGCAGCACAGCTGTCTGTTTACTTAGAAAAAAAAGTGGATTCTATACAATAGCATGCAAAATAATTTACACCAAGAATCATAAGCTATAAAATGCAAAAATAATTTTTCAAATCCAACTGGTAGTTCCAGAGATTAGTGCATTCAAACAAACAAACTCTTCAGCTTTATTATACAAGGACATTTATAGATATAGAAAATCTCACCTGGCACACAGATACAGGGTGTAGACAGGCGCTAGCTTGAAGGCGGGCGCGTGCGGATCGAGGCGCGATATCACGGCTGCTAGGAACTGCGCCTGCCCCGCCTCAGGGAACTCTAGGACTGCCGGCAGGATCGCCTCCTGGCACCCGCGACCACTGCTGATGCCCGCGCTCATCCTGTATCATATTATAACATTTAACGATGTGTGACGATAACAAATACTTTGTTGTTTAACTTGGAGGCTTGTTTTACCACTTGTTGATATCGTCGGGCCGGTTACATATTTAAACGCCATCGTTTTTCTAAACGTTGTTTAAGGCGCTGACAAGAACCAATTGACCAAAATAGGCTTCGCTTAAGAAAAAAAACTGCCAAATCTGTATAGTTTGGGGTAGCGGAAAAAATATATGTTAATTTTAAACATATTTCCCAGAACTTGGTTGTTGCCAAAACACGTTTCGAAAACAAAATCTCGATACAAACTAACGTTAAACTAACCTCTTACTTTGAGTTCTAATCCAAAATATCTGTATCAAATATCAACATATGTTACGTATTTAATTAATAACAAGAACGTCTTATTTGAACGCAGAACTTGGTTGTTTTTTATTTTCGATTACTCAACTCAGTTTTGAGTAAATAGATAATTACTTCATATTTTGCAATAAATTACAAGCGTTGTGTCATCGCGCTTCTCTTTCTTTTCTATGGAATTTGATAGTGACCGCGGTTTAGGTGTTGTCAGCGTCTTAAGGCGCTGACAAGACCCAATTGACCAAAATAGGCTTCTCTTAAGAAAAAAAATTGAACTAACCTCTTACCTTGAGTTCTAATCCAAAATATCTGCATTAAATATCAACATACGTTACGTATTTAATGAATAACAAGAACGTCTTATTTGAATGCAGAACTTGGTTGTTTTTTATTTTCGATTACTCAACTCAATTTTGAGTAAACAGATAATTGATTCATATTTTGCAATAAATTATAAGCGTTGTGTCATCGCGCTTCTCTTTCTTTTCTATACAATCTGACAGTGACCGCGGTTTAGGTGTTGTCAGCGTCTTAACTGAGAATTAAATTAAGAAAATAACTAAATTGTATGGGCAAGGAAAGTGGTAAAACCAGTCGAAAATGCTCAACATATACAAGCAGATTTATAGTAGATAAACAAGCGAAAACTTCACATAAAACATAAATAAGCATTAAGCAGGCTTTATTCATCAGACGTTTACGCTAAACACAAACTTGATTATTACGGAGACTTTTGAAACGACGTACATAAATTCTTCAGTTATTCAACATCCAAGGAGACGGTAATTAATTATTAAAACCTGTGCCCTAACAAGTTTGTACATAATTTATAAACTGTAAAGTCAGTTCCACAGCAATCCATTAGGATGGTTGTATCAATTATAACTAAATACCTGTTGTCATGTCCAGAGCCCCCGCTTTTCGCACTGCAGATACTCTTTGTCTCGACGTTGCCATCCAAGTCGAACGTAGTCTCATAATTGTCTTTGTACTGTTGCACAGAGTTTGACGTGCGGTTCACATTGGAGCTCTGATCTTGATCGTTATACACTGAGCTCGTGTGATCATCCTTCACGTAGTCGTCTTTGGTGTCGTTCAGGTGTTGCGACATAATGAGCGACTCGTTGTCGAGTTTCAAGGTGTTATTGTTGTAGGGCGGTATGGTGTCGTTGGCGTCCCTGTAGTAGGTGTCGTGCGACACGGGACTCATCGTCCTCTGATACTCTGTGTCGTTGGTGGTGTTCGCGTTCGAGTCGAGCGGGTCGGGCTGGTGTGACGTCATCGACGTCGGCGACATCGCGCCGCTATTCTCGCCGGGCGAAGTCGGCGATCTAACGTAAGGGTAACGTACACAAGCGGATATTCGTGAGCCAGTGACAGAAACATGCAAAAGAAAACAAACAATGACAGATGAACAAAACATAAAATACACAGCTTTGAAAGTGATTAGATAAGCGACGGGACTGATCGTGTTTACTTACATTGATAGAATTAGTACAAATTAAAAGTAATAACAAAATGTTGCAATTGTGCGATGATATTCGATAACTAATAGACCAAATAATGTCCGGGTCAGTCTAAGTTCAACTATAGGGGCCCAACTATACACAACATAAAGATACGAGCTACAGTGGGTGTGCAATGTTCTCACCTGTCGTATATGGAGCCGGAGCCGAAGTGTTGTGATTGCGCGAGGTTCCTGTTAATGAGGTTCTCCTGTGCCGGGTCTACGAAGCGGAACGTCGAAACACGACCGAATTTAAGTAGACAACCGTGCTGCGACAAAACAATTTAAATTAATTGACACAAATCTCTGTTTAACTCTAAAATTCACTGCAATCTACATTCAATTTGTCTTTCAGCCATACATTTTAAATGAACGCCATAAAGATCTCTCTCACACAAATATTTAAAGGGTCCTACGAGTTCGCGGTTGTTTAAAAGTGGTCTGCTTTTCGGACAATATTGATTTAGAATGGTATCCACATGATACTAGCTGGACACGAATACTTATGTTTGAACTAGATAAAAACACTAGGAAAGATTTGGAACGTTGTTAAGCGAGGATGATTTACACAAGAATGTCCATTCTAGATCGTGAATGTGGATATCGCTGTGAACTACGTAGGCGTTCTGATGAATGTATTACAAATAAAACTCGACCGTATAACCTATTTAGCAAACCTAGGGGCATGTGACTGACCTTGATCTACAAGTTCGACGCGTTCCTGAAATATTTAGCAGGGCCGTATTTAGGTTACCAAAACAGATACTCAATACTTGTCGTCGAATCTATACAGTCGTTAAGGAAAATGTTTTCTTAATTGATTTCTTTTTTACTTGACGGCTGATTGACCGATAGTAGCTTTGAAATTGGTAGCCGACCATTATAACAATATTTTTTTTACATACTAGCGACCCGCCCCTGCTTCGTACGGTTTATAAGTACATTTATAAACATTCCAGAATAAATTTGCTAAATGATGGTGAAAATGGCATCTAAATCCGGTGCGTTGTTTAGAAGAACAACGCGGTCACACAGACAGACACGAAAAGCGACTTTAATATATAATATGTATATATTATTCATTTTATACATGTATATATACATTTATTTTTATCACATGGTATATTCTATATTCCCATTACATGGGTTCTCTATGAACACAACACAGATGTATAAATATTAAAGCCAAAAGCTTAACAGAAAAGCGTTCATTTACACAAGCTTTAGCTTCATTAGGCAATGCAAACAATGTGTTCGTTCGTGTATTATGGAGCGCTACATTTGGGTTCGAAATTTTGAATATATTTTCGCAACAGTTAAACGGGGTCGCCAGTACATGGCACATTCAGCGAGACAGTCCGCCACTCGTGCCCGTCTTCCTACGACGGAAACGATCGTCTTTATGTTGAGTGCACAGTAAAAGTCAATAAAGAATCCATAAAAGTAGAAATGCTTTCAGTTAAAAGCTGAATTTCTGTTATAAAGTTCAGGATTTACGTCACAGCATTTCTGCTGAGCGGGTTTCATCTAGGATTACTTTTGTAACAATTGGCAATAAGGATTTACTCGACTCGGTAACTAAACCTAAGCTATGCGGAAAATGTCAGATCGGCATATCATTGAGTTTAGTTTATGTGGGGATCATCTACCCACAGCAGAACGTTCAATTGAAAAACCGTCTTAGTACCTTTTAATAATGATAAAGCTTTGTAAACATAACAGATAACATCTCGCCTGTATACCCCGAAACGTTAGTCTTTAAAGTTGAAGGAGTTAAAGCTTAGTATTATTGTACACAGCCCCTTATTTTTTAGTTATCTTTACGGGTATGAAGGATCATATCCTTAAAACCTACCCTTAAAAAATAGGGCTACAGCAGTCTCCACAAGTTCCTTCCATACAGGAGTATGGAAGGAACTTGTGGACGTGTGTTCTGTCCGTTTGTCCGTCTATCACTGCGAATTCGGCTTACTGGTCATTAATCAATCACTGAATGATTTTTTTTAATGATGACATCAAAATGAAATGACTTTCACCATTTATTAATGTTTAGACATTTTTTTTATTCTTAGGGTTCCGTAGTAAACGGTGTGGGGTATCGTTGGATAGGCCGTGCGGGTCTGTGAAACCCATTTTTCGATTCATGGATCTTTTTGCGTAATATTAAGCTTTAAAGTGCAATTTTTTATTAGAGTCAAGTGTCCCTCCCCCTTACAGCTAATGGTTGTTTATGGAGATATGAAAAAACGAATGGCAGTAGTACATATTATATAATAAAATTAAAAGGAAAACTATCACAGCTAAGTAGGCTTTACATGTTAACGAGTAATAGTCGTCCAACTTAAATTTGCAGTTGGAGAATTGACCTATGTATGATGGAGAACATGTATTTCAACTACAATGATAAGTTTGTTTTTGGAATAAATTAATCCCAACTACGGAACCCTTCATTGTGCGTGGTCCACGCACTCGGCTGGATTTATTTGAATTAAATTTTTAATATGTATTATTTTAATTTGAAACATTTTTTTTTTATTATTGAATATTGAACGATGCCAATTATTTTTATGTTATGTTTTAACTTATTACTATGACACTAAATTGTGATATTATTTATTTAAATTGATTACTTTTCTAATGATAACTGAATATATCTCATATATGTACGAGGTGCATTCAATAAGTACCTAGCCTCATCGCCAGAGGGCGCTGTAGTTTCAAAAGAGTTTTACCACAGTGTAGCACATTCTTTTTTAATTCTTTTTTCAAATTTTCATTCCAATCCCTTCATTTGTTTTAATTTGACAACTTATGGAAGCGAACGTGTCGATCGGTTTTACAAAAATGGAAAAAGAGCAATATCGTTCGGTGATTCGATTCCTATTTTTGGAAGGGAAAACGCGCATCGAAATCAAAGAGCGCTTGGATGCTGTGTACGGTGACTCTTCTCCATCGATGGCCACCGTCAAGAATTGGTTCAACGAGTTTGCACGTGGCCGTACGTCGGTTTTTGATGAACCACGTCCAGGTGCACCGAAAACAGCTGCTACGGAGGAAAACATTAAAAAAATCCATGATTTCGTATTGGCAGATCGCCGATTGAAGGTTCGGGAGCTAGCTGAGACTGTAGGCATTTCAGAAGGAACAGTGCATCATATTCTTCACGAGGAACTCGGCATGAGAAAGCTGTCGGCGCGATGGGTGCCGCGTTTACTCACACCAGAAAACAAGCGCAACCGTGAGACCACATCGGAGACGTTTTTGGCGCTGTTTAAGCGGAATCCAGCGGAGTTTTTGCGTCGTTTTGTGACCGTCGATGAAACTTGGATCCACTGGTACACACCAGAGACCAAGGAGCAATCAAAACAATGGATCCAGACCGGGGAACGTGCTCCAAAGAAGGCGAAAACTGTAAAATCGGCCGGAAAAGTTATGGCCACCGTTTTCTGGGATTCACAAGGTGTGATCTACATCGATTACTTCGAGAAGGGTAAAACAATTACAGGGCTTTACTATGCCGATTTATTGGGCCGATTCGACGCCGAATTAAAGAAAAAACGACCCCATCTGGCGAAGAAAAAAGTGCTGTTTCACCACGACAACGCACCGGTTCACACGTCTGCCGTTGCCATGGCCAAATTGGTCGAATTACGCTACGAATTGTTGCCCCATCAACCGTATTCTCCAGATTTGGCCCCTTGTGACTTCTTTCTGTTTCCTAATCTGAAAAAATCACTCGCCGGGAATAGATTTGGATCGAATGAGGAGGTCATCGCCGCCACGGAGGCCTATTTTGCAGAGTTTGACAAAAACTATTTTTCGGACGGGTTAAAAAAGTTGGAGCATCGCTGGGCTAAGTGTATCGAACTAAAAGGAGACTTTGGTGAAAAATAAATTGCCACTTTTCCAAAATTTTCGTTTACTTTTTGTAGGCTAAGTATTTATTGAATGACCCTCGTATGTAACGTAGGTCCGTACAATTCATTTTTATTTACTTAATGATTATAAAGAATGCTAAATTTTTTGGAATAATAAAATACTTGTATTTAATTGTTGTGCCATGTGAACGTTGTAAGTAGGTATTAAGACATAAATTAGCTGTGACAGACGGACAGACAGACACATGAGTGATCCATTAAGGGTTCCGTTTTTCCTAGGTACGGAACCCTAAAAACGTAAAAAAAAATTGAATTCTGCGGATTACCCTGGCGCTTTCGCCATAAGGCGCTGACAAGACCCAATTGACAAAAATAGACTTCGCTTAAGAAAAAAAATTGCCATATCTGTATAGTTTGTGGTAGCGGAAAAAATATATGTTAATTTTGAACATATTTCCCAGAACTTGGTTGTTACCAAAACACGTTTTGAAAACAAAATCTTGATACAAACTAACGTTAAACTAACCTCTTTCTTTGAGTTCTAATCCAAAATATCTGTATCAAATATCAACATACGTTACGTATTTAATTATCAACAACAACGTCTTATTTGAATGCAGAACTTGGTTGTTTTTTATTTTCGATTACTCAACTCAGTCTTGTGTAAATAGATAATGACTTCATATTTTGCAATAAATTATAAGCGTTGTGTCATCGCGCTTCTCTTTCTTTTCTATGGAATTTGACAGTGACCGCGGTTTACGTGTTGTCAGCGTCTTAAATAAAACTTACTTGTAACCGTTGAGAGTGCATGATCCTGCGTCCGTTGACATAGACGTGCGCGTCGGCGTGCAGTGGCGTGACGTTGTACCCGCCGCCTTCCGCCGGTGCGACCACGCAGTGCCGCGGCTGGATGGACGGGCCGTACAGCTGAAGAGTCGTGCCGTTGCCTGATCCCACCTGTCGATCAACATTAACATAGTAATGGCATATTTTAGCTAACTATTCCAGTTTTAATAAGAAACTAGCGACACGCCCCCGCTTCGCACGGGTTCTACGACTTGACTAAACATCGAGTTTTATTTATTATACACAAGTTTAATATTAATAGTATACTACCTACTAATATTATAAACGCGAATGTTTGTGAGTATGTATGTATGTACGTATGGATGTTTGTTACTCTTTTACGCAAAAACGGCTGAACGGATTGGGATAATATTTGGCACACAGATAATTTATAATCTGGATTAACACATAGGACACTTTTTATCTCGATATTCTCAAGGAATCGAGACTTATGCGGGTGAAACCGCGGGGCGCAGCTAGTAAGTACAAAACCTTCCAGAGTAAATTTAATTGAAAACTGCGTCAACATCCGTTGCGAATTTTATAAGAACAACGCGCGGTCACACAGGGAGACACAAAAGCTATTTTCAAAAGCGAGATATATATATATATATATATCTCGCTTTTTGTGTCTCCCTGCGTGACCGCGTTGTTATTAAAAATTTCGCTACGGATTTTGATGCAGTTTTCAATTGAATTTACTGAGGTGCACAGCATAATATCACTTACCCTTTTATAGGGAATATAGACAAGATACTCTATATCTATTTCAATATATTATATATATTGAGATAGATGACATAAACCGATAAGGCTGCTACACACCATGCTGGTTCTATGTCAAGCTGTGTGTACGCCACAGGGTTATTAAAGCTCGAACAATAGACGTAATTTGCCAAACTTCATTAGAGATTTCAATAACAATTCGAAGTGTGGCCTTCGAAATATAACTCAGAATCACATAATCGGCAGCTGTGATTAAATATTAAATTTATAAAATCTATGCATTAGATGCAGAAGATTGATTGTAGACATTATAGTTGTTCTAGAATCCGCCTAGTATGAGAATAGGAATTGGAACTATAGAATTCAATTATTTCTTAAAGTAGAAAACTTGAGTAGGCAATTTGGTAACTCCACTTTCATCTGAAATGGATACTGTAGAATTACATACAAACATAGCTTATCGCCTATATTCCCCGAAGCGGTCGGCATAGGTAAACATATAGTACCTAAAACCTACATTTCGCCAGTTATTTTTAAGTACAAAATCAGTAATCACAGAAGTTGTTTATAGTAACATTCTTTGAAAATATTACGTAGAGGCTACAAGAAGCAAATAATTTTAATTTAATAAATATACGAGTATTAAATTCTTGAAAGATATAACAAGCAAATTGGGCTGATGTAGTAATTTAAATATGCCAGGGAACTCTGAGCATATTCGTACGAATTGACTTTGACGCGAAACCGGTGTTTATTAAATTCATAAAGCTCGAGACTGGAGCAGCGTTAACTACGTAATTGGATTATTCTAGTAAAAAAAATTGTACCTCGGTATTATTGCTTTAAATTTACGGAGCACCGATTTTAAGCCTGGATTTGGGGTTTTACTCGACTGGTGTGTGGTTACCGAATAGTCAATAATATAATAATGGAAACCGTCACGATTTTTTCAGCAGCCATTTTTGGAATGAGTGCCATTTTCTACACCTAGAGTGAAATATTTTTAAGGCAGGCGACATCCATATCTTGAATATTTGCGGCACCGTTAAGGGTCGTGCAGACTGGGGCGACAGGCATATTGCTGCCTGTTGCGCCCGCGATATCGCGCTAGTCTGCACGAGCCTTAAGTTCTTAGGTAACGTAGCCGGACACTCGCCGCAGTTCGCCTGTTACACGCAAGCATGTTTGTGACAATCTGATTCTACTTTCATAACATGTTTAAACTACAATATTTTATTTATTTATTTATATTGATGCTTAAAACATAAATCTGTAGTACCTACTATTTTCTGTATCGTGGGTGAGTAATGCCTTTATAAGTGGATGTTGTCAGAATATAAAATATGATGTGTTTCACCGAACGACATTGATATCTTTCATCGATCGACAGCACATCTGGCTGTTCCCTCGCGAAACTACGACTCAAGGCTCGTGCAGACTGGCGCGATTTCGCGGGCGCAATAGGCAGCGCGACAGTTTCCATGAGGTTTTATAGAAATTGTGCTACTCGTGTTACGTCGCGTTGTCGCGTCGCGACTGTCTGTGGAAGGCTTCAAAGAAGAAACTACTCTAAATACTTCATTGTAGACATTCGTCAGTTGAATGCCTGTGAATTATCCATTCTTACATTGTATAAAATCTATGAATGAAATCACTAGGGGATTAAAACCCGTAGCTTGAGTGCAAATATAAAAATATTATTTGCCGCTCTATGGGCTTCCAAAGAGGGATTTTTGTACACTCAATATTGTTAATGACATTATTGAGTTATAGTAAATATACATAAGTTATACATATTTGCTATGACCCTTAATGTCATTCAAGTTTATTTGCTTAGAAGGACACTACTATCACTATCTATATAGTACAAGCTTGTTAAAGAAAAGAAAAACTATTTGTATTTTGTATTTGTACATAAACACACACATTTTAGTAATGAGAGCTTAATGTAAATAGACTGTATTTTATTTAATAAATATATAATAATATATTTAATAATAATAATAATATAATATATTTTATTTTAAAGACAGAAGCATTTTATAGAAATAGCTGCTGGAACGAGTGCCAGGCGTCCTAAAAGTATCTCTTTTTCCCAGTCCTAGACAATATTCACCCTAATTCGGTCAGTCCGACGTCTATCCGCTTGTCTATTACAAGTCCCACTCGCAATAAATTTGGTAGTAAATAATTTAAAGGGTATAATATCGCGATACCTTCGCGCTGTGATCATCCAACTGGGATTTTCCGTTGTAATTTGAGTTTAAGATCCTCAATCATAAAGGGTTGAAGGCCCGTCTAAGGGATTATATGGGATAGGTGTGCTCCAGCAACTTAATACCACTGGAACTCGTAATATGAAACAATTCAGTCGCTATGTTTGTTTTGGTTAGCTTACACGGCGATGGCATCCGTTAACAAAGTGATGACAAGCGATAGAAGAGCGGATAATAATTATGTAGGTGCCTATATATGTGATCGTTTGCATCGGTTGAGTCAATGATTCTGCGCAGTTCCTATGATTTAAGACGCTGAGAACACCTAAACCGCGGGCACTGTCAGATTGCATAGAAAAGAAAGAGAAGGGCGATGACACAAAGCTTGTAATTTATTGCAAAATATGAAGCAATTATCTATTTACTCAAAATTGAGTTGAGTAATCGAAAATAAAAAACAACCAAGTTCTGCATTCAAATAAGACGTTTTTGTTATTAATTAAATACGTAACGTATGTTGATATTTAATGCAGATATTTTGGATTAGAACTCAAGGTAAGAGGTTAGTTTAACCGTTAGTTTGTGTCGAGATTTTTTTTCAAAACGTGTTTTGGTAACAACCCAGTTCTGGGAAATATGTTCAAAATGAACATATATTTTTTCCGCTACCACATACTATACAGATTTTGCAATTTTTTTTCTTAAGAGAAGCCTATTTTGGTCAATTTGGTCTTGTCAGCGCCTTAATTGCGTAACACAATTATCAGTTGCAATGGGTTATATTTTGACAGTTTCAACGTTCATTGATCGTTCATGATCGGTCAACATTCACTTACGAGGGGTGATCCAAAAGTAATGATAATCAATATAAAATAAGGGTATTTTAACTAAAAAAAAAAAATTATTTCTCTACATAGTCTCCTAGTAAGTCAATGCATTTAGTCCATCTTTTCTCTAAACCCATAATTCCTTTTGAAAAAAATTCTTTGTCTTGACCCTCCAAAAACGCCTCTACAGCAGTCATCACCTCGCTATCGTCCTCAAATTTTTTGCCTCGGATGTGTTCCTTGAGTCGAGGAAAGAGATAGAAGTCGCTGGGAGCCAGGTCTGGCGAATAGGGTGGGTGTTCGAGCAATTCAAATCCCGTTTCTTGAATGGCAGCCATCGCGACGGCGGCTTTGTGAGCCGGTGCGTTGTCTTGGTGAAACAACACTCCAGCTCGGAGTTTGCCTCGTCTTTTTTCTTTAATGGCTTCCCGCAATCTTCTTATTTGGTCTGCGTAGTAAGAGCCCGTAATAGTGGCTCCCTTTTCTAGGTATTCCATCATAATAATTCCTTCAGCATCCCAAAAAACGGACGCCGTAACCTTTCCTGCCGAACTTGACACTTTGAATTTCTTCGGCGTCGGAGAAGAGGCTCGTTTCCAAGTCATCGATTGCTGTTTGGTTTCCGGATCAAAATGGTGGATCCAGGTCTCGTCCATTGTCACGAAACGAGACAAAAAAAGTTCCCGATCCGTCTGGAACTTTTCGAGATTCGCCCTCGAAATGTCGACTCGTTTTTTCTTTTGCTCGTCGGTTAACATTCTCGGCACCCAACGCGCAGAGACCTTTTTCATATGCAGTTCGTTCGCAAAGATTCTTTGAACACTACCATATGCGATCCCTGTGACCTCAGCCACATGTCTTATGGTCACTCTTCGATCTGCCAATACGATATCTTCGACTTTTTTGACGTTTTCTGCAGTGAGGGACGTGGATGGGCAGCCCTCGCGATGTTCATCTTCTGTGGATGTTCTACCCAGCTTGAACTCCTTTGCCCAGCGCGCAACCGTGGAATATGGAGGAGCAGAGTCCCCCAATGTTTCCACTAGGTCGCTGTTTATGTCTTTGGAAGACATTTTTTTCATACAGAGGTACTTGATGACAGCTCTGATTTCGTTTTTCTCCATTTTGATGTTTACTCTCCGACTGTTCGTATTCAAATGAATGTACCTCCCGGTAATCGTGTCCTATTTATATGATTTTTTTATGCTGAACTAGTGGATACATGAGGCAGCAAAAAAAAATTTTTTCATATTTTTATGTGCTCTACAAATATCTGATTATCATTACTTTTGGATCACCCCTCGTACGTTGTTGAGTGGACAAATTTTTCGAACATATAAAGCAATGGATTAGCGATATACCTCAAAATAATTCAGATTGTGATTGACAGTGTGTTACGCAAAGTTTAGTCACGAGTTTCAGTGCATGAACATTTTCAGACCCAATTAGTACCTGTACGGGCCATAAGCTTGGCAGAAGTCTGCAATGCTAAAGAAGTGCATAATCTTGCATAATCAGACTATAATGTTCCCAGTGCTGGCACACAGGCCTCCTCTCTATGAGAGGCCGTAATCCACTACACGGGCCCAGTGCGGGTTGGTAGATCAGCAGGCTTAGCATGACACTCTCTATTTCTTCGATGAATAGACACGGCTCTTTCCATACAAAGTGACACTTCGTTTCTCCTTTTTTGACATCCCACCGTAGAAATCCTTCTACATAAAAAAGGACCTAGACAAAGATCGTTAGAAACGAAAGACAAGATGACAGATTGTAGAAGGATTTCTACGGTGAGATGTCAAAAACTGAGAAACGAAATGTCACTTTGTATAGAAAGAACTGTGTCTATTCTTCGAAGAAATAGAGTGTCATGCTAAGCCTGCGGATGTCACATGACTTCGAATGTTTTGGTTTTAGGACATGCCGGTTTCCCAATGAAGTGATGACCTATTAATTTAGATAACATACCTCGATAACATCTGATACTCTGAGTCGCCGTCCGTTTTCTAGCACCGTGGCGTCGGGTGACATCTCTACCAGCATCGGCTCGTTTCCGGGGCGTCCGCCGGCGGTCCCGGTGCCGGATCCGACTTTCTTCTTGCGCCGCCGCGGCTGAACGTCTGCTGGCCGCCGCCGCACATGGAACATGATGGAGCCTACAACAAACACACACGGGATAAGTCAATGTAGAAATGGAAGCAAATGACACAAATTCAAACACACAACACTCGAAAACAGTACATTAATTAATCATACTTATTTGATTAACTTAAAAGAAAATGCTTGGTTATCGCTTCTATTTAAAAGTTGAAGAAACAGTATAGGGCGCAGCTTATAAATTTTAATACACGACCGCTTTTATCAAGTCAAGCGACCCTTCTTCGACAGTAAGGTAAACGTCCACAGTTACATGGAAGTGGTTACTAAAACAGTGGTGCTTTTTAAATTGCATAATTTATATATAGCAACCGAGGAAAGTGGGTCTTTGGTCAGGGTGGTGGGTGGTTGTCGTAGGGTGAATGCCAACTGTAAACCTATATCTATGTATTTCTACGCTAAAAATATAATGATTGACGAAATGAGTGTTGTTTCTAGTTATTTGTAATTTGGATAACTGCTTCGAATTTGTTGTGATAAATAATGCGCAGACTGATCCTCTAAAAACTTATTGACCTTCTAATGATGGACACTTTCTTTCTGAACTTTTCTCACAGTTGGTCGCAGTAACTAAGCTACCCTGACCAAACGGGTTAGGTTAGGTTGGAAATGTGAAGAACCACGCGCGAGCCGAGCGAACGAAGCGAGCGGTACCGCGGCAGCGTCCGGCAAGCGCTAAATCCAAATTGGTCGCAGTTACTTGACTATTTAGTATTTATAGGACCCCAAAATAAGAATTATTTGATGTCCACAAAAAGAGGCGCAATCATTATATTACAGTGTTCAATAATATTTTGAGGAGCCGCAAAATGCGAATTATAAGAGGTTCGATTAAATACATACCTTACTTTAATAATTTGTGTGTATTTATTTTAATAGTGCTTAGCCGAGCGTAAAGAGCCTGTCTCGGATCGATCTCTGATCCCGAGCTCATTTTTATACAGTCTCTTAGCTACTGCCAATAAATCACCTTGCTTTAGACGTTTCATAAATAATCTTCATAAGATCAACCTATTATATATACCTACACTAGGCCGCAAAGAAAGCGGGTCGGTTATAAAAAATGCGATAACTTTTAAAATATTTAAGCAATCTTTTTAAAATAAAAACTAAAGGCTCTTACAGACTAAGGCGATATCGCGGGCGCGACAGGCATATTTTTGCCTGTCGCGCCCGCGATATCGCGTTTGTATGCAGGAGCCGTAAATTAAAGTTTATTTCATTACAAACATAGGAAGAAGTGAAACCTGTTTTATTTATTATTTTTACCGACTTCAAAAAAAGGAGATAATCAATTCGATACGTATGTATGTAATATTATTGGAACTGAAATATATTCACATATGATAATCTATTAGGGATTCCAAACAAATATACAACATTTTTATAGGTGTATGTATGTTCGTCCACGCATTTCTCCGAAACTACAAATCGGATTGTGACCAATATTTTTTTATTGGCTTACATTTACCTTAGACAACAGTGCAAGTTTCATCAATATCGATTCACTAGTTTGCAGGATAGGGACTAATACGTTTAAGTGTGACGGCCTGGCTTATTGATACGAGCTACGGGCGTGGTGTCTAGAAAAATCATCTTAAAACCTTGGTCAGATTCTAGTGCATGTAAGAAAAACCGGCCAAGTTCGTGTCGGACCACGCACAATGAATTTATCCGTAGATGGGATGAATTTATCCCAAGAACAAACTTACGAGTAACATTGTACTTGAAAGACATGTTCACCCCTCATACATTCCAACTGCAAATGTAAGTTTGTGCGCACAATATTGAGTGAATTATCATGTTATTTTAAGACCATAGACTTCTTAAGGTTTTCCTGTAATGTATAAGTAAAGACTTTTAGATTTTTCAAAATTTTAGGCACAGTAGTTTCGGAGATAAGTCAATTTTCATATATTTTTCTTAAATAACTTTAAAAAATATTTATTTTAAAATTATAAAAATAAATATCTTTCCGTTTTTTCCTTTTGAGGTACGGAACCCTAAAAATCATAAGGAAAATCAAAATATGAACTATTCAAAACGAAATTATAAGTAGTTAGGAAACAAAAAACGGGGCCTACTTTTTTTGTCGTTGCCAGCAAAACCATGTTTTATATTTGATAGGTAGGTACTTTTCTTAAGTGTTGCCAGCACTAAAATTGAAACAAAAAAAATGTAGACCCCTAATTTGTTTCCTACCTACTTTTAATTTCGTTTTGAATAGTTCATATTTTGATTTTTCTTTTTTGATTTCGTTTTGTTGGTTAATGTCGTGTCTAGATAAAGATATTATTTCATAATTTTAAATTAATTTCTTTTTGAAATCGTGTTTTTTAAATTACTTTTTTATTTGTGATTGTATTAGAAACCATAAATAAAAAAAAAGGCGATTTTTAAAATTTTAACAACATAAAACATTTGTTTTGTTTCTAAGGCATTTCTTGTGCAGTAATTCATTATTCTGATCAAATTCAATTAAAAACATGCCACTGACCCCTGAAGAGTGAACCAAAATTCTGTCAATGCTTGAAGCCGTTATACAGCGAGAACTGTTGCTGTGCCGCTATCAACCGTTCAAAGAGTGCTCCTGCGATTTGAAGAGACTGGATCCAATATTCGCATACTAGGAACAGGCCGAACAAGGTGCACAACAGCGCGGGAGGATCGGTATAAATATGGTGTCAACAATGTTGAGAAATCGATTTCAAACGGCTGTTGAATTAAAAAATCACCTAAGTGCTGCAGGGAGCAATCCGAACACGTGCACAGTGAAGCGGCGTCTTGCTGAAGCAAACTTGAAGCCATATACAGGGTGGAATTTTGTAATGCCACCTGGAGGGAAAGTACTCTTAGCACTGCAGATAGAAAGTTTTACTCAAAGGAAACATTCCTTTATTTTTGAATAGAAAACAAACTGCATTCAAAGATTTTCGAAAATTCTCTTCTCCCACACCCGGGAATCGAACCGGCTAAAATCTGAAAAAAATATACCCTGTACTTTTATTGCATCGATCGTTAGGGTCAATTATAAGGATGAAATCTCTCTAACAAACATAAATTAAATGAAAGGAAAACCAGGAAATCTTAAATTAATTTAATTATTTACAAAAAATGGTAAACTAACTAATTAGTTGCTCGAAATGGGCTCCATTCTCTTGGATACACAAATTTATTCTTTTAACGAATTCATTTCTAGTAACCTTTAATAAAGTGTTGTGGTGAATATTATAAATCGTATTCTGAACTTCAACTCTCAACTCGTTGTCATTAACATAAGATTTCATGTAAATTTGATTTTTTACATATCCCCACAAAAAAAATCTAATGGGGTGAGATCTGGCGATCTCGCAGGCCATCTGATTGTGCCGTTTGTACCAATCCAGGTATTAAAATGGTTATTAATGTAGGCAGTAGTGATTCTGCTGTTATGTGCTGGAGCACCATCTTGCTGTAGAATTATTTGGTTTCGCTCTTCCTCGGGGAAACCATTTAACTCGTTTCTTAAGAGATCCAGTATTTCAATATACTTGACAGTGTTTAAATGACCTTCGTACACGTGGACTAACACTACATTATTTCTCATAATTCCGCACCAAACGTTGAAAGAAAATCTTACTTGATTGTTAGTTTCATGAACACGAACAGGATTCACTCGAGACCAATAATGGTTATTGCGGCGATTGTACATGCCATTATTGCTGAAGTTGGTTTCGTCAGACCATACAATGTTACTCAAAAAATTAGGGTTTCGGTCAATTTCTCCAAGCATGTTTTCACAAAATTGTAATCGTCTGTCACGATCCCCAATATGCAATTTTTGCACCAACCGACCTTCACGATAGCATTTATACTTATACTTTTTCAGCACTTTAAGTACGCGAGTGTGGGTTGTTCCTAATTCATCGGCAGCATCTCTACTTGAAGCCTTTGGAAATGATTCAAAGTATGTTAAAACATCTAGTTCAAAATCGAAATAGTTTTGCTGAATAGTTTGCCGTCTCTTCTTGAAACCACCCGTATTCTTTAAATTTTCTACCATTCTTTTCAATACGAACCGAGTTGGTGCCTGTCGGTCTTGATATCTCTCTCCATACCACCGCCGAGCTAGATTCACGTTTTTGTTATTTAAAAAATAAGCTTCCATTAAATCAAACTGTTCTTGATAAGCCATTTTGACCGTGAGACAAAATGTGAAATGAGTTGTAAAAACAATCAAATGTGAATAACAACTATGACAATCTAATTTTCAAATTTTAATCTATCATTCCATATTTAAATTACCTCATACATGCAGCTACGAGTATGTCGCAAAGGAGTCTGCATTACAAAAGATGGATGTTAGTTAAAGAGCTTTAACTTGACTCATTGAATTTGTAACTTCAGATTTCCTGGTTTTCCTTTCATTTAATTTATCATGTTTGTTAGAGAGATTTCATCCTTATAATTGACTCTAACGATCGATGCAATAAAAGTACAGGGTATAAATTTTTCAGATTTTAGCCGGTTCGATTCCCGGGTGTGGGAGAAGAGAATTTTCGAAAATCTTTGAATGCAGTTTGCTTTCTATTCAAAAATAAAGGAATGTTTCCTTTGAGTAAAATTTTCTATCTGCAGTATTAAGAGTACTTTCCCTCCAGGTGGCCTTACAAAATTCCACCCTGTATATAGACCTGAAAATGGTCCAAAACTCGAAAGGCAGCATCGAAATTCAAGGCTGAGTTATGCTAGAGAACACATGAATTGGAATCTGGATGACTGGTCAAGAGTAATGTTTTCGGACAAGTAGAAGTTCATGCTATACACGCACTATGTAAAGCAAAGAGTCTATAGAAGACCAGAAGAGCGCTATAACCAAGCTTGCATTGAAGAAAAACTGCCATACGGAGAAGGCTCCAATACACGTGTGGGCTAGAAATTCTTCCGAAAGCCTCACCGTGCTAGTGGTGATAGAAAATGGCACTTTAATTGCAGAAAGATACGTGAATGAAATCTTAAATGAGTATCTTTATGCAAGACAACACTCGTCCCCATATAGCTCGTATAGTGTTTGACTACCCTGACGATGCCAGCAAGCAGCCCAGACTTGAACACCATGCATCTACCATGCCTAGGACGAACTGGGACGACGTGTACGCCAGCGAAATTCCCCTCCAATCACGCTTCGTGATCTGAAAGAAGCACTGATAGAGGAATGGGAGAATATTCCTCAGCATCGGCTCAGAAATCTGGCGGAAAGCATGCCAAACCGTATAACAGCTGTATTAACAGTTCGTGTCGCCAATACAAAACACTAAAATGTGTAACAATTACATATTTGATACCCGTAGCACATCAAGCACAAATCAAGTGAAAGTGGTTATTTTTACTTAACTTTACTTTTATTTAAAATAAACTTCATAAATTTTTATGACATTGATTTAAGCACTATAAAATTGTCGATAATACAATCCTTATTTCATAAAGCTAGCTCCAATATTTTGGAAGTTATTGAGGTTTTTGTCACCGACCCGCTTTCTTTGCGGCCCAGTGTATAATGAAAATATACCTATAAAAGTTCCTATGTAAGTTTTCAATGAGCAAGTAAGGTATATCTACAATTAACATGGTTTTATTTGGGTCGAAGCCTCAGCGACAGGTCAAGCGTATTGACAATTTATACTTATTTCATGATCGAATGTGTCGACAGGAACTATTCGTTTATATTACCTATGTGAGAATAAATCGGCTTAGAAGCAATAGGAGAAATAATTTCTTGATTTTCTATTCTATTTTAAATAAGATATTTAAGTAAGTCAGATATAACATAACAAGCTGTTGCTCGCGACTTCTTCTGCGTGTATTTCATCGTTTTCTTTATACAAATATCCAGGATGAAAAGTAGCTGTCCTTCTCCATTTTCCAGTAGGCTACTTATCTGTCAAATTTCATAACAACTGGTTCAGTGGTTTAAGCGTGAAAAGGTACCTACAGACAGACACTTAGGTAACAGATTTACGTTTGCTTTTATAATATTAACTTTAAAATATTACTATGGAAGCATGGATTATACATAGCTGACCAGTGCCTTCCCGCGACCTAGACATCTAAGCATTGGGTCAACCGGGTGTATTGCACGCCGCGCCGCCGCCGTTCCGGTCGGTTCGGCTCCGGTCTCCCTACATTTCCCAACCGGAATCGTAATTATCACGTTCTCAGTCCTATGATCCCAGGTTCACAAGTTGCTGACGTTTATATTACCTTCGTCTCATTGCTTTTCAGGACACTGCTGAGTTGAAAGTTTACACATTTCAAGTAATGGGGGTATTTCCCAAGTTTGTCTGCAATATTGTTCTTTGTAGGTATAATCTCATAGTTATGCAACTTTAAATGCACTCTTGGGAAAAGTCTGAATGATAATCCTTGTTCTTCTTCGGGATTTTTTATCCGTTATAGTTTACATTACCCCGGAGACCCATGAGATAAATGTTGCCTACATAATATTTACACAAAGATACTTTTCTTTTGCTCACACATGTAAATACTTCCATTTCTATCCAAGGATTTTATACCTCACCGTCAGAACACTCATATCTTACTTTTACGACCAAATAAAATAGATTGGGGGTTAAATAAATAAAGAGCAAGTGTTATTATTGATCGTAATAAACCGCTTTTAAGGTTTTATTTCTTTTATTGAACCTACTTTTATGAAATTACAAAAAAAAACGAAACGTAGATTTAAATTTGTATTGTTACAAGGTAATGAAACAAACACATTTGTATTACAAAGGAATTCTATTACAAATAATTGTATAACCTAAACGAATTCATAATTGATTAGCTGTTGACGAAAAACTCATTGGAAAATGTTCAGCGCCGTCTGGCTAAAAGTGAACGAAATTCATCCTGAAAACAATTTTTTGGCGTATCCGGGCTTTGTCGGTATCGTTTTTGCAGCGATGCAGTTAAAATCCGAAAAAAGCTAGATGAAGTAGAAAAAGAAAAGAAAGAAAATACGCTTATTTGCGGTAAACATAACGCAAAATGAACACAACACACGAAATAACAAGTTGGGGAAAATATGCGTCACATCCACGCAAAACGGCCATCAAGTGAATCACCGAAGAC
Organism: Atethmia centrago; assembly: GCA_905333075.3. Taxonomy (NCBI): domain Eukaryota; kingdom Metazoa; phylum Arthropoda; class Insecta; order Lepidoptera; family Noctuidae; genus Atethmia; species Atethmia centrago. Next base: position 22,531,563 of record HG995374.1, on the reverse strand, counting down.
ATTTTGTTTTTTTTTTTGATAACTCAAATACTGGGCTGTGTTCTACGAATTTTAGGCTAACTTCCGTCTTATAAAAATGTAGAGGTTCACCAATTTCTAACACAAGCTATAGTACACCTTACAACCGTCGTTAGTTAGTAATTAACAGGTACGTCCTGAATACATTGCTATTCCTTTTAGCTACATACCTACTTAATTAACTTGACCACGTACCTATTCGTGGTCGAAAGTTAATTTATGTATGGCTGTACAAACATAAATGGCAGTACCACAACGGATCCTGGGGGACATTACCCTAATAGCCACACTTGGCAGTTTGGCAGTAGTATTAGTGATCGCATTGTATGGTGTTATTAAAATTAAGGCTGATATCGTCGTTTTTATTATGCGTGGTCTAGTTATAGAACGAATGACATTTTGATTGAAAGTGCAATACATTTTTTTAAGAAGGAACCCCTCACGAATAGTAAAATGTTTTTTTTTTGTCTTTATTTTCTGGTCATTCCTGTTTAAGGCTCCTGCAGACTGGTGCGATATCGCGGGCGCGACAGGCAGCAATATGCCTGTCGCGCCCGCGATATCGCCCCAGTCTGCACGAGTCTTCATTACTTGTAAGCAGTAAACAGAATTCTTACCTACAAGACAAAAAACACATTAGCTAAGTGAATAAAGACATAATTAACCCAACTGGGATGGAGAGACGAAGTCATTATGAGGGTAGGTAAACTTAATTGTATAACAACGAAGAGGAAACTTGGTAGATTGAAACCGAATTCACCTACATTTTAGATACGAAGTGCTCTAATTTATTCTTCGCAGGAGCCTTAGCACTTACACTGTACATAATGTCACTTTACAAACGATCTCATGGCTTAACACAATTTGAGGATATTTCAGAAGTGCTACATTTAGTGGCATCGTATTTAGGTAAGTGCACTCGAAAGCGTGTTACGTTGTGCGCAGAGAAGGGGGCTGATGGAGGAAGAGGGGACGTGCTACGAGTGAGACAAGCCCGCCTCTAGTGTCAACATCATTAGTGTCTACATTGTCCCGTTGCTCTCTGCAGCTACGAGAGTTGCTACGAACTACAACTTTCGTAGGCCGCTGCATAAGATCGGAATTACTCACGGTGAAGAAAACCTCTGGGGGCAGCAACCTAGTACAATATTTTTCTAACATATCAATTGAAAAAAAAGGTAGGTACATAACAAGTTACTTATTTCAACTTAAGTACTAAAACAGATATTTAACGAAAATACATCTGGTCATTGATAGCAGTTTAAGCACACCTTGGCGACGAGCAACTCCGTTACCATCTCATTCGCAATACATACAATATTAAACAGTATCAATCATACTGTAGACGTCTGAGGTAATGATCGATGGAAACAAATAAATAATTTGTGATTAATTGTGTGGCACCCTGCCGATATTGGGGACGGAGAAAATCAGTCATTACTTTTGAACTTTGTCAGTAAAAGTTTGTGTATTTACCGAACTTTCAATGTGGAGTCCAGTCCACATCCAGAATAAGGTTACTTATAATTAATTAGCACACAACAACACGCATAACAAACTACTTACGTACCTGCGTTACATGGAAATTTGTATTGGAAACCGGGTCAATAGTCACATATTTGGCGAAGTAAGCCCGTTTGAGCTCAAATATACAATGGAATTGTGGCTTATGGGGCCGTTTGTGCAATATAATACACATATATAAACAATGCACTTGGGTTCAACAGAATGGCAAAATCAATACTTAAACCGAACAAGCAATGGAATATAAATAATAAATTATTAACTAGTTGATCATTTTATAGCAAGGGGGTTGTTCAGTTTAATCCGCAGTCAAGACGTCAATTGCCACGTCTTCACCGAAATTGACGTCCGCCGTGAACTTGCCCACATCCTCTCTAAAGCTCTTTATCCCGTGCTTTAATGCTGGCTATGAAATCTCTCATCATCATGAAATTGATGTGTCATAAGTCGCAAGCAAGCACGCTAAGTAGGCAATTGAAAAAATAATTAAATAATAATGGCATTTCTAATATTCCATTGCATCTTTGGACAACATTTTTGGAGATAAACAATTCGCTATTGTGGTCAATAGCACTAAAAACACTGAACACACCACAGAACAGTTTATACAAGACGTGTGAGTACGAACACTGTAAACCTGAGGAACGATTACCTAGCACGACTTCCTTTTTATTATTTCGCAAGCGAGAACTAAATGATCTGCTGAAAAGCATATTTGCGAGCGCGATTAGTATTTTCTTTAGCCATAGCCAGCCGGATACTATAAAAGCGAAGCGCGTAGTAAGTTCAAACCGACCGGCGGTCTAATTGTAACTGGACTGAGTGGCACACCACCACTACGTCATACACAATGTACCACCACCGAGGCACCGGTGCCAGCCGGTCGCCACTTAAGGCGCAGATATATGATTTTAGTGACTTTTAAACCTGTTATTACGCCTTCATATAATGCAAGTAAGTTATGTAAAAAATGTATGTTAAACTCTAGTTTAACATACACGTCAATTCTATAATATGTGAATATTTAAGTATTGTAGTAAAATACTATACATGAAATAAATTCAGGAAGTAATACCCAAAGCATAAAACACGATATTACTTTCAAACTACTTAAGATATTTTCATTTTCATATTTTTTAGTATTAACAGACTATTTTATTATCTATAGCATTTTTTTTTAATAATCATATTTCGTTACTAAAAAATAATATTCCCTATGATACCGAACGCTGGCGGCGCGGCGGCGCGGCGTAAGCGCGACGCGCATTTGTATGACCAAGGTCAACGACGATTACCCGATCCTTAAGTCATAATGCAATACAGGTTAAGGACTATTTTATTGGTTTTACCTAATTTTATGTGACCACTAAACGTCGAGACACGACGACAGATGTCACATTGTACATAATATTATATGCAAGGTGTAATATAATACATAAACTGGTCCGACGTCTATTATTCTATCGCAGATGTCGCGATGTCGATATCGTAATTGGTCATGTCAGTAATGAATTAATCGATCATTCATATGCGTTCAACAACATTAAATTCAAAGAAGACTTTAAAGCGCCTGCATATTTATAACTTATCATGTCGCTTATGAAAAGTTGCTGAATATGAAAAATAAAATTATTAAAGTTTGTTAAAATAATTGCAGGATTGTCATTGAAATTGCGACCACAACAGTTAATTAGTAAGTAAGTATTATTATTATTATTACTTCCTTACTTGGTAAGTAGTCAGGTATTTAGAATACACATTTTGGCAACTATAATGCAAATTGCCAAAGCCGATATGTCAGAATGATAAGTTGTTGACGTGTTATTGAGGGATGACCCATTTTTCCCAAAACTAATTAACAAGATATGGCACCTGATGACGAAGGCGAGTTTCGGAAATGACAGGACCTGGCATTCTCTATATTGGGCGCGGCAGCGGTCGGCTACTTGGCGGGTCGTCGCCACGTCGCGCGTCGCGACGGAGCTTATACCTACAATATACCTGCGTTACGTTGCGTGCCTGCGTGACCTACGGAATTTGTATAATCACCTCACCTGTTGCTAGTTCACAAATAATAATAGTCAACAAATCGACACAACTTACTCCGATACAATCGAATCCCTATGCTTCACGTGTCAGATTGAATAATTAAAATTTTTAGTGCGCTGACATTTAGTACGACATGAATTGCTGTTTTCAGTTTAATATTCTTTCAGTTATGTATCGATTGAATTGATACTGAACCAATTACGGTTGAACCAGTTCATCCATTGTGCTGACATCTAAGTTATATTTATCGGAGCCATAACAATGGGCATTTCCGTTTGGAGATGTCTGATGTACGCTCGGTGTTATACCCAGATGTGGGTACAATACAGATTTTAAGCACTTGGCTTGCTTCTGTAGTAAAGTACCGATAGCAATCGCTCCTACGAAACGCCACTCAACATTTAACACTAAATGATATGGGACCGTCGGTCGGGTTCATATAGGAGAAAACCTCATTTTCTAAAAGGTCACGAAATATAAATGTGTATAGCATAATCCATTCCACACCCTTTTCCTTTCATTGGGGCAAATAACTCTCAAATTACGCTTTATTTTCAGAAACATTTTGCGATTTGCTTTATTTGTGGTTTTTTGCTAGCTTAGAGGATTATATCCAAGATAAGAATGCTTGGAGACATGCTGGTCCAGCTCCATAGGACAATCTAGAGTCTAGACAAAATCAAACTAATTGCTATTTTAATTGTACAATTTATTATTTTATTTATTTATTTTTTATTATACAAATAATAAATCAATGTTGAATTTAAATTCTGTGATTAATTTAACTCACACACTGACCTATTACTTTATGTATTATTTTTAGGAAAACGTATACTTTTACAATATTTGTAAATATGTGAGCATCATGTACCTATCACATAATCAATTTATCTGTCATTGCTTTATTTTTCATTCTTTTTTTACCTATTTCGGTATAGTAATTTTATTCTAGGTGCATCGTCTTCACATATAATTTTAAAATGTACCTATACAAAATTTTGTAAAACATTTTAAAAGATTAACGTCGGAGTTTCTTGCCCATTCTTCTCCATACGAAACTACCTTTTGGAAGGGGCAACTAGAATAAATTCTTTTTTTTTTTGTAAATTTTGACGTTCTAATGTGCCTTTTATGTGCCTATTTGAAATAAATAATTTGACTTTGACTTTCAGAGTTGATGTTGTATGACGTCTAATATTATTTTTTTAAGAAGATCATTGTTAGGCTAGGTAGCATTTGACTGCCCCGTAGGTCTCGTGGGCGCAAGCGCGACTGCTGGGAATGGAGTCCTGGGTTCGATTCCCAGGCAGTGTTATTAGGTTTTCCATTAGGAATTTCTCAGTAGCAGCCCGGAGTTTGGAAGTAGGTGGTGTGATACCCCCGTGCCTCGGAAAGCACGTAAAGCCGTTGATCCTGCGCCAGATTTCTCCAAAGTCGCGTAGGACTGCCATCCCATCGGACTATGAGAGTAAAGGAACAGAGCGTGCACCAGTTTGAGCACACACTTGTGCACTACATATAATATCTCCCCCGTACCTGACTAATCTCCGTTGAGATTGGCCACCGTGACCCAAATTGGTCGTAGGATATTATTATTATTTGGGAAGCTACGTCATTATAGAGTCCGAACCAGGATATACACTTTGAATTACCCCTTTGGTCCACTGGTTACGTGGCTTACTTGGTTCTGATATTACTACCAAGTCACCCACTTTAACGGTTGGTACAACACCATTTAAATTAATTAAAATAGAAAAATATTACGTTGACAATAATTATGTATATAATCTGCGACAAACTGGATGTGGAAAGCGGTGAAAAGATTTATATAGCACAACTTGAGAGAGAAGCGTATGTGTAGCAGTGAAAAAGAGCTGCTATTTGAGATTAAACTTTATTGAATAAACATTAGAAAAAAAAATATTTAAAAAAAAAAATCTGCAAAAACACATAACTGAAAAGGGAAAAACAAGCATTATAATCTATATAATTTTGGTATCGCAGGCGGGACAATCAAAAGTTACACCCTATTTAGAGTTATTCTACTGTCTCCGCCTGCAAGACCAAACTTATATAGATTATAATGCTTGTTTTTCCCTTTTCAGTTATGTGTTTTTGCAGTCGGGTTTTTGTTTTTTAAATAATTTTTATTATTTCAAGCTTTTTAGTTTTATTAATATAATTATATTATTTGAAAATTACTCATTACTAGCTTTTATTTGATACCAATATTGTTGCAATTAATTTTTTAAAAAGAACTTCCCTTCCTTTTTTTTATATTTGCAGATGCAATTTATAAATATTTTATAGCCTATGTCGCTCCAAAAAATAAGACAAATCTAAGGACACATACGTTAAAATCCATCAAGCCGTTTAGGCCACAGAGCGTGCCAAAGAAATAGACATACATACATACATACATACCTACATACATACATACATACATACATACATACATACATACATACATACATACATACATACATACATACATACTCTAAAAAACATTACCCTCCTGAGGCAGTCGGGTAAAAATCTGAGCAGTACATTATTGCATGCAAATATTTTCTTAAACGCATTCATAGAAATATTTGCGTAATTTAAGTCTGAACAATACGCGGTACCACATGGTCTTACATCAAAGTATGCTACGATAACATCGACGGAAGGTGGGTGCAGCAACATATGACATGCCGACGACGACCGATGTCGCCGGCACGCAATGTTGCGGCGTCGCGTCGGACCTTGCGTAAACATAACAATGAATGTATGACAGGGGCAGGGCGGACGAACATGTGCTCGTGTGTACCGACGACCGACAATGCGGGGACAACAATACAGCTAAGGAGAGTTACACAATTACCTAGCAAAATACACATCGCTGGTTTGAACATCTCTCTAATAATAAATTACCCTCGACGACGATATCAAGCCGCGTATAATTCTTGTGTGTTGTAGTTATCAGTCGCTGTCCAAGATAAAAATGGGGCAGCCATTATGTAAATATAAATATATAATACAAAAAAAATTTTTTAGTGGCTCTTCGAATAGTTTTGGACGACAACATCAGTGCAATGGCCATTACACGGTCTACCAGGTTATGTTGGCAAAAGAACATAAGAAACTACAACGGTTCTCTCAAGTCTTCCAAGATAACAATGAATCTTTCAGGAAATAGGCCCTGTCCTCGTTTTGATGCAGTGAAAACAAAAGATTTATTCAGCGGAAGTTGAAAATCTGAACTTTTGCATAATTAGCACTCTTTTACGCTTTCATGTTAAGAATGGACATAAAAGAGGACAGGTATTTTATTCCTTATTACATTAAGAACAAACTGCGACTGTTTTCGTTCCGCTTACTTTCTGAAAGCCGGAAAATATACAATATCAAGTTTCATTCATTTAAGAGGTTCTTTTTATTTTTATTCCTAACACGAAAACTTATATCAGTCTACATACAAAACATTTCAGAAATTACGTTTACATTCACAAAATTATTAAAAACTGAACCTAATTTGAATCAATACAAAATTCATGAAAGGCATTAAAAGCAGAAACGCTGAAACATTTTCATAAATTTGAATTGCAACAGTAACTGTAGACCTTTGATTTTCCAGATCATCAAAGACTGTATTCCTTTGATGCAAATGTCGTTCACTTAAAATTTTAGGGAGGCTTCACGGGGAGAGGTACTCTGCGTGAATAACTAGCCGCCTGGCGTTCCTCTCAAAATGGGGTTCAAAACGTACCACGTCCCTTTTTATGACAGGTTTAGCATAATTATTTGGTCATTCTACGCGCCTTTTCCAGTCAATCAATTTTCAAAAGATTGAGATGATAAAAGTTATTTATTTTGGTCGGAACAGTTTTTTAGTATTTTTATTCGAATCCTTGAGAGAACGTGCTAAGATTAATAAAAACACCCGTATAAACTAAGGGGTGGCCAAAATCATCAAGAAATAAAAGAAAGTCGATAACAACAGTATATTACTATTGCGAGGATAGCACCGTCACTGCTTATCGAATCTAAGTATCGATTGTGGGTAGATGTGTGGTGTAGTTGTATATGGGTTATCGACCTCCCAGGGTGCATTAAAAGGAAGCAAGAAAAGAAGGATTTTCCTATATTTCTTAGACAACATAATTATCAAGAAATTATATCATTAGAATATAATAGAATAGAATAGAATAGAATACTCTTTATTATGTATGTACGCCATAAAAATTAGAGATGTAAATGTTGAAATTTTACAAGAGGTGACACAAGGGGCGGTCTTATCGCTAAAAGCGATCTTTTACAGAAAAGCTTTGGATGGATTAAAGGGAGAAGGAGAGACAATACTGCAGTGGTGTACCTTTTACACCCTACTAATATTATAAATGCGAAAGTTTGTAAGAATGGATGGATGGATGTTTGTTACTCTTTCACGCAAAAAGTACTGAACGGATTTGGATGAAATTTGGCACACAGATAGTTTATAACCAGGAATAACACATACGATACTTTTTATCCCAATATACCCACGGGGTCAAAATGTATGGGGGTGAAACCGCGGGGCGCATCTAGTATACAATAAATACATTACATACATAAAGCATAGGATTAGGATCAGCGACAGCGTGCCGTGGGTGCCTTATAGCAGACGACTAACTGATTTTGTGATAAAGATGGAACTAAGAGCCATCTACACCTTCATACATATAAATATTGCGGTCCCTATTTGTCTTTAAGCGTGGCGATCAAGACAGACTTCCCGCATCTATTGTCACGGTTCGTGGCAGTGGCAAGCACTAAACATATAACTAAGAATGCCATGTCAGATTGTGGATAATTTCCGCCTGGTAGTTACCGTATCTCTACATATAGGCTTGACAGTTATTTCTATAGAATAATATGCACATGTGAATAATGGCTATCTATCCCAAGAGATTTTATACCGTCAACTGCAAACTGTATGTGTACGTTTCACCTATTTATAATTCTTCAGGCAACTCAAGTGATAGTTTTTTTTTTATAATAAAAACGTTATTGACTTGAATAACAAAACCCTCCTATGTTAATAGCACGTGCTCCAAGATCATTTTGATTTCTTCGGAACATCTTTAGGAATATTGTGAAGAATTCCTATCACGAAGTTTGTGGAGCGTTGACATATTAAAGATCCCTCAACAAACCTAAGATGAGACGAAAATATTAATGTGACGTGACAAGTGAACCAGGAGAATTACTTTTAGTACATGTGACGAGCTGCCAAGCTCTCTTATAATACAAGGAAAAACCAGGGTACGAACTGTGTTGTGAGTAGGGCCCAGCAATTACGTTTCCGACATAATAATTATTCAGGCGAAAAACGATATTTGAAAAATTTCAGCGGTCGGTTGTAGGCCTGTTGACTTCATTATGCATGAAAGTATATAACAAACTTTTGGGAACTGAGATTTAAGACGAGAGTGGATTTATAATTAGTAGCTTAGCCTCTGACTTCTAAACTTCTTAAGAATACTTTGCTGAGACCTCTGAATTGCAAATAATACTCAACGCTTGCGGCATAGGTATTGAATATATTCTCTTGTTCGATCCAAGTTACAATCACAGCGTGATGCAGATTTCTAGATATTGGTTTTAATTGTTGTTCAAATTGCTTAAATTTTCTTTTGTGAAGACGCTGAATATTCAAAATGTTTTTACAATTTTTATAGATTGCGAAGCGCAAACAATAAAAATAAACCTAATTTCGTTTTAATACGCTTGAAAAACTAGACAGACTTAGAACATGAAATCTTTATATCGCCAACGGCTGACATAGTCGCCTAGTCTAGTACCCTTGATCCCGTTAGAAAATCACCCTGTATATTGTTTTGCATTTCAAATATTGTTTCTGAACCATTTTGTATAGGCACTTGTGAGAAAGATCGAAATGGCTTGGGTTAACCCCAGAGGGAAACGGCTAGCCGCCGACGCCCTTTTTGGGATAAAGGCTATACTTACTACAGTTTAAGGGGCACAAAAAAACTCAGTTTGTAAAAACCTTCGATAACTATTCATCCATAGGATTATACGGAACAAATTCGTTTAGGGATGAATTTTGTGTAAATACTTATATCTTTTACACGAAAACTCTTTTTACTTTTCAAATACCGTACATACAAATACAGTCTACTTTTCATTTTATATTGCATATTTATCGATAAGTCTATCCATTGATTTCCTGTACGTTTATTATTGCGGAAAATAACACGCCCGCAACTTGCAACACAAGGAGAAGTTCGTAAACAGACTTGGCTTAAAATACGGCATCTCAATTAGTCTGGGCTGCGGGTATTAGTAGCTAGTTTCCTGCCACGTCAATCAACGCCCTTACAGACCTGAAGTTACTCTAAAAATAGTTTTGGGTTTCCCTATTTTCGGTTTCAACGTCGAATTCTGTATTAATCAACGCGCTAAAGCGTGAAAATCCTAATGAAGTTGAGATGATTGTCTGAAAAACCAAATCTATGTCAGAGAAGTTGGACGCCTGATAAAACTTTTGTTAAATTAAAACGAACCTCGATAACTAATTTATACTTCGTAATTGTTAAGTTACAACAGTTCACGCGGTAAATTAAAAACGTGTCAGCGGCAGCGCCAGCGCTGACAATATTGTGTTATCGGATAAAATCAGCAATAAAGAAACAGAAGAATGGCGACAGTTAACTTGCGCAGTCTAATATTAAGTTAACTACTAAGTAGCAGTGTACAATTGAACATGTGCATGGTATTTTATGGCAGGATATAGCCAACGTATAAGTATGCAAGCACGCGCGGGAGCGAAGGGTCAACAAATACATTACCCGCCAGTTTGTACCCGAACTAAATACACAAGCTATTCGTCTTCCAGGCAGTTTCTATTGGGTTAATAGAGCAGCTGTAGGATAAGGGCCTCTTACCTTGACATTTACTACTTGGTGTCGCAAATAAAGTAAAAAACAAAGTGTTATGGGTATGTCGGTGTCACACCCAGTAATAAGTTCTGCACAAAGATATTGGATGCCATTATTCGTGACCCACTTCACCGTGATACGCCAAAGGTAGTGATAATACTCTAATGCGCTTTGTATTCTATTCCATCGAGCAGAAAACATGATCTGGTTCTAAATAATAGGCGCATGTATGAAAATTATACCGTTGGAGAGAACATCTTTGTAACAAACGTTTTTGGTGTGCTTTCGCGTTATAGGTACCTGGAATTCTCGATAATGAGTATGGCTACAAAACTCTACACCTTCACTGTCGTACATGAAATAACTTAATTGTTTAAATTTCGTGGAATGTATTGAATATGGCCAGCTTTATTCGCAGTTTATAAAAAAAAAGCCATCAAAATGCCACTGACAAAAGTGTGGATGTTTGTTACTCAATCACGCTTTAACGGCGGATTTGGATGAAATATGATACACACTTGGATTAACATAATCATGGAAACTTTTGTCCCAGTAGTACATTCCTGTGATATTTTTTTTTTGGAATCTTTATGTGTACCATGTGTATGATACAATGTGCGTCTTATTTGTGCAGAATAAACAATTTTTCTTTCTTCTTTCTTACCGTTCAGCTAACTGTCCTGTATATTTTGTTTGCTATGTGTAATATCTACATGGCTTTTATTTAGTCCTTATGTTTTTAAGAAATGATGAACTTTAAATAATTCTTGTTACACCAGCATAGCAAAAGGCTCCCTTTTGCTATGCTGGTGTCGGCGTCCAATCTAACCAGATTCTGCTTGTTTTCAATATTTTATATGGAGTAACTGTTATCTGGCCACCACAACCCAATTATTGGTATCAATACGCAAAACTGTTAATATAATATTGGTAGTGTTTATTGTATCTTTCTCATTTTTATTGCGATTCCTGCAGGCTTAGCATGACACTCTCTATTTCTTCGAAGAATAGACACGGCTCTTTCTATACAAAGTGACATTTCGTTTCTCCATTTTTGACATCTCACCGTAGAAATCCTTCTACAATCTGTCATTTTGTCTTTCGTTTCTAACGATCTTTATCTAGGTCCTTTTTTATGTAGAAGGATTTCTACGGTGGGATGTCAAAAAGAAAGAGCCGTGTCTATTCTTCGAAGAAATAGAAGCTGGAGATAGTTCTTCATTTCTTCTTAAAGACCATACATGCATGCAAGATCACCCAGCGTCATAACTCAGCCATTTCGCTCCGCACGTATACACTATCGTTTATCTTCACTAACAAGTCGCCTTAGGGATCACTCTCAATACCAAATAATGCTAAAGGTCAAATTGTAACTGGCAGAATGAAAGACACACCACTTTATGGCGAGACTGTAAAAAGTGCTCTTTATCGCGACATTCTCGACGAAATAACTGGTTTAAGTCAAGACAAAAGAAACACTAGCGAGCTTTGATCGGTGACTACACAAAATCATTTCGAAAGTTTGGAACTTCCGGATCACACGGAAACTGCGAGTAGGTACTACATCATAGTGACAAAACAAGTTTGCAACTTACAGTCGTGCACCGGAATATATGTTAGACATCGATTGTTGGGTTCTTGAGAAACTATAACTCTATTTAACTCTTGCAAAAGTTGAGACTTTCAAGGACGGTATTATGCATATCGATTCCACGAAGGAACGGACATCGAACCGCGAAACGAGTTAAAAATACCGGCACCGGCGGCCGGTCGACCGGCATCTGTGGGCACACCGGTCAGACTAGTGTGCCGGCCACATGCGTTTGTTTACTATCTGCTTCGATCGCGGCTGCGGCGCCAGCGGTGGCCGCGGTGGGCCTAGCCGGCGATCACATTGCAAATTTTGAACAAAAAGTTTTTTCGTGCGAACTTACGGCGGAGGCCCCAATCCATGTCGAGGCGCGCGGTAAGTGAGGCGCGTGGCGCGGCGTCTGCGAGGCGACTGCCGCGTCCTGCGCCCGCACGTTCCCTCTCATGTATTCCCATTGCGAGCTGCGGCGAGCATTGTCCGACCCATGAGGAACCTTCTCGCGGAACTAGTGGACACGCCGACACAGTGCAACCACCAACTACATGCCACTACTTAAAATACTTTCACGAAGAATCTCCTCATCAAAATAAGACTCATTGATGCATTGATTACCCTATTAAGTTTGAACGCTCTTGATAATAGTTTTGGATCACATGCAGAATATATTTTTAGTCAAACAACACAGACCAAAAATATGTGTCAGTTCCAGTGCGCTCGTGACTGTGGTTTGGTGATTGTTCCGAGTTTTAATTGCATTTGGCAGTAGTGTTTCGGTTTTCTCTGTAGATAGCATGGAAGTAAATAGAGTGTCAGCTTCCAAAACAAATTCCTTCAATAGTATTTTGCTCAACTTAAAATTATTTTAATAATATTATGAAAAGTTTAATACTGAGGAAGATCTATTTATTAGGAATATATTTTATGAAGTTTTGAAGTAAGGACTACGTAAAGTAAGCAAAATGCCTCATTACCCTATAAAATTAAATTTAGTTCTGTTCCTCCCTTCAGGAACCGCCCTCCATCTCTATACATACCTACTACTCTACCTCAACATCAGTTTGGACCAAAGAATTTGTAGGTCGGGCTTATTGATGAAAAAGCGTTATCGGACAATTCGCTGCGGCCTACTCACTCATTTCCCGTTGGAGATTCGATTCCGTTTTATATCTCCATCAAATGTTCTATAGTAGATCATTGTCCTCGTAGGAGAACAATGAATAAGGCGTGAAAGGTAAGAGACAGACTTACTTTCGCATTTATAATATTAGTATGGGTTTTTATTTGTCATAAAACTGTAGGGGAGTCTCCATGTTTGTTGGTGTCCCAATTTGTAGTTACACAATTTGCAAGGAACCAAGCGCGATAATGTTTGAACTTGCAACGCAACTTAAGAGAGGTCACGTCCAGTTCTGATGGACCTCCGTAAACTATGATTTGATTGATGCATGACTTCGTCCTCATAAATGTAGATTATATTATATCTTAACCAGGGGGCCCAACCATCACCTCTTATAGCAGTATTATTATAATATTACTTCACAGTGGGAAAGTGATGGAGCTGTACAGGACTTATATAGCTCCATCTCTTTCTCATGCAGAAGTAATATTGAAGTAATACTGCTATGAGGTGATGGTTGCCCCCCTGAATCCTTATAAACATGAATTCTTCTACCGCTACAAGTATCTGATAACGTGAGGGGTGACTTTTCATACCTATGAAAATTATTTGGCCATTTTGCTCCGCAACGTTTAAGATAGACACTGATTAAGACGCTGACAACACCTAAACCGCGGTCACTGTCAGATTGCATAGAAAAGAAAGAGAAGCGCGACGACAAAACGCTTGTAATTTATTGCAAAATATGAAGTAATTAATCTATTTACTCAGAATTGAGTTGAGTAATCGAAAATAAAAAACAACCAAGTTCTGCATTAGAATAAGACGTACTTGTTATTAATTAAATACGTAATGGATGTTGATATTTAATACAGATATTTTGGATTAGAACTCAAGGTAAGAGGTTAGTTTAACGTTAGTTTGTATCGAGATTTTTTTTTCAAAACGTGTTTTGGTGACAACCAAGTTCTGGGAAATATGTTCAAAATTAACATATATTTTTTCCGCTACCACAAACTATACAGATTTGGCAATTTTCTTTCTTAAGAGAAGCCTATTTTGGTCAATTGGGTCTTGTCAGCGCCTTAAGATGCATTATTTGTTTAATTAACATAATGCTAACTAATATTATAAATGCGTAAGTAAGTTTGTTAGTTGGTTACGTTTCACGCTAAAACGGTTCAACAGATTTAGATGAAATTTAGCACGTGGGTAGAGCGTGACCTAGAGAAGATCATAGGCTACTTTTCATCCTGGATCGCAGAAGAAGTCGCGGGCAACAGCTAGTTACGTATTTGTTAGCAGCGGTCCGTCCGGCCCCTGCTTCGCACGGGTGCAATGGCCACATGTCAAAACATCAAGATTTTATAAGCTAAATCTAAGTTAAATAGTACAATATATCGTATATTTTTATTGATGTGTCTCATTAGACGGTGTAGAAATTTAACTTTTGTATGCCGTTTCTTTTGATATGACAAGGTGAACACATCTTCTGCTCTACAAACATAAATGCACCGGAAACAGCTCTGAGCATTACATTTTATGTTAAATTCTGCCACAATGCATCTATGTTTGCTAAACCAGGCCCGAGTATGACCGATAGAGCAAGTATAACCCGAATCAACATTGGGAACAAATTCCATCCAGAAATCGAACGTCCAGCGAGATTCAATTTCGATATTTGCCGTGAGACAAAGTTCACTAAGTAATGAACTAACTTTTGCTTTCCTGTTGGCTCGAATAGAACGTCCTTGCTGACCAGTTTGGATGTTTTGGTCACTCTGATTTCTAGCACAGATAAGTTAGGGAAGTTGTTACTATATAGATCTAATATTTATATGTAATTCGTTTGTTATCTGCAATTTGTTTTGGATGTCAATTTAATAAGCAATGTAAAAAATAAAATAAAATAAAAAAATATTATTAATAAAAAATAATGAGACTGGCAGAATTAGCACGCTCGAAGGCAGCTTAGCCTAATGATTTACATAAAATAAAAAAAATATCACCATACAGATGAACGTTCCATAGGGAAATAACAGCAAAAGGTATTATTACACGCGCGTGAACCTTGAACGTAATGTTTTACTGGAATCGTAAATTGCAAAACGTAGTTTACCGGTATTGATTTTCGACAGTATTATTAAAATAAGCTATTTCTTTGTATAGAATTAAATTAAAGAGTGTATTTTATTTAAATGAATTCATTATTAACATCATTAGAGTGTGCTCAGCCAGATGGTAGCGTCAAGGCTATCCCAGTACTGCAGACTAATGCAGACTCTTGCCAAGCTTATGGCCCGTACAGGTAGAAATTGGGTCTGAAAATGTTCATGGACTAAATTCGTAACTTGTCATGTAGGTACTTTGTTGAACCTGGAACTTGCCAAATCTAACAAAGTCAGTTCCTGGTTCAGCACCCTAATCATCATCATCGAGTCGAGTCATCTCTAGCTGCCGGGGTCGCGGGAAGGTACTAAAGGGTCACCGAGGCCCCCGCAATACAGGCAACGGAAGGAACACGGGCGGGTTTTAGTCAGTAAGAGTCTGACACACCCTCCCGCTCCGCCCAGAGCGGGAGAAGTTATTTGATGATTTCCCAACAAAAAAAAAAAGCACCCTAATTGGGCAACACACTATCAAACACAATCTGAATGATTTTGAAGGATATTGCTAATCCATTGCTTCATATGTTCGGTAAAATTGTCTGCTCCAAAACGTAAATAACACAATGAATGTTGTTGAACTGTCAAAATGAAACTCATTGCTAAAGTAAGTGTGTTAGGCAATTACCCCGCCGGTCTTACCACAGGCTTACAGCCACAACGAGGATAGCTGATGTCGTTATAAAGTTGCGGTTGCGAGCACCTAACTACCTACCTCACCTTACCTTTACCTTAAAAGTTACCTTTAGGAAAATTATAATTAATCATAAATGAGAATTAAAATACGACCCTATGTATGTGTACATTTCGGGCTGGCTTTGAACTCATTAGCTTCCTTCCAAAGGGTAAAAGCAATTATGATTATGAACCAACTTTGAAATAGCGAAAAATAAGCGTAACAGTTAAGCACTTTGATTGGACTTGTACTTATTGAACTTTTGTATGAAACAGCATATTTTTTTATAATACATACATTCATACATACATTCACGCCTTCTTCCCATGGGGGCAGGCAGAAACTATAGCACGTCACCTGCACCGCTCCTAACATACTCCTTTTGCTTCGCCTACGTTCATACATCTGGTCATACACGCACGCCGGTTGCGAGTACTACGCACCTGACCTTCCTGAAGAACATCACCAATTATGTCACCATATGTCCTCCTAGGGCGTCCGCTCCCGGCGTTTCCACTCACCTCTACTTTGTAAATACCTTTTGTTAGTCGCCTTTCATTCATCCTCTCAACATAACCAAACCACCTAAGCAGAGCTTTTATCCTGCAACGTTTTTTTATAAAAAAATGACGAAAATATCATCGCTGGTGGGTCAATCATGTAGGTACTGGATTATTGACAACAGTTTGCGCGTCGATGTCCAGTACAACCTGTATAACCAAAGGATACCTTAATCACAAATGTCGCAAATAGAGATGTGCTCTGCCTCTATCACATCCAAAATTCATATACGAGTAACATGAGACTGCTCAATAAACACAAGATTTGTATTCTCTTAGCATGAAAAGTGAGCGAGCGAGCTTGTTCTGGTTCTATTTAGTGTTGCCCAAATTCAGTCTTGGTCTTGCAGTCTTGGTCTTGTTCTTGCGTTTTTGCAAGACCAAGACCAAGAACAAGACCGCGTATTTTTAGCAAGACCAAGACCAAGACTGACCGTGCAAGACTTGAGCAAGAACAAGACATAGCCTGCAAGACTCTTGCGTCTTGCAGCTAGGACTTAGCGCTATTTCACTGAGTAGTTAGGTGTAACAGTTCGGTGTATAGGTAAGTACGCTTAGGAATTCTATGAGACGCAAAAAACTGTATCAAAGAATATGAAAAACTGGAGCTATGCGCATTACGACTAATACCATAAACATAGCGAATAAAAAAATATCTATTAAAATCAAACTGAGTGCATGCATAGTTATGTTTTAACCATCGGCACTTTGATAATGCGGCATCAAAGGTTTTCTACTTACTTCTCAAAGAAATTTGCCGCTTTTCGGAAGTACATGGTTATGATACACGCGCCGGCGGCTTCTTTTGAAATCTAAAACAATCGTTGCCGCCACACCGAAATCATAACATTTGTGACACTATTTGATTGCCGCCATAGGGCGTAGGTATACTCATGCAAAATAATTTCGAATTTTTTTAAGAGTACCTACAGGTGTTCCAAAGAATAAATAAGTTTCAGAGTGCTTAGAATGAAAATGAATACATTATACTGATCACGCAAGTAGTATTATGATTAGGATAAAATGGTAAGGATAGGTAGTAGATGTCATATTAATTCATTCTAGTAAGTATATATTATAATATTGATTACTTATATGGTTTTAAACTAATTACTTAGGTACTATTATTGTACATTTAGTCATTATATTTCTTAAGTTTTTACAAGAAAAAATAGCAAAAAAGTGTTCAAATATCACCCGTTTAATAAATATTGTAGCCACTTTTAAATATACTTGAAACGTGTAAAAAAATTCTACAAAACTAATAAAATAATATAAAAAGCGTAGGTACTTACCTACTAATAAAATAAAAAGCCTGCGATAAGAGTTTTGTATTACTTACCAGCCCGAATATCTCTGAGAGAGATGATGAGAGTAAGTATTTACTAGCTGTGCCCGCGACTTCGTCCACGAGGAATAGTAACTTTGGAGGTATAGTGACGTTCAGGACTTATTTATTTATTTTAAAACTTGTGTCATCAAACATACAAACGAACTCTTCAGCTTTATAATATTAGTATAGATGTACGCCAAAACATTCACTTATATGTAAAGAATAGTGATTGGCACTAATTCTATTTTATTCACGCGTCGCGTCTGTACAAGTAGGTAATAATTAGTGTGTGTTTGTACGCCGCACGCGGCATTGTTTGATTTGCGGCGGCATCCTTTTCATAGAGCCGGCACGTGGCGAGGCGGCGCGGTAGAAAGCAAGGAAACGTACTATAAATAAAGGAATTATTTTAATTCCAGTCATTTCCAATTGAGCTGTGCTTCGAGTCTAACTTAATAATTGTTTTTACTAATTCTCGTTGTTTTCTAAAAACGTATCACGTGTACAATTTAATATGAGTGACGAAGATTCAAATTATTCTAGTCCGAGTAACGAGAGTTTGAGTCACAGATCTAAAAGACCCAAAAGCAAATTTGAGGAGTTTTTCGAAATAATTCATGCATCCCAAACTGCCTTCTGTAAATTGTGCCAACATAAAAAGATTGAAATAAAAATGAAAAACAGAAACACTTCAGGCTTAAGGAAACATCTAATATCTTTCCACAAAAAGGAATCAGAAATATTTCTTCCTGTTAAACCAAAATTAAGTGGAGATATCACAAGCTTTTTAGTAACCGCTGGAAGAAGTGGACAGGTAAGAATATTTTTTTAACAGTTAAAAGAATTTTAACTCTGCGTAGCTATTCATGCGATACTTTCAAAAACGCCATTAACTTACGTAAGTATTTTTGAGTTAGTGGTGTTTTCATCTAGGGGTGCGACATATTAAGTATGTAATTATCGTCTTAAATATTTTTTATAAACACCCATATTTTCATTTAATCGGCCAGTAACAACTAAGTACTTTATTTTGGTAAATTACAGTACAGTGCAACCTTAATATAACAAATATCAATTTAACGATTTTCTCGATTTAACAACAACAAACCTCCTCCTCTTATACGCTCAAACCTAGTATGTTTTAAATAATAACACAAGATTTATTGTTTTGTTTCAGTCGGAAAACAGCAGTGACAACATCACGACAGCTACAGTTGATTGGGTGGTGAAAAAATATCTTCCCTTCTCATTTTTCGATGACGAAGCTACACAAGTATATTTTCGACGTATTTGCCCTAATATGGTGTTTCCTAAAAGGTCTACACTTAGAAGGAAAGTCAAAGAGCGATTTGAAGAGCTCCAATTGAATCTCAAGGAACGACTTCAACAATTATCATCTAAAATGTCTTTTACCATTGATGGGTGGACGTCAATTGCTGGTAGGAGTTACTACGGGGTTACTATTCATTATATAGACAACGAATGGAAATATCAATCTGTAGTTCTTGATTTTATACCATCACGCGGTCGACATATTGGGGAAGATATTGCAACGATTTTCCATGAATGTTTATTGGAATATGGCATAATTGATAAAATACAAGGTATCACGGTCGACAACGCAACTGCAAATACCAAATTTATGTATGAACTGGGCAAACAGCTGCCGCCACACTTTGATTCAGACAATCAACATTTCCGGTGCTTTGCTCACATTTTAAACCTTGGTGTACAAGATTTATTAAAGACCTTAGCATTACACTGTGAGTCTGACACTAACGCGCAAGATCAGCAGTACGAAGACTATGCAGACGAAACTGAGGATGAGGAAGATGAAGAATCTGCACCAAATATTGCTGACTCGCGTACATCTGTAACAAAGTTACGCAGTATTTCCAGTAAAATAAAAAGAAGTGAGATAGTGAAGAAGAAGTTTCAGTCTGCTTGTGAAGCAGCTGGCGTGCCATCAAATCTAAATGCCATTCTTGACTGTCCAACGAGATGGAATTCCACACATGATATGATTGGATTTGGTTTAAAAGTGAGAGCGGGCATTGACATATTGTGCAGTTCTGTCACCGAATTAAATGATTTTCAAATCACAGCTAATGAATGGCAGGTACTCGAAAAATTACATAAATTTCTAATAAACTTTAAACTTTTAAGTACAAAACTTGGTGGAGACAAATATGTTACATTACCGCTAGTCATTGTATCATTCAATCTCTTGCTAGATAAAATTGAATCCATGGTAAAACAGTTAGATGAGAAACCTAATCGATCTGAAGTGGATGAAAGGCTCATTCTAGCTTTCCAAGCAGCTCGAGACAAAATGCTTAAACATTACAAGAAGAGCAACTGGATTTATTGTACTTCTTTAATTTTAGACCCAAGGCATAAGGCTCAGACTTTTGACCTGACAATGTGGGGGAAGCAACTTAAAACAGAAAGTCTGGGCAAGTTCAATGAACTTTATGAAGAATATAAAAGTCTACACTCACTGAACAAATCTCTGGAATTACCAGAAAAAGAAAATAAAGTATGTGATGAAGATGAAGACGTAATAGACTTTGATAAACTCTATGAATGTCCCTCGACGTCATCTGGATCTTGTCTTCAAGGCTTAGTGATAGACGAGTTGGAGGAGTACCTGAGAAAACCAAGAACTGCCAGCTCGGAAGACATTTTAGATTGGTGGAGGACGCATGAGACAGAGTATCCGATTTTATCGAAAATGGCCCGTGATTTTCTCTCAATACCTTCAGTACCTGCTGAGAGGTTATTTTCTAAATCATCATTAGTAATTAGAAAACATAGAAATAGGTTAAGTGATGAGTCAGCCAGATGGTTACTTTGTATTAATTCTTGGTCAAAAAAATTGATATAAAGTACCATAACCTAATGATAAAGCTGTTGATTTGTGTTGTATTTTATTTTTTATTCAAATAAATGATAAATCGTAAAACTCTTTTATTAAATTTCTTATAAGTTGAGGGTTCAATCTCTTTCTAGACAGATAAGTATTGTTCTTTAAAATACAGTCAAGTTATTGTAATTAATTTGTTTTTTTACATGTTTTAGCAAATGTAAGCTTATAAATCATAAATGTTTATTAAGAAACAGTTACTTCCATGGAAAACGACATATAGGTCAGTTGATTTTTCGAATTTCTTATCAAATTCAGTTATTTATTAATCTGCTTGATCTTTACTATGGCTATGTTAATTTAAGCTCACAATGTTCCAATTCTAATACGTTTTTCTAAGATTTAAAGTAAACTTTAATAAATAGTAATAGACTAATAGGTAATTGCAAGACTTGCAAGACTCTTGCTGCAAGACCAAGACCAAGACCAAGACCAAGACCAAGACCAGGTGTATTGGCGCAAGACCAAGACCAAGACTGGCTAAGTCTCGTCTTGTTCTTGCATTTGGGCAACACTAGTTCTATTCTGCACGAGTTAACCTTTCTATCGCCGCAGACAAGTACGACGATTGAGATGTCGCCGCTGCCAACGACGAGATTGGATGTCGCGAAAACAATTTTTTATTAAATATCTTTTCTTTTTGTTACCTCTGGTATGTGTATACCGAAAAGTTTTGAGACGAACTACTTTGTAGCTTCAACGAAGAACAAAAGCTATGTATCAATGTAATATACATTCTACCTCTTTGTATAGAATCTATATTACATTCTATCTCTATCCATTCTAGTCAATGGTGCCGATTCCCTTGTTCACAAACTAAACTAAATTTAAGTTCAGTGCATATTTTTCATTCTATTTCGTTAAGAAAAGGACAGAAGATAAATTTTAGTTTAGTCCTGTCAAATTAATCAGCGCTTGACGTAAATTGACGTAATTTTAGTAGGCAAGTTTTTAATCACGTCTAAACTTGTATGGAGTAGTGACAGACGCTGATTAATTTTGAAAAAATTGAAGAAATAGTTCAAAATGTTAACAGTTAAAGTAAAGTAAATAAATTTACTAGAACCCATATCGAGTGTTCTAACCACAACCGAGAATTCTGATCGAAGTATGATGCTATTTCCGATCGATGTATGATCCAATTGTTTAGCCGATCGCTGGCCGTGCAGATTTGTTGTGCATTCTCTCATAGAAAAAAGTTACCGAGTAGACGATTCTAACTCTTGGTAGGCCCAGCCCAGAGGATTTTTGAGCAAGCATAATATGTAGGGCGAATAGTTGATAGCTGAGTAGGTGCAGCATGATGAGAGAACACCGAAAATATATTTAAAAAGTTTCAGATAGGAGCCTCGTGGTCAGGAGTCCACTTTCAGATTTCGATAATGAACCAAAAATAACGTGAATTTCAGAGCCTTTGATATCAGTATGATCGTGAGCGACCTAACACATAATAATTTAAATAGGCAAATCTAATGAAGAAATTATGGGCTCTCCGTAAATCTGACGAGTTTCAAAACCCAGATTTAGACAATTTTTTAAAGGACATTCAGGGTGAATAAAAGTTATAGCCACACCATCGGACGGTGCAATAATACAGGCTGTCTCCAGTCTTTTTTTTTACAAAATCAACTAGTTCGATTCCTAGATAGAGAAAATGGTTTTTCAAAAAACCCAATGATGCAGTTTTATTTTTCACGAAATCGGCCCCACGTTAATTTAAACGTAAAAGCGAAAAATACTTAAATGAGTTTTAAGTATTTTTCGTTATTACGTTTAATTTCGGATTTGGCTATCCATGCTGATTGGATTCAGACTAATTGATAACCTCCTTTATTTAGAAGTCGGTTAAAAATACATTTGTATCTCTGTACATATATACAGTTGTATTTGTATCATGACCTTTCATTTAATCCAAGTCGCAGCCGGCGACTTAACCGTAAATGTTGAGAGTTATTTAACAAAACTCATAAAAACAAACTATCGCTAAGAATTAGGGATGACATCGGTAAAGATATCGAGTGCAGAGGTTCCAATAAAACTTTGAATAAAGTGTTTTTGGTCATTTTAGTATTTGCAGTTTTCTATCTTTGCCCTTATTCCAATCTATTTGTGGTCGGCTCAACATGTCCCTTTCTTCCATACTTCTCTATTAGTTAACATCTCTGTAGTCACCCCCTTTCTAGCCATATCATCTTTCACACAGTCCATCCATCGTTTCTTTAGTCTTCCCCTACTCTTATAGCCATCCACAAAACTTTCCTCACGACATTTTCCTCTTTCCTCCGCATCACATGCCCATACCATGACAACCGATTTCCGCACAACATTTCAGTCACCGGTGCCAATTGATCTCTGATTTTTTTCATGTTCATAGCTCTTTGAATAGCCCATAAGATGAGGGTGTTTTTCAAAAGGTGAACGGCAGATTTCGTACAGCTTACTTTTTTTGTTGTTTTGTTATAGAATTTGTACCTCATATTAAGGCAACTAAGGCATTTATTTTCATGTAAGTGTACTATTTTTAGAAGTTCTGATTAATGAATAATATTTAAAAAAAGATTTTAATAACTACACGTAATTTAGTCGTAAAGTAAATGCAGTTATGTTGGTATTTAAGCTATGCTCACCATGAGGGTATTACCCGACCTGCCCCCTTCTTAGATGAAGTAATATTGAGAATTAATTAATTATAAACAAAATAAATGTACTTAAAAAAACTATTAACTGTCTTGTTTTATTTACCTACACTCAAAACCCCATCATGACTTCATCATTATCAAACTGTTGCAGTCAGCTGCTGGATATAGGTATCTCCTAATGCACTCCGCTGAGTAGGTACGATCCTCATCTCAATTTACCTACTTGATAGTAAATAAAACACTACAAAAATAGCGACAAGCAATCTAGAACATATACTTTAATACCGAAACAATGTTTATGTGCCTATAAGTAACAATCTACATTGGTACACTAGTACATAACCTTAAAAAATAAAACTGGTTATAACTTACGTCCCAAGTTCTAAAAATCCAAGAATTTAAAAAAGGCTTGTCTATCGTATTAACTACCAATTAAAACAAAAAATATTTCAAAACACGAAATTTTATTAGCTGTACGACAGTCTCATACAAGCCTTCCGTTCGCCTTTGTTTGTTTAGTGATATAGTAAAATGTTGAAATAATGAAGTTTGTTTATGATGTACTCTTGCTCAGAGGGGCTTGTGGCTAAGTAATAACAGCCGCACGGGTCGATCGATCAGGTTAAGCTACGCTTGCCGCGGTTGGTCCGTGGATGGGTGACCATCTTTACAAACCAAGACCCCTCCGTGCCTCCGAAAGCACGTTAAGCCGTTGGTCCCGGCTGTCATATGTTGATCTTTGACAGTCGTTACGGGTCGTCAAAAGCTCGAAAGTCTGACAACCAGTCTTACCAAGGGGTATCGTGTTACCCAGTAACTGGGTTGTGGAGGTCAGATAGGCAGTCGCTCCATGTAAAATACTGGTATTTTGCTGTATCCGGTAAGACTGGAAGCCGACCCCAACATAGTTGGGAAAAGGCTAGGAAGATGATGTTTATGATGTACTCTGACGATGTTCTAATTTTACTACTTAAATTTTAATCATTATTTTCAAGTGTCTGATATTTTCACATTGCTGAGTACCGACAAATCTTCACAAAAGGGTCAGCTATAAATTCAAATAGCAATCGAAGCTATTCGATTCGTTGATTTAGAGATAAATACAAAATTATGACCACTTTTGGATACTTTCCTAAATCAATGAAATTTGGTTATACTCGTATTTGCCAAAAGGCGCCATCAAACCTTCAGATATTTACATATTCAGTATCAGGATAGGTTACACTATTGCACAAAATAACTTTTATTCGCCCTGGATATCATTTTAAAAATTGTTCAAATCTGAATTTTCAAACTCAGATTTAGTGAAATCCCAGAATTTCTTCATCAGATTTGACTATTTAAGTGATTTTACATATGTGTTAGGCCGTACACGGTTATACTAAAATCAACGGCTCTGAAGATCACGTTATTTTTGGCTCATTTTTCAGGCTGAAACTTTTCAAATATAGGTATTTTCGGTGTTCTCTCGTCATGCACCTACTCAGTTATCAACTTGCTTAAAAACCCTCTGGGCTCCCCTACCATCTTGGATTACTAAACTTCATTTATGATATTCATTGAGGTCTACTGCCTCGATCAATATCATACAAGTAAAAGTACGACAAACTTCGAGCACTGCAAATAACGCCGCCGCCGACCTTTATTTTTTCGCGATTGTGATGGCTATTATCTGTAACGCTGTCTATACCCGAGACTCCTTCAAAGTTCTAATATTATTATGATGTTAGTATAAAACAGAAACGTGCTCCGATCCAATATTACCTTCACATATGAAATTGGCTACAGGAATATTTTTTCATAAGAGAATCTCGAATTCTTAGGTAATTGTTGCGAGACCTTCACGAAAAATGCCATAAGTGGGCCAAATGGGGCCAGAGTTAATTTTAGTTTCAGGACAAATTTAGCATATACCTGCGTTATCTTTCAGGATTAGTAAGATCTAGTTTTGCAGTGTGTATTCATGAGCGAATTAATATTTGCCCCCAACGCGCGACGTTACAAAACCATGATAATACTTTTTAGGGTTCCGTAGTAAACAGGGAACCCTTACAGTTTCGCCATGTTCATTTGTCTGTCTGTCTGGCTGTCTCTCTGTCCCCGCTGTAGGTCAGAGACGCTTAGTAGTAGAAAGCTGTAATTTGGCATAGGTATACCTATTAATCACGCCGACAGTACTAAAATAAAATGTTGAAAAATATTTTTTTTAAACGTGGGAGGTACCCTAAAAAAAATTTTTTTCTTTGTCTGTGTCTGTCCCCACTTTAACTAGAAAGCTGTAATTTGGCATAGGTATACATATTGATGACGCCGGCAAAATGGTAAAATAACATCATGAAAAAAAAATTTTGGCTCTCTTGCACGTAATGTGGGGATGATATTATTTTTTCTCGTCTACCTCATTGGTGAGAGGTATCGTTGGATAGGCCGTCCAAAAAATTGCGGGTCTGTGAACACCACTTTTTGATTCAAAGATTTGCTTGTGTAATATTAAATCTTAAAGTGCTAAATTTTGTTAGAGTCAAGTGTGTGTGTCCCTGCCAGCTAAATGGTTGTTTATGGAGATGTGAAAAAATTCATAGCAGCAGTAAGAACATATAATGAAATAAAAAGGAAATCTATCACAGCTAGTGGGCTTTACAAGTTAACGCGTAATAGTCCACCAACTTAAATTTGCGGTTGGTGAATTGACCGTGGCATATATCGATGTATAGGAGAACATGTTTTTCAACTACAATGTTAAGTTGGATTTTGGGATAAATTCATCCCAACTTCCAAACTACGGAACCTTTCATTGTGCGTGGTCCGACACGCACTTGGCCAGCTTTTTTCTTGTAATACACTTTAACTAGAGTAATACCTAGACTAGTATGTTCTTGAAGTAAATAGGTAGGACTGGGAAATACGGTTTACCACTTACCAATCCCCGAACTAAACAAGACCAGAAAACAGTATTTTCACATTGTATTTTTCTACAATATAGCGTCTCTCTGTACTCCACCAGCCATGTGGGTCAAGTGGCTCATGTGCTGTCATCTCATTTTCACTTTACACGAAAACTAAACAACGCTGCTCTCTGCCGGTTCAAGCTTGCTTACACTTCTTGGAAGTGTAGCTTACGTAGCGAATTTTTCTTTATGCTTTAGAAAATAGGAGACTACTTATTTGGACAGATGAAGTAGAGATCCAAATGTCGTGGTGAATTACTTGAAGAACTACATTTGACTTAAAAAGGTAATAATTAATTTCTTTGCCAGCTTTCTTTTCAAGAGCTAGTACTTGCCCCTTTTTGTACCTTTTTTAAAAATAAGTATAAGCCTTAGTAGGTCTGCCAATTGCGGAAAGGTTGAGTTGATTTATTTATGAATTCCTTTCCAGCGTCTTTGAATTTTTTACTTTATGTCGTAAATTCTAACGACGATCTCGTATCGGCAAGTAACCGAGCTAGTAAGTTCGCGCCAGTGCGCTAACCCTACGCTATAACATTATGCGACAGAGGCAAAGAGCCGTAAGAACCAGCCAGCCACTAAAACCCATTAATCAAATTTTCTCAGTTAATAAAAAAGGCAATTTCACCTAATCGGTAGTGAATGCTGTCATCATTTTATAGGCACAATATAACCTGGCACGCGACGCCGCATAGTTTGCAAACGGTAGTACTTAACTTATACACGAACTTGCACTAAACTTATAGAAAATGCATTTGGAATCCATTAATGTATAGATAGCGAAGTAGATTTCCGCGAAGTAGAAACCTTTTGGTAAATATTCTTATTTTTAAAAGTTGGCTCGTTATATTCTGAACAAAAACACGTCGGAGAAACAGACTCACTCAGTAAGGGGCAATTATAATTTTGAAAGGTTAAATATTAACTAGATGAGTCTCAGTACCTGCGTACTGTTTACCAGAAAATTTAATTAATTAATCGCCTGACAGACTATAAGACTTATTATATTTTCAACTTGGATTCGAAACCAGACACAATATGTATGTACAAACTATGATTACGAAACTTAGATCATTATCATGTTTTGTTCTAATTCCTTTTATTTAGGAACTTTTTATTGTAAATGGTCACTGAAATATAAAATTAGACTACATAAAGCTAAGATTTTGAGTATTCTGAAATCAATGAGGAGCATGCTGTACTTACTTCTCGTCATATTCATCAGGGCTAGCGGGCATTCGTCGTCTTCCAAAATGTATTCCGAATTGTCGGTTTTGTCCTCCTAAAAACAAACAATTATGTTTAGTTTGAAAGTAATTTTCGTATGCAACAAAGTCTTAGCTATTGTCACTTTTTCGGCTAAACTACGAATCGATTTTGACGAATTTTACGGAAGCGATATTCATGAAAGAGGCATTAATAAATTTTGCGAGTCCTAACGGCACCGGCCTTGTTTTAGTCACGACATCCATCCCCATAATAGTGGTTAATGTCATTGATACCAATTTTAATCTCTAATGACCTGTTTTACTCTTTCCGGATAGGAACTAACTTCCACAAAATTGAATCTGCAAGATTAGTTTACCTGAGACTTATCAGGAGGTGCAGGCCATAAGTAGTGAATACAACAAACTAAATACTAAGTAACGTAACAGAGTTACTGTTAAATTAATTTGGCACCTTGCGCTGATAATCACCTACTAAGGTGAATAATAAAATTTTGACAGGGTGATGATGACATAACGCGGAAGGCGTACCGCATACGAAGGAGGTGCCAAATAAATTTAAGGGAGTTTTAATGGCAAAAGAAGATGTAGTGACAAAAGTTAAAAAGAGTGTGTTTAGATGGTTTGGTCATGTTGGGAGGATGAATGAAAGGCGACAAGGCAGATGTGAATGGATACGCCGGAAGACGACGCCCTTGTAGAACATAATTATAATGACCTTATTGTGATGTTCTCCAGAAAGGTCAAGTGCGTAGTACTCGCTATTATATGACCAGATGTATGAACGTACAGGAAGCAAAAGGAGTATGCACGGATAGTAGCAGGTGGCGTTCTGTAGTTTCTGCCTACCCCCATGGGAAATAAGCGTGAGTCTATGTACATATGTTATGTATTACCTGCACAATACAGAACTGCTGCGGATCTTGATACGACATGCCGTACTTGTCGAGCGTCTCCCGAAGGACGGTGGCAGCCGAGTCGTTCACTGACAGCAGTAACGTGACGTATGACACGTCGGGCCGGAGTATTGAACCGTATACCCTAAGGGTACCACCTAAATGAACAAAACTTATTAGAAACTATTTAATATTATTGTCGTTGTTGTTTGATTACACCTTACTTAACGATTGAGTTGGACGAGCGATACCGCACAGACTGTATTTTTTAAATTATTTTTGGTTTGTAAACAGCCAGACTGTCCAGCTGATAATAAGTCACACACCGCCGATTATGGAATCTGTTATACAGCAACTATAGCAAGTCCGTTGCTATTTCAGTGTTAAAATAGCTGAAATATCTCGTGTGTCTTTAAGGGTCGGGTAATCGGCGTTGACCTTGGCCATACAAATGCCAATCGCGCGAACGCCGCGCCGTTAAGTTTCACATAATGTTTATTTTAGTAACGAAAATAGTTGAAAAAATCACAGATAGAATTATAGATATTAAAATAGTCAGTTCATACAAAAAAAAAAAAAAAATATATCTTAAATAGTTTTAAAAGTAATATATGTTTTACGCTTTTGGAAATAAATTCATGAAGTAATGTCTAAATTACTTCATGAATTTATTTCATAAAGTACTTAAATACTTAAACATTCACATAAATAATTGATGTGTATGCGTTCTATATTTTTTTATTCATTTTTGCATATACGAAGGCATAATAACACATATAAAAGTCACTAAAATCATATATCTGCGCCTTAACAACATCGGTTGTTAAGCGGCAGTACGAAGTTTGGTAATAGTACAGTCAGTGCTCTCTGTGCTCTGCATATTCCGACCCCTTCTCCCTTCTTCTTCATCGTAACAGGGGTCAGATAATGCGGAGCACTGACTGTACTTCCCCAGACGTGCTTCTTTAGTAAGAGCTCTACTAGTACTGAACAACCTCCTCTATCTGCTAGTAACAACAAACTGAGATCACCATGGTGATCCTGATCACTGTCATGTTCTCTTGCAGTTTCGCGTTTTATTACCATGGAATATATTATAATGTAACGGAAAACCTTTCAACTAAACAATGACTCTACCTTTTGAAAGGGGCAACTAGAATATATTATATTTTCTTGGTTTTACATTCAAAAGTGCCTTTTAATGGCTTATTTGAAACAAAGGTTAATAAGGTTGATGGAAATTAAATCCCAAGCCCCGGATTCTCTCCTGTGAGGTAGCGAGCCTCCTTGCCGGTCTGCCGCCATGGCATCTGGAGGCAAAAGTCCTCGCGCACGTATGGGAGTGGCGCGAAGGGGACGGAAGTGTGTAGACAGGAAGTGACAGCTTGAGCATGGAATAAGTAAGTACTTTTTAATGGCATGGACATAGTGTAGTCATGGAATTAGTAAGTATTATACAGATTGTAAGTAGAGGAAGTCTACTAAACTGCCCAGTGGTCGCCACATATAGTGCAAAGTACTACGGTAACCCAGGTACCCTCCGTGAGATGGTCAGTAACACCAAGGCGTTGTTGGCCTTCCTTGAGGAGCTGGGGTGGATCGAATAATTGATTTCCCACCCGTACGCAAAATACGCGCTCTGACGTGGAGTTGCGGACACCAACCCGTATTACCTATTACCTATTAAGTAGAGGAAGTCGAATTTCGACCAGTGGGCGAACACTATGATTCATTACTCGAATAAATATTTCAGCTTTTTTAAATTCTGAGGTTAATTTCTGTCGCTGCTCAGCTGTTTATTACCAAGGTGAGATGTAAGATGTTACACATAATATGCGACTACTGTAAGGCTCGCTCGTCTTTTTTACAGAATAGCAAATGCTGATTTAAGTATGGATCACTTTACGGTTGATACAACAGACGATCGATTTTAGTTATGAACAGTTCTCAGGGGTAAAACTAAATAAATACAAAGTCCAACGGAAGCAGTGTAATGTGTTAAGTTCACGAATTAATTGAACATGCGTGAGCTATCTATTACACGCACGTCTGTTGGTGGTGACTCATCACACAATTGTTACTATTAACGAATTACTACTGCGTGCTATTGACCGTTAAGCAGATGTATAGAAATTGTCAACGCGAAACGTCACAAGTTCAAATGTCAAGTTCACGCTGACAATGTAGGTACTTTACATTTTAGATATTATACGAGACGAATTAAGGTACTCTCGATAAAAAGCTCTAGGTAAGGTCTACGTGAAGTAGGAACTTAAGAGACCGACAATACCTAAAGCGCGGTCACTGTCGGACTGCTTAGAAAAGCAAGAGAAGCGCGATGACACAACGCTGGTAATTTATTGCAAAATATGAAGCAATTATCGACTTACAAAAAAGCTATAGATTGTATAAAAAAATAAAACACTATTATGCTAATATGTTGCTTGTAGAATAATCTGACAAAAAATCAGAATGATAGTATGTATTAGTATGGTTTTTAATCGTTAAAAGAATTTTTTAGAGGTATCTTCGTGATTTTTTTCTATCGTATAAAGTTATTTACGAGGTGCATTCAATAAGTACCTAGCCTCATCGCCAGAGGGCGCTGTAGTTTCAAAAGAGTTTTACCACAGTGTAGCACATTCTTTTTTAATTCTTTTTTCAAATTTTCATTCCAATCCCTTCATTTGTTTTAATTTGACAACTTATGGAAGCGAACGTGTCGATCGGTTTTACAAAAATGGAATAAGAGCAATATCGTTCGGTGATTCGATTCCTATTTTTGGAAGGGAAAACGCGCATCGAAATCAAAGAGCGCTTGGATGCTGTGTACGGTGACTCTTCTCCATCGATGGCCACCGTCAAGAATTGGTTCAACGAGTTTGCACGTGGCCGTACGTCGGTTTTTGATGAACCACGTCCAGGTGCACCGAAAACAGCTGCTACGGAGGAAAACATTAAAAAAATCCATGATTTCGTATTGGCAGATCGCCGATTGAAGGTTCGGGAGCTAGCTGAGACTGTAGGCATTTCAGAAGGAACAGTGCATCATATTCTTCACGAGGAACTCGGCATGAGAAAGCTGTCGGCGCGATGGGTGCCGCGTTTACTCACACCAGAAAACAAGCGCAACCGTGAGACCACATCGGAGACGTGTTTGGCGCTGTTTAAGCGGAATCCAGTGGAGTTTTTGCGTCGTTTTGTGACCGTCGATGAAACCTGGATCCACTGGTACACACCAGAGACCAAGGAGCAATCAAAACAATGGATCCAGACCGGGGAACGTGCTCCAAAGAAGGCGAAAACTGTAAAATCGGCCGGAAAAGTTATGGCCACCGTTTTCTGGGATTCACAAGGTGTGATCTACATCGATTACCTCGAGAAGGGTAAAACAATTACAGGGCTTTACTATGCCGATTTATTGGACCGTTTCACCACGACAACGCACCGGTTCACACGTCTGCCGTTGCCATGGCCAAATTGGTCGAATTACGCTACGAATTGTTGCCCCATCCACCGTATTCTCCAGATTTGGCCCCTTGTGACTTCTTTCTGTTTCCTAATCTGAAAAAATCACTCGCCGGGAATAGATATGGATCGAATGAGGAGGTCATCGCCGCCACGGAGGCCTATTTTGCAGAGTTTGACAAAAACTATTTTTCGGACGGGTTAAAAAAGTTGGAGCATCGCTGGGCTAAGTGTATCGAACTAAAAGGAGACTTTGTTGAAAAATAAATTGCCACTTTTCCAAAATTTTCGTTTACTTTTTGTAGGCTAAGTATTTAT
Source organism: Atethmia centrago (assembly GCA_905333075.3). Lineage (NCBI taxonomy): Eukaryota > Metazoa > Arthropoda > Insecta > Lepidoptera > Noctuidae > Atethmia > Atethmia centrago. The sequence goes on along the minus strand of HG995374.1, from coordinate 22,499,189 downwards.
TGAATGACCCTCGTATATTATGTTTTCAACACACTATCTACCTAGCATATATCCTTAAGAATATCATATATTTTTCTGATTTTGTTTACTGCAGTGGATCATATACTTTAAGGCATTATAAAACTTATAAAAGTTGCGTTTAGGTCCTGTAGTCCCCTTAAAATCTGGTATGACTTGAAGAATTACTAGTGAACAATTTTTTTAGCGTAAGCAAGAGTGGTTATACTTTAAATGTTGAATGTACGGTCATGGAAATAAATGTTTAGCAGATTGGGACACTAGCAATTTGCCGTATTACATACGCTTGTCAAAGAATGACAGTAAAGTCGGATTATTAATTCTCTGGAGTAATCTGGCATGCGGTACCTTTCACTTTGTGACAGCTAGCGCATGTCAGAATACTCCAGTGAATTCATAATTCGACTTTAAGTTATAATATGAATTTACTGACGTTTGCTTAACAGTAACTTTCCTCCGTTTACTTTGTTACCTGTGTCAGGTCCCCCGTCCTTGGACTTGAACTGCTGCAGCTTGCGGCCCAGCTTCTGCTGCCGCCGGCGCCGCATCACCGCCTCCGGGTTGCTGATACTGCGCATGAACGACGTCTCCGGCAGTTCTGTGTCATTAATGGGGCCGTTTATAACGTAATGCTTTGTCCGATTATGAAGATTAAACACGATTATAAGATTAAATAATAATAATAATAATAATACTATGCAGCCTATTACTCTCTCCCACTGCCGGGCAAATGCCTGTTCTGATACAAAGGCACCAGCATTAAATCAATTCTGTAAAAACATATTTGTTATGTTCGCGAATCATATTTTGATCAAGATTCAACCTGACACTGAGCCTATAATGTTCCCACTGCTGGGACACAGGTCTCTCTGTGAGAGGGAGTGGGCCTTAATCCACCACGCCGGCTCAATGCGGGTTGGTAGATGTCACATGTCTTCGAATTTTTGGTTCTAGGACATGCCGTTTTCCTCACGATGTTTTCCTTCATCGTTTTGAGAGCAGATGTAATGAAATAATTTACACAAAGTAAAGCGCCTGCCTGGGTTCGAACTTACGACCTACAACTCGTAAGTCGCAGCCGTTACCACTTGGCCACCACTGCTCTCACTGGGCCATACAATCTGACACTGACCTGCAAATTGCAAAAAAACGTAAGAAATTTTAATTTCGCGGGCTACCAGTGCGAATCCACCTTAAGATTAAATCACAAAAATCAGATTAAATGGTTCTCCAGTTATGAATGCTGTAGTTAGCGTAAAGAATAGACTAAAAGACGTTGCGTTTTATCATCTGTATGCAAAGATGCGCATTGTGCCAGGCTTCGAAAACCGCACACGTCAGTATTACAATGCTAAATCAATCGCGTTTTTGTTAAGCTCGGCTTCAGTTAATGTTATCTCACCTCCGAAGATGATAATTAGGATATGTATATATATCTGTGTATCAATTCTAGTATATTGTATTTATTTTATGCACCAACGACAGCCCCACTTTCTGTCCAGGCAAATCACTGTCCATTCCATGGTTGCCTGGAAGATCGCAGAAAGCGATAAGGCCGCCCATGTTTGATTTATTTTATGTTATGTATTTTTGTGGTGTTCAATAAAGTATATACCTATAAATAAATAAATAAATAAATAATTATCAATTAAGATTTGTTATAATAATATTAAACTGCGGTCTTTTGTCTGTCTTAAACAAAGATCCGTAACCAGTATATTTTGTAAATCAACCGGGACCACAGCTTAAAAAATACTTTGGTTAATTTAGTACTAAGTACTTCATATTATAGATCAAACATTCTTAAGCTGGAATTAGGTATTCGCCTTTGTATAAATGACAATGTGTCACTCGTGTATTGTCCTTGCAGGACAAAAGAAACAACTAGTTGTCTTCTAAATCGCATCACAAACATATGAATCACAACTTGAGTCCACTATTATTACTTTATTTATTTGCTCACTAACATAACTGCGAATTACAGTAACAGGTTACTGAGAAGAGTTTTTGATACATATACAGGTGTCCAAAGTTAAATGTTAATATTTCTAATGTAAAGGTACCGTCTAGGACACTTTAGTCTCCACCGCGTGTCTCGAGGTGGAGACTAAAGTGTCCTAGACGGATAATTAAGTATAAGACTCACAATCCCATTAAATTAGACGATTCAACAATATTCATTGCGTTATTCACATCGTTGAGCAGACGAACTTTTCAAAGGTAAGTGACAATGAAATAGGAATTTACTAAAAAACCCTTCGGAATGTGATAGAAAGTGTGATACGGAATTCACAAGACAAGATTCGCGACAAGTCGTACGAAATTACATCAATCTGCCTAGCCTTTTCCCAACTACTTGAGGTCGGCTGCCAGTCTAACCGGATGCAGCTGAATACCAGTATTTTACATGGAGCGACTGCCTATCTGACCTCTACAACCCAGTTACTGGGTAATACGATAACCCTTGGTATGACTGGTTGTCAGACTTTCGGGCTTCTGACGACCCGTAACGACTGTCAAAGATCCACGAATGACAGCATGGACCAACGGCTTAACATGCTTTCCGAGGTACGGAGGAGTCTTGGTATGTAAAGATGGTCACCCATCCACGGACCAACCGCGGCAAGCGTAGCTTAACCTGATCGATCGACCCGTGCGGCTGTTATTACTTAGCCACAAGCCCCTCGTATGAAATTACATATTCTTTTGAAATAAGGCAATTTAAAGTAACCTGTATAAAGTTTTTCGGCGACTGGTCTATTTTCATCGTTGGTGTCGGATTTGAGTCTTGATAGTTTTTCTTTTTTCTTCAGTTCTTTCTTCTCTCGTTTCGATAGTTTTCGTTTGAAGTTTTGATCTCCTTTGTCGTTCACAGCCGACAATGGGACCTGAGTAAATAATAGGTTTATTAAAATATGTTAGTCTGAAAGTCATTCCATTAATATTATACTGATAATGATCAAACAATGAAATGATAACCAGCATATCACAATCTCTTTCTACATGTGCACAAGACTCATACATAGAATGCTTTAGTCTTATAGAGTGAGTCTAGACCAGGGATTCCCAAACTATTTTGGGCAAGAGACCCCTTTTCCAATACGAACTGATTCCTCAGACAATAGCATTTTTTTTTCATCTTGTACGAGCTTGTGCACGCGTATCGACTTGTTGAGTTTTGAAAAGTACAACAATGATACTTCCTACTAAAACATTAGTCATTCTTATAACAAAATGGTACACATAACACAACTTATACAGTATCTTGAAAGTTTCAAATAAGAACTTGGGTTAATTAACAGGGGTCGATTATTAGACCTCGTCGACCCCCAATATCAGTTTTGGTTTATGTCGACCCCTGAGAAACCGATTTCGACCCCTAGGGGTCGATATCGACCACTTTGGCAATCCCTGATCTAGACCAATCGGGCTGATGAAAACCACAAAAAGTACTCAGTAATATAGTTCGCGTCAAACTTGATGGCGGCTCTGAAGTGCGCTACTCGCTGCGCAGTACCACACCCCTCACCCCGCTGACACATGAATTTGTTAATGCACAACGACTCGCTACTGTTCCGAGCCACCATAAAGTTTGAATCTGGCTGATAATAAATATCCCAGGCATTGCGGTATATTTAGCGGTTGTCATCACATTCGGATTTGACACAATTTGTGACAAGTCAAATTAATGATGTCTGCCAACTTTCAGTCCTATAGTGCGTTCATTATAACTTGACGCGTAACGTAATTGGTAGCACTGAAAATTGCAGTCATGTGATTGGTAGTTCTGTTCTGTCAGTCGCCATTTTTAACTCTATTATTATTGAAACTAAGACCCTTTTATTCCTTGTATACCCCCAAAAGGGTAGGCAGTGCTGAAAAGTGTAAATTACAATTATTCTATTGCTAGATGCAAGTTGAAACTCCTGACTCCCAGTTAGAACTACATCATGAAAAATCAAATAACACCGACCTGGGGATCGAACCCAACACGCTTTAGTCTTGATAAACTCTACTTTAGTTTTGGAAACTTGAATATTAAAACTAATAAGGTTGGTGAACATTACCTCGTTGTTGCTAAGGCACTTAAGTAGGAACCGTCCCTCCCGATCATCGGCATGCCAGTTGAGCTGCACCAGTAAGGGCTTCTCATGGGGCTCCAGTTTGCGCTCGTCGTCCGGCCCGTGTGTCTCCCACAGAGAGTACGAGCCGAGGGATAACATTCGCATGTCCGGACGGAACTTCTCGATTAATGTCTCTGTTGAAATAAAATTTTCATTAATTAATATAAATGTTCATGAATGAAAGTCTGAAAACAAACGAGATAATCACGAAATGGTGATTGGTAAACTAACCTAAGTGATCTGGAAAGAAAGTCAAAACAAAACAAGTAATACAATACTGAGAAGAACAGGAGACAGTAAATTTATTTACATAATCAAATTACAAGATGGTTATTAACATTAACTATTAACTTAATTAAACAAAAACTAAAAAAGGCCATCGAGGCATTGTACCAAGGATATATACATACATAATCAGCCTATAATGTTCCCATTGCTGGGACACAGGCCTCCTCTCTGCGAGAGGGACTGGGCCGTAATCCACCACGCGGGCCCAGTGCGGGCGGCATTTTCTCGCTGAAATGCAATGCTGATGCGTTGCGCGAGAAAGCCGCCAGCTTTTCGGTCACCAGTTACATCAACTAGACGTTTCGCGATTTCCGCAAATAACGTATGCGCACTGGGATCCCACGGACCGAGGGTACAAAGTTGTACTCTCTGCCAAAGCCTCTATATTTTAATCATTTTCGGCATTTTCTGCCGCTGCACCCGCTTTAGAAGTAGTCTGTTGGAGGTGGGACGGTGCCAGTGCGTCTACGCAGGTAGCGTCCCACACAAGCATCCGTCCCAAACTCCACGGTACCAAAGACACACCATCAGGTCTTTTGCCATCATCTCTGACAATGCCAGTAAGCTCAAGAAGAGCAAGCACATTGATGCTGGCTGAAAAGCGGCCTGCACTTTTTTGACAACAAAGTCCGTGGTGACCCAGTCGGTCCACGGCCGTGCCACAAGGACATGTGTGTGGAGTGCATACCGTGACCCCAAGCCGCAGACCAGTCGCCAGACGAAGCGAGGTCGGATCCAGGAAGGTATCGGTATATAGAGAAGGATGGGCATGTAGCCAATGACCGGCCTCTCTGGGTCCGACCGCCAAAAGTCTTGCGCGATCCGGAACTGAACTGCGGCTCTAAATCGATTTGTATGTTAAATCGCAATAAATATCGTCCCAGCTCCTTTGACATTTTGGGTTGTCTGGAAATTATTTACCCAGGCAAGCAATTTGAAAAGTATTCTTGGCATCCTCCAAGCCCGCAGTCTCATAGTTTGTGGGCAAAGCCCTTAGGACATTACCTATGACACGTGACGTGCTATGGGTGGACGACAAAAAGGCTGGGGAAGCAACATTCGAAATTTGGCGAAGTTAGGAAAATCAGGTTCCTCTTTTACGGAGGCTATAAAAGTTGCCTGAAAGTCAACATTATCCTCCGGCCATATTTCGGTGCAAAATGACTTCTTCCATATATTTATATCTGCCATTATCTTAGAATATTTTCACAAACACCACCAACAAACTAATTAGTTGACATTATGAACACCTGAGAAGTTAGAAGCTAGCTTCCTCCTTCACAAAAGCCACAGGATGTGGTAACGGAGAGCCCAGAATTGATCCGCAAAAAAATCCTCACTGTCCGATTATATCATTGCGGGATTGTGTGTGCGGAAACACATTCCTCAGATGTAGGTTAGTAAGTTAACATACTCCCAAGTTGTTTATATTTTGTAATAGCAAGTTATCAACTCCGTTATCCGGTTGTACAGACTCGTTAATTTATCTACTGTCGGTATGTAAGGAGGTAGCCACTTCGCTGCGCTCCATCATAATAACTGCCTTCAGATGACTTATATTATATTCGACCAACTTTAATAATTTCTACATTCCTGAGGCAGGGAAGCGAGCAGCTAATTATGATTGTAACACGCAGATTCATATTATATACGATTTTTACTAGATTTTCTTATAAAAAAAAAAAAACTGTATTGCTTCTTAAAGTGAATAACAATAAATCACAACTAAATAGCTTGCGTTTGCTCGATAGAATATAAAATATGTTATAGCCTCGAGATAAAATAGTAAAAAGGAAATCAAAGTAAGCAATACTTCAGAACAGTTTATTTATTCTAGCTAAATTGAATGGCGGTCGAAACCATCTCTAGTAGACTACGACTGGTAAAATATGCAATACTTTTTACAGATACACAGACAGAGATTGTTTGAAATTAATCTTATAGCATACGTAGATGTTAAAAGTGACTATGGTTATTTTTTTGCAAATTATGCCAAACTTACAGTAGGTACCTACCTATAAATATTTTTTCGGTCGTAATTTGATCCTCTCTTGAGAAAATACGGACTTAAAATATCAAACTTTCAAAATTGAAAGTTAAGACAGTCAACGCTTCCTCAGCATAAAATCATGAAAGAAAATACCTACCTAAGCTACATTTTCCTTTCATGATTCTTTGGACCGGTGGAGTTTTTATTGAAGTACCTACTTCAAAGAAAACTCCACCGATACTTAGTCACGAGTTTCCGGACTAAGTATCGGTGGACTTTTCTACGAGGTTGAGTGAAATCGTCTTTAGATCGTAAAGACACATTAGGTACAACTTAACAGGCACTCAAGTCTCACCTATGACATCGCTCACAGTGGCGTCGGAGGCCACACGAATACATTTCGTAGCTATCTTCTGACCTGAATCTTGGAAATAGAACCGCATCACACCGTGGAACTCCAGATTCTGAAAAGAACATTTAAAAAAATTACATATCACACACACTTCCTTATGTGTTTATTATTCTAGCGTATGGCACTCGTGGGTTGCAGCTGAAAATCAGCTTCAGGTGGTACATCTTGTGGGTCATCTGACATTATGCTGAGCTAAGGCCATTTTGGCATTATTGTAATTGTTTTCTGTTTTTTATTAGTATAAGGTGTATTTTTTTTTGTTGTGATGCCAATAAACGCATTTTTCTTCCTTTCTTTCTTTCTAGATAGGTACATTTTGTTTCACAGTAGAGAATTTCTCCTGTACCGTATGCATTTAGTTAGTAACACATCGCATGCACGAACATATTCCACATAGTCCCGGAAGTTGGAACAACTGTATCTGTAGGTTAAACAAATATTTATTCTTTGCGGGAATTGAACCCGCAATTAATTCTGTAATGTAAATTCATATATATAGAAATAATTACATGAAAACAAAATTATCTCATTCGGTTCTTTGAACGATAAAATAATTACACAGCGGGCGTTTTATCTTCGCAAAATATTTATCAAACTTATTTGCATGACACACGCTTTACAAAGTTACAAACAAAGCAATTTCAGCTTTGTTGTGTTAACTTTGTTCAGTAGGTATTTCTAATCTGGTTAGCCAGATTAGAGGGAACTAAAGGACTAAATTATACTCCATTGGTTTAGGTAATTAAAAAGACGCAAACAAATTGTAAAAAGGGTTTTTATAGATGACACTTTCTTGTTCAAAAATACATTGTAACTTATAACCAAATTTTTTTTCGATTTTTACGATAGTTTCCTCTTTTATTAATGTATTTTATACTTTATCATTTCTTCATAGACTACTCTTCATAGAAGTAACTGTTTAAGCACAATTTTTTAGTTAGATTTATAATAATACTATAATATTTTGTAATCTGTCTATTGTAAAGAGCCCAAAAAGATTGATACTTTAAACGTCAACGATTTATAACGTTGCTAAATTGAAGAGTACGACTGTGACGTAGCAAGACAACTGAAGTGACAGGTATTACGTTTTGTTGGTTACTTGACAGCTCTCTCGTCACGTGTTTTTTTTTTTGTTTACGTTTATTTAATAAACTAAACCGACGGAGTACAGATTAACAGGTAGATATGCTACCCCCTGACCACTGTACGTACTGATAAAACTACCGCTATAATCCAATGTTCTCGAGGTTTGCAGACACCAGTCTAAACAATTTCTTACATAGGCAGCAATTAATCATGGCAATCGGCCAAGAAAACTAGGTTGAAAGAAATTCAGATATGCAGAGTAGTCATGATTCGAAATACTGAAGAAAAATGTTTACTATTTTCAATATTATTTCAAATTGATAAAACTCCACATAATGTAAAACTCTCATTATAATCTCAAGTAAAAGTAAATGACCTGTGAATATGTGAAGTGCGAAGGCCTATTAATCTACGATTGCTTTTCCGTGACGTCGCTAAGTAGGATTCCTTCCGGGATTAGCGGGGATCAATTGTATATTGAATGACGTCACAAATACGATTACTTATAAAATATATCCTAGCCTGTCCGTGACACTGCGTTAATCAAAGACGTTTTATATAATTTGGTATTTTACTATTCTACGTATTTACGGACACTAGTAGGTATTTTTATCTAGTAACGTTCTTTTTAAAATTTGACTGATTAACGCGCGTGGAACATATCAAACCTTATCAGTTATCACAATAAATACGAGGTTGATTTTGTTATCAAGTAATTTCACTAAAAATGTAGGTAACTAATATTACAGATTTGGTTTTTAAAATTAGACAATTATCATTTATCAGTCATCCATCGTAGCTAGTAGCGAGATGCATCACTGATCATTCAAGATGATATAATATACATATTCTTTTATATGTGCAATCCTATAGATACCTACTCTCATGAGAGACTAGTTCAGCCGTCATGACTAATTCAAAAGCAAGGCTACGAGCAGAAATAAAAAAATAGGTATCATTGTTGATTAATAATATTGATGTTAATGTTAAAAGTAGTCGTTAAAAATAATAAGTCGTAAGGTCAACAAGTTAAACAAAAGGCAATTAAAACCTTATTCAATGGTGATAAAGTGATAAGGTTTATAATGTAAAGTTACCTCATTGGGTTCACTGAGCGCGAACAGATCAAGGCGATTGGCGTTCCACTGCTGGATCATGTTGCGGAGCGCCTCCCGCTCCAGCATTCGCTTGTCCGCCGCGTCCATTGTGTCACCGCATCAGTCAGCCTGGAACGTCAGAAAAAAACATTAGATAAGTAGTTACAACAATGACAAAAAAAACCCGCACCTCTGATTATGGATAAATGATTAGCAACAATTATGTACAGTCCGGAAAATGCATTTATTTACAAGTTGACTCTCAGAATGACCGGCTCTGACTTAAAAATGAGAGTTGTAATTTGAAAATGCGGACAACATCGGTTACAGCCAATTTGCTTAACAATTTGTTTCCCTGACTGCGCATAGCCAGAAAATTGTAGCCGAAAATAGTGACCTCTGCGCTGTCACAGACGATGTCGTGGAACTGGCGAATTTTTGGACCAATAAAATCGAATTTACTGTCGTGCAATCGACCCGAAGAAGGAAATAGATCGATAAAGAAATCTATCAGAAATTGAGAACGGTATAAGTTATAACTTATAAGTGTCACTTGGTCAGATCTGTTTGTGTGATGTATTCCTAATTTAATCAGATCTTAGTGCGACATTATGCCTGCCGGGGTCGCGGGAAGGTACTAAAGGGTCACCGCGGCCCCCGCAACACGAAGGAATACGGGTGGGTTTTAGTCAGTAAGAGTCTGACACACCCTCCCGCTCCGTCCAGAGCGGGAGAAGTTATTTGATGATTTCCCATCCAAAAAAAAAAAGTGCGACATTATAAGAGTAATCAAATTGTTTACAAGCAAATATCCTAACCCAACCTACCTACCCGCACTGGTCCCGCGTGGTAGATTACAGTCCACTCCCTCTCGAAGGCCTGTGTCCCAGCAGTGGGAACACTATAGGCTGATTATGCTTAAATGTCCTGTCAGCCATGATAAATAATTAGGTGTGCAACTCGCAATAAAATATATTACCTATTTTATTGAATATTATACAGCACACAATATTAATTAGCATGACACAAACAATCAAGTGAACTAATACTATCACGCTCTCATTATGCGACCTAACGTTTTGATTACTCCAAGTTTATCACGCTGACCACCGTAACGATATAATTATTAGGTTACCTACATTATACCCGGTATCGTAATTACAGTCCGAATTTGAGAAAACAGGCTCGTGCAGACAGGTGCGACGCGACTCTGGAGGAACAGTTTCTATGCAAACTTCACGGAAATTGTTCTACCGGTGCGGTGCAGCGGTGGAGCGTCGCGCCTGTCTGCGGGAGCCTTAAATCATGTCTAAAATTTCATTGTTATTTGGAATTTATTTATTAAAACACGTCAAAACTTTACAGATTAGTTTATTATGTCACCACAAAAAGGAATGTCAACAATTAGCCGCACCCAAACAAGTCGTCCTTATCAATGCTTCAATAGCGATAATTTGTCAAATAAATATGGCACCTTTAGAGATATAGAACACTCATGTAAGACCCAAATACAACCGCGAAACTTATCAGATATGATATACGCTTTCTGAAAAGTCGTCATACTCTTTCCGCTGTTTTGATTGATGTAACATTAATTAATGTAACAATCACGTACACAATGCGCGCCGACTGGTTCAGTTAGTTCAGTAACGCATTTTGTTTATGGATAGTAAACATTAGTATTGAATCAAACAAACACAGTGACTATGGTAACCATTCAATGGTGATCATGAATCTAGGTCAAACGGCTAAGGTTGTCAGGTAACTTTCTATTACGAAAAGATATCTCATTAATTGGCGATTACTATTAATTGCATCTGCGTCTAGCTAAAAATCTTATTTAATGCATTTATTATTATTTAGAGTTTCAGTGAAAAAAATGTAGTCGTTGTGGGCGGTTTCTGGCATTCATCACGTGCCGGTACACGCACGCTTCACTGTAGGTATTTATATCGTAAACATATGGCCCCGGCGGTCATGAAACGACCGACCACCGATGCCCGTAAATTTTCTCTCTCCTAAAAAGGTAAGTAAGCAAACATGTGACTTTTAATAAACCACTAATTTTATGTGAAAACTTCTCTAAGGGCGTTGAGCGATTTTTGGTAGGGGAAAAACTTATGGGTTCGCGTCACCGACATGCTAGTGTTAACACTTTAACTGTAAACTGTAGGTAGCTATGCATAGTTTTAGGTTTTCACGTCTGTCGGCAGTCCGCATTACTGCCGACCGAAGTTTATATTTTTCCTCTCGCTTTCTGTGGAAGTAATTTCGTGATTTTCACGGGACGGAAGGGTGTAGACAAGAAGTGACAGCTTGAGCATGGAATAAGTACTTTTGAATATCATGGAATTAGTGTACTTACTCACGGAATTAGTAAGTACTATACAGATTGTAAGTAGAGGAGGTCGCATTACAACAAGTGGGCGACCACTAGTAATGAATAAATATTATTCGAATAAATATTTCAGTATTTACTTTTCATAATTCTGAGGTTGATTTCTGTCGCTACACAGATGCTTATTACCAAGGTGAAATTTCAGATGTTACACATCATATGCGACTTCAGCAAGGTTCGCTCGTTTTTTTTTTTACCAATCCCATTTTGATCATTTGCGAAAGCTACCATTGCATGACCATTGCAGATCTCCGCTCCACCTTCATGTGTTATTGTGTGAAAACCACTCGACATAAAATCCAATAAAAAGGTATGTATTCATTAGTAATGATAATGAATGACAATTACCAAAACTTACTTTGCCCGCGGCTTTGCCCGCGTGGAACTCGGAAATTATCCCACGGGAACGTACACTCATCATCATCATTCATCATTCCAGCCGAAAGTCGTCCACTGCTGGACATAGGCCTCCCCCAATATTGGGGGGGTTTGCCATAATCGCCACGCTTGGCAGGCGGGTGGGAGATCGCAGTATGGTGTTAAAATGCATAGAGAACGCTGCTGCCCATTCTCTAGTAAGTCCCTTAGTCGCCTTTTACGACACCCATGGGAAGAAATGGGATGGTGCTATTCTTTAAGTCCGACACCACACGGACGACGAACGTACACTACCGGGATAAAAAGTATCTTATCGTTTTCTAAGCTGGTGTTTAGGGTTCCGTAGTCAACAAGGAACCCTTATACTTTCGCCATGTCCGTCTGTCTGGCCCTACTGTAACTAGAAAGTTGTAATTTGGCATGGGTATACATATTGATCACGCCGGCAAAATAGTAAAATAAAATCTTGAAAAAAAATTTTTTGGCTCTTGCACGTAATTTGGGAATTATATATTCTTCTCGTCTATTCCATAGTGTGGGGTATTGTTAGATAGGCTGTTTAAAAATATTGCTGGTCTGTGAACACCATTTTACGATTCAGTGATTCGTTTGCGTAATATTATGCATTAAAGTGCTAATTTTTGTAAGTGTCAAATCCCGCCGGCTAAATGGTTGTTTTTGGATATGTGAAAAAATTCATGGCTGTAGTACATTCATCGAAATAAAAGGAAATTTATCACAGCTAGCTAAGTAGGCTTTACATGTTAACGAGTTGACCAACATACATTTGCAGTTTAAGTTGTGCTATAAGTTTGCCTCTAAAATTTGAGGACTTCCCTAGATTTCCATGTGTTCCCATGGGTGTTTCCATGTGGCAGATTCCGACTTAGTGGCAATGGGACCACCTCGAGTAGTGATGAGTCCCTCACTCATGAGGTCCCTCGTTTGAAGTACTCATGACCGCAAATTGAAAGAGTTACTCGAATTTCCTCATTGAACCACCTCACCACCGCGCCTCGCACTCGCGAATCGGGAGTGAGTAGAGACTCGTGAATCGTCGTCGCGCCCGCACGCCTCGCTCCCTCGTACGTTCGGCTGAATTCGGCTCGGGCTCTCGAGTCGTGAGGTGAATACGCCGTTGACGATTTCTCACATCAAATGAGGGGTACCTCGTGAGGACCTCACGAGGTAAAGTGAGGCCCTCCCTCAACCTCAAATAAAATTGATGAGTTACCCATCACTACTCGCGAAGGAAGAGGTGGGACGGTTGAGGGAAAGGCAAATTTCGCGCCCTCTCGCCCCTAGCCGCCGCAGGAGACGCCCTGGACGTCGGGAATCCCAGGCGGATTTCCGGACACCGTAGGCGCGGGCTTGCGGATGGTGAGCAATCTCCCACTCCGCCCAGAGCGGGAGAAGTTATTTGATAATTTACCACCCAAAAAAAAAAAGGCAGTTTACTTTCGATTTTATAATATTAGTATGGATTAAGTTAGGATTAGGATAAATATGATCCTCATTAAAAAAAAAATTAATGTTTCAACTGGAACCTTGGCTAAATAAATGCAAAAAAAAAAATGGGCTACCAATTTCTAAAATGCGGCTAAAACCGCAGTTTATAAATTGACAGCCCTATTTATTTTTTTGCCAAGAAGTATGTAAATGTTAGGTTTGGTTACATTAGGTAGAATCTTAAGCAATAAGCGATGGATAAAGGATAGACGCCCTGCATCCTGCATTAGCCTCTCCTACACTGCCATGAAAAGACCAGAAACATAATATTTTTTTATTAGACAAAATCAAAAAGGAAGTCGTAACTAAAAGGTAAAATACTTTTTCCTCGATAAACTTACACGTAAGAACTATGCTTACTTTTCCAAATAGATACAGGCAGCCCTACAACAGTAACTAACAACATAACCGGTGTTGGCTTAAGTTTAGAATTACACAGAAACATGTTTCTATTTCATCTCAGTTTTCATCTGAACCAGTTTATTAGTGTTAACTGTCAGAAACCGAAACAGCCGTCAACGTTGTTATGGTTCGGCTCGCTTCCGCTCTGGCTGAATACAGCGCACGGTACGAGGTAGGTACTACACTTGCCAGAGCGAGGAACTGCGAGCCATTCAAAACAATAAAAAAAATAAACACGCATCGACAAGTGTTACTTATGCAACGTAATACTTTTCAAGTACTTATAACCAAGCTCAATGACCAAAATATACGCTAAAGGAAACCTCGAATATTTCCGATAGTGATTGTCACTTTGTTAGCTTAGTAAGTAGCCGTCTATGGTACCGGAACTTCACGCTTGGGCGCCGACCTTGCCTCTTCCTGCTCACCAGGAGGTGATCTGCCGAATTGTCCGTCATAGACATAGTACAAGGGTTATTGACATGGTTCGATTCTATGAATGTTTATCAAATATTTGCAGAAATAAAATAGTTCCAGCTTACCGTCTCAGCGCATGGATGTATTCCTAATAAAATATTTTTGAACTATAATCAAAACCCATAAATAATAATAAACATTACTTCCAGGAAGTTACAAACCCCTAACAATGCGGTGAATCTGCTAGAAGCAGCACACCAGCGTAATTTATGAGTAAACATAAACATTCTAGTTTTCATTGAACAGGTTAATACTGTTTAAGTGCAGCGTGGGAACGCGAAGAGTTAAAATAATAAAGCGGGTGCAAAAACCATGGGCATATCGACCCTCGCGGCAAGTGCATAGGGGCGGAACAAGTGGACCTATCCGCGACGCGACAACACGTATTTTTTAAGCACCGTTGTGCGTTTGCCAGTACTAACGGTGATCAAGTGTTTTGGTATTATTTTTGATCATTTTTATGATTATAGGTAGGTATTTTCCGGTTTTTGAATATCATGAAAACCTTAACATGAACTTAATGGTTATGTTTTCTTTATGAAAGAAAGAAGGAAAGAAAAATATAATAATTTGTCACAGAAACACTTGCACTTAAAAAGCTATGGTAATTCTTATAAATAATAAAACAAAACAGATTTATGCTTATGAACACAGAACATAATTATACATGTAGTCGGCAACTGCACGTCATAACTGTGACAAGAAGGCTTCCAATCGGCATGATGCTGTGCTATGGGGGACCCACAGCAGAGCGCTGATTATCAGTGGTCACCCGAAAACGACGTATGGAAACCAAGTCAGGTTGAGAGATTTTAACAGATTAGACAAAAGCGGTTAAAAAAGAGAAATAAAATAAACAATACTTAGAAAATACTATACCTATACAACCATTATGACCTAAAAATACTATAAAATAACATAAAAAGTATTAAAGAAAGAATAAACAAAAAACAACAAAATCATCGATCATTTGTCAGGTATTCGCATTTTGGATACGCATTACATCGGCCGTGCACGAAATCGACTGATTTGGGTCAATTTTGTTCGCTTTTTGTGAATAAGGGAAAAATAATTTCAAAAAAGTCGTTTGTGTTTTGAAAAGTCGAGTTCTTAGTTTTGCATAAATAAAGGCTCTTGCAGACTGGGGCGATATCGCGGGCGCGACAGGCATATTGCTGCCTGTCGCGCCCGCAATATCGCGCTAGTCTGCACGAGCCTTAATTTAAGTATTCATAAAAAAACACTAATATTCGCAACTAGTTCTAGTCTCGCAACCGAAAAATAACGCGAGACTGACGTTTGAATGATCAAACGTCAGTTTCGCGTCAGTTTTTGTTTTATAAGAAACTACTTGTGATAAAAATTATTTTTATTTTTGTCGTTAAAGTATTTTTCCTATTATTTAACAAAACTTTCAAGATATTTATAAATTACACTTTAGTCTTCAGTCAGTTATCCTTGAACAAAATCTAAATTTTATTTTATGAAAATACAATATCTTCATTAGGTAAATCAATGGCGAAATTAACAATTTTTTAAAGTGATGAAACTATTAACAAGTGCTGTGATTGACACGAAAACTGTGCTTTTATAGTAACACAGACCTTATGTTTCAATTATTTCAAGCTATTGCACAATCAAATAAGAAATTGACAAAAAGAGTGTATTTTCGGGCACGGAGCTTTAATACTTTCTGTTTCATTAAGCGTTTATCTCAAGCCTCATCAGCATCGCTATCTAAAATAAAGTTCGTAACAATCAGCATTATTCTTACGATGCATGTTTTCTCCAGCGGTAAAGACAGCATTTGACAAAATGAGGATGCGCTATCAGGGTAATTGCGTGCACAGAGTAACTACGATTACGGGAATCGTGAAATACGAGCGTTTGCGACTCGCTGATGATCGCGACGTTGTGCGGGCAGGCCTGAGAACTTGGCCCGCTTATGTGAATGCTCCCATGTCTGTTATGTAATGCGACGGTACTGTTACTCTGTCACGCAACAATACTAATTGACAGCGATTTAAGTTCATCTTCAGAATTCACATAGCCGCATTTGGTCGCTTCGGTGTGCTCAGAGATGTCACCCGTCGCTTCTTATCTCGAGCACGGAAAAACATTTCAAAACCGGCTTTTGTATCATCGCTGCCCTCGTTGCAAATGGACAACGAGTTTTTAGATCAACGAAGAGTAACTGATGTCAAGCCGCTAGTTCAGTGCCTATACTAAGTTCTCATATTACAATGTGGCAGTCACTGTGGGCAAACGATTCATTCAAATGGTTACGGATAACTTTTGGTAGCTTTTTTAGGGTTCCGTATCTCAAAAGGAAAACACGGAATCCTTATAGGAGTGTCTGTCTGTCCGTCCGTCTGTAAAATCAAAAAATGCAGAAAGTAGTTCTTTACTTATAGATTACAGGAAAACCTATACGAAGTCTATGGTGCTAAAATAACTTGGTAAATCTCTCAATATCGTGCGTACAAACTTACATTAAAATTTGCAATTGGGCTTTTCAACTACAATGTTAAGTTTGTTCTTGGGATAAATTCATCCCAATTACGGAAGAACCCTTCATTGAACGTGGTACAACACGAACTTGGGCGCTTTATAGTCTTCTGTGCCAGCGCCGTCATTGGAAAAAAACCTTTTATGACTAAGAAACAAATTTAAACAACTTTATTCTTCATACAGTAAGTAGGTATTATGATTCATTAAAGCAATTTGAGAAACGATCATTGCTCTGACCCTGACCAACAGTGTCATTTATAATTAAAAATTAACATTTGAGCTTAGATTAAAATTAAAATATATGAATTTAAAGTGCTCACTAAAATCAATTAGGCAAACTTGTAATAAACACTACTATACTCGTATTTAATAGTCGCAAAAGAATTAAATTAAAAATACTAGAATAATGACTGCATGCATGGTATTTCATAAACGGAATGCGAAAGCACCAAGCTAAGGCATTAGTATGACTCACGTGGAAGGCACGCGAGACTCGTCAAGTAGCGGCGAGTAGAGCCGCTAAGCTCTACCCCGAAGACCTTCTAAGGGCTACTTATTACAATATAACTTAAACAAACTATCGCATAAATAACCATGCAAACAGCTAAAAAACTAAAATACGATTCATACTTATTGAGTGCCAGAAAAGTTTTTGTAAGGAATATTTATAGAGTTCGTGAGGTTAGCCGTTAGAGCTCTTGTGCAATAATATTGGGCATTGACTGACGCTGCGCCGAGCGTACACCTGCTCCATACACGAACATTCCATATTAAGGCGACGTGACTTAATTCTAGAGTCGAGTTACAACTATGTGGGTTATCGTACTTATTATACTTATCGTATATATTTAATACTACTAGTACAATAAGGTGCTAAGTATCAGTAACACGGACTTTACGTCAGACACACAGTCAACTTAAGCCCAAAAATACTATACTAACTTGGTACACTTTCCCAAATAGCGGGCACATGTCACCTTTTAGAACTGTAATTTTCTTTATAGTGTCAGCAGTTCGTTGTTAAAAAAGTAATGTCCCATACACTGTGCAAGTAGTTTTTTTTCTTACAGGTGCTTAACCTTTTATTCCGCAGTTGTACATGGGAAATAAAATCATGAAAGTGGAAATTTTTTTCTTAGAGGTTGTTGTAGACTGTAGAGCTAAGAAACGGGACTCAACATCCACGCGAAGTCGCGGGCAAAACCATACCCAAAACATGAAAAGCTTTGAAAATGTTCACCATAAATAAAAACTGATATGGCAAAGAAAACAAGTGAAGCTTTACGCAACTAATCGAAGTAATTGAGAATAAGTAGTCATGGTAAAAAAAATCTCAAAAACATTGGAGAAGGAAGTATCAAATATCAAATAGAAAAAGTATTTGGTGTCGTTCATTGGCGAAGTGATAGTAGGGCAATACTACGGAGAGTGCGAGAGAGAGGGCTCGTCAGCAATGCTGGCATGCTACCAGCCGGTCTCGGTTGCCACGTTCCCGCCAGCCATCGACGAGGAGAAAGAAAAGTGTGACGCCACGGACTTCATCGGCATTCGCGGTCCAACAAATGACCGTGACCGGACGACGCGTTCACTCTCAACGAAAACGGGATCGCCGAGCATGCGATTGTAAGTTATCGATGTTTAGTGAAACGTCACCGTTTCGCAGAATGTCTGTTCCGGTATACTAAACCAGTTGACATATCTAGCTATATCGACCACCGGTACGTACATGGGGTCGGTGGAGCCTGGCACCGAGTGTTCTTTGCAAAGGGAACCGATTCGCCTCACGCAGGTTCCGGCAATAGCGAACCTGACACGAAAAATGTCATGTAGCCCCAATTTTATAGCTCATCACTCTATCTACTCCAACTACAGCGAACGACGAAGTTATTTTTCAAATATCTGAATTCAATTGCAGTTACTTGAATAAGATTTATGATTTCATAACAGTCGAAAAGGTAAACCGATTTAAAAGATAATCTGAAACAATACTACAGTTGCGCCATTGATGTTCAGACAAAGCGAGATGCCATTACAAGCTATTGTTTACTAAATCAGTTTTGCAAGTCAATAGTACCAATTCAGTGTTAAATCTACGTATAATTTGGGTATTTGTAACGTTAAAACATCTCTTGCACCACAGCACTGACATATTAAAACGTTTATTACAGTAGTGAAGTGTTGAAATGTGTGCTAAATTAAGAACTGTTCTGATAAAACCCGAGGATCGATACGATACCGTCCACAATCATTAAATAACTGAAACATTTTTATTCCGATGGGGCATTCTCAGGCTCCCTGCAAGAAAGGTCAAATAAAATTTGCAGTGAAGTAGTGTGGTATTTTTGCATGTAAAAATATTTGCACGATACAAGGGGATTATACGATAATTTTAAAAATTACATTATGTATGCATAGTTACGGCTAGTTAAAATAAGTGGCCGATGTTTAAGAAAAAAGTAAATATTTTACGCTTGAAACAGCTGTTAGAAAATTTTTCTTCATTTTCATGTCCAAATAGAAAACGTTCATTTGTTTTCTATTTCTACGAGTTTTACGAATCAAATATTTGTTATGTAAAGCAGCGATTCCGTGAGAGTGTGTAAAGCGGTCAGGCTGCGTGAGCCAGGCGCGTTCCACTTGCAACCTAATTAAATTAGAAGCAATCGGCTCTGCTGCTGACGCGGTGCTGCGCCAATCCTAGTACGGAGCCGCCCCCCTTGTTCGTGCGCCCTAAGGTCATTGTTCCTCCCACACGACGCACCAATATGTAATTAACTAACGTGCAGACAATCAGACGCATATTTTCAATTCAAACGTGCCTCATACATTCTAGCGCCTTGAGTCTATAACTCCGGCAACCGAATGAGTTTCTATAGGTTTTAGTTGGCTCCTCTATTTGCATGGTCTTTGCGCATATCAAGTAAGTACGACTTCGCGAAATTGTAACCGGAAATGGGTGCAGGGAACATCCGCATTAAGCAGACCGTAGTCTTTGTCGGTTACTTTCCGGCAACTCCGGCGTCATACGTCAGTCAGAGGGTAACCTCTGCAGCACAGAATGCAACATGATCCGAAAGAACAAACGAAAGCCTCGATGGCGCACGGTGAAAAAAAACTGGTTCTGAGTAGTTAAATGGCATTTATTGCGAGTAGACGTGAAAGTTTGAACCGAGCTTAGAAAACTGGCTACTTCATTGCTGACCAACATTAGATCTACTAATAGATGGGTAGTTGCGCTATGTTTTCTATCACACAAGATAGCCTAACTATCCGGTAGTACCTTAGTATTAGCGTAGGACTTATTCCAAGTATTCAAAGGTCTCCAAAATGCTCGCTTATGCCAAGCATTCTCTAGATTTCTGTGCGATAGTTCCTAATTTGTTCTTGCATTCGAGAAAGAAGAATTATATTAGTTTCGGACCGGATGCAATGAAAGTTGTAAACAAACAGAACCTAAATATATTCACCAACTGGAGCAAATGTATGCATTACTTACTTTGTTTACACGTGTAGATCTCGGTAAGTTATGAAGGGTATATTAGTCAGTGTCGGAATTAGCGGAAACTCGTAATTTTGGAAAGTGAGGCTAATACAATTTGCATATTTTGGAATCAATGAAACCTTTTACCTTTATGGGCAAAGTTAAGGTATAACATCACATCAGTGTTACATTAAAAACTTAAGGTTACGTTTGTAGTACATGAATTCTAAACACTGCGATGTGTGAGCAAGGAGTTTAGTTGTGCTAGCACAATGGTAAGCGAGACAGCAAGGCTCCGGGGCGGGCGCAACGGCGCATTGACTGCGTTGATACAGCGGCCCTTGTGGTGAAAACCGCCAGGAGAACGTATAAAGACGCAATCAGCGAGAGAAAAGCGCACACACACTGAGACAGGCGCAAGCAACGCCTTAATGGAATACTTAAAAATTCAGGACGTCGACCATAGCTGTGACCTACTGACGAACGCAATGGTATTTAACATAGCTGGTTAACGCTTTCTATCTACAGAATGCAGTATAAGCAATATGTGGCGGAGACCACATAGTGAAACAGGTGAAACTTACTTGGATACAATGCACTCGTTAGACGATTGGCTGGACAGCAAGCTGGCTAGAATAATCTACGTCATGCTATCTGAAACAAAAGAGCCATTTGAACATTGTGTTTCATTTGACAAAATGATACAAGTACAACGAGGCCATCCATCCATCAGCACAGTTACGATATCAATTGCCACAATTGTGAAGCGAAACCAAAATAATAGCGTGACAGTCACAATATAGACTTATAGAGCGACAACTCATAATTACAAACCATTGCGCAAATAAAATGCGAATTCGGTTTCTACAGTGTGATATTATGGTACTTTATATCGTTGTTGTACCGTATACAAAATTAGATATTGCAGAAATGGCAAGAAGGAACATTGTGGAATCACTTCAGGTGTTGGTTGGAGACTTTAAATTTTCTTTGATTCGACATATTTTTTGTATTCTTATTATTTTCTTAACCTGACCAATTTATTACTCCTACTACTATCCTGTGTGGAGGTCTGTAATTGTACTAATATCCTATGTCCTACCCCAGGCCATACGAGTAGTCATGGTCTACCTGTGTGCCAAATTTTATCCAAATCCGTTCAACCTATTATAGTATGGATGCATTTGCCCTTCAGGACCAACTTTGTGGCAAACTTCACCGTGGTAGTCGGGAAGCCACCTACTGGGCTAAACAGTATAGTAATAATCAATCAAAGTACTGTTCGACACAAAAGAACAAGACCGTAGTAGACAGTCGGGATGTTTTCTTACTTGTTCACCGTAGTCGTCAAGGTTTTTTTTAATTTGCACCCTGTATACAACTTTGTGACAGTCTTCCCCGTAGTGAGTAATCCTCAATATTTTTTTATTTCTACCCTGTAAAAACTCCACTTTGTGAGTCTTTTCCGTAGTCGTCAAGATTATTTAATATTTATATCCTTTATAAAACTTTGTGAGTCTTCACCGCAGTCGTCAAGATTTTTTAATATTTGTATGCTGTATTTTTTTTTTTTGGATGGTAAATCATCAAATAACTTCTCCCGCTCTGGGTGGAGCGGGAGTGTGTGTCAGACTCTTACTGACTAAAACCCACCCATATTACTTCCATTGCCTGTGTTGCGGGGGCCTCGGTGACCCAGGCCATTAGTACCTTCCCGCGACTTGTATGCTGTATAAAACTTAGTGACAATTTTCACTGTACTTGTCAAGCTTTTTTTTTATTTGCACCCTTTAGTAAGTCGGTGTGGAGAAAAGTGTGCGTGGTTCGGATGGGATTTAACATTGGGATACCTGTACAAATGTAATAAAAAATATACTCGATCGATGGTACCTAACTCAACGCTGACTCATAACTTCAGTCTTAAGACCTTTTGCTTTAGGCATACTAAGCATACCTATGGTATTATTAAAACAAAAAAATAATCGAGACTCGATTTAAAGCTGGAATGCTGGAAAATGTATGTAAGTTAAAATATTAGATAAAAGGACAAATAAAAAATGCGGTATCGAAATTCGTACCTGAATTCGTTCGCAATAATCGTATTCAACACGGAGCTACTCAGCGCGTGCATCAGTGAGTCATTGTGGCAACGACCGTGTGGTATAGACGTACAGAATGGTTCATTCATTCTTTACTAACTAAATACTTAGGTTGAGAGGACTTTATCCCTATACCAGGATGACCCTTTGATGATTCCCAAATAACTGTAATTGTACAAATGAACTATACAATCGACCACACTTTAAGTAGTAGGAACTTTCGAAACCGTATCGTTAATCGTAAAGATGAAGTATTCGTGCATTTATTATACGTGATGGCATTACATATACGAAGGTTGTGTCACAAGTACGTACCGACCGCATAAACCCATACAAAGCTAATTAGAATGGAAGTCTCGTATGCAAAGCATTATAGTCAATAGGTACTCGACACTCGTGGTCGAGTATGGTAAATGCGGCATAGGCCTGCGTACAATCACAGCACGTGTCACGATTGTTCACCAGAAACCGTCATCGTAATGGGAATCATCATATCCCCAAGGAAAGATTGATAATACTAACATTAGTCAAGTATCTACTAGGTACTTACTATTGCATATTCTAAAACTTAACGTACCTCACTTCTTAAATATGGCCGATTAATTCATAGGACTTACAATATTTGCAACAAATGAGTCAATACATTTTTAGGGAGTGGTGTTGCAACCTACATAACTATACTGCCAGACCAGACGCCAAGCCAATAAATTTTTTTAGACTGTTTATTTTCTTAACTTCAAATGCCTTTGGGCATTTGAAGTTTCAACCAATTTGATATTATTCTTGAGATGCTATATTGTTTTATATTAGTGCAAGAAGAGATTGGAGTAAAGATAATTTGGGTTTTTTTACAACACCCTTTTAGTTATCCTTCAAACTTAGTTTTATTGAGCAAAAATAAATGAAGATTAGTGATTTATTTTGTATGGATTGAATGTTTTAAATTATCAATGTTTGCCTAGCTTCGTCCCAACTATATTCGGGTTGACTACCAGTCTAATGAAATGCACCTGAATACCAGTATTTTACCTACATACTTAACATGATGGGCTTGTGGCTAAATAAAAACAGCCGCACGGGTCAATCGATCAGGTTAAGCTACGCTTGCCGCGGTTGGTCTGTGGATGAGTGACCATCTTTACATACCAAGACCCCTCCGTACCTCGGAAAGCACGTTAAGCTATTGGTCCCGGCTGTCATTCGTGGATCTTTGACAGTCGTTACGGGTTGTCAGAAGCCCAAAAGTCTGACAACCAGTCTTACCAAGGGTTATCTTGTTACCCAGTAACTGGGTTGTGGAGGTCAGATAGGCAGTCGCTCCATGTAAAATACTGGTATTCCACTGCATCTGGTTAGACTGGAAGCTGTCCCCAACGTAGTTGGAAAAGGCTGGGCAGATGATGACTTAACATTATAAACACAAAAGTAACTGTATGTATGTAACCATTTCATGCCTAAACCACTAAATGCATTGTCATTAAATTTTACTGGTAGGTAGCCTGGGACCTAGAGAAGGTCATAGGCTACTTATTATCCTATTTATATTTGTATTAAAAAATGATGAAATACAAAATAAACACAGCATATAAGTAAACATTAAAAAAAACAGTAGTATAATGAAATTACCATTTGTGTAAGAACACATTATATATCATCCCTTTGTATGCCTGTGTATAAAACATACATCAATTATATCCATAAGTATGATCATGATCATAAGATCCATAATCCATGTAAGACACACAATTTATATCTACTAGATGTAAAATGCAACTGACAAAAATTTGGTCCATATGTTCTTTTTGTGACATAGGTGGATGCCTGTCACAAAACTTATGGATTTTTGGAAATTGAAGAATCTTAGTGGTTGGGTTTATTTATAAACTTGAAATGTGATACTTAAATATGTACTTAAATAAATAATGAAGTTGAGTATTATTCATTCCTCAAAACAAAAAGTTTTTGGAGGTGTTAAAGTATATATAGAACAAACTGAATGTGCGGTCCACTTAATAAGAGTTTGGTTTCTAAAACTCAAACCATAACTAGGTAAAAATGGGTAATCAAGATATTAGGAAAGGATTTTACTACTTTCTTTGCGAATACCTCATAACAAAACATAAATGTGGTATAATCATAGGCTCAAATAAAGGAAATGTACCAAACAATATTTTTCAAAAATCAACCCATGTTGGGTTGATAAAGATAAATATAGTTTGTTTAAAAATCTCATTCCTGCAGTTTAGAAACTTAAAACTTGTCACATCTGATTCTTATCTAGGTAAATAATTATGATCACAATGAGTTAATTTTCTGAAACTACCCTTTAATGGGCTTTACGGTGAAGGAAAACTTTGTGATGAAAGTGTCATGTCCTAGAAACAAAAATTCGAAGACTTCACACCACAAGGGCCCAGCCTTTGTGGTAGATTATAGCCCACTTCCTCACGAAGAGAGGAGGCCTGTGTCCCAGCAGTGAGAACATTAGAGGCTGATTATGATGACCCTTTAATGGGGGTGGGTAGAGGAAATGTAGAAGTTCACAGGAGTTAGTACAAAATCCACACAGACAGGGTTCTTGTGGAGCCAGTACAGTATTGGTCTCTCCGAATTAATCTGAACAATAAATAGTTTGATATGTGCACGGTAATATACTTCATAGATCTTGTGAATGTAAATTATAATATATTATCTTTTAGAACAACGACTCTTTTTCTAGACTAGACAACAATTTTTTTTTATAAATACAGCCAAATAGTATTGGACCAGAACTTTAGCATTAGAATAAACAAGGTTTTGAAAAACTTTACATAATAGAAATTATTAAAGTTTTGATTGCTAAAAGTTTTTTGAATCAATAGGTACCTGCTTTTCAATTAAATACAAAAAATAATTATTGTACACTCACATCAATGATCGGATCATTATGATGTGTAATGTAATCACACAGATAACGTTACGTGATTAGCCTACCTGTGTCACGGCATTCCGCGCAGAGCAGTCTCAAACTTTTAATTACTAGTATTTTAACAAACTGACCTGTTGTACTGCCTAGGTTTCAATTCGACAGCAACCACACATAACAACAAAACGATGATCATCAAATACACGAAAACAATCACTCTTTAGAACTTTGAAATTAGTCAACAACTTTTCAATTTACTGCGCGACACGGTTTTCTTAGTAGTATAGAAATACTTTAAAAGTTTATTAAAGTAGTCAAATGTTGCAGAGAAGTACATAAAACACACACTGACATCAAATCGTAATCTTCAGTTCATGTTTGTTTATTCAAATGATCGCTTTAAACGTTGGAAGTAATCCCAAAAATATTTTTCAATATAGTACGTAAGAAGAACACCATTTACGAGAATGACGCTGACACTCTGACAGTCGGAGTCAGCAACCGTCTCCACAACACAAAAAATAACTTTTTTAATTTCCTTTGGCACCATTGCCTTGGCACCGACGCCACAGAATATAAAATATTCGTTTTCTATAAACTAAAGCTACAGTTGTATTTGACTGAAAGTGTAATTTACTTTCCATCGCCTCAAATTTTTTCGTCCATCTATGAATGTCGCATTACAGCCGGCACTCAATATTCTCACTCATTCGTGCAAGTGCTCCGTAGTATTTGTCTTTTGATCAGTGCATTAATTTAAAGTTGGTTATCTTGTCTACTATTTATTTCACGTTATCATTCCCATTTTACAACGATTAAGTTAAGATTAAATACGCGATTTTAATTAACCCTAAATCGAATATTTTTACGGAAATTTTCAGTTAAATGCCTACGAACCGAAAAAAAGTTTCACTTGCATCATGGTTTCATAAAAACACACAATAATGTTTTTTTCTTTCCTAACTTTGTTTCATTTCAACCATGCCCCAATAACATAAACTAATTATTTGTTTAGAGTTTATAACAAAATGGTTGCTACCCGTCCCTATGGCTATGCAAAACGTTTCTAGTTTTTACATAGGCCATTTTCGAGGCCTTTCACTTGAAAAAGCAGCAGCAGCAGCAGCTAGTCACATTCATATTGCTTGGTTGCTGTGAGGGGTAAAATGACTGTGAGGAGTGTGAATGAGGAGACTATAGTTGCGTTTGCATCGCGATTTTGTTGCGTTAGATGCGCGTCGACCTCAACGGCAAAAAGATGCTAATGGATGGACTGTGTGAATGATAATATGGCTACCGAGAGGAGGACTAATAGACAAGTACTGACGAAGAAGACATGATTCGCTGACCTCAAATAAATTGGCAAAAGGGCAGGAAAACGATGACGATACTGCGAATCAAAATGTATGGATATTTTGCGTCAATCTACCACTACACGATCTGGTGACTTGAATAGGTAATTGCACAGATGATGATGAGGTGACAGACTGACCGTCTAAGTTAGCCATAAGAGTGAAACAAAACTCGTCGGATACAAGGGCCTATGCTATATTATATCCTAAAAAAAGCGCCCTGTGCGTTATTTTTACACACCGGCAATACGCAAATAACAAGGGATGTATGAAGTGCCAGATAATTTCGATATTTAAAAAATGATATCGGTTTCGTTTTCGATATATAAAAAAAAAACCATAGAGTTTTCGACACTATTTGCACTTTATGAAATTCTATTGTTTGTTTTTTAATCGTTTATATGCCTAACATAATTTCTGATATAAATTCTAAAATTAATGAAACATTGCTAAAAATAAGTTTAGTCTGAATTTTATTGGTTTTAGTCAGTGGCGACAACGGTGTTGCTATTGGAAATATATTGTATTAATACATTTTCGATACTTGATATTTTATATCGAGATAACGAAGTAATAGATATCGCCGAAAAAAATCATAAAATATCGATTTAACGAACAAAAAATATCGTTATATTGATATTTTTCTACAAGCTAACGCATCAAGGGTACATTCCGAATTAAGCCATAATCGCATACAGCGCTCACATCGATTATTTGCATTCTGATTTGGATGTCACGATTATGACAGCAGAGAGCGCAGAGCAGTCAACGGAACGCTCATGAACGTGCTCACTGTGCTCGCTCAACATCAAAACTTATCATAACCCAAAACCTTGCCCAAGAAAGACCGATTAGAACGACTGTGTCCAATGATGAAGAGGAAGACGAAGTGCTTATATTGGCGTATTTATATGCTCGCGGAAAAGATTTACCCCGAAGAAAAATACAACAAATTACTTAGATGCAAGATAATTAAATATAATGCGCACGAGTTTTAAAACTCACTTCCAAGTACCTATGCTGTTACGTCTTGGATTTTAATATATGCCACTGAACGCTCTCGTATTGCTCTGGTGTGAGCGTGACAGAAAGTCGCCCGTTAGGCTCGTCGGCTATATTCACTTGAATACTCATGGTTGGATTAAGT
The DNA here is from genome assembly GCA_905333075.3 of Atethmia centrago. Classification (NCBI taxonomy): domain Eukaryota; kingdom Metazoa; phylum Arthropoda; class Insecta; order Lepidoptera; family Noctuidae; genus Atethmia; species Atethmia centrago. The sequence continues at coordinate 22,471,512 of HG995374.1, read as the reverse complement.
ACAGTATTTCTTTATGTATCACCACAAACTTCTACTACTTTGGGTAAGTGGCGACTGGAGCCAAAAGCACAAATTCGAAAATGCCACGTTTGTTGTAGATATGGAGACTCAAAACAAAACGGCACAACTGTATTTTTGACAGCGCTCACGGTGATATTAAGGTAATAGCATAGACATATAAATATAGGGCATAGTAGGCGTTATCACAAGATGGCGCATATCATGATGGATGATTCACAAATACCGTAATAGCGCTCACGCGCTAATTCGGAACGGGCTACCACGCTCCAATCGATAACAGCGCAATTCGGAATGCAACAAAAATCGCGACCAAAATAGAGAATGACGGCTAGGTAAAAAAACCAGACATGCTAACTCAGACATTCAATTAAGTATTTAGTAGGTATCCATCTTGAATCTCTGTATCAACTTCAAAAACAAAAGACGAAGTCTATCAGTTGTGTAGATGTAGATTTATTTTCTTGCTTTTCGGTATTATTGTAATGTTTGACTGACGCAAAAAATCCGATCCAGTAACTCAATCCAACGTTGGACTCACAGATTATAAATATACTATATAATGTTTAAACCGGATTGGGTGTCGACACTACAAATTACTATTTCAATCAGTAGTCTGTTGAATTGTATTATTCGTCTCTCCTAACAATTTTACGAAAGCATTGAATATGCTATTATGACGATTCCAGTCTTGCTGGACCATACCCAGTAGACCGCCAAACGAGTTTTGGACTGCATCAGGAAACCAACTGGAATCAATGCACTGTCCTGAATCATAAAGTCCAGTTACGCTCCAGCACTGGATATCAGTTCGCTGGACTGCTACTGGAATAATGAAAACTAGCCATAACAGCTACACAATAAGCTATAAGAAAAACTGCTTTTCTGAAACCCCAGTTTTCAGACATGAATTAAAAACATTTGAATAGGACAAATTATAGAAAGATAGGCAGGATGCAACATCATATTCAGTACTTTTTTTAAATATCAACCTGTTTAGAGAAAAGCCAGCATGATTTCATAATTTATTTATATTTTGTTCTAAACTTGTACATTCACGCACATACACACAATAATGTCAATAATAAAAACAAGTTCAGTCGGCCCAAATACAAAAAAAAGGTTGATACAAATGGCACTACCCACCACTACAGGTTATTATATAGTATGTGGAACAGCAATATACCAAGTGATTTATTAATCAAGAACACATATGGATATAATATTACACCGTTCACAAACGTCACCAGTGTATCTAAATATTAAATACAATAAGGGAAAATAAGATTATTTCAAAAAGTGAACATAATATTTATTTATTATTATATATAATAATACTTGACTTTAAAGTCAAATTAATAAATCTAAAGTTTTATGAATTACAAATCAAGAGATTACAAAATACCTATTTGAATAAACTCTACAAAAAAAGGATCTTACAAATTAAATCTTAAAAGTTGTACGTTTCTAGGGAGAGCTAAGTCATCCCAAATTTATTCAAGTGAGATTTATCATTAATTTGCTAAATATTTCGAGTAAATGCATTGTAATCACACAGTCTCATAAGCAGCTATTACATTTGAAATAATCTTGTAATTTCTCACATGATTAAAATTTGGGTAGACAATCTCAGATGAGAGTTTTGTACTGTCACGATAACCCCATGTGCAATATTATCCAAAAGGTTTTTACCAATATATGCAATAATGTAAAGATCTACAACAAAATGAGTAAATTGCAGTAACTCACACAAAAAGAGTTATCTTGACAAACAAATTACACTAAAAGTGAGTGTTGAGTCAGAAAACAGAACACATATTTTACTGCTCCTCAGAGCCTTCATCTTCATAATCATCATCCTGTTCCTCTTCAGTGGAGGCGGCATCTTTCTTAGGTGGTGGGTCCTTACGTGGTCGTCCACGGCCCCTTCCTTCAACTGGTGCACTCTTAGAACAAGAAGCATAAAAGTATTCATTAATTAAACAATTCTGAATCAATTTGATTTCTTATTTATGCAAACATGTATTTTAGAAGAATTTAATACCTTTCCTTTAGCAGCTGCCTTTTTCTTGGATCCCTTAGGCCTGCCTCGCCCTCGTTTTGCTACTGGAGCTTGTTCATCATCCGATGATTTTGTGGATTCCTTAGTCCTGGTGGCTGCAGGTGGTCTCCCCCTTTTCTTGGTATCACTCTTAGCCTCCTGATAATACAAATAAATACACTCAATGAATGAAGTGGTAGTGAAGTAATTTAAATGCATTTTATTACAAAGACCTAAAATAAAAAATATACTGACTGATTGTGTTCCATTGGCTTTAGGTCTACCGCGTCCTTTCTTCTCTACGACCGTGGATCCGTCATCAGACATAGTCGGTTATTTATAAACAGCTAGGTACAAAGAAAAAAATCTGAAATAAATAAAAAACCAGATTATAAATATTATACTGTTCCACACACAATAAATAGACAAACTCCATTTCGTACTCCATTATTATTAGTGACGCCACTACGTGAACCGAGAAATTACCTAACAAAACTACAGACAGTCTAATTAGAAATAAAATAAAACCTGGTAATAAAATAAAACAAATGAAGAAAAAGTCAACAAAATAAGATCGTTTTGCTGAACTAATTAATAGCATTCGAATTAATTATTTACCCAAGACCCTAGAAAGTGTCAGAGAACCGACAGTAACTGATTGTTAAATAACTAACGTCAATGAATATACCAAAAAAATGTTAAATTATAACGTAATTCAAGAGAAATTGTTACAACAAAAGTGTATGCAGGAACGCCAAGCGACTATAATAATGGAGTCTGCTTACATTAACTAAATACGAATGAATTACAGTGTTTTCAAAGAGACAATGCAATAAATTAACATACATTTTCGTGGCAATAACTTCGGCATTTAAAATACTCAATAAAATCTGAATTTTATTCTATTTTACAATAAAAATACTCACATAATTGTTTACAGTACAGCAAACGGCAATGGGTCAAAGAGAATTTATGGCGGGCAGCGAACCGGTGATTGTCTGGCGTCTGTGCAGAGGGCGCTGAAGTCTTTGTTAGCAAAAACTAAAAACAAATGAAACAAATATTACCCTACCCAAATGAACAATTTGTCCCAAAAAAATATTAAAATTAAATAATTTCCTAATAGCAACGCACTTACGATGGAAACATTATTAAAAATTGAAAATAAATATTGTTTCTCATAATTCCCGCCAACAGGAAGCTATCAATAAACAAACAAGAAAAGCTTATCTTGTTTCTATAGAGAGGAATGTTAGTAAATCGACTAATTACGGTTTTTTTTTTACTATGCTATACTATATATATATTCTTGATGTAGTTGATTTTGTATACTAATATGTTATAATTTTACTAACCTACCTTTTTGTATTGCATAGAAAACGTGTTCTCGTGTATTAACAGTTCGATTAATCAGGGTTCAGTCAGGAGTATTCCTGACCAAAGGTCACACCGACCACCTATCTGAACGGCGCTAAAAACTCGCACAAGGCCCACATATTGGTCAGTGACTCGGTTAATATGTCGTGGACATCCTGTAACCAAAAATATACTCAGGCAATCAGGAGTCAGTACTATTCTTGAACAGAATTTCAATAGCTACACCACCCACAAATTAAAAAAAAATCGTAATCGTGTAAAACTGGGCTTTTTTGGCTTCTGCTTTGACTCACTAGCCATTCCTAGTGAGTCAAAGCGGAAGCCAAAAAAGCCCAGTTTTAAATCTATGTGAGGACGACGTGAGATTTTAAATCTGCCAGCGAAACGCCGGGGACTAAAGTCACTGCGTGAGTACGTAGCATTATAGTTGTATCTCAAATAAATATATCAAGTCTGTGTGATGCTTTAATGCGGAATGTCATGTCGGTAAAACCTAATGGGGTTAAAAACTGAAAGCTCATCATAGGTGGCAGCACTGTTGTTCGTCCCATTGAGATAGGAAAAACATGCAGGCGCCGCGTTATTCTATAGATACATTTGCTTATACAAATATGAATGAAATACGATACAGAATGTGAAATATCGTTTTGTCTCATTCTTTCTAATAAAATAATCTTATTTGATAATAGAGACAACAATAAATTGTTGCTCATTATGGTAACATTTTGTTCTTACATTGTAACTGTTGTAGGTAGGTGCCATATCAGCCATTTTATGTGCCAAGTTTCGTGGTAGCTTTGCTGTCAAATGGTTGTTTACTTTTTGTATTATTGAGATTTGCGAGAAAATTACGAGGAGTTTACCCTTAAAACTGCATGTGAATGTTGGAATACAGCAATTCAACATGCCTGTGTGTTGTTTTGTGAAGTGTACTCGTAGTGTAAGAAAGAATGAAAATCAACTTCGATTATCTTTACACAGGTTAGTAGCCGGTTGTCATGCAATAGTACATACAATAATACACATTCCATGAAAAAAAAGTTACGGGATCATGAATTTATTGCTAAAGTATTGATATTTGGGGTTGGATCCAGTATCGTTTGGCAGGAGTTGGGGGGGTAAAAGGGGCTAAAGTTGGTGGGGGTTGGGTCCCCGATTGTAACGCTACCACTCTTATTAAAAGGTAATGCATATTTTTCGAGAAATTAATAAAAAATGTTTCTAACCTCAAATCCGATAAGAAGCGAAAACGAAACGTTATAATGGGCGATTGACAACAAATTCTGCCCCAGTATCTGTAGTCAGTATCCAGTATCAGTATTTGTAGTCAGTCCGTGGTATAAAATGACGGGCAAAATCGATAACACGGAACGTAAACAATAAAACAGGTATGCCGTTTGCGTCATGTGTCACTGTCATTCGTTTTCAACCGTTCCGTTTCTCCTCGAATTGCGTGAATTTTTTCTCTGTTTGTACTTCCACTGATCAGTGATCGTATGTGTGTACAAAAGGCAATATTACTACTGTTACTAGGAGAACTTAGGATGCAAGAGCGAGCGAAGCGAGCCCGGGACTTGGGGTACCCCGACTCGGACAGGTTAGGTTCGAAGGATGGCGGGGTCAAAGTTCGCTCGCTCCGCTCGCTCACTAGACCCCGCCATCCCCTTCGAGGTTATTTTTATTTAAAGCCTGGAGACTACGCCAGACTACGCCTTTTAAGCGACTTCAAGTGTTTTGAGGTTAGGTTACAATAATTGTTTTTTCTCAAGAACGGTGCGTTACCTTTTCATGGGAGTGATGCCAAGGGGCAGGGGGCACCCCCCTAACCTCCCCCGTGAAGCGGGGCTCATACTACGACTTTTTAAGCGACTAAGTGTTTTGAGGTTAGGTTACAATAATTTGTTTTTCTCAAAAACGGTGCGTTACCTTTTCATGGGAGTGGTGCCAGGGGGCAGGGGGCACCACCCCCCAACCTCCCCCTTCACTCCCACCCCTTCTCCTGCCAAACGATACTAGATTTTTACCGATATTTGGGTTCATTTCCCTATACCAAACCTTTTTTAATATTTATTATTTCATTCGTTTGTTTACAATAATATGTCATAGTGGAATAGTGTTGTACCGATACCGATACGAGGCGACGCCGTACCGTAATACTTTCCGAAACTAGTTCCTCCGCTGAAACGATATCGGTTATAATCTGCGATGTTAACAGAAATTATTCTGCGTGTCTTAATCGGTCCGAGTGACCTTGTTAGGTCCGGCCTGTGGTTTACGGTCTGAGAGACCGTCCCACAGAGTTATAAGTAATCCTAAAACAAGACGTCAGCATTTCACACCGACCTACGTTCCGACCTCGCCGCCGAGATCCCTCGCGTAAACCCCGACGTAATTGTCCCCCCCGACCCTTGCTCGACGAAGTGCCAGCCCGCGCCGCAGCTGAGCCTGTAGCTTTAAATTCCCCGATTAATAATAATAATATTAACCAGATCCAGCCTGTCCCATCTTGCTGTCCTCCCCCCAGCGACGCCCTAAGCCGAGGTCCGTACCCCACAGGGGGTGCCCTTAGCGTGCAGTCGCTTAGTACTATAAGAAATTCGCCCCTGGCTGGAGGCTTTGAGTTCGCTTAAGGCAGCCACAGGAAAGTCCGGTTAAGTAGTCACGACCTCTCAAGGTCAACTACGAGATGCCATACACAAAAAAAAAAAAAACGTCAGCATTTTGTTATTTGTTTAGTTCCGCAGCTAACCAAAATGATTTTTTGATAAAATACTTGCCTTTTTTGTAGCTTTCCTAAAAATAAAGGGTTAAAGAAAAAGTGGCTAGAGGCTATTGGTGAAGAAAATATTAATCCCCGAAATAAAGAATGGTACCTACCTGTGTTCACTTCACTTTGAAGAAAGCAGCAGTGCTATTCTGTAACCTTCTCACCGTGAAAAGGTAAGTAAAGTGAACGTGGAGTGAATTGTCAGTGTCATTCCACCGGATACAAGGGATGGACCAAGGATTACATTTACAATCATAATCGAGATTTTAATAATATTTTTATGCTAATTCTATTGATCTTAATCAGATAACTGATTAAATAAACGCAATTCCATGACCCAATCGCGATGTATTTTAACTGATTAAATAAACGCAATCCCATGACCCAACTGCGAGGTGTTTTGAAGAAGCGATAGTGGATTGAGTCGACTAAAGCCTGTGCGACGTTATTCAGTGTAGTTATTAACCCAAATCTTTTCAATAAGAAGAGATAACCGAGTGTGTCAAGTGATCGAGTGCTAAAAGTGTGCCTGGCTGACGGACCATAGAATTAACACCTCACAAACTATGTGGAAACCTAACTACACGATGTGTGTGTCTGTATACATAAGCCATTTGAATAAAAAACGTGCGGGTTATTTAATAAGTACCTTTCTAATATTTTATTTTAGGTAGGTAAATTTATACCAACCTACGCGTGGCCAATAATAAAATAATATTCATAAAATCACCGTCATCAATACTGTAAAAAAATTCAACAGTTCAACTGACACTTGCACTGGCCGCGCGCACTGGCCGGCGGGCGGCTAGGCTCACTTCACCCAGCCCAAGTGAAGTGATGTTGCTATAGCAACCAGAATCGAGTGAAGTGATAAGATCACGACACTCGCGAGTCGCGCTTACCGACTCACTTCCTAGCCGGCGTGAGTGGTTACTATGGTTACGAGAATCGGGTGAAGTGATAAGATCACGCCGCGCTTGCGCGTGGTGAGCTGTTAATAATGTCAAGTTGAGTATATTTTTTATTTGCCATTTTTTATTTTTAAATGTGTGTCAAACAAAAATTTGGTTTTACCAAAATCGAAAATGGCGGCTACAAACATTTTTCATAGTTTTCATGGTTTTTGGGGGTGTTACAGCCGATACTGAGGTCAAATCTAAAAAGTAAGATGGCGGCTGCGAAAATGTTCAGATCTTTCATCATGGGTGTCGTTTTCATGGTTTTCGGGCGTGTTAAAGCCGATTGTGAGGTCAAATCTAAGAACCAAGATGGCGGCTGCGAAAATATTCAGATTTTTCATCATGGGTATCGTTTTCATGGTTTTCGGGGGTGTTAAAGCCGATAGTGTGATCAAATCTAAAAAGCAAGATGGCGGCTGCGAAAATATTCAGATTTTTCATCATGGGTATCGTTTTCATGGTTTTCGGGGGTGTTAAAGCCGATAGTGTGATCAAATCTAAAAAGCAAGATGGCGGCTGCGAAAATATTCAGATTTTTCATCATGGGTATCGTTTTCGTGGTTTTCGGGGGTGTTACATCCGATAGTGAGGTCAAAATGAAAAAGCAAGATGGCGGCTGCGAAAATGTTCAGATTTTTCATCATGGGTATCGTTTTCATGGTTTTTTGGGGGTGTTAAATCCGATAGTGAGGTGAAAATTAAAAAGCAAGATGGCGGCTGCGAAAATGTTCAGATTTTCATCATGGGTGTCGTTTTTATGGTTTTCGGGGGTGCTAAACCCGATAGTGAGGTCAAATCTATGTTATTAACTAGTTTTATATAGCGTGTATGGTCATACTGCCAATGTACTTTGGAAGAGGGGTTCTCTCAGCTATGCCATCTACATAGGTTAAATGCTCTAAGGTCACGACTAGACGCGAGTAGCGGGTATGGTAGTACGCTTAGACTATTCACCTCGTAGTACGTGTCAAACGCGGTACACTTAAATACTCGAGATGCGTTTATGTGGTGAGCACAGATTAGGTCTTTCGTGTCCAGATAAAAACCTATTCTAAAGTATACGTCTCACCTCTAGTTTACATGTGAGCACGCTACATAGTGTTACCAACTTTGGGGTTTATCGTTATATTTTAGGGATTTTTTGACTTTTCTCCATCTATAATATTTTCAAAAATAAGTTGCGGAATAGACTATCTATTGAAATGTTAAGTACAATATGATAATGGTCCGATTCACATTGCAACGAAATGCTAGATCTTGCCCAACCTTTAATCCATCCGCTAAAATGATAAGTTTATAATATAATATAATATAATATAATGTCAATGTATGATTTCAAAAAGTCCAGAAGAAAACGAACATATATTATATTTATTTGAAATATTAAATAACGTATGAATAAAAATATTATAGAATATTATTATTTATTAATAATATTATTTATTATTTACTAATTATTACTAATTTATATTTTTTTAAATAATATTATTTTTTTATGGAGATTTTCAAGTAATTGAGGTGATTTTAGGGGTTTTAGACTTAAACTTTAGAGGCAAATATTTTTGAGAGTTGCTAACACTGACACCACCTATGCAGTATGCAGCACGTCACCATGCAGTGTTGACAACTTTGGGGTTTCCCTAAATTTAAGGGGCGGAAGTGCTAAAAGGGGGATTTTCCAGGTAATTTTTTTTTGGGATATTTTTAGGGGCTTCCAACAAAACCTGCAATTTTAATTGAAGAACAGTAGAAATAGAATGACATCATAAAACACTACACCTCACCGATTTTTAATTCACGAACGAACGCATGCATGGAATGGAACGAACTGCGAGCTACATTCTTTTCTCATTCATTTAATTGTCTATCCGTTTCATCCGTGCCTTCGTTCGTTCCGTTTGCAACCTGCAAATGCTCAATGCGAAGCTCTGTACTATCCTATATTATATTGTAATCTGAGCTATGTGCGGCCGCACGACCTTTTCGAGCTTTCAAGCGATAGTGGACTTTAATTATGTAGATCAAAGGACAATGGGCAATTTTGTATGGAGCGTGGGCGGTCCGCGGCCAAGAATGATTTTATCATTCATTGGTGTGCTTTAGTCCTACAATTATTGTGACCAAGTCTTATTACTGTGGTGTACTTCTAAAATTAATAAAAGACATTTTTGTGTTTGATACTTTATATCGTTTTACTTATTATTCTGGCTTTTAATCAATGCAAAAATACAAAAGGAAAGTGAAACAACAAATCTAGATAGTCTCAAAGATATTTATTATATAATAAATCACATAATGTATTATTAGTAAGCACAATTACCATACTATGTATTGTAATCTACATGAAACCTTTATTTTGTTATAAAAAAAGTTATGTTTAATAAACTATTATTATATCTAATTATTTATTACATAATTATTATATTAATAGGTATAGGTATTGTAGGACCACATGTTTAAAAATAATTAAGACATAATTTTTTTTTAAAGGAATTAAGTGTGATTTTAGAGCATGTTTAGCCTAGTTCCTCCTACTCATGCTCTAAAATCACACTTAATTCTGCTGCTGGCAATCTAATCCCTTCGGGTTGATTTCTTGCCCAGCCTATATACCATACTACGCACATAACATGCGCGCAGCATCCGACCGTGCGCCTACCACTCAGACACGAACAATAGTAATGGGCGATAGCTTCTCTTCCGTTCCTTTGTCGGTCAATAATAATGTAGGAATAATAGGTCCTAGATCTTACGTGCCTTGACTGTATTTGAACACGTAACAACCAAACGTCTTGCTCTGCTATATATTCGCTAAGACTTGTTTGTTGCTCTCGGTACACTTCAATATTATACAAGCCCTGTACTAGGTGCTCAGCATAATAACTGCAGGCTACCTTGATTTGATACGTACCGAGAGCAAACAAAATAAGATCATCCTCTGAAAGAGTTGGAAAATCGTCAAAAATAAGGTGGTCACTAGTGATGCTTTGGAACGTTGCTCTTTGTCTATTCATATTATTACGAATAACGTAGTCCGCCAGGTGATTGGGTCGATTTAAGCGGTCATTTATAATGTCTATAAATGTAGCTGCATGGACGCTATCGTGTATCGGCTCCTGGAAAGCGTTAATTAATGCAGTTGCTATTTTAAAGTCTTCGAACATGTGGTTTAAAGCCCGATTAAAATAATCCTGGCGGAACAACTTAAAGTCACGCTTAAATCGACCGTTTATTACTTTACCACCCAGCGGCATATGGTGACTAATCTAGACCTATTCGCTTGTTCGGTTGTTAGTTGATCTATACCGCGTCCTTTACTTTCAGGCATGTAAGCAGAATAATTAAATTGGGACAAATCGGGAAGGGCGTCTCTAAACCCACGATCTAATATAAAAACATCACCTTGACGAAAAAACCAATGAAATGTACCTTCGTCATTATATATCATTCTTTGTAAAATAGTTGCATCTGAGTCAGTAGCCGCATATGGTCCACAAACATCTAAAATATAACCATCGCAGCTTACAATAATAAATGGTTAAACAAGGTTTGAGTATTTATGTAAGCTATACGTTTTCCTCTGAAAAGAATAATTCGAACTCTTCTGTATGTAGATGTATGTGCCATCCATTATTACAATTGCTTTTCTGTCTTCTAATGTTAAGTTTGGATTTCCAAATAAAGCATTCGGTACGTACAGGTCGCGTTCAATAAGCGTTCTTTTGTCGACGTGATCGAACCCTAGATGCCTAGGCACGAAATCAGCATATAAACAATCTCTTGCTTTTTTTAAATGCCGTTCCAGCGTTCTTCTACTCATTTGAAAGAACGTGGCTAGTTGCATTCACCGCTCCGCAACTTCATTAAATATATTGCTAGATCGGTTTTGGAATGCAAACTAGTCAAGGAAGGTGTCTGTTCCAAGATATCTGTGAATTGTTCTCGGCTAAGACCCAATCGAATATATATTTCATTGGTGTCCATATTTTCAATATTTTCAAAATCTAAAATAGCTCATAAGACTCATCATGTGAATAAAATGAGTACTATTAAAATCATGTCTAAGATTCGGACTATCTACAGGGTGTCCCGTAATTAATGGATCAAACGTAACGGGTAGGTAGCTTACCTCATTTCCAACAACTAATTTGAACAGTAAAAAAAAAAACCGATAAGGTAACCAAGAATTTTTTTTTTTCGATTTTTATTATTTTCTGTACCAGCATGCAGTGTTTTTAATGCTGTTGCTGCAAATGGTATCATATTTAGGTGTGATTTTTGTCAAACATTTCTGAATAGTTTACTAATGTTATAAGATACCATTTTTCTAAATAACATTTTATTTGCCTTAGAAAAAAAATCTTGAATTGAAAAGTTTTGTTTTTACGATGAAAAGACCAGAATTGGAAAAATTCTCCTGTAAAAAAAATGTATGACACCAAAGTGTACCATTATTTTAAAAACTTGTAAAATTACTAAGGTTTGCAAATTGGTATAAAACTTACGCCTAGTCTTTGTCGTTACAAAGATATTGCTATGAATCTGACAGAGGTGCCAAATTACGAAATAAAATAAAATTTGAAAAAGTGTGCACAATTAAACTATTTTCTTAAAAATGTTTAGGTATCTCAGGTTTTTACTATTAGGAGGTTAAATTAAAAAAAAAGTACAAATAAATCGTTTATTTTGTTTTTACAGTAAATGTTCAAACGGACGTCCCCCTACGAGAATGCAAAGTCTGCACCTCCTAATAAAGGAAGCTCTTATCCGACGGACAAAATGGCTGTTGTTTATTTCTGATACAGCAGATTGGATGCGCTGACGTAATTCTTCTTCCGACGTCATTCGTTGTTTGTAAACTTTGTCTTTTAAACATCCCCAATAATTAAAATCTAAGGGATTTAAATCCGGAGATCGCGGAGGCCACAAAATTGGTCCTAATCGGCCGATCTATCTGTCACGGTAAGTTTCACTGAGTTGCGCCCTTACTGCCGTAGCATAGTGAGCGGGGCAACCATCATTTTGTAACCACATTGCTTGCCGCACGTCTTCTGGAATATTTTCTAATAACGTTGGCAACTCATTCCTTAAAAAATGCAGATAGTATTCGGCGTTTAGAGTTGCTGGTAGTTCAAAGGGCCCTATTATTTGCCCATTTATTATTCCTGCCCATAAATTTATTTTAAATTGATGTTGGCTCCTGTCTTCTCGCATCAAATGTGGGTTTACCAGCTGCCAACTGTGCAAATTATGCAAATTGAGATATCCATCTCGCCGGCATGAAGACTCGTCACTCCATATAATTTTATTAAAAAACTGTGGGTCCGCCCGTATGATTCTAAGCATCCTTTGGCAAAATGCTACTCTTTGCGGGTAATCACGTGACGTCAGCGTTTGGACACGTTGCACGTGATATGGGTGCAACCGGTGCCTTTTTAGAACTCGATGTACCGTCGATCTTGGAATACCTGTGCGTTGCGCTATGACGCGAATTGAGACCGACGAATCTTCCTCGATTTCTCGAATAATAATTTCGTCATTGACTTGTGACGGTCGCCCTTCACTGGCACCCCCAACTCCGGTGCCAAGAATTCTTCCCTCAAGATGCGCGTTATGCACTCTAATGAATACGCGATAGTCGGGATGTCGATCCCGGTTCGGGTATCTTTCACGATACAATCTTGCGGCCGCCCTGGCATTACCTCTTGCTTCTCCGTAGATAAAATGCATTTCGGCATACTCCCGTGGCGTGTACTCGTAACGAGGCATCGTACTACTGCACACAAATGATTGTTTTCGAAGTCCGTAGGATTGCCAAGTCATTCGTCCAAAACACAAACAGTTCCAAATCGTTAGGCAAAGCAAAGTCCAAATACACAGCACAAGTTTAATTTTAAGGAACACAACAGTTAGGCACAGCGGGAGCGAAAGTAGTCTGACGTACGTATCAACTCGAAGAGAGATTCGTGTCAACTAAATAAATAAAATCATGCAACAATGAAGCCCTGTATGAGTGAAGGGTGACGGAAAAAAAATACCTGCACAAAGACACCGATTTACCAAAAATACAAAAGCGGCGCTATCTATCCCTTTCACACTGAGTGAGGTGCAACTCCGCAGGTAGCGGTCCCAAATTCCGAACAGATGACGTCATCGGCTCGGCATTACGCTACACGCTTAACCACATGCTTAGATTACAAGCATAAGCCATTGCGAGAAAGAAAAGTTAGATTGTACCATTTTAATTTCTGTTCTGTCTTCTTCATCACATTCATAGCAATATCTTTGTAACCGCAAGGACTAGACGTAAGTTTTATACCAATTTGCAAACCTTAGTAATTTTACAAGTTTTTAAAATAATGGTACACTTTGGTGTCATACATTTTTTTTACAGGAGAATTTTTCCAATTCTGGTCTTTTCATCGTAAAAACAAAACTTTTCAATTCAAGATTTTTTTTCTAAGGCAAATAAAATGTTATTTAAAAAAATGGTATCTTATAACATTAGTAAACTATTCAGAAATGTTTGACAAAAATCACACCTAAATATGATACCATTTGCAGCAACAGCATTAAAAACACTGAATGCTGGTACAGAAAATAGTAAAAATCGAAAAAAAAAAAATTCTTGGTTACCTTATCGGTTTTTTTTTTACTGTTCAAATTAGTTGTTGGAAATGAGGTAAGCTACCTACCCGTTACGTTTGATCCATTATTTACGGGACACCCTGTATAATCTCATCCCAGTCCTTGGATTTTAAATGTGTTTCACATACTCTGGCTTCTTCTGGTATATATAAGTTGGAATCCAGCAAAAGTGATATCCGTATATTTTCTGGAATCCGATGACGTGTAATACTTCTGCATCTCTCAAACATACAAGACGCTGCATTATTAGGCACTCGAGAATACTCTTCAATCTGAAGTACACATTCGTGCCGAGCAGGGTTTGGATTAGGCTGTACAGCACGTTGAGCTCGCTGCCAGCATGGTCGACAAATGTGTTCCAGGCCGTTATACTCAATCTAAAAACTCAATCTAAAATATTAACTTCTTATTAATAGAACTAATAATAATATATAAATAAATAGGTAATAATAGATGGTTTGGTCATGAAAAGAGAGTGGACGATAGAAGATTGACTAAAAAGGTTTTTAGTCAATGACGTTAGACGCGGATGTATTTGGGAATGCTAGAAGAGGACGCCCTAGACGGACATACACGGATCTTATCAGTGATGTCTTCCGAAATGGTTTGACACCTTTTCGAAAGTCAAAGTGCATAGTACTCTTAAGCAGCGAGCATGTATAACGAGATGCATGAACATGTAAGAAGCAAAAGAAGAAAGTAAGGATCCTAGCAATTGTCCGTTGTCTCTACCTACCCCCGTGGTACAGAGGCGAGAGTTCATGTATGTACATGTAGTATAATTAAAAATAGGAAGTTGAAGAAGAATTCTTCCCGTGAGAACCATCTACAAAGTATTAGAAACTAACAAAAGCAATAAAATCAATTTGATTTATATAGATACAATGTTAAAAGAACTTACTTGCTGTGGAGCAACAGCTTCAATAATATATTGAGTAATTGCGGCATTTTCCTCAAAAAATGTATGGGTTATCTCAAATCTTCTTCTATTAACCACTGACCGATTGCATAAAACACAAACTGGTCGATATTCTGCCATAGTCAACAAAATCCAGTTCACAATAGAATCAAAGTCCAAAAACGAAAGCCAAGTGATCAGGTTAGGAGTAAACAAAGTCCAGTATGCAACGCGAGGTCAAAAGGTTTATAGACGAGCAAGATAAATCGATGAAGAATCGCACAGTACACAACGATACAAGCGTAACCGAAGGACTGCACGAGTGCACGGAGGAAGCGCGCGCGCCGACCGTCACCCCGCCGCTTGCTTGCTTTGTTTAGTCGAAGCTGATTGGTCCTCCGCGTGAGCAGGTAGTCGAGTCGAACCAGTTTTGTTGTGTTGATGGCCTTGTTACCATGTCATAAAACGTTTAGAAGTTAGGGTATAAAACATTAAATATAATAATAACATAATTATTATGCGATATTGCCTTATGCAATTACGTTATATTGACATTCGATTTTTTTTTTTCCTAAATGGAATACAGTGAAACGCCCATAGTAAAAGATGTTCCTAAATAATAGTACTTTCATTTGACACTAAATTAGTCGATGGCCACCGACCGCCCAGAACTGTCCATTGTCCTTTACAATTATTTCACACTGAAAGTGCTTGCCTTGCTGGTGCCAGCCACTGCTTTCCCGGTGTGAATCGGCCGTTATGGTTTTCAAAATCTTGGGGGTAATTTTAGTAGGGGTTGGCAACCCTGCCACCGTGACAAAGTTACTTATAATATATAATATTACTTTACTCTTTGGTTACATGCTCTGTGACATAGAGGAATGTAATTTAGCTCTCTGATAACCTAACCAGTATATATATAGTTATCTGTGGTGATTACTGGTGATAACAATGACAATGATGTCATGTAACAATGTTATATTTATGCTGTTTTTCTTTGAAGAAATAGGACATTTTTTTCTCATGTTTGTGAATGTGTGTTGATAATAAAATAATTCACTATATCAAACTTAACGAAATGTTCAACTGTGTTTAGCCTAATACTTATGTAATTTAAAGATTATTGTTTATTAAAACTCAAATGTTGACTACTCGTCGGGATACTGCGTCGCTACTCGTCGATACTAAACATAAATGGAAAAGCCAATCGAACCAGTTAAGGAAGACTGTTGTAATAGTGGCTGTAATCCTTGTATATTTGATATATATGAAAGGCAGTTGATGCTGTATAAAAAACATTTAGAGTGTGGGCAAAATGTAAATGATAATTTATTACAGAATAATGGTATATCACAACTTAAATACACTGTATTTCAAGTTGTTGAGAACTTGCCAGTCTGCCATTTACACAATTGTATAACATTCAAAAAAATATCTGGAGGCAGTAATAAAGTTTGGTGGAAACCAGGTGACCACTTTCTCTATAAATTTAATAAAGATAACAATGCTTGCACAAGAGCATATACTCCAATAAAAACTAAAAATGAGCACACTGAAGGTGATTTCTCTATAATTGTAAAAAAATATGACCACGGCCTAGTATCTACTCACTTGTGTAATTTAAATGAAGGGCATGCAACATTTTGGAGAGGTCCTTATGGACAGTACAAGTTGGAACCCAATAAGTTTAATAGAATCATAATGATTGCACAAGGAACAGGAATAGCTCCGTTTATTACAATCATAGATAACATTTTAAATAATGAAGATGATATGACCAAATTATTATTATTATATTGTTGTAAATGTGAAAATTCTATACTATTTAGGGAGGAACTTTATGCTTTCAAATCATATTGGAATTTCAAGTATAATATTTATTTAAGTAGTACAAGCACAATACATTTTAAATGTAGATATCAAGAACCAATAAAAAGACATAAGTTAAACAATGAATGTTTATCTAATTTAAAACCTTTTCTAAATAATGACCAAATTCTTATATGTGGAACTCCCATGTTTAATGAGTCTTACAAAACTTATTTTAAAACAGAAGTTCCTAGAATAGAAAATATAATCTTATTTTGATGATTTCTAGTTTTATTTTTGAATGTTACTATAACCTATCATCAATAAATATTAAATAATATACATTTATATAACTTTTACATAATTATGTATCAATGTATATAAATGTCACAGTATGATTATGAACATCGTTACTTAATAATCTATTTAGTGAGATTATAAACTACGAATACCGAAAAAAAAAATAACTGCAATGAACCATTGCAGTTCACAATTTTAAGCTTAGCTTAGCTCTTAAGCTTGTAGGTTTAAGACTAATTTTAGTAGTTCCAAGTAGTGTCTGTCTGAGAAACACGATATTGAGGTGAAACCGAATATTCGCCTCTTTTTAGGGTTCCATAGTCAACAAGGAACCCTTATAGTTCCGCCATGTCTGTCTATGTCTCCCGGCTTAGCTCAGAAACACTTAGTACTAGAAAGCTGTAATTGGCATGGGTATACTATACATGTTAATCAGACCGAAAAAGTGGTAAAAGAAAATTAAAAAAAAACATTAACTTCCCGAGTCTGCAAGCGTTCTCTGATAGTCATTTCTCCTTTGGACTGATCACCGAGAGGACGTTTCGTTTTTGAGAGATGCGTCGATAGAACGTTTCGCCGACAGAACCTTTCATATGCGTCACTTTCGACGACAGTAATAGAGGGGATCGGCGGTCGCTGCAGCGACACGCTCGCTTCGCTCGCTCGCTTTCGCACGTTAATGGTCAACCCAACATTATCCTTCGGTCATATGAAAGGTTCTGTCGGCGAAACGTCCATAGGTGAAACGTTCTATCGACGAATCTCTAAAAGCGAAACGTCCTGTCGGTGATTAGTCCGAAGGGGAAATGACTGTCGAAGAACGCTTGCAGACCCTAACCTCCCTTACACGTAAAATGGGGATGATATTTTTTTTCTCGTCTATCCCATAGTCTACTGAAGGGCACTGTAGGGTATCATGGGATAGGCCGTTCAAAAAGATTGCTAGTCCGTAAAAAAACATTTTTAGATTCAGGGATCAGTTTGCGTAATATTAACACGTTGGCGGACAGTAAGGCCCACAGGCGTCTAGGTAGCTAAATGCGATACGACAGTACGCCTGTCGTATGTGTTTTTACTTGCATAAAATCAGTAAAAAACGATTTTTTGAAAATAGCGTAGTGACAGTACAAAAGTCGTAATTACACCTGCGGTGACAGTACAACATGCCGTTCTCTATGATAGTATGAAAAACCGGTCGTCGTGTGGCGGACTGATTTTATAAAAGTAAAAAGACAGACGTCGACAGGCGTACTGTCGTATTACCTAGACGCCTGTGGTAGTTACTGTCCGCCAACGTGTTAAGCTTTAAAGTGCTAATTTTTGTGAGAGTCAAGTGTCCGCACCCTCTGCCAGCTAAGTCGTTGGTCGGTTTTAAAACCTATGTGAAAAAATACATGGGAATAGTACCTATATATAATGAAATTAAAAGGAAAACTATCACATTTATGTAGGCTTTACAAGTTAACGAGTAATAGTCGACCAACTTATATTTTTTGCAGTTGGAGAATGGACCGTGACGTATATCGATGTATGGGAGAACGTGACGTAGTTAACATTCCCAATGTTGGGATGAATTTATCCCAAAAACAAACTTAACATTGTAGTTGAAAACTACAATGTTAAGAATTAACACAATTGCAGAATTAATACGGTAGAAGGGAGATAAATAAAAAATTGTGAGATTATCATTGAGATATAGAATAGAGGTGGACTATTATTAAAATATTATTATTATTGAGGTCAGCAAATTTCAGTCGCGCCGCGTTTGGTTTGGCGGTGTGGAAACTTCACAGACTAAGTAGTACCTACTGGAAATTTCGTGGAAAGCATCAAAGAGAAAAGAAATCGACACCATGAGTCCATGAGCATGACCTACTGGCCATTCATCACTCAAGAAGTCAAGAGGAATAAAATAAATCAGATCGAGCCCTAGGGGCAAGAATATAGATGCTGGCGGGAAAAATTCCGAATCATTCCCGTCGAATACTTCGGAAGTATTCCGAAATATTCTGAAACTTTGGGAATATTTCAATTGTCAAAAAAAAACCGGGAAAATTGTATTAACCTATTATTAAAAGTCACTGTACTCGATTGAGTACAGCGTAACGAAGTAAAATAATAAGGTGTATCACTTAAAATTTACAAGATCTGTAATTTACACTTCGGGATAAGGCTGTACTCAATTGAGTACAACATACTTTAATGGGTTAACAGTAATAAAAACAGAACGGATTTCAATAAAGTTCCGTCTTTATTGAAGTTGGTTCTATGTTCTAAGATTTTATTGAAGAGGTTGGTTTGAGGTGCTCCGGCTTCATTGAAGTTGGTTCTATCTTTTTACTTAAATATTTTTATCTCAACATTTGTTTATGTCACGTATACATATAGTGACTATAGTCCGTCTTATGAAAGCGCGACCTGAGAAAAAGAGGTTAAAAACAAAAATTTTGTATGTGGTATTACTAACTAGTAGGAGAATTATTTCTTGACACTTTTTTTTGTTTCCTACAATTGCGGCTGAATAATGTTGCCAATTAAATTTAAAAAAAAAACTCCATGTCGCGCTTTCATTAGACGCACCCTAGTAATATTGTTCTAAAAACTGCATCAAAAGCGGTTTAACGCGAGATAATCGCGGACAATAATACACACCTACATACGGTTCAAACTCATAACCTCCTTTTTATTGAAGTCAGTTAATATATATCAAAACCTACTCCTAAGTATAGCAAATAGGTACTTTTCTGAAAACCGCATCAAAACGTGTTTGCTTGCAAGGTTTGCCTTTATTTGTTTTTATTGACTTTTATACGCGATATGTAGATAAGTAGGTAATGATTAATACATATCTATGTGACTCGCGAATACTCGGGATGCGAACAGAAGAGCTATATACAAACTAATCAAAAACATAGGTATCCCTTTTTCAAAAAACAAATCAAATATGCTCGGTGGTTTTTTATTCCACAACTAAGTACCTAACATTTAGAAAAAGAGCATTTGCAAAAATAGCACAAAGAAATAAAAATCCTGTTAATCGCAGGATAACATATTTACCTATAAAAATATCAACATAATATATTATACTTAAGACGCTGACAACACCTAAACCGCGGTCACTGTCAGATTGCATAGAAAAGAAAGAGAAGCGCGACGACAAAACGCTTGTAATTTATTGCAAAATATGAAGTAATTATCTATTTACTCAGAATTGAGTTGAGTAATCGAAAATAAAAAACAACCAAGTTCTGCATTAGAATAAGACGTACTTGTTATTAATTAAATACGTAATTTATGTTGATATTTAATACAGATATTTTGGATTACAACTCAAGGTAAGAGGTTAGTTTAGCGTTAGTTTGTATCGAGATTTTTTATTCAAAACGTGTTTTGGTGACAACAAAGTTCTGGGAAATATGTTCAAAATTAACATATATTTTTTCCGCTACCACAAACTATACAGATTTGCCAATTTTCTTTCTTAAGAGAAGCCTATTTTGGTCAATTGGGTCTTGTCAGCGCCTTAATCAATCATATTTATAATAAAATAAACATTTATATTTTACTTACTTATGTGCCACTGAAAAATAAATTCACCCACCACACAACAAAATAAACACGTTTAGGTATTCCTGAATAATTCGGTCGAAATATTCCGCGGAAACATTCGATTGCGGGGTATGAATCTTTCTCCGGGGGCGAAAACTTCCGGGGAGCATCTCCCCTCTTACCGCACCCCGCACCGCCATCGCCTGCATCACCGCTAACAAAGAGTTTCAAATAAATGTCACTAGATGGCACGACATTTATTGATCTATGATTGAAGTGTAATTTCAAAGTTTTTGTTGACTTTTATAAGGTTTATTCATACATAATCAACAAATAATAATCATAATCACACCAAATTATGTAACAATAAGCTCTTAGTACAAATTTCAAAGATGATTGGAATGCACAATTAATATTTATACCAGTAGATGGCGCTGTATTAAATTTCAAAGGTTAACATCTCGATTTTTTAAATTTTGTTTTGTTTAATAATATCACTGATAATAGGAGTAAGGAGTACGTAGCAGCCGTACAAAAGTACAGTGTGCTTTTAACGTCATCTATTCGGAATAAAAGTATAATGTAACCCTTCTTGCAAAGTCGCTACTAACACCATCTATTGGGAACGAACGCGATTGATGTACAAAAATAGCTAGAATTGCCAGATGAAATCTGCTCTTTACGTCGGGACATTTCTTTGTATGGGATGAGGCATCTGTATGCTAGTATCGATGCAAAATACGATATTTCAGCAAAAAAAATAAAAATTTCAATAAAATTCATTTTGAATAATTCTGATTTAAAGAAACTTTCCCAGAAGTATTCCGGAATTATTCAGAATTTTTCAGAAGTTATGCAACTATAGGCAAGAAACAAACACAGAAATATACTCACACTACGAGGCGAGATGTTGCCAGTAGGCACGAGATGGCGCTATGTTAAGATTTCTAGTTACATTCATATTTAAAATACAAAACTTTGGTATAAAATACACCAATCATATTTTTATATCATATATTTTCTATGCTAATGTTTCTCACACAAAATAAATGTATAATATTATTCAAGTGTTGGCCAGGAGGCCCAGGATGCTCCATTTAATTTTTTTTTGTACTGGCAACAGTGATGTAAGTTAAGTTCGGTATGGATTTTTTCGCGCCGGCGCGAAACGTGTTTGCTTCTAACTTCCTTGTATTTTTCACCTATCGACTATTTCAATGAAATAATGCTTTTAACCCGAAGCCGTTTAATCTTATCTAAATAAGCCTAGTATTTAAACAGAGGTACAAATTATGTCTAAAATAGAATTACATAAGTGAAAGAAAATAAGAATACAATAATAATCTTAAAATAATGATAGTGGTCTAAATCAGTGCTAAAATATTGTTGAAGTGTGTTTGACAAAAATGGGTTCTATCGTGTTGAGAAGTTTATCTATCCTTCTAGGGGTGTTTTTTGTATTCGTTGGAATAACAAAGCTAACCCCATTTATATCGAAGGAACTGCATAAAGATTTGGTAAGTATATTATCAGTTGTCTAGCAAACAGATTATAAGGTCGCTAGGTGCATTTAGATTTTTGTAGCAGAGCGAGTGGCTTGCTATTTTGGTATTTGGCCTGCCGCCTAATACCACCACGAAGTCGTCTCGTTGCGACAGCCCACGGCGTGACTCGATCGCGCCGCGGATCCCCCCTGCGCCGATTCTCAATCATCTGTAATTTATTTGTTGGCGCATGTTGCTAATTTGAACAGGTACATTTTAATCGATCCTTCTACAACAATGCTGGCAACCAATAAAATAATTTGTTGAGTACCTACCTATTATGATTGCCACGGCACTGCTGTTCTAAGGTGCTCAATTATTATAAAAACTGAGCAAAAGGTAGGTATATTACATTAATTTATTATTGTTTATACGTGTTTAATTGAGATAGGTTACTTATTTATGTGATTGTCATTGGACTGTTTAGGTATGGGTTGAAAGTAGAAAAGCAATTAATTAGGTCCTAACGTGTCTGTTGAATAACACTTAAGAACACGACACGTGGTACGGTGGTAAATATGTAGTAGGACTTTAACCAATCTCAATCTGCCGCTTGATAACAAAATCTAAAAAAATGGAACTGTCAATTAGGTACAATTTGAAAGTTATCTTAAAGGTTCGTCAGCATAATAGGTAGGTAGTCTAAACAGCATAATAATGAGAAACTGGGAAGACATCAAATTGCAAGCAGTGAGCTCGATGCTCTTAAAGCTCTGCGGTTGATACTATGGGACTTAATTTTAGGTCTACTGTTTAAAATCGTATAAAGTCGTATTGCATCTCTACCTTCTACGAGTAGATAGGTATAGCGGGTTATATAAAGGTACCATTTATTTGTAGGTAGGAAGAGACTAATATAATTAAACCCATGTCCTTATGGAAAACCGCTGGCGACCATCAGCCAGCACTACTGATTCCACGAGTTGCCTATATAATAGGAAAATACTGCTCTAATCTTACCTTATTGCCTATCACCTTACAACTAATATCTTCTAATACACGGTACCTATACCTACCTATTTATCTTCTATAAAAACAAACAAAGTCAAATTTCAATATTGTCAAAAAGCTGTAGTAGGTACGTACGTACGTACTTAATCCCTCATGAAATACCAATCATTTACCGATTACCTTCCACGTGGAATTAGGATAATCGCATAATACCAATCAATCATGTCCAAATGTCCATTTACGAGTCCATTTAAGATTCGGTACCTATACAAAAGACAGGTCAAGCTGTAGATGACGGAACCTGTCCAATAAAACGCAACAAAACAACCGTAAACATCAACGAAGGCCTTGCAACCATTTTCTCGTGAGGAGCAAACAAACGGACAGATGAGTGACAGATATGCGTAAATCCTAAAATTATTGGTTCGTGTTTCGTTGCTACAAACAGCTGCGTGAGACTCACATGACCTCTATGATTTTAAATAGATGATGATGACAAGAACTCGGTGTTACGATACTAATTTAACCGTCCTTGTCCTTTACCCACGTATATCGAACAAAAGATAGAATAAGGAAATTATTATCAGAGTACCTAGTGGTAACCCAGTAAAAGAAAGAAAGAAAAATTGTTTATTCTGCACAAACAAAACGCACATTATAAAAATTTACGTAAAATACACACATACAAAGTAGCTAAAAGCCTCGCAGTGCAGTAGTGAACCTATGGTAATGAATGGCCCCGAAATCGAACCCAGGCAGGCAATTGCAAATAAATTTAATCACCAATGCTCTTAGGTGAAGAAAAACATCGTGCGAAAACCTGCGTAGGTATCCTAGAATCAAAAGATCAACATGCCACGTCTTTAACTTTAGAAGAAATATAAAGAAAGAAAAATTGATTATTCTGTATTCGTCGTTGGTGGATGTCACATTGTGGGCCCTGTGGTAGATTAGGTCAGAGCAGAGCACTTCACTTAAAGTGGGAACATTGTAGGCTGGTTAGGAAAATTAGTAAGTATACCTATCCATCTTCACTGTAGGGTTAGTGGTGCAGCAGCGCCATAGTTATCTAATAAGAACATGTAAACTCGCCAAGCTAATCCTGAACAAACAAGAACGAGGTTTAGAGTAGGTATATTTATTTTACAACAGATGACCCGGTGAATTTCGTTC
The DNA here is from genome assembly GCA_905333075.3 of Atethmia centrago. Taxonomy (NCBI): domain Eukaryota; kingdom Metazoa; phylum Arthropoda; class Insecta; order Lepidoptera; family Noctuidae; genus Atethmia; species Atethmia centrago. Next base: position 22,447,478 of record HG995374.1, on the reverse strand, counting down.
CCAGATTCATCAATTTTGTCATAAACCGGCCACATATCTAAATTAGGAGTTTCGACTGACTATTTCCTAATACTAAACCCCAATAACAACTAATACAGCTTTCGAAACTAGGACCCCACTTTTAGAAGTCGCGTTTGCACTGGGGCTACGTTTAGTCAAAACTTATAAAAGTCGTCATCTGCCTAGCCTTTTATCAGAGTTCATAAAAATGAGGTTTGTTCGTCTGTATGTATTTTTTTTAATGCATGTTCATCGATATTTTTCGTCAAATTGGAACCGATTAAGAAAAAAAACATTTGAAGCTTGCGCGGTGGTTCCATAAAGATTTATTAACGGTACTTGGGTAATTTTTGAGTTAGCATCAATAATACGTATTTTTCCCACTTTGTCTATTTGGATGATGATGGTATAATAACTTCCTGTCACTGTTATTTGCATAGCAAGTAGCGGTATTCGAATGTGTATGGGGTAAGTACCAAAAATAAAAAGTGAAAAATAAAACTATTTACAAAAAAAAAAAAAACAACCAACTGCCAAAAAAACATTACAAAGTGAAAAGCAACTTTAATTTCGCAAGTCGTTTGCAAAATCGAAAATACAATACCAAAGACATCGCTTCCGAAATTATTATCCACTTTGTTGTGTTTTTTTGGAAGTCGGTTCTTTTATATAAATATGTAGATGTTATCATAGTGGCCAAACTATATCTAGGTATGTTTAATATGTAAATATAAACAAACTCCGAATAGATATCATCGTTCTTAACAATACGTAAGTAAACACTAGCGCCTTCCAATGATAATAATACCAATCCAGATCTCGAGTCTGGAACTGGATTCAACGAGCTCATTCAATAAACCTACGTATTTTACGCAATTTGTTATATCGGGGATATATCTATAATAAAGACTGCCTTGAAATATTTTTCGCCTTCGTGATCATGTAAACATTAACGATCCAATATACTTAGTAGGTAGACTGATTACGTACATTTAGACATTGTAAAAGTTTATGCTAGTGGCATTAGAACAAGACGTACCTACCTATCTTTTTTACGGCATCATCAATTTGTCATGATTATTGTTTTCAATTCGATAATTATAGTCTTGTAGGTAATCACTGGATGGAACATTTGACCGTAGCCTCGGGCGGCGTTCTTAGAATAGTTAAAAGTTCTTAGTATGGGTTCGATTCCCTTCTGGTTATGCTGACTAAGTAGCGCCCTAACTTCTGCTTTTCGTCTTTTCTCCCATAATCTAGGTACTTGGGCATACTTATCTCAGAGAAAAGATGAACCGACCTTCCGCAGACCATGTGCACCCTTCGAAGAATATTGGTGTTATACTAAGGCGCTGACAAGAGGCGAATGACCAAAACAGGCTTGTCTTAAGAAAAAAAATTGCCAAATGTAGCGGAAAAAATATATTGTTACCAAAACACGTTTTGAAAAAAAAATCTCGATACAAACTAACGTTAAACTAACCTCTTTGAATGCAGAACGGTTGTTTTTTATTTGTGTTTGTGGTAGCGGAAAAATTATATGTTAATTTTGAACATATTTTTCAGAACTTCGTTGTTACAAAACATGTTATGAAAAAAAAAAAAACTCGATACAAACTAACGTTAAACTAACCTTTTACCTTGAGTTCCAATCAAAAATATCTGTATTAAATATCAATGTACGTTACGTATTTCATTAGTAGCAAGATCGTCTTAATTGCATGCAGAACTTTGTTGTTTTTTATTTTCGATTACTCAACTCAATTTTGAGTAAATAGACAATTGCAGAGCAGTGGTGGCCCAGTGGTAACGGCCGCGACTTACAAGTTGTAGGTCGTACGTTCGAACCCGGACAGACGCTTTACTTTGTGTAAATTATTTTATCACCACTGCTCTCAAAACGGTGAAGGAAAAATCGTGAGGAAACCGGCATGTCCTAGAACCAAAAAATTCGAAGACGTGACATCTACCAACCCGCACTGGGCACGCGTGGTGGATTACGGCCCACTCCCTCTCACAGAGAGGAGGCCTGTGTCCCAGCAGTGGGAACATTATAGGCTGATTATGTAGACAATTGCTTCATATTTTGCAATAAATTACAAGCGTTGTGTCATCGCGCTTCTCTTTCTTTTCTATGCAGTCTGACAGTGACCGCGATTTAGGTGTTGTCAGCGTCTTAATGATAATAATAAGACTTATTTGTTTCAGAGAAAAGAATACGTGAGATACGCAAAAGCGTTTCCATTGACGGAAACATTAGACTTCAAATTACCTTCAAAATGGTACAGAAGGGCCGTAGGCGGCCTAGAAATATTATTTGGATTGGCCCTGGCAACTATACCTAGTCGTAAGTGTATGCTTTGTCAATCATATTTTGAAGATACAGTGATAGCTCTGCACCCCTCAACCGAGTACCCACGGTTTCTCGATTGAAAATCGATGGTCAAAATTAAACAAGTGATTGAATTGGCTGTTGATAATTCAGTCAACCAATCGCAGTAGTTGACACGCGCTTGACAATTTTTTTAGCCAATTAGGGTTTTGTGTTGATTTTCGTTCCAGGAACCGAGCACTTACACACATTTTAAAATTATAGATGTAAATATTCATTTTTCTGCAATGTATCGCAAATTTTGCCTTATTGGGTATACGAAGACGTAAAGCAGGAACCTTGTTTCTTAAATTTTGGATTTTAAAATTTTTTTAGGGGTTCCGTAGTCAACAAGGAACCCTTATAGTTTCGCCATGTCCGTCTGTCTGACCCCACTCTGTAGCTCAGAGACTCTTAGATAGCTGTAATTTGGCATAGGTATACATATTAATCACGCCGACAAAGTGCTAAAATAAAATCTTGAAAAATTTAATTTTTTGCGTACCTCCCGTACATAATAAAGAGTATTCTATCTATCTATCTATCTATCTATCTAAGTAGGTTTTACAAGTTAAGGTTTTGCAGATGGAATGTACGGGAGAACAGGTTTTTCAACTACAATGTTAAGTTTGTCCTTGGGATAAATTCATCCCAACTACGGGACCCTTCATTGTGCGTGGTCTGACTCGCGCTTGGCTGGTTTTGTAATGTATTCAGCTTATTACATATTTTTTTACAAAATCTAAATGCTCTGGTTGGTACGATACGAGAATAGATAATTCATAATAGTCTGTTACGAGTTTTCGTGTTGGAAATGTTGTGTGATATGGAAACTGGCAAACCGGTCGGTGGCATGCATCGTGCCGGAAACGAGCGATGTCATTATTTTGACGCTACGTAAATATTTAAATATACACTTCTGGACACATCTATTGGCCCACCTTAGAGTTTAGGTTTCGATGGCCCCTACCGAAATATGATTGCTAGATTGAACAAAAACTGTTGATGCAGTTTTAAACCTGATACATTTTACCATCTTTTTCGATCGTATTGTTTTAAATTTGAATTCAGAATACCATACGACATGGAGCTACGCCTAACAAGTCGGATATGCGCCTTGTTAAAGGCAATTGATTTGTGAATAAAAAACATGTTTTATCAAATAAAGGTTTAATTTAATAACGCGTGTTGCCTCCATGGGCATCTACCACAGCTCTCATACGATTAGGCATAGATTTTATCAACCGCTCTATGAAATTTTGAGGGATCATCTCCCATTCCTCTTCTATGGCAGTTTTCAACTCCTGCATCGTCTGGGCAACTGGCTGACGAGCCCTAACACGTCTTTTTAGCTCGTCCCACATGTGCTCAATGGGGTTCATGTCTGGGCTTCTGGCTGGCCAGTCCATAACTGTGATGTTCACATCCCGAAGATATTCCCTGACGATGCCGGCCGCATGGGCTCTTGCATTATCATGCATAAAAAGGAAATTTGAACCCACATAGTCCGCGTATGGTATCACGTGAGGTTCTAAGCACTCACGAATGTACCTTTCAGCATTTAATATTGGCAGCCGTGGTCCTGTAACAACCTCAAGTTGAGTTTTGCCGCTCGCGGATATACCGCCCCAGACAGTCCATGAGCCACCGCCATAAGCAACCCTCTCTTCAAAGCAGCATTGTGCGAAACGCTCTCCCTTACGTCGGTAGACCTTCTTCCTTCCATCATTGCCATGTAACACAATTTTAGACTCATCAGAAAAGAGTACACGGCTCCAATCTTGCTGTGTCCAATTTAAATGACTGCGTGCGAAATGAAGGCGCGCTTTTCGGTGGGCTCGCGTTAGTTTGGGCCCATTAGCTGGCTTGTGTGGTACCATATCGCGTTCTTTTAACCTTCTCCGAACAGTTCGAGCGCTCACAGATACTCCGTGGAAGTCGCGAAGTTGGTTTTGTATCTCAATGGAGGTAAGGTGACGATTTCTCAAGCTGGTCGTCACGATGAATCGATCTTGCCTTTCAGTTGTGACCCGAGATCGTGGCCTTCCTTGGCGACGAACAAAGCCGCCAGTCTCTAGGTACCTCCGATAAACATTTCGGACCGCAAATCGACTTAAATTAAGTTGAGCACTCACGTTTCTTTGGCTGTGTCCAGCCTGAATAAGTGCCACAGCTTGGGCGGCGACTTCAGGTGAAGTATCCATAGATTATTGATAGAACCTCACCTTAATGTTAAGAATAAGTAATGATTGTTGCAAAACCAAAGATATCAATCACTTTTTCAAGAATTAAATCCAAGTAAACCAATAAAACCAAGTTTTCTTAGTATTCGATTGTTTGATATCAACAAACAGGCTCCAAATTGTCTTTTGTTTCTTTAAATTCTGTGTTCGAAATTCAAAAAAAGACTATTGAATGAAATTGTGAATGTGCCAGGTTCAAAACTGCATAAAAACTTTTTGCTCGACCTAATATAAAATTTTAGCTAGGACCAAACGAAACTGAAAATACAAGGTGGGCCAATAGATGTGTCCAGAAGTGTAATACGATAATCTGGAAAAAAATATAATCCAACCCGATCACAAAATTGAGCCGTCAAATCACTGCTAAAATAAAGGTTGATGACCGCAACAGAGCAGTGGTGGCCCAGTGGTATCGATCACGACTTACGAGTTGTAGGTCGTGAGTTCGATTCCAAGCAGGCACTTTGTGTATTTAATTTCATCACCACTGCACTGCTCTCAAAACGGTGAAGGGAAACATCGTGAGGAAACTAGTATGTTCTAGAACCAAAAATTCGAAGACATGTGACATCTACTAACCCGCACTAGGCCCGCGTGGTGGATTACGGCCCACTCCCTCTCATAGAGGAGCCGTGTCCTAGCAGTGGGAACATTATAGGCTGATTGTGTAACCACAACATGCTAGTTACTACCAGTCAGGGCTGCTGCTTGACACCTCTATTGCAACCTTATGGTGGAAGAGAGCTGGTCTTTGAACTTATATGTGGGTCTTTTGTTAGATATCTCAAGGTAAAATTCTATTCTCATATTCATTCCTAAATAAATGTTCAAAATGTGTTAAAAAGCGACCTCCAGATTGCCGTTTAGGCCTATAGATATTTCGAATCTTATTTTCGATATTCAAAGCGCGGTTTGTCACCGTCAGTAATTTATGCAGTCGTAAAGTACGAGCACAAAATTGAGAGTGTGTACTGGCAAGTGCGAGGTTGAATAATAAATAGCTATAAATAAATATGTAGGTAGTTGGAATGATAAAGTAAGTCTCGCATTAGTATGCGTTTAAAACAATGGTAGAATGGAAACTAATTTGCTACTACTTCAAAATTAAGTTTGTAGAAACTTTAACGAAATTGTTTTTCTTTGTTTCAGATAAAATTAAGAATACAGCTAATATAGGCCTCGTCCTGTTGATGATCTTAGCAGCATATTCGCATATAATGGTAGGCGATCCCTTCGACCGCTGCGCGCCGGCACTGGTTTTCTTCTTCATGCTGAGCGGAAGACTTGTTGTTTGGTAACGTGTTTTACATTATTTTTTAACGGTAGCATCACACTAAATAAAATTGTGTCAATGAAAAATGTAAAGAATCTCAATCACAATAATCTAGATTCGTTAATAATTTGGCTGCAAGCTCTGCCCGTGGGTTGTACCTAATTATTGACGTCAGTGCTGGTCAAATTTAGCCGAATATTCTTCGAATTCATGTCATCGCACCGTTGATATAAAACAAAACCAGACATACAAGAAGAAATTGAGCTGAACCCACCACAGTAATAAAAAAAAGTAGTTGAACGCCAGGAATTGTGGCGCATAAAACTTGATAGATATTTTACCAAGCTTAAGATTAAGTCCCGAAAGTTGCTAGGTACATAATGTGTAAGAATATCATTTACTTCTACGGTGTGTATAAGGGTAGTGCACCTTGAAGTTTTTATGTGGCATAAACAAGAGTTACGAAATAAAATTAGTGCTATCGCAAACTAGCATTGTTTTGGCAGTCGGCCAGGGAATCTGCGATGACGAACCACTGTGTCGCGCAAATAATACCTACACGTTCCAGCCGATAGGGTTATTGCAATTTACAAAATTGTAATCCGGGCATCGGATCCTGCAAATGAGTCAATTCAACCACAAGAGCTAGGCAACGTATCGCTTTAGCATTGAAGTGACATTCATTTCTCAACGTTATTTACAGTTACCAACGTGTTAATAAAATCAGCGACGCGACGTGAAAGTAAACTATTAATATCACGGCTTATTGTATTGAACAGTGAGCTGGGCAAGCAGCCCCGGATCTAGATTTTTTCGAGGCGGGGCACAAACTGCCGTCTGCTGTTCTCGCCAATCCTTTAACCTTTGTTTCTCTAAGAAGCCTTATTTTTTTTAAAATATACATTGACATGTCGGATATTTATTATATTTATTTTTATAGCACAGGACAGGGTTTGAAATAAGTCGTGAGATTATAGCACAATAGAATTACAATTTTACTCTGCGAGCCTTTTAGTTTCTTCGAGCCATAATTGATCAGATTTGCGGTCCGATTGGCTTTAACACAATGTAGAATGCAAGAGCGAGTGAAGCGAGCGTTAAAATTTTACCTCTTTGCCTCAGTTTAGTAGGTAATAAATATTTATTTATTTACTTAACCAATTACAAGATGATTATTAACATTAACTAAGTTAAGCCTAAAAAAGACCCTCGGGGCATTGTACCGAGGATGCTGGCGGCATTTCCTCGCTGAATTGCAACGCTGATGCGTTGCGCGAGAAAGCCGCCAGCTTTTCGATCCCCAGTTACATCAACTAGACGTTTCGCGATTTCCTCAGTGCGTCACCCGCAGAAAAAGATTAAAAGTGCTGTGCTCTTTTATTGAAAAGTTGTGTGCTGGGTGGACTTGTCTGCTACGTCTGAATTTTAGGCCGCCTGAAAATGGCGCTCGGGACACGGGCCTCGGTTTGCCCCCTAGATCCGGACCTATGGGCAAGGGCCATGTCTTTATGTGTTCTACGTTCAGTTGCAGTTTAGACTCATTAATCGCTTGGATATTCCAGCTATAATCCTTTGGGTATCTACGTACAAAAAATATTCCTGACATTTTAATTAAGTCTTAACCTATTAACAGGTATCAAATTAGCCGCCGAGAAGAAATAGAGAGAGCCACTGCTACACAGAACGGGAATGGGCTCAAGCGAGAATAATCTAGTTTAAGAATAATTATTATGTTACATTTTGTAAGCAGTGGCATACGTGCAGAACTATTATCTTGAAATAATAGCGTCATATTTCAGAGTAAGCTTATCTCGGGTCATATTTTTCGAGTAATTTACTAAATTACTCGAAAAATATGACCCGAGTTCTCTATGAGTCTGAGTTCTCTATGAGTCTGAGTTCTCTATGAGTATGTCTAAGTTTAGAAGACATTCATTGTTTTACTTGGTTACTTAGAAATATATAAAAAAATTGAACGATATGTAATTAATTAATCACGCTGTGATGAAGCTAGTCAAAAGTTGCGAATATTAAATAATTTTGTTATGTAAATCAGCTTTTTAGTATAAAACCCTGATAGTGCATATTGTTGTGAAGAATCAACCATCTGGTTAATTAAAATAGAACATTCAAGTTAATTTCTAATTCTCTAGGTGTAGGCGCCTAAAGGTGGGTACTGACCAACGTTACAAGGTGTAATGTAACATTCGCATCGAGCGTGTTACTCATCGAGCATGTTACGCAGTGTCCTTAAAATCGACGTAACATGCTCGTCAAAACTCTGTGCTCCGTCGCCGCCAGTTCACTCCGAAATGGCCGACAGCGAGGACGTATTGGGAACTTTGATTCTACTTAGTTATTGTTTCATCCAAGTGAAGAAAAAGAAAAAACGTTACTGGACATCAAACTTATTTAAAAATAGAGGCGTATGTGGTGGTTTGTCATTGATAGCAATATTAAAAAACCAAATGATTACTGGACAGTATAAAAACTTTGTACGCATGTCTCCGATTGATTTTGAAGAACTATTGAATTTAATTGGGCCAAAAGTACATAAAAACGATACAAATTATAGAAAAGCTATCAGTGTCACGGAACGGTTAGCACTAACGCTTCGTTTTTATGCTACAGGAGATTCCTATACTAGTATGCAATATCTTTTCAAGATATCAAAACAACGAATAGGATTTATAGTGAAAGAGGTCAGCGAAGCCTTTATTGGAGCATTAAAAGAATATGTAAAGGTATGTATTATGTATGTATTAATTCAGAAAATGTAGTCATTACATATCAAATTAAATTAAATCACCAAATTCTGACATAAATTGTTCACTCATAGCTGGTGACCCATAGTCATTTTGATGGGACGTATTTGATGCAGGAGTTTCAGGGCTTTGCTGTGGCTCATAGTCATTTTGATGGGACGTATTTGATGCAGGAGTTTCGGTCTGTGGCATCGATGAGGCTCTGGAAGTTGTTGGTCGTGTAGAGTAGCCTGAATAACTGTAGCTGTTCATTCCATTTCCAACATAGTCATACTCTCCGCGATCAGCACTGAACAATATATTTGATATATAATGCTGCACATGTATTTTTGTTGTCTTTGAATAAGATCGTAATTTATTTGCCAAAAACATACCATAGGCTTCACATTCGTCAGGTCTGTGCGAAGTTGCCTCCGTTTGCTCGGTTCTCTTTTTTAATATATTTAAAGTAGATACCATTATCTCTTCTGGGCTTGGGGCTACTGATTTCTTCCTTTTTGGAGGAGGAGGGCAATCATTGTCGCTTTTTTTGGCAGACGGAGGGCAATCATCAGGCAGTTGTTCTGAAGCACCTTCATGTCCACGTAGCTGAAAATAAATATTAATTATTATTTCAGACGCCAGAAACACCGGAGCAATGGCTGGTTGTAGCAAATGACTATGACACTTTGTGGAATTTTCCACATTGTTTAGGTGCAATCGACGGTAAACATATTTTACTGCAATCACCGATCAACAGTGGCAGTGAATTTTATAATTACAAGGGTTTCTTCAGCATCGTATTACTGGCAGTTGTTGACGCGAAATATAACTTTTTGTATGTAAATATTGGGTGTCAAGGAAGAATATCTGATGGAGGAGTTTTCAACAACTGTGTTTTAAACGAAAAACTAAAAAATAATGCACTAAACCTCCCTCAGCCCACTGCGTTGCCAGCAAGAACAGAAGAAATTCCATTTTACTTCGTTGGCGATGAAGCTTTTGCTCTTTCCCAAAATATGATGAAAGTATATGCAGGATATCATGAACGTGGTTGTAAAGAAAGAATATATAACTACCGACTTTGCAGAGCTCGTAGAGTAGTGGAAAATGTGTTCGGCATATTGTCAGCAGTGTTTAGAGTTTTGCGGAAACCAATGTTGTTAGAACCGAAAACCGCGACATCTGTCGTAACAGCAATAACATCTCTCCACAATTTTTTAAGAAAAGGTAATAATGCTCATGTATATACCCCTGCAGGTAGTTTTGACGAAGAATTGAACGGCCAGGTCAGATTAGGAAACTGGAGAGAAGGTAACAATGATATGACTAGTATGTTACCCTTGCAAATAAGACCGCGAAGGGCTACAACATCTGCTCACAATATTCGTAATGAAGTTGCTGAATACTGTATTCAGCAAGGGTCTGTAAGTTGGCAAGAAAATTATGCTTAAAATGGACTTACAGTATCTGTTGTGTCACGAGGTGTATTTCTATCCAGTAGAAATAACATGGATTTGTAAGCGAACCAAGTGCTGTGGTAAACTTCATCTGCACCTGAAATTTAATTTGTAATTAATATTGAATTATTTTAAATAAAAAGAAGCACTATACAGATTAATACCGAGTTTATATTGTTTTCCCCACACTAGCTTGGAAACACCTACTTCCCTCACTAATTTCCACCCCCCCCCCCTACTATAACCCGCGTTAAACTTAATAAATAATTACGTACCTTTTCCAGTACCAGTTGATTGTTTAGTTTTCTGTTTTTCCCTCCTCAATGATGCCAGTAAACTTGTCATTTTCTTTTTACAGGCTTCTCTTTCGCTGTCGAGTAACGAAGCCAATCTATCCCAAGCGTCTTCTTTCTTTAATTTGTTATAATGCTCTGGGTGAGCTGGGTTCCACAACAGTGTTTCTTCTTTGTATTTTTCAATAAAATACAAAGTTTTTTCTTTATTCCACTCCATGCTTCTTGAAACTTGATATAATTACGAGAGGAATAACGGGTGATCATGTGCGCTCGTGACGAGTCGCAACGGCGTACTGACTGAACCGCGTAACAGTCAAAGGATTCGCCAAAAAACCGACAGCCGGGTGGAGCACTCAAAGCGAGCAACGAGCGGCTCGTTGCTTGCTGGTTTTCCCGTAACACGACGTACTGACTGCATGAATGCTCGCTGTGTAACACGTTACATTACGCCCCGTAACGCCGGTCAGTACCCAGCTTAAAGAGAGTTATTTGTACCTAAAAGTGATATTAATTTAAGCGATACGTGCTAGGTTCATTTTGTATGCGTGAGTGATGTGTATGTGTGTCACATTTGTAGATCCATAACAATAACTGCCAATGCATAATGATAGGCTTAGTAAATATTTACTGCACTTATAAAAAATATGGTATAAAATTAACAGGGCACCTTTTTAATGTACTTTATATTATTTTATTATTTGCTCAAAATCATAGTAATTAATAACGCCAATGCTTTTTAATAGTAATATTTTGATTTCTATCATTTATTTTATAGTACCTACTTATTTCTTAAACATCAATTAACTTTAAGTTACATAAAAGGTAACATTAATTTATTGTGTTAATAAAATATTAATGTATAATAATAGCAATGATTTTATCTTACTGTATATTATGTGGTGTGTGATGTAAGTGAAGTAATGGTCAATGAATAAATGGGAAGTATTACCAATATGTTTTATTTGTATTTTGATGTTTCAGAATTATAATGATATATATATCACTGACAATAGTTTTCAGTGCTTACTACAATATTTTATACAACTAATTAAATTCTTGCGAATTGCTAAAAATCACTATTTCATTTATCTTTTTATGATATTATAATTATTACATTTTAATCACGTCATTTTACAGTAAATAATACAAATTAATATAATATATAGGTGCACGTATATTTACTACATAATATTTTTGAAGAAAAAAGAAGTGATATTGATTTTAAAGTTTCTTTATATAGTTTGTTTATATTACAGAAAATCACAGAAAAAATAAAGTGTATTACCCGATATTTTTTATGAATAGTATGTATTGGTTAATTGAACCAACCACTGGCTCCACTGAAAAAGAAGTTATGGTTTTGGCTGAAAGTATAAACGGCCCATGTAAAAACTAGACTGAGTGATGGATAAATGGCTAAGTATTTTATCCCTGCGTATCGAAAAGGACGATTTGCAAACAGGACATTTTCCTAAAGTGATAAAAATGATAAAGTGAAAATGTCAATTACTTATTTACTTCTTTTATAATCATAATTCCTAGAGAGAAAGTTCTAGCAAAATAGCTTTCAAACCAGAATAGTTTCTTATACAGAGTGTGGCTCGGCAGCACGAGACGTCGTTTGACCTCGAGATTCCAACTAGCTGATAGGGTTTTATAAAAAAACTTTGTAGTTTTAAAGCTGCCTTATATTTAGGTATCATTGCGTGCAAGCCTACAAAATATAATATGTATATAATGATAATAAGCATTTCAAATTGCCTTCAACATTATTTCATAAAACGAATATTAAAAAGCAACAATTTATACATACAGTAAATATTACATTTAGGTACAATGTACTGCTACAATTCAAGCAGGATCACGGCCTGTTTGGAGTAATTCCACAGCATTCTTAAGATTGCCAATGGCAGTTTTTATGTCCTCATAGTTGAGAGCACTGCTAGCCCATTTACAATATTTCTGAGCTTTTGCAATTTGCTCTGGAGACAGCTGCGCGACTCTATTATCGCCGTATAAGTTAGTCGAAGGTTCCGGTAGTTGTTGCTGAGATGGATCATAAGGTACGAACCCACCAGGATTTGGATCCGGAGTGTACGGTACTGGGGGTAGTTGAGATGCCGCTCTCATTGCAAGATTGGGATCAGGCAGAAAACTGTTGAAGCTTGATGGAGCAACTGGTGGGGTCGCTGGAGTGAGTGATGTGAAACCCGGTACTTGAGGCATGTCGGTAGGTCCTGGCGCTGGAGCTGACTGGCCTTCACTTGGAGAACCCTCGGCATTTTCGTCGCCTTCCTCTGATTGCATTGGTCCTGAAATTATCCATTCAAGAATCAAATTAATAATAACTAGCTTTTAACCGCGGCTTCACCCCCATGTGATGGTCAGAAATTATCTAACGGAAATGTACTACCGGAATTAATAAATTTACCCTATGTATTAATCCAGGTTATTCTATCTGTGTGCTAAATTTCACCCAAATCCGTTTAGCCGTTTTTCTGTCTTACTAATAGTAGAGGAAAAAGACATTGGCTCCCACGCCAACTTCAACCATAACTATTTTGTTACGCGTGTTTTTTCATCTGTGATATCTTTATAATATTCATATGATATGTCATCATGTCATGTCATTTTAATCGAAATTAAATGCCTATTGGGTAATACCGGATAAAATTGCTTCGGAAATAACATTTTTTTTAATCAAATTCTGAAAGATAAAAATGGTTACTGTAGGTAATCCACATACCGCGGAGTTTTGTGTTGAACTTTTTAAGATGTACATTCCTGTAGAACATTGATTTTATGTATCTCTTACGGTTTACGCGGCGCACGCGAGTAAAACTCCCAGTATGCATGATATTTTCTCAACAATAATCGTCATATTTCAACCAATTTTCATAAAACCTTAATGAATAATACATCTAAACCTTCCTCATGAATGACACCGTCCATTGGTAAAAACCTTTGGAAAATCCGTTCGGTAGTTTTTGAGTTTATCGCGTTTAGACAGACATACTTTGGCGGGGGAATTTGTTTTATATTAGGTAAGGATCTAGGAATTATTTTATGTGACCTTGAATGATGAATTTATCCCAAGAACAAACTTAACTCCGTTGTTATGTTCTCTCATACATCGCTTTATATGTCATGGTCAATTCTCCAACTGCAAAATAATCTAACTTGTTTGTAATTGCAAAATGTGTTAAAACTACAAATTAACGATTTTCGGACTTTTTCCTTTACTAATGCTAATTTAATTAATTAATTTTCAATTAGGGAATCAAAACCTAAAGGGTACTTCCCGTTGATCTAGAATAATCTAGATCAACGGGAAGTATTTGCGATATCATAATTTGCGAGTATCAAAGTACGCTGCATAAATGGCCATAGTTTTTTAGTGCATTGATTTTTTTAGACCTATAAGGGACTACGGTCCCTTAGAGCTCTAATATGCGGCCCAACGTATTTGACATTAATTTCAACTTGATACCTCCACGCGTTCCTTAGAAAGAGGGTCTTGAATTGAAAAACCATTTCCAGGAATAGGGTTGTTGATCACTACGGTCCAATAAATAAATAATAAATATTTAGATCTATGGTCCCTTGGAACTGTAAAAAATTGTGCTTCGAAGACGTTGACTTAGAAGCTTGATTAAAATATGCGGTATAAATTGCCATTCATGTCGCATATTTTGACACTAGCAAATAAATTAAAACACCTATGGGTATACCAATATAAACTCTATTCTTTCGATTAATGAAATCAAAAAAATCATAGAATCATGAAATTTGGCAAGAAGCAAGGTCTCAATCATTCATTTTAAGTTATATTACATGCATAATGTATGGGAGAATATTTTCTCACCTACATACTTAAGTGTGTGAAAATTTATAGGCCGTCTTGAAGTAACATTTAGTCTTAAATTTCATTTAAGTCTGTCTAATTAAAATCTAAAAAAAGTTAAATTATTTACTGCATAGTTAAGTTTGCCCTTCAATCCAGAATCAGAAATTCATGTATCACTTGGCACAGCTTTGAGGCGGAACCCTCAGGGCGCGAGTTCTCGTACGGTTTTTTTAATCAATGCCTACTGACAAATAAACACCGGAATTTAGATAATAATTATGTTCAGGTATATAAAACGTTTACACCAGTAGCCCACCAGCATCGCGGCATTGGTAACAGATTCATGGACATACAACAATATTGAGTAATATACCTACTTGTACACATGACAGCAATGATACTTAGATACATTGAATAAACCCGTTTTATCTGATTATTTTGAGTATACTTACTACAGAAGAATCATATTCAAATAACTAGATAAACTCAGGGCAAAAAGTTTCTGCTGGCGGGAAGTGATTGTGTTTTGTTTTCGTAGTGTTTGATGAAAAGGGTAGGCAAGGAGGCTCGGGTGAAACTTGTTTATTTTTTCTGTCTTACTATGCTCTCTTAATACTGAGTTATCAAAGTAGAACTATACCTGGAACTGGTGTCTCTCCATTCTTGAGACAGTTATGAATGTAAGCAGCCTTCCACTTTGCATACTTTCTGTTTTGGGCTGCTTCATCCGTCAGGTCACCAAATGTAGTTAGAACATCATAGATCATACCAGCAGTATAGAATGCTTTCACAATATTTCTGGAACAATTAGTATTGGTAGGTAGGTCTCAAACACCAGCAAAATATATTTTTTGGGATTTTTGAAGGCCAGTTTCAACAACAATGAAAAGAAGCACTTGCATTACATTTAAAGAAATGCTTTTAAATTGTAAAAGTTGCATGAAGAAAATACAACATCATAACTGACTAAGAATTGACTTTTTACAGCACATATAATTAATATGAATACTAAATAAGCAGTGAAAGCACACACCTAAATATTCAGCCTAAAATTAAATTTTATTAGGGTAACATTATCATCTGAAAAGTTGCATATGTATTGTTTTGTTACAATTTGAATGTCATTATTCTATGCTACAGTCAAAGTAAATTAATCATAGCATTTTACACCACCTGAATGGAACTCATTCATCCTTGATACAAAACAAAATTAATTGGATATAATAATTACCTACATAAGTCCAGGAAAACAACATCAAATTAGTGGAACAGGAAAAGAATTTAATATATAAAATTTAAGAACTTACTTTCCGTAATTTTGTTCCCTGTCCTGTTTGTCAGCATACATAAATAGCTTCAGAGCATAGTTTTCAAGATGGGCTTGTGCAGCTACCTCGTTAGTGACTGCATCATTATCTTTATTGACTTTCTTGGATTCTTCTAACCAGTCCATTAGAGCTGCAATGATTTAACAATGGTCATCTCTAAAATCAACTCCAGTTTTAGGATTTAGTTTATTACAAATACTAATACCACATTTTAGCCCACTTGCACCACATATCACTGCAAGAAGGTCTAAGTATAATTTAATTCTATCAGATTATTTGATAATAATGATATCTTACACATTAGCAGCTTTGTTTCTTCTGGCGTCTTCTTATTAGCGATCTTTAGACCCACTTGTAGGGCATGGAGTCTACACCAATACGCCACAACTGGATCTCTAGTATCATGCTCAGCAGCAGTCTTCAAGTAATGCTGAATTGACTTCAGGCTCGGCGGGCACTCGGGAATAGTCACAGACATTTTTAATTAAGCTGTAAAGTTTGTAAGAAATTATTTAATGATTATACCTAAATTATACGAGTAGTGATGAATCCCAACAAAATCATTATTTTTCAATGTCAGACAGAGCAAGATACATATTCAGAATAGCATTTTAATCTTACCTTCATCAACAGTTGTGTATTATTAAAAGAAACATGAAAAAATTCAAGGAATACGCCCTGGTTTGTAAAATAGTAATCAGTAAAAACGAAATTCACGAATCACAAAAACTTTGCCACAGACCAGAATTAAAAATAACAATGACATCAAATCAAATGACATAAAACATGTCAATCAAATTGTCAAAATTAGAGATGTACCCAATTCCATTAGTTTTTCTCGAATACGTTCGTCGAATCCATTTACCTACAATAATTCGAATCCTTTTGGAAAGCTCCATTCCAATTTGATGAAGAAGAATACTAACACAAATGAAAATTATGAAAACATATACATGAATTATAAGTAATTAAAATTGAATTATACTAAAATACCAAGCGCTTCACGCCGCGCCCGTGATTCAATGACTCGCTAACAGGGATTTTAGACGCTCCAATTCCTGCATGATATACTGAGCACCTTGTAATCCAGTCTGAGGATCTTTCAATTAAATGGGGTTAAAAACTGAAAGCCTGTCATAGGTGGCAGCACAGTTGTCCGTCTACAAACCGCCATTGTCTCACAGAAGCGTTTGCTGCTAGTAAAAAAGCATCTGTAGTATAAAAGTCAAAAAATTAATAATATTTTATAATTTATAGGTTATTTTGTGTTTGTTGAGTTCTTTTTTTTGTTGAAATCTGAAGGCGTACTATTGGCAAAACTTAAGCATGCTCACTTTAGAAAATATTTCTGCGGCAAGCGCAGCTAGTGACAAACCACACCCCTTCCTGGTTTCGTCCAATTAGAGACAATATGAATTTGTGTGAGTATAGGGCGTGTAACAAAAAATATAAATATGTGTGGTATGTTGGTTACTCACTGCACGAGCCGGTATTATTCGCGCGAGCCGAGGGCACAGAACATATATACCGGGGAAGAATGTTAACTTCATAGAAAGAAAACTGAAACGTAATTCGACTCTACCGCCATCTCTGAATGGCCCCAGTGCAACAATTGAGGCGGAAAATTTGAACCAAATTATGTGATATACAATGTATTTGGGAGACTAGAAACAATTCTGGCACTTCCAAATTACTTCAGAAAGGCCACAGAGTACTTTTAAAATATAAAGGCCCTCCCAAAGTAACCTGGAAATGACAGAATTGTTTCTAGTCCCCAATTTCTTCAAGATCTGAGGAGGGTTAAAAGAAACAGGTAATTTTTTTAATAGTTTTATTATTTTAGCAAATTGTATGTTACAAATCCATTTTACAACTGAGAAAAAATCGCATATCCACTTAGAATACTTGTAATTCTTCAAAATGTTTGTTAATATAATATGTTATGCTTGGAATTATAAAATTAATGCTCAGAAAATGACTGTTTTGTTATTGTAATTCATTTTTGACAGCAAAAACTTCTGAAGTTTCATACATTTGAATAGCAGGATGGTTGATTATTAAAACATCTTTCAGGACAAGTCATTTTAGATTTTGAACAATATTTCATAAGAAAACAATAATTCACTTTTACCAACTGCACTTTATGCATAAGCATGTTGGTTTTTCAAACTAAGTAAACTCTTTTTATGTAGGTACGCTAGCTTTATTGGTACTATGGCAGTAGGTTTGAAATCGTGTGTTGTAGGTTTCAGAAATAAGTGTGTTCATTGATTTAATTAAGGTAAGATAAGATTCCTGTATTTTACATTAGGTGGGTTTATTCACATGTTTAAAAAAAGGTTTGAAAAAAGTAGCTACATCTTCGTAAATCCCTTAAATAAATCAATGAACACATTATTATGATCTCTATAATTTTTTTCTCAGTATTTGAGACTAATGTACCATGTAGTAACAATTAATATAATATAACAAGATAAACAAAACTGTTTAAAAAACAAACTAAAACCCGACTGCGAAATATGTAAATTCGTTTTCATTGTGCGAGTGATACAGTGATACAGTACAATGAAGACGAATCTAAAGACACTTCTTATTTATGTTTAAATCCATTATGCCGTTTAGGCTACAAAGCGTGCCAAAGAAATACATACAGTCACAAAAAATACCCTCCTTGGGCAGTCGGGTATAATGAGCTTTCCGATGACATACAACATGTTGCTATTTGTCCATCTTTCTTATTTTTTTTTTTAAATTAAAATTTGCCACTCTTCCGAACAGACTAACCACGAAAATTTATATATTACAACATACATCACGTAATATTTGCATTATTGATGTTGTAATATATCAATTTTCCTTTTTAATGCTTTGTGTGTGCTTCTGAAAATTGGCGATTTTTAAGCACACAAAATCGTTTGACAGTGATATAGAATATACTATTCATAATAAAATCAATATTTATTTTAAAATGTTCTTCACACTTCATTAGAAATCTAAAATCGGCTTGTTCTGAAAGTTTATTAATCGTATTTGGTTTTAAATTCAAGGAATATGATGACGTTGAAAATAAACTGTTGCAGATAGATAGTGGCGCAATTTTCAACACATCTAACTAATTCTTGAGATGCATAGTTCAATCTCTTTTTCAGGTCATCATATTCATTGAACGCTACGAAAGTGTACAACAACTCATCAGCATCCTTTGCTTTCAAAATTGAGTCACAGTTTTTACATTTGTTTTTAAGACTTTTCAATAAAAAGCCACAAACATATGCACAAGCCTGTAGTTCTTCAGAATCAGACACACTTTCTTAAAAAGAATTCTCAATCAAAGAAAGCATGTCTGAAACAATTGGACCTTCCGTGTCACTTTCTTTGCATATGTTTGTGGCAGTGGTTTTGGTCAAAATTTGTTTGAAATTTGTCATTGTACTACAGTCATCTTCTTTGCAATTTCCTGACCCCAAGTGAGCAAGGTTGGACAGAATAGCCGTCTTCAATCCAGCGATAAATTGTCCAGTTGTTGGATTATAATTGGCACCACAGTTTCCTCTTATGGTGCCAAACAAATTTTCAAGAGGGTCCTGCTGAAGACGGCGAGTTGAAAGGGCTTTAATAGCGTGTTTATTTTTTAAATTATTAAAAATCTTTTTGATTCCGTTAAGTGTCCATATCCAACCTTGCTTTGATGGCGGCGAGCTTAGACACCCCACAAATTCGGAAGTTTCAAAGAACTTTTTCATTTTTTCAAAATGTTTTAAATGTGGAGACACATCTGTTAAATTTGTGGAATGTGGTTTTCCTTTTTTTAAATCTGCCGAGTCGCTGTTCACGCAGTCGAACAATTTGTCCATATTGGATAAAACTTCTGCAGTTACTGTTGCTACTGTAGGTAGCAGCCCTGGAAATTAACAGAATGTAATATTATAGTACTATATTTATTTGTAGTACAACTATTTTGATAAATTCAGTCTTTAAATACGTTTATAATAAGTTAGCCATCATGGCTTTCCCTATATGGAATCCAGTTTATCAGCCGAAATAATGCTTCTGGCTAAGGCTTTACCTTATAGGAACTTGGTCTTGGAATTTTAAATGAAAAAGACAAATTACAAGTTCATGTGGACACAGCATTAAGTTAAAACAACAAACTACAGCATCAAATTAAATAAAACCAAGTAAAATTAAAATTATGATTAAGATTAATACCTTGGGATATTCTGGCGAACATTCCTGCAGCTACCGAGTGACTCAGAACTTGAGCAGCAAGATTCACTCGCATTTTTTGCTTATTATTAGGATTCAGATGGTCCTTTCTTAACTTTGGAGTAAACACAAAATTCCCATCACTGTTGTCCACTTCGTAAAAATTTTCTATATATTTCCATTTGGCAATGCGTATAAAATAATGAGAAATGTATTAAAAAGGGTTAAATTAAGACTACTACAGCTGAATTACCACATGTTTTCATGTTAACTAAAAATTGAATTGACACATTTATTATTAAATATAGTATTGGCTAGTAGTACTACATGAAGATACAAGTAAGTACTCTGTACCAGATGAAACAGAACAGTTACAGGATAAAACACACCACATAAGTTTATTCGAAAGCTCTATGACTTTGACTTTTAGGTGACCTCAATTTACTCTCCAGATAAAAAAAAAAACAACCTGTATGTTAGATGAAATCAGAAATATATTTTTAATGCAGACCACTTTTATTCTTATACTAGCTGCACCCCGCGGTTTCCCCCGCACAAGTCTAGATACATGATGAGAGATGTAGGAATATCGGGAAATAAAGTATCCTGTCCTGTCTATTAGGTCATGGTCTATCCATGTGCCAAATTTCATCCAAACCGTTCAGCCGTTTTAGCGTGAAAGCGTAACAAACAAACAAACTCACTTTCGCATTTATAAAATTAATTAGGAAGTTAGGATTGCATGGAGGCATATGGAGTGATGTGAGCAGTGGTGGCCAAGTGATAACGGCTCCGACTTACGAGTTGTAGTTCGTGGGTTTGAATCCAGACAGGTGCTTTACTTTGTGTAAATACAAATAATAATAAAACACTACTCTACTTCAGATAAAATTTTATTATTGTTTATAATAAAATCAAAGTAAACAGAAAAACCGGCCAAGTGCGAGTCGGACTCGCGCACGAAGGGTTCCGTACCATCCTACTAATATTATAAATGCGAAAGTTTGTAAGGATGGATGGATGGATGGATGTTTGTTACTCTTTCACGCAAAAAGTACTGTACGGATTTGGATGAAATTTGGCACACAGATAGTTTATAACCAGGAATAACACATAGGATACTTTTTATCCCGATATAACCATGGGTGAAACCGCGGGGCGCATCTAGTTATCTATAAAAACGGCAAAAAATCGTGTCTGTTGTATGGGAGCCTCCTTTAACCTTTTGAGCGCCAGGGTCACAAATACGTGACAAGCGAAAACTGTCCCTGAGCGCCAACGACACAAATATGTGACAAAAACAGCGGTACATTAAAACACGAAATAAACTATTTAAACATTACTTTAATGCCTATTTATTTATATACCTGTAAAATAGAAGGTCCAAAATTTATTTATTTCCATAAAACTAATTAAATTGCATTATAAATATTGAGAAATTTTACGTTAAAAAGAAAGAAATAAACTCTGAAAAAAGAATGTCCTCACACGCCAGAGTCATAACTGCGTGACCGCTAGTGATGTAGCGCATGTTGGATAATATCATTATTTCAAATCAAAGATCGATTCGAAACTTTCCTCTGGAATATATTATTTTAGGTATAATTTGGTACTAGGATAAAGCAGCATTAATTTTATAAAACCAGTCTTAAAAATCATTCAATAAGCTACATAGTCAAAAATAAAATTTGGTTGGGTCGAATTTCGATATTCACTAATCCCAACTCAAGCGCATCCCTAACGCAACCCGAATTATCAGTACCCTGTACGCCATGGTCACGACTAGACGACAATATCGTGACGTCACAAGCGCGGCGACCAGAAATTAGTGAAGTGAATGAATAATATTTATGATTAATTTACTTGTGATATCGAGTTCAAGATTTATATTAAGTGACTATTATAATGAGTGGGAATTTAATGACTACGGAAGAACTTCTTCGCATATTAGAAGGAGATTTATATTGATTTTAATGTCTCTGTGATACTGATTTTTCTATTGTAACTTGAAGTTTTTTATTAGATTTTATTTACATATGGCTTACTATTAGATGATAAGATAATACAATGCAGATTTTGTATAATGTTGTTCTATTATTCTAAAGATTTATTAGTATAAGACTGATTGGTAACTGTGATAATTATATATAATGGTTAATTGTTTTAATTTGTTACTTTTTTATGCCTGATAACACATGGCTTACTATTCGCTGGGTGCGCGATGACAGCGCCAACTAGCGGTCGGCGGACTCGGCGGACCTTGGTACGTCAAATAGTTGACTGTCATTGTCTTTACGAGGAGTAAGCAGTGAATAAAGCATGAAGGTGTAGGTAAAGATGGAGTACACAGTACACACTTGAAATACCTACTTGAATTTTTATTTCTCTTCTACTGTCTGAGGTCAGTTTGTTTCAATTTCTGTAGTACACTAGAAAAAGAGATCAGACCTCAGTTTGCCTCAGAGAATAGGAGCGAGAGTATTTGACTCGAAACTTTTATTCTAAGTGTGGGCTCCATATTTACCTATAACTTCGTGGAATAAAGTCTGCCAAAAGTTCCTTTTTTAGCCACGGTGCGCGCTGAGATCGATTTCACTGTCCCCACCACCCACTTTGCACCCAGCGAATTAGATGATCAGAATGCAGGTTGCATTGTAGATTTTGTATAATTTTGTTCTATTATTCAAAAGATTTATTAGTATAAGACTGATTGGTAATTGTGATAATTATATATAATCGTTAATTGTTTTAATTTGTTACTTTTTATGCCAGGTTTATAGAACTTAATATTTAAAAACATGTATACATAGTACATACTGTATAACATTTTATTAAAATTTTCTATTTTTTCATAGTTTTTATTTACCTTCTTAACCTATTTCAATCATATATTTTTAAGTACCTGTTACATTCGGAATTATAAATCTGATTTAAAAAACGTGTTTCATTTATTATAAAATAATATTGTACTAGAACATCGATAAACGAGATATTACGTTGCCACATCCTTATTTCGGAAGCGAAGTAGTTATTAAAATGGCGGGCCGTCCACGCCATGGTCACAATATGAAGACAGCAGATCAAGAATAGTGTTGTACCTACAGTTATTATATTTAAATATATTGTAGTCTCATATCTGTTATTACGGTATTATACAAGTCTGTAAATAGTGTATTACTTTAATAGGAAGAAATGTAATGTTGAATTAAATTTCAATGTTATAAGGACATTATATTTCGAAATTAAAGACGAAAATGAAAATAAAATTGATTATCGATGAAGTTTTGGAATCCCTATTTTTTTCGTAGGTATTTGCGGTGAATTTGTGGCCTGGCGTTGAGGGCAAGTTCATGCGTTTTTGCTCTGGCGTTCAAAAGGTTAAATATTTATTTTATTCTGTTTTTTAGTATTTGTTGATAGAGCGGTAACAGAAATACATCATCTCTGAAAATGTCAACTGTCTATCACGGTTAATGAGAATCAGCCCGGTGACAGACGGACAGCGGAGTCTTAGTAATAGGGTCCCGTTTTACCGTTTGGGTACGGAACCCTAAAAATCACCCCCTAGACTTAAAAAAAAAGAATATGTATTGAAACTAATTACCTTGTCCTTCGCAATTGTTTGATGTTACATTTGAATCACATCTCAAATTATATTTTAGAAACATGTTTCTGAAACACTTCAATAAATGAGGTGGATCAAATAATGCTACCACTTCATTATTTTCAAAATTGAAATATGGAGTTTCTGTGGAAGCCCCCAAAATGTTCAATGCTCGCCTATTGACACCACCCATGTCACATACTGTTGCCGATATCTTTAAATTAATTTGAAAACATTTATGTAAAACCTAAAAAGGAAAAAAATATTAAATTACATTGTGATAAAAAAAATTAAGTAAGTATAAATCTTCAACTTCCAATCAACTTACATTTTTTATAAGCACAGCTAATCTATCTGCAGTCACATAAGAGCTGGAAAGATAAAACGCAACTGGTTGTTTAACTCTTTTTCTTATTCCCGATACCATAGACACAAGAGCATGAGTAGCCTCTTGTGGAGACCTTCCATGTTCGCCATGGTCTTGGTATCCATCCACTCTTGTCTTCTTTATTATTGTACCACAGGTGTTTTTTGATGGACAGTTCATCAAACATTAAAATATATTAATTACTGGATGGCTCTTGACTTTCTAGATGGTTTTTCAAACTTTTAAAAACATTGTCATTTAGACCAACATCTAATCGAAATTGCCCTAGCAAATTTTTCAAAGTGGATGGAGCTGGGAGACACCATAGTCTTCTTAGCAGACGATAGCATGCTGCAGACCTTTTATATATTCTCAATGCTATGATTTTTTGTTCAGTAGTCCACCTTCTACCTTTATATTTCCTCTTGGTATTTTTTAACTCTCCTTGCAGAATGAGAGCAAATGAAGGAGTTAAATGTGCACTCAACTTCTGGACTTCCTCATTATCACAAAGGATATTTAAAGTTTTCTTGGCTTTCAACGTTTTAATTTGATTTTTTAGCTGGCAAATTTTCTTTAAATAATTTGTGAATTTCTTGTATACAGGATCAATAACTTTTTTTTTGAGAAGGGTCATTACTAACAGGAACTGACTGTAAAAAAAGACAAAATTAAACTCAATCTTCTATTTCTAATTTACTAAAACAACGAACAGCAAAGGACTTATATTTACCTTTTCATGATATTTTTGTGTGCTCTTAATCGCTACCTGTGATGGGCCAGGCTGAGATACAGATGCATACTATGCATAGTCTTTGGAGGTGTCCAAAGGAACGTTATGCACAAGTTCTTCAGGTACAGCGACAACTTTGTACTAAAACAAAAACAAACAAAATATGGAAATGTAGTAGTTGCAGCAAGTATTATTTTACTACCCTGGAATCACTACATACAAGTGTAAAAATAACTCCTTAATTGTCTTTAAACCTGACTGTGTAACAGTATAGACAGGGATATAATAATCACCAATTGGTCTATCCCTCAAGGTAGTGTGATAGGATGCATACTTTTCCTAATATACTCGTCCATCAATGACCTGCCAAAAATATGCAATAATCTATGTGTGTTATTCGCTGATGATATCTCCATACTCTTTAAAAGTCCTACAAACAGCTCAAAACATAATACTCATATAATTGAAACATTTAATATAATAAAATACACATTTACAGAGCCATAATCTAGAAGTAAACAATAAGAAGCAAAAATTTAACTTAAAAACCATAACCAATAATATCAAAATTGAAGAAGTTGATGAATTTAATATATTAGGACACTCATTTCAATTGGAAAAAACACGTAGATAAAATTAAAACAAAACTATCACAATTTTCATATGGTGTGCTCAAATCAACAAAAAAAAGACTGTGCTCTTACTGCATACTATGTGTATGCCTATGCATGGCTATGTTACGGAATCATCTTGTGGGGACACAGTGTAGATGCTAAAGACCTATTTATTGCCCAAAAGAAATGTCTACGAATAATATATCACATGAAACCTAGAGATAGCTGCAAACCACTTCATCAAGGAAAAAATCATAACGTTACCCTCAATTTATATTCTGGAAATAGCCACATTTGTTAAATAGAATATACAACTCTTTAAATTTGATAAGAATGAGCGCCGCAAAACTAAATTACATCTACCAGCACCTAGACTAGAGATGTACAAGAATAGCACAGAATACCGAAGCATCCAAATATATAATAAGTTACCCGAACAAATAAGATGACTTAAGTCATTACCATTAGAAAAAAGTTATTATAGTATTAACAAGTTCATGGAAGATACGAAGCTAAAATAAAGCAATAAAGTATAAATGTGTGTGTGTATCTACATATAACATTATTTTATTAATGTTACTATACAGTTCAAATAACTTTAATTAATATAAATAAATAAGAGAGTAAGTGATTATATATTAGTAATAATAATTAATGTTGTGCTATTACTATCTAGTAGGTATGCAATGTAATGTAATGTAATGTTAACTACTAAATATTTAACCTAGGTATAAGTTAAATGTAATACTTGCTGCGCCCTAACAGGGTCATGTACTCATATGTTTTAGCCTAGCCTGTAACAGTGTACATTATGCAAATGAATAAATAAATATTTTTCTTATTTATAAGACTGAATATCAAACACCTAAAGTACTCTTCTGATAATCACTGTTTCTTACCCTTGACCGCCAGTCCCTATCAAAACCAAATCCATCAAAATTGGGTTGCATTGTCATTAATGTTTAGGTTTATAATAACAAAAAATTACCTGCTAAATATTTGTGATATCCATTAATTTTCGCGATGGCCCAGGAATGGGATTTGTGGGATGGTGTGATGGTCCAGGTTGGGCATAAGAATGATCAATTACGTGAGTTGATTGTTTCTGAAAAAATATGATTATATGTTAAATCAAATGTAGGTATTGATGATGATGATTTATATCATTATGGTTCAGTTAGTATAATATCATTGTCGTTGTGTATCACATTTTTATCAACATACAAACAAACATACAGAGCTACTATACAATTTTCAAATCTACTAATGAATGTAAATAAATATGTATCACCAAAAATAGAAAAATGTTAAAGTATTTTATTAACTTGTTTACCTTTACTACCTACACCGACAGACTATACAAATTAAATTTATGAAGATAACATTAAAATTACCTCCACCTCTTGAGCGTTAGGAACGGCATATTTGTTCAGCTTCTTCTCAACAAAATCGGTAAATGATGTTGTTTGAAAATGTAAGCTGCACAACATTCTGTGTTCAGAATACAACTTCTGCTGAAAGTCTACAGAAGACCATGATCCGTCAGGGAAACAGAATTTAGCCCACAATTCGCAACTGAAAATAAATGAAAACTTTTTATAGAAATTATTGGTCCCTTATCTAGGTTGTTAGGTTATGCTAAGATTGATTAAGTGCTCTTACCGTTGTGCATTTGTTAGCCCAGGTTTAGGGAATCGAAACAATTTGATGTGAGGGTCTGCACGAGGTGAGCTCCCACATTTGAAACATTTACGTCTCAGGTTATCTCCCATGATTGCAAATTCACCCACAAAGTGTCTTTATCTCAAATGAAATAACCACGACAACACCACTTTTAATTCAACCACAGTTACGGAGGAGATCGTGCTCAACTCGACGTAAACTCGGAAAAAAGAAAAATGGTAAATCGCAAAACGTTTTGTTTTCAACAAAACTACAAACAGAACGTCTGTCGATAAAAACAAACAGCGGCCATTTGTAAATACAATTTGGCAAACACAGTCCAGTGTTGCCATACAATTGTTAAGTATGATGATAGACTTTTTTTAATCATACTTTACAATTGCTGGCAACACATCAATATCCCCATTAGGTAATGTTCTGTGCTCCATACAAAGTTGACTGGGCCTGGCCGAGGGCGAGCGAGCGCGATAAGGGAGTCGAGTGTGTGCGCGTTTCATACGACGGTTTTCAACTTGAGAGGAAAAAAAGAGACTGGTATTGTTATTAGTTTCGTACGCCGCTAGGTATTTCTCTCTAGATTTTGCAGGCAACAGGCTGTCACTAGCGTTTCGTGCCTAGATTAGTATTTCCGGGGGGTTAAATCTACGCGTTGCTCTTCGCTCTTCTTTCCTAATTGAAGTCAACATTTTTGATAATAATTAACCACACAATGAAAACGTTAACAAGTATTTCTGGAAAATACCGCGCTTGTTTTGTTTATCCCGCGCGCCGCAGGTGTAAATAAAGGCGCTGGAAAAACCGCTAAACAGCCTATATAAAAAATATAATAAACAAAATAATGTTTTGAATAAGCAAATTAAGGTTAATATGTAGTGAAAAATATATAATTTTATGAAATGATGATAATTTTGATGATTGATTTATCTGATGTAACGAATTTTTTTTTCTCAAAAATATTCATTGTTTTTGGACAAAAAATGCGTATATTGAAAAAAGAAATATAAAGTAAAAATACTTCTATCTAGTAAGCTGAATTTCTGAGTCACTTTACAAGCAAGTGTGTTGAAGAAATATTTCGTAATTTTTTGCGACCGTATTTTATGGCCGTTCTATAAAGCCGATCTATTGTTTAACCAGATGTTCTGACGTTCCCACTGAATAACAATGGTGCTTAGATAATGAACTTATTTTTATTGCAGTTGCAAATGTTGCGACAGCAATAATAAAAAAATCTGATAACATTGTATAAACTGCGCCAAGTAATGGTTCAAATACTACTGTAAGTAATTTTGCTATTTTAATCAAAACAGCAATAAAAGAAAGAGATAGCAAATGACAATTTCTAACAAAACTACGTAACTTGCTTCGTTTTAGGGTTACCGTCTGTCTGTCTGTCTGTCCCCGGCTTAGCTCACAGACTCTTACTAGAAAGCTGTAATTTGGCAAAGTGGTAAACAAAAATGCTCAATAAAGTTTTTTTAGGGTACGCGTATAGCAATACCAATAATACATTTTCTAAACCAAACGGAAGATATTAGTACGAAATTACTTCTTGTCAACAATAACAATTCATAAAGCGCTCTCGCTGGCCATGCCCATTAAAAAAATGTCTTACAAACAAGTGAGCATAGCACGCGCCTAGTGTGACTGTCACACACACTATACATAATTACATTAATACAAACACGGCTAAAATACGCTTCATGCATCCCATTGGCCAAAACGCTTGCATCGGGCGATCGAGTCGTGAGCCGTGCTATACGATTATCGCCTTAGAGGTGAGCATGCGGAAGATTGGCCGATAGTACAACGGAGATAACCCGATCAAAGTTGAAAACCAACTCATTAATGATCTTCCTAATTTGAAAAACTTCAAAGATGTTAATTCTAGCACTAATTTAATGTGATAATACAAAATACAATTAACATAATATCACATCACAAATGGCCAGTAGGTTTACCTACATACCATTTGCAAACAGGCTTAGTTCTCTTGGGAGCATCACCTTACGAATTTCTCTCATAAAATTCTTCAGGTTCAAAAGGATAGCACATAGTCTCAACGATTTATC
Source organism: Atethmia centrago (assembly GCA_905333075.3). Lineage (NCBI taxonomy): Eukaryota > Metazoa > Arthropoda > Insecta > Lepidoptera > Noctuidae > Atethmia > Atethmia centrago. Next base: position 22,418,637 of record HG995374.1, on the reverse strand, counting down.
GGGTTTCCATTCTTCTAGTCTTTTAACATGTTTGGTATATATATAATACATGGGTACCCGTATTTTTGCAGTCAACAACTGCGCAAATTTAAAGCTGGCATATTAATTAATTACGTGTAAAAGAATTCGCTTGTTTACAAAAAATGTATGGAAAGTGACAACTAGCTGCCAAATTCTTAGACGTTAGATAGTAACGACATCTGAAGTGAGCAAGTGGCACTTTTTTTCCTTATTGAACTAGTATTTTTTTCTAACTATATAAAAATGTTGTATATTTTTCTTATCCATCGTAATAACAAGGATGTGGAAATTCAAACAAATTGAAACAAAAAAAAATACCTAAAATTCGAATAAGATGAACAAACCGGATGATTGAAATGTCAAAGTCAGTCAAAGTCATATTGTCAAATACGAAAGAAATACGACGTTTGTCAAACAAGCGAAAACTCCTCGACTGGAGAATTATGAATTTGGTTGAACTTGTACTTTTACATTTAACAGCTTCCGTGCAACTATATTAAACGTTCTAGTTCTTCCTCATAAAGTTTCCAAAATGCCATCAAAGCAAAGGAAGATTGCTATGATGGGATACCGTTCCGTGGGTAATGTTATCGTTTCAAAGTCTTGTGCGTCTTATTTAGTGTAAGTGACATTAAAATAATTTAAAAACGTTTTCAGGTAAATCATCTTTAATTATACAGTTCGTAGAAGGTCAGTTTGTTGATTCCTATGATCCTACAATTGAAAACAGTAAGTGAATTTTGTAGTTAATATTATTGGTAGCATGTTTTTGTCACGCCACGATCGTTGTACGATCAATCTTTGTGTACTGACCGATACCGCACATGTTCGCAAACGGTATATATCTTTTCAGAACCTATTTTCTCATTTTTAAATGCATTATTTTAATATTTTTGATTAATTTCAAAATTATCATGAAGGTTAAATAGAATATCTTTAGATAACCAAATTCATTGAAACCTATTTTAAAGTATTGTTTTTTATTATTAATCATCTTAATTTTAAACAGCAGGTCAATGATGTGCAATAAAGTATAATATTATGACTTAGTGATAAGAATTACAAGACACTATTTGGCTAAAAACTTCCTTTTATCTATCACTTTCATCTCAAAATAATTTCATAGTGTTATTATGTTGATTGTTGTGGGTTATATATACTGGTAGAACTGTATAAATAAGTTACTTGTTTACTTTCCCATTAATTAATTAAACTTTTTAATTTACACAATGAAATACATAACAATGTTAGAGATTAAAAATGCAAGTATTATTTCATTCTGTTAACAAATAATCTTAAATACAATATTCCAATGAACATTATTGGATATTATGAAAAAAAAGGTAAGAGGTCATTGAACATCAAAAAATTGTTTGCATCACTGTCAATGGGAAAAGTGCCCAAAAGGCTGGGAGCATTGCCATATTGGATGGCAATGCTGATTCTTTGGCCTAAAAATAAGCCAGCAAATTATTAACATGTATATTTTATTCTGAAGCATTCACAAAATTCATCCGGCTGAACTCAACTGAGTATGAAGTGAAGCTGGTGGACACAGCTGGTCAAGACGAGTACAGTATATTTCCACTTCAATACAGTATGGACTTCCATGGCTATGTGCTAGTTTACTCCATCAATTCCAGCAAAAGTTTTCAAATAGTACAAATTATTTATGACAAACTTTTGGATATGGTTGGAAAAATACAGTGAGTACTTACGTAATACTATTCTAATTTTCTTATTATTTTAATTTATTGTTGTATAATGTTACATTTTGTAATTTTTAATTTCAGTGTGCCCATAGTACTAGTTGGTAATAAAACGGATCTTCATCTAGAAAGGAAAATTAGTACAGAGGAAGGCAAAAGACTTGCAGAGAAATGGAAAGCTGCGTTTGTGGAGACCAGTGCTAAACGAAATGAGGTGAGTTTCTATTACTTGGCTAAGGCTCAAGTTACTTTTTTGTATTTTATGGAGTCTATTGAAAAAGGACAATTATAAGCGTACTAGCATCTATAACAGGCACAACCTACACATGGTCACAAGACTAATTTAATTTATCTCTTCACTTTTGATTCAAGTAAATAAATAAGTTAACTATCACATCAGCATCTGGGAAATTAATTATCACTGTCAAGTCTCTAGTTCAATTATTTCATCACCACTGCTCTCAAAACGCTTCACCGAAAACATCGTGAGGAAACCGGCATGTCCTGGAACCAAAAAATTCGAAGATGTGACATCTACCAACTCTCCCTGGGCCCAGGTGGTGGATTACGGTCCACTCTCTATCACAGGGATGAGGCCTCTGTCCCAGCAGTGGGAACATTATAGGCTAATTAATTAAGTCTCTAGTTATATATTTTAAAGTTCGAGTTTGTAGTAAAATAATTTTGTTTTACAATTTCAGTCCGTGACCGACATGTTCCATGCTATATTATTAGAGATTGAACGTTCAGATGGACATATACCAGACAAGAATGGGTGCGTTGTTTCTTAATGAATGTTTATATTTAATGAACAAAGTGCTTTTACTTAAGCTACGTGATTTAAACGAAGTGTATGTGCACGGCAAGCTATGTTGCGACCAATGCGATTTATGGTAATTATGTTAATATTCTTCTGGAGACTTAGAAAATGTAATCTGCATGAGCTGCTTAGACAAAGAAATATTTTATTAAGGTGTAATTTGCTTTATTAAGTAGGCTCCGCAGTGGTAGCCCGCGAAATTCAAAACTTTTTTGCAATTTGCAGTCATTAGAATCATTATACTCTTAGTTAGATTTGTTCCTTAAGAACCAAATGGAACAAATCTAACTTCGAGAGATATATTAGTGATTATAATTCTATAAATAAATATTTGTTATGGTCGCGACTCATATATTGATCAAGATACAACCTCATACTGACCTGTAAATTGCAAAAAACGTAAGAAAATTTGAATTGCGCGCTACCACTGCGGATCCACCTTAATAAATGTTGAAGATTATAAAGCTAACATTTAAAATACATGTAAGACATTTATTATTCAGGTTAAATTGTTTATTCATCATATGGGTGACAGGCAACATTCTCTGACCGCAGGCTTATTCATTACTTTATATGCATAACTATAGTAACAGTACAAAAACTACAAAATCTTGTTTATACAAATTAGTGTCTAATTTTATATATTACTTCCTATGATTTGAATTACATATTTAGTCCCTAAAAGAGTCACCATAAAAGTTTTTAGCAATTATCAGAATAGTCTTAAAAAATATATATTAAATATTCACAAAAAAATAATGAAGCACAATAGTATAGTGACCTGTCCATTTTATTTTTAATATTTACTGTCTAATATTTTTCAAGGGCTATCTATTTGGTTGAACTCACTTGTCTGAATTTAGTCGTCTTTATAGGATGAGACAGGTGCTAGCTGTCACTTAATTGAATATTACGGAAATATTTATTGTATTCTAGACTTTACACTTATTTTACACTTATACATTTATTTCACACTTATATGAATCAATTAAACTACACGATCACCATTACAATAAATATGACAGTTTTACAAGCACATGTCAGATTACTCCACTGAATCATAAGGGCTCCCACACAAAACTGCGAATTCGCATCGCATCGCAAAAATCTGCGAGCTCGTTGTCATTTTATTATGAAAAACTGACATCGAGCTCGCAGATTTTTGCGATGCGATGCGAATTCGCAGTTTTGTGTGGGAGCCCTTAATTCGACTTGATGTACACACTTTACTGAATTAGTTACTGAATCTGTTAGATTAAACTGTTAAGGAGACGGAACTACCTTTCTATCTTCTTTCTAATTATATTATAAATGATAATAAAATTTGATGAATGCAATTACACTTGTCTAAATTCAGTAACTGAGTCATTTAGATTGACATTTTTTTTCAAGTGGAATACGCCCTTTTAATGGCATTTTAAAATTCTTGCGTACCTAATTAATTATTATTTTACTAATAAACCAGAAATAAATTGAATATCAAACTGTTGTGCTAACAATGTTGATATAATATGTTAAAACCAAAGGTTCCTTGTTGTATTTTTTTTTTCTCTTCGTATACATCTTGGTAGGTATTTGTATAAACATCTAAATAAGTATAAATATGTAGGCATAATTTAAAATACTTTATTGTCTTACAATTAGGTTATTTAGTGTGTCAAGTAGGTACATAAAATAATTATGCTTAATATTGTTTGTATAGGTATGTAAATTTACATGTTCATATTTTTGTAACTTAAAATGATAACTGTGACCATCTTCAGAGTGTTAGTGCACTGTTAAAACCCAAAAAAAAAAAGTAAAATCGTACTAAGTATGTGATGCATCCCAGGTTTCCAGCTTTGGGTACCTGTTGGTGTTGATTCATGCTTGACGCAGATGCAAAGCTTTCTGACTGAGGACTTGCTGAAACCCAGTCAAAGTTTTTATCAGTCCAATTAATATCTCAAAATCGACTAACATCAATCTTTCTAAAGCCAGAACAAATATGCACTTATTTGTAGATTTCAATGTTCGCCTCTAGGCACTTATCTCTTGCACCTGTCAAAAACTAAATTGAAATTAAAAACATAACAACTGCTTGTTTAGCTATATTAATAAAAATATTTAGATTACAAAGAATATTTGTAAAGGACTAAATAGCATTGAACCATTTTTTATTTTATTGTAATTAAATTAAACAATTGTATAAATGTATAAACATTATAATTGTAATTTTGCCCTGTGGTTATAAATAGTTATAATTTATGTTGTGTGGGATTGCATTTAGTACTCTGTCAGTGTTATTTTAGAGGCTCGAGTAATAAGCAATAGATTAACTCAGTGTAAAATATGAAAATAATTATTATCTTTTGATGTGCCTGTTCTACAAGCTTGCGATTTTAATAGAAGCCAGGGGGCCAACCGTCACCTCTTATAGCAGTATTATTATAATTTTACTTCACAGTAGGAAAGTCTCACTCACGCTGACTCAACATCTCTTTCTCACGCTGAAGTAATATTGAAATAATACTGCTATAAGAGGTGATGGTTGGCCCCCAGGTTCGTGTATAGAGTGAGGGACTGGGTTCCCTCCCCGCTTCACCGCTCTTGGCTACGGTCGCCTGATAATCCGATATGGGTGACTGGTTCAACGTGAGAGATGAACGATAAAGTGGAGATCTTGATGAACGATAAAGTGGAGTGGAGACTTGCCGTGAACAAGTCATGATTGAAACATGATTAATTAAAACTTCTGATAGTACGAACTTCAGTATGGATTAACATCCCCCCCACTTATCCTTTATTCTGTGGGTACTGCATCTTTATATTTCAAATTATGATCATACATTTAACAAACATTGCATAATAATATTTTCTTTAATGAACCTACTAATTAAAATATTTTTTTCAAATGTCAAGTCTCCCACCGCCACCGCTTAAATTATAATAACATCTCGGTTGCTGATATGAATGTTATGATAATAGCACTCTCTACAAGGAACAGTTTTCTAGTTTAATAGATATTTGTGCTACAAACATAATCAAGCTGAAAATCTATGGTGTGTTAATTTTAAAATATCGCTTCATACTATATTATCACAATGGTCTTGGTCTATTGCGTTAAAAATATCAAGTAACTTTCTTTCTACAGTGTTTTATCAATGGTTTGTCCTATTGCAACCACCTTTGCTTTTCAATTTATCACAAATTTAAAAAAAGAGTTCAATGCAATTTTTTCATCTAACACATGTTATTATAAGAATAAAAGGTAGACTTTAGGTAGGAATCCGTAGGGGTGGTTATCCAATCCTAAAAAAGGTCAAAATGATCAGTAAGACGCTGTTATAGCACAAATTATCGAGGCTTCGCTTGCTCTTACATCTTCCATTCTCTTTTTCTTATTCAAACTTTTTTAATCTTAAAATGATATAATTCATAAATAATTCGACAAAGCAACTCCTATTTCTGTACGAATGTTCAAACAACCTCACCTAAATTTTCGAGCGGGCGCTCTTGTCAAAACTCTTTTAATTTTCACTCTTTTCAAAAGTTCAAACGAAAATCTAACCTTTCCGCGGAGCGCTAAAATTTTAATAATTATTCAATTTTTACAAAACTTTGCTAGAAATACCTACCTATGTACCTACTCAGAAGCCCGGGGGACGTCATTTTGTTTTGCTGCCTCGGTCCCCGAGAGGCTTAGTCCGCCAATGAAAATAATATAGTCACCGCTGTCTTGACGCTATCGAAAAAATATATTGTAAAGAAACAGCGCAATGTGAGTGTATTCGGAACTAAAGAAGTATCCTGACTTTTTGGGAATGAGAAGTTAGAAATTCGATACAATAAGGTATCCATTTATGATGATGTTATGTATTACTGTACCAATTAATGTCGTATGGCCACGCTCTTTCCCCAAGATTCATAGACGAAACTTAGCGTAAACTTATGTTTCGATATGTCAAAATCACGAGAGAGATTGAAGCGTAAGTCTAGCGTCTGTTTTGTACTAGCCTCATAATAAGTTATCTAAAAGTACCCGTATCGTACATGTGACGTTTATGCGCGTAGGTACGCAACACCCGTGCGAGTACACATTATTTTTGCATGCATACTTAATTGGACTATTCTAGGCTCAAGTTATACTTATTTGGTTAAGTACCACCAAAAAGTAAAATCTTGGTTATTTTTAATTACACTTAGAGAGTCTACAATACCTCAAATTGCTTAGCATGGTCCTCATTATGTCGAAAATACTGCATTTTGAACCAATAAAATGTTAAGTACTAAGTTTGCCGAAGACAAAGATTCCATAAAAATTTCTCGACCAATAAAAAATACAAAATTATCTCCAAACCAAACAACTAACCGCTAGTATTAAAAAAATATTTCACATTCGATCATGAAACTGCATAAAAACTGAACTAAATATAAAGCATGTTTATTCTTTTAAATTACCATTATTTTCACTGTAAAAAGAAATTACCTAAACTATCGGCGCCTTGGAAGCTTCTCCCTGCCGCCCTGTTTCGCGTGGTCGCGTGACTGCAAGCAGTAGTGTACGAGCGAGATAAAGAGTGAAGTGGCGCTGAGGTATTGTGGACTCTTAAATACAATGGCCAATACTTTATGTATAATATTATATAAAGACAATGAATGTAAATGTTACTAGTGGGAATTTGTTTGTTCGTAAATATGTGTCGGCAATATTTTTATGTTGAACAGATACTGGTGTATTTTGAAATAATTGTATATAATAAATTTTACGGTTCAGTAGCCAAATGACATCGGTAAACATGTTAATAATAGTTGAGGTTTACTTTGATCTACTTTAAGGGTATAGCTTTGTTGACAAAATATAAGCTTTAAAGGTTGCAAAGCTTAAGTCGGGCGCTAAATGATAATTAAGTCAAAAATACTGCCGATGTTACATGACGTAACTAAGCAATAATTTATAAAAGTAAAAAAAAAACTTGAATCATGTCATACGCTACGGAACCTACGTTTTTATTAGTTTTATATAAATAATATTATTTTGTAAACTAGTATCAAATGTAAATATGTAGTTACGTGAGTTATATGTGTTTACAGACTTCCACATAAGGGTACATGATGTATGGAATATAGTTAAATCATTGTGCTATAGTCATCTTATCTAATTAGCCATTGAGCATCAATGGCTCCTAAGCTACTTTTTTACCATTCGTCCAACAGTAATGTTGAATGTCAGATAGTCTGCAATTTGAGAGACATCCTTTTTTAACGCCGCGTAATTAATGAGACACCAAGTTGTGTAACATTGTTTCAGCAGCATGTTTTTGTGTTGCGACCAAATGTTGCTGGCAACAGTATTGCGAAACATTGCTTCCAAAATATGGCGCTTTACCCAAGTCCAAAATATTTTTAATTTCCTGTAGCAAAGATGCAAGTATATACATCAGTAGGAACTTAGATTGATTTGAATTGGTGATTGAGTCAAAATAGAACTTGCCCGTTCCCTGACATGCGATTCACATTGCAAAATTGGATTTAATTAAGGCGACAGCGCCAGGTAGCCCGTGAAATTCAAATGTTCTTACGTTTTTGCAACTTGCAGGTCAGTATTAGGTTGTATGTTGATCAAAATGTAATTCACGACCGTAACAACGTATTTATTTACAGAATTACAGTTCATATTAACCCTATTTAACCTCATGGGAAGAAGGCGGGAGTTTATGTACATTTGTGTGGATGACTACTATATTTTTATTAACATACAACCTGGTTACCTGACACGCACCTGCAAATTGCAAAAAAACGTAAGAAATTTTGGATTTAGCGGCTGACGACCCTGACGCTTCCCCCTTTAACGAGATTCTAATTAAATTCATCCCGTATGTGGAAGTCACAGTATGTTTGTACCTACCTACCACTTAATCATTTCTGAAACCAAAAACGGCTAGCTGGCTAGAGCTCTTCCGGTGTTCTTATTGTTACAGATAAAATTCTTTGCTTCTTTATATATTTTTAATTTAAAGGTCTCAGGCCGTTTTTTTCTACTACTTACCCAATATCCATTTCTCATTACATGGCGTAGCTATGTAGTGTAATTAATATAGTAAATTTATAAAGCTTAGTGATTTAGCTACTCGGAAATTTGCGAAAATGATATCTGTGGCGCAATATTGTAGATAACCTCTTATTTGTAAATAACTACAATTTAAATAAACAACTGCCACTACAAAAGTTTGTTTTATCTAAGTAAATTAAAAACCTGTTTCAAAAACTGCTCATTATCATCGTTTTGATAAGGTACGGTCTCCAAAGTCGATTAACACGTTACTTTTTAGGGTTCCGTACCTTAAAAGGTAAAAACGGACCCTTATAGGACCACTCGTGTGTCTGTTTGTCTGTCAGTCTGTCTGTCTGTCCATCTGTCACAGCCAATTTGCTCCGAATCTACTAGACCGATTAAGTTGAAATTCGGTACACATGAATTTCTGTGACCCAAATTCTGACGTGTAACGCAAATTATGAATTTTGAATATAAGGGTCACGTGGGGGGGCGAAATAGATACTTTTTTTAAGTTTTGCTAACTGTACCGTGTGACATGTCAAATGAAAAGGCTTGTTTTAAAAGCGTACACGCTGTTCGAGCGCTGTTTGGCTCAAAAACGTGATTTTCAAACCAGATTGTCCAACGACTACTTATCTTACAAACATACCAATTACTGGTACTTTTAGGAAATATTGTTGTCTAGTTTGTTAGTTAGACACTTTTCTCGATTAATAAAGTGTTTGGGATTGCCATCAAGATAACTGAACAGGGGTTTTCTTGATTTCACTTTCAGTGTCAATTTCAAACCTAAAAATATCTGAAATTCCTGACAAATTTCGCAAAAAAAAAAATTTACATACTGCAAAGATCCTTAGGAAAATAGTTAAACAGATTTTTTGTTTTCGACTACATACTTATGAAATTAAAATCCAAACAATGTGTTTTTTTTCTGAAATTACCGTCTAGAAAATGATTATTTTTACCAATATATCTTACTTAATTGAATATAATTAATATCAATTTTACTATAATAGAAGAACGTCTTCTTTATAATATACACTTTAAAATTTTAACTAAATTATCTCTATTATTTTTCTATAAATATTTTAAAACTACTTTATAACTCTGCGTGCGAAATAGTGCGAATCGATTCAAATCAGAGCTCTTCTAGAGAGAGGACACGTCGCTGAGCGCTCTGCCTGACCCTTGTTGACCTTTGTCGTGCGTATACAAGGATTGTGCAAGCTTATAGTGTGATCGTCAAATCTTAATACTTTGGAAAGTAAAATATTTTATTTTTGATGACCGATAATATTTTATAGTGTGATCGTAAGTACTCTGGTAAGTAGGTATTTTCGGAAGTGAAAACTTCTTTAGGCGCGTTGAGCAATTTTTGGTAGAGGAATAACTTATGGGTTCATGTCACCGATATGCCCTGCCGACATGCTGTCTTAGGATTAATTGAAGCTTTAATTTGGAAAATTTGATTTTATTATCATTTAATTTGGTTAAAATGAAAATCCAAGATGGTGGCTTTTTTTTTTTTTTTGAGGGTGGGAAATCATCAAATAACTTCTCCCGCTCTGGGCGGAGCGGGAGGGTGTGTCAGACTCTTACTGACTAAAACCCACCCGTATTCCTTCTTGTTGCCTGTGTTGCGGGGGCCTCGGTGACCCATAAGTACCTTCCCGCGACCCCGGCAGGCATCGGCCCTAGTGGACCCCTACTATGTGCTGACGACATCTCTTTCAGGCGCGCGTGGAATACAACGCGCCGCCGACCCGGGCCTGGTCCTTACCGGACGGTGAGCTACCCATTGCTCACCGTCCGCAAGCCCGCGCCTACGGTGGCCGGAAATCCGCCCGGGATTCCCGACGCCCTGGGCGTCTCCTGCGGCGGCTAGGGGCGAGAGGGCGCGAAACTTGCCTTTCCCTCAACCGTCCCGCCTCCTCCTTCGCGAGCATTACTGCTTCGCAGAAGGAGGTGACGGCTGCCCATGCCCTCTCGCTCCGTACCATGGCCTGAACCAGGGCTGGACGCGAGAGGTCTCTGCCGCCGATCGCCTCCACGAGGAAAGATGGTGGCTGCGAAACTATTCACATTATTCGTCATGGGTATCGTTTTCATAGTTTTTGAAGGTGCTAAAGCCGATAGTGAATTCAAAATGAAAATCCAAGATGGCGGCAGCGAAAATATTCACATTTTTCGTCATAGGTATCGTTTTCATAGTTTTTGAAGGTGCTAAAGCCGATAGTGAGTTTAAAATGAAAATCCAAGATGGCGGCAGCGAAAATATTCACATTTTTTCGTCATGGGTATCGTTTTCGTAGTTTTCGAAGGTGCTAAAGCCGATAGTGAGTTCAAAATGAAAATCCAAGATGGTGGCTGCGAAAATATTCACATTTTTCGTCATGGGTATCGTTTTCGTAGTTTTCGAAGGTGCTAAAGCCGATAGTGAGTTCAAAATGTAAACTAAGATGACGGCTGCGAAAATGTTCAAATTTTTCATCATGGGTATCGTTTTCATGGTTATTGGTGGCCTATATTTTTTTGATGAACGACATTATTTTAATAGAAACAAATTTATGTTACAGACGGAATGGGAAACAAAACGATGGGATTTTTAGGAAAAAAAAACGCAAAAATTTTGAAAATATGGCTTAGGCAAGGGCTAAAAGGTTGGGATATTTATGTTATATCAACTTCCACTCGCGAGGGGGTTGTGGCTAAGTGATAACAGCCGCACGGGTCGATCGATCAGGTTAAGCTACGCTTGCCGCGGTTGGTCCGTGGATGGGTGTCCATCTTTACATACCAAGATCCCTCCGTGCCTCTGAAAGCACGTTAAGCCGTTGGTCCCGGCTATCATTTGTAGATCTTTGACAGTCGTTACGGGTCCTCAGAAGCTCGAAAGTCTGACAACCAGTCTTACCAAGGGCTATCGTGTTACCCAGTAACTGGGTTGTGGAGGTCAGATAGGCAGTCGCTCCATGTAAAATACTGGTATTCAGCAGTATCCGATAAGACTGGAAGCCGACCCCAACATAGTTGGGAAAATGGCTAGGCAGATGATGATGATGAACTTCCACTCGCGCCTTTCGCCCGCGTGAAATGTACTTGAAATTTCGACTATTTAAAAGCAAATTTACGAGTAGGTTTTGTCAGACCAAAAAATAATTAAATTGAAGAACAGTCGAGTAAATACAATGATGCATGAAACTATGATGAATACGATGATACAGCTCATGTAACTGACGTTCGGTTGACCATGCTTATTAGGTAGATTTTAATTGTGGCATTTATTTTTTTCAGATAAAATCAAATTTATTTTCAATGTTAATAAATGTTTGAAGATATAGAGGATGTTTTGCAAGGCGCTGAAGTATATAATCAAGACCTTCTTTGTTTTTTAGCTTTAAAGGGAGAGCTAAAATTGCAACAGACGGCATCGGTGCTGCCGAATATTAGAACACTTTGTCAATTGCTCTGCACGTTTCCTATGACTACTAGCACTGCCGAGTAATCTTTCTCCACCTTACGCCGATTCAAGTCATATCTTCGCAGCAGGATGACAGAAAAGCATTTGAATGGACTGGCTTTAATGCATATCCACCAAGACTGCGACAAAAATGAACGCTAATGAAGTGCAGCAGGAAACAACATACCTAAAACTGCCAGTATTAATCATGTATTACCTATTACCCGACTGCCTCAGGAGGGTAATGTTTTTCGAGAGTATGTATGTATGTATGTATGTCTATTTCTTTGGCACGCTCTGTAGCCTAAATGGCTTGATGGATTTTAACATATGAGGTGTCCTTAGATTCGTCTTAATTGTGGGAGTGGTGACACAGGCTATATATTATTAATCAGCCTATAATGCTCCCAGTGCTCGGACGCAGGCCTCCTCTCGGTAGGAGGGAGTGGGCCGTTATCTACCACGCGGGCCCAGTGCGGGTTGGTGGATGCCACACACATGTCTTCGATTTTTGGTTCTACAATATGCCGGTTTCCTCAAGATGTTTCCCTTCACCGTTTTGAGAGAAGTGGTGATAAAATAATTTACACAAAGTAAAGCGCCGGCCTGGCTTCGAACCTACGACTAACAACTTGTAAGTCCCCCGGGGCCGTTACGGTGTAAATACAAAAAAAGGGAGGTTTTATTTTAATTTTAATTTTTGAATTGCTTTTTTTTTTGTTGTAATCTTTTTAATACGGACGCTTTTACGTTTTGCATCGTTTTCACATGTATAATTTCAAAATGAATGATATAAACAATATTTTGTAACCATAATACGTTGATTTAAAAGAGTGTCCGTGGAGTTTATTGCCCGTTCTTCTCCATAGGTACCTACTACGCTTTGGAATGGGCGACTAGCTTCATCTTTCTGACTGACTGACCGAACCCTTGACAATTCAAAAGTGCCTGTAATTGGTTTATTTGAAATAAATGCTTTGAGTTTGAGTTTGAGTTTGAAAATAAATCGTAACAATGTTGATATCAAATAATAACTACCTAGTAAAGAGTCAATTCCTTCACCGTTTTGAGAGAAGTGGTGGTGAAATTAAATACACAAATTAAAGTGCCTGCCTTTTATTTTTCGGATGGGAAATTATCAAATAAATTCTTCCGCTCTGCCCAGAGCGGGAAGGTGTGTCAGACTCTTACTGACTAAAACCTACCCGTGTTCCTTCCGTTGCCTGTGTTACCAGGGGCCTGGGTAACCCTTTTAGGCTTTCCCGCGACTCCGGCAGGCATCGGCCCTAGTGGACCCCTACATTTCTGCTGACATCTCTTTGAGGCGCGCGTGGAACACAACGCGTCGTCGAACCGGGCCCTGGTCCTTATCAGACGGCGAGCTATCCATTGCTCACCGTCCGCAAGCCCGCGCCTACGGTGGCCGGAAATCTACCTGGGATTCTCGACGCCCAGGGCGTCTCCTGCGGTGGCTAGGGCATGAGGGCGCGAAATTTGCGACTCCTTCACCCGTCCCGCCTCCTCCTTCGCGAGCGTCTCGCTTCATACCATAGCCAAGGACCAGAGCTGGACGCGAGAGACCTCCGCCGCCGATTGCCTCCACGAGGACACGGCGGTGCTCTGCCCAAGCCGGGCAGACCTCCACCGTTTGCTGCACCGTGTCCTCCGGGCGATCCACACAGTGGTGACACCCGGGTGTTTCCTCCCGCCTTATCCGACACAGGTACCTCCCGAAGCTGCCATGTCCAGTGAGGACCTGCATCAGGCGGAAGGTAAGGACGCCGTGGCGCCCCCCTAGCCACTCCTCAAAGAGGAAGCTTATCGCCGCAATTGTGGCGTTCCCAGCATTGGGTTGCGACAATCGCACTCTCCATGTCGATCCCGCCGGAGCTCTGTCCGATCTGCCGTGATTTCTCGCGGCAGCGGAGTTAAACCCCGGCGTTTCGCCCCCTCGCGCCACTCCCATACGTGCGCGAAGACTTTTGCCTTCAGATCCCATGGCGGCAATCCGGCAAGGAGGCTCGACGCCAGCCAGATGGCCATGACCCTTTGGGCCGCGTTCAACCGGCGGGCTGGCCGCCACGCCATGGAACGCGCCCATACTGGTAAAAGTGCCTGCCTGAGTTTGAACTCACGACCTACTCTTAAGTCACGGCCGTTAACACTGGGTCACCACTATCTCATATTACTCCAGCGAACTACTAATTCGACTTTAGGGTCTGGAATTCAGGATTCTTACTTGAGCCCCGTTCTTTAATACGGGCCTAATATACCTATCTATACCTACGTGTCAAAAATCAGGAAAGGGTAGAATATTAATAATACAAGCAATCGGCTAGACTTTTATTTGTTCAAAATAACTCTTTTACACGTCAGATGTGTCACTTAAGCTTTTTTTAACTTTTTGAGTTCGGTGTTTCCCAGCTAAATGATGAAACAAAGTAAAATGATGTGTTTAATATCTTGTGCAGTGCAGCAAATCAATACTATTCTATGTTTTAAAATAATAATTAGGTACGTAAAAAAATAAGTTAGATTTAAATTCCATCTTAGTCTTCCTATACCTACTCAAAGCTCAATTATTTTACAAAATATTGTCGTTTTTCGTCCAGGGTGGCAAAATGCTCATAGCGCGCCCACTCTAAGGATAAGAACCTGCGGGGTAATTGTGTAACACACTTTCAGTACCTATCACTGCCTATCAGTAACCATGGGTTTCTTTTTGACAGTTCAACAAAATTCATTGCGTTATTTACGCTGTGGGGGAGACAAATTCGAACATAATAATAATATGAATTATGAAACAATGGATTAAGTATAGTAAACGTGTATGTCAAGTGTGTTTTGTATTATCTATTAGATCAGTGCAGAAGATCATCCTCGAGTTTGTTTTTAACTCTGATCTCGCTAAGCACGGAATCCGTAGTTTTGGCCAAAGCTACGGGCTTTTCCTACTCTTTATCACTTACGGACCTAAAAATAGTATGGAGCCCGAACTAAGAATGAATGACACATGATTTGAAGGTTGTCCTTCGCAATGTGTTTTGCCTGTTTTTCCTATCTCAATAGTTTTCCTATCTCAATAGTTTTGCCCGTTCGAAAAATTGAATTTGGCAATCGTTTTGACAGATGAACTACTTTTGGACGGGCCCGTATCTTCGTTGACGGAGTTAGAGAATAGACCCCCAGACTTGCATTATTTCTGTCGTAAGCCTCCAGTCTTCAACAAAAAAAGAACTTAAAGTCAACAAACACAAAATAACCTGTAAATTATAAAACATTCATAATTCATTGACTATTCCATTAGAGCTGTTTTTTACCAGTAGTAGACGCTACCTTCCCCTGTACTTATCTCGTCTTTTAATAGTGGTACACTCTAAGTCGCATACAAATTTATTTGTCTAATTTGTGATCGACACAAAATTAAACATAAAGAAAACAATGGTGGTTTGTAGACGAACAACTGTACTGCCACCTATGGAGAGCTTTCAGTTTTTAACCCATTGTTGCACACAACATCATTTAGTTGCTGGAAACTCGATAAGAGTTAAATGGTTAGGTACTGTAAAATCAAACAGGAAAGTAATAGGAACTTCAAGGCAGCAGTAATATATTTATGCTCGTGACTGTACATCATGATCAACGACGCGTGAAAATGTCAGAATCTGTACCGATTATCTCTATTGTCAGAATGTTTCTTGTCTACCAATTTATTTGAAACTTTTCATTTCTGAACGATTGGCTTGGGCAAATGTCAAGTTGACAGTAAATTGTCAACAATTTATTGTGAAAATGGCGACTACAGGAGTAGGCTTTCGATGGTTAGATTTATTAGAAAAGGAATTCGACAAAGCATGTGTCGAATTAGACACCTCTATAAGTAAGTAAAACTTGTTTATCACTCTTTTGAATGTAGTAAAGCAATAGTACCTTCCCCTATGTGATTTTTCTATTGGAATCATGGTGCTGTTAGTTGTGGTTTTTGGTGAAGATTTTATTTATGCGTTTTTCAGTAATTTTATGGCTGTAGCATTAAATCAATATCACTTACCTACCACTTAATTCAAAAGTTATGTGTAGTAACAACGTTTAAACACGTAAAACTCTGTGCAACTGGATCTATTCAGAACATACCTAAGTCATTGTCTGAGTTCATTGCTTTATGTTGTGTTGTTATAACAGTGATGATAGTGTTGAATTGCTGTATTATTCATGATCTTATAAACTTTTAAATTGTTATGTTTTTTTTTATACTGCATCAATAGTCATTTCTTTAACCCTTTGTTGTGAATGTGGTCTGCTAAAACCTATGGCTACTGCCAAAGGTTTAACTACGTAGATATGCTCTTGAATATGAGTTTAAGATACAACAAAATTATTAGAAAGAGAAACAACAAAACACTTTCAGGTTACAATATCCTATGACAAGTTGTTAAATTTTAATGATTCTTAATTTTGCATGATACTCTATTTAAAGTTTTCAAAGTATTTATCATTTTCCAAATTGTAATTTTACTTTATTAGCTACCTACTGGAATAGAAAGATTTTTGTTTAAATTATTTTTTATGTTTGTATAATAATCATAGTAAAGCTTAGTTAGTTTTGAAAATCGGTATCCCCTATTACCAAGACTTGAACTATAAAATTTTAAGTTCCCTATGCGTTAACTGGCTGTCTCGCAGTGTGGGTGTGAGTTAACTATCGGTTTTGAAGATACCTAGAATCCCGTGCCACCAGAGCTCTCAGAAAAGTTATAATTATTCGGCATTTTTTACCCAGTAGTGAGTGCTGCTGGGGTTAATCATTGTGAGAAATATAAATGACAAGTCTTTACTGTTCCTTATTTTATCAACAATGTACAAAATAAATAATTTAAATGTAACTTAACATATTGTTTGTAAATTACAGCAGAGTTGGAGACAGAGGAGCCAGAGGTGGTGTTTGCTTCTCGTCAGAGGATCGCCACACTCAGCTCATGTTTTGCGCAACTCACGCACAAGGCACTGACAATATTTCAGAATAGTGCCAAAATAGAGGTATGTCCATGAGTCTTTAAGAAAACCATAACGTGTACCTATTTGAAATGAGAATCCAGAAAATAGAAAGTGAGTACTGTGATTAAATATGAGGTTAGAACGTGGTTCTCATTAAGGTATAGTTCACCTCCTGCTGCAATAAAGGGATGTCTAATAACAGTGTATTACTATCTGCATTGGATATTACTTATCAATCCTTGAAAATCAGCAGCAGTTGATTACATTGATATTGAAAAACTTAATCTAAAACAATATTTTTAAGAGTTAAATGGTTACTGCAACATATATAATGAAACCAACTTAAAGCAATATTACTTTAATTTTATCTGAACTCGCACTTGCTTATACTGCAGTCAAAAATAAGAAAATGTGACTTTGCAGGTAGACATAGATTTTGATGGTCCAGCATTTATTTTGTTGTTATGTTCACTTCTTTATAGATAAACCTATAATAGTCGGAATGTAAACCTGCCACGACCTGCTACCAGTACAACCTTATACAGGGTTATGTTATTTGAGGTTTGATGTTGTTGCATCTATGCCACCATTTTTTCGCTTTTATGGAACCTCCATAAGAAAACCTTAGTTTGAATTGAACACCTCATCGCATCGTAATCATTTCCTCAGTATGCAAAGAAAGATTGTTTATACAAGTGCAGAGTATAAAAAATGGTATTTGTGTCATATCGCGTTGTGAGGAGCAGAACAGTGGTGGCCCAGTGGTAACGGCCGCGATTTACGAGTTGTAGGTCGCGGGTTCGAACCCGGACAGGCGCTTTATTTTGTGTAAATTATTACATCACCACTGCTCTCAAAACGGTGAAGGAAAACATCGTGAGGAAACCGGCATGTCCTAGAACCAAAAATTCGAAGACATGTGACATCTACCAACCCGCACTAGATCCGCGTGGTGGATTACGGCCCACTCTTTCTCACAGAGGAGGCCTGTGTCCCAGCAGTGGGAATATTATAGGCTGATTATGTGCGTTGTGAGGAAGTATGACCACACCACATGTTGTCAGTGGTGGAGTAATCTGAATATTTATAGTGCAGTTATAAAATAATCTCTCGTTTACGTTCATAATACCCACAAAGTTCAAAATAAAACACCAAAAGGTTCTCACAGTATTTATATTACAAACTTAAAACGAGGGTTTGGGGTAGTTAATGTTCGGGCCGCGGTCGTAGGGGTGTTTGTGCAGATGTCGTCGGTGTGGTGTCCGCACGGTCGTGGTCTTCGTCCTGCGAGCCGCGCCGCCACTCAGGATGTCCTTGTCTATGCCCATGATATCGCCACCCCCGCTGTCGTGGTAGTACCCAGCCTCGTCATCCTCCCATTCGAACTCTTCGTCGGATTCTTCACTGCTGTAATGGCAAATGAATGATATATTGAAAACATGTCAATTTATGTATTTTTATGTCTCTCAGGACATTTGCTGAGTCAATGAGTTCTCTGGTATCAAAACTGGCGTTATTATTCACATACTCTTGAATCGAGAGTATAAAGTGATAAATCAGTGAGTTGTTAAGTGATACCCTCGTAAGGCCCAACGACCTAATTTAATGACAAAAAAATTTTGACACTCCGGCCCGAGACACTATTTAAAATCATTTAAATTATATATCTAATCATAAAAATATATATCGACCTAAATTTGGGTTGGGCCTTACGAGGCTAAATCACTTTTTTTTTTTTTTTTTTTTTTTTTTTTTTTTTTTTTTTTTTTTTTTTTTTAGGGTGGGAAATCATCAAATAACTTCTCCCGCTCTGGGCGGAGCGGGAGGGTGTGTCAGACTCTTACTGACTAAAACCCACCCGTATTCCTTCCTGTTGCCTGTTTTGCCAGGGGCCTCGGTGACCCTTTAGTACCTTCCCGCGACCCCGGCAGGCATCGGCCCTAGTGGACCCCTACCTTTGTGCTGACTTTACGTTCAAGTGATACATCACTTGAACGTAAATTCCTCCTTTTCGATCAAAATTTTTGTATCTTGAATTAATGCAAGATGATTATTTTGTCTGAAAGAATATTCCATAACAATAAAAACTGCAAAAAAAATCATGTGAAAAAGTCGTGTAATAATAAAGATAGAACTATTTTAAAGCAGTTCCCGTAAAATTTTCAATAAATTAAAAAAAATATATTATAACACGAAAACTATCATGAATCGCGGAACGTACATGGGGTATTTTCGGATAGACGTGGGCAAAAGGAATAAACTTTTTTTATGACTTCATTATTTGAACCATTCTGTATGTATGTGATTAATAAAACCAGTTTTGGGAGCATGACATTGAACAACATTCCAAGAACATTAATGATCATATTATTTGTTTATTAGAATCATTCTTCTATGTAGTATATTCCATCACTTACTTGATCCCTTCCAGTTTTTGCAGTAGTCTGTCAGCAGCAGCAGTGACGTCAGACGCTGGCCCTGGTTCCTCTGAGTCATCTTTCAGATGTGCTTCTAAGCGCTGCAGCGCTGCATCTGCTCGGTCCGTCAGCGACACGAATTTCTCTGTCAGTTGCCGTAGTTCATTCTCTTTAAGGATGGTGTGGGATGTATTTCTAAAAGCGCCTTCTAAACGCCGGCAGGTGACATCCGTCTGGAAACGAGAAAAAATAAACAGATTATATGCAATCACTCATTTGTGCCTCTGAATTTGAAACCCACCACTTTAGCCTAGTTCAATAGTAAATTATCAGCAAACAGAATAGTCAAGAGACCATACATTGCTGTCTTGTTCGTTGGAAAATGAGCTTGAATAAAAACTTTTTCTAAAACACTATAAAGAAAAATAACTTTAATTTCGGAAGTCGGTTTCTGGTTTTGTATTTTACTCCACACAAATTCGAATACCACTATCTGCTATGTAAATAACAGTCACAAGAAGTTATTATATATTACATCATCCACATAGACTAAGTGGGAAAAATACGCACTATTGAACGTAACTCAAAAACTTACACAGCAAAGTTAATGAAATTTATATACGAACACCGCGCAAGCTTCCAAATAAAAAAAAAAAGAATTTCCAAAATCGGTCTACAATTGACGAAAATATCGATGAAGATATATTAAAAAAATATATGCAGACGAACATAGGACTTCCTTCTTTTTGTAAGTCAGTTAGCATAATCAGCCTACAAGGTCCCCACACTGCTGGGACACAGGCCTCCTCTCGGCGAGAGGGAGTGGGCCGTAATCTACCACGCTGGCCCAGTGCGGGTTGGTAGATGGCACGTCATGTCTTCTAATTTTTGATTCTAGGACATGCCGGTTTCCTCACGATGTTTTCCTTCATCGTTTTGAGAGCAGTGGTGATGAAATTATTTACTCAAAGTAAGTTGTCTGCCTGGGTTGGAACACACGACCGACGACTCGTAAGTCAGGCCTGTTACCACTCGGCCACCACTGCTCTTTTAATCGAAATCTCCCGGAAGTCGGTTAAAAATTATAATGAATGATAATGAAATGGGGATAAATGTTTAGCTAGTTTTTTTTGTGAGTCGGTAACTTCACGCAAGAATAACAATACAAGGATAAATCTACATAATAATATTATCAAGATTATTATGAGGAAGTCATTAGGTAATAATATTTAATTAATAATACCTGCGGTACTCGTGTCGCATTCAGGATTTTTACGACTCTGTTGTCATACTTGTTTATATCTTCTTGAATCTTCTTAAGCTCATGGAATGTCGAAGATGTTCTGAAAATAGAAGACCACGAACGAGTGAAAACTACTTCTACTCGAAAAGTTTCACAATTATGCAATAATTCAAAAATATGACCTCTGATCCTGACATGACATCTGGTTGGAATTGAAAATGATCCCAGTACTTAGTCATTATTCGGGAACACGTATTTTATTCAAGAAAGATCAATAAGTATGTCGTTCTTCAATTTCTTACTTGTGATATTTCACGTAGACCTCTGGGTCTATGCGAAATATGACAAGTAAGAAATTAAATTAAATAGGTTTCCAGAAACCTGTGTCTAATAAAGTTTCCGCGTAACCACCAAGTGTGGGTTGCTGTACCTATAATGTCTCGTAATTTACATAAATAAGGACTCGTATGGCTAGAGAATAATTCATGGGCTACGTACAGTTTAATTAATGAATCGATTAGTTTTTCCAGCACATCCGTCACCTGCTTCGGATCGTCTTGCTGTACTTGCTGACACGAATCCACGAAACGCTTTTGTGCGTCCAAAAGTTCTTGCATCTGCAAAAAAAGATTAAAGTTTTGTTGTTGAAACTGTTTATTATAAGATCTTGTTTCCTTGAGCGAATATTCAACGAGCATGTTGGTCAAGGATTGAATGCTTGATTGAATCACTTTTGTTATGTGTCAAAAAAACGTCAGCCATCTTTTTATTGTTAAGTAGTGATAAGTAGTTCGTAAGGTGGTTTGTTCTCTTATCTTAGATGTTACAAAAATACCTTAAGATCAATCCTATTGGAGTTATCACTAAGTCGTTTGGTGAATATTTGGTCCAAATCTGCAGAATTGATCCTCGCATCCCGTTGTCGCCTGGCCAAGGCTCTCAATCCGTCAGCCAACTCCCGTCGCGTCACGTTGACGAGGGATAGACCGTCTCTCATCAGAGACTCTAGTATTAAACTACGGTGCCACGTATCTGCGTATGCGCCGTTTACCTGGAATATAGGGAAATATCATTAAAATATTGTAATCGTTATTTTAATTAATATCGTTTGGAATTTCCAATAACGATATGTATGGCAACATGGCTCATTAGTTTTGTTTATAATAATTTGATATACTATTTTTCTAATCTTAGGAATACCTCCAACGAATCCAAATATGGTATTGCGGCTTAATTAAAATTAACTGATTGTGACCTAGCCTTGGGTTGTCGCGACATAACAATAGTTATGAAATAATAGTTTAAATTTAAAGGATGAATAATTACCTTTTCTAATAAATGCTTATGGCTTATAATATGGGTGGTTAGATTCCTAGCTAGTTCAGCTATCTTCGTTTGACTACGTTCTATTTTTTCACTGCTCTCTTTGATGGTGGCCTGAAATCATGAGAAATGCTTTATCTATATTGTCATTTCCACATACGTAAAAACATGCACTTCTGAAGTAAAACAAAACCCACCTGAACATTGGTTTGCAGCATATGTAACCTGTGCTCAAGTCTTTCTGCTGTTAATTGAGCTCTTTCTAATTTTAAAGTCAATGTATTTTCCACGCGATCTGAAAGCAAATACATGAATATTAGCGGTATCCTATTCAGCGTGCGTACGACGGCCATTTGCTAATTTATTCATACCACTGCAGCCCAAAGCGGTTCCTTTAGCAGTTAATTGTACGTTACTCTTGTTCATTCAATTGCGAGCGATGTACGCCAGCAGATATTGCAAAAGTTGACCCATAGTAAAATAGGATATGACACAATATGACTACCCTAGTCCGTATATACGTGACTCATTAGTTTCCCGGAACAAAATACCTATGTATTGTTGTGATATGACTTTGTTCTAGTTCATGCAGTTCTGGCTGTAGTCCGAAGACAATTTGTTTAACAATGTCTTTGTTTCACAGTTGCAATTATTTCGTAAATATTTGAATTGGTTGCTATCGACCCTTACCATGCAGCGTGTTGTTCGTGTATCTATTGGTTCAGTGCGGTATTTGCACTTAAGCATAGGGGTACATTTTTCTTTTCTTGGTTGAATACTATTCAACCTGGGGATCGCTCAAGATTTAAAAGCCTTACTAACACTTCGAAAATGAATAGTGACGGAAAAGCGACTTTTATTTTTTATGAAATTAAAACCTTTTTGATGATACTTACCAAGCTTATCCTGAATGACATCCAGGCGTCGTGCTTGTTTCGCCTGAACGGCACTTATTGTGTCTAGAACCCGAAGTCTTTCTTCTATGCTCGAAAGGATACCAGTGATGTCCTGCAATTAAAAAGAAAACATAATATTATTCGTAGCTACTACTATATTTTGTTCCTGGCGAAGCAATACCAAAATAAATAAATGTTAAGCTCCTAATAGGCATACATTTATTTATAAACTAGTTTATCGAAAGTAATCTACGAGAACATCATGATATTTCCGGCAGTCCTCGCCATACGTTTTGATGTCTGTCGGAGAGAATATTATTATCATCATAGAATAAAATATGTGCCTCGTTTATAGTCCATATTTTATGAAATGTGACCTGCTTTGAAAAGGACTCGGGTTAGTTCCGTATCTTTCAATTTCGTCAAGAGAATTCGACTCTCGACTCCAAGTGTGCTTGTCTGAGTTTTCTTTTTGTCCATTCTTATAGTTTGAACTCTTGTTCTCTGACATACTTCAATGATCAACTAATTATAACCGACACGTGCTGTCGCTTCGTTGTTTTTGCCCATTGTCGCCGTACTTTTATTTTAGGTGTTCTAATTTCAATAGAGTTAATTTTGTTTTCATGCTCTTTGGTAATCCAGTACATGCCTTTATTACCTACCGTACAACTTTGCAATACTAATTGCACCGAATATGTTGGTCCAGTTACCAGGCACGTAATATTGGTCTAGTGCAGTAGTGAGGAGATTTTGGATTGTATATTTTGTTAAGTCGTTTAAGCTAAAGTTTAGCGTGTCAAGTAGCTTACTCAATTCCCATTGACTATTGCTTCTCGTAGGTAGGTTTATTATTGCCTAACTCCTAACAAGTCTTAAATTCATTCAGTCTACTTTTCCAACCACATATTTATTGACAGTGGCAAATTATATGTTCGACAAAGCAGACAACCGAAAATATTACACTTTTATTTAAATAGTGCTGGTGTCGGTGACACATTGCATGTTCCGTTTGCTTATTCTAAAGATATGTTTGGAAACGCGACAAGATTGTACAACAAAAACATCAGGTACCTTAATACAGAAGGGCCACTTTTCTCAAAACGAATGGGCTCAGAATATGTCCATGCAACATGCGACTACAGAAGTTCGAGTCTTGAGGTTTATTGGTTTCACGTGTACCATGCATGGCATCAAATGCGCGTGGCGTTGCTTACCTCGCTCTCTTAATGTTGATTCTTCTGTTCTAAGCCCTTCTCGATGGTAGTGCAGTATTTACAGGGTTGTATTTATATTTACCTTGGGGTTCTGTGTGCTCAGCGCGTACGCTCGCAAGCCGTGCTCGGAGGGCGAAGCGCGCGCCACGCACAGGCACGCCAGCGCCGTCACAGCCGCTCTTAACATCGCCCCGTCTGCAGAACACAATGATCTTGGTTGAAGTTGGTTGTCTCTGTCAATATTTAAGGAATGAGGGACTTGAGGGGAACCGTTAATGAAAAATATAGCTATAGAACTTGGTGTCCCAAAAATATGAAATGGAAGTGAGGTTCTTCATAGATTTAAGGCTCCCGCTGACAGGCGCGACGCGAAGGTCTGACGTAATTCTGGTAGAACAATAATTTCCATGAAGTTTTCATAGAAGTTGTTCTACTAGTGTCACGTCGCGCTGTCGCGTCGCGCCGGTCTGCGGGACCTTTAAATTAAAATGATTGATTTTATTGATTGACTACTAACTATATTACTATCTGTGGTGCATTGAAAATCTACTCAAGTTCAGGTTTAGCGAGTTTACTATAACATAGAGGCTTAAGGCAGTTTTGTAAAAGCGCTGGAACCTTTTCTTTGCGAAAAATAGTCTTATGTCCATGATTTTGGTACCAAATAATCTGAGCTTATAAAAAAACATTCTATCTCGTTGGTCTCGCAAGAAGTGTCTGTGATATTTTATCAGGTCCGTTAGCTGTTGCTTCTTTTTGTATGGTCGTAAAAGCGCTGTCATTTCGGAAGCTGACCATATCTGTGTATAAGGAAGCCATTTTAACGGTAGTTCCCACTAAACGCAAGGCCTTTCATTAAGCCGGGACCGATAAACTAAACTATGGTGAAGATTACGATGTTAGATACCTACTTATATCGAAAGTTTTTCTGTTTTTATTTCTGTTCTAACTAATAAAACAGATTAGAAGCTGTATAATTGATTTCTCTCAACCATACGCCATATAAACGATGAAACATCACAGTAATTCCAAAAACGTACACTGTTAAGTGATACCATCTCATAAACCTTTCATTAAGTTTTGACAAATGAGTTGATAATCCATTAATATAGCGCCTAAAACGTAACACGAGCTATATCAATAAACTTAATGTTGCGTGGGCGGCTCTTAGTTTTGAAACTTAGTCCATAATTTGTGGGATTTCATCTATTGTGAAAAATATTGCGTAAAAATTTCGTAAATAATCGTTTAGATGCGAAAATAAAAACTTATATGATTTACGATTTAACACCTGCTTAACTTGTCTCGTTAGGATACCGTCGTGAACGACTATCGTGAAGGCTTTGTATGAAAATGTTCTGTAAGGCTAACCAAACAGTCCGGCACTCGCGTGGCGGGGTCATTGATATCAGTAAACTGCAAAGCGGTTCTTTATAAGCATACGAGTTCGCTAAAGTAATTTCCCAAAGGTACGTTATTTACCTTATAACTGCACACAGATCGATTAAAGCGGGTACTGTGATTGCTTTAAATTAAAACCTTTATTGAAGTAGGTACTTATGGGCGTCTATTATCCTTTAATTATACCGAGCACGTTATTGCTGGGAAGTAATTATCTATAAATTATCTAGCAATAATAAAATACATTAAACGGAGATGCTTGACCATTTTATTATACGTTCTAGACATACATAGAAGTTATTTAAAACAAATCGATTGATTTATTTCAACTTAAAGATACTTGTAACTAAGTATGTTTGGTTGTAGGTTCCACTATAAGGGTTCGCTAAATCGCTAGGGAAACTTTCCAAGTACCTGTACTTTCATAATCAGTCTATAATGTTCCCACTGCTGGGACACAGGACTGCTCTCTGTGAGAGGGAGTAGGCCTTAATCCACCACGCGGGCCCAGTGCGGGTTGGCAGATGTCACATGCCTTAAAATGTTTGGTTCTAGGCCGCTTTCCTCACGATGTTTTCCTTCACCGTTTTGGTAGCAGTGGTGATGAAACAATTTACACAAAGTAAACTGCCTGCTTGGGTTCGAACCCATAACCAGCTCGGTGAGTCGCGTTCGTTACTACTGCGCCACCACTATTTTGTGCCGCTGAAATTACAGACAGGCTTTCCATCTTAGACTCAATATTTCCCACTGTTGTACGTTTAAGAAATAAAAAATAACGGCTATAATGAAACTGTAAGGTGTGTATATTATAAAATGACCATATAATTATAAAATTAATCAAGTGCAATATATCCGCAAAATCTCAGTATCAATGTCTGCAGCAGCTTCATACGTAGTCACTTCTCCGATTAAAGCATGCGCGAAGTTCAAAAATATATGGGGCAAAATCCCATATATTGTGTTAGCCTGTTAGATAGACAGGTCTAATAAGTTCATCGTAACTTTTTGGTCAGATTGATGTTGAACGTTATTAATAATGCGCATCTGACTATAATCTTGATTGCCAATTACGTACGGATACAGCAGTTTTCATTTATCTTGTTTGCTTTTTAAACTGAAAGTATTTCAAGAAGCTTGTCATCTTGTATGACCTACCATATAAGAAGGCAAGACACAAACTCATTACTACGTGCTAGGCACGCATTGTATGTTACAAACGCTCGTTTAAATACAACCCAAATGTATTGTTGTGACAAGCACATAAGCTAAGAATTTTTATTGGCGTTGTGTCTTTTAAAGCTTAATCCCTTACATTACCGATTGTTACTTTCAAGTAACTACAATAAATGTTTTTTTAAATGTTACATCAATAAAGCATTTTTCAAAGAATTTATAATGTGTGGAGATGTATTAAACATTAGCAAGTGTTTCATGCTGATGGCAGTATAATGTTAGATCCGTGCTACCGTAGGTCGTGGCATGACGTGCATTGTTTATTTGTCTGATCAGCGACAGGTGTACGGGCCCGTCCTGTTCATGTGCATCTATTTATTTGCATTCCGGTATAGTTCGTGGACCTCTGTCTGTCGGATTATCATTGTCTAGCTACGCCCACACTACTAAGGTCAGCCTTTCATCAACCTCAGCCCTCCTCCCGTATGCACCATGTGCTTACGTAATCATAATACGTCCGCTATTATAACGTCAGTCTTGTGTGTTCTATGCGATTGTATCTTTTTAATAAAGAGGATGTTTTACTCATTTGAATGTGTCTAGTTTGAATTACTCGAAGATACATTGCACGGATGTAACTCAGGATTAGATATTAAATACTTTTGAGGCTCTATCATTCAGTGTTTGTATATTTATTCATTAATGCGATGATGCAATGATGTCAAATAGCATCACGTTGTCGTCGCCTAGTACTCACGTCGTCATGCATACTTTCGGTAACCGTCCAATTCGTTACGGGTCGACATACAAAAGAAATAGATCAGTATCGTTATTAATTGACTTTAGATTAGATGTCGAAGCAATCGCATATAACGGCTATCATTATTTACTGGCGCATCGAGTATTTACACTGACGCTGACGTGATCAATGACAGCTAAATCATGATGGAGTGAATGACGACACACCAATTTCTCTTAATGAAGCTTTATGAAAGGGCGTCCCGCATGATTAAAAATCGATAAAGAAAGTACACGCTCCCGAACTGAGCACAATACTTGAACATGTCACGACAACTCAGAACGAAATATTGTTGTATGAGATCAATTGACGAAACCCTGTCATTATATTTTTGTTCCTGTTCCATACCTGGAGGCAATCAAAATTCAGAAAGGGAAAAGGAATGCACGTTTGTGGAGTGCGTCGACCTCGCAGTGCTTGAAAACATGCGACCTGGGAATGCAGAAATGCAACGAAAAGTATTTCATCTACCTAATTATGATGTAAAGCGCATTATATCCATATCCTGTTGACGAAAAGTCGTCCAAAGTCGTGCGACTCGTTTGATGACATTTCCTGAAATGCATTTTCACGTTAGTAGAGTTTTGTGTTGCGTATAAGTGCGGCACGGCAGACGGATGTGTTACAGCAATTTACCGATGCAGCTAGTTGTCAAAGTTCAGTGGAACTGGAGGCGAGCCAACGCGGCTACAGCACGCACTTCCAGGTGCTACACGCTTTCATTGCTTTTATTGGTACACATTAATTCTAAATGAAAGTAATTAATATCGCTACTTCAAATAATGCTACTTAGTGTAATTGAGCAGATATTTTTTAAGTTGGATCTGCAGTGGTAGCCTGCGAAATTCAATTTTCTTACGTTTTTTGCAATTTGCAGATTAGTGTCAGGTTTTATATTGATCAAAATATGATGAGCGACCATAACAAATATGTATTTACAGAATTATAATCATTAATTAATAAATCTCTCTAAGTTAGATTTGTTCCATAAGAACTTTTCCATTTTGTTCATATGGAACAAATCTAACTAGGAGAGATGTATTAATGATTCTTTCTTTGAATTTCGCGGGCTACCACTGCGGATCCACTTTAAGTTCTTAAGTAAATACTGGTATGCATCAGACATAATTAGCTTTGTATGAGATGGGATTAATAGAGATATATTTGTTTTTACAAAGTCATTGGCCTTTCGTCCATCTCTCGTCCTATTGTGGACGGGCTTCCTGGTGAGATCACGTTTATTTTGTTGCAGCATTCTCTACCCCCTTTGTCTACATGCTTTAATCGCTCCGATGTTTTGGAACAATTTATTTGTACGGATCGGTCGCGTCAGGCGGGACAACAGTGAAATTAATCTGATTCTTTTCTTGTCGAGTCACGCGGCTTCCGTTGTTAAATTAAAATGTAGGGAAAGGGGATGTCCTATTACTTTTTATCTGGAACGCCGTGATACGTGCGCTGTTGTTATGCGTCATATAATGAAACCGTGGAGCCGTGGACCACCCGAGATTGCTTGCTGTCTGTTAATTTTATTTTAGCTGTCCCTTTTGTGGTATGATTCTTATTGCTCCTTTAAATTTATGACGCATTTTCATAAAGTATTTTGCCCAAATGCAGAAAAGTATTCCTTTTTTATTTTTACCCGACTGCCCCAGAAGGAGGGCAATGTTTTTAGAGAGTATGTATGTATGTATGTATGTATGTATGTATGTCTAATTCTTTGGCACGCTGTGTAGCCTAAACGGCTTGATGGATTTTAACACAAGAGGTGTCGTTAGATTCGTCTTCATTGTGGGAGTGACAAAGGCTATATAATATTTATATATTGCATCTGCAAAATTGATACTAATATATACAAACAATATTGATATATTAACAATATTAATATATATATATAGATATATATATATATATATATATATTAATAAAACTAAAAAGCTTGAAATAAAACAAATTATTTAAAAAAACAAAAAACCCGACTGCAAAAACACACTGAAAAGAGAAAAACAAGCATTATAATCTATAGAATTTTGATATCGCAGGCGGGGGAGAAACCAATAACCAGTAAATATGGTGTAACTTTTGTTTGTCCCCGCCTGCGATACCAAAATGCTATAGATTATAATGCTTGTTTTTCTCTTTTCAGTTATGTGTTTTTGCAGTCGGGTATTTTGTTTTTTACAAGCTTTGTTTATGAGCTTTAACGTCTGTGCAAAGTTTAATGGTCACCCTGCCAAACATATGAGCTACGATTGAATTGAAATCTGGGTTATTACTTAGTTATGTAAAAACTAAATGCTCTATTTATAATACGGTTACGTCATATGCGTAAATGTTCACACAAACTCAAGCCGCCGTCATTTAAATCTCTTAGATGTCGGTAAACTTAATCAAGATCAGTAGTCGCAGTCAAATCCTCCAGATTTATTGTTACCACAACGCAGTTTCTAAATAAATATTATTAACCGCAGTAGGAAAGCAACAAAAACAAGGTTATACAAACGATGCCTCCAGTTTAAATAGGAAATGGGCGTACCGATTAAGTAGTCAGAAAAGAGTGTCAATAAATTATATCTTTTCGTGTCAGCCGGTAAAGAACGTAGAAATTATAATCGATATAAATCATTTGGACTTGTTAGCATTTACATGTAATAAATATTCAGTTAATGACTCTATCAAAACGGTTTCATTACGAAAGCTATGCGTACTTACTGGTCTTGCCCGCGTCGTGATCACATTGTTGGGAGCGGTGTCGCGGACTCAACTCAGCAAAGTTTACCTGTCTGCGACTACGCGGCCTTCGTGGAATGTCGTCGGGTAGCTCATTATAAATTTGCCTTTATGTTGCAATTTCATATGAGTCATCATTTAAAATAAATAACCTCCGTGCTCAATTCATCAGAGATAAAGAAAAAAAAAAAGAAGCCTCAATGAGAGCCGTTGCGCGATGCGGCTTAAACTTCCTTCGTCATTCAATTTTTAACAACATAATGACTGCTTTAGAGACCCTTTAAATTATGCTTGTCCCAATTATGTAGTTTCAATTAATTAACCAGATTATTAAATGATAGTGCTACGAAGCAAAGGGCATTCCTGGCTTAGTGTCGTCGCAGTTGTAAGTTGGATTTGTTCGATTCTGAACAGATGCACTATTTGTATTGTTATCAATTGCTGAACTTAATTTAAATAAATGTATGTATGTATATATACGACAGATATTATTTACCAATAACGTTAATGAGGTGGTCGTCTCTTGTCAGTTTGTAGCCCTGGGCGAGCACTGTTTGTTCTGTTGCAGTAACAACAGCGAACTGTGTTAATGTACCTAGAGATAGCTACGAGTGCTCCTAGACCATGTTATCAGCTCGCGTTAGGTCGTTTCACTGTCCTCGTTTCGAGAATCTTGTCGATAGTTGGATCATCTTTAAGAATGAGAGGCGCGTCGGCATGTCATCGTGTCCCGTTAAACTCACCATAACTAAACTAGTGGTATCTTGAAATCTTTTCGCTAACATTGGTTGCGGTTTAAAGATTATGACAAATAGCTAGCAGAGCTACACAAAGAAAGTTGGAAAGTTTAGGATGTAGGTGTTCGTTTGTTGTGCGCATTAAGCCAAGTCCTTATAGTGTGTCTAGTGTGTCATCTGCTTCTGTTGTTCGTCTTCGTAAGTGGGTTACTGACGCGGCAGACGGCGCGGCGACCACTCGCGCAAACCGGCTGCCAATTAGTTGGTGGCAGTCCATGTTTTTTGAACAACCTATCCGGAATTTGGGTGCAATTTATCTTTAATGTTCCTCTCTTATCTTTGTCTTATTTTACACAGATACGTTTCGAAGTGGCGGTGGCGCCGCTGTTAGATAATTTCATAATTATTCAAATTTTACCTGATGGTAAATTGAAAAACGATGTTGTTGCGTGACTGCTACCGTTTACTTGTTTTTTTATTACGTTGTAAACGATATTATCATTGATGTTGAAATTGGTTTGTTCTAATATTATATCTGATGAAAACAATCATGGCATGGTTATAAAGTTTGAAAAGGGCTTGTCTTACTGCAAGTTTAGCTGCAGCCCAGCAAGGTATTACTTAAATTATGTTACATTCAGTTATTCTAATCTTAAATAAAGTTAATGAACTACAACTTGACTACGAAATAGGAACTTTTACTTCACCTTTACTGGCAAACATTGTTCTGTGTTTGTGTTTTATCTCACAGAATAAATAGAAGTGAGGTTAAATTATTTTAACTAAAGCAAGCGCAGACACATTTTATGTTGTTATCTAATAGTTTAATACCGCTAAATGTCCCGCCGGGAGAGCCGCTTACAAATGTATTGTGTAATATCGGGACTGCATATTTCAGCCGCTGTGCCCAGGCGCAAGCGCAACTGTGGCCACGCTACGCCAGCTAGTGGCCGTGGCTGGCGCAAGGCGCGCGTGCCGCTCCCAGCACTGATTCTAATCAGTTGCATCTGTCCAAGACAATACATTGCCTAATAGGACCGTGACTTAAACCAGAACCATTGATTTCTTATCTGATCCAATCTAGTTGAACAGGTCTATATGATCAATAAAGTACCTATCAATTGTCTTTTCTTTATTGCTACATCAGTGTATGATTTTATATTGATATGATTAGACACTAACATAAGCAAAAGTAATGTCTTTGGCATATTGAGTACTAAGCTGCTTCAAAACTTTTCACATTCTTGGAATAGCCCTGATATCATCACTCATGCTAAGCTAAGACAGAAAGGAATTGTTTAGAAATGTTGAATCATAGTTTTGTTGTAGCGAGTATGTGTAACCGATGTCAAGGAGGTCACCACTCAGGCAGGTTCAATGTCTTTACGTTAAGGCTTTGTGGTTTAGAGACAACTTTTAACAATGCCCCATAAACTTTTGAAAAAACAAAAACTGATAATGTGTCCTAAATGTAAGTGCTTCCATCAGGATAGTTTTATGATTAATGGTACTGGAATGCGTTGTCGACAATAATACAATAATATCTTACTATGGACTCTTATTGAATGGTATTGAAGAACAATAACTTTACTGCTATCTAAAAATAACAGTTTTTAATTTAAAGCATTTTGAATACCTTTTAAAGCTTTAAGCAAATTTAAATAAAAATATGCCATTTTAGTAATATAACGGGTTTAATTCCCCGTAAAATGAAATTAATGAGTTCCATACAAAAAGCGATGTCTTTCGTAGCGCCTGTCTCAAAGGCATGCGTTTGCAAACCGGCTTGGTCGCGATACTATCTTAATTACAACATTAGCATGGAGATGATTCGCTTTGAATACACATTAGGCGGAATTATCTCGCGGCGACATTTTGCGCTCCACATGCAAATATATGATGACGGAGCATCGCACCACGGGACCTCCCCGTCTACCGGACCGGTATTGATGATCAACATTTTCTTGACAATAAAATCGATTACAACATTAAAGTAAAAATCGTAGGTGTAACAAATATTACCATTGCTGTTATAGCTGTTACAAAGCTATTTTCCAAATTCTCGTTTGATACCCATTCACAGTAATATGTTTTGCTATCAAGTCATACTTATGTTGTTACGTAATACTCAACACATGCACTCACGTAATATTATATCATTAAGTATCGCGCCTAAATTGCGTTAGCATTTTTATTGATGGCTGTATTGATATCTTTTATGGATATATGTATGCTGTTGTTTAAGAAAACAACACTTAGTTTTCGTTTTCGATTTTCTTACTTGTTTCTTTTGCAGGAGTTACGAAATGTACCTACGTTGGTACTTTCTCTCTCGTCTCGCAACTGATACACGCGAGAAGTGTGGATGGAGGTTAAGAAAACAAAGTTTCGTCTTCACAGAGATATAGGCTGCAAAACAGTACCCATAACATGTCATCATCTATCAACCACTTATGCATAATGTTTCAAATTTCCGCCGACAAAACTAAATATACTTACAGAACGGGTCAGTTTAGCAACTTTGGTCTTGAGTATTATTACTTTTTTATTTAGATCACCGTTGTTACGATGATCTAAAATATCTTGGTGGCATAACGTTAAAAGTTTAGTATTAACAAGTAGGCGTTTGTCCTTGTTTGTGTGATTATGTATCCCGCACTTGGGGACGTGCCGGGAGGTTT
This sequence comes from Atethmia centrago, assembly GCA_905333075.3. Lineage (NCBI taxonomy): Eukaryota > Metazoa > Arthropoda > Insecta > Lepidoptera > Noctuidae > Atethmia > Atethmia centrago. The sequence continues at coordinate 22,384,975 of HG995374.1, read as the reverse complement.
ATTTGTGTAGAACAAATACAAGGTGCTCGTGAGCCGGGAGGCCGGGAGCTCTGCCGACTTGTCGTGTTTGCTTACGTTGATATGCATGCCTCCCGATTTAATTGTACACCCTAAGAACGCATTCTGCTGCATTCATTAACAATAATAGCTGCCACTGAATACTAACGAACAGCTTAGGATAGGTTATGTAATTTGTAATAACTGCTATTAATCGTGTCAATAATTGAGTGGTGCACTACAAATTGAATGCTAGCGCTAACGATTATTATAAGCTCGAGCCACCGCCGCGCGCCGCACCGGTAATACATAATAATCATATTATGCTTTTGTATGGTTCTTCTACTTACTCCTATATCCAGTAACGGTTGTAACTGTGCTACTTCCCTAATCATGATTAATTTAAGATAACTTATTTGTCCTAGGTCAGGTGCAAACCGATATGCTCGTTTTTACAGCCGCTGCAGAAAATGTGTTATGTAGATATTTCATCATTTATTTCTAAAATAGTTCAAGTTGTACTGATAAAAAACCGGCCAAGTGCGTGTTGGACCACGCACAATGCAGGCTTCCGTAGCTGCCTGGGATGAATTTATCCCTTGAACAAACTTAACATTGTAGTTGGAAAACATGTTCTCCCATACATTCGAACTGTAACCGTAAGTTGCTCGACTATACTCGCTAACTTGTAAAGCCTACTTAGTTGTGATAGTTTTCGTTTTAACTTCGTTAAATTTATACTATAGCCGTGAATTTTTTGTCAGTTCCAAAACTACCATTTAGCTGGTAAAGCGAAGCTGGAAGAGTCAAGTCCGGGGTGGACTTGACTCTAACAAAAATTTGCACTATAAAGCTTAATATTACGAAAACGGATACCTAAATCGAAAAAATGGTTTTCACAGACCCGCAATATTTTTAAACAACCTATCCAACGATACCCCGAACATAGGATAGACGAGAAAATAATATATCATTGCCACTTTACCAAGGAAGGAAGCCTGCAATTTTCCTTTTTTTAGTATTTGATTTTATCGCTTAGTCGGCGTGATGAATATGTATGCGCTAACTTGGCATGGGTCAAATTACAGCTTTGTAGTACTAAGAGGCTCTGAGCCGCGGACAGACAGACGGACATGGCGAAACTATAAGGGTTCCTGTGTTGACTACGGAACCCTAAAAATGGTAAGTAATGGGTAGTTTAGGGATGAAGCTCGTGGCTAAGTAATAACAGCCGCACGGGTCGATCGATCAGGTTAAGCTACGCTTGCCGCTGTTGGTCCGTGGATGGGTGACCATCTTTACATACCAAGACCCATCCGTGCCTCGGAAAGCACGTTAAGCCTTTGATCACCGCTGTCATTCGTGGATCTTTAACAGTCGTTACGGGTCGTCAGAAGTCCGAAAGTCTGACAACCAGTCTTACCAAGGGATATCGTATTACCCCAGTAACTGGGTTGTGGAGGTTAGGTAGACAGTCGCTCCATGTAAAATGCTGGTATTCAGCTGTATCCGGTTAGGCTAGAAGCCGACCCCAACATAGTTGGGGAAAGGCTAGACAGATGATGAATAGGTAGTTCAGGAAAATCTGACGTAGGTAAACAAACTCAATGGGCCAGGCCTGGCCTATGTGTAAAATTTCACTAGTTATCCTGAACACTTAAATTATCATGGACTGTGGTATGAAATCGTAATAATAATAATATTAAATTGAAGTAATCTTGGTGAACCAGGATAACTTAGGGTAAACCCTAAGTCCATAATTAACAATATCAAAAATTCCAATCGGGTTTTTTAAATGGGGAAATTTCCTGAAAGCGGAAATACACAACGTAAGCATAAATAAGCAGCGAAGCAGTAATGCTCGCGAAGGAGGAGGCGGGACGGTTGAGGGAAAGGCAAATTTCGCGGCCTCTTGCCCCTACCCGTCGCAGGAGCCGCCCTAGGCGTCGGGAATCCCGGGCGGATTTCCGGCCACCGCAGGCGCGGGCTTGCGGACGGTGAGCAATGGGTAGCTCACCGTCTGGAAAGGACCAGGCCCGGGTCGACGGCGCGTAGTGTTCCACGCGCGCCTCAAAGAGATGTCGTCAGCACAAGTGTAGCGGTGGGTGCACTAGGGCCGATGCCTGCCGGGGTCGCGGGAAAGTTCGAAAGGGTTACCGAGGCCCCTGGCAACACAGGCAACGGAAGGAACACGGGTGGGGTTTAGTCAGTTAGAGTCTGACACACCCTCCAGAACCGCGCAGAGCGGTAGAAGTTATTTGATAATTTCCACCCAAAAAAAAGCTTAAATAAGCAACTAAACTTTTCCTTCAGTCTTTGCGGCTGTAATTTATGAATGATTAAAAAAAATTACTGCTGTGAGAAAAAAATATGTTTTAATTAGTTGTATTTACGGTGAAAGTCGAACAAAAATAATGTTGCGTCCTTTTAAAACGGTTTTACGTATTGATATTTACAAGCGAAAGTCCATTAAGTCCTCGGCTCCTGCCTGACGGGAATGTGTGTCGCGTATGAACGTAATAATTTATAGCCCTTAATTATATTCGGTACCGAGCGTATTGAATTCGCTTACTTTACAAAATGAACATGAATTTCCTTTTTGAAAGGTCGCACCAATATTATAAGCCAGCGTATGTCAGTATGTTGGTAATTGATTAAGAATTTCCGTTTCAAAATATTACATTTTATATTATTATCTTTGATTGGTTTATCACTTCATCAGTAATTTATGAATATAACATTCACAGAAACGTTCCAGAGGTTACCAGTTTTATCAATCGACTTGAAATCGACGGACTGACGGACATTGAGCTTTAAATCATAAATGCGGTTATTTGATCGAGTAGTTCTAAATAGTAACCAGTGATTATGCAGTTCGTTGTGAGCAGATGAGCGCACGCGCACACTCCCTCGGAAGGGCTTACTCAACAGACGCTCAAGGCGAGCCCTTGATGATCTCTTAATTGCCTGCAGGTACTCTCTGATTCGACATTTACCAGCAAATCGATAAGAATTAAAGCAGCCATAAAGGTTAAGGCAACACCCGTCCGATGGTAGTGTTTTTACGATAAATCCAATTACCCTGACATTTCTAAATCATACAGTGAATCCGTTCGCCAGACAGACAACATTTTAATGACAACGGTATATTTAGCTTTTAATTAGTGAAACACTAACCTAATCTGGATATATGGAAGATTAAAATAATAAATTATAACTTAAAACGAATAAAAAGGTAATTTTTTGAAAGTACAACTCCTTACATAATATGTTTTAATTAATGCAAAAATATAATTTTGTAGGTTGCGGTTTTCCTTTAAGAGTTTCCTTGACCTGTATGAAATCATCAGTAACGAGTGTTTACTCTTCTATGCCCTTCACTTAATCGCTCTTCCCACGTCGTTATGCAATGATAGCCTCGGGCCTCCGAGTAGCTTTCAGGAGCCAGTGGCGTCGTCTCCTAGTAATTAACGTTAGTTATGTCTGGCGAACGATTATGATATCCCAGTACAGCGCCTTGCTAGTTAACCAATGTCGAGGCGGTAATGCCTTGATTTATGCTGCCGTTCCTCCTCGAGGTTCGTTCACACTGCCTCACAAGGGAATAAACTACTCTAATAATCGCTTCTGGTCCCCAGAGGTCCTTTAAATGCTAATGTCACATAATAAGCTCAACAATTTACGTGATCAATCCTAACGATGTAGCAACCGTGAAGACATTTTAATCACACCAAGTTTTACATTAAAAAGTTGTTAATGAAAAGAGTTGCTTCTTTGAATTTAATTTACAGGCTCGATAAGGTGCACGTTCACTTTTATGTTCTGTTATGTAGGTCGATGTTTTGAATTGAAATCATATAAAATGGACAAAATGTGATCGGTGCGATGTTCGCAACCGGCATAGCAGCGCGTAGCGGTCGTAGGAACCAGTCCGCGATGGCGATATTGTCGATAACACGCGTAATGTGACTCTACGCGGTTTGGCAGACCTCCTAGGGTTCTTCTGAACTATTAAGAACGTTTACTTGTCATGACCTAGCAGTCTTCATAATGGTAAACACTAGTTTTATTTATTCACTGATGACATTTGCATGCTCCAGATAGTAAATTTATTTATAGATGGAGACTTGTAAATTATAATTTGTTTGATTGCGGTTATGCATATTTATCTTGCGGATTTTTTGCAAATATCTGCAACTTGTTTTCCTACTGATGATTGAAGCATGAAGTTTCATATATTTATTTTAATTTTCAGGCAAATTAGTAAGTAAATAGGTACTAAGTAGGTATGTGTATGAGTGAAATGAGGAATTAATTATGATAGCTTTTTCAAACAATGGTTTCGTCAACGTAAATAAAGTAAAAACATTATAACCATGTAAATAAAAGCGTGTTATTTGATAGTCTTAATTTGCGTCGAATGATCAATGTCAGACCATAAGGCCATAATATTACGGAAAGGCGTATATAAACTCTAAACCATTTTTTTAATGAATAGATAATATTATTTCATAGTACCTAGTATGCTGCAAATCAACATAAAGCTTATCATAATGCAAATAATTTTAGCAATACTACATTACAAAAGACAGATGTGTAGTTATAATTAAAAGGATGTAGTATAAAACTAACGCGAACAAGATATTCGCGCAGCGGATATTGCGAGTGCAATCAAAACATGCGATAATGTGATAAGAAAGATAAAACGTTGCGCTACCGACCTAGGGTTGCTCCAGATTGTAGATGCGTCCTCTAGGGCGTTACTGTGGGCACTGTCACTGAACTCTCACTGATACTCATGTCACAGGGCATAAATTCGCGTGGTAAATACACGTGTTTCGCGTAAGGTTTGTGTTCGCGGGGGCGAGGACGTGCAACAGGTGTGCTTGCCGCAGCTTCCGCAGCGGCTCTGGCGGTCGGCTCCCGCGCCGATCCGCTGAACACGCCTCGTGCGTACGCGCACCTCCCCGCCCGCCCTCACACTGAAGCCTTTCTTTACTACGGTTTTCAGCGGCTTTTCATTACGTGTTTGTTATAATGTAGTTATTTTATTAAATAGTATTGGTAAGTACATCTTTTTGTGATTTTATTTAATTTGAAGACAGTAAAGTATTACTTACGCAGTTACACCTTGTGTTTTTAATAATGCAGAAAGTTCTTAATAAATACGTATTAAATTACTGTGTTAGTTAAACGATAAACATATACAATTCAGTTTATGGAACCAGTGCAATTACGATAACGTCATTAAACATCAGGTAGCAGCGCCAGTAAAGTTGCAGATGCTATACAACTAGATGGAACAACCTACAAACACACATTATACATACACAGAAAAGAGCTTTCTATGAATTAAGATGAAATTATTAGATGCCATAAAATAAGGTGCGCTGATCTGGTCAGCAAAACGCGTGAGAAAGTTGGTCTCTCACCGCACATAAATCGTGTATTAGATTCTTCTAAATGAAGCCCTTGATTAGATGTTAATTAAAAGAAGAAGACGTTCTTTATGGCCGGCGTTTTATAGAGAAATGATGTCGCATGTTGTGAGTACGCTGGGTACTTGTGTGTTTTAAACACTTGTCTACATTGCGTCACGTCCATGCTTGAAGAATCCGAATCTTCATCGATCATCTTAATCAATATTGGTTCTATTGCTACGTTTAGTTACATAAATTGACTTTCCCTTCGATGGGTGTCGAGCCGATTAATGTTTGATACCAACACCTGTCTGTGATGGCGAGGACAGTATGTACGCCCGCTAGTGCCTTCATTTTGATTGCACTGAGGAGATTGCGTGTGATAAAATCAATTACGCGTAGACTCTGTGGCTGTATTAACGAGCTATCTCACTATTAATAAAAAACCGGCCAAGTGTGTGTCGGCCCACGTACAATGAAGGGTTCCGTAGTTGGGATGAATTTATCCCAAAAACAAACTTGACATTGTAGTTGAAAAACATGCTTTCCCATAACATCGATATACGTCACGGCAAATTCTCCAACTGCAAATTTAGTGTAAGTTGGTCGACTATTACCTACTCGTTAACTTATAAAACCTACTTAGCTGTGATAGTTTTCCTTTTAATTTCATAAAAAAAAAATCACATACGCAAAAAAAACCATTTAGCTGCCCAGCCGGGGGAGAGGGGGGGGGGGGAGGGGACACTTGACTCTAACAAATTTGCAATTTAAAGCTTAATATTACGCAAACGGATCACTGAATCGAAAATGATGTTCACAGACCCAAAATATTTTTGGACGGCCTATCCAACGATACCCCACACCATGGGATAGACGAGAAAAAAATAATATCATCCCCACCGTAGGTACGTGCAAGGGACGTCCACAATTTTTTTTTTCAAGATTTTTTTATCATTTTGTCGTCGTGATTAATATGTATACCCATGCCAAATTACACCTTTCTAGTACTAAGCGTCTCTGAATAAAGCGGGGACAGACAGACGGACATGGCGAAACTATAAGAGTTCCTTGTTGACTACGGCGCCCTAAAAAAAACAGTTTCATAAGGATTCAATATGACATACATTAATTTTCCTTAATAGTAGTTCGAATAAAGAAAGACATTATCAAAATAGATTCATGTAAATGGTGATTTCTGAGAAATGTCTCAAGTCAAGTGCAACGAAATTATTTGACTAAGATGTCTATCACAATACTCGTGTACTTATTATTGCACAAGGCGTGTAATGAGTACGGTTTGTGATAGCAGTCTGATTTGTGTGGACTGTGCAAACATAATTTAACTATTTTGTCGAGTGCCACCTTTGGAATATTGGTACAATGAATACCGATGAATTACATAAACATTGGGTTATATTATACGAAGATTGAATAACTCTTTCTGGCGTGAAAGCTGCTTTTCCTTATCCAGTTCTACATCACCAGCAACCTGCCCTTATCCCATTAGGTATATTTAAGATCAAAACATCACATTTTTCTCGTATACATCTCTGCAATAATTTTTAAATTCTCTTCTAGTCTGGCCATATTTCTCATCATGGAGACACCCCATCCATATTTTCTTTGTTTTGCCACCTCATCATCATCTGCCTAGCCTTTTCGCAACTATGTTCGGGTCGGCGTTCAGTCTAACCGGATGTAGCTGAATACCAGTATTTTACATGGAGTCCTCCACACCCCAGTTACTGGACAACACGATACCCCTTGGTAAGACTGGTTGTCAGACTTTCGGGCTTCTGACGACCCGTAACGACTGTCAAAGTTCTACAAATGACAGCCGGGACCTACGGCTTAACGTGCTTTCCGAGGCACGAAGGGGTCTTGGCATGTAAAGATGGTCACCCATCCACGGACCAACCGCGGCACGCGTAGCTTAACCTGATCGATCGACGCGTGCGGCTGTTATCACTTTATTACTTAGCTTTGTTTTGCCACCTTTAGGTAAACAATAACGGCGTCATCTCGAAAGCAGCAGTTTAGGATATGACGTCTTCCCAAATGTGCAACATGAACAACCTGAACAATGTAATACGTATTTCCATGCACTCGGCAGGCGCTACAGAACACGAAATTATGATGAACGTGGGAACACTCAAAAAGTTTTGCGAAAATTTAAAAAATCTTCTATAGGTAAATATTTTTTTATTCAATCTTTTCAAAGTACTCTCCACTAGCCTCTAAAAAAGTTTCATGCGTCTGAACCAGCTTTCGAAACACTTTGTTCCAGTCCGCCGCAGACACCTCGTTTATAGCCTGCTTGAACGCTGACAGCGCATCTTCCGGCGACGAAAGTATCCCTTTGAGCAGATTTTTATTTTCAGGAATAAAAAAAGTCATGCGGTGCTAGGTCAGGGCTGTAAGAAGGGTGACCCAGGAGTTTGACCGGCGTGCCGTGCTGTCCAGGAAGTCCGTCGTTTTGAGCGCGGTGTACGTAGGCGCGTTGTCGTGGTGGAGCAGTAGCCCGCGGAGCCCTGTGTTTGATCGCTTGTTGTTCAGAGAAAACTTCTGCCAAGCATTTGGTAGCATAGGTAGTATACCAATCAGCGTTGATGCTTCTTTGGTTCCTTAAAGGAATTGACACCAAGTAGTCAGTCAAATTGAAAAAGCTCGCGATCGAAATCTTCCCCCGCTTCTAGATCGCTTCACTTTGGTAGACGTTGATTCGTTTTGAAACACCCAAACCGTCGCGTCGACTGGCGCTTCGTTTCTGGATCGTATTGATAAATCCAAGACTTATCACCTGTAATGATGTCGTAAACACGCCGTGACGAGCCTGCTTCAAATTTGTTCATCATATCACGGCACCATTCCACCCGGGCTTTCTTCTGAGCATCGGTGAGGTTGTGCTGCACCCAGCGTGAAACTATCCTCCTCACGCGAAGATGCACGTGTAGAATTTCGTGAAGGCTTCCCGATCCAACCTGCAGTATGCTGAATCTTGTGATACGTAACTCGCCTATTGTCATGGATTAAAATTTTCACTGCTGACACGTTTTCTTCCGTAACAGCCATCAACGATACATGGTTGCCTTAGAAGGGCCTTCATCCATGAATACCATTTGAAGTCTGTCGTACGGTTCGTCCGGTTTCAGGCGACACTTGACATCGTTAAAAATCATAGCGCGAAAATGTTCCGGCGCAGATCCATTTTTTAATGAGACACGATAATTTAAATTAGCTCGCAAACAATGTGGAGGGAAAATTTGAAATTGGAACGTACCTATTTTTACTTACAAATAATAATATTTTCAAAATAGATTATAACTGGCCAGTCTCTCATATATAAAAACTTTTTTTCGCAATACTTTTTGAGTGGCCTGGTATAAGTATTCTCTTATTTATTACCTGCCACACTGAAATTCTGCAGGGAGCTTTTACTTCGTTTTGGATTATCTGGTCCTAAGCTAGCGGCACATGCCAACAGTATTTTCTATTGAAATTACCATATTCATGAATACCAATAGTCTCACACAAAGTATTCTGGTAGGAAGCGGTCTTTTATAGAGAAATTTAGCTTTTCATATTCATTTCCAACTCACTGGAAGCATAATATTCGTATACATATTACTTTTCCTATTGCTGTCCTATTTTGTACAGTTATATTATTATAATTTTGTTCTACTATATAGATATATAACTTTGTGAAAATTTGATTTGCGTCATCGTAGTATTACTTGGAAACGTTACCTTCCACGATCAACTTATCGCACTAGAAATCTCTACGTTTGTTTGCTTTCATGAAACGCTGATAAGCGGTTTGCCATTCTTATATCGTTTACATTAGGTTTTAAATAACGCCTCGCTGGCGACATATAATTGTAATTACATAAAAAACACCTCGTAACAAAACACCCGTGTTACCATATAAAGTCATTACATTGAATCATTAAGGCTTCTACATACTGGCGCGAATTGTCGCGCGACGCGTCGCGACACAAAGGCACCGCTTGTAGCGCTACACGCGGTGTCTTTGTGTCGCGTCGCGTCGCGCGACAAGTCGCGCCAGTATGTAGGAGCCTTTATGCGATGGAAACGGGTTAGGTCTCAATAAATGATAACAAGCGGCGCCGGAGTGCGAGTGGCGCGATTGTGCTCATACAGTAATTAAGCATTAATAATTTTCGATTACCGCGAAGCGTGTCCATCCATTGCTGACCACAGCCGGCTCGTGACAGGTTATGTGGGTTTTGAGCAGTCTGCTCTCGGGAGGTAAGAGGGGGAAGCTACACGGGTGGTCAACTGTCCTTTACATGCGATTGTACACATATCTTTATTCATTACTCATTATGTCTTTGATATTGTAGAGGCGCCCCTTAATATTCACCGATTAAATTAAAGACTTACTTATATAATGAAACAGGCAGATATTGAAGATGAATAACATTTAACCCTTTTCAAAATATATCTTCGTCAAGTATAGTTTCAAACAACGTGACTCACTTTGTTTGAAACTAATGTACTCACTGTACTACTAACTAATGTATAAACTTGTAGAAGCACTTATTAGCAGCGGTTGTTGGTTTTGAAGCCAGATACTGTAGCTGATAATAATGTTCATTCATATGTTCAATTAGTAGATTTGTGCAATCCTAAATTGCTACACTGACACTTAGGCGTGAAATAACAACCGAGCTTAACGAGCCAATTAAACTGTAGAAGTGTATTATATTAAATTAGACTGTTTTCGTTTTGAAAATCGTATTAGCTTTTATGATTTCACGGAATCGTTCCTGTTTATTAGTATTCGTAGTTGTTGTAAGTATAGCAAATGAACCAGAAGCCCAGAGATGATTTGAATCACTCCACTTACTCCTCATTGGCGAAATGTATTGGTACCTTACCTACCTAGCTTGCAGCGATTCTGTTTTGTAGATTTACAAGTCACGCTCTAGAAAGCTCGTGCTTTGCGTTACTACCCCGATCGGTAACGTTAACATGCGTAAATTATTGCTTGATCAGACTTGATCTCCTATTTCGTAACCGCTTATAAATCATTTTGCTTGTACTTTGTAATAGGGTCACATTAAATTTAAACAAGGTTCTTGTATAATGTTTTATGAAAAACAGTACAGTACCGTCGTAAACAGACACTACATAAGTTAACTATTCCAAAATGAGAATATACTTGGGCTTGTTGACTGCAGATACATTGAACATATTTAATGCTCCATAGTGAGCTTGCCATTTATTTCAATCAGTACTGATTTATCGGTTGTATCGTGACGTTGAATGTGATTTTACAAGATAATGCGTGTTTTCAATGCGTTGAACAAGTTAAGTTATGATGATTTTACGAATTGGATTATGTGTAATGTCTTGTTTAAAAGCCAGCAATGACAGTTGGTTTCAAATACTAATAAACTTAATATCGACATAAAAGCTCACACAGAGCTTTTAAATCTCATTTCTTATTATTGCAATGGGATTGCTTGCATAAATCTTTCTCTCCTGCCGTGCCTGCCAGCTACAGCGTTGGCCGACGTCGAAAAAGGGAAAATTGGAAAAGAATAAGATTAGTTGATAGTTAGTTGACAATAAATTAAGATCGTTCATCCCGCGCGAGCTGGCAACGTCGCATTTCTAGAGGCGTTTCGTGATTTTTATTAAATTTAAATCAAAGAACTTTTTTTTTTCAGCCAAGTACTAGATCGTTGTATTTTATAAATATTTTTTAACATTTACTCTATACTAAATAAAAATATTAAGTCATAAACTGCAAATAGAAAATAATTGACAATGTGTCAATTTTTATGAGTAGTAAGTACCAAAATAACTGTAAAAAATAACACTTATAAATACCAATGATCTAGAACTTGATTGAAAAAAAAAATAGTAATTTGATTTAAAATAAAATAATCATGAAAACCCTCTAGAAATGCGACGTTGCCACCTCGCACGGGATGAACGCTTTAATAAAGTAATTCACACAAACTTTATATTTAAGACTAATAGTAACATCTTTCCTTGTAATTTTCATCACAATGAAATAAATAAGGAGGCAATATACATGAGAAAAACTATTCTAATATTAACGAAATTATAATCATAAGGGTTCCGATTTTGACATAATTATGGCTACAAAAATCTAAAAAGAGATTTGAATTTCAAGGCAGTCTCCTGTTTCGTAAAAGTCTACAAATCGCCCTCAAGTGAAAAATATAAACCTTGTTAGTGTTAATGCGTTTAGTTTGTTAGCCATTATAATAATGTCATTAAATAAAATAGGTACAAATGCAATTCCTTCTGAAAGTTTATTGTTTCTTTAACTATTTTAATACGATTAAAATTTATGCCAACTGTGTTCCAAACAATAAGTCATATTTTACCTTGTAATAACCATTCTGTTAATAATACACCATGTTTTTATCGTCCTCATAAAACGCGATGAGATTTCCTGATTGATATTGCTCTCCAGTTTATCGATTCACGATATAGTTACAATGTTATATATTACTTTCTCACAGGCGTTATCCTTTAACACAGGGATTCCCAAACTATTTTGGGCAAGGGACCCCTTTTCCAAAATGAACTGATACCTCAGACCCGCATAGCAATTTTTTTTCATCTTGTACGAACTTGTGCACGCTCATCGACTTGTTGAGTTTTTTAAAAGTACAACAATGATACTGCCCACTAAAATATTAGTCATTCTTATCTTATAACAAGTTGGTACACGTAACACAACTTATACAGTATCTTGAAAGTTTTAAATAAGAACTTGAGTTAATTAATAGGGGTCGATTTTTAGACCTCGTCGACCCCCAAAATCAGTTATCGTTTATGTCGACCCCTGGCAAACCGATTTCGACCCCAAGGGGTCGATATTGACCACTTTGGGAATCCCTGCTTTAGCGGATACGAGGAAGAACAGGCTTCTTATTGGGTGTTGATGTAAAGCGTATGCTCAAAGAAATCATCGTTTCACACGTCGAATTTACCTTTTATAGTCTCAATCATCTGTTATACGAACATGATGTGTACACCCTTTCAATTTTATTACAGAGTTGGTCGTACCTTGAAGACTATATGTTAATTAGCTGCAATTTATAGTGTTGCATTAGTAAAACAAACTTAGTTATTTGCTTACATTGAAGCGTTGACATGGGACATGAAGTAAGCTGGCCAAGGTCCAGCATCACATAAAACATCACTTTAACGCGTCGCAGCCGCGTACGACGTTTGCAGAAATGGTTACTCCGTCACGCCTGTACACGATTTACCTTTAAGGACGCTATCACATTTTTCCGCAAATATCAGTGCTTTTCATGTACCATTTTAATGAATTAGGAGTCACATCTGCAAGGATATCTTGGTTTCAAATGAAAGATAATATATTCATCTCCAGAATGGGCCCATAAAAAATATACAGCCCCATACAAAATTTTCACACAAATAATTCATAACCATCACAATAAAAACCAAAAAATTAAAAAAATGGGGTCTGAATAGGAACCAGTACAGCGAAATCCACTGCATAGTTAAACATAAAAATAATAAGAAATTGTTGTTTATATAGTCTTCTATACGGTAAGCTAAATATTTTTCAGGTAAACAAATAACTTTTTCATTTATGAGAAAAATAAGAAACGCCCTCAAATTTCTCCATACATTTTCTACTCGCGGACACTAGCGGTTCGTCATTCCGCGCTCAGACGCGCTCGTGGAAGCATGGGTGTATCAGTTTTTCGCAAAAAATAATTACGTATAGAAGTGAGTGCTGTATTGTATACTGTGGTTGGTCGAAGTTGATACTTTTTCGGACCGAAATAAAAGTGAGTACGATTTTTGGAATTTGTTATAGAAATAAATACATAATTGTAATTTTTTGTACTATGGTTGTAGATTACGGATAAACATTGTGTAAATAATTATATTATAATTTATTTTTGATACATTCGATACAATAGTCTATTTTGAGGTTTTTGGGGGTGGGGATTACGAATATGTACTCCATTTTTTTATTCAAGATGCCTGAAGATGTATTTAAAAAAATAAAAAAATCGACATGTTATCAATTGTGGAGGTTTTGGAGGTGGTGTTTACGATTATACCATCCAATTTTTGACTCAAGAAGGCAGATGTAAATTTTTGGTGATAAATCGACTTAGTTGTCAAATCATAAATCCAAAATAGTAGATGGTTATATCTGTCGACACCAAGTATGGTTTTTGTTTGTGTTGTGCATTGCTAAAATATTTATATTTGTTATTTATAGATGCCACGAATTCGAAAATTCGGACAAAGACCAAAAAAAACTGCACACGTGGCACTAAACAAAAGTTAAATTAAATATGATATTAAATTAAATATGAAAAAGCAAAATTAAATATGAGTACGTGAAAAGAGACGATAAGTTCTGGAAGGAAAACATGGAAGGACATTTAGTAAAATTTTACAATAACTGTTTACTACCAGAACTAGTTGACCCTCGATATGCGAGGTCTATGAATCTTAGAGATCATAGCTCACACATACGCGCAAATATACTGACGGAAACAAATAATGCGTAAAAGGTTATTGAACTGTCAAAATGAAACCCATTGCTATTAATAGTGTGTTACGCAATTAGGGTGCTGTATACATTTTGCGATTTGCAATCTGCCTTTATACAAAATAATTATTATACTTTTTACTACCTACTTTTGATTTATTTTTTATCAAACATACTGAACGCGCGCCTCAGTCTCAGTAAATAAAATACTGTTTTCTTAAGGGAATAATTATTTTAAAATATCAAAAAGAAAGTCTACGATAATCTCCCAGGCTAGTATTTGATTAAGTAATGCTCCAAAAATTGTCAATAAAAATAATATTTACACGTACATCTTTTCTAACTAAAAGTAGCCTGGGGGATAATCGTAGATGTTCCGTAATAGTAAAATATTAAGATTGTTAGTTTCCTTAAGAATATAGGTACTTTTTAATCCATATGGCCAGCGCTTGAAATTTTTGGGTACCTACGTAATGGCTGATGAATTTCGAAAATACTAAAAACATGAATATCACGCAGATAGTACTTAGTCACGGTTACTAAAATTCGATTGCAAACTTACAACTAACTTTACTCAATAAATACCCGTAATATTAATTTTACTATTTATTAAAGTACCAAGATTAGTTGAGTTACGTATAAAATCGAGCGGAGAGCGGTTTCAAAGTGTGTGTGCGCGTAATATCGTTGTGTTGCGATTCAGATACCTAAACTTGAGCGAGTTCAAAATGTGATAGCGTCCTTAATATGATAATGCGACAGGTCTGCCTTTCTGCGGTTCGTGGGAATCGCTCGCCGCAGGCCGGAGAATAAACCATACTAACATTTAATTAGGTTCCAATGCTTACTTACCTACACACGTGCAGCGGGTTGACGAGTTCTAGTAACTCGCCGTAATAATTCTCAATCGAGTAATAACTATCGACGTTAAACTTAAATGCAAAATTTAACGACACCAAGCAATTACTACTCGTACTCTCACAGATCTCCACATCTACCAAGGTTTGCGCTATTGGCAATCTCGATTCCCCGAGATACTATATCTGATATCCGGCTGTAAAAAAGAAAATCAACCAGCTTTCCTTTTGTTGCTGCCCCAATGGCACCGTCTATACGACTATCTCTATGATTGACGTGTTTGTTCTACTTAATACCTACATGATAAAATGTTTATTAGTTTTAAGTAACTTGTCAGATGATTTATGTCTTGGTATAAAATGTTGATATAAACCTTGAAGATAAAACATTATGTATTGATGATGGCTGTCTGTGTCTGTGCATATTTAGATATAGTATGATTAGTACTTAAAGGTTAGTTAGGTCTTAGCGCCAAATTATGATTGTATTCGCTAAATTCGCTTATAAAAACAACAGCAAGTGGCACACGTAAACATGGGGCGGGCCGCGTGCATGTGCCAGCCAGTGTACGCGCTTCCTCCACGTCGCAGTAATGGGTCTTCATGCTCTTTAACTACCTCATAATGTTGAAAGCCCTGTCTCGCAAATTACCTACTCGTTTCTGTAGATCTATTCGGGAGTCGCACTTTTCATTAAAAACATATTACAGTTTGCCTTTGCTATGTCGTTCTGTTCTCATTAAGCGCACGCACCGGCAATACCACTGGATGATTGTTGTTTACTTTTGCCCTGGCCTACCGCCTACCCTTTTGTTACGTTTATGAATTCCATAAACACTGTGAAATTTCAGCTTTTCAGCTAAGCTGGCGTTTCACGTTCAGTTAAGTTTCTCTCTTGTGCAAAGCAATGTTGAAATGCCTATTATAGTCAAACCTAGGGAAGTACCAAAAACAGTTCTAGTTACTAGATATAAGAACAAGTAGTACGGGCCATGAGTTATCTATGATAAAACTTAAGTAATAACCGATTACTAATAATAATCATTGCGTGACAAGTTACTATTTTCTCTCATTTTCGTAATTGATACTTTCAAGGATATTCAATCAATCTAAGATAGGTACCTGTCATATTATTTTTAATAAGTGATTATTTGCGTCGCTGTGAAACATAACGCAATTAGCTTGGAGGACGTAAATGAGTAATGACTTCGCACACTGCGTCCCACACAGGTCAATGGCAATCGTTATTATTTTCACAATTACCTCACTCAGAGAAATGGTTGTTTGATTAGCGTGAAGCAATATTTCGTTTGCCAGCAAATGAACTTTAAATAATTTGTTCCTTTCACACGTTATTGTAATAAACGTGATATCGTTCATGGGTGCCACTTGTAAAACAACACATCGCATTATACGAAAACCAATAGTTCAAGCAATAAAATAAATAATACGATAGAAAAACGATTCGTAATCTAAAGATAGATTCATTTGAATAAATGTCGTGACGGGGGCAGTAATTTATATGTGAGTTAGCTTGAGCATGGCTGTACGTACTAAACCGCATAAGATTTGCATTTTTGTCGCTACGAAAAGATATTTATTGTTATAATGTGTGTTTTGTAATCTGTGGTCGCACTTACCGTCATCGTGTGAAGCAGGATTTAAATTTTAATTACAAACATACAATGTCCTACCATAGGTTCTCTGGGAGGTGCGGAGTATCTATGCAGTTGTGTATTGCGAGGATATTACGTGTAACGTAATACTAGTAATTTTCGCAAATCCAATGTGTCGGCCGGATTTTGTGTAACGTACGTGACTATTGAATAGACGCAGAATCATCCATCGGCGTAAGCGTCCTCGGCAGCTTTGTTCCCGGATGCTTATCTCGAAAGCGTCGCGTCATTCATGAATGCTATTGTGTTTCCCCTATTCAGGTCGTTACTTGATACGATGCACAACTTACGAGCCTTTGGGATTCCATGTTTTGAGGTTTAGTGGGTGGTGCGGGCGATGACGGCGCGCGGCGGGATGCTCCTGCGGTCCACTTTGTGGTCCGCTCGAGCGTGCCACCATCATCGGCGGACGTCGTGACCGCAAACACCGCGCCAGACCCGCAAACCTGTTCCCTAGCCTTCAATAGACTCATTGAACATTACTCTCGTCGCCCTTGATGTGGTCGACTATTGCGCCGCGGAATTGCTTATGATGGCAAAATCATTCAAAAGTAATAATAATACGTAAAGGAATTCAGTTCAAATTGCAATAAATGCAAATAGACTATACATAAATCCCTAGCGTGCTAGATCGCTATGCGTTCGTCGAAACCAAGCGACGGATGATTCATACCTTTTAGCTTACACCCCTCGTCGATGACTTGATGCCAATTTTACTGCTCAGTGAAACACTCATAAACCACTGCATACGTTTATAGCATAAAATCGCTTTTATTGTTTGTTGTTTTTATGAGTCGGAGAGCATTGTTTATTAACATAATAAATTTTATTAACAATTTACTGTGCACTTGTCGGCTGTCGCCTCGTTCAATACAGAAGAACCTATTATGAATCATTGACGTTATACTGGAGAGAGTAAAAATAAGGAATATATGGAAGTCATTTCTTTCCGTAACAATTTATCCAGGCTATTGATTTTTATTTTTATGTAAATGAAAATTTATCCACATTACAATCCAGGTAGCTGCTGGGTCTTTGTTCTCCCGGACGTAATCTTTTATATTGGACACAGTGGACAGCTGGACACTATAATATTTCAATAATTGTTTTGATTATGTTAATGCCCTTTTTTAGGGTTCCGGTCGGTTGTTTACTAACAACCAAGAGAGATATGAAAAAAATCATGGCAGTAGTACATAATATAATGAAATTAAAAGGAAAACTCACAGCTTAGTAGGTTTTACAAGTTAACGAGTAATAGTCGACCAACTTAAATTGACAGTTGGAGAATGGACCATGTTTATCAACTACAATGTTATGTTTGTTTTTGGGATAAATTCATCCCAACATTCCCAACTACGGAACCCTTCATTGTGCGTGGTCCAACACGCAATTGGCCGGTTTTTATGTCAATTGGATTATTTGGTTTATCTTCGAAGTTCGTTTTTTTTTTTTTCCTAATCCCATTGCCTTGACATAGCCCTCCTTCCACTTTTTCCGTTTGGTCCTGCGCTTCTTCTTTCCAGTTTAAAAGAAATATATCCGATTCGTCCCATCAACTCCTTCGTGGCCTGCTGGGACCTCATATTACCGTCGTATTACTAGTCCTCCTTCCAGCACAAAGTTGGTGCTCAGCTTTTCATCGTACATTTCCATCAGGGATGTGCGAGGAAGCTGAGTAGTGCGAGGAAGCTGAGTAGTGCGAGGAAGCTGAGTAGTGCGAGGAGGCATAGCGGACCTGTGAAATGGTGTGACTTTTTCCGTCAAATAGCATAGCACACCGCTTCTATCGCACATCAGAATCCGCTACGCATCCTCATACATTCCTGGTGGAACACAGACATGTCCTGCCCAGTCCCATTTAATCGGACTGCCTTTTGAACCTTATCAGACATCAGACTGTGCACAATTTACGTGTACGAGGGCGGCACTGAAAATTTCGGGAATCAAGGAAGTGACACAACATTACGATTTAAAAATGTATTTATTGCTTTTCGAAGTATTCTCCGCGAAATTTGACACATTTTTCCATACGATGGAACCAATCATTGAAGCAACTATTCCATTCGGAAGTTGGGGTCTCCAAAATGGCCGTTTTTTAGGCGTCTGCAGCTTCTTCAGGTGATGAAAATCTTTGTCCACGCAATTTATTCTTTATTTTAGGGAAAGTATAGAGATCATTAGGGCTTAGGTCGGGGCTGTACGGCGGATGGTCTAATAATTCTATGTTTTCTTGCTCTAAAAACTATCTCTCTTTCTTGTTCTGTGCGCGGTGTGAGAACTCGCATTGTCGTGATGGAGGATGATGCGGCGGTTACAGTTCTCTTTACGGAGTTCAGAAACGACCTGTGGCAAACAAATGCTAGCATACCATTCTGCATTAACCGTTCTTTGTCCCTCAAGAGGAATAGTCGTAACATGGCCGGTTTTGGAGACAAACGTGGCCACCATTTTTTTTGCAACACTCCGTGAACGAACAATTTTTGTTGGCTTTAACTCATTTTCGAACACCCAAACTCGTGACTGGTTTTTTGTTTCGGGTTCGTACGCGTATATCCAGGATTCGTCACCTGATACGATGTTGTATACAGCATTTGAGGATCCTGCGTGGAATCTTTCGAGACTTCTGACGCACCAAGTAACGCGAGCCGCTTTTTGCTCTTCACAGAGCGAATGCGGTATCCATCGGGAAAACAACTTTTTTACACCTAATTGTTCATGCAAGATTATTTGTATTTGACTCATTCCAATGTCTAAAGTTGTCTGAATTTCGCGGTATGTCACATGTTGATCTTCCTCAATCAGCTTACGCACAGCATCAACGTTTTCTTGGGTGACTGCAGTTTTTGGACGACCTTGACGGGGATCATCACTGAGCTTGACACGTCCACGTTGAAATTCAGCAAACCAGCGATAAATTGTGGTTTTGGATGGGGCTTCATCACCAAATGCAGAAATCATCCGGTCAACACACTGTTTTTGTGTTAAACCACTTCGAAAGTCATAATAAATCATCGCTCTTGAATTTTCTCGAGTCAATTCCATTTTCTCAACGACTAAACAAGTTTGACAAAACCTTGTGACAAGACCGAGAATCTTTTTTTAAATAAATAAATGGTATTCGATTTTTAAAACCAAGGAGTTTTCAATTAAACAGATTTTAATATGACAGGAACAGTGGAAATATTCCATTCACGATACTTTTAGTGCAGCCCTCGTATCTACATATGAAAAATTCTCATTTATGTGTGTACTTTCAGAAAGCGTAAGCGAGCGCAGCTCTACACGAATCTCACGACCTTGCCATTGAACAACTAATCAGCACAAAAAGTGGGTAATTTATACAAATAATGAATGTTTATCTCGGTCAAATATTTTACTATTTTATCAGTTTATCTGCAACAGTTCCAGAATAATTAAACTACTGCCTTAAAATCTGTCCTTAGGTGTCTCATATCTTGAAATATGTCTTGCGGGAGACAAGATATAAATTCATGTTTGCAACGTTTGAGCTCAAGTATTTCTTAACTGAACTATTAAAACAAACTCATGACTCATTCTATCAGCAATAAAATGCATTCAACGGATTGGATATTTAACACGAACGTAGAGACACACACTCTTACAATTTGTCATCGTGATTATCTCCTAAATCATTTTATTTTGTCTTAATCACCTGAATATTATAATAATATGTACTACACACCTTTGATTCCGACTCTTGATAACTGTTTTTCGGTTATTAATACATTTATATTAAACATGAATACACTTGCGCATTATGCAATAACTTGTTTTTCTGGGGTATTCAATTTCATGTGCTATTAGGCACGGTTACAAGCATAGTATAAGAATATGCAGTTATATCACCTGTTAATCAATCACAATAGAGATTGTTAATTTCCTTTATGATTAATAACGTCAAAGATTATTTTAATTGCATTGTAAAACTCGGTTTAGATGGTGTCTGCCCATGTTATTTATACAAAGGTATTAGATGTAATAGTACACCGGATATTATAAGAACACTGAGATTAGCATATCCTCATTGGGGGTGCAGCGCATGTGTAGCATTGATTCGTTTCTGAGAAACGTGTGTCGCGAAATTGTCGTAGACAATACGACGCGACTGGCGCGCGGGAAACGAATGTCTACGCCCGCGCATCGCGCTCGCCAGGTGCGATCACGATCAAATCACACGAATGAGCATGCATATTGCATTATTATTCCATTTAACTTTAAATACCTTTGTGCTAGTCTTAAATTTAATTGAAAAGCTCTTAGCATGAACAAGATGCACTTAAATTTTCCCTCACAGCAATAAAATTAATATTATAGGCACCGAAGGCTTTGGTTGTGTACTTTACGATTAGTTATTGGGAATTTAAGAAGCATACGAATTTTCTAAAAAGTTTCATTCAGTTATGTTTGTAGACCTTCGAAGCTGTACGGTTTCGTAACACCTGGTTCTTCGATTTACCTTCGTCAACAAAATAACCAGTAGATTGTTAAACGTAAACAAAAACAATAGTTAACTGTCCGTTTAACCTACTTCAATAATTACGTACACCTTCGAATAATGTGAAACAAGATAAAATGGTTTGGACAACCTCCAACAGCCGAGGCCAACACTTGTCACTGTGATTACACCGAGGATCATTTGTAAAGCGCTACGAACTGTTACTCCACTGTCTCCATTGTCATTACACGTACGTTGATTTGTGGCTCCCTGTGTCTCAACAGTAACAATACTAGAATGCTTTCAGGATTGTACAATTTGCCAATACCCTTCATTTTAATGTTTAACGTCTAATTGGTGTCAGTTTTTCTTGGAGTTCGTCATTGATTGATATGTAAATTTAAATTACTTTTTTTTTACTTTTTATCGTTGAATAGTGGATACCGTCAACAGGGCGAGGTGAAAAGCGGTAATAACTCTTTGCTGTAGATAGGGCAAATGGGTTGAAGCGACCTCCCCGCCGCGCTCTCATCCACTACTCATGCTGCTTGATAACATCCATTTCCTGGGTGGCGATCCATCACCTTTGCACCTCGTACTCTCACCATTGTTCGAATGTTCACATCTGGTCGATCTTGTATCATTCATAAAACCTTCTAATCGATCGGTGCAGGCGATCGGTTTAAAATACATTTTATGGTAATGCACCAGTTGCTGCATTACGGATGTAGATTCTAATGTAAGTTTGGAGATCAGTTGCACAAGCATCAAGTATCATTGCAGCGTAGGCGTCCATACCGCTATCTGGTGATCTTGTTTGCCGTGCAGCCTGTGAACTATGCATTACATTCGATAACCCACATGGAAATTTTACTTTTCTGAACATAAGTGCTTGATATTTTTACCGTATAGCGGTGTTTATTCTCTGTCAATTCCTGGTTGTAGGTACAATTGAACGGTAGTGAAAGAATTAGCATATTGACTGGCAATGAGTGAAAAGTTAGAGGACAGTTGCGGCGTGATGCGACTGCAAGCACGCCCGGGACGCATGTAAATGAAGAGTTGCATACGGTGCAAGTATTTGTCAGAGGCATAAACAATGCATGTAGGGCGCTCAAGACAGACGAAACAATGACCTCATGTAGACTTACAGGAAAGAGCTATTGTGCAGTTCAAACGGGCTTATGGTCAAAATTTATCTCCATACCAGCGTAAAAGCATTACAAAAAGCCAATACCATAAATATTCAATAGTCATGTGCCAAATAGTTGATGTTATGTGTATGTGGTTCTCATTAAGCTGTTATAGATCCCTTAGGTCATTTAGGTAACTAATCCATAAGCTTCTTTTTCTATGTAGTAGCACTTCTCCCAAGATCTGTAGAGTAGGTCTCTTACTTGTGGTGAAAAACGGTACGGAAAGTGAATACACAAACAACCTCTCACGAGTTTTTCTAGAAAACATACGTCTCGGTAATGTCGCGTCGTAAATAAAGCTGTGACCAATTATATTATGTTACTACCAAAAGTGTTTTCCAATATAACGCATTTAAATGGTAAAGCTAAGTCTGGCTTTAGTTCTTATTTGAACCTTTCACCAATAAAAATGTTATTAGCTCACTTCCAGGAGTTCTAGTTCTGCCGTATGCAGCAGTTATTTCTTGTTCCATTCGTTCTAATTCTAATTTAATTTAAGTATCTGCCCATATGAATCGTACTAGAGCAAGACGCGAATGCATTGCGAGGCTAATTCAATTAAAGTTGTATATCAACTCGTGTGGTCCCCTAAACATGTCAGACAAGACGCGAGAGCTTTCATGTGAACTCTTACTACTAAAATGCGATGGCATGTGCTGTTATTCATGAGAGTCAGATTTCATCTCGGAAAACGTGTAAATGTGTCGACACACAGATTGAGAGATTTATTGTTGTTACTTTGCATGAATTGTCAGATCTATGTGTGGTTCGGCCCGCGAGCACCGGCGGCGGCGCGTGCGCACCACGATCAAATCTTTCGTGCATCTCAGATGCGTGCAATGATATCAAACAGCGGTGAATCAATCTTCCGTTTGTTAGTCGTTATCTGAGATCAGCGCCCACACCGCGTAAAACAGAGAGTCTACTCAAACAGCGTGAATCGCTTTACTTTCATTGCACCTTAAACCACCCGGCGACGTGCAGCTCGCAACTCAGCCGCTGGAGCCGCTTTATTGTCAGTGCTTAGACATATCGCAATAACTCGCAACTTAATTAGGGAAGAGATGAAAGTAGCTGAGCACGTTGTCGTCGAAGTTGGTATTTAAATTGCCGAGGGCCATCCGTTCTAAGATACTCGCGTTTTATTGCGGCCCTAATGAATCGTATTCATTGTCTCACAATACAAGTTAACTGTTCATTTATTATAATGGTTTTATACTGCATCTAATATTGTGATGTGTTAAAGACGTTACAATTCTCATCGTTGTTATAATATTCTCGATCGCTTTTAACAACAACAAACGCCCACTCTCTGTTCAGGCGATAATGATCTTGAAATCAGCGTAGGTCGTGTTTATTGGTGTGTAGTACGAGACAGACTCATCCCAAACAGTGTTAGTTAAATATTGGGACTGCAAGCCTGCATATTTTGTTGTGCATATATCCAGCGTGTTCATTCACATAGGCATTCATGAAGGTTGTTTATGGTTTTTGCTTACATGTATACCTACGTAACAATATCTTTGTGTGCCAAGGATAATTGCGAAGGGTGTGGTGCTGAAAGTCTCGATGAGAAACCGTCGATAGGACACGTAAAAGTACGAAGACTACGTGTTGTACTAAGAAACGTTGGGACAAACGTGTTTCGAAATAATAGTTTTGCAAAGGTTGAGTCTACAGTTTATAGTTGTAATTAAGTCTGGGAATGGAGGAAACATTCACACACTTACTGGAACGTTGCTTTTGTTCACTGGACCACTTGCACCACAACTCACAAGTAATATCAAGACATGTCTTTACATTAAATAAATAAAATAAAATAAAAAACTTTTATTTCGACCAACAAAAGGATTATAGGTAGGTACAAAAAAAATACAAAATAAGAAAAAAAAAAAAGTATAAATAAAATAAAAAACACAATTATAAATACCACACCATAGACATATTACAGACTTCGATTGCTCAGTATGTGAACCATACAACAATGGATCATGGATGGATAAATCTCGGCGCCTTGCGCTATCGTTACGTGGTGGAAGCTTTAATATTGTGTACTTTTTACTACTTAATTATTGAACAAAATAAACTTTAGAAAAAAAACGAACCGAGATCAATGTTGTTGGATTTGTAAACTATATTATGAATGACGAGCTACTGCCCGCGGCTTCGCCCGCGTGGCTTTTTCTAAAATAAAAGTAGTAGCCTAAGTTACTCCTTATAACATCAGCTATCTGCCAGTGAAAGTCCCGTCAAAATAGGTCCAGCCGTTTCGGCTTAAATTAGCCGGAACAAACAGACAGACAAAAAAATTAAAATATTTTTTTATGCATACCTTTAATAATAATACTTTGATAAGCATTTAGTAAAAAGCTGTTATTTTTACATTACAAACAGACACTGTTTTTTATATATAATTAAAACCACGAAGTAAATCGAACTCAATAACAATCTTTTTGATAGTTCAAACGATAGTTCATTATTAGTTAGTTATTATTAAAGCCTGTTTATTAATCTCGGAGACTAAATTGACACATGCAAATGTCAAACTCCCAATTGAAAAAACGAACAACAATCATTTGTAATGTCAAATTAGTCTCTGGGATTAAAAAAAATAACTTTTCGATATTAAACGATAATTCACGCTTCACGATAACCAACTCAACGCAATGGATTTTCCATGGCGTTGAGTTCGTTATGGTGAATACTGGTTATAAAACTTACGGCACAAATATCTTAAAGTTATATTAGTAATTAACCTAATCAAAATCCGAAGTTGGTGTCAATTATTACAATAATAAGTTATCGATCATAAAACGGAACGCGAGCAGCGTTCTGTTGTTGATTATCTTCAACTAATGACCGCCATTGCTATTATTATTTTACAGGTGGGCCGCTTTGATTCCCGTTCTTGTAATAGTACCCCTTTCGATAATGACTTGATAATAAATCAAGGTCCAGGATTTACAATTGACGTGACTTAAATTAGCCATTACCTTCAAAGCTCGAAGCTCAATAATCAACTCATATATTAACAGTATTTATGAAGGGCCGGATGAATAACATAGGTTAAATATGTGAAAGTTAATAGATGCTACCTGCTGGACAACTTATACATTAGCTTTTTTTTTAATAAGAATAGGTTCCCTTTTTGCATTCAGAATATTCTAACCGTATTAAAAAAAAATGTTTCGTTTTTTTTTTGTTTTTCGGCAGTCGTGTTTTTAATTTTTTTAATTATTTATTTTTATTTTATACCTTTTAGTGACAAGTTTTATTTTAAAACATGTAATTAACATTACATGTTTTAAAATAAAACTTGTCACTAAGTGGTGGTGTTTTTATTTTAAGCACTAAAGGTGGTTTTATACTGGCGTGGTGATGAAATGTTTGTTTTGCATGTACATTGTACACCCTACCTATGTAAAATGTATGCCAATAAATTTTATAGTTTTGACATGTGCTCATCAAGGCCTTCAATTTGATACCCGTATTGTAATAATTGATTTTTTTCTTTTCACATTAGAAAATGGAGCAAAAATACTTCTACTCATAAATACTAACCTATGTCACTCAGGATGATTTAGGATTCTAACGATAGCCCATATCTAAATCTGTTCAGGCATTTAAAAGTTATGGTGGCACAAATAAACTCACTTATACATATATTACATGAACATATTACACTCCTTTTTGGGAAGTCGTGTAATTAACCTACCAGCTATTAGAATACTCTTACAAGATATTTTTACAGATGCTCTTAAACTTGTATGCTTTCAATAAGATTCAAAAGTTCATCTACTAGTTCAAGCTTGGTATGTTTCGTGTAATAGTCTAGTTAAGAATGCGTATAATGTGTAGGTATTTGCACCACAACTCGGTGATGCCTGCGCGCAGCTGCCCAGTGTCCTGCGCTTGCGCCGCCCGGCGTTCCATCGTAACATCCACTCGAGATCATAGCTTTATACTCCTAACTTAAATAGTACAACTACATGCATTTCCGGCTCAGATGTTCTGTTTTCAATCAGTATTCAGCACTGCGGAGATGAAGACTAAACTCTTTAATATTCTAAAAGAAAACGGGACAAATTCTTCGTAAATGTCGCTTAACTGCATTCCATTTGCAACTGATTCAATTTACTTTTAAAATTAACTAGAATTATTTGTATGGATACAATTGAATAGACTTGCGTTAACATAAAATGATGTAGTTAAATAGATATTTCCTTGTAAGGGTCTTGTTAAACGTCGGGGCGGGTCTAATCAAGCTCCATTTATATAATATATAATCCCACGTGTAGGTTTTATTTCGCTGCTAGCTGTTTAGCGGATCTTCCATACCGTCTCACGATATTAATTTGATCCACACCTTTAGCAGTAAAGCTACAACAGTGTATATAGGTTGCGTATTGTGTTCAATTAAATAATCAAGAAATTGAGAAGTATTTAATTCTTCGAAATAGGAATGAGATCATAAACTGCACCACGACCTAAATACTTAAATGATATGTTCAACTGAAATAATGAAATAAATCATAATGAAATTGGCGGGGAGATGACATGTCAAATGTGGATGAGGGTAGGCTGTGGGCTTGGTTGCGGCACGCGCACGCCCGGGCTGCGCGCACGCATCACGAGGGTGCAGAAGTCAAACGATTTATGTGCCCGTGTCGAGTCGAGGAAATACACGACAACACGACCGCTGTGTCCTTTAATTCGGATTTACGCCGCCATTGATTTCGGGTCGAGATTAAATTCTATTGTGCTGAATCACTTCCATGACATTCGACACTACTTATTGTTGATATACGATGCCGTCCATTTATTCGGAAGCTTTAACCGTCAGGGATTAAGGATTTTTTTCTCTCTGTTTGCAGGCTGAACTTGTTGATATGAGGGCCGAACTGGTACAAGCACGAGCCGCGTCAGCTGGTAAGATTTGTTGTATTATGTAGCTACTCATATATTTTGGAGTCAATATATTTTACAGTCCAAAGTTTAATTGGTGCGACTAAAGAACTGCATCCTAATTGCGTAACATAGTTTGAAACACAATCCGAGAGTTTTGAAGCATATTGCTAAACTATTGCTTCATAGGTTTAAAAAAATAGTCTGCTCAACCACGTAAATAATGCAATGGACGTGGGTGAACTGTCAAAATGAAACCAATTGCGATCAATTGTAAATTTATATGTGTTACGCAACGCCCCTCTGGTCAAACTAAGGCGAATCCTGTGCGGGACCCGACTTTGCGCGAAGATTTAGTCTTATCGACTATTCGCGCCACTTTGAACATCTCATACATACAAGTTAGTTTCGACGACCCGCATCCCGCGCGAGTTTGGCTAGAGCTTTATAGTGATAAGCGGCAAAACAATATACAACACTTGCAGACATCACCTAGTCATGTAGGGATCGCCCCCAATTGAGTACTAGGTACTGCCGATCTTGCTTGATATAACCTAACTACTCTTAGGAGATCTTCGGGAAGGGATACATATCATGATTTCGTGCCTATGCCTAATCCTGCGCAAAATATTCGTGTCAGGTCCCCAATGTTCCGCTATAAACTATGATGTCTCTTTTATTTGTCATTGCTTTTCGGGCTATGTTATGTATAATGGCCAAAAGTAATCGAATAGGTACTACGTCGCTCGTCGTTTAATCGTTTCGTTGTGGTATATTAATAACTTAGTGCTGTTAACGGCCAGACAATATCATAATTTTAAATAAATCAAATTAAAAAACGTCAAAAGCTACCGTCACTCAAGTTATCGTTATTCAAACTGGTAGTGAGCTCTTTGTAAAGAGCTTGTCTGGGAAAGCACTTCCCTAGCCCGAGCTCTCGCCTTTTTTGTCGACAAAACGACATTTTAAGAAAACTTCAAGGTCAGTAGAAACTGTTGATTTAAAGCAGCGTCTGAATGTGCAGGAGGCTGTCAGGAGAGCGGCGACGCGGCCGGTAACGTGACGGATGCTGCGCGGGCGCGGTCCGAAGCGGCACAACTCGCGAGGGAGAACGCAGCGCTAAGGGAAACTGTACTCGCGCTACACTCTGAGCTTTTTGGAGCTAGGTAAGCCTGCAAAGATTTTACAGTCACAGTCAAAATATGTTCATCTAAAGGGCTATTTTTGTCTGCTCTTTGCACGATACAATCTGTCTGCTTTACCGACTCAGCATTAAATATTGCGTCGTAATATCAATACCGCAGAATGATATACAGCTAGCTTCTTTACATGTCATACCGAATAAAAAATGTGACACTGATTGACTGGCAAATCACTACATATTGTAAAACAAAGTCCCCCGCCGCGTCTGTCTGTCTGAACGCAATAAATTCAAAAACCACCGAACGGAGTTTCTTCGGATTTTCACCAATGGACGGAGTGATTCATGAGGAAGGTGTATAATTCATTAAGGTTTTGTGTAAATTGACTGAAATATGACGATGATTGTTGAAGATGACGGAAAAAGTCATGCCGACTGGGAGCTTTACTGGCGTGTGCCGCGTAATAAAACCAACGGATATATGAAAACAATGTATTACGGAATTAATATATTGTTTACCTGGATTACGAACGTTCCCGTCGGATATTTTCCGACGAAGGCGAGGGCGAAGCCGTGGGCAATAGTTAGTAGATAATAAAAAAGAAACATAAAATTGCAAGTCCATTAAAAAGGTTTAAGGTTGACGTCAACTCGACGTTGGTCGAAGGTGTATGCTATTTTGATCTTTGTTAAGAATTAATTAAATATAGTTTCCTATCTGCTCAGTGCCGTAGCTTCAAAAGGTATTATGTGTCCTGATTTGATAAAGGAAAGAATTTGTAAACTTACGAAGATATAAAAGACTGCAAGTACTTACTTGTAATTGTTATAACCATCAAGTAATAGTAATTTAGGAATGGTTTTCAGACGCGCATGCAGTCTTGTCAAATATGGTTATGTCTTACGGGCGCGAGCCCAATATTGTCCATGTGTCTAGTTAGAAACACGTTATTGTAAAGTAACTCAGATTATCTTGTTCGTACTTGGGGTAATATATTATGAATGCTACTTTAATTCATGAATTTAAGATTTAGGCTCCGATCAAAAGCTGTTTCTTTACGTGGTGTTATTTGATAAGAAGCGTTGTCTAAGTTATTCAGTGTAAGTAGTTCTAAGTCTCGTTGGTCTAGTCGTAAGCAGCATTTAAACGGATTTAAACGGATGGTGCCATTAGGAATTTCTCAGTAAAAGCCCGGAGTCGGGATTCTAGATTCGTTTTCAATTAAAGGCAATAGTCTCGCCACCCATAACATGGAACTTATCCTAAACTACGACCCCTTCGTAGAATACATGCGTAATAATCTTGGATACATAATATTATATATTATAAGTATAATAATCAAAATTTGTATAATTCCAGACTGGCCACAAAATACCTAGACAAAGAGCTAGCGGGTAGGATACAACAGTTGCAGCTTCTCGGCAGGGATATGCGCGCTGAACTACGAGATTCACTCTGGGCTCAGGTAAACTTTTGTTTGTTTCTTAATTGTCGAGTAATATCTTCTAGTATACTAAAAGAGCAGTGTTTGTGAGCAGTGGTGGCGCAGTGGTAACCGCCGCGACTTACGAGTTGAAGGTCGTAGGTTCGAACCCAGACAGGCGCTTTACTTT
Organism: Atethmia centrago; assembly: GCA_905333075.3. Lineage (NCBI taxonomy): Eukaryota > Metazoa > Arthropoda > Insecta > Lepidoptera > Noctuidae > Atethmia > Atethmia centrago. The sequence continues at coordinate 22,355,156 of HG995374.1, read as the reverse complement.
GTGTAAATTATTTCATCACCACGGCTCTCAAAACGGTGAAGCAAAACATCGTGAGTAAACCATGTCCTAGAACCTTAAATTCGAAGACATGTGACATCTACCAACCCGCAATGGGCCCGCGTGGTGAATTGCGTGGCTTATGTATGTTATGTATACCAGAAGATATTATTTGATGGGATTGATCTGCGGAATGTGAAAACTCATATAGTAAATGGGAAGAAACGTTAGGTAATAAGGTAATAGAATCAGTAGACTTCTAATGCCGTATATCACTATAACTTAACAACAGCTTTAAATTCTGTAGTCACATATACACAGTGCTCACGCCACAATTGAGAGTATTACGCAGTAACTACACCTGCAACAAGACAGCTGAGTTTGCGTCGCGCCGTACATATCGATCGATAGTGTTTTGTTTAATAAGCTGATGTCTGCGCGTCGTCTGCACTGCGTTGCGGTTTGCGAGAAAACAAAATAGCACAAGCCACTTAAAAAGAATGACGACGAATAACATTTTTTGTATTTCGTCGTCATTCTTTTTAAGTGCTTACATTATTTTGTTTATGCAGTACAAGCCATGTGCCTGATGGGATTTCCCATCGGCGAAAATGAGTAACATCCATACAAACTTTTATCCCTTATTTAACCCCTTTAGGGGATGAATGTTCAAAAATCATTCTTACGGAACCACCTTCACGGGCCATAAAATTGCGGCGAGAGTTTCGCCGTGCCATCACATTCAATAGAAACTATAAATCAATCTCCATACGGCGATAATTTGAAGGCACAGCGTGACTATTGCCGTGATTCTCTCGTGCGTGGAGATAGTGCTCTTTTCGGCCATGTTAGAAACTCTTGCGCAAAATTTCATGCTTTTAGACCCAGCGATTTAGGCCGTGCATTGTAAGTCAGTGAATTAATGAATATGAGATTAATATTTTTTATCAAGGGTCGGGTAATCGCCGTTGGCCTTGGCTGCCATACAAATGCGCGTCGCGTTCACACCGCGCTGCCGTTCGAGATCATACGGAATATTTATTTATCAGGGGCGTGCCGCCCATAGAGGCAATTAGGCCTAGCCTACCCTACTAACAACGTCAAATGCATTTATTTTAACTATGTAATACAATAATACAAAATATTAAAAAAGAAGTTAAACTCCTGTTATAACTCTTATAGCAACTTGTCGCAACCGCCGTGTGACGTAACTCACAGTTCGACCGAGCACACACTATTTAGTAGGCATGCACTCGGCCAGCCAAAATTCTATTCATAAATTTACGCACACTGGTGTATATTTTCGTGTGTATGAACGGCACACACTATTGAAATGGTTTAAATTATGGGCGTAACTATAGTGACTGGAGCTGTTAATCCCGTGCTGTGATTGGCCGTGTGTTAAGTCAAGATTTAATTAATGAAAGGTATTGAAGACCAGGGTTCCCAATTTTTGGACAATTCCCCGAATTGCGGAGAATCAGACTACACACAGACACGATAGTTTAGTTAGTTATGATACAATTTTAATTGGTAGTGGTTTTTACAAGTTATAAGTAATCTATCTTTTTGAAACGTAAAGTAGTGTAAATATTATTTGTTGTGTTTATTATTTTTTATTTACCTAAGAATGGTGTTGTGAAGTTTGCGCCGATTATGTGTGTTTGTTAGAAGTCAAAAGCAGTAAGTATTCGCAACTATCGTTTAATGATAAGATTCAAGTTGTGTGTAAAGGTAGAGATGTGTCCCTAGTTTTTTTTATTGGTGTCTGTATGCGTGGCCTACCCTCTGTGAAAACCACTGCACGTCACTGCCGTTGGTTCAATAACTCCTAGGATTCGAGGACGTACTCAACAAAACCGCAAGTGGACGCCTACTTTAATTTTTACTAAAATTAAAATTTGCCCACACCGTTTCATTTGGGATTCGGTTTTATGTGTTTTTCTTATTTCATACCGCTAAGGTATTTTTTAATGAGAGGTCTCTTTATAAAAAAAAGCAATTTACGCATTACAACAGTTAACCTGAAAGTTTGTCACACTTTAGGGCGATGTTCATAGAGCGCACTTTGTCTTTGCTAAAGGAAGTAAGCGTTTCATATGAATGTGAACCTTTTTCTTACGTATATAATGTTCATATTAGTATAAGCGAATGTGAGCAAGCGTTGCATACGAATATGAACGTTAACGTTATAGGAATAATGTTCATATTCGAACGCGCCGCTTACTTTACTTGGCAAAGTACAGTAAAGTCAAAGTGCGATCTGTAAATCTTGACTTAAAAGTTTCATCTTGTCTTTCATTACTAAATTGCATAGTGACCTCGCTCACGACCACTTATTGCGCGATGAGGCCGGTCGCTGTCTCATGCCCTAAAATAAACTGCATGCTATTATCACAGTAGTACTATACATCATAAAGTCGTCCGACGAAGACGTCTAGACAGGGCAATCGTGCGGGGCGTGAGGGCGAGGTGGGAGAAGAAACTGAGGAAAGATCAAAATGGTTACTGTGGTGCATCCTTAGAAGAACATTTTAAGATGTACAATCCTGAAGAACATACATTTTATGTATCTCGTAGGGTTTACGCAGCGCACGCTAGTAAAGCTCCCAGTTGGCATGATTTTTTCCGACATCTTCAACAATAAACGTCATATTTCAGCCTATTTACACAAAACCTTAATGACACCTAAAACTTCCCCATAAATCACTCCGTCCATTGGTGAAAAACGTTTGAAAATCCGTTCAGTAGTTTTGAGTTTATCGCGTTCAGACAGACAGACTTTGTTTTATAATATGTAGTGATTTGTCAGTCAGTCAGTGTCACATTTTTTATTCGGTCTGACATGTAAAGAAGATGGCTGAATATCATTCAGCCATCCACTTGACTTCGGTCCCCATGAACTCAAGGCTCGGTGGGTGCGTACGGCCGCGTGCCGTGACGATGATCGCCTGCGTTTTACCTGCGTTCACCGACAGTCTCCATTTGCTGAGCCAGTCAGGAAGGTCGTCCAAGGCGCGCTGCATCTTGATAGCCGCGTGGTCAGCCGACAGTGAGGTGGTCATGTAAGCGGCGTCATCTGCGTACATCGCGAGTTTTGCGGTGTGCGTGGCAGGTATGTCGTCGGTGTACACAGAGTACAACGCAGGCGAGACACAGCTCCTCTGGGGCACCCCCGCGGTGACGGGGCGTGCGCTGGACAGTTCGTTCTCCACCGAGACCTTGATGTCCTGTAGGAAGGAGGAGACCACCTGAGTCAAGCGACGGGGCGCTTTGGTGTGTGTGAGCTTGTAGACTAGGCTGGCGTGCCAGACCCGGTCGAATGCCTTTTCCATGTCGAGGAATACTGCTGCGGCGTATTCCCTCTTGTTCACGGCCGCCGTGAGGAGGTGCAGTACCCTCGACAGCTGGAGCGTCGCGCTGTGTTCGGCCCGAAACCCAAACTGTTCTGGGCGTGGCGTCAGGTGCGGTGTCAACAGGCGCAGCAGGAGCTTTTCAAACATCTTGGAGGTGGTGGACAGGAGCGTTATCGGCCGGTAACTCTCCGGCTTCAAAATGTTCCTCCCGGGCTTGGGCAACATGATGACCTTCCCCAGCTTCCAGCAGGAGGGGAAGGCGCCGGTGCGGAGTATGCCGTTGTAGAGGCGAGCTAGTGCCGCCACCGTTCTAGGTGGCGAAGTGCGACGTTCGTGATTCCGTCCGCACCGGGTGCCTTCTTTGGCTTTGTCTGCCTAATTGCCCTAAGTACTTGGCTCGGGGAGACGAAGATTGGGTCTTCATCAGGAGCTACCGGCGTAAGTACTCTCCAAGGTGTTGCTTGACTGTTGCAATGTGGTCGTGGGCATCCGTTGGGTTAGGCGTGAATTGACGCACCAGATGGGCAGCGAATATTTCGGCCCGGTCGGCCGCCGTGTATCGAAGCGTCTCGTCGCTGTTTAACAGCGGGCACACCGGGGCTAGGGTGTTCTTTTGACGTCGGCAGATACTATGTACCGACGTCCAGTCGCTGTCTGCGGAGTCACTGTAGTTCTCCCAGCCTTCGGCGGTGTGCGCCTGTATTTCGGCCTTCACCTTGTCCGTGAGCCGGTTGAGCTGGTTTTTCTCGGTGGGACATTTTGTCTCTTGCCACCGCTTGCGTAAACGCCTTTTGTCGGCGATCATGTTTACGATGTGTGCGGGTAGGGGTAGCTTGTGGTAGCGAACCTGTGGCGCGGGTGAGGTGCATGTTGCCGCCTCCAAAGCGCTCTGCATGCAAGAAGTGAGTCCCTCAGCCAACTCGTTCACGTCTGCGACGTTGGTGACAGGCCGAGTGGGTGTGGTGGTCTCCATCCTATCCCTAAAAATGTTCCAGTCCATGTGTCGACATGGCGCTGAATGGGCAATTCAGGTTGTGTGGTCAGATAGACGAACGAGCACGGGCTGATGGTCCGATCGCAGCTCGTCGTCTAGCACGTCCTTTGCGATCTGGCAGGTAAGGCCTCTGTTTACGACTATGTCCAGTACATCGGTTGTGATTGTAATGTTATCTGGGTAGTGGGTGGGCGCCTCTGGCCCGGACACATAGTATCCGCGGGCCTCTGCGTCGGCGAAGAGTCGTCATCCTGCTGTGTTGGTGCTGCTGCAGTTCCACGCTGAGTGTTTGCAGTTTAGGTCACCGGCGATAATTGTAGGGTGTGGTGACGCGAGCAACGCGTGTATGTCGCATAATTTGCGTACAATTCTCCCTATGTTTCTGGAGCGGGTGGACCGAATCACACAGTGAGTGGTAATATTATTTTTATATAAGTGTAAATTAACTTATCTTAAACTCTAATTGAAGTCTTTTCCGAAGTCTTCCCTTGCTTGTAGCGAGGGCGCATTTTACGCGGTCCCGTCGCTACTTGTGCCCTAGTGCACAGATAGGGTCAAATTAATCATAACAATAAAACTGCTTTTAATTGGAGGTAATTTAATTGGTCAAGGACAGCTAATGAGAGACAATTGATTTTCTATTGTTTGACTCCGAATCGGTGTCGCGCGGGGCTTCTCCCGCTCTGGGCGGAGTGGGAGGGTGTGTCAGACTCTTACTGACTAAAACCCACCCGTATTCCTTCCGTTGCCTGTGTTGCCAGGGGTCTCGGTAACCCTTTTGTACCTTCCCGCGACCCCGGCAGGCATCGGCCCTAGTGGACCCCTTGTGCTGACTACATCTCTTTGAGGCACGTGTGGAATATGACGCGCCGTCGACCCAGGCCTGTTCCTTACCGGACGGTGAGCTACCCATTGCTCACCGTCCGCAAGCCCGCGCCTACGTTGGTCGGAAATCCGCCCGGGATTCCCGACGCCCAGGGCGTCTCCTGCGGCGGCTAGGGGCGAGAGGGCGCGAAATTTGCCTATCCCTCAACCGTCCCGCCTCCTCCTTCGCGAGCATTAGTGCTTCGCAGAAGGAAGTGACGGCTGCCCATGCCCTCTCGCTCTGTACCATGGCCTGAACCAGGACAGGGCGCGAGAGATCTCTGCCGCCGATCGTCTCCACGAGGACTCGGCTGTGCTCTGCTCAAGCCGAACAGACCTCCACCGAATGCTCCACCGTGTCTTCTGGGCGATCCACACAGTGGTGACACCCGGGCGTTACCTCCCGCCTTATCCGACACAGGAACCACCCGAAGCTGTCATGTCCGGTGAGGGCCTGCGTCACGCGGAAGGTCAGTACGCCTTGGCGCCTCTCTAGCCACTCCTCAAAGAGGGGTTATAGTCACCCTACGGATTTTAATATATCTGACCTGTCAACACTGCTCCAGCGCCTTTCAAAGCGCCATCAAAATTTTATCTTGCGCTTGAAATTGTTTTTCTCATTTGGCTCTTTGGAGCTCCTTGCCATCTGGCGCCTACGGCGACCGCTCCTCTCGCTCTGCCCCAAGGCCGGCGCAGATTTCCAAATAAAAGTCGTTATTTTTTTAAATGTTATGATTGAAACATTTTAAATAAAGACATGATTTTAGGTATTTTCAACCTCAAATAGCAGCCCCGGCGGTTAATTGTTGACTTTCGTTGTAATATTAAAAAAAAATGTTATAGATGTTATTTCCCATTACAAATCAGTTGTTTTTTTCCTGGCATTTTTCTTTTTGGGTTAATGAATGATGTCCTTTCTTTTTTGCTAGTAATAGTACAAACTAGTTTATAGTTTAGAGTATAGGAAGATGCTTCACAAGGCAGAGAGCCAATTATTCTTCTCGTTATTTTCGGTTTTTTGTTCTGGGTTACATGGGAACCTTCTGGTTACGGAAATATTGAAACCAAGTTCTTTTTTTTTACGAAGGCAAGTTTTAAGAGTTAAACTTAACTTTGCACCCAATAAGCACATTGTTTCCATTGCACAATACCGTAAACGGCGATTTTTGACACCAAAAATGAAAGCCGTTTCCTAGGAAACGTTTTTGCTCAATGTCATTTATTTCGATGTACAGAATGCAGGTGACGGCTATATGATGGGACTTTTTATACTGTATAGCAACCTCAACTGTATTCTCTTATGCAGGTGGAGGCAGAGATCCTAGTGCAACGTCACAAGACGCTGGTCCGCGTGTGCCGCGGCGCGGGCGCGGCGCGGGGCATGGCGCGGCCGCCGCCCGCGCCGCACCCCGCGCTGCAGCTGGCGCCGCACCCCGCGCTCGAGCTGGCGCCGCACCCCACCCGCGCGCTCGCTCGCACCGTGCGCGTCTGGCGCTCGCCGCATCTGGGACTCGGCATCTCTGTTACTGTGAGTATAGCAAGCCCACAAAGCCTAGAGTGATTGATTGTACTACACTTTTATTAGTAAAATACTAGGTGGATGGACGGAAATGAATAATGATACCATCAATTCATAAATGCTTGCTTCTTTAAGTACCTGATATCTAAAAAAAAGCCTTTGTGCTAAGTCATAAATAATTAATAAGAAATTGATTTTCCTGTACCTTTTAATTAATATCGGAACGGGAAAAAAAGTTCTTAAACAAAAATACTGAAAAGTGCTTAGATTATGCCCGAAGGCGTACAAATGTCTGAAAGCGATTAGCGATTAAGCGATTTTATCAGTATTATTCTGGATCTCCTGCAACTACTGTAACTAAACCAAGTAACCTAGTCAGCTAGTAGCGGGCTCTCATAGATACTTAAACGACGGAGTTCGATTAAAAGCCCTCTATCGCCATACCTTTGGGCTGGCAGATTCATTGAGAAACTCCATTATACTCATAATATCTATCTCAATTACCACAGGGTGGTCGTGAACACGGCGTGCCGATCCTGATCTCTGAGCTGGAAGCGGGCGGGCCGGCCGCGCTCACCGGCGAACTGTATGTGGGCGACGCTATACTAGCCATCAACGATGTCGATCTCACACAGGTACAGATTTCCCAAGAAAAGTATTTGCTTCGGGGATCATCGGCCGTCTTCGGAAATACGAACGCGCGGTGATGATCTAATATACAGGAAAAATAATTACAGATATTCTATTTCACGAAGTCCGTTCGGCTTTGATTGTAGTAGTGACGTATCCCGACAAGCGCGCTTGTGTGTGTAAAAGTAGGTAACGTAAGCAAAAAAATTCGATATATATATTCAAGTCGAGATTTAATAATCTAAATAAAATTTTGGTTTTAAAAGTATATACATTTTGTAAATAAATTAGATTAGGTTGCAATAAATACAAAAATATTAAGAATATGTAGGCATTTAATTAAGCATTGGTGTTACAGAATGGAAACGAAACAAGTAGGACTATTCAGTATTTTCAATCACTATCAGATAAAGTTTCGATTTCCGATTCCGTTTTGCTGTCGTCAGAATCATCTTGTACATTGATTATAAATTCAAAATCGAGATCAAAATATTTCAAGTAGTTTTTTTCAATTTTTTCAACATGAGCACAAGTTTTTTGCCACGTTTCACTGCTAACTTGGCCCAAACTTTTATTGATCAGTCTTTCCGTATTCGTCATGTTTTCCTCGATATTTTTAGATGCGACATAATTTTTAACGATCCCCCAAATATTTTCAATCGCATTTAATTCTGGGTGATAAGGGGGAAGGCGTAAGACATCAAAACCCTTGCTTTTTATAAAATCGTCAATCTTGTAGATTACGTGTTGGGCTTTGTACTTCTTTATTGTATCGTACAATTCCAATTTAAGAAGAGATTCATCAAATGCTATACCCTTATCCCTGAGCCATTGCTGCATATCGGCTTTCTTTGTAGATTGCGTCGGTAGTCGTTCAGCCCGTGTGTTGTGATAAGATGCATTGTCTAAGACAATGACAGAGCGCGGAAGTAAATTGGGTAGCAACTTTTCATTTAGCCATTTTACATAGTTATCATAGCTCATATTTGAATGATAATCACCAGCTGTTGAGTTGGCCTTATAAACCAAGGAAGCATTTTCAATAAAACCATCCTTGGTTCCCGCGTGCACTAATATAAAGCGAGTGCCTGTACTATTTTTTTTAAAAAACGGAGTTCTTTCCTTTTTTTTTGCCCAGGTGTTGTTTCGCACGTGTGTCGAAAGGACGTAGCTCTCATCGGTGTAGACAATGGGCCGACTTTGAGAGCGGTACTCTGTTATTTTGTTTAAATATTTTAAACGCCACATTTGTATATCATGACGCTCCGTCAAGACTTTACGGTTGTTCTCTGTTTTGCTCCACTTGTAACCTAATTTCAACAGTAACTTGCGAACAGTTTCTAAACAACCTTCGAATCCGATTTTTTCATTCAATGCTGTTCTTAACTTAGCTAATGTTGGAATTTCTTTATGGACAATATGGAAATCTTGTACAGTACTGCGAACCACATCGGCTGTAAAATTATCTATATCCACTTTATTATCTCGCTTTCTCCTTTTCTTCATAGGTGAAGTGAATTTTGATGAAGTGGATGGCAATTCCTTCTCTTCTTTTAATATTCTTTGAACTGTTTTTTGGCTCACACCCGTAGCTTCAGCTGTACGGCGTGTAATGTCTCGTAAATGAGACAAATCACAGTTGAGTTCCATTAATGATTTTGTAAATTCATATTCTTCTCGCAGAAAATGATAAACACTAGCTATCATGTTTCGACCCTAAAACAAAATGTAATCAAAATAATTAAGTAATATAAACATTTTATAACACAAAAAAACATTCATTTTATAAATACTTCTATTGCTATATTAAGTATCTTTGTATAACATTTTAACTGAAAACGTATAAATAAATATTACCTCACTATGGACAACTCTTCTTCGTTTTGTTGCCATGCTGACCTTACTCCGTGAAACAATTTGGCGCGAACTAAAAACCACTACTGATCCGGATCGTGTCCCGATCGACACTGAGCGCTCTCGAGGTTACGCACACAAAAACAATGTGCATGTGCACGCTTGACAACATTCATAGCCAAACGGACTTCGTGACATAGAACATCATTCTGTAACTAGTGCGCAAATTTTGACAGATTTTTGCTTTGAAACAGATTCTATGGTCATTCGCCGGCGCGCGGCGCGGTGTAGGTACCTAACCGCTGTCCGCTCGCTCGATGCGCCGCCCGACGGAACTTAGATACAACCCGTGCGAATTAACTAGACACCTCGATGGAAAATTGCTCCGTACTGTACGAGTGACGTCCCTACGTCTAGTGCCTAGCTAAGTCGCACGGGTTGTACGCGGGTTATTGACCAAAAATGTCTTCAGGTACGAACTAGACTTTTAAGTTTAGGCCGTAACTATTCCAATTTTTCCTGCACCGCGACCGCGGGATTACGGATTTTATTGGCCCGCATTCAAGGTGTGCTCTCCCTCGCATACATTTTTCGAGTTAACATAACATCGCGCCTTGTTTCCCCGAAGGATGAGGAGAGGTACCGTACCTGTACACCCACATTTCGCCAGTTATGTTTTTTTAAATCCCATGTAATAGGGGGCGAGCCTATTGTCATCAACCGCCGCTATAGCCAACAAATCCAGACTCCGGGTTGCTACTGAGAAATTCCAATAACACTTGCCCGACCCGGGAATTGAACCCAGGACCTCATGTTCAGTAGTAGCGCTTGCCACCACTAGACGGAAAAAGATCGCGCACCTAAAACAAATCCTGTAGAGCTGTTATAACCATGGAATTACTGTCCTATTTCAAAGAAAATAAACATTTGATTGACAAATGACGATCTGGGAGTGTAGTAGGTAACCCAGAAAGGTAGTAGAAGGTAGACGGAAAACTTCACACAAATGCGCAATTATAGGTGCACTACGACCAAGTGTGGCAGGACAAAACTTGGAAACTTGATCTGTGCCATGTAGTATGCAGCAGTAGCGAAGCTAAAACTTCCTTTGAAAAATTTGTTCATTCTCATACTCGGCATGCCTTTTAAGTTTTGCCGTTTGAAGAAAAAAACACAACTAGAACCTTATAGTACTTTTTATTGTTTTTCAAAGTATTCACCACGTAGCTAAATACACTTTTCCATTCGCTCAAACCAGTTATTACAACATTTATTCTACTCTAAAGTGGGGGTGTTCAAAATGGCTGACTTGAAAGCGTCGACTGCTTCTTCACTAGACTGGAACCTTTACCACGAAGATTTTTCTTAATTTTAGGAAATATAAAGAAATCGTTAGGGCTTAGGTCAGGACTGTATGGAGGATGGTCAAGAATTTCTACTTTTACCTGCTTCAAATACTCAATCGTTTGACGAGCGCTGTGTGAGCTTGCGTTGTCGTGGTGCAGGATGATGCGTCGCTTTGAGTTAGATTTTCGAAGTTCGGCAATGACTTGTGGTAAACAAACTGTGGTATACCACTCTGCGTTAACCGTTCTACGATCTTCAAGTGCAATAGTCGCAACATGGCCGGTTTTTCCAACGAACGTGGTCACCATCTTTGAAGTGCTTCGAGAACGAACAACTTTAGTCGGCTTTGGCACGTCTTGAAAGATCCAGATTGTAGATTGTTGTTTGGAATCAAGATCGTAGGCATAGATCCAAGATTCGTCACCACTGATGATGTCGTAGACATGATTTGACTCTCCTCGGTTGAACCTTTGCAGAGTTTTCTTACACCATCTGACGCGGGCCGCCTTGTGATCGTCGGAAAGCAGATGCGGTATCCAACGGCAAACTAGCTTTCTCACACCAAGCGCTTCATGCAAGATCTTCTGAATGGTTGTCCCTGAGATGCCTAATAGAGCCTCTATCTCTCGATACGTCACATGACGATCTTCGAGAATTAGTTGTCTCACAGCAATGATGTTATCTTCAGTGAAGGCGGATTTTGGGCGTCTTTCGCGAGATTTGTCACTAACACTAGTATGTCCACGCTGGAATTCTAAATACCAGCGTTCGACAGTCCGCAGACATGGGGCTTCATCACTGAACACAGATGTTAGCTCTTCAAAGCACTGAAAGGCCGTGTCAGGCCTCTTCTAAAGTTGTAGAAAATTATTGCACGAATATTTTCCTTCAAATTTTCCAAAAGATTAATTTTCGTACGTAACCTGACAGATTCCAATCGACGCTGTGACTAAACAATAGCATTATCCTAATACTTTCAACTGTTTTGAGATTCAAAATTTAAATACTTTCGAATATTGAACAGTTACAAATTCAAAATTGCCGGGAAATATGGAAACGACAGAACTTAAAAGGCATGCCTCGTAAACTCAAGATGACACCAACATTTGCAGTCATTAATTTAAATTAAGAAAATAATTTAACCCCATCTATGGTCAAGTAGTAGACCCAAAAAGACGCTGTCACTACACAAACAAAATTATCAATATTTTGTTGAAACGTTTTGTGAAATTAAACTATAATAGGTATTAGCGATTATAGTTTTATTTCTGAAAAACACTATTACAAATAGATTCTAAAATGATGTTATAACGAATAAAATGCGAGGGAACATGTGAAAACACTTTTCAATTTTTTATAAATAAACTGGGATGATTACTGTCATCCCAATTTATTTATAAAAAATATCTTATTACTGTATGATATTTTTTCCGAAAGACGCTAAACGTGTTACATTTCCAGGCTTGTCACAAAGAAGCGGTACAGGCGCTGCAAAGTGTGAAGGGAGACTGCGCGCTCTGTGTGCAATTCATAGCCACCGACGACGACGACAGACTGTCAGAAGATAATTATAGGTGAGACTGGAATGATAGAATATTACATAAGATTATACAGGGTGGAATTTTGTAATGCCACCTGGAGGGAAAGTACTCTTAATACTGCAGATAGAAAGTTTTACTCAAAGGAAACATTCCTTTATTTTTGAATAGAAAGCAAACTGCATTCAAAGATTTTCGAAAATTCTCTTCTCCCACACCCGGGAATCGAACCGGCTAAAATCTGAAAAAAATATACCCTGTACTTTTATTGCATCGATCGTTAGGGTCAATTATAAGGATGAAATCTCTCTAACAAACATAAATTAAATGAAAGGAAAACCAGGAAATCTTAAATTAATTTAATTATTTACAAAAAATGGTAAACTAACTAATTAGTTGCTCGAAATGGGCTCCATTCTCTTGGATACACAAATGTATTCTTTGAACGAATTCATTTCTAGTAACCTTTAATAAAGTGTTGTGGTGAATATTATAAATCGTATTCTGAACTTCAACTCTCAACTCGTTGTCATTCGCATAAGATTTCATGTAAATTTGATTTTTTACATATCCCCACAAAAAAAAATCTAATGGGGTGAGATCTGGCGATCTCGCAGGCCATCTGATTGTGCCGTTTGTACCAATCCATAAAATGGTTATTAATGTAGGCAGTAGAGATTCTGCTGTTATGTGCTGGAGCACCATCTTGCTGTAGAATTATTTGGTTTCGCTCTTCCTCGGGGAAACCATTTAACTCGTTTCTTAAGAGATCCAGTATTTCAATATACTTGACAGTGTTTAAATGACCTTCATACACGTGGACTAACACTACATTATTTCTCATAATTCCGCACCAAACGTTGAATGAAAATCTTACTTGATTGTTAGTTTCATGAACACGAACAGGATTCACTCGAGACCAATAATGGTTATTGCGGCGATTGTACATGCCATTATTGCTGAAGTTGGTTTCGTCAGACCATACAATGTTACTCAAAACATTAGGGTTTCGGTCAATTTCTCCAAGCATGTTTTCACAAAATTGTAATCGTCTGTCACGATCCCCAATATGCAATTTTTGCACCAACCGACCTTCACGATAGCATTTATACTTATACTTTTTCAGCACTTTAAGTACGCGAGTGTGGGTTGTTCCTAATTCATCGGCAGCATCTCTACTTGAAGCCTTTGGAAATGATTCAAAGTATGTTAAAACATCTAGTTCAAAATCGAAATAGTTTTGCTGAATAGTTTGCCATCTCTTCTTGAAACCACCCGTATTCTTTAAATTTTCTACCATTCTTACCGAGTTGGTGCCTGTCGGTCTTGATATCTCTCTCCATACCACCGTTATTTAAAAAATAAGCTTCCATTAAATCATACTGTTCTTGATAAGCCATTTTCACCGTGAGACAAAATGTGAAATGAGTTGTAAAAACAATCAAATGTGAATAACAACTATGACAATCTAATTTTCAAATTTTAATCTAACATTCCATATTTAAATTACCTCATACACGCAGCTACGAGTATGTCGCAAAGGAGTCTGCATTACAAAAGATGGATGTTAGTTAAAGAGCTTTAACTTGACTCATTGAATTTGTAACTTCAGATTTCCTAGTTTTCCTTTCATTTAATTTATCATGTTTGTTAGAGAGATTTCATCCTTATAATTGACCCTAATGATCGATGCAATAAAAGTACAGGGTATAATTTTTTCAGATTTTAGCCGGTTCGATTCCCGGGTGTGGGAGAAGAGAATTTTCGAAAATCTTTGAATGCAGTTTGCTTTCTATTCAAAAATAAAGGAATGTTTCCTTTGAGTAAAATTTTCTATCTGCAGTATTAAGAGTACCTTCCCTCCAGGTGGCATTACAAAATTCCACCCTGTATAGGTACTTTAACCCGCGCCATTGAAGAAACGAATCGAAAATGACGGCCAAACTAAGGATAGAAACGCTCCAGTCGTTGACTTACTAAAGATTGAACTGTACAGTTGATTCTTGCAAAGCTCCAAAACGAAATAAGGATCACACAGACTTATTTTGCGCACAAACATGGCTCTGTTCCGCGTCCCTGACCATTAGGCTGCAATATTATCAGCATCGTAACCTAACATGTGTTGGTGCCAGGTTCCCGCTGTACCCGGAGGACGGCGAGGTGTTCTGCGCAGAGCCGGACGGCTCGGGCGCCACGCCCACCGCGCCCAGGACTCCCGACTACAACAGGTTTGCGCAGCTTTATACCCATTTATTGTAGGTTAGCTGTTGCTCACGACTTGGTCTGTGTGTATTTTTTATTTCATCATTATAAATTCAAATATCCAGGATGCAAAGTAGCCTATGCACTTCTCCAAATTTCATAACAATCGGTTCAGTGGTTTAGGCGTGAAAAGGTAAAAGAGTGACTTTCCTATGAATACAATAAGAATAAGACTTTCTAATGAATATTAGTATGGACTAGCGCTCGCCACTGCTTCGCATGGTTTTTACAATATTGCAAAATATCGAGATTTCTTTGTTATAACCAGAGATCGGATATTCGGATGCATATTTACCTAAAGTTAAATTTTAGCTGTGAAAGTATGGAAGCGGCTTCTTAAAATATTTTTATTTGTAAAAAAAAACACGGGTTGCCAGGAACACCGGGAATGCATAGCTAGTCGGGTGTATAATAAGGAAGCGATTTCTAAAATATGTATATGTGGGGTGTAAGAGGAGGGGTGGTGTGTGTTAGTTAAAACAAAAAAAAACCCGAACGCATGGCAAGCACAGCGACGAATGCAATTATTTTAATTAAATAAACTAAGAGAACTATTTGTCGGGGTAGCTACTTGCGCATAAGCAGGTATAATGGTGCCGTCCCACTCACGAACTCGCAAAATGCCTATCGTCGTTTTCTATTAATATAATGGTGCTAACATATACTGTTTTTTTTTCGCTATGTGGAGAGGACAGGAATTTAACAGAATTTCACTAAGCACAATAATTTTTAACTATTTATTTCAATAGGTACCTACATCAATTATTCTAAATAAGTATATGTAGTCCGTTATCTTATATTAACGTTGTTTGCTATGGCAGTTTGGTATTTACCTACCTACTTTACAATATTATGTAGGTAGATATTATGCATCCGCTTATATAGTCAGGAAAAACACAAAATTTGTCGATTCCGGAATCGCGGGTTTTTTTTTTTACTATGGTGCATTCCATATAAGCCAAGATTTGAAAGTAAGTTATATGTAGATTATAATACTAATCTGATTCAATAGTCAGAAACCTTGTTGATCCCGGAACCGCGGGATTTTTTCGATACAAAAGCGCATTCCACATTTCGCATTCAACTTTAGGTGAATATGCATCCGAATATCCGATCTCTAGTTATAAGGTCCCCGGAGAGCGAAAATTCGAAAATTATAACGAGGCCACAAAGAAAAAAAACCAAACTTACATTTGACATTATATATTTCTGAATTTATGATTTTATATCATTGTTATTTGATTCAGGCTTGTTTTAATATAAAATATTAAAAGAAAATCATTTGTAAATTATACATATTACATATTAAAATAAAAATTTGTAAGATAATTAGGAAAAACGAAGGTAATTAATTTTTACCCTTGAACCATTTAGTTTCGAAGTAAGTTAATGATTTTTCGATCTGAGTTAGTGATATTTCGCCCATCTTTAAACAAATTTGATACAATTTAAACTGATTTAGTTATATTGTAACTTCTTTCTGAGAGCAACATAATATTCTAAAAATTATGACTAAGTATTTTATCGCTGCTAGTAGTCATAATTGTGGATAAGAAAATCATTAAAATATAACTAAGTTTACTTATGTATTGTGTCTTGCTGATTTTAGGTAGTCGTAAAAGAATTAAGTAATTTAGGTATTTGTTCCCCCAAACTGTCAACATGATGAATTTTAGCACAAGCTAAAACGAAAACTAAAACAAAACAACTATATAACTTATTGAATTTATTTAAATTTGCAGAAAAATACGGTGAGTTTTATGGCATTTAAAACAATTTAGACCATTTTTGGACTTAGTGCCTTCCGTAATAAATTGTCTAAATGATGGTGAAGTCCGCATCAAAATCCATTGCGTAGTTTAGAAGAATAACGCGATCCATAGACACGAAAAGCGACTTTAATTTATAATATGTCTATACATATTATAAATTATAATAATGTCGCTTTTCGTGTACTCATAGATTGAACATAATTATGTATGTAGAGCTCGATGCACAAACTACATTCTCATCTACGCGCGTTCGCCCAGCAGGCTTAGCGTGACGATTTCTATTTCTTCGAAGAATAGACAAGGTTCTTTCTATCAATCAATCAATCAATCAACTCAGCCTATAACAGTTCACTGCTGGACATAGGCCTCTCCCAGGCTGCGCCACAACACCCTGTCCTCCGCCTTCCGCATCCAGTCTGTCCCAGCCACCTTTTTAAGGTCGTCGGTCCATCTAGCTGGGGTCTTTTAAGCTTTTTAAGGTCGTCGGTCCACTACGCTTGCCGATACGCGGTCTCCACTCTAGGACTCGTCTGCTCCACCGGCCATCGGTCCTTCGACAAATATGGCCAGCCCACTGCCACTTCAGCTTGCTTACTCTGCAGGCTATGTCGGTAACTCCGGTTCTCTTCCGGATAACTTCATTTCTGATCTTATCCTTCAAAGAAACTCCGAGCATAGCCCGCTCCATGGCGCGCTGAGCGACCTTGAATTTGTGGACCAGCCCTACTGTCAGTGTCCACGTTTCGGCACCGTATGTCATAACGGGCAGGACGCACTGGTTAAAGACCTTAGTCTTCAAACACTGCGGCATTGGCGACGAGAAGACTTGACGAAGTTTTCCAAACGCTGCCCAACCCAATCGGATCCTCCTGTCGGCTTCTTTCTCAAAGTTGTGTCTACCGAGCTGGATAACTTGTCCTAGGTAGACGTACTCCTTCACAACTTCGAGAAGCGACCCTTCGATGTGGATTGGTCCCGGCAAGACGTGCGAATTTTACATGACTTTCGTCTTGTCGAAATTCATGCCGAGGCCAACCCGCCGAGAGGCTCCATTTAGGCTGTGCAGCATCTGGTCTAATTGTTCCAGTGTCTCTGCCATTATGACGATGTCATCGGCAAAACGAAGATGTGAGATGTACTCGCCGTTTACGTTGATACCCTGTCCAGTCCAGTCCAGCGTCTTAAAAACGTCCTCCAACGCATTGGTGAAAAGTTTCGGGGATATCACATCCCCTTGTCTCACCCCCCTGAGCAGTTGGATAGGGCTGGTTTTTTTATCTTGGATCTGGACAGTCATCGTTGCAGCGTCATACAAACACCTCAACACTTCGATATAACGCCAGTCAATTCGACATCGTTGCAGAGAGGCCAGAACTGTCCATATTTCGATGGAGTCGAAGGCTTTCTCGTAGTCCACAAATGCCATACACAGCGGCTGGTTGTACTCTTCGGTCTTCTGTACAATCTGCCGAACAGTATGGATGTGGTTCACGGAACTGAAGCCTTTTCGAAAACCGGCTTGTTCTGGTGGCTGGAACTCGTCAAGCCTTCTGGTGAGACGGTTCGTGACGACCCTCGGGAACAGCTTGTAAACGTGGCTCAGAAGTGAGATGGGTCTATAGTTCTTCAGCAAGGTTTTGTCGCCTTTTTTGAAGAACAGAACCACCGCACCTCTGCTCCACGCCTCCGGCGTTGTACCCTCTTGGATGACGGAGTTGAAGAGACTCGCTAGCTCTCTCAGGACTGGAGCCCCGCCCGCTTTAAGGAGCTCTGTCGTTATTCCGTCATCACCAGGTGCCTTGTTGTTCTTTAGCTGCTCGAGAGCCGCCCTAATCTCGCACTGGTCGACATCTGGGATTTTTTCCGTGTAGTGGCGCGTTAGTTCGGCTCGATGGTCATCTTCACTATGCTCCGCTGGTTTCGCCGTCCGCGTTGAGTACAAGTGCCCGTAGAAATCCTCGACTTCCTCAAGTATCTCGGACTTTGAAGTCACGATCCTACCATCCGCAGTTCTCAGTTTCGTCATATGGGACCTCCCTAATTCCTGAGCGAACACTTTCGACCCTCGGTTCTGCTCAATCGCGACCATGATGTCACGAGTGTTAGAGCACCGAAGGTCGCGTCGCGTCAGCTTTCTAATTTTTAGGTTTATGGCCCTCTTATCTTACGAAGACGGTGGCGTAGATGGCAACTCTCGTCTTTCCCTGACCGAGAGTGAGACCTGAGTCCGAGAGTCTCCGAGGAAAGTTTGGACACCTTACTTTTTCGTTGCGACGGGAAAAGTCTGCGGGACCCGACGCGTAGTGCTTTGACCACCTCGTCGGCCGTCTCATCGACAGTGCCTGTGGTTTTCAGGAGGGCGAATCCATTTTGAAGTTCCAGTTGGAACTTTTCGGATCCTAGAGCGGCTTGAAGCTGCGTAGGTCGGAGAGTAGGCCTCATCATGTGGATTCTCTCAGCACGAAAATTGATATTCAGAGTGCCTCGGACAAGCCTGTAATCGCTTCCGGTATTAAACCTGCTGATCACAGAGACATCTCTAAATATGTGCCTCTTATCTGTCATAATGAAGTCTATCTCGTTTCTTGTCACGTTATCGGGGCTCTGCCAGGTCCACTTCCTTTGGGGTTTCTTCTCGAAGAACGAATTCATCAAGAAGAGCCCCTGAGACTAAAAAGTTGATAAGCATTTGCTCCCTGTGATTCTTGCGCCTCAAACCGAACGGACCAACTTTCGTTTCGCCGCATTCTTGTACTACCACTTAGGCATTGAAGTCACCCATAACAACGTTGTAGTGGGCCTTTGTAGTACTGTGCAATGCCTTGGCAATGTCCTCGTACATGGCCTCGCCTGTCTCGTCAGAGCATGTCGAAGTCGGCGCATATACCTGTATCACTTTCAGGTAGTACCTGTCAGTAAGTTTCAGTACAAGGTACGCTACCCTTGTCGACACACTACTGATTTCCACAACGCTGCTTGTGAGTTCCTTGTTGACAAGGAAGCCGACACCGCCTTGGGAGAGCTGATCACCTTCGCGAAAGTAGAATAGGTGACCTGACTCCAGGGTTATCGTGTTCTCCCCCTGTCTTCGGACTTCAGATAACCCCAGTATATGCCAGTTAATGCGACCTAACTCTACCTCGAGTTCGGCAAGTTGATGGTTCAGAAATCATTCTATATAAAAAAGGACTTTGACAAAGATCGTTACAAACGAAAGACAACATGACGGATTGTAGAAGGATTTCTACGGTGCGATGTCAAAAATGGATAAACGAAATGTCACTTTGTATAGAAAGAGGCGTGTCTATTCTTCGAAGAAATAGAAAGCGTCATGCTAAGCCTGCAGGTGGTTCGATCGCTACGCTAAAGTCAGTAAATGATTTTTATTTCTGTAAGTAGGTTTGTACAAACACTTTTACTAGTTATGTTAAAATAAAGCTAGATGAGGTCACCCTTTCCTATCTGACTACTCTGAGAAGAAAGGCCGAAAGAAACTCAGAGGTCACAGTCTATTTTAAAGTCCAGACATAATCTTGGTCAGATCATATGAAGGCCATGTAGATTGGTGTCTGGAATGCTCCTTTTGAGGAAAGAACCACACATATTGAGTGGACCTGTCCAGTCAGTGCACGCATTTGTCAGTAATCGTGCAGCTCAACTCACAACTTAAGGAGCTCAACGATGTGACAAACAATACCAAAGAAAAAACATTTGTGTAGGCCGCATAAATTACTCAATCTGCCAGACCATGATTAATACTAAATGAGAAAAAAAAAAGAAAAAAATTAATGACCCACATAGTCTTCACATTCACAATATTTGAAAACAATATAATACTTTACAAGTCATCATATTTACAAGTCTTTTCATGTCAGTGTATATATAAAATTCATCAATGCCGATGTGTATAGAGAACCATGTAGGTTGGCGTCTGAAATGGTCTTTTGAGTAGCCTCTTTACTTACGTTAGCGTAGCGAACTACCTTCCGTTAGTTACGCGCCGGAAGTTTGACCAGCAGGCTTAGCATGACGCTATCTATTTCTACTCTACTGTAGAATAGAAATTGTTTGTCTGTCGAAAATATTCTGTCTACAAGGAAATTTCGTTTTTGTTCACTCTTCCGTCAACAAAACGCTTCTCTACGGTTCTCGTGCTAAACCTGCTGCTTACGTCTGCAATGCTTTTTAACCGACTGCGTGACAGAAAAGGCAAGGTTATGTTTTTCACATGTCTGTAGGATTCTTTATACCCTTGAACATTCTAACGTGTAGACGGATCTCAATGAAATCAAATCAATCAAAGATATTTTATTTCACATAAACCTACATGGGCACTTATGAAACGTCAGAAGCTAGGTGCACGGTTCCAGTTGGTCGTTTCCTATGGAGAAGAGCCGGCAAGAAACTCCACGGTTACTCTTTTAAAAATAATTGGCTTTTACAATGTTTTCAAATTACAGTGTTAATAGGTATGGGAGGACAGTGTAGGCCTGTCAAGAAGTACCAGGTACTTAACACAAAATAAATGGTCTACAAATCTAGTTTTATCAAGCCTACAACGTTCTCATATTCACAAAATATAAAATAATGGGAACTCATTTTTTGAGCTGTTATTTAATATTCGAGATGTTATGTTGCTCAGTTGAAAAACATATTGAGCAGTTATTTAATTTAATGGCGGTTGATTAATTATTGCGACAGTAAAACATGTACAGTAATAAAAAATCAATTAGTCGGTTATTTTATCATACAATGTCAATTCTAAAAATAATTGAGTCCAATAACTGAATGAGCGGTAAAAATTATGGAATGAGCGGTTCGATAAATAGTTCGTCAGATCATAGTGAGCGGTGACTCCCGAACTCAAATTAGAGCTTATTAGCGAGGGTGGCGGAAGGTTAGGTTAGGTTAGAACAGTGACCATTAAACCATTATTTTTTATTACTCATTTTTGTTTACTATACTGCTTAGTTTTAACTGCTGAACAAGTTATTAAACGTGCCATTTATAATTTTTAACTTACCAAAACCGCTATTTACAACTGCCTCTTTAAATCAGTGCCTAAAATAATCTATGTAAAATTTTAATAAAATACAAAAACCTATTGATGACAGCGACGGATGACAGCGATGCGGACGAATACTTTGACGCCTAAGTGTCCTTTTGTTTTTTGTATTAATTTGTATATATAGTTAGTAATTTAATTTAGTGTCTACCTAGTGTAAATAGTTAAAACCTATTTAAACCAAATGACATGTTTGCCATTACAACTGTAACAAGTGTAATTAGTATCCTGACCACAAAAGCCACTAATACTTACCTAAATAGTTTGATATCAAAATTGTAGGTATATAATGTTAAATAATGAAAATATTTTGTCAAGGAAGTATGTATAAAAAAAAAGATAAGAAAATAAACGTCGTAATTTGGGACCAGTTAATAGACTGAATAAATAAGGTGTCTATCCACTCGGGTAGGTCGCACGATGATTATATGCAACGCTTTTATTTTTACAAAAACGTAATGGCGGATTTTAGACATCAATAAGTTTTTAATGACTTGAAAAAAATAAAACGTGTGCTGTCGGGGGACCCCCGTCAAGAACGAAGTTCCGATCATTTTCATAAATTACAACTTAGTCCAGTATTGAGGTTATAATACAGGCTGCGCAAAATGCTCGTCTGCTCGATCTCAAATACGTGTTGAACCACGCACAATGAAGGGTTCCGTAGTTGGGATGACTATCCCAAAAACAAACTTCACATTGTAGTTGTAAAACATGTTCTCCCATAAATCGATATAATTATGCCACGGTCAATTCTCCAACTGCAAATTTAAGTTGGTCGACTATTACTCGTTAACTTGTCAAGCCTACTTAGCTATGATAGTTTTCCTTTTAATTTCATTATATGTACTACTGCCATGATTTTTTCACATCTCCATAAACAACCATTTAGCTGGCAGGGGGGGACACTTGACTCTAACAAAAGTTAGCACTTTAATGCTACGCAAGCGGATACTTGAATCGAAAAGTGGTGTTCACAGACCCGCAATATTAATATTGAATAATATTTGAACGGCCTGTCCAATGATACCCCACACCATGGGGTAGACGAGAAAAAGAATATCATCCCCACATTACATGCAAGGGATGTACCCTAAAAAAATACTTCTCAAGATTTGTCGGCGTGATTAATATGTATAGATACCTATGCTAAATTATAGCTTTCTAGTACTAAGCGTCTCTGAACTACAGCAGGGACAGACAGACAGACAGATGGACATAGGGTTCAAGAAAGACGGACATAAGGGTAAACTATAAGGGTTTCTTACTCACTGTAGCCGGCTAGGGTCGGATGGGTCGTCGCCAAGCTTATTTCAAACAACCCAACTTATCTAAAAAGTACCATCGCGTACTTCTTAGATTAGTTGAGCCCAGTAGGTGCCAACGGATCCGCTTCAGTGGTTAGCAGTTTCTGAGTCAGAGCTTATTTCAAACAATCATCTAAGACGTCTGTGTAATGTATGTTTCCATGCTTAACCCAACGCCCAACTAATCTAAAAAGTACGTAGTTGGACCCAGTAGGTGCCAACGGATCCTCTTCTGTGGTTAGCTGTTTCTGAGTCACAGACGTATGTACTCGAAAAGAAGAAGAAGACATAGATTTTAAGATATCTCTAAGATAAGATATCTAGGAGGATATCCGTATTCTGCAGTACACGTTTATACATATACTAAAAAATGATTTTGTGCGAGACGTAAACAAACTAAGAGATATATAAAAGCAATTTGTGCCTTGAAACAGTAACGGTAACTCCCCATTGACTCCGAATAGGAGTCGCACTCCCGAACCCTTCAGTCCGGACTGACGGAGGTGTCAGTGGGGACTGACGGTTGGAAGAGTGAAACTCCTATTCGGAGTCAATGGGGACTGACCGGTACATTAAAACCGCCTTAACATGTGTGCCTGCGTTCATAATTGAATTTAATACAGCATACATTTAAACTTTTAACTTTAAAATAACAGACTTTTATTTATTTACATAACCGAATTACGAGATTATTATTAACATTAACTAAATTAAATTAAAACTAAGTTAAGCCTAAAAAAGGCCCTCGGGGCATTGTACCGATGATGCTGGCGGCATTTCCTCGCTGAATTGCAATGCTGATGCGTTGCGCGAGAAAGCCGCCAGATTTTCGGTCACCAGTTACATCAACTAGACGTTTCGCGATTTCAGCAAATAACTTATGCGCATTGGGACCCCACGGACCCGAGGGTCTCGACGCCAAAGGGCACAAAGTTGTACTCTCTGCCAAGGCCCCATATTTTAATAACTTTCAGATTTTCGGCATTTTCTGCCGCTGCACCCGCTTTAGAAGTAGTCCGTTGGAGGTGGGACGGTGCCAGTGTGTCTACACAGGTAGCGTCCCACACATCCGTCCCAAACTCCACGGGACCAAAGACACACCATCAGGTCTTTTGCCATCATCTCTGACAATGCCAGTCGGCTCAAGAAGAGCAGGCACATTGATGCTGGCAAGAGACCGGCGGATTATGTCATTAATTGTCGCATGTCTTGAAAAGCGGCCTGCACTTTTTTGACAACAAATTTAATTTGGATTTTAAGAAGTTTTTTGAACAAAGAGTTCACATTTGCTAAAATTTAATTCTAAACCAATATTTTCGAAATTTGTTTTAATATCTGATAAGTCAGATAAGTGTTCACATCGCCTCCCAGGGTTCCGTCATCCAAATACCAAACGTTAAATTTCGATTTTAAATTTTGAATAATCGGATTTATAGCCAAGCTAAAAATTTCTGGCCCCAGGGGATCGCCCTGCTGACAGCCGACCTCCGAAGAAAGTTCATGGGAACGATAACAGACTATTTACCTTTGAAGTTCCTTTAACCTCAGTTGGCGCGTGACCGCAACGATGCAATGCAATTACTGCGACTCTGTCTTCTTTGCACGTCCACTCTATTTTAGAAAATGAATAAAACTCCAGAAACCCTTTGTTTTTAATTTCTTTAAATATTCAAATTTCGAATGCCCATATCGCATGCTTAATAGAATACTGACCAATTAGAGCTTGAGTCAAAGATAGGATTTCTGCAATTTTTTTGCACAGATTTAATCAATGGTTTTTTAAAAGTAGGTATTATGTTTAACTATAGGTAAATTACATATTTATAACATTGGCTAGCTAATAAGCCGACTAGACCCCACCCCAATCGCAAAACATTTGACGGCGATTTCCAGAAATCTACGTTTTTGAGTTAAGAGGACTACAAGACCTAAGTGTCCTTGAAAAACGCACGCACACATTTACATAATCGACGTGAACGCCATCTAACGATGACGCCGATATAACTAACGGCATAGCGAGGTTACGCCCGTGTATTCTAATAGATGACGCAGCAACGACGCGCAAGTTCTTACAGTTAGCGCGTATAGCGCGATAGTATAGATCTAACAAAAAATAAATAGGACAATGAAATTATTTTTATTTGTTTTATGTGTTACTTGAAAAATTAAGGATGCGTTCCTAACTAATATTATAAATGCGAAATTGAGTTTTGTTTCTTATGCTTTCACGCTGAAACAGCTAAACGGACTTAGATCAAATTTGGGACATGGGCAGACCATGATCTGGAGACGGACATAGGCTACTTTTCATCCTGGATCGCGGGAACAGCTATTTTTAAATAAAACTGATTCAATTAAACTAAAAACATTTTTATTACAAAAAAAATACCAAGTTTTATGCTCTTTTTCAGGTTAACGTTATGTGAAATTTAATTTCAAGCTGTTTGTTAGGTTTCTATCTAATGGTCCGTGATTTGAGATATCATACAATTTTTCCAAAACATGGGAAACGTTAATAATCCTATGTCCAATTTGGATGTTCTTTTCAGGAGTACCTATAGTTTTCCATCTGAAAAAGAAATGAATACAAATATAATTTCTTGATAGATAAGATACATTTTTATTCGTATAACACATTGAAATATTAAACCTACAAGAATTCTAAGTAATCAATCTAAGTAAAATGTGTTTGCGGAAAAATCTTCTTCAATAATAATTTAAGTTTTCTATAATATTCATTAATTTCACCCATCTGTTTCTCGGTTTTCACGTTGGACATGATATTGCCTTACAAGCCACCTAAAATTCCATTATTATTTTTAAAACCAATTGAAACAAATCTAAACGTGTTTGTGGCAAGGTGATGTTACATATATTACCTGTCTACTAAAGTCTTCTTCTAGTACATGCTTAGATGAATATGTACTTTTATCAATAACTTCACAATCGTGATCTTTCTGTGGCACCTGTTTTCAATCTATAAAAATATTGAAGATTTTAAATTACGTAGAAATGTCAATTCTAAATATTATTCTTTTTTTTTATATATTTATTTACATAACCAAATTACAAGATTAACTAAATTAAATTAAAACTAATTATTCTAAATATTTTAGTTCTATGATGTATTGTAGTTCACAAGATAGGTAATTAAATTTCGTTTATTTTTGTATTTGACTTTGAAAAATTGTTAAGCTGCAAGTAAAAGATTAGGTAGGTACATAATTATAGTGCCTATGTATTATAAACAAAATCAATAAAATTAAATTCTTACTTGTGACAAATAACATCGCAATTTTCAGATGAACCAGTTATTTCGTCATGCCTATTATCAAATAAGCCGAGGTCTTTTTCTGAAAAAAAAAAAAAGAAAAACATTTGGTATTTTTAGCTTCTATTTATTGTTATTATAGCTTATACAGGGTGGCCCAAAATTCGAGGATCAAACGCAACTAGGGGTTAGATGGGGTCATCAGCTGCAAAAAGTTGTTCTACGGGAGGTCCTTAAGGTCAACCCCTGCAGAGTTATAATTTATTTTGTATTTTTATGAGAAAATTGACTTTTTTTAACTAATTCTTATTAAAATTCGAAAAAATCTACATCCTGTATCTTTTTATAATTTTCACTAGATTGGTACTGATGAGTCCTTGCGTTAGACATGCTATTTATGGTTGTTTATTGGGTGTGTTGAAGATAATATTAAGTTTAACGAATTTTTTTTTATCAAATAATAACTTTTTATTTACTTCGGACCCCACTGTGAAAAAAAAATACTCTACCGAAAAGTGACCCTGTATTACAAGTTTTGGCGCATTTAATAGGGATTCTGAAAAGGTATTACACATGGCCATGAGTGGCTCTAATATCTTTCTAGGACGAAAAAACAAAACAACGATTGTGAAATAATTGTTTTATTAAGCGAAACATTTTACAATAAATGCTCAAAATTCCTGCCTCTGGCCATAATACATCTGCACCGTCTAATAAAATTCCTACGTAACCTACGGAATGCACCTCTGTTGTTAGTAACTTGTACCCTAGCAAATTCGAGCTTTTGTCGTAGTTCTTGTTCGCTATTGTTCTCTCCTTGGTAAACTATTTCTTTAAAATAGCCCCAAATAAAAATATCTAATGGATTTAAATCGGGCGACCGGGGTGGCCACGCAATATGTCCGCCTCGACAAATCCACCGGTTCAAAAATTAAATACTGAGCACCATTCAGCCTTGCTGGCATTTCATGCAGCACCAACTGCTGGCCAATTATACCAGCCCACATGTTAATACCAAACAGATGCTGGAATCGATCATTTCTTATGATATGGGGGTTTACGCTGAAGTAAAAATGTAGATTCTGGATATTGAATACTCCCATTCTTCTAAAAGTTGACTCATCCGTCCATAAAACCTTGTTGAAGAACTGCGGATCCTCTCTGTGGTATCTTAGCATCTCTCTGCAAAACCGCACTCTAGGTTCAGTCACCGGGCAGCAAATCTTGCACCCTTTGCACATGGTAGGCGTGATATTTGTTTCTATTAATGGCACGTTGCACCGTCGATCTTGGAATCCCGAGATTACGGGATATTTGGCGTTGACTTATACTAGGATCCAATCGTAATTCTCTCAGCACTTCGTCTTCATTTTCAAATTGCACCACTGGTCTGCCTGCTCTCGGAGCATGCTGACCGCGTAAGACTCCCTCCATGTACGAATTATGTACGCGCATAAAGACCCTGTAGTCCGGAAAACGATCACGGTTAGGGTAGCGTTGACGATATTCCCTGATAGCAGCCCGGGCATTACCGCCGCAATAGCCATACAGGTAATGCATTTCTGCATACTCCCGTTGGGTGTATTCTCTCCTCGCAGCAGCCATCTGTCCACTTTTGTAGCCGATCCGTCTGATTCCGAATCTAGTCCGATTCACACAGCACTGGTCACAGGTAGGCAATCTATCACAAGTCCGAAAAACAAAGCGTAGATCAAAGGAAAGAAACTGATCACAAGTCGTCGTAAAACCGAGAAAAAGAACACGTGCGTACTCACAGGCAGGAAGCGAGTCACTAAAGAACACTAAACATTCTGGAGAAACATGCTCACGCGCATCCCCCGGCCCCCGCCCCGGCTGGCCCTGCCTTTTGTTTCCTAGAAAAGATATCGCTACCTGAACTGACGGGCGAACCGGCCTTTTATTGACAAAGGATTAAATGGTTAGTGTAAAAGAGAGGCAGAGAGTCTTTGTCATTAATTCTATTAGTTCCAGTTTATTTTTAAATAAGCCTAACCGAGTTTTATGGTTAGGTTAACTTTGGCCTTGCTACGAATAATCGTCCTTGAAAGATATGAAAGCCACGCGTAGCCATGTGTAATACCTTTTCAGAATCCCTATTAAATGCGCCAAAACTTGTAATACAGGATCACTTTTCGGTAGAGTATTTTTTTCACAGTGGGGTCCGAAGTAAATAAAAAGTTATGATTTGAGAAAAAAAAAATCGTCAAACTTAATATTATCTTCAACACACCCAATAAATAACCATAAATAGCATGTCTAATGCAAGGACTCATCAGTACCAATGTAGTGAAAATTATAAAAAAGATACAGGATGTAGATTTTTTCGAATTTTAATAAGAATTAGTTAAAAAAAGTCAATTTTCTCATAAAAATACAAAATAAATTATAACCCTGCAGGGGTTGACCTTAAGGACCTCCCGTAGAACAACTTTTTGCAGCTGATGACCCCATCGAACCCCTAGTTGCGTTTTATCCACGACTTATGGGCCACCCTGTATAAGGTGGAGGTACTTACGTATTGGAATAACTTCCGTGTTGATATATTCGACCGTTTTTCTCCTGTAAAAATAATTCGATTTTAAAGGTTTTTTTTTATATACTTAATTATAGAAATGTATTTAATAAATATATGTACATCGTAGTAGTTTAAATAAGATAAAGATAAATTTATTTGTTCAAACATGTGTAACATGATATATGAATATGTACATGTAGATGGAAACATTTATTTTACCGGACCAACATGTTTTGCCTGACTCGGCGTACAAAATATTTATATGTTATTAATGAATTAAATTAATGTCAGTTTCATATAAAATTAGAGTCAGTGCAAAATATAGTAAATAATTCAAATCAAATAAAAAACATAATCGCTGAGATTTGAACCCAGGTATTCTAGACTGTAAACCCACACTTCTTTTAAATACGCTACTGTATCATTTGAAAGAGGCACCAAAAATACAGACCATATGAACTGATTGCACTTACTTAAACGTTTCCAAAATTCATAGTTTTATGGTTATAAAAATAAATATTTAGTAATAATATAATGCTCTATCTTACCTTTTAATTTCGTTCATAAGTTCGGCATTTGATTTATATGAACGTTTTTTAATTTTTAGTCCTCGCAACGGGTTTCACTTTCTTTCCCATGACTTTCCATTTCTTTCTTCTTTTTTTTTTCTTTTTCTTAAGCCAGTATTCTATTAAGCATGCGATATGCATGGCTTGCATTCTAAATTCGAAATTTTACCTATGTGACGGAACTTATGGCCCGACTACGTAATGAGACATTATGTGGAAGAGAAAATAATATCATTGGCTTCCGTTATACCTGTCATAAACATGGAAACATACATTATACTTAATTACTTCATTCTATTTTCTCCGTTTTGAAAATACCTCCGTTGTCAAATGTGGTACTCAAGAAATGAGATCATAAATCTCTGACGTTTGCATATTGTACCTACCTAACTCATCATTATCCTCTCAGTCTGCTGATTGCTGGGCGTAGGCCTTATCTAAGCATAGCCACAAATATCGGTACTGCGTTGCCCACATCCAGCGGATTCCCACGACCTTCGCTTGGTCATGAATATATTTCAATAAAACCGAACAAGTGCGAGTTGAAGTCTCGTTGTGAGATTTCCGTACAATGAATATTTTATCAACCATGTTTTTTTTATCCCGAGAACAAACTTAACATTGTAGTTGTAAAACATGTTCTCCCATTCATTCCAACTGCAAATAAGTTTGTACGCACAATATTAAGAGATTTATCATGTTATTTTTGCACCATAGACTTCTTATAGGTGTTCCTGTAATCTGTAAGTAAAGAACTATTTACCGATTGTTTTTTTTTTTTTTTCATAACTTTGGGCTCTGTAGTTTCGGAGATAAGGGAAGGGAGAATGGACAATTTTCTTAATTAACTTTAAAACTATTTATTTTAAAATTATGAAAAAATATATATACGAGGGTCATTCAATAAATACTTAGCCTACAAAAAGTAAACGAAAATTTTGGAAAAGTGGCAATTTATTTTTCAACAAAGTCTCCTTTTAGTTCGATACACTTAGCCCAGCGATGCTCCAACTTTTTTAACCCGTCCGAAAAATATATTTTGTCAAACTCTGCAAAATAGGCCTCCGTGGCGGCGATGACCTCCTCATTCGATCCATATCTATTCCCGGCGAGTGATTTTTTCAGATTAGGAAACAGAAAGAAGTCACAAGGGGCCAAATCTGGAGAATACGGTGGATGGGGCAACAATTCGTAGCGTAATTCGACCAATTTGGCCATGGCAACGGCAGACGTGTGAACCGGTGCGTTGTCGTGGTGAAACAGCACTGTTTTCTTCGCCAGATGGGGTCGTTTTTTCTTTAATTCGGCGTCGAATCGGCCCGATAAATCGGCATAGTAAAGCCCTGTAATTGTTTTACCCTTCTCGAGGTAATCGATGTAGATCACACCTTGTGAATCCCAGAAAACGGTGACCATAACTTTTCCGGCCGATTTTACAGTTTTCGCCTTCTTTGGAGCACGTTCCCCGGTCTGGATCCATTGTTTTGATTGCTCCTTGGTTTCTGGTGTGTACCAGTGGATCCAGGTTTCATCGACGGTCACAAAACGACGCAAAAACTCCACTGGATTCCGCTTAAACAGCGCCAAACACGTCTCCGATGTGGTCTCACGGTTGCGCTTGTTTTCTGGTGTGAGTAAACGCGGCACCCATCGCGCCGACAGCTTTCTCATGCCGAGTTCCTCGTGAAGAATATGATGCACTGTTCCTTCTGAAATGCCTACAGTCTCAGCTAGCTCCCGAACCTTCAATCGGCGATCTGCCAATACGAAATCATGGATTTTTTTAATGTTTTCCTCCGTAGCAGCTGTTTTCGGTGCATCTGGACGTGGTTCATCAAAAACCGACGTACGGCCACGTGCAAACTCGTTGAACCAATTCTTGACGGTGGCCATCGATGGAGAAGAGTCACCGTACACAGCATCCAAGTGCTCTTTGATTTCGATGCGCGTTTTCCCTTCCAAAAATAGGAATCGAATCACCGAACGATATTGCTCTTTTTCCAGACACGTTCGCTTCCATAAGTTGTCAAATTAAAACAAATGAAGGGATTGGAATGAAAATTTGAAAAAAGAATTAAAAAAGAATGTGCTACACTGTGGTAAAACTCTTTTGAAACTACAGCGCCCTCTAGCGTTGAGGCTAGGTACTTATTGAATGCACCTCGTATTTGAGATCCTCACAAAAAGCCCTTTCATTTGATATGTCACACGGTACAGTTAGCAAACTTTTTTTTAAATTTTCTAGTTTGCCCGCCAAAAGTGACCCTCATAGTCATAATTC
This sequence comes from Atethmia centrago, assembly GCA_905333075.3. Classification (NCBI taxonomy): domain Eukaryota; kingdom Metazoa; phylum Arthropoda; class Insecta; order Lepidoptera; family Noctuidae; genus Atethmia; species Atethmia centrago. Next base: position 22,323,994 of record HG995374.1, on the reverse strand, counting down.
ATTTATTTACGCTACACGTCCGTGTTTGGGTCACAGAAGTTCATATGTGTACCAAATTTAAAGTAAATCGGTCCAGTAGATTCGGAGCAAATCGGCTGTGACAGACGGACACACGAGTGATCCTATAAGGGTTCCGTTTATCCTTTTAAGGTACGGAAATGCTAATAAATAACATAATTATCAAATTGTTACAGAAATTCAAAATAGCATGTCATCAGTCGATGAATAAATTGGATTGATATTGGATCCAAAATAGAGGCTCATTCACATGCTAATAAAATTTTATTGGATAACGTGTTGTAATCTCTCACGCCTACGCTACACTGAGAATATTTTGTAAACTCATTCAAAAGATATCAAGCTTACGAGTGCGGCCAAGAATTTCATATACGTAGAGTTTAGTGTTTTAATACGTAGCAGATTTGTAGTGACGACTGTTTTCGTTGAGTGACTGGCGATTCATCCTGTTCCCATTGGTTTGTATTGACTGATTGATCAGTGATTACAATAAGAGAAATGACAATTCGCACTGTAAAACAATCGTGCCATCATAATTATAAATGAAAAGCTCCATTCACTTAGGTATACCTACCACCTACAAAACTTAGAACGGAAAAACGCCATAAAACGGACGAAAATAATATAAGAGGTTTAATTTTAAAGAATGGCGTAAACGACTTACATCTTACGTTCCGCTCTGTCTGCGAAGACATTTTAACGTTCAGAACGTGCATTTTTCAAATACGTAATTCTTAGAGGCAGTCCAAGCGCCTACGGATTATAATTATTTAGGAGGTACGCACAACAGTTGTCAGGCGTATTTTTGGCACCGTAACAACTTTGTCATCTCCGCTCCCGACAGCCGCGTCGATGACAACTCGTGTAACCGACACGTAATGCCATTCATGGCGACGACATGTCACGTCACAGTAATTGCCTTACATGATCTTTTAATTAAATGCAGCCCCATGCATAGAAAAGAAATAAAATGCGTTTGTGAAGTTAAAAGTGCTATAATAGAGAACTATCGCTGCCTTTATCAAATACTGCAGTTTGCTCAATGTTTAGAGATTTAGAATCTATTAATGGTCAATACTTAACTTATCATTTGCTTGACATTACGTCTCATACAGGAAAATCCTTAATACGTTTGCCCCGTTTGAATTCTGATGCTTAACCCTTTATTTATTTATTATTTAACAGTTTATGTACACACATATGAACAGACAAGAAGAAAGGAACAGAAAAATACGTACAAAGGTGATGCTTATTTCTAATGAAATCTCTTCCAGCATACCTGCAGTAGGACAGTATACATAGAGATGTAGACAACGTGTGTAAAGTAAAAGAGAAAACAAAATAATACATAAAAATAAAATAAAACTATTCACTAATTTAATTATACAATAAGATAATATACTTACATAAATACATACTTCTAAAATAAATATCACTAAAATACTTATTAACATATAATTATTAGTATAAAATAATAAATACATAATATGCAACTATGGCAAAGTGGAAAGATAGTGTTCTTTCACTCTTCTTTTAAAAACAGCAACTGTTTGACAGTCCCTAATGTCAGGCGGAAGTGAATTCCACAGCCGAACCGCGTGCACAGTGAAGGAGTAGGAGTAGAAGTCGGTAGAGTGGAGAGGATTTAAGGAGATTTCTAAGATGCGACCTGCAAGTTGCATCAGAAGGACGGGCGAAGGAAAAACGTTCCCGCAGATAGGATGGCGTACTAGGATTATGAAGGCTGTTAAATAGCAGACACAATATCCGAGAGTTCCTGCGAAGACGAAATGGGGAGCCACTTGAGAATCTTGCGAAAGTTAGAAACATGATCATACTTATTGGAATGGTGCCCAAAAAATTGCGCCCATCACATTAGACCTTATGAATGACGTGCTTACATAAAACCTGCCCTGCACAAGAGCACATACGGATCTTTGTGATCTCCAGTAGATTATTTCACCATATTTGTGACCATCATCTTCTGTTCCCATCGCGACGTTTCCTCCGTTTACGTTTATCACGTTTGTTCGAAAGAATCTGTGTCACACAGATTCGTTTCACATAGCATATTATCAAGGTCATAGTTCAAAACTTTTGACGTACACATAAACAAGTACAGAATATATCTTCGTTTTTTTATTACTTAGATAAATTTTGCTCTTGGTAAAACCATGTAAATGACGTTTGCGGTAGAATGAATAGTGCTGTCTACCCTCTGAGGCGTATTAGCTGCGAGATATCTTGAAACGCTGCAATTACTGCGTACCACCGTTATATAGCGATATGCTATCATTCTTTGGGGTCGTTGTGTGGAAATTGATCAAGGATTCGTGATACAAAAAAGTGTTTAAGGGTTATTTTTGGGCTGAAACTATTTGTTTCAGCCCAAATAAAACCCAAGTCTTGTCGCCCTTTCTTAAGAAAAATATAAGATACTTTACCGTACATCTTTATCTTGGAATCATGTATATTCGTTTTCAAGCATAAGATTATTTTTCAACAAGCGACTAGGTACTATAGGTACTCTCGATCTCATAATAGTCATAATACTAACAAGTTCAACCCAAGACGAAACTCACTCTCACATCCAAAAACAGCTTTATCATTTGTATCAAATTCTATAATCAAATTCGGAGTACAATAAAAAATATTCCATTTTATGGTTCCGTAGTAAACAAGGAACCCTTATAGTTTCGCTATGTCCGTCCGTCTGTCTGTCTGTCGCCGCTGTAGCTCAGAGACGCTTAGTACTATAAAGCTGTAATTTGGTACAGGTATACAATGTGTCTGTACACGGTGTGGCGAAAATTAAAGGTTTGGTACAGACCATCAAATTGAACAGATTTCTCCCGGGGACCAACATCTTAATCCTGAACAAAAAATCTGTCGTCCCATACAAAACTTCAATACCTACTCGACCAAATGTATGGGACAACTGATATTTTTTCGCGATTACGACGTTGGTCCCCGGAAGAAAGTTATTCAGTTTGATGGTCTGTACCACACCCTTAATTTTCGCTACACCGTATACAGACACACTGTATATGTATATTAATTACGCCAACAAAGTGCTAAAATAAAATCTTGAAACAAAAAGTGCAAAAATTTTTTTGGGGTTCCTCCCATGCACGTAATGTGGGGTTAGTGTTTTTTCTCGTCTGCCCTATGGTGTGGGGTATCGTAGGATTAGGCAGTTCAAAAATATTGGGGGTCTGTGAACACCACTTTTCGATTCAAGGATCCGCTTGCGTAATATTAAGCATTAAAGTGCTAATTTTTGTTAGAGTCAAGTGTCCCGGTGCCAGCTAAATGGTTGTTAATGGAGATGTAAAAAAATGGTAGTACGAGTAGTACATACATATAATGAAATTAAAAGGAAAACTATCACAGCTAAGTGGGCTTCACAAGTTAACGAGTAATAGTCAACTTAAATTTGCAGTTGGAGAATTGACCGTGGCATATATCGATGTATGGGAGAACATTTTTTTCAACTACAATGTTAAGTTGGTTTTTGGGATAAATTCATCCCAACTTCCCAACTACGGAACCCTTCATTGTGCGTGGTCCGACACGCACTTGCACGGTTTTCTTTAAAATTTAAGTGTAATTTAACAAAACTACTCATTGATAAATGCTTTTATAGTTCCTAGACTATTAGTTGTAAATTGTAGTAAGTATAATGTCATTTATGAATTAATCGTTACCAAAGTGAATTGAATTTAATATAATTTACTAATCGCATGCATTATTCAAGTTAATTAATTAATCTTTTTGTGTGTAAAAAGTTTAAATAAATAAATTTAAATATGTAAAATTTGCACGCCGACATTAAAGGCATAATAAGTGATCGATGTATTTCTATTTTATTCTAAGAAATTTCTGTACTTTTTTATGCAAATAAATTAATGATTTTGAATCAAAATCATTAATTTATTTGCAGTTTCGGTTTCGTATTGTAAAATCAAAATTTTTGATTTTACAATACGAAACCGCGATGATGAGATCTAATATAGACCAGAGTACAACCATGGGAGTACTTGCCTACTTTGTATTACCATATTACAAAATTATAGATTAACAACTTTATGAGAGTTAAGCTACGCTTACCACGGTTGGTCCGTGGATGGGTGACCATCTTTACATACCAAGACACCTCCGTGCCTCGGAAAGCACGCTAAGCTGTTGGTCCAGGCTGTCATTTGTAGATCTTTGACAATCGTTACGGGTCGTCAGAAGCTCGAAAGTCTGACAACCAGTCTTACCAAGGGGTATCGTGTTACCCAGTAACTGGGTTGTGGAGGTCAGATAGGCAGTCGCTCCGTGTAAAATACTGGTATTCAGCTGTATCCGGTAAGACTGGAAGCCGACGCCAACATAGTTGGGAAAAGTCTAGGCAGATGATGAGAGTCTAATAAACATTTCAAAACTGTTGAGTGATAGATGACGAACTGCAACAGGAGTAGATAACCTGACAGAGAGAAAACTTTATACAAACTCGCAATGATAGGCACAAAGCGCGGCAGGATGAAAGTTAGTAGTGCCGCGAAGTTCGTGTTAATTCGGAAACACGAAGATTACCGAAGCGCATACTTGTTCTGGTTTAACTGTCTTCGTGTACTCGCAGACGCACGTCGGAGGCGGGGTCGCACAGCGAGTGCGAGTCGGAGCCGTACCGCGTGGTGCCGCCGCCCGCCACCTACCCCGACTACAACAACATCAACAACAACCTCAACATACTCGACATGGACGACGACTCCATCAAGATTGAGGCCAGGCTTGAGGTAATACTCCATCTATAGATCTAGCACCTATACAAGGTGATGATTTGAGATGGCACTGTAAAGCACGTTTATGCTAATGGAAATCGTTACCTAACTTTTGTAGTTACAAATTATGTTTCGATTGACTGGCTGAACTGAGGTCAGAAAATGATTTTATTACTTTTTTTTTCACTGCTCTTATTGTACCATTTCAAATTACCACCCAGTTCCACTTGTAAACAATGTATCAAATATTAGAGGATTTTAAAGTAGCATTAAGAGCGATCAGCATTGTTTTACCTATAATAAAGCAATGTGTGACGTGGTGTGTAGTGGTCGGGAAGCGCGCGGGGCGGGCGCGGCGCGCGGGGCGTGCGCGTGCCGCGCGGGGCGTCGTCCGGCGAGTCGGCGGCGTCCACGCCCGTGCACGCGCGCCCCACCGCGCTCAAGAAGAAACGCAAACCTCAGGTACAACCCACCTAGCTTACACGACACCTGCTATAGAATACTAGTGATATGATTGAAACTTAATTATTTCACTCGCACAGCACTTTTTTAGGTAGCCTTCCCACCACCGCAGCATTAAAAATGTGGCACTGACTAGATATCCAGAAAATAAGCCAATCTTCTTAAAATTGTGTTGACATAGGCAAGCTTAAGCTTATTATACAGGTTGAAATTGAAAACTTGCGACAAACTGAAATGGGACATTGTATACATCATTATTAACAACTTTTACTAAGGGACCAAAGCTGTAATCCCAAAAAAAAAAACTGCTATTCCTACATTTTGATGAGGTATTGCGAACATAAATGTAGGGGACAGCAGTTTTTTTTTTGGGATTGTAGCTTTGGTCTCTTAGTAAAAGTTGTTCATAATGATGAGTACAATCTCCCATTTCGATTTGTCGCATGTTTTCAATGTCACCCTGTATACGCTTTGGCACGCCATTGCCAGTGGACATTACAGCTCAATGGACAATCTCGCTAACCTCGATTAAATTCAAAACATGACAAAAGTAACTTTACCGTTACTTTGATGAAGTTGTAGTAGGTATATCCCTACAATTTATAAAATGCACAGTTGTAGCAACTTTTCAGTTCAGTTTCTGTTTATAATTCGTTTCTTCTAGACAGATTGCAGTTTAGAAACATCGCACATCGTGGTATGTACTGAGTTCTCGGTTATTCGTCAGTGTCTTCGCACCGGGTATTTGTCTAGCATACGACGGCAACCCCGCAATCATGCTGCGTAGATTGATATGCTGCACTAGCGCCACGCCGCGTTGACGCAGCGATAGCGTCGCGTTTTCGTAGCGTCTACGCTGAACAAATACTAGATGCGAAGGCATCCTTAGTAACAAGACCAAGATAGTCCCATGTTTACATCGGGCAAGACCTTGGCAGCCGTATGTCACAGTAGAATCAGCTGGAGCGTAGCCAGTGATGTTGTTTAGAGATTGCGCTGTACTGCATATTATTATTAGTTATCATACTATAGTAAAGTCAACCGCAAGTCTATGGTAATTTGTCTTTGACCGCGTCTTTATTTCGTAGCAGTAGAAGCGATTTTCATAGTTCAAGTGTTACTACTGTCGTACGGTTGATGGTATCTATTTCAGGCTGTAAACTAAATGAATTGCCACATTAATCGTTGAAATCATAATCGGTGTTTATGATAGCGGCATAGACTAAATGTATTAATGATTTGTTGTAGGACTGGCGCACTAAGGGCGCGTACAGACCGGTGGAACTAGACGCTCCTTCCTCGGACGAACCTCTTGCGGAAGCGCCCTGCGATAACCTGCCTGTCTCTGATGGAGGTAGGTGAATTATTTTGCAACAAGCCTTTTTCCGTGGGAGTTCCCATCGGCAAAAACGTCTAACTTCCATAGAAAATTTTCATCCCCCAATTTAACCTCTTTAGGGAATTAATTTTCATATCTCTTACCTTAGTGCTCATTTTAGTTATAGTAAGGAACTGTTGTGCAGCTTCATGCTTCTACACCCAGCGGTTTCTAGGCAGTGCGTTGTCTGTCACTGAATACATTTAAGATTTTTATTAGGTAGATCAGTGGTGGCCCAGTAGTAACGGCTGCGACTTACGAGTTGTATGTGTTAGATTGGAAACCCGACAGGCGTTTTACTTTTTTATAAAGAATTTCATCACCACTGCTCTCAAAACGGTGAAGGAAAACATCGTGAGGAAACCTGCACATCCTAGAACTAATAATTCGAAGACATGTGACATCTACCAACCAGCACTGGGCCCGCGTGGTGGATGACGGCCCACTCCCACTTACAGGCATTCTCTCTGTGAAACATTATAGGCAGATTGTGCTATTAAGTAGATATAATATAATAGAACTGCTCATGTAGTAATAAAATTTATATTATTTCGGTTTTTTAGTATTTATTCGTCAATAATAGTGCAGGTAAGTAAATGAAAAAGTCCTGAACATTTGGATTAACGACGCAACTGTATATCAACTCTAATACTCTAATGTTAACTCGATATTTTTATACAGTCATCGTGTGTACTTCATCTTATCTTTATATCTAAAACAAAATTTTAAAACACGACTCAATTTTCATCGTAACTGAGTGTGCATATATTCGCCAGTAGCCGAGTCGCCCCTAGCGGCGGTCCCGCCGCCCCCGCCGCCGCCACAGCCGCCCCTCATCGACATCGACCCTAAAGACTCGAAGCCAGTCAGCAAGCCCAACGGCGATATCAAACCCCTCAGAAGAGAATCCAAAGGATTTAGGTAACATATCAAGTAATTAGTAGTAGCAACGTCTGTCACAGGTTTTTTAGCAAACACCATCGCTTCGTACAAATAAAGGGGAAGGGGGGTATTTATATGGCGTCAGTTTCGATCCCTGGCTAAACTAGAGCTTTTTAAAAATCTATTGATTTAGTTATCTCGTGAATCGAGGTCATGTTTCCTTTGAGCACCTTTATTTATCAGTTTCGGTTTTCGCCCTGAAGTCTTGTCTCAAAAAAATCACCCAATATTCTACATGTCTGTCTCGTTTATGTGGGTGTACTAGGTGCATCTCTTACGTGCGTAGTGTCTAGATTATGATCAATAGTGCCACAGTTGTTCGACTAGTGGGTAGGGTAATGCCCCGAGATATTTATATAGCAGCGGGGACATAATCAAGCCAATGACAAAGGCTTTCTGAAACCAAATTCAGTAACAATCGTTTGCAACACGCATTAGGGTAAGCATAGTACTTAAAGAAGTGATTTTTATTCAAATCACGACCCATCTGATTGAGGAAAACATAACAACGAAGGCTGTCAATGGCGCCGATTCCCTTGTTCACAAACTAAAGTAAATTTAAGTTCAGTGCATCTTTTTCTTTCTATTTCATTAAGAAAAGGACAGAAGATACATTTTAGTTTAGTCCTGTCAAATTAATCAGCGCTTGACGTAAATTGACGTAATTTTAGTGGGCAAGTTTTTAATCACGTCTAAACTTGTATAGAGTAGTGACAGGAGCTGATTAATTTGACAGGACTAAACTAAAATTTATCTTCTGTCCTTTTCTAAATGAAATAGAAAGAAAAAGATGCACTGAACTTAAATTTAGTTTAGTTTGTGAACAAGGGAATCGGCGCCATTATCTCATAATATTTTTAAGATCCCTTTTTATTCGATAAACCACAATATAGTTCCGCCCGTAGTTAATTTACTGACATGCGGGTTGCTGACCGCAGAGTCATCTGACGCCACCGGTGACATACATGTGACCGTTACATTACTAGTGGAGGTAGTACCGGAGTGGAGAGATTTATGAAGCTGTGATGAAAATAAAATATTGTTGATTAATTATGACGGATTTTCATCATCATACACATTACCAACGTCAGGCATACAGTGTTACTATACTAAAGTTCAATTTGTACTATATCAGTGGACTAACTTCTGCCTTCATTTCCTGATCTTCGATCGCTACAATAAAATAAAATAAAATAATGTATTAAAGGACAATGGGCAAAAATGTATGGGACGTGGTACCCGCTCCAATAGTCATCATTAATATATCATTGAAAAGACATTTTGATGCACAAAAATGTCTACCATGGCGCTTGTCGCTATTCACGTTTGGGAAGCAGTAATCTCACTAAGTTTTATAAATGAGAATTTACTACAAACTATTTATATTAGTAAAATAAAGCTAGGATAAGATTGACTTAGACGATGATATAACACACTTAGGATTCTATTATTAAAAGAAGTAAGAAAACAAGCGTTCTTCAAATAAAAATCATATATTTTAGCAATAAGTGAGTAGATTTAAAACATTACATATCGGCATCAACTATAACAGCATTAAGGAAAGATGCCGGAGCAGTAAATCCCGTATGCCTCGCATAGCCTAGGTACCATACGATGGACACTATATGTGCACAAGTGCCCATCGTACGTCGCCCGGTTAAACATGTGCAATATTGTTGGACAATAGTATTTGCACTGTTGATCAATATGTAACAAAAATATGTTTTTACACGGACATGTCGCGACTGGATTCGTCCACGCAAAAGCCAGGCATCTTCGTGTATACCATAGTCTGGCAGATCTTCAAGTGCTCCCTCTCTGTACGTTTCAATAATATACAGACCATTTGACAAATGCTCGGCACAGTAAGATCTTGCCAGCTTGAGTTGGTATGTACCTAGCGCTAGTAGAATTATATCCTCCTCCGTCATTGAAGGGAAGTTTTCTATCTGGCTCGCTTCTATCCTCTGAAAATCTACTCTTCTGTGATTAAGCCGTTTTCTCTCTACATACATATGCAGAAGATTCGGGGTATCTATTTTCTGCCTTATAATATTGACGAATTCGTCTGCGTGTATGCTATCCACGATGGGTTGGTGGAAGTGGTTCGTGATAGCTGTGGCTATCTTAAAATCGGTGAACTTATTGGGCAATGACTTATTAAAATATTTTTTCCACAAGAGCTTAAAATCACGCTTAAACCGGCCGTTTACCACTTCCACAACCCACCGGCATAGCGTTACCGATCGAGCTTCGTTGGATTGTTCAGTGGTCAGCTGTGTCTCTTGACGGTTCTTTGTTGGCGGGACATAGGATTCATACCCACATTCATCAATGAGGTCCAAGCTGTCCCTAAAACCTCGATCCAAGATAAAAGCATCGTTTGTTCGGAGTAACCAATGTAGTAGATGTTGTCCATCATTCATAATGTCGCTCATTATTTGCGCATCTGTTTTTGTTGCAGCGTATGGACCCATTACATCTAATATGTATCCATCAGTACATACAAGTAGGAAAGGTTTCAGTAGATTCTGAAACTTGTGTAAACTGTAGGACAATCTTTGGAATAAGAAGTTCGAGCTTTTATTTATGTAAATGTAAGTACCATCGCCAATCAATAATAACTTATCATTATTTTCATTTCCAAATAATGCTTTTGGTACAGTGAGATTTTTTTCCAATAATCGTGATCTGTCAATGTGATCCACTCCCAAATGCATACCGACATAATTGTTATTGAGACACTCCCTCACAATAACCAACAAACGTTCAAGCTTTCGTCGTGACATGTTAAATAATGTCGCAAGTCTTTCATCTGGGTCCCCTGTACGCAGTTTTGTAAGATAAATACCTAATGCAGTTCTCGGTTCCCTACATCTTTCATTTAGTGTAGGTGTTTGTACCAACATAGCATCAAACTCTTCGCACTTGCGTCCTATCCAAAAGTGCATCTCCTCGTTGGTTAAAGCGCCTCTCGTGTTGAAGTCTAGCCGAGGTCCACGTTGTAAGGTCATTCTTAACATGTCACAAATGTCAGTAAACTGGTCTGTATTAAAATCATGAGTGGCATTACATGTTTGAGGTAGCTCATCCCAAACATTGTTCTCTAAGTGCTGTGTACACACTCTTGCACCATTTGGAATATAAAGCTTATATTCACAAAAGATGTGAGTTTTTATTGTTATCGGGATTCGATGGCGAGTTGTGTTTGGACAGCCGTTAAATATACAATGTCGTGGTGTGTTTGGAGCTCGTGTATACTCTGAAACTTGAAATTCCTGAACATTTTGCACTGCTTCCAACACTGCTTCCGGCATTGCTTCAGGCTTTGCTTCAGGCATTGCTCCGGGCACGGCAGGGTTCGCAAGACTTATCACTGCATTATCAGCGGACTGCCAACATCGGTGACACACACGTCGTGTGCCATCGAACACCACCTGAAAGTAGTAAAAATACAATTGAATGTTTTTTTTTTTGTATAAGTACCTTTTTTTTTAACTAAGTAAAAAAAACTGAGAAAACAATATCACGTATATTGACACGTATTTTGACTTTCGAAGGTCCGATGACTCCACACGTGCGCACAGTGTCCAGGTAATATCGAGTTAGAAAGGATAGGCCCTTTTGTTTGTATTGCTAACCTTTATCTATTGTTATGGGTAATGACCGTCTTAAATGGCATCAAATGTGCTTATTTAAAATGAAGAACATAATATACTTAGATTAAGAAAACAAACGACACGGACGAAGGGATGGTGAAATAAAACTACACTTAGATTATAATAATGGAAGTCCTTACCTCCAGAACGGCATGTTCATGAATAAACGCAGCGAACTCAGGGCGCGTTCTTGACAGATTAGCTGTCAAAACATGTTGTTGGTATCTTCTGGTATATAAAGCTCGCCGACACATTACACAGTTGAGACGTTCCATTGCGATATTCCAGTTCGAAAAGCAAATCAGTATAGTCCACAACACTAGCACAGGTCAACGTTAATAGCGGGTAACTAGTCCAGTAGGAGCGCAGGGGTCAGTAGTTAATAAAACCGAGTTATAAAAGCACAAAAGAAACTCAAACAGCAGCTAAACGTCGTCACAAGCGCAATACGAACGATCGACTGACGCGGACACCGACGCCCAGTGTTGCCAGACGACGAAGGCGTGTCCTCGTACAGATATGGTCTGAAATCTCGTATTTTGTCAACACAACCTCGTACATACCATTTATTTAATAAATTGCTTAAAATCAATTGATTTTCTTGTCAACTATCTCATAACCAAGCACTCTACAAAGCAGTTTCGTCAAAAAGTGTCCAGGTGGTCGCAGGTGGCAGGTCGTACAACCGGAATTTTGCTTTGGATACTGTATGTAGTATCCGAACTGTACCTACTATAGTGGACGTGGAGTAGAGTGGAATTAACATAGACATATTTTCTACGTTAACATATCTTAAAGAAACAATACAAGTAAAATGAATGAAATGAAACCTTTCGTACGTACACACCATAGATTCATTTCGTATAGTCAGAGGCGCGTTCCAAAATATGACTTGTAACAACGAATCTCGTACAAAATCGTACGAGGATGGATGTAAGCTCGTACCTCGTACCAGGACCACTAAATCTCGTACATGTACGAGAAATCTCGTATGGATGGCAACACTGCCGACGCCTCCCTCACTGCTCCTGCGCACACCCCGCGCTCAGGAGCAGCGGGGCTCGAGTTAAAAGGAGGCCGGGTGCATGGTGAAGTCTGACGTAAAAGCATTATTAATAGAAAACATGAACGGAAAAATGCAGAAAATATTACCTTGGTACCTACTCATTATTTTAAGTAGAGTAAGTGGTACCTAATATACTCGTATTATGTATGTTTATCGCCGGGGCCACGGGACTGTCTAAACAGGTTACCGTGATCCGGGAACGCAAATGGCAACCGAACGAATAGGGTTTTTATTAGTTAGTAAGACTGTCGTTTATCTCCAAACGCAATCAGATTTGAGACTGGCGGCTATAGTAAATATTGTTCCTCTTGGTAAGACCTTTTAAACGACACTACAACCATATCTATTGGAGCCGGGTACCATTTTGCTCATTCTCCTTTCTAATGCATTTGTTTTTAGTTGGGATATTATCAAATACCTTCTCCCGCTCTGGGCGGAGCGGGAGGGTGTGTCAGACTCTTACTGACTAAAATATCGGTATCCCTTTCGTACTTTCCCACGACCCTGGCAGGCATCGGCTCTAGTGGACCCCTATACTTGTGCTGACGACATCTCTTTGAGGCACGGGTGGAACACAACGCGCCGTCGACCCGGACCTGGTCCCTATCGGCCAGCGAGCTACACATTGCTCACCGTCAAATATCTAATGCTTGAGATCTAAATAAATGATGGGTTGCAGCCTTCTTCAACAGTAAAGCATCTGAGTACACTACACACCTCGCTCTGGGACGGTGTGTAGTGTGAATGAATGTGTATCAAAGTATCCCTATGTATCTCGCCACAGGATAGGGTCCGCGCGAAGGGTGACGGCGGGCGCGGCGCTCACGAACGGCGAGCTGCGCGCGCCGCGCCTGCTGGCCGGGGACGGCGACCCCGACTTCGGCACCCCCGTGTGAGGCCGCCGCACGGGGCGCGCCCCGCGCCTGCTGGCCGGCGACGGCGACCCCGACTTCGGCACCCCCGTGTGAGGCCGCCGCACGGGGCGCGCCCCGCGCCTGCTGGCCGGCGACGGCGACCCCGACTTCGGCACCCCCGTGTGAGGCCGCCGCACGGGGCGCGCCCCGCGCCTGCTGGCCGGCGACGGCGACCCCGACTTCGGCACCCCCGTGTGAGGCCGCCGCACGGGGCGCGCCCCGCGCCTGCTGGCCGGCGACGGCGACCCCGACTTCGGCACCCCCGTGTGAGGCCGCCGCACGGGGCGCGCCCCGCGCCTGCTGGCCGGCGACGGCGACCCCGACTTCGGCACCCCCGTGTGAGGCCGCCGCACGGGGCGCGGCCGCACTGTGGCGCACGCGACCCTTGCCACGAGGAAACATAAGTAGGGCGAGCGAGCGGCACACGTCAGGGCGTCCATCGACGTACTTAGTATTATTGGATCTCACTCTGCGTGTAATGGCCTACCGAATTTAGATTTAACAGTTATTCCTTCATTTACGCCGAGGTGATACCCGATTTTAGGTGCTTATTTTTCATTTCGTGTAAGATACCACTAAGGAAGTAGTTTACGCGTAGAGTTGCGCTCAGTCGCTTTTGTGTCCATAGTGATAGTGATCATGAGATTAGTTGATTAGCCGACTGTTTGGATCTCCATTTATGTGTGAATCATTGCCATTATACGGAGCTGAAAGTTCATATATATTGATCATACTTGTTTGGTTGTTTATTAATTTCTATCAATTTGCCTTGTTCGGGCTTTAAAATTGTATTTATTATCTAAGTATATAACTTGTAATTTATGCTGCACAAAACTGTTATTGCCAACGAAATATTGATGGATGGTGTATTAACACCAGACTTGTTAACGTTTATTTCTCGCGTTCACTAAACGCAAACTAATCACACGTTAAATATTGGCAAGTTGCCAACAAGTATAACTTTTACTAAACTGAAATCGGGTTCAACGTGATTAATGAGGACGAACGGAATGCGTCAGCTGATGCTATCTCACACATTAGATCAGAGCACATTGTGACCTTTTTTAATCAAATAAAACTATATCTCGTCCATCAACAGGCAATAACAGTAACTATTTACTATTTATAATTAAAGTTTATACATTTAAGAATTTAGATAATTTTAATAATCTCATGTGAGGTGCGTCAACCTGATTTATTACAATTTATTTTCGTTGTTTTGTTTATTTTTGTAACATTTTGTGTACATATTTTTAGATTTTGATTGTATATTTTAATATATAAAAAAAAATCTATGTGTAAAATATTAGAGCAAATGAAGGAAATTCAAATCAATGTGACGACTGATAAATAAAATAGTTAACAGTATCCATTTTTTACATTCCTATTTAGCTTCTACGTGTGTATGTTAATTGACAAGCGGATAATTATGAGATTTAAAATACTTAACAGTGAAAGCGAGCGCTCTTAATAATAAGATGTTAAAGTTAACGTGTTATACTTATTCAAGTAAAGATATATCTTTTAACCGACATTTTAAGTAGATATAAAATCCATTACGACATTTAATATGTCGAACGGTCCATGGTGAGTATAATTATAATACATATCAGCACGGCTCGCTGAGCGTAAAGACTAACTGACAACTGTCTAGTGATCTGGATGTCTGCCAATAATATTTCCGCACAAGATACTTCTCTAAAAATGTGTGCGTGTCTAAACACTAGCAGATAAACAATTAAAATTTAGAATAACACCTTTAAATAAATAGTGGTGCCGATTCCCTTGTTCACAAACTAAACTAAATTTAAGTTCAGTGAATCTTTTTCTTTCTATTTCATTAAGAAAAGGACAGAAGATACATTTTAGTATAGTCCTGTCAAATTAATCAGTGCCTGTCACTACTCTATACAAGTTTTAGACGTGATTAAAAACTTGCCTACTAAAATTACGGCAATTTACGTCAAGCGCTGATTAATTTGACAGGACTGAACTAAAATTTATCTTCTGTCCTTTTCTTAATGAAATAGTAAGAAAAAGATGTACTGAACTTAAATTTAATTTTGTTTGTGAACAAGGGAATCGGCGCCATTGTACAGTTATTATTTTCTTGATGCGGACGTTGAACTTTTGTCAATTTTATCAAGTCGTGATCCAAGTGATTGGCTTCACATTGTGGCACTAATTAAGTACATGTATGAAAATCAGTTGAATCTGTTCTTGTGTAGTTATAGTTCTGTCAGGTCACGCATGCACACGTACGGCGCCGTGTCCACGTCTCGTAATGTTTTTACAATAGAGTTATGTAATGGCTCATAGATTGAATAGTGTCTCGCTAGACTGCAGTCGAGTCAATGACATGCACGTGATCTTATAAATTGATAGTTAGACCGTTTCTAATGCGGCTGCATTTCACTCGCTGTCGAGTGATTGCCGCGCTATTTTGTTCTTAATATATTATGTCTACAACTAAGAACAAACTCGCATTTTATAACAAGCTCTTTCATTCTCATGTTGTATAAATAGATGCTAGAATCTATCCTATTTTATATGCACTCATTGAGCTATGTTATTTATAATATATATTTTTTATTTATAATATAAAGCTTTTATTATGTATGAACATTCCACGCCAGCTGTCACGTTTTAATGATTTGCCGCGAATTACATAATATTTTTATTTGATTTACATCTAATGACAATATGCCTATGTATTATAAAGGAACGTATTAAAATTTTGTTTAAAATAAATGTAGTATGCTTTTACTGATTGCCTATTCGGGTTAAGGAAAAATTTGGTCATCTCAGCTCATTTAGGGTTCCGCAGTAAACAAGGAACCCTTATAGTTTCACCATGTCCGCCTGTCTGTCTGTCCCCGCTGTAGCTCATAGGCGCTTAGTACTAGACTAAGCGCCTCTGAGCAACAGCAGGGACAGACAGACGGAAACTATTTTGTTGGATAAGGATTAATATCATGATACGAATGTCAACATCTTTCGATTCTACCCATTGAGATAGGAAAAACATGGAGGCGCTGCGTTATTCTATAGATACATTTGCTTATACAAATATGAGTGAAATACGATACAGAATGTGAAATATCGTTTTGTCTCATTCTTTCTAATCAAATAAAATAATCGTATTTGATAAAAGAGACAACAATATTTAAGTTGTTGCTCATTATGGTAAGTTTCGTGGTAGCGTGCTGTCAAATGGTTGTTTACTTTTTGTATTATTGAGATTTGCGAGAAAATTACGAGGAGTTTACCTTTAAAACTGCATGTAAATGTTGGAAAACAGCAATTCAACATGCCTGTGTGTTGTTTTATGAAGTGTAGTGCAAGAAAGAATGAAAATTAAAGTCGATTATCTTTACACAGGTTAGTAGCCGGTTTTCATGCAATAGTACATACAATAATACACATTCCATGAAAAAAATGTTACGGGATCATGAATTTATTGCTAAAGTATTGATATTTGGGTTCATTTCCCATACCGGACCTTTTTTAATATTTATTATTTCATTCGTTTGTTTACAATAATATTTCATAGTGGAATAGTGTTGTACCGATGCGAGGCGACGCCGTACCGTAATACTTTCCGAAACTAGTTCCTCCGCTGAAACGATATCGGTTATAATCTGTGATGTTAAGGTGCTGACAAGACCCAATTGACCAAAATACGCTTCTCTTAAGAAAAATATTGCCAACTTTGTATAGTTTGTGGTAGCGGAAAAAAAATGTAAGTTAATTTTGAACATATTTCCCAGAACTTGGTTGTTATCGAAACACGTTTTGAAAAAAATCTGAATACAAACTAAGGTTAAACTAACCTCTTACCTTAAGTTCTAATCCAAAATATCAACATACGTTGCGTATTTCATTAACAACAAGAACGTCTTATTTTAATGCAGAACTTTGTTAGGTTGTTTTTTATTTTCGATTACTTAACTTAATTTTGAGTAAACATAATTATTTTGCAATACATTACAAGCGTTGTGTCATCGCGCTTCTCTTTCTTTTCTATGCAATCTGACACTGACCGTGGTTTAGGTGTTGTCAGCGTCTTAACAGAAATTATTCTGCGTGTCTTAATCGGTCCGAGTGACTTTGTTAGGTCCGGCCCGTAGTTTACGGTCTGAGAGACCGTCCCACAGAGTTATAAGTGGTCCTAAAACAAGACGTCAGCATTTTGTTATTTGTTTAGTTCCGCAGATCTAACCAAAATGAATTATTGATAAAAATACTTGCCTTTTTTATAGTTTTCCTAAAAATAAAGGGTTAAAGAAAAAGTGCCTAGAGGCTATTGATAAAGAAAATATTAATCCCCGAAATAAAGAACGGTACCTACCTGTGTTCACTTCACTTTGAAGAAAGCTGTTTCAATAGAACACTTGGTGTAATGAGATTACATAATGGTGCCGATTCCCTTGTTCACAAACTAAACTAAATTTAAGTTCAGTGCATCTTTTTCTTTCTATTTCATTAAGAAAAGGACAGAAGATAAATTTAGTTTAGTCCTGTGAAATTAATCAGCGCCTGTCACTACTCCATACAAGTTTAGACGTGATTAAAAACTTGCCGACCAAAATTACGTCGATTTACGTCAAGCGCTGATGAATTTGACAGGACTAAACTAAAATTTATCTTCTGTCCTTTTCTTAATGAAATTGAAAGAAAAAGATGCACTGAACTTAAATTTAATTTAGTTTGTGAACAAGGGAATCGGCACCAATAACTCTGTTCCCACAGTATTTTCGGTAAGTGTGTATTAAAATCATTGATTATTATTATTATTGATTGCCCGGCCCTTTGGCCTGAAATAAATAAATTTGATTATCATAATATTAGAAGGTTCCAAATTTTTTCAGGTGCCCGCCAAAATACAATGTCAAATCAAGAGTCAATGTTTTGTGTGAAACAAGCAACATTAAAAATCTGATGTTTCTGGTACATCTACTGTAATGCCTCTATTGCAGTTACCCCATCGAATTGTGGACACGGTGCATTTTTCACATTTCCTTGCATTGATCATTACCTTGTATTGAGAATTACACACTTGTATCATAATGTACTAGTGTAAGCCTACTTTTCTAATCTTACGTTATACCTACTATAATCATGACCACACCAATAAACAAAGGTATAAAAATAATTCTTATTTAATTTTTAATCCACTACTCATGAACACATAATATAAGCATTATCTTCTCCCACTAGGGAGAAGATAATGAAAGCCGCGAAGCCTAGTGAAAAACAAGATAATCACTAGATTTTCTTGATTTTCATTAGGCTGCGCATACCTAACAGAAGCTACTGGGCTATGGCCTTCCAACGGGTCTATCTCTTCCTACTGTTCACTTAAATACGTAAACGTGATGCAATTAAAAAGCGTTTTTTATTTCTGTGCAGAAAACAACACGACATAAATTTTATGCTTAGGTAACAGAACGTAAGTTAACCTACTCATGTTTTTCTGTTACAACGGACTATAAGTATGTAATTATGATCCAAACGTGATATCTAGTAAGACTAGTATCGATACTAGTTATAGTAACGCCCATGTTCCTTGATTGACACAACCCTAGCAACGGCAGCCATTTTATGCGCCAATATCGAGTTGTAGGTATGCACCTTTTTTGTAGGTATTTCCAGTCCATATATTTATATGTCAATGATTCTACCCGTGTTATGATTTACTAATTTGAAACAAAAACGGTTATTGTGACTAGACATATTATTATAACCTCACGGATTTTTTGTGGGTAATGATGAATACTATAAAAATTTAGTACATTATTGTATGTATCAACAATAGTTTTCGCAGCGCACGCCAAATAATGACTTTTATAGGCAAATTTTTGATACCTTGAGTTATACATTATTGTAATTTTCGTAGGGACGAATTTAAAAAAATGCTGTTTAGCTTTCTATAGGTGAAACAACTTTTAAAATCAGTTAAGTAGTTTTTGAGTTTATTCATTACAAACAAACAAACAAACAAACAAAACATCAAATCTTTTCTTTTATGAATCCTTTCAATTTCGGTCAAAAACTTACATTTTAGTTGACCAACTCACACGGGGTTTTGAGAGTTCGTTTCTGAACAACACGCGGCTGTCTGCCTTAGCAGATAGGTATTGGTGCCTAGTCTTAGGCTACAAATGCCTATAAACTAGACTAAAAAATCACCAAAATTTAGTTCATTTCTGTCAAACTTAAAACTATGTATATTTTTTAGTTTGACAGCACTATGATGGCACTGAGTTATTAATTTAGTGAAAATGTCAATTGTACCTACCTACCTATTCTGAATTTGACGTTTTTCACCTAAAATATTGATTGTAAAACTAAATCAGACAATTTTTAATCGCGCTTAAAAAGGTTTGGAATAAAATTTGTTGTCATGAACTAAAATTCTCACCACTTTTTTCTTTTCTTTTGGATCTCGAAAACGGTGTGTCCTATTGCAAAAATAACGAAAAGTTTGTCCCCCTATATGAAACTCGTAAACCCCTGAAACCCAAAATGTAGGTAAAAATTTTTCATATTCTCCATACAAAATTGAAAAAATCCATATAAACACGTTGCGGCTGCCCGGCTTGCGCGCCGCCGGCTCTAAGAAACATTCACGGAGTAGGACAATCGAATACCACGCGGAGTCGCGATTGTCAAACTTGATTTTAGTTGTGTCAAAATAGTTTTAAAATTTAGAGAAAATTATTTGCAGAATAACTAAGATTCTCATAGCCAAAAGTAAGAAATTTTAGTGATAGTTTAGTTCGGTGTACGGGAAAATTGTTGATTGATTAAATTAATAAAACAAACATTGCTCCTTTTGGATTTCGTCGCAGTCAGGTATAAACAAGAACAATTGACAAAAGAGTTGCTGTCGCTGTCGCCTTGGCAATAACAGCGTGGTGGAAGTCAAAAAAAGCTATATCTAAAGATCTTTTTTTTAGGACAAGAGTAATAATACAGTTCTCAAAGTATTTCGATAAAGTCTGAAGTAATCTGGTGTAGGTGAATGTTCTACTGTGCGAAAAGCTAAATCGTGCTCCTAAGCGACAATAAGTCAGGGTGAAGCCTAAATTATTGTCGCTTATGAGCACGATTTCAATCTCGAAAGATCCGTAATGGTAGCCGCGAAATTCTAACTTTCTTACGTTTTTTTGCAATTTGCAGATCATTGTCAGGTGTCTTTAATACATCTCTCTAAGTTAGATTTGTGCCAAAATAATTATTCCATATGAGATTTGTTCCATAAGAACAAATCTCATAATTTACTAAGGGATAAGAACAAATCTCTGTTCCATAAGAGATTTGTTCATACGTAACTAATCTAAGGGATAAGAACAAATCTCATGGATAAGTTCTTATGGAATAAATCTAACTTAGAGATAGATACATATTAAGACGCTGACAACACCTAAACCGCGGTCACTGTAAGATCGCATAGAAAAGAAAGAGAAGTGCGATGACACAACGCTTGTAATTCATTGCAAAATATGAAGCAATTATCTATTTACTCAAAATTGAGTTGAGTAATCGAAAACAAAAACAACCAAGTTTTGCATAAAAATAAGAAGTTTTTGTTATTAATTAAATACGTAACGTTGTTGATATTTAATAAAGATAATTTGGATTAGAAGGTAAGAGGTTATTTTAACGTTAGTTTGTATCGAGATTTTTGTTCCAAACGTGTTTTGGTAACAATCAAATTCGGGAAATATGCTCAAAATTAACATTATTTTTCCGCTACTACAAACTACAGATTTGGCATTTTTTTTTCTTAAGAGAAGCAAATTTTGGTCAATTGGTCGGTTTGGGCTTGTCAGCGCCTTAATGACCACCTGACACTGACCTGCAAATTGCATAAAACGTAAGAAAATTTGAATTACGGCTACCACTATGGATACACCATAAAATAGTATCAGCGAGATGTTTTTATTAATATTCCATTGAGTGGCAAAGAAGCAGGCGGACCACCGAAATAAGTAAGTCGTCACCGCTGCCTGTGGACATCAGCTGCAAAGTAAGGGTACCTGGGTATCGGAAGACTTGCGGAGGAGTCTAGCCCGGTAAGCAGCGCGTTTAGTAGAACAAAATAACCATATTCAAACTTGGCGCATTTAGCTTATTTTGAATTTTGACAGTACTTTTACGTAGAACGGAACATAATCAAATGTTGCCCAGTTTTGAATAATACTAGTTATGGTATAAAAAATACTTGGTTACTAAAATACACAGGTTTAGTCGGAAGGGAATAAAAATAAATTATGGAGTCGGGGGGTCCCCCGTTAGGGACAAAGTTCCTTACGTGATACTCGCACACACTCTTAAATTTTAGACAGAAATTTGCATAACGCTTTTTCCTTACAGTCTACCGCAATCCGTGTGAAGGAATATGGTTCCAAAACGGTTGAAAAATCGTTACGTTTATCCGTACGGGTGGAGGTGCAGCCATAACATAACATTTAATTTAATTTAGCATTTCTATTTCCATTTCATAATGCCAATTGTTATAGAATACTAACTTCTGCCAGCGACTTCATTCGCGTAGAAGTCGTACGACACCACAATATAGCAAAACTAGCTGTTCCCGTAACTTTGTCTGCGATCCAGGATGAAAGTAGCCTATGTCCTTTTCCAGGTCATTGTCTACCCATGTGCTAAATTTCTTTTAAAGCCTTTCAGACTTTTTAGCGTGAAAGCGTAAAAAACAAATATAGAAATAAACAAACTCACTTTCGCATTTTATAATGTTATATAGATAAGGTGTTGGTGGTTAAAATTAAAGCATTTATTTACAACAGGGTTTTATTTATTTAAAAAGTACACCAACAGGTTCTGTATATAATAATATAATATCTTAGGTACTATAGATAACAATAGACTCGGACTCACACAGTCGCAGTCCCCAATTACAGGTATGTTCACACATACCTGTAATTGGCGACTTGTACATATATGCCTGCCGGAGTAGCCCGACCCTTCTCGAAAATGGTAAATTAGAATAATTTATATCGATCCTATCATAATATTTTGGGTTTGTTATTCCCACTGCGCCACTGTTTTTTTTTTTATTTTAGTTAAATATTTAAGAATGTCCATTAAATACGAAATGATTCGTAAATTCTTTTGAAGTGGAAGGTCAATGTAAATTAGACGAAATGGTAGAATTTAAAAATATAAATTGACCACACTTGCAACTGTTGAACTGTCATCCATTCCCATAATTATTATTATTAAAACAGATTGTCTAATGGCCAAGCCTATTTTTCTCGTATAATATTTTGTAGCGATTGTTATTTACCTTTGTTATAGTTTGAATCGAACGTTTTTCATTATGGTTGTCAAAGTATATATTAGTGGTATTTCTGGAAACAAAGAGGTATGTTTAATATTAGAAAATTCCTGGGACGGCCGGGTGCTTTTCTCGACTTTTTCCAAAGCTGATTCATGTAATTATTGTTTTTGGTTACGTGAGATATGGTACTTTTTAGGTAAAGAAACGGCAGCAGCGTGTTATGATGATACTAGATTCCAAAACCGTAAAATATGATGTCATTGACATAACGGAACCAGGAAAGGAACCTGATAAAGAGTTTATGCAAAACAACTCGAAATGTAACGGCGGTACAGTGAGCGACCCCAACCCGCGGTCTGCGCTGCCGCCGCAGATCTTCAACGATGACGAGTACTGTGGGGTACGTGATATGTTTATATTAGTCATTTAAATTAGCAGCCTATTTCGCGAAATAAAAAGTACATAAATGACTTGGTATTTTTGGTATGTTGCCATCTGTTTGTATTTTGTTTCTTTGTTACATGCTTGTGTAGATACTGTTATTGTTTTGGTTTGTTTATAAAGTAGTTGTCTGTTGGTAAATTCTTTTCTTTTCATACATGCTTTGTGTAAGTTTGCAACTTTTGTTTGGTGAAAAAATTGTAAACAACTGTTCCTAGCAGCATTCATTATGACTTTCAGGACTATGAGCAGTTCGACCTTGCAAATGAAGTGGACACTTTGGAACAGTTCTTGAAGATGGAAGCACCTCCTGAGGAACCACCACAAGTTGAAAATGAACAGGTATTGTAATACTTAATGTCACAATTGCCACTCATTTGTTTTGTGTATGGTATTCTTTAACAAAATATTATTTGAATATTATAAATTGATAAAAACTTTTCCTTGTTGAAATAAATATAAACAACATCATTTAATTATGGGGACATTTTAACTTTCCTGTTCATTCTATTTTGAGTTGCAAAGTAGTTATACTATAGAAGAGAATTGTAAGTTGCATGTGTTGTTTAAGGAAAAGGCTGTCAATGGTGACGTTGAGGCTGAAAGCAAAGAAACTGATTCAACCACAGAAGAGATAGTTGATACAACTGAGACCACTGAGACTGGTGATGACAAAGAGAAAACACCAGAGAAAGAGGGAACCCCTGGTAAAGAGGCTTCACCCACAAGAGATGCAAGTGGTGCAGCATCTAAAGAAGGCACTCCTGCTAAGGATGACAATGAAGGTGCCAAAGAGGGAACCCCTGCTAAAGAGGCTTCACCCACTAGAGATGCAAGTGGTGCAGCATCTAAAGAAGGCACTCCTGCTAAGGATGATGATGAGGGTGCCAAAGGCGACTCAAAAGAAAAGTCTCCAGAAAAGGAACCGGAAAGACAAAAATCTCTAGAAAAAGAAGGCACCCCGGAGGGAAAGGCTCAATCTCCCGAAAAAGAAACTGAGGTAGAAGCCAAACAGGCTTCAAAAGAAAACTCTCCAGCGAAAGATGAAGTTAATGAAAATGGTACAGTGAGTTCGCGCGAGCATTCTGCGGAAAAAGAAGCACCTGCCAATGAACAAACAGAGACTGCAGAAGTTAAAGACAACCCATCCGAGGCTCTGATCCAGAGTGAGCAAGTTGCTGCAGTTGAATAATGGACTGAACATTTACTTGCTTTACAGCTCAAATCAATCCCTATTAGCACTAAGCAAGCACTATTAATTAGGTTCTGTTATTTATATTGCATCATCATCATCACTTCTTTGATGTAGTCATTGTATATAATGCAAAGAAGTATTTGTTGTGGATCATATTATGCGCCGATAGTTACGTTTTCATACAATGTGGCCTATTATCGTAAAACATTAGAGTTATAATGAAATTAATCCAATTTTTTCTATGAAGTTCCAGAATAAGATTTCTATATAACAATTTTATCCTCCATTAAGGCTTGTATTATTTTTAAAGTATTAATTTTTTTATTTACAATTTGCTTATTTTCTGAAGTATTCTTTTGTGTACATTGGAATATTTTTTAAATTAATTTTTAATATGATTTTTTATAAGAGAAAGTAATTAATTCACGAGAATGATCTTTTCTGCTATTACTTGTCTTGCTCGATGCAAAATCAAAAAGCCATTACTTCGACTAGACTGCCATGAAATATAGTATTATTTATTTACATTCATCTATTTACACCGTAATCGCATAAATGATCATTCTCTACGAAAATGCACTGCTTTTGATTGTAATAAATTTACTTTTCTCATGACAAATTTATTCATCATTTTATTAATTTTAATTAAAGACAGTTTTTTTAACAATTTTTCATATTAATTATATAAAATACGAACGAAACACTGATTTTATTTATCTCTTGCTTTGTTTACTTTTTATTAGTGTGCAACAAAACGGAAATAAATATGTTTCACGGTTTATGAACATGTGGGTTACAATAAGTATAATTACTCCATTTGAGCTAGTATTCCAATGGATTAACATGTAT
This sequence comes from Atethmia centrago, assembly GCA_905333075.3. NCBI lineage: Eukaryota > Metazoa > Arthropoda > Insecta > Lepidoptera > Noctuidae > Atethmia > Atethmia centrago. The sequence goes on along the minus strand of HG995374.1, from coordinate 22,298,991 downwards.
TTTTTTACATTTCTAGATGGTTCGTTCTTTCACTGCAACAGTCAAGGTCGCAGATGATGTCGAAAACTTACGCTTTCAAAATCATTGTGCATCTTACCAACTCGTAATATTTTCTGTACCCCACTGTTTAACGCGTCAACGTCATGCACGACTGGGTCGCTAAACAAAAATACATCCGATACCAGTATACAGGGTGAGTTTTTGAACAGTAATTCACTATGGTAGCCTTGCAAAACCGTTATCGAATTCTATGAACTACAACTTTTATAATCAACTAGCACTTCGTCCGCGTGGATTTCCTACAAAGTTCAACACTCTCCATCCCGTTTAATAGATAGTTTCCGAAAACCAATTATAGCGATCTTTTTATTTATAATACTAGCTGAGCCCCGCGGTTTCACCCGCATAAGTATCGATCCCGTAGGAATATCGGGAAAAAATGTCATATGTCCTAACCCAGGTCTAAGTGTCTACCCATGTGCCAAATTTCATCCAAATCCGTTCAGCTGTTTTAGCGTGAAAGAGTTATAAACAAACAAACCCTCGCATTTATAATATTATTTAAGAATTCAATTGTTTCTAGTTCACAAAAATAAAATGCCTAGGTAACGAATAGACTAAGCGTAGGGCTGTCCGCTCACACCGCGGCATTTTTCTTACTTTTAGCATTATTATACCCGTCGAAACTTCTAAACAAAAGGTCCGATTCTAATAACTTAAGCTTGGATAAGGATTAATATCATGATACGAAAGTCCTCATCTTTCGATTCTACTCGTGTTTTGATTGAAAAATTTGAACAAAAAACGGTTATTGTGACTTAAAGGTCGGGTAATCGTCGTCGATCTTGGCCATACAAATGCGCGTCGCGCTCTCGCTGCGCCGCCGGCAATCGGATTCGATTTATTTTAGATCAACACATCGTCATCAACATTAGTATTATAAACAATAATTAACAATTATCAAGAAAGGATACTTCCAATTCCCAAGCCTTGTTGAAAGAAAAATACCTGCATAGAACATTGATCTCTAATCAAATATAAATAAGGAGCACAATCGCGTCGAGCGTGGACGGTATGAGTAACCGAGTAAAATACTTTGAAGTCTTGCGAGTATTTCGGGTCGGCGTACTTGCAAGTAAACACCTATTATAAAAATGGAAAAGCCTAGCGTAAATACGCACCTTCCCTACTAAATAAACAATATTTATTTGTTTACCCTTCAACCGTGCGCGAAAATTGATGAAATCGCAGTTCTTTATTAATGTAAGATGACTACTTGCAATCGCAACACACGTCGTATGCACCATTTTAATTATTATACATTAAACAATTCAACAAAAATTCAAGATGATAGCCCTGAAAGTTGTCTCCCGAACTACTAACACGGTAGCGTAAGCAGTTCGGGAGCGCCCCCGTTTCGCCACTCACGATTGCCCTGTCTAGACGTCTTCGTTGGACGACTGTATGATGTATAGACTGCGGTAATGGTGAGTATTATAAACTCGTAACATTATTTTATGTATTATCAACAGTATTGCAGTGCACGCCAAAATCTGACTTTAGTAGGCAATTTTTTTGATACTTTCGGTTTACCATTATTGCAATATTCGTAAGGGTCTCAATTAAAAAAAAAATACATTTTTATTCTTTTCATGTTACTCGCTGATAATGTAGCTTTCTATAGGTGAAAGATGTAGCTGCTGCACGCGGCTTCGTCCGCGTGGCTTTTTCTAAAATAAAAGTGGCCTAAATTACTCCTTGGAAAATCAACTGTCTGCCAGTAATAGTCCCGTCAAAATCAAAACCATAAACAAACAGTCAGACGGACAAAGAATTTTGTAAAAAAATGTTTTATTAGTATGTACCGAATATACTTTAATATGCATTTAGTAAAAAGCTGTTATTTTGACATTACAAACAGACACTTCAATTTTATTTATCTGTGAGGCAATTATTAAGTTATTAAACTATGTGAAACAAAGGCCCCGTCCGATCCACAAGGGACACATAGGCAGACATCGTTGACGGTTGTGTTTATTTTGCGATTTTTTTACAGCTACTTCGATTCGAAGCGATATAAAAGTTTGTATGTTTGTCACTCAATCATGCAAAAACGGCTGAACGAACTTGGACTAAATTTGGCACACCGGTAGACTAAGACGATTGTTAGGACATAGGATACTATTTATCCCGGTAGTACGATCTTATGGGACAATTTCCGACAACCACGCGGGCGAAACTGCGGGCAAAAGCAAGCTGAAAATAAAAAAGTTATTGCTATTTAAAATGCGTCTTTAGTCAAAATCAAAATCAATTACTAACCCATTTCATTACAAATCAGCAAATTTTATCTATTCGATCGCTCCTATGTTCGTGCGACACATTATTGGAAAGCTTTAGAAAGTAGTTTGAGAAAGTTTTAGAAAGTAGCCAAGTGTGACAGGTTTTTATTTATTAATCTAGCTGCGCACCGCGGTTTCAACCGCATAAGTCTCGATCCCGTGGGAATATCTGGATAAAAAATATCTTATGGCCTAATCAAGGTCATGGTCTACCTATGTGCCAAATTTCATCCAAATCCGTTCAGCCGTTTTTGCGTAAAAACGTAACAAACAAATAAACAAACTCACTTTCGCATTTATAATATTAAGTAAGGATTAGGATTGTTAGGATTATGATAACGCATAACGCAAGTATTTTCATTGGGAAAATTAAACCACCTCTCCTGAAAATCATGCAATGTCGTAACGCCCACGCCTTCCCTTTACATAAGGGGAGTGTATGTATGTGTGTGCGGTCGCACAATGCTTAATTAATTACAAGCATGCGATGCGATGATGCGGCTACCTAAACCACACCCTGTGCTTAGCCCTTCGCCCCTTGAGCGAGCTAATGTAACTCCCGCAGCAATGGGAAACTATCTATATTTATGCTTTTTCGGGAAAAAAATTGTCAATTTAATCAAGTCTGTTCAATACATAGGTAGTTATTAGAAGTCATCATTCATTCATAATTTCAGCCGAAAGACGTCCACTGCTGGACATAGCCCTCCCCCAAGCACCGCCACTTCGACCGGTTTTGTGCTTCCCGCATCCAGCGGATTCCTGCGGCCTCCACAAGGTCATCGGTCCACCTTGTAGGAGGCCTTCCAACGCTACGTCTTCCGGTACGCGGTCGCCACTCCAGAACCTTTTGGCCCCATCGGCCATAGGTTATGCGAGCAATGCCACTTAAGTTTGGCAATTCTTCGGGCTATGTCGGTAACCTTGGTTCGCCTGCGGAATACTGCGGATCTCTTCATTTCTGATTCGATCACGTAGGGAAATTCCAAGCATAGCCCTCTCCATTGCCTTTTGAGTGACTTTTAGCCTTTTAATAAGGCCCTTTGTAAGCGACCACAGATTATTAGACGTACACAAAGATAATTGTTAGTGCAGACAGCAGAACAAAAAAAAATATTGATACGCGTTCATGCGATTAATAAAATCAGTCCGTATAAATTAACAAGCGAGGACAGGCCGCTAATTATCGTATGAGCACCCTACGGAAACACTAATAATTATGGTATTCAGTGGGTGCAGTCGCTCGCTACATAGGTACCTACTACGTCACCTATGGAATGCCCATGATCCTCATTGGAAGGTAAGCGAAACTGCTCTTTCGCATATTATATTTTTTATGACATATCTCACCAGTTCCCCGCGTCCAAGTAGCTCAAGTCTAGTATGACTCAGACTGCACTGTTGATGACTAGAGTTAGTGATTCCCGTACGGTCCACAGAACAAATATTTATATGACCTACCGATAGTTTCCGAGTTATGCATGAGAAATCCTAAGTGCTTGACTGCGCTTGGTAGCACTTCACGTAACGTATGACCTGGTATTGTTGGAATGTGTTAATGGTATCTAATCTATCCGATATTTTTTTCCACTTTATGATAATTGATAATTCAAGATTTCATATCTTGTCACCTCTCGAGTGCAGGCTAAGCGTTAGAGTGAGGCCGCACGGGCGTAGCTGCACGTGGCTTCGTCGTTGAATCGCTATAATTTAGACGGTATAAGTGCCAGGCAATGCGGTGGTGGTGCCGCAGCTTTTTAAAAAAATTATAAATGGTATCTCGCAGGTCAACCTAGGAGGTTGTTGGCTGCTTAACCGGACTTGCGTGTGAGTTCCTCAATAAACGAGGGCCTCCAGCGTCCAGGCGTGTAGGTTTAAAATTAACTAAGCGACTACACGCTATGGGCACCCCCTGTGGCATACGAACGTCGTCAGGGCGTCGCTGGGGGAGCCCTGCAAGCGACAACCTGGATCGGATTTAGATTTATTTGGGACGAATTTAAAGTCTCAGCCGGCTGCCGAGGCCCACCGCGACGCCCCAGCCCATGCTGGGGCGTCGCGGTGGGCCTCGGCAGCGAGGACAGAAGGATGGCAGTCGGATTTTGTACTTACGAACAGTACTTAGTGGCCCTGCTACAGACGACACGATTTCGAGAAGAGAACCGTCTGACTCTTAACGGGGTTTATCTCAATTCTCCATTTCCGGAAACATGCACCTAAGACGTTTACGGAGATCTGAAGAGTGCGAGCGATACGAGTCCTGACAGCGACTCTTATAGTAAATGGCAATGTCGTCGGCGAGTAAAGCCAACTAAACCTTTTTACTTTTGAGAATATCGCTGGTGAACAGCGTGATGATGAGGGGTGATAGCACAGACCTCTGGGGGACTCCCGCGCGAAAGGGGTGAGGGGAGGAGAGTGAACCTTGTTGCGATAGCGGAATAGCGATCCAACAAAACTCTCGTAAGATGAGCACGAGATGGTCTATCACTCAAGAGTTGATAAAGGTTATATAATAAGCCGTCGTACCAGACTGTCGAATGTTTTCACTATGACGAAGAATAACACGCTTGTCATCGCGTTACGCTGGAAACCAGCTCATAAGAGCTCTATGATGCGGTAGACTTGTTGGATGCACGGGTGTTGGGTTGGGAAACCAAACTGCTCGTTGATCGTCGGGATAAGGCTCTTTGCTTCGGCATAATCTTTGAGAGGCTTATAAATAACCCTTTCGTGGATTTGCCGAGAACATTGAAGAGACTGATGGGACGGTAACTCATGGGATCTTTTGGTGTCGCAGCGCAGCGCCGTTTACTATGGCGTCGCAGAGTTTCGGTGTTGGGGGTGTCGGTCTTCAACACCGCTACCGCGCTGACATCGCAGCGCATCATCCCACCCCGTTACGTCTCTGGTTGCCTTGCCCGTTGCGTCGCCGCAAGACAGTCGGTCTTTTTTTTATCGATCGATCTCGATCTTTTTTTTTTACATAATCTTCTATCTATTTATATAAAACCGAAATACCACTCACTGACGAACTAATCACGAAATCTCAAGAATCTACAAACTTGAAATTTGGCAAGTAAGCTCTATAAACGGTGGACATAGGTGTAAGTAAAAAATATGTTTAAGCCGCAGTTTCGGTTCGGAAACTGGCGTTCGTGAAATCGCCGATTGCTGATGCTTATGCGGTATTTAGAGCCCAGTTGCTGTATCGAGCTTCTGAAAACTGCTAAATAGGTAATCGCAAATTCTAACGGTAGAATGTCTGGCAAGGCACATTTTAGTTAAAGCAAATTTTTCAATTGTCATTTAGAAGTTTTTTTTTTACACAAAATCTGCCAAAAGTACATTTTTCTTTGTCAATCAGCCATATTCAAATATTCAAATTATTTGTTACAAAAACGATAGGCCTCAGAAAATCATGCACATTTAACTAACTTTTATTAAACTTTAAACTTAATCAGTTTCGGTTTCGGCCGAAACTAGAAGAGGAGCTGAAGATTCGGTTACGGTTATGGCTGAAGACCGTATTTCAGTCGGACACTATAAAATTTTACATTTAAACATTTAAGTTTCTGGTTAAAAGTAAACATCCATGGGTTTTTCCAGATTTGGAAATTCCACCACTAAGGGTTTAAATCGTAGGTAAGTCTCTATGGAAGTGTGTTTGTATACAATGAGGAGTTCTATACCTACTCCTATCTCTGAAGTTCTAAATCAGCATCCTAATTGCGTAACACAGTTTGAATCACTATCCGAGAGTTTTGAAGCATATTTCAAATCCATTGCTTCATAAGTTTGAAAAATTCGTCTGCTCAAAAACATAAATAACGCAATGAACTTGGATGAACTGTCAAAATGAAGCCGATTACGATCAATTGTCATTTTATGTGTTACGCAATTGCCCCGCAAATCCTCACTAAATTAATATGATACCACGCTGAAAGTAGTTACGTGCTTTCAAATAAAAAGAAATCATCCAATTCGGTGTAATGAGTAACATACATAAAAAATGAATTAAGACCCTCCTTATTTATTTTTATCGATTTAGTAATAGGTACCTACTTAATATGTTAGACAATGGTGCCGATTCCCTTGTTCACAAACTACACTTAAGTTCAGTGCATCTTTTCTTTATATTTCATAAAGAAAAGGACAGAAGATAAATTTTAGTTTAGTCCTGTCAAATTCATCAGCGCTTGACGTAAATTGACGTAATTTTGGTCGGCAAGTTTTTAATCACGTCTAAACTTGTATGGAGTAGTGACAGGCGCTGATTAATTTGACAGGACTAAACTAAAATTTATCTTCTGTCCTCTTCTTAATGAAATAGAAAGAAAAAGATGCACTGAACTTAAATTTAGTTCAGTTTGTGAACAAGGGAATCGGCGCCAATGTAAAATTAAATCATACTAATATAAATATGTAGGTACCTACTTATACTAATATTATAAATGCGAAAGTAACTGTCTGTCTGTTACCTTTTCACGGCTGAACGGATTAGAATGAAATTTGGCACACTGAATGACCCACAGGTTAATTGCGTAACACACAGATGCAATGGCATTCATTTTGACAGTTCAACAGCATTCATTGCGTTATTTACGTTGTTGAGCAGACAATTTTTTCGAACTTATGAAGTAATGGATTAGCAATTTTCTCACAGAACCATTCTGACTGTGATCGAAAGTGTGTTACGGTAGTTCGTTCCTGTGGGATTTCCGATCTCCACGCAGGCAAAAGCTATTATTGTATAAATCATTATTCCTATTTGCCCCAACAAGGTTTGAAAACTGCAATGCAAGCTTTCTAATTTTATTTACATTGTAGTTTCCGTGAAAATAGTTAATTATTTTAAACGAAAAGCGAACTGATTGCGTGAACTGATTGTGATTACCTAGTATTAAAAGAGCTACTCGCGCTATCAACAAGCTTTCTCAACGATTATTGTTTATTACCCGACTGCCCCAGAAGGAGGGTAATGTTTTTCGAGAGTATGTATGTATGTCTAATTCTTTGGCACGCTCTGTAGCCTTAACGGCTTGATGGATACACAAACAAAAGTTACACCATATTTCAGGTTATTGGTTTCTCCCCGCCTGCGATACCAAGATTCTATAGATTATAATGCTTGTTTTTCTCTTTTCAGTTATGCTTGTGTTTTTGCAGTCGGGTTTTTTGTTTTTTTTTTTTTATATTCTTTTTCATTTATTTTCTTCAAAGCGCTGAAAGTGTGAATGGTTTCCAGCATACTTTCAAAGAACTTAATTTATGGTTTCGAATATTAATTATGGTACTTATGTGTATTGCCAATTCGACGCAAGATTGCGGGTGTGGATTTTATTTACCGAACCGTATTGAGCATTTGTCGTTTGCTTAGTAGTACGACAACAGGGTATTTGACTGGGATTTTTATTACTCGTTTTTTTTCAAAAATTACAATAATTAAACTGCAATTAGTAAAAGAAAATAAAATGAATATCTCACTGGCGAAGATGTATATAATAATATATACGTTTTAATGCCTATGCTAGACAGAGAGAACAGAGAGAGCACTACTGCGATCTAACACTTACACTCACTTATCAGGAATTCCATAGTAACTTCGCGCCATTCAATATAATGAAGAATAATTTCAAAAGAGTGTAATCTCTCCATTATTCCACCGATTTTATAAAAAAAAATGTCTTTTATAGCTTTAAAATAAGTATTAATTAATGTATTATATATTTTATACTAGCTTCTGCGCGCGACTTTGCGTGGAACTCGTAAGACACCAGAAGAATATAGTAAACTAACAGCCACATTTTTATAAAACTTCCCTGTATTACTGCATTTTGTAGTTTTGGTCTCAGCAGCCAAAATATACAGAGTTAGGACTAGTGACGCTAGCAAGCGACGTACAGATGTCCGTGTGAGAAGCAGCTCGTCCTGAGGTCGACGCAGCTTTCAGTAGCAATTTCTCATTGCTTGCGAAGTTTTTCGTTTTGTGTGTCTTAATGAACGCCTGCGTTCTCCTGCATCTACCTCATGAAACAACACTGACACACTGACTGATGCATTCTTATGCATTATTCCTGAGGAACGCTTTTCACTAAAATAATATAACGGTAAATTGCAAACACCCATGTGTTTGCAATCTACCGTTATATTATTTTATATTATATTATTATTTTTTATTATAACCATAGATGACAGAAGAGCCCTTTTTTTTTGGGTGGGTAGTCATCAAATAACTTCTCCCGCTCTGGGCGGAGCGGGAGGGTGTGTCGGACTCTTACTGACTAAAACCCACCCGTATTCCTTCCTGTTGCCTGTGTTGCCAGGGGCCTCGGTGACCCTTTAGTACCTTCCCGCGACCCCGGCAGGCATCGGCCCTAATGGACCCCTACATTTGTGCTGACGACATCTCTTAAAGGCGCGCGTGGAATACAACGCACCGTCGACCCGAGCCTGGTCCTTACCGGACGGTGAGCTGCCCATTGCTCACCGTCCGCAAGTCCGCACCTACGGTGGCCGGAAATCCGCCCGGGATTCCCGACGCCCAGAGCGTCTCCTGCGGCGGCTAGGGGCGAGAGGGCGCGAAATTTTCTTTTCCCTCAACCGTCCCGCCTCCTCCTTCGCGAGCATTACTGCTTCGCAGAAGGAGGTAACGGCTGCCCATGCCCTCTCGCTCCGTACCATGGCCTGAACCAGGGCCGGACGCGAGAGATCGCCGCAATCGTGGCGTGCCCAACGGAAGAGCCCTAAACTAAAAGTTTAGGGCTCTTCTACGAATTAACATTATAATAGTATAACAAAATGAAAAAAATAAACAAAGAATCGCAAAAAATATCAAAAGTTGCAACCACAGGTTTGCAAAGCTGTCGAACCGCTAAGCTATTTGCTTCGTTGAAAGCACTTTAAAACAGCCGTTTCTATATATTAATGTATGTCATGATTGACTGCTTAGCTCTATGCAGGTATAGTGTGATGATAATCATTTAAAACATTAAATCTGTAATGCATAACCAGCCCATAATGTTCTCAGTGCTGGGACTCAGGCAGTGGGCTGTAATCTACCACGCGGGCGCAGTGCGAGTTGGTAGATGTCAAATGTCTTCGAACTTCTGCTCTCAGCATATTCTAACCTTTCGGCTCGTCTTTTTACAATTTGTAGTAAACTATAGAAGAATACGAACATAATACAATATTGCTTTGGCCCCTTGGCAACTAGCATGGTAATTTATAGCCTACAGACTGATCAGCAGTGATAGGAATAGGTAGTGCCTATTAGCCTAAACTTCGAAGAACAGAGACAAGAAACGGAGACTTCCTTAGGACTAAATTATTTCCGGCACATCTGTCTCGAAATTTCGAGACAACACTTAAATACATTTAAAAAAATGTGTTATTTGGACTATGTAATTCGTCTATATTTATCTAAAGTTTGTCTATAAATGTGATAGTTTGTATGGATGTCCATTACTCAATGCCACTGAAAATGCTGATTTTGGTAGTGATATAGATTAAGGTGTGGAATAGCACATATGCTACTTCCTATTAAAAAAAAAGTATAGTTCCCATGGGATACAAAAACAATAGTACACGCGGGAAAAGCCGCGGGCATTAACTAGTTAAAAAAAAAAAAGTAAGGGTCCTTTCACACCACCGATATTGTCTGGCGATTTTTGGAGATTTCTATGCAAAAAAAAAACGAAAGAAAAAATGCTCAAAAATCGCCGGTCGATATCGCTCTAGGTTCATTAAATAATTAATGGGCTCTAAAGGAAAAATAAAACACATAGAATATTATTGTAACAAATATATGTATATTTATATTATTTTAAAATATGACGTAATTGGAAACTATGAAACAAAATGTACAGAAGGAAAGATTTAAGAAACAAATTTATGTTTATCTATCTTTAAATATCTATGTCATATTTATTTTACTGACGTTGAGGGATGCAATTTTTACTCAAATCAAAGTACAAATTAACCTTTGAAGTTTACAAATTAATATTTGAGGCATTTAGGACAATCAGTTTTAATACTGAACTACTAACTGTTCGGTTTTGATAAAGAACTTGATGCATCAAAAATTGCTAAGAATTTGAAAATCTTTATTTGTGTTACAAATACCATAAAAATAAAGAACGATTTTAATTTAATCATCGTGATTCGATTCGTCAAGTTCAGTATCAGAACCGAAATTTTCTTTGTCAGATGAGTCATCTAAGTTAAAATACACAATCATAATTTTTTCAATATTTTCAACTGTCAGGCGATTTCTTTTTATGTTAAGAATCCATTTATAAGTTGAAAATGACCTTTGAACATCAACTGAGGTTAAAGGCGCGTACATATAGTATGATCGCTCATCCTTTCCTGCTGTTATCGCTTCACATATGTCTCTAATTTTATCTAAACCGGGATTTCTGTCCATGACATTTACGAGTTTATTTTTTATAAGCTCAGATGAACACCAGCTAAGCACAGTTCTCACGTGATCAAATATTTCAAAGGATTCCGTTAGAGTTAAATTCGATTTTTGTAATTTCTTTAATCCAATTTGTATATCTTTAAAATATTCCTCAATGTAGTCCAAGTCCGATTTCAAGTTTTCCTTTTGAAGAACATTTTTGGCACACCTAATAGATAGCGCGTCGGAACTTCTTAAAAGATTTACAATTGTTTTAATTTGATCATAATATTTTGCATAATATGACACTGCCTCCAACCAAGTACCCCATCTTGTAATAACGGGTTCTGGAGGAAGCGGCATGTGGGGAAAGGTGTTTTTTAACAAGCGCACTCTATTAGGTGATTTTAAAAATATTTTTTTTACGTTTGAAATTAATTCATCTACATCTGAGTATTCGTATCGTATTTTTTCTGCCACGAGATTCAGTGCATGTGCTAAGCAAGTGACGTGTATCATGTTGGGCAAATAATTTTTCAGCACACGTCCCGCTTTTAGCATATATGCTACACTATCAGTGCATAATACAGCAACGTCTCCTACTTTGGATTCATACAAATCGCACCACATATTTTCAAAGCAGTCTATTACAAATTGGGTAATAAACTAAAAATGGTTTTTGTGTGATCGCATTCAAAGGTTTTACAAGTAAATGTACCATGTATCTGCCTAAAAAATCAGTTGTCTCGTCTAAAGATACCCACAGCTTTTGATTTGCAATTTGTTCATAAATCGAGTCAATTTTAGTTTTAAAAATCTTATCTAAATAAACTTTTCTCAGCAATGATTGCTCAGGAAGCTTTTGTCGATTTGTACAATTGCAGCAAATATATTTATGGAAGAATTTTTTGAAAGCGGGGTTGTTTACTTGAATCCAAGGTATATTACATAATATGAGAAATTGTACTAGGTCCAAATAAAATTCTTCATTTGGTTTTTTACTTGTCCCTTTGTGTTTCGGACCTTTAACGTGCCTCTTGACACTACTAAGTTTAGCTGTTATACTGCTCTCGCACTTAGAACAGTAAATCAAATTACTGGCCGGGTCGTAATATAATTCAGGATGAAGTCCAATCCAACTTTGTACTGTTGCTTTCTTAGGCTTGTTCGCCATCTCCAATCTTACTGGTCTCCAAAAAGATGTACGATGGCAAGTACCTAAAATAAAATAAAATTTTAAGTTTTCCATGCCTCAAAAGGAATAACGAACCTTTATAGATACAGGGAGGTGGAAAGGAAAGCGGGAGAGGTGCGCGCATTCCAGCTAGGTGCATCGATTGTATCGATTTAAAGATTTTATTCTTTCATTTTACGCTCTAATAAAGAAAAACGGTTAGATAATATGAACACGCGTAACATCACTGTTATTGAATTTTTTTTTTCGCATTTTAGTCAATGCGCAAAAGACATATTCCTTTTTGGTTCAAATATTAAAAGAACCGGCCAGAAAAATAATATATTTTGATAGAATTCGTCCACCTCAGCAATTCTTTACGACACCAAAGATATAACATTACTATGCTTGGTAGTATTGAAGTTCACTTTTATATTTGAACCAAAAGTTAAATGCGTATGTTTTTTTTCTTTAACAACGTTTCATACACAATAATTATCTTAAAAACTCCACTAAAAAATATCAAGTTCATACAATTGCATATCAATCTAGACTGTCAAATTGCTAGTTTAAGATAAAATAATATATACATTAATGTTCTTCTTTATATCTAACTTACTGTTTGTTTCCCTACAAGAAATAAAATAAATAACTTTAGCCAAAACATTAAAAAGTAATAAATGTTGACTTACCGTATTATTTGATGTAGACAGACAGGAACAATGTTATTGCAGCAAATCGTAATCCATAAATTCAAGCCAAAGTAGTCGTATTAAGAAGATCCAATGAACCAAAAAACGAGCGAGGGTGAAAAACAATATTCACAAAAACAATACAGGAAGATGCGCACTTAACAAACCGAAGTACAGGATTGAAGTGAAGGTAACCTGCGCGCACGCGGAGCGGTAAGGAGTAGGGGGGGAGGGGGTATGTAGACCCTCCCCGCGCCGCACAGGTATTCGACCATGGCGGTTACCTTTTGTAATTTCTAAGAATAGATAACGAAACGCGCTGCCGTAAAATGTGATAATGTGATACCATTATTATGCAATTATTTTAATATCATGCACATTTTTAAATATACTTTAGAAATATATTTCATTAAGATGAAAGAAAAATAGGTATTTGTATTTTCATTTGTAACTAAATATTTGCACATCGTCTATAACGGTAGAATGTAAAGGGACCTCATTAATATTAAGATCATACCACTTTGTATACCTACATTCTGGCAAATAAATGAATTATTTATTTATTTTAAATACCGATAAAATCAAAATCAAAGCATTTATTCCAAATAGACCATTTGCGGGCACTTTTGAATAGTCAAATGTCGGTCAGTCCAAGAAAAGTGAAGCTAAATTGCACGTTCCAAAGAGTAGGTCTCTATGGAGAAGAACGTGCAAGAAACTCCATGGACACTCTTTTAAATCATATTATGTGTTACATATAATGCCTTTTTTACACTTGAACTTTAGAAATCTCATTAAACGTAGCCGAGAGTGAGCTAGAAAGAAGATATTTACTTCGAAACGTGTACGGCTTCTTATTCAAACATTGTGATTCATTGTGTATTACGATCAACAAGTCATTTACAAAATGTTCTCCAAAAAAAAATTCAAAAATTTTATGGTTGTAACGACTTTTTTTTTTTTTTTTTTTTTTTAGGGTGGGAAATCATCAAATAACTTCTCCCGCTCTGGGCGGAGCGGGAGGGTGTGTCAGACTCTTACTGACTAAAACCCACCCGTATTCCTTCTTGTTGCCTGTGTTGCGGGGGCCTCGGTGACCCATAAGTACCTTCCCGCGACCCCGGCAGGCATCGGCCCTAGTGGACCCCTACTTTTGTGCTGACGACATCTCTTTGAGGCGCGCGTGGAATACGACGCGCCGTCGACCTGGGCCTGGTCCTTACCGGACGGTGAGCTACCCATTGCTCACCGTCCGCAAGCCCGCGCCTACGGTGGCCGGAAATCCGCCCGGGATTCCCGACGCCCTGGGCGTCTCCTGCGGCGGCTAGGGGCGAGAGGGCGCGAAACTTGCCTTTCCCTCAACCGTCCCGCCTCCTCCTTTGCGAGCATTACTGCTTCGCAGAAGGAGGTGACGGCTGCCCATGCCCTCTCGCTCCGTACCATGGCCTGAACCAGGGCCGGACGCGAGAGGTCTCTGCCGCCGATCGCCTCCACGAGGACACGGCGGTGCTCTGCCCAAGCCGGGCAGACCTCCACCGTATGCTCCACCGTGTCCTCCAGGCGATCCACACAGTGGTGACACCCGGACGTTTCCTCCCGCCTTATCCGACACAGGAACCTCCCGAAGCTGCCGTGTCCGGTGAGGACCTGCGTCACGCGGAAGGTGAGGACGCCGTGGCGCCTCTCCAGCCACTCCTCAAAGAGGGGACTTATCGCCGCAATCGTGGCGTGCCCAGCACTGGGTTGCAACAACCGTACTTTCCATGACGCCATGAGATCCCGCCGGAGCTCCGTCCGCTGTGCCGCGATTTCTCGCGGCAGCGGGCTTACGCCCCGGCGTTTCGCCTCCTCGCGCCACTCCCATACGTGCGCGAGGACTTTTGCCTCCAGATCCCATGGCGGCAATCCGGCAAGGAGGCTCGCTGCCTCACAGGAGACCGTGCGGTATCCTCGGACCATCCGGATGGCCATGACCCTTTGGGCCGCGCTCAACCGGCGGGCTGGCCGCAGCGCCAGAGAGCGCGCCCATACAGGTGCCCCGTAGAGGGCCATGGACCGCACGACCCCCGCGTAGAGCCTCCGGCAGGAGGCGTTTGGACCCCCTAGATTGGGCAGGAGCCGCTTCAATGCAGCGCCCGCCCGCTCCAGTTTGGGAGCCAAACGTCGGAAATGCTCCACGAAGTTCCACCGGCTGTCGAGGACGAGTCCCAAGTACTTCATCGTCGACTCGACGCCGATAGAAACCCCTCCTACCGTTATTTGGGACCCCAACGGTGGCGCGTTCCGAGGACCATGAAAACACATGGCCTCGGACTTGTGCAGGGCCACCTCGAGTCCCAATTGCCGGATCCTTTCGACGATTGTCGCAACCCCGCGTGCCGCTAATTCGGCCGCCGCCTGGTGCGACCTCCCCTGCGCCAGGACCAACGTGTCGTCAGCGTAGCACACTACGCTGACGCCGCTAGGGAGGTCGGCGCGCAGCACCCAGTCGTATCCGATGTCCCACAGATGCGGCCCCAGGACCGATCCCTGTGGGACACCGCACGACATCTCTTGCCGGTTCCACACTCCCTGGTGACCGGGGTAGATGACGGCCCTGTCCGTCAAATAGGCCTCGACCACACGACAGAGGTAGGTCGGCATCCGGTGATACCGGAGTGCCTCCCTGATGCAACTCCAGGGCAGGGTATTGAAGGCATTGGCGATGTCTAGGGACACCGCCAAGACGACCCCACCCTGGGCAACAGCATTCCCCGTCGTCAGGGCTCGCACACGCATGATGGCGTCCACCGTAGAGCGCCCTCTGCGGAAACCAAACTGGCTCTCCGCCAAATCCGGCCCCACCCGCACCAGCTGGCCGACGAGGCGGTCTGCAATTACTCTTTCAAAGAGCTTGCCCACCTCGTCGAGTAGCACGATGGGCCGATAAGCGGACGGAGAGTCCGCAGGGCGCCCTGCCTTCCTTATGAGGACCAGTTTCCCCGTCTTCCAGCGAAGCGGGAACTGGCCCCTCTCCATGCATGCGCTTAGGAGCCCCCTAAGTCGAGGCCCGAGAGCCTCCAAGGCCAGGACCCAGGCCTTCCCAGGTAAGCCGTCGGGTCCTGGGGCGGTATTTTTGGCATTAAGCCTGCGTACCGCCGCTCTCATTTCTCCCTCGGTCACCTCGGTCGGTTGTAACGACTGTGTATGTTATTTATTATGATATATCTAGTCGCAAACTTTAGGTAAATATAGACGAATTACTTATTCCAAATAACATTTTTTTTAAATGTATTTATGTGTTATCTCGAAATTTCGGGACAGATGTCTCGGAAAAAAAGTTAGTCCTAAGGACGTCTCCGTTTCTTGTCTCTGTTCTTCGAAGTTTAGGCAAATAGGCACTACCTATTCCTATCACTGCTGATCAGACTTATAGGGAATAATAATATATTATGTGCAAAATTTGAGCTGAATTTATCGGTCAGTATCTGCGTGATGCTGGACATTCAGATAAACAGACAAGAATTCTAAAAACTATATTTTCAGCATTAGAAACGTTCCCAAACATCGTAGCAATTACTTTTTTTATGTTCTAGGTAAGTACAGTTTTGACTTTGCTACGATTTTATATGTATTGGTATTTGACTACCATGTTTAACTGATTGTAGTCAAATATCCTATTGTTTATTTATGGGGTATTTCACAATAAGTCACTTATGCAACATTTATGCTCAAAGTATCAACTTGTCGTATAATGCTGAATGCGCGGTCGCCGCTCCTTGCCAAAAAAAAAACAAAGGACAACAACAAAAAAAAAAGTACAAGCGAAAATATTATTTATTCAAGATTAGTACTTTGAGCAAATAAATTTTCTTAATATTTTATTCTACGTTTAACTTATAGTAAAATAAATATGGAATAACGATATAAAATCTATAATGGAAATGTAAACATTCAGGTATCTAATTATTTCATTGCGTCAATAAAGCTACAATGAAGTATCTATAAACAGCCTCTATTATCGAACTTTCAGTTCGTTCATATATTTTTTTTCATAACTGGAGAGGGTGGATTACTGAAATCCTTAAGGAGGGCTTCGCCGGGAAACTCAGCTATGTTTCTATGTCGTATTTCTACATCGGGGCGTTCGTCTAGGAGGCAGGCTTGTATGTTTTTGTCTAGGGTTACTAATCTTTGGCGTGAGGTTTTGTATTCTTCGACCATGCTGAGGTTTCGTTTGATGCCGTCGACCAGCTTGACGACGGAGTACTCTCCCATGGCGGCGCCCTCCTGCAGCTTGGTGCCGGCGATCTTGGCGACGGAGGACTCCTTGACGTCTGTGATGAGCTGCACGGCCCACTGGCGCAGATTGCTCAGGATAGTGACGGGGCCCTCGTATTCGTTCGGTACGATCCCGTCCACTTCGGATTCGAAGAACGACAGCAGTGGGAACCATATTCGCGTCCTGGAATACATACTGTTAAAATATTAATGATACCACCTGAAAATGATTAATTTTGATGAGATGAATATTTCATAGTTCCCTATACAGGGATCGCTGGAAAGTTATTTCTTTTTTCTTTGCTTATTTGACTACTTAGCTGTGATAGTTTTCCTTTTAATTTCATTATATGTACAATAAAATGCCATGAATTTTTTCACATCCCCATAAACAACCATTTAGCTGGCGGGGGCTGGCTGGCTGGGGGGGGGGGGGACGGGGGGACACACTTGACTCTTAACAAAAATTATCACTTTAAAGCTTAATATTACGCAAACGGATCCTTGAATCGAAAAATGGTGTTCACAGACCCACAATACTTTTGTACGGCCTATCCAACGATACCCATAGGATAGACAAGAAAAAAAATGTTATCCCCAGATTACGCGCAAGGGAGGTACCCTAAAAAAAATTTTTCAAGAATTTATTGCACCACTTTGTCAGCATGATTAATATGTATACCTATGTCAAATTACAGCTTTCTAGTACTAGGCGTCTCTGAGCTACAGCGGGGACAGACAGACAGACAGACGGTCATGGCGAAACTATAAGGGTTCCTTGTTTACTACGGAACCCTAAAAAGAGTAACCTAAATATGCAAAAAATTGTGAAATAAAAATAACCATATCATATAAACTTAACGTCCTAATTTATTTTTTCATTTCTCTATCCAACATAAGAGTTAATTCTACTAACAATACATTTCAACTTAGTTTTAATTTAATTTAGTTAATGTTAATAATCATCCTGTAATTTGGTTATGTAAAAAAATATATTTCCTTACAATACATATTAGTTTCATTTATGTTAAAGTAGTGTAATATTTATGGAATCATTGTTTTAGGTTTCCAGCCCTGCGTTATGATGCCTCAGTCCGATTTTACAACTTTCTTTAATCTATCATCATGATTTTAATTGCAATCACTAAGGCCCAGAAAATGACAGTGTACACTGAATTAATGAAATAATTACCTGGAAGAGTCGTTCTGCATGAGAGCTTGGTTGTTGGACAGCGTGTGGTAGTACAGGAAGAGTCTGGAAGTGATGTAGAAGGCGATGAACACATCGATGGAGTAGTGCTCGTGCGCCGCGAGGATGAAGAAGATGCCGAACATATTCATCACCCACGTCAATATGTGCAACAGGTATAAGTTGCGGGACGTATCTGCAAACACAAACAATCCTCTAGTATATACGAACTATAATGATGTGTGTAAAAAATCGAAATATAAAGAACTAGCTACCCACCCCTGCCTCGCGTGGTTTTACGACATAACAAAACATCGAGATTTCTTTATTATATGCTAGTTTAATCTTAATGTGTGATACACAAAAACCTTCCGGACTAGAATCTGTAAATCATGGCGAGCATCAAAATCCGTTGCGTTGTTTAGAAGAACAACGCGGTCACAGACAGACACGAAAATGCGAAATTTTAATATATAATATGTATATATTATCTATATATATATATATATATATATGTTTTGTTTTGGCTACTGTATGAGCTGACCGTATTGTCATGCACGCGCAAAATGTCTGCCCCATTTAGATGTTTTTATGGATAGGATTATTTGTATTTGGGAATGTCAAAGATAAGAGAAGTGCAAGAAAAATAAATAGCAGGTCATTACCATAAGAACATTCACGATTTAAAAAAAAATATATTTGAGGAAACAAACTAGGCTCTCGCGATCGGGAGCAGAGGTTCTAACCACTAGGTCAATAACAGCAGTCCATAGGTTGATGAACTACAAAGTGCACAGTCCGAAAACAACAAATTGGTGTCAAAGAGACATGCTCTACGCAATCTAAAACAAAGTCGGTCAGTAATAACTACCTATGTCTAGCGTTGCTGTCTTCCTTTAAAAGTTGTTTTAAATACACTCCCGGACTCCTAAATCGAGCCACCGTACCTACTTATTTATATGTAGGTTTAAAGTTCTAAAACGTTTTTTGCTGCATTTATGCTGAAAAATGCAGGGTGGCTAAATTCAGGTGTCCGGAAGTACATTCTTAACGGAGTTTTCATCATCAATGCCTGTAAAACTCTGCAGTCAGTTTTGGTATCAATAAGAATGTCATTGATTACTCATTCATTAAACAAAATATTTTTATTTGCTATGCGGTGATGTCCCGAACAATGCACATTTATAAACTGACGCGAAATAAAACGTGACGTCATATATTTATAAAGCCCGGGTTATTTTTCTACGATAGATAATACAAATGCTATGTACTAATCATTCGCCTTACAATTCTTTATTTTATTCTTTTTTGTTCACCGGATTAACGCAAATACCAAATTTTTGTTATAAGTAGAGGATTAAGAACAGATAAAGGAGTGGCCGCTGAGCCTGTAGCTGTAAATTCGTCGCTAATTAATCATGATCCGATCCAGCCTGTCCCTTCCTGCCCTCCCCGAGCGTCGCCCTAACCCGAGGTCCGTACCCCACAGGGGGTGCCCTTATCGTGTAGTCGCTTAGTTTTTAAGTGTTATTTATTATGGCACCTCAGGTTAGCCCGGTTAAGCAGCCAACCTCTAAGTTTGACCGGCGAGATACCATAATTTATTTATTTATTTAAATAACATGGGAGACTTATAGCGAAAACAAACAGATCAACGACAGTACAATAATCTGAAAGCCAATTACAAGTCTCCACTTATAAAATACAGAGGGAAAAAAAATAAGAAAAGATAAAGGAGACTCGGTACTTTGGCAATAGCTTGAGAGTGGTTTTCCCAAACAGTTATAAAAGTCTCTGTCCTTTTATCATGATTTTATTAGACAGTAACCATTTACTGGCGTTCAATGACCGCTACAATAGACGGTCAAAGGGATTTCCCTTTTTATAATCACGCAGAATTAGAATGCAGATTATTTTATTAGCAAACGATATTATGCAGATACTGATGCAGTGATATCCAAGGGTGGGAGAGGAATAAATTATCTTTTGTTGGGAACCATACATAGTTGAGTTTATCTATAAACATTTTTTTTAAAGTTATATTATAACTAAGATTTACTGGCCCAATATTTGTTCAGTGTTGAAATTGATTTGTAAGCATAGTAATTCTGCGTGGATTAGAATATCTAACATTTTGCTAAACTATTACTTAAATTCTTAAAGAACAAATAAAATAACTCTTTAGCGGGGCTTTGTTTATACGAGGAGGTATTGTTAGTTACGAAACACGGGTGTACCTAAAGATAATCAGACATTTGGACTTTGTATCAAGATTATCGTCATGGAATGATTTAATTCCTTTGTTTTGTTTGTTTCGTTTTCAAGAATTAAAGGTTGTCTGTCATTGTTTCAGCTGCAAGTCAGAAATTTCGGAATTATTATAATTATCTATTAGGTGGATTGATTATAACTAGCACGCAACAGACCAAATGAAACTAACAGCGAAGAAAAAGAACATCTTATTCTAGAAAAATCTACATTCTTGAATACAGCTAGTTAATAATAGTGAGAATATTTTTTCTCATTTCGGTTCAAATTAATTACTGGTTCAGTTTTAAAGGCCACAGGGATGTTTTGGAAATGTGTGTTGGTGGAAAAATTTCAAGGAAAACAACTAGGCATTTAAATATCGTAAATACTTAATTTAACTTGTGGGGTCACATAAACTGATATCAAGTTATTTCCTCGTTTTGTTTTCGCGAGATAGTGGCAATCTACGCCGCTAACGACTTGTTTAGCTTTTAAAGTAGGCATAATGCTCACAACTACAACGTAATTAGAAACACAGGAGTCAACAACATTAAAATTCAGAAAACAGCTTTTATTGATAAATAATATGAACAAGAAATATGCGTCATTCAATATTTTCAAAACTTCCATAATACGTCATTTATATATGCCTACAGATTAGTTTTTATCTACATTGTGTAAAGATTAAAGCATATTGCTCGGAGATAAGATCTTTGTTTTCTAATAACACATATTCAGAACATGTAGGTCAACAAAGAGCGATGTTTCGAAAAAAGGATTCGCGACCGGAATGTTGAGCGCCCCGTTATAAATAGCCAATTTGTTTACACCGCAACGTGGTGGCGCGACCATATAATCAATGTCATCGCTGTCGAAAGTAAGAAGTAAACATTTTCAATGACGAAGGTTTAAACGAGTGTTAGAAATAGAATGCATTCACGTGTGCGGTGTGGCACCACGCTAAGAATAGTCCACTCCTTTAGGTACTTCCTGTGTCGCGGTCGTAAGAAATGGCTAAGGGATTATTATTAGACTTTAATTAACTGAATTCTATCTATTGCCTTGCAGTTTTTATGACTGGACGCGCAATACTCCTGAAGCAAAGGCGATTAGCGAGCGAGCTAGCTGTCAGCTAGGGTTTGATTACACAACTGTTTCACGGTCGTCTGTTTGTCCCCGGGCGTAGTTACTAAACCCAGAGCATAAATCATAGATCTCAAGCTAGATCATCCGTAGATCTGTAACAGGTAATATTATACTACTCACATTCAGTTATAAAGAAGTTAAGAAGCGTCAGTGCGACCGTATGTCCGGAGAACATGTAGTCCCCACACGTTCTCACTCCTCTCACAGACATCCCGGCGCCGCTCCAGATGTCGTAAGCCTGGCGGAGTCGCCGGCCCCACACCGTGAGGTCGTCCGCTGGAGGGTAGGAGCGCGGCTCGCACTTGAGGTGGGAACCCGGTACCGACAGCGATGTGATCAGCATCGTGAAACATCGCAGCAGGAATACAGTGCCGGCTAACGCGAAGAATCTTCGCAGGATTATGAATCTGGAGTAGAGTGTCAATGTTTTATTAGTTGTTTTATTGGGAGCAGTAATTAATGCGTTTCAGGTTAACAATAGCAAGGAGGTTTCACAGAGAAAGTGGTAGTGCTGTTCAACACTGCCTAAATTCAGAACATGTACATTCATACATGACCAAAATTTTTGCGTGTAGGTACGGAAAAATTTAAACCATTTCCCCTTTGGGGACACGTCACGGTCGCGCCATTGTAGGTGTGTCCCTTATAATAAAACGTTGTCATGTGAAATCCTCATTTATATGATAAATATGGTTGGTTAGTGAACGTAACGCACGCTCCACTTTGATTACCATATTAAAGAAAACGGGTGTGAACATGTACCAAAGAGATTACTGCCATTATATCAATCAGAGGGTAATTCACTCGTTTATTGATAACAACGAATGTGTGGTGACGTCATCCTCAAACCGACAATAGTCCTCATTGTGAGCAGGGGTACATGGACAATGGCAAATTGGTAACTGCGTAAATTACGTAGTTAGCAACGATATCGTTGCTTGATAAAGACGGAAATAATTCACTTAGCAATACAGTGAAATCATTTTGCATAAGAATATTATTATACCTACAGGCTCGTATTGGTAGATAAATGGCTTATTATGAGTGACCTTAAACGTACAGCTAATAGGCTCGTTCGTTGCATTTGAGAGTGCATAACCCATAAGATTCCATTTTGACGTGAGCTCGGAAAACGTTAATTAGAAAATCATTGATATAATAAAAACGCAGTTGTTATTTTAGTTGTCTAGGTTTAGGTAAATATTTAGACAAAAGCGTCGTTCAAAATAAACTAAAAAAAGGTTTGCAGAAGAATCGTTAGGTAAATGACCGTTATCTTATTAGTAGTGTCACTCACACAAAAAGGTCTATGAGTATTATTAGTGAAGTGAGTTGAACGATCAGAAATAATGAATCAGCAATGAAAAGACATAAGTATCACTTTGGTGTCAATGTAGGCAACGAGCTCTCATCAAATAATGTGAATTTGTGTTTTATTTGACTGCATTGTTTGGTCTAGTAGTCGCAACCGCAAACGCAACTGCAGGCTTAGCATGAAAGTCTCTATTTCTTCGAAGAATAGACACGGCTTTTTCCATACAAAATGACATTTCGTTTCTCCTTTTTTGACATCCCACCGTAGAAATCCTTCTACATAAAAAAGGACCTAGACAAAGACCGTTAGAAACGAAAGACAAGATGACAGATTGTAGAAGGATTTCTACGGTGAGATGTCAAAAACTGAGAAATGAAGTGTCACTTTGTATAGAAAGAGCCGTGTCTATTCTTCGAAGAAATAGAGTGTCATGCTAAGCCTGCTGGTGAGCGTTGGGTCACGGGTTCTGACAAAGAACAAGAACCGTTTTTGTATTCTCTCTATTCTGAGTGTTATTGGGTTATTATCCATTGGGAAATTCTCAGTAGCAGCCTCGAACCAAGATTTGTTCCCCGTTAATGGGATCCATATTCAGATAATGGTGCCGATTCCCTTGTTCACAAACTAAACTAAATTTAAGTTCCGTTCATCTTTTTCTTTCTATTTCATTAGGAAAAGGACAGAAGATAAATTTTAGTTTAGTCCTGTCAAATTAATCAGCGCCTGTCACTACTCCATTCAAGTATAGACGTGATTAAAAACTTGCCTACTAAAATTACGTCAATTTACGTCAAGCGCTGATTAATTTGACAGGACTAAACTAGAATTTATCTTCTGTCCTTTTCTTAATTACTATTCCCCCTAACTATAACGTACGCGACGAGCGACATCGCGTCGCCCGCTGTTGTCTTGGCAAACTTTGTCAAGTTATTGTACCCAATGCCAACCGTGGTGAGACTAATGCCTCTGTAATTTTCACATTCTTAATTAATTGTAAGAGTTTTGTGATAATAGCTTTCATAAACGAATTAAGATGTCTGCCTAACTTTTGCGTTAGCTAACTTTCAAAGAGCTGAAACGATATACACCGAGCTGAACCGAGCACTGAAAATAAATACTCAATTTTTGAGGAAGTCAATTCCTGCATTAGTGATTGTTACTCCATTTAAATTTACTAGGAATAATAAAAAAAATGTAAATAAAACAAGTATGAGAACGTCGTAAAGCCAAAAGACCGCCTCTATTTCTGTGTAGAGTGCTATAAAAATTGCGAGTACGCAATAAAAGGTAGTGAAAACAACCACTACTTGCAATTATGCTATGTGATATGTACCTACGTGGTATGCCGACGTTCCCAATCACGACATCATCTAGGTGGCTTTACATAATCTACTTTCATTCTCCTCGTGTCATTTACGTTTCTATTTAAAAATGCACGGTTATATCCGTCCATAGAGACACGGCTATACGTCAGTGGCGGTACCTTCATATAAGCCCAAAAGCCTTATGCCTTACTAAAATGCTCGATAGAGAATTTATTGTACCTAACCAGTAGTTTATGAGAAAATTGCGATGATACATACGTAGATACGTAGATACCTACATACTCAGTCGAAAACTGAACTTTCTTTTTTGAAATCGGTTAAAATTTTATTGGGCTTGCGTTATTTTGAAACCCTAGGCACGCCACTGCTATACCTATGCAGAGACAGTGCTTCCGGAATTAAATCTACCGCAGCCGTTTGCAATGAGTTTCATTTTGACACTTCAACAACATTCATTGCGTTAATTACGTTG
This sequence comes from Atethmia centrago, assembly GCA_905333075.3. NCBI lineage: Eukaryota > Metazoa > Arthropoda > Insecta > Lepidoptera > Noctuidae > Atethmia > Atethmia centrago. The sequence goes on along the minus strand of HG995374.1, from coordinate 22,274,422 downwards.
TTGCCCAGATAAAATTTTCGAACTTATGAAGCAATGGATTAGCAATATCCTTCAAAATAAATTAGATTGTTATTGATAGTATGTAAAGCAATTTGGGTCCATGTGTCTAAATGTAAATCAATTGCCGTAGGTCCGCAAGTCAGAATAAGTCTAGAATTCCGGAAGTGGCACAGCTGTCTTGGAGCCTGTGGCTGCAAGGTACCTACCTAATATTTCGTTTTGTACAAAGAGAATGAAGTTCAACGAAATAAACGTAAATGTAGCATCAACAATAACTCGTGTACAATGAATCCAGTCTAGCTAGTAAGTACCTACAACACATTGTTGATATAACATTACTTCAACAAAGACTACACACTCACAGCTGTCTCTTTGTCCAGTGACAAAAATTAGTTTTCATTTGGTACAACAGTTTGCACTTGTTGATATAAACAGATACTGGAAATGTTGACTAAATTATCCTTGAGCTATTACAAAAACGGTTGGACTACATTTAAACAAACCTTCATTTGCATATAGTGAGTTTCTCAATTTGTTGAATAAACAAATGTATGCATTTTTTTTAACAAAAGCAAAGCAATAGTCATGGAGGGTAGGCAGAGATGCACTGTACTGTATTACATCACTTTCACATTTTTAAAGGAAAAATTTTCTTCGGGAGAATCTTAGAAGGGTAAATAAGTGAACAAAGACTGCAAATAGACAAAAGAAAACCAGGCAAGTGCATGTCAATCCACACACAATGAAGAGTTCTGTAGTTGGGATGAATTTATCCCAAAAACAAACTTAACATTCTAGTTGAAAAACATGTTCTCCTACACATCGTTATACCTACGTCACAGTCAATTCTCAACTGCAAATGTAAGGTTGACTGTTACTCGTTAACTTGTAAAGCCTACTTAGCTGTGATAGTTTTCCTTTTAACTTCGTTATAATTATATACAAATGCCATGATTTTTTTTCATATACTTATTCAAAAACAACGATTTAGCGGGCAGAGGGGGGCACCCGACTCAAAGACTTGACACAAAAATTTACTCTTTAAAGCTATAGTAAGTAATATTACGCAAACGGATCCCTGAATGGAAAAATTGTTTTCACAGACCCACAATGTTTTTCACAAAGATATTATTCAACTGAGTATTGTTTTAAAAATATTGATATTGTTCAAACTTAATTAAACAACCTTGATAACTTATCAGTCACAATTTGTTTATAAGAAACATGGATCAAAGTGCAGGAAGTTTTTGAATGAGTTTAAATTTATGTTATGCCTTTTAAATTGGGTTATTAACCCATAGAGAGAACCCGCTTACGTGTTTAATTTCTGCATTTTATTATAATCAGTCAGTCAGATAATTGCTTTGTAAACAAGTACGTTCCAATAAGTGCATTCATTAATTGTATGTAAATAGAAAATTAGTCCAAAGGAAATTCAAAATATTTGAATAAATGCTAATTCTTTGTTTACTTCATTACAAAGTACCTAGACATATTAAAATACATACCTATGTTTATGGAAGAATAGTACAACTAGCCATATGGCCATAAGGAAGGAGCCGGTGATTTCACACATATCGAAGGCCCATGGGATGTGTGGCACATTGTCTAAGAACAGGTCTGGCAGTGGGGGGTATTTCTTCATATCTGGCACCTTATCATGTACGATGACCATCACTACGGCGGTCACCCATGTCACCAGGAAGACATAGCCTGCGCAGAAACATTCATCTTTATCTCGTAACCTTTATGTGGAAACTAAAAGACAATATGAACTTCTACTCACTTTGTCACTTTTTAAAACTTAACATTTTATTGTTTCATTTTCCATGCCCATGCTAGTATTACGACATAATTTGCCACAGAACCAAAATAATCCTTATTTATTTATAATGTAGTTAAATAGTTGTCCACACACGTTTTGCAACTATGTTTTGATGATGCAATGTTATAAGTAGCACTTGTGTACTCATGCAGATTCCTTGGACTGTATCCCAAACATGTAAGTAGGGTACCAAACAAACTGTAAATATGGCATAAAATACTTTATTCATATGATAATATATTTACCCATAGCTATTGCTGTCTTCCAAATTTCAGGTTTCAATCTTGAAGCTTTAATGTCTGGCGTAAAACTAGACACGCACTCTGAATTCCTCACATATATGTCACTTGGTGTTGGTATTTTGTTGTGAAGATTATAACTCAAATGTGACAAGTTAGTCCCAAGGAAATTGATGTTTGTAGATGGATTACTGACGGCATCATCACAGAGTCCGAGTTCGAACATCGCAGTACGGTTGTGTTTTTGTAATTTCTTCACAAGCAATATGAATCTTTTGCGTTCACCCAATCTTAACTGGTCGAATGGGAAGTCATAAAAGTCTCGATCAACGAATGATAGAAGACACTGTCCGTCGATATCATGGGATTTAATAATCTCTGTTATGATACTGGATATTTTTTCTTTAAGTAATAAATCTAAAACGTCTTTGTTACTCCAATTAATAATATCGGATTCCATTTTCACCACTTACTCTTACTTTAGTTATGATAAGCTAATTAAATGTGCTTTTATATATTTCTTGAAGAATTTGTACGAGTGTAAATGTATACAAACAAGGTAACACTGAATAGACGATCACAAAACTGTGTGTATTTATTTTAAAATTTAATCCATCACGGAATACTGACAAACGACAAAGTGACAATGACAAACAAACACGGCTGATTGGTAATGTGAATCTCGGAAAAAAAAATCCTTGCATTAGACGTCTAGTCTATGGGTGCATTCTTTCAAAATGACAACCGCCCCTCGTTCTTTGCCACTTGTAGCCATTCCAATCGACGCCATATTTGCTTGGGGTAGTCTATGGTTGTCTATAACGGCCATTTCAGTGTCTAGTTATACAATACTTTCTGATACTTTACAATTTTGATTAAGACGCTGACAACACCTAAACCACGGTCACTGTCAGATTGCATAGAAAAGAAAGAGAAGCGCGATGACACAACGCTCGTAATTTATTGCAAAATATGAAGCAATTATCTATTTACTCAAAATTAAGTTGAGTAATCGAAAATAAAAAACAACCAAGTTCTGCATTAAAATAAGACGTTCTTGTTATTAATTAAATACGTAACGTATGTTGATATTTAATACAGATATTTTGGATTAGAACTCAAGAGGTTAGTTTAACGTTAGTTTGTATCGAGATTTTTTTTCTAAACGTGTTTTGGTAACATCCAAGTTCTGGGAAATATGATCAAAATTAACATATATTTTTTCCGCTACCACAAACTATACAGTTATGGCAATTTTATTTCTTAACCGCTCAGGCCCGTGGCTCAATAATGTCATCTCTCAATCTCAAAAAAAACATTTTTATTCGATAACTACTTTCAAATCGCGCGCCGCGAGGGCTCCTATTCGGAGCCATTGGGGCTTTATCGGTTAAGAGAAGCCTATTTTGGTCAATTGGGTCTTGTCAGCGCCTTAACAATTTATTTCATACATCCTCTCAAATTGTCTCCTTTAATAGTGTAATTGTAATAACAACTTGCAGTATGTTGCACAAGTAAGTTATAAGTTTTGCGGTATTGACGAAATTACGTCAATATTACATTTTCCCAAGACCAAGATAAAAGACTTCAAAAATAAAAAAAACAAGCAACCATTAGGGGTGTCTGGCTCCACTGCAGTTTAACACCCGCGCATTTATTTTTTTTTCTTTTGTGTATGGCATCTCGTAGTTGACCTTGAGAGGTCGTGACTACTTAACCGGACTTTCCTGTGGCTGCCTTAAGCGAACTCAAAGCCTCCAGCCAGGGGCGAATTTCTTATAGTACTACTAAGCGACTGCACGCTAAGGGCACCCCCTGTGGGGTACGGACCTCGGCTTAGGGCGTCGCTGGGGGGAGGACAGCAAGATGGGACAGGCTGGATCTGGTTAATATTATTATTATTAATCGGGGAATTTAAAGCTACAGGCTCAGCTGCGGCGCGGGCTGGCACTTCGTCGAGCAAGGTTCGGGGGGGGGGACAATTACGTCGGGGTTTACGCGAGGGACCTCGGCGGCGAGGTCGGAACGTAGGTCGGTGTGATTTGTGCACTGTACTCGTTGCCCTATTGCTTTCCTGGAGGAGGGTAATGGGGTCATCGGGGTCGGAGAGGGTATGCCTTGGACGGCGAATAGAGCTAATGGTGGAGGGCCTATAACTGGCGGCCTGTACAACCAGAGGGTTGCGGTGGGTGGTGGCGGAGTCGAAGAAGCGCTTCGTGATGCGCTTCATGAACTGCTTGATGGTGGTGATTCTAAGATCGAGATGGAGGATCTCGTTTCGGACGAACCAGGGGGCTCCCGTTGCCTTTCGGAGGAAACGGTTTTGGAGGGACTGCATCCTGTGGATGTGGTGGGGTTTAGCATGTGCGAAGACTGCACAGGCATAAGTCATGATGGGACGGATGCACGCTGTGTAAATACGCAATTTGCCCTTAAGGGACAATTTGCTGCGCGCATTTAGGACGGAGTGAGGCACCCGCGCAAGCGAAATTTTACAATTTTATAGCGTATAGATGTTTTCTTGTGACAGTAAAACACTCGCAAAATTTCACACCTACGTTGTTCCGTTTTAAGATCAGACAAAGTGACAGCGGATTTGGTTTTTAGTATTAATATTGTAAGTTTTTTATTTAAATTAATTTTAAATAGCTGCTACCACAATAAACTCAATTATCAAGCAAATAATATATTGAATTAAATTTAAAAATAATAAAGCTTTATTTGTACTGTTAAAAGATCACTGGGAACGAAACGTAATCGAATGCAAGTTTTTTTTTTTTTTTTTTTTTTTTTTTATCCTTTATTAAAAAGAACCAGGTTCTTAATAATTAATTACAATCTAGCCTATAAGACTAATAAGTAATTTAAATCTAACTTAATTTTTTAACGTGATAATTATTTTAAAACTTAGAATAGTGTTGTTTGTACTTTACACAAGTTCGTTCCACTTTCTTAGAGTCTGATATAATAATATAAACACTTTGTTCATGTGTTATATGTGTGTCATTGTCACTAATATGTCTACACTGTTTACACTACACTAACTCAAAAGGTTTTGTTCGTTTTAGTCTTCGCACTATATTTGTTTGGTCTAACAGCTGGATTGCCTCGATGTTCACATGTTGGTGGAGTCGGTGTTCATGGGCCTCAGCAAATTTTTGGATTATGTTGGTGACGGATTCCATTTTTAGGTCACGATGGAGGTCGTCATTTCGTATATACCAGGGAGCATTAACAATACTCCTGAGTACCTTATTCTGGAATGTTTGAATAATTTTGATGTTGGTCGGTTTAGTACAGCCCCACAGTTGGATTCCATAGGTCCATATTGGCATAAGAATATGCTTATATAATAACATTTTGTTATATATCGATAGGCAGGAACCCCGTCCAATCAACCAATACATGTTTTTAAAACGCATGTCTAGTTCCTGTCTTTTCTTTTTAACGTGCGCTTTCCAGCGCAGTTTTGCGTCAAGCGTTATGCCAAGGTATTTAGCTGTATTTGCGTATGGCACTTGCTGGCCATTTATGAAGATTGGGTGGTAATGACAATTCCTGTTGGTGAAATCAATGTGAAGTGACTTCGATTCATTCAATTTGATTCTCCATTTTTGTGCCCAGTCGTGAACTTTATTTACAGCGATTTGTACCTTTGTTATTGCTTCCATATGGCATGACCCTGTAGCCATAATGGCAGTGTCGTCCGCAAAGGTTGCAATAGTATTATTTTCCAGCTCTGGTATATCATACGTGTACAACAGGTAGAGGACTGGGCCCAGCACACTACCTTGGGGCACGCCAGCTTTAATAATTTTTAACGTGGAGAAAGCATCCTCGTGCCTTACTCGAAACATTCTATCTGTAATGTATGATTGCATGATATCGGCAAAATCATTGGGCAGTATAAGTCTTAGCTTGTATATCAAACCCTTATGCCAAACTCTATCAAAAGCTTGTGCCACATCTAAAAATACTGTGGAGCAGACTTCTTTATCTTCAAGCGTTCTTTCAATGATGTTGGTAATTCTATGTACTTGATCTACTGTTGAGTGTTTCTCTCTGAAACCAAACTGATGGTCAGGGATCAGGTTTCTCTCGGTTATGATAGGTTTTAAGCGTTTTAAAAACAATTTTTCAAACAGCTTTGATAATATAGGCAGCAGGGAAATGGGCCTGTATGATGATGCTTCGTGAGGTGGTTTACCGGGCTTTGCAATCATAATCACTTCAGCAACTTTCCATGGCTCTGGAACATGCTTTAGCATGAATGCAGCATTGATGAGTCTAGTAAGCTTAACGATGGCTTTACGCGGCAGATGTTTTAGTATTTCTCCCGTGATAAGGTCATACCCTGGGGATTTTTTTAGGCTAGTGATTTGAATTTCCTTTGCAACTTCTTTCGGGGTCACAAGCTTAATTCTTTGATCTTGCAGAATGTTGTCAAACTGTAGGTTGTCTACAGATCCGTCATTTGGCTGAAAGGTTTCTTCTAAGTAATGTGCAAATTTTAGAGCTTTTTGCTCATTGCTTATGGCCCACTTTCCGTTAACATCTCTGATAGGGGGCATTGGTGTAATTGGCCTTTTAAGTGACTTTGTCGCTTTCCAAAGAGAGTATTGCGTTGTATAATCGCTGGTTAACTGACGTAGGTTAGTATTCAAAACCTCATCTTGAAAGGTTTGTATTTTTCTTTTCAGTCTTTTCGTAAGGTTATTCAAAAGAGTTTTATCTTGCGGGAATCTAGTTTGCTGCCATCTTTTTCTTTGAGTCCTTTTTTCATATAATAAGTCTATTATTTCCTTTGGGTAGGTATTTCCTTTGAATTTTTTTAATAGCTGTGGTGTGTTGTTCCATGCACATTGTTGAATATTGTTGCTAAACTTGTTTACTTCAGAATCAAGCTGATCTTTGTTTTTTAACGTAGTTTTTAGGTCAATAATATTTTGTAGGTCTAAGCTAAAACGTTCCCAATCCGTAAACTTGTTTACTAATGTCAGGTGGTTTTCTCTTAGTAATATTTTGTGACTTAATTGTAATAATATCGGAGAGTGATCGGAGTTCATGTGGTACCCCTCTTCCACACTCAGATAATTGGTCGATATATTTTTGACTATGAAAAAGTCGATAAGATCTGGTAGTTTCTGGTGGTCAGTCGGCCAGTAAGTAGGTTTTCCAGTACTTATGACCTCACAGCGCATGTCTTTCACTGCACTTAGAAGCTGTCTTCCCTTTGTTGAAGTTAATCTTGATCCCCAATGAGTGTTCTTAGCGTTAAAGTCACCGCCTAATATAAATCTCTGTCCAAGGAGTCTGAAGAAGTGTACATATTGTTCTTTGTTTATCATGTGTCTTGGGGGACAGTATACGGCCGCTACTGTAACATTAAATTTATTTGTTTTAACTGATATCGCCACAGCTTGCGTGTCTGGCTCCTCATATTTACACTGTTCGTAATGACAGATATTTTCTCTTATGATAACCGCGCTACCTCCTCGGGCCGTGTTGTTGGGGTGCAGCGAGTGATAAACCTTATAGCCTCTAAACTTTACGAAAGACTGTTTAGTAAAGTGCGTTTCAGAGATCAAACACACATCAATATTTTCTGTATCTAGGACCACTTGCAACTCATGTTGGTGTTGCAGCAGTCCGTTGGAATTCCACGCCATTATTTTTAGTGTGTTATTCATGATTGATTTTTGTAGTGCTTGATTCTAATTTTTCTAGTCTCTTGTCAAATGAAGAGATGCACTTCAGGATCTGGTTAAGCTTGTCCTCAAGAGTTGATGGTTGTATGCTTGGTTTTACCACTTGTGCATATGAGGCACTTTTAGATGTTGTAATTTTCGCGGTTGTCTGTGCAGACGGTGCTCTTTGTTTTGTTGTCTGTGTGTCGGTGTTACTAACGATTTGCTTAATGGCAAGGTTATTGGGTAAATTATGTTTAGAATTTTTGTTCTTCATCATTTGCATCTCCTTGGCGACTAAACACCCTCTGTAATTAGCTGGGTGAGGTAAGTCACAGTGGACACACTTAGGTTTATCTTGTGCAGGTTTGTTGCAATCAGCTGTGAGGTGTTTACCTGTACATTTAACACACCTTGGCTCTTTTGAGCAATACTTTTGGGTATGACCATAAGCCTGGCATCTCTTACACTGCGGTATTATTTTTGACGTTTTAAGCGGGTTTATTTCAACTTTACACCCTAGGATATGTTTAATGCCGTAAATTTTACTAACATCTTCGTCATTCTTGAACGATAATATAAACATGTTCAGCGGCTCTTTTGTTCTCCAGCTTAACTTGTTAATTGCAGTTTCTATCTGGAATCCCTGTGACGTTAAATCATCTTTAATCCGATCCGGTAGACAGGAAGAATGCAATTTTTTCGCCACTACTCTTATTGGCCTGGTCTGCTTATCCTCGTATGAGTGCCATAAACAATTATTTTCTGTTAAGCGTCGAGCAATCACTCTGTAGGACTCTTCGGTTTTGGCATTTATTTTGACACTATTACCGCTTAACATTTTGGCGGTAAATGTTTCTACTGACTGGGATTCAGTCAAAAAGTCGTAGAATGTTTGATAATTCTTAACACCGTCCACTACGATTGGAGGCGGTGCTATGATTTTTTTAATGGTTGCCTTCTCTTTGTTGTTGAGTTGCCGCTGCTGAGCGCTAGTTGTAGCTTGTTGTAGTGGTGGTGGAGGAGTGAGGGAGGTGTTTAACTTCCTTTTCTTCCTGTTTTTCGCCCTAATCCACCCAGTCTCTTTGGCCAGTTCATCCTCATCCGTGCAGTACTCAACGTCACTTTTAGTAGGCTGAGCAGGAGTTATGGTCTCACTGACCTGTTTATCTGAGGGTTCTTCTTGTTCCTTTGCCTTTAGGAATTTTAATTGACCTTGAAGATCTTGTACCTGTTCCTGCAAGGTTTGTATGTGGCCGTTCAGTTGACGCACCATTTGTTGCAGGTTTTCTCTGTCCGTTTTCTCCTGGATGTAACAGTCATACAACTGTTTCTCCAGATCAGTTTTTATTTTAACAGACTGTGTTGCAGCCATTATTTAGTTTTAAGGCGAGCGCGATACCTAAACAATTATAATAAATACTTCATGACGATTTCCGCACTTGTAACTGGGTCATCGCGGTGGCCCCGATAGATCGACGTACACTGCGACGACGATGTTGTGATGCGTCTGCAAAATACTCTTAACTAGAGCACGCGCACGCGATCGGTACGTCCGTTCACAATAGTAGTTAAACACTCACAATTACGTCGGGGTTTACGCGAGGGACCTCGGCGGCGAGGTCGGAACGTAGGTCGGTGTGATTTGTGCACTGTACTCGTTGCCCTATTGCTTTCCTGGAGGAGGGTAATGGGGTCATCGGGGTCGGAGAGGGTATGCCTTGGACGGCGAATAGAGCTAATGGTGGAGGGCCTATAACTGGCGGCCTGTACAACCAGAGGGTTGCGGTGGGTGGTGGCGGAGTCGAAGAAGCGCTTCGTGATGCGCTTCATGAACTGCTTGATGGTGGTGATTCTAAGATCGAGATGGAGGATCTCGTTTCGGACGAACCAGGGGGCTCCCGTTGCCTTTCGGAGGAAACGGTTTTGGAGGGACTGCATCCTGTGGATGTGGTGGGGTTTAGCATGTGCGAAGACTGCACAGGCATAAGTCATGATGGGACGGATGCACGCTGTGTAAATACGCAATTTGCCCTTAAGGGACAATTTGCTGCGCGCATTTAGGACGGAGTGAGGCACCCGCGCAAGCGAAATTTTACAATTTTATAGCGTATAGATGTTTTCTTGTGACAGTAAAACACTCGCAAAATTTCACACCTACGTTGTTCCGTTTTAAGATCAGACAAAGTGACAGCGGATTTGGTTTTTAGTATTAATATTGTAAGTTTTTTATTTAAATTAATTTTAAATAGCTGCTACCACAATAAACTCAATTATCAAGCAAATAATATATTGAATTAAATTTAAAAATAATAAAGCTTTATTTGTACTGTTAAAAGATCATTGGGAACGAAACGTAATCGAATGCAAGTGACACTAACGTTTGACAGTTGTCATGTACAGGTACACACGGCTACATATCAAGCTATACTTTTTCAGTATAAGCTGACCTCTCATTGTACGGAAATCCTAAACGATGCAAGATCAGCTCATACTGAAGAAAATGTATAGCTTGATATGTAGCCGAGTGTAGAGCGAGCTATGCGAGCTTAGGACTTGGGACACCGCGGCTCGTACAGGTTAGGTTCGAAGAGTATAGCGGGTTCTTGTGACCGTCTCGACAGAGCCCCGTTTCGCGGGGCTCCGTCGTTATATTTCTGCCTGCAAGGAACCTCGCACGAAGGGGATAACGGGGCAGGTTCGCTTGCTTGGCTCGCTCACTTGAGCCCCATCATAATGATTTTTCTTATGTATATTAAATAAGTTGAATTTTCTGAAACTTATACGATTTTTTTTTCTCAAAAACTAGTGTCAAATAATGCGAAAGTGTTTTACATGAAGACATCTGTACGCTATAAGGGGCTTGTGGCTAAGTAATAACAGCCACACGGGTCGATCGATCAGGTTAAGCTGCGCTTGCCGCGGTTGATCTGCAGATGGGTGACCATCTTTACATACTAAAATTCCTCCATGCCTCGGAAAACACGGTAAGCCGTTGGTCCCGGCTGTTATTTTTAGATCTTTGAGAGTGGTTACGGGTAGTCAGAAGCCCGAAAGTCTGACAACCAGTCTTACCAAGAGGTGTTACCCAGTAACTGGGTTGTGGAGGTCAGATAGGCAGTCAGTATTCAGTTGCATCCGGTTAGACTGGAAGCCAACCCCAATATAATTGGGAAAGGCTACAGATGATGATGATCTGTACGCTACAAAATTGCTAAGCTTCGCACGCGCGAGTTATAAAGTGCAGTAGATCCATTTGTAAATTGAAACAATTTAAATTCAGTTATTAAGCATGAAGTGTTCTAAAAAAAATTGTATTACTCGGTAGTCAACTATTTGTTTCAAAACTTAATAAAAGTAAAAAATTACGATATCAAATGCATTTTATTCATTACGAATTCCAATCCTAATACTCGTAGGTGTAATACAGAAGCCTTTTTTACACAGTCGGTTAAGTTCCTTAAAAAGCTAGTATTCTAACTATTCGACAAACTTAAGCAAAAATACTCGGTTTCATAACACTACGAGCGACAACATTTTGTAGTCCAAACGTCACAATCAATGCTTGCAGATTCACGATTTCTCAGGAAGATTACCCAAAGTTGACATTTCATGTGTCAATTTATACAGGTTCAAAATATTCTGTTATTTTTTCAATTAGTCGATTTTTGATTATGGTATTGTGTAACAAAACATTTTTGCCTCCATATAAGGAGAAACCAAAAGGATTATTTGTTTGTAATGATACGTGGATATACCTTCCATGCGTCTCTCATAGTATTTAATGGCCCCCGGCGGACGCCGCCGCCCGGATCACACATCGTGGTCGGGGGGGCTCGAATCGCTGTCGAGTCTACCATGAAGTACCTGGGATGTGTGCGTTTCGACCGCGCGACCATGGCGTCATATTATGAAAAAAACCATGCCAAGATTTTGTCAAAATTTGTCAAAGTTGATTCCCAAAACCATAAATTTGTCAAAGTTATGGTTACAAAGTTATAAGGGTTTGAACGTGGCCGCGCCATCGAAACGCGGAGAACCGCGCGGCCACGGAGATCTCTAAAAGTAAACGTTGCAGAGACCTGAAATTCAGGTAAATAACAGATTGAATTTGTAAAAAATTTTTAAAAATATAGAAAAAATTCCCAGGTCAATATTTTAGGAGCTATAAGACTAAAACTCCATGACCACGCCATTGAAACGGTGAAGAACACGTTATCGCCGATATTTCGCTGAAAAAGCATCGCAGAGGTCTGAAGTTTTTTGTAAAACCTAGATTTGAATTTGTCAAAATCTATAAAAATACTACAAAAAATCCTAGGTTTATGTTTCAGGAGCTGTAAGAGTAAAACCTCATGGCCGCGCCATTGAAACGGTGAAAAAACAGGTTATCGCCGATAACTCGCTGAAAAACCAACGCAGAGGTCTAAAGTTTTTGTAAAACCTAGATTTGAATTTGTCAAATCGTGTAAAAATGCACAAAAAGTCCTAGGTTAATATTTTAGGAGCTATAAGACTAAAACTACATGGCCGCGCCATTGAAACGGTGAAGAACACGTTATCGCCGATATCTCGCTGAAAAAGCTTCGCAGAGGTCTGAAGTTTTTTGTAAAACCTAGATCTGAATTTGTCAAATAGTGTAAAAATGCACAAAAAAGTCCTAGGTTAATATTTTAGGAGCTATAAGACAAACTCCATGGCCGCGCCATTGAAACGGTGAAAAACACGTTATCGCCGATATCTCGCTGAAAAAGCATCGCAGAGGTCTGTGGTTTTTTGTTAAACCTAGATTTGAATTTGTCAAATAGTGTAAAAATGCACAAAAAAATCCTAGGTTAATATTTCAGGAGCTGTAGTACGGTATCGCGTAGAAATATGTCGTGATTATCTACCGAAGAAAGTAAGAGTAAAGCGAGTTTTTTATTGTAAACAACACCTATTAATATGTAAAACTATACAAAACCAGGCAAAATGATTTTTTTTTTGGTTTTTGTAACTTTTGATACGTCTTGAATATTTCAATAGGGTGACCATGGCTTTTTGTTTAATGAAAACTTTCCACCTACCGTTTTAGAAATCACTAACTGTTCCTCGCAGTTTCACCCGCTTAATGCAAAATTCGAATGAATACTATGCAGTAGTTTTTGTGTTTATCCCGGACAAATAAACAGACAGACCAAATTCTAAAAACTATATTTTTGACGACTTTATTATATACTAGCTGTCCCCAGCGGTTTTACCCGCGTAGTTCCCGTTCCTGTGGAATATAATAAAAAACATGGTAATTTTAAACTATAGAGTGAGGATAAGCTCCCATAGGCAACAAGTATTAAGCCAAGAAACTTACCGAAATCTCAAAAATATTAGCGAATACCTCATTTTATTGTATTTGTTTGAGAAATGACAATTTTATTTGGAGGATTTCATATTCATTATTTTATTTGCATACCATAATTTCGACAATGTTTTTAAAAGTCCTTGGCCCTAAGGACATATTAATAAAAAAATCTTAGTGTAAGTAAATTATCTGTGATGTGTAACTTTGATATATATAATGTCTTAGTTTTTACAAATTTTGACAAATTCAAATCTAGGTTTTACAAAAAACCTCAGACCTCTGCGATGCTTTTTCAGCGAGATATCGGCGATAAGGTGTTCTTCACCGTTTCAATGGGGCGGCCATGGAGTTTTAGTCTTATAGCTCCTAAAATATTGACCTAGGATTTTTTTCTATATTTTTACAAATTCAATCTGTTATTTACCTGAATTTCAGGTCTCTGCAACGTTTACTTTTAGAGATCTCCGTGGCCGCGCGGTTCTCCGCGTTTCGATGGCGCGGCCACGTTCAAACCCTTATAACTTTTTAACCATAACTTTGACAAATTTATGGTTTTGGGAATCAACTTTGACAAAATCTTGGCATGGTTTTTTTCATAATATGACGCCGTGGTCGCGCGGTCGAAACGCACACCCTGGGATTGGTGCTCTACAGCCGGTGGGACTTCGGCCCCCTCGGACATTTTGACACCGTTGGACATTTTGGGAATTGGACGTTTTGACACCGTTGGACATTTTGAGAATTGGACATTTTGAACCTGAACCTCAACGCTGCTTTCCAATCTGGGGGGCTTGAGCGCCGCCTGTACCGCCCAGGCGTCTCCTCGTGGGATCACTCGTCACGGCCATTAGGGGATATCGCACGATCTCCTACGAGGCTTGTGTACTGGCCGGATTCCCGCCCTGGGACCTCGAGGCGAAAGTACTCGCGTCACTGTATCCGTGGCGCGAGGAAGCGACGGCGCGGGGCTAATGCAAGCGACAAATGGAGTTGCATCGTCGGTCGCAGCTTCGCGCAGCCCTGGTGGCGGAATGGCGGAACTTGGGAGTCCCTATCATTGATACGGCTTATGCAGCTGTAGCTATTCCCCTTTGATTTGATTGAAGCAGTCGATCGTTTTTGTCGGACCGATTTAACGAATATTGTCGATCATCTGCCATGTGTCCGCTATACCGCAGCTATACACACGGCCAGAAACACCACAAGCTCACCCTTACGTACATTGTCCACTAAACCATGAGACGTGGCGTATCTCTCACGGCTCTTCTCTGTGAGAGGGAGTGGGCCGTAATCCATCTAAATGCAATATTTAATGTAATGGTGGTTGAATAAAACATTATCATTGTAATAAACAAAGTTTAATGAAATGATTATTGATAAATACATCACTGACGACTTAATTAAAAAATAACAAAAAGATTACACTTCTGACAATCAGGAATTATTCAAGAATCTTATATAAAAATATTTAATCTCCAATTCAACATGAAAAAATTAAAATGTCGCTTTTGCAGTGTCGAAACTGTATATCTCCCGCGATTCTTACATTGATTGGCCAATCTTTGGAAGCCCTAATTGGGCACAAATTAATCAATATTGCATTTACGAACAACAAAACAATAAAGGATAGAAAAATAGAGTAAAAGATTATGTTGAACAAAACTTTACAATGGTAAAGTTTAATCAACCTGACGAACACATAAAAGTTAAACCATGACTTATTGGGCGTATTTCTGGCGGGTCTCCGCTTTTACGAGTCAAGTTACGAAACAAGTAAAACGAGCGTATACGCTCCAAAAATACGTCCAATCTGAAAAGCCCTTAAACTTCGAATTGTTTTATCTGTTTGTAAAAGCATGGATGGTAAATGATATATATATAATTATATATTATTATTATTATTTATATATATATAATTATATATTGTTAATTATCCAGCAGGTTTTTCAACAATGACTGGTTTTTTGAAATGAATATAATATAATAAAAACTTGACAAGTTTTTAAGTGTAGATGGGTATTTCCGCCAATGGCAAAAAAACTGGTAACAACTACCTAGCAGTTAATATTCGATCTATTTAAGCGGATCAAAAATTTTACAATCTTAAATACAATCTTACTAATTAGTATTACAACTATTGCTCAACAAATAGGTCATCAAAAGCCCAAAAAAAAAAGTTTTGCAGTTTCGCAGACGCCAAACGCAGTGTAACAAACTGCGTTTTCGGCATTAAATAATAAATATTTATAGAAAATTCACTGATAAATCGACGTTTTTCTAATATTTTTAGAGTCATATAACCCTTGCTAATATCCGGATATAAAAATTACATAATTATATTATTTACACACATGTTCTTTTGCTTGTAATATTAAGGGATATCGAAAGTCGGTCCTTACCAAATTCACTATAAAATGTTTGTTGGCATGCTTTGAACGCAGCCGTACGCCATCTTGGATGACGTGTCGCGACCCGCACTCCGCCAGTGCGCTGTCAACCGTCGTGAATTGTGGTTGTGACTTGAATTGCGGGGTGGGCAGTTGTTCTTTTTCGAATATATAAAAAGTGTCCTTACCATCAAGGCCCTATTTTTAAGGTAAGTAAAAACTTTATTTTGTTAATTCCTGTGGAAAGTTGTATGTAGATGTGCAATTAATATCGGCATGATGATTGGAAATAATTAAGTCGTAATTAAGTTACGTAATAATAGAAAACGTTCTAAATGTCCTTACCACTACTGTCCTTACCGTGTCAATTTGAAGGCTACGGTAAGGACATAGAGGTAACGGTAATGACTTACTTTAGGCAAGTTTTTTTTTTACTGGACGATAGCATATTTTATAAAATATGAAGTTATTTATTATGCCAAAAATATGCTTTTTTAATAATATATACATGTAATTAATTTGTGATGCGAATTTATTGCTTTTTTAAACAATTGTTTTAAAATAATTATACACGGTGTTTTCATTTTTTTACATCATTTTCCTGCTGTTGTATTATAGTTTTTTTTTAATATAATTGCCTGTTTGTTTACAGTCAAACAAAAATGCCGAAGGCGAGTTCGTCAGCTAGCAAAGAAAGAAAGAAGGTTAGTAAATCGAAACGATATGAATTTATTAAACTCAACGACCCTGAAAAATATGCAGAATTACTAAATAAAGAAAAAGAGCGTTACAAAAAGCGAAGAGAAACAAAAAAATTGAAAAACATTACAGAAATGACAGAAAGAGAAAAGAGAGCGAAAAGGAAGCCATGGATAATTAATAAGAGAAATAATAGACGTAAGAAACAGGAAAATTCTGCGATACAAGAAGTAAATATAGAGCAAGCAGATGAGGTTAACCCTAGTACCAGCATTCAAGACAAAGATCCACTGCTAAATTTTAATGACAATCATGACTCTACTTTAATTACTAGCCGATTGTCCAGGTTAAGGAAATTAACGGTGCATCTTAAAAGCAAGCTAAAGTTGTATGAACAGAAAATTCAGAGACTTCAAAGTATTAATAATAGATACAGAGTAAAAATACATAGATTAAGAAAAGAAAAACATGTTAAAAGTCGAAATAAGCAGTCTAAAATACAATTTACAACTATTATTAACGAGATTCATAAATTTTATGAAGAAGATATTAACAGTAGACAAGCAGCAGGGAAAAAAGAATTTATAACAAGAAAAGGCATCAGGAAGACAAAAAGGTACTTAGTAATGAGTTTAAAAAACCTTTACAGTAAATTTATCACCACCAGTCAAATAAAAATAAGCTACTCTACTTTTTGCAAGTATAGACCATTTTGGGTAGTTTTTCCGAAATCGAATAACCGAGAAACATGTTCATGCCAAATTCACGTCAATATTAAGTTATTACTCGAGGCTTTACATAAGGCAAAAATTATAAATGAAAAAAGTGACTATGATTTTATAAACTCTTTGTGCTGTTCCCCGAAAACTGACAACTGTTTGTTAAGAATATGTGAAGTATGCCAAGATAAAGAGATCATTTGTAATGAGTTCAATAATGAAGATCTCGTAGAGTTTAGTTACTGGTGTAAAATTAAAGAGCCTATTATCGGTGACATCAGGAAAGTCAAAGTCATAACGACAAAGAAAAAAGAAAAATCTAAACCAATAGACCTCATTGAAAATTACGTTCCAATATCAAATCATTTCTGAAACATTGTTTTAATATTGAGAAACAGTATAAAGAAATGAAAAAACTGAAAGATGTGCTCAGTAATAATGAAGCAATTATCCACATGGATTGGTCAGAAAACTATGAGCTGAAATATCACGAAGAAGTTCAATCGATGCATTTTGGCGGTAGCCACCGCCAAGTAGCCTTACATACGTCGGTATTATATTTCCACGAAGAATTGACTGGCCAAAAGATAACAAAGTCTTTATGTTCTATTAGCGCTAACGTACGTCATGATGCTGCTGCCGTGAGGGCGCATCTTAAACCTGTGCTGGACTATATTTATGAGATAAACTCTAATATCGACTCAATACATATTTTTACTGACTCTCCAAGCAGCCAATATAGAAATAAAAATATTTTTTGGATTATGACCCAAATACATAAAGATTATGCGGGATTTTTAAATAAGTTATCCTGGAATTACAGCGAGTCTGGCCACGGAAAAGGGGCTGCAGACGGAGTAGGTGCCGTCCTTAAAACAACAGCGGATAGACTAGTCAACTTTGGTCATGATATTGGTCACTTCAACGATTTTTATAATATTTTAAAGGAAAACATACCTAATATAAAAATAGAGATCGTTAGTGAGACTGCCATTACTGCAAAATCAGAAAGTTTACCTCTTTGCTTACCAACTTTTAAAGGCACTCTTGATGTGCATCAAGTTCTATGGGACTTATTTTGTGGGCAAAACCTAACATTCAGAAAATTCAGCTGTTTTGTCTGCGACGCGAATGTTCACTGCGAGCACGGTGCACATCTAGGGTTTCTTAGCGAAACTGATGTAACAGAATTGGTCGAAGTGACGACTTTAGGTGAAGCAAGAAATACGATTGCTAATATTCCTTTTATTGCCAACGCGCCAGATGATTCTCAAATTAATAATGTTCTTACTGAAATGTCTAATATAGATCCTGTTATATCAAGTACGCCGTCAACTTCTAAATCTTGCACGTCTACCTATGATGATTTTGAGGAATTAGTGCCTGCAACTAGCTTAAGTGGCCTGGCAACGTTCAAAGAAAATATTGAACAACTTCCACTTCAACTTCCTTCAACTAGCAGTGCTGAATTTTTGAATTTACATGTCGCCGATTGGATTTTAATTAAAAAGACAGACAGAGCAAAAAAGCATCATATAGGTCGGATAATTGGGATATACGGTGATAATATATCGATATCAGTTCTTAAAAAAATGTCAGGTGGATTTAGGTGGCCCAAGGCACGAAAGAGGGAGGTGATTTCTAGGAACTGTATAAAGGCAGTTCTTTCTGAACCAAATATTGATGCCAAACTTAATTTTCACTTTGATAATATTGATTTTATACATTTTTAAATCTGTGATTAATATAATTTAAGTGATTACTCAACACAAATTTTATGAGCCAGCAATAATTATTTTTAAGGATTAATCATGTTTTAGTTTGGATTTATTTAATATATTTTTTTACATCTTTAATGTTTGAGTCGCAAGGTTCTTATTAACTATTATAAAAATGTGTAATTTAATTGTATAATGGAGGTTTAAATTGTATCGGTTTTATTTAATTGTGAAAATTAGTCATTGTTCTGTGATTATTGTAATATTTGAGACTGATTTAAACATAAAAAGTGATTTGTTATTACGAATTATATACGTTTAAAGTTGATTACGTAAAATTGTTGTTTTATTTCTATTTCCATGTTATCATTCTAGCAGGGGCAATAAAAAACTAGGAATATTACTGCAATATTCCGACGTCAGAGCGCAGCACTAGCACAAACCGTAAACAAATGTTTGACAAGTAAATTCTATAAATGGCAAAAAATTGGTGAGTTAAACAACATATTAAAACTTGGATGAGTTTCGCAGAGTGGTTACAGTGAGAGTTCTCAACTAACCCAATGACATTTGGCGCCATGGCGGTTTGTTTATGTGCTAGTGGCGCCCTCTGCGCCAAGCTTTGGGTAATTTTCCATATTAAAACTGTTTCGTCAACAACGGTCATTACCGTGTTTAGTATGTCCTTACCGTTCATTCAATAACTTCTGTTTTGTAGACTTTAAAAATAAATACATGAGTGACAACAACCTATTTGTGGATTTTCTACTTATTGCAGTTATCTTATTTTAATAATTACATAATGTTGTCCTTACCGGGATTTTAGGGTCCTTACCATTTTTTAAAACGTTAATTAACAACGATACGTTTGTCATAATTAGTGTACACGCAAAGTAGAATATTTGTAATTACTATGGCAATGCATTACACGTATTTTTAAACAAATATCAGAATTTTTTTTCGTGTCCATCGAAAAGCGTGATTTGGCGGAAATGCCCAGATACACATCTTGCAATTTGGTCGGTCAAACCTAAGTGTATGCTCGATTAAAGAAATCAAAATGCTGACGTTATAAAAATAAAAATTAAATAAGATGACCAATAAATTGGCATTATTAAATATTAATACTTGTGATTGAACTTCATCTGCAATAAGTACTTCACGTTGACTTGTGCGACGTCGTATACGATGAATCTGGGTGTGTGTAGAAAGGAAAACATTATAAAAATAATTTATCGTTCTGCTGGCGAAGAACCGCCTTGTGCAGAACATGGTGGTTTGCAGACATTATAAGAAATATCACGAATAAATTAATTCAGCTTTTCGCAGCCTGACAAAGCCTCTACCAAGTATTCCACAACACTCGGTTTTTCCGCCTCCCGTATCCAGTCTGACCCAGCCCCTTGTTAGGGGGTGGTCGGTATATCTCGCTGGGGGCGACCCACTCTCCGCTTGCCGATACGCGGTCTCCACTCCAGGACTCGTCTGCCCTAACGGCCATCGGTTGTCCGACAGACATGCCACCAATTCAGCTTGAAACTCTCCAAACTATGTCGGTTACTCCTGTTCTTTTCCGGGTAAATTAAAACGCCTCGAATTATAATTTAGTTTTTTGAAATTTGCGGGTCAGTGTCAGGTTGTATGTTGATCAAAGTATGATTCGCGACCATAACAAATTTGTATTTATAGAATTTAATATCATTTTACATACAGATTTGAACTTAACGTTTTTAATCCCAGAGTGTAATTTGACATTTCACACCTTAGTTGTTTGTTTTTCAATTTGGAGTTATGATTAAAAAACTAACTTCTCGTGCACACTTGCTTTTCCAACTCACTTTAGACATTGGCAGAACAGTCGATATTAGAGAGTTGCGTTGAAGATTTTAATGAATATAATTCTGTAAGTGTATATTTGTTACGGTCGCGGATCATGTTTTGACCAACATACAACCTAACACTGACCTGCAAATTGCAAAAAAACGTAAGAAAATTTAAATTTCGCGGGCTACCCTGTCGCTTTTGTCTTAACAGGCAGGCATAAAAATGCAAATTCTGATTAGTAAAGGATACTCGTTATAGAGCAGATGGGTGTCGACTTTGTTGGTGACGGGCTTGCCTAGCGGCACGATGGTTCCGTCGTCCAGTGTCCTGCTCTGCGCGGGGTCAGGCATGGTCTTGCCGACGCCCCACGCCGAGTGCATGTTGGGCGGAAGCTGTACATTCTCCGCTTGGTGACACTCTTTCCTGTAAACACGACTTACTATCATCGAGCTCCAAGACAGTTGAATCATTGCGAGTCTCTGTCAAAATATATTAAATGTTTGATAGATTTAATTTAAGTATCCCTAAATGTAATATTTTCCTTTGTGTCCTTTTAAAAACTTATCAACTTTTTCCAAACGTTCCCAAAATTGTTTAAATTTTTTACTTACGCCAAATATGCGCTTGGACGCGGAGTTGCGGACATCAGTCCGTTATACTATACTAACTTATCTTCAAACATTTGAACTATATATTATATACAAGGTGTTGTTTTGGACCTGCAAAACATTTTAGGAGGTAATTATGTTAGCGATTCTCGACCCGAATAAAAAAAAAATAAAAAAAATTAAAAAAAAAAGAAAACGAAAATATAAAATTTAAAAATCTAAAATAAAAAGTAATATTGATTATTGACTTGGTATCGTATTGTTATACGATTATTTACGAGTTTCATAACAACCTCCTGAAATGTTTTGCAGGTTCAAAACAACAGCTTGTATTAATATTTTAACTTTAATACCTTAGTTGTTAACGTATTGTGCATGCTGTGGTCTCCCGTAAGTGAAATACAGATACTTAATACCTGATGTTGCCGATTATTTATGTGATATACACTTGAGAGAAATAAAATCGCACACCCCTTGTAATTTGGTTTATTACCGATTGTTTTCTAAAATCTAAAGATATTGAGTAAAAATCATTAGACAAAATTAAAGCATACAAAGCTTAGCTTTACAAAAACATAAAATTAAAATCATTGACGTTCACGTAACTTACAAAAACCGACCGTACACCGAATTCCCCAAATTCACGCGTTTGCGTTGTCACTACTTGCACCCTTAGCCGCAGGTGGTATAAAAAGGTCGGTTTATTGGAATTTTTAATCAGTTGCATACCGAAGAGACGCTGTAGGTGAGCGCCAACAAAAACCGACGCCCTCGCTGTTAGATCGGCTCTTGCTGGGCCTTCCCTAGGAAACTAGGGATCTCACCCGGCAGGGGCCTGGTCGCACGGGCGTCGTGAAGAACTTCGGGCGCTCCTACAGTCACACTCCAGAAACACACTTCAGAACCGCTGAGGGGAGGTAAACCCCTCAGGGACTAGGTGTGCGATCGAGCACTCCCACCCCCTCCTAAAGGAGAAGGTAGGGAAACCCAACGACGGGTCCCCAATTTATGGGGACCGAGAGAAACATTCTTCGGGCAAGGGACCAAAAAGCCCCAATACCGATTCCTCGCGCCCCCCGGGGGCGCAGAGACGGCCACGAGAGCATACAGAAGGTCAACGTGATAACATCTCTACTGGAAGCATACGGTTTTACTGGAAAAATATGGATACCACGCCCGCAAAAGCCGCTCAAGTTATTGCCTTGCTCGAAGCTGGCCCTAACCAAATTGAAGTTGCTCGACGGCTAAATTTGAGCCGCTACTCTGTTCGTCGTGTATACCAGAGGTTCCAAGAGACCGGTGGCTACATTCGGCGACCAGGATCTGGCCGGCGACTCACAACATCAGAGCGTGATGACCGCTTTCTTGTGACAAGCTCTTTGAGAAATCGGCAACTGAACGCGGTTCAACTGGGACAACAGCTTCGAGAAGTTCGCAATGTCAGTATAAGTCGGTGGACAGTTCGAAGAAGACTAGGTGAAGCAGGAATGACTTCACATCGCCCAGCAAATGGTCCCAAATTGACCACAGCTCACCGACAAGCCCGGCTACAATTTGCTAGGGAACATTTAAATTGGACGTATGACCAATGACGGGCTGTTATGTTCTCTGATGAGTGCAGAATGACTTTACATGGTCATGATGGACGCTCACCCTAGAGCGTCCATCATGACCATGTAAAGTCATTCATAACAGAAGGTCATCAGAGCGATTTTCACAATGCTGCATAAGCGAACGTGTGGCTTTTGGAGGTGGATCGTGTACGTTTTGTGGTGGCATAATGTTGGACACTAAAACTGACATTGTATTCATCACTACGGCGAATACCGGCCCGAGATCGAGAAGTTTGACGGCTGCACTATACGTCGAAGAAGTGCTCGAAGAACATGTGAGGCCGCTTGCGTGGCTTATGGGAGAAGATTTTCTCTTAATGCACGACAACGCCAGATTGCATGTCGCTAGAACAGTTTGCGACTACATGGAAGACGTTGGAATCACCGCGATGGAGTGGCCAGCTCGTAGTCCTGATCTCAATCCGATTGAGCATGTCTGGGATGAGTTAAAAAGAAAAGTTCGAACAAGAAGCCATGCTCCTACGCGCCTCCAAGAGCTTCAACTTGCCATTGAAGAGGAGTGGAACGCCATACCACAAGATTTCATGGTGAAATTATTACGGTCCATGAAAAACCGATTAAGAGCTGTAATCAAGGCTAGGGGAGGGAATACACCTTATTAAAAAACAATTCGATCAAGCATTTTGAGTTTTATTTTTATTCTTTCTTAAGCGAAATTGGGTGATTTTATCCATATGTTGGGTTTTGTGCCCTAAAACCCCCTATGGGTATTTTTTTTTTGCACTGTATTTGATATCATTAGAAAGGTACTGAAGTAAACATTCAAATAGTGTAAGTTTTATTTTAATATGTATTCACATTCATGAAAAAAACTGCTTTAACAACAAAAAGTCAATGTGTGCGATTTTATTGCTCTCAAGTGTATATTGTGTATAATAATAATATGTTTTGTTGGAGATCCTTAATTAATTAATAAATAGATAAATTCTAGCTTAGCCCGGACTTGTTGAGCTTTATAGTGTGGGCGCATTCCTGGTGGTCGCCACTTTTGATGCCGGTTTTCAGGAGTTGCAATAGAGCGGCAGACTCATCCCAACATAATATCAGTCCTCTATTACATGGATGGCTGTGGTTTATTTCGCTTTATACCCGCATTTCGCTAGTTAACTTTACATCTGATGTAACAGGGGGCGAGTCTACAAATTTTTATATGTATTATGAGGTATTAAGCGCAGAAATCCGGGTTGCTACTGAGAATTTGTTGTGTATTGTTTGAAATATATAACAACAAGCAACAATAATAGTACCTTACTCGGTTAATCCCAAGTACAGCAAACAATTTTTTGTCCTAAGAATCCTATATGTTTACAAGTCATTAAAGTACACACAAACGTCACAAGTTTTGATGACACACTTACATGTTTCCGAGAGCGACTTCACATAGCAGCATGAGTCCGGTTGGGTTCCTGGTGTTGGTGCAGCAGTAGTTGGCAGACTTGGACACCATGTCCGCGAAGTATACACCTTTACCGAACATGTAGCCTGTCACTGGCGCTTCCGGCGGCGCTATGCGGAGACCTGGTCAAACCGCAGACAAATGAAATTAATTAAACACGACATTACATAACACCTGTATACCCGCGATGGGCAGGCATACAGTACAATGACATTTCGCTAGCCTATTATTGCCACTAACTGGGCACAAATCCAGACTCGGGGCTGCTACTAAATGTCTGGCTGCTTACGACCACCAGACCAACGAGACAGTAAAGAAATTAATGAGGCAATCAACTGACCTTGAGAGATGATTCCTGCAAAGTTAGTGACGCGCGAGCCGTGCCACAGCAGCCGTCTGTTGTGAAGCTTCCTGAACGGCTTGAAGCGCTTGTCTTCACCGTCGCGGACCACTTTGAATACCTGCAAATAATCAGCATGGCAAATAATTATTATGTGGTTCAATGAATACAAGTGTGACAGTAGGCGGCACATCTCTCGCAGAACGAATAGCCGATGGGACCAGTCTTGCTCTGGTGTTCCAGTTTGGATGACACCATCTCTACTATGTCTCAGGTGTATCGGCTCGTTTGCCCACACATCATTCCTCATCCTCTTGCCCCTCCTAATATTTGGGGCCAGCACAGTAACTCTGTTTCTACCATAAATCGATATTAGCCGTCATCTTAGTGTTCTCTTCCTTCGAAGCCATATCATCTTTCACACAATCCAGCCACATTTTGTGTTTTAAGTGGTGGATTACGGCCGGGTGCGGGTTGGTAAATATTACATGTCTTCTAATGTTTGGTTCTAGGACATGCCGTTTTCCTTCACCGTTTTGAGAGCCACTGCTCTCAAAACGGTGAAGAAATTATTTACACAAAGTAAAGCACCTGCCTGGGTGACCCACGACCTACAAGTCGTAAGTCGGGGCCGTTTCCACTGGGCCACCACTGCACTGGGAGCACAATGAAAGATTTTGAAAATTCACCCCCTAAAGGGGTAAAATATGGGATAAAGTTTGTATCGAAGTTCATCAATTTTGCCGATGGCAAATCCCGTCAGGCGTACCGATTAACCTGTAGAGTAGAAGGTAACCGACTAACCTGTTCGATGTCTAAGGTGAAGGTTGAATGTGTAGCCGCGTGCGTGTTGCGCACATACTCCTGAATCATTTCGAACTCGGGTGACGACGTCGCTAGCGGAGCGATGCTCGCCTTCAGTTTCAAGTAATGAGCCGAGACTGGATCATCTTCATCCGAATCTGTGGACAAAAGTATTACTATTTTAAAACCAATGCATATAGTACAAGCGGCTATAGTACACACAGATATACATTTGCAGTATAAGTTGACCTCTCACAATCCTATACAATGCGAGATCAGCTTATACTGGAAATTATAGCTTGATATGTAGCCGTGTGTACAAGAAATTTATTAAACTAGAAGTTTGACCTGTCATTGTCTATTGAATAACATTACAATGACTGCATTTAAGAGGCAAATAAAACTGGACCAGTTGTAAGACTGGTGGCACCAAATAATTTAGTTGTTGTGCCGCTGATAAGTTACAACACTTGTCTGTGTTATATAGTTCTGCCTCAGTTATTTGACAAAGATAATTATTTATACACATATTTGTATGTATGTAAAGTATTATTACTTTACATACATGCTTTATAAACATTAATGACAGTGGCATAAGGCGCATAGAAAAATTCGAAAATACAATAGTGTCCCATATAAAAAAAGACGATCTTATTGCCCAGTTGATGGCAATTACATGGGACTTAAACATAACTGGCGAAATGTGGGTGTACTACGGGTACACTTCTGCCCAACCCTTCCGGGAAACAAGGCGTTATGTCATGTTTTGTATTGCAAAGTCAAAGTGCAAAGTCGATGGGACACACAATACTAGTCTATTACAGCCACTGGAGGGTAAGCGATTTCAGACTTATTTTTATAAGTTACGATTGTATCCCTTCACCGATGTCAGTGATATCCAAGATAAACTTGAGAAAGTACATATGGATTGAAAAAGTCACATTGCATTTATGTTTTTTTTTTTAAACCAAAATGTGAATACACAATCTGTACCTGACTTCATCAAGCTGTAAGCTATTTCTATCTCGAGCAAGTTGTCGAGCATGGCCGTCTTAGTCTTGATGAGCTCCACGTTGTCCAACAACGGAGCGTTGTTCATGCCGAAGTCGTGCGGAATCAGAGTGAAGAATCTGAAATATTAAGCACATGATAAAAATTTGATGATGACATGACATGTTTTGAATAATTAGGGTGGACCCGCAGTGGTAGCCCACAAAAAATCAAATTTTCTTCCGTTTGTTGCATTTTGCAGGTCAGTGTCAGGTTGTATCTTGATCAAAATATGATTCGTGTATATATATATTTACAAAATTATAATCATTAGAATTATTAATACATCTCTCTTAGTACATTTTTGTTATTAAAAAAGGAATGCATTGCATTCCTTTTTCATAATAATGGCATATCAATTCCAATAATTTGTTTTATCCTGAGAAAATAAAATGGGTAATAGGGTATTTACTATATACGAGAAAAAACCTATAAATATATTATTGAGATAGTTTAGGCTAAAAGGAGTCGGAAAATGTTACTTTTAGTTCATAAAATAACAAAATAAATTTTACAGTTTTAAATTTTTCTAATTTGTTAAAAACACCATGAAATAGTAGCCGCCATGTTACGTCATACGGCTGTGTAAACAAAAACGTGTCAACTGTCAACTGATAGTTATATAATAGTTAATTTAAGTTATTTTTGATTGAAATAATACCATGGAAGACGGTAAAAAAAAGTACAAACGAGTTTTTTCAGATAATAGTGTGGGATCCTTTTTCGCAACTTTGAACCAAGTTTTTCTAATATTTATATCAGTTGGCACTTGAATCCACAATTTGTCCGGTGTTTTTCCACTAGTCTTCTTGCATTCAGGAACAGCACACCAACGATAAGTAGAATAATAACTCATTTGAAATTATAAATTATCAAAAGATCAGCGCATTTGTTTACATAGCCAAGTGACGTCATGACCACAGAGCAACATGGCGTCCACTGCGTCCAGCGTTTTCGTCAAACTACGCGCGAAATTTGAAAACGTAAAATTTAAATGCATTTTTATGGCACTTATCGATTGAATAAAAATTTTGTGATTGTTTGGGGCATATTAGTATAGTTAACTATCGAATTTAATTGAGACACTTTTAAAAAATGGGTGTAAGACCCTATTATAATTTCCACTTTGTATATAAAGACGTTTAATAAATAATTGAGAACCTGTTGGTAGCGTCTATCAGTTTGCCTTGGCTCGTTGATCCCTTTTCGATTAGCTTCAGAAGTTCCGACAGAATTTTGTAACCTGACTTGATTTGTTTCTTCGAAAGTTTTCCCAGCGGCATCTTCTCAGTATCAAGCTAAAAACAACATTTATTATGTACCACCTGACTCGACAGACGTTGTAAAACCAGATTTCAATAGGGACACATTTTGACAAAAATCCCATAGGAAAAAAGACGTTTGGTTTAGCTAAATTTGAACATTTTCCACGAATTTTCTTTCCCTAAAAACAAAATTCTGACTATTACGAACATTTTAAACAAGTGACGCGCTTACCAAAGAACAGCATTTCATTGTTCTTTATATAGATCGATTACAGTATAGTTAGAAGAAAGATGGGCCAGGGTCGTCACGCCGTGGGTGCTTTACGACAGGCCTAAGAAGCATTGGCACGACGAGGAAGGGCCGGTTTCTCGAACGAGAATTATAGCAAAATTGATGTGACATAAAATATTTAGAGTAAGTAATTTGTATTATAATACGAGCCCCGATGCAAAATAGTTCGTCTAGTATGGAAAGTAGTGCAAAGCGTAAAATATAGAAAGTAAATATGTATTATATCATACTCGTAGATATTTTTTTATCTTCTTGTTCCAACTCTACCAAAATACGTATATGTAAATTTGCACGCTCTTCAGAAGCTTTGTCTCTGTTCCGTTTTTTACTCTGTGGTCGATAAATCATTCAATCTTACAGAACTTTATACGCGCTTCCTCACATTAATTTTGCGATATTTTTCGTTTGAGAAATTGGCCCTTAGGCTTGTATTACAAAACCTCACTCAAGACTCTTTACTTACATAATCAGCATATAATGTTCCCACTGTTAGGACACAGAACTCCTCTTTGTGAGAGGAAGTGGGCCGTAATCCACCACGCTGGCCCGCGTGGTGGATTGGTAGATGTCACATGTCTTCGATTTTTTGGTTCTAGGACATGCCGGTTTCCTCACGATGTTTCCTTCACCGTTGTGAGAGCAGTGGTGATGAAATAATTTACACGAAGTAATGCGCGCCTGTCAGGGTTCGAACCTACGATCTACATCTCGTAAGTTGCGGCCGTTACCACTGGGCCATCCCTGCTCCAGCATTACTTACAACTAGTTAAGACGCTGACAACACCTAAACTGCGGTCACTGTCAGATTGCATAGAAAAGAAAGAGAAGCGCGATGACACAACGCTTGTAATTTATTGCAAAATATGAAGCAATTATCTATTTACTCAAAATTGAGTTGAGTAATCGAAAATAAAAAACAAACAAGTTCTGCATTCAAATAAGATGTTCTTGTTGTTAATTAAATACGCAACCTATGTTGATATTGAATCCAGATATTTTGGATTAGAACTCAAGGTAAGAGGTTAGTTTAACGTTAGTTTGTATCGAGATTTTTTTTCAAAACGTGTTTTGGTAACAACCAAGTTCTGGGAAATATGTATGTTCAAAATTAACATATATTTTTCCGCAACCACAAACTTTTTTTTTCTTGTGACAAGCCTATTTTGGTCATCTGCGTCTTGTCAGCGCCTTAAAAGCCATTTGATTGGTTGGATTTAGTAGTTTTAAGTAATTCTTGGGTGAGGTTCTATAATACGGGCCTTAGACTGGTATTTGGCTGATTGGCCGGAATAGGCAGCAGATAAAGATGAGGGAGATAAAGAGAGCTATGACTAGACTTTTGCCCATAATGGGATAGTATAGGTTAAAAAGATGACCCTTTGCTAAGTAAAATATCTCAGATATCGATGTTCGTGTATTATATCTATCACGCACGGGTAGAGAGAAACAATTATAAAGATTGGTCTTTTTGGTGGGGGGTGGGCACCGTAACTCAGGAATCCAGCAGGCTTAGCATGACATACTCTATTTCTTCGAAGAATAGACACGGCTCTTTCTATACAAAGTGACATTTCGTTTCTCAGTTTTTGACATCTCATCGTAGAAATCCTTCTACAATCTGTCATCTTGCCTTTCGTTTCTAACGATCTTTGTCTAGGTCCTTTTTTATGTAGAAAGATTTCTATGGTGGGATGTCAAAAACTGAGAAACGAAATGTCACTTTATATGGAAAGATTCCCTGTCAATTCTTCGAAGAAATAGAGGGTGTCATGCTAAGTCTGCTGGTAAGAAACACCTAGAAGTGCTGAAAACTATCGTAGCACTAGCTTACAATAAAAGTAACCAAATGTTTACCTCAAACTCTAACAGGGTTTTCTTCATGACGTCGACATCAAATATTCTGATGACAAGTTTCTGTACTGGCTCAGGGAGGCTACACTTAGCGTCCACGGCAAGGTTTTGTGGTCCCGCGTCATCAGTTCCGTAGTCCATGTCTAGTGGGAAGTAACGTCCTGGCACCTGATAGATAGACAGATAGAATATAATTTACTGAAGAAAAATACGGCCAAATATTAAGAGATTTTTTTTTTGACTAACGTCAGAAAATGGTTCTTTAAAAGGCGGCCCAGCACATCATTTTTATTGCGGGCGCTATATAACGGTACCGCTTTCTTACGCCAAAATGGTGTAAGTAAAATGAATAATGCTTTTGAGTTTATGGTACAAAAATACATGAAAAAAAAAATTACGCGAATTAAATATTAACACCCACCTTCATGAAACTATCTCTGTACTCCCAAGGATTTTCAGTTTTCTCCATGTACACGTCTTCGAATTTCCTGACTGCTTCGTCACGAGACTGGCAGTTTTCTACTTTAGAGCCGCCGATGGTGGTTCCGATGCGGCCCCACGAACGAAATAGCCAGTACCTGGTATATGGACAATAAAGCGCGAGTTTAGTCGACGTCTTAATTGATTTACCACCCTAAGGTTAAATACTTGAATGTCACTTGCACGTCATAAAACGTCAAGGTCTCTTATTACTTTAAGATCTTTAATAGACAGATTCAACCTTAGCAAATTTTCAATTTAATGGGAGATTTTGCCAAAAGTGGTAAATCAATAATTAAGTCGACTATACATATTTTAAAGTCAATTTGTGAAAAAAGAAAACAAGAAGTTATCACCGTGATGCCACCGAGAACGAGATCATGGCGTCGACTTAGCGATACATACATTTACTATGGCCGCGTGTTCACCTCACATCCGTCACCCGAGCGCCGTCATTCGGGTCGTCGAAGTTTCGTTAGTAGAAAACTTTTTCGTTAACAGCTCGGCGCGACTGCTAGGACTCGGCTGATCTCGTTTGATCTCGTCCACTGCCGTAGTAACGCTTTTTGTTTTGCTTTGGTTCCAATAATCTCTTTTCTCGGTGACATCCCGGTGACGGCGGCGGTGGACAACCGTCCTTAAAGTTAAAAAATATTAAGAAGCAAACTTCACGATCCAATTAATGGCACTTACCTTTTCGTGCCATCACTCTCCAGCACTTGCAGCTTGTAGTAAGAGTTCTTCTGCGCGACGACGTCTGTCTGCGACAGTACCACGGTGTACTTAGTGCCTTCGTAGTCTGTATATACATGTGCTTCGTCCTGTAGATTGGATGCTGGGTCTACCGCTGTTCCACCTGGTAAAGGAATCAACATAACATCACGGCTGTAGTCCCCGAAAGTTTAATATTAGTTTTTAAGTCTAATGATATAGTTCTGGCGCTTCACTTGGCGTATTCGCGTTACCTAGGCAAAATAGACACTATTTTTATTGAAACAAAGTTAAATTTCTATTAACGAAATAGAGCGAAATTTGAACAAATACACCAAGTGTAGTGACACCATAAAAGGAAGACGGTCTTATTTATTTAACAAAATCACAAATTGGGACAATGTCATATTTATCGATGAGACTTGGCTGAACTCGAATCATACCGTGCCACAGTCGTGGACGGAAGATACCAAGGCATCTTGCTCAAAAGTGCCAATGGCAAAAGGTGGTCGCCTAATAATCTGCCAGGCCGTCTCAGCCGGGGGAGGTTTTGTGAATTCACAGAGTGGTTTACTAACTTATTAACAAACCTCCCCAAACAGTGCATAATCATTATGGACAATGCATCTTATCATTCAGTTCAAATAAAAAAGCATCTATTCAAGCAAACAAAAAGGCTGATTTAGTGGTATGGCTACAAAGAAAAGGCGTTGAAGCTGACATGAAATTGTTGAAAGTTGAATTGCTGGAACTGGTAAAACAAAATAAACCTGAGAAAGTGAAATATAAAATTGATGAATTGGCACTTCAGCATGGACACAAAGTGATAAGAACGCCGCAGTACCATTGTCAGTACAATGCTAAGCATGACTGGGCAAAAGTGATAGAAAAAACTACAAAAATAATAAAGGAAGATTTTGACAGAGACATCAATATTGATAACAAAATTGAAATAATTATATTTACCGGTGACGATAGCTCAACTGACGACTTTGGCTCATCATCCGAAGAAAATGATTGAATGATGATTCAATCACTTTCGCTTTTTCTTGATTTTTTTTGTGATTGAGTGAATGTTATTGTAACTAAAAATATTAAATTAAAGACAAATTGACCTTTCGTACAATTGTATCATTTCAAAATAACTACAATATTAAAGTTTAAATTAAATTTTCTAATTAGAACTTTAATCCAATGCACTTTACAATACATAATCAAATCGATCAAATACTCATACAAACTTCAATCGATTTATCGTGAGTATCCAGTACCAAGTCGTATGGTTACTTCAATAGTTACGTCGCGATGACAAATGTCAAAACGGGCCTTTTATTTTTTGTCAACTTTACTGTGAACAGCTCGGCAATAATATTTGATTTCATGATTCATCCATTAATATCTGTCGTTAAGATGACGACAATATGTGATCATTTGTGGCTAATATGCAATAGGCAGCACAAATATGTGACATCGAAGAAACACAAAAACTATCTGACGAGCCAAAATATAAATGATAAGCATCGGCTCGTTACCTGCATTGCTCAGTATCGTCATGATGTTAATATCCTTTAATAGCTCCCTTAGAGAATCGCGCCTGCGGAGATTATACAGGGTGGATTTTTGAGACGAGCTGGTGGGTTAGTTAGCTGCCATTAGTTCCCGTAAGGGCAGCTGCAACGGTCAAGGCCGTTGTAGCTACAGGAAAACGGTCTTAGGAGACCGTCCTTAACTTTGTGAGACATTTTGATTTGCATACACAGATTTTGAAAAAAAAAAACAGTCGGCAAGAAAATGGGCAGTTTTCATAAAAACTTTTTTTGGTGCCAATTACATATTTAAAAGAATTTAGTTAAAAATAAAATAAA
Organism: Atethmia centrago; assembly: GCA_905333075.3. Taxonomy (NCBI): domain Eukaryota; kingdom Metazoa; phylum Arthropoda; class Insecta; order Lepidoptera; family Noctuidae; genus Atethmia; species Atethmia centrago. Next base: position 22,241,690 of record HG995374.1, on the reverse strand, counting down.
AAAATACCTCGAATCTTCAACTTCACTGCTGATTTCGATGATTTAACATACATACTGCCAGATTTCGGAATGGACTTTCCATCCAACACATCTTGAGGAACCCTTGTAGATGGCTATAACAAAAAATCATATATAAAAAAAAAACTTATTTTCCAAAGGAGCGCAAAGGTCATCACAATGAAACAAAATGTAGATTTACAAATAATAATTCTGATCTAAAACTTACGTCAGATCCCCAGTCAGCAATGTTATTTTCTTTTATAAGTTCTAATGACTTGGAAATAGTACCATTTTGCTCAATTAAATCGAGGTATGATTCCTCAACAACCTGTAACAGAAAAACTGAGTAGTACTACAACATAATGTGTTTTGAAATCCAATGTTCCAATTTCATTAAGAGAGGGGCTCGTTGCTAAATAATAACAGACGCACGGGTCGATCTTCAAGGTTAAGCAACGCTTGCCGAGGTCGGTCCGCGGATAGGTGACCACCCATAACATACTAAGACCCCTCCGTTCCTCGGAAAAGCACGTTAAGCAGTTGTTCCCGGCTGTCATTTGTAGATCTTTGACAGTCATTACGTGTAGTCAAAAGCCCGAAAGTCTAACAACCAGTCTTGCCAAGAGGTGTCGTGTTACCCAGTAACTGGGTTGTGGAAGTCAGATAGGCAGTCCCTTCATGTAAAATACTGATCATTAGCTGCACTCTGTTAGTAGTTGGGAAAAGGCTAGGTGGAGTGATTGATAATTCATGCCAATGGGGTTTAAAAACGAAAGCTCATCTGCTAGATGGTGGCACTGTTGTAATGTTAGTACTGTCATTATTGTGTTTCTGTTAATGTTTAGTTTTACTTTAAAAAACAATATTATACCATAAAAATGTGCGCGACTTTTAGCGTGATCCATTATGGAGGTAAGTTAAGGAATAGAAACGTGTTACTGCGCAGCGACTTGCCTTATGTTCCGAGCCGCCATAAAGTTAGAATCGGACTGTACACACTTTAAAAACGGTGAAAATGACTTAACAACGCAAGTAAATTATAAAGTAGTACCTCAATATCCATATCCTTAATTTGGTTCATTTTGTCGGGCATTTTTTCCACTTCTTTCTTGGTGGACACCACAGCAACGGTGGTGGCGGTTAGCTTGCTAACCACGAGACCGCCTAGCTTCAAGATACGTTTCTTAGTTTCTTCCTTGTTCATCAGCTTGCCATACAGAAAGAACTGCAGGTTCTTCAGTGGCGGCAAGGGCATTTCTTTCTTGACGCTACGAATAATAAGTAAAAAATAAGTCTATAATTTATTGGCTCTAATTGGAGACTAGTAGAGACTAAGACTCATTTGTTGCGCGTCTTTTTATCTATACAAATAAAAATAAAATTGACGTGCACCCGCGTTTTGTGTGAAAACAATGAACAGCGCGTGTCACGCGAAGAAAACGGCCCGACACGAATTCTTATAAAATCATCTACAGTTGTTCCCTGTTATTCAAGGACTTTTTATCGTCTAATTATTTTGTACGAACATACCGAACCATGTCCCCGGGTTTATAAAGAAACGCGGAGTAAATATGCAACCAGTGTTGGCTTAAGGTCTTATTAATAAAGGTCTATCCACACTTATCAGGGTGCCCGGGACGTGGACGCACCGTGCTCCGTCAGGGGCTCAAAAATATATTGGTGTGTACATTTTATATGAACTCGTTCACACATGTCCGTGTCGCTGAGCTTCAGTGCCAGTGTCACGTGGCGGGCACGGACCTGATATGTCTGGATAGACCTAAAAGGGGTGTGTAAGTATAAGACGTTACAACATTGTAAAGTATAGATACTGAACGATTTAGCTCGGTAACTCGGCTGTAGAGACTTGCATTTATTTTCGTACACATCATTAAGGCAAACGATTATTTTCCATATTATTTAGTTATCAGTTAAATGCGACGGCAGGCTCTAATTTCGAGACTACATTCTTTTGATTGAGAAATTATCAAGGGACTTTCTACATCTTATCTACACGATGCTAAAATTATTTTAAATTAACTTACGTATCAGTGGGCTCGTTTTTAAGAACGACCAGCAGAGGTAGCCGTTCAGATTCGAACAGTCGCACGTCAGTCTTCGGCTTATATCTCTTGAAGATACTGCTGTCTTTAAAGGTTATTGGTACAGTCATAGGAGCTCTCTTGGGATTCTGAGTTACATGAGAACACTTCGTCCATTGCGTTAAGTTACCTGTAGATGAAATTATCATTTTAATTTATCGAAGTGTAATAGTAAACTCTTAATTTCATCATAATAGTGTTATTACAGGAACAAGCAGTGTCAGTGTCCGCATGTAGTGCAGATGCATCAACAACACCTATTCAATAATCTTTACACATTATAAATTAAAATTCTTCTAAACTGCAAAACAGATTTTGATGCGATGCACCATAACTTTAGAGAATTTATTCCGGAATACGCATAACACATAATTATGTGTATAATACGTTAATATTAAACTTACAAATAACAAAGAAATCTCGATGTTTTGTCAAGTCGTAAAACCGTGCGAAGTCAGGGCGGGTTGCTAGTATAAAAAAACTAATCAAATAAATCACCTGTGCATTTATAACCAAAGGTGTCTAATACTAGCTGACCCTGCTTGCACTCTGTGCATGGCTCGAGAATTCCGAACGCCATGCAGTCAGCAAGACGGTCCAAACACTGAAACAAAATCATATTGCATGTTTAAAATGTTTACGAAGGTTTACATGGAGTAGACTAGTATCTATGCCACCAGTGGGGAAGATGCTGCTGAGACGGGATAGGAATAATATCAGATAATTTTCTATCACAAATCAATCAAATGATGTTATAATTAGGTGGTAGCAAGGTATATTTTAGGTATATTCCGTGTGGTGCCGGAAGAATAGCACCATCCCATTTCTTCCCGTGGGTGTCGTAAAAGGCGACTAAGGGAAGCGTTCTCTATGCATTTTAACACCATACTGCGATCGCCAAGCCGCCTGCCAAGCGTGGCGATTATGGCAGCCCCCCCTGTAGGAGGGGGGGGGGGGGGGGGAATGATGATGAAGGTATATTTTGTACTAGAATATAAGAGGTGTACCTGTAGTACACCCACATTTCGCCAGTTATGTTCAAGTCCCATGTAATAGGGAGCGAGCCTATTGCCATCAACCGGGCACAAATCCAGATTCCGGGCTGCCATTGAGAAATTCCAGATAGAAAAACCCAATAAAACTTTGCCCGACCCGGGTATCGAACCCAGGACCTCATGCTCAGCAGTAGCGCTTGCAACCGCTAGACCAACGATAAGACAATTAGAATATAAGAATAGTAATTTATGTTTTAACAAACCTCATCTTTTCCAGCAGGTATTTCTTGTGAATTTGCGAGAAATAATTCATCCAAATCACGCTTTGATAGCTCACTCAAGGCACCTCTATATTTAAAGAACAGTTTGTTTTGTTTCGCCAATTTCTTTTCTTTGTCGCTTTCTTCCTTTAATTCTTCTTCATTTTTGGGTTCTACTTTTAATTTCTTCACTGGCACTTCATCCGCTTTAAATGGTCTGAAACATCACAGTTTTAAGGGCTCAGTCGCGAAATTAGCAGTTCGCTAAATGTCCCTTTCGTAAAATGTCCATTTCTCAGAATGTCTCTTTCGTAAAATCAACATTTTGCAAAATGTGCCTTGTATAACAAATCCTTCGTATCAGTACGAAATCGGTCAAGTGCGAGTCGGATTCGCGTACATAATAATCTTTTATTCAGATTAGTAGGTAGGTACAGTCGTCAGCACATCAAGTTAAGGTGAGTGGGGGTAAGATAAAAACGAGGTAAGTTAAAAAAATTAAAATAACGCCGAATGTCAAGGAATTCTTTTAATGCTGGCAACATCATTGTAGACACCATTTTGTCCCGTCCCGCCCCTCAATGTGCATCAGTCGCTAAGTGAGAGCACATGTGTGTTTTGTGTGCATTTCCTTATGGACACATTTTCCCGCGCAAAATGAGTTTTTTCATCTTACCCCGCTTGCTGTATCTCCTTACACAGATGAGTAACAAACACTTTGATTTGATATTGATAAATATTTTTGAAATTCAATGGACGCAAATAAATTCACAGAGTGGTTTACTAACTTGTTAACAAACCTCCCCGAACAGTGCATAATCATTATGGACAACGCATCTTACCATTGAGTTCAAATAGATAAAGCACCTACTCAAGCAAACACAAATACTGATCTAGTGGCTACAAAGAGGTGTCAAGAGACACCCCGATAAATTAGTGAGGGAAGAGAGAGAGAGAGAGAGAGAGAGGGAGAGAGAGACAGAGGGAGGGAGGGAGAGAGAGAGAGAGGGAGAGAGAGAGAGGGAGGGAGAGAGAGAGGGAGAGAGAGAGAGACGTCAATATTGATAATAAAATTAAAAATGAAATAATTATATTCACAGGTGAAAATAGCTCAACTGCTACTACTGGCTCATCATCCGAAGAAAATTATTGAATGAAGATTCAATCACTTTCGCGTTTTCTTGATTTTTTTGTGATTGAGTGAATGTAACTAAAAATATAAAATTAAAGACTAATTGACCTTTCGTACCATTGTATCATTTCAAAATACCTACAATATTAAAGTTTAAGTTAAATTTTCTAATCAGAACTTTAACTTTAATAATCTAATCGATCAAATACTCATATAAACTTGAATCTCGTCGGAATCGATTTATCGTGAGTATCGAGTACCGAGTCGTATGGTTACTTCACTAGTTACGTCGCGATGACAAATTTCAAAACGGGCATTTTATTTTTTGACTTTAAAAATAAAGAACAGAAATTGAATTGAGCGAGTGTTATTGAAATATGTAGGTACTTTCTTTTGTATTTTTGTCTTTGAGTTTTGTTTAAATTGTTGATACGATTTTTTCATTTGATATTTGATTTGAATTGTTGTTGACTTTAAAAAACTTTGGTAAAATAAACCAATCTTGCAACTTACAATTTTATTAGGTAATTTTTGACTTTTGTACAATTTGTTATTTTGATTTGATTTGTGTGTAATTGTCGACTTAAAAACCATCACCAAACTAAATAAATCTCGTGATTCAGTTTCTGTCCTTTATTTTTATTTGTGTGTATAAATGTACCTACTGTAGAATTACTAAATTCTACAATATTTTTTTTTATATTTATCCTCTTTGTAAACATCACATGTTCAATCTTATTTGCAAGTTCGGTCTTACCATTGAGATGTTTTTCTAAAAATACTTAGCTTGAAAATAACAATACATCACATGCGGCGTGCGTCGCGGCATCGTTAGGGCTCATTTACATTAGGTCATTTTGACCGATTCGGTTGCAGCCCTAATTCGGTCACCGACTAGTGTAAACAGGTTCTCGGTTGAAGCTTTTAACACGAGTGTATACAGTTCGGATGAATGTGGTCGCCGAATCTGGTAAACCGACCCACGTAAGCAACCCAATTCGGTTAGCCAATCCGCTAGAAGCGTATGCGATCGCCGAATTCGGTGAACCAACCGAATGTAAACAACCCATTTCTGTTAACCGATCCGGTTCAACCGAAAGCAGTCGCCGTAAACGGTGGCCGACCTAACATGTAAACGCACCATCAGTGCGCTCGGCTTGCCGGTCTTGTCTTTCATTCGTCTATTCAAGGTCAACAGGGCGGGGCTAGAGACTCTCTAGCCCCTAGAAATAGAAGCACTCTCTGGTAGAGAGTGCTTCTATTTTTTTAATGCAAGCAAAAATTAGCTTGGTGGAAGTCAAGCGGGAGTGCTCGCGATAGTACCTACATTGGAAAACCGGCCGTGTCGGACCACGCGCAATGAAGGGTTCCGTAGATGGGATTACTTGGGACGAATTTATTGCAAAAACAAACTTAACATTATTAGTTGAAAAACCTGTTCTCCCATACATCGATATATGCCACGGTCAATTCTCCAACTGCAAATTTAAGTTGGTCGACTATAACTCGTTAACTTGTAAGTCCTAGCCGTGATAGTATTCCTTTTAATTTCATTATATGTACTACTGCCATGAATTTTTTCACATCTCCATAAACAACCGTTTAGCTGGCAGGGAGGGGGCACACTCAACTCTAACAAAAATTAGCACTTTAATGCTTAATATTACGCAAGTGGATCCTTGAATCTAAAAGTGGTGTTCACAGACATGCAATATTTTTGAACGGCCTATCCAACGATACCCCACGCCATGGGGTAGAAGAGAAAAAAAAATATCATCCCCACATTACGTGTAAGGGAGATATGCTAAAAAAATGTTTTTCAAGATTTTATTTTAGCACTGCCGGCGTGACTAATATGTATACCTATGCCAAATTACAGCTTTCTAGTACTAAGCGTCTCTGAGCTACAGCGGGGACAGACAGACAGAGGGACATGGCGTAACTATAAGGGTTCCTTGTTTACTACAGAACCTTAAAAAATGGACAGCTTGCGAGGTGGTCATTTTGCGAAAAAGACATTCTGAGAAATGGACATTTTGCATCTGGTAGATATTTTGTGAAGTGGTCAATTTGCGACCAAGCCTTTTTAAGTGGTCAACACATAAATCTCTAAAACTTATAAATAAGAATTAAAATATTTTATTAAAATCTGATAACATACTTGATCTCCTCTTTGACCATAGCTTTGTCTTCTTTCTTTAGGGTGTTGAACCCAGGCAGGCTCTCCCCACCAGCAAAAAAGTGGAACTCGCTCCTCCTTTCTGCAAAGCACTTGACATGGTGCCACAATGGCTGCCCACCATATTTACTGCCTACTTCAGTATCATACACCGTCTTAGAGATACGAACTTCATCCTAAAATACAAATAGGGTAACCAATTAAAAGAAATAAAAACCTACAAGAATTTGAAATAAAATTGAGTGCAACATCTTATTACTTGATCTCTCTTACTTAAGGCGCTGACAACACCCAATTGACCAAAATAGGCTTCACTTAAAAAACAAATTTGCAAAATCTGTATAGCTTGTGGTAGCAGAAAAAATATATGTTAATTTTGAACATATTTCCCAGAACTTGGTTGTTACCGAAACACGTTTTGAAAAAATAATCTCGATACAAACTAAAGTTAAACTAACCTCTTACCTTGACTTCTAATCCAAAATATCTGCATAAAATATCAACATACGTTACGTATTTAATTAATAACAAGAACGTCTTATTTGAATGCAGAACTTGGTTGTTTTTTATTTTGGATTACTCTACTCAATTTTGAGTAAATAGAGAATTGCTTCATATTTTGCAATAAATTAGAAGCGTTGTATCATCGCGCTTCTCTTTCTTTTCTATGCAATCTGACAATGACCGCGGTTTAGGTGTTGTCAGCGTCTTAAGCATTTGTATTTATTGGACATTGGTACTGACCAATGTCCAAAAAATCACTCTAACCAAGTGCGTAAGTAAGTAGATATGCAACTACAGTTACTTGCATATCCACTAAAATAGGATGGTTTCCCTATTGAAGCCACTATTGTTTTTGTGAAAATTTAGGTAGGATTTTTACTTGAGTAAAAATCCTACATAAATCTTTGTAATCCTACATAAACCCTTGATAAACATTTATGTTTTTGAAAGTTGGTGTTGAAACAGTTTGTATTTGAATACTCTTTTATGAATATCTTTTATTTATTTTGTACAAATTTTATTTTACTTACCTTTTGACAATCATTTATGGTTTATGAAGGTTGAGTTAAATATTGAAACAGTATCTGTATATTCCAATACTCTCATATATTATTATTCTTATTATACAACTTGTATTTATAACCGTTTCTGTTCATGTCATACAAAATTAGTATTTTTCTTACCTTACATATTTTAATATCACAATGTTTACATGTAGCTCTGCTACTCTTGGAGTACTCCACAAGGTAATCTTTAAGTGCTAACTTAGTAGATTTAGAAATGGCAGAGCTGTCGCCATCCTCAGCGGCCCTCTTCTTGGATTTACCTTTACCCTTAGGTTTTTCAACTGGCATTACAATTCCGGTTGAAAGTTCTATAATCAAATATTTTTTTTGTTAATAACGTGCAAATGCAAAGGTGCATAATACACCAACATTTCACTAGCTATATTTATTTTGCTGTATGAACCACCAACATAATTGTAGTAATCATAATGTAATTTCACCATACCAATAATCGATTTAATCCTCTTCTGATCAACAGTCTTGAGTTTGTTAAAGTTTCCAATATCGCTGGAATTGTTGGGATGTTGCTTTTTGAAGAAACAGTCTTCATGATGCCAGTTTGCTTGCTTGCCATCAAAGAATGCAGACTGACAAGAAGACAGAAAAGAAGATGATTCTTCTATAAAAAATGCTAGTTGCATTATTTATAGTTTTAACAACTAAAACTAAACATAAATTTCTTTAGTTTGTTTTATACTTTAAATAATTATGTTAGTTTGCAAGATATATGTATATGGGCCGTTGCAGCCTGAAACGCATGTTCATTATTATTATTACTTTGAACTGAACAGTAATTTGAAGGGGTATTGCTAAGGACTGCAATACAGGTGTAGTTCGGCTAAGAGGCTTTATACATTTGTTTGTAAAAACTGCAGATTGTTTTCAGCATAGTTCTAAGTTATTAGGAGAAATAAACATTACATTTAGGAGAAAAACATAATTGGTTACATGTTAAAAACGATTTTTTTTTTAAAGTGGTTTGGAATTATTGTTATAATTTATGCTCTGTTCAAGAATAGGCCAAACGGTTTATCTATCCACTTATAGAACAAATACTTAAAAGCTACAGCCAATATTAAGTTACATTCAGGGTAAGTATAGAAAAGCCAGCTATCTATGGGCAGAGCACGCAAGAGCGCGTCCACAACGCAAACAATGACAACCAACGTTTCAAATAGTTGATAATTTCTGCAATTTCATCCAGTTTTTAAGAAAAATACCAATTTAAGTTCAGTTTGAAGCCAGATTAAATTGTAATTGAAAACACGAATTTCGTGATGAAAAACAGCAACAAATATTAACGGTTGCTTTTCAAATGTATTGCGTTGTGACTGACTCACCTGCACCATGATTGCAATGCGTAGGGCTCCTTGATCAATTTTTTCTTTACATCCTTTACACGCGGCTCTTCCACTCTTCGCATATTCGGCTTGAAAAGGTAAATCTGTCATTTTTATTACTATGCGGTATTCACCCTGTATTTATACTTACTATCCAGTATTTTTCAACTTCCCGTGGACAAGAAATTTTCAACTAACCGACCGGCTCGAAGGCACAACAAATCAGTTTAGGCTTGCGAAAAATATCGATATATCGATATTTTTTTGGCGATATCTATTATTTCGATACATATCAATATAAAATATCAAGTATCGAAAATGTATCAAATACGATATTTCCAATAGCAGTAAAAAGTAAACTTATTTTTACCAATGCTTTATTAATTTATGAATCTACAGTCGTCAGCACATCAAGTTACCACAAACTGTAAAATGTCTTCAAATGATTACCTTAAAATTTTAATAGTTAAGTTCAAAATTGAATGAGAAAATTTGATAGTTTGAGGTGACTTGATGTGCTGGCGACTCGATGCGACCATTTCTGTTGTACATATCAGAAATTATATTCCTTGTTTGGTATTTATACGTATAAAACATAAACACAACAGAATTTCATAAAGTACAAATATTTTTTTGAAAATTTCGGCGATGTATCGATATATCAATGTTTTTTTTCAGATATATTGAAATCGATATCAATAGTTTTTTTAAATATCGATACTATATATCGAAACTTTTTGGCACTTCTTGCATCCCTATATCATATCATTCAAATCAAAACCTGTGCAAACTTGTTTCTTTTTGACATTTGATTAGGGAGAGGACTGAAGACTTCATTTCGGAAGAGGGCTTCAACTCTTTTCATTTTGGTTAGTAGATTTTATCTGGGACGCCTCAGAATATAGAGAGAACTATATTATGGGTGGGACGCCTAGGCCAGCTCATCCAACAGGTCCACCGCATCGTAGAACACAAACGTTGACTTCCAACGTAGTTTTACGGACTGGTGCTGTATTCTTCGACATAGCGAAAGCATTTGCAAGCAGACAAGGTCTAAACAAAGGCTTATTTTATAAGCTCTACAAACTCGGTGTGCCCGATCGTCTCATGCTCGTCTTACGAGACTTTTTGTCAAACCACACCTTCCGCTATCGCATCGAAGGACCGCTATCCTCCCCCCACCCTATCCACGCAGGCGTCCCTCAGGGCTCCGTGTTAGCACCTCTCATTTTCACTCTCTTCACTAGCGATATCCCAAGAAGTATAAAGGCGCAATTGGCTTTGTTCACAGACGACACGTTTTATGCACCAGCCTAAAACAAGACCAGATATATTATCTCGCATTCTCCAAACCGAAGTCGATAAACACGGTGCATAGTTTAGAAAGTGGAGTATCGAAGTCAATCCCGACAACAGTTCTTTTATCAAAATCGTGACAAAACCCCGTCCCCCTGACCGATCACCATGTTCGGCAAGCTTATGCTTTGGGAGAAGCGAGCCAAATATCTAAGCGTGACTCTCGACCACCACCTTTCTTTCTCAGAACACATAAAGAAAACACGTTTGGGTGCCGCTTTCGCTCTCGATAGACTCCATTCTGTTCTAAATGCATGCAGCAAAATGTGCTATAAGTGCAAATTGCGTATTTACACAGCGTGCATCCGTCCCATTATACGTGTATGTCATATGCCTGTGCAGTCTTCGCACACGCTAAGTCCCACCACATCTATAGGATGCAGTACTGGCCTTCAAAACCGTTTCCTCCGTAAGGCAACGGGATCCCACTGGTACGTTCGTAGCGAGATCCTCCATCTCGACCTTAAAATTCCCACTCTCCAGTATCCAGAAATATATGAAACGCATTACCAAGCGTTTCTTTGACTCAGCCGTCATTCATCGCAACCCTCTGGTTGTTAATGCCGCCAGTTATAGGCCTTCTACTATTAGCTCAGTTCGCCGTCCAAGGCATGTTCTCACTGACCCCGATGACCCCATCACCCTCCTCCAGGAAAGCAATAGGGCCATGAGTACAGTGCACAAACACAAACCGACATTCCGACCTCGCCATCGAGGTCCCTCGCGAAGACCCCGACGTAACCGTCCCCCCCCCCCCCCCCCGACCCTTTCTCGACGAAGTGCCAGCCCGCGACGTAGCTGAGCCCGTAGCTTTAAACTCCCCTGATAATAATAATAATCCAGTTATGATTCAGCCTGTCCCACCTTGCTGTCCTCGCCCAGCGATGCCTTAAGCCGAAGTTCATACCCCACAGGGGGTGCCCTTAGCGTGCAGTCGCTTAGTAATATAAGAAATTCGCCCCTAGCTGGAGGCTTTGAGTCCACTTGGCAGCCACAGGATAGTCCGGTTAAGTAGTCACGACTTCTCAAGGTCAACTACAAAACAGCCAGCTCAGGTTCAAAGTATTACAGCTGCAATGTACTCTGTGACATGCGGTCCCCACAGACCAACAGACGTTGTGAATACCTTAATTGTGTTTGTGTATACCATGTATCCTTTCTTTTTTTTTTTTTGGGCGGGTAATCATCAAATAACTTCTCCCGCTCTGGGCGGAGCGGTAGGGTGTGTCAGACTCTTACTGACTAAGGCCGGCCGCAAACCTTCGGTTTCCAAATTAGGTTTCCAGATCAGGAATTCAGATTCGGAAACCCAAATGCTCTGCTTACATACAAAATATTTAAGAAGGCGCACATTATTCCGTTCGGAAAAAATAAGTATATTGTGCGCCTTGTTAAATATTTTGAGGACTAAGATGAGCACTTGTCTATAGCACTTGCATGATCACTTGCCTCTTGAACAAAGAGTTAAAAGAGTATAATAATAATACGGGCTCTTGAAGTCTTGAACGAGTGACGAGTATTGCCATTCTGCGATGAACTACACTACTGGTTTAGAGTTATCTGTAGCTAACGTCAAACTCATACTAAAATACTAAAACTACTTGTCAACATCAGTCAACATACTAATGTCAATCGCGCTCTGGTTGTTTTATTTTGTGAAAAAGGAAATATTATTTGAGGCGTACAGAAGGTAGTTATGCAGGCTTATGATACTGAAATATAAATTTTAAAATGGGTAGTAGAAAAGAGAACTTGAAGAAATCATTGGGGATATCGGAGTACCCATGGAGCTCAGGTACGGTAATCGATGAACAATAAAAAACAAGTATCACGTAGAATGGTAGAACATACAACGAATAAATCAGAGACCTTCAAATACTTTTATAAGTGAATAGCTGCTGTAATCGCGTATAATTTTACTCTTACAAGTCAACTACTAAATGTTATTGCCCCCCAGGATTCTCTGTGTTTGTTATGCAAATGTTTGTGTGCCTATACGACATGATGTTGTTGTAACTACGTTGTAGGTAGGCCCTTCAACACAAGGTTGTTAACAATCAAGTTAAAGTTACATATTCATTAGAACCTAATAAAAAATGGGTAAATACTTCAAATGCAATAAATTCTGCACATTTTTAATTATGTAAAGTAAAAAAAGGATCACATTAACATCTCTCCTCTAATACAAAGGAAATATATATATAGAGATTCCTTGTTGCAATAACAAATATTAATAAGTTGAAATTGCTTAGAAGTGGTTAAAATATATTCATGCCCTGATTAGCCCTAATTGTCTAATGCTATAAAAGTTTATGCATTATTAACTTTATTATATACTAGTCATTATCTGTTTATTCAAAGAAAATAGAATTCTATAACTTTAGTGCCCCCATGTATAATTTTTTTGTAGATGAAGATGAAAATAATACTTCACAACCTGTCCAAGTACTGAGGAGGCAATCAGATGAAGCTCGGCCCAGTATAGATATGCCTGGAACAAGCAGTGCAAATGGTGGAAATACATCTACACTTGGTAAGTAAACTGCTTATCTTTTATTATTGTTTCATTAATTATAAATTTACTTTTAATATTCTCTTGACATTAATTATTCATAATGTGTTATAATATAAATCATCATAAAAATTAATTTGTGGTTGGCAGTGGCATAATGATATTTCTGTGTTTTTATAAAATACTTTAAACCTTTGTAGTAATATGCCATCATTATTTAGAGCTACATCACATGTCTAATGTAACATCACTAATACACTCTCACACAAGGACCCCATCTGATTATGACTGGAAAGAATAAAGAATAAAAGAAGAAATAAATAAAAATAATATGTCATCAAACTTGTGTTTGTTTATTAATTTTTCACATCCACTGTTATTAGATACCATGCTGAGGGGCAAATCCCATTTTTTTAAGCGTTCTATTCTTATTCCGCCAAAAATACCTTTAGGTAACCTAAATTGTTTAATACAGAATTTTTAAATATGGAAAATGGCTTTCTGAAGTATTTTAATGTTATTTTCATTGGTCACTCATTGAACCCTGAAATATCATTTAATACATTTAAAATCATATAGCCGATGATAGTGTCATATGACGCAACTCCTTGCGTCAGTCTGGTTCATTCGCCGACATTTCTTATTAAAAATGGGGCACTTTTTTTTGCCTTCCTCTGTTTGGTCTACCGATGACTCACGACTGTCACTGTTGTAGCCCACCATTTTGTGTTGTTTTACCGCATCTTTATTTGTATGTATTGTTGATCACCAGAATTTGCATTATTACTTAAAGGCTCACTCTGTACATCTATAGATGATTCGTGGTGGGGAGAACGGAGTGGAAGTCAACCTGTTCATCCGGTTGGTGGGGGTGGGTATTTAGCTGCTAACTTGCAACTAAGTTTTTAATACGTAGATTGGATACGAGGCTTATAGCTCTGGTGCCATATAGGGAAGTGTTAAAGTCATCATTGTGCAGTAGCCCATACGTCAGTGTTAACATAACTTGTATAAGCTGGCCTCTCATTCTATTGAAACTCAGTGCTACGCTAGGCCAATACCACCGACGATTTACTCTAGTATAAAACTATTTACCAAAAACAATGACTTCCAAAAAAACACTACATAGTGAAAAATAACTTTATTTTCGGAAATCGGTGTCTTTGGATCTGTATTTTAGGTTTTGCCACTGACTTAAAGTTATTAAAGTTATGTGTTATTTCACTTTAGTGGGTCAGTTTGTAATTTATCTAAGTTACAATAGCCTAATGTCAACTCTTCATCATCTTTTACAAAATATTGCTTTTCCCGATGCAGAGACGTTAATTGTTCAGGAGTTCTCCGGGTTAGAACCAGGTACCTAACTACACTAACTGTCACTCACCATATGCATTGTGACGAGCATACATGGCTTAGCAACTATATTAAAGTACCTAATCAAATCGCAACTCGATAAATACTTATTACTAAGTAGTTCCGGTGGCCATCTGTGGTCTTCATCATCAGTTCCACTTCACCAAACGGTGCTTTCCGAGAACAAATGCACAAGTTACTATTCAAAAATACCCAAATCGCTATAGGTGTGCCTATAAAATTTGAGGATTTTCCACGATTTCCATGGGATCCCCTCATCAGATTAAGACTTGGTAACAATGGTGGTGCCTTGGGAGCATACCCTTTCAAACAATAATTTCCAAAATCGGTCCATAATTGACGGAGAAATCGGCGAACGTACAATAAAAAAAGTATAAACATCCGAATTGAGAACCTCCTCGTTTTTGGAAGTCGGTTAAAAAGAGCGCAGGTACAGTACGAGTCGACAAATAGTGCTCACCCTCTTTGGCAACAGAACATTGGTCGGTAGATGGCTTTAACATTTTTCATATTGTGCATGTCTACTTAGAAAAAGACGTCGAATGCATAACCTCCTCTTTTTACTGGAGTCGTTTAATAAATAAATACATTTCTTCTTCAATAAAATACATAATTTCGTTTTTAGACACCTCCCTTCACATATCTTGTTTGGTATTCATAGTTTTGATATATTTATTTGTATTTTACTAGGAGCACAGCAATCGCAGCCTACTTCGCCTGCCACCGTGCGCAGACAACAGGCTAAGATGGACAGAGCTCTGTTCTGGTCTATCATCAATAACACTCCAAGACCATCTAACGTTGGAGTCACACGGTAATTACTACGTTTGATTTTATTAAATAATTCGTACTGCCAATAGATTTTTATTCATTCATTAATAGTATTAGGTACACAGGTTTTAATTATTACTTTAAACAGTTAAAAATCTCGTGTTTAGTATTAATAATCTTGATTCGAAGCACCTCTCAACTAGCGTAGGCGTTCATCAAAAGGTACACGGTGCGTTGACGTAACGTAAGTTTGATTCCGTCATGTCTCCGTAACGCTATTACAGCGTCTACACGGCGTAAACGCGACGTTAACCAACGTGAAAGCCAAACCTCAGTATCTTTTTGAATTCAATGTTAATTTCCCCAATACTTGCACAGTCCAACCGAAATATGAACCTGATTATCTAGAAGACTAAAATCAAAATCAAAAGTCATTTATTCAAACTAGGCTGAGAATCAGCACTTTTCGAATGTCATAATTACATAAGACAGTTCCCCAAAACGCCTACCCTTCACCACCTAGAGCTTTAGCTGCCAGCAGCACAGCTGTCTGTTCAGTTAGAAAAAAAAATGGATTCTATACAATAGTATGCGAAATAATGTACACTACGCGCAACACAAAACATTAAATTATTAGCCATAATTTGTCAGCAGCACACCACTAAACCAGAAAAAAGATAAAACACCGAAAACTATACTCAAACAGAAATAAAAGGTACTCCCTTTCTTCCATGAAGTTTCTTGCCGGCTCTTCTCCATAGGAAACGACCAATTGGAAGTGCACCTAGCTTCTGACGTTTCATAAGTGCCCATGTAGGTTTATGTGAAATAAAAATATTTTGATTTTGCTCCTAAAATTTTTTGTCCGAAAATCATTATCCATAACATGTTACTACACACTATAAACTTCAGTAACCATAATGTTCAAAAATTCGAAATTTTGTTTTACATAATTATGTTTACTTCTAAAACTATTCTGTCATAATATCGAGTACTATAATAATTGAATCTCCTAATTTTGCATGATATAAAGTCATGTGTCCTGAGTATTGTATTATTTAAATGTAATGTGTATTATTCCGAATGTTCATTTATAATTAAATTGTTTGCTGCATTTGCTAAAAATTAGGTTTTAGTAACAGAAACGAATCGCTGTAAATCCGAATCCACGCAGTCTTGTATGCCCTATCCCTAGACTAGAGTGTAATTTAGAATTGCGTAGACGCGGAGGGGCGAGGCGGCCCACAGTGGAACGAATGTATGGGAGCGGTTGGACGTAGACATGTCCGAAAAAAAAGAGTAAAATTATGCCAAACTAATGATGCCATCTTATTCGATTACTTAATGCCTTCATAACTTGTGGTAATGAATTTCTTCATAACTCCCATATTTCGGGAGTAATTTGAGAAAATGTGAAATTTTACTATGAAAATGAGTGTATCGAGCTCTCTCCCTCCTGATTCCGGGCTTGTTTCAAGTAGCGGTCTCTAATATCATAATGCTAATACTAAGAGCTATATTTAATACTAAGACACATAGTGCGCCAAATGTGCACTTTCTGGGATAAAGAGTGATGTTTATTTTATAACACATTTTTTTTATTTTTTGTTTATTTTGTTGATTAAAACCGTTTTTCTAAAGGTTTACCTTATTACAATAACATTTCTGAGCAGCCAATTAGAGAAGATATAAGCTAATTAGGATATATAATTAGGGACTTAAGGTTTACATATAAAACTGATGCACTAATGATTACTGATAAGAACATTGCTATTATTTAATTACTAAATGGCTCTTAATACACTAATTTAGCATGCATCATTTACTAATTATCACAATAACTAATTACCTTGCAATATTTAACAAAGGATACCTGGGATACCTGGATTTTATATAAATAGGTCACTATTAGTAACTTTAAAATCAGTGTTGATTTACACCTCGTTGTATCCAAGCTAATCTCGCAATGTATTTTCCAAATTTTAATACAAATCTTGATATTCACGTTGCTTTATGCGCACGCGCACATAAAGATTTACGCGACTTTAACTATTTGTTCAGTGTTTTAAAAGATAACAGTTGTGTTCAGTTATGTGAAAGTGCTGAAACAAGTTTAAAAGACTGGTGTCGTCGATTTTGCTACCGCATTTATGCAAAATGGACACAGTCTGGAAGAAGCACAGATAAGTTTCGGAAGAAACATGAGATTTGGCTACAGGCTGCAATTCAATGGCCGGAATTACAGAATGAAAATATGGAACCTTCTACAGAAAATATAAATGACGTCATCGAGCCCATAATTTCTCCTGCTAAATCTGATGCTTCAACTTGTACACATCCTAGTCCTCGTAAATCTTTTGAGGACCTTAGTAACCGGCAAAAAAGAAGACGCACTGAAGATAGTCTTTCATGCAGCAGTAGCAGCGCTGAAATTATGTTTTCGGCCGAAAGGGCGCTTCAAAAGGCAGGACAAAGCGATACAGCTTATGTTATGAAATACTTGACGGAGAATCCAGAAGAGGCCTCAAAAATCAAAGCCTTCATTGAAGGTAAATCAATTCAGGTACGGGAAATATCCCCTTTGAAGGCATTGGCTCTTTATGTATCGATGAACTTATCGAAATGGCGCTATAACACTCTTCGGGATTTCAACACTCAAGAAGGAGCTCTTCAATACCCGAGTTACTACATGTTGGTTAAAGAAAAAATTAAGTGCTATCCGGCCAAAGAAGATCTCACAGTTACAGAGAGCTCTGCAAAAATCAAATTACAAGCCTTGATGGATTTAACCTCAAGAAGACTTATTAGGTCGTTAGAAACCCCTGTTGATCCCAATCAACAGCTCGTATTGACCAGCAAATGGGGTTTTGACGGATCATCTAGCCAAAGCATTTATCATCAAAGGACGAGTGAAGATGAGCAAATCGATCTTGCTAGTAATTTTATGATTAGTCTTGTACCACTGCGGCTCGTCTCAAAAGGTGTAACAATTTGGGAAAACGAGCGACCATCTTCCACTTCATTTTGCCGGCCAATATTGTTTAAGTTTATAAAGGAAACCAAAGAAAATGTGCAGAGAGAGATGGCTGAAATCGAAGCAGAGATTGAAGCCTTAACTCCATCCACCATCACTGATGGAATTAGTGTCAAACACCAACTGCTGTTGACAATGATTGATGGTAAAATTCATTCCATTATATCCAATACAGCAGCTTCAGTGTGTGACATATGCAAGGCTTGTCCTAAAGAAATGAATAATTTAGAGTTAATCAAAGATAAACACGCAAACGAGGACATGTATAAATATAGCTTAAGCACCCTTCACGCTTGGATTCGCTCAATGGAATGCTTATTACACATTTCCTACAAATTAGACATAAAATCATGGCAAGTAAGGGGTGATATAGCAAAAAGGCAAGTTGATGACAGGAAGAAAAGAGTTCAAGAGGCTGTAAGAAGAGAAACGGGCTTACTTCTCGATGTTGTGAAACAAGGCAGTGGATCCACCAACAATGGCAACTCGGCAAGGAGATTTTTTGAAAACTACACTAAATCTGCTGAACTGACCGGAATAGATGCTATGCTTTTAAGAAAAATCTGTGTGATCTTGCAGTGTATTTCATCAGGAGAGAAGATCAACGTAACTAAATTCCGAGAGTTCTGCTTTGATACTGCTAAGCTTTACGTGGAGTTATACCCATGGTATTATATGCCTTCTTCACTTCATAAAATTTTAATGCATGGGCCAGACATAGTTCAGAACATGTCAATTGTGCCCATTGGTTTTCTATCCGAAGAGGCATCTGAGGCTAGAAATAAAGATTTTAGAAAATATAGAGAGGGGCATTCTCGAAAGCATAGCAGTATCTCATGCAATGAAGATATTATGCACAATCTTTTACTGTCTTCTGATCCACTTGTTACAAGTATCCGTCCAAAAGGAAATAAGTTTGTAAAAAAATCTTCTTTTAAGGAATTTTATGAGCTTACGGATTCTGAGAAAAGTGATATCGAATTTGTTAACATAAATGATTTAGCGGACATCGATTCTGAATTTGAATTAATTGATGATGATGATGATGACGAAGATAATTAAATGATGTTATTGTTTTAAAATGTGTAACTTAGTAAATTAGAGCTTACATCTTAATTATTTATTGTACTTTTAATGAAACTAGGTAATTTATTATCAACTTACTTAAAAGTCATACTCTCATCAGTTCTTGTGAATATTTTTGTTAATATATATTTCTGTATATATATAATATATTTATAGACCTCTTAATAAGTCTGTCTGCGGTTTAAAGTAAATACAAATGGGGAAAAAACGTTTTTTTTTTTAAATTTTCATTTCCTTTTATCCCAGAAAGTGCACATTTGGCGCACTATGTGTCTTAGTATTAAATATAGCTCTTAGTAATAGCATTACGATATTAGAGACCGCTACTTGAAACAAGCCCGGAATCAGGAGGGAGAGAGCTCGATACACTCATTTTCATAGTAAAATTTCACATTTTCTCAAATTACTCCCGAAATATGGGAGTTATGAAGAAATTCATCACCACAATTTATGAAGGCATTAAGTAATCGAATAAGATGGCATCATTAGTTTGGCATAATTTTACTCTTATTTTTCGGACATGTCTACGTCCAACCGCTCCCATACATTCGTTCCACTGTGCGGCCCGCGAGTTGAGGCAGAATGTAGTTTGCGTTATGCCTAACGTTTTCGCATAACTTTTATTACCATGATAATACTGCTGCATAATAATACTTTGGCATAATGCAAAGGTTAGCATAACTATCATGTAGTCTAATATGTTTTGGCATAAGTTGGAGTTCCATAAATTTCAAAGGCATATTATTTATTATTCTTCTAATAATCATGAACAGAGATCGGATATTCGGATGCATATTTACCTAAAGTTAATTTTTACTATGAAAGTATGGGAGTGGCTTCTTAAAATATTTTTTATTATTAAAAATCACGGGATGCCAGGAACACCATGCATAAATAGTCGGGTGTATAGTATGGAACCAATACCGGATTGCATATTTATTTAAAATTGATGTTTCTACGTACTTTATATTACAATAATTAGGTAGGTAGATATGCATCCGATTCTAAATAGTCAGAAAAAAACACTAAATTTGTCGATTCCGGAATGGCAAGCGGGAATTTTACGGTCGATACAAAAGTGCATTCCATATAAGCCAACATTTGAAAGTAAGTTAATATTCCGCAAAATTTCGAGTGTTGCTTCCCCAGCCTTTTTGTCGTCCATCCATAGCACGTCACGTCTCATAGGTAATGTCCTAAGGGCTTTGCCCACAAACTATGAGACTGCGGGCTTGGAGGATGCCAAAAATGCTTTTCAAATTACTTGCCCGGGTAAAGAATTTCCAGACAACCTAAAATCTCAGAGGAGCTGGGACGATATTTATTGCGATTTAACATACAAATCGATTCTGAGTCGCAGTTCAGGTCCGGATCGCGCAAGACTTTTGGCGGTCGGAACCAGAGAGGCCGGTCATTGGCTACATGCCCATCCTTCTCCATATACCGGTACCTTCCTGGATCCGACCTCGCTTCGTCTGGCGACTGGTCTGCGGCTTGGGGTCACGGTATGCACTCCACACACATGCCCTTGTGGCACGGACGTGGACCGACTGGGTCACCACGGACTTTGTTGTCAAAAAAGTGCAGGCCGCTTTTCAAGACATGCAACACTTAATGACATAATCCGCCGGTCTCTTGCCAGCATCAATGTGCCTGCTCTTCTTGAGCCGACTGGCATTGTCAGAGATGATGGCAAAAGACCTGATGGTGTGTCTTTGGTCCCGTGGAGTTTGGGACGGATGCTTGTGTGGGACGCTACCTGTGTAGACACACTGGCACCGTCCCACCTCCAACGGACTACTTCTAAAGCGGGTGCAGAAAATGCCGAAAATCTGAAAGTTATTAAATATGGAGGCCTTGGCAGAGAGTACAACTTTGTGCCCTTTGGCGTCGAGACCCTCGGTCCGTGGGGTCCCAGTGCGCATAAGTTATTTGCGGAAATCGCGAAACGTCTAGTTGATGTAACTGGTGACCGAAAAGCTGGCGGCTTTCTCGCGCAACGCATCAGCATTGCAATTCAGCGAGGAAATGCCGCCAGCATCCTCGGTACAATGCCCCGAGGACCTTTTTTAAGTTTAACTTAGTTTTAATTTAATTTAGTTAAATAATCATCTTGTAATTTGTTTATGTAAATAAATATTATTATAGTAGTTAATATACATTCGATTCTATAATCAGAAACCTAAATTTGTATTTTCGGGACCGCGGGATTTTTTCGATACAAAAGCGCATTCCATATTAGCCAACTTCACAACTTTAGGTGAATATAAAAAGTCATAATTGGGTGAATGTAGCCAATAATTTAAAATTTATATTTAGGTACTTGGTAATTTAATACAGTTATGGTAAATGATATTCATACCCGACTATGGCGATGCCAATAGGAAGGGTAAGAAGCGAGCTTGGGACTTGGGGCACCCCGACTCGGACAGGTTATGTTCGAAGGGGATGGCGGGGTCTAGTGAGCGACGTTCACCGACGTTCACCTTATTGATTATTATTGCTCCAACTCTCAGCTTCAATGGGTAAAAAAGGCGTAGCAAAAATAAAATAACTTAAAAAAAAAGTTATGTTATTTTTTTTTAAACTCATATTACGCCTTTTTTACCCATTGAAGCTGAGAGTTGGAGCAATAATAATCAATAAGGTGATATTTCACCTTACAACTGTCTACAACTTACCGTTTGGAGTTATTTATTAGGGTTTATTAGTTTTATTCCAAAGAATATTATGTGTTTATATAATTATGCGTTTATAACATTATGCTTTATAAAATTATGCTTCATTATTATTATGCTAGTAGTATTTATGGCAACAAGCATTATGGCAAAACATTTATGCCTAATAATATTATGCGTAATGTTTATTATGCTGAATTTTGTTATGCCAATGCCAATATATTTTATGCTTATCATTAGTAAACCGTTGAGGAGCAGGTGGTGAGCGTTAAACTATTTGCGACGATAAGCTCGCGTGGGACCTCCGGAGCCCCTCAGCGCCGGAGCCGTGACAGAAACCATGCCTGCTGCATGTTGCATGCTCGCTTGCATGCTGCATGCTGGCTTGCATGCTGCATGCTGGCTTGCATGCTGCATGCTTGCTTGCTTGCTCATTGCATGCTGCATGCATGGTGTATGATTGTTTAGATGCTTACAGGGAAATAAAAACCCCATGTTCACAATCAACTGTTTTATTCAGTGATAATTAGAGATCGGATATTCGGATGCATATTCACCTAAAGTTGAGATGTTGGCTAATATGGAATGCGCTTTTGTATCGCAAAATCCCGCGGCCCTGGGAATACAAAAATAGGTTTCTGATTATAGAATCGAATGTATATTAACTTACTTTCAAATGTTAGCTTATATGGAATGCACTTTTGTATCGATCGTAAAAATCCCGCCCGTCATTCCCGAATCGACAAATTTTGTTTTTTTCTGACTACATATTATGTAATTGGGTGCATATGTTCCTACCTAATATTATGATGTAAAGTAGGTAGAAACATTAATTTTAAATAAACATGCAATCCAATAATCCCGGTTTTTTTTAATAAATGTTTTTTTATAGAAGTCGCTTCCCTACTATACACCGGACTAGTTATGCATACCCGTTGTTCGTGGCCTCTTTAAAAAAACAAAAGATTTTTAAGAAGCCGCTTCCATACTTTCATAGCAAAAATTAACTCTATGTAAATATGCATCCGAATATCCGATCTCTGGTGATAATACATCCAGCGCCGGAGCCGTGACAAAAGCCATATTGCTTTTGCATCTTTACTATTTATGTATTGTATCAGTTGGATTTGATAAAATAATAAACAATTATAATACAAAATCAGATAATATTAAATTACAAAAAAAAAAAATACTTAAACGAAGATTCATTAATTGTAGGCGTAATTAATAGTAATTATATAAATAAATATTAAATAATTTGAATTTAGAACTTATAACTTTTATTGAAAACGGTTTTATGTCTTTTGTACATAAATGACAAACAAGTTTAGGGCATATTGTATTTAAGGATTTCAATTTGATGTGATATTATGTGACATTAAGTTTGGGAAAGTTATCATTCGGACAAATGATGATTAGAAGAAAAAAACATTATGGCACTTTAGATTATGGATAAAAAAGTTAGGGAACACAATAGAGAGCCGAAATAAAAACGTAAACACAACTTTATACCTAAATAAAAGCCTCCAGGCATAAAGGGCGTGCCCGCTTACATATAGCTATAGCTGTAACTCGGTCACAAAAAATGATAAACTAGGACTAATCTACATGGTCCTCACGTGATTTGACCACGATTATGTCTGGACTTTAAAAGAGACTGTGACTTCTGACTGAGTCTGTTTCGGTGTTTCTTGTCAGTAGTTGGACAGGAACCGACCTCATCTAGTTTTTAAAATAGTATTGACGTGTAAAACATAACATCAGGTTAGTATTCAATATTTGCAATATAGGCTCAGCCCTATTACATGACATTTTGCCCTGTTGAGTGCACTCAACCGGGCTGCTACTGAGAAATTCCAGATGTAAAAACCCAATAACACTACCCGACCTGGGAATCGAAAACCTTCATGCTCAGCAGTAGCGCTTGCGACCTTTAGACCAATGAAGCAGACGTGTAAAAGTGTTTTTATAAACCTACTTCCAGTAATAAAATCATTGCTCCATCCAGGTCCAGGTTAAGCGATGTGCCTCTAACGTACGTAACGCGCCCAGCGATCCCCGCGCGCTCTGAAATGCGCGAGACGCGGCGCAGCGAGCGGCAGAATACGTCAGCAGCTGACATACAGCGCATCCTGGCGTTCAAGAAACTGACTCGCAACCTACACAGCTTGACACAGTGCAAACAAGGCGCCGGCAACATGCAACCAACTCCCTCGCGCCGTTAGTAACCTTAGTTTGAGTCTACACTATTGCCACGTTTACGCCCGCTTGCATCGACCACAAACGAATTTAAAACATCGCCCTATTTCTGCCAATCTTTTGAAAATGACAGAGACGGAATGATGTTTTAAATAGGTTTATCTGCACCATGCTATAAATCCTCTATAAAAGTTTCTGAAACGTGCCGTCCATAGAGGCAATTAGGCCTAGCCTACCCTACCAACAACGCCAAATGCATTTATTTTAACTATGTAATACAATAACACAAAATATTAAAAAAAAAAGTTAAACTCCTGTTAAAACTCTTATAGCAACTTGTCGCAGACGCCACGTGACTCACAGTTCGACGGAGCTTACGTACGCAAGGCAAGGATTCCTTTCACCTACATTTCGTTCATAAATTTACGCACACTCGTGTATATTTTCGTGTGTATGAACGGCACACAATAGTGAAATGGTTTAAAATAGGGGCGTAACTCCGGCGGCAGGAGCTTGGTCCTCATTGGTTGTGTATAAAGTGAAGATTTAATGAATGAAAAATATTGAAGACCAGGGTTCCCAATTTTTGGACAATTCCCCGAATTGCGGGGAAGTTCTCCTACCAGACTACTAGAGACAATAAAAAAAAAGGGTGGTATTGTTGAATTTATACCTTCCAAAAAATTATAAATTGTAAGGAATAGCAAAAGCCCTATAAAAGTAATTAAAAACTTCATAATTTTTTATTTTTCTTCTCATATTTGGGAAATTTCGCTTGGTTTGTGGGGAGTTAGGAAAATAAGTTTCGGCAACACAGTCCAGTGTGTCAGTGTTATCCGGCAAAATATGATAGTCCCTTTTGTGGAAGAACACGGTATGACAGTGATACAATTTTAATTGGTAGTGTTTGTTTCATGTGACAGTGACACGTAATTTATATGTGATCTTGAATGTTTTGCTGTTTTAGATCTTATTAAGTTATAAGTAATTGGTTTTGAAACGTAAAGTAGTGTAAAGATTATGTGTTGTGTTATTATTTGTTTATTTACCTAAGAATGGTGTTCTGTTGTGAAGTTTGCGCCGATAATGTGTTGGTTAGGTTAGTCGCACTTGTCGTTTAATGATAAGATTCAAGTTGTGTCTAAAGGTGGTGGGAGGGATGTGTGGGGATAGGAGGTGTGCCCGAATTACGAGAATTAATCCAAAAATATGATAATTCATGACTTCGGATATCTTGCAAGTGACGTGTTCTGTAATTATCACCCACCCACTTGGTTATGATATTTGAGGTGGCCGAATCTTTCTTCTGTTTGCATCGTTAGAAAATCGTTTTTTAAACCTTGAATAATGTGGTGAGTTCTTGTATGTAGAGCCGCGCTGTGATGTTGCGCGAATTAGTTTTTTTTTTGGTGTCAGTATGCGTGGCCTACCCTCTGTGGAGAACCACTGCACGCCACTGGTTAGCTTATTGCAAACATTAAAACAACCAGTGTCATAGTAACCATAATATCATCCTAACGAGTGTTATAATGTTGTACTAAATTTCATTATGCAACTCCTTTTCAAAAAAAGAACATTATCATGCACGCGCGTTTCACTACCACAGCGCCGTAATAAAAAAAAGACTTATAGGTTATTCGAATTCACGTCGTATCCCACCATTTTTGTTCGATATTACCTAGTATTGCAAAAATTTATTACTTTGTTGTTTACAAAAATGATACAAGCTTTGATAACGCCCCACCAGATATTTCTAATGCAGCAAAGGACATTTCTAAACAATTATTACCAGAAACGTTCCATGAATTTACATAGTTCTTACAACACTGTACAACACACTATGGTTTCAAAACCTTTTATAGAGTATTCATATCATGTGTGTAGAATGCAACTGTACCTACATAATTAGGTATTATACAACAGTTGCATAAATAACTATTAACGCTTAGTGCATTTAGTGATTTGTGGTGCAATAGGGCCTATGATACGTTGGCCACCTTAATTTATTGGTCCAAAGTACGACGAGACGTCGAAATGTTAATTTTGAGGAGTGATTTTCTTTTGCAAATGTCGAAACGCCTTCGCAACGTTAGTGTCTCATTTTCTACGAAATGTATGGGAAAAGTTTTTTTACGCCCACCCAGTATAAAAGGGTGTAAGAAGACGCAAAATGAAACCGAGTCACTTGTTCTGCCCGTTATTATGATAATTGTTTTTGTACTGGACCATACCTACCTTCTGGTTATGGAGATATTGAAGGTCAAATTTCCAACTTTTTTTCACGCACGTAAATTTTTAATGTTAAAACTAAACTTTAAATCAATAACAACGCTTGAACAGTTGCATACACCCATAAGCATAATGTTATTTAACTACTAATCTAAACTATCATCAGGTTTCCCAGGCAGTCCCGGTTCCTCTCGAAGCCCGTTGTTCACGCCATCGTTGCCGGCTGCGGCTTCCAGGTCCAGGACTTACAACAACTGTTGCAGCCGGTCGCAGCCAGGCCGTAGCGTGCCCGGATACACTAGGAATGGTATGTGAGAGAAAGAAAAATAATTTATTTGGAGCACGCACAGGAAATAGAACATTAAGAAAGGAACATTTACAACGAACAAATTAATGAAAACAAAAAAAAAAAGACCTTTGCGAGACCAAAAAGGCTCCTATCTTAGCATAATGTTGCAATATTTAAAAAACGGAAAGCTGAGTCTGCAGATCCGGCCGAAACAAACTCAAAGGTCACAGTCTCTTTTAAAGCCCAGACATAATCTTGGTCAGATCATGTGAAGGCCGTGTAGATTGGTGTCTGAAATGGTCTTTTGAGGAAAGAATCACACAGATCGAGTGGACCTGTACCGTCAGTGCACGCATTTGTCGTGCAATCGTGCAGCTCAACTCAGAACTTAGGAGCTCAACGATTCGATAAACAATACCAAAGAAAGAACATTTGGGTAGACCGTAAAAAACGGGATATCTCATTAACAATCATCTAACCATAGATGACAGGAGAGCTCTAAATTTCATATTGTTTGGTTAACGTTATTTATCTATTTATCTCCCTTAGGTATGTCTTATCATTATATGTTTATTACCTAATGTGATAGCACGGCTTCTTCTAATGTATGTATCTAAATGTTAAAATTGTTAGGAACTTTAACCTTTTTATTAAAACCTTTTTGTTATCTAGTGCAATGGTGCTCTCTACCGAGGTAAATTGGCAGTAAGGTTCCCTATTCGGACGTAGCAACTAATTTTAATAGATAGATAGATACTCGTAGATAGAATACTCTTTATTATGTACACCATAAAAATTACAGCTATAAATGTAGAAATTTTACATAGGGTGACACAATGGGCGGTCTTATCGCTAAAAGCGATCTTTGAAAGACAACCTTTGGATGGATCATGTATACTTAATCATGTATACTTAAACGTGGCTCATTCGTCATATGCATATCCTTCATTTTTGCATGTCTAAGTAAAAGTAAGAGTGTTGTATTTATTCTCAGCCAACCCGCCCGACGTCCTACCGGTGCCGGACCCGCAGCCGTCGTCCAGCGGTCGCTACCGCAGCGTGCCGCGCCCGGCGCCCACGGCCGACGTCGATGCCAGCCTGCCGCTACCGGACCAGCACCACTACGTCAACGTGGACCAGTCTGAAGACGGTAAGCTCGACATAAACATACTGTCGTCGTCCAGCGGTCATTCAGGCGACGTCACTCAGTCGAGCTAGAAATCCGCTCGCAAGCATCCGCACTTATTCGCATTGAAGGCTCGTTCATGTACGGATGCACTTCTCGCTCTAACGAACCGACGAACGTTAAGTTCAAAATACAAAAAGTTGTCAGTTTTCTATTAAAAACTTTATTCTAAGTACAACAAAAGCTCAAAAAGTAGCTCGAAGGTACGTAAAGTATTTGTAGTAAATTAATGTAGAACTGGTTTTGTAATGAGTTGGGTATAGTTTAAAATATCGAACTTGTAACATGGACGATATGTTACAGATGCTGAGGCGGCGCCCGATGCAGTACCAGCTGCTGAGCAGACAGATGACAACAATGCTGAGGAAGAGAATAATGAAAGTTAGTTATTTATAAATCTCGGCCCACTTGCACCACAAATCAATAAATGCATTTAGAACTAAACTAATGCATTTAGAATTAAAACATCGTTCTGTCTGTTTCTAAAACATTACAAAGTGAAAAATAACTTTCATTTCGGAAGTCTGTGGCAAAAAACGAAAATACAAAACCAAATACACTGACTTCCGAAAATAAAGTTATTTTTCACTTTTTAGTGTTTTTTGGATGCCGTTTTTTTTTTTAGTAGAAAATGGGTTTTTAGTGTCTCTTAGTATTTCTTTCGCATATAACGTTTTTTTAAGCACAATACTGCTGTTTCCATCTTTTTAGCACCCCCTCTCGTAGTCTTTCTTTCTCATAAGATTTTTTTTTAAGAAACAAAAAAGTTCGAATACTGCTGTGTCCATATTTTTGACATCCCCTCTCGTAGCCTTTCTTCTCAAAAGACTTTTTTTTTAAGTACAGAATACTGCAGTGTCCATCTTTTAGCATCCTCTCTCCTAGTCTTTCTTTCTAATAGGATTTTTTTTTCGAAAAATATTACAACATGAGCAAGCTCTCTAGTCTTTCTTGCTCATAGGACGTTTTATTTTTAATTTTTTTAAAAAGGATAAAATACTGCAGTGTCCATTTTTTTGGCATCCTCTCTCGTAGTCTTTCTTTCGAATACGACTAAAAGAAAATTACACAAGACAGTCCCCCAAAATGCACGCCCTTCACCACTCCTTGTGCTTTAGCTGGGAAGAAGTGGCCCTACCTTTTCAGAACCCCCTCCAATAATATTTTAAGTAAAAAGTAGATGGGTTACCTACTCAACATTAGATCGTTAAAAACAGCACACGTAAAATAATTAATATTGTGATGTGATACAACAGATGACAAGTGGAAGTAGGACGGCATGTCGTAAGTATCGGAAACGAAAAAGAGACAAGCTTATGTTGCTTCCCACGCGACACTGTGTTCAGGTGTGCTACCAGTGGCGTGCCTAAGGTTTCAAAATAACGCAAGCCCAATAAAATTTTAACCGATTTCAAAAAAAGAAAGTTCAGTTTTCGACTGAGTATGTAGGTACCTACGTATCTACGTATGTATCATCGCAATTTTCTCATAAACTACTGGTTAGGTACAATAAATTCTCTATCGAGCATTTTAGTAAGGCATATGGGCTTTTGGGCTTATATGAAGGTACCGCCACTGTGTGCTACCTAGCCTAGTTTTAACGTGCCACTTGGGCTGCGTATGATCTATCTACCTCTTTTTAGTTATAATATCATTGACTCCTTTTATGTTGGCTTGATATTATAAGATGATGCATTTTACGAAGGCGCGTCAATCATTCCAATTTATAGGGTTAAATGACATAACAGTCACATGACGTGCGCACGTAAATTGCATTATCATTACAGCTTCAATACCTTTTAGCGCCAACACACAACGGATCAGCCGGGGCTATATCTCTGGAAGAAGAGGTAATGGAAGTAGATGCTCCGGACGAGCCAGAAAATGCTCCAGCCGCGGATGTCGAGACCGACGCTACAGAGCCGAATGTCATCAATGAAGGCAATGTCGTACGTATCTCCTTGTTTAGCGAATGTTCACAAGTGAAGATTAAAGGCCAAAATTATTCACGCTTGGTACAATTTCTGAAATCAGAATTTTTTATTAATCTAAGCGTAATGGGGTTTCCCATCGGCAAAAATGACAAACGTCCATAAAAACTTTCATCCTTTGCTGAACCACTTTGGGGAATGAATTTTCAAAAATCCTTTAGTGGTAGGTGGCAGTAGCGAAGCTTGACATTTCGTAGGAGAGAAGCCGTTGAACAAATTGTTCAGTTCTGTAAATAGTCATACAATTACGTCGAAATTAATTTATTTACGCAGAAACAATCCTTTACTGAATTTAACACCATCTGTCATCAAGTAGCTGAACCAACGGGACGCTGTCAATACACAAAAAAACACAATGTTTTACAGAAATAAACTCAACCTCTAATGTTACTAATACTCTTAAAATTATTAATGAAATATATATCGAATAAAATGCAATTGAACAGGTGAAAACAAAATAAAATGCGTAATATTCCCCTGTCTCGTTCTCGCCGACGCATGTTGCTAGTTAAGTCTGTGTCGGTCATAACCCGATAGAAAGCGAGTTACTGCTACAGATATTCTATTTCACGAAGTCCGTTCGGCTTTGATTGTAGTAGTGACGTATCCCGACAAGCGCGCTTGTGTGTGTAAAAGTAGGTAACGTTAGCAAAAAAATCTGATATATATTCAAGTCGAGATTTAATACTCTAAATAAAATTTTGGTTTTAAAAGTACCTATATACATTTTGTAAATAAATTAGATTAGGTTGCAATAAATACAAAAATATTAAGAATATGTAGGCATTTAATTAAGCATTGGTGTTACAGAATGGAAACGAAACAAGTAGGACTATTCAGTATTTTCAATCACTATCAGATAAATTTTCGATTTCCGATTCCGTTTTGCTGTCGTCAGAATCATCTTGTACATTGATTATAAATTCAAAATCGAGATCAAAATATTTCAAGTAGTCTTTTTCAATTTTTTCAACATGAGCACAAGTTTTTTTTGCCACGTTTCACTGCTAACTTGGCCCAAACTTTCATTGATCAGTCTTTCCGTATTCGTCATGTTTTGCTCGATATTTTTAGATGCGACATAATTTTTAACGATCCCCCAAATATTTTCAATCGCATTTAATTCTGGGTGATAAGGGGGAAGGCGTAAGACATCAAAACCCTTGCTTTTTATAAAATCGTCAATCTTGTAGATTACGTGTTGGGCTTTGTACTTCTTTATTGTATCGTACAATTCCAATTTAAGAAGAGATTCATCAAATGCTATACCCTTATCCCTGAGCCATTGCTGCATATCGGCTTTCTTTGTAGATTGCGTCGGTAGTCGTTCAGCCCGTGTGTTGTGATAAGATGCATTGTCTAAGACAATGACAGAGCGCGGAAGTAAATTGGGTAGCAACTTTTCATTTAGCCATTTTACATAGTTATCATAGCTCATATTTGAATGATAATCACCAGCTGTTGAGTTGGCCTTATAAACCAAGGAAGCATTTTCAATAAAACCATCCTTGGTTCCCGCGTGCACTAAAATAAAGCGAGTGCCTGTACTATTTTTTTTTAAAACGGAGTTCTTTCCTTTTTTTGCCCAGGTGTTGTTTCGCACGTATGTCGAAAGGACGTAGCTCTCATCGGTGTAGACAATGGGCCGACTTTGAGAGCGGTACTCTGTTATTTTTTTTAAATATTTTAAACGCCACATTTGTATATCATGACGCTCCGTCAAGACTTTACGGTTGTTCTCTGTTTTGCGCCACTTGTAACCTAATTTCAACAGTAACTTGCGAACAGTTTCTAAACACACGTACACACCTCTCACCACTCATATTATTTTATTTTGTTTTTACTTCTTTTTAAAATTGTATTTTGTAGCACATACGTTTGTCTATTTCTATGTTGACATTTGTATAAAAGCCAAATAAAATGGGAGAGGGCGCTGACTCCTGACATACAGGTACACCTAGTTCAGGAGTTAGAGGCTTCAAACAAGTTTCTGTAACCTATTATGTCAATAAAGAATTATTATTATTATTATTATTAACCTTCGAATCCGATTTTTTCATTCAATGCTGTTCTTAACTTAGCTAATGTTGGAATTTCTTTATGGACAATATGGAAATCTTGTACAGTACTGCGAACCACATCGGCTGTAAAATTATCTATATCCACTTTATTATCTCGCTTTCTCCTTTTCTTCATAGGTGAAGTGAATTTTGATGAAGTGGATGGCAATTCCTTCTCTTCTTTTAATATTCTTTGAACTGTTTTTTGGCTCACACCCGTAGCTTCAGCTGTATGGCTTGTAATGTCACGTAAATGAGACAAATCACAGTAGAGTTCCATTAATGATTTTGTAAATTCATATTCTTCTCGCAGAAAATGATAAACACTAGCTATCATGTTTTGACCCTAAAACAAAATGTAATCAAAATAATTAAGTAATATAAACATTTTATAACACAAAAAAACATTCATTTTATAAATACTTCTATTGCTATATTAAGTATCTTTGTATAACATTTTAACTGAAAACGTATAAATAAATATTACCTCACTATGGACAACTCTTCTTCGTTTTGTTGCCATGCTGACCTTACTCCGTGAAACAATTTGGCGCGAACTAAAAACCACTACTGATCCGGATCGTGTCCCGATCGACACTGAGCGCTCTCGAGGTTACGCACACAAAAACAATGTGCATGTGCACGCTTGACAACATTCATAGCCAAACGAACTTCGTGACATAGAACATCTGTACGAGGGCGACACTGAAAGTTTTTACAACTGGTCACTTGTAAACGGTATAATAAAAAAAACTGTTCAAATTTTGTAAGTGGAACTCTTTGCCAATATTATTGTGTATGTATTATATTAATTTGTCATTTGTTTACGATTTGGCGGCAAATTGAAAGTTCTCCGTGTCACGTTATGTCAGCATGAATTTAACGTGAAAATTTTCGTACAATGATTTTTTATGACTTTCGATGTCATTTAAGTCAACAAGAAAGTTATGATAGACTTCGATTGGGCTTTCACGATGAAGCCCCATCATATCCATATATCATAAACGTGGTCGCACTAATCTCACCGATGATCTGCGTGAGGGACGGCCTTCTACGGCGACGACCGAGGATGCGGCGTATGATAGAGACTGACACTGAGAGTGACTTATCAGCAGATTCGGACAAGCTTAGGCATCGGTATGAGTCAAGTGAACAAAATCCTCCATGAACATTTAGCGGTCAGGAAGCTTTGTGCCCGATGGATACCTCATAATTTGACAGAGGCCCAAAAACTCCGGCGTGTTGATTGGTGTCGTGAAATGGTTTAAAGATTTAACGGAGGTGACTCAAATGCTGTGTTCGACATACTTACGGGTGACGAAAGCTGGATTTATTGTTATGATCCTGAAACTAAGAGACAGTCTAATGTCTGGGTGTTTACTTCCGAGGAGTTGCCAACTAACGTGAAGAGAGGTCGAAGCGTGGGAAAAAGATGATGGCCTCGTTCTTCGGAAGGACAGGTCATTACGCAACAATTGTTTTAGAGGATTGAAAAACAGTCACTGCAGAGTGGTACACTTACAATGGGATTTAGGCTGGCCCAGTGTCTGCCTAATAAATGCGTACCGAGCTCCGTCGGACTGTGAATTACGTAATACGGCAGGCGCGACAAGTTGCTATAAGTGTTTTATCAGAAGTTTAACTTTTTTTAAAAATATTTTGTATTATTGTATTACATAGTTAAAATAAAAGCATTTGGCGTTGTTGGTAGGGTAGGCTAGGCCTAATTGCCTCTATGGACGGCACGCCCCTGGGCTTCAAGTGTTTATAATTTGACGCAGGGAAAAAGCAAAAAACCACTTTTTTGCTTTTTACTTATCATTGGCGTGGTCCCATTTTAAGCGAAGCGAACGCTAAGTTAGCCCTTGTCCAGACTTGCTGGTTCGTCAGAAGTACTGGGTGGCGCAAAACTCACGACGGGGTTTTAAAAATAAAATATTTTATTTGCACTGACATTTGCTATTCTTTTATTTTAATAAACTATAAAATACATTTTGGAGATTTATCATATTTTACAACGTACTAAAATAATATAATTTTGTTTAGATCATCATCGGTTGATTATTCAAACGCAACGAGCATTATCGCCGCCATTTCCATGTGCGTAACTCCCACAGTACCCAAATTAAAAAAAAAAACATTTTGAATTTGATTGTTTAACGCCAGCACTTGTCGACGGTCCAGAGATGTGGTTCCATCTGACTGATAATGACTGTCTTAAGGCTGACTTTCGGAGAGCGTTTAATCTCGAGATTTTCAACATTTCACTGGCCCTCACGTTCCCCTGATTTAACAGCACCAGATTATTTTCCCTGTGGTGATTTAAAAGACAAGGTGTTCATTAATAAACCCATGACAATCGAGCAGATGAAGACGAACATCCATGTTCTGAGGAATGTAATGAGAAGGGCTCACGAAAAAGCCCGTCTTTGTGAGGCTGTAAATGGTGGTATTTTACGTGACGTAATATTTAAAACCTTACTCGAATATATCTCCATGAGCTTATGATAACAGTTAACATTTGTAAACAAAAATAAGAAAATTATAATAATAATAATAATAATAAAGAAAGTTATAAGTAGTTGCGACCCCTTCCTGACTTATGCGTCAACCTGTATAGTAGACCCTCGGCGTCAGATGTCGAGTCAGGCACTCGGGGTGGCGCAGATCTGTCAAAGCGCAGAAAAGCACGGATTTCACTGGTATACAAATACCTATCAACTTTACGAGAGTTGAAATAAAATTGCAAATAAATAAACTTCCATTAGACCGAGAGAGCGTCAAAGCGGTTGGAAGTACGCGTTTAAGGTTCGACTTAACTTAAAAGGCGCAATGTTGATATTTGTTTGGCAGGGAAAACCACGCTGCACTTCGCTTCACCAAATCTGCGCTGGGAAATACGAGAAATACGTATTTAAATGTATCAACGCATGCAGGGCCTTCCAGGATCAGTGTTCGGCTCATTTTCCCGACGACAGGAAATGAAAAAATAAATTTTGTTCACAAATGTCCGGGTCCTCAGTATTCTGAAGCTCTTTGTCTGGGCAACAAAAATAGCGCTCAAGGCATTTTTTCCCGCTGCAAGAGTCACAGAGAGACAGTTCTGCCGCGTTGGTTTGGTGGTTGCAAGCGCTACTGCTGAGCATGAGATCCTGGGTTAGATTCCCAGGTTGGGCAAAAGGATATTAGGTTTTTCTATCAGGAATTTCTCAGTAGCAGCCCAGAGTCTGGATTTGTGCCCGGTTGATGGCAATAAGCTCGCCCCTATTACATGGGATTTAAACATAACTGGTGAAATGTTGGGGTAGGCAGAGGTACACCTCTGCCTACCCCTTCGGGGAATTACAGGTGTGATGATGTTAGGTACTGCAGCATTATGCTGAGATAGGAGCCTTTTGGCCTCGTACAGGACTTTTAATATTAATTTTACTTATTTTTGTTTTTATTTTTTTATGTTTCTATGAGTGTTTTTTAGTTTAATGTGTGATCTCCTGTGCGAGTCCCAATAAATACTTTTTCTTTCTTTCTTTCCTTCTTTCTTAATAAGAAAGAAAGAAAGAAAAGTATGTTATTTCCACTCAAACAAATATCAACGTTACCTTTGTGTAGATAAAGATGATTTTAGAATGTAATGTTTGATCTATTAATATGACTATTATAATGATCTATTATAATGACTATTAATGAAGCTTAATGTTTGATTGGAATGCATTTTGTTATTGCCGCGAGGCTTTGCCCCGGAATCGTGAATAAACTTTATATGTATGTCCATATTAACCAGCACATCTTTCTTTCCAGGGGGCCACTAATTCTGATGAGAATGTCGAGACTTCGCAACCACAATCTCCCGTCCATGGCGTAAAGAGGAAACGGGAAAGTAAGTTATCGTTTGAATATATTAACACGTAATTAACGTGTACAATACCGGCCGTAAATATTGCACATCGAGTTGAAAAACTTTGTAGTGCGCCGCGCCATCCTGTCACTCATACCTACATATATTAAAGCCCGGGTACTGTATCTAATAGCATACAGCATAATATCGAGAAGTTCTATAAATCATACCTATACATAAATGTTTTTTCTCAATATTTCAGCAACTGATGAAAATGCAGAGCCCTATTCTGTGCAAGAGTTCAATCAAGTGAGTGTTATATTTTGTAAAAATAAATCATTTAAAATATTCATTATCATATATAAAAAATTGTAACCATATTCATTCATCACCTTAGTTTAGGCTTGGATTTGAGAAAATAATAAAATAAAATTGTTTATTATTTTTATTTCAAAATCCCTGCGTAGACTAGACTATACACAATATTTTGTATGTCGTTTTGTGAATGTGGGTGTACTATAGGTGCACCTCTGCGCAACCCTTCGGGAAAATAGCAGCAGGCTTAGTATGACGCTTTCTATTTCTACTCTACTATAGAATAGAAATCGCTTGTCTACATTTCACGGTCGAAAACTGTCAACTGTCACGTCAACGTCAACACGGAAACGTCATTTTTGCTTTTTGCCATTTCTGTCATTTTTGTCGACCTCCGTGCCTCGGAAAGCACGTTAAGCCGTTGGTCCCGGCTGTCATTTGTAGATCTTTGACAGTCGTTACAGGTCGTCAGAAGCACGAAAGTCTGACAACCAGTCTTACCAAGGGGTATCGAGTTACCCAGTAACTTGGTTGTGGAGGTCAGATAGGCAGTCGCTCCATGTAAAATACTGGTATTCAGCTGTATCCGGTAAGACTGGAAGCCGACCCCAACATAGTTGGGAAAAGGCTTGTTTTTCAGGTATCTTTTTATATTCTATAGATTTTTATTTAAAAAAACTAATTGCTGTATTTTTCCAAACTGTAGTACTAACTAGTGATGACGTCAGAGAGGTGGCGATAAAATAATCTGCTCGATATGAAAAAAAACGAAATAGATATTGTTGGATAGTCAAAAAGAATGGTGTGTTGAGTAACCTTTTGCTCAAAACATTTGGAATGACTATTAATTAATGAAAAAGTTTTGATTTACTTGCATGTACCCTGCATATATTTATTGCATTCCAAAAGGTGAATGCGTGTTTTTTATTGATTTAGTTAATAATAATTAATGTTGTGATATTACTATTTAGTAGGTATGCAATGTAATGTTAACTGCTAAATATTTAAACCTAGGTATAAGTTAAATGTAATACATGCTGCGCCCTAACAGGGTCATGTACTCATATGTTTTAGCCTAGCCTGTAACTGAGTGTACATTATGCAAATGAATAAATAAATAAGTAGAGAAAAAAAAAACATGCATATATTAGGAAGCCAGTGCCTCTCAATAAAGTGACGTATACACTTGTGCGTTTATCGCAGAGTCTCCTACGCTTGCTGGAGTGTCCGGTGTGCCTCGAATGGATGGAGCCGCCCATCTCGCAGTGCCGACGCGGCCACCTGGTGTGCAGTCGCTGTCGCACGCGACTCGCGTCGTGTCCCGTGTGCCGTACTACGTTCTCGTCAGTACGAAACAGAGCTATGGAAGGGGTATGTATTCTTTTAGTGTTTTCTTAAATTGCTTAGGAACAGTCAAGTTCTTTCATAACTTCGTCAGTTTTCAAATTCTTTCCTTTATCAAGTCAGGATACATAATCCCTTTTGAAGCTACGGCTCTGAGCAGACCATTGCATAGAAAACTATATTTAATACCTTGATAACAAAGACTAAAATAGCATAGACCTTTGATATATCATGCTGGGAGAGGAGCCTTTTTGGCGTCGCACAGGTCTTGATTTTTTTTTGTATTTTGTTTTTCGAACAAATATGTTAATTTTGTTAGTTTTAAATTCTTCTTTTTTAACTCTTTGTATTTCTTGTGCGTGTTCCAAATAAAATATTTTTCTTTATACACCTCGAATTGGCATCAACCTAACCTTTTTAATGGCCTGGTTATTTAAGAAATTTACATAACATAAAATAAATCAGTCTGTACATTTTAAATTCGATCTGACATGTAAAGAAAATGGCTGAAAAAATAAGTATTTCTGAGGTATAGTCATTACCACGCAATATACAATGCTAGTATTAACGCAGATACTATCGTGCAATGAGCAAATAAAAATAGCCATTAAGGTGACGACCGTATTTTGGATGTGATTATACTTAATCAGTTTGAAGACAGCCTTAATTAAAATAAAAATATATTAATGAGAATAAGATGAAGATGAGAATGCACATAACGCGTTACATTATCTCCCTTACCGAAGTTTCTAATTTCATTTGTAAAACAATATTAGAACTCTATTTACAAGTTAAATCCGGCTATAGCCGGTTAAAGTGTTATTGGGCACGCCACAATTGCGGCGATAAGTCCCCTCTTTAAGGAGTGGCTAGAGAGGTGCCACGGCGTCCTCACCTACCGCCTGACGCAGGTCCTCACCGGACACGGCAGCTTCGGGAGGTTCGGGAGGTTGTGTCGGATAAGGCCGGTGGAAACGCCCGGGTGTCACCACTGTGTGGATTGCCCGGAGGACACGGTGGAGCATACGGTGGAGGTCTGCCAGGCTTGGGCAGCGCACCGCCGTGTCCTCGTGGAGGCGATCGACGGCGGAGATCTCTCGCGTCCGGCCCTGGGCCAGGCCATGGTACAGAGCGAGAGGGCATGGGCAGCCGTCACCTCCTTCTGCGAAGCAGTAATGCTCGCGAAGGAGGAGGCGGGACGGTTCAGGGAAAGGCAAATTTCGCGCCCTCTCGCCCCCTAGCCGCCGCAGGAGATGCCCTGGGCGTCGGGAATCCCGGGCGGATTTCCGACCACCGTAGGCGCGGGCTTGCGGACGGTGAGCAATGGGTAGTCCGCCATCCGATAAGGACCAGGCCCGGGTCGGCGGCGCGTTGTATTCCACGCGCGCCTCAAAGAGATATCAACTCAAGTGTAGAGGTCCACTAGGGCCGCTGGGGTCGCGTGAAAGTCCAAAAGGGTTACCGACGCCCCTGGCAACACAGGCAACGGAAAAAATACGGGTGGGTTTTAGTCAGTAAGAGTATGACACACCCTCCCGCCCCGCCCACAGCGGGAGAAGTTATTTGATAATATACCAATAGTCCCCTCAAGGGTTTCAACAGTCACCGAGGCCCCCGCAACACAGGCAACGGAAGGAATACGGGTGGGTTTTAGTCAGTAAGAGTCTGACACACCCTCCCGCCCCGCCCACAGCGGGAGAAGTTATTTGATAATATACCACCAAAGAAAAAAAAAGAATGGAGTGTTATGAATATGCTACTAGGCTACTAATTATTAATTCACTGGAGTAATCTGACATGTGCTAACTGTCACTTTGTGTAATAAAATGGTCATATTTATTGTAATGGTGATCGAGTAGTTTAATCGATTTATATAATTGTAAAATAAATGTATAATAATAAGTGTAGTGTAGTGAGTGTGGCTTGTGGCCAAGTAATAACAGCCGCACGGGACGATCGATCAGGTTAAGCTACGCTTGCCACGGTTGGTCCGTGGATGTGTGACCATCTTTACATACCAAGACCCCTCCGTGCCTCGGAAAGCATGTTAAGCCGTTGGTCCCGGCTGTCATTTGTAGATCTTTGACAGTCGTTACGGGTCGGCAGAAGCCCGAAAGTCTGAACCAGTCTTACCAAGGGGTATCGTGTTACCCAGTAAATGGGTTGTGGAGGTCCGATAGGCAGTCGCTCCATGTAAAATATTGGTATTCAGCTGCATCCGGTTAGACTGGAAGCCGACCCCAACATAGTTGGGAAAAGGCTAGGCAGATGATGAATAATAAGTGTACAAATGTAGAATACAATGATTATGACCATTTTATTACACAAAGTGACAGCTAGCACATGTCAGATTACTCCAGTGAATTAATAATTCGAGTTTAATGACGAACATAGAACCTCCCCCTTTTTGAAGTAGGTTAAAAATAGAATTTCACACCAGAAAGATAGATCGAAATGAAATGAGCAGTGAATACAAATTGAATTACTAACGAATCCGCCTGGAAAATTAAACACATAGTGTAAAATTACCAATTAGATTGAACGTCGATGCGCGCGCAATGACAAACGACCTAACCTTTCACAAAGTGCACTTCTTCAAACTGAACTCACCTCTATCTAACCACTTTTTGCTGATGAATTTCAGAAAAAAATGTTTGTAGATAATTAATTGAATCGGCAATAACGGTCGAAAACTAAATGAAAATTTGTGAAAATTCGGAAAAAATGCTACTGAATCAGCTGTCAAAGGATAATGCACTCAACGCCATCTACTGGCATTACCGGAACCAGCATACACCGCCATGTTCATTTTTGTCACTGTTTTATTTCTGTTATAATTATATCAGAGATTGTGTTGTATACGGTTTTTTTTTGTGACTTCTCGAGGCCGAGACGAACAAAAAAACATCAAAATCAGTCTTTCCGCTCTCGAGATCTCATCAAAAGAGCAGCTCCACACGAAATTTATGAGAAAATGGATTTTCTTCTTAATTTTTTTTTCGTGATTTTTTCCGACGTTATAATACTTATTCTGCTATTCGGGGTAAAGTCGAATCCAACAAATCAAAGATTATTAAAATCGGTCCAGCCGTTCTTGAGTTATAAATGGTGTAACTAACCCGACTTAGTTTGGTTTATATAGATTAACAATGGATGACTTACTTACTTACTTACTGACTTAACTAATAAAAAATTGTATGTGAGACTGACAGACAATTAAAAGTCTTCACTTCTAAAAACAGGTTGGAAAGAAAGAGTGTGAACAACACAACACAGCTACCAAAAAAGGAAGAAAAAATAACGGTATAACATTCAAGCTTAAACTAAATTACAATGATACAAGAAAAATCATTTCATATTCAATACAAGAATAAAAACCTGAACATACAAAATCTTAATTAAAAGAGCCAAGAGAAAGTGCCTGAGACTTTCTGGCCGAGGACACCACTCTTATGAAAGGATCAAAATCATGCCATTTACATATGCCACTTGCACACACTACAGTATAAATGAACTTTGCCTGTAAATCGTAGAGGTAAATGGAACACGAATTGATTCGTAGGGGCAAGAATTTCCATGGTCAGTTTTTATAAATGTCTTACAATATTTTATAATACAATATATTATTGGATGGTTGATTTTTTTTTCCTTGTGCAGCTTGATAAGTCAATAATAAGATTAATCGACAATTCAAGACACCGTTTCTAACATACCCAGTTTTTTATTTGACTATCAAATTTTCAAAACAAATTTATTGTTTGCAAGCTTTCTAATCCGGCCTTTCTTCTTATACTCGTAATACAGGCTACAAACTTCGAAAAAAATAAAATGTGGCTGAAGCCGACTAAACCGTGTTTATGATAAGAAGCACGCGTGGTGAAATGGAGAAGCATATGAGTAGCAGTTTCTGTGTTCGCAGGTGGCGGAGATGCTGCGCTACCCGTGCCGGCACGGCTGTGGGCGCGAGGTGCGCCTGCGCCGCCGCGCGCCGCACGAGGCCTCCTGCGGAGCGCGCCGCTACCACTGCCCCGCGCCGCCCTGTGCCAGGCATCCGCCGCTCGCGCACCATGAGCTCTCGCATCACTTCCAGGTAACGTACAGGTAACACACAGGCCTCCTGCGGAGCGCGCCGCTACCACTGCCCCGCGCCGCCCTGTGCCAGGCATCCGCCGCTCGCGCACCATGAGCTCTCGCATCACTTCCAGGTAACACACAGGCCTCCTGCGGAGCGCGCCGCTACCACTGCCCCGCGCCGCCCTGTGCCAGGCATCCGCCGCTCGCGCACCATGAGCTCTCGCATCACTTCCAGGGAACACACAGGCCTCCTGCGGAGCGCGCCGCTACCACTGCCCCGCGCCGCCCTGTGCCAGGCATCCGCCGCTCGCGCACCATGAGCTCTCGCATCACTTCCAGGTAACGTACAGGTAACACACAGGCCTCCTGCGGAGCGCGCCGCTACCACTGCCCCGCGCCGCCCTGTGCCAGGCATCCGCCGCTCGCGCACCATGAGCTCTCGCATCACTTCCAGGTAACGTACAGGTAACACACAGGCCTCCTGCGGAGCGCGCCGCTACCACTGCCCCGCGCCGCCCTGTGCCAGGCATCCGCCGCTCGCGCACCATGAGCTCTCGCATCACTTCCAGGTAACGTACAGGTAACACACAGGCCTCCTGCGGAGCGCGCCGCTACCACTGCCCCGCGCCGCCCTGTGCCAGGCATCCGCCGCTCGCGCACCATGAGCTCTCGCATCACTTCCAGGTAACGTACAGGTAACACACAGGCCTCCTGCGGAGCGCGCCGCTACCACTGCCCCGCGCCGCCCTGTGCCAGGCATCCGCCGCTCGCGCACCATGAGCTCTCGCATCACTTCCAGGTAACGTACAGGTAACACACAGGCCTCCTGCGGAGCGCGCCGCTACCACTGCCCCGCGCCGCCCTGTGCCAGGCATCCGCCGCTCGCGCACCATGAGCTCTCGCATCACTTCCAGGTAACACACAGGCCTCCTGCGGAGCGCGCCGCTACCACTGCCCCGCGCCGCCCTGTGCCAGGCATCCGCCGCTCGCGCACCATGAGCTCTCGCATCACTTCCAGGTAACACACAGGCCTCCTGCGGAGCGCGCCGCTACCACTGCCCCGCGCCGCCCTGTGCCAGGCATCCGCCGCTCGCGCACCATGAGCTCTCGCATCACTTCCAGGTAACGTACAGGTAACACACAGGCCTCCTGCGGAGCGCGCCGCTACCACTGCCCCGCGCCGCCCTGTGCCAGGCATCCGCCGCTCGCGCACCATGAGCTCTCGCATCACTTCCAGGTAACACACAGGCCTCCTGCGGAGCGCGCCGCTACCACTGCCCCGCGCCGCCCTGTGCCAGGCATCCGCCGCTCGCGCACCATGAGCTCTCGCATCACTTCCAGGTAACACACAGGCCTCCTGCGGAGCGCGCCGCTACCACTGCCCCGCGCCGCCCTGTGCCAGGCATCCGCCGCTCGCGCACCATGAGCTCTCGCATCACTTCCAGGTAACGTACAGGTAACACACAGGCCTCCTGCGGAGCGCGCCGCTACCACTGCCCCGCGCCGCCCTGTGCCAGGCATCCGCCGCTCGCGCACCATGAGCTCTCGCATCACTTCCAGGTAACGTACAGGTAACACACAGGCCTCCTGCGGAGCGCGCCGCTACCACTGCCCCGCGCCGCCCTGTGCCAGGCATCCGCCGCTCGCGCACCATGAGCTCTCGCATCACTTCCAGGTAACGTACAGGTAACACACAGGCCTCCTGCGGAGCGCGCCGCTACCACTGCCCCGCGCCGCCCTGTGCCAGGCATCCGCCGCTCGCGCACCATGAGCTCTCGCATCACTTCCAGGTAACGTACAGGTAACACACAGGCCTCCTGCGGAGCGCGCCGCTACCACTGCCCCGCGCCGCCCTGTGCCAGGCATCCGCCGCTCGCGCACCATGAGCTCTCGCATCACTTCCAGGTAACGTACAGGTAACACACAGGCCTCCTGCGGAGCGCGCCGCTACCACTGCCCCGCGCCGCCCTGTGCCAGGCATCCGCCGCTCGCGCACCATGAGCTCTCGCATCACTTCCAGGTAACGTACAGGTAACACACAGGCCTCC
This sequence comes from Atethmia centrago, assembly GCA_905333075.3. Taxonomy (NCBI): domain Eukaryota; kingdom Metazoa; phylum Arthropoda; class Insecta; order Lepidoptera; family Noctuidae; genus Atethmia; species Atethmia centrago. The sequence continues at coordinate 22,198,231 of HG995374.1, read as the reverse complement.
TGCGGAGCGCGCCGCTACCACTGCCCCGCGCCGCCCTGTGCCAGGCATCCGCCGCTCGCGCACCATGAGCTCTCGCATCACTTCCAGGTAACGTACAGGTAACACACAGGCCTCCTGCGGAGCGCGCCGCTACCACTGCCCCGCGCCGCCCTGTGCCAGGCATCCGCCGCTCGCGCACCATGAGCTCTCGCATCACTTCCAGGTAACGTACAGGTAACACACAGGCCTCCTGCGGAGCGCGCCGCTACCACTGCCCCGCGCCGCCCTGTGCCAGGCATCCGCCGCTCGCGCACCATGAGCTCTCGCATCACTTCCAGGTAACGTACAGGTAACACACAGGCCTCCTGCGGAGCGCGCCGCTACCACTGCCCCGCGCCGCCCTGTGCCAGGCATCCGCCGCTCGCGCACCATGAGCTCTCGCATCACTTCCAGGTAACACACAGGTCTCCTGCGGAGCACGCCGCTACCGCTGCCCTGACCTACAACGCTACAAGGTTATTTTGGCGCGTGGCTAAAATCGGAACCAACGCCGCCATCTTGTTTTGTCAATGTACAATGACAATTTCACAAATGTTTAACCGACAACGTCCAGTATCAATGTCATTTAAGCGCCAAAAGATCCTTGTACCATTCTATTATTGTAATTTCTTACAGCGATTTTTTCTCTTATCAAGAGAAACCAAATTTACACGTAAAGTCGAATTATTAATTCACTGGAGTAATCTGACATGTGCTAGCTGTCACTTTGTGTAATAAATGGTCATATTTATTGTAATGGTGATCGAGTAGTTTAATCGATTTATATAAGCGTAAAATAAATGTATAATAAATTATTATACATTTAAGTTAAAACTTTAGTGATCAGCATTTTCCAGTGTTTATTCTATCCCTATCCGTCGATTCGAACTGCAATTCATTGAAGGGAGAAATACATTCGAGTGCGAAAGCGCTTTAGATTTAATCAGTGCTTGCGAGTGAGCTTCTCGCTCTGGCGAATGACACCTCTAATTCACCTCATTACAAAAAAATATAATGAATTAAATGACATACTCGTACGGTATGTAATTTCACCCTTGTTACTCGTTACAATACTTTTACCACAATAATTCTTACCATCCATCGTCGTTCCAGTGCAAACACCTCCCGATCGTGAAGATCGGTCGGCAGCACAAGTTCTCAATGAAGGTGAACTCTGAGCAGCATGACACTTGGCTCATCATGGCGTTGGACGAGTACTTCCATTTACGCGTGGATGTGGATATACGCACGTGGGGAGTCATCGTGTATGTGGCCTATATTGGGCCCAAGCGCAAGGCTAAACATTATACTTATGAGGTATGTTGAAACTATCATGGACCTATCACATTTCTAATTCTCCCTTAGAATCGTTTTCAAAGATCTCATTATCTCAAAGCTGAATCATTGTCGTTGCACGTCACGAGAGCACGTCGATCATTGTAATTTCAATTTTATTTTAATGTAAATAAAGGTCACTTAATGTTCAATACTCAGTATATTTATTGCTTCCACATGTGAACTGAGGTGGTTGGTTTTACAAAAATATGATCATTGTGGATCATTGCTGTTGGGCACAGCAAAACTAGGATGTATATGTAAATAGTTATGTTCGTAGTTTAAAACGATTATCCTTTATGTGTAGTCTGATGTGTTATAGAGGGCGCACATTTTATCCTACCGTTTCCGTTATTTTGCTTGCTGCTGTCTGACGATGCTCTGATATTATAATAATAATTAATCATACTCCGTAAAACGTTCATGCGTGCTATTCTACCTTTCCTTTATAACACCAGGTCACCGTAGAAGGCCAGCACAACTCTAGGAGCCTTAAATACGCGCGAGCTACGCACAGCGACCTCGAGAGCTCTTCTCTGAACGTGAGTCGCCAGGATTGCTTCCACCTGACCCTGGACCAAGCGCTCAACTTCCTTCGCTTCAAGAACAGGCACTGTGAACCAGACAAATTCTTGGATTTTGATGTCGAGATCGGCAAATGTCAAAGTGCCAATGCACAGGAATCTAAAGATGAATCCGATTCTTAAATCACAATAGTAGTTATCCAGCAGAGACCAAACTTTATATTGGTTCGATCAGCCAAGAAAGCTGTCTTATAAGTTTTAACAACATTAACTATTGAATGAAAACATTGGTAAGGTTGTCTGAGACAACCAGTTCAGTGCATGACGTCACTACAATACAGCGTTAGTAATATGTCAGATTATTTTTGTAAGTGAAAATAGACCTTATTGTTTGTAGACGTGCCAAAGAATGTGTGTCTGTGTGATAGACCACTATTTTGGCTGACTGTACTTATATCGCTATTGTATGAAGATTGCCTGTTGGATATACAGTTATGAGATGAAACTGTGATTGTATAATAATTGTGAAATTTTTAACAGAACAGAACGGCTTTCGAATTTAAAATGTAGGTTCAATGAGATTGCAATAGTAAAACTTTTCCCATCATATGTAATTTCAATTGAACGCGATAACGTGACCTTACTCTAGCTAGGTTTCATACTAGCTGTGAATTTCTGTACGACTGACACTGTTAGAGCGCAAATTTATATAACTAATTGTTTAATAAAACTAAAGATCGGATATTCGGATGCATATTCACCTAATGTTGAGATGTTGGCTAATATGGAATGCGCTTTTGTATCAAAAAATCCCGCGGTTATGGGAATACAAATTTAGGTTTCTGATTATAGAATCGAATGCATATTAACTTACTTTTAAATGTTGGCTTATATGAAATGCACTTTTGTATCGATCGTAAAAATCCCGCCCGCCATTCCGGAATCGACAAATTGACTGTTTTTTTCTGACTATAGAATTGGATGCATATCTACCAACCTAATATTGTAATGTAAAATAGGTAGAAACATTGATTTTAAATAATTATGAATTAATATTTTTTAGAAGCCGTTTCCATACTATACACCCGACTAGTTGTGCAGTCCCTGGCATCCCGGGTTGTATTTCCAAAAAAAAAAAAAATAAAGCCATTTCCATACTTTCATAGCTAAAAATTAACTTTAGGTAAATATGCATCCGAATATCCGATCTCTGATTATAACTACCTGTCAACACCTATAAACGTGTATAGTATCCTGCCGGTTACAACTTCAAACCAAACTCCAGATTGGACGTGTTTTTATTGTAACGGCCGTCTCGTCTAGTTGTCACGTTCGAGTGCGAGAAAGAGATAGAGCTACACACAACGAATCGCGTCGTCCCTTTTTCGCAATCCCACGATGATGGCTTCACTATACGGTCCCCTTTTGATCTACACACACAACGCCTAGAAAATAATTAGAATTTATTTTCATAGTTGTAGATTGCTGTGTTGGTAATAATCTGGTTCTAATATAATAATATAATGTTAGTCATGTTAATAGGGTTGCCAGATATTACTACTTAGCCGGTCATATTCGGCTTTTTACACCTTTGTCCGGTTAAAATTTATAGTTGATAGATATTTTATAAACAAAAAAAATGTTACAAAATTATAATGAAAACAGTATGCAGTGCACATATCCATGACAAAATTATTCTGACTTTGCCAATGCTCTGACTTTAGAGAAAATGTCCGGCTAAATTAAGGCTGGTTTCACTGCTGTCCGGGAGACCCGTACGGGCCGTCCGTACACGGGAGACCCGTACGGGTAGCGCCCGCATTGCTCTGGAACGTTTTAAGCGTTGTACGGGCTCTACCCGGAGCGGGTCGAGTACGGACCAATCCGCGTCGCTGTGACACAATGTTCTTGCCTCAGGTGTCTCCGTTCCGCGTACGGGTCTCCCGGACAGCTCTGAAACCAGCCGTACAGATCTATCCGCCTTATTCTTTATTTTTTATCTGGCAACCATAGTCATGTAAGTGTAGGTATGCTCTAACTACACCGTCTCGGTACTCTTCTATACTCGATATTGCTAAATCATTGTTATTAAGCATTTCCATGTTATGTTTTGATCTATACATTTAATATTCTTATACTTAATGTTTAAACTTAATTTATTTATAAATCGTTAGTTTAAGTTTAAATATTATCCAATAGTGTTCTACATAAAATATTTTAAATTAAAATAAAGACAAAAAAGTATGTTTTTGGTATTTTATTTTAGATCTCTATAACGACATCATTACGGGTATATACAGATGATATCACGATTTAATGCATTATGTACAATGTCAATTTTTACAGAATATAATAAAATTCATGATACTTCATGTAAATTTTTCAACTGCATGTTTTGTCGACTGACCTAAAGCGATAGGAAAACATAACAAACATAGTTTGTTTATCTCACGAAGCGTCCTCGGCCTTAATTGGTCTTAAAGGTTGCTCGGCTAATAACTACGCGTTGCCGAGCTTACGCAGACAAAAAATGTGCACCTACTATCGCGGGCATGCAAATCAAACCACTTTCAAAATAAAATCCCAAGTTTGATCTGTATACACATCTGTATACCGCCCCTTTTAGCGATGACCAATAAAAAAAAATCTTTTGTTTAAATACATTTCTCAGACTCTTACAATGATCACAAATTCTGACCACCCTTTACCCGGGTTACCTTTTACATTTTCATAAGTTAATGAAAAAAAAATCTGATGCCGCGATGCTATAGGTTGATGAGCTCAGGTAAGCGGCCGAGCGCTCCAAGCAAGAATTGTCCTTACGGTGGTCCAATTTGCTATAGTACATTTAACACAATGAAGACCGACGGCGCTGAGATAAACGAACTAATTTATTCTAAGCTTAACTATGTAACACATCTACAAGGTATACTTAATAGGAGAGGCGAGGTTGTCTGAACAGATTTTTATCATTAAAAGTAAGGTACACATGTGTTCACGCCACTAATTGCTTGGATGCAATCGTCTGTCTCGCGTATTCTGTGTCCACAAGGCCGCGGCAAACTAGAGAGAACTCTTGCACCGTCTCCAGTAACCGTCGCTTACTGCTCTTCTCCCTGACAACAAAAAAAAAATAGATTTATTCAAAATAATGATACAAAGAATACAGATCTCAAAAACTGTTTGCTTGTGGTTCAGTGGCAAGTAGCGATACAGATGTTGCAATTCACAAACGCGCGTCAATCTTTACAATTTATGTTACTAGCGACCCATCCCGTTATTACGACTATAGCAATTGCAAATTGCAAACAACATAAGAAAACTTGAATTTCGGGCTACAGCTGCGGTTCCACCTTAAGTAGATAGACTGCAATGACATTTGAGCCGGATGACGCGAGCTCGTAAATTGCATTGTCTATAGTGTGTGTACGTACTTGATGACGGCTTGTATGAACTTGTGCTTGTGCGGGTCGGTGGCGTGCTGCGTGGGGAAGCCGGGCGCGGCCAGCGCGTGGCGCAGCCAGGCCGCCAGCTCGGCGTCGCGCCACGCCGCGCGGTTCAGCGCCAGCAGCAGCTCCGCCAGCGGCTCGATCTGGTTGCGCGGCGTCGCTCCACCTGGTATCAGCGAATTAGTAAACCACATGAAATCTGTATTTATTTATCTTCTTGAATTTTTTGACAGACCGACAACTAAACTTTATAAAATTATTTATATTTCATAAAATGGCCCGGCCACACAGTGGAACGAATGTATGGGAGCGGTTGGACGTAGACATGTCCGAAAAAAAAGAGTAAAATTATGCCAAACTAATGATGCCATCTTATTCGATTACTTAATGCCTTCATAACTTGTGGTGATGAATTTCTTCATAACTCCCATATTTCGGGAGTAATTTGAGAAAATGTGAAATTTTACTATGAAAATGAGTGTATCGAGCTCTCTCCCTCCTGATTCCGGGCTTGTTTCAAGTAGCGGTCTCTAATATCATAATGCTAATACTAAGAGCTATATTTAATACTAAGACACATAGTGCGCCAAATGTGCACTTTCTGGGATAAAGAGTGATGTTTATTTTATAACACAATTTTTTTATTTTTTGTTTATTTTGTTGATTAAAACCGTTTTTCTAAAGGTTTACCTTATTACAATAACATTTCTGAGCAGCCAATTAGAGAAGATATAAGCTAATTAGGATATATAATTAGGGACTTAAGGTTTACATATAAAACTGATGCACTAATGATTACTGATAAGAACATTGCTATTATTTAATTACTAAATGGCTCTTAATACACTAATTTAGCATGCATCATTTACTAATTATCACAATAACTAATTACCTTGCAATATTTAACAAAGGATACCTGGGATACCTGGATTTTATATAAATAGGTCACTATTAGTAACTTTAAAATCAGTGTTGATTTACACCTCGTTGTATCCAAGCTAATCTCGCAATGTATTTTCCAAATTTTAATACAAATCTTGATATTCACGTTGCTTTATGCGCACGCGCACATAAAGATTTACGCGACTTTAACTATTTGTTCAGTGTTTTAAAAGATAACAGTTGTGTTCAGTTATGTGAAAGTGCTGAAACAAGTTTAAAAGACTGGTGTCGTCGATTTTGCTACCGCATTTATGCAAAATGGACACAGTCTGGAAGAAGCACAGATAAGTTTCGGAAGAAACATGAGATTTGGCTACAGGCTGCAATTCAATGGCCGGAATTACAGAATGAAAATATGGAACCTTCTACAGAAAATATAAGTGACGTCATCGAGCCCATAATTTCTCCTGCTAAATCTGATGCTTCAACTTGTACACATCCTAGTCCTCGTAAATCTTTTGAGGACCTTAGTAACCGGCAAAAAAGAAGACGCACTGAAGATAGTCTTTCATGCAGCAGTAGCAGCGCTGAAATTATGTTTTCGGCCGAAAGGGCGCTTCAAAAGGCAGGACAAAGCGATACAGCTTATGTTATGAAATACTTGACGGAGAATCCAGAAGAGGCCTCAAAAATCAAAGCCTTCATTGAAGGTAAATCAATTCAGGTACGGGAAATATCCCCTTTGAAGGCATTGGCTCTTTATGTATCGATGAACTTATCGAAATGGCGCTATAACACTCTTCGGGATTTCAACACTCAAGAAGGAGCTCTTCAATACCCGAGTTACTACATGTTGGTTAAAGAAAAAATTAAGTGCTATCCGGCCAAAGAAGATCTCACAGTTACAGAGAGCTCTGCAAAAATCAAATTACAAGCCTTGATGGATTTAACCTCAAGAAGACTTATTAGGTCGTTAGAAACCCCTGTTGATCCCAATCAACAGCTCGTATTGACCAGCAAATGGGGTTTTGACGGATCATCTAGCCAAAGCATTTATCATCAAAGGACGAGTGAAGATGAGCAAATCGATCTTGCTAGTAATTTTATGATTAGTCTTGTACCACTGCGGCTCGTCTCAAAAGGTGTAACAATTTGGGAAAACGAGCGACCATCTTCCACTTCATTTTGCCGGCCAATATTGTTTAAGTTTATAAAGGAAACCAAAGAAAATGTGCAGAGAGAGATGGCTGAAATCGAAGCAGAGATTGAAGCCTTAACTCCATCCACCATCACTGATGGAATTAGTGTCAAACACCAACTGCTGTTGACAATGATTGATGGTAAAATTCATTCCATTATATCCAATACAGCAGCTTCAGTGTGTGACATATGCAAGGCTTGTCCTAAAGAAATGAATAATTTAGAGTTAATCAAAGATAAACACGCAAACGAGGACATGTATAAATATAGCTTAAGCACCCTTCACGCTTGGATTCGCTCAATGGAATGCTTATTACACATTTCCTACAAATTAGACATAAAATCATGGCAAGTAAGGGGTGATATAGCAAAAAGGCAAGTTGATGACAGGAAGAAAAGAGTTCAAGAGGCTGTAAGAAGAGAAACGGGCTTACTTCTCGATGTTGTGAAACAAGGCAGTGGATCCACCAACAATGGCAACTCGGCAAGGAGATTTTTTGAAAACTACACTAAATCTGCTGAACTGACCGGAATAGATGCTATGCTTTTAAGAAAAATCTGTGTGATCTTGCAGTGTATTTCATCAGGAGAGAAGATCAACGTAACTAAATTCCGAGAGTTCTGCTTTGATACTGCTAAGCTTTACGTGGAGTTATACCCATGGTATTATATGCCTTCTTCACTTCATAAAATTTTAATGCATGGGCCAGACATAGTTCAGAACATGTCAATTGTGCCCATTGGTTTTCTATCCGAAGAGGCATCTGAGGCTAGAAATAAAGATTTTAGAAAATATAGAGAGGGGCATTCTCGAAAGCATAGCAGTATCTCATGCAATGAAGATATTATGCACAATCTTTTACTGTCTTCTGATCCACTTGTTACAAGTATCCGTCCAAAAGGAAATAAGTTTGTAAAAAAATCTTCTTTTAAGGAATTTTATGAGCTTACGGATTCTGAGAAAAGTGATATCGAATTTGTTAACATAAATGATTTAGCGGACATCGATTCTGAATTTGAATTAATTGATGATGATGATGATGACGAAGATAATTAAATGATGTTATTGTTTTAAAATGTGTAACTTAGTAAATTAGAGCTTACATCTTAATTATTTATTGTACTTTTAATGAAACTAGGTAATTTATTATCAACTTACTTAAAAGTCATACTCTCATCAGTTCTTGTGAATATTTTTGTTAATATATATTTCTGTATATATATAATATATTTATAGACCTCTTAATAAGTCTGTCTGCGGTTTAAAGTAAATACAAATGGGGAAAAAACTTTTTTTTTTTAAATTTTCATTTCCTTTTATCCCAGAAAGTGCACATTTGGCGCACTATGTGTCTTAGTATTAAATATAGCTCTTAGTAATAGCATTACGATATTAGAGACCGCTACTTGAAACAAGCCCGGAATCAGGAGGGAGAGAGCTCGATACACTCATTTTCATAGTAAAATTTCACATTTTCTCAAATTACTCCCGAAATATGGGAGTTATGAAGAAATTCATCACCACAATTTATGAAGGCATTAAGTAATCGAATAAGATGGCATCATTAGTTTGTCATAATTTTACTCTTATTTTTCGGACATGTCTACGTCCAACCGCTCCCATACATTCGTTCCACTGTGGGCCATTAAACAGGTTTTAAGTTGATGTCAACTCGACATTGGTCAAAGTTTAAAATACTATTTTGTCATCTTTGTTTTAAAGTAATCAAATATAGTTTTTTTATGCAATAGTATGCTCAGTGCCATAGCTTCAAAAGGTTTATGTGATAAATACATAAAGAATTAGAAAACTGACAAAGACAATAATAGATTGTGTCACAAGGGACCAAAATAATGTATTGAGGGCGAGAAAGATTATTTGAATTCAGAGCGAAGCAAAGGATTCAAGAGTAGAATCCCGAGATAGCGAGGGGTTCTAGAGTAGAATCCTAAGCGTAGCGAGCGAATTAAAATTATTTAACGTCGAGCGACGCGCTCGAGGTTAAATAATTTTGGTACCGCGTACTCTGCTTTTCGTTCCCCTCTATGAAAAAAATAAATAAGAGATGCTTTTAGTAGTGACGAATATTTATATTTACATAACCAAATTTATTTTAATATCAAATTAAAATTGTCTGTAATATTTTGCCAAAAAGTAATGAAAAAACGAATAAGAAGTTTCCGCGTATTTTTTTTTTATTTGGTAGCCAATGCCACGCGCGCTTTTTTTATTACCGACTAGGACTTTTTCGAAGCGAATTGCGTTCAAACTTTTTAATTAAATAGTGTTCCAAATTCAAAAGTAATTTTGTCACTGGTATTAAGTGCGCCGGAATGACCCACTTTGCTCGCACTTATCGAAGAACCCTTCACCTCTTTTCGAACAGATGGAATGAAAAAAATATTTGACTGGGCATGTTTCGCTTGTCTGTATTGCGAATATGTTATTTAGGGCCAGTTTCTCGACGAAAATTATCGCAAAATTAATGTGAAACTGTCCAGCGCGCGTAAGCTGCTGCGATTGGCTGTTGATAAATCATTCAACACAGCAGTTTACGCGTTCTTGACAAAGTGGTAACATTCATTATGCGATCATTTTCGTTCCAGAAACCAGCCCTTAGGAGCATTGTTCTTAATATGATGGCGATGAAACAACATGTGGAGTAGTGCCCGTTACCTATGCACGTCAGGGCGGCGGCGGTGAGCGCGGGCGCGCGCGCCTGCAGCGCCAGCGGGCGCTGCGCCGCCAGCGCCGCCAGCCAGCCGCACGCCGCGCGCGCGCCGCCCGCCTCCCACATGCGCACGCAGCCGCACGCTGGGGAGACAACCAGGGTTTAGTGTGCACGACCTGCCTCGGGTTTGCATAAGCGCTATTTGTACTATAAAAATCAAATAAAATAATCTGACAAGCCATGTGCCCGAAGGGATTTCCCAGCGGCAAAAATTACAAACTTCCACTGTCTTTTATACACTATTTAACCCCGCTAGGTTATGAATTTTTAAAAATTCTTAGTTACTCACCTTCATTATATATGGAACTCTTGTTCAAAATGCCATGCTCTATATTTAGCAGTTTAGGTTATCTATCAGTGAGTAAATTTAATATTTTTATTAATTAGATAGCGGAAAAAGTATCTACATAAATATATCTATATAAATAAAAAAACTGAAAGGTCGAATAAAAATAAAACTGGTCACAAGCAGCTAGACGAGAGTAGCCGGGGATCGAATTAAATAGCATGTGATTAGAGATAATAAGCCCAAAAGTCGGACAACCAGCCTTACCAACCTGTATTATATTACCCAGTAACTGGGTTGTGGAGGCCAGATAGGTAACCGCCCGTGGAACTAAATTGCCTGGGACCATAACCGAATGGTTTATAAAAAAAAAACAATTCTCTTAATGTGCTAATCGATCGGCTATTATTTCTTTATAACCCATCAGTATTCAGCTGCATCCTGTTAGACGACTAAAATAGTTGGAGGAAAAGGATGATGATGACGATGAATGACAAACTCACCCAATTCCACTAAGTCGGGTAATATATCATCCAGCCAGTCGATAAAGTGCGGCCTCTTCTTGGTGATGGCTTGCAGTAACGTGAACAGTCCTTCGGTGAGGTCTGGTCGCGCCGAGGGGTCGGGCGCGAGGGCGCGCACGCTGGCGGACACGCTCGCGTGCAACAGTGCACGTGCACCCGCCCATTCCGCACCCAGTGCTAGCACCACCTGACACAATAATATAACGTCACGCCTGTATTCCGAAAAGAGATAAGCACAGGTGTAAAGAACCGTCAAATCAAATCATTTATTTGCTTGAATATGGGTAATACATGAGGTGATACATATAACAAAAGTTCTTAAACCGTATCCTACCGTAACAGGTGTGCAGTCACATCCTAAATATGTTCGTCACCTTAAGGGCTATTTTTGTCTGGTCATTGCACGACATAATTAATCTGCTTACCATATTGTGTAGTATTATCGATGTCAATACCGCTGTAGCGCAGAATAACATCTTTACATCATAGTGGGCCCTATCAGAATACCAGCGCTGCGACACTTATTTCTTAAGTACTGCAGCATTATGCTGAGATAGGAGCCTTTTGGCCTAGTACAGGACTTTTTGTTTTTATTTTAATTTTACTTTGTTTTTTTTTATGTTTCTAGGACTCGCACGGGAGATCACAAATTAAACTAAAAAACAGTTTTTTAGTTTAATTTGTGATCTACCGTGCGAGTCCCAATAAATACTTTTTCTTTCTTTTCTTTCTTTACATGTCAGACCGAATAAAAAATGTGACACTGACAGACTCTGACATTGAAATAAAATAGAAATTGATTTATATTTCATAAAAATGGCCAGGCCATTATAAAGGTTTTAAGGTTGATGTCAACTCGTCATTGGGCAAAGGTGAAAGTTATTTTGATCTTTGTTATCAAGTAATTAAACATAGTTTTCTATGCGATAATCTGCTCAGTGCCGTAACTATGTGTTATGTGTCCTAGCTTTCTATAGGAAATAATTTCAGAACTGATGAAATTAAATACTTGCCTGCCCATTCTCATTTAGCTTGTTCCGTTTAAGTCTCATATAAGGGCGAGCCTACTGACTTCAAATGGACACTTATTTAGATTCCGGAGATACCCTTAACGGGAAAACCCAATAATAATACTCGACACCATAGCGGCACAACACAATATTATTATGTTCATTAACCTATTGACCGCCACGTCAAAAAAGCAAAACCGTGCCCACGGCGCCAAGCTACGATTTATTCCTTAAAATCTGTCATGTAGTCGTGACCGTGGCGTGCTGAGCTAGCGAAACTCCACAGACACGATGGGTATCGATATCAAAATAGGATAAAAAGAAAAAAAAAACGTCGTCTGAATAATTTTTACGTCCCCTCCAAAATACTTTAAAATTTGTAAAAAGATCAGTTCCTTGGGTTCAATCTCTATTATATATTATAGTAAAGGTTTAAGGTTTAGCCTACCCTTACGGCCCCGTCTCAAAAACTCCACCCTGTATATGTCATGATTGACTGTTTAGCTCCATTAAGGTATAGAACAATAACAATGCACTGAGAGTACTTCTGCGGCTGTATTGATGGTTTTACCGCCATCATTAGGAATAGATGTGCATCTTAGATGACGCGTGTTCGTGGCAGCAGCCGCAGCACGAACAGTATTCTCAGATCGGTGGGATTCCCCGATTTTGCGGACTTGGTTGCAGCTCCACGCTGATTTTAATTGTACTCGAATGTTGGATCAGGAATCCGCTGGATGCGGGAAGCACAGAACCGGTGAACCGGTCCAAGTGGCGGTGCTTGGGGGGGGGGGGGGCTATGTCCAGCAGTGGACGTGACAGACGTTAGCCGAAATGATGATGTTAATCTGTGTCTGTAACCTACTAACACTAGAAGTTAAGTAAAATTGTAACTAACCCTGTAGACTCCTGTCTGAAATAAAGGTATTCTATTCTATAGTGTGCAGATAATCGTTTAAAATGTCTAATCTGACATATTCTAACCTTTCGGCTCATCGGCTTCTCGTTATAGAAGAATACGAACATATTACAATATTGCTCAACCCCCATAGCAAATGGCGTGATAATTTATAGCACAGAACAGAATCTATCCAGGTAATTGCGTGATGCTGGAACATACATTCAGACAAACAGACAAAAATTATAAAAACTATATTTTCGGGATTAGAATCGTTCTCAGACCTCGCAGCTATTACATTTTTTCAAAAATATTTAATGTACAATGTTGTCTTCGCTACTATTGTATTATATGTCTAGATACTTGCCAGTTTAACGACGTCCAGTCCAGAAGCACACGGGTACGTGTTGAACCCGGCGACGATCAACTGTGCGATGTCCGATATCAGTGGCATCAAATCGTCGATCAGTGACGATACTGTCTGCTTTAGTATGTGGAACATTGGCTGCGAAAAGATACAATTAAATGTTTAAATTATGCCCGGCTTCTGGATTCTATTTGTTCGCTAAAGTAAAGCCATAGCCATGGTAAAATAAAATTACTTTAAGACGCTCACAACAGCAAAACCGCGGTCACTCTCAGACTGCATAGAAAAGAAAGAGAAGCGTAATGACTAATTAATAATTGAGTTGAGTAATCGAAAATAAAAAAAACAACCAAGTTCAGCATTAAAATAAGACGTCCTTGTTATTAATTAAATACGTAACGTACGTTATACGTCCGTGTTACGTATATTTTGGATTGGAACTCAAGGTAAAAGGTTAGTTTACCCTTCATTTGTATCGATTTTTTTTCTAAATGAGTTTTGGTGACAACCAAGTTCTGAGAAATATGTTCAATCAAAATCAAAATATTTTATTTCACATAAACCTACATGGGCACTTATGAAACGTCAGAAGCTAGGTGCACAGGTCCAATTGGTCGTTTCCTATTGAGAAGAACTGGCAAGAAACTCCACGGTTACTCTTTTAAAAATAATTGGCTTTTACAATGTTTTAAAATTACAGTGTTAATAGGAATGGGAGGACAGTGTAGGCCTGTCAAGAGCCGGGGTCGCGGGAAGGTACTAAAGGGTCACCGAGGCCCCTGGCAACACAGGCAACACGAAGGAATACGGGTGGGTTTTAGTCAGTAAGAGTCTGACACACCAGCTCCGCCCAGAGCGAGAGAAGTTATTTGATGATTTCCAATCCAAAAAAAAAGGCCTGTCAAGAAGTACCAGGTACTTAACAAAAAATAAATGGTCTACAAATCTAGTCTATCATGTCGACAACGTTCTCACATATAAAATAATCTATGTAAAATATTAATAAAATAATAAAATACCTATTTAAACCAATAGACATGTGAGCCATTACAACTGTAACAAGTCTTAATTAGTATCCTGTCCACAAAAGCCACGAACAAATAATTTGATATCAAAATTGTAGGTATATAACGTCAAATAATGAAAATATTATGTCAACGAAGTATGTTTAAAAAAAGAAAAGAAAATAAACACCGTAATTTGGGAGCAGTTAATATACATTTACATAGTTATGCCATTTATGAGGTACCAGGGAAGCCACATGTGTAGAAGGACTTATTGCCAAACTTCCTTGTCTTCAAAGTAGTCTTTAGTGCATAGCATAAGCCACTTAGTTATAATATAACATTGTATTAGTATGTAGGCGTTTTGTTCAATATTTTTTTTTTTTAATCTTATTATATGCATTTATGATAAGGACCCGTTTAATGTGGGTTTTGAACTTTCCATCGCTAAGTTCTGTTACCGACTTTGGCAACTTGTTATAAATGCGGATACTGTTGATAACAAATGATTTGCTTGTTTTTGTTAATCTAAATTTGGGTATCACAATTTCATGTTTACTACGTGTATTTATATTATAGAAATCACTTTTTTTTTTTAAAAGATCCAAGTTTTTGCGAACATACAAAATACTTTCTAAGATATAAAGCGAAGGCAGAGTTAGTACATTAATTTCCTTGAATTTGTTTCTAAGGGACTCACGAGGACCCATTCTATAGATCGCACGAAATGCCCTCTTTTGTAAAATAAAAATTGAATCTACATCAGCTGCCGATCCCCACAGCTGAACGCCATAAGACATAATACTGTGGAAATAAGCAAAGTATACTAACCTAGCTGTGGCTATATCAGTCAACTGCCTAATTTTTCTTACTGCATATGCAGCTGCACTTAATCTACCTGAAAGAGCTCTAATGTGGGCACCCCATTGCAGTTCCGAATCTAGAGTAATTCCTAGAAATACAGTTTCCGTAACAACATCTAGTTTCTTGCCATCAAGTTTTAAAGTTATACCTACTTGGGGTACATTTGGTAATGAGAATTTAAGACATTTTTTCAAAACTAACATATATTTTTTTCCGCTACCACAAACACAGATAATATATGTCAATTCTGCTTATACAGATTTGGCAATTTTTTTTCTTAAGACAAGCCTACTTTGGTCATTTGCCTCTCGTCAGCGCCTTAACATTCCATGTTGCCAGCAACAAGACTACCGCAACATAAAAACAAATTGCTAATATGCTGAGCAAGTTTTGTTTACCATGAATTGAGGAATGAATGAAGACGCTTAATTGAAAAATAATTATTAAGTAAACTAAATTCAAATATGATTGACTAGCTGTTGCCCACGACTACGTCTGCTTTTAATACAAATATCCAGGATAACAAGTAGCCTATATTTTTTTTTTCGTCCAGCCTATCAGTAAAATTTCATAACGGTTGGTTTAGTGGTTTAGGCGTGAAATGACAACAGACAGACAGAGTTGTCGCGGGAAGGTACTAATGGGTCACCGAGGCCCCCGCAACACAGGCAACAGAAGGAATACGGGTGGGTTTTAGTCAGTAAGAGTTTGACACACCCTCCCGCTCCACCCAGAGCGGGAGAAGTTATTTGATGATTTGCCATCCACAAAAAAAAAAAAAAGACAGACAGAGTTTCATTCGAACTTATAATATTATTATACAGAGTGGCAGGGACTTCGACGCGCAACCTGTTACCATGGATTCAGTTCAGTGCATGATTCTGAACACCCGTGCGTTGAAAATATTCACCGGTATAAAAAAAAAACCTGTTCCATACATTTTGACCGCGTGGGTATAGCAATTTTCTATGAAACAGTATAATTTATATTGTATAATTATAACTTGCTTAAAAAACGGAAAAAAGACGGAACCATCGTGGGGAACCGGCATCCCTTTTTTTTTAGGGTGGGAAATTTTCAAATAACTTCTCCCGCTCTGGGTGGAACTGGAGGGTGTGTCAGACTGTTACTGACTGAAACCCATCCGTGTTTCCTTCCGTTGCCTGTGTTGCCAGAGGCCTCGGTAACCCTTTCGAACTTCCACGCGGCATGCCTTTTTTTTGTTTTGTGGATGGGAAATCATCAAATAACTTCTCCCGCTCTGGTGGGAGCGGGAGTGTGTGTCAGACTTCTACTGACTTAAACCCACCCGTATTCCTTCTTGTTGCCTGTGTTGCCAGGGGCCTCGGTGACCCATTAGTACCTCCCCGCGATCAAGCGGCATGCCTGAGAGATGTTTCTCGACGGCGGCATGTGAAGCCAATTTAGAGGCCCATGGACGGCTTAAAAATTCTGACACCAGGTTAGTCACTAAACAAACAAGAAAGAAAGACGAAACAGCAATTTTTTTTTTGGTAATTCTCGAAAAATTTCTGTGCTAAGAGGACCTAGCATCGTGTGTTGAATTCATGGTTGCATTTTGTGCATCGATGCCACGTTGTCTACTAGCGAATCTTCCCTGCTTCATATGGGTTTTACGACTTGAAAAATCATCGAGATTTTTTTATTGTGTTATTTTATATTTAATGTATTAAACACATAAACCTTCTGGAGAAAATTCTCTAAATGTTGGAGAAAACTGTCAGAAAATTGCGCAGTTTGGAAGAACAGCGCGGTCACACAGAGAGACACGAAAAGCGACTTAATTTACAATATGTATGGATTCTATTCTAGTTACTTTGAGTTCGTTTGAAGTTCAACAACAAAATGAGTATGAATACAAATAACCAGCATATGTCACCTCTACAAGCGGCTGGCTGCTGGCGTAGGGCGGCAGCGCGGGCGCCAGCGTGCGGAACAGCGCCGCCGCCAGCGCGCCGCGCGGCGCCAGCGCGCCCAGCAGCGCCGCGCAGCACTCGGCCGCCAGCGCCGCGCGCGCCGTGTCGCCTGCCTGCGGGGAGGGGTGCAGGGTCACACGAATAATCCATCAGCACAGGTATACACAACCGCGCGATTCGCTATCGAATTTGCTTGTTAGGGTTCGTTTAGGGGGAACGCTGTAAAAAGTAATTTTAAGGTAGAAACTATTTAAGTGGTAGGTATTATTTATATATTTATTAGCGAGCGTAGCGAGTGTGCCAAACACTGTGCATTAATAAACTTACTTAATCTTGAACGTGACCTTTTTCAAAATATTTCGCAAGCGTTGACCGGCGGCGTGTATTGAGATTGTAATTGTGTGTGATTGCTTAATATTAACGTGACTTTTAACACTGTTAAAAGTGAAACATAGCTGTGTCCTTCGGTGGCTCCGCCTGCGCCCGCTGGATCCCCTAACCCAGATTTGAATTCTGTGCGTTCACTATAGTATACGTGTTGACCGAGTGCTTGTTTGAAATGGTCTACTTGTGACATAAGAGGCTGACAACAGATAAAGCGAGGTCACTGTCGTACTGCATAGAAAAGAAAGAGAAGCGCGATGACACAACACTGGTAATTTATTGCAAAATATGAAGCAATTTTCAATTTACAAAAAATCTATTGATTGGATAAAAAAATTAAAACACTATTATGCTAATATGTTGCTTGAAGAATAATCTGACAAAAACTCAGAATACATGCATGTATATTAGTATGGCTTTTAATCGTTAAAATAATTTTTATAGGTATTTTCGTGATTTTTTTCTATTGTATCATATTAGTTGTATTATATTTTCAACACACTATCTACCTAGCATATATCCTGAAGAATATCATATATATTTCTAAATTTGTTTACTGCTGTGGATCATATACTTTTAGGCATTATAAATCTTACAAAATTTGCGTTTAGGTCCTGTAGTCCCCTTAAGTGAATGTATTAATGCACGGCGTTTGGCACCTTCACTGCGTTCGGTCGCAAACTTCACGCCGGGCTATAATGGACTACTTAAGTTACACGTATCGTAATGTACAAATGTATATTAATAACGCTGTTGGCTGTTTTTTTAATTGTCGAAAAGGCATGGCTACCTGCGCGTCGAGCTCGTCCCGCAGCGAGCCAGCGAGCGGGCGCAGCAGCGGGCCGGCCGCGTCCAGCTCCGCCGCCGCCAGCGCCGCGCCCGCCGCCGCCACCAGCTGGCGCCGCACCCACGCGTCCGAGCGCCCCGAGTTGCTCTGGAATGTCTGCCAAATGCCAAGCTTTATGAATACATATACAATACATACAAATATACCTCTTATTTAGTTCAGGAAAAAAAACTGTATTATAAAAGCAGGATAACTTGCGCGATGCATGAATTTGCGTGATGCGCGATTAGCATATACACAACAATCATCTGGTTGGAGAATGCTCCATTTTCTACGCTGAGCAATTTTTCCCTGTGCCTCATACCTCTATAATTCTACATCAAGTTATGTTATTACCGAAATTTTCATGAATGTTGTGCATGTCTTTTTTGTACAGAATTAGGTTCTGCACAAGAATGGACTGCGCATTTGTCCTTAAGATATACAAGCAGGTATAGTAGTTACACTGAGCAGCCAGCACGATGTCAGGCGCGAGTGCAGCGGTTGATAAATGATTTTTATTTATCTAAGTAAGTTTGTACAAACACTTTTACACGTCAACCATATTTTTTAAATAAAGCTAGATGAGGTCGGCGTTTTCTATCTGACTACTCTGAGAAGAAAGGCCGAAACAAACTCAGAGTTCACAGTCTCTTTTAAAGTCCAGACATAATCTTGGTCAGATCATGTGAAGGCCATGTAGATTGGTGTCTGAAATGGTCCTTTTGAGGAAAGAACCACACAGATTGAGTGGACCTGTCCCGTCAGTGCACGCATCTGTCAGTAATCGTGCAGCTCAACCCAGAACTTACGGAGCTCAACGACTCGTCGAACAATACCAAAGAAAGGACATTTGGGTAGGCCGCATAAAGTACTCAAACTGACAGACTATCATTAACTGCAGGAGACGCCCTGGGGACTGGGAATCCCGGGCGGATTTCCGGCCTCCGTAGGCGCGGGCTTGCGGACGGTGAGCAATGGGTAGCTCACCGTCCGGTAAGGACCAGGCCCGGGTCGACGGCGCCTTGAATTCCACGCGCGCCTCAAAGAGATGTCGTCAGCACAAGTGTAGGGGTCCACTAGGGCCGATGCCTGCCGGGGTCGCGGGAAGGTACTAAAGGGTCACCGAGGCCCCTGGCAACACAGGCAACAGGAAGGAATACGGGTGGGTTTTAGTCAGTAAAAGTCTGACACACCCTCCCGCTCCGCCCAGAGCGGGAGAAGTTATTTGATGATTTCCCAACCAAAAAAAAAAGACTTTCATTAAAACTAACTGAGAAAGAGGAAGAAAAAGTAAACAAAATATGATCCACATTCACAATAATTTAAATAATAATATATTAAACTCCACAAAGTAAATATGTGTGTGTGTGTGTGTGTGTTTAGAATAAAAATTAAATGTTAAAAAAAAGTCTCAGTATGCAAAAATTGGAGCAGCTCAATCCCAAGCCTTTTTGTCCTCATTATAATCTTTAACGGTATAAAAGGCTTTCTGGCACAAATTACTTTTAATAAATAATTCAAATTTATTAAGGCTTAGATCTTGAACGTGGCTTGAAATTTTAATAAAAAAAATGTATACGTTGACATCTGAATGAGCCACCTATTTTCTTGAGCTTTGTTGTAGGTACAACAAATTTGTGCTTGTTCCTTGTATTTATATTATGGATATCACTGTATTTTTAAACAATTTTATATTATTATGGGCATATAAAAGATTTTCAAAAATATACTGAGAGGGCACAGTCATTACATTAATCTCCTTAAATTTCTGTCTGAGAGAGTGTCTCGGACTTAATTTATTAATTGATCGAACAGCTCTTTTCTGCAAAACATTGTAGCACCTACTTTAGCTGTTATTTTTAATAATTGTATCAACCGTGGTGAGTTTCCTGATCTGATGAAAAACAGTAAAATAATACCGTTGTTTAAATCGGGTAGTACATCAGACCCTACTAATTATAGACCTATTTCAGTACTTAGTACCTTTAGTAAAATTTTCGAGAAACTTATTTTAGATCAAATCCAAAGATTTTTCAATAAACATAAATTAATGCATAACAAACAGTTCGGTTTGACAAGGGGTCGTTCGACTACTGACATGTTATAATGCATGGGAGGATAAATGCGATGCTTTGGGTCATTTTTTGCGATTTGATCTTCATGAAACTTTGATCAGGAAACTGCACCACTACGGAATCCGAAACGCCTCTCTGGATCTTCTTACTTCATATTTGAGTGATAGGATTCAGAGTTGATGTTAACGGAAAAAGATCACTCGGATCTGTAGTAAGAATGGGGGTCCCCCAGGGCTCAATTCAGGGGCCATTTTTGTTTCTTATTTACATAAATAACTTGCCTTGCCTCATAAAGGATAATCATGATATACTGTGTATGTACTGTTTGCAGACAGCACTTCACTTTTATTTAAACTTAAACGTCAGCAGTTGGTTACTGACAATGTAAATAGTGCCCTCGAAAAAGTAGTTAACTGGTTTAATGTTAATAACCTACTTCTTTACGAGAAAAATGTATTAAGTTTACAATATTCTCATCCTCATGTTAGACAAGTAAAAACTAGTGTTTTCATAAAGGGTGAAGAGTTGAACCCCGAAGATACCACTGTGTTCTTAGGCATAACTTTGGATGCCAAGCTTCAATCTTCTCTCTCTCGCTCTGCAGCATACGCCGTTAGAAAAATTCGTGATTTAACTGATTTAGACACAGCCCGTTTACGCTGACCTCATCTAGTTTTAAAAAATATGATTGACGTGTAAAAGTGTTTGTACCTACTTACAGAAAAAAAAAATCATTTATCATTTATTGACCGAGATAGTTTTGGGAATAGAAATGAAATGAAATTGTTTATAGTATATATTAAAAAAATCATCTTAAAGATGATTAGGATCAGCAGGAATAGACACAACTGGTAATTTATTAATGAATTTAACTTTAAAAGCTTTCAAACGACTTGCAGTTTTGGGGTTAACAGTGATAATTATCTTTTTAGCCACTTTGTTGTTTTGGTTTTGGATAGTAATTTTTTGCCCGCAATGATCTGACTCTAGTAAATTTATAATTTCTTTGTGGTTTGGTATCTGTATAAATAGTATCTAGGCATGTGGCACTAGAACGGGGTTATTCTTGTGGGCTCCAAAAATCTATTTGCAAAATTGTAGGACTGAAACAGACTTATTACACAAGTGTAGTAGTTACCTGTGCAGCCTGCACGATGTCAGGCGCGAGGGCAGCGGCTGGAGCGCTACAGTCAGCGGCTAGCTTGCGTAGCGCCAGCACGGCCGCGGGCGGACAGCGCGGCGCCGGTCCATAAGATACACAAGTGTAGTAGTTACCTGTGCAGCCTGCACGATGTCAGGCGCAAGCGCAGCGGCTGGAGCGCTGCAGTCAGCGGCTAGCTTGCGTAGCGCCAGCGCGGCCGCGGGCGGACAGCGCGGCGCCGGTCCATAAGATACACAAGTGTAGTAGTTACCTGTGCAGCCTGCACGATGTCAGGCGCAAGCGCAGCGGCTGGAGCGCTGCAGTCAGCGGCTAGCTTGCGTAGCGCCAGCGCGGCCGCGGGCGGACAGCGCGGCAGCGCGGCGCCGGTCCATAAGATACACAAGTGTAGTAGTTACCTGTGCAGCCTGCACGATGTCAGGCGCAAGCGCAGCGGCTAGCTTGCGTAGCGCCAGCGCGGCCGCGGGCGGACAGCGCGGCAGCGCGGCGCCTGTCCATAAGATACACAAGTGTAGTAGTTACCTGTGCAGCCTGCACGATGTCAGGCGCAAGCGCAGCGGCTGGAGCGCTGCAGTCAGCGGCTAGCTTGCGTAGCGCCAGCGCGGCCGCGGGCGGACAGCGCGGCGCCGGTCCATAAGATACACAAGTGTAGTAGTTACCTGTGCAGCCTGCACGATGTCAGGCGCAAGCGCAGCGGCTGGAGCGCTGCAGTCAGCGGCTAGCTTGCGTAGCGCCAGCGCGGCCGCGGGCGGACAGCGCGGCAGCGCGGCGCCGGTCCATAAGATACACAAGTGTAGTAGTTACCTGTGCAGCCTGCACGATGTCAGGCGCAAGCGCAGCGGCTGGAGCGCTGCAGTCAGCGGCTAGCTTGCGTAGCGCCAGCGCGGCCGCGGGCGGACAGCGCGGCAGTGCGGCGCCGGTCCATAAGATACACAAGTGTAGTAGTTACCTGTGCAGCCTGCACGATGTCAGGCGCAAGCACAGCGGCTGGAGCGCTGCAGTCAGCGGCTAGCTTGCGTAGCGCCAGCGCGGCCGCGGGCGGACAGCGCGGCAGCGCGGCGCCGGTCCATAAGATACACAAGTGTAGTAGTTACCTGTGCAGCCTGCACGATGTCAGGCGCAAGCGCAGCGGCTAGCTTGCGTAGCGCCAGCGCGGCCGCGGGCGGACAGCGCGGCAGCGCGGCGCCTGTCCATAAGATACACAAGTGTAGTAGTTACCTGTGCAGCCTGCACGATGTCAGGCGCAAGCGCAGCGGCTGGAGCGCTGCAGTCAGCGGCTAGCTTGCGTAGCGCCAGCGCGGCCGCGGGCGGACAGCGCGGCGCCGGTCCATAAGATACACAAGTGTAGTAGTTACCTGTGCAGCCTGCACGATGTCAGGCGCAAGCGCAGCGGCTGGAGCGCTGCAGTCAGCGGCTAGCTTGCGTAGCGCCAGCGCGGCCGCGGGCGGACAGCGCGGCGCCGGTCCATAAGATACACAAGTGTAGTAGTTACCTGTGCAGCCTGCACGATGTCAGGCGCAAGCGCAGCGGCTGGAGCGCTGCAGTCAGCGGCTAGCTTGCGTAGCGCCAGCGCGGCCGCGGGCGGACAGCGCGGCAGCGCGGCGCCGGTCCATAAGATACACAAGTGTAGTAGTTACCTGTGCAGCCTGCACGATGTCAGGCGCAAGCGCAGCGGCTGGAGCGCTGCAGTCAGCGGCTAGCTTGCGTAGCGCCAGCGCGGCCGCGGGCGGACAGCGCGGCAGCGCGGCGCCGGTCCATAAGATACACAAGTGTAGTAGTTACCTGTGCAGCCTGCACGATGTCAGGCGCAAGCGCAGCGGCTGGAGCGCTGCAGTCAGCGGCTAGCTTGCGTAGCGCCAGCGCGGCCGCGGGCGGACAGCGCGGCAGCGCGGCGCCGGTCCATAAGATACACAAGTGTAGTAGTTACCTGTGCAGCCTGCACGATGTCAGGCGCAAGCGCAGCGGCTGGAGCGCTGCAGTCAGCGGCTAGCTTGCGTAGCGCCAGCGCGGCCGCGGGCGGACAGCGCGGCAGCGCGGCGCCGGTCCATAAGATACACAAGTGTAGTAGTTACCTGTGCAGCCTGCACGATGTCAGGCGCAAGCGCAGCGGCTAGCTTGCGTAGCGCCAGCGCGGCCGCGGGCGGACAGCGCGGCAGCGCGGCGCCTGTCCATAAGATACACAAGTGTAGTAGTTACCTGTGCAGCCTGCACGATGTCAGGCGCAAGCGCAGCGGCTGGAGCGCTGCAGTCAGCGGCTAGCTTGCGTAGCGCCAGCGCGGCCGCGGGCGGACAGCGCGGCGCCGGTCCATAAGATACACAAGTGTAGTAGTTACCTGTGCAGCCTGCACGATGTCAGGCGCAAGCGCAGCGGCTGGAGCGCTGCAGTCAGCGGCTAGCTTGCGTAGCGCCAGCGCGGCCGCGGGCGGACAGCGCGGCAGCGCGGCGCCGGTCCATAAGATACACAAGTGTAGTAGTTACCTGTGCAGCCTGCACGATGTCAGGCGCAAGCGCAGCGGCTGGAGCGCTGCAGTCAGCGGCTAGCTTGCGTAGCGCCAGCGCGGCCGCGGGCGGACAGCGCGGCAGTGCGGCGCCGGTCCATAAGATACACAAGTGTAGTAGTTACCTGTGCAGCCTGCACGATGTCAGGCGCAAGCACAGCGGCTGGAGCGCTGCAGTCAGCGGCTAGCTTGCGTAGCGCCAGCGCGGCCGCGGGCGGACAGCGCGGCAGCGCGGCGCCGGTCCATAAGATACACAAGTGTAGTAGTTACCTGTGCAGCCTGCACGATGTCAGGCGCAAGCGCAGCGGCTGGAGCGCTGCAGTCAGCGGCTAGCTTGCGTAGCGCCAGCGCGGCCGCGGGCGGACAGCGCGGCAGCGCGGCGCCGGTCCATAAGATACACAAGTGTAGTAGTTACCTGTGCAGCCTGCACGATGTCAGGCGCAAGCGCAGCGGCTGGAGCGCTGCAGTCAGCGGCTAGCTTGCGTAGCGCCAGCGCGGCCGCGGGCGGACAGCGCGGCAGCGCGGCGCCGGTCCATAAGATACACAAGTGTAGTAGTTACCTGTGCAGCCTGCACGATGTCAGGCGCAAGCGCAGCGGCTGGAGCGCTGCAGTCAGCGGCTAGCTTGCGTAGCGCCAGCGCGGCCGCGGGCGGACAGCGCGGCGCCGGTCCATAAGATACACAAGTGTAGTAGTTACCTGTGCAGCCTGCACGATGTCAGTAGTGTTGCCCAAATTCAGTCTTGGTCTTGTTCTTGCGTTTTTGCAAGACCAAGACCAAGAACAAGACCGCGTATTTTTAGCAAGACCAAGACCAAGACTGACCGTGCAAGACTTGAGCAAGAACAAGACATAGCCTGCAAGACTCTTGCGTCTTGCAGCTAGGACTTAGCGCTATTTCACTGAGTAGTTAGGTGTAACAGTTCGGTGTATAGGTAGGTACGCTTAGGAATTCTATGAGACGCAAAAAACTGTATCAAAGAATATGGAAAACTGGACCTATGCGCATTACGACTAATACCATAAACATAGCGAATAAAAAAATATCTATTAAAATCAAACTGAGTGCATGCATAGTTATGTTTTAACCATCGGCACTTTGATAATGCGGCATCAAAGGTTTTGTACTTACTTCTCAAAGAAATTTGCCGCTTTTCGGAAGTAGGTACATGGTTATGATACACGCGCCGGCGGCTTCTTTTGAAATCTAAAACAATCGTTGCAGCCACGCCGAAATCATAACATTTGTGACACTATTTGATTGCCGCCATAGGGCGTAGGTATACTCATGCAAAATAATTTCGAATTTTTTTAAGAGTACCTACAGGTGTTCCAAAGAATAAATAAGTTTCAGAGTGCTTAGAATGAAAATGAATACATTATACTGATCACGCAAGTAGTATTATGATTAGGATAAAATGGTAAGGATAGGTAGTAGATGTCATATTAATTCATTCTAGTAAGTATATATTATAATATTGATTACTTATATGGTTTTAAACTAATTACTTAGGTACTATTATTGTACATTTAGTCATTATATTTCTTAAGTTTTTACAAGAAAAAATAGCAAAAAAGTGTTCAAATATCACCCGTTTAATAAATATTGTAGCCACTTTTAAATATACTTGAAACGTGTAAAAAAATTCTACAAAACTAATAAAATAATATAAAAAGCGTAGGTACTTACCTACTAATAAAATAAAAAGCCTGCGATAAGAGTTTTGTATTACTTACCAGCCCGAATATCTCTGAGAGAGATGATGAGAGTAAGTATTTACTAGCTGTGCCCGCGACTTCGTCCACGAGGAATAGTAACTTTGGAGGTATAGTGACGTTCAGGACTTATTTATTTATTTTAAAACTTGTGTCATCAAACATACAAACGAACTCTTCAGCTTTATAATATTAGTATAGATGTACGCCAAAACATTCACTTATATGTAAAGAATAGTGATTGGCACTAATTCTATTTTATTCACGCGTCGCGTCTGTACAAGTAGGTAATATTTAGTGTGTGTTTGTACGCCGCACGCGGCATTGTTTGATTTGCGGCGGCATCCTTTTCATAGAGCCGGCACGTGGCGAGGCGGCGCGGTAGAAAGCAAGGAAACGTACTATAAATAAAGGAATTATTTTAATTCCAGTCATTTCCAATTGAGCTGTGCTTCGAGTCTAACTTAATAATTGTTTTTACTAATTCTCGTTGTTTTCTAAAAACGTATCACGTGTACAATTTAATATGAGTGACGAAGATTCAAATTATTCTAGTCCGAGTAACGAGAGTTTGAGTCACAGATCTAAAAGACCCAAAAGCAAATTTGAGGAGTTTTTCGAAATAATTCATGCATCCCAAACTGCCTTCTGTAAATTGTGCCAACATAAAAAGATTGAAATAAAAATGAAAAACAGAAACACTTCAGGCTTAAGGAAACATCTAATATCTTTCCACAAAAAGGAATCAGAAATATTTCTTCCTGTTAAACCAAAATTAAGTGGAGATATCACAAGCTTTTTAGTAACCGCTGGAAGAAGTGGACAGGTAAGAATATTTTTTTAACAGTTAAAAGAATTTTAACTCTGCGTAGCTATTCATGCGATACTTTCAAAAACGCCATTAACTTACGTAAGTATTTTTGAGTTAGTGGTGTTTTCATCTAGGGGTGCGACATATTAAGTATGTAATTATCGTCTTAAATATTTTTTATAAACACCCATATTTTCATTTAATCGGCCAGTAACAACTAAGTACTTTATTTTGGTAAATTACAGTACAGTGCAACCTTAATATAACAAATATCAATTTAACGATTTTCTCGATTTAACAACAACAAACCTCCTCCTCTTATACGCTCAAACCTAGTATGTTTTAAATAATAACACAAGATTTATTGTTTTGTTTCAGTCGGAAAACAGCAGTGACAACATCACGACAGCTACAGTTGATTGGGTGGTGAAAAAATATCTTCCCTTCTCATTTTTCGATGACGAAGCTACACAAGTATATTTTCGACGTATTTGCCCTAATATGGTGTTTCCTAAAAGGTCTACACTTAGAAGGAAAGTCAAAGAGCGATTTGAAGAGCTCCAATTGAATCTCAAGGAACGACTTCAACAATTATCATCTAAAATGTCTTTTACCATTGATGGGTGGACGTCAATTGCTGGTAGGAGTTACTACGGGGTTACTATTCATTATATAGACAACGAATGGAAATATCAATCTGTAGTTCTTGATTTTATACCATCACGCGGTCGACATATTGGGGAAGATATTGCAACGATCTTCCATGAATGTTTATTGGAATATGGCATAATTGATAAAATACAAGGTATCACGGTCGACAACGCAACTGCAAATACCAAATTTATGTATGAACTGGGCAAACAGCTGCCGCCACACTTTGATTCAGACAATCAACATTTCCGGTGCTTTGCTCACATTTTAAACCTTGGTGTACAAGATTTATTAAAGACCTTAGCATTACACTGTGAGTCTGACACTAACGCGCAAGATCAGCAGTACGAAGACTATGCAGACGAAACTGAGGATGAGGAAGATGAAGAATCTGCACCAAATATTGCTGACTCGCGTACATCTGTAACAAAGTTACGCAGTATTTCCAGTAAAATAAAAAGAAGTGAGATAGTGAAGAAGAAGTTTCAGTCTGCTTGTGAAGCAGCTGGCGTGCCATCAAATCTAAATGCCATTCTTGACTGTCCAACGAGATGGAATTCCACACATGATATGATTGGATTTGGTTTAAAAGTGAGAGCGGGCATTGACATATTGTGCAGTTCTGTCACCGAATTAAATGATTTTCAAATCACAGCTAATGAATGGCAGGTACTCGAAAAATTACATAAATTTCTAATAAACTTTAAACTTTTAAGTACAAAACTTGGTGGAGACAAATATGTTACATTACCGCTAGTCATTGTATCATTCAATCTCTTGCTAGATAAAATTGAATCCATGGTAAAACAGTTAGATGAGAAACCTAATCGATCTGAAGTGGATGAAAGGCTCATTCTAGCTTTCCAAGCAGCTCGAGACAAAATGCTTAAACATTACAAGAAGAGCAACTGGATTTATTGTACTTCTTTAATTTTAGACCCAAGGCATAAGGCTCAGACTTTTGACCTGACAATGTGGGGGAAGCAACTTAAAACAGAAAGTCTGGGCAAGTTCAATGAACTTTATGAAGAATATAAAAGTCTACACTCACTGAACAAATCTCTGGAATTACCAGAAAAAGAAAATAAAGTATGTGATGAAGATGAAGACGTAATAGACTTTGATAAACTCTATGAATGTCCCTCGACGTCATCTGGATCTTGTCTTCAAGGCTTAGTGATAGACGAGTTGGAGGAGTACCTGAGAAAACCAAGAACTGCCAGCTCGGAAGACATTTTAGATTGGTGGAGGACGCATGAGACAGAGTATCCGATTTTATCGAAAATGGCCCGTGATTTTCTCTCAATACCTTCAGTACCTGCTGAGAGGTTATTTTCTAAAGCATCATTAGTAATTAGAAAACATAGAAATAGGTTAAGTGATGAGTCAGCCAGATGGTTACTTTGTATTAATTCTTGGTCAAAAAAATTGATATAAAGTATCATAACCTAATGATAAAGCTGTTGATTTGTGTTGTATTTTATTTTGTATTCAAATAAATGATAAATCGTAAAACTCTTTTATTAAATTTCTTATAAGTTGAGGGTTCAATCTCTTTCTAGACAGATAAGTATTGTTCTTTAAAATACAGTCAAGTTATTGTAATTAATTTGTTTTTTTACATGTTTTAGCAAATGTAAGCTTATAAATCATAAATGTTTATTAAGAAACAGTTACTTCCATGGAAAACGACATATAGGTCAGTTGATTTTTCGAATTTCTTATCAAATCTTCAGTTATTTATTAATCTGCTTGATCTTTACTATGGCTATGTTAATTTAAGCTCACAATGTTCCAATTCTAATACGTTTTTCTAAGATTTAAAGTAAACTTTAATAAATAGTAATAGACTAATAGGTAATTGCAAGACTTGCAAGACTCTTGCTGCAAGACCAAGACCAAGACCAGGTGTATTGGCGCAAGACCAAGACCAAGACTGGCTAAGTCTCGTCTTGTTCTTGCATTTGGGCAACACTAGATGTCAGGCGCAAGCGCAGCGGCTGGAGCGCTGCAGTCAGCGGCTAGCTTGCGTAGCGCCAGCGCGGCCGCGGGCGGACAGCGCGGCGCCGGTCCATAAGATACACAAGTGTAGTAGTTACCTGTGCAGCCTGCACGATGTCAGGCGCAAGCGCAGCGGCTGGAGCGCTGCAGTCAGCGGCTAGCTTGCGTAGCGCCAGCGCGGCCGCGGGCGGACAGCGCGGCAGCGCGGCGCCGGTCCATAAGATACACAAGTGTAGTAGTTACCTGTGCAGCCTGCACGATGTCAGGCGCAAGCGCAGCGGCTGGAGCGCTGCAGTCAGCGGCTAGCTTGCGTAGCGCCAGCGCGGCCGCGGGCGGACAGCGCGGCAGCGCGGCGCCGGTCCATAAGATACACAAGTGTAGTAGTTACCTGTGCAGCCTGCACGATGTCAGGCGCAAGCGCAGCGGCTGGAGCGCTGCAGTCAGCGGCTAGCTTGCGTAGCGCCAGCGCGGCCGCGGGCGGACAGCGCGGCAGCGCGGCGCCGGTCCATAAGATACACAAGTGTAGTAGTTACCTGTGCAGCCTGCACGATGTCAGGCGCAAGCGCAGCGGCTGGAGCGCTGCAGTCAGCGGCTAGCTTGCGTAGCGCCAGCGCGGCCGCGGGCGGACAGCGCGGCGCCGGTCCATAAGATACACAAGTGTAGTAGTTACCTGTGCAGCCTGCACGATGTCAGGCGCAAGCGCAGCGGCTGGAGCGCTGCAGTCAGCGGCTAGCTTGCGTAGCGCCAGCGCGGCCGCGGGCGGACAGCGCGGCAGCGCGGCGCCGGTCCATAAGATACACAAGTGTAGTAGTTACCTGTGCAGCCTGCACGATGTCAGGCGCAAGCGCAGCGGCTGGAGCGCTGCAGTCAGCGGCTAGCTTGCGTAGCGCCAGCGCGGCCGCGGGCGGACAGCGCGGCAGCGCGGCGCCGGCTGCGCGCACGCAGGCGCGGCCGAGGTCGCGACCCTCGCTCACGGAGCTAACCCAGGACGCGTAGCCGCCTGGGTAACCAGAAACTTTGAAGTGATACGTATGTGCCAACAAAAATTCCAATCGGAAATAACACAGTACTTATAAATATAAGTACAAACAATACTTTGATCCTTCTTGAAAATGCATCATCCTATTTAAAATCAATACATAGTCGCCAGTTTGGCTTCACGAAAGGTAGGTCGACGACTGACGCAGGAGTAAAACTCATCAGTCACATTTTGGAATCCTGGGAGAAATCCCAGGATGCCATTGGCATTTTCTGTGACCTCTCAAAATCGTTTGACTGCGTTGACCACAATACACTGACCTGTAAACTACACCACTACGGAATTCGTGGACAAGCTGCTGATCTTGTTCTGTCCTATCTATCAAACAGGCAGCAAAAAGTAAACGTTAACGGGGCGACGTCCTCGGGGTCTCTAGTAAAGATGGGCGTGCCCCAAGGTTCAATTCTTGGCCCTTTCCTATTTCTAGTTTATATTAATGATCTCCCTTACATGATGGCAAACTTATCCGATATAATCCTATTCGCTGACGATACTTCTCTTATTTTTAAAATAGATAGAAAAGATCCGGATGTCTTACACATCAACGATAGTCTGGCTGTACTTTCTAAATGGTTCGCAGTTAATAATCTCTTACTTAATGCGACCAAAAGAAAATGTCTTAAGTTCTCACTACCAAATGTACCCCAAGTGGCTCTAAATTTAAAACTTGATGGCAAGAGACTAGATGCTATTGCGGAAACTGTATTTCTAGGAATTACTCTAGATTCGAAGTTGCAATGGGGAGCCCACATTAGAGCTCTTTCAGGTAGATTAAGTTCAGCTGCATACGCAGTAAGAAAAATTAGACAGTTGACTGATATAGCCACAGCTAGGTTAGTATATTTTGCTTATTTCCACAGTATTATGTCTTATGGCGTTCTGCTGTGGGGATCGGCAGCTGATGTAGATTCAATTTTTATTTTACAAAAGAGGGCAATCCGCGCAGTCTATAGAATGGGTCCTCGTGAGTCCCTTAGAAACAAATTCAAAGAAATTAATGTACTAACTCTGCCTTCTCTTTATATCTTAGAAAGTATTTTGTATGTTCGCAAAAACTAATGTCTTTTCAAAACAAGAAGTGATTTCCATAATATAAATACACGTAGTAAACAGCTTGTTTTTAGCTTGTTTTTGTTAATCTAAATTGTGTTACCCAAATTTAAATTAACAAAAACAAGCAAATCATTTGTTATCAACAGTATCCGCTTTTATAACAAGTTGCCAAAGTCAGTTACAGAACTTAGTGATGGAAAGTTCAAAACCCACATCAAACGTGTCCTTATCAAAAACGCATATTATAAGATTAAGGACTACGTTGAAGACAAGGAAGTTTGGCA
The DNA here is from genome assembly GCA_905333075.3 of Atethmia centrago. Taxonomy (NCBI): domain Eukaryota; kingdom Metazoa; phylum Arthropoda; class Insecta; order Lepidoptera; family Noctuidae; genus Atethmia; species Atethmia centrago. The sequence goes on along the minus strand of HG995374.1, from coordinate 22,166,703 downwards.
ATAATTCCTTCTGCACATGTGGCTTCCCTGGTACCTCATAAACGGCATAACTATGTAAATGTTTATTAACTGCACCCAAATTACGATGTTTATTATTATTCTTTTTTATACAAATTTTAGACGTGACTTTTCCATAGCAACGAGGTAGTCAGAATCAGTCGCTAGTATTCGTGTATTACTACCCAATTTTACCGTATTTTTGCGTTTCGTTCTCAAACATTATATGAAGAGTGTTTTGAACGAATCTTTCTTCAATAACAAAACGAAAATGGTCTATTTGTGTTATAAATTGGTTTTTATATAATTGATTTAGATTAGACCTTAGTGAGATTTCAGGCACTTTGCTAAGAATAGATTTTTATTAACATAGTTTCTTTCGTCACTTCCGGCATTGTCGAAGACGAAGCATTTTGAGTTTGCGTTCCGTTCCACCAAAAAAACGCAACATAAATGAATGAAATGTAAAATAAGTAATGCATTAAAACATGTATACATACACAATGTATATTTAAATAATGGATAAGTTTTGAATTACTTGCATATTTCCCGATTGGGGCTATGTAGTTCAATAGGCTCTATAAGTAAGACAACTAATCATAATTTATCACTTTGAACATTGGCCTGGGCAGGTCGCGAACTCGCGACACTTTTGTCCTGTCCTCTATAAATGATAAACGGTAAATTTCGACCTGTTTTAGCGCGCGGCCTATGTGTAAGACAACAGTCATTCAAAACTTGACTATTTGGGAAACTGGATAAATGAGAAACCGCTTTATAAATAAGTGATAAATAATACTAGGTCCCACTTATCCAGGTTACTATGTATTACCAATTTTAGTTCAGAATTAATATTTATTAATTATTAGACTTTTACTTACCAAGACAATCCAGAGCAGTATTAAGCATGCGTTTATTCGTCGACGTGTGCGCAACATTCAAGGCGTGATGTATAAGTGCGACCAGAGTGGGCGGCGCTCGTTGCGCAGGCGCAGCGTCGGCGAGTGCTCCAAACACATGCAATGCAGCCTCTCGCCCGCTCTCATTGGTCGCTGCGGTGAATGCAGCTTCTACTGTCGTCCAACACCATTCACCTAGGACGCCGTAGCAATACATCTGTTGACAGATATGAAGTCATGATTTATTCCAAAAATATAATTAGTTATTATACTGTTGGTTTTTATGTTTGTAACTTCCTGTGCAAGGCCCAATAAGTATTATTTTTTCTCTAATTTCAAGTAACTACAATACCAGCGGCCGGTAATACCATAATCAGCTGAATTAACTTTTTCAGAAATTATGTTAGTTTAGAAAAAAATCGTCATTAGATTACGATACCCGAAGTCTGTGAAGTTTCTCCAGTTAAGTTAATTTGACCTTGTGTGTACTGACCACAGTGTCGGCGATGTCCTGCCGGTAGCAGCGCAGCAGTTCGAGGTCGTCCTTCGACAGCGACACGTCGGCGGGTGCTGATGACTTGCTCACCAGCGTCGCTAGCAGTCGCGAGAACACTTGCCGCCATACCGGGTGGATGTCGTTTGTTCTGTCCATTAGGTTTAGTACTTCGTCCTGACAGAAATATGTCCTGATTGTTACAGTAGAAGTAAAATATCTTTAAAACTTTTTCGCATTTTGCGAAGTGTAGAAATGTCGAAGAATCAGTAAAATTACCCTATCTTTTTTATTCATTTTTTAGTTTTATCCTCTCCCATAGTACACAAAATTGGAGGCCGTAATCAAAAGTTAAGTTAATAAAACCTCACCTGTATAGTATACCAGAACCCAAACGTAAGATTGGACCTAGTTTCGTGCAGGGGGTAATGACCGGGCGCTGCCTGCGCGGCTAACACCAGTTCTATGAGTTGCCGCGCGCCGTTCGCTGCCTCGGATCCGTCTGCACTCTCCGCGGCCTGTACAAGCGTGTGTGCGTGACACTCGCCCAGCGAGACGCAACACGTTATGAGGGCGGCTAGTAGCTCCTGAAAGAATGTAAATGTTTGTTTATGTAAAATTGGTAGACTTTGAGAGAATACTGTGACTAAAGTTATTAGAAAATCATGTGGTTGACTAGAAAATTGATGTCATGCTGAAACGACATTTTCTAATCTTTTTATTTATTATTTCTTTTACTGTTGAATTTAGTCCCAATAAATACTTCTTGCTAAGCGCTTTTTTATGGGTACTTCCCAAGCACTCCAAAATTTGTAATGTATGCAAAATAAAACTATCATGGCTAAATATTAATATTTATAATTTGTAGAGCATATAAAAAATAAACACATCATAACATCACGCCTGTTTTTCCCCAGTAGAGTAGAGGAGTACCAAATAGTACAACCGCATTTCGCCAGTTATGTTTAAGTCTAGTCTAGTTACCCCTTTGCAGAAAAAAAGAATCAGTTTCTGAAAATAAATCGCTCGGTATAATCAAATTGACTAATGCGATAACCTATAAAGCATTTATACTTGAAATTAAAACAGTTTCTGATATAAGTACCTCGTTTATAGAATTAGGCACGTTATCCCTTGTCATGAGAGGCGCTGCAAGCGCTGCGAGATCAGACAGTAGTTGCAGCGCTGAAGCGGGATAGCGCGCTGCAGCCGCTGTGCCTCCAGCAGCTCGCACCGCTGATAGACATGCTTCACACGCGTCCAACGGTGTGTCACTCACTGCAGGGTTCCACCTGGTAACATATTAAGAGTAAGATGCGTATTTTAAGCAAATCATACTATGAAAATCTTAAATTAGCATATAATCTTAAATTTTTCTCAACCATCAGAAAAGTTGTCTGGCATGTTATCTTAAAACTGTTCTCTAAAATACTCCACAAGGGAAAATAATACTTCGTTTGAGCCATATGGCGAAATACCGGTTTCGAAAGCGTTTGAAATCACGCCCATTACCAGGTGGCAGCGTTAGGGTGTATACGCGGTCCCAAGGCCTGTCGAGGCCTGTCGCGGCCAATGCCGAACACGACAGGCCTCATCGGATCGACGGTTCCCAGGGCCTGTCGGCCTGGCCGGACACGATCTGGCCTGTGAGAAAGCGGGCCGTGGGACCGCAGCATAGTACACCCAGTTGAGATTTTCTGCTTTTATTTCTTTGACTGACACTGTTGTGTATTATCCGTAGTAAGCTCACGTGTACAACAGCTGCACGATGGCTAGCAGTGCGCGACACAAAGGCATGCGGTCGGGCAGCGAGCCCGATGCGTGCTCGGCCGCGTCCTCGCCGCCCAGAGTGAGCCAGCTGCACGCGCACGTCGCGGCCGTCACCCACGACTGTACTGTCTGCTCTGAAGGAGATTCTGTCGTGTAGTCCGTGCTGGGAAGAAATAAAAAAATATTACAGTCATCAAATTATTTGTATCAGGACTGGAACTACCTGGTAATCAATGGGATTACAAAATGGTTGTTGGGTAGGTCCAGTATCTTAACATAATAGTCAAGTAAAATATCCTTAGAACACATTTGGCACCCAAAAGGAAACAATGGATGGCTATTATTTATTGGCACTGATTTAAAGAGGCAGTTGTAAATAGCGGTTTTGGTAAGTTCAAAATTATAAATGGCACGTTTAATAACTAGTTCAGCAGTTACAACTAAGCAGTAAAGTAAACAAAAATGAGTAATAAAAAATAATTAAATGGATCAGTAAATATATAATTGAGCAGGAAAATAATTAAATGGGCGTTAAAAATTATTGAACGAGCGGTTACGTGAGGGCAGTAATAAATCGGAATTTGTCGGTAAGAAATCTCATTCTAAGCAATTCTATATATTTCGGACATTATGCGTCACTTTCGACCAGCGTTGCCATCCATACGAGGTTTCTCGTACATGTACGAGATTTAGTGGTCCTGGTACGAGGTATGAGCTTACGTCCATCCTCGTACGATTTTGTACGAGATTCGTTGATACAAATCATATTTTCGAAATGAATGAACGGTGTGTACGTATGAAAGGTTTCATTTAATTAATTTTAACTATATTGTTTTTAAAAGATGAACGTAGAAACTAACGTTAATCGTAGAAAATATGTCTATGTTAATTCCATTCTACTCCACGTCCACTATAGTAGGTACAGTTCGGATACTGTATACAGTATCCAAAGCAAAATTCCGGTGGTACGACCTGCTACCTGCGACCATGGATACTAGATTGTCCAGAGCGGTGTGTAAGCTGTGTTTGAATAAATTGTACAAACTGCTCTGTAGTACTTTTTGATGAAATTGCATTGTAGAGTGCTTGGTTATGAGATAGTTGACTAGAACATCAATTAGATTAGATTTAATTAGATTTTAAGCAATTTATTAAATAAATGGTATGTACGAGGTTGTGTTGACAAAATACGAGATTTCAGACCATATCAGTACAAGGACACGCCTTCCGCGTCTGGCAACACTGCTTTCGACGACAGTAATAGAGGGGATCTGGCGCTCGGCGGTCGCTGCCGCGACACGCTCGCTTGTTTTCGCGCGTTAATGGTCACTGTTCTAACCTAACCTTTTTTTTTTTTTTTTTTTTTTGTTCCCGGGGTGGAAAATCCTCATGGATGTCCTCCGCCCTGGGGTAGGCGGAGGGGTCTGTCAGACTCTTACTGACTAAAAACCACCCCGGTGTTCCCGTCCCACACTTGCACCGGGGATCATGGGATCTAATGCGACTTCCACGATCCCCGGCTAGTGCCGGCCCACCTCTGCGGGCCACCTCAAGTCTGGGGGGGGTGAGGTGTTTAAACCCCCCCGCGACGTCTGAAAGGGGCGCGCGTGGAACACTACGCGCCGCCACCTCGGGTCCAGTGTGATGGGGGGCGGCGGACGTCCCCAAGTCCGCCGTCCCTAGACCCATTTAGGGGGGCCGGAAGAGGGCGTTGTCTGCCCTCTGCCGACGCCCGGTGCGCCTGCTGCGGGCCGGGTGAGCGGAAGAGATCTCCCGCTCCCGTTCCGCAGCCTCCTTCTGCGACACGACTGTTTCGCAGAAGGATACCACCGCGTCCCAGGACTCCTCGCTGCCGACCATCGCCTCGACCACGGCCGGCAGCGACAGGTCACTGCCCACTCCTGAGATGAGGGCACGGCGTGGCTCCTCCCAAGCGGCACACTCTGCCAGCGTATGCCGCGCCGTGGTTCTAACCTAACCTAACCTAACATTATCGTTCGCTGTAGCTGCCAACCTACCAACCAAGATTGATAAACACGCTTCTTTTTGACCGGGAGGTTTTTTTACCGCTCATTCAGTTATTGGACTGCTCAATTATTTTTAGAATTGACATGTATGATAAAATAACAGACTAATTGATTTTTTATTACTGCCCATGTTTTACTGTAGCAATAATTAATCAACCGCCATTAAATTAAATAACTGCTCAATATGTTTTTCAACTGATCATAATAACATCTCGAATATTTAAATAACAGCTCAAAAATTACTTCCCTTATTTATTATAGTCAATTTCCTCTACAATAGACAGAAGAGGAGAAGAATCAAAGTATACAATTTTTTACAACTCCACTTAGCTTCAACACAATACAATAATGAATAATCTATTCTATTCTATTCTATTCTATTGGATGTATACAAGACATTTCCTCTCTATGCTTGGTGTTTCTTAGTTTTCTTATTTTATACATTCTTTTTTAAATTAAAGAGGAATGAACTTACTTGTACACAGTTTGTAAGCACCGGAGCATGTCGTCTAGCACCGCTGGGCAAGCCTGTTGGAGGGCTGTGCGGTTCTTGATTCTCAGAACTGATCCCATTGTCATGCTGTTGTACTGGTAATAGACATAATAAACAAAATAAATAATATTACTCTGCTTGGTTGTACAGTAATATTACTTATTTGTTATTTCTAAACACAATCAAACGCATTAATAATGAGTCAATAACTCAACACTAATATTTTGTTTGTCGATGACAACATTCATAACATGAAACTGTATTATGAACCAAATTAAATAAGGGAAATATTCAATTAATCCTCTTACAACTTATTGACTTTCTAATGAAGGACACTTTTTTTGAAGTAATGAACCTCTAAAAACGTTTTGCACTTGTAATGATGCACACTTTTGTTAAATAAAGCCTCTTTTAAACTTGCTCTGGCCTTTTCTCACAGTTGGGCGCGGTAACTAGGCAGTACCCCGACTAAACGGGTTAGGTTACGTAGGAATTGTGACCAACCACGCGCAAGCCGAGCGAGCGAGCGAAGCGAACGGTGCCGCGGCAGCGGCCGGCGAACGCTACATCCAAGTTGGTCGCAGTTACTTAGCTATTTAGTATTTTTAGGACTCCAAAATACAAAATATTTGACGTACACAAAAAGAGGCGCAATCATTATAATGTTCAATAATATTTTTAAGAGTACAAAATGATAATTATTAGAGGTTCGAATAAATACACGCCACTAGATAATCCATTTTGGCAACTTAAAAAATTATATATTCATTTTTTAAGCTTCTCTGGTAAAATGATGTTCATCTAAGAAGTATTGTTTTCTGATATACTTACTTCTTCAGGTATCACAGTAAGAACTTCCAATAATAGTGTTGTGTTTTCCACAGTAGATAACGGTCTCAATATTGTAGCCAGGTCCACTGTTCCTTGCTGCAGGATAAATGCTGCTAGCTGAAACAATCATAAAATTACAGATATAATGTCGCTGCCAATCTTTGACAGTCGTTACAGGTCGTCAGAAGCTCGAAAGTCTGACAACCAGCTTTACCAAGAGGTATCGTGTTACCCTGTAAATAGATTGTGGAGGTCAGATAGGCAGTCGCTCCACGTAAAATACTGGTATTCAGCTGTATCCGATAAGACTGGAAGCCGACCCCAACATAGTTGGGAAAAGGCTAGGTAGATGATGATGAATGTCGCTGCCACACTATGTTCCTCGCGCTGCTCATCGCGTTGCCGCGATATTGCCCTCTCTGGCCACACACTGCTCTACTCGCGCAATCAATGGCGATGCTCCGCACTACGTCGCTCGCCTTTCCAACACAATGGACGTCGAAACTGTGGCAGCGAGTCACATTCACATTGACTGCCTCATTGGTCTAGTAGTCACAAGAGCTACTGCTGAGCACGAGGTCCTGGGTTCGATGCCCAGGTCGGGCAAGGTGTTATTTGGTTATTCTTTCTGGAATTTCGCAGTAGCAGCCCAGTCTGGATTTGTGCCCGGTTGATAGCAAAAGGCTCGCCCCCTATTACATGGGACTTAAAAACATAACTGGCGAAATGTGGGTGTACTACAGGTACACCTCTGCCCAACCCTTCAGGGAAACACGGCGTTATGTTATGTTATGAGTCACATTCCAAACAGAAAGTCTCTTGTTACTAATTTTTAACTAAAACAGTGCAAGTTTAATTTTGTAATCAAGCTAAAGACACTAATGTATTAAAAAGTTTTTAATACATCAGTGTCTTTAGCTAAAAACATAGTAATGTCTCTTGAAGAAAAATGGAGTAATACAGAATGAGTCAATTCATACCTGCTGTTTTGATGATAATTATGATTTTTCAAGATCTATAACTTCTTATGTTACATTATTTAACTTAAAATATATTACTTACACTGATACATAATCTATTAGTAACAATCTTTGGTCCCTTGGAGTATGTAAACACGGCTTGCAATAATTTGTCTTTTAGTTCATCATAGCTCTCTGGAGGCACCTCATTCCAACAGCGGAGGATCTTTGTGTGGAGTGTTGTTGCTGCATAAAACTGAATCTCTGTACCCTGAAAGAAATCTAAATTAAACAGGGTCCACAATGGTCTAAAAATCAATCAAATCAAATCAAATCTTTTTATTGTGGGCATATGTTATGCAGACAGATGTTAGGTAAATTACAGATCCATTATGTCCTGCCTAGTAGGCATACAATAATAAATTATGTCAACATACAGCATAAAATTTTTAGATATTACAAAGCAAATCTTACAAAATAAGAATTAGGTGTATGGTGAATTGGAATTAACACTTTCTATGCCAAGCACCCAGCATATGGGTCGAAAAATAATTCGTTCGTGTGCCCACAACTCGCATCCGAGTCGTCGCTATATGTAGCTAAAGATGACTTCTGTTCAGATGACTTCTGTTGATTGAATTGTTATAGATTTGCAATAAACATTTTAAGGCATGCCAATTTGTATGTATTCTATGTACTTAGCGGTGAAAGTGTTAAGAAAGTCTTGGATTTGAATTTATATTTGAATAGTGGGAGTTCCTTGGTGTTTGAAATGTCTACCGGTATTTTATTGTAAGTTTTAGATGCCAGTCCAAAAAATCTTTTGCCCAGAAGAGCAGTTCTATCAATCAATTCAATCTGCTTAGCCTTTACACAACTATGTTGGGTCGGCCACTCCAACTGGATGCAGCTGAATACCAGTGTTTTACATGGAGTGACTGCCTATCTGACCTACTGAAACTTGTTGTCAGACTTTTAGGCTTCTGACTACCCGTAATGACTGTCAAAGATCTACAAATTACTGTCGGAACAAACAATGTGCTTTCTGAGGTACAAAGGGGACTTGGATATGTAATGGATTGTAACCCATCCACGGCTAGTATAGCTTAACCTTTGATAGACCCATGCTGCAGTTATTATTTAGCCATGAGCAAATGGTCATGCCTTTGTAAAACCTACCACCTAAGTTCACAGTGTGGAAAGCAATAAATATTGAGTATTGAGTAAATGGATAAGGCTTTGGACTGGGTGAAGCAACAGGTTATAGTTGAATCCCACACATCTTCACCACTTCGTGTATTGTCACAAAATGTAAGAGAATGACTCATGTTGTCGGAAAAACATTATCGAGTCAGTAACATGGTACTGGGACTGACTGTCCAGGGTGCTCTGAGTATAATGCTAAATTGATTATACATAGCAAATACAGTGCATTAAAAATATCATATGACACAAAAATTGTTATTTTCAATTATGAAATCTAGTCACATAAGCTACTTGACATACCGGTCAGCAGACCATTAAAGATCTTATATTTCAAGTAATAACAGATGTTGTGCATATTACCTTGCTTGGTTGAAGTAATTCCCACACGAAATTCCAAGCTTCCGGGACTCTTTGCGCAGCTGTAAGCCAGGCGTGGGCTTTTGCCCTTTCACTCTGCTCTCCATTGTAAAATACGGAAACAGCATATTCTAAATTTTGTGCGGAATACTCCATTGCAGCGTTCGTGTAGTATAAGCACCAAGTTAAACTCTTTTAGCACTCACTTCTTACAACATAGCTTTGTAAAGACCGTAAATCTATTTACAGAATCTACACTGGTGCCACATTATCATGATTTAAGCTTTGAAATTCAGTTAAATATTGATAGTCCTGACGCATAAAGCAAGAACAATATTTTCTCTAACATTCAATGGCTCAAATGGCTGACAGGTCAGCTGTAGTTATTGTAACGTTACGTTTTACGCACTTGAAGCAGTTGAAACCATTCATGTTTGATCATCATGGACTTTTGAGAAAAATTGGAAGTTCATCAAGATAACTTTTGATACCAAATCGCTTAAATAATTTCTCAATCGCTGTAATCGTTGTAAACGCGTAATGAAACACGTATTCTTAATAATATTATAATAAGTGTTCTATTCTATCGCTTTTTTGGAGTAAAGTAACGCTTCAAAAAAAATTGCAGTTTGTTTAAACATTAAAATGTACATTTTCACCAAATTTTCTTAGAATCGGATAATTATTGTGAACGATAAAAATAGGTAATAAAATAAAAAACCAGTTTTTAGCGAGTCGCCATCTTTAGTGTTCCGTAGTAAACAAGGAACCCTTATAGTTTCGCCATGTCCGTCTGTCTGACCCCCTGTAGCTCAGAGGCCTTAGTACTTGTAATTTGGCATAGGTATACATATTAATCACGCCGACAAAGTGCTCAAATAAAAACTTAAAAATATTTTTTTTAGCGTCCTCGCTTGCACGTAATGTGGGGATGATATTTTTTTTTCTCTAGCCCCTGGTGTGGGTTATCGTCAGTGTTGCCAGACGCCGAAGGCGTGTCCTCGTACAGATATGGTCTGAAATCTCGTATTTTGTCAACACAACCTCGTACACCATTTATTATAGGCCGTTCAAAAATATTGCAGGTCTGTGGACACCACTTTTCGATTCAAGGATCCACTTGCGTAATATTAATTACTCTAATAAGTTTATTAGAGTAATTAATATTACGCAAAAAATGGCGATTGTAATGGCAAATAGAGTTCCATTTGCCATTACAGTCGCCATTTGTCGGGTCGTTGGTGATTCTATATTATGTATTATGGCAGCACTGACACTGGCAATTAGGTTTTCATTCATGTATGTTGATATCAGTTCATTCATTTCAATTCATTCATTAGTTTGTTGTGGTGCCGTACACAACGAGTGTGACTTGTATTAATTTCAATATTCTTTCTACCAATAATTACCAGTAGTTAAACAAAATGAAGATTGAGGAAGTGAAGAGTACCGCTAAAACCCAAAGAATATCAGCTCACAGTCATGTAAAAGGTTTAGGTTTGGACGAAAATGGAGTTCCTATTCAAATGGCAGCCGGTCTCGTGGGCCAGGAATCCGCGAGAGAGGTAAACTATTTGATAGATCGCTAAATAATAATGCAGTGAAGTTAATAATTCTATTAGTTACCGTTAAATACATTTCAAAAATCTAGATGTTTCTGCAGTATTGATCCAACTTTGAGGTTATAATTTTTGGTTACCATGGAGAGTTATTTCAATAGATTATTTTGTTGATAGCTTTCATAAAAATCATTCTGATTGTTTTTCGCATAGTTTCCATGATAACCTGGATATGATTTGCCATGGAATCACACAAATAACTGGACAATGGATCTTATGTATGAAATACATAAGATCCATCAACTACTGTTTTTCCCCAAAATTAAAAACAAAACAAGAGTATTATCAGCAGTAAGTGTATTCTACATGTCTTGAACATGTTTATAGGCTGCGGGAATAGTGGTAGATATGATCAGAAGCAAGAAGATGGCTGGACGTGCATTACTGTTGGCTGGACCACCCGGCACGGGCAAAACTGCTATTGCTTTAGCTATAGCACAGGAATTGGGTACCAAAGTAAGTGAATAATAACTTATTTTATTGTTAGTTATGGAAGGCAAAAGCCTAAGGAGGTGTATATTGAGATGACATCTGATGGAGACGAATGATTGAGGAGATATGCTGACCTGGACCCAATTTAATTGGTATAAGGGCAGGAGGCTATGATGAATTTGTCTGGTGTGATTATAATAATAGAAACTCAAACACTACACAATCTTGTCTAAACCTTCTGATTTATTGATTCATTACTAATATGGTTACTTTTAAAATTCATCAAACCTTTTACTCAATGTAGTACTTTTAAATCTAGTATGATTTAAATTAATGATAATAATTCCACAATATACAGGGTGTAAAAAGACCCTTCACAAAGCCGTCATCCATGCATTCTGTATATCAAACTAAGTAACTTAAATTATTGGTGTGGGATTGTGGGAGTATTTCAAGTTAAGTTTGAACATTTAAAATTTGTTTTTGTAAAAAAAACATCAACAAAAACACATAAGCATAAATGTATGAAGATACATAAATATGAGTCTGAAAAAGGTTGGTTGCTGGTCGTCAACATGGATTGAAGGTTTTAAATGTTAAAACTTAACTTTATATAGTCCCAAGATCCCGCATCAATTATTATTTAAGCTACTAAGTTTGATAAACAGAATACCATAACCAGAAGGTGCCCAGGTATGGCCCTGAACAAAAAAAATCTCATACAAACGAAAAAAATAAGGGACTCGGTTTCCTTATAGGTTCTATAATTATTATCATGACAATATCTAAATCCACAGGTGCCATTTTGCCCAATGGTCGGCAGTGAGGTTTACAGCACAGAAATTAAGAAAACAGAGGTATTGATGGAGAATTTCCGGCGTGCCATAGGCCTACGTATCCGTGAGACCAAAGAAGTATATGAAGGAGAGGTCACTGAACTTACACCAGTGGAAACTGAAAATCCGGCTGGAGGTTTGTATTTAAAATTATAATTACAGTTTCAAAGATAAGGATCATTAGGAACCAAATACCAAACAACCAGTAGAATGCTAAAATTAAAGGCTGAATGACCAGTATGGCGAAATTAAAAAATTATGCTTTGCAAAAATTTGGTATGGCGATTTTTTTAAAACACCTTTCACTGGTTGTGAAGGTTTTCTTTTGTGTTACAATACTAAAGTGAATTTTGTTTTCAGGTTACGGCAAGACAGTGTCACACGTCATCATAGGGCTGAAGACAGCTAAAGGAACAAAACAACTGAAGTTAGACCCTACCATTTATGAGTCACTGCAGAAAGAGAAAGTAGAAGTGGGTGATGTCATCTACATTGAAGCCAACTCTGGCGCAGTGAAGAGGCAGGGAAGAAGTGATACTTTTGCCACAGAGTTTGATCTTGAGGTAGATATTATAGTTTGTCATTTTAAATTAAAAAAAAATCTTTTTGCTGTTTTACTTTGACTTTGTGAAATAGCATTTTGGCTGGTGTAATTACTGTAAGCATATTTAAATATTGCTCTTTCTGTGGTCATAAATACTAAGTGTTTTCTCTAGGCTGAAGAATACGTGCCTCTGCCGAAAGGTGATGTTCACAAGAAGAAGGAAGTCGTCCAGGATGTGACACTGCACGACTTGGACTGTGCCAATGCTAAGCCTCAGGGGGGGCAAGATATCATGTCCATGATGGGGCAGCTTATGAAACCAAAGAAGACTGAGATTACTGGTAAACATACTTTATTTTTACTTTTTTTTTTCACAGCCATCTCCATTGATTTGATTCGATATTTATCTGAACTTTTTTGAATTTGATATGTAAAAAAAAAATGTTACGGGTGTGATGCGCGGACGGCGCGTTGCGCATTACGCCCGCGCACATCACCTCCGTGCACGCTCTGTTCCTCGACGCTAAGTCTTCAGCACATATCTTTTTTTTTTTGTTCCGTGGTGGAAAATCCTCATGGATGTCCTTCGCCCTGGGGCGGGCGAAAGGGTCTGTCAGACTCTTACTGCCTAAAAACCACCCCGGTGTTCCCCTCCCACATTTGCACCGGGGATCATGGGATATAGTGCGCGATCCGCGGCTGGCTGCGGCCGATTGCGGGCCACCTCAGGCTCGCGGGGGGGAATGAGGTGTAAAACTCCCCCCGCGATGTACAATAGGGGCGCACGTGGAACACTACGCGCCGCCACCTCGGGTCCTGCTGTGTGGGGGGCGACGGATGTCCCCGAGTCCGTCGCCCCTGGACCCATTTAGGGGGGCTGGAAGAGGGCGTTGTCTGCCCTCCGCCAATGCCCGGTGCGCCTGCTGCGGGCAGGGTGAGTGGGAGAGATCTCCCGCTCCCTTTCCGCAGCCTCCTTCTGCGATGACTGTGTCGCAGAAGGATACGACCGCGTCCCAGTACTCCTCGCTGCCGACCATGGAGTCCACCACGGCCAACGGCCGATAGGTCATTGCCTACTCGTGTGATAAGGGCACGGCGCGGCTTCTCCCAAGCGGCATACTCTGCCAGCGTATGCCGCGCCGTGTCCTCCCGTCAGTCGACGCAGTGGTGACACCGGCCGTTCGGCTTGCTGTTTATGCGACACAGGTACTTCCCGAAGCAACCATGCCCCCAGAGCACCTGCGTCACCCGAAACGACAGGGAGCCGTGCCTCCACTCGAGACAGCGTTCGAGTACCGGCCGGACAGTCTCAATGATGACGAGGCCGGCGGTAAGGCGTGAAAGCCTGTCCTGCCATTGCGCCACCAGGGCTGCGCGAAATTGCGACCGACGCAACTCCATTTGTCGCTGCATCAGCCACTCGCCTCGCGCCCTCGCTTCCTCGCGCCACCGATACAGTGACGCGAGTAAATTCGCCTCCAGGGCAGGGATCCGGCCAGTACACAAGCCGCCTCGTATGAGATCGTGTGATATCCACTAATGACTCTGACTGGGGCGACCAAGTTCTTGGGCGCCAGCTGCTGAAAGTGGGGGCCGAAGTCCCATCGGCTGTCGAGCACACTCCCACTTCACACAGCTACTTCATGGTAGACTCGACAGCGATTCGAGCCCCCCGCCGGGGGCCATGACATATCAAGGCCTCTGACTTGTTGAGGGCCACCTCCAGGCCTAAGCGTCGTATGTGGCTGGCCACCTGTGAGACCACAGCCATCGCCAGTAACGCTGCCTCTCTGTACGAGCTCCCCCGGGCCGTGACTAATGTGTCGTCCGCATAACACGTCAAGTTCGCGCCCGGCTGGAGCTCGCCCCGCAGGACCCAGTCGTACCCGATGTTCTACAGGAGCGGGCCCACGACTGAGCCCTGTGGAACACCGCACGACATGCGGCGCTGGTTTCTGCCATCACGTCCCGTGTAGGTGACACACCTCTCCGCCAAATAAGCCTGAACGATGCAGCGTAGGTAGGGAGGCACCTAATGTTACCGCAACGCCTCCCGAATACAACCCCAGGGCATACAGGGCAGGGTGTTGAAGGCGTTGGAGATGTCCAAGTCCAAAAACACTGCCAACATCACCTTGCCCCGGGACACCGCTTCCTCCGCCAGGACTCTCACCCGCGATATCGCGTAGATGGTGGAGCGCCCGTGCCGAAAGCCGAACTGGCTCTCGGCCAGGTCAGGCCCCTCTCTGTACAAGTGGCCGACTAGGCGGGCAGCGATTATCCGCTCTAACAGTTTTTCTACCTCGTCTAGCAGCACTATTGGCCTGTACGCGGACGGCGCATTGCGCATTACGCCCGCGCACATCAACTCCGTGCCCGCTCTGTTCCTCGACGCCAAGTCTTCAGCACATATCCTCACGCAGCACTCCGATAAATATATGAAATTTAGCTAACCGTTATTTTGCATTGCGGTTATTCAGAAGATCACACACTATACAATGTTGTTTTTACAGATAAACTGAGGAAAGAAATTAACAAGGTAGTGAACAAATACATAGATCAAGGAATAGCTGAATTGGTACCTGGCGTTCTGTTCATAGATGAGGTAATTAAAACTTCCCTATCCACAGTGCCCGGGCGTAATTATAGTACATCGAGAGGCTTTTGAAAGAGACTAATTTATCCGCCATTGCTTCATTTTTAATTGTTTTTACCTGTTGTGGTATATTAATTTTATTCTAGGTACATTTTCGTCTTCACATATAAAGGCTCGTGTAGACTGGCGCGAAGCGACACCGGTAGAACAATTTTCATAAAGTTTCGATATAAATTGTTCTACCGGTGTCGTGTCGCGAAGTCGCGTCGAGCATTAATGATATAATTAATGTATACAAAACATTTTTAAAGAGTAACGGTGGAATTTCTAGCTCATTCTTCTCCATGCGAAACTACCTTTTGGAAGGGGCAACTAGAATCAATTCTATTTCCTTGTAAATGTTGGCTTTCAAAAGTGCCTTTTATGTGTCTATTTGAAATAAAAGTCTCTCTCTCTATAAAGCAGCACTAAAGCTTGATGTACCACATTTACGCCAGGGTCATGTACTTACTTAAGGTAACTAGCTTATTACTGTTATTTGTACTTAGTTATTTCATATGAAATGTGTTACATTTTCAGGTACACATGCTAGATATTGAAACGTTCACGTATCTACATCGAGCTCTTGAGTCTGCTATTGCACCAATTGTTATCTTCGCTACCAATAGAGGAAAATGCCATATCAGGTAATAAAATTTTATCATTTACCAGCCTTTCTACTTTGGTTACAGAAATTTACCCATAGTAACTTGATTTATAATCAGCCTATAATGTTCCCACTGCTGGAACACAGGCCTCCTCTTTTCGAGTGGGAGTGGGCTGTAATCCACCATGCGGGCCCAGTGCGGGTTGGTAGATGTCACTTGTCTTCGATTTTTTGTTTTCTTGTCTTTGATGTTTTCCTTCACCGTTCTGAGAGCAGTGGTGATTAAATTATTTACACAAAGTAAAGCGCCTGCCTGGGTTCAAACCCCCGACCTACAATTCGTAAGTCAGGGCCATTATCACTGGGCCACCACTGCTCACTACAACTTGATTATGATACACTTTAATGAAAATTTTTTTAGTAACGATTTTTTTTTAGACTTATGGTTATATTGTGCTTTTCAGAGGGACTGAGGACATAATTTCACCGCACGGAATCCCACTAGATCTTCTAGACAGACTTCTGATCATTCGCACTTTGCCATACAACAAAGCCGAGCTCTTGCAGGTACTTAGCAAATTTTGATAGCTGTTACAATACGCGCCACGAAAGAAGAGACTTGGCACACCACGTGGTTTGACTTGCGCAGTAGACGATTTATAAGTCTCTTTAGCGGTATGAGGTCTGAGGCGGAAAAGGACCTGGCGTCATCGGGGCGGCGGAAAGAGCGCGGGAGGCTTGGCACGGCCGGCGCCGCGCATGCGCGTTAGTCACCTCTCGCACTCCTCACCCCTTGCACGCACTGCTTGACTCCGCAAGTACAGACGAGTGCAACCTGTGTCTATAAATTTCTACTTTGTTTACGTTTACGTGTGTTTTTGTTTGTTCTCTATGTTGTTGTATACGAGTGCACCTTGTAAAATCTTGATTATGCCTCGAGGTAAAACATTAAGAAGGCAAAGTAGGAAGATGATTTATGACGTGTACACCTATATGTCAAAAGAAGCAAAGGTGTACAAAATTTGAAGCAGATACAAATGCGTACAGCGGCCGCAACTAAAGCATCATTACCTACAGTAAAAAGAATTGTGAAGGAAGGAAACAGCTCCGAATTACTTTCAATTTTCCGCACTCTTGGAAAAAAAAGAACAAGGCCCAAACTATTAACCGATATAGATGAATTTGACAAAGGAGTGATAAAAAGAAAATTTTAACAAAGTTGCGCGATGATATTGCCTTTCGAGGTTCTAAAACAAGTACAACGTAAAAGTATTACGCCGCATTTTTAAAAGACCTTGGTTTTCGATGGGGCGAACGACCGAAAATAATAGAAAAATTCTTATTGAAAAATCCAATATCAGACTGAAAAGAATTGAATATCGAAAAAAGGCAAAACATTTCGCCAAGAAGGGCCGCTTTCTTGGCGAAATTTTTTGCCTTTTTTTAAAAAAAAATCAGCTGTTCCATACATTTGTGTTCGCTTAAATCGACAAAATGTATGGAACAGTTGATTTTTTTTTCGCGCTTTCAAGGTTGGTCCCATAGAAAAAGTTGTTCAAAATGATGAGTACAATGACCCCTTTTCGGGTTTAGGGTAAACAAAAACTAATGTTGTATACTGACGAGTCTTACGTGCATTCCACGCATACTACCTCAAAATCTTGGTCTGATAATTCGGACAAAAGGCTCAAAAAACCAATATCTAAAGGTTAGCGCGTGGTTATTGTACACAGTACACGCTGGATCTGAAAGTGGCTTCATACCAAACGCTTTACTGACTTTTAAATCTGGGGCAAAAACGGGTGACTACCACGACGACATGAGTTACGAAAATTATCAGAAATGGTTTCACCCAGCTAATACCCAATCTTCCACCAAATGCCGTCGTGGTAGTTGATAATGTCTCGTATCATAATAAGGAGTATGAATCTGCACCAAGCTCAAACACCAAGAAAGCTGACATGCAATCATGGCTAACCCAAAAGGAATTCCTTACACTCCAGATATGCTTAAACCACAATTGTACAAATTGATAAAAGTACATAAAGAACGATTTAAGACATTCAGCATTGACAAAATACTATCTGAACACGGTCATGACGTACTGCGATTACCCCCATACCACCCTGATTTAAACCCAATCGAAATGGCTTGGGCTTCAATAAAAGGTTATGTGAGTAGTAAGAATGTGCAATGGAACCTCAAACGTGTGATAGAGTTAGTAACACAAAAGGCAAACCAAATGAGACCAAAAGAATGGAAAGCTCTATGTGATAAAACAAAAGAAATTGAAGACTTTTACATAGAAAGTGATCACATAATTGACAATTTGACGGATACGACGGAGATAATAATCAGACTAGGAGATTCGTCAGACAGCGACTCAGGGGACTCAGACTCATCTGACGAAAATGATGATCTGTCAACTCCTGGAACAAATGGTGTATTTTTTAGAGTTAATAAATGATCTTCCAGCTGGTGTATCATTTATTGACAGTGATAGTAAACTAGGACAATCTGCCATTTTTTTTATTTTAAACTTTATTATTTCGTAATAAATATTATAAATTGTTAAGAATTTTATTCTAAATGTCATCGAGGAATCCCTGAATAGATATACAAATTAAAATTATCGGTAAGTATTTCGTACACGACTGGACCTGCGCAAGCTCCCCACTACTGACGTTCGTCAAGTATCTTCTTTCGTGGCGCGTATTGTACATTGTAATTTAAACCCTATTACAGTGTTTATAAATGTCATATGAAGCCCGTTCGTGATATGTTTCGAATTCGTTGTTTCTGAATGTAATAGAAGACAGAATTGTAAAAATGATTGGCATGTTTTAGATATTGAAACTACGAGCGTCAACGGAAGGAATTTCTATTGATGAGGATGCTCTTGCTGCACTGTCAGAAGTAGGAGCTAACAGTACTCTAAGGTAATACATAATACTGTTTATTCTAGAGCTATTCCGAGGAGACTCGCAAACATGATCCATGATTGTGAGAGTCTTCAATTTTTTTTTCCTTTTTCTTCTATATGCAATCGGTCATCCGACCATAAGCGAATTCCTTCCATGTGCAATGTCGTTGTGGTGAAGCAGCCAGTGCTGCGCCTCCCACTTCTAAGAAGGTGGTTCCTCTTCAGGCTTTTTACCACCGCTGTCGGGTTTAACAGTTCAGTAACTATTGTTCCTACTCGCAATGTGTTTGTGCCTGTTCGAAAAATAAAAATTGTCTCTTGTTTTGACGGATCAACTACTTACGGACAAGCCCGTCTCTTCGTTGACGGTAGACCCCCTGATGCGATTACGAAATTATTTTCATTAATGGGAAGCTTCAGTATTGCTGATTTTATGTTGAAACATGAAACTTCACGTGGACAAAGTTGCAAGCATAAACTATTACTTATTTATTAAAAAAGCAATCAGTTTTTGTAGTATTTCAACACCTAGAACAAGATTCTTTTGATCCTATATAGCAGCCAGGTTAACTACGGCCGTTATCAGCTTGATTTACAAAAACGTATTAAATGTATTTCTCTTAAAAATATCAGCCTCCTTCGTTACAGTAAAAATGTTAAAAAAAAAGTTGCTTTCATTCAAATGACGAGCGTCATCAACAGATCTTAGATCTACAAACGTTAACCTTGATATTTGATTGTTTTTGAAATTTCTTTATATTAACATAAACACACTTAACATCAGGCATCATCATCATCATGTTTCCCCGAAGGGTTGGGCAGAGGTGTACCCACATTTCTCCAGTTATGTTTTTAAGTCCCATGTAGGGGGGTAAGTAGGGGGCGAGCCTATTGCCATCAACTGGGCACAAAGCCAGACTCCGGGCTGCTACTGAGAAATTCCAGATAGAAAAACCCAATAACACTGCCCGACCCGGGAATCGAACCCAGGACCTCATGCTCATCAGTAGCGCTTGCGACCACTAGACCAACGAGGCAGTTAACATAAACAAAACAGAAAAATGACATTCAGATCTTATTCGAAAAGCATTAAACATTAAGGCGCTGACAAGACCCAATTGACCAAAATAGGCTTCTCTTAAGGAAAAAAATTGCCAAATCTGTATAGTTTGTGGTAGCGAAAAAAATATATGTTAATTTTGAACATATTTCCCAGAACTTGGTTGTTACCAAAACACGTTTTGAAAAAGAATTCTCGATACAAACTGACGTTAAACTAACCTCTTACTTTGAGTTCTAATCCAAAATATCTGTATGTATCAACATACGGTACGTATTTAATTAATAACAAGAACGTCTTATTTCAATGCAGAACTTGGTTGTTTTTTTATTTTCGATTACTCAACTCAATTTTGAGTAAATAGATAATTGCTTCATATTTTGCAATAAATCACAAGCGTTGTGTCATCGCGCTTCTCCTTCTTTTCTATGCAATCTGGCAGTGACCGCGGTTTAGGTGTTGTCAGAAGATTGGGTGTTTTGTGCTGACTATGGCGGATTTAGCAGCGGTGGCCCAGTGGTAACGGCTGCGACTTAAGTTACGAGTTCTAGGTCGCAGGTTCGAACCCAGACAGGCGCTTTACTTTGTGTAAATTACTTCATCACAACTGCTCTCAAAACGGTGAAGGAAAACATCGTGAGGAAACCGGCATGTCCTAGAACCAAAAATTCGAAGACATGTGACATCTACCAACCCGCACTGGGCCCGCGTGGTGAATTACGGCCCACTCCCTCTCACAGAGAGGAGGCCTGTGTCCCAGCAATGGGAACATTATAGGCTGATTCTGTATGGCGTCTTTATAAAAAAATTGCGTATACATCACTAAGTAATGTATAAAACTACTGTTTTTTTATGAATCAGGTATTATATTATTATTATAGTTACGTTATAACTGCCTCTTTGGTCTAGTCGCAAGCGCTACTACTGACAATGCGGTCCTGGGTTCGTTTCCCAGGTCGGGTAATGCGTTATTGAAACTTTTTTAGTAGCAGCCCGGAGTCTGGATTTGTGCCCGTTTGAAGGCAATAGGCCCACCCTCTATTACATGGGACTTAATCATAACTGGCGAAATGTGGGTGTACTATGGTACTATAGGTACAGTCGGCTCCAAAAGGTATATACACCGGCAAGAACCATTTTATTGTCTACAAGAATTGTTTTATAACAATGTTTCCACCGAACAGGTACAACACATAGTATGTTTAATTGGTCCA
This sequence comes from Atethmia centrago, assembly GCA_905333075.3. NCBI lineage: Eukaryota > Metazoa > Arthropoda > Insecta > Lepidoptera > Noctuidae > Atethmia > Atethmia centrago. The sequence continues at coordinate 22,145,801 of HG995374.1, read as the reverse complement.
GGATAGCTAATGAGACACAATTGATTTTCTATTGTTTGTATCCGAATCGGTGTCGCGCGGGGCTTAACAGGTTTATTTTATCAAAACAACGTACAGGTCTCCCAAAGTGATAATGCGCATAGAAATCTTCGTCACTGTTCGGGGAAACGGTCGTATTCCCCGAGCGTCGGAAGACGATATGTGTATAGAGTGGTTAAGTGCATTTTCTTCATGCATAATTTTAGTAGAATTAGTTACTCTTACGATTCAATGGTGCCGATTCTGTTGTTCACCGAACTTAACTAAACTATCACTAAAACTTCTTATTTTTGGTTAAGAGAATCCTAAAAGCTATTCTGCAAATAAGTTTCACTAAAATTAGAAACAATTTTGACACAATTATATTCGAGTTTGACAATCGTAAGTTGAGTAAACCATAGGCCAAAATAGAGGTGACAAAATGCGTTCGACACAGATTATATTCAAAATAGTCGAATAAAGAACAATAAATTTGTCAAATCCATGATTTTTGTATCTGTCGTAACTTCGACAGACAAAAGTAAAATATTTTATTGGAAAATTCGTATTTGATTTTATTATTAAATAAAGTTTATTTCAATGTGTTTGCGATGGTAGCAATGAAAATAATAAGCTCCAATAAATCGAAGCTCCATTAAATAGAATACAAGTGCCTCAAGCTGACCATGTGAAAGACCTTGGTATAAACCTCGACAGACGTCTTCCTTGGAAAAACACATTTTCACTAAGAAAGTTCTACTGGTCACTATTTGACCTGGAAAATAAAACAAAGCTATAATCGAGCCTTTATCCCTATGGCATTCAGCTACAGCATCATACTCTAATATAGAGATCACACAGCGATTTCAGACCAAGCTTCTAAGAACAATCACAAACGCCCCATTGTTGTACCAAATGAAGCTCTACACCATGATATAAAAATACCGACAGTAAAGAGGAAATAAAAAGCTATCTCAAGTCGTATAAAGAAAGAATTACTCGGTACCCATATATCCAGGCTAACAACCTAATGGATAAAAAAGGAATACACAGGCTAAAATACAAAATTCCACAGGATTTCATCGGACAAACTTAGCTTGTTGTTTCATAACTGTGTGGATTGTTTCATAACCTTGGATGTGTCAAAGGACACTTAACAAGCAAGACAGAACATGTCATAAAAAATACTGAATGTCCTAATACATAGTGGCAGATTGTAAGAAAAAGGTGACAAAGAAATTGTCCAACATGAAAGGTATTTATCTCTGATTTTATATCTACTTACTAGAACTGTCTTACTTAATGTAAACTGACCAAATAAAGTTAAAGCAGTAGCTGATAATAGCTATGTAGCATGTCCTTTAAGAGCTTGTTCACACAAATATACCATTTAGGAATATATGTAGGTACTAATGTATATTTTATATTACTTCCTATTGCTTTTGCACCAGGGTTTCAGTGTTTTTTAATAACAAATTATACTTGTTTACAGGTACGAGTTTGACTGCTGCTATGAAAGCCACACCAAGCACCAATACTATTTAACCTCGCAAAGACAGCGAGGGAGGAGACCATTCTATGTGAAAAAGATGAGGAATGAGGGTGGCATGAGAAAAGAATGGCACCTATGTCTTTATAGGAAGAATATAGGAAACAGTCCATCGTCGACTTTGTTTCTGTCACCTCTGACATAGACTAAGGTCAAGAGCAAACCCATCACAAAAAAAAAAAAAAAAACAAAAACGTAATGAATAAACAAAAATGTAGCTTTATTATTTATAAAAATATATTGTTTTCTAGAAAAATGTCTCGTTATTTGTGTGTAACTACCACAACGTGGCTTTAGTCCTGCTGTTCTGTTGAGCTGGCATCATAATATGGGTACATGGGATAACACATTGGATAATCACTATCTCCAATGAGCTTTTTCACTAACTCATTCCATTCAAACCTGAGCGCCTACTGAGCCTCCTCCTGATTGAGCTTTCTCTATAAATCTAGTTTATCGTTCCGTAAAGTCTCTGGTATTCTCGTCGCCATAGGAAAGCCCTATCAAGGACATCTTGTTCGTCTGTCCCAATCTAGGGAGTAAGTACAAAAAACTTTTTCAGCCATTTGGAATGGGTTGGAACGGTCTTGCAATGTTTCCAACTGATAGTTGAACTCTAATAACTGAACTCTTTCTTGATAGTTAAAAAAAAATAGTTTCTTATTTCACAGAATCTGGAAATGGATCTAACCACTTGTTTTCCAAATTATACACATACACACACATACATAAACTCACGCCTTCTTCCCATTGGGGTAGGCAGAAACTATAGAATGCCACCTGCTACACTCCTTACATCCTCCTTCTGCTTCGTTTACGTTCATACATTTAAGTTTGGTCATACACCCACACCGGTTGCGAGTACTACGCACCTGACCTTTTTGACAAACATCATTAATGAGGTCACTAAGTCTTTCTGGGGCGTCCCCTCCTGGCATTTCCACTCACATCTGCCTTGTAAATACCTTTTGTTCATTCATCCTCTCAACATGACCAAACCATCTAAGCATACTCTTTTCAATTTTTGTCACTACATCTTCTTTTAAACCGCATCGTTGCCTTATCACATCAATTTTCAGCCTATCATTTATAGTCACACCACACATGCTTCTCAAGGAACGCATTTCCACAGCATTTATTCTACTTTCATGCTTTTTCCAAATTATAACTAAGTCATTAGATGTTCAGTACAAAAATACCTCTAAGTTATCACGAATGAATTTCTAATATCAATAATTTTATTATTTCTTTCTGCCGCATCGACAACAGCTGCAATCACATAAGCGTCCTTACTGATCTAAGATTTTCCAAACCCACAAGCATCCAAACTTTCAAGAAATCTAAGAGAAATGTGGTTTGTAAATTTTAGTCCATGACAACTAATTTTATTCCACACCTTTTTAATCGCGATTAAAAATAATCTGATTTAGTTTGAAAATTACAATTTTAGGTGAAAAACGTCAAATTCAGAATAGCTTAATTGCCATTTTCACTAAATTGAATAACTAAAATGACATTAGTGCTGTCAAACTATAATATAGTTAATATATGTCACTTTAGTTAATTTCAGAATGGGAAACGTCGTCTGACAGGAATAAACGAAAATTTGGTGATTTTTTGTCTAGTTTAGAGAAATTTGTGACAAGAGAATCGGCACCAATGATTTGGGTGTTTCCGGAAATACGAAAATTAGCGAAGATCTGCATGGATCTGCATGCGCATTATTAATTTGGGAATACTGTAAACATTTTGTCCCAAAACATCTATACACCCTGTGACCAAAACGATTATTACTTTTTTAACTACTTTCTCAACTCTTACTTCAAGTAACAACACTGCAAGCGGTCGTTGACCCCAAAATAAATTATCATGAAATAATTTTTTGTTGTTATATCATGTTAAGATATCGATTCCAATCACGTCTGTTTTCTAGCTAATTTAATTTGATCCTGTATAGTGACATTATTTTCCGGTTAGCATAAACGATATAATAACAATAAGTCATATTTAAAATGTTCATAAGACTCATTTGTATCTTTGCCTTTGTACACTTTTTTTTTTGGGTGGGAAATAACTTCTCCCGCTCTGGGCGGAGCGGGAGGGTGTGTCAGACTCTTACTGACTAAAACCCACCCGTATTCCTCCCTGTTGCCTGTGTTGCCAGGGGCTTCGGTGACCTTTTAGTACCTTCGCGCGATCCCGGCAGGTGCCTTTGTACACTTGCAAGAGAGATAAAAAAAAACTCAAAGTACCTATTAATAAAATATTTACGCTAAAATTCTGGAAAACTTAAACAAGACAATTTAGCATGTTTATCGATATTCAAAGATCACTTGATAGTTTTTTTTTACCTTTGTACACTTGCAAGAGAGATATTAACTTCCAAGTGATTTTTCATCTCATCTATTCGAAAAGAGGCGAAGGGTTCCTCGATAAGTGCGACCAAAATGGGTCATTCCGGCGCACTTAATAACAGTGACGAAATTACTTTGAATTTGGAACACCATTTAATTAAAACGTTTGAACGCAATTCGCTTCGATAAAGTCCTAGCCGGTAATAAAAAAGTGGGCCTGCCAACGCGGCATTAGTAAATCAAATAAAAAAAAATACGCGGGAATTTATTATTCGTTTTTCATTACTTTGTCAAAATATTACAGACAATTTTAATTTGATATTAATATAAATTTGTAATTTGGTTATGTAAATATAAATATTCGCCACTACTCTCATCGTCATCTCTTATTTATTTTTCTCATAGAGGGGGAAGAAAAGCAGAGTGTGCCACACGGTACCAAAATTATTAAACCTCGAGCGACGTACTTTGAATCCCTCGCTACGCTTAGGATTCTATACATTATACATATATCCTCAATACATTATTTTCGTCCCTTATGACAGAATCTACTATGTATTTGAATTTCGATAAACATGCTGAAATGTCTTGTTTTTTAGTTTTCCAGAATTTTTGAGTAAATATTTTATTGATAGGTACTTTGAGTAACTGAGATGTACTCGTAGTAGATCTAGATCCATTATTTCCGCTTTGCAATCTTTTCGGTAAGAGGGTGCGAAGTTGTCGATGCAAGAGATACTCCTTAATCTGGTCGGTTCATAGAGCCAGTTAAGAATATATTGCTAAAGAAATTTTGAAATACTATTTTACTATTATATATACTACTTTTGTTTCTTTTGCGTGTCGTATATCATATTTTGATCAAGATACAACCAGACACTGACCTGCAAATTGCAAAAAACGTAAGAAAATTTGAATTTCGCTGGCTACCACTGCGGATCCACCTTAAAATGATATTTTTATTTGTAAACGAACGAATTTTTCATATTATACCGGCCAGTCTTTCATAAAAGACGTTATAGTTAAATTTGGGTATTCTATATACGCAGACAATAATAATATTATATCAGATATCAGTTCTATACTACAACACTCGGTCACTGACTTTAGCTACATTCGTTAATTCTCTACAATGTAATCCTATTCGCACAAATTTCTTTCTCGTTTACTATTTCTCGAAAAGAAGTCAGCTAGGTAGTATTTAGGTAGATGCAGTAACTCTCATGACCTGTCTCAACAAAATGCTCGCTCACGGCTCTTCTAATTTAATTGTTAGTAAAGTCTGTTTTTTAATCTCGGAGACTAAATTGACACATGCAAATGTCAAACTCCAAATTGAAAAAAAAAACGAACAACCATCATTTGAAATATCAAATTCGTCTCTGGGATTAAAAAACGAACTATAAATCCGATTTGTTCATAAGTCCTGCAATATTCTCATGAAGAGTACAATGTTATGGAACAAAGGTTGTTGACAATAAAACGATTCCTTGTCCGTGTACCTATACATCTTTTTGGGGGCTGATTGTACTGTCCACCTCTGCCAAACACTTCGGGGATTATAGTCCCGATGTTGTGTTATTAACCATTGAATATTAAATCTTCAGGTACGCAGCTCAGCTCCTTACGCCAGCTTCACTAACTGCTCGCGCGGACGGCGCTTCGCGCATCACGCCCGCGCATATCGCCTCCATGCACACTCTGTTCCTCGACGCCAAATCTTCAGCCCGTATCCTCACGCAGCACTCCGATAAATATATGAAGTAAACCTAAGACAATACCTACAGTAAGCGACGGAGGAGTGAACAAATGGAGTGCTAACACAAATAATGATACCAGTGATTAAATAATAATACGGTTCTTTTAACAGTTTGGGACGTGTCTGCTGTAAGTTTAATTTTAATGCACTTGTTTTAATACAACACGTTCAAATTTATCAATGAAGAATTTAATCCATGCTTTTCCATTTCACAACTAACATTGGCAGAATTATCGTCATCGGCATTCTTCTCTTACACTAATCGAAATGCGTCATCACTCCTACGCCGTAAAGCGAGCAGTTTGTCATCCAATGACAGATATGCTGACTGCGCGCAGGAGTCAGATTAATGCAATGAGCATTAATCTGGCTCCTAACATATGCGTGTTAGCACTCAGTTTGATGTTGCTTCTGTGTTTAAGTTTATAGAACAGAACCTCTCGGACAAACTACCTGGGTGCCTTTATTGAGGACTTGTTAATATTGATGAACTATCGATATATCGTACCTACCAACTATGAACGTATGTATCATGTAGTTTGTTTATGAGTTTCATTCAAGATACAATGATCACATTAGTATTGTTACTCGTATCGACTTGACAGTATTGCACTGCTACGTATTTCCAATAAGACATTCAGAATCCTCATGTTTCCATTAATTTTAGTTTGACACTATTCATGTGATATTTTTATTATTTGGTAGCATGTAACAATAAGTTAATTTGAATCAAATAGGAAAGCATTATTTCTGATTTTCTCTAGAGTAGAGGAATGTTTTATTTTTTTGTTCTGTATTCAGGAAGTGCACTTTAGTTTGATGATAATTAGTTCCACTGAATGTTACGGAAGTTACAGAAATAAGTGGAATTGTATAATAAATAAGTTTTTATTTTATAAAAATGTCTCTTATTCTATGTTAGACCTAAATTTATTTACACAGCAATAATTTTATTCAGGCGTTTTCAATAATTAACAACAGAAAGAAACAACTTTTTTAACTGAGAACATTCAATTTTACTACTAAATGTACGCATTTTGTAGTTGCTACTTAAAAACAAAAAAATGTATGTACAAAAATACTAATCTTGTAATATTTACAAAATCAAAAACCATACGGTCTCAAAAACTTGCTACGTTTCTCAAGATTTAGATTCTACTTCGTCTCCTGGTTTGACGTAGTTCACTGGAATGTATCTCCCTTGACTTTTGGATGATGACGTGGTACTGGGCGCGAGGGTGGAGGTCGGCGGGGCGAACGTGGGCAGGTCCACGTGCAGGTCGGTCGGCGCCCCCGTGTGCCGGTACAGGGCCTCAAACTGCAGCTCCTCAGGGTACGAATGCGACCGAATCTTCCTCTCGTCTCTCGCGTTGCTTGGATACACAATGACGATCTTTTCACCTTCACTTCTCAAAGCTATTGGTGGTAAAGCTGTACTCGTTGACGCGGATGGTCCGGCTACTATTTTCAACATTTCAGTGGGCGACGCCCTAATCTTTTCTGTTGTGGTCGTCGATGGCGGCGTGGTTGTACTTGTGGTACTAGTTGTCGTCGTCGTGGTCGTGGTCGTGGTCGTCACTGGAATCTCCGGGTCTTCAGGAGACTCGACCTCACGCTTCATCCCCGGCGGACCAACTGTCCGCAATGTCTCGATCTTCATTTCTAAGGTAGGTGTTGGCACTGGCACAGAACTTGTCATATTTATATCCTCGGTGGGAATAAACCTCGCAGTTGGTTTCGGCACCTCTCGGGAACCGAATATTGGCAAGCGCGGTGCATAGGCTGACACTAGAGGTAGGAGGGTATCCCTGGCATATCGTTCAGCCCTTGAGATGAACGATGCCAGTCTAGATGGTAGGTATTGTACTACGAATGAAGTTTCTTCTTTCTCAGCTCTCTCGCCCCAAGTTACGGTTTCGTAATTGGGTGTAGTGGACATGTCGTAGTTCTTAGCTTTACGTATCAATGGAGATACTGTTGTGGTTCTCGGTGGTCGGGTTGCTCTTAGTAATGGTTCAGATATCTCCTGGTCGTCGGGCGAGTCGGATCGCTGTCGTGGTGTTTTTCTTTGACGAGGTCGGAGTACTGGCTCGGCGATTTCGATGGCTCCACTGGGAGCAGTCTTAGTGTTCGTCATGCCAAAGGCTCTGCCAGTATTCTCTGCTGTCCACTCGTAGGTGTCCACGAGAGTGAAGGGCCGCTGGGGTGAGTCCTCAGGCAGTTCGTTGTCAACAGGGTCGATAGTGTTGCCTTCTTCTTTCGTTGTATTTTCTTTGGTACGTAAGTATTCGTGGGTGCTACTCGTTGTATTTGATAGTTCGTTATCCTGGATAGCAAATTAAAAGATGATTTGAAATCTTGTATCTTTTAATGAAGAAATGGTAATGGCATATAGAAACAATATTAAATGTATAAATACCTGTTGTATTTCACAATCGCCAGGATAGAGTGGCATTTCGATTGATTCTTCAGACAATAGCTGAATTCCGTTCTTGCAGAACGAAGAACTGTAAAAGAAAAATATAATTGTTTAAAAGTGTGCTTTCCCGCGACCATCAGAAGCACTTTCCTGACTTCTATTATATCCTAATGTCAAGAGCAGGGCTTTAAATACCGGTAAATTTTTCATAACGTTATCTCTATTTGACAGCGTTACCGTTAATATTAAAATAACGGTAATAGATTTAACGCTATTTATGCTACATTTTATCGTTAATTTTTATTAACGTTAATTGTATCTTAACGTTAATTTTATCGTTATTTTTAAACGGGTAAGGTGGATGTGGCGGGGCCTGAGGCGCGTGGTGGGCCGCCTGCCGCGCGCCCTCGCACCGCGCTGGTATCGTGCCGATCAAAACGTTGCCTTGCCTGATTCTTACGCGTGAGAAGTGCTGATAGTATAGCGAGCTGATTTAGTCAGTGATAACTGATCAAATCAATTCAATATCAATGAGTGAAGACAATAGTCACGGTTATTAATGATTCTTATTTACATTTATTACAATAGTCGTTTTACACATGCAGGATTTAATAGACTATTGTGCCGCCGCACTATGGTAAAGCCCCATACAAAGCCGCCTCAAAACCGTTTCACGTGAACGTCGTTGTTATGGAAAAAATAATAAATTAATATAGTCTAATAAATAAGCTTACTATTCGCATTTTTTTTTATTTTGTTAATCATAATGTATTGTAAATCAAAGCTAACTCTTGTTCAATAACGTAATTTTGACGCAATACGTTACTGCAATTCAATGCCACATAACTCGAAAGTTTTTGATTTAAATGTACCAATATTATACATTTTTGGAATGCTTATAATCTCCTCATAACGTTTCATAATTAATATTATATATATTACTTTGATAAAATAAAATTAACCAATATAGTTTAAGATGGTATATTTATAAGGCAATTTTTTTTAACGAGACATTTACCCTTTACCGCTGCTTGCCGCTGTAATATTTATTGTATTCAGATCTTTATACATTAGTTTACGGAAGGAGAACAATAAATGCTCATACTTGCTCTTTTTCTGACACGGTGCTAAAACATATCGCGAGATAAAAATTATATTTTTTTTTCAATTTCTTTGTATTTCTCATAAAAAAAATCATTTGTTATCTATTAAGGTCAAATTGATAAAAAGTTCATTAAAGTGATGATTATTATTAATAGTTCTTTGTGGTTTTGATACAGTTTTGAGCACCTTACTTGATAAAATATGGTCACTATCTATTAGGGTCGAAATAAAAACAGGTTGGTTATGGGAAGAGTGCAAATTATTAGTATCTTGTCTTTTTGCACATAGCACTATTTCATATGCCTATATAAGGACTGTGAGCCCTGAAACATTCACATTTGTTGGTCAAATATTCAGTTGCCCTAAAAAGCAGTTAACCGCTCAGGCCCGTGGCTCAATAACGTCATCTCTCAATCTCAAAAAAAACATTTTTATTCGATAACTACTTTCAAATCGCGCGCCGCGAGGGCTCCTATTCGGAGCCATTGGGGCTTTATCGGTTAATACTGATTTGAAACATGGATGAATTTGTAACGAGAGTTGTGCAATTTGTTGATAGAAGAAAAATTCAATTTGTCACCAGAGGATATGGCTACTGTCATGTCCATTCAAAGAAACTTGGTATCTAAATGTAACGAACGCTAGAGAAATGCATCTCGGATAAAAGACCGCTTTGAAAGTAAGAAAGTCAGCTGGTTAGATGGTCAATTTCGTGTTCCACTAGAGTGTCGGGTCACGGTTAGTGACCCTAATATACCTGGAAGTAGTGACGGCAGACCCTCGAAACCATACGAAGCATCTTCAAAAAAACGAAAGAATCATGGAATTAATACAAGAGTGCGGATCGGACTGTGTTCTCAATGCATATGCTCAGGAGTTACGGTCTATGGGTGAGACGGAGGGGGCCGCAATCGTTAATATTATACGAACTGCATCAAAAAATGATAACAATTTTTTTGTTAAATACGTAACTGAGAACTCTGAAGACGTTACACCTTTTTTCAAAGGAAGAAGCACAACGGATATTTATTGACTTAGACCTTAACAAAGAACAGTATGGGAAACTTCGACTTTGTTTGGCGGACAAAAACTGCTCAGTGTTTCCTTTTTATCCCACTTTAGTTGAAGCGAAGATGTGTTACCCACCAGGTTCGAGCATAACCATTACTAACATAAGTGCAAAAGTCAATCTGCAGGACTTGTTGGGTCATACTGTGGCACGTAAATGACTAATTGTTTCGGTTTACAAAAACGGTTTAAGAAAGTTGAAACTATTCTGTAAATGGGGTTGTGACGAGTCATCTGGGCAAAGTGAGTACAAGCAAGTTTTGCCCGAAGAAAGCGATTTTATATCACATGCAAACCTTTTTATTGCTTCACTTGTACCCATTAGACTCATAGATGAGACAACTAATACTGTTGTTTGGAAGAACAAAACTTGCTCATCTGTAAGATATTGCAGACTTATATTGACAGATTTCGCCAAAGAAACTCCTGAAAAAACCGCGTCTGTTGTGGCTGATATCAACAAGCAAAAACAAAATCTGTCTCCTTCCCTGATAAATAAGAATGGCGACGTAATCGAAATTACTCATGACCTATTTTTAACCATGATTGATGTTAAAGTGGCAAAAGTTTTAACTAAAACTCGTTCGAGCGCTTCTTGTACAGTTTGTAGTGCTTCTCCTCGGCAAATGAATAACTTCGAGGCAGTTAGGACACGAGTTGTGAACGAAAGTAATTTCAATACGGACTGTCAACACCACATGCTTGGATTAGGAGTATGGAGATGATCTTACACATTTCTTATAACTTGTCTTTTGAAAATTGGTCAGCTACTACACCTAAAATAAAATAAAAAACAAAGACAAAAAGAAAAAGTTAGTACAAAAGCGGTTTAGGGAGGAAATGGGACTGCATGTCGATAAACCTCGACAAGGCACTGGAAATAGTAATTTCGGAAACACAGCTCGGAGATTCCTTCAGAATTACTCTTGCTTTGCAGACATTTGTAGACGTAGAACTTATAAAACGAATGTACATAATAATGTATGTCATCTGGAATGGCTATTAATTCAAAAAAGTTCGGTGAATATGCATATAGTACAGCAGGATTTGGCGGAGAGCCAGTTTGGTTTCCGCAGGGGGCGCCCTACCATAGACGCCATCATGCGCTTGTGAGCCCTCACAACGGGGAATGCTGTTGCCCAGGGTGGGGTCATCCTGGCGGTGTCTCTAGACATCGCCAATGCCTTTAATACCTTGCCCTGGAGTTGCATCAGGAAGGCACTCCGGTACCACCTGATGCCGACCTACCTCGAGTGGTCGAGGCCTATCTGACGGACAGGGCCGTCATTTACTCCGGTCACCAGGGAGTGTGGAACCGGCAAGAGATGTCGTGTGGTGTCCCACAGGTATCGGTCCTGGGGCCGCATCTGTGGGACATCGGATACGACTGGGTGCTGCGCGCCGGCCTCCCTAGCGGCGTCAGCGTAGTGTGTTAAGCTGACGACACCTTGGTCCTGGCGCAAGGGAGGTCTCACCAGGCGGCAGCTAAAGTAACGGTACGCGGAGTTGCGACAATCGTCGAAAGGATCCGGCAATTGGGACTCGAGGTGGCCCTGCACAAGTCCGAGGCCTTGTCTTTTCATGGCCCTCGGAACGCGCCACCGTCGGGATCCCAAATAACGGTAGGAAGGGTAGACATTGGCGTGGAGTTTACGATGAAGTACCTGGGACTCGTCCTCGACAGCCGGTGGAACTTCTTGGAGCATTTCTGACGTTTGGCTCCCAAACTGGAGTGGGCAGGGGCTGCTTTGAAGCGGCTTCTGCCCAATCTAGGGGGTCCAAACGCCTCCTGCTGGACCGCATGACCCCCGCGTAGAGCCTCCTACGCGGAGGTCGTGCGGTCCATGGCCCTATACGGGGCTCCTGTGTGGGCGCGATCCCTGGCACTGCGGCCAGCCCGCCAGTTGAGCGCGGCCTAAAGGGTCATGGCCATCCGGCTGGTCCGGGGATACCGCATGATCTCCTGTGAGGCAGCGAGCCTCCTTGCTGGATTACCGCCATGGGATCTGAAGACAAGTCCTCGCGCACGTATGGGAGTGGCGCAAGGAGGCGAAACGCCGGGGCGTAAACTAGCGTGTAACTAGGCTGCCGCGAGAAATCGCGGCACAGTGGACGGAGCTTCGGCAGGATCTTATGGCGAGAGTACGGTTGTCGCAAACCAGTACCAGGCACGCCACAATTGCGGCGATAAGTTCCCTCTTTGAGGAGTGGCTAGAGAGGCGCCACGGCGTCCTCACCTTCCGCCTGACGCAGGTCCTCACCGGACACGGCAGCACGGCAGTAGGTTCCTGTGTCGGATAAGGCGGGAGGATACGCCCGGGTGTCACCACTGTGTGGATCACCCGGTGGACACGGTGGAGCATACGGTGGAGGTCTGCCCGGCTTGGGCAGAGTACCGCCGTGTCCTCGTGGAGGCGATTGGTGGCAGAGATCTAGCGTCCGGCCCTGGTTCAGGCCATAGCACGGAGCGAAAGGGCATGGGCAGCCGTCACCTCCTTCTGCGAAGCAGTAATGCTCGCGAAGGAGGGGGACGGTTGAGGGAAACGCAAATTTCGCGCCCTCCCACCCCTAGCCGCCGCAGGAAGCGCCCTGGACGTCGGGAATCCCGAGGTCGCGGGAAGGTACTAAAGGGTTACCGAGGCCCCTGGTAACACAGGCAACATGGAAGGAATATGGGCGGGTTTTAGTCAGTAAGAGTAAGAGTCTGACATATGTTTTTTATTTGATGAATTCCCACAAAAAAAAAGATACGGTACAGCCCAACTTTACGTAAATATTTATAATTGGTATTATATGCCTTCCTACGTGCATAAAATACTATTTTACCTATCGTAGGATTGACCAAAGACGCGCAAGAATCGCAAAATAAGGATTACAAAAAGTTTAGACTTCATCATTCTAGAAAGTGTTCAAGAGCGGCAACAAATGAAGACGTGTTCCATGCTTTATTGTACACTTCTGATCCATATATAGGTATATCAAGTTTGATAAATAACTCAGAAACAATATCGAAAGAACTTTAAGATGAAGCCAAGGCGGGCTTCTTCTGAATTTTGTACTTTATTTTTCTCGTTTGCTTCAATTATTCCATTTTAAGTAAATTAAAAAAAAAGACAATTTTTTTTTTTTCTTATAGAATGCATGTATATTTTTAAGTTTTATTTTTTTAATTAATTAATAAACATAATTTTCAAAATCGAAATTATTTACATTAAACTTTATACATCCAAGAATACGTGTACAAAATTACAGCTCATTTAGTTTTGAAACAACTGAGATACGGAGTTTTGAGACGAAACATACGCGATTTTCCCATAGTGTGGCGGCGGAGTGGCAACAGTGTACCTAAAGTGACCCAATGCTAAGCGAGCGCACAAAATGTAAACCTACCGAACGGCAACGTAGCAAAATTAACGGTAAAATTAACGTTATTATCATTTTTTACGTTAATGTTAATTAACGTTATATTACTGGTAATGTTCTCAAGTAACGTTAATTTTTTTGTAACGTTAGTAAGGTATCACATTAAAATTAACGTTACGTAACGGTTATTATTTTGTTATTTGGTAACGTTAACAAGCCCTGGTCAAGAGCCATCTTTAACTTTTCTTTTACTGGAATACGAACTCAGGACAAAACAAGAGTTGTAAGTTAATTTTAAACATACCTTCTACCTCAAGAAGTTGGATCGGGTTAAATAAAAGTTTAAATACCTGCCTGTTTTCACTAACACTCGGCGACACCTAAATTAATGCTTAAATAAAAGCGCCCTGAGGAATTATTTACTTTCGGTTCTGACCCGAGCGTTGAAAATCCCACAGTTTTTACAACTCACGTCTTAGCGAAGCTATCGGTAATGAGTAGTTTGTGTATGTGGATGGACTTGGCACTCGCACTGAGCCAGCCGTTATAGCCCGCGTAGTGCACGGTGGCCCGCAAGGGCACGCCGAGTGCCGGGTGCGGCACTAGTACCCGCGTGAAGCGAGCACTACCGTTCACTATGTCTTCACGTCTGGAAAAAGAGGAAGTGGTTTAGTTACATAAATAAAATATACAAAAAAAAAAAACAACCCGTCTTCCAAAAAGAAACACTTCAAAATGAAAAATTACTTTAATTTCGGAAGTCGGTGGCGAAAAACGAAAATTTTGTATTTTCGTTTTTACATGCCTTTTACAAGGAACATACAAAAAAGAATACAGACGAACATAGAACCTCTTCAAAACAAGAATGTTTATTTTCTTAATTTTTAAAGTTCCGTAGTCAACAAGGAACCCTTATAGTTTCGCCATGTCCGTCTGTTTGTGCCCAGCTAAGCTCAGATACTCTTAGTACTACAAAGCTGTAATTTGGCATGGGTGTACATATTAATCACGTCGACAAAGTGTTAAAATGAAATCGTGAAAAAGATTTTTGACGCGTTTTAAGCTTTAGCTAATGCTAATTTTTGTTACGAATCAAGCCCCTTGCCAGCGAAGTGTGTTTTTGGATATTATGTGAAAAATATCATGGCAGTAGTATATATACCGAAATTAAAAGGAAAACTATCAGCTAAGTAGGCTTTACAAGTTAACGAGTCGACCAACTTACATTTGCAGTTGGGGAATTGACCGTGACATACAACATCGCATGGGAGAACATGTTTTTCAACTACAATTTTATCACTAAACGCCCATAGGCGTCATAATAATAGAACTTCGATTATATGTCGTTCAGTGTCCTTAAACCTGTTAAGTTTGTTTTTGGGATAAATTCATCCCCACTACGGAACCCTTCATTGTGCGTGGTCCGACACGCACTTGGCCGGTTTTTCATTCTGTGTTAGTGTCTTTCCTGCTTTGGGTACGTAGGTTGTCCTGGGGGGTAACCATCACCACATATAGCAAGCAGTATTATTATAATATTACTTTACAGTGGGAAAGTGATGGAGCTTTACAGGACTTATAGCTCCATCTCTTTCTCACGCTGAATTAATATTGAAATAATACTGCTGTATGAGGTGATGGTTACCCCCCTGATAAGTGAATAGTAGTAGTGCCGGTTTAGTTATTGCTGCCATATGGTAGCTGATAGGCAAACTGATAGGTATATCTTCTTCAGGAACAAGCCATCAATTTTAAAATGAACCGGTAATATAACCGTCGTCGTATCGCTTTGTGCAGTCTTGATGGTTAATATGCATAACAGCTGTTGTTTATCAGTAAATGATTTACAACTAATTCATATTACTTGACGTGTGTTCACTTTACATTTCACATTACTAATTTCGCCCGCCCTTACGGATAAGGCACATCTGAATGATCGCCAATAAATTGCCAGACAATCCCTACTTATTTTCGGCCGCGCGAAATCGCGATCGTCGCGGGCTTATGTCACTTTTTGTTTAGAAAACCGGAAAACGCCCTCTGTCGGCGCGATTACGCGTTCAGGTTCACCGAACAAAGTCACATATAAGCGCGACGATCGCTTTTAAATAGGTGGCTGGCTGGCTGGGAAATTATTCAACATACTTGGTCATAGGGAAGGACTCGTTGAGTCCAGAGTCCCCGTGTAGCGTCAACGTCACTCGGCCGAAGTTGGCCTTGTCTCCGGAGCCGCTGCCGGCCCACACCGATACGTGGTATTGATGAGCTAGAAATTTACACAACCAAACATGAATATCCACAGATGGCGGAAGTGGACAGTTGACAATTTGCGTAGAAATTTGAGATTTGAAACGTTATGGCTGGTATTTATACTGTTGGAAAAAAAAATTATAGTAGAAGATCGAGACTATTCGAGACGTGTATAAAGTAGGTATAACTTCGTGATTCTATTCCGCAATCAGGGGGTCCTCAATAGCTGATAACAATACCAAGATAGTCTCCAATTTTATTGCCCAACCTGTGGAGCTTTACAGTGGTTTGATGAGTACCTATAGTACACATTTAGGCACTAGTGTAAGGACTGTTACTCAAATATAAAGTTAATTATATACCACAAAACGGTTCTTCCTCTCTGGTGAGTAAATAAAGCTGACCGCGACCCAAAGACCGATCTGCGTAGTACCCCATGTTGCCGCAGCGGCGCTGTCCGTCGCAGGGGAAGCATCGGCCCTGATACAAATACATGAAGTTTCAAGGTTAATGACAGTATTGCTTTAATAGAAGCGAGAGATGAAAATAATTATAGTGTATTTTTTACTGTGTACCTTTTTATAGTTTTTTTACCTACTAACTATTAAGGCAAAATAGATCTACATATATCACATTGATTTTGTGATAAGAAAATGTGCAAGAAAATGAAATTGGGCATTGTTTTGAGCTCATGAAATCGTATCATGGATAGGCAATTTTCTTTCAAATTACTGCTCAACCGCAACCGCAAGTACCTACTATGAAGTGTAATGCGACTTCCTATGTAAGTACTTATGTACCTATATTAGTATCTCAAAATCGTATTACGCAATTGTTTTGATTCGTTATTGCATTAAACATACCTCGAGGAAGGCGTCGTAATTCTCGCAGGGGAAAGCCGGGAAGTGACATTTGGGCGAGACGGAGTCTGTGAAGAATTTGTAGGCTCGCCTGTGGTTACAGAGGGAGCGACCTTCCACTGACGCTGCTGCCCAAGGTAGGACGAAATCTGATACCGCCCCGACGAATCTGTAACAAGAATTAAGGTAATGAATGGTTTTATTGAACATTCTCGTATTTTATAAATTGGTCTCGTATATTGTATCTATTTTATAAATTGGTCTTTTGATTCAGAATTATACCATCGTCTACTGTACTCAAAGCCCACAGGGCAGTAGTGTTTTGAAGTAGCTGGGGATACTAGGCAATATAGGTAAATTCTTGATTAACTCATTTTACAGTATCTCATTAATCATCGGCATTAACTACTGCTTATCAGTACCTAATTATTTCAAAACGTACACTACACAGCGAAGAGCGTCCTCCATACGTCACTCAATTCATATGCGTAATCAAAACGTCTTGTTTGAAGAATTTATTGCTTACCTAAACTAGAATTACTTACAAATTGGAACATCCATGCTGCACCCTGCCTCCATTGGGATAAAAGTCGACGTGTCCGAGAGGCTGCGCAGCGCCTAGACCACCCAAAATGAGTGTCTCGCCGTTAGAATGGATGACATCCACAAACTTCGCATCGGAGCGGTCCAGACGGGCACGGGGGTCTTGGAACTCGAAGAGAGGACCTGCTGGGTCTAGTCCTGGAAAGAAGAAGCAGGTATGTCAGTTTTTAATACGTAAAAATACCTATAAGTAAGAAATGTAAGGATCAACAGAGTCTAGATTAGACGTGCTGAGGGTTAGGTACAGGAGTTGTTGAAAGGACCAAAAACTATTTTCGATGGTTGTCTGTACCTAAGTGGTAGCAGTGCGATTGCTATAAATAGAAAAGAGTAATAATTTTAGTAGCTTTTTTGTCTTAGTTTTAGTAGCTATTTGAAGAAAAGTTAATATTTTGTACTAACCTGTTATCCGACTAATATTCCGTAACTCTGAACCCGCAAAACCGGCGACATGAGCGCCCAAACTAAAACCGATCAGGTGAACATCCTCGAACCGCAAGTCTATATGTTTGGCGAAACCTGGGAAATGCAATCACTTATTAAAAACGGATGTACTATTGGCAAAACTTAAGCATGCTCACTTAAGAAAATATTTCTCCGGTAAGCGCAGCTAGCGACAGACAAACCCCTTCCTGGTTTCGTCCAATTAGAGACATTATGCATTTGTGTGAGTATAGGGTATGTAACAAAAAATGTACAGATACAAGTGTGCTATTTTGGTCACCCACTACACTCGAGCCGGTATTACTCCGATAAAGGAGCCAAGTGTGTAATGATCAATACACACGCATTTCATACGACGGTTTTCAACCTGAGAGGAATAAAACAGACTTGTTAGTAGTTTCGTAGGCTGCTAGGTATTTCTCCCTAGTTTTTGGTGGCAACAGGCTGTCACTCGCGTTTCGTGCCTCGATTAGTATTTCCTGGGGGGTCAAATCTACGTGTTGCTCCTCACTCTTCTTTCCTACTTGAAGTCAACATTTTTGATACTAATAATTAACCACAATGAAAACGTACTTATGGATAATGGCGAGAATGGCGACCTGGTTTTGTTTCTTCAGCGCGCCGCGCTAGCAATTCGCGCGCAGGTATAAATAAAGGCACTGGCAAAACGCTAAACAGCCAATATAAAAAATATAATAAACACAAAATAATGTTTTGAATAAGCAAATTATTAGTATGTAGTGAAAAATATATAATTTTATGAAACGATGGTAATTTTGATGATTGATTTATCATAAGTAACCTAAAATAGTTTATTTATTCACAAAAATATTCATTGTAATTAGACATAAAAACTTTGCGGAGATTAATGATTGATTGATTGGAAATAAATGTAAAGTAAAAACACTACTGTATAATAAGCTGAATTATGAATCTAAATGCGTTGCCATAAGAGTCACTTTTCAAGCAAGTGTGTTGAAGAAATATTTCGTCATTTTTTGTAACTGTATTTTATGATCCTTCTATTATGCCGTCCTATTGTTTAACCGGATGTTCTGACGTTCCCACTGAATAACAATGGTACTTAGATAGAGAACTTATTTTTTAGCAGTTGCAAAAGTTGTGACAGCAATAAACAAAAACTCTGATAAGTTTGTTTGTTTGTTTGTTTGGGTTTGTTATCAGAGTTTTTTGTTATGTTTTTGTTATCAGAGTTCAAATACTACTGTAATTTTGCTATTTCAATCAAAACAGCAATAAAAGAAAAAGGGCACCAAATGTTGTCAATTTCTAACAAAACTACGTAATTTGCTTCTTTTTGGGGTTCTGTAGTCAACAAGGAACCCTTACAGTTTCGCCATGTCCGTCTTGCTCTCTGACTGTCTGTCCTCGGCTTAGTTCACAGACTCAGTACTAGAAAGCTGTAATTTGGCATGGGTATACATATTAATGAACTGAGATAGGAGCCTTTTGGCCTCGTACAGGACTTCGTTTTTATTTTAATTTAACTTTGTTTTTTTTTTATGTTTCTATGAGTGTTTTTTAGTTTAATTTATGATCTCCTGTGCGAGTCCCAATAAATACTTTTTCTTTCTTTCCTAATCACGCCAACAAAGTGGTAAACTGTAATCTTGAAAAAAATGTTTTTTTAGGGTACGTTCCTTGCACATAAAGTGGGGATGATATATTTTTTTGTATATTTTTTTTCTCGTCTATCCCATAGTGTGGGTGTATCGTTGGATAGACCGTTCAAAGATATTGCTGATTTGTGAAAACTATTTTCGATTCAGGGATCCGTATGCATACAATTAAGCTTTAAAGTGCTCATTTTTGATAGTCAAATGTCCCCCTCCCCCTGCCAGATTAATGGTTGATTTTGGATATGTGAAAAAAAATATGGCAGTAGTACCTATATATAATGAAATAAATAGGAAAACTATCACAGCTAAGTAGGCTTTACAAGTTTACGAGTAATAACTCGTAAACTTGTAAAGCCTACTTTTCCTATTTATTTCGTTCGCAATTCTCCAACTGAAAATGTAAGTTGGTCTACTATTGTCGACCAACTTACATTTTCAGTTGGAGAATTGACTGTGACGTATATCGATGAACATGTTTTTTGACTACAATGTTAAGTTTGTTTTTGAGATAAATTTATCTTAACTATGGAACATTTCATTGTGTGTGGTCCGACTCGCACCTGGCTGATTTTTTATATTATTGTTTCCAAGTTTAAACACATTTAAATGTAGTTATTTACTTTGCAATAGTACTGCACAAGTAACACCTCACGCTGATAAAACATAAAAGATGACAATATAAACATTTTATAGCTTTATGCGGTGCCTGTTAACGCGCCTAGCGCGTTCGCTGCGATTTGTCTGGTGGCATCGCATAGGACATAGCGAAAATTGGGGAGGCAGTGAAAGTGTTAATAAATAACTAAATTTATAGACCCGTCAGAGGAGGCCATGTGTCGGAGAGAGTTAAATATTATAGTGGATAGAATAGACATGATTTTTGTTGTTTGACATTCCTTATTCTAAATTATTATATTTTTGTGGAAATATTTTATTATTGATACTAATTAAATATAGCAATACCAATAATACATTTTCTAAACCAAACGGAAGATATGAGTACGAAATTACTTCTTGTCAACAATAATAATTCATAGAGCTCTCGCTGGCCGTGCCTATTAAAAAAATATCTCACAAACAAGTGAGCATAGCCTGCGCCTAGTGTGAGTGTCACACTTCTATACATAATTACACTAATACGAACACGACTAAAATAGGGTTCGTGCATCCCATTGGTCAAAACGCTTGCATCGGGCGATCGAGTCGTGAGCTGTGCTATACGATTATCGCCTTAGAGGTGAGCATGCGGAACTTTGGCCGATAGTACGTCTTAACAAAACAGAATTATTTTCATGCAGTTCAATATGGCTTCGTTTGGTTCTTCGAGTCGAATTACCTTGCAACAGCATAGCAAGTTGCTTGCCGACAAGCCTTGTGTTCGCAGCTGCTCTAAGATAGTTTGGCATCGTCGCCCCACCTTCCCAATCTACACAAACCACGTTGCATTCTTCCTGCAAAAGGAAAAACAATTCGTTGTCATGTTTATGCAGAGAGATACTTACAACTGCCATAATAGTAGCTATAAAAACCTGACGATACGGTTGTTAATGTATAATGTTATATAATCGGTCGCCATTATGAAACTGTCTGGTGTCTGGCCACTGTCTGTTCTAGTTACTAGCATATTATATTATTCTTAAGTATCAATATTATGTGGGTGAAATTGTTTGAAGTCAGGAAGCACCTCTCAAGAAGACATTACGGTTCACAATATGCACTTGAGTAATTATTTTGGCTTTGAAACTAATGAATGGAACAACTTCCGGGTATTGTACGTACATAGATCATTTATGATAGTTGAAGACATTCATTTTTATCGACTGCGCGACATCAAAGACAGGGTTCTTTTTTTCACGCGTATCTTTGTGAGTGGGATTCTTAATATGGTATAGTATGAGGTGTCTATCGACTCGTCTAGGTCGCGCGATGGTTACCTATAGGCTAGGTTTAGTTTTTATAAAATCAAAATGGCGGATTTTAGACGTTAATAAGTAATGACTTGAAAAAAGATTTTTTTGTAAAGTGACCATGAGAGGTCTCGAACTATAGAGCTTAAAAAGGAGACGATAATAAATAAGTATGGCGATAAACAAAATAAAGTTACTTACAACAGCCATCAAAGCGGACCTCATCTCATAGACCCAGACGTTGTCGCAGTTAGAACCGAAACCATGTACGATGATTCTGGTCGGTCGGTTGGGCTCGAAGGCTCGCGCTGCCCAGCCCCATGCCGCAGACATGTTGCTTGCTGACACAGCCAGTAGTGGCTGGTCTCCTCTGGAATTGCAAAACGAGAATGAAATAAGTTCTTCTTTGAGCATGTCAAATATTTTCCAGCGCGGGGCGGGAAGGGATAAGATTTAATTAAGGATCGTAGACCATACACTCTTAACAATTGAATACCTACTAGATAAAATGTTAAGTGTCATGCGAAAAGTTAAGCCATTTTAACCATGTTCGGTGCAACTTTAATTGCCACCTTAATTTACCCTGGACATCAATTATTGCCCCGCAAATAATTATGGTACGGTCTCAGACCTAGGTCCGTTTAGGCACAACTGCACAAAAAATTGCTTGTTTATGCATATGCACCTGAATGGATATAATAAGAAATGAGTACATAAGTGGAAGTCTGCAAGTGACACCGGTGACTGAAAAGGTATGTGGAAAAAGGTTGTCATGTTATGTGATGCGGAGGAATCAGAGAAATGTGGCCAGGAAAGTTTTGAGTATGCATGTAGATGGCTATATGAGTAGGCGAAGACCAAAGAAATTATGGATGGACTGTGTGAAAGATGATATGGCTGGAAAGGGAGTGACTACCGAGATGACAACTAATAGAGAAGTATGGAAGATAAGGACAGGAGAAAGAATGAAATATATGCGTACCTGCTAACTGTTGAGTAGAGGAGGAAGTGCGTGCCGACCTCCTGCGGTGAGCTGGGCAGCGTCTCCAAGTACGCGAAAGGACCAGCATCTTCGAAACATCCGAACTCGCCATAGCACACGCTGCCTTGAGATCTTTTACTCCTGTTAAGAAAATTACCATTTATTCTAACTTCTTCTTCTACAAAGAAGAAGTGCGATGTATTATAGAATTTGAGAAAGAAATGTTCGATATAGGTAGCTTTTGGTAGCTAGCTACTGGTTATATGTAGTTTTTATTTCTTTAAGACAAATATAAGACTTGCTGATTGTACTTTCTCAAATTGGATGCAGTGCATTAAGTGCACTAAGAACATATATTTTTTATTACATAGTTGTTAATATTATGTTGAAAGTTTAGTCACTGTAGGTATGTAATTCAATGTGCAGAGCATACGACATCCATGCATTCAAAGAAAATTTACATAATTATGTTTAAGTTTATAGATGTGTGTTAAATCTAGTAACTGCTTGAGAACAATGCATACTTTACCAACGAGGTTAAAATAAACTACATCTGCATAATTCAAATTTTCCATATCTTTTGTGTGCCTGTTCCGCTCGGAAATCGTTTGAATACTAAGGTATAAAAACAAACGATACGTTTTGTAAATAACCTCTAATAGTCTATAGGCGTCCATAATTACTATGGCGTAGACTGAAAAAATATTTAAGTAACTATGGGTATGTTGGGAGGTAACCCTAGAGATGCCTAAGCTTAATTGAAATCTTAGTTTCAGTTCTCTCTTTTCCATATTTCACATGGAAATGCTTTCATAACTAGTTTCGCAAATCTGTGTAAGAAAGAAACTGTGGTAATGCACAAAAGAAAAAAAATATAACGGACTCATTGTGAGTGATATTACACGCCTGAACTTACATAACCCGTAAAACATTTCACACAATAGAAACAAAGCTTTGTGAAGAAGGAAAACAAAGAAATAATCTCATAACATAGCCGTGGGGACGTGGGCTACATTATTATTGAGATGTAACTCACACTCCTTGGTATTTGTTGCGGAGATCGAAAGCTGCACGTAGCAGTTATTTGCACAATAGTCCATTTGCACAACATACTGTTGATGTTTATAAACTATATGAATGGGTTTAATGATTAATTATTAATGACAACAATAACTTACTAACAGACGGAAAGGTCAAGCGTTATACCTACATGCGTGCTTAATATTAACATTTTTTAAGCGTTTATGTAGTTGGTTTAAGTAATTGTAGTTTTGATAAAAAATCTAAAACATCAAATGTGTTAAGCGCTAAACATAAACATTTAAAACAACATGCACGTCATTCTATGTCTGTCATCTTCAAACGATTGATTTAGCGATTTGTGGTGCAAGCGGGCGACCAGGATTAGAGTAAAGGGGTATGCCTTTACAACGTATGCACGAGCAAATATACGAGTACTTTTATAGCTCGGCGACCAATATACGAGTACTTTTATAGCTCGGCGACCTTTTAAGCTCATGAACTTTTTGAGTGACACATGGTCTAAAAAGGTCGTTGTGCTTTCTAAGCTCGTCGCTAGGTACTCACTCGTACTACCACCTACTCACTTGATGATGTTATTTATTTACCTGGTTCTCGCTCTTTTCTGCTCCCATTCTTTCATAGACTCCTTGACTGCCTCCAGCAGTTCGATGTCTCGTCGCTCATCCTCCGCCTCCTGAGCCGCCGTCGCCGGCCTCCCGGCACCCCGCCATGATTCTAACTCAGCATCTGTCACAAGAAAACATAATATAAGCATTTAGTTCTTGATTCCCAAATAGAGAACCCGAAAGAAAGAATTGTTAAAAACAGTAGTCTCATAATATGTGTTAAATATAGGACAACCGATGTAAAATCATATTCCGACTCGAAGGACCACTTAGGTTTATTGTACTGAAACAAAGCAGAGCTCACCATGTAAATTTTTAGATTTATACATTTCACCTACAGTTTAATTTTGCTCTTACTTCTATATAAAAATGGTCCTATACAGGTTTCAGGAAAGCGCGCTGCGCTATTTTAATATTATTTGTGAAATCTGTGGTATATACGGGAAGATGAGTATTTGTAAAAGCGATAACGAATGAGATCAATCTGATCAAAAGAGGCTATCCTCAAATGAAATTGCCAGTTTATCTTCCGAATAGAACAACTTGTGAAATAGGTGAATAAACTTTTAAATTCAATTGTTGCATTGTACCCAGGATTTAAAAATATGACCACGGGCGTAGCGTAGCGTGCACTGTGAATTGTCATAATCCTACCACGTAAAGTAGGTTTTTTTTACATAAACGAGTATCGTTGTTAAAACTTGAAATTTAGGCTTTCACTTAGGAGTGTTTGCAACTTATTGAAAACAGATACAATTTCAGTAGGCTTCCAGTAAGCAGCAACTAGGCTTAGGCTAGGCTTCAACCTGGCAGAAAACTAATATTAGTAAACAATATATATTCACCGTCCCTAATTGAATGTTTCGCATTCCAATGTTTATTCAAATGGCACCCGTTTCTTGGTATTTCAAAACTGAGTGTTTTGCAGTGGAGTGCATTTTAAGAAGGAGCGAAAGGCACCGCGCCAGTCGGTAACCTGAATGCTAGCGTTGTCTCCGGGTGAACGACTGTCACCACTTTTTGCTGTTTAATGTGGCCTTGATCTGTCGACCGTTGTAGGGCAGTATGTAGCTCGAGTGAGAGGCCTACTATGGACGACAGTAGGCCACTCCCAGTCGACGAGAATCATGAGAAATCCAACAGTCTACTTAGTTCAATGGTAATATTAATTCCTTGTACAGGTCGAAACACTTATGGTACACCTACGTGAAACGTGGGTCTCATTACGACCGGCGAACCTGGTCAACGTCAAGGTTTAGTCATCGGACAATTGACAATAATAACAGAGCGGTGTATGTCATTTTAAAACTGACTGTACGTAATTTGATATTTAACCATTTCCTTTGTTGTGTTGCGTGGACTTTAGATTGATTTCAATTATTCAAATGCCTATGTGCTCGTGCCTTGCCTTGGACAATATCATTTTAGTGCTGGTAACAGAGCATAGCGAAAACGCCGAAAAAACTATTTTATTGTGCTAAGAGTTGCGTAAACTGTGAGCATTTGGATCATTTTTGTGACGTTATCATATTACAAAGTCCTATTGTAAATATCTAGGACACTTTTTGAACCTAATTTGTGGTTTCGAAAACGACGTTTCAGTAACATTATTTCAAGACATTTTGACATTTCATTACAGACATAGCAAAAGTTGACAGGAAAAAAAAATCGAAATTTGTTGAAATATACCGTTAAACCGACATAGCCGTTGGCGCTGATATTTTCAGCCAAAAAATGGAAAACTGCTGTGAAATATCACAGTGCGTTACTGTGATATTTCGTAGCAGTTTACAAAATGATAATTTTGTATAGATTTCAGTAAAGCATTCGATTATGTAGATCAGGAACCTTCTATGATCAGGCACTTTGGTTTTTTATCCCGTGGTTCTAGTACGGGTACATTCATTGTTCAGGTACATTTTCTTCAATGTGTTTTGATATTCGTTGAGATTAGTTTCGTCGATCACGTACTCTACTTAAGTGCAAAGTGCAGCAAACCAACCGCACCGGCCGGACTATGCTCGCCGCGATGTCACTCACCATTATGTAAGTATTGACCTACATTCCAATTTTAGTTGTTATTTATTAACTCGCCACTAACATGGCTAAGACCACCAGGTCTCGAGTTAATAAATAACAACTAAAATCGGTTCGATTCGGTTTCGGTTTTCACCTTCATTAAGGTGAAAACCGAAAATGAACAACTACTCTACAAATAATATAGCGCAGAAAGAGCAGATAATGAACAGCTGCGTAATGTTTCTGATATGGAAAAACAATTAGAAAGCTTCCAACAACAAGTGAATTATTTACAACATAAAGCAGAACAAAGTAAAGCTGCAACCAGTAAGCCAGCTGAGCCAATAAAAAGGCCAACACGGTGTGTCCTGAATACTGTACATACGAGGAGGAGCTAGCCAGAAAACTCAGTGGATCAGCCAAAAGAACTGAAAAAAAACGAAAATTTATTCCCGATTACCAGTTTGGATTTAGAGAACAACACTCTACGCTCGACCAAGTACACAGAATTACTAATATTATTGAAACTACACTAGAGGAGAACAATGTTTGCTCCACAGTGGTTGATGTTGCACATGCTTTCGATAAAGTATGGCATGATGGCCTCATTTATAAACTAAAAAAAATGCTGCCTCAACAATTTTCAGACATCTTAGAGTCCTATATATCAAACAGATTGTTTAGGATAAGACAAAAATTGCTTATTCAGACCTTAGGCAAACAAAAGCTGGAGTACCACAAGGGAGTGTACTTGGTCCGGTCCTGTATCTACTATACACCTGCGATATTCCTCAGCTGGAAAATAATTTCATTGCAACATTTACTGACGACACAGCTATCATGGCTGTTGAAAATAGTCACGAGGAAGGCATAGAAAATGTTCAAGAGTCCACTAATTGTATCTATGAGTGGACTGCAACATGGCGCATCGAACTCAATGAAAGCAAGTCTATCCACATTGACATCACGTATAAAAAGCCACAATACTTCACAATGTTCATGAATATTCAACCAATACCATTCGCGAATACTGCTAGGCTGCCGAGATCGGCATGACCCTGGATGCAAAACTGCCCTGGAAAGAGCATGACAAAAAGAAAAAGAGCCGAACTAGATATTAGATACAACAAAATGGCTACTTGGGAGACAGTCGCCATTGTCAATATGTAACAAATTGTTGTTATATCAACAAATTTTTAATGGACCTATGGTATTCAGCTACGGGGCTGTACCACCCAAAACAATCGTCAAATTATACAGCGAATCCAAAACTAAGTTTTCAGGGTTACAGTTAACGCGCCCTGGTACATTCGAAACAGCGACCTCCACTGGGATCTCAAGAAGGATGTCGTAAACATAGTAATAAAAAAAATATGCAGAAGCTCACGAAAACAAACTTCATCATCACGTGAATGTCGAGGCGATCCAACTTCTTGACATCACTGAATTAGTGCGAACGCTAAAAAGGGTACTCGTAAACCCTTTTGACTTAGTTTAGTGCAGTGTGAGTGAACTTAAATTGCAGTGCATGTGCTGACTAAAGTGAATTAAGTGTCTTCCCTTTAACATAAAGTGAATAAGGTAGATGTTATTGGATGCTTTCGTAATTTTATATTTACTTAGCAGTTTAAGTTATATTTAAATTACTTATTAGCGAATAGGCTAGATTGTAATGTAAATAAAGTATCACCAACCGTGATACTTTATAAAAAGCATAAAAAACCAACTCTTCAATAACACGTCACCTGTAATCCGCGAAGGATTAGGCGGGGGTGTACCTGTAGTAGGTACACCCACATTTCGCCAGTCATGTTTAGTCATGACCACAAATCCAGACTCAAAATCAAAATTAAAAACTAGGCTGAGAATCGGCAGTTTTCGAACGTCAAAATTACACAAGACAATGCTTTAACTGGGAAGTAGCGCAACTAACTCCCCAGCAGCACAGCTGTATGTTAAGTTAGAAAAACTTGATTCTATACAATATTACCTATGCAAAATAATTTACATTACGCAACACAAAGCATAGCTAGCACACGCCACTATACCAACAAAAAAAAAACATCGAAAACTATTCAAGCAGCAACAAAAACTAAAAACGTAAACACAACTTAATATAGAAATAAAAGCCTCCAGGCACAAAGGGCGTTCCCCGCTTACGTATAGCTATAGATGTCACTCAAAGTCACACATGATAAACTAGGACCATTGAAGTAAAATAAATAAACAGTTAATTACTAATATTATACAATAACAAAAATATTGTCAGGTTGTCTTCAACCAGTCGCCACAAGCAGCACCCGTTCACGAGTATAACGCAGCCATTACCACTCCGCAATTTGAGGGAAGGAGGCAACCCGACCGGCGACCCTCGACGCTCCCGCAAGTAGTGATATCTAAGGAAGCATGATGAATTTGCTGCCGGTTGCTCAGGTAAGAATAATATGATCAATAAATTGTCGAGGTAGACTCCGGGCTCCTACTAAGAAATTCCTGATGGAAAAACCCAATAACATTTTGCTCGACCTGGGAATCGAACCCAGGACCTCATGCTCAGCAGTAGAGCTTGCGACCACCAGACCAACGAGACAGTCAATTATTTTTGTCGAGGCTATAGGACATTTTCTATCAAAACTAGTGCTGTTCTATTAATTACTTACATTTGGCTATGACTAGCGTGAGCACAGTGAGTAGAACGGCTAGCGAGCGGCAGGCGTGCGCCGCCATCCATGCGGCCCGGCGGCATTCACGACCGCCTGTGGACAAAACATGATCACCTTGTCAAACAGAATGCACAACACCACAATTATCTTTTAATATACTGCAATGTAGATTGTTAATAACACGTACATGTAGACCATAACAATTATGAACTTCAGAAATAAAAGTAATTATAAAACAAAAATAAAAAGTTTTTTGACAAAAAATAGAATCTCAAATAATTTTCATAGTATATAGTGTGTCGGTCTTGGCCAAAAATCATGTCATGCTAAAGTCAAAGTCAAAGTCAAATTATTTATTTCAAATACGCACATAAAAGGCACTTTTGAACGTCAAACTTAACAAAAAAAAAATAGAATTGATTTTAGTTGCCCCTTCCAAAAGGTAGATTCGTATGGAGAAGAATGGGCAAGAAACTCCACCGTTACTCTTTTAAAATGTTTTACAAAATTTTGTATATGCACATTTTAAAATTATATGTGAAGACGATGCACCTAGAATAAAATGACTATACCAAAATAGGTAAAAAAAGAATGAAAAATAAAGCAATGACAGATAAATGAATTATGTGACAGGTACATGATTGTAAAAGTATACGTTTTCCTAAAAATAATAAATAAAGTCAGTGTGTGAGTAATCACAGAATTTAAATTCAACATTGATTTGTTATTTGTATCAAATAATAAATTATACAATTAAAATAGCAACCAGTTTGATTTTGTCTAGACTCTAGATTGTCCTATGGAGCTGGACCAGCATGTTTCCAAGCATTATTATCTTGGATATAATCCTCTAATTCGTAATATGCTTGTTTACAAAGTGTACTTTTAACATGAGTTTTAAATTTTCTTTCATTTAATTGCAATATTTCACAAGGTATTTTGTTGTAACATTTGACACAGTACACTAATATACTATATACCACTATTATAAATTAATATAAGTTGCTACTGCAATATAGACCGTTGAAACCACTATGATATAAGGTGAAGGACACAGTCATTAGAAAGGTAGGCTTTATTTTAAAGCAACCAATTTATCCAGGCATGTTGCCAAAAACTAGATTCTCCAATAATTTCCATAGCGTGTCCCCCTGTGTGTGCCCTGGCCGAAAATTATTTAAGTAAATTTGCTGTTTGGGTTTTCAAGGATATGTCTGTCGTCTGCGTGCAACCGATTCCCATAATTTTTGTTGAGGTATTTTGTGCTGTTTTTTAATATTCCTTCTCAAAATCAATGCAGGTTCTTATAACAATACGTATCAGGGCCGAAGTCTGGATTTGTGTCCGGTTGATGGCAATAGGCTTTCCCCCTATTACATGGGACTTAAACACAACTGTCGAAATGTGGGTGTACTATCAATGATGTTTAAAACTATAGATACGTTGTCCGCACTCTAAAATGACAACATGAAATGAAGCCAATTGGCCACATCGCGCTTAGTTACGCACCAACCTGTCGCGCGACACTACGTTTGTTTTTAATTTATATTGTGTGTGTAAACCTGTGCAAAACATAAAAAAACATGCCGTCGTGTGTTTTCAGACGATGTACAAAGTATACTCCAAAAGTAAAAGACAAAAACGTGTCATTCCCTTTCTTCACGCGTATAAGTAGCTATCTAGTAGGCCTATTTTCGCCGTTTTTAAGCGCCGCGATGTTGGTTCATCACGTATCTATATATAATACGTCATTGTGTACTACAGGTACACCTATGCCCAACCCTTCGGGGAAACAAGGCGCGTTGTTACGTTATGTTTGATCAACGGTTTGAAGGTGTCTTTCGGTACAGAAAGAATAATTGGGTAAACTCGGCAGAAAAATCCTTGATTCTAACAATGGCTTAGTTCACGACTGTATTGACAAGTTATTAATACTGTTTTGATCATTCTCTGTATTTAGCAGTAAGACTGTATTGTTTCTGATTCCATAAAAATATACAGCCTAGAACTATTTTAAAATGTTCTTTGTACAGATACAATCTTAAATGACAACATTTAATCAAAAGATGACGCTTTTACATCTTAACATTGATTTCCATAACCAGGTTCAACCTTCGTTGACCACGTAGAAACAAACGTTTATTATAGTGTTAAATGATTAAGTATATCCAAGTGCACAAAACAATTTGAAGACTCATTAAGGTGCTAACAACCGCTAACAGTAACTCCTAAACAATGAGGCGTCAAAGATCTCTCGACTGCTAATTATATAATTAACGACAGTTTCCTAGTCCGTGCAGAAGTTCCCATACTCTGTACTGTCGTGTACAATACGTTATGAAACAATGTTTTGTTTCGAAGATTTTATGAATGCTAAACACAGATTGAGTAGTGTCGTGGATTGAATGCTGATTGTCGTAAAGTAAAACAGACACGTCATTTAATTACCGCAAGCTATTTTGCTTTGTGATTCACGACTTCATGAGGTAGAGTTTTGTTTTCCTTTGTAAGGATATAGAATTTCAATTTTCTCGTTTTGAAATATACTGACACTTGAACGATACATTTTGATGCTATTGCTTTCAGAGGTGTCAGGCTTTTATTTAATTGCTTGTATTTTTTCATTCCTGGACTAAGGACAAAAATAAAACCATATAAAGATCAAACACACTGAACCTTGAATAAGGTACAACTTCACGAGAATATAAAGACAGCAAACAATGAACGGGTATGCGTAAAAGGACTAAGATCAAAAACCTTTACCGCACAAAGGACTAGTTTTTTGAGAGCCTCTTTATTTTTGTAACCATAATGAATTACCTACTTTGTTACTACGAGACTGTCTTGCCTTGCCACACCTTTTAAATTATTAAATGAGCCTCTTAATAGTTTTCATGAAAATTCCTATTATCCATTAAGTCCGTGATACTATTTCGTGAAACTATTTGTGCTTAGAAACGAACTCTGATTGAGGTCGAGTACGCCTTAAGGTATAACCGGTATGTTATGTCGGTGAGAGACTATTAAAATAAGAAAAAAAAACTCGATTGCCTCGAATTTAATGCGAACAAGTAAGCAGGCCTTTTGGAATGACAAAATATATGTTTACCCGTGGCTGTAATGCCTGTATTCCGCCGTAATAAGCTGTTATTAAGAATTTTGTTGAAATCCGTCGCCAAGGCTTTCAAAATAATCATCGTGGTTAATCCATGTACCTCCTGTGGAAAAATAGTAGGTACTTGGTTTCGAATAACAATGTAAAAGCTCCATCGAACAAGTTGGCAGCTTGAAATAATTATAAAAATAAATTACGAAAATAGAGCCGTTATAATATTAGTATTTGATGTTGAGACTTTCTTCCTTAGAATTGGTCAATAATGTACAGGCTGGTGTTATTGAGCCTCACCAACAAGAAATGCCAGTGCGACCGTTTGTATATATATAGTGTGAAAAAAAGCGTCAAACTTTCTTTCCCATAAAATTGATATGGCGGTGTAAGCGAACATCATCAATTCATTGACCCATGGGTTTATTGGTACAAACATGTCGGTCGAAGCAATTGACCTGAAACCGTGGTTCAGCAATCACGTCCTAATTTCATAGTCGGCTGACCACTGCCCACTCAAACCAACGACAAACTGGAATAATAGCCAGTAACTGGATTCGAATGATTTGAGCAAATAGACCAAATTGCTCGCTTTGTCCTATTACCTTATTATTTTCAGTGTTTTTTTTTCAACTCTTCACCGAAGTGTAACGAGATCTCTTACTGTGACCAATACTTACTTTGATTAACAAAGTGTCCATGAAGTATCTTTTCCATAGGAACCTACTATGCTTTGGAATGGGACTAGCTTCATTTTTGTGACTGACTCTGAAAATTGAAAAGTGAGTGTAGTTGGTTTTCATTGAAATAAATGCTTGTGATTAAGTTTGTAATAAGAGCTTTTTGGTATAAAGATTTCGAATAATAAATAAATCAAATTATTTTTAAACGGATTTCTGCCTCATCTCTTTTAAAGGTCGATTACAGCGAAGTGGTCGATTAAGTACTAACTTTTTTGTGATATTGTGCATGCCTATATTCCGCCTAGGTTTTTGAAATGATTTAGGATCCAGGTAGTATCTTGAATGAATGATAGAAAGATGATCATTTTATGTCTGAATGAATATTCCACAGCCACAAAAATTGCAAAAAAAATATGAAAAAGCCGTGTAAAAATAAATATAGTTTTTTTTTAATGCAGTTTCAATACAATCGAGAAATTAAATAAAAATATATTAACTCGAAAACTATCAAGAATTGCGGAACATACGTGGGGTATTTTCGGACAACCCTGGGCATGACGGACCACCGTGTATAATTTAAGTTGGGTTTTGTTAGGATATAATTTTTGCT
The DNA here is from genome assembly GCA_905333075.3 of Atethmia centrago. Classification (NCBI taxonomy): domain Eukaryota; kingdom Metazoa; phylum Arthropoda; class Insecta; order Lepidoptera; family Noctuidae; genus Atethmia; species Atethmia centrago. Next base: position 22,112,772 of record HG995374.1, on the reverse strand, counting down.
AGCAATGTGTAATCCGCTAGTAGAGTCTTATAATTGGACTAGTAACTGCATTTAATTATCCTGTTTAATTATGTGTAATGCTTCCTTAATTTCTTAGACACGGCTTAAGCAAGTATACATACCGATAGGCAATTGGATTCTACTTGTAGATAGGTACTTTAACATTTCGAAACAGGGGTTAGTCCCGCTATGGTATGGTCCCGGTATGGCACCCTCTTAAAATACCTATCAAAAAGTCCCGCTATGGTACCCATCTTTTAGATCTACGTTAGACAATAGAAGGTACAACTGAAAAGAAAAGTGTATCTATAAATAAATACTTTTAGGAGTGTATCAATAAAACGTCTGTTTGCGATATTAAATCAGTCTTTTATTAATTCAAAATATTTATAAAAAAATATCAAACAGTAAAACGAAATATTAATTGCAATGTAATTTTTAAAATAATCAACAATATTAATTACCAATAATCAACAATAAAAAAAATATAAAAAATCCACATCTCAGAAAAGTATTACTGTAAATATTATAAACTACAAATAAAAACAACATCCAGACATAAATATTAGTTACAAATAATCAACATTGAGAAAAGGCAGTAATTGTAAATTTATATAAACTACAAAAATAATCAACAACCAACTAGACAAATATATTAATTACAAATAATCAACATGGAGAAAAAGGCGCAAATTGTAAACATAAACTACAAAAAATAATCAACATCGAGAAAAAGTATTAAACATTTTAATAGGCTAAAAACAAAATTAAAATAAACTATTTTTTTAAATGTTCTGATCGAAATATTGACTTTGATATGTTAATCAGAAAATCACCAATGGAGATAGCTTTATTTTCGTAACTTTTTGTTAGCTTTTGAATCTGGCGGTCGATTTCTATACTTGTTCTTTTTCTTGAATTTATAGGTGATCTTTTTAGTCGAAAGCTATAACAAAAATCATCAGTTATTTAAGTTAAGCTATATTTTTTTCAGTAACCGTCTGTAATAGAAGGCGACAACCAATAATATCTACCAAAATAAATAAAATCAAATCCATTTTCAAATTCTTCTATGTACTCGTATTATGTAAAAAAATATATATCTGCTTTTAAAAATATTATATCTGCTTAAAAATATTGTCTAAAAAATACAACTTACTTGGCTTGTTTTATATCAAAGTGACATGTGTCGTTGCCAATTGTTTGCAGAAACAATAATAAACTGGGATTTTTTCCAATAATTTTGTTGAATCTGCCATTCCATGATTCCGCCAAGTTAGTTGTTCTATGGCGTTCATTATGGCAACACCAAATGAGGTCTGGATATTCAAGCCACTGAGTGACAAAATAGTCATTGAATTTGGTCATAGCTTCATCGTCGAAACTGAAAAAAATACTTATTAAACGTTCGTACTTGTAAAGCAATGAAATTAACAGGTCCTTACTGATATTGTTGTTCTTTACTTTTTTGCCATATAATTAGAGTTAAGTACTCAAACATCATTTTGGAAAGTAACCAAGATATTATACCTATTTTCCATTATATGCAGCCAGCCGTCTTCAATATCTTGTTTTGGCAAAAACGCCAAGCCTATGCATTGCTTAACATGGTTCGAGGACTCTTCGTGTTCCATGAGATTTAAAGATTTCGCTTTTTTGATAACGTTCTTTTGAAAATGTACGTTACATCCATTTATTTTGATATCAGGAAAAATCTTCGCTGCTGCATTTATTACTCCTATTTCAAAATCGAAGGTAAATTTCGATGGACGCCATTCAGGCAAAGTTTGTTTAATCAATTCGAAAACTTTTTCATAAGTTTTCCCTTCTTTGTTTTTTAACAGAATATAAAATAATGGTGCTACATTCGTGGATAACTCAGTGCTTCCCATGTCTCCATGAATGACATAAACTTGTTCGAATGGGTTTGGGCAGCCGTCGAAAGTGCCATCACCAAAGTAATGCGATACACATTTTATATATTCCTTTACTTCTGTCGAGGAAAATATAAATATTCGATTACAGTCTTCATTACAATAATCAGCCAATACATACTTATTAAATTCTTCTGGTATTATAATTTCTTCCACATTCTTAAATTGTGTTTTTGGTACGTTCAACGACTTATTTCGGTGTCTGTATAATACTGTTTTTAATTTTTTATAGTCAGGAACATTTCCTGTAAGGTGTAACCCTTTGTCTTTTAAGTTACCCATGTGTTTTTCGAAAATTTTCTGTACTGATCCGTAATTTGAATTTACTTCTTTTTTGCACTCACTTATAGCCATTTGAACTTCATTGTCTTCAAAATGTGGCACGCACTGATCACTGTGTTTATAATCTTTAATTATTGTATTATTGGTATTCTCAATAGTTATATATCCACTACATTTAATACTATTTCTCCTATTTACACAATGCCAAGTACTTGATTTTTTATTTTCTCTGCGTTTAATATATTTATGTCCGGCACGTAATAAAGTTTTTCCACCGCGTCGACTGTCAATAATTATTAAATTTACACCACGTGAACTACTTGACCCAGACATTGCAATAGATAAACTAACAAGCTATCCTAATTACTCATATCGCAAAAGTACAGCTGCAAATAGCAAACTAAACCCGGAATAATACTGTCTCTCTCTATTTTCATAAAAACAAAAGGGAAGAGCTAGATACGAATTCGAGGAAGGGCTCGTCTCTATTGTTTTACGAAAAAACCGGTTGGTCAGGTAACTACCTGAAGTGAAACGACAATTACCGAGCGTGATTTGTTTAAAAAATAGTATTAATAAATATTATCTTGCTTAACTATAATAGTTAAGAAAAGATATTTTTTATTAATACTATTTTTTTCTTAACGCATTGTATAACTTTTCTTTACAACAGTACCAAAAACTGAAGGGTACCATAGCGGGACTTTTTGATAGGTATTTTAAGAGGGTGCCATACCGGGACCATACCATAGCGGGACTAACCGCGAAACAGTGGTGGTAAACGAGAAATAGTTATTTTATACTGCTACTATCTGAATAGTAGCAGTATAAAATAACTACTTCCCGTTCAGTATTTAGTTAGACCCAGTGGTCTACCTAAATTAGCTAGCTATTGGTGCCGATTCCCTTGTTCACAAACTAAACTAAATTTAAGTTCAGTGCATCTTTTTCTTTCTATTTCATTAAGAAAAGGACAGAAGATAAATGTTAGTTTAGTCCTGTCATATTAATCAGTGCTTGACGTAAATTGACGTAATTTTAGTAGGCAAGTTTTTAATCACGTCTAAACTTGTATCGAGTAGTGGCAGGCGCTGATTAATTTGACAGGACTAAACTAAAATTTATCTTCTGTCCTTTTCTTAATGAAATAGAAAGAAAAAGATGCACTGAACTTAAATTTAGTTTAGTTTGTGAACAAGGGAATCGGCACCATTATCCGCAGATGTGATGAAGTTTACACGAAAAAAACTGATATTCCAAGTAACTCATCAAATTAATTTCTTTTTTGTTTTATCATGTTTAGATAATCGATATCTAAACATGATAAAACAAAAGAGAAATTAATTTGATGAGTTTTTTTGTTGCGGTCATCATTCGCCGCTAGTGTAGTTACTTGGAATATCAGTTGTTTTCGTAACTTCACAGTCGTGATGGGTATCGATAACTAAACGCGATAAAATAAAAATAAACAGATTTTTCATCCCATCTATTCGAAAAGAGGCGAAGGGTTCCTCGATAAGTGCGAGCAAAATGGGTCATTCTAGCGCACTTACTAAGTGCGCCGGAATGACCCATTATGGCGCACTTGCCCGGGCTATACGAGGCTAGTTTTTCAAGCTAGGATAGCAAGCTAGTGTCAGTAAGCTAGCAAGCTAGTACTTCTGGCTTCGTGTAGACAAAACTAGCTTCAGTTCTAAGCTAGTAAACTAGTAAGCTAGTTAACAAGCCCGGACAGTTTTTAATAGGATGGAGTTCTATTTTTTAGGCTAGTAGCGCCCCCACCACTGATTTTACTATCCTGGCTTGTGTACTAGCTTCATGTGGCCGGTGAAGCTAGTTTTCAGTTGACTCGTAAGCAGTAACCACGCGTTTTGTTTGTTTTCTCCGCGACGTGTTTTTTGAGATTTTAAGATGCCCAAACTAAGTACGGAGATTAATTTAAAGTTCGTACAACTGTACCGGGACCATGAATGAATGTCTGTGGAACGCCACCCTTCCAAATTATAAAGACAAGTGTAAAGGTGATTCAGCGCTACAAAAATGTGTGACGAATTAAAGACGATGGGTATTGATATGACTACCAAAGATGTAAAAAGTAAAATTAAACATTTAAGAGCAACGTATACAGCATAATTTTAGTTTTTGAAGTAAACTGTTTCAGTCGAATAGTGTTTTTTTTTCGCGTATAGATCATTTTGGAGGTGTGGTCACCTCGGTCACAGCAATAATACTAGCTTAAAATAATATAGCCTCATGTAAACAGAACTAGCATATTCCAAGCCAGGTCAGCTAGCTAAGACAGTTTAAAAGAGAACTAGCTTGCTATCCTAGCTTGAAAAACTAGCCTCGTGTAGCCCGGGCATTAGCAAGTGCGCCGGAATGGGTCATACAGTCAGTGACGAAATGACTTTTGAATTTGGAACACTATTGAATTAAAAAGTTTGAACGCAATTCGCTTCGATAAAGTCTTAGCCGTTAATAAAAAAAGCGCGCCTGCCAACACGGCATTGAACAAACAATTAAAAAAAAATACACGGGAACTTCTTATTCGTTTTTTCATTACTTTTTGTCAAAACATTACAGACAATTTTAATTTCATATTAATATAAATTTGTAATTTGGTTATGTTAATATAAATATTCGTTACTACTAAAAGCATCGCTTATTTATTTTTCTCATAGAGGGGGATGAAAAGCAGAGTGTGCCACACGGCACCAAAATTATTTAACCTCGAGCGACGTACTTTGAATCCCACGCTGCGCTTAGGATTCTACTCTAGAATCGCTTTCGCCCTGAATGCATTATTTTGGTCCCTTATGACACAATCGACTATTCTCAACTCATACTTCCAGTAACAACACTACCAGGGATCAATCAACCAACAAAAAAAAAAAAATATTTTTGCTGTTTCGTGTTTAGATATCGATACCGATATCGTCTGTGTAGTTTCGCTAGCTAATTTAATTTGACCCTGTATACTTAACTAAGCTTTTACTATCCCCAGTTAATTAACCTGAATAAGCTAGATAGATAAATATAATGAATTGATAACATCAGCAGCCTAGGTGGCTGAATTGCTTTTGCAAACCTTAGTATTTAATTGCTCTTTACGGGCAACGGGCATTCCGTTTTCACTAACACTAGACGACACCTAGTACTTATGAATTTTCAAATTTCGGCGGGTTCAGGCTTAGTAATACGCCGTTGACCTTGCTCAAATGGGCGTTCTCGTTCAAGTTTGTGTCCTAGAAAGAGTCCTTTCGGTCTGACTTATCCGCCCTGGGGCTGCAGTCTTGAGAAAGATAGCGTTCGGTTTACGACCGAAACGGTCAAAGACAAGATTATGATTTTGTCGTGCTTTGCTTGACAAGCACGACAAAATCATAATCTTGTCTTTTGACTGTCTAGGGACCCCATTAGGACTTTGCGACCGAATTCGATCATAAACAGACCGCTATCTATGTCGAGACTGCAGGCCCTGGGATTCTTCAAGCATCTACCTACCTAAATTGAGTAGCTATCATACTTTCGTGTTCATTTTAAATCATTATGTGCACATGCAACCAAATTACTTACTAGCACGCATTAACGAAAAGAATTCAAAACACATCACAGGTAGGTATTAACTGGCAAATGCTTACAACAAGACATTCTAATGTTGCTTCAAATTACGACCACTCTTGCAACAGTCGAAAACATTATAGTTACATTGTTTACAAGAAACAGGTATTTGTTACAATAAGTAAAGTACATAAGAAGCAGGTATATTATACCTACACACGTCGTTCCGCATAATCGATTTTTTTATGATGCCTTAAATTGAAGCCCGCTTAAATGAGCCATAAATTATTGGTTGTGGAGGAAAATCTATGTTTTTATTATCCAGTGAGAAAAGGCCATTGAGTTTATGGATGTGGAAAAACTCACACAAGGCTGAATCTGTGGATGATTAACAATGTTTCAGATGTAAAAAAACGACATAAGCAGTCATGGGTACGGACTGTAGACAGAAGCGAAACCTTAAAACTGTCAAATAACCTTTGTCTTTTTTTTTCAAGTTATTTGTACCTAATATCAATCATGCAAATTTCATAATTTGTAAATTAAAATTAAAATTTATACCTATGTTTTCACTGCTGGCCAAGCGCAACACGTCATATTTATAGTAGCTACAGATTAGTACAGATATACTGTTAACATTAGCATGTCGGTGACGCGAACCCATAAGATTTTCTCCTACCAAAAATCGCACAACGCGAAAAGCGTAAAGAAGTTTTCATTTAAAAAAAAACCTTGACTAAAAATAATTTCGGCAAGTTTAGATCAAATTACTATCGGGATAAATATACGTTGTGCTACTTTGAAAGTAGTATTCACAGATATTTTAACGATTCCATGCGGCACGGCTACCTACATTGAAATTACTTTCTGTTCGCGTATCGTATGATCGCGCATTTCATTAAAACTGTTCACTGCTCTACCACTGTTTTAATGAGAGAGCGCTTTATTTATTTGACGCCTATTGTTCTTTATGTGTTATGGTATTTTCCTTATTATCTTCAAATCATAAATATGTAGAAGCTAAACGTACAGTTAAACATTCAACTCAACAAAAGAAAAAAAATCCTGTGAGACATGAGCGAAGGCAATCAAAGTTTGTTTTAAACTTTCTCAGGCAATACGAAAGTACTTTTAGACCACTTTTAGAAGTAGCTTTCACGTCTGTAAAGCCTTATACCAACTTTTAGCTCACACTGTCTTCAGCAATAAGCCCGCCCTAACTCCTTGTTTATTACAGCTCGTAGTGTCAGGAAAAAGTTACATTAGTGTCAGCCTATGTCATGCGGACACAATGACAAAGAGCCCATTATTAGGGTCATTGTCGCCGTGGGTAGTAAGTCGATACTTAGTGATACTTAATTGTAGGTCAAATCCACACTACCTTTCGTTTAGTGTTGGGGGGAATAGTGGAAACAAAAACTTTTACTTGTAACATTTATTAGATAAAAAAACGTCAATATTTTAGAACATTAAATTAATTTTACTGAATGTAAACGTCACAATCGTAATAAAAAGATTACGAATGAGTCGAATGACTTCAAAGTAATTGAAATAGTGGAATGAATTGTAAATTGTAAGTAATTGTGTTCCACATTTCCATTGTGCCAAGAAGAAATAAAAAAAATAGAGGAAAATGGCGTCGAACCACATCTCTACAACACACTGAGAAACTCTCTCATTTTTTGTATTTGGACAAAACGACGAGTAATTTGGAAATCACTAACCTGAATTTGGTGTGAACGGTAACTAAGCAATTAGTGAATTCGCGTTTTCTTTAAAATATGTGTTAAGTATGTACCTATGTAGGTATATTATATTAACCAACAAACTCGGCAAATAGACATTCTCTTGAAAGCTTTTTGCTTTTCCCGAAAGCGGGACTGCTTAGAGCGCTTATAAACACCTGTGTCCGATCTTCCTTAGCAAGCCATAGATTAGATTCTCGGGTTCTCCTGATACCTATTTGAAATTGAGAACGTCTCACTCAAATGGAGACTTTTAACTAATCGGATGCGAGCTTCAAAAAGTGTCATCTTCAATTCCTGATCGTTCAGAATCGTTTTATAACGTGTTTTGTCATTCCTGGATGTGGAGGTTTATTTTGTAAGACCACACTACAAAAGAAACCTCCACATCCAGGAATGATAATAAATACGTTACAAAATGATTAATAGCACTGATCACAATGATTCAAATACTATAGATTAAATAATGCAATTTATTCCGCTACCGTAGTTATTTACGCAAGTCTTAGTGGACTATGAGATACATCCGACATTGCACTCACGCTGTTGAGTAGCTGTTCCTTCCGTATGATGGCTAATCAGCACCTACTGCAGTTAATAAGCATTTGCTTCATTTCCAACTATATGTGTGGAAATGAATTAATTTCCTGGTTAACGGATGAAAACACTCCTTGATTATGATCAAAGAGTGTTTTCATCCGTTAACCAGGAAATTACCTAACAATATTTGTCCGTATTACCAATGTTACATACTCAAAGAATGTCTTTAGTTAAATTAGCGTCAAGGCAAAACTAACAAAAACAAAATAGTTTTTGGTACACAAGGTTGTGTGGACAAGATTAAAAAGACATTTTAAATCAGCCTAGAGTCAAAAGGTTAACCAAAATCGTTGCTAATGAAAAGATTTTTTGTTGTACATACAGGTTAGAAAGTCACAACTACATACGATTTAGAATCCACACAAAAAAACTTCTTGAAGAACAATCGAGTATTGTTGGAATTTACGAGCGACAAAAAAAAACAATACAGTAGCTGACGATACGGAAGCAGTTGTCGGTAAGTGGCAAGATATTTTGTAGCAATTGGCCATTCTGAACACTGTGACATAATTTTGGCAGACCAGAAAAAATCGTTACATCATCGTCCAATTCTAAATTCACGGAAAATAGAAGTCTACAGTGACTTTAATGGTTTGGTTATAAAAGTCTTAAGTAATTACTCGTAGTTAGTAAGGTACTTTTAATGAGAGAACCTGTTTAGCATTTGAATGCGTAGCCCGACGTAAAATATCGGCGCCTGTGTCGCTGGCCGCGGTTATGTAAATCGTGCACAGCTGCGACTTTCTTCTGTGTGGACACACACACGCACAATTAGCGTGGGGAATCGTATCGGCTATAGACTCTGTAGTTAGAGCGTCGACGTGAAAACTGTCTGTATTTGTGAGGCTGATTGATAAGGCTGATTTGCTTGCAAGTCTGTTTTGGTTACTTGAGAAAACAAAAGTCTTTGTCTAATCGAATATTTCAGAATTTCAGATTGGTCAATCAATCGGTTCTCTTTAATAAACGGTTGTCTTTCATAAAATAAATATTGCAGTAGGTAGACGATTTGCATTTCATAAATAATTTAAAAAGATTTTTTGATTATTTTCTCTGTTTGTATTGCTAACACAAAACGTAAGTCAGCAAAGACATTGGAGACTCCATCCATACTCCATACTAATATGTATTACTAGATGCGCCCCGCGGTTTCACCCGCATAAGTTTTGACCCCGTGGGTATGTCGGGATAAAAAGTATTCTATGTGTTATTCCTGGTTATAAACTATCTGTGTGCCAAATTTCATCCAAATCCGTTCAGTACTTTTTGCGTGTAAGTGTAACAAACATCCATCCATCCATTCTTACAAACTTTCGCATTTATAATATTAGTAGGATAAATTCGAAAGTAACTCAGTATGTCTGTATGTTCCCTTTTCACGCCTAAACCACTGAACAGATTTCGATAAAATTTGGCAACGAGATAGAGGGCATCCTGGGGACATAGCTACTTTTTGTTTAAAAAATAATCCTAAAGATAGATAGATATAGGGGATGAAAATTTGAATGGAGAACTTAGAATTTCTTAAGTTAGGGATATGAAGATTCTTTATGCTTTTGATAAGAAATAAAACAGTTTGTGTTTCAGCGGTCTTGTAAATCATCCAACAAGTTTTTTAAAAATGTTTACGGAATAAAAAGAATGTGTAAGTACCTCTTTTTAAGAGATTTAAGAAATTGGAAATATAGTCAGAGTCCGTATCTTAAGGTAATATTTACTTTAGTATTTATTTAATTAAAATCCGTCCACCCGCTTAAAAAGTTATTACAATAATTTAAAGTTATCTAGAGTATTTCAAATCAATGGTGATTATATTAAAATTAATTATTATTATTTTTAACACGTTCACTTGAACATATCAAATATCGCAGCTCTATGCGATATTGTACATCATTTTTTCAAACAAACTGGAGCGGCGTCTAATGACGTTGTGCAAATAGCTGGTGATATCAGTATTAGTATATATTGCGCTGACGTCCTGGGACGTCGACGTTCATATACACCATGCTTCAACTTATATATAAACTGCACCTACCCCCGCGACACGCACAGTTCGACTGATGTAATGACACAGACGTTGTGCGCGGCCAAAGTAAGTACTTAGCATCAAGACGGAATGCCATCGAAGATGGTGAAAAAACATTGGTGCGGTGTAGAACTAGAATTTTGAGAGTTCGATATTTTGTGGCACAATAATCCAACTTTTAAATATTAGTATGGCCAGAAACCATACCATGACGTCGTGCTCAATAAATCGAGTTTTAGATGGACGTGAATTATCACGTCCATCGCAAATGTGGCGCACCGTTTTAACGTTGCGCCACATTATATCTACCAATATGTGACGTACACATACGTGGTTCGCATGAACGTGTTACGTTAGAATCATAAAAAACCTGTTTAATTAAAAAAAATACGATTATTTGCATTTATTATCTGTCTATTAACCTTTCACGCTTTAACGAATGAATTGATTTGGATGATAGGTATACCTAGGATACTTTTTATCCTGGTAGCACTTTGCCGTGGAATAATTTCCGACATCCACGCGGGCAAAGCCTCGGGCTTGTAGAAATAATAATAAAAAAAAAAACTTAATTAATAAAACACACATGATTGTCTTGTAAAATTTATTTCTAAATCTGTAAAAGAACATGATTGCTTGATTATAATAGCGAATTCCAAACATGATTACTTTCGATTCAGTTAATAATTGACATTGTTCTTATGAGAAAATAAATAAATGGAAAATACTAAATAGATGTATACCTATGTATACACGTGACGAGATCGGATGACCGGATTCGACAATAATTGTCGAATCCGGTCATCCGATCTCGTCGTTTATGCTTTTCCTACATTTACTTCCTAATTATTAGGAAGTAGATGTAGGAAAAGCATAAATTATACTACTATTCTTTTTTTGGGTGGGAAATTATCAATTTTTTTGATCATTTCGGAGGATGTGTCAGACTCTTACTGACCCACCCGTGTTCTTTCCGTTGCCTGTGTGTTGCCAGAGACCACGGTATCCCTGTCGGACTTTCCCGCGACCCCGGCTGATAAAAAATATATATATCTGGGATTGGTGTTGGATTGATGTTGCATGCAGTGACCGATATAATTAAAGCATAATATTTTAAGCATGTAATTAAAAGTTTTAATTAATCAGCATTGCAATTCAGCGAGGAAATGCCGCCAGCATCCTCGTTACAATGCCCCGAGGGCCTTTTTTAAGCTTAACTTAGTTTTAATTTAATTTAGTTAATGTTAATAATCATCTTGTAATTTGTTTATGTAAATAAATATATTATTAAAAGTGAATCAGTTGACATCTTTTATTGATGAAGAAGTGTCTAAAATAACATGATAATATTTATGTTATGAGTAGGTTATATGTGTTTGATATTTCGATGGGACTTGAGCGGAATATTGCAGCTAGCTAATAAGAAGTCGAGTGTGAAGGTTACAATTAAGCATGCGAAATTATAATTAGGTACAGGAAAAAAGACGTTAAAAAGTAACGTTTCTAAAAACGAAATTAATAAGTTATGCAGAATTTTGTCATACGATTCACTCTGAAACACCTGATTAACTCTGATCAACCATCAGCTTCCAATTTAAAAGGTTACGCATAAGCGGTCATGTTGAACAAAACGAATAAATACAGGCTTGAGGCAGTGACCGGAGCAGGTGGGGGAGGGGCTTATCATAACTTTCACTCAAATACATCTCAACACGACCTCGAGACATTTGGGCAGCGACCGGTAATAAAATCAAAACATTCCGGTGTCCACGCATGGTTCAAAATCCAACGCTGCGTTTGTAAGCGAGTAAGGTATCATTATCAAGCCTACGTGGTAATGTTCTTTGCACGATTGGATTTTATCGCATGATTTAAGCTTACTGGCAGTTACCGGCCCGTGGTCGTACCTTAGTTACAATTAGTGAAAGTCGGAACGACACTGATGCATACGATGATACGACATTGACACAACAAATGAATCACGTTCTATCATTGGCTGAATCGATTCATTTGCGTGGTTTCATTTGTGCTGGTATTACCTCAATTACTGAACTTGACGAAGAAAATCAAGCAAGAAAATCACGTTCAAATAAATGAAGAACGTGGAAATACCATCATTAATAAAATAGTGACGATGAGTTTTTTGACTGTTTGTCTGGATGTATGTTCCGGATTGGCGCATACACGGCTGAACGGATTTGGATGAAATTTGGCACACAAATAGTTTATAACATGGATTAACACAGCGTAATTTTAATTCCGCTAGTACTTTCCCGTGGGATATTTTCCGATGTCCATGCGGCCGAAGCCGCGGGCAAAGCCTACTTAGCTAGTCATCATCTAAGTCTTAACATCAGACGTTCTGCTTTCAGTTTTATGAGATTCGGGCGGTATAACAGTGACAAAGTAACAAATAAATTACCTCCGTTCTCTATTTAATCATGAAAATACATTTATTTAAAGTTTGAAGGAAGTGAGGCTAATCAATTCCTGCATGGATTTCTGCTATAAAAGTTGATGGTACTGAGTCTAATTAAACGATTAGCGATTGTGATAGTAATTATGTCAAGGCTCCATCAATCCAGTGTGCGGAACGCATGGATATTTTTTGTTAAGTAACCGTAGTTATAGAGTTCATCTCAGTGTTCTAGACTAGGCATTAGATTTATTGAAAGACACGTGAAAACATAATTATAGAACATTATCAGAGCCTTTTCTTTCGAATATCAGATTGTGGATCTTGTTATTTCTGGGCCCGGATTTTCTTATACTTACGTCAAAATAGTTGCACATAAAAGTTTTTGTAAAATATGCATTTCCAACATCTTCGATAAGTTAATTCGCTACTTCTTTTTGTAATTTTATTACGATGAAAAAAAATATGCCATTATGCTGTGTAATGTCTTTTCTCGCAGCTGTTTCCGTCATGTTCTTTTTATTTTACTGAGTAATTCTGGAAGTAAAAGTTGAGTCATTGAGTTTAATTAATCTTCACCAGTTTTTTCCGTCTTCTAGCACTTACTTACAATATTGTTTGAAGTACAAGCTTTGCCGTAGAAGCTTTTTCGACGAATAAAATATTTTTTTATATCATTTCTGCGTTAGTGACCAAAACAGCTTTAAATATGTACTAACACTCAGAATAACCAAAATATTGTGTAAAAATATATGTATTTATGTAATATACAAAAACAGATATTGAGAAACGCGACATACAAAAAAAAAAATCAAATTGTGCTCTTGTCTATCATTCTAATATTTTTGCGTAATAGGAAAATTTGATAAAACAAGTCACACGCAGCAGGTATCAAGGTGAACAAAAATTGATTTGGACAAACATCAATTTGTAGCTAAATCATTGAATGGCATAATAAGGATAAAACCTGTGGAGTCCACCATAATTATCTGGTCAAGTCTATGCTTAACGGGTCAAACGTCCTTTTGAAGGATCGTCCGGGATGAAAGACTAACATTACATAACATCTCACCTGTAATTCCTCGAATGGTTAGGCAGAAGTGTAGGTAAGTATAGTACACTCAGATTTCGCCAGTTATGAATCCTAATCAATATTATAAATGCGAAAGTGAGTTTGTTTGTTTGTTACGATTTCACGCTAAAACGGCTGATCAGATTTGGACATAGGATACTTTTTATCCCGAAATTCTCACGGGATCGACACTTATAACCGCGAGCCACAGCTAGTAATATTATAAAGAGAAAAGATTAGATTTTTTATGTTTGTTTGTTAAGCTTTCACGCTAAAACGCCTGATCAGATTTGGACAAAGGATACTTTTTATCCCGAAATTCTCACGGGATCGAGACTTATAACCGCGAGCCACAGCTAGTAATATTATAAAGAGAAAAGATTTGATTTTTTATGTTCTGCGGATTTGGTACATCATGAATTGGATTAGAACATATACTACATTTTATCCCGATATTTCCACGGGATCGAGAGTTACGCGGGCGAAACCGCGGGGTGCAGCTAGTACAATAATAAGCCACAATAAATGAATCAGTTAAGAGAAATCCACTGATTCCAAACTAGTTGCTGGTCGCTATACATTACCCATTTTTTCATTTTTTATTAGCACATAAATTCCGTCATTGTACTAAAATTACTTCTCACTGATTTCATCAAAGTAAAGTAAAAACCAAATAAATAATTTAATAGTTTCTAGAAGCTATTAATTACTAATTGTAGAAAGTTAATTCTGTAAGAAATATTAATGAGTTTAGAGTTTGCAGTACAGAATATAACGTTTGTTAGAATTCGATTCCCGTTATTTTAGCTATATACCTAGTTACCTCGATACGAGTAACTATGGAAATATGAGAAGGCAATCCGAGTATGTTTTTAATTGCATTTAAGAAACGGGCACAAAAACCGATAGAATTTTTAAAACATCATCATCAGCCTAGCCTTTTTCCCAACTATGTTGGGGTCGGCTTCCAGTCTTACCGGATACAGCTGAATACCAGTATTTTACATGGAGCGACTGCCTATCTGACCTCCACAACCCAGTTACTGGGTAACACACGATACCCCTTGCTAAGACTGGTTGTCAGACTTTCGAGCTTCTGACGACTCGTAACGACTGAATTTTGAAAACAATGGTTATAATAATGGTTATATTCTTGTGAGTACTGAGTAGAGTAGATTCAAAATTTTATTTTACGATAGTAACTAGTTGTTACATAGTTACATAGGCGGCTAGGCATGTTTGCGCATGAGCACTTAGCAACTGAATTACAAAACATCTATGGGTTACAAATAAGTATAATTCTAGCTTCATAAATAACAACACAAATATAAATTTTATTTATATAGATAAAAGTGACTGAAGCGTGTTAAAACTTAAACAAAACCGGCCAAGCGCGAGTCGGACTCGCGCACGAAGGGTTCCGTACCATTATCTACAAAAACGGCAAAAAAAATCATGTCCGTTGTATGGGAGCCCCCTTAAATATTTATTTTTCTCTGATTTTTTTGTATTTGTTGTTATAGAGGCAACAGAAATATATCATCTGTGAAATTTCAATAGTCTAACTATCACGGTTCATGAGATACTGCCTGGTGACTGATGGCCAGACAGACAGACGGACAAGTAATAGGGTCCCGTTTTACCCTTTGGGTACGGAACCCTAAAATAATAAGACTTCATTACGTAATGTCGTGGTATTCAAATGTTTATTTACGTACATATAAAAGACATCAACGCGCTCGATTTTGGAGGTGTTTCAAATTATTTTTATATTAATTGTACTTAACTGGTTTATTATAAGATTAAAAATAACGAGTTAAACTAATATCTATAGGTGACTATGTATTAATAATAGATTTTCGAGTAAATAACGTGCGTCGGATATTCTGGTGTAATTTAGAGAAATGATATCATGTCGTTTATTATCTCTTCATATTGACGATAGACAATGCGTTCTTTAAATATTGTTTATTAAATCATACATTACGTTTAAGGAATATTTATTCAGCGATCGCGCAATAGCTGTAGAAAGTGGGGCTTTTAAATCAACTTCTTCGAAAGCTGTTTCGTAATATGTGTTTTGCAGTTCCTATAGTGACTCAGAAACCATTCGATAACATCCAAAGTGTTGACAATTTGGAGATACAATATACTTGGACACGACA
The DNA here is from genome assembly GCA_905333075.3 of Atethmia centrago. Lineage (NCBI taxonomy): Eukaryota > Metazoa > Arthropoda > Insecta > Lepidoptera > Noctuidae > Atethmia > Atethmia centrago. Next base: position 22,096,971 of record HG995374.1, on the reverse strand, counting down.
AATTACACAAAATAGAATGATATTGTTTTTGTGTGAAAGCAGACAGTTGGAAAAATACTGAAGGTTACCTGAATTTAAATAAATTAGGCAATCCAAAGTTAGCAAGAATGAGTCCTAAGTCGGCCAAACAGATATAGAACAGGCCAATCCGTTAAGTAGATAAAATGCTAAGAATTTTAAATAGTAGAACTCTACAGAATTTGGAATTTTGCATGCACTTTGCGTAACACGAATCTAAATGCAAAGTATCATAAAATGCAAAGTACCTTGTTTATTTTAAACACAATCATTATTCCAAATCGAACACCCAAATTACGTTTCAAATTATATTCCAATTACATTTAAGCAACCCGACCTCTACGGTTACTTTAACTTGTCATGTAATGAATGACAGTGCTAAGTAAGTATTAAGTTTAAAGAGCAGTGAGGAACGGAAAGTTGGAGCGTTAAGAAAAAAAAGCAAGGTTGAGGAATATCGTGGCTTTTGTTTTCTCTTTTAATCTTACACACGGTGTCTACATCTCTTTATCTACTTTCTTATCGCAGGTATGCTGGAAGAGATTTCTTTAGAAATAAGCATCACCTTTGTACGTATTTTTCTGTTCCTTTCTTCTTGTCTGGTTATATTTGTGTACATAAATTGTTAAATAAATATATAATTCCACTAAAATCATTATGCTATGTTGGATTCCCAAGAATCCAACATAGCACTTTTATTCAGGCATTCATTTTGGTGTCGTCTAATGTTAGTGAAAATTGGCATTACTTTTTCTGTACCTTCAACTAGGTTTAAAGATATTTAATCTCAAAAAGATACTAAGTCACTGACATGAGCATAATGCTTCTTAGCTAAATTATAAATATGAAGTTCGTCACAATCGTCATCAATTAACTAATATTATAAATGCAAAAGTGAGTTCGCTTGTAGGTACATTTGTTTCTTTGTTTGTTACGTTTGAAACTAAAATGGCTGAACAAATTTGGATGAAATTTGGCACACGGGTAGACCATGACCTGACACAGAATGCTTTTTATCCCGATATTCCTTTATATACTTTTATCCCGATATGATTGATTGATCGATTCCCACGGAGTCGAGACTTATGCGGGTGAAACCGAAGGCGCAGCTAGTTATTTATATAGACCCATCCAATCCAATTAATTTAGTTTTTAGGAAGGGCATTATTTGCTTTTAAATATTCAGCTAATTGAGTCTTGAATGAGTGTATTTTATTTTTACACACATACAAAGCTACCTCCCTCTTCTCCCGCTCGATTGAGCAAGTAGTTGATGTAGCCCAACTCTTGGTTCTTACAGAAACCATCTTATGACTTGTTAATTACGTAAGGCTAAATCTAAACATAGGCACTAATTGTACGCGTTTAGTGACGCAATATTACATGTTAACTTGGGTTTGTTGACAGCTATTGTTAATTACATAAACAGTTAAACTTTAATGGTTGGGCAGTTAGCAATAAGAACGTTTCTTTGACTATAGCAATTAACGATTTCTGTTTGAAACAGTGTCGTTTTTGTTGAATTCGAAAACCTTTTCCTTGAAAAGCGTTAAGGTCTCGTAAAATCTCAAAATCCTAATCGTAAAGGACATACAAATACCCGTAAAGCCCTTGTCCCTCTGTCAGCGATTAGCTAGAAGCAAGTAGAACTAGTAACTAAAAACGAGTTGTTTGTTTGTTTTCGCCGGTGGTGTGAACAGTCAGGGATCAACTATTTATATATGTATCTCTTTTACTGATACGAGACCTGCAATCTTTTGTACGTTTCTTGAGCCAGTAAATAGCCGATCGCTAGTCGCTTCCTCGTCGGCTATGGGACAAGTGCCAATTATATTTAGTAAAGTAACATTACGACTTCGCACATCGTAGCTATACCATTTTTTTGTGGTATATTACGAGTACCAAATAACTTTTCCCGCTCTGGGCGGAACGGGAGGGCGTGTCAGACTCTTACTGATTAAAACCCACCCGTGTTCCTTCTGTTGCCTGTGCGTCGCTAGACGCCACGATATCCTTTTCGGACTTTCCCGCGACCCCGGCGGACCCCGTCAGTTATGCTGACATCTCTGTGAGGCGTGCATGGAACACAACGCGCCGTCGTCGACCCGGGCCTGGTCCTTTTCGAACGGTGAGCTACCCACAGCTCACCGTCCGCCAGCCTGCACCTACGGTGGCTGGAAATCCGCCTGGGATTCCCGACGCCCAGGGCGTCTCCTGCGGTGACTAGGGGCGTGAGGGCGCGAAATTTGCCTCTCCCTCACCCGTTCCGCCTCCTCCTTCGCGAGCATTACAGGTAACAAAAGTTGCTGTTTTGATCGTAGCTGGAGCAAAAGGGCAACATCAAAGGCACTGTAAGTAGTTTCGTTGATGCACAATAATGCCATAGAACCCGTTTACATTATAACAGCAATTACGGACTGCCTTATTAACAGCACCATTGAGCTGTAATTACAGAAAGCTATGGCCGCCGTAATATCATCTGTAATAGATTGTAATTTACCATTCAACGATCGTTAACTGAGAATGAATGAGCAGAGAATCTTGACCTAATAAGCTATTTATTTAATGAATTTAATGAAAAACTTGGTAATTAATCCATTGAGTAAAAGGTTAGCGTATAAATAATGTACAATTGCTTATTATTTAATTAAATACAAGAATACATGATTATTTATTATTTAAATAGCTATATAGATATAAGATAAAGCAGAAAAAAAATTGCTTTTGTTTTTTTTCTGCTTTATCCTATGCAAGTTGTTGACTCGCACTTGACCATTTTTCAGATCTTCTGATTTATCCCGGACATGTATTTTATTGAATATTCTTACGTGTCATTTTGCATAACATTATAACTGGAAACTAATTAAAGAATCCGCTGCTTATTAACAAAATTGCATTATTAAACAGTTTGATTACAGTTTTATGGTTAATCACTTCCGTGGAGAAGTTATTTGTACTTACATGCCTTTTACCTCTACTTATAAGACGCAAAACTAATCCTTTTTAAATGTTTGGGATCTTGAATCATACATAATTTCTGTGTAGATTCTAATAGCAATTATTTTGTATGTAAATTACGTTTGCATTATGTAAATTAAGTAAATTAACGGACCTTGAAATTATCTATTTTCTTTTTAATTTAATTTAATTTCAAGCATCTCAACAATGATACAGTTGAGTTAATCAATTATGAAAACGAATTCGAAATTTCTCTCGTAATAAGAAAATTGTAGAAATTCAAAAAGTAACGTGATACAATTTGAAATTACCTACCTAGAGATAAATCAGTTGTGATCAGTGCCACAGGTCGAAACTGTTTTCAACTAACTTGGTATTATAATTCCTTTTTTCAGACACATTTATATGCTCATACATAAACTATGAAAAGGATATAATAATGAGACTTTCTTGATTCTAAAGGATATTTTAGAAAGTGGCCAACGAATGGTCGTGTGTGTATCAAACACCAATGTTGGGTATTGGGCACACTCTGTGGGCACACCATTTTGCCATTTACTGGCCTAGCTTGCTCATGTAAATATGATGTATCCAATGTGGACAATTTACCTACGCAGGATCCATTACATTAGCAGCAATTTGGAAAGAACGTACAAAATTTCAAATAAATGTCCGAGACAACCTTGCACCTACATAACACAGTGCAGTTTAAACTATTATCAAGAGGAAGTTGTAACAATGAATCAAACCTTCAAACCTTCTCAACAACAAATATAATATTAATATGATAAACAGTACCTACCTATGTTTTGAAGATACAATCGTGATATGCATTGTGAATACAAATCCCGAACTAATCTGAAGTTTATTACTTTTTAATGGGACTCTTAAGATATATTTAAAGATACGTTGTTTGTCTGCTGACACTTCATTGTAATATCGGCACTTGGGCTCTAAGTAGGAGCGCCTATTCCGGTTACTGTAAGACAATCCGAAGTCTGTTTTACAGGTCGAGGTTGAATTAAACGGTGACGGTCTAATTGTGTTCTTGGATCTAGTCTCAGTCATAACGACAGTTACTATGAATAGCGTGTATTATACACAGTTAAGTTTAATAACATGCATTATAGCCGGAAGTAAATAATAGCGAAGGTTAGTGGGACAATTTGTGCGTCTTGCACATCATAGTCTGACACCAATCTATGATTACGATACGTACCTAGTGTACCTACATCAACACCCGAAAGCAGCTGTCATGTTGGTTTCTATGATTGGTCCGTTAAAAACAAAACACTATTTTTTTTGGATGGGAAATCATCAAATAACTTCTCCCGCTCTGGGCGGAGCGGGAGGGTGTGTCAGAGTCTTTCTGACTTAAATCCACCCGTATTCCTTCCGTTGCCTGTGTTGCGGGGGCCTCGGTGACCGATTAGTACCTTCCCGCGACCCCGGCAGGCACCGGTCCTAGTGGACCCCTACATTTGTGCTGACGACATCTCTTTGAGGCGCGCGTGGAATACAACGCGCCGTCGACCCGGGCCTGGTCCTTACCGGACGGTGAGCTACCCATTGCTCACCGTCCGCAAGCCCGCGCCTACGGTGGCCGGAAATCCGCCCGGGAAAAACAAAAAAACAATATAAAAACACTTGTGTTAAACACAAAACACATTAGCATTATTTAATACACACCTATTTATGAGGTGCCGCACTCCGTCAACCGTTACCTCGACGATACCGCGCTAGACTTTCGTAAACCAACAGTGTGATTGATAAATATATCACGTAAAGTCGGTTTCATCATATTGGCATTCGGTGAACGGCAACACCAATTGTTTTACGTTGTGCATTCTGAATGTGTAACCCTTTTTTTGACTGTATTGAATTGTACGAGCAAGAAACGTATCAATCGACCTTCTAGGCGTTTGTTTGACGCAACTAATGTGTGACTTATGTCAAGAAGGAGATAAATATTGCTGTTTCACGTTGTTTATGTCACCTGTGCAGGTAAAAGGTTTACGTAACGAGAAGTGAGTGAGTAACACACAATGCCAATGCACGCTGGTGTAACAACTAACAATATTCAGAGATATTACCGCAACTCAAGAAAAACTTATTGTTGACATAAACTATCAGCAGGAAAACACGCTGACTGTATAGTACCTACGTAAGATGATACCGACAGTCCGTTATGGTCATTATGGCCATATGTATGTCGTCGGTGAACGATGTTTTATGCTTCACGTAGAGGGGCAGTTAGTATCACATTACCTTCAATGCACTATTGCCCCATTTGCCCCTTTCAAACCTAGATACATACCTAATCGAGTTGAGCAAATGCGTGTCGGCAATATGCTTGGCACTCAAAGTATCCACTTTGCGTAAATTGAACGCCAACTATAGCAAGCGTATTCATTTTTTTCTTGATATTTGCCATATGGATTTAAGATTATGTTGATGAACTTATGAAAATTCGGATTGAGCCGCGCGCCAGTGCGCCACGCTCTCCTTAGATTTTCGTGAAAATAGGAACTGCATACTTGAGTCATTTTTCCTTAGCTTTTTTTATTTGTTATATTATCACTTGGACTTAAGTAGTTGGTTCGTTTTCTTCAAAGCATCAATAAAAACATCATTTATAGGTATATTATTATGTATCAAGACATCATTTTTATCTTTTCCCCATCCGTTCAGCGCATTGCGCATATTGCACCACTGCAGTACATAATAGCTACTTTTTTCTTCCTCAAATTACTCTTCATAATCAGCCTATAATTTTCCCACTGCTGGGAGACAGGACTCCCATCGGTGATAGGGAGTCGGCCGTAATCTACCACGCGGGCCCAGTGCGAAATGTTAGATGTCATGTCTTCGAATTGTTGGTTCTAGGACATGCCATGTATCCTCATGATGTTTTCCTTCACCGTTTTGAGAGAAGTGGTGATGAAATAATTTACATAAAGTAAAGCACCTGTCTTGGTTCGAACCTTCAACTCGTAAGTCGAAGCCGATACCACTGGTCACTCAAGCACTGGGCAAATTGCTCTTGCTTACGCGTAATATGAAAGTAATTTACTCGTTCATTACATTATTTTTGTTCGTGTATTTGTTATCCATCTAATGTATTCGTGTCTCGTGTAATGTGTAATTATGTTAAATGGCGAAGAGAAGACGAAAGAACTCAGTTGGTGCACACTATCGGTGCCGTGGCCGTGGGAGCACAGTCGATTGTTTTCCCTACAATGGTCACGAAAGAAATGGAGGACATTCTGATAAGTACAACCATTCTGTGAAATTATTATTTCGTTCACATGATTTATAGTCAATTATAACAGCTACTATAATATGTTAGCGCGGTTAGCACCTTGTTTCGTCAGTCAACTTTTGAGGATTATAACAACAGCTTGTTTATTCCTAGGTTTAATTATCTGATTTTATCGGCTCTCGGTACAATTAAATAATTATATAGAGATGTGAATTAAGTATGGTACTTGAGTATCGAGCAATACCTCTTTTTGATTTGATAAAAGAAAGCACTCAGCGGAAACAATGTGGATCGTATTGCTGTCAATATAATATTGATTTATAATTTGTAACCATTCAAAGTGGATAAGCATTATTAGTCTTCTTTCTCAATTTCCCAAACGATAAAAGCAGTACGAGTTGCGTACTAATGGACACCACGTGTAGGAATGAAGTGTTAAGACCTACAATGTTAGTAATTGTTGTCATATCATACCACAAGTAAGCTGCAACCCTTCCTAAAGCTGATTGAAGTCCAGACTTTCCTGGTGAAGGTATATTTATTTTTAATTCTAAGTAGATGTACAAAAGGAGATATTTAATTGTATGTGTAGTGTACTTGCCATGCTTTAGTTATCAAAAACAATCATTGTAACTGTGATTAATGGACTCTTGTTCAACAATTTGCCACCTGCTGATGAATAGAAAACGTCTTAGCAACATCCGATTTTGGTAGTCAAGCAAATTACAACTATTATGAAGATATGATAGTAATTAAAAATAACATTACTTAATGTATTAAAAAGTCAATATAACAAACCTTACAGTTAGTCCACCGGCACTGGTGCACAACTTGTAAAATATACGGTGTTTATACGTTTGTTCACCCAGGCAACAAGTTAGCCAACTTTCTATCGGCCTATCAATTACACAAACACAATGCTCGCTTTTATAACTGGGGTTTCACACAAATTTCTTAATATAATCCTATAATTTCGCTCATAAGTTAGTTGAGCGTGAAAGAAGAGACGTAAACGTGAAGAGGTCTGGTAAAGACGCGCGTGTTTTCCCGCGGCGGAGGTTCGACTGCGCGCGCGCCGCTGGAGAAACTCGAGAGAAAAGTATCGTCCCCCTGCGCGGCGCAACAGCTGTTACATCAATGCTGATATTGTTTGCCACCTCAGTTTTTGCTAACTAATAAATGAGAGGCAAGTTAAATGCCCGTGCTGTCACTTCCGGCCGCTCGGTGCCTATCACCGTGACATCAGACTAGACGTAAACTGAGTCAACTTCTTGCAATGGTAGTTCCAATTGTTTTGTTTATTTACATAATTATACTGGCGAAGAAAAAAGTAAGGTAAAATGGTACTTAAAGACTTATGAAGTATTCACTTTTTCTTCGATTTTTTTTTGTTTTCAGTTACCTACTTAAACTAATTTCATGTACGTCTGTCGAATTAAAAAGACAGATAGTGAAATGATGAATGCAAGTCAATTTATCGGTAAATATTTTAATCTCTGCTCAATCGGATAATTTATCAGATGCTGTGTGAAAGCCGATTTTTATATTGATAGCGATTTTCTGTCAAACATACAGTTTTTTCTCCGCTTGTTCAAAAAGTCCGTCATTGTAGCGTACCAGAGCGGGGATAAAAAAAAAATATTTTCTTATAGGGGATTTTTTTTTGTATGATACCAACGAGCTTACAAAAACGAAATAGTAGATTATTAGCCAAGGGGATAAAGCAGTGTCTTCTGTCAAGGGTGACGATTTAAATCGCGAGCGTAACGAAGTACTCGAGGTTTACTCCCGAGCGTAGCGAGGGTATAGAGGCATGAGGAACAGGGTGTAAAGTTCACTCATCCTCCATAGAAAAGGGAGGATCCTCCGACCAGACGGGTGTCGTGTCTGGTGGGCAACTGCCCGACGGTTGATGTCGGGATGTTGTATATATGCTAGTTGCGCGGTAAACTCTGCTTGCGCGATGCAGGATTTTGCGTGACGTCAGTGTGATGCGTAGTTCGTATGTGGCGCTGTAGATGCCGCCACATCACTCCCCTCCGGAGACCGGAGGTCGATAGTGGGCTGAGTCTTGTATCTTGCGATGCTTGCCAGTGCCAGGTGTGGGTTCCAGTGGGTCGGAACCGGTTGTCGTATAGTTCGCGGTGGGTCGGAACTGTCTGCGGTGATGATGCCCCAGTGAGTCGGGGTGGCGCTGCGTTATGCTCCAGTGAGTCGGACGTGGTACAGCGCCGGGTTGAGGGCTGACTGCTGGCGTCAACCAGGAGAGCGTTGAAGAGCTCTGCTTGTTGACCGGCCGAAAGTGCAGTGTGCTGTGCCAAGGTTGCTGATGAGGCTTAGGGTGATGACCAGGTATGCGCGGTCGCTGCATGCTGGTGGTCAGGATACCCGTTGAAGCCGTGGGTGCTGGCTGGCTGTGTGACTCGCCGCTCGAGAGCTTGAGGAAGTGATGATGATGACGTCACGCTGATGTAGTTGCACGAAGGCTGCGCTGACGTTCATACTCGGGGTCACCAGTATAGAGGCATGAGGAACAGGGTGTAAAGTTCACTCATCCTCCATAGAAAAGGGAGGATCCTCCGACCAGACGGGTGTCGTGTCTGGTGGGCAACTGCCCGACGGTTGATGTCGGGATGTTGTATATATGCTAGTTGCGCGGTAAACTCTGCTTGCGCGATGCAGGATTTTGCGTGACGTCAGTGTGATGCGTAGTTCGTATGTGGCGCTGTAGATGCCGCCACAAGGGTGTTAAAAACTTAAATCATTAGCGAAGCGAGGGATTTAAGACGAGTCCTGAGTGTAGCGAGGGATTTAAGTTCACCCAAGACTAAGACAGCTTTATCACCGAGGAAAATACTCTACTTTTTGTACCATTTGCGAAAAAATTAACACAATAATAATATGAGATAAGCATTTATTAAAAATACTGACAATTAAAACTAAAAGTTAACATTCGAAACATTGGTCCAATTATTAATAGAGTTACATTTTTGTTTGGTACATTTATTGTTGATGAGTTGATTTGAGTATTTCTCTGTTCTTACGTCTGAGGAACTTGCGTTTCATTGTAGATAGTATACGTCGGAGATAGTGGTGGTGGTGCATCGTGAGTTACGGACGAAGATAAGATGCCAGAAGTTGATGGTTGTGGCTCTGATGGATTAAGTTTTATATTTTTGTTAATTTGACTGCTTAATATGGTTTTATTCGCCATTGAGCTTTCGATATAACCCTCAGCTACTCCATCAGAGCTCCAACCACCGTGTCTTTTTATTGACGTAATATCCGCCCCTGAATCCGCCAAGAAAGTCGCCGAAGTTCTTCTAAAGCAGTGAGTTTAAATATTTAGAAATTTCCTTTGGCATATTGCTAATTTTATTTTTGCCGATGGCTTGTCGAGTACATTTCCCATTCCGATAGTTTATAAAAAATCTATTGTTTTCCATGTTGGTGGGACGTAATGCTTGGTATTTATGAATTATTTTAGTATATTGTCCTTGTACAATGAATGACCGATTTTTCTTTGTCTTATTTTCCTTTACATTAATCAGCAGCAACTCATTGGAATGATTTTCAACGTCCTCCACCTTTAAGTTTACAAGTTAATATCCGCGGCAAGCACCATTGAGTCCAAAAATTAAGGCCACCTATAACAAAGATAAAAAACAGGTAAATATATAGAATAATTACCATTACTAAGATACGAAATATTCATAGTTAAATCATGTATACTTACTTTTGTGGCCAGAAAAATTTCGTCAGGAGCTTCATTAAGAAATTTTCCACATTTTGAGTCGTAAAAATTTTAGACTTCTTTGCGCAATGCCCTTCTGATTTTCTTTTTAAAAAAGCTTGTAATTTCGTGAATCTATTTATTTCAATGCTGTGTTTGATGCTTATTGTAGCTTTCAGTTTTGAGTCACCAAAGTGTATTCGGATTCTTTGTCTTGGATAAATAATGAAAATAGACAAGAAGTACTGATTCTGAAATTGATAGGCCTTTCGCACTTCTCCACGTTGAAAATTCTTCATAAGTTTTTAAATAATTTTCCTTGGATTTTGTTGGAAGCAAATTATTTATAATTGCGGCAGCATTTGCACTGATGGAATCCGACAATTCACTGTCACTGTCGCTATGATTTAACATCGTAACGTATTTTTAGAACATTAACTTATTTATAAAAATAAATTAGAATATCCATAACGTCTATGTATTTGAAGAAAACAAAAACGCGGCAAATTCCTAGACTAATATTTTTTGTCGGAAAAGCAAAGGCATTAAGCTCATACGGCCTCGTCGGTTTTCGTAATTTTATTCAATCAAAATCAAAATCAAAATCAAAATATTTTTATTTCACATAAACCTACATGGGCACTTATGAAACGTCAGAAGCTAGGTGCACGGTTCCAATTGGTTGTTTCCTATGGAGAAGAGCCGGCAAGAAACTCCACGGTTACTCTTTTAAAAATAATTGGCTTTTACAATGTTTTCAAATTACACAAATTAAGTATGGGAGAACAGTGTAGGCCTGTCGAAAAGTACTTAACAAAAAAAAAAGAGAAAAGGAAACGGTCTAAAGAAAAAAAGATCTAGTCTATTAAGCCTACAACGTTCTCACATTCACAACGTACACAAGAATCCATGTAAAATAATATTAATAATAATAATATTAAGTCTGAAATATAAATTGTAGGTATATAATGTCAAATAGTGAAAATATAATGTCAAAAATGTATGTCTAAAAAATAATAATAATAAACATCGTAATTTGGGAGCAGTTAATAGATATTTCCATAGTTATGCCGTTTCTGGTGTACCAGGTAAGCCACATGTGCAGAAGGAATTATTGCCAAACTTCCTTGTCTTCAACGTAGTCTTTAATCTTGTAATATGCGGTTTTGATAAGGACACGTTTGATGTGGGTTTTGAACTTTCCATCGCTAAGTTCTGTAACTGACTTTGGCAACTTGTTATAAAAGCGGATACTGTTAATAACAAATGATTTGCTTGTTTTTGTTAATCTAAATTTGGGTATCACAATTTCATGTTTACTACGTGTATTTATATTATGGAAATCACTTCTTGTTTTGAAAAGACATAAGTTCTTGCGAACATACAAAATACTTTCTAAGATATAAAGAGAAGGCAGAGTAAGTACATTAATTTCTTTGAATTTGTTTCTAAGGGACTCACGAGGACCCATTCTATATACTGCGCGGATTGCCCTCTTTTGTAAGATAAAAATTGAATCTACATCAGCTGCCGATCCCCACAGCAGAACGCCATAAGACATAATACTGTGGAAATAAGCAAAGTATACTAACCTAGCTGTGGCTATATCAGTCAACTGTCTAATTTTTCTTACTGCATATGCAGCTGAACTTAATCTACCTGAAAGAGCTCTAATGTGGGCTCCCCATTGTAATTTTGAATCTAGAGTAATTCCTAGATATATTATTTAATAATCATAACTGCATAATAAATGCGTATTCCTTTTTCAAAAAGATGTATAATGCTTTATATACAAACTCAATGGTGTAAACACAGATGTATAAATTTTTTCAGTATAAATTTCGGTAAGTATTCCAAATTTAAATCACATTCTCCCCCTAGAGGATGAATGAAATTTAGTACAATTTTCTTTCCCTGTTTTTAACAGATTAAAAATGACTATTGTTATGTTCGCTTTTTGTGGCATAGAATGTCACTTTTTTGAGCAAGTGGTACGAAAAAGTCTTTATTCATGTAATATTCGTAGAATATTCATGAATAAAGACTCGACTAATTATTGTTTCATAAAAAAGAATTTTTATTTTTGAAAATGGAACTAAAAGCGGAGATCTCTTCGGTATTATTCGGTAGAATGCGTGTATTGCGTTGCGGCTACATAAGAAATAAATATAAAGTCATTGGCGCGAAATCTTTAGAATTTTTCTCTAATTACAAATTAAATTGTTGACCTTAATTAATTTTACAAGAGTGAAAATGTAATCATCTAGTGAGAATGGAGACCCTAATTAGCAGGAAAGGTTAGTAGGAAGAGAAAGGGAAAGAAATAATTTTTAATCTGTTGCCGTCAAGGTCACAAAGCATTTATTTAAATCCGAAAAGTTTATGAAGAGGAGGACAGAAAAACGAGTGGATTCGTTACGGAAGGAGGTTTTCTTACATATTTTGATGAACTTTCCATAAACATATAAAAGGTCAACCCCTTTGTAGCACATATTCAATGTTACGAACAACTAAACACACAAGACATAATGTCAATATAAAGAAATATGTAAATTTTACGGCTTTCCTCAAGGAATTATCCACCGGCTACAAGGCCAAGAAATCCAAAGTTTTCACGAGGAAAGATATGGAGAATTTCGTAAAGAAGGCACCAAATGAAAAATACTTACATTTGTAAACGTGTTTCTATTATTTTCATCAATTTAAATTGGTGGGTACAGTGGCCAGCACGTCAAGTTACACAAACTGTCAAATTTCTCCAAATGATTTTAAACCTTAAAATGTTGATGGTTCAAAATCTAATGATCCTCCCACCCTGCCAGCTATGGAAATCTGAATAAAATCATGGCAGTAGTACATATAATGAAATAAAAGGAAAACTATTACGGCTCAGTAGGCTTTACAAGTTAACAAGTAATACTCGACCAACTTAAATTTGCAGTTGGAGAATTGACCGTGGCATATATCGATGTATGGGAGAACATGTTTTTCAACTACAATGTTAAGTTTGTTTTTGGGATAAATTCATCCCAACTTCCCAACTACGGAACCCTTTTTATTGTACGTGGTCCAACACGCACTTGGCCGGTTTTTTATTAAACAGGTTGCTTCAATTTTTGGGATCAGCAGTGCCTGCAGAGGGATATAACTGGCTAACTCAACAATGGAAGTTATCGAAACTGATCTTCAAGTCATACCTCTGCCCAATACAAAGACAAAGAAGGGGAGGAAATTCATTATAGGTTAGGTAGTATTCTAAAAATTGTCAAAGCCTATGGGTAAAAATAATTTTAGCAACATGCCTATTTAAATTTGCCTAATCCGGAACAGTACACTGGCCATTGTTTCCAAAGAACATCCGCCACTCTTTTGGCGGATTCTGGTGCAAATATAACAACGCTAAAATGCCACGGTGGATGGAGATCCGATCAAGTGGCGGAAGGCTATATAGAGAACTCCATTCAAAACAAATTTGATATCACCCAGCGTATCACAGAACGCATCAATAATCTCCCAACTAGCCCATGACCATTGACATCAAGAGATGTGTGAACTCTGCTGATTCTCTATTCAGAACATTTTAACAAGGGACCCTCAAACCTGGAAAAAGATACGTGTTTACCCCACAGACAACTTAACATTAATTTTCACAGAGGACTGAAATTAAGCAGCCGGGAAAACGTTTCGTTAAATATCTAGGTTGTACATATCATTTTTAATAAAATAAACTATTTATTATACACTATGAACCGTTATTCTAGACCTATACAGTGAGACAGCATCTTTCCGGATCTGACGTCACAACCTCTCTTGTTCCCCCTCCTACCCGGCTCCGCCCCACTGTGGCCGGGGGGGGGGGCAGGAGCTTGCCCGAACAGTCAGGCGCGCTCTTCACATTGGCACCGTTTTTCGGTGCGATCATACCTCTTCTAGTGCGGGCAACAGCGCTGCTGTTTTGTATACGTAATGGAAAAATCCACGAAAGCGCCTGCTGAGGGTGACGGGAGTCGCCCGCCTCCCCTAGCATAACCGCAGGCATCTTCTTCTTCGTCGTCGTCAAGCAGCTTCGCCCCACGTCGGAGACGCCGGCAGCTGCGGCAGGAAACCCGATAAAACGAGCGCAGGTATTAGACTTGCTGTCAAATCATGTGAGTGAAATATTATCCTACTTAAAAAATAACGATCGCTTATCAAACAAAGAAACCGAGCCCGAATCTGATTCTGATATTTCTTTACATCCATCTGAAGGCTTGAGGGTTTCTCTTGGGAAAAATCACCTTCTCAGTAAACCACAGAAGGCGAAGTATTCGAATTTCCGGTATCCACTAACTTAAAAGAACCTAATGTTGAAAATGCATCGGAGGGTAGATTACATGTGCTAAATGAACTACATCATTTTGATACTAATGATTGGCAAAGGTAAAAATTCTAAAAGATATCTAGAAACTGAGAAAAAGTATGTCGCTCAGCCAGGTTTTTACGAACTCGATGTTAACACTGAACTTAGACATTGTGACACAAATTCTTCTTGGCTTAGATTACTTGATAGATCGTTTGGAGCTTTTACTCATGGGCTTATACAACAAAATGAGCAGCTAAGAAACAACTTTCAGCAAATCATAGAATGGGCGCAATCGCCTGGCTGTGTACTTAACGCTGACACGCTTTTTGAAAAGATTAATGCTTCTTTTTCCGAAAACTCATCTTACATGAAAGTGTCCGAAGATCTCTTGCGAATGAGTTGTGGAAGACGTGCTGATATCATTCAAAGACGTCGTGACTGCATTTTGTCGGGTGTCAAGGACAAATATGTAAAGGTGGACTTGCAAAAGATCCCCCCAACACAATATAACCTTTTTAATCCACAGGATTTAACCACCTTTATACAAAAGGGTGGTAGTACAAGTAAGTTGTTCTCTGCCCAAAAGTGCTCTGCGGAAGAGCCTCATGCCATGTCTATGCGGAATAGATAGGATGGCCCTCCAGCTAAGCGACCACGCAAGCCCTTTCACGGTGACAATCCTGGGTTCGATCCCCAGCCATCCACGAGCTTTCAAGTGCCCCCCAAAAGTAGAGGCCGAAAGTCGGGAAACAATAAATCCGGTACAAGGCATAATGAAAACAAAAAACGGTCCTTCGGCAATCGTAAATCCGATCAGTGTCGTAAGTGACTATCCTCAAGAAATTTTATTTTATGGCGGGCGGTTAAAAAATTACATTCAAATTTGGAAGAATTACGGTGCTCCAGAGAACATTATAAAAATGATATCTGGTTACCGAATTCCCTTTTTCAAAATACCCCCACTTCAAAGTCCAGACTTATTAACACGTTTTCAAACTCCAACGAGCTTAAAGTTGTCGAAACAAATCGAGATTTTGAAACAACATAAAATCTTGATTCGAGTAGATCCATCTCCAAGTTATGTCTGTCCGATGTTTTTAGTGCAAAAGTCAGATACCAGCAATCGCCCGATATTCAATTTAAAAAAACCGCTATGCAAACAAAGTTTCGCTTAATAAATATGTACCGTGTGCCGGATTTCTTGCAACCGAGCGACTGGGCGATCAAAATAGACCTTTCTCAGGCCTATTTTCACCTAGCAGTTAGCCCCAGTCATCACCCATTTCTGCGAGTATTACTCGTATACGCAACAGAAAAGAAGTCGAGCCCGAAGCTCCTTCAGATCACTTGTCTGCCATTCGGGCTGTCATCAGCACCCAGGGCATTTGCGACAGTGACAAATTGGGTAGCAGACGTACTGCGCGAGAAGGGCGGGCATGCGAGTTATCGTCTATTTGGATGATTATTTAATAGTGAACCAAGATCGATTAACCCTAATGGACCATGCTGCGGAAGCTGTAAGAGTCCTGACAACTTTGGGATGGATGATCAACTACAAAAAATCCACATTGATCCCTACCAAGGCAGTAGACTATCTCGGCATAAAATGGAATCTCGCCCTGAATTCCAAGTATTTGCCCCAGGAAAAGGTTTCCAAAATCACCAAAATATGATACGCCACATACTACAGGTAAATCAATGGAGTTTGCACGACGCTCAATGCTTGCTAGGCATGCTAAACTTTGCAGCTTTCGTTGTGCCCAGAGGTTGGCTTCATTGCCGCCCGTTACAAGTAGCTTGCAACCGGCTTCCAAAGCACCAAGCACACGTACAACGCCCACTCGAGTCGGAAGTGTCGACGACCTTAATGTGGTGGTTACGAACTCTATCTACAGGAACAGCGATACATCCAGATCCTGTCTCACACTATGTAACGACAGACGCATCTGCAGAGGCTGGGGTGCCATAGTAGACGACGCTTGGCTGAACGGATTATGGTCCCCGGAGCAGAAAAAATGGCACAGCAATTTAAAGGAAATGTGGGCAGTTACACAGGCCTTAACCAATCGTCAGCAATCGCTACGTCATTCAACCGTGCTAGTACAGTCAGACAACAAGAGTGTGGTGAGTTACATGCGGAACGAGGGGGTCTCCGATCGCAAAACCTCTACCGGCTAACTTGCATGTTATTCGAGATTGGGGACGAGAACAAGATTCACCTAGTCTCTCAGGCCCGGTCAGGTAAACACAGAAGCAGACATGCTGTCAAGGCTCGAATTACCTAGGGAGTGGATCCGAATGGAGGAGGCATGTCAAGAGGTATTTCACAAGCTCGGAATGCCCGAAATCGACTTGTTCGCCTCGAAAACCACACACGTGCTTGCGCGCTACGTCTCACGAGATTGCAAAGACTCGAACGCAGAGTTTCACGACGTCTTCAGCAGAAGGTGGTCATACCGTCGAGCGTGGATATTCCCACCACCACACGTAATTCCACGGGTTCTGTCACACCTCAACCTGTGCAAGGGTCGATACATCCTAATAGTACCGCGCTGGTCCAAAGTGTTTTGGCGGTCAGACCTGAAGAGGAGAGCGGTGAGCGCTCCTTAACCCATATTCAATCTTCGTCGGCGGCTATTAGATACACGGAATCTGCCTCCAGTTCACGTGGACCAGATGTATCTAGAGGCATGGCTAGTGAAGGGTGGTGTGCCGAATTAACAAATTGGTCTCAAAACGAAATAGAACTACTTAATTCTAGCTGGCGACCCTCTACGAAGAAATTGTATGCTGGTATTTGGAAAAAATGGTTAAATTGGTGTACTCACAATAATTTCAACCATACAAACCCCTCTGGTGCCCAAGTCGCTAAGTACCTAGCATACTTGCACTTAACTCTTAAACTGTCATATAAAACTATTTTAGTTTATAAATCAACAGTTGCCACTTTGGCCTGTTCTAACGGACAAATCATAACCAGTGATCCTATCGTTCAGAGAATGTTAAAAGCTATTTCACTTGCTAATGTTGATTCCAAACGTAAAAATTCTTTCATTTGGGATCCACGTATTGTAGTAGAATGGCTCAGCTCTAACCAGCCGCCTCATACAAGTTTATTCCAAGTAGCTCGTCGCACAGCACTGATTTTGCTACTCGCTTCTAGTCCATGATCTGACACTGTTACGGGTTGATAATGCACATTTTGAAGACAATTGTAATCACATTGTTTTACACCCAGCACTTGGCTCAAAGACAGGTATACACACAGACAATCATCATGGAAATTGCACACACATACAGAAAAATCCATATGCCCTGTATGGTGGATACGTAAGTTGATAGAAGTATCATCATCACGTAGAATTAACAATGACATTAATCATTTATTTATATCAACTCGTGGCAGAGTCAGGCCAGCCTCCTGAACAGTGATTGGAGGTTAGGTTAAAACTATTCTTAAGGAGGCAGGAGTAGAGGCTACTCCTGGTAGTGCTCGAAGTGCCGCAGCATCTCTCAACTGGCTTGAGTGCCACAATATTGACGAGATCATGGTAAAAGGGAACTGGCGTGTCCCCAACACATTTGCACGGTTCTATTCAGCCGAAATTAACACATCGCAAAGTCGTAACAATTTATCTCTGACATTTGAAGCTGTGTAGATTCTAAATAATATATGATTACCTACCTATTAATCAATGTAATTTCAATAAATAATTCAGTTCAAAGCAACATATGTTATATTAAGTTAAATTGATTTATTTAATCTAAGTAGGTATGCTATGCGTAACTAATGTAACTTGAGTTCAAAGCAAATCTTAATTCTTCGAATATCATATCATTGAAGCATACATTGTGGTGCTAATCCCGTCATGAATGGCAAAACTTATGTATGTGTAAGTTCTTATTACTTGGTTTTGGTGGTTCAAATAAAAATGAAATGTTTCTTTACATAATTATACAGTTTTTATTTCTTTATACATTGAGTCACTTTCATTTCTAATAATAATGTTCTCACACAGTTATATTTTGTTTAATATAACTACTCCTTGAACAAAATTATTTAGATACCTAATTAATTTCTTTTTCACACATTGGCATATACTTAGCTTGCCACCAGGCGATAATAAACACATCTCACTGTATAGGTCTAGAATAACGGTTCATAGTGTATAATATAATGTTTTACCTGAAAATAAAACAGTTATTATATACGTAACCTTATTCTAGACCAATATTTTTAATCCTGCCTGGTGGACTCCTAATCCACCGGAAGTGAGATGCAATGTGAAGAGCGCGCCTGACTGTTCGGGCAAGCTCCACGCCCCCTCCCCCCGGCCACACTGGGGCGGAGCCGGGTGGGAGTGGGAACAAGAGAGGTTGTGACGTCAGATCCGGAAAGATGCTGTCTCACTGTATAGGTCTAGAATAAGGTTACGTATATAATAACTGTTTTATTTTCAGGTAAAACATTATAATATTGTATTGGATTATTTTATTTTCTTGCAATCGTAGTGAAAAGTAGAGTGTAACACACGGCGTTAAAAACCCATTATAACTCGGTTTCTATTTACTCCCTCGCTAAAGCTCGGGGGTAAAGTTACCTCGTATATTGGGTCATTGTAGCCCCTTGTAGGTAATAGGTAATACGGGCTGGTGTCCGCAACTCCACGTCAATGCGCGTATTTTGCGTACGGATGAGAAAACCGATTATTCGAACCACCCCAGCTCGCTAGTTTTAGTTGACAAAGGTACATTTCGCATTCGCTGGAACCATTGTAAAAGCAGTTGGACCAGGCTTCCTTAGGGACTTCTTCAATGGCTTCCTGCAACGCATTCACCGCCGATTTAGAGCTCGTATAGCGTGTGCCTCTAAGTTTGTCTTGAATTTTAGGAAACAAAAAAAAGTCGCAAGGAACGTGGTCTGGGCTGTATGGCGGATGCGTCATCAGTTCTAAATTTCAAGCCATCAAATACGCTTCCGTTACCATAACGGAATGTGAAGATGGGTTATTGTGGTGAAGGACGACATTGCGAACTTTTTCTAAGACTCTGGGTAAACAAGTGTTGATGTACCAATCTGCGGTCACTGTCCTTTGGTCAAGCGACACTGTTGTGTAAAGTACTTTTTTTTTAATTGGGAAATTATCAAATAGCTTCTCCCGCTCTGGGCTGAGCGGGAGGGTGTGTCAGACTCTTACTGACTAAACCCACCCGTGTTCCTTCCGTTGCCTGTGTTGCCAGGAGCCACGGTATCCCTTTCGGACTTTCCCGCGACCCCGGCAGGTTTGTGTAATGTCCTAGATTTTCCAAAAAAAGAAGCAACAACCATTTTCTTACCAATGCTTCGACTTTTCTTAACTTTCGTCGGCAAGTCGTCAAAAGGAAAGATCCATTGCGCCGAAGCTTTTCTTTGAAAGGTTCAAAGCAGTACACCCACTTTTCGTCACCTGTCATGATATTATATACAGCATTAAACGTTTTTATAATTTTACGGCACCACTCGACACGCCGTCGCTTCTGGTCTTCCGTTAAATCATGCGGTATACACCGAGTGCAAAGCTTCCAAACCTTCAGATGCACATGCAAAATATTTTGCACTCGGCCCATCCCAATGCCTAATACAGTACGAATTTGCTGACAAGTAAATTTTTTGCCAGTTTCAATCAGTTGTCGTACGGTATCAATATTGGATTCTATAACCGCTATCGCCAGCCAACCTTCACGTACATCGACATGGAGATGATCACGTCCACGTCTAAATTCTCCGAACTACGAATACACAGAGCTGCGACACGGGGTTGGATCACCAAACGCCAATTGAAGTCTCTGGCAACTCTCTTGTTGACTTAAGCCACATCGAAAATCGTACGAAAATTTTCACGACTTAATTCATTGTAATAGAGACAGAAAAAAAAAATTACAGGCTCGCAAATAAAAAATGTAACATGTTCCCAGAGAGTTCTATTTTCGAATTCCGTAATTGCTTTTTTTATTGTAAGCGGCCAGTTCCAGAAACTTTCAGTATGCCACATATAAAGCACCCCCATCCCCTGATTGCGAAAGCCGCCCAATACACTCCCTTCCGCATAGGTAGGATCGGCCGACCAAGGTATACCCTTACTATTTCTGACGACGCCACAACCCTCCTCCAGGAGAGTGGTAGGGCCACTAGTAGGTACTGTTTGCAAGTACAAAATCCAACTGCCGTTATTCCGTTCTTGCCGCCGAGGCCCACCGCGGCCCAGGTCATGCCTGCCCCGACCCTTGGTCGAGCCAGCCCTGGCATTCGTCGCAAATTAATCTAAACCCGATCCAGCCTGTCCCTTGCTGCTCTTCCCCACCGACGCCCTAAGCCGAGGTCCGTACCTCACAGGGGGTGCCCTTAGCGTGTAGTCGCTAACTTTTGTGCCCTGGCTGGAGGCCTTCATTTATTAAGGCACCCGGAGGCAAGCCCGTTTAAGCAGCCGACAACATCCTAGGTTGACCTGCGAGATGCTATTCAAAAAAAAACCGGCCAAGTGCGTGTCGGATCACGCACAATGAAGGGTTCCGTAGTCGGGATGAATTTATCCCAAGACCAAACTTAACATTGTAATACATTCCAACTGCAAATGTAAGTTTGTACGCACAAGATCATGTTATTTTAAGCCTTCTTACAGGCGTTCCTGTAATCTCGTATAAGTAAAGAACTATATTCTGTTTTTTTTTTATTTTAGGCTCAGTAGTTTCGGAGATAGGAAGATTGGTCAATTTACATCATTCAATTTTAAAATTTTCTAATTTGCCTCCCAAAAGTGACCCCCATATACAAAATTCAGTTAAATACATCCATGTTTGGGTCACAGAAATTGATATGTTTACCAAATTTTAACTTAATCGGTCCAGTAGATTCGGAACAGATTAGCTGTGGCAGACGGACAAAGAGACAGATACAGACATACGAGTAAGGGTTCTGTTTTTTTGAAAACTGTTGAAATAGGGTCAGAAACATTGACACATTGTCAGCCTAGTTACAATAACTCAAATGAAATTAATTATATTAAAACCTGGGGAATTACGAACGTGTCCATTACGAAATTGCAATTTTCCTCGCTGAAGTTATAAATAAAATTACGCATAATTTTATAACGAATTTAATATGGCAAGTTTTCCTCATTATTGTATTTGTATGAAAATGAGGAAGTCGAGATAATTTTAATTAGATAAACCTGATTAAAACCAAATTCCTTATTTGCATGCCGCGGGTTTATTAATATTTCAATTTTTAAATAATTATTGAACACCGTAACGGTGTTATCCAACCCTCGTTGCTGTCCATACAATAAACTCTAGGCAATGAAACTGTAGTAAATGAAACACACACTTACGAGGCTAGATGCAATAGCAGTTTCCAAGCATTCCGATCAGCTCGTAAAACCCGAGCATAATCAATACACGAATGCGTACAGTTAATGAGTGTTTAATATTATGTGCCTTTTACCTAAGCGGTTTCAAGTTGCAGCAGTGGCGGCGCAGGCGCACTGCATCGTTACGTAAGCACTTTCACCGTCGTCCCTGCGCGCTAACTACACGCAAACAAGCCGTCGTGCAAACGTGACGCACACGTTACGTTATACCTACACTTATCAGCTACAACCTGTGGCCCGTGACTTTGTTTGCGGACGTTTCCGTGATTGAAAGATCCTGTTGAAGGAAGTGGTTATGATGTTGTTAGAGCTGGTTGGAATAACAAAAATCTAAGTAAGTAGTTTGTTTTCAGGATTAGTTTCATAAACATAATTAAGTAGATCAAACGGACATGGTAATAGCCTTTCAGATCAGCTGTTCGCTTGGTAAGGCTTAGAGCAGGCAAGCGTCCTTAAAATGAACAAGTTGTTCGTCTAGGTACGTGAATGAAGTGGGAATTGGGAGAACCATTGATACGCACGAAGAGCAGCCTTAGCAGCGACGATGGGTATAAGTCTACCTGCATTGCTATTCTGTAAAAATCTCACCGTGAAAACAGGTAAAGTGAGCTTGAAGTAAGCTGTCAATAGTGTCAATCCCTCGCATCAGGTGGCACGAGAGCTTACTTCAACCTCACTTCACCTAAGTATTCACGGCGAGATTTTTACAGAATAGCAATGCAGGTATACTTATACCCATCGTCGCTGCTAAGGCTCTTATAATATAATTTATAGACATACAAACAAATTGTATGTATCGAATCATTCATTTATTTATTGATTGAGTACCGATTGTGTGAGCGCTGGAATGGGTAAGAAAGTTAGGTTACGTTGTATGATAAACGACCAATGTGCGTATTGGTAACACCAACTATTACACGTTCTGACAAAGTTTAGCAACTAACTTTGTAAACCTAGGTACAATTCTGGCAACAAGACCTACGTGGACGTACCTACCTCCTGTTGAATGGTCGTTATCTATCTAAATAAATTGTATGTTCAGAAAGCGACATGAGTCAGGAAGTTTATTTTCGTCATTGACATTACTTCCTTAACTTTATTTAGTAATCAAATCACTTTAAAGTATTGGTATCTGCTTTAACCACAACTACAGGCTGACCACTTACCAAGACCTCGTGGCATTTTAGTACCTTAACTGCGGCTTGATTAGAAATATATGCTTACCAGTTACCGTAGGTACGAGTACCACCGTGGAGCAGGTGTACGTAGACCAGTGGAAGGAAGTAAATAACTAGGGAAGCTAGACTAACCTTTCACGAGCTAGTGAAACGTGAACGCTCCGAAATTGGAAAGCTTCAAAACCGGCCATGCCTGAAGATCGCTACGACCATAAGTAGATAATGTATAGGACACAAGATATGAGGAATGAGCAATATTCGGCGAACTTCGTTTTTTTGCTGTGTTAATTAGAACTAATAAATTACAATTACAATCTAGCCTCATAGACTAATAAGCTGTTTAACTCTAACTTATTATTTTACGTGATAAAATATGTCATAACTTATAACTAGAGATCGGATATTCGGATGCATATTTACCTAAAGTTGAGATGTTGGCTAATATAGAATGCGCTTTTGTATCGAAAAAATCCCGTGGTTCCGGGAATACAAATTTAAGTTTCCGATTATAAATTCGAATGTATGTATATTAACTTACTTTCAAATGTTGGCTTATATGGAATGCACTTTTGTATCGATCGTAATCCCGCCCGCCATTCCGGAATCGAAAAATTTTGTGTTTTTTTGTTTACTATAGAATTGGCTGCATAACTACCTACCTTATATTGTAATTTAAAGTAGGTAGAAACATTCATTTTAATTGTAAATTAATTTGCAAGCCATGAATCCCGGGTTTTTTTTAAACAAATCGTTTTTTAGAAGTCGTTTCCATCATATGCACCCGACTATGCATTCCCGGTGTCCCTGGCATCATGGGATATTTATTAAAAAAAATATTTTAAGAAACCGCTTCCATACTTTCATAGCCAAAAATGAACTTTAGGTAAATATGCATCCGAATATCCGATCTCTGCTTATAACGAAGTGATGGATAGTGTCAAATTGCCATTTTACACTTCGTTTGTAGGTAATAAATTGTGAAGTAATTATGTTTTAATAATCCCAGGAGGATAAAGCTACTTCTTAATATTTCCTTGGCAACCTAGAATGAGGCGGTCCAGAATTTGGCTACAAGCTTGGCAACTGAGGATACAGCTGTTGATTAATCACAAGTCCAGCAGTAGTGAGGTATTTAATGGAGTTAACTATTCCAAAAATCATCCCTGTTCGTCAAACCGAAAACATCCGTAGATCAACGTAAAACTGTTAACACAAGACCTTAAGGTTCCAGCAACCGCCCTTACTACCTTGTCTTACTCTCTACGGTAGGCTGAGTAAACCTTACGCAACGTCTGATATAAAACTCTTCAATATTAGGTATTATCGGTAGGTAATCCTTCGATCCAAAGTAGGTAAACGGACCTCACAAAGTATGCATAACAGTTGAACTAAAAAGTAAGAGGATGTGTCTTAACTGACGTCACCCCGGATTTCGGTCGGTCATAACGTAACGAGACACAATTTTACAATCTCCGCCTACAACAATCAACGCTGGAGTGACCGAAAGTGAAGCGATATTGTTTAGTGTGAAATACATTCTTTAGTCGCCAGAGAAACTTACATTGTAAACTTACAAGGATAGATTTGGAAAGTGGCTATCTATTCTTCAGACGCAAGGCAGCTGGGGAATCTACAACACTATGTATTTTTATGTAGATAGGTACCTACTCTGCACAAGCATCTGCGGGGTAATTGACACACTGTCAGTAGCAATGGGTTTCATTTTGACAGTTCAACAACGATTGCGTTGTTTACGTTGTTGAGTAGACAAATTTTTCGAACATTTTTCGAATAGAATAGAATACTCTTTATTATGTACACCAGGGATTCCCAAAGTGGTCGATATCGACCCCTTGGGGTCGAAATCGGTTTCCCAGGGGTCGACGAAAACTGATTTTGGGGGTCGACGAGGTCTAAAAATCGACCCCTATTAATTAAACAAGTTCTTATTTGAAACTTTCAAGATACTGTATAAGTTGTGTTACGTGCAGGGCCGGATTTAGGGCAGGGCAACAGGGGCACTGGCCCCCGGCCTCCACAAAGAAGGGGCCTCCACAATTAGATTTTTCATTGATTTTTATATGAATAAAATACTTCGTTTGTGTCCTTCAAAAAAAAAAAGAGTCCACAATCATAACTTCGTAAGGTACCTTCTTTGAATTGTTTTTTTTATCTGTTTCACAAATTTTTCGGGGCCCCCACTTCTTGGTTGCCCCAGGGCCGCCACAACTTTAAATCCGTCCCTGGTTACGTGTACCACCTTGTTATAAGAATTACTAATATTTCTGTAGTAAGTATTGTTGTTGTACTTTTAAAAAACTCGAACAAGTCAATAAGCATGTACAAGTTCGTGCAAGATGAAAAAAAATGGCTATGGGGGTCTGAGGTATCAATTAATTTTGGAAAAGGGGTCTCTTGCCCAAAATAGTTTGGGAATCCCTGATGTACACCATAAAAAATACATATACAAATGTTGATTATAAAGCAATGGATTATGGATTAATTGCACTATAGGTAACACACTTCAAAATCATTCAGATTGTGATAGTGTGTTACGCAGTTATGGTACCTACTGGCCTATGTTACCTACCTAAGTGTAGCCTGGCGGCTATGTTAATAGACTTTGTGGTAAACCATCTAAGTACGAGATTAGTTTTATTTTCCATTTAAATATCCTTATGAAAAGAACTTGGGGCCACAATACAATATAGCTCTGAGGCACCTAGATTGGGAAATAAATTCACTTGAATAGGGAAAACGACTGTGAACAATCGCTAGATCTAAAACACTGCTATACGTTGTAAATGGAAAGGGTACATAAATACATAGCTACACACAAACAGGCTCGATGTATTTGTTGTTACTTTACTAACCCAAAAATATTGGAGTATTGAACGGACGCACCACCAACAAATCGTTTAGGTATAATACAGTAGCCGGCACGTAACTTGGCAAGGATTTGGCATAGTGGGGGTAAGTTCGCGCATCGTACACTTAGTGGCATTCGGGAGCGAACGGGACGTACCTAGATACAATGCGAGGCGCAAAGGTCTACTGATGCACCAATCGCGCGCTCGGCTCGGCGCTGCCTCACACCCCGCGTCCCGCGCGCGTACCTAAGGGACCTAAAATATGACTTCTGCGTATCTAACGACTCTTGCCAACTTACGTGCCGGGGACTGTACATATAGTCCAATCAACGAGGATATTTATTGTATGGAGATTCCGAAAAATTCTCCCGCTTATGAAATTTGGCATATGATGAAGTTAGGTAATACAGATTACAGATGTACAATAAGCCAACAACTTTTATTACGAGAAGTTAGGTATTTTTACCTAAACATGAAAATCGCTTATAACTCTCTGAGAATATTTCCTCAGACTGAAATACTTTCTGTATACGTACGTATGTACTAGTTAGAGGAGATGTCGAGTTAAGAAAAAAAAAAAGTTTCGTTCAAAAGTGTCCGAACAATATACGGGGTGTACCAGAAAGATGAGGTCAAATTTAAGGGTGTGGTACAGACCATCAAACTGAACAACTTTCTCCATGGGACCAACATCGGAATCGCGAAAAAAATATCAGCCGTCCCATAAGGGGGATAAAGCTACTCCCGTCCATAAATTTTACCACCTTCTCCTAGGCCCACCCTATACGTGTCCCTCGGGCTAAATGAGCAGCAACGCCGAGCAACAGGCGGCGGTAAATAACATGCCCACAGGCATTCGCAGGCCTGGGTAGGATTAAAGCCCTTCCAAAAGTGCGACCTACCTACCTGTACCTTGGGAAAGTGCTGTATGTAAACTCCAACGTCCCAACTCGTAAAATGAAAGTCTGAATGATAACGACGTCCGGCGCTCGCAGGTACCCGGGCGATTGGGAAATTGGTTACCGAAGTCTGCGCAGGGGTAGGTAACCAGGCCCCTGTGACAGAAAATGCTACTGGCAGCACAACAAGGAATCTTATACAGCAGGCGTTTCATCCGAGCCTCTTTATCTCAAGACCTAGATCTTCCTCGCTTGGAAATAAACCAAGCACAACTAGCACTAACTAGGAACGCCAAAAATATCTTTTGGGGCTCCACACTGACCACAACCAGAGGCAGAGAATTGAAGAAGGCAATAGATTCAAATTCACTCAATATACTGACCTACAGGAGAACCAACTCACTGGCTAACAAAACACCTAACCTCATCGATTTCTTTCTTACCAAAGGAATGTCAGAACTATACACAAAAGTCGAATCATGCCTGGACGGTAACACCATTCATTCACCAGTAATATGCACACTAAGCACCACAATTATTTGTAAAGAGCGAGACGCTTTACAATCGTAAAACTAACTGGGAGTCTATAGAAGAAGAACTTTATAGAAGAAAATACCAACTTGCACATGCCCCTCAAAACAGAGGAAAACATAGAAAATGTAGCCGGGTATACAACTAACCTGATCCAAACAGCCGCTTGGATGTCTACTTCGTGGTTGCGCTGATCCGATTAGAATTTTAGTACTTATTGTCATTTCCTGTCTATTTTTCCTTAACTTCCTTTCCTTACTTCCTATCTTAGGAGCAGCCCCGGATCTAGGGGGGGGCAAGCCGGGGCCCGCGCCCCGGGCGCCTACTTCAGAGAGCGGCAAATGCAAGAGCCAGACAAGTGCACCACCCAGCGCTCCACAACTTGGCAATAAATGAGACGCGCCGCACTTATTATCTTTCCATGCGGGGGCATACCAAGGGAATCGCTACGTGATTAGCGTAGGCATAGGTCGTCAAACGGTAAGAGCGGGTTGCGGGCGGGTGCAATTGAACTCTGCCAGGAACCTTCCAGTTTTAAAGCACATGCTTTTATTTGGCGATATAAAAATGGCTAGCTTTCTATCTGGTGCAACAGACCTATGCCGTGGCAAACCAGTATAAAATATTTGGAAAAAGTCCTTTATTTTAGAAATATTACGTCGCGTAGTGGGGGCGCCGGGCGTGCCCTTTTCGACGCCAAAGGCGACACGATTTCCTTTATTTTTTTACCACAGTGCTGGCGCCCCAGTTGGTTTTGTCCCGCCTCGAAAAAATCTAGATTCTGGGCTGCTTAGGAGATAGGAAGTTGCAATACCAACTATATCTATTAATTCAAAGGCCGACAGTCATTCGCGTGTGAGCACGATGGGTACACCAAGTGGCGCCGAACCGCGCAATCGCGTCACTTCTTATAAAACATGAACGAGAGAAGACAAAAAATATGTCGATTGTATTCTAAAACGCGTCGCGCTCGCAACTCGTGCGTTGAAACTCGAAGAAACAAGAAAGATTCGTGAAATTGCATACGTATCGTCGCTTCAGGCCTCCAACGCCATTTAAACGACATTTTGTACAAAATGTCGTTTTTCGTCCAATTTCTCTCCAAACAGTATTGTACGCCATACATTGTTTTTTTTTTGTAAATCCAACGCAAAATCTATCAAAATCGCGCATCCACCATGTATAAAACACAATCCTCAAAAACAGGATTATACACTTAAACTAAGGGAGAAGGTAGCTGTAAAATGGATACTGAGACAACAAGCAGGAACGCACATGATAAAAGAGCCCTCAATAAAGCACAAAAGGAATTAAAGGAAACGCTTAAAGAATACGATAACGCCACTCTGCAAGATAAACTAAAGATTTTATCACCCCACAAAGCAGATGACTATTCCCTATAGAAAATAACTAAGTCACTAAAATGGCCATAAAAACTCAGGCCTCCTTTAAGACAGCTAAATGGTGAATGGGTGAGATAACCTGCTGATAAAGCCGCGCTATTTGCTAAATTCTTAAAAGATGTATTCATACCAAATGAACCCGTCATCATGTATCCAGAAGAAGAAATTGACAAAATTCTTGAGTGATCAGCAAATGTCTCTACCGTTGCGACTGTGTACCCCAAGAGAAGTTAGGCAAGCTATTAATAACTTGAAGAAGAAAAAGGCTCCACGTTTTGATCTGATTACATGAGAAGTCCTTAATCAACTACCGAGAAAAAGAATTGTCTTGCTAACCATTCTGTTCAGTGCAGCGTTGAGACTACACTATTTTCCTCTAATCTTGAAAGTCTGAATGATAAATATGGTAGTGTGACTGTTCGTAAAGTGACCCTAGGCCGATAAAATTTTCGTTTTTCCTAATTCTGTTAATATGAATGTTTGGGTCGGTTCCTCATATTGAGGAAAAGTCGTACTCCGCCGCCGTACGACTCTGTAGAGCTCGTCTCCAGACTGGTCACTCTCCCACCGACAGAGATTAAATGAATTCCAAATATGAAGAAGTCCAACGCCTTGTCCCATTAATAGAACAAGGAAAGGATTGAAAGAAATATCACATAAGATTTAGGAATTCATAGTTATGAAGTTGGATGTGGTTTAGAAAGACAATAAATAATAGAATAATGCTAAGTATATTATTATATAGATTTGTGAGTAACTCTTACGCTAGCGTAAGAGGTATTTGGTCAGGCATTACTCACACGATACTTTACATCTGTACTTGGAGTACTTAGAGCAACACTTCCATAAAGTGACGCAAGCGGCTTTTCAGCGGCATTACGTCGGCATCATGCTCTTTTGGAGACATGGTCCCTAGCAGTTCTTTCAAACTGATAAGCGTGACGAAGCGGCTTTCCCTGCGGCAACCGTGTGGACCGTCCTTGTCTAACGACGGGGCGGCTAGTTTCAGCGGCATTGCGTCGGCATCATGCTCTTAAGGAGACATGGTCCCTATCAGTCCTTGGACTGGGTATGAGATAGATGCGGTTTCCCGAACCCCTGGAAGTTCACCCTTTGCACAACAAGCATATCTGCAAGACACGTGTTCATATCAGTCTAACCGAATTATTGGTTTGTGATAAAGAATACAACATTCAAGATTTACTAGATAATAAGAGTTGAGAATTGAAACTGAAGAATTATTAATTAATAGAGCTGTGAATCAACTCTCTTAAAGATCTATAGACAGCCCCAAAGCGCCCACCCTTCATCACTTCCTAGTGTTTGAGCCGGGGAGAAGAAGTGACGCAACAAACTCCCCAGCAACACGTCTCTGTCTGTTTAGTTACAAGAACTTTAATTACACTATCAGACTAGGATATTTATTATAATGAAAGACTCACCCAGTCGCTCCAACAACCACACACACTCTACATTAAGTACAAAATTGGTCTAATCTGGGCTTTAATCCAACTATAACTAACTCAGTAACTAATACTTGCTATCTAGCGACAGCCCACTCGGACATGGCCCTTGGTATTCACCTAGCCTGCTAACTTAACTCACCTAGACTCCAATGTCCGTAATAGAGCTGTGAATCAACTCTCTTAAAGATCTATAGACAGCCCCAAAGCGCCCACCCTTCATCACTTCCTAGTGTTTGAGCCGGGGAGAAGAAGTGACGCAACAAACTCCCCAGCAACACGTTTCTGTCTGTTTAGTTACAAGAACTTTAATTATACTTTCAGACTAGGATAAATATTATAATGAAAGACTCTCCCAGTCGTTGCAACAAACTCACACACACACTATATTAAGTACTAAATTAGTCTAATCGGGGATTTAACCCAACCATAACACATACTCGCTATCTAGCGACAGCTCACTCGGACATGGCCCTTGGTATTCACCAAGCCTCCTAACTTAACTCGCCTAGACTCCAACGTCTGTATCTTTCCGTAGTCTAAAATCGTCTTGTTGCATTCGTCTTGGATAGTTAGGACGAGGAGGGATTACAAGTAAACAATGTCAATATAAAATAAGGTTGGGAATTCACAGGTTATGGAAAGGAATCTAATTTATCTACTTTTCTTTTGATTATGAAAGTTAGAGGACATGTCAGTAATATAAAAGGGTAGGTATGTGACACGTAACGCTTGCGTTGTACGAGTATATTACTCTAAGTTACGTTAGTGGATTTCTTCACAATAATTACAGACCCACCCCAAGTGACGTGGGACTGCTTTACAACAGCTGACAGCGTCGTGAACGCATAGGACCACTAAGGACACTGCTACGATTCTAACAAGCCACGCTCCCTAAGCTCTAGTCATGTCTTACTCAATCCTAAGGCAGAGTACTGCGAAGTTCAACTGTCATTAAGCGAGACATGTTCCAGTAATCACTGGGTGCGTACTAATATAATAATCCCCTTATAACGGCCTAATCACCCGTTACAAAGACAATACAAAACTTGCACAAGCGTACCGCATCGTCAGTCAGTAGTAGAATTCTTTACAATTGCTCCTGCTATACGCCGAAGTGGTTATTCCAAATCGTCACTTCTCACTCTCTTAATCTCCCCCATTTAGAAGATGCTTTCAATGTAATCGGCAGCCGTGCGACTAAGTCAAGCATCGGAGCGTTTCTATCTGGGCATCCAAATGTCGTGTCTCGCTAATGATAATTTGTGAGAGGCCGATAGCCAGATGTGGTTTAACGAGACACAATCCCTAGCGTTCCTTAGAACGAACTATCAATCCAGTTTAGGAAACTTGGCGGTGCCTACCCCCTCTCCCTAAGAGTCTGCATACATCAAGGGCAATGTAAAATATCCTGCAGTTAGTCAGTCCATAGGGATAAGGTAACCATCACTAGCATTTGGTTTGTTTGTGTTCGTAAACAATTACAAAGTAGCATTATAGCTCAAATTGGCCCTAACGAGTTGCGAGTATTGGTTCGGTTCAGCCATCCATAAGCGGTGTGACTGCCGTAAGTGTCATGTCTTGGTTGTGTTTGTCTATAGTCTGTTGGTAGAGTAGTCTACCGTCTCTTGTTAAATGTCACACCTAATGGAAGGCGTTCTCCGAGTCCTTAGAACCAAACGGTGGTGTAGGATACCTCGATCGTCATAGAAAGGAATAAGGAGGAATAGAATAGTAAACACTCACCCAATCGTTCACAGATACACTCACTGAGATTCGCGCGCCTTACACACAACTTACATTATACTTGACTAATATAACCTAGTCTAAATCTACACTACACTTATTATTACAATTTAAGATATTAAACTGATAACACTTTCACTATCGCGATATCTCCAAAGTGACATTGTGTCATTATTATCGACCTAGTTGTAACTCTCCTAACCAAGCCTAATTTGACCGCCCTTAGTCGTGGTATTTTTCGAACTCCCTAACTTAACTCGCTAGATATCACGTCCGAACCCTGTCGCGGCTCATCACCGACTCCCCTCAGCCCTACCCTTTTTCGTCCTCCGTTCCATCTCCAAAACGACCGGAGCGTCGTCTTTCTTCCCATGCCAACCAAATACTCAGAATAGGTTTATTGCCTTTTTTGTACCATTTCTCAATTGTTTTAAGGGCCTGTTTGGGTTTTGCCCGAACTCAATTTATCCCAAGCAGATGTTGGCATTAGTATTGCCCTCTGCGATAAGAAATCGAATACTTTAGTCGTATCTTTAGAATTTGTTGAATTATTGCTTTCGACCCGTCCGTTGTTAACTGTCTGAAGTTTGTTTCCCATAAAAATATAAATGGAATGCATTTCTAAAAGGTTTCACAACTCAAAAGAAATAGGATGTTTTGTTATTAATTACGGTAACTTGTCGAGCTGTCAGCCCATAAAGTTGAGATTTAATGTATTTGTAAGAGCCTAATATCGTGAGACAAATGTTAAAATAAGAATTTCGAATAAAATATTTTGTTATTAATTAGAAGACATGACAGACAGTCACAGTAGGTAAACCTGGAAAGCCTCTTACTGAAGTTTCCACGTATAGACCAATAAGTCTTCTTCCCCTATTGTCTAAACTGTTAGAGAACTTATTGCTACAACGACTGCTACTTGAGGAACAACGGACAATCCCAGAGCATCAATTTGGTTTCCAAGTACACCATGGAACGACAGAACAAATACATAGAGTGGTTCACACAATCCGGCAATCCTTTGAAAGAAAGGAGTACTGCTCAGCAGCTTTTCTTAACATACAACAAGCATTCGACTGAGTATGACATAAGGGCCACCTGTGGAAACTAAAAATTTGCTTACTACACACCGCTTACAAGCTGTTCAAGTCATACTTGGAAGACTGAATGTTCCATGTTAAATCTGGAGACTACCTATTGTCATTCTATCCCATAGAAGCTGGCGTTCCCCAGGTTTCTATGCTGGGCCCTGTTCTGTACACAGTCTACTCTGCTGACCTAACCACCTCAAAGCAAACAAGATTGGATCATGGCTGAGAAAGTAGAGAATCAAGACTAGTGTTGTCCATATTACCTTCGCCCTACGAATAATTAGGTATGCACATCGACAGAAGACTTACCTGGCGTGAACATATAAAGTCCAAAAGGGACCAAGTAATAAGCATGAAACTAAGAAAAATTCACTGGCTCTCACAGGCAGACAGTCATCACTAAGCTTCACAAAACAAACTTCTAATCTAAAAATGCATCCTTAAACCTGTATGGACATATAAAATAGAGCTCTGGGGATCGGCAAGCCACTCAAATATTGAGATAAAACAGCATCACAACAACTTCCAAATTAAAGCACTAAAAACCTTAAGTGGTGCACCCTGGTTCACAAAAAACATTGAAGTGCATGAATGCCTACAAATCCCAACTATAGAGGAGGTTGTAGACAGGTCCTGCAAGAGTTATAAGGAAATACTTCAACGGCATAAAACTGAACTCGCTGTACAGACTGTGCCAACAGATATAAAAGAGAACGAATATCGCCAATCTAACCAACACTAATAAATCAAATAACGAGATGACGCATCCCAGGATGTAAACGAGCTAGAACTGCTTAAAACTTGAATTAAAGCTCAAGGGTTGATTGTCCCGGAGGACACGGTGGAGCATACGGTGGAGGTCTGCCCGGCTTGGGCAGAGCACTGCCGTGTCCTCGTGGAGGCGATCGGCGGCAGAGATCTCTTGTGTCCGGCCCTGGTTCAGGCCATGGTACGGAGCGAGAGGGCATGGGCAGCCGTGTCATCCTTCTGCGAAGCAGTATTGCTGGCGAAGGAAGAGGCGGGACGGTTGAAGAGAAGGCAAATTTCACGCCCTCTCGCCCCTAGCCGCCGCAGGAGACGCCCTGGGCGTCGGGAATCCCGGCCACCGTAGGCGCGGGCTTGCGGACGGTGAGTAATGGGTAGCTCACCGTCCGGTAAGGACCAGGCCCGGGTCGACGGAGCGTTGTATTCCACGCGCACCTCAAAGAGATGTCGTCAGCACATATGTAGGGGTCCACTAGGGCCGATGCCTGCCGGGGTCGCGGGAAGGTACTAAAGGGTCACCGAGGCCCCTGGCAACACAGGCAACGGAAGGAATACGGGTGGGTTTTAGTCAGTAAGAGTCTGACACACCGTCCCGCTCCGCCCAGAGCGGGAGAAGTTATTTGAGGATTTCTCACCCAAAAAAAAACAAAGGGCTGATTGTAGATCGAAATAATAAAAGAAAAAAAAAGCCGTCGCATACATTTGCGTCCAGTAGGTATTAAAGTTGACAATTTTGTTATCTATGGGTCAGTTGATAATTTTTCGCGATTACGGAGAAAGTTGTTCAGTTTGGTGATCTGTACTACACCCTTTTTGATCACATTTTTCCGGTACATTCTGTGTAAAAAAAATATTGTACATTTTTTCAGCATCAGCGTTCACCGGTAAAATTTAATTATGTTGTAGAAAACACTATAATATAAACACGAAATACCTCTTGGTAAAATCACGAAGAAAATGTGCCGCCCGCGCTAACGCACCGCTGCGCGAGCGTCCCGCACCCCTCTCCACACCCGCAACCGATCGTTGCTAAGCGATGGCAATACTTATATTTAGCAAAAATTGAGATTGTAAAAACTTTGGTATTAGGTCGAATTTCCATTGGCTTCTATTAAAATACACCGACTCATAAGTAATAAACGTGTTGAATTAACCTGAGCAATTATTCCCATAAGTATATTGTTCGAACACTTTTGAACGAAACTTTTTTTTTTCTCTCCTCAGTAGGTGCCTTTCTAAACATTATTAGACTTATTGCCCTTTTTTCGCATATTGTACAAAGTCTTTCAGGTAGTATCTAACGTTTATTTTAAATGCATTTAATAAAATATTATTCCTTTTAAAATTTCCAATTTGTGCAGTACGGGGCACATTTGTGTGCTGGGTTGGTGAAGAATACAGCTTTTTCCTTGTAGATCTTCTTTATTTCAGAGTGTTCTTCTTACTGCTATTTCCCGCCGACTGTTCTGTGTTCTTCTCCCAGTGCTTCTAGGAGTGACGCTGAGTTCGATTTCCACTGCTTTAGTTCGAAGCTGGCCTTGTTGTGCACTTCGCGCACGCTCTTCGTTATTCTCACAGCGTCTTCCAAGCTTCTGAAACTGTCCAGGTAGTCGTCGACGTAATGTTTCTCGACAATAGCAGCTGCGGCTTCCGGATGGGTCTTCTCGTGCTGTTTCGCGTTCAGGTTCTTTACGTATATTGCTGTCGCTGGCGAACTTGATGCCCCGAATATCAACGAAGTCATTCTATACTCTTCCGGAGGTCGGTCGTCGCGGCGATCCCCACGCCACAGGTACCGCAGTGCATCTCTATCTTCTGTACGTAGCTTGACCTGCATGAACATTTCCTTTATGTCCGATGTCACTCCGATTAGGTGCTGTCGAAAACGTATGACGACACCTGGCAACGATTGGAGCAGATCTGGACCTTTGAGTAGTATGTCGTTTAGTGCCACTCCCCTGGTTTTGGCTGCGGCGTCGTGCACAACTCGGAGTTTGTCCGGCTTCATAGGGTTAATGACAGCGAAATGAGGCAGGTACCATGTTTTCTGTGGTGTTTTTTGAGGCGGCGCAAGCTCGGCGTATCCTTTTTCTATAAGAGCGTCCATTTGTTCGACATATCTTTTCTTCAGGGCTGGGCCACGGTCGATTTTCTTTTCTATATTGAAGAGTCTCTTCAAGGAGTTGTCGTAATTATCGGGGAGCGTTACGTCTTCTTTCTTCCAGAGAAGGCCAGTCTGATATCTAGTTTCTTCAATCTTCTCAGTCTTCTTTTCCAATATTCGAAGCGCCTTTTCTTCTGGGTCAGTCTTCGGTCTCTTCGGGTTTATGCAGAGGGCGTCCATCTCAAAGTACTTCTTCACTAGGTCCTCGAGGTCATCTTCTGAGTTTTCAGTCATATGTGACACGAAGTCTATCTTCTGACCGAAGGGTTTCGTTTGGCTTCCATGAAGAACCCACCCCAGCGGCGTGAGAGATGCAACCGGGTGGTTCTTATCGCCCTTTCGTGTTTCTTTGGTGATCAGAAGATGCCAGTTGTCCTGACCGATGAGGACTTGCGGCTTTGCATTGGAGTACGATAGATTTCCTTGATGTCAGATAGATGTGAGCACTCCTCCACTAGTTCTCGCGGAACCCTTTGAGATGAGACTTGTAAGTTCTTCACTGTTCTCGCTTGAATTTGCTCTTCTCTATTGTTGATCCCTTTTAGCCCGATAGTCACCCTTCTTGATGTTGATTCCGCCGTTTTTAGTTCGTTGATGGTTTCGATTTTTAGCGGATCTATGGGTCCTGTTGCTCCGATGCTTGTCACGATGCTGTCGTCGACGAGCGTGACTGTCGACCCGTCGTCCATTAAAGCGAAGGTGTTGACTGTTCCTTTCGGTCCCTTCACCTGGACCGGCAGGATCTTCAGATAGGATTAATAATAATAATAATAAATAATAATGATATCGTTTATTTATAAAAATGGTGCAGATTTACAATAACTTATCTTAAAAATAATAAAGAACACATTTGCTCATTTGCCTGAACTAGGTAGGACCTGTGTTTCAGGCTAGAAAGGTGCTTAGAAATTTAAAATATATAATTAACAACTGAGAAAACTAATTAAAAACTAATATTAACTTAAAAGACTAACATGTTTTATTTACAGGCAACGAGTAAATCCTCTGTCTCACTGTATGATATGCTAAGTAAAAATTGCAGAATAACCTTTTTACAGTCGTAGTTATTTAATTTATAGATATTTAACTTCCTATTTCATTTATTGTATAGAAATGGGCCTAAAAATGTATAAAATCTGTTTACAAAGACATATTTAGACGATGCATTTGACTCACATACAATATCATTCCGTCTCTTATTAGTACTTTCAATGTTATAGGAGAGCATGGTGTGCTGTTTTAATACCAAGTGCGTTATAAAAAGCTGTCGAACAGTCAGCACGTTACAGGATTTGTATAGCAGATCCGTAGGATAGAGAAAGGGATGGAAGTTTGCTACTTTTAAAATTGCTCTCTGTGCTCTTTCAAGAGGCAGTTAGTAAGTTTTAGGGGCTCCACCCCATGAAGTAATACAGTACTGTATTACAGATTGACCTAGGGCCAAGTAAACTTGTGACACTAGTTTTTTATCTGCAATTGCTCGTAATCTTTTAAAAACAAAAATTAACCTGCGCACTCTTGTAACCAAACTGTCTATATGTGGTCTAAAAGAGAGCGACTCGTCTATTTGAACCCCGAGATATTTTATGTTACATGTTTTAAGGATAAAAGGACACTTACATATGCTGACTGGGCGGAGTCCGCAATGATGGGCATACAGATGAGAGTTAGTAATATTTAAATGCGGTTTGCGGATGGAGAAGTGAATATATTTTGTCTTGTCGGCATTTAATGTTAGTGAGTTGCTTTGAAGCCAGTTAGACACAGTATTGAAACCTATTTGAGCATATTCGTACAATTCGGTATTAGTTTTAGCGGTGAATATTAACGCCGTGTCATCTGCATATGATATAATTTTGCCTTGATTAATATTTAAACCACACAATTCGTTAATATAAATCAGGAAAAGGGTGGGGCCCAAAATACTTCCCTGGGGAACACCAAAACCTGTGTTTTTTGCTCGTCGCTACTAATATTGTCAATTTTAACACATTGATAGCGATCGTCAAGTAGTCAGCAAAAAGTTTTAGCGGCGTTCCCCTTATTCCTAAGGCCTCTAATTTGTACAAAAGCGTCGAAACGGAGACGGTATCAAAAGCTTTCGCCAGATCAAGGAAGATCCCCAAGGTCTGGTTTCCTTTACCAAGTTCTTCTGAGTCTTCCTAATTTAAAAGAGTAACCGTGGAGTTTCTAGCCGGCTCTTCTCCATAGGAAACGACCAATTGGAACCGTGCACCTAGCTTCTGACGTTTCATAAGTACCCATGTAGGTTTATGTGAAATAAAATATTTTTATTTTGAGTTGAAAAACCCGTTCTCCCATACATCGATATACGTCACGGTCATTCCTCCAACTGCAAATATAAGTTGGTCGACTATTGCTCGTTAACGTTTAAAGCCGACTTAGCTGTGATATTTTTCCTTTTAATTTCGTTATATGTAGGTACTACCGCCATGAATTTCTTTACATATCGAAAAACAACCACTAGGCGGGCAGGGGGCACTTGACTTTAAAAAAAAATGCATTTTAAAGCTTAATATTACGCAAGCGAATCCCTGAATCGAGAAATGGTGTTCACAGACTCGCAACATTTTTATCGGGCTTTCCGACGATACCCCATACCATGGGATAGACAAGAAAAAACATATCATTCCCACTAATGTGGGAAAAATATTAAAAAAACAGACAGACATGAAATGAGTGTCGGACCACGTACAGTGAAGGGTTGCGTAGGTGGTAAGATGGGATGAATTTATCCCAACTTACCAACTACGGAAATTAAATTAACTACGGTAAATTACAATGGGGGCCCCCGTTGTAATTTACCGTCAAAAGTTATTCTAAGAAAAACTGTCGACTCTACAGGTTCCAAATCTATTTCATTTAGTTGAACATTGGTAGTTAGCTGCCTGATATTGGCGTTGTTAATTTATGATATTTATTTATATATAATTTATATACTAAACCCATTATTATTATTTACAATAAACCAATGGACAACTTTAGAGAGTGCATCGTTAACATGTTTCAAGTTGACTAGCTGAAGTTTGATTAAAAAAATAAATCATCTGCGAATAATACAATCTTGTGATTATCCCATATGTGATAAGATAAGTCATTTATATAAATTAGAAACAAGAATGGACCTAGAATTGAACCCTGCGGAATGCCCATAGAGACTGCAGATCCTACAGATCTCTCGCTATTAATATCAACCCTCTGTATTCTGTTATTCAGATAAGAAGTCAGAAGGTCGAGAGTCCTGTCCCTCATATCATAGTGGTGCAGTTTCCTGATGAGTGTATCATGATGTACAGTAAAAGCTCTTTATTCGCGGGGTATACGTTCCATAAATTTATATGCCGCGAATACAGAAACCGTGGATATGGAATGGTAATTAGTATGGAATCATACGCTCTAAGGTTCCAAAATAAAATCAATTTATTGAGAAATTCACAATTAAAATTAATCGTTACTATCAGCTTTAGGCAATGGTTTAAAAATTTTGTGATTTTTTGTAGTTTTGCCGCTTTTAAAAGGTCTTCAAATTCATCGGAACCATTTTTCTTTTTTTTTTACTTGAAATTTCAAATTCATAAGAAAGAAGAAGAGACACGTGTTATTCGATCGAAGTTATTGCAACGAATAAGGAGTTGAAACAATATAACACCGATCGTGGCGGCGGCATTCAACAATGGCCGTTTTTTAGTGGCAGTAAAGTTTGTTTTAGTTTGAAATTAGTCCACCCGGTTACATCTTTTATAAAAGTCGCTTCGGCGCGAGCCAACAGTACTCAAAAGACGTCAATATTTTAATAAATAACACCGAATCCTTTTCTGTTTACCGATTGCAACCGCGAATAATGAAATTTTTAGCCGCGAATACCTACAAGAACTGGGTTGAAATTTTTTCACCCGCGAATAATGAAAACGCGAATAAGGAAACCGTGAATAAGGAACTTTTACTGTACACAGTCGAAGGCCTTAGATAAGACGCAGAAAATGCCAAGAGCATCCGGCGACTCCTCCCAGGCCTCATTCACCCATATTCGCATGGGTGAATATCCCCGCGGCAAATTGTACCTATACGTGTTCACGTTGAGAATCGAGGTGTTAAATGATAGAATGTTTCTTTTTTTTATAGTAAACTACGTAACTTGGTTCAATTAGGGCCACATTTTTTTTTAAATAAGTGTTTATAAATAATCTGGAGGAAAAAAAACGCTTTAATATTCAAGTTGGGTGGCTTGTCCCAGTTCCGTTTTTTTATATAATTGCATTCACCAAAGTAACAATTTAGGTTCAATAAAAATAAACATTTCGTTAGTGTATGCATGACACATTATCTAAAAACAATTAAAACATTATTTAACACTAGAGAGTTATATTAACCGATGAAATATAATTCCCGAGAATTTGTGACATTGAGCTTTATACCTATTAGTGAGATTGAGGTTTGTGACAGAGAAATCCAATTTGGTGCCACTGATTTTCAATTTTGGTGGGCACTTTTGATTTTGGTGGGCGATTTTCAATTTTGGTGGCCACACTAAACTTTGAACTAAAATATCTCAAAAAGTTATCGAGATTTTCGCAGACCTCTTGAAGTGCCTTCTAGCTTGGACTTTCTATTCTTATGTAACCTGGTCCTTATTTTTCACGAAAACTGAGGCAAAAATTTCGCCACCAAAATTGAAAAAATATGCACTTTGTTGATATTGACCCACATGCTCTTCAGTAAATCAACGCCCGCGTCTGTGGTTGAACGACCCTTCGTAAAACCAAACTGTTACAGATGAAGTAAATTATGTGTACTGAAATGTCCTGGTATTTGTTATGTGTGTATATGTGTAAAGTGCCATAATTTTTTTTCTCCTAATCATCATTTGTCCGAATGATAGTTATGTGACAGATATTATGTGACATTAAGTTCGGGCAAGTCCCGAACTTAATGTCACATAATATCACATCCCATGAAATTGAAATCCCTAAATACAATATCCCTAAATTGGTTTGTCATAAATATTACAATCAATAATATACAAAAGACATAAAAACGTTTTCTTAGAATTTGCCTACAAAATACTAAAACAAGGCATTTTATCGTTATTATTACGCCTACAATTAATGAATCTACGTTTACGTAAAAAAAAATGTAATTAAATTTTATCTGATGTTGTATTAAAATTGTTTATTATTTTACCATATCCAACTGATACAATACATAAATAGTAAAGATGCAAAAGCAATATGGCTTTTGTCACGGCTCCGGCGATGTATTTATCACTCAATAAAACAGTTGATTGTGAATATGCTGTAATCATGCAAACAAGCACACACCATGCATGCAGCAAGCATGCAGCATTCAATGAGCAAGCATGCAGCATGCAAGCGAGCATGCAAGCAAGAATGCAGCATGCAAGCGAGCATGCAACATGCAGCAGGCATATAGAGCTTAGCGTCGCAGATGGCTTAACGCTCACCACCGCAGCTTCGTCTTGCTGGTCGGCTTCGCCGGCCAGCCTCAGACACGGCGGCAAACGTTACAACCACCTGTTCCTCAACTCGCGGGCCGCCTCGCCCCTTCGCGCCTGCGCGATTCTAAATTACACTCTAGGGATAGGGCATACAAGACTGCGTGGAGTCGGATTTACAGCGATTCGTTTCTGTCAATAAAACCTAATTTTTAGCAAATGCAGCAAACAATTTTAGTATAAATGAACATTCGGAATAATACACATTATATATAATACAATACTTAGTACCTAAGACAAAATTAGGAGATTCAATTAATATAGTACTCGATATTATGACAGAATAGTTTTAGAAGTACCTAAAGATAATTATGTAAAACAAAATTTCGAATTTTTGAACATTATGGTTAGGTACTGAAGTTTATAGCAAACGTGTTATGGATAATGATTTTCAGACAAACAATTTTAGGAGATGAAAGGGAGTACCAGGTAATATCGATATAGGCCGAAATTTCGTGGGATCAGGTGCTGCCAGATTTGAACAGTGAAATCACTTTGCTAAGTTTCATCAGATCAGGAAATACACCAGATGCAATACAAGAGTTATAATGTATGTACTGATACTTTAAACGATTCTAAAATGTCTTCAGTGCTAATCACTGTGAATTTAAAGTGTTTATCACATTCTGGTACGCATTCTTTTAGTACTGAGTAAGCAGAAGTGGAGGACGACGATGACAGTGTTATGGTTGTTAAAATTGGAATATTTATATATAATAATTAGTGAAGAAATTATCAAACTCAGTTTCCACCTCTACGTCTGCTTTAATACCTTCATCATTGATATTTAGATAGAAGTCACGATTCCGTACTGTCGTTCTTCCCGTTTCAGAATTAATAATATTCCAAGTTGTTTTGATTTTATTTCATTAATGTGTAAGGCGTTTGCTGATGAACAGGCTCTTTTAAAAGTTTTAGAACAATTCTTAACAAATTCTTTAAAGTTTCATCATAGTTATATGTTTTTTCATGATACAAATCAAATCAAATCAAAAGTCATTTATTCAAACTAGGCTGAGAATCAACACTTTTCGAACGTTTAAATTACATAAGACAGTCCCCCAAAACGCCCACCCTTCCTAGTGCTTTAGCTGGGAAGAAGAAGTGGCCAACAAACTCCCCAGCAGCACAGCTGTCTGTTCAGTTAGAGAAAAAACAAATGGATTTTATACAACAGTATGCAAAACAACTTACACCACGTGCAACACAAAACATTAAATTATTAGCCTTATGTCAGCTAACACCACTATACCAAAAAAAAAAAAGAAAAGAAAAAGACCGAAAACTATTCTCAAGCAGAGATAAAAACGTAAACAGAACTTAGAACCTAAATAAAAGCCTCCAAGTATAAAGGGCGTGCCCGCTTACATATAGCTATAGCTGTAACAGTCACAAATGATGAACTAGGACCATCAAAGTAAAATAAATAAACAGATAATTACTAATAACAAAACAAAACAATGGTCAACAAGACGACCAGTCACCACAAGCGGCACCCGTTCACGCAAAAATCAGCCATTACCCCCTTCGCCATATTTGAGGGAAGGAGGCAACTCGCCCCTAGCCGCCGCAGGAGACGCCCTAGGCGTCGGGAATCCCGGGCGGATTTCCGGCCACCGTAGGCGCGGGCTTGCGGACGGTGAGCAATGGGTAGCTCACCGTCCGGTAAGGACCAGGCCCGGGTCGACGGCGCGTTGTATTCCACGCGCGCCTCAAAGAGATGTCGTCAGCACAAATGTAGGGGTCCTCTAGGGCCGATGCCTGCCGGGGTCGCGGGAAGGTACTAAAGGGTCACCGAGGCCCCTGGCAACACAGGCAGTGGAAGGAATACGGGTAACGGGTGGGTTTTAGCCAGTAAGAGTCTGACACACCCTCCCGCTCCTCACAGAGCGGGAGAAGTTATTTGATTACCCAAACAAAAAAAAAAAAAGCAGTGACTTCTAAGGGAGCATGACGTACTTGCTGGCGGTTGT
Source organism: Atethmia centrago (assembly GCA_905333075.3). NCBI lineage: Eukaryota > Metazoa > Arthropoda > Insecta > Lepidoptera > Noctuidae > Atethmia > Atethmia centrago. The sequence continues at coordinate 22,053,636 of HG995374.1, read as the reverse complement.
AAGAATAATATAATCAGTTATCGAGGTCGCTAGCAACCACATCTTGTAATACAACTCAACAAAAAAACTTTGTAATGAGAAGATTATGTCAATAATAAACGCAATTAAAATTAAAAATAAATTGACTTATACAGTCAAATAAAATAAACAATTATATGAACTCCTGTAACCTGTCACTAGGTAAGCTAATTCTGGAGAAAGAACATAAACATTGTCTTGAGTTAATCACAGCGACCAACAATAAAAATCCCCTCCCCACTCTACCGACTTCTACTCCTACTCCTTCACTGTGCACGCGGTTCGGCTGTGGAATTCACTTCCGCGGACTTCCGCCTGACATTAAGGACTGTCAAACTGTTGCTGTTTTTAAAAGAAGAGTGAAAGAACACTATTTTTCCACTTTGCCATAGTTGCATATTATGTATTTATTATTTTATACTATTAATTATAAGTATATAAGTATTTTAGTGATATTTATTTTAGAAGTATGTATTTATGTAAGTATATTCTCTTATTGTATAATTAAATTAGTGAATAGTTTTATTTTGTTTTTATGTATTTTGTTTTCTCTTTTACCTTACACACGTTGTCTACATCTCTATGTCTACTGTCCTATTGCAGGTATGCTGGAAGAGATTTCATTAGAAATAAGCACCACCTTTGTACGTATTTTTCTGTTCCTTGCTTCTTGTCTGTTTACTTCAGCCTATTTTTGTAAATAGCTGGTGTTGCCCAATCACTAAATATAATGCGATCACAAACAGGCAATGGTACCGATTCCCTTGTTCACAAACTAAACTAAATTTAAGTTCAGTGCATCTTTTTCTTTCTATTTCATTAAGAAAAGGACAGAAGATAAATATTAGTTTAGTCCTGTCAAATTAATCAGCGCTTGACGTAAATTGACGTAATTTTAGTAGGCAAGTTTTTAATCGCCTCTAAACTTGTATGGAGTAGTGACAGGCGCTGATTAATTTGACAGGACTAAACTATAATTTATCTTCTGTCCTCTTCTTAATGAAATAAAAAGAAAAAGATGCACTGAACTTAAATTTAGTTTAGTTTGTGAACAAGGGAATCGGCACCATTGTTTATTAGGTGGAAGGGTTCCTTGTTGACAACGGAACCCTAAAAAAACGTAACCCTTATATCCTATAAGGGTTACGTATTTGTCTCGAGTGTGCCTGTCCGTCTATCACAGCCGATTTGATGCACATGAATTTCTGTGACCCAAGCACGGACGTGTAGCGTAAATAAATATATTTTGAGTTCACTTTTGGGCGGCAAATACGAAAATAAAAATAAATAGTTTTGCAAACTGTACCGTTTGACATATCAAATGAAAGGGCTTGTTGTGAGGGTTTCAAATATATATATTTATATATATACAGCGTGGAATTTTGTAATGCCACCTGGAGGGAAAGTACTCTTAACACTGCAGATAGAAAATATTACTCAAAGGAAACATTCCTTTATTTTTGAATAGAAAGCAAACTGCATTCAAAGATTTTCGAAAATTTTCTTCTCCCACACCCGGGAATCAAACCGGCTAAAATCTGAAAAAATATACCCTGTACTTTTATTGCATCGATCGTTAGGGTCAATTATAAGGATGAAATCTCTCTAACAAACATGATAAATTAAATGAAAGGAAAACCAGGAAATCTGAAGTTACAAATTCAATGAGTCAAGTTAAAGCTCTTTAACTAACATCCATCTTTTGTAATGCAGACTCCTTTGCGACATACTCGTAGCTGCGTGTATGAGGTAATTTAAATATGGAATGTTAGATTAAAATTTGAAAATTAGATTGTCATAGTTGTTATTCAAATTTGATTGTTTTTACAACTCATTTCACATTTTGTCTCACGGTGAAAATGGCTTATCAAGAACAGTTTGATTTAATGGAAGCTTATTTTTTAAATAACAAAAACGTGAATCTAGCTCTGCGGTGGTATGGAGAGAGATATCAAGACCGACAGGCACCAACTCGGTTCGTATTGAAAAGAATGGTAGAAAATTTAAAGAATACGGGTGGTTTCAAGAAGAGACGGCAAACTATTCAGCAAAACTATTTCGATTTTGAACTAGATGTTTTAACATACTTTGAATCATTTCCAAAGGCTTCAAGTAGAGATGCTGCCGATGAATTAGGAACAACCCACACTCGCGTACTTAAAGTGCTGAAAAAGTATAAGTATAAATGCTATCGTGAAGGTCGGTTGGTGCAAAAATTGCACCAACCGACCTTCACGATAGCATATTGGGGATCGTGACAGACGATTACAATTTTGTGAAAACATGCTTGGAGAAATTGACCGAAACCCTAATTTTTTGAGTAACATTGTATGGTCTGACGAAACCAACTTCAGCAATAATGGCATGTACAATCGCCGCAATAACCATTATTGGTCTCGAGTGAATCCTGTTCGTGTTCATGAAACTAACAATCAAGTAAGATTTTCTTTCAACGTTTGGTGCGGAATTATGAGAAAAAAAAATGTAGTGTTAGTCCACGTGTACGAAGGTCATTTAAACACTGTCAAGTATATTGAAATACTGGATCTCTTAAGAAACGAGTTAAATGGTTTCCCCGAGGAAGAGCGAAACCAAATAATTCTACAGCAAGATGGTGCTCCAGCACATAACAGCAGAATCACTACTGCCTACATTAATAACCATTTTAATACCTGGATTGGTACAAACGGCACAATCAGATGGCCTGCGAGATCGCCAGATCTCACCCCATTAGATTTTTTTTTGTGGGGATATGTAAAAAATCAAATTTACATGAAATCTTATGCGAATGACAACGAGTTGAGAGTTGAAGTTCAGAATACGATTTATAATATTCACCACAACACTTTATTAAAGGTTACTAGAAATGAATTCGTTAAAAGAATAAATTTGTGTATCCAAGATAATGGAGTCCATTTCGAGCAACTAATTAGTTAGTTTACCATTTTTTGTAAATAATTAAATTCCTGGTTTTCCTTTCATTTAATTTATGTTTGTTAGAGAGATTTCATCCTTATAATTGACCCTAACTATCGATGCAATAAAAGTACAGGGTATATTTTTTTCAGATTTTAGCCGGTTCGATTCCCGGGTGTGGGAGAAGAGAATTTTCTAAAATCTTTGAATGCAGTTTGCTTTCTATTCAAAAATAAAGGAATGTTTCCTTTGAGTAAAACTTTCTATCTGCAGTATTAAGAGTACTTTCCCTCCAGGTGGCATTACAAAATTCCACCCTGTATATGTATTTGTTAATCACTTTAAATGAAAAATCTACGGCTATTTGTTCGACATATTTCGATACTCGCATATTTATTTATTTAAATAAAAATTGAGGACTTACCTACAGCATAAAAACTAAATAAAAAGAAAACCATAGCCGACAGGAAGTCTTCGCGTGTAGAATTAGGCTGGAAATGTGGTGAGCAAAATAATATAAATCAAAATCTATTTATTCAAGGGTACTTCCCGTTGACCTAAAATCATGGAACTTGGCAAGAAAAGGTCTCACAGCACAAGTAAAGGAAAATTCCGAAAATTGATAATTTGTAGTTTAATCACATAGGTAGGTAATTATTATTTTCTTGCGATTAGAAACTTAAATTTGCAGTTGGAGAATTGACCGCGACGCTATGGGAGAACATGTTTTTCAACTACAATTTTAAGTTTGTTTTTGGGATAAGAATTTATCTCAAAAACCCCAACTACAGAACCCTTCATTGCACGTCGTTATAAACACGCACTTGGCCCGGTTTTTGATTACTCGGTATGAGTACTTAATCAAAAACCGGGCCAAGTGCGTGTAAGTCTCAAAAGAAGTGGCCGATGGTAAATCCAATCGGGCATCAGGATATTTCCCTCAATATTTGACTTTACAGCTCTGCCATGGCTCTACCATTTTCAGCCTCTACTATGCATACATTATGCTGCCATCTTTGGTTGAAGTTTATGAACAATGTACAGCAACCTTTGATGCGCCATCTAGTGTTGAATAGAACCCTTGATTAGCTTTGAAAAGATGTCGCTAGTAGTTTTGTAAAAAAGTTTCATTGTATTTGCTAAAAATAACACCAGAGTTCGTTCCAAGCGCTATATTTAGTTTTTAGACATTTGACAAAAAAGATGGCAGCGATTGCCGATTGCTGTCCTTCGGATTTATTGCGAAAATGGCGCATTATGTGATATTTTCACATAAAAATATAATTTTAAGTGAAAATTTGTGTAGTGCTGCATAGTGATGGTGTGTTATTTTTCATGAATGACAGTGTACTCGTGTGTAAATAGGACTGCGACTTTCTTCTGGATATTGGATTACACATAAAATAAAGGTATTTATGCCTCCTACGCATAATTCTTCGATTTCCATGTGATGTCCTACTAATATTTGAATTTAAATTAATAGGATCCTTATAGAAACGTGCCCAAACTGAGAATATTACATAAGAATGTGAACTTTTAAAGGTACTTGGTGATTTCTTCATGTGGTAGGAGCATTCCTTTCTCCCGTCGGTAGCATATGTTATTTTAAAGTTCTTGGAAGTGTAGTAACTAAGTGAGCAAGTCGTCGGGCGGTAGCCGGGTGGAGTGGAGAGACTTGGTTACTTTGGTTATTGGGGGCTTGCATGACATCAGTAGGCATTACCCATTGCTGTAAACTTTAGCAGCATGATTCATCAGACCGTTCCACAGTCTTTAACTCAAACGTGTTGTGGTTCATATTATTGGAATCTATTGTAAAAACATAGTTTTAGAAATATGTCAGTGAATGTGAAGTAAAATAAATTATAAACAGATATATGCTCAAATCATTAATTATAAAGCTCCCCTTCTGCTGCATTCCTTTTGTTTCTAATGGACCATTTTAGCTCATAATTTTATTTATCTGCTAACATAGCAGGAAAACTGTTGGTACCTAGAATCTGTTTTCTGGTTTATAATACAAAATTCCTATTAGAATCATTTTATTTTGTGTTAAAAATTTACTTCCCAGGTACCTATTTCTTTATATATCTTTGTTAATATTTAAACTGCCTCACGGTTATTTCTAGTTCTACTGCAATAAGTAATTTATGAAATTATTATTAAAAAGTAATTTGAATTCTAGGTGTGTTATAGAGCAGAAAAGTATGAATTATTTATTTAGTCTACAGACAGTCAGATGGCCAGATTACATACATATAAGTAGTCTGATTGTTATGCATTCCTGTGCATAACCATCTTGCAACATACATTCATAATTTAACTTATTAAATGCAATGTACAAATCATACAAACTACCTATTTTCCTCAATTATAATCCAAATGATTGTTGATGTGATGAGGCAACATTATAAATATATAAATGTACAATAATAAATTAATTGACTCATTTCTTTATTCTAAAATACTTTTGATTTAAATAAATGTAGAAAATGTCAGACAACATTATCTCTAAACACTAGTAAAATATCCAACAATCTGGTCAGTTTTATTTATTAGAGTTTTGATTCTAATAAATAAAACTGACAAAAACATGCTTTGTGCTTTTCATTGGACGATTGTAGTCCAGTTTCTCAATTCTAATAATAACAACAAAACTAGGTCTGTAGTTTTTTCTTAGTATGCATCCTACGGAATGGCTGTGACACCGATATGGATTGTTCAAGTTGGTTTGCTTATTTTTAAGAAAACCAGCAGTGACTACTATATCTGCGGTACTGCCCTTATATCTTTTTGGAGGAAAGTAATGTGGGAGAATGAATAGCAAACAAATTACTGCACACAATGTTTTCATTTAATATTTATCTTAAGTACGTAGTAAGTAGTGTGGCATGATTTGATATTTTCCATATTGCCGATAACTAGAGACAATGTTGCTAATACAATAAAAATTATATCAGACTTGACTAATTAAAGTACAATTCAGTCTTTAAATAAATGTCTTTACACACACACAATGAATGTTACTGTTTTGATCTTAATGTTATTATTTACATTCTTATCTGACATATAGATTCAGTGTTCAAGTGTTTATTTATTTACATTCAACTGATAAGGTCTTTTCAATGCCACGCTGAAGAATGCGATTATTTACCTAAGTATTGTACAGTTGATAACGCACTAGACTAGACATTCCACAGATATACAAATCAGACATGCCTATAAGTTTTATAGTTTTAATATCACTGTTTTAAATACAATGTAGTTTATTAATTGTCCATTTGAATGGCTAGTCACATTTCAGTTTTATAAACAAACTATGACCCACACCTGCTTCACATGGTGTTTTGACGACTTGACAAAACCTTGAGATATTTTGTTATGAGCAAGTTGGATCATACATAATGTATATAATGCACCTTAACCTGGAATAAATTCCCTGAATGATGGTGAAAGCCGCATCAGAATCTGTTGCATAGTTCAGAAAAACAACATAGTCACAGAAAAACACAAAAAGCGACTTTATTTTATAATAAAAATGTGTTAAAGAAAGAAGAAAAGAAAGAAGTTTTTAAAGAAAGATGTTCTATGTTGGAAGGTTTGGTTTTCGCCCTTAGTCCTTCAGATGGACCATGGTGCGTGGGCCATGGCAGCCGTCGGTGGTTATTTCAACCAGCCCACCTCCCTCCAGAATTTCATCACATCTCTTGGTCTGTTTAGAATGTATGTAAAAGATCTGGGTGCTCCGAGGGTTTCTGTCAAATCTGGGTGACACCTGTACATTCAAAGAGCACTAGCGCAACGGTTTCCTCCGCCTCCATGCAAGCCCTGCACAGAGGGCTGTCCGTTATACCTATTGTGTGCCCATCAACAGGCGCAGGCCGGTCCTGTCCAGACATAATAAGCGCCTGGTTAGCTTACTGTCTTAGGATGACATAGCCTCCTGCACCCCGGTGTCGAGGACCAGCAGCTCTCTGCTTGAGTGTGGGTGAACTCTTGTAGCCACCTGCGTAGCTAACCAGCTATGGAGGTGGCTACAAGAGTTCACCATACCCATCCCCTTCAACAGAAGGGGATGGGTATGATTGGTTCGGGTCTGCAGACTGACGTGCTGGATGCGCTGTTGGAGAGTATACGTATTTAGGTGTCCGTGACTCTTGGCTTCTATGGCTTACGCCGCTTGTATAATGCCCACACTTTCCTGGTAGATGGTGTTGAACATTCCCAGCAGAATAGATATGTTTATAATAAGTACCCATTTTTGTAATACCCAATACAAAAATGCAACTTATTCAACCGCAATCAATGGAACAGTGAGGTGTGAACATCAACTAGCATAGTTAATATGAATTTAATGAATAAGTTATTAATTATGAATTGTTATTAGTTATGAATTGAGTGTTTTTGATGTGTATGGCATTGCCACATGCTGCTTATATCTTTATCTGGCCAACTTCCAAGCTAAAGAGTTTGTTTGGGAATTGACACTACTGACACTACATTTTATTTGTTGTGATCTGATATAGTGGGTTGTAGGTGTATGTGAAATTAATTTTACTAATTAATTTAGTTCCGAAGGATGTCTGTTTAGTTCTGTAGACTGAATGCTGAAGTGGCTCAAGTCCGGTAACATTTTATTGATTGACCTGCTGATTTGCACTTGTATGAGTTATTAGATTTAACCTCTTACAAAACTAGATATTCAAGGCGCAGCCGGCTGTGTAGGGGTCCACTAGGGCCGATGCCTGCCGCGGTCGTGGGAAAGTCTGAAAGGGATACCGAAGCCCCTGGCAACACAGGGAACGGAAGGAACACGGGTGGGTTTTAGTCAGTAAGAGTCTGACACACCCTCCCGCTCCGCCCAGAGCGGGAGAAATTATTTGATAATTACCCAACCAAAAAAAAAAAGGCCCAGCCGGCTGCATTATTTAGATACACTTTTTTCTGAAGTACTTATTTGCGAAAGAAGTACACGATGCAAGTTATGCAAGCATCTGTTAACTCACATAAAACTAACCCATTTACCTTACCTAAGAAGTATTGCTGTAATTTTTGAACGGACTCATACGGCGGCTTTTAATTATGCCCAGACACAGTCGCGAATTTCATGAAATTGCGACTGTATGGCTGCACAAGGTCATTTTGCAAAAATACTGAGCAGCTGTAAATAGGTATACCCACATGGTCTGTATCAATACAAAAGAGCGACAGGGTCACGACCTAGTCTTGTAGGATGTCAAGACAAGACTTGGCTTCGCTTGGCTTGGCGTTGTTGCTGCATCGTATTTGAAGCAATATTGTATTCATTCGACAGACACGTGTTACAGAAAAATATTGAAGTTATTCTAAATATTCCTGGCAGCAGTTTTTGGAAGTACCTCCTTAGGTACTTCCAAAAACAGTTACGTTTATTTCAAATGGAGCTTATAGTTTATTTCGTGTAGTTTCTTTTTTAGGTTCACCTGCAGTCCCAAGTTACACAGGCGGACTTGCAATTCGATGTATCTCTTACAAGGTGTGATAGTTTGATCTGTAGGTACAAGGTAGGTACCCCGTATGATATGACGCCTAAAGGGATAGCTAGGTAGATACTTCGAATTACAAATAATATTATACAAAAGCCTTTATGTTGTCGTTCATTGAACCTTGAACCTTCATTGATCCTTGCCTCAGTAGGCACATACGCTTACCTAACTTTCCAGAAATAAATGAATAAAAGGTCACGTCCTGGGGTTTTCTTGAAGTGCTTCGGGTTTCTCACCCGAAATAATTGAAAAAAACAGCTTTTTGATTAGTTCTTCTTAATACTAAACCAATGACTTGAATCGATTCGTAGACGTCGTCGGTTAGACGAACTAGCAATAATACAATTCTATAGACTTCTGCTGTTCATTAGGTAGCTGTAGGTAATTAGATTACTTAATTATCGAATGCAAACAATTAAAATACGTCTAATACCTATGGGACCAACGGCAGACAATCGAGACGAATTCGTCCGTCTGACCTTGTCTCTATTCTCGTGTTCAGTGTTGGGTTTCCAACATGTTCACTTGTCTCGAATACCTATTTCCGATACAGACTGTAAGTCGAGGCTTTTAGATCATTTAAAGAATGATAATGCGACTCCCTGGGAGTTTTGCCAGTCTCGGGTGAATAGGTTAGCATGCACCATCGTTAACCCCATCTTGGCTTACTATTGTAGGTATCCCGATGTATGACCTGGGTATCTTCCAAGTCTCCACCTCCATTGAGTAAGTTACTTCTACGCAAGCGTGCACTATTGACGACCGCAACATTTCTAATTGTCAGAGGGGCCATTCCCGTATTTTGAAAACGTTAACATTCTGATCTCAGTTTCGATCTGTCATAAAATACACATATTTCCGACAAGTTTTTGACATTGATTGTCGCTGAGATGAGATTAGACTTGAATTTGTACGTTTCTTTAAGTACGAGAATTGACTATCAGGTGTGACAGTTGATAGTGGTCAACACGAGCGTATCAAATAAAAATACATGCTGCAAATCCTGATCGATATACATATTCAGGAAACTAGTGAGTAGTTCGTTCAGTCGAATACGCGTGAAGCTGTTAACTAGAAGACCAGACGTAAAGCTTATAAGCGTGAAGACTATTTCTGGTCATGATTTCGTTCTGGCGGCTTACTGTTATTCCGTCAAATTTGATAAGTAGTAAGTAGTTATTACGTATCTTATTCGGTTTTTTTAAATAATTTACTCACATTAGCTAGACCGACATAATAATTAGTTTTAGCTAAGTAGTTGGTCTGAATTTCCCAGAGATATAAATAACAGACAGCAGAAACTCTAGCCCCAGAAAATCTAGCTTTCAATAACTGAAAGACCAAAGACCTAATTCAGCACATGTTAAAGATCACATGAACAGTTCTCATACCAAGAGTGGGTGTACCCAGGGGCAACGGCCGGGATATCGCCAACGCGAAGTAGAATTTAGAGAAACTGTTGTTTCTGGGTCGTATTTACGTTAATGTTGCCTGCATAAGTAACCGAGGTGGAACAAGTCTTGGGAACGCTTAGGTACTTTTAATCCGTTAAGCTTCAAGTTTAAGACCAGACAGAATAAACATGGCATAATGCTCGTGGACCACCACATGTCCTAATTTAGGGATTGAATGTCACGAGGTCACTGTTTGTTGATCAGTACGATGCTTTGGTACCGGATGCCAGATAGATGCAAGTGCAACAACCATTTATAAATATGGGTAAAAAACAAAAAACATATTGTTTTGTTACCTCATTCCTGGAACGAACATCACTTACTTAACTCAACAAAATAACTTTGATTTTAAACAAAACAACGTTGAGTCAGCCGTATGGAATTATGGTCTATTTTTGCTACATTCATTGGTACTAGTTCTAGTCTTGCCAAATTATAAAGTTACGACAAAAATATGTTCGCACTTCTACGTCATACATCTGCCTAGTTCATGCTAGTGCATTCTGTGCCAATAAACTGCCCCAAAAGGTTAAAAAACCGGCCAAGTGCGTGTCGGACCCCGCACAATGAAGGGTTCCGTAGTTGGGATCAATTTATACCAAGAACAAACTTAACATAATGCATTCCAACTGCAAATGTAAGTTTGTACGCCCAATATTGAGAGATTTACCATGCTATTTTAAGATTATAGATTTCTTATAGGTTTTCCTTGTAATCAATAAGTAAAAAACTATTTTCTTTATTTTTTTTTTTCAAAATTTTAGACCGGTAATGGTAAATTTTCGTCTATATTCTTAAAGGCTCGTGTAGACTAGCGCGATATCGCGGGCGCGGCAGACAGAAATATGCCTGTCGCGCCCGCGATATCGCCCCAGTCTGTAAGAGCCTTAAACAACTTAAAGTATTTTTTTTTATTATAAAAATGTATGCATATCTGAAATCCTTACAACACGACTACCTTAATGTGATATGTCACACTGTATAGTTTCTAAAACTTTTTTTTTATAATTTCCCCCCAAAAGTCATCCCCATATTCAAAATTAATTTATTTACGTTACACGACCGTGTTTGGGTCACACAAATTCATATGTGTACTAAATTTCAATTTAATCGGTCGATTCGGAGCAAATTGGCTGTGACATACGGACAGACAGACAGACACACACACGACTGATCCTATATGGGAACCGTTTTTTTTCCTTTTTAGGTACGGAACCCTAAAAAAGTACAAAATGTATCCCAACTCCCTAAATTAAATACTTTTAGACTTTGCAATCCACAAGCCACATTGTTACTCGATAAAATTGAAAACGAAACGACCAATAAAACATATTTAACCAGCAATATTTATTTCTTAATTATCATCTGCCTAGCTTTATCCCAACCATGTTGGGGTCGGCTTCCAGTCTTACCGGATACAACTGAATACTAGTATTTTACATGGAGCGACTGCCTATCTGACCTCCACAACCCAGTTACTGGGTAACACGATACCTTGGTAAGACTGGTTGTCAGACTTTCGAGCTTCTGACGACCCGTACCGACTGTCAAAGATCTACAAATGACAGCCGGGACCAACGACGTAACGTGCTTTCCGAGGCACGGAAGGGTCTTGGTATGTAAAGATGGTCACCCATCCACGGACCAACCGCGGCAAGCGTAGCTTCACCTGATCGATAGACCCGTGCGGCTGTTATTACTTAGCCACAAGCCTTTTTTAATATTGTTTCTAAATGGTCTAAATTTGTTCCGGATATATTAAGAAACAATCAATTCTACCTGTTCATTGTCTCGTAGTATACATCCATTTTCCCCAAACTGTCTTTTTGCGGTGAATTATTTTTGGCAGTGCTTAAAAAGAAGCTGATCTCACTCTTTTGAGCATCTGGCAACTTTGAAATCCGCAAGTTATGCATGAGGAAACTAAGTTAATCCTTCTTGGAAGACATTCACTTAAACCCCCAGCTGGCTGGCCAGCTGGGGGTTTAAGTAGGAAACCGTATCGTTGGGATACTTGGCCCTATGTGCCTATGTGCTTGCATTCCATTGTGATTGCTACTACAAAGCGGCATTCCCTATTTACTTAAGAGAGACCGGTATGTATCAGATGTAAGCTAGATTCATGGGTTTTATCCTAGCGCACATCTTTCGTTCAAGTCATGGAATCTTTGAAAACACTTCTTGTAGTGGGTCAGTGCTGTTGGTTCTAACAACAATTCTATTCTACCCACCTTAAATTAGCATACTCAATCTTTTACGACTCTTATACCCATAAGTCGGAATAATCATACAGCCATGTGGCAGAGATTAATTATATAGACATTGCATTACAGAACAATCTCCATAGGAACATCGGAAGCGTTAAGTAAGGCTCCCGCAGACAGGCGCGACGTGACTGGTGAAACAATTTCTATGAATATTTCGATATGTTCCAGAAGCTTAGACGTCACGAGAAAACATTGGTACTGTTAAGTGCTAGTTATAAACCTGCCTTTATGCTTCCGCGACTACTGCGAAGTAACAAATGACCACAAAGTTATTCGTCTGGAACGTACCAACGTACAGGCGTGAGCTGTTTATTATAGTAAAAATTACCCAAGTTTGGCCCTGATTTACATTTTTATAGTGTTTCATCTGTCTCTGTAGAATATTTTATGCTACAAAGTTTTCTATCTTTCTGCTTCCATTTTTATGAATTGGGCAGAAAAAAGCATCGGAAGGGATGGGTCCCCAAGTACCTAATGATTGAAAAATGATTTGATTTTGATTTTATAATAAATCTAGTTTATAAATTTTTAACCACCTGTATTTTCTTAACTACCGGAAACCCACTTTCAACATTAATGATTGTCTTAAATTTTGACATTTATTCAAGTAACAGCTACAAGACGTATAATTATTGGGCAGTGTAATTACCTCCCTACATAAGTATCTTAAAACCATATGATTGGCTCTTTCGTCTGACCTTCATCGATTTGGAAACCTTGCATTATTTCGTCAACTCACCCATGTAACTGGCATTTAATTCCTCATCAGCGACATTTTAATTAATATACTTCACCACGTCCGTTAAAATACCAAAACATTATTTAACTAGCTTTATTTACTTAACTACCGAAAACCTACTTTCAAAATTAATGATTGTATAAAATTTTGACATTTACTCAAATAACTTAACGGCTACAAGACGTTTAAATGGGTTGTGTAATAATTACCTCCCTACATAAGTATCTTAAAACCATATAATTGGCTCTTTCGGCTGGCCTTGATCGATTTGGAAACCTCGTACAACTGCCCAAAAAGTAATGTAATGTGTTGAGGAATCTTGTATTTATGTATCTATGTGAGTTTCTTTGTGCCACCATAACTTTTTCAATGCCTGAACAGATTTAGATGTCTGGATTAGAATCTTTACATCATCCCGAGTGACATAGGCTAAAATATTTTTGAAAATAAACAATGGCGACAGTGTATGGCTCCATTTTCAAATGTAAAAAAATCTTCAATTATTCAATATGGGTATCTAATTGAATGCCTTGTTGAACGCACGCCAAAACTATACAATTTATTGGCATACATTTTACATAGGCAGGGTGTAAATGCAAAACAAACATTTCATGCCACGCATTCACACGCCATTCACGCATCGCGTCAAAATCAAAATCAAAAGTCATTTATTTCAACTAGGCTGAGAATCAGCACTTTTCGAACTTCAAATCGTCGCCGTGAAACTAAAAAAATCGCCTTTACTGCTTAAAATAAAAAGACCACCCACCACTTAGCATTACATGTTTCGAAAATATAACTTACTAAAATGTATAAATAAAAATAAAAAAAATTGTATTATATTAGTTAAAATTAGTATAAAAATATTAGTTAATCTGTATAGGTATACAAAAACACGGATAATTAGACAGTGGTGAAAACATTTATCAATCTTACTGGGCCTCAAGTCTGCTATTACAATAGTGTCAGACCATTCTGCATTCATAGCGTCATTAATGAGGATCGGAACAGACCATTCTGTTCCGATCCTCATTAATGACGCCATTATATTAGTAGATTGCCAAACTTGTCAAAATCAACAATTATAAAATCAATTATAGACCATTCTGACACTATTGTAATAGCAGACTTGAGGCCCTGGAAAAAGATAGGGTTTTTGCAAAAACACGAGTCGCTCTAGTAATATTGCGAAACGAAACGTTAGCTATTATGAAATAAAAACGCTGATTGGCCGGTCGGAGCGCCCAAAATTAATTTATATAATTATATAATTTTGGAGGAAAATTAGAAAAAAAAAGATTTACAAACTGTACCGTATGACACATTAAATGAAAGGGCTTGCTGTGAGGGTGTCTCCACACAAAATTTAAAATAAATATTTTTTTAATTATTGAAAATAACATGGTAAATCTCTCAATATTGTGCGTTCAAACTTACATTTGCAATTGGAATATATGGGAGAACGTGTTTTTCAACTACAATGTTAAGTTTGTTCTTGGGATAAATTCATCCCAACTACGAAACTTTTCGTTGTGCGTGATCCGACACGCCAAACTTCAGCTTTATTATATTACTCTGAAAGCCTTCGAATTCATTCCAATGTCAGTTTAATATTATAATGCTCACATTTCGTTGAACAATAAATGAGGTGTTGAAATAATATGTTCAATTATGTTGCCACATTATGACTAATTTCGTCGCAGAACAGTTGAATGAATGCAACAAACACTGTTATTTTGTTATTTATTTAATGCGAATATAAACGACCTCTGAAATAATTATGTCTCAAATAACTGCACTGACGATGATGCATAGTTTTTTTTTTTATAATTTCACCTGTCATAGAGTTGAGTACAAAAATGAAAAAAAAAATAGAAAAAAAAGTACGTGTCGGAACACGCACAATGAAGGGTTCCGTAGTTGGGATAAATTTATCCCAAGAATAAACTTAACGTTGTAGTTGAAAAACCTGTTCTCCCATACATTCCAACGTGTACGCACAATATTGAGAGATTTACCAAGTAATTTTAAAACCATAGACTATTCAGTTTTCATTTTTTTTATTTTTCAAAATTTTAGTCTTAGAAGTTTCGCAGATAAGGATTGCTTTTATAACGATCAAAATATATATATTTCACACGGTGCAATTTGTAAAACTTAAAAAAACTTACCTCCCAAAAGTGATCCCCATATTCAAAATTCATTTCTTTACTTTACACGTCCGTGTTCGGGTCACAGAAAATCATAATCAGAGATTGGATATTCGGATGCATATTTACCTAAAGTTAATTTTTAGCTGTGAAAGTATGGAAGCGGCTTCTTAAAAATCTTTTTTTTTAAAGAGCACGGGATGCCAGGGACAACGGGAATGCATAACTAGTCCGGTGTATAGTATGGAAACGACTTCTAAAAAAATATTTATTAAAAAAAAACCCGGGATTATTGGATTGCATGTTTATTTAAAATTAATGTTTCTACCTACTTTACCTCATAATATTAAGTAGCTACATATGCATCCAATTACATATGTAGTCAAAAAAAAACATAAAATTTGTCGATTCGGGAATGGCGGGCGGGATTTTTACCATCGATATAAAAGTGCATTCCATATATGCTAACATTTGAAAGTAAGTTAATATACATTCGATTCTATAATCAGAAACCTAAATTTGTATTCCTAGAGCCGCGGGATTTTGCGATACAAAAGCGCATTCCATATTAGCCAACATCTCAACTTTAGGTGAATATGCATCCGAATATCCGATCTCTAATCATAATGTATGTAAAATTTCAACTAAATCGGTCCATTCGATTCGGAGCAAAAGGCGGTGACAGACTGACGGACAGACAGTCAGACAAACACACGAGTGATCTTATAAGGGTTCCGTTTTTTTTTTCATTCTGACGAACGGTACCCTATAAATCCTCTCAAGTCATATCTTTCATATTGTCTAGTGAAGGGCTCTTGCGCATACTGAAATCCTGAATCTTTCAGTAAATTAGCCGTCAAATTACGATTTGAGCTGTTGCCATTGGTTCATTTATTGCGCTTTATTCATCTTTGCAGAAGAATCCCATTTTCAATTATAAAGTCAGCACCATGCACATGCATAACTATTTGTAGACTTTAGTAAGATAAGAAGTTGATATGATAACAACAGAAACTAGGTTGCTCAGAAAATACGTTTTACTGTCCGGAAGTTTTCCTTTATGGATGAAAGTTCGTGCATAAGTGGGGCTCTCTTCCGTTTGGCTCAGAAATTAAAAATGTGTTGTAACATGAAATACTGTTTGTTCGAAATAAAAAAAACTGTACAGAGCTAGCTACTAATTAAGGCACTGACAAGACGCAAATGACCAAAATAGGCTTGTCTTAAGAAAAAATATTGCCAAATCTGTATAGTTTGAGGTAGCGGAAAAAATATATGTTAATTTTGAACATATTTCCCAGAACTTGGTTGTTACCAAAACACGTTTTGGAAAAAAAATCTCGATACAATCTAACGTTAAACAAACCTCTTACCTTGAGTTCTGATACAAAATATCTGTATTAAATATCAATATACGTTAGATATTTAAATATTAACAAGAGCGTCTTATTTGAATGCAGAACTTGGTTGTTTTTTATTTTCGATTACTCAACCCAATTTTGAGTAAATAGATAATTGCTTCATATTTTGCAATAAATTACAAGCGTTGTGTCATCACGCTTCTCTTTCTTTTCTATGCAATCTGACAGTGACCGCGATTTAAGTGTTGTCAGCGTCTTAACATAAGAGTGAAAAATGCTTACATAAATTGTAATACTTGATAGTAGACAATAAAAAAGAACACTGAAAATAGCTTTAAATTGAAGGTCATGAAATCACATTCAGATGAGCGATTGTCCGTGTTTTAGTTGGACTCATAGGCAAGTGCGAATAGTTGATTGGAGGTTATTCAACTGTTGAGTGAACAAAAATAGCGCGATCGCTGCGTCCGCGCTTGCCGGTCTGTGTCCGCTCGGCACACGCCTGATGACGCCGTCACCGTAGCAAGTCGCCCCGGGACCGCCAACTATGCTTCCGGGACACAAACTAATTTGGCCCAGTCTTCGATCGCCAACGTGTAAAGTATTCATCAACTTTGACATCAGTCGTGTCCGCTATTAATTATTTACAACCAGCTTTTGATACTGCGTCGTATGTTTTAAATTCTTCGTCTTTGAAACTTTTCTAGGCCGCTTTTAAGTTCAGGAATAAGTCGAGTATAGTTTTGGCATGAGTCACCGACACGTTTCTTGATTTCGTCAGTTTCATGTTTGTTAGAAATATTCTTCAGAACCGAAGTTTCAGTAATAAAATTTAACGTGCATCAGGATGTTGTGACGTCAAGATTTTGATTTTGGGATTTAAGTTTTCTTTATTATTGCGGTCTTCGGTGCCGGGTGGAAACGGCGGCGCGGCTGCGGTGTCGGTCGAGCTCGGGCCGCGGGGAGGGCGCGGACGCGGATTGCGATATTTATAGAGGCGCCGAGACGCCGGCCCCACACTATCCCACATGTTAATTGGCTACTTGCGCCACATTTTTTCTGGACGTCACCGTTCACGCTCATACAACTTCAATGCCGTCCGACGACGGCCGCGGCGTTTCCGACCGAGAAACATTGACACCTATGTAACTGGCCTAGATACGCTAACAGTTTAACGCTAGGATGACGTCGTTATACGTGAAAACAAGCAACGATGACAGTTCAAGACCCTTTCGCGAGAGCTTTTCAAGAGACAGCTGAGACACATCGGCGTGCTTCTACCGTGCACAACATGTACCAAATTACGAGACTGTTCATATTTTTTTGAGAAATGATTTGTAATGAATGACTTAGGCAATAAATAATGAGAAGAACAGGTGACTTAAAAGATGAGACTCTAAAATTATGTAAAATTTTCAAGGTGGACCGAAATAGAAAAACTGTCCGAGATGTAAACGATGAGTCAATGTCAAATAGTTTCAGATTTTATTGTTCTATCTCGGTCGAAATAAACTCTTCCAAGAATTTTCAAGTTTTATAGTTAGACTTTAATAAACAGAATTTTGGAATCCCTGTTTACTAAGTAAGTAATTATTTACGTGTCAGTTTGGTGAAGAGGGGTAAACTTGTTGTACGAATAGTATTACCTAATGAAAACAGGCACGCAGAGGGGTGAATTGTTCTGTCAAACATTGTATAAACAAATGTGTTAATGTAATTAACGCCACCCCTCTTTAATTAGTTAAACAAAAGATCTGGCTTACACGTGTAATACAACTAAATGTTGTATGAGTATACACACATACACATAGAACATTTAGTTTTAAGAATACTCTTACATCTTGGCGTTTAGTTCTCTATAGTACAACTCAGATTTCAATTTCAAATTCCTTTATTACTAATCTGTTTGTACAAGAACAGATTGAACAGTGACCCCCCCAAACTAGACATTTGCCTGTATCTTGGGGTTCGGAATTGCGACATTTTCAAAGTTATATTTAGTTAGGTACATAGTGGTGCCGATTCCCTTGTTCACAAACTAAACTTAATTTAAGTTCAGTGCATCTTTTTCTTTCTATTTCATTAAGAAAAGGACAGAAGATAAATTTTAGTTTAGTCCTGTTAAATTAATCAGCGCCCGTCACTACTCCATACAAGTTTAGACGTGATTAAAAACTTGCCTACTAAAATTACGTCAATTTACGTCAAGCGCTGATTAATTTGACAGGACTAACCTAAAATTTATCTTCTGTCCTTTTCTTAATGTAATAGAAAGAAAAAGATGCTTTGAACTGAAATTTAGTTTACTTTGTGAACAAGGGAATCGGCACCATTGATTACGAGGGCTGCACTAAAAATATCGGGAATGGAATATTTCCACTGTTCCTGTCATATTAAAATCTTTTTATTTGAAAACTCCTTGGTTTTAAAAATCGAATACCATTTATTTATTTAAAAAAATATTCTCGGTCTTCTCACAAGGTTTTGTCAAACTTGTTTAGTCGTTGAGAAAATGGAATTGACTCGAGAAAATTCAAGAGCGATGATTTATTATGACTTTCGAAGTGGTTTAACACAAACAGTGTGTTGACCGGATGATTTCTGCATTTGGTGATGAAGCCCCATCCAAAACCACAATTTATCGCTGGTTTGCTGAATTTCAACGTGGACGTGTCAAGCTCAGTGATGATCCCCGTCAAGGTCGTCCAAAAACTGCAGTCACCCAAGAAAACGTTGATGCTGTGCGTAAGCTGATTGAGGAAGATCGACATGTGACATACCGCGAAATTCAGGCAACTTTAGACATTGGGATGACTCAAATACAAATAATCTTGCATGAACAATTAGGTGTAAAAAAATTGTTTTCCCGATAGATACCGCATTCGCTCTGTGAAGAGCAAAAAGCGGCTCGCGTACTTGGTGCGTCAGAACTCTCGAAAGATTCCACGCAGGATCCTCAAATGCTGTATACAACATCGTATCGTACGAACCCGAAACAAAAAACCAGTCACGAGTTTGGGTGTTCGAAAATGAGTTAAAGCCAACAAAAATTGTTTGTTCACGGAGTGTTGCAAAAAAAATGGTGGCCACGTTTGTCTCCAAAACCGGCCATGTTACGACTATTCCTCTTGAGGGACAAAGAACGGTTAATGCAGAATGGTATGCTAGCATTTGTTTGCCACAGGTCGTTTCTGAACTCCGTAAAGAGAACTGCAACCGCCGCATCATCCTCCATCACGACAATGCGAGTTCTCAAACCGCGCACAGAACAAAAGAGTTTTTAGAGCAAGAAAACATAGAATTATTAGACCATCCGCCGTACAGCCCCGACCTAAGCCCTAATGATTTCTATACTTTCCCTAAAATAAAGATTAAATTGCGTGGACAGAGATTTTCATCACCTGAAGAAGCTGTGGACGCCTACAAAACGGCCATTTTGGAGACCCCAACTTCCGAATGGAATGGTTGCTTCAATGATTGGTTCCATCGTATGGAAAAATGTGTCAAATTTCGCGGAGAATACTTCGAAAAGCAATAAATACATTTTTAAATAGTAATGTTGTGTCACTTCCTTGATTCCCGAAATTTTCAGTGTCGCCCTCGTATTGTATAACAGGTAAACATAACTGCAACGAGTTCACGTAAATTACGTTTATTGTAGCAATTTGTACTAAACACTTCAAATAACGTTAGTACAAAAATAGTGTCAGTTAGCCAACACTAAGATCATCTTAACCCAATTGTAATAAGCATGGGAATTTAGGATCACAGAATATCTTTGTCTCACCACAAAGTACCCAGTTCTTCTTTAATTTCTTGGGGGAATCTTTGTCTCACCACAAATACCCAGTTCTTCTTTAATTTCTTGGGGGATTGGTGAAAGCTAGTGACATTGTGTACCCTTCTTCTCCTGTCTTATTAGTGGGTGTAAATCAAGAATATAAGTACAGTAAGAAGCTTAACCAGTTAGCAGGTTTTTAGAACGACAGACTGCCCAGGAAGCGTCGTTGTATGAACACTAAGGCCTAGTGCGCACTGCCGTGCGTTTTTTTACCGCATGGTCTGTGAAGTATAGAATGTCATAGAAGTGCGCGCATTGCGATGAAAAAAACGCATGCCGGTTATTCACAGTTGACCTCCCGCTTCAAATTTGCGGTGAGTCCACCGCACGAGTTTGTGTCGTATAGAGTTAAGGCTCTTACAGACTAGGGCTATATCGCTGGCGCGACTGGCATATTTCTGCCCGTCGCGTCCGCGATATCGCGCGTATATAAAATACATACCAAGCAGTAATATCCGAATTTGTTATTTGGACACGCCCGTAAATCTTTTTATCTTACTAAAAAGAAGATCTTAATAGGCCTTAAGGCCATCAGAGATGTACCCAAAACCGTTTGGGTACTCTTTTTTTGTGTAACAATAAATATATGCAGATAGGATATAGTAAATAGAAAAACGCATTTTTTCACCGCCATGCGCCAGTGCGCGGACCAGTGATTGCGTTTGTTATACCGTACGGCAGAAAGAACGCACCGCATTCCACCGCAGTGCGCGCAACTCCTTAAGGACTGCCTTCGTCACTCGACGAGTTTTTTATTGTGTGCCCTAATCCCCGTCCATGAACGTCGATCCAATATTTTATTGTAGTATGGCTTCTATCGATATCAATATCCCGTGTCGATACGACTTGGCACTCTTTCCTTTGTAACACGAAAGTATACAGGCCAGGGTTGTCAGACGTCCCGATTTTGGCGAAACGTCCCGATTTTTTACCCAAAATTAAATTACACCGTGGGACATGCTCAGTCCCGAAAGAATCCCGCATTTTGTACTCAAAAGCTTTAAAATCTCGCTTTACCTGAAAAAAAAATAATCTCGGAAAGTTGATACAGGGTGATCCCAAGAATTTGAATAAACTAGATAGGTATTGCTTGATTCATCATCATCATTCTCCTGCCCTTATCCCAACCCAATTTATTTGGGGTCGGCGCAACATGTCATTTCTTGCATACTTCTCTTTCACACAGTTCATCCATCGTTTCTTTGGTCTTCACCTACTCTTATCGCCATGCACATACATACTCAAAACTTTCCTCACATTTCCCTTACTCCTTGCGGCTTGTGGCTTAGTAATAATAACCGCACGGGTCGATCGATCAGGTTAAGCTATGCTTGCCGCGTTTGGTCCGTGGATGGGTGATCATCTTTGCATACCAAGACCCTTTCGTGCCTCGGAAAGCACGTTAAGTCGTTGGTCCCGGATTCGTGGATCTTTGACAGTTGTTACGGGTCGTCAGAAGCCCGAAAGTCTGACAGCCAGTTTTACCAAGGGGTATCGTAACACCTCGTAACTGGTTTGAGGTCAGATAGGCAGTCGCTTCATGTAAAATACTGGTATTCATCTGCATCCGGTGCACAGGCTAGCCTTTTCCTAACTATTTTGGGCTTGGCTGTTTTCAGCCGGATGATGAGATGATACACTATTTTATTTATTATAATTTAATGAGAACTCTAAATACTTAATATTTATGTTCTGATACATGAGTTGCAGGGCTATTTATAAGCCTCCCCATACTTCCCGTGTTATTAAAGGCTCTGTCTGAGGGGTTCAATAAAGTAGGTGGGTGCAACATCCACCTCTAGTATTAATAACCTCTCACTGTGATCTGGATTTGTACTCCCACGATACGGTTCGGTATCGTAACACCTCGTAACTGGATTGAGGTCAGATAGGCAGTCGCTCCATGTAAAATACTGGTATTCAGCTGCATCTGGTTAGACTGGAAGCCGTCCCCAATATAGTTGGGAAAAGGCTATGCAAATGATGACCATCACAACTTTTCAATCATTGCCTGATTGTTCACCTAAAACGATGACAGACCTTGACCTTAACTTCATATCCGTTTAGTTTATCAGCAAAGCCAATTTTCGACTTTTGTGCCACGAGTATTACCATCTGCCAACCTTGATCGTGTCGACCATGATAAAATGGATTAGACCTTAAGACACATAATCAGCCTATAATGTTTCCACTGCTGGGACATAGGCCTCCTCTCTGCGAGAGAGAGTGGGCCGTAATCCACCACGCGGGCCCAGTGCGGGTTGGTAGATGTCACATGTCTTCGAATTTTTGGTTCCTGGACATGCCGGTTTCCTCACGATGTTTTTCTTCACCGTTTTGAGAGCAGTGGTGATGTAATAATTTACTCAAAGTAAAGCGCCTGTCTGGGTTCGAACCTACGACATACAACTCGTAAGTCGCGGCCGTTACCACTGGGCCACCACTGCTTGAATTTGTGACAAAAGTTACACATAAGCACTAACTGATCAATAATATAGTAAACCTGGTCTTTTCGGTCAAGGTTAATATACATATTTATGTTTCAGGAATTAAAGATAAAAAGACCCTGGTTTACGATCGCTTTATTTTGAACATTGTATAACCCTGTATATGCATGCAAAGTACCTAGAGTTTCCTATAGTTATTCATGGACTCCATCGTCTGTAAGTCATTCACCCACCTCAATACGTGAGCAGAGACGTTTTTACACTAGAAGCCAATTTGTGGCGTCGCGTTGTCGTCTACCTAATTGGTTTTCGTATTGTGCCTACCTACTTCATTTGTTGTTATTACTTATTTCTTTAAAGGCTCCTACATACTGGCGCGACATGTCGCGCGACGTGTCACGACACAAAGGCACCGCTTGTAGCGCTACACGCGGTGTCTTTGTGTCGCGTCGCGTCGCGCGACAAGTCGCGCCAGTATGTAGGACCCTTAAATATCTACGTTACTATTGAATTTAGTTTTTAGATGAGAATAAGTAGCTACTCTATCCTATCAATCTAGACTTTCAAGACCGATTGACTCTGAAAACGAATCGAGAATTTTGTCGTTGTGAAATTTACAATGCCTTGTAGCAGTGGATTGTTTATTTTTCTACTTTCTTAATAAACCAATATAATACACGCATTAAAGCTCCCGCTAACAGGCGCGACGAGATAGCGCGATGCGACTCTAGTAGAACAATTTCTATAAAAACTTCAAGGAAATTATTCTACCAGAATCTCATCGCACTGTCGAATCTGCGGGAGCGGGAGCCTTTAGGCGATTCCTACATATCATGTATTGTTCCAAGAAACGCAGTCGCAGAGGCATTTCCTCAGAATATAAGAAGTTCGAGTCATCGGTTAGTATTACTACAGTACCTACGTGGCAGGATATTTCCGTCGCTCAACCCAATATGTAGGTGGCTTTACGACACTCACATATTTATAATGCTGTTCGTATCATTAATGATATTTACAAAGTAATAATTTAGTTAATGAACAACTGCTGCGTTTCTCTGTATCTACGCGACGAAATCTACTTACAGATTCGATCTTGTCTTCCTTCTCAATAATTTATGACAATATGCTTGCTCATAGACTTATATATATCCGGGTTTATTTGATGTCGGAGTAATGCGTAGGATTTCAGAAAAATAGGCTACTACAAAACTTTTTGTATGCGCAAAATTTTCTGGCGTAAATGGTCTTGGAAAGTGTTTCAGAACTAATTTAATTGAATCAAACTTCTTCTACTCTTTGCGTTAATATATAATGCTCTATTGTAATAAAAGGTTGAATACTTAATTTTGTAATGAAAGTAACGTGCAATACTTTCTCATTTGGTTCAGTGGAAAGCAGCGCCATCGTCGCACGTGCGTGGACTTGTCAAACGATTTGTAGCGTGAATCACGTTCTTGAGAACAATGATCGCGTGGTCAATGGGATATTAAGTCTGCTAGCATTGCCTTGTGCCTTTACTAGCGTCCCTACTTGATCGGCTTATTAATATTTACGGACTGCGAGTATAAATAAATCACGGGGTCCCTGCTGACGGAAAACTACTCTCTTTGCCAGCTTATAAACAAGCGTGGCAGATACACGGCGACACCTACTGTAGGTACAGTCGTGCTGACGACTCGCCAAACGGCTAATTGCCCGAAGTTTTCTTCCGAATTCCGAAATGACTGTGTGGTGTTTCCCCAAATTACACCAAAGAATGCCCTGTTGTGGTTCGTCAGATAAAAACTAGACGTTACGCCAAAATAATTTTATTTATTTTGTCCTAAGTATCTAATTTTAAATGGGAGACTCGTTTCGCGTGCAATTTCCTGGGCTGCTTTATTCGCTTAGTAGTTTTATTTCTTGAAAATTATAGTATGGATTTAGTACGCTACAAACAAATCTGTGTCGGAATAACGAGCCAAGTTTGGTACACTACATAAACCAGCATCGCAGTTTGTCTGATACATGATATATTTTAATGACATTATTTAAACAGGTCGTGATAGTGAGTTATTTGTTTGTTACAGTCACAATGGTGGTGGGCGAGAGCAAGCGCACCGCCAACATCATGGACGGCATTGAGAACACCGGTGACGTGCGAATGCACGACCACCGGCTGAGGCTCAAACAAAGGTGAGCGTTATCCTCTAGCTACTTAAAACCCATTGTCACATAAACACAAGGAATATCTGGGCACCTACTGCAAATGGTCATAAAAAAAAACAATAGTATTTATAGATTTTTGGAATTCGCAACTTCTAGGCTAAATAGATTATGTTCTAACTATAAGATCACCTGATATTTCCATAGTCTGGCGGGTTTTGGCCTATAACCCTCTTCTATTGAAGCAATTGCGCATGGCCCATTTCGAATATGTACCTACTCGAACTCTTGTTTGTTCGAGATCTAAGAACGTAAAGTTCATACGCCATCCTTACGTCAATGCATGCTTACACTGGTATTATTTTAGTAACGTAACGCATTCAACATGGAACATTTGTGTACGCGCCGTTGAGCGTCACGTCACCAACCAATGACCGGGTTTAGGGTGTCAGACTGTTCACCTACACGCGAAACGTCGGAAGTTTGTAGGCGTAAAGGTTGATTGTTACATCATTCCATCGATAGACATATTGCATTCATGAATATTAACCTAAAATACTGCTTTTAACTTTGACTATATTCGGTTTTGAACATGTTGGTTGAAATACTTCGAACTGATCAAATAATTATCTCGAAAAACCCAAATAAACCATTTTGGTAGATGACTACGTGCTTCTTTGAAGTTTCTCGTATCTCTCGTGAACCATAGTTCCTAGTATTTTTTAAAAATTTTCTTCGTCAATGCTTTACTATATTATTACAATGCTACTTCCTCAATAATGAATAAAATATGGACATAATGTTAATAACATCGGTGAATGTCTTCGTCGACGCGAGGCCGATTTATTTGAATATTTCTACATTACTATACTTACTAATACTAAACAAACGTGTATTGCGTGCATTGTCGGCGCGTGGGCTGTGATCGATTCCTTTGGGTTCAAGTTAAAAGAGAACGTCTGATTTCCACAACATCAAGTACCTACTGTTTTCACTGTTATCTTTGCGAAACCCAACCGTTTTGATGTCGTCATTATCCGTCTGCCCTTATCCCAATTTAATTGGCGCAGCATGTCGTCTTCCATACCCATGTCAGCATGATTCTCTTCTTTCTTCGTTTTTGGTTTTCCTCTATCACCATCCACATTCAAACTCAAAACTTGAACCCGTTTGAATGTATGTATGCCATGAATATTATGCGATTGGGCTTTCTTTGCATTCGAACTTTTATTTTTATTTCAGGAGGAAGTGTATTTGTCTCTGTCTGTTAACTTCCTGCAACTTAAACGTTCCTCCCTCCCAAACTTATGATAGTTCTTCCGTTCACAGTAAAGAAACTAAAAATAGCATTCGTCCGCATTTTAAACAATCATTTAGTACTCTTTAAATAGGCGACCGGGTTCACTTTTTAAAACAGTAGTTTACGCATTACGGTTTACTATATGTATTTCTATTATTAGCGTCAGTGTTAGAACGATTTATGTAAAGAAAGTACAGTACTTCAAGATAAACGCATTCGCTTATGTAAAGTGTGCTGTTCGCAGTAGTAATGTGTGCGTTTCCGTGACGCATCGATTTGCTTTATCGTTTTAAACCTCGACACTAATTATTTGAGTAAATTGAACCGTTTTAGCTGTGATGACTTCGTATTTGTCGCTAAACTTTTGAACAATGATTCCACGATAAGCACAAGACTAAAATTAGATCCTATTCTTTTATGAGAAAACATTTATAAAACAGTTGATACTGTGGTACGAGTGAGCGTTAGAAATTAAGGCTAATAGGGCGTCTGATTTAACGTCCCCGGTGTACAACTGCAGCTTGCATCATCAGGCATTGAATTTAAATCGCCTACTAGCTTCAAAACACTATCCCATAAGCCTGACATTTAACCAGTTTACTTACCATTTTTGAATACGTATTACAGATTCGACATAGTAAGAAAACTAGGTCAAGGCACGTACGGCAAGGTGCAGCTGGGTATCAACAAGAAGACAGGCCAGGAGGTGGCTATCAAAACTATCAAGAAGTGCAAGATCGAGTCCGAGGCTGACCTCATACGCATTCGGCGCGAAGTACAGATTATGTCTTCTGTTAGACATCCTAATATTGTACATATTTATGAAGGTATGCGGCACAAGATAATTTATTCTCTAGATTCCCATTAAACGTTTGGACAGTTAAAATTACCACTCGGGGCAAAATTTGTTTCTGCTCCGTTTTATCTTGTCGTAGCTAGTATTCAAAACTTCTAGATGACTGATGAGACAACATCAACTTAACTGCAGTCATTATAATTTCTAATATCATTTTCTCTGACATTTCCAATGCTTCATCGTATTATTGCGATCTAAATACCGCGGTAACAAGACAAAGACAACTATAAAGTACAATATCAATCGGTGCCAAATCATCTCGTATTGGCCGTTTTGTCGTTACATTTCATAGACCAACGTTCGTCTGAGTTCGCCGTTCAAAACAACATGGCATGCGACCGAACTATTATATTATTTTAACTATAGCTTGTAAACTGAAGTCTTTATAACAATCTTACGTTATGTTGATTTTCCTTTAGAATTAATGACCATTGTTCTTTTAAAATATCGTTTATGTATTTCAGTATTTGAAAACAGTGAAAAGATGATCCTTGTTATGGAATACTGCTCGGGCGGTGAGCTCTACGATTATCTTAGTCAGAAAAAAGTATTACAAGAGGACGAAGCAAGGAGGTCCGTAGATTTCCATTTTACTCTTGAATATTTTTTTTTTAGGATTGATTTTATTTCGATTGTGATGGTGTTTCAGGTTATTCCGACAGATTGCAACTGCTGTGTATTATTGCCATATACATAAAATCTGCCATAGAGATTTAAAATTGGAAAATGTTTTATTAGATGATACTGGTAGCGCTAAGGTTGGTGAAAATCTTTACTATTTGATCACTATTTTTTATAATTTTCCGTTTGATTGTGTTACACGTGATTTATAATTGTTTTCAGATTGCTGACTTTGGTTTATCAAACGTTTTCAAAGAGACTTCATTACTATCCACTTTTTGCGGTTCACCTTTATACGCGTCTCCGGAAATCGTCAAAGGAACACCATACATAGGGCCAGAGGTACAGCATATTTTAATCATTTACGTAATAAGTTTAACTTTAAAAAAATAGTTAACATTTTGATAAATCAGCAGTAGATTCCTTATGCTTTAGCAATTTATTATTATTATTCTAGGACCCGTAGGATACAATACACAAACAAAAGCTTTGTTTTATTATTTTTAGTTTCTTTTGTTCATTTAATTGATTTTGCCCTGACTACAGTTAAAGTTTGGCATCTGTTTGTAATATTTAATTTGTAATTTGTGGAAAATTTAGTGGGTAGTATATTTATTAAGTTAAATGTATTTCTGATTATTTTGAATATTGTTTTCCGTAATAAAATAAATAAATAAGTACAATGACTCAATGATCTATTCGAGGGTCATATTCTCCTCGTTTGCTTTTGGGACAAATGGAACTCTTGAATCTAGAGCAGCATACACTATTAGAGCCATGCTTATTACATTTTCCTGGAGGACTAAAGCATGATATCTTGGCTTGCATTTGGAGTATGTTGCAATTTACAACATGGATTTTATAGGCCTTTCATGATTTTGTTGTGGTGGAAGAGCATCCACTACTGAAATTACTTACAATTCCTACCAAGCTTGGTGACTGGCAGTCAGCAAGCTTGGTAGGAATTGTAAGTCAGTAACTGCTTAACTTATGAAGCCCGGCGCGTACCCCATGTGGTGCCAAACAATTGAAAATCAGTTGTCTCATTAGCTGTCCTTGACCGATTAATCTCATGAACTCGCCATGCGCAGATTAGGAGTTTAGTTGTCCGCCGGTTGAGCGCGGCCCAAAGGGTCATGGCCATCCGGCTGGTCCGGGGATACCGCACGGTCTCCGGTGATACGGCGAGCCCCCTTGCCGGATTGCCGCCATGGGATCTGGAGGCAAAAGTCTTCGCGCACGTATGGGAGTGGCGCGAGGAGGCGAAACGCCGGGGCGTAACTCCGCTGCCGCGAGAAATCGCGGCACAGCGGACGGAGCTCCGGCGGGATCTCATGGTGTCGCAACCCAGTGCTGGGCACGCCACAATTGCGGCGATAAGTCCCCTCTTTGACGAGTGGCTCGAGAGGTGCCACGGCGTCCTCACCTGCCGCCTGACGCCGGTGCTCATCGGACACGGCAGCTTCGGGAGGTTCCTGTGTCGGATAAGGCGGGAGGAAACGCCCGGGTGTCACCACTGTGTGGATCGGCCGGAGGACACGGTGGAGCATACGGTGGAGGTCTGCCCGGCTTGGGCAGAGCACCGCCGTGTCCTCGTGGAGGCGATCGGCGGCAGAGATCTCTCGCGTCCGGGCCTGGTTCAGGCCATGTTACGGAGCGAGAGGGCATGGACAGCCGTCACCTCCTTCTGCGAAGCAGTAATGCTCGCGAAGGAGGAGGCGGGACGATTGAGGGAAAGGCAAATTTCGCGCCCTCCCACCCCTAGCCGCCGCAGGAGACGCCCTGGGCGTCGGGAATCCCGGGTGGATTTCCGGCCACCGTAGGCGCGGGCTTGCGGACGGTGAGCAATGGGTAGCTCACCGTCCGGTAAGGACCAGGCCCGGGTCGACGGCTCGTTGTGTTCCACACGCGCCTCAAAGAGATGTCAGCACAAGTGTAGGGGTCTACTAGAGCCGATGCCTCCCGGGGTCGTGTGGAAGTTCAAAAGGGTTACCGAGGCCCCTGGCAACACAGACAATGGAATGAATACGGGTAGGTTTTAGTCAGTAAGAGTCTGACACCCTCCCGCTCCGCCCAGAGCGGGAGAAGTTATTTGAAAATTCCCCACACCAAAAATGGGGGTTTAATTGTGTGTAATTGGAGAGGCCTGTGGCAAGTAGTAAACTGACTCAGGCACCACCTCCACAGGCGAGAAAATCGTGGCGATAGTCTCGCCGTGTCATCAAATTCAATAGAAACTATGAATTAATCTGCACACGGAGATATCGTCGCGGTGATAATTTGAAGGCACAGAGTGACTATCGCCGCGATTCTCTCGTCCGTGGATGATCAGCTTCGTCGATGGCGCCTTAGGCTAATTAAATAGAGATCATTATCTTCTGCCTTTTCAAATACATGGTCATAAGCTATTCTTGAAGTTGGTGCTGCCAAGTGATAAAATAAGGATGTAAAGCTATATTTTTTCTCTAGGTGGATTGCTGGTCACTGGGTGTGCTTCTGTATACTCTAGTCTACGGAGCCATGCCATTTGATGGCTCCAACTTCAAACGTCTAGTCCGACAGATCAGTAATGGCGATTATTATGAACCTAGAAACCCGTCAAGTAAGTGTTTTCTCTTATGAATTTATACTAATTAATTAATCACGACTCTACAAGCTGATGGCTATATGAGTAGGGAAAGAAACGATAGATGGACTGTGTGAAAGATGATATGGCTGGAATGGGGGTGACTACCGCGATGAGAACTAATAGTACCAATACTAAAGAACTAATAAGTATGGAATAAAAAGACATCTTGCGCCGACCACAACTCAATTGGGATAAGGGCAGTAGAATGATGATTAATTAATGTGGTATTTTGCTACACAAAGACACATCTTTATACTATATTTATAAATTTACATCAGGACTGATATGTCCAACAATTCTTGTTATAATCTCTTTACTGTTTCCTTGCTTCAAGCGCTGTCATTTGTTATGCCTCTAACTTTCTTTCATATGTTTGAACACTACAGCTGAAAAGCAAAACATTGGTCACAATTAACTGTTTTTTACACTCAAACTGTATTTTTTATTATTAGTTTTCTCTTGTTGTTAAAATCTTACAATATTTTTATCCATTGACATCTCTCATCATAAATTGTCATCTGTCAGGTTTCTTTCTCTATGCTATAGGGCTGCCGTGATTGATTGAGCCCTTTTTTATACAAATTGGTGAAATGTGAGACATTTCACTCACATCATATACAGAGTGGCGATTAGGTTATCACATTAAATAGTACAGCGGTTATTACAAGCTATTATCAGACTGTTAAAATAATAAAATAAACAATTTTACTAAAAATAGAAAACTTAATTTTTCAAACATGATTTCACTTTATAATAAGGCACTAGACGCGCGAGCGATGCCATCAACGATTCAACACAATCTTTATAGTATTGTTACCAAATAATCATAAATTTAGTTTAATGTTGTATAATACTAAAACGAAAAATAAGGTAACACGAATTTTAATTGTTATTAATTACCTAATTTTGTATGTTTAAAATACGTAATGTTGGTTTCAATTAATGTGATAATGTAATCGCCACACTGTATATGTTGTACAAAATTATGGCACACTGGATAATTATGATCATGATCTAACTAAATGATCCCAAGGCCTGTAAATCAGGTTAAAATTTATCGTAGTCTGTTTGCAAACGTTATTTTTTTTTTTTTTTCAAATATTATCATGAAGACTGCGTTTTGTTTTAGGACAGCTACTACTAAATTGATTTATGGTATTTTTCAGGTGCATCACCTTTGATTCGCGACATGCTCACAGTGGACCCGTTGAAACGTGCTGACATCGCCTACATTTGTGATAATCCGTGAGTTCAAGCTATTTTGAATATAAACTGTATACAATTCTTATGGACCATAGAATGTACCGTTACTGAAAGAAAATATGAACCTGGGGCTAACTTTGGCGTTCATAAGACTCCTTTAGTTATGCATCCAATTCAGTTCAATGTGTTTGGATTATATTTAGTAACCGCCGCAAAAATTATTGATTAGTCAATTTGCACGACAATTTTGAATTTTTATTACTTTTTCAATAAAACCAGTCAATCTTAAATTAAAAAAAAAAGTTGATGTTCCTTTAGTTGGAACTAACATTCGGAAAAAAGGATTTGAAAATCGAAGACTTGTGTCCAACAAGTCTATTCGATATTCAAATCCTTTTTAGGGTTCCGTACCTCAAAAGGGAAAAAAGGAACCCTTATAGGATCACTTTGTTGTCCGTCTGTCGGTCTGTCTATCTGTCCATCTGTCTGTCAAGTACCTTTACCTCGGGAACGCGTGGAGGTATCGAGTTGAAATTAAGACTATGTACGCAGGTCTACAGTCCTTTGAAGCTGTGAAAAAAATCATACTTCTAAGTTAACGTAAAAAAAAGATACGGCTGTTTATGCCGCAAAAAACGTATACCTAGACACTCTCAACCTATACTTTCCGTTGACGTAGAACTATGAAATTTGGCAAGTAATATCGTCTTATACTACGTACAAGTACAGGGAAAAATCTGAAATCTATACATTTGTAATTAAATCATAAAGATGTAGTCTATTTAATACCTACAAATTTGTACGGAATCCTCGGTGGGCGAGTCCGACGCACTTCCGGTTTTTTCCCGAATAAAGCTACGACAAAGAACCACCTTTCCCACAGTCGGAGCTTACTGGAAAGCTGTAAATAATAAATTATCTGACCAAATCAAATACCTCAGTATGAAACTTCAATTTCTAAGCACGTTTAATCCTCAGATGGGTGAACACAGGCTGCGAGACTTCATGCCTAGAGGAGGCAGAAGCCTTAGCGGCGCAGACGCCCGTGCGCCTCGACCTGCTGCTGTCGCTGGCGCCCGCAGCGCCCTCTAACTCCAACTCCGTCATGGTGCCAAATGAGGTGGGCGCCATTCACAGTTCAGACATAGATCATACCTAATAATAAACAGGCTATAATGTTCTCAATGCTGGGAATTAGACGTCTTCTCCAATACCAATAGGCCCTTGAATAAATGTCGAGTGGAAATGAGCTGTCAAAAATGGGTTTCATCCGCTACGCTTTGTTGGAGTGGCAGCCTAATCCTCGCATAAGATGGACACCACTTTACGCTAAATTCTTCTTTATCTACGAAGATTATAATGAAATTGACAGTCTCGTTCATGTAGTGGTCGCAAAGGACACTTGACTGCTGTGAATAGTGGCCTAAGTGATATTGAATTTTTTCAATTGTAAATTCTCAGAAGCAGCTCAGAGCATGTGTGGGGCCACATGCTCTTTTTCTCGATAGAAAGTTCGAAAAACCTCTATCTAACCATTCAGGAAAACAAGCGTTTGTCGTGTTTTGATTTATGCTTGTACCGAGTTTTTTTTTTTTTTTCTACAGAATGAACTAGGTCCCGAGGAGAGCGGCACAGACCTCACAAGCTCAACGTCGATGGCTCACATTGAGCCCAGCAACTCTGCTGAGAAGAGGATCCTGGACTTAGTTGCAGGTACACATATTTATGTTAGGAAGAAGAAAGTAACTTACCGTATTCATTATTCTAGAATAAGTAACTACGTAGCGCGCACAACAGATTTTTTCGTATGTCACTGGCTAATAATCCTCAAATATCAGTGTCCTGAAGTGCAAACGCGCTCGAGGATGTCCGAATAGCTGTTTCATGTTTGCGTCGATATTCGTACATCTACACTAGAGATGGGCTTAAACGTTAAAAAATAATAACAATGCTAAATGCTAATAATAATTAGCACTTAAAATTAGTAGTTATTTTAGCAACTGTTCAATTAAACACACATATTTTTAACACAATTAATTCTCATTTCTTTCATACATTTCATCGTAACGAAGATCAGTCTTTATTTAACACTAGTTATTTGTAACATTACCGAACTCGACAGTTAAATATATCAACTCGACTAAATAACAATCTGTTTGTCTGAAGAACACTAAATGAACAGTTGCTAGCGCCGTCCCTGACGCACAACGCCGCACCGCAAACAGCCTGTTTTATTAATTAGTTAGGGTATTATTATTCTCTGTTGTCAGCTTTGTGACTGTTAAATTTAGCAACTGTCTCAGAATCTATTTAACAGGTGTTGACACTAAAAAAGTATAGCACTGTTAATTAGGCAGCTTATTAATTTTAGACCAATCTCTATTCTATACTGGTAAATGAGTGTATTATTTAATGTCATCCAGAAAAACCTCTGCTCTGTGCGGTGCTCTAGTGATCATAACGGAATTACATTCTAAGATGTTGTATTCCTAAGTTATCAATGCTTGTTTACACAAATTTAAATATAAAAGTTAATGTAATGTTCTTGTTTAAGACTATATCATAAGGTTTATTTTCGCAGAGGGAGGTGAAGACGCAATAAAGCCGTCGCCGACTCGCACGATCGTATCGGCGTCCGACAACAAACGCAAGCTGGAGCTCGCCATGTCGGCTAGCGGACTGCAGAGGAAGAAGGAAAGAGTGGCTAGGTCGGTCATATACTTATTCTATTCCAGTTCATTGCTGGACATTTGCTTCTTCGTTGGCGAAAAGTTATTGGAGTAATCGCAGTACTGTGTCTTCGGTGTGCCGTGTGTGTTTACACGACTGCCCAAAAAGGAGTGTAATTTGTTTAGGATTCATGTGTGTAGTTTCTATGTGAGTTTTTTGTGCCACCATAACTTTTAAATGCCTGAACAGATTTAGATGTATGGGTTAGAATCCATACATCATCCCGAGTGACATAGGCTATAAACTTTTTATAAAATTATATACTTATTGATTTATTTATTATATTGTAATATATATTTTTATATATAATTTAAACAATTGAAAACACTGCCCTGCCATAAAACGAACTAAAAGTGAAAAACCAATTTATTTATTTTTCTGACAAATAATATAGTTATTAAAAAAATAAAATAGTACCCATGTGGTTCTTTCCAACTCTTCCCCATATTACCAACTAGTTTTCACAAGAACCTCAGAATGCCTATTACATTTTTTTTTACTGATAATTTGCTGTTAGAAGTGCATACGCCGCATATTGTGTTTGACGTCACTGATTTGGGTTCGTATCGTATTTTTATATAGTGTGCTAGTTATTTTATTTTGTTCCTTAGTCAACTGCTCTCTAATAGCGATTTATTTTGTTTCAGTTGTGCAAGCATTGCGCAGCAAGCGCCGGTGTTACCTGAAGAAAGTTCACCGGAAATACTTCCCAACGACGAACCGACTCTTGCTGACGACTCGGTAACTATCTCGCTGTGCCTATAATATTCTGCATTTATATAATATTGCATTGTCTCACTGTTGGGCAAAAGTCAACCCCCACGGCTTTCCATTATTCTTAGTGCGTTTATTTCTCCGACCAATCTCCAGTAAACGACGAATATATATGATTGACGTATAAAAGTATTTGTACAAACCTACTTACAGAAATAAAATCATTTAACGCACGTAGGTCGTTCTCCACGTTCCCCGCCTCCCTGGGCGACGAGGCGCGTGTTCTGCCCCCCACTGAGCTCCGACTGGCGCAGCTGTCCCGATGCATCCTGTACACATGACTCGCCCAATCCCACTGCAGTGTAGTCTGTAGTCTTATTACCCGCATCGGCTATTCCGAATAAGTTTGCTAGACTGCAGTGGGATTGGGCGGGCCATGTATACAGGTGCATGGGGACGGGCCATGTATACAGGTGCATGGGGACAGGCCATGTGTACAGGTGCATGGGGACGGGCCATGTATACGGGATGCATGTTTTGGCGCGTATCTGGTTATTACGTATTCGGTCGCTGAGTTTAATACCCAATACGATGCGCTTCATCCCCCTTAGGCAACATGTAGTAATTGTTCAATAATTTTAATTGTGTATTTTCACTCGCTTTTAGTAAACTGGAACCGATAAACGGAAATTAGTAAGGAATACCTATAATTAGACTACTGGATACATGGAAATCGATCAATCGCCTTTCAAATTCTGTGATTGTTATCTGTTCTGTAACATTTTTTCCTTTGATTAGTGCTCTCGTATTTTGAAAAATGGTCGCGCCTAAGGCTTATCTAAATCCAAACCGAATTCTGTTTCATGCATCCTCATAGAACTAGTTTCTTTCTTGCTGTCAGTTGTTTCGTAGCAGTTATTATGTTTTATACTTTCTTCCCAGGCAATAACTCCAAACCTAAAATCATCAGCGACGATTACAATCCAACCCACACCGGTCGAGCTTGTAAGAGACTTAACAAAGGACATTATCAAGGAACCGCCTAAAGAAGAGCCTGTTGAGAAGCCGACTAAGCCGCGCGTCACTATCAAGAAGAAGACATCTCCTACCAAGACTATGGAGGAAAAATCGGCAGAGAAAGTTGAGGAGTCTAAGGTATGTGTGATTTTGTAGGATAAAGCACACAGGTGCACAGACTTTGTCAAAACTACAGCTAATAAGCTGACAAGGCTTAAGTCAATCACGGTCGATAAAAACGATGCTGCTGCGAACACCGCCAAGAAAAAACATTATCTGCGCCCAGACAAATATCGATCCGATCCAGCGTATCACTTGCTGCTTTCCCCCAGCGACACCCTAAGCCGAGGTTTGTACCCCACAGGGGTGCCCTTAGAGTTTGGTCGCTTAGAATATAAGTTATATGTCCTGGCTGGAGGCCTTAATTTATTGAGGCACCCACAGTCCGGTTAACCAGGCGACAAAAATAGAATAGAATACTCTTTATTATGTACACCATAAAAATTACGGATATAAATGTAGACATTTTACATAGGGTGACACAATGGGCGGTCTTATCGCTAAAAGAGATCTTTTAACCTTTGAATGGATTAGAGGGGAAAGGAGAGACAATACTGCAGGTAGTCTGTGGTGTACTATTCACATATATACCATAAATACATACATTCATAAAATATATTAAAATGATCTATATACTATATTCAATATATAATCATAAAACTAGCGCCAAAACAGGTGCAAAGAACAAAGAAAAGGACCTCCTAGGTTGCTTGTGAGATGCCATTTAAAACAAAACAGCCAAATATTGACTTTGAAGACATTAATCACTCCCTGCCATTATACTTAGTCATCTGAGGTTGGTGCAGCATGTCTCTTAGGCTTCGATACATCTCTATTATGTCGACGATATTATATGTTTGAGAAACTGTTTACTAAACTACTCTACAAGATAAAGCGTTATTATTTTTTTTTTAACAAATTCAATAGCAAATATTTTATCGAGATAAAAAGTCACACACGCCAATTTTTTCATCGTATAGTGTGTGTGAATGTTCCCAAGTGAGAAGTTGGGTGGGTAAATGAACTTATAATATACTGAATGTCAAGACAAATGTGGTCGTTTACACAACTGTGCCTCGATTCCTAACACTAATAATTTTCGTAGCATAATCAGCCTATACATCGGCATGTCTTAGAACCAAAAATTCGAAGACATGTGACATTTACCAACCCGCACTGGGCCCGCGTGGTGGATTATAATAATAATACCATTTATTTCAGATGACACAGGCCCATAGAAAAATACCTTAACCTAAACATACGTATTTGAATCCCACTCCCTCTGACAGAGAGGAGGCCTGTGTCCCAGCAGTGGTAACATTATAGCCTGATTTTTCTTAAATTAGCTAAATATAAAAATAATAATTTGTATGGTATTCTTTGTCCACAGCCACAAGAAGACACAAAACAGAGCGCCGTCGCGTCTGCGGCAGACAAGTTGACGTCACTGTCTTTAGCACAACAACCGCCCGCAAACCAGGTGCCCAAACCCAAGAAACTGTCCATACCAGGTATTAATTATTGTGCATATTTAATACTATATACACTGTTATTTTCGTTGGGCTTGTGGCTCAGTAATAACAGCCTCACGGGTCGATCGCTCAGGTTAAGCTACGTTTGCCGCGGTTGGACCGTGGATGGACGACCATCTTTACATACCAAGACCCCTCCGTGCCTCGAAAAGCACGTTAAGCCCGGCTGTCATTCGTGGATCTTTGTCAGTCGTTACGGGTCGTCAGAAGCCCGACAGTCTTGACAGTTTTTCATCTCCTTTAGCATAGGATTTATAACATAACTATTGAAATGCGTTCGCTCCACCTAATCCCTTAGTGGAAAACAGGCGTGATTTTAATAGTATGGCTAAGGATTGTTCTCTTCCGAGGCCCATTTTTTTTGGGTTCAAAATTATCAAATAACTTTTCTCGCTCTGAGCGGAGCGGGAGGGTGTGTCAGACTCTTACTGCCTAAAACCCACCCGTGTTCTTTCTGTTGCCTGTGTTGCCAGGGGCCTCGGTAACCCTTTCGAACTTTCCCGCGACCCCGGCAGACATCGGCCCTAGTGGACCCCTACTTGTGCTGCTTGTGCTTGTCCCTACTTGTGCTGACATCTCTTTGAGACGCGCGTGGAACACAAACATCCGAGGCCCTGTGATTACATTTTGTAAAAACGGCCTCTTCTCGGCTTGCAACAACCAATTCATAGGGTTTCCCCAGCGTCGGGAATCCCGGGCGGATTTCCGGCCACCGTAGGCGCAGGCTTGCGGACGGTGAGCAATGGGTAGCTCACCGTCCGGTATGGACCGGGCCCGGGTCGACGGCGCGTTGTATTCCACGTCAAAAGATGTCGTCAGCACATAGGTAGGGGTCCACTAGGGCCGATGCCTGCCGGGGTCGCGGGAAGGTACTTAGGCACCGAGGCCCCCGCAACACATCCAACAGGAAGGAATACGGGTGGGTTTTAGTCAGTAAGAGTCTGACACACCCTCCCGCTCAACCCAGAGCGGGAGAAGTTATTTGATGATTTCCCACCCTCAGAAAAAAAAGGGTTTCCTCAAAGACGACACGGTCGTTAATACCATATTCAGACACACATTTCACTTAAAACTTACTTTCTCGTTTCACCAGGAGGCAATGTCGGCAGTTTTAAAGATCAGTTCGAGAGGAGAGCTTCTCTTACAACAGCACCTGAAGTGAAACGCAACATCTCTAAACCAGGTACGATAGAAAATCATTAAAATATCAAAGCGTACTAATTCGTTTTGACGACCATTTTTGTTATTGCACAATGAACTTTAAATACCCACCAATAAGACTCATGTTGTTGTTTACAGTTGTGTCAAAGATCGCCAAACCCAAAGCTCAGAGTGAAGACCGTGAGTTGCAGTCCAAGACGCCAGATAATGGCTCTGTTCGGCTGCAACAAATTGGTATTGAGCCTTCACAGGTAAACAAAAACTTTTATTTGACCTCTATTTGCGTAATATTTAAGGGTAGGGTAATCGCCGTTGACCTTGGCCATACAAATGCGCATCGCGTTCACGCCGCGCCGCCGTTCGGTTTCATAGGAAATAATTATTTTTAGCTACGAAAATATGAATATTTGAAAAGTCACAGAATTATAGATAATAAAAAAGTATGTTCATACAAAAAAAATCCATGAACATATCTTAAGTATTTTGAAAGTAATGTCGTTTTTTATGCTTTGGATATACATTACTTGCTGAATTTATTTAATAAAGTATTTTACTACAATACTAAAATATTCACTTAAAGAATTCATTCTAGTTTTAAATACATTTTTTGCATAACTTACTTGCATTATATGAAGGCATAATAATAGATTTAAAAGTCACTAAAATCATATAACTGCGCCTTAATAATAGAAATACTGTTATTCCGACTCATAAACCTTTTTTCGAAGCAGAATTTCGCTTCTATACGAGGTATCAATGCTGCAATGATTTTTCTACAGTTAATGCCTAAATAAATTTCTTTCCATGGGAGTCGTAAAAGACGACTAGCCCCCCCCCCCCCCCCCCCCCCCACCCCTTAATGGGGGAGGCCTATCTTCAGCAGTGGACTTCCGCTGAAATGATGATGAAGGCCTAAAGTACACTGTGTAGGTTACTTTAAGCGATTTGATATTATGAAAATCAAATAAACATGTACTGTTTTAAATGTATTCTATACGGCTTCGGGCCAACGCTCATGTGTTTTTAAACCGCCACCCGGCAAGTAACTTTGATGACAATAAATCGATATGAATCACCTGCGGTCGTAAAATGCAAATCTCTGTACACCGTGACCAAGACGTGTGTGTATCTGTATAAATACACTATCATAAATATAAAACACGGGATTGGTGACTGTTGCAGGTTATATTTAGCTATAATCTATTATTGTATCAAATATAGGCTAATAAAATAATAATATAATTCATTAATTGATTCATCATAACAGGAAATTGGCAGATGTAGTTCACAACACAAATGATTCACCTTTTATTGTATTATTAACCTTGCTTCTACTCATTGTTTAACTGTTTATTTGTGGGTAACTAGTATCTATTATGCACAAAGCATCAATGCGTTCAATTTATGAATTAGAGTAAAATTTTAATTGATTTTATAAATGTACCTATAATTTGCAGCCATTCAACAAATATTATTAAAACCTATTTAAGATTCGACGAGCTATGTGATACAACTGTTGTAACAAACACATGACATGAACGCGCAATGCAAATCCTGAAGAAGGAATCGTAACTGATTGATGTTTAAAACAATGCCCACAAAAGAAAATTAATGAACATAACATCGTTTTAACACGACTCGTTAAACAGTGTGCAACTTTATAAAAGAAACCCTGTTTCTCATCAACCTAGCAGTCCATTATTTGACATACCCGTAAGCCTTTCCACCATGCCACCATGTCATGGGTCTGTCAGACTCTTACTGACTAAAAACCACCCCCGGTGTTCACTTGTACCGGGGATCAAGGGATCTTTTGCGACTTCCGCGATCCGCGGCTGGTGCTGCACCTCAGGCCCGCGGGGAGTGCGGTGAAAGACTCCCCCCGCGACGACCAATAGGCGCATGGAACATTACGCGTCGCCACCTCGGGTCGCGCTGGATGTGTGGTGGGCGTCACTGGGTTTGATCTTGGGCCATGCTCGTCCATCCCTTCCAAACCACCTCACGAAGTTACCTATCACCTAGTTCCTCACATAACCTGAGACTGTACAGTTGTGCACATGAACAAGTACACACTCCCACCTAAAGACGCCTATATTTCCTAACAATGACGTGCCTCAGAAACTTAGTAACGCATTTAAATATAAACAAAACTCGTGCATGCGTCTTCAGTATACGCCTACGACCAGCGTGTTCTGGCGCCTGCCACCATTTTATATATGACTCGAACTGGCGTGGTCGTGTGGAGCCAGAACTCTAGTCTTAGAACTAATAGAAGACAGTTCACACCACTAACTTTAGTATTATTTTACTTATCTAAGTTTTAGTGAAGAAAATCGAAGTTTTTTCTTACTAAATCTTTGCTACATAGTCATGGCTGTGATTACAAAGTTTCGTAAGGTCCGAAAGGTTAGTTATTATTCATCGTGCGTGTATTTGTCGCAGAGCCACACTGAAGCGGAACGGGAATCGAACCTCCGCAGTGGCGTGAAGAAGACAGAGAGTGAACCCTCACACAGCTCCAGTTCAGTAGATCCTGCTGTACTGCTGCAAGATGCTAGGAGGTCAGTTACATACTACCCGCATGTTTGAGATACCTACGGTTTACGTAGCTGGGTTATTCTGAAACCTGAAATTGATAAAAACTGTAATTTGCTGTGTAGGTACATATATGATTTTATGGTGTATTGGTAGGTCCAGAAAATAGCGTGTTCAAACAAGCAAACTCTTCAGCTTTATTAAAAGCTAAAAAAGAATTATCATTTTACCAGGAAATAAAAGTTAAACTTCAAACATGTCAAGATGACGCTGAAGATTTAAGTTCTAAAAAACCAATGCGGTATCTAAAGTCGAATTATTAATTCACTAGAACAATTTGACATGTGCTAGCTGTCTTTTTGTGCAATGAAATAGTCATATTTGTTGTATTCTAGACTTTAAAACTTATTATTATACATTTATTTTACACTTATATAAATCGATTAAACTAAAGGATCACCATTACCATAAAAATGACAATTTTAATACACAAAGTGACAGCTAGCACATGTCAGATTACTCCAGTGAATTCTTAATGTGAAAAACACTGCATAGTAAATATCACCGCTTTTTTTACCAAAAGGACATCAGTATGAAAACATCGAACTCAATATTAGTTGACTTATATTATTATGCGGCTGTTTTGTTCGACAACCTCATAATTATGTAAATAAATACATAACAACGCTACAGTAATGAACTTCCAGTAATAAGATAGTATTAAAATTAAATTATTATTAAATTCGGCATCATACCACACACATTCTGCCCTTACGTAAGGCAATACGTTACTATGTGACAATGACGGATGCTGTTTTCTTATTCATTCTGATTAATGCAGCTGCTATGATGCCAAGCTATTTATTTGAATATGACTAATGTGCAATATAACTCGTAGGAGTCTACAAAACTCTATGGCGAAGTTAGTTGAAGAGAAAGCTGGGGAAGAGAATCGCCGGCGCGCCGCAAGGGATATCATATCGTCTGCTATTCGAACAGGTAAAATAATATTGTAATAAATTGTTTAAGATCTAGATTAATATTTTTATGTCCTCAATAATAAACACGCACCAATATACGAGTTGGTGTTAAATTCATATGCATTCCGTAATATACATTATCAGTTCGGCCTTCCTGACTTGTGTCCTCGTAGGAGTATTCAAGTGAAGTCCTGGCTCTCCCAGGTAGTCAGTATCGCCGGGATTGTCTCGAGCGACAACATTTTAATATGCTCTCTTGCCCCTAACAGCTGTGGTAACTTCATACCGGTCGTATAACAGAAGATTGTATTGTCATTTTTCATGAGTAAGAGATGATTTGAACGGTATGGAGATGAATTCATTGATTATCTCCATTTTCAACATATGAAGTCTATTGTGAAAATAACCGTTTTTTTGAGTTACCTAAATCGTAAATGCCATCTGGG
Source organism: Atethmia centrago (assembly GCA_905333075.3). NCBI lineage: Eukaryota > Metazoa > Arthropoda > Insecta > Lepidoptera > Noctuidae > Atethmia > Atethmia centrago. The sequence goes on along the minus strand of HG995374.1, from coordinate 22,010,986 downwards.
GAATTGTTATTTGAGCTGCAGATAGCTATGCGAAAGTAATGAGGTGTCCGCAAAACAGTATATGCCAATTCTGAAGTTAATATCTAGCTGTAAACTAGTACAATTAAATTAACCACGCCGTCACTATTATATTTCTTTAGCTAATATCAGACGCTTCACTCGAATGAACTGTTCACTTAAGTGACTGTTCATTATTATTTCATTCCACGTTCACACGACACCGATAAAATTAAATAGGAATTAACTTTCATGTGTTCCTTTCATTTCATTTTTAGTTCTTCTTTCACTCACCTACAGGGTGAGTGAAAGATGCCGAGTGCCGAAATCCAACATCGTTGGATCAGTTCCCTAATGAATTTATTTTTCACTTTGATTCATTTTGTGTTCAGACTTTTTTCTTCGAGTGAAAGATGCCGAATGAGAGGGAAAAGTGAAGCTTCGGACATAGTTTGTGAAACACTAAATAAATAGTTCCATTTGTTGGCCCAGGCAAGCCCCCCGTGCCGTACGGACGCTCGTCGTCGGCGGGCGTGGCGTCGCTGGCGTCCCCGCCGGGCACGCCGGGCACGCCGGGCGCGCCGCCCGCGCCGCCCGCGCAGCCGCGCGTGTTCCGCACTGAGGCGCAGCACAAGGTTGACGATCATCGTAATGCCAACAGGTAATAACATCCTCCTCCATGGTCTGTTCCAAAACTATCTGATGAAAGTGTAAACAAACCCTGTTCAGGTTAAATTCTTACTTACGCAAGAAACTCATTCATCTGTATTTATAAGGTTTCAACTTTATATCTTACCACTGTATCCAACAATTATTGTTTGATTAACATGATTAGATGTGTAATTGAAAAATCATCGATGAAAATTGAAGTTCTAAAATTAAACTTCAAATGTCATGTGGTATAAATAGGTCTTATAAATACAGGGTAATTTTTCATCAAATCAGAAACTATAATATAAGAAATTGCGAAAAACACTCAAAGATTCACGCGGCCTATTCAGTCAGTCTGTATAACTATAACGGGTCCACAGAACAGAAAAAACCGTAGAAATCGCATAGCGCTTCATTAGTATCGTAACCAGCGTACCCAAACTCATACATATTAGAGATTAATTTTATTTCGTAACACTAAGGAATCCTTGGTGTAATTGGTAATTTAATATTGACTGAAAGTAGAAAATATGTCAGTAGTGGCTTATTTGAAAATAAACCACAGTTTTATGACGATAGAGTCGTTTACTATCTATTCTTTTTAAGTATTTATTACCTTTTCCGTTTAAAGCGCACACGGAATATTTTAATGAGCAAGTTAGGCTACCCGCCGCTAGATGTCAATATAATAAATGCATTCAATTTAAACCCGTATTTCGTTACGAATAAGATTGATATTTCCGTAATGTAGCCAGCCGCAACGTTCCGTAAAATATTGTTTTTCAAATTTTTATCGAAATAAAATAAATTAGGACTTATCGATGGTATGATATACCACCATTTGATAAATTTCTGGTTCTACTATCGTGTTTACATTCTAAAACAGCACAATAGGGCATTTTTGTACCGTGACGGTTGTAACAAGATTGATGCGCGTGATGTGTGCGCGGATTGGACATTTATGCGGAACTCTTGCGACTTCTACTGCTTGTTCTGTTCTGTGAACGTGTCGATTTGATGATTTTATGTGCATTTTATTGACCGATAACTAGTATGTGTGGTGAAAACTGTAAATAAAATAAGTTGATTATGTATCTATAAATATTATAAAACATGTCATTAAAGTCGCTTTTCGTGTGACCGCGTTGTCCTTCGCAACGGATTTTGACGCAGCTTTCACCATCATTTAGAAAATTTATTCCGAAAGGCTTAGTGTATAATACATTAATATTTAACTTATATAAAATAAAATAAAAAACATATTTTTTTTTTCAATTCGTAAAAAACGTGCGAGGGGGGTGCGGGCCAGTCGTAATCAATCGCAGTAATAAATAAATTAATACGAACGGAAAGTCAGTAAAAATGTCAAAGACATATTATTTATTTTAAGTAGGCCATCACTTTGAAAGGTCAAAATGAATAATGCGCAAATACTGGAATCTTTGGGATTGCTCGTTCCAAACGCTGTGGCAATAGCCGAGAGACAGGCTGTCTAAAGCCCTGGTGGCCCGTACGAACTTGTTAAAGTTTGCACCGGTGTAGCGGGCAATAAAGATACTCGACAGCGTCTCTCTGTGATTGGATATCTTTACTTGCTCTTTGGCGGAATTCTAGAGGGAGACACTTAACTTATTGTCCTCTGTATGAATTGTGCCAGTACCCACAGTCGTTACTTTGGACTTGTTAATTAATATCCACGTTAATCAACAGGTATAAATTTGGACCCAGTCGGTCAAAATTAACAGTTTAAAAACATTTCATTTTTGTTGGTGGTGGTGTTTAATTGGTTTTGGGGACGGCTCTGAGTGTGGAAATTTTGACTACATTGTTGTATTGGGTTACCACCTATACAAACAAATGTAAGTTGTAATAGTCAATAAATAACAAAGATTTACAAGAAAAATATAATTTATTTTAGTTGCCCGTTCCAAAAGGTAGTTTCGTATGGAGAAAACGGCAAGAAAGTCCTTAGTTACTCTTTTTACACGACTGCCAAGGAAGGGTTTAATTTTTAAACGTTTCGCTCCCACGAATGCTCTGCCATATTTTAAAATGATCGTTGCTCCAGTGGTCGCGGCGTGTCAGTGGAGCGTATCATCCCCATCACGGTGGCGCCCCAGTCGCCCACGTCCCCGCCGCCGCTGCCCGCCATGCCGCCGCCGCCGCTCACGCCGGTCACGCCCGGCACGCCCAAGTCTGTGCCTACAACTGCTCCTAGAGTCACGCCGCTCAGGTTTGTTGCATTACTTTATAGTTGACACGTCAGTCTAATCCAGGTCCTACACAATATAGTTTTCTCGTGAATACAGGGGACTATTTAACAGCTAATATGGTTTTAACTATTTCAATTAAATAAAAAACGATAACGGTTCCTTGGTTTAGTACGGAACCGTAATAAATTACCACGAGATAAACCTTTGCTGCTGTATTTAAAACATAAAAGTTTTCTATTACCTTCTTATTTCCGTGTAAACATGAAAGTTAGCTCAGAGAAAAATATCTATTTTATCTTTTTTTTCATCTATCCAATGATCTATCAATCCCAAAGGTAATAAAACGGATCATAGAGTAGATTCATTGTTATATCTCATTTGTATCATCCAGACGGCTGGCATCAACCGAATCTGGCAGCGCAAGCGAAGCATGCAGCAGTCCAGGCGAGCCCATCAAGAAGTCTGCGCGCGAGTTCATCATCCCCATCGCGGTAGAAGGCAAGGGCTACGTCACGCCGCGACAACGCTCCGTCGAGCCCGAGGCCGGCGCACATGTGCCCAGTGTGCGACACCATCGCACTACCAAGCCCAGGCGCATCAGGTACCTATAGTCAAATGATTTTACCTTCAAGAGCTTGATTTCTAAAATAAAAGCCGGGGGCCACTCTCACGAATTGGGCATTTTGATCGACGAGCTAGAGGAACTGTTGTTCTTTTTTGTAACATACATAAAAAAATGCTTAAGAGCGCAAAACCAGACTTTTTTAGCGATCCAAGCTATATCAGTGAACCGCAAGACTAGCAACGTGCGCCCGTCGATCATGGCCTTTATACAATTAAAAAACACAATTAATAAAAACAATACTGTATTCTTCACTAACCTCATTTAACATACGGATTTCTCCAAATTCACCAGCAGCCTCGTAAGTGGCGGCGAGTCAGAGGAAGAAGAAGACGCGCACATGCACCGCCTGCGGCCCTCCCGCGCCGCGCGCGCCGAATCCGTCAGCTCCGGCGAGGACGACGAGGAGGACGAGGGCTTCCACCTGCTCACTGCTGAGAACCTCTTCTCTACGCTGCTGCACCGGGTAAGATAGAATATAACGAGACTCAGCCCCATATGAGAACCTTTACAGGAGACACATTCGAGTAACCCCCCACAAAGACAGAGCTACTAAGTTTTGCCGCGCTTTGTACTGGTGCACCTGATATTGCGCGTTTGTATGAAGATTTATCTTTGTCGAGTTACCGCTACGGTCGCAGATCTTCATCTGTCACTCATTAATTTTAAAAAGTTTTTTAAAATTGCATAGAGTGGTCAATCTATAATTTTGAAATCATGGTTATACATAATAGACAAGTACTTCCATGGTTGTAAGAGCTATATATTATATCTCATCATCGCGCGTTCGTATTTTCGAAGATGGTTTCCATACTGTTGATCTTGAAAATCTTTTCACGATCAACAGTATGACACTGATAATGAAAGTATATGACCTTTTCGTCCTATAAAATAAATGGGATCTAAGAATCGCCTTGAATGGTGAAGTGGTATTTACGTCTTATTTTTTAAGGAAAGTCATTTGATTTATCTCATTTTACGGGTTGCCATGTTACATTAGTGTTCAGGCTCATGGTGCAAGACTTATTATTGTATCTGTTATCTCTTATCGTGATGTACATATAATATATTTCGTATCATATTAGGCGTAAAAACCCAAAAATGTTGCTACTGAAATTAAAGAATTTATTTAACATTTCAGTTTTACTAAATTAAATTATAAACTAAAATTATGTACTAAGTACGTAATTATACATTAAAACATACCTGAAATTAAAGAAACGACATTTAAAGTATTTTACTACACCTATGTCGACGCTCTTTCTTCTAATAAATTTTAAATAATAAAATCTTTAACTACTAAAAAATAATATTGTATTTTTTCATGTCATCTTGACACTTCTCTCTACATTATTTTAGTTGAGATCCGTACTGTCCGTATCCGTATAAAGAAACTCTATAGTGCTAATGAACAAAAAGTGTTAATATTTACGCGAAACGCGAGTAAATAGTAAGACATACATTTTCTATACATATATGTACACGTAAGCAGCAACATCATAAGTTTTTTCTCGTACATTTCAGGTGCGCGCACTGACGAACCGCCTGAATGGCGAGGAAGGTCCCGGATTTAGCCAGCACTCACTGTTCAACAACCTACAGTCGCCGTTCTTCAACAGGTAATACTCACATTATCACACACGTATGGCTTAGCTATACAATAACTAAGATATATTTATAACAAATACATAAATGAAAGTTAAAGACTGAAGATGAAAACCTGATATAACAGGGTTCTTTAAAATTATTATAATTAAAACTCTTTATTCAAATGTTCATTTAAATTCATCTTTATAGGCAGCTTTTTAATCTTGTAGTGAGCCCAGAGGGTTTTTGAACAAGCATATACAGGGTGAAAAGTTGATAGCTGAGTAGGTGGCATGATGAGAGTACACCGAAAATACAGGGTGACTTGTAATTCGACTTATTCCTTTCAGGACGTGACAGTGTGACCCATTTGCAACAATTAATAATCTCAAAAAGCCTAGGTGAAAATTCATGGGACTCGAGAAACCCCAATTTTTATGTATTTTTAAAAAATTCCCAGAATTTGTCACTAAATATCACTTTTTTCTACACTCCCAAATTAAAATGGCCTTCATTGATATTGCATTGAGTACCTAATACTTACAACAAACCTTTCGATGTAACCAAATGTTTTACAACATCAAACTTTTACAAGTTAAAGGAACAAGATTTTTAACCATTTTCAAAAATCGTTTACCTTCATGAACTTTGACACCAGTTCTATCAAAATTTTACTACGGCATTAAGCGTTCAAATTACAGGGAAGACATCTTCAATTAATCAGCTATCTAGCGAGGTACAATAACAAAAAATATTTAGGGGTACTGATAAAACAGTCGTTAAAGCTGGCAAAGGTCGAATTTGCAAATTGTTGAAATAATTTAAAATTGTGTGTTGTATCGAATCAGCTAACTGGTTTATTCCAGCCCACTACTTTCTTACCTCCCAGCAGTCCATCACACGTTAGGCACCTAGGTCGTCACAACCAGGTCACTAGTCGCGGACCGGCTTTTGAGTTTTTGACATGACTCGCGGTTTATTCACTGATCACGGTTCACTTGTCACTTAGTTTGCATGTATTTCAACATAAAGCGCACGGACGTACTCCAATAGTTTAAACGTAAAGTTAACAAAAAAAATTAGAGGGACCATGTCATTATGGGTTAGGTCACACAATCATACCAAAATCAATGGCTCTGAAGATCACGTAATTATTTGTTCATTTTCGATATTTGAAAGTGGACTCCTGGCGGGGCTCCTATCTGTAACTTTCAAATAATAATATGTTCTCGGTGTTCTCTCATCATGCTGCACCTTTAGCCATCAACTTTAGCCCTGCATAATAATATGCTTTCTCAAAAACCGTCTGGGCTTCCTTACCAATATATTGCCTAGCTAGTCATAAAAAATATATTTAGAATTTAATAATAATTTATACACTTACTACAATTACAAAATTATTTAAAATGCAATCTTGAATATTGGAGTCCGATTTCATTATTTCAAGAAAGCTTAATTCGTATTTTAAATTGATTACATTTATATTCATGAAGTTTGATTATAACAATGACACAATTTAATAACTTAACGAACATGCTTAATGTTTTCATATCGCAAATATAATCAATACTTTAATGAACACAAGTGAAAAATCGCATGTAATTTTATTGTGATTTTCCGACTAAAATAATGTTAATTTTATGCATGCAGCCCCCACTTACCAAGGAGAAACTTATTGTGAGTATACTTTCATCATTTTATAACTACACATTACAATAACGCAATCATATTTTAATAATTAATATTTCAATTATGGTTTTCTGAAATGACGTTCACAGCAGCACTGAGACCGGTCCGGGCACCTGTCAAAAGTGTCAAAGCGCCAATATTTTCTTTAGTCGTGACTTATGAACGACTGAATGAAACGAATGATGAATTTCATCATATATTTTTATATTCATTGTCGAAATGGAAGACCTTGTTAAAGTGGCGCCAACTGGTGCTATGAATTTACATGAAAACTCTAATTACACAGTAACACGTTTTATTATGATTACATGCAGCACTCATAGATATGTGGAAAGTAAAAGAAGTGTGTCCGAAACGTAAGTTTATATGAGTTTACAATACATACAACTACCTGAAACATAAACAAACATACAACTTTAAAACTGAAAGATATTATAGACACTACCAGTGCAGTAGTGCGAGTGTTCCTAAGCGGTTTAATTATGTTTTTTTGCACCGCGCTCCTGCACTGTCTATTCTCAAGGCAAAAGAGATAACTGTGGGACTCACGTATCATATTTATTATAAGGTCGAATTTTACCAATGAAACCGAAAAACGGTGAGCCCTCTAAACCGCGTCTAAGAGCTGTCGTGTCGTCATTTTTGTGGAATATTTACAATCTTAAACGCGGTTTACTGTGCGTTCATCAGTTGACGCGTGACGCGATTAGTAGCACTGAATTTAGCAGTCTTAGTTTCAATACTAATAGAGTTCAAAATAGCGACTGACAGAACAGAAGTACCAATCATATGACTGTAAAATTCAGTGCTACCAATCGCATAACGCGTCAAGTTATAATGAACGCACTGTGCACATGCAGTACTGAGCGCGTTTAGTTTTATTGGTGAAATGCGCCCTTAGAATTAAAGTTAGCAGGAACCTATTATTGTTTATTCTGCAAACTGCAAGTATTTGTGCAAGTGCATACTTATCTCTTGTACATGACCTTATTCCTAATATTATAACAAAGTTTTAATCTCCATTTACGTATACTTTAGACGTGAGGGCTGGGGCTCCCGCGACATGCACGCGGACTTCGACTCGATGTTCAAGCCGCGCACACACATGCCCCGAGGTGAGTCCGCTTTGCACCCGCTTGCTGCCCGCGCACGGGGAAAACGTTGCCAATATCACGCTCACGCCTGAGGCATGCACCGACACACACTTTCAATATTTTGTTGGTGTATTTTCATTACATTTTTTTTATAAATAGAAGTATTTTAAGCTTTATCTATGAATTCAATTTTTAAGCAAAATCGTATTTAAATAACTAGATGTTCTATTTTTCTTTTTTAAATATATTTTTTTTTGTACTTTTCGCATTATTTTACACATAAATTCTAAATGTTAAAACATCTTTATTAATCATTTATAATGATTAAAAAAAATCTATACAAACTACACTATTCAAATAATTATACAACAATATTACTCAACAAAAACATTTTTATAAATTGTTGCACATATTGTATTTTTTTTATTCGAATTATTCCAAATTATTTGTATAAAACACTTGATGTTATGTAAATTCCACATTACGTTTGGCATAGCAGCATGTAAAGCAGTTCATCAGTTACTCCTTATTTCGAGGTGATTTTTAAAACATGTTTTGGGTTATTCATAATTCTTGACATGTTAAAAAGATCCTTAAGGTGCAGTCATATTTGTCAGCGGACGTATTAATTAAAGCGTAGTTTAGTCGCTAAGCTGAGAACTACGTATCAATAAAAAATATAGATCAATGCGTATAGATTCTTTTAAAATGTTTTTATTAAAAAAATGTATAGAGCGTGACACACAAGGCCGTAAGTAGTCTAGATCACGGCACACGCTGTATGGAGGTTCCTCGCGACCGTTAGCATTGGTCTTACCACCTCGTTGCGGGCGGAGTTTTATTTCATACAAAACCTAACATTTAATATTGCAATTTTTTAATATGTTAAAATCTTGATTAATATATGTTTTAAACTCGATCAAAAAACCAGAATCGGACACTCTTTTATAACGATTAACTTGCGGATTGATGCTGACAAAATGACAAAAATGAAAAATCCTTCGTAATAAGGGCGTCGCGTCACCGTCGCACTGCAACTCGCAAGTAGTTAGTGCTGCCTCGCACGGTCAACGACACTCACAAGAAAGCTAGCTTAACTAAAACAAATAAATTAACTCTCAAACCATTCCATGAAGTGCCCCGAATATACGCCACCGACGAACTATAGTAACCATTGCCTCCGATATTCGCGACGTTTTCCACCGTCGACATCGTTGTTTTCTCAATTAACATCAATGTCCTATATGATAGACTATCGATATAACGGCCAGTAACATGGCAAACATACCTACAGTCTATTATATATCTTGTGTTTAGATTTCATTAACATTGTTTTAATTAATAAAGTTAACATTTTTTTTTGCATTGTAGTGTATTATTGTATTCAAATTGCATTCTTTGTGCAGGTGTTGACTTTCTCCTACCCGCTAACACTAGCAGGAAAATGTTGCGTTGCTCTCAATTATCATAAATTCAGTTATTTCAGTTGCATTGCATGAAATGTACGTACAGGACATTTCATATGTCGCATCTCCTGTGCCAATGCAGTACTATTTGTTGTATAAAGTAGATTAATTAATTTCTTTATTCTTTTTTTAAACTGTCGACAATTTTCAGTGATAAGTAAACTCGTAAATAAAAAAATAATGATGCAGCGTGACAGTTAATTAATTTGTTTGTCAAGTGATCATGGCATACATGTGTAGATAGTGGATGTGGTAGCACTCGATGTTGGGCGACACGTATGTCAGTATAGAGATCATGTCACGAGTCCATACGCTACCCGCGGGGCTGCGACAACTGCAGCCAGACTAGCGAGCGCTCGCGGCGGGGGTGGCGGGGGGTCTCGCGCGAGTGAAGCGGTAGTGAGCTTGTGTTGGTGTGGTTGCAGTTGGGTTGCGCGTTACACTGCATGCTCCGACCAAATCTCCACTTCACAGCGGCACCAGCGCCAACCACAAATCTGCCACAAACGCCACACAAGAATAGGTACTAAACTATATTTATTTCTTCATTTATGTGTTTTTGTGTTCCGCACCGTGCGCCGCGGCTGTTATCAGATAGAGATGCCGCTACTATGTGAAATATATCGCTGAAGCCATAATTTAGTACGCATTTGATAAATTACTATCCTTACAGAAGCAACATTTTAATGCATTCTTTTGTGATTTGTTTTCGCATACTTAAAGCTTAACGTTTGACCTAATTTGACTAGTCAGTATTTAGTATTTGTAGATATGTATTAACTTATAACTGATCGCATCGATGTTTGCATCATTCGTGGATTTACTACTGGCACACAGAGCCCTCAGTCTTATTGTATTCGATTCTCTATCTAAAGATCAAACAAGGAGGTTTTGCTCGTAGCTCCCCTTCGTTTTCGACCGTCGAGCGAACACGAAATAGATTTACAATATCGGCACTGTAAATACTCCATGTCAGCGAGCGTTCTGCATGATCGAAACGTGTGTTTTTCGGTTAAATTTCAGGTAGTAGTAAGAAAACCGGTAAGCACCGTACCGGGCCCCAAAACGCGGAATCGAACGTCGAAAGCGGACTAGACCTGTCGGACTTGGACCTCAGCTCGATCGAGTTCTCGGAGCGTGAGATGCGCGCGCTGTCGGGCCTCACGCCCGCGCTGTCGCGCCGCCTGCAGCGCCAGCTGCTGGCGCACCTGCCGCCCGCCGCCGCGCGCACGCTGCGCCGCACGCTCTCGCTGCGCGGCGCCCAGCGCCCGCCCGCGCCCGTGCGCTCGCACTCCGCCGACCACGAGCAGCACGAGCCCGCGCCCGCGCTCGCTCCGCTCGCCCATACACCCACCGCACCGCCCGCCGCTCCGCCCGCCGCTCCCGTCGAAGCCGCTGCGCCCACTGCACCCGTCGACGTGACCCCGCCAACCGACGAACTCGCGCCGCCCGCTGCCGCCCCTGAGACCCCTAGAGAAATAAAGGAAGAAAGCCCAATAGACGCTGTGACACCTCAATACTCAACTCTGCCGCGGCCGCGAAGACGGTCTAGCTCGCGGGAGGTGACTCCACTGCTGGCCGCAGTCGACGTGGAGTGTCCGTCGCCGAATTCGCTCATCCGAGAGCCGCTCGCCACGCGGCCGCGCGACCGGCCCCTGCTCAGTAAGTACTTGACCCCGGAGCGGGCGCTGTCGCTGGACGACACGTGCGGCTCGGACGGCGGCAGCGGCGCGTCGGAGGCGAGCTGCCCGGCGCTGCGCCGGCACTCGCCCGGCGGAGACCACACGCGGCGCCGCGTCTCTAGGTTCCTTCGCTCAGACTTTTTCGATTCCCCGCCGGACGAGAACCTTTACGAGCGCCAACGAAAAGAAAGAGAGTTGGAAACCCAGAAAATCTTGCGAGAGATCAGAGAAAAGAGAAACAAATCGCAAGAGGCGGCGGCCGCGAAGACTCCCATAGACATAACCGACGCTCCGCCAGCGTTCAGGGACGACGTTACCGCTACCAAGAAGTGTCTCTCGCCCATAGGGCTCGTCGGAAGCAAGGAGCGCAGTAGATCCAACACTCCATTTTTTCCGATCCTTGATAACATCAAAGAAACCGCGGTGGATTCGTCCGCATCGACCTCGAACTCGAAACGTTACATTAATTTGGAAAACTCAAGACAAAAAACAATTATCGATGAAAACTCCTCTAGTAAAGATTCCAGATTGATCCGACCCAAAAGCTACCCTGTGAAAGCTTTAGATTCTATAGATGAGCCCAGTGAAAACGTGCTGCCTGAAAGTTCGTTTAATAGAGAATATGATAAAGAGAGGTCTTTGCCGAGGGAGTCAAAATTAATAAGACCGAAAAGCTACCCTGCAAGTAGTCCCTCGCCAGAAAAAGTTTATATTAGTCGTAACGTTAAAATAGAAGATTCTAAAGATACTTCACCAAAAGATGAGGTTATCAATCCCGAAATTAAATCGGATGTAGAAGTAAGTTTCAGTATTACCTTGCCTAAGAAAAAGCCAGAAGTAGTGACAAAATCTGATTCCATAAAAAATAATTCAAAACTGGAACAAAGTACCGATCCAAAAACGGAAACAGATATTAAATCTAGTGACACTAGTTTGTCTTTGAAAAAGTATAGTATAATCAAAACCAGAGACAATGATAAGTCTGAAACGACGGAAGTTAAAACAGAAAACAGTATGACTGTTCCGAATGGCGGACCATTGGTTGACGTTGTGAAAGTTACATCTAACGGAGACACTAAACACACAACTGTGGATCAGTCATCGAAGAAAGACGAAACGGTCACTAAAACCGGTGATTCTGATCAAACGGAAAAGAAAGGTACAGTTAAGAAAAAGATTATTAGAAAAGTTTCATCGAAATCTAAGACTGATTTAGGAAGCAACCAAGATACTAGTGATGCTAAAACAACTGAAAAGAAGAAAGTAACAAAGAAAATAAAGGAAAAGGTTGCCGATGAGGATGGTACGAAACCAACAGTCACAAAAAAGAAATCTGTTTTGCAATCGATAGGTCATAAGTTAGAAAAGTTTGCGTCTAATAATAAATCTAGCTCCCCAGAAAAGGGGGCTGAAAATAGTGTAAGGAACGAGACGAAGAAAGATAGTTCTAAGTTAAGCAGATTGCAACGAGAGCAATCAGTGCCCGTCAACATAGAGCCCACAACCGAATCAAATCTCATTAAAAGAGCTGTGACACTGACTGATGTCGCCGCTTTGGAAACTCAGCAAGCTCCTCAGAACAAAACCACCGTCTCAAAAGTATTAGGACTCTTTAAAAAATTCGAGCCCAAGGAAAGATCAAAACCTATTGTTGAAAAATCTCACTGCGAAAGTCCTGAACAGCCTAATGACAGTAATTGTAAAACAGAATCTAATCCCGAACCTAGTGCGGACAGTGTTGACAAAGATAAACCTCGCAGACCAACGTCGCTACTGTTGAATGGTCTTGGACGCAAAAATAAATACGGGAGAACCTCTAGTGACTCCACATTGTCCGTAGATAACGATGATCAGCCTGCGTCCAAAATGGAAAACGAATCAAAGAACATTAGAAACAGTTTAAAATTAGATTTCTCTAGATTGCCAAGAGTTAAGAAAATAGTTCCTACTAATCCTGTGATAGAACCTCAAATTATGAATATTTCCTCTGTTGACGGTGAGACTGAAAAGAAAGATATTCCAGAAAAGAAAGCCGCGCTTGGAGATAGTAGTACACATGCTGATAACACTGAAGCACAGAGTAGCAGTCAGTCGAGAAGTAGGTCAACTATTTCAAACTCCGAGTTGAAGTCTGATATTAGTGCTGATAATAAATATGCCGATAGAAATCCCCTATCTCCTTCAGAGAATACCACAGTACACCTCCGAAGTCACGATTCCACCACACCAGACAAAGACGACATTGTCGATAGAATACGTAGGAAAAGCTTTTATTCAAGGTTCAACGAAAAGAAACAACGACGAAAGAGTAGTTTAGTGGGCCCTGGAGCGGCCGAGTACGACCCGGTCGCTAGAATACACTCTCAACCGAGCGACACTAAGTACGACGTGTCGCCGACATCGCCGCTCACCTACGACTTGTCGCCGCTCTCTCCAGGGCTCTCCGTCTCGTCTGACTTGTCGCCCTCCACGGAACGCTATAGATCTCTTTTAACCGACCTGCCTGTTAACGCTAGGAGTAACTTAAGGTTTGAAAACTATGGACTGAATGATAAAATTGATACTTATAGATCTCTCGATCGCAACGACTTTAGAAAATATCCGGGGAGCAGAAGTTATTTAGACTACGACCAACCGTCCTCGTACGGTGCCAACCGGTACTCCAGAACGAAGTCCCTTTTGGACAGCTCCGATGGAACTGAGGATAATAGTCTTGTCAATTCGTTGAGAGATCCGCACAAATACAACAGAACTATATCAATGTATTCGCCTGGTAACTATGCTACTTATAGACCAAAAAGAACTACTCGCAACTCTGCGATTATTTTGAAAGAGAGCGAAAAAGAAAAAAGCCCAGAAAATATATTGGAAAAAATAAGGCAAAGAAAAAAGATATCAATCAGCGTGACCAGGAAACCAGATGCTGAAAAGGAAACACTGCCAAGGTGTGTATACTTTTGTACTTACATGTCACGTAAATAATTTAAAATAACTTTCCCAAAGTGAAAGATAATACGATTTTATTCTGTGCACGCTTCACGCTTCCGAATTAAAGTTTATAGCACTAATGCTTTTTTTAAAAATGTTTTACATCCTATACATAAGCAAACGATGAAGTTTTGTGAAATATATGTAAAATACTAGAATGCCTCCCAATGTAGATAGTAGATCTAATATTTACTTTCACTGAGTCCACAACGATGTTGATCGTAGAGAACTCGAAAACAGAATCACAGCAGCTACCAACATTTTAACGTTCAAAATCATGAGACAGTAGACTTAATATTTTAAAAGTAATATGCACTTCATAATTGACACATCACAGAGCAATACAAGAAGAAGAAAAACGTCGAAGAATTGTATTTATAAGCCACATAACGTGAGTGTAATGTTTCAGATCCAATATCTCACCGAAAGGCGACCGCGAAGGCGACGGTGCAGAATGCTCTGAGAAAGTTGACTGAGAGGAATTATTGATTGTGCAGGATATAACTTGATTTTGTGATTTATATAAGCATTTTTAACAATTAACTTTGCGATCTTATTGTGAGGACACTAGGGGTAGGTGTATCTGACGGAACTTGATGCTTTCATTGTTTTTGTTATAACTTATTTACAATGTCATTATAGTCTTTTATTAGTGTTGATCTAATCGAGGCTGTATCGATAATCTTGCCAAACGTAGCATATACTCACGTGTTTTTAGATTTCGTGTAAATTAAAAGAATCTCATCACCGACAGAAGACTGTCTTTAGTGGCAAATTTAGGTAATACTTATTGCAATGAATCTCACTGAATTCAAAGTATCCTAAAACTCATTCATAAATTAGAATTAAATATTACTTGAACATTTCCGAATGTAAGCATTTGGATTATCAAATCAAATTATTTATAAAAAATAGGGTGTAGCTAGTATCACACAGATTCATTAAATTAAAAACAGATAGTATTCATAAATTGTTTTGTATGAACTTTGTTGGCTTTCTCCAAAGCGCGGTGTCCAACTACCGCACATTTGATACAGCTTTTTAAGCTGAACAGATTTTGTTACTGTTAAAATAAATATACGATTGACTATTGAAGTGTAGGTAATAATATATTTTGCAAAGAGTGGACTTTTTGTTAAGTGTTTATTGTAAATTGATTCTTATGTGCCTTTATAAAACATAAGTGACTGGATTTGATATAGTCCATTTTATTGAAATATATAAAATGACACAAATTTTAGAGTGTGTTTGCACAAATACGTTTTACTCAACATTATTATTAACTATATTTTTTCTTAGTTACTATCAATTTACATTTTTTTAAGTGGCCCTAAGTCAATTTAAGTTTAAATATTTACCATAATCATTAAAGTATTGAATGCTAAGTCACGACGTAACAGTAATCGAATAGAATGGTGCTTAGATGATTTCATTAGGGATAACTATTTATAGACCGGACTTGTTATAGACTCACACAAAACGTGTATATTTTTAGCAATAGCGTTTTCAGTTTTAAATGTATTATTATAAGCTGCTGTTTGTTCCACTCAACTAGTATTGTATACGTCGCGTGATTGTAGCGCTAATCGTCTCTCATTATTCTTTGCTAAACATGTCAGGGAGCGGCTAGTTATTATCAGTGGTGTTAACTGTTAAAAAGCAATAATTTTACGCAAATCCGTTCATCTTCGTAATTTCGGATCTATTTATTAATTTTTATTAGAATTGATTATTTATTTGTGTGTGGTGATTTTTAATGTTTCTCTTTTAGTCATAGTTACCGCGGTGACATTGGGACTGTGATTCTTACGATTGATATTAAATTTACTATCACACACGTTTTGTATTGAATGTGAATAAATTATATAGTTAAAAATGTGTTTTGTTATTTAAATCGCCTTCCTAATTGATCGAAAAAGTTGTCCGTATCTCTACAGAAATATCCTTGAGCATGCGTAAGGTATATTGGTGTCTATCTTCAGCTGAGAGGAGACTGGACGTGCCATCGGATAAAATGTATAGATAGATAAGGGTGAATTTGCTATGTTATTGTTTAGATTAACGCTTCGCTGCGCTTCGACTCTGCGCTAATGTGAATCGACCCACAGACACGCTAACTTTCGCATTCATAATATTAGTCTGTGTGACTGACACAGGCATGGCCTCCATCAGGGATTTTGATAATACAAAAAATAAGTCGCTAATTAGTCTTCAAATATCAAAATTAGACGGTCTTGGTTCAAAAGGTATAAGGGTTTAAAGGTGGCCTATCTGGAGAGAGCCTACCCCAGCTTGGCCCGTTTCAATCTGAAAAAACTAGGGCACCTAGCGAAGATCTGCTTTCTCCAAAATTTTGTCGTCAATTAGTCGGAATCAGTTGCCAAATGTCAGAATCTGTCGATCACTGGTTCAAAAGTTATAAGCGTTTCTAGTTGGCCGACCTGGAGAGAATCTCCCCAGCTTGGCCATATTTATATCTCAAAAACTAGGGCACCTAGCGAAGATCTGTTTTCTCCAAAATTTAGTCGCTAATTACGAGGGCGACACTGAAAGTTTTTAGAACTGGCCACTTGTAAACAATAAAATAAAAAAAACAGTTCAAATTTTGAAAATGGAACTCTGCCAATATTATGGTGTACCCTATGTATTTTATTCATTTGTCATTTGTTTACGATTTTGCGGCAAATTGAAAATTGTCTGTGTCACGTCATCATGAATTTTAGCGAGAAAATTTTGGGCGACACTGAAAGTTTTTAGAACTGGCCACTTGTAAACGATAAAATAAAAAAAAAATATTCGTTCAAATTTTGAAAATGGAACTGCCAATATTATTGTGTACCTATGTATTTTATTCATTTGTCATTTGTTTACGATTTGGCGGCAAATTGAAAATTGTCTGTGTCACGTCAGCATGAATTTAACGCGAGAAAATTTTCGTACAAAAGCCCCATCTCGTGCAGTGGCACGAGATGGGGCTTTTGTACGAAAATTTTCTCGCGTTAAATTCATGCCACGTTTAAACTCATTAAACCAGTTGTAAACAGTGGTTTACAACTGGTTTAATGAGTTTAAACGTGGTCGCACTAATCTCACCGATGATCTGCGTGAGGGACGGCCTTCTACGGCGATGACTGAAGATAACATCAGTGTTGTGCGGCGTATGATAGAGACTGACAAAAGAGTGACTTATCAGCAGATTCGGACAAGCTTAGGCATCGGTATGAGTCAAGTGCACAAAATCCTCGATGAACATTTAGCGGTCAGGAAGCTTTGTGCCCGGTGGATACCTCATAATTTGACAGAGGCCCAAAAACTCCGTCGTGTTGATTGGTGTCGTGAAATGGTTCAAAGATTTAACGGAGGTGACTCAAATGCTGTGTTCGACATACTTACGGGTGACGAAAGCTGGATTTATTTTTATGATCCTGAAACTAAGAGACAGTCTGCTGTCTGGGTGTTTCCTTCCGAAGAGTTGCCAACTAAAGTGAAGAGAGGTCGAAGCGTGGGAAAAAAGATGGTGGCCTCGTTCTTCGGAAGGACAGGTCATTACGCAACTATTGTTTTAGAGGATCGAAAAACAGTTACTGCAGAGTGGTACACTAACAATTGTTTGCCAATTGTCTTGGAAAAAGTTCGGGAGAAACGACCTCGCAGTAGTGTACGTTACTCGAGCAGGAATGTGGCTCCTAGAGTGATATGAGTGGTACGTATAATTAGTGCGTAATCTGCTGTAAATGTGCGCCAAATAAAAAATTTGCGCGCTATGTCGTTTTGGAAAAAAACGGAAAAAACGATTCCTGTTGGAGTAACGTTGTTCCAGCAGGAAGATTCTAAACGAATAATCGGAGAGAGAAATATTGAGCATAGGCAGAGAGCTTATATTTGTGCAAAAATGTGCGCTGAAAATATAATTTGTGCTTCTTCAGGTTTTCGAGATATTGCATTTCCTGCTGGAGTAACGTTTTGCAGAATCGTGTATCTCTAAAACTATTGTATGTACGCCTGTAGAATAAACATACACGAGTAGCTCTTAATTTGTGCATATTTGTGTCAGAATTAGATTTAAGAAAATATTTATAATTTTCAAGTACTAGCGCTTTATTGAAAACCCGAAAAAATATCGCAGCGCCTAAATGAGAAAACGTATAAGCTCGCTGAAAACTGTATTTGGTCCTTCTTGACGCTTATAATAACCATAAAAAGTTTCAAAAGGGTACATGCATTGGTTATTGAATAATATTGCTAAAAGTCAAAGCGATGGTGTCATAACTTTGACGGCAAAATACAAGAAACCGGCTCAACCCAAAGATGTCTAGGTCTAAACCAAAAATTAGTGCGTTTAGTCAAAAATATATAGTGAAAATATTTAGCTTGGAATGTTTCGCAATAAGTAGATATAAACCAAAAACAAAACATGTAAACAACGACTGGATAACCGACCAAATTCGAATGACTATAAGTTTCGTTTAGAATTTTCCTGCTGGAACAACGTTACTCCAGCAGGAATCGTTTTTTCCGTTCTTTTTTTTTCAAAACGACAAAGCGCACAACGTTTTTATTCGGCGCACATTTACAGCAGATTACGCACTAATTATACGTACCACTCATATCACTCTAGGAGCTACTTTCCTGCTGGAGTAACGTGCACCTCGCAGTAGGATCCTCCTTCACCACGACAACGCCTCGTCGCACACCGCCAAGCAAACAATCGACTACTTGGCGACTTCAGACGTGGAATTACTGGGTCACCCGCCCTATAGCCCCGACCTCGCACCTTGTGATTTTTATTTATTTCCGAAAATAAAAGAAAATCTTCAAGGAAAACGTTTTATGGGCGCTGAGGAAGCAGTGGCTGCGTTTCAAAATGCCGTCGCAGAGGGGTCTCTTCGACGGCATAAGGGCGAGTGAGTAAAGTGCTTTTCTCAGTCGTTCCATCGGATGCAGCGATGTATTGATGTAAATTGACACTATTTTGAAAAGATATAATAAATCTAAAAGGTAACTTGCTAGTTTGTTCAGTTTTTGATTTTCTAAGAACTTTCAGTGTCACCCTCGTAGTTGTAATTTTTCGACAATTCACAGATTTAGTCTCGGTGTGTAGTTAAATAGATATTAAAGAATTCAATTTCTTCTAGACAGTATCTATGATGTCATAAGGTGGAATGTTTGTTTCGAAGTTATTCTATAATTTGAACCCACCATAAGAAAGCTGTATTCATTACCTATAAACAGGTCTACAGTAAATATGTGTAATTATTTATCGAGCAAAGGCTGCATTCCGAATTACGCTGAAATAAATTTGAGCGTACTTACACCCGTTCCGCGTTCCGAAGATAACGCCGACCATGCCCTAAAATATTATCATTGTTGACAGCTCTTAGCTGTCATGATAGTGTTATCTAAATCGGAACGCAAATGATATATCAATTTCAACCGCGCGGCCAACTCATAAAATTTTATGAAACTGCCAGGAATTAGTGGTAATTTTGCTACTATACACACCTCTTTTCGTGAATTTGTTGCAAAAAAAACTAAGACGCTATGACCAAAAAAATTTGGCCGCTAGTACCGCCACTCGCCGTAGTCATCGTCTGTGATTACACAGAAACTAAATAATGCAGATAGGCGACTGTTGCATCCAAAGAAAGGTCTTAATTTGTTGTATTTGTTACAAAAATAAAAAACGTCAAAACGTAAATAAACAAAAAGTTATGCTATATTTAGTTTCCAGGTTATGGTAGGTAGGTATCTCACCATAAATATCAAATTAATATAGCCATATGTGGATGGACACTTAGTTGCTAATTTGTTGCAACCAAGAAAAATACTAGAGAAAAGGTTCAATAAATTGTTAGAGTCGATTTGAGTTGGCCGCTCGGACGGCAATATGCCTAAAATACAATGGCGTTTATTTCGTTACTAAAAATAGGTTCAAGCTTAGTGCATGTACTAATCGGTAGGTAACGTAACCTAGTTTGGATAAATGTGGCGAAAATAATGGTGAAATTCATATTTCAGGAGATATTCACTAAAATATTGTAGTATGAAACTGTATTAGAGTAGGGTGACCATGAATTTTCACAATGAAGTGAGACTGAATCGTGAATATTGGAATGTTCGATAGTCATATCTTATTTTTTTTTAGGGCGAGTGCTACAGTTTAAGGTATCTTAGAGCATACTTTATAAGAGTCAAAGTCACAAAACGATTAAATTTTCTTTATTCAAAATCAACACAAAGGCAAAAAAATCAAGTAATCTAAGTCAACAAAATAAATACAAAATCTTTATAAACTAACATAACATTTATAAATTAATTGACACGACTATAAGACAGAATGTAGACATATTTTCTTAAAGGTACTTATTTCAATTTAAAAAAAAAATGCCGTCGTAACAAATATGTGTATTTTTATTTAAAAAATTACATGTATGGTGGCCTATTTTTATACCTGGTATAAATTCTATAGCACCAACTAAGAAATAGTAATTATCTTAGATGTTAATAGTAATCGGTAGTTCAGTGAGTAAAACTGAGTCTGCAGCTAACAAATTATTGAACCTTTTTTCTAGTGTTGTTCTTGTTTATTCGCTGCAACACATTAGCAACTAATTGTCCATCCAAATAGGCCTCTATTAATTTTATATTTATGGTGAGATACCTATCTACCATAACCTGGAAACTAAATATAGCATAACTTTTTGTTTATTTACGTTTTGACGTTTTTTTTTATTTTTGCAACAAACAACAAATTAAGACCTTTCTTTTGATGCAACAGTCGCCTATCTGCATTATTTAGTTTCTGTGTAATCACAGGCGATGACTACGGCAAGTGGCGGTTCTAGCGGCCAACTATTTTTGATGATAGAGTCTTAGTATTTTTTGCAACAAATTCAGGAAAAGAGGTGTGTATAGTAACAAATTACCACTAATTCCTGGAAAAGTTTAATCAAATTTTATGAGTTGGCCGCGCGGTTGAAACGGACATCAAATGATTGACGTGAGCGTTGTGAGCGATTATAGCTTAATTCGGAATGCAGCTTAAATGTGCACTCAGTCGTTGGCTAGCTATAGCTGCGCTCGGTTTCATACGGTAAGTAAGAAAGAGATAGATGCGTGTGTAAACAGACGAGCTACTTAGAGAGAGTTGCTCGTGACGTAAGTTAAAGTCAGCCAGTTTACAGTGGAATTTATTATGAATAGTGAGGAACTCGAAACGGTTTTGTAATAAATTAGTGTGCGTTTTATATATGTTCCCTTAAAGATGTGGCGGACGCTGGTAATAAAACCACATAAATAACACTTTAAAGTGGACTGTATTTTAATAGAAATAGTTAAAGGTGTTACACTGGCAGATTGCGAATGAAGACTGACTGTTGACATATGTTCGTTCACTTGAACGGAATGAGTGAATTATTATGTATGCTTCATACATAAATGGCAACGCCGACAAAGAAACCAAAAGGCTATAGTTTGAATACAAACCAAAATGTAACTTAATCTTAAATTTACTGAATATTAGACAAATAGGAACATTTGTGTCCTTTTCACAAGTATAAATAAACTGTTTAAACTTGGGTACTACTTATTTACTATTTTATAATATAAACAAAAATGCTTAACTATTTAGGTACCTACTTACTGGATGCTTCAATTCTTTTGAAATCCTTTAAATTGTTATGTACAGAATTACTAAGGAATAATCTAACAAAGTAAATTTAATTAATCAATAACTGGAAAACTACTTACTAAATTGTTGTGATTATAAAACCTATTGTACTTATACATACATAACATACATTAATGTTACGTTCATTTAAGTACCTATGTACTATGCATTTTAAATAGGTTGGTATGTGTCTATTACAAAATAGATGTGCACATATTTATATTACATTTTACCTTCTTAAAGTATAATTATGAATCTATTGAGTATGCTATATCTGTTTACATCATGTTTAAGTTCAACTATGATTATTAATTTAAGTGATTTTTTTTAACAGAAAGTTGGCTTAACTAACGATATTTATACCCTACGTATTTAGCCTAGTAAATGAACAAGTTCACATGACATGTCCAGCAGCCACACAGAGGTAAATTATTAAGTATAATTTATTCATAAATAGGAAGTACACAAACTTTCATAACACTAGTACGCATGATTTTACCACTATTAGTTCTTACAGATAATGCCCTGACCTTGCCATCTGATCCAGGGAAAGTCTGTTCTACTCTGGCCACACTGGCCATGTTAATGGAGAGGTGTTATCAACTCTGAGTAGCACCAATACCCCTTTTTCAATATTTGGTACACTATTGTGCCATTTTGGCCTATTTTGTAACTGAGTCAAATATTGTTTTGACCAAGTTTTCCAAAAGGATTGAGCCATGTGAGTACATTGCTGCCAAAATGACAAACGGTTTTGGGCACATTTGTTACATCACATGGCTCAATCCTTTTGGAAAACTTGGTCAAAACAATATTTGTTAAAGTGTTAAAAAAAAAAAAAAAAAAAAAAAAAAAAAAAAAAAAAAAAAAAAAAAAAAAGGTTCAGGGAATGATGTAATAGAAGCACCTGTCAAAAAATGAGCAGGAGTTAAATAAGACATGTCATTTGGGTCAATACTTGGCAAAGAAAGTAAAGGCCTGGAGTTCAATAACCCTTCTATTTGAATTATCACAGTATTCAACTCTTCATAGGTTAGTATCTGTTTGCCTACAACTCTTTTTAAGTGATATTTAGCACTCTTAATTCCTGCTTCCCATAGGCCTCCAAATACTGGTGAATAAGAAGGAATAAAACTGAATTCAATACCAAGATCTGAAGTTGAGTTTATAATTTTCTCCTGATGTACCTGATTAAAATGTAATGAGTATAACTCATGCAACTGATTATTGGCACCCTTGAAGGTAGAACCATTGTCACAATAAATAATAGATGGCTTATTGCGACGATAAATGAATCTTTTTAATGCCTGTAAAAAACATTCAGTTGTTAAATTTGATACCAACTCAATATGAATGGCCTTTGTTGTGAAACAAACAAATAATGCTATGTATGCTTTTAAAATTACTGGTTTCCTAATACGGTGTAATTTTATTGAAAACGGACCGCCATAATCGATTCCTACCTTTTCAAAAGGTCGGCTGGGGTTCACCCTGTCTGAAGGAAGAGATCCCATCATTTGCTCTGATGCCTTGGCTCTTAGCTTGAAACACAGTAAACATTTGTGAATTACTCCTTTGACTTCTCTAAGTCCATTAATTAGGTAAAACCTTTGACATAAACTGGCTAGGGTCAACTTCTTCCCAGCATGTAACAAACATTTGTGTTCATTGTTAATTATTGAACGTGTAATGTATGATTCTTTGGGTAATATGATAGGATATTTCTGATCATATGGTATGTTAGCATTGTGTAACCTACCTCCTACTCTGAGGATACCTATTCCATCTAAAAATGGATTTAAGGATTTCAAATTGGATTTAATGGGTTTCTTGGACATGATACAATTCATTTCCTCACTTAAATGTTGTTTTTGATCTTGTCTAATTATATTTTTGAGTGAAAATTGAAGTTCTTTTATTTTTAGATGTCCGGAGACCCTATCTTCTTTCTTTACTTTGCAATTGTTAAAAAACCTGTAAATATAGGCAATAATTCTTTTCAATTTGTTAATATCCGAATAATATGAATATAAACTGAAATCTTTATTTGATTCAGAAGTCAATGTAATATTACAAAGCTTAAGTTCAGGAATTTCCTTAGGAATTTTGATATTTGTAGATTCATGTGTGTAATTCTTACTATGTAAAAATTGTGGCCCATGCCACCATAACTGGTTGTTTTTAAGTAAGTGAGGTTCTATACCCCTAGACAAACAGTCTGCAGGATTCTCAACGGTACTGACATATGACCATGAGGCATTTTGTGTGAGATCACAGATAGTTTTGACTCTGTTTGCAACATAAACAGACAATTTTGTGGGCTCTGTGTTAAGCCAAGCAAGAACAATTTGAGAATCTACATATAAATGTACCTTAATGGCAAAATTATTTTTAATTAGTTGATCATACAACTTTTTTGATAGTTTTGCTAGTATCAAAGCGCTATTCAACTCTAATCTTGGTGTGGTTAATGATTTTATGGGATTTACCCTTGATTTTGAGCATAACAACTCAACATTTACTTGATCATTGCTGTTAATGGTTCTTAAATAAACACAACAACCATAAGCCTTCTGAGAGGCATCTGCAAACCCTATTAGTTCAATACATGTTGAGTTTTGTGTGTCAATATTTCTTTTTACTTGAATACAACCTGTTCTTGATAAATTATCAACAAAACATTTAAATTTTTTATTTAAGTTCAGTGGCAATGGTGAGTCCCATGAAACCTTCTCTAACCATGTTTGTTGCATGATTATTTTTGCAAGTACAATAATTGGACCTACTAGACCCAGTGGATCAAAGAGTTTGCTAATGAAACTTAATGTCTGACGCTTGGTGTAGACATCTAACAACTCAGTTTGTGGACAGGAAATGTTCAATACATCCGTTTGTGTGTTATATTTGATACCCAAGGTCTTCACATATTGATCATCACTTTTGCATAGATCAATTTCATTTGAAATCTGTAAAGCACAGGGAATGTCCCTTAATATATGCTCACTGTTTGAACTCCATTTATGAAGTTTAAAACCACCAAGGTTTAAAATGGCAATTAATTGGTTTTTCATATCAAGTAATTTTTGTAAGTCGTTACTACCGGTACAAACATCATCGACATAGCATTGATTCAATAATATGTGTGCACCTTCAGGGTAAGTATGCGCAAATCTGAAAGCTAACTCATTTAAACATCTTGTAGCTAAAAATGGTGAGCTTTTAAGTCCATAGGTGACTGTTTGCAACTGAACACACTGTATTTCCTTTTGTGGTGAATCTCTCCACAATATATTTTGAAGAGCACAGTGTGCTGGGTTGAGGTTAACTTCTCTAAACATTTTTTGAATGTCAGAAAATAACACATATTTATGTAATCTGAAGAGAATCAATATATTAAATAACTCATTTTGGATGCAAGGCCCATTGAGCGACATGTCATTTAAAGAAAAACCTTGATTAGTAGCCATTGAGCCATCAAAAACGACTCTTAGTTTTGTAGTTTTGCTATTTTCGTTTAATACTGGATGGTGTGGTAGAAAGTATACCTGACCAGCTTTTAAATCATATGTTTGAATATCAATGTATTTAGCATGACCCATTGAAATGTAAGTGTCAATGAACGCTTTATAACCTCTGAAAAGTTCAGCATCTTTGTGAAGTCTTTTTTCTAAATTGTTAAAACGTTGTAAAGCTCTTATGAAAGAATCTCCCATGTTTAATTGATCAAAATTTTGTTTTAAAGGTAAGTTAACTTGAAATTTATTGTCTTTCAATATTACAGATTCAGAAAAGATTTTTTCAGCAAGAGCTTCTTCAGAAGCCGACTCAGTGAAAACTTCTGTCACTTGCTCACACTTCCAAAACTGCTCTAAAGTCTTTTCTATATTTTGGGTGCTATCACATTCACTGTTTTTTAAAATGTGTTTGGTACACTTACTTACCGGAGAGTAACTTCTAGTCTTCACCCTTCCAGCCACAATATACCCAAAGTGGGTGTTGTGTAAATACAAACCTTTAGGGATAATAGGTAGTTGTTCACGCAATAAGATTTTAAAGAAAGCGTCACAACCTAATAAGATACTTATTTTTCCAGTTTTATAAAATTCTGTGTCAGCTAACTTGACGTATGAAGGAATTTTTAAATTATCTGTATCTATCTCACACTGAGGTAAATCACTAGTGATGTTTGGCACTACACAGCATACTATTTGAGTCTTGTAAGTGTTGAGAGTAGAAGAGATGTTAAAAGTAGCAGTATGAGGAACTGTGTTGGATTGACCACATATTCCTTTAATATAGGTATAGTTATTGACTAACCTGCAATCAATTTTTTCTGTTAGGTCTGATAACACAAAGGAAACCTGACTACCTGAGTCACAAAGAGCCCTAACTTGAAATTGTTGACCTAACTTGTCAGTTATGTTTACCTTTATAGTAGGCAATAAAACATCAACACATTTATTCATAGATAATGAAACTTGCTTTAACTCCTGTTCAGGCTCATTTTTATGCAGTAAACTATTATGGTTTTGTTTGCAAATTGAACACTTAAAGGCAAATTTACACTTTGACAGGTGTTTGTTTAAGCATAGGGTACACAACTCATTGGTCTTTACATAGCCGAAACGATCAGATAGCGAGGCAAGTTTAAATTTTTCACATTTATATAGTTGGTGATTTTTAGTCTTACAAAATTTGCATACTTGTGTATTTTTGTTTACCTCCTTAGTGGCTACCAAACCTGTCCTGCGGCCGCTGTTCACTGCACAATTTGAGGATGTTTGGCTGTCTGCCACAGTTTCAAGTGCTGCTGCCCGTTGTTCTAAAAATTTAAGAAGTGAATTTAAGTCAGGGTCAGCCTCTGATTTTGTTTCTAGATGAAAGCACCTTAATGTGTGTATGTCGAGCTTGCGTTGCAAAATGCATACAATAATTGCATCCCAATGTTGAACGGGTATATTTATGTTTTTTAAGGCAGCTAAATGCTGTCTGGTTTGAGAAATGATTTCTCTTAAAGCTAAGGCAGTGCACTTAGAAATAGGCTTTAGGTCTAATATAGAATTAACATGATAATTAACGACCTTGTTTTTATTATCATATCGCTCGCTGAGCAATTGCAGTGCGGTTGCATAGTTATGTGCAGTTAGCGATAAATGTTTAATGAGTTCGGCGGCTTCGCCACTTAAATAGGTTTTTAAATAATAGAATTTATCACATTGTGATAGTTTAGTGTTCTTGTCGATGACACTTTTAAATAGGCTGATGAAGTCGTGGAAGTCACCTACCTCACCTCCAAACTTGGAAATATTTATAGGTGGGAGACGTTTCATAGCGTCTTTTTCTTCCTCGTCACGCTCTGCTCCGGGTTTCGGAGATTTACCTGGGCTAGATTTTTCTTCGATGGCATCTTCGAATGCGGCTAAGGCACATAAATATATGGATTCATAGTGGCCAAAGTTTTCATCGTTATTTTCATCTAGAACAGATATATCAATGTTAAATGAGCTATATTCTGAAAAGGCGGTGACCAACCTGTCCTTCTTGACCATAAGCGCCCTTATAGGGGCTTTGTCGATATCCTCGGACTCAACAAACTTACATAATGTGGTTATCGTTCCTTTTGCCTGGCCCCTGGCCAGTATTAGGCGTTTTAAATTGTTTGCCATGATGGCTTAAAAGGTTTGTGTAACTACACAAATTATAAAAACTTGCAATAATAGCAATTTTGCGCATATATGGATGCTACTTAGTTGTACAGAATGCAATGATTGCACAATGCTGAAAAAAATGAGACGTGTGATTCACTTCACTTGATAGAACACCACAAAAATGGCGGATTATGGCGTCGGACAATGGATGAAGATGTTGAAAATCGGCGGATAACTTCCGGCAGCTATGGAGTTTGCTAGAAGTTTCTGGAACTCTCGACGTCGCCGACCAACCGGCGGCCGAGTTGATCGCGGTTCTCGTTCGCACGCGTACACTCTTCTCGCTCGTCCGCGTAGGCGCGCTGTCTGCTGAGCACGCTGTGTTTAGACTCCGTACTCCTCGCACGCGACGCGATAGTTGAGCGGTGCGATGAATGCCAACTGATGACAACGCGGGTTTGTTGATGACCGCTTCCGCTAGTCCACGCCGACAAAATTGAGTCACACTCACACAACATATAGAGTTGATTATCTGCCGCGAACACTATTTTCGTCGAAGGACCATTTTTATGTGGCGGACGCTGGTAATAAAACCACATAAATAACACTTTAAAGTGGACTGTATTTTAATAGAAATAGTTAAAGGTGTTACACTGGCAGATTGCGAATGAAGACTGACTGTTGACATATGTTCGTTCACTTGAACGGAATGAGTGAATTATTATGTATGCTTCATACAAAAGATATAAAAGGTGCAGTTTTTAACCTGCAAAATATTTCAGGAGGTTGTTATGAGACTCGTAAATAATCATATAATAATACGATACTAAGTCAATAATCAATAATACTTTTTATTTTAGATTTTTAAATTTTTTTGTTTAATAACCCTCTTCAAAAAAACAGAATCACCCATTGCGATTTATCGCGCGTCATGTCACTGTGTGCGTGAATGCGATGACCAGTGACTAGTGACGACAGCCTGTACGAGGCTCCGCCCATATTTCTACGAAACGAACGCGGCACGTAAAATGGCGGTCGTTGCAATGGTTATGCGCAGCCCCCGCGTTGCACGCATACCGAACTTCGATTGAGAATCGAAAATCTATTACTGCGCAAGGTTCAACCAACGTGCCGCGATCTGTACAAATTGTTGTACGATGGGGCGTTTTTAAGTTCGCGGAATGGAGGGTGAGAAGTGAAAATAAAAATACTAAATAATTTTTCTTTTTCAATATATTCACCTGCTACCCTTATACATTTTTGAGATCTTTCAATTAGCTTATGTATACCTTCATAAAAAAATGTTTTGTTTTTGTCCGAAAAATAAGCTGAAACCGCGTCCTTCACTTCTACATCAGTTGAAAATTTCTTCCCACGAAGTTCTTTTTTCAGTTTTGGGAAGAGGTAATAATCACTGGGAGCCAGGTCTGGGCTGTAGGGTGGATGGTCTAAAATATCGAAGCCCACCTTATGCAGGGCAGCCAACGCAACACGGCTCTTGTGAACAGGCGCGTTGTCGTGAAGAAGAAGGACACCTTTGGTCAATTTACCCCTCCTTTTTTCTTTAATGCTTT
The DNA here is from genome assembly GCA_905333075.3 of Atethmia centrago. NCBI lineage: Eukaryota > Metazoa > Arthropoda > Insecta > Lepidoptera > Noctuidae > Atethmia > Atethmia centrago. The sequence continues at coordinate 21,982,106 of HG995374.1, read as the reverse complement.
CTTTCAACCTCTCGAGTAGTATTCTCCGGTTATAGAAACGCCTTTATCTTTATAATCGGTCAACAGGATCCCTTCTGAATCCCAAAACACTGTTTCCATGATTTTTCCAGCCGATTGTGAAACTTTAAACTTCTTGGGTGGTGGTGTGCCTTTTTTGTGCCACTGCATAGTCCTGTTTCGACTCAGGTTCATAATGATGAACCCAAGTTTCATCTCCAGTAACAATTCGACTTAATAGTCCATCCTTATCTTCGTTACAGAGGTCCAAAAACGTGCGAGAACATTCCACGCGGTGTTGTTTTTGAGGCGGCGTCAGCATTCTTGGCACCCATCTTGCAATGACCTTTGTCATGCCAAGATGATCGTGTAGAATTTCGAAAATTGTCGTAACCGATACTCCAACCATTTCTGCAAGCTGTTTGTTCTTTAGTCTGGCATCTTCCAATATTATTTTTTCGACTTTTTTAATGATTTCCGGAGTAGTCACCTCGATCGACCGTCCGGGCCGTGGGTCGTTTTCAAGTGAGGTCCTGCCTTGTTTAAAGAGACTGTGTCACTTGTAAACCATAGTTTTACCCGGGCAAAAGTCCCCGTAAACGGATTCCATCTCTTCCAGTATATTTTGAACTGACTTTCCTTGTTTGGTAAGGAACTTTATTACGGCACGGTACTCGATTTTTTCCATAATTCACACTTTCTTCCCGATTGCGTTGTTTGCTTGACGATAGTTCAAAGACTAATGACCCAATTATTTTCTCTTTTTTTTAGGTATGGCATCTCGTAGTTGACCGTGAGAGGTCGTGACTACTTAACCGGACTTTCCTGTGGCTGCCTTAAGCGAACTCAAAGCCTCCAGCCAGGGGGGAATTTCTTATATTACTGCACGCTAAGGGCACCCCCTGTGGGGTACGGACCTCGGCTTAGGGCGTCGCTGGGGGAAGGACAGCAAGATGGGACAGGCTAGATCTGATCAGAATTATTATTATTCGGGGAATTTAAAACTACAGGCTCAGCTGCGGCGCGGGCTGGCGCTTCGTCGAGCAAGGGTCGGGGGGGACAATTACGTCGGGGTTTACGCGAGGGACCTCGGCGGCGGGGTCGGAACGTAGGTCGGTGTGTTTTGTGCACTGTACTCGTGGCCCTACTGCTTTCCTGGAGGAGGGTAATGGGGTCATCGGGGTCGGTGAGAGTATGCCTTGGACAGCGAATAGAGCTAATGGTGGAGGGCTGGCGGCCAACTGGCCAACTGGCGGCCTGCACAACCAGAGGGTTGCGGTGGGTGGCGGCGGAGTCGAAGAATCGCTTCGTGATGCGCTTCATGAACTGCTTGATGGTGGGGATTTTAAGATCGAGATGGAGGATCTCGTTTCGGACGAACCAGGGGGCTCCCGTTGTTTTTCGGAGTAAACGGTTTTGGAGACATCCTGTGGATGTGGTGGGGCCTAGCATGTGCGAAGACTGCACAGGCATATGTCATAATGGGACGGATGCACGCTGTGTAAATACGCAATTTGCCCTTAAGGGACAATTTGCTGCGCGCATTTAAGACAGTGTGTAGTCTACCGAGAGCGAAAGCGGCACGCGAACGCACCTGCTTAATGTGCTCTGAGAAGGAGAGATGGTGGTCAAGGGTCACGCCTAGGTATTTGGCTCGCTTCTCCCAAAGGATAGGCTTGCCGAACATGGTGAGCGGTCGAGGGGGGATGAGGTTTCTACGCGGTTTGGTGAAAAGAACCGCCTGACTTTTGTCGGGATTAACTTCGATTCTCCACTTTCTAAACCAAGCGCCAAGCTTGTTGACTTCGGTCTGGAGAGTGCGAGATATCTGGTCATGGACTAACCGTATGTAGTAGATGGCCGTGTCGTCTGCGAACAGAGCCAACTGCGCCTTTCTACTTTTGGAGATGTCGCTGGTGAAGAGAGTGAAAATGAGAGGGGCTAGTACAGAGCCCTGAGGGACGCCTGCACGGATAGGATGAGGGGAGGATAGCGCTCCTTCGATGCGGTAGCGGAAGGTGCGGTTTGACAAGAAGTCTCGTAAGATGAGCACGAGACGATCGGGCACACCGAGTTTGTAGAGCTTATGTCGAAGAACACAGCACCGGTCGTAAGACCACGTTGAAAGCCGTGGCTTATGTGTTCTACGATGCGGTGGACCTGTTGGACGCAAGAGTGTTGGGATCTAAAACCGAACTGCTGGTCGGGGATGAGGCCCTTTGTTTCCGCAAAATCTCTGAGGCGCTTTAAAATAAGCATCTCATAGACTTTGCCGAAGACATTGAGCAGACTGATGGGCTAGTGGGCTCCGTTTTCGGCTTACCGGGCTTCGGTATGCCGATGACGGTGGCCTTTTTGAAGATGGTGGCCATGAGCATTATGAGGTGAGCGGTGAGGTGAGGTGAGCGGGGAGCAGTTGGAGCACCCTATTGGTGATTCCGTCTAAGCCGGGGGCTTTGCGAAGTTTTAGACCCTTGATGATATCGTGCACTTCGTCTGGAGTGACGGGAGGCAGAGGATAATCAGGGTCTTCAACGGGCGGGAGGGAGGCTCTACGTTCGACTTCCGCGTCGACCTGGGACAGGTGAGCTTGGTCTACTGGTTGAGAGCTAGGTGAGCATTGAACCTCAAGACTATCGGCTAGGCATTCCGCCTTGTCGACGTCATCGAAAGCGATGGTCTTGTCGGGGCGCACCAAGGGACGACTTCTTCGGGTTTGAGTTTCCTCTGAAGGTCCCAGAAAGCTAAGTGGGTGGGCTCTAACTCGCTAAGCATCTTGTCCCAGCCGGCGTCACGCAGCTCCGATAGGCGTGTCTTTACAGATCTCTGTAAATAGCGCATATGGACTTTGTTCGCGTGGCAGGGAAAGTTACTGTACGCACGGACAGCCGCGTTCTTCTCATTCAACAGTTCGCGCACATCGTCCGGTAGCTTCCAGCGATGGTCGTCCGTCGCCGGACCTCCCTTGAACAGTCGTTCAGGACTGATTGTACGTGTACCGTGAATGAGTCGATCGCGGCTGTCGTGTCAGTGATAGAGTTGAAGTGGTCGGGAAGTTCAGTTCAGGCAGTCGCTTACTTTCCTCCAGTCTGTAACTAACTTGGTGAGAGGGGGTCTGTCAGGGTCGTGGAGACCTAGGCGTGGGGCCAGCTTTACGACAACTGGACGGTGGTCAGAGGAGAGTTCGTCGTGCGCTTCTACAATATGTAACAAAAACCCTGTTGTTCCTTCTACCTACGTTTTAAGAATCGGTTTACTAAGCGATAAAGCAAGTCATTTATAAAAACCTGTTCAATAAAAAAAATTAAAATAAATATTTAATTATTAATATTTGTAATGTTTCATCGATTTGTTACCTCTACAATTCTGCATGAAGCGATGACGCCAGAAACCAGAATTAGATAGAACGTTCCCGCACTCTCTTTGATCGGCGCCGCCGATTATTTACCTATTTTTCTACACAAGTTCGTGAGCATGTCAGCTGTTGTTTATCAGTATCACTTTAACGAATTAATCTTAGAAAATCTTGGTTTACACAGTATTTTTAAGCACAATTGATAATTGTTAAAACTACATTTAACACTTCACTACGTTAAAAAAACAAATTCGCCGCGTCTGTCACAAAAACCTGATGTACCTATTTACATTTTAATGCATTAATTTATTATGATATCTACTTGACGGCCACGGAGTTGCTGTTCGATACGACCACCTTGTACCTCTACACTTCTTGGCTCATAGTCGGAGGGAAGTAGTGATTGGACACGACAATAGTGAAATGGCTGCTGGCCATCTTTTTTGAGTACTCTCCTAACGCGCATATGATTTACTCCAAGTTCGTGTCCCACTGAGCGTGTACTTCGCGTTGGATCGTGCTCAAACAAGTCCAAGACTTCTGTCTCGAGTCCTCAGTCTGCCTGCGTCAGCTCGATGTCAGGTCTCGCCCGTGCACATTGCTGGTATTGTACGTACGTATGTGCAAACGTTGGAATGCCATCGCCGACGGTAATGATCGCAAAACGTTCTTGGTAGAGTCTGCGTGCTTCTGCATAATTGCAGTCACATTTCCGAAGACACATCAACATATTAAAATATTCTACGTTAGAATAAGACATTGTCAACGTTTACGTAAACAAAACACAATTCACTCACTACGTAGGTCAACAATAACATCCATTCGAAAGCAAGCTGCGCGGGAGACTGACTAGGAAGTGATTCGCAGGGAGACGGGTGGCGGGGCGGCGGGGTAGGTAGGCACGTGGTACCGACCCGCCGACGTACGCGGCGGGTGTTTTTGGCGGCACCTTTTGTCTCATTCAAAGAAAGCCGCTGAGCTAGTAGGCTATTTAGCGAAATAAAGATGTACTTGTAAAATCAGATACTCTAAACATTTTTTTGAATGTGTCGATTTTAACAGTTATTTGATTTTGACCTCTGGTCTAGCCAATGCTTAATTATTTTTAATTATATTTTCATCAATGTTCTACTTATAGGTAAATGTATACGTTCCTAAAAGGAACAACAGGGTTTTTGTTACATATTGTATAGAATCCAACCGTAGGTTGATACTCTTCAGAAGCGCTATGTCAAGTACGTCAGGGGTATGGTTAGGGTCGTGGGGAAAGTGAGTGGGAGTCATCGGGGCGATGATGTCGAAGTTGAGGATGGGACAGAGGTCAAACAGGTGTTTGCCTCTGGTGGAGATCCTGGTGCTGTTCCAGGCAGAATGTTTGGCGTTGAGATCGCTCGCTATGATAACGGAGTCACTCAGGCCAAGAAGAACGGAAAGGTCGTCAGAGAGGGGGGGTAGGGCTAACTCTGATGTAGAGACGGGGGGAATATAAGCCGATACTATGGTGATCGATTGGTGGCCAGTCATGCCTAACTTACATATGGACACTTCTAAACGTGAGAGAGGAGGCGGATCCATTGGGATGCAGTGCAAGGACGTTCTATAATAGATTAGGGTGCCGCCCTTGTGACATCTAGTCCTGTCATTGCGAACTATGCGATAGTTTGCAATTGACGGGTTTCGACGGCTGGGCTTTAAAAAGTTTCCTGTAAGAGGAGAATATCAATTTGGTGGTCACGGAGGAACGCAGCGATTTCATCGTGTTGTTTTAGAATGCCATTGGCATTGAAGAAGCCTAACTTTAGAGATCGGGGTTTAGTACGTGCTTGGACTCGTATATCCATTACTGGGGAGGTTTCGCGAAGTTTTCTAGGGCTTGCGTAATCTCGGGATAGGCGTGGAAAATCCTCTGGATCTGAGCGAGATCGCAGAAGCTACGGGCGGCAACGAGTTCGTTGGCCATTTTACGCGCGCCGGGCGTGAAAAACATTGCGAAGGTCCCAGAGATCACGCTGAAAGGATCTACTGAGACAGACGGACCGACCACTGGAGTGGTTGAAGCGGCGACGGGCCGTGGCGCAGCGGTTGCGGCAGCTGGCGGGCGTCTGCACGCTTCACCAGCTTCGAGGAAGCAGATTTGGGGTCCATACAACAGCCACGGTAGTTGGCTGGGTGTCCAGCCTCACCGCACAGCACGCAGCTGGGCGGCTCGGTGCATAGTGACCTATCTTTGGGGCGGGGGCAGTCGGACGTGCCATGTTCACCCAGGCACTTGACGCACCTGGGTTTCGCATGGCAGTTCTTCTGCGCATGCCCGTAGAGCTCGACACGGTAACATTGCCCGACGACGCCGCTCTTCCTGGGCTTCTCTATTACGAGGCCCGTGAGACGGCAGATATTTGTGATTTTAAAGATAGGGTGATGCTCTTCTGTCGGGGGGCATACGACGAGAACCATGTCGTATGCTGAACCCCCCCTGGCGCGGTGCATGCGGTGCACTTCGTCCACCGGGACGCCTTGGGACTCAAAGTCGGCCTTGATGTCCGCTGTGGGGATTTCCCGTGGGATCCTGCGGATCACAACGCGGGTCTGGCGTTCCTCAGGGAGCGAGTAGGTGTGGTATGACACACCTCTTCCCCGGAGGATCCTGGTTAATTCCCTATAGTTGCGGGATGTCGGAACCGAAATTTTAATACCCTGTTGGGTAGTTGTGGCTTTCGAGAAGCCGATTTTTAGGTCGACGCACCATTTGGATACGTCTAACCATCTTGACTTATCCTGTAAGGTTACAGGAGGGGGGTGGGGGGATCTTTTCAGGGGCCGGAGTGGCCTGAGAATCCTTAGCGGATGAAGCGGTCGGGGTGGGGATAGTGACGGAGGGCGCCACGGGTGCTGAAACACTTGCCTTGAAAAAGGCACTTTTTGTGATCAATACGGCCGATTAATAAAATTAATCGACCGTGGATCGGTAGTAGTCGGCGACCACTGGAAGTTACGGCAGCGTAACAATATCTGGATTCGACGGGAACAGTGAGCGAGTGCAGCGAGCGGGAGCGGCAGCACGTCCGTTCACGGCGGGAGGCGAGCACGGAATCGAATGATCCAATTAAGATAAAACCTGGTATTTATACTAATATTGAGTGGCTGAAGTTGTGGCCATCCCGATAATGACCTATTCTGCCGTCTATAAGCTTAAAACCCGCTAAATGACAAATTCTTATTTTGAGCTAGAGCAGAAAAAGGCGGCAAAATTTTCAAACCGATGCTCCTCAGTATCTATAAACATTTTGTCATGTTAACATATACCAAAAAAAAGGTATTTTTTCAACTTTCTCATGAAGTAAGTTGATTTTGTAAATTATTAATAATTATGTCAATAAATACACATTTTCCTTTCTAACCTTGTAAAATTTTAAGGCTCGCTTCAAGTGTGCAGAACTAAATGGTGGCTAAAGAATCATAACTGCTTTTAAGTTATGGATTTATTAATAACTGCCAAAGGTATTTTTTGAGACAGGAAATTATTAATATTTACATAGCTATAAAGCAGTTATGTTATTTTGCGTTTTTTAAACCTAGTACGAATGTTATTATATTGATCTTATCCATAACAAAAAAGCAGCTAATTACTTATAGCCGCCTTTTAGCCAAGTACATATCGCTTTGCTTCTCTTCCAAGATTTTTTAACAACTTTGAATACAGCTAAGGTCACCCGGGGCGAAAGCAACTATGAGGCTAAAGCAACTAATTCAATTTTCTCTCAATCTAATCATTTTTGTAGATAGCTCTATCTATTGGAGTAAAGCGGAATCATAGTTTTTTCAAATAAAGTACAGATGGCATCACTAGTTCACCTACTGTAGTACTGACAGATCATTTTCTGTCAGCCGCCATTTTGGAGTCGCATTCACCCCATAAAAAAAGAAAAGTAAATTTGCTTGAAACTGAACTCTATCTCGGCGACGCTATATAGCTTTTACAGATAATTCTGTGTGCATCTACATGTACTCTTGACATCAACATTTAGAAACAGATTACAACTGAGTTATAACGAATAGTCACATTTACCCCAAAGTGGGGTGAATGTAACTTTTACTGGTCTTATTCAACAATAATGCAAATTAATGAAAAACCAAAGTTTATTTGTAACTTAATTTATGTCGAAACTGTTCATCGAAAGCTATGCAATGAAGTACGTTTATTAGAATATCCCTATTATTTAAGTAGCTCATGGTGGAGGGAATCAAAGTTTCAGAATTTTTTTTTTAGTTGCTTTCGCCCCGGGTGACCTTACGCATAACTTAAAGGCAGTTAATTATTAAACCTTTTCATATAACTGCTTTTTAGGCTAGCACTATCCACATCTGTATTTTTCGAATCCTGCAAAATTAAACGTTAACTTATGAAATCAAACAAAGTTTTTGCAAAGACAAGTTCTTTATTGTCATAAAACTATCGGGCATGGTGATAACAAAATAAAAAATTGCAACCTCTTCTAAACAAATTAAAAATTAAATAATTATTTCACAAAACTATATCCAAAAATCGCATGGCAAACCACAAAACATACCTGAAATTGAAATTTCAGGTGGTAAAAACTCGCACTTAATCATCATTCATAATTATCAATGTTTTACATTTTTTTTGCAATTAGTAAGTACTAACGTTTCACTTAGTTAGATACATAAAACATAAAACAGTCGGTTTGTACTAGCATCAAACGTCATTAGAAAAAAAAATTCTTATCAAAAATAAAAGTAATCACTCTGAATTCAAACTTAATACACATTAGAAAACAATAAATAAATATTTTTTTATTTTTAACATTTTTACATATTATTATGATATGAATAACAACCTTAAATCAATCAGTCTTTTAGTCACAACCTTAATCAAATGTTGGTAAATTCCTCCAAAAAAGCATTTTATGCGCTGGAATTAACGCAGACAATTTATTAACAATAGCTTTTTTTCTTTTTTTTTTCAACACCTTTAGGTTCTGTGCGAAAAGTTATAGTCATTGTACAGTCAGCATCAAAAGTCGATGACCACATTCAAATTTTCAAAATCACTGTACATTATATCACCCATAAATCGCTTAACAAGAGAGGGCGCCAGTATTGAATGAACATCATTAAAGTTCAAAATTAACTGAACACTACTCGTCAAAGGTCACTGAACACCATTTTGTCAAAAATTGCTGATCATTATAATATTCGAAAACATCATATCATTAAGTTTTACAAAAGTCACTGAACAATATAAAATGATTGTTTTGGTTATCTATAGATAATCACAGCAACGTCCAAAAATAACTTAACATCATTAATAACAAAAGTTACTGAACATTACTTTGTTTCGGATTCGTAGCATGTAAACCATAGAGGAAAGTAATGTATGGTGTAAACTTATACTATCAAAAGTAGCTGAACTGCAAACTAAAAAACGTTGACGATGTTGCTGTATTACGATTGAATAGTAACCATATTTGACTATCAAAAATCACGCAGATTCTGTTTGAATTTATACCATCGCGTAATTAATTATTTTTTTAATTCGATTGAATTGTAACCTTATTCGTAAAGCAATAAGACTAATTTTCAAAAATCACGCAGATTCTGTTCAAATTCATACCGTCGACTTAGTTTATGATTTTTATAGTTACGATTGAATTAGAACCTAATCTGTATACATATAAGACTCATTTTCAAAATTACCACAAATTCCGTTTTAATTCAATTCTTTGGGAAACATAGTTGTATTGTATTTGAAAAAATGTTTACCCTTGAATGTAAAAAGAATATTTCTACTTAATTATCACTTTGTATCGGATGTAGACCATTGCGGTTGCAATTATTTTTCATCTATAAATATTGTATTAGTTATCAATTGCGCTTTAGTAACAAATAAACATTATAATGCCATTTAATGTTCATATTACTGCACATGAACGTCACAGAATAGTGATATTGCGAGAAGAAGGACTTTCTGTTGCCGAAATAGCTAGAGAAATGGGAGTTGCTGTAAGTTATTTTATTTTATGTATTTTGAGATTATACAGGATGTAAATGAGAAGATGTTTTTAAGATACTGTGAATAATATGAGATTATGACATACCTACATCCAAATTGTTTTGTTCCAAATTTCATCCAAATGTATTCAGTAGTTTTATCGTGATTAATAACAAACATATAAGCTTTGACATTTATAATATTATTAAGAAAGGATTAATACCAAGACTTATACACACGTATTCGTCACACGAATGTTTGTCCTAAGTGGGAATCTAACAGGGTAGAATCAAAATCGGACGCATAGCATAGGTCACTTCCGATAAATAAGGTGTTAGGTTCTAATGCATGTTTTTTTTTTTTTTGTAGCGTAATACCGTGTACTTGTGGATAAGGCGATGGGATAATGAAGGAAACGTTGATGAAATTAAGAAGACCGGTAGACCAAGAAGAACTTCAAGAACACAGGACGTAAATATCATTCGTCAATTCGAGTTCGTCGAGTGAGTGTTTAACTACTATTGTGAACGGACGTACCGATCGCGCGCGCGTGCTCTAGTTAAGAGTATTTTGCAGACGCATCACAACATCGTCGTCGCAGTGTACGTCGATCTATCGGGGCCACCGCGATGACCCAGTTACAAGTGCGGAAATCGTCATGAAGTATTTATTATAATTGTTTAGGTATCGCGCTCGCCTTAAAACTAAATAATGGCTGCAACACAGTCTGTTAAAATAAAAACTGATCTGGAGAAACAGTTGTATGACTGTTACATCCAGGAGAAAACGGACAGAGAAAACCTGCAACAAATGGTGCGTCAACTGAACGGCCACATACAAACCTTGCAGGAACAGGTACAAGATCTTCAAGGTCAATTAAAATTCCTAAAGGCAAAGGAACAAGAAGAACCCTCAGATAAACAGGTCAGTGAGACCATAACTCCTGCTCAGCCTACTAAAAGTGACGTTGAGTACTGCACGGATGAGGATGAACTGGCCAAAGAGACTGGGTGGATTAGGGCGAAAAACAGGAAGAAAAGGAAGTTAAACACCTCCCTCACTCCTCCACCACCACTACAACAAGCTACAACTAGCGCTCAGCAGCGGCAACTCAACAACAAAGAGAAGGCAACCATTAAAAAAATCATAGCACCGCCTCCAATCGTAGTGGACGGTGTTAAGAATTATCAAACATTCTACGACTTTTTGACTGAATCCCAGTCAGTAGAAACATTTACCGCCAAAATGTTAAGCGGTAATAGTGTCAAAATAAATGCCAAAACCGAAGAGTCCTACAGAGTGATTGCTCGACGCTTAACAGAAAATAACTGTTTATGGCACTCATACGAGGATAAGCAGACCAGGCCAATAAGAGTAGTGGCGAAAAAATTGCATTCTTCCTGTCTACCGGATCGGATTAAAGATGATTTAACGTCACAGGGGTTCCAGATAGAAACTGCAATTAACAAGTTAAGCTGGAGAACAAAAGAGCCGCTGAACATGTTTATATTATCGTTCAAGAATGACGAAGATGTTAGTAAAATTTACGGCATTAAACATATCCTAGGGTGTAAAGTTGAAATAAACCCGCTTAAAACGTCAAAAATAATACCGCAGTGTAAGAGATGCCAGGCTTATGGTCATACCCAAAAGTATTGCTCAAAAGAGCCAAGGTGTGTTAAATGTACAGGTAAACACCTCACAGCTGATTGCAACAAACCTGCACAAGATAAACCTAAGTGTGTCCACTGTGGCTTACCTCACCCAGCTAATTACAGAGGGTGTTTAGTCGCCAAGGAGATGCAAATGATGAAGAACAAAAATTCTAAACATAATTTACCCAATAACCTTGCCATTAAGCAAATCGTTAGTAACACCGACACACAGACAACAAAACAAAGAGCACCGTCTGCACAGACAACCGCGAAAATTACAACATCTAAAAGTGCCTCATATGCACAAGTGGTAAAACCAAGCATACAACCATCAACTCTTGAGGACAAGCTTAACCAGATCCTGAAGTGCATCTCTTCATTTGACAAGAGACTAGAAAAATTTGAATCAAGCACTACAAAAATCAATCATGAATAACACACTAAAAATAATGGCGTGGAATTCCAACGGACTGCTGCAACACCAACATGAGTTGCAAGTGGTCCTAGATACAGAAAATATTGATGTGTGTTTGATCTCTGAAACGCACTTTACTAAACAGTCTTTCGTAAAGTTTAGAGGCTATAAGGTTTATCACTCGCTGCACCCCAACAACACGGCCCGAGGAGGTAGCGCGGTTATCATAAGAGAAAATATCTGTCATTACGAACAGTGTAAATATGAGGAGCCAGACACGCAAGCTGTGGCGATATCAGTTAAAACAAATAAATTTAATGTTACAGTAGCGGCCGTATACTGTCCCCCAAGACACATGATAAACAAAGAACAATATGTACACTTCTTCAGACTCCTTGGACAGAGATTTATATTAGGCGGTGACTTTAACGCTAAGAACACTCATTGGGGATCAAGATTAACTTCAACAAAGGGAAGACAGCTTCTAAGTGCAGTGAAAGACATGCGCTGTGAGGTCATAAGTACTGGAAAACCTACTTACTGGCCGACTGACCACCAGAAACTACCAGATCTTATCGACTTTTTCATAGTCAAAAATATATCGACCAATTATCTGAGTGTGGAAGAGGGGTACCACATGAACTCCGATCACTCTCCGATATTATTACAATTAAGTCACAAAATATTACTAAGAGAAAACCACCTGACATTAGTAAACAAGTTTACGGATTGGGAACGTTTTAGCTTAGACCTACAAAATATTATTGACCTAAAAACTACGTTAAAAAACAAAGATCAGCTTGATTCTGAAGTAAACAAGTTTAGCAACAATATTCAACAATGTGCATGGAACAACACACCACAGCTATTAAAAAAATTCAAAGGAAATACCTACCCAAAGGAAATAATAGACTTATTATATGAAAAAAGGACTCAAAGAAAAAGATGGCAGCAAACTAGATTCCCGCAAGATAAAACTCTTTTGAATAACCTTACGAAAAGACTGAAAAGAAAAATACAAACCTTTCAAGATGAGGTTTTGAATACTAACCTACGTCAGTTAACCAGCGATTATACAACGCAATACTCTCTTTGGAAAGCGACAAAGTCACTTAAAAGGCCAATTACACCAATGCCCCCTATCAGAGATGTTAACGGAAAGTGGGCCATAAGCAATGAGCAAAAAGCTCTAAAATTTGCACATTACTTAGAAGAAACCTTTCAGCCAAATGACGGATCTGTAGACAACCTACAGTTTGACAACATTCTGCAAGATCAAAGAATTAAGCTTGTGACCCCGAAAGAAGTTGCAAAGGAAATTCAAATCACTAGCCTAAAAAAATCCCCAGGGTATGACCTTATCACGGGAGAAATACTAAAACATCTGCCGCGTAAAGCCATCGTTAAGCTTACTAGACTCATCAATGCTGCATTCATGCTAAAGCATGTTCCAGAGCCATGGAAAGTTGCTGAAGTGATTATGATTGCAAAGCCCGGTAAACCACCTCACGAAGCATCATCATACAGGCCCATTTCCCTGCTGCCTATATTATCAAAGCTGTTTGAAAAATTGTTTTTAAAACGCTTAAAACCTATCATAACCGAGAGAAACCTGATCCCTGACCATCAGTTTGGTTTCAGAGAGAAACACTCAACAGTAGATCAAGTACATAGAATTACCAACATCATTGAAAGAACGCTTGAAGATAAAGAAGTCTGCTCCACAGTATTTTTAGATGTGGCACAAGCTTTTGATAGAGTTTGGCATAAGGGTTTGATGTACAAGCTAAGACTTATACTGCCCAATGATTTTGCCGATATCATGCAATCATACATTACAGATAGAATGTTTCGAGTAAGGCACGAGGATGCTTTCTCCACGTTAAAAATTATTAAAGCTGGCGTGCCCCAAGGTAGTGTGCTGGGCCCAGTCCTCTACCTGTTGTACACGTATGATATACCAGAGCTGGAAAATAATACTATTGCAACCTTTGCGGACGACACTGCCATTATGGCTACAGGGTCATGCCATATGGAAGCAATAACAAAGGTACAAATCGCTGTAAATAAAGTTCACGACTGGGCACAAAAATGGAGAATCAAATTGAATGAATCGAAGTCACTTCACATTGATTTCACCAACAGGAATTGTCATTACCACCCAATCTTCATAAATGGCCAGCAAGTGCCATACGCAAATACAGCTAAATACCTTGGCATAACGCTTGACGCAAAACTGCGCTGGAAAGCGCACGTTAAAAAGAAAAGACAGGAACTAGACATGCGTTTTAAAAACATGTATTGGTTGATTGGACGGGGTTCCTGCCTATCGATATATAACAAAATGTTATTATATAAGCATATTCTTATGCCAATATGGACCTATGGAATCCAACTGTGGGGCTGTACTAAACCGACCAACATCAAAATTATTCAAACATTCCAGAATAAGGTACTCAGGAGTATTGTTAATGCTCCCTGGTATATACGAAATGACGACCTCCATCGTGACCTAAAAATGGAATCCGTCACCAACATAATCCAAAAATTTGCTGAGGCCCATGAACACCGACTCCACCAACATGTGAACATCGAGGCAATCCAGCTGTTAGACCAAACAAATATAGTGCGAAGACTAAAACGAACAAAACCTTTTGAGTTAGTGTAGTGTAAACAGTGTAGACATATTAGTGACAATGACACACATATAACACATGAACAAAGTGTTTATATTATTATATCAGACTCTAAGAAAGTGGAACGAACTTGTGTAAAGTACAAACAACACTATTCTAAGTTTTAAAATAATTATCACGTTAAAAAATTAAGTTAGATTTAAATTACTTATTAGTCTTATAGGCTAGATTGTAATTAATTATTAAGAACCTGGTTCTTTTTAATAAAGGATAAAAAAAAAAAAAAAATTCGTCAATTCAGAGAGACTCCGTTCCTTCAAACCATAAATGTAGCTATAGCTAACAATATTTCTTTAACCACCGTTCGTCGACGTCTCCACGAAGCTGGTATACATCCGTAAGTTAAAATTCACTGCTCGACATAAGTTGCAAAGACTTCAGTTTGCAGAACGATATTTAAATTTTGATTTTTCCAATGTAATATTTGCTGATGAAAAGACCTTCAAATCTTCTCAACACGGTCGAATTACGTTATGGAGAATTAATAATTCCCGTTATCAAGAGGAGCACTTAATAGAAAATAGATCCAGTGGAAGGATTTCTGTGGGTCTTTGGGGGTGGATGAATAAAAGTGGACCAGGGGAACTGATAGAAATTGGTGGTCGGCTAAATGCCGAAGGCTACAAAGACATCTTGCAAGATGTTTTACTGCCCACAGCACAAATAGTGTTACCTGATATGGCCCCATTACATTTCATACATGACAACTGTTCAATCCACATGGCCCGAGTGTGCAGAGCTTGATTCCGGGATAACGCTGATCACATTGTCGAAATTCCATTCCCACCAAAGAGCCCAGACCTTAACCCCATCGAAAACTTATGGGGGCTTATGGTCCAGGCTTGGGATGAAAGCACTCCTCGAACAAGGGAAAATTTACTAAATCACGCCATAGAAATCTGGGAAGATTTTAGGGGACGAGATACTTGTGCAAATATGGTAAACTCCATGCGAGAACGTCTCCAAAATGTCATCGATGCCAATGGGGGACACACTAGGTTTTAATTCTAAGTAGTTTAAGTCTAATCATAATTGTAATTGATAAAAAATCATACCTTGTTTTTGTTTATAAAACATTGATTTGATTATGAAAGTTTAAATTATTTTATTATGATTGTGTTGATTTGTAATTAAAACAAATAATAATTATCTGTATTGATTTATCGAACCATTTAATTTAATTTTGTTGATAATAAATAAAAGGGTGGTGATTTACATGTGCATGTGTCTACTTATATACCAAACACACATACCTGCCGAAAAAAATACACACACATATTAAACCCAAAATCGTTTATCTCTAAAGTCCCTGAACAAAATGAAATGGCATTTTGTTCAGGGACTTTAGAGATAAACGATGGTATGCTATTTTTGTCTAAAATTTGTTCAGAAACTTTAGAGACGAAGAATGTTATGCTTTTTTTACTATAACTTTGTTTAGCGACTTTTGAAAAGTAATGGTCACCTACTTATGCCCTTTTATGATAATCATTCATTTCTGGCGCTTGTCATGTTGAGCGATTTAGGTATAATACGGTGTACAGCGATTTTGAAAATCTAAATGTAGTCATCAACTTTTGATGCTAAAAGTTACTACGTGTAATAAATTGGGCTTCTTAAGTATTTATCACTCATAAATCGTAACGTGACATATTCATCGTCGAAATTATTCTTGTACATTAGGTCGTACATTTTTCGCTGGAAACACACTTGTGACATATCCTTGAGATACGGTCGAGGTTTCTTAATGTTAATACGACGCTCTGATACATAATTTGTTAAATTCAAGAAGCTTTGCGGTGTCATAGAATTTACATCCACCTTGCCATGATTTATCGTACTTACACATTCAACAAAATCGGCGTAATCATACAGTTTACCTTTCCTTTTCGTCGCTAATTCCACTTGATTATGAACCTGATCACAACTCATAAAGGTGTGACCTGGTTCGAAATAGTATAAAATAATATTGTCTGCGGAGATTAGATCACTATTCACAATATGAGTCAAAAATTAATAAAGCCAATTTTTGTTCTGCGAGCTGCAGTTATCGAGCCAAATATTTATGGTCCATATGTCCCGGTATCGTAGCAGAAAATGATAAAATGCACTCATAATATCCTCCTGTTTCCTACCAGCTATGCCGTCATGCCAAAGTACCTACTGTAAGTGGTTTTGATTCAAGAGTTATTTTGCCTAAAGGAGCAAAAGTTTGATTAAAAACAATTAGTCTATTACAGAAAATTACTGCCTTAAAGGTGTCAAGTCGCGGTAGCATTATCACTTTTTCTAAGTCGGTACTGTAGAATATCTGGGAAGAACTTTGGTCTTGGGTTTTATGGAATTCATACAGGTTTCTAGCCTTAGTGTAATTTTCTTTATGCCTTGCCCAGTTAACACAAATATCACATTCAGCAACTAATTCTATAAGTACATCGCGGCATCGTGAGAAGTTTGCTTTTTATGCAAATCATATCCTTCACACACCTCGCATTCTTTGTTCCCAAGTCTCGTGAAAGATATTCATTTTCTTGACGTGTGATCGGTATAGCTCATAGGAAACAGTTAAGTTAGGATGTTTTGTACAAAAATCCGCGTGCATTAAGGTAATGTTAACATCACTCGGTATATATCTACGTAGTGGGGCGTGCTCTCGCTGGTAATGGGGTTCTGTAGGATTAAAAGACTCTACGTGTTGTGTTAATAAGTTTCGATCAAATGCTACGGTTTTAGTATGTTTGCCACGACTATCAACATTACTATTTTTCAAGGCGTTTTATAAAACTTTATCATTAGTTTTTTTGAAACCTAACGTGGTTAAAAATAATATTTTACATACTGGTATAGATATTCCGTTTGAGTCCTTTAGTCTAAAAGATTTTCTGGCGTCTCTTTTCGGGCTGGATGTGATCTTCCTCTTGGGTACAGAAACAGATACATTGTGTCTTATAAAATTACGTCTCTCTTGCCAGGTAAGTTCCCAAAATAGACTGTTCACAGCCTTACGACTTGTATCGTCAAAAACATTTGAACATTTTTTCCAACATTTATCATTACATCCTGGCTTCACTCTGTGCTCTTCTCTTTTACTGTTCACTATTACTTGCCTTCTTTCCGCTAAGCTGGTGCTATATTTTTTCCTTTTTTTAGTAGACTGGGGTTGTTTGATAGATCATTGTAACTATTGCTTCTCTTGCGGCTCATCGTTTGTATGTTTGTATCCTGAAGGGACCGGGAGGTATCTAGAGTATTTCGACGTTTATTAAGAGAATTTGGAACGTTTTCTTTTAAGGTGATTCTATCATTTTCTTTGCTCAAAAAAGGTTCAACACTAAGTGAACCAACCCAACTCTTTGTTCTTCTACGGGGCAACACTTGGCTGTGTAAGTTCTCATCTTGAAGTGATCTAAGAGAATCCAACGTATTTCTACGTTTGTAAAACAAGAGGTTGTCCACAAGAGGTTGAATAGTATTTGTACATTTCAGAGAAACTTTTGCTTTTACAACATCGCACGCGAGAGGTTCGATTGTCTTGGTCAATAATGCATTTCGAGCTGTTAATAATTTTATTTTTGAAGTCGATGTATCATCTTTATCCTCTTCAGATGACGATTTAGATGAAGATGGGTAATAATCCTTGTCTCGAACAGAATCATCCGAGTCAAAATCTTCACCAAAACGACTAGCCTCATGGATTTGTGAATCTTCGACCAAATCGGTATTGTTACCATCAGTTTCACATGGTGGTGATAACGCCAAAGTTTCTTTGTACGTCAGGTCTAATCAAATAGATTCACAAAGTTCCATCGGATCTACGTCTTTTTTTTAATTCTAAATATATGCTATTAAGATGGAATGAACTTTGCGAAATTTGTGTTCCACACATGTGGTTGAAATCCGGAGTTGTTAAAGAAAATTCGCGGGAATATAAATCATTAACTAAATCTCTTGATCTTCAGGACTTACTTTCAACTTTTGCACTTCGAAATTTTGTTTGCTTTTTTTTTTATCTTGAATAACTGAGTACCCGTGCGTGCCCAAGCGCGTCCCCCGCACCCCGGAAGAATCCCTATGAGTGGCATTGGGGTTGTGCAGTTTGCGGCTTTTTAGCGATGTTTTGTTGTTTAACGGCTTTTTTGTTATGCAAGACACAGAAGAAAATATTTATTTTACTTTACGTACGGTGAAATAAGGCTTTCTATAATAGTTTATTAATTGTAAAAGTAGTAACACTACAACGCTTAAAGGCCGCTTAATGATTTTAACTGCGTTTTAGTTCGGTAAGAGCGTATAACCGCCTTTTAGTTAAGTCTATGCAAGGTATTATACTTCAATGTAACCCAGGCAAAAAGTCGCTAAAATACTTTTGCTACCTTTTAGTTAATTGTTAAATAATAAATGTTTTATAGCTAAGCGTTGATAGTAAAAATGTTCAATCGATCTAAACGTTAAAGTAGTATAGCTGCCTTCTAATCTAGTTGTGCTGTTTAGCGACATTTAAGCGATGTAAAGTAATTTTTTTTTTGTATTTAGCAGCCTTTTAGAAAAATATAGCTTGATAACGGTAAAAGATAGAATAACCGTTCCTAGACAGATCGATAGAGAATTTTTTTTTAATACTATGACATTAAAAAATTGAAAAATGACCAAATGTCATTTAGCGGCCTTTAAGCTTATAGACGGCAGTATTGTTATCCCCTCCCCCCCATTCCGCGAACTTAAAAACGCACCCTCGTAGCTAAAGCAACTTACAGCAAATAATTTAACCTTAGATGTAGTTCGAATTTGAAAATCACAATGTACCTACATTATTGTTTTTAAATTTTTGCTAAATTTTTACAAAAGCTTTACAGATTTTCGCATTGTAATGATGCTTAAAAATGTTTAAGCACCATTACAATGCGAAAATCTGCATCATCTGCCGAGCCTGTTTCCAACTATGTTAGAGTCGGCTTTCAGTCTAACTGTATGCTGCTCATTACATGGAGTGCCAGTGTATCACGTAGGGCGACTGCGTATCAGACTTCAACAAACCAGTTACTTGATAACACGATACCCATTTGTTAAGACTAATTGTCAGACTTTCTGGCTTTTGACTACTCGTACCAACGACCCTACGGCAGGGCTGTAAGGTCGTTGACCTGTACCGACCCGTGTGGTACCTAACGACTGTCCGAGAGCTACAAATCTATCGGAACCAAAGGCTTTAATTAAGTGCTTACCGAATCACGGGATTTCAATGATGTCCTAGATAAATTTAGAAAGTACTTACATCATTATGAATTAAAAAAATAACACAGTGGTACTTGCTCAGTTGCGAACCCGCAACCTCGTGCATGAGAGGAGAATGCCTTAACCACTGGGCTATCACGATAAATAATAATAGTAGGAAGTAGATACTACTGCGCCAAAAAAAAGTTCACGTTGGCGTCGTTAGTTACCTATCAGCTGATGAATAAAATGATAGGCGGAGATAAATAAACCTTACATAGCACGTAATCAGTTCCTTTTGCACAACTGTGAAACTATGATCGCGAGCGCGTGCGCGGGATTTAGGTAGGCACCTAATAATAATAAGGCTATGTATAGTGATGAGTCCCTCCTCATGAGATCCTCGTGGTCGCAAATTGAAAGAGTTACTCGATTTTCAACAATGAACCACCTCATTACCTCACCTCACCTCATTCGTTCACGCGTCCTCAAAAATTGACATTGACAATATGAAATTGTGGCGAGGGGTGAGGCGAGCGAGGTCGTGACTCGCGAGTGAGTATTGAGTGGTTGAGTGAGCTCAGTGAGCGAATGAACCGATTTAAAAATTGTATAGAATTAAAGAATGAGTGAGGTGAGGTCTGGTCTCGAAATTTTGACAGCATAGTAAACATTAACATTATGATTTTGGTATGTACCTAATGAAATAATGTAAGTATGTAATGATGTTTGTTATGTCATGTGTGTGTGGTGAGTGTGATGGTACTGATGTTTGGTAGGATATTATTTAGATTAAAGTACGAACACAAAAAAAACAAAAGTCTACGTAATTGTTACAAGAAAATCACGTGCACCTCCAACGTCAACATTACGTAAAATGTTAAAATTAATATCTAACATTATTAGTCAAAACGAATTTTAAAGAAAATATTTTTATTTCAGCTATGGTTAATTATTATGAACTATAAAAGCATCAGCATTAGATTGATAATCAAGTGTCATTGATTCGTTTATTTTGGCGGACTAAAATTTATGAGCGAAAGAAAATGATATGTGTGAGAGATGAGAGAGATTTGCTTAATCGGACGGAGAGTCGTGAGTACTCGTGAGTTGTCGTCGCGCCCGCCCGCCTCGCTCCCTCGCACGTTCGGCTGAGTTCGGCTCGGGCTCACGACTCGTGAGGTGAATACGCCGTTGACGATTCCTCAAATGAGGGGTACCTCGTGAGGACCTCACGAGGCAAAATGAGGTGCTCCCTCAACCTCAAATAAAATTGATGAGTTACCCATCACTAGCTATGTAGGTACTCAGCGCAGTCGGCGCGCGCTCTGTAGGTAAATTCAGCCCCAAGGAGTTTTCGTTTTTATTTGTAGATTAAATTGGTTGATTTAAGATTTTCCTTCCTGTTTTTTAACGGGCTGAGGACCGACAAAAATAACTCAAGATAATTTGTGCTAGTTAAGTAGGTAGGTAGGGATCTTAAGTGATTTATTTTGTCTGATAGGTATTTTTGGCGTAGTTAAACATTTTAAATCAACTTATTCACACTAATCAAGTTGATTTAGCTAACATCGTATTTACAAATTATTGTCTATGTACAAATAAATAAATTACCTTCTTATGTTACCTGGAGGTATTGTTCAAAGTTTCCACCGTCACACTCCAGGCACAGTCTAGCACGACGTTGCTGATTTTCCTTCAGCTTACGTAAAACAAACACATTTGTTTTTATTGTGTCGAAAGCACTGATCACTTTTTGTTCGTAATGAACATTGTAGACGCCAACTCGAGTAAATAAAGACTCGTCCGTCCACAGGATGTTGGCGTCTTGGTGTTCCGGCAACCAGCGACAAAATGTAACTGGCGCGGCGTTATCAAGTTGGTGGAGATCCTGTACCTTGCGGTAATGAAAAGGATGCTGCATTTCTTTGTGCAGTAGCCGCCACACTGTGGAGTGGTGTGCTCCAAACCGTCGACCAGCTTCCGCGTGCTTGCCCGTGGCTCTCGCCGGAAGAATTCCAGGATATCTTCCTGCAAGGCGACAGGCAGGCCTTCGTTGCCGCGACCTTCAGCATGCTGGGGAACGTCGAACTGCCGATGATCGAGTCTCTGCGTAGCAGCCAGCATTACCCTGTGTGAGGGACGTTGCCGATTGGGGAATAACTCCGCGAACATTTCGATGGCTCGAGATACATTGTCTCCGCTGATGGCATACAAGCGGACCATCTCCACCAACTACATTAGAGTATTGGTCCGTCATCTCTACAACTAGGTAGTAGGTACCTATCGCAACCGTTAATCGAAGGCGCACTTGAGAGGCGGAATTTCCAAGCGTATGCACACGCCGGCACCATCAATCACACTAATAAATTGACCCGATATGTGCTTGCGATGGCCGCGGGGGCGTGTGGTAGTGGGAGCGGGCGATGGTTGGTGCTTCGGATCTATGAAAGAAATGTCGGTTGCGTTTGTTTGTGTCTGTGAAAGCGCAGCTTAAGGACACGTACAGACTGGCCACGTTTTAAAAAGGGGAGTTCACACTTACCGATTTCCGTAAATAAGAATAAAATGAAAAAAAATACCTGCCCATTTTATTGTTGATTCGGGTCGAGAATCACTAACATAATTACCTCCTAAAATGTTTTGCAATTCCAAAACTGCACCTTGTATATGTGTAAAGACAAGTTTTATTATAACACATATTATACACAAATTATATATAACGTAAATTAAAGCCTTTTTTTTTGAGGGTGGGAAATCATCAAATAACTTCTCCCGCTCTGGCCGGAGCGGGAGGGTATGTCAGACTCTTACTGACTAAAACCCACCCGTATTCCTTCCTGTTGCCTGTGTTGCGGGGGCCTCGGTGACCCATAAGTACCTTCCCGCGACCCCGGCAGGCATCGGCCCTAGTGGACCCCTACCTATGTGCTGACGACATCTCTTTGAGGTGCGCGTGGAATACAATGCGCCGTCGACCCGGGCCTGGTCCTTACCGGACGGTGAGCTACCCATTGCTCACCGTCCGCAAGCCCGCGCCTACGGTGGCCGGAAATCCGCCCGGGATTCCCGACGCCCTGGGCGTCTCATGCGACGGTTAGGGGCGAGAGGGCGCGAAACTTGCCTTTCCCTCAACCGTCCCGCCTCCTCCTTCGCGAGCATTAATGCTTCGCAGAAGGAGGTGACGGCTGCCCATGCCCTCTCGCTCCGTACCATGGCCTGAACCAGGGCCGGACGCGAGAGATCTCTGCCGCCGATCGCCTCCACGAGGACACAGCGGTGCTCTGCCCAAGCCGGGCAGACCTCCACCGTGTCCTCCGGGCGATCCACACAGTGGTGACACCCGGATGTTTCCTCCCGCCTTATCCGACACAGGAACCTCCCGAAACTGCCGTGTCCGGTGAGGACCTGCGTCAGGCGGAAGGTGAGGACGCCGTGGCGCCTCTCTAGCCACTCCTCAAAGAGGGGACTTATCGCCGCAATCGTGGCGTGCCCAGCACTGGGTTGCGATAACCGTACTTTCCATGACGCCATGAAATCCCGCCGGAGCTCCGTCCGGTGTGCCGCGATTTCTCGCAGCAGCGGACTTACGCCCCGGCGTTTCGCCTCCTCGCGCCACTCCCATACGTGCGCGAGGAACGTAAATTAAAGCCTAACGTTATGATTTGGTAAAACAGTTGCATGCGACTACATCTTAACACCAAATAGGACAAGAGCAAGGTAAACATCAATGTTTTTAAAGAAGTTCGGTGGTGGCCCAGTGGTAACGGCCGCGACTTACGAATTGTAGGTCGTGGGTTCGAACCCCGATTTAACGTGAAAGCGTAACAAACTCGGTTTCGCATTTATAATATTAGTTAGAATACGTTTTAAGGCTCTTACAGACTGGAGCAACATCGCGGGCGCGACAGGCAGCCACTCTTACCTAGTAATTTAAAACATAAATTCGTAAACTTTTCGATCTAGCTCTTGGACTATACCTCAAAAATTGAACTCTTTATATATTCTAAACTAGGATCAGACTAAATCTGCGACTTACCTAAAAATTGCGGGTACCTAGGCTCTCTCCAGTAACTTTTGAATCAGTGACCGATTCTGATATTTGGCGACTCATCATCATCATCATTTCAGCCGAAAGACGTCCACTGCTGGACATAGGCCTCCCCCAAGCACCGCCACTTCGACCGGTTTTGTGCTGCCCGCATCCAGCGGATTCCTGCGGCCTTCACAAGGTCATCGTTCCACCTTGTAGGAGGCCTTCCAACGCTACGTCTTCCGGTACGCGGTCGCCATTCCAGAACCTTTCGGCCCCATCGGCCATCTGTTCTGCGAGCAATGTGCCCTGCTCACTGCCACTTAAGTTTGACAATTCTTCTTGGCGACTAATTTTGAGTAATTAGCGACTTATTTTTTTGTTATCAAAATTAAAATCCCTACTATTACAATGGGTCAGTTGGAAAGAGCAGTTAAGCTGGAAGTGTTATATGAGTCAATGGTGCCGATTCCCTTGTTCACAAACTAAACTAAATTTAAGTTCAGTGCATCTTTTTCTTTGTATTTCATTAAGAAAAGGACAAAGATAAATTTTAGGTTAGTCCTGTCAAATTAATCAGCGCTTGACGTAAATTGACGTAATTTTAGTAGGCAAGTTTTTAATCACGTCTAAACTTGTATGGAGTTGTGACAGGCGCTGATTAATTTGACAGGACTAAACTAAAATTTATCTTCTGTCCTTTTCTTAATGTAATAGAAAGAAAAAGATGAACTGAACTTAAATTTAGATTAGTTTGTGAACAAGGGAATCGGCGCCAATAACTTGTTCTTCAAACTCCGCTCATAAAAAAAAACTCAAAATCGGTATACATTTGGTATTTTATTATGATATTAAGTACGAGTATATTACAAAAATAAAACTCAGAATCAGTATGTTTCGCATTATTTTATTATGATATTAAGTTGATATTTAGATTTAGTACCAGTACGGAGTGTTTTTTTTTTTTATATTAGGTATGTATAATATAGTGGTTGCAAATCACAAGCGCGCGTTATTTAAAACTTAAGTCTTTGACATAACGGTTCAACTGCTATGAATAACGCGCGCTAGCGAACTGCTACAATTGTAGCAATTATTGTGTGTGGTTTTATGCGGCGATAGATTGGAGCTCTTGGAAGTACTTGCTGTCTTTATCTGCCAGGTGTTCGAGGATTTCGTCGATGTCTGTGTTCGGGAAACGTTCCACCCACGATTTGATCATACCTTCGGCTGTCGCTGGGTAGCGCTTCAGGTCTATTTCCTCACCTGAAATGACAAGGATTTTGTTTAAGTTTCATTACAGTTGGAGACCAAAAGCAAAAATCAACATTTACCTAATATATAGGTATTTAGCTCTTTTATCTATTAAATCTTGAGGTTAATTTCTGTCCCTGCTCAGTTGCTTATCACCAAGGTGAGATGCCAGATGTTACACAGCTTATGCGACTACTGTAAGGCTCGCTCGGTTAAAGTGGTGAAGCATCATTTTTCATTTGTGGGACTGAGTATCTTAATCCATAAAATATAACCAGCACTTACCTTTGTTGCTGTTAATAAGGAAGGTGTTGGGCTGTACAAAGATATTGCGCGGCTGCTTGTGCAGCATCACGATCTCGCGCCAACGGCCCCACGGCTCGTCCAGCCGACTGTACTTCTCGAATAATTTCTCTCCAGCGTCGAAGTCAGCCGTAGCCTTAATTGTTTGCAGTTTTACTAGGAAATCGCCTGGAATGATAGATAATAATAATAATAATCTTTATTTTAAAAGGCCAAATATAATTCGTCCATCTCAATCGAACAACAAAGAAATAAAAATTATTAAAAAAACAAAAAAACCCGACTGCAAAAACACATAACTGAAAAGAGAAAAACAAGCATTATAATCTATAGAATTTTGGTATTGCAGGCGGGGCCAAACATAAGTTTCAAGTTATTGGTTTCTCCCCGCCTGCGATACCAAAATTCTATAGGTTACAAATTAAAATTATAATTATAATTTACAAATTACTCATTACTAGCTTTTATTTGATACCAATATTGTTGCAATTAATTAAAAAAAAACTTCCCCTCCTTTTTTATTGTATTTGCAGATGCAATTTATAAATATTATATAACCAATGTCACTCCTACAATGAAGACGAATCTAACGACACCTCTTATGTTAAAATCCATCAAGCCGTTTAGGCTACAGAGCGTGCCAAAGAAATAGACATACATACATACTCTCGAAAAACATTACCCTCTTGAGGCAGTCGGGTAAAAATAAAATAGAAGTACAACGTTATGCATTTTTGAGACATAGTGAACATCTGTGTCTGTGCTAGTATAAACTGTGTTACAGACACAGGCGCCTTCCTCTTACAGTTCATTGAAAATATGCACTTTGCAGGAGTTTTGGTGAGCATAAAACTTAGATTAACATAAGTACTTAACACTTATTAAAATTTATGTAAGCAAGGAATGTGTGTGTGTATGAGTGGGTGTGTCACAGTATAAAATATATAAATTCTAATTCAAATTAATTTATTTATCTATCACAATGTTCTTAAAGTTCTATACAAGTAACATGGTATGAAATTATCACTAACAGAGGACTTAGACAGATTAAACAGCGGGTCCCAAACTAGGCACAGCCTGTATCTTGATGACCCAAACACTACACAAAGTTAAAATTTAATGGGTTCTGCTAGCGCTATAATAAAGGAGCAATTCAAATCTGTTTTTAGATACGTTAGTAAGATGTTTTCGCAAAGAGTTGTTCAGTCTCATCGTACGTTAGCTTTTGGAGAAAACTACTAACTACAGTTTTAAATTTAAAATGTAGGTAAATGATATATGTTGCAGGTTTTGTTTATAATATTACAAAGTTGGCTGATAAGACACGGGTAGCTACGCCTCGCCAGAGCAGTTTTGGTGGTGACAGGTGGGCGTACAGGATCTTTACGTCGTTTATTTTGCTCTAGTAACCTTGGGTCATAGGTCAGTGATGAGTGTACATGTAAAGAGATGTTAAGTGCACAGAGCTGTCGGACAGTGAGTACAGGGGGGTAACCATCACCTCTTATAGTAGTATTATTTCAATATTACTTCAGCGTGAGAAAGAGATGGAGCTATAAGTCCTGTATAGCTACATCACTTTCCCACTGTGAAGTAATATTATAATAATACTGCTATAAGAGGTGATGGTTACCCCCCTGATATGTCCTTATAAGATAACATACACATAAAAATTAAAAACAAGAGACTTTCTGCACATTTGGAATGTGACTCATAACATAACCTTGTTTCCCTGAAGGGTCGGGCAGAGGTGTACCTGTAGTACACCCACATTTCGCCAGTTATCTTTAAGTCCCATGTAATAGGGTGCGAGCCGTCCCCAGGTTGACTGGGCAAAAATATACAGGGTGTCCAGTAAATAGCACGACATACTGCAGGGGGTGATAGCTTGGGTCACTACCTATCAATACAACACAATATATGTTCAGCAAAATCTTACGGATTTACAGTTTTACAAAATTTTCCGAAATATCGAAAAATCTCTACCTTGAAACAGATTTTTAAGTATCTCGTAATGAAAAAATCCTTTTCTAGAACTTTTTTTACATCAAATTATTCGTGAATAGGTTACTCTACTCATTATAAGTTTTTTTTTGATCAAAAAACAAGAAAGTTTTGAAGAAATAGTTTTTTTTTGTTAAAATTTTCACAAAACGATTTTCTTTTCGCATAAGTTTAACTTACAGTGGTGAAAAAAAAAT
Organism: Atethmia centrago; assembly: GCA_905333075.3. Lineage (NCBI taxonomy): Eukaryota > Metazoa > Arthropoda > Insecta > Lepidoptera > Noctuidae > Atethmia > Atethmia centrago. The sequence continues at coordinate 21,954,976 of HG995374.1, read as the reverse complement.
GTATGTGGCAGTTTTGTACAACAAACTTAAAAGATAGCCTGTTTAATGGTGATTTAGGAAAGATACAATACTAGTGCAATTTCATTAAAAAAATACAAAAAAATGCTATTTTAGTTCCAGAGAAGCTGATTTTGTTGAAAATGTAATTAACGTAATTTAAAAAAAAAAACCACTATGAGAATAAGTAATAGCTGCTCATTTACGCTAATTATTATAAAACTAGTTATGACACGTAAAATGCGACGTGCACGCGTAATGACTAAAGGTTTTTACCTGCTCGCCGACCGACCCGACCCGACCGGTTACTGTCTAACAAAAGAAGTGCATGTGCTATCCCGCTCTTTCTTGCATTGTGATTTTGTGTCTCAGTTTCAACCTTATTTGCGACACTTGTCAGTACGCTACCTTAAACCGTGCGCAACGCATCTCTGTGTTCACAAATTATTGTGTCGTACTGACGACTGTTTTGTGCCTTGGACCCCGGACTTTGTTTGCCTTACGATTTGGATTTTTTATTGTGATCACTACGACGACTTGGCGACCACCTGGACTTTTGTGTTTTATAACATGGCCAACCACCGCGTTTTTCCTGGTTATACGCAGCGAGAGTATGCTGAGATGCACCTTATTTACGGAGAAGCTGGCCAAAGTTCCCGAGCTGCTGCCACCCTCTACAGGGAAAGGTGTCCCGATAGGAGACATCCACACCATGAAATGTTTACCAGAGTGCATAACACCTACATGGAAGGCAGACTCCCTGGTCAACGTGGCGGTGGACGGCCTCAAGTTGTTGACGAAGAAATAGTGCTTCAGGAACGAGAACAAGACCCGACAACTTCGGTTAGGGCGATACAACGGCGCACAGGGATAGCGAAGTCCACTGTTCATTCAGTACGTAAGAGGTATGGATACCATCCATTTCACGTACGACGCGTGCAAACTCTTTTAACTAGAGACTACCTGCCGAGAGTTCAATTCTGCCGCCGCATGCTTGAAATGCATCGGGAGGACCCAAACTTTTTTAATAAGGTGTTATGGAGTGATGAGTCAGCCTGCAGAAAGGACGGCTACTTGAATTTGCATAATTTACATAGTTGGCAATTAGAAAATCCGTATGTGTCAAGAGAAGACAGGTCCCAGTACCAATTCAAAATAAATTTATGGTGTGGGGTTTTTAATGGCCAGATTGTGGGTCCCGTCGAGCTTCCACCTACATTAAATGCCAATAATTACTTGGAGTTTTTACGAGAAACCCTACCCACGCTCCTTGAAAATGTTCCGAGTGAGCTAAGAGAGGTGATGTGGCTTCAAAATGATGGGTGCCCTGCTCATTATGGCCGGGAAGTAAGAGCCTACTTAGATGAAGCTTATCCAGGCAGGTGGATTGGGCGACTGGGATCGATATTATGGCCACCTAGGTCTCCGGACCTAAACCCCCTGGATTTTTTTATTGGGGTGCCATGAAGGACAAAGTCTATGAAAAACCGAACCAAAATGACAATGAATTGAGAGCAAGGGTTAACATTGCAGCAAGAAAAATATCGGAAATAAGCCTGAGAAGACTCAAAAGCTCATTTTTAAGAAGATGCCGAGCGTGTATTAGGGCACAAGGGAAGCAATTTGAGCATTTATTGTAATTTATTTAAATAAATGTTTATTAAAGTTAACTCCTCTGTTTTTTTTACTATCACCTTATCCTTCAAGATGTCATTTACAGACCGGCCGGCCGGTCGGCTGTAGATTAATTATTATGTAATTCGAACCGTAGTACGACCTTACAACGATTCGAATTCAAAGTCACATTACTTGCATTTAAAATAAAATGCTCTTATTAACTAAAATAGCTTATTTTTCGTATTTTTTAAAATGAAAATGTACTAGTATTGTATCTTTCCAAAATCACCATTAAACAAGCTATTTTTTAAGTTTGTTGTACAAAACTGCCACATACATTTTTTTTTCACCACTGTAGGTTAAACTTAAGTGATAAGAAAATAGTTCTGTGCAAATTTAAACAAAAAATAGTATTTCTTGAAAACATTCTTGTCTTTGATAGAAAAAAAGACTTATCAATGAGTAAAGTAACTATTCACGAATAATTTGATGTAAAAAAAAGTACTAGAAAAGGATTGTTTCATTACGAGATGCTTAATAATCTGTTTCAAGGTAGAGATTTTTCGGTATTTCGGAAAATTTTGTAAAACTGTAAATCCGTAAGATTTTGCTGAACATATATTGTGTTGTATTGATAGGTAGTGACCCTAGCTATCACCCCCTGCAGGATGTCGTGCTATTTACTGGACACCCTGTATATTTATTATGCAGGTGGATTTTTAGGTCGGGCAGTAAGGGCAGTTATCTTAATCGTTGTAGCTACAGGAAAACGAAGATTCAAATAAAATACTTAATAACCAAAAGTTAAAAAAATAGAATTTAGATGTCAAAGAACAGACCAATTAATCTTGAGATAGCGGAGAACGAGCTCGCGAAATTATTTGAAAGTGAAGCAGATATTTGTGCTGTTATGACTTAAAAGATTAACTGACGACGGGCAGTGTTAAAGCTACGAGGTATGTTTATGAGCCCACATTTCGACAAAATTACATATTCAATGATCTTTAATTTGCTAAAAAAACATTTACTCGAAGCATATAATTACATTTTTAAAACACCAACGGTTCCTTTTTAATAGCGAGATATTTACATAGTACCGATTCCGAAAACTAGCAGCGGTTCTTATAGCAAGCTTCATCCAATCGCTTGTATTTGTAAAATACTAGCTGCGCCCCGCGGTTTCACCCGCAAGTCTCGATCCCGTGGGAATATCGGGATAAAAAGTATCCCAGGTTATGGCCACAATACAAAATATTACAATATAATAGCATTCGTTATGAGATTCATAATTTTCCTACGTACCAATGATCTTCTTCCCCCGAGTGGCCAGGTGTTCCCGCTGCAGCGTGAGGCACAGGTTCTTGCCAGGCTCAGACTCTGTGATGGTGAGCATTCCTTCGCCTTCCAGCTCCAACAGACGCATCAGCACGAAGCGAGCACGGGCATGGGCCTGGTATAAAGATATTGAAAATTAATGGCCTTGTACACTACTTATATACTATAATGCTGGTATTGCACTTGACATATTTGTCAAAATATTCGCGATTAGACAATAGTTAGTGTCTTTAGATACGCAAAAATCAGTTAGTCGGACGTTAGATATAACTACACTTCGACCGCGACTTCGTCCGCGTGGATAAAATGTACCTTTAAAAGGTAGTTTTAGAAAACAATGATTACGATCTCGACTTGAATTGACAACCCATTAGGGGTAGATTTTCGAAAAACCCTGATACACGTTATTCTTTATTTTCGGTCTTACGTATATATGTATTTGGGTGTTACAAAATATATCATAGACGATCCTACTTTTCTCGCTGATAAATGCATTTCAAGTACCGTCTTTTGTGGAAGCCAATAGCATACCCCTAAACCACAAAAAACATGAAAAAGGTTACAGATTTTGTAGTCAAACCTTGATTATTTCAGTCGTATAAACGCTTCAAAAGATTATTTTATATTACCCGATTATTCTTTTTACCCGACTACGGCGAAGCAAAAAAGAGGGTTATGATTTTGACTAGTATGTATGTATGTTCATCTGTTCCCTCCGTCATAACTTCAGAACTACTTATCATAATTTGACAAATGAGGTATCATTGGAAGCGTCTTGATCATCCGCTGGTTATAGTCTGTCTGACGTCACATTAAAATATGGTGCCTTCTAGAAGGCTGTATTGTATGAAGGTAATTAACTAAAAAAAAAGTTTAATGATGCCCGTGTTGGGTATCAAATGAAAGGGGCACATTTAAAAAAAAAACATATTGTTAGATGTTGCTCGCGGCTTTGCTTGCATGCACCAGATAATTACTATTAGCTACTTTACAGGGGTCAAAGGCCCGTCGCTGACGAGTTGGTAAAGATAGTATATATTCGTGATGCAGTACCTGCAGCCAAGTCTTGGTGGCGGGCTGGTACATCTCCGTAGCCTTAGCGGCTCCGTTCCACAGAAGACTCAGCCAGTTCACGTAGGTTACGTCATCAGCTTGCTGACCTTCATACCCGAAGATTCTGAACGGAAAAGAAGATTAACATAGATAACTTAACAACACGACTGTATACCCTGAAGGGTTAGGCAGAGGCGTATAATACACCGGTACACGCACATTTCGACATTTAAATCCCATGTAATAAGGGGTACGCCTATTGTCATCAGCCAGGCTTCGGGCAGCTATTGGACGGATCCACATCAGACGATCCAACGCGCTCCGATCACGGGCGGCAGGAGCGCGCTCCATGGGAGCGTTTGATGTGGACTTGCCTCGCGCGATCCAAACTGCGCGGCAGGAGCGCGCGCTCCTTGCCGCCAGCGATCCGTCAGTTGTCGTTTTTTGTTACTAGCACACAGGCGCCGCAGTCTCTCGGCGCCCTCGGTGTAGACGTTTGTGTGTGGAGCGCGCGATCACACATTATGGAAAATTTTGAAAGTCGTCGTCTAATATCCCTTTACAAGGAACATAAATGCGTAAATATTTAAGAAGAATGTAGGTTGTTGCTGCCACAGCAATTCGACGTCGTTGCTGCACGTGTGACTCCATAGCGACCGAAAGTTCAACTGTGCTATACTTAGGCGGATCAGTGTGGATCGGTTGGAGCGTGTCGGTGCGACGCGGTGGGAAAAGTTAAGTTCGTCAGACGACACTATCCATGATCCATGCCTCATGCTCCCGGATCGCGGATCGCAGGAATTGGCGATCCATTTTGGATCGTCTGGTGTGGATCCGGCTATTGAGCAATTCGGATTCCTAATTGAAAAACTCAATAGCCGGTCCACACTAAATGTTACTTACTGTATCTTACTATATCACCCCATTTAGGATTATTTTTGAGACAAAAAGTACCCTATGTCCTTCCCCAGGATGCCATCCTCCTTGATGCCGTCTATCTCCTTACCAAATTTTTATCGAAATTTCGATAAAAATTTGGCTTTTTCACGCCTACATAACATGTCGTAACATACACGACAGACAGGCAGACAGAGTTACTTTAGAATTTATAATATTAGTATGGATACTCACTTCAGTATCTCAGGCACCAACGAGAGATACAACCCGACGGCTTCAGCGCGGCACTCTTCGAATGCAGAGCCAAGTGTCGTGAACGTGCCGTCGTACGTCTCGCCCGGCTTGTACCACGACTCTATCTCTTTACCTGGACCAAACAGAGATATCCATGTTAATGGTACAATTCCGATGGCGGCCGTAGCCGCAAACCGCAGCGGCAAAGCCGCAACCGCAATGACAGACCGCAGTGACACTACCGGTTTCTATGTAAGTCTATGAAAACGCTCTACCGTATATGGCGATATTGCAGCCGGAGTTATGTGGCCATGGTGCAATTTAATTGCCCCTTGAATGCTTTAACTTAAAGCAGCAATAAAAGTTGCACCGTCTAATCAATTTTTGATGGTGTCATCAGTCATTTTGTTGCTTCAATTTTATTGTAGGTATGCCACAGGCATGAAACTTGCGGCTTTAGTGTTATGCGTATTTCACGCATTTGGATAAGCCCCGCCCCTCGCCTAGATTCTATTTTGTTTCCTACTATTTAAATAACCAGCATTTAAAGAAAAATATATCACGCATGTGGCACCTCGTGAGTGAGGAAATCTGTATGATCGTTTAAACGCCGTTAGGTAATGAAGATCAGTCATTTCTTATCGAATTGGTACAAAAGCGAATCTAACCCCGGTTAGTCCACATAAGGACAAAAACGCTAATTCAAATAACGTGTGAGGGAGTATTTGTGAATATGACTATGCATACTTCTGTGAACGTCCACGGAGTTGCCTGCCAGTACTTCTCCATAGGAGTCTACGCATTGGAACGGGTAACTAGCTTCAACTTTCTGACTAACTGACCTCTTTTTCGATTCATAAATGCCTGTAAATGGTTAAATTGAAATAAATGCTTTGACTTTGACGAATCGTTGCGCAGATCTTGTGTAGGTTGGTGTTTTTTTTTTTGTAATCGACTATAAATAGTCAGTTATTGATCTTTGACAACCAATTTGCATGTATTGGTAAACTATGCTACGACAAACAACAAGAATCCTGAATAAAATAAGATAGAAGCCGCCCATTAATTAATTATTAATTAATTTATGTTTTTGTTATGTATTTTCTGGTATACCTACAATAAATTATATATAAATAAATAATCCTACCAGTAAGTGGGTTCTTGACCTTATCCTTGTTAAAGTTGAAGGTGCCATCAGATTTCTGCTGCAGCAGTTTACCGCTGCCGTGGCCGAGTAACTCGTGTAGACCTACTTGTACCTGTTAAGAACAAATACAGTGTTACACAAATATCTGCGGCGAACGCTGTTATGGTCGCCCTAACCAATTGCACCAGACTTAAGAGCCATTTCACAAAATTATTGCGCTCGAGTTTAGGTAAAAGACGGCAGTATTGTGTATGTGTGCGTAGCTATCCACACATACAAAATGCAAGCAGTGTAGCGCGAGTGTTGAGATGGACTAAACAGTCTTGAACCTTTATAATCGTAATGCACCATGGTAAGAGATTTATGAAAAAAGTTATTTTATTTATTCAGTCTACTAAAGCTTTCTAGACTAATAAAAAAACACAAATATATGTTATGTAAAGTATGTAATAAGAATTAACAGGGAAAAATCACATATCATTACATTATATGAATATTTGTCGTAAAGGCATTGATTTTGCCTTTCTAGGGTCTATGATTTCTAGCGATACACAATCTTGGTAAAACCTTTTCAGTCGGTCCATATTTAAAAGTTTACGTTCGTTTAGAGGTATAGCTGTATCTTTTTGAAGTAGCAAGTTACAAACATACAATTTCTGTTATCGAATCTGACGTTCCACTTGTACCCGGTACGGTGGTGGCGTGTCTTCTAAAGGTACTATCCTCCTCTACTCGATTCATGCGATTTCTCATTCTGAAATGAAAACAAAATAGCTATCAAGTTTCAATATCTACGAATAAATATTTTTTTTATCAATAAATGATTATTAAAAACATCAATATTTTTATATGTCTAAGTGTCAGTGTATTCAAATCCTTAAAATTGTAATTACGGTTTTATAGTTCATGTCGATATATGTACTTATTTGATCGATTACTGTGTACATAATATGAATCGCAAATTATATATATCTCGCTTCTGTTGCTTTCTTTAAGGCTGCAGAATTTTTATTTTTCCTTTTTTTGACACAATGGTATACACAACCCTTACGCTCCATTGCTAAAACTAATAATACAAAAATATGTAATTATTTTCAAACTACTAAATTAATACTTTACTTAGTTTACTTGATAATAAATTAAACTCTTACCTTATGCAAAAAAAATACGAAGTGAATCAAAATGTTGTAGTCGTAGTATAATAATTCGTTCACAATACGTGCGCTCGAAAATCGAGACGCGGGAAAATTTGGCACAGGTCCTACCTCGATCGGCGCTCACGCCGTACTAAACGGTGCCCGCTTAGCATCGGAATTTATTCTAATTTAGAGTGATTTTAATAACGATATTATGTCTAATTACATGAGGGGATTTTAATAAAACTTTAGAATTCGATTTGTTAAAAACCATAGTTTATTTCGCCAATAAAAAAAATGTAATTACGCTTTATTTAAACCAAAAAATCACGATTTATTAGCGATATAAAACCTAAAACTTGGCTTAAGACTTTATTTTTTTACTAATTAATGTTATTAATAATCGATATTCTAGTACTGTATGTGTCGATCAAATTATATTTCTGATGCTTTATGTATTTTTTTCAGTTAAATTTATAAATATTAATGATAGATAAAGGAGTTTGAAATTGACTATGCGATGATATTTCAGTAAACTGGTTGTGGGAGATTAATCACCACAAAGTAAACAAATAAGTTTTTGTAAATGTGTTACATGAAGTGTCAAAACGAAGGATTAGTCTATTTTTTACATGTATTCACCAATGTCAGAGTATTACCTAAGATGGTAAATTAGGCGACTGAAATCTTCGATATTCGCGCGAAAACGTGAAATGGCTCTTAAGATAAGACCGATTAAAGTGGTGCACGAAAAACTATAGTTGGTTATCTGTTTATCAATTAAACAATATAAAAGCAAAGTGCCATCGACACGAAAAGAAGAAGTAAACTGTAAAGCTAAGTATTAGAATCGCATAATAATGTCTGAAAACGAAATGGGAGTTAACTCGAGAATACTGAAACTTAACAACATTGTTTGTTTATCAATGTAAAATATTTTTAATCCTTACTTCAAAGGAAGCAACCCTGTATTTCTCCAGAAGCTCCTTGTCGCTATCGGACAAAAATGGAATGATAGACTCTTTGTAGGCAGCTGGGATCACATTGCCAAGAGACACGTTCTTGAAACCGAAGTTCTGACGAATCTCGTCATCTGTAATTAGAAATATACGTTAATATTATGTAATTTAGTTACAGGTTATTTTTTGATTATCCAGAATGATTAGCTGATAGATGTCAAAGAAATCACACTGAAAATGCATCTGTTTAGTCAGCCAGGAACCGAACCCAATCTATTTGCAAAAAAAAAAACTCCTTGTTTGATAGTGACTGTTTTGCTGGTTAATGTAATACGTAAATAATAAATCATAGCGAACTGAGCATAAGAAAGGGACAGAGTCAATTACATTTACTTATATTTAATTATTATTTACTTCCACCTGCGAAATTCTCATATTTATCGCAAGTGGAAGTACTTTTTGCGCAACAATGCACTGGAACCACAAAAAAAAAACAACATAAGAGCGCCAAACCAAATAAAAATTGTTTAAAAATAAATTACTCTATATATCAAAAATGTTTTCAGACAGAGTTTTAAATTACATAATATGCACCATTTTGAATGCAATTTAGCAGTGAACTACAATAACAGAAAAAAATATGAAAAAGTAGAGGTATTTTCGGAATTAAATTCTATCGAGGAAATTTAAGCCAATTGCGTTTTCCTTCAGAGTATTAATCAAATAGTCAATAAACATATGTAGTAAAATAAATGGTTACGAAAAAGCCGCCAATTTATTTTAAAATCGCCTTAAGATCACATCCCGCAGAGGAAAATTATGAATTATATGAAAGGAAACGACATTGGCTTCACCAAATCTTGCTGGCCCTTACGGTAAGGTAAAGAGACGAAACTTAGCGTAAATTCATGCTTCGATCGGTGAAAGTCACGCCAAATGGAACTGATTTAGATAGAAAGTGTAAGTTTAAGACTAAGTCTCGACTCTGTATCTGGGTAAGATTGATTACATCCATCAAATAAGGTATACATACAATTAGGAATGTTAATGCCAGCAGGGATGCCACTTCCTGAAAACGTCATGACATCCAAACTAGTGAAGTCAGGTCTTAGGAAGGTGTCCTTCTCCAGGTCTTCGCCCCAGGGCAGGTACTTGATGAATCTTTCGGCCCCATCGACGAGGGTACCGAATTTCTTCGACATTTCCTTGTTAACCATAGCTACGAAACCTTCGAACTCGCCGCGCTGACCGCTGGGGTCACGGTACGTCTCGATGAAGCCTTGATATCTGTGGATGAGCGCAAATGCTTCATGTGAAATGATTTGGTGTTGTTGGATTAAAAAGACGTACTGTATATACGGTACCTAACAGTATTGGTAGATAGGTACATTTTGATCTAAAAATAAAACAACCACCAAGCCAGCTATTCTTGAAGGATTTGTGCAGAGGTGTAAATAAGGCACACCAAAAGTGTAAAAAATCGATTACAATCACGTAAATTGCGTTTTTTCAGAGTACATCTTTGAAAAGAGTGGACATAACAACGGAAAAAAAAATAATCAGGAGGTTATCAGACCATAGAAAACAGCAATTTCTGTTACTTAATTTCCATTAGTGTCTAGCTTTATTGGGTAAGAATTTATGGGTAAGTAGGGGAAATATCGCAAGGGATAATTCCTGTAAGTACTCGTATAAATAACCGCGGCGCATCACTGTCTTTAGTTTATTTTTTGGTATTTTCTTTTACCATCAGTTTATTGATATCGGTTCTATGTCATACGAATTACCTACATCTTACAAGAAATTTGCAACAAACAAAAACTACAAAAGACGCCTTACGTTTCAATAATCGGTCCTTTATCCTGGATCCAGAACCGGCTGCCCTCCTTATGCTCATTCAGATTGCCCTCCTTGAAGCTGTTCACGTAATGTTTCAGCATGTTCCTCTGGTTGTCGTTGGCTGCGTACTCCCGGGCCATCGTCAGGTTGTCATTGACGCGCTTCAAGAGTGGCGAGTAATCTCCGCGGGTGACTTGGAAGTAGGCCCCCTTGTACTTCTCCATGGCCATTGTCAACCCTGGCATTGGTGTCTGTTCCACACTGGCCAAGTGGATGGTGTATAATGGTACTGTGGAAAGGTTCGCGGCGTAAATCGATCAAGCAATTTGAGCTAGATTTTTAATACTTCTAATGATGTGGTATTATACCTATTGTGTGCACAGGAATGAATGAGGGCTTTTACACATGTAAAAGCTCTCATTGTATGGACATACTACACAATGCGAGATCAGTTTATACTGAAATGTATAGCTTGATATGTAGCCGTGTGTACAAGAACCTTGTTTCTTTAAGCATGCAGCATGTTGTATGTAATCACTTCTGAGTGGACTTTCTAGCCGGGTCTTCTCCGTAGGAAACAACCAATTGGCACCGTGCACCTAACTTCTGACATTTCAAAATGCCCATGTAGGTAGTGATTTCAAATATTTTGATTTGATTTTAAGGACTTCAAAAACGGCAACTGATACCGCGACTGGCGAGGCCACCTACTGAGCCCAACTCATCTCACATAATAAAAGGTTTGCCACAGACTCAACAAGAAGAAGACTGTATGTAATTATTAAAGTTGCTTCTAGTAGAGTACTAAATTAAAATTTTATCTAATATGAACTAAGAGCTACACCATCATCATCTTGAATTAAATGATAGTTTGAAGCCGATTAGGTTTCTAATGAACATAAAAATTAAAAAAAAAAAAAAAATAAATGGTGGTGGTGGTGGTATGGAGGTGGTGGTAGTATGGTGGTGGTGGTCGTATGGTGGTGATGGCTTATTAAAAGGTTTTAATTATTTTGTTCTTCTGTACTTACAACCATTCTCAGCAGTAGTTTTGAATGTTCGACAGATGTATGCTTCCAGGAGTTTGGTTTTCATCCAATCATTCACTAAGTTTGAATCTTCTTCAGTCACATTACTAGAGAAGTAAGTGGTCACACCCTAGAAAGAATGTACTGACTACATTACACTGTAATGACTGAGATATTTCAGAGACTTACTGCTTAGACTTTATCATATTTGCATTAAAAGTTGAAAGTTTGAGTGATTGTTGATTGTCACTCAATAAATTATATATTCCCACAGAAAAGCCTGTATTATTTAAATTAAATATTAAGTTAAGAAGGCCTGAACTAAACCAAAATAGACAACAACACAAACAAACATTTTGAGGCAACTAAGACCTAATCACTGACCTGTGGAGCTAAACCAAGACGGGTGAGTCTTGGTGAAATGCTATACATAAACTTCTCTGTTTGTTGCCAAATCTTCATCATGTGTTGAGGGTCATCTTCGAAAGCTTTGGAACCTTTCACAATAAGCTCGAAAGAATTCTTAGGTAAATTCGGAATGAACTTTGTATCACCAAAACCTTTGTAGTTGCCGCTGTTGGCAAATATACCTCCAGCATATACCAAAAATGCCTGAAAACCACAAAAGAACAGTGTCATAATAATAGGAAGTTTTCCAACCGCAAAATAGTAAATAGATAATGGTGTTTTTTTATTCATAGGATGTGGTGAAGTTATCAGTTCAATTTTTTTATGAAAATGTGATGCAAATTAATATATATTAGGTGAAAACATTCTGATAACAAAGTCTCGAGAATAGAATTTACATTAGTTAATCTAGAAAATCTAATCAGTAAATTTTTGTATAAATGGATAGAATTATGGTTTATGATATGTAAGTAATGCTGTCTAGCTCGGAGAATGAATGAGCAGCAAAGGAATAATAAAGAAGAAAAATGTAAAAGAGTTCTTACCTGAAAATCTTCACTATTAACACCCTGTTCTGTAGCAGCATCTCTAAGAGACTGCATGGATTCCATGACAAAGATCCTGTGCAGCATAGCAAAGATCTTTGGAGACTCTGGACTTGTCTGCATTAGAACTATAAGTCCACCGCTCCATGCTGCCTGAAAATTTACACAGTTCGATACTTTTGGTAGCACCATAACGTGGTCATGATAGTTGTTACATCAGCAGTCAAAAATACAGTTATTGTGTATTTTTAGAACATGCAACCAAAAAATGTAGCATTTGGACACATTTTCTATTTTCAAAATGAGTAGGTTCAAGAAAAAACATTTCAAATATTATGCAAATCAACCACCAATGTCATCAAATTTATAATCAGTGTTGCTTTTGACATTAAATGTAATAAAAACAGGTTTCTGAGAATATTATAAGACTTGTTTAAAAACAAAGGATAGAGCAAAGTAGACTTTGCATCACAACATTATCAGGCATTTGGGAAACATTGAAGAGTTGCTATTTGCATAAAAAAAAAATGAAGTATCTTGAGCAAGGACATAACCGCAGAGGATATTTCGCGCTGCCCTGGCCAAGGAAATCCTTGACATAATCCTGGATTATGTAACTTTTTTAAACTATTCAATTACCATACATATATCACAACACCAACATTGGGCCAAAAATGTTAACTAACACTATACTGATGAAGACTCTTCTTACATGTAGAATATTTTTCTAAAAAGATGACACTCCCGTAAAATTGTTAAACTTAATATTTATTTGCTAAAATATTGTAGGTATGATGATATATATTAAAAAACAATGAAACAATGTTATAACCATCCGCTTATCAATCAAATAAGGAAGAACCGTAAACTAACCTGGCTCAAATAATGAGCATAAAGTTTTTCTTTGTCCGTTAGTTTAGCAAATGCCTGAGAACTGTCTAGTTCTACAAATTTCTGGTTGTTGGGCAGTAGAAAGTGGGACCTGTCTTCAGCCATAGCTAAAAATAAAAAGTTATGCCAGTTACAAAATAAGATAGCAGGTAAATTACAAAAAAAAAAGCTGAATAGATATAATACACATTAATTTTCATGCAGTTACTGACCCTTAACTATTTTAGGTGGCTGCGTGGATTGAGACTCAATACCAAAAGTCGACGTGCCTCTGCACTGTTTACAAATAAATGAATCAGCAGTATTAGGCCGCCGGCATTTTATAAGGTTAATAGTCAGAGACCGCAACATTGGTTATAAACTAAAAGGTAACTGAAATCGTAAAATATATTTAATACTGCTTAAATATAGCTTTACTTACTGGATTTTTTATGGTTTTACTTTTTTTAAAAATCCTAAAATCCTTTTTTAGAAAAATAACAATGAGATCAATGTTTCCGATTGTCAAGTTCTTTAGCCATGTCTGTGTGATTGAGTGATATTCTAGCTGTGGTTAGCGATGTGACGCGCTGTTTTTTTTTTACTCGAGTTACTATATTTTATGTGGCTACTGACTCGAGTCGTAACTTGAGTTGTTTCGACTCGGTGCATAGGCAACCAACCATTAGCTGTAGTAGAGGTACTCAAACTTTTGTTCTCGCAAACCACTTTCAATATTTTACTGGTTTCGGTGGACTACCGCTTCGGTGTTGCTACATTTCTACCATATTCCCAAAACTCGTCAAAATATGTGAAGATTAGATCTAACGATGGAAATTTGCGTCGCGGCTGAGTTCCAACCCTAAATCAGTAAAATTAAAAGAAAAGTAGTATATTAACGTTTAATGTGCTGTTTTTTGTTAGTGTCAAGTGGCTATTGTAATGTTGATATGTTGTTTACGATTTAAATAGAAATGTAAGAAAGTCCTTACATAATGAAACAGTAAGCAGGATTATGATTCTACAAATTATTTTAATTTCTTAAAGGTAGGTATTTGGAAAAAATATCAATCTTCGTAAATGCTCGATAGCTAGCTGTCATGTTAGGACGTTAAGTGACGTAGCAGAGTATGTCCACAGATTACTAATAATTATGTAGCAAGCTAGTATGTCTACGTTATGTGATGTCATCATAAAGGCAGGATTACACTTCAGACCCCAGATTTTCTTATTAACTTTATTATACAAACAGCTAAGATAGATGTAATTCATTGTTTTCGTTAACAATGTTCTTAGTTAACATGCACGCAGCATGGTTCATAATAATTATTATTATGAACCATGCTGCGTGCATGTTACTAAGGAGGCGTGTCTTGTAGCTAGTCTGATTCTGTCTCTAATTTCGTTTCGTTTCTGCCGATCCTTTTAAAGTTTATAGTATTAAATTGTAGGTATTTTATATGATTATTGTATTTTGTTAAAATAAAATATCGTTTGCACGTAATTTATACCTATAGAAGTAACCCATTTTTTTATTTATTACGGTTTCTACATTTTCTTATATATTTGTTATAATAAATTCCGTTACAAGTAAGATAAAGCAAACTGACGTTTGTGGCCCTACCACAAACGCAACCATCACTGAAGTAAACATTCAACATGGATGGTTTCCGATTATTCTCATCCGTATTTTAGGTCAAATAATTTGTTTAGGATGTGTAAGTGAAGTTTAGAAAAGTTATCGTTATTTAGTGAAAATGTCGTCGGAAAGGTAACATGTTACATTAAAGTTTTACTTATATTGTTGACAAATTGCTTCCGATATCCGTAGTTGAAAGTTGCAAAATCAATAAAGTACACGGAAATCGCTAATGTCACGCCCTGAATTCGTATTTAGTCAAATTCTTGGTGTGTAGAATACTGGTAGTAAAGTTGAGACGTTGGTGATGTTTTATTCTAGGGTGGAATGGGTGGAGATTATCGAGCCGAAGACAAAGGAGCATATGTATGCTAACCTAACAACTGGCGAATGCGTCTGGGATCCACCTGAGGTATACTTCGTCAAAAATTTAATTCACCTCCTACATAAGCGCCGGTTGAAATTTTCCAGCAAGTGATTACTTTTATTGGTTTCCTAGTTCTGTTACAGTAATGTTTTAAATTACTGAAGATGTAACATTTTTCAAACATTATCTAAGACAACATAATAGCTACAAATCAAGTTTACCTAGCAAGTACTAGGGGTATTCCAGATTTATGACTCACTTTCATATATCTTCTTTTCTAAAGTCATTAGTAGTTTTAATTCTTTGGTCTTCTCAATAATAATGATAGATTTTTTTGACCTGTATAAATACTGCATTCTGATACAGAGTATCCTATGTATTCTACTATCTAATGGCTCAGTTCTTTCTCAATATCAAACAATTGAAATATGTGTAAGCTATTATCAACTCCTGCTAAAATAACTTCAATTAGCCTGTGTTAATTGGATCAGACCAAGCTAGTCATTTAATTTAATAAAACCTATACAATCTTTTTATTTTTTAATCTATACCGGTTCATGTAATGTTTTCTTTTGTTATAGGGTGTTAAAGTCAAACGCACGGACTCATCACAATGGTGGGAACTTTTTGATATCAACACACATAGGTTTTACTATTACAATGCTTCCACACAGGTAATTATTATGACAAAGAAACAAAAATCATGACATACTGATTAAACAATACCTAATGATAACTTTATTTTTTTAGACAACCGTCTGGCACAGGCCTACGGACTGCGACATCATACCGCTAGCTAAGTTACAAACATTGAAACAGAATACAGACCCACAGAAAAGGAGGGAGACTTCCACCCAAACTAATCAACCTGTGCCTCAGGTGAGTCATATTTTTGAAAGAGTTTTTATTGACTAAATAGAAATCATACATAATCAAAGCTGTGTATTGCAATCTAACAGTTACTGAAAATTGGGCAATATCCTATATGGTTTATGTCATGTTTGTATGATCATGTTCTCTAATACACCCCCTTGCTACATTCCTTGCTTCTCAAAATACAAAACACAAAATGACATGTTCGTAGTTATTGAACATGATACCATACTAATACTAAAAAGCTATTAACCTCAATAATGTATTTTATCACATAGTTTAATCAATCATAGGATATTAAGACGAACAAACTACATTGAGGTACCCTAGTTGATTTTTGTGGGAGTAACCAACTGGGAATTGGGGTCAAATCTATTTTTATCTTTCATAGCAACACTAGGAAAGCTTAGCTCAAGAAATTCCGGTTTTATGATTAAAGAGAACTAGGTTACATGTGTTTTATTGTATTGCATTCTTTGCTGTTGGCTTTTATTATTGTCTGTTATTCTGTGGGGTTTATTATTTAACCATTTTGAGAAAGGGAACTATATACTTACTGCATTGATTTTCTAATTTGTTGTAAATATGTTTTCTTTTGCTTGCCATGGTTCTGTTAGTTGGATTATCACACTGTCTTTCTAGAAGTTACATATTAATAATGTTAATTATTTTTTAGCTTTAAGGCATTTTGTTATAGACCTTTTTTGATGGTGTCCTTTTCGGCCTAGATTTGGGGATAAAATAGATTAAGTATCTTTACTGATTTATTTGGAAAACTGCAGCAGTATGAAATGTTAGTGACATTAAAACTTAATTGTCACACAGATTATAATATAAAGCGTTTGCTATGATTTTAGAGCAAGTATAGCAACTTTTTATCTGCATTGACACATTTAGTTAGAAGGTAGTGGTTACAACAATGGTTAAGTTATATTTATTGTGCAAGAGACAGTCATTGACACTAAAATGAGGTTGTTTGTAATGTATGTTCATTATTCTTTAATGTTCTTTATACCTACATCTCACAGGGAGAATAATTGTGTTGGGTTGTAATTTATAAGAATAATATATTACTACACATGATTGTGTGTGTGTGTGTGTGTGTGTGTGTGTGTGTGTGTGTGTGGGTTTGTAACATAGAGATTCCTATGTATCTATTAAGGTATCTTATTTATGACACAATAAATTTTATAGAGCCAATTCAGTTAGAGACAAATTTTGTTACTATTAGAAATTATTAGTAGATCATGAAAAACCGAAATATTTGTTTGTAGTTTAGTGTTTGGAATTGTAGTCATTTTTTTAAGTATAATAATATAAAAGTACGAAGCACCTTGGTAGTCGCATACTGTGGAGGTGCTGGTCAGAAGACCCCACAGCTAATGTTACAATTGTCTTTTTGTTTCTATGTTTGTTTACTAATACAACAATAGTTTTTAAGAACAATGTTACTAAGATTTGGGACTAGTTGCTGTAAATAAGCAAATACAAGTAATAAATCTTAAAAAAAACGAATCATTTTGGATAAATATTAGTAAATGAGATTTCTATGTAAATGACACTAAAACCAACTTTCCAATATTACCAGGTGCCACCAATACTAGACCCAATCAGCAGCAATGGCAACAGTACAGTTGCAAGCGTCAGCAAACTGTCACCTGGCAACGCAAAAACCGTCACTCTCACGCAAACGAGTCCCGTGCGAGCGAGGAGGTCGCATTACCATCACAGGTGACAAAACAATCAACTATTTTCACTATTGTGTTGTTAATTATGTGTGAATATTCATGTCAAATGTGTAAGGTGTTAATTTACACTTTATTACTATTCAGTTGTTGTACAGTTTACAAAATATGTCGGTATAATGGCTGCTAACTTGAAACTTTTAAACTCAATTCAGTCCATCCAACTTTCATAGGGCTTATATGCCATGCCTCCATACATATTTCTAGCGGACCCTCCACGAGGTCTCCCAGCATCCCAAATGCGACTAGCGACAGACTTCTAGGAGGGCTTCCGGCACTGAACGTGTTAAATCAGGGATTCCCAAACTATTTTGGGCAAGAGACCCCCTTTTGCAAAATGAACTGATACCTCAGACCCCCATAACCAAATTTTGTCATCTTGTACGAACTTGTGCACGCTTATCGACTTGTTGAGTTTTTGAAAGTACAACAATGTTACTTCCTACAAAAACATTAGTCATTCTTATAACAAGTTGCTACACGTAACACAACTTATACAGTATCTTGAAAGTTTCAAATAAGAACTTGGGTTAATTAACAGGGGTCGATTATATACCTCGTCGACCCCCAATATCAGTTTTTGTTTATGTCGACCCCTGAGAAACCGATTTCGACCCCTAGGGGTCGATATCGACCACTTTGGGAATCCCTGTGTTAAATCAATGTTGTGCTGAGTAAGTCTTTGACTGTGTATTTTAAGTTAAATAAGTTATTATGCAGAATATAAAAATGAGTATAATATTAGGTACCTATATGGCTATGCAGTGGAAGGATGATTGTTGCCTTAACTCTTTTGTTGTCTGTACAAATTTTATGAATGCTTGCATTGTTTGTTCTGATAAAGGTGTGTTGTTAATTGAGGACGATAATCTCATTATCATACAGAATGTGAATGTAACGGTTGTTTGTTTTTGTTATGAGATAATGGAACACGAGGATTAAGTTCCTTTATTGCTTGAAGTCGTGTATTTACTAGGTATCAACAGTAGCGACACGTGACTCCAGACACATAGTAGAAATCACTCGAAGTCACCAGACATTTTGTCTCACGAAGTCACCACTTTTTTGTCGCGCGACCTAGTGCGATGTCTCTTGAATGATGATACATAATCGGCCTATAATGTTCCCACTGCTGGGACACAGGTCTCCTCTTTGTGAAAGGGAGTGGGCCGTAATCCACTACGCGCGCCCAGTGGGGGTTGGTAGATATCACATGTCTTCGAATTTTTGGTTCTCGGACATGCCGGTTTCCTCACAATGTTTTCCTTCACCGTTTTGAGAGCAGTGGTGATTAAATAATTTATATAAAGCAAAGCGCGCCTGTCTGCGTTCGAACCTACGACTTACAACTCGTAAATCGCGGCCGTTACCACTGGGCCACCACTGCTCCCCAATGAATGAATGAAGATACATAATGAGAGAAATGAAAAAAGGAGCGAAATTTGTACCATATGCCTTTTTAGATTGACTTTTCATTATTATGAGACTGTGATATTTAGAACATTTGATAATCAATTTAGGTAGGTAACCCTTGGCCATGGTTTAAACATGTTACTAAGTCATTGAAACCACAATCCCACTGGAGTATTATATTCAGTAGCTCATATGACTAGTGAATACAGGAACAGCGGTGACAGCAGACGCGGGAGGCTGAGTGAAGATGGCTCTACCCAGTTATGTCGACACACAGACTCTGGCCGCTCTTCAGATAGCAGCATCAGTAGCGCGCAGCAGAGGAGGAAACAGGTACCATAAACAAACACAATAGTCAAACATAAACTATAGACGGACAGAAAATTTAAACGAAAAAGGTCTGTTTCTATGTGGCCTGGTAGGCTCGCATCTTATTACACGGGACTAAAAAACAAATGTTAAAATATAAATGTACTATAGGTACATCTCTGCCTAACCCTTCGGGGAATATAGGCGCTGCTATGTTATTAATGTGACCTGTCTTGCAAAACTGCTAAACATTTACTTTTGAGCAACAAGATTTCATCGTAACTTGTAGTTATGTTATTGAAAAATCTTTATTGTTTCAGGAACTTAGTGCAGTTGTAGTATGTAATCCCCCTGTATGTACTCCGCAACTAAGAAAACGAAGCAGTGCCGCACAAGCGCACGAAACTGAGAAATGGTCTCCCCATGCAGGTAAATATTATCTTAACCCTCCTTTACAGTCGGGTGAAAGTCTTTCGTCTCACAGACCGATACCGAAAGCGTGGCGATAAAACATTTGTTAGATTCGGATTAGTATGACGTCACAGAAAAGAACGTGAGACTTGCAAGCCTAATTAAAAATAACGTTTGCCTTGTCAAGTTGCCGACATTTTGACTATGATTTTGCATTATTTACGCTGTACAGTTTGTTTCGATTAATGGCAAAAGACTCGCCCCTTAAGACATGGGACTTCAAAATATCTGGTGAAATGTGGGTGTTCGAAACACCTCAGCATATTACTTTCGGTAATACAGGCGTGATATTATTATGTAATAATAATTTTACAGGTCTAAACCGTAGTGGTAGCTTCATATCACCGAGGAAAGATGCGTCTGATGATTCGATGCACGAAAAGTATTTCAAATCTGTTGAGAGCACCCCATTGACTAGAAGAAAGGTAATATTTTGTTTTAAATGCTGTTGCTTATATTATTTGTAAATTGCCTGTAAGATGACATATCTTGCACTCAGCCTATATGATAAACTTTTTGATAATGTAAATGAAATAAAACAAAAAACGATCCATCAATCAATCAACCAATTCAGCCTATAACAGTCCACTGCTAGACATAGGCCGCTCCCAGGCTGCGCCACAACACCCTGTCCTCCGCCTTCCGCATCCAGTCTGTCCCAACCAGCTTTTTAAGGTCGTCGGTCCATCAAAAACGATCCATGCTTCATATAAAATATGAGTTCCAAAATCTACCATTTCAGTTTCACAGATAAGTTAGGGGGATTTTAAAGTAAGGCACTGTATCATCTAGGTAATAAGATTGTGGTAGTATTAGCAGTAGTATAGGTCGTATAGATTGATACTAATGCTTCCAGTTTAAACAGCAATCGGCGGGCGGGTCGTCCTGTGACTCGGCGTCGCCACAAAGCCCCAGCAGCCCCTTGCAAAAACCACAGCCTACTCCATTCTTACAGGTTTGTTGCATTTTAGTTATTATCATAAAAATGTCAAGCCAAAACTATAGCGACTGTTCCATATATTAAATACACGAGTAGCGATAGTTAAATGTACGTTCAGCGCATAAGAGACGTCAGTTCCGCAACCACTTGGCGGTCTTGCTAATATTTTAACCATGTCTTGAGCTTATTCCAGATTTTACCTCTGCAACACGACAAAAGTCGTATTGATCATGAAGTGATCAATCCGACTTAAGTCGTGTTGCAATCATATTATAAAACAAAGCCCCCCTCCGCGTCTGAACGCGATACAATTTAAAAATACTGAACGGATTTTCATACGGTTTTCACGAATGGACGGAGTGATTCATGTGGGGTTTAGGTGTATAGTTCATTAAGGTTCGTTGTAAAATAATCAAATTGTGATGAAAATCAGTTACATTTTAATCTAATCCACATGCTCGACGCAAAAAGTGGATACGACTGTACGAAAGATAAAAAATGTAGGCATATATGCTCTGCTACCCGTGCGAAGCCGTGGCGGGTTGCTACTGCTAGTATAATATAAACAACTTCGGGACTCTCTTTCGAGACCTAGGCTTTTACTGATCTACTTCTTTAGTTAATTGTATTACAGTTCGGGGTTAAAATTGTAACACTTATTGATCTATTAGCAACGACTACCCGCTAATCAACAGTGGAGTTTGTCAAAGTTCACTTTACCAGCTATTTGAACATTATCGTTTATTAGCGTAACGACCGCGACCCAATTCTACAAAGATTTTGGCTATTGTCATGGTAACCTTGACACGATTGGGCGCGTTGAATATTTGACACAGTTAAGACTGACATTGTGAGAGGATGAGCTTGAATAATATGACCGTATTTTTATTCGGAATGTCAAAAAGTATCCTATGTCCTAATCCAGGTCATGGTTTACCCATGTGCTAAGTTTCACCCAAATCTGTTCAGCCGCTTTATCATGAAAGTGTAACAAACAAACAAACTCACTTTCGCATTTATAATATTGGTTAGGATTAAGATAAATGACAAATATTACAAATTTTATAAAGATTATTTTACAAAATCAGCAGATCTTAAGTCTGATTTGTAACATCACTGGGTCTGACTGCAGTTTCTGTTAATTTTCCCAGCGAAAGCTTATTTTCTAGATCCAGCTTGACGTCAATAGACTAAAAGTGGAACTGAACTTCTACCTGTTTCAGTTGCAGCAGTCGAATCCTTAGGGTGTTTAATGGATAGAAAATATAATAAATCAATGTGTTCCAACAGACAACGGCAGCTCGACCATCGCTAGTATCATCCATCTCCCTAGCAACGGATGCCGCGGCAGGCGTCGCGTCACGCGTTATGCACAGCTTGGAGAGACCTCACCAGCTATCTAGGCATGCGAGGGAACGATTCTCTGATAGGTGAGCTTGTCTTACCTTAGTAAGTAGGCTAAATAGTGCGAAATTAAAATTGGACCGTAGATCGTTAAACTTTTACGGTCTCTTTGGTATACTTAACTCAATTTTGGTATTTTTGTGGATTGGATCGTTTTCGTGTAACTATGTCTAATTTTGAACCGCTGCAATATCTGTAAAACGCCACGTTTTCTATCGTTTTGACACCAGAAAGCTGGGTAATTAAAAACGGTTAAAATCTACTCGCAAACTCTTCTCAGCGACAATCAATGCCTAAAATTGGTCGAAAATAAGGGTATTATTGTCAGATTGAGATCAGTCTCAATCTGTCAAAAATACGCCTATTTTCGATCAGTTTTGACATTAGACCAAACGTTCTTAAAAATACTCGATGAAAACACGACGGACTGGTGCTTTAAAGTATTGGCATATTTAAAACCGTTCGTTATGCAGTCTTAAGAAGCAATAACATTTTAATGTAACAACTATCAAATTATTTACAGGCATTTAGACAAAGATAGGTTAGCTGAACTGGAGCGCATGGATAGGTACCCTGAAAAGCAAGCCGTGTACAGCGTCGACAAACCATTCCGACAGACGAGCCTCGATCTCCGTCATAATGCTGCTGCTGGTAATTGGCACCCAGCACGGGACTTCACTAGGTAAGCTTTATAATCGTATAGTTTAATTTATAAGTGGTTAGGTTTGCGTATTGAGATTAACGGTGTCGATACGATTATCAGACATTCATTAGTGAAACAACGTGACCAGCTTATGTTCTCAAACAATAGAAGTCAAATTAAAGTACCGTCAACTTGAAAAGAAGTAGAATCCGTGAAACAGTATTGGCGCCCACCGTGGGACTCAATAACTTTCATTGTTTTTCTTTATTTTATTCTCAGATTTGTAAACCCGTGATCTTGTGGGTCAAAAATACCTTTCTTGTAAACAAACCGGTCTCATTTAACACTAAAGCTACATCCGCTTAATGGCGCCCAACTTGGGATTGTGCTAGTAAACATTGCGTTACTAAATATAAGTAGTAAATCGACACAACGTTGAATTTGCTAGCTGTGCTTGCATCGACATTCATTTGGAAGAAAAAGCTGTCTTTAATACATAAAATTTCTAATTGGCGCCCAATTGGGACTCCGCCAAGTAAATTTCACAAATTTATTCAGAATGATATGTATCACATAGAATATACTTGTATGGACGTAAATTGGGTTATACACAAGTAAAAACAATACTTTGTTTCAGGCGTCAACAAGCGGAACCTGAGCGCTATACTTCAAGCAAGACATCAGTGTCTTCTGGTAGTAGCAAACATCGAACTCCGCCGCATGAACCGCACCATAACTTTATGAGGCTTTCTTCAGCCAATGAACAGGATAATATTGCAGCTGGTAAGTCATTTTTAACCAACGAAAAAAGGAGGAGGTTCTCAAGTCGACGTGTATATTCATTTTATTTGTTCATGTAATGCGCATAAGGATGGGCGCTTTTCGTCCTGTCGAAAGATTGAACTATATCTCCGCACTGTAATATTCATAGTGTTTGCTTCCAACCCCACTACGCCATTTTTTTATTTTTTTTTTGCCTCGCACTCGTTTTTTTTGTGTATTGTGGATGCCTTAAATATTCAACTTAGAATTTTGGTTCAGACGAATTGACGACGATTTTAGTAGACCAGATATATGAACGAATCAAAAGAAAGGAGTATGTAAAGATCGTAGCAAATGGCGTCTCATGGGAAAGAGGCGTTTATGTGTGTGTGTATGTATGAGTGTGTTAGTATTTTGGTAGTGAAGTATTTATTGACTAAACTCTTATTTTATAGTAAACTACAAGTTAAAGTGCGTGAACTTGGTGGAGCCGCCTCTAACGGAGCCAAATGTACAGAAGCACAACCAGAGATTAGAGAGGACCACTGCGCCTAGAGATCGTACTAAATCAAGACGTGAGTTATTTGCTATATTTACATAAATTTACTTTGTCTTGCTTGTAAAGCCCAAATGGTTCTCAACACACCATGTACTTTAAGATGAGATAAGATTATGTTTCCTTTTTTCCAGACTTATTAGGAAGTAACTACTAATATTAAAAAGTAGTAAAAGTTAGGTAGTTTGTTGTAATTTATAAGATATATTTACAACATCGGGATATTAAATGGGAATTCAACACAACCTCTGGAAAAGTTCCGAGTCCGTTTCTCGAAAGGTGTAGGCAACGAGCGAAAGTCGCCGCAAGACAGTCTAATCTAAAAATATACAAATGTTGACCAGCAATTAACTCTAAACACAGAAACAAGAACAGTTTACATGCATCATGCTTGGGTTATTTATTTAATATATTAAGCACACAAACATACAGACTTAATGCCATAGGCATTGGGTTCTGACTGGATATTGAGAAGACTGAATACTATACATTTCACATTTACAATCTTTGTACGTCGTTTGTCTGCAGGACACAAGAGGCCCGTGGAATTAGAAGACGGTCCTATCGACGGTGAAGAGGAGGAGGATGAAGGTGGAAGCTCTCCATTGTACTGCAACTGGGATCTACGCGGCATGCAGCATTTGTTGCCTTTGCAGGACTATATCATACAGCAGGCTAAATTGTCCAGTGAGTAAACTGTTTGTTGAAACTCGCCTAAAAGCGACAATAAATTTAATAGCAGTGGTGGCCCAGTGGTAAAGGCCCCGACTTACGAGTTGTATGTCGTGGGTTCGAACCCAAGCAGGCACATTTCTTTGTGTAAATAATTTCATCACCACTGCTCTCAAAACGGTGAAGGAAAACATCGTGAGGAAACCGGCATGTCCTAGAACCAAAAATTCGAAGACATGTGACATCTACTAACCCGCACTGGGCCCGCGTGATGGATTACGGCGCCCACTCCCTCTCGATGAGAGGAGGCCTGTTTCCCAGCAGTGGGAACATTATAGGCTGGTTATGTATGCAAATTTAATAACTTATTTGCAGTTGGGTCTTATATCTAGGATCGTCAAGATTTACTCCCTTAGATTCACACATCATGTGGGCAGAAGATGGGTTTCGTGCAATGCTGTCACACTGGGTGCGATACACAGCGTTTATTAAAATCTGAAATTAAAACAATAATTACAAATTACAATTAACACAATAACTGAGCACAACGAATCGAGTACAGTTCCGCGACGTCTTAACTCCGATGCGATCAGACGCTGAAAATCCTTCTCGCCGTGGGCTTAAAAACATCACGACTCTATAGAAGCGCGCTGTAGGTATGGGTAGATCACCCGATGTCGCCAGTTGACGCGCTTGCGATTCGTTTCGTGTCCGTACTAATGACCTGATCCGACATACGTATATCTTCGTCGTTTTCAAATTCTTTCCTTTATTATTACTCATGACCAGAGATCGGATATTCGGATGCATATTTACCTAAAGTTAATTTTTGCCTATGAAAGTATGGAAGCGGCTTCTTAAAAATCTTTATTTTTTAACAGAGGCCACGAACAACGGGACTGCATAACTAGTCCGGTGTATAGTATGGAAGCGACTTAATGTTTCTACCTACTTTACATCATAATATTAACTAGGTACATATGCATCCAATTACATATGTAGTCAGAAAAAAACATAAAATCTGTCGATTCGGGAATGACGGGCGGGATTTTTACGATCGATATAAAAGTGCATTCCATAAGCTAACATTTGAAAGTAAGTTAATATACATTCGATTCTATAAACAGAAATCTAAATTTGTATTCCCAGAGCCGCGGTATTTTGAGATACAAAAACGCATTCCATATTAGCCAACATCTCAACTTTAGGTGAATATGCATCCGAATATCCGATCTCTACTCATGACACATAATACCTTTTGAAGCTACGGCGCTGAGCAAACTATTGCATAGTAAACTATATTTAATTACTGGATAAGACCCCCTTGTCCCTTTTAGTGCCCTGGCCATTTTATGAAATATAAACAATTTTTTCACAAATTTAATTTGTCAGAGTCTCTCAGAGTCACATTTTTCATTCGGTCTTTACGGTGCATTTTAAATGCTGAGTCGGTAAAGCAGATTCCATCGTGCAAAGCACAGAAAAAAAATATTAGGTGTCGAACATATTTTAGATATGACTGTACCGAGGCGTCAACGACAGTTCGAACTTGAAAAGAGACTGTCGCCACATATGAGTGACAGAGAATACACTTTACAAACCTTTTTCTATATCTTGATGTGTTTCATTTACGGACGGCTACTGTATGTATGCGTTAATCGATACTTTTACAAGTTCTGTCGCCTACTAATGGACATAAACGTGCGTGTCGATGACAATCTAAATGGACTCTGTCCAAAATTCGGCTACGTGTTGTACGCCAGCACTAGCGTCCATCAGTTCCTGTAACTAATATCTCATCATCATAACATCACGCCTTGTTTCCTCTAAGGGTTGGGCAGAGGTGTACCTGTAGTACACCCATATTTCGACAGTTATGTTTACAAGTCCCATGTAATAGGGGGTGAGCCTATTGCCATCAACCGGGCACATTCCACTAATAACTAATATCTGTTATCCTTAATTATCATAATAATAACTGTTATTCATTATAATCAGGTCGCGCCCGCTACGGCGGTGGTTCCGGCTCCGACGGCGAGTCAGGATCGTCCAGATCCCATTCCCGTTCCGGTTCGGAATCCCGCTCTTTGTCCGGTCATGAGCCGGACAACGAGTCTTCGGACGGTGGCGCCCGGACACCGGATGATGATGACGGTTCCGGCGTTTACTTGCCGCATGCGTATGCGCATAGGCCTGTTGATGTGGAGTATATGAACCATGGAGTGTCGTATTACAATACGTTTGTCGGATTCGACCGGGATCGGCAGCCGTCGCCTGGGATTCATAGAGTGAGTATACAATATTGTAATGGTTTATTGTAATTTTGTACGAGGTCCTCCTTAGTCACGTACATAAATAATAAGAAGAAGATGAATGACAATAGTAGATTGTACAACTAGTGCATAGTAAATGTGCATAGTGCATAGTAAATTAATGGCGGGTGGATTAAGTCGATGGGTAAAATGGCTCGTTTATGCCTGAGTTATACACTCTGCTTTTCACTTCGATTGCGAGAAAATGAAACCGGCATAAAGTATATAACAGTATTTCACTGTTAAAAAATGTTGCAAAATTGAAGAAGACAATAGCTAATTCCCGCCACGAAACTTTTTAAAAGTTTTTTTTTTTTAATTTTCAACATGTGTCATTCGACTTGGGTACTTCATACTACCAAGTCATAAAAATGTTTCTTTGCGTTTTGAAATAATAAATTACAACTATTTTCCATCAATCTGATTTTATTAAAATAAGGATAGAAAATGCGGAAGTGGTAGTTAAAGCAAATTAAATAAAATAACGACTTTAATCTGCGACGTTTTATTGTGCGTGTGGGCTGTTGGGCTTGATTATCTTAGAAAAAAAAATATTTTATGAGCATAAAAAGCGATTTTATGTCGCCTACGCACAACATAAAGACGAACTTTTAAAGCATGAGAATTGCGAATGTTGGTGTTTCGCTGCTCAGCAGTTAAGAGACTCCTCAGAGGACGCCGCGCAATTTAAAAATGCTAATAATTTACCGCTAAAGGCTAATATTTTCACTATCATACCGTGTTCTATTAAATTAACTTGAAAAACCACTGACTAATTTACAAAAACGTGAGAAAATTCAACCATAATTTGAAGCTTGCCTGACGATCTTAACTCGTACCTACTTTGAAAATGCCTTTGCCCTACTTAGAACAATCTTATGGTGTGATTATTATTACTAGAAAAGTGCAAGGTTCAAACATACGTTGTCCCCACCCAGACGTCGTCCCTGGGCGGCGGCGGCGCGGGCGGCGCGGGCGGCGCGGGCGGCGCGGGCGGCGCGGGCGGCGAGGCGGGCGGCGCGGCGCTGTACAGCCCGGTGCGCGCGCACGCGCCGCGCCCGCCCGCCGAGCAGGACATCGAGATCTTTGCTAAAGACAACCTCAACTTTAACAAGGGAATTTTCCGGAGAAAGGTTCGTACGTACTTGTAATTGATTGGTGAAAGGCTGGCGTTCCGGGGACTGTCTTATAAATATTAGGATTTTAAAAACGTCTGATTCTCCACCTAATTTGAATAAACTTTTATTTTAATTTAGAGATTATATTATTTATATGTATTTAAAAAACTTTAATAATATGATGATAGACCTTCTTAATTTATATAAATGTTTATATGTATGTCGCTCTCCACGGGCGAAAGAATTGCGGCAATAGTCTCGCCGTGCCATCAAATACTCGCCTCGATGATATCGCTGTGTGGAGATTGCTCCTTACAATTTCTACAGAATTTGATGTCAAGGCGTGATCTATCGCCGCGGTACTCTCGTCCGTGGAGAGCCACGCCTTAGCCTGGCAGTCTAAAAGAAAAGCGTAGTTAAAAATATACCTCAGAAATGCATTAGAGAAACATCGACTTCAGACAGAAATTTATAAACATTTTTATAACATCATTATAACATTAATACTAACCTTAGCAAACACCATAAATCAGACTATTTAATTTCTCACAGGCATCAGTCCGCGACCTTCTCTCATGGACATCCTCATCAATCAGTGCACCAATGGTGGGCGCGGAATGGGACAAAGCGCATAAGAAGGCAGCTATAGACCTGTTCCGATTGGTCCAGATATACATGGGCGACCGCAAAGCAAGGCCGGGCATGACACTCAACTCTGTCGCGCAGGATATACTGCACGCTACATTTGCTAATGAGAAGTGAGTAACATTGCTAAAGTGCTACAAGTCAAAAGATTTTGGCGCCTAAATAACATTGACAAGTGGGGCGTTGTTGGGAAAACATTAGTGAAATTGTCACGGAAATTGTATTGACAAAACAACCTTTTAGCGTTGTACACAACTACCCTATATTGTGACGTGGAAGCGCAAGACACTTATGTAACATCTAAGGGAATAGTGAGATATTAAAATTGTCTCTAAATAAATCACAATACGATTGTTATTGCAGTAAGCAGGATTCAAAATTTTTGGCAACTAGACCATGTGAATGTAATAATTAGTTGAGTAGATGCTTTTGTAATCCTCTGACAGAGCTGGATTTTTCTAATCCAGTATGTTACCAAACTGCACTGTGGTAGTTTGGTAAGCATCAGTCATGATCACAGAGTCTACTCACTGTTATTGGAATATGGAATGGTTACATGATTGGTTGCAAGCACTACTGTTGAGCATGAGGTCCTGGGTTTGATTCCCGGGTCGGGCAAAGTGTTATGGGTTTTTCTATCTGGAATTTCTCAGTAGCAGCCCAGAGTCTGGATTTGTGCCCGGTTGATGGCAATAGGCTCGCCCCCTATTACGTGGGACTTGGCGAAATGTGGGTGTACTACAGGTACGTCTCTGCCCAACTCTTCGGGGAAACAAGGCGTGAAATTATGTTATGTTACATTATTGGTTCCTTTTTGTGAGGATATGTTTCTAGCCGATTATAATTTCCAGACTTCGTGACGAGTTATACGTGCAGCTATGCAGACAAACGACAGAGAACCCCCTGCGCGACTCTTTGCTCCGTGGCTGGGAGTTATTAGCCGTGTGCTTAGCGTTCGTGCCGCCATCGTCTGCGTTCCAGCCAGCATTGACGAACTATGTGAATAGGCATAGAGACCCTGCGTTTGCTGATGCGTTCCCTGAGGTGAGGAACTTACCCATACGAACTTGACGCTTGTGATAAGATGTGAAAATTATGCCCGGATGAAAGACTAGAAAAAACTTATTGGGCTCATTTAGACACACGCGCTTTCTTTCGCGCAATCGTGCGGGATAATATTGTTTACTCTTTCACTCGTGCAATAATACTATTTCGCCCACTCGCGCAATCCCGCCCCTCCACGCAGATGGCCCCTTTTTCGTCCTAGGCGCGCTCGGAAGCGCGTACGTCTAAATAATAATAATAAATGGACCCATTGATAAAGTCCTAATGCTGCGGCCACATTTTTGCGATAAGGTGAACTATACTTCGGGCGATCACTCTCGCACGACATCTCGCTGTAATCAGAGAGCGAGCGATTCGCTTTATCGCGACAATGGTGCCGATTCCCTTGTTCACAAACTAAACTAAATTTAAGCGCAGTGCATCTTTTTCTTTCTATTTCATTAAGAAAAGGACAGAAGATAAATTTTAGTTTAGTTCTGTCAAATTAATCAGCGCTTGACGTAAATTGACGTAATTTTAGTAGGCAAGTTTTTAATCACGTCTAAACTTGTATGGAGTAGTGACAGGCACTGATTAATTTGACAGGACTAAACTAAAATGTATCTTCTGTCCTTTTCTTAATAAAATAGAAAGAAAAAGATGCACTGAACTTAAATTTAGTTTAGTTTGTGAACAAGAGAATCGGCACCAATGTAGCCGTAGTAATAGTTGAGTGTTTTCGATCAGTCAAACACTAGTTGTTAATTATTAGCGCTTAGAAACTATTTATGCCTATTATTTTCTGTTGTTTGAGTATGACGACTTATTAAAAAAAAATGCTGAAATTCGTTCTGAAATTCACTTTCACTGCAGAGTGAAACCAGTTTTATGCTTCTGTATAGAAACGCTTTTATGTTACTGCGTTTTTACCCGACTGCCTCAGGAGGGTAATGTTTTTTGTCAATTAAATTACTATCTAGAAGGCCTTCAATATCCGGCCATTCGCCGCATTGTCATGAACTAATATATGTTTATTTTGCAGGTGGGCAAGTGGCCTATTCACGTGCAAGTGTCTCACTACGCGGGCGTGGCGTGCAAGCGGCTGGAGAGGATCGGCTTCGGAGGCAAGAGGCAGCCAAGGAAACCTACCACCGATGACATCGATCAGGCTAGGGTGAGTTAGAAAGAAAGAAAAGACGATTTTGTCACAGAAACACGTGCAGTTACTCAAATACGACAAATTTTCATTGAAAACTAAGAAGTGGTGGAATTTAGTATAAGTAAATATGTAGCAATGAAATAAAGACGACTCACTAATCGTAAAAATTGAATTGTGCTGGAGGGCACGGTGTGAACGGCTGCTTACCAAACTGTCATAGCACAGTTTGGTTATACACAGCCTAACCAATATTATAAATGCGAAAGTGAGTTTGTTTGTTACACTTTCACGCCAAATCGGCTCAACAGATTTGGATATATGGAGGCATGAGGAACAGGGTGTAAAGTTCACTCATCCTCCATAGAAAAGGATCCTCCGACCAGACAGGTGTCATGTCTGGTGAGCAACTGCCCGACGGTTGATGTCGGGATGTTGTATATATGCTAGTTTCGCGGTAAACTCTGCTTGCGCGATGCAGTATTTTGCATGACGTCATTGTGCTGCGTAGTTCGCATGTGGCGATGTAGATGGCCGCCACAGATGAAATTTGGCACATAGGTTGACTATGACCTGGATTAGGACATAGGATACTTTTTATCCCCATATTCCATATTCGTTACGGATCGTCAGAAGCCTAAATGTCTGACAACCAGTCTTACCAAGGGGTATCGTATTACCCAGTGACTGGGTTGTGGAGGTCAGATAGGCATTCGCTCTATGTAAAATACTGGTATTCAGCTGCAGCCGGTTATACTAGAAGGCGACCACAAACGTAGTTGGGAAAAGGAGACTTACGCGGGGCGCAGCTACTTTAGTTCAGCTAGTTTGCAATCAATAGTTGCCAATTATCACAGAAGGATGTAGTATTAGGTTCGATTATTTTTGAACAGAATATAAATTAAAATCCAAGCAGGTGTTATGTCAAATGTGTCTTATTTCCAGTTCGGGAGTGCTATTCGTCAATGTGTTTCCACTTTCCATCGTACCCCTCATTCCACTCTCAAAAACATAACTAATCAGGTCAGTCCCCATTGACTCCGAATAGGAGTTTCACTCCTCCAACCTTCAGTCCCCACTGACACCTATTCGGAGTCTTTGGGGCGCGCGGTTTGCAACTCTATTATAACGGATGAGCACCTTATTGCATTATAATAAAGTTGCAAACCGCGTGGCCCAAGACACCTATTCGGTGTCAGTGGGGACTGAAGGGTTCGGGAGTGCGGAATCCTATTCGGAAGTCAATGGGGAGTTACCGGTTAACGAAAAATCTCGTTCAACATTTTCTTTCACAGATACAAATATTCCGGCAATCGATGTTTGGTAACACGCTATCGGAAGTGATGACGTTGCAAAAGGAACGCTTCCCCAACCGTCAGCTGCCGTGGGTACAAGTGGCGCTGTCGCAGCAAGTACTGGCCCTCAATGGAAGGGAGACTGAAGGAATCTTCCGTGTGTCTGCTGATGTCGATGAAGTTAATGCTCTGAAAGCGAAGATCGATAATTGGGAACTGCCTGATGCTTCTACTTTGACTGGTGAGTTTCTTGATTCCGTTTATCAACGAATTAATTTAGATTAATTTGTATAACCACTTTCGTATAAACTTTTTATAAGAAATAGTCGACTTTTAAATTTTATTGTTTTACAGTCCCTGATAATCGTTGTAATTAAAATTTTGGAGTGAAGAAATAACAGATTAAATCTGAGCCTTATATTGGGACATTTTTTTAAAGAAGTATAGTCCACAAACAAAAAATATACAATCGAATCGTAATTTGAAATCGATCACATTTGTGTCGTAATAGTTAGGTGGTTTTTGTGGTTCGATCGTTATCGCTGTCGTGCGGTTGACCATATGCCATTCTTTTTTTTAATTACATTTTGTTGGGCTTTTTCCAATCAGTTACGATATTTCTTGTATCAACACCAATAGGGTATTTTACTATTTACGAGAAAAAAAACTATAAATATTTTATTGAGATAGTTTAGGCAAAAAGGAGTCGGAAAATGTTACTTTTAGTTCATAAAATAACAAAATAAATTTTAAAATTCAATTCAACGTCTTCACTTTTTCTAATCTGTTAAAAAACACCATGAAATAGTAGCCGCCATGTTATTACGTCATACGGCTATGTAAACTAAAACGTGTCAACTGATAGTTAAATAATAGATCAGCGCATTTGTTTACATAGCCAAGTGACGTCATGACCACAGAGCAACATGGCATCCACTGCGTCCAGCGTTTTCGTCACACTACGTGCGAAATTTGAAAATGTAAAATTTTAATGCATTTTTATGGCACTTATCGATTGAATAAAAATTTTGTGATTTTTTTGGGGCTATTAGCACTATAGAATTTAATTAAGACACTTTTCAGAAATGGGTGTAAGACCCTATTGTTCCGATTATCTCCCCAGACGCGCACGCCCCAGCCAGCCTGCTGAAGCTGTGGTACCGCGAGCTGTACGAGCCGCTGATCCCGGACGCGCTGTACGCGGCGTGCGTGGCGGCCGGCACCGACTTCGCCGCCTGCACCAGGGCGCTGCACCGACTGCCGCCTATCAATAGACTGGTCAGTATTCATCATTCTCCTGCCCTTATCCGAATTTATTTGGGGTCGGCGCAACATGTCATTTACTTCCTATTATTTGTCATCTCGGTAGTCACTCCCTTTCGAGCCACAACATCTTTCACACAGTCCATCCATCGTTTCTTTGGTCTTCCCCTACTCAACCACCATCAACATGCATACTTTAAACTTCCACACGACATTTCCCTCATTCCTCCGCATCACATGCCCATACCATGATAATACAGGGTCAACAAGACTCATTACCAAGCCTAAGGCCTGGTCGCACCAGAAACCACTAAATGCGCTTAGCACTAAACGTACTCAAAACATAATGCCCGAGATACACGAGGCTAGTTTCTCAAGCAAGGATAGTCAGCTAGTGTTAGTATACAGAACTAACTTCATTTCTAGGCTAGTAAGCTAGCATCTCAAGCTTAGTTTAATAGGATGGCGTTCTAGTTTTTGAGCTAGTGGCATCCCCACCACTTATTTTACTATCCTGGCTTGTGTACTAGCTTCATGTGCTGTTTTTCGAAAATGTTTTCTACTAACATGTTAGACCTATGGATCCTGCTTATGTATGTGAAGTTTCATTAAAATCGGTTCCGTCATTTTGAAAAATTTGGACTTGAAAATTTGTATGAAATGCCGTACGGTGTAATCGCTCTTAAGCAAGCAATAGCTGTTAAGAGGCAGAAGTGGCCAACGTGGCAGTATTGCTGCTAAAGAGCTCATTCATGAGGACTAAGGTTTCAATACCCGTCGTAGGTCCTATAACCTGACGTATACGAGTCATTTCCGATTGTTCTTAAAATCCTTTAGTGTGATTGGTGAATATTATTGACCTCTATGGTCTCTAGTGGCAGTATAGTCCAACATTATAACGATACTATAACTTTTTGATTGAATCGATGGCACACAATTGAAAAATAAACCAAAAATTTTAGACATACATCACAGTCGTCTGAAAGCTGCGCCAAACGTATGGCACTTAATTATTGAATAATTAAAGACACCAATGTTTACGATGTCCATTTAATTTCAGGTACTCACCTATCTAATAAGTTTCCTTCAACAATTCACCGCGCCGGAAGTGGTAAGTCAAACCAAAATGGACTCAGCGAACCTTGCCATGGTGTTCGCGCCCAACTGCCTACGCTGCACGTCGCAGGACCCACGCGTGATCCTCGAAAACGCGCGCAAAGAAATGACCTTCCTCAAGACTCTGATCACCAACCTCGACACATCTCACGTCCAAGATCTTCTGTGACCTATGAATCTCAGCTACTGTAACAATAACGTCGCTTCAGAGAGGCTGACGGACTTCTAGGGAACGTTCACTTCACGAACTATTTCCAGGCAGCTGATGAGTGTGACGTGCCCATATGAAAGGACCTCTGTGTGTACCATATCCCTTCAATTACAATGTGTCTAGTCTGTGCGATCTATCGACCCATCGGTGGATTGAACTCTATATGGTATGCTCCCCAACATCCCTTATAATTACGTATATTTGACATTCTTGTATATTTTTTTGTATTTTTGTACGCTATAAATGAATAATTTTATTTGGTTGGACCCAAAGATATTTAATGAGATGTGATTTTAATTATAATAGACTTGAGCTTTACAAAAATGTATTTGCAATGTGTTTTGAAAGAATTTGTTGTTGGTGCGGCTGCGTGATTGTTTTTATTTAGTTAAGGATTACGAATATTGTTTAATGTGGGAGAGTGCGCGATTACTTTTGTGTCATTTGCAAGATGTTGATGAACTACTTTGAAGTGTAACTAAATATTATCGTGCTCTGCAATGAGCGCGATTACTTTTGTATCATTTGCACGATGTTGATGAACTACTTTGAAGTGTAACTAAATATTATCGTGCTCTGCAATGTGCGCGATTACTTTTGTATCATTTGCACGATGTTGATGAACTACTTTGAAGTGTAACTAAATATTATCGTGCTCTGCAATGTGCGCGATTACTTTTGTATCATTTGCACGATGTTGATGAACTACTTTGAATTGTAACTAAATATTATAGTGCTCTGCAATTTAGGAGCGCCTCTAATAATAAAACTACGAACCGTGTGTCCACTACCCTCAAATATTGTACTTACACTGCCTATTGACTGGACAGTGACAGTTTAGACTTGTGCTTTATTCGGTATAATGGAAATTAAGAAATAAAAATATAACCAAAAGTGATATTTACTCAAAAAGTTTTACAAGAATAAAAAATAAATTAAATTTATTACGGCTACTAAACATTTAAAATATATTCTAATTTTTCCTCTAGGAAAATATTTATAAAGTTGGGTAGTGAACACAAGGTTCGTAAAACTAACACATCTCAATTAATCGAATAGAATAGTTAAAATAACTGATTCAAAAAGCACTTCGCATGAAAGCTTCGACACGTTATTTATTAAACATACATCACACTACTAGTGTAATACCAGTTCCATTATGTAACATCAATTTTAATACTTTATTATTAGGAAAATAGATCTTAACATCACAAACATTACCGTCTAAGTTAATAAACATTTGTTGAAGTATAATTCACATTACCAAATTACGACCACGATGAGCATTTATTTTTCAATATGTAAGTTTTAAATGTAGTATAAGTTGGTACAGAGTCTCAAATATTACTTACTGAAGGTACTCACTCTACTTACCTAAGTTACGGACATGGAAAGACATGACTTCACATGACCGTTACCTAATATACCACGTGTGAAGACATGCGAAATACTCCACCTAGGTAGTAGGGTTACTTTCCTACTCAAATGAAAGAATGTCAAGTAAAGAGTTACTATTTTAGAATAGGTGAATTTAAAGGGCAGCTTTAAATTAGACAAGCTTAAAGGAAGTTTAGTATAAAAGATTCCTAATGGCACGGTTTGTGATTATCTCTATAATTTTTATTCATCCTTTATGAAAAGACTTGCGTTCCTCAATTTAATTTTTATCGATAAAATCTCAAATAATATAAAAAAATCATAAATTACTTTTACTTTTTCATAACAAATCTGGGTCTCAAATTCGATTTATTAAATCGAAAAAAAAAACAAATCCTTCTCTAAATGATCCTGTTTTAAAAGTTATGTCACCGCGATTTTATTAGTACCAATACATTGTTTTATTTAACATTAATGTTTAAAATGCCTAGATATTTTAATAGATTGTCCGTAGTTTTAAAATAATTGAATTTAAAAACTTATTAAACCTAACTAAAGTTTCATATTCTGCTACGCAAGAATAATTAGTCCAATCCCAGTTCGTAGAAAGTTAAAACTTTAGCTTTATGCAGTACTTTCGTCTAAGGGAAATTTTAATTAAAAGTTTTAAAGCAAAGGCTACTATAATAAAGACTACTATATTATTATCGAATACTTTTACCACCGTCAATCTACATAAATATCTAACTCCATACATTCAGTTAAAACTCGAGCGTTTTCATAGACCAATCGTGCGCGGGAGTAAAGTGGGCGGGGCTTATGGCCCAAGCTGCGTTTTACAGCTCGGGATATGAAATCAAACTGACGCGTTCCTATTTTAAATGCTTTCTATTGTTAGACTTTTTAATTTATAGTTTGTATGATGTGGCGACCATATGCCAGTTTTTAAGCGAATGAACTGTATGGAGTAGGTACAAAGTTGCAATAAATATAAAGATTTATAGACATTTAAATAATAGCAAGCATAAATTCTGTAGGATATTATTTTTGTAAACTATTTAGAATGCTGGCAGCAGTCTTCAATGCCAATGTCGCAATATCCAGAGACCTTGTCCACCTATTGAAACGTGCGAGTTTTATGTGTGTAAATGTGTTTTATAAGAATTATATTAGTTTAGATGTTGAATGTGCATGTTTCGGTCTGGCCAAGGTTAAAATAGAGAGAGTATTTTGGACTGCCTTGAGTGGTCACAATGTATAATAAGTATTGAATCCCTGTTCATTTTAGTTGACAGAGGCAGCTTTATATTTTGTTATGTTGGATTTTTTTTTTACAATAATTCACTATTTTTGTAGTTATACATACAGGCCGCGAGTGGTATCTTTCACTAACATTATTAACCTTTTATCTCTTGATCTCAAAATCAAAGCTTATATTTTATTGGTATTTTTTTCTGAAGTACGAATGTCTGAAAATGATAATATTCTCCATATACAAAATCTGTGTGTGTGTATTATTTGTATTATGGAATATTGGCATAATCATACAAATAAGAAACATTATTAAGCCTGCTTACATTTGGCGGTACTGACGATGAAATGTAACAATTTTAATTAGCGTTACAAACTGAACTAAAATAATTAAACCACCGCTCGTGTTGACAGTACCGCAAAACAAAGAATTTTAATATACCAGAAAATAAGCTTACAATTATAACGGGACGCAAATAATAAAAAATATATTTGTACATCAATGTTACCGTAAATAAACCTACATTAGTGCCATATAATAACATAAATATCCTAACAATCACTAGTTATACAGTGAATTTGGTTAATCTCTATTTCCACAATCTTTATGATAGTTCAGTTGCTAGATATGAAGATTTGTTTTAGAATGCTTCTGAAGAAATGGCTATCGAAGATCAACGGTGTATTGTAGGATAGGAACGGAGGATAAGTAAGCTCTCAATATTCCCTATATTATGTAATATTCTTTTTAAGAGTTACGACAGAGCACAACTTTTTTTTGTGTACATTATTAGTTAGCTATTTATCAAATATAGCTATTACATAGATTTATTATCGAAGCTACTATATTGTAATAGTAATGTGCTTGTAATTTGTCATCATGTAAAATTGTATAGTGCGTATAAATAGTTCCACAAATAATGTTCGTCAACCTGGATATCCCTTTGTACATAACGCCTATATTCCCATATTGTTTATGACAATATTATGCCTACGATGTTCATAATGTAGATTATCACTGTAAATGTGAACGTTCAGGAGAAATAAATTACTAAATATCCGGTGGATATACTGCGAATACCAACATTTTGTTTTATTTACTTTCCAACTTCTTCACTTACGTTTATTAGGTGTGGGCGAATAGCATATTAGTTATGATGAGTAATAGATTGTGATCCGTATTTGCTAAGAATTTGTTTACCAAAATATTAGTAGGTAAGTAAATAATTCCGGTGAATAATAACGTGGACATTCCCTTTAGATTTCACTTCTTAGGGTCGGTTCATACTAGCGCAGAGTCGAAGTGTAACGAAGCGTAAAGAAGCGTCAATCTAAAATGTAACCGAATCTTTTTCTCTTAATAGAAAATTTGACCATTGCATTGTAAAGATAAGGGTGAATTATGTTATGTTATCTTTTACATTGACGCTTCGCATCGACTTTGCGCTAGTATGAACTGACCCTCATGGACACTGCTTATTTTTAAAGACAGAGTCCAGTAGACTTCTAGTCTATTTTTAAATCCTTTTCTAATACACTAACAACAATTTAAAAATACAGTTTTCGTCCATAGAACCGTTATCATTGCCAAAATAGGTTAATCCACATTACGATAGCGTGTAAACTAATTTACCTATTATAATTTATCTATTTTGACAACTGGTAATAAACTGTAATTGGTGTAAGTTGATTAAAAAGGTATGTGAATTTCATTAGGCTTTTGGGTGCTTCCTCTTGAGACGGACGTTAGTTGGAATTCATATTCTTGCTGTGTTTTTTTGCCAAAATGGACTACAAAATGAAAGTGTACCCCATGAACAAATATTTCAAGACGACAATGAAAAAGCACCAATACAAAAACATCATCGAAGCATTAGATCTGTCAAATATTATAAGGAAGCTAAGCGGGATATCAGTATTTATTTTAAAAGTCGCCCCGGACAACCGCATCATCAGGAAATTTAGTTTGTTCGGATTGATATCTTATCTGCTGTGGTATGCTGTTTATCTTTATTGCACTTTCAAAGCTCACGCTGAAGACCAGACTGTCTTGCGTATTTTATATAACACAAGAGTTCAGCGATATGGCGATGACTACGAGAGGATATCTTCAACACTATACGTTGTGTTGGCCTTGTGGAAGATACCATTTTGTCTAAATACCGACAATGGCGTAATGGAGATCATAGTAAACGTGGACAAGGCTTTAGAGGACCTCGGCGAACATGTGGATTATACCCGTGATGCACATCTGGCTCTTAACATGTCCATTTTTCAGTTAGTAGTCTACTTACTTCGGTTACTCAGTATTTGGTTGTCACTCAACCGTTTGAACGTGCCGATACCAGCAGAGAGGCTGTATCAAGTCATATTCACCGATGCAGTCGCGTTCATTTCAACAGCTCATTATTGCTTCTATCTCAAAGTTTTGAGAGGCAGATATGAGCACATAAATAAAGTGCTTGAGGAGATAAAAAATCATAAATCTTGGGAATATAAATTGTTTACTCGAGGTAGCATGGTGGGTAACGTTCAAAAGCCAGTTGGTCTTCAAGACAAATACGTGTGCGACAAAATAAAGACCTGCGCGAAGATGTACGGTATGCTGTACAAAATGACTGACGCTACCAACAGAATTTTCGGAGTCATATTGATGGCAACCATATTTGTGAGTCTAACTTACATTATCATCTACATGTTTTACTTCATGGAGGCAACAGCAGCCGGCTTGTTCCACGATGTAGAAAAATACATTGTATTTCTCATTTACGTTGCATGGCAAATCGCTTATGGACTCGTCATAATACTTTTGATAGTGTATGTTTCCGAACGCGCCGTGTACGCGGTAAGTTCAAAATAGCTTAGTTATCTTAAATATTGTATAACTAGGTAGTTAGAGACAATTCAACAACGATATTAAATGTTACAGGCAAAAAATACATCGTTTATCGTACATGAAATTATGAATACCGACTTCAGTCCAGCGGTTAATGCAGAGGTATTTTTCCTTGATTTGTTTGTTATATTTGTTATATGTCCTTGATTTGTATGATGCTATTTAATTAGTAATTAGGTAGAGATCGTCTAATTAAAAAATGGCTGCTTGATATATACCTACACATGTCAATTGCTTTTATAGAAATTTTGTGGAGGGGCTTGCATTTTTACGGTTCCGTAGTACGAGGGCGGGTCAATAAGTCCGTGACTTTTTGAATTTCTGACCTCTTTACTGAAACAGCAACACTGCTCCTGTCAACAGGCATCTGTCAGTTGACTCCTGTCAAAATTTAAACTTGCTGCGTCAGTTAGTTTGTGTTTCACAGCTATTTTTATCAGACTACTCACTAATTTGAGGAGAAAATGGAAAAAAGTGAATTTCGTGTGCTTATTAAGCATTATTTCTTGCGAAAAAAAACCATTACCGAGACCAAGGCTAAGCTTGATAAATACTATGGGGACTCTGCACCATCGATTTCAATGGTAAAAAAGTGGTTTACTGAATTTCGTTGTGGCCGTACAAGCACTGAAGGTGCCGAACATCCTGGACGCCCAGTTGAGGTCTCTACACCCGAAACAATCGAAAAAATTCACGATATGGTGTTGGCCGACCGAAGATTGAAAGTGCGAGAGATTGTGGAAGCCGTAGGGATCTCGCATGGCTCAGTGGTTTCAATTTTGAATGATCACTTGGGCATGAGAAAGCTTTCCGCAAGATGGGTGCCGCGTTTGCTCACAGTCGACCACAAACGCAATCATGTAACAACTTCACAGGAAGGTTTGGCGTTGTTTAATCGCAATATGGAGGAGTTTTTGCGCCGTTTTGTAACCGTGGACGAAACATGGATCCATCACAACACACCAGAGACCAAACAACAGTCAAAACAGTGGGTTTCTAAGGGTGAATCGG
Organism: Atethmia centrago; assembly: GCA_905333075.3. NCBI lineage: Eukaryota > Metazoa > Arthropoda > Insecta > Lepidoptera > Noctuidae > Atethmia > Atethmia centrago. The sequence continues at coordinate 21,913,422 of HG995374.1, read as the reverse complement.
CGCCGAAGAAGGCCAAGGTGGGTTTGTCAGCCAATAAAGTTATGGCGACTGTTTTTTGGGATGCACGCGGGATAATCCACATTGACTACCTTCAAAAGGGAAGAACAATCAATGGGGAATATTATGCCAATTTATTGGACCGATTCAATGACGATTTGAAAAAAAACCGACCTCATTTGGCCAAGAAAAAAGTTCTTTTCCACCAAGACAATGCAAGGGTGCACACATGTGCAGTTGCCATGGCAAAAATCCATGAATTGGGCTATGAATTGCTCCCTCATCCGCCCTATTCTCCAGATTTGGCTCCGAGCGACTACTTCTTGTTCCCAAACCTGAAGAAATGGCTTGGTGGAAAAAGATTTGACTCCAATGATGAAGTCATCTCGCAAACAAAGGCCTATTTTGAGGACCTCGACAAATCATTTTTTTTGGAAGGGATAAAAAAATTGGAGAAGCGTTGGACAAAGTGTATAGAGCTCAAGGGAGACTACGTTGAAAAATAAAATTATTTTTTTATCAAAAAATCTGTGTTTTATTCCAAAAGTCACGGACTTATTGACCCGCCCTCGTAAACAAGGAACCCATATAGTTTCGCCATGTCCGTCTGTCTGCCTGTCTGTCCCGCTGTAGCTCAGAGACGCTTAGTACTAGAAATCTCTAATTTGGTATATGTCTACATATTAATCACGCCGACAGTGCTAAAATAAAATATTGAAAAAAATTTTTTTTGGCGTGCCTCCCTTGCTTTTTATTAATGTGGAGGTGATCTTTTTTTCTCGTCTACCCTATGGTGTGGGTATCGTTGGATAGGCCGTTCAAAATATTTCGGGTCTGTGAACACCACTTTTCGATTCCAGGATCCGCTTGCGTAATATTAAGCATTAAAATGCTAATTCTTGCTACAGTGCTAACTTAAATTTGCAGGTGGAGAATTGATTGTGGCATATATCCATGTATGGGAGAACATGTTTTTCAAATACAATGTTAAGTTTGTTTTTGGGAATTTTATACCAGATTCCCAACTACGGAACCCTTCATTGTGCGTGGTCCGACATGCACTTGGTCGGTTTTTAAATTAGACGATATCTACCTACATCTATTAATCGATAATTCAATGGAGTTTGTCTTTTTTAGGCGATGCAGTTATCGATACAAACTCTGCATCAGAGGCCAATATTTACTGCGCACGGACTCTACGAACTCAATTATCCATTATTGCACCAGGTAAGGCTCGTTAGGTTGTATAGTGCGAATGCTGAGTGTGGGGTCCTGGGTTCGATTCCCAAGTCGGCCAAAGTGTTATTGGATTTTAGTTAGGATTTTTTCATTAGCAGCCCGGAGACTCAATTTGTACCCGGTTGATAGGCTCGTCTTCTATTACATGGAACATAAACATAACGGGCCCATCCCTTCGGAAATGCAGACGTGATGTTAAGTTTGTTATGTTATTCAAACTTCCAGGGCACATCGTTAAATGATAAATTAATTTATTTCTGTAAGTAGGTTTGTACAAACACTTACACGTCAATCATATTTTAAAAACAAGATGAGGTGGGCGTCTGATCTAACTACTCTGAGAAGAAAGGCCGAAACTAACTCAGAGGTCACAGTCTCTTTTAAAGTCCAGACATAATTTTGTTCAGATCATGTGAAGACCAACCCGCACTGGGCCCGCGTGGTGGATTACGGTCCACTCCCTCTCACAGAGAGGAGGCCTGTGTCCCAGCTGTGGGAACATTATAGGCGGATTATGTATGTATTTATGTGAAAACCACATGGTCTTCACATGATCTGAACAAGATTATGGTTTGATGACTATGTAGATTGGTGTCTGACGAAATAACCACACGTTTTGAGTGGACCTATCCAATCAGTGCACGCATTTGTCAGTAAGGAGCTCAACGATTCGACGAACAATGCTAACGACAAGACATTTGGGTAGGCCGCATAAATTACTCAAACTGACTGGATAGGTCCACTCAATACGTGTGGTTATTTCGTCAAAAGACCATTTCAGACACCAATCTATGTAGAATGGTGTCTAAAATGGTCAGACATGAACAGACCAAGATTACCTAAAACTAACTGACATAGAAAAATAAAATAAATCTGACTCATAAAGTCTTCACATTCACAATAATTAAAATAATATAATACTTTAAAAAGTAAATATTCATGTCATTGTATACTAAATAAAAATTCATCAATGTCAATGTGTATATAAACATCCAGAAATAATCTTGGTCAGATCATTTGAGGATCATGTGTGTGTTATGTAGATTTTTGTCTAAAATGGTCTTTTGAGGAAAGAACCATACAGGTTTGAGTGGACCTTTTCAGTCAGTGCACGTATTTGTCAGTAATCGTGAAGCTCAACTCAGAACTTAAGGAGCTCAATGACTCGACGAACAAAACCAAAGAAAGGACGAGTAGGCCGCATAAAGTACTCGAACTGCCTATTTGTCATTAAAACTAACTGAAAAAAAAGAAAAATTAAAGAATATATGATCCACATATTCCTCACTTATATACGTATGTCACGTAAATCGATAAAACTTACAATATTCGTTCTTGGACACTAGGTATAAAATAGTTTGTTGCGTGGGAGTACATTGGAGTAGTTTAAGCCTTTTTGTCCTCTTAAGTAACTACACATACACATACATACATACATAAACTCACTCAGTAACTAACTAACAGTTAACTATGAAAGAAAGAAAGAATAATTGTTTATTCTGCACAAACAAAACGCACATTACAAAAAGATTACATAAAATACACACATACAAAGTAGCCAAAAGCCTCGTATTTAAGTCATACAACTTTGACAATCTGGTCCATTGCTATAGGATCACACAGCACACAACTGCACAAAGTTTGATTAATTTAATGTACATACCAACAAGAACGAGTTGACACACGTCATCATAATCATCATCTACAACTCCTATCCAGCTTACCTAGGTACTTAGTGTTTGCATCGCATCCGTGTTTGACTTAAGACGCTGACAACACCTAAACCGCGGTCACTGTCAAATTACATAGAAAAGAAAGAGAAGCGCGATGACACAACGCTTGTAATTTAAGGCTTCTACATACTGGCGCGACTTGTCGCGCGACGCTTCGCGACACAAAGGCACCGCTTGTAGCGCTACACGCGGTGTCTTTGTGTCGCGTCGCGTCGCGCGACAAGTCGCGCCAGTATGTAGGAGCCTTTATTGCAAAATATAAAGCAATTATCTATTTACTCAAAATTGAATTGAGTAATCGAAAATAAAAAACAACCAAGTTCTGCATTCATTAAAGACGTTCTTGTTATTAATTAAATACGTATCGTATATTGATATTTAATACAGATATTTTGGATTAGAACTCAAAGTAAGAGGTTAGTTTAACGCTAGTTTGTATCGAGATTTTTTTTCAAAACGTGTTTTGGTAACAACCAAGTTTTGGGAAATATGTTCAAAATTAACATATATTTTTTTCGCTACCACAAACTATACAGATTTGGCAATTTTTTTTCTTAAGAGAAGTCTATTTTGGTCCATTGGGTCTTGTCAGCGCCTTAAATCAAATTAAAAACCTAGACATAGCGCTGTCAATAGTGAAGTGAGGCCGGTTTCGTAAGCATGGTGCACTTAGTGAGGTGTAGTTTGGTTGAAATCTGTATTGCACTTTATTGTTCGCAGCGCTACGTCTTGGTTATTTATTTGGTCTGAGGTGTTTGATACAAGATTTCGGTCCTCCCGATGCACAGTAGGTACCTACGATGGTTTTAGTTTCTAAAAGTAAATTGACAAACTAGTGTTGTTATTATTAAAAGGGTGCATTCTAAAAGTTGGCAACATCGCAAATAGCTGTCATTTATTTCGCTGATTTGATTCATCTAAAATTCTAAACTAATATTATATAGAGAAAAGAATATATATAGATCTTTGACAGTCGTTACGGGTCGTCAGAAGCTCGAAAGTCTGACAACCAGTCTTACCAAGGGGTATCGCGTTACCCAGTAACTGGGTTGTGGAGGTCAGATAGGCAGTCGCTCCATGTGAAATACTGGTATTCAGCTGTATCCGGTAGCCGGAAGCCGACCTCAACATAGTTGGGAAAAGGCTAGGCAGATTATGAAAAGATTTGTTTTTTTGTATGTTTGACTGTAATGGATAAACTCAAAAAATACTTTTAAAAATTGTTTCACGTATAGAAAGCTACGTTATCAGCGGGTAAAATGGGCTGTATTTTATTGAAATGTGTATTAAACTGTATTAAATAAAAAAAAAATGAATCTCTACGAAAATTGCAATAATGTACCTAACCTAAGGTATCAAAAATTTGCCTATAAAAGTCGCCGTTTTTTGTTCAAATTAGTCAATCAAAACATGGGTAGAATCGAAAGATGATGAAATTCGTATCATGATATTAATCCTTATCCAACTACATGGTGTCTTAATCACGGTAATCGTGTATGCACATGTAAATTCCTCTTTAAATTATTCGAATCGGACCTTTCTTTTAGAAGTTACGACGGGTAAACAATGTAAACATGCTAAAAGTAAGAAAAATGCCGCGGCGTGAGCGAACAGCCCTACGCTTCGTTTATTAGTTACTTACTTACAAATTTTACTCATTTTTGTGGATTAACACGTAGGATTTAGTACTTTTAGTCCCGGCAGTGCGTTCCCGTGGGATATTTATTATCCGACATACGCGCGGGCGAAGCCACGGGCAAACGCTAGTTTATCAATATTGCACTTGTCAATTATCCAAATGCTTATTCCACATCTAAAACTGTTACAACACCTAATTCAGTATTATTACTGCAATCCTGAATATTTAAGTGCGCTACAGAGGATTATTTCATCGTTTAGTTTAGTAATGAAAAAAAGCATGATAGGTAGGTAATTGCCAGCTATGTGCAACGTCGCCAACTTTCAGAATACCCACACTCTCTAAAAGTAGGTATTTTTTGTTTCAGTTGTCGCGATCAGTGTCTACTTACCTGATCATACTTCTGCAGTTCGTCACCGATGCGAAGCAAACAGAGTAGACCCATTGAGTATTTTGATTCAAGTGTTTAGATCTTTCATACCTCTAATTATGTGTCGCTTCTCACAAGTTTGAATTTTCTGTAAGAATCAACCCGCGGGGTAAATGTGTAACACACATAAAATCGCAATCGATGGCAATGCTTTTAATTGACGTGCGTGGGTTATTTACTTTGTTGAATTTTGACGTGAATACGTTTTTAAATTTGCTTCCATAATGGGATGCAGTTCAGATAACTGATGATAAAGGCTCCTGCATACTGAGGCGATATCGCGGGCGCGACAGGCAGCAATATGCATGTCGCGTCCGCGATATCGCCCCAGTCTGTAAAAGCCTTAACAAAATCGGAGGATACAGTTCGGTGTTACAGCTACATATCTATCATATACATCCAAAATTTAATTACATCACCCGATAGCTGAAGGATCAAAGATTTCGTTACAACGAAAATATTACCCTTTACGTACACGTATTCACACGTAAAAACACGGCCGTGTCCACGAGACAGCCACACCCCGATTTTTTTCAAACCTTAGAAGCAATGAATTAGGAGTTGCTTCAAAACCCTCGAATTGTGAATGAAAGTGTGTTACGCACTTAGGGTATTTAACAAAATTATGTACCTAGAGATGTTTTCATGCATATTTTAATCTGACGAGTGGTGTAACGAAATAATTCTTGTTTCAGTGGTCACAAGCAGTGTATACGTACCTGATTTTATTACTGCAGTTCGTCACCGACACGAAGCAGACTGATCTACTGAATGTAGATTGAACAACGATAGTCGATTAAAATTTCAGGGGGCCTACTCTCTAAGTTCATCAACGAATCGGAAATAAGGACAACTGTCAAATCGTGTTGTCTTTCATTCTCAGTTCGGACTCCATACTAATCTTATGTCCGTAGGTGATACGGAGTAGGAGACGCCCGTTTCTTTGGCCTAAACTACGGATTTAGTGCTTAGGAAGTATAGGCCCCCAGATACGTGCTGTCCATAGTATAAGTGTTTCTATCTCTCGTCATGTGTTGCTTTTCGCAAGTTTGAAATTAACAACCCTCTGAAACGGGAAAATGTTTGTTATTTGGGAAATATTTCGTTATTTAGCTTTATAATTAGGTACTAAATGTAGGTAGAGAACAGGGCCGGATTTAGGGCAGGGCAACAGGGGCACTGGCCCCGGGCCTACACAAAAAAGGGGTCACCACAATTAGATTTTTTAGATAAGAAAAAAATACATCGTTTGTGTCCATCAAAGAAAAAAAGTTCACAATCATAACTTCATAAGGTACCTACCTTTTTGAATTGTTTTTTTTTCATCTATTCCACAAATTTTTAGGGGCCTCCACTTCTTGGTTGCCCCAGGGCCGCCACAACTTCAAATCCGGCCGTATTTTGCGTATAACGTTCTCTAAGGGAACGTACGCAAAATACGCGTTGGAATGTGGAGTTGTGGACACCAGCAGCCCGCTATAGATACTATAGGTACTAGGAATGTAGAGATGTTGTCACGGCTATTTAACTTTAAGTATCAGGAGATAACCAAAAATTACAAATTATCCCAAACCCAAAAAAAAAACCCTGCAATAATGTTGAGATGCGATAAATAACACCTTATTGACAATTTTTAACTTGTTGCTCAATGATGTAAATATGTCTACAGAGACAGTCAAAGCTGTGAACTCGTCGATAAAAATTGCGTCCAACTGTTGGCCGCAAAATAGACGCTCACTAGAATGACACAATGACAGCACAATGACGTGGCGCGAGTGTAACCCGTAGCTGTCACGCACACCAGCATAACAAAGCTAGCCTGTTTGTTTTAGTTCTTTTGCAGCTTGAGTGCGCGACACTATCTAGCCATATAAATAATCAAAGCCTGAGGTATTAATAGCAATTTTATTGGTTATGGTCAGGTACAAATTGCTTATAAACAATTAATTTATAAATTGAATCGTAAAAGTGTTTTACAACGATGTGAATCTAATTCCATGCTCGTTCATTGATGGAACTATAAAACGTGCCATCAATGTCTACAAATACAGGTAATTGAAGTTAATAGAGTCAAAGTAATGATAACTATTGTGGGCAACTTCTATGTTACCTTATAATTGTTAGAATTTATATTTGTTCCTGGAAGTCTCGTGATAGGTATATTACTTAAATAATTACTACTTCGTAACTATATATTATTTTGAATTACTTAGCTCAGCAATTAAATGTAAGTAAAACAACGCCTACTGGCAGCTTTGTTCGTTTTGTATTGTAAGTTCAACTAGGCACATCTATTTTTATAGGAAAATTGGTGATTCTGTGTCTATTCTTCTACTAACTTCTGCCCCCGATTTCGTTCGCGTGGAAGTCGTAAGATACTACTAATGACCACTATATACTAAAATAATAGTCACATTTTTATAAAACTTCACTGTGTAGGTACTACGTTTGTAGTTTTGGTCACAGCAGCCAAATATAAAGACGCGGGAGCAAGCGACGTACAGTCCGTAGTCCGTATGAGAAGCAGTTCGTCCTGAGGTCGACACCCGCAGCCTTCAGTAGCAATTTCCCATTGCTTGCGAAGTTTTTCGTTTTTAGTGAGTTAATGAACGCGTGCGTAGGAACGCACGCGTTCGTGCATATACTACCTATTGGAATAAATATAACACTGATACACTGACTGTTGTATTCTTACAGATTATTCCTGACGAATGGTTATCACTAAAATAATGTGCAAATTGTAAACACACGGTATTCCTAAATAACAGTCACCTAACCATAGATATTTCTTTTTATTATAACCATAGATGGCAAGAGGCCTAAGTTTAATGTTTTTCTGTGTAAGTTCTATGAACGATCACAATATAACAGTATAACAAAAAGTAAAAAAATGTAAGCACAAATCGTTTCACCTGCTGGGACTCGAACTTAGGTTTGCAAAGCAGACCGCTAAGCTATTTGCTTTGTTGAAAGTAGACAAAAAAAATATTTTTCCAAGTCGGTTTGTAAACGACGGAGTTCTGAGATAAGAAACATTAAAACAAAATACTTCCAAATTAAGAACCTCCTCCTTTTTATGAAGTCGGTTGAAAATAGCCGTTCATAAAAGGTATATTTCATGATTGCCTGCTTTCCTCCTTAAAGTTATGATAATCATTTAAAAGGTTAAATCTATAACTATCTACTTTCTATTCTTTCCCTATTTAGCCGAGTCCAGCGATTTTTTATGCGATTTCTAATTTATTTCTAGTACTCAAACTCAGTCGGTCCGATAGTTTTTTTTATCCTTATATGAAACAAGATCGATTGCCATCAAAAACTGTTCTTGTGAAAATTTACCATTTTTTTGCTGAATGTACAGTTACCAGCACATCAGGTTATCATTATCATCATTTCAGCCAAAAGACGTCCACTGCTGGACATCGGCCTCCCCCAAGCACCGCCACTTCGACGGGTTTTGTGCTTCCCGCATCCAGCGGATTCCTGCGGCCTTCCCATGGTCATCGGTCCACCGTGTAGGAGGCCTTCCAACGCTACGTCTTCCGGTACGCGGTCACCATTCCAGCACCTTTCAGCCCCATCGGCCATCTGTTTGGTGTAAATGGAGGTGCTGGCGACCACGGATATCGGTATCTACGGTATATCTATGGAACGGATATCTATGGCTGACGACTGTACATTTTTTCAAAATATGTGAATGCAGATCAGTGTTTCAAAAAGTTGAGACCTCGGAGCAATTACTTTAAAAAAAAAATATTCAATGTTCAGTTTTAACTCCGCTACGATTTTATTCTATGTATCTACCTATACCTAGGTGTATCAATAAATGTGTCTTTGGAGTTAGTGGCTGTTTTATTTTTAGGGTTCCGTAGTCAAGAAGGAACCCTTATTTTGTCTGTCTGTCTGTCTGTCCCCGGGTTAGCTCAGAGACTCTTGGTACTAGAAAGCTGTAATGTGGCATGGGTTAACGCTGACAGTGGTAAAATAAAATCTTGTAAAAAAAAAATTGTAGCGTACTTCCCTTGCACGTAAAGAGGGATGATACTTTTTTTCTCTCGTTACCCCATGAAAAATGTTTTCGATGTTCGGTGGTTTTTTATTTATTCCTATTCCTTTACCGCTACCCACGTTCCGCTTGAATCTTGTGCCATGAGACCTGGCGACCGATGAGTGTGTTTAGGTACTTGTATTTCAATAACGTACCTAGTCTCACTTCTGAACAACTTATGAAGCTAGTACTTATTTTTATTTATTTTCCTAGTTGGAAAATCCTAATGATGTTCCCTTCCCACGCTTGCACCGGGCTAAGCTAGTATCTGGGCTAACTTTTGGTTACCGCTAAAGAAAAAAGGACTTACAGAAAAAAAACTAACTTTACACAACCTTAGTTTTTGTTTAAACTAAACCTGAAAAGGGGCCATTGTCATTGTAATTTACTAAGGCATCAATCCTCGAACAGCGAAATAAAATCAGCTGCTCCATACATTTGTGGGCTGTCTTAGATTGACAAAACGTAACGAGCAGCGAATTTTTCCGCGACTCTCGTCCGTTAATCATTCAACCTATTACATACAAAACACGTAGTCTTCGCGCACGTATGGGAGTGGCGCGAGGAGGCGAAACGCCGGGGCGTAATTCCGTTGCCGAGAGAAATCGCGGCACAGGGGACGGAGCTCCGGCGGGATCTCATGTCGACATGGAGAGTACGATTGTCGCAACCCAGTGCACGGCACGCCACAATTGCGGCGATAAGTCCCCTTTTTGAGAAATGGCTAGAGAGGCGCCACGGCGTCCTCACCTTCCGCCTGACGAAGGTCCTTACTGGACACAGTAGCTTCGGAAGGTTCCTGTGCCAGATAAGGCGGGAGGAAACGCCCGGGTGTCACCACTGTGTGGATCGCCCGGAGGACACGGTGGAGCATACGGTGGAGGTCTGCCCGGCTTGGGCAGAGTACCGCCGTGTCCTCGTGGAGGCGATTGGCGGCAGAGATCTCTCGCATCCGGCCCTGGTTCAGGCCATGGTACGGAGAGGGCATGAGCAGCCGTTACCGCCTTCTGTGAAGCAGTAATGCTCGCGAAGGAGGAGGCGGGACGGTTGAGGGAAAGGAAAATTTCGCGCTGTCTCGCCCCTAGCCGCCGCAGGAGACGCCCTGGGCGTCGGGAATCCCGGGTGGATTTCCGGCCACCGTAGGCGCGGCCTTGCGGACGGTGAGCAATGGGTAGCTCGCCGTCCGATGAAGACCAGGCCCGGGTCGACGGCGCGTTGTATTCCACGCGCGCCTCAAAGAGATGTCGTTAGCACAAGTGTGTCCACTAGGGCCGATGCCTGCCGGGGTCGCGGGAAGGTACTAAAGGGTTACCGACGCCCCTGGCAACACAGGCAACCCGGAAGGAATACGGGTGGGTTTTAATCAGTAAGAGTCTGACACACCCTCCCGCTCCGCCCAGAGCGGGAGTAGTTATTTGATGATTTGATGATGATGAAAAAAAAGGCCTACGGAATCCATAGATTCCAAGGAGCATAGCTTATAAAACTAACCAAACCAACTTACCAAAACGATTCTAGAGTCTAACACCTAAACAAGTGTAGACACTTCGATCCTAATTTGAACAGACACGCGACGACGGCAAGTCAAATAAATGATGTGGTTATGTGGGCATGTTTTTGTCGCCATATGCATTTTTAGTAAAAGTCAAAACTTCAATGAGCTTGAGTAGTGTCGACAGCTTTAACTGCATGAACAGCAATAGGTAGTCAATGTTACCTACTTGGTTACTATATGTATGGTCTGTTCGAAAAGTATCTGATGAAAGTGTAAACCAAACCTGTTTTGGTTAAATTCTTATGCAGTATACTCAGTATACTCAGTAATTAGGTTTCAACTTAATATCTCACCACTTTTTCCAACAATTATTATTGTTTGAATAACATAACTAGACTGTAATTGAAATATCATCGATAAAAATTGAGGTTTTAAACATAACCTCAATTGTCAAATTAACTACTTAGTAAACCCGAAATTCTAATTTTAAATTAGAATACCTACGTACGTTCGATAACGTACGTTAACCTACGTACGTTTGATCATAATGGTTTGAATACCACTACTTATTCAAATCATTAAACGAATACGTAGGAATTCAAATCATTATGATCATAATATCAGCGGACTTCATTTTTTTGTGGCACTCCAAGTTGGCAACCATACCTACGTTTTCTGATGCATTTGTTTGCATTTGAATCAGATACCTTTGGAACAGACTATAGATTTGTTTTGTTTACAGTTTGCACGTAGGTATTAACCCTGTGTTAAACTAAACAATTACAAGCTAATAACTACTATAATTATGGGGTACTATACCTACCTACTTTTGTACTTATGTGACCCACATCTGACCGCTACTGTGCAGGTAATCATCTCATCAGGTGATTATCTAAACAGGGCAATTGCTCGGCAGACAGATGAATTGAAACCATAAAGACAAACTGATTAATTTGGAAAGACTTGGATGAGTCTCGCACAGACCAGGGAAGCATAGCAAAAGAAGCAAAAGGGAGGAGGTCAATATTCAGCAGTTGATGGAACAAGGCTGCCAGTGATAACGATGATGATATACTACATTCCGAGGAGTGCCACTCGTCTGCGCTGAGCTTTAACACGTGCGATCAGACTAGTCTGCAAGCGTTCTCCGACAGTCATTTCTCCTTTGGACTGATCACCGCCAGGACGTTTCGTTTTTGAGAGATTCGTCGATAGAACGTTTCATCTATGGATATTTCGCCGACAGAACCTTTCATATGCGTCACTTTCTTTCTTATCTGTCCTTTTTTATGTTACACATAAAAAAGGACAGTTATTTTTATTCGAACTTTTCGTTTTTTCTCATAAGTAAGATCTTCAAGGCCGTGATCAGTAAGATTCTTCATTCTATCCGGTTTTACATCACCAACGATCTACACATAGGACGCCTAAGAATACCTCCTTCCAGGCTTCGGGCCTTGCGGGCCCTGTGTTCCCGAGGATGCTTTGCTGACGGTACACAGACTAAGCTTGGGCTGCCCGGGTCCGGATCGCCCTAAATCGGAACTATGTGAATAGCACTTAATACGCAGTAGAAACGGATAGTAAATTAAATAATATACAGCTAAAGTATGTAGAAGGAGGTCCCTCACGTTAATTGAATTTGCGACACTTGTTACACATTAAACTCTTAAATATAATAATAGTTGCTTCCTCGTGTTCCGAAGGTTGTATGTTAACCACACCGTGAACTTTGCGACCCTGTTTACCAGAGTAGAATAAGTACGGGCCGCAATGGCCGGAGGAAAATGTACTTACATATAAATCGTTGCGCATTTTCTAAAGACTGACACGCGACTCGGCGCGCGCGCAGTCCATGTTCCTATACTTCCTTTGATCTTCGTACTTTTGTTCCAAGTGTCCTATTAAAAGTAACAAAATGTTTGTGTGGTTATTGCTCCTGGTTATAGTGTTGTGGACGGTGACGTTTTGGTATAGAAGGAGAAACATGTATAAGCTGGCCTCGGCTTTGCCGGCACCTAAGGATGAGCTGCCTTTAATTGGGGTGTCGCACACACTGTTCGGAAATACTGAAGGTGAGTTTCGCTAAATATGGATATAACATAACGATGAAATAAGTTACTGCTATGTGCACTAATTATAATCTTTCAAAATACTTAATTTAATTAATTATTTTAATTAATTGTTTTTAAAACGTTTTCTGAAAAAAAAAACGTATTATTAAAATAATAATAATATATAATAATCATAACTTTCAGTTAGTGTGTCAGTGGTCAGGGATCCACTTTCAGATTTTCAAAATGGACAAAAAATAACGTGATATTTAGAGTCTCTGATTTTCGTATGACCGTGTGCGGCCTAAAGCAATTAATTAGTCAAATCTGATGAAAAAATTGTGGGCTTTCCTTAAATTGACAACTTTAAAAGCTCAGATTTGATTCTGTGCAATAGTGTAATATGTTCTGATAATGAATATATAAATATCTGATGGATTGATGGAGCCTTTTAGGAAATAGAACGAAATTTCATTGAATTAGGAAAGTAGGTGCACGGATTTTCCGGACATAAAATGGTGTTGTCTTTGGTAATATAATATAATATAATAGATACACTGATATAACATCCTCATCATATTGACTCTAACGAGCTACAAACATTAAAAAAAAACAGGGTTTCCAAATTGTTTGATGACCATTTTAGGTTAAAGACCATCTTGTTATATAACTAACAGGGCTGACTTTTGACATGAATATAAATCGGTGAGCATGGGGTCTTGGGTTCGATTCCCAGGTTTGGCGGGGTTATTGAGTTTTTCCATCAGAAATTTGTCAGTAGCAACCCGGAGTCTGGATTTGTGCCTGGTTGATGGCAATAGGCTCGCCCTCTATTACATGAGACTTAAACATAACTGGCGAAATGTGGGTGTACTATGGGTCCACCTCTGCCTAACCCTTCGGGGATTACAGGCGTGATGTTATGTTATGAATCAGCTTATGTCAATCTGACAAAATCAAAATCAAAAGTCATTTATTCAAATTAGGCTGAGAATCAGCACTTTTCGAACGTCAAAATTACATAAGACAGTCTCCCAAAACGCCCATCCTTCGCCACTTCCTAGTGCTTTAGCTGGGAAGAAGAAGTGGCCAACAAACTCCCCAGCAGCACAGCTGTCTGTTCAGTTAGAAAAAAAAAAGAATTCTATACAATATATTATGCGCATCACAAAACAGTAAATTATTAGCCATATGTCAGCTAGCACACCAACAAACAAAAAAAATAAAAACACCGAAAACTATACTCAAGCAGAAATAAAAACGTAAACAGAACTTAATACCGAAATAAAAGCCTCCAGGCATAAAGGGCGTGCCCGCTTACATATAGAAATAGCCGTAACTCAGTCACAAATGATAAACTAGGACCATCGAAGTAAAATAAATAAACAGTTAATTACTAATAACAAAACAAAACCATGGTCAGCAAGACGACCAGTCGCCACAAGCAGCACCCGTTCACGAGCATAACGCAAAAATCAACCATTACCCCCTCGACAATATAAACGCTAAAGCTGTTTTGCCACTGTCGACTAAGGGGTCCAGGATTCGATCTCCAGGTCAGGCAATGTTATTGTTTTTTTTATGAGTAATTTGTCAGTAGTATCCCGCAGTTCGGTTTTGATGGAAATAGGTTCGTCCCTATCGCGAAATGGAGGTTTGGAGGTTTGGAGGACCTCAGGTTTTCTGCCTAGACCGGTTTTATTGTGATTATAATTATGTACCAATGGTGTCTAAAGTAGTTATTACGGCTTCCAGACATCATGAATCAACTTCAACAGCTAAGCTACGAGAGCATGCAAAATGAAGGAATCATTAGAGCTTGGATGGGCCCTATATTATTCTTCAGTAAGTATACATTTTTATATGTAGAATATCTACTAATAATAATCAAACATTATCCACCTATTCACGGTGTACCGCAAACACTAATTTAAATACTTTCTCCTGAAGGAACCCAAAATGGGTATCCAGCAGGAATTGCATAACACACTTAAAATGACAATTGATCGCAATGGGTTTCATTATTTTATTTTTTACAGTTCACCGACGTTCATTGCCTTATTTACGTTGTTGAGCAGAAGATTTTTTTAAACTTATGAAGCAATGGATAGCAATATTCTATAGCAATATCCTTCGAAACTCTCGGATTTGTGATTGAAAGTGTGTTAGGCAATTGGGGTACTGCTTTATAATGTATCGTGGTACCTTTTTAAACTGATGAAAGTGTTATTTTTGTGCAGTCGTTGTAGATCCCGTCGATCTTGAGATGGTTTTGAAGACATGCATGGAAAAGGACGATCTCCACCGGTTCATTAGAAAAGTTATTGGGAATGGCGGAATATTTGCTCCAGGTAAGAATACAGTTATTTTAATTAAGGAATCTAATAACTTAAAGATGAGTAAGACACAAGTGTTGACGGAGGACGAGTTGATCAAAACAGACATTTCGAAATGACTTTCCAGAAATTAACGCTGCTGACAGACAGTTTTAAATTCACTGGGCACCACAAAATTTAACATGAAGTTTTATCAAATCAAAAGCTTGCTTTACTAACTTACAAGGGTGTCTCGTTTGCTGTTGCCATGTTGGGTATTCAGTTCGCTACCCAAATCATAGATGATTCTAGTCGTTTCACACCTAGTTTTACTCTAGATCTAGGCTTTGGCCTTGGGTTTAGCTACTGCTTCATAGTTTATAATGTGAAAGTGTGTTTGTACATAATGGGTCTTTATGAAACATGCCTAAAATTTCAATAGCCATAATAGTAACATTATCAATGTTAATGAGTCCATATGTCCTCCAGTCACGTCTGTTTAAAAATATCCCACCTAAAGAACAAATGCGAGCGAAATCGTAATAATTCGGTTGTACAGCAATAAGGAAAATGATATTAGCAGTGACACGCAGGCTGTAACAACAGAATATTTCGTAACTGACTCAGAAAGGACATAAAAAATCCAACAACAAGGTAAATCGGGCTGTGTTGTAAACTTGTGATGTGTCATGATGATTATTTGGAAGAATCACAGATGTTAGTGACAAAACCATGCTAAAACTTCCTTGAAATTGCGTCAGACCACAGAACTTAGCTACGAGTATGTAATTATGAGTACCTACAGTCCGTTAAGTTCTTACTATATGAACGTAGGTATTAGGGTACAAGGGACATTAGATAGATAGATAGATAGAATACTATTTATTATGTACACCATAAAAATTACAGCTATAAATGTAGAAATTTTACATAGGGTGACAAAATGGGCGGTCTTATCGCTAAAAGCGATCTTTTAAAGACAACCTTTGGATGGATTAGGGGGAAAGGAGAGACAATACTGCAGGTAGTCTGTGGTGTACCATTCACATATATGCAATAAATACATACATACATAAAATATATTAAAATTATCTATCTAATATATTCAATAATAATTAATCATAAAACTAGCGCTAAGAATCAAAACAGGTGCAAAGAACAAAGAAAATAAAAAATATGTTTAAGGAGAGAGATAGTGGTAGTGGTGGTGGTGGTAGTGGTGGTGGTGAGGTATTATGTTAGGTGTCCCATTATTTGTTGAGCAGCACCACATTTGGCACTTTTGGTTAGATCCTCTATGAATCCGAAACCTATTTGCACAAAACCTTATAGCAGGCTAAGCATGACGCTTTATATTTCTACTCTACTGTATAATAGAAATCGCTTGTCTAACGAAAATCTACTGCCTGCACGGAAACGTCATATTTGTCTACGGTTTCGTCGACAAAACGTTTCTCTACGGTTCTCGTGCTATGTTTGCTGAAGCTTCTATTTTACATTCTTACATTCCTAGAATCTGTATTGTATTGTTTCTTGAGGGTTTTTGCACCGATTAACTATTTATTTTTTGACAAGATAGTGCTGTACCTATCTATTATGATTTGGTTAATCAGTTTCAATGCACCTTGGAGAGACCACTTAGGACTGACAGCCTAATATGCATGTTATGTCGAGTAAAACATGAACTTTCACCTAAAATAGAGTCGGCACGATGAATCATAAATTGTATTATGTAACACTATGCAGTGCTAGATTATCGACCCATCATTACTGCAACAGGGACCTTATGCTTCAAAAATGATGAGTATAGCAATCGTTTTACGGTTTATTTATGTAAATGACTTAGCGCTAGATGCTAACTAGTTGCAACCGATGCGTTTGCTAGTGACGTTCGTTCACTGTCACTCTACATCCGGACCCATAACTGAATGAATGACTGAAGTATCGCCTTAAGACGTGTGCTAGAAGCAGTAATAATTTCAAGGTCCCAACTAAGCTGTAGGAGGTAGGAGCAGTGGTGGCCCAGAAGTAAAGGCCGCGACTTACGAGTTGTATGTCGTAGGTTCGAACCCAGACAGGCGCTTTACTTTGTGTAAATTATTACATCACCACTGCTCTCAAAACGGTGAAGGAAAACATCGTGAGGAAACCGGCATGTCTTAGAACCAAAAATTCGAAGACATGTGAAATCTACCAACCCGCACTGGGCCGGCGTGGTAGATTACGGCCCACTCCCTCTCACAGAGAGAAGGCCTGTGTCCCAGCAGTGGGAACATTATAGGCTGATTATGTACGTTTATGTAACGAAGCTGGGGTCGACTCCAGTCTAACTGGATGAAACTGCCTATCTGACCTCCTCAGCCCAGTTGCTGGGTAACACGATACCCCGTGGTAAGATTGGTTGGTAATTTAAGTTTTTATAAAAAAAAGTGTTTTGAATAGCCTTCGTATAGGCCACTGTAACATCTGGCTACGAAGATAAATGAAATCTGGCAAACTTTAAGGAGCTATGGAGAAAAAAGCTTTCCCCGTTTGATATTTCTCGCCTTCGGTGATTAAAAAGTTAAATCTAATCTTACTGATGATAATATAATTTATTATACGCCTACGGTAGGTAATCCGAACCAATATGTGAAAGTGAGTTTGTTTGTTTGTTACACTTTCACGCTAAATTTTTTGGGTGGGAAATCATCAAATAACTTCTCCCGCTCTGGGCGGAGCGGGAGGGTGTGTCAGACGCTTACTGACTAAAACCCACCCGTATTCCTTCCTGTTGCCTGTGTTGCCAGGGGCCTCGGTGACCCATTAGTACCTTCCCGCGACCCCGGCAGGCATCGGCCCTAGTGGACCCCTACTATATGTGCTGACGACATCTCTTTGAGGCGCGCGTGGAATACAACGCGCCGTCGACCCGGGCCTGGTCCTTACCGGACGGTGAGCTACCCATTGCTCACCGTCCGCAAGCCCGCGCCTACGGTGGCCGGAAATCGGCCTGGGATTCCCGACGCCCTGGGCGTCTCCTGCGGTGGCTAGGGGCGAGAGGGCGCGAAACTTGCCTTTCCTTCAACCGTCCCGCCTCCTCCTTCGCGAGCATTACTGCTTCGCAGAAGGAGGTGACGGCTGCCCATGCCCTCTCGCTCCGTACCATGGCCTGAACCAGGGCCGGACGCGAGAGGTCTCTGCCACCGATCGCCTCCACGAGGACACGGCGGTGCTCTGCCCAAGCCGGGCAGACCTCCACGGTACGCTGCACCGTGTCCTCCGGGCGATCCACACAGTGGTGACACCCGGACGTTTCCTCCTGCCTTATCCGACACAGGAACCTCCCGAAGCTGCCGTGTCCGGTGAGGACCTGCGTCAGGCGGAAGGTGAGGACGCCGTGGCGCCTCTCCAGCCACTCCTCAAAGAGGGGACTTATCGCCGCAATCGTGGCGTGCCCAGCACTGGGTTGCAACAACCGTACTTTCCATGACGCCATGAGATCCCGCCGGTGCTCCGTTCGCTGTGCTGCGATTTCTCGCGGCAGCGGACTAACGCCCCGGCGTTTCGCCTCCTCGCGCCACTCCCATACGTGCGCGAGGACTTTTGCCTCCAGATCCCATGGCGGCAATCCGGCAAGGAGGCTCGCTGCCTCACAGGAGACCGTGCGGTATCCCCGGACCATCCGGATGGCCATGATCCTTTGGGCCGCGCTCAACCAGCGGGCTGGCCGCAGTGCCAGAAAGCGCGCCCATCCAGGAGCCCCGTAGAGGGCCATGGACCGCACGACCCCCGCGTAGAGCCTTCGGCAGGAGGCGTTTGGATCCCCTAGATTGGGCAGGAGCCGCTTCAATGCAGCGCCCGCCCGCTCCAGTTTGGGAGCCAAACGTCGGAAATGCTCCACGAAGTTCCACCGGCTGTCGAGGACGAGTCCCAGGTACTTCATCGTCGACTCGACGCCGATAGAAACCCCTCCTACCGTTATTTGGGACCCCAACGGTGGCGCGTTCCGAGGACCATGAAAACACATGGCCTCGGACTTGTGCAGGGCCACCTCGAGTCCCAATTGCCGGATCCTTTCGACGATTGTCGCAACCCCACGTGCCGCTAATTCGGCCGCCGCCTGGTGCGACCTCCCCTGCGCCAGGACCAACGTGTCGTCAGCGTAGCACACTACGCTGATGCCGCTAGGGAGGTCGGCGCGGAGCACCCAGTCGTATCCGATGTCCCACAGATGCGGCCCTAGGACCGATCCCTGTGGGACACCGCACGACATCTCTTGCCGGTTCCACACTCCCTGGTGACCAGGGTAGATGACGGCCCTGTCCGTCAAATAGGCCTCGAGCACACGACAGAGGTAGGTCGGCATCCGGTGATACCGGAGTGCCTCCCTGATGCAACTCCAGGGCAGGGTATTGAAGGCATTGGCGATGTCTAGGGACACCGCCAAGACGACCCCACCCTGGGCAACAGCATTCCCCGTCGTCAGGGCTCGCACACGCATGATGGCGTCCACCGTAGAGCGCCCTCTGCGGAAACCAAACTGGCTCTCCGCCAAATCCGGCCCCACCTGCACCAGCTGGCCGACGAGGCGGTCTGCAATGACTCTTTTAAAGAGCTTGCCCACCTCGTCGAGCAGCACGATGGGCCGATAAGCGGACGGAGAGTCCGCAGGGCGCCCTGCCTTCTTTATGAGGACCAGTTTCCCCGTCTTCCAGCGAAGTGGGAACTGGCCCCTCTCCATGCATGCGCTTAGGAGCCCCCTAAGTCGAGGCCCGAGAGCCTCCAAGGCCAGGACCCAGGCCTTCCCAGGATAGCCGTCGGGTCCTGGGGCGGTATTTTTGGCATTAAGCCTGCGTACCGCCGCTCTCATTTCTACCTCGGCCACCTCCGGAGCATCGTCGTCGTCGTCGTCGTTGGCGGTGTGGTCCGCATTGGGTACCACAGTAGGCGGAGCCATAGGCGGGGAGGTGTGTTCCCCTCGGGAAGGGAACAGAGCGCTCACCACGTCCTCCACAAGCTGGGGCCGGAGACTGGGCGGAGTTTATCCCGCACCACTTTGTACGGGCGTCCCCACGGGTCCCTGTCCAGAGTCCCCAACGACTTCTCGCGGGCCAACCCCCAGGCCCGCAGGATCTCCGCTTGGAGGGCGGTCTTCGCCGCTCTGTACCCCTCGTACAGCTCCGCCTGAATGGCTTCCGTATCCGGAGGTTTGATACGGAGCCTGCGGTGCCTGGTGTACCGGCGTCGCGCAGCCACGCACGCAGTGCGCAGAGCCGTCAGCTCCTGCGACCACCAGTACACCTGGCGCGAGGCACGTCCAGGCTGGACCCGGGGCATGGTGATGTCACATATGTCGGACATGGCCTCCCGGAACCGGTAGGTAATCCGAACCAATATGTGAAAGTGAGTTTGTTTGTTTGTTACACTTTCACGCTAAAACGGATTTTTGGATGAAATTTAGCAAATGGGTAGACCATGACCTGGAGAAGGACATAGGCTACTTTCACTACCGCACGGTCTCCTGTGAGTCAGCGAACCTCCTTGCCGGATTGCCGCCATGGGATCTGGAGGCAACAGTCGTCGCGCACGTATGGGAGTGGCGCGAGGAGGCGAAACGCCGGGGCGTAACTCCGCTGCCGCGAGAAATCGCGGCACAGCGGACGGAGCTCCGGTGGGATCTCATGGCGACATGGAGAGTCCGGTTGTCACAACCCAGTGCTGGACACGCCACGATTGCGGCGGTAAGTCCCCTCTTTGAGGAGTGGCTAGAGAGGCGCCACGGCGTACTCACCTTCCGCCTGACGCAGGTCCTCACCGGACACGGCAGCTTCGGGAAGTTCCTGTGTCGGATAAGGCGGGAGGAAACGCCCGGGTGTCATCACTGTGTGGATCGCCCGGAGGATACGGTGGAGCATACGGTGGAGGTCTGCCCGGCTTGGGCAGAGCACCGCCGTGTCCTCGTGGAGGCGATCGGCGGCAGAGACCTCTCGCGTCCGGCCCTGGTTCAGGCCATGGTACGGAGCGAGAGGGCATGGGCAGCCGTCACCTCCTTCTGCGAAGCAGTAATGCTCGCGAAGGAGGAGGCGGGACGGTTGAGGGAAAGGCAAATTCCGCGCCCTCTCGCCCCTAGCCGCCGCAGGAGACCCCCTGGGCGTCGGGAATCCCGGGCGGATTTCCGGCCACCGTAGGCGCGGGCTTGCGGACGGTGAGCAATGGGTAGCTCACCGTCCGGTAAGGACCAGGCCCTGGTCGACGGCGCGTTGTATTCCACGCGCGCCTCAAAGAGATGTCGTCGGAACAAATTTAGGGGTCCACTAGGGCCGATGCCTGCCGGGGTGGCGGGAAGGTACTAATGGGTCCCTGGCAACATAGGCAACAGGAAGGATTATGGGTGGGTTTTAATCAGTAAGAGTCTGATACACCCTCCCGCTCCGCCCAGAGCGGGAGAAGTTATTTGATGATTTCCCACCCGAAAAAAGAAAAGGCTACTTTCATCCTGGATCGCAGCCGAAGTCGCGGGCAACAGCTAGTAATAATAATAAAAGATAAAATGTGGGCACTTACAAGATATATACATCTGTAATCCCTAAGGAGGCAGAGGTGTAGCTATAATTCGACATGACCCATGGGTGGATCATGACCTCGGTTAGGTAATAGGGTACTATTTATCTCGATAGTACTATAGAGGCATGAGGAACAGGGTGTAAAGTTCACTCATCCTCCATAGAAAAGGGAGGATCCTCCGATCAGACGGGTGTCGTGTCTGGTGGGCAACTGCCCGACGGTTGATGTCGGGATGTTGTATATTTGCTAGTTGCGCGGTAAACTCTGCTTGCGCGATGCAGGATTTTGCGTGACGTCAGTGTGCTGCTAAGTTCACATGTGGCGATGTAGATGCCGCCACATCACTCCCCTCCGGAGACCGGAGGTTGATACTGGTCTGAGTCGTGTATCTTGCGATGCTTGCCAGTGCCAGATGTGGTTCCAGTGGGTCGGAACCGGTTGTCGCATAGTTCGCGGTGGGTCTGCGGTGATGCCCCAGTGAGTCGGGGTGGCGCTGCGTTATGCTCCAGTGAGTCGGACGTGGTACAGCGCCGGTTTGAAGGCTGACTGCTGGCGTCGACCAGGAGAGGGTTGAGGAGCTCTGCTTGTTGACCGGCCAAAAGTGCAGTGTGCTGTGCCAAGGTTGCTGGTGAGGCTTAGGGTGATGACCAGGTATGCGCGGTCGCTGCATGCTGGTGGTCAGGATACCCGTTGAAGCCGTGGGTGCTGGCTGGCTGTGTGACTCGCCGCTCGAGAGCTTGAAGAAGTGATGATGATGACGTCACGCTGATGTAGTTGCACGAAGGCTGCGCTGACGTTCATACTCGGGGTCACCAGTATAGAGGCATGAGGAACAGGGTGTAAAGTTCACTCATCCTCCATAGAAAAGGGAGGATCCTCCGACCAGACGGGTGTCGTGTATGGTGGGCAACTGCCCGACGGTTGATGTCGGGCAGTTGCCCACCAGACATGACAGGATGTTGTATATATGCTAGTTGCGCGGTAAACTCTGCTTGCGCGATGCAGGATTTTGCGTGACGTCAGTGTGCTGCTTAGTTCGCATGTGGCGATGTAGATACATAGTACGTTCCCGTGGGATAATTGCCTACTTCCACGCAGGGGAAGCCGTGGGCAAAACCTAGTATAAATTATATGTGCCAACCTTTGACGAATTAAAGCTCCCGCAGACAGGTGCGACGCGACTCCAGTATACTAATTTCTATAAAAAATTCATCGAAGTTGTTTTACCAGAATCGCGTCACACCATCGCGTCGCGTCGCGTCTGCCTGCTTCCGTAGACAGGCTTTTACGACCGGAGCGGCCTATTTTTTTGGGATTACTACTTAAAGAATTAAGTAGGTACGGTACGATAGTAGTACCTAGCTGTAAGATTAAAGGCTATTAAGGTTCCACGACATTTACCAAATTCATATATTCTTTTCTAAACAGTTCCTATTTGGCGCCGTCGACGTAAGATCCTAGTGCCAACCTTCAGCCCTAGGATAGTCGAAAACTTTGTCCATGTTTTCGCTGAACAGAGTGAAAAGCTGGTGAAGCAACTGAAGAATTCTTCCGGCATTGGAAAGTTCAGTATCTGGCCATTTCTCAGCTCTTATACCCTGGATTCTGTGTGTGGTAAGTCCAATTAATTATAGCCCTAAATAGTGTGAGCGACGTGCATGACATTATGCCTCACATTTTTTTTTACTTACAGAAGCTAATTCAGTTTCTCCCGTCCGATTGAGAAAGCATAGTTATTAATAAGTAATTACACAGGTATTTTCCCAACTACTAGAATATAAATCCGGAGCTCTAATTTACCTACTGTTTGAGCTTTTGGAGAACAGGATTTAAGGCTCGTGCAGACTAGCGCGATATCGCGGGCGCCCCAGGCAATAATATGCCTGTCGCGTCCGTGATGCCTCCTCAGTCTGCACGAGCCTTTACAGTATCGAAATGAAAAATAGTTGAATATTGTGGTTTTTCAATATTACAAAATTCAAAATTTTTGGTCAATTTTGAAATATTTATCAAACGATTTCAACAAAAATAGGACGAGTTATGGATTTTTAGATTCAGCATAAAAAAGCGTAGGTTTATTTTTAACCCTAAAGGTCAAAACCGAAGGCAAACTCACCGTTAGTTATCTGTCTAATTCTGGCAAGTAAATCGTTGAACTTTGTGCCTACGTGATTAAGATTGATGATAGTTCAAATTACCGTATAGTTTATCATACTTGGTACGGCTGAACGGCTCGGTCTAGATCCATTTGTCATGATAATTATTTGTACACGCAAACGTGGCCATTGCTCAGGCAATTTAACTTCATTTGTACAAAGTTTTATTTATCTATTTATAGTTTGTTGGACAGACTGTAATGTGTTTCTGATAGGAGAAACTATGTGATACCAGTTTCTTTGAATCGTAATTTATCTAGAAGGAATCATTTTTGTAATTTCTAACGTGACGTGTTATTGTGAATTTCCACGTCCACGTCCATAAAGTGTATGGAAATAAATGCAAGTTATAACGTTATCGTGGATGGAAATATAAAAGCGTCTTCATATATATTTACATACATTTTACTTCCCTGTGTACTTCATCGCGTTAATTAATTTTTGATAATCTCCGATTTCGGGATTAGCTTTTTGATAATCTCCTTTAAATTACCAAAAAGCTAATCCTGAAATCGGTTACTATTCTTAATGTAACTTTGCGAATTGTGCGCTTTTATAATTTCTAACGTGACGGTATTATCGTGGAGTGGTAACCGATTTCGGGATTAGCTTTTTGGTAATTTAAGGGAGATTACCAAAAAGCTAATCCCGAAATAGGTTACTATTCTGAATTTATCTTTGCGAATTGTACACATAAAAAACCTAAAGAAAATTATTTGGAAAACAACCACATACTGAAGTTTAGGAACACCTTTATCAGGAGTTCATGGCTTTTTCTTACCGTGGACGAATTGGAATTTCACCTTTAATTGACAGAAACAACAATAGGAGTAAAAATCAACGCACAAGAGAACTCAGACCAACCGTTCCTAAATGCGATGAGCCGCGTGCTAAACCTGGTGTGCGAGAGGATCTTCCACTTGTGGTTACAACCAGACTGGGTGTTCAAGTGGTTCCCGAAGTACAAGAAGCACCAGGAGTACATAGCACTCATGCATGAATTTACTGATGAGGTAATTTTATGTATTTCTTCCTTTCTCGTGAAATATTTGCATTTGTAGTTGTTGTTGAAAACATCACGTTTAGCTACAGAAGGGATGGTGTTCGCGATTTGTCACTTGTTTCTACCCAATACTCAAAGCCTTTCTTACACATGTTTTTTTTACCCGACTGCCCCAGAAGGAGGGTAATGTTTTTCGAGAGTTTGTATGTATGTATGTATGTCTAATTCTTTGGCACGCTCTGTAGCCTAAACGGCTTGATGGATTTTAACATACTCGTAAGAGATGTCGTTAGATTCGCGTTCATTGTGGGAGTAACATAGGCTATATCCTCGTAAGGCCCAACCCAAATTTAGGTCGATATATATTTTTATGATTAGATATATAATTTAAATGATTTTAAATAGTGTCTCGGGCCGGAGTGTCAAAATTTTTTTGTCATTAAATTAGGTCGTTGGGCCTTACGAGGTAAATATTTATATATTGCTCCTGCAAATACAAAAAAAGGGGGTGGAGGGTTTTTTTTTAAATAAATTATAACAATACCTATTGATATCAAATCAAAGCTAGTATTGAGTCAATTCCATATTTATATATATTAATAAAACTAAAAAGCTTAAAACAAATTATTTAAAAAACAAAAATTCCGACTGAACACATAACTGAAAAGAGGAAAACAGGCATTATAATCTATAGAAAAAAAAAATATTATATGAGTGGAACGACTGCTATAGTTATCATCAGGATAGGCAGCTGTCCACTGCTTGGCATAGGCCTTCCCAATAGCAGGCCTAACTCGATCCTCGGCTATTTTTATTCAGTTGCTACCAGCCATAGGCGCATAAGATTGTGTATTTATTTTAGGTAACCTAAATGGGTGTTGAAGAACTTATTTATTTACAGGTTATTGTAAAGAAGCGGGAAGAATTGCAATTCGAAAAAGAGTCTAGAACAGAGGTGGATTATGAATTTGGTGAGAGCATTTTTTGGACATGTCACTGATAGCAGATATTGATTTAGCAATCATCTTGATTCTACATAGTACCTAAGGCAACAAAAGATTAATATTGTTTATTTTTTATTGCACCCTAAATTATTTTTCAAAATCGAACATAAAACAATAATAAAAATATAATAATATTGTTATTCTAGATTTAAGATCATACAAGAATCAGACATTCCTAGACCTTTTAATACACTTATCTGGCGGTGAAAAAGGGTATACCAATGTGGAGTTAAGAGAAGAAGTGTTGACCCTTACTGTTGCTGGGACGGATACATCTGCTGTGGCCCTGGGGTATACATTGCAGCTGTTGGGAAAATACCCGGAAATCCAGGAGAAAGTGTATGAAGAGTAAGTGGTTTTTTACTTGTGTAAATTGAAATGCGTGTCTTTCGGCTAACCGTCTCAATTCTGGATAGATCATGTTAGAACGCGAAAAGATTGGTTGCAATGATGAATAATTTTAATCGGTCGATCTGGCAATCTGGCCCTCAAGTCTGCTATTACAATAGTGTCATAATGGTCTGTTCCGATCCTCATTAATGACGCCATTATATTAGTAGATTACCAAACTTGTCAAAATCAACAATTTATAAAATCAATGATAGACCATTCTGACACTATTGTAATAGCAGACTTGAGGCCCAGATAACTAAACAAAAGCATGTAGAAATGAACGATATTGAATCGTAAATCAAAAGAAGTTCTCTGCTGAAGAGCTTCCACATTTATTGTTTGGTAGACTAAATAAAAATCCAAAAGAGCAGGTAAGATTGTAAAGCGCAGATCTTTACCGGTTGGTCAAAAAACTCTTCGGAAAAGAAACCTAATGAGCGTGCATTATTGTATTCAATAATATACAGGGTGTCCCACGACTTTGCCGCATGGAAGGCAAGTAAATAAAAAGGCAAGTACCTTAAATACTGTAGATAGAAAAAAAATCTGAATGAAGACTTCTGTGCCGATGGACGGGCTCAATCATATACATTTCACGGATGGGTTTTAGTCAGCAAGAGACTGACACACCCTCTCGCTCTGCCCAGAGCGGGAGAAGTTATTAGATAATTTCCTATCCAAAAATATAAAAAAAACCGTTATTAAGTTAATTATTATTCTGTGAAAATAACCATTATATTATGAGGTTCTCAGGGTTTAGCTGTTATGAATAATAATTATAAACTAACATAATTTATAATTTATTCCGTATTTTATGTAGATTCCTTGTTAATAGTAATTAATAACAAGTAGAATAATACGTGTAACTTGATTGATAGATTGACGTTTATGGATAATGGTAATAATCTTGGATTTGATTTTCCTGTGTCTAACCTAGATTAGTTGTAGATAAACTTAATTAGAAAAACTGTACAAAATAAAACAATCATGTCCATGAAGTCATGCAATTTAAAATTATGTAAGGACTGTTCAATGTTATTATTATAATTTATCATACACAGACAAGTGTAACAGTTTAATAGTATATTGCATAAGTATTCAATAGTATTTCCTACCGGGAGACAGCACTGGCTCTTGTAACACAGGTTAACCACCTAGCACAAGTGTCAGGGACTTGAGACATTTTGTAACTACTCTCATAAGTAATAAAAGATTATTATTAAAAGAGTAGCTGCGCCCCGCGATTTCACCCGCGTAAGTCTCGATCCCGATCCTTTACGACCTATTTTGATACCTACCAAATACACATACTAACATACAAAATTTCATAAAGATCGGTCAAGCCATTTCGGAGTGCGACTACAAACACCGTGATACGAGATTGTTATATATTCGAAGATTATATATTTTATTTTTATAGGAAGAAATCCTTGAAGCTATAACTACATTGGAATGTTTTAATATTTTTGCATCGTAGTGAGTCATAGGAGCTACTTTAAAAAAAAAAGGCTTTCGACACAAAAGTGCAATACATAATCAGCCTATAATGTTCCCACTGCTGGGACACAGGCCTCCTCTCTGTGAGAGGGAGTGGGCCGTAATCCACCACGCGGGCCCAGTGCGGGTTGGTAGATGTCACATGATTCACGATTGCAGTTCCATACAAAAGTGCAATACTAAGTCGGTGAAAATGTATGGAACAGCTGTTTTTTCAGAGTTGGTCCTATAGTAAACGTTATTCCTTTTCATGAGTACTACCTTGCCTTAAAGTATGCCCTCGTTTAACCTTACACACTGTATAGGACTTCAAAATAACTGGCAAAATTAGGGAGTACTTACCTAACCTAACCTAAACAATGTAAATAAAATGATTTAGTACTAATATAACAATTTGTATTCATATTGTTGTCTTTTTACAGGCTCTGCGAGGTTTTTGACGATGATCGTATGTTAGTCAAAGAAGATTTGACCAAGTTAAAGTATTTAGAGCGAGTAATCAAGGAATCTTTGAGGTTATTCCCACCAGTGCCGCTAATTATTCGGAAAGTCTTAGAAGATATTACGTTACGTAAGTGTTTTAAAAGATTAAAAAAAAAGAAAAAAGTGGTATGGATAAAATTTACCCATGCTGGAGTGAATACTCTTTTATCGAGATTTTTGTAAAAAAGAAAGCTTAGCACGAGAGAAGGAGGAAACGGAGGAGCGTTTAGTCTAAAAACCTAATCCCCCTCTCGTGCTAAGCTTTTTTATGGTGAACTAGAGTCAATAATAGTCATATATTTTAGTAATAGCTCAGATAATTTAGTAACAGAATCGCTGTCTACGTGCATCCGACTTCATCTAGTTTTTTAAATATAATTGACGTGTAAAAGTGTGTTTACAAACCTACTTACAGAAGTAAAATCATTTATTATTCATTTGACACCAGTTAGATCCGGTACATCGAGGTTACAGAGAGCATCCTAACTATCCTAATTATAATATATATATATGTATTTGTAATATTGTAGTGGTATGTAACCCACACATACACTCAAACATGTGAACTCATTTACCTATGACGTTTCACGCCTGAGTTCGAATAGTGTATCCAATACAACGAACACAGTTAGTCATCCAAAATGCCGCGTATTGACGCAGGCAATGGGTAGCCCATTGTCCGCATCACTACGCGTCATTTTATAAACGCTTTAATTTTAGTTATTGTTTATAAACCGTGTTTAGTTGTAGTAACTTTATTATTAAATTCATTGTGTAACACTTAATGAAAATTTAATTTCAAAACCCTATAGAACCCATCTTAACAAAACAAAAGTTCTATAATATTATAAATGCGAAAGTGAGTGTTTGTTTGTTACGCTTTCATACTAAAATGGCTGAACGTTGGATGAAACTTGGCACATGGGTAGGCCATAGCCATTTTTTTTTTCTGGTGGAAAATCATCAAGTCATCAAACTTCTCCCGCTCTGGGCGGAGCGGGAGGGTGTGTCAGACTCTTACTGACTAAAACCCACCCGTAATCCTTCCTGTTGCCTGTGTTGCCAGGGGCCTCGGTGACCCATTAGAGGCCATGGCCTGGAGAAGGATATAGGCTACTTTTCATCCTGGATCACAGACGTAGTTGCAGGCGACAGCTAGTAATAATAATTAGAGATAACATGTAGTTACTTACAAGATATATACATACATAACATCACACTTGTAATCCCTAAAGAGGCAGAGGTTTAGTTATAATTCCACATATTGTTTTTTTGTGATCTTCATTTATAGTTATCATCATTTATCTTCTACAGCATCCGGTCGCATTTTGCCCGCTGGTTCGGGCGTAGTATGCTCAATATGGGGAGTCCACCGGGACCCCAGGTACTGGGGTCCAGACGCCGAAGAATTCGACCCGGATAGGTTCTTGCCTGAGAGATTCAACCTGGAACACCCTTGCAGTTACATGCCTTTTAGTAATGGACCTAGGAACTGCCTTGGTAAGTAACTATTATAGGTGATAAACGCACGAACAACAACGCGTACATATGGCTCGACTATCCTTTCCATACATCATCATCATACTTGTTGCTATATATATTATATATATTTATGTGGTTACGTATAAGATTTATTTATGTATGTATGTATTGTATATGTAAATGGTACACCACTGATTATCTGCAGTATTGTCTCTCATTCTCCCTTTAATCCATCTAAAGGTTGTCTGTCAAAGATCGCTTTTAGCGGTAAGACAGCCCATTGTGTCACCCCTTGTAAAATTTCAATATTTATATCTGTAATTTTTATGTTGTACATAATAAATATAATTCTATTCTATTCTAGTTTTTACATTTGGACAGAGTGAGTGCGAAAGTCCTATACCATTTTATGACTTTGATACCTTTAAAACGACATTGGCATGACCTTCTATGCTTCTATATT
This sequence comes from Atethmia centrago, assembly GCA_905333075.3. Classification (NCBI taxonomy): domain Eukaryota; kingdom Metazoa; phylum Arthropoda; class Insecta; order Lepidoptera; family Noctuidae; genus Atethmia; species Atethmia centrago. The sequence continues at coordinate 21,883,445 of HG995374.1, read as the reverse complement.
CTAGATGTAGGAAAGAAGATGACTGACAGTGTACCTACATGTGTACCAACAATCCAGAATTAATTATCTGTTCACAAACTGAGTAATTCTAAAAGCAAATAGTTGTGTATTCTACAATTCATTATTCATACATTCTGTAGCCATCGCTTCTTTTGTCGTAGGTTAGGTAGATTGATAGATAAGGATACCTCGAAGATTTTATAGGTTTACCTACTCAAGTTTCTTGGAATCATTCACAGACCCCAAGTAATAGGGAACATGAACCCCTTGCTGAATAGCCAATCTTTTCAAGAAGAACAGAGAATCTTAGCTTTATTGTTATGAGTATTATAGTTTTAATTGAAATTCTCTTCTCCACAGGCTACCAATACGCGTTGATGTCAATTAAAACAGCGTTGTCAACGGTACTGCGACAATATAAAGTAGTAGAAGACAGAGAAGATGGTCCTATACCAAGAATTAGGGTCAAACTCGATATTATGATGAAGGCTGTCGACGGATACCAAGTGGCATTGGAAAGAAGAGAAAAATAAAACGTTTCTACGTGACGTCTTTGGAAAGCGCGGGAAAATGTACACCTTTTTTTTGTGTACAGTCAGCGTCAATAATATCGGACTAACGGACTGTTCAAAATGATCTAAACAACTATGAATATTAAATATTAACTCAATGACACAAGAGCTGTTTCAAAATGAAGAAAGTACACGACAACTGTTATTCTGACAAGAATTTTATCAAATCGAGATAAAGTTTAATTTTCTTAGTTGTTGAGATCATTATGAACAGTCGGTTCGTCCCGATATTTTTGACGCTGACTGTACCTGACCGATAGAAACTACTGATTTACTGATTCGCAGATTTACTTTATTGTTTGTGTATTGCGTTCTAGTATATACAGCCAGGTTCATACGGAAGTATTATTTTAGATTAAAATAATTTAAAATATTTTTGTTGGTTTTATTTTTCAACATAATTTATGCTTCTGAATTTTCCTGAATAGTTTCCTATGAATTGGTACTTACTTGTTTTTATTTTAATGCCAAGGCAAATGCGCCAACCATAAACAATAATTTTATGCATGAAGTTTGTTGTAAAATGGATGGATGCAGTTTGCTGCAGTTATCCATAGAGTAATTTCTTATTTTTAGGGTTCCGTAGTAAACAAGGAACACTTATAAGTAGTTTGCCATGTCCGTCCGTCTGTCTGTCCCCGCTGTAGCTCAGAGTCGCTTAGTCGGTCTAGAAAGCTGTAATTTGGCATAGGTATACATATTAATCACGTCGACAAAGTGCTAAAACAAAACTCGAAAAAAAAAAAGACAGGGTTCTTCCCTTGCACGTGTAGTGGTAGTGAGGTGGCTAGCGTGTCGGGTTCTGCCGAGGTGTGAAATGACACAAGTTTATTGCACAGTTCACAAGCAGTACAGTAAGAAGTTGAAGGGAAAAGCATAGATAGCACAAAACGCATAAGCGTTAGCGGACGAGCAGTATTACAGCTTAATGGTTCGCGTAATTAGGCTTTTTTTTTTGGATGGGAAATCATCAAAAACTTCTTCTCCCGCTCTGGGCGGAGCGGGAGGTTGTGTCAGACTCTTACTGACTAAAACCCACCAGTATTCCTTCCTGTTGCCTGTGTTGCCAGGGGCCTCGGTGACCCTTTAGTACCTTCCCGCGACCCCGGGCGTATTTAGGCTTAGGCGCATGATACAGAAAAGCTAGCGCTCCGCGTCACAGAGGTTTAAGGATACGTCTACCATGAGTTGTTATCGAAAAAATGCTCGCTAGCGTAAAACTCGCTACGTATTAACGTGGTTTAAAAAATTTGATAATGCTGGGACCATGAGTTTTACGGTGTCATACGCAGACGCTAAGGCAAGCTTGATAGATCGTGTCGTGTAGCTAACTTCACTCCTTATGTTTTGTTTCTTTCTTTCTCAGTAGCAAGAAGAGAGAACGACTCAGAAGTAGGTCGACGACTGACGCAGGAGTAAAACTCATCAGTCACATTTTGGAATCCTGGGAGAAATTCCAGGATGCCATTGGCATTTTCTGTGACCTCTCAAAAGCGTTTGACTGCATTGACCACAATACACTGACCTGTAAATTAAACCACTACGGAATTCGTGGACAAGCTGCTGATCTTGTTCTGTCCTATCTATCAAACAGGCAGCAAAAAGTAAACGTTAACGGGGCGACGTCCTCGGGGTCTCTAGTAAAGATGGGCGTGCCCCAAGGTTCAATTCTTGGCCCTTTCCTATTTCTAGTTTATATTAATGATCTTCCTTACATGATGGCAAACTTATCGAATATAATTCTATTCGCTGACGATACTTCTCTTATTTTTAAAATAGATAGAAAAAATCCGGATGTCTTACACGTCAGCGATAGTCTGGATATTCTTTCGAAATGGTTCGCAGCTAATAATCTCTTACTTAATGCGAACAAAACAAAATGTATTAAGTTCTCACTACCAAATGTACCCCAAGTGGCTCTAAATTTAAAACTTGATGGCAAGAGAGTTGATGCTATTACAGAAACTATATTTCTAGGAATTACTCTAGATTCAAAATTGCAATGGGGAGCCCACATTAGAGCTCTTTCAGGTAGATTAAGTTCAGCTGCATATGCAGTAAGAAAAATTAGACAGTTGACTGATATAGCTACGGCTAGGTTAGTATACTTTGCTTATTTCTACAGTATTATGTCTTATGGCGTTCTGCTGTGGGGATCGGCAGCTGATGTAGATTCAATTTTTATCTTACAAAAGAGGGCAATCCGCGCAGTCTATAGAATGGGTCCTCGTGAGTCCCTTAGAAACAAATTCAAAGAAATTAATGTACTAACTGTCTTTATATCTTAGAAAGTATTTTGTATGTTCGCAACAACTTATGTCTTTTCAAAACAAGAAGTGATTTCCATAATATAAATACACGTAGTAAACATGAAATTGTGATACCCAAATTTAGATTAACAAAAACAAGCAAATCATTTGTTATCAACAGTATCCGCTTTTATAACAAGTTGCCAAAGTCAGTTACAGAACTTAGCGATGGAAAGTTCAAAACCCACATCAAACGCGTCCTTATCAAAAACGCATATTACAAGATTAAAGACTACGTTGAAGACAAGGAAGTTTGGCAATAATTCCTTCTGCACATGTGGCTTCCCTGGTACATCAGAAACGGCATAACTATGGAAATATCTATTAACTGCTCCTAAATATCTATTAAATTACGATGTTTATTATTATTATTTTTTAGACATACTTTTTTGACATTATATTTTCACTATTTGACATTATATACCTACAATTTATATTTCAGACTTAATATTGTTAATATTATTTTACATGGATTCTTGTGTACGTTGTGAATGTGAGAACGTTGTAGGCTTAATAGACTAGATCTTTTTTTCTTTAGACCGTTTCCTTTTCTCTTTTTTTGTTAAGTACTTCTCGACAGGCCTACACTGTTCTCCCATACCTAATTTGTGTAATTTGAAAACATTGTAAAAGCCAATTATTTTTTAAAGAGTAACCGTGGAGTTTCTTGCCGGCTCTTCTCCATAGGAAACGACCAATTGGAACCGTGCACCTAGCTTCTGACGTTTCATAAGTGCCCATGTAGGTTTATGTGAAATAAAAATATTTTGATTTTGATTTTTGAAGCTCTTAAGACAGTTAAGTCTCACGAAATAAACCGACTAAATAGAAAGGTCGGCGGTTGGTGGACTACTTAGGTTGTTGAATTTGTAGTTTGTAGTATAATAATGTGCCTGTCGTCATCAATTTGTAAATTTGTTTACGTTTTGTGGTCCGTAACGTTTTTGAATTAAGTTTAAAGTGAAATAAGTTTACAAATTCATATATAATACAATGAGGACCAGTGGGTTACAATTTAGTATAGTGTATAAAGAAATTATTGTTTTAGTTCAAATTAAACTCTTTGTGTTTACTTCAATTCCGTAACATTATTCCTCGTAGTTAAGCAAAAATCTTCAAACTCTTCTTTAGAGAGTCTGTAAATGTGACCTCGGAAAAGCTTATTTTATATGTTAGTACATATAAAATAAACTTTTCCAGACATTATTTTGACTTTAATAGACTCAAATAAGGATATCATTTTAATATAAACATATGTTTCACGCCTCAAAATGCTGGTGAGCTACGTAACTAGTAGAGCAAGCGTTTGTTTGATAGGTTCTGTCAAAATAGTGACTCACGGTGCCTTTTTGTATGGTGATAGCTGAAAAACGTTAGTGACTATCGAATAGATTACGTTAGGCTTACTACATATCGAAATCTATAGTGCTCATGGTACGAAGTTAAATTCTTTCTGTGACTACTAGGGGCGCTGTACAGTATTTCATACATGTATATCATTTACGGAGACGCTAGTGAGTTTTGGCTGTGTAAACTCATGGCAGAGCTACTGTTCGGTGCGGCTTGCGGCGGCGGCGGCGGCGGCGGTGGCGGCGCGCGCGCTTGTCCCGCGACCGCGCGCTCGCTCCTCAGCCGCCGCACAAAAGAACCGGTTGCTGTGACGCGGTCGCCGATGTCTACTATTAATTACATTAGCGCTGTCCGTTTGTTGAAGTGACTTTATTACATAGTTTTATTATATTAATTTAACAGGTCTGTTGTATACAGCACACTATCACTTATTTTAAACATAAATAAGTTGGTGAGTGCCACATCACTCCCTTCCAGAGACCGTCAAGGGCGATAATAATCTGGAAAGTCTTTTTTTCTACCTGATTTCGTCCGTATGACATTTGCGTCATCAGTTTTGGAAGTAGAGTTGGTGACTAGTGGTGTGGCTATGTTTGTGTTATTGTTATTGGTGTCAGTGTGTATATTGTTTGTGATTGTGGTTTGTGTGTCCTGATACCAATTCAGTCGTTGTTCCTTGGATATCCTCTTTGAAGGCACTTCTTATACCCAATAGGACCAGAGGAAGAGATTCGACCCAGTTCTCATTTCCATAACAGGTGATGGATGTCTTCAGTTTCCTGCTGTCCATTGCGAACTGCATAGTATGCTGTTGTTCTTCTATGTTTGAATCCGGCTATCTCTCACAATCGCTTGAATAGGGCAGACTCGAGTTGCCTGCCATAATCCGTGACGATTTGTGTAGGACAGTCAAAGCGTGAAATCCACCCATAAAAAAGAGCTCTCGCCACTGTTTCTGCCGAAATGTCCTTCATGGCTCAATAGCCATCGCGCATCGCATCGGCCTGAGGATTGCCTAATTTGATTGATATTGATTGGGTAAAGCGGTCGATGGCGGTGAGGCAGTACTGGTAACCCTGCGACAGTGGCAGCGGTCCGATCAAATCGATATGGATGTGCATGAATCGACATCGTGGCAGCTTGAAGTTGCTGAGCGGTGCGGAGACGTGTCGAGTGATTTTCGAACGTTGACAAGCTTTGCAATTTCGTGCCCACTCCCTGCAGTCTTTTCTCACTTATGGCCATACATAGCGTTCTGCTACCAGTTTCGCACTGGCGTTCGCTCCTGGGTGACTCAGCGAATGTAAACTATCGACTACTTGGCGGCGAAATTCTTCTGTTACATATGGTCTTGGTGTCTTGCTACTCTCATCGCAGTACAGTTCAGAATGCAATCAGGGCAGATTACTTTTTTGAGACACAACGAAGTACTGCCATTCAACACATTGTTTGAGCTCAGGGTCAGAGCTTTGTGATTTGGCTAACTCGTTCAAGTTGATAGGCTGGACGATTTTTTCTACACGTGACAAGTTGTCAGCTACCACATTGTCTTTGCCTGAAATGTGCCTAATGTCTGTGGTAAACTGCGAAATGTAATCCAGGTGTCTGAACTGTCTTGGTTAGCAATTATCCTTGCGTAACTGATATGCGTAACAGAGGGGTTTGTGATCTGTTTAAATCACAAACTCTCTGGCCTCAACCATATGACTAAAGTACTTAATGGCTTCGCATATCGCGAGCAGTTCGCGGTCATACGGGGAGTACTTCTGCTGTGCTGTGCTGAGTTTACGGGAACAGAATGCCAGCGGTTCCCAGGTGTAAATTTTCAGCTGCTGCAGTACTGTCCTCATAGTTGTGTCTGAGGCGTTCATCACCAAGGCCAGCTTAGCTCCTGCTTCTGAATGTGCTAACATTGCGGCCTCTGCTAGACCTCTCTTGCAAGCCACATATGCGGCATCTTCGATGGGTGCAAAAAATACGGGTTGGGAGCCCTTCACAGAACCTCCCAGTAGCTCGTTCAAAGGTGCTTGACGTTGCGCGGCGTCGGGGATAAAACGTCTGTAAAAGTTAATCATTCCCAAGAATCTTCTTAGTTCTCTCACCGTTTTTGGAGTTGGGAAATTGCTGATGGCTTCGACCTTTGCTGGTAGTGGTCTGGTGCCTTCTCCACTGATGCTATAGCCTAGGAACTTGATCTGCTTCACTTCAAACGTACATTTTGCAGGGTTAATCACCATCCCATATTCCTGCAATCTCGTGAACAGTTGACGGAGGTGGGTTTCATGTTTTTTTTGCTCTTTGAGTAGAACATAAAATCGTCTAGGTAATCGTAACAGAAGTCCAGACCCCGCAACATTTCATCGACAAAACGCTGAAATGTTTGTGCGGCGTTGCGGAGTCCGAACGTCATATACGGAAACTCAAAAAGACCATTATGTGTGCACATCGTGGTCTTCGGAATATCCTGCGGGTTCACTGCAATTTGGTTATATGCCTAACTAGGTCAATGGAAGATTAGACCTGAGCGCCAGCGAGGTTGTGACAGAAGTCGTGAATGTGACGGATGGGATATCTGTCTGGTATTGTACGCGCGTTTAGCATTCTATAGTCGCCACATGGACGCCAACCATTATCTTACTTCGGTGCAAGATGTAAGGGTGAAGCCCATGGTGAGTCGGAGGGTCTGGCTGTGCCGTTCGTCAGCATAGATTCAAACTCTTCCTTAGCGATTTTTAATTTATCGGGCGCCAACCGTCGCGGTGTACATGATACAGCCAGACCCGGGGTAGTGCGTATGTGATGTAAGGTGTTGCGTGTAGGTTTGTGTTTTATACCAGATGGTCGAGTAATGTTGGGATATTCCCGTAGTATATCGTAGTATGTAGTGTCACCTTCACCGATGAAACCTTGTCAGTGTACATCTGCTTGTGACCCCTGCTTCACATGTGAAGCAGGGGTCGCATGCAGACCTCTAGTAGAAATAACACTGCCGTTAGCCGCACAGAATTCGTAACAAGTTTTATTACGACGTTCATTGATTGCTGACCTGGGGAGGACACAGACGTCGCTACCGGTGTCGACGAGGTATCGCCTCTTCGTGATTTGGTCTGTCACAAATAAGAGACTAGAACTGCGACAGTAGTTGGTCGCCGTTACTGACTGCCTGACCCTTTTCCCGAGTAATCACACGGTTTACACACTTGGTTGACTTGTCGCCGAACTTGTGTTGTTACTAACAGGTCGGGAATTTCCTGTAGTTGGAGTTGGTACGCCTGGATGGTAAGTGCCCCTGACTTCTACTGCTCGGTCTATGTGGCGGCCGTGACAGTCTTTCCACTTGCTTTTTTAGTGCTTGTATCTGTTTCATCAGCGGCGCGGAAATTTGGCCACCCATCAGGTCGGCACTACTGCCAGGCGAAGCAAACGGCAATGACGTTGATGCGACTTGTGTTGAGGATACGATGTCGTAGATCCAGTCCGCCAGGTCTGCTACCTCCTCCAGAGTTGCTTTGGACTGCGACGCGATGATATATTGCGTGCCACTGGGTAAACGGCTGGTCCATATCGTCCGCAAAAAGTCCTCTGGCATATTTGGTCCTGCCAGGTGTTGCAGTTGACGCAAGAATGCCGACGGCTTGCGGTCGCCGAGCTCCTCGGGAGTGAGTAGTTGCTGCACCTTCTTCTCCCTTGATGCTGACAGCCTCTTCAGCTAGTGAAGAGGTTGTCCATTTTCAATCGCTCGTACTTGTTGGGAGCTGCGGGGGCCGTGATGATGTCCTCGAACTCTGTCGCGTATATTGGATCCAGACCACCAATAGCGTGGAGGAACTTAGTGGTGTCGCTGGTGATATTGGCTAACGCAAACTAGCTTTCTAGTTGACAAAACCAAAGCGCTGGTCGGGTTAGAATGGCGGTACCCTCACACCGACTCGAAAAACGTCACAAAACTGAGTGTCTTTACCCGAGCCTGTCTCGTTTTGCTTTTCCTGACTTGTCCTGTATTCTTCCGGGGTCATCAATGTAGTTGTGTGGTAGTGAGGTGGCTAGTGTGTCGGGTTCTGCCGGGGTGTGAAATGACACAAGTATATTGCACTCACTTCTATTGTTTATTGTTCACTAGCAGTACAGTAAGAAGGTGAAGGGAAAAGCATAGATAGCACAAAATGCACAAGCATTAGCGGACGAGCAGTATTACAGCTTAATGGGTCGCGTAATTAGGCTTAGGCGCATGATACAGAAAAGGTAGCGCTTCGCATCATAGAGGTTTAAGGATTGTTCGGTGCAGGTCACAGCGGCGCGCGCGCTATCGAGGGTCCTTGGTCCCGTGCTCGCCCCTCGGCCGCCCGAAACAAAAGAGCCGGTTGCTGTGACGCGCTCACCGATGTCTACTATTAATTACATTATAACGCTGTCCGTTTGTTGAAGTGACTTTATTAAATATTTTTTATGGATAATACATTTATTTACATAACCAAATTACAAGATGATTATTAACATTAACTAAATTAAATTAAAACTAAGTTAAGCTTAAAAAAGGCCCTCGGGGCATTGTACTGAGGATTTTTTATTATATTAATTTAACAGGTCTGTTACACACTATCACTTATTTTAAACATAAATTAGTTGGTGAGTGCCACACACGTAATGTGGGGATGATATTTCTTTTTCTCGTCTACCCCATGGTGTCGGGTATCGTTGGATAGGCCGTAAAAAAGGTCCCTCCTCGCTGCCAGCTAAATTGTTGTTTATGGAGATGTGAAAAAATTCATGCCAGTAGTAGAAAACATTTTTTTTTGTATATGTTTTTCATTCCTAACACTTACATATTCAAGCTTTCTTATGATTTCCTACTGGCACTCATGTTTTGTATCGTTTGCATATTAGTACGAAAATTCCTTAAAAAAAAAACCATTATCAATATTGGAACGTCAGAAAATTCTTAAATTTTTTTTCCTTTACTGATTCGGAATTGTTCAGTGAGATAGGAAAAACATGGAGGCGCCGCGTTATTCTATCGATGCATTTGCTTATACAAATATGAGTGAAATACGATACAGAATGTGAAATATCGTTTTGTCTCATTCTTTCTAATAAAATAATCGTATTTGATAAAAGAGACAACAATATTTAAGTTGTTGCTGATTATGGTAATATTTTGTCGTGAGGTTGTGACTGTTTGTAGGTAGGTGCCATATCAGCCATTTTATGCGCCAAGTTTCGTGGTAGCTTTGCTATCCTTTTGTATTATTGAGATTTGCGAGAAAATTACGAGGAGTTTACCTTTAATACTGCATGTGGATGTTGGAAAACAGCAATTCAACATGCCTGTGTGTTGTTTTGTGAAGTGGAGTGCAAGAAAGAATAAAAATCAACGTCGATTATCTTTACACAGGTTAGTAGCCGGTTTTCATGCAATAGTACATAAAATAATACACTTTAGCTGTTATTTTTAATAATTGTATTGACTGTGGTGAGTTTCCTGATCTTATGAAAAACAGTAAAATAATACGGTTGTCTAAATCGGGTAGTACATCAGACCCTACTAATTATAGACCTATTTCAGTGCTACCTATCTTTAGTAAAATTTTCAAGAAACTTATTTTAGATCAAATTCAAATATTTTTCAATAAACATAAGTTAATGCATAACAAACAGTTCGGTTTTACAAGGGGTCGTTCGACTACTGGTGTTGAACTTTTAGGACATATTTATAATGCATGGGAGGATAAATGCGATGCTTTGGGTATTTTTTGCGATTTGTCCAAGGCATTCGATTGCGTTCTTCACGAAACTTTGATCAGAAAACTGCACCACTATGGAATCCGAAACGCCTCTCTGGATCTTCTTACTTCATATTTGAGTGATAGGATTCAGAGAGTTGATGTTAACGGAAAAAGATGACCCGGATCTGCAGTAATAATGGGGGTCCCCCAGCGCTCAATTCTTGGCCCATTTTTGTTTCTTATTTATATAAATGACTTGCCTTGCCTCATAAAGGATAATCATGATATAGTGCTGTTTGCAGACGACACTTCACTTTTATTTAAACTCAAACGTCAGCAGTTGGTTACTGACAATATAAATAGTGCCCTCGAAAAAGTAGTTAACTGGTTTAATGTTAATAACCTACTTCTTAACGAGAAAAAAAACAAATGTATTAAGTTTACAATACCTCATGTTAGACAAGTAAAAACTAGTGTTCTCATAAAGGGTGAAGAGTTGAACCCCGAAGATACCACTGTGTTCTTAGGGCATAACTTTGGATGCCAAGCTTCAATGGGGCCCCCATATAGATAAATTGTCAAAAAAGCTTAGCTCTGCAGAATACGCCATTAGAAAAAATCGTGATTTAACTGATTTAGATACAGCCCGTTTAGTATACTTTAGTTATTTTCATAGCGTAATGTCGTACGGTATTCTGTTATGGGGAAATGCCGCCGATATTCAGACAACTTTTGTTTTACAAAAAAAGGCAATCCGTTCAATTTATAAATTAAGTCCCAGATACTCCCTCAGAGACAAATTTAAAGAGATTAATATAATGACTGTAGCTTCACAGTATATTTATGAAAATCTTTTGTACGCACATAAAAATATTAATTTGTTTAAAAAATACAGTGATATCCATAATGTAAATACTAGGAACAAACACAAATTTGTTGTTCCTACAACCAGGCTCGAAAAATCACAACGGACGGAGCTCCGGCGGGATCTCATGGCGTCATGGAAAGTACGGTTGTCGCAACCCAGTGCTGGGCACGCCACGATTGCGGCGATAAGTCCCCTCTTTGAGGAGTGGCTGGAGAGACGCCACGGCGTCCTCACCTTCCGCCTGACGCAGGTCCTCACCGGACACGGCAGCTTCGGGAGGTTACTGTGTCGGATAAGGCGGGAGGAAACGTCCGGGTGTCACCACTGTGTGGATCGCCCGGAGGACACGGTGGAGCATACGGTGGAGGTCTGCCCTGCTTGGGCAGAGCACCGCCGTGTCCTCGTGGAGGCGATCGGCGGCAGAGACCTCTCGCGTCCGGCCCTGGTTCAGGCCATGGTGCGGATCGAGAGGGCATGGGCAGCCGTCACCTCCTTCTGCGAAGCAGTAATGCTCGCTAAGGAGGAGGCGGGACGGTTGAGGGAAAGGCAAGTTTCGCGCCCTCTCGCCCCTAGCCGCCGCAGGAGACGCCCAGGGCGTCGGGAATCCCGGGCGGATTTCCGGCCACCGTAGGCGCGGGCTTGCGGACGGTGAGCAATGGGTAGCTCACCGTCCGGTAAGGACCAGGCCCGGGTCGACGGCGCGTTGTATTCCACGCGCGCCTCAAAGAGATGTCGTCAGCACATAATATAGTAGGGGTCCACTAGGGCCGGTGCCTGCCGGGGTCGCGGGGAGGTACTTATGGGTCACCGAGGCCCCCGCAACACAGGCAACAGGAAGGAATACGGGTGGGTTTTAGCCAGTAAGAGTCTGACACACCCTCCCGCTCCGCCCAGAGCGGGAGAAGTTATTTGATGATTTCCCACCCTCAAAAAAAAAAAAAGGCAGCTCGTTTAGATGTCAATGTATACGTTTTTATAATAAACTTCCTAGCCACATTCAAGAACTAAGCCTTAATAAATTCAAATGTTTTATAAAAAAGATTATATTGAGGGCAAAAAGGCTTGGGATTGAGCTGCTCCAATAAATTTACAGTGAATGTTGTTTTTTTTAATCTTTTATTTTGCTAGCTATTTATATTTTCGTATTCTACATATATAACATTTAATATAAACAATGACATGAATATTTACTTTGTAAAGTATTATATTATTTTAATTATTAGGAATGTGAGGACTATGTGGGTCATTGTTTTTTTTTGTCTCTTAGTTAGTTTTTGTTAAATATTGTGAAATATAAAATATAGAAATACAATATTTTAGACTGAAAGTACACAGTTATTTTATTATACGTGACAACATCAAAGTATAAACAACTGTATCTTAGCAACTACTGGTCTGCCATAGATACTTCACATCCTCGGAACTTTTTAGAAGAATATTAAGGTAATATATTCTTCAATCCCAATGCTGAACTTAAATTATGCAGCCTGGGGCCAAACAGTGGTTTGGTTACAGATGTTCTATGTCACGAAGTCCGTTTGGCTATGAATGTTGTCAAGCGTGCACATGCACATTGTTTTTGTGTGCGTAACCTCGAGAGCGCTCAGTGTCGATCGGGACACGGTCCGGATCAGTAGTGGTTTTTAGTTCGCACCAAATTGTTTCACGGAGTAAGGTCAGCATGGCAACAAAACGAAGAAGAGTTGTCCATAGTGAGGTAATATTTATTTATACGTTTTCAATTAAAATGTTATACAAAGATACTTAATATAGCAATAGAAGTATTTATAAAATGAATGTTTTTTTGTGTTATAAAATGTTTATATTACTTAATTATTTTGATTACATTTTGTTTTAGGGTCGAAACATGATAGCTAGTGTTTATCATTTTCTGCGAGAAGAATATGAGTTTACAAAATCATTAATGGAACTCAACTGTGATTTGTCTCATTTACGAGGCATTACACGCCGTACAGCTGAAGCTACGGGTGTGAGCCAAAAACAGTTCAAAGAATATAAGAATAGAAGAGAAGGAATTGCCATCCACTTCATCAAAATTCACTTCACCTATGAAGAAAAGGAGAAAGCGAGATAATAAAGTGGATATAGATAATTTTACAGCCGATGTGGTTCGCAGTACTGTACAAGATTTCCATATTGTCCATAAAGAAATTCCAACATTAGCTAAGTTAAGAACAGCATTGAATGAAAAAATCGGATTCGAAGGTTGTTTAGAAACTGTTCGCAAGTTACTGTTGAAATTAGGTTACAAGTGGCGCAAAACAGAGAACAACCGTAAAGTCTTGACGGAGCGTCATGATGTACAAATGTGGCGTTTAAAATATTTAAAAAAAATAACAGAGTACCGCTCTCAAAGTCGGCCCATTGTCTACACCGATGAGAGCTACGTCCTTTCGACACACGTGCGAAACAACACCTGGGCAAAAAAAAGGAAAGAACTCCGTTTTTAAAAAAAAATAGCACAGGCACTCGCTTTATTTTAGTGCACGCGGGAACCAAGGATGGTTTTATTGAAAATGCTTCCTTGGTTTATAAGGCCAACTCAACAGCTGGTGATTATCATTCAAATATGAGCTATGATAACTATTTAAAATGGCTAAATGAAAAGTTGCTACCCAATTTACTTCCGCGCTCTGTCATTGTCTTAGACAATGCATCTTATCACAACACACGGGCTGAACGACTACCGACGCAATCTACAAAGAAAGCCGATATGCAGCAATGGCTCAGGGATAAGGGTATAGCATTTGATGAATCTCTTCTTAAATTGGAATTGTACGATACAATAAAGAAGTACAAAGCCCAACACGTAATCTACAAGATTGACGATTTTATAAAAAGCAAGGGTTTTGATGTCTTACGCCTTCCCCCTTATCACCCAGAATTAAATGCGATTGAAAATATTTGGGGGATCGTTAAAAATTATGTCGCATCTAAAAATATCGAGCAAAACATGACGAATACGGAAAGACTGATCAATGAAAGTTTGGGCCAAGTTAGCAGTGAAACGTGGCAAAAAACTTGTGCTCATGTTGAAAAAATTGAAAAAGACTACTTGAAATATTTTGATCTCGATTTTGAATTTATAATCAATGTACAAGATGATTCTGACGACAGCAAAACGGATCGGAAATCGAAAATTTATCTGATAGTGATTGAAAATACTGAATAGTCCTACTTGTTTCGTTTCCATTGTGTAACACCAATGCTTAATTAAATGCCTACATATTCTTAATATTTTTGTATTTATTATATACTTTTAAAACCAAAAATTTAATTTAGATTATTAAATCTCGACTTGAATATATATCAGATTTTTTTGCTAACGTTACCTACTTTTACACACACAAGCGCGCTTGCCGGGATACGTCACTACTACAATCAAAGCCGAACGGACTTCGTGAAATAGAATATCTGTAACATATCAGCCAACTGCTGCTCCGAAGGAACATGCGTTACGTTGAAGTCTCCGTTGCTAACACATTCTCTTACAAAAAAATGTTTTAGCTTGATGTGTTTAGTGCGCTTGTGATATTCATACTTTGGATTGTGCGCAAGTTTTACAGCCGATTCATTGTCCAGGTTCAGTACTGGTTTCTCAATTTTAATCAAGTTATTAATAAGGCGACTCAACCATAAAATCTCTTGCGCCGATTCGCTTGCTGCTATAATCTCCGCTTCAGTCGAGGAGATGGAGACTGTCGTTTGTTTCTGGCTTCTCCAGCTAATAGCAGCTCCAGAGAATAAGCACACCATTCCAGATGTCGACTTTCCCGTAGTTTGGTCTCCTGCATGATCTGCGTCGCTGTAGCAGACTAAGCGTGGAGGCGACTTTTCCGTATAGGTTAGCCCATTCTGTTGGGTCCCTTTCAAGTATCGGAAGATCGCCGACCTCCCTAGCGGCGTCAGCGTAGTGTGCTACGCTGACGACACGTTGGTCCTGGCGCAGGGGAGGTCGCACCAGGCGGCGGCCGAATTAGCGGCACGCGGGGTTGCGACAATCGTCGAAAGGATCCGGCAATTGGGACTCGAGGTGGCCCTGCACAAGTCCGAGGCCATGTGTTTTCATGGTCCTCGGAACGCGCCACCGTTGGGGTCCCAAATAACGGTAGGAGGGGTTTCTATCGGCGTCGAGTCGACGATGAAGTACCTGGGACTCATCCTCGATAGCCGGTGGAACTTCGTGGAGCATTTCCGACGTTTGGCTCCCAAACTGGAGCGGGCGGGCGCTGCATTGAAGCGGCTCCTGCCCAATCTAGGGGGTCCAAACGCCTCCTGCCGGAGGCTCTACGCGGGGGTCGTGCGGTCCATGGCCCTCTACGGGGCTCCTGTATGGGCGCGCTCTCTGGCGCTGCGGCCAGCCCGCCGGTTGAGCGCGGCCCAAAGGGTCATGGCCATCCGGATGGTCTGAGGATACCGCACGGTCTCCTGTGAGGCAGCGAGCCTCCTTGCCGGATTGCCGCCATGGGATCTGGAGGCAAAAGTCCTCGCGCACGTATGGGAGTGGCGCGAGGAGGCGAAACGCCGGGGCATAAGTCCGCTGCCGCGAGAAATCGCGGCACAGCGGACGGAGCTCCGGCGGGATCTCATGGCGTCATGGAAAGTACGGTTGTCGCAACCCAGTGCTGGGCACGCCACAATTGCGGCGATAAGTCCCCTCTTTGAGGAGTGGCTGGAGAGGCGCCACGGCGTCCTCACCTTCCGCCTGACGCAGGTCCTCACCGGACACGGCAGTTTCGGGAGGTTCCTGTGTCGGATAAGGCGGGAGGAAACGTCCGGGTGTCACCACTGTGTGGATCGCCCGGAGGACACGGTGGAGCATACGGTGGAGATCTGCCCGGCTTGGGCAGAGCACCGCCGTGTCCTCGTGGAGGCGATCGGCGGCAGAGACCTCTCGCGTCCGGCCCTGGTTCAGGCCATGGTACGGAGCGAGAGGGCATGGGCAGCCGTCACCTCCTTCTGCGAAGCAGTAATGCTCGCGAAGGAGGAGGCGGGACGGTTGAGGGAAAGGCACGTTTCGCGCCCTCTCGCGGCGGGTTCCGGCCACCGTAGGCGCGGGCTTGCGGACGGTGAGCAATGGGTAGCTCACCGTCCGGTAAGGACCAGGCCCGGGTCGACGGCGCGTCGTATTCCACGCGCGCCTCAAAGAGATGTCGTCAGCACAAAGTAGGGGTCCACTAGGGCCGATGCCTGCCGGGGTCGTGGGAAGGTACTTATGGGTCACCGAGGCCCCCGCAACACAGGCAACAGGAAGGAATACGGGTGGGTTTTAGTCAGTAAGAGTCTGACACACCCTCCCGCTCCACCCAGAGCGGGAGAAGTTATTTGATGATTTCCCAACCTCAAAAAAAAAAAAAAAAGGATCGGAAGATGCGTTTTACCAGCATGATATCTTTGTTAGTAGGTGCTCCGAGGTTTCGAGATGCGACACCCAGAGCATATGAAATATCAGGCCTTGTGCCTACTGATAAGTATGCCAAAGCACCCACGGCTTGTCTATATGGGAAGCTGGCGTTGACATCCTCTTCCTCTGCCGTCTCATTTTCTTTGATGATTGGCGTTGGTGCTGGTTTGCAATTGGACATCCTATATTTTTCTAACACTTTCTTTGTGTAGGTCTTTTGACAAAGTGAAATGGTCTTGTCCTTACGGACATTGATTTCCATTCCAAGGAAGTATGTCGCAGGTTTCGTAGTTATCTTAAACCTTGTTTTCAATTCCTTGATAAATTCGTCTCCTGCTCTGGTTGTATTATATGCTACAAGTCCATCGTCAACATAAAGACCAATAAAGACTTTAGATTGTCCTCTGATTCGAACATATAAGCATGAATCCGCTTCACTCTGTTGGAAATCAGAATTTATTAAGAATTCGGCAATGCAGGTGTTCCAGCAGCGCGGTGCTTGTTTCAGACCATAGAGGCTGCGTTTCAGCTTGCAGACTCGTTTGGTGCCATCCTGATAGCCATAAGGTTGTTTCATATATATATCTTCCTTTATTGTGCCGTTTAGAAAGGCAGTTGAAACATCAAACTGATGTAGTTTCAGATTTTCTCGAGCAGCTATAGCAAGCAATGCTCGTACGGTGCTCAGACGAACCACTGGACTGAATGTTTTATCATAGTCAACTCCAGGTTGTTGGGAGTAACCCTTGATAACCATTCTGGCTTTGTACCTATCGACGGTACCATCAGGATTCATTTTAACTTTATACACCCATTTGCAAGGGAGGGCTTTTCGTCCTTTGGGTAAATCAACCAGATCCCAGGTTTGGTTGTCATGCAGTGAACTTATTTCATTGTGCATGGCATCTAGCCATTTTGTTTTGTTGGGAGATTCCATCGCTTCTTTGAAAGTCTCAGGCTCTTTAGGCTTGTGAAGATTTTCGATTTCTTCAGCTGCTGCCAAAATAAAATCATCGTAGCGCTTAGGAGCTGTGATTTTTGACCTGTCTCTTAAAACCCTCGTTTGAACGGTCGCATTTTCTTCAGCATCAGCATCAGGTTCATTATCATCGATAGCGGTAAAAGATCCGGAAAGAGATTCGTATTCACTTTCATTATTCGCTGGGTCCACTTGTCGAACGTCTTCAGTACTACCGACCAAACTTTGTTGCAGTGATTTATCTTGATCATCTGCGTCACTATCACTATCATGTTGCTGATCATTATTGTCAAGTTTAATATCATTTACCACCTTCATTATTCACCTTCATTATTGTCAAGTTTAATATCCACTCGCATGCGTGTTTCATTAGGTTGTTCGTGTGAAAACTCTAAATCGGTGAGAAGTCTGGAGATTGCATTTTTATTCGATTCATCATAGAACATAGTCTTCAATACCCTAACATCTTTTGAAGTTATGATGCTGTTCTTCGAGGGTATGAACACCCTGAAAGCTTTAGACGTTTCAGAGTATCCCGCAAACATGCCAGGAAATGCCTTTGGTGCAAATTTGTGACCGTTAGTGCCTTTCATCAGAACGTAAGTCTTGCTACCGAACACGTATAAATTATTAATACATGGCTTTCTCCCAACCCATCGCTCGAATGGCGTTTGGTTCTGAACGGCGCTGTTTATACTCCTGTTTGATAGGTAGTTAGCAGTGAATACTGCTTCGCCCCAGAATTTTAATGGTGCCTGTGCGTCAATCATCATTGCTCTCGCTTTCTCCACAAGGGTACGATTCTTTCTTTCAGCAACTCCGTTTTGGTTCGGGGTGTAGGGTGCGGTGAGACGTCTCTGTATCCCGCAACGTTTCAGATAAGCGTTGAACTGTTTGTTCACATACTCAGTACCATTATCTGATTGTAAGAATTTGATTTTGTTCCCAGTGTGCGTTTCCGCTAACTCCTTGAACTCTTTAAACTTTTCTAATACTTCGTTCTTGCTTTTAATCATGTAAATTCGACTGTATCTGCTATAGTCATCTATAAAAGTAACGAAGTATTTGTTTCCGCTTACTGTGGGCGTTCTGATAGGTCCACACACATCGCTATGAACGATTTCTAAGCGTTCTGTTGTTCGTTGAGTTGTTTTCTCACGGGGGGCAGGAACACGATGGAGTTTTGCTTGGATACAGATTTCACAGTCTGCCAAGGTTTCAGAAGCATCAAAGTTCAAGCCAAGCAAATTATTGTTTTTGAGTGCATGTTTCAGATCTTTGGCGTTCATGTGACCAAGCTTTCTGTGCCAGTCGTAGATGTTTGATGAGTTCGCTTTCTTTTTAGCAATTGGAATCGGAACAGTGTCATCATTATGATTAGCCAGATTGTTGCGCTCGTGTTTAATTGGTTTGATGTAATAAAGACCATCTCCTTGTTTAAATGCGGTGAGAGTTATACCATCTTTTGGCTTGTTGACCGTCGCTTTAGTGTCTGTGAAGAGGACAGAACAGCCAGCATCTGTCATCTTACTGACGGACATCAAGTTGGTGCACAGACTAGGTACATATAGAGTGTTTTGTAGCTGTGTAAGGGCTATACCATTACCATTTTTTGTTACAAAGGAGACAGTACCTTTTCCTTTAATCTCTGCAGTTTGTTTCTTAGTTGCAAAGTTTAGTTTTCCGGATGTTATCTCTATAGTCCTAAATAAGTCTCGTTGATAAGTCATGTGAGACGTACATCCGCTATCCAAAACCCAAATGTTGTTTTCAGATTTTTCGTTATGGGTAAGAAGACTCTGTATAGCAAAATTGTTCTTATGAGAACAGTTAGTATGTTTATTAGGCTTCTCACTGTTTTTCTTCCAGCAATTGGTACAAATTTTGTGATTCTTGCGTTTGAAGATGTTACCAGTACGTTTGCAAATTTTACAGGACGTGTATAGGGCTTCTTCTTGAAAAGAGGATTCAGGTTCGTCGTTATTGGTCATGTTTTGGCTATGACGTGCTTCACATTCTTCTATTATTTTAGTTTGAAGCTCCTCTGGCTTCGGAAGAGTGTCTCGCGATTCCATAGCGACTCTGAAATTCTCAAATTCATTTGAGAGACTGTACAACATCATGATTGTTAACAGATCCTTAGCTACGTCCATGTCTGCCAATTTGTCAACTATATCCATGAACTTGTTTAGATGAGTTCTTACATCGTGTCCTTCTAATTTCGTTAGGATAAGTTGCTTTAATAGGGATGCCTTTCGTGCAGGTCCCTTACTGGCGTACGTGTCTTTCAATTTTTCCCATAATGCTTTACCAGTAGTGCAATTTTTTATTTGTTTAAGCTCAGAAGGAGCGATTATAAGTATGAGTTCAGATCTCGCCTGTCTATCGCCTTCTTTATCAACCACTGCAGTATCCGTCTCGATGTATTTCCATAATTTGTGTCGTACGAGAACAGCTTCAGCCTGTATCACCCAAGTGTCGTAGTTCTCTCTAGTTAGAGGGTCAATTTTAGTGCTCGACATTTCGGGTACTTAAAACTTTTTATTTCGTACACGCTCTGCTACCATGTTAAATATTGTGAAATATAAAATATAGGAATACAATATTTTGGACTGAAAGTACACAGTTATTTTATTATAAGTGACAACATCAAAGTATAAACAACTGTATCTTAGCAACTACTGGTCTGCCATAGATACTTCACAGTTTTAATGATGGTCTGGCAGTTTGAGTACTTTATGCGGCCTACCCAAATGTCTTTTCTTTGGTATTGTTCGTCAAATCATTGAGCTCCTTAAGTTTTGAGTTGAGCTGCATGATAACTGACAAATGCGTGCACTGACTGGACAGGTCCACTCAAATCTGTGTGGTTCTTTTCTCGAAAGACCATTTCGGACACCAACCTACATGGTCCTCAAATGATCTGACCAAGATTATATCTGGACTTTAAAAGAGACTGTGACCTCTGAGTTTGTTTCGGCCTTTTTTCTCAGAGTAGTCAGATAGGAAAGGCCGACCTCATCTAGTTTTAAAAAATATGTTTGACGTGTAAAAGTGTTTGTAAAAACCTACTTACAGAAATAAAATCATTTATCATTTACATTCCATGAAAAAATTGTTACGGGATCATGAATGTATTGCTAAAGTATTGATATTTGGGTTAATTTCCATAAAGCAGACCTTTTTTAATATTTATTATTTCATTCGTTTGTTTACAATAATATGTCATAGTGGAATAGTGTTGTACCGATGCGAGGCGACGCCGTACCGTAATAGTTTCCGAAACTAGTTCCTCCGCTGAAACGATATCGGTTATAATCTGCGATGTTAACAGAAATTATTCTGCGTGTCTTAATCGGTCCGAGTGACCTTGTTAGGTCCGGCCCGTGGTTTACGGTCTGAGAGACCGTCCCACAGAGTTATAAGTGATCCTAAAACAAGACGTCAGCATTTTGTTATTTGTTTAGTTCCGCAGCTCTAACCAAAATGAATTATTGATAAAAATACTTGCATTTTTTATAGCTTTCCTAAAAATAAAGGGTTAAAGAAAAAGTGGCTAGAGGCTATTGGTGAAGAAAATATTAATCCCCAAAATAAAGAATGGTACCTACCTGTGTTCAGTTCACTTTGAAGAAAGCTGTTTCAATAGATCACTTGGTGTAATGAGATTACATAATTTACATAATAACTCTGTTCCCACAGTATTTTCGGTAAGTGTGTATTAAAATGATTAATTAATTATTATTTAGCTATTGCCCGGCCCTTTGGCCTGAAATAAATAAATGTGATTATATTATATTAGTAGGTACCAAATTTTTTTTGGTGCCCGCCAAAAACACTATCAAGAGTCATATGTTTTGTGTGAAACAAGCAACATTAAAAATTTGATGTTTCTGGTACATCTACTGTAATGCCTCTATTGCAGTTACCCCATCGAATTGTGGACACGATGTATATTTCACATTTCCTTGCATTGATCATTACACACTTGTATCATAATGTACTAGTGTAAGCCTACTTTTCTAATCAAACGTTATACTATAATCATTACCACACCAATAAACAAAGGTATAAAAATAATTCTTATTTAATTTTTAATCCACTACTCATTAACACATAATATAAACATTATCTTCTCTCACCAAGGAGAAGATAATGAAAGCCGCGAAGCCTAGTGAAAAACAAGATAATCACTAGATTTTCTTGTTTTTCATTAGGCTCCGCATACCTAACAGAAGCTACTGGGCTATGGCCTTCCAACGGATCTATCTATTCCTGCTGTTCACTTAAATATGTAAACGTGATGCAATTAAAAAGCGTTTTTTATTTATGTGCAGAAAACAACACGACATAAATTTTATTCTCAGGTAACAGAACGTAAGTTAACCTACTCATGTTTTCAATATCATACTACAATATATAATATATAATGAAAATAAAAGGAAAACTATCACAGCTAAGAGGGCTTTACAAGTTAATGAGTAGTAGTCGACCAACTTAAATTTGCAGTTGGAGAATTGGCTGTGGCAAGTTTAGGAGTCAAGAACTTTTCCTTTTGTGATCCAAAGAAGTAGATTAGATAAAGGAAGTTAGAACAAAAAAAAAACGAGCGAGCCTTACAGTAGTCGCGTACTTATAATCTATATAGTACTTACTAATTCCATGCTTTATAAAGTATTTACTTACTCCATGCTCAAACTGTAACCTCCTGTTACACACTTTCGTCCCTTTTCACCAAATCACTGCCACAGAAAGATGTTACACATCAAAAAGGACAGGTAATTTGGTTCGAACTTTTCGTCTTTTCTCATAGCACTAGTAGCAGATGGTGGAGCGACAAGTAAGATCTCATAGCACTAGTAGCAGATGGTGGAGCGACACGTAAGATCTCATAGCACTAGTAGCAGATGGTGTAGCGACAAGTAAGATCTCATAGCACTAGTAGCAGATGGTGGAGCGACACGTAAGATCTCATAGCACTAGTAGCAGATGGTGTAGCGACAAGTAAGGCCTTCAGCACTAGTAGCAGATGGTGTATCGACAAGTAACATCTCATAGCACTAGTAGCAGATGGTGTAGCGACAAGTAAGATCTCATAGCACTAGTAGCAGATGGTGGAGCGACAAGTAAGATCTCATAGCACTAGTAGCAGATGGTGTAGAAGAAGAAGAAGAATGCATTTATTTGTCAGAATATTGTACAAAGTTGTTATATGTGTATTACGATCAGAATATTCTGCCGTTTCCGGCGTACAAATATAGTGTAAGTGGGGCTCATCATTACATTAAAATTAAATTATTATTATAATTTATATATTTAGCGACAAGTAAGTCTCATAGCCCTAGTAGCAGATGGTGTAGCGACAAGTAAGATCTCATAGCACTAGTAGCAGATGGTGGAGCGACACGTAAGATCTCATAGCACTAGTAGCAGATGGTGTAGCGACAAGTCAGATCTTCAAGGCCGTGATCAGAAAGATTCTTCATTATATCCGGTTTTACATCACAAACGGTCTACCCATAGGAAACCTAAATATACCTCCTTACAGGCTTCGGGCCTTGCGGCCCTGTGTTCCCGAGGATGCTTTACCGAAGGTACACAGACACTAAGCCTGCCCGGGTCTTGAATGCCCTAAACCGGAAGTGTGTGAATAGAACTTAATACTACACATTACGCAGTAGAAACAGACAGAAAATTAAATAATATACAGCTAAAGTATATAGGAAGAGGTCCCCTCACGTTAATTGCATTTACGACACTTGTTACACATTAAACTCTTAAATATAATAATAGTTGTCGCTTCCTTGTGTTCTGAAGGTTGTATGTTAACCACACCGTGAATTTTGCGAACCTGTTTACCTGACTAGAATAAAATACGGGCCGCGATGGCCGGAGGAGAATGTTCTTACATATAAATCGTTGCGCATTTTCTCAAGACTGACATGCGAGTCGGCGCGCGCGCAAACCATGTTCCTATACTTCCTTTGATCTACACGTACTTTTCTTCCAAGTGTCCTATTAAAATTGACAAAATGTTTGTGTGGTTATTGTTCCTGGTTATAGTGTTGTGGACTGTGACGTTTTGGTATAGAAGGAGAAACATGTATAAGCTGGCCTCGGCTTTACCGGCGCCTAAGGGTGAGCTGCCTTTAATTGGGGTGGCGCACATGGTGTTCGGTAATACTGAAGGTGAGTTTCTCTTAAGAGGCCGACAACATCTAAAGCGCGGTCACTGTCGGACTGCATAGAAAAGAAAGAGAAGCGCGATGACAAAACGCTGGTAATTTAGTGCAAAATATGAAGAAATTATCGATTTACAAAAAGCTATAGATTGTATAAAAAAAATAAAACACTATTGTGCTAATATATTGCTTGTAGAATAATCTGACAAAAAATCAGAATGATTGCATGTATATTAGTATGGTTTTTAATCGTTAAAAGAAATGTTTAGAGGTATCTTCGTGATTTTTTTCTATCGTATCAAATTAGTTGTATTATGTTTTCAACACACTATCTACCTAGCATATATCCTGAAGAATAACATATATTTTTCTGATTTTGTTTACTGCAGTGGATCATATACTTTTAGGCATTATAAAACTTACAAAATTTGCGTTTAGGTCCTGTAGTCCCCTTAAATATGGATGTAACATGATAATTATATGAGTTACTGCTATGTGTACTAATCATAAACTTTCAAAATACTTAATTAATAATCTTAATGAATTGTGTTTTAAACGTTTTCTGGAAAAAAATATAATAATACTTATTATTTAAATGATAATAATAAATACTATTTATTACTGTAAATTGGTTAAATAAAACACATTTACTGGT
This sequence comes from Atethmia centrago, assembly GCA_905333075.3. Taxonomy (NCBI): domain Eukaryota; kingdom Metazoa; phylum Arthropoda; class Insecta; order Lepidoptera; family Noctuidae; genus Atethmia; species Atethmia centrago. The sequence continues at coordinate 21,859,382 of HG995374.1, read as the reverse complement.
AAAAAATAAATTATGTTTTAAAACTAGATGAGATCGGTGTTTCCTATCCGATCTCACTACTCTGAAAAGAAAGACCGAAACTCACTCCGTGGTCAGTCTCTTTTAAAGTCCAGACATAATCTTGGTCAGGCCATATTTAATAACTGCTTAAAATAAGCTGACTTACAATAACTTTTAATTTAACAGCGAATTGATTTCAATGCAAACTATAAGTCAGCGGCAACTCTAGAGCAGTGGTGGCCCAGTGGTAACGGCCGCAACTTAAGAGTTGTACGTCGTAGGTTCGAACCCAGATAGGCGCTTTACTTTTTGTAAATTATTTCGACACAACTGCGAAAACATCGGGAGGAAACCGGCATGTCCTAAACACAAAAAATCGAAGACATGTGGCATCTACCAACCCGCACTGGGCCCGCGTGGTGGATTACGGCCCACTCCCTCTCACAGAGAGGAGGCCTGTGTCCCAGCAGTGGGAGCATTATAGGCTGATTATGTATCTATGTATGAGCATGGGGACTTGGGTTTGATTCCCAGATTGGGCAGTGTTATTGAGTTTTCCATCAGGAATTTCTCAGTAGCAGCCCTGGATTTGTGCCCGGTTGATTCCAATAGGCTCGCCCCCTATTACAAGAGACATAAATATAATTCGCGAAATGTGGGTGTACTATGGGTCGACCTCTGCCTAACCCTTCGGGGATTACAGGCGTTATGTTATGTTATGAATCAACTTATGTCTGACAATAATCTGACAATATTGATAAACGCTAAAGCTGTTATGCCACTGTCGACCAAGGAGTCCAGGATTCGATATCCAGGTCAGGAAATGTTATTCCTGCCGGGGTCGCGGAAAGGTACTTATGGGTTACCGAGGCCCCCGCAACACAGGCAACGGAAGGAATACGGGTGGGTTTTAAAAATATTAAGTATAATAAATTTTTAAATATAAATTTTTAAAATATTAAGTATAATAAATTTAACATTGTTATAGGTGGAGATTTTAACATTAATATTTTAGCCAAAAACCTAAAAACTAACCAGTTTCTGGATCTCATGCTAGAGTACAAATTCACTCAACATATAAAAGTACCTACACGTATTACAAAAACATCCTCAACATGTTTGGATCTAATATTTACGAATTTCAGCGACAAAAATATGTTTACAACCGTGGAAAATTTCGGACTTTCGGACCACAGTGGAACAATTATAAACCTAATCATACCTCAACCAGCAAAAAAAATTACCTGGTACACAAATAAAAGAATATTTAACGAAGCGAACATTAATAAATTTAAATCTATACTAAGTACACAAAACTGGCACGACTTTATACAAGCAAACAATAATATAAATGAAAATTATAATTCTTTCAACAACCTCTTGATAAAAATCTTAAATCAATGTATTCCTACACGTAAAATAAAACTTAAAAATAACTTCAAAAAGTACTGGCTAACTACAGGCATTAGAGTTTCCTGCAAAAACAAAAGATTGTTAAAATTACTTTCCACTAAAACCAAAAACCAAATAATAACACAACATTATAAAACATATGAAAAAATATTAAAAAAATTAGTTACCACTGCGAAAAAATTACAATACATAAACAAATGTATAGTGTGAGCCGCATTAGCGTAGTACGCGTTACGGTTACATAAATAGATCGTCAACCTTTTTACCGTTCCGTAATATTTAAACGAGTTCATTAGCATAATAAAATAATTTTATTCGTCATGAAAACTTGTGCGGTATGCAATGATCAGTTCAACGACGGGGTCCAATGTCCGAGTTGCAAAAAACATTTGGATTTCTCTTGTGCCAGCATTTCCGAAAGTGGATGGAGGAAATTGGGTGCGGACCGTAGATCGCAATGGAGATGTCCTGCATGCAGAGTATCGTCGCCGGCGTTACTCTCTCCACAACCTGCTGCTTCACTGGACACAGTGCTAAGCGAAATACGTGAAATGAAGCAGCAGTTACTTGACCTGCCGACATTAATCCACGACCTTAGGTCGATCAAAGAGGAGTTGTCCGAGCTTAAAAAGAGCTATGACTTCTCTAGCGGTCGACTGGACGACTTCGATACTCGGATCGGCACTCTTGAGACAAAAACCTCTGAGCTGGGGAAGCTTCAGGACACAGTTTCTTCATTGCAAACAGAAGTTGCTTCAATGAAGCTCGAGCTTTCTTCACACGACCAGCGATCCAGGCTTAACAATGTGGAGATAAAAGGAGTCCCCCTGATGAAAGACGAGAATATATTTTCGGTGGTGGAGTCCATCAGCCGCAAAATAAAGTATAGTTGTGATAAGACCCTGATCAACTACATCTCTAGAGTACCTATACAGAACTCCAAGGATAAATTAGTGGTTGTGAGTTTCCTGAATCGGTATGTAAAGGAGGATTTTGTTGCAGCTGCGCGTACTGTGAAGGATCTGTCCACCACTGATCTAGGTTTCCAAGGAGCACCACACCGAATATATATAAATGATCACTTGAGTGTGGAATCCAAAAAGCTCCTAAATAAAACCAAATCTACCGCTAAGGAGAAAGGCTATGAATTTGTATGGGTGAAACATAGCAAAATTCATGTGCGCAAAGACGTTAATTGCAAACCTTTTATAGTTCGTAAAGAAACGGATTTAAACAAAATTATTTAAACCACTACTACGTGCATTTTGGATTAATTGGACTTTGTTTATTTCTAATCTTATGTTTTAGTTTTAAAATACATCTAAGTTTGATTTTACTTTTGTCTGTTAGTTATTGTAAAAGGTTTAACACCTCTGCGTCGTTAATGAGCTTCCATTGTTCTCGCTATCGCGCTGTCTGTCTTGGGGATCTAACGCATGCTAATATATTTATCTCGCTTGCGCACGCGCGTGTCTTCTATTGGTGCTTGCTTGCTCGCACAGTTGTTTACTGCTTAGAATCGGATGAGTTGTACGTTGTTGCTGTTTTAACATATTTTTACCCACTTCTCAAATATTTATTGCTATTATACGTATTCAATTATTATTTCGAAATGAATTGTGTGCTGACATTCCATTATAACGACGCTTATCCCATTTTAGTTGAATATATTGGTAATGGCAGATAATGGTGGACAGCGTCTTACTATTTACTACCAAAACGTACGCGGATTGCGAACAAAAACAGACTCGTTTTACCGTCAGGTCTCATTAAATTCTTATGATATTATTGTTTTAACGGAAACGTGGCTGATCGATGGTATGTTAAATTCCGATTTGTTTGATGACCGATATTTAGTGTGGCGCCGCGACCGAAACTATTCTGTGACTGGACAAACCCGTGGTGGTGGTGTACTTATTGCGACGCGTAGGGAGTTATCTGTTACCCCGCAACCGCTCCTTCACTCCTCAGCGGAGGATCTCTGGATTACCTTACGACTTAAAAAACTGAACTCACGAGATTATGTGAACTTATATATTTGCACAGTGTACTTATGTAAACAGAACAAAGGCTTTTCGTTTTCGAATCAACTCAATAATTTCCTAACAAAATTGAACCATACGACCTTCAGTAATACCTCCGAAGTGTTTTTAGTTTTAGGTGATTTTAATATGAGTGGAATCTCGTGGGCTCCATCTAATAATAACTCGTTAGTCCCAGTGAACCCCGCCACAAGTGATGAATGTATGCTAGCTGATGAGTTATCTATGCAGGACCTTGGACAATATAACGGCGTGCTCAATAGGTATGGGAAATTGTTGGATTTAGTCCTCTCAAATAAAGTATTGTGTGTTAGTGAGTGTGTTGACCCTCTAGTGACTATTGATCCTTATCATCCCGCTTTGTTAACTAATATCGATATCTTCGAATTACCTCCACTCGACCATGCACCGAGGTTACGGTATATTTATAGCAAAGGCGATTTTCATTCTGTAAATAATGAGATTTATGCCGTTAACTGGGAGCGCCAGTTCTCTTCTCGGTCTTTGGATGATTCAATTGCATACTTTATAGAAACTATAAAAGAAATTCAGAACAGGTATATACCGCAAAAGCTTGTGCGCAATAAATCATACCCAATTTGGTACAGTGCTTCGCTTATTAGAACCATTAGAGAAAAATATAAATATCTAAAGAAATTCAAAACTTATGGTAATAAATCCGATGAATTATCTTTTAAATACTTGCGTGACAGAGTTAAAACTATGGAAGCTTCGTGTTATAGCTCTTACCTCAATGAAACGGAAAAATCAATAAAAAATAACCCTAAACACTTTTGGACCTTTGTTCAAAATCGCTACAAAACGAATACTATTCCTAGTTCACTGAACTACAACGATGAATTATTGCTCACCGGTGATCGCATTTGTGGGGCCTTTTCCTCTTATTTTTTATCAACCTTTCTTGACTCCACCTCGACTAATTATCCCAATTCAGACTTTGTTCCCTCCTCTGACATTGTTAAACCCCCGTCTGATATTTGTCATATAGAAGTAAAAATCGACACTGTTACTGATTTACTCCGCAAGTTGGATCCGTCAAAAGGTGCTGGCCCTGATAATATATCATCCAAATTTCTCATTGAATGTGCTTCTTCCATTGCCTTACCTATCTCAATTTTGTTTTCCAAATCTTTAGCTCAAGGTGTTGTCCCCAGAGTGTGGAAATCCGCCTTTATTACACCCGTTCATAAAAAGGGATCTAAAACCGAAGTTACTAATTATAGGCCTATATCTAAATTGTGCATTATTGCTAAAATATTTGAGCGGATTATTTACAACCAGTTATATCCCGCCCTCTCTAACTCATTTAGCTCATTCCAGCATGGTTTTTTGAGAGGGCGATCTACCACTTCAAATCTCATTTTGTTTAATGATTTCATTACCGATGCTATGGATGAAGGTAAGCAGGTTGATGTCGTTTACACTGACTATAGTAAAGCATTTGATCGGATTGACCACGTCACCCTGATTAAGAAGCTAAACTATATGGGTATTCGTGGAGACCTCCTGAGGTGGTTTTCATCTTACATAGACAACAGGTCGCAAGCAGTAGTGCTCAATAATTATATGTCCAGCTGGGTATGTGTGCCCAGTGGAGTGCCTCAGGGCTCGTTGCTCGGTCCTTTATTATTTGTGATCTATGTGAACGACATCGACCTGTGCCTGAAATCATCCAAATTATTAGGTTTCGCCGATGATATGAAAATCTTTGCCAAGATCTCATCGCCTGAAGATGGGATAGCACTTCAGGCTGACTTGTACCGTCTTGAAGAGTATTGTCGGGTTAACAAACTCGACTTAAATCCATCAAAGTGCTCAGTAATTACTTACACTAGGAAACGGGCAGTCCTGACCACAACCTATACCTTGTCGGGCCAAACCTTGCCAAGGTGTGACAGTATTCGTGATCTGGGAGTTCACCATGACAATAAGCTAGTTTTCGAAACACATATCGACGCCATTGTAAAAAAAGCCTCTAAACTGCTTGGATTCATAATGCGCCTTTCTAAGTGCTTTAAAAATATCAAGACATTAAAAATTTTGTACTGCACTTTTGTAAGAAGTCAGCTGGAGTATGCATCTCAGATATGGAACCCGCGTTACAATAAGTACATCGACCGTATTGAAAACATACAAAAACGATTCATTAAATTTCTCTGTTATCATCAAAAGATTCCATACCATTCGATTGTTATCTCCGACTCTGTAAAAAATACCATCTATTACCACTCAAAGACCGACGTGAGATTGCCGACTGTCTGTTTCTGTTAAAAATATTTAGTGATAACATTGACAGCCCCGAGTTATTATCAAAATTTTATTTTAATGTACCAGGTAAATTATTTCGTTTCAATCCGCCCTTACGTGTACCTCATACTTATACGAACTATAGGCAGAACAGTTATATTGTGCGTGTGAGTAAGCAGTTCAATATGATATGTAAGCGGCATGATTTGGATCCTTTCACAACGAGTGTGACATCAGCGAGAAGGTGCTTAAGCCTCAAGTTTTTCAAATAGCCTACAGTTTGAGTTTATTACCCCATTTTCTTGATTCTTTTATTATAACTTGTTATTTTAATTTTACTGTAAACAAAGCGATTTTTGATAACCACTTTCTAAACCTCTGTATGTACAACTGTCGTTGTCTAATAGACATACCTATACTTTATTAACCTTAAATTAATCATTGTACTGACATGTGTTCACATAATTTCTAGCCTATTTCTATACGTGAGGACTTGTAATTGGCTTTCTGTTGTCTATGTTTGTTTATGTTAAGTTTTTATATAGCTGTAAGTCTTCCATAGTGTCATAAATAAATAAATAAATAAACAAAATAAAGAAATCAGACAACAAAGTAAAAACGATGTGGAGCATTATAAATGAGAGAACAAATAAAAAACCTAAAAAGGAAAAATGTAGCATACAATTACAACACAATAATACTTTTATATCCGAACCCAAACAAATTGCGAATATCTTCAATGACTTCTTTGCGTCTATAGGAGAAAACAGTAACAATCCATCTGGCAGTGCACTGGGCGGCATGTCAACACTATATCCCACGGAGAACACCATGTTCCTTAGCCCAGTAGAAGCTTGGGAAGTTAAAAAATTAATAAAAACCCTAAAAAATAAACAAAGTTACGGTATAGACGAAATTCCACCTACGTTATTGAAAGAATGCGCAAATGAACTGACTTTACCATTTTATCTATTACTAAATCAGTCTTTTACAGAAGGCACTTTCCCCGAATTATTAAAGAAATCATTAATTAAACCAATCCATAAAAAAAACATAAAAACTGATCCTAATAATTATCGCCCAATAGCTCTTTTGCCCTCAGCCTCCAAGATTTTTGAAAAAGCTATGTGTAATCGTATTTATACCTTTTGTGAAAAATTTAACATTTTTAGCGATTGTCAGAACGGTTTCCGAAAAAATCGTTCCACCACATTAGCGGTTTATAAATATACTCAAGAAGCACTTAATATTATAAATAATAGGGAATACGCCGTAGGGATATTATTGGACATGACCAAAGCGTACGACAATGTACAATTTAAAATACTGCTTAATAAACTGTATGGAATAGGAATCCGCGGGAAAGCCCATGAATGGCTTACGTCATATTTAAAAAATAGACAACAAGTAGTTGAAATCGAATACTTTAACCACAACAGTAGAGAAATAGAAAAAATCCGATCTAAAATAAAAATAACTAACGCTTCCATCCCCCAAGGAAATGTCATAGGCTGCCTATTATTCCTCGTTTACATCAACGACTTACCAAAAACCATAGAGGGGCCATGTGTTTTATTCGCGGATGACATATCTTTGTTAGTCTCATGTCAAAACAACACAAACATTGAAGAAAAGCTCAGTTCCACACTCACAAAAATATGTAACTGGATGGCCTCACATAATTTACAAATTAATTATACTAAAACTAAGTTAATGACTTTCCACCCTTATCAAAAAGCTCCTCTAGACTTAAATTTCAACTTTCACGGCTCAAAATTGGAAACTGTTGATGAATTTACATTACTTGGACTTACAATAGATAAACACTTAAATTGGAAAACACAAGTACAAAAAACCCGTTCAAATATTTCAAAATTTTCATACGCTCTCCGCGAAATTAAAAAGACAACCAATCTACAAACTGCCCTCACCGCCTATTATGCGTATGCCAATGTATGGCTTAGCTACGGCGTAACTCTCTGGGGCAATAGTACAGATGCACCGACACTCTTCACCCTACAAAAGAAATTAGTTAGGATCTTGGTAAATATTGATCAAACTGACAGCTGCAAACCCTATTTTCTAAAACACAATATTCTAACCCTCCCCAGTATTTACATTTTAGAAACATGTAAATTTGTCCGTAAGCATCAAGATTTCTACACAAAACGCGAAGACATCCAATCACAGTACACACTTAGGTACCGATCTAGGCTAAACATACCAAAATCCAAGCTAAAAATACATTCTACAAGTCCCTACGTAATGTCTATAAAAATATATAATAAACTGCCTGACGTAATAAAGAAAGAAGAAAAGTTAAATATATTTATAAATAAACTTAAAACATTACTGTTAAACAAATGTTATTACTCCTTAGACGAATATTTAAATGATAAACATAAATAATAGGAAAAAACATATTAATAATAATGTAATTTGTATATGTTAAAGAAATTACTAATATAATAATAAATAATATACTTAATAAAAATAATTCATAACAACAATTAATGATAATCACGCAACTTGTAGGTATGTTTAAAATATATTAATATAACAATAATAATAATGAAATGAAATAATTATTCAAAGAAAAACAATTTATACCAAAAAATAAACAGCATTATAATACATATGTACAGGTATATAAAATTAGTTTAAAATATTTAAGTACTTTTTCAGATAGAATAATAAATAAATAAATAGTAGATAGGCGAATTGTTAGTATCATATTTAGCGATCTCCTGACTTCGAGTATATGAAAGTTAAATCTCCTAAAACGCGGCTTCCTCTCTCCTACCCTCTTGCTGTGCCCTACAGGGTCCATAATGATCTCAATTATATAGTAACCACCTAAGTACACATTATGGTAAAGCAATAAAGATATTGAGTATTGAGTATTGAGTTTTAGTCAGTAAGAGTCTGACACACCCTCCCGCTCCGCCCAGAGCGGGAGAAGTTATTTGATGATTTTATTGTTTTTTTTATGAGTAATTTGTCAGTAGTATCCCGCAGTTCGGTTTTGATGGAGATATGTAAGTTCGTCCCTATCGCGTAATGGAGGTGTATGATGCACCTCAGGTTTTCTGCCTACTAAGTAATTATGTACTAATGGTGTCTAAAGTAGTTATTACGGCTTCCAGACATCATGAATCAACTGCAACAGCTAAGCCACGAGAGCATGAAAAATGAAGGAATCATTAGAGCTTGGATGGGACCTATATTATTCTTCAGTAAGTATAATTTTTTTATATGTAGAATATCTACTGATAATAATCAAACATTATCCACCTATGCACGGTGTACCGCAAACCCTTGTTGACATACTTTCTCCTGAAGGAACCCGAGAGGGCTATCCAGCGGGGTAATTGCATAACACACTTAAAATGACAATTGATGGGTTTAATTTTTACAGTTCATTGCGTTATTAACGTCGTTGAGCAGACGAATTTTTCAAACTTATGAAGCAAATGGATAGCAATATCCTTCGAAACTCTCTGATTGTGATTGAAAGTGTGTTACTCAATTGGGGTGACCAGAAAACTTGTGATTTTATAAATTCAACGAAATCCGTATAAGTAGGAATTTCCTCATCTCTCTTATTCATTTCGAATATATATGCGGTTGCGGGGTCTAACTTTCTCAAAGCTAAATTTAGCAATATGAAATCCTTTAAATCGTTAATTTTTAATTGTTCTAAAGCTGAAACAGAAGCGTGAAAACTTTCAATGAAACTATTTAAAGATGCAGAATTATTAATTGCGGGTTTCATATTTAATATGTTAGACATGTAATGTGCACCTAGTGCTCGCTTATCTTGATATTCGCTTATCGTGGTACCTTTTTAAACTGAAAGTGTTATTTTTGTGCAGTCGTAGTAGATCCCGTCGATCTTGAGATGGTTTTGAAGACATGCATGGAAAAGGACGATCTCCACAGGTTCATTAGAAAAATCCTTGGAAATGGCGGAATATATGCTCCAGGTAAGAGAAACGTTTTTTTAATTATGAAATCTAATAACTTAAAGGTAAGACCGACTTGTTGACGGAGGGCTAGCTGATCAGACAGACATTTCGAAATTACTGCACCTTTGCAGAAATTAACGTACATTAAGTTCACTGGGCACCACAAACTTTAATAATTATGAAGTTTTATAAAATCAAAACCCGCCGCGTTGGTCTAGTGGTTGCAAGCGCTACTGCTGAGCAAGAGGTCCGGGGTTCGATTCCCGGGTCGGGAAAAATGTTATTGGGTTTTTCAATCTGGAATTTCTCGGTAGCAGCCCGGAGTCTCGATTTGTGCCCACTTGATGGCAATAGGCTCGCCCTCTATTACAAGGGACTTAAACATAACTGGCGAAATGTGAGTGTACTACAGGTTAACCCCATTTGTTTTTTTTTCCTCGGTAATCCTTTTATACCTTCCCACGACCCCGGCAGGCATCGGCCCTACTAGACCCCTACACTTGTGCTGACGATATCTCTTTGAGGCGCGCGTGGAACACAACGCTCCGTCGACCCGGGCCTGGTCCTTACAGAATGGTGAGCTACCCATTGATTGCTCACCGTCCGCAAGCCCGCGCCTATGGTGGGCGGAAATCCGCCCGGGATTGCCGATGCCCAGGGCGTCTCCTGCGGCGCCTAGGGGCGAGAGGGCGCGAAATTTGCCTTTTCCTCAACCGTCCCGCCTCCTCCTTCGCAAGCAATACTGCTTCGCAGTAGGAGGTGACGGCTGCCGATTTCCTCTCGCTCCGTACCATGGCCTAAACCAGGACCGGACGCGAGAGATCTCTGCCGCCGATCGCCTCCACGCTGACACGGCGGTGCTCTGCCCAAGCCGGGCAGACCTCCACCTTATGCTCCACAGTGTCCTCCGAGCGATCCACACAGTGGTGACACCCGGGCGTTTCCTCCCGCCTTATCCGACACAGGAACCTCCCAAAGTAGCCGTGTCCGGTGAGGACCTGCGTCAGGCGGAAGGTACGCACGCCGTGGCGCCTCTCTAGCCACTCCTCAAAGAGGGGAGTTATTACCGCAATTGTGGCGTGCCCAGCACTGGCTTGCGACAACCGCCCTCTCCATGTCGCCATGAGATTCCGCCGGAGCTCCGTCCGCTGTGCCGCGATTTCTCGCGGCAGCGGAGTAACGCCCCGGCGTACTATGGGAAAGCCCCATACAAAGCGGTCTCAAAACCGTTTCACGTGAAAGTCGTTGTTATGGAATAAAAATAATAAATTAATATAGTCTAATAAATAAGCTTTCTATTCGCAATTTTTTTTTTTGTTAATCATAATGTGTTCAATAGTGTTCAATAACGTAATATTGACGCAATACGTTACTGCAATTCAACGCCACATTACTCGAAAGTTTTTTATGTAAATGTACAAGTATTATACATTTTTGGAATGCTTATAATCTCCTTATAATGTTTCATAATTAATATTATATATATTGCGTTGATAAAATAAAAGTAACCAATATAATTTAAGAACATATGTTTTTAGGGTATTTTTTTTTAACGAGACATTTACCCTTTACCACTGCTTGCAGCTGTCGAGATATTTATTGTATTAAGATCTTTATACTTTAGTTTACGCAAGGAGAAAAAAAAATTTGCACATACTTGCACTTTTTCTGACACGGTGCCAAAACATACCGCGAGAAAAAATTATATTTTTATTCAGGTTCTGTTTATTTCTCATAAAATCATTTGTTATCTATTAAGGTCAAATTGATAAACAGTTCATTAGAGTGATAATTATTATTAATAGTTCTTTGTGGTTTTGATACAGTTTTGACCACCTTACTTGATAAAATATGGTCACTTATCTATTAGGGTCGAAATAAAAACAGGTCGGTTATGGGAAGAGTGCAAATTATTAGTATCTTATCTTTTTGCACATAGCACTATTTCATAGGCCTATAAAAGGATTGTGAGCCCTGAAACATTCACAGTTGTTGGTCAAATATTCAGTTGCCCTAAAAAGCAGTTAATACCATATTTTCAACTATTTGCAAAGTTGACTAATTTGAATAATGGGTGAATTTGTTTGTAATGAACGACTGTTGTGAAATTTGTTGATAAATGGGTATAATATAGAAGACTATTTACAAGAAAATTTCAATTTGTCACCAGAGGATATGGCTACTGTGGTCTCCTCCATTCAAAGAAACTTGGTATCTAAATGTAACGAACGCTGGAGAAATGCATCTCGGATGAAAGACTGCTTTGAAAGTAAGAACGTCAGCTGGTTAGATGGTCAATTTCGTGTTCCACTAGAGTGTAGGGTCACGGTTAATGACCCTAATATGCCTGGTAGTAGTGGCGGCAGACCCTCAAAACCATACGAAGAATCTTCAGAAAAAACAAAAAACGAAAAAACATGGAATTAATACAAGAGTACGGATTGGACTGTGTGCTCAATGCATATGCTCAGGAGTTACGGTCTATGGGTGAGACGGAGGAGGCCGAATCGTTAATATTATACGAACTGCTTCAAAAAACGATAAGATTTTTTTTTATATTCATAACTGAGAACCCTGAAGATGTTACACCTTTTTCAAAGGAAGAAGCACTACGGAAATTTATTGACTTAGACCTTAACAAAGAACAGTATGGGAAACTTCGACTTTGTTTGGCGGACAAAAACTGCTCAGTTTCCTTCTTATCCAACTTTAGTCGAAGCGAAGAAGATGTGTTACCCACCAGGTTCGAGCATAACCATTACTAACATAAGTGCAAAAGTCAATCTGCAGGACTTGTTGGATCATACTGTGGCACGTATATTACTAATTGATTCAGTTAACAAAAACGGTTTAAGAAAGTTGAAACTATTCTGTAAATGGGGTTGTGACGGGTCATCAGGGCAGAGTGAGTACAAGCAAGTTTTGCCCGAAGAAAGCGATTTTATATCAGATGCAAACCTTTTTATTGCTTCACTTGTACCCATTAGATTCCTAGATGAGACAACTAATACTGTTGTTTGGAAGAATGAAACTTGCTCATCTGTAAGATATTGCAGACCTATATTGTTAGAATTTGCCAAAGAAACTCCTGAAAAAACCGCGTCTGTTGTGGCTGATATCAACAATCAAATACAAAATCTGTCTCCTTCCCTGATAAATAAGAATAGCGAGGTAATCGAAATTACTCATGACCTATTTTTAACCATGATTGATGGTAAAGTGGCACAAGTTTTAACTGAAATTCGTTCGAGCGCTTCTTGTACAGTACTCGGCAAATGAATAACTTAGAAACGAGATGTGAACGAAATTACATTTCAATACGGACTGTCAACACTACATGCTTGGATTAGGAGTATGGAGATGATCTTACATATTTCTTATAACTTGTCTTTTGAAAAGTGGTCAGCTACTACACCGGAAAATAAAAAAAACAAAGACGAAAAGAAAAAATTGGTACAAAAGCGGTTTAGGGAGGAAATGGGACTGCATGTCGATAAACCTCGACAAGGCACTGGAAATAGTAATGACGGAAACACAGCTCGGAGATTTTTTCAGAATTACTCTTGCTCTGCAGACATTACAGGTGTAGATGTAGAACTAATAAAACGAATGTACATAATACTACAAACTATGTCATCTGGAATGGCTATTAATTCAAAAAAAATTGGTGAATACGCATATAGTACAGCCCAACTGTACGTAAATATTTATAATTGGTATTATATGAATGCCTTTCTCCGTGCATAAAATACTTATTCACGGAGAAAAAATCATTGAGTACTATGCTATTTTACCTATCGGACAATTGTCTGAAGACGCGCAAGAATCCCGAAATAAGGATTACAAAAAGTTTAGACTTCATCATTCTAGAAAGTGTTCAAGAGCGGCTACCAATGTAGATGTATTCCATACCTTATTGTACACTTCTGATCCATATATATCAAGTTTGAGAAATACCTCAGAAACAATATCGAAAGAACTTTTAAATGAAGCCAAGGCCCTGCTTGCTATCAACGAAAATCTGTAGGAACTTCCTGAATTTTGTATTTTATTTTTCTCGTTTGTTTTAATTATTCCATTTTAAGTAAATTTACACAACTATTTTAAGTAAATTTAAAATTAAGACCATTTTTGTTTTTTTTTTCTTATAAAATGCATGTATTTTTTTAAGTTTTATTTTTTAAATTAATTAATAAACAGAATTTTCAAAATTAAAATTATTTACACTAAACTTTATACATCCAAGAATATGTGTGCAAAATTACCGCTCAATTAGTTTTGAAACAACTGAGATACGGAGTTTTGAGACGAAACATACGCGATTTTCCCATAGTGCGGCGTTTCGCCTCCTCGCGCCGCTCTCATACGTGCACGAGGACCTTTGCCTCCAGATCCCATGGCGGCAATCCGGCAACGAGGCTCGCTGCCTCACAGGATCCTCAATCTGTATTGTTTCTTGATGGTTTTTGCACCGATTAACTATTTATTTTTTGGCAAGATAATGCTGTACCTACCATGATTTGGTTAATCAGTTTCAATGCACCTTGGACAGACCACCTTGGACTGACAGCCAAATATGCATGTTATGTCGAGTAAAACATGAACTTTCACCTAAAATAGAGTCGGCACGATGAATCATAAATTGTGTTATGTAACACTATGCAGTGCTAGATTATCGACCCATCATTACTGCAACAGTGACCTTATCCTTCAAAAATGATGAGTGTTGCAATCGTTTTACGGTTTATTTATGTAAATGACTTAGCGCTAGATACTAACTAGCTGCAACCCATGCGTATGTTAGTGACGTTCGTTACTGAGGGACCGAAGCTTCATTTTCGTTCTCGGCCATAATCGGTCAAAAAATCATGAGTCGGCCAGAAACTTTGAAGTTCGTGAATTGTCGTGCGTCGTTCGGCCTACTTCGTAAAGCTCGGCAATATCATTAGACGTTCTGCTAACTTCGGGGTAAATCGGGACAAGCGCGATTTTGTTTTGAAGTTGTGAAGCGTATTTATTCTTTACGCGCAGATTTTTTTTTTTTTTTTGGTATTTGATTAAATTTTGATTTTTTTCACTCAAATAGACGAAGGTTTGTGAAATATGTGATTATTGAATTATCTCTGAATTATCGTGTTTTATTTCTTTTAAAGCCTATATTTGTTCTTTTTCTCCCTAGGTGTTAAAAAAAACAATCAAGATTTCCGTGTACAGCGGAATAATATAATTAATTATACGCCTACGGTAGGTAATCCAAACCACTTTCACACTGAAACAGCTTAACGGATTTGGATGAAATCTGGCAAATGGGTAGACCATGACCTGGAGAAGGACATAGGCTACTTTTCATTCTGGATCGCAGACGAAAACGCGGGCAATAGCTAGTAATAATAATAAAAGATAAAATGTAGGTACTTACAAGATAAATACATAATATCACATCTGTAATCCCTAAGGAGGCAGAGGTGTAGCTATAATTTGACATGGCACATGGGTAGACCATGACCTCGGTTATGAAATAGGTTACTTGTTATCTCGACAGTACGTTCCCGTGGCATAATTTCCGACCTCCACGCGGGGGAAGCCGCGGCCAAACCTAGTAGGTATAATTATACTAGGTTTGGCCGCGGCTGCCATGTGCCCACCTTTGACGAATTAAAGCTCCCGCAGACAGGTGCGACGCGACTCTAGTATAACATAACATATATATTTCTATAAAAACTTCATCGAAGTTGTTTTACCAGAATCGCGTCGCACCGTCGTCGCGTCGCGCCTGCTTTCTCCCGCAGACAGGATTTTACGACACGAGCGGCCTAATTTTTGGGGTTCTTTAAGTAGGTACGGTACGCTAGTAGTACCTAGCTGTAAGATTAAAGGTCATTAAGGTTTCACGACATTTACCAAATTCATATATTCTTTTCTAAACAGTTCCTATTTGGCGCCGTCGACGTAAGATCCTAGTGCCAACCTTCAGCCCTAGGATAGTCGAAAACTTTGTCCATGTTTTCGCTGAACAGAGTGAAAAGCTGGTGAAGCAACTGAAGAATTCTTCCGGCATTGGAAAGTTCAGTATCTGGCCATTTCTCAGCTCTTATACCCTGGATTCTGTGTGTGGTAAGTAAAATTAATTATAGCCCTAAATAGTGTTAGCGACGAGCATGACATTATGATTATAATTGACTAATTGAACTGGTCGCACATTTGTTTTTACTTCAGAAGCTAATTCAGTTTCTCCCATCCGATTGAGTAAGCACAAATTACCTACTGTTTGAGCTTTTGGAGAATAGATTTAAGGCTCGTGCAGACTAGCGCGACACCGCGGGCGCGACGGGTGGCAATTATGTCTGTCGCGTCCGCGATGTCTACCCGGTCTGCATGAGCCTTTACTGTATCGAAATGAAAAATACTAGAATATTGTGGATTCTATTTTTCAATATCTACAATTTTGAAATATTTATCAAACGATTTTTACAAAATTATTACGAGTTATGGATTTTTAGATTCAGCATAAAAAGCGTGAGAGTTATTTTTAACTCTAAGGTCAAAACCGAAAGCAAACTCACCGTTAGTTATTTTCTAATTCTGGCAAGTAAATCGTTGAACTTTGTGCCTACGTGATTAAGATTGATGATAGTTCAAATTACCGTAGTTTATCATACTTGTTACGGCTGAACGGCTCAGTCTAGATCCATTTGTCTTGATAATTATTTGTACACGCAAACGTGGCTATTGTTTAGGCAATTTAACTTCATTTGTACAAAGTTTTACTTATATATTTATAAGTTTCTTGGACAGACTGTAATGTGTTTCTAATAGGAGAAACTACTCGTATGTTATACCAGTTTCTTTGAGTCGTAATTTATCTAGAAGGAATATTTTTTGTAATTTCTAACGTGACGATATTATTGTTAAGGCGCTGACAAGACCTAATTGACCAAAATAGGCTTCTCTTAAGAAAAAAAAATGCCAAATCTGTATAGTTTGTGGTCGCGGAAAAAATATATGTTAATTTCGAACATATTTTCCAGAACTTGGTTGTTACCAAAACACGTTTTGAAAAAACATCTCGATACAAACTAACGTTCAACTAACCGCTTACCTTGAGTTCTAATCCAAAATATCTGTATTAAATATCAACATACGTTACGTATTTAATTAATAACAAGAATGTCTTATTTGAATGCAGAACTTGGTTGTTTTTTTATTTTCGATTACTCAACTCAATTTTGAGTAAATAGATAATTGCTTCATATTTTGCAATAAATAACAAGCGTTATGTCATCGCGCTTCTCTTTCTTTTCTATGCAATCTGACAGTGACCGCGGTTTAGGTGTTGTCAGCGTCTTAACATCCATTCCATGTTTTCGTCCATAAAGTATGTGGAAATACATGCACGTTATAACGTTATCCTGGACGGAAATATAAAAGCGTCTTCATATATTTCCATACATTATATTTCCCGGTGTTATCGTGATCCCGTGACGTGGTTGTGGACTTCCACGATACTTTCGTCACGTTAGAAATTATAAAAGCTCACAATTCGCAAAGATACATTCAGAATGGTAACTGATTTCGGTATTAGCTTTTTGGTAATCTCCCTTCACATAAAAAAAAAAAAAACTTAAAGGAACCAGATGCTGAAGTTCAGGGACACCATTATCAGGAGTTCATGGCATTTTCTTACCGTGGACAAATTGGAATTTCACTCATACATCATTAATTGACAGAAACAACAATAGGAGTAAAAATCAACGCACAAGAGAACTCAGACCAACCGTTCCTAAATGCGATGAGCCGCGTGCTAAACCTGGTGTGCGAGAGGATCTTCCACTTGTGGTTACAACCAGACTGGCTGTTCAAGTGGTTCCCGAAGTACAAGAAGCACCAGGAGTACATAGCACTCATGCATGAATTTACTGATGAGGTAATTTTATGTATTTCTTCCTTTCTCGTGATTTAATTGCAGTTGTAGATGTTGTTGAAAATATCACGTTTAGCTACATGAGGGATGGTGTTCGCGGTTTGTATTTTCAGTTGCTAAGCGCATAAGATTGTGTATTTATTGTAGGTAACCTAAATGGGTGTTGAAGAACTTATTTATTTACAGGTTATTGAAAAGAAGAGAGAAGAATTGCAATCCGAAAAAGAGTATGGAAGAGAGGTAGATCATGAATTTGGTGAGAGCATTTGTTTGGACATGTCACTGATTGCAGATGTTGATTGAGCAATCATCTTGCTTCTACATAGTACCTAAGGCAACAAAAGATTAATATTGTTTATTTTTTAATGCACCCTAAATTATTTTTCAAAATCGAACCCAATATTGTTATTCTAGATTTAAGATCATACAAGAATCAGACATTCCTAGACCTTTTAATACACTTATCTGGCGGTGAAAAAGGGTATACCAATGTGGAGTTAAAAGAAGAAGTGTTGACCCTTACTGTTGCTGGGACGGATACATCTGCTGTGGCCCTGGGGTATACATTGCAGCTGTTGGGAAAATACCCGGAAATCCAGGAGAAAGTGTATGAAGAGTAAGTGGTTTTTTTTTTTTAATTTTGTACATTGAAATGTGTGTATTTCGGCTAACCGTCTCAATTCTGGACAGGTCATGTTAGAACGCGATAAAATTGGCTACACTGATGAATAATTTTAACCAGGTAGTCGATCTGGCGATCTGATAACTAAACAAAAGCATGTAAAAATTAATGATATTGAATCGTGAATCAAAAGACTTTCTTTTGATGAAGAGCTTCCACATTTATTGTTTAGCAGACTAAAATAACCGGCCACGTGCATGTCGGACCACGCCATCAATGAAGGGCGCCATCAATGAAGTTGGGATTACTTGGGATGAATTCATTCCAAAAACAAACTTAACATTGTAGGTGAAAAACCTATTCTCCTATATATCGATATACGTCATGATCAATTCTCCAACCGCGAATTTAAGTTGGTCGAATATTACTCGATAACTTGTAGGTAAAGCCTACTTAGCTGTGATAATTTTCCTTTTGATTTCATTATACGTACTACAGCCATGATTTTTTTTACATCTCCATAAACAGCCATTTAGCTGGCAGGGCCCTCCCCCCTGCCAGCTAAAGAGAGTTAGAGTCAAGTTGTTAGAGTCAAGTGTGGGTCACTTGACTCTAACAAAAATTAAAAAACAAAAAAAAATCGTACCTTAAAGCTTAATATTACGCAAACGGATCCGTGTATCGGAAAATGGAGTTCACAGACCCGCAATTTTTGAACGGCCTATCAAACTATACCCCACATCATGGGATAGACGAGAAAAAAATATCACCCCCACATTACGTGCAAGTACCCTAAAAAAATTGTTTTAAGAGCTGGCGCATTGTCGGCGTAATTAATATGTATACCTATGCCAAATAACAATTTTCTAGGACTAAGCGTGTCTGAGCTACAGCGGGGATAGACAGACGTACATGGCGAAACTATAGAGTTCCTTGTTTACTACGGAACCCTAATAAAAATCAAAAAGAGCAAGTAGGATTGTAAAGCCAAGATTTTTCCAGTTGGCCAAAAAAATCATCGGAAAAGAAACCTAATGATAGGGCATTATTTTATGCAATAATAAATATCTATACGTATTATAAATTAAATTCGTTTGTCGTGTTTGAAGCTGCGTTCACCATCATTTAGACTCAATATAAAGGAATCTCGATGTTTTTTCAAGTCGTAAACACCGTGCGAATCAAGGGCGGCTAGTATAAAATAAACAAAACATTGTATTAGTAATAAAAGCTGATATGTATTATCTTCTTTATTCAATAAATATACATATATATATTTAAATAATAAATAAAAAAATATGAAATAACAACCCACTGGTATCGCGTCCAGGGTCCTAGCTACTGGTGGTCAGGGCTCCAGAGAGAGGAAGCTCCTAACAATGCGAGACGTGTGCTTAACCGCTTTCTGAATCGAGCCGCCTAACGAAAACCACCTAAGCTCTTGACTATTAAGGTGGATCCGTAGCTGTAGCCCGCGAAATTCATTTATTTTTTTTATTTTTTTGCAATTTGCAGGTCAGTGTCACGTTGTATCTTGATCAAAATATGATTCGCGATTGCTGTTCCATACAAAAGTGCAAATCTAACATGGTAAAATTTATGGAACAGCTGTTTTTTTTCAGAGTTGGTCCTATAGTAAAGGTTGTTATTTTCATGAGTACTCATTTTCCTTAAAGTAGGTATTAATTTAACCTTACATACTGTATAGATAGGACTTCAAAGTAACTGGCAAAATTAGGGAGTACCTACCTAAATAATGTAAATAAAATGATTTAATGTCAATATTAAAATTTGTATTCATATTGTTATCTTTTTACAGGCTCTGCGAGGTTTTTGACGATGATCGTATGTTAGTAAAAGAAGATTTACCCAAGTTAAAGTATATAGAGCGAGTAATCAAGGAATCTTTGAGGTTATTCCCACCAGTGCCGCTAATTATTCGGAAAGTCTTAGAAGATATTACGTTACGTAAGTGTTTTAAAAGATAAAAAAAAACAAAAAAAAATAAAAGTGGTATGGATAAAATTAACCCATGTTTTTATTTTTATTTTGGGTGGGAAATTATCAAATAACTTGTACCGCTCTGGGCGGAGCGGGAGGGTGTGTCAGTCTCTTACTGACTAAAACCCACCCGTGTTCCTGCCGTTGTCTGTGTTGCCAGGGGCCTCGGTATCCCTTCCGGACTTTCCCACGACCCCGGCTGGCATCGGCCCTAGTGGACCCCTACACTTGTGCTGACGACATCTCTTTGAGGCGCGCGTGGAACACAACGCGCCGTCGACTCGGACCTGGTGCTTATCGGACGGTGAGCTACCCATTACTCACCGTCCACAAGCCTGCGCATACGGTGGCCGGAAATCCAAACGAGCACGAGAGGGGGATTAGATTTATCTAGACTAAACGCTCATCATGGTGAACAAGCGTCAATAATAGTCGCCAGTTTTCGCCTAAGATTTTTTGCTCAGATAATTTGGTAACAGAATCTAGGTTTTTTAATATGATTGACGTGTAAAAGTGTTTGTACAAACCTACATACAGAAATAAAATCATTTACCATTTATTATTATTTGACACCAGTTAAATGGTGTAGTACATGGAGGTTAAAGACAGCATCCTTACTATCTTAATTATAATATATATATACAGGGTGGAATTTTGTAATGCCACCTGCCTGGAGGGAAAGTACTCTTAATACTGCAGATAGAAAATTTTACTCAAAGGAAACATTCCTTTATTTTTGAATAGAAAGCAAACTGCATTCAAAGATTTTCGAAAATTCTCTTCTCCCACACCCGGGAATCGAACCGGCTAAAATCTGAAAAAATTATACCCTGTACTTTTATTGCATCGATCGTTAGGGCAATTATAAGGATGAAATCTCTCTAACAAACATGATAAATTAAATGAAAGGAAAACCAGGAATTCTGAAGTTACAAATTCAATGAGTCAAGATAAAGCTCTTTAACTAACATCCATCTTTTGTAATGCAGACTCCTTTGCGACATACTCGTAGCTGCGTGTATGAGGTAATTTAAATATGGAATGTTACATTAAAATTTGAAAAATAGATTGTCATAGTTGTTATTCACATTTGATTGTTTTTACAACTCATTTCACATTTTGTCTCCCGGTGAAAATGGCTTATCAAGAACAGTTTGATTTAATGGAAGCTTATTTTTTAAATAACAAAAACGTGAATCTATCTCTGCGGTGGTATGGAGAGAGATATCAAGACCGACAGGCACCAACTCGGTTCGTATTGAAAAGAATGGTAGAAAATTTAAAGAATACGGGTGGTTTCAAGAAGAGACGGCAAACTATTCAGCAAAACTATTTCGATTTTGAACTAGATGTTTTAACATACTTTGAATCATTTCCAAAGGCTTCAAGTAGAGATGCTGCCGATGAATTAGGAACAACCCACACTCGCGTACTTAAAGTGCTGAAAAAGTATAAGTATAAATGCTATCGTGAAGGTCGGTTGGTGTAAAAATTTCATATTGATCGTGACAGACGATTACAATTTTGTGAAAACATGCTTGGAGAAATTGACCGAAACCCTAATTTTTTGAGTAACATTGTATGGTCTGACGAAACCAAATTCAGCAATAATGGCATGTACAATCGCCGCAATAACCATTACCTATTGGTCTCGAGTGAATCCTGTTCGTGTTCATGAAACTAACAATCAAGTAAGATTTTCTTTCAACGTTTGGTGCGGAATTATGAGAAATAATGTAGTATTAGTCCACGTGTACGAAGGTCATTTAAACACTGTCAAGTATATTGAAATACTGGATCTCATAAAAAACGAGTTAAATGGTTTCCCCGAGGAAGAGCGAAACCAAATAATTCTACAGCAAGATGGTGCTCCAGCACATAACAGCAGAATCACTACTGCCTACATTAATAACCATTTTAATACCTGGATTGGTACAAACGGCACAATCAGATGGCCTGCGAGATCGCTAGATCTCACCCTATTAGATTTTTTTTTGTGGGGATATGTAAAAACTCAAATTTACATGAAATCTTATGCGAATGACAACGAGTTGAGAGTTGAAGTTCAGAATACGATTTATAATATTCACCACAACACTTTATTAAAGGTTACTAGAAATGAATTCGTTAAAAGAATAAATTTGTGTATCCAAGAGAATTGAGCCCATTTCGAGCAACTAATTAGTTAGTTTACCATTTTTTGTAAATAATTAAATTAATTTAAGATTTCCTGGTTTTCCTTTCATTTAATTTATGTTTGTTAGAGAGATTTCATCCTTATGATTGACCCTAACGATCGATGCAATAAAAGTACAGGGTATATTTTTTTCAGATTTTAGCCGGTTCGATTCCCGGGTGTGGGAGAAGAGAATTTTCGAAAATCTTTGAATGCAGTTTGCTTTCTATTAAAAAATAAAGGAATGTTTCCTTTGAGTAAAACTTTCTATCTGCAGTATTAAGAGTACTTTCCCTCCCGGTGGCATTACAAAATTCCACCCTGTATAGCATAACTATGAAAGTGAGTTTGTTTGTTTGTTACGCTTTCATACTAAAACGGCTGAAGGATTTTGGATGAAACTTGGCACATGGGTAGACCATGACCTGGAGAAGCACATAGGCTACATTTCATCCTGGATTGCAGACGAAGTTGCAGGCAACAGCTAGTAATAATAATTAAAGATAACATGTAGGTACTTACAAGATATATATACATAACATCACCACACCTGTAAACCCTAAAGAGGCAGAGGTGTAGGTATAATTCCACATATTATTTTTTGTGGTATTCATTTAATTCTCATCATTTACCTTTTATAGCATCCGGTCGCGTTTTGCCCGCCGGTTCGGGCGTGGTGTGCTCAATATGGGGAGTCCACCGGGACCCCAAGTACTGGGGTCCAGATGCCGAGAACTTCGACCCTGATAGGTTCCTGCCTGAGAGATTCAACCTGGAACACCCTTGCAGTTACATGCCTTTTAGTAATGGACCTAGGAACTGCCTTGGTAAGTAACTAATATGGGTGATAAACGCACGAACAACTACGCGTACTTATGGCTCGACTATCCTTTCCGCTGTCTCTCTATTTAGGTAGGTACGTGAACTTTGAGCGTGATACATTTTGTGGGCATAATCATCATCATCAGCCTATAACAGTCCACTGCTGGACATAGGCCTCTCCTATTGCACGCCATTCAACCCAATTTCGGGTAACTCTCATTCAGCTGCTACCAGCCACTCTGCGAAGATTGTCGCTCCACCTAGACTAAGGTCGTCCTACCTAACGTTTGCCGATTCGCGGTCTCCACTCAAGAACACGTCTACCCCAACGGTCATCGATTCTACGGCTGATATGGCCGGCCCATTGCTACTTCAGCTAGCTCATTTCGTAAGCTATGTCGACAACTTTGGTTCTCTGCCGGATCACCTCGTTGCGGAATCGATCCCTCAGAGAGACTCCAAGCATAGCCTGCTCCATAGCTCGCTGAGCGTCCTTGAATTTATGGAACCGACCGTACCGTGAATGTCCACGTTCAAATCGTGGTGAAGATTAATTAATTACTTGAGGGACTTCAAAACTATTGCATAAGGCTTTTATTTGGCTTGCGCAAATATGATCACATTTCTGAATTTTGTACAAAGCTTATATATTGTCTTGTCCTGATATTTTATTATTCAAGTTGGGGTGTCTCGATGTACTTTATAACAATCCAAACGCATTCAATTTATTCAAAGATTCAATTAAATACACATTGTTAAAAAAAAACAAAACATTTGATTAACCAAAGAAACAATTCAACAACAACATTCACTTCTGACCACTACATGAATGCAAATGGGTAATTGCGTAACGAATTTTTAATCACAATCCGAATGATTTTGAAGAGCTAATACACTGCTACATATGTTAAAAAAATCGTCTGCTCAACAATGTAAAAAACGCAATGAATGTTGTTGAACTGTCAAAATGCATTGCCATTGAGTGCTACGCAATTACCCCGCGGGCTTCCCCTGGAAAGATTACCTTACAGACCTATTACAGATTACGTAAACAAGTGACAACTTGTTTACGTAATCTGTAATAGGTCTGTAAGGTAATCTTTACGTACGTGCATATAAGAGATATTTATGACCTTAATTGACAAATTAAGGTCATAAATATCTCTTATATGCTATAGTTTTAGATTCAGTAATTTCGTAATGTCTGTTAGTCAGTCTTCTTTGGTCGCCGCTGTGTATGTTTACTCCTGCAGGCTTAGCATGTCACTCTCTATTTCTTCGAAGAATAGACACGGCTCTTTCCATACAAAGTGACATTTCGTTTCTCCTTTTTTGACATCCCACCGTAGAAATCTTTCTACATAAAAATGGACCTAGACAAAGATCGTTAGAAACGAAAGACAAGATGACAGATTGTAGAAGGATTTCTACGATGAGATGTCAAAAACTGAGAAACGAAATGTCACTTTGTATAGAAAGAGCCGTGTCTATTCCTCGAAGAAATATAGAGTGTCATGCTAAGCCTGCTGATCTATATCGCTCTCCATCGTAACGATAATTACTTCCAGTAACTAACTAATTACTAATAGTTGTTTGTTGTCTCCATATGTGCACGTGCCTGAATTTAATCAATCGTAAAAGGTATTTCCCTTCTTTATGTCCGTGGTTTTGCACCGTTTAGATAGAACCGGAAATATTTGCCTGTAATCTGGTGTAGGTAAATTTATTTAAAATTGATGACACGGAAAAGTGTTTTCTTATGAGATAAAGTAGACTAATGATATGAACAATAAACAGACTGACTAACTCGGATAGGACAGGTAGGTAGCTATATACTTAGACGTTGGATGGGGAGAGGGAAACTAAAGAAAGCATGGATGTTTTGTGTGAGGGATGATATATGAACGAACAGGGAGTGAATGATAACGTGATGGCTGCAATTGGCTAAAA
Organism: Atethmia centrago; assembly: GCA_905333075.3. NCBI lineage: Eukaryota > Metazoa > Arthropoda > Insecta > Lepidoptera > Noctuidae > Atethmia > Atethmia centrago. The sequence goes on along the minus strand of HG995374.1, from coordinate 21,834,199 downwards.
ACAGTTTGCACAGACCCCAAGTAATAGGGAACACGAACTCCTTGCTAAATAGCCAATCTTTACAAGAAGAACAGAGAATCTTGGCTTCATTGTTATGGGTATTATAGTTATAATTGAAATTCTCTTCTCCACAGGCTACCAATACGCGTTGATGTCAATTAAAACAGCGTTGTCAACGGTACTGCGACAATATAAAGTAGTAGCAGACAGAGAAGATGGTCCTATACCAAAAATTAGGGTCAAACTCGATATTATGATGAAGGCTGTCGACGGATACCAAGTGGCATTGGAAAGAAGAGAAAAATAAAAAGCTCCTACGTGACGTCACTGGAAAGCGCGGGAAAATTTACCTTTTTTTGTACCTGACCGATAGAAACTACTGATTTACTTTTTTTGTGTATTGCTTTCTATTATATACAGCCAGGTTCATACGGAAGTATTATTTTGGACTAAAATAATTAAAAATATTTTTGTTGGTTTTATTTCTCAACCTAATGTATGCTTCTGAATTTTCCTGAATAGTTTCTATGACTTGGTTCTTGTTTTTATTTTTAATGCCAAGGCAAATGCACCAACCATAAACAATAATTTTATGCAAGAAGTTTGTAGTAAAATGGTAGAATGCAGTTTGCTGCAGTCATCCATAGAGAAATTTCTTATTTTTAGGGTTCCGTAGTAAACAAGGAACCCTTATAGTTTCGCCATGTCCGTCTGCCTGTATGTCTGTCCCTGCTGTAGCTCAGACAAGCTTAGTACTAGAAAGCTGTAATTTGGCATATTAATCACGCCGACAAAGTGCTAATATAAAATCTTTAAAAAATAAATATTTTTTCCCCACATTACGTGATATTTTTTTTTCTCGTCTACCCCATGGTGTGGGACATCGTTGGATAGGTCAAAAATATTGCAGGAACATCACTTTTCGATCCGCTTGCGTAATATTATACATTAAAATTTTTGTTAGAGTCAAGTGTGCCCCCCCCCGCCAACTAAATGGTTGTTTAAGGAGATGTGAAAAAAATCATGGCAGTTGTAGGTACATACAATGAAATTAAAAGGAAAGCTATCACAAGTGAGTATCACAAGTATCTCTAAGTGAGCTTTACAAGTTAACGAGCAATAGTCGATCAACCTAAATTTGCAGTTGGAGAATTGACAGTGGCATATATTGATGTTCCCATACATCAATATATGCCACTGTCAATTCTCCATGAGCCATTTGAGCATGTTTTTTAACTACAATGTTAAGTTTGTTTTTGGGATAAATTCATACCATCTTCCCAACTACGGAACCCCTCAATGTGCGTGGTCCGACAGTCGATTGGCTGGTTTTTTTATTTATCTGTCAGTATGACTGCTGACAGAATCCTGCTGAATACGTCAAAAAGCAAACGGGATTATTTGAAACGGGCCTGAAAAGGCCTCAAACACAGATTTTCGTCTTAAAACCTCCTTAATTAACGTGGATTTTCTGAGATACGTGAGTCATTACCGGCAAGGCAAGTCAAACTATTCTCTTTTGTGATATAGTTGAACAATAACTTAAACAATTACCTACGAGTCTCTGGCCTTGCACTTTCTCGATGATCGTGCGTCCCTAACATCTATTACCGCAGCTATTTCCATGTTAAATTATGTGGTTCGTTATTTAAAAAAGCAAGAAAGGTGTTTTTATACTGTAGGTTCCTACTTGTCGTAAGTTTAACTATAGGCTGGAGGCATGGTTTCGTAATGAACATTACACAGATAGCCAAGTCAAGCGCTTTGCTTTTTGTAAATAATTTCATCACCACTGCTCTCAAAACGGTGAAGGAAAACATCGTGAGGAAACCGGCATGTCCTAATACCAATAATTCGAAGACATGTGACATCTACCAACCCGCACTGGGCCCGCGTGGTGGATTACGGCCCTCTCCCTCTCACAGAGAGAAGGCCTGTGTCTCAGCAGTAGGAACATTATAGGCTGATTCATCATCATCATCTGCCTAGCCTTTTACCAACTATGTTAGGGTCGGCTTCCAGTCTTATCGGATACAGCTGAATACCAGTATTTTACATGGAGCGACTGCCTATCTGACCTCCACAACCCAGTTACTGGGTAACACGATACCCCTTGGTAAAACTGGTTGTCAGACTTTGGGGTTTCTGACGACCCATAACGACTGTCAAAGATCTACAAATGACAGCCGGGACCAACGGCTTAACATGCTTTCCGAGGCACGGAGGGGTCTTGGTATGTAAAAATGGTCACCCATCCACGGACCAACCACGGCAAGCGGAGCTTAACCTGATTGATCGACCCGTGCGGCTGTTATTACTTAGCCACAAGCCCCCACAACATTATAGGCTGATTATGTGAAGGTAAGTTTTAAACTTGGGGCAATATTTTTCTAAATCTCTCTATACGAGGTCAGACACACAATACTAGAGCATTTTATTTGAAGGAAGTCTATATTTTTGGTTCGATCAATCAATATTTTCTTTGTTCGAAGTTATATAGCTGAAGAGCAGAACAAGAACGGATTCTAGAATCCCTGCGACGACACTCTACTCCCTTCGATGGACCGACGAAGCTAGATTAGGTACCTACCTGGAAGTTGTCAGTTTGCAGTCCAGGATTGATTCAATCTTCTACTTTACCGTGAATAAGAGCTTTTCCTAATTATTAAATTATCTGCTACCCACATAATAACACCCCACGTACGATTCACGACGGCTGTTGACAACGCGAATCAGCATACGAAGGGTAGGACGTCCTCAGACTAGGTGGAGCGACGATTTTGCAGGGTAGTTGGTAGCAGCAGGATGAGAGTACCCGAGGATCCAGTACAATGGCGTGCGATTGAAGAGGCCTGTCCAACAGTGGTATGTTATAGGCTGATTGTGATGGTGATAACACACCACTGAAACCACGCTTTCATAGCGTGCCAACGTTCGCTGTGGACTATGGCCGGCTTAAGATTATAAAATCGATCCGACTAAGACTTATTCTACCAGTTCCATGAGAAAACAACTTCTTCAAAAAATGATTTTCTACCGATCAACAATATTTGTAGAATGTAGTAATATTTCTAATCGCACTTTTAGTTAACAAAGCTTATATTTATCGTCTTCGTGTCCATTGGAGAGAAACTAGGGTGGAGATACTGCAAAAAGGTATCTACTGTAAATTAGAAAGGTAATGTAACCTCAGCTTGACATTATAACTGCTGTGTTCGAACATTTTTCCTCAACCTTCGAACTTTCACAACCATTTATTTTAATGACAAAAATCCATTGCTCGACTAGTAATACCACTATACATAGAATTCCAAGCTATTAGAAACAATTTAATGATAAATCGTGACCGTAGTCTTTTTATGACGGGTTGTGATTATGGCTTTTAATCAAGAAATGCTAATTTAGCAATAAAACATGGAACAGTATGTAATACATATATATATAGGGATCAGAAGCCTAATGATTTGTTTTAAAAGAAAATACAAAACGGCCTACATACTCGTATATTTATTTGAATTAGAAAAAAACCGTAACAAGCTAATGTTTCCTGAGCAAAAGTGACCGAGGCGAGTCAGCACACCGCTCATGGTGTTTTTTTTTTAATCCGTATTCCTTCCTGTTGCCTGTGTTGCCAGGGGCCTCGGTGACCCTTTAGTACCTTCCCGCGACGGCTCATGGTGTGCCACCCCTTCCACTGACAGCGTCATCGCAGCGACCCGATGTCCCCGCATTCTCTGCTGTCAAATCCTCTAAGCATATATATTACATACTGTACCATTCCGTATGTAATATATCTTACCAACATACTATACGAGAAGAGTTTAACCCAACACCTTAGAACCTGTGTGCACAAAAAAGACTTTTAGGCTGGTTAGTTATTGTAGGGAGCTGAAGTCGAATCAAACGCTTCAATCAACGGAAACGCCATCTTATCTCTTCACCACCCTTGGTTGACTGGTAGAGAATGCCTAAGGCATTAAGTCCGCCTTTGTACTTAATTGTGTGCGAGAAGTTTAAATAAATAAATAAATAAATAAATAAACGCATTAGTGGGTGTTTTTCAGAATTAAATGAAAACCAAGCTAGTAAATAAGTACTAGTTTTGTGTCTAGAAGTGCTCGTTATGAAAAGACTTGAGGGCTGGGCAACTATCGTAGAATGCGGAAGCCGATTCAGAAACTTTAAGCGACGCAAACGCATGGGTGTTGTAGGACCCAAATGAGAACAAACGTAGTAAATACTAGTTTTGTTGCTAAAAGTGCTCACTTAGAGAAAACTTGAGGGCTGGTCACTTATCGTAGAATGCTGAAGTTGATTCAGAAACGTCAAGCGACGTAAACGTATTAGTGGATGATTTTCAGAACCCAAATGAAATAATAAATATTAGTAGCTATTATATATTAGTTTTGTTGCTAGAAGTGCTCACTAAGGAAATACTTGAGGGCTGGTCACTTATCGTAGAATGCTGAAGTTGATTCAGAAACTACAAGCGACGCTAATGCATGGGCGTTGTAGGACCCAAATAAGAACAAAGCTAGCTAACTTTGTCGCTAGAAGTGCTCACGAAGAGACGACTTGAGGACTGATCACGGATGCTAAAGTTGATTCAGACACTTCAAGTAAAGCAAACACATTAGTAGGAATTTTTCAGGGTCTACACGAGAACAGAGCTAGTAATACTAGTTTTGTTGCTAAAAGTGCTCCCTTAGATAAGAATTGAGGGCTGGTTACTTATCGCAAGATGCTGTAGTCGAGTCAAACGCTTCAAAGAACGCACACGTATAAGTACGCGTTTATCAGGTTGTAAACCTGATAAACGCTGAATAGAACAAAGCTGGTATACCAGCCTCGATGCAAAATAGTTCGTCTAGTATGAAAAGTAGTGCAAAGCGTAAAATATAGAAAGTAAATATTGGTTAAATAATTAAGAACGTTTAATAAAAAGTAAACCACAATTTGAGGAACATTTTAAAGTTTATTTTAACATAACTGAAATTCTTTCAAAACTTTACATAACATAAAAAATTTGAAAAAATATTCTAAAAAAACTAACGCAAAAGTATTCGTTTACCCTTGTCACTCACGCAAAATAGTTCGTCGCCTTTGCTCTCAATGACAGCTTTAATGCGAAGAGGCATGGTTGCAACCAACGCTGCACACTCCTCAGGCGTAATTGACTCCCAGACAGCCAAGAGTTTAGCCTTTAAGTCGCTCTTCGATCTTGATGGATTTTTACGGAGAACTTTTTCATTTTCCACCATAGGGTTTCGATCGGCGACAAGTCCGGGCTGTTAGATGACCATTCGATTGTAGGGATGCTTTTCGCCAGTAGCCACGTCTTTGTTGTCCTTGCAGTATGGCAGGAAGCACCATCCTGTTGAAAAATGAAGGAATCTTGATGCTTAAGTGACGGAATAGAGGGCAGCAAATTCTCTTCCAAAAGGTTTTGATACCTTGCAGCATTGATAGAACCATCCACAAACTGCATACCAACAACACCTTGTGCAGGCATACAGCCCCATATCATAAGAGACGCCGGAAACTTCACTTTGCGTTTGAAACAATCAGTATGAAATGCCTCATTTTTGTTCCGAATCACTTTTTTCCTTTCATCGCCGACTGTCATTTCAAATTTGGGCTCGTCACTCCAAATGATACTGCGGAAGTCCAATTTAAATGATCACGAGCAAACTTCAACCTCTTTTTCTTTTGGACAGTGTCAACAGTGGTTTCTCCTTAGCGGTGTAAAATCCGTAACCCATTCTTTTTAGGACTCTTTAGCATGTATCAACTGAGACGTCTTTGTGAATCATGTCCTTCCATTGCACCGTGAGTTCTCCAGCTCGAGCACGACGATTATTTTTGATAATTTTCTTCAGGATTCTGTTTTCTACTGCACTTGTGATGCGTGGTCGACCAGTGTACTTCAAACAAAAAGTCGTTCTATTCTTTTTATAGTGCTGAATGATAGATTGGACTGTAGACCTGGGAAGTATCAAGTCCTTAGATATATGGTAACTTGATTTTCCAGCATCGACCCCACAAACTATTTTTTTTCGAAGCTCTTCACACACGGGTTTGCCACGACCCATTGTTATTTGAAAACTAATGAAAAAAACTGAAATTTTCAGAATTTACTGTTTCACTTTTCAAATGACACAGAATTACTTTTACAAATTATGCAACATAATTGTACAAAGAAGGAATAATCTTATTTAACTCACCGATAGACGAACTCTTTTGCATCGATTAACAATTAGACGAACTATTTTGCTTATAACTTCTTCGAATTCAAAACAGGTTATGTATAAATTTAAAAAGCTAAAATAGTTTATTGGTTCATAATTAAAAAATGGCATAAGTAACGCGACATGTTATAGTAGAACAGCTTAATATTTTATTTAGATATACAAAAATAATGAAGTTAGAAAAAATCTCACAGAGAAAATTTCACACTAGACGAACTATTTTGCATCGGGGCTCGTATTTGCTACCAAAACAACCAAAAACAAAATCTTCATAAGTCTCTTCCATTATTTTTTATTACCAGGACAAACACGATTAGATATTTTCACTACGTTTCATTATTGTTATAGAGTATTATAATCTTTCTTGAGGGGCTTGTGGCCAAGTAATAACAGCCGCACGGGTCGATCCATCAGGTTAAGCTACGCTTGCGGCGGCTGGTCCGTGGATGGGTGACCATCTTTACATACCCAGACCCCTCCGTGCCTCCGAAAGCACGTTAAGCCGTTGGTCCCGGCTGTCATTTGTAGATCTTTGACAGTTGTTAGTCAGAAGCCCGAAAGTCTGACAACCAGTCTTACCAAAGGGTATCGTGTTACCTGGGTAAATGGGTTGTGGAGGTCAGATAGGCAGTCGCTCCATGTAAAATACTGATATTCAGCTGCATCCGGTAAGACTGGAAGCCGACCCCAACATAGTTGGGAAAAGGCTAGGCAGATGATGAGTCTTATAATCTTATTATAACGAGAAAAAAAATCATATCAATAATTCATAAAAATCTGCGTTGGTAAAAAACTAGTTTATGCACAACACCTTTAATGGTTTTTGTATAAACAATTCAATTATCGGAGGAAAAAACGATTTTGCATTTTTCAATGTGTACCTATATAGTTTTTTGTACGTGTCTGTTATATTATTAGTTAAATATATTTTAACCTTGCCCTTGGCTATTTATTATCAAGGATGTAGCAGTGGAGTAGGTCATGGTAGGTATTATGGTTATTTTTTTTTATATGCCAGTTATCCTTAACACGATGGGCAGACTTCCAAAAGGTGTCATCATTAATATAAGTAGTCAGTGTAGCAGTAAACGATGTGGTTTATGTTTGCGATGATATAGTACAGGAAGTTGACCAGCTCATGCCTTGAGACTTCGTTGGTTCCGCATATATTTTGAGACGGCTATCCTTCAGTTAGATTCTCGTGAAAAGTAACGCAAATCTACATGAATTCCGGTTAATACCTTTCAGATACCTACAAGTATGTTTATTTTTTATAAATTTTTTGAAAAAAAAAAAACAGCATTGTCTTCCTCGGGATTAAGACTGATCTGATACTGGTACACACATTGAAATATTATTTAATTTTTAGAATGACTTGTGCTCCTAAGTTACGTGCCATGATAAATCTTTTTAACGTAGAGCGAGATTAAAAAAGAGAAAACAATGTAATAACAACATAAATTATTTTATTTTAATTAATACACACATACACATACATAAACTCACGCCTTCATCCCATGGGGGTAGGCAGAAACTATGGAAGCCACCTGCTACGCTCCTTAAATACTCCTTTTGCTTCGTTTACGTTCATACATCTGGTCATACACGCACGCCGGTTGCGAGTACAACGCACCTGACCTTTTTGAAGAACATCACCAATGAGGTCACAATATGTCTTTCTGGGGCGTGGGGTCCCGGCGGGTTTTCAATTAACAATAATTGATTAAATCGTTTAATTCAATTAATTTAATTTAATTCGCATCTTAATCGTAATTAATAAGAAAATATAAATTTATAACCAGGATATGAAATGATAAGGAAATATGCAGGTAGTGAATCTAAAACGTAAACTTTCAGTAGTAGTTTTACAGTTAAAAGAGTAGTTTTAGACTTGCCGCTGACTTATTGTTTGCATTGAAATCAATTCGCCGTTAAAATAAAAGTTACTGTAAGTCAGCTTATTAAATATGGCCTGACCAAGATTATGTCTGGACTTTAAAAGAGACTGTGACCACGGAGTGAGTTTCAGTCTTTCTTTTCAGAGTAGTGTGATCGGATAGGAAACACCGATCTTATCTAGTTTTAAAACATAATTGATTTTTGACGTGTAAATGTGTGAATAGAATTGTCTAATGAATTAATTAGACAATTCTATTCCACACGAATTTTTTGCACGTTCAAGTTTTTGCAATGGCACATTAGACAATGTATGTGAGATAAATTAATTTAAATGGTTTAATCAACATAGATATTGTTTTTGTATAGTAATTAATATCAGTTATATCCTACTAATATTATAAATGCAAAAGTTTGTAAGAATGGATGGATGGATGGATGATTGTTACACTGAACGGATTTGGATGAAATTTGGCACACAGATAGCTTATAACCAGGAATAACATATACTCGTATGATATACTTATCCCGATATACCCACGGGGTCAAAACTTATGCGGATGAAACCGCGGGGCGCATCTGGTATCTGATAAGTCGGAGTTGTTTTAAAGCACGCAACCGTAGCCTAAGTAACTTCACCAATGATATATTTTGCCCTTTTTATACAAAGGCAGAAGTGAATGACAACTGACAACGGCCTGTAGGTTTTTAAAGAGGGCATTTTATATTGTAACAACCTGTATCACGCAAACTGTTTGCTATAAAACTGGGTTACAGGAAGCGGCAGGAATTTCAATTTAAAGTTTTATAGAATTTAATTATAGGGTACATGCTCTTTTATTACCTATATAATACGTTCACTTTGTGTTCGAAATGTTTATAAGGCATTAAAAGTAATCCATGTAATCAAAATGAGGCACTTCTAGTACCTAGCACGAAAGTTATCTATGTGGAACTTGCAAAAAACAATTTAAAGGAGAAGTTCAAAGTCGTAACATGATTTATTATTAACAAACTTATTAGTTAATCATTTTAATAAGTATAATCTATATATATATATAAATGAACCCCTATTTCCCGTGGACACGGCATCACGCGTGAACGGCTGGACCGATTTTGCTAATTATTTTTTTGTTTTGTTTGTTATTGTCAGGAGAAGGTACTTAAGCAAAAAAAAAGGAAAGCCGCCAGCATCCTCGGTACAATGCCCCGAGGGCCGTATTTAGGCTTAACTTAATTTAGTTAATGTTAATAATCGTCTTGTAATTTGGTTATGTAAATAAATATATTAAATAAATTAATATTATTGTATTGGCATGAGTTATCTAAGTAGGTACATTGATGGCTAAGTACTCAGTGTTATCTACTTAGACGGACTCATCACGAGTTCGTTACAGAATAATACTCCAGTTTTTAATGATTATTATTCAGGGCTCGGGTTTCAATGTTACAAAACATCTTTGACGTTCAAAAAGTGCTGATTTTTAGCCTAGTTTGAATAAATGACTTTTGAATTTGATTTTGATTTTGATCCCCATAAACATTATTCAATCAAAATATCTCATGAAATTCAGTCGTTCGCAGCCGTATAATAATACAACCATCGTGTCGCATTCATCAAAAATGTTATTCAACTCGAGCCGAGCTTGTTCGGTTAAATATAAAAAGCGACGCGTCATTAGACCAAAAAAAATGCATTATCGTTGTTACGTTGCTTTTTACAGGAGGCTCGTGTCACGAACGGGGGTTAATAAATCACTGGGGGTTGGGCATCAGCTTGCAACGTAACAAACTCGGAGAATCGGAGACAGTATAGGGTGGGCGGTGGAGAGCGCCAGTCGACCCGCGTCGAACCGAACGCTCGCCGAGCTAACGTAACGAAACGTAAACGTGTCTCGAACGATATCTCGACTCCAGCCAACATTACGATTGCAATGATAAGCTGACATGCGATTCACGCGTTCACATACACGAGTATATTCCATTGAAGGCGAAGATGTATCGCGGCTGTTATGAATAAAGTTAGAAATGTTCCCGATGGATCGTGTCCAATTTTGAAAAATTAAAAGGGCATGTTTCTAGGGTTGTGCTGAAGAATGGACTGCAGCTTCGATGATGACGAGCCTTTTGTATTCAGACTCAATGAGAGCGGATCTGGACCCGGCTTGCTGGTCAAGGTATAACGTAGAACTTGTTAGGAAACACGTAATTTCTTAGATGACTTCAGTACGGTAGTTATGAATAGTAATGATTTAAGACGCTGACAACACCTAAACCGCGGTCACTTTCAGATTGCATAGAAAAGAAAGAGAAGCGCGATGACACAACGCTTGTAATTTATTGCAAAATATGAAGCAATTATCTATTAACTCAAAATTGAGTTGAGTAATCGAAAATAAAAACAACCAAGTTCTGCATTCAAATAAAACGTTCTTGTTATTAATTAAATTCCTAACGTATGCTGATATTTAACGCAAATATTTTGGATTAGAACTCAAGGTAAGACTTTTTTTTCAAAACGAGTTTTGGTAACAACCAAGATCCGGGAAATATGTTCAAAATTAACATATATTTTTTCCGCTACCACAAACTCTTCAGATTTGGCAATTTTTTTTCTTAAGAGAAGCCTATTTTGGTCAAGTGGGTCTTGTCAGCGCCTTCATTTTGAATTATTATCTAGCAAATCACAAGTAATTAAATAGAATGAGTAGTAATAAATTGTTAATTCAAGGAGCATTTATACATAATTAGTTTTATTATCATTCTTGTGTTATTCATCAATAAGTTGTTAATAAAAGTTGACGTAAGCTGCACATTTTGCACTTAAAGGTCGGGTAATCGTCGTTAACCTAGGCCATAAAAATACGCGTCGCGACCACGCCGCACTGCCGTTCGGTTTCATAGGGAATATTTATTTATGGTATCGAATATATGAATATTTGACAAAAATCAAAGATGGAATATATATAGGTATTAAAAATTACTGTTAAAAAAAGATATCTTAAGTAGTTTGAAAGTAATTTCGTCGTTTATGCTTTGGGTAGACATTATATCCTGAAATTATTTAATAAAGTATTTAACTACAATACTTAAATATTCACAAATAGAATTGATGTGTATGCGTTTTAGTTTAACATAGATTTTTTACATGACTTACTTGCATTATGTGATGGCGTAATAACAGATTTAAAATTCACTAAAATCATATAACTGCGCCTTAAACTATAAACCTTCGTTTAACGTTATGTGCAGTATAGTATAAGAGAAGAATTACATGCTATTATTTCATTGACACAATTAGTTATTTAGTCGTAAACTAGTCCACAAGTCAAACTCAAAGGTTGTACATGTGTGCAGTTTTTAGGGTTCCGCAGTAAACAAGGAACCCTCATAGTTTCGCCATGTCCGTCTGTCTGTCCCCGCTGTAGCTCAGACACGCTTAGTCCGAGAAAGCTGTAATTTGGCATAGGTATACATATTAATCACGCCGACAAAGAGCTAAAATAAAATATTGAAAAAAAAAATTTTTTGCACGTAATGTGGGGATGATATTTATTTTTCTCGTCTACCCCATAGTGTGGGATATCGTTGGATAGTCCGTTACATACATATTAATCACGCCGACAATGCTAATATAAAATCTTGAAACAAATACATATTTTTTCCCCACATTACGTGCATTAATGAAATAAAATAAAATAATGTGGGGATGATATTTTATTTTTTCGTCTACCCCATGGTGTAGGGCATTGTTGGATAGGTCAAAAATATTGCGGGTCTGTGAATACCACTTTTCGATTCAAGGATCTGCTTGCGTAATACTAAGCATTAAGATGTTAATTTTTGTAGTCAAGTGTCCCTCCCCCCTGCCAGCTAAATGGTTGTTTATGGAGATGTGAAAACATCATGGCAGTAGTACATATAATGAAATTAAAAGGAAAACTATCACAGCTAAGTGGGCTTTACAAGTTAACGAGTAATAGTCGACCAACTTAAAATTCGCAGTTGGAGAAATATATCGATATTTCTCCAACTGCGAATTTTAAGTTGGTCGACTATTACATTGTAGTTGAAAAACATGTTCTCCTATACATCGGTATGGGAGAACATGTTTTTCAACTACAATGTTAAGTTTGTTTTTGGGATATATTCATACCAACTTCAAGAATAGCGTTTGACGATATGAACAGTTCAACGCACGACTACTACATGACGTGGTCAAACAATAGGTAGTGATCATATCGTAAAATAGTGATTATCTACCTGTAGAGGCGTTGATGTCGCTTTGTTTTTGATATGCATCATGGCGGCGGACAATTTTTCGATTCGATATGTCGTGGTCCGTTCGTAATAATGGCCGTTGCGTGATCTACATGGCCATTTCTGCGGCAGCGTCCGGCGAGCGCTAGATCCAAGTTGGTTACTTGGATCTAGCGCTCGCCGGCCGGACACTGCCGCGGCATCTCTCGCTTCGCTCGCTCAGCTCGCGCGCGGTCGGTCACAGTTTTAACTTTATCCATTTAGTCGGGGCGCCACTAGCGGCCTGAAACTACACTTCTCATCAGAAAAATCGAAACACCTTGGAAGTTTATGTTTTGTAAGGATTATCAGAAAAATGTGTATATTTAGGAATATACAGGGTGATTGGAAGATGGGTGCAAAGCTTTAAGGCGAAGATAGTACAGACAATTTAGAACCATTTAAGCCATGGTTGTCTTAGACGAAGTCTTACCAAATATTTTTAACCAAATTTTTAAGTTTTTTTTCGGAAATTCTCAAAATTTTATGTAAACTGCATAATTATGGCCAAATTGAATGATAAATGAATTCATTTTTTATTTATTTAATTAAAGTAATGTGTAAGCAATCAAGCAAAACATGTTTTAGGCTTCTGTGTCATTAGACATTTTTTTTACAGACATTTAAAGCTCAGAAAAAATAAAAAAATTGTCCAATACGTCTTTTAAACCTTATTAAAAAAAAAACGGAGGGTGCTTTTTTTGTTCAAACCTTTTTGAAGACATGCTTGATAATCGCTCTTTCTTTTGAGGTATCATTTATGCGGATATCTTACAAATTATTGAAATTAGGGCCTACAAACCAATTTGAGGGAGAATTTTTTTATTTTAGGCAGACTAATTAAAACAACATTTGAATTAAAATTATTTATTTTTCATGTTCAAAATGACGGCCGTGATTCCTAATACAAGCACGGCCCCGTCTTCTAACTTCTGTAGTCGTTATTTTCAACATCATCTCCTGCTTCATTGTCTCAAACGCTGAATTTATTCTTTGTATCAATTCTTCTCTAGTGTTTATTTCTATGTTGTTATACACCAGTTCCTTGGCCCGGCCCCACACGAAAAAGTCCAACGGGGTCAGATCTGGGGAGCGAGCGGGCCAAGGGATGGGTCCATCCCTGCCGATCCAGCTATCAGGAAAGCAATTGTTGAGGTGTTCCCTTACATTTAAAGTCCAATGCGCTGGACAGCCGTCTTGCTGAAAGATGACTGTTCGGTCTCTTTCGAAGATCGGGACACCTGATTCCTCTACCAGCAGTGGTAAATCAATTTGCAGAAATTGCAAATAATTTTCGCCATTCAATGGATCAGGCAAAAAGTGGGGCCCAGTCAATGTTCTGCCAATTATTCCAGCCCATACATTCACAGAGAATTTCATCTGAAATGACACCTGCTTCTTAAAATGTGGATTGTTGTCTGCGTCGGCCCATTCATGGATGTTGTGAAAGTTTGTAATACCTTCCCTTGAAAATTTACTTTCATCCGTCCACAAGATTGATTTCAGAAACCACGCATCTTCGATGTCTCTGTTGAGGAGGAAACGGCAGAACTGAATTCTTCTTTGAGGATCTTGCTCTACTAGACCTTGCACACTCCTGCCATGGAACGGATACTTATCATTTTGGTGCATTGTATGCCACACCTTCCATTGAGAAATGTTTAAATTTCGAGCTACTGCTCTAGTACTGGTAGTAGGATCCGCTTGAAATGCTGCTAAAATGTCTTCGTCGACGGCAGTTTCGTGTCTGCCCGGGTTGACTCCAGGTTCCACGCGGTGAAACCCATCTTGGGCAAGACGACGAAACGTGTTGTAAAACACTGGGACATTCGGTATCCTGCGATTCGGATAGCGCTCTTGATACATCCGTCGCGCCAAAGATCCATTGCCGTCTGCTCTACCGTACATAAATACGATATCCGCATATTCTTGATTGGAAAAAGTAGCCATAGTCACTTAACAATTAAGAAAAACGGCGTAGGAGCGCACTAAATGTCAACTCAACACAATTAAGTCAAAAATCAACACGTGCAGGAGCGCGAGGCTACGACTGGACACGGTGAAACAAAAAAGTTCAAAACTAACGCAAACAACACGTGCAGGAACGCAAAGGGCTACAACTGAACACGGTAAATTGTGAATCAACACGACAACGTCCACTCACAAGGGCAGTAGTTTGACTAATAAGTAAAAGATGTAACGGCTTCATCACAGACCGACTGACCCTGACTAAAGAAAAACGACTTTGTTGCCTCAGTAACTAAGACCATTTTGCTGTAAAAACCAACTCTTATCGCTTTTTGCTATTCATTGGGCGTTCTACCTGGAAATGCCGTCGCACCGCGCTCGGTGGCCATTGTTTAGAGAATCCCCTCAATGGGTTCCCCTCAATTGGTTCCTGCATGTGCCAAAAATTCTTAGAATTGAACAATGTTATCATTTCGAGCACATAAAGTATTCTTTTAAGCAAAAATTTTGTGTTTTGTTAGACTGCCTAAAATTTAAAATTTCTCCCTCGAATTGGTTTGTAGGTCCTAATTTCAATAATTTGTAAGATATCCGCATAAATGATACCTCAAAAGAAAGAGCGATTATCAAGCATGTCTTCAAAAAGGTTTGAACAAAAAAAGCACCCTCCGTTTTTTTAAAAAATAAGGTTTAAAAGACGTATTGTACAATTTTTTTATTTTTTCTGAGCTTTAAATATCTGTAAAAAAAATGTCTAATGACACAGAAGCCTAAAACATGTTTTGCTTGGTTGCTTACACATTACTTTAATTAAATAAATAAAAAAATAATTCATTTATCATTCAATTTGGCCATAATTATGCAGTTTACATTAAATTTTGAGAATTTCCGAAAAAAAACTTAAAAATTTGGTTAAAAAAATTTGGTAAGACTTCGTCTAAGACAACCATGGCTTAAATGGTTCTAAATTGTCTATACTATCTTCACCTTAAAGCTTTGCACCCATCTTCCAATCACCCTGTATGTCAAATGTCGTTTAATAGTGAATAATATGAGGTTTTCAAATTCTAATGTTAATGTTCTAAATTCAAATTCAATTTTCATAGGTTTCGTATTTTATTTAACAAGTCATTTTTACCCTGTATGGAGTATGAAGAAAATTGATACAACACACGTAAATTTAAAAAAAAAGCTAAGAAACGTTTATTTAATAACTTGTATCCCCCCCCCGAGCTCTTTTTACTGCTTCCATACGGTTCTTCATCGAACGGATGAGAGTCACGGTCAAATGTTGTGGTATTCCATTCCTTTCCTCTTGGATTGCATTTTGCAGCTGGCTAAGTGTTTCTGGGGCAGGATCTCTTGCACGAATTCGTCTCTTTAATTAATTCTTGCTGGCCATTCCATAATGGAGATATCGACTTCGGTAATATAATCTCGTACGACGCTCGCGGTGTGAGCCCTAGCATTGTCGTGCATGAATATGAAACCGTTGCCAATAAAATGTGCATAGGGCATCACGTGAGGCTCAAGCCACTGTTCGATGTACCGATGACTGTTTAGTGCAGCCAGACGAGGCCCAGACACAAAGACAAGCTCTGTCTTACCGTCGGCGCTGATTCCTCCCCAAACCACGAACTGCCACCATAGCTGACCTTTTCTTCAATGCAGCATTGTGCAAAGCGTTCTCCATCTCTTCTGTAGACCTTGTTCCTTCCGTCATTACCATACAGCATAATTTTACACTCATCAGAAAAGAGGACTTTGTTCCACTGGAGGTATGACCAATTTAGGTGCTCACGTGCAAAGGTAAGGCGCGCTCTTCGATGGTCTGCAGTTAATTTCGGCCCATTTGCTGGCTTGTGTGGTACCAGTCCACGTTCCTTCAACCTTCTCCTAATTGTAGAGTCGCTTACAGGCACCCTACGTACAACATGAAGCTGCTGCTGCAATTGAAAAGCATTAAGGCGTCGATTTCGTAAAGAAGTTGTTACAATAAATCGATCATCTCGCTCAGAAGTGACCCGATTCCTGCCAGATCCTAAACGGCGCATGAACAAACCAGTCTCCCGATAGCGTTTGTAGACTCTATGAACAGATGACAAGCTTAGATGAAATCTTTCAGCCACAACACGCTGACTAAGTCCAGAATCCAGCAATGCCACCACTTGGGCGGCTTCTGCGGGCGAAGTATCCATATGTTTTAGAAAAAAAACTTTTTCAGAGGTCCCAAAGTCACAGTACACATACAGTATACAGAACACAGAGCAAAAAGTTTTAAGATAAGCGCAAATTTTTAGTTTTCAAAGGTGAAATGTACTCCAACTCTAAACACACATTTGTCTCAAAGCAGTGAATCATTTTATTTATAGGATAAACAAATGAAATCCTAATTTTGAATTTTGAATTTTCGCTTATCACTGTAATGGCCAAACTGTCAGCTATACAATTATGTGATTTTTTTTCATGGAATGAAAACTCTTTTGTGTTAAATTAGGACAGAAACCATAAAAACGGAAGTGTTTCGATTTTTCTGATGAGAAGTGTATTTTGCGATATGGCAGATCATGATATGGCCATTTCTACGATCGGACCACGATAGATACATGGATACCCTACATTAATGATATGGGCAAACGTCGACTGCCATTGCATGAAACTCAACCATTTCATAAAAAGGTCGAACATTTCATGAAATGATCAATTCTAAGATTGACCACGATATAAATACTGACTGTATGTATGGACTCGAATGGTTAATGTGTACTATGTCAGTAGGTATTTTATATTGCCATTACAAGTTGGAACATCATTTCCAATATTTATTGGCGTAGGTGATTACCTGGTATTTATATAATTAAAGGACAAAGCGACTACTTAATCGATATCTTTTATTTAATGATAAATAAAACATTTTTTGCATATGTTTAGTGCATGTTGCTTCTGACTGGAATTTAGTTCGTAAATGAAGTACTTACTATTTAAATAAGTATTTACTGGTAGAGAACAGTTTATTGAAATCGTTATTTATAAGTTATTAATTAATAAAACATATATAATTGAAGATGGGTATTATCTCTTTCGTTATAATGCAATAATATCTACTGGACTTTAATCTGATCTTTTTTTCTTATTTTTCAACTTCGTCTTGTTTAACACTCACACTCACACGCAGTCACATCTAGAGCAGTGGTGGCCCAGTGAGCATTAGTGGCCCAATGTTAACGGCTTACGATTTGTAGGTTGTGGGTTCGAACCCAGGCAGGCGCATTACTTTGTGTAAATAATTTCATCACCACTGCTCTCAAAACGGTGAAGGAAAACTTCGTGAGGAAACCGGCATGTTCTACAACCAAAAATTCGAAGACATGTGACATCTACCAACCCGCACTGGGCCCGCGTGTTAGATTACAGCCCTTTCCCTCTCGAAGAGAGGAGGCCTGTGACCCAGCAGTGGCAACATTATAAGCTGATTACGAGTCACACCGCAGCTGATGGTTATCGCAGACAGGGTCTAAGATGGAGTATACGAATGGAAGTTATTATTTCATCAGTCGTTTTGTGTCCCACTGCAAGGCAAGGGCCTCCCTTCCTTCTTTCTACTTATCGCTCTTTATTTCTTTATTGTGGCGAATCTTGAACAAGAGTTGTATTCGTCCCGCCATCTCCTCCTGTGCCTGCCGCGTTGCTCCTCCGGCATGCGACAGATGTGGCCACCCCAGTTCCGTTTAAGCTTGGCAGTGATCTACATCAGCAATTTGAACAACGCAAGTTTCACAGAGATAATATAGGGACTCTCGGGACTATACGGCCCTTTGCCTCTCGCATACACGACAAGATATGGTGAACGGCTTCCTTGACGCATTAGCAATTTGAACAATGCAAGTTTCACATAGATAAAAAATGTTCTTCAAATGTTCATATGGTTTCATTCAGATAATAAATAATTCAGAAGTCAAGATTTTGAAAATAATGCTTTAAACAGCACTGCAATAGGATAAGTACACTTAAAGTTACAACTCTTTTTGGGAATTGTAATTTAGTTTTTTGCCTCTCCTGTAAAGTCGTCTTTTGGCAGTTACATTAATTCATTATGCAAACCATTCGTCTACCCAATTATATTGATACGTCTTATTATTAATTTAAGTAACCCTTGAACACAAGCGGACTAGAAGGAACTTAAAGGAAATCTATGGAAGAGGTTTTCGTCCAACAGTGGGTTTTATCCGGCTCCTACCGCCTTAATATACCTCAATACCTTTATAACATTATCACATTTGCATTTTATGTACTGCGTAGTTACAGGGGCCAAAAGCGAAAATGGTGTCAATGGTATACGTTATATTGCCATGCCCTTATGACCCCTTAATTGCGACTTGTTAGTTATTTAAAAGGCATGAAAACAACTTAGATGTAGTGGACCAAGTGAATGATAATAATTACTTTTACATCTAACCTAACCTTTTTTTTTTGTTCCGGTGTGGAAAATCCTCATGGATGTCCTCCGCCCTGGGGGATGGATCTGTCAGACTCTTACTGACTAAAAACCACCCCGGACATCTAACCTAACCTAACCTAACCGGATAAATATATGAAACTAGCACGCGACTTGCTGTCAGCGACTCAGGATAAAAGTAACCTATGTCCTTTTCCAGGTCTCAAGCTACCTATCTGTCAAATTTCATCCAAATCCGTTTAGCCGTTTTAGCGTGAAAGCGTAACAAACAAACAAACGAACAAAGTCACTTTCGCATTTACAGTTAGGATACAGAAACTATCAATAAATATCTTAGCTAAGGGATCGAGGAGGGCAAATGATGACTCATCATCATCATTTCAGCCGAAAAACGTCCACTGCAGGACATAGGCTTCCCCCAAGCACCGCCACTTCACCCGGATGCTTTCGTGTCCAGCGGATTCTTTTATTAATGATGACTCTTTTAGAAAAATACTTCACAAAATCATCTGTTCATTGCTCTGACTAAGGTGTGCTTCACAGTTGTTCGGGTCGGCAAGATCAGCTCAGCTGGGTAGCAAAATATGCAGTCTAGTTTAGCGTTTGTGTAGCTCCCCTAAGCTATATTAAGGTCCAAAGATCTATCATTTTAGAAACAACGAAAGAGTAAGGTTTGTGTTACTGAAATATGTTTGGTGGAACAAGATAAATAAAGACAATCTCACTCAAAGTTCTGGCACATCTTTACTCATGTGGTCCTGGATACACGATAGATGGAAATAGTTATCAATACAGGTCGATTGACTGAGTGAATCTGACTTGTGGAAAGTACGATCAACACTAGTCAAAGTTTTAAAATAATTATCACATAAAAAATTAAGTTAGATTAAAATTACTTATCAGTCTTATTTATTAAGAACCTCGATATTTTGAATAAAGGATAAAAAAGAAAATACAGACTGATGCCATCCATTCTGATTTTGATGGTGTTTGAGTAACCATAATTTTACTCCTTGGTCTCGTGTGTTAGGTGTGCGCAGAGCGTGGTTGGCGAATGTACCCTGGCTACCACAGCGGCTTGGAGGAGCGGTGGAATCTCTGGTGGAAGACTAGCGCCTTTTCTGCAGCCAGCTACAAGACCTTGGGAGACTGGCAGGTTAGCAGTTCTTATTTATTTTACACTAGCTTTTTTCCGCGGTTTAGCCCGTGTGGGGGTCGAAAATTATCCCACGGGAACGTATTAAAGCGATAAAAAGTATTCAAATCCTATGTCCTAACTCAGGTCATGGTCTATCTGTGTGCCAAATTTTATAGAAATCCGTTCAGCTGTTAAGGCGCGCAAAGGTAATAGACAGACAGAATTAATTTATAATATTAATTATGTAAATTAGTATGAAAGTATTGATAAGTGTGGATAAAATCGAAATGCCATGAATATATTAAGTGAATGAAGTATCAGTATGTCGCCCATGTCCGTCGAAGGACCTAACGAATCCTCAAGAGGAGATCCTCGCGTATCGCAAAAAGTACGCCAGTTAGTTTGACAGACGACCTTGAAAAGTTGGTTATATCTAGGGTTGCCAGGTTTTTTACCGTTCTGTAAAACCGGCTTTAGCCGGTTTTACAATCGTGTCTGGCCAAATATATACAAATCCGGCCTGTCCGAATTTTGTTAGGCTTTTGGTCAACCCCGGCCCGCAAGATGCCGAATGAAAGTACAAATTACTTTAGTAAGAAAAGTGATTCATAAGAAATTCTAAATCAGTGTCAGGCTTTCAGGGCAAAATGTCTGGCTAAATATGAATCTGTGTCCGGCTTTTTTAAATTTTTGGGCCTAGCAACCCCAGTTGTGTCAGACTTTTTTTTTTAAATGGCATCTCGTAGTATCTTTAAGAGGTCGTTACTACTCAAACAAAAGTAGAGAGGTCGTTACTACAAAAACAAAGCATTTATTTCAAATAAACCAATTACAGACACTTTTGAATTGTCAAGGGTTCGGTCAGTCAGTCAGAAAGATGAAGCTAGTTGCCCATTCCAAAGCGTAGTAGGTACCTATGGAGAAGAACGGGCAAGAAACTCCACGGACACTCTTTTAAATCAACGTATTATGGTTACAACCGTCAGACTAGCCAGGGGCGAATGTCTTATATTACTAAGCGACTGCACGCTAAGGGCACCCACTGTGGGATACGAACCTCGGCTTAGGGCGTCGCTGGAGCGAGGACAGCAAGGTGGGACAGGCTGGATCATAACTGGATAATTATTATTATCAGGGGAATTTAAAGCTACGGGCTCAGCTACGGCGCCGGCTGGCACTTCGTCGAGCAAGGGTCGGGGGGGACGGTTACGTCGGGGTCTTCGCGAGGGACCTCGGCGGCGAGGTCGGAATGTCGGTTTGTGTTTGTGCACTGTATTCGAGGCCCTAATGCATTCCTGGAGCCTCCTCCAGTAATGGGGTCATCGGGGTCTGTGAGAACAAGCCTTGGACGGCGAACTGAGCTAATAGTAGAGGGCCTATAACTGGCGGCCTTTGTGTTAGACAAGACCACAACCATACACCACCCACACCACACCACACCATCACACACATGACCACTTGTGTGTTAACATTAATATCTATAGCTACCCTGCATGGGAAACTAACAATTAGTAGATTTAAACATAGGAACTACACACTGCCAGACAGTTTTATGATAAAAAGTCGACGAAGTCATTATTATTGAACCTTCGCTTTTATTGTCATTTGAAGGAAAACTTATATTGAATTAGTTACCACTGAATTATGATTGTTATTTGAAACTACAAAGACAAAAATATCGTGGTACTAATGTTAAAATATTTGTCTAGACATAAAATGGATGATGTTGGTAACTTAAACGTCTTTTAATGTTCAGTCGTAGAGCAAAAAGCTCTACGACTGAACATTAAAGTAACTGATGTCATATATCGTTATATTTGAACAAAAGAAAGGTAACTTAGCATTACAGTTTTAGGTTAGACTAGCTGTGCCTGCGGTTTCGCTCATGAGACTGTGAATTCTATTGGCATTTTAAGTTAATGGGAATGTGAAGTCATAGTATATTCGTAAAATCCCATAAGTACAACATCGAAACAAAACAAATTTAAACAAAACGTTGTTGTACATCTTTGGTTTAAGTATATGAACAAAATAAACTTATTGTAATGCATGATTTCTCCTGGGTCGCAACCCGACGGTTAAACTCGTTCAAATTCAAAAGACCTTAAGATTTACAATCTTTTTCATTTCTTTGAGGCAAGTTCTCATCAGTCGATTGAAGAACAAACGTGAGAATATCGAAAAATACGCATTGGTGATATTTACTGTAATCGCCTGTTTTAGCTAAGATTACGTAATCTTAGTACGTATGTTCTTACGTAGACTTTGAGTAAATAAATTCTATGATGAAGCTATTCGAAAAGAATATTACACGCGAATGCAGTTTTGAAAGCATTTTGAAAAGCCAAAGTAAAAATGTTAGCCCTCAAAATGATACCATTTCTTTTGAAGGTTGATGATGACAACGAACTTTAGTTTTTTTTTATAATTATTTAAGTAGAGACAAATAAATACATTAAGAAACAACATAAACATATATGACATTATGTATTTTTTCAATATTTATTTTCCTAAATTTAAATAGAAGTTATTTGAGATAGTATTTTTGTTTTCAGTTCATGAACCACATACCGAAAGGCGGATCGATATGCAGAAAAGACAACCTTTCACGTCTTCTACGTTGCATGAAGAGGATTTACGGAGCTGTTTACGATTTTAGGTAAGTATAGTTTTACTGTATCCAATCTTACCAAGGGGTATCGTGTTACCCAGTAACTGGGTTGTGGAGGTCAGATAGGCAGTCGCTCCATGTAAAATACTGGTATTCAGCTGTATCCGGTAAGACAGTAAGCCGACCCCAACATAGTTGGGAAAAAGGCTAGGCAGATGATGATGATGATGAAGATGATGATAGTTTTACTGTATATTTTCAAAGTCAAACTCAAACTCAAAGCATTTATTTCAAATAAACCAATTACCTACAGGCATTTTTGAATTGTCAAGGGTTCGGTCGATCAGTCAGAAAGATGAAGCTAGTTGCCCATTCCAAAGCGTAGTAGGAACCTATGGAGAAGAACGGGCAAGAATCTCCACGGACACTCTTTTAAATCAACGTATTATGGTTACAAAATATTGTTTACATCATCATTTTTGTGACCTTAATGGTGATTTTCTTCAGAAAGGTCAGGTGCGTAGTCCTCGCAGCAGGCGTGCTTGTATGGCTGGCACCCTAATTACGTAAAACACTGTGAATCACAATCTGAATGATTTTGAAGGATATTGCTATTGTTTAATATCACCTGCCTAGCCTTTTCCCAACTATGCACCTGCATAGGATTTGCACCTGCAAATACTGCTATTTAGCTGCATCCTTTGCACCTAAATACCAGTATTTTACTTGGAGCGACTGCCTATCTGACCTCCACAACCCGGTTACTGGGTAACACGATACCCCTAGGTAAGACTGGTTGTCAGTCTTTCGGGCTTCTGACGACCCGTAACAACTATCAAAGATCTACAAATGACAGCCGGGACTAACGACTTAACGTGCTTTCCGAGGCACGGAGGGGTCTTGGTACGTAAATGTGATGGTCACCCATTCACGGACCAACCGCGGCAAGCGTAGCTTAACCTGATCCATTGACCCCTGTGGCTGTTATTACTTGGCCACAAGCCAGATCTATTGCTTAATATGTTCGAAAAATTTGTCTGTCAAAACAACGCAATTAATGTTGTTGAACTGTCAAAATGATAGCCATTGCTACTGATAGTGTGTTACGCAATTACCTAGTGATGAGTCCCTCACTCATGAGGTCCCTCGTTTGAGGTACTCATGATCGCAAATTGAAAGAGTTACTCGAATTTCCTCATTGAACCACCTCACCACACCTCACTCGTTCACGCGTCCCCAAAAATTGACATTGACAATATGAAATCGTGGCGAGGGGTGAGGCGAACGAGTTCATAGAGGCGAGAGAGTAGAGCCTCGTGAGTCGTCGTCGCGTCGTGAGGTGAATACGCCGTTGACTTGTGCCTCGTGAGGGCCTCACGAGGTAAAGTGGGGTCCTCCCTCAACCTCAAGTAAAATTGATGAGTTACCCATCACTACAATTATCCCACAGCCGCATGAACCTAAATGAAGCAAAAGGAGTATGTAGTTTCTGCCTACCCCCATGTCTTTATGTGTGTATTTTATTGTGTGATTCTACGTTACTATATTAGTACACTGACTGGACATGTCCACTCAATTCTGTGTGGTTTTTTCCTCAAAAGACCATTTCAGACGCCAACCTACATGGTTCTCTATACACATCGGCATTGATGAATTTTATATATAAAATGACATGAATATTTACTTGTAAAGTATTATGGTTTTCAATTATTGTGTATGTGAAGACTATGTGGGTCATTGTTGTTTTTTTTTTCTTATTTAGTATTTATCATGGTCTGGCAGTTTGAGTAATTTATGCGGCCTACCCAATTTTCAAGTTCTTTCTTTGGTATTGTTCGTCGCATCGTTGAGCTCCTTTTTTTTGGGTGGGAAATCATCATATAACTTCTTTCGCTCTGGGCGGAGCAGGAGGGTGTGTCAGACCTGACTAAAACCCACCCGTATTCCTTCCGTTGCCTGTGTAGCCAGGGGCCTCGGTAAACCTTTAGTACCCCGGCAGGCATCGGCCCTAGTGGACCCCTACACTTGTGCTGACGACATCTCTTTGAGGCGCGCGTGGAATACAACGCGCCGTCGAGCTGGGCCTGGTCTTTACCGGACGGTGAGCTACCCATCGCTCACCGTCCGCAAGCCCGCGCCTACGGTGGCTGGAAATCCCACCGGGATTCCCGACGCCCAGCGCGTCTCCTGCGGCGGCTAGGGGCGAGAGGGGGCCGTCCCGTCTCCTCCTTCACGAGCATTACTGCTTCACAGAAGGAGGTGATGGCTGCCCATGCCCTCTCGCTCCGTACCATGGCCTGAACCAGAGCCGGACGCGAGAGATCTCTGATCGTTGAGCTCCTTAAATTCTGAGTTGAGCTGTACGATTACTGACAAATGCGTGCACTGACTGGACAGGTCCACTCAATCTGTGTGGTTCTTTCCTCAAAAGGACCATTTCAGACACCAATCTACATGGCCTTCGCATGATCTGACCAAGATTATGTCTGGACTTTAAAAGAGACAGTGACCTCTAAGTTTCGGTGTTTCGGCCTTTCTTCTCAGAGTAGTCAGGTAGGAAACGCCGACCTCATCTAGCTTTATTTTAAAAATATGATTGACGTGTAAAAGGGTTTGTACAAACCTACTTAAAGAAATAAAAATCATTTATCATTTAGTTAATTAAGACTTTTTAGGAATGATATGATGGAATTTGCTAAGACGTTTTCATCTAGATCCTAGTTAGTAGGTACAGGTAGATATCTACGTGAAAGTGCTCGACTAAATACAGATCAATTATATTAAACAGACATACATTACAACCTCGTCCTCGACCTCTAGGAACGTACGATACCTGTTAACAGGTATATTTTAATCATCTTTTTATTGTTTATAATAATGTCCAACAGCCAACGTGCGACAAATAGTCGTCAAACTTAAGTATTTATTTGCCTCCCTCCATCTCGAGACGTTATAATAATTGATACTTGTTTTTCCTAATGGCCCAACCTTGACCACTGAAACTGGTGCATCATGGAACTATTCACGCCGGTGTTTGACGTACCTCTGACGTGTTACGTCGTCTACCAAGACGTTACGTTCAGCAGGCTTAGCATGACGCTTTCTATTTCTTCGAGGAAAAGACACGGCTCTTTCTACACAAAGTGACATTTTGTTTCTCCTTTTTTGACATCCCACCGTAGAAATCCTTCGACATAAAAAAGGATCTAGACAAAAATCGTTAGAAACGAAAGACAAAATGACGGATTGTAGAAAGATTTCTACGGTGAGATATCAAAAATGGAGAAACGAAATGTCACTTTGTATAGAAAGAGCCGTGTCTATTCTTCGAAGAAATAGGAAGCGTCATGCTAAGCCTGCTGGCGTGCCGTGAACTTTGGTGCACTTGTTATAACGGAGTAGATAAGGGTTAAGTGGTTTTGATACTTTGGTTTTGTTTGTTGTGGATTGTCATTTTATATAATGCAATAAAAAAACTTTTTTTTTCTATTAAATAGTCATAACTTGGGAGATTTTTCTCAGCTTTGCTTGTTAAAAGCTCATAAGATTATTTCCCAGTAACAGTTTGTTTGAATATCTACGAAATTCATTGAAATTAACTTTGCACTTTACAACCTTAATATGATTAAGTACAATTGCAGAGTAATTACATTATTAGATTAACATGTTATTATGCTGTTCTTTATGCCCAAGACGGGCATAAAGAACAGCATAATTAGCATAATAAATAACAAAATAATAACATATATTTATTTGAAAACAGGGTCATGCTGTAGTTATGAATAATTAATGATGAGTTTTAATAGTACAATAATAATTGTTAAATAATAAATCACAATTTATAGGTACGCTACATCGAAAGGTTATGTTTGGTTGTCTATTTATCCTCTATAAAAATAGTTTTTCTTCCTTACCATAACGTAAATTGTGAGTTTATGATATCGCCTGCTATGTTTTAGGGGGTCTCCCTTAGGGGAACATTCGGAAGGCGTATGTTACGTAAAATTGGCAGGCTACTAATCTTCTTTCCCCCGTACCACAGACAATATAATACTACGTCCCGCAGCTACTGAAATTCGGGAAAAATAAATAAAGCGTAAACGCAAACGCTATATCGAAATCTACCTACGTACCTAATAGTCTTCGATATAGCGTTTGTTATTTTTATATTATTACTCGTACCTGTCAGACATTTTACAATAAAGGCTCGTGCAGACTGGGGCAACATCGCGGGCGCGACAGGCATATAACTGCCTGTCGCGTCCGCGATATTGTGCTAGTCTGCACGAGCCTTAATAAGTAACTTTTTGTAGGAAAATACTGTGACAGCATGATAGACGTTAAAATGAATCAACTCATCGTATTTCTACCTTGATTGTTACGGGATTATAATAGTATTATGTCCACTCATTATTTCATCACCGCTACTCTCAAAATGGTGAAAGAAAACATCGTGAGGAAACCAGCATGTCCTAGAACCAAAAATTCGAAGACATGTGACATCTATCAGCCCCCGCTGGGGGCCATCAGGCCTGCGTGGTGCGTCCTGTCGCGGGCGCGACAGGCAAATTGCTGCCTGCCCTGCCCTTGCCCTTGATATCATTTAACGTTCTTCTTTCTGCCCCGGAAACAGACTAGTTATATTAAAATCTACGAAATTCACACAGTATTGTAATGTTTTAATGGTATGCAATACCATTAAAATCTCCGCTAATTACTTAGGTATCCGAGATAAATACACGACAAAGGTCGTCGATAAATGTCGTCTTTTGAATGAATACTTGCCTACGTCAGTAAAACTATTGATATTTCACGTAATATTATTCCATTGCAAATCACAACAGATGTTATCATTTAATTTCTACCATTGCGTGTCGAGAGAAGACGTGAAATTAACATAATTCATTTTGATTACCCATTGTACCTATATATTAGATTAGTTAATAGGCAAAATTTGGAATGTTTAATTTGATTTCAGAAGTTGAATTAGTTTCAGTAAAGATTTCTAGTAAATCGTACCTATCTATGAAATCGAGTGACGGAAATTATATTGGAGGTAAAGCTGATAAGTACGAGGGTAATGAAAATAAGTTCCTTTTCATTTTTGTGTATTTCTACAATCGTGTGGACTACCACACGATTGTAGGTAACGTTAAAGGCTCGATATCGCGGGCGCGACAGGCATATTGCTGCCTGTCGCGCCCGCGATATCGCGTTAGTCTGCACGAGCCTTAAAACGTTAAACAACGTTACCTACATTAAATTTGTTTTCACCATAAATGTTTGAAAAACAAACCTGAAATGTAATCCTCATTTCATAGCTCACGACAATAATGAAAACGGTTTAATATCAGGTCATTTTTACAAATTTAAGGCAATATAAACGGGCAGAAACCATTTTTGTACACGCAGCTCCACGAAACGCCGATGTTGTAAATTGTAATTTTATCCTGATGGGAATTAACAACCGGGGAAACGAATTGTTTACAAAGATTAATAAAGTTGATTTAAAATTGTCGTAAAATTCAGAAGCTATTATTTTGTTTGTGTTTTTATTTTCGAGAATGCTTTGGGAATTGTAAATCAGGACAGTAAAAGCCGCAAAATGGCTTAGGAAATTAGGTTTATAGCGTCACAATTTTCCTGAAAAAACATGATCCCAACAAAAGCATATTTATTTTTATAATGTCGCCGGTTCGGGATAATATCGCATTCTTATTCATGATAAAAAGTACGTCTTGACAAAGTTACCTCATATGCAATTTTGATTTACGGCTAAACCGATTCCCCTTTAACGTAGACATAATTTTGACAAATACAAAGTTGTTTGGGAACAGATAATAATGTTGGGAATATAAAAATAAATTATTCAAGTCTATCCATCAATCATAAAAGTTACCTTCAATCACAGACTTAATACGGCCAGACGGTTGGGAACTTACGTTCTTATGACTTTATTTACTTCTTGTGTGACTGCTTTTACAGACTGCTTTTGGTAGACCCTCGATTTTTGGTTCATGCTAAGCAATTATTTTAAATGTCTCTTTAGCCCTTATCTTTGAGTAAGACAAGATACATTAAGACGCTGACAACACCTAAACCGCGGTCACTGTCAGTGTGCATAGAAAAGAAAGAGAAGCGCGATGACGCAACGCTTGCAATTTACTGCAAAATATGAAGCAATTATCTATTTACTCAAAATTGAGTTGAGTAATCGAAAATAAAAAACAACCAAGTTCTGCATTCAAATAAGACGCTCCTGTTATTAATTAAATACGTAACGAATGTTGATATTTAATACAGATATTTTGGATTAGAACTCAAGGTAAGAGGTTAGTTTAACGTTAGTTTGTATCGAGATTTTTCTTTAAAAACGTGTTTTGGTAACAACCAAGTTCTGGCAATATGTTCAAAATTAACATATATTTTTTCTGCTACCACAAACTATACAGATTTGCCAATTTTTTTTCTTAAGAGAGGTCTATTTTGGTCAATTGGGTCTTGTCAGTGTCTTAAGTATAGTGTGTTTTATTGCATATTTTTTCTAAAATATGTGGGCGTCTGCCACTTGGGTCTATAGAAAACCAATGAATGAATTCTGGTTTTATACTATGTCCAATAAGATCTGGTGCTTTCATGAAAATCATGTACCATACCTAATGTAATAGTTTTTAATTCAACTTCACACTGAGCTCTATGAAAGCCTAAAACACACAGACTTAGGTATCAAAACGAAACTTAAAACCCTGTCTGCGCTTAATTAATCTATGGAGACAGTGCGTACTTAGTACATAAAGGTCGGTCTCCACTGTCGTGTACTGTGGTCCCGGTCACGAGTCAATCGTTCACGTCACAAACAGTATTTGAATGAACCCACGCGCTGGATCGCGTGCCACACGGCAGTACCTACCTCGCATTACCTAGTCTTACCGAGGTAAGAAAAAAGAATTTGCGCCCGAACATTTAGTATGTGTAATTTAATGCGACATAGTTGGCAGATGACTTTATCGCGATAATTTATGATTTAAGGATTTAATGGATTGTCACTGGTATTTAACATTAATTAATTAACGATTAAGTAATTAAACCGTACTCGTAATGTTCAATCGATGTTCATTTTAAGTACATTACAATTCTTTTTCAGAATGCAATGTCGTGTCAGCACAATATTTGTTTCACTGAATTTACTGCAGTTAATAAGTTCTAAGGACAGACTTGACATTCAACTTGACTCTGTATTCCTTGTCAACTTGTTACAAAAAGCAGAAACTTACAATTTATTGCATTCTATTACGGTCACGCTAGATGCAATTGCAATTAATTTATTATTAAAACTGAAAGTAAATACTGAAATAGTTGTTTCCGCAAATTGAACATAGGTATGTAATTGAAAAAAACCTTCAGGTTAATTCTTGGGTACCATCGGACAACTAAAGTTTTGCTGCCAAGTTTTTAGAGGTCATATTAAAAATCGTCGGTCGACTTTTAAGGTGAAAGTTCACGGTAATAACAAATTATTGTTTTGAATATTAATGAACGTATTTCCAGTAATTACCTCCAAGTGGTACCGTCGAGATCGCGTGACGATTGTATAAACAAATAGGAATCAATGTCATAGTTTTGTTTTGTTTTGTTTTGTTTTGGGTATTAGTATTCATTGTTGAACCACAGAACTGACTGGATCACCCCAAAAAATTGTGTTTTCGTTAAGGGGTGTGCGAGCAAGACAGAGAAAGTAGTAAACATTAAATGGATGATAACTTCGGGTAGTAAAAAAGTAATGCATGTGTACGATGCATTTGAACTAAATGCGTTTGAGGTTGAATGATTTCTGAAAGTCGATCAGCGACTCAGACAATGTAATGGAATAAAAATAGTTTATGGAGCTGGTTCTACACGCATCGATAAAATGACGGTTCACGTACCTACAGCAAAAAATATCGTAAATGAAAAATATTGTTAAGCTGAAAAAACCGGCCAAGTGCGTGCCGGACCACGCACAATGAAGGGTTCCGTATTTTCATTTTTTATTTATTTATTTATTTGGTTAACCAACAATTGTTTACACTAATATCTTGATAAAATCATCATCTTAAGAACTTTGAACAGTGTAGGTAACAATTACTTAAAGGTAAACACCACATGAACTAAAATTATGCTAATTTGTAAGGCTAGGTATAAAATAAAATAAAAATATAATAATATAGTCTAATTAAAGACTTAGATTTTAATTATATTGCTAAAATTATGTAAGTAACAAAATAACGAATGCTTTACATCACCTCTGATAAACAACTCAAGATATTAGATTTCTGCTTAGTCAGAGAATCAAAGTGGAAATCGATTAGATCGCTGCAACTGTTCAAATCGCTACAAAACCTAGCGCATGGAGAGTTAGATCCCAACACCGTTCTTCTCTGTGGAGGACGAAGTGGAGTTTACGTGGAATTCTTGCAGGAGCACGAAAGTTTATAAGTGCGAGCAGCGGCGGTGAGTCAATATTTCCTTTCAAGATTTTACAGGCAAACATTGCGTCGTTTAAACGCCTTCGCTCTTCTAAGGTGTGTATATTGAAGATTTTTAATCTGTCTTTGTGAGAAGGCGTTTTTTTTTCTATACCGACAGAAAAAGCTAAATGCAAAGCAAAGCGTATTTGGACGCGCTTTAGACGCAAACTGTGAGTAGCATAGTGCGGCCGCCACACCACACTACAGTACGAGTATTCTAATATGCTACGTACCAAACTATAACAAAGTATAAATGCCGGCATTTAACTTGAGCTCTCGGCGGAGTGGTGGGGTTTATGTGCTCGTCGTATTGTCTTAGGAGTAAGGTTCAAAATCGCTTAAAGTAATTAAGGATCAGAGCTAAAGATAAATGCCGGCATTTACACACGTACAACATTCTACACGCATCAATAAATTGACGGTTCACGTACCTAAACCAAAAGATATAGCAAATAAAAAATATTTATAAGAAGCTGAAAAAACCGGCCAAAAACCACGCACAATGAAGGGTTCCGTAGTTGGTAATGTTGGGATAAATTTATCCCAAAAACAAACTTAACATTGTAGTTGAAAAGTATGTTCTCCCATACATCTATATATATATAATATACAGGGTGGAATTTTGTAATGCCACCTGGAGGGAAAGTACTCTTAATACTGCAGATAGAAAGTTTTACTCAAAGGAAACATTCCTTTATTTTTGAATAGAAAGCAAACTGCATTCAAAGATTTTCGAAAATTCTCTTCTCCCACACCCGGGAATCGAACCGGCTAAAATCTGAAAAAAATATACCCTGTACTTTTATTGCATCGATCGTTAGGGTCAATCATAAGGATGAAATCTCTCTAACAAACATAAATTAAATGAAAGGAAAACCAGGAAATCTTAAATTAATTTAATTATTTACAAAAAATGGTAAACTAACTAATTAGTTGCTCGAAATGGGCTCCATTCTCTTGGATACACAAATTTATTCTTTTAACGAATTCATTTCTAGTAACCTAATAAAGTGTTGTGGTGAATATTATAAATCGTATTCTGAACTTCAACTCTCAACTCGTTGTCATTCGCATAAGATTTCATGTAAATATGATTTTTTACATATCCCCACAAAAAAAAAAAATCTAATGGGGTGAGATCTGGCGAACTCGCAGGCCATCTGATTGTGCCGTTTGTACCAATCCAGGTATTAAAATGGTTATTAATGTAGGCAGTAGTGATTCTGCTGTTATGTGCTGGTGCACCATCTTGCTGTAGAATTATTTGGTTTCCATATTTAAATTACCTCATACTCGCAGCTACGAGTATGTCGCAAAGGAGTCTGCATTACAAAAGATGGATGTTAGTTAAAGAGCTTTAACTTGACTCATTGAATTTGTAACTTCAGATTTCCTGGTTTTCCTTTCATTTAATTTATCATGTTTGTTAGAGAGATTTCATCCTTATAATTGACCCTAACGATCGATGCAATAAAAGTACAGGGTATAATTTTTTCAGATTTTAGCCGGTTCGATTCCCGGGTGTGGGAGAAGAGAATTTTCGAAAATCTTTGAATGCAGTTTGCTTTCTATTCAAAAATAAAGGAATGTTTACTTTGAGTAAAATTTTCTATGTGCAGTATTAAGAGTACTTTCCCTCCAGGTGGCATTACAAAATTCCACCCTGTATATCTCCAATTATTGCTAATTTAATTTGGTCGACTATTACTCGTTAACTTGTAAAGCCTACTTAGCTGTGATAGTTTTCCTTTTAACTTATTTAAATATCAAGGGAGGTATCTTTGTCCGGCCTTGGTTCAGGCCTTGGTACGAAGTGAGACGGCATGGGCAGCCGTCACCACCTTCTGCGAAGCAGTAATGCTCGCGAAGGAAGAGGCGGGACGGTTGAGGGAAATGCAAATTTCGCGCCCTCTCGCCCCTAGGCGCCCCAGGAGATGCCCTGGGCGTCGGGAATCCCGGGCGGAATTCCGGCCACCGTAGGCGCAGGCTTGCGGACGGTGAGAAATGGGTAACTCACCGTCCGGTAAGGACCATGCCCGGGTCGACGGTGCGTTGTATTCCACGCGGGCCTCAAAGAGATGTCAACAGCACAAGTGTTGGGGTCCACTAGGGCCGATGCCTGCCGGGGTCGCGGGAAGGTACAAAAGGGTTACCAAGGCCCCTGGCAACACAGGCAACGGATGGAATACGGGTGGGTTTTAGTCAGTAAGAGTCTGACACATCCTCCTGCTCCGCCCAGAGCGGGAGAAGTTATTTGATGATTTCCCACCCAAAAAAAAGGAGGTATCCTAAAAAAAATGTTTTTCATGATTTTATTTTACTACTTTGTCGGCCTGATTAATATGTATACCTATGCCACACAGCTTTCTAGTACTAAGCGTCTTTGAGCTACAGCGGGGACAGACAGACAGACGGACATGGCGAAACTATAAGGGTTCCTTGTTTACTACGGAACCCTAAAAAGTATGCAGTTAAGCACTGAGCACTGAACTAGAACTGTGCCTATTTCTTTTATTCTAGTAGGTAACTATTGCGTGCACACAAGGTCGAATCTCTATTCTTGCATTTTTACGTGAAAAAATTATTGCCGCTGTTTTATGCCGTTGATACACGTGAAGGTGTTGCGAACTTGTGAACATCCATATATTTACTTGTAAATTCTTATCGCCAATCAGTGCTGGCGTTTTATGGTCTGCAGCAGAAGGCTATCAGCCCGTAATAGGTACTGCTACCCTGCTATTATCTGCACGCCTGAAAACTTTACGTTCCGAAATTTTCTATGTATACCAGCAGTTACTTTATATCCTCGATTGGCTTGTCAGTCGTAAAATTACGGAATTTTTATTTGTTACCTGAACGTACAAGGGTAAATCGGTTACCGAAATTCTTTGGGGAACTATTTTTGGTGAACGTTATTTCGGGAATGTTATTTATAGGCATTGATGGTCGGTTCCTATAAATAGGAATTATACATAATTTGATGACTAGTCTCGGTGTACCTAAGTTATATTCGTATCTCAGACATCGATATCAAACACGAAGAAAATGTATTGATTGTTAACAGCCTGTAAATATCCACAGAGTTCTACAAACTTAAATTAGTCGGGGAACGCATAGCTGGGAAGGGGGAGATTGTCTTTTCACTTGCTTTAAAAAAAAAAAACGGCCAAATGCGTGCCAGACCTCGCACAATGAAGGGTTCTGTAGTTGGGATGAATTTATCCCAAGAACAAACTTAACATTGTATTTAGTTGAAAATCATGTTCGTTCCAACTGCGTATTATTATGTAAGTTTGTACGCACAATATTGGGAGATTTACCATGTTATTTTAAGACCATAGACTTCTTATAAGTTTTCCTGTAATCTATAAGTATAGAACTATTTTAGGTATTTTTTCCAAATTGTTGACTCAATTGTTTCGGAGAAAAGGGATCAAATTTCATCAATTTTCTTAAAGAACTTAAACGTTTCAGATCCCAGATTTCGATTAAAACATTTACTTTAAAATAAAAAATAAATATACTTGAGACCCACACACACACTAACCTCACAGTAAGCCCTTTCATTTGATATACCACACGTTATAGTGTGCAAAACGTTATTTTTAAAATGTTCTGATTTGTCTCCCAAAAGTGACACTCATATTCAAAACGTATTTATTTACGTAACACGTCCGTGTTGGGTCACAGAAATTGATAAGTGTACCAAATTTCTACTTAATCGGTCCATTAGATTCGGAGAAAATTGGCTGTGACAGACAGACAGTTATTCATTCGAACGTACGGAACCCTAGAAACACCAGATAAATGTCAAACATAGCCACCTATAAAGAAGAGGCGTGCTTATTCTACAAATAGTGTGATTTATTTATTTAACATAGTACACCGACCAGTACATGCAAAACCTTATTATATAAAACAAAATTAGAATAAGAGTGGTACTGCTGGTATATATGTGTATGTATATGTATGTACGCCTATTACGGGTATATACAGCGTTCACCGTATCTTACATAGACAACAACATAGTCGTCTAAGAAAAAATATAAAACTTTAAATGTAATTTATGGAAATTACGATATTTTAAAATTGAAATATAAAACTTTAAGATATTGTAATTTCCATAAATTACGATATTTTAAGTTTTATATTTGTTCTTAAACGACTATTAAACTGCAACTGCAACTGAAACTTTACAAAATCGTAATTTCAATAAATTACGATATTTTAAAGTTTTAAATTTAAATTTCATGTTATTGAAATTCAGTTTCTTATGCAATAACATGAAATTGTGAGTTATAGTTATCGAGTTAGTTAAATTAATTGTCTAAATTATCTAGATTATTTACTAGATCTAAAACCACCTCGAAATTCTTGAAGATGTTTTATACATACCAAATAGATACTTAATTGTTCTTTATTCCTCAGTCCGCCATGTTACCACCTACCTCTGGAGTACGCAAAGCTGGTGTCGGAATGTTCCCGACTGCGACGGGACGAGAATGGAGCGGGGGCAAACGTCGTATGGATACACAAGCCTGTTGCCCAAAGCCAGGGGAGAGGGATCTTCCTGTTCAGGGTATGTAGTCTTTAGTCGTCCTACATTGTGGTGGAAGCTGGTGTCGGAATGCTCCCGACGGCGACGTGAAGAGATCGGAGCCAGGTCTAACGCCGTGTATACAAGCCTGTCGTACAGAGAAAGGAGGAGGGTTCTTTCTATTCAGGATATGTATTTTTAAATTGTGCGGTCTGATTTGCTTACGTCAAACATGTCTTATAATCAGTGGCTTGTGTTAAGTAATAGCTGGAAACAAGACTACCATTTCATGACCATTTCCTAAAATCTTTCATCGAAGGTTAATTCCAGGTACAAATGGGTAAAATTATCATGAAATATAACACAAGTTGCCAGTGTTGCCAGTGGTGACCTATGGCACTGAAATGTGGTCGCTTACAGTGGGCCTTATTAAAAAGCTAAAAGTCACTCAAAGGGCAATGGAGAGGGCTATGCTTGGAGTTTCTCTACGTAATCGAATCAGAAACGAAGAGATCCGCAGGCGAACCAAGTTTACTGACATAGCCTGAAGAATTGCCAAACTTAAGTGGCAGTGGGCAGGGCACATTGCTCGCAGAACAGATGGCCGATGGGCCGATAGGTTATGAAGTGGCGACCGCGTACCGGAAGACGTAGCGTTGGAAGGCCTCCTACAAGGTGGACCGATGACCTTGTGAAGGCCGCAGGAATCCACTGGTTGCGGGAAGCACAAAACCGGTCGAAGTGGCGGTGCTTGGGGGAGGCCTATGTCCAGCAGTGGACGTCTATCGGCTGAAATGATGATGATGATAACATAAGTAAGCCTTCCAAATTTGTACAATGCAACTTAAAATGTCACACAAAAACTGGGCGAATTTTTTTCTTTCTTTAATTTTTTTCAACGTGCGTACATTTCATATTACATACACACAATATTTTTTTTTGGATTGGCAATTATCAAATAACTTCTCCGCTCTGGGTGGAGCGGGAGGGTGTGCCAGACTCTTACTGTCTAAAACCCACCCGTGTTCCTTCCGTTGCCTGTGTTTCCTGGGGTCTCGGTGTCCCTTTCGGACTTTCCTGCGACCCTAGCAGGCATCGGCCCTAGTGGACCCCTACACTTGAGCTGACATCTCTTTGAGGCGCGCGTGGAACACAACGCGCCGGACGGCAACCTACCCATTGCTCACATTACGTACGCCCATAACATGGCCTTAATCACCGAACTCTGCAAATGGATTGGTATTTGAAAGCCACCTTTTACCACACAAAGACCACAGAGGATTTTCCGGGAACGAATTTATGAAATTGCTTTTAATTTCAAAATCAAAATCAAAAGTCATTTATTCAAACTAGGCTGAGAATTAGCACTTTTCGAACGTCAAAATTACATAAGAAAGTCCCCCAAAAACGGCCGTCCTTCACCACTTCCTAGTGCTTTAGCTGGAAGAAGTAGCGCAACAAACTCCCGAGCAGCACAGCCGTCTGTTCAGTTAGAAAAACTTGATTTAAATTTGCAAATCCGAAGTTGGCAAAGCCAAGGTCAAATGTTATTCGACGATATTCTTGCAACATTGAACACAATAATATCAAAATGCAAAAGGTGCCTGCATGCAAGGAATCAGTGGCACTGACAAGCCAATGCTTCTTTTTCTTGGGACTCCGTGAAGAAGTAGAGCTTCTAGGGATGAAGCCACGAGCAGACAATTTTACTATGAAACTTATGAATTATAATGTTGTGCTAGCAGAATACATTATTTTTTACCCGACTGCCCCAGAAGGAGGGTAATGTTTTTCGAGAGTATGTATGTATGTATGTCTATTTCTTTGGCACGCTCTGTAGCCTAAACGGCTTGATGGATTTTAACATAAGAGGTGTCGTTAGATTCGTCTTCATTGTGGGAGTGACATAAGCTATATAATATTTATGTATTGCATCTGCAAATACAACAAAAAGGGAGGGAAACTTTTTTTTTTTTTATAAATTACAATAATATTGATATCACATAAAAGCTAGTAACGAGTCAATTCCATATATAAAAATATATTAATAAAACTAAAAAGCTTGAAATAAAACAAATTATTTAAAAAACAAAAAACCCGTCTGCTTTTTTTAACTTTGGGTAGTGTTTGGGTCCAAGATACAGGCTGTTTCTGGTTTGGGACCCGCTGTTATATCTGTCGTCTTCTGTTAATTAGAATTCGATATTATGTTAGTTGTATGTTTGAGAATTCAATCAATCTACCTAGCCTCTCCCCAACTATGTTGGGGTCAGCTTCCAGTCTAACCGGATTCAGCTAAATACCAGTATTTTATATGGAGCGCCTGTCTGACTACCAAAACCCAGTTACTGGGTAACATGATACCACTTGGTAAGACTGGACCGCGGCAAGCGCAGCTTAACCTTCGTTTGATCCGTGCGGCTATTATTATTTGGCCACGAACCCCTCCTTGTTGGAACTTATATGTTTAAGAACTACGTGTGAGTTAAATAAATGAATTTGAATCTACGCTATTCGTGCCTCTTTACGCAAAAGTCCTTCTAATAAATTCCAGAGTCTATGCGAGATGAACTGCGGTACTTCGGCGGTGGTGCAGCGGTACATAGAGCGGCCGCTGCTGATCGCGGGCTACAAGTTCGACCTCCGTCTGTACGTGTGTGTCCCGGGGTACAGGCCGCTCACCGCCTACATGTATGCTGAGGGACTCGCGCGATTTGGTAATACCTACAGAGTTCTTTTTACGGTCTTGTTAGATTTCCGTGAGGCGAAGAAGAGAGACGATATCATGAAGGCGTGAGTTCATGTATGTAGATTTCCGTCGTAGCGCTGGTTTTTAAAACGGTTTTTCAAGTCTGATCTCTGAATCTTCTGTTATGTTGTATCATATTGTATGCCGTAATTGGTTGACCAAAATTATATTAACATCGTCAAATAACATGAGACTAGACTGTAGATTTTTGCAATCAGAAACCTTATTAAAAATCTTAAATTCCTTCACTCACTGACAGGGGATGAATACTCTAAACCACTGGGTAGACCATTTAAAGTACGAAATTATGCGCAAGGGTTCGAAAGACCATCGAAACTACAAAGTGTTTTAGTTTTTTCAAATAAACTAAATAGTACTGATGGGCCGACTATGTTTTACTGATCAGTTGACTAGCTATAGTGACTAAACTGTTTCATATATTTGGTTGATTTTTTATATGCAGACTGTCCTTAGATACAGAAGGTGTCGTTTTGCATCCTCGTCAAATTGAAGGAGGTGCTTGATTCTTTGAGGCGATTGATGAACTATGATTCTCGACACAAATCAATAGTAAAATAAGTAGATCTTGTTTTTTATTTTTAAATTTTCGGAAATCGGCATGTGTGGAACACGCATGTTAAAACGCGGCACATGTGATACCGCACTGTAACACACAGCCCTTTTACACACACACTACCGCATACGCAACGGGGTGATTTTGTTCTGTGAAAGTGGTGAATTCTAAAATACTGTCAAACTTAAATAACTAAAAAACAAGTATGTATTAATTATTGAGTAGGTATCGTAATTTTATTTGATTATATAAGTCTTTCATAGCAGCCTCCTGAAATTTGACGAAAATGCATAATGACACCTTGTATACCTACAAAGTTTAATTTAATGTATTGTCGTGTTCACCCTGTATAATGAAGGTGGAGACGCACGAGCATTAAGGCTCCTGCAAACATGCGCGACACCGGCACCGGTAGAACAATTTCAATGAAGTTTTTATAGAAATTGTTCCACTGGTGTCGCGTCGCGCGACAAGTCGCGCCACTCTGCACGGGCCTATATCGAATCATTTTTGAATATTCTTCCCCTAGTGAAAAATTGTCTGGACATTATTAATTCTGTGCCAATGGGAAACGCCATTGGCCACACGACTTGTAATCCTAAAAACTACGCTCTATCCCCTCTTATTAAGTTTGTTATTGGTTTTTTTTTTTGGGTGAGATATCATCAAATAACTTCTCCCGCTCTGGGCGGAGCGGGAGGGTGTGTCAGACTCTTACTGACTAAAACCCACCCGTATTCCTTCCGTTGCCTGTGTTGCCAGGGGCCTCGGTAACCCTTTGGTACCTTCCCGCTACCCCGGCAAGCATCGGCCCTACTGGACCCCTACGCTTGTGCTGACGACATCTCTTTGAGGCGCGCGTGGAATACAACGCGCCGTCGACCCGGGCCTGGTCCTTACCGGACGGTGAGCTACCCATTGCTCACCGTCCAAGTTTGTTATTGGTTGGCAATGCAATGGACAGAATTATATTAACTAACCTTCCAGGCACAGACAAGTACACCCTCTCGGACATCCACAACCCGTACCGCCACCTGACCAACTCCTCACTCAACAAGAGCGGCCCCCGATACGCTGAATGTAAGGACCGAATCGGTAGTGGTGAGTGTTAACACGTCGCTGCAGACGCCCGGTTCCTCACACCGGACGTCTTGACAACCGTGTGATGCTTTGCAAGTTCGATGTTGCTGTATGTATTGATGGGTTATTTTTTTTTCTTTTTCATTTTTATTAATCTTTAGCAGTAGGTAGTTTAGAATACAAAAAAGAAGTATAGTCTGTTCCAGAAGTATCTGATGGAAAGTAAACAAATCGATCAGGATACGGAACTGAGGATGCCAATAATGTAGTGCCACTTACAAATTTAGTGCTTTGGTTTAATTATTTGCATAGTTTTTTTTTTTAAATCAACATAAAGGAGGTTATAAAACCTTTGTCAAATAACAAACACTGTTATTTGACAAAGGTTAAATTTATACCTCAATTTTCGCCGATGATTTTTCAATTGCAATTTAATCATGTTTTTCAAACAATATTAAGACGCTGACAACACCTAAACCGCGGTCACTGTCAGATTGCATAGAAAAGAAAGAGAAGCGCGATGACACAACGTTTGTAATTTATTGCAAAATATGAAGCAATTATCTATTTACTCAAAATTGAGTTGAGTAATCGAAAATAAAAAACAACCAAGTTCTGCATTTAAATAAGACTTTCTTGTTATTAATTAAATACGTAACGTATTTTGATATTTAATACAGATATTTTGGATTAGAACTCACGGTAACGTTAAAATAACCTCTTAAGGTTATTTTAACGTTAGTTTGTATCGAGTTTTTTTTTTCTAAACGTGTTTTGGTAACAACCAAGTCCTTGGAAATATGTTCAAAATTATCATATATTATTTCCGCTACGACAAACTATACAGATTTGGTAATTTTTTTTCTTAAGTCAAGCCTATTTTGGTCAATTGGGTCTTGTCAGCGCCTTAATGGAAAAAGTGGTAACATAATATAAAAGTTGAAACCTAAATACAGATGAACGTGTAACTAATTCCCTTTAGTGAGTTATTACTGAATCTATACTGAACAGGGTTTGTTTAAACTTTCATCAAATACCTTGGAACAGATTTATAGCTAGAGTGCTGAGGTACGAGTAACTATGCAGGGTCAAAATAAAATTAGCTAGAGAACCTCCCCAGATGTAATGGGTATCAATATCTGAACATGATAAAACAAAAAAAAAAACCGGCCAAGTGCGTGTCAGACCAAGCACAATGAAGGCTTCCGTAGTTCGGATGAATTTACCCCAAGAACAAACTTAGCATTGTAGTTGAAAAACATTTTCCCCATACATTCCAACTGCAAATGTAAGTTTGTACGCACAAGTTTGAGTCATTTACCATGTTATTTTAAGACCATAGACTTCGTATATGGTTTCCTGTAATCTCACCATCATCATTTCAGCCGAAAGACGTCCACTGCTGGACATAGGCCTCCCCCAAATCCTGTAATCTTTAAGTGAAGAACTAATTTCCGTAATTTTTTTTTTCAAAATTTTACGCTCAGCCGTTTCGGAGATAAGGATATGGTCAATTTGCATCTATACTCTTAACAACTTAATAACTTTAACACGATTTATTTTAAAATTATAAAAAAAAAATTGAATTTCTCATTACAAGCCCTTTCATTTGATATGTCACACGGTACAGTTTGCAAAACATTTTTTTATTTTAATTTGTCCGCAAAAAGTGACCCTCATCTTCCAAATTCAAGTATTTACGTTACATGTTCGTGTTCGGGTATGAGAAATGAATATATGTACCAAATTTCAAATTAATCGGTCCGGTAGATTCGGAAATCGGCTGTGACAGACGGCCAGACAGACACACGAGTGATCCTATAAGGGTGCAATTAATTTCCTTTTGAGGTACAGAACCCTTAAACTGATTCGGTGATATTTTGTTTTGGGTCAACGACAGCTGGTAGTTTAGTTGTTGAGGAAATCAGTTCTTTTGTGGTTTTATTTTATCGTGTTTTGGTATCGATACTTATAACGTCTGTGAAGTTTACACAAAAATACGGATATTTCAAGTAATCATACTACCTATGGTCCTTTTATTTTTTTTTTGGGTGGGAAATCATCTAATAACTTCTCCCGCTCTGGGCGGAGCGGGAGGGTGTGTCAGACTCTTACTGACTAAAACCCACCTGTATTCCTTCCGTTGCCTGTGTTGCCAGGGGCCTCGGTGAC
Source organism: Atethmia centrago (assembly GCA_905333075.3). NCBI lineage: Eukaryota > Metazoa > Arthropoda > Insecta > Lepidoptera > Noctuidae > Atethmia > Atethmia centrago. Next base: position 21,791,964 of record HG995374.1, on the reverse strand, counting down.
CCTTTAGTACTTTCCCGCGACCCCGACAGGCATCGGCCCTAGTGGACGATTTGTCGTCAGCACAAATGTAGGGGTAGTCCACTCGTTCCACGACCCCTACGACTGAGGCGCGCGTGGAATACAACGCGCCATCGACCCGGGCCTGTTCCTTACCGGACGGTGAGCTACACATTGCACACCGTCCGCAAGCCCGCGCCTACGCCTAGGGAGTCTCCTGCGGCGGCTAGGGGCGAGAGGGCGCGAAATTTGCCTTTCCCTCAACCGTCCCGCCTCCTCCTTCGCAAGCATTACTGCTTCGCCTATGGTCCTTGATCCCAAATAAAAAAAAAACGAATAATATATATTTTTTTGTTATATCATATTTAGATATCGGTACCCATCACATCTGCCGAGTTCCGCTAGCTAATTAATGTGACCCTGTATAATGGAATTTAACTAAGTGCTGTAATAACGCAACTTTGATTTATTTACTTGATATAAAACATTGGGCTACGTACACTAGCATTTTTCCTTGCATCGTTTAGTAGCATAGAATAATTTTAACAAATATTCACATAGACACAGTACTTTACATATTTCGAGTAGACACAGTACTTTATAGGCAGACTTTTCCGGAAAACTAAAGTAGACGTTGGTGCCGATTCCCTTGTTCACAAACTAAACTTTCTTTAAGTTCAGTCCATCTTTTTCTTTCTATTTCGTTAAGAAAAGAACAGAAGATACATTTTAGTTTAGTCCTGTCAAATTAATCAGCGCTTGACGTATTTTGACGTAATTTTAGTAGGCAAGTTTATAATCACGTCTAAACTTGTATGGAGGCGCTGATTAATTTGACAGGACTAAACTAAAATTTACCTTCTCTCCTCTTCTTAATGAAATACAAAGAAAAAGATGCACTGAACTTAAATTTAGTTTAGTTTGTGAACAAGGGAATCGGTACCGTTGTATATTTTGCTAGAGAATTATGTTGTCCGAAGAGTGTTTTCGTTGGTTTTTGTGTGTCTTTCCTCTCGCTCTCTGTGGGACTGATTTCGTGAAAAGGGACGGAAGTGTGTAGACAGGAAGTGACAGCTTGAGCATGAAATAAGTAGTTTATAATAGCATGGAATTAGTGTACTCATGGAATTAGTAAGTACTATGTAGATTGTAAGTAGAGGGGGTATAATTTCGACCAGTGGGCGATCACTATTAATGAATAATTATTCGAGTAAATATTTCAGTATTTAGCTTTTTAAATTCTGAGGTTAATTTCTGTCACTACTCAGTTGCTTATTACAAAGGTGAGATGTCAGATGTTACACATCATTTGCGACTACTGTATGGCTTGCAATTTTTTTTTAAAGATGTAAGATCGGGCGGGGCAATTTCGCCTATGGGGCTATTCTAACTAATGACAACAACTGTTATTCTACTGTATTTGTATCAAAATGCCATCTGTATCTAGGAAGGTGAACAGATTATTTCAACAAAATTTCAAAGATGGAGCTGCTCAAGCGCGAGCTGTTTGACCGACACGCCTTTTTTTTGTCAAATGGAATTTTGTGCATGTATTAACAAAAGACGCTCGTCACATTTTTCGTCAAAAGTTGTGTTTTAAACGCTTGTTTTTGCAATATTAAACAGTGACTTATGAAAATATAAACCGTAAGTTCTTTTTCGCTATCCGTTCGTTTTCATGTGATTTTTTCTTAGTTTAAATAGCCTCCACGAAAAGAAGAAGTGGGGTTATTTCGACTAACCTAATGTCATAATTACCCCGCTAAATTATTGTATGGTATTGCGAAATACTAGTAATGTGACGATGTTCGATTATATCGATACTCTATGCATAACAAAAACATTGGCACATGCTGCGATAAACTGTACAGTCAACCAACCTTTCATTCTTTCAAATCAAACCTTTTACTGTAGTTGTGAAAAGTGAATGTCCTGCAGTTTGAAGAATTTCCTATCTTGTTATAAAAGTGTTTTAGTCTCTCGTCCGCTTTTCTACTACTTCACGGCTGATTCACTAGTTTTGCGCTTTGATTGGGTTGGGCACTCTGTGCATATATGTGTTTCTGTATTGTTTTAGATGGTGCGAAATTATAAGGCAAAAAACGTTAAACAGTACTCACTAGACGAACTACACAAGGCTGTAGAAGATGTCTGCAATAAAAATTGTTTCATATTTTAGCAACAGCTACTTACTTAATTCAAATAAAAATAATAAATTATTTTTATGAAGAAATTTGTTTCTTTACAACCTATCCAAGGATCTTGAAAAATATTAGCGTATAAGTAAGAAATATAAGAAACATAAAATAAACAATTTGCAATTCTATTTGGATTAGTCTAAAATAATGTTTTTTTTAATTAAAGGTTTATTCATAGTTGTTGTTGATCTGATTTATCGACAATGTTGGTAGGCATACGTCCCTGCACTACTACGTATTGTAGCGTGTGTGGAAGGATTGAAAGAAACCCTCGCGACATTATACACGTATAATTTAGTAAATATAAAAAAAAAAAACATATCGCACAAATCACAAAAATTACGAATGTTACATTATATTAAAAATACACGTTTAAAAATTCCTCATGCCCTTTGGTAAGTAAATAAAATAGTTTTACATAACAGAATTAGAACTTAGAGCACACTAACTAGAACTGTGAAATTTTCCCGAAAAATAATTTTAAGCGCTTGAATGATTGGGTTTTTAAATTATGTTAATGCAAAAAAAGTGGTGCTAACCTCTAAAGCTTATTCGTGGTCCTGACTTAATTGAAACAGGCAATCTAAAAATCTAATGTGCATTTAAAAGAACAGGTGGCAAAATACAGTAGGTACACAATGAAAGAAAGTAATAATTAAAGAAGTTAGCTGGTAGCTTTCCAAAAGCGATCGTGGCGTAGATTTCGCTGGATCACCTCGGGTTACCGAAATCCCGGCGAATAGTAGGTGCTGGAACTACGTCCTCCGATCGGCCAGCTTAGCAGCAGATTAGTAGATTCATACCAAAGTAACTTGGTAGGGGAATAATATAAAAAAAAGTCAGAAAAAAAGCCTGGCTTGATGGGACTTCTTTCTAGAACAAAACAGAAGCGAATAAGTCACCATGCCACGTTTCTGAAGATATAAAGTGAATGGGATAAGTAATAAGAAAAAATAGCATACAAGTCCCTTGAGATAAAATGGTCTTAATTCGACAGTACAGACTCCTGACTGGACATCACATCAAAATGACTCCTTGTAATCGTCACCACAATAACTGTGAAGGTAAGAACACTAGTTCAAACAATAAAAATGTTGGTGTTATCTTGACAATATAACTTTGTATCTCGGAGCTCGGCAGAGGAATGCGTTTGAAAACAAATGTTTTGACATGCAAAAATAATTTTTTAAATAAAATTCGAACATTCGAAAAGAAGAAAAAAAATTGTGAAAGGTCCAAACTAGCGATTAAGGTTGACCATGAGATGGTTATAAAAAGGATCAATAGCAACAATAATATTGTAGAATTAATAATTCTACAGTATGTAAAAAGCCGAAATTCCCCTCCAAGGTGTAAAAAAAAAGGTGTTTATAGTATTTTATTACGTTACTGAAGCATGTTAGGAAACAAAAAGCATAGATTGGTATGAATTATGCCATAAATATACTCTGCTCTCAATTTCAAAACGATAACGGCTTTAGTACGATAAATATAAGGCATAGTTGAAATAGCCTCACTGTGGGGTAATTAACTATTTCTTCCCAATTTCAAAAACATCGTTCCTTTGAACATATAAGATGAGTATTCTGTTTAGATCTCAATTAAAGCTTTTAATATAATAAGCATAACAAAAAATTATTTAATCGACCATAACGTATTCAAAGACGCAGACTTTTGAAGCTGACGTTTGTGTTTTTATAGTCGAAATAGCCCCCGCCCGACTTTACATCTTGTAATCTAGCTTAGCTTTAGGTGTCGTATACTAAGTACCGTTAATAATTAATTGGCAAAAAAATCTCTTACTTACTTAAAGTTCGTTTGTTTTTAATCCCATTTCAAATGATTGTTGTTTGTTTTTTAATTTGGTGTTTGACATTTGCACCTATCAAATTAGTATCTGGGATTAAAAAAAGAACTTAGTGTACTAACACATTTCAATCCACATCTTCGATTTTATACACACAACTCACGAATAAAATTCAAAATGAAGTGCGGATACAACACCTCATTTCATAAGATCCGTTTTCAATATTGCAGGGTGCAAGTGGACCCTGACGCAAGTTCGTAAAGCCCTCATAGGGCGCTGGGGGGCGGCAGAGTGGGTGGTGTGGCAGCGCATCAGGGCTCTGGTGACGTTGACTTTGCTGGCGCAGGCGGCTGGTACTCCACCAGCCAGGAACTGCTTCGAATTCTACGGGTTTGATGTCCTGCTCGATGATTGTTTGAAGCCTTGGCTGTTGGAGGTAAGCTGTTGAAAGCTTTTGCAGTCTGGTGCGTCTGCCTAATTTCTCCCAGCTCGTTCTTTTTTGTGTTAGTGTTCTTTCTTTGCGTCATGCTTACCGCAAATACGTGCTTCACGCGTCATATTTAGCGCAAATAAATATTTCTATAAAAGGATCAAAATCAAAATCAAAATATTTTTATTTCACATAAACCTACATGGGCACTTATGCAACGTCAGAAGCAAGGTGCACGGTTCCAACTGGTCGTTTCCTATGTAGAAGACCCGGCAAGAAACTCCACGGTTACTCTTTTAAAAATGATTGGCTTTTAAATGTTTTCAAATTAGTGTTAATAGGTATGGGAGGACAGTGTAGGCCTGTCGAGACTTCCCAGGTACTTAACAACAAAAAAAAAAAGAAAAAGGTCTACAAAATATCTAGTCTATTAAGCGTACAACGTTCTCACATTCACAAGGTACACAAGAATCTATGTAAAATATTGATAAATTAATAAAAATAAAAACGTATTTAAACCAAATGACATGTTTGCCATTACAACAAGTCTGAATTAATATCTTGTCCACAAAATATCAAAGTATTAAGGCTAAGGCTCGTGCAGACTAGCGCGATATCGCGGTCACGACAAGCAGCAATATGATTGTCGCGCACGCGATATCGCCCCAGTCTGCACGAGCCTTTACTTTCATCCTTTTTAGCACGACGAAGTGATAGAGCAAAAATACTCTGGCGTTAAATGATATTTATTTCTGTAAATTGAGTTAAAAAAAAACCGTTTTACGCGGTAACTATATTCATTATGTTTTAAAACTACATGCTCGAGTTCGGTCTTACTACTGGAGTTGCAGCGGTTCCTGTTGGCTTATTGTTACTTTGATCCATTTCGGTATTCAGAAGCTGAGACGTACAGCAGGCTTAGCATGACGCTTTCTATTTCTACTGAAATGTAAACAAGCGATAACTACTCTACAGTAGTAGAGTAGTTATCGCTTGTCTACATTTCTCGGTAGAAAACTTTCAACTGTCTACACGGAAACGTCATTTTTGTTGTCTACTCTTCCGTCGACAAAACGCTTTTCTACGGTTCTCGTGCTAAGCCTACATAAAACTGAAATTGAGAATGCTTCGCTTGATTTGATTCCTTAAATTTATCTACTGCGTGGGTTAGTTTCGCAAAAACTTTCCCGGCAGCCAAATTTTTGGAGTCTAGAAAGCACAGTTAATTACTTACTGCCGTTAGTCTTAAAATGTAATCAGATAATATTTTTGAACCACTAAGCAGAAATAACTACTAAGTTATTTCTGCTTAGTGGTTCAAAAATTACATTTGAGCCAAAATATTATCTGATTACATTTTAAGACTAACTGTTACTCTTTCTTATCACCAGCATACATATCAAAATCTTAAAGACTTCTTTGGTACAATTTCAGGTGAATCTGTCCCCGGCACTGGCGTCCGACTGCGAAGCTGACGTGATGGTGAAGCAACCGATGCTGCATGAATTGTTCGACCTGCTGGGGCTCCCCATGAAGCACACGGGACTGGCCAAGTTGAAGGCACCTCCTCCACCGACGCCAAATACTAATAGGTGAATTACATTGTTTAGAGATATACGTGGAAGTCGAATAACAAATAAGCCGATATTTGAAACTTCTTAACATTTTTACTGACAAATTGGAGTTGCAGTGATCGGTAAGTACAGTCCAGCACATCAAGCTACCACAAACTGTAATTTTTTTCCAAATGATTTTAAGCATTAAAATGATAATGGTTAAGTTCAAAATCGAATGAGTATATTTGACAATTTGTGGTAACTTGATCTGCTGGCGACAGTACATCAGATGGTGACATAAAAAAATCGTTAAATTAACTCCAAAATTCCTACGCCAATGTTATGAATTGGAGTCGAATAGCCTATGCCTGAATTTGCCTATGTTTTTTTTTGTCTACATGATCAATTTGGACTATGTCTCCCTTGGGAAGGCTCATGATAGGCCTTACCGCGTTACTGTAGCACTAGGGTCTCTGATAAAAATATGCTGGCACAGGCAGTGGCGACAATTTAGTTAACCTAGGCTGTCGGCCAATATTTGTTGAGCTTTGATGTATTGCGTGTGTCGTGCGTTTTGCAACATTGAACATCGGTAAGTGTCGTAGGGGGAAATGTGTCTCATAGGCTAGAGTTGTCTCGCACGTAGACCTTAGATGTAGTAGAGAAGGAGAGGTGGAGGTAACGCAACATTTTTTATAGAAAGACGTTTGGTACACGCGGCAGTTGTAGCTCGGAGGAGGAGGGAGGTGGGAGGGCGCGCGGCCGCGCGGAGGCGCGACGCCGCGCGCGCCCTCGCCGGCGCCGCGCGCTGCCGATGCACTGCGTCACGCTGGCGCCGCCCGGCGCCGCCGCCGAGCAGCCCGCGCTGCACGTGCCCAGCACGCCGCCCACACCTACTACAGCTGGAACGGAAAAGGTTTTTCTTTTTTATAGTATTAGGATTAGTTAACAAATAACTCTACAGCCCGCTGGCACTACAAATCATTATATGCATTTAGGGCTAAATGTATTTAAAATATATAACAATACTACCATTATTGCTAACCGTTTGAATTTGACAGAAACAGAATGATGTTCCGAACACGTTTAGCGCTACACACATTTACTGATCAGTGGTGCAAGCAGGCCTAAATATTTAATAATAATTAATACATTTTTGAATATAAACGCTACTTTAGTCTCAAAAAATAAAAATAAAAAAAATATTATAAATCTGTCAGTTCGACAGGCTCAATGGCACGCATATTCCAAATTTATCAGATCTCCATATATTGGCTTAATTTTAATGGCACTAATCACACAAAAATAAATGCAGGACTCCACAGAAAAAAGCAAGGAGTGCCACAGCGGACGATACAAAACAGATACCAGCAGTGAAGCTGACACTCAGGTAATATGTCCGCATGTACCAATATGCATGACCTTAGCCAGAAACATGAGACTATAGAATATTCTTAAATGCAAAACTATTTGGATCATTAAACTAGACACTTTACTAGATAATTTTCCACAAAATGATCTTTAACAATTCTGCTGAGTATTACTTCAAAATCAACGAGTTTAAGTTTGACCTTATAAATCAATGAGACACATTGAACATCACCGCTTGACTATTTTGTCTTTCATAATGGGGCTTGTGGCTAAGTAGGTAATAAAAGCCACGCGGGTCGATCCATCAGGTTAAGCTACGCTTGCCGGGTTTAGTCCGAAAGTGTGACAACCAGTTTTATCAGTCTTACTGGGTAATACGGTACCCCTTGTACCGTATTATCCAGTTACTGGGTTGTGGAGGTCAGATAGGCAGTCGCTCCACGTAAAGTACTGGTATTCAGCTGCATTCGGTTACACTTGACGCCGACCCCAACATAGTTTTTTTTTTTTTGGGTGGGAAATCATCAAATAACTTCTCCCGCTCTGGGCGGAGCGGGAGTGTGTGTCAGACTCTTGCTGACTAAAACCCACCCGTATTCCTTCAGTCGCCGGTGTTGCCAGGGGCCTCGGTAACCCTTTAGTACCTTCCCGCGACCCCGATAGTTGGGAAAAGGGTAGGCAAATGGTGATTTTCTTTCATAATACACTCCCTGCGTGTTGGCACGAATCCATCGTTTCACCAGAATATAATTTCCAATGTCAATCGAATGAAATAAAAACGAATTACTCCATCAAAAACTATTCGATACTATTAACATAAAATATAAATTGTGTGCCGTTTGTTTTTTTACAAAATCTCGTGTTATTCACGATCCCAAAGGTTACGGCCTTGGCAAAGTATGAATACAAGGATGAATACGTAATTATTATGTCGCAGAACATCGAATGCTTGAAATAGAACAGTTCGATTTGAGTAGAAAAATGTCTTCCGTGACTCCACCGCTTACGTAGTACTAAATGGTACGGAATTGGTACAAGGTTTCATTGAGTTCGTTATATCTACATAATGGCGCCGATTCCCTTGTTCACAAACTAATCTAAATTTAAGTTCAGTGCATCTTTTTCTTTCTATTACATTAAGAAAAGGTCAGAAGATAAATTTTAGTTTAGTCCTGTCAAATTAATCAGCGGTTGACGTAAATTGACGTAATTTTAGTAGGCAAGTTTTTAATCACGTCGAAACTTGTATGGAGTAGTGACAGGCGCTGATTAATTTGACAGGACTAAACTAAAATTTATCTTCTGTCCTTTTCTTAATGAAATAGAAAGAAAAAGATGCACTGAACTTAAATTTAGTTTAGTTTGTGAACAAGGGAATCGGCACCAATGTCGTTTACTTAAGGAGAATCCGCAGCTGTAGCCCGAGTTAAGGAACCCCAATCCCCCAATATTAGCTTCATCAGCTAATAATTATATTCAGCATATTAAGTACAAATCAGCAGATGCTATCTAGGACATGCGTCACTAGCATAGATGCTTGGTTAGCAATAAGATTAGTATATAAGATCAATATTTTGTACAATTAATTAATTACTGTTACGCTGTAACTGGGCTTAAATAAAGTTATTTTTTTAAACTGCTTCGTGGTCGTTCACTTAATTCCCGCGCCATTCAAATTTCCTTACGTTTTTTGCTATTTGCAGGTCGGTGTCAGGTTGTATTTAACCATAAATCTGTTTTGTTTTATTGTTTATAGGAATTACCCATAGCTTTTATGTGCACGTGTTTCTGGGACAAATAAATCTATTTTTCTTTCATTCTTTCTATTTTGATCAAAATATATATTTTCTAATAAAAATATGATTCACAACTTTATCAGATATGTATTTACAGATGTAGTGACCAACATTGAAAAGATTATGCTTAGATGGTTTGGTCACGTTGAGAGGATGAATGAAAGGCGACTAACAAAAGGTATTTACAAGGCAGATGTGAGTGTCAATGCCGGAAGGGGACGCCCCAGAAAGACATATAGTGAACTCATTAATTATGTTCGTCAAAGAAGTCAGGTGCGTAGTAGGTACTCGCAACCGGCAACCGCAACCGTGAATTTACAAAAATCTAAAACACTCGGCCGACCGCAAGACTATTAAGATGGTCTACTACGCATTATGCCAATCACTTATTGATTACTGCATCACATCATGGGGAGGTGCCGTAAAAACACACCTTGCAGCGTGCCATACTCAAAGTTGGAGCTGGTCTCCCCTTTCGTTTTCCGACCACTGACTTATACAAAGAATGGGACACTCTCACCGTCAGACAGACGTTCATATTACATACGTTACTTAAAAAACATTCTCAAATGCAGTTTGACGCTAAGCTACTCTAAGACAACCGGCGAAAGGGAAGGGTTTGCCCCACGACTCAATTCAAGTCCACACTCCCTAAAAGATTCCATTGCTTCCTTGGCCATTATATTTACAATAAATTTAATAAATTCCTAAACCTATATCCAAAAACTCGATCAAGATGTTTTAGAAAAAAAAACTGAAAATCTTTTGACCGTTCTGAAATAAATCTAATTTTGACCAACCCCGTAGCTGCTCCTCACCCCTTTGAAAAACAACTCTCGCTACTATCACTCCACAACTTACAACATGACTAGAGATCGGATATTCGGATGCATAATTCACCTAAAGTTGAGATGTTGGCTAATATGGAATGCGCTTTTGTATCGCAAAATTCCGCGGCTCTGGGAATACAAATTTAGGTTTCTGATTATAGAATCGAATGTATATTTACTTACTTTCAAATGTTAGCTTATATGGAATGCACTTTGTATCAATCGTAAAAATCCCAAAAAAAGATTTTTAAGAAGCCGCTTCCATACTTTCATAGCTAAAAATTAACTTTAGGTAAATAGGCATCCGAATATCCGATCTCTGAACATGACACAATAACTTCTGCAGAATTATAGGTAGGTATTTTTTATTGTAATTACTTCTTCTTTTAGTTATGTTAAGGTCATTATTTAACTCTTACCTAGATTTTATTTGTTGTTCAATTTCGACTCTTGCACGGTTACTCTGTAATAGCTAATTCTAGCGGTGATCTGTAACACAGGTTTTTCCCAAAAACCTATATCAGGCACCAGTCTCTCACAAAAGTGGAATACAGCTGAGACATTTTCTTGTAAACATTAACTTTAAGTCAGCTTTGTAAAGAGAGAATAAATGGCAATTATTATTATTATTTATTTCAAATAAACCATTTACAGGCACTTTTGAATTGTCAAGGGGTCGGTCAGTCAGAAAGATGAAACTAGTTGCCCATTCCAAAGCGTAGTAGGTACCTATTAAGAAGAACGGGCAAGAAACTCCACGGACACATATTGTTTACATCATTCATTTTTAAATTATACACGTGAGAACGATGCAAAACGTAAAAGCGTCCGCAATAAAAATATTAACAAAAAAAAAAAACAAAGATAAATTAAAAATTAAAATAAGCCATGATGCTAAGAGATGACGAGTCTCTACTGACGGCGCCCGTACACGAGCATGACGCATGGATTAGCACCATTCAGCTCGACCATTTTGAAGGGAGTTAAATGATCCAACACACGCGTCACCATCAGCGAGACATTAGAGTGAGCACGATATACTCCCATCCGCACATGCAAGTCAATGAAAGATGTACCCAGTAAATGTCAGCTTTATTGTAGGTGCATAGTACCTACTCACATAATTATGTGCTATGCAACTATACAATAATAAGAGATTGAATTTATACAATGCAAAGATAGTTTTTGAAATCTTCAGCAGCTCCAACACTATTTTCAATCAACTAGTTTTTGCGCCCTTGTGGAGCAGGACCAGCGTTGAGCCAAGCATTTTTATCAGCGATGTAATCCCTCAACTTATAAATATGCTTGGCTGCATAGTGTGCGTTTTATACAAGATTTAAATTTTGTTTCATTCAGTTGAAGTATGTGGGGAGTTACTTTAAACATTTTAAACAGACAACAGTACCTACCCCATGAAAGATAGCCAGTCTGAAACCATAAAAAAATTAAACTATATTGGAGCCATCCTTATACCTATCGAAAATAATATTAACTGTCGTTTATTTATTGCGGCTAAAGAACTATTGCAGGATGACGAAACATTTTTATCCATTTATAGAATGAAAAAAGAAACATCAACAGCTTTTGGATAGTATTGGCCCAGCCATAATAAAGCAAATCTACAAGGTTAAAGCAGTGGCGGGGCAAGATCTCTGTTTTTAGCCTTACAGAACTCTTTAATAATTGTATCGAATATAATACAACTTAGATGCAGATATATCTGCTAAGTCTTTCTTGACTTAATGTATTTCATAAATATTTTTTTATTAGTTTTAGTCTTGATTGCTTTCAGCGAAGAGTGTTCTTACCAGTATTGTTAACAAAATTCGAACGACAGTGTACATAAATATTTTGGTTGTTGGGTAAAATTGGGATAATTGTTTGTAAATCTTCATATAAATCGTAAGGTTGGAAGTCACTGGTCTCACCCACTCGCAGGTCTATGTAGATCTTGACAGTTTTTTTTAATATTTGCTCTTTAGGAACATTTTTAATTTAAAAGGCGCGAACTTCAAGGCTTTTCAGTAATGCATAAACCTTCGAGGCGCGAGGCCCCTTGGACCCCGAGGCCGTGGGCGGTGGCCCACGTCACCTACGCCTTCTTAAGCCGCCTCTGGTTAAAGGCTCGTGCAGACTGGGGCGACATCGCGCTAGTCTGCACGAACCTTGAGGGAATGTGTAAGTCCTGATGAAAGGCGTCCGGCTCCGCAGAATGCACAATGCAGAACGCCCACTGACTGGTCATGCATCGCCGAGACGCGGTAAGCCGAATCAGTACCACGTCACTCCCGCGCATACCGAGCTAATCAGGAACGTTTAATTGAAATATAGGCGCTCGGTAAGCTTTCTGTACCGCGTATAGCGAGCATGATGTCGCACCGCTGCTGCGCCGAAAAATTAAATTAGGCCCTAAGATGTCTGGCAATCGTAAAGCTTATACCTAGGTAGTCTTTGTTTGTGATGTAGTATGACGTCACTTGTACATATACAGCACGAGTACTGTTTGCTAATCTGATCTAGATTTAGACATGCGTTAGTCGCATAGAGTTAAAAGTCCCTTTACCATCTATACAATTGCACGCTGGGTTTTTCGACAATGTTACTGATTGGGAAGAGTGTTGATAAGAGAAGCTGGATAGGTACAACTTGATAGTACTATGCGATTTTCACCCCAATGCGAATAACCTGACTGGTGTCCTATTTTGAACCAAGGATTACCCTAAAGGCATCATCATCAGCCTATAATGTTCCCACTGCTGGGACGCAGGCCTCCTCTCTTCGAGAGGGAGTGGGCTGTAATTTACCACGCGGGCGCAGTGCGGGTTGATAGATGGTACATGTACCTATGTTTTCGATTTTTTGGTTCCAGGACATGCCGGTTTCGTCACGATGTTTTCCTTTGCCGTTTTGAGAAAAAAAGAAAAAGAAATGAATAACATGTTTCAATGGCACCATCTGCACGACGTAACCATGATTTACCATGTGTGCATGTTGTAGATGCCGCCGAGTACGAAATCAAACTTCGTTCAAAATACATTTTTTAAATTTTGTTTTGTTTCATTTTGTGTTCTGACGTTACACTTTGAGTGAAAGACGCCAAATGAAAGTCAAGAAATGAAGCGTCCGATATCGTCTTAATAAAATATTGACTTCCATTCCAGTCAACATCGTCAGTGCCCATAACACCAGCAGAAAGCGTGGATGAGTCGTGGCGCGGTGGCTACTCGACCGCCGCGTCCCGACGTCGGGTAATGTCGGCCTGCCAGTGGGGGAACGGGGTTTGTTGGAACAGGGCCATAGGACGAGTCGGACATTGGGTCAGGATATATCCCCACTCGCTGCCTAAAGATGAAAATGAGGTAAGATTAAATTTAATGTCATCTACAAGGCATTTTAAAAAGTCTGTCATAACTTAGGCCAATCTAAAAAGGATGAAACATGCTCTCGCATCAATAAGGTTTAGCCTGATGCTGTTAACTTCCATGCCATATAATTGCTTCAAGCTTTTACGTTCACACCGTTTTTGGATTCGTTTTCTGTGAAGTGAGACCAGCAGTTCTATTCTGTAACCTTCACACCGTGAAAACCTAAGTGAAGTGAGCGTGGAGTGAACTGTCAGTGTCATCCCACCTGATACTAGGGATGGATTACATTTACAATCATAATCGAGATTTTAATATATTTTAATGATAATTCTATTGATCATGATCAGTTAACTGATTAAATAAACGCAATCCCATGACCCAATCGCGGCGTGTTTTGACTGATTAAATAAACACAATTCCATGACCCAAACGCGATGTGTTTTGAAGAAGCGATAGTGGATTGAGTCGACTAAATACTGTGCGACGTTATCCAGCGTTGTTATTAACCCAAATCTATTCAATAAGGAGAGATAACGGCTTGGGTCAAGTGATCGAGTGCTAAAAGTGCCTGGCTGACGGACCATAGATTTATCCCCTCACAAACTATGTGGAAACCTGACTAAACGATGTGTGTGTCTGTGTACTATCGGCCAATCTTCCGCATGCTCACCTCTAAGGCGATAATCGTATAGCACGGCTCACTACTCGATCGCCCGATGCAAGCGTTTTGGCCAATGGGATGCATGAAGCGTATTTTAGCCGTGTTTGTATTAATGTAATTATGTATAGTGTGTGTGACAGTCACACTAGGCGCGTGCTATGCTCACTTGTTTGTAAGACATTTTTTTAATGGGCACGGGCCAGCGAGAGCGCTTTATGAATTGTTATTGTTGACAAGAAGTAATTTCGTACTAATATCTTCCGTTTGGTTTAGAAAATGTATTATTGGTATTGCTATACGCGTACCCTAAAAAAACTTTATTTAGCATTTTTGTTTACCACTTTGCCAAATTACAGCTTTCTAGTAAGAGTCTGTGAGCTAAGCCGGGGACAGACAGACAGACAGACGGTCATGGCGAAACTATAAGAGTTCCTTGTTGACTACGGAACCCTAAAACGAAGCAAGTTACGTAGTTTTGTTAGAAATTGTCATTTGCTATCTCTTTCTTTTATTGCTGTTTTGATTAAAATAGCAAAATTACTTACAGTAGTATTTGAACCATTACTTGGCGCAGTTTATACAATGTTATCAGATTTTTTTATTATTGCTGTCGCAACTTTTGCAACTGCAATAAAAATAAGTTCATTATCTAAGCACCATTGTTATTCAGTGGGAACGTCAGAACATCTGGTTAAACAATAGATCGGCTTTATAGAACGGCCATAAAATACGGTCGCAAAAAATTACGAAATATTTCTTCAACACACTTACTTGTAAAGTGACTCAGAAATTCAGCTTATTATACAGAAGTATTTTTACTTTACATTTCTTTTTTCAATATACGCAGTTTTTGTCCAAAAACAATGAATATTTTTGAGAAAAAAAAATTCGTTACATCAGATAAATCAATCATCAAAATTATCATCATTTCATAAAATTATATATTTTTCACTACATATTAACCTTAATTTGCTTATTCAAAACATTATTTTGTTTATTATATTTTTTATATAGGCTGTTTAGCGGTTTTTCCAGCGCCTTTATTTACACCTGCGGCGCGCGGGATAAACAAAACAAGCGCGGTATTTTCCAGAAATACTTGTTAACGTTTTCATTGTGTGGTTAATTATTATGAAAAATGTTGACTTCAATTAGAAAAGAAGAGCGAAGAGCAACGCGTAGATTTAACCCCCCGGAAATACTAATCTAGGCACGAAACGCTAGTGACAGCCTGTTGCCTGCAAAATCTAGAGAGAAATACCTAGCGGCGTACGAAACTAATAACAATACCAGTCTCTTTTTTTCCTCTCAAGTTGAAAACCGTCGTATGAAACGCGCACACACTCGACTCCCTTATCGCGCTCGCTCGCCCTCGGCTCGCGCGAATAACACCGGCTCGAGTGCAGTGAGTAACCAACATACCACACATATTTATATTTTTTGTTACACGCCCTATACTCACACAAATTCATATTGTCTCTAATTGGACGAAACCAGGAAGGGGTGTGGTTTGTCACTAGCTGCGCTTGCCGCAGAAATATTTTCTAAAGTGAGCATGCTTAAGTTTTGCCAATAGTACATAAGCCATTTGAATAAAAAACGTGCGGATTATTTAATAAGTACCTTTCTAATATTTTATTCTAGGTAGGTAAATTTATACCGACCTACGCGTTGCCAATAATAAAATAATATTCATAAAATCACCGTCATCAATACTATAACAAAATTCAACAGTTCAAATGACACTGCAACGCGCGCACCGGCCGGCGGGCGGCTAGGCTCACTTCATCCAGCCCAAGTGAAGTAGTGTTGCTATGGCAACGAGAATCGAGTGAAGTGATAAGATCACGACACTCGCGCGTCGCGCTTACCGACTCACTTCACCTAGCCAATTCACTTGGGCGCGGGTGGTTACCATGGTTACGAGAATCGGGTGAAGTGATTAGATCACGCCACGCTTGCGCGTTATGCGCTGTTATTAAATCAAGTTGTTTTTTTTTAATTTGCCGTTTTTTATTTTTAAATGTGTGACAAACAAAAATTTGGTTTTACAACCTTTATATCAAAATCCAAAATGGCGGCTACAAACATTTTTCATCATGGGTGTCATTTTCTTGGTTTTCGGGGGTGTTACAGACGATACTGAAGTCAAATCTAAAAAGCATGATGGCGGCTGCGAAAATGTTTAGATTTTTCATCATGGGTGTCGTTTTTTATGGTTTTCGGGGGTGTTAAAGCCGATAGTGAGGTCAAATCTAAAAAGCAAGATGGCGGCTGCGAAAATATTTAGATTTTTTATTATGGGTATCGTTTTTATGGTTTTCTTAAAGCCGTTAGTGAGGTCAATTCTAAAAAGCAAGATGGCGGCTGTGAAATTGTTCAGATTTTTCATCATGGGTGTCGTTTTCATGGTTTTCGGGGTGTTAAATCTGGTAGTGAGGTCAAAATTAAAAAGCAAGATGGCGGCTGCGAAAATGTTCAGATTTTTCATCATGGGTGTCGTTTTCATGGTTTTCGGGGGACTTAAAGTCGATAGTGGGGTCAAATCTAAAAAGCAAGAAGGCGGCTGCGAAAATAACCAAACTCTTTGGAATAAAAAAAAACAAAATTTAGTTTCTGACTGAATTTCTGTTTTGCTATTTTATTAAAAAAAACCCTAAATAGTAACGTTTCAACACTATACTAGTTTTAAAATATATAAAATAATCAATAGAATTAGCATAAAAATATTATTACAATCTCGATTATGATTATAAATGTAATGCTTGGTCACTCCCTAGCATCAGTGAGATGACACTGATAGCTCACTCCACACGAGTTTTCACGGTGAGATTTTTACAGAATCGACATGCAGAAAGACGTTTAAGGTTTCTGGATAATTGGATATTGACACTTTCTCTTTTACTTCCTATTTTTCGTAGGATTTGACGAGTATTTAGCATCTGCTGCATGACGTTCAAACGTTGTTAACTAATTTAATTTTGTTAAATTACAGTTACCAGTCGAAGATGTGCGTGAAAGTGTGGCTCAAGTATCAAAGTTCGTTCGAGCGGCGCGTGAGGTGAGTCGCGAGTGCGGTAAAGACACGTCGGGGCCCCGCGACGCTGCCCGGGACGCAGTCTTCGAAGAAGCCCTACGAAAGAAGTTAGACTTTGGGCCCCACTTCCAAGTGTGGCTGCCCCCTTTCTAATGTGTTCATATTTTAAGCCATAAGTGGTTACCTAACTTTAACTTACTGTTAGATAGAGGAATAAATGCTTACTATTATATATTATTGTATTGTATTACTTTTACAGACTTCTTTCACATGCCACATGAAATTACTGCATGACTTAGGTAATACGGGCTGGTGTCCGCAACTCCACGTCAATGCGCGTATTTTGCGTACGGTACTGCATGACTTACAGTCCTACCAACTTATCTGTGAACTGAAAGAGGACGGCACCGTCGATTCAGTGTTGCTAATTAATATAAGGTGCCTAAAATTGAGTAAGTTTTCAAGAAGCAAATTTCGCATTAGACATAATCGTTTAATGAGAATTACAGTTTTTACAATTTAAAAACAATGATACCTATATAAAAATAATTTTAATAATTTACAGTTACGTAGGTACGCTAACAGTTTAGTCTCTCAGGAATAAACAGTAGCTTTATCTAAAAAGTAATCCAATGAAGTGGAAATTCAGGGGGGGGGGGGCGTGGAACATTCATACAACTTTCATTTAATGCGAAGTTAAGTAGGTACCTACCCTGCAAGAGGTACCTGGATGTCTAGCATTTAGTTATGACCGTACCTAACCCTGAAAACCAGATTTGACTAATTATAATTAGCAGTGGTACCTGGTGGTAGTGTAGTGTAATAAAAAAAAACAAATTGCTTTACAATAATTTATTGAAAACCAGGTTTACAGTCATTGTGATCTTTAGATGAACCTGCATACACAATTTCATCCTGGTTGTGAGGCCCTACTCCGCTTATTTCCGTACCACTATCATCATTATCACTATCGCTTTCGGCTTCAGTGTCGCTTACCACTTCTATAATAAAAGGTTTATCTAAATACAAATCATGTTTTAAGTAGTCTCCTTCTAACCTGCGAACGTATTTACAATGCTGTGCCCACTCATGAACTGTATAAGCGTCAAAAGCTTCTCTAACTAGGCGGGGAATTTCAGCATTTTTATGCTCAATATATAAAAAAGTTGCTGATATAAATCAGCAACTTTTCTTTTCATTGTGCTCCATATGAGTTCAATGGGATTGAGATCACAGTGATAAGGTGGTAAATATAAGCATTTGTGTCTATTGTCTTCTAATTTTTTTTCAACCTCATATACAGATTCAGGCTTGTTTCTCTTAAGTATTTCTAAAAGCTGAGGTTTAGTAAAATCCTCTCCGTAGTCAATTTTATTTTGTCAACCATAATTATTGCATATCTTTTTTTAAGGAATTCGTATTTGGGACTTTATTCACACAAATACGATGATAAGGAGCTATTATTAAATTAGGCACAAGTTTTGCAATAACCCACTTTTTAAAGTTGGTACTATTCATCTCGTCATGATAATCACCAGTTTTTGTGTTTGATTTAAACATAAGTAGTGCATTTGTAACAAATCCAGTATCTCCTCCCGCATGAACAATAATAATCTTTGCCCTTTCGATACAGGCTCCAATACTCCGTCGTCTTCACCCTCTCCTTGCCAACATTTACCCGATGTATGCGAAGAGTGAACATAGGTCTCATCTAAATAAATCATGGGCCGGGGCTGGGGAGATTTGTTATTTTTATCCACTGCATGCAAGTACTTAGCTCTCCAAGCTGATATTTCATTACGCTCAATAAGAACCTTCCGATTGGATTGAGATTTTTTAAAACGAAATCCCACCTTGTGAAGCAGCTTTCGCAGACTCTCTCGCTGCCCTGTGTAATTTATTTCTGTCTTTAACACCTCTAGAAGCTTTTTAACAGTAGGGACCTCTTTTTTAGCAGAATAAAATTCATGTACGTTCCTCCGTATAACTCCCATGTCAAAATCATCAACAAGCACAAATCCACTTTTACGTTTTCTCTCCTTGCCTGGTGTCCGAATTTTTGTACCAGTTTCTTCTGCTGCGTGCCCTTCCTTAACTATTTTTATAGAAGATTTTTTTTTTGTAAAGAAATTAGTCCTTGACTCACACCTGAAATATAAGATAATAAAATAAATGTTAGTAGAAATTTGAAAACTGGCAGGTTAGTTGGCTCACTCACTTAGCAGGTTACCTAATAGATGAACCTGCAGCAAGAATAGAAACGAATATTTCGTGGACTTAAATAAATTAGTTAAGTATCGGGTAATTTATAACAAGAAAGTTGACAACACTAACCTGTCGCTGCCGAAATTCGTTTGTATATTTGGTTAAATGGAATAATCGGAGAACCCGGCCGAGCTTCTTCTTCAAAAAAGGTTTTAACCTTTAGAATAATGTTTCGAGCATCACTTTTAATAGCTTTCGGCATATTTAACTTTATAAATTCAGCAATATCACGACAAAACAACCAGAGAACCCGAATGTAGTAGACACTGACAATCTCAGGCTGACAATCGAATGATATTTTAACATGACGGCCGTAGTTCCAATTTTCGCTATTTCACAGATAAGTTGGTAGGAGTGTAGCCTGATGCTATTGTACGTTCATTATAATTTGACGCGTGACGTAATTGGTAGCACTGAATTTTGCAGTCATGTGATTGGTAGTTCTGTTCGTCAGGCGCCAGTTTCAACTCTATTATAACGAACAAAATTCAGTGCTACCAATCGCGTCACGCGTCAAGTTATAGTGAAAGCACGTTATTTAAACCGTCATACAACAGCATTTAATAAACCCTACTCAATTCAAAAATAAAGAAAAGATGCCTTAAAGAAAGTTATAATGTCTCATCTGCCAGGATTGTATGTCTGTAATTTTGAACATGCAATTAGTAAGTTCTATACTTTTGAATTTCAAATTGGAACTTGTCAAGAATGCTTGGCGATAGACAAGAATGGTGGCAAGTTTTTATTTTACCACTTTATCGGTGTGATTAATATGTATACCTATGCCAAATTACACCTTTCTAGTACCAAGCGTCTCTGAGAAACAGCGGGGTCAAACAGACAGACGGACATGGCAAAACTGTAAGGGTTCCTTGTTTACTACGGAACCTTAAAAAGGATCGTCCGAAAAGGTTAGTTTTGTCCCCGCTGTTTCAATTTTTAGGGTACCTCCCTTGCACGTACCTAATGTGAGGATGATTTTTTTTCTCGTCAATCGTTTATGTGGGGTATCGTTGGATAGGCCGTTCATATTGCGGGTCTGTGAACACCATTTTTCGATTTAAGAATCCGTTTGCGTAATATTAAGCTTTAAAGTGTAATTTATGTTAGAGTCAACCTGGCGGAGGGGGGGGGGGGGGGGGGGCTCTGCCAGGTTGTTTATGGAGATGTGACAAAAATCATGGCAGTAGTAGATATAATGAAATTAAAAGGAAAACTATCACAGCTAAGTGGGCTTTAAAAGTTAATGAGTAATAGTCGACCAACTTAAATCTGCAGTTGGAGAACTGTCCGTGACGTATATCGATGTATGGGAGAACATATTTTTCAACTACTATTTTAAGTTTGTTATTGGGATAAATTCATCCCAAATTCCCAAATACGAAACCATTTATTGTGCGTCTTCCGACACGCACTTAGCCGTTTTTTTTGCAAGAAGGAGCTCTACTTCCAAGAGACATGATTTGATGAGATTTATTTGAATTAAAATTGTTGGAATGAATTTTAACACACACACACACACATACCTATATTTATGACGGACCTATGGACCAAGCAAACCTACTAATTACAGTCCTTTGTGCCAGGGTACCAAGAGTTTAACATAATTAGAGTGAGGTAATCGTCAGCCGTCAGACATAATACCGTCATTTATGTAATTACACCGTCACAAGTTAATAAAGCTGAACTTGTGTGATTAAAAACCTGTAATTAACTAGAGTCTACATCGGGTCGCAAATTATATGATAGCTCCTGACTTTTAATTAAATGTGGCGATTAAAAATGTGTTTGTACAGAGTAGGTTTAGGATTGTTTGTAAAGTTTTCATTGATTCTCGAAGGACTAGTATGCCAGTGGGCATTCTAATAAATTTTACCAGTATATTTGACTTAATTGGAAAATAGATTGTTTTTCGGGTTCCGTAGTTAACAGGGAACCCTTATAATTTCGCCATGTCCGTCTGTCTGTCTGTCTCTGTATGTCCAAGGCTTAGCTCAGAGACTCTTAGGACTAGAAAACTGTAATTTGGCATGGCTATACATATTAATCACGTCGATAAAGTGGCAAAATAAAAACTTTTTTATGGTACATCCCTTTCACGTAAAGAGAGCGATGATGTTGTTTGCGTAATATTAACCGCTCAGGCCCGTGGCTCAATAACGTCATCTCTCAATCTCAAAAAAAACATTTTTATTCGATAACTACTTTCAAATCGCGCGCCGCGAGGGCTCCTATTCGGAGCCATTGGGGCTTTATCGGTTAAGCTTGAAAGTGCAATTTTTTTAGAGACATGTGTATCTCCCTCTCCCAGATAAATGGTTGCTTTTGGATATGTGATAAAATTCATGGCAGCAGTATATATAACGAAATTAAAAGGAAAGCTATCACAACTAAGTAGGTTTTATAAGTTAACGACTAATAGTCGACCAATTTACATTTGCAATTGGAGAATTGAACGTGACGTATATCGATGTATGGGAGAATATTTTTCAACTATAGAGATTTATACACTTCTCATCAGAAACTTTTCTGTCCTAATTTAACACAAAAGAGTTTTCATTCCATGAAAAAAATCACATGTTTGTGTAGCTGGCAGTTTGGCCATTACAATTATGAGCGAAAATTCAAAATTCAAAATTAGAATTCCATTTGTTTATCCTATAAATGAAATGATTCACTGTTTTGAGACAAATGTCTGTTTAGAGGTTTTTTTTTTGTTTTAAAAAGTACATTTCACCTTTGAAGACTAAAAATTTGTGTACTGTGACTTTGGGACGTCTGAAAAAGTTTTTTTTCTAACACATACGGATACTTCGCCCGCAAAAGCCGCCCAAGAGGTGGCATTGCTGGATTCTGGACTTAGTCAGCGTTTTGTGACTGAAAGATTGCATCTAAGCTTGTCGTATGTTCATAGAGTCTACAAACGCTATCGGGAGACTGGTTTGTTCACGCGCCGTTCAGGATCTGGCAGGAATTGGGTCACTTCTGAGCGAGGTGATCAATTTATTGTATCAACTTCTTTACGAAATCGATGCCTTAATGTTTTTCAACTGCAGCAGCAGCTTCATGTTGTACGTAGGGTGGCTGTAAGTGACTCTACAATAATAGAAGAAGGTTGAAGGAACGTGGACTGGCACCGCACAAGCCAGCAAATGGGCCGAAATGAACTGCAGACCATCGAAGTGCGCGCCTTAACTTTGCGCACCTAAATTGGTCATACATCATCCGATCGATGAAGAACCGTATGGAAGCAGTAATAAGAGCTCGGGAAGGGAATATAAGTTATTAAATAAACGTTTCTTAGCTTTTTATTTTCATTTACGTGTGTTGTTTAATCAATTTTCTTCATACTCCATACAGGGTAAAAATGACTTGTTAAACAAAATACGAAACCTATGAAAATTTAATTTGAATTTAGACAACATTAGGATTTGAAAACCTCTATTCACTATTAAACGACATTTGACATATTTTCCTAAATATTCACATTTTTCTGATAATCCTTACAAAACGTAAACTTGCAAGGTGTTTCGATTTTTCTGATGAGAAGTGTATTTTTCAACTTAAGAACTTCCAATGGTACGCTTCAGAAGGGCTTTACGCAGTTGGTTATTGAGAATCCCTTCTTTACCATAAAATAACTCCTTCAGTTTAAATGATCTAATTGTATACCAAAAACTTGCATGTAATAATAATAATAATTGTTGTTGGCTCGCATTGTTAGGAGGTTCCTCTCTTGATCCCTGACCCTGTTCCTGATACCGGTGGGCTACCATCTTTTTATACAGGGTGTTTGGTGCATCGTGTGCCAAATTGAAAAGGTCGACTGAAGGAGTCATCCGCTAGCCTTTCAGACCCTTTAACACCCCTCATGCTCTGTGGATTTTTTTTTATCGACTTTTTATTGTTTTCCAAAAAAAAGACCCAAATTTTACATTCAAATACAGATTTAAAAAAAAATATAAGGCGTAGACTCTGAATTTTTATTTTATTTCGATGTGTATTGTTTAAGAATACTTTTAAATACAAAATTAGTGATATTAGTCACCTAGTTCTTTTTTAATTCACTCGCAAAGGTAAAACTTAAATTAAAGCTGTACATGTTACAGCTGTTTATAAGGCTACAAAAAATAAATCAAAAGCGACCGGGATCTTCCAACTCCCTCATTAATTCTCCAGTTTATCCTCTTTCTAATGATGTGCCACATGCCATAAAAGTATTTTAACAACTTTGTAAATTCGCTAGAATTGTGAATCGAGTCACCTAAGGCTAATATTCAAAATTATGATTTAAAAAAAATCTCTTAAATGATACCTGTCAAACCTATAAATCTGCTATCTCATTCTTATGGTTAGGTAAATTCGTGTCTCATATCTGTATCTTTCGTGGGATTTACTTGAAATAAAAAAAAGAAATTGCATTTTAAACATTTATTTAATCATTGTTACAAATCTTGCTCAAATTGTTGGCCTCTGTTGCGAATGCAGGCCCGACACCTGTTTCGTATTTCAACAGTTGTTGTACGAAGTCGTATTTCCTCCTTAATATTATTGAATGCCGCTTCTATGCGTTGGACTAATACCTCCCTAGTTGGAACCTCCGTGGCATATACCAACTCTTTGGCACGTCCCCAGACATAAAAGTCTAACGGAGTTAGATCTGGGGAACGTGGCGGCCATGGAATAGGGCCATCGCGTCCAATCCATGCATTGGGGAACACATTGTCGAGATATTCCCTCACAGTCAATCGCCAATGCGCGGGACAGCTGTCATTTTGAAATACAATGGGCACACGTTCATTAAATACGGGCACATCGGTCACTAATTCGGGCAGGTCATTTTGTAGGAATTCCAGGTAGTCTTCGCCATTGAGATTATCGGGCAGGTAATGTGGTCCAATTACCTGATTCCCAATCACTCCTGCCCAAACGTTTACACTAAACCTTCTTTGAGAAGATTTCTGTCTTTTAACACGTGGATTTTGCGTTTTCGTTGTCCAGTGGTGCAAATTGTGTAAATTGAGGATCCTATCCTTAGTAAATTTGGATTCATCCGTCCACAGTATTCTTTTTAAAAAATCAGGATCATCCACATCCGTGTGTAAAAGAAACCGACAAAAAGCCACTCGTCTCTCAAAGTCGCCACCCTCAAGACCTGCAACAAACAAAAAACTCTTTTAAATTTCTCTTGGGCAATAAGTAATTGCACAAGAAAGGACCCGCTGTTCGTGCTAATAGATTCACTACCTGGAAGTGACGCCATACCATACCCATTACCTGCTAAACAAAGGCAAGGTCAAACAAAGCTTGCACGGGTTTAAAGTTAGTTTAAAATTACGTACCTTGCACCGGAGTGTAGTGGAATGGATGCTTTTTGTTTTGACGAAGTACTTTCCACACTTTCCATATTGAAATATCAAGATGTGATGCCACATTTCTAATGCTTCTTGTAGGGTCTTCCTCAAAAAGTGCCAGTATTCTCTCGTCTACTTCAACATTATGTCGCACAATATGGCCCCTTGGTTCATTAAAAGTAACACTGCCAGTCTCGCGTATGCGTCGGTATGTGTCTTAGAAGACTCTGCGGCCAGGAAATCGTCTACCAGGAAAGCGTTCCTGGTAAAGTCGTTGCGCTGCACGAGCGACGCCATTAGCGGCTCCGTAAGCCATCATGATGTCCGCATATTCTTCGTTAGAGAATGTCGCCATTGCAATAACAAAAAACTCAAAGTTTAACAATAACAACAAAAATTAAACAAATGTAACAAGAACCAACAAAACTTAACGATAACAAAGTAATAAAAGAATCGCGGAGTATGGTGAACTAGCACACACGTTAGGTAGCAGAGGCAGTGATGTCTCGACTAAAAAAATGGCGGGTCGGGCGGCGCGATTTGTTCAAACCGATTTAAGGTATGCAAGAAAGAGATAGAAGATATATTTTACTGTGAAAGAATGAGAAAACAAATTTTACCTCTTTCTCAAGTAACAGTTCTGCAATAAATATTTTTTCATTAGAATTTGGAATGTAGTTTTATGTGACTTGATTCACAATTCTAGCGAATTCACAAAGTTGTTAAAATACTTTTATGGCATGTGGCACATCATTAGAAAGAGGATAGAATGGAGAATTAATAAGGGAGTTGGAAGATCCCGGTCGCTTTTGGTTTTTTTTTTGTAGCCTTATAAATAGCTGTAACATGTACAGCTTTAATTTAAGTTTTACCTTTGCGAGTGAATTAAAAAAAAACTAGGTGACTAATATCACTAATTTTGTATTTAAAAGTATTCTTAAACAATACACATCGAAATAAAATGAAAATTCAGAGTCTACGTCTAGTCTAGTCTTTTTTTTTGGAAAACAATAAAAAGTCGATAAAAAAAAATCCACAGACCATGAGGGGTGTTAAGGGGTCTGAAAGGCTAGCGGATGACCCCTTCAGTCGACCATTTCAATTTGGCACACGATGCACCAAACACCCTGTATATTTTAATGTTTAAAAATATAATTTATGTGCATATAGTAAAATAAAAGAAAATTATAATAAACTTTATTGACATAAAAATATTACAACCGTACGGGAGTCACACTTCACATGAAGCCCCTGACTCCCGTGCTAGGCGAACCTGTGTTAGAGGAATCAGTGTTCTCCGCCTTACACCAATACACATTTCAATTTCTATGTAATAAAATACAAATAAGAAGTAACACTAGTAGGTATTAAAACAGTAAAACTAAACAATAAAAAGAAAAAGCGGGCGTCTGTTTGCGCGCGTATGTGTGTGTGTGTATGTATGTGATTGTGAGTGAGTGTATGTGTGATGGTGAGTGAACGCATGTGAATGTACATGAGTGTGTGTGAGAGTATCTTAATGTATTTTTTTTTGCAAATTATACGCGTCTTTTATGATACTGATAAAATTAACTTCTCAGTGTCGTCATAACTTAAGGACTGAAGCCAAGGTCTTAAAATTTGTTTTGCCTTAAATAACGTTAGCTTATAAATCGAGACAGATTTATTAACCCGGTTGTAGATCTTTGAACTTAACGCACAAAAGTGTCTGGACGCGAGAGTAGTGCGACATTTGGTAACTTTGAGACTGGAAAGCCAGTGCGTCTACTTATTGCATCTGAACTTATCGGTAACATAGTGTGTCTACGTAGAACAGTACGGAGTATACACAATTGTCGAACTGTAAGGACTTGGGCTTCTGAGTACAACTGTCTAGTGGGATAGATTTGTTTTGAAGGACATCAGTTTAAGTACTGCCCGTTGTGCCCGTTCCGCTCTAAGCATAGCTGTTTTAAAAGTCCCTCTCCATACTGGAATGCAGTAGGTAATTATAAACTCACATATGTCATTATGATATGATTAAATATGTTAATCTACTATTATACAACCATTGTAAGAACTTTTGTTACCATATTTGTCTGCAAATAAATCTTTGTCTTTGTCTGTAACTAGCTAACTAAGTTTGTTTTTGGGATAAATTCATCCCAACTACCAAACCGTTCATTGTGCGTGGTCCGACACGCACCTAGCCGGTTTTTTATCTTTACATAGTATATTTCGTCTCTGTGTGTGTAACTGCGTTGTTGTTCTAAACTCCACAACGGATTTTGATATTTTAGCGGACATGTAGGAAGGCAGAGGGATGGGTATGAGAGAGTGCATGGTGGTTCGATACGGAGACCTTAATACTGATGGCGAGATACTCCTGCAAGCTGCTTCGGCCTTCGACCTGGCAATAATAAATACGTGGTTCGAAAAATGAAATGAGCATCTTATAACCTACAAAAGTGGTCGCCACGCGACACAAATTGACTACTTGCTGGTGAGACGGAACAGCCTTAAGATTCAAAGACTGTAAAGTACTCCTAGGTGAAGACATAGGCTCACAACATAGACTTCTAATAATTGGGGTAAAAGTCACTGTGTCGTCCAGTAGGATCAAGGAATGGCCTCCACCCAAAACCAGATGGCGTATGAAAGAAGAAGAGAAATGTGCCAGTGTGTTTAAGAGTCAAGTGGTAGATAAAATGATTGAAATGAAGGATATGAAAAGAAAATCTGTGAATGAATGTTGGAAAGAGATGGCGGATTATGTATAAGGTGAGTAGCAAAATATGTGTTTGGAGAACACATATAACGAACGGGAAAGGTATGAAAGAAAGGGATATATGGTGGTGGAATGAAGACGTGCAAAAGATGCTTAAAGAAAAGAACATTGCGTAGAATCCTTTTAATTTCATTATATGTACTACTGCCATGATTTTTTTCATATCTTCATAAGCTACCATTTAGCTGGCAAGGGGAATAACAATGAATACTTAGTAGCATAATATTACGCAAACGAATGCCTGAATCGAAAAATGGACCCGCAATATTTTTGGACGACCTATCCAACGATACCCCACAACATGGGATAGACGAGAATAAATATAATCCCCACTTTACATGCAAGGGAAGTACCCTACAATTTCTTTTCCAAGATTTTTTTAACCACTTGTCATACACTCGTGCCAAATTATAGCTTTCTAGAAGCCTAAGAAGCTCTGTACTACAGACCGACAGACGGACATGGCGAAACTATAAGGGTTTTTTGTTCACTATGGAACCCCAAAAATTACACTTCAATTAATGGACATGGTGGTAAAACCCTACGATTAAAAGTGACTAATGAATTAGTTCATACATCTAATTAATTGAACGAACTCATATCATTAAACGGTAATGGATTAGTCATCGTTGAACTTTCACCAAGACAATACATTTCCCTCCTTTTGCAACAGTCGGGTAAAAATGGGTGACAAAAAAGTAAGCCCTTTTGACTCTTTTTTAGAAGCATACAAGGTATTGATGTGGGCAGGATACTACAAGCTCCTGAAAAAACCAAAGAACAGGATTCTATGGATATGCCATCAAATATACAGACCGTTTGCGTTTATGGTGATTGGTGTATATAATCTACTGCATATTATATTCATTATACAGGTAGGGTTTTATTATAAGCTTTGTATTTGGATGAGCTGCTATTTCAATGCTAGTAAAAGGCTGCTAAGTCATAACATAATATAAGATCAAGTGTACACTCAGTTTGTAATAAACGTTTTGACTTCGATTTTGAGAATACCTAACGGTTCAAGGGTCGGCGTCGATACAACTAGGCAAACTGACTTCACTGGCGTAATATGAAATGTGCTAACTGTCACTCTTTGTAATAAAATGGTCATATTTATTGTATTCTAGACTTGGCTTGACTTTGGCTCGTAAACTGTTGCTTCTATTGAGCAATTATCTGTCATTTTCATTGATTCACCTAATTACATGGCTACACATGCTGACTGAGATAATTTAAATTTAAATATTAGTATAAATCATCAAACAGAATAAGTTCTAACACAGTTAACCTGGTGCACCAAAATATTCAAGGTATGTTGAGAAAAGACCTTGAAATTGAATTATTCATAAACTGTAACAACATTGATATTACAGAACATTGGTTAAAAAGCCATCTGCTCATTTTTAATTTCAGTAATCACCAGGTTGGTAGTTCTTTCAGCAGAGAAAATGCAATACATGGTGGCTCATTGATACTGTTAACTAAACAACTTAAATTCAAAGAACGTAAGGACATCGTGAGCCTCTCTGTTCAGCGGACTATTAGTAAAATCCAATCCAAATCCAATTTTTTTAACTATATGAAGAAAGAAATTATAATAAAAGTAAAGAATTTTATCAATATGTTAAGAACTATTCCAAATTATTTAAACAAGTTTCTAGCGAAGCTAAGAGTCGGTATTTAAGTTCAAAAATTAAAAATAGTCAAAATAAAATAAAAACGACTTGGGAAACTATAAACAATGAGACTGGAAGAGATGAGAAGAGAGAGAGAAAGCTTAGTCGTGAATACAACCTTAATATTAATAATACAGTTATTAAAACGGAATTAGAAGTTGCCACAGTTTTTTTTTTTAATTGTTTGCAGATATTCCATTCTTAATCACTAAACCTTTAAATTCATCACCCACTGTTGCCGCGTCCATATTGAAAGAAAATATGAGAATGAAGATCTATGGGGAAATTCACTATGGGCAAAATGCATAATTGACACTGTAGCGCCTGAATTGGCAATTATTTTTAATAAATGTATTGACTGTGGTGTAAGTCCTGGCTTAATGAAGAGTATGAAAATAATACCTTTGTTTAAATTGGGCAGCACATCAGACCCCACAAAGGCGAACGGCAGGCTTGTATGCGATTTTCGTACAGCTAATAAAATTTCGTGTTTTGGGATATTTTTTGTTTTAATTGGTAGTTAATGCGATAGAAAATCCAAGAATTTAAAAAAGGCTTGTCCTTTTTTAAATTCTTGGATTTTTAGGACTTGGGACGTAAAAGTTATAACCAGTTTTATTTTTTAAGGATAAGTACTAGTGTACCAATGTAGATTGTTACTTATAGGCACATAAACATTGTTTCGGTAGTAAAGTATATTTCTAGATTGCTTGTCGCTATTTTTTATTGTTTTACTTACTATCAAGTAGGTAAATTGTGATGAGGATCGTACCTACTCAGCGGAGTGCATTAGGATATACCTATTGTCCAGCAGTTGACTGCAACAGTTTGATAATGATGAAGTCCTGATCCCCATCAGGACTTTTGAGTGTAGGTAAATAAAACAATACAGTTAATAGTTTTAATTTTATACTAAGTGTCTTAGAATTGACATTTATATTTTTATTTGCATGTACCTATGTAAGGATTATGTGGATCATATGAATATTTTTAAACTATACTTTTTCTCATTTTTAATGATAATCTGGCAGTTTGAGTACTTTATGCCTACCCAAATCTCCTTTCTTTGGTTATGTTCGTCGAGTCATTGAGCTCCTTAAGTTTTGAGTGGAGCTTCACGGTTACTGACAAATTTGAATGCGTGCACTGACTGGACAGGTCCACTCAAATCTGTATGGTTCTTTCCTCAAAAGACCATCTCAGACGACAATTTACATGGTCCTCAAATGATCTGACCTAGATTATTTATTTTTGGATTCATAAATATACTCATTGACATTGATGATTTTTTTATATATGATGACATGAATATTTACTTTTAAAAGTATTATATTTTTTGAATTATTGTGAATGTAAAGACTATGTGTTTTTTTATTTTTTCTCTCAGTTAGTGTTATCTTGGTCTGGTCTTGTTTTGAGTCATTTAAGCGGCCTACCCAAATGTCCTTTCTTTGGTATTGGTCGTCGAATCGTTGCACTCCTTAAGTTCTGAGTTGAGCTGCACGATTACTGACAAATGCGTGCACTGACTGGATAGGTCCACTCAATCAAGTAGTTCTTTCCTCAAAAGACCATTTCAGACACCAATCTACATGGTCTTCAGATCATGTATCTGACCAAGATTATGTCTGGACTTTAAAAGAGACTGTGACCTCTGAGTTTGTTTCGGCCTTTCTTCTCAGAGTAGTCAGATAGGAAACGCCCAGCTCATCTAGTTTTTTATTTTTCTAAATTTGATTGACGTTTAAAAGTGATTGTACAAACCTACTTATAGAAAATAAAATCATTTCATTTCATCATCATTTCAATCATTTCATTTCGTTTCATCTTATACATTTATTTTACCATTACAATTTCAATATCACCATTACAATAAATATTACACAAAGTGACAGCTACCACATGTTAGATTACTAAGTGAATTAATAATTCGACTTTAGAACCGTTCTAGTAACCTAGTTGAACCACGCAAACAATTTGCAGCTCATTGTAAGCACTCTGTGACTGGTCTATTTACTATGGAACAGAGCGTTTGCCAAGCCGGGTTACGCAAACTCAAGCAGGTGACTACCTACTGTTGATCAACATAGCACTGAATATCTTAGAGGGTGAGGGGGCTGCAGGTAAGCTGGGTATGCGATCAAATTGACGGGGCGAATTTCGGAAAACAACGCGTAATGGGGGAACTTTGTGGGATCATAAAATGTTCAACCGTGGTGAATTGTTCAGTCAGCTAAACTTATCAAACTTGTAGTATGTCATCTAGGTTTAAATTTTACCCACAAGGAATGTGTGAGCATCTGCACTGGTCAAAGAGTTATACCCTTTACCTACTAGCACTTTTTCCGTGACTTCGTCCGCCTTATATTCCCTGTACCGTTGGAATGTTTTCCTTAAAAATTCCTTCGTCATAAAGGAAATCACATGTACTCGTATGTGCCAAATTCCAGCTTTCTAGGTCAAAGGGTTAGGGTGTTAATGAGCCAGTCAGTGAGTGAGTTAGGACTTTTCTTTGTATAAAATTGGGATGCACAATTGCACATATGTGCATATCCTAAATCCTACTAATATTATAAATGTGAAAGTTTGTATGTTTGGATGTTTATTACTCCATCACGCAAAAACGGCTGAAAGGATTTGAATGAAATTACAAAGGCACACAGGATAGTTTATAAGTTACTTTTTATCCCGTTAAAACTTCACCCACTTTTCCTTTCTCTCTGAACCCAATTCTGAAGTCCACACAGACGAAGTCTCGGTCTAGTAATATATAAAAAAAAAACGAATGTAGTAAGAGTAAATTTATTTTCAGAGGAAAAGACTTGCACTACAGATAAAGGTAGGTACATTATTATGTTTGTTTTTTAATTGCAGAGACGTCATAACTGGGACGATGTGTTCGATGTTTCGGTGGTTGAACTACCGGTGTTCGTCTTAGCCGCGAAAATCCTTACACTGAACTTGAATATACCAAGGGTTGATCAAATTAATAAGCTATTATGCGGTGAGAAAATTTCGCAATATCTGACTCCACATTAGTAATGTCTATTCCAAAACTATTTGATGAATGTGTAAACACACCCATGTTAAATTCTAATGCTATCATTCACTAAAGGGAATTAGTAACACATTCACCTGTATTTAGATGGTTTCAACTTTTAAATCTCACAATTTTTGCAACTATTATTGAATAAATAACACTATTAAATTATTATTGAAAAGTTATCGACAAAAATTGAGGTTATAAAGTTAACCTCAACTGTCAAATGAAAAACATCTGTAAGGTGATTAAAATTAAAATTTTGGGTTTTAGTATTCAAATAATTAAACAAAAGTACATCATTTGTAAGTGGCACTATATATCAGCATCCACAGGTACGTTTTCCGATCCATTTTCATGGTAAGATGGTGAGAATAATACAAAAACACTCAGAAATCAGTTTCCAATGTGTGGTTTATTTGCAGAAGTACCAAAACAATATGGTACCCACGGTACAGATATAATACAGTTATAAGTAGTGATATTATCATTGTGTTTATTAAGTTCATAGACCATAAAAATATACGCTTAATCCAAATGCACCTTTGAGAAACTTGTTAAGTTAATCTCGTAAATCCGTTACGACCCTAAGATTGAACGTCATAAAACGACCAGGGGGGCAGCCATCACCTCTTAAAGCAGTATTATTTCAATATTACTTCAGCATGAGAAAGAGATGGAGCTATAAGTCCTGTACAGCTCCATCACTTTCCCCATTGTGAAGTAATATTATAATAATAGTGCTATAAGAGGTGATGGTTGGCCCCCAGTTATAGCAGCATTAGGGTGCGTTTCCACTGACGCGGAGCTGGGCGGAGTGGAGAGGAGCGGACCGTGAATTGGCCAATCACAGTGCTCGAAATCTGCGAAACGAAGATTTCGTGCATGGTGATTGGTCAATTCGTGCACCGTTAAGCTCCTCTCCGCCCCGCTCCGCGTCAGTGGAAACCCGGCCTTATTTGAATACTACTTCAGCGTGAGAAAGAGATGGAGCTATAAGTCCTATACAGCTCCATCACTTTCCCACTTTCACATTGTTTAACACACTTATAATAGCAGTGGGTTTCATTTTGACAGTTTAGCAACATTCATTGCGTTATATTTCCGTTGTTAGCAGACGAATTTTTCAAGCATATGAAGCAATGTATTAGCAATTTCCTTGAAAATCGTTCGGATTATGATTGTATGTTACGCAATAAGGGTGCAGCTATGTCAATGAGACAGTTACACACTTTCAACGTTAGTGACAGTCCTACCAACTTATCTGTGAACTGAAAGAGGACGGTACTGTCGATTCAGTGTTGCTAATTAATATAAGGTGCCCAAAATTGAGTAAGTTTTCAAGAAGGAAATTTCACATTAGACATAATCGTTTAATAAGAATTACAGTTTTTACAAATTAAAAACAATGATACATATACAAAAATAATAAAATAAATAAAAAGAACTTAATAATTTACAGTTACGTAGGTACGCTAACAGTTTAGTCTCTCAGGAATAAACAATAGTTTTATCTAAAAAGTAATCCAATGAAGTGGAAATTCAGCAGATAAAATGTTCCACGGGGGGATACAACTTTCATTTAATGCGAAGTTAAGTAGGCACCTACCCTGCTAGAGGTACCTGGATGTCTAGCATTTAGTTATGACCGTATCTAACCCCTAACACAAGATTTGACTAATTATAATTAGCAGTGGTACTTAGTGGTAGTGTAGTGTAATAAAAAAAAACAAATTGCTTTACAATAATTGATTGAAAATAAGGTTTACAGTCATTGTGATCTTAAGATGAACCTGCATACACAACTCCATCCTGGTTGTGAGGCCCTACTCCGCTTATTTCCGTACCACTATCATCATTATCACTATCGCTTTCGGTTTCAGTGTCACTTACCACTTCTATAATAAAAGGTTTATCTAAATACAAATCATGTTTTAAGTATTCTCCTTCTAACCTGCGAACGTATTTACAATGCTGTGCCCACTCATGAACTGTAATAGCGTCACAAGCTTCTCTAACTAGGCGGGGAATTTCAGCATTTTTATGCTCAATCAGCCACTTTTCTTTTCATTGTGCTCCATATGAGTTCAACGGGATTGAGATCACAGTGATCAGGTGGTTGGGCATGCCACGATTGCGGCGATAAGTCCCCTCTTTGAGGAGTGGCTAGAGAGGCGCCACGGCGTCCTCACATTCCGCCTGACGCAGGTCCTCACCGGACACGGCAGTTTCGGGAGGTTCCTGTGTCGGATAAGGCGGGAGGAAACGTCCGGGTGTCACCACTGCGTGGATCGCCCGGAGGACACGGTGGAGGTCTGCCCGGCCTGGGCAGAGCACCACCGTGTCCTCGTGGAGGTGAGCGGCGGCAGAGATCTCTCGCGTCCGGCCCTGGTTCAGCCCATGGTACGGAGTGAGAGGGCATGGGCAGCCGTCACCTCCTTCTGCGAAGCAGTAATGCTTGCGAAGGAGGAGGCGGGACGGTTGAGGGAAAGGCATGTTTCGTGCCCTCTCGCCCCTAGCCGCCGCAGGAGACGCCTTGGGCGTCGGGAATCCCGGGCGGATTTCCGGCCACCGTAGGCGCGGTCTTGCGGACGGTGAGTAATGGGTAGCTCACCGTCCGGCAAGGATCAGGCCCGGGTCGACGGCGCGTCTTATTCCACGCGGGCCGATGCCTGCCGGGATCGCGGGAAGGTACTTATGGGTCACCGAGTCCCTTGGCAACACAGGCAATAGGAAGGAATATGGGTGGGTTTTAGTCAGTAAGAGTTTGACACACCCTCCCGCTCCGCCCAGAGCGGGAGAAGTTATTTGATGATTTCCCACCCTCAAAAAAAAAAAAGTGTTCAGGTGGTAAATATAAGCATTTGTGTCTATTGTCTTCTAAATTTTTTATTAAAATGACGTATTTTTTTTATTATACTTAAAAAAAAATATTTTTAATAGTTTATTGTTGCTCTTGTATTGTTAAAGTTTAGTCTTTTATTTTTTTATTTTAACTATTAGACGTAAGTTGATGTTTCAAGTATTTGGTGTATGGTTGCAAACCCACTATTGCATTGGGGTCATCCTGTAAAGATAGAGTGTGTAAGTTTTAAAAATAAATAAATAAATTTTTTTCAAACTCATATACAGGTTCAGGCTTGTTTCTCTTAATTATTTCTAAAAGCTGAGGTTTAGTGAAATCCTCTCCGTAGTCAATTTTATTTTGGGTCAACCATAATTATTGCATATCTTTTTTTAAGGAATTCGTATTTGGGACTTTATTCACACAGATACGATGATAAGGAGCTATTATTAAATTAGGCACAAGTTTTTCAATAACCCACTTTTTAAAGTTGGTACTATTCATCTCGTCATGATAATCACCACTTTTTGATAAGTAGTGCATTTGTAACAAATCCAGTATCTCCTCTCGCATGAACAATAATATATCTTTGCCCTATCGATACAGGCTCCAATACTTCGTCTTCATCCTCTCCTTGCCAAAATTTACCCGATGTTTGCGAAGAGTGAATATAGGTCTCATCTAAATAATTTATGGGCTGGGGCTGGGGAGATTTGTTATTTTTATCCAGTGCATGCAAGTACTTAGCTCTCCAAGCTGATATTTCATTACGCTCCATAAGAACCCTCCGATTGGATTGAGATCCCACCTTGTGAAGCAGCTTTCGCAGACTCTCTCGCTGTCCTGTGTAATTTATTTGTCTTTAAGACCTCTAGAAGCTTTTTAACAGTAGGGACCTCTTTTTTAGCAGAATAAAATTCATGCACTTTCCTCCGTATAACTCCCATGTCAAAATCATCAACATGCACAAATCCACTTTTACGTTTTCTCTCCTTGCCTTTTTTTTTTTGGATGGGAAATCATCAAATAACTTTTCCCGCTCTGGGCGGAGCGAGAGGGTGTGTCAGACTCTTACTGACTACTAAAACCCACCCGTATTCCTTCCTGTTGCCTGTGTTGCCAGGGCCCTCGGTGACCCTTTAGTACCTTCCCGCGACCCCGGTTCTCTCCTTGCCTGGTGTCCGAATTTTTGTACCAGTTTCTTCTGCTGTGTGCCCTTCCTTAACTATTTTTGAAATTAGTCGTTAGCTCGCACCTGAAATATAAGATAATCATATAAATGTTAGTAGAAATTTGAAATCTGGCAGGTTAGTTGGCTCACTCAGTTAGCAGGTTACCTAATAGATGTAGGTTACCGTTACGCTAACCTGCAGCGAGAATAGATACGAATATTTCGTGAACTTAAATAATTAGTTAAGTATCGGGTAATTTATAACAAAAAAGTTAACAACACTAACCTGTCGCTGCCGAAATTCGTTTGTATATTTGATTAAATGGAATAATCGGAGACCCCGCCCGACCTTCTTCTTCAAAAAAGGTTTCAACCTTTAGAATAATGTTTCGAGCATCACTTTTATTAGCTTTCGGCATATTTAACTCTATAATTTCAGCAATATCACGACAAAACAACCAGAGAACCGGAATGTAGTAGACTCTGACAATCGAATGACATTTCAACATGACGGCCGTAGTTCCAATTTTCGCCATTTCACAGATAAGTTGGTAGGAGTGGAAGTTTCAATTTACTGGAA
Organism: Atethmia centrago; assembly: GCA_905333075.3. Taxonomy (NCBI): domain Eukaryota; kingdom Metazoa; phylum Arthropoda; class Insecta; order Lepidoptera; family Noctuidae; genus Atethmia; species Atethmia centrago. The sequence continues at coordinate 21,755,212 of HG995374.1, read as the reverse complement.
ATTTTTGTTAAAAGTGGGAAGCACTATACTTAAAAACATTTATTATTAGCCTTTTTAGTCGGACAAACATAAATTGTAGTCTTCAGTCTCGGTATTTAGCGTTTGTTTATATTTTGTGTGTCCGTTTGTAAGTCGGCAAAGGCCTTCTCCAGCCTTCTCCATTCCTGTCTCTCTCTGACCACTCTGTCCTATGTCGTTCCGGCAACCTGTTTGATGCAATCGACATTTTCTGTGGTCTACCTCTCTTTTTTTGGCCATTTCTTGGGTACCACTGGGTAACTATTTTTGTTCCATTTGTCCTTCCGTCTAATCAAATAAAAACATACGAAAAATAATACAGAAATAAAAACCTGTATGTTTTTATTTCTGTATTATTTTTCGTATGTTTATATAATTCGTATGTTTAAATAATATACACATTTTCAGGTCAGATTTTCGCAGCATACACAGAAAAAGACGAAGAGATGCTACTCGAGACGACCACAAACATGCATCGTTGTATGAAGGTCATGAATTTAGGTTTAACAGTAGCTGCGTTATTTTGGCCAGTCATGTTGTTCGCCAAGAGGTACCAGGATCCAACAGCTATGGTTTCTATATATACTCCCTTTGAAACTGATTCTTGGACTGGGTAAGTTTAGAAAGGTTAATACAGTCAAAATAATTAATTGTTTATCAGAGTAAATTAAACTTACATATAAACTCACGCCTTCTCTTAGGGGTAGGCAGAAATTATAGAACGCCGCCTGCTACGCTCCTTACATACCCCTTTTGCTTCGTTTACGTTCACGCATTTACTACGCACCTGACCTTTCTGAAGAAGATCACTAATTATCTACTCCTAGGGCGTCCCCTCCCTGTAAGTAAAGTAAAGTAAAGTAAAGTAAAGTAAAGTAAAGTAAACATTGATTTGCATAGATTGTAGGTAGGTACAGCTAATTAGATGTTACCGTTAAAATATGGGCGATCCTTGTATAATCTACCTTATCTTAGGCAAATTGACACACGTCGTCAATTTACCGCGTTATAGCCATTTCAAACAACATTTCGTGGTTGAAGTATAAAAGCTTGTATCCACTAGAACTTGTGACGCCAAGCTAGTCAGTGATCAGCAAATCTAATGTAAAATCCGAAGTTAGCTGTGATTAGGGGTATCGTGCTATCGTGAACTGGGTTATGGAGGAAAGATAGGCAGTCGGTCCATGTAAAATATTGGTATCCAGCTGCATCCGGTTAAAAAACTAGAAGCCGACTCCAACATAGTCGGGAAAAGGCTATGCAGTAGATGATGGAATAACGACTAATCATCGATCGGATAATTGATATGACACTTGACTGTACAAGGTGTCGTTTTGCATCCTCGTCAAATTTCAGGAGGCTGCTAAGAAAAACATATATAATCAAATAAAATTACGATACCTGCTCAATAATTAATACAAACTTGCTTTTATTTATTTAAGTTTCCCAGTATTTTAAAATACACCACTTTCACAGAACAGAATCACCTCGTTGCGTATGCGGTAGTGTGTGTGTAAAAGGGCAGTTACAGTGCGGTATCTCACGGGCCACGTTTTAACATGTGTGTCCCACACATGCCAATTTCCGAAAATTAGGAAAAGAAGACCTTATTTTATTATTGATTCGTGTCGAGAATCCTTGAATTTGACGGATGCAAAACGACACCTTGTAGATAGGTCACGACTCGAAGAATGCGTGTTAATATCGCCATGAAAATACAAGAATGTTAACATAATATTTGTGGAGGAAAACCGATAAACCGGCTATGTATGATTGTTTATAATAAAGATTATGACAATTATTTACCTAATGGCTTAATACTTCGTTGTGTATTGAGATTGCACAATTCCTAGAAGCCTAGGTCCGTAGGTCGGTCCTAAGATTACACAACGATAATTACCTATATGTTTTGTAAGAGCAAATGTTTATGAGATAAAAATGTACGTATACGAGTATGAGCAAAAAAGAAGAATTTTAAAACATCACTAGTTAGGGTTCCGTAGTCAACAAGGAACTCTTACAGTTTCACCATGTCCGTCTGTCTATCTGTCCGCGGCTTATCTCAGAGACTCTTCCTACTAGAAAGCTGTAATTTGGCATCGGTAAACTTATAATCACGCTGACAAACTGGTAAAATAACATCTTAAAATATTTTAGGGTACCGCTCCTATACCTAAAATGAAGATTAAGTGCAAATTTTTGTTTGTGTCCAAACCCCCTTGCCAGCTAAATGGTTGTTTTTGGGTATGTGACAAATTTCACGGCAGTAGCATATCGAAGTTAAAAGGAAAACTATCACAGCTAACTAGGCTTTAAAAGTTAATGAGTAATAGTCGACCAACTTACATTTGCAGTTAGAATGTATGGGAGAAAATATTTTTTAACTACAATGTTAAGTTTGTTCTTGGGATTAATTCATCCCAACTACGGAACCCTTCTTTATGCCTGTCGCACCCGTGATATCGCCTCTGTGTGCACGAGCCTTTATTTTTAATCATTTTGCGACAAGCACTTTACAGATATGCGTTCGCCACAAATTCTATATAACATAAAAAAGCACCCAATCTCCAATAATTAAATGATTGTTCACAGATTCTCATGTTCAGTAATACTGGAAGTGGGACCTCTGCTGTGGACCGGGTACGGACACATGGCCCTCGACTGCCTCGTAGCGACGTATTATGCACAGGCGGAAGTCCAATTGAAGATCATCAAGTACAATTTAGAGCATTTGTTCGATACGGATGGCGCATCCAGCGGCTATGGCGTATATAGGGATGTAGTTGACAAGGACCTGAGGAGTCGCTTTGTGCATTATGTACAGAGATATGAAGCTGTGGCGTGGTATGTCAGAATTGAAAATAAAAACCCTGGTAATGCGGGCTTGCTTAGTCTAGACAAAAACTACATGACATGATTTCTGAATAAATCTGGTCAGATCCTTGATGGTTAATTTATCAGTGATTTTTAGGGTTCCGTACGTCCTAATGAAAAACCGGAACCCTTAAAGGACCACTCGTGTGTCTGTCTATACGACTATCACAGCCAATTTGATCCGAATCTACTGGACCGATTAAGTTGAAAGGAGATGGCTCAAAATCCATACACTAAAAACCCAGAATCGACAGCAATGAAATGTTTACCAACGGGTTAATTATAATAGACATTTGTTGATACCAAAGGGAAATCCCGGAAATCCGTGGGGTATAGGAGCTATATCATATTATAAAAAATAATGAAACTATTTTGAATTGATGTTGTAATTGTGTGTGATTGTTGATTATTCTGTTGTTTCGTTTTCCTGCAACGGGTTTGGTGTAATAAGTAACAAAAAAAAAATATATTTTTTAAATATTTTTATTATATTACATATTTTCTATGTCTAAGCACACTGCATCTAAAAATCCTGCAGGTTTTTTCAAGTCGTCTTCATGTCGGGCCCAGGCAAGATAATATATTATGGAAATAATGTGGGCACAACTGCCTAATGTGCGGCGGACATGTATGCAGCTACAGCAATAATCGGTGATTGCTTGGCGATTGTATAGTACGTACGTAGTAATAATAAGTTCATGTTTGAACGTGTCTCGATTTAATTCGGCACCGTACTAACGTATTATTATTTCCTTCTTCGTCATTAAGGTTCAGTCTCTCGGGGTGCCTATAGATTTCAATAGAATACACACCGGTTGCTCTGACATGTTTGTAGCAGTAGGATTTTGCCAGCTTCATGTGGTACGTTCCAATAGCGAAAATAAGCAGCTCATCGTAAGTCATTCTTGGGAAATCTGCTACGTCTTGTAACGTTGCCTCCATCCTCTGAAATGAAATGTTCCTTTGTGCGTTTAGACGATGTTGATCAACGTAATCTGCTAGTACGTTTGGCCTATTCATATTTCTTTCTATCATTTCTAAAAAGCTTTCAATCAGGCGACTGTCGCTGTAACTCTCATGGGTTGCGTTGATTAGCGCTGCAGCTATTCAAAAATCTACTATTGCATTGGGCAAAGTATTATTAAAATATCTATGTCGGAATATCTTAAAGTCCCTCTTCATTTTTCCGTTGGTGGTTTCTACCACCCATCTGACCAATGTTACTAATCTTGATTTATTTGCAGCTTCAGTGGACAGTTGTGTTTCGTGTCTGCCCAGCGACTGTGGTGTACAGACCGTAAATCCACATTCTTCGGCATATGGCAATGCATCCCGAAATCCTCTATCACGTCATCACTTTCAAGAAACCATCGCATTGGAGCCTCTTCCATGTCACCAGTGTGATTATCCAATATCTGTCGTAATATGTTAGCATACGACGTTCGAGCATCGTAGGGTCCTGTGATTTCTAAAATGTAGCCATCTCCACATACAATCATAAATGGCTTTATGAGATTGTCATATTTATGTAGACTGTAGCTCATGCGCTGAAACAAGAAGTTTGAGCTTTTTTGCACGAATAAGTAAGTACCGTCTAAAACAATAATTGCTCTCGTTTGGTCTTGGGTTCCAAAAATATTATTTGGCAAAATCCTGTTTCTCGCTACAATTTCATTTCGAGTGATATGGTCGAATCCGAGGTGTCGTGGGAGAAAGTCATTTTCGAGGCATACTCTCGCTTGTTTTATTTTACGTTGAATAGTTGACCTAGGCAAGCCAAAAACTGACGTAAGTCTTCGGTTAGGTTCACCGCTTCTCAGTTTACATAAATAGATGCCCAACATCGTTTTCCCATTCGAATATTCGTTTAAAGAAGTTGTTTCATTAAATATGGTGTTGAATTGCTGGTGACTTATGCCAGTCCAAAAGTGAAGGGTATCAGGACTCAATTCATCTAGGTTTTTAAAATCAAGCTGACCTTTTTTTTCGAGACACTCTGTATATATCGCTATTATATCATGTATGCACTCGCTACTGAAACTATCTTACCGTTGGGTGACATGTTCCGGGAAATCCTCCCAAGTCATGTTCCTCAAATGGTGTTGACAGATGCGGATGAGAGGTGGTATGTAGAATCGATAGTAGCTCAATAGATACGACTTCATTGTCTTGGACACAGAACGAAGTTCTAAGTTATGACATATGTCAACATCGTATTGATGTGTTTGCCGTGCGCATCAAACCTGATACCGGAAACGATTCTATTGGTGGCGCCTGTGGTGTAGGCGGATGCCTTAAGCCGTAGTCAATACGCTGCCAGCATGGATGACATCTCATTCTGGATCCGTCAAATACAATCTGAAATGAACGAAAAACAAAAATAATTGTATACATTTTTTCTCTCATTGAAGTCATTCCTAACCTTCCGGAACCTACTATAAATGTTCCTCCCTCCTTATCAACTACTAATCTGGAGTTGTAGTTTGATAAAGAGGGTTAGAGTGACACATAAAGGTAATTATTTTATGATAGCAAAGTGATCAAGATTATATTATTTTCAATTGATTTTGCAGTCTACACTTGATACTGAAACATTACATTATTGTATCAAGTATAACAGTGTTTTATCCTTAGGCCTTAAGGCCGAGCTCTAAAACGGGTCTTACAATGACAAACGTGCCCAGTACTTACTTTTAATCCGCTATTGGCGCCGATTCCCTTGTTCACAAACTAAAGTAAATTTAAGTTCAGTGCATCTTTTTCTTTCTATTTCATTAAGAAAAGGACAGAAGATAAATATTAGTTTAGTCCTGTCAAATTAATCAGCGCTTGACGTAAATTGACGTAATTTTTGTAGGCAAGTTTTTAATCACGTCTAAACTTGTATGGAGTAGTGACAGGCGCTGATTAATTTGACAGGACTAAACTAAAATTTATCTTCTGTCCTTTTCTTAATGAAATAGAAAGAAAAAGATGCACTGAACTTAAATTTAGTTTAGTTTGTGAACAAGGGAATCGGCGCCATTATCACTTATTATTAATGTATCGTGTTAAAACATCATCAATCAAAGCATTAACAAAAAAACTACCTTACAAAAAAAAAATAAGTGTAGTACATAGAAACGAAAATGGAGTTTTAAAACTAAATGCTTACTTCTTGTTGCTGTTGCAAAGTGCCAAACATATACTCGACGAAATCTCGGTGTGATTCCAAAAACTCGAAAGACAACACATGGTGCCTCCTTCGTAGAACGGAACGGTCACAGGTCACACAATGGTTATTTGTAGCCATTTTAAACAATGTTCAATCACAGGGAAACTTCAGTTCAGTATAACACGCCACAGTATCGAAATTGTTATGAATAATAAATAAATAAAATCGGGAAGGAAAATCGGAGTCCAGTATAGAAAAAGCGAAGGTCAAGGTAAAAGTATTCACGGATGATTACAAAACGCACAGATCACGACGATAGCAAACGAAGGACTGCGTTGACAAACAGTGTTTATGTTACCACCATAAGCAGGTAGAAACAGGTTTACTACCAAGCAAGCGCGAGCGCAAAAAAAAACCATTGTTTCGGAGCAGGCCACCAACGCGCCGGGTCTAAGCCGTCGGGCGTAGGTAGCGAACAAATACTTTATCTCTTTCTAGCTTGAACAAAAACAAGGCTAACAGATTCAGATAAAATAGTAGCTGCCTTTCAACAATATGTTATTAAATATCACTGTTTATTAACAAGGATTTGTAGTTATGATTTATTTAAAAAAAACTTAACCCCATAGTTTTTCGAGGAAATAAAATCATTTTTTTTTATGAACACATTAAACCCATTCAGAACGCACATAAGAAGTTTTTGTCTACTCTGGGTTTTTTTGGCCATCTCCTTTAGTACACATATTAATTTCTGTGACCCCAAACATTCAACATTCAACAGTCTCTTTAGGGAACATTTAATATCAAGTTTTGTATACTAGACCGTGTGACATATAAATGAAAGGGCTTATTGTGAGGGTCTCAACTATATTTCATAATTTTAAAATAAATCGTTTTTAAATTATTTAAGAAAATGTATGAAAATGGACCTGACTACTGAGCCTAAAATTTTGGAAAAAATATGGAATATAGTTGTTTACATATTACAGAAAAACCTATAAGAAATCTATGGTCTTAAAATAACATTGTAGATCTCTCAATATTGTGCGTACAAACTTACATTTGCAGTTGGAATTTATGGGAGAACATGTTTTTCAACTACAATGTTAATTTTGTCCTTCAGTCGGGATTTGAAATTTATAGGTTGTCACTTTCCGCAGAGGGCGCTCTACGGTGGACGCCATCATGCGTGTGCGAGCCCTGACGACGGGGAATGCTGTTGCCCAGGGTGGGGTCGTCTTGGCGGTGTCTCTAGACATCGCCAATGCCTTCAATAGAGGCCTATTTGACGGACAGGGGCGTCATCTACCCCGGTCACCAGGGAGTGTGGAACCGGCAAGAGATGTCGTGCGGTGTCCCACAGGGATCGGTCCTGGGGCCGCATCTGTGGGACATCGGATACGACTGGGTGCTGCGCGCCGACCTTCCTGGCGGCGTCAGCGTAGTGTGCTACGCTGACGACACGTTGGTCCTGTGCAGGGGAGGTCGCACCAGGCGGCGGCCGAAGTAGCGGCACGCGGGGTTGCGACAATCATTGAAAGGATCCGGCAATTGGGACTCGAGGTGGCCCTGCACAAGTCCAAGGCCATGTGTTTTCATGGTCCTCGGAACGCGCCACCGTTGGGGTCCCAAATGACGGTAGGAGGGGTTTCTATCGGCTTCGAGTTGACGATGAAGTACCTGGGACTCGTCCTCGACAGCCGGTGGAACTTCGTGGAGCATTTCCGACGTTTGGCTCCCAAACTGGAGCGGGCGGGCGCTGCATTGAAGCGGCTCCTGCCCAATCTAGGGGGTCCAAACGCCTCCTACCGGAGGCTCTACGCGGGGGTCGTGCGGTCCATGGCCCTCTACGGGGCTCCTGTATGGGCGCGCTCTCTGGCGCTGCGGCCAGCCCGCCGCACACTGGTCCCGAATGATAAAAAAGTGGACATTAAGAAATTTTTGACAGAAGGTCAACGGATTCGGCTGATTTTTTTTTTGTAGACAGCTGATGCAATTACAAATCACTTTTGTACATTGAGTTTTTGCCAAAAAAGCCGTATTTTCAGAGAAAAAAAATATTCAAATATTTTTTGTATGAAAGAAATCCTAATTTTGTCTTTATCTTCCAAGATTCAAACGTATTCAAAATAAAACTTAGCGCAGCTTGTAGAGGGGCAATTTCTCACTACTTTGTCATAGACACTCAACTGCGATTTTGTGCTCCTTTTGAGTTACATGCACTTTAAATATTTTTTGTATGAAAAAATCCTAATTTTGTCTTTATCTTCCAAGATTCAAACGTATTCAAAATAAAACTTAGCGCAGCTTGTAGAAGAGCTAATTGCTCACCACTTTGTCATAGACACTCTTCTGCGATTTTGTGCTCCTTTTGAGTTACATGCACTTTAAATATTTTTTGTATGAAAAAATCCTAATTTTGTCTTTATCTTCCAAGATTCAAACGTATTCAAAATAAAACTTAAAGCAGCTTGTAGAGATGCTAATTGCTCACTACTTTGTCATAGACACTCTTCTGCGATTTTGTGCTCCTTTTGAGTTACAGGCACTTTAAATATTTTTTGTATAAAAAAATTCTAATTTTGTCTTTATCTTCCAAGATTCAAACGTATTCAAAATAAAACTTAGCGCAGCTTGTAGAGTAACTCTTACAAATATATGAAATTATCAGTATCAAATAAACAAACAAGGAAATCTCAAAACGTGTTCAGACATGTTTATGTACAGGTAAGTTATTGTGTGACTTGTATGTAAATTTTTTTTTGTATAGAGTCATTGCTTAATTACCCTATAAGTGACGATTTCGGCTCTATTTGGTCATCTAGTCGAACGCGTCGAAAACGCTGAATGATGAATAGGTATATAAATTGCAATTAAAAATTCCCTTTGTAGTTTTGCGGTATTTATGTAGGAGCACATCTTAGTATGTTTTATTTTCTCGTGACTCATCCAAATTGCAAGAATATTTGGCTCATTATCTAACTACCCCATTAAGTAATGAGGTAGTTAGGTAATGAGCCATTATCTAACTACCCCATTAAGTAACGGGATAGTTGGGTAATGAGTCATATATCAATAGTATAAGGGCAAGCGGAACCCGTTTTTGTTCATTACGCGTCTTGTGCTCGTAAAAACAACACAATTTTTTATCAACTATCACCACATTGTAACTTTTATTTATTTGCCTGTAACATTTTTGTATCAAAATGACTACATTTGTGACTAATTTAGACATTTTTTCTTTTTTGAGTAATAGTGGGTGCCTTAAAAATAGTGATTTACTGTGTCAAACCATTATAAATCGTATTTCAAGTGAAATTCCAAACGAAGAGCTCAGTATTATCAAAAAGTTTTGCCAAAATTATACGTCAAACCTAGCTAGAAGATGGGACAATTCAGGTAGAAACGAAAGATTTGGTGTTAAAAACAAGGAGTGGTTGGAGTCTAAAATTTTGTGGCCAACTTTAACTTCTGTGAATTTTCCTATGTTGTTTGATCCAGAATATACCATAGAGGACATTTCAGTAGACGTAGAAGAGCGTAATTTATCGTACGAAGAGGAAGCGGGTGCATCTACATCAGAAGCTACCACAAATACTCCCAGAACTAGAAATAAACGACCATTTGAAGATTTAACAAATAAGCAGAAGAAAAGACGTTCTTTGTCTCTTTTGGAGCATTCCGAAGAAGAGCTGTTCTATGCTCTTATTGCTAAACTTAATGAAAACGGGCGCACTGTTTGTTCTAAAGTTATTAAGTGCCTCTCAAATAAGCCAGAAAAGGTGCAAGAAGTAAGTGACTTTTTATATAAAGCTTCTGATAAATCGATTTCCGAGGAAGACACCTTAGCTCTTGCCACAGCATTGAGTTTATCAAAATGGCAATATCTAACTTTGAGGTCCATTTTAAGTACAAATGGCACAGCGGCTTTTCCATCTTACCAGAAGTTACTGTTGAAGAAGAAAGAATGCTATCCAGCAAAAGAAGATATTGTGATATCGGAGTCAGGAGCTAAAATTAAGTTACAGGCAGTTCTAGATTTAACTGCCGAGAAGATTTTGAAAGTGACTGGTTCAAATATTAATGGTGGTGTTTTGAAGCTAGTTAGTAAATGGGGCTGTGACGGAGCTTCTTCACAAAGTTGTTACAAACAAAAACCAACTGGTGACATATTTTCAGAATCTTCTGTATTTATGGTTAGTTTTGTGCCACTTCGCCTTATGAGTGACAACGATGTGATAGTATGGGAAAATCCGCGCCCTTCTTCAACAAACTATTGCAGACCAATTATGTTCGAATTCAAACAAGAAACAAAAGAATATATTCAGCAAGTAGAAGCAACATTACAAGAAGAAATTCAGAACCTTCTACCAACAAAGTTATTTGATGGCGAATTTGAAGTATTTCATGAATTACATATGACGATGATCGACGGCAAAGTATGCACGGTACTTTCACAGACACAGTCTGCAGCCAATTGCAACATTTGCTTAACAAATCCGAAAGATATGAACAACTTGAACCTCGTTTTTAACAAACCAGAAAACCATGATATGTACAAATATGGTTTATCTTCACTTCACATGTGGTTGCGATGCATGGAATGTATTTTGCACATATCTTACAACTTAGATTTCAAAAAATGGGCGGCTCGGGGTGAGGACAAACTGCTCCGAAAATCAAGAAAAGAGTTAACGCAGCATGAGTTTTTTGTTGTAACTGGCTTAATGATTGATATCGTCAAACAAGGCTTTGGGACAACAAACGATGGCAATACAGCTCGACGGTTTTTCAATGATTACGAAAGGTCAGCTGAGATAACAGGAGTTAATGCTAATTTGATTAAGAGATTTGCTGTAATTTTGCAGGCAATATCTTCTGGGAGAAATGTAGATTTTGAAAAATTTAGAATTTATTGCAGAGAAACAGCAGAACTTTATGTCACCGAGTACTCGTGGTATTACATGCCTTCGAGTGTACATAAACTTTTAGTGCATGGTGCAGATAATTGCCAGCATTTTTCTTTTATTCCAATTGGTATGATGTCCGAAGAAGCCTCAGAAGCAAGAAACAAAGATTTTCGTTCAATCAGAGAAAAGCATACTAGAAAGATAGGCAGAATGCAAACAAATGAAGATATTTTACACCAGTTACTTATCAGCTCCGATCCGTACATTACGAACATAAGACCGAAGTTCACCAAAATTCAAAAGCAGCAGAGGTTTGAAGAAGCCGAAAATCTTCTAAAGGATGACGTTTCACCCAATGAACTCGATTTAGAAGTTGCTGATGAGGAAGAAGTATACGTCGACATTGAGAATAATCCCCCACAAGATCCGCTAGCATAATTCACATTGTAACATACGCACGTTCATGTTAGTTTATTTAAGTTTGTAAGTTTGTAATCTAGTTTATTTAAGTTATTAAGTTTATAGGTACTGAGAAAAAATGCACTTAAAATTAATTTATGTTCTAGTTTATTTAAATTTGTAAAATAATAGTTTACTTTAGTTATTAAGTTTACAGGTACTGAAAAAAAATGCGCTTTGTTTTATTTTTTGTGTTTGTTTTATTTATTTATTTATTCATATTATGTTGACGACAGCCCTAGCAAAGTATTACATTTGTAAACAAAGACTACCCACTGTTGGGGTAGTCAAATAAAAAGTTGTATTTTACATTTCATATGACTTATTAGGACAAAGTAGGGTAGAACAATATTGTTTATTTTTATTATACCCTGATATTTTATTGTGACAATGACTTGACATTGAATCTTGATCGCACGAACATTGCTCTGTGAATTAACCTGTGAAAATAATTGTAAAAGCGTGTGTTTTGTTGTGGAACTATAATTAAAAGACTGTTAATAGTGCAAGTGCCGTTTATTATTGAAGAAAGTGACCAAAACAGATAAGCACGCCAAGATCCCTGCCCTAAATCAAATACATATTAAGTGATAAAGTATAAAATAAATAAATAAACAAAACATGCATGTAAAGATAAATTAAGCGTTAGGGTTACAGGTAGTTCAAATTTTTTAAGTACGCCTTAATACAATACCTATATTATTATATAGGTTTGTATTTTGACGGTCCTAAGCCCGTTAAAGTACGAAGGAAAAGTTTTAATTGCAATTTATACCTTTTTATCATTCAGCGTTTCCGACGCATTCACTAGCGTTAGATGACCAAATATAGCCCAAATTGTAAGTAATCGGCTAATTAAGCAATGACTCATTACCAAAAAATGCTTATAATCTGAATATGAGTCACACAATAAATTACCTGTACCTGAACATGTCTGTACACGTTTTGAGATATCCAAGTTGTTTATTTGATATATTTAAAATAAGACTTTTTTTAATAGAAAGACATTTATAAGAGTTACTTATTAATGAAGAAAATGTTATTACATCTTAGTCTATCTTTAACAAGATTATTTCTAATCCGCCTGAATTAATTTTTTAACTCTGAAAATACGGCTTATTTAACAAAAAATACATCTTTAAAAGTTACTTGTAATTGTATCAGCTGTCTACAAAAAACTAGTAAAGCTCATCCGACAACGAAAAATTTAAAGTGCCTGTAACTGAAAAGGAGCACAAAATCGCAATTGAGTGTCTATGGCAAAGTGATGAACAATTAACCCCTCTACAAGCTGCGCTAAGTTTTATTTTGAATACGTTTGAATCTTGGAAGATAAAGACAAAATTAGGATTTTTTCATACAAAAAATATTTAAAGTGCATGTAACTCAAAAGGAGCACAAAATCGCAGTTGAGTGTCTATGACAAAGTAGTGAGAAATTAGCCCCTCTACAAGCTGCGCTAAGTTTTATTTTGAATACGTTTGAATCTTGGAAGATAAAGACAAAATTAGGATTTCTTTCATACAAAAAATATTTGAATATTTTTTTTCTCTGAAAATACGGCTTTTTTGGCAAAAACTCAATGTACAAAAGTGATTTGTAATTGCATCAGCTGTCTACAAAAAAAAAATAAGCTGAATCGGTTGACCTTTTGTCAAAAATTTCTTAATGTCCCCTTTTTTATCATTTGGGACCAGTGTGCGCCGGTTGAGCGCGGCCCAAAGGGTCATGGTCATCCGGATGGTCTGGGGATACCACACGGTCTCCTGTGAGGCAGCGAGCCTTCTTGCCGGATTGCCGCCATGGGATTTGGAGGCTAAAGTCCTCGCGCACGTATGGGAGTGGCGCGAGGAGGCGAAACGCCGGGGCGTAAGTCCGCTGCCGCGACATATCGCGGCATAGCGGACGGAGCACCGGCGGGATCTCATGGCGTCATGGAAAGTACGGTTGTCGCAACCCAGTGCTGGGCACGCCACGATTACGGCGAGAGTCCCCTCTTTGAGGAGTGGCTGGAGAGGCGTCCTTACCTTCCGCCTGACGCAGGTCCTCACCGGACACGGCAGCTTCGGGAGGTTCCTGTGTCGGATAAGGCGGGCGGAAACATCCGGGTGTCACCACTGTGTGGATCGCCCGGAGGACACGGTGGAGCATACGGTGGAGGTCTGCCCGGCTTGGGCAGAGCACCGCCGTGTCCTCGTGGAGGCGATCGGTGGCAGAGACCTCTCGCGTCCGGCCCTGGTTCAGGCCATGGTACGGAGCGAGAGGGCATGGGCAGCCGTCACCTCCTTCTGCGAAGCAGTAATGCTCGCGAAGGAGGAGGCGGGACGGTTGAGGGAAAGGCACGTTTCGCGCCCTCTCGCCCCTAGCCGCCGCAGGAGACGCCCTGGGCGTCGGGAATCTCGGGCGGATTTCCAGCCACCGTAGGCGCGGACGGTGAGCAATGGGTAGCTCACCGTCCGGTAAGGACCAGGCCCGGGTCGACGGCGCGTCGTATTCCACTCGCGCCTCAAAGAGATGATGTGTGTCAGCACAAAAGTAGAAGTCCACTAGGGCCGATGCCTGCCGGGGTCGCGGGAAGGTACTTATGGGTCACCGAGGCCCCTGAAATTCTTTGATGATTACACACCCAAAAAAAAAAAAGTTGTCATTTGAGCAGCCAACCGCGGGCAGCCGGGCACAGCTTTGAACTACAGATGCCGCGAATAGTTGTTATAGCGAATAGTCGAATACTCGCCATAATTACTCGACATAGAGAACCCAATAAAGGGCAATACATCAGGTTAGCAAAGGCTGACAGAAGTAGGTATAAGCCCATATGAATGGTGAGCTTTGAGTACCAATAAGAATCAATTCCTCATTTTAAGTAAACTTGATAAACTATACTTATTCACACCAGCAAGCTCTGTTTATTCAGAAATACTATTTTCTGAGGCAGGTTTGATTTATGAAGAAAAACGCAACTAACTTGATACCAACAACCACAATCTGCCCCTAAGTACTTTAAATATTAAATTATTACTTATAAAGCCTAACTAATTAACCTCAACATAACTGTTTTTTGGAAATCTTTTTTTATTAATGATAATTATTGTTTTTAAAGATTAATAAAAGTTCAATTATCTGTAAGTCTATAGTTTTTCTGTTCATTAAAAGTTTATTTTTATTTAGACAACTATTCGCCGAATGTCGAATAATAAGCACTATTAATCGGTATTCGAGGAATAACAAAAAAATGTCGAGTAATGCCGAATACCGAATAATAGCAAGTGTTCGCGGCATCTCTACTTTGAACCCTTATGCCGCGAGTCCTACTCGCACTGTCCAGTTTTTTAAGTTTTATTGGGACCATCTTTCGACGGATCACTTCTTCGTATTTAGTTGCTCATTTACCTGTTGCTGCTACTGCAAAGGATGCATAACCAATTTATATTTTCGCCTTATGTTCGATGTTCTATGTTTCAGGTATACAAAAGAAATCCACGAAGTATTCAACAGTTCCATGTCAGTTCAGTTCTGCTGCTGTAGCGTCATTATTTGTGTTGTGTCATACAAAATGAGTTTCGTAAGTCCCAATTTTTATTAACCACTTGCTTCTGCTATCGACTTCATCCACGTTTCAAGGCGCAGATATATGATTTAGGGACTTTCAAATCTGTTATTACGCCTTCATATAATACAAGTAAGCTATGCAAAAAAAATATATTAAACTAGAACGCATACACATCAATTCTATATGTGAATATTTAAGTATTGTAAAATACTTTATGAATTATTTCATAAAGTATTTAACTACAATACTTAAATTGAATTTATATTCAGGAAGTAATTAATGTCTACCCAAAGCATAAAAAAAAACGATATTACTTTCAAATGACTTAAGATATTTTCATGTTTTTATTTGTATGAGCAGACTATATTAGTATCTATAATTTGTGATTTGTTTCAAATATTCATGTTTTCATTACTTAAAATAAATATACCCTTAGAAATCGAACGGCAGCGCGGCGTGAGCGTGACGCGCGTTTGTAAGTCCAAGGTCAGCGGTGATTAGCTGACCCTTATATCCGGCAATACTGTAGCTTCCCGTTACAAAAAAAAATTGGAATCAGATCAGTAGTTCTGAAGATGACCCCCTACATACAACCTCACAAGTGTTACTACTTTATAATATTAATATTTATAAAACCATATTAACTCGAATCGTTGAGCTCCTTAAGTTCTGAATTGAGCTGCAAGACTACGTCCAGTGGTCACGCATTTGTCAAAATGCGGCCACTGACTGGACAGGTTCACTCAATCTGTGAGGTTCTGTCATCAAAAGACCATTTTAGATACCAATCGACATGGTCTTCACATGGTCCGACCAAGATTATGTCTGAACTTTAAAAGAGACTGTAGTCGCTGAGTATGTTTCGGATTTTCTTCGCTTTCTACTCTTCTCGGCAATTTCTATATGACTACATAGAAAATGCCGACACATCTAGTTTAAAAAAATATGATTGACGTGTAAAAGTGTTTGTACAAACCTACTTACAGAAATAAAATCATTTATCATTATAATTTATTATTAACTATAAAAAAACACTTACCTACCCTGGCTTTACTTTGCACCTTTCCTGGACAAAAGTGGCTACTTTTTCTAAACTTTTTGTATCGTTGAAGGCGCGAATCTTCGTCAACAGAATGCCCAACAATGATATGGCCTTGTCTCTAAATAGTACAAAACAAAGTCGCTTTTCGTGTCTGTCTGTTTATCTGCCAAGTTCTCAACTACACAATGGATTTGATGCCATCAGCATTGCAATTCAGCGAGGAAATGCCGCCAGCATCCTCGGTACAATGCCTCGAGGTCCTTTTTTAGGTTTAACTTAGTTTTAATTTAATTTAATTTAATTAATGTTAATAATCATCTTGTTAGTGTGAACAGCATCGCTTATTTTGATGATATTCTTTCATTTTCAGACTCCTGTAATATCGGTGCCATTCTTGTTCATGTCACTCGTACTAATAGTATTGTTGGCTCAAGTGTTACTGTACTGCTACTTTGGTAACTTGGTGCAATACGAGGTAAATCTATTTAAAGTAAACCCTTAAATAAAAAACTGGCCAAGTGCATGTCGGGCCACGCGCAATGAAGCATTCTAGTTGGGATGAATTTATACCAAGAACAAACTTAACTTTGTGGTTGAAAAATGTTCTGCCATACATTGATATGGTACGCCATGGTCAATTCTCCAACTGCAAATGTAAGTTTGTAATCGCAAAAAAAAGGGATAAAACTTCAAATTAACGATTTTCGGACTTTTTCATTTACTTGTGCAGTGTGACCTTGCCAAATTTCATGATTCTAGGTCAACGGGAAATACCCTATAGGTTTTGATTTATTTGCGAGTATCAAAATATGTCACATGAAATAATGGCCGAATTTTTATATTGCGTTGACTTAAAAGCTTGATTTTTACAGAGCTCCAAGGACTTTAGACCTACGTATTTGATATTAATTTCAACTCGATACCTTTAGTTCCTGAGAAAAAGGGTCTTGATAGCCTGACAGACAGACAGACGGATAAGTAACGAAGTATCCCATAAGGGTTCCGTTTTTCTTTTTGAGGTACGGAACAGAAAAAAATAAAAATAATGTTGTAGGATTCTATGCAACCTCAAGGCGCGAAAAACTTTCTAGACGATACCAGTACTTTAAAGAGTTCGCTCATACGGAGACCATCCTGGCTACAGCATCAGGTCATTTCTACCAAATAAAAGTCATCAGTTAAGAACGAGTACAGTCAGCCTCAAAAAGATGTGTCCATACATCGACAAGAATTCATTTGATTGTCTACAATTTGTGTTCCATAATACCGTATAAACAATTGTACCCATTGTGTAATATTTTGGGGCCACACATTGATCATTGTTGGAACAGTAATTGATACATCATCTTGAGGCTGACAACACAAAAAAAAAAACAAAATATTAACCTTAACTTATTAGGCTTGATGATTGAGAAAAATCCATGTTTATTTATATACTAACTAACAAATCAGAATCATCAAAACCATGTAGTTAACTTACGTTTTGTTTGATCGGAAATGTAACTTATGTCCAATTATTAATTCACCGGAGTAATCTGACGAGTGCTAGCTGTCACTTCGTGTAATAAAATGGTCATATTTATTGTATTTTAGACTTTTACACTTATTATTATACATTTATTTTACAATTATATAAATCATTTAAACCAGGGGTTCCCAAAGTGGTCGATATCGACCCCTTGGGGTCGAAATCTGTTTCCAAGGGGTCAACATAAACGAAAACTGATTTTGGGGGTCAACGACGACTAAAAATCGACCCCTATTAATTAACACAAGTTCTTGTTTGAAACTTTCAAGATACTGTATAAGTTGTGTTACGTGTACCAACTTGTTATAAGAATGACTAATATTTTAGTCATTGTTGTACTTAAAAAAGAACTCAACAAATCGATAAGCGTGCACAAATTCGTACAAGATTAAAAAAAATGGCGTTGGAGGTCTGAGGTATCGGTTCATTTTGGAAAAGGGGTCTCTGCCGAAATAGTTAAGGATTTAAACGAAACGATCACCATTACAATAAATATGATTATTTTATTACACAAAGTGACAGCTAGCACATGTCAGATTACTCCAATGAATTAATAATTCGACTTTAAGGGGACTACAAGACCTAAACGCAAATTTTGTAAGTTTTATAATGCCTAAAAGTATATGATCCACTGCAGTAAACAAAATCAGAAAAATACAAGATATTCTTCAGGATACATAGTGCGTTGAAAACATAATACAACTAATTTGATACGTTAGAAAAAATCACGAATATACCTTTAAAAACGACGTTCTTTTAACGATTAAAAACCATACTAATATACATGCAATCATTCGGATTTTTTGTCAGTGTATTCTACAAGCAACATAATAGTGTTTTATTTTTTTTTATACAATCTATAGTTTTTTTTTTTGTAAATCGATAATTGTTTTATATTTTGCAATAACTTAACTAACTTATTTTTAACTTCATAATGCATTCTTCCAGAGTGATTCAGTAGTAACGTCTGTATACTTGAGTGACTGGTTGTCGGCGTCTCCACAACTTCGCCGTCTACTCCTGATTGCCATGCTGCGCTGGTCACAAAGCATCACTCCAACAGTTGCTGGGATCGTGCCGCTTTCCCTCACCACTTTTGTTGCGGTAAATAACTAGAGTGCCGCAAGTATCTATAAGCTATTAAATAAAATTGAACCCCCAGTTAGTAAACATTTGTGAAATTGTTTTGCGAAATTGTATTGAAAAGATTATGACTTGGTGAAAATGGGATCACCGATGGGAGCATACCTTTTCAAACACTTTTTTTTTCCAAAATCGTTCCACAATTGACGGGAAAATCGGCGAACATACATAAAAAAATATAAACATCCAAATTGAGAACCTCCTCCTTTTTGGAAGTCGGTTAAAAAAGCCGGTCAATGAAGGTTTCCGTAGTTAGGATAAATTTTTCCCAAGAACAAACTTAACATTGTAGTTGAAAAAATGTTGAACATTTTTTCTTCTTTCAAACTGCAAATGTAAGTTTGTACGCACAATATTGAGAGATTTACCATGTTATTTTAAGACTATAGACTTCTTATAGGTTTTCCTGTAATCTATAAGTATAGAACTATTATCTGTATAAAAAAGTAGATTCAGTAGTTATGGGGATAAGGGGGAATAGTCAATTTTCATTTATTTTCTTAAATAACTACATAAATATTAATTTTAAAATGATAAAAAAAAATATTGGAGACCCTCACAGTAAGTTCTTTCATTTGATATATCACACGGTACAGTTTGCAAAACTTTTTTATTTTAATTTTAATATTTGTCTCCCAAAATGACGCCATCACAGAAATTCATATGTGTATCATGGGTCCATTTAATTCGGAGGAAATTGGCTGTGACAGACGGACAGACACGCGATCCTATAAGCGTTCGTTCGGACGTACGGAACCCTAACAAGATGGCGGTGTTAGTTCCAAATTTGGACAAGCACTGAAAGATCCTTGTCCTACAACTTGATATATATTTGTGGTAAAGAGAAACTTCTTATTGTATTAATTGTTGAAAGTCACTGAAATTATATAACCTTTATTTTTCAGGCGATATACTAATTAAGGGTCTTCTTTTCAGGTTCTCAGATTTGCTTACAGCATGTTTGCGGTTTTGAGTACGAAATAGTAGCTTGGAAGTAGTTTCATTTAAAACATGAATTAAAATAAAATCATCGAGTGGATACGTACTTAGAATGCGAATAATAGTAAATAAGCACCCACATACATCAACAATATTGGTAATAAATAAAAATATTGCATGAATAAAAAAAAACACCTTTTATTTTTTCAAGACATTGTGGCGGCATCTACGTCGCCACATACGAACTACGCATCACACTGACGTCACGCAAAATCCTGCATCGCGCAAGCAGAGTTTACCGCGCAACTAGCATAATATATACAACATCCCGACATCAACCGTTGGGCAGTTGCCCACCAGACACGACACCCGTCTGGTCGGAGGATCCTCCCTTTTCTATGGAGGATGAGTGAACTTTACACCCTGTTCCTCATGCCCCTATATGGATGACCCCGAGTAAGAACGTCAGCGCAGCCTTCGTGCAACTACATCAGCGTGACGTCATCATCATCACTTCCTCAAGCTTTCGAGCGGCGAGTCACACAGCCAGCCAGCACCCACGGCTTCAACGGGTATCCTGACCACCAGCATGCAGCGACCGCGCATACCTGGTCATCACCATAAGCCTCATCAGCAAACTTGGCACAGCACACTGCACTTTCGGCCGGTCAACAAGCAGAGCTCTTCAACCCTCTCCTGGTCGACGCCAGCAGTCAGCCCTCAACCCGGCGCTGTACCACGTCCGACTCACTGGAGCATAACGCAGCGCCACCCCGACTCACTGGGGCATCACCGCAGACAGTTCCGACTCACCGCGAACTATGCGACAACCGGTTCCGACCCACTGGAACCACATCTGGCACTGGCAAACATCGCAAGATACACGACTCAGCCCACTATCGACCTCCGGTCTCCGGAGGGGAGTGATGTGGCGGCATCTACGTCGCCACATACGAACTACGCATCACACTGACGTCACGCAAAATCCTGCATCGCGCAAGCAGAGTTTACCGCGCAACTAGCATAATATATACAACATCCCGACATCAACCGTTGGGCAGTTGCCCACCAGACACGACACCCGTCTGGTCGGAGGATCCTCCCTTTTCTATGGAGGATGAGTGAACTTTACACCCTGTTCCTCATGCCTCTATAACATCATAAATAGTTTCAGCTCATGTCTTGTTCCAAAATGTGACCTAAAATGCAATCTGTGTATGCAATGGTCTACGAGAAGTCAAGAAACAATTGCTACACCATGTATACCAATCCCAGCATCAATTCATCTACATAAACAGTAGATGGCGCAATAAGTGTGCAACTGTAGTTGTGCCTGTTTGCAGGAATTTCGGATTTCACACTCGAGCAAATGATAGGTTCTGCTCGTTACTGCTCGCAGCCCCACACTATGGCACGAGCACAGGTGTGTAAGTGCTCGGAATTTATACAGGGACTTTTTGAGTAGGGTAACTGGTGATGGAAATTATATTAAGTAGGTGAGTATCAAAATGTAGAATGGGTTGAAAAGGCACAGACGATCTTACAATAAAAACAATTGATCAAACCGTTTGATCTTCACTGCTGGATCTAATCATGTAAAATAAATCTAATCATGGAAATAATCAATATAATTTTACAAAAATGTATATCAAAATGAAGCCAAATTAAATACCATTAAATGTTTTAATGTACTTATTGCACGTATATTTAAACATTCAAACAGAATGCATATTGGTAGTCCTCGAGCCCAGACGGTTTTTGAGCAAGCTTATGCAGGGCGAAAGGTTGATAGCTGAGTAGGTACGGCATGATGAGAGAACACCGAATACCGAATTTATACAATATATACTTGATAAGTTTCGGATAGGAGCCCCGTGGTCAGGAGACCACTTACAGATTTAAAAAAATTACAAAAAATAAAGTTTGCTTCTGAGCCGTCGATTTTATTATGATCGTGTGCGTCCTAACCCATTATGACTTAAATAGGCAAATCTGATGAAGAAATTGTGGGATTTCGTTAACTCTGACTGAAAAGTCAGATTTGGACAATTTTTTAAAGGATATTCAGGGTGAATGAAAATTATTCTGTGCAATAGTGTAACATGTTCTGATAGTGAATATATACATATTTGACGGATTCATGAAGCCTTATGATAAATATAACGATATTTCCTTGATTTAGGAAAGTACCCAAACGTGGTCATAATTTTTAATTTACCTACCTAAATCTTCTAAACCAATAGCTTTAATTACTGCTTCATTTTAAGATTTGTCGGTTTTCAGAAGTTTGGAAATAGTAAATTATACTTGAAAGTAATGATTAAAAGTTAAATGGCAAAATTATAACATCGTCGGAGTCCACCTTATACAGGGTTGATTGTTTCAACATTTTACTATATCACTAAGCAAACAAATTATTTGAAAAACTTCCTCATCTTATGGGCTATCCAAGGAGCTATCGACTTTAAAAATATTCAGAGGTGCCCGTCAATTGTTTGATAAAGCTGGCAAAGATCGAAAACCGTCGTAACTCTTTTCTATTCAAGGTTTTATTGTAACTACGAACCTTTGAAGTTGATATCGTTACTGATTTCGCCCTTAGTGCGCATTCTTAGTGATAGTTCGTTTTTGCAAGGTTTGTTAAATAGGTTAGGCAGCAAGGCAGGTTAAGGTAGGCCTAAATGTTGAGGCATTTCTGCTTAGACCGCTAGCTTTTTTTTTTTTTTGGGTGGGAAATCATCAAATAACTTCTCCCGCTCTGGGCGGAGCGGGAGGGTGTGTCAGACTCTTACTGACTAAAACCCACCCGTATTCCTTCTTGTTGCCTGTGTTGCGGGGGCCTCGGTGACCCATAAGTACCTTCCCGCGACCCCGGCAGGCATCGGCCCTAGTGGACCCCTACTATGTGCTGACGACATCTCTTTGAGGCGCGCGTGGAATACAACGCGCCGTCGACCCGGGCCTGGTCCTTACCGGACGGTGAGCTACCCATTGCTCACCGTCCGCAAGCCCGCGCCTACGGTGGCCGTACGTGTACGTGTACGCGTCTCCTGCGGCGGCTAGGGGCGAGAGGGCGCGAAACTTGCCTTTCCCTCAACCATCCCGCCTCCTCCTTCGCGAGCATTACTGCTTCGCAGAAGGAGGTGACGGCTGCCCATGCCCTCTCGCTCCGTACCATGGCCTGAACCAGGGCTGGACGCGAGAGGTCTCTGCCGCCGATCGCCTCCACGAGGACACGGCGGTGCTCTGCCCAAGCCGGGCAGACCTCCACCGTATGTTCCACCGTGTCCTCCGGGCGATCCACACAGTGGTGACACCCGGACGTTTCCTCCCGCCTTATCCGACACAGGAACCTCCCGAAGCTGCCATGTCCGGTGAGGACCTGCGTCACGCGGAAGGTGAGGACGCCGTGGCGCCTCTCCAGCCACTCCTCAAAGAGGGGACTTATCGCCGCAATCGTGGCGTGCCCAGCACTGGGTTGCGACAACCGTACTTTCCATGACGCCATGAGATCCCGCCGGAGCTCCGTCCGCTGTGCCGCGATTTCTCGCGGCAGCGGACTTACGCCCCGGCGTTTCGCCTCCTCGCGCCACTCCCATACGTGCGCGAGGACTTTTGCCTCCAGATCCCATGGCGGCAATCCAGCAAGGTGGCTCGCTGCCTCACAGGAGACCGTGCGGTATCCTCGGACCATCCGGATGGCCATGACCCTTTGGGCCGCGCTCAACCGGCGGGCTGGCCGCAGCGCCAGAGAGCGCGCCCATACAGGAGCCCCGTAGAGGGCCATGGACCGCACGACCCCCGCGTAGAGCCTCCGGCAGGAAGCGTTTGGACCCCCTAGATTGGGCAGGAGCCGCTTCAATGCAGCGCCCGCCCGCTCCAGTTTGGGAGCCAAACGTCGGAAATGCTCCACGAAGTTCCACCGGCTGTCGAGGACGAGTCCCAGGTACTTCATCGTCGACTCGACGCCGATAGAAACCCCTCCTACCGTTATTTGGGACCCCAACGGTGGCGCGTTCCGAGGACCATGAAAACACATGGCCTTGGACTTGTGCAGGGCCACCTCGAGTCCCAATTGCCGGGTCCTTTCGACGATTGTCGCAACCCCGCTTGCCGCTAATTCGGCCGCCGCCTGGTGCGACCTCCCCTGCGCCAGGACCAACGTGTCGTCAGCGTAGCACACTACGCTGACGCCGTTAGGGAGGTCGGCGCGCAGCACCCAGTCGTATCCGATGTCCCACAGATGCGGCCCCAGGACCGATCCCTGTGGGACACCGCACGACATCTCTTGCCGGTTCCACACTCCCTGGTGACCGGGGTAGATGACGGCCCTGTCCGTCAAATAGGCCTCGACCACACGACAGAGGTAGGTCGGCATCCGGTGATACCGGAGTGCCTCCCTGATGCAACTCCAGGGCAGGGTATTGAAGGCATTGGCGATGTCTAGGGACACCGCCAAGACGACCCCACCCTGGGCAACAGCATTCCCCGTCGTCAGGGCTCGCACACGCATGATGGCGTCCACCGTAGAGCGCCCTCTGCGGAAACCAAACTGGCTCTCCGCCAAATCCGGCCCCACCCGCACCAGCTGGCCGACGAGGCGGTCTGCAATGACTCTTTCAAAGAGCTTGCCCACCTCGTCGAGCAGCACGATGGGCCGATAAGCGGACGGAGAGTCCGCAGGGCGCCCTGCCTTCTTTATGAGGACCAGTTTCCCCGTCTTCCAGCGAAGCGGGAACTGGCCCCTCTCCATGCATGCGCTTAGGAGCCCCCTAAGTCGAGGCCCGAGAGCCTCCAAGGCCAGGACCCAGGCCTTCCCAGGTAAGCCGTCGGGTCCTGGGGCGGTATTTTTGGCATTAAGCCTGCGTACCGCCGCTCTCATTTCTCCCTCGGTCACCGACCGACCGCTAGACCGCTATAGACCGCTAGCTGCGAGTTAATTAGATTAAATGAAAGATCATGAGATACAAATTTATTTTTAACCTATTTCTTATATAAATAGGTAGGTAGGTTATCAATTTGTCTGTGTTTACAGGTGAATGTTTCAAATCAGCATGAATGGCTAAAAGCGAAAGTACAAGTAATAGCGAAAAATACTTAGCATCTCGGCGCCATTTTTGACAACTAAACCTACACCATTCGATTTTTGAAAAACCCATTTCTCTAGCTCGAACCTTTGATTTTGACAAAAAAAAACAACCTATATTATTTGCACCGTCCGATAATGTCGCTAATAAGGATCAAATTCTACGAAGAAATAACACACGGCAAAGTAAAGGAAACGGCGCGTTTTTAACAAAACACATTTATTTTAAGTTAGTAACAATTTTTATGTATAACTACCTAGTATATGTGTCGTTATGTGGTTGTTTTCACTGAAGCAGTAGTTATTTGCTTGTTACCTAATTATGTTTTAATATAATAAATTATATTTCAATTTTTTGCTTTAAGTTGATCTTAAACATTTACACTTTCAATTTTTCGCCCTTATATGCTTGCTCAAGAACCCTTTGGGCTCCCCTACCATAAAGTCTTAATCTCATGCGAGGTTCAGTCACCAGCCATGAAAGCTTAAAAGTCTTTCCTTTCTGTGACTTTGTGAGATCTGTGTTAAAGTCCACAGGTAGCCCAAAGGATTCTCTATTATTACCTAATGTAGCTGCGGCTGAGCGCTGTTTCCTTCACATTGTGTAGATTATTGTCTTATCTCTCATACATGATTCATTATGAATGTATTTCTTGATTTGCCCACTGTTAGATATATGACACCAAGGTGGAAGATTATGGAAGCAGGATGGAGGAGGGGACTGTAGGCGCACGATTGACGTTGACAGGGGGCCGCTGCTTTTTAAATCTGCAGCTTTTTAATTTTGTTTTTACTCTATATGAGAAAAATCTATAAATGTAGCACCACCGAACGTCTACAGCCACGCGCCACACAACACTGCTGTGTCGGAACGACACTCACGCACACAACGTTAGGGCACCTCGTGTATATAAGGAGCAGACGCGGTGTCCAGCAGTCACCCTGGCTGGAGGCTTTGAGTCCGCTTAAGGCAGCCACAGGATAGTCCGGTTGAATAGTCACAACCTCTCAAGGTCAACTACGAGATGCCATTCATAAAATAAAAAAGTCGAGCAGTCAGTCTTGGCTAGCGCGCCGCTGTTTCCACGCATTGGAAGAGCTCGCCTAATTTAGACGCCTCCCCTAACCTCGCGCCCCCCGGTGACGCATCCTCCTTGTTTCGCGACGCATCATGTGTCACGAACTTGTGGGAACGTACCATGTAGTTTTATTTACCGTCGTACCTACATAAGTTATACTTTGAGAACTGGAATAAACTCATTGCTTATATATTGTCCTTACGTTTCAATCGTACCCGCTTCAATCTGGCGCTCAACGTAAAGGCCCGGAAGCAGGCTAGTCCAGTATCAAGTTTACGAAGGAAAATAAAGGAGGAACCGCTAACTACAATGAATTTGACAACTGAGCAATTCGAGAAGTTACTGTCAGTGATCGGTAACCAACAGCGACGAGGCTCTTTCGCTACTTGCAAGTTTAATTTTAATGGTGCCAGAGACACTGAATCGGTAGAATCTTTTCTTGCTGCGGCTTCAGTATTCAAGTCCGTATAACAGATCTCCGACGAAGATGCTATCATGAGCGTCCCCTTAATTTTGAGGGAAGGGGCAGCCACCTGGTGGAACGGAATAAAGGACCAGGTAAAAACCTGGGAAGAATTTGAATCGAGAGTTCGCCACGCCTTAGCTCCTAAAAGACCTGCCTACCAGAACGTTGTGAACATTAAACAAGGTATGGATGAATTAACAGGAGTATTTGTGGCTAAGAAGAGGGTTCTTATTGCACAAATGCCACAGCCACACACAGAGACCCAACAAATCAATCTGATCTACGGACAATTGAAGTACAAGATAAGGGTAAAAATGGCACGCGAGACTGTCAATACTTTTGACGCCCTAGTGAAGGCAGCCAGAGGAGTAGAAGAGCTCCTGGTTGAAAAGGAATTGCCAGAAGAAGGGACAGAGAAGGGAAAAGAGACAGAAAAGGTGTCATTTAAAAAGAAGCGTTGCACGTACTGTCGATTGCCTGGACATTCAATTGAGACATGTTGGAAGAAGGGAAGAAGGATCTCGCTTCTGGTAGTGGTACTTCTACCACGAAACCTGCGCCTCCAAATGCCGCTATAGGCACCCAAGTGCCATCACCTTCTACACCAAAGTTTGCATGTTATGGATGTGATGCACCAGGAGTGGTCCGATGAAAATGCACAACCAAAGGTGGGAAAGGCTGAAGTAAGTTTTTGTTCTATTAATACTCAAGCAGATGTACGTCCTAGACTGATTATTGGTATTGCCATAGGCAAAATAACCGGTAGCGCCTCTGTGAATACTTGCGCAAAAACGAGTGTTGCATCACACACTCTAAACAAATGCCTACGAAGACTCGGATTTGCTTTCCAGACACAACAGTTTGTGGTGAAATTGGCTGATGGCATGAAGACGACGAGAGAGGTGTTGACCGTAAAAGCACCCGTCAGTGTCTGTTACCGTGTTGTGCAAACGTCTTTTATCGTGTTCCCGGAAGCTCGAGAATCTCGCACACTGTTGGGCGTCGGCTTTATCCAGGATGCTAAGATGGTGATAAACGTTTCGCAGAAGACATGGGATTTCGAGAATTCCCCTGATGATATCAACGGGCGTAGCCTCTACATCAATGGTCAATGTAGAGGCTACGCCCGTTTATTTTAATCCTGGGTTACGGTCTATGCTAAAAGATGTCGAGCTGCCTGAATTTATTTCTCCTTTGTCGTTAAGTCCACGAGATGAAGGCATACTGGAACCGGCGCTGCCACAAGCCAGTGCATGAACTCCAGTAACGTGCAGTCCATTATCCTGTGGAGAACCAGCACTCCCGGAAACGAATGCCTGCACCACAAACATGATCCCATATCGCGTAGTCCCAATTGAGCTGTCCCCTATTCCAAGGAAGCGATCCTGACCATTATTCGATGGGTATTCTCTAAGGTTTGTAGACTTTATGGTCCGTGATGCCCAAATGCACCTTCACGATGCTCCGTATGAACTATCTCCACACTCCAAGGCGCTCTTCCCCAGTGACCATAGTAATAGCAGCAATGATGTTGAGATTGGATCCTTGGAAGTGGAAGAGGTTTCATCGGATACGCTAGACGCAACTCAAAAGTCACAGTTGATGGAAGTGCTATGGGATTATCAAGATGTTTTCGCTGAAGGTGGAGGACCGACTACCCTCACTGAGCACTGCATCGACACGGGTGAGCATAACCCCATCTCTGTACCCCCATGCCGCCTCTCGCCGCCACGCTTGGCTGTGTTAAAGAAAGAGGTAAAGAAGATGTTGGACAGTGGAGTAATTGAAGCATGCTCATCACCCTGGTCCGCACCCGTTGTAATGAATGGTACCAAAGAAAGACGGTTCAGTACGAGTTTGTCTTGACTACCGCAGCCTTAATGCCATATCGGTCCCGGACAAGTATCCTATCCCACGCATGGATGATCTGCTTCATGCTGCTAAGCCAACGCCTTTCATATCGACCCTGGATTTACGCGCTGGCTACTGGCAAGTTAAAGTAAAACTTGAGGATCAGGACAAGACGGCATTCGGCTTCTGGGAACGTACCGTGTAGTTTTATTTACCGTCGTACCTACATAAGTTATACTTTGTGAACTGGAATAAACTCATTGCTTTTATATATTGTCCTTATGTTTCAATCGTACCCGCTTCATAAATATATTATTGAGATAGTTAAGGCAAAAAGAAGTCGGAAAATGTTAGTTTTAGTTCATAAAATAACAAAATAACTTTTAAAATTTAGTTAAAAGATTTTAGTTTTTCTAATCTGTTTTATAACACCATGAAATAGTAGCCGCCATGTTATTACATCATACGGCTGTGTAAACTAAAAAGTGTCAACTGTCAACTGAGCGGCGTATAATAACGCTTTTTACTTTATTATTTTCGTAACCAACGTAATTTAAATTTAATTAACAGCACACCAACGATAGAACTAATACAAACTCATTTTAAATTTATTATCATACAAAATATCTGTGCATTTGTTTACACAGCCAACGGACGTCATAGCCACAGAGCAATATGGCGTCCAGTGCGTCCAGCGTTTTCGTCAAACTACGCGCGAAAGGACAATGTCCAAATTGGCCCTGTGCAATAAAGAGTATCAGATTAAACGATAATTAATCGCCTATTTTATTATTTAAGTTGCAAATACTTCTGTATCACGGACTAGCTGTATTCCAAAATGTACTTTTAATAGAATTTAACGCGACTAATAACATTAGATCGCCATCTTCGCATAATGTCATGTCGTGTCAGAAGTGAAATAGGGATGTCCAATCAATTATAATCGATTGATTGAATTATTAATCGATCGATTGTGTTTTCTTTTCTAAAGTGTATTTTTAAAAACCTAATAAGAATACTTTATGTATGCAGTCATACTCTGTAATTGTATCGTTGGGCGCAGAACTATAGGTTGCTGCGCCCATGTTATGACCATTATTTGGTACCTAAGTTATGCGAGGTATCAAAATAATGTCAACCCCCCTGCACAGTTTTTAGATACTATTTTAATTCGTAATTTAGACGAAGAACAATAAACGTAAAATTAAAATCTGTGTTTTATTTCTTATTCAATTTCAATTATAAATATTGTAGGACTGTAGGTTTTAAAAAATCACTTATTACCATCTAAAATTGGTAAAGCTAAAGCTAAAAATAGGATACCCTATGCACACCGTTCAGGCGTATAGGTACGCTGTTTCTACTCATCTCATTCCAAAACGAATGCTAAGAATTCAGTTACCTACCTATGTTAATTAGTTTAAATGCATTTTAATTTTGCACTTGCATCCACTTTTTAGAAAAACAACTGCATAGGTACCTAATTATATAGCTAGGTATTATGATA
This sequence comes from Atethmia centrago, assembly GCA_905333075.3. NCBI lineage: Eukaryota > Metazoa > Arthropoda > Insecta > Lepidoptera > Noctuidae > Atethmia > Atethmia centrago. The sequence goes on along the minus strand of HG995374.1, from coordinate 21,725,606 downwards.
TTACCTACCTTTCAGTTTCTTAAAAATCACTCAGAGCTATGAAAAATCGTAGGTACCTACATTTATTATTCGTTGTTATGGTTAGATTATAACCTCAAAATCTGATACTTGTTTTGAAATATACCTTTTTTGCAGCTAGTCCGCTACAAATACAAGATCTTTTAAGAATCTACTAATGATAGAGAATACAATACATAATTATCCGATGCTCTTGGCTCCAGGGCCAACAATGTATGGACGCAGAGCAATGTCCTTTGAAAATGTAAAATATAAATTTTATGACTACGCTTTTATGACACTTATCAATAGATTTTTTTTTGTGGCATATAAATTTTATTGAGACACTTTTCAAAAATGGGTGTAATATCCTATTGTTTTGTGAAATGTCACTTGAAATGTATTAAAAAAACAAAGATGGCGGCGTTAGTTACGTTTTTGCCCACGCGCGATGACGTAAGATATGACATTAGTGAAGCATCTTCGTACAACTTTCCAAGATATCCTGACCTATATCCTGCATGTCGATTCTGTAAAAATCTCACCGTGAAAACTTGCGTGGAGTGAGCTGTCAGTATCATCCCACTGATGCTAAGGATTGACCAAGCATTAATCATTATCAGATAATCATAATCGAAATTTTAATAATATTTTTATACTAACTCTACTGATCGTTGTATATTATTTCAAACTATTATTTAAGTGTTTAAACGTGACTACGTATCTAGGGTTTTTTTTTTAAATAAAATAGCAAAATTAAAATTCAGTCAATAACACAATTTTGTTTTTTTTATATTTCAAAAAATTTGGTGATTTTCGCAGTCTCAACGATTTTGGTTTTTAATTTTGACCTCACTATCGGCTTGAACACCCCCGAAATCCATGAAAAGGACGCCCAAGACGATTTTTTTTTTAATTTTGCTGCCTCCATTGTGGTTTTTAGTTTTGACGTCACTATCGGCTTTAACACCACCGAAAACCATGAAAACGACACCCATGATGAAAAATTTGAACATATTCGCAGCCGCCATCTTGCTTTTTAAATTTGATCTCACTATCGGTTTAACACCCCCGAAAACTATGAAAACGACACCCATGATGAAAAATGTTTGCAGCCGCCATCGGATTTTTATATAAAGGTGGTAAAGTCAAATTACTGTTTGTCGCGCGTTTAAAAATAAAATAAAAACAGCAATATACATAACAGCACCTCACGCGCAAGCGCGGCGTGATCACCAGATTCTCGTAACCATAGTAACCACCCGCGCCGAAATGAATCGGCTTGGTTGAGTCGGTAAGCGCGAGTGTCGTGATCTTATCACTTCACTCGATTCTCGTTGCCATAGCAACAACACTTCACTTAGGCTGGATGAAGTGAGCCTAGCCGCCCGCCGCACGGTGGATCGAAAATCGGCTGTAGAAGACATAGGATCTCGATTTCTTAAATGTTATTTTTTTTGCTGGAAATGACTTTTGCTGATCATTACTGTTCTATAAAATGTCATATGAAGTAATTGTGTGCACAAATGGAAGAGTTATAATTTTTATAAGAAAAAAATGTATGGAGCTGACATGAAAAATGAGGATATCTCTGGAATCGCAAGGTTGGCCGTTATATCCTTGCACACTGTTAAAGTACTATTTATTTGTGAATTTTTGACATACTTAATATCGCGGCATCACTTGCGATTTTTTTTTTTAATCTACAAAATTAAAAAACAAAAAAAAAAGTATATGATACATTTTAATGCTTAAATATGGCTATACCAAGTGTAATTTACAATATTTTTTATGCTTAGACCAAAACATTCTAAGAAATCACAAAGTCGTATTACCTACTTATTTGAAATGACATGGTAATTATGAATTACGTAATACGTAATCTTGTCTAATGCCTCAAGTCCACATTAGCTAATGATTAATAAAACTTAATACCTATATACCTAGTTAAAAGGATACGTACCAAAATAATTTGGGGTACTCGCTAATTTAGCAATTAGTGCAGGATTAACTTAATGAAAGTAATTAGATAAATGTCATACCATCATTAGTCAATAACAATAAATAGTCAAACATTGGATTCACAACTTCAGTTCATTTAGAGCATTTCTAATAATAACATCTATCCTACCGTGTCTTTTTACTCAGTGATCGTGAATAATGGAAAGCATTATTACAAATTTGGATTTGTTTGTTATTCTGAGCAATCAGGATGCTTCGTCTTTCGATCATGAAATATTGTTCAACACACTTGTTATTCGACTGAGCTCTAGCCTTTCAGATGAAGACAGTGTTACCGTGAAAGAATTTTGTCGAAGATTTACACGGGCAGTTCAAAAGAGATGGTTACGATCCCACAGGAAAAGTGAAGTTTTTAGACGTGATTACAGTAATTGGCTTGAGGCAAATATTGACTGGCCAAACTGCGTGCAAACCAATTTGCTCATTCAAGAATCAACAAGTGAAAATATTTCTACTGAACCTATACCTGAACCTGTACCATCAACTTCAACAATGAAATCAACTTCAACGATGACACAAAGATCTCGAAAGCCGTTTGAAGATCTAAGTAACAAGCAGAAGAAGAGACGATCTGATGAACATATAGGCGATGACCCTAATGAAGTAGCTTATTCAGCTGCAGCACTTTTGAAAGGAGATGGTCGTGAGGATATTGCATCTGTTATTGAACATATGCTCCAAAATCCAGAAGCAGCAGCAAAAATCAAGGAAATGTTGAAGAAACCAGCTCCTTCAACAATATTTTCACCAGAAAAAGCACTGGGTTTGCTACTTTCATTAAAACTATCGAAATGGCAATATATCACATTAAGGGAAACGACTATTCGAGAAGGTTCAAAGGAGATATATCCGTCTTACTATAAAGTGCAAAAAGCTAAGATTTGAAACTATTCGTAGTCCTGATGCGATACAAGATAAACAATTGATATTAATATCAAAGTGGGGATCTGACGGTGCATCTAGCCAAAGTAGATATAAGCAAAACATAGAGAGTGGTCAAGATGATTCCAGCATATTTATGACCTCTTTGGTTCCATTAAAGTTGACAGCTGACGGTGATACCGTATGGGTGAATCTAAAACCCTGCTCACCTAGGTATTGCCATCCAGTCCAGTTTAGTTTTGTGAAAGAAACCAAAGACGTTGTCATAAATGAAAAAACTGCAATGGATAACGAAATTGAAGCTCTCGTTCCCTCAAAATGTCAAGGACATGAAATTAGTCACAAATTAATGATGACGATGATTGACGGCAAAATTTGTACATATCTGTCTGAAGCTAAGTCAAATGCGGCCTGCTACCTGTGTTTGGCTAAGCCTACAGAAATGAATAAGTTAGTTGTCATTGCGTCAAAAACCATTTCTTCTAGTGTGTATGAGTTCGGATTTTCATCACTTCATGCCCGCATTAATGTGATGGAATGTCTTCTACACATAGCGTATCGTCTCGACTTCAAAAAGTGGTCTGCAAGAGGAGAAGGTCATCAAGAGTTATTGCATTCACGAAAAAAACTCATTCAAGATCGATTCAAAGATGATTAGATTAGATTAGATTAGATTATTATTTATTTGTGAAAACATGAGTACACATACAGAGCATGCAAGTTATTAAATTACATTATAGTCTTAAGATCAGTCATGTTTGGCCTTAGTGGCGTACAAATATTTAAATTTCAGTTATAAAAGTTATTGGATAAAGTATTAGATTACATAAGAACAAAATAGTAAATGTCAATTATGAAAACAATTAAATTAAATATATGGTCATAGATAACAATTATTAAATGTCAATTAAAATTATTATCATAGCAATAATATGTTGCTTTATGTAGATTATGTCAAAGATGTATTGATAATATTAGTTACTACACGGTATTAGATGTTGTCATTAAGAAATTCTAGAATACTGTAGTATGCTTTCTCTTCTAGCAGTATCTTTAATTTATTTTTTAATTGACGAGAATTAAGCTCCTTCCAGCTATTTGGGAGTTTATTGAAAATTTTAGGGGCCATACAGAAAACACTCTTGTGCATTAATGCTGTTTTCGATCTATGTAGACAGAGAATACTGTCATCGCGTCTACTATGGTTGCGATCGACTTCTGATTGTCGTGGAAATAAGTGTCGATTTGATTTTACAAACATGACAATGTCTAAAATGTAAAGGCAAGGCAGAGTTAATATTTTATATTTTTTAAAGTAGGGCTTACAACTTTCGGTTGACTGTAACTTAAACATAGTTCTAATGCACCTTTTGTGGGCTTTAAAGGGTATGTCCTTGTCGGTTGAGTTGCCCCAGAAAATGATCCCATATCTTAAATGTGAAGAAACCAAACCGTGATAAGCCGATGATCTCAACCTTTTGATTGACATCGTTAAGCAAGGATCAGGCACAACTAACGACGGGAACACAGCAAGGCGGTTTTTTGAATTTCCTGATAAAACTGCAGCGATCACTGGATTAGATGAAGACCTAATACGCAGATTTGCTGTGATTCTGCAAGCTATCACATCTGGAGAGATTGTAGACGTGCCGAAATTTAAAGAATACGCTAGAACAACCGCTGAAAATATACGTGGAACTGTACGATTGGTACTTCATGTCATCAACCGTCCACAAATTGTTGATTCACGGAGGGGATATAATTGCAGAAAATGCTATTGTACCAATTGGAAGTCTTTCGGAAGAAGCTTCAGAGGCCCGAAACAAAGACTTTAGAAGGTTCAGAGAACACAATTCGTGGAAAAAGAGTAGACAAGCATCAAACGAGGATATCCTCAATATGCTTATCGTCTCTTCTGATCCTCTAATTTCTTCCACAAGACCAAAATTAAATGCCCACAAGAGGCAGACATTTTTTTTTATTTTTTTTTTATTTTATATATATATTTTTTTTTTTATTATTATCATACATACATACTATAAGGAAACAGTAGAACTACTGAAACTTCAGGATCAGGAAGCTCCAACAGAGTTCTTAGAAGTTATATCTATTGTAGAGCCTGATTCTGAAGTGGATTCTGATGGTGACGAAGTATAAAATAAGTTAACTTTTATTGTTTATGTTAGGTTAGGTTAAGTTAATATTTTTTTTTAATAATTTGCTTTTATTTTTAATCATACAATAGTTTACCATTTATTGTTATTGACTAATGATCAGGTTTATCTAATTACCCTCATTATGGTACGTATCCTTTTAATAGGTATATAGGTATTAAGTTTTATTAATCATTAGCTAATGTGGACTTGAGGCATTAGACAAGATTACATATTATGTAATTCATAATTACCATGTCATTTCAAATAAGTAGGTAATACGACTTTGTGATTTCTTAGAATGTTTTGGTCTAAGCATAAAAAATATTATAAATTACACTTGGTATAGCCATATTTAAGCATTAAAATGTATCATATACTTTTTTTTTAATTTTGAAGATTTAAAAAAAAAATTGTAAGTGATGCCGCTATATTATGTATGTCAAAAATTCACATATAAATAGTACTATAACAGTGTGCAAGGATATAACGGCCAACCTTGCGATTCCAGAGATATCCTCATTTTTCATGTCAGCTCCATACATTTTTTTCTTATAAAAATTATAACTCTTCCATTTGTGCACACAATTACTTCATATGACATTTTATAGAACAGTAATGATCAGCAGAAGTCATTTCCAGCAAAAAAAAATTACATTTAAGAAATCGAGATCCTATGTCTTCTACAGCCGATTTTCGATCCACTGTGCGCCGCCCGTCCGGTGCTCGCGTGTCTGTTGTAACTGTTGAATTTTGAATGAATATTATGAAGTATTGATAACGATGATTTTATCAATATTCTTTTATTTTTGGCAACGCGTAGGTCGGTATTTTTACCTACCTAAAATAAAATAAAATATTAGATAGGTTTTTATTAAATAATCCGCACGTCTTTTTATTCAAATGGCTTGTGTACACACACATCGTTTAGGTAAGTTTCGACATAGTTTGTGTGGGGATAAATTTTATGGTCCGTTAGCCAGGCACACTTTTAGCACTCGATCACTTGAGAATCCCCAGCTGTAGCCCGCGACATTCAAATTTTCTTACCTGCGTTTTTTGTTATTTGCAGGTCAGTGTCAGGTTGAATGTTGATCAAATTATATGTAAAAAATATGTTTCGTGACTGTAACAGATATGTATTTACAGAATTATAATCATTAATGTAACTCTCTAAGTAAGATTTGTTCCCCAATATAAGCCATGGCAGCTAAGAGATGACCAGTCTCTACTGACGGCGTCTTATCACGAACATGACGCATGGATCATCACCATTCAGCTCAACCATTTTGAAGGGAGCTAAATAATCCAACACACGCGCCGCCATCAGCGAGACATTAGAGTGAGCACGACATACTCCCAGCCGCACATTCAAGTCAATGAAAGACGTAACCTGTAAATGGCAGCTTTATAGTATGTACCTAACATAGTACTCATATAATAATGTGCTGTGCAACTATACAATACTAAGAGATTGAATTTATACAATGCAAAGATAGTTTTTGGAATCTTCAGCAGCTCAAACACTATTTTCAATCAACTAGTATTTGCGCCCTTGTGGAGCAGGACCAGCGTTGAGCCAAGCATTTTTATCCGCTGATAAAAATGGGGGGCTGGGGGATTACATCGCTATGTAATCCCCCAACTTATAATATGGTTGGGTGTGTGACTGTTCCTAAGTGACCCTAGGCGGATAAAATTTTCGTTTTTCCTAATTCTGTTAATATGAATGTTTGGGTCAGTTCCTCATTTTGAGGAAAAGTCGTACCCCACCGCCGTACGACTCTGTAGAGCTCGTCTCCAGGCTGGTCACTCTCCCACCGACAGATATTAAAAGAATTCCAAATATGAAGAAGTCCAACGCCTTGTCTCTTGCCTTGTTGTGTTAATAGAGCAAGGAAAGGATTGAAATAAATAGTAAATAAGATTTAGGAATTCATAGTTATGAAGTTGGATGTGGTTTTAGAAAGACAATAAATAATAGTGGGATGCTAAGTTTATTATTATATGGATTTGTGAGTAACTCTTACGCTAGCGTAAGAGGTATTTGGTCAGGCATTACTCACATGATACTTTACATCTGTACTTGGAGTACTCAGAGCAACACTTCCATAAAGTGACGCAAGCGGCTTTTCAGCGGCATCACGTCGGCATCATGCTCTTTTGGAGACATGGTCCCTAGCAGTTCTTTCAAACTGATAAGCGTGACGAAGCGGATTTCCCTGCGGCAACCGTGTGGACCGTCCTTGTCTAACAACGGGGCGGCTAGTTTCAGAGGCATAGCGTCGGCATCATGGTCTTAAGGAGACATGGTTCCTATCAGTCCTTGGACTGGATATGAGATAGATGTGGTTTCCCGAACCCCTGGAAGTTCACCCTTTGCACAACAATCATATCTGCAAGACACGTGTTCATATCAGTCTAACCGAATTATTTGTTTGTGATAAAGAATACATTCAAGAATTACTAGATAATAAGAGTTAAGAATCGACACTCAAGAATTATTAATTAATAGAGCTGTGGATCAACTCTCTTAAAGATTTATAGACAGCCCCAAAGTGCCCACCCATCATCACTTCCTAGTGTTTGAGCTGGGGAGAAGAAGTGACGCAATAAACTCCCCAGCAACACGTCTCTGTCTGTTTAGTTACAACAACTTTAATTACACTATCAGCCTAGGATAAATATTATAATGAAAGGCTCATCCAGTCGTTGCAACAAACTCACACACACTATATTAAGTACTAAATTAGTCTAATCGGGGCTTTAATCCAACTATAACTCATACTCGCTATCTAGCGACAGCCCACTCGGACATGACCCTTGGTATTCACTAAGCCTCCTAACTTAACTCGCCTAGACTCGAGCGTCTGTATCTTTCAGTGGTCTTAAATCGCCTTGTTGCATTCGTCTTGGATAGTTAGGACAAGGAGGGATTACAAGTAAATAATGTCAATATAAAATAAGGTTGGGAATTCACAGGTTATGGAAAGGAATCTAATTTATCTACTTTTCTTTTGATTATGAAAGTTAGAGGACATGTCAGTATTATAAAAGGGTAGGTATGTGACACGTAACGCTTGCGTTGAGGAATAAGAGTATATTACTCTAAGTTACGTTAGTGGATTTCTTTACAATAACTACAGACCCACCCCAAGTGACGTGGGACTGCTTTACAGCAGCTGGCAGCGTCGTGCGTGTATTATTTGACCTGAACGCATAGGACCACTAAGGACACTGCTACGATTCTAACAAGCCACGTTCCCTAAGCTCTAGTCATGTCTTACTCAATCCTAAGGCAGAGTACTGCGAAGTTCAACTGTCATTGAGCGAGACAAGTTCCAGTAATCACTGGGCGCGTACTAATATAATAATCCCCTTATAACGGCCTAATCACCCGTTACAAAGACAATACAAAACTTGCACAAGCGTATCGCATCGTCAGTCGGTAGTAGAATTCTTTACAATTGCTCCTGCTATACGCTGAAGTGGTTATTCCAAATTGTCACTTCTCACTCTCTTAATCTCCCCCATTTAGAGAATGCTTTCAATGTAATCGGCAACCATGCGACTAAGTCAAGCATCGGAGCGTTTCTATCTGGTCATCCAAATCCAGATTTGTGAGAGGCCGATAGCCAGATGTGGTTTAACGAGACACAATTCCTAGCGTTCCTTAGAACGAACTATCAATCCAGTTTAGGAAACTTGGTGGGGCCTACCCCTCTCCCTAAGAGTCTGCATTCATCAAGGGCAATGTAAAATATCCTGCAGTTAGTCAGTCCATAGGGATAAGGTAGCCATCACTAGCATTTGGTTTGTTTGTGTTCGTAAACAATTACAAAGTGGCATTATAGCTCAAATTGACCCTAACGAGTTGCGAGTATTAATTCGGTTCAGCCATCCATAACTGGTGTGACTGCCGTAAGTGTCATGTCTTGGTTGTGGTTGTCTATAGTCTGTTGGTAGAGTAGTCTACCGTCTCTTGTTAAATGTCACACCCAATGGTAGGCTATCTCCGAGTCCCTAAAGCCAAACGCTGGTGTAGGATACCTCGATCGTCATAGAAAAGAATAAGGAGGAATAGAATAGTAAACACTCACCCAATCGTTCACAGATACACTCACTGAGATTCGCGCGCCTTACACACAACTTACATTATACTTGACTAATATAACCTAGTCTAAATCTACACTTATTATTACAATTTAACGTATAAATTAAACTGATAACACTTTCACTATCGCGATCTGTCCAAAGTGACATCGTGTCATTATTATCGACCTAGTTCTATCTCTCCTAGTCAGGCCTTTTTTTTTTTTTTTTTTTTTTGCCGGGGTGGAAAATCCTCATGGATGTCCTCCGCCCTGGGGTAGGCAGAGGGGTCTGTCAGACTCTTACTGACTAAAAACCACCCCGGTGTTCCCGTCCCACACTTGCACCGGGGATCATGGGATCTAATGCGACTTCCACGATCCCCAGCTAGTGCCGGCCCGCCTCTGCGGGCCACCTCAAGTCTGGGGGGGGTGAGGTGTTTAAACCCCCCCCACAACGTCTGAAAGGGGCGCGCGTGGAACACTACGCGCCGCCACCTCGGGTCCAGTGTGATGGGGGGCGGCGGACGTCCCCAAGTCCGCCGTCCCTGGACCCATTTAGGGGGGCCGGAAGAGGGCGTTGTCTGCCCTCTGCCGACGCCCGGTGCGCCTGCTGCGGGCCGGGTGAGCGGAAGAGATCTCCCGCTCCCGTTCCGCAGCCTCCTTCTGCGACACGACTGTTTCGCAGAAGGATACCACCGCGTCCCAGGACTCCTCGCTGCCGACCATCGCCTCGACCACGGCCGGCAGCGACAGGTCACTGCCCACTCCTGAGATGAGGGCACGGCGCGGCTCCTCCCAAGCGGCACACTCTGCCAGCGTATGCCGCGCCGTATCCTCCCGACAGTCGATGCAGTGGTGACACCGGGCGTCCGGCTCCCTGTTTATGCGGCACAGGTACTTCCCGAAGCAACCGTGCCCCGAGAGCACCTGCGTCACCCGAAACGACAGGGAGCCGTGCCTCCTCCCGAGCCAGGGCTCGAGCTCTGGCCGGACCGCCTCGATGGTGGCGAGGCCGGCGGTAGGGCGTGTAAGCCTGTCCCGCCATTCCGCCACCAGGGCTGCGCGGAGCTGTGACCGACGCAGCTCCATATGTCGCTGCATAAGCCACTCGCCCCGCGCCCTCGCTTCCTCGCGCCACTGGTACAGCGACGCGAGTACTTTCGCCTCGAGGTCCCAGGGCGGGGATCCGGCCAGTACGCAAGCCGCCTCGAAGGAGATCGTGCGATATCCCCTGATGACTCTGACGGCCATCGCTCTCTGCGGCTTCCGCAGGACTGCGATGCTTCCGGCCGTCAGGTCAGCCGCCCAGATCGGGGCCCCGTAAAGGGCCATCGATCGCACGATCCCCACGTAGAGCCGCCTACAGGCGGCGCTCGGGCCCCCCAGATTGGGAAGCAGCGTTGACAACGCCCCAGCCGCGCCCAACAACTTGGGCGCCAGCCGCCGGAAATGGGGGCCAAAATCCCACCGGCTGTCGAGCACCAATCCTAGGTACTTCATGGTGGACTCGACAGCGATTTGAGCCCCCCCGACCACGATGTGTGATCCCGGCGGCGGCGCCCGCCGGGGGCCATGAAAGATCAAGGCCTCCGACTTGTTGAGGGCAACCTCCAGCCCTAGGCGACGTATGCGACTCACCACCTGTGAGACCGCAGCCGTCGCTAGCAACGCTGCCTCCCGGTACGAGCTCCCCCGGGCCGTGACCAGTGTGTCGTCCGCATAACACGTCAGGTCCACGCCCGGCTGGAGCTCGCCCCGCAGCACCCAGTCGTACCCGATGTTCCACAGGAGCGGTCCTACGACCGAGCCCTGTGGAACACCGCACGACATGCGGCGCTGGTTTCCGCCATCACGTCCCGTGTAGGTGACACACCTCTCCGCCAAATAAGCCCCGACGATGCGGCGGAGGTAGGAAGGCACCCGATGGTAACGCAGTGCCTCCCGAATACAGCTCCAGGGCAGGGTGTTGAAGGCGTTGGAGATGTCCAAGGACACCGCCAACATCACCCCGCCCCGGGACACCGCTTCCTCCGCCAGGACTCTCACCCGCGAAATCGCGTGGATGGTGGAGCGCCCGTGCCGAAAGCCGAACTGGCTCTCGGCCAGGTCAGGCCCCTCTCCGCACAAGTGGCCGACGAGGCGGGCAGCGATTATCCGCTCAAACATCTTACCCACCTCGTCTAGCAACACTATGGGCCTGTACCCGGACGGTGAGTCCGCAGGGCGCCCCGCCTTCCTGAGCAGGACCAGACGACCAGATTTCCACAAAGTAGGAAACTGGCCCTGCTCAAGGCACGCTGTGTAGAGTCCTCTCAAGTGGGGCTCTAGCTCCTTCAGAGCGAGGGCAAGCGCTTGGCCGTGGATCCCGTCGGGCCCCGGAGCCACGTTCTTGGCTCGGAGCCGCGTCACGGCTGCCCCCATCTCTGTTTGTGTCACCTCTGGGACGCTGATGGCGTTCTCTTCTTCTGCAGACTCTGCGGCTGTGGGCAAAGCCATCGGCGGCGGAGTATGCTCCGCTCTTGCCGGGAAGAGGGCTGCGACGACCTCCTCCAGCAGCTCAGGTTGGAGACTCTCCGTGAGTGGAGGCGCCGCGGCTCGAAGTTTCCCTCGAACCACACGATAAGGGCGCCCCCACGGATCTCCGCCTAGAGTCTCCAACATCTCCTCCCTGGCTCGCGTCCTCGCTTCGCCGATGGCCAGCCACAAGGCCTGCTTCGCCGCGCGGTACACCTCATACAGCGCGGCTTCTTCGTCAGGGACCCGACGACGTCTCCTCCGGTATCGGGTGTACCGGCGTCTAACCGCTACGCACTCGACACGTAATTGTGCGATCTCGGTAGACCACCAGTACACCTGGCGCTTTGCTGGATGTGAGTGGACGCGGGGCATGGACGCGTCGCAGATTTGTGTCATCGCCCCGCGGAACCACAGCGCCTCCTCTTCGACGTCGATGGGTCCGTTTGTTGCCGACTCCCGGATCCAGGCCTGAACAATAGCGGCCTCCTCGAGAACCTCCCTGTCGATGCGCTTACGCGTCCAGCGCGGACCGTCCCTTCGCGGGGCCGATGAACTACGGCCGCCGGTGGTCTGGGTGGAGACGTCGAATCGGATGTATCGGTGATCCGACAACGTCTCCACCTCCACGGCGACACGCCAGTCACGGACACGGCTCGCGACAGCAGGGCTAGCGAACGAGACGTCCACTACAGATCCGCCCCGCTGCCGCACGCACGTGTGGACCGAGCCCCGATTCAGGACGACCAGGCCAGTCGTGACCGCCCACTCCTCTAGCGCCTCACCCCTAGCATCGGTCACCGGAGATCCCCACGCCGCAGACTTGGCGTTGAGATCCCCGAGCAACAGCACCGGGTGAGGGTGGAGTCGGCCCACGACGGCACCCAACTCGACAAGGAAGTTCTCGAAGTCGGCGAGACTCTTGTTGGGCGAGAAATACGCCCCAACCGTGCCAATGCCGTCCGCGAGGGCGGCCACCCAGCCGTGTCCTCGGGACGGGTTGACGAGAGCCCCGCCAATGATGGCCACCAAACCGTCCAGGTCTCCCACCCAGTTATCCCTGGGGGGGACAAAGTACGGCTCGGCGACCACAGCCACGTCGATCGACCACTCTGCCATGCTCTGGAGCAAGAGATCCTGAGCTCTGGCAGCGTGGTTGATATTGCTCTGGAGGAAATGGTACAGCGCCATTAGACGCAGTCCATCCCCTCCGCACCATTCACAGGCCGGGAGTCGGCCGTAGGGCAGCCAGGCTGAGGGGGGGGTAAAGAGCCCCCGGCAGCCATGGCTCCCCTCTTCTTTTTTTGTGCTGGCGCACGACAGGCCTTGCCGCCAGCCCTGTGCCCCGCGGGCCTCCCTGCAGCTGTACAGAGGCTGCAGTTTGGTGCCGCGGAGCACTGGGCCGCCTTGTGGCCGGGCTGACCGCAGCGATAGCACTGCTCGCTGCGGTCTATTTCAGCGGTGCACCGTGCCCGGACATGCCCCATGTCCAGGCACCGGTAACACCGCAATGCCCTGGGTTGCAGCAGCTTGACTCTTGCTGCAACCCATCCCACCAACAGATGCCCACCGTTGGCGACCTTGTTTGCCGCCGCCACCGGCAACCGCACCCAAATCGTGCCAGGCCCGGAGGCGTCGGCGCGGATCTCACCCGTCCGCACGTCTTCCGGTGGACATCCACCGGCCTTGGCAACGGCCGCCACGACGTCAGCTGGGGTCGCCGAGTCATCCAGTCCGTCGACACGCAGCTCAGCAGTCTTCATAGGCCTGGACACCCGGACGTCCTCCGGGTTGAGGACCCCTCTCAGTTTGGCGGCCAATGTGTCCGCCTTCTCAGCGCTGGAGGCACCCGACACCTCGAACAGCCGCGCTCCCGTAATGGCTTGCTTGTAAATAAAGCCAGCTGGTGTGCCAAGGTCGGGGAACGCGATCTTGCTCCTCACATCAACCATTACCGCCTGATAGGAGAGGCCCCTCGCGATGGCTGCGGGCTGCAGTGTTACCACCACAGCCGCGGAGCGTGGGGCTCTCGTCCTAGGCGGCTTTTGGGTCCTCCTCGGTGCTGGTGCCGGTGCTTTAGCGGGTGCTGGCGGCGGCGCCGTCTTCTTCTTTTTTTTCGTCTTCTTGACGACCGTCGTCCAGGCCTCTGTGGTGGTTCCGGGCGCGGTTGCCGGGGGAGCAGCCATTCGGGAAGTGGGCACGGACTTTGCCTCCGCGGGCTTCTGGGTCCCCTTCGCGGGCTTTTTGGCCCCCTTCCCGGGCTGGTTCGGCTCAGCCACCGCCGCCGCTCTCGCCTCCGCCTCCTTCCTCCGCTTATCTGCCGCAAGCGGCGGTCGGATGATTTCAGCCGGGGGGAGTCGCGACTCTATGGCCTCCAAGCGGGCATCCAGTCGCGCATCCACCATGCCCCCACACTGCACCATGCAAATTCTGGCCACCCTCTCCATGTCGTGGTCCGACCAGGCAGGTGGTGGAACAGGTGCAGGGGCCGACGAAGGCGCGGCAGGAGTGGGGCCGGTGGCTGCGGGAGGTGCTTGCCGCTGCCAGTCTTTCCTCTGAGCAGCAAACTCCCGTTTGAGGTCCTCCAGCTCGGACCGGAGACGGCTATTCTCCTCCCACAACTTTGCCGTCTCCTCCGTGCTCGTGCGACTGAGGAGGACCTCAACTGCCTCCCTGATGTCATCAGCCGCCTCCTTCAGAGCACGGGTGAATGTGCCCTTCAGGTTGCCCGATTTGGTGGCAACCTTCAGGACGACATCCACGCCGTCCAGAGCTTGGCGACTGAGAGCCACCGCCGATGGGCTCTCCCCAGCAGTCATCCGGGCTGAGCGCCGCTCTCGCGCCTGACGGGCCAACTCGCTGATTTCATCAGCCGCCACCGCCTTGCGCTGCGCCCGCTTAGCGGCATTCGCCTCCGCCTTGTTAGACCCCAGCAAGATGCCCTCGCTAGGGTCCACGGTCGTGGGCCCGGGGTCACTCCCCACGCCCTCGGCCTCCACCGGGGCCGGCGTATCGGGTCGGGAAACCGACCTGAACCGACCCCGCACGCCGCGCTCCGGTAAGCGAGCGTGGGCTCCACTCGCCACTGCACGACCTCGCCCACTAGTGAGTGTTGGGACTTTAGCAACCGGCAGGCTCTCCTCACTAGAAGAGCCTGACCCCGCGCGCTTCTTCTTTCGCGTGTTTTTTTGCCAAAATCGGCCACCCACCTCTTCTTTAGTTTGCGAGCGCTTTGAGCTCACGCTCGCCACGCTCACCAAACTCATCTCGGATGCGGTGTCAGAATCTGACACCAACAGTCGGTCCTTTTCAGGACATGAGCCTCCTCGGCTGTTGTTGCCATCAACGACGGCAAGCGGCTTTGTTGCGTCGCACAGTCGCTCCAGGCTAACCCGGAGCTCCTTTTCTTGCGACGCAAGAGGTTGTTGACGAAGACCGGTGGTCTGCCGGCCTACGAGGCTATGGGTGCCCCCCCCAGATACGGTGGGGCTGCCTTCCGTGGAAGGGCGGGATTGTGCCTCCTTATGGAGGTTGCCCGCCTGGGGAATATTTCCATTAGCCTTCATTTTTCCATTGTTTTCCTTTTAAGGGTGAGGTCCCTGTTCGCGCTAGCGACCGGATAACCCTCCGGCCATTCATCCCCTCGGCACGCTAGACCTTGGGATTGGGACTCCCCAGTGTACGCCAACTCAACTCCCCTCTGTAAGCAGAGGGGGAGTAGGCGTACGACCAACTCTAGCCCTGTTCCCTTCACCGACCATCGTGGATGATCGGTGATTGGAACCGTGACCCTTCCCCGTTTGTTGAGAATTCGCCGCCAGCACCAAGTGTCCACCAAAACCTGGTGGGCAGTTGGAGCCGACGTTGCCCAGGGTGCGCCACGAGGAGGCTTCTCAACATGCACCCCCTCCTAGTCAGGCCTAATTCAACCGCTCTTTCTCGAGGTCTTTTCACGAACTCCCTAACTTAACTAGCCTAGTTATCACGTCCAACCCCTGTCGCGGCTCATCACCGACTCCCCTCAGATGGAACAGAGGACGAAAAGGGTAGGGCCCTTTTCGTCCTCTGTTCCATCTCCAAAACGACCGGAGCGTGGTCTTTTTTGTCCATGCCAACCGAATACTCAGAATAGGTTTATTGCCTTTTTTGTACCAATTGTTTTAAGGGCCTGTTTGGGTTTTGCCCGAACTCAATTTATCGTAAGCAGATGTTGGAATTAGTATTGTGCTCTGCGATTAGAAATCGAATACTTTAGTCGTATCTTTATAATTTGTAAAAAGTGCCCAAGTGTTTCCCATAAAATATAAATGGAATGTATTTCTAAGAGGTTTCACAAGATGCTGGCACTAGTATTGTCCTCTGTGATAAGAAATCGAATACTTTAGTCGTATCTTTAGAATTTGTTGAATTATTGCTTTCGACCCGTCCGTTGTTAATTGTCTCAAGTTTGTTTCCCATAAAATATAAATGGAATGCATTTCTAAAAGGTTCAATATTGTTATACAATTCCAAAGAAATATGATGTTTCGTTGGAATTATTTGTAAGAGCCTAATATCGTGAGACAATGTTAAAATAAAAATTTAGAATTAAATATTTTGTTATTAATTAGAAGACATGACAGACAGTCACAGCTGCATAGTGTGCGTTTTATACAAGATTTAAATTTTGTTTCATTCAGTTGAAGTATGTAGGGAGGTATTTTATTGTAACATTTTAAACAGTACCTACCCCATGAAAGATAGCCAGTCTGAAACCATAAAAAAATAAAACTATATTGGAGCCATCCTTAAACCTATCGAAAATAATATTAACTGTCGTGTATTTGTTGCAGCTAAAGAACTATTGCAGGATGACGAAACATTTTTATCCATGTATAGAATGAAAAAAGAAACATCAACAGCTTTTGGATAGTATTGCCCCAGCCATAATGAAGCAAAACTACAAGGTTAAAGGCTCGTGCAGACTGGGGTGACATCTCGCTAGTCTGCACGAACAGATTATTATTAATAACCTGTCGCCTGATGTAACTTGACAGTACTATGCGATATTCACCCCAATGCAAATAACCTGACTGGTGTCCTATTTTGAACCAAGGATTACCCAAAAGGCATCATAATCAGCCTATAATGATCCCACTGCTGGGACGCAGGCCTCCTCTCGAAGAGAGGGAGTGGGCTGTAATATACCACGCAGGCGCAGTGCGGGTTGTTGTTGTTGGTGTATGTTTTCTTTCACCGCTTTGAGAAAAAAAGACATACTGATTTAAAATCTATGAAGAACATGTTTCAATGGCACCACCTGCACGACGTAACCATGATTTACCATGTGTGCATGTTGTAGATGCCACCGAGTACGAAATCAAACTTCGTTGAAAATACATTTTTAAAATTTTGTTTTTTTTTCATTTTGTATTCAGACGTTACACTTGTGAAAGATACCGAATGAAAGCCAAGAAATGAAGAAAAAAAGAAAGAAAAGAAAACAAAAGAAAGAAAGAAAGAAAAATAGATTTATTTGTCACAGAAACACGTGCACACAAAAGATATGGGTAATTCTTATAAATAATAAAACTAAACAGACTTACACAGAGAGACACAGAACATATACGAGTACATATAGTCGGCAACTGCACGCCGTGACTGTGACAAGTAGGCTTCCACTCAGCATGATGCTGTGCTATGGGGGACCCACAGCAAAGCGCTGATTTTCAGTGGTCACCCGAAAACGACGTACGGAAACCAAGTCAGGTTATGAGATTTTAACATACATATTAGAAAAAACAGGTAATAAAGTATAACAAAATAAACAGTACTTAGAGAAGCGTCCGATATCGTCTTAATAGTTATATTAACCTCCATTCCAGTCAACATCGACAGTGCCCCTAGCACCAGCCGAAAGCGTGGATGAGTCGTGGCGCGGTGGCTACTCGACCGCCGCGTCCCGACGTCGGGTCATGTCGGCCTGCCAGTGGGGGAACGGGGTTTGTTGGAACAGGGCCATAGGACGAGTCGGACATTGGGTCAGGATATATCCCCACTCGCTGCTTAAAGATGAGAATGAGGTAAGATTGAATTTAATGTCATAAAAAAGGCATTTTAAAAAGTCTGTCATAACTTAGGCCAATCTAAAAAGGATAAAACATGCTCTCGCATCAATAAGGCTTAACCTGATGCTGTTAACTTCCATGCCCTATAATTGTTTCAAGCTTTTACGTTCACACCGTTGTTGGATTCGTTTCCTGTCATTGCCCTCCTTATCACTTGCAGAATGTAAGTGAGACCAGAAAGACGTTTAAGGATTCTGGATAATTGGATATTGACACTTTCCCTTTTACTTCCTATTTTTTGTAAGATTTGACGAGTATTTAGCATCTGCTGCATGACGTTCAAACGTTTTAACTAATCTAATTTTGTTAAATCACAGTTACCAGTGAAAGATGTGAGTGAAAGTGTGGCTCAAGTATCAAAGTTCGTTCGAGAGGCGCGTGAGGTGAGTCGCGAGTGTGGTAAGGACACGTCGGGGCCCCGCGACGCTGCCCGGGACGCAGTCTTCGAAGAAGCCCTACGAAAGAAGTTAGACTCTGGGCCCCACTTCCAAGTGTGGCTGCCTCCTTTCTAATGTGTTCATGTTTTAAGCCATAAGTGGTTACCTAACTTTAACTTACTGTTAGATATAGGAATAAATGCTTACTATTATATATTATTGTATCAATTTACTTTTACCGACTTCATCCACATGACACATGAAATGACTGCATGCCTTAGCCTGCTGCTATTGTGCGTTCATTATAATTTGACGCGTGACGTAATTGGTAGCACTGAATGTTGCAGTCATGTGATTGGTAGTTCTGTTCGTCAGTCATGTGATTGGTAGTTCTGTTCGTCAGTCGCCATTTTCAACTCTATTATAACGAACAAAATTCAGTGCTACCAATCGCGTCACGCGTCAATTTATAGTGAAAGCACATTCAAAAATAAAAAGAAGATGTCTCAAAGAAAGTTAAAATGTCTCATCTGTCAGGATTGTCTGTCTGTAACTTTGAACATGGAATTAGTAAGTTCTATACTTTTGAATTTCAAATTGGAACTTGTCAAGAATGCTTGGCGATAGACAAGAATGGTGGCAAAACCTTTTCGGACGATCCTTTTTAAGGTTTCGTATCACCCTCACATTACGCTTGCACGTAATGTGAGGGTGATTTTTTCTCGTCTATCCCATGGAATCGTTGGATAAGCCGTTCATATTGCAGATCTGTGAATACCATTTTTTGATTCAAGAATCCGTTTGCATAATTTTAAACTTTAAACTGCTAATTTTTAAAGTCGCCCCCCCCCCTGCCAGCTAAATGATTATTTATGGAGATGTGACAAAAATCATGACAGTAGTACATATAATAAGGTTAAAAGTAAAACTATCACAGCTAAGTAGGCTATACAAGTTAATGAGTAATAGTCGACCAACTTAAATTTGCAGTTGGAGAATTGTCCGTGATGTATATCAATGTATGGGAGAACATTTTTTTCAACTACCATGGTAAGTTTGTTTTTGGGATAAATTCATCCCAAATTCCCAAATACGGAACCCTTCACTGTGCGTGGTCCGACACGCACTTGGCCAGATTTTTTGCAAGAAGGAGCTCTACTTCCAAGAGACATGATTTGATGAGATTAATGTTGGAATTAATTTTGACACACACACACACATAGGTACCGATATTTATGCCGGACCCGTGGACCAAGCAAACCTACTAATTACAGTCCTCTGTGCCAGGGTACCAAGAGTTTAACATAATTAGAGTGAGGTAATCGTCAGCCGTCAGACATAATACCGTCATTTATGTAATTACACCGTCACAAGTTAATAAAGCTGAACTTGTGTGATTAAAAACCTGTAATTAACTAGAGTCTACATCGGGTCACAAATTATATGATAGCTCCTGACTTTTAATTAAATTAATGTGGCGATTAAAAATGTGTTAGTACAGTAGGTTTAGAATTTTTTTCAAAGGTTTCATGGGTTCCCGAAGGACTAGTATCACTGGCATTCTAATAAATGGTACATAATATGTATGTGTATATTTGACTTAATTGGCAAATATATTGTTTTTCGGGTCCCGTAGTCAACAAGGAACCCATATAATTTCGCCGTGTCCGTCTGTCTGTCTGTCTGTCCACTGCTTAGCTGAGAGACTCTTAATACTAGAAAGCTGTAATTTGGCATGGCTATACATATTAATCACGTCGATAAAGTGGTAAAATAAAAACTTTTTATGATCCCTTGCAGGTAAAGGATGATGATGTTTGCGTAATATTAAGCTTGAAAGTGCTATTTTTTGATAGAGTCAAGTGTATCTCCTTCTCCCAGCTAAATTGTTGCTTTTGGATATGTGATAAAATTCATGGCAGTAGTATACAAGGTGTTGTTTTGGATCTGCAAAACATTTTAGGGGGTAATTATGTTAGTGATTCTCGACCCGAATCAACAATAAAATGGGCAGGTATTTTTTTTTTCATTTTATTCTTATTTACGGAAATCGGTAAGTGTGAACTCCCCTTTTTAAAACGCGGCCAGTCTGTACGTGTCCTTAAACTGCGCTTTCACACACATACACAAACAAAGGCAACCGACATTTCTTTCATAGATCTTAGATAGGGTTATTAAGACAGTTATTCTGAAAAACAATAATATTAAAAAATCTAAAATAAAAAGTATTATTGATTATTGACTTGGTATCGTATTGTTATATGATTATTTACGAGTTTCATAACAAATGAAATGAAATGTTTTGCAGGTTCAAAACTGCACCTTGGTTATAACGAAATTAAAAGGAAAACTATCACAAATAAGTAGGTTTTCTAAGTTAACGACTAATAGTTGACCAAGTTACATTTGCAGTTGGAGAATTGACCGTGACGTATGTATATCGATGTATGGGAGAATATATTTTTCAACTATAGAGATATATATTTTTCAACTAAAGAACTTCCAATGGTCCGCTTCAGAAGGGCTTAACGCAGTTGGTTAATTGAGAATTCCTTCTATACCATAAAATAACTCCTTCAGTTTAAATTAAAATGATCTTATTGTATAACAAAAATTTGCATGTCATTATATTATGATTAAACATATTAAGCTACTATTATACTAACATTGTAAGAACCATAATATTTATCTGCAAATAAATCTTTGGCTTTGTCTATAACTAACTAAGTTTGTTTTTGGGATAAAGTCATCTCCACTACGGAACCCTTCTTTATGCGTGGTCCGACACGCACCTAGCCAGTTTTTTTTTATCTTTACATAGTATATTTCGTCTCTGTGTGTGTAACTGCGTTGTTGTTCTAAACTCCACAACGGATTTTGATATTTTAGCGGACATGTAGGAAGACAGAAGGATGGGTATGAGAGAGTGCATGGTGGTTGGGGATACGGAGACCGTAACACTGATGGCGAGACACTCCTGCAAGCTGCTTTGGCCTTCGACCTGGCAATAATAAATACGTAGTTTGAAAAATGAAATGAGCATCTTATAACCTACATAAGTGCTCGCCACGCGACACAAATTGACTACTTGCTGGTGAGACGGAACAGCCTTAAGATTCAAGACTGTAAAGTGCTCCCAGGTGAAGATTTCGTCTCACAACATAGACTCCTAATAATTGAGGTAAATTTCAGTGTGTCGTCCAGTAGGAACAAGGAACGGCCTCCACCCAAAACCAGATGGCGTATGATAGAAGAAGAGAAATGTGCCAGTATGTGAGTCAAGTGGTAAATAAAATGATTGAAATGAAGGCTATGGAAAGAAAATCTGTGAAATGGCGGATTATGTATAAGGTCAGTAGCAAAAGATGTGTTTGGTGAAACGAAAAGAAAAGGTATGATAGAAAAGGATACATGGTGGTGGAATGAAGACGTGCAAAAGATGCTTAAAGAAAAGAAAATTGTATTTAAAGTGTGGCAAGGTGTAGAAAACGGGAAAGATAGTTTGAAAGATGATAAGAAAAAGGTTTATTAAGAACGGTAGAAAAAGGTGTTAGCAGTTTCGAGGGCTTTTTTTTTTTTTTGAGGGTGGGAAATCATCAAATAACTTCTCCCGCTCTGGGCGGAGCGGGAGTGTGTGTCAGACTCTTACTGACTAAAACCCATCCGTATTCCTTCCTGTTGCCTGTGTTGCGGGGGCCTCGGTGACCCATAAGTACCTTCCCGCGACCCCGGCAGGCATCGGCCCTAGTGGACCCCTACTTTTGTGCTGACGACATCTCTTTGAGGCGCGCGTGGAATACGACGCGCTGTCGACCCGGGCCTGGTCCTTACCGAACGGTGAGCTACCCATTGCTCACCGTCCGCAAGCCCGCGCCTACGGTGGCTGGAAATCCGCCCGAGATTCCCGACGCCCAGGGCGTCTCCTGCGGCGGCTAGGGGCGAGAGGGCGCGAAACGTGCCTTTCCCTCAACCGTCCTGCCTCCTCCTTCGCGAGCATTACTGCTTCGCAGAAGGAGGTGACGGCTGCCCAAGTTTCGAGGGCTAAGGTGCAGAAAAAATTGTATGACTCACTGGACAGACCTAGAGAAATCCGGTAGAGTTCTTTCTGGCCAAAGGAGCTTTACCGGAATGCAAAAGCAAGAGAAAGAAGTAGATTTAATTCACATTAAATGTATGAAAGATGACGCCGGTAAGGTTCTGTCTAAAGAACACGAAATAAAAGAACGATGGTAGGTTTATTTTGAAAACTAATGAACGAAGAGAATAAATGTATTGGCGTGCTCAAAGAGGTACAGGTAAATATGGGTTTAGTGAGGGAAATTAGCATGGATGAAGTAAGGAAGGCAGTTCGAAGTATGAAAAATGGGAAGTCCATGAGCCCAGACGATATGCCAGTAGAAGTATGGAAGTGTTTAAAAGAAGATGGATGTATGTGGCTGACTTTATTCTTCAATAAGTTTTTGCATGAAGGAGGGAAGAATGTTACAATAGTTCGCTAGTGCCCATCTTCAAGAATAAAGGTCAGGACTGCAACAACTATCGAGGGATAAAGCTCATATCACGTAGTATCGGAGCAAGTAACAGAGAAAAGACTGCGAGAGGAGAGTGAGATTACCCCGAACCGGTTTGGGTTTATGCCAGGTCGAGAAACAGTGGACGCCATATTTGCACTCCGCCAATTATGCGAGAAGTACAGACGTGCACACAAAAACTTGCACATGGTGTTCATTGATCTGGAGAAAGCGTGTGATAGGGTACCTCAGGATGTGTTGTAGTGGGCCTTGAAAGAGAAAGGTTTGCCCGGGAAGTATGTGAAGTTAATTCGTGCTATGTACAGCCAATGTTGTACCTACGTCCGGTCGGCTGCTGGCAATACCGACGGGTTCAGTGTGGCTGTAGGCGATAGCGATAACCAAGGATCGGCATTAAGTCCTTACCTCTTCCTGTTGATTATGGATGCTCTGACGTCGGACATACAGGAAGAGGCACCCTGGTGCATGTTGTTCGCCGATGACATTGCTCTTGTCGGTGAAGATGGACCTGATATCCAGAGCAGGTTGGAGGAAGGGCAACAGAAGCTGGAGAATGATGGCTTGAAAATCAGCAGAACCAAAACAGAATATATGTTCTGCGATTTTGGTGGTCTCTCCAGGTTTCGGTTGATGGCACGCTTCTCCCAGTCTGTTCTGACTTTTGATATCACGGTTCACTCGTGCAAAGCGATGGCGAATAGGAGCGAATGGTTAAGTATAGCAATCGACACACTGGATAGATGAAATGGTAGCGGGTCTCGGGAACAATCTGTGACTCCCGCATTCCTCTTAAAATTAAGGGGAAGATATATAAAACAATGGTAAGACCTGCTGTCTTGTATGGATCAGAATGTTGGGCTGCAAAAGGGATGAATGAAATTGCCTGCAGCTGAGATGAATTCTAAGCTAAGAGGGATGTGTGGTGTGACACGAATGGATAGAATAAGAAATGAGTACATAAGAGGAAGTCTAAAAGTGGCACCGGTGACTGAAAAGTTGTGCGGAAATCGGTTCTCATGGTATGGGATTGTGGTGCGGAGGAATGAGGAAAATGTCGTGAGGAAGGTCTTGAGTATGAATGTCGATGGCTACTTATAGCCATCCACGATGGATGTACTGTGTGAAAGATGATATGGCTAGATAAGGGGTGACTACCGAGATGACAACTAATAGAGAAGTATGGAAGAAAGAGACATTTTGCGTCGACCACAAATAAATTGGAATAAGGGCAGGAAAATGATGATGATAAAACAAAGTCGCTTTTCGTGTCTGTCTGTGTGACTGCGTTATTCTTCTAAACTCCACAACGGATTTTGATACGGTTTTCAATATCATTTAGAGAATTTATTCCATCAATATTTCTATGACATTAATATTAAACGTACATATTTTAGTAAGTCGTAAAACCGTACGAAGTCGGGGTAGGTCGCTAATATTTGATAAAAAAACAGGGAAATACAAAATACACAGACCAAGATGCAGGCAATAGCTAGTACTTAATAATAAAAAAAACCGGCCAAGTGAGTGTCGGACCATGCACAATGAAGGTTTCCGTAGTTAGGAAGTTGGTATGAATTTACCCCAAAAACAAATTTAACATTGTAGTTAAAAACATGTTCTCCCATCGATATATGCCACGGTCAATTCTCTAACCGCATATTTAAGTTGGTCGACTATTACTCGTAAAGCCCACTTAGCTGTGATAGTTTTCATTTTAATTTCATTATATGTACCTACTACTGCCATGATTTTTTTCATATCACCATAAGCTAACATAGCTGGCAGGGGGAATAAAAATGAGTAGGTAGTTAAAGCTTAATATTACGCAAATGAATGCCTGAATCGAAAAATGGACCCGCAATATTTTTGGATGGCCTATCCAACGATACCCCACACCATGGGATAGACGAGAAAAAATATAATCCCCACTTTGTGTTTTTTTAACCACTTGTCGGCGTGATTAATACGTATACTCATGCCAAATTAGTCCTAAGAAGCTCTGAGCTAAGTCCGGGACAGACAGTCAGACGGACATGGCGAAACTATAAGGGTTTCTTGTTTACTACGGAACCCTAAAAATTACGCTTCAATTAATGGACATGGTGGTAAAACCCTACGATTAAAAATGACTAATGAATAAGTTCATACATCTAATTAATTGACCGAACACATATCATTAAACGGTAATGGATTAGTCATCGTTGAACTTTCATCAAGACAATATATTTCCCACGTTTTGCAATCCGACTGTTGTTTAAAAATGGGTGATGAAAAAATAAGCCCTTTTGACTCTTTTTTAGAAGCATACAAAGTATTGATGTGGGCAGGATACTACAAGCTCCTGAAAAAACCAAAGAACAGAATCCTATGGATATGCCATCAAATATACAGACCGTTTGCATATATGGTGATTGGTGTATATAATCTACTGCATATTATATTCATTATACAGGTACGGTTTTATTGTAAGCGGTGTATTTGGATGAGCTGTTATTTCAGTGCTAGCAAAAGGCTGCTAAGTCATAAGTCCCAACTTAATATAAGATCAAGTGTACACTTAGTTTGTAATAAACGTTTTGACTTCGACTTTGTGAATAACGGTTCAAGGGTCGGCGTCGATACTACTAGACAAACTGCGCGGTTCAATTATGTTACTAAAGTCGAATTATTAATTCACTATAGTAAATAATAACAACCGCACGGGTCCATCGATCAGGCTACGCTTACCGCGGTTGGTGCGTAGATGGGTGACCATCTTTACATACCAAGACCCCTCCGTGATTCGGAAAGCATGTTAAGCCGTTGGTCCCGGCTGTCATTCTTGGATCTTTGACAGTCGTTACGGGTCGTCAGAAGCCCGAAAGTTTGACAACCAGTTTCAGCAAGAGGGGTATTACCCAGTCACTGGGTTGTGGAGGTCAGACAGGCAGTCGCTCCATGTAAAATACTGGTATTCAGCTGTATCCGGTTAGACTAAACCTAACATTGTTGGGAAAAGGCAGGCAGATGATGAGTAATCTGAAATGTGCTAGCTGTCACTTTTTGTAATAAAATGGTCATATTTATTGTATTCTAGACTTTTACACTTATTATTATACATTTATTTTACTATTACAATCACAATATGGGTTCCCTCTATCTGGCAGAATCTTGATGCTCCGAAATTTATTTGGCATAACACACTTGGCATAATTTTCTTTAAACGAATATTATTAAGGCATAAAAAATATTTAATATAATTATTGTTTGGCCGAATGTTTATATGCCCGAATTTACAATACCTTTAAGATGGCATAATTTTATTTGGCACCTTTGGCAAAGTTAAAATTCTGCATAATTTCATTTAGCATAACTTTTATTTAAAGCGACGATTATTTGGTAAAATTTCACTTGGCATACTATGAAAAATAATTAATATGTTAGTGACAGAAAAGAATCCCTGCCCTACCCCTAGAGTGTAATTTAAGCCCACCAAGCCGAAGCTGCGGTGGTGAGCGTTAAAACCATCTGCGACGATAAGCTCGCGTGGGACTGCCGGAGCCCCGCAGCGCCGCCGGAGCCATGACAGAAACCATGCTTGCTGCATGTTGCATGCTCGTTTGCATGCTGCATGCATGCTTGCTGCATGCGTGGTGTATGCTTGTTTAAAAATATGTCCTCTGACCGTTTAACGGACGTTTTGATTTAATGACTGTCGATATGAAATGATTCCGACTGTGAACTTTCTGCGATATGATGATTCTACTTTTTAATTATAATGGATATAAAATTAATGCATAAAGATGATTCTGACTTACAAACTTATTTGTTTTGAATGTATGATAAATGAGTGGCTGCCAAACGATTTAATTAAAAATTCGACTTTAGAACCGTTCTACGAGTAGTAACCTAGTTGAACCACGCAAACGATTTGCAGCTCATTGTAAGCACTGTGTGACTGGTCTATTTACTATGGAACAGCGCGTTTGCCTAGCCGGGTTACGAAAACTCAGGCAGGTGACTACTTATTGTTGGTCAACATAGCACTGAATATCTTAGAGAGTGAGGGGGCTGCAGGTAAGTTGGGTATGCGATCAAATTGACGGGCTGAATTTCGGAAAACAACGCGTAATGGGGAAACTTTGTAGGATCATAGAATGTTCAACCTTGGTGAATAATTGTTCTGTCAGCTAAACTTATCAAACTTGTAGTTTGTCATCTAGGTTTAAATTTTACCCACAAGGAATGTGTGAGCATCTGCACTGGTCAAAGAGTTATACCCTTTACCACTCCCTGTCCCGTGGGAATGTTTTCCTTAAAAAATCCTTGTCTACATCATAAAGAGAATCATATATACGAGTATGTGCAAAATTTCAGCTTTCTAGGTCAAAGGGTTTGGGCGTTAATGAGCCAGTCAGTGAGTGAATCAGGAATTTTCTTTGTATTTAATTAGGATGGACAATTGCACATAGGTGCATATCCTAAATCCTACTAATATTATAAATGTGAAAGTTTGTATGTTTGGATGTTTATGACTCTATCACGCAAAAACGGCTGAACGGATTTGAATGAAATTTGAAGTTACTTTTTATCCCGTTAAAACGTCACCCACTTTTCCTTTCTCTCTGAACCCAATTCTGAAGTCCACACAGATGTAGTGTCGGTCTAGTATTATATAAAAAAACGAATGTAAATTTCTTTTCTGAGGAAAAGACTTGCAGTACAGATATCGGTTGATACATTATTATGTTTGTTTTTTCATTGCAGATACGTCATAACTGGGATGATGTGTTCGATGTTTTCGTGATTGAACTACCGGTGTTCGTCTTACTCACGAAAATCCTTACACTGAACTTGAATATACCAAGGGTTGATCAAATTAATAAGTTATTATGCGGTGAGATAATTTCACAATATCTGACTCCACATTAGTAATGTATATTCCACAACTATCTGATAAATGTGTAAAAAATCTTATGCTATCGTTCGATAGCATAAGAATTTAACATGGGTTTGTGAATGAGCAATGAATGTCACTAAAGGGAATTAGTAACACATTCATCTGTATTTAGATGGTTTCAACTTTTAAATCTTACAATTTTTTGCAACAATTACTGATTAAATAACACTATAAAATTATTATTGAAAAATTATCGACATAAATTGAGGTTATAAAGTTAACCTCAATTGTCTAATGAAAAACATCTTTAAGGTGATTTAAAATTAAAATTTTGAATTTAAGTATTCAAATAATTAAACAAAAGTACATCTTTTTTAAGTGGCACTACAAATCAGCATCCACAGTTACGTTTTCCGATCCATTTTCATGGTAAGATGACGAGAATAATACAAAAACACTCAGAAATCAGTTTCCAATGTGTGGTTTATTTGCAGAACTACCAAAACTAAATGGTTCCCATGATACAGATATAAAACAGTTATAAGTAGTGCTATTTAACATTGTGATAAATGATAAATGATTTTATTTCTGTAAGTAGGTTTGTACAAACAAATTTACACGTCAATCATATTTTTTAAAACTAGATGAGGTCGGCGTTTCCTATCTGACTACTTTGAGAAGAAAGGCCGAAACGAACTCATAGGTCACATACTCTTTTAAAGTCCAGACATAATCTTGGTCAGATCATGTGAAGACCATGTAGATTGGTGTCTGAAATGGTCTTTTTAGGAAAGAACCACACAGATTGAGTGAACCTATCCAGTCAGTGCACGCATTTGTCAGTAATCGTGCAGCTCATCTCAGAACTTAAGGAGCTCAACGAATCGACGAACAAAACCAAAGAAAGAACATTTGGGTAGGCCACATAAAGTACTCAAACTGCCAGATTATCATTAAAACTAACTGAGAAAAAGTAAAAATTAAAAATATATGATCCACAGAGTCTTCACGTACATGTCAATAAAAATTTAAATGAAAATGTCAATATTAATTCTAAGACAATATAAAAATAGTTTTAGTATAAAATTTGTTTGTTGCTTGGAGTAGCTTAATTAATCCCAAGCCGTTTTATCGTCCAAGTAATCTTTAACTTTATAGAAACCTTTTGGACAGAGTTTCTGTTAAATAAATGATTTAAATTTATTGAGGCTCAGTTCTTTAACATGGCTTGGGAGTTTGTTGTAAAAACGTATACTTTGGCACTTAAATGAATTACAAATTTTTGGAGCCTAGTCTTGGGCACAATAAGTAAGTCTTTGTTTCTAGTATTTATGCTATGAATATCGCTGTTTAGAATATAGATTAATATTCTTTTTTACATAAATCAGGTTCTCATATACATATTGAGATGCGACTGTCAGTATGTTTATATTAGCCGCATCGACAATTTGGTTATAATTATGTGTCCACCACACATCACGGTCAGTAAATTTATTAAAAATAATTGCCAATTCAGGCGCTACAGTATTAATTATGCATTTTGCAACCTCTACAGAATTTCCCCATAGATCAGCTGTTTTTTTAACATTGAGTGTATTGAAAGTTTTAATAATATCCCGAGCACTAACATAGTCGAAACTAAATTCATGGTTACAAATATCAACATTTTCTTTCAATATGGACTCGGCAACAGTGCGTGATAAATTTAAAGATTTAGTGGTTGAGACTGGAATATCTGCAAAGAAATTTTCAAAAACTGTGGCAACTTCTAAATCCGATTTAATAACTGTATTGTTAATATTAAGACTGTATTCACAATTACGCTTTCTATCTCTTCCAGACTCACTGTTTATAATTTCCCAAGTCGTTTTTATTTTATTTTGACCAGTTTTAATTTTTGAACTGAAACATCGACTCTTAGCTTCGCTACAAACTTGTCTAAACAATTTGGACTGTGTTTATCAAGTTCATAGACCATAAAAATATACGCTTAATCCAAATACACCTTTGAGAAACTTGTATAGTTAATCTCGTAATTTCGTTACGACCCTAAGATTGAACGTCATCGCACGTCATAAAACGACCAGGTACCTACACTTATAATGGCAGTGAGTTTCATTTTGACAGTTCAGCAACATTCATTGCGTTATATTTCCGTTACTGAGCAGACGAATGTTTCAAGCATATGAAGCAATGTATTAGCAGTTTCCTTCAAAATCGTTCGGATTATGATTGTGTGTTACGCAATAAGGGTGCAGGTATGTCAAAGTGACAGTTAGACACTTCAACGTTAGTGAAGTTTCAATTTACTGGAAATTGTTGTTAAAAATGGGAAGCGCTATACTTAAAAACATTTATTATTAGCCTTTTTAGTCGGACAAACATAAAGACTGAAGACTACACCTAGTGTAGTCGTCAGTCTCGTATTTGGCGTTTGTTTATGTTTTGTATGTGCGTTTGCCAGTCGGCAAACGTTAAAAGAAAAAAAATCTTCGATAACATGTCAAAGCCTTCTCCAGCCTTCTCCATTCCTGACTCTCTCTGGCCACTCTGTCCCATGTCGTTCCAGCGACCTGTTTGATGTCATCGTCCCACCTTTTCTGTGGTCTACCTCTCTTTTTTTGGCCATTTCTTGGGTGCCACTGGGTAACTATTTTTGCTCCATTTGTCCTTCTCTCTAATCACATAAAACATACGAAAAATAATACAGAAATAAAAACATAGAGATACACATTTTCAGGTCCGATTTTCGCAGCATACACAGAAAAAGACGAAGAGATGCTACTCGAGACGACCAGAAACATGCATCGTTGTATGAAGATCATGAATATATTTGTAACACTAGCTGGGTTCTTGTGGCCAGTCACGTTGTTCGCCAAGAGGTACCAGGATCCCACAGCTATTGTTTCTATATATACTCCCTTTGAAACTGATTCTTGGACTGGGTAAGTTTCGAAAGGTAAATACAGTCAAGGTAATTACTTGTTTATCAAAGTAAAGTAAACATACATATAAACTCACGCCTTCTTCTCTTAGGGGTAGGCAGAAATTATAGAACGCCGCCTGCTACGCTCCTTACATACCCCTTTTGCTTTTGCTTCGTTTACGTTCACGCATTTACTACGCATCTGACCTTTCTGAAGAAGATCACTAATTATCTACTCCTAGGGCGTCCCCTCCCTGTAAGTAAAGCAAAGTAAAGTAAACATTGATTTGCATAGATTGTAGGTAGGTTCAGTAAATTAGATGTTACCGTTAAAATATGGGCGATTCTTGTATAATCTACCTTATCTTAGGCAAATTGACACACGTCGTCAATTTACCGCGTTATAGCCATTTCAAACAACATTTTATCGTTGAAGTATAAAAGCTTGTGTCCACTAGAACTTGTGACGCCAAGCTAGTCAGTGATCAGCAAATATAATGTAAAATCCCAAGTTAGCTGTGATTAGGGGTATCGTGCTATCGTGAACTGGGTTATGGAGGAAAGATAGGCAATCGCTTCAAGTAAATTATTGGTATTCAGTTGTATCCGGTAATACTGGAAGCCGACCCCAACATAGTTGGGAAAAGGCAGGCAGATGATGATGGAATAACGACTAAACATCGATCGGATAATTAATATGACACTTGACTATAGATAGGTCGGACTCGAAGAATCCCAAAGTATGCGAGTTAATATCACCTTAAAAATACAAGAATGTTAACAATAATATTTATGGAGGAAAACCGATAAACCGGCCTTGTATAATAATGATTATGACAGTTATTTACCTAATGGCTTAATACTTCGTTGAGTAATATTGCACAATTCCTAGAAGCCTAGGTCAGTAGGTCGGTCCCAAGATTACACAACGTTAAGGCGCTGACAAGACCCAACTGACCAAAATAGACAAAATAAGACAAAAAATTGCCAAATCTGTATAGTTTGTGTAAGCGGAAAAAATATATCTTAATTTTGAACATATTTCCCAGAACTTGGTTGTTACCACAACACGTTTTGAAAAAAAATCTCGATACAAACTAACGTTAAACTAACCTCTTACTTTGAGTTCTAATCCAAAATATCTGTATCAAATATCAACATACGTTACGAATTGGATTAATAACAAGAACGTCTTATTCGAATGCAGAACTTGGTTGTTTTTTATTTTCGATTACTCAACTCAATTTTGAGTAAATAGATAATTGCTTCATATTTTGCAATAAATTACAAGCGTTGTGTCATTGCGCTTCTCTTTCTTTTCTATGCAATATGACAGTGACCGCGGTTTAGGTGTTGTCAGCGTTTTAATTATGTTTTGTAAGAATAAAGTATATGAGATGATAAAAATGTATATGAGCAAAAAAGGTGAATTTTAAAACATCACTAGTTAGGGTTCCGTAGTCAACAAGGAATCCTTACAGTTTCACCATGTCCGTCTGTCTGTCTGTCCGCGGCTTAGCTCTCTTACGCGACTCTTCGTACTAGACAGCTGTAATTTGGCATTGGTAAACTAATAATCACGTTGACAAACTGGTATAATAAAATCTTAAAATATTTTTTTGAGGTATGTAGGTACCTCAAAAAAACGTAAAATGGGGATAATTTTTTTTCTTGTGTATCCCATTGTGTGGGGTCGTTGGAAAGATCGATCAATAATATTGCGACTGTGTAATAATCGTTTTTTGATTCAGGGATCCGATTGCGAAATATTAAGTGCAAATTTTTGCAAGCTAAATGGTTGTTTTTATAAATATCCCAAAAACAACCATTTAGCTGGCAGGGGTGAAAAAATCACGGCAATAGCATTTAAATATCGAAGTTAAAAGGAAAACTATCATAGCTAAGTAGGCTTTCATGTTAACGAGTAATAGTCGACCAACTTACATTTGCAGTTAGAATGTATGAGAGAAAATGTTTTCAACTACAATTTACCACAGTTTGTTCTTGGCATTAATTCATCCCACCCTTCATTGTGCGCACGCACTTGGCCGGTTTTTAAACGTTGAGTGAGACTGCCTTTTTTTTTTCTATCTAGTGAAGATAGCATTATTTTTGGTAATTTTGCGACAAGCACTTTACAGATGTGGTCGCCATAAATTCTATCCTACTAATATTATAAATGCGAAAGTTTGTGAGGATGGATGTATGTGTATGTGTATGTGTATGTTTGTTACTCTTTCACGAAAAAACTACTGGACGGATTTGGATGAAACTTTACAGTAATATAGGTTATTCATCAGAATAACACATAGGCTACAATTTATAATGATTTTATGTAATTTTGGTCATAATATAACGATACGTGTCAATTAAGTCGGAAAAAAATCTTCCATCTGAGAGCTATCTTGGCGTGCGCTGCCTAAACCAATGGAGTTACGTAAAGATGATGTACGGCAGGATTGTTTGTCTTAAGTAGATCTAAATAAAAGTCCGCGACAGCATATATCTACCTTTTATGTGCAAGCCAGTACGACCAAAATTGTGAACCATAAATTTAATTAAATTTGGTACTATTTTACAATGCACATATTAGTATATAATTATCAAACTCTCATCAAAACGAATACATTTCTCGCATTAAGTATTTAATGTAGATAAACTTTGTCTTTCACACTAAGTAATTTGGCCGAATAGTTTAAAAGTTATCACGATGATATGATTGACTTGAACGGAGCGCCTAACGGCGGCGGCAGGACGGGCGGAGCGCGATGCGGCATCGCGGTCGCGGGGGAGCACAATGCAATCCAAGCAATGGCGAGGCATCGCCGAGTGCGCGACCCGAACGCTGGTAGACGCGTGAGGGCAGACGTCATTGATGGTTGTGTTCTGTATGCATTTTTATTGTCATGTCATTTATTCTTCGTCATTTATCCTAGATAGCGATTAATTACTTTTTATTTTTTATTCAGTCGTATAAGAATTGTTCTTTATTGTTTGTTTAGATATAGGATCGTATATTTCGGGCGGACTTTTTTTCCTTGATGCCCCGGGTGGTACAGGAAAAACTTTCTTGCTTAATTTACTTTTGGCAAAAATTCGTGGCGGCCATAACGTTGCATTAGCTGTGGCTTCCTCTGGAATTGCTGCAACATTGCTAAGCGGTGGACGGACAGCACATTCGGTCTTTAAATTACCTCTTAATCTGGCGAGTGAAGAAACCCCATCGTGTAACATCAGCAAAAGCAGTGCCCGTGGCCTCCTCTTGCAACAGTGTAAATTAATCGTGTGGGACGAGTGCACAATGTCACACAAACGTGCCATCGAAGCTCTTGATCGTTGTTTACAAGACTTACACGGCAAACAAACAATAATGGGTGGTGTGGTTGTTTTATTGGCTGGGGACTTTCGGCAAACTTTGCCTGTCATCGAACGAGGCACTGCAGCAGACGAAATTAACGCATCTCTAAAATCCTCATATTTATGGACCAAAGTTGAAAAGCTGCACCTTATCACCAACATGCGTGTCCAGTTATTCAGTGATCTAGAGTCAGGCGCGTACGCTGAAAAACTGGAGAAGAACTCGAGATAGGTGAAGGTCGAATCGAAACTGACGAAGAAGGTATGGTTCTATTCACTAACCAATTTTGTCACGTTGTGGATTTGGAAGACGCACTCATTGCTCAAGCTTTTCGAATTTTGCAACAGAACATCCACGATGAAAGTTGGCTATGTGAAAGAACTATACTAGCACCAAGAAATGAGACAGTTGCGAAAATTAATAAAATTATTTTGGACCAAGTAACCAGCGATGCAACAACCTACAACTCCATCGACACAGTCATGTCATCTGAAGACTGTACGAGCTACCCTGTGGAGTTTCTTAACTCTTTTGAGCTATCCGGGGTGCCATCACATAAGCTCGAATTAAAAGTCGGTATACCCGTTTTGTTAATGCGCAACTTGGACGCCCCGAGACTATGTAATGGCACTAGATTGCGAGTCATTGAACTAGGCAGGCATATTGTTAAGGCCACAATTTTAACTGGAGAAGCTAAGGGTGAAAATGTTCTTATTCCACGCATCCCAATAATACCCAATAACTTACCCTTCAATTTCAAACATTTACAGTTCCCACTTAAAGTTGCATTTTCTATGACTATTAATAAATCGCAAGGGCAAACTTTGAAGGTAGCGGGGATACATTTAGACACGCCCTGTTTTTCTCATGGGCAGCTATACGTAGCTTGCTCACGTGTATCTAAATCCCAAAATCTACATATTTACGCTGAACAAAAAAATCAAATAACATAGTATACAGGAGTATATTGCAGTAAAAACACAGATGTTCACCTATTCCAGTTATATACCACATAATTCTTTACTTATTACAAAATCTATTAAAAAAACCGCATCAAAATTCGTTGCGTAGTTTTAAAAATTTAAGCATACATAGGGACATAGGGACAAAGAAAGCTACTTTGTTTTATACTATGTAATGCAAGTAACATTGGTCCGACCTGTTTATTAGTCAGTGTTTAGTAATCCGTTTGTGCTGGATAGGATAATCTCAAGCCCGGGGAAGGACATAGGGCTACTTTTTATAAACACACCATACAGGTAAGGATTGATGAAGAAACCACTGGACTTAGCATTTTGAAATTTGCAAAGTTCTATTACAGCTTAAAATAATGAGCACTTAGAAAGGAATTCAGATAATTCCACCCTCAAGAGATTCCCTCTAAATATTAGGTATAGGAGTTCAAAGATTGTATGGAAACTAATTTTGATGTTAGAAATCTGGGATGTACGATGTGAAGTTACATTAAAAAAATATAAGTATTTAAAAAAAAATGTCACGTAACTTAATGTGGCAGACCAAATTCTACGCGAGCGAAGCCGCGGGCAAAAGCTGGTATAACATAAAAAACACCCAATCTCCAATAATTGAATGATTGTTCACAGATTCTCATGTTCAGTTATACTGGAAGTGGCACCTCTGCTGTGGAGCGGGTACGGACACTTGGCCCTCGACTGCCTCGTAGCGACGTATTATGCACAAGCGGAAGTTCAATTGAAGATCATCAAATACAATTTAGAGCATTTGTTCGATACGGATGGTGCATCCAGCGGCTATGGTGTATATAGGGATGTAGTTGACAAGGATCTGAGGAGTCGCTTTGTGCATTATGTACAGAGATATGAAGCTGTGGCGTGGTATGTCAGAATTTAAAAATAAAAACCCTGGTAATGTGGGCTTGCTTAGTCTAGACAAAAAATACATGACATGATTTCTGAATAAATCTGGTCAGATCCTTGATGGTTAACTTATAAGTGATTTTTAGGGTTCCTTACGTCCTTTTGATAAAACGGAACCCTTAAAGGACCACTCGTGTGTCTGTCTATCCGAGTATCACAGCCAATTTGATCCGAATCTACTGGACCGATTAAGTTGAAATTTGGTACACATATTAATTTCTGTGACCCCAAACATTCAACATTCAACAGTCTCTTTTGAAGGCATTTTATTTTGTAACTTTAGCAAACTGGATCAAATGAAAGAGCTTATTGTGAGGGTCTTAATTATATTTCATAATCTTAAAATAAATAGTTTTAAAGTTAAAAGCAGCACGTGCCAAACTGGTCTTTTCTGGTTGATGAAGACTAAGTTGGTGTTTTGTTGCTGTGACTGTTCTTAAATTACCCTAGGCTGATAAAATTTTCGTTTTTTTCCTAATTCCGTCAATATGACTGTTCGGTCGGTTACTCCTTTGGAGGAAAATCCGCACTCCACCTCCATACGGCTGTGTAGAACTCGTCTCCAGACTGGACACTCCCCCACCGACAGAGATTAAATGAATTCCAAATATGAAGAAGTCCAACGCCTTGTCTCTTGCCTTGTTGTGTTAATAGAGCAAGGAAAGGATTGAAATAAATACTAAATAAGATTTAGGAATTCATAGTTATGAAGTTCGATGTGGTTTTAGAAAGACAATACATACTCACAAATCTATTTATAATAATATGCTAAGTATATTACTATATAGATTTGTGAGTAACTCTTACGCTAGCGTAAGAGGTATTTGGTCAGGCACATGATACTTTACATCTGTACTTGGAGTACTCAGAGCAACACTTCCATAAAGTGACGCAAGTTGCTTTTCAGCGGCATTACATCGGCATCAGGCTCTTTTGGAGACATGGGCCCTAGCAGTTCTTTCGAACTGATAAACGTGACGAAGCGGCTTTCCCTGCGACAACCGTGCGAACCGTCTTTATTTAACAACGGGGCGGCTAGTTCCAGCGGCATTGCGTCGGCATCATGCTCTTAAGGAGATATGGTCCCTATCAGTCCTTGGACTGGAT
This sequence comes from Atethmia centrago, assembly GCA_905333075.3. Taxonomy (NCBI): domain Eukaryota; kingdom Metazoa; phylum Arthropoda; class Insecta; order Lepidoptera; family Noctuidae; genus Atethmia; species Atethmia centrago. The sequence continues at coordinate 21,688,760 of HG995374.1, read as the reverse complement.
ATGAGATAGATGTGGTTTCCCGAACCCCTGGAAGTTCACCCTTTGCACAACAAGCATATCTCTATCTGCAAGACACGTGTTCGTATCAGTCTGACCGAATTATCGGTTTGTAATAAAGAATACAACACTCAAGAATTACTAGATAATAAGAGTTGGGAATCGAAACTCAAGAATTATTAATTAATAGAGCTGTGGGTCAACTCTTTTAAAGATCTATAGACAGCCCCAAAGCGCCCACCTTTCATCACTTCAAATTGTGTGAGAGCTGGGGAGAAGAAGTGACGCAACAAACTCCCCAGCAACACGTCTCTGTCTGTTTAGTTACAAGAACTTTAATTACACTATCAGACTAGGATACTTATTATAATGAAATACTCACCCAGTCGCTCCAACAACCACACACACTCTACATTAAGTACAAAATTGATCTAATCTAGGCTTTAATCCAACTATAACTAACTCAGTAACTAATACTTGCTATCTAGCGACAGCCCACTCGGACATGGCCCTTGGTATTCACCTAGCCTGCTAACTTAACTCACCTAGACTCCAATGTCCGTATATTTCCGTAGTCTTAAATTGCCTTGTTGCATTCGTCTTGGATAGTAAGGACAAGGAGGGGTTACAAGTAAAAAAATTCAATATAAAATAAGGTTGGGAATTCATAGGTAAGGCTTATGTGGCCTACTCACCCGTTACTAAGACAATACAAAACTTGCACAAGCGTACCGCATCGTCAGTCGGTAGTAGAATTCTTTACGATTGCTTCTGCTATACGCCGAAGTGGTTATTCCAAATCCTCACTTCTCATTTCCTTAAACTTCCCCATTTAGAGGATGCTTTCAATGTAATCGGCCACCGTGCGACTGTGTCGAACAACGGAGCGTTTCTATTTCGGCATCCAAATGTCGTGTCTCGCTAATGATAATTTGTGAGAGGCCCGAAAGCCGGATGTGGTTTAACGAGACACAATTCCTAGCGTTCCTTAGAACGAACTATAAATCCAGTTTATGTAATTTTGTGAAGCCTAACCCCTTTGCCTTTGTCAGGGGGACACTTAGAAAGGCAGAAGTGGGTTTTAGCCGGTAAGAGTCCGGCACTGCCCAGACTGGCTCACAAGTGATGCAGTCTGGGCGTCCATGAGGATTTCCCACTCCTGCCAAAACAAAAAGAAAAAAAAACCCTTTGCCTGGAAATGTACATACATCAAGAGCAATGTAAAATATCCTGCAGTTAGTCGGTCCATAGGGATAAGGTAATCATCACTAGCACTTGGTTGGCTTGTGTTCGTAGACAACTACAAAGTAGCATTATAGCTCAAATTGGCCCTAACGAGTTGCGAGTATTAATTCGGTTTAGCCATCCATCAGCGGTGTGACTGCCGTAAGTGTCATGTCTTGGTTGTGGTTGTCTATAGTCAGTTGGTAGAGTAGTCTACCGTATCTTGGTAAATGTCATACCTCATACCCAGGTGTAGGATACCTCGGTCGTCATAGAAAGGAATAAGGAGGAATAGAATAGTAAACACCCACCCAATCGTTCACAGATACACTCACTGAGATTCGCGCGCCTTACACACAACTTACATTATACTTGATTAATATAACCTAGTCCAAAACTACACTTATTATTACAATTTAACATATTAGACTGATAACACTCTCGCTATCGCGATCTCTCTAAAGAGACATTGTGTCATTATTATCGACCTAGTTCTAACTCTCCTAATCAAGCCTAACTCGACCGCTCTTTGCCGTGGTCTTAAACGAACCCCTCTAACTTAACTCCCCTAGCTATCACGTCGGAACCCTGCCGCGGCTCATCACCGACTCCCCCAGACCTACCCTTTTCGTTATTTGTTCCATCTCCAAAACGACCGGAGCGTGGCTTTTTCCCATACCAAAAGAATACGCAGAATACGTTTATTGCCTTTTTTGTACCATTTCTCAATTGTTTTAAGGGCCTGTTTGGGTTTTGCCCGAGCTCAATTCATCGTAAGCAGATGTTGGAATTAGTATTGTGCTCTGCGATTAGAAATCGAATACTTTAGTCGTATCTTTAGAATTTGTAAAAAGTGCCCGAGTGTTTCCCATAAAACATAAATGCAATGTATTTCTAAGACGTTTCACAATTCCAAAGAAATAGGATGATTTGTTATTAATCACGGTAACATGTTGAGCTGTCAAACAATAAAATTGAGATTTAATGTATTTGTAAGAGCCTAATATCGTGAGAAAATGTTAAAATAAGAATTTAGAATAAGATATTATGTTATTAATTAGGAGACATGACGGACAGTCACATTGCGGAACCTTCCGCCCACTGCTTTCTGGCCTTTTCATTTTCTTTATTAAATCTATGATCAAGACCATTTTTTTTCCGCCAGATCGTATGCAATTCTTCCTAATTATTTTTTTGTGAGTCCATAGAAACATGCGTCTAATTTTCGGCAATGGTCTGCCAAACTGTTTCTAAGTCGAGGCCAAACACGCTCTTGAATCTACCGAGGGACTCGGGAATGGTGTCGGCTTTTAGTCTTTTTCTTACTGTTGCTTCCGGAATATTCAATGATTCCGCAACAGACCTCTTGCTATTTTTCCTTTTTATTTATTTTAAGATTTCCTCAGAAAAAACTAATTTTCTGTCAGATTTTCTTTTATATTTCTCCATCTTGTTCGTCCTGTAAAATAAAAAATCTAAAAACCCAAGCGTGCTGTTTTTTTTTAGCTTCATACAAGCTAAGAGTACGCATGCGTACTCTTTAGGTGAGTACTCTTAGCTAATACGCATTATTGCACATGGACCGTATTATTTTAGAAAACACGTAGTATGGCGGCATAACCTCATATAAGAATCAAAGTTAGAAACACAAATGTCTAGTAAAATAATAGTCTATGGATGCAAATTAATCACAACCCTTACAAATCATGGTTAGAAATGTTGAAAATTAAGATCAAACACCTCAAAAATCTATTTTTCGCTATAAAATTCATAATAATTACCTAAGCGATTCAATTGATCGTCCTTCACCTTGACAAGACAGATGCCACCGACATGTGGCAGTGGTGTTGCCATTTCGAGAAAAAGTAAACCTACGAAAAGCACTGCGTACTCTTTGGTAGCGCGTAAGCGTCTAGGTGTCTCTACCTATAGTTGTTTACATATTACAGAAAAACCTATAAGAAATTAAAATAAAACTGTAAATCTCTCAATATTGTGCGTACAAACTTACATTTGCAGTTGGAATTTATGGGAGAACATGTTTTTCAACTACAATGTTAAGTTTGTCCTTCAGTAGGGATTTTAAATTTATAGGCTGTCACTTGAGTAAAACCGCGGGCAGCCGGGCACAGCTTTGAACTAGAGATGCCGCGAATAGTTGTTATAGCGAATAGTCGAATACCGATTACGCCATTCCCTATGACGAATAGTCGAATACTCGCCATTATTACTCGACATAGAGAAAACCCAATAAAGGGCAACTCAAGAATGCCACTGCTGACGAAATCGCCCACTACATCAGGTTAGCAAAGGCTGACAGAAGTAGGTATAAACCCATATGAATGGTGAGCTTTGAGTACCAATAAGAATCAATTCCCCATTTTAAGTAAACTTGATAAACTATACTTATTCACACCAGCAAGCTCTGTTTATTCTGAAATACTATTTTCTGAGGCAGGTTTGATTTATGAAGAAAAGCGCAACTAACTTGATACCAATAACCACAATCTGCCCCTCTTGGACTTTAAATATTAAATGAGTCATTATAAAGCCTAACTAATTAACTTCAACATAACTGTTTTTTGGCAAACTTTTTTTATTAATGATAATGATACTGTGTTTTGTTTTTAAAGATTAATAAAAGTTCAATTATCTGTAACTCTATAGTTTTTCTGTTCATTAAAAGTTCATTTTTATTTAGACATCTATTCGCCGAATGTCGAATAACAGGCACTATTATTCGGTATTCGACGAATAAAAAAAAAATGTCGAGTAATGCCAAATACCGAATAAAAAAAAAAAAAAATCTCTACTTTGAACCCTTAGGGCGCGAGTCCTACTCGCACATGTCCGGTTTTTTTAAGTTTTATTGGAACCATCTTTCGACGAATCACTTCTTCGTATTTTGTTGCTTATTTACCTGTTGCTGCTACTGCAAAGGATGCATAATCCATTTCTATTTTCTCCTTATGTTCGACGTTCTATGTTTCAGGTATACAAAAGAAATCAACGAAGTATTCAACAGTTCCATGTCAGTTCAGTTCTGCTGCTGTAGCGGCGTTATTTGTGTTTTGTCATACAAAATGAGTTTCGTAAGTCCCAATTTTTATTAACCACTTGCTCCTGCTATCGACTTCATCCACGTTTTAAGGCGAAGATATATGATTTAGGGACTTTCAAACTCGTTATTACGCCTTCATATAATGCAAGCAAGCTATGCAAAAAAAATATGTTAAACTAGAACGCATACACACCAATTCTATATGTGAATATTTAAGTATTGTAGTAAAATACTTTATGAAATAAATTCAGGAAGTAACTACTTAAAACTTTAAATTACTTTCAAATTACTTAAGATATTTTCATGTTTTTGTTTTTTGTATGAGCAGTCTATTTTATTATCTATAACTCCATCTGTGATTTGTTTCAAATATTCATGTTTTCGTTACTTAAAATAAATATACCCTATGAAATCGAACGGCGTGGCGTGAGCGTGACGCGCGTTTGTATGACCAAGGTCAGCGGTGATTAGCCGACCCTTATATCCGACAATACTTCCCATTACTGAAAAAAAAGCCGGAATCAGATCAGCAGTTCTGAAGATACCCTACATACAAACTCACAATTGTTACCACTTTATTAAATCTGGCGTGTTTTGACTACTCATTGAGAGACCTGTCAAATTCCGCACTTGTGTCCTCTCGCTCTTTGAGCGACGTCATTCCGGGTCGACAAAAAGGCGCGGAACTGCCTGCTTACGCGATTCTGCATTCCCCTCGCGCGTATTTAGAATGTCGTACATTAATAAGGCAACGCAAATAACATCTAGCAACATTTCGCTCCGGAACGTATTTTAATAAATTCTATAATAATCTATGGCCACGCCCACATTTTGTTTTTAGTCGACCGCGATGTTACTTTGTCTATTTGGTTAATGTTTTTGTTAGGCAACATAGTTGTGTTGTGTTTTTCCATTAGTAAATATCATACTAGTGTAGAATGCAAAGTTACATTTAAAATAAATACAATAATGTTTGAATTGTGTGATTCAAAGTATGAGACGGGTATTTTCAAGTGGTTTCAAGTGCTTATATTGTAGCTCAGTGATCGTAAACTAAACATTCTTATCAGCTAAAGACTTGTTTGTGTTATGTTGACGTACCAAGCAAAGTAATATTAGGTTGGGGAAAAAGTCTTTTCGCATTATAGTATGTATGAACTTGTAATAATTTCTCTTTGGGTATACTATTTGTATCTGGCTAGTTTTGGTATCATCAAAAGTTTAAATTTTAAAGAACATAATTCCAAATTCAAATTAGGACAATGTGTGATTTTCATTTGTTTTTCGTACCGTCAAGATGAGTGAATCTAATGAAGAAATTCGATACATTTTAAAATTTTACTACAAAAAAGGTAAAAATGCAACGCAAGCCGCGAAAAAAATTTGCGATGTTTATGAACCTAGTGCAGTGTCTGTGAGAGTAGCACAAATTTGGTTTAAGCGTTTTCAATCCGGAAATTTTGATGTCAAAGATGGACGTCGCTCTGGTCGCCCTATTACTGATAAAATGGATGCTATTTTTAAAAAAGTGGAGCAAGATCGGCATATCAGTAGTTACGACGTAGCTAAAGAACTGGTAATTGACCACAAAACAGTTTTGGCGCATTTGAAAAAAACTGGGTACACAAAAAAGCTCTATATTTGGGTACCTCACGAGCTCACTGAAAGAAACCTAATGAACCGTGTACTCATTTGTGATTCTTTATTACGACGTAATGAAACCGAACCATTTTTGATGAAGCTGATAACTGGTGATGAAAAGTGGATCACGTATGACAAGAACGTGCGAAAATGGTCGTAGTCAAAGGCCTGTCAGGCTTCACAGACCCGGTTTAACTCGCAACAAGGTGATGCTGTGTGTGTGGTGGGATTGGAAGGACATTATTCATTATGAGCTGTTACCACCAGGCAGGACCATCGATTCTGAACTCTACTGCGAACAACTGATGAGATTAAAGCAAGAAGTTGAGAGAAAGCGGCCGGAATTAATCAACAGAATGGGTGTGGTTTTTCATCATGATAACGCTAGACCTCACACATCTAACCACTCAGTAAAAGTTATGAGAGTTTGGCTGGGAGGTGTTAATGCATCCGCCGTATAGTCCTGACCTTGCACCTTCAGATTTCCACCTGTTTCGGTCTCTTCAGAATTCTTTAGGCAGTGTCAGGTTAACATCACGAGAGGACTGCCAAAACCACTTGTTGCAGTATTTTGGTATATTCGAAAATCGCGGTGCGCTACGGGGCTTATAGAGTTCCCGGAATAATTGTGAAAGCATACACTTTTTTTTGCAATAAGGCATTTCTTGATAAGCTTGTCATTTGAAAAAATGCATATAGATGTGTGTTCTTTCATTGAGTATTTTCAAGAAGTGTGGTTTTAAGAAAGTAACGTAATAACTTTTGGACTTATTGCTTTTGTTTTATAAATATGACGATATTTGTACGAAAAAGTCGCTTACGCTACTACGACTTTAACTTCGAATTAGCAGTGGCGTGCAGTGGTTCTCCACGGAGGGTAGGTCAAGCATACTGAAACAAAAAAAAACTAATTCGCGCAACATCACTGTTTCTAAATAATTACCTCTATTCAGTGCTGTTAATAATAATAATTCTTTATTTCAGACATATTGTCCACTTTTTTAGTAACAAATTGACTTATACTCTATGTTAGTAAGAAATAAATTAGAAGATAATGATTCATCGTGGCCGCGAAAAGCTAATTCTTGTTTTTCCAAAAAGCATACGACATCGATCAGTCTTTGAAAAGTATTTCTATTCCTATCTACTTTAGAATTATGCCTTTCTATATCTAATCTTAACTGGCTGTTAATACTAGTTTCAATACGTGATTTACCAAATGTATTTAACTTTAAGCAAGCCTCTAGATGTTTTTCTCATGCATTCATGTTTTTTTTGGTCATGCTTTGTTGCTGAAGAATGAAAATTATGCAAATCAATATATCCCTCATTCCACATACTGGAAGTATTAAACAAAATGCACGGAAAACAAAATAATTTATTTGTGTGTATACAGCCACACAGGCAGTTATATGATGCATTATTTTGAGGATTGAAATGACGAGTACGAGATGAATTATCATATTTTTGGATTAATTCTCGTAATTCGGGCACACATCTACCTTTTGACACAACTTATCATTAACGATAATTGCGAAAACTTACTGCTTTGAACTTCTAACAAACATACATTATCGGCGCAAACTTCACAACAGAACACCATTCTTAGGTAAATAAAAAAAAAACAACAAATAATATTTAAACTACTTTACGTTTCAAAACGAATTACTTATAACTTATTAAGATATAAGAAGTAAAACATTCAAGATCGGATATAAATTGCGTGTCACATGAAACAATATGGCTTCCCTAATAAAAATATAATTTCTAATTTGTCGATAAAAAAACACTACCAATTAAAATTGTATCAATTCCATACCGTGTTCTTCCACAACAGGGGCTACCAAATTTTGCTAGATAATACAGTCCAGGGTTGCCGAAACTTATTTTCCAAACTCCCCAAAAATCAAAGCGAAATTTCCCAAATATGAGGAGAAAAATAAAACATTATGAAGTTTTTAATTATTTTTATAGGGCATTTGCTATTCCTTACAATTTATATTTTTTTTTTGAAGGTATAAATTCGACAATACCACCGTTTTTTTTTTAATTGTCTCTAGTAGTCATTAAGGAAACTATCGTGTCTGTGTGTAGTCTGTTTCTCAAATTCCCCGCAATTCGGGGAATTGTCCAATAATTGGGAACCCTGGTCTTCATTACTTTTCATTCATTAAATCTTGACTTTACGCACAGCCAATCACAGGACGCGGTGGCCAGCTCTAGTCGCAGTAGTTACGCCTATAATTTAAACCATGTCAATAGTGTGTGCCGTTCATACACACGAAAATATACACTAGTGTGCGTAAATTTATCAATGGGATTTAGGCTGGCCGAGTGCTTGCCTAATAAGTACCGAGCTCCGTCGAACTGTGAGTTACGTCACACGGGCGCGTACATTTTGTATTATTGTATTACATAGTTAAAATAAATGCATTTGGCGTTGTTGGTAGGGTAGGCTAGGCCTAATTGCCTCTATGGACGGCACGCCCCTGCGAATTAGCAATATATTACGTACTAAACATATACACTTATTTACATATTGCACTAAACCCTATATTATCTGGTAGCTTATTTCATAACAATTTCAATGACATAGGGTTTGTAGAGCTACGATGCGTATTTTCTGAGATATCGTAGTTTTAGTGAACGTTTGCGTTTTTCGGCCCGTTACTCTACGACCGAGGCGCGGAATGGCGTGACGTATGACGGGTTCAACTCGAATCGTTGAGCTCCTTATGTTCTGAGTTGAGCTGCAAAACTACGTCAGTGGTCACGCATTTGTCAAAATGCGGGCACTGACTGGACAGGTTCACTCAATCTGTGTGGTTATGTCATCAAAATACCATTTCAGACACCAATCGACATGGTCTTCACATGATCTGACCATGATTATGTTTGAACTTTAAAAGAGACTGTGATCGCTGAGTTTGTTTCGGACTTTCTTCTCAGAGCAGTCAGATAGGAAACACATCTAGTTTTAAAAAATATGATTGATGTGTTAAAGTGTTTGTATAAACCTACTTTCAGAAATAAAATTTTAATTTATCATTATAATTTATTTAATATAAAAACACTTACCTACCCTGGCTTTTGCACCTTTCCTGGACAAAACTGGCTACTTTTTCTAAACTTTTTTGTATCGTTAAAGGCGCGAATCTTCGTCAACAGGATGCCCAGCAATGACAGAATGCCTTGTTTCTAAATAGTACAAAACAAAGTTGCTTTTCATGTCTGTCTGTTTATGTGCCAAGTTCTTCTCAACTACACACAATGGATGTTGATGCGGTTTTGCTTCTCAACTACACAATGGATGTCGATGCGGTTTTCATGAATATATATGTGTGGGATGTATACAAAATGTATATTAAACTTAGTTATAGCACAGAAATCTCAAAGTTTTGACGTCACCATTTCACCGGTGCGAAGCAGGCGTCAGTATTTGATATGGCGATTAAAGCAATGTTCTGTCTCTTACAAAAATTGGCACCTCGCCGCTTATATTATAGGTCTCTCAAATATCTGGTTTAAAATGTTACAACACACTTACACATACAAACAGCATGACTAAGTTAAACCCAAAAAAGACCCTCGAGGCCAATGCTTCGAGGGCCTTTTTACCGAGGATGCTGGCGGCATTTCCTCGCTGAATTACAATGCTGATGCGTCGCGCGAGAAAGACGCGAGCTTTTCGGTTAACAGTTACATCAACCAGTTGATTAGCAATTTCCGCAAATAAATTATGCGCACTGGGACCCCACGGACCGAGGGTCGCGACTCCAAATGGTACAAAGTTGTACTCTCTGCTAATGCCTCTATATTTTATAAGTTTTAGATTTTCGGCATTTGCCGCCGCTACTTCCGCTTTAGAAGTAGTCCGTTGGAGTTGAGACGGTGCCAGTATGTCTACACAGGTAGCGTTCCACACAAGCATCCGTCCCAAACTCCACGGAACCAAAGACACACCATCAGGTCTTTTGCCATCATGTCTGACAATGCCAGTCGGCTCAAGAAGAGCAGGCACATTGATGCTGGCAAGAGACCGGTGTCATTAAGTGTCGCATGTCTTGAAAAGCGGCACTTTTGGCTGTACTCTTTTGACAACAAAGTCCGTGGTGACCCAGTCGGTCCACGTCCGTGCCACAAGGGCATATGTGTGGAGTGCATACCGTGACGGCATTTCAGTACAATTCCTCGAAGGCCTTTTTTAGGTTTAACTTAGTTTTAATTTCATTTTGTTAATATTAATAATCATCTTGTAAAGTGTTAACGGCATGGCTTACTTTGATGATATTCTTTCATTTTCAGACTCCTGTAATGTCGGTGCCATTCTCGTTCATGGTAGTCATGCTAATATTATTGTTGGCTCAAGTGTTACTGTACTGCTACTTTGGTAACTTGGTGCAATACGAGGTAAGTCTATTTAAAGTAAACCCTTAAATAAAAAACCGGCCCAGTGCATGTCGGACCACGCGCAATGAAGCGTTCTAGTTGGGATGAATTTATACCAAGAAGAAACTTAACTTTGTGGTTGCAAAAATGTTCTGCCATACATTGATATGGTACGTCACGGTCAATTCTCTAACTGCAAATGTAAGTTTGTAATCGCTAAAAAAAGTGACAAAACTTCAAATTAACGATTTTCGGAATTTTTCATTTATTTGTGCCGTGTGACCTTGCCAAATTTCATGATTCTAGATCAACGGGATCGACATGATTCTAGTACCCTATAGATTTTGATTTATTTGCGAGTATCAAAATATGTCTTTTAATAATAATAATGTAATAGCCGTATTTTTTTATTGCGTTAACTTAGATGTTTGTTTCTTTTTTAGAGCTCTAGGGGATTTAGACCTACGTCATCATTCTCCTTGTCCCAATGTCCTTATCCCAATTTATTTGGGGTCGGCGCAACATGTCGTTTTCTTCCATACTTCTCTATTAGTTGTCATCTCGGTAGTCATCCCCTTTCTAGCCATATCATCTTTCACACAGTCCATCCATAGTTTCTTTGGTCTTCCTCTACTCTTATAGCCATCGACATTCATACTCAAGACTTTCCTCACAACATTTTCCTCATTCCTCCGCATCACATGCCCATACCATGACAACCGATTTCCGCACAACTTTTTAGTCACCGGTGCCACTTTCAGACTTCCTCTTATGTACTCATTTCTTATTCTATCCATTCGTGTCACACCACACATCGCTCTTAGCATTCTCATCTCAGCTGCATGCCTTTCATTCATCCTTTTTGTGGCCCAACATTCTGATCCATACAAGACAGCAGGTCTTACCATTGTTTTATATATCTTCCCCTTAAGTTTAAGGGGAATGAGGAAGTCGCAGATTGTTCCCGTGACCTGCTGCCATTTCATCCATCCAGTGTTAACTCTATGCTTAACCGTCCGATCTACTTCGCTATCGCTTTGCACGAGTGAACCGAGAAACCGAAAGTCAGAAGAGACTGGGAGAAGCGCGCCATCAAGCGCTATGGCTCCAGAACTGGAGAGACCGCCGAAATCGCAGAACATATATTCAGTTTTGGTTCTGCTGATTTTCAAGCCAACATTCTCCAGCTTCTGTTGCCATTTCTCCAATCTGCTCTGGATCTCAGGTCCATCTTCGCCCACAAGAACAATGTCATCGGCGAACAGCATGCACCAGGGTGCCTCTTCCTGTATGTCCGACGTCAGGGCGTCCATAATCAACAGGAACAGGTAAGGACTTAACGCCGACCCTTGGTGTAAGCCTACAGCCACACTGAACCCGTCGGTATTGCCAGCAGCCGACCGGACGTAGGTACAACATTGGCTGTACACAGCACGAATTAACTCCACATACTTCCCGGGCAAACCTTTCTCTTTCAAAGCCCACCACAACACATCCCGAGGTACCCTATCATACGCTTTCTCCAGATCAATGAACACCATGTGCTTCTCGCACAATTAGCGGAGTGCAAAAGTGGCATCCACTGTTCCTCGAACTGGCATAAACCCAAACTGGTTCTGGGTATTCTCACTCTCCTCTCGCACTCTTTTCTCTATTACTTTCTCCCATAGCTTCATACTATGTGATATGAGCTTAATCCCTCTTTAGTTGTTGCAGTCCTGAATATCACCTTTATTCTTGAAGATGGGAACTAGCGAACTATTGCACCATTCTTGTGGGATCCCTCCTTCATGCAACAGCTTATTGAAGAATAAAGTCAGCCACATACGAGTACATCCATCTTCTTTTAAGCACTTCCATACTTCTACTGATATATCATCTGGGCCCATGGCCTTTGCATTTTTCATACTTCAAACTGCCTTCTTTACTTCATCCATGCTAATTTCCCGGGATCACTAAACCCATATTTACCTGTACCTCTTTGAGCACACCATTCCATTTATTCTCTTCATTCATTAGTTTTTCTAAATAAACCTTTCATCGTTCTTTTATTTCGTCATCTTTGGACAGAACCTTACCGGCGTCGTCTTTCATACATTTAATGTGAATTATATCTCTCATTCTCCTTTCTCTTGCTTTTGTAATCCGATAGAGCTCCTTCTGGCCTCTAGGGCAGTCCAGTGAGTCATACAACTTTTCCTGCGCCTTAGCCCTCGAAATTTCTACCGCCTCTTTTGCCTCTTTATTCCATTCTTTATAAACCTTTTTCTTATCAGCTTTCAAACTATCATTCCCGTTTTCTACACCCTGCCATTCTTTAAACGAAATTTTCTTTTCTTTAAGCATCTTTTGCACGTCTCTCATTCCACCACCATGTATCCCTTTCTATCATACCTTTCCCTTTCGATTCTCCAAACACATCTTTTGCTACTCTCATTATACAATCCGCCATCTCTTTCCAACATTCATTCACAGATTTTCTTTCCAAATCCTTCATTTCAATCATTTTATCTACCACTTGACTCTTAAACATACTGGCACATTCCTCTTCTTCTATCATACGCCATCTGGTTTTGGGTGGGGGCCGTTCCTTGTTCCTACTGGACGAGACACTGACTTTTACTTCCATTATTAGGGGTCTATGCTGTGAGACTAAATCTTCACCTGGGAGCACTTTACAGTCTTCGACTCTGTTAAGACTGTTCCGTCTTATCAGCAATTAGTCAATTTGTGTTGCGTGGCGACCACTTTTGTAGGTTATAAGATGCTCATTTTGTTTTTCGAACCACGTATTTGTTATTGCCAGGTCGATGGCCGAAGCAGCTTGCAGGAATGTCTCGACATTAGTGTTACGGTCTCCGTATCCCCAACCACCATGCACTCTCTCATACCCAAAAACTTCTCTTTTACAGTATCCTCACACCCAGACTGGGGTGCATACACACTAACTATATTAACCACTCGACTCTCCACAACCACTTTAACAGCACTCTATCGCTTACCTACTCTTTTAACATCCACCACACATTCCTTCAAGTGATTATCCAAAACTATAGATAACATATATATTATACCCACACCATTTCGCTTGCCATCGCTTCCACAGTAATAAAACTTATATCCTTCTCCTATCTCTCTAGCCATCGCACCCTTCCACTTCGTCTCTTGCAGACACACTATGTTCAGTCGTCGCCTTTTTAAAACGTCTGCTAGTTCCCTTCCTCTTCCAGTCATCGTACCTACATTCCAGCTCGCACACCTCAATCTAACTTCTCTCACTCTCCGAGCTTGCGTCTTACGTCGCACCCGCCCGTTTTGGTGCGACAACCCTTGTCCATTTCCCTCAGGAGCCTGGTGCTGCCCCTGCGCGTCGCCTGTGGGGTACGCCCTAGTCCTATCACGCATCATATTACTTCCAATCAAGTTGCTTAGGGTTTTGGCAAAGATTTACAGTCAGCCGCCTACCGGACACCTACCCTCCTTGGGAATGGTTTTGTTGGTGGTTTACCAGCCACCACGCGGGTGACCCAAGGTGCTTTAATGGTATGCACTAGGTCTCAGTTCCCTTAGTCGCCTCCTACGACACCCACGGGATGAGATGGGGTGGCCATGTTCTTAATCCGGGACCACAGGGACTTTAGACCTACGTATTTGATATTAATTTCAACTCGATACCTCTATGCCTTCCTTAGAAAAAGGGTCTTGATAGCCTGACAGACATATAGACGAACAAGCAAAGAAGTGATCCTATAAGGGTTCCATTTTAAACCTTAACTTAATAGGCTTGATGATTGAGAAAAATCCATATTTATTTATATACTAATTAACAAATCAGAATCATCAAAACCAACCACCAACTTACGTTTTGTTTGATCGGAAATGTAACCAATGTCCAATTATTAATTCACTGGAGTAATCTGACATGTGCTAGCTGTCACTTTGTGTAATAAAATGGTCATATTTATTGTATTTTAGACTTTTACACTTATTATCGTACATTTACTAGATGCGCCCCGCGGTTTCACCCACATAAGTATTGACCCCGTTGGTATATCGAGATAAAAAATATTCTATGTGTTATTACTCGTTATAAACTATCTGTGTGCCAAATTTCATCCAAATACGTTCAGTACTTTTTGCGTAACAAACATCCATCCATACATCCTTACAAACTTTAGCATTAGTAACATTAACATTCTATAATATTAGTAGGATTTTACAATTATATAAATCATTTAAATGAAACGATCACCATTACAATAAATATGACCATTTTATTACACAAAGTGACAGCTAGCACATGTCAGATTACTCCGGTGAATTAATAACGAGTCGAAACTTTAACTAACTTCATAATGCATTCTTCCAGAGTGATTCAGTAATAACGTCTGTATACTTGAGTGACTGGTTGTCGGCGTCTCCACAACTTCGCCGTCTACTCCTGGTTGCCATGCTGCGCTGGTCACAAAGCATCACTCCAACAGTTGCTGGGATCGTGCCGCTTTCCCTCACCACTTTTGTTGCGGTAAATAACTAGAGTGCCGCAAGTATAGCTATTAAATAAAATTGAACCCCCAGTTAGTAAACATTTGTGAAATTGTTTTGCGAAGTTGTATTAAAAAGATTATGACTTGGTGAAAATGGGATCACCTCGGGAGCATATCTTTTCAAACAATTTTTTTTTCTAAAATCTGTCCACAATTGACGGGAAAATCGGCGAACATACATAAAAAAAATATAAAACATCCAAATTGAGAACCTCCTCCTTTTTGGAAGTCGGTTAAAAAAACCGGCCAATGAAGGGTTCCGTAGTTGGGAAGAATTTTTTCCAAGAATAAACTTAATATTGTAGTTGTAAAATGTTCTCCCATACACTCCAACTGCAAATGTAAGTTTGTACGCAGTACGCACAATATTTATAGTTTTGTTGTTATTTATTTTTAAATAACAACAAAACTATTAATTTTAAAATGACAAAAAAAAAAATATTGGGGACCCTCACAGTAAGTTCTTTCATTTAATATATCACATGGTACAGTTTGCAAAACTTTTTTTTTAATTTTCGTATTTGCCTCCCAAAATGACGCCATCACAGAAATTCATATGTGTATCATGGGTCCATTTAATTCGGAGCAAATTGACTGTGACAGACGGACAGACAGACACACGTGATCCTATAAGCGTTCGTTCGGACGTACGGAACCCTAACAAGATGGCGGTGATAGTTCCAAATTTGGGCAAGCACTGAAAGATCCTTGTCCTACAACTTGATATGTATTTGTGGTAAAGAGAAACTTCTTATTGTATTAATTGTTGAAAGTCACTGAAATTATATAACCTTTATTTTTCAGGCGATATACTAATTAAGGGTCTTCTTTTCAGGTTCTCAGATTTGCTTACAGCATGTTTGCGATTTTGAGTACGAAATAGTAGCTTGGAATTGTTGGTATTCCTTAGCGGCGATGTTTAATTAAGTAGTTTCATTTACAACATGAATTGAACTAAAATTAGTGAGTAGATACGTAATTAGAACGCGAATAACAGTAAATAAGCACCCACATACAGCAAAAATATTGGTAATAAATAAAAATATTGCATGAATAAAAAAAACACCTTTTATTTTTTCAAGGCATCAAAATTATTTTCACCTCATGTCTTGTTTCAAAAGGTGACTTAAAATGCAATCTGTGTATGCAATGGTCCACGAGAAGTCAAGAAACAATTGCTACACCATGTATACCAATCCCAGCATCAATTCATCTACATAAACAGTAGATGGCGCAATAAGTGTGCAACTGTAGTTGTGCCTGTTTGCAGGAATTTCGGATTTCACACTCGAGCAAATGATAACTTGTACTCGTTACTGCTCGCAGCCCCACACTATGGCACGAGCACGGGGGTGTAAGAGCTCAGAATTTATAGACAGGGTCTTTTTGAGTAGGGTAACTGGTAATGCAAATTATATTAAGTAGGTGGGTATCAACATTTAGAATGGGTTAAAAAGGCACAGACGATCTTACAATAAAAACAATAAATCAAACCGTCTGATCTTCACTGCTGGATCTAATCATGTGGGTGCCTCTGCATCACCTACAGAATATAATTTTACAAAAATGTATATCAAAATGAAACCAAATTAAATACCATTAAATGTTTAAATGTACTTATTTCACGTATATTTAAACATTCAAACAGAATGCATATTGGTAGTCCTCGAGCCCAGAGGGTTTTTGAGCAAGCTTATGCAGGGCGAAAAATTGATAGCTGAGTAGATACGGCATGATGAGAGAACACCGAACACCGAATATAATTATACAAAATATATTTGAAAAGTTTCAGATAGGAGCCCCGTGGTCAGGAGACTACTTACAGATTTATAAAATTGACAAAAAATAAAGTGATCTTCTGAGCCGTCCATTTCCTTATGATCGTGTGCGTCCGAACCCATAATGACTAAAATATGCAAATCTGATGAAGAAATTGTGAGATTTCCCTAACTTTGACGACTGAAAACTCAGATTTGGACAATTTTTTAAAGGATATTCAGGGCGAATGAAAATTATTCTGAGCAATAGTGTAACATGTCCTGGGGGGTTACCATCACCTCTTATAGCAGTATTATTTCAATAATACTTCAGCGTGAGAAAGAGATGGAGCTATAAGTCCTGTATAGCTCCATCACTTTCCTGCTGTGTAGTAATATTATAATAATACTGCTATAAGAGGTGATGGTTACCCCCCTGATCGTCTATATATAAATATCTGACGGATTCATGAAGCCTTTTGATAAATATAACGATATTTCCTTGATTTAGAAAGTAGGTACCCAAACGTGGTCACAATTTTTAATTTACCTACCTAAATCTTCTAAGCCAATAGCTTTCATTACCTACTGCTTCATTTTGAGATTTGTCGGTTTTCAGAAGTTTGAAAATAGTAAATACTTGAAAGTAATGATTAAAAGTAGTCATAAGTAATAGCGAAAAACACTTAAAGGCGTCTCGACGCCGATTTTGACAACTAAAACTGCACTATTCGATTTTTGAAAAACCAATTTCCCTAGCTAGGATTCGAACACTATGATTTTGAAAAAATAAAACACAGCCTATTTATTATAGGCACTGTCCGATAATGTTGCTAATAAGAATCAAATTCTAGGAAAAAATAACACACGGCAAAGTAAAGGAAGGGGCACATTTTTAACAAAACACAATTATTTTAAGTTAGCAACTATTTTTATGTATAACTTCCTAGTATATAAGTTATGTGGTCGTTTTCACTGAAGCAGTAGTTATTTGCTTGTTAACTAATGTATTAATATAATAAATAATATTTTTTTATTTGATTTAAGTTGATCTTAAAAATTTACAATTCCAACTTTTCGCCCTTATATGCTTGCTCAAGAATCCTTTGGGTTCCCGTACCATATAGTCTTAATCTCATGCGACGTTCAGTCACCAGCCATGAAAGCTTAAGAGTCTTTCCTATCTGTGACTTTGTGAGATCTGTGTTAAAGTCGACAGGTAGCCCAAAGGATTCTCTATTATTACCTAATGTAGCTGCGGCCGAGCGCTGTTTCCTCCATATTGTGTAGATTATTATCTTATCTCTCATACATGATTCCTTATGAATATATATCTTGCTTTGCCCATTGATCCCACCATCCCACGCATGGATGATCTGCTTCATGCTGCTAAGCCAACGCCTTTCATATCGACCCTGGATTTACGCGCTGGCTACTGGCAAGTTAAAGTTAAACTTGAGGATCAGGACAAGACGGCATTCGGCTTCTGGGAACGTACCGTGTAGTTTTATTTATCGTCGTACCTACATAATACTTTGTGAACTGGAATAAACTCATTGCTTTTATATATTGTCCTTATGTTTCAATCGTACCCGCTTCATAAATATATTATTGAGATAGTTCAGGCAAAAAGCAGTCGAAAAATGTTAGTTTTCGTTCATAAAGTAACAAAATAATTTTTAAAATTTAATAAAAGTTTTCAGTTTTTCTAATCTGTTTTATAACACCATGAAATAGTAGCCGCCATGATATTACATCATACGGCTGTGTAAACTGTCAACTGATCGGCGTATAATAGGCTTTGTACTTTTATTATTTTCGTAACCAACGTAATTTAAATTTAATTAACAGCACACCAACGATAGAGCTAATACAAACTCATTTTAAATTTATTATCATACATAATATCTGTGCATTTGTTTACACAGCCAACGGACGTCATAGCCACAGAGCAATATGACGTCCACTGCATCCAGCGTTTTCGTCAAACTACGCGCGAAATTTGAAAATGAATAATGTAGATGCGCTTATATGACACTTATCAATAGAAATGTTTTTTGTTTTTTTTTTTTGTGGCATAATTATAGAATTTAATTGAGACACTTTTCAAAAATGGGTGTAATATCCTGTTGTTTTTTTGTGTTCCTTGAAATGTATTAAAAAAAAAAGATGGCGGCGTTAGTTACGATTTTGCCCACGCGCGATTTCGTAAGATATGACATTAGTGAAGCATCTTCGTACAACTTTTCAAGATACCCTGACCTATATCCTGGTGGACTTCTCATGCACACAGTTATGAAAAATATAGGTAAGATATTGCATATGTCTGATTATTATTTGCAACATATACGAATAACTCAAGATAAAAGAAGAAGATTAATTCAGTTAGTAGGTACCTAATCTTGTATTATATATTATTACTGGGAAATTGCTCTCAAAACGGTGAAGAAAAACATCGTGAGGAAACCGGCATGTGTCCTAGAACCAAAAATTCGAAGATATGTGACATCAACCAACCCGCACTGGGCCCGCGTGGTGGATTACGCCCCACTCCTTCTCACTTAGAGGAGGCCTGTGTTCCAGCAGTGGGAACATTATAGGCTGATTACGTACTGGGAAATTATCAAAGAAAAAAATGAGAAAATTAACCAAGACTAGTTAAATTAGGTAATAGGTACCTACATGTAATTTTGTTAAATAGACTGACACATCACGCAAAGACCTACAGTAGGTAACCTAACAATGATATTTGATATCGACTCAATTGCCAAGAAAAAACCGGACTTTTAAAACCCATTATATCATTGTTTTTTACAATTATATAATGGGTTTTAAAGGTCCGGTTGGCTTTCACAATTTGTAGGATAAAGTAAATAGACCCATAGGCTATCTGTTTTTCTTTCATTTCAGTCCGAAAGAGTTTCCTTCATCAAAACCCTACTTGCAGAGAAACTAAAAGACCTGAGGATAGAAATGGACCTGGGGACCCACAGTGAAACGTAATCTAAATTGTAATTAAAACCTAAGTTCAAATGTTTATTTTGCAATGAAATGGAGGGGTTATTTCGTTTATCCACCCTAAAACAGCCACCCTAAGGTGGATACTCGGAAACGCGTGTTCATCGATCCACCCCAGACGAGATGGACAAATGGAATTCGTATATTATTTTTCTTCGGATTTTCTTCCTCGGCTGTGTACATTCATTTAGATAAACATGATAGAAACTGACCCAAGATACTTAGTACACATTAACATTACGAAATTTATGTGGTTGTTTGGTATACACTCGGAGTGCCTCACAGGACTACAAATTAATTGGAATCTTGACATAAGACAATTTCAAATGAAGTTAAGGACAAACGTCAAAATTTTGTAAAGTTTTTGGAATGCTTGCCAAAAAAACGCCCAGTTTTCGCTAATTCGTCTGTTGTAGCAATGAAATTTAGAAAAAGATTGCAAATCTACATTTAAGAGACGAATTTAGCCAGGATACATAATATATGACGTCTCAATAATGACATTATGACGATGACAACACCTAAACCGCGGTCACTGTCAGACTGCATAGAAAAGAAAGAGAATCGCGATGACATAACGCTTGTAATTTATTGCAAAATATGAAGTAATTATCTATTTACTCAAAATTGAGTTGAGTAATCGAAAATAAAAAGCAACCAAGTTCTGCATTCAAATAAGACGTTCTTGTTATTAATTAAATACGTAACGTATGTTGATATTTAATACAGATATTTTGGTTTGAAACTCAAGGTAAGAGGTTAGTTTAACGTTAGTTTGTATCGAGGTTTTTTTTCAAATCGTGTTTTGGTAATAACCAAGTTCTTATAAATATGTTCAAAATTAACATATATTTTTTCCGCTACCACAAACTATACAGATTTGGCAATTTTTTTTCTTAAGACAATCCTATTTTGGTCATTTGCCTCTTGTCAGCGCCTTAAAGGTCATTTACTGGACATATTCCAGAATTTATAAATTACGAGGAAGTTTAATTTAATTTAAATGCAATACGTAATATGTTTTTTGTTTAAGTTTGTGATTATTAAAATTTTATTAAAGTATATGAGTATATTTTACTGTTGTATTGTTGACGATGACTGCACTTGGGGTAAAAAGTCGGAAGAACAAACAAAAGTGGTTTCCGATTATCCACGCCGTCTGGGGTGGATAGATGAATACGTATTCCCGAGTATCCAGTGGCTGTTTTAGGGTGGATAAACGGAATAACCTTAATGGAGAGAAAATTATATTTGCAGACATATACATTAGATTCAATCGCGACAAAGAGATAGCGAAAGTTTATAAAATAAGTATTGATTCTTTACAGAGTTGTGACAAAAACTAGAAGCCATCTTTCTTTTCCTTCTCTGTAACACTTTCAAATAATTTGTGGATATTTAATTGACCACATACACGTGTGTGTGGTCAATTAAATATCCACAAATTATTCAAAGGATGTGGATTGTAGAACTGAATACAGGGAGTATTCAGTTCTACAATCTACATCCTTCCAAGCTTCTGTAAAGGGCACTATACTAGCATCAAGATCCAAGACGTCTAAAATGAAATGACGTGTAGCTGAAACAAGCCGGCTTTATGGAGTCTAGTCACACGTTACGAATACCTACAAGTTGCTTTGTGCCTCGTGTCTTGTGTTATGTGCTTCGCAGTTATGCTACTACTTCACCCAGTAAGCAGTGAGTGGTGGATTATATAAAGGTAAAGGGAGTGGCAGTGACATCCATTTTGAATTAGGTACTGATAACCACAGGTGATCATCTCGTCAACTGTGTTGGGCGTAAATGGCAGAACCACCACTCTCGCTGCCCACACTGTTAGACAAACAAAGTTCATGTAAATAAGGTTCATCAAGGTGACATTTGGAAGGACTTCGAGACATAGACTGTTAGCAGTTACCACCTAATTTGAAAAAAAAAACTGGCGTTGAAAGGGCCTATTCACGCCGGGAAAACAGCGGCCGGCAGCAGTACGGCCGCTGCCGTAATTCACTCGCAGTAATTTTAAACTTTATCTACAGAATTAAAAGACCAATATCGCTTGAAAAGCCTGAAAAGGTCGTACGGCCGTCCGTGGTAGCCGCGAGCAGCGTCGCGGCCATGCGCGTCTTGTTAGCGGTACTACCCGCGTCGCGTCGCTGCCAGCCGCTGTCAGCCGCTGCCAGCTGCTTTCGGCCGCTTCCGGCCGCTCCCGGCCGCTGCCGGCCGCTGTAGTTCCGGTCTGAATCGGCCCTAATACATGTTCTTATTTTTTATTTGTCTATTAAGCATCTGCCCGTTTGGATGGAAAACCTATTGAAGTGGCTGGATTCTTGTTTCAAAACTAAGATCTCAGTCAGATTTCTTAAGATCTACCAACAAGTTACACATCAAGAACATTACCTAAAATAATTTTGCTTATAAAAGCAAGATTTTATTGCAGATCTCGACTTAATCACGATCTTATGCCACTAAACGAACTTTGCATTCAAAGCTAAAATAATCCCAAAAGTGCCTTATCAAAACAACAATACTATCGTCACTTATCAACCGATTGATCTTCACAATAGCCCCACATTACACCGTCCGAAAAAATCAAAGTAACATCGACTATCAGGGATAGTTTTGAGTTTCAGAGAACACTAAAATTTCCATTTTGTTCGCGACCGTTTAAGACCGGTGAATGGACTCTATTGTGTCGAGTCCATTGTGTTTTTCTATTGACCGACGGCTCATACGAGAAATGGGTGCACCGTTCATGGATTTCAATTACTGTTCTGACTATGTAACTGAAATTGCTGGATTAGTTATTTTAATAGACTATCGGGGAGCCAGGATTACCTTTCAGCTTAATTGAATTGCTTTTCGGTTTAAAAAGAATTGAATGTGTAAATGGGTGCATGTAGGGTGCTTTTCCTTTTTCTGTTTTTTATTGGAGCAGTGAGCGTTTCGTGTGGGTTGGTTTCTTAATGAAAACACGTTGTTTTCCAAACATTATAAGAATGGCAAGTATGGTAACTTAAGAATTACATACATAAACTCACGCCTTCTTCCCATGGGGGTCGGCAGAAACTATAGAACGCCACCTGCTACGCTCCTTAATTACTCCTTTTGCTTCGTTTACGTACATACATCTGGTCATACACATACGCCGGTTGCGAGTACCACGCACCTGACCTTTTTGTAGAACATCACCAATGAGGTCACTATATGTCTTCCTGGGGCGTCCCCTCCCGGCGTTTCCACTCACATCTGCCTAGGAAATACCTTTTGTTAGTCGCCTTTCATTAATCCTCTCAACATGACTAAACCAAACCAACTTAAGAACTATTGTTATGAAATCTGGAGGTGATTAATTCAATGAGACTCAAAGTTAACAAAGTTGAGGCGTATGTAGAATTATTTGAATTATAGCTCTTATGGAGCTACTTCCTCTAAAGTCGAATTATGAATTCACTGGAGTAAACTGACATGTGCTAGCTGTCACTTTGTGTATCTAATATAATGGTCATATTTATTGTATTCTAGACTTTTCCACTTATTATTACACATACATTTATTTTACACTTATATAAATCGATTAAATTAAACGATCACCATTACAATAAATATGACCATTTTAGTACATAAAGAAGACAGCTAGCACATGTTAGATTATAATATAATAGAATAGGATAGAATAGAATAGAATTCTTGTTATTATATACACCATAAAAATGACAGAGAATTAGGCCCCTCGCCCACGGCGACTTTTTGTAGCGATGCTGTCGCGCGTCCGCATCGACACAGTCGCGAAGCGGTCGCTAGCTGTGTGCCCTCGCCCACGGGCCCAGATTCAGTCGCGATGCAAACGCGATACTGTCGCGCTTCTGTCGCGATGCAAACGCGATTCAGTAATTGCACAAAGGTACCTGCGATCGCTACAGTTGCAAGATGGACTCCGTTGAGGCCACATTAGTCACGTTGTCTTGTTGTTGCTGTAGCGCGTCAGTAGCGCGTTGGCATCGCTTCTATAGCGCGTTACTAGCGCGTTGGCATCGTTTCTGTAGCGCGTTGCAAATGCGACTAACACACGTTAGTAGCGATGCTGTTGCGCGTTTACGAAACGCGCGACAGCATCGCTACAAAAAGTCGCCGTGGGCGAGGGCCCTTAATAGTTCGACTTTAAAAATCCTCATAAATTTACCTAAAGGGGGTTTTTATAGACCACATCAATCCAAATATTATATGTAATTTCTCGAACAATAAAATAATCTATTAAATTCTAAACTTCTTAATTTCAACGATGTTTAACTTTCTCCATCACGCCTGTAATACCCAAAGAGTTAGGCAGTGGTGTACCTAATAGTATACCTACACCCACATAATCCCACATTCTTCTTCATAATTACCGGCGACAGCTTCGTTCCACCCTCGCTAATTATAGGCCTCCCCTATCACAATCAGATCCATAGATCCATCTTCCATAGTAACAATCTTAATGGGAAATCTATGTAGCCAAGTACCTATAAGTGCCAATATCATTCGGCAAATTGAGCCCTGACAGCACAATGATTGCAAATTAATCAATTAACATAGTTGTAAGCTTCGTGACTCGATTATTTGATGACGTGTAAGTATGTACGACTAATTAATTATTAATGGCATAGTAATCTAATGTCGTTATATAAGATAGTAGGTACGTATCTGATTGTTGATGACAACTGCTTAATAGTTTACGATTTATGTGTGCTTATGTATGAGGTGTATGTAGGTAGGATGGTTTTTATTGTTACATTTAATGGTTACCAAACGGTCAAGTCAAATCATTTATTTCAAATCCTAGTAATAATAAAAACGTGAAAACGTGTTTTGATGTTTGGATGTTTGTTACACAATTACGCAAAAACAGCTGAACGGGTTTAGATGAAATTTGGTGCACAGATAGTTAGTATAACATATAGGATGGATTACTTTTTATCCCTGTACTACATTCCTGTGAGATTTTTGCCGACCTCCACGCGTGCAATCACTAGTAGGCACAATAAGGCACTTTTGAACGTACAAAATATAATTTATTCTAGTTGCCTTGTTAAAAGGATGATTTAAAGTTGACTTAGAATCTCCTTGCTCATTTTTACTATAATGTTCCCACTGCTGGGACACAGGCCTCCTCTCTGTGAGAGGGAGTGGGCCGTAATCCACCACGCGGGCCCAGGGCGGGATGGTAAATGTCACATGTCTTCGAATTTTTGGTTCTAGAACATGCCGGTTTTCTCAAGATGTTTTCCTTTACCGTTTTGAGAGCAGTGGTGAAGAAATAATTTACACAAAGTAAAGCGCTTGTCAGGGTTCGAACATACGACCAAAAACTGGTAAGTCGCGGCCGTTACCACTGGGCTACCACTGCTCCTAATATCCCTAAAATCGTAAAATAGTTAAGCTCTTAAATCGGTATTTTGGTAACCGTCTCTTTCTTCACAGAGGAACAAACATCTTACCGTTATTTTAAAGCAATCAACATTACATAACATCACGCCATGTTTCCCCGAAGGGTTGGGCAGAGACGTACCTGTAGTACATACACATTTCGCCAGTTATGTTTTAAGTCCCATGTAATAGGGGGCGAGCCTATTGAATCATATATCCAAAATATAATCAAACCAAAAAAGCCTTATTCATTTCATCCACTCTTAATGCAACAAATTTTTCTCGAAGTAGCTTTCTTAGAAAGAAAAATCAGTAACCCAAAAAGCAACACTCCATTTAGCCGCTACCAAGTCACTAATTCACAAAGCCAAACTCAACAAATCACTGCCCACTGCCAAAACAGGAAAACAAATCACACACTCGCTATATCTCCGTAACTTCTTACTCCACATCAAGATGTACGCGCACTATATCATACTTAAAATCAATATCCTGGCTATTGTTCCTCTTCACAGCACATATAATATGTGGCCAGTAAATCTTGTGTGGCTGTTGAAAGCCCGGCTTAGATTAGGAGGCGTTATTGAGCCGTACGTCTTGTGGTACACACTCGACACGGAGTCGGGACAAGATGCTGTTTGATAGAGGCAAGATGTAACTATAATTGAATGAATGAAAGATATTTTTGACATTATTTTAAAATAAATAGTCATAAATAAAGCCGGGCTTAGATTGAACGCGTCATTAAGCCGTATTTACATCTTGTGGTACACACTCGACACCGAGTCGGGACAAGATGCTGTTTGATAGAGGCAAGATGTAACTATAATTTAATGAATGAAAGATATTTTTGACATTATTTTAAGTTAATTGTGGGGCTTGTGGCTAAATAATAACAGCTGCACGGGTCAATCGATCAGGTTAAGCTACGCTTGCCGCGGTTGGTCCGTGGATGGGTGACCATCTTCACATACTAAGACCCCGTGCCTCGGAAAGGACGTTAAGCTGTTGGTCCTGGCTGTCATTCGTGGATCTTTGACAGTCGTAATGGGTCGTCAGAAGCCCGAAAGTCTGACAACCAGTCTTACCAAGGGGTATCGTGTTACCCAGTAACTGGGTTGTGGAGGTCAGATAGGCAATCGCTCCATGTAAAAGTACTAGTATTTAGCTGCATACGGTTAGACTGTAAGCCGACCCCAACGTAGTTGGGAAAAGGCTAGGCAGATGATGATGATTCTAAGTTAATTAGTCATAAATAAAGCCGGGCTTAGATTGAACGCGTTATTAAGCCAAATTTACATCTTGTGGTACACACTCGACACCGAGTCGGGACAAGATGCTGTTTGATAGAGGCAAGATGTAACTATAATTGAATGAATGAAAGATATTTTTGACATTATTTTAAGATAAATAGTCATAAATAAAGCCGGGCTTAGATTGAACGCGTTATTAAGCCGTATTTACATCTTGTGGTACACACTCGACACCGAGACGGGACATTATACTGCTGTTTGATAGAGATGCAGCTCTGGTTGTAGTAATTGTCAATTAAATATTTATATATTTATTTAAATATTGTTGGATTTAGAAGGAAGGGAAGATTAAAAGCGGTACTGATATAGACGAGAACTTTTTTTTGAGTCGTAAACCTAGTGGTACACACTCGACACCGAGACGGGACACGCTGCTGCTCTATGATAGATATACGATTGAAGTATCACTCAATTAAAAATGGTAGGTTTTATAATGAAAGGTAGATTAAAAGTGTGGCTAAAAAAAAATATTTGAAAAACAAAAAACCCGACTGCAAAAACACATAACTGAAAAGGGGAAAACAAGCATTATAATCTATATAATTTTGGTCTTGCAGGCGAGGATAATCAAAAGTTACACCATATTTCAGGTTATTTGACTGTCCTCGCCTGCAAGACCAAAATTATATAGATTATAATGCTTGTTTTCCCCTTTTCAGTTGTGTTTTTGCAGTCGGTTTGTTTGTTTTTCAAATAATTTATTTTATTTCAAGCTTTTTAGTTTTATTTATATATATTTGAAAATTACTCATTACTAGCTTTTATTTAATACCAATATTGTTGCAATTATTTTTTTAAAAAAACTTCCCCTTCTTATTTTTGTATTTTCAGATGCAATTTATAAATATTATATAGCCTATGTCACTCCCACAATTAAGACGAATCTAAAGACACCTCATATGTTAAAATCCATCAAGTCGTTTAGGCTACAGAGCGTGCCAAAGAAATAGACATACATACATACATACCTACATACTCTCGAAAAACATTACCCTCCTGAGGCAGTCGGGTAATTAGGACGCGTTATTAGCCGTGCCAATATGTATCTTGAGGTCCACACTCGACACCGAGACACGACAAAATGATGCAGTTACTAGACGTACACCTTTGATTAAAGTATTCCTTTATCATTAAAGGTATAACAAAAGGTATTTATAAGGCAGATGTGAGTAGAAACGCCGAAAGGGGACGCCCTAGGAGGACATAATAGTGACCTAATTGGTGATGTTCTTCAGAAAGGTCAGCTGCGTAGTACTCGGAACCGGCAGGCGTATATGAGAACATAACGAAGCAAAAGGAGTAAGTAAGGAGCGTAGCAGGTGGCGTTCTATAGTTTCTGCCTACCCCCATGGGAAGAAGGCGTGAGTGTATATGATAAAGGCATAATTCAACTTTGATTAACTAAAACGCACACAGAATAATTATGATGTTTGAAATAAGCCCGGCTTAGATTAGGATGTGTTACAAGCAAGTGTACAATGCAGTTCGTGTGAGTTTTTCTTTTAACAATATAGTAAGAATAGGTACCGAATAACCTACCTACCAATGGCAATGCACGTTACATTACCGATAAGTGTAGCTACTCCAATAGATTAGAGCTTTGCCTATATTCGTTGAATAAATGATTAGAATGTGACAAAACAGTTTGTCAAATATGCAAAGAGACCCGATGGGACATGTTCCAGTAAGCTTGTGTCTGTACTATCACAGTATTATTTAGCATTTCAAATTCAAATTTACTAACTCGCACAATTCACTGGAGCTACATACATTTGCTAGGATTCGATGTTATGTAGTGTTTGGTAATATTTAGGTACTGCTGTATCATATTTCTTTTCAATTTTCTTGGAAAACGTACACACACGTACATAGTTTCGCCATGTCCGTCTGTGTCTGTCTGTATGTCCTCGGCTTAGCTCGGGACTCCTAGTACTAGAAAGCTGTAATTTGGTATAGATACACATATTAATCACAATGAAAAAGTGGTAACAAAACTGGTAAACCTCCCTTGCACGTAAAGTGGGGATGATTTATTTTTTCTCGTCTATCCCATGGTCATGGTCAGTCCGTTCAAAAATATTGCGGGTCTGTGAATACCATTTTTCGATTCAGGGATGCGTTAGCGTAATATTAAGCTTTAAAGTGCTAGTTTTTGTTAGAGTCGAGGGTCCCCCCCTGCCCGCTAAATGGTTGGTTATGGATATGTGAAAAAAATATGGCAGTAATATATATAACGAAATTAAAAGAAAAACTATCACGGCTAAGTAGGCTTTACAAGTTAACGAGTAATAGTCGACAGACTTACATTTGCAGTTGGAGAATTGACCGTGACGTATATCGATGTATGAGAGCACATGTTTTTCAACAATGTTCAGTTTGTTCTGGGATAAATTCATCCAAATTGTGCGTGGTCTGACACGCATTTGGCCGGTTTTTTTTCACAGTTTGGTTTGAAGGTTGTCTTGCTTTGATTTAGATATATTTATGTTAAAGTAGGTCAGTTTGACATTGCCAAAACAAGGCTCCACCCAGCCCTCGGAAGCCAGCTAATTACAAAACAAAAAAAACATTGCACAAAAAATTTCTAACCTCCAATGAGGCGTTAACTTCACGCCCATACGGCATGAAATTATTAATTCCGTACTCCGTAATAACGGTGCGACACATCGTCGACCGCGACAATTGAATGAGCGGCGACCGGACGAAGCGTTCGCCCAGCAATCCATTATGCAGATTGCTGGTCCGATTGCGGCATTGTCGTCGGCTCGCTCCGCCAGAATTACGTACCCAATGCGTACCCAATGCACGCCGACCTCCCGCGATCCATTTTATGGATATTGCGTCGTTGGATTAACGATTGATTGATGACTTGCAACCGAACGCGAAAAGCTGATTTGGCTTGTTTTGTTTTCAGTCACTGTGGATTAATAAACAGTAGGTAGGTACAGGTGGGTTGTAAATTGGGGGATTATCCTGTATTTAATATCTACAAATTGAATTCACTCCGAAACTGACGAAAATGACTTTCCTATTGTAATTAATTTGAATAAGAATACCCTGAGTGACACGCCACTATAGAACTTGTAATGCATGAAATAATATACTCACCGAATTCATAAGCTACTCCTTTTTGAAGTCGGTTAACGAGTCCATTGGTTGACAAGAACTAAGTTAGCTATGCATGTAACAAAGTGTAAATAATGGCATGTTTAAGTAGTTTGTTTGTTTTCCCAACTTTTGCTTCATGACTTAAGAGTATAGATTTTGTGAAGCCTAGCCGCCCTAAGCCGCAGGCATTAGCCAGTTACAATTTGCTTGTCGTAACTAATGCTTTAGTAGTTCTACTATGTAAATAGTACGTAACCCTTGTGTAAACACCGGTTTAATTTTTAAGCAGTATTAATGAAAGTTTAGTTAACACGAAAAAGGGCCACGAAATATGTAGTCAAAATTAGTAGGGTAGTTCCGGATCCCGATAATCCGTGCACTTTAGTAAAAAAACGTGAGGTTCAGTGAGGTCTGACCGTCAGCGGGCGGCGGAGACGCGGCGGTACGGTAGCGGTAGCGGTCGCGGTCACAGAGTGCATCACCCAATCCCTGCGGATTTAGTTTACCCCCACACTTCGGCTCCACTTCATCCTCGACCGAGGCTGGAAGTCATGAATACATAATTATTTCTCGGCTATTAATATTTTTACCCGCCCCCGTGGCGTTGATTGCCTTTTGAATTTATTACAACCCCGCGATAGGCCATTTTCGTATTTATTAAGACCACCTGCCATGCCCACGGTGCGCTGCTCTCTGAGTGAATTATGAGCCAACGGATTTTGCTAATAGAATATTTTATTTCGCCAGTCTCTCTGTGGTTAAGCGGATTTATTTTCGCGAAAATTGTATTGAAAGTATGGAGGGGGTTTCGGATAGATTTGATATCTTTGTACGCACGTAAAGCGGGCCGATTGCGATTTTAAATTGTAATGCGGATACGGATAGTTCACGATTAGATATTTATAAATCGGTTTACGGATTAAGGAAGTAGTAAAACCGTGAAGTGATTTATTGGAATTCGATTCGTCTGCTTAAAGTCGACTGCATGCGATTTCTTCAACGACATTTTTGTAATTTGAATTATGTCGTTGCTGTTAAGTAACGCTACACATGCTTCCTTCCGTCCTATAAGGTAAGTTAGGTCGTGTATCATGGTTTTTTGACTCAGGGTCAAATTTACCGGTAAAATATCTAACGAAACGGGCTGCATACTGAACACTTTTTGACCTATGTCCATTGCCATAACATATACTATTCATTATACAAGGTGTCGTTTTGCATTCTCGTCAAATTCAAGGAGGTAACTATGCTGATGATTCTCGAGAAGAATCAATAATAAAATAAGTAGGTCATTTTTTTTTCTTTTTTTCATATTTTTTGGGATGAGTGAGACATGCATGTTAAAACGCGGTCCGTGTGATACCGCACTGTGCCCTTACACACACACTACCGTATACGCAACGGGGTGATTCTGCAGTGCTATTCTGTAACCTTCTCACCGTGAAAACTTAAGTGAAGTGGCCGTGGAGTGAACTGTCAGTGTCACCTGTCAGTGTAAAATATTAGAAAGGTACTTATTAAATAATCCGCACGTTTTTTATTCAAATGGCTTATGTACACAGACACACACATCGTCTAGTTAGGTTTCCACATAGTTTGTGAGGGGATAAATTCTATGGACCGTCAGCTAGGAACACTTTTAGCACTCGATCACTTGACACACTCGGTTATTTCTTCTTATTGAATATATTTGGGTTAATAACAACGCTGAATAACGTCGCACAGTCTTTACTCGACTCAATCCACTATCGCTTCTTCAAACACATCGCTGTTGGGTCATGGGATTGCGTTTATTTAATCAGTTAACTGATTATGATCAATAGAATTAGCATAAAAATATTATAAAAATCTCGATTATGATTGCAAATGTAATCTTTGGTCCATCCCTAGTATCAGTGGGATGACACTGACAGCTCACTCCACGCGAGTTTTCACGGTGAGATTTTTACAGAATCGACATGCAGTTCTGTGAAAGTGGTGTATTCTAAAATACTTTCAAACTTAAGTAACTAAAAAAACAAGTAGGTGCATAGTTTTTTGTTTTATGTATTTTGTTTTTTTCTACTCTTACACACGGTGTTTACATCTCTTTGTCTACTGTCCTATCGCAGGAATGCTGGAAGAGATTTCTTTAGAAATAAGCACGTATACCTTTGTACGTATTTTTCTGTTCCGTTTCTTCTTGTCTGTTTATATGTGTGTACATAAACTGTTAAATAAATAAATAAATATTTATGACTTTTTTGTTACCATTGAGAGTGTTCAACGGCTACTGACAAGGTTTTTCATCAATAAGAGAAAACAAATATACTTCGAAAATATATTCAAATATAGTTGCTCCGGTAAAAGAAACTACTAAAGCAAATCAAAAACCGAAAAGACAGCCGCACCATTTATTCCCATTCACAATAGAATACTTAAATAAATACCCTCACCGTAACTCCATAAAACAATACATCAAGAACAAACGATCATATTGACGTTCGCCATTCGGCTCTAAGCTAACAATATCAATTTTCCGTCAGTACATAGCTACTGATATTGCCCACATCGGTCCTGATTGCAAAGTGTTGCCAGTTAACAGATAAACACCGGTGCATGCGCGAATGTTTGTGGATTGCTCTCATTAGCGGAATGAGGTCGCTAATATAACTGCTAACCGTTTTACTGGGTGTGAGCTTCAACAAAGAGATAGTTTCGTTCATTTGGAAATAAAATGAAGCTGGTTGGAAATATTTGTGCGCTCAGGAAGAAAATGTTAAATTATTTATTTTTCTTTGGTAAAGTTGCTTGATTATGACGGTGAAGTACAGACTGCCTCTACTTCTCCTGTGGTTTATAATTGTACCCTATTACCGATACAAGGCAACCATGAAAAACCTCTTTGAAGTCTTTTTTTTTTTTGCCAGCAGCTTTTTGTTTTGGGTGGGAAATTATCAAATTCTCCCGCCCTGGGTGGAGCGGGAGGGTGAGTCAGACTCTTACTGACTAAAACCCACCCGTGTTCCTTCCGTTGCCTGTGTTGCCAAGGGCCTAGGTATCCCTTTCGGACTTTCCCGCGACCCCGGCAAGCATTGGCCCTAGTGGACCCCAACACTTGTGCTCACATCTCTTTGAGGCGCGCGTGTAACACAATGTGCCGTCGACCCGGGCCTGGTCCTTATCGAACGGCGAGCTACACATTGCTCGCAGTTTGCAAGCCCGCGCCTACAGTGGCCGGAAATCCGCCTGGGATTCCCGACGCCCAGGGCGTCTCCTGCGGCGGCTAGGGGCGAGAAGGCACGAAATTTGCCGTTCCCACAACCATCCCGCCTCCTTCTTTGCGAGCATTACTGCTTCGCAGAAGAAGGCGACGGCTGCCCATGCCCTCTCGCTCCGTACCATGGCCGGACGCGAGAGATCTCCGCCGCCGATCGCCTCCACGAGGACACGGCAGTGCTCTGCTCAAGCTGGGCAGACCTCTATCGTATGCTTCACCGTGTCCTCAGGGCGATCCATACAGTGATATGATAACACCCTATTGCCACCAGCTTAAGAGTGCAATTTACTTCAGTTATAAAGTAACTTAACAAGCATAATTACCTAGTATTCGTTCTTAAAGGCACGTGCTGACTAGCGCGACATCACGAGCGCGACAGACAGCAATATCAATGTCCCTGTGATATCGCCCCAGTCTGGATAAGCCTTGAATCGTTTCATGAATGAGAAACTTATGTTCAACAATAGCTAACCCCAATTTGAAACAAATTACAAAACTTTTAGAGTACGACCCCCATAAATATATTTTACTTTTAGCAAACCCCCTGAAAACAAAACTAACTGAAACAGTAATAAAACTAAAACCCATCTCCTGGAATCGCAATACATTTAAATCTACACTTGAATCCCTAATTCCCTTGATATACCTGCTTCCACTGTTTCATGTTTAATTAGGCGTGAACAAATACGTACGATGAACAAATGGCCCCGGGCTAGCTCCTTTGTCCTTCTCTATATATCCCGCAACTTTCTTGCGGCCGCACCGAAGCGACTTTGAGACCGCAACCCGCATCGTGAAACGGTTTAATTTTAATAATTCAGTGTAAAAGGTGGGTCTTTCGTTAGCTCTCGTAGAAATAATGGGTACGGCACAAAGTTAACAGTAATTATAGTTTAACAAAGACTAGGTAAGGTGTGGATTTAGAGGCGATTTGAGTTAAAAGGTTGTTTGATGTTACGGTTAACAGAGCTCACAGAAAAAAAAGTTACTCTCACAATCTAACCCTCACTACCCTGCCGAGCGAACATTTTGTTCGGTGCAAATGTTTATTTATTTATTTATACATCCTTTATTGTACACCAGATTATACATTACAAAAATAAAAATAAAATGATCGACTACAAAATGAGTCTGCAACCTCTCTCCGACAGTCATTTCTCCTTTGGACTGATTACCGACAGGACGTTTCGTTTTTGAGAGATTCGTCGATAGATCGTTTCACCTATATGACGTTTCGCCGACAGAACCTTTTCTAAGCGTCACTTTCGACGACAGTAATAGAAGGGATCTGGCGCTCGGCGGTCGCTGCCACGACACGCAGGAGACATGACTGTCGGAGAACGGTTGCAGACCCCTACAAAATATACAATGGGCGGCCTTATCGCTTACTGCGATCTCTTCCAGGAAAACATGGAATGGACAGTGATTTTCTGGTCATAAAATGAGGTTGTCTTTGGTGCAAATAAAAAGTATATAATTACAATATAATATAATAGATACACAGATAATTATATGCTATGTAATAGATACATAGATACATACATACTAACTACATATATAAGCAACGAAAATAAATGTAGACTATAGATAGTTTAATACAGCTATCAACGTGAACAAAATCACAACGAAAAATAATGTAAGTAGTAGTTTGCTGTTTAGTTATTTATTTATTTATTTATTAATTCGCTAGTACACTTACATTTTTATACATATACATAATCAGCCTATAATGTTCCCACTGCTGGGACACAGGCCTCCTCACTTCGAGAGGAAGTGGGCCGTAATCTACCACGCGGGCCCGGTGCGGGTTGGTAGGTAGATGTCAAGACTCCTACATACTGAGGCGATATCGCGGGCGCGACAGGCATATTGCTGCGTGTCGCGCCCGCGATATTGCCTCAGTATGTAGGAGCATTCATGTCTTTAAATTTTTGGTTCTAGGATATGCCGGTCTCCCCACGATGTTTTCCTTGACCGTTTTGAGAGCAGTGGTGTTGAAATATGTAATTTACACAAAGTAAAACGCCTGCCAGGGTTCGAATCTACGTACCTCGTAGGTCGCGGCCATTACCACTGGGGCACCACTGCTCATTTTTATACATATACGGTGCACCAAAATCATCGACCACATAATTTAGAGAGTTATAACAAACTTTTTTTTTTTTTGGTGGGAAATCATTAAATAACTTCTTCCGCTCTGGGCGGAGCGGGAGGGTGTGTCAGACTCTTACTGACTAAAACCCACCCGTATTCCTTCCTGTTACCTGTGTTGCGGGGGCCTCCGTGACCCATAAGTACCTTCCCGCGACCCCGGCAGGCATCGACCCTAGTGGACCCCTACCTATGTGCTGACGACATCTCTTTATGGCGCGCGTGGAATACAACGCGCCGTCGACCTTGGCCTGGTCTTTACCGGACGGTGAGCTACCCATTGCTCACCGTCCGCAAGCCCGCGCCTACGGTGGCCGGAAATCCGCCCGGGATTCCCGACGCCCTGGGCGTCTCCTACGGCGGCTAGGGGCCAGAGGGCGCGAAATTTGCCTTTCCGTCAACCGTCCCACCTCCTCCTTCGCGAGCATTCCTGCTTCGCAGAAGGAGGTGACGGCTGCCCATGCCCTCTCGCTCCGTACCATGGCCTGAACCAGGGCCGGACGCGAGAGATCTCTGCCACCGATCGCCCCTACGAGGACACGGCGGTGCTCTGCCCAAGCCGGGCAGACCTCCACCGTATGCTCCACCGTGTCCTCCGGGCGATCTACACAGTGGTGACACCCGGGCATTTCCTCCCGCCTTATCCGACACAGGAACCTCCCGAAGCTGCCGTGTCCGGTGAGGACCTGCGTCAGGCGGAAGGTGAGGACGCCGTGGCGCCTCTCTAGCCACTCCTCAAAGAGGGGACTTATCGCCGCAATCGTGGCGTGCCCAGCACTGGGTTGCGACAACCGTACTTTCCATGACGCCATGAGATCCCGCCGGAGCTGTGCCGCGATTTCTCGCGGCGTTATAACAAAATTAAGTTCTTAATTAAAATGAATCAGCAACAAAAATAACGAGGGTATTTAGCGAAATATTTATCTATTACTAAATAAACGAGCGAACATCGGTTACCGATAAGACCCTGACCGTCCTTAAATGAAAAAGTGGTAGAGAGGTAGTGGCTAAGTACAATGACCAATGCCAATGTTCAATGTTGTGTCTGTGTGTGTGTGAATTATCTGCCAATGTTCGCTGCCACTACAACGAGAAAACGAACACAGAACAAATGCTCGCTCGCCGTGACGTCATTTTCACTGAAAGACTGAGCGAGCGAGCGTTCGCCGAGTCCAACCGATCATCACTAAACAAACATGTTCGCTCGCTCAAGTGTTTTCATTTACCGCGCGAACAAACCCTTGCTCGCTCCGAACTATTGAGAAGGCAAAGTGAAAACGCAGCTTCAGACAAATAATAATTCCACTTATTTCTTTTGTGGATTGTTTTAAAAGACAAGTTTATGTGAAACGGTTGCCTGTTCTTCTCCATACGAAAATACCTTTTAGAAGAGTCAATTAGAATCAATTACATTTTTGTTCTAAATTTTGTCATGCCTTTTTTTATTGCCCCATTTGAAATAAACGATTTGAAGAGCAGTAGCCTGATACCTCCAGTGAGCATAAAACTACACTTTTACGATGATCACTAGTTCTTTGTACAGCTTGGTGATTATCACAAGCACCTCCTCAGTTTTAAACTCGGTTAAACGAATCTTGTGTAGCTAAAGTTTCGTACTTTTTGTTCAGTTAGACAAAAGTAAGCATGCACTTTCATCTGCACACGACCAAGTTAACCGTTTTAGGGCCCATAAAAAGAGCATAGAGAAAGCGCAGTGCACTTTGGGCACAACTAAATGCTAATTTGATCGTCGCTTTGAGTTCATTTTCGAAAATTTGTACATAATATTACAAGCTTCTGAGTTCTTGGTCCTTATTGTCTTTTTGTGGTGCTTCTACTTTCATTGGAGGCTACAGAATTTAACGACTAGAAGACCAAAGACAATTTAGAATCAAATAACCGTTTTTTTTTAACTTTAAACGGTTCTAGGTATCTAATCAAGGTAACAGCCATTGGTAGGGGAGAAAGTAAGAAGAATCTTAGGATGAAATCAGACTATAACTGATAACACTGATCCGGACATATTTCTAAGCTAGCGATCGATAAGTATTAGCTAAGGAGCAGCAGCAGTTAGATAGGCCAACCTTACGAAATATTTCGGGTAGACCAGCAGGCTTCTGCCGGGGTCGCGGGAAGGTACTAATGGGTCACCGAGGCCCCTGGCAACACAGGCAACAAGAAGGAATACGGGTGGGTTTTAGTCAGTAAGCGTCTGACACACCCTCCCGCTCCGCCCAGAGCGGGAGAAGTTATTTGATGATTTCCCATCCAAAAAAAAAAATGACCAGCAGGCTTAGCATGACACTTTCTATTTCTTCGAAGAATAGACACGGCTCTTTCTATACAAAGTGACATTTCGTTTCTCCTTTTTTGACATCCCACCGTAGAAATCGTTCTACATAAAAAAAGGACCTAGACGAAGATCGTTAGAAACGAAAGACAAAATGACAGATTGTAGAAGGATAAGATATGTCAAAAATGGAGAAATAAAATGTCACTTTGTATAGAAATAGCCGTGTCTATTCTTCGAAGAAATAGTGAGTGTCATGCTAAGCCTGCAGCACCATAACTGCGTAACTCACATCCTTCATATGTCACACTATTCTTATATTCATATAGGTATCACACTCACACTATTACACACACTCGCGCACACACACATACCCGAACCCACTCGCATACATCGTACAAGTGCGCCCCTTTTAAGGGCTTCCGCAGTAAACAAGAAACCCTGATAGTTTCGCCGTGTCCGTCTGTATGTCTTTTGTGTGTCAGACTCTTACTGACTAAAACCCACCCGTATTCCTTCCTGTTGCCTGTGTTGCGGGGGCCTCGGTGACCCATAAGTACCTTCCCGCGACCCCGGCAGGCATCGGCTCTAGTGGACCCCTACCTTTGTGCTGACGACATCTGTTTGAGGCACGCGTGGAATACAACGCGCCGTCGACTCGGGCCTGGTCCTTACCGGACGGTGAGCTACCCATTGCTCACCGTCCGCAAGCCCGCGTCTGTCTGTCTGTCCCCGCTGTAGCTCAGAGACGCTTAGTACTAGAAAACTGTTTGGCATAGGTATACATAAGACTATCTAAGACTATCTTTGCATTGTATAAATTCAACCTACGTTGTATTGTATAATTGCATTGCACAGGTGTGAGTACTATGTATAATAGAGCTACCATTTACCGGTTATGTAATTGACTTGAATGGGCCCTGGCGGCTGAGAGTATGTCATGCTCACTCAGATGTCTCGCTGACGGTGGCGCGTGTGTTGGATCATTTAGCTCCCTTCAAAATGGTTGAGCTGAATGGTGCTAATCCATGCGTCATGCTCGTGAACGGGCGCCGTTAGTTGGGACTGGTCACCTCTTAGCGTCCTCGGCTTATTTGTAATTATTTTATTTAGAAATTGTTTTTGTTTCTCTTTCTACTATGGACGCGTTTTTTATTTTACATCGTCCTCACATTTGGTTATAATTTCAACATTATTTTTGTACTAATCTTTATGTATCAATTTAATTTAAAAGAGTGTCCATGGAGTTTCTTGCCCGTTCTTCTCCATAGGTACTATCGGCCAATCTTCCGCATGCTCACCTCTAAGGCGATAATCGTATAGCACGGCTCACGACTCGATCGCCCGATGCAAGCGTTTTGGCCAATGGGATGCATGAAGCGTATTTTAGCCGTGTTTGTATTAATGTAATTATGTATAGTGTGTGTGACAGTCACACTAGGCGCGTGCTATGCTCACTTGTTTGTAAGACATTTTTTTAATGGGCACGGCCAGCGAGAGCGCTTTATGAATTGTTATTGTTGACAAGAAGTAATTTCGTACTAATATCTTCCGTTTGGTTTAGAAAATGTATTATTGGTATTGCTATACGCGTACCCTAAAAAAACTTTATTTAGCATTTTTGTTTACCACTTTGCCAAATTACAGCTTTCTAGTAAGAGTCTGTGAGTTAAGCCGGGGACAGACAGACAGACAGACGGTCATGGCGAAACTATAAGAGTTCCTTGTTGACTACGGAACCCTAAAACGAAGCAAGTTACGTAGTTTTGTTAGAAATTGTCATTTGCTATCTCTTTCTTTTATTGCTGTTTTGATTAAAATAGCAAAATTACTTACAGTAGTATTTGAACCATTACTTGGCGCAGTTTATACAATGTTATCAGATTTTTTTATTATTGCTGTCGCAACTTTTGCAACTGCAATAAAAATAAGTTCATTATCTAAGCACCATTGTTATTCAGTGGGAACGTCAGAACATCTGGTTAAACAATAGATCGGCTTTATAGAACGGCCATAAAATACGGTCGCAAAAAATTACGAAATATTTCTTCAACACACTTGCTTGTAAAGTGACTCAGAAATTCAGCTTATTATATAGAAGTATTTTTACTTTACATTTCTTTTTTCAATATACGCAGAGTTTGTCCAAAAACAATGAATATTTTTGAGAAAAAAAAATTCGTTACATCAGATAAATCAATCATCAAAATTATCATCATTTCATAAAATTATATATTTTTCAATACATATTAACCTTAATTTGCTTATTCAAAACATTATTTTGTTTATTATATTTTTTATATAGGCTGTTTAGCGGTTTTTCCAGCGCCTTTATTTACACCTGCGGCGCGCGGGATAAACAAAACAAGCGCGGTATTTTCCAGAAATACTTGTTAACGTTTTCATTGTGTGGTTAATTATTATCAAAAATGTTGACTTCAATTAGGAAAGAAGAGCGAAGAGCAACGCGTAGATTTAACCCCCCGGAAATACTAATCTAGGCACGAAACGCTAGTGACAGCCTGTTGCCTGCAAAATCTAGAGAGAAATACCTAGCGGCGTACGAAACTAATAACAATACCAGTCTCTTTTTTTCCTCTCAAGTTGAAAACCGTCGTATGAAACGCGCACACACTCGACTCCCTTATCGCGCTCGCTCGCCCTCGGCTCGCGCGAATAATACCGGCTCGTGCAGTGAGTAACCAACATACCACACATATTTATATTTTTTGTTACACGCCCTATACTCACACAAATTCATATTGTCTCTAATTGGACGAAACCAGGAAGGGGTGTGGTTTGTCACTAGCTGCGCTTGCCGCAGAAATATTTTCTAAAGTGAGCATGCTTAAGTTTTGCCAATAGTACCTACTACGCTTTGGAATGGGCAACTAGCTTCATATTTCTAACTGACCGACTCCTTGACAATTCAAAAGTGCCTGTATATGGTTTAATTGAAATAAATGCTTTGAGTTTGAGTTTTGAGTTTGAATCACGCCCACGAAGTGTAAAAATAAAATCTTGAAAATTTGTATAAAGCAATAATTGGTTTAATATACAAATTTACTATAGAGAATGGTAAATGTTGCCGTTATGATGACAAACGTTTTTCTTAAAACTGTTGTCTTTCACCCCTGTAGTTGCAATACACCCCAGTTTACGGTACTTATAATAACATTATATCATACTTAAAAGATTATAAAAACGAAAAATAAATAAAGCAGCATTGTACTCGTAGGAACTGACAGGTAAGTATCCTTAGACCGTTGTTCATACCGTTGTATTTATTTTACGGTTGATTGCAGTTTGGATTTCATTTAGTTCTCTGTTTATTTAGGTTTAAGTTCATTAAACTGAGATGTGCTCCTTGACTGAGAGATGTCTTGTCAAGTTTTGAGCGATGTGGCTGTAGTCGCGAGAGGATTAATTGATTATTGGCAGGTTAATCTTATCCGTGTCTTCTATTCAAATAATTGCTTGTAGCGGATGAACAGGAGATAGTTTCGGAAATAAAAACAAAAACTTGGTTCACTTGGTCATAAACATCAAATTTTGAATCAGTCACCTGCAAGCACATCTTTAAAAGAGGAAGTTAATAAATTGAATGTCCTATATTCCGATTTTTAATT
The DNA here is from genome assembly GCA_905333075.3 of Atethmia centrago. Lineage (NCBI taxonomy): Eukaryota > Metazoa > Arthropoda > Insecta > Lepidoptera > Noctuidae > Atethmia > Atethmia centrago. The sequence goes on along the minus strand of HG995374.1, from coordinate 21,647,970 downwards.
TGCTAGACTAAAAATACTAGAAATGACATTTAGTGTCGACATAAAAATAACCTAGTAAATAATCCAGTTACCGAGTGACTCTCACCAAGGACAACTGAATCAGTCTCCTTTAAGGCTCCTACATACTGGCGCGACTTGTCGCGCGACGCGTCGCGACGCAAAGGCACCGCTTGTAGCGCTACACGCGGTGTCTTTGTATCGCGACGCGTCGCGCGACAAGTCGCGCCAGTATGTAGAAGCCTTTAATGTCGTCGTGTTGTCTTCTTGTATAAAATACTAGCTGCATCCCGCGGTCTCAACCGCATAAGTCTCGATCCCGTGGGAATATCGGTATAAAAATATCATATATCCTATTCCAAGTCATGGTCAGCCCATGTGCCAAATTTCATCTAAATCCGTTCAGCCATCATAGCTTAAAAGCGTAAGAAACAAACAATCTCACTTTCGCATACATACCTACTCGTAATATTAGTTAGGTAGGATTAGGATTTATTGTGTTATTTTTAAAAAGCGGCCAAGTGCGTGTTAGACCACGCACAATGAAGGGTTTCGTAGTTGGGAATGTTGGGATGAATTTATCCCAAAAACAAACTTAACACTGTAGTTGAAAAACTTGTTCTCTCATACATCGACATACGTCACAGTTAATTCTGCAATTGCAAATTAAAGTTGGTCGACTATTACTCGTTAACTTGTAAAGCCTACTTAGCTGTGATAGTTTTCCTTTTAATTTCATTACTTGTACTACTGCCATGTTTTTTTTTTTACATCTCCATAAACAACCATTTAGCTGGCATGGCGGGGTTGACTCTAACAAAAATTAGCATGTTAAAGCTTAATATTACGCAAACGGTTCCCTAAATCAAGAAATGGTATTCACAGACCCGCAATATTTTTAAAGGACTATCCATGATTATGGGATATTTTTTTTTTTTTCTTTTTTTTTTTTTGGCGAGTAAAAAAACATCATACATATACGTGCAAGGGAGGTTTACCACTTCTGTTACCACTTTATCGGCGTGATAATTATGTGCCCATGCTAAATTACAGCTTTCTGTACTAAGTACTAAGAGTCCCCAGCTAAGCCGAGGGCAGACAGACACAGACGGACACGGCGAAACTATAAGCGTTCCTTATTGACTACGAAACCCTCAAAATAATACATTTTCAAGAAAATTTTAAAAACTATGGTACAGCAGTACCTAAATATTACCAAACACTACATAATATCGAATCCTAGCAAATGTATGTAGCTCCAGTGAATTGTGCGAGTTAGTAAATTTGAATTTGAAATGCTAAATAATACCGTGATAGTACAGACACAAGCTTACTGGAACATGTCCCATCGGGTCCCTTTGCATATTTGACAAACTGTTTTGTCACATTCTAATAATTTATTCAACGAATGTAGGCAAAGGTCTACTTTATTGGAGTAGCTACACTTCTCGGTAATGTAACGTGCATTGCCACTATTAGGTAGGTTGAACGACCTATCCAACGATACCCCACACCACGGGATAGTAGAGAAAAAAAATATCATCCCCACATTACGTGCATGGGAGGTTCCCTAAAAAACATTTTTTTTTCATGTTTTTATTTTATCACTTTGTCGACGTAATTAATATGTATACCTATGCCAAATTACAGCTTTCTTATACGATGCATCGCTTTTTTTTTTTTTTTGAGGGTGGGAAATCATCAAATAACTTCTCCCGCTCTGGGCGGAGCGGGAGGGTGTGTCAGACTCTTACTGACTAAAACCCACCCGTATTCCTTCCTGTTGCCTGTGTTGCTGGGGCCTCGGTGACCCATAAGTACCTTCCCGCGACCCCAGCAGGCATCGGCCCTAGTGGACCCCTACTATATGTGCTGACGACATCTCTTTGAGGCGCGCGTGGAATACGACGCGCCGTCGACCCGGGCCTGGTCCTTACCGGACGGTGAGCTACCCATTGCTCACCGTCCGCAACGATGCATCGCTACAGTGGGGATAGACAGACAGACAGACAGGCAGATGGACATGGCGAAACTATAAGGGTTCCTTGTTTACTACGGAACCCTAAAAAGGGTCGATCAAAACTGTTATTTTGGTCTAGCAAAATTAAAAATCAGAGTTTATGAGAAAATTGTATGTGCGTAGCACTTATTCTCGGGACAGGCTTTCCACAGGTTGATCAAACTATGTACATTAATGTTAATTATGGATATCGCTAACGTAGTTTGAGCACGACTTCCCTACGAGCAAGTACATGTACATTTTTATTCATATGTTATTTCGTTAATAACACAAATCTCCAATATGTTATTACCTACCTACTTATCCACGAGTCAATCAATATGCCTTAATCAGCCTTTTCCCACCTGCGTTGGGGTCGGTTTCCTGTATAGCCGGATGCAGCTGAATATCAGTATTTTACATAGAGCGACTGCCTATCTGACCTCCACAACTTACTTATCTACGGGTGTTGTAATTAATTGCAAGGTAAAACCAATGAGCTGTGGTTAAAATCAACAATAAACCCATCCACATTAACATGCTGTTACGTCCTGTAGTACCGACGACGCAGCTGTACGTGTCCCCTTTGCACCACTCTAGGAAGACTGAGGACATCGTAGAGACCAACTGAACCTTGAGGGTGGAGAAGTTGGAGGCGCGCCATAACACCAATTTCAAGTCGTTCGTGGTACGTGTTCCGTCTCATCATTAGGTGACCTTCCTCAAGGAAAAGTTTTGGCCGAAAAGTGTGGTGTATCCGGCGTTTCCGCGGCCAGCTACGCGACACCTCGCAGCTTAATGGCTCCTATATACTGAGGCGATATCGCGGGCGCGACAGGCATATTGCTGCCTTTCGCGCCCGCGATATCGCCTCAGTATGCAGGAGCCTTAACACGACGCCGTCACTTCGTGTGCGCAATAGTCTTTAAGTTTGTTGTATAAAATATGTGTTAGTTATTAGTTATTGTTTTTATACTTATATATGTATTGTGTTTTTATGGGCCTTGGTTACCTGAAATAAAGGATATTATTATTATTAATGCTTTATCTAGCTTTATTATGCTTATTAGCATAACATTAAGGCTCTAGTGATTATCTCCAACACATCACATGTCGCTTTTGTAAAAGACGTCGCCTCATTACTTATGCAGCATCCCATTATGTGTAGCTTTAATATTAATAATAAAGACAAGGGATCTCGTCATTTTCATCAGCTTAAGACTGCGTCTGATAGAGGACTTAGTCAACTTGTGAAACTCAAAGCCTTCCCAAACTACTACATTGTATAAAATTAGCGAGCTTGTTCACTGGACATGGTTTGATTTTAATACGAACTAGTAGAATTAAATTAGGTAATTTGTAAGGACTGTTAAACATCGACATTATTATGTTCTTTAACTATTGTCAAACTAGAAGCATTTATTTCAATAAAACCATTTACAGGCACTATTGAATTGTCAAGTCGGTATCTGCTTCACTCTTAGAATGTTTTGCTTTATAGCCAGCCAGTCATTTCTTATCTTTCTTCGTCTACACCGGAACCTAAACCAACAGGCTCAATCGCAGATACTGTCGAAAATGAGAACATTAGATTTTTTGTCCCTAAATTTACTTATGTGCTTCGCTGTAGCCCTTTTTGGAAACATCCCAATTTGCTTTCACCGATAGACGATTTAGTCAAAACTAGTTTAGAAATTATTTTAAATATTCATCTCAATGAACCATCTTAGTTACAAGCATCCCTCCCTATTCGGTTTGGCGGCTTAGGAGTCCGCAAAGTTTCGTGTGTTGCTTCTCCAGCCTTTTTGTCGTCCACCCATAGCACGTCACGTCTCATAGGTAATGTCCTAAGGGCTCTGCCCGCAAACTATGAGAATGCGGGCTTGGAGGATGCCAAGAATGCTTTTAAAATTGCTTGCCCGGGTAAAGAATTTCCGGACAACCCAAAATCTCGAAGGAACTGGGACGATATTTATTGCGATTTAACATACAAATCAATTCTGAGCTGCAGTTCAGGTCCGGATCGCGCAAGACTTTTGGCGGTCGGAGACAGAGAGGCTGGTCATTGGCTACATGCCCATCCTTCTCCATATACCGGTACCTCCCTGGATCCGACCTCGCTTCGTCTGGCGACTGGTCTGCGGCTTGGGGTCACGGTATGCACTCCACACACATGCCCTTGTGACGTGGACCGACTGGGTCACCACGGACTTTGTTGTCGAAAAAGTGCAGGCAAAAGTGCCGCTTTTCAAGACATGCGACACTTAATGACATAATCCGCCGGTCTCTTGCCAGCACCAATGTGCGTGCTCTTCTTGAGCCGACTGGCATTGTCAGACATGATGGTAAAAGACCTGATGGTGTGTCTTTGGTTTCGTGGAGTTTGGGACGGATGCTTGTGTGGGACGCTACCTGTGTCGACACACTGGCACCGTCCCACCTCCAACGGACTACTTCTAAAGCGGGTGCAGCGGCTGAAAATGCCTTGGTAGAGAGTACAACTTTGTGCCCTTTGGCGTTGAGACCCTCGGTCGAGGCGAGGACGAGGGCGATGTGCGCATAAGTTATTTGCGGAAATCGCGAAACGTCTAGTTAATGTAACTGGTGACCGAAAAGCTGGCGGCTTTCTCGCGCAACGCATCAGCATTGCAATTCAGCGAGGAAATACCGCCAGCATCCTCGGTGCTTCGAGGGCCTTTTTTAGGTTTAACTTAGTTTTAATTTAATTTAGTTAATGTTAATAACCATCTAGTAATTTGATTATGTAAATAAATAATTAACATATGTCAAATAGCCGTATTATAGCCCGTTCAGATTTGAATATACGGACAATTTAAGTTGGAACTAAGCTTACTTAATGATAAATTTCCCAGGTTTTACATAAAACGGCTTTTCTATTATTGTTAAATTTCGCAGAATTTAGACTTATTTTGGCTGGCATCTCACTCAAGATTTGTTATAACTACCGTATTCACGGAATTTTAGCGTATTTTTGTATGAAACGAATTTCCTGAAACTGCGCATAATTACCAATCCTTTCGAAATTCAATGAAAACAACGCTATTTATAATAATACCATCTCGTATTTGTGTAGGTTTATTCCCATTTAATAGTAGTAACTATTCTATTAAATTCCATTACGTTGTGATAGCCACTAGTTTAGTTGGTGGGTTCGCCTGCTGCCCCCGGGCGATACACCTCAAACAGAATGCTTTGTGAATTTAACTTAGGTTTCAAAAGTAAACTCGCCTAATTGGAATATATATTTGAAATAACATGTTTAACTGAAGTTACTAGTGTTGTTTTAATGCTTTACCTCATACTCTCCTCTATTTCGATATGGAAATAATAAATGATTATTTTTAGAGATGTTTTTTTTTAGGTAGGGAAATATGTTGAGGGTTTTAGTAGCCGGTTGTTATTTAACTGAAAAGAAAATCATAGATAATGAAATAGTCTGTTCATACAAAAAAAACATCATGAAAATTTCTTGTAGTTTGGAAAGTAATATCGTTTTTTATGCATTTTTTTTCAAACTACCTAAGATATTTTCATTTTTTTTTGTATGAACAGACTATTTTATTATATAAATTATATCTCTGATTTGTTTCAAATATTCATATTTCCGTTACAAAAAATAAATATTCCCATTGAAAAGGTAATTGGTGGACTCCAATTTGACAAGAACGCGACATTTTCGTAAAAATAATATAAAACCACCTCACGCCTTGTAATAATAGCTTCTATTGGTGGGTCTAGTCGATCTGTTCAATATGTGTCTGGGTTGAGTGATCCCGCGAGTCCATTTCGAGTGGGTCCAGTTGACCAGACTCCTAGCTACGACAGCGCGCCATTTTGACAGTTGCCTTCCCCGTTGGTATGCAATGCAACATGAAATGTAACACAACAACTAGGGGAATTAGTTTCAACGTGTCTCTAAAACATCTTAAGCAAATGGGTAATAATTTGTTTTTACAGGCCGACTATGCCTGTGCTTGTTTTGTTTTACAACTTATACTCGTAAGTACCATATTTTTTTTATATGCACGTGGTACTGTGACAGTTAAATCCCGGCCAAGTTCATGTCAGACCACGCACAATGAAGGGTTTACATTGTAGTTGAAAAACATGTTCATACATTCCAACTGCAAATGTAAGTTTGTACACACAATATTGAAATTTACCATGTTATTTTAAGGCGCTGACAAGACCCAATTGACCAAAATAGGCTTCTCTTAAGAAAAAAATTGCCAAATCTGTATAGTTTGTGGTAGCGGAAAAAATATATGTTAATTTTAAACATATTTCCCAGAACTTGGTTGTTACCAAAACACGTTTTGAAAAAATATCTCGATAAAAACTAACGTTAAACTAACCTCTTACCTTGAGTTTCAATCCAAAATATCTGTATTAAATATCAACATACGTTACGTATTTAATTAATAACAAGAACGTCTTATTTGAATGCAGAACTTGGTTGTTTTTCATTTTCGATTATTCAACTCAATTTTGAGTAAATATATAATTGCTTCATATTTTTCAATAAATTACAAGCGTTGTGTCATCGCGCTTCTCTTTCTTTTTTATGCAATATGACAGTGACCGCGGTTTAGGTGTTGTCAGCGTCTTAAGAACATAAACTTCTTATAGATTTTCCTGTAACTAATGCATAAAGAACTTCTTTCCTTTTTTCTAAAAAAAAATAGGTTCAGTAGTTTCGGAGATAAGGGGGAGGAATGGTAAATTGTCATCTATTTTCTTACATTATTTTAAAAATATTTATTTTTAAATTATAAAAAATATATCTCAATTCCTTATAACAAGCCCTTTTATTTGATATGTCACACATTAAAATTTTCTAATTTGCCCCCCAAAAGTGACCCCTATAATCAAAATTAACTTATTTATGTTACATGTCCGTGTGTGGGTAACAGGAATTCATATGTGAACTAAATTTAAACTTAATCGGTCTAGTAGATTCGGAGCAAATCGGCTGTGACAGACAGACAGACACACGATTGATCCCGATGATGGTGATAAAGGTTCCGTTTTTATTTTTGAGAGACGGAACCCTAAAAATGTGTATTTTTAATAAGTAGGTACTGTAAGTCAACAGGTTGTCATCCCTAAGTAGAGCCCCTCAAGCATTGTTTTCTCTCAATATTTCACTAATAATAATACCTACATCATGGAAAATCGTCGTCGTATTCACCTCACGAAAGCAGGTTAAGCCTTCAACCGCCGCCGTCATCACGGGGCAGTTTCTAAAGTACACAAGCTGCGGAAAGTTCGAGGGTCGATATACGGTCACTTGTGGGTATCATCAAATATGGATTTATGAACATACTGAACCCAGGACAATTAGTAAGAATTTTGAATTAGCTTCAGCTTTCTGACTAAAAGACTAACTGATCGACTCCTTTTTTTGTTTTTGGGTGGGAAATTATCAGATAACTTCTCCGGCGGAGCGGAAGGGTGTGTCAGACTCTTACTGACTAAAACCCACCCGTGTTCCTTCCGTTGCCTGTGTTGCCAGGGGCCTCGGGTAACTCCCGTGAACTGACCGACTCCTTGGAAATTCAAGTGTCTGTGAATTGGTTGAATTGAAACATTTGTTTTGAGTTGGATACTATTTTTTTAATAAGTTTTTTTTTTATTCACGTATCAGTTTCAAAGCTTCTGGAGTCAGTTAAAAAAAATTTGATAGAAAAATTAATTTGAATGTGATTTGACGAAATCTAAACACTTTATCGGAGTTTGGGAGCAAATTTTTTTCAAATGTTATGTAATAGTATGTTGATCGTGTTAATCAACAGTCGATCGTAAGTAATGTCAGTGTCCCCAGTAGTAGAAGCAACATTATACTCTAAAACAAGTAATCTATTCGTGTGACCAGATAACCCGTGACATAGATGGGCATTCTACCCACCCGGTGTGGTTTAAACCGGGTGGATAATTGGGTTTTAACCCGATTTCTACCCAAATTTCGGGTGTTTATCATTTTTATATAAAAAATTAAGAAAGAAAGAAAAATATCTTATTTGGTGCGTATCGCACAAGAAATACAAAAAGTAAAAAAGGAGCATTTATAGCTAACAAAATTTATATATTTGTTCAATTCAAACAAAAATGACGTGTGTGCGACGCCAAAAAGGCTCCTATCTCAGAATAATGTTGCGATGTTTAAAAAATAAATACCGCAGCTCTAGTATTCTGATAGGTCCCGCTTTGATGCGATGTGATGATGATGTGAAAATATAACTTTACTTGTACAATAACCGTACGGACGAAACGTAATCCCTAAAAATTTGGTGAGATCGACGTATTTATTAGTTTTACTTTTTGTGAGACAATTTTTTGCACCCGTGAGACAATTTTTTGCCCTTGCACGTAATGTGGGGATATTTTTTTTTTCTCGTCTATCCCAAGGTCTGGGATATCGTTGGATAGGCCGTTCAAAAATATTATGGGTCTGTGAACACCACTCACTCAAGGATCCGCTTGCGTAATATTAAGTGTTAAAGTGCTAATTTTTGTATCGTGCCCCTCCCCCCCCCCCCCTGCCAGGTAAATGGTTGTTTATGGAGATGTGAAAAAAATCATGGCAGTAGTATCATTTATTGAAATTAAAAGGAAAACTATCACAGCTAAGTGGGCTTTACAAGTTAACGAGTAATAGTCAACCAACTTAAAATTGCAGTTGGAGAATTGATTGTGGCATATATCGATGTATAGGAGAACATGTTTTTCAACTACAATGTTAAAATTTGTTTTTGGGATAAATTCATACCAACTTCCCAACTACGGAACCCTTCATTTTTCGTGGTCCCAAAGCCCACTTAGCTGTGATAGTTTTCCTTTTAATTTCATTATATGTACTACTGCCATGAACTTTTTTACATCTCCATAAATAGCCATTTAGCTGGCAGGGGGGGGGGGGGGGCACTTGACTCTAACAAAAATTAGCACTTTAATGCTTAATAATACGCAAGCGGGTCCGTGAATCGAAAAGTGGTGTTCCCAGACTCGCAATATTTTTGAACGGCCTATCCAACGATACCCCACACCATCCCCACATTACGCCCAAGAGAGGTACACCAAAAAAAATTACTTTCAAGATTTTATTTTAGCACTTTGTCGGCGTGATTAATATCTGTGTATACGATACCTGTGCCAAATTTCAGCTTTCTAGTACTAAGCGTATCTGAGCTACTGTGAGGACAGACAGACAGATAGACGGACATGGCGAAACTATAAGGGTTCCTTGTTTACTACGGAACCCTAAAAAAACAAGAAAATACCTTTTCTGTTGATAATAAAAAAAATACTTGACAATCAATCACTATCTGATTCCACATGGTTATCGTACGACAAAATGAAATAGTTTTCTGGCTTCCCCTGATGCTGAAGATGAAGGTTCGTTGTCGTCGTCCGATATCACCTGGTCCTCTATTCAGTTTTCATTTTCTTTGTTTAATTGATCGCTATCATTAAGTTGGTCTATAAACCATGGTTGGTTTATGTATTCATCTTCACATTCTAAATATAATTGAATGTTCTCATTATTAAGAGTCCTGTTATAGCAAATAGATGAATTTTTTGTAGCTGATAGAACGCTCAGTTGCTGCTGATTTACACGAAGCTGACAGTATACGTATCGCTACTTTGCTTAGCTCAGTCGATCTACAAATTCCTTTCCACCACACAATGGGCTCAATGCTACGCACTGAGCTCCATATAAATTGACTCGCCCAAAAGTTTTCTTTACCCTTGTAACACGCCAGTTCGGCTATTACATTATGTAAACTTAGTTGCTGACCTAAATCGCTTATGAACTAGACTGAAGTTCTTCCTCTTGAGTAAGTTCAATACCCTGAATTGTAGGGTCCAGCATATACGCTGTCAAATGAATTGGTCTAATGGACATTTTTCGATGACTGCCTCGCTGGTTTAGTAGTCGTAAGCGCTACTGCTGAGCATGAGGCCCTGGGTTCAATTCCCGGGTCGGGCAAAGTGTTGTTGGGTTTTTCTATCTGAAAATTCTCAGTAGCGGCCCAGAGTCTGGATTTGTGCCCGGTTGATGGCAATAGGCTCGCCCTCTCTTACGTAGGACTTAAACATAACTGGCGAAATGTGGGTATACTACAGGTACACCTCTGGTCAACCCTGCGGGGAAACAAGGCGTGATGTTACGTATGTTTTATTTTTAATATCACTAATTTATTTATTTATTAAAACTTTATGCACAAGTAAAAAAATAATACCGTACAAAGGCGGACTTAATGCCTGAGGCATTTTCTACCAGTCAACCTTAGGGTGATACAGAGAAGACACATGGCAGGTGCAACTTAAGGGATAGATAACACGAAAATAACTATACAATACAAGAATAGATACGTAGATACATACATATAAACAGAATAAACTTTGTCAGGAGAAATAACGATCGGTAGTGGGGAAATAACGATCAGTAGAGGAGAAAACGAATCCAGCAAAATATTAGCGCTGGGATGTTTCTGCCAACTTCTTACGTATATTTTCACGTGCCTTCATTTTAAAAGACAACTGACTGGTCGCCGCCCTGATGTTCAGAGGGAGCGCATTCCAAAGAAAGACAGCCTGGACAAAGAAAGAAGAGCGAATGAAACCAGAGCGGTGAGAGAGAGAACTAATGTAATGTCATCAAATCAAGTAAACACCCAATTTTCTGGTTGTTTTCAGGTTGTAACCCAAGCACACCGTGGATTGCTCATCTATACCTGTGACAGAAGACTTCAAAATAGAATCTGCATCTCATCTTAGGTAGCCATGCATACAAAAATCGAACATCACAGCCCTTAGTATCGGTCCATTGTTCACAACATCGTAGAGCTCTCTGTGGGTACCAAACAATATTTCTAACAATGGCCGGAATTGGACGGACCGGTTTATTTGCCGGGTAAACAGGCCCGGAAGCATATCGGCCAGTGCTAGGTCGCCGGCGACGCTCACTTCGTTGACTTCCAAACGAAAATTAAAACGGATACGGTGAACAATGGCCGAAAACGAGGGCTTAGTACGAGTCGATTGATGTGTTGTTAATTACGATGAAAGGTAGCTCAGTTGATTTTTAGGAGGAACGTTCATTCATTAGGGATGGTTTGGTTATTTGTGAGTTTGTTGATTCGACGTATTTTTGATAAAACTGGTGGGAAAACTCTACAGTCTTACTTACTGGTTAATTTGCAACTTATCATGTCATGTTATCGCCACATAAGAAACACCTTTTGCTCGTTTAAGTTTCCAAGGGAGCGACTGAGTGCTAGATCTTATGGCGACAACCAAATACTGAGCAAGAAAGAAAGATAGAAAGAAAAAGTATTTATTGAGACTCGCACAGGAGATTACAAATTAAACTAAAAACACTCATAGAAACATAAAAAAAATGAAAGAAAAGAAGAAGAAGAAGAGAAAACAAGAACTACAGAACTACTGAGAAGTTTGTGCAGCAGGTATTTCATTGTTGCCATGCTTCAAGACAAACCTTTATTTAGTATTCACACAGTCAATCACACACAGATAAAGAATAACTTATATGCATTTCGAACAAGAAAAAACGCAAAATATGAAGAAAACAAAACTCGGAATATTTTGGCGAGGTTTCTAATAGACTTCTAATTGGCTTTCACCGTAAACCGTAGTACACACAGTACTACAACCGTAGTGCACAGTGCTCATTTAATTAGTGCACAACAGAACAATGCTTGCAACATGATGTTCCGTGCGTCGTCTCACTGAGATTTCAACCCTCTAATTGCTATTGTAATACGATGCGGCCTCATTGTAACCCCCAGAATACCCGTGGAGCCATTTTGGTAGAACAAACTCGACCACTGCTAAACCAACCTGTACCATCGGAATTCGTATTGTGTTGATATTGGACCAATCCATACAGTTTGAAAGCCACATTTTTAACTAACTACAACTCCGCACAAAAAGCTTTGTTATAAAGCTTTACAATATACTCTGTGTACGTAGGTTCATACTCGATGAAATGTTCCAACGATACTTGATAATTCATAAAACATACAAAGCTCCATGAAATTGGCAACTTTCACGAATTGTTACCGAATGGAAATATTGAATTTATAAACTAAATACACTACGTTGTTCGCTGAAGGTTTAATCATGGAAATACCGCATCGATTTTCAATATGTTCTTATGGAAAATGTTAACGGTTTTAGTACAGCATTGTGATTTTTTCTTTTGTGATTGTTTTGATACGGGAAATATTTTTTTTTTCATTTTAGGAAAATATTCACAATACTTTGTGCAATAGAAAAAAAAACCGGCCAAGTGCATGTTGACGGAATGACGGGTTCCGTAGTTGTGTTGAATATATCCCAAGAATAAAGTTAACATTGAACATGTTCCCCTCATAACCGATGTTGACTGCCTCGTTGGTCTAGTGGTCGCAAGCGCTACTGTTAAGCATGAGGTCCTGGGTTCGATTCCCGGGTCAGGCAAAGTGTTATTGGGTTTTTCTATCTGGAATTTCTCAGTGGCAGCCCGGAGTCTGGATTTGTTCCCGGTTGATGGCAATAGGCTCGCCCCCTATTACATGGGCCTTAAAAATATAACTGGCGAAATGTGGGTGTACTACAGGTACACCTCTGCCCACCCGTTCGGGGAAACAAGGCGTGATGTTATGTTGTTTTATGTTATGTTCCCCATTCGTTCCAACTGCAAATGTAAGTTTGAACGCACAATTTTGAGTGATTTACCATTTTATTTTAAGACCATGGACTTCTTATAGGTTTTCCTGTAATCTATAAGTATAGAACTATTTTTCTGTATTTTTTTTTTCAAAATTTTAGGATCTGCAGTTTCCAAGATAAAGAGTAAATTTTCATCGATTTTCTGTAATAATTATTTAAAATATATTTGAATTCCCAACTTCTTTCATATGATATGGTATATGACACACAGTACAATTTGCAAAACTTTTTTTTGTGTCACAGAAATTGATGTGTACCAAAATTTCAACTTAATTGGTCCATTAGATTCGGAGCAAATTGGCTTTGAAAGACGGACAGACATACTCTAATAATACCCTTATTAATAAATTGAAAGCAAGTGACAACCCTGAATTGAAAAAAAAATAGGAATTAAGACACAACACACAAAATCCTGCTGTATTATAATACAGCAGGATTTTTTTCTAAATGTGTTCCTATATAGATAGATAGATAAAACATTTATTAAGTGCACACAAAAGACATAGCACAACACACAATAGCACAATTCATGGATAACAAATCAAGCACAACACACAATAGCACAATTCATGGATAACAAATCACAGGAATATATATAAAAACAAGGTGCCAATATAAAAAAAAAGAAAAACATGTATTCTTTAAGCAGGTTTTTCTTTTTTTTTTGTATATTTTTTGAATAGAGTGACATTATGACATACTTCAATTAATTATCGAACAAGGTGTGGTGTGCGTCTCAAGGTTGCACCAAATGGGAGTCCAGCTCAGCATGTGTCAGGCAAATATACCTGACGCTGATATTCTGCTGGTTCCCTGCAGTGACATACGGACGTCGAGCAGACGAGATACATTGGTGTTGTGATAAAGTGTTATGCGTGGAGTGAAATTGTGTAAGTATTCGTACTTAAAATGATGTATTCTACAGTAAAGTCTTGTATTGGGAAACTTTCTTTTTTTTCTTTCTTTTTTTTTCTTTCTTTTTTTTCTTTCTTTTATATACAGGTTGAAATTGAAAACTTGCGACAAACTGAAATGGGACATTGTATACATCATTATTAACAACTTTTACTAAGGGACCAAAGCTGTAATCCCAAAAAAAAAATCTGCTTTTCCTACATTTTGATGAGGTATTGCGAACATAAATGTAGGGGACAGCAGTTTTTTTTTTTGGGATTGCAGCTTTGGTCCCTTAGTAAAAGATGTTCATAATGATGAGTACAATCTCCCATTTCCATTTGTCGCATGTTTTCAATGTCACCCTGTATACATATAAAGAAATTATTACAGAGCTTACTTTTCCGATATTTTACCTTTTCCGATATTCACATAATGTAAATCTGACTTTTTTGTTTAACTGGGCTAGCGAGAAGGAGATAAGAAGTATTACAAACGTTAAGGAAGCATTAAGGAAGGAAATTTACAAGCGAAAAATTCTTTGAAACCACTAATTGATTTGAGAAAATTCTTCATACGCCTTTTCAGCACCCAGAAGAAGAATAAGTTCCTCATTTTTTCCTAGCACTTGGCCTTAATTAGCACAGTTAAATGAAGTAGATATGTTCCATTTGAGATTAATATACGAGACGATTAATATCCATTATTCGATTAGCGCGTATATACGTAGAATGGCCTATTAAGCTTGATGCATTAGCTTAATTCGAATGATTATTCATGACGATTCCGTGAGGGGGAAGGTAAAACTCAATATGTGTGGATCAGATGGCATGCTCAATGTTCATACGTTTTATAATTTCATGTGTGGATAGAAAAAGGGAGGGATGATATTTCATTTGTGAATTTAAAGCGGCGATGCTACAAATTCTTCGATGTTTAAAAGTATAAATTACTGCTGTCTTTTTTAGAATATGGATCTCACAGACTTGAGCAGAAAAAGGTGGATGTAGAAATACTAACTATTGAATTTAAAGAAAGCTTTACTGACTGAACACAATCAACTGCTTAAAAACAGTATGCTAATATAACCATTTAACACATGATAGTGTCTTACTAGGTATGTAAACAGGTAGTTATTTGGCACTTATTTGAAAATCCAAATTCAAAAACTAAAAAAAAATCATAGACATTTTGGTTCTTGGTACTGACGTCATAAGCCTGAACTATTTCGCTATAAGTATTAGAAACCTGAAGACCAACATAGCCATCGCATTAGCGACATTTAATTACACAGACACTGAAAAATTGCTAGATGTAATGCAATAAGCTTATTAGTGTTAAATCAATATTTATTTTAAAATATAATTAATATGCATCAATGTACAGTAACATATTGTCCACTAAAGCACTCAGCGTTGTTAAGTGATGGCCTGAAACACAGGTTTGAATAAATATAATTATTATTATTGAAATGCGAAACCTGCTAACCTGAAAATTATGAAAATCATATGATTGGATGCTACATTTAACCTATTATTCACCTGAAATAGTTCAGGCATCAGTATGTAGTCAGTGTGTAGTCATTGTATTATTGAACACAAAGTGTATAATTTACCCCTAATTAGGGTAATAATGCGATTCATCCAATATTCATGAGTTCAAGGCGATTGGCGCCGAGATGTCACCGGTATCAAATCAATTGTGAAGCGATCGCTAAAAAGTTGTTGTGATTGAATAGATACTGTAAGGAAATTTGAAAACTCTCTTCAATGACAACATTATTATTTATTCATAATTTTATTTACGAGTATATTAGACAAGATTAGAAAGTACACGAGCAGTGGTGGCCCAGTGGTAACGACCGCAACTTACGAGTTGTATGACGTACGTTCGAACCCAGACAGGCGCTTTACATAATCAGCCTATAATGTTCCCACAACTGGGACACGGGCCTCCTCTCTGTGAGAGGGAGTGGGCCGTAATCTACCACGCGGGCCCAGTGCGGGTTGGTAGATATCACATGATTTCGAATTTTTGGTTCTAGGACATGCCGGTTCCCTCACAATGTTTTCCTTCACCGTTTTGAGAGCAGTGGTGATGAAATTATTTCCACAAAGTAAAGGCCCGCAAAGTAAGGGCCCGCGTGGTAGATTACGGCCCACTATCTCTCACCGAGACTCCTCTCGGTACCTGTGTCCCAACAGTGGGAACGTTATAAGCTGACAGTACACTGGCACGAGCGGCCTAACACAAACCACGATATTATATTCCAGTTATATGGATTTGTTTCCGCATTGGTATCGAAAGTAATGAACAATTTATATGTACCCGTCGGTATACGTAACTCGTACCTATACAGATTAGATTTTTCAGACCGGGCAGAAAGAGCAACTACCTTAACTGTTGTAGCTGTCCTTAAAGAAAATAAATGTTGTATACAATTTAATCTTAAACTAACATGGACCAGTGAACTCCCTTGCATACAGACAGTATGCAAGGGAGTTCACTGGTCCAAACTCACAGAACACCAGACATATACGCATAATTTTACTCCATTCATCCGTAAACACATCCATGTGTAAGTATATAAGTATCGACGGGTATATATTTAGCAAATCAAAAACTCAACACCTTTAAAAAACCGACCAGGTGCGTGTCGAACCACGCACAATGAAGGGTTCCGTAGTTGGGATGAATTTATCTCAAAAACAAACTTAACATTATAATTGAAATACATGTTCTCCCATACATCGATATACGTCACGGTCAATTCTCCAACTGCAAATTTAAGTTGGTCGACTATTAGTCCTTAACTTGTAAAGCCTACTTAGCTGTGATAGTTTTCCTTTTAATTTCGTTATATATATAATACTGCCATGAGTTTTTCCATATATCCAAAAATAACCATTTACGTGGAGGCAAGTGCCCCCACTTGACTCTAAACTTGAACAAAAATGTACACTTTAAAGCTTAATATTACGCAAACGAATCCCTGAATCGAAAAATGGTTTTCACAGACCCACAATATTTTTAAACGGCGTATCAAACAATTCCCCACACCATGAGATAGACGAGAAAAAAATATCATCCCCATTTTACGTGTAAGGGAGGTATTTGAATTGAGAGAATCTTGATGATGGAGAAATGAACAAGAAGAAAAGTACATCATGTTTTTAATCGATCTCTTTGCAAAACCCTCAAAGTCAAATAGAATTGTCTGATTTTGAAGTAGCGTACTTTGAAATCAGACACAGTTTGAGACCTTACCTCATCATTTGCCTAGCGTTTTTCCAACAATGTTGAGGACGGCTTCTAAAAAACGCCTTCGTGGTGGATACCAGTATTTTACAGGGAGCTACTGCCTATTTGACCTCCACAAACCAGTAACTGCAGTGTAACTCGTTGGCAAGACTGGTTGCCAGACTTGCCAACGAGCCGCGAGCTTGCTTCCGTGCCTTCAGATGACCCGTAACGACTGTCAAAGCTCTACGAATGCTTTCCGAGGCACAGAGGGGCCTCAATATGTAATGGATGGTCACCCATCCACGAACCGACCTCAGCAAGCGTCGCTTAACCTTGAAGATAAACCGACTATTATTATTTAGCCACGAACCCCTTACGCACCAATGTTTACAATTTCAGCCTATATAAAATTTATAGATCCAAATGCGTATTAGACGCAGACGCAAGTTGAAAGGTTCCTCTGAAAGCTTAACTAAGCGAGCTACCTACTCAATCATTCAAAAGCGTTAATTGCTTCTTCCAAAACTCGGATAATCCTGAATAAACCTTTCGCTAAAGCTAATGGTGCCTATATTTTATAGATAGAGCCTTGTTTAGACGTGTATCATGTACCTTTTTATTGTTTTTGATGAGATGGAGTTGAGGTTGTTGTCTCAGCGTAGGTTATTTAATTTGATTGAATAATTTGTTAGAAAAAATCACAACCAGTTTTGTACTCGTTATTGGTCCTAAGACCTGTTTTAAAACTAACTGATGAAAATGTGAACAGATGGATCAGAAACTGTTTCTGTGGGTGCTTTAAATTCGGTGCTTTATTGCTTTGCAAAGAAAAACGTAACCTCGATAGCTTACGTTTTTTTTTGCAAAGCAATAAATAAAAAATAAAAAGCTGATGTTGCTTTGCAAAGACAGACGATTCTGTCTTTGCAAAGCAACATCAGCTTTTTGACAAGTTTTGTGACAATTTGTGAAACCAAATACTCATACTACACCTATTTGACATTATGGTTATGGAAAGTTATGGTTGAGAAAGATTAAACAACGGGAATGTTGTGTGTAACAAAAACAGCCCGTCTATCTTTGCCTATTGTATTTTGAAGTCATATGAGTAAAATTTTATTAAATCTAGTAAAAATTGAATTGAATTTTTCAGTTCTATTGTGATCTCGTCGATCATAAGTCGAATTAAAGACGTTTTGTTCTGGCGATGTTCTCCAATGAAACTACGTGACAGGTACGCAGTTAGATACTTACTTAATACTTAAGGCTCCGTGCACGAAAAAAACCCTATTTTGTAAATTTGATATCTAATTGTAAGAAAATGTTTGAAAAAATTTAAACATTAAGTCAGTGTCACTATAAAAGTACCTACAGTTTTCGTGGCGCTACACAATTCGTGTAAGTCACAGCACCAGTTAATAGTTTCATCACTTTTGCGCTCTCGAAAATATAGTTTATTTCGCCATTGATTTACTTAATTAAGACAAAATATTATCATAAAATAAAATTTCGACTTTATTTTAAGGACAGCAGAAGAACAATGTGTGATATTTTTTCCATATTCACCATAAAACAACATCCAAAGTCAACACACTAAGGCATAATTTTGTAAAAATAACAAAACAAACATTTAATTTTATCTTACAAATTAAAAAAAAACACTGTTAAAAATTCTTATCAGCTTAAAAAAGAAACATAACAAATGCGAATTATATACAACGCGTAATAAAGACTAGGTGGCGACACGGATAATAAAATAAAACATAAAGCATTTAGACGTAGGCTGGCAATACTCCCCGAAACGCGTTTTAAATTTCGACCTCCTCGTAAAATGCGGCAATTGAAACGGTTTAATATTGCTCTCTGCGTAAATTTCTGGGGCCACTTTACGCGGTTGCAAAACCTTGCTTAATGTATACCTAATAAAAACTATAAAAGTTGCGGTTCGATGCTTCACTTTGCCATAAAAAAATTGTTTTGAATATGGATTTACCGATTTTGGGTTGGAATACCATACCATACCAACCTTTCTTATTGACCTTTCTTTATATTATTTAGCAAAGACGTTCCCAAACTCTTTAGACGTTCCTAGGAACGTCTAGAGGGTTTGGGAACGTCTTTATTTTAGCGCTCTCTGGCGATGGTCAAGAGAATTTGTAGAGTACTTACCTACTTCATCCAAACAACTAAATCTGTCTTTTTAACATTGAATAAAATGTTTATCAGTTGAAATTCCAATTTTTCTTAAAATCAAAAGAAATGATAGAAGTTACCTACCTAATTATGTAACTCCATTTAAAACACATACACTATTAGTTATTCACTATTCAATCTGTAACATCGTAAACATCTATTAGTTAATTAATAATTCTTCACATTTAGTAAGCCATATTGTTATTGAAATTGGCCATCAGTTTAAGCTGAACGGATTTTGCCATTAGGTGTTATGAATAAGAGATGTGAAGCCTATATGTACGGGCTGATGACAACACCTACATATTCTGCATTGTACACGTCACACTATATTCGTCAGATTACTGAAATGTTTACATGATAAGTGACTTTTACTTAATGTATTATGAGTAGTTTACATAATTTTAAACTGTACATACCTACATACATAATCTCTCTCTCCTCTCTTTGAGAGGGAGTGGGCCGGCCCATAATCCCCGTTGGTAGATGTTACATGTCTTCGAATTTTTGGTTCTAGGACATGCCGGTTTCCTCACGATATTTTCCTTCTCCGTTTTGAGAGCAGTGGTGATGAAATAAATTACACAAAGTAAAGCGCCTGTCTGGGTTCGAACTTACGAACTACAACTCGTAAGTCGCGGCCATTACCACTGGGCCACCACACTGCTCCTTTTTGAACTGTCAAAATAAGTATTTGAGAATAAAATTACAAGTAAGTTCTCTATACACTCATGTTGAAACGATTGATGCAAAGCAATTGGATTTTGGGACTTAAGGTTGTAATTTCCACAATCGAAACACAAAACATGTGCTTTTTCAGCTTATTTTAGACTTAGCTCTACCAGCAGGCTCAGCACGGGAACCGTAAAGAAGAGTTTTGTTTACGGAAGAGTAGACAAAAATGACGTTACCGAAGACATCTGTCTACAGAAAGATGACAGTTTTCTACCGAGAAATGTAGACAAGCGATTTCTATTCTTCAGTAGAATAGAAATAGAAAGCGTCATGCTAAGCCTGCCGGGTGGAAACGCCTGGGAGGATGACCAATGATTTCAAATAGGTTCATTATGTAACTACATTCATGTAACAAGATATTGTATTCTTATCAAATATCTAAATACTTACATAAATGTTATTACATGAATCAACTGCCTACCCAGAAGTATCACAATGAGATAAATCTTTAGAAGAGTAACGATTGAGTTTTTTAAATACCTCTCAGATTAATATCTAATTTAAAAATCAAAATATTAAGATGAGAGAAGACAAAGCTTACCTACAACAAAGTACGAAACAAAATATTTTGATACCCATTATTTGATCTGGCAACACAACTTCGCAGACTGTTAAACAAAAACTTTTCTTTACAGAAAACAACAAAATATCACCACAAAAACCGTTAAGCTTATTAAAATGAACAAGGGGGAGCAATTGAATAATGAATAAACACAATTTATTGTCGACAAAGCAAGTTTCTTTGCCGCTCCGTGGTAAATAAATATCGGTAGGAGTCCACAAGCCTCTTATCTGTCGATTGAAAAGTTCCAGTGGGAAAACTATAGAGCGTTACTTGAGAAACTCGAATGGAACTCGAATGATAATGCTTATTAGGTGAAATTGGTGTTTGCTCACAGTGCATTTTGCTGCTGTTTGCTTGGGGAGTTGTGGATGACTTATAAACGTTGGTTGTTGGATTTATTTATTGCAAGTTGGTTTTGAAGCTGCTTCAAGGTTGTGTTACGTGTTAGGTAGCTGAGAAATAATATATACGGGACTTAAATAAGATTTCTAAATATTAATTTTGTACCCGAACCATGCATCCTATCAGCGTGATGTAACTAAAGTCTAAATGAACTTACACTTTCATTTTTATTCCGATTTAAACCGAATGCGGAAGAGTTAGGAAATCTGAAAAAGCTTTACAGGCTTCAGAGCTTGTAGGTGAAAATCATTCCGAATAGGTACTACACATCATAGCATAGCTAAGTCATATTTAGTTTAAGGATAGCTAAGTCATGTTTAGTTCATAGCATAGCTAAGTTATATTCCGTTCATAGCATAGCTTTTTTTTTTGGGTGGGAAATCATCAAATAACTTCTCCCGCTCTGGGCGGAGCGGGAAGGTGTGTCAGACTCTTACTAACTAAAACCCACCCATATTCCTTCCTGTTGCCTGTGTTGCCAGGAGCCTCGGTGACCCATAAGTACCTTCCCGTGACCCCGGCAGTCATAGCATAGCTAAGTCATATTTAGTTCATTGCATAGCTAAGTCATATTTAGTTCATAGCATAGCTAAGTTATATTCCGTTCATAGCACAGCTAAGTCAAATTTAATTAATTGCATAGCTAAGTCATATTTAGTTCATTGCATAGCTAAGTCATATTTAGTTCATTGCATAGCTAAGTCATATTTAATCCATAGCATAGCTAAGTCATATTCCGTTCATAACTTAGCTCAGTCATATTTAGTTCATAGCATAGCTAAGTTATATTCCGTTCATAGTACAGCTAAGTATATTTAATTAATTGCATATCTAAGTTATATTCCGTTCATAGCACAGCTAAGTCATATTCGGTTCATAGCATAGCTAAGTCAAATTTAGTTATTTCTTGCTTTAATTTGGAATGACGAAACTTTAGCTAATCCTCATAGCTATAGTCACCAGATATCTCTACTCTCTGTCCCAATAAAAACAGATAAGTGGTAGGTACAACCAGCATTTTTAACAAAATTTAAGAACAAATGGAACCATTAGTAAACCAGAAGGGTTTGCGGGGAGGGGGGGCAAAACGAAGCCGGCGGGGCAATACGAAGTCGGTGGGGCAATCGAGTCAACCGTTTAGCGTAACCGCGGCTCGGGGCGACATAAAAACGCTATTTGTAACTACTGCCGAGTCGATTGTCTGAAGACTTTTCTAGACTGTACTAGATTTTAGTTAGTTGTACAAGCTAGATAGGTACCTACTTAGGTAGGAAAGCAGCTTATGTGTTTTTGTGATGTATCTGTTGTTATAGAATTGTTGTTTATAAGAAGATTAGGTACTGAGGACGAATGTTTTTAAAAGTTTTTTTTTTGTGGTAGGCATCGTATTTCTGTCTGATGGAAAATTATTATTATGAGAAAGCTTTTGATTGTTTTTATTTTTATTTCAATGAAAATGCATGAATATTACCTACCTAACTACAGAATCTGTTTGTTGTAAGCAGAGGTCGGAGTAGGTAGATTGATTTAAGGTCGTTGACGTCAAACGTAGAGGATAATATGGATATGCCTCCAAAATACCGGAACTTCAAATTTATTGTGATATTTGTTCCGGAATTTTGAAATTAGCACGAATTTGGGTTTAAGGTGAAAAACGTATTAATAATATCAATCTACGCTACCAGTGTTAGCTAATGGTGAAAGAAATTAGTATTTTATTTTATACAAAAATACCTTGGAATTGTTACACCGTATTTTGTCCTTTACTGTTGAATTAGAAATGACGCTTGACAGTATGAAACAAAACTTAGACAGGGCCTTTTGTTTCTTATTCTCATGTTCATCTATGTTCACAACGCATTGACCACACGCAACGACCAATCAGAAGCAAGTATCCTGTATGACTCATTGGGTGTTTGTTAGAACAATGCGCGCGCGCTGTGTTCCAGGTTAGCCTATCTGTATGTTTTTTATTTTATTTTATTCCATAATTCCAATTCCGGAACTTTTTCCGGTACTTCCCGCACATTATGGATAAAATGGCATGTCCATATTATAATATCTTGACGCAAGTATATAAAATCAATCTACCTACTCCGATCTCTGGTTATAAGTTAGTAACTGCAACTACGGTAACTTCAAGATTCGTTGTCACACATATTCATATTCTTATTCATAAACTTTTTACCTAGATTTTTCCTTGTTTTCTTTTGATACTTGTCTGTAAAATTTAGAAAGTAAGAATAACTAGCTTTTACAAGCAAACAATAGTCCTTCATTTTCAGATTACCACCTTAGCAGTTAATTTCTACGAGGGATGTACAAATACAATACATACCTTCAAGATACTGATTTTATAACACTCGTATCCAGGATACCTTTCTTTACTTGACGTGACTTTGTTTGACCTTTTTACACGACTGCCAAAAAAAAGAGTGTTATGTTTTCAGGGTTCATGTATGTTTGTGAGTTTCTTTATTCCACCATAACTCATAGACGGCTTAACCGACATCAATGTATGTGGTATCGTTAGAAGCGTCGCGTTATCGCGGGTTTCATAGGCTTAAAATTTAAATAATATAATAGGGAAGCCATGGTTCATGATTTTTTTTTCTTTCATAAAAATTTTACTTCTTATTCTATCATCGTCGAAGTATTTTTGCATAGTACATAAAAAAATATATACCTAACAGTAGTATTCAGTATGAATTCGTTCACTAATAAAGTAATAACATAACAAAAGAAATTAAATTAAAGTTAAGTTAATTAAAATCGTTTTATCACTAAAAGGTATAAAATAAAAAATAAATAATTATAAAATTAAAAACACGCAGGCGCCTTGTCAAAAAGTAAATCACAAAAAGGGAACTAAAAAATTAAAAACAAGCTAAACGATTTTGAACTGAATACCAATCTTTTCAGCGAATCTGGGGGACCTGTAAAGAACTGTTCCAAGGAACCGTCTCCCATTTTTACCATGCATTTTCGGCATCATTTCAGCTCGTTAACATCCACCTCATCATAGTCATCTCACTGACTTAATAATTTATGATGATAGGGATATCTCCAACAAAGTCAATATTGCAAAATCTGCTTTCACACACGCTAAGAAATTAACAAAAACTAAAGCAACTTCATCATATTGTTATAACACCTTTATAAATAGTTAGTCGTTCCATTGCGAGGTGGAGGCAAGCCCCGCAGCGTGATCTGTCAATGTCCACCAACCCATTGTTATCCTCAAGAAATAAAGTGCACGTTGCACACCGGACTTTAGAAAACTTTTATAAAATATTAGCCGGCCCCGGTTCAAGCTTCCCTTTTAAGTGGCTTATGCAACTGACCTCCGACTTCCTAAGCGCCGAATCGATCTTTGCAATCCCGCAGCGCATTTTTCGAAGCACTCCCAACTTCTCTTGTGGGCGTGATTGAGAACGCGTTTTTTATTTGTTTTTTAAACTTTATTTTTTCGTGTGAAAAAATATTTGGTCTGTAAATAAAGGATGCATGTGTTAGTTTTGCATATTTTTCTCAGATCTTTTGGCGGAAATCGTAATTACATCGTTTATTTTGGCGAGTTGGTAATAAATCATTCAGACATTCCCCTGCTATTTGTGTGTGATTACATAGTTTTCTAGTTAATTTAAATCGTGTCCTAAATATCTTTAACGTCGAACTTACCTCATTAATAACCCAAAATATTCATGCATTTTCATTGAAATAAAAATAAAAACGAATAATTATGTAAAAATTCTGATTATATTGAGGAACACGCCATCTACTCAATTGAACGGAAACTAAAACACTCTTCATTCGAGTGTTCCTTATTTACCATTCACTAACAGTAGATGGCGATAAGTGTTATCCAAGCTGCTCATCTATTTACAGTTTTGTAGGAAATACTAAAATTGTAATAATTATAAGATGTTATTATTATAAATTAGTTTTAAAGAAAATGAGAACATTATCTTTAAATACTTCTAATAATAACATTTGCGTTTTATAAGTTTTGCATGGCTTTATGATTATTTTTTTGGATTCTATTATTTCTAGTAGTAGTAGTAGTATATTATTTCGTGCGTTATAATTTTAGAAGTTTTCCTAACAATTTCACTATGGCGGTCCATAAGTTTAGCACTAACTTTCTCAGAATCACTAGCGGTCATTAAAAAAACACTTTCCTCCCAACTCGTACAATTAAAATTACTTCAATGAATACATTATGAAGTTCTAATTAACTTCATTCAGATTGTAGCTTTAGACGGCAAGAATATTCCTTAGCCCGGTTTATTTAGCCACCACAGTTTTAAGCCTCCGTGCCGCGATATGAGCTGGTGCTTTGTGACGGAATCCCGTCTTCATTATTTATTCCGTGTCACATACACATAATTCCCCAGACACTGTCTGTTTTCCAGCTACATACGCAGCCAAACACCGCGGCTGAGGCGTCAAATGGAATATTTTATAGATCACTCGCGAGTTTCCGACCTTCGTCTCGTTTAGTTTGGATGACTAATTACTAGATTTCCCGCTCATTAAGTGGTTCAAACGTAGATTGCAAAGTTCTTATTTCAAATGGATTTCCCGAGTGCTTGCAGTTAATTTGTATTTAGTAAGTTTGTATTGTATGGATTAGAAAGTTAGTTTCATGGAAAAGAGCCATACATTCATAGATGTAGTTGGCATATCCATAGATGGTCGAACTGCTGGGCCAGATATTTTGAATCCTCGTATAGTAAGACATCTAGGGTCCGTCATCCGTGGTTAGTATCTGTTTGCGTTGTTTGGTTCTTACCTATACAATACAGTTCAAAGTCCACCGATGGCAATGGACCTCTCTACAGGCTAAGATATGTATAATTACCCGACTGCCCCAGAAGGAGGATAATGTTTTTTGAGAGTATATATGTATGTCATCATCTGCCTAGCCTTTTCCCAATTACTTTGGGGTCGGCTGCCAGTCTAACCGGATGCAGCTGAATACCAGTATGTTATATGGAGCGACTGCCTCCACAACCCAGTTACTGGGTAATACGATACCCCTTGGTAAGACTGGTTGTCAGACTTTCGGGCTTCTGACGACCCGTAACGACTGTCAAAGATTTAACCTTTTGACCGCCACCGTCATGTATAGATGACAAACCAAAATGTGCCCAGCACGCCACGGTTACGACTACATGACAGATTTATAAGGAATAATACGTAGCTCGGCGCCGTGGGCACGTTTTTGCATTTTTGACGTGGCGGTCAAAGGGTTGACAGCCTCCAACGGCTTAACGTGCTTTCCGAGGCACGGAGGGGTCTTGGAGTATATATGTATGTACGTAAGTCTATTTCTTTGGCACGCTCGGCAGCCTCAACAGCTTGATGGATTTTAACATAAGAGTTGTTGTTGGATTCGTCTGAATTCTGGGAGTGACATAGGCTATATAATATTTATATTTTGCATCTGCAAATACAAAAAAGGGAGGGGAAGGTTTTTTAAAAATAAATTACAATAATATTGATATTAAATAAAAGCTGGTAGGTAATGAGTAGTAATAAAGATGAAATTCCATATATATATATATATATATATATCAATAAAACTAAAAAGCTTGAATTGAAATAAATTATTTAAAAAACAAAAAACTCTACTGTAAAATCACATAGCTGAAAAGAGAAAAACAAGCATTATAATCTATAGAATGTTGGCATCGCAGGCGGGAACAAACAAATAACCTGAAATATGGTGTAACTTTTATTTGTCTCTGCTTCGGGTTTTTTTTTTATAATTTGTTTTTTAGATACAGTGGTCCATGACCAGAAACGTACTTTGACAGAAAGTTTAAATAATACCCACTTAATTGCATACATGGACATCATTAATAATTGTAGACACTAGGAAAAGGCAAAAACTCAGCCTTGCTCGCCTTGTGACAAAAAGTTGAATTTTAAACAAATAAATACCGTCAATTCATGTGCCACGTCTACAGACCCTTTAATATAAACGATTATAATATTATGATGTAGCATCATACGAAACGCGATCTGAATATGAAATGGAAACGCCCAAATTGTCCTGAATTACTTTATGTGAGAGCTAAGCCCGCAATTCGTTAGTAAATGTGACATCTGAGTTAACTGGTGATGAAGTGTTTTGACGGCACTTGAAATTAATTAGTTTCTTTGTCGGAGTTATTTACGAGACAGCCAGATAGCAACAATGTAATGTCATATCATGTTTAAGTTCATTCAGGAATAATATGAACCAATAAAGGCTTTGCGTAGAGACCAATGATAAAAGCGTTTCAGTGTTTGTAATGTAAATTGTAACAATGCCCAACGGTAAGTATTTTATTCTTAGTTTTTATACGAATGGAGAATAACACAATAGTCGATAATCAAGCGAGAGGGACACAAAAAATAAGACATTCCTAAGTAAAAAAATCACGGAACCTCTTCAAATAAAGTCAAGAATTTGTGTGAAAAATATAGAGGTCCTTTTTGAGGTCTGTTTCTCAAAACAAAAGCCCACTGAGAGGCTAAGTAAATAAAAAATAACTTACACGTTACCTTGAAAATTCAACTTAAACTTAAAATCTTAAATCAAACCAAACATTACCTTTTATTGAACTAAAAAGTTGTAGATAAGTAGGTAACAACTTACAAAGAAGTGGCTACTTCCCCAAAGGTAATTATATCAGTGGCGAAATTGTATAAGTTTGAAGCAAAAATTTTCCCCCAAAATAATATTAAGAGGAATATTTTACGACGCCATTACCTCAGAAACAGGCTTGATATAACAATTACAGAGTTCTATTCAATTCCCCGTAACTTCATGCCTATTAAAAGTTTTCTTTGAGACTTTAACAACATAGCTTGAAACAATGATCATTGTAACGCTAATGTTACACAGATTATTATAATTACTGCCAGATTTTGGATCAAATTGTTTAAATTTATTTTATGTTACGTTAATAAATTCAAGGGTTGAGTTACAGGCTTTGGTGTTTGTTTGTGGTGCGTTTTAACTTTTAGTTTCAGAAGTTAATATTGTCAGCTGAGTCGTGAAAAGACTAAAGCTCAGTTTACACGGTGCAAGTTTCTGGAACGTTCGAGAGCAATAATCGAATGCTATAAAGCACGTTCAATTATATTGACATTCAAGAATTGCATGCAATTGTTTACATGCGTGCGATTAACATAAAATGGTATACAATAATTGACTGCCTCGTTGGTCTAGTGGTCGCAAGCGCTACTGCTGAGCATGAGGTCCTGGGTTCAATTGCCAGTTCGGGCAAAAGTGTTATTGGATATTCCATCTGGAATTTCTCAGTAGCAGCCCGGAGTTTGGATGTGTGCCCGGTGATGGTAATAAGCTCGCCCCTTATTACATGGGACTTAATAATAACTAGCGAAATGTGGGTGTAATATAGGTACACCTCTGCCTAACCCTTCAGGAAACAAACCGTAACGTTATGTTGTTATGTACAATAATTGAATGCAAGTTTTTCCATTCAATAAAATTGCGTGCGACTTACACCAATGCAATTTTATTGCAAGGCGATAATTGCATGCAAGTTTTGCCTCGTCCTAATACAGAGTTGCACGTCTTTGTACAATTGATTCAAGTATAGCCCGTTCTTGCACTGCCAAATATTTAATTAAAATTTTATTGAACGTCTTTATTCGTTCGTACTTGTAGAGTTAAAAGCGTTTTTATTGAAATTTCTTTGTACGTGCTGTTTACATCTATTCGAGTTTTGAACGGCGACTAACTTGCCCGTATCGTGCAACAATATTGTACGTGTTTTTAGACGGTGCCAGTTAGTTGCCCTTTAATTTTATGGTATGCCACAGGCAATAAGCTTGTACCGTGTAAATGAAGCTTTATTTCTGCTCTGCCCAAAAACCTGGTAGATAGTGTAAGTACTGTGCTGATCATAACCATCATCTTTGTCTGCCTTATTCCACCTATCTACTGTTGAGTTGCCCTGCTTCCTTTCTTGGCATGCTTTCCTGGTCTGTATTAGTCTCATGCAATAACAGATAGGTAATGTTGATTTTAAGCGTAACACTACCACCATTGGTCAATTATTTGATTTGGTTTTTCTAGTCTTGTATAAAATCTTAAGTTAGTCTAAGGTCGTAAGCTACCTAAATTATGTCTAACCATCGTAACTAACCGGTTTAGTGGTTTAAAAGTCTTCCCAGAAGCTTGCTTTCAATGACCAGTCTGTTCAATTAGGCCTTTTTTTTTTTTGAGGGTGGGAAATCATCAAATAACTTCTCCCGCTCCGGGCGGAGCGGGAGGGTGTGTCAGACTCTTACTGACTAAAACCCACCCACATTCCTTCCTGTTGCCTGTGTTGCGGGGGCCTCGGTGACCCATAAGTACCTTAGCAGTCATCAAAGTCCAAAGACCAAATGAGCAACTCATAATGACTACTTTAAATAGCACGGTAGCTCTATTTCTGAGTTACGACTCTAGTATGCAGATAAGCCTGAAAGTGTCCATTAACATACTCATTTTATAGTTTTAGATTTAACCGCCTTTTTACTACTCTCCTTTGAATCTGACAAAGGCAGTCAAAGGGCTTTCTTATTGCTTTGCATTTGAAGAATTTTCGAAACGAGTGTGCAGTGTGTTATTGCTTTAAGCTTTAAAAGGGTTGAAATGCATTTTCTCACCTATAATAAAGTTTTGAAAGGATTGTGGCCGTGGGCGTTGGACTGTAAAGCTGGAAGTTCTCTAGACATTAATATGTTCTATATTTTGTCCGTATTTTTATCTTTTACTAACTTCTGCCCGCGACTTCATCCGCGTGAAATTTACGACCTACCGCGTCGCATCGCATCACCCGCCCAATCGCTAAGCATTCTTTCTGACTTTTTTTCTTTTTGCTCGGCTCCTAAGGGTCGTAACGTGATACATTCTCGAGAATTGGGCTTTCAAATGCAAAAATATGTTTACAAATCCGAATTTTAGAATGTAACTGTTCCAGATTTCGTAAAATTTAACATAACACAAACTGCCTTATGTTATTGAATTATCTTATTTATGACTTTGTATCAGTTTTTTACAAAAACACAAGATAATTGTTATGCGTATTAATAACATAGTGACATTCTATCGTACGTGAATTTTCGTCACGTACGATAGAATGTCATGATATGAATTTTATATACCTATAGGTAAATCAATATAGAAAACCTTGCTTCCACTCAAATATCAGTAAAATATACAAGTTAAACAATCCTAAATACCTATATTTTGAATAGAAGCCAATGGATTTATATTAGGGGTTTTGTACATCGAAAATAAAACCAAATTAGTACTTTATGAAACTGTTGCATAGTGATTTATTTCTAGTTATGTGCAGTTTCGTACACTACTCTCATACGTTGGGATTGAACCTACTAAATAAAAGATCTAAGTTGAAAGAGTAAGAAATAGTTTATTGCTTTTAGAAATGGCGCGCCCTGCATATGCGTTCCATTAGAAAAAAATAATTTATAATTGATGGAAATTCCTTGGTGATATTAACTTCTTGGATTTGCCCTGTATCGCATTGGTAAAAAAAAATAAGATATATAATATATATATTTAATTAATTAATAGAATAGAAAGACATATATAATTATTATCTTATAACATTATTTTATTATAGGAAAAGTGATAAAATACGATTCTATTTAAAAATGTCGGTATTGTGTATATGTACGAGTATATAAACTCGTTTTGAAGTTTATAATTCGAATTTTAACTTTATTTTACTTATATACGTATTTATTATTTGGCGTCTTCCGACATAGAAACTGTGTCTGATGACGAGTCCTCGCCTAGGTGTAAATGGTGGACTCGTGTTATTTTTGTAAACATTTCCTTTGACTTCTCCTATTAGTTCGACAGCATTCTATTGGCAGTGGTATGGTTGAAGTCTGAGAACTAACTGTGTGGCCATGCTTTGCTGCCATTTCGTCAACCTCGTATCTAGGATTTTGTTTGTTTGATTTCAAAATGTTTACCAGCTCACACTTCACAATAAATTCGTCTACGTTTTCACCATTATCGCGAAGCCAGTTTATGAAGCCTGACTTTTTGTTGGCTTTCTCTGGCATTTTGTTCAATTGGCGAGAGTGATATGGTGCGTTATCCGTGCGATAGCAGATGGTTCTTCTAGCGTCAGTAATAATTCCTGAAACCAACCTTCAAAGACTTTTTTCTAAATTAATTTCTTCATGATATTCTACAGTATTTTTTTATTTAAATGCCAGCGAAGCTCCTTCAATCAACAAAACCTATTTTACTTCCTGCATGACAAATAATTAACCTTTCTCCTTTCCCTATACGCACCTTGAAGGTAGACGCAGCAGTGTCATCAGTCCATGCCTTCGATAAAGTGCGGTTAGTATTAAGACGCTGACATCACCTAAACCGCGGTCACTGTCAGATTGCATAGGAAAGAAAGAGAAGGGCGATGACAAAACGCTTGTAATTTATTGCAAAATTTGAAGCAATTATCTATTTACTCAAAATTGAGTTGAGTAACCGAAAATAAAAAACAACCAAGTCAAATAAAGTAAAGAAAGAAAGAAAAATATTAATAAGACGTTCTTGTTGTTAAATTAATACGTAACGTATGTTGATATTTAATACAGATATTTTGTATTAGAACTCAAGGTAAGAGGTTAGTTTAACGTTGCTTTGTATCGAGATTTTTTTTCAAAACGTGTTTTGGTAACAACCAAGTTCTGGGAAATATGTTCAAAATTAACATATATTTTTTTTACTACCACAAACTATACAGATTTGGCAATTTTTTTTTCTTAAGAGAAGCCTAATTTGGTCAATTGGGTCTTGTCAGCGCCTTAAGCGTGTGCACGCTGCGTTAGTAAAAATAATTTTCTAGCTTTCCTCAACAATTTACACAGGCTATAGCAAAGTCTGAGCTCCATCAACACTTTTCTGTTTCTGTTTTAAATAAAAACCCTATGCGTTTCAATACTAACAAGCCACAGTCGCGGGGTGAAATAGTCAGATTCCTTAAGGCGCTGACAAGACCCAATTGACCAAAATAGGCTTCACTTAAGAAAGAAAATTGCCAAATCTGTATAGTTTGTAGTAGCGGAAAAAATATATGTTAATTTTGAACATATTTCCCAGAACTTGGTTGTCACCAAAACACGTTTTGAAAAAAAAAAACTCGATACAAACTAACGTTAAACTAACCTCTTACCTTGAGTTCTAATCCAAAATATCTGTATTAAATATCAACATAAATTACGTATTTAATTAATAACAAGTACGTCTTATTCTAATGCAGAACTTGGTTGTTTTTTATTTTCGATTACTCAACTCAATTCTGAGTAAATAGATAATTACTCCATATTTTGCAATAAATTACAAGCGTTTTGTCGTCGCGCTTCTCTTTCTTTTCTATGCAATCTGACAGTGACCGCAGTTTAGGTGTTGTCAGCGTCTTAATGTTGGGAATTCTCTTCTCAAGTAATAGTCATATATGTGACGTCGTATTGCATCAGCATCAAATTCGTCCACCTTGGTTACTCCGTTGAGCGCTTATTTTGTTCTATGCCGCTTTTGCCGTAGACTTTCTTAGTGATATTAGTCATTGTATTAAGACTGATGCCTATAGCTCCTGCAACATGCTCACGCACTTGTGAGTGATAGACAAAAGGGTCCACCATTTTGATTTTCTCTTTCAAAATAGTCACGCATTCGTACCACCAATTCCCTCGATGGCCCTCTCAATATATTTCTCTTCGGCATTTTAGAATGGCCGTAAATCTGCGAACTGTAAACGGCGAACGCTAAAGTTCTACGCAAGCACAAAGTAAACATAGACGAATACAATGTACTCAATTCGACGTATTTAAATGGGGAAACACTCAGCATACAGAGAAGATGTGACCAGCACAGGCCTCTCGTTGGCAGTGATAAATGTGAACAAAAGGGTTGCGGTGGCATCGTGTCAGTGTTGCCAGTACACGGATTTGCCTCCATAAACAACATGTTAATGTTTTATTTCGATTTTATGACTTTCATTTTATAAAATGTTATATATATAAGAAATGGTTTGTTTCAATATTTAGTAAACCTAATATTTATATGTATACACTACAACACAATTAATACGACAAACAATTGGATACTTTATTATTACGCAAATTTTTGCTATAAAACCAACAAAATTGAAATTAAACCAAGCGGCTTATTTATATTGTATTGTGTCTAATAATAATAAACACAAGCATAGAAACTATTTTTATTCGACCAAAAATTTGATAATCGATACTGCACATTATGAAGGAGGCAATAATCGAATCGAATGGAAATGTTACGTTGCTACAATCACTAGTTCTATCTGTCAAAAAGTGAATAACCTAGTGAACAGAGTATAGTCCTAATTCTGTTATTGTTAGGTTGTACAATGCGATTTTATGTCTAACTTCCGCTTTTCCCAGATCCTGATTGCCTAGCAAATTCATGTAGGTACACTAGCTACTCGTAAGAGAAAAAATTTGTCAATGGTATAACAGTTTATCTAAGAGAAGTTTTGCATATTTTGCATCTTATCTACAAAATTACAAAAAACAAAATCATTCTATACTTACTCGTAGTTTAGTATAGAATGATTTTGTTTTTGTAAATTCGAGAAACTAATATAACAAAACATTGCGAGTGCAGCACCGGTACACATGATAGAAGTCAAATAAAGATTATGAGAGATTTAGTGTGAGATACAGAAAGAGAAAGAGACAGTCATGTCTTTCTTCTCTCTCATGTAACGAGATGTGCCTAAACGTGACGCGTCCTTGAAATTTCACTCTCAATTGTAGTCCAATTGTCGAATTGCCGCCTATGAATGTTCACTTCAAAAATACTTAACTATACTATACACACCAAACTATAGCACTCGTAATAAAGGCAAATTATTTCTCAGTCGCGGACTACACGGCATCCAGGTCAGATGACAAATGACAGCCAGCAGCGTCGCCCCAAGAATGTGGCGAATTTATGTTTACATCTGTCCCGACATGTCGGGGCACGGGTTTACGGAATAAACGTGTCCCGCCCCGACTAGTGTTGCGGGTAGTTGGAAACTTTTTTTACTGAAGTATTTATTTGAAAGTAACATTCACTAAATAGTTCTAACGTGGTAATTTTCAGCGTAGTGATACCGTAATTGAATAGTGTAGTGTTGATATGTTGGTGTTGTATCTCATTGAAATTCTATTAGATAGATAGATATAAATATAATATATGACGGCATCAGCGATGGCTGAACGATAGTGCCATCATCGTCATCTAGATTCGTAGGTACGGAATTCATAGTGCAGGTTAACAATCAAACACGATGATACAGCGAATCAATTAGTAATTTTACTTTCACAATAATTACACAGTACAATACTAATAACGTTCACGCACTATTTTCTAAGTTCGGACAAACCGACAGTTTCGCATAGGAGAAGTGGAGGTCTGCATCCGTTCATTATCCTCACAAGACTAACAGTATATTAATCTATGACAAGACTGACCCGTCGTTTAGCCACACGACAGCGGGCGCGTCACGACGACGTTTACCCTCACCTTAATACTACAATAATCAATTGAGAGACTATTATCGCTCAACTTTTATAATCTGCGATATATATATCATTTATAAAAGTGCACACAAAAGAAATGAGAGCAGTGGTGGCCCAGTGGTAACGGCCGCGACTTGAGTTGTACGTCGTAGTTTCGAACCCGGACAGACGCTTTACTTTGTGTAAATTATTTCACCACCACTGCTCTCAAAACGGTGAAAGAAAACATCGTGAGGAAACCGGCATGTCCTAGAACCAAAAAATCGAAGACATGTGACATCTACCAACCCGCACTGGGCCCGCTTGGTGGATTACGGCCAACTCCCTCTCACAGAGAGGAGGCCTGTGTCCCAGCAGTGACATTATAGGCTGATTATGTAATACACAAAAGAAACAACACAACACACAAAAGTACGATTCAATGATGAGTCAGTACAGGAATAGAAAATACAAAGTGCAAATATACAAAAAATATTAAAGCTATAAAGTGGCACTTTGTCTATGACATCTCAGCCTGCGAACATTTATTGTTGGGCATAGGCTTACTAAGTCTTGAACACGTAAGTCCTCTATATTAAGGCTCCTGCAGACTGAGACAATATCGAGGGCGCGAGAGGCAGCAATATGCCAGTCGCGGCCGCGATAGCGCCCCAGTCTTATTATGCCTTTGGTCGCCATTCCGCCATTCATGAGAACTCGCCCAGCTATTATGTTCATGCAGACATTTATACCATTAATTCAGCACTATCATCAGCAGCAATCCATGCACTTTCTTTGACAAAATTATTTATTTATTTATTTTTACAATTTTAAAGAAAGCTTACAGACTAATACATGTAAATGGTAACAAAATAGTAACAGCTGACAATTGCTAATAACAAGCTTCCACATTTAAGGCTTCTACATACTGGCGCGACTTGTCGCGCGACGCGTCGCGACACAAAGGCACCGCTTGTAGCGCTACACGCGGTGTCTTTGTGTCGCGTCGCGTCGCGCGACAAGTCGCGACAGTATGTAGGAGCCTTTATATTGCAATGTTACAAAAAAAGAAAGAAGATCAAAGAAAAAAGAACAATTAATATAGGTATGAAAAATAGGTAGGTAAGTGCCATAATGAATCGCCAACATTCACCCATTAAAATATTCATTAGTCAATATTTTTCAGATTCTTACTGGACTCGTGCAAAATAAATCGACTTCTAAATACGATGGCAAGTCGTTGAATAATATTGCACTGCGTTATTATGCACACACTAACAAAGTTTTAAAATATTATCTACAAGACTTGAAGAAAAAGGGTTTCGAAAATTTGGCAAAATTTGGAAAATTTGGTTTAAATCTTAATCGTTGTTAATTAAATGAGAGTGAGTTTGTAAGACTCTGATATTTATAGATATGCTATGAATATCAGAGGGGCTTGTGCCTGAGTAACAACAGCCGCACGCGGTTGGTCCCTGGATGGGCGACCATCTTTACATATCAAGACCCCTCTGTACCTCAGAAAGCACGTTAAGCCGTTGGTCCCGGCTGTTATTCGTGGATCTTTGACAGTCGTTACGGGTCGTCAGAAGCCCGAAAGCCTAACACCCAGTCTTACCAAGGGCTAAGGAGTATTGTATTACCCAGTAACTGGGTTGTGGGTGTCAGATAGGCAGTCGCTCCATGTAAAATACTGGTATTCAGCTGCAACCGGTAAGACTGGATGCAACCAAGACTGGAAGCCGACCCCAACATATTTGGGAAAAGGATAGGCAGATGATGATGATATGAATATCATAATTTAAGTTATGACACTGACTGCGAGCCGTTACTAACACAAATAAGTAGTCGTACTCGACTACTTCGTAGTTTCAGTAAGTACGCTCTTACTGAAACTGAATCCGGGTTGGTTAGTGAGAAATATGTGCATATGGCTTGCCCATTATGTAAATACTTTCTTTATTGTAATTACTTTTACCCAGCATTCAGCCAGCGTTCATTTTTAGGGTTTCGTAGTAAACAAGGAACCCTTATAGTTTCACCATGTCCATCTGTCTGTCTGTCCGTCTGACCCCACTGTAGCTCAGAGAGACGCTTAGTACTAGAAAGCTGTAATTTGGCATACCTCCCTGACCTGCGTACCTCCCTTGCACGTAATGTGGGGATGATATTTTTTTCTCGTCTACCCCATGGTGTGGGGTATCGTTGGATAGGCCGTTCAAAAATATTGCAGGTCTGTCAACACCACTTTTCGATTCAAGGATCCACTTGCGTAATATTAATCATTAAAGTGCTATTTTTTGTTAGAGTCAAGTGCCCCCCCCCCCCCCCTTTCAGCTAAATGGTTGTTTTGGATATGTGAAAAAAATCATGGCAGTAGCACGTGTATCGAAATCAAAAGGAAGACTATCACAGCTAAGTAGGCTTTACAAGTTAACTAGTAATAGTCGACCAACTTACATTTGCAGTTGAAGAATTGACCGTGACGTATGTATGGGAGAACATGTTTTTTAACTACAATGTTAAGGTTGTTTTCGGGATAAATTCTTCCCGACTACGGAACCTTCATTGTGAGTGGCCCGACACGCACTTGGCCGGTTTTCATTAATTTAATTAATTACAGCTTATTGCATCCCGTATCAATATTTGTTGTGCGCCATTTTCGAACGCTATGTTACGCTGTGGTTTATGTAAACAATAAAGGCTCCTACATACTGGCGCGACTTGTCGCGCGACGCGACGCGACACAAAGACACCGCGTGTAGCGCTACAAGCGGTGCCTTTGTGTCGCGACGTGTCGCGCGACAAGTCGCGCCAGTATGTAGGAGCCTTAATATTAACTCAACTCAAATGTCATTGTTTTATTTGATCCGTGCAGGGGGGGGGGGCCAACCACCGCTTTAAGAGGCGCACTATTATTTTAATAGTGCTATAAGTAGCACTATTATTTTAATATTAAGGCTCTTACAAAAAAGCGCGACACGCAACGCGACACAAAGGCACGTAGCACACGCGGTGCCTTTCTGTCGCGTCGCGTTTCGCGCCTGTTTGAAGGAGCCTTTACATCAGTGTGTGAATGAGATGAAGCTGTACAGGGCGTATAGCTACATCTCTTTCCCACTGGTGCCGATTCCCCTGTTAACAAACTAAACTAAATTTAAGTTCAGTGCATATTTTTCTTTCTATTTCATTAAGAAAAGGACAGAAGATAAATTTAAGTTTAGTTAAATTGACGTAATTTTAGTAGACAAGTTTTTAATCACGTCTAAACTTGTATGGAGTAGTGACAGGTGCTGATTAATTTGACAGGACTAAACTAAAAAAAATCTTTTGTCCTTTTCTTAATGAAATAGAAAGAAAAAGATGCACCGAACTTAAATTTAGTTTAGTTTATGAACAAGGGAATCGGCACCACTGTGAAGCAATATTAAAATAATACTGCTATAAGAGGCTGTAGTTGGCCCCCATGTGTTTTATTGCTCATGTGTTAACGTTTCAAAATTAAATAGTAGTAGAAAAAGTTAAATTGTTATTGATTTAATTACATGACTAATATTGTCTTCTTCATTGTTATTAATTATTACCGTCAACCGGTAATCTCACTTTATGTTTGAGCGTCTGGACGACAAGAACTCAACAAACAGTTGACTCGTTTATGTGCTACAATTTATAATTAACAATTAAAATAAATCTCTTGTAAAACGTTTCTATTGGTTTTTATTATAAAACATGTTAAAACACTGAAGTATTTTTAAGAAAAAATAAGGTAAACTCGCCATGAAGAGCTGGTAGACATATGCCTATTTTCTATCTTCATACGTAGGTAAGTAATTCGAGGACAAAAATGTGATCGCTGGTAAAGGTCACTATTCAAGTTTCCATACCAACCAAGAAGGAAAACTTACTAAAATATCGTCAAGAAAACAACGCGTAACATTTCCTGTTTCCCCTTTTTCCTTTAGTTTCCCGTTTAACGTGACCAATGCCATTTTATTTGACAGCAACCGCACTACGGCCAGCGGTCGACAGCTTATCATTTGTCTTAAGCGGCTGGTATGACGGATTTCAATTACCTCGAGCGTTTCCGATGAGACCCGAACCTTCCCGAAGTCCAGACGAATGGCGAGCGTATGGTAGACGCACCCTAAGAAGAAAGCCGCTCTCATCTAAGAATTATTTTGTAATTTGTGCCAATTATTAAAGATAATACAGTATATTTTTTTTAAATGATCACGGAATCAAATTTTTGATAATTTAAGTTGGGTTTTAAGTTAAAAACACACATAGGGTAGGTACATTTTTATTTTTTTTAATCCGTTCATCAGGAAAATATTCAACACTGAGGCCGAATTAAAATAAACTATGAATCAATTTTAAACAGCTATCCACCAAATAACCACAACTGGCACGCATATGCAAGATAAAAACCTTTTAAAAGGCTAATTTATATTCAGAAGCGAGCGTCATACATCAAATGGAATCTATTTTGGCGTTGGTACACCAATAGACAGATAAAAAATGCTACAGCTGGCCCCACATCAAGAGTTCGCGTTTTACACAACAAATCGTAAAAAGCACATTAGCATGGCCCAAATTACGCCGCCATTTTGATTCACAACAGGGTGTCCCAAATATTTTCTTTACTGCAACATCAACAGCAAGGGTCGATCGATCAGGTTATGTGACAACACCTAAAGCGGTCACTGTCTGACTGCATAGAAAAGAAAGAGAAGCACGATGACACAACGCTGATAATTTATTGCAAAATATGAAGCAATTATCGATTTACAAAAAGCTATAGATTGTATAAAAAAAATAAAACACTATTATGCTAATATGTTGCTTGTCGAATAATCTGACAAAAAATCAGAATGATTGCTTGTATATTAGTATAGTTTTTATCGTTAAAAGATTTTTTTAGAGGTATCTTCGTGATTTTTTTCTATCGTATCAAATTAGTTATACTAATTATGTTTTCAACACACTATCTACCTAGCAGATATCCTTAAAAATATCATATATTTTTCTGATTTTGTTTACTGCAGTGGATCATATACTTTTAGGCATTATAAAACTTATAAAATTTGCGTTTAGGTCCTGTAGTCCCCAGATCTTTGACAGTAGTTACGGGTCGTCAGAAGTCCGAAAGTCTAACAACCAGTCTTACCAAGGGCTAAGGAGTATTGTATTACCCAGTAAGTGGGTTGTGGAGGTCAGATAGGCAGTCGCTCCATGTGAAATACTGGTATTCAGTTGTATCCAGTTAGGTTGGAAGCCGACCCCAGCACAGTTGGTAAAGGTTAGCAGATGACACATAGACCTTTAGAAAGAAACTGTCACACAGACATGAGTGACAGAGATGACGCTATCATAATCAGCCTATAATGTTCCCACTGCTGGGACACAGGCCTCCTCTCTGTGAGAGGGAGTGGGCTATAATCCACCACGCAAGCCCAGTGCGGGTTCGTAGATGTCACATGTTTTCTAATTTTAGGTTCTAGGACATGCCGGTTTCCTCACGATGTTTTCCTTCACCGTTTTGAGAGCAGTGGTGATGACATAATTTACGCAAAGTAAAGCTCCTGTCGGAGTTCGAACCGACGACCTACAACTCCTAAGTCGCGGCCGTTATCACTGAGACACCACTGCTCACACAGATGACGTTATACAAACCCAAAATTACCGAGCATAATTAGCCTATAATGTTCCGACTTGTGGGATACAGGTCTCCTCTCAGTGAGAGGGAGTGGGCCGTAATCCACCACGCGGGCCCAGTGCGGGTTCGTACCCGCACTGAAAGAAAGAAAGAATGAAAGAAAATACATTTATTTAGCACAGACTAAAAGGCACACAATATAAAAACAGCAGATAAAAAAAAGTATAAGTATATAAGAAATTAAATTCAAAGTGTAAAGCACGATATAATAAATTAGCAGGAAAGTGTGCCTCACGGCTGCGCCAAAAAGGCTCAGTTCAAAAGTGCCACTCGTACCAGACACTGCGCCCGCGTGGTGGAACCAAAAATTAATATGACATCTACCAAGATGTCATATGTCTTTAAATTTTGGTTCTAGGACATGCCGGTTTCCTCACAATGTTTACGGCCGATTACTTGTATGTTGTTTATGTTGGAGCGTATACATGGTGCGTAAATGTTTAACGTTGCGTTAAAGTTGTCAATAAATCAGTTTGAGTGTTTTGAAGCTTCGTTAATAAAACTAGTCTTGGATATAGATTGAAGTACCTATCGTAAAAATGCTTGTAAAATCATAGTTTTTAGAGTAAAGCTACTGGATGTACGAGTACCGACCATGTTAAGAGTTAGTCTTGAGTTATTATGAGTTATTATAAAAAAACACTATCTCTCTCCTTAAACATATTTTTTTATTTTTCTCTGTTCTTTGCACCTGTTTTGATTCTTAGCGCTAGTTTTATGATTAATTATTATTGAATATATTATAATATAGATAATTTTAATATATTTTATGTATGTATGTATTTGTTGTACATATGTGAATGGTACACCACAGACTCCTTGCAGTATTGTCTCTCCTATCCCCCCTAATCCATCCAAAGGTTGTCTTTAAAAGATCGCTTTTAGCGATAAGACCGCCCATTGTGTCACCCTATGTAAAATTTCTACATTTATAGCTGTAATTTTTATGGTGTACATAATAAAGAGTATTCTATCTATCTATCTATCTACCCCAATGTTCTTTCTTTGGTATTGTTCGTCGCATCGTTGAGCTCCTTAAGTTCTGAGTTGAGCTGCACGATTACTGACAAATGCGGGCACTGACTGGACAGGTCCACTCAATATCTATGGTTCCTTCCTCAAAAGGACAATTTCAGACACCAATCTACATGGCCTTCACATGATCTGACCAAGATTATGTCTGGACTATAAAAGATACTGTTAGTGTGAGTTTGTTTCTGCCTTTCTTCTCAGAGTAGTCAGATAGGAAACTAATAAAAATCATTTATCATTTAAACCTTCTTACCCACATAGTTCTATTGGAATTTATCTCAGTACAAGCCAAGCCTTCATCCCCTATTAACTAATTAGGGGATGAATTTTCAAAAATCTTTAGTCATTTCCGTTATAGGGGCAATTTTTTTTTTGGGTGGGAAATTATCAAATAGCTTCACCCGCTCTGGGCGGAGCGGGAGGGTGTCAGACTCTTGCTGACTAAAACCCACCCGTATTCCTTCCGTTGCCTGTGTTGCCAGTGGCCTCGGTAACCCTTTCAAACTTCCACGCAACCCCGGCAGGGTTATAGGGGCTTGTGGCTAAGTGATAACAGCCACACGGGTCGATCGATCAGGTTAAGCTACGCTTGCCGCGGTTGACCTGTAGATGGGTGACCATCTTTATCTTTACATACCAAGACTCCTTCGTGCCTCAGAAGCACGTTAAGCAGTTGGTCCCGGCTTTCATTCATGGATCTTAGGCAGTCGGTACGGGTAGTCAGAAGCCCGAATGTTTGACAACCAGTCTTACCAAGAGATATCGTATTACCCAGTAACTGTGTTGTGGAGGTCAGATAGGCAGTAGCATGTAAAATACTGGTAATCAGCTGCATCCCAAAGCCCAAGAAAAAACAATTTAAAAATAAAATAATTAAAAATAAGCCGAGGCAGCTAAGACATGACCAGTCCTAACTGACGGCGCCCGTTCACGAACTTGACGCATGGATCAGCACCATTCAGCTCAATCATTTTGAAGGGAGCTAAATGATCCAACCCTCTGACTGTCAGTGAATGGATGATTGAATGCACAATTTAAGATTTTTACTAAGTGGAATCCCATATTTTTTATTCACACAATAATGGCTGTAAATTGGCTATAAACCTCTCAATTCATTGCTCGTCGTATCGTGAGATGGACCGTTCGAAATGATGATCCAAATTGCATACATTCAACCTGAGATATTGTTCGCAAAGCGATATGTAAATACATACCAATTTACCGGCTAATTTTGAAATCAGAACGATTTGGTTACTCTAAATTGGTAGCACGAGAACCGTAGAGAAGCGTTTTGTCGACGGGAGAGTAGACAAACAAGACGTTTCCGTGTAGACAGATGACAGTTGCATGCATTCAACCTAAGACATTGTTAGCGAAGATATATGTAAATACATACCAATTTACCGGCTAATTTTGAAATCACGACGGTTTGGTTACTCTAAATTGGTAGCACGAGAACCGTAGAGAAGCGTTTTGTCGACGGAAGAGTAGACAAAAGAGACGTTTCCGTGTAGACAGATGACAATTTTCTACCGAGAAATGTAGACAAGCGATTTCTATTGTCCAGTAGAGTAGAAATAGAAAGCGTCATGCTAAACCTGCTGTATCTACTAACCTATAAATTGTGAAAGTACAACACCCAGTTTGTCGTTTATCTTGACCATGCAGTTGAATTGTTAACTGAGAGCAGTGGTGGCCCAATGGTAACAACCGTGACTTACGAGTTGTAGGTCGTAGCTTTGAACCCTGACAGGCGCTTTACTTTATGTAAATTATTTCATGACCATTGCTCTCAAAACGGTGAAGGAAAATATCTTGAGGTAATCGGCATGTCCTAGAACCAAAAATTCGAAGACATGTGATATCTACCAACCCGCACTGGGCCCGCGTGGTGGATTACAGCCCACTCCCTCTCACAGAGAGGA
The DNA here is from genome assembly GCA_905333075.3 of Atethmia centrago. Taxonomy (NCBI): domain Eukaryota; kingdom Metazoa; phylum Arthropoda; class Insecta; order Lepidoptera; family Noctuidae; genus Atethmia; species Atethmia centrago. The sequence goes on along the minus strand of HG995374.1, from coordinate 21,604,939 downwards.
GGCCTGTGTCCCAGGAGTGGAAACATTGTAGGCTGATTATGTATATGTATGCAGTTGAATCTATCCGTAATATTATAAAGAGGTATATTTTTGATTTTAAATTTACTCAGGGGTAATCTTCGGAACTACTGATCCAATTCCGAAAATTCTTTCACTAATGGGAAGCTACAGTACCTATAGCAGAGCGTTACAGGAAATATTTTATTTTAAAACAAGTACTGTCACGCGGACGAACTTTGGTGACCTGCAAGAAGACCTAAAGAAAGAAAAAAGAGAAAAAAGAAAAAAGAGACTAAAGAACCAACCAACCTATTCCATAATTTTGGATAAATGATCGATACATTTAAATTAAATATTCCATATATATTCTTTTTTTGAAAAAATCTATGCGCCTGAAAAATCTAATATCGAATGGGGTCTCAAAATTACCACCTGGGCTCGAGTAGTAGGTTCCTATTCTGTGTCGGGGTGCAGCATAGTTTGAGAATAACCGCAAAGTAGTTTTTTGAAGAAGAACGCAATGGAACTGGCTGTACTTATAATGATAGCAGACTTCAGTCCTACGCCCGTTCTTTGTAGAGATCTAAATTATAATATCAGGGCCGAAGATAGGCAACAACTTTATTTTGCTACAGAAAGACAACTTTTAATTACTTCCCAAACAAAAACGACAAGCTCTCGACTTTATATAATTTGATAACTTCAAGTTGAACATTCTCACTGGAAAGCAAATCCGTGATAAACAAATCCGTTCCGTGATTATTCAGATTTATTACTTATTATTGTATCTTCTAAAGTCCTTACATACATAAACTCACGCCTCTCTTCGTCAAAACTATCTAAACTATCTTTTCATTTTTGTCACTACACCTGCTTTTAAACCGCACCGTTGCTTTATTGCACCCAGAATATCACAATGTAACTCATATTTAATTTATTAATTTATCTATTAAGGCACCAAGTCCCAATATACCAATCACAAATTCAAAAAATCATTACATCATTTAAATAAAATACATTACCTATATTAAATACATTAAAATTCATTATATCCTTAAAATAAAATGGTATATAAAATTATATAGTCATTAAAATGAAATTTCCTTTCTTACAGTATCACTAACAAAAAAATATGAAATATCACAAAATTTAAGTAGGTATGCCAAGTGTGCGCGCAAAAGTAATACGAGGAAAATATATGGCTTACCCCCGCACTCACAGATGTCAATTAACGTTAATGACCCTTTTAACTTTATATTAATTAGGTGCTTGAGTAAAGCTGGTTTATCTTTGCAGGCAGTGAAATAAAAAACCTAAATGTTCTGAATTTGTCATATTTTTTTATTTGAGTTTGTGGCCGGTAACATTTTTAGTTAATCAATTAGAAAACATGCTTTGTATTGAGATTTCCGATGTCCCAAAGAAATTTTACAGAATTTTAATTTTAATTTACCTTTTTACGTTTACTTAGCTATTTTAATGAGGCAAAGACTAGAATGGAAATGTCACTTCTAATGAAACAATTACACTTTCGACCAAAGCAAACAACCTTTGTTCGACCCAGCACAAACACTTCAATCTTTTATTCAGATAAGTTTAGTTAGTGCCGCACTCGTACTAACGCTGTGGTACTATAAGTAACAGAACACATCTCGTAAAGGCCGGGAACTACCGGGTGGCAGCTTGTGTATAAACTGTAGAGAGTAAGCCGTTCTTAGTGAAGCTACTGTAAGCCTACGTTCAGACGACTGGGCTTTCATATACCACACACTCTGCTCCTCTTTGTCCGAACTACCTAGAATTTTCACCATGTAGTTACATTGAATTTCTATAGCTCATCTAAAGAAAACGTTAAAAATTCTTGGTTGATATGTCTCAGGTCAGACATATCAACCAAGAATTTTTAACGTTTTCTTTCTATTCACTTGAATTTTCTTCGAAAAGTAGGAGGATGCTTCGAAATTCCATTGGGTTGAAGTGGGAATTGTGAATTTTTAACGTTTTCTCAGAATCAATTAATTATTGTTATGTTTTCCGGTTTCGAATTGTTGAAAAGGAACACGTATCGTTCGCGAACGGCAGAAGCTGAATTTCATTTAATGGGATTCAGGAAGCTCTTTGAGAAATTACTGATATAAATATTATTGCTGCGCCATTTGGGAATCTTTACAAAGCAGTAAAGAATATACTAAGAAGTCGTAGCTACTAAATGAAAATTACAGAATCGTTCAGGAGTCAAAATCAAAGAAAATTTAATAACATTCGTGTCAAAACATCACAAGTCCGCAACCTCACAAACAAATGTGAAATATTGTAACATTTTGGCAATTGTTTGGGACCTTTCTTGGCTTTTCACAAACAAACGGTCCGAGGTACCGACCGGGAAGAATGAAGGGCCCTTTTCTTCAACTATTATTTTGACAATGAAATTCCGCAAAGAACACCTGATATATTATATCAACTGGTGTAAGGACAAACAATATCAAAGGTAAAGGAATGCCTAAAAAAGGGAACTGTACCTTTTAAAACTGCTTCTGAGCTATTTGAAGGATCATAATGACAATCGATTCCAATGAAACTTTAGACCTTTCTACTATTAAACTTAATGCAATAAACCCGAAACATAACTCAAATATACACAAGTAAGTACTGAGGCCAACTAGTTTAAGTATATATTAAATCTGTGCAAAATAAACAGAATGTCTGCATAAACAGGATCTGTGCAAATACAGAGAGTCTTAAAGAACAACGGATTAAGCCGAAATCCGTCGTAAACTAGATTTACTCCGTGCATCCCGACTACGTGAATCAACGCACGTCATAAACTTAGACATAACACCGCTCCGCATATACTAACAATGTGGGTACATGGGGATGCCAATGTTTAGAACACATCCTAAAACATGGGAGTTAGTTTGGCACTTACTTTTGAATGGGAATATAATATGGATAGATTTGGAATATGGCTGTGAATACCTATCTAAGTACAACCCATCATATAATCCAAGACCAGCTATAAAATAGGAAGCTGAAAATAAAATAAAACCAATTAAAGCCAAATCTTAAAGTAAATGAATTGTTTAATGGAAATCTCATCGTCGCACTAGAAGCGTCTTGTATAGAATTATTAGCTTTTACTGCTTCATCGGATAACAACGAGCGCAGATGGCTAATGGTTCTCAACCAACCAATTGAAAAATACTTCCCAATAGCCATAATTGGCGTTACCGAGGTTGAAGACACAACTTTGCTGGGGTAGGATTAAAATAAATCAAAACGGTTCCACAGATCTCGTCTACGTTTTGAAATGGAATCAATGAATTCATGAAAATCAAACTTCCCCAGACTGTGAATACACGCTTCGTCGGATTTTTGAGTCGAAAAAGCAAAAACAGTTTTAAAAGAATGTTGAAATAGGAACACATAGGGAGGTTGGTTATAACTTATAACCAACCTTTCTGTCTGGGAGGATCAAAATTTTCTCATGGTGCTTTATTCCGTCTACATTCCTAAAATTCTTCACTTTTGACTTGTTGAAGGATTTTCTATTTAATTTGAACCCGAAATGAATATTCTTAATCGGGGAGAACGGGTTGGGCCTATGAAGTAAATTATTCGTGCAATTAACTTTTAATTACAAATAATATATGCACTCAGGACCCACCGTTCGTTTTTCCTGCTATGTTCAGTTTTATAGTGAAAACGATACGTGAATTAAAACTAAGTAATAGGAACTCTACAAAACAATATCTACAAAAAAACATCAAAAATGCTTGAACATTTCTTCCACTACCAAAAACCCTCCGCTAAACCACTTATTTCGATTCCCGGCAACTCCACGACTATAGTAGAGCAACCCCGTACGTACACACGGATTGTGTTGCCAGCAATCCGTCGGGTTGCCGACGAAGGCAAGGATTAGCTACCAATTACACCTCTCAGCTGGCTTTGTGCCGTAACGTGTCACCATGACTTGTGCACTTTAAACGTGTTATGAATTCTGGAATTTTTCCGTAAGGTTTCGTGTTGGAAGGATTCGAATATGGTTTTGTGCTTGAGATGATTGTTAGATTATTTGAAGTTTTCTATTAAAATGGTTTCATAAAAGGCTTTATTGTATAGTAACTGTGTGTTTGTGGAATGATAAAAGCTCAAATCAATCAATCTATGCAATATGCAAGTTTTTTTTTTATATTTTTCTTAGAAAAGTCTCTAAGCCAAGTCATTGTCTCAAAAGTCCATGTTTTGTAGTGGGCATTTATAGACCAGGTACCTTTGGATCAGAATTTTACTTTTGCGACAATCTTTTGGAATTTTCCCAGGAGAATGAGACTCTTATTTGGCTGCTTTAAGTGCGCAAAATGACTGCCAAAACCGTCAAAACATACACAGTGATAAGCATTACCATAAAAACAGAGCATTAGAAAGTCATCCCAATATGTATAACCAATCCAGCTCAAAGCCGACAGCTCAAATACACATCGTTTAGGTAATCCGGATTACAGCAGTACCTATAATGATGGTCCAAATTGTTCTAGTAATATAATCATCGGTTAGGCTAAACTCGTGTGTAAACAAAACCTAGCACATTGCGGTAACCAGACTAATCCCAGATTATTCAGATACATTGGCCACCGGTTGTGGTAGGTTCCGTGAGACCCAATTATCTGACTGTTTAGCACAGTTTCAGTACATATTTATACTAATCAACCGCGACCACATGTTCAATCATTTATTTGTTCGGTGGTATCGAAAATGTTGTGTTATTTTTGTGTTTATTGAAAAACTATTAGAGCAAATACGATGAATTATTATATCAATGTATTTTGAACATTTCTCTCTAAACAAACATATAACAATTTTGTTCAAACGGCAATCTCGTTAAGTGAGACTAAACTGTAATAAACCAATTGAGAAGTAGGATCGCCATACGTGTTTAATAAAAAAAGCTTAAAACATTATGCACGATAGCAAATGTTGACTTAGGTTTTTAGTCTTACCGTACATTCTAATCTAGTTTAAACTAAAATATTATTTCAGAAACGTTAACATTCGCTACACAATGTAACACATTGGCACAGATCCATAATAAACAGCTAGCAACACAATGATAAAAGCTGTAATGGAATAACTTTCCAATATTTTAATAGGCAGCTACTCAATGTTTGGGATAATATACAGGGTACCTTCATACATAATTAAGGTGTAACTAAAAACGCCTGATAAAGTCTTCGCAGACAACAAATTGGAGAGAGAAGGCCCATCTCGATGTGGAACAGTTTGGGAGAGTCTCTCTGTTCTCAGTTGTCCAAGCAGTGGAAAAGAGAGAGACTTAACGCTTCATAATATAAGCAGGCATATAAAATATTCAAATAATAAGCCATGTAGCTATAACAGTAAAATATGAGTTCTTACCATACATCGCATATTATTAAGAATTTACTCACTTATTCACCAATACACTCTCATGATTCTCATGCATCTCAGTCGTATCTTTTGTGCACCTTGCACCATACCTGAAATTAAATAAAGGTTCCCCCCTCAATAAAAAAGCTTTACACATACTACCCATCAATATCACAGACATTTTCTACGAACATCCCGGAGTCAGGATTTGTGCCTTATTGATGGCAATAGGCTCGCCGCCTAATTTTACATGGGACTTAAACATAACTGGCGAATTGTGGGTGTACAACAGGGTACATCTCTGCCTAACCCTTCGGGATTACAGGCGTGATAATAATGGTAATGGTATGTTACGTTATACGAAAGTAACTTACCATTACTAGCAGCTCCAACTTGAGGTTAGGCTTGACCGCTTAAATCCAAGCATAAGAGAGATTTGCCGCCGCCATGATGTTTCTAATTGCAGACTAATCCGAGCTCGCCGTGAAAGCCGCGGTCCGACCACTGCGATGGATAAATGCAACTAAATTTGTGTTTACAGCCTAGAGTTGAATTAATTGAATGGAAGCAGTGTTTCTGAGTATTTTTGGGACGAATACAAGCTACTAATTAAGACCAGAGGACCTAGACAAAGTGACGTTCTATCAGCGATTACGAAACACGAAAAGTTAAAAATGTATTGGATAAGCTACCGAAAAGCTTATCAACCCCGTTGAAAGTCGTTTTAGAAAAATGAAACGCTTTGAAAGCGATTTCCACTTGTCTAGGCCTGAAGGCTACAATGTTGAAACGCAACGGCAATGCACGCAACAACGCACAGATTTCGGTGGCACGGGATTTTGCGTTACTGACGGCCATATCCCACCGCACTGTTGTGTTTTTACCCTAACTATCGCAGACTATCGCCGATCCGAATAAACTGCTTTTAGACAGATACTCAGATTTCTCAAAATAACAGGGATTGAATAACGAGGACGCCACTTCTTCCCAGCTAAAGCACTAAGAAGTGGTGAAGGGCGGGCGTTTTGGGGGACTGTCTTATGTAATTTTGACGTTCGAAAAGTTCTAATTCTCAGCCTAATGACTTTTGATTTTGTTAAACAGCGATAACAAGTCACCGTTATTCTGCTCTACTATATCAAATTATTATTTTAAGCAGTACCTAGTAAAGTACCTACCTTACGTACCTTAATAAGATGACACATTTTGACCGACTAACCGCTCAGCATAATGTCTGAAGGCAAAATCATGTTTTGGATTATTTTTCCAAACATCTAAGAAAAATGTGCGTATACTTCTTCTTGGGAATGAAATATAAGGAGGTTTTCTCGTGATTGTGGTTTCATGGAATTTAACACACTGACAAGATAACGCTATAAAATTATCTCTTACACGAAGCAGGAAGGTAAATATTGGATGACGATTTCTGAGCCAAGATATGAAAAGGGATAGAAATTAATGCTCCCAAAAGCTCATACATAAAAACTCGTCATAAAGCTCATCATTCAATGCTGGTGATTCTAAAGTTAGGACCGCATAAATTCAAAAGCACAAAGCACAGAAACAATCATTCAAAGATATCAAAGCCTGCACACGATTTCCATTGGCTTCAATGGCATCTGCAGTCCATACTGAGAGTGAGCCCATAATGGACTAACCATTACGGGCGGCTCACTGTCAATACATTAGAAACCCAATCACACATGCGACACGGCCGGTCGTAATCCGACTGAGAAAGACATCAAAAGCGATTGTCCATGTGACTGTGACGTCACGGCCCAGTAATCAGAACGGGCCTGGCCTGGCCACGTATTTCGGTATTATTGCAAAACGGAATACTGGCAGCGTCTAGTTATTCAGGACTACACCAAACATCTTCGTTGGCTTTAATCCAGGGGGCCAAGTTGGGGAATTAAAATGACTGGATGGTGCAATGCCTTGAGAACTTTAAAGACGCTGACTTCAGAGAAGAATTGCTTCAAGAAAGCATTATCAAGAAAGTTACTTGCGAATGAAATGTATGTACAAATAAATGAATATACACACAAGAAATCCACTTATCATCCAATTATATCATACACGTAGGTAGTAATTGAACATATCGAAACAATGGAAAAATATATGATACGAGAAAAAGAATGGTTGTTACCATGCCCACTTACAAATCTAATGTCTATTATAATTTCCACAGCCGTTCGTTGTTAAATAAATACCGACATTATGAAGAACAAAATGATATCACTGATTTTGTTAAGAATATTATCATAATTTTTACAATCTATTTTATTAATAGCTGTCAAATCAAACTGGTACTTTTGCTAAATTTACATAACCAATAAATTGTATCGGCAATTTGTTACGTTTGTGGTCGCAAATGGCCAATCAGGTTACATCAAGAAGTAGGTATTTCCATAATGTTACATAATCCGTGACTCTTCCTAATTAATTTGGTATTTGACAAGAGAGAAGTACTTATCACTTTTTTGTTTTTTTCTGTAGTTACAAAATCATAACATTCGTTGGTCTTTGCCACAGCAAAATATCAAATTCAAAATTCCACATTTATTTAAAAAAAAACATAAAACGAACCATTGGCACGAAATAAGCACAAGAAGTGTCATTAATTACCAACACATAAAAAAAAAAACAACGCTAAGAATTTGTTAGTTTTTTGTTTTTAATGTTTCTATGAGTGTGTTTTAGTTTAATTTGTGATCTCCTGTGCAAGTCCCAATGAATATTTTTTCTTTCTTTCTTAATGTGTTTGCTACACTTTCTACACCCTTCCATAGTTTCTGCATCCTTGTTGTATGGCTCTCTTGCAATTAGTTTCCGCTCAAAGCACGTCTGCCGCAGACCGAAGTCTATGATCCAAGCTAAACCAACGGAAAACCGATTTCCTGTATAAGTAAATCGCTGACAAAGTAAAGGAATGATTCATAAGCTCATTCCGCTGAATACTCTGATGAAGGAAATTATTATTTACTTACCAGTAAAATAACTCGGTCAGATTTTGATGTTTATAGAGCGGTTGAAAATAGCCGATTTTTTGCAAGTTTGTAGTGTGGTATTGATTTGAGAAACTTTGTTGCTAAGTATGTGAAACAATGTTATGGACTATGTTCATAAAATAGCCTTTTAGTGCACATTTTCCAAACAAACTCTCTCAATGTCCGATAAAGAACGTACTATTATTAAACTTTTCCGTCCGAAAAGTGCGTATTGTCTAAACATAGTCTTATGTATTCAGTCAAATCAATACTTGCTTAAGATGGATCCGCAGTAGTAGCCCGCGAATTTAAAATATGTCTTACGTTTTTTGCAATTAGCAGGTCAGTGGCAGGATTTATCTTGATCAGAATATGATTCGCGACCATAACAAATATGTATTTACAGAATTATAATAATTAAAATTATTAATATATATAAATCTATTATGTTAGATTTGTTCCAGAAGAACTTTTCCATAAGCGATTTGTTCTTGGAACAAATCTAACTAAGACAGATATATTAATGATTCTAACGATTATAATTCTGTAAATACATAATTGCTATAGTCGCTAATCTTTTAACACTCTAAACAACTATACACCTTAAGACAAAAAAAAATCAATTCTACTTTTTGAGCCATGTTGAACGTTGATCCAAGCTCTGCACTAAATGGCCGTATGATCACAGTAAATGTCAAGACAAGATGATAAGAGATACTGGATCAACATGTTGAGAACAGAACTATTACTGTCCGATAGTAGATTACCTATAACCACACCGCCGACGACGACGACGATGCTCCGGAGGTGACTGAGGTAGAAATGAGAGCGGCGGTACGCAGGCTTAATGCCAAAAATACCGCCCCAGGACCCGACGGCCTACCTGGGAAGGCCTGGGTCCTGGCCTTGGAGGCTCTCGGGCCTCGACTTAGGGGGCTCCTAAGCGCATGCATGGAGAGGGGCCAGTTCCCGCTTCGCTGGAAGACGGGGAAACTGGTCCTCATAAAGAAGGCAGGGCGCCCTGCGGACTCTCCGTCCGCTTATCGGCCCATCGTGCTGCTCGACGAGGTGGGCAAGCTCTTTGAAAGAGTCATTGCAGACCGCCTCGTCGGCCAGCTGGTGCGGGTGGGGCCGGATTTGGCGGAGAGCCAGTTTGGTTTCCGCAGAGGGCGCTCTACGGTGGACGCCATCATGCGTGTGCGAGCCCTGACGACGGGGAATGCTGTTGCCCAGGGTGGGGTCGTCTTGGCGGTGTCTCTAGACATCGCCAATGCCTTCAATACCCTGCCCTGGAGTTGCATCAGGGAGGCACTCCGGTATCACCGGATGCCGACCTACCTCTGTCGTGTGGTCGAGGCCTATTTGACGGACAGGGCCGTCATCTACCCCGGTCACCAGGGAGTGTGGAACCGGCAAGAGATGTCGTGCGGTGTCCCACAGGGATCGGTCCTGGGGCCGCATCTGTGGGACATCGGATACGACTGGGTGCTGCGCGCCGACCTCCCTAGCGGCGTCAGCGTAGTGTGCTACGCTGACGACACGTTGGTCCTGGCGCAGGGGAGGTCGCACCAGGCGGCGGCCGAATTAGCGGCACGCGGGGTTGCGACAATCGTCGAAAGGATCCGGCAATTGGGACTCGAGGTGGCCCTGCACAAGTCCGAGGCCATGTGTTTTCATGGTCCTCGGAACGCGCCACCGTTGGGGTCCCAAATAACGGTAGGAGGGGTTTCTATCGGCGTCGAGTCGACGATGAAGTACCTGGGACTCGTCCTCGACAGCCGGTGGAACTTCGTGGAGCATTTCCGACGTTTGGCTCCCAAACTTGAGCGGGCGGTCGCTGCATTGAAGCGGCTCCTGCCCAATCTAGGGGGTCCAAACGCCTCCTGCCGGAGGCTCTACGCGGGGGTCGTGCGGTCCATGGCCCTCTACGGGGCTCCTGTATGGGCGCGCTCTCTGGCGCTGCGGCCAGCCCGCCGGTTGAGCGCGGCCCAAAGGGTCATGGCCATCCGGATGGTCCGAGGATACCGCACGGTCTCCTGTGAGGCAGCGAGCCTCCTTGCCGGATTGCCGCCATGGGATCTGGAGGCAAAAGTCCTCGCGCACGTATGGGAGTGGCGCGAGGAGGCGAAACGCCGGGGCGTAAGTCCGTTGCCGCGAGAAATCGCGGCTCAGCGGACGGAGCTCCGGCGGGATCTCATGGCGTCATGGAAAGTACGGTTGTCGCAACCCAGTGCTGGGCACGCCACGATTTCGGCGATAAGTCCCCTCTTTGAGGAGTGGCTGGAGAGGCGCCACGGCGTCCTCACCTTCCGCCTGACGCAGGTCCTCACCGGACACGGCAGCTTCGGGAGGTTCCTGTGTCGGATAAGGCGGGAGGAAACGTCCGGGTGTCACCACTGTGTGGATCGCCCGGAGGACACGGTGGAGCATACGGTGGAGGTCTGCCCGGCTTGGGCAGAGCACCGCCGTGTCCTCGTGGAGGCGATCGGCGGCAGAGACCTCTCGCGTCCGGCCCTGGTTCAGGCCATGGTACGGAGCGAGAGGGCATGGGCAGCCGTCACCTCCTTCTGCGAAGCAGTAATGCTCGCTAAGGAGGAGGCGGGACGGTTGAGGGAAAGGCAAGTTTCGCGCCCTCTCGCCCCTAGCCGCCGCAGGAGACGCCCAGGGCGTCGGGAATCCCGGGCGGATTTCCGGCCACCGTAGGCGCGGGCTTGCGGACGGTGAGCAATGGGTAGCTCACCGTCCGGTAAGGACCAGGCCCGGGTCGACGGCGCGTCGTATTCCACGCGCGCCTCAAAGAGATGTCATCAGCACAAAGTAGGGGTCCACTAGGGCCGATGCCTGCCGGGGTCGCGGGAAGGTACTTATGGGTCACCGAGGCCCCCGCAACACAGGCAACAGGAAGGAATACGGGTGGGTTTTAGTCAGTAAGAGTCTGACACACCCTCCCGCTCTGCCCAGAGCGGGAGAAGTTATTTGATGATTTCCCACCCTCAAAAAAAAAAAAAAAAAAAAAAAAAAAAAAAAAAAAAAAAAAAAAAAAAAAAAAAAAAAAAAAACTCTGCACTAAATGGCCGTATGATCACAGTAAATGTCAAGACAAGATGATAAGAGATACTGGATCAACATGTTGAGAACAGAACTATTACTGTCCGATAGTAGATTACCTATAACTTTTTTGAAGGAACAGCTCTACGAAAACATAGAATCATTTTTCACATGAAAAAAGGAGGACCCATGTCAAGTCACACACTACCTACTTCGTTCTACTCGTATTAAACTATAATGATAACTTTGGTTAACTTTGCTTTAAGTTATATCTTAGAAGAAACACAGATTAGGTTAATATTCATTTAATGTAAGCAAATAAATGTTAACCAAAATACATAAAGACACAAATTTCAAATCATATCCAGCACACAAGAAAAATAGTTAGGGTTTATGCACACTTGTAACCCTTGTTCACAGACTGTAGGTGAATACTTGTGGACTCGTTGAGAACTACACGCAGACTGGGCTCGATGTACTCATGAAACGCCTTTTACTAAACGCTCGATTGCTGTGCGGCTGGCCAGAGCGGACGTGACATCAAAAAGCTTTTTTCAATTAAATAAAATGCTTTCGATAACAGTGTATCTAAAATTGGCCATAGATATTATATCCTAATTAAGTTCCTTTTAAAACACGAACGAATTAATCCAATGTATAATGTAACTACATATGTTCCTGCTTTACCTATAAAGCTTAAATGTTGATTCTAAATGAACATCAAAATCGTATGTTCTGGCAAATTAACTCTGAATGAATGGGACTTCGCTTCTGAGTGAAGATAAACGCACTTCGCTCGGTTAATGTAATGAAATTTCATTAGGGAATTTGTGTAAAATGAACTGACTGAAAGAAGCTTCCTGTAATATGTGAGGTTTTGTAAAAAAAACGAAGACTTTCCTAAGAAGCATGCTTGTGTTATGGAAGAGGATCCTTGCTGTATTTTCAACTTTGATGAATCTTTATTAGTTTCAAAGACGCTAATCTTACAATAATTAGAGGTGAAAATTATCATAACACAAACTTGAGAAATATTTAAAAAAAAAATCTCTAAATTATATTTTTGGTTTCTGAGTTTAAGAAAAAAGAAAGAAAAATATTTTATTTCGTAAACGCACAAGAAATAAACAAATGAGGATTCCAACTAACAAAATTAACATATTTGTTCGATTGAAAAAAATACAAAGAAAACTTAAAAAAGTAAAAGTAAAAGAAAGAAGTGAAAGTTTAAATAACTACTCTTCTTTTTAACAGTACTAACAAACAAGAAATCGGCCAAGTGCGTGTCGGACCACGCACGATGAAGGGTTCCGTAGTTGGGATGAATTTATCCCATGAACAAACTTAGCATTGTAGTTGAAAAACATGTGTTCCCATACATTCCAACTTCAAATGTAAGTTGGTTGGCTACTCGTTAACTTTTAAAGCCTCCTTTTTTTTTTTTTGGGTGGGAAATCATCAAATAACTTCTCCCGCTCTGGGCGGAGCGGGAGGATGTGTCAGACTCGTACTGACTAAAACCCACTCGTATTCCTTCCTGTTACCTGTGTTGCCAGGGGCCTCGGTGACCCATAAGTATCTTCCCGCGACCCCGGCAGGCATCGGCCCTAGTGGACCCCTACTTTTGTGCTGACGACATCTCTTTGAGGCGCGCGTGGAATACGACGCGCCGTCGACCCGGGCCTGGTCCTTACCGGACGGTGAGCTACCCATTGCTCACCGTCCGCAAGCCCGCGCCTACGGTGGCTGGAAATCCGCCCGAGATTCCCGACGCCCAGGGCGTCTCCTGCGGCGGCTAGGGGCGAGAGGGCGCGAAACGTGCCTTTCCCTCAACCGTCCCCCCTCCTCCTTCGCGAGCATTACTGCTTCGCAGAAAGAGGTGACGGCTGCCCATGCCCTCTCGCTCCGTACCATGGTCTGAACCAGGGCCGGACGCGAGAGGTCTCTGCCGCCGATCGCTTCCACGAGGACACGGCGGTGCTCTGCCCAAGCCGGGCAGACCTCCACCGTATGCTCCACCGTGTCCTCCGGGCGATCCACATAGTGGTGACACCCGGACGTTTCCTCCCGCCTTATCCGACACAGGAACCTCCCGAAGCTGCCGTGTCCGGTCAACAATTTAGCTGGCAGTGTGTCCTCCTCCTTCGCGGGAAAGTCCGAAAGGGATACGACATAGCGGGAGAAGTTATTTAATAATTTCCCGCCCAAAAAAAAGGGGTGTCCTTTGCCAGCTATTTTTTTTTTTTTGTTGCTTAACTCTAACAAACATTTGCACTATACAGCTTAATATTTCGCAAACGGATCCCTTAATCGAAAAATGTTTACCACACACTCGCAATATTTTTGAACGACCGTTCCAACGACACCGCACACAAGGGGATTTACGAGAGAAAAAAAACTCGAATCGGACAAATGAAAAAAAGATATATATATAGAAATTTTATTTTACCACTTTATAGGCGTAATTAATATGTGTACCCATGCCAAATTATAGCTTTCTAGTACTAAGAGTCTCTGAGCTAAGCCGCGGACGGACAGATAGACGGACATGGCTAAACTAACACCCTACACAGTGTTCCTTGTTGATTACGGAACCCTAAAAATAGAACCGCTACCACTTTTTTGCAAAGTTATTAATAACTTACTAACACTAATTAGGCCCCCATAAACAAACAAAATACGCTGGGTCTTTGTCGGTAGAGATAAAAAAACAAAAAAATTATGAATAAAATTGAGTTCCTACTCCATATGTCGTCGCAACGCATTGGCCCAAAGACCGCCATTCACTAGGTACCTGCACATCTCCAGAGAAATCACGAGAGGTTATTCAGTCTCCACCTACCTGACTACATAGGGCTATATACAGGGCCATTGTAAGCCACATTACGAGAACACCCTATATTCGAGAATTTTGTACCAGAGCACAGGTTTAAAATATCTTTTCAATTTCAGGAGCAATTTGTTTTGGTGGTTCAGTAATAATGTAGTAGTAGAATACATTTCCATTATTTGTTCATTACTTTTTTTCCCGACTTGAAATAAAACTCAGCAAAATATGGACACGGTCTCCTAAAATCTATACACCGCGCGCCCACGCCACGCCGGGTAAAAGTTAACCATAAAACAAGTTTCAAAGTAAACATATTTCGATAACGATAACTTTATTTTTTTTTGTACAAAGACATACCAAAATAAAAAAATATATGTTTAATAAAACTCAACTTAGTCTTAGAATTTGTCAAAATTTGCGCACTGCTTAGATTTTTTCCCGTATAACGAAGTTAGTTAAAAGGAAAACTATTTATACAGCTTTTTTTTTCTTTGGGTGGGAAATTATCAAATTACTTCTCCCGCTCTGGGCGGAGCGGGAGGGTGTGTCAGACTTTTACTGACTAAAACCCACCCGTGTTCCTTCTATTGCCTGTCTTGCCAGAGGCCTCGGTAACCATTTCGGACTTTCCCGCGATATTTACGCAGCTAAGTAGGCTTTACAAGTTAACGAGTAGTCGACCAACTTAAATTTGCAGTTGGTATGTATGGGAGAACATGTTATCAACTACAATGTTGAGTTTGTTCTTGGGATAAATTCATCCCAACTACGGAACCCTCTTTATTGTGCGTGGTTCGACATGCACTTGGCCGGTTTTTTTCATTATGAATAGTGTTGCGGATGTATTTTCAAAAATTTATTTGAAACGGTGTGGTTGTTTGAAGACTCATTCGTTCACCTGTCCTAGTCTCTCTGTTTTGTTGTTTTTTATACGTAAAATAGGGTAGAATAGAATCATTTTTACTATATACACCATATTACAGATAGACATGTAGAAAGGTTATATAGGTTGACACAAAGTATCTGTCGTTAATAGAGTTACGAATTTGATGAGGTATGACTTATGTTAAAAGATTCTGGAAAACTATTTTCCAAGAATAAAAACTATCGCTGCACTAAAATACAAAAACATCAAGTCTTGTTTGTGTCTGACATTTCTGAAAGTTTCTATTCATCTCTTATTAGTCCATCTCCTGCCTGGGTGTCGCCACTTCGACCGGTCCTGTTCTTCTCGTACCCAGCGGATTTCGACGACCACCTCCATGTTATCAATCCTCCTAGTTGAGGGCCTAACCCACGCGGCCCAACTCGTACGTACGTATGTACTTATCAATAGTTTACCAACTTCCACAAGCTGTAAAATTCATCCGAGGGAATCAGACTTCTATTCCTTTGAACGCCAGACTCCGGATTCGACATTTAAGAGACGGACATTTACGTACCACATTGTTCTTAAGGCAAGGATTAATGACTCCTTATCGGTTATGCAATGTTGGTTTCTTTACCTATCTACCTGGTATGGTTTATGTAACGTGGGAGAGCGAGACTGATTTGAATAATCTCTAGGGTCCATCGAGAAAGATGAACTTATAATTTATACATATGCCCTGTGTGGTTAAGCCCTTTTAGCCATTTTTTTTTCAATATTTTTAAGGAGTTTGGATATTAAGTCTTTTATTTCCAGATATAAATCCACATAGTACAACATAATTAAAATATCACAAATAAATATGCGACATTTACATTCCAACACATCTATTACTCAATTCACTGCATGCCTTGTGAGCAGCGAATTAGGTTTTTTGTGTATTCATACCAATAAACGCATTTAATTTCTTTCTGAATGGCGCATCAGACATCAATTTTGAAAACGCATGATTTTTTCCTTTCAACTTGTAACTTGGAATTTTTACTATTATGTATAAAACATTGTTTATTTACTAAATTAGTTTCACTGATTGTGGGAGTTAAAAACGGCCGCAACTTACCAGTTGGAAGTCGTAAGTTCGAACCCTGACAGGCGCTTTACTTTGTGTACATTATTTCATCACCACTGCTCTCAAAACGGTGAAGGAAATCATCGTGAGGAAACCGGCATGTCCTAGCACCAAAAATTCAAATACGGCCTTTTCCGGCCACCGTAGGCGCGGGCTTGCGGACGGTGAGCAATGGGTAGCTCACCAGCCGGTAAGGACCAGGCCCGGGTCGACGGCGCGTTGTATTCCACGCGCGCCTCAAAGAGATGTCGTCAGCACATATGTAGGGGTCCGCTAGGGCCGATGCCTGCCGGGGTCGCGGGAAGGTACTTATGGGTCACCGAGGCCCCCGCAACACAGGCAACGGAAGGAATACGGGTGGGTTTTAGTCAGTAAGAGTTTGACACACCCTCCCGCTCCGGCCAGAGCGGGAGAAGTTATTTGATGATTTCCCAAACACAAAAAAAAAAAAAAAGTGGGGTTTGGTAGATGTCACATATCTACCAACCTATACTGCCGGCCTATGGGGCCGCGTGGTGGATTATGGCCCACTCCCTCTCACCGAGTGGAGGCCTGTGTCCCAGCAGTGAGGAACATTATAGGCTGATTATGCTGGGAGAAAATTGTGGTCACATTACAAATCTATGCATGCACACAGTCACACACGTCTAGGTTCTAGCGTAGTAGATATTTCGTTCATTTTGGTTTGTTTTGACTGTACAGCGGGAATTTGGCTGTAATTTACGTAGTTTTAATTATTTTTGGGACGACAAATTACCTTTATTCAAATTGACAGAAATCGACAGAGAGATTGAAAGTAAACAATTCTGAACAAACTACTTTCGTAATGTGCATTAATTCAGTTAAAAATTGTGTACAATGTAGGGACGACAATACGACAATAATTAATTGTGTCTCTAGATACAGGTCACCCTAGTTTAAGAGGCAGGGCTCACTCAATTCATGTACAGACCTTGTGGTTACAGCATAATCAACATAATCAGCGTGTCAACCAGTTGTAATCCCTCTTTTAACTAATTTTAACGATAACAACTACAGTTGTATTTTCGTCTGTAACTTATTTGAAATAAATAAATTTATTATTATTTATAATTAAATTCGTATATCTGATGACGATTCCCAATTTTGCATACAAAAATGAAATCTAATGTATTTAATAGTTCAGTCAATACAGCTAGTCTTTTTTTTGTAGTTGCCTGTGTTGCCAGGGGCCTCGGTATCCCTTTCGGACTTTCCCACGAATATAGCTAGTCTAAGATCGGCAAAACCCATACCTAGTCGGCCATGCCATTAAAGAAAGAATAAAGTATTTCACACTATGTATTTAGTTTGTTCGAAGAAAAAAAAAACTTAATTCGATTGTATGATTTATTTTATAGTTTCAAAATACTCGTATGCACTAGTGTCACCAGTATTTTTAATTAATAGCGTACTGTTGTCTCCACACCGTATAAGAAAAAAAAACCGCTTAGCCTTTTCGAGTTCCAGTCTACCCGGATGCAGCTGAATACCAGTATTTTACATGGTGTCTATCGGAGCCAACCCAGTTACATCGTAAGAAAATAACAAACAAAATGGTAGCCTCATTCAGAGTCAAACAACCCCGAACAGCCCAAACAACGTAATTCCAGTCCTCAAATTACCTGAAACAATAAGAAGTTGCAAAATACTTAATTGTTATGAAACGAAAGCTCGCGCTTCAGAAATACATAGTTTAACTTGTTAACTGGCCAGGTAATCGTCGCTGTTAAACGTAATTACGTTAACCGTAGTTAAACAACGGTGAATTCGATACTTTGTTTGTGAAACAAACTGAAAACTGTAAATAATTAACACGGAGTTAAAACAGGAGATAGAGAGTCATGCTATCGAGTTTGCAAATAATTTTAAATAATAGTTACGTTTTTTTTTACTCATATTCCGAACGAGCCACCGAACACTAATAAGAAAATCCTCTGCTTCTGAGAGAATTTTCTAATGTTCGGGTTGGTTGTTCCCCGAAGTGGGGCAGACCAGTATTTTTGATGGCAAGTGTTTTGCGATTTAACAACATTTGTGATTTAACAACAATTGCGATCTAACAACAACTGCGATTTAACAAAAATTGCGATTTAACAACAATTGCGTTCAAACAACAATTGCGATCTAACAACAATTGCTATTTAACAACAATTGCTATTTAACAACAATTGCGATTTAACAGCAATTGCGATCAAACTACAATTGCGATCAAACAACAATTGCGATCTAACAACAATTGTGATTTAACAACAATTGTGATTTAAAAACAATTGCAATTTCACAAATTGTGCCTATTTTTAATTAAATGGTTTCCTATCAATTGAACATGCAGCATGTATGCATATTATATTTTGTAATTCTTTTCCGGAAAAGCCGCGTTTAAAAGTGGAAATATAGATAATAAGTAATAGTTAATACGGGCTGATGTCCGCAACTCCACGTCAATGCGCGTATTTTGCGTACGGGTGGGAAACTGATTACCTATTCGATCCACCCCAACTCCTCAAGGAAGGCCAGCAACGCCTTGGTGTTACTGAAAATCTCATGGGCCGCCTACCTGGGTCACCGAAGTACTTTGCCCTGTATGTGGCGACCACCAGGAAGTTTAGTAGCACATGAGCTGCTGTCTGTGTCTTGTCAAGTGGAAATATAGTAGATATACTAGACCCCGAGGTTAAACTTTTTCGTCGGTCATTAAAAAATTGTCGCTGTCCCATACATTTTGCACTTTTATTTGTGTGAAATCTCAGATATTTTTTTTTTATAACTGACAAAGTAAATCAACGATCATGTACTGTACAGTCGCCAGCATATTCAGTTACCACAAACTGTCAAATTTCATTCGATTTTGAACTAAACCAACAACATTTAAATTTTAATACCATTTGGAGAAATTTGACATTTTGTGATAACTTGATGTGTTGGCAACTGTAATTAATAAATGTGTGTTTTGTAATTAATAAATAAACTAGTAATTACACATAACACGCCTTGTTTCCCCGAAGGGTTGGGCAGAGGTGTACCTGTAGTACACCCACATTTCGCCAGTTATGTTGAAGTCCCATGTAATAGGGGGCGAGCCTATTGCCATCAACCGGGCACAAATCCAGAATTTTGGCTGCTACTGTGAAATACCAGATAGAAAAACCCAATAACACTTTGCCCGACCCGGGAATCGAAACCAGGACCTCATGCTCAGCAGTAGCGCTTAGTAGTGATTAATATATTTGATAACTAGTCTATTTATTTATTTATTCATGAGTATAAAATATATATATATTAGGTATATTGAAACTGTTTGTACTTTCCGTTACTTGTCCCTAAAGGTTCAGTAGAAAACTAGCGTCAGACAGCATCTGTCTGGCATTCATGCTGAAATGAACCTTTTTGCTGCACTATTGTTGTTAAAACATTATTTTCACTTTTTATTTTGTTATTTGTATTTTGTGTTTCACGAACTGTTTCCAAATAAACGTTATTCTTTCTTTCTTTACTGTATTCATGTGACAGTTTGCGCGTCGACCCCGGATAATAATATTACTGTTGTAGTCCTGTTGCACACATCAAGCTGGTGGCAGAATAATGTTTCTGCATGGACAATACAATACAATTTTGTAATAGGAACCTTGTTGCGTTGCAATACGCAGGTTAATTGCGTATATAACACAGATAAAATAGCAATCGATCGCAATGCCTTTAATTTTGACAACATCGCATTGCTTCATAGGTTTGAAAAATTCGTCTGCTCAAATTCGTAAATAGCGCATTGAACGTGACTGAACTATCAAA
Source organism: Atethmia centrago (assembly GCA_905333075.3). NCBI lineage: Eukaryota > Metazoa > Arthropoda > Insecta > Lepidoptera > Noctuidae > Atethmia > Atethmia centrago. The sequence continues at coordinate 21,584,858 of HG995374.1, read as the reverse complement.
ATCAATTGTGATCGATTGCTATTTTATTTATTTGTGTTACGCTATTACCCTACTGGTTTGCAAACTCTACAGTTTGCAGGCTCACAGTGTGTGTATAGTAAATTTGCTTCAGAATTATATTTTATAATTATTTTAACATTTATAAAGCCATTATGTACATAAATATCATAAATTCAGCCTTGAATAATACCGGTTCCATGTCCTTTGTAATACAGGTTCCATGTATTCAGGAACAATTGGCTTTGTTTCATGAATTCTTTATACCGATCCCAGTTTAATAATGAATGGAGTAGAAACAGCGGAGTTTTAATATTAAAACATACTAATCGGGCTTAATTGTGAATCAGTTAGAAAAAAAACTTAGATCTTTTCCGTGGCAAGTGAATTGTGATTTAAAAACAATTGCGATCTCACAACAATTGTGATTTAAAAACAATTGCAATTTCACAAATTGTGCCTATTTTTAATTAAACGTTTTCCGAAAAAAGATTAAAAACTTAGTTCTTTTCCGTTTGCTAATACGTTCGCAATTATTTATGTTTTAAAAATGTAATAAAGTTTTTCAATCGAATTTCAGAGAAGCCTGTGTCCACCGCTCCCGTCACCGGGACGTCACCGAGAAACGAGATTATTCGAAACGAACGTGACGATTCAGTATGTCGTGCTCATGATAAAACAAAACAAAATCCAGGCGAACGGCTCGGTGAGGCGGCAATGTGTGGACATGATCAAACGTGTTTTTCACACCAGCCCGTCACAATCTCGGGCCGAGTTTAGTGGTCGCGCCGAAGTAGCCGAAACTTCGGCGGCCGAGATGACGACGCTCAGGTTACGGACGTACGATGGACACGCGGTCATTGTAAATGTATGTAAGTATCGCTCCTTCATCGTCGCAATCATCGCGTTCTCGGTGTCGGCGGCGATGGATAAACGCCCTAAGTCTATATTTCCACCGTAGGCGCAGGCTTGCGGACGGTGAGCAATGGGTAGCTCACCGTCCGGTAAGGACCAGGTCCGGGTCGACGGCGCGTTGTGTTCCACGCGCGCCTCAAAAAGATGTCGTCAGCACAAGTGTAGGGGTCCACTAGGGCTGATGCCTGCCGGGGTCGCGGGAAAGTTCGAAAGGGTTACCGAGGCCCCTGGCAACACTGGCAATGGAAGGAACACGGGTGGGTTTTAGTAAGTAAGAGTCTGACACACCCTCCCGCTCCGCCCAGAGCGGGAGAAGTTATTTGATAATTTCCCACCCAAAAAGAAATGTCTATATTTTATGTTGATACACCTATGATTTTCAAAATCTTCTGCATATTTTACAGTTTTCAGTTGCGTATAAAATTTACAATGGGTAAGGAACACGGTAGCGTGAGGTAGTGCCCTCATTAAAAAATAACAACAACAATAAATATTTAGAGGCCACTGAGAAGCTAACGCCAAAACTTTTAATACCTTAAACCCACAACCAATGGGTTCGAATAAAAATATCGATTGCTTGTATTGTCACTGTAAAAATATACAAAAAACCAATTAAAACTTTTATGAAGGTCTACTAAAACTTTTCCCGTTGTTTCTACTTCGCAAAGGAGTTGGGACATTTTGACATTAAATTAAATACAAGGGATGTATAATTGTGAAGGTTGTTTATTTTTAGGTTTTTGGTTACTAATTAATAATAATAATAAAATAAAAACAAATAATATATCTCGACTTAGCACACGAGGTTGTTGACATGTGGAATTTGAACTCGGCTGTCATTGTGTCGATTGTCGTAACGGCCAATGGCCTGATGGCCGAAAGCCTCAACCAACATCTCTCGAGGCTCTCGTTAGGTGGCTGGATCAAGGGCCTGATTCAGAAGGCAGTACTCCTCGATACGGCTAGCATTGTGAGGAGGTTCCTATCTCTGGAGCCCTAACCACCGGCAGCTTGGACCCTGCTCCCGACACTGGCGGACCACTATTTTTTATATTTTTAAATGTCTTTTTATACCTTTTTAAGAAATATTTAAGAATATATTTTATATGTAAAAAAAAATAATAAACGACATAATATTCGTAATAATAAGATTTATTGTTGAACTAGGACTAGATTACATGGCAAGGTAATATATAAAGCACAAGCATAAAGTTTCTTAATCTAGTTAGTGGGTGCCGTACTGTTCTCCTAGATAGGTTACAAAATAAGCTGTGTTTAGGAGAAACAGTTGCGATCCCCGTAATAAATGGTTTCGTTATAACTGCTCGTGTAAAATATTCATGGATATAGTAATCATTACAGCAATCTAGTTCACGAAACAAAAATCTTTACATCTAGAAAGTTGCAGTTTAATTAAAGATTGTAATTATATTTTCGAGCCGTTTGGGGTTAAAACCCTCGGGCCCACGGTCCGAGTGCTCATGGCCTTTTTAAAGAAATCTCCAGACGGCTGGTTGACACTTCCCGTGACCCAAGTTCTGGCTTTTACCTTGGCCAGAGGTTAAGCATTGCCATACAACGTGGCAATGCCGCCAGTCTCTTGGGTACATTACCAGTCGACAGCGATGTGGATGAATTTTTCGACGCCCTATTTTAGTTTGTGTATAGTTTTAGTTATTTTTATTAATTAATTAGATATATTTGTTTTTTTTATTGTTGAAATCCTTATTATACGAATTGACTTAATTAAAGATAGATTTATTTACATTTGTTTACTTGGATGCAGTTATAAGTGCCATGGAAATCTAAATAGAAATAGATCATCAATTCTCGACTGAGTCGAGGAGCTCGTGGCTAAGTAAGAACAGCCGCGTGGGTCAATTCATCAGGTTAAGCTACGGTTACCGGGGTCGATTCATGGATGAGTGACCATCTTTACATATCGAGATTCCTCCGTGCCTCGGAAAGCACTTAAGCCGTTGGTCTCTGCTATCATTCGTGGATCTTTGACAGTCGTTACGGGTCATCAGAAGCCCGAAAGTCTGACAACCAGTCTTATCAAGGGGTATCGTATTACCCAGTTAGCGGGTCGTGGAAGTCAGATAGACAGCCGCTCCATGTAAAATGCTGGTGTTCAGCTGCATCCGGCTAGACTGGAAGCCGACCCCAACATAGTTGGGAAAAGGCTAGGCAGATTGATTGATGTATAACGTGAATAGGTATATGTGGTCCTACCAATCACCACCATCATAACACACATATGCCTGTTATCCCCGAAGCGTTAGGCAGAGGGGTACCTACAGTACACCCACATTTCGCCAGTTATGTTTAGGGGGAAGTCCCGTAGCGCCGGACGGCACCTACCTCACTCGTACTATTCAAGCAAGTATAAACCGGTTCGATTCAAAGTACAAGTGAAAGGGGCGCGGAAGGCACACAGAAACAGGATCACGCGTCGTGGCTCGCCAGAGACGCGCAAGGCCACGGCAGGAGCGGGAGTTTGCTGCTTTTGGCGGGACATCACGGCGTCAAGTAAAAATCGATGTAAGTAATTATGGCACATTTATGCATTTACATTTTAATGGTATTCAAAAATAAATGTAGGTAGTACTTGATTGTTATCCGTAAACTGATAGAATGTTATTAGATTTTTTAATTAATTTTGATAGGTACCACCTAATGTACGAAATCATCTGTCCCTTAGCACCGGACAGTAAACATATTGATATATCTCGTAAGAATTAATGTTATTTATTCTAATTGTTTAATTTTCTTTTAGAACATAGAAGAATGAATGGAATTGAAATGGAAGAGAAGAAAAAGAAAGGATCGTCGGAGCCACAGAGCTTACAAACTGCTATCAATAAAATTTTGTCCAAAGAACTGAGTGTAAGACAAGCTGCAATGCGATACAATATTACTAAAAGCACTGTACATGACAAAATAAAAGCGCTAAATCGAGGAGAAGAAGAAACGCCGTACAAAAAAGTGGCAGAAGAAAAATAAAATGAAAAGAACATGAGAGACAAAAAGAAGGAATTAGGATCTAAGTTTAAAGCAGCAACTGGAGGCAATGGAAAGCAAACCAAAGGAAAGAGCGTAGATAAAGGAAAAGAAGCGAAAGACGTGGAGCCCAAAAAAAAATGGAAATAAAGTGGAACCATTAACTGAAACATCTAACACAAACACAACAATTTGAGTGGTTTGCTTAGAAGACACTGAGGAAGACTGGAGCCAGCGCTCATCCTGTCTTGGGTGGGCACATGAAGCATGTGCAGACATCCCAGAGTCTGGAGATGGCTACATATGTGATCGATGCAGGCTATTCTGAGATGTCCAGTGCTTTTGGTATGGCACAAATATCCGTCCGGTACTAGGTGCCACTTTTATAAATTACATTTTTTGTTACCAAAGTCTGATTAATGGTGTTAATTATTTTTAAGCAGAGCTTGTATTTTTTTTAGTTTAATTTGATTTCTAACTTTGCTATCTATTGTAAGTCATAAATAAATAAACATTCCTTAAAATATTTTTTATTTTATTTCTAAAAAACCTTAAGTGTCCGCCACTAGCGGACTTCCCCCTAAGTCCCATGTAAAAGGGGGCGAGCCTATTGCTATCAACCGGGCACAAATCCAGCCTACGAGCTGCTATTGAGAAATTCCTGATGGAAAAACCCAATGACACTTTGCCCGACCTGGGAATCGAAGCCAGGACCTCATGCTCAGCAGTAACACTTGCAGTAACTAGACCAACAAGGCAGTTCGCCACCACCATCTTCTTAGCCTTGCCACTTCCCATCACACATACACACCCACACACACACACTCACACTCACATACACACCCACCCCACACACACACACACACACACACACACACACACACACACACACACACACACACACACACACATACATACATACATACATACACACTCACACACACGCGCGCGCAATCACACGCCCGCTTTTTCTTTTTATTGTTTAGTTTTACTGTTTCAATACCTACTAGTGTTACTTACTATTTGTATTTTATTACATAGAAATTGAAATGTGTATTGATGTAAGGCGGAGAACACTGATTCCTCTAACACAGGTTCGCCTAGCACGGTCAGGGGCTTCACATGTACCGTTGTAATATTTTTATGTCAATAAAGTTTATTAATGCTATGCCTATGCTTTGGTCGGCTTGCAGTCGAACTAGTTGCATCTGAATACTAGTATTATACATGGAGTGACTGCCTACATGACCTCCACAACCCGATTTACCAATCGCCATGATGATAAAGGCTCCTACATACTGGCGCGACTTGTCGCGCGACGCGACGCGACACAAAGACACCGCGTGTAGCGCTACAAGCGGTGCCTTTGTGTCGCGACGCGTCGCGCGACAAGTCGCGCCAGTATGTAGGAGCCTTAACACTTTTAACATTTGTGATCATTGCTGCGAATCGCTTGGAAACCCATGCTCAACAATTTATAAGCGCTTATTTAAGGCTCCAGCACACAGGCACGACGCGATTAGTAGAACAATATCTTTGAAAACTTAAGGCGCTGACAAGACCCAATTGACTAAAATAGGCTACTCTTAAGAAAAAAAATTGGCAAATCTGTATATTTTGTGGCAGCGGAAAAAATATATGTTAATTTTGAACATATTTCCCAGAACTTGGTTGTTACCAAAACACGTTTTGATAAAAAAATCTCGATACAAACTAACGTTAAACTAACCTCTTACCTTGAGTTCTAATCCAAAATGTCTGCATTAAATATCAACATAAGTTACGTATTTATTTAATAACAAGAACGTTATAAGTGAATGCAGAACTTGGTTGTTTTTTTATTTTCGATTATTCAACTCAATTTTGAGTAAATAGATAATTGCTTCATATATTGCAGTAAATTACAAGCGTTCTGTCATCGCGCTTCTCTTTCTTTTCTATGCAATGTGACAGTGACCGTGATTTAGGTGTTGTCACCGTCTTAATGGAAAATGTTCTACCGAATCTAAAGTTCTAATGAATCGAATTGAACCGTCGCCATCATCACAACGCGCCTGTCTGCAGGAGCTTTTCTAGTTTTAATAATAAACAAAAACTATGAATAGGTATAATAATATAAGTACGCATAAACGTGGCGGTACAATTCAAAAAAATGCTGAATAGCGGACTAGATCTACGCACAGAAATAAACGCAGACAAAATACTAGAAATAACATAATTCTTTTGTAGAATTTACACACATAACAAGACCTGTTTAGACCCCAATGAAATATACTGCTTTTGTTAACGCAGACGCTATTCAATACAACTAAGGGATTCTATTTACTATTCCACAAAATAAATCCATAGTTCTGATATTTAGTTTGAGGGTCTCCTTCACCTACAAGTGTTATTCAGTGATATTGCCTGTGAAATTGGTATCACAAATATGCTCAATATACCAGTATATTATGCTCAATATGCATGATATCATCTCATTTCACCTTTCGATGTAGGCAGTACTTGTCAATCAATCATGTGGAAGTTTGGTACATTTGAGATTGGTAGAGGGATATTTTATCTTTTCTTTGTGATATGAGGAAAGAAACAGATACTCGTAAATATTTAAGGTTAATGTGATATTAATTAAGCTGATGATAAGATGATATTTTCCTTAAAAATTGTATACTTACCATAAATGAAAATTTTAATAAACAAAATACACTCACAAATCACTTTCAAACACAAAACTCACTACTAGGAATAGGGATAGTATAGAATTGACTTCAGTAAGAACATTGTTCGGGAGAGTAACTATTCATTTTGAGGGAGTGCAATTTCATAATATCTAAGTAAAGAAATGAGAGATTCACCATCAGTAATTTTTTTTTTTAATTGGTTAATGTTGTATTTGGCTAACCAACAATAGTAAATCATTACTCACTAAAGTCAAATTCAAACTGTTTATTTCAAATAGTCGCATTAAAGGCCACTATACACACTATACTACATCACAAGATGATGTAGCAAAAAAGGGGGTGACTGCCGAGATGACAACTAATAGAGAAGTACGGAAGAAAGGGACATGTTGCGCCGATAAGGGCAGAAGAATGATGATGATGATGAGTCACATTAAAGGCACTTTAGAAGGTAAAAAAAAAGTAGAATTGATTCTTGTCGCCTCTTCCAAAATGTTTCGTATGGAGAAGAATGGGCAAGAAACTCCACCTGATCCATGATCTTTTAAAATGTTTTACAATAATTTGTAAAGACGATGCATCTAGAATAAAATTACTATACCACAATAGGTAAAAATAATTTAAAAAGAAGCAGTACATAACATCACGCCTTGTTTCCCCGAAGTGTTGGGCAGAGGTGTACCTGAGTACACCCACATTTGGCCAGTTATGTTTAAGTCCCACGTAATAGGGGGCGAACTTATTGCCATCAACCGGGCACAAATCCAGACTCCGGACTGCTACTGAGAAATGAAAATGAAGCAATGAAAGAAAAATTAATTATGATAGATACATGGTGCTCACATAATTACACTGTATGTTCTCAATATACCTATTGAACGATATATTGTTAAGTTTCTCATATTTAAGTGAACTCTTTTGAGAAAGATTTTTTTGCTGCAAGCTTATTTGATTTTACTCTTAAAAGTGTGATGTATCGTTTCCCGTCCTGAAATCAAACCTAGGAATTGACTCGATAGCCGCGCTTGTGACCAAAAGACAAAGGCAAGTCTCAAATTGCAGTCTGCACGGTTAGCACAGTTGTTGTCATGATCTGCCTAGCCTTTCCTAACTTAACAAATAACTTACTTACAGTCTAATCGGATGCAGCTGAATAAAAATATGTTACAGGGAGCGATTGCCTATCTGACCTCCACAACCCAGTTACTGGGTAACACGATACCTCTTGATAAGACTGGTTGTCACACTTTTGGGTTTCTGACGACCCGTAACGACTGTCAAAAATCCACGAATTTCGAGGCACGGAGCGGTCTCGGTCTGTAAAGATGGTAGCAAGCGGAGCTTAACATGACCGATTAACCTATGCGACTGTTAGTACTAGCTTAATTGTCTTCTACGTTACAAGCCCTAAGTTCGATTCCAATACGAATCAATGAACTATTTGCCTCATAAAACCCGGATGTAGTTCCGGGTCAATGAGAACTTAAGTACAATTTTATTATGTGAGATTTGTATCATGAAACACAACCCACGATTCTACAATAAAGGCTCTTACAGACTGGTGCGATGGAGGCAGTAATATGCCTGTCGCGCCCGCGATATCGCCTCAGTATGCAGGAACCTTAACCATCATCTATAGCATTTATCCACAAAGATTTGCATAAAAGATACTGAACGTATTTCCTGCTGTTTTTATCGATAGCGTGCAGATAAGCATTGTGCTCGAACAATGGGCATAATTACAGAGCATCGATACTTATGTGACGTCAGTAATTGGTAGCCACGCGTTTTGTTCACACGTTACTTGGGTATACTTAGGTATTAGTATACCTAAGTAACGTGTGAATCATAAGAAGAGATCATGTCATAAGAAATATGTAGTCATACTTCTTATGGTAGAGCGGTATGTTTATCTGATTAAGTCCATGTTTTCAGTAGAGAATAAGTTACGGATTTATAATAAAAAATCGGCCAAGTGCCTGTCAGACCACGCACAATGAAGGGTTAGTTGGGATGAAGTTATCCCAAAAACTAACTCAACATTGTAGTTGAAAAACGTGTTCTCCGAATCATCGATATACGTCACGGTCAATTCTCCAACTGAAAATGTAAGTTGGTCAACTATTACTCGTTAACTCGTATTGCCTACTTAGCTGTGATAGATTTCCTTCTAATTTCGTTATATGTACTACTGCCATGATTTTTTTCACATATCCAAATAAAACCATTTAGCTGACAAGTGGTAAATGCGTACTTTAGGGTCAAGTGTCCCCCCACTTTACTCTAAAGTACGCACTTAGCACTTTGTACTTTAAAGCTTAATATTACGCAAACGGTTCCTGAATCAAAAATTGGTTATCACAGACCCACAATATTTTTGAATGGCCTATCCAACGATATCCCACACCATGGGATAGACGAGAAAAATAATATCATCCCCAGTTTACGTGCAATTTTTTTTCCAAGATTTTCTTTTACCACTTTGTCTGCGTCATTCACTTGTATACCCATGGCAAATTACAACTTTCTAGTACTAAGAGTCTCTGAGCTAAGCCGGAGACAGACAGACAGACAGACAGACGGACATGGCGAAACTATAAGGGTTCCTTGTTTACTACGGCACCCTAAAAAGTACCTTAATAATGCAGGTTTCAATGAAGAGGATGAGAAGGAACGTGCTTCAGTCTGCTAATCACATTCTAAAATTATTAGTCCAGACCATCAGGTTGCCTATCTGACGGACAGGGCCGTCATCTACCCCGGTCACCAGGGAGTGTGGAACCGGCAAGAGATGTCTTGCGGTGTCCCACAGGGATCGGTCCTAGGGCCGCATCTGTGGGACATCGGATACGACTGGGTGCTGCGCGCCAACCTCCCTAGCGGCGTCAGCGTAGTGTGCTACGCTGACGATACGTTGGTCCTGGCGCAGGGGAGGTCGCACCAGGCGGCGGCCGAAGTAGCGGCACGCGGGGTTGCGACAATCGTCGAAAGGATCCGGCAACTGGGACTAGAGGTGGCCCTGCACAAGTCCGAGGCCTTGTGTTTTCATGGTCCTCGGAACGCGCCACCGTTGGTGTCCCAAATAACGGTAGGACGGGTTTCCATCGGCGTCGAGTCAACGATAAAGTACCTGGGAATCGTCCTCGATAGCCGGTGGAACTTCGTGGAGCATTTTCGACGTTTGGCTCCCAAACTGGAGCAGGCGGGCGCTGCTTTGAAGTGGCTCCTGCCCAATCTAGGGGGACCAAACGCCTCCTGCCGGAGGCTCTACTCGGGGGTCGTGCGGTCCATGGCCCTCTACGGGGCTCCTGTATGGGCGCGCTCTCTGGCGCTGCGGCCTGCCCGCCGGTTGAGCGCGGCCCAAAGTGTCATGGCCATCTGGATGGTCCGAGGATACCGCATGGTCTCCTGTGAGGCAGCGAACATCCTTGCCGGATTGCCGCCGTGGGATTTGGAGGCAAAAGTCCTCGCGCACGTATGGGAGTGGCGTGAGGAGGCGAAACGCCGGGGCGTAACTCCGCTGCCGCGAGAAATCGTGGTACAGCGGACTGAGCTCCGGCGGGATCTCATGGCGACATGGAGATGATGAGGATGTACGGTTGTCGCAACCCAGTGCTGGGCACGCCACGATTGCGGCGATAAGTCCCCTCTTTGAGGAGTGGCTAGAGAGGCGCCACGGCATCCTCACCTTCCGCCTGACGCAGGTCCTCACCGGACACGGCAGCTTCGGGAGGTTCCTGTGTCGGATAAGGCGGGAGGAAACGCCCGGGTGTCACCACTGAGTGGATCGCCCGGAGGACACGGTGGAGCATACGGTGGAGGTCTGCCCGGCTTGGGCAGAGCACCGCCGTGTCCTCATGGAGGTGATCGGCGGCAGAGATCTCTCGCGTCCGGCCCTGGTTCAGGCCATGGTACGGAGCGAGAGGGCATGGGCAGCCGTCACCTTCTTCTGCGAAGCAGTAATGCTCGCGAAGGAGGAGGCGGGACGGTTGAGGGAAAGGCATACTTCGCACCCCAAGCCGCCGCAGGAGACGCCCTGGGCGTCGGGAATCCCGGGCGGATTTCCGGCCACCGTAGGCGCGTGCTTGCGGACGGTGAGCAATGGGTAGCTCACCGTCCGGTAAGGACCAGGCCCGGGTCGACGGCGCGTCGTATTCCACGCGCGCCTCAAAGAGATGTCGTCAGCACAATGTAGGGGTCTACTAGGGCCGATGCCTGCCGGAGTCGCGGGAAGGTACTAATGGGTCACCGAGGCCCCCGAGGTAAGAGTCTGACACACCCTTCCGCTCCAGCGGGAAAAGTTATTTGATGATTTCCCATCCACACAAAAAAAAAAAAGACTGACCGAAGTCGAAACTAAGGAAAATTAAAAAAAAATCTGATGTGTGGTTACTATCCGTGACCTGGAGTGAATATGAGCCCGCCTAATTTACGTCTGAAAGTCTTTAACCTAGCGGCGAGTTCTTCGTCGTTATTCCCAGAGAGATTCTTCTGAGTCGCCTCAACTACACCCATAGGAAAACAGAAAAATACTTCAAAAAACTCTTTGAAATCAATTGTACAATACTAGCTGCGCCCTGCGGTTTCAGCCGCATAAGTCTCGATCCCGTGGGAATATCGGGATAAAACTATTGTACGTCCTAACCCACTACCATTTCATCCAAAGAATAAAAACAAACCAACAAATAAATATACAAACTCGCATTTTTTGTTCGCATATATTTGTCAGGCTTTTAAAATTTCAGAAACGAAATGCTAACATAAACCATTATTCATCATCACTTTGAATTCGCATTCTATGTAAAAGCTGCTCATTTAAGGTTTCTGCGTACACGCGAATACGAACAAAGGTCGAATAAACTTCGTGAACGCTCTAATTTAGTGAAAACTGGAAATAGTTGACGCGTGGAATTTCCTGCTGCGCTAAATACAATGCCCGACTGACTTGTGTAAAGAGAGTTATTTATAATGTCGGGCCCGCGATGAATTTAACTCATCCCGTTATGCTCGCTTTGCGCGTTATGCTAGTGGGGACATGACGCTGACAATTATTTCATACTATGGTCTGTTCCAAAAGGTTCTGGTGTAAGTGTAAACAAAACCTGTTCAGGTTAAATTCGTATGCAATCACTCACTAAAGGGAATTAGTAACACATTCCCATGTATTTAGAAGGTTTCAACTTTATATCTCACTACTTTTCCAACAATTACTGTTTGAATAACAGTATTAAATTGTAATTGAAAAATCATCGCCGAAAATTGAGGTTATAAAATTAATCCGACATTTTGACAATTCGGATTAACTTTATAACCTCAATTTTGATGTGATTTAAAAATAGAATTTTGGATTGACGTATTCAAGTAATCAAATCAAAGTACTCAATTTGTAAGTGGCAATATAAATTGGCAGCCAGATATGTATTCCTCCACAACTCACTTGCGGAGTTGAAAGTCGTCGTCGTCGGGTTCGGTTCCCTCCCCGTGTTCGTTCTCGGGGACTTCAATGCCAAGAGTTTAGCTTGGGGCTCCCGGTATACGGACTCATGGGGCAGGATGGTGGAGGAAATCCAGGGGCAGGGGCAAGCCTTGCGCCTCCGCCACCGCCGTCACCACCACAGCCGCCGCCACTACCCCCGTCGTTGCCGCCTCCACCACCGTCGTCGTCGCCACCGTAGCAGCTGCGGCAGGGCCCTCACAGGGGGCTCGGGAGGGGGCTGACATGGAGTGCCAATAATGGCCCCATGTGGGAATGGGATGTAGAAACAGCTCGATTAGTATATTTTAGTTATTTCCATAGTGTAATGTCGTACGGCATTTTGCTGTGGGTAAATGCAGCCGACATTCAGGCTATATTTGTGCTGCAGAAACGAGCCATTCCAGCAATTTATAACCTAAGTTGTAGGCATTCACTGAGGGATACATTTAAGGATATAAACATAATGACAGTCGCATCTCAATATGTATGTGAGAACCTAACCTATGTATGCAAGAATATTAACCTGTACTCTAGACACAGCGACATTCATAGCATAAATACTAGAAACAAAGACTTACTTATTGTGCCCAAGACTAGGCTCCAAAAAATTAGTAATTCATTTAAGTGCCAAAGTATACGTTTTTACAACAAACTCCCAAGCCATGTCAAAGAACTGAGCCTCAATAAATTTAAATCATTTATTAAACAGAAACTCTGTCAAAAAGGTTTCTATAAAGTTAAAGATTACTTGGACGACAAAAAGGCTTGGGATTAATTAAGCTACTCCAATGTGCCACCAGGCAACAAACTAATTTTATACTAAATCTATGTTTATACTAAGTGTGACATTGATGATTTTGTTATATACACTATGACATTATTTACTTTTTTGAAGTATTATATTCTTTTTTAAATTATTGTGAATGTAAAGACTATGTGGATTACTGTTTTTATTATTTCTCTCAGTTAGTTTTCATATTTTGAGTCATTTAAGCGGCCTACTCAAATGTCCTTTCTTTGGTATTGTTCGTCGTTGAGCTCCTTAAGTTCTGAGTTGAGCTGCACGATTACTGACAAATGCGTGCACTGACTGGATAAGTCCACTCAATCTGTGTGGTTTTTTTTCCTCAAAAGACCATTTCAGACACCAATCTACATAGTCTTCACATGATCTGACCAAGATTATGTCTGCACTTTAAAAGAAACTGTGACCTCTGAGTTTGTTTCGGCCTTTCTTCTCAGAGTAGTCAGATAGGAAACGCCGAGCTCATCCAGTTTTTTCTAAATATGATTGACATTTAAAAGTGTTTGTATAAACCTACTTACAGAAAATAAAATCATTTCATCATTTCATTTCATTTCATTTCATTACGCCTCCTCCAGGCGAATATCAATCACTTCACCTCCGCTCAGGATCTGTTGCTCCAGAGCATGGCGTAGTGGTTGATTAACATCGTCGTGGTCGCTGAGCCGTACTTTTTCCCGCCCAGGGAAGACTGGGTGAAGGACCTGAGCGGCTCAGTGACCCTAATTTCATGGGCCGCCGCTGCTACTCCGTCCCTTGAGGCCGTCAAGAGAAGACGGGGTTGCGTAGCAGCACGGTTCGGGGAGATTTTCGTGGTAGGGGTATACTTCTCCCCGAACCGAACACTTGCCGAGTTCTACAACTCCCTTGCGGAGTTGAGAGTCGTCGTCGTCGGGTTTGGTTCCCTCCCCGTGCTCGTCCTCGTGGACTTCAATGCCAAGAATTTGGCTTGGGGTTCCCGTTATACGGTCACACGGGGCAGGATGGTGGAGCACTGGGCCCTGAAGACAGGCCTGGTCGTCGTAAACCGTGAACTTCTATCCCCATGTGTGTGCGGATGCAGGGTGAATCAGTGGTGGACATCTCGTTCGCCAGCCCCGCTCTGTCGCGTGTAGTTGACTGGCGCGTCATGGAGGGGGTGAAGTATGTAGCGAGAGGGCATGGGCAGCCGTCACCTCGTTCTGCGAAGCAGTAATGCTCGCGAAGGAGGAGGTGGGACGGTAAAGGGAAAGGCAAAGGTGAACGGCAGATTTCGTACAGTTTACTTTTTATGTTGTTTTTTTATAGAATTTGTACCACATATTAAGGCAACTAAGCCATTTATTTTCATGTAAGTGTACTATTTTTAGAAGATCGGATTAATTAATAATATTTAAAAAAAGATTTTAATAACTACACGTAATTTAGTCGTAAACTAAACGCAGTTATGTTGGTATTTAAGCTATTCTCGCCATGAGGGTATTACTCGACCTGCCCCCTTCTTAGATGAAGTAATTTACGAATTAATTAATTGTAAATAAAATAAATGTACTTAAAAAAAACTATTAACTATATTGTTTTATTTACCTACACTTAAAACCCCATCAGGACTTCATCATTATCAAACTGTTGCAGTCAGCTGCTGGACATAGGTATCTCCTAATGCACTCCGCTGAGTAGGTACGATCCTCATCTCAATTTACCCTATCGTATTAACTACCAATTAAAACAAAAAATATCCCAAAACACGAAATTTTATTAGCTGTACGAAAGTCCCATACAAGCCTGCCGTTCGCCTTTCGAGCCCTTTCGCCCCTAGCCGCCGCAGGAGTCGCCCTGGGCGTCGGGAATCCCAGGTGGATTTCCGGCCACCGTAGACGCGGGCTCACGGACGGTGAACAATGGATAGCTCGCCGTCCGATAAGGACCAGGCCCAGGTCGACGGCCTGTTGTGTTCCACGCGCGCCTCAATGATATGTCAGCACAAGTGTAGGGTTCCATTAGGGTCGATGCCTGCCGGGGTCGCGGGAAAGTCCGAAAGGGTTACCGAGACCCCTGGCAACACAGGTAACGGAAGGAACAAAGGTGGGTTTTAGTCAGTAAGAGTTTGACACTACCTCCCGCTCCGCCCAGAGCGGGAGAAGTTATTTGATAATTTCCCAAAAAAAAAGTTAAATGTTTCCTGATTCATGATATGTTTACATGTTCATGAGGTACGTCTGGAACAGACCATTAAGGCTCCTGCATACTGAGGCGATATCGCCTCAGTACATATGTAGGAGCCATTATGTATAATGTCCATACTACGTTACTAATTGGAATCGGTGATAGGTCTCATGGCGACGCTGATGATTGATTGCAACGATTTTTGATGTCAGATAGCGTTATCGTTTTGAGCGGCGACGTGTCCATGTTACCATGGGCTGTATTTTTTATGATTTGTGTCAAGGAGTGTCAGTTAGTGATTATAGTTGGAAATGGCCTCCATAATTAACTTAACTAATGATTTAACCTTTTACTATATGTAAAAGGTTAAATCATTGTTATATTTCCGGGATATTTGTACAGACGCTACAGTAGATATAGTTTAACTAGTATTAGTATTCTTCTTTTTAATAACCATTATCTCACAAAACTTTCTAACAAAAAATCCACCAATAATAAAAACAATTTATTACTCTAAGTCCACATTACGTAGGGCATAATAAACGCATTTCAATTAAAGTAACGTTTGGAAGTTGGCTGAATGTTCAACTATAAGCTTTGCTTGGAATTATAAGCCCGTCTTACACCCGCGCCGCGAACTTGCTGCGTTCTGAAATATTGTAGGCGCTTTTAATTCACTTTTTATTTTACTTAATATATTAATTTTTATGTCTTGCTAATCTATATGTCTCGCTGATGCTAGCGCGTTTTTTGGATCATTCGGTTCCCTACAAAATTATTGAGCTGGATGGTGTTGATACACGCGTCATGTTCGTGAACGTCCGCCGTCAGTTGAGACTGGTCATCTCTTAACTACCAGGGCTTTTTTATTTTGTTTTGTTTTTAATTTATTTATGTTTTCATTCTTCTCAAGCAAAGCAACAAGGATAATGTACCCAGGATTTGTAATAGGTATCTGAATTTAAAAGAGTGTCCTTGGAGTTTCTTCGGGCAAGAAACTACATACCACTCTTTTAAATCTCTTAATTCTTCTCCATAATATCTACGTTTTGGAATGGGCAACTAGCTTCAACTTTCTGACTAACTGACCGACTCTTTGACAATTCCCAAGTGCCTGTAATCGGTTTAATTGAAATAAATGCTTTGAGTTTGAGTTTATTATCAGAGATAAAATCGCCGTGTGTCATAGGATATATTTTATGTGAAAACAAGAAATTTCAGGCAAACAAAGTCGCGGGCAGAAGCTATTTATTTATTATTGTTGTTTGAAGTTTGGCATAGGGTATGTTAGTAATAAGTTTGATCATTTATGAATAATACGATGACTTAAATGATCTGTGAGGATAATATTCCATTATAAAAAAGTGCCTAATTGTTTATTTACCTGGAAAAAATCAGACTGATTTGTTAAGTCATGTAGCAAAACTATAGGTACGTACGACTCTAGTTTGAGTCTGTCTCTGGATACTTATTTTCTTCACTTCCCCAGGTTTATAAGTAGGTACCTACATATTCAGCATTAGGCGTCAAAAATGTACATATTCTCCACCTTTAGCTTAAATTAATTGATAAGGTATACTCTGTCGCATATCAGATGATTGATAAATTCTAATTAGGTAGTATTCTTATAACTTTTGTAACAACATCATAGGACTCCGTTCCTCTGAGTTTGTTTCAGTCTTTCTTAGAGTAGAGTAATTAGTTAGGAAACACCGAACTCATCTACATAGTTTTAAAATATAATTTAATTTTGACGTGTAAGTGTTTTTTTTAACGAATTTACTTAAATAAATATCATTTTCACTTCTCATGCTCTAACAGTTCGTCTTTATGTCGTGCCTAGGTGACATAAAGTCAATTTTTATGCTCTAGTGCATAAAGTTTTTTCAGCTACACGCACAATAAAACGTCGCAGATAAAATTCATTATTTTATTTTAATGGCTTTTACTTATTTATTTTGCTATCGCTAATTTAATAAAACCAGTTGTAATTTATTATTTAAAAACTCACAAAAACGTTTTTATGACTCGGCAGTATGAAGTACTGAAGTCGAATGACACGTAAAAAATTAAAAAAATAAACTTTTATGTTTCGTGGCGGGAATTAGCTATCATCTTCAATTTTGCAAAGTTTTTGAAAAGTGATTAAACTAAAAGAATGGAATACTGTTATATTCTTTATGCCTGTTCCATTTTCTCGCAATCGAAATGAAAAGCAGAGTGTACAACTCGGGCATAAACGAGCCATTAGACCCATTTTACCATTTAATGGCTTCTATTACATCCAATTTACATCCAGAACTAGTCGGGCAAAGATAAGATAAAATAATCATTTATCTACTCATGCTCAAACATGAGTACAATACATACAACACAAATTGTCAGCATGCAAGAAATGTTAAAAGTAGCCAAATCCGAAACGTATTCGCGCAAAACTGCAAACAATATTAAAAATGTTAATTTAATTCACTAAACCTTGTGTCACACGTTTCGGAACGCGCTCGTAAACACAAAGCACACAGGAGTTGCGCTGCGACGCCTCCCCCTGATTATGTTGGTGTATGTTTAGTGCTATTGTGACATGTGATGGCATTCACATATGGTTGAAATAAACCTAAACATTTAGGCCCTTAATAAAATAAACCAGAATTACAGTAAAGTTACACCAAAAGAATGTTTGGTTTTCCGAAATTAATACTGCTGTAACTTTACTGTGTTTATTAATAAGGGGAATAGTTACTTTGCAGATAAATTAAATTGAAGAAGTGCTACCCTATAAAACCACTCATTCACCACCACTATTCACCATTTTACTATTAGATTGGGTCGACAGCGCGTTGTGGCCTCAAAGACATGTCAGCCCAAGTGTAGGCGTCCACTACGGCCGATGCCTGGCGGGGTCGCGGGAAAGTCCGAAAGGGATACCGAGGCCCCTGGCAACACAGGCAACGGAAGGAACACGGGTGGGTTTCAGTCAGTAAGAGTCTGACACACCCTCCCGCTCCGTCCAGAGCGGGAGAAGTTATTTGACCCCAGCTAAAAAAAAGGGTGGTTTCACAGTTTAAGTTTTAATAGTAACTTACATGAAAACTCTTCCTGGACTCCACTGGTCACTTCGATCAATAATAGACTGAACAACTTTTGAATATAAATTGCGATACCAAAATAAATTGGGGGATTTTTCGTAACCATTTATTTCACTTTTACAGCGTGTATGGATTAAATTTCTATTTGATTAATACTTTTGAAAGAAAACGCAATTGGGTTAAATTTCCTCGATAGAATTGAATTCCGAAAAGACCACTGCTTTTTTATAGTTTTCTGTAATTCTAAAATCCTGAGTAATTTCATTGCAAAATTGCATCCAAAATGTGCGTATTAGGTCATTGAAAACACTGGCTGAAAACATTTTTGATACATAGCTTAATTTATTTTTGAACAATTTTTATTTGGTTTGGTACTCTTACGTTGTTTTATTTTGGTTCCCGCGCATTGTTGCGCACACTTTTTTCGTACGTGGAATTAATTGACTCTGTCACTTTCGTATCCGCGCCCAGTTCGCTATGATTTATTTTTTACGTATCACCTTAATTGACTACCTGCATAAATAAACACTCCTAGATCCCAGATCCTAGGAGGATTCCTAAGTCGCGTTTGCGAAGCAGTAATGCTCGCGAAGGAGGAGGCGGGATAATTGAGGGAAAGGCAAATTTCGCGCCCTCTCGCCCCTAGCCGCCGCAGGAGACGCCCTGGGCGTCGGGAATCCCGGGCGGATTTCCGGCCACCGTAGGCGCGGGCTTGCGGACGGTGAGCAATGGGTAGCTCAACGTCCGGTAAGGACCAGGCCCGTGTCGACGGCGCGTTGTATTCCACGCGCGCCTCAAAGAGATGTCGTCAGCACAAAGGGGTCCACTATTTTCCGATGCCTGCCGGGGTCGCGGAAAGGTACTTATGGGTCACCGAGGCCCCCGCAACACAGGCAACGGAAGGAATACGGGTGGGTTTTAGTCAGTAAGAGTCTGACACACCCTCCCGCTCCGCCCAGAGCGGTAGAAGTTATTTGATGATTTCCCATCCAAAAAAATAAAAGCCTAACAATTTTTACTTCGATGGTGCTAGTTTATCATTTCTCACTTCGTGTTACAGCTATAGCCTTATGTAAGCGGGCACGCCCTTTATGCCTGGAGGCTTTTATTCGGGTATTAAGTTCTGTTTACATATTGGCGTGTACTAGCTAACATATGGCAAGTAATTTATTGTTTGTATTTCAGTGTTCATTACTTTGCATACGATTTGTATAGAATCAATTATATCTAACTAAGATGACAGGTGTGCTGCTGGGGAGTTTGTTTAGCCACTTCTTCTTCCCAGCTAAAGCACTAGGAACTGGTGAAAGGCCTGTTTTTGAGAGACTGTCCTATGTAATTGACGTTCGACTTGACGTTCTTGAAGTGCTGATCCTCAGCCTAGTTTGAATAAATGACTTAATTTTTGTTTTTGATTAAGGTAATGTTTGCTGAATAATCTTATCCTATCCTATCCTTCCTAACTGCGAAAGTGAATTTGTTTGTTACGCTTTCACGCTAAAACGACTGAACGGATTTGGATGAAATTTGGCACACGGGTGGACCATGACCTGAGTTATGACTTAGAATACTTTTATCCCAATATTCCTACGAGAGCGAGACTTATGCGATTGAAACCGCGGGGCCAACAAGTTTGTACAATAATTGTTTAAAATTATTTTATTAGCTTGGATTATTTTGAATTGTTTGTCACCTCTACAACAAAGTGTCTACTGAAAGCTTCAACATAGGAAAAACATAGGTACTTACGTACAGAAGAAAAATAAAATAAAACTTGTATTATTAATACTACAAAATTTATTATTTTCACTCGGTTACTGATTCACTTTCACACATTCAGTTAGAAAATATTAGTTTTCCATACACGTACTAAAATTGGCAAGTCAAGAGGTGGCGAACGGCTGCCCCACTCGAAATCCTGGATTGTATTTAGAAAAAGTGGAACTAGGATTTTTAGTTCGATTTAGGTAGGCATTTAATTGGTTTCCGTGTTCACCTTGCCGCTATCAAAATAATACACTGCTTCTAAAAAGGATTGCAACACTTGAAAACATTTTAGTATTTATTTAAGTAGGTTAGGTAGTCAATTAAGGACGACTTTTCAAGAACGTTAGTACTTAAGGCTCTAACAAACTGGGGCGATATCGCGGGTGTGACAAGCATATTTCTGCCTGTCGCACCCGCGATATCGCACTAGTCTGTACGAGCCTTTAGAGTTACAGAAGTAAAAGACAGTTACTCTTGCAAGAGAAAGATATATATAATTCGCATTAAGGGCATGTTTGCAAATCAGACCAAATTGTGCTGTTTTTTCGGTACATATTGTGACAAATTAAACTAAATCAAATACAACTAATCACTACCACATGTAAATTGGTTCTTCATCTTCAAATAATAGTAACCATTTTGTTGAAAATTATAGATTTTTGTAATGTAAAAACGATTTTCTGTTCCCATTTTTCACAAAATTAACGATACCGGGTTGAGTTTCAGTACATTTTTTGTTTTATTATCAACATATTTTAAGGTTTCTAAAAATACTAGAAGTAGACAGATATATTCAATTCCAAAAACTAGTACAAAAAAATATCAAAATGTCACACATAGTCGCAGAAAAAATTAAAAACTGAACTTATTTTTTCACATATTGCTATTACGGATGAATCTTAATCGGTTGCATTAGGGGTTATTTTATTTTTGTTTCTGTCTTGCTATATTGCGCAAACGTTTCGAATGCAACCTCAGTCCGCACTTGGACGACGTCGTGAGTTGACACTGTATCGCCTGTTAGCCGCGCCTCGTGTTGAAAAAGATCGCTGTACATGTACAAAGTATTCGATAAACCAAATTAGATACTTGATACGATGTTTTTATAATCACAAGTTTTTTATAAAAATATTCTTTTTCGCTAAAAGTAAACAGGATTTATAAATGCCTATTCGTCTCCGACTTGATGGAGTGACCTGATGGTGTACTTCGGTGACTGCTACTGGAACTGGTCGACCAGTAAAACTAGGGGTGCCGAGTTTGGGATCGTTTTGATAGTTATGATGAGACCTGAAGGAGCGATCCCACAATAATAGTGCAATAGTTCGCTGGAGCCCATCTTCAATAATAAAGGTGATGTACAGGACTGAAACAACTATCGAGCGATAAAGCTCATGTCACATAGTATGAAGGTGTGGGAAAAAGTAACAGAGAAAAGATTGCGAGAGGAAAGTGAGATTACCTTGAACCAGTTTGGGTTTATTGACGAAAAGTAGACGCCAGTTTTGCACTCCGCCAATTGTGCGAGAAGTACCTACAGACGTATACACAAGAACTTGCACATGGTGTTCATTGATCTGGAGAAAGCGTATGACAGAGTACTTTAGGATGTGTTGTGGTGGGCCATGAAAGAGAAAGTTTTGTCCGGGAAGTATGTAGAGTTAATTCGAAGTCCTTACCTCTTGCTGGTGATTATGGATGCTCTGACGTCGAACATACAGGAAGAGCCACCCTGGTGCATGCTGTTTGCCGATGACATTGTTCTTGTCGGTGAACATGGACCTGAGATCCAGAGCAGATTGGAGAAATGGCAACAGAAGCTGAAGAATGGCTTGAAAATCAGCAGAACCAAAACCGAATATGTGTTCTGCGATTTTGGCGGTCTCTCCAGTTCTGGGGCCATAGCGCTTAATGGCGCGCTTCTCCCGGTTTGCTCTGACTTTCGGTATCTAGGTTCACTCGTGCAAAGCGATGGTGAAGTAGATCGGACTGTAATGACATTTTCCGTGAGTCAAAAGACACCTGTAATATAAAAAGTCTGTTTTCTTCCCCATCTCACAAATGTATTATTAAGCTCTGACTAAATTGAGGCTAAACCGATTGTGTCAACTAACTCGTATGGGCAGTACTCTGCATTACCTGACCCCTCTTACAAAGAAGAAGAATTGAACAGGGGTCAGGTTATGCAGGTATGAAGGTATTCAGACAGGCGCGAATAGTCGCTTGACTAAGAAGTCGAAAGTTTTAATGATTAAGAAATTATTAAAATAATGGACGCGCCTCAAGTCCCGATTCGCGGGATTCGCATCAGTGTAGCCAGAGCTTTAAAATTCGCGTTTTGTTATTTTGAATTCACAGATTATTAGATTTCACCACTATTATTTTGAGCAATGCGCCTAGCCCGAGCCCAGCCAGTGCGCTTAGCTCTAGCATATTCTGTTTCTGACGTACATCAATAGGGAACGTTTTGAATTCCACATTTTCGCTTATTGCTAGCCTATACAAGTAGGGTTGTCAAAATGGCGAAACTTTAAGCAGATTAGTGCATAACAACAGCACTTACAACCCCTATAAGTAATCCTAATGGATATGAAATTCTCATTTTGCATTCCCAGATATGCAAAGCGGATCGAAGGTAATGGAAATATATTTTTGTAACACAAGCGAGGCGATGCCGGATGCGAGCCGCTCCGGATAAAGTACGGTTGTTCATTATTGAACATAGTTCGTGCTCATAACTGCACATGCAATTGCTATTTACTGTTTGTTCGTTTACACGTGTATGTAAAGAGAGTATTGGTTTGGAGTCGAGAAGTGTTTTGCGTATGAATGGGAGCTATGTTCATAAATCTACGTTTTGTGTTTTTCTCTGTCTCTTGAACCACTTTTTCCGTTCCATTCAAAATAAAAAAGAGAATTGTAGCACAAGCGCAAACTTGTTTTTGTACCTACGAGTAAGTACTAAGATAATTTATCCCAAGAACAAACTTAACTTTGTAGTTGTAAACATGTTCTCCGATACTTTCCAACTGCAGATATACGTTTTTACGCACAATATTGAGAGATTTACCATGTTTTTTTAACACCATAGATTTCTTATAGTTTTCCTGTCTATTTTCTTAATTAACTTTAAAACTGTTAACTTTAAAATTTAAAAAAAATGAGACCCTCACAATCTTCAAGCTTTCATTTCACACGGTAAAGTTTTCAATTTTTTTTTTTCTTATTTGTCTCCAAGAGTGACATTCAAAATTCATTTATTTACGTTACACGTCCGTGTTTTGGTCACAGAACTTCATATGTGTACCAAATTTCAACTTAATCGGTCCAGTAGATGCGGAGCAAATCGTCTGTTGCAGACGAACAGACAGACAGACAACCAGCCAGTCAGACAGACACACAAATGAACATTTAGTAAACATGTACCTTTTAAATGTCATGACAAGCTTGTATCTGTGAAACCTGACTGATTGGAATGTTAAGAAGTATGAAACACCATCAGTCAGGTCCCTTTAGATAATATATGTATCTTCTGGACCAAACGGAGCAGGTTTTGACCAGAAATGAGACTGGTTCAAACCACAACAAAGCATGAGTACTTAGAAAGTTGCACCATGATTACTCATGCAAGCTATGTCGCAATAATACTCGACAAGTCACAGCCTGATCCGTTGGGCAAGTCCATTTTGCGAGTCTCTGTATGGAATATTGCCCGGGGGTACGTTATAGGTGCTCCCGCAACTTGTGCCTAGGTAGAAAACTACTTAAGGGACACCCTTTTGGTGTCACCGGTGTGTATCAATTGTGTATCAATCAGTAGTCATTAGAACTTAACAAACAACGGTGCATTATGCATCAGGTGGTCATCAGCCCTCAGCTGGCATCTGTTCCCATAGAGTCTTCAGACATTAGGACCTATATTTAGTTAGGGAAGTCCTAAGTTTACTCAGTTAGGATAGCTTACGTTATTATCTTTTAATTGTGTTTATGTGATAGTTTTAGTGTGATAATAGATGATTGTTGGTGTATTTAACTATTGTGTATTGTGTGTGCGAATATACCGTGTTCTTAAACCAACCCCTGGCTCATTTGATTTTGGCGACAATCTACCCCGCACCTGAATATCTTACAAGGGGCTTGTGTCCAAGTAATAACAGCCGCACGGGTCGATCGATCAGGTTAAGCTACACTTGCCGCGGTTACTCCGAGGATGGGTGACCATCTTTAAGTACCAAGAACCCTCCGCCTTGAAAAGCACGTTAAGCTGTTGGTCCCGGGTGTCATTTGTAGATCAATGACAGTTGTTACGGGTCGTCAGAAGCCCGAAAGTCCGACAACCAGTATTACCAAGGGGTATCGTGTTACCAAGTAAATGGGTTGTGGAGGTCAGATAGGCAGTCGCTCCATGTGAAATACTGGTATTCAGCTGCATACGGTTAGACGGGAAGCCGACCCCAACATAGTTGGGAAAAGGCTAGGCAGATGATGATATTGCAAGTACTTAACTACATTTAGCAAAATATTTTTTCAAGTCATTTAATTTATTTTTGAAAGAAAGAATAAAGTTTATTTGGAGACATTTCGTGAAACACAAAATACAAATAACAGAATAAAAAAAGTAAAAATAATGTTTGAATAACGATAATGTGTGCATGAATGACGCTAACAACAGATGCTGCCTGGCGCTGGTTTTCTAATGAACCTTTAGGGACAAGTGACGGGGAGTACAAACAGTTTCAACATACTTAATATATAATTTTATACTTATAAATGAATAAACTGTCTCTTAAGATACAGGTTTACCTGGTTTAAGAGACAGGGTTAAAATACTTGAGTACAGTTTTTAACATAGAACCAGATGTATACAATGTACAGTACATTTCATAATGAATCATCTAGGATCCCATCTGTATTTTTATGGCAAATAAATTTATTATTATTATTGTTATTCATTAAACAGTATTTTCGTTATAAATTTCGTTTTATCTTGTTTAGATATCCGATCATTTTCGCTAACCGACGCAACCCTGTAAATCCCAACAACATAATTTTTTGATAGCGATACGACAATGGTTTCGAACTCAAAGCATTTATTTCAAATAAACCAATTACAGGCACTTTTGAATTGTCAAGGGTTCGGTCAGTCAGTCAGAAAGATGAAGCTAGTTGCCCATTCCAAAGCGTAGTAGGTACCTATGGAGAAGAACGGGCAAGAAACTCCACGGACACTCTTTTAAATCAACGTATTATGGTTACAAAATATTGTTTACATAATTCATTTTGAAATTATACATGTGAGAACGATGTAAAACGTAAAAAGCGTCCGTAATAAAAAGATTACAACAAAAAAAAAGCAATTCAAAAATTAAAATTAAAATAAGCCGTGGCAGCTAAAAGATGATCAGTCTTTACTGACGGCGCCCGTTCACGAACATGACGCGTGGATCAGCACCATTTAGCTCAACCATTTTGAAGGGAGCTAAATGATCCAACACACGCGCCACCATCAGCGAGACATTAGAGTGAGCACGACATACTCCCAGCCGCCAGGGCACATTCAAGTCAATGAAAGACGTATCCAGTAATGGCAGCATAGTCCTCACATAACAATGTGTTGTGCAGCTAAAGGTGACGTGACATTGTCACGTCACGGTGACAATACTATTTAAGTGTTTAACTAGAGGATTGTCCTTCTTAGCATATATTACGTCGTCGTAACATTACTCCTTGAAAATCCCTGTTTTCCAGCATGAAAATACGATTATTTAAATAATAAAGATGATTGATTATTCATGGAACTGTGACAGGAGGAAACTGAACACCTCGAGAACTTTCAACGTTGAATAATAGATCCGATCAATTAACCAGGAGAACTGTTGGTAAGTTCGGCCGCTGGAAACTTTGTGTAATTTTGCAATACCTTTCACAGTTTCTACCATCCGTTATTCATTATGTATTCTCGTTAATAGTCTTGTGGCTCTATCAACATAGCTGTGTGGTTCTTTTTGTTTGGGGGAGAGTATGTTCTTAACTATTGTTTGGTAGACCTATACTGAGTTACAGTTTTTCGAAAAGCAAAAGATTTCCGTGAACTATTTAGTCTGTGTCAGAAAAAAAGCGTGGGACACCTTAGAAAGGTGGCTTCGACAGACTGGATTCGGAATTAGGAAGACCGAGTGTAGTGCCGTAGCTTGGCAAGCAGTGGACTGAGATGGGTTAAGTTTGGAATAAAAAGGAAAGCAGTAAATTCAATTATGTAAGGTATCCTAAAATCATACCCAACAAAATAATAACATGATATCTTAACATTTCAACAGATTAATGGAGAACCAAGGAAACGGGCATACCCTGAAGAATAGCCAAACTTAAGTAACAGTGGGCGGGGAAAACCACGCAGAACGGATGGCCGATGGAGCCGAAAGATTCTGGAGTGGTGGCTGAGCGTGGGTAGGACCCCCACAATGCGGACCGCTGACTCGGTGGAGATCGAGGGAATCCGTTAGATGCGAGAAACACAGGACAGGACGATGTGGCGACAACCCATCCAGCAGAGGACATATTTTGACTGAAAGACGATGATGAAGGTAAGAAAGTGAGCAAAAGCAGTAGGTCAGAATCGCAGCACGTGACATTCGATACTTTCTCTGACAATTTAAAGTTCTGGAACAATCTTGTAGTATTATGCCAACATAACGATTGTGTTAAGAAACTGTAGACATAACGATATGAATGCCCTTGAAGTCACGATGCTTATATTGAATTTATTTAAAACAACTCCATTGACTACCTCATTAAGTATAGACTAGAAAAGTAATCCAATTCTTAAACGTAAGTTTAATCAAGTCGTTAAACTTCTAAGTAGGTCAAGTAAAGGATCAAGCTGTGTGTTTCTCAGTAGCAACTCTAGAGTGGCACAGTGTACCTAAGAATTCGTCTCTGATTAGTTTTCGGGGAAAACATG
Organism: Atethmia centrago; assembly: GCA_905333075.3. Classification (NCBI taxonomy): domain Eukaryota; kingdom Metazoa; phylum Arthropoda; class Insecta; order Lepidoptera; family Noctuidae; genus Atethmia; species Atethmia centrago. Next base: position 21,558,025 of record HG995374.1, on the reverse strand, counting down.
CATGATGGCGGATGCCTGGCGGTCTCTTTGCTGAGGATGAATGATATAGGACGCCTGGCGGTCTCTTTGCTGAAAATTAAGATGCTCTTTAAATAGGTAGGATATCTGGAGTAAGTAGTCTATCCAAATTTATTTGGAGTCGACGGCGCATAATTTATTCTTTCATGCTTCTCTATTAGTCGAAAATACCATATGAGAGTAACTTATATTGAGTTGTTAAGAAAGAAGAAAGAAAGAAAATACAGCTTAAATATAATATACAGCTGATACATTTTTTTTTTATAAAAATCAAATGAAAAGTGTAAAGTACGATGTAAGAAATTAGCAAGAAAGTGTGCCTTACGGCTGCGCCAAAAAAGCTCATTTCGGCAAAAATGCTAGACAACTATTGCCTGACACTGGTTTTCAACTGGACCTGGATACGTGGATATCTGTGACCAGTAATTGCTTTTGAAAAGTGTTAGGTAGGTATATTATATAACTAAAGTAAATAATGCTATTTTATTTAACAATTATTTTAGCATTACCAAGCACTAGTCATATTTTTATTAAATTTCGGGATGGTTTACTGTAACAAAATGTAAATTGGGATTTAATTTTAATCCGCTCATCTACATTTTAATGCAAATGATTTTGGAATGAAAGAAAAACAGAATTAATCAGTTGGTTGTCTCTCCTAGAGAAATTAGTTTGGGTGAATTGGTTACAGAAGAAGGACGGGGGTTGGGTTAGGGCACTTGGAGAAGCCCAGTAGTGGACTGCGATAAGCTGAGTTGATTGATTGATAAATTACAGTTTACTGGCATATTTGTTTTTGATTGAAGTTTTTAAGAGCTGAGACATGTTTTTTAACTTCTATAATTTGCCGTGTTTCTTACATACCCGGAAAACTTGGAGGTATTCGCTGCAAATTTTTCCGGCACGGTTTTTACGGTGGGCCACTATGAAAAACCGGCCAAGTGCGTGTCGGACCACAATGATGGTTTCCGTTGTGGGGATGAATTTAACTCAAAAACAAACTGAACATTGTAGTTAAAAAACATGTTCCCCCATACATCGATATACGTCACGGTTAATTCTCCAACTGCAAATGTAAGTTACTCATTAACTTAGACTCCATAGTCTTCTTTTCTTTTATAAGTTGAGCTTTTATGAGTAGAGGAAAAGAAAAGGAGATTCCATAGTCTCCTTTTCTTTTATAAGTAGAGGAGAGAAAAGGAGACTCCATAGTCTCCGTCTCTTTTATAAGTTGAGCTGTTATGAGTAGAGGAAAAGAAAAGAAGACTCCAAAGTCTCCTTTTCTTTTATGAGTTGAGCTTTTATGAGTAGAGGAAAAGAAAAGGAGACTCCATAGTCTCCTTTTCTTTTATGAGTAGAGGAGAGAAAAGGAGAATCCATAGTCTCCGTCTATTTTATGAGTTGAGCTGTTATGAGTAGAGGAAAAGAAAAGGAGACTCCAAAGTCTCCTTTTCTTTTATGAGTTGAGCTTTTATGAGTAGAGGAAAAGAAAAGGATACTCCATAGTCTCCTTTTCTTTTATGAGTAGAGGAGAGAAAAGGAGAATCCATAGTCTCCGTCTCTTTTATGAGTTGAGCTGTTATGAGTAGAGCAAAAGAAAAGGAGACTCCATAGTCTCCTTTTCTTTTCCTCTACTCATAAAAGCTCAACTCATAAAACAAAAGGAGACTTTGGAGTCTTCTTTTCTTTTCCTCTGCTCATAACAGCTCAACTCATAAAAGAGACGGATACTATGGAGTCGCCTTTTCTCTCCTCTACTTATAAAAGAAAAGTAGACAATGGAGTCTCCTTTTCTTTTCCTCTACTCATAAAAGCTCAACTCATAAAAGAAAAGGAGACTTTGGAGTCTCCTTTTCTTTTCCTCTACTCATAACAGCTCAACTCATAAGAGAGCCGGAGACTATGGAGTCTCCTTTTCTTTCCTCTAATTATAAAAGAAAAGGAGACTATGGAGTCTCCTTGCAGCAGACTGCATATTGAATACCAGAAAGCATTTACTCACACTTACACAGGAACTGAATAGGTATGTCCGGGTGTAAATATGGCACATCGAATTTTACAAAGAGACTGTAATCCTACATGCATTACAGTCTGAGAGACGAAGGTCTACAAAGCCGAACTTCTTACAAATGCGATGTGCCACTTTGAACGATGGCGTCATGTACTACCTAGTTAGTTCCGATAGTGGAGGAAAGAAAAGGAGACTCCATAGTCTTCTTTTCTTTTATAAGTTGAGCTTTTATGAGTAGAGGAAAAGAAAAGGAGATTCCATAGTCTCCTTTTCTTTTATAAGTAGAGGAGAGAAAAGGAGAATCCATAGTCTCCGTCTATTTTATGAGTTGAGCTGTTATGAGTAGAGGAAAAGAAAAGGAGACTCCAAAGTCTCCTTTTCTTTTATGAGTTGAGCTTTTATGAGTAGAGGAAAAGAAAAGGATACTCCATAGTCTCCTTTTCTTTTATGAGTAGAGGAGAGAAAAGGAGAATCCATAGTCTCCGTCTCTTTTATGAGTTGAGCTGTTATGAGTAGAGCAAAAGAAAAGGAGACTCCATAGTCTCCTTTTCTTTTCCTCTACTCATAAAAGCTCAACTCATAAAACAAAAGGAGACTTTGGAGTCTTCTTTTCTTTTCCTCTGCTCATAACAGCTCAACTCATAAAAGAGACGGATACTATGGAGTCGCCTTTTCTCTCCTCTACTTATAAAAGAAAAGGAGACAATGGAGTCTCCTTTTCTTTTCCTCTACTCATAAAAGCTCAACTCATAAAAGAAAAGGAGACTTTGGAGTCTCCTTTTCTTTTCCTCTACTCATAACAGCTCAACTCATAAGAGAGCCGGAGACTATGGAGTCTCCTTTTCTTTCCTCTAATTATAAAAGAAAAGGAGACTATGGAGTCTCCTTGCAGCAGACTGCATATTGAATACCAGAAAGCATTTACTCACACTTACACAGGAACTGAATAGGTATGTCCGGGTGTAAATATGGCACATCGAATTTTACAAAGAGACTGTAATCCTACATGCATTACAGTCTGAGAGACGAAGGTCTACAAAGCCGAACTTCTTACAAATGCGATGTGCCACTTTGAACGATGGCGTCATGTACTACCTAGTTAGTTCCGATAGTGGAGGAAAGAAAAGGAGACTCCATAGTCTTCTTTTCTTTTATAAGTTGAGCTTTTATGAGTAGAGGAAAAGAAAAGGAGATTCCATAGTCTCCTTTTCTTTTATAAGTAGAGGAGAGAAAAGGAGACTCCATAGTCTCCGTCTCTTTTATAAGTTGAGCTGTTATGAGTAGAGGAAAAGAAAAGAAGACTCCAAAGTCTCCTTTTCTTTTATGAGTTGAGCTTTTATGAGTAGAGGAAAAGAAAATGAGACTCCATAGTCTCCTTTTCTTTTATGAGTAGAGGAGAGAAAAGGAGAATCCATAGTCTCCGTCTATTTTATGAGTTGAGCTGTTATGAGTAGAGGAAAAGAAAAGGAGACTCCAAAGTCTCCTTTTCTTTTATGAGTGGAGCTTTTATGAGTAGAGGAAAAGAAAAGGATACTCCATAGTCTCCTTTTCTTTTATGAGTAGAGGAGAGAAAAGGAGAATCCATAGTCTCCGTCTCTTTTATGAGTTGAGCTGTTATGAGTAGAGCAAAAGAAAAGGAGACTCCATAGTCTCCTTTTCTTTTATGAGTTGAGCTTTTATGAGTAGAGGAAAAGAAAAGAAGACTCCATAGTTTCCTTTTCTTTTATGAGTTGAGCTTTTATGGGTAGAGGAAAAGAAAAGAAGACTCCAGTCTCCTTTTCTTTAGTGAGTTAAACTTTTATGAGTAGAGCAAAAGAAAAGGAGACTCTATAGTCTCCGTCTCTTTTATGAGTTGAGCTGTTATGAGTAGATCAAAAGAAAAGGAGACCCCATAGTCTCCGTCTCTTTTATGAGTTGAGCTGTTATGAGTAGATCAAAGAAAAGGAGACTCCATAGTCTCCTTTTCTTTTATGAGTTGAGCTTTTATGAGTAGAGGAAAAGAAAAGAAGACTCCATAGTCTCCTTTTCTTTAGTGAGTTGAGCTTTTATGAGTAGAGCAAAAGAAAAGGAGATGTCTTCATCTCTTTTATGAGTTGAGCTGTTATGAGTAGAGGAAAAAAGGAGACTCCATAGTCTCCATCTCTTTTATGAGTTGAACTTTTATGAGTAGAGGAAAAGAAAAGGAGACTCTATAGTCTCCTTTTCATTTCCTCTACTCATAAAGGCAAGACAGAACCACGCGTCAAACGATCAACTTAAATTTTCTTTAATTTCCTATAGTTATAAAAGTGGAATCGATACTTCCTTGTTTTGCAAACTGTTTGTGCAAATACGAGAGAAAAAGATGCCATTTACAAGATGGCGTCTTTTTCTCTCGTATTTGCACAAACAGTTTTAGGCTGCCTGTCCACTGAAGCGGAGCGGGGCTGCGGAGCGGAGAAACGGAGAAATATTAACCAATAGGATTGCGTAAAGTGTCCGCTCCGAGATTTTATGCAATCCTATTGGTTAATATTTCTTCGTTTCTCCGCTCTGCAGCCCCGCTCCGCTTCAGTGGACAGGCAGCCTAAGAATCTGGCTAATTGCGTGTGTTTCAAATATCTCCAAGTAAGAAACACACGCATCAACTAATTAGCTGCTAGTGTGTCTTACCAAATAATAATAATTGTCGTCGTAAATATATCACCACTCTACCTGACCATTAATATTCTTAGCTGACCTTTTATCTGATAATACGAGTACTCGTACCTACCTTCTGTTGTCAATTTCGAATATATTTTAAGAAACACATTTTTTGAAAACAGGAACATATTTTCAAAAAAATGTAGGTTATAAAGTAAAATACTATCATTCAATTTTACAGCCAGTAAACAGAACATAATAGACGTTTTGTTCAGGGTATCGAAATCAAAGGCATGCAGGTAAAGCAGCGCCATATTTTGAGTAGAGGAAAAGAAAAGGAGACTCCATAGTCTCCTTTTCTTTTCCTCTACTCATAACAGCTCAACTCATAAAAGAGACGGAGACTATTGAGTCTGCTTTTCTCTCCTCTACTCATAAAAGAAAAGGAGACTATGGAGTCTCCTTTTCTTTTCCTCTACTCATAACAACTCAACTCATAAAAGAGACGGAGACTATTGAGTCTCCTTTTCTCTCCTCCACTTTTAAAAGAAAAGGAGACTATGGAGTCTCCTTTTCTTTTCCTCTACTCATAAAAGCTCAACTTATAAAAGAAAAGAAGACTATGGAGTCTCCTTTTCTTTCCTCCACTATCGGAACTAACTAGGTAGTACATGACGCCATCGTTCAAAGTGGCACATCGCATTTGTAAGAAGTTCGGCTTTGTAGACCTTCGTCTCTTAGACTGTAATGCATGTAGGATTACAGTCTCTTTGTAAAATTCGATGTGCCATATTTACACCCGGACATACCTATTCAGTTCCTGTGTAAGTGTGAGTAAATGCTTTCTGGTATTCAATATGCAGTCTGCTGCCCTGTTGATTAATGAATAAATCCTTTTCCAATACTCCATTCATGGGTGATGGGAATGAAATCTATGGAACAATACCAAAATATGGCGCTGCTTTACCTGCATGCCTTTGATTTCGATACCCTGAACAAAACGTCTATTATGTTCTGTTTACTGACTGTAAAATTGAATGATAGTATTTTACTTTATAACCTACATTTTTTTGAAAATATGTTCCTGTTTTCAAAAAATGTGTTTCTTAAAATATATTCGAAATTGACAACAGAAGGTAGGTACGAGTACTCGTATTATCAGATAAAAGGTCAGCTAAGAATATTAATGGTCAGGTAGAGTGGTGATATATTTACGACGACAATTATTATTCAATATATTAAAGCTCAACTCATAAAAGAAAAGGAGACTATGGAGTCTCCTTTTCTTTCCTCTACTCATATAAGCTTAACTCATAAAAGAGATGGAGACTATGGAGTCTCCTTTTTTCCTCTACTCATAACAGCTCGACTCATAAAAGAGATGGAGACTATGGAATCTCCTTTTCTTTTGCTCTACTCATAAAAGCTCAACTCACTAAAGAAAAGGAGACTATGGAGTCTTCTTTTCTTTTCCTCTACTCATAAAAGCTCAACTCATAAAAGAAAAGGAGACTATGGAGTCTCCTTTTCTTTGATCTACTCATAACAGCTCAACTCATAAAAGAGACGGAGACTATGGAATCTCCTTTTCTTTTGCTCTACTCATAAACGCTCAGCTCACTAAAGAAAAGGAGACTATGGAGTCTTCTTTTCTTTTCCTCTACTCATAAAAGCTCAACTCATAAAAGAAAAGGAGACTATGGAGTCTCCTTTTCTTTGATCTACTCATAACAGCTCAACTCATAAAAGAGACGGAGACTATAGAGTCTCCTTTTCTTTTGCTGTACTCATAAAAGCTCAACTCACTTAAGAAAAGGAGACTATGGAGTCTTCTTTTCTTTTCCTCTACTTATAAAAGCTCAACTCATAAAAGAAAAGGAGACTATGGAGTCTTCTTTTCTTTTCCTCTACTCATAAAAGAAAAGGAGACTATGGAGTCTCCTTTTCTTTGATCTACTCATAACAGCTCAACTCATAAAAGAGACGGAGACTATGGAGTCTCCTTTTCTTTTGATCTACTCATAACAGCTCAATTCATAAAAGAGACGCAGACTATAGAGTCTCCTTTTCTTTTGCTCTACTCATAAAAGCTCACCTCATAAAAGAAAAGGAGACTATGGAGTATCCTTTTCTTATTCTCTACTCATAAAAGCTCAACTCATAAAAGAAAAGGAGACTATGGAGTTTCCTTTTCTTTTCCTCTACTCATAAAACACGGAACGCCTGTCAGACGATCAACTTATTTTTATATAATTTCCTATCGTGATAAAAGTGGAAACGATATTACCTTGTTTTTATCGGAGTAGTGATCGCTTTTAATATTTCATTCATCTCGTTACAGATAGCTGAAACTCATCTTTTATACAGCGTGTATCAGAAAAATGCGGTCATATTTAAGGGTGTGGTACAGATACAGACCATTAAACTGAACAATATTCTCTATGGGACCAACATGGTAATTGCGAAAAAAATATTAATTGTCCCGTACCAACTCGACCCAAATGTATGGAACAGCTGATTATTATCTCGGGCCATACCTTTAAATATGACCACACCTTTTTGCATAAGCATAAGCATAATCAGCTTATAATGTTGTCACTGCTTGGACACAGGCCTCCTCTCGGTGAGAGGGTTCACCTTTCTGATATACGCTGTATTGTCAACCTATATTTCGGATCAGTTTGGTGGTATTAAGGCTCGTGTAGACTGGGGCGATATTGCGGGCGCGACAGGCATATTACTGCCTGTCGGGCCCGCGATATCACGCTAGTCTATACGAGCCTTTACGAGTGTGAAGTGTGTCTTTAGCCTAAAAAGTTACATTCTGATGTCTGAGGGATAATAAGAGGGAAAATAACATTTTAGGTACAATTTTACGACTAAGGTATGTACGAGGCATACCTACGCACTGAAATCAATTTCAGTATCTACACACGACCTATAAAAATAATTAAAGTTTGCAAACCCAAACAAATCATTGATTACTCCTTTGATTAATTAGAACTCACGTCGGCCAGATAAACATTTATGACTTAAATGACCTTACCTGCCTTCACAAGCCTAACTATCGGACAGATAAAGTAACTTACGGGTTACGGGTTGCGGTCCGTACTTTACACGCATTATTCTTTGTTATTCCACAAAATGTGTTGGGAATATCGGTAGCTTAGGTTTTTTATCAATAATCCAATGATCGTATTTTATTTAAACGTAAATAAGGTGTTGTCGGTGGCCGCCGGCGCCCGCGTCGTAAATTATCGTGTCCCGCGAGGATTGCCTTTCCCGACTCCAATATATATTAATCAACACTTAGAAATAAAAGTGTTAACAGAGAATTCTTTTGTATATTTTGTGGAACAAATTATGGAAATACGAGCTGAACAATGTACTGATTTTCTCGAATGGTTTTGTACAATACTTTGTGGCACTTTAAGTTTGCGGTTACATTATTGAGTTTATATATAATTGAGTGACTTTGAAATTGTGACATTTATACGTTTTCTGATAATGAAGTAGGCTCACACTGGGCACGCTGCAATTGCGGCGATAAGTCCCTTCTTTGAGGAGTGGCTAGAGAGGCACCACGGCGTCCTCACCGTCCGCTTCCGCTTGACGCAGGTCCTCATCGGACACGGCAGCTTCGGCAGGTTCCTGTGTTGGATAAGGCGGCAGGAAACGCCCGGGTGTCACCTTTGTGTGTATCGCCCGGAGGACTCGGTGGAGCATACAGTGGAAGAATATGTATATCAAAAGAATACAGTTTACTTGTTTTTTAAATCCTATAGGATCACGGTGGATCATAAGGTGGAGGTCTGCCAGGTTTGTGCAGAGCTCCGCCGTATTCTCGTGGAGGCGATCGGCGGCGGAGATCACTCGCGGCCGGCCCTGGTCCAGGCCATGGTACGGAGCGTGAGGGTATGGGCAGCCGTCACCTCCTTCTGTGAAGCAGTAATGCTCGCGAAGGAGGAAGTGGGACGGTTGAGAGAAAGGCAAATTTCGCGCCCTCTCGCCTCTAGCCGCCGCAGGAGACGCCTCGGGCGTGGGGAATTCCGGGCGGATTTTTGGCCACCGTAAGCGCGGGCTTGCGGATTGTGAGCATTGGGTAGTTCGCCGTCCGATAAAGACTAGGCCCGGATCGACGGCGCTTTGTGTTCCACGCGCGCCTCAAAGAGATGTCAGCACAAGTGTAGGGGTCAACCAGGGCCAATGCCTGTTGGGGTCACAGGAAAGTCCGAAAGGGTTACCGAGGCCCCTGGCAACTCTCAAGTTCATGGAAGCGAAACGCGATATGATTCTGCAGTCTTCAGGCGATACGTGCATGTACCGGCAGCCAGGGGCGTGCCGTCCATAGAGGCAATTAGGCCTAGCCTACCCTACCAACAACGCCAAATGCATTTATTTTAACTATGTAATACAATAACACAAAATATTAAAAAAAAAGTTAAACTCCTGTTAAAACTCATATAGCAACTTGTCGCAGACGCCACGTGACTCACAGTTCGACGGAGCTTACGTACGCAAGGCAAGGATTCTTTTCGCCTACATTTCGTTCATAAATTTACGCACACTCGTGTATATTTTCGTGTGTATGAACGGCACACAATAGTGAAATCGTTTAAATTAGGGGCGTAACTCCAGCGGCAGGAGCTTGGTCCTCATTGGTTGTGTGTAAAGTGAAGATTTAATGAATGAAAAATATTGAAGACCAGGGTTCCCAATTTTTGGACAATTCCCCGAATTGCGGGGAAGTTTCCTTCATGACTACCAGACTACTAGAGACAATTAAAAAAAAAGGGTGGTACTGTTGAATTTATATCTTCCAAAAAATTATAAATTGTAAGGAATAGCAAAAGCCCTATAAAAGTAATTAAAAACTTCATAATTTTTTATTTTTCTTCTCATATTTGGGAAATTTCGCTTAGTTTGTGGGGAGTTAGAAAAATAAGTTTCGGCAACACAGTCCAGTGTGTCAGTGTTATCCGGAAAATATGATAGTCCCTTTTGTGGAAGAACACGGTATGACAGTGATACAATTTTAATTGGTAGTGTTTGTTTCATGTGACAGTGACACGTTATTTATATGTGATCTTGAATGTTTTGCCGTTTTAGATCTTATTAAGTTATAAGTAATTGGTTTTGAAACGTAAAGTAGTGTAAAGATTATGTGTTGTGTTATTATTTGTTTATTTACCTAAGAATGGTGTTCTGTTGTGAAGTTTGCGCCGATAATGTGTTGGTTAGGTTAGGTTAGTCGCACTTGTCGTTTAATGATAAGATTCAAGTTGTGTCTAAAGGTAAATTTGTAAAGTTGTGGTGGCCTACCCTCTGTGGAGAACCACTGCACGCCACTGCCGGCAGCTCAATAGACGTCTCTAAAACCTTGAAAAACGACCTTCACCGCTGTAATTAATACTGAACTTATTAAGAACGCGATACAGCGAAACATGGGCTCCAAGATCATTCCAAGATATCTGTTTATTGGGCAGCTTATGAAACTGAAGACCGATGATGGCAGAATCTCTAAACCTAAACTATTGAGGGAGATCGAGAGGTTCTATGTTTTATTTAACAGTTTATTTAACAGTTTATGTACACACATATAAACAGACAAAATGAAAGGAACAGAAAAATACGTACAAAGGTCATGCTTATTTCTAATGAAATCTCTTCCAGCATACCTGCAATAGGACAGTAGACATAGAGATGTAGACAACGTGTGTAAGGTAAAAGAGAAAACAAAATACATAAAAACAAAATAAAACTATTCACTAAATTAATTATACACTATGAGAATATACTTACATAAATACATACTTCTAAAATAAATATCACTAAAATACTTATATACTTATAATTAATAGTATAAAATAATAAATACATAATATGCAACTATGGCAAAGTGGAAAGATAGTGTTCTTTCACTCTTCTTTTAAAAACAGCAACAGTTTGGCAGTCCCTAATGTCAGGTGGAAGTGAATTCCACAGCCGAACCGCGTGCACAGTGAAGGAGTAGGAGTAGAAGTCGGTAGAGTGGGGAGGGGATTTAAGGAGATTTCTAAGATGCGACCTGCAAGGTGCATCAGAAGGACGGACGAAAAACGTTCCCGCAGATAGGATGGCGTACTAGGATTATGAAGGATGTTAAATAGCAGACACAATATCCGAGAGTTCCTGCGAAGACGAATGGGGAGCCACTTGAGAATCTTGCGAAAGTTAGAAACATGATCATACTTTTTAAGGTTAAAAACAAAACGAATGCAGATATTTTGCAAACGCTCAAGTTTATTTAAAAGCTCCTCGGTGGCATCCAAATAACAGGTATCAGCGTAGTCTATGATGGGCTGTATGAGAGTTTGAGCAAGGGAAATTTTGGTATTCAAGGGCAAGAAGCTCTGGAGGCATTTCAACGAATGGAACGTGTAGTGCACTTTGCGACTGACTTGAGCAACATGGGTAGTCCACGATAGGTAAGAGTCCAAGGTCACCCCCAGGTTTTTAACTGTATTTGCGTATTCAATCTGAACTCCATTCAGACAGAGTGGAGACAGCGACGCAATATCGAGCCTATTCCGCATATACCTTCCACCGATAATTATGGCCTGGGATTTCTTAGGGTTGATTTGCAGTCCAAAGGACCGCGACCACTCGCTAATCAAATCCAGGTCATGGCTCATGGCAGACACGGCTGCTTCCGCATCTTGCCTAAAGAAGTGATAGTAAAGCTGCAGATCGTCGTCATAGAGATGGAAGTGGGAAGAGATAACTCTGGTGACGGAGTTAATGAAAATAGAAAAGAGAAGAGGAGAGAGAACGCCACCCTGAGGCACACCCGCGGTAAGAGAACACCAGTCAGAAGAAGTCTGAACCCGCTGCGTCCGGCCTTTAAGATAGGAGTCGAACCAATCTACAGTAGAAGAAGAGAAATTGAAACTTTTAAGGATCCCTAGAAGGATGTCGAAATCGACAGAGTAAAAGGCACTGCTAAAGTCCAGAAGTATAAGCAAGGTGAGAGATTTGTTGTCCATAGCCAAGCGAATTTCATCAGTGACCTTCAGAAGAGCCGTTACTGTGCTATGACTGGGTCGAAAACCAGATTGAAAAGGACTAAGAAGGCAATTCGAGGATAGAAAGGCAGAAAGTTGCTGATGAACAATGTGCTCAAGAACTTTAGAGAGAAATGGGAGGATAGAAATGGGTCGGAAGTCGGTCGGAGAGACCGGGTTAGGAATTTTGGGTAAGGGGATGATATGAGCTTGTTTCCAGACCTCAGGAACAGTACAAGAAAACAAGGAGAAATTAAAAATGGGGAAGCAATGTGGGGAGGATAGGAGAAATCATTCTTGAGCAAAGATTGTCATTACCAACTGCAGAGGAGGAGATAGCACAAATAGATTTTTTGACCTCACTTTCACCTATAGGACTTAGCACAAAAGAAGGACACTGCGGCATAGGCAAGCGTGAAAGTTTATTTAAAGTAACCGATTTGACGTGCGGATCCAACGTAACAGGGGGGTGGGTGAAATGTTTGTTAAGAGCACACACATCAATGCCATTACTGGAAGCAACAGGAGACTTACCAATGCCGACAGTTTTTAGAAACTTCCAGACTTCTGAAGAGTTACGGTTGTCGAGAGAATTATGGAAGTAACGTCTCTTTGCATCTCTGCACATACGACTGCAGCGATTACGCAGCACTTTAAACGCTTTCAAGTAGCGCTCGGAAGGACAGCGTTTTAACCTCCTTTTGGCTCTGTCCCTACTTGCCATCGCATCCTTAATGGCAGGAGTAAGCCAGGGAGCAGGAGCATACTTGACTTTGACCCGACGGATAGGGGCATGACGATCGTATAATCTGAGTATTGTGCTGTTAAAAATGTGAATCATCTCGTTGATGCATGAGCTCCCCAAGATTTCCGTCCAGTCGATGTTACCAGCATCACGCAGCAATACCTCCAAGTCTATGCCCTTGTAATTCCTAAGGAAAATATATTGGGGCTTACGCTTGGGAGGGCGAATCCTGTAGGACATAAAGATGAAGTCGTGGTAAGAAAAACAAGCAGTGAGCTGTCCGTGGACAGATACATTATTAGGATTAGAGACAATCATCAGGTCCAAAAGAGAAGGGCTGCAGTTAGGAAAATGATGAGTAGCAGAAAGAGGCAGAATACTAAGGTTAAAAGAAGATAAGAGAGATTGAAGTTTGTGAGTACGACTGTCATTTTTAAGAAGACAAGTATTAAAATCACCCATCAAGACTATGTGGTCATAAGACACACAGAAATCATTTAAAAGCGAATCAAAAGAGTCAAAGTAATCGATGGTAAGGTTAGGACTGTACATCACTCCAAGAAGCAATTTAACGTGATGCAAGGAAATTTCTAGATATAAATGCTCTGCTGAACCCGAGTAGGAAGATGGTGATGTGCTGATAATCTTGTAGGGAATATCAGTACGCAAGTAAATGGCAACACCACCACCACCCTTTCCAGTTCTGTCATTACGGATAAGAACAAACCCAGGAAGGGCATAGGGTATAGATAAAAGAGAGGGTTTGAGGAAAGTCTCAGAGATTAGCAAAGCATCTATATGTGCACTGTTAATGGAAGCCAGAAGATCAGAGTAATGGCATGGAATACTCTGGGCATTGATATGGGCTATGTTGAGATTGTTGGGTAGGTGGGAAAGCAAAGAGGAAATCTGATCACCGAGAGTGAGAGGAAAAGAACCACTCGCTGCACTAAGGAAACTGCTGGAAGAGGAAGAACAAGAGATAAAGTCATCATCAAGGTCCGCATTGATCATAGTTTGCAAAATTAATAATATATATATATATGAATAAAAAAAAAATACCAAAAAAAAATACTAATAAAAAATATCAAAACTACTTAACTACTTCACTTCAGTAAACAACTAAAGTGCATAAAACTAAACCAATCGTATTAATAATTAAACACGTTCAAATTACTAATAAGAACACCTATTCGCTGTTGTTGGTAGAGATTTTCACAAACCATTTAAAACTAGGTACATAGAAATGTGAAGGAAATAAATCAAAACATAAGAAATTAAAAAAATAAAAAGAGATTAACTAACATTCACAACATTCGGATACAGCCTGTGACAAACTCAGAGTGTAACGAAACGTAATGTCAACACAAATTTAAAAATGACACTGACATACGTCACGTCCGTCACTAATCTTGGTAATATTATCATCTACCGGCAAGCTATAACGTGAGAAAAAGTTAAGTGAAAAGAAAAAGCTATGGGTAGATCAATAAAAAGGCTAATCAAATTTAAAGTGTACCGACACTACACAAAATAATGTATCACAAAGCGGTCAATGTAAAACAAACAATAAAGATATCTAAATGAGTAAACTTAGCAACAAGCCTTCCTCACAATCTTTCGTTTGGGGGTTGCTATTACAGGCGATGTTGATGCAACGGCTGACGAGGGAGAAGCGGCTGGCACGGGATCATTGGATGCAGCAGCACTGGCGGGAGCGGGGAATAGCGTGATTAACGTTTCAAGCTCACCCATGGTCGCTATCTTCCGGCGTGACTTGTCAGGCGTCAAGACAATAATCTTTCCCTCTGCAGACCAGCAGCTGTTGATGCTAAAGTGTTTGCGAGCAGCAATAAAATACCTGGTGCCGTGTCTTAGTCAAAAACTCAGAAATGGTGATGCCGCTGCCCTTGAGTGTAGTTTTACCATCCCAAACTAACCGACGATGCTCCATCACACTAAATCGCACCAGCACAGGTCTGGTTTTACCCTGGGGGGCTCCTAATCTGTGGCAAACATCTAAATGATCCAATTTAATGTCGTCAATCATCAGTTGTTTGGATATAATAAGGAAAATCGAGTCACACAGCTTTTCATTAGGTTTCTCAGGAATACCATGAAACAGCAAGATCTTTCTTCGCATTGGAGTCTCCTGTGTGTCCAGGCTCAACGACAGGAGTTCGATCTGAGTTTTGAAGAGAGAGAGAGTTTTGCAAACAAAGGATTTAAACTCAGAAAAGTCCAGGGACAGAGCAGCAAAATTCGAGTGAGCAGGTTCAGTTCCAGCTGTAGCTCTCTGCAGCTTATCTTCGTACTCACGCATGCGGGAGCTAAACAGCTTCTCCAGTTCCTCCATACTGTGTACAAGCTTGCTGTCCATGCTTAGTTGCAATATTTTTAAGTGTTGTGGTGATGAACTATGAAAGTAAAAGGAAAGTTCCGAGCGAAGGTGGGTTTATTGGATAATTAGCACATAAATATAGTGAAAAGAACAATTAACTAATTTAAAATAAATAATAAATAATGAAGCTACAAAATTACGTGTTTATGTCACGCCTACCCACGTAGGAAAAAAAAGGATGGATATGGACAGTTTTACACGTCAACCAGTAACCCCGTTGTGAATCTGAAGCAACCCAAGTGCTAAATTAACTGGACACTACACCGAAGACATCCCAGCCATCAGACTATACGAGATTAGGATGGCTCTGAAGCAGCTTAATAACAACAAGGCAGTGATGGAATTACGGCCGAACGCCTGAAAGCCGAAAATCAGTTTTTAAGGCCCTCCGGAACTCAGTTGAACAGTTGCCGCTGCTTAGCGTTTGTGGACTATACGAAAGCCTTTAGTTCGATCGAGCGCCAGGCCGAATTGCAGTCTCTTTAAAGGTGCCAGATGGACTACCGCTACATCGAAGTGCTGAAGTGTCTGAATGAAAACGCACCTATCCTTTCGAGCGAGGTTTGAGGCAGGAAGAAACTGTTCATCGCTGCACTGGAGGATGTCTTTCCTTCGGTTTGCCGACGATATAGTAGTCATGACTGAGACTATGGTGAACCTCAGTAAAATGCTCGTTGATCTCAGTAGAGCATTCGGAAGCTCTACTCTGCTAGTAGAGCAGAGTAGAGCTTCCGAAAGAGTGGGTCTCAAAATGAACTTGGACCAAACAGTAGTCATATAAAATGCCTATATGTCACCCACTCTCTTGAAGACTGGAGACTCTACACTCGAAGTAGTTGACGATTATGTTTACCTAGGACAGACAGTCCAGTTAGTTAGGTCCAACTTCGAGAAAGAGTTTAATATTTGAATCCAACTCGGCAGCATTCGGGAAGCTAAGCAATATGTTCTCGTGTCTCAAGACGAAAGTCTTTGACCAGTGACTGTTGCCAGTGATGACTTATAGCACTACAACGCAGTTTCTCACAATGGGCCTCATTAGAAGGCTTAAAGTCACCCAAAAAGCAATAAAGAGGGCAAAAAAATCATATCTTAAACAATAAAAATCCTGCGCTATATCGTCCAGCCTATTGAACATTTCTTCATAAATTAATCCTACCTTGGAAAATAATCGTTCTGAATAAACGGAACTAGCTGGAGTACTGGTTTTCTCTCAGCCCTTGCAGAGCTCGTGCAGAAAAATCATTGTCGTAATCTAGCAATGAAATACATACTAAAAACTAAGTAGGTTCGAGACACCCGGAGGCCTGCTATTAGGGACATATTGTTATTTACACAAATTCCAGTATCGTTTTTGATGTCGGATAATTATGGCGAGTAACTCGACTATAATCGCTAATCGATTATTCGCCATTACCACTTTTCGCGGCATCTCTACTATGAAACATTGTAACCCGCGATAAGACCGAGCTTTAAATACACACTTTATACACAGCGGCTTCATATTGGTGAAAGTTGCGCATTGCAATGATGACGGCATATATAGTACCATCACCATTCACAATGTTTGCTCATCCACTCTCATAATATTATTCATTTATGTAGCACAAAGCCAAGTTTATTTATCTTCACTTTCTTCAGCTTTCATACAGCAAATAACTGTAGAATAAATACTTAATATTTTTACTTAATTTTTTTTCCTCAATCCATTTTGAACAGAAAGTATTGATGAACTGCAGACACAATAGGAAGTTAATATTTAGTACCACTAAGAAACCGGATAAAACGTTTGTATTTAAATAAGAATACTAAGCATTTCGTTTGCAGTTTGGGGTTTAAAGTTAATATCTTTATTTACCTCTCCAAAATCTACAGGTTATTTCAAAGTGCTCATGTGGCATGGCATAATAATCATTGTGTAAACAGGACGTGATCTGTGATTATCACTAATACTCAAATCTGTGTGGTTCTTTCCTCAAAATACCATTTCAGACGCCAACCTACATGGTTCTCTATACACATTGCCATTGATGAATTTTATATAAAAAATTACATGAATATTTACTTGTAAAGTATTAAATTGTTTTCAATTATTGTGAATGTGAAGACTATGTGGGTCATTGTTGTTTTTTTTTCTCCTTTAGTATTAATCAGTTTGAGTAATTTATGCGGCCTACCCAAATGTTCTTTCTTTGGTATTGTTCGTCGCATCGTTGAGCTCCTTAAGTTCTGAGTTGAGCTGCACGATTACTGACAAATGCGTGCACTGACTAGACAAGTCCTTTCTTTGTGGTGGTTCATTCCTCAAAAGGACCACACCGACACAGACACCAATCTACATGGCCTTCACATTATCTGACCAAGATTAATGTCTGGATTTTAAAAGAGACTGTTAGTGTGAGTTTGTTTCGGCCTTTCTTCTCAGAGTAGTCAGATAGGAAACGCCGACCTCATCTAACGTTATTTTAAAAATATGATTGACGTGTAAAAGTGTTTGTACTTACAGAAATAAAAATCATTTATCATTTATCAATGTAAATTACAGAATTACAGAACTTATGCGATTATGAAAATTCATTCAGTGATTGAGTCATTTCACACCAGTCGCTGTCCTTCGTTGATTGGTAGTCACAACAGAAGATTAATTGGGTATCACACTAACAGTAGCAAAGGGTTTAATTTTGACAGTTGAACAATATTTATTGCGTTATTAGGTAAGGAAACCGGCATGTCCTAGAACCAAAAATTCGAAACATGTGACATCTACCAACCCGCACTGAACCCGCGTTGTAAATTACAGCCCACTTCTTCTCGAAGATAGGAGACCTGTGTCCCAGCAGTGGGAACATTATGGGCTGATTATGCTTAAGCTAGTCTATATCCAACTCGGTTTAAAAAAGTTGGTAAGTATGACTTGGTTTGGTAACTAGTCTGACCAGATGGAGCTTGTAGAATCAATCATTTACATAAAGCAACTGCCATCTGACCTCCACATCCTGGGCAATACTGACACAGGTAGTAAGCAAAGAGGCTTGCTGACTTTGTTCTGGCAGATTAGCTAACAGCCACACACACATGTAGTAGATCCTTCCGTGTCTCAAAAACATCTACGTGTGTTAATAATGATCACCCATCTTCAGACTGGCTGCAGCATGCGCAGCTTAACCTTGCAGATTGACTACCATGCGCCTGATTGTAATTCAACTTCCACATAACGACGGACCACCACACCAAATAATTCCAGTACCTAGCTACAAAATTATACTACAGTGCTCCCAAATCATTCGATTACCCAAAAGGCATATGCACTATCGAGTTTCAATTAAAGTTAATTCAACCGAAATTTTGAAAAAGAAAATATTTTATTTCGCAAAATTGAGTGAATCCATTCCAGTGCGTTTGAACCGAAGCGGCCGGGGCCGGTGTGTCGTAGTAATTTTATTTGTAATGACATAGGGTATGAAAGTTACAGAGGCGAAACTCCCGCGGCGAATATATTGCCACAGTTTTGGTCATGGGTTCTACTCTACCAATATGCGCTCGGTAACTGATCATCGACAACATTGACAACTGCTTATGCAAGCGCGTATCGTAACAGGCTTATTACTTACAAAGTAAAAGCAAAATGAATTAAACAAATGAATAATATAAAGTCAGGAAAGTTGGTTGATAACTAAATTGACTATCAACTTAAATCCATGTCCATTCTAATATTATAAATGCGAAAGTAACTTTGTCTGTACCTTTTCACTTACCTAACGCCTGAACGGATTTCAACTAAATTTTGAACACAGTTAGATCATGACCTCGCCCTCATGCCCCTAGCTGCCGCAGGAGATGCCCTGGGCGTCGGGAATCCCAGGCTGATTCCCGGCCAACGTAGGTGCGGGCTTGTGGACGGTGATTAATGGGTACTTCGCCGTCCGATAAGGACCAGGCCCGGACCGACAGCGCATCGTGTTCCACGCGCGCCTCGAAGAGATGTCAGCACAAGTGTAGGAGTACGCTAGGGCCGATGCCTGCCGGAGTCGCGGGAAAGTCTGGAAGGGATACCGTGGCCTCTGGCAACGCACAGGCAACGGAAGGAACACGGGTGGGTTTTTATCTGATAATTTCCCATCCAAAAAAAAAAGCAACTCCATGACCTGGGTTAAGGCATCCGATACTTTTATCCCGGTAGTACATTTCCGTGGGATGATTTCCGACCTCACGCGGGTGAAGGTGTGGGCAAAAGCTAGTTGTCCATAAAGTTAAACACAAGTGTCATTCTTTGTCAGCAACAGCATTTCTTTGTCAGCATAACAGTATGAATGGCTATAGCACGACAAATGTGTCAACTTAACAAATAAATTAATCCCTAAGGCCATTCTCACTCATGTGAGAATGTTAACCTCATGGTTACCAAAATGAAACCAGTTTTCAACGCAGACGTAACCAATAGCGTTAGCACATACATTTCTATAGCGGTTCTCACACGACTCAACTTGTCGAAAACTAGTTGCCAATGGCGACGCAATTAGTCACGTGCGACTGCCAGTGCAGATCGCTCTGTCGTTGCCAACGCAATTTTTCATAAAGTAGATGCGTGAAAAAATGTTTACTAAAAATGATACAACTTGAGTTGCGCCTTGAGCATGGGAGAGTTCCAGTTCCATCGCAATTGGCAACCCCCGTTGCCAACCAATATAGGTCAGGCTTACTGTACATAAGTTGCGCCTCTATTCGATTTTATTATTCTGTGGTAATGGCCTCGTGGTTTCGGTTGGCTTGCAACCTATGCTGATGTATTTACCGTAAATAGATACAGGGAAACTGGTTTTGCGATCCCCTATACCTAATCTGCATACTTTTCCACCTAGAACGGAATAAAGGAGATGTTTGTACTGAATTGTTTATGGCTTCTTATATACTATGAAGTCTGAAAGCTTAGGCAGGTTAATCCATAAAAAATATAACAAATTTTGCTTTGTAATTTTTTGGGTGAATCTTTATTGTTTGTCCTGTATTCCTGTTACATGAGACTTTAACATAACTGGCGAAATGTGAGTGTACTATAGGTGCAACTCTGCCTTCCCCTTCGGGGATTACACGCGTGATGTTATGTTACTTATTTGTAGTAGCCATGGAGAGATGTTTATCTGTTTCGTCTTAGCATTGAATGAAATTGTTTGAAGAAAATTCGATAGAAATTCTGACAACCCTTTAATGACATATTGATTCCTGTTAAGGTGATTCCTTCAAAATAGCCCGCAAAACTTAAAATTTCTTACGCTTTTTGCAATTTATGGCGCTGTTTTACGTTATACGTTGATGAAAATTCATTACGCATCATTTAAATCATGTTTATAGTTCTCGAAATTTTATTTGCTTCAAGCAAGCAAGCGAAGTAATTTAATTTCCATCAAATAGTTATAATTTGGACAGTTATTGTGCGTTTTAAAAGATTTTAAGTTAATCATTGTTTTATCATAGTAGACACGTGTTGAATTTTGATCAACATAGGTACAACGTAAAATAGTGCTGCAATTTACAAAAAACATAAGAAATTTTGAATTTCAGGGGCTACATTGTAGGAATCACCTTATTAAGAAAACCTCTGAAACTGAATAATATTTTCCTTACATCTGTACAAGTTATGTTTCACGACTTTTGGTATATGAGAAAAGAACACGTTCTCGACATGTTCGCGTAAGTTTCTATGGGACGACGTTTTTATTTTCATAGTTCTGAACTCTTAGAACAAAAGTTGTATTTATTGGAGTAATTTTTATCACTTTTGTAAGTTTTTCTTGCACCTAAAAATAAACTCATTCGGTAGTATCCAGTTTTAGATTGCTTGTCTTATTCATCGTTAACCTATTTACCGCCACGTCAAAAAAGCAAAAACGTGCCCACAGCGCCAAGCTACGAATTATTCCTTAAAATCTGTCATGTAGTCGTGACCGTAGCGTGCTGGGCACATTTTGGTCTATCCGTGACTGTGGCGGTCAAAAGGTTAAAATACTGAATATTTTTGGTGGGAGCCGTCCAAAATAACAATCTGCCTAGCCTTTTCCCAACTATTTTGGATTCTGCTTCCAGTCTAACCGACTGCAGCTGAATACCAGTATTTTAAATGAAGCGACTACCCATCTGACCTCCACAACACAGTTACTGGGTAACACAATACCCCTTGGTAAAATAAGATAACGTCCAAAATAACGTCCATAAGGCGCAAGTATATGATTTTAGTGACTTTTAAATCTGTTATTAGGCCTTCATATAATTCTTGTAAGTTATGCAAATGTATGTCACACTAGAACGCATACACACTAGTTCTATATTATGTGAATATTTAAGTATTGTAGTAAAATACTTTATTAAATAAATTCAAAAAGTAAAGCAAAGCATACGTACTTTCAAACTACTTAAGATGTTTTCATGTTTTTTTTTTGTATGAGCAGACTATTTTATTACGTGCAATTCTATCTGTATTTTTTTTTATTTTTCATATTTTGTTGCTTAAGGCGCGGCGTGAGTGTGACGCGCATTTGTAAGGCCAAGGTTAACGGCGGCGGCGATTACCCGACCATTAATATAAATTCATACAGTTTTTAGTTTGTGGTAGACTCACCCCTATATGAGTAAAGGCTCGTGCAGTCTAGCGCGACATCGCGGGCGCGACAGGCAGCAATATGCCTGTCGCACCCGTAATATCGCGGCAGTCTGCACGAGCCTTAAGGGACTGACTATGCTATTTTAGACCAAAATTCCTGCACCCATTTTACGCTCCAAAGCAGAGAAGCAAGTCAAAATAATTAATGAGAAGGTAATTACAGCGGCTAAAAAGAATCACACACGTTCAGCTGACAAAGTAGGTCAGAACCTGCAGTTGTAATTAATGTATACATGTACCTACTTAGTTTCCCCATTTCTTAATTCTAGTGTTTCCCGGCTAATTGCCAAGATCCGCATTGTTTGGAGCAACTACTGGTAGCCTCATTAGCAAGCTCATGATGTTTCTTCATCAATTATGTGGCGAGTTTATACTGAATGTCTGGCTGTAAAGCACCAGGTCAAAACAAAGCCCAGTACAAGTTTGAATCTACATCTGATTAAATGTTGGTTTGAAAATTCCTGCGTAGGTAATGTTACATTTGGGTAAGTAGTTTTTATTTTTATAAAAGACGTCCCTTACTGCTGCTACCAGCTGCTGCTGCTGTCCAGTGGATTCCCGCGACTTTCAGCAGACCTTGTGAGTTACTTACATTTTTGTATTATTCCAAGAATACTCCTTTTATTCCTAAATAGTACTTTGACTATTAACAGTCTAATTTTATTATACATCACTGTGACCAATTGATGACACTATTCTGTAGTACACACGGCTACATATCAAGCTATACGTTTACAGTTTATGCTGATCTCGCATTGTAAATGAATTCCGTACAAAGAGAGGTCAGCTTGTACTGGAAATTTACAGCTTGATTTGTAGCCATGTGTACATTTTGTTATAATTTGATTGATTAAGTTTTAATTTGATATGTTGCTTAGAATAATGGACAAATTTATAATTATTAGATGTTTATATCATACTTTTAAAAATAACATACCTATTTATATTTGTACGTCGATGACTGTCAACATAATTCAATGGAACATCTTGCATGCCATGTGTGTATACTTATGTTTTGGACAAATAAATGATATTATTATATCTTATCTTTCACTCCAGCTACCAAGGTGTCGCGGGATGGTACCAAAAGGTTACCGAGGCCCCTGGCAACACAGGCAACGGAAGGAATACGGGTGGGTTTTAGTCAGTAAGAGTCTGACACACCCTCCCGCTCCGCCCAGGGGAGTAACCATCACCTCTAATAGCAGTATTATTATAATATTACTTCACAGTGGGAAAGTGTTGGAGCTATACTGGACTTATAGCTCCATCTCTTTCCCACGCTGAAGTAATATTGAAATAATCCTACAATTAGAGGTGATGGTTTCCCCCCAGAGCGGGAGAAGTTATTTGATGATTTCCCACCCAAAAAAAAAACTACCAAGATGGTTATCTCACCACTAACCATACCTAGTGGTAAGCTAACCTGGTAAATCATTACCTATGCGGAAAAGATGGGTTGAGGGCTGTTTATTTATAGTCGATCATACCAAAGGTAACTATTTTTAATCACAAATGAATTATTTAGCACACCATTCAGACAGAATAAAATTCAACTTATTATATGTATTAACCATTTACAGATCAGTATGCAAGCCCGATCTAAAGACGTGTTACTCGCAAGATTCTCCAAACCACATTCTACATATATTGAATGAAGTAACCGCGACGTGGAGTTATGCGAATAAAAACAGGTCGGAGGTGGGCGACGAAAATACACTCGTGAGTACCTAAGCCACCTCAAGCTTTGTTACGGAGGGATTAGGGAAACAATAAACAACAATACGCTCGATCTTGCATCTATGGGCCTCCGGGGCCCACAAAATGATGTGCCATAAGGCAGGAAGTACAATAACACCTTGTTTAATGGATGGATAGGTGCCTCACAACGCAAGACAGATAGCCGGGCGGTACCAAGAACTGTGGCATGTTTTATTTATAATTCTTGAACCCGGCGTGAGTGCCACTTGGGCGAAATTTTCTTAAAACGTTTGTATTATGCGATTTAATTTTAATAATGGGTTTGATGGACTATGTAGTTTGATGAGATTTAGGGCTAGTTTCACAATCTCTCGGATAACTATGTACCAGCAGACCGATTCCTATATAAAAAACCGGCCAAGTGCGTGCGACCCTTCATTGTGCGTGTTCCGACCACTCACAATGAAGAGTTCCGTGGTTGGGATGAACTTATCCCAAAAACAAACTTAGCGTTGTAGTTGAAAAACATGTTCTCCCATACATCGATATATGTACGTCACGGTCAATTCTCCGAATGCAATTATGTAAGTTGGTCGACTATTACTCGTTAACTTGTAAAGCCTACTTAGCTGTGATAGTTTTCCATTTAATTTCGTTTTATGTACTACTGCAATGTTTTCTTGTAGGCTGGCAGGGGCAGGGGGCATTTGACCCGCTATATTTTTAAACGGCCTATCCAACGATATCCCACACTATGGCATAAACGAGACAAAAAATATTTTTCAAGATTTTATTTTACCACTTTATCGGCGTAATTGATAGGTATATCTAAGCCAAATTACAGCTTTCTAGTACTAAGTATCTCCGAGCTACAGTGGGGACAGACAGACGGACGTGGCGAAACTAAATGTTTACTACGGAACCCTAAAAATGAAGGTAAATTACACTTTTTTGGCAGACTGAGAATTGAAAGCTAACGTTTTAAAAAATACGGGAATAGATAATAAGCAGATATTGTGCACAATATTTGTGTAATTTATCTGCCAGATAAGTTACCCAAAGTGATGAAGCAGGTCATTGGTAATTTATCCACAGTCCAAACAGAGTAGGTCGCAGTGCGTGCAATAGCATTAGCAAACTTTTCAAACGTAAGAGATAGTTTGATTACTCTTGAGTCTTAAGATACTCTTTTAAGGGGACTACAGAACCTAAACGCAAATTTTCTAACTTTTATAATGCGTAAAATATATGATCCAGTTCAGTAAACAAAATCAGAAAAATATATGATATTCTTCAGGATATATGCTAG
Organism: Atethmia centrago; assembly: GCA_905333075.3. Taxonomy (NCBI): domain Eukaryota; kingdom Metazoa; phylum Arthropoda; class Insecta; order Lepidoptera; family Noctuidae; genus Atethmia; species Atethmia centrago. Next base: position 21,533,520 of record HG995374.1, on the reverse strand, counting down.
GTAGATAGTGTGTTGAAAACATAATACAACTAATTTGATATGATAGAAAAAAATCACGGAGATACCTCTAAAAGTGTCTTTTAACGATTGAAAACCATACTAATATACATGCAATCATTCTGATTTTTTGTCAAATTATTCTACAAGCAACATATTAGCATAATATTGTTTTATTTTTTTTATACAATCTATAGTTTTTTTTTGTAAATCGATAATTGCTTCATATTTTGCAATAAATTACCAGCGTTGTGTCATCGCGCTTCTCTTTCTTTTCTATGCAATCTGACAGTGACCGCGCTTTAGGTGTTGTCGGCATCTTAAGATACTATTTTAATAAGTATTCATTAATCTTTATTGTATACATCATTCCTCTCGCTTCCTGTGGGAGTGATTTCGTGAAAAGGGACGGAAGTATGTAACAGGAAGTGACAGCTTGATAGACAGATAAAATATTTATTCAGTGCAAACAAAATACATAGCACAACACACAATAGCACAAATAATAGAGAGCAAATTACAGGAATATATATTTTATAAAAAATAAGGTGCCAATATACAAAAAAGAAAAAACATGGAATAAGTAAGCACTTACTATATAGATTGTAAGTATACTACATAAAATATAGATTGATCTCTGCGACATATGTCAAACTGACATTTCTAGGGTTGTCAGGATATAGAAATTATCGACGTTTCTTACTATTTTATCGATGCTAATGTAACATATAATTGGATTTAATTTAATTACAAACGTTACTAAATTAAACGAATATTTTAATATAAAATGCATTTATTCTCTTAAAAGAGTACACCCCAAATCCATATCTGAATCAGTTTCTGAATCGCTAGAACAATCTTGTAAATTTATTATTCACAAATATTATCAAATCGGACGTTCCGCTCCCAATCTTCTTCCATTAGTTTTCTGCATTTGGTTACCACCTTCTTCCAGTCTTCTGCAGATACATTGTCGACCGCACTTTTTAATAACTGCAACTTTTTATTTGCCGCGAAGGAGGAGGCGGGACGGTTGAGGGAAAGGCAAATTTCGCGCCCTCTCGCCCCTAGCCGCCGCAGGAGACGCCCTGGGCGTCGGGAATCCCGTGCGGATTTCCGGCCACCGTAGGCGCGGGCTTGCGGATGGTGAGCAATGGGTAGCTCACCGTCCGGTAAGGACCAGGCCCGGGTCGACGGCGCGTTGTATTCCACGCGCGCCTCAAAGAGATGTCGTCAGCACAAAGGTAGGGGTCCACTAGGGCCGATGCCTGCCGGGGTCGCGGGAAGGTACTTATGGGTCACTGTGGCCCCCGCAACACAGGCAACAGGAAGGAATACGGGTGGGTTTTAGTCAGTAAGAGTCTGACAAACCCTCCCGCTCCGCCCAGAGCGGGAGAAGTTATTTGATGATTTCCCACCGTCTAAAAAAAAAAAAATTGTCGATCGCACTTTTTAATAACTGCAACATTTTACTTGCCGTGAAAGGCGGTGTTGTGTTGTGTCTGGCAGCGCAGCGTAACCTTAAAAGAAAACATATTTTTACTAAGAGTAAAATTATACAATAGTTAAAACTTAAAGTACCTATCTAACTTAAATTCAAGCAAACAATTATTAAAAATATCTGTCTGTTTTATTTAAAATATCGGTGGTTTATAGTATGTGGTCGCGATGAATCATCGCCCATCACTAATTAGGTCGTCATGCCCATAAAGTTTGACATTGACAGGTACTGTCAGTACTATTATGAAATTCAGGACTTCATAGGCGTGATTTTACTGACAGCTGTAGCAGAGATCAAGCTATCTTTTATGAAGTATAGAGAAGTCGAATTTTGACCAGTGGGCGACCTCTAGTAATGAATAATTATTCGAATAAACATGTCAGTAATTATTTCGATTTCTTTTTAATTTTGAGTTTAATTTATGTCGCTGCTCGGTTGTTTATTACTAAGGTGAGATGTCAGACATTACACATCAAATGCGACTACTGTAAGGATCGCGCGTTTTTTATTCTAAATCTTGACCACAAAAGTTTTACCTTGATGTAAGTACTTTGAATTTAATTGAAATTTGTTAATGTAACCTTTGCCATTGATTCATTTCTACAGTTTTCATAGGTTACCAACGATTTTTTAAATGATATTAATATTTATACAATAATGCCAATAAAATATAGTCAATAATTCAGAAAGTCATTAAAAACTCGTAAAACATAATAACGAGATGGCGATGAAAACGAATAACTTATGATTCGAGTTTCTGGAATAACTATCAATATCTTAGAAATTAATTGCTTGGGGATAAAAATTTAATATCTATAAATAAGTATTGGAAAAAGTATTTACTAGCTTGTTAATAAATTGTATTGTTAATATCTAAAGACCCTCATTTTTCAACAAGTAATATCGTTGCGACACGCACCAGCTTCGCAATTTGTTTACGAATTGACAAGACATCGAGATATCTTTATTATAATAAGTTTAATATAAATTTTTTAAACACGTAAACCTTCTGGAATAAATTCTCTAAATGGTGGTGTAAACCGCATCAGAATCCATTGTAGAGATTAAAAGAACGCACATACACGAAAAGCACTACTACACCTACACTACTACAACTATCTACCTGAGGAGTTTTATTACAATTTATAGTCCTTAAAAGGCACTTGAACGTCAAAATTTAGTTTCATACTATGTATAGATTTCATACTCGTAAGAACCCATTTTCCTTCAAATATTAACTAATTAAAAACTTGATTAGTGCTTTCATAAACCAAGAGTTAATTAGCTTACGTGAGTACTTTAAGCCACTAGCTTTTCATCCTGTGAACAAACTAAGCTTAGTTTGAGTGGGCAGGGCTACTAAATATTCATAAGCTGTATGGTCTCCCATAATTATTTTAATTAGAGAAGTAAGTGCTAACCTTACTAAGTTATTATTCTACTTTTTTTTTCAAAATAATTGCCATTGCTTGGTTTTTTGTAAACCTTTAAAGCTTAAAAATTGTCTTCCGATAAATCTTCTTAGATGAAATTGCACAATTACCTTCAATCACCCCATGTAATTTGCAGAATGTCCTTCGAACCAAAAAATTCGAAAACATGGGCTGATTATGCTATGCTATGCCCCATGTAAAAAAAACTGGTATTCAGCTGCGTCCCGTAGGCTGGAATACAACCCCAATAAATGAAGATGATGACCATCGCTTGGCAGAGATAAAGGTGACCATCAATTGGTTTCATGAGGTGAACAATAAAGTGTTCAATAGTTTGTTCGTTTGTTACGCTGTCACGCTAAAACAACTGAACGGATTTGGATTAAATTTGGCACATGGGTAGACCTGGAGATGGACATAGGATACTTTTCATCCTAGGTCGCAGACGAAATCGCGGGCAACAGCTAGTAAATAATAAATAATAATCGCTGTTTGTTGTTATAAGCAGAAAAGAGGCTGCTGAATCCTCCCCTTGAAGCGATTGCCTAGTCGCCTCTTACTAAACCCACAGGTTTGAAAGGGGTGACTTATTCTTCACCACTAACAACACGGACCATCCTTATATAATAAACCTTATCAAATCTAGTGATGGTGAGCAGTAGCAGCCTAGGAGTGGTAATGGCTCCAACTTACGAGTGGTAGGTCGTGGGTTCTAAAGCACTTTACTTTGTGTAAATAATTTCATCACCACTGCACTGAAAACGGTGAAGGAAACATTGTGAGGAAACCGACATATCCTAGAACCAAAACTTTGAAGACATGTGACATCTACCAACCCGCACTGGACACGCGTGATGCATTACGGACCGTTCTCTCTCACAGAGAGGAGGCCCGTGTTCCAGCAGTGGGAACATTATAGGCTCATTATGCTAAATCAAGTGACAGCAAACTCTACGTACCTAAACCATAATACGATAACTTATACTTGTGGCACAGTTAGACAGCTCTATATTCATTAAGTATTCATAGAGGCACAAACACCGCAAGTTTATATTTAGTTGCAGTGTAACAAATTACGCCACTAATGTCACTTTTCTTGACCCCTTTTAAACAAAAAGTGCACAGCACGCAATCTGGTTATTAATTTCAACGCGAGTGTTAAAAGTTAAACAGTTTTCTAAGAACACTTTTTGTATTACCATTTTACCTAGCTATCCGATTTCATGGTAATAAGCTTTTTTGAACAATGAGCTTTGCTCAAAACGGTGAAGACAAATAGCTTGAGGAAACCAGCATGTCCTCTAACTTCTAATTCGGAGAAGTTATTTTGGTGTTTACCTGAACTCGATTCACGTGGTGCGTTCCCGCAAACTTCTCACAGCAGGAGGCCTGAGTGGCCAGCAGTGGAAACATTTCAGCGTTATTATGAGAAAAAAAACTATTGTCTCATCCACTGAAGCAAAATCAACAAGGAATTTCTGTATCAACGATCATGCTGGCATTCCAAACAATGCTTGTTAACTATATGATTTCTAAACTGATTCAAAAGCCACAATATGTATTGCGTATCTAAACTATTCGCAACAATGCTGATCAATGCATGACTGTATATCGGAGCCGTGAACACGTCACAACATCGTCTTCAACGGCATGAATGAAACATGAGGGGCATCATGTGGATCCCTGCCTTTCACACATGTAACGACCAGCTAAGGAAGGACACCCCTCCCCCCGCATTGACTACAAGTAATGAGGTAACAGGGAAAGTTTCAGCGGTTGATGAAGGTCGAGGCAAAATGGACACTATAAGAATCGTCCTTAGGAAGTACGAATTGATAGTTGAATAGTTAGGCCGAAATTTATTAGTATGGCACATTTCGTATGTTCTATATCCGCTGGTGACTTAAGAAGGTAAACACAGGTAGGATTTCAAGGAAAGCCTCGCATGTTTTTGTGTCATCTGCCAAATCGCACCTCGCGAATGTAAATAACACATTCCCATTTACGTGTTTTAGCACTGCAATTAAAATCCGGGGTAAAACAAACGTGTCAGTCGTTGAACCACTGGCAAGTTTTTTATTGTCGTAACTCATATAACAATAAAATTTTACTGTTCATAATAAATTAAACTCTTGTTGACAGATTTCCATTTGAAACTTTACTATAAATAGGACTGCGTGGTTGAGCGCTGAAATTATATAATATTGGGCTTATTTATATTCAATAGGTAAGTGGGTATGCTGATGAAATTAGTTCATAAACTTTTCAGGATCCCTCAGAAGTTTTCAAGTAAGTTGTTTCTTAAGAAGTTGGAATTGAGATATGTGGGCGAGTCAGGAGTCAATGACATCGTAGGTTTCAGTGATGGTCGCCAACTGATTCGCAAAGCTTACAATAAACTTACAGAGAGAGGGACGCGGGGAAGATTAAAAATCGAGCGACTCGCAGACACAATGAAAATGTTTTTTCACTGGCCCCTTTCAGGCGTACGCTTTGTTTGTGAAACGAAGTTCGCCGTTTTTTCCCCTATATACGCTTCATCACGATTCTCTAGGGCGGGGGAAAATATTGCGGTGGTAATGAATATCCCGCTCTGATTTCACTACACACTGATGCAGTTGCATTCGAGTGCAACGCTACGTTAATTTCGGTAATAATGTCAGCCGTTGTTAGAATCCAATCACAATTGTCAACGTGTTTAAACAGTTTGATGGGATATCGCATTGTTCTAAAGTGAAAATAATTTCGCAGGTGACGAATTTGATCTCGGAGGATCGTAACTGTGGCATTGTACTTACGGGTGTCATGTCGCAGTAGGGAATATAAATTAAGTTTGCCTGGTATGTAAGCACCTACGCGGGGATTATTTATTGATGTGTAAACCCGCTAAAACTTAAACTACCTTACCTAAATAATTTATAGGTTCCAACACTCGTGCGTTCTCAAGATTGTTCAAGAGTTGGAAGTGAAGGCGCGCACACACATAAAGTTATGGTTTCGTGCTCAAAGTTATGGGGAGCGGTGAACAGATATTAATATTGTTGACTCTACAATATAATTGACTGTTATTGGTGTCACAACTTTGAATAATTTATGTGCGTGAGAAAATTTTTGTTTACAAACAGGCACATTAGTATAACACAACTCTCTCGTAAGAGTTCTTTCGAAACTATGATTAATATTTAGTAAATCATTTATCACCATTAAGATGATTTCTTATCTAAAAAACTGCTCATATTTCTTGTTCCAAGTACCTACGTTATAAATAATGTTCACATCTCGGGACATTTTTATTGCGTTCAAAAGTGCCAATTTGGGATCTCAATGTCATGTTACACTCGATAGCTGATATCATGTGTCTGTGGGATACTTGAGAAGGATTATTTTTTACGAGAACTGTCATTTTTGTAGCTATGTAGGTACTCTAAATAAGCTTTAATATAGCATTTCGAGTTTTAGAGAGAAACTGTTAGAAAAGTAGTGTTGCAACGACGGAGACGACGCTCTACCTACACTGTCGTATCAGGCTGCTGGCAATGCTGGTCAACTTTTTAGAGTCTCACTCTCGTGGTGAATTCGTTCTTCGAGAAGAAACCCCAAAGGAAGTGAAGCTGGCAGAGCCTCGATAACGTGACAAGGAACGAGATAGACTTCATTATGACGGATAAGAGGCATATATTTAGAGATGTTTCCGTGATCAGCAGTGTTAATACCGGAAGCGATCACAGGCTTGTCCGAGCACACTAAATATCAATTTTCGAGCCGAGAGAATCCGCATGATGAGGCCTACTCTCCGACCTACGCAGCTTCAAGCCACTCTAGGATCCGAAAAGTTCCAACTGGAACTTCAAAACCGATTCGCCCTACTGGAAACCACAGGCACTATCGATGAGAAGGCCGACGAGGTAGTCAAAGTACTACGCGTGGTGTCCCGCAGACTTTTCCCGTCGCAATAAAAAGGTAAGGTGTCCAAAATTTCCTCGGAGACTCTCGAACTTATAAGAGAAAGACGAGAGTTGCTATCCACGCCGCCGTCTTAGTCAGATAAGAGGGCTCGTCCACAAAATCAAGGTCGCTCAGCGCGCCATGGAGCGGGCTATGCTCGGAGTTTCTTTGAAGGATAAGATCAGAAATTAAGTTATCCGGAAGAGAATCGGAGTTACCGACATAGCCCGTTGAGTCAGCAAGCTGAAGTGGCAGTGGGCTGGCCATATTTGTCGAAGGACCGATGGCCGGTGGAGCAGACGAGTCCTGGAGTGGAGACCGCGTATCGGCAAGCTACTTTGAACTTAAAAAGATGGCTGGGACAGACTGGATGCGGAAGTCGGAGGACAGGGTGTTGTGGCGCAGCCTGGGAGTGGCCTATGTCCAGCAGTGGACTGTTATAGACTGAGTTCATTGATTGATTGATACATTTTTAGGCGGGTAGAACAACAATTACGAGGGCGGCACTGAAAATTTCGGGAATCAAGGAAGTGACACAACATTACTATTTAAAAATGTATTTATTGCTTTTCGAAGTATTCTCCGCGAAATTTGACACATTTTTCCATACGATGGAACCAATCATTGATTCAAAGATGAACCATTCCATTCGGAAGTTGGGGTCTCCAAAACGGCCGTTTTGTAGGCGTCCACAGCTTCTTCAGGTGATGAAAATCTCTGTCCACGCAATTTATTCTTTATTTTAGGGACAGTATAGAAATCATTAGGGCTTAGGTCGGGGCTGTACGGCGGATGGTCTAATAATTCTATGTTTTCTTGCTCTAAAACTCTTTTGTTCTGTGCGCGGTGTGAGAACTCGCATTGTCGTGATGGAGGATGATGCGGTTGCAGTTCTCTTTACGGAGTTCAGAAACGACCTGTGGCAAACAGATGCTAGCATACCATTCTGCATTAACCGTTCTTTGTCCCTCAAGACGAATAGTCGTAACATGGCCGGTTTTGGAGACAAACGTGGCCACCATTTTTTTTGCAACACTCCGTGAACGAACAATTTTTGTTGGCTATAACTCATTTTCGAACACCCAAACTCGTGACTGGTTTTTTGTTTCGGGTTCGTACGCGTATATCCAGGATTGGTCACCTGATACGATGTTGTATACAGCATTTGAGGATCCTGCGTGGAATCTTTCGAGAGTTCTGACGCACCAAGTAACGCGAGCAGCTTTTTGCTCTTCACAGAGCGAATGCGGTATCCATCGGGAAAACAACTTTTTTACACCTAATTGTTCATGCAAGATTATTTGTATTTGACTCATGCCAATGTCTAAAGTTGCCTGAATAGCGCGGTATGTCACATGTCGATCTTCCTCAATCAGCTTACGCACAGCATCAACCTTTTCTTGGGTGACTGCAGTTTTTGGACGACCTTGACGGGGATCATCATTAAGCTTGACACGTCCACGTTGAAATTCAGCAAACCAGCGATAAATTGTGGTTTTGGATGGGGCTTCATCACCAAATGCAGAAATCATCCGGTCAACACACTGTTTTTGTGTTAAACCACTTCGAAAGTCATAATAAATCATCGCTCTTGAATTTTCTCGAGTCAATTCCATTTTCTCAACGACTAAACAAGTTTGACAAAACGTTGTGACAAGACCGAGAATCTTTTTTTAAATAAATAAATGGTATTCGATTTTTAAAACCAAGGAGTTTTCATTTAAAAAGATTTTAATATGACAGTAAACAGTGGAAATATTCCGTTCCCGATACTTTTAGTGCAGCCCTCGTAGTACAATATACAAATGACCAATGTTTGAAGTGCTGTAGGTATCTCGTTTTTTTTTTGGACCCACAGATCTACGGCTGCGCTTAAATTTTGCAAACGTTGTCTACTTTAATTGAATAGGGTGACTTTTTCCGAGCGATGCACCTTTTAGAATTTATAAGTCAGAAACAGAAAGACGTCCCAAAAATTTCGAGGCTTATCAAGCCCCAGTTAGCACAAATCTTTCGAAGATTTGCATAGACGATTCGATTCGAATCGATTTCGATGATTGGTTTTACACTATACCTAATAACATCATGTGGTATGGTATTACCTAATAGATCAGTGTAATTTTTTGCGACCTAACGCGATATTTGTGTCTACGGTCACTGGCCTATAGGTTAGGCCTTTTGTTAGCGTACGTGTACCTTAGGTAGGTAGTATTTTTTATTCCATGATTACTTAGTAGGTAATTATGTGTTCCGTTTATTTCCACTTACATTACCTAGTAGAATTTAATTACTCTCTTCTACGACTATTGCTACGTCGCAGCCGAGTAAGTACTTATATGTAAAAGAATGAATGAAAGAAATAAAAAATATTTATTTGGAATATATATTGTTGTATTTCCTGTGCGCACAGGAAATACAACAATAAAAAAGGTCATAAAAGTAACAAAATCATGAAAACAATAAAAACAAAAACAAAAAAGAACCAGCCAAGTACGAGTCGGGCTCGCGCAGGAAGGGTTCCATACCATTATCTATAAAAACGGCAAAAAAAAATCATGTCTGTTGTATAGGAGCCCCCTTAAATATTTATTTTATTCTGTTTTTTTAATATGTGTTGTTATAGCGGCAACAGAAATACATCTTCTGTGAAAATTTCACCTGTCTAACTACCACGGTTCATGAGATACAGACTGGTGACAGACGGACAGACAGACAGACAGACGGACAGCGGAGTCTTAGTAATAGGGTCCCTTTGGGTACGGAAGCCTAAAAAGAAGACCTGTGCGAAGCCAAAAAGGCTCCTATTTCAGCATGATGCTGCGTATTAAAAAAAACAAATACCGCAGCGCTGGTATTCTGATAGGGCCCCCTGTGATGCCCCGAAGTACTCTACTTTACGATTTGTAAATAGTAGCGCATAATATAGGTACCTATGACATACATAGGTAGTTATTAGTACTTAGTCAAATAAATAACTTTATTTATTGGACTACTAATAACTATCTGAACATGCCAGTGATCTATTACCTCTTTAGCGATTTTTTTGCATGAAAATGCGTCATGTTAGTTCTTATTAACTCTTTTTTTTTAATTTAACATTAAAACTTTGTTGTTGTTCGATATTGACTGAATGGTTTTTGACTTTGGACAAAGAGTCGGTCTTGATAAAAGGTTATTTTCAATGTAAGTTTTTCGTATCCTGGGGGCCAAACATCACCTCTTATAGCAGTATCATTATAATATTACTTCACAGTGGGAAAGTGATGGAGGATACAGGACTTATAGCTCCATCTCTTTCTCACGCTGAATTAATATTGAAATAATACTGCTATGCTTTATGACAGGGATTCCCAAACTATTTTGGGCAAGAGACCCCTTTTCCAAAATGAACTGATACCTCAGACCTCCATAGCTAGATTTTTTCATCTTGTACGAACTTGTGCACGCTTATCGATTTGGTGAGTTTTTTTAAAGTACAACAATGACACTTCCTACTAAAATATTAGTCATTCTTATAACAAGTTGGTACACGTAACACATCTTATACGGTATCTTGAAATTTTTAAATAAGAACTTGTGTTAATTAATAGAGGTCGATTATTAGGCCTCGCCGACCCCCAAAATCAGTTTTCGTTTATGTCGACCCCTGGGAAACCGATTTCGACCCCAAGGCGTCGATATCGACCACTTTGGGAATCCCTGCTTTATGAGGTGATGGTTGCTATTTCTTGATGTCCCTTGCCCCTTGTCCAAGGAAGTTAGTCGTTAATTATTATACAGTAAACACATTAGAGTCCTTTTCGGCAACAAACTATATTATTTTAACATTAAAATCTATTTTAAAGTTTCGTCCCGATTCACCCCTACATCCCTATTCACCCCGTTTACGGTAGTTCCATCCTATATCCGCTACCAGGGCTGCAGATTTGTTAAGTAATTTTATCAGAAGAGATTTTCCATTTTCTTCTATTCGTTTGCAAACCTTGTTGTCGAAAGAAACAATGAATGTATTGGTTTCCTAGTATGGCAACAGTTGCTCATAACACGATTCGATTTGTTCAGTTAAAAACTAGTTTTATTCTTTTAACTGCTTCGTTGGTCTAGTGGTCGTAAGTGCTACTGCTGAGCATGAGGTCCTGGGTTCGATTCCCGGATCGGGCAAATTGTTATTGGGTTTTTCTATCTGGAATTTCTCAGTAGCAGCCCGTAGTCTGAATTTGTGCCCGGTTGATGGCAATAGGGTCGCCCCTTATTACATGGGACTTAAACATAACCGGCGAAATGTGGGTGTACTACAGGTACACCTCTGCCCAACCCTTCAGGGAAACAAGGCGTGATGTTATGATATTCTTTTAATCGACTGCGGCTTAGCCCAAATAATGTTTTTTTTTTATTTCTTTAACTCTTTTCGCCGGATATGTGGCTAATTTAATGTCTGTTGTGTGTGTTCTGCTAAAGTATCAACATTTCCCAGCCAATCCATTAGCTCGAGTATTATCCTGAAAAAACAAGAAAAAATACTCAAGATTTTTTTTTACCTAATTTAATATTTTTATTTTTGTAAATACCGTTTTTCAAGGAAGTTCGAAAGAAATTTTAAAGCATAAAAATATTTAGGTACTCGTATCCTTGGTGGTGTGTGTATTTGTCCTTGGATACCTTCGTAATATATTTGAGTGACACGTTTTATGCCGACCCCGAATTCAGGCCCTCTAGGCTCTGATAGATTGAACCAGAATTAGTGTTGATGGCACGAAAGTACCTCAGTATTACCCAGAAATGAAAAAAAAAATACAACACAAACATTCAAAGAAAAACAGAATATTTAACAACTCCAAAGCAGTTAACTTTCGGAATACGTAATTCAAAAAACAATTTCAAATGTAAATTAGAGTAGAAAAGACGTTACTACACATTTCAGTTTTATTACACGAACAGTTTAAATATGTTTATGAGGAGTGCATAAAACATAGGATGAATAGTTTGTGATGAAAACGTGGGCTTATACTCGTAATGTTGCCTCCATAAACGCCTTTTGAAGCGTGAAGTTGCGACCAAACAGTACCAGGACCGTATGAAATGATGAAGCTGATATAAAAGTCTTTGTGAGCGAATGTAGTCTGATATTATGCACTGGAGACTGACAGGCTGTGCTGAACAGGATATTAAACTTCAGGATGAGCTTTAGAATATCATACATGTTGGTGTTATTTACCACACTTTGCTGGCGTCATCAGAATTATAAGCCTGTACCTTGGTTGTGCGTGCTTAATTTGTCATTTTACAAAGCGTGACTATGGAGGCAATGTAGGTACATTTCACAAACGAAAACCCGAAACTAGAAATTTACATCGTTAATCCAGTCGTAACATTTTTCAACCAATAATTTGGTGAAAAATGTTACTACTCGATTAACGACGTAAATTTCTAGTTTTAGGCGCTGACAAGAGGCAAATGACCGAAGTAGGCTTGTCTTAAGTAGTAGCGGAAAAAATATATGTTAATTTTTAACATATTTCTCAGAACTTGGTTGTTACCAAAACATGTTGTGAAAAAAATATCTGGATACAAACTAACGGTACACTAACTTTTACCTTGAGTTCCAATTCAAAATATCTGTTTGAAATATCAACGTACGTTACGTATTTAATTAATAACAAGAACGTCTTATATGAACGGAAAACTTGGTTGTTTTTTTATTTTCGATTACTTAACTTAATTTTGACTTCATATTTTGCAATAAATTACAAAGCGTTGTGTCATCGCGTTGACAGTGACCGCGGTTTGTCAGCGTCTTAAGATAATTATAATATTTTTGTGCAATTTAACGACATACCAACTCATTTAATTGTACCCGTTTTGAACTGTAATTCATAGTTTTGTATCTTGACACTATTTTTATTTGATTACCTTTTCGTTTACTTCATTAATTAATGTTTGCATGCCTAATCTAAGGTAGATTGTACAAGAATCACTTTTTTTAATACAGTACGTACACACAATTTATGTAAATAAATAAACTTTACTTTACTTTAATATTTGTGATAACCAATTTTATTCATTTCTTACGAGACTTCCCGATTTCGCCTGTAGGGGAAACCAGGGGAAGTGGATCCAAAACGGTTAACGAAATATTTTTCCTGCACTTTACATCATATCAACAGGCTTAGCATGACACTTTCTATTTCTACGAAGAATAGACACAGCTCTTTCTATACAAAGTGACATTTCGTTTCTAAATTTTTGACATCGCACCGTAGAAATCCTTTTACAATCTGTCATTTTGTCTTTCATTTCTAACGATCGTTGTCTAGGTCCTTTTTTAAGTAGAAGGATTTCTACGGTGCGATGTCAAAAATGGAGAAACGAATTGTCAATTTGTATAGAAAGAGCTGTGTCTATTCTTTATAGAAATAGAAAGCGTCATGCTAAGCATGCGTCCCCCTGCTGGTAAAAGTAACTTAATACATCAGAGTAAGTTTTTTAGTACATTTATTTAGTACAAAATATACCTACAGAATTTTAAGAACGACATTAGTTTTTAAGCGGCTTATATTTTTTTATGAAAAATTGCTTTTTATATCGCGTTGCGTGTTTATTACCTACACAATATTATAATAATCGTCCGACCTAATGCATTTTGCTTGTATTTTGTATCATTAATATTATTAGGTATGGCACTGTATTATTCATATTATCTATTTATAAATACAGGGTTGTATCATTTGTCATCTATAGTTCTTATATGGCCAAATACACCGCTGTCATGATTTCCAAATATTGATAACATTTGTAGTGTGTTTAAATACTAAATCTAAAATTGATTTATGTGATCTGTGTGCCCCAAAAGAGTTTTGTATCAGCGTAGTCTTAAAGTTTAAAAGTATCTCATTAACTCTTACCGTAAAACCACTGGTTTTTTAATAGAACGGAATGGAAACATGATGCTTGTTTGTGTTCTACTAGACAACTAACTTAGAAACTAAGCGACGCCTAGTTATGGTTCCGTAGTAAACAAAGGAACCCTTATAGTTTCGCCAAGTCCGTCTGTCTGTCTGTCCCCGTTGTAGCTCAAAGACGCCTAATACCAGAAAGCTGTAATTTGGCATAGGTATACAAATTAATCACGCCGACAAAGTGCTAAAATAAAATCTCTGTTTTTTAGGATACCCGCCTTGCACGTAATGTGGGGATGATATTTTTTCTCATCTATCCCATGGTGTGGGGATCGTTGGACAGGCCATTAAAAATATTGCGTGTCTGTCAACACCATTTTTAGATTCAAGGATCTTTTTGCGTAATACTAAGCTTTAAAGTGCTAATGTTTGTTATGTTTTTCAAGTGTCTTCCCCCCAGCCCCCCCGCCCCGGATAAATGTTTATTTATGGAGATGAGAAAAACTACAATGTTATGTTTGTTTTTGGGATAAATTCATCCCAAGTAATCCTAACTACGGAACCCTTCATTGAGATTGGTCCGACACGCATTTGGCCGGTTTTTTTTAAGTTAGTTCTCTTCGAGCTTCGGAACCTAGACGTTGTCTTCAAGAAGTCTAAAGTCTTTCCTGATTTTATATTGAGTAAGTATTTAATTCAATCGTTTGTTAAATACTGCTATATATACTAAGTTTGTATGTGTGCAGGAATATAAATACAGAAATATTCATACTGAAAAGGCTTATCATTTCACATCCATGTATCCAGATCATATACTCCATCCTGTGTGTACGTTGGCCGGATAAAGCAATCTTAATGGTTCAAGGATTCTATCCATTGCTGCATAAGTACGCTGGTCCTCCAACAAAGTACATAGGTATTACAAAAACGAGCAATGTACAGCCAGGTAAATGAATTGTTAAGCAAATTGACGCCCAATGACATAGGCCGTGATTTGGATATGGCTATGTCATATTCAAATGACAGCTGTCATTCCTTGACAACAACCATGCTTAACAATTAATTTTCCATAATTTTTCGTCATATTTCAAAGTGCTGGTGGGGAACCAATATGTTAGCTAAGGTTAGATGTAGTTGAAAGTTTTGTAATAAATAGATTTTCTAACTTAAATAAAGCACCACTAACTTAGTTTCTAATACATGTTTTATAAAATCAAAATCAAAAGTCATTTATTCAAACTAGGCGGAAAATCAGCACTTTTCGAACGTCAAAGTTACATAAGACAGTCCCCCAAAAATGCCCGCCCTTCACCACTTCCTAGTGCTTTAGCTGGGAAGAAGAAGTGGTGGAACAAACTCCCCAGCAGCACAGCTGTCTGTTTAGTTATATAAACTTGATTCTATACAAATCGTATGCAAAGTAATTAACATTACTAAACACAAAACATTGGATAAAATTACACACTTGCCATACGTTAGCTAGCACGCGCCAGTATACCAACAAAACAATGAACAAACTGTACTCAAGCAATATATAGTTGTTTAAGTTCTAACTAATCGTATCGTGGTGCTGTGTTAGCTTAGGAAATATCAGAAAACTATTTGGTCAATCAGCTAATCAGCAGCTTATTTCCAGTTCTTCTGATCTGGTCATCAGCTCACGATCTGATCTGATCCGATGTGATCTGTCGTTCACGACAGCTGTGTAAAACGAATTTTTGTTTTAAGACTAGGCTAGGTTGTTCTATACGTAATTTTTACATCGTCGTTTATAAATTCAACATTATTTATACTAATCTTTATGTAACAATATCATTTAAAAGAGTGTCCATGGAGTATCTTGCCCGTTCTTCTCTATAGGTACGCTTTGGAATGGGCTAGTTCTATCTTCATATTTCTAACTGACCTAAGTACTCCTTGACAATTCAAAAGTGCCTGAAAATGGTTAATTGAAATGAATGCTTTGAGTTTGAGTTTGAGCTTATACAGCGACATCCTAGCGCTGTTGGGTAAATGCCATGGTATGATTGGCTTAAATGTTCAGAAGAAGTAGTAGGTAATTAGACTGCAATTGACTGACTAGAAACAGATACTATAACGTGACTTTGTCAGTGGGAAACCTAATCGCAACCTTAAATGCCATGGTATGATTGGCTTAAATGTTCAGAAGAAGTAGTAGGTAATTAGACTGCAATTGACTGACTAGAAACAGATACTATAACGTGACTTTTTCAGTGGAAATCCCAATCGCACCCTAAAAAACTACACTTAGTTAACGCTCATTTCAAAAGGCAATCAAATTAACAAAATTAAAAATTAATTTCATAACTACAGAACTGGTTTAAGTACCTGTGAATTATGTTCGGTTAAAGGACGAGGTGAAATCGTTAAGGCCAAGGTCATCATTAATACCTTTTAGGGTTCCGTAACTAAAAAGGAAAAAACGGAACCCTTATAGGATCACTCGTGTGTCTAGTCCGTCTGTTACAGTCAATTTGCTCTGAATCTAAAGGACCGATTAAGTTGAAATTAAGTACACATATGAATTTCTGTGACCCAAACACGGACGTGTAACGTAAATAAATGAATTTTGAAGAGGGTCACTTTTGGGAGGCAAATACGAAAATACAAATAAAAAGTTTTGCAAATTGTACCATGTGAAATGAGTGTGTCAAATGAAGGGGCTTACTGTGAGGGTCTCCAATATATTTTTATATAATTTTAAAATAAATTGTTTTAAAGTTATTTATGAAAATAGACGAATATGTACCATCCCCCTTTATCTCCAAACTACTGAGACAACAATTTTGAAAAAAAAAAATCTGCAAGTAGTTCTATACCTATAGATTACAGGAACACCTATAAGAAGTCTATGGTCTTAAAATAACATGGTAAAACTCTCAATAGTGTGCGTACAAACTTACATTTGCAGTTGGGATGTATAGGACAATATGTTTTTTAACTGCAATGTTATGTTTGTTCTTGGGATAATTATTTCTTCGTCCCAACTACGGAACCCTTCACTGTCTGTGGTCCGACACGCACTTGACCAGTATTATTTTTAAATCGATGAGTTCAAACTCGTTCCGATACAGGTTGTATTCATTTATCGATATAATTTCATGCAAACATCGAATTGATGTCGGCAAGTTGTAAACGAAATAATACTGAATGCATTAAGGCTACGATATCAAATGTTACTGATTTATAAATGAAGACTTTTTATAGATTCTATAATAAGTTTGTATTTCAACTTTTTTTTTTATTGCTGACTGTATAGATATGGAACTAATCGATGGTTCTATCTAAGTATCTAAATCAATGCTTCGTCATAAGGTCAAGCTTAAAAAAACATACTCCACATATTATATAGGTACGAGTAGTATGGGTCATTAAATTCTTAATTACGGTGTGATACGCTCACAGAATACGCGACTATCACCACGTTCGTTTAAAGATGACTCATACTTCCTTGGGTGCTTTACGAAGTCTTTACTTAGATAAAAGAAAAAGAAAGAAAATAAGTTTTTCTGCGGTAACCATGAGGCAAAGAAGGAACACAAATACGTATACAATAAAGAACATGTTCAGGGAAATTATGCACATTCACGCAAAACGGCCATTGCTCAGCATAATGCTGCAACCCTATGCGAGACAGAGCGCCAGCGCCGGTTTTCAGCGACAGCTGAAAACCAACCGCGCCTGCAGCGGACGAGTTGAATATTTCCAGCACACCCTGGGGTAGTCAGCTATTTATTAACAGAGCTTTTAGATTATACTAGACAAAATCAAATTAATACAATATAATATATTTTATTAATTAATTATATTATATTTAATTGTACTGTATATTATACATATTATTATTTTTATGATGTCCTAAAAATAATAAATCAATGTTGATTTTACATTCTGTGATTACCTTATCTCACACACAGACCTATTTTTTTTTTTTTTGGAAAACTTATACTTTTACAATGTTTGTACATATGTGAGCACCATGTATCGTAATTAATTTACCTGGCATTGCTTCATTTTTATTTCTTTTTACCTATTGTGGTAATTTTATTCTAGGTGCATCATCTTCACATATAATTATATAAATAAAAAATATTGTAAAACATTTTAAAAGAGTAACGGTGGAGTTTCTTGCCCATTCGTCCCCATACGAAACTACCTTTTGGAAGGGGCGACTAGAATCAATTCTATTTTTTTGTAATTTTATACGTTTAAAAGTGCCTTTTATGTGCTTATTTAAAATAAATAATTTACCTTTGACTTTGATTGACCCACAACAAGAATTTGTCTGCCTCATTTTCGAAAAAGGACTTACATATTTAACCACCCAAAATTACATGAAATGAAAACTTTTATTTCCAGATATAAAAATCCACATATAAATCCACACACAACTTTCAATAAATACATACATAGATAACGTAACAAATAAATATACAATATCACATTCACTTCACACAAACAACGTCGAACACCCAATTCGCTGCCAATGGAGCAGCGAATTAGGTAATCGGCGTGTGGTAGGACTGCCACCTTATATGTATATAGGGGGATTTTTTTTTTTTTGGTTGGGTAATTATCAAATAACTTCTCCCGCCAGACTCTTACTGACTAAAACCCACCCGTGTTCCTTCCGTTGCCTGTGTTGCCAGGGGCCTCGGTAACCCTTCGAACTTTCCCGCGACAGTATGTAGGGCGCTGTAAATCAAATCAAATCAAAATATTTTTATTTCACAAAAACCCTACATGGGCACTTATGAAACGTCAGAAGCTAGGTGCACGGTTCCAATTGGTCGTTTCCTATGGAGAAGAGCTGGCAAGAAACTCCACGGTTACTCTTTTAAAAATAGTTGGCTTTTACAATGTTTTCAAATTACAGTGTTAATAGGTATGGGAGGACAGTGTAGGCCTGTCGAAACATACCAGGTACTTAACAACAAAAAAAAAAAAGAAAAAGGTCTACAAAATATCTAGTCTATTAAGCCTACAACATTGTCACATTCACAAGGTACACAAAAATCTGTGCAAAATATTAATAAAATAATAAAAATAAAAACCTATTTAAACCAAATGACATGTTTGCCATTACAACAAGTCTGAAATCAAAATTGTAGGTATATAATGTCATTGCTGTGGTTCCATTCTCGTATCGCGGCTACCAAACAAGTGGCCGATCGATGTATGGCGGTTCGTGCGGCGGCCGACCGGCTCTTCAGCAGCGCCTGCCAGCAGGGCGCGCGGGCCGCTCAAAACATGGCGCTCGCGCTGCACCATCGGGGCAATCGAAACATCGTGCGTCACGCGTCGTTGTACTGCACTCGCATGTCGCTCAGTGCCGCCTTGGTGTAGTTTGTCCACAACTCGACTGTGTAGACACTTGTGCAGTAACTAGTAAAAAGCTGAGCCTTCGCAACGTCGCAAAGAAGAAGAAGATGTTTACTATTTTTGCTGAATGCTCTTTCAATTCCTTACATTTCGCCAGTTATATTTAAGTCCCATGTAATAGGAGGCGAGCCTATTGCTATCAACCGGGCACACATCCAGACTACGGGCTGTTACTAAGAAATTCCAGATAGAAAAACCCAATAACACTTGCCCGACGCGGGAATCGAACCCAGGACCTCATGCTCAGCAGTAGCGCTTGCAACCACTAGACCAACGAGGCAGTCTTTCAATTCCTCTTTGCAATTATTTATTTTTAGTTCAATAAATTCAAGGAAAAGAAGTAAGTAATATTCTGCGAACTTGTAGCGTGAATAAGGTGCATTTAAGACGCTGACAACAGCTAAACCGCGGTCCCTGTCAGATTGCATAGAAAAGAAAGAGAAGAGCGATGACACAACGCTTGTAATTTATTGCAAAATATGAAGTAATTATGTATTTACTCAAAATTGAGTTGAGTAATCGAAAATAAAAAACAACCAAGTTCTGCATTCAAATAAGACGTTCTTGTTATTAATTAAATACGTAACGTATGTTGATATTTAATACAGATATTTTGGATTAGAACTCAAAGTAAGAGGTTAGTTTAACGTTAGTTTGTATCGAGATTTTGTTTTTAAAACGTGTTTTGGTAACAACCAAGTTCTGGGAAATATGTTCAAATATAACATATATTTTTTCCGCTACCACAAACTATATAGAATTGGCAATTTTTTTTCTTAAGAGAAGCCCATTTTTGTCAATTAGGTCTTGTCAGCGCCTTAATAGGAAATACATAGATTCATGCTCGACTGATCTTTGCTCATCTCGCGACTGAATGTAAGAACCTAGATGTGACGTTGGTACTTAATATTTTTATTACCTATAGGAAATCTAGGTTCTAACACTTTAATAAAACGAGTTGTGGGCTTTTTAAATTAAATGAAATTAAATTAAATATTTGTTAATTTATGGCAACTAGGCCCAATTGTTAGTAACATTGTTCTTAAAAAAATATTGTTAGTACACAAACACAAAAACAAAAAGGTTAGCTGTGGGGTCTTCTAACCAGCACCTACACAGCGTGCGACGACCAAGGTGCGTCGTACTTTTCTATTAACATACTTTCTTTTAAAATTTGTAGACTATTATTAGCCAATTAAAATTCACTAGGAAGGTTATAGGTACGTCCGTCTCCGTTAAAGCGCAAACAAGAAGTAAATGCAAGAATGTTAGTGGGTAGTAAGGGAAGCGGGCTTCCCTACGATATATCGATTATTACAGAATCGATTAATGATATTTGTAAAAATGTAAATCAAATAAATCAACATATCCTTTCTGATAAAATCGTTGTATAATCTATACAGCGTCAAATTAAATTAGCTTGCGAAACTCTATAAACGTTTTGTGTATACTTAGATATTTAAATACGATAAAAAAAAGATTTGAAGTTTTTTTTTTGGGTCAACGACAGCTGGTAGTCATGTTACTTGAAGTGTGAGTTGAGACAAACTGTTTTCTTTTGTTTTATCGTATTTAGGTATCGATACAAATCACGTCTGTGAAGTTTACACAAAAAAAAACACTGTTTTTTAAACTGATATTTCAAGTGACTACACTAACTGTGGTCGATGATCCCACAAAATAAAATGAACAAATTAATTAATGTTTTGCTTTATTATGTTAAGATAACGCTTTCAGTGTTTCATATCCTACATCGAAGCTTTTCGGTAGCTTTATGTCAATCGAACTTTACTTTTTCCTTTATCGCTGACAAACTGTCACTTTGTCTAGTTAGAGGAGCACTACCGCACGCCCCAATCTTACTTATAATTTATTGCAAAATACCCAGATCAAAATCATGAAATAAAAACTAGCTTCTAGACTTCTAGACTTTCTCGACTTTATCTTCTTTTAAATTTCTAATAGGGTGTGTGTAGCCACTATTATTTATAACGGACTTAAAACATAATTAGCGAAATTTGGGTGCACTATAGGTAACAACCTATAGTGCACCCAAATTTCGCTAATTCCTCTGCCCTAAACCCTTCAGGGATAGGGCCTGATGTAAAGAGATTCTGAAATATTTGCCCAGAATAGGCATAATTCTATTCTATATTTTAGCTTTTGCCAGCGAGTTCGCCCGCGCGCGTGTCGGAAATTATTCCACGAGAACGTACTACCGGGATAAATAGGTATCCTATGTCCTAATCCAGGTCATGGTATACCCTTGTACCTAATTTCACCCAAATCCATTCAGCAGTTTTAACGTAAAAGCGTAACAAACATACAAAGTCACTTTCGCATTTAAAATATTTGTTAGGATTACTAGCTGCGCGCCGCGGTTTCACCAGCATAAGTCTCAATCCCATGGGAATATCGAAATAAAATTTCTATGTCCTAATCTAGGTCATCTAGGTCTACCCGTGTACCAAATTTCATCTAAATCCGGTGAGCCGTTTTAGCGTGAAATCGTAACAAACAAAAAAAAATGGCTGCAGCATATCTATGCACTAATTATAGCATAAGTACTCCAATCACCTATTTATTCTCTAAACACAGTGATTCGCATTAAAAATACGATCCAATATGATGAGCAAAAAGTCATAATCGTTATCAAAATCTTCCCAGACTCCTCATATCACCATATCTGTTGACGTTGCAGAATACACATAGAGCTTATCTAGGTAGGTACCTAAGTATGTATCATATATGTAGGTATCTATGTCACCGAGTGAACTCATAAAAAACTTAAAGTCTTATGAGCAGACTACAAACGATGATGTAAAGCGATCTTGGGAGATTAAAATTCTTCGGTACCCAACTATTTTGACGTTATCGATCGCGATAAACTTATGTAGGTGATGTCCATTGCGCAAATAAGGAACGGTAGTGCAACGTTGTATAAAATTGTAAAGGGAGTTTTGAAAGAACCAAATAAATCGTACTTCTGGATATGTTAACAAGAAGAAAACAATGAGAATTAAGAGAGAAAGGTAGAAGAAGGGAGAAAGAAAATAGTCAAGAAAGGCGAAAAGAAGAGAAGAGTTAATATTGTTTGCGAACAATTCAAGTGTAACATGCTTTGTAGACGACGAAAATACAGCAGCCATTTTGACTATTCGTAAGTATCTATCGCACCAACATCTTTAAACGAATTTCTCCTGCAGAGCTAACATGACAAGCGCGAGAACGCTCTCTTTCTCGATTTGTCGAAATTTGTCTACGATTCTGACGTCATCCGAATGCCTAACATGACCGCTAAGCGTGAGTAAACTCGAGAAAGGCACTTTGACAGTTCTTTATCTCGCGACGAGAAACCGATGTAGCAAATTATTAAAAACAAATCATTTTTATTTTAGCAACATCGGCTCATTCGATAAATTTTACGCATGGAATTAGTATGTACTATAATGATTTTACATCCACCTCTATTAATTTATGTTGTAATTTTTTGTGTAACCGACCTTTTTTATTAAAATTTAATATTTTTCTATGGCATGCCGAAATTAAAATACAAAATGACGGAAACGAAAATGAGTGAGCCATTTTTGTTAGGGGAAAAACCTGTGGGTTCGCGTCACCAATATGTTAACCGCGTCACCGACATACTAACCACGTCACCGACATCCTAGCCGCGTCACCGACATATGAACAGCATCCCTTGAATATGCAATCTGCGTCACCAACATGCTAACTGAGTCACCGACATGCTCAATGCGTCATCAATATGCTCCATGCGTCACCAACACGCTAACCGAGTCACCGACATGCTAACCGAGTCACCGACATGCTCAATGCGTCATCAATATGCTCAATGCATCACCAACACGCTAACCGAGTCACCGACATGCTAACCGAGTCACCGACATGCTCAATGCGTCATCAATATGCTCAATGCGTCACCAACACGCTAACCGAGTCACCGACATGCTAACAGCGTGCCCTACCTGCTAGCAGCGTGCCCGACGTGCTGACAGAGTCAACGACATGCTAGCAGCGTCACCGAAATGCTAGCAGATTTACTAAATGCCAATCGACTTACGCCGTGATAACCGCGTCACCGACATTCTGAAAGCACTTGTTGACATGCAATTTGCGTCACCAACATGCACACCGCGTCACCGACATCCTAACCACGTCACCGACATGCAGACTGCGGCACCAACATGCTACCCAAGTCACCGACATGCTAATGTAACGTGTGCATCAGACTGGCGTCGCAGAGCGGCCTGTGTACGTACATGTATACGCATATATATACTTATATATGTTATTCCAAAGTTTTAAGTTTTCATTTCTGTCACCAGAATGCCATATTTTTTTGTATTATAATTTTGTCTACTCTTCTCGTCGTCAAAATCGAGGACGACTAAATGACAGCAGAATCGAAGATTATCTCGTGTTGAATTGTCAAAATACGAGATAACTTAGGTGCCATGTTAGAGTTTGTCGAGAAAATATCGAGTTTGACAGAACGAGTCGAGTGTTTTGTATGGCAGCGCTGTCAGAAAACGAGAATATTGACAGAAATAGACAAAAATTACTCACGCGAGAGTGAGTAATTGTCGCGTGTGTCATGTTAGCCCTGCTGGAGATAGCTATCACGGTCAAAGAACCACACACACCACATACACTATAGAAAAAAAAACATAATAAAAAAGATACTTAAATTAATCATCAACGATTATCATCATGATCGTCATGATTAATGATTTTTCTCTTTCTTTTTCTTTGTGGCTATTTTTCTTTGTTTAGATATATTGGTGATCATTACAGACTTAGAAACTCTTTTAAAAACTTAATCTAGTCCGTTTACATTGAATGGGGCTCCCATACATTATAAGGTTAAGGATAAAGAATTTCCAAGTGAAAACTTGAGCAAAAACTTTTCTGTTTACGTTCGTGTGGATAAGATATTCATGACTATTGACCGTGACCATGACCCTCGTTGCAACTTCGACGTGGAGTTTGTTTTTACATTTTGAACATTCGTTTTGACAATTCTCGAGATGGTTCTCGAGAATTGTCAAAACGAATGTTCAAAACGAATGTTCAAAACGCACTGTAGACTAGTCTGGCATTGTGATGAACTGGACCTGTTTATCGCAGGCATGAAGCACATTTCTTTCGATACAAGTTTTGAGGTTTGTCTTCTAGCAGCCAAATAATTTTCCTTTCTTTTCTGTTACGTGAGCGATGTTTCTGTCTGAGACTACTGCTGAATGTTTATTCCACGTTACTGCTTCCTATATTCAAGACGCTGTGCCAGACAAGAGAGAGGCAGTACATCGTTCTATTTTATTTATCCCTGGTTTGCGAAAGTAATTTTTATCTTTGGTCAAAACCGTTGTGATACAAGTGTCACCACGGATTATTAAATACATGGTGTCATCTCCTATGTTAAAACGTCAAATGTCATTACTTTGAGTTTCTAGTCCACGGTTATAGCGAGATTTACTTTCCAGTTCGCCAAACAGGTTTGATTTTTGTATTGTTAACTTAACGCCCTTTTTCTGTAGGTCATCTATCAGTATGATCCACGTAATGACTTTAGTTAAGTTTGAAAAAACTGCTCGTACCCATTGTTAAAGCGCGGTGACTTTGAATTTCAATAAACAGTAAAAGATAACATTATATATATATATATATATACCCAGCTATCATCGGAGTTTCCATATCAATCTCATAATCCGTTTGCGTGGGAACCCTTAACAAACAGAACTCGCCTCTTCATTATATTTGTATGAATAATTTAACCGTATCAGTCAAGTATCTGTCAAATGTTAGGTATAAGGGGAGATAGTAGCGAGAGATAAGTAACGCTATCTCTCTCTATCACACAATGATTCTCTTATAGTTTAGGGTAGCAGCTGTTACCCCCGGTTTCACTCGGATTCTAAAGAAATTACTCCCATACACCCATATAAAAAATATGCTTTTATTAATCTGTGTATGCATAGCATACCTATGTGTCGAATTACATCCAAATCCGTTCAGTAATTAACGCGTAATTGAGTAACAAATACACAAAGCATCGTAACCTACACATTTATATTAATAGTGGGATAGTAGGATATAAGGAGTTTATGATGACCTTAATTGTATTGAGTGGCCGTATGTATGGTGGATACGGGATACGATTCCCGATAAATTGCTTTTGTCCGGTGCTCAATTAAAACCATTTTAATTAATATAAGCGTTTTCGTTAGTCAATTATGATGGAAAGAAAAGTTAATTTTAATGAATAAGCTTGTGTTGGACAACCTAGCTTACCAAGAGGGAGGTGATGATGCGGGCGAGGGTAGTGCACGTTTGTTCAGGGCTAAAAGTAACCTATTCATGCAATACGGGAAGACTACCAGGACCTTATTTAAAAAGGCTACAGGCTACAGGTGATGGACGACCATCTGAACATGTCACAAATTTCTTTCATACATTTTCTGCTTAATTAAACACCACTTGTCGTGAAATAGTGTCAATTACGAAAATTTTGACGTTTTGATAAAAAAATCGCATTGTCAGTTATATTAAACCCAGGTATGTCTATGTATATTGGAATGAACTGTCGCGTCCGCGATATCGCCTCAGTCTGCACGAGCCTTTATTTTGTTTCTGTACAGTAAACTAAATACAGGAAATCAGGATGGCAACCAACCGATTATCCTTTAAAGTCAAAGTTCGCGAGCATATTCGTAAGAAGCTGGCAGTATCATCACAACGGTAATGTTTTCCCAATGTTATCTGTTACTGTTAGTACATTCGTGTATTGATTAGGTCTTATATTTATGGATGATTAGGTATATATTTAAAGTTTTTAATAGGTATATATATGTATATCCTATATTTAAATAAATTTATTTCACAGTTTTCGCTATTGCACACCACTGTTTGTCTCTGCATCACCCAAAGGTTGACTAGAAGAAAATGCCTAAGGCATTAAGTCCGCCTATGTATTAAATAAATAAATAAACTAATTGTTATAACAGCACCAGTAGAACTGAGTACATCGTGTACCTATGTTTTATAGTAGATAAGTTTTGAAATTAGTTTTGAACTTCTGCTAATAATTTGTTGAGTGGTGTTTGTTTCAGACAACTGAGACGAACGTTGGAGATGATAGAAAGTTAGATACTCGTATCACAAGATAAAGTATTTAAGTTCCGACGACATGTGAACATTTATCTTTATTTATTGAATGTTCATTGTTAAATTGATCTCTCAAAGACAGATTTTCTGGAAATAAAAAACAGTTTTGTATAATCTTTCTTTATTTAATTGTTGAATTTTCAATTTGATATAGGTTGGACTCACAGACAGTTTTACTGTAAAGGCTCGTGCAGACTGGCGCAATATCGCGGGCACGACGGGCAGCGCGATACTTTCCATGAAATTTTCATAAAAAATGTGCTAGTGTCGTGTTGCGCCTGTCTGCTCGAGCCTTAAAAAAATAATGGTATCACCGTGCAGCATAAGACGATATCTTAAACAGTGCGAAGCCAAAGAAAAAAAAAAAAAAAGACGATATCTCCTTACTTTTAACCTTTTGACCGCCACAGTCATGTATAGATGACAGACCAAAATGTGCCCAGCACGCCACGGTCACGACTACATGGCAGATTTTAGGGAATAATTCGTAGCTTGGCGATAAATCTCTTCTGAAACTTATGAAGCAGTATAGACAGTAGAACATTTTCGGTAGTCAAGCGATTTCTATTCTAAAGTACAGTAGAAATAGAAAGCGTTATGCTACGCATGCAGACAGACTTTCTTTCGCATTTATAATATTAGTAAGGATTTTGTTGCTGACTCTACCTGGATTAACAAACGCCACGTTCGGAATACAACTGAACTTGGTACAAAGGTTAATTAATTTAATTACAGACCTTCTGTACTGAACTGTAATGACTTGCTATTGTGATTGAAGGACTACCTAAGTACAATAAAACTGTTACAACAAAATAATAGTTGACAAAATTCGGGCTCAACTAGTTACTACTTTATCTGTTCTGCTTCTATAAATAAATTAAACATGTTTTGTTTTTATTCTCAGAAAACATAATAATTATATGAAATATTTTATAGGTACCTACCTAGCTCCTGCACGCAGTGGCCCAGTCGCCAAAACATGTAACTTTAACTCAAAACATATTTTACAAACAAGTTGACTGTGCCACGTTTATTAACCTTGAACCAAGGCCAAGGAGCTATTTGATAATAATATCTAAGAAATAATTCGTGATACTTGTCTAACAAAAAAAAAACGAGCTAGCCTTACAGTAGTCGCAATAATATGTTGTGTAACATCTGACATCTCACCTTGGTAATAAGCAACTGAGCAGCAACAGAAAAAAAAAAAACTAAAATATTTATTCGAATAATTATGAATTTATGATTGATGATGAAATTAAATGATGATGATGAAATGATTTTATTTTCTGTAAGTAGGTTTGTACACAGTGGCGTGCCTAGGGTTTCAAAATAACGCAAGCCCAATAAAATTTTAACCGATTTCAAAAAAATAAAGTTCAGTTTTCGACTGAGTATGTAGGTACCTACGTATCTACGTATGTATCATCGCAATTTTCTCATAAACTACTGGTTAGGTACAATAAATTCTCTATCGAGCATTTTAGTAAGGCATTTGGGCTTATATGAAGGTACCGCCACTGTTTGTACAAACACTTTTACACGTCAATCATATTTAGAAAAAAAAAAAACTAGATGAGCTCGGCGTTTCCTATCTGACTACTCTGAGAAGAAAGGCTGAAACAAACTCAGAGGTCACAGTCTCTTTTAAAGTCCAGACATAATCTTGGTCAGATCATGTGAAGCCCATGTAGATTGGTGTCTGAAATGGTCTTTTGAGGAAAGAACCCCACAGATTGAGTGGACCTATCCAGTCAGTGCACGCAATTGTTAGTTCTAGTGGCACTTGTCAGTTCAATTCATTACTAGTGGTCGCCCACTGGTCGAAATAAACCCCGTATTCTTACAACCTTTATGTAGTAGTAACTTATTCCATGCTTAAGCTGTCCCTTCCTGTTACACACTTCCGTCCCTTTACACAAAATCTCTCCCACAGAAAGCGAGAGCAACGATGTTACATAAAAAACTAGTAAGACCAAATTCAATGACGTCATTGTATTCAATACGTCACTTCTTGGATACTAAACTAAACGTATATGGACCGTAACGGCATTCTTGCACTTGCATTGATAACGGTTCCGTACCTAAGGACCGCAGCCTAACTCTACGTTCATTCAACTTTGTAGTAGCGGCATCAATGAATTAGGTACCTATATATTCCTAGGCGGAAAAGTTGTTAAAGTTAGCGAAATTGGGAGTAAAGGTAGTCAATGAATCGTATGATAACCTGAGGCGAGTGCGGGAGGGTGCAACACGCTCACGCACGTGTTGTCAGATTAATTGAATGCCTTCCGCCGCGCAGCCCCCGCCACCCCGCGCCGGTCGCCGTACAACTACCAAACAAACAAACAATCCCACGACTTGCACAACCACTGAGGGATGAACTATGCTCTCTGCTCCTCCCTTGTGCACTTGTGATTTTTTCAACGTTACTTTATTTTCATACGGTGTAGTAGCGCGGGTCGCAGGGCGCGGGAGGGACGCGCGCGGGCCGCGGGGCGGGGCGGGTCGCGCGGCCTCTCGCGTTTAGTACAGCGCTCAGCAGGAGTGTCGGACGCTCGGCTTTACAGTCGACGACTTTAGTATTCTTCGTTTATTTTCTTTTCTATTCGTTTATTTGTCACTCGGACCTCACCGCGGCACAAACATGGGATGTTACACCGTAAATGAGTGAGTTATTGGTGTTACCGTGTTTACCAATTTTTTATTTTGACAGTGTCACGTTCACGTGCGGAATCAAATTATTACCGGTTCCGGAGTTTTTAAGTGTTTATTATACGTACACGGCCTTCGTTTGATGCAGGTAGAGCCGGCTGATCGTCAAATAGGTGCAACAGTGTCGGTTTCTGGTGGTACTAATAAAGAATTCTCGTGGGAATAACTTTTCAAGTGCTCCGATAGTGATTCGTGTGTAAGCGTTATCGGAAAAAAGTTTGCACGGATTTGTTCCAATAAGATTCTTCTGGGAAACTAGTGTGAAGTGCGTGTGCCGGTGAAGTGAAACCGAGAGGAAAGTGCTTACAACTTAAACATAACCTTACCTTGTATTCGAAAGAGGCGCGTGTTGCACGGGCATGCGCAGTCCGGGTCATCGAAATTATTAATAAGTGCTTCATAATTTTATAAACAAACTGTGGCAGTGTTGTAGTTTTGTCGTGGTGCGTCGCTAAACAGAAACGCACGAACGAGTGAATACCGGGGGCTCGCCGTCACTAAGCCGGTTGACCGTTCCGAATCCTTTTTCGAATTTTAAAATCAAGGATAACGTTCACCTGTGGGATTTCGGTGTTTTAACTGCGCGCGCACAGAACTTCTTTACAAAGGTGAGTAATTTTCACACTGCTCTGCGAACTCGAACGCAATATCCGCAACTTTAGTTGGCTGCAAAATATTCGTTTTTTTATTTGCTTTTATGACTGAGTAGGAATAATACTGGTTTTTATTTTTAACTTATGATACTGACTGGCAGTTTACGAAACCAGTGCAACACACACGTGCAGTCTGTGATTTATAAAAAGGAGTTTCATAAAAAAAACATCGTTCTTTGGTTTCGGCGTCTCGCGACCACTGTTTTGGTCCTTTGATGCTGACTTTTATGTTTCTTTTTTATAAAATTGTGCGTATGGCCGTATGGTTCGTTTATTCATTAGATCAGCCAGCCTATTGGCTGACGTCACCACAGGAGCATCCCGAGGTCTTCCATCTCTCTCGCTCTTGAATAATTGAAGACTGGTTTGAGGAGCAGAACCAAATAAACGAAGTGACGTTGACGACTCTCCCGCACAAACTTTGCTTTTAATTTTTTATTAGACTTTTTTATAATTTGAATGTTTTGAAGAGAGGCCATAAACTCTGCATTTATGTGTAGCTGTCGTTGAGCAAGGTTTATTGCCTGGTGATTGTTTTAATTAAGCCTCTTTGCTTAAGCTTGATCTTTTAGTGTGATGGGACATCCATTTGTTATAGGACCACAAAGACCGACGATTTTATTTTTCGTTAGTTGTTAGGGGCCTGTACCTACCTACATTATACACGCAAGGCTGTACTCGTACGTGTACATGTACATACCTACCTACATATAATTAGGTAGGTACTCACATACAAAGTTGAATGAACAGTCAAGGACATTATACGATATAGTATACCTATCTATTTAAATCTATTATTATTAGTTACCTGCGCATAAAGTCTTCACTAAAATACCTACTTAACAGAAACAAAGGCATCTAACATGTAGGTCTATCATAGGATTGAAGATAAGATTTATTAATTACCAACTTAGGTGCGTATAATTTAAAGTCAAATTATTAATTCTCTGAAGTAATCTGACGTGTGCTAGCTGTCACTTTCTGTAAAAAATGGTCATATTTATTGTATTCCAGACTTTTACACTTATTATTGTACATTTATATATATAAATCGATTAAACTAAACGATCACCATTACAATCTAAATATTCATTTTATTACACAAAGTGACATCTAGGACATGTCAGATTACCTACTCCAGTTAATTAATAATTCGACTTCATGGTTGCCAACCCTACTATGTAATGAAGTATCCTGCTATATTAAAGGCATAGATACTAGTTTAAAAATATATTAGTTTCGCCTACAATTTTTTTCTTTAGAAATAAATTCTAAAGAAAAATTTTGTAGGCAAAACTAATATATTTTTATTTCAATATAAAATGTTGAGATGATCGCAATAGGGCCAAGATAATAATAAAATTAATCTAATAAATCTGAATTAATGGTATTTTGTAACCTTTGGTATTTGGAGTGTTAAAATAGTTATGAGGCATAAAAAACCGCTTATTAAGTAGCAAAAAATATGCATATAGAATAAAAACCTTTAAAAAAATGTTTTTTTCGCCATCTTCTATATTTTTACAGCTGCAATGGCTTCGAAAATACTATATTTGTTAAAAAAAAAAAGTTGGTAACCCAGTTATTTGGTTACCCGTATTCATTAGGGATAAGGATTGACCTAATTATCAATACGATACAATAATTATCCCTATTACATATTTACCTACCAACTAATTTAATGGTAACTTAGTCTACTCAGTAGGTGGCTAAGTTGCTAACTATTAAAAACTACTAGCTGCGCCCCGCGGTTTCACCCGCATAAGTCTCCATCCCGTGGGATCTAGATAACAAGTATCCAAAGTCAAAGTCCCTCTCTTAACCCAGGTGTACAGTCACGGGCACTAATATGTAGCAAAATACAATAGCGATTTTATTGTGGAATAATGGCTGCAACATTGAGGTCATCTGCCTAGCCTTTTGCCAACTATGTTGGGGTCGGCTTCCAGTCTTACCGGATACAGCTGAATACCAGTATTTTACATGGAGCGACTGCCTGTCTGACCTACACAACCCAGTTGCTGGGTAACACGATACCCCTTGGTAAGACTGGTTGTCAGACTTTCGAGCTCCTGACGACCCGTATCGACTGTCAAAGATCTCCGAGGCACGGAGGGGTCTTGGTATGTAAAGATGGTCACCCAGCCACGGACCAACCGCGGCAAGCGTAGCTTAACCTAAACGATCGACCCGTGCGGCTGTTATTACTTAGCCACAAGCCCTCTGAGGTAAAACCTTATTATACATTACATAATAGCATGGGTTACAAAATACTATGTTCGTAACGACATAAAATTACAATCAACTCAGTAGGAGAAAATAACTTATAAACGTCGCTAAGTGTATCACATTAGTGCTCGAGACTGTACCCATGTGCCAAATTTCATCCAGATCTGTTTAGTCGTTTTAGCGTGAAAGCGTAACAAACTCACTTATGCATTTATAATACCTGTATGTAAGGAAGTTAGGATCTTACTTACAGTCCGGCCGTTGAGAGAATGCGTTCGTGAAATTTTCCACCCGTCAGTTGGAAAATTTCAAGTTTTTTCTTTTTTTTGTCTTGGCTACGGAGCCGATGTCGACTATTCTGCCAGTGTCATGTGGTGTCGGCAACACAGCAAGGGGAGCCGTCGAACTTTGCACTTTGTGGTATTAAACTAGGTAATGTTGGTAGCTTACGCTAAAACACAAACACAAAGAATGATCTCGATTGAAGTGTATACTAATAAAAATAACTAAAATCTAAAAAATAGGTAACACAAACAAAGCACGTGTTAAGCCTTCACCACCCCTGCCGGGGACGTGGGAAAGTCCGAAAGGGATACCGAGGCTCCTGGCAACACAGGCAACGGAAGGAATACGGGTGGGTTTTAGTCAGTAAGAGTCTGACACACCCTCCCGCTCCGCCCAGAGGGGGTGAAGTTATTTGATAATTTACCAAACAAAAAATAAAAAGGCTTCACCACTGCCACAGACAAGTCAAAATTTCAAGTTGTATTAAGGACCAAATTCGCAAAACACATCGTAAGTATGAAATTGACAGGTGTCAAGAACGCATTCTGTCGACAGCCGGACATGTAAAACTTTGTATATTTGTTACTCAATCACACAAAAACGGCTGAACGGATTTGGGTGAAATTTGGCAAACGGATAGACCATAAGCTTTAGGACATAGGTTTTTTTATCTCATTTTTATCCCAGAAGTACGTTCCCGTGGGATAATTTCTTACCTCCACGCGTGTGAAGCCGCGGGCAAAAGCGGGCATTTTTAATAAATCTGTATTATTTTTAAATTTAACACATAAGTACGTAGGCAGTTGTTATTTTAAACACAGGTAGCTAGTTATATACAATACTAGCCTAAGCCTATGTTACTCCTTATAACATCAGCTATCTTGCAGTGAAAGTCCCGTCAAAATCGGTCCAGCTGTTTCGGAGATTAGCCAGAACAAACAAACAGACAAACAAAAAATAAAAATAAAACTTTTTTTTTGTACCTACCGTATATACTTTCATAAGCATTTAATTAATAAAAAGCTGCTGTGTGTTTGACAGAAACAGACACTTCAATTTTATTTATTTATATAGATTTTATGAGGTTCATTTATACAGTCGCCAGCACATCAAGTTACCACAAACTGTGAAATTTCTCCAAACGAACTCCGAATGATAAAATTTGACAATTTGTTGTAACTTGATGTGCTGGCGACTGTACAATTACTTTTATCTTCGAAAAACTTGTACCTACTCTGTTCCAAACTGACTTATAAACGATGGCCTTGTAATCTTATAGTCAAGTTCTTTGGTTCTTTCACAAAATTCTTACAGGATACAAACGCAACCTCGTGGACGACAGGTCATAGAAAGTTTCAAATCCTACACATATTGTACAGGAAAAGAGTTCTAGCAGCTAGACCGATGATGTTTGAATGTTTGTTGAACACTTTTCCTGAAAAAAAAACATGTAAATCTTAAAAATAACCGCTAGACTAACGGGTTTTTTTAAGACTACATATTTTATTTTCACTGTGATAAAGTTAGTTAGCCCTCGGTACCAATTTTTTTTTAAATTACCTCTCGTACACTTAATAAGGCATCCATCCACAACCTACATAGGTTAGATTGTGGAAGCCTTAATAAATTAAGGCTTCCAACGAGGACATAAACTAAGCGACTACACGCTAACGCTAAGGTCACCCCCTGGACCGAAACTCCCTGTGGGGTACGGACCTCGGCTTAAGGCTCCCGCAGACTGGGGCGATATCGCGGGCGCGAACTCGACACCGAAGAGTGTCAAACGGAACCCTATTAATAAGCCTCCGCTGTCCGTCCGCCCGTCTGTCTGCCAGCGGACTGTATCTCATGAATCGTAATAGGTAGACTGTTGAAATTTTCACAGATTGCGTGTAAGTATCTTTTTCTATTGCCGCTATAAAAACAAAATAAAAATTTAATAAAGTTAAAAATTAAAGGGGATCCCCATATAAGAAACGTGTTTTTTAGGTGTTTTTTTTGCTCGATCTTAATACGGTACGGAACCCTTCGTGTGCGAGTCCGACTCGCACTTGACCGGTTTTAATCTTGTATTGTAAGACAACAATAGGCCACCATCTTGTATTACACTAGCGACCCGCCCCCCTGCTTCGCACGTTTTTTACGACTTAACAAAATATCGAGAGTTCTTTATTATATGTAATTTGAATACTAATGTAGGTACACATCAACCTTCCGGAATAAATTCGCTAAATGATAGTGAATACAGCATCAAAATCTGTTGCGAAGTTTAGAAGAACAACTCGTTCACACGGACACACGATAAGCGACTAAATCTAGAATTTGTATTATTTTTTTTTGGGTTGGAAATCATCAAATTACTTCTCCCGCTCTAGGCGGAGCGGGAGATTGGTTCAGACTCTCTTACTGACTAAAACCCACCTGTGTTCCTTCCGTTAACTGTGTTGCCAGGGGCCGGTATCCCTTTCGGACTTTTTCGCGACCCCGGCAGGCATCGGCCCTAGTGGACCCCTACACTTGTGCTGACATCTCTTTGAGGAATATGAATGGAAGTGGAATTTAGTCGTCCAGATCTTTTTTTTTTTCTACTAACTTAATAAAAGTCACTGGCAGCATGGCAAACTCGAAACCGAATCGAGTGCTAAGTTGAAATCGATGTTCGGTTGTTTTTGATGAGAAAAACTTAAATAGAAAAAAAAAAGTGTCCCTTCGCTTGGCAGACGGACAGCGTCAGTTTGAACAGTCGGATTAACACGAAAAACTTAAGGGGTGAACTTTTATTCCTTGTTTTAACATTTTAAAGGGATTACTTAAATCTGCCTTTACTAGAATCATTAAAGAAGATTTCATTCTTACCGATCATTTCATTCAAAAGTTGACAGGTATCGATGCGTAGCCTTGTTAATTTATTTTTTTTAAGGAGTTCGCAGATGAGAAGAAGAGCGAGCTAGAAAGTGCTAGGTTAATCTGAAACATACACTACAACGTAACATCTCGCCTTGTTTCCCCGAAGGGTTGGGCAGAGATGTACCTGAGTACACCCAACTTCGCCAGTTATGTTTTAAGTCCCATGTAATAGGGGGCGAGCCTATTGCCATCAACCGGGCACAAATCCAGACTCCGGGCTGTTACTGAGAAATTCCAGATAGAAAAACCAATAACACTGCCCGACCCGGAAATCCAACCCAGGACCTCATGCTGAGCAGTAGCGCTTGCGACCACTAGACCAACGAGGCAGTCAACAGGCGGTGAGGCAGGACACATAAAATAAGCTTAAAACAGTTTTATTAAGTTTATTTACATAACCAAATTACAATGTGATTATTAACATTAACTAAACTAAATTAAAACTAAGTTAAATCTAAAAGAAGACCCTCGAGACATTGTACTACCGAGGATGCTGGCGGCAGCATAAAATACAATTAACAAAAATCTAAATGTATTAAGTAGGTAGGCACTTAATATTCCTTGTCTAGTTGTGAATGAAGTATTTATTAAAATTATAATATCTTAAGAACTAATGAAGATAAATGTAGTTTTCAATCAAAATGTAGATATATGTGCACGCGCAATTGCGCAAACTTGCGCAAGTTTTGAATACAATGGATAAGAATGAGTCAGTACATAACAAATATTAACTGAATCGTTGACATTTTTAGCATTTTATCACTAATTAAGTACGGACTTAAGAAGATATATAAAAATATCTGTAGAATATCATTAGCAGGTAGTTAACACAAGGAAAACACTTTATGTCCTAACAAATTAGGTAATAAATTATCAGCAATACTTAAAATGTCAATTACGATATTTTACTTCACACATTACGCTCGTTGGGTTAAGCGAACTTCTTCTGTTCATATAACATCGTCCAACTAACATTTACTTATGAAATCTTCCTATATTTGCTCGTAGTGTGTTGCCAAATACACTCGAATATATTCTGTTGGTTTTCTCGCCAGTGTACAGTCTAAGACAAAAGTCTTATCTTCAAAAAACAAATTAGGCAATTGAAATGTTTTTCTTACTCATATATCAACGAAAAAAATAATATGCCGTTCACAGATTTATTATAATTAATATGTATATCTATACATATAATAAAATAGTAACGAAATCAAAACTGTACTGATATGAATTTTTTAGAAAAAAAAAGATGCTATGAGGTGTGGTGGGAACGAGTCTGATGCCGGAAATATATGTAGTTTTTAGATTTTGTGTCTGGATGTATGTTCCGGATTGGTTCAAAACGGCTGAACGGATGACGATGAAATTTGGCACACAGATAGTTTATAGTATAAACTATGGTGTGCCAAATTTCATCGACATCCATTAAAACCCTATGTGTTAATCCAGGTTATAAACTTGATAACCTGGATTAAACATAGGGTTTTAATCCCGGTACTACGTTCCCGTGGGATATTTTCCGACATCCACGCGGGCAAAGCCGCGGCAAAAGCTTATAAAATGTCAAGTTACTTACGTAAGTTTCAGAAGCAGAGTAGGTACCGGTTCTTCTAACCAGGTTTTGTTAATTCCCTTGTTTGTTGAACACCCTTTTTTAAACACACGGCTACATATCAAGCTATAACTTTCCAGTTTATGCTGATCTCTCATTGTATAGGATTTTCGTACAATGAGAGGTCAGCTTATACTGGAAATGTAAACCTTGATATGTAGCCGTATGTACTGCTGTAATTACTTACATAATCAGCCTATAATGTTCCCACTGCTGGGTCACAGGCCTCTCTCTGTGAGAGGGAGTGGGCCGTAATCCACCACGCGGGCCCAGTGCGGTTTGGTAGATGTCACATGTCTTCGCATTTTTGGTTCTAGGATATGCCGGTTTCCTCACGATGTTTTCCTTCACCGTTATGAGAGCAGTGGTGATGAAATAATTTACACAAAGTAAAGCGCCTGTCAGGGTTCGAACCTACGACCTACAACTCGTAAGTCGTGGCCACTGGGCCACCACTGCTCTGTAATTACTTCAGCTATCCTAATCCACTGTCGTTGCAAGCTGGAAAGCAAACATGCAAGCTGTCATGTGTTTAACTGGCTATGTGTGGTACCAATTTACTTGCCGAGTATCAAAATAAATTAGTGTGATCAAATAAAAATCGAGATAAATTCTCTTTAGAGTTACTCGTATTTACCATGTTTACAATATAAAGACAACATTTTGTGTTGTCATTCGTTGTCAATCAAAACGTATCTTTGATTAGCTCACAACACTCGCAGTCAATTATTTTAGGATGGAAACTTATAATTAATCAAATTGAAATAGATTTTATTGATGAACATTTGACAGGGCATAATTTATAAATTAATGGATCCAATTTTACTTTTTATAACTAATCAAATCTGTCGGTGATTGTATGATACGTTATTTAAACGTAGACACGATTTTTTTGTATTTTTAAAATTGTATTTTGTCTCAACGAACGTGGAAATCTGTAGACGAGGTTTATTATATGTATTTCCTTGTATTTCTATTGCCATGTATTTACTAGTACTGAGTATGTTTCTTATTAAATTTTGGCAACAATTTCCGATAGTGTCGTTCTCGGTATCCAGGGCGTATTTTAGCAGTATCGCGAAGCCCTACGATCAAGTTAAAATGATATACCTAGGTACGGCAACTTTCTTGAATTTTTAAAGGTAGAGCGACATCCTTTAGACCGCGTGAAATAATATTTTCATGTGTTCCACATGTAGAAGAGTACACACATTTTTTTACCTTGTCTATATTATTCAGTCAGTCGTAACATGAATTTTTTATTGTGGGTGAAACAATGTTTCTGACATTTTCAAGTATTTTTAAATGGAGCACCCAGTTCTCTAATATATATCTAATATCTCTACCGAGCGCGTCAGCGATATCGCTTAAGTATCTTTTTTTTTTTTTTTAATAAGCTATAATGTTACAGTTTTATTTTCACATAACACATACAGGTTCTCGTGGATTTTGCACGAAGCTTAGCTTGACTATACATTAAAGTTAAAAATAAGACTAAAGGCTCCTGCAGACAGGAGCGACGCGACACTAGCAGCACAATTCCAATGAAAACTTCGGAAAGTATCGCGCTGTGCGTCGCGCTGCCTGTCGCGCCCGCGATATCGCACCAGTCTGCATTAAGGCGCCCGCAGACAGGCGCGACGCGACACTAGTAACACAATCTATACGAAAACTTCATGGAAAGTATCGCGCTGCGCGTCGCGCTGCCTGTCACGCCCGCGATATCACGCCAGTCTGCATGAGCCTTAAAGGCCTTAAAGGCTCGTGCAGATTTAGGCGATATCGCGGGTGCGACATTCATAGGATTTCTGTCTGTCGCGATCGCGATATCGCGCTAGTCTGCACGAGCCTTCAGACCATGGCTCTGTAGGCAAAGACTCCGTATGTGAATACATACGGAGTCTTTGCATTCATCACTCTGTATTCACAGAGTAGTTACTCACACAACCACAGCTACTACCCTCAGCGGCATCAGTCCCATACAGAGAGCCTATAGTACCTACTCTATCTGAATAGGTCTTTATTCTATATACAATATTATATGCCATGTAGACTACTGAGGCCCACTTGCACCACAAATCACTAAATACATTTAATGCTAGCCATTAAACGTATTTAGTGATTTGCTAGTCTGCACGAGCCTTAACCCTAAACGAATTTAAAACATCGCTCTGTTTCTTTCAATTGTTTGAAGTTGACAGACAGAATGATGTTTTAACCGTGTTTAGCACTAAACGCGTTTAGTGATTTTTGGTACAAGTAAGTCTAAGTTCTCTATAAAATACTAGTAGGTAATAGGGCGATATCGCGGGCGCGACTTGCGGTAATATGCATGTCGCGCCCTCGACATCGCCCCTGTCTGCAGAAGCCTTTATGTCGACACACGCTCAATACGGCTGGCATTGACTGGTGATCAAATGATCAGACTTAATTCAAATCCCTTCAATTGAATTACCTTTGTAGCGAACCTGTGTTACCAAGTTGTGTACAAAACAAGATTTTTGCGGATTGACGTGTTATCGACCAATGCATTATGGTATCTGCTGACAGCAGGTGTCATTCACAGATTTTGACATGCAGATTGTCTAACGTCAAAAAAGATTAGCAAGCTGATCAAATCTGTTCACAACTTAACTTAGTTGTTCATCTTCATTGTCTTGTGCCATCTCTTGCAGAGTGAAGGCCTCCTTCCTTTTGTGCCATGGTTGTGTGGGTCTCATCCAGGGCTTACAATTTGTAGGTCACCAAACTATCTGGCTGTTGATTTGCCAACACTTCTATGTAATATTCTCACAAACAAGCTTTAATTTTACTGAACGTCCTACGGCACGAAAAACCCTCTTTTGTCAATTTCTTATCTAATTATGAGAAAGCTTGAAATAATTGAAACATTGAGTCTGTGTTACTATATAAGTATAGTTTTCGTGGTGCTAAACCATTCGTGTCAGTCACAGCGCCTGTTAATAGTTAAATCACATTTGCACTCTCGAAAATATACGCGCATCAAAAGTTTCTAAGGATCAAGGTATTTTTTAAATATGTACATATTTTATTGCCCTATTGAAATTAAATAAAAATGTCTATTTAGATTGATTTAATATTTTTTTTTCGTATGTGCAGATCGGCAAAGTACTCTCTGCTTTTGCATTAATAAAGACTTCGCGATTTTTGCTTACGCTGGATTTTCACCGCAGTTAATGCTGACATTAAAATGTGATAAAAATAAAAGTTTTTAAAGGTTTTAATTGCGTGAAATAAACAATGAGTAGTCTGTATTTGCTCCGTTAACGCGTTAAACACAATCGCAGCGATTCGGCATAATCAATATGAGTCCATCCAAATCACGTTACAGAATGGCAGCCCACGTCCGTAGTAACAGGCGAAAAATATTTTCTGGTGTGGGTGGCATCCATATTTGGCAGAGCTGTTCTATGAAGTATGAAGCATATCCTATGCGTGCTCAATGGGATTCAAGTCTGACGATTGAGCAGGCCACGGTAGGACGTTGATATTAGCTGCGGCAAGTGTGCTTGCAACGACTCTGGCAGTGTGTCGACGTGATTTATTATGCATAAGTAGAAATGAAGCACCAAATTGGGTCCGCAAAGAAATGACAACATCTGATACAATCGATTCAGCGTTAATCTGTGCATTGAGGTTGCCTCTAGTCCAAATCAGTCCGGTTCTTCCGCCGGTCCAAATACCTGCCCATACCATGATTGTGCCACCACTGTGGTGATTGTGTGCATGGACTGTTCCTGGCATAGTTATAAACGTTCTTGGCCTGCAAGGGTCCTCCAATACCTTGTTCGTCCAAGTTGATGCGTCCCGTATCTGGCCTCATACCAAAGCGAGATTCGTCAGAAACACACAAAACGCCACTTCTTCTTCTGCCCAATTTCTGTGTTCACGAGCCCATTGTAAACGGGCTCTCCGATTGCGGGGCTCAATAGATGGTACAGCCTTCTGGAACGGAGATTGACTTAATGCAAGCGATTTCTTATGTTTTGATCGCTTATTGACATCCCTGAAGAGCCATGAAGCCTCGTAACCAACATCATCGCGGACATTGTGCGATTTCGTCGAGTTGTAATTTGTATGTAAGGATCTTTTCTGCGTGTGGTGATGCGAACTCGTCCTCCATGTCGATCTGCCACGCTGCCAGTGATGCGGTAACGTGTCCAAAGTCGACTTATAGCACTCTGCGTAAGTCCCAGAGCGATTGCCATAGCACGTTGCCGAGAACCAGCTTCCAACATTCCCACGGCTCTGATCATTTCTCCTCGGCTCAAATGACGTCTTCTCTCTATAATAAAGTTCTTTTGTATTGATTCCACTCAGAAGAATGGCAGAAATCTTACTGATTTTGCCTCAAATCCGTTGCAGGATTATATGAGTACGACTTGACAGAAGATTTTCATATTTTGACCGAAATTAAAAAATGATTACCTTTTCAAATGACATGAAATTTATTAAAAAATATCCATAGGAGTTACAAAAAATATAATTAAGGCGCTGACAAGACCCAATTGACCAAAATAGGCTTCGCTTAAGAAAAAAAAATTCCAAATATGTACAGTTTGTGGTAGCGGAAAAAATATATGTTAATTTTGAACATATTTCCCAGAACTTGGTTGTTACCAAAACACGTTTTGAAAACAAAGTCTCGGTACAAACTAACGTTAAACTAACCTCTTACTTTGAGTTCTAATCCAAAATATCTGTATCAAATATTATCATACGTTACGTATTTAATTAATAACAAGAACGTCTTATTTGAATGCAGAACTTGGTTGTTTTTTATTTTCGATTACTCAGCTCAGTTTTGAGTAAATAGATAATTTCTTCATATTTTGCAATAAGTTACAAGCGTTGTGTCATCGCGCTTCTCTTTCTTTTCTACGCAATCTGACAATGACCGCGGTTTAGGTGTTGTCAGCGTCTTAAAAAGCATGGTTTTTAGTAATTAGCAAAAACGTGCATTATCCCTAGACACTTTTGATGTGTGTAGTTTATTTCGCTTTTGATTTACCCAATAAAAATATTGTATTACGAGAAAATAAATTTATATTTTCTTTCAAAGATAGGTGAAGACCAATGTGTGCTCTTTCAATTTCTTGAAATGGTTTGCTAAAATAGGAAAAATTACATTACTGACTGGGTTTAAATATATATATATATATATATTTTTTTCTATATTTTGTATCGAAGTTGAAAAAAGTAGTCTAGCCACGTGCAAGAAGACCAATAATGATGTTGATGAAATTTTTTTGATGTTCTAAATCAAAAGTACCTAGTTTCTTGTAAAAAGATGATCAAACGTCAGTCTCGAGTAATTTTTCGGAAAACTTCTTGCGAATATTAATGATTTTTCATGAATACTTAGTTATTCGAAAAATCCATTCCAGCCACATGCAAAACGAAAAACTACTTTTCAAATCACACATAATTTTGTTTAAGTTCTTTTTCCCTTTATATTTATATTTTAAACAATAAACAAAAAGTTATGTTTGCACTAAGAAACTCAAATAGATACATACTCGTACATACAAACACAAACCATAAACACTCCTTTTACCCAAAAAAAAGATCAAAATCAGTCCATTTCGTGCACGGCCCCATAACACGTATTACCCGTAGGTATAATACTTAATTAAATACAAGATCTAAGAAACGTCCTTCAATATCTATAAAAAGACATGAGAAATGAAGTACCTAACAACCTCTTACGATATCTTAAAAAAAAAACGCTAGAGGTAATCTTCCTAGCAACGGCCGCGTGATATATAATATATTTCCTCTTCATTGTCGAAATCTGACCTTTGCCACGCATCACCAACCCTGTATTAACATAACCAGTTTAAACCAGTTAGTAGGACCTTCCATTCCAGTACTGTATTCCAGTTATACAAGAGTTAAACACTTCCACTTGCTTGCTTAATCGTTACTTAGTGCTTATTCAGTCAAGTATCTTTCAAGTAGTGAAGCCAGTATGCTCTTAGGTGGTCAGACTGGTGTAACACCTATTTACAATCTTAATTATTTGCCGTGTATGTTTAATTTCATCGCTTTATTATGTGCTGTAGTAGTTTTTTCGTCAATTAGCTGTTGTAATTTACTAATTAAATACACATGATCAGAATTAAAAGGTTTCATTGGTTCATGAGAGATTTGTCGCAGTCCGATTAAGCTTAAGGCGCTGACAAGACCCAATTGACCAAAATAGGCTTCGCTTAAGAAAAAAAATTGCCAAATCTGTATAGTTTGTGGTAACGGAAAAAATATATATTAATTTTGAACATATTTCCCAGAACTTGGTTGTTACCAAAACACGTTTTGAAAACAAAATCTCGATACAAACTAACGTTAAACTAACCTCTTACTTTGAGTTCTAATCCAAAATATCTGTATCAAATATCAACATACGTTACGTATTTAATTAATAACAAGAACGTCTTATTTTAATGCAGAACTTGGTTGTTTTTTATTTTCGATTACTCAACTCAGTTTTGAGTAAATTGATAATTACTTCATATTTTGCAATAAATTACAAGCGTTGTGTAATCGCGCTTCTCTTTCTTTACTATGGAATTTGACAGTGACCGCGGTTTTGGTGTTGTCAGCGTCTTAACCTATAAAGCCCCGCGCAACTCCGATTTGGTGTCAAACAATAGAAAATCAACTGTCTCATCAGCTATCCTTGACCAATTAAAGGCTTAAAGGTTACTTAGTTTGTTTATTAAGTAAATTTTAATATTCTAGAATTTTAA
Source organism: Atethmia centrago (assembly GCA_905333075.3). Taxonomy (NCBI): domain Eukaryota; kingdom Metazoa; phylum Arthropoda; class Insecta; order Lepidoptera; family Noctuidae; genus Atethmia; species Atethmia centrago. The sequence goes on along the minus strand of HG995374.1, from coordinate 21,489,989 downwards.
TCAGATGTTCATTTTTTTTCCCTATAGATTGTACTTCTGTTTCAAAAGTTACTTTCAGCTCATTGCAACTGTAATTACGACGACTCATAGCGGATTGCGCAGCGCATCGTAGGATTAACAATTATTATTACTCAACATCGCAATGAATGCCAGTTCTGAAGGCGAGGTCAGAAGTCAGCCGCGGGAGTCAACTTAAGTTATTTATGTACAAACTTAAAACGTGTGCATTAGAGAGTGCATAACCAAAACAAATGTTATATATATACCAAGTCCCTGCGACTCAAAGTTCAGCGGGTAATATTGCGTAAAGTTTGCCTCAAGCACCCAGTTTAAGGAGCTAAAGTTTATATTTTTGTTAGCCGGAGATCTGGATAAGGCGATTTGAATATTCTTGATTTTTTAAGTAAGAAAATTCTAAACATTACTGCGAAGTACTTCATTAAATCTTAATTAAGTACATAGTGAATTTAACACATAACACTTACATATAATCCTCGGCTTTATCGTTGAAGCGCTGAGATCTGAAAACATCAAGATCTCGCTACATCCTTCATACAAATGTTCGGTCGAACTTTTCAAATAGAGACCTTGCTTCGTTAGCCATGTCTCAGGGCATGAAAACTGGTCGCGCGAAAGTCCGAGAGTGCGGGAGAAGTTATTTGATAATTTCCCATCCAAAAAAAAAAAAGGATATGAAAACTGTCGCAAAAGACCGATCATATTGCTTTGTTGGGTATAATCTTTCACATAACTATGTAATTGCTCTCGTATCCTATGCGACTTGGGCAAGCAAGTTCAAGTGGGGATTCAAGCAAGTTTTACACCTTAAATTAAAGTCGATTTATAAATTTATTGGCGTATTCTGATTCTGGCGTAGCTGTCACATTGTGTAATAAATTGGTTATATTTTATTGTATTCTAGACTTTCTACACTTATTATTATACATTTATTTTACACTTATATAAATCGATTAAACTAAACGATCAACATTACAATAAATATGACCATTTTATTACACAAAGTGACAGCTGTCACAAAGTGTCAGCTGTGACACATGTCAGATTACTCCATTGAATTAATGATTCGACTTTAGAGTAATGACTATGAAAGTGTCCTTCCAAGCATCTTGGAAAGACATACCTAATAGGTTCTCACATCAGGGTTTAGAACGAAACCGTCACAAAAAATAAGAATGATAGAGAAAAACCTTTAGGTACTATGCCAAAATATTTTCTAAAACCTGATGCGATAAAAACCGTCTGGGTACCTTCTATTACGTAAATATTATAATACCTTTGAGAAGTACGATGAAATAAGTGGAAAAGGTAAGGTTAAACTATAACTTGGAGAAGACACCCTCTTTCGGTTATTTGTCACGCGTGGGGGCCATTCTCATCCACATTTTTGGAACGTCTCTCGAACATAATTCTGACACTTGTTGAAACTAGAGAGCGAGTGCTATAAAACAGAATATGTCTGCGTTAGCTGAATTGATGGCCGCTTCTCCAGAATCCGGATGAATTGATGGTCTAATACGAGAAAGTGTTGACTTCACAAAAGAACGCGATCTAATACTGATATACAAGCTTCTTAATTGTGATCTATGGATATTATACGAGTGTTACCAAAATATCCAGATGAATTTACTAATGTTTTTAGTTTTTATGTGCCAACCATGCCGCTTGATACGCTTTTTTCAATGGAATATTTGAAATGATTAAAAATAGTTATTTTTTTATGCGAACACCGAGCGTAATAAAAATAGTAATTTCGATTGAGCTTAACAACCGGATCCGGGCGAGTCCCGCCATCCGATTCCTCGACAGCAGACCGACAGATTTATTTGGTGATGTCATCGGTTCAAGTTGATGTCTACACCGGTTTTTTACTCTTGGACGTGAATTACGTAATAATTTACATTCGATCTGAGGCTATTCTTTCCTTAAAATAACCCTTAAAATTAATCAACCCGAACTCTTGAATTGTCGTCACAAAAAAAGCTGGCTGCAAAAACTTCCACCAGTTGGTTCGAAACTTGTTAGATGCACAAAACGTTTTTTTTGTGTGTGAGGTCGTGATGGCGCGTGCAACGCAGGTAGTTTTACCCTCATGGTGTATAGGAACCACAGAGTTCTTATTCGATAACTCCTTATTAGTTATTAATCGAATAAGGACAACAGAATGAAACGTTCGGTTGAAACAAATATGATCGAAATAGACAAGGAATAAATAAATTCGGCCAAATAATCTATTCAGTTATTATACTGATACTGTTAGCTTACTGAAACTTGGATAGATAAGCTCAGTTTAAGTACTTAGTCGCTTTAAAACTCTGCCGACGTATAAGTGCCTACTTGATGTTCGATTTCGGTTGGGGCCGAATTCATGAATAAACTAACTAGTCCACTTTCGGTCTCGTTTAACTGCTCGAGCTTTTTTGTTGCCAGAGCGATGTGAAATCATTTTTGAAAATATTCTTTTAATGTATTGTAGCGCGCGATTTGGAGAAAAAAATAGAAGAAGAACAAGATAGATTTGAGTGCCAAGCCGCCTTGAGAGACCGCATTTATGTATTTACAATCCTTATTTTGTTAGGACTAACGTCTGTGTTTGCATTTTACCTTTGGACGCTTATTGGAAATGTGATTTATTTCTTTTGGGACATGTCTACGGATGAATGGATATTGTCCCTTAACAACTTTTGCATAACATACATATTTAATTTTGATTTTACGGCAACAGTGCACGTAATATGTGAGAAGGCTGTACGAAAAAACCGAAAGCTTTTAAAAATCCGCGCAATCACGTACGAGAATCTGCTATAAATACCGGTAGTAAATATACCTACAGTTTATTTATGAAACGATAGTACTTAGTGGCCTTCGCTTGCCAGCGACAGCAGTAATTAATTACGGTTCGGCCTCACCCCGGAGCTACCCGATTGAAGTTAACTAAGCGTAGTTAGCTCAGCTCGTAGTGTTTTGACATTCGATGAGACTCCAACTACAGCCACTGTAGGCCAGCCTTGCCAAATCTTCAAACACCAAATTGAACGGAGTCGAACTCTTGGCTCTTCAATCTTAGTACGAACTTTATTTGAACGATCCAAAGCCATTATACCGTTCCTTCAAAATGTTCTTCACATTTTGCATTATGTTTCGGCGCCTGATAATACTTGTGCACTATACAAGAGATGTCTTTTGTACCAGGCGCGGATGAAGTTGGAAAAGTGTGCAACTGAATTCCGTAGCCTCGGGTAGATACGCGCCTCAAGCGAATCGTATGTAATGCGCCCGATAATATATTCAGATCGCATTTATTCTCAGAGCATAGGCACTGAAACAAGGTTTTGTTAGTGCAAGAGACACAATCCCCGTGGGCTAGACTTTTTGAATCGCTTTTGTAGGAACTCCGCCGTGAATAGGAGAAATCTTTACGCGAAATATAGATATTGAGACGGTCGAGAAATCCGATATGCATTTGATATAACTCCATCCGCATTACAATACGATACTAGGTATGTCTACACAATATACGGTACAAGTATTGTTACGTTCACGGCGGCAGAAGACAGTAACATGGATATAGGCCATGCTTCCTTCCTGCCATAATCGTTAATAGTCTGGAAATCGGGTTATAGCTGGCATCGTACAGAATATTATGGCGCTATGCTTTTAGCCATACTCCACGCATATTGAACGAGCTCTTAAGCCCGTATTCACATTATACATTGCGAGTCGCCCATAAATCCCGGTGCACATTAGAATTTCGCCGGACCAATGCGCCACTGAAAGAGCTACTTACTCCAATATGCCGTGAAAGAATTGTTAACGTGGGTAAAGCTTTTAAATTTCTATTCACAGCTTCGTGCGTTTCAAGAGACTCTGGAGTTTCTGTGGTAAAGTCTGGTAAAGTATGTGCGGCCCTGTATGACCTTATGAATTATTGAAGACTATTTCATTCTTAGTTTTTTCCTATCCGTCTGAGCACTCCTTCCTCACTTCTTATTTATTGTTCATAATCCTAAAATCATGAATTTGCTTGGAGTAGGTATATTTTATTACTTACGTTATCTCTATATTTGGGGTGATATCAAAATTTTACGGAGCCGTATTTTTTTGATAACATTACGGAAAGTAGTTCGGTCTACGGTCGGATGGACAGTTTTTTCGCAGAATCATAATTAAGACCTACATTCTAACAATACCTAGTGTACGTACGTGTTCCTGAATACAATAATCAAATTTTCCTGTTTAAGGCTGACAGGCGCGACGCGCTTCTTGTACAACAATTTCCATGAAGTTTTCTTAGAAATTGTTCTACTAGAGCCGCTTATTGGACATGTGATTTATTTCTTTTGGGTCATGTCTACTGATGAATGTATATTGTCTCTTAACGACTTTTGCATAACATACATATTAAAGGCGCGACGCGCTTCTGGTAGAACAATTTCCATGAAGTTTTCTTAGAAATTGTTCTACTAGAGTCGCTTATTGGAAATGTGATTTATTTATTTTGGGACATGTCCACGGATGAATGGTTATTGTCCCTTAACAACTTTTGCATAATATACATATTAAAAGCGCGACGCGCTTCTGGTAGAACAATTTCCATGAAGTTTTCTTAGAAATTGTTCTACAAGAGTTGCTTATTGGAAATGTGATGTATTTCTTTTGGGACATCTCTACGGATGAATGAATATTACCCCTTAACAACTTTTGCATAATATACATTTATTAAAGGCGCGACGCGCTTCTGGTAGAATAATTTCCATGAAGTTTGCATATAAATTTTTCTACTAGAGTCGCGTCGCGCCTTTCTGCGGAGCCTTTACTCGTGCGAACTGGTCATGATTTAAGAGTAAAACACGACTATTTATAATGTATTAGTCATAGTCGCCATAGAAGTATTTTAAATCGGATATTGGTGCAGAAGCCAGAACGCATACGTCGCTATGACTAATTGATATTTACAATTGCATGTGTACCAGGCTAGCATAGGAGGCTGGTAGGTGTGTCGAGGGCACAATCCGCGTCTATCAATAATACGCTGGCTTTTGGATAATGGATAGTGTTACCGCGAAACTCCCCCTCCCATCACCCTTTAGGACCCTCAAATCAGTTCGATTTTTGTAAAAGGACACAAATATTTGAATGGCCCACGGCTGTTTGGGAATAATGTTTGTGTATGTGATTTGTGGGGGATAACACCTACGGGGTATGTGGAAGACTTGGCTTGTTTATTTAAAATAGAGTTAACGTGCTTCCGTGGTTCGCGGAACCAAAATATACCACCGTTTTCCCACTCGTAGGAATGAATAAAAAGCTCTCCTTGTCAGCTATAGTGAAAATCTTTGATGAAACCGATCACGGCGGTCACCAATCCAGGGGCAAGTGTGATGATTACTGCAATCCTTTTGGCCGTTCGCTGAGATTTTCAAGTGTCAACGATCAACCAACAGCAACACCCGATGAATAACAACGTCAATACGTCAATATGCCCTTTTTTTTTTGGATGGGAAATCATCATATAACTTCTCCCGTTCTGGGCGGAGCGGGAGCCCGGTCAGACTCTTACTGACTAAAACCCACCCGTATTCCTTCAGTTGCCCGTGTTGTCAGGGGCCTCGGTAACCGTTGTCATTCATTGGGTGTACGCTACCGATATTTCAAATTCAGAAAATTGAAGATGGAGCTGCGATGGATTGCAATTATGTTTGGCGTTAGTCAAGATCTCCTATGACTTTTCATATAGCTGCGCTTGCGCCTCTCAATCAGCAATAGCTGAACGATTCTTTTCTTTGACAACTTTTCAAGTCCTATTAAAATAAATTCATTCTTGAATCAAACGAACATAATACCGAAGCAATGAGCCAGGAAGAGAACATAACCATGTACCTACCACATCACTAACACATTGTAAAGATGTACTAGAGCAGAGTAATCCATTCCGTTTGTTCTATTATTACTTGATCCGTCGGATGTGGATGACGCCTAAGCTTTGTTTGACGTCATGACTGGGCATGAAGCGTAACGTCAATATACTCTTGGCTAACTAAACAATAAAATAATGGCCTATAAATTTAATAATTGGCATTGATGGCGCTATAACTTATGTCGCGGATTCGTCATTGAGGACCGGAGCGCGACAAACAGTCGCTTGCTTGATTAAAGATCTATCTGCTTCAGTGCTTTTAGCGTGGATAGACGTTTTATGGTCCCCTGGTACTTGCCGAACCGTCGGCCTACGGCCAGGAAAAGTTGGATGAAACTTGTTTCACGGAGGTACCGAAGATTTTGACAGATCTCTCCTCTACATCAAGCGTAAACATTTTTGACAAGCGTCAGAAGGGCACTTTTATCTAACACCTTACAAAGCGACGTGAAAGAAGACTTCATGCACATCTTTCCCCAGAGAACCTGCTTAGAATGCAAGACCTCACAATGTCACAAGGTCCATTTCACATAAACGCCGACTTAGAAGTAGTCGGTACAGCCGTACTGTATAATAAACGCAACAGTAAGGCTGAGGCTACATTAGACCGCGACGCGACCTGCGACACATGAGCGATTGAGGGCCGATTTTTCAACCATCAGTTAACTTCTATCTGAGGAATAAATATGGCGGTTTGACATATTTTCTATACAAAAGCTGTCAAAACGTCAAACATATTCTTCAGATAAAAGTTATGATCTGGCGATTGAAAAATCGGCCCTTAAACAAATAAATGAAGTATATGGCTACACCGTACACCAAATATTACTAGCGATCTTTGATCTATAAGCGATCGGAACAACATTACTGTAATCAAGGTATCGGCTACATCAACATATCAGCGAAATTAGCCGCATGAATCGCTCATGCTAATTCGTTGTGTAGCATGTGTACAGTAGCCACGTCATCGCCGATTATACGCCGGATTTTCACTCATAATGTAGCCATACGATGTTTATCTCGCTTCGCTCCTTCAGTCGCATCGCAAATCGCTGCTTACTGTAGCCTCAGCCTTAAAGTAAAAAAGGAGAATCATAACTTTATTAAAAGAACGTGGCTACTGGAAATATTTTCCTTGTACGTTTCCTTCTACCGTAACCAGAATTTATTACGACTCAAGCACTAACAAGATGTGTGCAATCGATAAAATTCAAATACAAGTACTTGTAACAATTGTAATCGTAAATGAGCATTCGTAGATTTCTAATCCAATACCTTAGACCTGTGTGCTTTGCGGGCCAGGGGTTTGGCCCGCGAGGAGTCGCTGGGGACTCTAGACAGGGACGATCCGGCAATTGGGACTCGAGGTGGCCTTGCACAAGTCCGAGTCCATGTGTTTTCATGGTCCTCGGAACGCGCTACCGTTGGGGTCCCAAATAAAAGTAGGAGGGGTTTCCATCGGCGTCGAGTCGACGAAGAAGTACCTGGGACTCGTCCTCGACAGCCGTTGAAACTTCGTGGAGCATTTCAGACGTTTGGCTCCCAAACTGGAGCGGGCGGGCGCTGCATTGAAGCGGCTCCTGCCCAATCTAGGGGGTCCAAACGCCTCCTGCCGGAGGCTCTACGCGGGGGTCGTGCGGTCCATGGCCCTCTACGGGGCTCCTGTATGGGCGCGCTCTCTGGCGCTGCGGCCAGCCCGCCGGTTGAGCGCGGCCCAAAGGGTCATGGCCATCCGGATGGTCCGGGGATACCGCACGGTCTCCTGTGAGGCAGCGAGCCTCCTTGCCGGATTGCCGCCATGGGATCTGGAGGCAAAAGTCCTCGCGCACGTATGGGAGTGGAGCGAGGAGGCGAAACGCCGGGGCGTAAGTCCGCTGCCGCGAGATATCGCGGCACAGCGGACGGAGCTCCGGCGGGATCTCATGGCATCATGGAAAGTACGGTTGTCGCAACCCAGTGCTGGGCACGCCACGATTGCGGCGATAAGTCCCCTCTTTGAGGAGTGGCTAGAGAGGCGCCACGGCGTCCTCACCTTCCGCCTGACGCAGGTCCTCACCGGACACGGCAGTTTCGGGAAGTTCCTGTGTCGGATAAGACGGGAGGAAACGTCCGGGTGTCATCACTGTGTGGATCGCCCAGAGGACTCGGTGGAGGTCTGCCCGGCTAGGGCAGAGCACTGCCGTGTCCTCGTGGAGGCGATCGGTGGCAGAGACCTCTCGCGTCTGGCCCTGGTTCAGGCCATGGTACGGAGCGGAGGGCATGGGCAGCCGTCACCTCCTTCTGCGAAGCAGTAATGCTCGCGAAGGAAGAGGCGGGACGGTTGAGGGAAAGGCAAGTTTCGCGCCCTCTCGCCCCTAGCCGCCGCAAGAGACGCCTAGGTCGTCGGGAATCCCGGGCGGATTTCCGGCCACCGTAGGCGCGGGCTTGCGGACGGTGAGCAATGGGTAGCTCACCGTCCGGTAAGGACCAGGCCCGGGTCGACGGCGCGTTGTATTCCACGCGCGCCTCAAAGAGATGTCGTCAGCACATAGGTAGGGGTCCACTAGGGCCGATGCCTGCCGGGGTCGCGGGAAGGTACTTATGGGTCACCGAGGCCCCCGCAACACAGGCAACAGGAAGGAATACGGGTGGGTTTTAGTCAGTAAGAGTCTGACACACCCTCCCGCTCCGCCCAGAGCGGGAGAAGTCATTTGATGATTTCCCACAATCAAAAAAAAAAAAAAACACCTGTGTACTAGAATATTTTCTATATTTTCTCCGGTAGCTGTTATCAGCGTGAAAAATCAAGCTGCTGATACATTGACTGGTTTTTTCTATTAATCCGAGAATGTAATCCCAAGAAAAGAGCCCTTGTAAATCGAATTTGAAATTAGAATCGATTCAAAATCGATTTCGGTTATCGAATGTGGATTTAAAAGCCATTTCACGTACACAAACTATGATTAGCAAATGGATTTAGTAATACGGTTTTATCTTCAGGTAGGTCGGATGGATCTGATTGTTTATTAAGTCTCGGGTTTGTTTATATAGGATCGGTGGATTGTTAAGGAGGTTATCTCTCTAATTAGCAAGCTCTTAAACATAATCCTTCCCTACTTGCTATAATAAGATCAATATTTGCTCACCGCTGTCTGTAATAGGATTTACTTCTGTAAGAGCATTACTTGAAGAATGACATTGTGATTTTAATGAACTACGCACGTCAAATCGGGATTCTACTTTTTGTAAATAGCAGAAATAGATTCCTCCTTTGATTTATGCCTTACCCTAAATGCTAGAAATTTTGGACTCCATAGTCCCGGGTATTTTACTGATATTTATTATTTGATTTTTCGAAACCTAGAAAAAAAGTTAGGCCACAGTAAAAAAAATTGTTTTAATATATTTATTATTTTTTCTAAAAAAATAGCGAAGTTGTTTGCGTTTTAAAGTCTATGTCTCTGTATGTAGTCTAGAAACAGCACTACTAGCATCTGACGTCACAACTCAAGAGAGCAACTTCGCGCCATAGCAACTTCGCGCCATTCACTACCTACAATAATCGTTTTGTGTGAAAGGGATAGAAGAATAATTTTAAAACTTCTCCATTTTTCCACAGATTTCTTTTTCACATTTTTTTTTCTAGTAACATTTAAAATAAGTATTAATTCATGTATTTTTTTTATAGTAGTCAATAGGGTATCCTATTGAAGAAATCAAGCTTAAAGCAATCAATATCAATGAACTCAGCTTATCGCAGTCCACCGCTGGACATAGGTCTCTCCCAGACTGCACTACATCACCCTGTCCTCTGTCTGTTATGCCATAAGGTGCCGAAACGTGGACACTGATAATCGGGCTGGTCTACAAATTCAAGGTCGCTTAGTGCGCTATGCTCGGAGTTTCTTTGAAGCATACAATTTGAAACGAAATCATACAGAAAAGAACCGGAGTTAATAGCTTGCAGAATAAGCAAGCTGAAGTGGCAGTGGGCTGGCCATATTTATCGAAGAACTTGGCTGATGGAGCTGACGAGTTCTGGAGTGGAGACCGCGTATCGGCAAGTGTAGTGTGAGACGCCTGCAACCTAAAGCAAAGTATAATTATTAAATTCAAACGCCCAAAATCAAATTTTAATAGAGGCAACCTTCCAAACGCCGTAATAATCACGTCGTGTCGACGGCTAACATATCCGATTTCAGTTAATTTTTCGCCCCATTTTTCCAAAGTTGTTAACTTTATAGAGTATTAATTTGTGAGGGAGTCATTAAAAGCGTTCGTTAATAATGAGGGTGTATGTAATGCGGTGGAAGTTATAATTGGGTGAATAAGTAGCGATCACAAGTTCACGCCCTCACACCGGAGCTTGACGTAAATTAGTTAGGAACTACTAAACTGATACTTCGACGGCACATGTCTAGTTAGGTTAACGGTATATTCCGCTCCACGAATGAATCGTTCACTTTCCGGATTGAATTTAGTGAGAAAAACTACTGGGGAAGTCATTTAGATGCTAGACTGACAGATCTATGTTTGTAACACATAGCGTAACTAATAAAAATGTCACCAACGCACAGACATCCAAACGCATAATAACCATCACAATTTAATGGTACATTTGAAATTATAATCATGATTCATGAATGATAAACAAAATATTTCTGGTCATTTGCTTCAAATTATTTCCGTTCGATATATTTCAGTCAGTGCACTCACGAAAATAGGTGATATTATTTAATATTTATCTTCACTTTCTTTTGTTTTGACTTCTGCGGGGAGAGATATTTGTGTTCACGAACGCCCCACATTCACTACATTTCTCTCCAATTCCAACGAAATATTTTCTTACATCTCGTCTAAATTAACATGTAGCCCTGTAATGCAGGCAGAGTGCTTTCCTACATAAAATGTTAATTTAAAAATCGTCTGAACATCTACGAATCTTGATGTACTAATAGCCATAGAGTTTCGTAACATTTTCGTAAACGTAGGGACCATTCAGTGTGTGAATCATGAAGCGTATCGAATAATGGCTCAAAATGACCGGTCCCACGTGACGGATCACGACTGTGACCTTCACTTACCGACTCAAGATTTCCTTTCCTAAATATAGAACGTGATAAGTATTATAACTATTGAGACTTGAGTCTCGAGACCTACAACTAACATTCTCTAAACGTCCGCATTCAATTTATTCCTCGGTTAGCATTTACCTACTTTAAAATAATTCACATTCGTGCCATCATCGCTGTCGTTGGAAACAACGGCGACGTTTTTTATGTTACAATATTTTTCGTGTCAGTCTTTACATCAAAAGAGCGAATGTAACGTCCTAAAAATAGAATTAATTTTGTACGAGGAATCAAATATCATTCAGTGATAACTAGTGCCAGCCACAAGAATATAGTTAGAGAAAAAAATTGGACGTCTTCCAAAAATCGATTACATTTACTCCATCGTTAACAGGAAATGATCATATATCTCTGGATTGGATAGTTACTGCTAGTAGTTTATTCTAGAAATCTGAAATACAATTTAATTTGGATCCACATCGAAACAGAAATCAGACCGCAAACTGTAACTTTTGATGCGAATTTACGTTTGCGTTTGATCTCTTATCAGTTTCAGCTCTCGACTTATCAGGTATCAGCTAGAGGCGCTCCGAATTATTTATCTATCTGGGATCTGTCAATATGTCGGTGATATGACAAATTTATCACGGTGTCGGTAATCATGATATATGTGCTCTCTTGAAAGATCAATACCTAAAAATAAGGTCTCAAGTTCTCAGCGGTTTCCTCCCAATTAGAGACATATCTTTGATGCGAACCAATCTCCCGTGATTCCGATCACTTCCATTTAAAACTGCTTTTCCTGTCTATGATTTCAAAACGAGAAGCGTTCCGTCGGGATTCAAATAACTCTTTTCTAGGAAGGCAAGAAGAAATTGGCAAACAATGTTTTGGAAATATGAAACTAAGAAAGACTACGAAAAGACAAACGGGTGCCTCGCATTTGGTCATAATTTATACTGATAAGCATGCATACAGAGTCCTTCTTTTTAATATAGTGTTAGCGATGAGAATGTGTGTATGGATTGTGAATCATAAACAATGGTTAGCCTTGTTAATGAATCTGAATGCGGGCGAGCAGCGGTCGTGGGACCGGCACGATTCATTGCTTTGTGTGTGATGCCTTGCCTTGTGCGATATTAAATTTTCTACTTCAACATGCATTTCTACAACACAGCTACTCGTACTTTGAATACCACTCTACAGATTCTCTCGCAATTACTTCAATGTCGAAGACACAGTGGTTTAGGAGATTATTACACTAATAAAGATTAAAAGATATCCTTAATGTTCTTACTCACACGATGACGTGTAAGATGTGTAATGAAAATAAGCCAATACGCTAATTAATAAAGTAGCGCTCTTTCAGTGGGTACTGTCTCGTGGTCAAGGTATGACACCAATTTAAATGCTTTGAAATTACATTTGACAATGGTTTATTGTAAGGACAATGGGTAAGAATGGCTGTGATAATAAATAACAGATGATTTGATGGTTAGCGATGTAAAATACCCTGGTGATATCATCCGGCGTGTTTGCTTGCACGACATTGTGGGAGGCCATGGTTACTGGGTTACATTTTGCAAAGGTAATCAGGGGCCTTATTATTAACTCTTATTTCCAGGCAGTTTACGGCGTAAACAGAACTGCCTTGCAATTTCGTATTATGAACTCGTCAAACAAGCCAGTCAGCAGTCACGTGACACCCTGGGCGACTTCTGCCCGAACATTGCCTGGCAATACCGTATTATGAACGTTCGTTTGACATTTCTTTTCATACTAGAACTGTCAAAAAGTAACCTCATAATCCATTCTGTTTACGTTGCTTCAGAGGAGCTTTTATTGAATTGTTTTGGGTTTATTTGGAAAAGTTATTCGAGTGTTTAATATATAAATAACGGAAATATCATGTGTGACGAATATGAACTGTTTGAGTTCCTAGAAAGTGACTTTTCACATCAAAATAGGGAATCAAGGAACAAAAGAAAACGACTTCGTGATCAATGTAATCCGTTCGATATGGATGATGCGCAATTCATACAACGATATCGACTTAGCAAAGATTTGGTACGGAATCTTTGTGAGGAGCTGAGACCGCACATGTTAGGGCCTACAAAATCCACGGATTTATCAGTGGAGACTAAAGTATTTGTTTTGTTTTTACTATGAGACCTTAACATATCATAATATTATGAACTTAGAGTTTTAACTAAACATTATTCTCTTTTTAGGTTTTGGTAGCAATGTCATTTTTTGCTACTGGCTCCTATCAACGCCCCACAGGTGATATAGGCTCTCATTCAATATCCCAGGCAACAGTTTCAACAGTAATTAAGCAAATCTCATCCACTGAACTATAATAATTACAATTGTATGAATATTATAACATGTTAAAAACGAAATATTAATTAAAGACACTGAATAACACTTACGCCATATTTTTGTTTATACTCCGGACCTAAGACGGCCCACTGACCAATCTTACGAATGCAAGTATGTTTTAAATAAACAAAGATAGTTTGTAAAACAATAATAATATGTTCTATTGAAGTGGTAGAATTTCCCGCTGAACTTCAAGTGGATTACGTTCGGAAACATAATCTCGCGTTACAATTTACAAACACAAAATTATGATATGAATTAATTATATAGCACAATAGGTATACATTGCGTTCATATTTTAACCTACTTCTATACTAGATTCATATTTATTTATTATTATTATCATAAAATACGTGATCTAAATAAAACCGTAACTTGCCGCTAAATATTTAATTGTGTTTCTGAACGTAACGGCAGAGAATTACAAGCCAGCCATAGACAAACTACCCAGCGTGAAGTCGGTCAGAATTAGGAACGTCATAATACGAAATCTAACCAGCCAGTGAAATGAATTGCCTGGAACTTGCCTGGTTTTTTAAAAGTTCGTAATAGGCCCCCAGGTACATTATTTAACGGCTTTGCAAGTCGCATTCCTAACTAAATGTAAAATCTAAATCGTAGCGATCAGACTGGTTCGGATATCTCCGAGTACAAGTGTTCATTGAACTTGGCATAAGCGAGTAATTCAATTAGGAGAATTAATATAATACGATTACGCTAGTTAGTCAAAATATCATGGTGTGAGAATAATAATATGTCGGAATATACTTGCTGGATGCGGGAAGCACAAGACCAGTTGAAATGGCGGTGCTTGGGGGAGGCTCAGCAGTGGACGTCTTTCCGCTGAAATGATGATGATTAAGCCTGTATTAACATGTGTCACTTGAATACAATTGATGGCAATGAGTGAGAAGTATAATGAAAATCCCCAAAAGTACGCACACAATCGCCATCCTATTTAAGCGATGCTCTGCCCATCTTTTGCCGGAATTCGTCCCAGGAATGTTTCGGAAAATTCCGTGAACAAGAGCCGGCGTCACTCCCAGTGGGAACTAAGACGTTAAATCCTGGTTACGAACACCTATTGAGCCTTTCTCACTTTGTTAATGAATACAAATTGTCCAATAAATTGCTGTTACAAGTGAACTGCTATTACATTTTAAAGGGAAGATACACGTATTTTCTCACATTCTCCTAACGAAATTTAACACAACACTGCCAAAAGGAACACCTATAAGTTACTATAATTGGCTTAACTTACTAATTACAGCCGCTCGTGTTTGTGACTTAAACCCAAATACTGTGTAAGTCTTTATATTAAAGTCGGTGTTAATAACCTGTGTATCTTGGATTCCTAATTAACTCGGCCTTGGGGCAGCAAAACGAATGCAAAAACCATTTGAAGAATTCCGGGTCGAGTATTTTTGAGCCAGTAATCGTTGGAAACAAAACAGTTCATAAATTCATGTTTTATTTTCGATCTTGTCACGAAGGTTCTAATAAATAATGACGTAGTGAGTAAATATTTGAAAAGTAACATTGATAACGTTGCGTAAATGGCTTTTCATGTTCGAAATTGTTTTGTTTGACTAAATGTACGAGGGCTAGACAAAGCATGATTTTGTATGGAACTATGAACGTGAAGGTATAAAACCGGCTAAGTGCGTGTCGGACCACGCACACGAGTTCCGTAGTTGTGATTACTTGGGATGAATTTATCCCAAAACAAACTTAACATTGTAGTTGGAAAACATGTTCTCCCATACATCGATATAGGTCACGGTCAATTCTCCAACTGCAAATTTAAGTTGGTCTACTATTACTCGTTAACTTGTAGCTGTGATAATTTTCCATTTAATTTTATTATATGTGCTACTGCCATAATTTTTTTCACATCTCCATAAACAACCATTTAGCTGGCAGGGGGGCGGGGGACACTTGACTCTAACAAAAAATAGCACTTTAAAGCTTAATATTACGCAAACGGATCCTTGAATTGAAAAATGGCGTTTACAGACCAGCAATGTTTTTCAACGGCCTATCCAACAATAACCCACACCATGGGAGAAAAAAAATATCATTCCCACATTATTTTACAACTTTGTGCTGTGATTAATATGTTAGGTATTACTAAGCGTCTTTGAGCTACAGCGGGGATAGACAGCCAGACAGACGGACATGGCGAAACTATAAGGGTTTCTTGTTTACGACGGAACCCTAAAAACGTCATTGTAGCATGTTGCCGTGTGGTGACACCCTAGGGACGCTTTTCATATTCCTGTAACAGAGCCACTAGCCCCGATGTGTTCACTGTATTGTGTCCGTTCCACTGCGGGACTTTGTTCCAACATTAATTTAAATTAACCCTACAACGTTGGCACTAAGAGTCATTTTTCCATCACACGTCGAGTGATGCATTCATTCATATTTGAATTTAAACCACTCTTACGTTAATTGCACTAACAAATGATGTTACGAACTATTCTAGAATGGTATGGTATGTGTGTATATGGTAAAACACGTAGTAAATTAAGGAGGTCGCGTCTCGGGAGAATTAATACGTATTAGTTATGCAGGAACTTGATCTTATTACTTATTTAATTAAGTTCGGGTGCGTGGCGAACAAATCGATAAATGAACGTGTGAGATCTCGACGTATTCAATATATATAATAATATGTGACAATCCGCGGCTAAAGGTACCTTGTGGTCGATATGGAGTTATGCATACGCTAGTAATCTGCGATTAATACGCTGTAGATATAAAAAAAAGATCAACCTCCTACGATGTTTTGTTACGGAGATATAATTTTTTTGAAATTATATTCGAAATTGTGCAATTTCGAGAAACAGACATTTTAAGTTCAGTCACCTCGAACAAAGCAATAAAAAAAAATGTATATTTCTTGCAAAATTTACAAAACATTCAATATCTTCGAAACTATAAACGTCCATAAGGTACCTTTAGCCGCGGATTGTCACATATAATCTAAATTCAGTGCCTTTGGATATTTAGTCGTTTAAGTTCTACATGATAAAGTTTAAACCACTTTACATAATGTTCTTGTTTGTTTGTTTGTTTGGTAAAATTAATTTAGCCCAATCTCTATTTTAATCAATCGGAAGTAGACAAATGCGATTGAAAACAAAGTTATGATTTTGATTGATAAATGATCCCCGTTGAATAAGCATCCCGAAATACCTTTTGGGTTTAGAATATCGGAGAGACAATCTCATCTGCTCTCAATTGATTCAATATTTTGATTTTTTTATACAAAAAAAAACCAACCGTCTTCCAAAAAAAACACAACAACAAAATTGTGGGGGTGGATTAATTACGTAGTATCGAGGCTAACTCAAAAACTACCCAAGCAAAGTTAATACAACGTATATGGTGGTCCCATCCCTGCGCAATCCTCTAATAAATGAATAAAGAACTTTCAAATCCGGTTCACTTGACGAAAATATCGAAGAACATACATAAACAAATTATATATTTTTTTTTTTTACGTACAGACGAACATATAACCTTCTCCATTTTAACCGTCGGTTAAAAACGTGAATGAGGTTTAGCTCTCTACAGGGTGACATTGAAAACATGCGACAAATCGAAATGGAAGATTGTACTCATCATTACGAACAACTTTTACTAAGGGACCAAAGCTACAATCCCAAAAAAAAAACTGCTGTCCCCTACATTTATGTTCGCAATACCTCATTAAAATGTAGGAAAAGCAGATTTTTTTTTTTGGGTTTACAGCTTTGGTCCCTTAGTAAAAGTTGTTAATAATGATGTATACAATGTCCTATTTCAGTTTGTCGCAAGTTTTCAATTTCAACCTGTATATGGGTGTCTAAACTAATCACCATTTTTCTTCGAACAACATTTCTAATACAATAGAAACACACTTCCCTGTTCATCGATCATCATCTGCCTAGCCTTTTCCCAACTATGTTGGAGTCGGCTTCCAGTCTAACCGGATGCAACTGAATACCAGTATTTTAATTGGAGTGACTGCCTATCTGACCTCCACAACCCAGTTACTGTGCAACACGATACCCCTTGGTATGACTGGTTGTCAGACTTTCGGGCTTCTGACGACCCGTAACGACTGTCAATGATCTACAAATGACAGCCGGGACCAACGGCGTAACGTGCTTTCTGAGGCACGAAGGGGTCATGGTATGTAAAGATGGTCACCCATCCACGGACCAACCGCGGCAAGCGTAGCTTAACCTGATCGATCGACCCGTGCGGCTGTTATTACTTAGCCACAAGCCCCACTTCCCTGTTCATGGATAAAGATCAAAATTGTGCATGACTGGTGACAGGTGCCAGTACCACAATAAACCGTTCCTGTCCGCTGATTACCTTGTGAGGGGGAGATTTAATCATAGGTAGCTAAACAGGCGATGCTATAATGTCCCCATAAAACAAGGATTTGAAATTTCTAGTTGATTTGAGAGTCATCGCGTTAGGACGGTAGACTGATGCTTGCCAGGTGATCATAGGCTTCCCTTAGTTGTAGTAGGTCGGTTACACGCTTAGTTTGGCATTAGTTCATTCCATTCCATTCCATTGTGTTCAGACATGTGAAACGTCAAATAACGAGTTGATATCTAAATATATTGACATGCAGATTGATTCGGATGGACACCTGCCTGAATTGATGACAGTTTAATGCGTAACGTGTAAGAATGTGAACGTCATTAGCACTTACTGAGATGAATATAAGCTTTGTTATTTTGGGACACAAAGACCGGGAAAATTAATTAAATTATACTAGACACAAAAATGATGAAACAACATTTTTCGTGCCTAAAACGAATGAGCTGAATATTCTGCTTGACCAAAGCGTCCAAACACAACATTAAGCCCAAAACCCAAATAGATTTAGAACCAGAAACTTAATAACGGTACCCTCTCTGAAATCGGGCCTGAAATCTCGATACGAAATCGCTCAAATTGGTTTAAGCCTCTTTTGATTACGTTCCTCCATTATGGTGTGGCGTTGTGTCAACCACAACGTGGTTATATTGTTGTTCGACGATATGGGACGGGAGACAAGAGTCGGATGCGAGCCGTGCGTGATGACTGAATCGATACAACTTCACTTTGAATGCTTTACCGTATGATATTTCATGGGAGATATGACGTTTTATCTACAGGTGAACGTTGTGACCTATATGTTAGCAAGATAGATGTTTTATCTTGGTTGCTATAAAATTGTGTGTGAGATGGTAATTTATTGAGGAGAAACAGCTAGCAGTGTAGTTTTTGGACTTTAAGTTTCTGCTTGGAGCCTTTTCTGATCATTTATCTTGCATCTATCTGCTATGAACAATGGAACTCTACACTAATTCATTTCGTTTCCTATGCAATAGTTGTGGATCACTGCATGTTGTTTAAAAGGGATGTCCACGTTATTTGATTGAATGAAGGCCGACGAGGGCGACACTATAGCAACGCTTATTGAAAGATTACGAGTCGATTGTTTCTAGTTGAGAAAACTGGCCAACATGTGGGTGTGAAGTAAAGAGTTTATACGCAAAGCGATTAGACGTGTCGAAATTCAATTAGGTCCGTAGAAAACTAACTATTGTTCTTCGAAAGCAATTCAAATCGTGAATTAATTTAAATGTATGCATTTTATTGTAAAACTAGAGGCACTGTGTTGTGTGCATATATGTAAGTACGGAATCGTGATTGGTGTGCACGCGCATACTCGTTGCACAAAATGAAACCATTATCATAAATTACTGTAGACTTTAGAACTGATCGTTTGACCGCTTACTGACATGTATTTGGTCGTTAAAACATGCATATACGTAATTAGCAGAATTAGTGTTAAAGACATGACAACATAAAATGAACTCCATCATGGAGAGACGCGAGATCTTTTGGACTAAAATCGCGCGTCTTCTACTTACATAATTCCTCCTGCTCTAATGTAACAAATAATTTATTTAATCAGAATGTCCCACAGCTAAAACAATTACACAAAGTTAGTCCATATCCACCCTAATTGTAGTGACGGAAACGAATATCAAATGTACTTGAGTGACGCTCCCTAGGGTTGCCTCGTATTGGGGTCTCGGGGACCCTCAAGATGGCAATCAAAGAGAATGACCCTGAGCAGCCACCGCGAGCAGCAAATGTCCTTCAATTATTTTCTTTACCTTTACTTCGTGCGTTATTTCTTTGCTACTTACTTCTGAGATGCTCGAATGGGATTTGTGTAGTGTGTTAGTTCTTTTATTTTTTGTTCGGCTCTCATTTAGTTTTTTGTCGGGGATTTTCGGAGAACTTGTTTGGGTGTGTTTGTTATTAAGGTTGTTGTTGTTGCAATTATTCAGGAACGGATCGTTCTTGTTTTTCAAATTAGAAATCATAATCTTAGGCTGGACCTGTTCAATTGCGCGCACGCATTCATTATAGATTAACATATTAACTCTTGTAAATTTTCTTCACCAAATAGATATTTGGTGAAGTAATGAAAGCCCGAAGAAAAGTTTTTCTTCGAGCTTTCATTACTGTTAATGTTAGCCGTGTCATCCCACTGCTGGGCAAAGGCCTCTCCCCATGAATTCCAGTGTTTGCGATCCAAAGCTGATGTGGACCACTGGCCGTTTGTTTTGTCCAGCTTATTCTGCCATCTTCTACGGGGTCTGCCGCGACGCCTTCTAGCTGTCTCTGGGTTCCACATGTCGCGGGAAGGTACTAATGGGTCACCGAGGCCCCCGCAACACAGACAATGGAAGGAATACGGATGGGTTTTAGTCAGTAAGAGTCTGACACACCCTCCCGCTCCGCCCAGAGCGGGAGAAGTTATTTGATGATTTCCCATCCAAAAAAAAAAGGGTTCCACATAGAGACTATTTTGACCCACAGCTCATTGGGCATGCGGCAGACGTGGCCAGCCCAGTCCCAATTGAACTTTGCGGCTTTTAGAGCAATGTCAGCAATCTGTATTTTGAAGCGCAGTGTAGTTTTGCGAATATGGTGTGTTAATTTGACGCCTAGAGAGTACCGCGCTCCATTGCACGTTGGCAAACTTTGAGTTTGGACTTTTGAATGTTTATTAAAGAGTGAGCTTTCATTTGGTAATCAAATATGACTCTAACTCTAATATAACTCTTTTCCAAAGCCATTACTAAGAAGCGAGCTGATGGGTTGGCTTGTCACAATCTCAGAACACAAAGATTTATTAACTTTGAACTCCTCATTGTCATGTCAAACGACTTCAAGAAGTGATTGGCACTTACTGTGACCCCTTAGCACAAGAAACTGCCGTAAAACCTATAATGTAATACCTATCCTATCTACCTTATCACGTTATCTAGCCATATGTGCCAGTATTTCTAGACTGTAGTATCTAATGTTACATGGAATCTGAGAGATGTATGCCCGAGGGGTATGCGGCAGGGCAACGCCGCCGTATGATCGATCCTATCATCAACTTAGTTAACTTTGTATCTTCAGACTTTTATTTACTCACGTCTATCTTAGTCCTGTATGTCTGCGAAAGTATTTTGGTCTCTAGAGGTCCTTGGCGTTTCATTTGATGATTAACTTTTGCTCAATCTTCAATCTTGTTAGGGTCGTTTTTAATTTAGGTGGCAGATTGCAATGCTATTGGCGGAGGCGCCAACGGCAACACCGTTGGCTAATCAAATTGTCATTCAAGCGGTAGATTTTTATGAAATTTTGACGACCGACTTGATACTTGTCGTCGAACCAAAAGCTCATTCTTGTTTAATTTGACGGATTTACCCAAATCGTCACTATCATTTATTATATGAGGACTTGACTTTTGACTCTCTCACGTCTCAGCTAATCTTTAAAGCAGCGCTTTTTGTGTTTTTTTTTAAATACGAATTGTCACACTACTCGTGGAGAGGGCAATAACTGCAGACACATGACATAATCTAGGCTGTAATTTAGATTTGGACTCTTTACCGTTCCCTTAAAATAGACACCACAATCTTGTTTTATGATGCTCTTCTATGCCACATCAACATGGTCACATTTCCAAGTCACTATGAAGGAGATTCCAAAACATCGCAAGACATGATCTTAACCTTATATACAAAGCTGTTTGCGGTAATTAACGGTCGATGTCAAGTTTTAGTTATAGTTACCGCTTATAGTACGTACGGTCTGGCAAGGATCCATGAGTAAGCGTCGGGGCGAGCCAGCGCGTCAGCCTGTGCGAACGTGTTACAGCTTTCGGATTGATACATCGGTTTCCATACATATTGTCTTGTCTTGAACATAATCTATTATGTTTTATTGTGGTTGGGAAGTATTTTTTAAGATAATTTTTGACTATAAATGTTTTTTTTTCTTGCTTTGGGTCTTACAATTTCAAATGAGTTTGTTTCTATGGGCAACTCAATTGCAGGAAGAAATTAAAAGCCCAGAATTACCGCAGAGCAAAAAACAGTCTTCTGTTTTGTTTGGAGTCCTTAGGAGACCAAGAGAATGCGCATTGGGTCGTAAATTGCATGATGTACATCATGCAATTTACGACCCAATGCGCATGCTGGTCCGGATCTGATCAAGTCACTAGTGAGCAGAAATTTCGCTATTGTGGTATGCCTCGCGCCGACACAAGACACGATCATCAAGATCGTTAATTACCTGTAGTAATAGACGAAGATAAAACAGCAGTTAAAAACGAAGTAGATTATGCGATCATCTCATATATGCTTATTTTACCTGCATTTACCTACAAGCTTCGAGAATGATGATTTCATATCTATAATAAACAGTGCTTGTGTGACTTAGGTGTTTCGACAGCAAACAGCTAATGGCATATTAATTAGTTCCTAGAGTAAATGTAATTACTTGGAACCTTTAAAGGTGCCTTGAAAATTGTGTTCTATATTTTATTCTCGATACTTGTAATTTACTTTGTGGAGTTTAATATATTATTATATAAATTATTGTGAATGTGAGGACTATGTGGGTCATATTTTGTTTTGTGTCTTTCTCGGTTAGCTTTAATGATAGTCTAGCAGTTTGAGTAATTTATGCGGACTACCCAAATGTTCTTTCTTTGGTATTGTTCGTCGCATCGTTGAGTTCCTTAATGCGTGCACTGACTGGACAGGTCCACTCAATCTGTACCTATGGTTCTTTCCTCAAAAGGACCATTTCAGACACCAATCTACATGGCCTTCACATGATCTGACCAAACTTATGTCTGGACTTTAAAAGAGACTGTGACCTCTGAGTTTGTTTCGGCCTTTCTTCTCAGAGTAGTCAGATAGGAAACGCCGACCTCATCTAGCTTTATTTTAAAAAAATATGATTGTTGTGTAAAAGTGTTTGTATAGTTACAGAAATAAAAATCATTTATCATTTATTTATCAAAAACTTTTATTTACTCCGTAGATTTATTGAGCGTAGGCCCTTTAGAAGAAGGCCACTGCCAGAAGAAGGTAATATAAAACTTGAAGATATGCCTACAACATATTTTATTGCTATCTCACACCGAAATAGGCCATAAAATATGAAAACACCCCAAAGGTTACGTATTTCAAGACGTCACTATGCCGCGCGCATAGTGACTTCTTGAAAGACGTCTTTAAAATAAAATTAAAGAGATATTTGGGCCACAATCTAAATTGCGTACATACTCATTATATTTTAACAGCATACAAAAGCGATAACAATGATTGGATTCAGGGGAGCAGAAACCATAAAATTGAAATCAATTTTGCTGTAATGGTTATAGGTACATAAAACACGTATTGCTGGTCACTGAAAGAATTCTTTTATCTTTATTATGTCTCGTGGTCGACTTTTATTCACTACTTTTTCCTGTTCGCTTGATGTTTAAGAATATTCTCACACAATTGTGTCTTCTATCTATGATGAATGAATGGACCAGTTTCTAGTCTGTTGGGAATTTCTCAGTTAATTCTCAAAGCCATGTCCAGACAACCCTGAAAGTATGTTTCAAAGTGATAAAAGTTTAACAAATAAAGTTACTTAACTTCTTCGCGATCAATTTACGAGTTCTTATGACAGTGTAAGATTTCAATACACCGAACATATTTATCGTCTGCCTTGCCATATGATCGCGATTTGGGATTTGTAAAAACGCTACCCTTACAAATGAATTTCGACTTATTCTGTACACATGTAGGGGTGAAAATCATTTGGAGGGAGCGAGAAAATTTCCGCTTATTTCTTTGACTCCAGTTCTTTTTGATATTCACCCTTACCCCCAGGGCGAAAGGTGCTTTATCTTTTATCAGGGTATAATATATTCAGTTCACAAAATGAATTGCGAGTGTTAGTAACTCGGAGTGAGCTTGCGAACATATTCGTGGGGATCTGTTGCGTCGTTCGTTCCCTTTATTGGTTACACGCTTGGTCGAGAACGAATCCTATTCCTAATTGTGTTTAGGTTCTATTTCACTTGACAATGATTGTGGGGATTTACTTAAAGGCGTTTTCCGATCGTTTTATATGTAACTTATTTGTTGATGGCGGTGGGTGTCTTGTAGAGATATTAACTTGCTCTGGTCCGTGTTAAACACCCGGCTAATGAGTGTACTAACAATAAGACTTCGTGGAAGCTTAGCGACTCGAATTATGTTAAGATGTCACACGATTTTAGTAACATACGTTAATGTTTTTGGGTTGTTTGGTTATGTTTGCTTTGCTTTTACGTAATTTATCAGTTTCAAAACAAACTTTCTTACTTTCATGTTATTGAACTTCAGTTTAAGACATGCGTTATGCAAACTGGAGATTTCTGTAACTTCACCGACTGTTAATCGTCTTCTTACAGTTACGTGATCATGGAACCTACAATTAACAGAGGTCAATAGGTCGTCACAAAAAAACGAACACAAAAAATAATTACGGAGCTTTTTAATGGTTTACTTGATGTCAACTTCATTCTTGACGTCCAAACTTTCTTCGCTTCCTATGTCCCTCATTTCGTTTTGCTCGCAATTTTTTCATTCCATTATATCTTTTAAAGTTTTCCGAACGGAGACAACTAACCTACATAAGGTTGGTTTTCGTTTTGCAGTCTTTTTGTACAGTTTACTCACCGATTCTTTTGTTGGGAGCGTCCATCGTCATTATTTATCTTTGTTTCACTCCTTCATTATTTCCGATGGACACAAAAAGTTTATTGTTGAGCGGTTTAAGTACTAACCTGTTTGTTGTGACACAGGTATTGTTAAGATCTTCAATCTTAGTTGTATTTAGACTACTGTATACTGAAAGACCTGTCTTGAAGTCTACTACTTGCAATGCTCTGGTTGAAACCAAACAAATTTGAATCCTTCGATGGACGACTTAGTTAAACATTTTCAACACACATTGTAAACAAAATAAAATACGAAGATCATGGTATTGAAATGTATGTTTTCCAGTCAATTGTTAAAATTTTAACAAGCATGAAATCCGAGCCGTTTAATAGCCACTTATTCTACGCTCAGTGAAGAACACTTGAGACCTGATCTCGAGCTATACCGAACCATATTTTCCTGCAAAACTTTCACTATTTATTTCTTTCTTTTTAAATCGTTAATGCCTTCAGGTGCTAAGTGAGGTTCATTTTAAAGTATATTAAATACTTTCTTCGCGTGATCTGAATTATGGTTTATTGGTTTAGTGTTAAGGTTCATTTTGCTTTGTGGTTTGGTTGGAATGTTGGTTGCAATGCGAGATGGAGGCTGGTTCCTCACCACGGTCGGTGTCGTGCAATTAACGTTTTTCAGGACGAGCGCTTCAGGGTATTGTGACGTTGCTCTCCACGTGGATAAGATGGCTGAAGAGTACTGAAACCCCTGCAGGCTTAGCACGAGAACCGTAGAGAAGGGTTTTGTTTACGGAAGAGTAGACAAAAATGACGTTTCCTTGTAGACAGTAGAAGGTTTTCTACTGTCTTTAGCATGGCGATTACAAAATCAAATGTGAAGAGACTTGTCTTCTCTACCCTAGACAATTGTCTACAACGTCAAGCATGACGTACAATTTATCTCCGATTTTGACAGTTAGGGATAGAAACTTTCTTCCGAAATAGTCTACAGATAAAAGGACCTAGACAACGATTTTGTTTGTTGTATTTAGAGTAATTTTAGTCGGTGATTTCAGTGTTTTGTTACTTTAACATATAATTATCATGTTGGGTTCAAATCGCCGTTATTATTTAAGTTTCTATATAGAAAAACTTGAGCGAAGACGGGAACGAAATGCAATCAGAGAGCTTGCGGGAGCCTTCGATCTCCCGGAAAGTGAGTTCCTGCAAAATTATAAAATAAACAAGGAGATGGTGCAATATTTATGCGAGGAACTCGGCCAAGACCTGTCGCCCAAAACTTCACAGGGTCTACCAGTGGTTGTAAAAGTAAGTTCAATTTTGTGTGTAGCAACAAACCTTCGTAAGTATACAAACTGCCGAAGTAAAAATAATATGTACTTATCTAAGTAATAACTTTCATAATCAACCAAGAATAAAATAGTTCATATTTTATAAAACTACAAAAAGCTGAATCATTGTAGAGATTAGGTACCTAGGTACAGCTTATATAGGGCCTAAATGGTACTGGAATAAATCTATGCAATGTGTCAGTGGAGATCTGAATACTCATACATTTCAAAATTATGCCTAATTGCAGGTTCTCTGTTCACTGAAAGTCCTACTTTCTGGCCATTATCAGAGGGGAGTTGGCCAGGAGCAAAACATATCAATTGGCCAAACTACTGTCAGCAAATTTCTTAAACAATTCATTGTTGCTGTGAATAGAAGGTTAGTAGGTCCATTTAACTGAACATGGATGTGGTTTTAAAGAGGATTGTTTATTTTGAGAACAATGATTCTATTATTTTAACAACAATTTCAGGCTGAAACCAAAGTGGATAGTATTCCCTAACACTGAGGTGGGGAGGCAGGCTGTGGCAGCTGGATTCCAGCAAAAATATAGGCTCCCAAACATACTGGGTTCAATAGATTGTACTCATGTACAACTGTTTCCACCACCTAAGCCACAACAAACCCAATACAGAAACAGGCATGGGGTGACATCGATAAATGTTCAGCTGGTAAGAATTCAAGACCATGAAACTAAAATGTTCTATCATAGTCGGGTATTCATAGGTATATATTCTTAGCAGTCTCATTTTTGTTATTATTATATAGGCTACATTTCAGGAGTTAAGTAAACTATATTAAATAATCTTGTCATCATTCTTATACAATCAGTAACTTAAACAAACTACATATTATCAGTCTTATTAGGGTAACTTTAACTTGCTTTACCTAACACTATAACTGTAATTTGTTGCAGATAGCCGATTCAGAATGTAGGATACTACATGTCAATGCAAATTATCCAGGCAGGGTTCATGACCAATTTGTATTTAATAACTCTACTGTTAAAGCAGAACTTCGTAGACTACATGAGTCAAGAGTTGGGGAATATTATTTATTGGGTAAGCCTATAACACAAATAATTAAAACCAATTATGGAGGGAGCTGTTGGTATTAGCTACTGGGTTATAAAATAATAAACAACCATCATAGAAAAATATGTATTATTAGATAAAATTAGTCGACATATGTTTATTTGTTATTTTCCTTGATCGATGCAATCTGTAACAAAATAAAACAGAATTAATTTATGATTTGTGTAACTTATCGCAGGGGATTCTGGTTATGCCTTGGAACCGTGGATTATGACTCCTATAAGGGATGCTGAACCAAATACACCCGAAGATCGGTATACAAAATGGCACTGTCATACCAGAAATTTAATAGAACGCACAAATGGCTACCTTAAAGGCACATACAGGGCGTTGGGCATTGACCGAAGTCTACACTATGCACCTGAGAAGGCATCTGCCATAGTTTATGCTTGCTGCACATTATATAACATAATGAGACATTTCCGGTAAGTAGTGCACATTGTAGTCTAGTGTGAAAAGTTGCAAGTTCTGTCACTAATAATGTCATCTGAAACCTCATTATTTTATTTTGTAGGGTACCTATGGAGCTCAGCCCACCTGATTTAGGTGAAAGACAGAGGGAAGTGTCAACAAATGAACCCAGCAACTCTTTACGTGCCGGGACACAGAAACGACACAATATTGTTTTAACATATTTTAGTTAGATAATCATCAGCTTTTGCCTTCTTTCTAATATTTTAGTTAATAAAAGTTTTACCTTTCTAAATGTTCTCTCCTTATTTGTATTTCTGATAATGTGCGTTGTTGGCGTAAGCTATTACTGATGTCCTGAAAAGTAAAAATTGTGTAAATTTAATATCTAAACAATATACCGAGTATACTATGACACATTATTAAAAATAATTAGTAATGTTATCATGTTGGTAGGTTTCTTCAAGTCTGATAGAAACATGTATGAGTAATGCGGTTCCCTAATTATATGCCATCTTATATGCCACAGACCTACCTAAAATAAGCGAAATAAATAAAGGTACCTCATCATCATCATCTGCCTAGCCTTTTCCCAATTATGTTGCGAGTCGGCTTCCAGTCTTACCAGATACAGCTGAATACCAGTATTGTACATGGAGCGACTGCCTATCTCACACAACCCAGTTACTGGGTAACAACCCCTTGGTTGGACTGGTTGTCAGACTTTCGTGCTTCTGACGACCAGTAACTCCAATGGCTTAACGCGCTTTCCGAGGCATAGAGGGGTCTTGGTCTTAAATAATGGTACCTATTAATGGTAACTAAGTAATTATGAAGCTTACTCTGAGTATTCCTCTTGTCTCTTCATCTGAAGAAAGGATATCGCTTGCTATATTGCGAGCACGCATTCTAGGAGGCCTAGCAAAACGTACTCGCTGGTTTCGGGAGGTGGAAGGCGGTTGGATGGAGGGTGGTGGAGTGGAGGATGTCGGAGAGGAGCAAACTGGGGTAAAGGATGGTGGGAGGTAGCTTGAAGGACTTGAGGATGCTAGGATAGTTGGTGCTGAGGTAGAGGAAGCTGGGATAAATGGTGATGGTGTTGAGGGTGCTGTGATGGTGCATGCTGAAGTAGCGGTATAAGGTGCTGTGGTGATAGGTACAAGGGCGGTAGATGCTGAGGTGACAGGTAAAGTTGGAATAGATATCTGAAATTAAAAGTGGAAAAAGGAATCATAACCTTCACCAAAAAGCCACTTATTTTGATTTTATAAAATCTAGTTTTACCTCTCCTAGTCTTGTCTCTTCTAGCCCTATTCCATAGGCACTCTCTTTGCCGATTATCGCAATTATTTTACTGCTTGTTTCTGTTATGGCAGGGATGGTAGTATTGCCTGTTTGGGCATGGGCCTGGTTTACACGTGCACCATCAGCTCTGGCTCTCTTTTTTAAATCCCTCCATGTCTAAAACAAGAAAAGCAGCATTAAGATACGAGAACTGAATGACAACATTTATTTAATAGGTTTTACAGTGGTTGGTAACACAAATTTACCAAGAAAATAATATAGGTACATACCACCCTCCACTGTTCTGCAGTTTTGTCAGGTCCATACTCCCTCAGCAGTTCTTGGAGACGGTTCCACTCATCATTATGGGTCCTTCGACCTAAAGGGCCTGAAAACTCCCCATTAGCGAAGTTTTGATGGGTAGACATAAAGTCCACCAACACCTCTATTTGTTTTGGGGTGCTTCTAAGGCTGTAAATAATAGATTATTGTTATAATCGATAAACTAAGAACAAAAAAGATCCTACAGTTTTTACACTATGTTGTCCCATAACTTTGATGTATTAAATACATTCACAGGAAATTTATAACAACAATCCTCTCATTGAACACTGACTACCTACATTCAGTTTTAAATGGAGATTATACTATTACATCTAAAATCAAATGATATTATTTTACTTACATGGGTACAACAATAAATAACAATGTAGGTACATAGTAAAAACATAAAGGATACTTGCTTTTTGCGTGACGCCATCAAAATAATTTAAATAAGGCACTCTATAATAATGGCTGTGAATTATACGCTTTGAGCGAAATGAATTTTAAAACTTATTTGGGGGTTTAAACTTTTACGCACACTAGCCATAGATCAAAATTTATGACAACAAATAGAATATACCATTTGCGTTTTGTTATTGAAGAAATATTCGGTCAAAACACTTTGCTTTATATATTTGTTTGAGAACGAAACGCAAAAATACGGTAAAATTGGGTAATATTACACATCACTAGTGACTACCCCGTTGCTATAGAAAAGTCACTGTCTACGAAGTAACTCGAGTCTAGGTGTGACCTCGTGCTCGGGAAGAAGAGATTTCGAATAGGGTAGACAAGCGATTTATATTCTACAGTAGAGAAGAGATAAGAAGCGTCATGCTAAGCCTGCTGGTACTCAAAAGGCATCTTTAAGTGTCGGATTTTTCCCCCGATGACGACTCACTTGGTTGGCTTTCATTATTTCATACATTTGTAATTGTATGAGGTTGCTGACCCGGTGATATTATTGTACTTTTCATGTTTGTATAAAGTATGATGTAACATTGATACACGTGGAGTAGTTAAATCTGTGTTTAAGACTCTAAGAACACCTAAACCGCGGTCACTGTCAGATTGCATAGAAAAAAAAGAGAAGCGCGATGACACAACGCTTGTAATTTATTGCAAAATATGAAGGAATTATCTATTTTCTCAAAATTGAGTTGAGTAATCGAAAATAAAAAACAACCAAGTTCTGAATTAAATTAAGACGTTCTTGTTATTTATTAAATACGTAACGTATGTTGATATTTAATACAGATATTTTAGATTAGAACTCAAGGTAAGAGGTTAGTACGTTAGTTTGTATCGAGATTATTTTTTTAAACGTGTTTTTGTAACAACCAAGGTCTGGGAAATATGTTCAAAATTAACATATATTTTTTCCACTACCACAAACTATACAGATTTGGCAATTTATTTTCCTAAGAAAGAGAAGCCTACTTAGGTCAATTGGGCCTTGTCAGCGCCTTAAGGACGTATTTAATTAACCACGTCAAGTTACGCTTGCGTAGTTAACATTAAAACAATATTACTTTTTCTTGTAACTCCTCATATAATATGTATAATAATTACTTGAAATTTTATATCTAGCTGCCAACTTATTTTCCTGAACGTTGCAAAACCGAATACTGGGTAAAGGTGTACACACAATCTCGGCTCGCTTTTGCAAGTGTCGCGGTAGACAAATGAGCAATTTGCCGTCTCATCACAGTCGTAATGTTGCAAAATGGCGGCTCAGGCCTCTTACGACATAACTCGTGCCTTTCAAACCACACAAGAAATCTTGACGAACGAAAAATTAATCTTTAAAGAAATTTTAAACGAACCGTAGAACTAACGAGCGCATATATTGAAAGGCAATTCGTGTGAAGAATTATTCCACGAAGGTAATATCTCCTATTTTGTTCCGCCGCTGGGTTTCTTGCGGTTATAACTAAGTGCTACGGCAACCTAGAAATTAATCGGCGTCTAGAGGATTGTGGACCCCAGTTTCCCTGCTCTTCGATACCTTACTAGTGAAATATGGTTGGGATGGGAGCCGGACTACTGAATATTTCTTTCGTAAAATTCATTTATGAAAGCCGCTTAAGTGTTTGGGAGGCTTCTAAATTCGTTTCGATTTGTGGTGCGGCGCGTGTGGAAAATTTAATTATCGTTCTCGGTAGTGGACTTCTATCGTTGTTATTCAAGAGGCGTATGTCTGGCGGCCGGTGACGTAAGAGCTAAGTATTTATTGGTATAGACCGATGACCTCCCGACAATTTGACTAGTAAAGTTAATGCGTTAACAAATTCAAGCTTCACTGCCACATTAAGGTGGATCCGCTGTGGTAGCCCGCGAAATTTAGAATTATAATCATTAATACATCTCTCTTAGCTAGATGTGTTCCATAAGAACTTTTCCATCTACTGCTACTACAAGTAAGAGAGATGTATTACTGATTCTAATGATTATGTAAATACATATTTGTTATGGTCGCCAATCATATTTTGATCAAGATACATCCCCGCACACTGACCTGCAAGTCGCAAAATTTAAATTTCGCGGGCGATATCGCGGGTGCGACAGGCATATCGCTGCCGATCGCGCCAGCGATATCGCGCTAGTCTGCACTAGCCTTAAGATTTTTTCTTTTACTTTGTTTTATAATGAGTGTTTTCTTTGTTACTAATCTGCTAGCTGTGTAGCCTTCATTAGCTGGCCTGTGTCACGAATAACTGTTTTACACGCGATGATAATGCTTCCTAATGCACCTATTATTATTTCGTATTACAAAAGAAAATTACTTGGCGATTTATACTGGTTATCATTGTCTGTCGTAAAAAACACATCCAACGGCTTTATTATTTGTTTTTCAGTATGATAAATGCTATAAGCTCAAGTTATGACCTCTTGTCAGGTTTCATAAGGGACCAGTATTGTTTCCCTGAATCAGGATTTGAGGGAGGCAGTGGAATCCCCGCTAGAAACATGCAGATGTCAGCCATTTGTTATTCAAATTCGTACAGACGTCTCGACTCAAACGCACCCTGACATCGCGATGAATATGTAAAAACGATTATGGAAAACTTTTGAGTAACACTAAAACATTGTTTTGTACGATTTTTTGTTAGTGCGTATGAGTCACTGTCAAAAGACACAATGACACAGCACATAGATGGCAAGCAAGATACCAATAGAGATAATAGATAGCTTCACCGACGAGATCGTCTTCCTATATGTAGATACATGAACGTAATTCTAGTAAGACTGATGACTTGTTCTCAGGTGCACATACGTCCTCCTTTCCAGCCACTCACTGCACATAAGTAAAGGTGTTCATAGCGTCCCACTGTGCCAGATCCGAAGAAGAACAGATAATTCTAGGTGGGTTTTTATCGTCTGCCATTGACGATTACACAGCTCTCATTTAAATGCTTAATGCTTGTACGAACAATTTACTTTTAATTAAAGCAAAGCAGATCTTTCCCAGTCCATTGTTGTCGCCAGCAGGGCACTGTTGTGATCTCATTTTATTTGTTCGCTCGACCCGCCGATGGACGGGAGTGAATTGACAAAGATTCCGCTACGCTTTTTAAATGTAAATAAAATTTGTTTTCCTCAGTGAACACCCTCCTATTGTAGGTACCTATGTATGTATGTATGTATTATAAGCCTTAGTGCCTTTGAAATATTTTCGCTGTCACGCGTTGCAGGTTTTCGTCTTTGTCGGGATGCCTTAAGCCTTCCTTCAGACGACGGTGTAATAGAATTGCTGTCAGGATGCAATTTCTTCGTCGACCGTGCCTCAACTTTTTATTAAATTCGACACTGTTCAAATAACTTATTTGTCACACCTATCTGTTTCGATTACGTCGTGTGCACGACAATCGTTTAATATCATCGCAGTTCCTAAATAAATGGTCCGTACGTTTTTTTTAGTTAAGGGGGCGGTGGACGTCAATGTTAATGGAAAACAATCGTGTTTTATTGTACTCGTAAGGTTTGATGGGCATATAAAAGTGCTCACCTTAAGGAAAGGTCCGTGCCTTCACGATAATGTTTGCGGATTCCGTACTTAAGATACCCTTTTAGGTTAGTCCAAAAAAATCAACTCTCCTTTATTCATTCGATATTGCTGCGATCTTCTTCACTACGGGCATTATTTCGATTTATTGTGGCATATCTTTGAAATTACTACAATACGGAACGTAATACTAAACTAGTCAAAACAAAATAGGGCCCACTTGGTTTTTATCATCGAAAATGAAAACTGACAAAAAAATTAGAGAAAAAATAAAAAAAATTGTTGTTCAAAAGAATAATAAGAACTCATAAACATCTAAGTTTTACGGTAAAACACTTGAACTTGCCCATAAATAAGTTTGAAGTAACATACCAACACTTTTTGTGAATAAATCGTGGCGGGCCCTATTTTGTTTTGAGTAGTTTATTTTATTTTTCGTCGTAGACCATTCAGGTGTTCGCTTCTAAAACAAATCACCTGTTTTTAATCGGATAGTTCAGATTATGTCTTAATAAAGTTAACGCGTAGCAAAATTCCCAGTTTATTCCAAGCGTTTCACGAAACTGTTCACTGTTTTACCTGCACTACTTAATAGTTTCAGAGCTGTCTCACAATTTGTGAATTTTAAGCGAACTCTGCTGAAAATTCATTTGTTAGAGAGACTCTACGATACCTCTCTATCGCAACGTAAAATTAATAACGTTTGACACTATTTATATCTCCGTTAATACTCTACAGATTTAATTAAACGTATTTATAATCTATACCTACTTCAATACTAATACTATAAAGAGAAAAAAAAAAACGATTTTTTGTTTGTTGGTTTGTAATGGATAAACTCAAAAACTACATAACTGATTTTAAAAAATCTTTTACCTATAGAAAGCTACATCATCAGCGAGTAACATGGGCTGTATTTTATTTTCATACAAATTTGAGATCCCTACGAAAATTACAATAATGTAACCCGAGGTATCAAAAATTTGCTTATAAAAGTCATTATTTAGCGTGTGCTGCGAAAACTATTGATGGTACTTAAAATAATATACTACATGTCTATAGTACTCATCTTTACCCACAAAAAAGACCCCGAGGCTATATGTCTAAGTATGAAGGCTCCTACACGCGTCGCGACACGAAGGCACCGCTTGTAGCGCTACACGCGGTGTCTTTGTGTCGCGTCGCGTCGCGCGACAAGTCGCGCCAGTATGTAGGAGCCTTTATAAATAAGTCAAAATAACCGTTTTTTGTTAAAATTAGTTAATCAAAACTCGGGTAGAACCGGAAGACGATGACTTTCGTATCATGATATTAATCCTGTTCCAGTTTCATAATCAAGGTGGATTATGTACATGTAAATTCCTTTTTAAATTATTCGAATCGGACCTTTCGTTTACATGTTACGACGGGTATAAAAATGCTAAAGTAAAAATTCCGTGGTGTGAGCGAACAGCCCTACTACCGTGGCCCTACGCTTAGGCTATTAGCTACCTACACATTTTATTTTTGTGGATTAACCCATGGGATTTACTACTTTTAATCCCGTTAGTACGTGCCCGTGGGATATTTTGCGACATCCACGCGGGCGAAGCCGCGGGAAAAAACTAGTAAGTATTTGATATAAATTTAATTTTACGTGTGCCGTAAATTTCATATTCGTATTAATGCTATAAGTAATTTCGCTCTTGTCATTTTATCAATTTCATTATTTTATCTTGTAATTATTATGATTGCTGAAAATAACATAAGGTGGGCACCTTAATAGCCTCACGCTTGAAGCTCCTTAAGGGGCAGATATAATATGATTTTAGTGAATTTTAAATCTGTCTAGCCTTCATATAATGAAAGTAAGTTACCTATGCAAAAAATGTATGTTAAACTAGAACGCATACACATCAATTCTATTTGTGAATATTTTAGTATTGTAGTAAAATACTTTATTAAATAAATTCAGGAAGTAATATTTACCCAAAGCATAAAACACGACATTACTTTCAAACTGCTTAAGATATATTCATGTTTTTTTTTGTATGAACAGACTATTTTATTACCTATCTGTGATTTTTTCGTTACTAAGAATAATATTCCCTATGAAACCGAACGGCGGCGCAACGTGAGCTCGACGCGCATATTTTATTATATTTTATTTGGGAAAATATATGGCCTAGGTTGCCGGCGATTACCCGACCCTTAATCATTGAAACCGTATTTCTTATAACTGGACAAACGTTCCTAGTTTTAATTTAAAAATTATAGACATTTCATAAACATAAACATAGATATTTTATAATCATAGACTGAACAAAGTTAAACCGTCGACACTCGAGTGTGTCCAAGCTCTTTCATATTCATTCCGATGCTAAAAAAAAAAGTTTATCCATATTTATTACCCCGGACTCGGTATCCAAAGTTAGAGAGAAAGTTTCAGGTCAAGGACCTTTCTCAAAACGTTCCAGTAAAGTTGGCGTTGTCTCCTACGATATTTCCGACGACTACTGCATATATAAAACTTATTTTAAACAAAGTGTGATGCCTCGTCGGTCTAGTGGTCGCAAGCGATACTGCTGAGCACGAGGTCCTGGGTTCGATTCCCGGGTCGGGTAGTGTTATTTGGTTAATCCATGTGGAATTTCTCAGTAGCACCCTTTTGTTTTTATTGGAAAATCATCAAATAACTTCTCCCGCTCTGGGCGGAGCGGGAGGGTGTGTCTCTTACTGACTAAAACCCACCCGTATTCCTTCCGTTGCCTGTGTTGACAGGGGCCTCGGTAACCCTTTTGGACTGCCACGCGAACCCCCCTTTTTTTTGAGTTTTGTTCTCGGTTGAGAGCAAAAGACTCGCTTCCTGTTACCTACATGGGACTTATTGATACGTAAAAAAAATCATAGCTGGGCGGAGCATAAGAAAGTGACAGTCACTTCCACATGCGTTAATAAGAGAGTGCAACAATGCGCTGGATCCAAAATAAAACAACGTAAGAGCGCCAAACCAAATAAAAAATGTTTAAAAATTGATTAAGCATATGTATCAAAAATATTTTTAGCCAGAGTTTTACCTAATACGCATATTTTGAATGCAAATTTGCAATGAAAATACTTAGGATTATAGAATTACAGATATTTTCGGAATTCAATTCTATTGAGGAAATTTAACCCAATCGCGAGTCCACTCAGTCAGTGTATTATTAATCAAATAGTCAATAAACATATATCCAAAAAATAAATCCATACACGCTTTAATAGTGAAATAAATGGTTACGAAATAGCCCCCAATTTATGTTGGTATCGCCTTAAACATAACCAGCTAGCGAAATGTGGGTGTACTATAGGTGCACTTCTGCCTAACCCTTATAATTCAGGCGTGATGTTATTTTATGTATGAAAGTGTGAAATATGTAAATGCAAAATCTACACCTATTTAACTACCTGTGGTTACGTAGCTAGATACCTACCTAGATGTATGTACAATAAATGTTATGAGAATGTATTGTGTACACAGAACAGACGTTTAAAGTTCAAGTAAACCAACCACACATTGAAAAAGGAGAGTACAGTCTTCGTCAGTTATAATAACAAAACCCGCCCAGGGTTTTGTTATTATGGGAGCGGGGGGTGTTTCAAACTCTTACTGACTAAAACCCACCCGTATTCCTTCCGTTGCCTGTGTTGCCAGGGGCTTCGGTAGCCCTTTCGAACTTCCACGCGACCCCGGCAGGAGCGCTGGGCTCGTATTTTTTTTTCAAACTCCGTTCTACACTAGGCCATCTCAAGGTAAGGTAAGGTATTACCATCGATGTGCAGTCGATTGTACGTAGGCAAGCGTTTCGCTGTGGATCACTTTTGCTCCTTGAAACTAAGGGCGTAAGGGCGAAAAGTGGTCGACATGAACGTTCGCGGTTCTACAATGCTTCTGCGCAGCATCGCTTGTCGCTTGCGCAGGCTTTATTAACGACGCATTTATTTTTGGTTTCATAAGTAAGATTTATGGTGAAGAAGGTTAGTTGAAATAGTATAAAATTAATCAATCAGTAATAGGTACTATGAAATCATGCTTGACTGTTGTGTAAGAGCGCATTTGTCATTTTGGTTTTCTTACTCGTATATGTTGTCAATATAATTATTTTGTAATGCCATGACCTTTGTTCTCTTGTATTGTTTTATTATGTTTGACGCGTAAACAATATAATTTTATAAGCTAGCGATTACCTTCATTTATTACCTGATATTAATTAATTAAGTTGTCAAATATCAAGAAGAATTTATTTTTTTTAATTTAATTCTATCGTCTTAACATTTTATTTTACAATTTGTATGTATATAAAAGTTTAATTAAGTTTTTATATTTTATTTTGTTATTGTTTTGCGTTTAGAGGTCACTGGTCAAAAAGTATCTGAGTAGGTACCTAATGAACTCAGAATAATGATGCATGTCCAATTTACAAAACTCACATCTTAGTCTGTTAATGAAGTACCTACTTAATGTATTTTTTATATGAAAAATTTGCATGAAATCGTCAGAAATAAATCAATTGAATGTGTGAAGAATGGTAAGCGAAGCGCCAGCATCGGCCATTCTCTACGGTAGCCAAAAACACTGGCCAACGCAAGGCAAACATTGTTACTAACGTAATTTGTTATCTGTAGATGTACACATTCGATAGATACAGATTAAAAAACACGCTACGGTTCACTAACTTTTTAAATAAATCTCGGGACACCAGACAAGGGTCCGACCAATTCGTTGTTTCTCGAATGTTTATTTCCGCTGCCACGTTTCATTATTATTGCGAATTTAGATCGGTCAAAACTTTATTCTAATATAGAAATTATAATTTTGAATTTGAAAATACACTGAAACGAAAACGAAAGAAAAAACACTTGTGTTCATTATCATTATCACAGTATTAAAGCTAAGTATTTATTTCATTCTATAAACAAACATTACTTAAGTACTATAAATCTTAAATCCTAACTCTTTAACTATCCACACTTCCATACTAATATTATCCCGGGTCGACAGCGCGTTGTATTCCACGCGCGCCTCAAAGAGATGTCTTCAGCACATATGTAGGGGTCCACTAGGGCCGATGCCTGCCGGGGTCGCGGGAAGGTACTAATGGGTCACCGAGGCCCCTGGCGACACAGGCAACAGGAAGGAATACGGGTGTGTTTTAGTCAGTAAGAGTCTGACACACCCTCCCGCTCCGCCCAGAGCGGGAGAAGTTATTTGATGACTTCCCATCAAAAAAAAAATACTGATATTATAAATTCGAAAGTAACTCTGTCCGTGTCTGTCTGTCTGTCTGTCTGTCTGTCTGTTATCTTTTCACACATAAACCACTGAACGGATTTCGATAAAATCCGCGGGCAAAAGCTAGTAATATAAAATATAATAGAATAGAATATAATACTCTTTGTTATGTACCTATGCCATATATTTATTTAATATGATATAATATAATATTATAAATGCGAATTGGCGGATTTGGATGAAATGATTTGGCACATGCGTAGACCAAGACTTGGATTAGGATATAAGATACATTTTATCCCGATATTCCCACGGGATCGAGACTTATGCGGGTGAAACGGCGGTGCCCAGCTAGTATAATAATATAAATGCAAAAGTGACTTTGTTTTTTTGTTTGTTACGCTTTCACGCTAAAACAGCTGAACGGATTTGGATGAAATTGGGCACATGGGTAAACCATGACTTGGATTAGGACATAGGATACTTTTTATACGCTTTTCCCACGGGATCGTGACTTATGCGGGTGAACCCGCCGGGCGCAGCTAGTTCTATAATAACAGAGACAGAGTAGTTAGGAAACACCGAATTTATGCAATTTGAAAACATAATTAAATTTTTGACGCGTAAAAGTGTTTTTTTAAACCAATTTACAGAAATAAATATCATTTATTTAAAAGCATTTTGGTTTGTGACCTCTCCTCGCCACCTTTCAGAGCGTGGTCCTTACACAAATTAATTATCAATATGAAAAGACTTATCTCTAAGCGAGTCATTGACCCCTATTATATCGGATAATTAACTTCTTAGAAACCTTTTGCCGAATTTCTATTTGGAACATCACAAGTTGAGATTTTCTCCCCGAAAATCTGAAGATTACATCAGGAAAATTTAAGCACAAATGTCGAACGTAGACCCTGAAACTGTTGTGGTTAACGTTATTCACCTATTTCATGTAAAACGATCGTTTTATTCTGAAGTATTGTATGTAGGGGTTGTCTAAATATTATCTAGAATTCTATTCAGGCTGGGTTGGTGTTTGGCTGGGCTGAAGGCTGACACGACGTCATTACGCTTCGGAAATAGGCACTTTTCCCCTCGTTAGCAACTCGACGCTGTCCCCACTCCGCTATCAAACTACATTCATACTAAACTATCGTATGTGTGCTCTTCAATTAACGACACCTTTTTACGGGGTATTATGTTATAAAAGAGTTGTTTTTTCTATTCATTTACGTCTGTACCTAACTGCAAAAATTGTGGGTAAAAAATCAAGTCAACGGATTTACTTGCATTGAAATCAAATCAAAAGTCATTTATTCAAATTAGGCTGAGAATCA
This sequence comes from Atethmia centrago, assembly GCA_905333075.3. Lineage (NCBI taxonomy): Eukaryota > Metazoa > Arthropoda > Insecta > Lepidoptera > Noctuidae > Atethmia > Atethmia centrago. The sequence goes on along the minus strand of HG995374.1, from coordinate 21,450,511 downwards.
GCACTTTTTGCCAACGTCAAAATGTTGGGCATTGGCTAGACTGTCCGATTTATCTACCTTTTACTGATGATCAACATTTCCAAGGTTTATTTAAGGAAGGAGTTAATAAAAAAATAATTGTCAAATTCTTCCGTTACATTTTTTTTTAATAATATTTATCATTTATACAATAGAACACAGGATTACATAATTAGATAGCAACCAAAAACCACTAAGGTTTAAACTTGTGTTTAAACTTAAATAATAGAGAAGTACCTACTAAAGGTGCTTTTAACACAACATTTGATTAAAGGATTAACAAATTTTAGGAATCTTACGAAGATTCCAATTTTTACGACGTTCCATAATCCATCTTCGCGTGCTCAATACTTCCATCATCTTAGCAATTTTAACTTTAAAGGATTTCCACATAAAGTTCATTTCAGACCAACACGTATAAGACCTATTAATATGAAATTCTTTTGTTCTTAATTAATGTTCGGTAGAGCACAAAGCTGCGATTGTGTATTTTTTCTGTAGTCTGTACAGTACTGTACGGTTATTGCTGGAGTTTTAATTTCTGTAGTATTAATTATAAGGGTGCCGGCGATTATGCAGCTTAATTGGTACCTTTGTTCTGGTTCAGAAGGGCGGAAAGGGATTTAAGTTTTAAAATACCACTTTGGATCGCGTTCAACCGGTTTCTTAATCAACGTCTGGGTTATTTACGTAAGTTTTGTATTTGAAATATCGCTCTTAGTTTCGAAGCTATTTGCATATTATGTCTGCCTAGTGGTTTTGCAGAAATAAAATTGTAAGATAAATATGAATAAATTTCAAAGAATTTCTTCACAGAGTCGTTCTATATGTAGTATATGACGTAAATCGTCGTTAGTGTTATTGCCAGTTATTCATATTCATCTAATTTAAGTCACGCTGTTTTACAATGAACATAACTTACGCCGTTAACGAAGTTTATCATAATTATCATAAATTGCTTTTTATTCCGGGTTCCTTCACGCGACCTTCGAATTTGGGTATAATATTTGATCTAGCTAAGTACGTCTTACGTTGACTTACGGCGTTGTTGTCCGCCAGTTTACGTGAAGTACGTAAACTCGTCCAAGTGGTCTTTAAAATATATTTGTTTTAGATATAATGAATAACTATTTAACTAAATGTCATTAATGTAGAGGTGTTAATATTAATAATTGACTTTACAATTATTGTTTGAAACGCTGAAGTAGGTGCTTACTTAACAAATTTAACGATCACTTAACGCAAACTTTGTAATAACTTCTTAACGATTTGCTAACATTAGGTCACTCAACGTTGATGCAACAGTAGACTTAGATAAACAATGGAACAGTTTAGCAATCACAAACGTCCGTGACGTGCAAATAAAAGAAAGAAATCCAGCAAAGTCGACATTCCGTCGCTGTTTAGCTCTGGGTCTCATCCCAAAACCGGTCAAGCCGAAATTCAAGATGGCCGGCTTGGCGGGAATACCTACAATTACTACATTGACATTTGCGTTCGGGCGCGTTCGGTTCATGACGCGCGTGACCTTCACCTCGATCGCAGGTGAACGCGCTTGGAACGCACCGGTAATATCTCGGGTGCGTCGACGCGTTTCGTTGATATCCCGCCGGTCTTAATAGTAATATAAATGTTTCCACATGTGTTAATTGATCACATTTGTCAAAGACGTCTCTAGTTGCGACGGTTTACTTTTTGTCGGTCTTGAAGGAAATTCTAACTTCTCACTAACGCCAATTAATTATTCACACTTGCAAAACTTACCAGACTAATTCATAATTGTTGTTACGAATAGAATAATATACTATCTTTTGTAAGCACGTGCTCGATCGTCTGTAGATTCTAGATATCGGAGCACTCTAGCACCGCGGTAACTTTATTTGGGTTAATATTGACTTTGTCCAATATCTCTACATTAATCGTGTTTGGATACACTGCAGAACACAATCGACTTTGTCAGTAAACATTCGACAGAAATTCGTTGTCTTGTGTCTCAATTATTGCATGTTTTTTCCGCGCCGTCGGTTTTTCGTGACAGCACAGATCCTGATAAGGTTTTCTTATTGTTCTAGTCAGTAACTTTATTCATTACAGTAATAATTACTGATTTATCGCGTTCTTTTTCAAGGTTTGCCAGTAACTGGAGGCTATTTACTTAATATTATTCATAATATTAACATAAATTATGAGAAAAATCTCGGTAAGTTCTTCATCTTGTTGCGTTAATTAACAAAACAAGACAAGCTGTAGGTAGGTATATTATTTTATTTGCATTATTTGGTAAATTGTCTAATAATTAAATTAAACTACTACGTAGTACCAAAATATAAAAATTATAATTATATAAACTTATTAGGTGGCAATGGCAACACTTCACAAAACGTCACCCTACATTAACGTATCACAAAAAAACATGTTCTAAAGTATTCCAGAATGTTACTGATGTTTGTAGATTGGGTGTGAAGCAAGTAAGTCGCACGGTGACAGCTGCCACTCAGCCATGAAGTGGTGACGGCTACTAAATAGAAGCCAACTTAAGGCACAGCGTACGGGTACTATTTTTGGACGAATCTGCAGCGAATATGGATCTATATTTAGTAATTACCGTTTGATTGCCTGCCCAGGCCGGCGAAATGAGATGAGAATTAAACGGAGAGAGATGAGGCATCCGTGTGCTAAAAATATATTTAGAACCAAAAACGATTAAGAGTAATTTTGAAGACAATTTCAAGACCTTTCCAATGATTAATTGTCAGCTATTCGTTAAAAAGCTTTAGAGAAACAATCTGCGGTTATGAAACAAAAACAAACGTGCTTTAATTCGACGACAGCGCTGTCTACACGTTCTGAAGAGCCGAAAGATTTAAATACCTTAATGCTTGTTTTGTCTGCACTATTTAAATCTTTAATGAGTTTGTCTTTCATCGACTCATTCATAATACTTATCCTTTATTTTGTGTATTTAAATCTAGTCTCATTGAAAGACACTTCTTAGTAGTACATTGACCAATTTTTAACAAATGTTTCAACTAATAAGAGTAGATCTTAAATTCTTGACTGTCTTAGTGAAAAATTGACTCTGTCAAGGCTAGTCTCATTAAACTATGTAATATCGTTCTTTGCCTTCAGTTTAAGTGAAACTGTTTAAGACAAAAGCGTTACGTCACTTGAGTCTAGGGTAACTTATTGTCTATTACAAACTTTTTTTAAATCAATTTTATAAGTATTTTCAAAACGTTCGACCCTTTAAAAATATATGTCGAAATATTGGTATTCTATAAAAGTTCGACTTCTATTTATTTAATTGATTTATTTCAGAATAAAAATTGTTGAAGTTAATTTAACTTTTCTTCAAAAATACAGTAGGTTGGTCTGCCATAAAATTTTATAGAAATATAGTTTATAGGCCTCTAAGTAATTTAACAGGATACTGTATTATATATTAGCTTTGGCAAACCTATTTGAGTCTATTATTAAACGTATTATGCTAATGATAGGGCCTGAAACTTCTACTTATCAATAGTTTCGTTGATCGTTCCATTAGGTGTGGAGCAAATACAAACAAAGGAGGATCTCATACGATGGAGCTTCAAGGCCAACCGGTTTAACACTTATCTTCATGGATATAATTATACAAATAAATTGCTTCTAGGCTACATCACTAGTTTACATGTTTCCTTTAATGGCTCTTCATTTAATTAAATTTATTAATAGGCTGTCTAGTGACAGGAATTTATAGACATGCATCTAATGTTAAACATTGCAAGAGTTGTAGTTATAACTTGATTTATTCTAGATTGAATACAAGATGTTGTCACATTCAAGAAATCCAGTAATATTATATATTATAAGAAATAGTTATAAAACCATATCATATTCTATTAATAGCACAGTTTTAGGTAGCATCGAAAGATCTATCTGAAACTTCTTGTTGCTTGAATAACTACTACGAGTAGATCTTGAAATAGGAACGTGTGAGTAAGGCTGAGGCTACATTAGACCGCGACGCGACCTGCGACACATGAGCGATTAAAACAAATAAATGAATGCTCACGTATATGGCTACACCGTACATCAAATATTACTAGCGATCGGAGCAACATTACTGTAATCGCGGCTTCGGCTACATCAACATATCAGCGAAATTAGCCGCATGAATCGCTCATGCTAATTCGTTGTGTAGCATTTGTACTGTAGCCACGCCATCGCCGAATATACGCCGAATTTTCGCTTATAATTATAGATGCTGGCGGGAAAAATTCCGAATCATTCCCGTCGAATACTTCGGAAGTATTCCGAAATATTCTGAAACTTTGGGAATATTTCAATTGTCAAAAAAAAACCGGGAAAATTGTATTAACCTATTAAAAGTCACTGTACTCGATTGAGTACAGCGTAACGAAGTAAAATAATAAGGTGTATCACTTAAAATTTACAAGATCTGTAATTTACACTTCTGGATAAGGCTGTACTCAATTGAGTACAACATACTTTAATGGGTTAACAGTAATAAAAACAGAACGGATTTCAATAAAGTTCCGTCTATAATGAAGTTGGTTCTATGTTCTAAGATTTTATTGAAGAGGTTGGTTTGAGGTGCTCCGGCTTCATTGAAGTTGGTTCTATCTTTTTACTTAAATATTTTTATCTCAACATTTGTTTATGTCACGTATACATATAGTGACTATAGTCCGTCATATGAAAGCGCGACCTGAGAAAAAGAGGTTAAAAACAAAAATTTTGTATGTGGTATTACTAACTAGTAGGAGAATTATTTCTTGACACTTAAATTTTTTTTGTTCCCTACAATTGCGGCTGAATAATGTTGCCAATTAAATTTTAAAAAAAACTCCATGTCGCGCTTTCATTAGACGCACCCTAGTAATATTGTTCTAAAAACTGCATCAAAAGCGGTTTAACGCGAGATAATCGCGGACAAACATACACACCTACATACGGTTCAAACTCATAACCTCCTTTTTATTGAAGTCAGTTAATATATATCAAAACCTACTCCTAAGTATAGCAAATAGGTACTTTTCTGAAAACCGCATCAAAACGTGTTTGCTTGCAAGGTTTGCCTTTATTTGTTTTTATTGACTTTTATACGCGATATGTAGATAAGTAGGTAATGATTAATACATATCTATGTGACTCGCGAATACTCGGGATGCGAACAGAAGAGCTATATACAAACTAATCAAAAACATAGGTATCCCTTTTTCAAAAAACAAATCAAATATGCTCGGTGGTTTTTTATTCCAAAACTAAGTACCTAACATTTAGAAAAAGAACATTTGCAAAAATAGCACAAAGAAATAAAAATCCTGTTAATCGCAGGATAACATATTTACCTATAAAAATATCAACATAATATATTATATTATACTTAATCAATCATATTTATAATAAAATAAACATTTATATTTTACTTACTTATGTGCCACTGAAAAATAAATTCACCCACCACACAACAAAATAAACACGTTTATTCCTGAATAATTCGGTCGAAATATTCCGCGGAAACATTCGATTGCGGGGTATGAATCTTTCGCCGCGGGCGAAAACTTCCGGGGAGCATCTCCCCTCTTACCGCACCCCGCACCGCCATCGCCTGCATCACCGCTAACAAAGAATTTCAAATAAATGTCACTAGATGGCACGACATTTATTGATCTATGATTGAAGTGTAATTTCAAAGTTTTTGTTGACTTTTATAAGGTTTATTCATACATAATCAACAAATAATAATCATAATCACACCAAATTATGTAACAATAAGCTCTTAGTACAAATTTCAAAGATGATTGGAATGCACAATTAATATTTATACCAGTAGATGGCGCTGTATTAAATTTCAAAGGTTAGATCTCGATTTTTTAAATTTTGTTTTGTATCACTGATAATAGGAGTAAGGAGTACGTAGCAGCAGTACAAAAGTACAGTGTGCTTTTAACGTCATCTATTCGGAATAAAAGTATAATGTAACCCTTCTTGCAAAGTCGCTACTAACACCATCTATTGGGAACGAACGCGATTGATGTACAAAAATAGCTAGAATTGCCAGATGAAATCTGCTCTTTACGTCGGGACATTTCTTTGTATGGGATGAGGCATCTGTATGCTAGTATCGACGCAAAATACGATATTTCAGCAAAAAAAATAAAAATTTCAATAAAATTCATTTTGAATAATTCTGATATAAAGAAACTTTCCCAGAAGTATTCCGGAATTATTCAGAATATTTCAGAAGTTTTGCAACTATACTTATAATGTAGCCATACCATGTTTATCTCGTTTCGCTCCATCAGTCGCATCGCAAATCGCTGCCTACTGTAGCCTCAGCCGGACTTTTTATTCCACGTGTAAGCTTTTAATCGGTCAAGGACAGCTAAAGAGTAACAATTGATGTTCCATTGTTTGGCACCGCATAGGGTACGCGCCGGGCTTCATAAGTTAATATACCTATTTGCTAAATTAAAAATGAAGCTAGTCTGTAGGTTGGCAGGCTTTATTTTAGATTTATGAAGTAAACATCTAAAGTAAATAACTTTTATAGATTTAATCCCCGTATTGTAAGTTTTTCTGAACGATTAACCGAAGTCAACAAATAATTTTCTGATGTCTTGGTTCTGTTTGCAGCTTTTATTCGATTATTTTATTAGTATAGTAAAAACGAATATGCTTTCAAGGCTTTTCTTAAATAATTAGTACGTACAAAATTAAGTTACATTAAAATTACTTATTAGTCTTATAAGCTAGATTGTAATTAATTATTAAGAACCTGGTTCTTTATAATAAAGGATAAATAAGGCTTGTGCAGACTGAGGCGCTCGCGATATCGCCTCAGTCTGCACGCGCCTTTACTGCCTGTCGCGCCCGCGATATTGCGCTAATCTGTACGAGGCTTCCTTCACTCGTTAGCCACACATATTAATTATAAAAACATAAATTTGATGTTAAGCCGGCAAAGCATCAGGCCAAAAAACCTGAAAATGATGAGGCCATATACCTCTAATCTGATAATGAGTACATTTGACCATTTGCGATAGCATAGGACCGTATTAAAAATGAACGATTATCGTCCAGCAAGGTACGAGATTATCTATGTATTTGAATATAAAATAAAATCGAGGTGACTGAGGTCAAAGGTGTTCATACGACCTTGAAGTTCGTTGCGCGAACATATTATTATATATTGTACTACAGCTATTCATTAAGTTTATTTATTGTGATACGTTTTTAAGGTTTTCATTTTACTTTTAAAGTATTTAGTTTATGATTTACTTTGTTCGAAAGTAAGTTATTTTGCCTGAAATAATTAATTAATAATCTATGTTTGATAGAGTTCCAAAGTGCTTAGTTTTTTAGCCTACTCATTTATCTTGATTACGTAAGTTTTGTTTACGGTTTCGGCCGAAAGCAGAAGAGGAGTCGAATACTTGGTATCGGTTTTGGCTTAAAATCGTGTTTCGGTACCGACCGAAAGAAGTCTTAAGAGTCCGCTTTAGTCTTTTTTGTCTTCTTTTTTTGAAATGACGAGGTACAGTTATCAATTAAAGTTGTATCACAAAAATACTGCAATCTTGTTTCCAGTAAAGCAATCCAATTCAGCCGGGGATGATTGACATACCGTGCCGTGTACATCGGAAAATTGCGAGTTACCAGAGGGCTCGATTCCGTCGTATTATGATTTATTAGTCGAATCCCATTGCCAACTGTCAACCCCACAGCGAACAGAATTGAACCGCTAACGAGATTAAATGGTAACCGACTAAATTGCCGATGCTAATGTCGCAGGAAATAAGACTTTGTTCTGTATATCTATCTTCAATGCTAATTAAGATATTACTATGATACGAGGATAAATCTTTTAAATTTGTTTGAAAACTGGTACCTAAAACAAAGCGCTAAAAATCAAATAAAAGTCAATTATTCAAATTAGGCTGGGAATCAGCACTTTGTGAACGTAAAAATTACATAAGACAGTCAAAACGCCGTCCCTTCACCACTTCCTAGTGCTTTAGCTGGGAAGAAGAAGTGACGCAACAAACTCCCCAGCAGCACAGCTGTCTGTTCAGTTAGAAAAACTTTATTATATACAATGGTATGCAAAGTAATTAACATAACGAAACACGAAACATTAATTTAGATACATTTCTAGAAATAACTACGAGTACCTAGTTTTATTAGGATCGAAGCATTGAATATAGGTTAATAGAATAGTAACACTTATTGAAACCATATTCTGGGTCTCGACCATTCTATTTTAACCGTCCTAAAGGGACGCCGAAAATAGTCCCAAAGCGGAGTGTTTCAGTGTTAGTTAAGACCCATTTTCGGAGACACCAAGCTAGGGGTGAATGTAAATAAGATTTGAATTTTAAAGCAGGTTAGACACGCGTGGTGTATTAGCGGTGGGCACTCATAGGAGCCTTGAGCCTCGCGTGTTAGTCGTGTTACTACGCATTTTTTGTCCCAAATAATATAATGCCACGGCTTTTTAGAGTTTCTAATGTAGCGAGGAATGTTTATACGCGATGTTTAAACTTTTTTGTGGCATAACGTGTGCCTTTGTCCTGGAGTCATGTGAGGTTAACATTCGTTAAAATGTTCGTCGAGTTTAGACGCTCGTTTTAATCGTCGACTCCTTGACTCCACCGCAGTGTTTTGTTGTGTTTTATTTTTTCGAGTTTTTTGTTCTTCTAGTTTCTTTTTTATTCGTAACATGAACAAAAACGAGTTTTTGAGTAAGCACCTTGATTGGATTATAGAGTTCAGGTATTGATTTTACATACGAAATTTGTTTAAAAAAGCCTTTTATTTTTCCTTATAATATAATGATTATTTAGGTGCTTATTTAACTTAAGTATTTTATTTCTGTCTTTATTTACATAACATTAAAAAAAGGTTTAAGTACTTACGTGTTCATACATTTTATGAAAATCACGACGTAGGTGACTGGTCTTTGTTTTCTGCACGACAGCTTTTCAACTCGGTTCGGTTCGTATAATATTGTAACTGGAAACTCCCCTTGCATTCCATGAATGGGATCCCATATTTCCGGAGTGCGAGATCTCATCAAAATCGAATCAACGGTTCTGGATAATAGGGCGTACATAGCATACATACACTTCACGCATACTCTTAATAGGGTGTAGGTATGGTTCCTATGTGATATAAAATTCATTTTTTATCTTAAGTACGTAAGGGTCTACCATAGCAGTAGTTATGGTGATTCTTTTAAGACGCTGACAACACCTAAACCGCTGTCACTGTCAGATTGCATAGAAAAGAAAGAGAAGCGTGATGACAAAACGCTTGTAATTACTTGCAAAATATGAAGCAATTACCTATTTACTCAAAATTGAGTTAATCGAAAATAAAAAACAACCAAGTTCTGCATTCAAATAAGACGTTTTTGTTATTAATTAAATACGTAACGTATGTTAATATTTAATACAGATATTTTGAATTAGAACTCAAGAGGTTAGTTTAACGTTAGTTTGTATCGAGAATTTTTTTTTCAAAACGTGTTTGGTAACAACCAAGTTCTGGGAAATATGTTCAAAATTAACATATATATTTTCCGCTACCACAAACTATACAGATTTGCCAATTTTTTTTCTTACGAGAAGCCTATTTAGGTCAATTGGGTATTGTCAGCGCCTTAAGCCTGCGAAATTCTTCTTTGCAAAAAAGTAAGGAATTTTGAATTTCGCGACAACTACGATGGAAGAATCATCTTTAAAAGTAATGCTTATGTGAGTTTGACAAGTTGTCAGCCTCAAATTCTCAATTCAGAAACCGGGTGTTAGTACCAAAGTTTTTTCATTCATTCATATTTCGAGTACGGATAATTTATGGTTCTAATAGCTGCGCCCCGCGGTTTCACCCGCATAAGTCTCGATTCCTTTGGAATATCGGGATAAAAGTATCCTATGTCCTAATCCAGGGGGCCAACCATCACCTCTTATAGCAGTATTATTATAATATTACTTCACAGTGGAAAAGTGATGGAGCTGTATAGCTCCATCTCTTTCTCACGCTGAAGTAATATTGAAATAATACTGCTATAAGAGGTGATGGTTGCCCCCCAGGTCATGGTCTACCCATGTGCCAAATTTCATCCAAATCCGTTCCGCCGTTTTAGCGTGAAAGCGTAACAAACGAACGACAAACTCATTTTCTTCATTAAGTTAGGATACTCGTAGTTAGGATTCTCTAATACATTGCTTATTGCCTGTCACATTAGTTGATAGATTTCTAAGAATTTCAGTAAATTAATAAATCTAAGTTATTCTAGAATTTGTGTTTGCTGATGTTGAAATTTAGATCTAAGAGAGAATATTAAATAGCGAATCCATACTACTAACTTAACTAGAACTTATTTAAATTCATAATTTAAAGTGTTACTGATATTTTCACAGAATTTTGAATGTCACACTGTTTCATAATCTGAATAATGATAAATGATTTATTTTCTGTAAGTAGGTTTGTACAAACACTTTTACACGTCAATCATATTTTTATAATAAAGCTAGATGAGGTCGGCGTTTCCTATCTGACTACTCTGAGAAGAAAGGCCGAAACAAACTCAGAGGTCACAGTCTCCTTTAAAGTCCAGACATAATCTTGGTCAGATCATGTGAAGGCCATGTAGATTGGTGTCTGAAATGGTCCTTTTGAGGAAAGAACCACACAGATTGAGTGGACCTGTCCAGTCAGTGCACGCATTTGTCAGTAATCGTGCAGCTCAACTCAGAATTTAAGGAGCTCAAATCTGTATCTACACATCATCATCTGCCTAGCCTTTTCCCAACTATGGTGAGGTCGGCTTCCAGTCTAACCGGATGCAGCTGAGTACCAGAAATTTACATGGAGCGACTGCCTATCTGACCTCCACAACACAGTTACAGGGTACCACGATGTCCCTTGAAGACTGGTTGTCACACTTTCCGGCTTCTGACTACCCGTAACGACTGTCAAAGATCTACAAATGTTATATCTATTTATACCTACAAATATTATAAATTAAAGTCGCTTTTCGTGTCTGTCTGTGTGACTGCGTTGTTCTTGTAAACTACGCAACGGATTTTGGTGCAGTTTTCACCATTAAGGGGACTACAGGAGCTAAACGCAAGTTTTATAATGCCTCAAAGTATAATATGATCCACTGCAGTAAATAAAATCAGAAAAATATATTATATACTTCAGGATATACATATGCTAGGTAGACAGTGTGTTGAAAACATAATACAACTAATATAATACGTTAGAAAAAAAAATCGCGAAGATACCTCTAAAAATTTCTTTTAACGATTAAAAACCGAACAAATATACATACTGTTTTTTTTTTCAGATTATTCTACGGGCAACATATTAGCATAATAGTGTTTTAAGTATTTTTTTTATCCAATCACTCGATTTTTTGTAAATAGATAATGCTTCATATTTTGCAATAAATTACCAGCGTTGGATCATCACGCTTCTCTTTATTTTCTATGCAGTCCGACAGTGACCGCGCTTTAGCTGTGGTCAGTCTCTTAAGTATTTTCGGAATTAGTTTTTCGAATTTATTTCCGGAAGGTTTATGTGAATAATACATTCATTTTAGCTTCTTTATAGCACAGCAATATCAGTGCATTGCAAGCGAAGCAAGGGCGTGTCACTAGTGTTAAATAAATACCGAACTTCACTCAATTTTATAAATCGTAGTAAAAATATAAGTATGATTTTTTTTCAATGCGAAATGTAAGAAATGGGCAATCCTATTTGGAAATGAAACTTGAATGCGGGTAAATCGTTTATTTCACTGCTCGTAGCCGATAAGTGAACAACTTTTAAATGTACTATTGAAATACTCTACCATTTAAGTAGGACATTTCGTATTTCCAGTTCCTATTCAAATTTTTAAAGAGGTCAGTAGGACTGACCTCTTTAAAAATTTGAATGAATTTGTATTGGAATAAAAGAAGTTTTTATCTAACATTATATAACAATATCACTTCTGTAATCCCCGAAGGGTTAAGCAGTGTAACTATAGTAGGTACACCTACATTCCGCTAGTTATGTTTAAGTCCCATGTAATAGAGGGCGAGCCTATTGCCATCAACCGGACACAAATCCAAATTCCGGGCTGGTACTGAGAAATTTAGTGATGGAAAAACCTAATGACACTGCCCGACCTGGGAATCAAACCCAGGACCCCCATGCTCAGCAGTAGTGCTTCTGACCACTGGACCAACGAGGCAGTGTATCTATAATGTCTTTTGTAAAGGAACCGGTCATGGGCTTGCAAATAAACGAGACTCCTTTGAGCATCTGAAAATAGGCCACGGAAACGATAGGACGAAGAACAATACAAGTACAAAGTATTGTTTTAAAGCTAAAGCTCGCAAAGAGCTTATTCAATTTAATAAATTAAAAGTTTTAGTAATGGATACGTATGTTTAAGACCATTAATCTAACAAGAGTACTGAACAAACTTGCTTGCAAGTTCAACAAGAGCTTTTGGCGATAAACTTTTCTTATAAAGTTAACAGGGTTCTGTAGCCCTAGTTTCTAATACAGCAAAACCTTTCTAAAGTTTGTGTGTTGCAGTATTCATTACTGCAAACTTTTGAAAATATTTTGCTGTGAAAAGACATCGATCAAAATGTAAAAGGCTCAATTTAGTCCAAAATAAAGGGTTCACCGCAAACGCTTGTCACCCTTTATCATTTTTTATCTTTTTGGTGGTGGCTTGATGAACATGGTAACACACGGCCTCTAGTGTGCCATCGGGCCAGGGTGAATGTAACGATTAAAATTTCAAAGACCGCTTGTGTATGCCATGCAGACCGAAATAGCGTTCCCTCTCGGTAGATTGACGCTCACAGAACTACCACCCGATTTCAGTGCCGTTTGAAAAGTGTCGTGTCATGCAAATTTTTACTCTATTGTTTTGTCAGTAAAATCTAATGTTGTAGAATAGGGACTACAAAAATATGTTGGTAGACTTACGCGGGACGTGTGTTACTTACGATGCAGGAAACGAGGGGAGATACTACTGTATATTTGCCGAGTGTCTGCCGCGAGATTTGTATCGTATTGTACATTTGTTGTCGAGCACTGAATACCAAGATGATGTCACGTTTTATGATGTGCGTGATTGAATAAGGCCTTTAAATTTTAAGATAAAATAATTCTTCTTAACTTTGACGGGTGGAGGTCAAATGTGGTTTATGGGTGTGGGAAACAAATTTATGAACTTTGTTTTTTTAATTAGGTACCTACCGATTGATCATCACTTCTACATCAATAAAAGGTCACGATGAAGTTACATATTAATAATAATTCTTAGGAAATTAATAACAACTAAGGCGTCGTTCACGCTGCCCCGCGCCATGCAACGAGGAGCGAGATACACGGCCGCGTGTGATTTTTTTACATACAACACAATTTTTATTTTTTTATTTTGTAAATATCACGCGCGGCGGCCGCTTGCGCCCCTGTAGTTGCGCGGGGTAGTGTAAACGACGCCGAACATGGGCTTATTTTTAGACTTTATGTTAGGTATTTGCGTCTCAGTATCTCAAATTGTTGGCCCCTAAATCTCGTCAACAACAGACATAACGTTGATTCATTGCCAACAAAGACCTGAAGTACTCCATACGCACAACAGAGCATGTGGTCAAAACAATTCGCGGCCCGATTACATAAGCTGCTCCAATTCTACTTATAAATTCCTAGACGTCACCTCCGTTGCCTCCGTATGATATCACTCGCGTAATCTGCGCCATTCCGTCCGTAATGGCGCGAGTGAGTCGCGCACCATTCTCACGTCGACGACGGCTTTAGTATCCCGCGCCATTGCCGAGCCGCGCGCCGGACATCCGCCACGCCACGCCGCGCCATTCCACGCCATTCCCCGCCAATGCCAACTGTCGCACCATACAATACCCTCCAAGGCGTCGACGTTTTGTTTTGTTTAATTGAAAATTTTCGTCATATCGCGGCCTATTGTCTTGTAAATAAATGTCCACGAAATGTGAAATTCTGCTAGTCATTTTCGTGGTCGACGATACGGTTCGTTATTTCGGTTGTAAGACAATACTGTATAGACCTACTTACAGTGTTATGAATAACACCTGCAGGCTTAGCATGACACTCTCTATTTCTTCGAAGAATAGAAACGGCTCTTTCCATACAAAGTGACATTTCGTTTCTCCTTTTTTGACATCCCACCGTAGAAATCCTTCTACATAAAAAAGGACCTAGACAAAGATCGTTATAAACGAAAGACAAGATGAGAGATTGTAGAAGGATTTCTTCGGTGAGATGTCAAAAACTTGCGAAATCGATACAACTACGAAGGTCTTATCATAAAAGATCATGCATAAGTAACGAAGCCTCCACGTTACTTTTCACCGACATCTCTTTGAGTAGTTTGTCTAAACTCTAAAGAGATGAGGCAAAGGAACTCGAAATTCCACTTAGAATGTTACTTGAGCCAGTAATAGTGAGGGGCAAAGCGTAACTGTCGCTGGTCAACGGTTAGTTAACAGGGTGTTGCTATCATCGCGTAGCGTCGCAGACTACATTCGGTTTAATGTATAAGCTGTTTACATTTTACTACATAATATGCTCTCACATGACTTTTTCACTGTCATTGACCTCGACTACTGAGCTTTTAACCGCGTTGAACATACTCAACTCAATTGGTTTAAATTATTTATCGGGGTACGCGCTACTGAACTTGATGAAGGATACTTTGAGGGGAGTTCAGTTGCAAGTTGTATATACAACCACCATCAATGAGTTCGTTGAGTGTCAGTTAAATCAAAAATATATAAATCATGGTGTAGTTGTGGTTAACATTATTTTTTAAATTCGAAACTCGAAGTGTTTAGAACAGATTTATTGTGAATAATTTTAAATTCACATTTATAAACGAGGCAACCGTTCGCTCGGAATTCTTCCCGTCACGAGTCACGACGCTCGAACAAAAATGAAATACCCACCGTCGGCGTCGCTTGGCGGGCATTTGAAAATCATTACCATAGAGAACACAATATTAGGCGAATGATTTAAACAATTTAACTTTTTCTACTAGGTACTTATCATATTTTGAAACTTTAGCATAAATTATTATTATAAAGATCCATATTTATTCATTTTGAAGCAAAACTAAGTCGAATGATTTTAGAGCTTTTCAATTCGCTTGACTAAACCACACACTGGAACAATTTGCAAATTTGTATACCCGCTATCGCTTTTCGCTTGCTTCGCCTCGTTCTAGCCCATCGACTGCTTATCAACCGGCGACACGCGGCCACCAGAGGATTTGACGCGGAGATGCGCGTCTATTATACTGACCACACTATATGTCTTGCTACTATAGCACTGCGCTATTCAATGACAACTAAATAAAACATGTTATTCTTAATTAACTGTATGTTACGTGCTCTATATTACTATTTTATTCAGAAAAACAATTTCGAACTAAACTAAATAAAGACTTGGCTAACAGTCTCAGTAACCAGGCCATTAAAATATATACCTATAAAAAAAAATCGAACTTCATAATCCGATTTGCAGACGTAGACGTTCTATTTATGAAAATTTGATTACACAAAATGTACCTACGTACTGTACATTTTATTGAACAATCCATGCATTTTGAATTTAGAATGAGAACGCTAAACTCAAATCCGTTTTATAAGCTTAATTAAAATCGTCTGACGTTGTTTGCCAACAAAAGTTTTTTATTAAAAGATAAGTGATGATAAAATAAACTTTCAAAATTAAATAAAAACAATATCCACGGGACATAAAATAACAAGTAGGTAATTAAAACGTCACTCATCGTGCCTGAGAAGGGCCCATAACGAGAGCCACTGACGTTGATGGAGGATGCTGATAAAACTAAATTAATTTGTAGAGTTAGACATGGTTTCGTTTAGGCCTTAAAAATTCTATTTAGTAGATAAACAGTCTGCGCAAGTGAATGACTCGCGAGGGAATCGCGTGCTTGAGGCCTATGCTTGACCGAGCGCGCGCCGCCCTGGTCATTCGGTTTGTTTGACATCGCATAATAACTTCTTACTGTGAACTACCACATTCCCACCGCCAAAAGTTGCGGTTCCAGTTTCGTCCCAGGAGCCTGAATTATGAAGTAACTTGTTCAAGATTGAAAACTGTAACTTTCAACAATGGCAAGTTAGTTTCGACTGTAGTTACCTTCACCCTGCTGGTAATAAGCTACATTTTTCTGTGTCCTCTCGGGAAATTACGTAAGATTTTCGGATACTGAGGAGTTCATTGTGCAACTTTAATCCGGGATTTTTCTCACAGGTTCGTTCGGTTATTTTGATGGAGACCATTTGTCAGTGTTGCTTAGACGCCTGGATAAATAAATGGAGGTTTCCATATGTATCACAGCTGGTAGCGTAAGCACATGAATATTTAACCCTTTTTATGCGATAACCTAAATAAGTTGCGTGAAATCGTAATTACACTTTATCTGCAAAGTTCGGGGCATTAATCTGGCTACCCTGATAACACTGATTATGTTTATTAAAACGCTACACGTTCGTTATACTTATGGCTTTATTTTTATTTTCAGGTAACGAGTCACCATGAAATCCAGTTGCTTTATTCCTTTAATTCAGTAAGTAATCGTTCACCGATCAATTAATCACTTTAGGACGAATCCAGACAGAATTCTCGCATACAAAACGAAAAGCCATAACTCATTGCGCCCTTAATATGAACCTCAATCTATTATCTCATAAACGATTTCGCACCGAATGAATATTCATTTAGGAGTAATACCATCCCAAAATGGCATTAAAAAAAAAAAATACGCTTTTCTCGTGAGACGATGGGACCTCATTTAAATTTTTGATTGTGAAGGAAAGCTCGCGAATGGTTCGTCGCTATTAGGCCCATAGCGACGTAATCGAAGGGCAAATAATTTGGTTGCGACAGGTTCCTAATAGTTTCTAAAACTATAAAGCCTCAGTATAAATGAAAGAAAATAGTTTTGGCTCGTAACTTTAATCGTTGAACGTAAAACTGACCTTGCCGACCTTATTTAGAGGTGCGAGGTAATGAAAAGTGTGAAAAGTCCATTCATTTATCTCGCCGTCTGACGGCGGACGGCATGTAGAATCGTCTGCACATGTCGTTGGCCGTAAGACGAATGACCATGACGAGTATCGCGCAAAAAGGTTGGCCATCGTCATTAGCGAGGGTAGTTGTAACCTTGTAATGAGGAGAGTTTGTGTGGACGGCAACATTCTTCATATCGCGGACCATTGCGCTGTTTAGGGTTCGTCGTCTAACGACTAGCCCTTTTCATTATCTCGCTTTGTGGCTCATCCGTAACTATCTTTGATGTTGAGACCGTAATAAGCTTCTCTGAATTGAATTTTATGAAGATTATAAAACCCTTACAGACTTGATGTTTAACGCCGTGTCTTTTAAAACGTTGGGATTTATCTATGTTTTGTGACGTGACCTGCTAGTAGTTTGAAAAGTTACCGTGTGATGAGACCGGTATTATTCTATTGAAAGGGTCTACAATGGGACAATGAGATTTGGGACAGCCTTTTATAAACAAATGGGTCATTCAGAGCCATTCTCATGGTTGTTATTCAGGTCAATGGATTTTAAAACTAGATTTGTTTGGACAATCAAGGAAGTCAGTCGATGGTAACATAATCCGCAATAATGCAGATGCAAATAGTAACGTAAAAGTAAATAAAGTACTAAAAGAAAAGCTGGATCACTAAATACAACATTTCCAAGAACAGTCTTCAAACAAAAATAACAAAACTTCCCGTTTTCTTGTTTATTTATTATTCAGTCAGCGCCGTAATTATCTGTTTACTTCCCAATCGCATTAAGATATCGGTTTTCAGAAGGATAAAGCAATATAGAGGAATCAGGGCAAGTTGTAACAAAATACCTACGTCACAGGGTTAAGGGGGAAGAGGGGAATCTGAGAGGGAAGACAATTGTTCAATTGATCACGTATTATTGAGATACTAAGACCGTCACATCCGTTTCGTGTCTCGATATCGGTATTCCAAAATATGTTACCGATATTCTCTGGTTTCGGTAGCTGTCGTGTTCGGTATTGTAATGTTATATATTCTGTTTGAAGTTGGGCTTAAATGTTTTATTGATTTTCGATGTTTTGGCAATTAAGGGTTTAGTAATTTAACTTGAATTACTAGGTTTTAATAGGGATAACTTCGATAGAGTTTCTAGATAAATGCTATCTTGTTTTTGGTCGTCTTATAAATTTTTGTTTTATGTTGTATACAATTATTTTTGCTTGGAAAAATAAATTCCAAATGAAGGTAAAATTTTTATACTCCAATCTAAAGTAGTCAGTCTGGGGTCGTTAGAAGCCCGAAAGTCTGACAATCAGTCTTACCAAGGAAAGAAAGAAAGAAAGAAAATACATTTATTTAGCACAGACTAAAAGGCACACAATCCTACTATATGTATAATATTATAAATGCGAAAGATTGTAAGAATGGATGGATGGGTGTTTGTTACTCTTTCACGCAAAAAGTACTGAACGGATTTGGATGAAATTTGGCACACAGATAGTTTATAACCAGGAATAAACGGGGTCAAAACTTATGCGGGTGAAACCGCGGGGCGCATCTAGTGTAATATAAAACAACAGATAAAAAAGTTAAATAAAAAGTGTAAAGTACGATGTAAGAAATTAGCAGGAAGCAAGGAAACAGAAAAGAGGTAACGATCAGGGGTATCGTGTTACCCAGTAACCGGGTTTTGGAGGTCAGATAGGCAGGCGCTCCATGTAAAATACTGGTACTCAGCTCCGGTTAGACTGGAAGCCGACCCCAACATAGTTGGGATGAGGCTAGGCAGATGATGACTCAAGTCTAGAGTAGCTCGTTAATTCTAATAAAGATCGAGTGTTCTGCCTTCTAAGCAACCGCAGATGTAATTTTATTAACAACTAGCTGATCCAACAGACGTGGTTCTGTCCGAATTTCAATAATTCATACGAAATTCCCAAAGTTTTTCTAATGAACCTTTAGGGACAAGCCAAGCGCCTTAGTTCACTTTTATCGGCAACTTTTTGATTGTTGTAAGTGAAGGCTAGGACTGAAACTCGTGTGTAAATAAATACATTGATCTCCATTACAAGTAAACTGGGGCCGAAGTGAAGAGTCTAAGCCGACCTTTCGGGGTGCTAATCCTAGTTTAGATTATTGTTGAAGTTTTATTGATGTTAGATACTTATATTATACATTATGGTATGCAAAAATAGGAATATACTCTTTTCAAAAGACACAATTCCTTTCTTGCCGCTGGGGATTTGGTTCATGAAAATGATCAATACTTTCACAAATTTTCTAAAGAATTTTTATGGTTCCGTAGTAAACAAGGAACCCTTATAGTTTCGCCATGTCCGTCTGTCTGTCTGTCTGTCTGTCTGTCTGTCTGACCCCACTGTAGCTCAGAGACGCTTAGTACCAGAAAGCTGTAATTTGGCATAGGTATACATATTAATCACGCCGACAAAGTGCTAAAATAAAATCTTGAAAAAAATTTTTTAACGTACTTCCCTTGCACGTAATGTGGGGATGATATTTTTTTCTCTTCTACCCCGTGGTGTGGGGTATCGTTGGATAGGCCGTTCAAAAATATTGCAGGTCTGTGAACACCAATTTTCGATTCAAGGATCCACTTGCGTAATATTGAGCATTAAAGTGCTAATTTTTGTTAGAGTCTAGTATCCCCCCCCCCCCTACCAGCTAAGTGGTTGTTTATGGGGACGAAAAATTCATGGCAGTAGTACATATAATGCAATTAAAAGGAAACTATCACGGCTAAGTAGGCTTTACAAGTTAACGAGTTATAGTCGACCAACTTAAATTTGCAGTTGGAGAATTGACCGTGGCATATATCGATGTATGTATTTATTTATTTATTTATATATACTTTATTGTACACCACAAAAATACATGACAAAAAATAAATCAAACACTACAAAATATACAATGGGCGGCCTTATCGCTTTCTGCGATCTCTTCCAGGCAACCATGGGATGGACAGTGATTTGCCTGGACATAAAGTGGGGCTGTCGTTGGTGTAAAAAATAAATAAATACAATATACTAAAATTGATACACAGATATATATGTGTGTATTGTTTTTGGAATAAATTCGTCCCAAGTAATTCCAACTACGGAACCGTTTATTGTGCGTGGTCCGACACGCACTTGGCTTGTTTTTTATTTTATGTCGTGATAAAACACGATTGAGTCGGATGATAATTTTGAGTTTTCTTTCTTATTGTTTTCTTTATTTATTTTCTTTTTTATAAATGTCTTTTTGTCTAACAAAATAACAAAGTTCAGCATTATCTGCTGTGTTCTACAGTTTTACAAAACTGCAAGGCTCAACAGAAAACCAAAAAACCTATCTATAAAACTTGACCCAAGCTGCCACACTTCATCCTCAGAGCCACGTTCAAATCAATATTCTCCTGTAACTTATCAATAAATTGAACCGGGACAAACGTTCAAAAGGGCGAGAAAAAAAAGGGTCTGACCACTTTGAGAAAATCACATAATTGAAGAACAGTAAACGGTGCGGAAAGAGGAGGCGACCCTTGGAAATAATTCTCTAGGAAGACGTGCCTTTTGCCGGATGTCAAATGGCGCCCATGGGTCATATATCATACGCGGTTAGGGGACGGAAGGCGCCATGAAAAATGACCTGAAAATTCAGTTTTATGTGTCACTTTAAATGTAAACATAAAATTGATGTTGCGTTGGAATAAATTAACATTTGAATTACAAGCAAGATATCAACTTAAAACTATGACGTTTGTTGATATTTTTCTACGTTTAAATGAACACTTTTAGGGTTCCGTACGTCCGAATGAAAATCGGAACCCTTATAGAATCACTCGTATGTCTGTCTGTCTGCCACAGCCAATATGCTCCGAATCTACAGGATCGATTAAGTTGAAAATTGGTACAAATATGAATTTCTGTGACCGAAACACGAACGTTTAACTTAAATAAATGAATTTTGAATATGAGATTAACTTTGGGCGAAACTGTACCGTGTGCCATATCAAATAAAAAGACTTATTAGAGGTTTTCGATTTATTTTTTTCATAATTCAAAATAATTCGTTTTAAAGTTATTAAAGAAAATAGATGAAAACTGACCATTCCCCTCGTGACCGAAATTGCTGAGCTTAAACTTTGACAAAAATGCAACGAATAGTTCTATCCTATAAATTATAAGATCTCTACCGTCTTAAAATAACATGGTAAATCACTAAATATTGTGCGTACCAACTTACATTTGCAATTGGAATGTATGGGGCAACATTTTTTGAATTTATCCTAACTACGGAACCTTCATTGTACGTGGTCGGACACGCACTTTGCTGGTTTTTTTTTTAATATTAAAAGTAACTTCAAAGTTGAAGCTACAAATACTTTACACCACGTGGTGTGAACTTCCTTAAATTCAATATTTTATGATTATTACAAAATTATAATATACTCGTCTATAAAGTAAACACGTGCGATGTCAGAATTTACTCGACACGAAGTATCAGTAATTTAATATTAGATAATATTGGATGTAGCTCGTAGTTCCTAAATTCTTCACTTAAGGCGCAGATATATGATGTTAGTAACTTTGAAATCTGTTATTACGCCTTCATATAATGCGAGTAAGTTATGCAAAAAAATGAATATTAAACTAGAACGCATACACAAAAAAAACATAAGTCGTTAAAGTTACATCAAAACCATAAATAAAGCCTTGCCGGGGTCGCGGGAAGGTACTAATGGGTCACCGAGGCCCCCGCAACACAGGCAACGGAAGGAATACGGGTGGGTTTTAGTCAGTAAGAGTCTGACACACCCTCCCGCTCCGGCCAGAGCGGGAGAAGTTATTCGATGAATTCCCACCAAAAAAAAAAAAAATACACATCAATTCTGTATGTGAATGTTTAAGTATTGTAGTAAAATGCTTTATGAAATAAATTCAGGAAGTAATGTCTACCCCAAGCATAAAACGATATTACTTTCAAACTATTTAATATATTTTCAGGATATTTTTTTGTATGAACAGACTATTTTAATATCTATAATTCTTTTAGATCTGTGTTTTTTCAAATATTCATATATTCGTTCGTAAATATTCCCTATGAAACCAAACGGCGCGCGGTGTGAGTGCGACGCGCATTTGTATGGCCAAGGTCAACGGCGATTACCCGACCCTTAAGTATACAAAAAACGTAATTTAATTTCGAAGATACAGAGTGTGAACTTTCGCCTTTGTGAAAGAATATGTTCACTATCTCTTACACCGTTGTCGAGAGTATTTTTAAAAGAATTTCCAGTGTGCTAAAAATGTCGAAATAGTCGCTGTGTTAGGAGTGTCGCGTCCTCAAAGGGTACTACTACAAGAGAATTAAAGAAGTATATCTCTTGACTTGGTTTTTTCGTTCACACCCGTTTCTAATTGTTACATAACATCACGCCTTAAATTCCCCGAAGGGTTAGGCAGAGCCTTAGCATGAAGGTACACCCACATTTCTCCAGTTATGTTTAAACGCTCTTACAGACTGGGGCGATATTGCGGGCGCGACAGGCATATTGCTGCCCGTCGCGCCCGCGATATTGCTCTAGTCTGCACGAGCCTTAAGTCCCATGTAGTAGGGCGCGAGCCTATTGCCAACCGGACACAAATTCAGGACTCCGGGCTGCTACTGAGAAATTCCAGATAGAAAAACCCAATAGCACTTTGCCCGAACTGGCAATCGAACCCAGGACATAATGCTCAAAACAGTAGCACATGCGACCACTAGACCAACAGGGCAATCGTTTTCAATTGTTTGTCAACCTAATGTTGTTTTTATATTCGATATAAAATACTCATAGATAAATAGTATCTATGTTCTACGAGTATGTTAGAGGGTTTGGTTTCCGCACTTAGTCCTTCAGATGGACCATTGTGCGTGGGCCATGGCGGCCGTTTGGTGGTTATTCCAACCAGCCCACCTCCCTCCAGAAGTTGATCACATCTCCTGGTCTGCTTAGAATCTCTATAGGATCTGGGTGCCCCGAGGGTTTCTGTTCTAATGTGGGTGACGCCTGTGCATTCGAAGAGCACATGCGCAACGGTTTCCTCTGCCTCCATGCAAGCCCTGCGCAGAAGGCTGTCCGTTATGCCTATTGTGTGGAAGTGTTTGTTTAGCGAGCAGTGGCCCGTGATGGTCCCCGTCAACAGGCGCAGGCCGGTCCTGTCCAGGCGTAACAAGCGCCTGGTTAACAGGATGGCATAGCCTCCACCAGCTCTCCGCTTGTGTGTGGGTGAGCTCCTGTAGCCACCTGCGTAGTTGGTTGAAGGGGATGGGCACGATCGGCTCCGGTCCGCAGACTGATGTGCCGGACGCTCTCCTGGCTAGTTCGTCAGCTGCGTCGTTGCCCAGCGATCCGCTGTGTCCTTTTATCCATTGCAGTGTCAATGTGTTGCGGTTGAATACCGTTATACGTTCTAGTGCATTGTGACATTCTTGTGTTAGTCTCGAAGTACTGTGTTTCTTCCCTAGGGATTGGAGAACAGAGGCGCTGTCGGAGAGTATATGTATATGAGTGTCCGTGACTCTCTTGGCTTCTATAGAAGAGAAAGATAGAAAGAAAATACGCTTATTTGCGGTAAACATGACGCAAAGAAGGCACACAAATACAAAAAAGAAACAATTTGCTTAGAATATGCGTCACATCCACGCAAAACGGCCAACGCTCAGCATAATGCTGCGACCCTATGCGAGACAGAGCTCCAGCGCTGGTTTTCAGCGATAGCCGGCGGTGGCGTTGACATACGCCGCTTGTATAATGCCCACACACTCCGCCTGGTAGACGGTGTTGAACATTCCCAGCGGGCTGGATATGTTTATGTTAAGGTCGTGTGAGAAAACGCTCCGGTTCCGGAGTTGGTTAAATAGTATCTTTATGATAGTTTTAACCAAGTCATTTAGCTAATTACTTTTAGTTGTCAGATCTTCGGACTTTCGGGCTTCTGACGACCCGTAACGACTGTCAAAGATCCACGAATGACTAACAGCTTAACGTGCCTCGGCACGGAGAAGTCTCGGTATGTAATGATGGCCACCCATCCAACAACCAACTCCGGCAAGCATAGCTTAACCTGATCAATCGATCCGTGCGCCTGTTATTACTTAGCCACAAGCTCCTCTGCAACTGTGCACATTATAGGTACTATAGATAGCTGTAATTAACCAAATGACTTTATTTAAACTATCATAAAGATAGGTGGTGGTGCCGATTCCCTTGTTCACAAACTAAACTAAATTTAAGTTCAGTGCATCTTTTTCTTTCTATTTCATTAAGAAAAGGAAATGAGATAAATATTAGTTTAGTCCTGTCAAATTAATCTACGTGTATTTTTATCTGTATACGAGTATTTTATTTCGAGTTTTAAAACTACATTAGTCTCGTCCTTATCAAGAGGTATCGTAGGACCCGGTTACTGGGATGTGGAGGTCAGATTGGCAGTAGCTCCATGTAAAATACTGGTATTCAGCTGCATCCGGTAAGACTGGAAGCCGACCCCAACATAGTTGCACGGAAAAAAAGGATCTCTTCAGCGAAGAATATCATTATTCTCTGAAAAATTGTTTCAATCCAAGTAAATATTTTCTTAACGTAAGTAAATGTACTCAGTCCAAGAAAACCTGTTTACTCAAATTAAGAATAATAAATACTTGGTTTTTATTCTTGACTTAAGCAAATATTTTTGATTCAAGACTATAATAAATATTCTAAGGGAGAAATAATATTCTTAAAATTAAACTTAATAATTCTGCATTTAAGTGTAATGTCTTCGAAGAAGACAATAAAACTAAGACAAAATTTTACTTAATTCAAGAATATATTGTTTTCTCCATATATGAATCAATATTTGTCTTGACCAAAAGGATATTGTCTTAATTTAAGACATCCTTTTTTTTCCGTGTAGGAAAAGGCTAGACAGATTGATTGATGTGTACAGTTGCAATAAAAAAACTCTTACATTCAACGATTAAATTGCGTTACTTTAACTAACATACATATACATATGTCGTGAACGCCGAAAACTGTTTCCTATTATGTAATTGAAAATACGAGTATTCAATTCCCCTATGTCGACAAATATTTGTGTGTCCTACAGATCTATATACTCTATCTATCGGGTCTAGTGTTTGCGCTTGCAATTTGTTTCTGCAATAACAGACTGACTCACTATGGGCCGATGACGAAGCGTCAAAGTATCAACTACCGTTCATCCATGAGAAATAGGACATCCTGGCGCATCCAGCATCCAATCTTGTATTGGATAATGCATCTGTCTGCTAGATCATACGGGTATCTTTATTAGTGACGCTCCTTAGTCCCGATGGGGCGAGGTCGAATCCATTGAGTCCAATTGAACGGTGCTCAGAAAATACCGTTTGTCGCACAGTGCTCCGGAATGTTCTAGCATATTATTAAGTTGATAGAAGTCTCTTGTTGGATATTAGACATAAGTAGTGTCAAGTGATTTGGCGCTTGTGCGGAGTATTAATATACAATTGAGCGTCGCGATTGCTATTTATTAGAACATTGAACTTTGGTTATAGCCGCTGTCCTTTATAATATTTCGATTAAGACCTGAAAAATGCCCAAAATCCTTCGATAAATATACTTTCACTTGATTTTTAAAAAGGGAATTCAGAGTAAGTTTAAAAGGAGTGCGGATGGTTTAGGACGTAATTAGGTGCATAAAACTGAACAACTTTCCTAAGGAACATAGGTCGAGATCTAAAAAATAAAATTTAATTTCTCATACAAACAAGTCACGTGACCGGTCACTTTGTATGAAAAGTTGATTTTTAATTTTAAGATTTCGACCTATGTTGGGAAAAGTTGTCCAGTTTTATACACTTGATTACCTCCTAAAATATCTAGTTTAAATCGTCGTGGCCTGTTCTTTATCTGATCCGCTTCTTACACCCCAAGTTCTAAGAGTTTAAACCCAGCAAACGTACAAATGTTACTTTTTCAAAGATACTTCTAGTTGCTTATCCGGAGACGCCACTGACTGACGGTGAACGGAAACAAGGTGAGGAAGCTCTGAACTTCGGTCTGAAATCACCTACCCGCAGTGAGCACGTGATCAAGCTCATTCCTTCCTTGCATGAGAAGTGGCCTTAGTTCGATACCTAGGACATTACAGGCAATAAGATAATTAAATCTAACCTTTCCTTTGACCAAATGTTGCAAGACCAAAAAGACATTACGTACTGTTGCCGCCATGACATGATGTCAGTCGATCATTTCCGCTATCGCCGCGCTGTTGCTAATGGACCACGAAGTTCATCAAATGGAAAAGTGCAAAAAAAAAAAACTCGATACTTAAATAAAACATACTTCAAGATCAATGACTGTTACCAATAAGAATTTCCACATTATGTCTTCAAGTAGACAAATGAAGAGGAAAATCATAATGTCACAGGAAATGATCATGTATTTTTACAGGGTGACCTTTTACGATTTGACCTATGGCAATTCGGATATTTGACTTCCTAGTTCCATAAATAATTTATCAGACAACACACTTACTTAACACCACGGACACATTTTTTTACATTTTTAGAGAAATTGAAGACATTCTTATTTTAACAAGAAATTTACACATTGATCTCATAAGTTATCTATCATACGCCTTTTGGAAGCCATTTCGAATAGATTTCAAGTTGACTTATAATGATTCATATAGTATATTAATTATTAATAATATTAATATAGTAGGTTGATAAAACGCATACTTGTCCCCACCTCATTAAGAAGCTAACAACACCTAAAGCGCGTTCACTGTCGGACTGCATAGAAAAGAAAGAGAACCGCGATGACACAACGCTGGTAATTTATTGCAAAATATGAAGCAATTATCTATTTACAAAAAACCTATTGATTGAATGAAAAAATTAAAACACTAATATTAAATCAGAATAATTGCATGCATATTAGAATGGTTTTTAATCGTTGAAATAAATTTTTAGAGGCATCTTCGTGATTTTATTCTATCGTATCAAATTAGTCGTATTATGTTTTCAACACACTATCTACCTAGCATTTATCCTGAAGAATATCATATATTTCTTATCTGATTTTATTTACTGCAGTGGATCATATACTTTTAGGCATTATAAAACTTACAAAATTTGCGTTTAGGTCCTGTAGGCCCCTTAAACGTATTGTCGCTCGCTGCTGTTGACCTTGGTACCTACCAATTCCAAGCTATGTATTTTGTAGGTAATTGTACAACATCTGCCATTTCAGGAATCTGCCATTCAGGAAAAAACGATTGGTTTGTTAGTATGATGGACAACCAACCAAAATGACCTAATATTACTTTCAGGAACCGGGAATTTTTCATTCAAACAAGTCATACGAGTAATCGTATTAGTTTTATAATTTATAGAAATAACATAAAACGGTAGCATAAAAATTCTTGACTAAAACTTAGCATTCTCATTAGCGCAATAAGAATGTATTGTTCTAGAACTCCACGCACATACAGTCGGTGCCGCGGTGGAATGGGTTTGGTACAGGACCACGTATATATGTAAACGGTTCCCCAGATAGCAACAACACTGGCTTCGGATTAAATTAAGTTGAAACCACACATGACTAAGCTGTTTTGATTAATAATTCAATTTATGATACAGTGTAGGACTAAGCTGGGTTCTTCGTGGTGGCTTCTACCGGGTTGTTGTGAGAGCTCTAACTGTTCGTATCTATCTAGTGTGTGGTTAGTGGGAAAAAATGTGGCCGGCAACAGCGTTCCTTTAAAAAGTTGAATATTTCATGCGGAAACCGAAGAACAAACATTTCAAAGACACAAATGTGGGATACAATTCTTAGTGAGCTATACAGGGTCAATTTAAATTAGCTAGAGAAGTTCTACAGACGTGATTGGTAGCGATACCTTAACACGATAAAACAAATTTAAGGCGCTGACTAGACCCAGTTTGACCAAAATAGGCTTCTCTTAAGACAAAAAATTGCCAAATCTGTGTAGTTTGTGGTAGCGGAAAAAATATATGTTAATTTTGAACATATTTCCCAGAACTTGGTTGTTACCAAAACACGTTTAGAAAAAAAATCTCGATACAAACTAACGTTAAACTAAGCTCTTATTTTGAGTTCTAATCCAAAATATCTGTATTAAATATCAACATACGAGTACGTTACGTATTTAATTAATAACAAGAATGTCTTTATTTGAATGCAGAACTTGGTTGTTTTTTATTTTCGATTACTTAAATCAATTTTGAGTAAATAGATAATTGCTTCATATTTTGCAATAAATTACAAGCGTTGTGTCATCGCGCTTCTCCTTCTTTTCTATGCAATCTGACAGTGACCGCGGCTTAGGTGTTGTCAGCGTCTTAACTGGACTGTTTTAATGGTTTTTAATTTCTATGCTAATTATGGAAATTCATTTTGTTAACCACTTAAATTATCCTACCACCCACCACCACCACCACCTTATTTACCTAAAATTTGTTTTAGAAACAAAAAAAAAACACGCAAGTACACAGAGTACCTACAACGAAACAACTAATAAAATAAAGTCGAGCTTCAGACAGCGAAAATTTATCTCCAAACGGAGTACATTTTACAATCGCTATCGGTAACAAAATTCGTGTACATTCCCTTCTTTTACACTCGATGCAAGTTCATTGGATTAATTGGTTGTGGTCTTCGCTTTAAGGATTAAATTTGTGAATGATTCTGGTAAATACTGTTGGAGTAACTACAAATTTGTTTATTAGCGTCGTTTCTATGTTACCAACTTCTACTGCGATTTCGTCTGCGAGAAATTTCTCGAACATAAAATATCATATGACACTCGGTAATATTGTAACTAAGTATAAGTTGTATATGTGAAAGAATTTTCGGAATCGGATCAGTAATTCCGAAGATTACCCGCTACATACAACACACAGATTTTACCTCTTTTAATACATAACATACATAACATAATCAGCCTAAAATGTTCCCACTGCTGGGACACAGGCCTCCTCTCTGTGAGAGGGAGTGGGCCGTAATCCACCACGCGGGCAAAGTGCGGGTTGGTAGATGTCACATGTCTTCGAATTTTTGGTTCTAGGACATGCCGGTTTCGTCACGATGTTTTCCCTCACCGTTTTGAGAGCAGTGGTGCTGAAATAATTTACACAAAGTAAAGCGCCTGTCTGGGTTCGAACCTACGACCTACAACTCGTAAGTCGCGGCCATTACCTACCTAGGCTCCCTGTAATATCCTCCTCTTTATAATATTAGTATATATTTCAACTGCGCTATGTGTACCCTTAACTTTAATGTCATTGATAAACTATCTCTATGGCGTATAACTTACTTTAACGTTTGAACTACTAAAAAACCGGCCAACTGCGGACTGTGGGACCACTCACAATGAAGGGATGAATTTATCCAAACAACAAACTTAACATTGTGGTTGAAAAACATGTTCTCCGATACATCGATATACGTCACGGTCCATTCTCCAACTGCAAATATAAGTTGGTCAACTATTACTCGTTAACTTGTAAAGCCTACTTAGCTGTGATAGTTTTCCTTTTAATTTCATTGTATGTACTGCTCTGATTTTTTCACGTGTCTATAAACAACCATTTAGCTGGCAGGGGGGGGGGGCGCACCTGACTAACAAAAACCAGCACTTTAAAAAATAATATTACGCAAACGGATCCTTGAATCGAAAAATGCTGTTCACGGAACCGCAATAAGACTAAGCGTCTCTGAGCTACAGCGGGGACAGACAAACAGACAGACAGGCGAACATGGTGAAACTATAAGGGTGTTTACTACGGAACCCTAAAAACGATTCATCAGTTGCTATAACCGATCAGTCAATAGTTCTGTAGCACCAAGTCCTCTTGTAGTGTCGATGACATACATGATGTCCGACCAGACTGCGTAATTGCGTAATCAATCACAATCTGAATGATTATGAAGGTTATTGCTAATCCATTTCTTCATATGTCAGAAAAAATTGTCTGCTCAATAACGCAATGAATGTTGTTGAACTGTCAAAATGAAACCCATTGCTACTGATAGTGTGGTACGCAATTACCTCGCAGTACCTACGTAGCGACCTGCCGGTCTATTCAGTAAAAATCTTACCGTGAAAACTCTGCTGAAGTGAGCTTAGAGTGAGGTGTCAAGGGTCAATCCAATTGCGGCGATAAGTCCACTCTTTGAGGAGTGGCTAGAGAGGCGCCACGGCGTCCTCACCTTCCGCCGGTCGCAGGTTCTCACGGGACACGGCAGCTTCGGGAGGTTCCTGTGTCGGATAAGGCGGGACGAAACGCCCGGGTGTCACCACTGTGTGGATCGCCCGGAGGACACGGTGGAGCATACGGTGGAGGACTGCCCGGCTTGGGCAGAGCACCGCAGTGTCCTCGTGGAGGCGATCGACGGCAGAGATCCCTCGCGTCCGGCCCTGGTTCAGGCCATGGTACGGAGCGAGAGGGCTTGGGCAGCCGTCACCTCCTTCTGCGAAGCAATAATACTCGTGTAGGAGGAGGCGGGACGGTTTAGGCAAAGGCACATTTCGCGCCCTCTCGCCCCTAGCCACCGCAGGAGACGCTCTGAGCGTCGGGAATCTCGGGCGGATTCCCGGCCACCGTAGGCGCGGGCTTGCGGACGGTGAGGAATAGGTAGCTCGCCGTCTGATAAGGACCAGGCCCGGGTCGACGGCGCGTTGTATTCCACGCGCGCCTCAAAGAGATGTCAGCACAAGTGTAGGGGTCCACTAAGGCCGATGCCTGCGGGGTCGCGTGGAAGTTCGAAAGGGTTACCGCGGCCCCTGCCAACACAGGCAACGGAAGGAATACGGGTGGGTTTTAGTCAGTAAGAGACACACCCTCCCGCTCCGCCCAGAGCGGGAGAAGTTATTTGATAATTTCCCACCCAAAAAAAAAGGTTAATCCCTAGCGTCAGTGACATGACACTGACGTAAGCTCACTCCACGCAAGTTTCACGCAATGTGAGATTTTCACAGAATCGACCGGCAGGTACAGAGCAGGCACGAGAACCGTAAATAAGCGTTTCTGTGTAGACAGTTGACAGTTTTCTACCGAGAAATGTAGACAAGCGATATCTATTCTACAGTAGAATAGAAAGCGTCATGCTGAGCCTTTTTTTTGTGATCGGGAAATTATCAAATAACTCCTCTCGCTCTGGGCGGAGCGGGGGCCACGGTATCCCTTCGGACTTTCCCGCGACCCCGGCAGGTCATGCTAAGTCTGCAGATCATTTCACCTAAGTTTTCACGGCGAGATTTTTACAGAAAAGACCAGCTGGACAGATAGTCAAACTTAAGCAGCAAGTCAAACTGTGTTGTTACAGTGTTGTAAAATCCTTTTCATCTTTAACTTTCCTATTATTTTTTTTAATCTGCTTGAAGTCCGGCTTATCCCCTTGAAGGTTTAGCCGCAAAGCTTTTTATATTGGTTTAGTACGGCTTTCATGAATACATACGTATATTTCGATGCTTTGATTTTTCATTTAACAAATGTAATTAACTTGAGTGCTATGATGAATAATAAAAAGAAAAGACTTATAGATTTATTTCTATAAACTAGACTACAAGCAACTATGGCTACTATTTAGAAAAAACGGACGTGACTATACAAGGTTAAATTAATTTAGCTTTAATTAAACGATATCTAAACACGACAAAATAAAAATTATTTGATTTTTTTTTGTGTTAGCGACCGCTGGTTGTGTTGTTCCTTTTTTTTTCTGTTGGGTGGGGAATTATCAAATAACTTCTCCCGCTCTGGGCGGAGCGGGAGTGTGTGTCAGACTTACTGACAAAAACCCACCCGTGTTCCTTCCGTTGCCTGTGTTGCCAGGGGCCTCGTTAACCCTTTCGGACTTTGCCGCGACCCCGGCAGGTTTAGTTTGTTACTTGAAGTTTGTTTTTTTTATCGTGTTTAGATATCGTAACACATCGAGTCTATGAGGTTTACACAAAAAAGCTATTTATGGAAACTGATATTTCAATTGACTAAGTTATCTGCGGTTGAAGACCCAAAAAAAAACACAACAATTTTTTTTTTGTTTTGTCATTTTAAAATATCGGTATCGGTATCAACGGAGTTCCGCTAGCTAATTCTATTTCACTCTGTATATTCATACCCCTTGTTCGCTTTAAGACAGATTCGCTTTACGACAGCAATTAGGGTACTTTACTATATACGAGTACGAGAAAAATACTATAAATAGATTATTGAGATAGTTTAGGCAAAAAGGAGTCGGAAAATGTTACTTATAGTTCTTAAAATGACAAAATAAATTTTAAAATTCAATTCAACGTTTTCATTTTTTATAATCTGTTAAAAACACCATGAAATAGTAGCCGCCATGTTTTTACGTCATACCGCTATGTAAACCAAAACGTGTCAACTGATAGTTAGATAATAGCTCAGCGCATTTGTTTACATCGCCAAGTGACGTCATAACCACAGAACAACATGGCGTCCACTGCGTCCAGCGTTATCGTCAAACTACGCGCAAAATTTGAAAATGTAAAATTAAAATGCATTTTTATGGCACTTATTGATTTAATAAAAATATTTGTGATTTTTTTTTGGGCATATTAGCACTATAGAATATAATTAAGACACTTTTCAAAAATGGGAGTAAGACCCTATTCTTTCAAAGATTTTTGACGTTCGAAAAGTGATTTTGATTACAGAACTAAATAGAGAACCACCAATCATTTTGGCAACAGGCCACGTTCATTCATCATCTTAATTTACGTTAAATTAAATAATAATCCCGATAAATAGACCAAATGAATTGCACACAATAGATGTAGGCACATGACATAGTAACCGACCAACAATTTTAACAATGTCTTTCCGCCTGGTTTACTCATCAATGAAATCCACTGACAAGTAATATTGTACGCTTGACTGACATAAAAGAGTTCCTTTGCTTTTAAATTAGGACTACCTTTTACCCACGGTTTCATTCGCGTCGATTTCGTAAAATATTTCCCGGGAACGTACTGCCGCGATTAAAAGTACCATATGTGTTATCTTGAGCAGTGGTGGCTGAGTGTTAACGGCCGCGACTTACGGTCGTAGGTTCGAACCCAGGCAGGCACTTTACTTTGTGTAAATTATTTCATCAACACTGCTCTCAAAACGGTGAAGGAAAACATCGTGAGGAAACCGGCATGTCCTAGAACAAAAAAAAAAAAACGAACGAAGACGTGACATTTACCAACCCGCACTGGGCCCGCGTGGTGGATTACAGCCCACTCCCTCTCACAGAGAGGAGGCCTGTGTCCCAGCAGTGGGAACATTATAGGCTGATTATGTTGTTCTAAACTATCTGTGTGCCAAATTCCAACCAAATCCGTTGAGCCGTTTTTATGCCAATCAAGAAAATACTTCCAGACATCATCATCATCAGCCTGCCTTTTCCCAACTATGTTGGGGTCGGCTTCCAGGCTAACCGGATGCAGCTGAATACCAGTATTTTACATGGAGCGACGGCCTATCTGACCTCCACAACCCAGTTGCTGGTTAACACGATACTTACCCCTTGGTAAGACTGGTTGTCAGACTTTTGGGCTTCTGACTACCCGTAACGACTGTAAAGATCTACAAATAACAGCCGGTACCAACGGCTAAGGGTGCGGTTCCACTGATGTGAAGCTGGGCAGAGAAAGGAGCAGACCGTGAATTGGCCAATCACAGTGCTCAAAATCTCCACTCCGCAGATTTCGGGCACTGTGGTTGGCCAATTCACGGTCCGCTCCTCTCCACTCCGCCCAGCTCCGCGTCAGTGGATCCGCACAACGTGCTATCCGAGGCACGGAGGGGTCTTGGTATGTAAAGATGGTCACCCATCCACTGACCAACCGCGGCAAGCGTAGCTTAACCTGACAATCGACCCTTGCGGCTATTATTACGTAGCCACAAGCCCCACATTTTTAAATACATCCAGACAAAAGGACAAAAATTCTAAAAACTATTTTCGGCATCAGACTCGTTCCCACAGCTCGTAGCATATAGTTTTTTTCAAAAATATTCAATATAAAGTTTTGACTTTGTTACTATTTTATTATATGTATAAATGCCAACGATTTTTGTATCCATAAAAGATATATCAGGAGATAGCCCGTATGATGTCCGAGTTACAAGCTTGATTTGATTGAGCAAACTATTCCATTCCACGCTTACTTATTCTAGTAATGGATTGCTGGGTTTATTATTCGATTTAATACGCTGAAAGAATTCGAAGTAATGCCTACCTATTGTGAATGGAGATCAGCTTATTGGAAAAATATTGTTCCATTTCCATTGTAGTTTATTAATTTGCAAGATCAAAGGTCAAAGGTCTTACTTACTTATTGTGTTTCTGGATGAATAGAAAATAGGTATCTTTTGTGAGTTCTGTAACAGAGATAATTATTAAGAGCAACGAAGGTAGACAACAATTGTTGGAACGAAGTTCTTTAACGCGGCTTGCGGTAGGAGTTGATTGGTAAAAATCGTCACGTAAGGAAAAAGCGTTATGCCTCCTCCATGCGATTTTCTCACTCTCTCTGTCAGGTAACTTTATGAGAGCTTCTAAAAACTTATACTAGATGACATAACGATGAAATAACTTCTCCCGCTCTGTGCGGAGCGGGAGGGTTAAGGTTAAGGTTTGTATTGTGACCACAATTTTCTCCATAATCCGTATTTCTAATTTAATAAATAAACAATGTTTTAAACATAACAGTAAAAATTCAGTGTATGTATTATGATTATAATATAATATTGTTATTGGGGTGTTTGGTGGTGTACGTTAATTCCGGGACATGTTGTATGTGAGGACCTTGTTCTTTACGAGAAGGCTACAGACATCTAGTTAGATCAGAACCCATCTCAATTCGTGACTAAATGAACAGACGCCCAGCAGCGTTTAGCATAAATTGATGTGCTCAAACAATGTAAGCAGGAGGTAAGCGGGTGAAGTAAGTTTGTCGTTTCTCCAAGTTTGATTACGGTTTATTGTGCCTTGGACCGGTCTGTCGATCAAGCCTTTGTTGTTTGTGGGACCAATATGCATACGGAATAAAGTTGGCTATAGTATGGCAAAGTTTAAGATTCGCAAGGAAATGTATGAAATACTGCCATAGCGTCAAAGCGTCCCTTGAAAATTGTGTTGGGATTACAAAATAGTTGGTAGAAATTGAAATAGTGAGAGAGGAATATTACAATTTATTTTATTCGTAACTAGCTTCGCCCCGCGGTTTCGCATAAGTCTCGATCCCGTGGGAATATCGTGATTAAAAGTAGCATATTTCCTCATCCAGGTCATGGTCTACACATGTGCCAAATTTCATTTAAATCCGTTCAGCCGGTTTAGCGTGAAAGCGTAAAAAACATACAAAGAAACTCATTTTCGCATTGATAATATTAGTTAGGATGTACACACGGTACACTATAAATTCCAGTATAAGCTGACCTCTCATTGTACGTAAATACTATACAATGCGAGATCAACTTATACTGGAAATTTATAGCTTGATATGTAGCCGTGTGTACATATTCCTTGGGGTATATTACCTTCCTATACCTATAACCTAAATTATCTAAACTACTCGAAGAAAATCCCCTTCGTTCAAATACGTTCACTACAATCAACCCAAACTAGCCAGTAAAAGTTTCAAGTAATTTTCTTTTAATCACAGAAAATAGCAATTGCGCCGAAATTACGTTCTCCAGCCAAAGAATCAATTGAAACATGTGGACCAATAAGTGTTAACCGGGGGCCGATTCCGTCTACCATTGTTGCTAGACCACCCACTCTGGGCCTGACGTGGACTGAATCACAAGTAACTCTGCACTTACTATGGGAACTCACTACTTTAGCAGACAAAAATTGATAGAGTAACTTCTTTAAGAGTGCTATGTGCTCAGCCAACGGATTGAGCTCATAATTATGCATCTTCGTCCTAAGGCCACAAGAACCAAAAATTCGAAGACATGTGACATCTACCAACCCGCACTGGGCCCGCGTGGTAGATTACGGCCCACTCCCTCTCACAGAGAGGAGGCCTGTGTCCCAGCAGTGGGAACATTATAGGCTGATTATGTGTGTGTGTGTGTGTCCTAAGGCCTAAATCTAACAAAGATCTCCACCGGAAGATAACTGCTGGATAAAGAGCTCTTATTAGTATCATCACAACACCTACCTACCCCTTTTTTAAGATTCTGAAGTAAACGAGGAACCCTTATAGTTTCGCCATATCCGTCTGTATGTCTGTCTGTCAGTCCCCGCTGTAGCTCAGAGACGCTTAGTACTAGAAAGCTGTAATTTGGAATAGGTATACGTATTAAGGCGCTGATAAGACCCAATTGACCAAAATTGGCTTCTCTTAAGAAAAAAAATTGCCAAATCTGTACAGTTTGTGGTAGCGGAAATAATATATGTTAATTTTGAACATATTTCCCAGAACTTGGTTGTTACCAAAACACGGGTTTTAGGGTACCACGTAATGTGGGGATGATTTTTTTCGCGTCTTCCCCATGGCGTGGGGTATCTTTGGATAGGTCGTTCAAAAATAATGCGGATCTGTGAAGAACACTTTTCGATTCAAGGATCTGCTTGCGTAATAAAGTAAACCCCCCCCCCCCTGCCAGCTAAATGGTTGATTATAGAGATGTGAAAAAAATCATGGCAGTAGTACATATAATGAAATTAAAAGGAAAACTATCAGAGCTAAGTCGGCTTTACAAGTTAACGAGTAATAATCGACCAACTTAAATTTGCAGTTGAAGAATTCATTGTGGCATATATCGATGTATGGGAGAACATGTTTTTCAACTACAATGTTAAGTTTTATTTAGCGATAAATTCATACCAACTTCCCAACTGCGGAACCCTTCATTGTGCGTGGTCCGACACACACTGTGTCGGTTTTTCTACCTTCACATCGCATTGCAGTACAGCTCTTTTCTTCAGGTTCTATCATCACCAGGGCTGATGACGAAATTAATTTTCAAGTCCCCAGAACACTGTCTAAATGGGCGAGTATTAAAAAAACAGAACAGATTATAATTTTCTCACAAAAACCTCTTTAAAATTGTCACGCTCGCCCAGTAATGAGTCTGCCGTATTATAATGGTTTTAATTTATTCCATTTACGCGGGCAAAGAAGGAAAATTCACAAACGAAGTGTACAATGCCGAGTCATCATGCAAATCAGTAGAGGCGTAACCATTACCATCGGTTCTTAAAACCAAACAAAAGGTGATCTTAAGGCAACCTTGAGAGCTTGGAGACGCCTTGACGGCCACTGCTAGAGGCGGCATTGTGAACACTTTCCATCCAAACCAAGCGTATCACCGTTTACTCCCACTACGACACTAATGACGTACAGTGCTTCTATTTTCTTAATGTCTCTCGGCAAACTTCGTGGTTCGTCAGTCGTCGGATTTCTGTCTATCATAAGTAGTTCGTTCTGAATTCAAATTATTATACACAATAAATCTAATAATTGATGGGCATGAAAACTAGCATGCCTTTGTATTCGGAAATGTGATGATTGCCGAGAGACATTAAGAAAATAGAACCATTCTATATAAACTGGCGGGTTTGAATGGCGGTCCGTGACAGAAGTTGTGCCCTCAACGCACTTTCGGCACAGCACGAGTTTCATTAGCTCTGCGAACTATATCCGCTGGAACCACGGAATCCTTAGCTCAGCGATTCCATGCTTGGTGTTGAGAACTCACAGTAATGTGAAAGAACGAAACCAGTGGTAAAGGACATAACATTTCTTTCGAATCTTGCTGTAATGGAACTAACCAATTTGGAGCCAATTCTCGGATAGCTTTTAGCAAAAGCTAAATTTTGTTTTTATTTCCAGCTCGATTTATATATCGGTAAAAAGAAAACTGCAAGCGATTTCCTCTTGATCGTGGTCAGTTTGCGAAAGTATTTGATGTCACTCTTGACGGACCTCTTTGACTTTTGAAGCCATCCAGCTTTATCTAGTAATGTCAGTTTAGGTTAGGTTAGGTTAGGGGTTATCTGTGGTTTTGGTACAATGCATAGAATTAGTATGTACTAATATAGGTTAAATGGCTTCTGATTTGTGTCAAGTTTGCAACTTAGTATCACATAATTTAATCTATGAAGAAATAAAATAAATGATCATTATCACCATATTTCAGGTTATTCGACTGTCCCCGCCTGCAAGACCAAAATTATATAGATTATAATGCTTTTTTTTCCCTTTTCAGTTATGTGTTTTTGCAGTCGGGTTTCTTGTTTTTTTAAATAATTTATTTTATTTCAAGCTTTTTAGTTTTATTATTATATATATTTGAAAATTATTAATTACTAGCTTTTATTTGATACCAATGTTGCTGCAATTAATTTAAAAAAAAACTTTCCTTTCTTTTTTTTGTATTTGCAGATGCAATTTATAAATATTATATAGCCTATGTCACTTCCACAATTAAGACAAATCTAAGGACACCTCATACGTTAAAATTCATCAAGCCGTTTAGGCTACAGAGCGTGCCAAAGAAATAGACATACATACATACATAAATACCCTCGAAAAACATTACCCTCCTGAGGCAGTCGGGTAAAAACGAACAGAGCATCAGTTCTTTAATAGTACTTAGTTAATAGTTGCTTCATTACCTTCTGCTTCCGTTTGATATACAACAGCAAATTAAATACTTCTCGTTAAAATAATATTACACGTTCGTTAAGATCCCCCAAGTCTGGCATTTGAAGCCTCTCATCCCGCTTTATCTGTCAATGTCAGTTTAGGTTATATTCTCTGTGGTTCAGGTTCAATGCATGAAAGTAGTTTGTACTGATATAGGTTCAATGTCTTCTTATTTGTGTCAAGTTTGCAACTTGACACAAATAAGAAGACATTGAACATTGAATTATCACATATATAATTTATGAAGAAAAAACGAACAGAGAATCAGTTATTTAAAAATATTTGCTTCATTACCTTCTGCTTACGTTTAATATACAACAGCAAATTAAACACTTCTCGTTAAATTAACATTACACGTTCGTAAAGATCCCCCAGGTAAAAAATTACTATGGAAAATAATCGTGCGTAAGTAACGTTCTTAATTAATATTCACGGGACAAGCGTGGAAATTAAACATTTTATAGTCCGATTAACATTGCAAGTGAGAAAATTGTCGTGGACCTTTAAATATTCGGCATTACTGTTAAGATTTTAATCGAACCTCAGGGGACTGGGCTTTAAGCAAGCGTTTAAAAGTTTATTAAGGAAACCTCGATTTCTGCCAAGTTTACCTATTAAAATTTATTTAGTGAAACTCGTTTATTCAAGCTTTATTTTGTTTTCAATTATGTTTGACAGTCTCAGAGCATTTGGTTCGTTTGGCACTTTACTGCACCATCCGGTGTTCCGGTTGTCACTGAGGTTAGCTGTTGTGGAGTGGTTTTTTGATCTTTAGTAAATGCAGGTTTCCGCGGTATTTAGTCCTTTCAACGTAAATATAGAAGAAATATTCCTTATTACATTCCATTTATCGTCTCTTTTTTATCCAGAAAAATTGGTTAGCATTTTTTCTAACACGAATTATTTTAAACTTAAACTTGAATACCATATCGAAAATTGTGAAACTATCTATTTTAAGTCCTCCCATTTGTGGCCTTAATGGCCACAAATGCGACTGGTGGTGGACACAAGGTGTTATTTTTAGACCTAATTTGGCCAACAATTGTCAGTGAATGGCAAAATGGTCCTCGTCAGACACGGTTGAACGTTCAATTAGTTTACAAAAGGTACGTTAAAGCCTAAGTGAACTGTCAATGAACTAAGTAGTTCCAACTGCAGGCATTGTGTGCAGGAATCCAAAGATAAGTGATGCATCATTCAATTCTAAGTTTTGAATGGTTGTGAGTCGGAAAGCCACTTCATCATCATCTTCATCTTAGCCGAAATACTTCCACAGCGCGGGGCTCGCACGAAAGATCTTGCGCTTCCCTTACCCATTGGAAACCCGCGTCTTTCACCAGTTTGTCATCGTCACTCGAGTATGTAGCTACTTCAGTTTATTTACCCGTAATCTTACAGGTAGACTAGCTTTTGCGCGCGGTTTCGTCCACATGGAGGTCGGACAGAAACGTACTACTGGGATAAAAAGTATCCTACGTCCTTCCCAAGTCATGGTCTATCCGTGTGACAAATTTCAGCCATTAAGGCGTGAAAAGCTAACAGACAGTCAAAGTTACTTTCGTATTTATACAAGATGCAGTTTTGAACCTGCAAATGTTTTGCAGATCCAAAACAACACCTTGTATAATTAGGTAGGTAGGTACTTACTACCTATGGATGCTGTCTCCCAGGAACCAAAGCAGTGCCAGAAACATTTTTCAACCCGTGATGGCGGCATTCCCAGAACACCACACTCTATCGACAAAGTTTCGCTAAATTCCAACACAACCGATGAATAACATAATACTATCATTCCATAGTACAACACACGCCGCTAGTCAACACAAATTACTTGATGGTTATTGGTTATTACCCATAGTAATAATACACGGTGCCCACTGAGTAACGGCCATATTGCCTTGCGTTTACGTCAACCAATATAAACCAATTGAGGACCGGGTCCTGCGTAGCAATAAACAGCATGCGACTTGCTTGATGGCAGGCCTCAGAAATTGAGCTCATTAAGTTTGACCATCTTTGATATTGTATTTAATTTATAAAGTCTAAGAAACGATGGCTGTGGCGGGGCCTAAGCGTATTAAAAAAACTTATCGTGATGTAATTTGCTAGAAAGATGGAAAACCTGGAAAAGGACTATCCTGGAAAATAAACACATTACACGTGGTAGCCACAGCCAACTTTAAAGTGGGCTTATATTTCATAAAGAAAGTCAAAACTACGTCTCAAAAAATGCAGGTCGTATTTAGTTTCAATGAACTAATTACCCCTATTTATCAAATCGTTTTACCACCTTGGGAATTATCAGAGGACATTATAAATACAATTTATGCATGATCGTCATCTAGTAGTTAAGCTATTGCTTTTATTTTTGCTTTATACGGATACAGAATTGGGCCATAAATGTCAGTAGAAAAACTCATAAAAATAAAGTAATAAGCGACATAATAAAAAACCAAATGTCTTGTTTGACATTCTCATCGTTTCACCAAATATCCTTTCACTTACTTATCCAATTCCAATATAATCTTCAACACAATTTAATATCAAAACATTAAGCATGATATTCCAAAAATCATAACGAAGTATCGTGAACAGGGACGTATTTAAATAAGAATTTATGTTTTACAATTGAACTGCCAAGTCAACGAAACGAACAAAATACCAATGTCAATTTCAATGACTCCCCTACGTGTTAACGACCGCAAAAAGGATATTGTCAAAAGGGCAGGACCGAAATTATAACCCGCACCCGTCGCTCACGCATGGAATGCGAAAGACGAATG
Source organism: Atethmia centrago (assembly GCA_905333075.3). NCBI lineage: Eukaryota > Metazoa > Arthropoda > Insecta > Lepidoptera > Noctuidae > Atethmia > Atethmia centrago. The sequence goes on along the minus strand of HG995374.1, from coordinate 21,408,874 downwards.
CTTTATTAATGGTCTAATTCACGAGCCCAATACGACTAAATAGACCGATCTAACTGAATGAGCTACCGATATAGAACGCCATTAGTTTCAATCAGAACGGTATGTAACTGCGGTCGCATAAATTATTTATTATCATCCCATTCAATTGTTTAGGGACGTTTATATTGATAGAGTAATCGATGCTAGTGTGCACTGACAGTTTATGATGTAAACGTCATTAGTAGTTAGTTTCAATTAAGTGAAATATAGTTTCTGTCTGCGAATCTGTCCTCTTAGTTTATCGCCGTGTTAGCTAGATTGTTGTAATTTATCTCAGCAGAAATATTTCATAAGTAAATTGCTTGACATGATGTCGGAATTTCGATGCATTTTGTGGCAGATGTCGAATGATTAACATCGATCGTTTGATTATGCCCGGCGCCTACGCATTCTATTAGCGTGGCACGTAGTTTTCGTATCTTAAAAATGCTTTTCCCATTTCTTTTACAGTAACATGACGTGTATTAATTTGTTATGTAGTCTATGAATCTAAAGCGACTTACGTCAGAAAATATGAGAAACATTTAAAATCTAACTTCAGCTGTAACTGTAACAGCATAAATACGTACCTATTAAAATACACAGACGTAAACTAATTGCTTAGAAAGTGATTGTGTACATAATGTTTAAAAATAACCGTCAAAACGATGTCATTACTCTCATAAATAATATGAAAATGTGCGTAGTAATTGGTACAGAGTTCGTCTCTGCTATTTTTTATGGCGTTCCTGTCAAAATCATTAATCATGCGCACACTGTATCTAGCGAACGGTACATTCAGATTTAATATACCGACAGTTACCATTTTCATTTATTATTTTAATACGGTTTTTATTATACTGCAGATTCTTATAAAATGGCATATTTCTAGTGGTACATTCATCGATTATGTCGTACTCATCATTATCATTACAACTTTATTCATTAACATATATCTTTTATTTCTTTAATGAGTATTATTTGTTTCTTCTCACCACCATAATTCTTCCAAAAATGAACTTGTTCTGTAAACGTGTAGACTATGTAGACGTCAATCATTCACCACCCACAACATAAGTACCTATCGATACAAGACAATCGTCATCTCAATCGTTTCAACTCGATTACTTGTTAGCGTTACAATAATATAGTCGTGTAGTTGAAACGATTACATTGAAACAGTTTGTCGCCCCGTGATTGATAGCAGCTGTAATTAATTAACATCAGATAAGTTGACAGTTGGGACAAAGCTGCGGCTTCATTATCGGGAGCTTTATTATAACTACTTCTAACTAGTTCTCGGTAAAGAAGGTTACGTCCACTTTTCACGTGGACGTATCATATAACATCACACCTACATATATTCCCCGAATGGTAAAGCAGACTCGTACCTACTTACAAATTTCGCCAATTATGTTTATGTTCCATGTAATAGGGGGGCGAGCCTATTGCCACCAACGGGGCACAAATCCAGACTCCGGGCTGCTACTGAGAAATTCTACCCAATAACACTTTGTCCTACCCGAATCGAACCCAGTACCTCTTGCTCCGCCATAGTGCTTCCGACCACTAAACCAACGACGCAGTCTCGGTATCATCGGAGTGAAAATAGCACTTAGGTATGAATGAGCAAATCTTACCTTTTGTTTTATTTTTTCGAGGGAATACCCTCTTGAATACTTCGGTCCTGGGAAGGTCGAAGGTTTATAATATCCAGAGTGTTTCTATCTAAACCGAATACGGTAGCTGCCTGTAGTATATGCAGTGGGGCTCTGAGATTTTTTAGTCAAACGGTACGGTTGCTCCAGGTGCAAATCTTATCTACCGGGACTCAACTGTAGTACTTAAGTTTGTAGTACGGTCTTAAGGCGCTGACAAGACCCAATTGACCAAAATAGGCTTCTCTTAAGAAAAAAATTGCCAAATCTGTATAGTTTGTGGTAGCGGAAAAAATATATGTTAGTTTTGAACATATTTCCCAGAACTTGGTTGTTACTAAAATACGTTTTGAAAAAAAAATGTCGATATAAACTAACCTCTTACCTTGACTTCTAATCCAAAATATCTGTATTAAATATCAACATACGTTACGTATTTAATTAATAACAAGAACGTCTTATTTGAATGCAGAACTTGGTTGTTTTTTATTTTCGATTACTCAACTCAATTTTGAGTAAATAGATAATTGCTTCATATTTTACAATAAATTACAAGCGTTGTGTCAAAGTGAACCTGTGATCGCTGATCAATCGTCATCAATCAGGCTTAGGTTAGGAAGTCCTCTAGGAAACCGAGGCCCCTGGCAACACAGGCAACGGAAGGAAAACGGGTGGGTTCTAGTCAGTAAGAGTGTGACACACCCTTCCGCTCCTTTCTTATGTAACTTTGACGTTCGAAAAGTGCTGATTTTCAGCCTAGTTTGAATAAATGACTTTTGATTTTGATTTTTTTTTGCTCCGGTCAGAGCGGGAGAAGTTATTTGATAATTTCCCACCCCAAAAAAAAAAGGAGACCTTTAACAAGTGTTTATAGTTTTTGCATCGCTCCACGCAAATGTATTCCATTCTTCGTCAGTAATTTTAACGGACTTTCGTACAGACAGTCGCTGGTAATTTTAAACAGCAGTAAATCTTCTGTATGGTGTCGTTTGTCTCTGAAAACGTTTGGATTATAATTGACTTTGTTTTGGAAACATTCAGTCGTTTAGTATTGTTATGTATTTATCTCGTCCGGTCAATCTTGTCTTGGAGATATTCTATACCTACGTGTTATTTTAAGTTTCTTAGTTACGATCTTCATTAATACTTTGGCTGGAGATGGCAAAGAGTATTTCAGAGGTTCGGACTTCTAAGGACACTTGCGATGACAACTGTCTGCAGAAGAGGTCTATTTGATCCGCACCGGTGGCACTGGGTCAAAGTAGGGTAAAAAGTTATGTAATCAAATTTATTTGTACTTCAAATTCCTAAGCTAACAAGTTAAGCCGCTGACAAGACCCAATTGACCAAAATAGGCTTCTCTTAAGAAAAAAAAAATGCCAAATCTGTATAGTTTGTGGTAGCGGAAAAAATATATGTTAATTTTGAACATATTTCCCAAAACTTGGTTGTTACCAAAACAGGTTTTGAAAAAAAAAATCTTGACACAAACTAACGTTAAACTAACCTTTTACCTTGAGTTCTAATCCAAAATATCTGCATTAAATATCAACATACGTCATGTATTTAATTAATAACAAGAACGTCTTATTTGAATGCAGAACTTGGTTGTTTGTTTGTTTTCGATTACTCAACTCGATTTTGAGTAAATAGATAATAATTGCTTCATATTTTGCAATAAATTACAAGCGTTGTGTCATCGCGCTTCTCGTTCTATTCTATGCAATCTGACAGTGACCGCGGTTTAGGTGTTGTCAGCGTCTTAATGATAAGTTGAATGGGTGTTGTGTCTGACTCAGGCTATATTTTTTTCTGACATTCAATTCAATAATAAGATGGTTAGAAAAATATGTTACCAAATGTTAAATGAGACAAATGCACCTTTATTTTTTTGTTAGGAAATTAGCAAATAACTAGGAGGGTGTGTAAGACTCTTACTGACTAAAACCCACCGGTGTTCCTTTAGTTGTCTGTGTTGCCGGGGGTAACCCTTTCGGACTCACACGACCCCAGCAGTCCGAAAAATGCATCTTGCATTTGTCTCATATTCAACGCGTTTAAAATAGTTGATCCAAATCCACAAAGCCAACGGACGTGGCTGACAGAAGCAAATCTTCTGTCTTGGTAGTGCGGGAACTGCGAAATAAAGCACCTGACCTACATTGAAATAATACAACAGTTTTCAAGTATTGAGAAACTACTCAAAAAGGGAGCAGAAGTTTTATTTGCAGTCATGAAACTGTGCCAGTGACTGTTATTTAAGAATATTTTCTTTGACTCCTAAGATACTGTTGAACGTAGTTCTTACATCATCATTGTCAACAGCCTGTTAATGTCCGTGGAATATGGAAAGAAGGAAGGGTAACCAAAAAAGCCTGTTGTGATTGTGATCTTACATTGAAAGAAAGCAAAATATTTTATTTGGGACACGCAAAGGAAATACAAACAGTAAAACACCGGACAAGTGTGCAAGTTGAACTCGCGTGGTGAGGGTTCCGTACAATGAATATTTTATCTGCCATAATTTTTATCCCAAGAACAAACTTAATTGTAGTGTAAAACATTGTAGTTGAAAAACATGTTCTCCCATACATTCCAACTGCAAATGTAAGTTTTTACGCACAATATTAAGAGATTTACCATGTTATTTTAACACCATAGACTTCTTATAGGTTTTTCTGTAATGTATAAGTAAGGAACTATTTTCCGTTTCTTTTTTTTTTTCAACATTTTGGGCTCAGTAGTTTCGGAGATAAGGGGGGAATGGACAATTTTCATTTATTGTCCTAATTAACTTGAATACTATTTATTTTAAAATGATAAAATAATATGTGAGATCCTCACAACAAGCCCTTTCATTTGACATGTCACACGGCACAGTTAACAAAACATTTTATTTTATTTTTCTAATTTACCCCCCAAAAGTGACCCACATGTTCAAAATTCGTTTATTTATTTTACACGTCCATGTTTGGGTCACAGAAATTCATATGTGTACGAAATGTAAACTTAATCGGTAAACTTAAACATCGTAGATTCGGAGCAAATCGGCTGTGAGTACCAGACAGACAGCCAGATAGACAGATACACGAGTGATCCTGTAAGGGCACCGTTTTTCCTTTTGGGGTACGGAACCCTAAAAAGGAGCATTTAAAACGAACAAAATTAACATTATTTATATTTATGAATTGACACAACAAAAATATAAAAAAACGACCAGATAAAAAGAGGAAAGAATGGTAAGAAGAAAGAATGGGTACTAATCTGTACCTACTCAAAAGCAAGACAGTAATAGGTACAGGAATATTTAAACTGCCACATTACCGTCTAAAGGCGCACAGGGACAGACTGGGGCGATATCGTGGACGCGACAGGCATATTGCTGCCTGTCGCACCCGCGATATTGTACTGGTCTGCACAAGCCTTAAAACAATTTGAATCTTAAGGCTCGGATAATCGCCGTTGACTTCTGCCATACCCGTCGCGCTCACGCCATACCGCCGTTCGGTTTCATAAGGAATATTTATTTTTAGTAACGAAAATATGACTAATTGAAAAAAATCACAGATAGAATTATACGAGTAAACAATAAAAAAGTCTGTTCATACAAAAAAAAACACGAAAATATCATGTAGTTTGAAAGTTTGGGTAGACATTACTTCCTGAATTTATTTCATAAAGTATTTTACTACAATACTTTCGTCGTTTATTTACATAATCAAATTACAAGATGGTTATTAACATTAACTAAGTTAAACCTAAAAAAGGCCCTCGAGGCATTGTACCGAGGATGCTGGCGGCATTTCCTCGCTGAATTGCAATGCTGATACGTTTCGCGAGAAAGCCGCCAGCTTTTCGGTCACCAGTTACATCAACTAGACGTTTCAATACTTAGATGTTCACATACAAAATTGGTGTGTATGCGTTTTAGTTTAACATACATTTTTTGCATAACTTACTTGCTTTGTATGAAGGCGTAATAACGGTATTAAAAGTCACTAAAATCATATAGCTACATTTTAATTCATTTTACAGCTCTACCTTGCTTTTTATATTGCATTTCAAGTTTAACTTTGTTTTTGCATAAATTATTCGGCGCCAATAACTAACTCACGATTACCTAATAATTATACTCTGTATGATTAGCTAATGAATATGTTATTCCTGGCCTCGAACAAACTTCGAATGACATTGTATTTTAGGTAGGTACTATTAAAATTGTTTGTTCATATAACCTTGTTGTTTCCAAAGGGTATTCGTAAAATAAGAAAAAAAAAGGATCATTTATGTTCTTGTGTCAAATATCGGAGGCTGTAATGTCAAGGTCAGTTTTTAATGCCGTAATTTAACATATTAATAACAGCCGCACGGGTCGATTGAAAGTTAAGCTACGCTTGCCAAGGTCGGTCCATGGATGGGTGAACTTCCATTAAATATCGATATCCCTCCGTGCTTCGGAAAGCACGATAAACCGTTGGTCCTGGCTGTCATTTGTAGATCTCACGGGTAATCAGAAGCCCGAAAGTCGGGCAAGCAGTTTTATCATGGGATTGTTTTACCCAGTTACTGGCGTTTGGAGGTGACACAGGCAGTCGCTTCATGTAAAATAGGTATTCAGCTGCATCCAGTTAGACTAGAAGGCGACCCCAACATCTTGGGAAAACGCTAGGCAGATGATGGGTGAAGAAAACAAGCCAGAATCTGATAGCGTTGCGTTTATACAAATCCAAGCGTTAGTGACACTGCCGGAGTCGCGGGAAGGTACTTAAGGGTTACCGAAGCCCCTGGCAACACAGGCAACGGAAGGAATACGGATGGGTTTTAGTCAGTAAGAGTCTGACACACCCTTCTGCTCCGCCCAGAGCGGGAGAAGTTATTTGATGATTTACCACCCAAAAAAAAATAAGCGTTGGTGACGCAACAGACTAAATTTATAGAGCGTAGGTACTCCAGTCTTCCAACGCGGTAGTTGCATTGTGAAGTTATTCAAGACTGAATGCAAAATATTATTTGGGCTGCCTTTAGACATTTATCAAAATGTCTAAAGGTAGCCCAAATAATATTTTGCCCGCCTAGAGAAAAATAAGGCTGTGGTCAACTTGGATTTTTTTGTTTTTATTAACGGTGGGTGGGCAAAGGTATCCAGCGTAGCTACAATGACTGACCCTGACTGTCAGTATACGTTACGGGTACGTTAGTGTTGCCATACATATAATTATTTTGGAGGAAAAGTGATTTTCTGGGTGAAGGAAGGGATAACGGCACGGGACCGAAATTAAGTTTTAAATTCATAGTAGCGTTCACTCTCTATGCATATAATGAAGCTTTGATGCATGCATTTTCCGTGATTGCAATTTACAGTTTTTAAAATACCCGATTTTACGTAAAGAGAGATGAGAGAGAGAGAGATAAATAAGAGAAAAACAGATTAGAGAGAAATGAAACAGAGAGACGAGAGAGAGAGACAGATTAGAGACAAATGATAGATAGACTAGAGAGAAATGAAGGAGGCGATATGACGAGATATTATTTTTTATTTTACGAGTGCTTCTACTAACATTTATAGCGTTTGTCTTTGGATGTTAACAAACAATTCCCAGTTTTATGTGAATCTGGTTTATGTGGCGTTATGTTGACAGTAAAAATGGCTACTTAAACTGATTGGACTCTGAGGTACCAATTAAATTATGTGCACTGTAAAATATTTCCACATGTCATCATCATGCGGTTTTGTTGGCTGAGTAATAAAAGGTAATGAAGTTGTCAAAATAAATCTAGTTAGCTGAAATTCATTAGGTACAATGCACGGTTAAAAATAATTACAATCTCTATAATAAAATATAATATCATAGAGCGTGGGTGTCGTCGCGTCACGTGTTCTTTATAAGAATAATAAAAACTGTTTTTCTAACGAAGTTCTAAAGCAGTTGCTTACCCATTTTTTTACTGTCAAACAAAGATACTAATAAAACTACCGTAAAAACAGCGAATGAAAAATAAAAAGTTGAACCATTAATATAAAATGTAAATTGAGAAATTTTCCCGTTAAAATTATGCGGGGCTCTGTTTATAAGAATTATCATTCATGACAGGATTTGATCCTACAATAGAACTTTCTTAAATAATAAAACCGCTTGAAAGTCCTCTGTTTACTAAGCGTTATGGAATCAATGAGCTTTCTAATTAAATTCTCTCAAGCTTCGCGTTAAATTCCTGCTTTTTATGTTAGCAGTACCTATGTTATGTTCTTTTTAGGGTTCCGTACCTTAAAAGGAGAAAACGGAACCCTTATTATAGGTTAACTCGTGTGTCTGTCTGTCTGCCTCTACCAATTTGCTCCGAATCTACTGGACCGATTAAGTTGAAATTTGGTACACATGATTTCTATGACCCAAAACGTGTAACGTAAATAAATAAATTTTGAATATGAGACACTTTCGGGGGACAATTTAGAAAAAAAAAAAATAAGTTTTGCAAATTATACCGTGTCACATATCAAATGACAGAGCTTGCAGTTGTAAGGATATGAGATAAATATTTTTTTAAATTTTATAATAAATACTTTTAATTGGTTAAGGACAGCTAATGAGACACAACTGATTTTCTATTGTTTGACTACGAATCGGTGTCGCGCGGGGACAGGTTAAAGTTGTTTAAGAAAGTAGATGAAAGCATTATCGCCAAAACTTCTGGGCCTACAACTTAAAAAAAAGTATAAATACTTACTTTACTTGTATATTACGGGAATACCTATAAAAAGCCTATGATATTAAAATAACATGGTAAATCACACAATATCTTGCGTACAAACTTACATTTGCAGTTGGAATGTATGGGAAAACATTTTTTCAACTACAATGTTAAGTTTGTTCTTGGGATAAATTATCCTAAAAAGATGACCATTTTATTACACAAAGTGACAGCTAGCACATGTCAGATTACTCCAGTTTATTAATAATTCGATTTTATATCCAAAAATTATATTTGCGAAAGTGAGTTTGTTTGTTACGCTTTCACGCTAAAACGGCTGAATGGATTTGGATGAAATTTGGCTAATGTGTAGACCATGACTTTAATTAGGACATATGATACTTTTTATCCCGATATTCCCACGGGATCAAGACTTATACGGATGAAATCGCGGGGCAGTTTGTAATATTATAAACTAGCTGCGCCCCGCGGTTTCACCCTATTTTGTTACATATTCAATAATAAAAGGAAAAGGCACCGTATATAAAGGTCTCTCAGTTTCCTTTCAGAGCACCTGCCATCTTATCTCTTCACCACCCTTGGTTGACTGGTAGAGAAAGCCTGAGGCATAAAGTCCGTCTTTGTACCTTATTGTGTGCGAAAAATTTAAATAAATAAATAAATGAAATGAATTACTGTAAATTACGAGAAATAAACCAGTCAAAATCTGTCTGATATCTCACGTATCCGGTATGTCGATTGAGACACATATCCAAAGGATGACATACCCTCTCATATTATTTATCAGCTGCCAGCATCTCTAGTAACTTATTAACATGAGTCGATGACTTGCACGAGATACAGCATTCTTGAAACCCCGGGAAGTATAGGGCCCACTTTCGACACGTCTTCAACTTCCCGTATTACTAGCGTGGGATGTACCGTACCGACTTCGTAAATATAGTATAAGAATACCGTTTACTTTATTTCCGTGGAGTACTATACATGCATTGTAGAACAGTGGTGGCCCAGTGGTAACGGCCGCGACTTACGAGTTGTATGTAGGTTCGAACCCAGACAGGCGCTTTACTTTGTGTAAATTATTTCATCACCACTGCTCTCAAAACGGTGAAGGAAAACATCGTGAGGAAACCGGCATGTCCTAGAACCAAAAAATTCAAAGACATGTGACATCTACCAACCCGCACTGGGCCCGCGTGGTGGGTTACGGCTCACTCCCTCTCACAGAGAGGAGGCATGTGTCCCAGCAGTGGGAACATTATAGGCTGTTTTTTTTTTACTATTCATGCACACACATAACATGACGCCTGTGATCTGCGAAAGGTTAGGCAGAGGTGTACCTATAGTAGGTACACCCAAATTTCGCCAGTTATGTTTACGTCCCATGTAACAAGGAGGAGAGACTATTGCCATCAACGGGGCACAAATCCAACAGTAATGCATTGCCCAACCCTGGAATCGAACCCAGGACCTCTTTCGCAGCAGTAGTGCTTCCGACCACTAAACCAACGAGGCAGTTTCGGTTCTTATCATCTGAGTGAAAATAGCACTTAGGTATAAATGAGCAAATCTTACCTCTTACCAGCAGGCTTAGCATGACGCTTTCTATTTCTTCGAAGAATAGACTTGACTCTTTCTATACAAAGTGTCATTTCGTTTCTTCATTTGTGACATCTCACCGTAGAAATCCTTCTACAATCTGTCATTTTGTCTTTCGTTTCTAACGAACGGTTGTCTAGGTCCTTTTTATGTAGAAGGATTTCTACGGTGAGATGTCAAAAATAGTGAAACGAAATGTCACTTTGTATAGAAAGAGCCGTGTCTATTCTTCGAAGAAATAGAAAGCGTAATGCTAAGCCTGCAGTAATACTGTGCCCGACCCGGGAATCGAAATCTCGGTGGAACATTCAAAGACGACGCTTCAGCATGTACTTACCTCGCTTCAAAACTTACAGCCATTATACTAACATCTACTTAAATCTAGCTTAAATTAAGGCTCATACTTAGGTAAGCATAGTTCTAGAATACCACTAAAATGGATACATGAAGAGCTTATTGCGAGCTTCTTATACAGCATAAGAAAGGTTTATTTAAGAATGTGGTGCATACATACATAAACTTATATATTATTATATATTATATAATTTCAACACCTACTCGACCCATTTCGCCACCCATTTTCAACTTCATCCTGCTTTCTACTATATTATAAATGTGAATGTTTGTATGTTTGTTACTCAATCACGCAAAAACGGCTGAACGGATTTGGATGAAATTTTGCATACAGATCATATAGTTTATAATAACCTATGACATAGGATACCTTTTATCCCCGTAGTACGTTGCATGCATACAAGACTGGTTTCTTTCTGTTCACGACACGTTGTGCACAATTTCAGAGCAGTAACCAAAAAAAGAAGTACTAGGCTTGCATGAATTCACAATAGCATTTCAATCATTATTATGCTACTAATAGGATTTGAATGAAATTTGGCAGACAGATAGTTTCTATTATGGATCTGGATTAAGAGGCTGACAACAGCTAAAGCGCGATCACTGTCGACGACTGCATAGCAAAGAAAGAAAAGCGCGATGACGCGACGCCAGTAGTTTATTGCAAAATATGAAGCAATTGTCTATTGTATTTACTAAATAGGTATCTATCGATTGGATTAAAAAAAATAAATACTATAACGCTAATATGTTGCTTGTAGAATAATCTGACAAACATCTGAATGATTGCATGTATTTTATTTTTAATCATTAAAATAAATTTTTAGAGGTATCTTCGTGATTTTTTCTATCATATCAAATTAGTTGTATTATGTTTTCAACACACTATCTACCTAGCATATCTCCAGAAGAATATCATATATTTTACATTTTTTCTGTTTGTTTACTGCAGTGTAACATATACTTTTAGGCATTAGGTATAAAACTTATACAATTTGTGTTTAGCTCCTGTAGTCCCCTTAACACATAGGATACTTTTCATTCCAGTAGTACGTTCACGGGGATAATTTCCGACATCCATGCGAGCGAAGCCGCTGTTAAAAGCTAGTTTTGCCACCGGCTTCGCTCGCGTGAATGTAAACAATAAGACAAAGTCATCACAGTAAGATATAACACTCATTACACACAGTATCACACCGTGTTCAATTGTTTACAGTCACTGACGTGTCTGTTCATCTGATATGCTAATATACGAAATAATGTTCATCTTAACCGACCTATCCATTTCCTTTCAATATCTTACCACGTTCGAAGACAGTCCTATAATTGAACGTATGCTCATAAAGGCTTAAATTATGCGTACACAATACAAGCAAAAAACACTCTTATTCATTCTAGACACAAGGTTGATTTTGGGCTCTGTTTGTCTTGTTTAGTATGTACAGGTTGGTAGAAGTTTATTGTGAAGATGAAGGGGCCATAGCTGTCAGGGGTACGTCACGTCAGTCATTGGCACTAAGACTTGTTTTATTTAAATAATGAACGTAATCGAGTAAGAATTATAAATTGCGATGGAAGAGCTTTTCACTGTATTTTGAATACAATCCAGTTTTGAACTTTGAACTCCTATAAAAGGTACTTTATACGTACGTAGATTGATTTGCTGATAAAAATATTTTAGGAAGTTTTATTACTTAATGGTCTTGAACTCAATGACTTCATGAGTCATCGATAATCTTCTTTATTTTCGTAATGTATGCTTTAAATGTTTGTTGTTTAAAGGTTGTCTGAAATTGAGTGAAAACAGACTGAAGCAAGACTTAAATGAAGCCTAGAATTTCCAATTTATTACGTGTTCCAGTCGAATAATATCCAAATCGAACTGATTACACATGTATGCAGCGTAACAGGACGTCCGGATGTAAATCGCTCACAGCTGTCCCAGGACAGATTACCTTTGAAGTTGATGAGATCCCATAGAGAGGTCACGTTCAAGGGAGCGAGTGACTTGTGGCACTCGAACTGAAGAGTACCTGCCGGGTCAATGGGGACCTCCTCCGAGACAGCTAAACAACGATCGAGAGCCGTTCAAATAACTGCTCCATTCTAACCGACGACGTAAACACTGCCCCTGGGTTAACACAGTAATAATACTCATTATTATGGGGTATCGGAAATATTGCTCTTGTTATTTACGATTATTGAGTGTCATAAATGGCCTACTTTACGACACATGTCGACGATGTCTTGAACGTTTATTGATTCCGACACCCAGCGGATAACGTTTTACGCGCGACGTTGAAATTATTATTTACGTATTCGGCACCGCACAGTGCTAATATTTAACTCAGCCTCCAGAACTTACTTGTGCAAATAGAACAACGCATTGCCAACAAAGTGATGCCCACGAATGTGCAGCGCAACACGTGAATCACGGTCAACCTTTACCCGAGTGGAGCAACAAGTCTCCCTATTCAAAAATAAAGACGCCGCGCTCTGGAATCTCTCAATGGAGTACAATTAAGATTCTCCACGACTGTTGAGTGCCTTCATGCATACAGAGTACACGGGCCCGCCTGCAAAACGCAACTGTTTTACAATCGCAATAAATCTCACTTCACACAGCATTGGGCGTCACCGCTGCTTTTTAAATAAAAATAGACTGCTCGATCGTCATAAACGATTTCAGACCCAATCCTGAAAGTAGTATGACCCAATTTTCAATAAACAATGGCGGGTCCTGAACGTTTAACGCTTCTCACGTTACCGACTTATCGATGCGAGAATGTTATATCGACTTTTGGGTATGCCATTCTAAATCGAGCCCTAATACTTTGGGAAGAGTTTCAGTGTGCCGAAGTGTGGCCGAATTATGCGAGATGAACTTTATTGACCAGTAAGTTCAGGTTCAATGTCACGTTCTCACAATTTTGTCCAAGGACTCTTGATTATAATTTATGTCAAAGGCGTATAAAGAATTTTAATTTAGAAAAACCTAACAACGTTCTAAATCGTGGGATATTTTTGTGTCTTCCGGATTTCAGTTAAACAAATCTAGAAGTTTCACAACTTCGGCATTCAATTAAAATTCTTATATATTTTTGCTCTCAGAAAGGTCAAACGATTTTTACATGTTTGTCGTTGAAATGAGATTATAGAAAAGACGCGAAAAAAAATACTGTGAAAGGATTTTTTCGACCCGAAGATACGCAAAGGGATTAGACGAGATTAATCACCCATTCAAAGAGTTCCGAGAAATATGACGTAATGAATACGACGAGTGATTTATTTGTAACGAATTTACATCAGTGGAGCTTCACTTTTTAATATAAGTCGTGGAACTCGACGACAATAGCCGAGGCAGTCTCCAGTAGCATCCAAAGTTTCAAACAGACTCGTACCACGAACCGTCGCGACGTTGTTGCATCTGACACCAAACTATTCTTACCGTTTTTTTTCTTTTCACTTAAGTATTCTGCGAAGTTTCATTTCGCGTTGAAATCCGGACTCTACTACGATTGTTCGCGACCGTTTATCCGCTGACATTGATACATTCCGTGGCAGTTTCGGAGTGGGGCTTTGAATCCTGGAACAATGCGCGCGATGTACGAGTAGCGGTTGTAAATAACCGTTCGTTGATCTGTAGTTTGAACAATGGGTTGACGCAAGTGGTAACCAAGAGGCGGAACAATCGACGATTAAAATTGTTTATAAAACGCAGTTCGATATGCTGGTAGTTATCGCGCAAGCAAAATGTGCATGAACTATACTTACTCTCAATTGTTTTCGGTCGCCATTGGGATCGCTGTTTCTTTATCGCAGCAGTGTTTGATAAGCTCTCGCGAAATGTTATTTTTGCACTAAAACTAGGTTTGTTTTTCTCAGAACCATTATTTTTTTAAGATGATAACAATAATAATACCAGCCTATTGAGAAAGAGAAACACTTAGCCCACGGGCTTGTTGACATGTGGAATGTGAGCTCGGCTGTCAATGTGCCGATTGTCGTAACGGCCAATGGCCTGATGACCGAAACCCTCGACCAACATCTCTAGAGACTCGTTAGGCGGTTCGATCAAGGGCCTGATTCAGAAGGCAGTACTCCACGATACGGCTCGCATTGTCAGGAAGTTCCTGTCTCTGCAGCCCTAACCACAATTTAAACAATGCACAGTGTACACAAATTAAATTTATTACGTGGTCAATTTAACTTCACTTACTGCATGTCATGCATGTCGGTGACGCGAACCCATAAGTTTTTTTCCTACCAAAAACCGCTTAAGGCGCTGACAAGACCCAATCGACCAAAATTGGCTTCTCTTAAGAAACAAAATTGCCAAATCTGTATAGTTTGTGGTAGCGGAAAAAATATATGTTCATTTTGAACAAATTTCCCAGAACTTGGTTGTTACCTAAACACGTTTTAAAAAAAAAATCTCGATATAAACTAACGTTAAACTAACCTTGAGTTCTAATCCAAAATATCTATATTAAATATCAACATACGTTACGTATTTAATTAATAACAAGAACGTCTTATTTGAATGCAGAACTTGGTTGTTTTTTTATTTTCGATTACTCAACTCAATTTTGAGTAAATAGATAAATTGCTTCATATTTTGCAATAAATCCCAAGCGTTGTGTCATCGCGCTTCTCTTTCTTTTCTATGCAATCTGACAGTGACCGCGTTTAAGGTGTTGTCAGCGTCTTAAGGTTGCAAGGTTCAGCAGTGGTAGCCCACGAAATTAAAATTTTCTAATGGAAAAGTTCTTAGGGAACAAATCTAACTTAGGGAGATGTATTAACCTGTTAAGCGCGACACCGATTCGGAGTCAAACAATAGAAAATCAATTGTGTCTCATTAGCTGTCCTTGATCAATTAATTTTTAATGATTATAATACTGTAAATACATATTTGTTATGATCGCGAATCATATTTTGATTAAGATACAATCTGGCTCTGGACTTGTAAATTGCAAAAACCGTAAGAAAATTTGAGTTTCGCGGGCTGCTACTGCGAATCCACCTTAACGCGCTTAAAGAAGTTTTTACTTAAAAAAAAAACACATAACATAATATCAAAGTCAAAGTCAAAGTTAAAGTCAAAGTTTTTATGAATGCGATCACGCCTGTATTATCCGAAGGGTTAGGCAGAGGTGTCCCAATAGTACACCCACATTTCGCCACGTATGTTTAAATCTCATCTAAAAGGGGGCGAGCCTTTTGCCATCAACGGGGCCCAAATCCAGACACCGGGCTGCTAAGGAGAAAAAAAAACGAGCGACCCTTACAGTAGTCGCATATGATGTGTAAACATCTGACATCTCACATTGGTAATAAGCCTTTTATCGCGATGGAACAAAAAATTAATTTTATTTTTTTAAGTTAAGAAAAGGTATAATTACTCTGTTGGCTGCCAGTACCAACCTCCCGGAAAATGGATTGTTACCAACTGACGGCCAACTCTATCACCACGCGCGCTCATTGGTCAAATCAAATAGCGCGCGCTTTGCCAGCTTCCTGTTACACACTTCCCTCCCTTTTCATGAAATCACTCCCACAGATTGCAGGAAAGCGACAGGAATGACATCAAAAACACTTCGCTACAATTTTTTTAAATTCTCCCTCGCATACTAAAATGAAAATGCATAGACTGCACAAACAAAACAGTAGCGCCAGCATTCTATTATGCAAAACCTTAACGATATGTGTTTACCTGCGCCTGCGTTATACAACCTATTAGCATAATACGAGCATCATCCACCTGTTTAGTTCTGGCTAATTCGCTTGTGAAGTAGGTAGCCCATAAAATTTATTAATTTTCATTATCCACTAATATTGAATGTGGACATTGGCGGAGTTCCCGCCGCCGCCGGCCCGTCACATAGTAATTTCCTATCAATTTTAGTGGATTTCGCTGCGAGTTCGATCCAGCGAAATTATTTAGTAAGCTGGTATTAACTGGAACGATGTTGTGGAAGATTTTCATATGAGACTCTTATAATGACGTTAATCAGAAGATTGAACTTGGTCAACACCAAGTTAAGTCTATACCAATAGACCTTGGGCTTTTCCATTTAATGTCAGATGTTATCTGAGGGCTTTTGTAAACTCCCCAGAATAATTTTCTGCTAAAAATCTCACCGATACTTACTAATAAAAGTTAACAGGCTTATGCCCGATTTCTGCGATGTCGAATCTTCCCCGATATCATAGAGAAAAGTTCATAGCAATTAATGAACACCTTACAAATGCGATAAAAGTTCTTTTAATTCTCATTCATAAGCAAGACAGCCCGTTTTTAGGGTTCCGTAGTAAAATACTTTCGCCATATCTGTCTGTCCGTCTCCGGGGATCTGCTTGCGTAATATTAATAATTAAAGTGCTAAATTTTGTTAGATTCAAGTGATCCCTTTTCTTTTTTGTATGGGAAATCCACCCGTATTCCTTCCGTTACCTTTGTTGCGGGGCCTCGGTGACCCATTAGTACCATCCCGCGACCCCGGCAGGCATCGGCCCTAGTGGACCCCTACATTTGTGCTGATGACATATCTATGAGGCGCGCGTTGAATACAACGCGCCGTCGACCCGGGCCTGGTCCTTACCTGACGGTGAGCTACCCATTGCTCACCGTCCGCAAGCCCGCGCCTACGGTGGCCGGAAATCCGCCCGGGATTCCCGACGCCCAGGGCATCTCCTGCGGCGGCTAGGGGCGAGAGGGCGCGAAATTTGCCTTTCCCTCAACCGTCCCGCCTCCTTCGCGTTTACTGCTTCGCAGAAGGAGGTTACGGCTGGCCATGCCCTCTCGCTCCGTACCATGGCCTGAACCAGGGCCGGACGCGAGAGATCTCTGCCGCCGATCGCCTCCACGAGGACACGGCGGTAAGTGTCCACCCCTTTTTTTTTTTTGAGGGTGGGAAATCATCAAATATCTTCTCCCGCTCTGGGCGGAGCAGGAGGGTGTGTCAGACTCTTACTGACTAAAACCCACCCGTATTCCTTCCTGTTGCCTGTGTTGCGGGGGCCTCGGTGACCTATTAGTACCTTCCCGCGACCCCGGCAGGCATCGGCCCTAGTGGACCCCTACATTTGTGCTGATGACATCTCTTTGAGGCGCGCGTTGAATACAACGCGCCGTCGACCCGGGCCTGGTCCTTACCGGACGGTGAGCTACCCATTGCTCACCGTCCGCAAACCCGCGCCTACGGTGGCCGGAAATCCGTCCGGGATTCCCGACCTGCCAGCTAAATGGTTGTTTATGGAGATGTGAAAAAATTCATGGCAGTAGTACATAATATAATGAAATTAAAAGGAAAACTATCACAGCTAAGTGGGCTTTACAAGTTAACGAGTAATAGTCGACCAACTTAAATTTGCGGTTGGAAAATTGATTGTGGCATATATCGATGAATGGCAGAATATGTTTTTCAAATACAGTGTTAAATTTGTTTTTGGGATAAATTGATACCAACTTCCCAACTACGGAAGCGTTCATTTTGCGTGGTCGGACTTGCACTTGGTCAGTTTTTTAGTACTAGAACGGGGAAAGTAAAACAATTGTTTTTCTTTCTTCACTGCGAATACAAAAATTTAGTTACTTATATGGAAAGAGAGTAGAGAGTACCTTTCGGACCTGCAAGGGGACATCACAGGCTTTTAACAATTTTTTATTGAGGAACTTGTAATTTTCTAAAAATAGGCCTAAGCAGGAAAGTAGGTAAATGATACTTCTTAACGAGCAATAGTCGCCCAACTTAAATTTGCAGTTAGAGAATTGATCGTAACGTATATCGATGTATGGGAGAACATGTTTTTCAACTACAAGTTTAAGGTTGTTTTTGGAATAAATTCATCCCTAGTAATCCCAATTACGAATCCCCTCATTGTGCGTGGTCCGACACGCACTTGGCCAGTTTTTATGCTTTGGGGAGACATTATTCCTGAATTTATTTCATAAAGTATTTTACTATAACACTTAAATATTCATGTATTGAATTGATGTGTATGCGTTCCAGTTTAACGCGATCAATTTAGTTCTCGCTTAACGACCGCGACCCTTAAAGAGACACCTGGGGGGTAACCATCACCTCTTATAGCAGTATTATTATAATATTACTTCACAGTGGGAAAGTGATGGAGCTGTACAGGGTTTATATAGCTCCATCTCTTTCTCACGCTGAAGTAATATTGAAATAATACTGCTATAAGAGGTGATGGTTACCCCCCTGACCATGAAACTGAGCAGGAAAGTTTACATCAGGGAGAAGGACGTAAACTACTTTTTAACTAGACCAAGTAGAGGAGTTTTCCTTGTGATAAGGAGAGATTATTTCTCGACTTTCCTTTACGTGGCTTAGTTTGCAAATATCTACGTTATGTGGCGTAGGCGTCTTTAAAATAAATCTACGGAACTAATGTCGAGGTATTTGATTTTTACATATTCTAATTTTTGAACTACAATGTCTTTCCATTTTATCAGATTTATTTTAAAATATAAAAAATATACGAAACTAGCTTTAGATCGCGGCTTCGCCCGGGTGCAGCTCGGAAATGATCCCACGGGATAAAAAGATTCCTATGTCCCAACCCAGGTCATGGTCTACCCATGTGCTAAATTCCATCAAAATCCGTTCAGTCGTTTTATCGTGAAAGCGTAAAAAAGAATCACATTCGCATTTATAATATTATTATAGATTAGGATGAAATCATCATCTGCCTAGCCTTTTCCCAACTATGTTGGTGTCGGCTTCCGGTCTTACCGGATACAGCTGAATACCAGTATTTTACATAGAGCGACTGCCTATCTGACCTCCACAACCCAGTTACTATGGGTAACACGATACCCCTTGGTAAGACTGGTTGTCAGACTTTCGAGCTTCTGACGACCCGTAACAACTGTCAAAGATCTACAAATGACAGCCGGGACCAACGGCTTAACGTGCTTTCCGAGGCACGTTCCTAAATATCTTTGTTAGTAAAAAACATCCGGTCTTTAAAGACCAGCCGCCAAACGCATGTCTTTATTTCCTTGCCTACTTATACTTACAAAATACACTAAAGCCTTATCATATAATCGACTACGACTGTTATCTTATTAACTACAGCTACCTAAATCTGCCGAATGCACATCGCTTCGATACAATCTGTTCCGGAGTCGTCGGTAACAAGCCAATTATTTACATCAAGTTATTCAATCCGATTAGATCCCATCGCGATGGAAAAATAAACGATCATGTTACTATGAAATGTACACGGCTGTATTTCAGTTGAGTGGTTACAAGTTTATAAATGCGAGTGAAAGTATTAAGATAATTATTTAATTTTTAACTTAGGTAAAGCTTTTGTTATGATGACTTACTTAAACTAGTCAGGAAACGTCCAAATTAGCCTCTACGAGTTGCCCCGTGGCACATCAGCAGCAACATGGCAGTCAGTCCCGTTACCACGTTACTGACCGACTGACATATATTTTTTCCACAGAAGAAGACGCAAATTGGCGCCCATAGTTCCAGTGTTCTTAGAAATTTTTCTTAACTTTACTTTTTTTCTATTCACAACTGGGAAGCTCTAGGCCTACATCTGACCTGACGGTAAGTGGTGATAAGGCCGAGGTGGAAGCGAGCTTCACCCGGAATCCTCAACCACAGAGGAACTGGCTTCTTTTTTCAGTCACCACTTACAAATCTAGATTAAATTTTATATTTAAGTAAAAAACAACTTTGATTATGTTACCTAACTAATTTAGGTATAAACTGTTAGTTTATTAATAATATAAGTAATTATAGGTTTTGGAGACTGAATTTGGGGAAAAGCTCGGAAAAAAATGCGGAACTCTATTCCTGAACTATTTATAATTTGTACTTACCTTTAAATTTGTTAAATTTGTACGGAACCCTCGGTAGGCAAGTCCAACTTGCATTTGTCCGGTTTTATTTTGAATTCCAGTCGATTGATGTTTCAAGCCAGTCAACAGACCAAACAGTTCCAACAGTTCAAAAGAAAAGAAAAA
This sequence comes from Atethmia centrago, assembly GCA_905333075.3. Taxonomy (NCBI): domain Eukaryota; kingdom Metazoa; phylum Arthropoda; class Insecta; order Lepidoptera; family Noctuidae; genus Atethmia; species Atethmia centrago. Next base: position 21,388,525 of record HG995374.1, on the reverse strand, counting down.
CTACATAAAAACAGTATTAGGTAGTATTTCACCTGTTGGCTGTTACTTTATCACGTTTCTGTCGCGATAACATCGCTAACCCTCGCCAAATCGCTTCCTGCACGTTTGAATACCTTAACTACAAGTGTAGCTCTTCGGAAAACGTATTGTTTTAGTTTCTTGTAACTTGGTGAGTCAATTTCATAGTTATTTGAGGTATTTCGTTTACCGCTTATGCGTGGTCCCATGTTTGGCCTAAGATTTTATGAATTTTTGTTTATTGTAATTTCAATAGTCTTTTATAAAGTGGAAACGCCGAGAGGGGACGCCCCAGAAAGACATAGTGACCTCATTGGTGATGTTCTTCACAAAGCTCAGGTGCGTAGTGCTCGCAACCGGCGTGCGTGTATGACCAGATATGTATGAACGTGAACGAAACAAAAGGAGACGCTCTATACTTCCTGCCTAACCCCCATGGGAAGGTGTGAGTTTATGTATGTATGTATGTATGTATGTATGTATGTATGTCTTCTATAACCGATGCACCAATGCGATGTATTATAGAGACCATTTTTAGGACGTCAGCTTTTTATTCGTTTTTTTTGCAATTCGTTTTTGGTGTAGGTTTTTTTTACCTTTTCCGGATGAAAATGTATGAGTTTAAAAAAAAAATCTACTTGATTAAGCATATTTATTACTCGGAAGTTCTACTCTCATGTTTTAAATGACTGATATATAATATAAGATATATAATACTATATATCTGTATTTCTAATAAAACGTTGACGTCCGAAAAATGGTCTCTGTAATAAACTGTGCGTCGCAAATAAAAGTAAAACCACATATATAACCTAAGTATTATGTACTATTTCACCTGTTGGTTGTTACTTTATCACAGTTCTGTTCCGTCGCGATAACATCGCTAACCCTCGCCAAATCGGTTCCTACACGTTTGAATACCTTAACTACAAGCGTTTCGGAAAAACATTGTATTTAGTTTCTTGTCTACATTTCTTGGAAAAGTATGAGGTGAGGAAGTGAAGTGTTGAGAAATAGTGACTATTTTGTCAAATCATAGTAACTTTCAGTGCTGGTCTTTATCGTGTTGATGAATTAATGTTGGTTGATGTTATTATAACTAAGATTTTTCTGTTTTTCTTTTTAGTGTTTATACTGTGTGCCTAAGCATTTTAATATTTTTTTTGGGGGTAGGAAATTATCACATAACTTCTCTCGCTCTGGGCGGAGCGGGAGGGTGTGTCAGACTCTTACTGACTAAAACCCACCCGTGTTCCTTCCGTTGCCTGTGTTGCCAGGGGCCTCGGTAACCCTTTCGGACACCCGTGTGCTTAAACCTGGGTCTAAATTTATTTTCTTACTTTCATATGCAACAAAAATAGGTACTGCGGGATGAACATGTTACGATTTGTCTCACGTGTAATTTCGGGATTTCCCGACTCGTTTAGAACTTTTCACGCGCCTAGGTCGAGAATTGACTTTCTAATGACTAAAACCTCCGGTTAAGTTCGAACCTAATAGGAAAATCTCGAAGTAAACATGAGTATTCGTAAAAAAATATGTCTTACGAAAGATATTACAGAATATATTGATATTATGATGAATATACGTTCCCAATAACTCATTATGTCAATAGAATACACAATTACGTGAGCGAAACCGCGGGAACAGCTATACTAAAGCCAACGAGACGAGATAAATTTCATGCCTCGGGATTAAAAACTTTATCTTAATTCCGTATGGTTCAGATTCCATTGCAACTAAATTTATTTTATCCCTAAAGGATAGTTTTTTCATTCAAAAATCAACTTAGATTACTTGAGTTTAAAGTTGATAGGTATCTGTTAAGTAGCAATTTTATGTATTTATCTCGTATCGTTGGCCTGAGTATAGTTAATATTATGATTCCTTTACATTTGATCAATTTGATCTCGAAAAGTCATGAGCGTTACACTATGATATATTGATGTAAGTTAAGGCGCTGACAAGACCCAATTGACCAAAAAAGGCTTCTCTTAAGAAAAAAAAATTGGCAAATCTGTATAGTTTGTGGTAGCGGAAAAAATATAGGTTAATTTTGAACATATTTCCCAGAACTTGGTTGTTACAAAAACACGTTTTGAAAAAAATATCTATACAAACTAACGTTAAACTAACCTCTTACTTTGACTTCTAATCCAAAATATCTGCATTAAATATCAACATACGCTACGTATTTAATTAATAACAAGAACGTCTTATTTGAATGCAGAACTTGGTTGTTTTTTATTTTCGATTACTCAACTCAATTTTGAGTAAATGGATAATTGCTTCATATTTTGCAATAAATTACAAACGTTGTGTCAACGCACTTCTCTTTCTTTTCTATGCAATCTGACAGTGACCGCGGTTTAGGTGTTGTCAGCGTCTTAAGGCGCTGGCGTTAACAAGAGGCAAATGACCAAAGTAAGCTTGTCTTGAGAAAAAAATTGCCAAATCTGCATAGTTTGTGGTAGCGGAAAAAATATGTGCTAATTTTGAACATATTTCTCAGAACTTGGTTGATAAGTTATTATAACGTTTGAAAAAAAAATCTCAATACAAACCAACGGTAAACTAACCTTTTGATTGGAACTCAAGGTTTCCAATTCAAAATATCTGTATTAAAGATACGTTACGTATTTAATTAATAACAAGAACGCCTTATTTGAATGCAGAACTTGGTGGTTTTTTATTTTCGATTACTCAACTCATTTTTGAGTAAATGTTTTGCAATTACAAGCGTTGTCATCGCGATTCTCTTTCTTTTCTATGCAGTCTGACAGTAACCGCGGTTTAGCTGTTGTCAGCGTCTTAAGCCATTAGCTATTACATATCAATCCGTGCTCCAGGCCTACGGTTAGGTATCGATGTATTAAGGAAACGCGCCCGGAAAGCGTGTGTCCGTTATTTTGATTGCAGTCTGTCTGGTCAAGTCCGTTACTCCAGATATGTCTGTCATTTTAGATCCCAATACGGTTACAATTTCTTTTAGAGGATTGGAGTCCAAAGTCCTGTCTGGTACACTTGAAATCGATCTGGGAGAGATGTCTCAATGAGATAATAATGTCGAATGTTTTTAGAGAAGACTGTAACATAAAGACTCTTGACTGCCTCGTTGGTCAAGCGGTCGCAAGCGCTTTTGCTGACCATGAGGTCCTGGGTTCGATCCCCGGGTCGGGCAAAGTGTTATTGGGTTTTTCCATCTGGAATTTCTCAGTAGCAGCCCGGAGTCAGGATTTGTACCTGGTTTCTGCCAATAGGCTCACCCCTATTACATGGAACTTAAACATAACCGGCGAAATGTGGGTGTACTATACGTACACCTCTGCATTACCCTTCCGGGAATACATGTGTGATGTTATTCTGTTAAAGACCTTTGTCGTGTTTTGTTTTATATAGAAACTTAATGTAGTTTTAATGTTCACGAAAAAAAATATTAAATATTACCTCCGGTTTGTCAGAGGGGCTTCTGGCTAAGTAATAGCAGCCGCACGGGTCGATCGATCAGGTTAAGCTACGCTTGCCGCGGTTGGTCTATGGATGGGTGACCATCTTTACATACAAAGACCCCTCCGTGCCTCGGAAAGCACGTTAAGCCGTTGGTCCCGGCTGTCATTTGTAGATCTATGTCAGTCGTTACGGGTCGTCAGAAGCTCGAAAGTCTGACAACCAGTCTTACCAAGGGATATCGTGTTACCCAGTAACTGGGTTGTGGAGGTCAGATAGGTAGTCGCTCCATGTAAAATACTGGTATTCAGCTGTATCCGTTAAGACTGGAAGCCGACCTCAACATAGTTGGGAAAAAAGCTAGGCAGATGATGACCTTCGGTTTGTCAAAAACAAATGCTTATGAAGCCTGAAGACTGTCAAAAAAATTAACGTAAAATACAAGGCAATATCTTAACTAATGAAAAATAATATCTACCTACTAAGGCAATATCATAGTCAAAGTTGTCAAAAATATATACTGAAAAATCCGTTTTGTCTGGCGTAGACAGAACAATTTCATCATGTGCCAAAACAGGTTTTTCAGCATAATTAGACAACTTTGACAGCCTGATTCGTTGAAGTTGGAGTATTTGGAACAGTATTTTTGGTACAATGTTATAGCTGGCTGGGGATTATATGTCATTTGTTTTTATGTCAATAAACAAGCGTTTTGTTTTGCGTACGTAGGGCCGATTTACACCGGGAAAGCAGCGGCCACTTTCAGTGTGAAATAATTTTAAACTTTATCTAAATAACTAAAAGTGTCATTTGAAATATACAACAAACAAGATAGCGGCTATTTTTTTTTTGGTGGGAAATTATCAAATAATTGCTCCCGTTCTGGGCGAAGCGGAAGGGTGTGTCAGTCCTCTTACTGACTAAAACTCACCCGTGTTCCTTCCGTTGCCTGTGTTGCCAGGGGCCTCGGTATCCCTTCCGGACTTTCCCAGTTACGATTTTGCCCACGCGTCGAAATAGCCTTATAGCACTTTCCACAAGTATAGCGCGATATAAGTGTCCAAAGTTTGTATTGACTGAGGTTTGCGAAAATCCTAAAACATTTTATGCAACAAAAATAATTATTAATAAATATAAAAATAAAACGAAAAGCGTGTTTTATTTATTTATAACTCGACGTTACACGGCTATAAACATGTCTCCTTTAACACTTTCGTTTAATATTTGATTGAAGCTGATTATACTTTGTGTCGCGTGAAAATTATATTAGATTTGCTTTTATACCTATATTAAATTGTGAGTGACTGTTACATCAAACTAACATGATTTGTTATATCGATAAGTTAATGCTCTTTCCTTTTAGAACGTTATTTTTATGAAAAATAGTGATTTTTGTTATTAGTTGATTGAACACGATTGTGCTGTTAAAGAAATAGATTTTGTTTGTAGTTATTTATGAATTCATTTGCTTAAACGTAGTTTGTGATTTATTTTTGAATGTTCGATTAGTGAAAACTTTAGCCGACAAATAAGGTAAAAATATATATTGTTTTTTTTCATATTTGGGTGTTTTTTTTTGTATTAATGTTTTCCTTATAAAACTCAGGACGGCTTCGGCAAAAACTGGACATTACCAATCCCATCTGGAGGCTTAGCCCGAGCACCGTTTTGTCGACGGAAGAGTAGACAAAAATGACGTTCCGTGTAGACGTGTACGACGGCAGAAAGAGTCAACTGCACTTTTCTTCACGAAGTTCACTATTTTACGAGTACATAATTCGACTCTGAATTCTTTGTTTTGTCATAGGATTTTTCCGTTTTGTTCTCAATTTTTACTGATATTAAGTCACGTACATAAAGACAACTACAACAATTTTTCTCCAAGTGTAAAAGTACTGTATTTTGGAATATTGGCCTTAACCATTTCCTTGGCCATTTCCTTGCCCTATTAACAAAATAATGTAAAATAGGAGAAGATAGCTTTGTTCTTCTATTTATAATTATCACAGTTTTGCGTTCAAAACGCTTTCTTGTAAAATCATGATTTTGTAGATACTTTGTGGCCGTCGAGTAAAAAGTTTTCTACTAACTTTATCATGGCGATTACAAAATGAAATTGTCTTCTCTACTTTAGACAACTGTCAGTTGTCAATGTGAGTTTGGGATAGAAAACTTTCTTCTGAAATTGTCTACATAAAAACGGCCAAAGGCAAAGATTGTTAGAAACGAAAGACAAACTGACAGATTGTTGAAGGATTGCTACGGTGCGATGTCAAAAATGGAGAAATGAAATGTCACTTTGTGTAGAAAGAGCCGTGTCTATTCTTCGTAGAAATAGAAAGCGTCATGCTAAGCCTGCTGCACAGAATCTTAAAACATAACACTAACTCTAAACTTGTCTTGTTTTAAGTCTCTTTTAAACTTGACTCAGCAAATAGCAAAGTACTTAAGTAGCCACGCGTAGAATGTTTCCCACCGTTCGATTGACTGAGGTTAGTTCCACAGAATACATAGGTACAGAACCGGCCAGCTCCATACAATGAGTGAAAACCGGCGAACGCACACAGTCACGCGTACTTATTATACCCGAATCGCTTCAGCGTGGCAATAGCGGTCATTGCCCTTTCCCTAATATCTCTCCGTAGGATCCCAAATATTAAACTATGTATGGTTTTCCGTTATTGGAACATGTTGAAGATCACGATAGATATTGATTCAGGACGTGAAAAACTATATTTCAGTTTTTGAATGCTAGAAAATGTAGGTGGGTCAATGATCGGTATTGCCATGCTAAAGCGATTCGTGTATACGGAGATCTCAAAACCAATGCCAGATTCGAGTGCGCTCGCTGTACTGTAGACCGCGCGTCAGTGATAACCAAACCAGTACCTAGAATGTAGCCTCTGTTGAAACTCCGTACTACGCTAGTCCAGCTCGCGGTCAAAGTATTACCAACGACGTACGGTCTACTATACGTGAGCCGTGTCTATGTGTGCGTTAATTTAAGAGTCGACATTCTGTACCTATCTATGCTGTGTTAGTTCTTTTCTCGGTTCACGCACGATAAAATCAAATTAGCAGAGTTAATTGTTTCCTCCTACGGTCTATTGTTACAGACACAGTAGACACGTTCTTGTTCAGAATATTTCGAAGGACGCAGAATCCCTGGAATTCCATGTAACATGATCAGCGATGGATATCCGACAGTTGATAATGATGATCAGGGGATTCTTCTATCGGGCGTTTTATCTGGCCAAAGTTTGCTTTGATTATTGCTTTGATCACGAGCAAAAAAAGCGTCGTTACGTCCAGTTATTAATTCAGAGATTTTAAGGTTATTGTTGTATTTATTTATAGTTTGACAAGCCGCGTTTTCATGAACATCTCAACATCCTTCCATATCCTTATTCCCTACCATTAAACAGACACAGTAGACACGTTCTTGTTCAGAATATTTCGAAGGACGCAGAATCCCTGGAACTCCATGTAACATGATCAGCGATGGATATCCGACAGTTGATAATGATGATCAAGGGATTCTTCTATCGGGCGTTTTATCTGGCCAAAGTTTGCTTTGATTATTGCTTTGATCACGAGCAAAAAATCGTCGTTACGTCCAGTTATTAATTCAGAGATTTTAAGGTTATTGTTGTATTTATTTATAGTTTGACAAGCCGCGTTTTCATGAACATCTCAACATCCTTCCATATCCTTATTCCCTACCATTAAAGCGACCCCCGGTCTACTCTTTAATATGCAAAGGTCTCTGTAGTTCCATGAAACATGAGGCTCCAGGGGCTAGTGGGAATATTTGGGTTCATTCGAGTAACCGAGTCTGGTTTAACCATGCTGGGGTTGGTACAAATCATTTATTATTATTCTATTTATTTATAGCTTGACAAGCTGTGTCGTTTCATTAACATCTCAACAACTTTCATTCCTTATTTCACCCCTTTAGGGGATGAATTTTCAAACATCCTCAGTATCTACATTATTAGCATACTCACATTAGCTTGTGTCATGTTTATAAAGACTCAGCGATTTAGACTGTGCATTGTCTTTCAGTGAATGAATGAATGAATGAATGTATTATTATGTTGTTTTTATTATAGAAGTATCTATGTAAGTTTGTATGTTAGTATACTTGTTTTGTGAATTGTTTCGATTTTATGTACCTATTCTATTTTCTTTTCTACTCTTACACACGTTGTCTATATCTCTGTATCTACTGTCCTATCGCAGGTATGCTCAAAGAGATTTCTTTAGAAATAAGCATTACCTTTGTACGTATTTTTCTGTTCTTTTCTGTTCATATGTGTGTAAATAAATGGTTAAATAAATAAATAATGTATGAATTTACGATTTTTATTAAAAAGTTGTCTCGATTATTCTTATGATTTTGGTAGTTGTTATAGCCAAGAAAAGTCTCAGTGAGACTTCTTTTAAATTTATTTCTTTATTAGCTGCTAAAGTAGATACATATTTTTCTTTTGTTAATTTTTATTCTTAATTATGTAAATTCAAAATTAAAATTTTTGCAAATCTTTTTCTATTTGTAAAATTACTTTGAATTGTTTTCTTAAAATAAGGACATTTAACATTGTTGGTACACCACGTAACTTTAAGCTTCGGAAGTGCGAAGTGTCCTAACACAGACAATTTTTGTCTAAAAGGTCACTTCAAGCACTAGATGTAGTAGGTACATAACTTGTGAAGGAAAAAAAAATATTTGTATTTATTTGTAATTGTTTTTGTGGCTTTAAGTTAGTCATAGCAAGGCAAAAAAAAAAAAACACAAGACAGGATGTTCTTGCTCAAACATTTGTTTCTGCCACTTTTAGCTTGGAGCAAGACAAATACCGAAAGCGCACGCAAACGAGAGTTTACAAACAAATGGAAACCCTGCTTGTCTTTACGCATGCACTGAGCATAAAGTACTATATCATGTACTTGTAAATATCATAAGACCAGAGTCTAAAATTAAACAGGGGGTAACCATCACCTCTAATAGCAGTATTATTATAATATTACTTCACAGTGGGAAAGTGATGGAGCTATACTGGACTTATAGCTCCATCTCTTTCTCACCCTGAAGTAATATTGAAATAATACTGCTATAAGAGGTGATGGTTCCCCCCCAGATGTATGAACGTAAGCGAAGCAAAATGAGTATGTAAGGAGCGTAGCAGGTGGCGTTCTATAGTTTCTGCCTACCCCCATGGGAAGAAGGCGTGAGTTTATGTATGTATGTAAAACTAAAAAAACGGCCAAGTGCGTGTCGGACCACGCACAGTGAAGGGTTCCGTAGTTGGGAAGTTGGGATGAATTTATCCCAAAAACAAAGATAATATTGTAGTTTGAAAAACATGCTCTCCCATACATCGATATATTTCACGGTCAATTCACCAACTGCGAATTGGTCGACTATTACTTGTTAACTTGTAAAGCCCACTTAGCTGTGATAGTTTTCCTTTTAATTTCATTATATGTACTACTTCCATGAACGATACCTCACAATATGGGATAGACGAGAAAAAAAATATCATCACCACATTACGTGCAAGAGGGGATCCCTTGCACGTAATGTGGTGATGATATTTTAGGACCAAAACATTTTTTTTCGAGATTTTATTTTACTAATTTGTCGGTGTGTTTAATATGTATACTTATGCCAAATTACAGTTTCTAGTACTAAGCGTCTCTGAGCTACAGCGGACAGACAGACAGACGGACATGGCGAAACTATAAGGGTTCTTTGTTTCCTACGGAACTCTAATATTAAAGTATTATAAAATTTCAATCAAATTCAAACCGTCTCCAATGTCACTTTGAAAACTGATTAACTGTAGTTCCTGAGGTCTCATCATCTGCAAAATCAAATCATATCATCATCTAAAATGATCCAAACAAACATACCTATGCGCTAAGGTATCCCGCAAAATTCAAATTTTCTTAGCTTTTGTTCAACTTTTTTTGCAGGTTTTATGATAATTAAAATGTGGTTGTAATTTCGCGGGCGCGGGACGAGAGAATCGCGGCGATAGTCATTATTAGATATCGCCGTGTGGAGATTGATTGATAGAGTTTCTATTGAATTTGATGTCACGGCGAGACTATAGCCGCGATTGTGTCGCCCGTGGAAATGGCACCCGAACTGTGGAAAATCCTTCGCTTGAATAAAACTCATCACCGTCATTCACTTGCCAATTCTTCTTTTTCTTTGGGGTCAGCGCGACATGTCTTTTTCATCCTACCGCTCTATTACTCGTCATATCGGTAATCACCTCCTTTTTAACATCGTTTTTCACACAGTCCATCCATCGTTTCTTTGGTCTTCCCCTACTCTTACAGACATCCACATTCATGCTCAAAACTTTCCTCACGAGAAGAAAACGAACCTTACCTATTCACAACTCGTCGAATACTTTTTTACCATTGTAATAAAGACACACTACGACATAAATTGACGTTCCCAGACAATCCAGTAAAGTGTCACATCGCGATTAAATGGCCGGGTGCCACTAGTGTCCAATTTAAATGTTCTATATGAAACCTTAATGAGATAGGTCACGTAGTCTTGTTGCTTGACTAGCAATTGTTATCAAGGATTTCTAAGAAACTGTTGACATAATACTTGTGTGGTTCAGACATGGAAGAGTTAGTTCATGAAGTAATACGAAGTTTTGGTGGCCTTCTGTGCCTTATTATTGTGTGTTGCATATGCAATCGACGAGCGCCAATACAAACGTATGCAACATGCGCGTAGCTGTCTGGCGTTGCATGTTCGCGTTAAGACATTCAGTTTTAATTCAGAAAGCGGAATAAGACTCCCAGAATCAATTATCTTATTTAAAATAAGATTTTGTCAGTATGTCTGGAGTATTGCGCTATTAACTAATGTATTTGACCTTGGCCGTTTAACGTTAAATAAATAAATTAGTAATGTCCTATCGAGCGTCGACTAATTTTGTCCATATTTGTCACTTCTTGTGGTATTGAGTACTTTCTAACCTGTTCTGTTTGTCCTGTTGTGTCCTTTGCCATCGTTTACCTAACTTTGACAGGTATAATTCAACGCTTGGTGAGAATATAGAAACAGCTTTTGTTCAATGATTTTTTTATTTCCCCGCGCTCGTTACTAATTCCGTGAATAGAATGGATGGAGTTTGAGCACTCCACATGACTCTACTCAGTGTACATGGTTCAGAGCAATTCAATTTGTTCACTTCTGTAATGTTAGGTTCGCTATGTAGTACTTGTATTAGAATATTAGTTTAGAATTACGATGCTCTGTTGGATGTGTCTCTAATTAATTGTCTTTTGTTAAATGTTGAATGTTTACTAGGTTTAAAGGAGTTGATTCTTAGGTGTTTTACCATGATTAAAATTTATTCTACCTTATGCAGAATTAAGTTCTCTTTAGACAGTTAATTGGCAATTCTATGGGAAGATGTCAAGAGGATATTAGCAGTATTACCCCCCTCGTTCTACTAATACGTGTTAATAATAACAAACTGCGATATCTATCCAACCCTTTGTGAATGTTCCATATGATCAGTCTTGTAGCACTTGGAGCCTTCTCGTCTTCGCAGTAGACGTTTACATTTAAATATACATAATAATTCTGTCTATATCAAAAGTAATACTTGCCAGTATTCATTACTTTGTACTCTTATTCCATTTTCTCTGAGCTTAAAGACTTTTGATATAAAAATGAGAATAAAATTTCACAACAACAATGTGGGTGGTTGGCCCACGCACCTTCACAGAAATAGATATTGAATGGGCGCATACATACGTAAAGGTTTTCATACAAACTTGCGTATTCATTCATTTTCGGGAATGATTAAATGAGTTTCGTCCTAATAACGTTACAATGACCCAGTAAAAGCTGTTATTATACGGAAAATCAATGAACTAGAGAAAATATAAGGCTTGAAGTTCGTTATGTTTGTGAATAGTGAGTAAATATCCAAAAAGCGGTATTCTGAGGTAAGCGTTAAGGTAGGGTTGCAGCATTTTATCACCTCGTTTATGAGGCTACGGGGAGCACTGAACAGTATAAGATTCCGTTTTTCTAACTGTGCCTAGTGATGTATTTGTGTCGATAATTCTTTTTGCGGTTCAATAGTTCGTCTTATCCGAAACTTGAAGTTCTTGGTATGTTGGGCCGTTTTCCGTCGATAAAATTGTGATTATGTATGGGGTATGAATTGATTCATGAATCATGCATACGATTCGCGTTATCGAATGTTAGAAGTAGTGAATGTCACGGTGTATTGAATAAGGAGATGCTAGAATTCGTCGGAAAGACGGTATTTTTTGGGGATCTTGGCCTAAAATCACAGTCACCTCACATTGTTCAGCCGCTTACGCTGTTTGGAAAATCCGTCAATTAAAAGATGTGGATATCGCGAGACTGGTCTATTTTAGTCACTTTAGACGGGCTGCACATATTGATTCTCTCTTTATTCTGTAAAAGAGGGCTGTCAGAGCTATCTACAACCTCCGCAGACCCGAATCTCATGTGGGAAATGTTTAAAAAAAATAATATCATGACGGTACCTTGTCAATACAATTATCTGTATATGAAAACATTATATATCTTAGAAAAAATCTACATCTTTTTAGTAAGATAAGTGTCAGGCATAATTTTAACAATAGAAATAGAAACAAATTAAGGCGCTTACAGATTGGAGCGTTACCGCGGGCGCGAAAGGCATATTGCTGCCTGTCGCGTCCGCGATATCCCCTCAGTATGCCTTTAGATCAACCACGTTTCAGATTGTCTAAAGTACACACTCCTTTTTATTTAAATCATCATCTTGATTTAAAAGAGATTCCTTGGAGTTTGTCCGTTGTTCTCCATATATCATGATTTCCAAATATTAATAGTTGTAGTGATTTTACTAAATATGAAATTGAAAGTATGTGATTAGCTTCAAATGGTTTTTGTATTAGGGTAATTATGAAGTTTAAAAGTATCTAATTTGACAGTTACCGTAAAAGTACTGTGTGTAAGTTCTTAACAGAACCGAATGGAAAACGTGATATATTTGGTGTGCCGCGTAGTTGCTAAGTTAGTTCTCTTCGAACCTCGGAATCTAAAGGCTGTCTTTAAGAAGTCTAAAGTCTATACTAATATTATATTGAGTACCTAATTAAATAGTTTGTTAAATATTGTTATACGAAGTTTATATGTGTGCAAGAATACAAATACAGGCAAGGAATGGGCAACTACATAGCTCTGACTAACTGACCGATTCTTCGACAATTAAAAACTGCCTGTAAATGGTTTAACTGAAAAAAAAAATGCTTTAAGTTTGATTGTACTACCTGTAAGTAGGTTTAATAGATAATTTTTCTCTTTATTATAATAATGTAGGACCTAAAATGATAATGCACTACACAAGCGTTGCGTAATAAGCTATAAATGTAAGGTTCATTTTAAAGATTAGATGCGTTACGCTTGTTTCATATTATTTATTCGTATATTATTCATAATTATTCACATGCTGCTCTAGAAAAAAAAAAGGGTTAAACGATAATCTGCGAGCGATAACGCTACCTGACTCGAGCCTCACATTGACATAACAATAGAGTGACGTTGCGTTCGACGTTTGATTGACGGCCGAACTGGGCAAACTTTCGGTTAGCACCCGCATTGCGATATGTAATCAGCATTATCCCGTATTAAGCGTTTCCGCAGTCGAGTTAATGCAGTAATTACTGCGACGGTATGTGTAGGTGATTCGCGCGCAAACTGTAATTAGTCTGCCATTAAACCGCATAGTCGTGATTTGATTAATGGCGTTGGGGACGACCGGGCGTCAGATTCGGCACGCCGAGAGTAATCCGTTGTTTTTCGGTAATCGATAAAACTGGGCACATCCGCACATCACTAATTTTTGTTTGTGTTCAATAAAAAGATGTTCAAGTCATATTTAAATAATGATGATGGCAGCTGTTAGTGCCTACAAATGTTTTTGTCTGAGATAAACTCATTTAGGGTAGACAAATCGTAATTTTAGGCACAAAGATGTTCTTAGTTTCAGTTTTCATCGTTTCTTGTCTGCTTCGACTTTACCGTGGTGGGTATTAAGGCTCGTATTATAATCCGCCCTCGTATTACAGACTGATCTTGAGTAAAGTACACTTGCCGTAGTACTGAGATGTTGGTTAGATTTTGCCATACGAGAATTATATCAAGTTGATACTTTAAAATTTGAAAATATGTCGAAGAAATTCTGAATAATAGAGCTGAGAATTCAATCTCAGATTTTCTACGTCTGCAGGAGACGCCCTGGGCGTCGGAAATCCCAAGCCGATTCCCGGCTACCGTAGGCGCGGGCTTGCGGACGGTGAGCAATGGGTAGCTCGCCGTTCGGTAAAGACCAGGCCCGCGTCGACGGCGCGTTGTGTTCCAGGCGTGCCTCAAAGAGATGTCTGCACAACTGAAGGGGTCCACTAGGGCCGATACCTGCCGGGGTCGCGGGAAAGTCCGAAAGAGATGCCGAGGCCTCTGGCAACACACAGGCAACAGAAGAAATATGGGTGGATTTTAGTCAGTAAGAGTCTGACACGCCCTCCTGCTCCGCCCAGAGCGGTAGAAGTTATTTGATAATTTCCCACCCAAAAAAAAAAGACTATCTAAGTATACGTATTTGTTGATTTGTTCAACACAGAAGGAGTTTTTAGTGTGATCCTATTTTTTTTCAAACATACAGATCCTTTGTTTATATTATTATTAAACTAGCTTCGGCCCGCGACTCCGTCCGCGTGAAATTTCTTGTTTTAACATAAAATATATCCTACGACGAAGTATTTTCGTAATTGGATCAGCAATTCCGAAGATTACCATCACCATATAGATTACCACATATTAACTTACAAATTTTACCTCTTCATAATATTATATCATATACTAGCTGATGCCCCTTTTTTTTTTTTGGGTGGGAAATCATCAAATAACTTCTCCCGCTCTGGGCGGAGCGGGAGGGTGTGTCGGACTCTTACTGACTAAAACCCACCCGTATTCCTTCCGTTGCCTGTGTTGCGGGGGCCTCGGTGACCCATAAGTACCTTCCCGCGACAGCTGGTGCCCTGAGGTTTTTCTTACATAAAAGTAGCCCAAGTTACTCTTTATAACATCAGCTATCTGCCAGTGATCCCGTCAAAATCGGTCCAGCCGTTTTGTAGATTAGCCGGTGAACAAACAGACAGTAAAACATTTAAAACCTTGTTTTTTTTGTTTCAAGTACCGTATATACTTTCTTAGAAATTTAGTAAAAAGCTGTTATTTTGACATTACAAACAGACAATTCAATTTTATTTTTTTTATTTATTTCAAATAAATAAAATTGATGATTGATGATACCATTCAACCTTGTTTCATATATAGTTTACTAACGTAGGTATGTTACATTACAGTGTTTGATTCAACCTTCGCTTAAATATCTAGGCAGAAAGACACGATCTTTTTGCTTCATTAAAAACTTTTAATGAATACCGTTAAGGATAGGTCTACAGTCAAAATGTTATGTTAACGTTATTATATTGTCTAGATAATTTCATCACCACTGCTCTCAAAGCGGTGAAGGAAAACATTGTGAGGAAACCGGTATGTCCTAGAACCAAAAACTCGAACACTTGTGACATCTACCAACCCGCACAGGGCCTGCTTGGTGGATTACAGCCCACTCCTTCTCGAAGAGAGGAGGCCTGTGTCCTAACAGTATGAACTTTATAGGCTGATCATTCTATCTTTCTAAACGGCTTCCAGGCTCCTTTTAATCAATCCCGGAAAAAATACGGAACGTGCACCATCTTTACACTGTCAAGCATTTTTACCCATATTAGCAAATAAATTATTATACATTTGGATACTTTTATCGGCTTTATAGGTCTCATGGTTAAACGATAACAGCCACACGAGTCGATTGAAGGTTAAGCTTCACCTGCCGCGGCACGTTCGTGAATGGGTGACCAACTATTTATTTATTACATATCGAGACCCTCGTACCTCAGAGAGCACGTTAAACCATGCGTAGATTTTGACAGTCGTAAGCGTAAAGTCAGAAGGCCAAAAGTCTGACAACTAGTCTTACCAAGGGGTATCGTGTTATGTTAAGGCTCGTGCACACTGAGGCGATATCTCAGGCGTGACAGGAATATTGGTGCCTGTCGCGCCCGCGATATCGCGCTAGTCTGCACGAGCCTTTCCCCAGTACAGATAGTGCCATCCACGAAGACGCCCCACTTTTTTCCTAATCGCTTACAGTGCAAGGTACATCCTTTCGCTAATGTTGTAGTGCTTGTACACTAAAGGCTCCTGCATACTGAGGCGATATAGTATGCAGGAGCCGTAAGATGAATAAATCAGCTCGGATCAAACTCCTCACACTCCGCGGCCCCCTCGACCAAAAAATAGTGGGACGCGTCTTCGTGGATGGCATTATGTGGAGGTCAGATAGGCAGTCGCTCCATGTAAAATACTGGTATTCGGATAGACTGGAAGCTGACGCCAACATATTTGGGAAAAGGCTAGACAGATTGATTGAAGCAATATCTGTTTACTTTATATGTTTGCATTTTTTTATTTACTAACGTTATTATTCTCTTTTATTCCAGGTAACTCCACAAATAGAAACTGCTGCCTTATACGTCCTTCACACAATCATAGCGTGAGTAAGCTCAACAAAAACAATTAATTTTATTCAACTTTATCACGTAATTACTATAACAGAGCCTCATAATATTTGTCATACAGTCTAGTCTAGACAGTTCTGTTTTAATGTAGGACTTTCTAGATTTAGTATGAAACACTTAGTAACTACGTTGTTCCATAAAACTTTCTAGGTCGGTTACTTGCTGGGCCTGTTAAACTTATAAATGCTGCCAATTGTGTCAACCATCTGGGACGTACCTACTTGCCCTGAGGAGTTCAGGGCAAGTACGTCCCAGATGGTTGATTTTATCTTGCGTTTTATTCTGTCTTTTGTTGTGAAAAGTTTTTAAGTGGTTGAACGCCTATTGGCTTTTATTGAAATACAATGAAATTAAATTAAATCTATTTGCAAGAACTCTAGTACATTACAGATGGTCGGGTTTTTCTAGTTTCTAAAACAATCCACTAAAACTATCGTTCAAAATAATTGATTACATCTATACAGATAAATAAATTGGAGTGTCTGTTTGTAATATTAAAATAACCGCTTTTTACTAAATGCATAAATGGATGTATACACGGTACTTATACCAGAATGACATTTTTTTAAAATTTTGTCTGTCTGTTTGGTCCGGCTAATCTCTGAAACGGCTGGACCGATTTTGACGGGTGTTTCACTGGCAGATAGCTGATGTAATAAGGAATAACTTAAGTTATTTTAGAAAAAGTCACGCGGGCGAAGCCGCGTGCAGCAGCTAGTTAGTCATATAAATGAAAATAATAAAATTGGAATATAAATCATACCTGGTTATTATATTAAGAGTAGGATTATCAATCATTTATCAAATTATAATAATAAAATGTCAGTGTGAATCATTCAGCACAAAAGTAGGGGTCCACTAGGGCCGATGCCTGCCGGGGTCGCGGGAAGGTACTTATGGGTCACCGAGGCCCCCGCAACACAGGCAACAGGAAGGAATACGGGTGGGTTTTAGTCAGTAAGAGTCTGACACACCCTCCCGCTCCGCCCAGAGCGGGAGAAGTTATTTGATGATTTCCCACCACCACCAAAAAAAAAAAGTGTGAATCATTAAAGTTTAGGTACTCATTCACATAATTAAATAGGATGATTTTTCTTTATGCCGTTTGAGTAACGCTGTTTTAAAACAATTGATTGGCAGTTCTCTATATGATTCTGATAATTTATAATATATCCTTAAAACCAATCTGTTACATCTAGTGGCTTGTCATTGGAAAAATAATATGTCTATCAAGATATCTTGATTTCCTCCAAGCTGTTGAAATAATTCAGAGTGCATTTTAACAAATTTACAGCCTTCAAGTGTTACATACCGGGAACAGTTAATATATTTAGATCTTTAAAAAGAGCTTTACATGAAGTCAATGGTGGCACATCACAAAGAGCACGGATACATTGTTTTTGGGCTATAAATACCCTACTCATAAGAACAGAATTCCCCCATAGCACAATAGGTACCGTATCTAATGTTAGAAGCTACGTACTCGTAAACAGGATACGCTGTTTTGAGGTTGGCTATTTAGTGACTAGAATAGATTTATTAAAAATTTACTAGATTCTGTCCACGACTACTTCGGCATGACATTTCTTGTTTTATTATAAAATATGTCCTTTGACACTCGGTAATAATGATGAGGAGCAGTGGTGGCACAGTGGTAACGACCCCGACTTACGAGTTGTGTAAGTCGTAGGTTCTACCCCGGGCAGGCGCTTTACTTTGTGTAAATAATTTCAACACCACTACTCTCAAAACGGTGTTGGAAAACATCGTGGGGAAACCGGCATGTCTTAGAACCAAAAATTCGAAAACATGTGACATCTACCAACCCGCACTGGGCCCGCGTGGTAGATTACGGCCCACTCCCTCTCACAAGGAGGAGGCCTGTGTCCCAGCAGTGGGAACATTATAGGCTGATTATGAATACTGATATAACTTCCATTAGTGAAAGAATTCGGAATCGGATCAAGAGGATAACCATCACCTCTTATAGCAGTATTATTATAATATTACTTCACAGTGGGAAAGTGAAGAAGCTATACAGGACTTATAGCTCCATCTCTTTCTCACGCTGAAGTAATATTGAAATAATACTGCCATAAGAGGTGATGGTTACCCCCTGTAGTTCCGAAGATTACCTACCTACATAGGTACAAACTAAAAATGTTAGCTCTTTATAATATTCTTGAAATCTATATTATTCTTGATTTAATAATTAGCAAGAATTAAGTAAAAAAGAATGCATGAAGAAGAGGAAGTCTTTTGCTTTGCCTGCTCTGTAACAGAGCAGCTGAACGAACAAAAAGTCTTATTTTTATCACCGAAGCAATACGTCAGTTTCTGTGTGAATCAAAAAAAAAAGTTTTTTTAAATTGGCTTTATCATTTCTTTGACTATCAGCCTATGCGTATACGGAGACGCAGCTGCGCAGGCGACACAGTTCAGCACAGCGCAGCATGATTTTAGTGACTCTTAAATCTGTTAATTACGCCTTCATATAATGCAAATAAATTATGCAAAAAAAAAAAACTAGAACGCATACACATCAATTCTACATGTAAATATTTAGTATTGTGGTAAAATACTTTATGAAATAAATTTAGGAAGTAATGTCTACCAAAAACATTAAAAACGGTGTTACTTTCAAACTACTGAAGACATTTTCAAGTTTTTTTTTTTATTTTTTGTTTGTTTGAGCAGACTATTTTATTGTCTATAATTGTATCTCTGATTTTCAAATATTCATATTTTCTTTACTAAAAATAAATATTCCTTATGAATACGGCCGTTCGGCCGCACGGCGCGGCGTGAGCACGACGCATATTTGTATACATAATCAGCCTACAATGTTCCCATTGCTGGGACACAGGCCTTCTTTCTTCGAGAGGAAGTGGGCCGTAATCCACCACGCGGGCCCAGTGCGGGTTGGTAGATGTCACATGTCTTCGAATTTTTGGTTCTAGGACTTGCCGGTTTCCTCACGATGTTTTCCTTCACCGTTTTGAGAGCAGTGGTGATGAAATTATTTACACAAAGTAAAGCGCCTGTCTGGGATCGAACCCACGACTTACAGCTCGTAAGTCATTTGTATGACCTTCACCTTTAATAGAAGAGCGTATACAAAGACGCGCGCGTGCAGCACTGTACGTGCCTGTGCAGACCGGCGCGGCGGCGTCGCGCAGTACTCGGGACAAGATGTCTGCGCGTAGTCAACACGTGCGCTCAGTGGTCCTCACTGAAAACTCACGTTACTTAGCTCACGTTACTCACGTCACTGTGGTAAGAACTCACGTTGCTTAACTTTTTTTTTTTTGGTGGGGAATTATTAAGTAACTTCTCCCGCTCTGGGCGGAGCGGGTCCCTGGTGTGTCAGACTCTTACTGACTAAAACCCACCCGTGTTCCTTTCGTTGCCTGTGTTTTGCCAGAGGCCACGGTATCCCTTTCGGACTTTCCCGCGACCCCGACAGGCATCGGCCCTAGCGAACCCCTACACTTGTGTCGAAATAATAATAATTTATTTGCCTGAAATATGGTGTTGTATAGATCTTAAAATACAATAAATAGTTCTACATATTTCGCCTACTAAGTTCAGCATGCAAATTTTTGGACATGGCCATGATTCTAAATTAATACACAATATTAACAATTACAGTAATTAAATTATGTCAACGAACTATTTGAAATTAATGTCAATTTATAAAATTACAATGTCAAAAAAAAATATAATCAAATAAAAATGTTTTGAAGAATACAATTACAAAAGTCAAAGTAATAAAATAAATGTCAAAATTAATTAAATTACAAATTATTAATTTCATTTCTGTGCATATTTCTTATTATAATTCATTTACAGTATAAAAACAATTTTCAATAAGCCATGCTCTGAGGTTCCTAAGGAATAAATTCGTTGACAGTTCTCTTATTTCCTTAGGAATCTTATTAAATATCTTTATTGCCATCCGACTTGTGTTTTTATGACAAAATGCTGTTCTACACCTAGGCATTGCCAATTTGGTTGGATCCCTAGAGTTTTTACCCATTTATAAAGATTTTCGCTACCGGCTTTACTTCTCTTTCTCTCTCTTTGAAATCTCTTTGAGGTGCGCGTGGAACACAACTTGCCTTCGACCCGGGCCTGGTCCTTATCGGACGGCGAGCTATATGTTGCTTGGCTTGAGATTTGCGACTGAACGCGCGGGTCATGAGAGCTTCATATACGCAGTTAAAACATTTGCTGTCACACAGTTTAATCTATGCTGCCCTACCTTGAACTGTGCTGCGTTGCCTGCGTCCCCCCGTATACTCTTAGGCTTACTCTATCGTTTATTTTTGAAGCTGTGAACCCATACCAAAGATTATAATAGATCGTAAATATAGAAAGTAGATAATTATAGAACTATAACAAATCACCCTTAAACCTAGCTGTAGAAGTCCCATTTTCACACTGAACCTGGGTGATTAATTGGCAAACGTGTCAGACTAAGCTTCTCGATATACTAACGTATGGAGTACCCATCAGTCTGAACTTAAGTACCTGAAGATGTCCGGTTTTCCGGCAGCTTGCGCGATCGATCCGGCAGATTCAGTGAATAATTGGTATTCCTATAGGCAGAGACTGTTTTGAAATAGTAAATTTAAGTGCAAGTATGTTGTTTTCTAAACTCTTAATAGTACGTGAGGCAATAAATGCATAGGCTGTTCCAATGGTGTCTGATGAAAATGTAAACGAAAGGACCAGAAAACGTACCTGTGACTGCCATTTTTTTGTGGCACTTACAAATTGAGTGCTTTAATTTTATTATTTGAATAATTTAACCCAAAATTCTAATTTGAAATCACCTTAAAGATGTTTTTCATTTGCAATTGAGGTTAGTTTTAATAACCTCAATTTTCGACGATGATTTTTAAATTACAATTTAAGTGTTATTCAATTAATAATTGTCGCAAAAAGTAGTGAGATATAAAAGTTGAAACCTTCTGAATACAGATGAATGTGTCACTAATTCCCTTAAGTACCTAAGTGATTGCGGAGGAGCCTGTGGCTAAGTAATAACAGCCGCACGGGTCGATCGATCAGGTTAAGCTACGCTTGCCGCGGTTGGTCCGTGGATGGGTGACCATCTTTACATACTAAGACCCCTCCGTGCCTCGGAAAGCACGTTAAGCCGTTGGTCCCGGCTGTCATTTGTAGATATTTGACAGTCGTTACGCGTCGTCAGAAGCCCGAAAGTCTGACAACCAGCCTTACCAAGGGGTATCGTGTTGCCCAGTAACTGGGTTGTGGAGGTCAGATAGGCAGTCGCTCCATGTAAAATACTGGTATTCAGCTGTATCTGGTAAGATTGGAAGCAGACCTCAACATAGTTGGGAAAAGGCTAGGCAGATGATGATGAGTGATTGCGTAAGAATTTAACCTGAACAAGATTTGCGACTTTCATCAGATACTCCGGTGTACCCTGGGCAGTCGGCCCCGTGCTACCGGGCTGATTCGCTTATAAGTCATAGTCATAATCGTGCCGGAATGAGAATTGTCCTGTTAACCATAACCATAACATCACGCCGTATTCCCCGAACGGTTAGGCAGAGGTGTAGGTATCTATAGTACACCCACATTTCACCCGGTTCGGTGAATACCCTATTACATGGGACTTAAAGATAACTGTTTAAGTCCCATGTAATAGGGAGGCCTATGGGCAGTAGCCAGGCATAAATCATGGAAAAACACAATAACACTGCCCGACCTGGGACTCGAAAGTTTACAGCCACATTTCACCAGTTGGTGAAATGTGGGTGTACTATAAGTACCTACACCTCTGCCTAACCGTTCGGGGAATACTATTATATGGAACTTAAAAGTAACTATGTTTAAGTATCACAAATCCTGACTCCGAGCTAATGCAAAACCCAATAACACCGCCCGACCTGGAAATCGAAAGTTTACACCCACATTTCACCAGTTGGTGAAATGAGACGGTTTCGTTAGATTAGGTAAAGTTACCTAACTGTAGGTGTTTAGTTTCTACTGCCGGTGTCGCGGGAAAGTCTGAAAGGGATACCGTGGCCTCTGGCAACACAGGCAACGGAAGGAACACGGGTGGGTTTTAGTCAGTAAGTCAGTTATTTGATAAACACCTACCCAAAAAAAAAGATGTTTACTCTCTTCAGCAAATATTGTCTTGGATAAAATGAAGAAAATAGGTATGAGAAAAATCGACTCTTGTTAATATAAAAACTAAATAAAATTTTATTACCTATTGCTAATAAATCTTATCAAAATTCAACGGAGCTTAAAATTTATTATAGCGAAATTTGTTTTAGATCATAATCGCGTGGAAGAAATATCTTAAATAAAACATGCTCAGTTTGTTTTTGTTACACGCTTTTTATTTTTCTTTATACTTACTATGTTTTATGTCTGTAAACAAACAAAACGCACGCGTCATTTTATTTTGTATTCATGATATGAAACATGATGACGTCGTGATTTCATGAAGCGTAGAAGTTTTCGACAAGATATTTATATCATCTGACATGCTTATGATACAAATCAGTTTTTAAGAATATCCATCGGCTCGGGTTTGAAAATCACGTTTCTTAAAGTTTTCTTGTAATAAAACGTTTAAAAACATTTCTTTCCTTTTCTTCTTTGCTTAACTTCTTATTCTCGAAAAAAAAAATAGAATAAAAAGAATATACAAATGAAAAGCCAAGCAGATTATTTTTTTTTATTTGGGTAGGAAATTATCACATAACTTCTCTCGCTCTGGGCGGAGCGGGAGGGTGTGTTAGACTCTTACTGACTAAAACCCACCCGTATTCCTTCCATTGCCTGTGTTGCCAGGGGCCTCGGTATCCTTTTCGGACTTTCATGCGACCCCGGCAGGCATCGGCCCTAGTGGACCCCTACACTTGTACTGACGACATCTCCTTGAGACGCGCATGGAACACAACACGCCGTCGACCCGAAGCAGCTTAACCGCTTATATACAACATCAATGAAGCAAAGTTTACAGAGTATGGTGTCCTGTTAAGAACAAATTACAATACTTTTCTGAAATGGTAATGAATCGCAATATTTTTAACAGGACATCATCAGACAAAGTTGACAAAACAAACTCGATTCCTGCCACCAAGCCTTGAGGGTTTTCACGTTATTTTTATTTTACCGGCGACACAAATTGAGATTCCTTTTTTTATGAAAATATTTCCCGCTACTTCCTTTAACAAACTTTCCAAGTGCCCTTATTGAATTTTCTCAAGTTTTGATAGGTTTTTCCGACGATTTCTTCTGTGTTGCTTTTCGTTAAAAAGTTGTGATGGTCCAGTAATTTACGTAGCAAACATCGCTTCCACTTTTATTTGATATCATTAAATTGGCCTGGATACTTCGTGAAGCTGGGGAATCTCTATCAAATATTTACGGAGTGCTCTACTTTCGATTCTACAATGTACTGCAGAAAAACAGAAACTTTGCAAGTTGTTCAAATCACCTACGACTACGAGACGGGATACATGTATCCCGTCTTCATTTCACAAGTAGTTGATTGGTATATATACCTATCATCACATACATTTTATTGCCTTGAAAACACGTTACTGAGCGCCCTTAAACTAGTAATGGTGTTCAAGCCACGCAAGGTAATTTTAAACATAGTAACATTGGGTAAAGCGAGTGAATTGCCTGGGACCCGGGGTCATTAAGCAACATTTCTCTGTGTGAATTCTTACAACTTGCAACTTTCTTGTAGATAAAACAGCTGTGTTTAGTGTTATGTTGTAAATGCTGAAAAAGAAAATAGTCTCCGTTCCTTGCATTCTCTCTCCGTTCTTGCAGTTGATGCTGTGTCAAACTCAAACTCAAAGCATTTATTTCAATTAAACCATTTACAGGCACTTTTGAATTGTCAAGGAGTCGGTCAGTTAGAAATATGAAGCTAGTTGCCCATTCCAAAGCGTAGTAGGTACCTATGGAGAAGAACGGGCAAGAAACTCCATGGACACTCTTTTAAATTATAGGTATTGATATATAAAGATCAGTACAAAAATAATGTTGAAATTATAACTAAATGTGAGGACGACGTAAAATAAAAAAAACGCGTCCATTTTATCAAAATAAAGAAAAACAATTTCTAAATAAAATAATTACAAATAAGCCGAGGAAGCTAAGAGGTGACCAGTCCCAACTGACGGCACCCGTTCACGAGCATGACGCATGGATCAGCACCATTCAACTCAACCATTTTGAAGGGAACTAAATGATCCAACACACGCGCCACCATCAGTGAGACATCTGAGTGAGCATAACATACTCTCAGCCGCCAGGGCCCGTTCAAGTCAATTACATATTAACCGTTAAATGGTAGCTCCATTATACATAGTACTCACCTGTGCAATGCAATTATATAATACAAAGTAGATTGAATTTATACAATGCAAAGATAGTCTTACAATGTTCAGCTGCTCCAACAGTATTTTCAAATGTTAATTATTCAATTGGTTGTGGTTGTAGAGCAGGACCAGCATTGAGCCAAGCATTTTTATCAGCGATGTAATCCCCCAACTTATAATATGCCTGCCTGCATAGTGTGCGTTTTATACAAGATTTAAATTTCATTTCATTCAGTTGTAGTATGTGGGGTGGAATTTTATTGTAACATTTTAAACAGTACCCCATGAAAGATGAGTCTACTTTAGCCAGTCTGAAACCTGGCTGAGATAATAGGTCCCTATTTCTAGTGCTATAATTATGTCTTTCACCGCTTTCACTAAAAAGAGTATAGTCTTCCCGTGGGCACCGTTGTAACCTTTATTAGATAATCCGTCTATGTTCTGCATAATGTTGGCAGTAGGATCTGTTGGTAGAAAGCAAAATAGTGTATAAGTACATAGGTAGGTACATAGTAGAATTAGTTTTTGTAGCTGCCTTTCAAGATTATGTTCTGTACACATTAATGGCTCAAGTCGAAAATTATTATCTGCTCTTAAAATTATGTAATACTGGCTTCATCCGCGAGGAGGTCGTAAATTATCCCACGAAAACGTACACACGGCTACTTATCAAGCTATACATTTCCAGTTTATGCTGAACTCGCAGCGTATAGGTTTTCCGTACAATGCCAGGTAACCTTATACTGGAAATGTATAGCTTGATATGTAGCCGTGTGTACTACCGTAGCGCGCACGCCAGTAAAAGCTCCCGCAGACTGGGGCAATATTGCGGACGCGACAGGCCTTTGCTGCCTGTCGCGCCCGCGATGTCGCGCTAGTCTGCACGAGTCTTTAATCTCCCAGTCGGCATGTTTTTTTCCGACATCTTTAATAATCATCGTCATATTTCAGCCAGTTTACACAAAACCTGAATTAATTATACACCAAAACCATCCTCGCGAATCACACCATCCATTGGTGAAAACCGTATGAAAATCGGTTCGATTGTTTTTGAGTTTATCGCGTTCAGACAGACAGACGCGGCGGGGGGACTTCGTTTTATACTTTTCATATTACATCACTGTACGAGCTGATTTGCTGGTTGTGGCTTGTGGCAAATCAGCTCGTCAAACATACTGTCAAGTACGATCAGATTTGGAGCTGTCTTTCAGTAAGCTGATGTTTTGTACTCGACATTTATGACTGACGTTGAAAATCAGCTCATAATATTATGTAACCGGAGTTTCGGTACAAATACTGATTCTCTCTCCCATCTGTTACACCAGACACAGGCAAGAGGCCAATGTAGACAACACTAACTCAATGCTGTCTTTTAGTCGGTGTACTTGTGAACTTTTGTTTTTCGCGTATGATTTACGTGTGCAAACCAATTATTCACTTACGTCACAGCAGGGCAAGTGAGGCAATCGCATTTGTCTATATCTGGAGCTGTCATTGTTGGGATGATGCACGATCTCTGGCGGTGGCACGGAGTAGGTAGTAGATGAAGTGATAACGTAATCGCGCGAAACATTTGCACACATACCCGCATATACGCAGGTGTACCATGAAACGCCATACTCGCGCTTATAACAAATATTTATTTTTATTTCTATTTTTCTGACATCTCCAGACTGTGTGTCTATGTTAAATTGAATGCCTTGAATTGTCTGTAGAAAGTATTCAGTAAATCACTATTATTTATAAGGTTACCAAAGTTTTGAAACCAAACTTTTCTGAAGACTGCAGACGTACAAATCAGGCTTAAGAATTGTTCCTCCGTGAGTGACAAGTGACAGGCAATTCTTGGCGCGCCATACAGTCTATGCAAAATTATGCGAATATTATAAGCACTTCATTTACTTATTATTCTGTAACCGTCTGCCATTATGTGGGTGCGTGCGATGCACGTGTCGTTAACGATGTCTAACCTGAAGATAAACAGAAATAAACGATTATTATTTTAAGATTCGCCATTTGTTTAGTGTTTCTAAAATATGAATGGGTTTATGAAGGTTTCTGAAGAAATGAGCTATAGTCTGAGCGGAGGTTAATAGTCTAACCGGATGCAGCTGAATACCGGATGTTTTACTTGGTATTCAGTTATTTCGATAACCTTGTATGTATCCATGTTTTTAAATATGAGTACAATGGTACTCATATTTAAAAACAGCTTTTACTAGTCTAAACCTGAAATCGCGAAAAAAATCTCTGCTGTTCAGTATATTTTGTTGAGTTTTGCGATCAAAATGTATGTAGCGTTGTATTTTTATAAAAATTAAGCAAAAATCATCACCATTGGTTAAGATTGTTCATAATGATGAATACAATGACCTATTAAGAGGTTTTCAGTTAATTTGATTACAGCTTGTATAACCTTAAACCTCATTGTCTCTAATACCAAATTAAAAAGAAACAGGCAATCTTTAGCTAAAGTATCATAAGAGATAGTTTGGAAACAAGCTATCTGTTACGTGTTTTTAAAACTTGAACTTAAGCAGATATAAGTTCGCTTGAACTACGCTTGTTTCACCTGTTCTGGTAGCACTTACAGATTTTTAAAGATAGGTAGCTAGTAAAAAATAGGAGCAGATGAAAAATAACGCTTATTTTTCAAGTAGCTTCAAGAGGTGTTGTTCAGGTCAGATTAGCCCATCTGTTCAGATTATTTTGAAAGCTTTTTAAAAGACGCCGTTAAAGTAGAATAAAAAACTTTTAAGAGTTGAAAGGAAAACAGTTTTTAGGGTTCCGTAGTAAACAAGGAACCCTTATAGTTTCGCCATGTCCGTCTGTCTGTATGTCCCCGCTGTAGCTCTGATATGCTTAGTACTAGAAAGCTGTAGTTTGGCATAGTTGTACATATAGTATTAATTACGCCAACAAAGTGCTAGAATAAAATCATGAAAAAAAAAATTTATTAGGGGTAGAAAATATCATCCCCACATTACGTGCAAGGGATGAGACCTTGCACGTAATGATATTTTTTTTCTCGTCTATCCCATGATGTGGGTTATCGTTGGATAGGCCGTTCAAAATTATTGCGGGTCTGTGAACACCATTTTTCGATTCAAGGATCCGTTTGCGTAATATTAACGAGTAATAGTCGTTCGATTTAAATTTGCAATTGGAGAATTGATTGTGGCATAAATAATAATAATAATACTTGCCATTTATTCTCTCTTCACAAAGCTGACTTAAGGTAATGTTTACAAGAAAATGTCTCAGCTGTATTCCACTTTTGTGAGAGACTGGTGCCTGATATAGGTTTTTGGGAAAAACCTGTGTTACGGGTCACCAGGCCCCTTTCACAGCTAGAATTAGCTATTACAGAGCAACCGTGCAAGAGTCGAAATTGAACAATATATAAAAACTAGGTAAGAGTTAAATAATAAGCTTAACATAAATAAAAGAAAAAGTAATAACAATAAAAAAAAATATCTACCTATAATTCTGCAGAAGCACACATTGATGTATGGGAGAACATGTTTGTCAACTACAATGTTAATGTTTCTTTTTGGAATAAATTCATCCCAAGTAATCCCAACTACGGAACCCTTCATTGTGCGTGGTGCATACACTTGGCAGTTTTTTTTTAACACTTTTTTGATTTGTGTTTTTTTTTAATTAAGTCAACCGCACATCAGCGGTAGGTTTTGACTATTACAAGACTACCAACATGCTTAATAAAACTCTGCACATTCCCTGTATAATGCCTCATCGAAAAATATTAAAATTATCCTGTTATTTCCCTTTGCTAACAAATATTTCCGGTGTATTAACAAGACAAGTTTAAGAATTCGTTTTTAATGAAGAGCTTAATTGTTCAAAGTCTTGATTGCTCGTCGAGTCCGGTTAACTTTCAGTAGCCCGCCTCAGCCTCAAGTATTAAGACTTTTTTATTACTTGTTACCGGGGAAAATCCCTATCACAAACAAACGCTTAGGTGCTCCCAGAGATTCCTTTAGAATGTTCCCATACAAAATATTCGATAAAAATATGTTGAGTCACTATACACTCTGTACAGGTTTTATCCACTGTTTCCATGCGCTGAAATAGCAAATTCTGAATGAAACACAAAATTAGCCTGAAAATGTTATCTAATATTTGCTTGCTGCTCGCAGAATGCGGTTAAAATTTCAGAATTTATGGTCAAAATTACTGAGGAAGGGGGGTGGGGGGGAGCTCGTGGCTAAGTAATAACAGCCGCACGGGTCAATCGATCAGGTCAAGCTACGTTTACCGCGGTCGGTCCGTAGATGGGTGACCATCTTTACATACCGAGACCCCTCCGTGCCTCGGAAAGTACGTTAAGCCGTTGGTCCCGGCTGTCATTCGTGGATCTTAGACAGTCGTTACGGGTCGTCAGAAGCCCGAAAGTCTGACAACCAGTTTTACCAAGGGGTATCGTATTACCCATTAACTGGGTTGTGGAGGTCAGATAGGCAGTCGCTCCATGTAAAATACTGGTATTCAGCTGCATCCTGTTAGACTGCAATGGAAGCCGACCCCAATGTGGTTGGGAAAAGGCTAGGCAGATGATGAAGATGGTCGAAAATACACAATGATTAGAGGGACTCAACAAATAATCCCGACTTAACAGAGGTTTACTAGCCCTCCGTTCACAAAATTTTTCATAAAGTTATTTTATTATAGCCATAATAGAGATATAACACTTTACTTCTATGTCAGAAACCGATTTTATTAACCCCGTTCGGGTCGGGGTCGACCCAGCGACACTGTCAATTTGAGTGGCAAACTTTTCCATTTAACTTTCGGAGGCTTAAATTTTTCCAAACATTCTTTTGAAGAGTTCTGTATCGTGTTCGGCGTCAAAAATTAAATTTCGGTTGGTTGATATAATAATGTCTGATTTTGTTTGACTGAATATTTTTTTGCTTGATAACTTTCATTGATAAAGGATTAGGTTAAGGATACGAGAATTTCGATACTCTTGTGAATTCTTGCTTAGGGTTGACTTCTTTCACAATTTTTCTTTGATATTATTTTATATGCATCTATTTCTTAGCACCAGCTCTATCTCGCATAGGGTCGCAGCAGTATGCTGAGAGTTGGCCGTTTTGCGTGGATGTGACGCATATTCTCCCGCAAATTGTTTCTTTTTTTTATTTGTGTTCCTTCTTTGCGTCATGTTTACCGCAAATAAACGTATTTTTTTTCTTTGTTTTGTTTTCTTTCTTAAATAAAGATATACAATGTAGAAGATAAATACAGTCCAAAACAAACTTTATAATATTACAATATCGAAAATCTACATTCATGTATTGAAATTCAAGCTTATTATTACCGAAATAGTACACAAAACCCGTAAAGACAATCAGCTAAGAGAATCAATTGCCGTAATCACAAGCGAACGTGCCTGTTATCAGATTCTCAACAGATTTTAAAATCACTTGAATATGCAAATACGCCCCTTGTAATCTTCGGCTCGTGGATTTAAACAAGCCAAGGGGCAGAAAGAAGCTAGGTTATTGATAAACAGTATTTTGTTTCGGTTCTATGACCATTGGTATTCATCATTCTCCTGCCGTTATCCCAATTTATTAGTGGTCGGCGCAACATGTCCCTTTCTTCCATACTTCTCTATTAGTAGTCATCTCGGTAGTCACCCCCCTTTCTATCCATATCATCTTTCACACAGTCCATCCATGGTATCTTTGGTCTTCTTCTACTCGTATAGCCATCGACATTCATACTCAAAACTTTCCTTACGACATTTTCCTCATTCCTCCGCATCACACGCCCGTACCATGCCAACCGACCATTGGCATTATCTATACATATACTATCATGTCTACTGTGTATATAACACTATATTGAACAAATATAGTACAGAAACCTCGATGTTTGTCAAGTTGTAATAACCGTACGAAGCAGGGCGAGTGGCTAGTTAATTATAAGAACATTGTTAAAACCGGCCAAGTGCGTGTCAACACACACACAATGAGAGTTTCCGTAGGTGGGATGAATGTATCCCAAGAATAAACTGAACATTGCAGTTGAAAAGCATGTTCTTCCATACAATCCAACTGCAAATGGATGTTTGCACGCACAATATTGAGAGATTTAACAAGTTATTTCATCACCATTGACTTCTTATATGTTTTCCTGTTATCTATAAATAAAGAACTATTTTCTGTATTTTTTTTTTTTTTTCAAAATTTTAGGGTCAGTAATTTCGGAGCAAATCGGCTGTGACAGACGGTCATACAGACAGGCAGACACACGAGTGATCCTATAAGGGTTCTGTTTTTTTTTTTTTTCATATTTATGTGTGCTACCCTAAAAATTGAAATAGACGGTGTTATTAGGGTTAAATAATTACATTGCTGAGGATGTTAATTAACCCTAGCTCTTACCTGTCTTGCAAGTTACCACCCTACCCATTGAAATCACTTCGGTAGCTTAGCAGACAAGCAGACGGACGGACTAACTTACGAAGTCCGAAAGTTTATGAACTGCTTTTCAGACTCGGGCCACCAAGTTTGGTATAATGTTCTAGGTCTAAATCTTTCCTCAAATTCAAAATGCAGTTCAAGTAGCTTCTAATTACTTTTTACTATTTAATAATACTTTCCAAATCATGTCAACAAGAGCAGATAAAATCAGATTAAATCCATTGTTAATATCGTTAAAGTCTAGCTATTAATGCCACTAAACTAGATTCGAGTCGAGCTAGTTGGAGATTTGTTCCAGATGACCTGTCGGCCGCACTCGTTCCTCGACAAAAATACTTGTGCAATATTGACTGCTGGCTCGGAAAAGAGTTGTTACTTAAAAGTTAGACGAGTTTACTGCAAGTATTTTCTTTCAACTGTAGGTTCTTTTAGATGACTGTTTTCTTTTTACCCGACTGCCCCAGAAGGAGTGTAATGTTTTTCGAGAGTATGTATGTATGTCTAATTCTTTGGCACGCTCTGTAGCCTAAACGGCTTGATGGATTTTAACATAAGAGGTGTCGTTAGATTCGTCTTCATTGTGGGAGTGACATAGGCTATATAATATTTATATTTGCATCTGTAAATACAATTGACTCATTATTAGCTTTGATTTGATATCAATATTGTTATAATGTATTAAAAAAAAAAAAACCTTCGGGGGGGAAGGTTTTTTTTTTCCATATATATATGTTAATAAAACTAAAAAGCTTGAAATAAAACAAATTATTTAAAAAACGAACTTTGGTATCGCAGGCGGGGAGAAACCAATAACCTGAAATATGGTGTAACTTTTGCTTGTCGGGCCTGCGATACCAAAATTCTATAGATTATAATGCTTGTTTTTCTCTTTTCAGTTATGTGTTTTTGCAGTCGGGTTTTTTTATAAATCATTTGTTTTTTTTTATTTTAAAGTACCAGTATCGGTTTGAGGTTTATTAGTAACTTTAATGGAGAATTCGATAATACTGAATTCCTTTGAATTTTCCTTTCTATGTCCAATGTTCTTATTTTCGGATTCTATCTCAATAAAGCCAAGGTGATAAAGCTTTATTGCGAAAATTGGTAACCTACTTTCTCTCCATATTTCCTCCCGAACCAAAGAAAAGTATTATCCTCTTCGATACTATAATAATAAATATACTCCCGTACGTCTACTAGGAATCCAAATGTGTTTCTTATAAGGCAGACCTAGGAAATATTAGTTATTGCCCTCATCTTGCGATCCAAACACTTTAATCCAAGAGGGGATACGCTAGTGAGGCAGGATTTGGGCCATACATTATGTAATGTAATAGCTAGGATAGTATTGTAGATGTTATTAATAAGCCATGACGTGAAATATATTGCTCAAGCTTCACACATGAGGTTGGCTCGAGTGGATTCATGGTTCGGCCGTCGTCGTTTCCACGACGTTGGCGAATTGCATACATGGCGTTGAAGCCGTAAGAAGTAGTAAACATTTATTATAGTACTGTGTATTTGATACATGTCTACATAACGAAAGCGTCCATGTTTGAGCGAAATAAGTGTTGACGTATGTATTTACGGGAATTTACGAGATTTTTTGTTGCTACATAATAATTGCGACTTATAGAAAACTAGCTGCGCCCCGCGGTTTCACCCGCATAAGTCTCGATCCCATGGGAATATCGGGATAAAAAGTATCCTATGTTCTAATCCAGGTCATGGTCTACCCATGTGCCAAATTTCATCCAAATCCGTATAGCCGTTTCAGCGTGAAAGCGTAACAAACAAACAAAGTCACTTTCGCATATTTAATACTAGATGCGCCCCGCGGTTTCACCCGCATAAGTTTTGACCCCGTGGGTATATCGGGATAAAAGTATCCTATGTGTTATTCCTGGTTATAAACTATCTGTGTGCCAAATTTCATCCAAATCCGTTCAGTACTTTTTGCGTGAAAGAGTAACAAACATCCATCCATCCATTCTTACAAACTTTCGCATTTATAATATTATTAGGATTAATAGTTAAGGATATATATTTACCTGTATAGGATTAAGTTATTAACTACCGAACATTATTTCAAGTTGTTCAGGTACGCTACAGCTACATTTCAGAACACGAACGACAACGTTCATGTCACCAGGCAATAAAGCGCGCTTTTCAAGCCACGCTTGAACAAAGATTTTTTATGTAAACCACTATACTGCCTTACTTATTAATTCCCCACACCCGGCTCGCAGCCACACACTGTAAGCAACCCGGTTCACTCTACTGTTAAGAGGATTATTCCCAGCCTCACCGACTGCACGAGATTTCTTGGCAGTCCTACCTTCCTTGCTTTTCTTTTGTTGCTTGTAAGATTTCTTTGCGGATTTAAAAGTTTTTTTATTACAATCTAGCCCGCTATCGGCGATGTTCTTTCATCAGTTACAAATTCAAAGCTATTCGGAGTCTACTCCTTAAATAAATTTAAATGAATTGGATCTCGTTCGGTTTTTGTAATATGAATTTGTAAAGCTTGGATTGGATTAAATTCTTTGTTGATACTGAATTTGTGGGAGGTTTCAATGAAGAAAATTCTGCGAATTAGATGTTTGAAAAACTATGACAGAGCTTGTATGATTTGGGTTAAGTTTGTTTATTCTGACACATTTAGAAATGCGTGTAAGTTCTGGTAAAATCGAGGTTAAGGTCGAATGAATAGGTGAAATCATTTACATATGGAAAATTGTCGAAAAATCGTTTTAAAATTCGCAGAATCTACTTATATCATGCTAGTACATTTGCACACTGCACAGATGTTATGATACTTTCAACTGACTGGCTTTCAATAAATCTTGAGGTTCTATATCAAGGCCGCCAAAGCTCACAAGTAACACAACTACTCACTACCTTTGTAGACAAAGATCTACAAAATTCCACCTACCTTTGCTACAAAATACATTAAAAGCGTCCACGTTCTACATTTCTTGAATAATATTCCGAGTGTGGTGTGCAAAATATTATCTGAAATTTTCTCTGTATTTTCGTAACCTATCTAATGAAATTTTAAAGAAGCGAGCTAATTCAGTACTGGTTTCAGTGGTTCCAAAGGGTGGTTGACTGTAAGTATCATGCATTTTCTACTGCCTGGTGCGCCCTGTAATCTGAAAGCTGTTTTCTTTATACCATTTATGGGAGGTCATAATTTTTGTACACTACGTAACGTGACGTTGGTTTATCTCTTTCAAGGGTGTGTAATCCCGGTTTCTGGAACATTATTAAAGTTAGCTGATGTCAAATCTTTTGTCAAGTGGTATAATCTGTTGTTGTTTATCGGTTGACTCAAAAAGTTTAGTTGTTATTTGACAGAAGATCTATTTGGGTATGTTTTTAGAGTAAAAGTAACCGTTTTTTATTGTGACAAGCAAGTTGTTTACCAGCGAACCTGTCACTACTTTCATAAGGGTTTAAAGTGTCATTAATAGACCTATTCATTCATATCCTAAGGCCTATAATCTACATATAAAAGTTACTTAGCCCGCATGCACTTTAACTTAGATATGTTTCCGTATTTATCTTGCACTTGTAGTTTGACAGTTGCGCGTCAGGAATAACGCTTAGCCAAAGTACGTGCTAAGTAACGATTATAGATCTCGGCCTGAGCCTCTCAAATGAACTTTTACCCTTTGTTTTAATGTGTCAAACGACCATTTTCACAACTTTTCTCGTTTTAAAAAATCTCCTTGGGTACACCACTAAATTTACAACTTTTGTCAAAGCAAAAACCAAGAAAACCGTTTAAATCAAGTTGGAAGTCAGCAGAGGGAGAAATGTTAACGTTTGTGTAGGGCTTAATGTGGAAGCTTACTGACATTTAGAGCTTTGCCAGTGAAAATCGCAGAGGGAGAAAACTGTAAGTAAACAACAGTTGTTAGTAAGTTGATACAAACACAACACTTTAGTTTTACTTTAAAGTTAGGTAGTTAACTTATGTTCACAGTTTTTTTTTTTGTTATGATTCCGCAGCCGGGACCAACGGCTGTCATTTGTAGATCTTTCACAGTCGTTAATATCCCTTGGTAAGACTGGTTGACAACTAGTCTTACCAAGGGGTATCGTGTTACCCAGTAACTGGGTTGTGGAGGTCAGATAGGCAGTCGCTCCATGTAAAATACTGGTATTCAGCTGTATCAGGTAAGACTGGAAGCCGACCCCAACATAGTTGGGAAAAGGCTAGGCAGATGATGATGATGATTCGACTTTGACTTGCTAAGAGTCCATAATACATCAGCGAAGGTAAAGAAGAACGGTGAAGGAAAACATCGTGAGGAAAAAACCGGCATGTAATAAAGCCAAAAATTCGAAGACATGTGACATCTACAAACCCGCATTGAGCCCGCGTAGTGGATTACGGCCCTCTCCCTCCCACTGAGAGGAAGCCTGTGTCCCAGCAGTGGGAGTATTATAAGTTGATTATGTAAATTATTATGACGGTGCGGTTTAAAATGTTGGTTGGTTTAAAACGATGGTTTGGTCATGTTGAGAGGATGAATGAAAGGCGACTAACAAAAGGCAGATGTGAGTGGAAATGCTGGGACCCCGACGCCCCAGAAAGACATATAGTGACCTCATTAATGATATTCTTCAAAAAGGTCAGGTGCGTAGTACTCGCAACCGGCGTGCGTGTATGACTAGATGTATGAACGTAAACGAAGCAAAAGGAGTATGTAAGGAGCGTAGCAGGTGGCGTTCTATAGTTTCTACTTACCCCCATGGGAAGAAGGCGTGAGTTTAGATATTTATGTATGATTATGTAATACCTCAGAGCACTCTTTATCTCACTCGCACACTACTGCTCGCGGTCACGCCAGCAACTGCGACAGGACGACAGGGAGACGGCTTCAAGGCGCCGATAGTTTAGATAATTTCTATTTACGGGTACAAATGTAATTTAAATAAAATTTAGTATCTGCTTTATATTAAGTTCAGTTATTATGCAAAGTTTCATGATCTAATTTGTTTTCTAATGTTTTTTTAATACTAGTGGTTTATTGTTCGGCTTGGAGATAACTTTGTATTTTTTTTGTCGAGATAATTTTAGGGAATCATGTTTTCGTAAAACACAGTAGGTACTTAACATTTATCCTCAACTTAAAGATTATATTTCAAAATGAATGCTGCAGTATTTTTGATATAACGGAGGAACATGCTTAGCCATTTGAAGTATTTATGGCCTCTTACTCGTATGTTTGGTTAGGCAACATATACATGTTGCCTAACCAAACATAAAAGGCCACATTAGGACATTACACATGTTATTGACATTAGGGACTGCCAAACTGTTGCTGTTTTTAAAAGAAGAGTGAAATAACACTATATTTCCACTTTGCCATAGTTGCAAATTATATATTTATTATTTTATACTATTAATTATATGTATTTTCTCTTATTGTATATTTAAATTAGTGAATATTTTTTTTTGTATTTGTTTTCTCTTCTACTCTTGCACACGGTGTCTACATCTCTTTGTCTACTGTCCTATCGCAGGTATGCTGGAAGAGATTTCATTAGAAATAAGCATCACCTTTGTACGTATTTTTCTGTTCTCTTCTTCTTGTCTATGTGTACATAAACTGTTAAATAAATATATAAGTAGTTAGATGCTCAGTACTGACCTAGGATAAACACCCATCATATTTTCTCTAAATCGAATATTTCATATTTTACCAAAGAAGATCATAAAGAGAATTTACTGTTTTTGTTTTTGATAAAATATCTTAAGTTTGGTCCTTGTCAAACCAGCTGATATATGGCCTCTCCACTCGGAGCTAAAATGCGACCCAGGAATTTTGACATAACTATCGGTGGACCATACAGTAGAGGTCTTCCCGGCTTGGGCAGAGCACCGCCGTGTCCTTGTGGAGGCGATCGACGGCAGAGATCTCTCGCGTCCGGCCCTGGTTCAGGCCATGGTACGGAGCGAGAGGGCATGGGCAGCCGTCACCTCCTTCTGCGAAGCAGTAATGCTCGCGAAGGAGGAGGCGAGACGGTTGAGGGATAGGCAAATTTCGTGCCCTCTCGCTCCTAGCCGCCGCAGGAGACGCCTTGGGCGTCGGTAATCCCGGGCGGATTTCCGGCCACCGTAGGCGTGGGCTTGGCGGTGACCAATGGGTAGCTCACCGTCCGGTAAGGACCAGGCCCGGGTCGACGGCGCGTTGTATTCCACGCGGGCCTCAAAGAGATGTCGTCAGCACAAGTGTAGGGGTCCACTAGGACCGATGCCTGCCGGGGTCGCGGAAAGGTACTAAAGGGTTACCGAGGCCCCTGGCAACACAGGCAACGGAAGGAATACGGGTGGGTTTTAGTCAGTAAGAGTCTGACACACCCTCCCGCTCCGCCCAGAGCGGGAGAAGATATTTGATGATGTCCCACCCAAAAAAAAGGATGGTCTTTATTCCTAAGAAAAAGAATTTCACGGGGCACCATATTATTTGGTTCTATACCGTAAGAAACAATTTCAGTATTTTTTATTTTTTTAACTTAAATTTAAGGGTTGAATTTTAAATAAAAACTCTACATTAACAAGTGTCGAGTTTGTATTTCTTTTATTCATAAGTCTGAACATAAGAAATACTAAATTATTGTTATTATTACAAATTAAAACACATGTAAGTTTATGAATCATTTATTTTTAAGAAACGAGGGTTGATTTATTTAATATTAGGGTACTCATTCCTATACTCGTTCACCAATAAAAGCAAATACTCCTTTTGTTCTTTATTGGTTGTAATCAATTTATTATATTTCTAAATAAACGCAAAAACAATTAGTGAAACATTTATTTAATCGGCCATATTTTTGTTAAAGTTTGATGATTGATGGCGACCTCTAAATTGTATCGAACAATTAAAAGAAAAAAAATCTGTTTCATATTTAGATGTATAGAATCGAATGACAAAGTGCCGCGATGATAATTAAAAAGTCGAAAAATAAGGTCCACCACACACACAGGTCCATCTACATATCTTGGAAGCGAGTTCACTTCGTACTCCTTTCTGACCTGCTCTATTTAAGCTGGCAATCCAGAACGGTCCTTATCCAGTACACACAAATACAGGATGTTATTAATCCCAACTATTATTAACTCGTGCCGGGGTGAGTTGCATGGTTATAATTACGTGTCAATCACTGCAGTGTATTGCAACTACAATATAACTCATGTCGGACCTGACGGGTGTCGTTACAAGTCGTTTCTGAAGCTGTTCGCACATATTCGTTAATGTTTGATGTTTTTAACTAATGTGTGTCGGTATCTACTTGGCATAATCAGCTTTTTGCAGCTAAAATGATCGATGGATGCATTAATATGTTCAACCAAATTGTTGGATAAGATGTCTGATTCATCGTCCTCCTCTCCACTGTCCCTCTTTATTTGGGATCGGCACCATCAGCATGTCTTCAGTCATCACAGTCCTTTTTAGCTTCCAATTTACAAGTTTGAAGCTAAAAAGATCTATCCATCGATTAATCTACTAAGTTAAAAAGCGGTCTTCGGAACGGATCAAATTTTTAGATCAACGTGCATACAGAAGACTAAATATTTAAGACTTCTAGCAAGTTCTCCATTAAATTAACTTTGATGTATTTTAATTATATCTTTTTTTTCAATGAGGAAAGGTTTATTAAGTTATTCAAAATTAAAATAATATGTACATAAAAACAAATATACCTAATTAATTAATAAGAATAACAAAATTATATCACATCTTAACTAAAACTATACACAAACTAAAATATATTATAATTAAAACTAAATTTTAATTAATTGATGTCGTTTTCAATGAGTCATAACTTTTCTTAATAATTCATTGATCTGGTAACTCGTGGCTTTCCGACAAAGCTAGATGAGGAAGCACTACATCAAACAGCCGGTCGTCTAGACAGCCGGGAACCGAACCGATGACTGTAGTCCAAGTTTATCCTGCAGTTTGATCGATTTGCATCCTCTATAGTTAACTGACTCTCATCTAACTAGATTCGAATATCGAGCATATTATCGGAACACGTAATTTGTGTGTCATTGAGTTATTCCATCAGGAATTTCTCAGTAACAGCCCGGAATCTGGGTTACTAAAACATAACTTGGCGAAATGTGGGTGTGTCCTATAGGTACATCTCTGCATAACCTTCGCGGAAAACAAGCGTGATGTTATGTGTGTATGTAATTATATGAACAAGATCATAATAGTTTCATCATGTTTTCATCGCACTCCAACTCGTAATATCCGCTGCCAAAGACATGACAGAAAGACAGACTGCGATGTTTATGACCTCACAATAGGGTCTTACACCCATTTTTTAAACTGTCTTAATTAAATTCTATAGTGCTAATATGCCCCCAAAAAAAATCACAAAATTTTTGTTCAATCGATAAGTGCCATAAAAATCATTTAAAATTTTACATTTTCAAATTTCGCGCGTAGTCTGACGAAAACGCTGGACGCAGTGGACGCTATGTTGCTCTGTGGTCATGACGTCACTGGGCTATGAAAACAAATGCGCTGATCTTTTGTATGATAATTGACACGTTTTTGTTAACATAGCCGTATGACGTAATAACATGGCGGCTACTATTTCATGGTGTTTTTTAACAAATTAGAAAAACTGAAAACGTTGAATTGAATTTTGAATTCCTGCATATTGTCCCAGAGAAACAAACGTTTTTACCGTCAACACACAATGCATGTCTCGAGAAGTTTATCGAGTAGCGAAAACAGCATCGATTTATTGTGCACTCGATCTTGTTACGGTCTTAACGACTTGGCATGAGTTTTGCAATAAAGCTATGGACGAACTAAATTGGTATGCAACGTGCTGTTTTGTACATGTTAGAACTAACAGTCGATCAGTGAACAGAAAATTGTTACTGAAAACTAAAATTATTTCTGGGTTTCTAGTTCAAAAATTGTTTTGTAAGTTTTAAATGAGCTGCCACATTGTTTGAAACATAAATCAAGACTCAATTTGTTGAAAGCAAACGCAAAATGTTACGAAAATACTTCCTTAGTTCCACAGCTAAGCCCAAGTGAGCACGGGCGTTTTTTTTAACGCGACGATTTTTTGTTGCGTTCTATTGGGATGTTGCATAATTTTTTTCCCATTTCTAAATTACCTTGATATTTCCAGTTGTATCAGAAATATTCTAGAAAAAATCTAGTATATAGTAGAATATTCTCGTATCTTTCACGTAGGGTATATAAGCATGGGCTTGTTAATGGGATTTAGTTAGAGTTGACAAAATGGATCAACAACATCTTCGAGCGATTTACTTATACGAACACAAATTGGGAACCAGTTCCGAGGGAAACAGCAAATGAGATCAACACCGTTTTTGGCCCAAACACTAATACCGACCGCACAGTACGAAATTGGTTTCAACGCTTTAATGAAGGTGACACGAGTCTAAAAGATGTTCCTCATACTGGTCGACTCGTCACTTTTGACTAAGAAGCGCTGCAGCGCGAGCTTGAGTTGCATCTCTAAAATGTCACTACAGTACCATAGACCGCCATCTGCAGTCCATGGGCTACCGTAAAGTTTTGTTAAGATGGACGCCCCATGCTTTGACTGATGCTCAACGTGCAGTACGTGTCTGCATTTGTGAAAGTCTGCTGTTGCGCCCACAAAGAAAGAGCTTTCTCGATTCGATTATCACCGGCGACGAATACTGGGTGTTGTATGAGAACGTCACATGAAAGGCCTTTAAACAGCCACTAACACAGCCGAAAAGCAGTTTGCATGATCACAAATTTCTTCTGTCATTCTTCTGAGATTCGCGAGGAATATTGTTTTGGGAGTTACTGGACAGCAATCAGACTATCAACGCCGAAGCCTACGTGACAAAACTATAGAAGTTGGGGAAATCGGCCAAAACGTCTTGAAGTATCATTAATTCATGATAATGCCAGACCGCATAAGGCGAAGGTGACCTGTAAATTTCTAGAGAAGCTCGGTTGGACAACGATACCTCACCCACCTTATAGCCCTGATCTGGCACCTTGCGACTGTCATCTTTTCTGGGCTTTAAAACAGCAACTTCAAGAGAAATTTGAAAATTCCGGTGACCTATAAAATTACCTTGCCTATTTCTTTGTCTGTCAGCCACTTTCTTTCTGGGCTAAGGACATTGACACTTTGCCTAGCAGATGGCTACATGTTCTTGATAATGATGGTGATTATATTGTCCATTAATTGTTTTAATAAATAAATATTACAAAAATGGAAGTTTCATTTCAAAGAGGAAAATTAATTTTGCAACAACCCAATAGATTTCGAACTCTCGGTGTTGAGCCGAGGATCGAGAATTAACAGAGTGAATCCAAGCGAGTCAAAAAAATACCGTGTTATATTTTCAACCCTCGGCGCTGAGCAGTGCGTTAAACCCCCAGTGCGCCATTAAAAGTCGCTGCGTTTAAAAATC
This sequence comes from Atethmia centrago, assembly GCA_905333075.3. NCBI lineage: Eukaryota > Metazoa > Arthropoda > Insecta > Lepidoptera > Noctuidae > Atethmia > Atethmia centrago. The sequence continues at coordinate 21,347,039 of HG995374.1, read as the reverse complement.
ACTCGTGCCCACGAGGGCTAAGAACGCTTATGTGCGTCCAGACGCAGCCACGTCATATGCGCAAATGTATAAAGTAATCTCAATTGAACCGAATCTTTACGAGTTCCATAACCCCCTTTGATATCAATATGCGTTCAATAACAGTAACATAAAATCACTGTAGCTAATGCTGCCTAGGCGCACCTAGGCAGCATTAGCTACAGAGATTTAGCTACACGAACGTGGGTGAAAATTGCGTCACAATTAATTATGATACATTGTAAATTATACTCGTACAGCATAGTTTATTAGGCCACGTGTGCATACATGTGTAAATTTGGAGATATGTTTCGTAAATATTAAAACTTAATGGTCGTACCGATTTAAAATGACAGAATTGAAACACTCAGCGAGTGTGATGCCATCTTTATAATCGGTCGAGAAAAATGTTGGTCTGCTATATTTACTGTTATCCCAAAAATGTTGTAATATTTGGAATGATTTATATGTTGATGAAAGAAATATTTAGACTATTTGTAGTTCTGTCGCGTGAATCTCATTCCAGCTTAAACAAGCGATTACAATAATTCTTTGTATATTATGGGTATACAGTATACGAAGAGCTAGCGAAATTTAAAATTAAGTAGTTTAGGGAGCTTTCTAGCAAGCTGCAATCAAGTACCTAATACATGCTTGTGTTTGTTACGAGTTTTTTCTTAGAACCGTTGGTCTGGATTCAAACATCGAAGGTACTTCTAAAACAGGAAATTCTCACAGACTAAAAATACTCAGTACTCCAAAAGCTAAAACAAAAATGAACCACGATTCAAATCTTTTATATCACCAGTAAGTCGAGTAACCAAAAGATCTAAACTAAAAACCGTTGATGGCCTTACGAACGTCACTCATGTTACTATTGTTGAATTAATATTTGTTTTCTTAATGTTCTTGCTGTAATGGAGATGCATTAAATACATTGTGCTACTGGTTTTTTGGATGCGCATGCCTTTTGAGATGAATCTTTTAACCGCCATGTCAAAAAAGCAAAAACGTGCCCTCGGCGCCAATCTACGAATTATTCCTTAATTAAAACCGTCATGTAGTCGTGACCGTGGCGTGCTGGACACATTTTGGTCTGTCATCTATACATGACTGTGGCGGTCAAAAGGTTAAAAGTTGAATTTTCCGGATTGATTGTGGGGCTTGCGCAATAAGACTCAATGAAGATTGGGACAGATGATCGAGGTGTTTCTGCGTTGTTATATTTATATGTAAAATCTAACAATAGTCTGTGGATGAGCAGAGATAACTATGACTACATGTTTTTATTATTATTTATTATTACTTTAACTATCTCGTTGGTCTAGTGGTCGCAAGCGCTACTGTTGAGCCTGAGATCCTTGGTTCGATTCGCAGGTCGGGCAAAGTGTTATTGGGTTTTTCTATCCAGAATTTCTCAGGAGCAGCCCGGAGTCTGGATTTGTGCTCGGTTGATGGCAATAGGCTCGCCCCCTATTACATGGGACTTAACATAACTTGCGAAATGTGGGTGTACACCTCTGCCCAACCATTCGGGGAAACAAGGCGTGATGTTATTTTTGTTATTATAACTACTTTATTATTTATTACTTTGGGTTATTAAACATGGGTTGTACACAGATGATTTTTTATAATTATGGCCTTCATGTTCTATCGTCACGTAGGCATGCATAACTACTAACAATAAAACAGAGTCGTGTGCAAGCCCCAGAGTAAAATAATATATTAGTAAACACAATTTATTTAATGTCTAAACCTCTTAAAGCATTTGAATGATTGCTTCGCCTTTATTCTTAAAATTATGATAAATTCCTTCAGTTTCTTTATGCGTATTGCTAGGATAAAAATCCAATTAAGATTCGGAATGAAAATATCACATTTCTCCGTGAGACAAGCGAGGTAAGCTCTTTTACTTTTAAGACAATTTATCAGCTGCTCCGAGATGTTCACAAATGCGTAATAACATTTTGCATAGATTTCGGTAATGTCTTGTTTAAATGAGAAACTAGAGCGCTATTATTTATATGATATATTTATGATAGAGAGATATCTTGCTGAAAATAATGAGATAAAGATTAAACCTAGATTTTGAATTTTGAGGAGACTTTTTAAATTCATATGTTCATTTTAAGTTTATCTTTGTCATCACTGACTTCGGTGAATAACACATCGTGAGGAAGCCAACAGGCTTTTTTTTGGATGGGAGCGGGAGGGTGTGTCAGACTCTTACTGACTAAAACCCACCCGCACAGGCAACGGAAGGGCCGTTGCCTGTGCGCGACCCCGGCAGGCATCGGCCCTAGTGGACCCCTACAATTCTGCTGACGACATCTCTTTGAGGCGCACGTGGAACACAACGCACCGTCGACCCGGGCGTGGTCCGTCCGCAAGCCCGCGCTTACGGTGGGCGGAAATCCGCCCGGGATTCCTGACGCCCTGGGCGTCTCCTGCGGCGGCTAGGGGCGAGAGGGCGCGAAATTTGCCTTCCCTCAACCGTCCGGCCTCCTCCTTCGCGAGCATTACTGCTTCGCAGAAGGAGGTGACGGCTGTCCATGTCTCGCTCCGTACCATCGCCTGAACCAGGGTCGGACGCGAGAGATTTCTGCCGCCGATCGCCTCCACGAGGACACGGCGGTGCTCTGTCCAAGCCGGGCAGACCTCCACCGTATGCTCCACCGTGTCCTCCGGGCGATCCACACAGTGGTGACAACTGGTCGTTTCCTCCCGCCTTATCCGACTCAGGAACCTCCCGAAGCTGCCGTGTCCGGTGAGGACCTGCGTCAGGCGGAAGGTGAGGACGCCGTGGCGCTTCTCTAGCCACTCCTCAAAGAGGGGACTTTTCGATGCAATTGTGGCGTGCCCAAAGCCAGCAGTATTAGCATTACGCTTTATATTTCTACTCTGCTGTAGAATAGAAAACGCTTGTCTACATTTTTCGGTGGAAAACTGTCAACTGTCTACACGGAAATGTCATTTTTGTCTACTCTTCCATCGATGAAACTATTATCTACGGTTCTCGTGCTAAGCCTGCTGGACTTATTACTAGCAACCGCCCCTGCTTCGCACGACGTGCGCGTCGCGTTTTTACGACTTCACAAAACGCCGAGATTTCTTTATTAGCTAAGTTTAATATTTATGTATTATACTTATAAACCTTCCGGAATAAATTCTTTAAATGATGGTGAAACCCAATCAAAATTGGTTGCGGAGTTTAGAAGAATAACGCGGTCACACAGACCGACACGAAAAGCGACTTTAATTTATCAATACACATTCCCTTTCTGTATGAGAAGACGCCTTTGCCTAACAGTTCCCACTGCTGCCCCCATTTAATCAACTGTTATTATTATTATTTGACGAAGTTATTGCGATTGTCACTTATTTTAGCTATAGTCATTTGGTTTTTCTAGGTCAACCATATCATTCTGACGTCATCGAAAGTGTTCTATCAAAAGTCAACGTCCTATTTAAACTACTGCAACGAGCAATGCTCCATTTACACCACGTTCGTCAGAGTGGCGATCTATCAATGTAGGTACGTCGAAATGGCGCAGATTTGACTATTATTTGCAAGGATTCGTCATAACTCCTGGATACAGGATCGTTAATATGATTGCATACGGATTGTTTACGACTTTACGTGAGTGTTCACAATATAACCTGAAAGGTTGCTTGGCATGTATTGGCGGCAAAAATATTTGTTTTTTGAGCTAAAAAACAAATATTTGTAGCTTTATACAGGGTGGCAGGGACATCGACGCGTAACCTGTTATCATGGATTCGATACATGATTCTGAGTTAGGGGCGTTGAAAATTTTCGTCGGTTATTAATGCTGTTGGGGTTGCCGCGGCATTGCAGTGCGTCGCAAATGTCCGCAAAAGTGCGCTTTGACGATTCCACGCTATAGTACGTTAGAAAGTGTTGTCGTTATTCCAAAGACTGCGCGGTAGCACCAACAGCATTTTGCAAATGATTGCATCCTGTAATGGCTGTCCTAGACAGGCACACTGAGTGGGGAATAGCTACGGGAAAATTGTAACTTAAAAAATATTACTTTCTTGTGTAAGGTACCTACTAACATAGATCTTAAGAAAATTATTACTAACACTTATAAGGATTTATAAGGATTCTGCCCGAAATAAAATAGATATTTATATTATTAAAAAAAAGCTGTTCCATACATTTTCACTGCGTACACTTTTCTATGAACTGCAGATTTATTATTGTTAATCGATGAAAAAAATTCTACGCTAGGGGTCTAGAATCATTTGCTGAATTCATGGTTACAGTTTACGCGTCGATGTCCCTGCCACCCTGTATACACCTCTGCTATTACTTACCTCTGATATTTACTCATAAAATCTTACTTTTTTTGGGATGAATAAAACTTATTAAGTAAAGGTGTCTCTAAAAAAAAGTCTGAAATATGTCTAAAGGCTCGTGCAGACTGAGATATCGCGCTAGTCGCGCGTCCATATCATAAATATAATTAGAAAAAATAAATAACGACACCGTCGTCTCCAGTTACATATAAACCATATTATTCAATTAGTAAATGATGTAATTGTTCACTTAAATCAATCCTATTTATACTTCAGTCCCTCACCTGATTACCACACACGGATGGCATTAATTGTATAATTGACAATGTCACACCATCTCAATCTCGGGAAAGTTAACAATTCATACTCGTTAAGTAGATACGTAACATCACGATTATATTTCCCGGAATGGTAGGCAGAGCTGTATTTACTTTCCAATACACCAGTTAAGATTAAGTCGCGCCAGGGCGAGCCTATTGCCATCAACCGGGCACAAATTTAGACTCCGGGCTGCTACTGAGAAATTCCTAAAGAAAAGCCCAATAACACTGCTTGTTCCTGAGATGAAACCTAGGATCCCGTGCTCAGTAATTGCGCTTTTAATCTCTAGATCAAAAGGCAGAGTCTCTAAGTAGATACTTACTTGTGCAGTATGTGGCCAAAATCAACTGGGTCAGTTATTTCAGATAGATTGAATTCAAAGTGTGTTTGTTTGTCAATCTAGGTTAAAACTAGGGATGAATATGGTAGGTCACGTACATATTGAGCGTGAAAAGAGGCTTTGCTGAACTAAGGTAAGTCACTTCACCAAGTAGGATAATAAGTCTACGAAGTCTTTAGGCTTACAACCTCATGAAAGAGGTATTTCATGGCAATTATCATCACCATTCAACGTTTGTGATTTTTTTGTTTATTATGTTAAAATTCTCATTTCTAGTGAAAAAAAAAATTGGTAGTCTGTAAAGTCGGTTTACGGACAATAATTTTACGTGATAAAGACGACGCATCTCGCGTCACAAGTCGAACGCTTAGGCCGATCGTGCCTCTCTATCGCTAGTTCCGCGCTCTCGCTTGGACGTACGGCTCAGGCGGAACGTGACAATGAGTCATGCTTTTTCGTGCGTGCGTGCGTGCAGCTTCATCGATTTATAAGACGTTATCACGTCAGAAAATAAAATAAATTTCCGGATAAATTAGTTTTTAAAAGAAATTTTCGTTAAACATATTAAAGAGTTTACAAAACAAATTGGTATACCATCGCATACCAAACAGCTTACTGGATTAACCCGAATCTCTTGTCAATGCGGATATTTTTCTTTCGTCCCACCAGTTTTGTTGAAACAATTCAAGATTAATTGCTAAATAAATGTTCTGAAAATATATTTGAACTAGCACATACGTGGGTACCTACGTAACCAAAACTCTCAAAGGATTTGTCGTGATGCGTTACATTGCGTTCTATTTGCTCCATCTACAATACTAACGAACACTGCCAGTGAAACTGCATTGCTTCGGATCCTTCAACAGACATTTGCTACAGAATGAACTATTCTGCCACAATCCCGTTCACGTATCGTCACACACACACCTAATTTTAGATCCCCAAAAATACCCAACATTTTTATTCAGTAGATAAAATTAATCCAAACAGCTGTTGCTTTACTTCTCTAGTAGTTAATAGTTTTGGAACGGAATTCCGCAATATAGGACAAAACTGATTTTAAAACCACCATGAAAGATTATCTAACTTTTAAAACAGTTTTGAAGCTTTTTATTTTATCTAGGCAGCATCATCATCATTACATAGAGAGTTTTTATAGCTTGTAAAATAACAGATGTTTTAAGCCGTTTTAAGCCAATTATAATAGAACGACTCCTAACACACCCAGATTAAAATGTTCCCGGAAACATTACGAAACGTGTAAACAAATGGGACAGGTGTTTTCAACATTTTACTTCAATGTTATGTGTCTAAATTATTGTTTTTACCAACTGGGCAACGCAAAGGAGAGTAATGTTAATTTATCAGCCTATGTATGTATGTATGTATGTATGTATGTATGTATGTATGTATGTATGTATGTATGTTTGTTCATTTGTGGTACTCTAGAGACCAAACGCGGGGGTCGATTTTGATGATTCTTACGTCAATCGATTTGTCTTAATCTTGTGAATGTGGATATAGAAATGGGTCATCTTGTTTCCATCCTTTTTAAAGTGCACTTTTTACGCAGTCGAGTTTTTCATTTTTCAAATTACTTTTTTGTTTTAGCCCGCTTCATTAGGCAAGGCTTCATTATTGCTAAGGCCGGAATTTCGCTCTCGATTTGATAAAGTAAAGCCCCATTTACACTATGCACTTTCTTGCCTCTGGCATACAATAAAGTTTAAACAAAAATTGACTTGCATCGTCTGAACACTGTTTAGACGGTGCTAACGGTGCTGCAAGAGCTGTAAATGTCGTCTGTTGAACGTAGTTTAGGTGAGCTGATCGCGTGCAGTGTCATTGGTGAAATTGGCACTAAGGGCCGATTCACACCGGAACGGCAGAAGCCGGCAGCAGCCAGCAGCGGCGTCGGACGCACGGCCGAGCTTTTCAAGCGATACTGGTCTTTTATTTATGAAGATAATGTTTAAAATTTATTTCACACTGAAAGTTCTCACCGCTGCCGGCAGCTGCTTTCCCGGTGTGAATCGGCCCTTAATCGCACCGAGTAAATCAGGCTTTATTCTAAATATCACCAAAACACAAGTTCAATCCATTCATTGTAGTTTTCTCCCCTGTTCGCCCCATTCCTTCTAATCTGTGGCAACCTCTCGCGAGCATTTCCGCCACTCTTCATTATGCCGTCTCTCAGCTCGAATTTCCTTTCTTTCTCGAATATTATATCAGTGTTGTTCGTTTCTCAGTATTTTGATATGTGATAGCATATTCTCACACTATTATGTATTCATAAAACTGTACATTAACTTCATATCACTTCTTTGATTAATGTTTTAATGTGTTGTGAGAAGTATAAAATGAATATTTTGCATCATAAAGTTCGTTTAATATTACTTAGATACGTTTGAACTCTATGTTAGATTTAATGATGGTATCATCATATACCTACTTAATATTTTTGTATTGGGTGTCGTCACATAGCGGCAGCAAAATGACATGAGTCATGAAAATGAAAATGACGATGAGTTTTTGACATTACCGTGTCAAAAAACGCTTTCCAGACAGACATTCGTTGAATTGTCGCTTTTTAAGGAAACAGAAGATTTTTCATATCAACTAGCCTGCCAAAATAACTAATAAATTACAGATTACATCAATCACTTACCAACCTAATAAAAATCATTTAATATTCCACTAGAGTACTGACGGAATCCAATCATGACGTCACGAGCCAATTACGTGGTACTTAGGTAATGAATGCCCGATCCTAAGGACAATGCGTATTAAGAGATTCATAAGGCAGGCAATCTCCGCAGCCGGTGATGCGGGAAGGCGTTTCCTAATTGGGCAAATTACTCTGTGAAGGATAAGAAAGTTCCTTCTGGCATCAGGTGGCGTGTTTTGTTCTAATGTTGGTTGGGTAAGTAGTGTGAGGAAATGGAATGTGAGGTCTAATTGTTATTTAGTATTTACTACTAAATCTTGAAATCTACTTAATAAAAACTTTAACCCAAAGAATCAGCATTGCCATCTAACTTGGCAATACTGCCAGCCTTTTAGGCACTTTTCCCATTGACAGCGATGCAGACGAATTTTTTTATGCCCAATGAGCTCTTCCCCGCTTTTTATTTTTCATTATATAGTTGTACATACTTACTATATATATTTTAGTGTTAGCTAGTGTATTTGAATTAAGGTTTATAACTGAGTAAATAAAATTAAAAATGATAGACCACGTATAGCCTAAACTGCTGGTAGGTACTAGAAGCATGTAATTTTGCAGAGTTTGAGCTCTTCACAAAACGTAGGTGAGCAGTAAGGAAAGATTTTTGAAAATTCATCCTCTAAAGTCGGTTATAATTATAGGAGATGAAAGTTTGTATGGAAGTTCGTAATTTTTGCCAAGGGGCACACGGCTTGTTATTCACTTAAAACTATAGCACCATTTCCACGTGTTAGAGTATCGCGCCAACAGTCGCGCCGTGACCTCAAAATCTATAGAAACTGTATGGTGCAATCTCCATACGTCGATATCATCTCCGTGAGAATTATTTGATGGCACGGCGAGACTATCGCCGGATTCTCTCGCCCGTGCAATTCGTGATATTTGAAAAAATACTGACCACTACAAAAATTAGTTGTTCACAATTTCCCGAATTTAAATGTATGGAAGTGAATGTTGGGTGTGGCTAATGAAGCATAAAAGTGGAGTAAATGCTGTGGAAATGCGTTCCTTGCGAAGCATGTGTGGTGTGACTATAAATGATGGGCTGAAAATGATGATACAAGGCAATGGTGCAGTTTAAAGGAAGATGCAGTGACAAAAATTTAAAAGAGTATGCTTAGATGGTTTGGTCATGTTGAGAGGATGAATGAAAGGCGACTAACACAAGGCAGGTGTGAGTAGAAACGCCGGGAGAGGACGCTCCAGAAAGACATAGTGACCTCATTGGTGTGATGTTCTTCAAAAAGAATTGCGTAGTACTCGCAACCGGCGTGCATTGTATGAACGTAAACGAAGCAAAAGGAGTATGTAAGAAGCGTAGCAGGTGGCGTTCCATATTTTCTGCCTACCATGAGAAGGGTTGAGTGGGTTTATGTAAATCTTCAAAAACTAGAATTCAATTGTTTTTTTTATGTACGCTAAAAACAAAGCAATGTCGATGCGGGTCGGTAAACCAATGAAAGCTTATTCAAATAATATCCGGTACGAACTGAAAGGCCCTGAACAATCGGTAAAGCTGGTTGAAGTCACAGGCTTAGAGATTGGTCACTGGCATATTTAAGCTCTGTCGATTATAACGTCCACTGTGTGGTTTTCTTTGTCACATCATTATTAGCTAAGCGTTTTGGTGTAACCCAAAGAACAGTACTTAACGTACTTATCTGTATCTTGTCGAAGTGTAACTTCTTAGGCGGCGATTCGATACTTGGACGAGAATTGAGAGTGAAATTTCAAGGATGCGTCACGTTTAAGGCTTTTACAGACTGAGGCGATATCGCGGGCGCGACAGGCATATTGCTGCCTGTCGCGCCCGCAATATCGCCTCAGTATGCAGGAGCCTTAAGGCACATTTTGTTATATGAGAGAGAAGAAAAGTAGGTACCTATAACTCTCTCTGTCTCTCCCACTAAATCTCTTTTATTCTTGAAATTTTAAGATGTTTCGCTGTCCTTTTTTTTTTTGGGTGGGAAATGATCAAATTACTTTTCCCGCTCTGGGTGGAGCGGGAGGATGTGTCAAACGCTTACTGACTAAAACCCACCCGTCTTCCTTCCGTTGCCTGTGTTGCCAGGGCCCTCGGTATCCCTTAAGGAGTTTCACTTCCGTCACGTGTACGGTGCTGCATGCGCCATTTTTTTTGTTTTTATGTTTTATCTGTATGCGTCACGTTTAGTTAGTGCAGATAAATGTATATTCTTTCCTTCCTTTAGTACCTATCCAACATGGTAAAAGAAAAGTTAAAAGATACGAGCCTTTGTAAACAAAATTATAATATTAAAGATTGACCCACTCATCTTTCCAATTCGCATTATTAGGATCAGCACAACAAACAAAAAAGTCATAATACGCAATCCTCGAAATGACACTTTGAAGTCTCAAGAATCTGTCAATCCAATCTCGAAAATTCTTATAAATATTTTGTTCCGTATTTTTTTATTTTACTTGTTAAGGCGAATGCTCTCATCTATCACCTAGTAATATTGATAAGATTTCTGAAATACCCGAGTATTTTTATGAAACTAAATTCTTCTCGCTCTTCTTCGCATCTCTCTCTCTTCTTTTCTTCTCTCTCTCTCGTCTTCTCTTCTCTCTCTCTCTTCTTCTCCTCTTCTCTCTCTCAACTATTTTCTTCTTACTCTCCCTCCTCTTTCTTCATATGTAAGGATTGTAGGTGCTGGTGGCGTTTCTGCCTACCCCCAAGGGAAGAAGGTAATAATATATAAAGCAAATGTATATTAGTTTCGAAGCACCAATAAAGAGTACCAGTCAGTAAATATTCACAACTGACAACGGCACTGACCTTCCGTTTGTCACTACAATGAACCGTCAAAAGGCAAATTGGCGTAATCACCGCATATGAGAGACGGACGATCACAGTTAATGTTATCGTTAGCGAATTATTTATTATTTTACGTTTACGGTATTGTATAGTGTTAGTTACCAAGTATCATTTGTATATGCTTTATGAACAAAATCAACTATATTTATTATAACTACCTGTCAGTTATGACTATCTGACTATTCATGATACATACTTATTCCCATAACTTTTTAGGGTTCCGTAGTAAACAAGGAACCCTTATAGTTTCGCCATGTCCGGCTGTCTGTCTGTCCCCACTGTACCTCAGAGAAGCTTAGTACTAGAAAGCTGTAATTGTAACGCATAGCTACACATGTTAATCACGCCGATGATATTTTTTTTCTCGTCTATCCTATGTCCGTATCGTTGGCTAGATCGTTCAAAAATATTGTAGGTCTGTGAACACTACTTTTAGATTCAAGGATACGTTGGCGTAATAAAGTACTAAAGTACTAATTTTGGTTAGAGTCAAGTGCCCCCCTCCCCCCTTGCCAGCTAAATGATTATTTATGGAGATGTGAAAAAAATAATGGCAGTATCAAATATATTGAAATTAAAAGGAACACTATCACATCTAAGTGGGCTTTACAAGTTAACGAGTAATTGTCTACCAATTTAAATTTGCACTTGGAGAATTGACCGTCGCATATATCGATGTATGGGAGAACGTGTTTTTCAACTACAATGTTAAGTTTGTTTTTGGGATAAATTCATCCCAACTTCTAAACTACGTAATCCTTCATTGTGCGTAGCCCGACACGCATTAGGCCGTTTTTTTTTTTGAGTTTGAAACTAGTCAGACAAACTCTAAATAAATGCATGGGGAAACTGTAAACATAAAATTATTCAAAGTCGATTAAAATAACTTAGTGGTACGTTATGTTTAGGGGATATAACCAAACTAAAACATAATATTATTCTTTATTGTTCTCTCATAATAGCACAAACACGGCACAAAGTCAAGGTAACACTTAATAGAGACTGGTGTCTGTTGTAGTTAAAACAAGAACTACAGATCACAAGAAAAATAATATTTATTTATCAGAAAAGGACGCGAGCAATGCGAGCATCCACCTTAAGTAGAAAAGAAAAAATATAAAAGATGAAAAGAGCACTTTGGGCGCAACATAACGGCGAGGTAAACGTTGCTGGTTCTTTCCTGATTTTAATGAGATCGCCAATCAGCTGAGCGGGGTCCTCACCTTACGGGGGTAAAGGGGGGAGGAATTTGTTTTAAAACGTAACAAAGCAATGTAGCTTAGAATCTGTTATCTGCTTTTGTATTCGTTTCGTGAGGATTTTGATATTATTTGGCGAAGTATTCCGTTGGAATTTTCTAAGTAAAGCTTATTACTTTGACGTATTCTTAGTTTTATTATAGTTTTTAAAACATGTGAGGAATACAAAAATAAATAAATAATACTAAAATGATACAGAAGTTATAAGGCTACAAAAAATCTATGTAAACAAAACATAAACCCTGTCTCTTAATCTAAGAGGCCTGTATCTTAAGAGATGGTTGCGTAAATTAAGTTGTACGCTTTAAGTGTGAATAATTAGTGTCGATCTATCTATCATTACTATAGATCGGTTATTCGGATGCATATTTAACTATATTTTTAAGCTATGAAATGTACCTATGGAAGCGGCTTCTTAAAATATTTTGTTTTCTTTTTTTTAATCCAGGGATGCCGGGAACACCGGGAATGCATAACTAGTCGGGTGTATAGTACGAAAGCGACTTCTTAAAAAGATTTATTAAATAAAACCCCGGGATTCATAGATTGCATATTTATTTAAAATTGATGTTTCCACCTATTTTACATTACTATATTAGATAAGCATCCAATTCGATAGCCCGAAAAAAAAAATCTGGCCATTCCGGAATGGCGGGCGGCATTTTTTCGACCAATACAAAAGTGCATTCCATATAAGCCAACATTTAAAAGTAAGTTAATATACATTCGATTCTATAATTAGAATCCTAAAGGAGATGGGCAATCCTGGGCCCAGCAGTTAACTAGTTGAAATGTTTATTAAAAAAACCGTTATATTTTTCTAAAGTAAATCACAAAATACAGTACCATGTTTCTATCTAGGAAGCGAGAAAAGTTAAATTATGAAACTAAATAATCGATTAAATAAATGCCTGAATTCTTAGTAATCGATATCAATAATCGGTAAAATCTCAGAATATGTATGAAATACGAGTGACAAGTGCTTATCAATCTTTTCGTGGAATCGATTCATAGCGAATCGAGTGCCTTTAATTTTTCTTCAGTGGGCAATACTGGTCACTGATTGACAGATGACAAACAGAAATAACCGGCAAGCGTTTGTTTTCTTTCATTCTGAGTGCTCACATATTTTCCATTATTTATTGTATAACTCCACGACCTCGGCTTTGCATGTTATAAAGGACTATTCGACGGATCTTGCTACTTTGAATTACCTGGCTCTCTATTTTGGACAACTGATTACGCCTATCGATCGGATATTGACGACATGGATCGCCGTGTGAATTGTACCATTGCGACTGGTCGCTTTATTGGCAGAAGAGTCTTGGATGTTGAGGCGATTTTATCAGTTATTCGTCAGTGGCGTGCATCTCAGCTTGTAAGTACCTATAAAAGTCGAGCTATTGGCCTATCAAGCGAACAAAACCAGACTTATGTACCTACTGTTTACGGTCTCCGGTGACATGTATGTCCGCTGTCTCTATGTTGGATAGCATATATTAAAACAATACTTACTTAATACCTAATTAGTTGATTAATTAGCCATACGAATCTATGGAATGTGCCGTTTGACCATTTCACTCATAAAAAAGGTGTAGGTAACCATCAAGTACCGATGGGACCGATTCGGTCCCAGACTTTGGTGCTTTGAGGTGTTGACAGTTATTGGGACCATTTCGGTCTTGGCCGGGATGTAGCCATTTGGTTGAACATGCATTAGGATTAGGTACATGTAATGAAGCTTGTTTATGGTTGAACATGATTTAAATAGTTAACTTATGTCAGGTAACCAGTGAGAACTATGTATGCCCAGCATGTTGGAATGTGGCCCAAGATGTGGTTCTTGGGAGACGTCCGATTAAAGCACCAACCCAAGTTGGCCATTCCAGTGTTGTGTGTCGGCTGCCGCAACCACCTTCTTCACAATGAGTTTGCTAGTGATTAATTCCATGTTAGGCTATTATTGTAATTGTATTGTAGGAAGAAGGACTGTAGGCTGCTGTGCCTTCTTGTTATCTTGCCCAACATATTATGCACATTACATATAATGAAAAGAACAAAACTTAGATGACATTCTCATAATTATTGAAGATGAATAATGAATATTTTATACATATATTGGTGTTTTATTTTACTTTCTCTTCTTCCGGTTTTAAAAGGTACCTACTGCTTCTAAGTTCAGGATATTGGACTTGTCTTCGACTGTAGCGACTGTCCAGGGCGTGCCAAACGTGTCAGATCTTCGACAAGTCACACTTGGAGACTCTCTTCTTGAACTCCATGCAAAAACCCATTACACAAGCGAAGCCGATCAAAAATATTTCGCAAATAACACCAAAAAACTACAATGTTATTAATGTAACCTCACTTTTACTATACTTCATATAACTTGATTCCTGGATAGCCAAATTTCACCAAATTTTCAGTGAGGCCTTGTTATTATATCCTCTTACTAATAAGGCTAGTTTGGTTGAGTTAACACCTGGGCCCAGAAGCCTATGGAGGCTTTCCCTTCTCCTTTGTATTCCCGGAACCGCGGGAATTTTTCGATACAATAGCGCTTCCATATTAGCCAACATCTCAACTTTAGGTGTATATGCATCCGAATATCCGATCTCTAATCATTACATGGTGTACAACATTATCTGTAAACAACAATACAAGCACCCAAGAAGAAACGAAATCAAAAATGCATTCAAATTCTGTTTTATATGACTGAATTACAGTACTTACTATAATATATGTATTTGCAATTCTTAGTTGCACTATCAAATCTAAAGCAATTCAAATACCAACACGACTGTACATCAAAACATAATGTAGTCACATCAAACCAGGACAAAGTCGTTCATAAACACATCAGACACATCGCATATTAGCGACTTCATCGCATGAATTACAATAAATCAAAACATGCTATTAACTGTTCATGTTCAGACAAATAACGTACATTAATCACTTAAACAATAACACAGCTAATACTACATTAATAACACTCAATCTGCCTAGCCTTTTTCCAACTATATTGGGGTCGGCTTCTAGTCTAACCGGGCAGCTGTATACCAGTATTTTACATGGAGCGGCTGCCTATCTGACCTCCACAACCAAGTTACTGGGTATAATACACGCCACGAAAGATGAGACTTGACGAGCGTCAGTAGTCTCCCAGCCTTCGCAGGTACAAACGGCCACACATCAAGCTATATATTTCCAGTATGAGCTGATCTCGCATTGTATAGGATTTCCGTACAATGCGAGGTCAGCGTAAACTGGAATTGTATAGCTTGATGTGTAGACGTGTGTACACTCGTGTACGAAATAGTTAGTATTATATTTTTTTTTTTTGTACGAAATGGTAATATCGTTATCGTCTACTGCGCAAGTCAAACAATGTAGTGTGTCAAGTCTCACCAAAAGGTGAGACATGACACACTACATCGTGTTACTATGCGTGTCACAAAAGTGATACGCATAGTAACACGATACTCCTTGGTAAGATTGGTTGTCAGACTTTGGGCTTCTAACTACCCGTGAGGACTGTCAAAGATCTACGTATGACAGCCAGGACCAACGGATTAACGTATTTTCCGAGGAATGGAGAACTACGTCATTAATGTTCTTCTCTATATAATAAAAGAAAGAGTTCCTTCCGTAAGGGCTGTTACACATGGCGCCGCGGCGGCAGCAGCCCACGCGACACTAGTAGCACAATATGAAAACTTCATGGAAGGTGTCGCGCCCACGATACCGCGCCAGTCTGCACGAGCCTTTAGTCACCTACTGCCACCCACCGACTGATTTACAGAAGTCTTGATATTGCGGTGGCAAAAAACGCTGCCGCTGCGGCGCCATGTGTAACCACTATAACGTCGAAGAATTCTAGCCGCAGTATTTAAATTCTCAGACTAAAAGCTTCGCGATAATTATCGTTATTTGTAAAACTAGTGACTATTTTGTATGTCGGTTATTTAGTAACTATTAGGGAGGTAATATAGTACGTGCTTCATACCAAAAGGTATGCTGAAAATTGCGTTTTGTGAAACTACTTAGCAAAGTGATGTGTTTTATTTTTTATGGGGGACTCTTGACAGGTTGACGATTTTTGATAGTTGGTTAAAGAGGAAATAGAAAGGAAATTGTCATTATTGAAAACTACCCAAGGTTTATTAGTGTATTACATGAGTCGTATAGCAGGCTTATTGATATAAATACAATTTCGACAAAACAAATCTAACCAAACGTAAATGTTCAAACTTCAGCAAAAACTGTGTCAAAAATGCAATTATGTATTTGTAAATCTCATCGCTCTTCGCACTAAATAAATTATGTTAATCGCAAAAAAACTTTAACGACATTCTATTTGTAACTGCTTCAGTAAATTCAAGATATTTTCATCAAACTGCTATTACAAAAAGAAACATTTATTTTCTGTGAGTTTCTGTCTTAGATTGAAATTAAATTGTCAACATCGTTAGGTTCATAATTAGTTTCCTACGCAATCAGATTGTGAAACTAGGTTTGGACTCAAATTGGGGCAGAATTTTCCACTGTCTTCACACATTAATGAAATAGTTAAATAGGATAGAAATATTTTTCGCGTTCCGTCAATGCAGAGGATCGCGACCATTTACGACGCGACTCCAAGTTATGCGGTCTTCGTCAGTGTGGACCGCTCGGAAAAAGTTGCCTCGCAACAGCCTTCTTGATCGTGTCTGGCCTTCTTGATCGTGTCTGGCCATTTTGTCGGTGCTCTGCTTTGAGCGCGTTTTCCTTCCACCCGGCCAAGTATTATAAACCATCAAGCCCATGCTTAGGGGAACGCACAATACGTCCGAAAAAGCTGAGGGCACGCCCCTGGCATATAGTAGATCGCCGCTTGATGATGCTGAATTCCTCCGGTATTCATTCGAATTCATGGCGCTCCATAGTATACGAAAGAGAGCCTCCACCAACACTACATCTCGAAAGCATCGATCTTACTGCTTTCGCGGCTTTTAAAGCACCACGTTTCCGCGCCATATAAAAAGATGGGAAAAAACTAGAGCACGTATCAGTCTTATTTTCTTATTCTGACGGAAGCCACGGTTCTTCTAAATTTTCCCCTAGACTGGTTTCCCACTTTTGGCCATACCAGACGGCGGATTTCATCAAAACAGCTGCCCTAGTTCGTGATCAAAGACCCAAGTTCCACGAACTCACTGACTTTCTCATAGCCGTCGAGTTGATTTAAACTCGGAAGATGGTCACGGTCTACCACCATTACTTTCGTCTCGGCTTGGTTGATTTTAGGTCCTAGCTTAGCGCTGTCTACTTCTATACGTTTCAGCAGATCCGCCATCTTCTTCGCTCGACGCAATTATAGTGGTATCCTCCGCATATCTTAGGTTCGTGAGTCTTTCATTGCCAACAACGACTCCGCCAAGCCACAACCATCAAGCACTCTCCTCATTATATGCTCCCCGTTGAGGTTGAATAATTTTGGCGATATACATACAGCATTAACGCACGCCCCGTTCCGTATGCGAAACCTGTGATTTTTTGTTTTCCAGTTTCACAAAGCTGGTGCCATCAAGGTTCTGGATCAGAAGAGTGAGATGTGGCGGGACGCCCATTTCAATGAGACATCGTCTGCCACTGTACGAAGTCAAACGCCTTAGCGTAATCTATGAAGCACAAGACCAGCTTCTTAAATTAACGACATTTCTCGATGAGAATGCGGACATTCAAAATTTTTCCGTTGCCGGCAACAAAACCGGCTTTTTCTCTCGGTATCTGGTGGTAAACATACGCTGATAATCTCGTGTTAATTATGCACAGAAGGATTTTACTGGCGTCGATAAGGTTCTGTAGTTTTCACTCTTCTTGGTGGAACCTTGTGAAGAGGAATAACAGGGGATTGGGACCAGTCTACTGGCCACTGGCCTGTCTTCCAGATCTTTGTGTAGGTATCTGGTGCACAATCTTTGTCCCATCAAAACCAAAATATTGCAACAGAAACGCCATCAAGACCCACTGCTTTATGCTTCAGTTTTTGTTTAGCATCTTGGACTTCAGATAGTAGTCCTGGCTCTTCTAAGTGGTCATCCCATCTTCTCACGGTGCATAAACCATCTACATCCCGTGGTTTGTAGCAGTAGTCTCTCCATCTATCTAAAACATTATCTAGTTCGGCCAAAGTGTTACCTCTACTGTCCTCGAATAGCATTTCAGTGTGAAGGTACCCGTTAGCTGTTTATGGTAGGCGGTAGGTAAACGGTCACCTACATACTGTAGTAAAATAAAACTGCTGCTCACCAACACTTTAACAGGTATATTCATTTTCGATATTATTAAAACAAAACCGTATAAAAAAAAAACAGTGCTGTTAAAAAATATTTTTCGATTAGTCGCGGAATAGGTAATGTACTTCAAAGAGAAAAATAACGAGAAAACTTCGGCACATCGGAAGGTAAAGCTTTGTTACGTATTTGGTTTCAGAGACTGCGGATCGATTGCAATCGGCCTCTATGTCCGCGTTCACTAATTACGTAATGAACACGTCTAATAGAGTTGAACCTAGTATAGGTTCTCCCGGTAAGACCAGCACCCTAATTGCGTAACACACTACCAATCACAATGATTATAAAGTATATAATATTGCTGATTCATTGATTCATATGTTCGCAAAAATTGTCCGCTCAACGTCAATAATGCAATGAATATTGTTGAACTGTCAAAATGCAACCCATTGCTACTGCTAGCGTGTTACGCAATTACCCAGCTGGTTTCTTTTTAAAAGAACAACATGTATGCTAAAATAAAATCTACAAGTACCGATAACTACGATAAACAAATACTCGTACGCTGGTTTAGAATAAGCCACTCCTGGCGAACTGCATCCAGTGCCTCGACCGACTGTAGGCGACATGCCGTCACGGTAATATTATCTATACAGTATTACAACTTCATACAAACGGACGAAGCGCGAGCTATGCCTACGCGCTTCGATCTCGGCATGCGCTCGGCATGCAGACAGTCGTGACTGTGCCGCAGTGACAAACGGACGGTGTGTTGTTTTTTTAACAATAACCGCGCGTTTTTTTTTTAGTAAAAATAAGTTCAGGGCGCGACAGACAGTAATATGCCAGTCGCACCCGCGATATCGCCCCAGTCTGCGCGAGCCTTAATGCGGCTGATAAAATGAACCGCCTGGTCGGTACACTACTGGACCCCAGTAGGACTGGTCAAAACCGGCCTTTTCAACTGGTCTAATACCTACGACAAATAGGAACGACCAGAGAAAAAGAGAGCTTACGTTGAGAAGAGGTTAAAAAATCATGCCATGGAAAACGTACAGGCAGCACACCAAGTTACCACAAACTCAAATTTTCTCATGCAATTTTGAACTTTACCATCAACATTTTAAGGTTTAAAATCATTTGGTGAAATTTGTCAGTTTGTGGCTACTTGAGGTGCTGGCGACTGTATCATAAGATGACATAATCTGGCACCAATCGTAACCGCACTGCAGAATTCAATAAACAATTGGAAATAACTGTCCCACCAAAAACATTTTCATGTAAAATGTTGCCAAGACGAGACCACATGGCTTGCACTGTCAAAAAGTTATCAAATCTCATGTAGAGCAAAGCTTCTAACTCTACATGCCCTAACTCTACAAGCCCTAACTTCACAAACTCTACACCTTAGTCAAAATATGTGGCTTGGCCTTTTCGCTACATTCACATGGGCGTCAGGTGAACAATTTATTCACTGTTCATTACTCTGGGCGGAGCGGGAGGGTGTGTCAGACTCTTACTGACTAAAACCCACCCGTATTCCATCCGTTTCCTGTGTTGCTAGGGGCCTCGGTAACCATAGGTTCGCTTGCGCTTCGCTTGGCTCGTCTAGGCAGGGACACTACCGTGGCCCCCCATATTATAAACTAAACGTCACAAGATTTGTAACTGCACTACAGTATTCAATAAACTAGCTAGTAGTTTCACATTGTATACCAATTTTTTTTCAGCGACATGTTCTGATAAGTATTTTTCCACGACTGTCTTGTTTGTTTGAAAAAAATTACAAACCTTTTAAGTCATATTCAAATTTAAAAGTCAGAAAAAATATGAATAAGAAATGAGGCCAGCTAGAAAATGTAAACTGATAGATTTAGACCGCAGAGGTTCAACGCTGCTATTCGTACAAATATTGTAGATAAACAATAATGCAGGTATGCTGGAAAAGATTTCTTTAGAAATAATCATCACATACGTACAAACGTATTTTTTGTTCCTTTCTTCATGTCCGTTTATATGTGTGTACATAAACTGTTAAATAAATAAATAAATAAAAATATCTTCTGCTGATGAAGACAACTTTGCACTATATAATTTGTGGATCTTACTTAAAAAAATTGTTAACCAAGTACTTAGAGCACCTAAATTGCTTAATCTCCTTATAATCATGCTTAATTTCCCTTTTTTTTGAGAAAAGAAGGCCTTTGCCCTGAAATGGGACAACATAGGCTAAAAATAATAAATAAATAAATAACTGCAATTATGGTGAGATTTTAGACACTAACTTTCCTCATCAAAACTTTCATATTATACCTTTATTCAGCAACATACACCAGCACATTATATAGCTTACTGAGATCACTGAACGACATCGCAAGTCCGGCTTTGCCCAACTGTATTGGGGTCAGCTTCCGACTATCAGGATGCAGCTGAATACCTGTATTTTACATGGAGCGACTGCCTATCAGACCTCCACAACAAAGTTACTGGGTAACGCGATTCCCGTTGGTAAGGCTGGTTGCCAGACTTTCGGGCTTTTGACGACCCGTAACAACTGTCAATGTTCTACAAATGACAGCCGGGACCAACGGCTTAACGTGCTTTCCGAAGCACGGAGGGGTCTGGTATGTAAAGATGGTCACCTTTCTACGGAACAACCGCGGCAAGCGGTAGCTTAACCGCCCATTGTGTCACCCTATGTAAAATTTGTACATTTATATATGTAATTTTATAGTGTACATAATAAAGAGTATTCTATTCTATTCTTAACCTTATCAATCGACCCGTGCGGCTGTTATTACTTTGCCACAAGCCCCTTCCACGACAGCCCAAGGCCCTGTTATTATGCCTCTTCATCAGCTTCACGGAAACCATGTTTAGTAGTGCCCACTTATGACGACATATGAATACTTATTACCACTTTACGAGCTCGAAATACATAAGTGCCTCATATAATTTAAAAGAGAAATTATTAAACTTTCAATCATAGACCGTATTTTAGACACAAAGCTAGTGTGAGTTTGTTATTATTAAATTTTCCGTCTAGATAATTTCACCGCCTCGTTGGTCTGGTGGTCGTAAGCGCTGGTCTTGGGTTCGATTCCCAGGTCGGGCAAAGAATTCCCGGCCACCGTAGGCGCGGGCTTCCGGACGGTGGGCAATAGGTAGCTCGCCGTCCGATAAGGACCAGGCCCGGGTTGACGGCGCGTTGTGTTCCACGCGCGCCTCAAAGATATGTCAGCACAACTGAAGGGATCCGCTACCAGAAGGGATACGCTTCCTGACGGGGTCGCGAGAAAGTCCGAAAGGGATACTGTGGTTTCTGGCAACACACGGGCAACGGAAGGAACACGGGTGGGTTTTAGTCAGTAAGAGTCAGACACGCCCCTCCGGAGAAGTTATTTGATAAATCCACCCAAAAAAAAGGTCGGACAAAGTGTTAGTGATTGGGTTTTCCCATCTGGAATTTCTCAGTAGCAGGCCGGAGTCAGGATTTGTGCCCGGTTGATGGCAATAGGCTCGCCCCCTCTAACATGGGACTTAAGTTTTGACCCCGTGGGTATATCGGGATAAAAAGTATCCTATGTGTTATTCCTGGTTATAAACTATGTGTGCCAAATTTCATCCAAATCTGTTCAGTACTTTTTGCGTGAAAAAAGTAAAAAAAACAAACATCCATCCATCCATTCTTACAAACTTTCGCATTTATAATATTAGTAGGATAATTATATAATGATAATATACGTTTATCATACGTAAAGACTATATTGTCCGCCCATTGCGTTTCGGGACAACAATTTAGTGGGAAATGCAAACAAAATTATCTTATGTAAAGCGTTTATCTACTTTTTAGAGGTTATATAATTTATTGTTGGGTACATAAAAATTTAGAGAGACACTGTTTATTGCTAAAGCGTAATCTGAGGGATGGTGAGATTAAGATTACCTCGTATTAAGGCTGCCGCAGACAGGCGCGACGGGATAGCGCGACGCGACTGTAGTAGAACAATTGCTACGAAAACTTTATGGAAATTGTTCTACCTGAATCGCGTCGCACCGTCACGTCGCGCCTATCTGCGGGAGTCTTAACTGTTGTAGGAAAATAAAAAAGCTAATTACTTAGGTTTCCTCATTCTTGATGGTAGCTTGACTTTGAGTGACATTTAACTAACTCTTGATTGATATTCGTGCGAGCGGCTGACGCCAACGCAACTCGCTGGCAATAATTTAATTTCAGACGAAACTAGTCTCATTCGGATAACTTGATTCCTGTGATATTTCAAATACTAAACAACTACTTAGCTAAATATAGATTTATGAAGGATTCTACTAATAATAATCTTTATTTCGATTATTAGATCATAAACAAGCTAACATGGACATAAAAAAATTGTCCACATCGCTATCATTGGAAAAGTGCCCAAAAGACTGGCAACATTGTTACGTCGGATGGAAATGCTAATTCATTAACCTAAAAAGAATTGTTTCAACCCCAAACAGCTCAAACATATAACTCCCAATAAGGTTGTTATATTTGCTTTTTAAGAGCGGGCGTTTTTGGGCGACTGTCATATGTAACTTTGACGTTGGAAAAGAGCTGATTCTCAGCCTAGTTTGAATAAATGACTTTTGATTTGATTTGATTTGCGCCGTTTGAGGTTTTCTGTACCTGCAGCAGCCGTCCCAGCACAACCCACCGTGCTATGAAGATGGGATCTAAAATGTGTTCTGAACCAGTCCTAAATTTATTTATTTTTATAAACAACGAAGCCAATTACACTATTTAAACATATTATTTATTTATCACAGTCATTCATTCCTCTCACAAAAATTTAAACATTCTGACAGTGTCATCTTCCATTCATTCGCAAACATATCTCGATCTGTGTATGAGTTCATGAGAGCGTTAATAGCGGCTAATATCCGAGGAATAACAGAAACGTTACGGCAAGTTGGAACAGTCAGTAAGCCGTGTTTTCTGCCAGGACAGTAATTGTCTTGGACGAATCGATTGCAGATCACATTATACAGATCAGGAACATCAATAATCCCCCTAAGAATTTTAAATATTACAGTCATCTGATCGCACGACCGTCTTACTTCTAGAGAATTGAAACTTAAGCAACCCAACCGGAATTTAGTGGGATATAAGAGACACGAGATAAAGCCCGTACAAGTGCTTGTAAGGGTATCTAAGGAATCCTTTTGAACTTTTTCTAAAGCTAGCGCATACTGCTTCTCAAAAAGATTCCATACGCACGCATTAGACTTACGTTTGCTACGGACCAATGCCACAAAATCCAGCTTGATAACGTACGGGTTGAGAAGGATTCCTTAGCAGTGGATGTGATGTGGTCGTGAAAAGTGAGCTTACGGTCGAATATGACTCCCCAGGTCTTTCATGGAATCAGTTCTTGTAATTGTTTCAAAAAATGCATTGAAAGCCACTAAAATAAAGTTCCTCTCTCCATTCAGTTTTCCTTCGCAATAACTTCGTATATAACTTACTATTGGTTTTTCCGTAAAATTACATACAGTTGCCGCATCGGTTCCATCAAACATCAACTCGATATAACATCGAAGTATGTTTGCGCCTAACTCGATACCAACCTTAACTGACAACATGCGAGGGCCATATGCGGTTCTCCCTAAGTGTGAAAGAGATAGGCACAGTTATGATGTACTGTCGTAAAGCGGCTGCATGGACGCGGAATTAAATTGGCCCAAATTGACTTATATTAAATTAAGGCATTCGGTTTTGTGCGCTCCCCTGTCTCCGGTGCTGTGACGTAGGGCTTCCACCTTTTGTTTTCCACGTAATTATCATAAACAACAGCCAGTGTTTTATCAGAATGTTTAAAATTGCCTACAAATAGGTGAAAACTTAGGGGAATGAGCTGTCATTGCATCTGATGCTAGGACTTGACACTATTGGCAGACTTGAAACTCAGTGAAGTGAGTTTGAAGTGATCTGCCGATAGTGTAGGTTTTCTTTGTGGTATTTTTGCAGAATAGAGTGGCTGGAGCCGGATATAATATTAAAAGTAAGGGAACTCTCAATTTCTCTTAATCATGTTTGATAGTGTGACCATCATGTTAATCCCATAATCATTATGAATCGTACAAAATAACAATATCCGCGAAACTATTGAGTTTCAATTAAAACCACGCGGTGATTGATGTTGTTACCGAACCGATCATCAGTTATCAAAATCCAATGATAAAATTTAATTAAATATAATTGACATCCACATACGTTTGTAATTGAATATCGTTCAGAACACAAACGAATGATTAATTTCCCCTAAAATGTAACACTAGCGACCCGCCCCTGGTTCGTACGGTTATTACGACTTGACAAAGGATCGCGATTTCTTTATTATAATAATAATAAGAAACCATTTATTACCAGGTTAAAAAGACACATAGATGAATACTATGGCCTAAGTATACATATAATAACAATTGTGTTAGTAAATGAAACTTAAAACTATGTTAGTATCACAAGCACTAAGTGTTTGAGCCTTCCGGTGGCACTTGTCCGCCAAAACGACGGTATTCCACATCCTGTGGCCAAAAGCTTTCTTCCATCACCTGATGCAGGTAGCATGTTGGTATGCGCACCACAAATAGAATAAATTCTCTGAATGATGGTGCAAACCACATCAAAATCCGTTGTATAGTTTAGAACAGGGATTCCCAAAGTTGTCGATATCGACCCCTTGGGGTCGAAATCGGTTTCCCGGGGGTCAACATAAACGAAAACTGATATTGGGGGTCGACGAAGTCTAAAAATTGACCCCTATTAATTAACACAAGTTCTTATTTGAAACTTTCAAGATACTGTATAAGTTGTGTTACGTGTACCAACTTGTTATAAGAATGACTAATATTTTAGTAGGAAGTATCATTAAACTCAACAAGTCTATACGCGTACACAAGTCCGTACAAGATGAAAAAAATTGGCAATGGGGGTCTTTTTTTTTTGGGAGGGTAATTATCAAATAACTTCTCCCGCACTGGGGGGAGCGGGAGGGTGTGTCAGACTCTTACTGACTAAAACCCACCCGTGTTCCTTCCGTTGCCTGTGTTGCCAGAAGCCACGGTATCCCTTACGGACTTTCCCGTGACCCCGGCAGGCTATGGGGTCTGAGGTATTATTTCATTTTGGAAAAGGGGTCTCTTGCCCAAATTAGTTTTGGAATCCCTGGTTTAGAAGAACAATGCGGTCACACAGACAGACACGAAAAGTGACTTTAATGTATAATATGTATCGATGAAATCTTGTTGGTATTTTTGACAACCCTGCTATTGCTGTATGATTGTTCAGATAATTTTTGATGCCAATTAAGGTTGCCCGGATTTTGAAATAAATGTTTAATTATCTTTACATAACGTACGGATTCTTTTAGTTGTTTGCTGGAATAAATAATAAATAGGTCAGCTGTCTACTAGATGACGTAAAAGGCTTCTTTCTGTGCGCTACTTATAATTAACTGTGATCACCAATCAGCCTGTCAGGCGTTATTACGGAATAAGGTTTAAGTTAGGCAGGGTAAAAGTTATGGGCTGAAATGTTTAGAACTACTTAAGTAGTAACTTTTGGCCGAATTTTTCAAAGATAAAATTTTTTGTATGTTTATGTTTACCTACCTACCCCGGCTTATTGTATTGCTTTGAACTGAAATATTTATTTTCATAGTGACATTATTTAACAATCTTTATTTACATAACCAAATTACAAGATGATTATTAACATTAACTAAATTAAATTAAAACTAAGTTAAGCTTAAAAAAGGCCCTCGGGGCATTGTACCGAGGATGCTGGCGGCATTTCCTCGCTGAATTGCAATGCTGATGCGTTGCGCGAGAAAGCCGCCAGCTTTTCGGTCACCAGTTACATCAACTAGACGTTTCGCGATTTCCGCAAATAACTTATGCGCACTGGGACCCCACGGCCGAGGGTCTCGACGCCAAAGGGCACAAAGTTGTACTCTCTGCCAAGGCCTACATATTTAATAACTTTCAGATTTTCGGCATTTTCTGCCGCTGCACCCGCTTTAGAAGTAGTCCGTTGGAGGTGGGACGGTGCCAGTGTGTCTACACAGGTAGCGTCCCACACAAGCATCCGCCCCAAACTCCACGGGACCAAAGACACACCATCAGGTCTTTTGCCATCATCTCTGACAATGCCAGTCGGCTCAAGAAGAGCAGGCACATTGATGCTGGCAAGAGACCGGCGGATTATGTCATTAAGTGTTGCATGTCTTGAAAAGCGGCCTGCACTTTTTTGACAACAAAGTCCGTGGTGACCCAGTCGGTCCACGTCCGTGCCACAAGGGCATGTGTGTGGAGTGCATACCGTGACCCCAAGCCGCAGACCAGTCGCCAGACGAAGCGAGGTCGGATCCAGGAAGGTACCGGTATATGGAGAAGGATGGGCATGTAGCCAAAGACCGGCCTCTCTTTGAAAAAATCGTTTCGCTTTTTATATTTTATTTTACCTTCGTGTTGGTCTAGTGGTTGCAAGCGCTACTGCTTAGCATGAGGTTCTGGGTTCGATTCCTGGGTCTCGCAAAGTGTTATTGGGTTTTTCTACCTGAAATTTCTTAGTAGCAGCCCGGAGTCCGAATTTGTGCCCGCTTGGTGGCAATAGGCTCGCCCCCTATTACATGAGACTTAAACATAATTGGCGAAATGTGGGTGTACTACAGGTACACCTCTGCCCAACCCTTCGGGGAAAACAGCGCGTCATGTTACTGTTGTTATTTTATTACTTATCCATTATTTAAGTTTTCATTTTTTTTTAATCATTACTTAATTTACGATTCATTGTGTTATATTGCGTTTTTTCAAACTCAAAACGCGTCGTCTTCGACAATGGTAACGAAAAAAACTATGCGAATAAAAATCTTTTCTTTGCAAGTTGTAAGTAATTAAGTGCGATTTCTGCTTGAATATAGCACAAAAATAATTTAATTTATATGATTTGGGCCTAAAAGCAGATGTACTTAGACAAAGCAGTTGCGTGGTAAATGACGTCACATCATGACTGCGACAGAAACGAACGTTGGAACTGTATTAGAAAATAACATCACGCTACGATCCTTAGGAGCCGAGCAAAAAGAAAAATTATAATAAAGAACTCTAGGTGGAAACGAAGTGAGCCAGAGAGAGAAAGAGAAAGTCGCATGGAGCCCCGGGCATAACGCTTTTCCTTACGTGACGATTTCTACCAGTCAACTAGTACCGCAAGTCGCAAGCGCGAGCTCGATGTGGCTGTTATTTTATAAATTCTCGTGTCCTCATTCCACGTGAACGAAGTCGCGGGCAAAAGCTAGTTTTTTACTGCGGCAGGACTCCGAGACACCTTTGTCATACCTTATAACCTGTGTACAAAAATAAAATTTAATTTGACCGTTCACTAAGTAGAGACACTAAATGTAGTCTTACATAAAATATTACCCGTAGTTTCAATCTCAATGACCTGTAAGAAAGACTCCGCGATTATTTGCGACAAAACGCACAAGAAATATTTTCCCGGTGACTGCGTCTTGTTGCTCGGAAACTTTCATCTGACTTAACATTGTCGTTCGAAGAAAAACACATAACAATAGAAGTAACTACGCAACTGTGGCTCTCCCGGGGTAAGATTTATTTCTCTTTTGTTACTTTTAATAGGCCCCGAACACACGTATCATATCCACATCACAACGACAACACGTGGACGGGTGCTAATTAATAGTTTATTCACACGGACCACATTTGGCCGTCAAAATCGCCGATGTGGGCGTGGGCGATACCGACCACACTGCAGCCACGTCGCAGCCACAACGCAACCATCAGCGAGGCTACGCACTAGCCGCAGGCCACGTCGCAAACAGCGTCGCGTCAACCATTTCATTTGATTTTGTAGTTACCACAACGCAACTGCCGAAAGCTGCAGTGCAGTGACACTGTTCACGGAACCACTGTTTGCCCACATTTTGTCACTGCGATGTGGTGTGGTTGTAGTACGTGTGATCGGGCCTTTAGAGAAACTATTAATAGTCATTAAGACTTACAAAGAGAATTAATACTTGAGCCTTCCGGTTGGTGATGAATTATTATTGGAACGAAGTTCCTTAACGCGACTAGCGGTGCTAGTTGACTGGTAGAAATCGTCACATAAGGAAAAGCGTTATGCCCGGGGCTCCATGCGACTTTCTCTTTCTCTCTCTCTGTCTCTTTTATACGAGTGTGTGTGCGTGCGTGTATCGCGTAAGGAACTTTGTTCCTGACGGGGGTCCCCCGACCGCACACGTTTTATATTTATGGTGCTGGACAGGGAGATAAAATAATACCACGACTAGGGGTGGGCAGGGGTGTATAGACCATCCATATTTCACAAGTTATTGTAATAACGAGTCTATTGCCATTAATTGGGCATGTTAATTGTGCCAGCTGGGTCTCGAACTCTGCCCGCTTGCAAGATTTGCCGAGATAAAAAAGACCTCCTTTTCTGAATACGTTGAAGACAGGGAAGTTTGGCAATAATTCCTTCTGCACATGTGGCTTCCCTGGTACCTCATAAACGGCATAAATGTAATGTAATGTAAATGACTATTGCTTCCAAATTACGATGTTTATTTTGTTTTTGTATAAATACTTCTTTGACATAATATTTTATTAAATATGGAGGCCTTGGCAGAGAGTACAACTTGGTGCCCTTTGGCGTCGAGACCCTCGGTCCGTGGGGTCCCAGTGCGCATAAGTTATTTGCGGAAATCGAGAAACGTCTAGTTGATGTAACTGGTGACCGAAAAGCTTTCTCGCGCAACGCATCAGCATTGCAATTCAGCGAGGAAATGCCGCCAGCATCCTCGGTACAATGCCCCGAGGGCCTTTTTTAAGCTTAACTTAGTTTTAATTTAATTTAGTTAATGTTAATAATCATCTTGTAATTTGGTTATGTAAGTAAATATATAATAAAAGGAAAAACATTTTAATTATTTGACATTATATACCTACAATTTTGATATCAAACTATTTATTAGTGGCTTTTGTGGACAGGATACTAATTAAGACTTGTTACAGTTGTAATGGTTAACATGCCATTTGGTTTAAATAGGTTTTTATTATTTTATTAATATTTTACATAGATTATTTTATATTTTGTGAATGCGAGAACGTTGTAGGCTTAATAGACTAGATTTGCAGAGCATTTATTTTTTGTTGAGTACCTGGTACTTCTTGACCGGCCTACACTGTCCGCCCATACCTATTAACATTCTGATTTGAAACAATTTTAAAAGCCAATTATTTTTAAAAACCGTTAACCATGGAGTTTCTTGCCGGCTCTTCTCCATAGGAAACGACCAATTGGAACCGCGCAACTAGCTTCTGACGTTTCATAAGTGCCCATGTAGGTTTATGTGAAATAAAATATTTTGATTTGATTTGAATCAATTTCCTTTCCATCAAAATCTGTTCGATATAGAAGCAGCTCGATAACGTACCAACCAACAGCAGTTATACGTTAGAAAGGATTTGCTTTTTTAAACTTTTTCATATTTTGAGGGGCTGGTGGCCAAGTAATAACAGCCGCACGCATCCATCAGGTTAAGTTACGCTTGCCGCGGTTGGTCCGTGGATGGGTGACCATCTTTACATACCAAGACGAGGGGTCTCGGAAAGCACGTTAAGCCGTTGGTCCAGGCTGTCATTTGTAGATCATTGACAGTTGTTACGGGTCGTCAGAAGTCCGAAAGTCTGACAACCAGTCTTACCAAGGGGTATCGTGTTACCTAGTAAATGGGTTGTGGAGGTCAGATAGGCAGTCGCTCCATGTAAAATACTGATATTCAGCTGCATCCGGTTAGACTGGAAGCTGACCTCAACATAGTTGGGAAAAGGCTAGGCAGATGATGAAACTCTTTCCTATTTTGTCCCTTGATACTTATTACCCGCAAATAAGGCACTAAGATGGAGTGTACAAAAAGTTTTAAGCAAAATATTACTTCCGTACGATGAGCAAACATGACCACTTTTTTTTTTTTGAGGGTGGGAAATCATCAAATAACTTTTCCCGCTCTGGGCGGAGCGGGAGGGTGTGTCAGACTCTTACTGACTAAAACCCACCCGTATTCCTTCCTGTTGCCTGTGTTGCCAGGGGACTCGGTGACCCATAAGTACCTTCCCGCGACCCCGGCAGGCATCGGCCCTAGTGGACCCCTACATGAGCTACCCATTGCTCACCGTCCGCAAGCCCGCGCCTACGGTGGCCGGATATCCGCCCGGGATTCCCGACGCCCAGGGCGTCTCCTGCGGCGGCTAGGAGCGAGAGGGCGCGAAACATGCCTTTCCCTCAACCGTCCCGCCTCCTCCTTCGCGAGCATTACTGCTTCGCAGAAGGAGGTGACGGCTGCCCATGCCCTCTCGCTCCGTACCATGGCCTGAACCAGGGCCGGTTGCGAGAGATCTCTGCTGCCGATCGCCTCCACAAACATGACCACTAATAGTATAATTAGAGAGCTTAGTCACATAAGCAAAGTTAATTAATACGAAGCACATAACTACCACGCCAGATAATTAAAACGCTAGTCCAGTAGAAAACTCAGCTGATCCGTGATAAGCCTAAACATCAACATTGATAAGCGTTCCACAAATAAAGGCTAGTGCAGACTGGTATGATATCGCGAGCGCGATAGGCAGCGAGGCGTGAAGTTTTAGCATAGAAGTTGTGCTACCTAGTGTCGCGTCGCGCCTGTCTGCGGAGCCTTTAATCGTGTAAGTAACTTCCGTTTAGTAAGTGTATTCTTTTTATTAGAAACAGTAACTTCCAAAGATTGAATATGTTTTAATATTATAAGAAAATACTAACTGATCCTCAAAAACCTTGTTGACCGTCTAATGATAGATGCTTTTTAAATTAATGAATCTCTAAAAACTTTTTGCGCTTAACGTTGCACAC
Organism: Atethmia centrago; assembly: GCA_905333075.3. Classification (NCBI taxonomy): domain Eukaryota; kingdom Metazoa; phylum Arthropoda; class Insecta; order Lepidoptera; family Noctuidae; genus Atethmia; species Atethmia centrago. The sequence goes on along the minus strand of HG995374.1, from coordinate 21,315,981 downwards.
TTTTTTTAAGGGGACTACAGGACCTAAACGCAAATTTTGTAAGTTTTATATTGCCTAAAAGTATATGATCCACGGCAGTAAACAAAATCAAATATATGATATTCTTCAGGATATATGCTAGGTAGATAGTGTGTTGAAAACATAATAAAATTAATATGATACGATAGAAAAAAATCACGAACATACCTCTAAAAATTTATTTTAACGATTAAAAACCATACTACTCGTATATAAATACATGCAATTATTCTCAGTTTTTTGTCAGATTACCTATTCTTCAAGCAACATATTATCATAATAGTGTTTTATTTTTTCATCCAATCAATAGATTTTTGATAAATAGATAATTGCTTCATATTTTGCTATAAATTACCAGCGTTGTGTCATCGCGCTTCTCTGTCTTTTCTATGCAGCCCGACAGTGACCGCGCTTTAGCTGTTGTCAGCCTCTTAATAATTGAACAATTTTTTTAACTTTCTCACAGTTGGTCGCAGTAACTAAGCTAGGATATTTTTTTTTGTTCCGCCCTGGGGCGGGCGCAGGGGTCTGTCAGACTTACTGACTAAAAACCATCCCGGTGTTCCCCTCCCACACTTGCACCGGGGATCATGGGATCTTGTACGACTTCCGCGAAAGCTAGGGCTAGGGTAGCTAGCTACCTACTCCGACCAAACGGGTTAGGTTAGGTTGGAGCTGTGACCTACCACGCGCGAGCTGAGCGGTGCTGCGACAGCGGCCGAGAACGCTGCATCGAAGTTGGTCGTAGTTACTTGGTTATTTAGTATTTGTAGGACCCCAAAATAGGAATTAGTTAAGGTTCACAAAAAGAATAGAATACTCTACTCTTTATTATGTACACCATAAAAATTACAGATATAAATGTAGAAATTTTACATAGGGTCAATGGGCGGTCTTGTCGCTAAAAGCGATCTTTTAAAGACAACCTTTAAAAGGCGCAATCATTATATAAGAGTGTTCAATAATATTTCTAGGAGCGCAAAAATACGAATTATAAGAGGTTCGATTTAATACATGCCTTAATTATGTAGAAGCAATTCAGTATTTTAGTATTTGTTAAGACTGCAGCACGTGCTTTTCTGTAGACTGGCTGAGTCTACAGGCGTCATCTCTATCCCATGAAAAAGGCATCAGTTTATATCTGTAGGTTTGCATTCTTAGGGCCTGTGCACACCACGTTTTTTAAACGCGCCGTTGACGCGCGTTTTAGCTTTTATCCTACAGAAGGTCTACAGGCTGCGTCTGACTCGCGTGCGTATTGCTACAAACGCGCGTCAACGGCGCGTTTAACGTGTAAACGTGCGGGCTTGCGGACGGAGAGCAATGGGTAGCTCACCGTCCGGTAAGGACCAGGCCCGGGTAGACGGCGCGTTGTATTCCACGCGCGCCTCAAAGAGATGTCGTCAGCATAAGTGTAGGGGTCCACTAGGACCGATACCTGCCGGGGTCGCAGGATGGTACTAAAGGGTTCTCGAGGCCCCTGGCAACACAGGCAACGGAAGGAATACGGGTGGGTTTTAGTCAGTAGGAGTCTGACACACCCTCCCGCTCCGACCAGAGCGGAAGAAGTTATTTGATTATTTCCCACCCAAAAAAAATAAAGCTTTGCAAACGTATTGGTGATTGCCATAATTACCTTGTATACATGAAAACCAAACCCGTAATAGTGTGCTGAACTGTTATCGAAATAAAAACTTATATTTTCCATCGAGCATGAGGTCCTGGGTTGGATTCCCGGGTCGGGTAAAGTGTTATTGGGTTTATCCATCTGGAATTTCTCGGTAGCAACCCGGAATCTGGATTCCTGCCCGGTTGATGGCAATAGGCTCACCCCCTATTAGTGTACATAGGTAAATCTCTGCCTAACCCTTCGCAGAAAGGCGTGATGTTATGTTGTTTTAAACATGATAGCAAAACCAGAAACACAGTAATATAAAAACTTATATTTTCCATCGATTATAATTATTTTGAAGAAAAAACTGTCAACAACTAATGTATCTAAAGTAAATACACGTGTTCCAATTTGTATTATTATCCTTTTACCTCATAATCTCGCGATAATATGTTATAATTATAATACTCAGAAAATCTGGTAATAATCCGTGTAAAGCAAAATCCCTATCAAAAGCGGCTCATTGCTTTTCGATATTAACTTACACAGACAAGCATACGAACTATATGAGGTAGTGATGATGCAATATCTGTCCGTAGGAGACTCTGAAATGCAATAAACGCTGAAATTCCTGATTCCTGAAGTTCTGAAATTCTGAATGTTGTATGGCGAATTATTTTTCATTGGTTATTATTGGCTGCCACCCAAGTTGGCTTTTAAGATTAAATAGATTTTATGGTTTCCTCGATATAACTGTTTGACGTTGTAATTTTGGACAAATGTACGGCACATGGGATGGGGCAAATTTTGATTGATGGCTTGGGTCCTTCATCTCTGTGACGGTATATATATTTTTAGTTGTAGAGTGTGGCATGGTATAATAATTTAATAAGTTATTTAGCAAAAGAAGAAATACAATGCATGTTACGTTATTAAAATAATACATTTGTGCTCAATTTTTGTGAATAATGACCCCTATGCTAGGAAAATCCTGTGTATGAGAGAGAGATGTGTATGAGATCCTGTGTATGGGTATGAGTTTGTAGTCTTTTTTTTTTTTTTGGTGGGAAAATAATCAAATAAGTTCTCCCGCTCTGGGCGGAGCGGGAGGGTGTGTCAGACTCTTACTGACTAAAACCCACCCGTATTCCTTCTGGTTGCCTGTGTTGCCAGGGGCCTCGGTGACCCATTAGTACCTTCTCGCGACCCCGGCAGGCATCGGTCGAGTCGACGACCTCTTGTGTTGTACTGGAAGTATGATTTGAAAGTTTCTGTCTTTGAACAGTACTGAACTGATTTTTAAACTGATATTTCAAGTGAATACACTACCGGCGGTTGATAACCCCAAAAAAAAAACTCATCAAATTTATTTATTTTTGTTTTATCATGTTTAGATCTCGGCTTAAGGCGCTGTCAAGACCCAATTGACCAAAATAGGCTTCTCTTAAGAAAAAAAAAATGCCAAATCTGCCAAATCAGCTTGTGGTAGTGGATAAAATATATGTTAATTTTGAACATATTTCCCAGAACTTGGTTGTTACCAAAACATGTTTTGAAAAAAATCTCGATACAAACTAACGTTAAACTAACCTCTTACCTTGAGTTCTAATCCAAAATATCTGTATTAAATACGTTACGTATTTAATTAATAGCAAGAACGTCTTATTTGAATGCAGAACTTGGTTGTTTTTTATTTTAGATTACTCAACTCAATTTTGAGTAAATAGATAAATTGCTTCATATTTTGCAATAAATGACAAGCGCTGTGTCATCGCACTTCTCTTTCTTTTCTATGCAATCTGACAGTGACCGCGGTTTAGGTGTTGTCAGCGTCTGAAACTATTTTTACATTGTATTAGCCGGTCGTGTACTATTTATTTTCTAATTAATGTTACAGATATTTTGTACATTTTTTTTTTTTCATTTTTATTTTTAGTGTTTATCAGTGGAACTTTATAAATGCCCTTCAATTTCATATTGTATAAGAAGAACACTGTATAAGTTTCCCGATTAGAATTAAAAAAAAAAAATACCCATCGCGTCTGTGGAGTTTTGCCAGCTTATTTAAGTTGACCCTGTATAGTATCTTTCTCCGCCTCGTTGGTCTAGTGATCGCAAGCGTCACTGCTGAGCATGAAGTCGGTTCGATTCCCGGGACGGACAAAGTGTTATTGGTTTTTTATCCATCTGGAATTTCTCAGTAGTAGCCCGGAGTCTAAATTTGTGCCCGGTTGATGGCAATAGGCTCGCCCTTAGTTAAATGGGACTTAAACATAACTGGCGAAATGTGGGTGTACTGTGTGCTGCTCTGTCTAACCCTGCGTGGAATGGCGTCATTGTATGTTTCTTTGCGTATTGAGGTTCCTTTACGTCTACATATTGTTCATTTAATGTGTATCCGCATTGGTAGCTCGCGAAATTCAAATTTTCTTACTTCTTTTTTTTTCTTACTTCTTACCTCTTTCTTAAAGTGTCAAAATATGATTCGCGACCATAACAAATATATATTTAGGGAATTATAATCATTACAATCCACTCCATAAGTTAACGAAACCACAGAAATCAGAAATAGATTTACACTTTTTAAAAAAGCATTGTGTAGCGATGAAAGATGACAATCACATTCTGAATAGGTAGGTACGCTACTAAGTATAATCATCTAAATTATGTGTCTGTATGTCACAATAACAAGTAAGATCATAGAAAGTTTGCTCACAAACTCCCGTTACACGGTTTTTAACCGATTTGATGACTTGAGAACAATTGAATGTCGCTGTGAGACTTGTGAGTCAGTCGGGTATTTGACTGTTCTTTTTTTAAATTTGATTTATCGGATACTAGAAAAAAATAAGCAACAGTAAAAAAAAAATATCTATAAAAATGGCGAAGTTGTTTGCGGTTTAAAGTCTATGCTAGACAGAAACAGCACTACTAGCATCTGACGTCACAACACAGGCCAGCCATCATAGCAACTTCGCGCCAGTCAGTACAATGATCGTTTCGTGTGATAAGGTTATCGGATACTAGAAAAAATAAGCAACAATAAAAAAAAATATCTATAAAAATGGCGAAGTTGTTTGCAGTTTAAAATCTATGCTAGAAACAGCACTACTAGCATCTGACGTCACAACACAGGAGAGCCATCATAGCAACTTCGCGCCAGTCAGTACAATGATCGTTTCGTGTGATAAGGTTAGAAGAATAACTTCTTAATTTTTCTACTGAATTTATTTGGTTTTTTACAAAACGTCTCTTTTTAGTGATATATTTAAAATAAGTATTATTGGGGCTTGTGGCTAAATAATAACAGCCGCACGGGTCAATCGATCAGATTAAGCTACGCTTGCCGCGGTTGGTCCGTGGACGGGTGACCATTTTTACATACCAAGACCCCTCCGTGCCTCGGAAAGCACATTAAGCCGTTGGTCCCGGCAGTCATTTGTAGATCTTTGACAGTTGTTACGGGTCGTCAGAAGCCCGAAAGTCTGACAACCGGTCTTACCAGAGGTTATCGTGTTACCCAGTAACTGGGTTGTGGAGGTCAGATAGGCCGACCCCAACGTAGTTGGGAAAAGGCTAGGCAGATGATGATGATGATTTAAAATAAGTAATTAATTCATGTATTTCTTGGATAGTAGTCAAATATCATAATGTAACAGTTTATGTTTGAACCAATGTCTTTGAAAGCACATCGTATTCCGTAAACGTTATGCCCGGTTTACACCAGGCTAGTTTTTGAAGCTAGGACAGTAAGAAAGTCCTGGCTTAGATACTATGCTGGCTTGGCACAAGCTAGAGCTGTTAACACGATGCTAGGAAATTTTACGCTTAAAACTTTGCAGTGTCTCAGTCCGTCATTTTAAATGATCTGCTGGCCTTGTCTGTAAATATCGCGCCGTGAAAACTAAGGTGAAGTGAGCTGTTATTCCATCTGAATTTCTTTTAACGAATAAAAACCATACTAATATACATGCAATCATTCTGATTTATTGTCAGATTATTCTACATGCAACATATTAGCATAATAGTGTTTAATTTTTATAATAAAATCTATAGCTTTTTTGTAAATCGATAATTGCTTCATATTTTGCAATAAATTCGCAGCGTTGTGTCATCGCGCTTCTCTTTCTTTTCTATGCAGTCCGACAGTGACCGCGCTTTAGGTGTTGTCGGCCTCTTAAGCTAACTTCACATATGTTTTCACGATGAGATTTGTACAGAATACCCTTCCTGATGCTAGTGATTGACACTATTTGCTGCTCACTTCACCTAAGTTGTCACGGTGAGATCTTTACAGAATAGATCAGCTGATTGGATAGGTACTAGCTTCCCCGGCCACATGAGGCTAGTACGAGCCAGGAGAGTAAAATTGATGGTGGGGGTGCCACTAGCTCAGAAATAGAAGCCTATCCTATTAAAGTACCACACTAGCTTACTATTTCTTTTCACTAGCTTAAAAATGAAGATACTTAGTTCTGTATACACGCGGCCAGAGTGACTAGCTTACTAGCACGATCTTATTGTCGTAGCTTCAAAAACTAGCCTAGTGTAACCCGGGAATTAACGTTGTAGTAACAAATCCCTTGTATTTATTTCACGTCAGAAGAAATTATCGTTAAACTGCGTTAATAAAGCGACTGAAACTAACGATGACTATTAAAACCTATATTAAATTGAAGTTAATTTTCACACAGCAACAGTCTGGCGACGTTCTAGATTTTATTTTACAACTAGCTGTTGCCTGCGACTTCGTCTGCGATTCAGGATGAAAAATAGGAACAAAACCAAAAAAGTTTTTATTGCGTGATTTAAAACATTATTTATTAGTACTATTATAAGATTTTTTTCTTTTGGGTGGGAAATTATCAAATAATTTCTCCCGCTTCTAGCCTATATCCTTACTCAGGTCATGGTCTATCTGTGTGCCAAATTTCATCCGCTCAGCCGTTTTGGTGTGAAAGCGTAAACAAACAAACAAACTCAAGTCGCATTTGTAATATAAATTATAGGACTCCTGTGCATCATATAACTATAATTGAGATAACTCGGAAATTATGTCATGTTTTTCGTTAAAATCTATACACAACACAACACAGCACACAACACATAACCTCTACATTTATATCTGTAATTCATATGGTGTACGTAATAAAGACTATTTTATTCTAAACATCAATAAAACTTCACCAGTATACAGGTCAAACGTCTTTTTCTATGCCAGATTGCCACTTGAAGTTTATTCCAGCCTTTAGCCAGACTAAAAGATTTCGAAGCTAAGATATTTCCACCTGGAGCGACCTCGGGTCGAGAGCTTTTCCACCGCGCATATCCTTTCATTTCATTGGAATCTGTGCCAATGCTTTGTTTACGCATGCCAGTACTCTTGAAATATTACTTGTTCTAAATACTGGAATTGATTTACTGGAGTGAATCGATTGTGTGTTCGTTCTAGTGTTTTGGGTTAACAGAATGTTATTCTTAATGCGATATTTAATGTTTCTGAAATAAATACTAACTTCTGAGAATTCTTGTAAATTAGTTCCCGTAGTGTAGATTTAACATCATTTATTCTTTCTGTCTGTATCATGATTCCCTAAATAAAATGATGAAGATAAGCACTTATCTTTCAAACGAATTAGGTTAACTGTTAAATCTGTTCTTTCATTCATGGTAGATACGTCTCATGCGAACTGATACACATTTGGAAGGATCAGAACACTAGACTTGCCAGAAAAACAAGCTCGAAAAAGATTTAAGATACAAACGGTAAATTCTATATTTTTGCAAGAAATAAAAAGTACCCATATAAGTTACTAGTTCCAAGTAAGCCCAGTAAACCAGCAAGCCCAGTACACATCTAAACGCAGCATCACATTCCGAGGGTTTTCCGTGCCACCACTTCCTAATGGTGTCGCAGGCAGCCCCAGCCCGCCCTAACATATTGAATCTTCATTTAATATGTCCTTTCGTAACATCACATCGTAAAAACTGAATTCACGGAAGACGAACACGACAATGTATTTTTTGTGTACAACTATTGGATGTGTTGTACTTTGATTTATGATGTTAGATACTTATTTCGTGGCCTGAGTTGTTGTTTAGTTTTTTCCGTATTATGTTTTAAATCGTTCGTTTTTTTTAAATGGCGTGACGAGTTAGACTCCTACCTAAAGAATTGGGCTCTAATTGCAAAAGAGAGAGAAATATGGAAAGATAGAAGGGAGAACTTTGCCCTGTAGTGCGACACAACAAGCTCATAATGGTACGGAGCGAGAGGGCATGGGCAGCCGGTACCTCCTTCTGCGAAGCAGTAATGCTCGCAAAGGAGGAGGCGGGATGGTTGAAGAAAAGGCAAATTTCGCGCACTCCCGCCCCTAGCCGCCGCAGGAGACGCCCTGGGCGCCGGGAATCCCAGGCGGATTTCCGGCCACCGTAGACGCTGGCTTGCGTACGGTAAGGGCCAGGCCCGCGTCGACGGCGCGTTGTGTTCCACGCGCGCCTCAAAGAGATGTCAGTACAAGTGTAGGGCTGATGCCTGCCGGGGTCGCGGGAAAGTCTGAAAGGGTTACCGAGGCCCCGGGAGAAGTTATTTGATAATTTTCCACACAAAAAAAAGCTTATACTCGTAATAGTAATAATAAATAATGTTTTAAATCATGCAATAAAACATTTTTGTTCCTCTATTAAGAAATAAGACCATAAACTGTTATTTTCCGAGTACGCAAGTCTCATAAAATATTTACGAGGCAACATTTTCCTGAATCAAAGAATCATACTTCAACTGAATGAGATGACATTTCAAAACTTTTATAAGCGCCTGCTTATAAAAGTTTTGAAATGGATTACATCGCTGATAAAAATGCTTGGCTCAATGCTGGTCCTGCTCCACAACCACTACCAATTGAATAATTAACATTAGAAAATACTGTTGGAGCAGCTGAACATTGTAAGACTATCTTTGCATTGTATAAATTCAATCTACTTTGTATTATATAATTTCATTGCACAGGTGTGAGTACTATGTATAATAGAGCTACCATTTACCGGTTAATATGTCATTGACTGGAATGGGCCCTGGCGGCTGGGAGTATATCATGCTCACTCAGATGTCTCGCTGATGGTGGCGCGTGTGTTGGATCATTTAGCTCCCTTCAAAATGGTTGAGTTGAATGGTGCTGATCCATGCGTCATGCTCGTGAACGGGCGCCGTCAGTTGGGACTGGTCACCTCTTAGCTTCCTCGGCTTATTTGTAATTATTTTATTTTGAAATTGTTTTTTTTTTGTTTATTTTGCTACTATGGACGCGTTTTTTTTTTACATCGTCCTCAATTTAGTTATAAATTCAACATTATTTATATTAATCTTTATGTAACAATATAATTTAAAAGAGTGTCCATGGAGTTTCTTGCCCGTTCTTCTCCATAGGTACCTACTACGCTTTGGAATGGGCAACTAGCTTCATATTTCTAACTGACCGACTCCTTGACAATTCAAAAGTGCCTGTAAGTGGTTTAATTGAAATAAATGCTTTGAGTTTGAGTTTTAATTCAGAATTTGCAATATCATCATGTTGTCGGTTATTTTCCACCAACAAGGAAACGATATGTGCCAAACATTTTGATGAGCACTTAACCCGTTGTCTGCCCCATGGATTGTATCCAACCGCTACCTCAAAACTCAATCACGCTTCGATGAATCGTAACCACCCGAACGCAATATAAACGTGCACTAAACTGCATACAAAACAACAATGTAACAACCGTTAGATTCGTTTCTATTGTTGAGTGTACTAAAGAGAAACACAGTGGCAACTAATTCTCGAGGCGGCAAATATAAGTTAGTCACCGCCTGTGCCAGAACAGTAAACTGGTCAAATTTATAACCAGTTGAATGAAATGGAAACTAATATTAGTTTGCCACGGTTGTCGTTTCACACGCCTACCATTCAACTGTTCGTGTTAAATTTGAAACGACACTATGATCTGCGACAGTCTGCGTGTAACATTTTTTTTTTGTTTCGGATTGGAAAATCCTGATGGATGTCCGCCCTGGGGCGGGCGGAGGGGTCTGTCAGACTTTTACCGACTAAAAACCACCCCGGTGTTCCCCTCCTTACCTCCTTATAATATTATACTAGCTGCGCCCCGCCGTTTCACCCGCATACGTCGCGATTCCGGAATATCGGGATAAAAAGTATCCTATGTCATAGTCGCCTTTTTTTGGAAAATATATGATTATTCACATTCATACATCAACGAGAATTTTGTTCAACCTTCTGATATCTCTAAAGTCTCCAAAGTGTCTAAAGTTGATGGCGAAGCTTCTCGACTGCGTGGTCGTGATGAATTGTGACTAAAACGACTTATATACTATTTACAATATTTGACCTAACCAATAAAACATGTAAAAAAGAATAAATTTCAGCCAATCACATTTCAAGAAATTTTCTTTAACCTTCTGATATCTCCAAAGTCTCCAAAGTCTAAAGTTGACGACGAAACTTCTCGACTGCGTGGTCGTGATAAATTGTTGCTACAGTTTAGATTATTATTGTATATTAGATAGATTATGATCATCCCATTCGCATTCGTCGACGGTCACTGTTCCATACTTAATAATAGGATTTGGTGTAAATTGTCCAAAGTTAAGACGCTGGCGACAATTCTAATTGGTTTTTGATGCCAAGTGCTGGTATTGATGTTATATACGACAATATTGACCGGAAAATATCTTGGAGTGTAATGTAATATGATTATTTCAGTGATTCAATAGTCATGCTAACAAGACAAGGTAAATATGGAACAAGAAATGAAATAATTACGTTAGGAGGTCCCAAAGAAGATCTAAAAATGAATTATTAATTCACAGGAGTGATCTGACATGTGCTAGCTGACATTTCGTGTAATAAAATAGTCGTATTTATTGTAGATCACCATTACAATAAATATGACCGTTTTATTACACAAAGTGACAGCTGTACATGTCAAATTACTCCAGTGAATGAATAATTCGACTTTAGTACAACCTCGACGTAATTAAATAACAAATGATTTTATTTCTGTAAGTAGGTTTATACAAACACTTTTACATGTTAAAAATTAATTAAGTTTTAAAACTAGATGAGTTCGGTGTTTCCTATCCAACTACTCGAGAAGAAGACCAAAACAAACTCAGAGGCCACAGTCTCTAAAGTCCAGACATATAATCTTGGTCTGATCATGTGAGGACCATTAGATTAATATCTGAAATGGTTTTTTTGAGGAAATAATTCTTATCCAACCACTTGAGAAGAAAGACCGAAACAAACTCAGAGGACACAGTCTCTTAATGTCCAGACATACGAGTAATCTTGATCAGATCATCTGAGGACCATGTAGATTAATATGTGAAATGGTCTTTTGAGGAAAGAACCACACAGATTTGAGTGGACCTGTCCAGTCAGTCTACGCATTCTTCAGTAATCGTGTGGTCATTATTGTCCTCTATATCCGCTTTACTTATGGAAAAAGCCGAAGTCCTCAATAAGTTCGTATGTTTATCTTCTAAACCTGTCATATTTGTTACGGTATGATATTGCCGGTGTCTGGTTTCACGTAAAGTAGTCTAACCACCTTACAATAACCGTAGCTTTTAGATACTTGTTAATAAATAATTCATATTTTTAACCGACTTCCAAAAAGAAGGAAGTTATATGTTCGTCTGTATGTTTTTTAAATGTATGTTCACTGATTTCTCCGTCAATTGTGGACCGATTTTGAAACATATTTTTTTTTTTTTTTAAAGGGTAGGTAAGCTCTCGAGGTGGTCACATTGTCACCAAGTCAGAATCTGATGGAGGGATCCCATGGACATCGAGGGAAATCCTCAAATTTTATAGGCACACCTTATACCGATATGTGTATTTTTTATAGTAACTCGTGCATTTGATTTCGAAAAGCACTATTTGGTGAAGTGGAACTTATGATGAAGACCACAGAGGGTCACTGTCGATTCGATTAGGTACTTAATATGGCTGCTAAGCAATTTATCCTCATCATAATGCGTATGGTGAATTGGAGCATATGGTAACTTCACCATCAGCTCCAGTTCTCCTGGTTTTTACCATGAGAACTCCCCAAAAATGAACGTCCCTGCATCGGGAAAAGCAATATTTTGTAAAAGGTGATGAGCAATTGAAATAAGGCTTAACTTAGACAAATTACAAACTGAACCGCAAAGAGGTGAAAAAAAAAACAAAAAAAAGAATGGCTTCCAAAAAAATACTACAGAGTCAAAAGTAACTTTAATTTCGGAATACGGTATCTTTGGTTTTGTATTTTAGTTTATTGCGCGTTTTGGAAGTCGGTTGGTTTTTTTTTTAAGGTTTTTCATAGCAGCCAGTTTCGTTGGTATAGTGGTCGAAAGGGTGATCGCTTGCGCAGCGATTATGCGTTTGATTTCTATGTTGGGCAAAGTGTTATTAGTTTTTTTATATTGGTGTCTTAATTTCGTTCCCGGTTGATGGGCAATAAGCTCGGCATCATGGCTTGTTCCTATTATACACATAATCTTACTCTTTTAAGGAATATTAAATAGATTTTGCTTAAGCTTTTATGACACACTCGCAAAGTGACAAGTTAGGCCATTGACGGAAACCGTAGAACTGAACTTTCACGAATTAACCAAATTTAAATATTTCGTCTCAAGATAACAAACATTAGCCATATGATATTTTTATTTTATTTGAACGTTAGAATTAAATCTAGTTCTAATTCCTACCTAAATAGAACTACGGGCTTTATCCGAGTAAGTCGGAGTACAACTTTTCCTCCCTAATCCGTCACTGTCTCGGAGTAAAGGAACAAGGTAAAAATGTCTATGGGAGGCTTGTCGCTGCGATATGCCCAAAGTGGGCATATTTAGGAAGTACTTCGTCCATATAAACTAATTTCACGTAGGGTCCTATATCTATAGATATTAATAACATACCGTAACATCAAAGAAGAAAGAATGTTTTATTTTATTTATTTACATAATCAGCCTATAATGTTCCCACTGCTGGGACATAGGATTATTTATTTATTTAGATTTAAATACGTTTATTTGCGGTAAACATAACGCATAGACAGAACACAAACAAAAAAGAACAAGTTGCACAATATTGAGAGATTTACCATGTTATTTTAACACCATAGAGTTCTTATAACATGGTTCTTATAGGTTTTCTGTAATCTATAAGTAAAGAACAATTTTCATTTTTTTTATTTTATTTTAGGCTCTGTAGTTTCGGAGATAAGGGAGGAATGGTCAAAGCCACACACAGACAGACACACGATTGATCTCATTAGGGTTCCGTTTTCTTCCTTTTGAGGTACGGAATCATAAAGAACGTTAACCGAAAACGAAGTACTGCGCGGGCGGGCGAAATCTCACGCGAAGTCGCGAGCAGAACCTAGTTTTATGTAAAAACATAAGTCGTTAAAGTTAAATCAAAACAATAAACACAACCTGATTTCAATTAATTGTATTTCTTGATACAGTTAACCCTGACTATCATGTCCTAGCTCCGATTTCAACGATTCAGTATAACCGTTGTTGTGAGAATTTCTCATAGTCTGTGTGAGTTCAGATTAAAGTGCTTATTGGCATGCGCACGGCACTTGTCACAATCACTAGGATATGTCAAAATTAGATTCTTCTAAATTATATTATAATTGAAATCCACGTTTTCACTTTAGTGTTGATGACAACGTTTAACCCTGTAGTGCAAATAGATTATTTCTGTTCACAGATCTGTTAAAATTTTGTTTAGATCAAATGATTTTTCATCAGGCTGATAATTTGAAAACGTGGCTCGAACACAAACGACCTCCAATGCAGCCGTGTGTACTATATGTTGAGGCACTGGTGCTTAATAATGCCTCAACATATAGTACACACGGCTACATATCAATCTATACATTTCCAGTATAAGCTGGACTCGCATTGTATAGGATTACCGGTACAATGAGAGGTCAGCTTATACTGGAAATGTATAGCTTGATACTTAGCCGTGTGTATATACGATTTCCATGGCCTCAACTGTCATCTCTGCGTTCGACTGTCAAATTTGAATTCCGAATAATCCTTTGTGAAGCGGATTGCTTCTTCGTGCTAATGTACGGTGATGACGTATCCATCTAGCCTATGATTCCATCATCCGCACCGCACTCGTAATAGCCAAACTAAACTGAGCATACCATAACAATTCAAATGCGATCTCGTTTACAAACGGCGCTGCGTATGACGTCACTCGCTAGTTGCATTATTTATGTGCCCGTTTTGTGTTGTCAGAACAGGGACTGGGACTGGAACTCGTGAATTGGGATTATATTTTACTTGAATAATTCATACGAGATGTTAAGGATTTTGTGAGTGGCGACTTTGTTAGCCGACAGACATTTTCATTTTAGTTGCTCAGGGACCCAGATCTTTGTGTCAAAAGTTGACTAGGGTTATTTTCTTTAGTGAATGAATGGATCAGGGGACTACTCTCTAAGTCCGTCAACGACCATACGGGCCCGTCCGAAAATAGTTGATCCTTCAAAACAAGTGACAAATTCATTTTTTCTAACGGGCAACAAACACGTTGCGAGTAGGGACAACTGTCAAATCGTGTTGTCATTAATTCTCAGTTCGGGCTCCGAAGTAATCTTATGTCCGTAGGTGATACGGAGTAGGAAACGCCTGTTATTTCGGCCGAAAATACGGATTTAGTGCTTAGGGAGTAGGCCCCCAGATGTTGACCTTCTTCCTAATTTCATCTTCTTCAATACAAAATGTACACAAGTTTGATTTTAAATAAAGACCTGCCAGCACCCGGTGTATCTATCGCCTATTCAACTCATTTAAAATAAAAAAAAACAGTCTTTCTTCTCTGGTAGCCATTCAAGATTGAGCGTTGAAAACGGCACAATTGTCTGAGACCTTGAGCTCTGAAATCGCGTATAGTCCTATTATAATGTTCCCCATTTGTGTATGACGCTTCACGTCCGATGCCGCGGGCTGGGTAGCGACACAGATGTAGGTTTTTTGGAAATGGATTGTTCTACACACATTGACATTGATGAATTTTATTTATGCAATGACATGAATATTTACTCTGTGAAGTATTATTTTAATTATTGTAAATGTGAAGACTATGTGGGTCATTGTTTAATTTTGTTTTATTCTCAGTTAGTTTTTAACATGCTCTGGCAGTTTGAGTATTTTTTGCGGCCTAGCCAAATGTAATTTCTTTGGTATTGTTCGTTGAATCGTTGAGCTCCTTAAGTTCTGAGATGAGCTGCACAACTACTGACAAATGCGTGCACTGACTGGGCAGGTCCACTCAATCTGTAGGGTTCGTTCATCAAAATACCATTTCAGACACCAATCAAACCAAGAGTATGTCTGGACTTTAAGAGACTGTGACCTCTGAGTTGGTTGCGGCCTTTCTTCTCAGAGTAGTCAGATAGGAAACGCCGACCTCATCTAGTTTTAAAAAATATGATTGAAGTGTGTAAAAGTGTTTGTACAAACCTACTTACAGAAATAAAATCATTTATCATTGAAATTACTTGGTTGGACCCCCGTTATCTGCTTCCATGGTGTATTATCGCTATGATGATGATCCCTTTTTGTTTGAGAGTGGACTGGTATTTGATAGCACGTGTCTGAAAATATTAAGGAATAACAGATAAATACATACGTGTAACTTCGTTTGTAATCAAACTAGAATATTTAATATGCAGTAGGGATCTTCAACCAAGTACCACCTATTCCACCTAAGTACAACTTAGTAAGGATAGAAACCAATGTATTATTCAATACTTTATTCTAATCTTCTTTCCTTAAACTATTGTTTACCTAGTCAATGCCGTAGATTACATATTATTTTAAACATAACATTAAAAACAAAGTCGTCGGGCAGGAACCCAAAGAATTTATATTTTGTTTGTTTTCTATCATCGTCGGTTTCATAGCAACAGCAGAATTATTTTGATTGTAAATGAAAAATAACACTTGCCCATTAGTCTTAAGTCTTCCGAGCAGCTGTAACCCATCAGGTTGGTATTCGTTGCTGGGAAGACACTAGAAAATAATATTACGTTATTTGTTTAGTTTTGTCAGTGTTTTTTAGTT
This sequence comes from Atethmia centrago, assembly GCA_905333075.3. Lineage (NCBI taxonomy): Eukaryota > Metazoa > Arthropoda > Insecta > Lepidoptera > Noctuidae > Atethmia > Atethmia centrago. The sequence continues at coordinate 21,300,208 of HG995374.1, read as the reverse complement.
TTTAGGGTTCCGTACCCAAAGGGTAAAACCCTATTACTTCGCTGTCCGTCTGTCACCGGGCTGTATCTCATAAACCATGATACTTAGACAGTTGAAATTTTCACAGATGATGTATTTCTGTCGCCGCTATAACAAAAAATAAAAAACAGAATAAAATAAATATTGAAGTGGGCTCCCATACAACAAACATAATATTTTTGCCGTTTTTCTAGATGAAAGAATGGTACGGAACCTCTCGTGCGCGAGTCCGACGTGGACTTGGCCGGTTTTTTAATCTAATAAAATTCAAAACATATTTCTAAAATACAAATTCTCTCATAGGTCTAAAAGTGGTGCATGTATTAAGAAGATCAGAAGCATTATTGATAAGAAGCAATTGATCACTTGGGATGTGGCTTTACACTAACATCGCACTGGTTTTTTTTTTCAACCCAACGAAACGAAAAAGAAAAACAGTTTTTGCCACCCAAATGTTATAAGTATTGCTGTACAAGGAACTTTAGCGCGTAGCTAAAATGCAAAATAACGTCGCCAGCTTGTTTTTTTTTTTTTTTCAGAAATAAAGAAAATTATTTTTTATGGGACACGCACAGGCATTATAAAAAGTAAAAAAGAAGCATTTAAAACTAACAAAATTACCATAATTATTTCGAAAAAATAAATAAATAAATTAAGACCTTTGTGACGCCAAAAAGGCTCCTATCTCAGTAGAATGCTGCGATATTGAAAAATCAATACTGCAGCGCTGGTATTCTGATAAAGCCCGCTTTGATGCCACGGACGGACACACCTACGGACATATATAAATCCCACTAGGTGAATAAGAAATAAATAAAACATTTCGCAAAACAATTTCATGTTTACCAACAGTGATAGATCTGAAGCTCACTGTAGATTAAATGAACTTCCTGAAGTGTCCATTTGCTTCTCAAGAATGTACGCTCACCAGCCTCTTCCAGTAGCTAATTGTAGATCTTTGACAGCTGAAGTCCCATCTAAAGGCCTATTCAGACAAAGCTACACACACGCTAATGGTTTCGACATGTGATGTGCATTACGGTGTCTATGGCAAACTATTCTAAAAGCGGTTTGATAATATAAAACAATAACAATTTGAAGGGCTTCTAAATATAGAAATTGGGTGTTATGACTCTGTACTTTTGTGGTGTGATGTGGTTACTTGTAGTGATGGGTTAACTGTAGAGAAAATTACTGTGAACAAACATACCTAATTTAACATTACGCCTTGTTTCCCCGAAGGGTTGGGCAGAGGTGTACCTAAAGCGAGCCTAATTGCCATCAGCCGGGCTCAAAACCGGACTACAGGCTGCTACTGAAAATTCCAGATAGAAAACCCAATGAAACTTTGCCCGACCTGGGAATCGAACCCAAGACCTCATGCTCAGCAGTAGCGCTTGCGACCACTAGACCAACGAGAGATTATTACCGATTGTGTACCCGATTCGCCTGATAGTCATCGGCTTTTTATCTAAAACACATGTTAGTCGTACTATTTATGGAGCCATAAAATAACGAATCATATTTTTGTAATGTATCTTGAGGAGTTTAGATACTATCAGATGCCTATAAAGTAGCAGACACCTCTATGAAAGTTATACATGTTTACGGTTATGGAAAAGCCAAAGGCGAGGAAAATCATTTAGTTTATGTTTATGGAGTTTAGGTAGCATGCTGTGCCATATAGGGATGGCGATTCTTTCCGAAAAATATCGATTCTTAAATCGATTCGAATCGAAATCTGATAAATCGATATACAAAAAAACCGATGTGAAGCCCCGCGCGACACCGATTCGGTGTCAAACAATTGAAAATCAATTGTGTCTCTATAGCTGTCCTTGACCAATTAAGAAATCGATTTTCCAGAAATCAATCTTATTTCGATTTGCTTTTCGAGAATGTATTTTCTTTGTTAATGTTAAAAAATACGTTTGTAATACAAACGTATTTTTTTATTTATTTATTTTAACAGTTTACGAGCGACGAAGGAAACTAAGTACACAGTCATCTAGCGAGTTTTTGTGAAATTAAGTGAACAACACATTCAACTAGTTGTAAATAATTCACGGTTCAGGTTCTTATCAAAACAGAAAAATCGAATCTCGATTTTTAGGGTGAAATATCGATTCACTGGATCGATTCCGTACTGGAAATCGATTTTTTTGGTCCAAGAAATCGATTCTTCGATTAGTCGATCTCAGATCGCCATCCCTAGTGCCATGCCAAGACATGTATCACGGAGTGTCTAAAAGACAAAACTCGCGATACTTGTCTGTTTGCCTTTATTCCTTCTAATCACGAGGTCACAAAACAGTAGTTTTGCGTAAAACTAGGAACTTCCTATACCGTGAATGCAGGTCCGCTTTTTTTTGAAGAAACTGGGCGTACTAATGAGCTCATTAACAAACGTACGACTAGATGCACCTTTGTAGAGGGAACCCTACCAAGTTGTAACATGCTGTTATGCTGTGTGTTGTGTTATAACACGGAAGCACGGAAGGGCTACATTAGCATGTTATATAAACTTATGTTTGTGTTATATTCAAGAAACTATCAAGAAATTATTCAGCGAGGAGACCACACAGGCCATCAACGTACATAATAAAATTGTCGTTCATTACCAACTTTCCTTACTCATTATTATTCTCATCCTTCCCAACAATAACGCCCATTCACACCTACAGGAATCACGACACTGGAATACCCACCCACTTAATATTCATAACACTTCTAATAATATCAATTTTATATTCTTCTCTCGTTCAAGTCGGCTCGTCCGCGTGAACGAGGCATAATGCCGGCGGTAAACGACCAATGCGTTCGCTGCAAACTGTTTACAATAGGTACGGATGCGTGTATGAGTGACGTAGGTGTACCGTTGTGATTTACTAGTAATTGATTTGTGTCTAGGCGCGTCTGCTCGAGCTTTGAGTCTCCATTGATGCATTCCATGTCAGTGCGGTTAAAGTCTATGCTTATTAGTTGGCGAATGGATATTTGCTCGTGTGCAGTCTGCATCGTAATGGCGAGGCGATAAAAGACGAATGCATTCCGTCTAAAATGTTTAGTATACATGTGGCTAGGAATGATGTGTACCGTTGTGAGTGTTGATTGGTTCGTCTTGGTCCTAGGCTAAAAATAATGCATCCCATGCAAGTCTTCATGTTGCTACGCTATTTTACAAGTAACACGAGAAGGCTTAAGTAGTCAGCTCTGAAACCAAATATGTTGACTCGCTATCTTTGTCTGGGTAATCTTTTCACTGCTATTCAAGACATAGAACTCTCATTTACTTCTAAAACAAGAAAATATGGTGTAATACGCGGTATTATCCAAAAACTCAGCTATATTCATTGGAAAGTCCCTAAAATGCTCAAAAGTAAATAAAATCGTCTTGCTTTAATAAACATTGATGTCCCAAGCCAAAATGCGTCAGAATCAGTATTGAGAGAGCTTTCGCATTACATTGAACACTAACGACTTCAAGTTCCTTGATTTACATTCTCCCCAGTCTGTATTGTAATTCCATCGTCGATAAAAGACGATGCATTCGGTGCAAATTGTTCTCAATATGTACAGATGCGTACGAGTGGAGAGAGAGTACCGTTTTATTATGGAAATCCTAACTATTATTATTAATGCAATAGTGAGTTTGTTTGTTTGTTACGCATTGACGCTAAAACGGCTGAACTGATTTGGATTAAATTTGGCACATGGGTAGATCATGACTGGGAAGAGGACATAGGATACTTTTTATCCCAATATTCCCACGAGACTTATGCGGGTGAAACCGCGAGGCGCAGCTAGTACTTCATATATCACCTAGGTGTGTCTGTGAGTGTTTGCATGTCATAGAGAGCTTCCGATGTCGTTATTATGATAGCCTCTGAATAACAGCTTGAATTTCGCTGCATCTTATTAAGCTGGAAGGTGTTTAAAACAAAAAGCGTTGTTAGCAGAGATAACAGTCTGCAATGATGATAACGTGATGTAGGTATACGAATGAAGATTGACGGTCGGTCGGTTGTCATATAGAACACTTCTTTAGGAGATTTTGTGTTTGTGATTTTGTGTGCATAATTAAATAATAGCACTCGACGAAGACGAACGAAACGTACCAACAAATAAGTCTAGGCGGATAAGTTATTAAATTTTTTTTTTTTGGGTGGGAAATTATCAAATAACTTCTCCCGCTCTGGGCGGAGCGGGAGGGTGAGTCACTCTTACTGACTACTCGTAAAACCCACCCGTGGTCCTTCTGTTGCCTGTGTTGACGGAATCCCTTTCGGACTTTCCCGCGACCCCGGCAAAAGTTCTTACACTAAGACCGCCATTAGAACCTTAAAATTAACTTTATTGTGTCTAGTCTATGTTACCCATAAGGTATTCAGTCGCAAGCACACCAAGTTATCACAAATTGTAAAATTTTCTCAATCGATTTAGAACCAAACCATCAACATTTTAAGGTTTAAAACACTTGGAGAAATTTGACAGTTTGTGGTAAAGGCTCTTACAGACTGGGGCGACAGGCAGCAATATGTCTGTCGCGCCCGCGATATCGCCTCACACTGAAAAAAATGAAACGATACTTTTTACTGTTGTTGTACTGTAAAAAAAAAAAAGGTTCAGGAAACTTATTTTTAAGTTAAAATAATTGATTACTGACAGTGCACTGAAATGGGAAAAAACAGTAAAGAGCTAAACAGTTATTTCAATTGGATGAACATTAAAGTTTACTGAAACAAACAGTTTCTTTTAAGTATTGCCGTTTTCAGAGCTTTAGAGATGCACAGTAAAATCTACTGTTTTTTTTTCAGTTAGTTTTACTTCTTTGGACAATAGGCTCTATTTTTACTGACCAAAGCGGTGAATATTACCGAAAAATCGATTGGGTTTACCGATTTTTTTTTCAGTGCAGTATGGAGCTTTAACTCGATGTGCTGGCGACAGTACAATAAATCAAATTATACCTGTCTTGGTGTCTATATTCTTTGATTTTAGTATAAGCTGTGTCACAGCTTTCGCCACCTGCAGGAAGTAACAGAGGTCTATTCAAAAGCCACAAACGGTAATGTTATGTCTGTGCCGTCGCTTATTCATGCCCATTCGCAATCAAATTTTATAGACTTGTCCCGCTGTCTAAAGTAGTTGCTTTGTGGTCGTACGATGTGTCATAGAAGGGTCAAACTACGTTCCTAAGGTTCTGCTTAGAGTTCAAAGTACAGCTATTGGATTTAATCTTCCTGGTTCCAAATGTGCCTGCATATCTTGTTGTCTACAAATCGCATGCTTAATAGAATACTGACTTATTAGAGCTTGAGTCAAAGTTAGGAATTATGCATTTTTTTTTGCACAGATTTAATTAATGGTTTTTGAAAAGTAGCTATTATATTTAACTGTAGGTAAATTACATATTTATAACATTGGCTAATAAGCTGACTAGACCCCACCCCAATCGCAAAACATTTAACGGCGATTTCCAGAAATGTACATTTTTGAGTTAAGCCAGTATTCTATTAAGCATGCGATATGTTAATGGCCGTTCTTACTGTGATAGTGATAATAATCTTGAAGCCTAATATCAAACGCGACATACACCAATCGGAGATGGTTTAGCTCCTTATACCTAATTGTAATCTGGAGAAGTCATACTCTAATCCCTTTATCATTTCTGCCTCTTTTGATTTGATACGTAAGTCAGTGAAATTAAAAGGCACATGACTTTTGACCTTAGATTAGGAACTAATCAGCAAACATTATGATTGCCAGCGTTGCCGTTAGGTTGTGGTACAATACTGACATCAGGTGGTATCTGCCAACCAATAACAAAAACATTGCTAGACGGGGAGTCATTTGTTTTTTTGTAGTTAATGAAGTAAATATTTCAAAATGACCAGAGGTAAATTGCCTTAACCGCCACCTCAGTCGATTTCGTGCACGACCCCTTAAATAGCTTTTATTTAAGGGGTCGTGCACGACATCGACTGATTTTGATCAATTTTGTTCACTTTTCTGAGAAAGGGATGATCATTTCATCATCATCATCATTCCAGCCGAAAGACGTCCTCTGCTGGACATAGGCCTCCCCCAATATTGGGGGGGTTTGCCATAATCGCCACGCTTGGCAGGCGGGTTAGCGATCGCAGTATGGTGTTAAAATGCATAGAGAACGCTGCTGCCCATTCTCTAGTAAGTCCCTTAGTCGCCTTTTACGACACCCATAGGAAGAAATGGGATGGTGCTATCCTTTACGTCCGACACCACACGGAACACGAATGATAATTTAAGTACTTAAACAAAATTATTTGTGATTTGATATTTTTTTTTAATAAATTATGTATTCGTGGAAAATCAATAATAATTGCAACAAGTTTTCTGAAAAATGACGCGTGACTGACGTTTCATTACTTTGTTACAAAAAAATACTTTTAATATTGAACATTAAAAATACCATCAATATCATTTTATGGTCTACTGGCATGTGACAGAAGCACTTTTTTCAACTTCATACAAAATATAGCAGAGAAATAATATTGAAAAAACGATTTATTCTAACCCAGTCAGTAATGTATTTTTTCCTAATATTTAACAAACTATAGACTCAAGAAATTTAAAAATCACACATTAGTCTTCAGCTATCCTTGAGATAAAATCTAAATTTTATTTTATGTTAATACAATATCTTCATTAAGTAAATCAAAAGCGAAATAAACTATATTTTCGAGAGCGCAAATGTGATATAACTATTAACAGGTGCTGTGACTGACACGAATGGTTCAGCACCATGGAAACTGGACTTTTTTTTTTTTTTTTTATTTATTTATTAAATGATATTATATTACAGAGGTGTTACATAATTCTAAACTCGCCAAACTTTTACGTTTGATGGCGAGAGGCGCTCTTTTACATAACAATGCACCACCTTACGCACATACCAACTACTTATATATATATATTACCAATGTTTTTACTTCTATTAACTATCTTGTATACTGTTTTTTAATTTATTCTTAAGTGATCCTTTACTAATTTTTACTTTTTCTCTTAATAAATCTAATTTGTTAAATACTTTAGGTACCAAATACTTAGATGTTCTCTTACCATAATAATTTGTTATCTGTGGTTGAACCAATTTATTTTCTCTAACCCTACGTGTGTTGTACTTGTTTTTAACATTAACTTTATACTCCTCATTATAATAATATTCCAGACCTACCAAATAATCTAGTTTTTTATCTACGGGTAAAACTTTACAGATGGGAAATAGCTTATCATACTCTTTGTTGCATTTATCTTTAACATTTTTACTGACTAGAAACTTTATCAGTCTTATTTGTATGTCTTTAACATCTCTTAAATATGTAATAAAGGTTCGCCCGTACACAAGGAGTCCATAACTTAACAGCGAATCGGCAATTGCAAAATACACAATTCTTAACGTCTGTTTGTTCAATACATTTTTTAATTGGTAAAACTTACTTAGCACCGTTCTTAGCCTATTGCAAATGTCATTTACGTGTAATTTCCAGTTAAAGTTCTTATCTATTGTTAGGCCTAAATATTTAAATTTATCTACGTACTCTAATTTTGTACAGTTACAATTACATTTATTTCTATGCAAACATTCGTATGTATGCCCTATAACTGTGAGGTACTCATTATTGACAGATTTAGCATTTCGATTATATGGCGAGTGTAAATGCATACATTTAGTTTTTGACAGATTCAATAAAATTCCATTGTCGTGTGCCCATTTGTTAATATTTTCAAAGTCACCTTGAATACACTTTTGTACCTCTGCTATATCTTTGGAGGCGTAAACAAGACACATATCGTCAGCGTACATGAACACCTCACAATTACGTACGACATTTGATACACTGTTCACATGCATTATATATCCTACGGGGCCGTACACCGATCCAGTAGGCACACCCAATTCGACATCCGCCTCTTTCCCAGCCACCCGGGATATAATTGTGCTTATTTTCCTATTAGTGAGGTAGTTTTTAAACCAATGATTAATGGGGCCGCGTATCCCGCATTCGTCCATTGCCTGTAATAAGATCTCATGGTCTAAAGTGTCAAACGCTTTTTTATAATCAATGAATAGAGCTATAATTTGTTTGCCAGAATCTAAACATTCATTAATATAATCTGAAAATCCTAACAAGGCAGAGACAGTGTTGCGCCCTCTCCGGAAACCGTGCTGAGTGTCACATAATATGTTGTGTTGTTCTAAGAACGCGCTAATCTGTCCTATTATAATTGTTTCGGTTATTTTATCTATAACAGATAATATTGCGATAGGCCTATAATTACCATATTCTAAATGACTTCCTGATTTGTATATAGGACGTATAATTGCATTTTTTAGCTGGTCTGGATAAATACCGCTAGATACAGAAATATTCACAAATGCAGCTAGAACAGGACTTATTTGCTTACATAAATATATAATGTCTTGCACCCGTATTCCATCCGAACCGGGTGCTTTTTCACAGGATAATGTTCTTATGACCTTTTATTTATTTTATTTTATTTATTTATTTATATATACTTTATTGTACACCACAAAAAATACATGACCAAAAAATAAATCAAAGACTACAAAATATACAATGGGCGGCCTTATCGCTTTCTGCGATCTCTTCCAGGCAACCATAGGATGGACAGTGATTTGCCTGGACATAAAGTGGGGCTGTCGTTGGTGTAAAAAAAAATAAATAAATACAATATACTAAAATGATACACAGATATACATATATATATATCCTAAATAATATATACATAAATACATACATATTAAATGTATAAGCAACGAAAATAAATGAAGACTAAAGATAATTACAGTTACGAGAACAATCTCACAGCGACAAGTAATGTTCCTTTACGAGTCTTTTAAATGCGAGTAACGATTGCGCGCGTTTTATTTGAACTGGCAAAGCATTCCACAAACGAGTGGCCTGGACAGTAAAGGATTTGTCGACGAACGTTGTGGAATGCATAGGCATTTTAAGCTTCAAGTTATCTGATGACCTTAAAAATTTCGTGTGGGAGTCGCCAAGAAACTGGAAACGTTCCTTGAGATAGAGAGGGGTGGAATGGGAAAAGAGGACATTATACAAAAGGGAAAGAATATGAGCATTCCGGCGAAGGCGAATTGGTAACCACTTGAGCTTCACACGAAATTCGGAAACATGGTCAAATTTACGCAAACCGAATATGAACCTTATACAAAAATTTTGAAGCCGCTCAAGTTTATCAAGTTGGTCTTGGGTAAGGTCAAGATAGCTGGTATCAGCGTAGTCAAGGATGGGTAGAAGAAGCGTTTGTGCAAGCGCAATCTTGGTGGCAGTCGGTAGAAAATTACGCAATCTCTTCAAAGCTGCAGCGGATGCATATAGCTTGCGGCTAACTTCCTGTAGCTGGGCAGTCCAAGAGAAGTTCTTATCAATCAATATTCCTAAGTTTTTAACTTTCTCACTGAAGGGAACAACTGAGTTGTCAAAAGAAACTTGGGGAAGAGTCGTCCAGTCGATCCTTGAGATCATCCTAGAACTGCCCACCACCACAACCTGCGTCTTTATGGGGTTGACCATAAGTCCATATCTCTTGCTCCATTCGCATATACGGGCCAAGTCACGATTAATCGTAAAGATAGCCTCGGACAGATTTCCCAAAGGAGCTCGCGAGTAAATTTGTAAATCATCTGCATAAAGATGGTAGAAAGAAATTAGTTCGTCAGAGATAGAGTTAATAAAAATTGCGAAAAGTAAAGGGGATAGAACGCCACCCTGAGGTACACCGGCAGAAGTATTACTCCAGGAAGACAAGGTCTCTCCCATGCAAATACGTTGCCGGCGACCGAACAAGTAAGTACGAAACCAGTCAATTACCGATGGAGATATGTTAAGGGAGCATAGGATGCCAAGTAAAACATCAAAATCAACAGTATTAAAAGCATTACTGAAATCTAGCAAAGCTAAGACCGTTAGATTACTGCTTTCCATGGCAGACCTTATATCATCCAATAAACCAATGATTAATGGGGCCGCGTATCCCGCATTCGTCCATTGCCTGTAATAAGATCTCATGGTCTAAAGTGTCAAACGCTTTTTTATAATCAATGAATAGAGCTATAATTTGTTCGCCAGAATCTAAACATTCATTAATATAATCTGAAAATCCTAACAAGGCAGAGACAGTGTTGCGCCCTCTCCGGAAACCGTGCTGAGTGTCACAAAATATGTTGTGTTGTTCTAAGAACGCGCTAATCTGTCCTATTATAATTTTTTCGGTTATTTTATCTATAACAGATAATATTGCGATAGGCCTATAATTACCATATTCTAAATGACTTCCTGATTTGTATATAGGACGTATAATTGCATTTTTTAGCTGGTCTGGATAAATACCGCTAGATACAGAAATATTCACAAATGCAGCTAGAACAGGACTTATTTGCTTACATAAATATATAATGTCTTGCACCCGTATTCCATCCGAACCGGGTGCTTTTTCACAGGATAATGTTCTTATGACCTTTTCTACCTCTGACGAGGTCACCTTATTGTATCTATAGCTTACCTCACTCGGTTTTATATATTTATTTCTATCTAAAAACTTCAAATTACATACATGTTTAATTTCCTTTATTTCCTCCGTAAACGTTTTAGAGAAGTTTGTACAAATCTGTTCTATACAATCCGTTTTTCCTAAATGCCTTAAAATAACATCGTCCAGGCTATTTTTGCTTCGACCCAACCATATGTTTATATTTGTCCATATTTTCCTAAAATCTCCATTACATTTCCTTATTTGTCCCTGTCTATATTTATTTTTTGCCATATTTGTTAATTTATTTACTTTATTTCTATACTTTGTATAATCTAATCGCTTGTTCATACTCTTCGGATCTGCTTTCCAAACTCTAAACAAATAATCCCTTCGCAATAACATTGTATATAGATACCTATTTATCCATGGCTGTCTTATTACTTTCTTATTATCTGTGCTAATTTTAATTGTACTTTCCTTGTATATGCGATCAAATACACTACACATCGTCTGATACAATAATACCGGACACGTTATTGTTATTAACTGGGCCCATTCATATTCATCTAGCTTTTTCTTAACAATTTTATCACTTAACACTTCACGCATACTATTGTTCTTGCCGTTCCCACTAACACATTGATTTTCACTTCCACTCACACATAAGTTCAGCATTAGTCCGATTCCATGATGATCGGCGATTCGTGACTCAAGCACGTACGCGCACGCGTCATGCTCGCTCCGTCCCGCTCGCACCCAGATATGATCCAAGCACGATACCTCAAGCCGGCCGTCCGCGATCGCCTCGCGCGTTACCTCTTCGCTTGGTATTACACACGTCAAGCCGCATTCACACAGGGCGTTTTTGTACCTTGTTACTGTAGGATTAACCGTATCGCTGAATATGTTTATATTGGTATCTCCAACCACTAATATTGTCAGACGCTGGTACGGATTTTACTAGAGTCTTTAATTGCTGAATGAATATCAATTTACTTTTGGCAGGTGGTCTGTATATAGCGAATAAATGCGTTTTATTTTCCCCGTGCTTCAATTGACCATGGAGTGTTTCTACTGCTTCTGTATTTACCATTTTAGCTTCGAAATTCAATCCATTCTTGGCGTATATTAATATTCCTCCTCCTCTGCTCGTTTCTCTTGTATGTGTAAATGTATCATATCCTGCTATTTGATAAAAAGGTAGTTCTTCCTTCTTTATATTTATTTCGCTTAATATTAAAATATCTATGTTATATTTAATTTTATCAAGTAATATCAATAGCTCGTTAAAATGCTTGCGAAGTGATCTTATGTTAAGATGTAATATGTGGGTATTCCAATTATTTAGCGATAGGTCGTTACTTAGCGCTACTATATCATAGTATCTTTTAAAATTGAAATTACCGGAGTAGCTATCTATTCGATCGAATGTTGTTGTTAGATATCACCTAGTGTGTACTCGCCGCGTCATGTACGCGTGTTTATTTACATTCATCGAACTTATCCATATCTTCCTCCGATCTAATGTTATATATTTTTTTTTCATCACTATTCTTTTTCACCAGGATACTACCATTCTGCACCCAAATATATTGGAAACCTTTCGGCTTGAGCTTATTTCTTACCGTCCACAGCAGCTGGCGTTTGTATTTTGGTAAATCTTCGTTGATAAATATTCGCTTTTCGCTACCATTATCATAGACTTTATTATTTGTTATTATTGTTTCCTTCTTCACACGTATCCAGCTGCTGCGAGCATATTTAGACCGAAGCGTGACCAACACAGTCTTGGGCTTTGTGTCATCTTGTTTTTCCTGGCCTACCCTCTGTGCATCCTCAATTTCATTTGGATCAAGATTTATTTTCTGCGCCATTTTTTTGACTACTAATATAATATTTTCGTTTTCATGCTTCTCCAATCCATGAATTTCAATGTTTTTCTCTTTATCTCTTATCTCCAACTCCTGCACCCGTTCTTCTAATGCCTTATTACACTTCTCCAAATAAACATTTTTTTGTTCTAATGTCTTTAATTTCTTCTGAGCTTCTTCTTTAAAATCAATTAGTGTCTGATACATGTCACCATAAAATTCAACACTGCTGGTAAGTTCTTCTATTTTCTTCTCCAGGTTATAAATCACCGCTAACTTTTTATTTACTTCAGCTAGAACATTCTCTCCAGACTCTTCTCTAGGGTTTAATGTGATTTTCGTATCACCTGCGGACTGTTTAGGGCTGCTCTTATTTGTCTGGCAGTCGTCGCAGAGTGCACTGCTTAGGAACTTTTTAGTTGCACATTTTTTATGGTAAACACTTTCGCATTCACCCTTACATCTCACTATATCATCTTTAGTCACAGATAGAAACAGTTTACATTTCTTACACTGCACCATTTTTACTTTCACTTAGTTCTTTATTTGCGAAATTGGTCACTGTTTACGCACGTAATTTGTTACATACAACCGTGCGTTGAGCGCGCGCGCACGTGAAGTTGTGTATTTTATAGTAACACAGACTGAATGTTTCAATTATTCCAAGCTTTTTCAAAATTAGATAAGAAATTGACAAAAAAGGGATTTTTCGTGCATGGAGCCTTAAAATTGATCCATACTAAGTCCTCTTGTAGTGTCGTGTGGTTGTCTGTGAACATGGAATACATTGCCATCGGGTGCAGATTGCATGGGTGACGCAGATGTACCGTTGAGAATACTGTAATGTGTATTACTGTCTCAAGGTGCGTCCGTCTGTCTCAGAGTGTTGTAATGTATTGTTGTAGTATAGGTATGTCACATTGTTTACATAAATGTATACCTAATGATCGCGTTGTAAGTGTGGGAAAATGCATCGTTACTTGTGTAGAATTAGTGACGTCGTCCATTTTATTTTCAATAGCAACTGTCAACCAACGTATTTAGTGGTTCTTATTCTCTGCTGGGTATCAAGACATTCATTCAGCGACATCAACCTTAGACTTTGTACTGCTGCCGAAATCGCGGGAAAGTTCGAAAGGGTTATCGAGGCCCCTGGCAACACAGGCAACGGAAGGAACACGGGTGGGTTTTAGTCAGTAAGAGTCTGACACATCCTGCCGCTCCGCCCAGAGCGGGAGAAATTATTTGATAATTTCCCACCCAAAAAAAAAAAAGACTACTTTAATTGGATGAAAACGCAAACTGTTGCACTCTTGTTATTAATCTTGGTAACTCCTGTAAAAAAGGTTAACTAAAAAGTTACTACTCACTTGTTTTAAACTTAAATGCAACGCACGAATTCTATTATACCCTTTAATTCCATACACACACAAAATTGTAAATGAGAATAATATTTTTAATTTTAAGATTTATATTCTATTTTAATTTTTTTTTATGTGGTGTAAAGCTCAATATTCTTGTTACAAATTTTATATTGGCTTGAGACATTGCTGTGGAGGGACACTGATCTCTAAGATACAGGGTCACCCCTAGTTTGGAGATCAGGGTTTCAATGAGTTGTGCATAGCATAAGCCACTTAGTTATAATATAATATTGTGTTATTATGTATGTAGGTTTTTTGTTCAGTAAAATTTATTGACATAACACCTAACACATCGCTACTAGAATAAAAATGATTTATTAAGAAGTTCACAAAAACATCCCACAGGTTGACAGGTGTAACCTAAGTTTTTTTTATTACAGGTTATCGACATCCAACTCTTTCATACTTTTTGTTAGTACTTAAGTATTCTTCTGTCTGACGAAGTTTAATAAGCCTTTCAACGTACATTTTCTAACACTACCGGTGTCATTGACCCTTAAATTCAAATTCGCGTATGGAACCGCAATCGGTAGGTTACATACGCACCAAACTATGACGCATCGTTGCATTTGAAATAAAAGCAGAGAGTAAATATTTGATAGGGAACGAGGGATGACGCGGCCGGACGGACGTATGTTGACTAGAATATTAATTACTTATGTACCTACGGAGCTTTTTGTCATTCCCGAGCTGAAATGTTACTCATTTTTCCACGTTGCGTTGAGGCGCGAACTGTGAAGTTCTACAATTTTTTATCCGTAAAAGCCTATTTTCATTATTTATTTCTCTTTGTTTACAGGTAAGCTGAGCAAAAAGTTCACTCGAATGTAAGTGAAGTTGTTCGATGCGGAAAAACAGACTTGAACTTTGAATACTTTTGCGTAACTTTAGTTTACTCTGTGGTCCGCAAGCTGCCGAGGCGCTGGCGTCGCATTCAACGTTCCGAGCAGATGGTTCGTATCTAGGCAGACACGCGTAACTCCACCATGTACGCGAGTTCGGGCAAAATTGTACAGATGGCGTTGTTTTAAATTTAGTCAATTATTTTCCCAAACTTTTTACGGATAGTTTTTCTTATTATTTTCGAGGGATTATTGGATAACCAAATATTTATAAACTTAAAACAAACGTTTTAATATAAAAAAAAAGCTTGTGTCATAAAAGAACTGCTTCACAAAAACTACAAAAAAACCTATTTAGCATAAACATGTAATTTTCATAATAATTGCACGGAATATACCTATTCTTTTTTAATTTATTTCTTTCATTCCACAGTGGATTATGCCCACCTAGGTGTAGGTACCTCATTACAATTGCGAGCCCACTCATAAACGAAATTATTAAAAATACAAAGCTATTCCACAAAATGTCAGCTTTAGAGGTAAAAAGGACAAATATTGTTTCAGAAATCCTAAGTAAATTAGAGCTTTCTTTCATTTCGTATTTAGTAAATACCTACAGATCTAACGTTTTGAAGATTATAATGTTTTTGTAAAGTAAAGATACTATAAGTCAACATTAGTAGGTAGTAAACGTCCATTGCAACGCAACAAATTCCTTTAAAAAAAAATTAGGTATTCGTCAGTGTAAAACCAAAGTTTGAATAAAGTAACAATTTCTCATTCTTTTTTTGGGTTTCGTAGTGAACAAGGAATTATAGTTTCGCTATGTCTGTCTGTCTGTCCGTCCCCACTGTAGCTCAAAGACGCTTAGTACTAGAAAGCTGTAATTTGGCATCACCTGCTGCAATCACGCCGACAAAGTACTAAAATAAAACCTCAAAAAAATTTTTTTTAGGGTACCTTGCCTGTATGTGGGGATGATATTTTTTTTCTCGTCTATCCCATGGTGTGGGGTATCGTTGGTTAGGCCGTTCAAAAATATTGCGGATCTGTGAACACCACTTTTCGATTCAAGGATCCGCTTGCGTAATATTAAGCATTAAAGTGCAATTTTTTTTAGAGTCAAAGTGTCTCCCCCCGTCCCCCCGCCATCTAAATGGCTATTTATTTGTTTTTTTTTTTCTTTCTTTTATCTATATCTCATTATAAAAATATGAGGGCTCGTCTCCAAACAAAACAATTAATATTCATCTTTTATATTTTGCTTCGCGATTCTTGAATTCTTATATCCGTATATCCTGCGACTTCATGCATTTCTTATGATGCCCGACTCGGAAAGCTTTTGAGACAAATGTACTGCCATTTAAATGGAATATTCAGTATTGTACCTACCATCCATTGTAGATTTTTTTATTCACTGTTTAAGCGAAATACTTGAATAGCGTGGGGAGTTCCAGTATTTGTGAGCCTGATAGCTAGTTGAATTGTCTAAGTAGATATTGGAAAGCTGAAAAATGAATGTGTGTGATCGAGGGATAAGGGTTCCAGATTTGAGTGAAACATTATATGAGTATCCATAAAGCCCCATTTACATGATGCAAGTTTCATACAATCCCCGTGGCCTACAATTAAATTGAAGCAAAACATGACTTGCATCGTCTAAACAATGTTTAACTTAGTGGTATGCCTCAGGCAATTAAATCGCACCATGTAAATCAGGCTTAAGTGAGGTTTTTGAGGATGCAGTCGTACCGTTTTATTTTCTTACCAAATCTGAACTCAATATTTCAAGTGGGGAACTTCATATCGTATTGCCACTTGCCACACATCACAAAAGAAATCACACAATTTTCTACATATTCTTAAGGCGCAGATAAATGATTTTGGTAACTTTTAAATCTGTTATTACGCTTTCATATAATGGAAGTAAGTTATGCAAAAAATGTATGTTAAACTAGAACTTATACCTACACATCAATTATATATGTAAATATTTAAGTATATACTTTATGAAATAAATTCAGGAAGTAACGTCTACCCAAAGCATAAAATACTATATTACTTTGAAACTACTTAAGATATTATCATGTTTTTTTTTTTTATGAACAGACTATTTTATTATCTATAATTCTGTTTTTTTCCGAATATCCATATTTCCGTTTTATAGTTAATGTCTTCATTAGTCTCGTATTTTATTAGGTACAATACATTGAGTTGACTAAAGTTATCATGTTTCATAGATGCTATAATTTATTCACGTTATTGCTTGGCTAACCAACGCTCAGAATAACTGACACACCCATAAAAACACAATTCAGTGTTCTTAATATTTATTTCCTTCTGTAACCACACATTGTGCATTCAAACTGAACTGAAACTTCCCCAAACAGTTTAGAAAGCCTCTCATCGCTAGCAATTCCAATTAAAAGAAAAATCACTACCATGTCGAGTACACATTGAATCTGTAAAAGTAAAAACTGCAGATCAGAGTTCAAGATTGCATTTAAATGTTTCATTTAAGTCGTCCAATGGCTCGGAAACGGTTGAGGGAAACCTTCGGGAGCATTAAAATATGAAACGGGCAAAAATAACAGATGGTCTCCCGTAAGGTAACTAACTGTAAGATGTATACTGCGTTCGCGATTAAGTTTTCAAACATATAAACAAACATGTGTTTTTGGAAAAAACAACTTTAATCCCATGGATAAAGTTCAATTTGCGCTACAATCTATTTTTAGGGTTCCGTTCCTCAAAAGGATAACCGGAACACTTATACGATCACTTCGCTGACAGTCCATCTGTCTGTCTGTCAAGAACCTTTTTCTCAGGAATGCGTTGAGGTATCAAGTTGAAATTAATACGTAGGTCTACGGTCTCTTGGAGCGCAAAATCAGGCTTCTAAGTCAACACCATAACAAAATACGGCCCTTTATGCGACATATTTGGATACTCGCAAATAAATCAAAATTTGGCAAGAAGCAAGGTCTCACAGCACAAGTATAGAAAAAGTCCGAAAATCGTTAAATTGTAGTTTTATCACGTAATTATTATTTTTTTGCGATTACGAACTTACTAACACGTTTTTCAATTACAATGTGAATATTGTTCTTGGGATAAATTCGGTTTTTTAACTTTTTCTATAGTAGGTACTAGTCAATCTTATATTAATTTAAATCACACTTTCGTAAAGTTGATATTTGTTTAATTGGAAATACCATCAATTGGAAACAAAGATTTGAATAGACTGTAGGTACCACTCCTCACAAAGGAGGGCCCGGGGGCTTCCCACAATGTTAGCCCCGGGATATCTAAGTTGTTTGCCTAAAATAATGTTATTTACTTATCATTTTTGTGGCAAATCTGCGGATAATCGAGGTTTGTTTACGAAACAAAAGTGTCCTTTGAAAAGGACAAAGGAAAAGCTTTGTGTGTTTCGTGTGTGTTTTGTGTACCTAAGTTATACCTAAATATGGAACTGGTCATGTTTTAGTCATGTGAATTTTTTGTAATGCTACACGGCTACATTGTCGCGGTAATGCGAGCTACACTTCATGCGCATCTCTCGCACACCGCTCGACATCTCGCTGTACAACGGAGGGCGCGCGAAGTTCGCGTTATCGCGACAATGTAGCTGTAGCATTAATAACGTGACTATTCGTTATTAATCTTAAAAGTACTTTAGGAAAGTATCACACATTTTAATAATATGTTTAGTAGGTGAATACGTTTAAAATCTCACCTCGATTTTATCATTCTAACCTCCAATATTTACTGTAAGTACTGCTTCTAACAGAAGGTTGATAGGTAAGTAGGTAATTAATTTCTTCGAGACATGATGCACCCTGAAAAACAAAGCTATGATTGATTGTCTAACATCCTAATTAGCCATCAATACGAAACCTTTTTAACAGGGTCAGGACCAAATTTTTGACGTAATTGCACAACGGAAATTACAACGGAATGTATCACACTGACAAGTAAATGTAGCACAATGTATGCAAGTGTAATCGATTACAGTAACTGATTACACTTGCCTTAAATATTCCGACACACTCCCTAACTATTATATTGTGCTACATTTCTTTTCCAGTGTGATACATTCCGTCGTGATTTCCGTTGTGCAATTACGTCAAAAATTTGTTCCTTACCCATCAACCATCAACTCACACATAATCTCAGCCTATAGCAGTCCACTGCTGGACAATAGGCCTCTCCAATTGCACGCCATTCAGCTCGTTCCTCGGGAACTCTCATCCAGCTGCTACCAGCCACCCTGCTCGTCGTTCCACCTACCCTGAGGGCGTCCTACCTTACATTTGCCGATTCGCGGTCTCTACTCTAGAACATATAACCTACTGACGACAAACACCATATCAAAGACACATACCTAAAGATCGTTACTCAAAGAAGGTCCTGACAAATCGTTTCTAGTTCATTGAATGATTGATTCATTCGTTCGAGATTAGGCTAGCAGCCAACAGGTGAACGATGAACGGTGAACGTCTGATTTATTAACTCTTAATGCTTTTCCAAATCACTCGAGCCTAATTCCTTGGCTTTTCCCTTTCCAAAGTCATGTGACGGGGGTCTTGTCCAAATGTGAATGGGGTCCGTTGAGACGTTTTAGGGCTTAAGTCATGTGAGGTAAACAGGAGTTGGGTTCTGACAATTGATTTTTAGAGGAGATGCTGCATTTTTTATTTATTGTGGTTAATGATATGTGTAAGGAAGAATGAACAAAAATGACCCACAAAAAGTTATGCGTGGTCATACAATGATATTATAAGTTACTTATAATATCATTGTGGTCATACTAAAATATGTATATATATATATATATATATATACGTGTTTTCCCCGAAGAGATAGGCAGTGATTATATACTGTAGGAAATACCAAATTTCGCCAGTTGTGTGTTTTATGTTCTATGGGGCGATTTTTCAATCTTTATATAATTTTTATTTGAGGAATAAAAATTGCCTTTTGACAGCTTCTGTATAGAAAATATGTCAATCCGCCATATTTATTCTTCAGTTAATTATCTGTGGATTGAAAAATCGGCCAATAGACATTATATTATATAATGCCATATAAGAAAGGGCGAGAACAATGACATGGAACGGGCACCAATCCAGACTTCAGAAAACTGACTATTTCCATGAAAAATGAAATGTTACTGCCCGATCTATCGAATACCCCAAACTCAACAGTCGTGCTGCCAGGACTAAACTTATCTTCGAAACCAAGATGGCTTTGGCTTTGGATGGCGTTGGGCTTTCCCCCAAGATTGTCATACGCTAATACGATATTTAAGTAGGTATACGAAAAAACAAAAAAACATTTCATATTCCTCTCCCGCATCAAAAATTCTTTACCAATTAAAGTTTAATTAATACAACCTTAATTGCTTTACAACTGTTTATTGACCTAGAACTATCTAAATTAGTTTGCCTTCTTTAATTAGGAACGTATATTTACGAACTTTTAGTGTAACTTATTATTCATTGTTTCATTACCTAAGAACAAGCGAAGTCGCCATGTTTAACTGAAAACGAAAAAAACTAGGTAATTTTTTAATGCACTGGAAGTTTAAACTACCATCACAGTTTATTCTAGACGAGCTGCTGCCCGCGGCTTCGCCCGCGTGGCTTTTTATAAAATAAGTTACTTCCTATAACATCAGATATTTGCCACTGAAAGTCCCGTCGAAATCGGTCCAGCCGTTTCGGAGATTAGCCGGAACAAACAGGCAGACAAAAATGTAAAAAAAAAAGTATACTTTAAAATGCAATGATTGTTTTTTCCGTGCGATGCACCATAAAGGCTCGTGCAGACTAGCGCAATATCGCGGGCGAACCAGGCATATAGCTGCCTGTAGATATGGCAGATATCGCCCCAGACTGCGCGAGCCTTAAAGAAGTTATAAGTCTAAAACGAAAAGAATTTCGAAAATTTCGAGGTGTCACGAGCACCACGCAGTTGGCACAGGTCTTTCGAAGCTGCAAACTTAGTGTTACAGTATTGGTATCTATATTTTTTTATTTATTTATTTAATGAGATTATAATACAGAGGTGTTACTTAATTCTAAACTCGCCAAACTTTTACGTTTGATGGCGAGTATACCTTAACAACGTCTAAAAAAATCAGTTCAGTACATTTTTTGCGACCTAAGATGTTTTATTTGACATCTACGATGACATCAACATCTATGATGTTTAAAGATAGTGTTTTAAGATTGTAACAACTTGAAACTCTTTTGAAAGTGTTGTTTAAAGATCTTAAAAAAATACGTATGAGAAACAGAATGCAGTTTCGGCCACATGTAACATTTCCAAAAAAGGTATTTTTTCGTATGTTGTTTGCATCCCATATTTTTTTCCTTGGGTGGCAGGAGGTTAAAGAATTACGTATTAAGGCGCTGATAAGACCCAATTGACCAAAATAGGCTTCTCTTAAGAAATAAAATTGCCAAATCTGTATAGTTAGTTGTGGTGGCGGAAAAAATTTAATTTTGAACATATTTCCTAGATCTTGGTTGTTACTAAACCACGTTTTGAAAAAAAATCTCGATACAAACTAACGTTATGCTAACCTCTTACCTTGAGTTCTAATCCAAAATATCTGTATTTAAATAACAACATTCGTTACGTATTTAATTAATAACAGGAGCGTCTTATTTGAATGCAGAACTTGGTTGTTTTTTATTTTCGATTACTCAACTTAATTTTGAGTAAACACATACATAATTATGTGCTTCATATTTTGCAATTAATTACAAGCGTTGTGTCATCGCGCTTCTCTTTCTTTTCTATGCAATCTGACAGTGACCGCGGTTTAGGTGTTGTCAACGTCTTAAGAAGAATTTGGATTTGGTTGAATAATTATGTATGTATATATTACGTAACCTGGTTTTACACTATTGGTATCCTAACAAGTGCAGTTTTTTGCGACCTAACGCAAACTTTGTGTCTATGGTGATGTGCCTATAAACCTTAACCCACAAATAACACCTCTAATAGTTACTTAGTTCATTTATTCAATAGGTACTACTACGTAGAATTTATCCCAGATATGTAAGTAATATTAATGCTGCTCTCCCCTCGTAAGAAGCTTTCGTAGGAAAAGATTGTGTGTCATAAACTATGATTTTTCTCTATGAATATTATGGCAGTTGAGTGCTGAAGGCAAAAAGCCCGAGAGGGACAAATAAATTGCTCTATTGTCTATTCATAACCTTTGTCTTATTACGCACTAAATATTTGATTTTTGGCTGTTCTTTCTTGATAGTTTTGTGTTATTTGGTTGTTCTCGTTGTTAATAAATATATGAGTATTGGTTATATTATGTTTGTTTTAGGATTTTCCAAATACAGCTAAATTAGGTCAAACATTAAGGTACATATAACACATAACATCACGCCTTCTTTCCCTGAAGGGTCAGGCAGAGGTGTACATTAAAGTACAACCACATTTCGCCAGTTATGTTTAAGTCCCATGTAATAGGGGGTAAATAATATTATAAATAGACCGAGTCTATTGCCACCAGCCGGGCACAAATCTAGACTCCGGGCTGTTACTAAGAAATAACCAACAACAGTTTGTCTTACCTGGGAATCGAACCCACGACCTCAAACCCAGCAGTAGCGGTTTACGACCACTAGAGCAACGAAGCGGTCGGGTAAATATTTGTAAACGTTCGATGGCTATTTCAGAATAAGAAGCAAGGGACAATAAATCCCGTCTACCTATTTATTTTTGTCATTCACTAAGTACCTTTGATATCAGATTCTCAATCGAAAACTCTCCCAGTCATACACCTAAAACATACTTTCACATTACCCACCTAAGGTCCCAGACACACGTCACAAAACAGAACTTATCACAACTTTATCCGTCTAATCCCGGTCTTTATTCTTCGTTGTCCAAATCCTAATATTTACTAAGCCTTGTCTTATTCCCACCAATAATAAGTGTGTCCCTTATTTGGGACATTGGGACGTTAGTTGAATTCTTGGCAGGGGTGAGACAGCGAGGGGTTGGACAGTGGTGGTACATCTGCATAAATACGTAAAGCGGTCACGTTCGAGCCGACGACCACGCGTTTAACTTGTATCGTCTATGGACAAGGCGGGCTCGTTTGAATAGGCGAGTTGGGAGAGGCGAGTAGCTGGCGCGAGATAATCTTTTGTTGCTGGAGTCTTTGAGATCGGTTGACTGGCAAAAACTGTTCTTTAACGAAGTAATAGGTCGTGCGCTTGTTAGCAAAGAACTTCTTTCAGTAAGGCAGAAATTTATCGCTTATCAGTTTCATAATATTTATATCCATCTAGTAAGTTCTTAACATAAAAATGAGATGACATCGCAAAATATCATCAATATATGATGAATTGCTAACACCTGGTTCATAATCACTAGAAGAATCTTATCGAGAAACATACGAGAAATAATTGTGTAGATTGTTTTTTTTTCAGCGATTACGATATTACAATGATACCCATTTACACACTATCGTATTCTTACGCGATGTTGCATCGATAAAACTCTTCGGTCGTTCAAATCGGTCATTCAGTAATAAAAAGAAAGCATAGAACGCTGTAAAAAAAACTGTCCAGTGGTTTCGAAAAACTAGCCTAGCGTGTTAGACTGAACTGACAACTTGACGTCTTTATGTATCGCGTCGTATCTTTCGAAGTAAATGTGTTAAATGTGTGAAACACATTAATAAATCAATTTGATTGCGAATCAATATAGCCTATCTAGTATTTAGCTTAATTGCGGAAACATTACCTAATTGACTCTAAAACTAATTTGACATGATAGATTTACATAAATATTAGCTTTAGTTGTGTATTTAGTTCAGTAAATATGTTTATTTATGATATTATGTAAACTGTGGATTGTGGTAGTGGTAAAACCCCCAACCTGTCCTGGTTGGGGTTTTAACAAACCGAAAAAAAAATCAGACGTAGTTCCAAGCTAACATATTATTTCCATTACTATATGATTGATGAATTCACGTGTTTTTTATAGCTATTCATTTTGCTTTTTTAATCGAGCCTGAAATAATATATTTCGATTAAAGTAACTTCTACGAGTATCGTGTTAAGTGATTTTTCCTTTTTGGATAATCTTACTCTAGTTTGCACGAATCAGTAGAATTGTTTCTTCTTCAACTTAAAAAAGACTTCCGCCAACATTCTTAAAGTACAGGTAAGTGAACTTGCCCGACTGAACATACTCACGCCCGTGTCACGGCGCCTTTATTTTCTATTTCCAAGGCGGCGCGGCCAGAGAAACACCACGGCTAATCGTCCGCCCGTTTCCCGCCCCGCCCAACTAGGGATGTGCCTTACTACGTCTTCGTCTACGATAGGGGTGCGAAACTTTGTTTATGCGGACTTAGTAGTAGGTAGTCAAGCTTGCGTAGATGACCTTAAAAAGGCTACTAGGACGAACTGGATGTTGATCAACCGGGTGTTGTGGCGTAACTTGGGAGAGACCTAAATCCAGCAGTAGACTGTACTAATTATACTGTATAATTTATACATATTTTTATTCAACCCCCTCAGCCTGAGTTGATTGAATAAAAATAAGTATAAATTGCAGCTAAACAATGGAGATTTTATTGGTTTTCTGGTGTGATTCTTTGGTGATTTTTTGTGAATATTATGTTTTATTGCAAGTTGATGAAATCTTAGCTAATCAAATGTAGCTAACAATATTGATATTTTCTAAGCAAATGGTTTTTATCCAAGTTGCCAAACAAAAAATAAAAAAAAGAATCTTCTTAAGCCATTTATCGATATATCGACAGCTCCCACCCCTAACTGTCTTGATGTGTCCCGGCAAGTAACGTGTTCTTTTAGTGGTTTGTCCTACGCTTTTCTACCTGCTTCTAACAGATCAGTTTACTTACGTATCACTCCTATACATATTGTATGTATACCTAACAGAGCTATACATGTGTGTGTGAGATTAGATATTACGGCTCTTCATGAATGTTTTAACAGATAAAAACTCCAGTATTTACATAGAGTTTTATATTGAAAGTTTCAGCTCTATACCGAACAAGGTATACGAGATTGTTTTGCTTTCAACAGTTAAATAGAGCTAATTGCTCTGTATCATATTCCTATTGTTTTATTACCATTTAAATTAAGGTAATTTGCTCGTATTTGGTTTCGTTTATAAATATTAAAATTAAAGTAATTTATTTGATCTCTGTTCTAGTTTTTGTTGCTATCTTTTTGGGACGAGTGCTTGGAATGGGAAATAAAATGACTAATTGATATTGTGTTCGACAATAATAAATTGCAGCCTGTAATTAACCCATAGCACTTCTAACTCAAAGAAGGTCCTTCTTTGAGTCAAAAGTTATTGCCCAGGAGTGATACATCATATATGAAGGACTATTTTACAAAATAATCTTGTGTTACCTTGTAGATTATCATGCTATACAAACTCTATTCTGCTTACTTTAAACTTAGAACATAATCAGCCTATAATGTTCCCACTGCTGGGACACAGGCCTCCTCTCTGTGAGAGGGAGTGGGCCGTAATCCACCACGCGGGCCCAGTGCGAAATGTCAAATGTTTTCGAATTTTTGGTTCTAGGACATGTTGTTTGGTTTCCTTACGATCTTTTCCTTCACCGTTATGAGAGCAGTGGTGATGAAATAATTTACACCAAGCACCTGTCCAGGCTCGAACCTTACAACCTACAACTCATAAAGTCGCGGCCGTTACCACTGGGCCACCACTGCACCAAACTTAGAACACAACATTCAAAACACATGACCCAATTCTCTTTCTCCACAAACGCAAAACAGTGTATCAAAAACTTGGGTGATCATCACCAAAGTAAGCACCCAGGTACACTTGAGTACCCATTGTGTACCTACTATCCTGATTTATGTATCGTCGGGAGACCGACCGTACCACCTGCTCCCCTAAGCTAAATATTCATTTGTCAGACTCGAATGTTACTTAAAAAGGATTGCTAATATCTTAGATGGGCTTCGCTTCATACTTAAAGATTTGTTTACGGTTAGAACTCTTAGAACACAGATTTGTGGGTTTGTAAGGATTCCGTTTTAAGCAAGAATGTTTTTGTTTTTATGATGTTATGTGTTTGCTGGATAAGGAGGTTTGTAATTAGTAGTGGATTTGCGCTTGGCTGATATATTGACGAAGATTTTATGTAGAAATTTTCCTTGGTATTTTCTATTTATATTTATCTTGTACACGTGTAAAGAACTTGACTCTTTTTATCTGTTTATGGATATCTAAACAGGTCATATTGTTGTGATTGTGTTAATAGTTACAGCTCGATTCAAACTTAATCAAGATATCTTGCTCAGTATATCTGGAGGCACTAAGTTAGACCGGCTAAGTTCCCCGTTAGCAAGTCAGTGAATCATATGGGTACGGTGCAGGTGTGATGTGATGCGCATGGTATTTTTTTGAAGTCCACTGTTTTCATAATTTTCATTTGAGATGGAATACTTGTTCATCAAATCGGAAAGGAGGTTTCGAAACGATTCGAAGTTATAGTAGGTCCATGGATTCGACGAACGTATTCGAGAAAGCACTCATGGAATTGGGTATAGTACCAATTCGAAATTATAGTAGTTCCATGGATTCGACGAACGTATTCAAGAAAAACACATGGAATTGGGTATAGTACCGATTCGAAATTATAGTAGGTCCATGGATTCGACGAACGTATTCGAGAAAAACACATGGAATTGGGTATAGTACCTACCGATTCGAAATTATAGTAGGTTCATGGATTCGACGAACGTATTCGAGAAAAACACATGAATTGGGTATAGTACCGATTCGAAATTATAGTAGGTCCATGGATTCGACGAACGTATTCGAGAAAAACTCATGGAATTGGGTATAGTACGCGTCAAACTTAATGGCTGCTCTGAAGTGCGCTACTCGCTGCGCAGTACCGCACCCCTCACCCCCGCTGACTTGTGAATTTGTTACTGCGCAGCGTCTCGCCTCATGTTCCGAGCCGCCATGAAGTTTCGATCTGTAGTTTTTATCCTACTCTTGTACTAAGCTGTAATAACTGATTCGTTTTTCAAATGTTGTGTAGTGGCAATGGTTTTCTTTAGGGTTTCGGGTGACATAATTTTGTAATTAAATAAATATTTCAAAATTTACTTAAACATATTCACTTTTCCTAAAAAGAGAAGAAAGGAAGAAAGAAAATACATTTATTTAGCATAGAATAAAAGGCACACAATATAATATTCAGAAAATAGATAAAAAAAAAACAAATAAAAAATGTGAAGTGCGATGTAAGAAATTTCCAGGAAAGTTTGCCACACGGCTGCGCCTAAAAGGCCCAGTTCAGCAAAAATGCTAGACAAGTGCCTGACGCTGGTTTTCAACTGGACCGGAAGTCGCAAGACCTTCCTAGAAGAGCGGTTCCGTCATATTATAACGCCTGTCATGAAAATCTGTCAATTTCACCAGTATGTGACATTAGGCAGTCAAAAAACGTTGTGTATTTGGACAGCCGTTATTGAGTGACCATTCACCGCTTTCATGAAACCAAAGGTTTAAGGAAATACATGTTACGTTGAGTAGAAAATACAATTAAAATGTTGAAATTTAATGAATATCCATATACCTAATATTTATTATCTTCTATACCAAACCCTATAACGGACTTTAAGTAAATAAACAGATGAAGTTTCAGTATCCAATATTCATAACATCCTGTCACAAATATTGGGAGGTTTGGAAATGTCGATGTTCTGTTTGCCTTATTGACAAGTTGTGGGTTCCGCCTTATGGATAGAGGGCAATACTAATAAATATTTTAGTAACGGTAGTTCTGTAATGTTTACATACGAATGCCTTGTTTGAAATGTTGTTCGTTGCTATTTTGCTTTGAACGTAATATTTTTTTTTGCCTTGTTTTTGTGTAGGCTTTACTTGTTTCAATACTTTCAATATAAACCGAATGATGAAATGATTTTCTTTTTATCAAACTCTAAGGATGCTTTATTTTGGTATACCAAACTGGGTAGGTACCTAGGCTACAATACTGAGAAACATCTAGTTCGCTATTTAAGGCGCTGACAAGTGGCAAATGACCAAAACAGGCTTGTCTTTAGAAAAAAAAAAAGACAAATCTGTATAGTTTGTGGTAGCGGAAAAAATATATGTTCATTTAGAACATATTTCTCAGAACGTGGTTGTTACAAAAACACGTTTTGAAAAACATATCTCGATACAAACTAACGTTAAACTAACCTTTTACCTTGAGTTCCAATCCAAAATATCTGTATTAAATATCAACGAACGTTACGTATTTAATTAATAACAAGAACGTATTATTTGAATGCAGAACTTGGTTGTTTTTACCCGACTGCCCCAGAAGGAGGGCAATGTTTTTCGAGAGTATGTATGTATGTATGTATGTATTTCTATTTCTTTGGCACGCTCTGTAGCCTAAACGGCTTGATGGATTTTAACATAAGAGATGTCGTTAGATTTGTCATCATTGTGGAATGACGTAGGCTATATAATGTTTATATATTGCATCTGCAAATACAAAAAAAGGGAGGGCAACGTTTTTTTTTAAATAAATTACAACAATATTGATATCAAATAAAAGCTAGTAATTCAATTCCATATATATATATTAATAAAACTAAAAAGATTAAAATAAAACAAATTATTTAAAAAACAAAAAACCCGACTGCAAAAACACATACCTAACTGAAAAGAGAAAAAAAAAACATTATAATCGATATCATTTTGGTATCGCAGGCGGGGATAAACTAATAATCTGAAATATGGTGTAACTTTTGTTTATCCGGTCGGGTTTTTTGTTTTTTAAATATTTTTTTATTTTCGATTACTCAATTTTGAGTAAATAGATAATTGCTTCATATTTTGCAATAAATTACAAGCGTTGTGTCAGCGGCCAGCGCGCTTCTCTTTCTTTTCTATGCAGTCTGACAGTGACCGCGGTTTAGGTGTTGTTAGCGTCTTAAGGCAGGACAGAGTGGCCAGTGGATCTTTTTATAGCCAATAGTCAAATATGACAATTTCTATAATGCCTACATTTCCTATCTACCTAATTATCGCGAAAAACAGATTGATGATCGTAGTTTGACAAAACAGGAGTGAATATAGTTATAGTTCTCCTGCGGGGCAATTGTGTAACACACATAAAATGACAATTGATCCCAATCGGCTTCATTTTAACAGTACACCCACGTCCATTGCGTTATTTAAATTGCTGACCATACAATTTTTTCATACCTATGAAGCAATGGATTAGCTATAACCTTCAAAACTCTCGGATTGTGATTCAAACTGTGTTACATACCTAATTAAAGTGCTGAAATTAAACAAAAAAATATCTGTAAGTAAATACCCTCGTAAAAATAGATATTCGATTTACGACTAGGTTTTGAGTAGGGACAGATAATAAGGTCCTATTTTCCATTTCCCCGATGCACCTGTGCTAAGCAGAGTAATGGAAAAGCAGCTTGTTAGTCAATTAGATACTGGAACTTATATACTCGTAATGTCTGCAGTATCTATTATGCGCTCCGAAAACGAATGAGAACGAATGATGAAGAGTTTTCCGCCAACTACGCGCCTAATTGGGCCTAACAAGTCGGGCTGTCGTTACACCGTCATGTATTAAAAAATATTTCATGTGATTAAGTTGTTTTAGTTGGTCGTGGGTGAAAAGGATAAAAAAATACTACAAAAAAAAAACAGGTTGAGTTTCTTCTAAGTATTATTGCTTTGTCATATTTCGCGTATTTATAAAGTTAGGTACAGTCGCCAGCACATCTAGTTACCACACATTTCTCCAAATGATTTTAAACCTTACAATGTTGATGATTAAGTTCAAAATCGAATGAGAAAATTTGATAGTTTTTAGTAACTTGATATGCTAGCGACTGTACCTACTGTGTGTTGAGGTAGGAAATTATACTAACTCACACAGAATTAAGATGTTTTCAATAATAATGGCAAACACTTTCAATAGGTTTCAACATAGTATGTACCATAAATTACTAAGTATCTACATAGATTTCATGTTTTTTTTTGGTTTATTCAATAAATGAAGTATATATTCATTAATCCAGAATCATAACCTTTATGCGGGTGTAAATGTGCATATTAAATTGAATATAAAAAATCCACCTACCACCAACTCCTACATTCGAAAAGAAATAAACAGTAGGAGGAATTTGATCCATTTTCAAGGAACCACTCGTTCAATTTATACATGAATAATTAATTTTAATTACATCTACGTACGTACCCCTCTTAAGTTTCCTTCTTGGGAGGGGAGTAACAAACGCCTCCGAGTAATACGAGATGGGTTTTGCGCCTTTTAGACAGACTTCTTAATTATATAGTAAGGGTACACCGTAAATGTATTATCTTCCATTTTTATTTTTAGAGAAAGTACTAACTAAAATAAACGTAATTAAGGATTAAGTGACTAATACGCAGTTACTAAAGGGAACGCGAATTTCTCAGTAGCAGCCCGGAGTCCGGATTTGTGCCCGATTGATGGTAATAGGCTCGTCCCGTATTACATGGGACTTAAACATAACTGCGAAATGTGGGTGTACTATAGGTACCTACACCTCTGCATAACCCTTCGGGGATTACAGGCGTCATGTTATGTTACTAATTAAAATAGTATTAAGTAACAATTTATCTCTACTCACTGATAAATGTATCCATATTAATTAACATCATTCTTTTCACTCAGACGGACAACATTTAGATTTCAGGCCTTTTTCAACGCTACGCGTATTATCGCAGGCTACGGTGTGACAGGCGGCCGCTCTCTATTGTGACCGGAACGCCATAATAAGTATTATTCCATGTTTTCGATGGCTCCTGTCTACCTTTCAGCGAAGAAATAAAGCTCTTTAATACCAAATCGATGCTTTGTTCTCTTCTTATTTTTGTGCTTTTGTTAATGTTATATAGATACGTAAGTAAAGAGTGAGGGACGAATTTACGTAGGAAAAGTGTACCGAATTACAAAAAAACTGATGAGTCTTGAAGATATTGAAATTTTATCCGTATCTTTTATTATAAACCAGTATTCTTCCCTTTTGATAAATCCCTTTTCATTACGAAGATATAATACCAAATGTATTTTAATAGAATACCAGCTGTTTTTTTTTTTTAAGTTTTCGTTCAAAATGTGAAAAATGGTTTAGAAAGTGTTTAGTTAAAATTACCGTCACCGCAAATTACCGTTATTATTAGTTAAATACCTAAGTGACCTCAATGAGATCAGTGGTGGCCCAGTGGTTACGGCCGCGACTTACGAGTTGTAGGGCGTAGGTTCAAACCCGGACAGGCGCAGTACTTTATTTCATCACCACTGCTCCCAAAACGGTGAAGGTTTCATCGTTTTGGGAGCAGTGGTGGCGATGTTTTCATCGTGAAGAAACCGGCATGTCCTAAAACCAAAAATTCGAAGATATGTGACATCTACCAAACCGCACTGGGCCCGCGTGGTGGATTACGGCCCACTCGTGGGAACATTATAGGCTGATTATGTAAGTGACCTCAATTGTTTTCACATAAACTTTCACTACTTAAATCGACAAAAACCGAACAAAAGAAACTTGAAAAAATAAGTCAATGAAAGCCATCGACAGTTTTAAATAACACGAAAGAGAAATAAAGAAGCTTGCGAAGTACCGCGGCGAAGTAAGTAAACTAAAGAACAATTTGCATGGCCTGTCTTTCAGTCTTCGGCATACGTTCGGCAACAGGTCGCCGATTTATCCGACCGGCTGACACGATGTCGGTTAATGGAAAAATGTGACATTAAGCCGGCTGTTTTTAAGCCACCGCTCAATCGGATGAGTTATGGAGTCGGAACCGATGATCGAAGATGGGAATTTGTCGGTTCGTTGATTTTGTAAGATTTATTTTATTTTCTTAGCGAGACATCTTGAAGAACAGCAAGAAGTATTCCGAGGCGTATATTTGTAAATGTCTATGTTGTACTTTTTTATATATATATATATATATATATATATAATATTAATTTATTCAATTCAATAAGGTGCATACATTATAAATTAATAACTATTTTAAATGAGCTTATTCTAGCAAAAAATCGACAAGACATCTGTGTCTGACCTAGATAAATTAATTATCTGTATCTAACACAACAGTGCTCTTTCCTGAAATATACATTTTTAAAACTTGCAAATTCAATTGACCTTACACAAAATTTATTTATTTACATAACCAAATTACAAGATGATTATTAACATTAACTAAATTAAATTAAAACTAAGTTAAGCCTAAAAAAGGCCCTCGGGGCATTGTACCGAGGATGCTGGCGGCATTTCCTCGCTGAATTGCAATGCTGATGCGTTGCGCGAGAAAGCCGCCAGCTTTTCGGTCACCAGTTACATAATTCAATTTACTTTAATTATAAAATAATTATTATGGTAATTTTTATAACAACTAGGAGTAGATAAAAATAAAGTGGTGATATATCTGTTATGTATAAATAAAGTCGCTTTTTGTGTCTGTCTGTGGGATAAACCTAACTAATATTGTAAATGCGAAAGTGAGTTTGTTTGTTACGCTCTCGTGCTAAAACGGCTGGTCGGATTTGGATGAAATGGTGGCACATGGCACATGGCACCTGGGTAGACCATGACCTGGGTTAGGACATAGAGTTTTTTATCCCGGTAATACGTTCCCGTGGGATAATTTCCGTCCTCCACCCGGGTTATGCCGCGAGAGAGAAAAGACATAATTATATTTAGCTAGCTAAATATAATTATGTCTTTTTTTGGTATTATATCTTCGTAATGAAAAGGAATTTATCAAAAGAGAATAATACTCAGCAACTAGCATCTAACATCCAGACGGATTATAGAGGAGGTAAATGTCTGTAGGTACCTACAGACATTTACCTCCTTTAAAATCCGTCATGATTTCCAAATATTTAATAAGATTTGTAGTAATTTTAAATACTAAATATAAAATTTAAAGTATGTGATTTGTCATGAAGTTTAAACGTTTTGACAGTTACCGTAAAAGTACTGTTTTTTTAACAGAATGGAATGGAAACATGATATTTGGGGCATCAGGTAGTTCATAAGTCAATTCTGTTCGAGCCTCGGAACCAGAAGGTTGTTTTCAAGATGTGTAAAGTCTATTCTGATATTATATTGAGTACCTACCTAATTCAATAATTTTGTATGTGTCCAAGAAATATTCATAATGAAAAGGCGTTTCATTACAGTACTGTATAGAGGTTTTGTCCGGTTGGCTGTGAAAATCGACCTTCCCGAATATTTTATAAGTTGATGTTAAAATAAAATTAGATAAACACTGTTCATATTTAATTTTAGAAGATAGAAAAGAATAGAGACTCGGCTTGGAGAGCTGCCAAGGCGCTTCATGTAAAATGTTATAGATTGATTTAAAAATATATATTATATTATATTATATAATATATAAATGTATTATATGTTATTATATATAATACATAAATATTACTACATGTTTTTAAATAATTACGTAATTAATACTAAATAGGTAGGTAATCATTTCATTAATAATCCCGGTAGGTAAGGTTGCGGAGTCCTTATAGTCAAACTCCAACTCAAAGCATTTTTCGTCATTTGATCGTTTTCTCGTTGAATTTATAAATAAATGTGAGGACGATGTAAAAAAAAAAATACACGTCCATAGTACAACAAAATAAACAGAATTAACTATTTTATACTAATATAATTAAAAATAAGCCGAGGCATCTAAGAGTTGACCAGTCCCAACTGACGGCGCTCGTTTACGAACATGACGCATGGATCAGCACCATTCAGCTCAACCATTTTGAAGGGAGCTAAATTATCCAACACCTAATACATACTCGTTCCACCGTATCATACGCCCTTTATAAAAGCAGATACCCATCGTCAGTAGATACACAGCATGGCGGTGCCTGCACCAACAAATACCCATACTCGTATAACAGTCGACAATTCGACATTCAACCTACCCTTGTTAGCGTAATGGTCGATAATTAAATTAATTGACCGAAACTACACAGTATAGTTTTCAGATAATTTCAACATTTTAATTAAGATCGTATGCGTAATGACGGCATTATGGTTATTAATTTTCAAGTATCGGTTACGATTTTATTTATTTAATTACTCGATAAGTGGTTATTGTTTGCAGTGGAATTTTTGATGTTTGTAAGTGGTGATTAATTAATGAACTTGTAATGTAATATATATTTCATGAATACAACATGTCCCGGTATATTAATATTAATTTATTTAACTTTTTTATTGTATAAAACATTTTTTTATTTATTAAATTAATTATACCGATTAAGGGAGAAAATTGTGGCCAGAATACAAATCTACGCACGCACACAGTCGCACACGTCTTAGGGTCTAGCGTAGTGGATCGCCCGGAGGACACGTTGGAGCATACGGTGGAGGTATCCAGTGCTGGGCACGCCACGATTGCGGCGACAAGTCCCCTCTTTGAGGAGTGGCTAGAGAGGCGCCACGGCGTCCTCACCTTCCGCCTGACGCAGGTCCTCACCGGACACGGCAGCTTCGGGAGGTTCCTGTGTCGGATAAGGCGGGAGGAAACGCCCGGGTGTCACCACTGTGTGGATCGCCCGGAGGACACGGTTGAGCATACGGTGGAGGTCTGCCCAGCTTGGGCAGAGCACCGCCGTGTCCTCGTGGAGGCGATCGGCGGCGGAGATCTCTCTCGTCCGGCCCTGGTCCAGGCCATGGTAGGGAGCGAGGGGCATGGGAAGCCGTCACCTCCTTCTGCGAAGCAGTAACGCTCGCGAAGGTGGAGGCGGAACGGGTGAGTGAGAGGCAAACTTCGCGCCCTCACGCCCCTAGCCGCCGCAGGAGGTGCCCTGGGCGTCGGGAATCCCAGGCCGATTCCCAGCCACCGTAGGCGCGGACTTGCGGGCGGTGAGCAATGGGTAGCTCGTCATCCGATAAGGACCAGGCCCGGGTCGACAGCGCGTTGTGTTCCACGCGCGCCTCGAAGAGATGTCAGCACAAGTGTATGGGTCCGCTAGGGCCGATGCCTGCCGGGGTCTCGCGAAAATTCGAAAGGGATACCGTGGCCTCTGGCAACACAGGCAACGGAAGGAACACGGGTGGGTTTTAGTCAGTAAGAGTCTGACACACCCTCCCCGCTCCACCCAGATCTGGAGAAGTTATTTGATGAATTACAAACGAAACAAATAAACAAGTTTCTAGCGCAGTACGTACTTCCACCATTTGGTTAGTTTTGACTGTACATCGGAAATGTGACTGTAATTTACTTGATTTTTAATTATTTTTGGGATTTAAAAGTACTTATATTAAAAATAACAGAAATCGATTCAGTAATCGGTTCTGAACAAACTGCTTTCGTAATGTGCATTGATTTAGTTACAAAATGTATAATACCATTTTATATTAATAATAATACTGTTGAGTTTTCAAGGTTTTAGATTAATATAAGATAATGATGAAATGTGTTACATGAAATGTAACACATTTCATTATCTTATGCAGTTCAGAAAATAAAGAGAATTGGCCTCTGGATATATCCATTGCATGTCAAAGAAAATACTTTAAAGTTATAAAGTATCCTGAAATCATAGATAGGACAAAATAAGATGAGAGCCGCGGTCCCACGGCCTGTCGCGGCCTGGCGCGCAGCCACATCTGTCGAGGCCAATGCCGAACATTACCACCACAGGCCTCATCGGATTGACGCTTCCCACGGCCTGTCGGCCTGGCCTGGCGTGATCGGGCCAGTGAGAAATCGGGCTGTGGGAGCGCAGCATAACCTAACTAAAGGACGCCTTATAAAGATTCATATAATATCACGCCTGTGATTCTCCGAAGGGTTAGGCCTTCGGAGAATCTAAAACCCTTCAAAGCTTAGTATGTACATCCACATTTCGCCAGTTATGTTTAAGTCCCATGTAATAGCGGGTGAGCCTATTGCCATCAACCGGACACAAATCCAGACACTGGGCTGTTACTGAGAAATTCCTCATAGAAAAACCTAATAACACTCTGCCCGACCTAAGAATCGAACCCAGGACTTCATGCTCAGCAGTAGCGCTTGTGACCACTAGACCAACGAGGCAGTTATGCGATGAAAAGATTCATGTGGATAGAATTGACTTGATGTTAAAAGCTCCCGCAGACAGGCGCGACGCAACACTGGTAGCACAATTTCTATGAAAACTTCATGGAAAGTGTCGCGCCAGTCTGTACGAGCCTTAAAGCGGTCCGTCAATAACCACTAAAAGTACCTAAGTCAATAAGACACATGCCATAGCTCTGATTAGGCTGACAGCTAGCTACACTACTCACAATTATATAGATATATTATGTAGGTAGGTATATGTTAATTTTTTGCGTTATACGTGTATATTTAACATTTTAGTTTAAGGTAGATCCACAAAATGTCATTCGCGACCATAACAAATACATATCTAAATACAGAATTATAATCATGAGAATCATTAATACATCTCTCTAAGTTAGATTTGATCTAACTCAGAGAGATGTATGATGAGTCATATTTTGATCAAGATACAACAGAGGCGTGCTGTCCATAGAGGCAATTATGCCTAGCCTACCCTACCAACAACGCTAATTGCATTTATTTTAAGTATGTAATACAATAATACAAAATATATAATAAAAGTTAAACTCCTGTTATAACACTTATAGCAACTTGTCACGCCCGCAGTGTGACGTAAATCACAGTTCGACGGAACTCGGTACACACTATTTATTAGGCAGGCACTCGGTCAGCCTAAATCGCATTGATAAATTTACGCACACTGGTTTATATTTTCGCGTGTATGAACGGCACACAATAATGAATGGTTTATATTATGGGCGTAATTACTGTGACTGGAGCTGACAACCGCGTGCTATTATTGGCTGTGTGTAAAGTCAAGATTTAATTAATGAAAAGGGTTCCCAATTTTTGGACAGTTCCGCGAATTGCGGGGAATTGTCCAAAAGACACGATAGTTTCCTTAAAGACTAATAGAGACAATTAAAAAAACAGGGTGGTATTGTCGAATTTATACCTTCCAAAAAATGATAAATTGTAAGGAATAGCAAAAGCCCTATAAAAATAATTAAAAACTTCATATTTTTTTATTTTTCTCCTCATATTTGGGAAATTTCGTTTTGATTTTTGGGTAGTTAGGAAACTAAGTTTCGGTAATCCTGGAATGTATTATCCGGAAAATTTTGGTAGTCTTTTTTGTGGAAGAATACGGTATGACGATGATACAATTTTAATTGGTAGTGTTTTTTTATCGAGAAAATAGAAATTATATTTTTGTAAGGGAAGCTTATTGTTTCATGTGACACGCAATTTATATCCGATCTTGAATGTTTTGCTTTTTTATATCTTATTAAGTTATAAGTAATTCGTTTTGAAACGTAAAGTAGTGTAAATATTATTTGTTGTGTTAATAATTTTTTATTTACCTAATCATAGTGTTGTGTTGTGAAGTTTGCGCCGATAATGTGTGTTTGTTAGAAGTTAAAAGCAGTAAGTTTTCGCAATTGTCGTGTGCCCGAATTACGAGAATTAATTCAAAAATATGATAATTCATCTCATACTCGTCATTTCAATCCTCAAAATTATGCAACATATAACTGGCTGTGTGGCTGTATACACACAAATAAGTTATTTTGTTTAATACTTCCAGTAAGTGGAGTGAGGGATATATTGATTTGCATAATTCTCATTCCTCGGCAAAAAAGCATGAACCTTGAATAATGTGGGGAGTTTTGTATTTGACGGCGCATTGCTAGCGCCATCTATTGAGATACGTTGGAACGAGATTTGACAACTGTCAGTCTGGCGGAGCGTCGAGGCGATGGTCAGCGCGGCCATGTTGAACGTCAGTTGTTTTCCGGACGTCAACGGCGAGTGCACCACGTATCCGACGAATCGCTTTTGTTCCGCGTAATCTAGTCCCTTTTTGTCTCAAAAATAATTAAAACCGATTGATTGAGTGATTTCCTAATTACTAGTGAATAGATTTTAGTGAAATTCTGTAAGGAAGATATTTTGTGCGAGTAAATAACTTTTGATTGTGACTCAAGTGATTCTTTGTTGGTTCCTACCCACATTACCACTTATTGAAGACATGGCCGATTCTGATAATGACGGGCGTCTGCCCATATCAGAAGTGGGATCCCATGTGCTACCGACCGAGGAAAAACGACCGCCTGACGAAAATAGCGCCTTGAGGTTGTTGAGTAATATGGAAAACCTACTTACTCGTATGTTAGCAACGTCGCAACCGCCAGTGGCAAGTGCTAGCGCCCAGTCTAGTGCAGTGCAGCTCGTACAGTTTAATCCAGAAGATGCTGACGCGGATATCGAAGGTTGGTGCAAGATTACAGAACTTATAGTCATGAGTAGACATCTAGAGGGCGTGGACTTGCTTCTGGCTCTTACCGGTGCACTAAAAGGCCGCGCAGCCTCTTGCTTGACCAAGTTAAATTTGAATGAGCTTACATGGGAGGCTGTAAAACAAAGTTTAATGGCCAGATTTTGTAGACCGAAATTATTTCAAGACTACTTTGATGAAGTATTGAGATTTCAAATTGGAGCAAAGGAAACCGCTTCAGAAACTGGCCTACGCTTGTGGAATATAATCGAATGTATACCTAAGACCCGAATGCCAGAAGATGTTATAACAGGATTCGTCATATCGGTCTTATGTCAGAAGGATGGTTTGATACGCCGTGAGTTAAACGCTCATGCTGTCACTACCAAAGCTCAGCTATTTAGAATCTTAAGCAGCATTTCACTAAAGCGAAGATCGGAGGTTACTGAAATCCATGAACCTGATTTCAAGCGACCTAGAATTGCGGACGCAAGATTTCCCGGTAAATGTCATTGGTGTGGAATCCCTGGACATCGGCAAGCCGACTGTAGAAAGCGACGAGAAGATTCTTCTGTGAAGACTAAACAGCAAGATCCCTCAACTGCCGCACGTGCCCCCGAGAAGACTTCGACCGTAACCTGCTACAATTGCGGTAATCCAGGACACATATCAACGAATTGTCAAGAAAAGGGGAAAGGTGGTGGAGTTGCTGCAAGGAAAGAGGTCAATCTCTGCGAACAACGGTTGTCGAGGGGTACCTTGAGGACGTCATCCGGTGAGCCAGTCTCTTTTTTATTCGATAGCGGATCGTCTTGCTCTTTGATAAAAGAAAGCTTCTCTAGTAAGTTCCCAGGTACTGTGCACAATAATCTCGTGTATCTTACGGGCATTGGCGGCGATGAAATAAAATGTACGTCACAAATTTCGAGTGAGGTAAATCTTGGAGAAATATTACAAATCTTGACGTTTCATGTAGTACCAGACTCTTGTCTTATGGACCCTGTTATAATAGGTAGGGACATTTTAGAAAAAGGTGTGAGCGTCAAAATTAATAATGATAACTTAACATTTCATTTTGAGGAACAAGCTAATGTTTGTGAGTTGATTGCTACCCAGCCAGACTTTACCCAGATAGATACGGATTTAACAGGTGATGATAAAGATGCCCTTATTAAACTATTAAATCAATATGCTAGCTGCTTCGTAGAAGGTGTTCCCCATAAGCGCGTGAACAGTGGAGAGTTGGAAATTGTTTTAGTAGACCCACATAAAACTGTACAAAGACGCCCATATAGGTTAGCGCCAATTGAAAAGCAAATTGTTAGGGAAAAGGTTCAAGAGCTTCTCGATGCGGGTGTAATTCGGGAAAGCTCATCACCATTTGCCAGTCCAATTCTCTTGGTGAAAAAAAAAGATAACACCGAGAGAATGTGTGTCGACTATCGGGAGCTTAACTCAAATACACGACCTGAACACTACCCCCTCCCTCGTATTGAGGAACAAATAGATCAGCTCCGTGGTGCCCATTACTTCACATCCTTAGATATGGCCTCAGGATTTCACCAAATTGTTATCCACCATGACTCAGTAGAAAAGACAGCGTTTGTAACGCCCGAGGGGCAGTACGAATATCTCGCGATGCCCTTTGGTTTACGCAATGCCCCTTCGGTTTATCAGCGCTGCATCACAAGGGCTGTCCATCAGCTGAAGGATAAGCCTTTGATTTACATGGATGACGTATTGTGCTACTCTGATGACATAACCGAGGGTCTTAAACGTCTTAATGAAACCTTAAATGCTCTCTCTACCGCTGGTTTCTCATTAAACCTTAAAAAATGTAAGTTTATGAAAAATAAAATTGATTTCTTGGGTTATTCTCTCCAGTGCGGAGAGGTGGGACCAAACTCGCGCAAGATACAGGCTTTAATAGACTCTCCCCAGCCTAAAACTGCGACGCAAGTACGTCAATTTTTAGGTCTTGCGTCATATTTCCGAAAATTCATCCCTGGATTTACAAACATTGTTGGCCCGTTGTATCCCTTAACAAAATTGAAAGGTCCCGTAAAATGGGAAGAAAAACATGAAAAGATCCGTAATACCGTTATAGAGATACTTACCTCCGAACCAGTTCTGATGATCTTTGACCCGGACTTACCCGTTGAGTTGCATTGCGACGCCAGCTCCGAGGGCTATGGGGCAATCCTAATGCAGAAAAAGAAAGACCTGCCTCATGTTGTAGAATACTTTAGCAGACGTACATCTGAAGTAGAGTCCCGCTACCATTCGTACGAACTAGAAACGCTGGCAGTCGTACGAGCGGTAGAACACTTCCGTCATTATTTATACGGCCGACGCTTCAAGGTTTTCACGGACTGTAACTCACTAAAAGCATCGAAATCTAAAACTGATCTAACCCCACGTGTTCATCGCTGGTGGGCGTTTTTACAAGCCTACGATTTTGACATCGTATATCGCGAAGGTCGTGGCATGGAACACGCGGATTACCTCTCTAGAAATCCCTTGCCAGACCCGAATAGCTTAGCTTCCACATCGCACGTTTCTTCAAAACCCACAGCCAAGACAATACATTTTGTAGAATTGCATCAGGGTTGGCTTTCTGTAGAACAAAAACGTGATGCAGAGATCCAAGACTTGATCAACAAGCACAATAATAACGATTTTCCCGAAACGGTTGGTCAGACATATGACGTTAGGGATGGCATTCTTTATAGGAAGGTTGTAAGAAACAAGATTATTTCATGGCTGCCAGTCGTCCCTCGTTCCTTAGTATGGACATTGATCAATCACGTTCATAATGAATTACAACATCTGGGTAGTGATAAAACACTGGACAAACTGTATGAACAGTACTGGTTCCCTCAGATGTCCAAGTGCGTTAGGAAATTTATTGACTCGTGCATTGTCTGCAAAGCATCAAAAGGTCCCTCAGGTGCTCAGCCTGTGCAGCTACACTCCATTCCAAAAGTTTCGGTACCGTGGCACACGATTCATATAGACTTCACCGGGAAGCTAAGTGGAAAAAGTGACCGTAAGGAATATTGTTCGGTAATTATTGACGCGTTCACTAAATACGTGTTATTAGAGCATACCTCTTCATTGGACGCAGCCAGTGCAGTTCGAGCCCTTAAAAATGCCGTTTGCCTTTTTGGAGCACCTAAGCGCATAATAGCCGATCAGGGCAGGTGTTACATTAGCCAGGATTTTAAGAACTTTTGTTCAGAATATAATATACAGCTGCATTTTATAGCAACGGGCTCCAGCAGGGCAAACGGGCAAGTAGAACGCGTCATGCGCACCTTGAAAAGTTTGCTAACGATTATCGAAAACGATCCCAATAAAGCGTGGCGTGACGAGTTAGGAAATGTTCAGTTAGCGCTTAATAGTACTAAGTCTACAGTCACCAAATTTACGCCAACAGAACTCATGTTCGGTATCCGTTCCCAATCGCTAGGTATGTCGAAAATTAGGTCTTCCAGTCCAGATCCAGAACAAGAACAGCG
This sequence comes from Atethmia centrago, assembly GCA_905333075.3. Taxonomy (NCBI): domain Eukaryota; kingdom Metazoa; phylum Arthropoda; class Insecta; order Lepidoptera; family Noctuidae; genus Atethmia; species Atethmia centrago. Next base: position 21,258,511 of record HG995374.1, on the reverse strand, counting down.
AATCGACCTTGATTCAGCTAGGCAAGATGCGTCTAATAACATACAAAGGGCAGCCGCATCCGATACTCTACGATTTAACCAAGGTCAAGCCACTATCAAGCCGTTTTCTAAAGGCGATTTTGTATTTATCAAAAGCAGTGAACGAAACCAAACCAAATTAGATAGGAAGTTTAGGGGTCCTTATGTAATAACCGCAGTATTAGACAATGATCGTTACGAGTTAAAAAGCATAACTGGTTCACATCGTACTTTTAAATACGCGCATGAGAACTTGCGTGCAGTACCTCGGGGCCATGACGGGTTAGTTGAAATATCTACTAGTTTGATGATCGAGGAGGAGGCCATGACGGCGCCGGAAAACGTTGAACTCAATAATGGTCACCCCGACAGTCTAAGTAGTTCTGATACATTAACTGTAAGCTCCGATACCCTTTCCGCAGGATCAGACACACTTACAGCAGAGTCTGATACCCTTAGTAACATCTCAGATCATGAAATCATTGAGCATGAAGTCCAAATTCACGCAGAGCAAGACAGTCCATAACTTATAGGTATGTGTAATCTGTAAGCATTATTTGCATGAAGTCTACTATGTTGACTATGTTGGGACGTTGGGAGCAGTTATCGAATAATATGAAGGTGGTCGAAGGGATAATGTCGTCCGGGCTATGCAGCTGATAGCAGCTGGTCGAGGGGACACATTCATCCGGTCCAACCTTAAGTGTTAACTGGTCGTAGGGACAGTGTCGTCCGGGTCATGCACGAGTGGCTGGTCGAAAGGACGCACCCGTCCGGTCCAGGTTAATATAGTGTGGAAATTTGATCGCAACACGACGGTATCGTCCGGGCCAGACCTGAGGGTTGGTTGATAGGACATGCTGATCGGGTTTACAGTGCATTGCGTGTTAACTGTTTAGAGAAAGGTGCCGTCCGGTCCATGAGTGGTCGAAGGGACACACGCTTTCTTTTATTCTTAGACAGTTAGAGTCAGTATGAGAGTAATGTTATGTCTAGCAGTCATAGTTTGTCAGGTTGGGCGAGCGGGTAGATTTACTGACACTCGTTCGATTGATTGTGTGATTGTTACAGGGCTGCAATCTGATGCGCCCGAGGACGGTCGAAAGTCAGTCCGGCCGTGACGGCGCATTGCTAGCGCCATCTATTGAGATACGTTGGAACGAGATTTGACAACTGTCAGTCTGGCGGAGCGTCGAGGCGATGGTCAGCGCGGCCATGTTGAACGTCAGTTGTTTTCCGGACGTCAACGGCGAGTGCACCACGTATCCGACGAATCGCTTTTGTTCCGCGTAATCTAGTCCCTTTTTGTCTCAAAAATAATTAAAACCGATTGATTGAGTGATTTCCTAATTACTAGTGAATAGATTTTAGTGAAATTCTGTAAGGAAGATATTTTGTGCGAGTAAATAACTTTTGATTGTGACTCAAGTGATTCTTTGTTGGTTCCTACCCACATTACCACTTATTGAAGACATGGCCGATTCTGATAATGACGGGCGTCTGCCCATATATTTATAACTTTTGTTTTTACAGGATTATTTTCAATGTTTTTTTTTTTCAAATATTAGAAATCAATAATTACTACTTTGAGGGTCATCATATGTAGAGCGAGTGTGTCTGTATGCGTAGCTTACCCTCTGTAGAGAACCAGTGCTACCATTGCGGACGGACACACATCCACCTGAAGAAGTATATAATTCATATTTTTCTTGTTCTCACACACATTTTTATTTCTCCTTTTGCAGGTCTGCTGGAAGAAATTTCTTAAGAAATAAGCAGTAGGTACTCTTTGTACTAAAATTATAATTATGTCGTATATCTATGTATTTTACTGTGTGTACACAAATAATAACACTTCCTCTCTCCTTAAACATCGTCATTACTTATTATAGTTCTTGCTTGTTTCATGTTAATGATTTTATATGTATATGTATATGTATTTGTGTAGATAAGTTATGATATAAGTTATGACTACCTGCAGTATTCTCTCCTTCTCCCTTTAATCCATCCAAAGGTTGTCTGTAAAAGATCAATTTTAGCGATAAGACCGCCCATTGTGTCACCCCTTGTAAAATCTCAACATTTATATCTGTAATTTTTATGGTGTATATAATAAAGAGTATTCTATTCTAAGTAAATAAATATAGTCCTCTTCACCGTGTCCGGTGAAAGCGATCCTGACAAATTTTCTTGCCTATCGTGAGCTCTCTAATGACTTGCAAAATCAATGTTGGTCTTGAAAACCCGGTCACACACCGTGTACAGAGGAACTGAATCTGAATCACATATTACAGCTAAACTAGGTACATAGCTTCCACAGCCTCAAACATCTCCAAACAAAGCTACTCACCCCGTCTTACAATAATTGAGACTCATCGACATTCGACAATCGCGATGTCCGTCATCCCTTCATTGTCCATGTGGGCTCGGTCCCCATTGTATGGCCGATTGATTACAATTCCCATTGACAATGTTGTATACTAATGGTTCGAACACAGACGTGTATGATGAACGTATATGAAGCTCTGATCCGATTAATATCGCATATTATGTTAAGTGGTATTGTGTAAGAAGAATCGCTTTGATGTGATGTGATGTGATGTGATGTGATGTGATGTGATAGTTCTTGTGATCTAGATCTTAATCTTGTTCTGCAGGTCTGTTCAGTAAAAAACTTACCTTTAAAATTTTGATGAAGTGAGCTTGAAGTGATCTGTCATTCCAGAATTATAATAATATTCTGCCTGTGCAGGATAGACCAGCTGGTAGTCTGTTGCAAGTGAGATAGTAATTTTAAGCCGCTTAAGTACTATAATTTAAAGATGATTTTAATACGTTTAAAAGAAATACCCATTTTGTTTGTGACCCCTATCTGTTAAAATTATATCAGGCCATAAACGTTTAGGGCGGTTACGCACTGTATCCGATCCGAATCCAGAGATGTCAGTCCGAAATAGCCATAGTACTATTTGTATGAGGGGTTGCGCACTAGATCCGAACTCTGTCCGTTCGAATTTAGAAAATTCCCAATTCGGATTGAACTCGGATCTTGAATTCGGTTTCGGAACGGATGCCGTGCGTAACTATTCTATAATGAATACGCCACACATGAAAATTGTCTAATTTGCTACTTTTTACATCAGACAATTTCTTATGTAAACTTAACTTCAAAGCATGTATTTCAAAAAAACCAATTACAGGCATTTTTAAATTGTCAAGAGGTCGGTCAGTCAGAAAGATGAAGCTAGTTGCCCATTCCAAAGCGTAGTAGGTACCTATGGAGAAGAACGTGCAAGAAACTCCACGGACACTCTTTTAAATCAACATAATACAGTAACAAAATATTGTTTTCATCATTCATTTTGAAATTGTACCCGTGAGAACGATGCAAAACGTAAAAGCGTCAGTAATAAAAAAAAAACAGTTAAAAAATATTAAAATTAAAATAAGCCGTGGCAGCTAAGAGATGACCAGTCTCTACTGACGCCGCCCGTTCACGAACCGACGCATGGATTAGCACCATTCAGATCAACCATTTTGCAACAAACGGTAAAGGGGGCATTGTTTCTAAGGACGAATTTCACCAATGAAACTGAACGCGGTCAGCATAATTATATAAACCGCATTCAAAAATGACGTCATTGTTATGGAATATTGACACTGACAGCTCTTGAACGCGGTTTTGATGTGCTGATCGTATTCAGTTTCATTGGTGAAATTCGCCCTTAGATCCTTTATAAAATAATGACAAATGGATACTTAATGGATAAAACATTTAAAAATAAAACAAATTAAAAAACAAAAACGCCGACTTCTAAAACACATAACTGAAAAGATTATAATCTATAGAATTTTGGTATCGTGGGGAGAAACAAAAGTTACACCATATTTCAGGTTTTTTATTGGTTAGTGGGCCTGGGATACCAAAATTCTGTAGATTATAATGCTTGTTTTTTTCTTTTCAGTTAGGTATGTGTTTTAGCAGTCGGGTTTTTTGTTTTTTAAATAATTTGTTTTATTTCAAGCATTTAGTTTTATTAATATATGGAATTGTCTTATTACTAGCTGTTATTTGATATCAATATTGTTGTAATTTATTTTAAAATTTTCCTCCTTTTTTGTATTTGCAGATGCAATATTTAAATATTATATAGCCTATGTCACTCCCACAATTAAGACGAATCTAACGACACCTCTTATGTTAAAATCCATCAAGCCGTTTAGGCTACAGAGCATGCCAAAGAAATACACATACATATGGTACATATATGTTGTAATATTTGTCGAAAGTAGGTATACATACTCTCGAAAAAGAACCCTCCTTCTGGAGCAGTAAAAACGATTACTATCCAAAAAACAAAACACAAGCAAAGACAACTTAAAAGTTACTCCACAAAATACATTTACGTTAATATTATTTCTCGGCCAAAACAAATACCCAAAGTGGGGAGTTCAGAGAGTATTCATGCAAAAATGTGTCTTGTCATCTAATGTACTTTGTCCACCACCACTTCTACCTAATGTGTGACAGTTTTCGAGTGTTTATACTTACTTTACTTGCTTGTCTCGCTGATATGTTACGGGGTGACCAGTCTCCTTTGTATTTAGGTCTTTTGAAGTGGTGACAAAAGACGGTGACGTTTTAAAATGCGATAGTGAATGTTTGTGGAAAATTATTACCCTTCACCAGACATCTAATCTATACTCATCATCTGCCTAGCCTTTTCAGAACAATGTTGGGGTCGGCTTCGAGCCTAACCAGATGCAGTTGAATACTATTATTTTACATGAAGCGACTGCCAATCTGACCTCCACAACCCAGTTATTGGGTAATACGCTACCCCTTGGTAAGACTGGCTGTCAGACTTTCGGGCTTCAGACGACCCGTAACGACTGTCAAAGATCCTCGAATGTCGACCGGGACCAACGGTTTAACGTGCTTAATGAAGCACTGAACGGTTTTGGTATGTAAAGATGGTCACCCATCCACAGACCAGCTGCGGCAAGCGTAACTTAACCTGATCGATCGACCCCTGCGGCTGTTATTAGTGTAAATACAGACAGATATATAAGAATGAACACTACGTCAATTTGCCATGTTATAACTAATAATAGCATGTCATACAACTGTCAAAAAATTACGGTTGTGAACTGAATTAATGGACAATTTGAGTTGTTAGTTTTGCTTAATCATTAACGTCCCTGACTTTACATTTGATGACAGCGTTTGACAAGCTTTGGGACAAAATAAATCTGTTTTCAATGGACGAAACAATATTAAATTAATCCAAGTTAGGTCTCGACTTAGCTGAACATAACCATATATATAGGTACATGCTGTAAGAGCCGATTAAGTGATTGTATTCGATATATTGCAGCTGATATACATGTGTTTAATGATAAGATCAGTACACGCATGGGGTGGTAAGAGGATAACTAAATAATCTACGTATTACGAATGCTATGCTCATTGTCTCCACTCGCGTGGTTCTTTGAAAATTTGTGACGTTGAACAGTCACACAACACTTAGAGCGTTTACGCCGTCCACGCGGTCCACGCGCTGTTTGGCTCGAAAACAGTACTTTTCGAACCCGTTAATAACTATAAAGAGAGCGAACGCGCCAACTCTACGCACACAGTTACGTCCGCTTATGTGTGAGTGAAATTTGCGATGAATTACCTAAACTTGACTTTCCGCGCTATAGCTTCTACAGACTGGGACGATATCGCGGGCGCGACAGCCGACAGGCAGCAATATGCCTGTCGCGACCGCGATATCGCCCCAGTCTGCAGAAGTCTCTAGACGTTAAACGCTCTTAATCGATATAAACAAATGAGATGTAGTATTAAGATTTGTCGTCCCGAGGTTTTAAGTAACTTTCAGTGGTATCAATATGGCGGACAATAAACTGTGGAATGTTCTAAATGTACTTGACGAAAATGTAAACAAATGGTTCGAAAACGTACCCGTGGATGCCAATTCGTAGTGCTACTTAAACCGTGAGTGCTTTGATTTTATTATTTGAATACCTACTTAATAACCCGAAATTCTTATTTTAAATCACGTTTCATATGACAGTTAAGGTTAATTTTATAACCTCTATTTTCATGATGTTTTTTCAATTGTAATTTAATAATTATCAAAGAAAAATTTTAGTAAAAAGGTGAAATATAAAATTGAAACCTTAATACAGATTATGTGTTACTAATTTCTAAAACCCTTAGTGAGAGTGATTGCGTAGTAATTTAAGTTGGTTTGTTTACATTTTCATCAGTTCCTTTTAGAACTGACTATACACTGCGATACTTACATAAGTTCTACGAAAGATAAATAGATAATTATCACTTTTATTGCAACGAGAGATCTTTATCAAATTAGAACTGTTATTAAGTTAATTAACTGAGTTTTACTATAACATACATACGTTAGTCTGATAGTGATGCCATATCACTTGGAGCATGAAATAACGGTGCTACTTAAATACCTGCCAATGAGACTGATGATAATTATATTTTTATCCATGTATACCAAGTTTTTTTCAAGAACAAAGCCTAGTTTTCCATTTGCGATTTAATTAGTTTTATAGGCATAACATACATTGCATTTTATTCTGAAATGTCAAAAGCAGCATGTTTTGGCATTTAAAATGACCTACCAAGTCAAAAAACGTACACTTCATGCTTCAATCAATCCTCTTTCATACGATGATATTCTCAGATTTACTCCCAACATAAAAATCCCGTGAATGACTGACAACTTTGTCAGTACCGCCATACTATCACGGAAAATTGTAACGTAGGTAACCAGAAAGGTGTATATCACGTAAAAATAAAATTTATATACGCTCTACCTCCAAAGAACGCCTACAAACAATGTTAGGGAAAATTCAATCTCGCAAAATAGAAAATATTTTTACGGTCAATGAATACCAAAGTGTGGATATGGCGGGTTTATAACGGTGAGCTTTATGTTGTCTACGGCAGAGTTTCCCAAACTAGGCCCCTGTTTTACGCACCCTTCCTAAGCTCCTATTCCTGGAAGAACATTTTCTTATGCCCAAAAAACGGAAATGGTAGATTATTTTCTGATGAGCTGATTATTTATTTGGGTAATATAAGTAGTAGTACCTCATTGGTCCAGTTGTAGTAAGCTCTACTGCTAAGCATAAGGTTCAGGCTTCGATTCCCTGTCGCGGGAAGGTACAAAAGGGTTACCGAGGCCCCTGGCAACACAGGCAACGGAAGGAATACGGGTGTGTTTTAGTCAGTAAGAGTTTGACACACTCTCCTGCTCCGCTCAGAGCGGGAGAAGCTATTTGATGATTTCCCACACAAGAAAAAGGCTTCGATTCCCGGGTTGTATTGGGTTTTTTCATTTAGAATTTCTCAGTAGCAGCCCGGAGTGTAGATTTGTGCCCGGTTGATGGCTATAGTGGGAGTGTACTGTAAGTACACACACCTCTGCCTTACCCTTCGGGGAATAAAGGCGTGATGTTAAGTTATGATTTTTACAAGTTTTAACTGCTTTTAAGACAGGTTTAGGATTCGATTCCTAGGTCGGAAAAGTCCGGGTAATTATATTTCTATAAAAAAAATCCTGGTCGAAGCTAGAAAATTTGTTCACTTACATCGTAATTACTAAGGAAGTGGAGTATTTCTAAGACCACATTGAGAAACACTGATCTTCTGTACCATGTGCCGCAGGTACCTACTACGTAGCTCGTGTAAGTGGCCGAGTAGTTTTCCTTGTAATCTTTATTTGAATACAAAATAGTTTACTGTACACCTTGATTGCTGAAACAAAGTAAATAGCAGTACATGGTTACATAATATACTACTTACAAATAATTAGAGTCCAACAACCCCTTCGACCCCCTTCCACAAGTCAACAATATTCATTCCGTAATTATATTATCCGTTTCGTAAAAACGCAGTCCCACGACTTTGCCATGAAGGTTTTTCTATTTATAGATTTTAATGTATATAATACATATTGGGTATTTATTTAGTTTCTAATTACAACACATACACACATGTATGTGACAACATTTTATATTAATTTTATCATTAATTAAAAACCGGCCAAGCGCGTGACGGACCACGCACAATGAAAGGTTCCGTAGTTGAGATTACTTGGGATGAATTTATCTCAAAACAAACAACATTGCAGTTAACATGTTCTCCCATACATACATATATATATATATATACACGTCACGGTCAATTGTCCAACTGCAAATTTAAGTTGGTCGACTATTACTCGTTAACTTGTAAAGCCTACTTAGCTGTGATAATTTTTCTTTTAATTTCATTATATTATTATGTACTACTGCCATGATATTTTTCACATCTTCATAAACAACCATTTACGTGGCAGGGTCTAAAGTGCTAATTTTTATTAGAGACAAGTGTGTCCCCCACACTTGACTCTAATAAAAATGAGCAGTTTAAAGCTTAATATTACGCAAACGGACACTTGAAACGAAAAATAGTGTTTACAGACCCGCAATATTTTTGAACGGTCTATCCAACGATACCCCATACCATGGGATAGACGAGAAAAAAAATATAATCCTCACATTACGGGCAGGGGAAGGTACCCTAAAAAAACCCAAATTACAGCTTTCTAGTACTAAACGTCTCTGAGCTACAGCGGGGACAGACAGACAGACGGACATGGCGAAACTATAAGTGTTCCTTGTTTACCTTTGAAACGCTAAAAAAGGACACACACTTCCTATGTGTTTATTTTTCTAGCGTATGGCACTCGTGGGTTGCAGCTGAAAATCAGCGTTAGGTGGTACATCTTGTGGGTCATCTGACATTATGCTGAGCTGGAGGCCCGTTTGGCATTACAATCATTGCTTTCTGTTTTTATTTTTGTTTTAAGGTGATTTTTTTTGCTGTAGTTCAAATAATCGCATTTTTCTTTTCTTCTTTCTAATTTACGCGGTTGAGCAGACGAATTTTTTAAACATATGAAATAATGGATTGTGAATCTCCTTAAAAATTAAGGGGATTGTGAGTGAGTTACGCAGTTAGGGAGACCGGGGTCGCGGGAAAGTTTGAAAGGGTTACCGAGGCCCCTGGCAACACAGGCAACGGAAGGAACACGGGTGGGTTTTAGTCAGTAAGAGTCTGACATACCCTCCCGCTCCGCCCACAACGGGTAATTTCTTACCCAAAAAGAAAAGGGTGCAGCTTACCTTTATCTTACTTTTAGCTGTAATTAGATGTAGATATACAGGCTAATTTATTATTACAATTTTGTCTTTCTGTTAGTTATGACATGTTGATTAGAGCAATCTCGAAAATGCTGCAGTCATCGGTTTTACCATCGATTACCTGATTCCTTTTAGAACCTATTTTCCGTTTGTGACTAATGCAAGTACCAGAGAAGCTTGTGTTCTCACGTTGTTAATAATTTTCTCCATTTTGTCACGTTGTTAGTTTTTTTCAAACAGTTGCAGCATTTGACCAGTCAAACTCAAACTCAAAGCATTTATTTCAAATAAACCAAATACAGGCACTTTTGAATTGTCAAGGGGTCGGTCAGTCAGAAACATGAAGCTAGTGACCCATTCCAAAGCGTAGTAGGTTGCTATGGAGAAGAACGGGCAAGAAACTCCACGGACACTCTTTTAAATTAAAATAATGTTACAAGAATATTGGTTACATCATTCATGTTGAAATTATACATGTGAGAACTATGTAGACAGACGTGCACGTTAAAAGTCTCCGTGATAAAAGATAAAGACAGTTGATAAATTAAAATAATCTGTGGCAGCTAAGAAATGACGGCGCCCGTTCACGAACATGACGCATGGATCAGCACCATTCAGCTCAACCATTCTGAAGGGAACTCAATGATCCAACACACACGCCACCACCAGCGAGACATTTGGGTAAGCTTGACATACTCTCAGCCGCCAGGGCACATCAAAGTCAATTAAAGGCGTACCCAGTAAATGGTAGCTTTATAGTAGGTACTAAGTGCTCACACATGTGCCATGCAATTATACAATACTAAGAGAATGAATTTATACAATACAAAGATTATTTTTATGATCTTCAGCAGCTCCACCAAATATTGTCGAATGCTAATCAATTAGTTTATGCGCTCTTGTGGAGCAGGACCAGCGTTGAGCCAAGCATTTTTGCCAGCGATGTAATCCCCAACTTATAATATGCTTGGCTGCATAGAATACTACGTATCTTCCTAATAGTTTTAACAGTGCATTGATTACTACGTATCTTCCTAATGGTCTTAAGTAATCTATGTTTGCTGACCCAGTCTACACTAGCGACGTCGGTCTGTTACAAAGCTCAGTAGTTACCAGACCTCCATTAAGGGACCACTCACTAATTACTAATCCATCTATACGATTCGGACGCATTGCATATATATATGTATACAGGGTGTCCCGTAAAGAATGGATAAGATTGAATTTGCATGTAATAGACCTTAAAGGCTCCTACATACTGGCGCGACTTGTCGCGCGACGCGTCGCGACACAAAGGCACCGCTAGTAGCCGATACACGCGGTGTCTTTGTGTCGCGTCGCGTCGCGCGACAAGTCGCGCCAGTATGTAGGAGCCTTAAGGCAGTTAAAAAAAAAAATATAGGTATATATCCCAAGTCGTACCTAAGAGCTAAGGTATGATTTTTGAAAAATTACTGTGCCATTCCTAGTCACATTATTTACTGCCTCTCTGTCGGAATTGTCAACGTACAATATTACAACAACAAATAACCGATGGAATTCATTAATTTTTGGTCGTGGTGAAGAAGAATGTAAAATAAAGTAAAAAAAGTTTGATAAAAATCTTGGGATAATATTTTTATTTTTGGTATTTTTTTAGAACGGACTTAAGGCCTATTATAAAATATTTCAAGATTATCCATTATTTACGGGACAGCCTGTATAGTGGACTACGTAGGTGTATATGTTGGACAGATTGCATCCTCTATTAGTATTGAGAATCGAGATCCGACGGAAACTCAATCGGTGGTTGATACTGAAACAATACGTGTAAAGGTTCGTGCAGACTGGCGTGATATCGCGGACGAGACAGCCAGCGCGACGCGCAGCACGATACTGGCCATTAAGTTTTCATAGAAATTGTGCTACAGGTGGTGCGTCGCGCCTGTCTGCGGGAGCCTTAAAGGTTGTACTATACCTACTATAATATTTCTTTGTGATATTGGGAGACCTATTTATTTTCTTTACTTTTATCATCTAGGGGTTTGGGATTGCCTAGCAGCGTACTTACATAATTGATATTCCTACCTACCGGCCTTGAGATCTATAAAAGTATAAAACGCAATGCGACGTTCTTTGTACCTTGCAGATAGGCTTTCTTTTGCTTGATTTATGTAGGGTATTTCTTGAGGTTTAACAGCAAAATCCTTCTGTCCGTGAAGAGTTTTTAGTAAATACAGTATCTTAGTGTAAAGCATATAAAAACTCAAAACCGTTTATTCAGGAGATAAATGGGAAGAAAATGGAACAAAAATCACAGCTACCTCCACGATATACCCAATAAATAATTTATCATAAATAATTATAAAACCCCATGTTCCAGATACGTTGAATCCAAGTATTAGCCGCTTTTGTTGTGTGGTTCTTTCAAGGAAAATTTTAAATCGATTCCCAGGCGCTTTCTTCGTTGGGAAACCAATCCCGGAGTACAATAAGTCCGTTTACAATGGCGGCTGTTATACCGCGATGACGAGACTTGCGACGATGCTTACAGCCCTTATGCCAGGGATTACGCTATTTACGTGTATTTACGTACCGCATACCGGTGTTGCGTACCCCTGGAATGTATTGGGGTTATTTTCAAGGAAGTTTCTTGACTCCTGAACTACTTTTTATTGAATCTGATTTTATTGAACTTGTAATTTGCTCAATTTCTACTCTCGTTCTATGGTGTTTAATAAAGTGTATTCTATTTTATTAAAAAATAACAGTTTAGGTTACTGTTCAGTCCTTAGGCCAATGATTACGCTATTTACGTACCGCGTACCGATGTTGCGTACCCCTGGAAAAAACTAGGGTCGTTTTGTTGTATGCAGGATTGAATAATTGACTCCTGAGGTACTTTTATGAATCGGTTGTGAAAAATTTACATCACCTTCTTAATTGCCCATCATGCACAACCGCCTGCACCTTCCAAGACTTAAACGAAGAAGTCCAGGAGGCTACTTACTGGACAGACATTTGAGTCAAATCTACTTTGGGTTATTTCGTCAGATCTACTCGTATAGTTGAAGCAGTAGGTACGGACCGATTTAAACTTTATGGCGGCTCGGAACATTAGGCGAGTCTCTGCGCAGTAACGAATACATGGGCCAGCGGGGGTGAGAGGTGGGGTACTGCGCCGCGAGTAGCGCACTTCAGAGCCGCCGTAAAGTTTGACGCGTACGTCGGTATTTTGTCGGGTCAACAATTAATGCTGAAAATAGATAGTTTTGATTGAAGCCAGTCCTTCCGCCACTATTTGCATTTTGGTTAGGTATTTTCATGAGTTCAACCTTGACAACCCAATTTTTTAAATTATCAAGTGTCTTACTTACGCGGGAAAGTTCGAAAGGGATACCGAGGCCCCTGTCGACACAGGCAACAGAAGGAACACGGGTGGGTTTTAGACAGTAAGAGCCTGGACACGCCCTCCCGCTCCGCCCAGAGCGGGAGAAGTTATTTGACAACTTACCACCCAAAAACAAAAATTATAAAATGTGTCTCACTTAACAAATGAGTCATTATCAGTCCGGACGGACGTTACCTACAATGATATATTATGTATACGCACCTTTATCATCATAAGATACCTAGGTACGTACATCCGTAAAGACTTCTGCTGACTGGGGCGATATCGCGGCTGCGACAGACATATTGCTGCCCGTCGCTCCCGCGACATTGCCCCAGTCTCTAGAAGCCTTGAGTCAATGCCCCATGCGAGATTAATACAAAGCCTATACAATCAAAATGAAAACCCATCTGACAATATGTCGATTGTATCCATTTTTGCATGAATTCTGGACACTATTCTGTGAACTGCGTTTCAATGTTCGGTATGTTGGTCATTGTCTGTCATGAATTTCATGTGAAGCTATGCGCTTGTCCATTTTCCAGGTCGCTCTTGTTAGATTCGACCCATATCCACTATTAAATACCTTTGTTGGCCTCTAATTGGAAAGTTTGTTCCTAATGAAATTGATGAATGAAATTTAGAGTTAAATAACTGGCAGGAGTCAGAACGGCGACACTGAATTGGGACTGCAAAGTAATCAAATCTAATTTGTTATGAATCAACAACACAGTGTGATGGGCATCATTTTCTATTGTATAACTATTAAAAACCGGCCAAGTGCGTGTCAGACCACGCACAATGAAGGGTGCCGTAGTTGGGATGAATTTATCTCAAAAACAAACTTAACATTGTATTTGAAAGATACATCTTCCATACATCGATATACGTCACGGTCAATTCTCCAACTGCAAATGTAAGTTGGTCGACTATTACCCGTTAACTTGTTAAACTTAGCTCTGATAGTTTTCCTTTTAATTTTGTTATACTTACTACTGCCATGATTTTATTCACATATCCAAAAACAACCATTTAGCTGGCAGGCGGGGGGACACTTGATTCTAACAAAAATGGTCACTTTAAAGCTTAATATTACGCAAACGGATCCCTGAATCGAAAAATAGTTTTCACAGACCCGCAATATTTTTGAACGGCCTATCCAACGATACCCCACACCGTGGGATAGACGAGAAAAAAATATCATCCCCATTTTACATGTAGGAGTTCAATATATTATTTCACCACTTTGTCGGCGTGATTAACATGTAGGCCCTTGCCTCTGAGCTAGACTGGGGGCAGACAGACAGACAGACGAACATGGCGAAACGATAAAGGCTCCTACATACTGGCGCGACTTGTCGCGCGACGCGTCGCGACACAAAGGCACCGCTTGTAGCGCTACACGCGGTGTCTTTGTGTCGCGACAAGTCGCACCAGTATGTAGGAGCCTTAAGGGTTCATTTTTGACTATGGAACCCGAAAAACAGGTACTATATTCAACAGAGATGTAAGCATCTATAAAAGAATGTACGCTTCAAAGAATATGTATTCGCGTATTCAAGGAACCAATGAAACGTAAAAAATATTTATACGCTCAGCCATTTACTTAATTTACGTTAACCTACTATAAATATCATTGAATTTCCGCCAACTGTTCATAAAGCCACCCCGGCTTAATTACTTTAACTTATTTATTATATTACACCGTCATGCTTGTCGCGTCCATTCATCACAAGATTTAACAAGAGTAAGTATTTTAAATTGATTTCGGAGAGTTTCGTCACGGATCATTTCGGGCGGGCCGGGTCCATTGTGCTCTTAACGACATTACAGCCAGAGACTCCAATGGATTGAATAACATTAATATTACTCAGTATTACTTATCTTCTAATTTAAAAAAGAGATTCTTTTTCTCGTTAAAAAAGTCGCTTTGTCGAACCCTTTTTTCTCATTGGAAAAGCGGAGACTTGATTCGTTGATAAAATACAAAGCTTTCGACGATATTTATCTTGTATTATTTCTGTCTTTCTTCGAATCATCTTCCCGTTTTTAACGAACGAAGTAGATCTGGGTATCTATTGCGTTTAACTTTTTCCACGATAATATGTATTTTTTACGTTTTCATTGAATGGGAATTCAAGTATTATTTTTCCTTTACGTATTCTTAACCAACAAAAGAGTTAGGCTCCCGCAGACAGGCGCGACGCGACACTAGAAGCACAGTATCTATGAACACTTCATGGAAACTGTCACGCCCGCGCTATTCTGCACGAGCTTTTAAAACTCTATAGGTACATGTAGCGACGCTAAAATTGTAAATAGGTTCGGAGGGAGTCTGTTGTTTTCCTGTAAGACTTGTTTATTTTTCGGTTTATTCCCTTTTCATTAAATTACATAAATAAAACTTTATTTCAGAGTAATTTTGTTAGTATTTAGGTGTTAGTAACAATAATGCTTAAGTAAACATGTTAGTATGATTACTTTTCACAAATCAATTATATTTTCAGACCCTTTTTTTGGGTGGGAAATTATCAAATAACTTTTCCCGCTCTGGGCCGAGCGGGAGTGTGTGTCAGACTCTTACTGACTAAGACCCACCCGTGTTCCTTCCGTTGCCTGTGTTGCCAGGGGCCACGGTATCCCTTTCGGACTGTCGCCCACCCAGTGTCCCTGAAAGGGCAGTCCACTCTAATTGCTCTATCGCTCTATTGAAACTATTTTCGATAAATATGATGAAAGTTATCTTATCCTTTGTGCTGCAAGTCGAATCCTGACATATCCTGGTTTCAGCGACTTGACATTTTTATATTGCTGCAACATATAAAGGCGTGTACGATCGAACGTACATTGAACACTTTGTTCGCATGTGCGTACCACTAACGAACACCAAACACTTTGTTCGACAAAAATGTTCGTGTCGATCCAATTTCGTTGTTCTGTGTGGAAGGTGTATGGTGTTCGTGTTCGCTTTGCTAATTTACGTCCACACGTACAAACCAAATCTTCGGTGTTCGATGTTCACCATGTTTTGTTCGCTCGTGCGTACACGGCGTCCTTCCCTTGTCACCTACAAATAATGGCATGATTTTCGAATAAATTTTAACTACTACGCTGAAATATTCGTAAATTCAAATCAAATAAAAGTTTTGTTTTAAACAAGTAGATCAGTATTCATCCAGTGAAATCCATTTGGTAATATAACTTTTTAAACATTTCCAAATAAGCAACAGTTCAAATGGAGCGAGGCGATAGACTTGCGGAGCGTGAAACCCTAACCAAACACGGATGATAGAATGTGCGAAAGAGGACTCGAAAACCTAGATGTTATATGTATTTACAGATATTATATCTTATGTATATAAAAATGAATCCCTATTTCCTTTGGTTACGGCAACACGCTAAAACGGCTGAACAGATTTGGATAAAATTTCTCACATGGGTAGACCCTGATCTGAATTAGAACCTAGCATACTATATTTTTATCCCGATATTTCCATGGGATCGTGACTTATGCGGGTGAAACCGCGGGGCGCAGCTAGTATTATATATATCTATTGTATACAGGGTGATTTTTTCGAAGTGAAAATTTATTTAGGCGCACTTTGCGCTCTTTCTGAATTTACTATTCAGAAAGAGCGTAAAGACTGATTACGAAACTGAATCGTCACGTTTGAGTCGATGATATTGAATCTGGTATGCTCGGCTCCAGTCGGTCGGTGACGAATAATCATGTATTTTCGGCGCTGAATCGCGTATCGGCTAAAGTCGTAAGATTTCACTTCTATCGTGTGGTAATAAGCACACACCCTATTTTGCGACTGGAAACAACAAATAAGTAATAGGAAGTTAGTAATAACACCACCATTTTTAATAAAATCATCAAACTAACATCTATTAAAAAAAACATAGAATAATTACTTTTTTGCAGATTAGGTAACATCAAGTAAAAATGTTTAAAAAGAAATGCTTCCGTTGCTCGATGCCTTTTAACATAATTTATTTTACTCATATACCTATTGATAAGTTATTGACTAACATTATTGTACCTACTTCTAACTTCAGGCATACCGTTCCGATACTCGTCCCAAGGAACTTTTCTGTGTATGCAACCAGTGTTTCTCATTATAAGTGTCTGTTTTTGAGAAATAAATGTCTTAAACCTTGAGATTCTACAGACTTTATTTCCTTTTGCTTGATTTCTTAGAGTGGAAGCGTGATATTAAAAAAAAAAACATCGTACCTAAAGACTTAAATTAATCCAGGCAGGTGTGACGGACATCAAAAATGTAATCTCTAGCCCGCGACTTCTTCCGCGTAAAATTTCGGCTCCCGACCCACCACGTCGCATCCCATCGCCCGCCCGCGCTTTTACTCCGTTTCGCTTACCGTTCTTTCTGCCTTTTCTTCTTTTTGCTCGGCTTCTTAAGGTCGCAGCGTGATGTTAAATAGCCTATAACCTCCGTCAAGAATTGAGCTATCAAATGCAAAAAGACATTTTTCAAATCCGGTAGTTCCAGAGTAGCGCGTTCAAGCAAACAAAGAAAAAAAATTGGTTGTCTGTAAAGTCGGTTTACAGACGATAATTTTATGTGATAACGAGAGGGAGATGCGTCGCAAGCCGAACGCTTAGGCCGATCGTGCCTCTCTATCGCTAGTTCCGCGCTCTCGCTTGCACGCTCGGCTCAGGCGGAACGTGACACTTTTTCGTGCATGCAGCCGGCGTTCATCAATTTATAAGACGTTATCACGTCAAAAATAAACAAACTACAGCTTAATTATATTGATATAGATCATTTCCATCATCATGATCATTTTGATATTTTTTTTTTTCTGACCTACCGTGATACAGTTTTTACTAGTACGGAGGTCAGTGTGAATCACTCTCTGACAACCATATATCCGCGCACGAAATGAGATCTTATTTTTGTATTGATATTTTTTTTTTGTCTTTTCTATATACGTATAAATTGTCATTCTTTTTTTTTTTTTTTTTTGGGTGAGAAATCATCAAATAACTTCTCCCGCTCTGGGTGGAGCGGGAGGGTGTGTCAGACTCTTACTGACTAAAACCCACCCGTATTCCTTCTTGTTGCCTGTGTTGCGGGGGCCTCGGTGACCCATAAGTACCTTCCCGCGACCCCAGCAGGCATCGGCCCTAGTGGACCCCTACTATGTGCTGACGACATCTCTATGAGGCGCGCGTGGAATACAACGCGCCGTCGACCCGGGCCTGGTCCTTACCGGACGGTGAGCTACCCATTGCTCACCGTCCGCAAGCCCGCGCCTACGGTGGCCGGAAATCCGCCCGGGATTCCCGACGCCCTGGGCGTCTCCTGCGGTGGCTAGGGGCGAGAGGGCGCGAAACTTGCCTTTCCCTCAACCGTCCCGCCTCCTCCTTCGCGAGCATTACTGCTTCGCAGAAGGAGGTGACGGCTGCCCATGCCCTCTCGCTCCGTACCATGGCCTGAACCAAAGCCGGACGCGAGAGGTCTCTGCCGCCGATCGCCTCCAAGAGGACACGGCGGTGCTCTGCCCAAGCCGGGCAGACCTCCACCGTATGCTCCACCGTGTCCTCCGGGCGATCCACACAGTGGTGACACCCGGACGTTTCCTCCCGCCTTATCCGACACAGGAACCTCCCGAAGCTGCCGTGTCTGGTGAGGACCTGCGTCAGGCGGAAGGTGAGGCCTCCTCGCGCCACTCCCATACGTGCGCGAGGGCTTTTGCCTCCAGATCCCATGGCGGCAATCCGGCAAGGAGGCTCGCTGCCTCACAGGAGACCGTGCGGTATCCCCGAACCATCCGGATGGCCATGACCCTTTGGGCCGCGCTCAACCGGCGGGCTGGCCGCAGCGCCAGAGAGCGCGCCCATACAGGAGCCCCGTAGAGGGCCATGGACCGCACGATCCCCGCGTAGAGCCTCCGGCAGGAGGCGTTTGGACCCCCTAGATTGGGCAGGAGCCGCTTCAATGCAGCGCCCGCCCGCTCCAGTTTGGGAGCCAAACGTCGGAAATGCTCCACGAAGTTCCACCGGCTGTCGAGGACGAGTCCCAGGTACTTCATCGTCGACTCGACGCCGATAGAAACCCCTCCTACCGTTATTTGGGACCCCAACGGTGGCGCGTTCCGAGGACCATGAAAACACATGGCCTCGGACTTGTGCAGGGCCACCTCGAGTCCCAATTGCCGGATCCTTTCGACGATTGTCGCAACCCCGCGTGCCGCTAATTCGGCCGCCGCCTGGTGCGACCTCCCCTGCGCCAGGACCAACGTGTCGTCAGCGTAGCACACTACGCTGACGCCGCTAGGGAGGTCGGCGCGCAGCACCCAGTCGTATCCGATGTCCCACAGATGCGGCCCCAGGACCGATCCCTGTGGGACACCGCACGACATCTCTTGCCGGTTCCACACTCCCTGGTGACCGGGGTAGATGACGGCCCTGTCCGTCAAATAGGCTTCGACCACACGACAGAGGTAGGTCGGCATCCGGTGATACCGGAGTGCCTCCCTGATGCAACTCCAGGGCAGGGTATTGAAGGCATTGGCGATGTCTAGGGACACCGCCAAGACGACCCCACCCTGGGCAACAGCATTCCCCGTCGTCAGGGCTCGCACACGCATGATGGCGTCCACCGTAGAGCGCCCTCTGCGGAAACCAAACTGGCTCTCCGCCAAATCCGGCCCCACCCGCACCAGCTGGCCGACGAGGCGGTCTGCAATGACTCTTTCAAAGAGCTTGCCCACCTCGTCGAGCAGCACGATGGGCCGATAAGCGGACGGAGAGTCCGCAGGGCGCCCTGCCTTCTTTATGAGGACCAGTTTCCCCGTCTTCCAGCGAAGCGGGAACTGGCCCCTCTCCATGCATGCGCTTAGGAGCCCCCTAAGTCGAGGCCCGAGAGCCTCCAAGGCCAGGACCCAGGCCTTCCCAGGTAAGCCGTCGGGTCCTGGGGCGGTATTTTTGGCATTAAGCCTGCGTACCGCCGCTCTCATTTCTACCTCAGTCACCTCCGGAGCATCGTCGTCGTCGTCGGCGGTGTGGTCCGCATCGGGCACCGCAGTAGGCGGAGCCATAGGTGGGGAGGTGTGTTCCCCTCGGGAAGGGAACAGAGCGCTCACCACGTCCTCCACAAGCTGGGGCCGGAGACTCTGCGTCAGCGGGGGAGCCCATGGGCGGAGTTTATCCCGCACCACTTTGTACGGGCGTCCCCACGGGTCCATGTCCAGAGTCCCCAGCGACTCCTCGCGGGCCAACCCCCTGGCCCGCAGGATCTCCGCTTGGAGGGCGGTCTTCGCCGCTCTGTACCCCTCGTACAGCTCCGCCTGAATGGCTTCCGTATCCGGAGGTTTGATACGGAGCCTGCGGTGCCTGGTGTACCGGCGTCGCGCAGCCACGCACGCAGTGCGAAGAGCCGTCAGCTCCTGCGACCACCAGTACACCTGGCGCGAGGCACGTCCAGGCTGGACCCGGGGCATTGCCACGTCACATATGTCGGACATGGCCTCCCGGAACCACTCCGCCTCGTCGTTGATGTCGGCAGGCCTGTCCGGTGGTGACACCCAGGCCTGCACGATCGAGGCTTCCAGGAGGAGCTCCCGGTCCAGCTGCTTCAGCGCCCACCGCGGACCACTCGGGGCCCGTCGGACCGGCGCGTCCGAGGTCTGGGCGGAGACGTCGAACCGGATATACCGGTGATCGGAATAGGTCTCCACCCCCTCTATGACACGCCAGTCAACTACACGCGGCGACAGAGCGGGGCTGGCGAACGAGATGTCCACCACTGATTCACCCCGCATCCGCACACACGTGGGGACAGAACCCCGGTTTAGGACGACCAGGCCTGTCTCCAGAGCCCAGTCCTCCACCATCCTGCCCCGTGTGTCCGTTAACCGGGAACCCCAAGCCAAATTCTTGGCATTGAAGTCCCCGAGGACGAACACGGGGAGGGAACCAAACCCGACGACGACGTCTCTCAACTCCGCAAGGAAGTTGTGGAACTCGGCAAGAGTTCGGTTCGGAGAGAGGTAGACCCCTACCACGACAATCTCCCCGAACCGTGCTGCTACGCAGCCCCGTCCTCTCTTGACGGCCTCGAGGGACGGGGTACCGGCGGCGGCCGACGAAATTAGGGTCACTGAGCCGCTCAGGTCCTCCACCCAGTCATCCCTGGGCGGGACAAAGTACGGCTCAGCGACCACGGCGATGTTAATCGACCACTGCGCCATGCTCTGGAGCAACAGATCCTGAGCGGCGGCGCAGTGGTTGATGTTCGCCTGGAGGAGGCGTAATGGGGCCATTAATGGCACTCCATGTCAGCCCCCTGAGAGGGGCCTGCCGCAGCGGCCACGGTGGCGACGGCGACGACGGCGGTGTTGGAGGCGGCAGCGGCGGTGGCAGTGGTGGCGGCTGCGGCGGTGACGGCGGTGGCGGAGGGCTTGCCTCTGGCCCTGGCTTTGGCTTTGGCGGGTGGGGTGCAGGCCTTGCCCCCCATTCGGTGGTCGGCCGGCTTGCCAGCCGCCGCACATACGGCACAGTGCGGCGTGGCGTTGCAGGAGCCGGCCTTGTGCCCGGGCTGACTACAGCGGTAGCAAAGACCGCTGCGGTCCACCTCCGAGGTGCAATTGGCTTGCACGTGGTCGCCCACCTGGCAACGGAAGCACCTCAGAGGTCTGGGCTCCAGCAGTTTGACCTGTGCGGACACCCAGCCCACCAATAACCTTTGGCCCTCCCTGGCAATATTTTTGGCCGCCGACACGGGGCAGCTCACCATAGCGGTTTGCAGCCCCGCGGAGTCAGGATGGATGGTGCCCACCCTCACCTGCTCGGCAGAGCACCCCCCAGTCCTAACTACTGCGGCGACCACCTTTTCCTCCGTCACGGAGTCGTCCAGGCCCATGATGCGCATGCTAGCGCACTTGGTGGGCCTGGACACTCGGACCTCGTCCGCATTTAGGGACGCCCTGAGCCTTTCGGCCAGAGCGTCAGCGGCCGGGCCACTGGCCGCACCGGGGACCTCCACCATTCGGGCCCCAGTCGCCGTTACCTTCATTTTTAGGCCAGTGGCAGCGCCGAGCTCCTCGAGGCGCACCACCTCACCCACCTTTGCCATCACAGTCCTGTAGGACACGCCCTTCTTTTCCGCATCCGGCTGTAGTGTAATCACTACGGCTGCGGAATTCGGGGCGCGGAGCCTAGCCGCGGCGGTGCGCTTCTTGCGCTGCTGCCGCCTCTCCCTCTTTTTGGCCGCTCTTGCTGCCTTACCCGCCTTCTTCTTCTCCCCGGCCACTTGCCATTCGGCATCGGCCGGAAGAGATTCAGGAGGCGGCGGCGGCCGTCTCACCACCAGGGCCGATGCCTTCGCCGCCAAGGCCGGAGCCCTCTTCACCTGGACTGGAGCTCTCGCTGCTGGGGCTGGAGCCCGCGCTGCCTGCGCTTTTGCCGTGCCATTGCTGCGCCCCGACGACCCCGGTTTGGCCGTGACAGCCGCGGCAGCCGAGTATGAGGCGGGCTTCTGCTTGCCCGAGGCCGGCTGGCTCGCCGCCAACGGGGGGCGCAGGACGATGGCCTCCAGGGCGGAGAAACGACTCCGCAAGGAAGCCATTTCCTGCCGCACCAGGGTCAGAACCCGGTCCTCCACAGACACGGGCCGTCCCTGTCCCTGCTGCTGCCCCCCTTGCGGCTCCATCTGGGGGCCGGATCCTCGGAGCCCAGCCAGGTCCGCTCGGAGCTTCTCATTCTCCTTTCGGAGAAGCTCCATGGCGGCTGTCAAGCGGGCGACCTCCGCCCGCATCTCTGACATGCCGTCCGGAGTAGGCCCGACGTGGAGGGCCTCCGCTGCCGCCACAATAGAGGCCGTGGCCGCGGCTATGGCCTGATCCTTAGAGGACCTGAGCCTCTTAACGGAAACAGCCTTGATCGCCGCGGCCACCACCTCCGCAAACCCATCCACACGCTCCGAATTGGAGCCACCGGCGTCCGGCCCCCCGCCGGAAACCTCAGAGAGGGGCCCCTCCGTGGCGAGTTTCTCAGCTCGCTGAGCTGGCCGAGCTGGGCTGGTTGGCTCGGCTGGACTGGCTCGGCTCGGCTCGGCTGGGGTCCCTAGTGGAGGGCCCTCTGTCCACCCCTTTTATTCCTCGGGCTCCACCCCGCCGGCTGGAGTGTATCTTCTTCGTCCTCCGCCCGACCCCTTCGTCGGAGGACGACCCCGAGTTGGGGCGCTTCGGGGCTCTTAAAGACCCTCTCTTCCTGTCCCTGATCTTTTCGCGCTTTGAGCTCCCAGAGCTCTTTGCGCCGGATGCAGCGTCGGATTCCGACCCCGCATCGCTCTCCTCCTCTTTACGTCCGGTTGTTTTTTTGTTTTTGAAAAATGTGTCCATATTGTTCCCACGAGTGTGGGGGATCTATTCAGTCCACCTAGGTTCACCCCCTGTCCCTAGGTAAGTGTAAATTTATAACCCAACCAGGGGGTCCACTGGTACCCTGGCTGGGGGTGCGCTAACGACTGATGCGCCACCTGCAACTACGAAGTTGCAGATGACACTACTCCTCAGCCATTCATATCCTCGCCACGCACCAAAACTTGATATTAGAGGAATTGTTTATAGAGGTTATCTTCCTCGCGATCCGGGCGACCAAGCCAAGATCCTCGTCCCGTTCCAAGTCACAAAACATGACTGTGATCTCTTTACGGATTACGATTTCGACGGTTGCAGTCAGGAGAATCAGTTCTCCCGCTGCTAGCTCGCTGGCAGGGTGAGTGCACAACGAGCACCGCCCTTGCTTCTCCCCTATGTCCTCTGTTTGGATCAGAGAGACACGAGGAAAAACGTCGGCCCATATTGGCCCCTCCTTCGCGGACCTTCCCTTCCGCCTCGCCACTCTGCGCCCACTCGACCTGCCCTCTGTAAGCAGAGGGGGGAGTGGACGACTGACGATCG
The DNA here is from genome assembly GCA_905333075.3 of Atethmia centrago. Taxonomy (NCBI): domain Eukaryota; kingdom Metazoa; phylum Arthropoda; class Insecta; order Lepidoptera; family Noctuidae; genus Atethmia; species Atethmia centrago. The sequence goes on along the minus strand of HG995374.1, from coordinate 21,234,963 downwards.
AGCATGAAGCTCCCCGCCACGCAGAAATTCGCCACGGTCAATACCCTCTCCTAAACATGGAGAGACTATTGGCCGTACCCAGGATGCACCGGCCCGACGACTGCTCTTTCCCCCGAACGTATTCGAAGGGAACCAGCAGCAAACAGGCACACGAGGAGGTTTTCTGCACGCACCCCAAATTGTCATTCTTAAGGTTGTTATTGCGCTGTTGGAAACAAATGTTTTTTTTTAATTTTTTATTTAAAAAGAAACCGTTCTCCATTCAAACCTAACGCATCCAGTCTCCATACATCAACAACCAAGAGTAGTAACAAATCAAACCGTAAGAACTTCACCAAAGATTCCTGATAAACGACCGAGTCGAATAACTTTCTGTCTGTGTACTTATTTGTACTTCATTCCAGTACCGATCGATTTGTTTGCGGTACGAGTACCGGTATACCGCGAAGAGTTATGATGAGTCTACGGTCAATATGAAATTACTTGACTTGCTTGCTAATTAATTGGAAATAGCGAAGATCCTTGACTTTCTTGCAAACAGTGCGTTGGAGTGGTGATTATTTTGGCTTTTTAGTCGATTGCCGCAAGGCCTGGTGGACACTTGGCCTTTAGGGAAGGTAAATAACATGTTCTTAATCATTTGATATGATTGACAAGACGACCCTAAAAATTATAAAACATAAAGTCCTTATGGGTCCACTCGAGAATCACTATTCCGATTTAACCGGTAAGTCCCCGTTGTCTCCGAATAGGAGACGCACTCCCGAACCCTTCAGTCCCCACTGACACCGAATAGGAGTCAGTGGCCACGCTGTTTGCAACTCTATTATAACGCAATAAGGTTCGGTAACCAAAAATTCGAAGACATGTGACATCTACCAACACGCACTGGGCCCGCGTGGTGGATTAGGGCCCACTCCCTCTCACAGAGAGGAGGCCTGTGTCCCAGCAGTGGGAACATTATAGGCTGATTATGTTATGTAAGGTTCGGGTTCGGGTTCAGGGCGCGAGGGATCTTGACTTCATGCGACAGCGGCGCGCAAGCGGGCTCCCGCAGACAGGCACGACGATACAGTGCGACGTGACACTAGTAGCACAATTTGCTTGTCGCGCCCGCGATATCGCGACAGTCTACTCGAACGATAAAGAGTTATTTCTTTTAAAGGAAATAACCATAATAATGTTTTCTAAGTTTAATTCGCGAGCGGATACGGGGCTAAAGGTGGTCTGAAATCATCATCATCTGCCTAGCTTTTTCCCAACTATGTTGGGGTCGGATTCCAGTCTTACCGGATACAGCTGAATACCAGTATTTTACATAGAGCGACTGCCCATCTGACCTTGGTAAGACTGGTTGTCAGACTTTCGAGCTTCCGACGGTAACGACTGTCAAAGATCTACAAATGACAGCCGGGACCAACAGCTTTAACGTGATTTCCGAGGCATGGAGGCGTCTTGGTATGTAAAGATGGTCACCCATCCACGGACCAACCGCGGCAAGCGTAGCTTAATCTGATTGATCGACCCGTGCGGCTGTTATTAAAGGTAGTCTGAAATGAATGTACCTACTAAAATACTTCGTTAATCTATTCACAGTACTTTTGTACCTAAAAAGCTGGTTACACAAAATCTTATGAATCAGGAAACATGATATGCTGTTCATATTTCATTCGACGACTTGAGACATCTTCGGAATTTATATTTTAGCTAATCCGAAGGATAAAGACGGGAGATGCTATATATGGTGTTGTTTTTATTACAGGTATGTTTTACATTTTTGAAACATACAATTCCGAAGGGATAGAAAGAAAAAGAAAGAAAAATAGATTTATTTGTCCCAGAAACACGTGCACATAAAAGCTATGGGTAATTCTTATAAATAATAAAACTAAACAGAGAGACACAGAACATATATGTATATGTACATATATGTTCTGTCGTCGGCAACTGCACGCCGTGACTGTGACAAGTAGGCTTCCACTCAGCATGATGCTCTGCTATGGGGGACCCACAGCATAGCGCTGATTTTCAGTGGATAGGTTAAGTGTACTAATTATATAGGTTCCTCCAGTAGGTACCTCAATGACGAATTATGGTCCTATGCAGAAAGAGGATGCGTATCGTTGGCGTAGTTCATCAGTAATAGTCTTAAGTTAATTTATTTATGAAGAAGGAAAGCCTAACACTCCCAAGAAAGTACATTATTCTCCCAAAAACACGATCACATGTTCATATTCTACTCAAAGAATTAAGACATTTGTCTCATACCTTACATTACATTTTGTGACATAACACGGTTTTCAACTTATGCGACACAATTATTTACAGAAACGTTCCTACTTAACTATTATCTTCTACGAATACCTTACCTACACACTTAAGACGCTGACGACACCTAAACCGCGGTCACTGTCAGATTGCATAGAAAAGAAAGAGAAGCACAATGACACAATGCTTGTAATTTATTGCAAAATATGAAGCAATTATCTATTTACTCAAAATTTAGTTGAGTAATCGAAAATAAAAAACAACCAAGTTCTGCATTCAAATAAGACGTTCTTGTTATTAATTAAATATGTAACGTATGATGATATTTAATACAGATATTTTGGATTAGAACTCAAGGTAAGAGGTTAGTTTAACGTTAGTTTGTACCAAGATTTTTATTCAAAAGGTGTTTTGGTAACAACCAAGTTCTAGGACATATGTTCAAAATTAATATATATTTTTTCCGCTACCACAAACTATACAGATTTGGCAATTTTTTTTCTTAAGAGAAGCCAATTTTGGTCAATTGCGTCTTATCAGCGCCTTAAGTAGACAACTTGTGTATTATCTGAAGGTAAGGTTTCCAAGAAACATACATTTAATGAATATAAATTTTATTATCCAATTTCTACTCCATACCAATCTGTATTTGTTATTATTTCATGCTAACTCTTCTATTTTTACTGCAATGTTATTTTGTTTTTCGATTCTCTGCATGATAATTATTTTTTGATACTCAACACACGGCCCTTGCGTTTTCCAATATTTTGAAACCGACCGTGTTTTTATTTCAATTTTCACGTGAAATATTTTTAATAGGTTATTCTAAAAAAATCGGCTGTAAACGAATTGTATCTAAACTAACGATGCATCCACGTTGTTTTATTGGCGTGTTTTTTTATTGAGAGAGTTATTTTTGTTCGGCATGTGTACGAAATGTGTTTACATCCTGTAGCTGCACAATGAGTCTGTGGAATCCGCCCCGACCGTAAAGCAGAACAAAAGGAGATGGGTAATAAAATTTGTAAACGTTGGAATGATACGCGCGCTTAACCCCGACTGTGCTCTTTGGTGACGGAATATAATGAGAATGAGGTAATTCGTCTCGTATGGCTGCGCCGCCTCACGAAAAATAGCCGAGGAAATTGTAAATTATACTCTTTATACCACCCTGAAATAAGAGAATTCAGAATCTAGCCAAGAATTTTAAGCTGACTGTCGGCCGACCTTTATCCGACGAAAATATGAGGTCCGACTTAACTTTATTCGCCTTAATTACAAGAGTTGTTTAGCTAACTAATTAAAAACCTTGCCTTGCTTTTAATCAAATTAGGGCCATAATGGTAGAAAAGGTTAAACTTTGTGAGTATTTTATCTTAAATAAGATGTTGTCAAGTTTTTATTGGAAGAATAACAGAGCCTCGAAGTTTAAAACTGTCTAAAGTGAAAGTCATTTAAGTGCAGCGTAGCGAGACAGCTACGATCGTGCGCTCGTAGCCTCGTAGCACAAAGCGTAGAGGCGTAGAGGCTTAGTTGGCTGCACGCCAGCCTACCTGTTGTTACTGTCATGTTCTTAAGCCTGAGCTCGTAGGCCTCCTCGGATAACTGTTGCATGCGCTTTACTTCGAGGAAAAAGCCGAGGAAATTATACGAACCATTACATAAATAACAAGATTCCATTATCTAGCGAGCATCAACCGCAATTACCTTAGTAGTTACGACGGTAATAAGTCTGCAGACAATTTAAAACATGTATGATTATATTATTATTTAGTATTTTAGTTGACTGCAACCCGGTCCATTCGAGTTTATTATTATATTAGTCCAGTCGATCGTGGCAAGGCAGAAAACATATAAGTTTCATAAACTCAATATAAATATCTATAATGTAAAAGATACATTTCAAATGGACCACATGATATTTCAAAACGAAATGATTACTCTGCGCAGCGATATGTTTCTAAAACCAAGGTCACCCTCTGGTCTAGATTTCTGGGCATTGGTTTCCATCGAGAAATAACCAAACTTGTAGAAATATGTTGAACAGCTACATTTGTGTTTTGGTACAACATATTTATGTGAATCAACATTTTCCTATTTAAAACAAACAAAAAATAAACACCGTCTTCGCTTGACAGACGCTCATACAATGGATGCTTTAAGGTTGGCCATATCCAACTATAAACACGACTTTTTGCATCTAGCAGGAGATGCTCACACTAATAAGTAGTTACTAAGAATAATTTTATGTTTTTTTCAGTTTTTAAATTAAAAAATAATTACTAATATTGTTTCATTTTGCAGTCAAAGAAGATCTTGGTCGATCGCACAGGGTTTCGTCAGTTAAGAGTAGATCTTCGGTCTAATCAAGTTGGCCACCTCTGTTATAGAAGATTGTACAATTCTCTGCTATGTTCATATTCTACTTAAGTCGCCTTTTCGGTATTCATGGGTGGTGAAAGTTTCCCGTTCTTTGTCAATAGTTTCTCTGCTACAATCACATGATTAATAATTATCGTTAGATAACAATGTTAAATTCAAGAACTTGACGGGCTTATAATATCGTTGGTTCAAAGGTAAAAGTCACTAAGTGTTTTTAAATAATTAGGAGATACTGAAATTTAAATACATACATTCAGCATGAAAAAAAAATACATATCCTAAGGTTTTGATTAGGTAATAATGACATTTAAATCTTACATTTTTCAGCATAAAAAAATCCATAACTGAAGGTTTTGATTTTTGCCAAAATGTCACTTAGTGAGTTTTACCTTTTAACCAACGATATGATGACCATTATGATCATAAACTTATGATGAAGTTACGTCTATCGCATATTCATCTCTGACTTCACCTAGTTTAGGAGTGAGGGTTTACCTTATCTGTAAGACATTTCTGACCAAACTATGTATCCTAGTCTTAAGCTATATCAAAGGTTTTTGTATGAATAAAGATATTTATTATTATTATTATCTGTGGCAGTAAGCAAAATAAACTATCTAGGAGACTAAGTCATTTCTTAAAAGAATGCTTAAATAGTTCGACAATAAGAGAAAAAATATACAAAACTAAGACACAAATAAAACATATCACACAGAGGTCAGCACTGCACCCAACAGATTACTCTCTCTGCACCACAGCCACCTTGGATTAACACGTCGACCGTCATCCTCCTAATTCTTCTCACCCAAGACATTTTATTTGAACTACTAAGTACCCTTTACCGCATAATGTTCCCAGGTATATAATCCCATATTCCGAAATAGAAATTTTGTATATGTGTGAGATTTAAACCCGGTTCTCTCGAGGGAGATCCCTCCGTCTATATAATGGTAGGTGAAAAAAACAAAGGTTTTTAGTTTTTATTATTAGGTTTTCTGTATATAGTAGTAGCGAGTAATGGGTACGCTCTGTAGAATAAAATAAAGAAAGCAACCAAAATTAAGAAATTAAAGATCAAACCGGAGTTAAGAATAAGCAAACTGAAGTGGCAGTGGGCTGGCCATGTTTGTAGAAGGAGCGATGGCCGATGGAGCAGACGAGTCCTGTAGTGGAGACCGCGCACCGGCAAGCGTAGTGTGGGACGCCACCAGCTAGATGGACTGACGACCTTAGAAGGTGGCTGGCTCAGACTGGATGCGGAAAGCTGAGGACAGGGTGATGTGGCGCAGCCTGGGAGAGGCCTATGTCCAGCAGTGGGCTGCGATAGGCTGAGCTATTCAATTTTGTGAAAATAGAACCCAGCAAATTAATTGTAGTCCTCAATAGGATAGACATTGGTGCCGATTCCCTTGTTCACAAATTAAACTACATTTAAGTTCAGTGCATCTTTTTCTTTCTATTTCATTAAGAAAAGGACAGAAGATAAATTTTAGTTTAGTCCTGTCAAATTAATCAGCGCTTGACGTAAATTGACGTAATTTTAGTAGGCAAGTTTTTAATCACGTCTAAACTTGTATGGAGCAGTGACAGGCAAAAGGGCTGTGACAGACAGACAGACACACGAGTCATCCAATCAGAGTTCCGTTTATTCCTTTTGAGTTACGGAACCCTACAAAGCAAAAATGCCTGTAACATTCTCCATCATAATATAAGTATCGACAAAAGAATCCTGGGTCTGTATTTTCTGCAAAACATTGCCAAAACCCAAACTAAAAACACTCAGGCCGAGATCTATAAACGTTACTTAGCACGTAGTTTGGCTAAGCGGTTAAACTACAAGTGCAAGATAGAGACGGGAACATATCTAAACCAAAGTAAAACTTAGAAACGTTTATAGATCTCGGCCTCAGTGGCCTTACAAAGTGAAAACAAAACCTATCCAAACTGAGCTTGCATAAAAAATCTTGCAGAATAACTGGCACTCGTATTGTTTGCGATCGATGGACAAACATTTTATTTGCCAGTGGGCAAATGGATTCAGTACTAGTTCGTCGGTAATCTAGAGCCTGATCCAGTGCCGTGTTTGCAAACATTTGAACCAGGGATTTTTATTTTGAACTCTTTTTTTAGCTAGTTACTTTGATTGCATATTCGTATAGAATTGGATCAATCGTGAATAAAGGACCAACAATATATTATCTTCTTTTTATATACAGGGTTATTTTTAATTGGCTAGCTAAACTCCGCAGACGCAATGCGTATCGATATGTAAACATGATAAAACAAAAAATAAATTGATTTGATGATTTTTTTTTTGTGGTGTCATTAACCTCAATTATTGTAGTCACTTGAAATATATGTTTAAAAATTCTGTTAGTCTTGTGTAAACTTCACAGACGTGATTGGGTCGCAGAAGTCGCTTCCATACTATACATCCGCGGGAAGGTACTTATGGTTCATCGAGGCCCCCGCAACACAGGCAACAGGAAGGAATACGGGTGGGTTTTAGTCAGTAAGAGTCTGACATACCCTCCCGCTCCGCCTAGAGCGGGAGAAGCTATTTGATGATTTCCCACCCTAAAAAAAAAAGTGATTGGGTATCAATATCTAAATACAATAAAACATAAGAAAACAGTTTTTCTCAACTGATACTTCAAGTAACAATAACAGCGGTCGTTGTTCTCCCAAAAAAAAGGTCAAATCTGTATATTTTATCGTATTTAAATATACCCATCGCCTCTGCGGATGTTAGCTACACAATTTAAAATAACTCTGTATAAACAGATATTGGATAAATTAAAAAAAAAAAATGCTTTGTTAGTGCTTTTAGGTCCATAATTATTCATAAAAATATAATCAAAATAAATATAGAACAAAATAATAACGGTTCGGATTCATATTTGTCTGATGCCGAGATTTTATTAAAATTCGGGTTTCACAAAACTGTTAAGTATAGAGAACTGACCCGTTTATTTTATCATACCTATTTGAATAGGTTGTACTCATTGATTACACTTAGTATTCAGCTGTATCCAATTAGACTGGGAGCCGACCCCAATAATAAAATGAATAAAATAATTTAAAAAAAGCCTTTAATATTCCTTAATTATAAAAAAATATAGTTCTTGAAAAGTACTATTATATAACGAATTAATTAATTAAGAACCCTTCGACGGTTTGTTAGCATTTTTGTTTTCATTCATTTCAAAACCAACATTTGAACTTAGTTTATGGAGATCGTTTAGTTTTTTTCTAGATATTTAGCCGATTCAGATAAAATCAAAATCAAAAGTTATTTATTCAAACTAGGCTGAGAATCAGCACTTTTCGAACGTCAAAATTACATAAGACAGTCCCCCAAAACCCTTTACCACTTCCTAGTACTTTATCTGGGAAGAAGAAGTGGCCAACAAACTCCCCATTTTCGATATTAAAACAATGTCGTCTGCGGACCTTACATAATCAGCCTATAATGTTCCCACTTCTGGGACACAGGCCTCTTCTCTGTAAAAGGGAGTGGGCGGTAATCCACCACGTGGGCCCAGTGCGGGTTGGTGGATTTCACATGACTTCGAATTTGGTTCTAGGACATGCCGGTTTCCTCTTGATGTCTTCCTTCACTGTTTTTAGAGCAGTGGTGAACTGGTGATGAAATAATTCACACAAAGTAAAGCGCGCGAATCCTAAGTGGCTGTAATGTTAGTTTTTTTTTTAATATACAGTCGAACCTCCTTCTTTTTGGGAGTCGCTAAAAAAGTGTGTACTCATACAAGGTGTCGTTTTGCATCCTCGTCAAATTCAAGGAGGTAACTATGCTAATGATTCAATAATAAAAGTAGGTAATTTTTTTTCAATTTTTTGGATTTGGCATGTGTGAGACACGCATGTAAAAACGCGGTCTGTGTGATACCGCACTGTAACTGCCCTTTTACACACACTCTACCACATACGCAACGGGGTGATTCTGTTCTGTCAAAGTGGTGTATTCTAAAATACTTTCAAACTTAAGTAACTAAAAAAACAAGTATGTATTAATTATTGAGTAGGTATCGTAATTTTATTTGATTATGTATGTCTTTCATAGCAGCCTCCTGAAATTTGACGAGGATGCAAAACGACACCTTGTAGAATTACATACTGAGGTATTTATTTCAATGAGTCATCATGTGCTTATTCCCAACTACATTGGGGTCGGCTTCTAGCCTAATCCGATGCAGTTGAATACCAATATTACGTGGAGCGACTGCTTATTTGACTTCCACAACCCAGTTTAATAATATTCCTTCCATTATAATTAATTCAATACGTTTTTTATAACTCACCCCACACTACATGAAATCCTCTCATCGTGACAATGGTCCATGAGAGTCCATAATATTCATTAGCTTGGTAGATAAGCCAGCTCGTTCCAAGCCAAGCTGTGCTGGCTAGTTGCCAGGGTCACCTGTTGACTAGCTCGGATTTAAATGAGAACTATTTTATTTTTAAGAAAAACCGCAGCGTATGTGGTCTTTTGTGTGTGCTTGAAGATGGTCGAGGTCGTATGTGGAGTTTTTAGGTAGCTGTTATTTTTTTTTCGTTTTCGTTTCGTTGCTGTAGAAAATACAGTATCATACGCCAGACCAAAAGGTAGCCCAGTCGTTTTGGTTTGGCATTATTATGATACCGTATTTTCTTTTTTGCGAAGTAAGTGTGAACAGTTACTGCCTTCTAAATACTACGCAGACGTTAGGGATTTTCCAGATTATGTTTAAGGCCCGCTTGCACTAAGTGTGTTCAGCGCTAATCATTTAAATAATGGTTCTGATTCTGTCAACCGTTTGAGATGAGAGACAGAATTATGTTTTTAATATGATTACTGGCAAATCATGCATGTTTTCAATATTGGTTGTTCTGCTTATTTAATAACTACCTGTTGCCCGCGACTTAGTCTACGATCCAGGATAAAAAGTTTCCTATACCCTTCTCCAGGTCATGGTCTACCCAAGTGCCAAGTTTCATCCGAATTCATTCAGCCGTTTTAGCGTGCAAGCGTAACAAACAAACATTCAAACAAACTCAGTTTTGCATTTATAATAATATTTAGGTTTATTATAGTCATAGGTATAGTTATTTTTCTTGAGATGAATGAATCGCTCCATAAATATTTTTCATCATATTTTTTTTTTCAAATGTATCTCTTTCACTCCAAATTAACACTTTGATTATTTTGTTCCAGGTAAAGTACAACAAACAAAGCAGACAACATACTTAACCTTCGTCACTGTCCTTCTTATTTAAAATTCAGTAGGTACCTTACAATATATATTGTTCACTAATTAATGAGAGCATTTCTCAGTGCTTGTGTTTGCGAAGCTTAAAGGACTTGTCGTGGTCTCATTTGAAAAGGCAGTTAACTATAGTCACTTCTTACTTCGACCACTTTATTTGATTGGCTAATCAACAAGCCATTTGATTTTCTTTTTACCAATATATTTAACTAGTTGCGCCCCGCGGTTTCACCCGCATATGTTTTGACCCCGTGGGTATATCGGGATAAAAATCTAATGTGTTATTAAAAAATATCCTATGTGTTATTCCTGGTTCTAAACTATCTGTGTGCCAAATTTCATCCAAATCCGTTCAGTACTTTTTGCGTGAAAGAGTAACAAACATCCATCCATCCATTCGTACAAACTTTCGCATTTATAATATTACGAGTAGTAGGATAAAAATCTTAAATTCACTGACAGACAACGCACCGCCTAAAACTATTGCATCTAGAAACATGATTTTTTTTACAAGAGTTCCTTATAAAAACCAACCAACCAACTTGATTAGACCGAAGATCTAATCTTAACTGACGAAACTCTGTGCGATCTACCAAGAACTTCTTGGACTGAAAAATGACACAATATTAGTATACACATGTAGTGCTTTTTTATTTTAATAAGTGAAAAAACATAAAATTATTCTTAGTAACTACTTATTAGTGTGAGCATCTCCAGCTAGATGCAAAAAGTCGTGTTTATAGTTGGATATGGCCAACCTTAAAGCATCCATTGTATGAGCGTCTGTCAAGCGAAGACGGTGTTTATTTTTTGTTTGTTTTAAATAGGAAAATGTTGATTCACATAAATATGTTGTACCAAAACACAAATGTAGCTGTTCAACATATTTCTACAAGTTTGGTTATTTCTCGATGGAAACCAATGCCCAGAAATCTAGACCAGAGGGTGACCTTGCTTTTAGAAACATATCGCTGCGCAGAGTAATCATTTCGTTTTGAAATATCATGTGGTCCATTTGAAATGTACCTTTTACATTATAGATATTTATATTGAGTTTATGAAACTTATATGTTTTCTGCCTTGCCACGATCGCTAATAGCCGTGATCGACCGGATGGCCACCTCTGTTATACATTTTAGGGGGTAATTATGTTAGTGATTCTCGACCCGAATCAACAATAAAATGGGCAGGTATTTCTTTTTTCATTTTATTATTATTTACGGAAATCGGTAAGTGTGAACTCCCCTTCTTAAAATGCGAAAAAAAAAATAAAAAAAAAGATAAAATTAAAAAATCTAAAATAAAAAGTATTATTGACTTGGTATCGTATTGTTATATGATTATTTACGAGTTTCATAACAACCTCCTGAAATGTTTTGCAGGTTCAAAACTGCATCTTGTATAACAAAGGTGAACTATAAGAAAGGATTTTTGTATTTTTTTTCCCTTAGGGGGGCTATAGGGGATAGAGGTCTGTATAGAAGTTCATCATTTTTGCTGATATGAAATCCCATCGGGACCTCGACTTGTCCTAAAGAACATTTGAAGGTTTCACAATTTGCTTGTTAATAAAAACAAATACTATTCATCTAGTAAAAGAGAAATAGCAAAAAAGGCATTTACTGTCAATGCCTCAATTCTCCCCAATCAGACACATAAAGACAATATCTTATTGCTTTGCGACGCACGTAAAAAATCTCCAACGTTGTACCTCCGCGCTTTAGTGCAGTTATTAACAATTTTATGTTATTCTACCAACGAACAGGCTCCGAATTTTTTTTATATAATTCTGAAAATTCTAATTAAGGTGGGCAGCTGGTGTTCTGTTTTTTTTTTAATTTTCCCGTCGAACTACGCCGTCAGATGACGCCAAAGATGTTTCGGGCTCTAAAGTAACAACAAAGTTGTGACCTCCTTTATCTCGTGTCATATCCCCCTTATTTTTATTCATCGCTCATGCCGCCGTGTTTACGAAATTTAACCAAAAAAATGACTTGGGAAGGAAGCTTCTGGATCCGAAATTAATCACTACATCAATGACGTCACATTTACCATTTCTACTGTACATAAAACATAGGAAAATTGATACATTTTTCAGCAAAGTAATGAATAATTCCTGCGGTATAACACTCAACACAAATAAACAAAGTTTCATTTAAAACAAGTTTGTTATTTAAAATCCGAACAGAGATGGATGTAACATGGTGGATAAAATAAATATTAACCCGTTCGGTACTTACTTCCATTTGATATTTAAATTTAAAATATTGACATAGCTCCCATTGCGCGTATTCGATTACCGGTTTTCAATTCGTTTTAACACAGCTACGGCTTGGCCGGAGGGCCTGCACAGAACATACAGTTCATAATTTACGAGATTCACGAGCGGAAACAATGTCCCAAACAAAATTGATAATGAAAACAATTTTACATCAGAAATTTAATCGAATTACGAAGTTTAAAAATGGGATCTAGCATTCCCGATCAGTATTACGAGTACAAAAAGAATTTATTGGCACCGATGGCGACTTGATTAATTTTAAAAATTAATTAACACTCCTTTACGTACGTAAAACTATAGTCTCGGATTTTATTTAATATCTTGTCGGCTCATTGAATTTTAATCTCCAATGTTCCAAAAAGTAGGTTGAGTTGGTTTAAAAGACCCCCATATCTTGTTAATTAAATCTACTCAGTAGGGTGCCTTCGGGCAGCCGCTCGCGTCTTATTCGCCTGCTTATATAAATGCTGCCGAATTTGAGACATAGGCAAGCTTTAGTTAAAACTTGACTTAAAGGGCGCTTAAAAGTATTCGCGTTTATTTAGCCAAGTATTATATAATTATGAATAGCTAGTATACAATGACAAAAGATTTTGTCGTGTCCTTTGCAAAATTTTGTAAGGAATTTCGAGTTTGCCGTTATTAGCCGTTATCGTTCATGGTAGCTGTACATTTAATGTTTTCCCTTTAAAGCAGGGAATTAAATGACACCTGTTTGTTAAGTCAAATTTAATTACTGCTGTTTATTGTAACATTGTTTGCGATGTTTTCTTGGTTGGAAATGTCAATTCCGTATTGTTTAGTATTTAAATTAGTTGATATTTATTATCAAAAAAACAAAATGTTTATTTCAATAACTTAAGAACAAGTTTACATTATTAGGTCATTAAGGAATTTCCATTTAAGACGCTGACAACACCTAAACCGCGGTCATTGTCAGATTGCATAGAAAAGAAAGAGAAGCGCGATGACACAACGCTTGTATTTTATTGCAAAATATGAAGCAATTCTCTATTTACTCAAAACTGAGTTGAGTAATCGAAAATAAAAAACAACCAAGTTCTGCATTCAAATAAGACGTTCTTGTTATTAATTAAATACGTAACGCATGTTGATATTCAATGCAGATATTTTGGATTAGAACTCAAGGTAAGAGTATAGTTTAACGTTAGTTTGTATCGAGATTTTCTTTTCAAAACGTGTTTCGGTAACAACCAAGTTCTGGGAAATTCAAAATTAACATTTATATTTTTTCCACTACCACAAGCTATACAGATATTACAAATTTGTTTCTTAAGAGAAGCCTATTTTGGTCAATTTGGTCTTGTCAGCGCCTTAAGTAAGAAATATACTTGTGTTAGGAAGTTCCGCTCTTCCACTAGTTACGAGTTGCAGTATAAGCTATTAAATAGACATTCCACTTTAGGACGTATTAGAAAAAAATTAATGAAAAGTAAAATAAAAATATAAACAAAAAAGAAAACAAATAAATATAAAGAAATCAAAAACAAAGTAATAACTAATTATAGATGCGCTGTCGTGCTTAGGTGTGTATGAGTGCTTGCGCGCGTGTGTGTGTGTTTGTTTGTGTGTGCATGTGAGTGTGAGTTTATGTGTGTTTAACGATAGTATATAATAGGATATGATGTATTTTATTACTTAATGAAAGTAAGAGAGAAGTACTCTCAGGAGATATTTACCCGGAATTGTTTTATATTGGTTTATATTAAATGCCATTGCGACTGACTTATGTACCTGCCTGCAGAGAAGGGAAAAAAGCTTGTGCTTCGCCAGTACGTAATCCTAACTAATATTATAAATGCGAAAGTGAGTTTGTTTGTTACGCTTTTACGCTAAAACGGCTGAACGGATTTGGATAAAATTTGGCTCATGGGTAGACTATGACCTGGATTAGGACATAGCATACATTTTATCCCGATATTCCTAAGGGTACGAGACTTATGCGAGTGAAACCGCGGGGCGCAGCTAGATTTTTATAAACACAAGTTTTGTTACGAAATGAAGTAGGTACATTGCTTTCAGATCATCTCAATTACACACTAAGATAACATAAAGTAAATCTGCTAAATAAAATCGAAAAACATGTTTTGCATACCTAAATAAACAAAGTACGCAAATATTGCCCTCAAAATTCGATGTATTTATAAAGTAAATGCGAGCTATATAAAAGAAGAAAAGATAGAAGAAAGAGCGTTAACAAAGTGAAAGATAACCGCATTAAAATCCTTTGTTGGGCCGACCGGCCGGTCCGGCTGACCGAGAGCCGTTTGATGGATCGGCTCCTCGATTATGTAGAGATTAAAATTCATTAGCCATATGAGATGAGGACCGTGATAAGATATCAACAGACCCTTAATGAACTTGTAATATATATTGCTAGAGGTTTTGGTTTGGAACACTCGGCCTGGCTGTGTGTCAGGTACACTAGGCTGTTAAAGTTTTGGAACTTGTCCTACCGCCGGCGATTAACGAGAAACACTGGAGCTAGCAACTTAAACGAGTTGGCGAGCAACGAGCAGTGAGTGCGCGACTGCGATTACTCGCACGATGCGATTATACGCATACCAATGCCGATGTACAAAGCGTGAGTTCCTCAGCGAGTGTTCTGCCCGCCAGTTTTCACATAAAATATTAATCCCTACGGTAAAGCACTGTCAACAGTACGCCATTTTTATTTGTAGTCAGTACCGATTAATAAATTGAAAATTTTCATACGCTTTGACTGTCAGAATAAAAAAACGAACTGGTTTAGTTGGAACGTACTGTGCGTGTTTATTTGATATGTTTAAATATTAAATATCTGTTCAACCGAACAAGAATCCTCGTGTGCCAGTCCGTGTCGCCAAACTTGTTGATTTTTGATATTCCTTGTTGATGCGATATGCAATCGTTTGAAGTAAATATAAAACAGAATTTATTATTTCATTTTATTTACTAGCTTACATCGGAAATTTCCGATAGAAAACATCGACAGTATTTATGTTAAGCTGAGATTTTTCCATGAAAACATTTATCGAGTTTTGTGTAAAGAAGAATAAATTTTGCAATATTGATGTAAAACTACTACTACTAGGTGTGTCTGCTGAAGATCTCGGAAACCTGGACATGATTTGCCTTGGCTAACTTGGAAGTCTTTATACAGACTCAGGACCCTGGCAGGACCGATGTGGGCGCTCCCTGGCGCGGCACCCGGCCCGCCGGTTGAATGCGGCTCAAACGGTCATGGCCATTCGGCTGGTCCGAAGATACCACACGGTCTCCGCAAAAGTCCTCGTGCACGTATGAGAGTGGCGCAAGGAGGCGATACACCGGGGCGTAACTCCGCTGCCGCGAGAAATCACGGCACAGCGGACAGAGCTCTGGCGGGATCTCATGGCAACATGGAGAATGCGATTGTCGCAACCCAGTGTCCGCCACAATTACGGCGATAAGTCCCTTCTTTGAGGAATGACTAGACAGGCGCCGCGGCGTCATTACCAACTGACGTAGGTCCTCACCGGACACGGCAGCTTTGGGAAGTTCGGGAGGGAAGTGTCGGTTAAGACGGGAGGAAACGTCCGGGTGTCACCACTGTGTGGATCGCCCGGAGGACACGGTAGAGCATAAGGTGGAAGTCTGTCCGGCTTGGGCAGAGCACCGCCGTGTCCTCGTGGAGGCGATCGGTGGAGGAGATCTCTCGCGTCCGGTCCTGGTCCAGGCCCATGGTACGTAGCGAGAGGGCATGGGCAGCCGCCACCACCTTCTGCGAAGCAATAATGCTCGCGAAGGAGGAGGCAGGACGGCTGAGAGAGAGGCAAATTTCGCGCCCTCACGCCCCTAGCCGCGGTAGGAGACGCCCTGGGCGTCGGGAATCCCAGGCGGATTTCCGGCCACCGTAGGCTCGCCGTCCGAAAAGGAGCAGGCCTGAATTGACGGTGCGTTGTGTTCCACGCGCGCCTCAAAGAGATGCCAGCACAAGTGTAGGCGTCCACTAGGGCCCATGCGTGCCGGGGTCGCGGGAAATTCCGAAAGGGTTACCGAGGCCCCTAGCAACAGGCAGGGGAAAGAACACGGGTGGCAAGAGTCAGTAAGAGTCTGACACACCCTCCTGCTCCGCCCAGAGCGGGAGAAGTTACCTTGTAGGTATGCCATTGTATTGCAACCAACTTTGGAGCTACCAAATTTTGACTTAGAAATTCTATATACCTAATTGATTAGATCCGACGAATCCGGCACGTTCGGCCAGTCTCCGCTGAGATTGGCCGCCATGGATGAAATTCGGTCTGGAGGACTATTGTTAACTCAGCATACAGACTCTTTCTTTCGACTGAATATTATTCTAAATCGCTATCAGTCCTTAACTCAGTCTATGCATAAAAGAAGTTCGTTTTTGGTTGTTTGTTTGTCAGCCCGCATACCGCGACCGACCTCGTCACCCGCTTGTTTATGATTAACACCGCATTTTATTGTACTCGTTATGACAATACAAATACTTGTTATGTAAGGCTCGTTACGGAAGAAAATGTAAATAAAAGGGTTAAAGAGGAGGACTGCGATGGGATGCCATTTAAGGAAAATGTTTTATGCTAATTACTTCAATGTGAAAATCCGAAAAAGAAAATACGTTTATTTGCGGTAAACGGCGCAAATAAGGTACCTACACAAATACAAAAAAGAACTATTTGGATATTGCGTCACACACGCAAAACGGTCATTGCTCAGCATAATGCTGCGACCCTATGCGAGACAGAGCCCCAGCGCTGGTTTTCAGCGTCAGCCGGCCGTTGACGTGATGTGGACCGGTGCAGCATACAGTGAGATTATAAGAAGAAAAAAGAATAAAATAAATACGAAGTACTTAATTGTACATAAGTAAATATATAATATTTAAAATGGCAACATTCCGTTCCGTCGGCAACAACGCGTGACGTACGCGCCGTGCGACGTTATCTGAACATTAATTAGTTAATTAATTGAAAAAGATCATCATACAACATAAGGTATCTTCCCACAGACAAGTAAAAATATTAAACATTACCCACTTCAGGGTTATGGGTTATTTCCCCATTATTTCTGGCACTTCAAACCGTTCGATGCCTCAAATATACATCAATAGGTACAGACCTACCATTTGATTCGCAGATCTATCATTCGTATGCTTAATAATACTTATTAACACGTGACCAAAAAAAAAACGGGCACTGAAAGGGTTATAAATCCATCAGCATCAGCGCACTTCGGCTTAATCCATCTGTCAACATTCGCAGTGACATTTTAAAGAAATTAGAGCCTTCAATACTTTGAAAAGGGTTATATATCGAGGAGCACTCAAATTTTCGTATTATAAATTAAATGGACACATTACAGTTCTACGGAAAATGTGCCCCGGGCAAGAGACGGTACAAAGGGACCGACCCAGCTCTATTATTGAAAAGGGGGTGATCAAAGCCAAACGATATGTTTTTCATATATTGTAGTCCTTTTTCTATTTCTGTTTATACAGGTGTGTATGTGTACACGTTCAGTAGTGCTATTCTGTAACAATCTCACTGTGAAAACTTAGGTGAAGTGAGCGTGGAGTGAGCTGTCAGTGTCATCCTACCTGGTGCTAGGGATTCACCAATCATTGCATTTATAATCTTAATCGAGATTTTAATAATATTTTTAATCTAATTCTATTGACAATTTCATGTTATTTACTATTTCTATGGGATTTCTAAAAACAAAAGCGGAGCATATTTACGAGCATCCGATGAAGTGATAAAGTGAGAGAGGAAGATCACGACACTCGCGCATCGCGCTCACCGACTCACTTCACATAGCCGAATCACGTTGGCGCGGGTGGTTGCTATGGCTACGAGAATTGGGTGAAATTATAAGATCACGTCACTTGCGCATCGCGCTTACCGACTCACTTCACATAGTCGAATCACATTGGCGCGGGCGGTTGCCATGGCTACGAGAATTGGGTGAAATTATAAGATCACGACACTCGCGCATCGCGCTTAACGACTCACTTCACATAGCCGAATCACGTTGGCGCGGGTGGTTGCTATGGCTACGAGAATTGAGTGAAATTATAAGGTCACGTCACTCACGCATCGCGCTTATCGACTCTCTTCAGCCCCAGTGATTAGTATGGCTTGGTCAATCCCTAGCATCAGTCGGATGACACTGACACTCACTAAACGCAAGTTTTCGCTGTGAGATCTTTACAGAATCGACATGCAGATGTAAAGTGAAGTGCGTTCGTTTTTGATGTCAACGAAATAAATTGGGTTTTAAAAGCACGAATACATCATTTTTTGGTATTCGTTGTGAAAACATTGTTCGTTACGCCGAAAAGAGTGTTGTTCCAACTTTTTTATGCAACGTTATTACTGACGGGTCTCTACAAAGAGAGCTTTCGTATCTCGTTTAAGCCATTACCTAGCCTGAAGGCTGAATGTAGGTAATGTAAATGAATTAAATAAATGGCGTAGAAAATATGTTGGCCACATAAGTAGGTCAACTGAACATTTATCTGAATGCTAGTCTGAATTGGCTGAATTAAACCCTTAATCTCTTGGCGTGAATAATATTAATGAACGTTACATTAATGCATTAACAATAAATAAGTGGAATTTACATGAATATTAGTGAATTCATGAAATACTTGGAATACATAAAGAGAAAATGGAATACACATTCCGGTTAAATATAAAACACCCGCGAGCCTATGGCTACGCCTCAAGTCATAAGCGGACGGGGTGAACTTTAATTTGTTATTTTGGGGTGCAGGACCATTGTTTCTTCGATTCTAATAGCTATCAACTCAGCCTATCGCAGTCTACTACTGGACATGGGCGTCTCCCAGGTTGCGCTACAACACCCTTTTTTTTTTGGGTGTGAAATCATCAACTTCTGCCGCTCTGGCCGGAGCGGGAGGGTGTATCAGACTCTTACTGACTAAAACCTACCCGTATTCCTTCCATGTGGCCTGTGTTGCCAGGGGTCTCGGTAACCCTTTAGTACCTTCCCGCGACCCCACTACACCCTGTCATCCGCCTTTCGCATGGAGTCTCTCCCAGCTACCTTTTTAAGGTAGTTGGTCCATCTAGCTGGGGACGTCCCACACTACTCTTGCCGATACGCGGTATCCACTCCAGGATTCATCTGCTCCACCAGCCATCGGTCCTTCGACAAACATAGCCAGCCCACTGCCACTTCATCTTGCTTGCTCGGCAAGCTATGTCGGTAACTCCGGTACTTTTTTTTTCTAATATGTATAAAAACAATAATTCCTACCAAATATCCAGCAGTATACAGCTTTTGCCATCTTCATCTTTTTCCCGGATTTTGTCCGAGTCTACCTTCCTGCTGGATTTTATTCACTTCGCCTAGTCTTTGATAGCATATGGTTCATGGTCCTCAAACCATTAGAGCTTCCGCCACAGCTCTCCATAATTTGAAATATGTTAATGTTTGTCTTAAGAAAAAACAAGCAGTCGGACTGCCGACGGAACTGAAAACTTAAAACTATGAAATAACAGTTTCTTTTTTCTAATTTTAAATTTATTTTAAAGTATTACAAATTAACATTATTAATTAAAATATGTATGATTTCACTGCTGGCCAAACACAATATGTCATACTCATAGCTACAGATATAATGTTAACATTAACATGTCGGTGACGCGTACCCATAAAAATTTCCTATACCAAAAATACGCTCAACGCGTCTAAAGCAGTTTTCACTTCAAAACCAGCGAGCCTTACCGTAGTCGCATATGATGACATCTCACCTTGGTAATAAGCAACTGAGCAGCGACAGAATTGACCTCAGAATTAAAAATAGTTACATACTGAAATATTTATTCGAATAATTATTCATTACTAGTGGTCGCCCACTGATCGAAAGTCAACCCCCTCTACTTACAATCTATAAAGTACTTACTAGTTCCGTGAGTACACTATTTCCATGCTATTAAAAAGAACTAACTTATTCCATGCTCAAGCTGTCACTTCATGTCTACACACTTCCGTCCCTTTTCACCAAATCACTCCCACATAAAGATGGAAACAGGAAAGATGCTACACATCAAAAAATAAGATTGGGTACAACAGATGCGAAGCCACAAATCAAATAAATGCGCCACAGATAGAGTTTTGAGTAGCCGAAACCCTCTAATATATTTCGAGCTCTGAATGTTTATTTTAATATGGTTTGCCCAAAAAGGGCCATCACGAGCGGTGATACTTGGGTGTATCCAGATAGGTACCAGCCTTATTGACGAGTCTCTAGCTGATTTTTTCACCACTATGGTTTTTTTCTCGTATAGTTTTAGTTAACACAAGTTTTTAGACTTGCGTACTTTCGCTGTAAAAGCAAACCCCAATAAAATATGTATATTCATTCGCTTATAAATTAATCCATTCCCCAGTACGGCCATTGGTTTTCATGTTACCGTATGCTGCAAAGTAAATAAATACTATTAATACGCTGAACATTCGATTTTTCTCTTGTATGACAGAGAAATATTACACGGAGTATACAAGCTTCGTTATTCAGAAAAACTTCCCGTGCATCCAATTAATTTGATTTTTTTAACTGTTGTAATGCAATTAAGGGAATATTTTAAAAGGCTTTTGTGTCGAAAACGTCGTGCCAGATACAATTTTTTGGTAAAAAATATTGGGGTTTTTTCGTAATTGATCGTAAATGTAGGTTTTACTGTGTTCTTCTTTCATTTATTTAACCCTTGACGCAAGCAAATGTGGGATAAAGAAGCATCCTTTATCATTAACTGGCTCCTGTCCGCGACTTCGTCAGAGTGAAATTTCTTGTTCCACCGACCCACTGCGACGCATTGCAGCACCCTACCGCGCTATTATTTTTTTCTTTTTGCGTGGCTTCTAAGGGTCGTAGCGTGATGTTAAATAGCCTATAACCTTTCTCAAGAATTGGGCTATCAAATGCAAAAAGAATTATTTAAATCCGACTGGAAGTTCCAGAGATTACTCCCTACATATAAACTTACAAACAAACAAGTTTTACATACCTCTTTATAATATTATTAGTATAGTTTGAAACCATCATATGTCTGTCTGTGGGATCGTAGCTCCTGTACGGCCAGTCACCTTGCTAAAGCTACGGTTTCCAAGAAGAGCGGTGGCCGTCATATTATCACGTCCGTCATGAAGATCTGTCATTTTCACCAGCAGGCTTAGCATGACACTCTCTATTTCTTCGAAGAATAGACACGGTTCTTTCCATACAAAGTGACATTTCGTTTATCCTTTTTTGACATCCCACCGTAGAAATCTTTCTACATAAAAAATGACCTAGACAAAGATCGTTAGAAACGAAAGACAAGATGACAGATTGTAGAAGGATTTCTACGGTGAGATGTCAAAAACTGAGAAACGAAATGTCACTTTGTATAGAAAGAGCCGTGTCTATTCTTCGAAGAAATAGAGAGTGTCATGCTAAGCCTGCAGTACTCGTATTTGACATTCAGGGTGTCAAAAAATGCTCTGTATTTGGACAACCGTTATTGAGTGACCGTTGACCGCTTTCCTCGAAAAGTAAAGCTTAACTGGCTTTTATTAAATAGTTTGTCACCGATACTAGACAAAAAGTTAAATCAAAATACATAACCATTTTATTATACAGTTGCTTATTTTTATTTAATTTAATTTTAGAAAACAAACAATCGTACGTTGTATATTATATCTAGCATGCTATAGCATTTCCACATGCTACTAGCATAAATTAGATATAGTTTTGATAAAATTAAATATAATCAATATAATAACAACAATACAATTTTTTCGTTATCTTAAAATATAATAGTTAATACATACTTACAAATTAAACATTTTGAGCAAGGTGCTTAATAATTTGTTTTTTTTTTATGATTAGTTAGGGCAAATACATCGATATCGTTAAAAAATATTATTTGCTTGAAGCAATCTC
This sequence comes from Atethmia centrago, assembly GCA_905333075.3. Taxonomy (NCBI): domain Eukaryota; kingdom Metazoa; phylum Arthropoda; class Insecta; order Lepidoptera; family Noctuidae; genus Atethmia; species Atethmia centrago. The sequence continues at coordinate 21,212,804 of HG995374.1, read as the reverse complement.
TAGAGCGGCGCTCTCTCTTCTGCATTTATACGACAGTGAGTTGTAGCAAGCAGTGGATAAGAGCGTCTCGTCTCATTACTGTTCCAGGTACAGTGTGCAGTGTAGCAGAACTGACTGTCAATTCAGAGCAATCAAACTTATTATGTACAAGTCCATGGAGCATCATTCCTTGCAGCAACAAGGGCCTAGACCGTAATGTTAATAGTCTAAACTTATTCAAAGCGTTTTTTATATGATAAACGTTCGATGCGGCATTTGTAACGCATACAATATATCAATTTAGCCATACAATCACAAATACTTATAGATTTGTGATTGTGTGCCTAAATAAGCAACTGTATTAGCATCATTCCAACTTGACACACATGTGTAACGCGATTAGTACTCAGGGATTAGGCTGAAATCCGATTCAATGTTCGCAGGTACTGCTTGAAAGCACATACGTGAATAATGGTAGGCATGTAATAGGCATGTGCTGAAGGCGCCATTCCTTCGAAACTATATAAATAGGTCGCTACAGTTTAGGCATTAGGTGTACCTAATTGTATCTATGTTTCTACTTGTGTTTCGACAAATATCGTAGCGAAATGCAGATAGTTAAGGCAAATTGACAGAGGGACGACTATAATTGCATCATCATCTGCCTTTTCCGAACTATGTTGGAGTCGGGGTCCAGTCTAACCGCATGTAGCTGAATACCAGATCAGATAAGCAGTCGCTCCATGTAAGATTACATGGAGCGACTGCTTATCTGATCTCCACAACCCATTAACTGGGTAATACGATACCTCTTAGTGAGACTGGTTGTCAGACTTTCGGGCTTCTGACAACCCCTAACGACTGTCAAAGATTTACGAATGGCAGCCGGGGCCAACGGCTTAATGTCGGAGGAGTGTCGGTATGTAAAGATGGTTACCCATCCTCGGAAAAACTTTGGCAAGCGCAGCTTAACCTGATGGATACAAACTAACGTTAAACTAACCTCTTACCTTGAGTTCCAATCCAAAATATCTGTATTAAATCAACATTCGTTACGTATTAAATTAATAACAAGAACGTCCTTTTTGAATGCAGAATTTTTATTTTTCGATAACTCAACTAAATTTTGAGTAAATAGATAATTGCTTCACATTTTGCAATAAATTATTCGTACAAGCGTTGTGTCATCGCGCTTCTCTTTCTTTTCTATGCCGTCTGACAGTGACCGCGGTTTAGGTGTTGTCAGTGTCTTAAGGATTTTTTAAATAATTGATATCTTTTGAAATACTGAATGTGCAGGATATTGGGTTACACGTATATTTAGTAGAATTTTTACTAAATATCTACGCTATTGTTATCCGATTCGATCATCTGCTTTAGTAGCTACATAGATACGAGTATATTTCCTAGAGAACGTCAGGATTGAGGCGTCACATAAAATGTGTTGTATTACTGAAATTATATAGTTTATCCATTTATTTTTATACTACAAAATTAGCAAACATTTGCTATTTAATTATACTAAAAATCTGTTTTTATTGGCTGGCTACTTTCCAAAAAAATTGCGCGTTGGTTTTAATGAATTTTATGACAAATCAGAGCATTGTAGCTACCTTAAATTCAGACGTACAAAATCCAGTTTTTTTGTACAGGTTACGCATAAACTTTACTAAATCATACCAAATATTCAAAAATATCCGTTGTCTAGTTTCGTGTTCTAAGGTGGCTCCTCAATTCAAAAGTGAGAATTGAGGAGCCACCTGTAACTTTTGTAGGGTTTTACTACAAACTCTAGGATCCGGCCTATAAAATTGGATAATTTACTACTAAATATTGGTAGTATCCACGTTAAAATATAAGACATGGCTCCTCAATCCATACGGACACGATCCACGTCTGAGAGAGAACTTTCCTATAATGTTATTTTCTTTATTTAACCGAAAAAAAAATCTGTTCTACATACTCTCTAAGTACTTATACTAGTAGTAGTATGTATACTTAGTTATTAAATAATGCATAAAGAAATGTTAGAGTAGTGGTGGCCCAGTGGTAACGGCCGCGACTTACGAGTTGTAGATCGTAGGTTCGAATCCAGACATTCCCTGCCGGGGTCGCGGGAAGGTACTTATGGGTCACCGAGGCCCCCGCAACACAGGCAACAGGAAGGAATACGGGTGGGTTTTAGTCAGTAAGAGTCTGACACACCCTCCCGCTCCACCCAGAGCAGGAGAAGTTATTTGATGATTTCCCACCCTCAAAAAAAAAGAAAAAAAGACAGGCGCTTTACTTTATGTGTGGTTTTTGCTATTTCATCACCACGTCTCTCAAAACGGTGAAGGAAAACATCGTGAGGAAACCGGCATGTCCTAGAACCAAACATTCTAAGACATGTGACATCTACCAACCCGCACTGGGCCCGCTATGTGGATTACGGCCCACTCCCTCTCACAGAGAGGAGGCCTGTGTCCCAGCAGTGGGAACATTGTAGGCTGATTATGTATGATGTTATGTATACAACTGTTTGATAGAACAATCCAAAATAAGACCATTGCTTTAAAATTGAAAATATTTTCCATAAAACTACCTCATATCTACCAAGCTTACTCTGTGTACATGAAACACTGATTTCTACAAATACATCTAAAAGGATCAGCTGATATCCTAGAAGGTAGTAGTGGGTTATATTTACTCGCTCCGAGCGAAATGGTCCGTTATTGACTGACTATGCTTTTATTACTTACGTTTGGTCAATATAGGTACAGGGTTATTTTTGTTTCAAATTGTAGGTTTCATATGCAAATTCTCATAGGTTCTTTGCTATATTTTTGTTTAAATTAATTAAACAAAAATATAGCAAAGAACCTTAAAGAAAAGAAACAAACTTCCTGCTTCCTTCAAAGAATTTATAGAATAGAAAATCTGATACCTGCTCACAATGTCTTCAATAGTTATTACCTGTAAAGGTATTTCAGTAAGTGCAAAAGAAAAAAGGCTATCATAATAAAATCTTAACATTTTTCCATGTAACAAAGTTTGCAAGAATCACTTCCACTATGAAATCTAGCTGAAGTTTATGGCAAATGAAGAAAAATTGTGAACGGCGCCGAAGGTCGTGTCGTCGACGAAAATAGGGGAGCAAACTTATAGGAGCCACTACATCACATTCTTTCTGACAGCGAATATTCACTTTGTTTTATAATAAAATGCTCTTCTTCCTCAGGTAAAATTTATAGAACCTCTTACGGAAATAACAACGTAGGAACATTCTTCAAAACTGCAACAAACATTACTAAAACCATAACAGTAAACACGAAGAAGGGCACACCCCATCGCAGGCAAATGATCGATGGATCAAACAACAATGGAAACTGCCAAAATAAACAAACAATGTACAAACTCGAAGAAGTTACCACTCAATAACGTTAAAAATGAGCTCTCACATAGCAAGAAAATTGTTTTTCAAACCACCATCGCCGTGCGGTACATCGGCAAAATGAAAAGTTTCCCTATCAGCTCACTGACACATCGATTGGCGTTTACATCTTTGTAGATGAAATTGTTCGAGATCATGCAAAGAAACTTGGACCTTAAGCCATGCAACATGGACCTTAAGCCGAGAAACGAAGCCTAAATACGTGTTTAAAGTCGCTTTTTCTATGTTGATGGAGTAGATGCGAGCTGCCATCCGGCTATTGGTAAGCAATCCATCATTCGAGAGTGTGAAAGGAACAAAAGCTATATAGGATAATATCACATCTAAATATAAGATAATGCTTAGGCCTGCCAAGCAACTATTTCGTAGCTTTAAGAATATTCTTTCTAACAATACTGAGAACGTGTCGTATAGAAAGAATATTTGTTAAATTTTCTTCAAATCAAATCATTTATTCGCATAATATGGGTAGATAGGTGGTACAAGAAATTAACCTAATAATAATAAATTAAATTAATAAATAATAATAATAAATAATGTTAATTATTGAATTAATTAATTATTAATTAATTAATTAATTAATTATTAGAGATAATTATAGTATTAATAAGATTCTCTTATTTACAATTTCTGATATATATGCGAAACTTATCATCATAATAATATTTTAGTCAAATTAATTCCTACTTACTTGTTAAATACTAATTTATTAGCTACTAGCTGCGCCCCGCGGTTTCCCCCGCATAAGTATCGATCCCGTGGGAATATTGGGATGAAAAGTATGCTTTGTCCTAATCCAGGTCATGGTCTACCCTTATGCCAAATTTCATCCAAATCCGTTCCGTCGTTTTAGCATGAAGTCGTAACAAACAAACAAACAAACTCACTTTCGCATTTATTTTAATGGAGGAACATGTAAGATACTACAATAATTTTCTATTCTTTTCACTAAGGTGATCCCGAGTCGTGGAGAAACATTTATCTACCAGGTGTATTTTTTATTCGGAATATTCTAATGGTAAGATATTTTAGTTCACTTGGTAATTTGTTAATTAATTGAATTGACATTGGGTGTGTAACTATTTCTTATAACAGATTCCGAGAGGATTGTTTGAGCAGGATTAGGTAAAACATCGATATAATAATCTATTAAAGTTGACGAGCATGAAGCTTAAATCGTAATAGGTGGCTGTAGGTAGGCTAGGTGTGTGGTGTGCAAGTAATTGATTTCATTGACATACCGGGCCTGGGAGCCGCGCGGAGAATGCCTATGCAATTAATCGGACACAAACGTAGGCAACCCGTTTATGGAGTGATCCACCACGTGGAGTGGCACAGTATTGACGTTCCTTCGTCATCATTGTGCCTTGATAGCTCCTTTATCTAATGACACGTGTTACATGCTTGTGGAACGTGTAATATTGTCAAAATTTGGGGTCGTGAAGCTGCGAAATTGATTAGGGTCCCTGTATTTCCGTCGTGTCTATGCGTACGGCTGTTTTGACTAAATTCTTGAAACCCCTTCTGGTGGACATTTTTCGATATCGCCTCAAATACATAGTTATTTTATAATAAAAGTATAATCATACTAAGTACTTAGAAAAAAGGCAAACATATTAAAGTAACTACCTACTAATAAGAGATTCAGAGACTATTGGCCAAACTATAACAAAATTCGTTTTAATAATCGTCTTCCTGAAACTGTTTGATACCCAGAATCTGTTTGACACCCAGGCTAGAACGCTAGCCTGTAGATAGTTTATAATCACTATCAAAGACGTCAATATTTATTTATTGCCCTGCCTGCCTGAAAGTAAGCCGTTCAGAAGTGTTTCATTGACATTTTCCTGTGTCTTTATTCCAACATATTTCATTCATAATATTTTACATGCGACCGCGTGATATAAACAATGTCCATTCTAGAGGAACACTAGGTAACACCTGAGCATTTTATATATGTAGAAATAACGTGGCTTAGACCAAAAATCTGAGTATCAACTGGTTCGCCTTTGTAGTCCAACCGGATGCAGCTGAATACCAGTATTTTACATGGAGCGGCTGCCTATCTGACCTCTATAACCCAGTTGCTGGGTAACATGATACCCCTTGGTAAGACTGGTTTGCAGACTTTCGGGCTTCTGACGACCAGTAACGACTGTCAAAGATCCACGAATGATAGCCGGGACCAACGGCTTAATGTGCTTTCCGAGGCACGGAGGGGTCTTGGTATGTAAAGATGGTCAACCATTTACGGACCAACCGCGGTAAGCGCAGCTTAACCTGATCGATTGACCCATGCGGCTGTTATTACTTAGCCACAAGCCCCTTGTTATCCCGACCCACTGCGTCGCATTGCATCGCCCGCCCGCGCTATTACTTTGATTTCGCTTAGCTTTCATTCTATTTTTTTCTCTTTGCTCGGCTCCTTAGGGTCATAGCGTGATGTTAAATGGTCTATAATCTTCCCCAAGAATTGGGCTATCAAATGCAAAAAGAACTTTCTAAATCCGACTATTAGTTCCAGAGATTACCCCCTAGATACAAACCTACAAAAAAACATATTTTACTACGTTATTTATTTATTTAACAGTTTATGTACACACATATAAACAGACAAGAAGAAAGGAACAGAAAAGTACGTACAACGGTGATGCTTATTTCTAAAGAAATCTCTTCCAGCATACCTGCGGTAGGACAGTAGACAAAAAGATGTAGACACCGTGTGTAAGAGTAGAAGAGAAAACAAAATAGATAAAAACAACAAAAAAAAAAATATTCACTAATTTAAATACACAATAAGAGAATGTACTATTATTATTATATTTTTTATAATATTAGTAAAGATTTATTATTAATATTAGTACAGAATTTGTGCAGTCTTTTATTCAGGACATTTTAAGGTGAAAGCTAGTGAATATCAAGATGTACGTTTTATAGGACACTTTTATGGATTTAGCGTCGGATTTAGTTTTCGTCTGCTCGGTGAAGAACAGACTAATTTATATTTCATCAGAATGTTGTAAAATTTTATGTCTTATACATAAAAATACCTTGATTTACTCGTAGCTTTGGGTGCTGTCATTCTTTGTTTTTACCGCTTTTTATCCGCTTGTAAATTCTAGATTAAATCCCTTCATATTAAGGATATGAATATCCCTTCATATTATAATATGAAGGGATACATCTAGCTCTACAACCGTTAGATAGTTATGTTAATTAATCCGTTCTTATCTCCGAACTGTGCAGCTGTTATGGAGAATTAAACCAATACCTACCTTCTTCCACACTCGAGGTTTGCCAGCGGGCTATGGAACAGAGTATTCTGGGAATTGAACTAACAGACTGGGTTACGACCATCCATTCCATCACAAAGATAACTGATGTCACTGTGAAAGCTACCACGCTAAAATGGAATTGGGCTGGACACAGCAGCCACATGTCAGACGACCAATGGGCCATACTCACGACCCAATGGGTCGCTCTTAGTGGCAAGTGAAATCTCTGCAGGCTCAGACGGAGATGGCGGGATGAGCTGGACTCGTTCAACATAGAGAGAAATTAAAAGAGAGTAAAGAGGCCTTTGCCCTACAGTGGGACATCACAGGTTTTTAATTATACATTCTTATTTTTTTAAAACATAAAAATCAAAACTATGTAGGTAATTTATGTAAACCTTTTTGCAAACCTTTTGACGTGAAATATTGTCCTTTAAACATAGGTAGGTATATTTAGTAACTCATTGACTGCCACGTCAAAAAAGCAAAAACGTGGCCTCGGCGCCAAGCTACGAATTTTTCCACGAATACATGACAGATATTAATATCTGTCATGTAGTCGTGACCGTGGCGTGCTCGGCACATTTTGGTCTGTCATCTATACATGACTGTGGCAAAAGGTTAAAGTGACCAACTCCATATCCCGTTTTGAACGGGACTGTCCCTTTTCTCGGTCACCTGTCCCGTTGTTCCCGGACAAAGCTTCGGGACGCAAAATAGTCCCGTTTTCCGAAACCGCGCAAAAAAATCCTCTGACAAGTACAAATATAATTTTAAAAAATATTTGCGTATAATTTAATAATTACTGTCAGAGAAACTTTGCTTTATTGTTTTTATTAAGCTGGTGAACCGGTGATTGATATGTTTTTTTACATTTTTTTTATAATAAACATAATTATGATTAATCTGAATATAATTATAGTGAACATTAATTGTACGTTAAATTAGGTACACTTTTTATAAATACATAATATTACAAAGTTGTGTTTATTTTCAATGTTGACCAGCAAATTGCCATAACCCATGTCCCGTTTTGAGTTAAAAAATAAATGGTGAGTTTAGGTATATTCATAAAAACACATTGAATTAAATGTGTAGGTAATTGATGACATTCCACGATATATCGAACACTTCAAATACCGGATAAGACCAAGTTACATTTTTTTAATTCACACCTCGGTTCTAGTCTAAATGTCTAGCTAAAAATATTCCAGTAATTTATCGACACATATTCCAGAATTTATGACTCCAGGATTATGAGTTAGAATCGCCTGGGGACAGTCGAGGAGTGGTTACGACTTGTTTGTCGAGCTGCTAAAGTATCCAGCGTGTTAAATAAAAAACGCAGAAATATTAACTACCTGTTAATATTTCTGCGTTTTTTGTATATTTTTATCAGCAGCTTGTTTTGCATACTGTTTTTTTTTCCAATACCATTTTTGGTAGTTAGGTTCTTGGGTCAGGATGCAAGTGAAAAAAGTACTTTGCCCAAAGACCTATATGTATTAGGTTTAAAATGTTCTGCGGGCAAAGTAACGCGACCACTAGACCAACAAGATAGTTAAAGTAATAATAAATAATAAAACCGACCAAGTGCATGTCGGACCACTCACAATGAACGGTTCCGTAGTGGTAGTGGTTCCGTAGGGATGAATTTATTCCAAGAACAAACTTAACATTGTTGTTGAAAAGCATGTTCCTCCATACAATCCAACTGCAAATGTAAGTTTGCACGCACAATATTGAGAGATTTACCAAGTTATTTTAACTTCACTTCTTATAGGTTTTTCTGTAATCTATAAGTAAAGAACTATTTATGTATTTTTTCATTTTAGGGTCATTCGATTAGGAGATAAGGGGGAAATTTTCAATTTTCATCAATTTTCTTAAAAAACTTTAAATTTATTTATTTTAAAATTATAAATATAATTATATATTTGAGACTCACACAACAGGCCCTTTCATTTGATATGTGACACGATACAGTTCGCAAAACTTTTTTTTTAAATTTTCTTTATTGCCCCAAAAGTGCATAATTATTTATTTATCCTTTATGCACATAGTATGTAAGTACGGAGGCGGACTTAATTATATAAATAAAGCATTTTCTGCCATTCGAACTTTGGTCATGTCCATGTCTATTTTTTTCCTAAATGTTTGTTACTACCGATGACCTTGTGAAAACCGCAGGAATCCGCTGGATGCGGGAAGCACAGAACCGGTCGAAGTGGCGGTGCTTGGGGAGGCCTATGTCTAGCAGTGGACGTCTTTCGGCTAAATTGATGATATTATGATGATTGTTACGACAGTTTTGTAATAAACTCGAAATCAAAGAACGGATTTCATCTTTGTTCAGTGTTCATATCTATTCAAAAACTCATTTAGTTCAATTGAACGTGAACAGCAATAGTAAGTTGAGAATTGTTTCTGTTTACTCAGTTTGAGATGGCTGACTCAGTTTGCAGAGTATGCTCAGCCCCGGGGTGAATGTTGGTCTAAACTCGATGTCGTCATAAGCTGGGGTAATGTTAGTTTTCCGTTTGTCTTCTCACTACAGTTCACATAAACTCAAACTTGTTATATACACATTTTGGAGTCTATGCAAGTCATCTCCTGTTTGTCTTGACATTGAGTTGTAGTAATTGTCAACAGGTAAGTGGTTTCTTTTACTATACCTACAGTTCTCATATTATTCGAGATGAATCTTAGAATGAATGAAAGAAAAAATTTTAAAATGACCTGTCTTGCCAAAAACTCGTTCAGGTAATCTAAGTTCGCAAAGTTTTTGACAGCGCTTTACTTGTCTATATCGTGGTCCGTGATTTGATTCCGTTTAATAATTTTCGAAAGTGGTTTCTCGAAAGAGAAACAGAATATTATATTTCCATGGCCTCCACTTTAATAGGAACACAAATTCTTAGTACCCATCTCCAAAACGAACATAATTCTTATATCTGCCAAGGATACCATAAAACAATTACAAGTTTCGGATGTGCCGTAAGAAAAACAATATAACAAGGGGTGCGTCATATACAGCGGGTAGTCAAATTGAAAAGCGACATCGTAGCTTGTTACACCGCAATCTAACTTACCAAATTAATTTATGGCAAGCATGTGAGCAAAAAAGGGAAAGATATGGTGACATTTATGGTTTTTTAAGAAATTTATTTTTATGTAATTTTTTAAAGAAATATGGATGGAATTAGTAACAGGGTGTTTTATATTTTAAGGTGCCAGAAAAAATAACCTATGCAAGGACCGAAGCTAGAGTGAAAACTGGTCTTTCGCCTGCCGGACTGGTTTTTAACCAATTTGTATAACATTCTTTAGCGTTCAACAGTCCTTAATATTTTTTAATTCCTTAAAAAATAACTTTAAACCTACCACTCTAAGTATTACTTGTTATATTAACTAGCTAAAAATTAAACTACAATTTATAAACGATCCAGAAACTCCGCAAGCGACCCGTAATCGTATTAAATCACGAACAAATCCAGTTCAAAGCTAAAATCCTACCGATTCATCTTCATTAACCCGCTGGCAAGACAAAATCTGTTAACAAAGCAACATTTTACTCTGTGGCACTGTTTTTGTTTCTTCCCGGACTTGGCCGATAAACTTTTAATGCGTTTTTCACTTCGTTATAAAATATTTCAATCGTCGTAATTAGGCGCGAGGCGGCAAAGATCTCATTACTAGGAGGTACAGTCAAGACTTTTATGTCTTCGTCTGTTTTCAAATTCTTTCCTTTATCAAGTCAAGACGCATAATATTGGGCACGCCACAATTGCGGCGATAAGTCCCCTCTGTGGGGAGTGGCTAGAGAGGCGCCACGTCGTCCTCACCTTCCGCCTGACGCAGGTCCTCACCGGACACGGCAGCTTCGGGAGGTTCCTGTGTCGGATAAGGCGGGAGGAAACGCCGGGGTGTCACTACTGTGTGGATCGCCCGGAGGACACGGTGGAGCATACGGTGGAGGTCTGCCCGGCTTGGGCAGAGCACCGCCGTGCCCTCGTGGAGGCGATTGGCGGCAGAGATCTCTCGCGTCCGGCCCTGGTTCAGGCCATGTTACGGAGCGAGAGGGCATGGGCAGCCGTCACCTCCTTTTGCGAAGCAGTATTGCTCGCGAAGGCGAGACGGGATGGTTGAGGGAAAGGCAAATTTCGCGCCCTCTCGCCCGTAGCCGCCGCAAGAGACGCCCTGGACGTTGAGAATCCCGGGCGGATTTCCGGCCACCGTAGGCGTGGGCTTGCGGACGGTGAGCAAAGGGTAGCTCGCCGTCCAATAAGGACCAGGCCCGAGTCGACGGCGCGTTGTGTTCCACGCGCGCCTCAAAGAAATGTCGTCGAAGAAGAGGGCCGATGCCTGCCGGGGTCGCGGGAAAGTCCAAAAGGGTTACCGACGCCCCTGGCAACACAGGCAACGGAAGGAATACGGGTGGGTTTTAGTCAGTAACAGTCTGACACACCCTCCCGCTCCGCCCAGAGCGGGAGAAGTTATTTGATGGTTTACCACCCAAAAAAAATAAGCGTTGGTGACGCAACCTACAAAAAAAAAAATACGCTTAATATCTTTTAAAGCTACGGCACTGAGCAGACTTTTGCATAGACAACTATATTTACTTACTTGATAACAAAGATCAAAATAATATATGCCTTTGAGCAATGCCGAGTTGACATCAACCTAAAACCCTTTTTAATGGCCTGACCGTTTTATGAAATACTAGATTTTGCCCGCGGTTTCGCCCGTGTGGACGTCGGAAAATATTCCACGGGGACGTACTACCGGGATTTAAATTACCCTAAGCGTAATCCAGGTCATAATAATAATCGTAGACCGATGTCCAGCAGTGGACTGTTATAGGCTGAGTTGATTGAACCGTAATCCAAGTTATAAACTATCTGTGTGCCAAATTTCATTCAAATCCGATTAGCCGTTTTTGCGCCATTCTGGAACATACATATAGACAAAGGGAGCAAAATTATAAAACTATATTTTTAGCGTAGCAATTACTTTTTCAAAAACAGTTAATATACAGTTTTGACTTCGTTACTATGTTATTATATGTATGGATAAAAAAACATTGTAAAGAAGATGGCTGAATGTCATTCGGTGCCAGTGGCATTACGACGAAATATAAAATCCTGAGTCGGTAAAGCAGATTCTATTGTGTAATGAGCAGATAAAAAAAGCTCTTAAGGGGAATGCTAATCTAGTGGCACTTTTTGCCTTATCTTAATTTTGCTAACATGCGGATAATGTAGTGGGCTGCAATATTGTTAATACTACTTATGAGCCTATATTATTGTTATTTGTAAACACTTCATATTGTAGCTGTTTATTGTCCCATAATAAATAAAATAAATACAGGACCTAAACGCAAATTGTATAAGTTTTATAATGCCTTAAAGTATATGATCCACTGCAATAAACAAAATCAGAAAAAAAATATATGATATTCTTAAGGATATATGCTAGGTAGATAGTGTGTTAAAACATAATATAACTAATTCGATACGATAGAAAAAAATCACGAAGATATCTCTAAAAATTTCTTATAACGATTAAAAACCATACTAATATACATGCAATCATTCGGACTTTTTGTCAGATTATTCTACAAGCAACATATTAGCATAATAATGTTTTATTTTTTTTATAGTATCTATAGCTTTTTTGTAAATCGATAATTGCTTCATATTTTACAATAAATTACCAGCGTTGTGTCATCGCGCTTCTCTTTCTTTTCTATGCAGTCCGACAGTGACCGCGCTTTAGGTGTTATCGGCCTCTTAAGATGACGACCATATTTTGGATATGACTGTACTTTGTAAAGTATCGCCGGGAATATTTGCTAGACATAATAAGTAGATTCATTAAACTAATTAGGGATGTGAATATTTTAAGTCGTAACTTTTAGACCGAGCCTAAAATTGTTGATGGTGGCGTTGATTTTGGTTCATTATTTTTTAATTAATATTTTTGTATCGATCTTGCCGAAATGAAACGAGAAAAATACCTTAAAAAATAAAACCATATTATAAGAAATCGACCGTCAATCGAAAATTCTAGTTTTTATTAAATTTGACGTGCTGCAAATTAAAATGAATAGTAGTAAGGTTGTCAAAATTATACTTACAAAAAATCTCTTATAGGTAGACATGTTATGAGCCAATCACAATTCAACAATAAAAAATAAAAAATAAATGATACTCGTTAAAGCTTTTATCACGCATCAATAAATCATTATTATAATATGCTTACAAAATCATACAGCTACCTTATGCATTTATACACAATCAGTAATTATTAATCATGAATATCTCATTATAATGTAATTATATTCATGTCTACCTGAGCGCACACGATCTGTTTATCGATAGTAATTTGTGATAAACATGAGAAAAATCCAACTACGAGAGGCGTAAAGTAGCTTCAAAGTTAAGTCTCGTGTTTAACAGATACTAGTTGGTTAGTTGTGGGTTAGTTTAGTTCTGTTTAAATGATTTTTTTGTGAATTTTAAGCGCGGTAGCTACAATCAGTTTTCTACTATCCAGGGCAACAATGTTTCGGCATAACTACGACTGCTGTCGTGTATGACACGTCGAACGAAATTAATTTCGATGTTGACCTATGCTTACTGTCTGGCGATATGTGTTATAGGATATGCCTGCAGCAAATGCAGAGATTGGCTCCAAACGAAGTGCAGCTTTGTTCGGACAATCTATTGTCTCGTATCCAAATCAAATAACTTTAGTGTCATGTTAATTGTTGCAAATAAATCTTTTGTCTGTAAAGTCGGTTTACGGACGATAATTTTACGTGATAATGAGAGAGATGCGTCACAAGCCGAACGCTTAGGCCGATTGTGCCTCTCTATCGCTAGTTCCGCGCTCTCGCTTGCACGGTCGGCTCAGGCGGAACGTGACACTTTCGTGCGTGCAGCCGGCGTTCATCGATTTATAAGACGTTATCACGTAAAAAGTTTGTGCTAGCGATGTCTACTGTTCGCAGAACTAATAGTTAAGTTATAATATTATCACGAGGACATTGCCTTAGAAATTTGAAGTGTTAGAATCTTGCTTTTCCCAAAATTGTTTATGTTGGTCCGGCTTTCCTATTCAGTTGAATTCCACAGTATTTTACATGGAGCGACTGCCTATCTGACCTCCACAACTCAGTTACTGGATAGTACGATACCCCCTGATTGTCAGACTATCGGACTTCAGTTGGTCTTTTCTATGAAAATCTCACCGTGAAAACTCAGGTCAAGTGAGCTTACATTCCATTTTTGCTAGGGATTGATCACTTCTAGCTCACTTCACCTGAGTTTTGTATAGAATACATCGTACATACATGCAATTCGTACCACCCGTAACAACTGTCAAAGAACTACAAATGACGGCCGGGACCAACGGTTAAAGGTGCTTTCCGAAGCACGGAGGGGTCTCGATATGTAATGGATGGTCACTCATCCATGGACCGACCTCGGCAAGCGTGGCTTAACGTTCGATCGCCCCGTGCGGCTCGTACGCCTAAGTGTGTACGCAGTCACGAGCATACATATTGTAGAGGTGACAGTGTGACACCTTCTTGAAGCCGAAGCAGCATCCTATATTTTGGCGTCGCTTGTCTCGCCAGATCTATACATGGGTGTACCTTCGATGTCACATATTTGTGCTACAACTTCAAATAAATCAAAACCTTTAGGGTAGGTACATCCCGTGTACCTAGAATCATGAAATTTGGCAAGAAGCAAGGTCTTCACAGCAGTAATGGAAAAAGTGTAAAAATCGTTAATTATAGTAGTTTTATCACATAAATATTTTTTATCACATAAATATTTTTGCGATTACAAACTTACATTTGCAGTTGGAGAATTGACCGTGATGTGTATCGATGTATGGGAGATATTTTACAACTATAATGTTAGTTGATTTTGGGATAAATTCATCCCAAATACGGAACCCTTTATTGTGCGTGGTCCGACACGTACTTGGCCGGTTTTTTGTTTTTTTTTTAATAGTGATATGTAAACATAAAGATAGCAAGAGGCAAGAACAATTTACTTAGCTCAAAACAGTCGACAAATGGACCGAAGAAAGTCAACACAATTCAAAAATAACGACAACATTTTCAATTCCTATAGCTCTTTGACAACTTAACGCAGGAGATAGTAACTTAAATACCTCAACAGAATTCTTAGCAAAAGCGCAATACATCGTCTCATCATGTAAATTGAATACGTTAACAAACATGCAACATAATTGTTGAACCTTATTGAAACAACAAACGTAACTTAGTTTTGAATTGACTTGTGCAATGCGAGTTGCGTCCGCTTGTTTACACTAACTTAGCGAAGTACTGCGCCGCCGTGATTGCAACTTAATCGCTAACTTAGCGTTTAGAACAAGTTTTAATTCTTAAGGTATTCTACAAACTTATTGTTTGTTCACGAATAGCGAGCATTGTTAGAGGCAGCTGCAATTAGTAGCAGGCGCTGCAACTTGCCTTATCATTCAAGTTATGTGGTAGATTAAAGAAAGTTATTCGTATGAGAGAGAACATAGTTGGGGACTTTTTCTTAGACTCTCCGACGGGAAAAAGTAACTGCAGTAAGACGGTGTAGCCGTTATAAGATATATTAAGATGACGAACAAAGTCTAGCTAGTTTATCTTTTCAGGTACATTTCCTTATCTACAGATATTTTAAAAATCTTTGAGAAAACGGATGGCATTACACTTCTTGTGATTTTATTCTAGAATTTTTGAGGAACTGGGAGTGGATTTAACGAGCACTGGAAGCTATTTAAGTAAAATGTCGTTTAAACACAGAATTGTTTCATTTTTATATAGGTAGGTATCTACCAGAAATGACTGATAGTGACGTCATTAGGTGGGAATGTAATACTGCTGAAATAGTTCTATTTTGTTCTACATCATGATTATTTTACAAAAATAAAACAGTCCATGAGTTAATTAAGATTAAATCTATTTGTATGAGAGATGCCGAGAATCGAGTTGAAAGGCGTGCAATTGGAGATACCTATATCCAGCTGTAGACTGATGATCATGAAAACGAATAGGGATCATGACTATTTTTTTTTGTCCGTCGGGTAGAATATAAAAAAATATTGGACACGTATATTTTATCTTTTTACGTAATCAAAAGATTACGGCGATACATTGAGTTAAAACGTCATGACGTCACGCCTTGCTAGATTTTATACTTAATTGTGACGTAGCGAGCCCCCACTCTCCAACTTTAATGCGTTTTATCTAAGTATTGTTTTATTAATAATATGGCAAAGCAAAAAATACGTGTCTATTTTTTTTATTTTTATCTGATTGACGGGCTAAATAGAATTTCTTTTTATTTTACTTAGGCGTCATCCCTGTTGTCTACAAAGTACACACTCCACAGTTATACCTATTAGATATACGTATCTATCTCAATTATTTGGAACAACATGCCCCAGTCCCCGCAGTATTTTTCAAATCATTTATCATTCTAAAACTACACGGCTGACAGCGCTGACGTTCCACATTTATATCTCACTACAGAGCATCCAGCTCGCACTGTGGCGCGTCAGTCATGACGTCACACCGCACGTTCACGTCATTTCCCCTAAAAATAATAACTACACATCATTCAGGCACGTTTGCAAGCTCAGCTTTTTAGACTGTGATTCATGACTAAGAAAAGCTGTAATAAATTAACTGCCATTCCTATTTTCTATGTCTTGGAAGTAGGGAAATTATATCGTACGCATACGCGTTGGTACTACTTTATGGCAAGTTGCATGAGAAACAAACTGATACAAAATCAAAATCAAAAGTCATTTATTCAAACTAGGCTGAGAATCAGCATTTTTCGAACGTCAAATATACATAAGACAGTCCCCGGAAAACGCTCGCCCTTCAACACTTCCTAGTGCTTTAGCTGGGAAGAAGTGGCGCAACAAACTCCCCAGCAGCACACCTGTCTGTTTAGTTATATGAACTTGATTCTATACAAATCGTATGCAAAGTAATTAACATTACGAAACACAAAACATTACATTAAATTACTTGCCATACGTTAGCTAGCACACGCCAATATACCAGCAAAACAATGAACAGTACTCAAGCAGATAAAAATTACAACATAAAAACGTAAACAGAACTTAATATCTAAATAAAAGCCTCCAGGCATAATACATACATATATTACAATTTTGTAATATTGGGATATTACAAAATGTGGCCGACTGTTTTCAAAGTAAGTCAACAGATAGCTAGTTACCTATTTTGGCAGCGAGACTGATTGCCCCGGTCTATTGTGATTTAGTGTTAGTATAGTTTTAGACAATAGTACATCCATTTTTTTACCTGCATTTTCGCATTGCTTGGCAAAGATTTCACCCATAGCTTTCCACTGCTCTCTGTGCCTTCACCGGTCAATCTCTCATAAACGTAATTGATCTTCGTCATACCAATGAATAAAAACCGGTCAAGTGCGTGTCAAAATGAAGGGTTCCGTCCGTAGTTGAGATGAATTTATCCCAAAGAAAAAACCTATTATTATAGTTGAAAATCATGTTCTCCCCATCGATATACATCACGGTCAATTTTCCCACTGCAAATGTAAGTTGGTCGACTATTAAGTACCTACTCGTTAACTTGTAAAGGCTACATAGCTGTGATAGTCTTCCTTTTAATTTCGTTATACGTATCTAGGTACTACTGCCATGAAGTTTCTACATATCCGAAAACAACCATTTATCTGGCAAGGGGGTCGGGCCCCCCTGCCAGATTGCCTGCCACTTGACTCTAACAAAAATTAGTACTTTAAAGCTTAATGTTATGCAAACGGCTCCAATGGTTTTCACATACCAGCAATATTTTTGAACGGCCTATCCAATGGTACCCCACACCATGGGATAGACGAGAAAAAAAAATCATCGCTTTACGTGCAATTTTTTTTAACTTTTTTTTTTTTCAAGATTTTGTTTTACTACTTTGTCGGCGTGATTAATATGTTTATGTCAAATGACAGCTTTCTAGTAGTAAGACTGTCTGAGCTAAGTCAGGGACAGACAGACAAACAGACGGATATGGCAAAACTATAAGGGTTCCTTGTTTAATACGGAACCCTAAAAATGACAATAAATAATGCTGAATTTATAAACCAGTCCTTCAATTCCATTCAAAACACGCCGAATAAAATCATAAGAGTCGTAAACTCAACTTACGCGTTAAACTCGTACATGAGAGTTAAATCAAAAATAACTTCTTATTTTATGCCATTTGTTAGGACGACCTAAACGGAACGGATTTGTACGAAACCCATACATTTTATTGGCTATTAATCAACCGTGTGATTGGCAGGTGGGTATCTTGTACCAACAAAGTTGACTGGTTTATGGCGATGTAAAGGTGACTTTAAACCTGTAATGTTAATAACATTGTTAGAAACAGAGGTTTATTTAGTAATAGCATGTCGCTGTCGTGTTGAAAAGTTACGATTGACATATTAATTAAGTATGTTTGTCGTATGACTAATCGTTTGGCAAATTACAGCAGAAAAAAATATCATGATGCACTTTTTCACTGATATTTCTTATTTTCGATGTATCCAAACTGCGCCTGCGGTCAGACTACCATCGCAATGTTTTAGCACTTCATAATAGTTTTACTCCACCATCACCAAAGTCATCAATCACTGTACTAGTAATATCAGTAAGAAATGATGTGCCTTTTTTTTTTGATGGAGAATCATCAAATAACTTCTTCCGCTCTGGGCGGAGCGGGAGGGTGTGTCAGACTCTTACTGACTAAAACCCGACCGTATTCCTTCCTGTTGCCTGTGTTGCAAGGGGCCTCGGTGACCCTTTAGTACCTTCCCGCGACCCCGGCTGGCATCGGCCCTAGTGGACCCCTACATTTGTGCTGACGACATCTCTTTGAGGCGCGCGTGGAATACAACGCGCCGTCGAACCGGGCCTGGTCCTTACCGAACGGTGAGCTACCCATTGCTCACCGTCCGCGAGCCCGCGCCTACGGTGGCCGGAAATCCGCCCGGGATTCCCGACGCCCAGGGCGTCTCCTGCGGCGGCTAGGGGCGAGAGGGCGCGAAATTTGCCTTTTCGTCAACCGTCCCGCCTCCTCCTTCGCGAGCATTACTGCTCCGCAGAAGGAGGTGACGGCTGCCCATGTCCTCTCGCTCCGTACCATGGCCTAAACCAGGGCCGGATGCGAGAGATCTCTGCCGCCGATCGCCTCCACGAGGACACGGCGGTGCTCTGCCCAAGCCGGGCAGACCTCCACTGTATGCTCCACCGTGTCCTCCGGGCGATCCACACAGTGGTGACACCCGGGCGTTTCCTCCCGCCTTATCCGACACAGGAACCTTCTGAAGCTGCCGTGTCCGGTGAGGACCTGCGTTAGGCGGAAGGTGAGGGCGCCGTGGCGCCTCTCTAGCCACTCCTTAAAGAGGGGACTTATCGCCGCAATCGTGGCGTGCCCAAAATTATGTGCTGAGAAAAATGATCTACAGTCGTTTTTTATTTAATACGTTTCTCCTTCAAAGTAATCTTGAATAAACTTTCCTAACTTACTAAAAAAGGCAACTGTTTAGCTCATAGCCGACTTAATACAGCAGAGAACAGCGTAAAAGAGCCGTTAAACAAACAGTTTCATTTTTAAACCGTGAAAATTACTTTGAAAATGTCGTTACCGCAGATTTCCTGCGTAACACTAATTTAGTAACAAAACGGCTAACAGTGAGGCAATACCATGAATCATCTCATTCCCGCTCCCCCTCTTATTTACGATAAACTTTAGTCATGTTAATCATACCGTTATGATCTTACTGCCATTATAATTTAAACAAGAAACTTTGTTCGCCACTTGAAAGAATAAATTTCGCGGAGCCGAGATGATTTAATTATACCAATAGTTAATTAATTAATTTCGAGGGTATCCAGCGTTCAGGAAGAAGCGATAAAATAATTGGATCCGTCAAAATTATAGAAAGCCAATCGCTCCCCATCGAATTGATTATATATTTAAGAACGGGAGGTTTTAAAAAGTCATTATTAATGCTCAAGTCTGCCCTTATTAATTGTTTAATGATTTAACGGGTATCTATAAATAAGGGTGCCATATTGTTAATTAGAAAAGCTGAACGTAAGTGATTTTTTGACATGACGATCAAATTCAAACCATTTACTTGCTTCAATATGGGTTATACATCATAATCAGCTTATGATGTTCCCACTGCTGGGACACAGGCCTCCTCTCTGTGAGAGGGAATGAACCGTAATCGACCACGCGAGCGCAGTGCGGGTTAGTGAATACATTATGTGATACATATAACAAAAGTTCTTAAAACCTACCTGCCATTTTTTTAAACTAAGTAATTCCTTATTTTCTAACGCCCTTCTACCATTTCCACAAAACCAACCATCTAAAAAAACATTCTAAACTCCATGAAAACCCACTTTTCAACCAACTATTCTACTAACCTACGTACAATTTTTAGTTTATCTAGTAAAAAGGATTTCACGCCGGCTGTCAGCCCGAGGCATAGTTAGCCAACTCTATATTAATGCATTCATTAATGTAATTAATGGAGTTAGGTAACTGTCATAATAACAACTTCCCTCGACTCGTGAATAGTTGAAGAGCGCGGTTTTGCTCGGTGGAAATATACCACGGTCAATGTACGGACAGTATTTATCATTGTTCATCGGCTGGAATGGTGTTTTATAAATGGACTTTGTCGGTATTTTTATAGATTATTTAATTAATTTATCGATTTAGGATCTCCAACAAGAGATGACACATAAATAAAGGGCAACATCAGGTATTAAGTAGACACTACTCCTTCACTTATAGGAGACCACAACATGCACAATAACGTTAACAACTAAGCTAACAAAGTTAAAATATTAATGGAAGGTAAAATTAGGAAACAGATTATACACATTTAACGGACATAAAAAAGAAGAAAATAAACAATAATAATTATAAATAAAAGAAAGAAAGAAAAATTGTTTATTCTGAAGATTACACAAAATAAACATATAAAAAGTAGCCAAAAGCCTCGTATTTAAACCATAAAAGTTTAACAATAAAAAAAAATAGTTTATAATATTGATTTTTATTGGTTTGATTTAGAATCAAATATTTTATTTCAGATCAAATTACAAGATCTATATTTTGTTAGTTAAAGTCATAACCTAATGTGAGTAAAACCACACTAGGTTTATACAAAATTGAAACGACTGACACCTAAGTATGCAGCCGTATCCAGTGAGCCAGCACGGGGCTGTCCCACCTACCACACAATATCACTTAAAACATTTAGAGATACTTAAATTATATTAAATCTATTAAACATTTCTTATATTAAATTAGACAGAGACTCGCAGATGTCTAAATTGGTAGCTTTGGCCTAACATTTTATATAAAATGGTTGCTTACAAACTTTTGGCACAGAGGTTAGTTTTTGAGCCCGGGATATAAAATAAATTGTACTTAAGTGTTATGCCTGAGACGGAATTTTAATCTTTAATGTTCACTGCAATTTATCGTTCCATTCAATATTCCTGTGTACCTTTAAAGATACCATGACCTCTTCGAGTTTTTTTCTGCTTTTCTTCTCAGGTATCAGTCAGCCAGGAAATGCCGCCGCCATCTAGTAAAATATTATATTCACCAAAAAGGGGCGTGTAAAAGTGTCTTAAAATATTACTTATATCAAATAAACATCATTTCGTTTCATTTCAACTACTACAGTGTTTAAAATTGGCCAAGTACGAGTCGGACTCGCACACGTGTTCCGTATAATATTTAACACTATACAGAACTGTTTTTTAGGGTTCCCCGATGGAACGCTAAAAGTCAATTCCGAATTGATTGATTGATTTGTTGTTTTCATGTGAGGACAGGCAAATATTTTATGTATATTTTGTGGAAATTTATTCCTAATTTGACGTTGAAAAACGATCAAGAATGGCAGTCCAGACAAATCCTAAATTGTACGAGGGCTGCACTAAAAGTATCGGGAATGGAATATTTCCACCGTTCCTGTCATATTAAAATCTTTTTAATTGAAAACTCCTTGGTTTTAAAAATCGAATACATAATCAGCCTATAATGTTCCCACTGCTGGGACACAGGCCTCCTCTCTGTGAGAGGGAGTGGGCCGTAATCCACCACGCGGGCCCAGTGCGGGTTGGTGGATGTCACATATCTTCGAATTTTTGGTTCTAGGAAATGCCGGTTTCCTCACGATGTTTTCCTTCACCGTTTTGAGACAGTGGTGATGAAATAATTTACACAAAGTAAAGCGCCTGTCCGAGTTCGAACCTACGTCCTACAACTCGTAAGTCGCGGCCGTTACCACTGGGCCACCACTGCTCAGAATTGAAATCGAATACCATTTATTTATTTAAAAAAAGATTCTCGGTCTTGTCACAAGGTTTTGTCACTTGTTTAGTCGTTGAGAAAATGGAATTGACTCGAGAAAATTCAAGAGCGATGATTTATTATGACTTTCGAAGTGGTTTAATACAAAAACAGTGTGTTGACCGGATGATTTCTGCATTTGGTGATGAAGCCCCATCCAAAACCACAATTTATCGCTGGTTTGCTGAATTTCAACGTGGACGTGTCAAGCTCAGTGATGATCCCTGTCAAGGTCGTCCAAAAACTGCAGTCACCCAAGAAAACATTGATGCTGTGCGTAAGCTGATTGAGGAAGATCGACATGTGACATACCGCGAAATTCAGGCAACTTTAGACATTGGCATGAGTCAAATACAAATAATCTTGCATGAACAATTAGGTGTAAAAAGTTGTTTTCCCGATGGATACCGCATTCGCTCTGTGAAGAGCAAAAAGCGGCTCGCGTTACTTGGTGCGTCAGAACTCTCGAAAGATTCCACGCAGGATCCTCAAATACAACATCGTATCAGGTGACGAATCCTGGATATACGCGTGGTTCGTACGCGTATATCCAGGATTACGACGAAACAAAAAACCAGTCACGAGTTTGGGTGTTCGAAAATGAGTCGTAAAGCCAACAAAAATTGTTTGTTCACGGAGTGTTGCAAAAAAAATGGTGGCCACGTTTGTCTCCAAAACCGGCCATGTTACGACTATTCCTCTTGAGGGACAAAGAACGGTTAATGCAGAATGGTATGCTAGCATTTGATTGCCACAGGTCGTTTCTGAACTCCGTAAAGAGAACTGCAACCGCCGCATCATCCTCCATCACGAGTGCGAGTTCTCACACCGCGCACAGAACAAAAGAGTTTTTAGAACAAGAAAACATAGAATTATTAGACCATTCGCCGTACAGCCCCGACCTAAGCCCTAATGATTTCTATACTTTCCCTAAAATAAAGTATAAATTGCGTGGACAGAGATTTTCATCATCTGCAGAAGCTGTGGACGCCTACAAAACGGCCATTTTGGAGACCCCAACTTCCGAATGGAATGGTTGCTTCAATGATTGGTTCCATCGTATGGCAAAATGTGTCAAATTTCGCGGAGAATACTTCGAAAAGCAATAAATACATTTTTAAATAGTAATGTTGTGTCACTTCGTTGATTCCCGAAATTTTCAGTGCCACCCTCGTATCTAACGATTCATCAAGTTCTGAACAGGTTCTTGATCATAAAAATAATGACATGTCTTTTATCAGTCGATGCTCATTATAATCAAAAGAGTTAGTGTATTAATTAACTAAGCAAAACGGTGTTGCCAATATAGCACAACCGATATCCTCATATTTAGACTCGACTCCCAAAGGCCGAGAGGCCAAAATTGATTGCGAAATAACCGTTTAAACGGCTCTTAAGAAAATTAATTACAGCGTTCTCTCGATCGAAACTTATTCGAACGATCCAAAAATTATTCATATTCTAAGTTAAGCAATACAAAACTATAAAATAATTAAATTTTCAATTTTCTATTGATGCGAAGCCCTTTATTATCAAAAACAGTTCTCACAGTTAATTCGTTTTGTGTCATTCAATTAGTATAGTTAATTAATTTATTGTAACGAGACACCCCTAGGGATGGCTCGATACAACCGCTCGACATTTCGATTAAAACTTCGCATCCTTCCCGATTCATATTAACATTGTGCCGTTTGTTTGATTTTGTTTAGATATTTACGAAATTTCCATTCTCTATTATGTTGGTAAAAGCTCTGCCATTTTGAATTTTGCTGATAGCTTTAAGGTTCATATCTTCCATAGTTGCTGTGATACGAGTAACCCGATATTTTTAAAGAATAAAGGCACAGATGTTGACATTTTCACATTTAGGAACTGGACGGAAGTAATTGTACTTTATTTTCTTATAATTTACCTAAGAAACTCGTTTAAAGAAGCCTTCATAAACAGAAATAACATGAACTTTTACACAGACCCACTTCAGTCGAAACCCAATGTCAATCCATACCAGGAAAATGTCAGGATCTGTTATTTGATCGCTTCCTTAGTGCCTAATTCGGCTAAATTCCAGAAGATTGTCGTACTAACTTCCGTCCGCCAATTGGTTTGATAAATTAATATCTGAACGGACACCCAGCTAAAGCACTAGAAAGTGTTGAAGGGCGGGCGTTTTGAGGGACTGTCTTATGTAATTTTGACTTTCAAATACTCGTAGTACTGATTCTCAGCCCAGTTTGAATAAATGACTTTTGATTTTGTGTTCATCAATATGTTCTGATTCTAGAAAGGGGGCGAAGTGGACTCGAATTGGTTGGTCGGATCCGATTCGCATAGTTTCAGTCCCGGTAAGGGTGTCACGTCGATACGAAACCTCAGCACCGCATAGTCGGATTTCGGCAAATCGAATATCCATCCATCTATGCAGACGTAACATCACGCCTTTTGACGACAGGACAAAGACTAAACACGAAAATACGGTGCAATATATATAAAATTTAAAGGAAAATTAACAAAATTCAGGTTTAATCATATTTGAGATTTTAATGATATTTGTGCATATGAAAAGATTAAAATTATTTTAATTTTTAATCTTTCTATGATACATTTTTATCACAGAAGTATTAAAAAAAAAAACTTTTTAAGTGCTATCTATTTCATCTGATTTAGGAATTTACATAAGTCATACCAACTGAAGATGGTTAAACCTGAATTATGTTTATTTTCTGCAACTTATATTTATTGCACCGTACTTTCGCGTTTATATAGTATTTGTCCTGTCAGCGAAAGGCGTAATGAGTCTGTATAGTGTTCTCTTCTATTCGATTTGCCGAAATCCGTGAAACTCCCGGTTTCGTATCGACGTGACACCCTTACTGGCACTGAAACTATGGGAATCGCACTAGCCGTTCCGAGTTCACTTTGACCCCCTTTCTAGAATCAGAACATATTGATGAACACAAATCAAAAGTCATTTATTCAAACTGGAGCGAGAATCTGCACTATTCGATTCACTATAAAATAATTAAATTATTCACAAGGAATTTCTTTTGTACATCAATTTCACTAAACATAGTTTATTGATATACAATCACAATTAGCCCGACATTCACCAACTACAGTCCGGCCGTTGAAAGAACGCGTTCTTGACACGTGTTAGTTTCATACTAACGAATATGTGTTTTGCGAATTTGATCCTAATGCTACGGCTACATAGTCGCGATAACACGAACTACACTTCGCGCGGACTCTGTTGTACAGCGAGACGTCGAGCGGTGTGCGATAGAGAGCGCACGAAGTAAGTGGTAATAATTAATAGAAATTGTCAAAAAAATATGTGTCAAGAACGCAATCTCTCGGCGGTCGGACTGTAATACCTGCACGCACAATCAAACAAATGTTTTCATCATCTACTTATAGTATGGTTGTACATCGCATGCGTCGCATGTCGGTCCGTTCGACGCTCATATTCGTCACAGCACAAGCCGTATTGAGTCGTAATGCGGACTGATCTCCCGCGACCTGCTGTGCATTCGCGCCAATATATTATTCATATCGTTTTCAACGGACCCAGCATCGCATACGGAATATTAGAGAGGCATATCTACCGAGTTTATCCCGGCTTCCCGAATACATCGCTAACTAAATTGTTTTCGATGTTTCCCATCCCTATTCGTGTATCGATGTATTCGTACGATGAAATTATGATATGGATTCCTAAATGGTGCTCGCAGATGTTGGTGATTAAAAGTTTCGTGAACTTTTTAAGGACGGATTCCTTAATCGTGATAGATGTGTGGGGTTTAAATTAAACGATAAATTTAATATTTTATGGCATCGTACTATTTTTCTTTGAACTATAATTGACACTTTTAGCAAATGCATTAAAATTACTGAAAATTAAGAATGATTCTCTCAAGAAAAACTTTTACAAAAAAAAACAACCGTCTTCCATAAAACACTACTAAGTGAAAAATTACTTTAATTTCGGAAGTCGGTGTCTTTGAATCTATATTTTAGTTTTTTGCCACCGAATTCCAAAATTAAAGTTATTTTTCACTTTGTAGTGTTTTTTTGGAAGTCGGTTGTTTTTTTTTTGTATAAAGTTTTTTATTTTTCATATTTTAATGGGTCAGTTTGTAATTTATCTAAGTTACAATAGCCTAATGTCAACTGCTCATCACTTTTTACAAAATATTGGTTTCCTGATGCAGGGTTAACGCCACTCACCATATGCATTGTGACGAGCATAAATTGCTTAGAAACCATATTAAAGTACCTAATCAAATCGCAATCCGTTAAATACTTATTATTAAGTAGTTCCGGTGGTCATCTGTGGCGTTCATCATCAATTCCACTTAACCAAATGGTGCTTTCCGAGAGCAAATGCACGATTTACAATAAAAATATCCAAATCTCTATAGGTGTGCCTATAAAATTCGAGGATTTCCCTCGGATTTCCATGGGGTCATCAGATTCTGACTTGGTGACAATGGGACCACCTAGGGAGCATATCCTTTCAAACAAAAAACGGTCCATAATTCACGGAGAAATCGAAGAAAATACATTTAAAAAAAAAACTTACAGACGAACGTATAACGTCCTCTGTTTTGGAAGTCGGTTAAAGAGGGACGACATTGTCCGTAGCCACGAATCAGAATCAAATCAAAATATTTATTAGCATAATATGGAAGTTAGTAAATTGAATGCATTTCGCTTTTTAGCTACGGACACTGATATAATGTAGGTTTATTGGTTAATTTGATTGATGATGGGTACATTCTACCCGCTTTCGGGCCACAGCGACTGCATTCGGTAACTTATTAGGGTGGTTGAGAGATTAGATGTGCAGCTCTTTTACTTCAGCTTTCGCTTAGAAATAGGCAACCCACAATGCAGGCTCATCACGTTAATCTCTGCTATCACAAACATTGCACCCACATTTTGTCCTTACAGAATCACATCCAAAATTTGTACAAACACTGGTTTCCCAATACAAAGGCTATCATTTGTTGGCAGGTTGGCGCAGCTATGATGTCCTGTCCTCTTCCACTGCCGCTCCTGCCGGCACTTCATCCGCAACCTGCTTTGGCATCAGACTTCCCTATCCACATTGGAATAAAGGTAATTTTTGGATACATTTTCGGTAGTTGGTATGGTGTAGCATGTTAATAACAAATTAATGTTTATTTGTGTAAACAGTACTTGTGTTTTTTGTTTTTTTTGTGGTGTTTTTTTTTAATGTGAATATAGATGTTATTATTAGTACATTCGTGTTTTCCAATCTTTCTTATGTGTCTAGTCATCATATTGTGTTTAATCAAGTTCGCCATATACCTCCAACTCGTTTTGCGACAAACTGTGAAAGAAATAAACTCACAAGTTGCAATTTTTATATAATTCGAAAATGTATGGAAAGTATATGGCGTACTTTTTAATCGGCTAATACTTAACTATTTTTATATATTTAGATACATGCCCTAATCACACCTAGATCCAGCCAATCACAAAGCATAATATTCATCGTTTTCGACGATACGACTTTATACTTTATTCTCTAATCTCCTCTGTCTACAGTAAAAAGTCGTTTGCTTTCGTTGGTAAGTAGGAAAAAAAATGTAATTTAATCTGTACGCTCTCCAACGAGTTTCAGGCAACTTAAATTGCGAATATATCAAAGCTTAAATAATATGAAGTCGGCGAAAGAATATAACGTAACTTTGAGACTGTCGACGACGCTTGCTTTCTTAGGGTCTGTGTACAATGTGCATTGCATAAATATATTAAAAGTAAGTATATTTTTTCTGGACTCAACAGCACCGCTGATCCTGACTTATTTTTAGGGATCCGTACGTCCGAAGAAAAAACGGAATCCTTATAGGATCACTCATGTATCTGTCTGTCTGACCGTCTGTTACAGCCAATTTGCTCGGAATCTAACGCACCGATTAAGTTGGTATTTGGTACACATTTGAGTTTCTGTGACCCAAAAACTGACGTGTAACGTACATAAATTCATTTTGATTTGGGAGCCACTTCTCGGAGGCAAATAAAAAAAAAAAGGAAGTTTTAATAACTGTACCGTGTGATATATCAAATGAAGGAGCTTACTGTGACGGTTTCAAATATTATTTTTTTAGAATTATTTAAGAAAATAGATGAAAATTAGCAATCCCCCATAAATCCGAAACTACTAAGCCAAAAGTTTTGAAAAAAATACAGCAATTAGTTCTAAGTGTACTGATAGATTACATTATAACCCATAAGAAGTCCCATAAGAAGGCCAGAGCCTTAAAATAACGTGATCAATTTCTCAATATTGTGCGTATAAACAATCGTATTTGCAGTCGAAATGTATGGGAGAACATGTTTTTCTACTATAATGTTAAGTTTGTTCTTAGCATAAATTCACACTAACTACGGAACCCACTTGGGTGGTTTTATTCACTATGGACTACTATAGTGAATAAAACTGCCTCAGTGGCATGCATACTTATTACCAGCTGATAATACGTATGCATGCCATGTATATATACACAAAATTACGTTTGGGGCTTATGGCCAAGTAACAACAGCCGCACGGGTCGATCGATCAGGTTAAGCTACGCTTGCCGCGGTTGGTCCGTGGATGGGTGACCATCAAGACCCCTCCGTACCTCGGAAAGCACGTTAAGCCGTTGGTCCAGGCTGTCATTTGTAGATCTTTGACAGTTGTTTCGTTAGAAGCCCGAAAGTCTGACAACCAGTCTTACCAAGGGGTGTTACCCAGTAAATAGGTTGTGGAGGTCAGATAGGCTGTCGCTCCATGTAAAATACTGATATTCAGCTGCAGCTGGATAGACTGGACGCTGACCCCAAAATAGTTGGGAAAAGGCTAGGCAGATGATGAAAATTACATTTAATTAAATTTATACAATAATTTGTCATCATTAATTATCTCTAAAGATACGCCAGGACTCATTTCACACACTCAAGCATACACACTATCAACGTACAAAACCGTCGAACAAAATTAAACTCTCGTTACGATTATGTGACTCCAATCATTAATGCGGACACCGGTCAAATAAATGAGCTATATTTGATAACTGTCCATAATCGGCTTATGGCAACACCTGAACAAAAACAAACTATTAGCTAAATTAATGCGCAACGAAACGTATCGAGATTACCAAATGTTGCCAATACAATAAATGGATGCGACATGACTGTGAATAGGGGTGTTTATGGTGAGGTGAAGTGACACGTGAATTTGTGGAATAGAATGAGTAGGTATCCTTTTGAATAACCACCCGATTGACGCTGTGGTAAAGGATTTGGGAGTTTGATTCCCGTATGAGTCAAATATTTGAGTAGACAAATAAGTACAAACAGGCATAAATATAAATCCTTAATTACTCGCGCGCGGTCTGGTAGACCCCGGTCGGTATTTAAGCATTCATATTTATGAGAATTTAACGTGTATCGCCTTTTTCTTCCCGGTAGCTGCTTAAATTTTACAGACCCGTAATTATTATTATCAGTGGCAGATTTTTCTAGAATTCAGTGTTTTATAAGTAGGTATTAAAAAAAAATCGCGATTTTGGCGCGAGTAATTAGGGGAATTGACACCCTACGTCATTTTGCCGTTATACATACATTTTATACAAGTGTAAAAAATGACAGTTGTGATTTGAATATACGGGTAAATTAAAGTTGTTAGTCAACTTGCTTAACAATTTATTTCCCACACTTTATACTTTATATTGTGGTTGAGATTGGTTCTTTAAAGAGCGAGGTGTTTCCAGAAAGTATTATAATTTAGTGCTCACTCACACAAAATCCCAAACCCTCATAATTTACACTCTTTCATCAAAGTAATTCATCTAACATATCATATTGTAAATAAAATAATATACCTAAACATACTTTTTTTTTTGGTTGGGAAATTATCAAATTACTTCTCCCGCTCTGGGCGGAGCGGGAGGGTGTGTCTGACTATTACTGACTAAAACCCACCCGTATTCCTTCCGTTGCCTGTGTTGCCAGGGGCCTCGGTAACCCTTTTGTACTTTCCTGCGACCCCGGCAGGCATCGGCCTAGTGGAGCCCTACATTTGTGCTGAAGACATCTCTTTGAGGCGCGCGTAGAATACAACGCGTCGTCGACCCGGGCCTAGTCCTTATCGGACGGTGAGCTACCCATTGCTCACCGTCCGCGAGCCCGCGCCTACGGTGGCCGGAAATCCGCCCGGGATTCCCGACGCCCAGAGCGTGTCCTGCGGCGGCTAGGGGCGAGAGGGCGCGAAATTTGCCTTTCCCTCAACCGTCCCGCCTCCTCCTTCGCGAGCATTATTGCTTTGCAGAAGGAGGTGACTGCTGCCCATGCCCTCTCGCTTCGTGCCATGGCCTGAACCAGAGCCGGACGCAAGAGATCTCTGCCGCCGATCGCCTCCACGAGGACACGGCGGTGCTTTGCCCAAGCCGGGCAGACCTCCGCCGTATGCTCCACAGTGTCCTCCGGGCGACCTAAACATACTTGAAGATTAAAGCTCACAAAAATTGTAAAGATTAAACGAAAAATAACCGCTTAAGTTAAGTTAAATTATTTAACTTCAATATTATAACAGGCAGATCAAACGAACCTTACCCACAACGTAAGATTCCACAAAATGGTTAACGTAATCTAGCTGTTTCAGTGAATTATTAAAATAACTCATTTATCAATCGTTATGAAGATATCTATTTATATTATCTCTACTTATTCTAAGTTCATTGCCGAGATTGATTTATCCTGGAAACAAGGTTACTTAACAATCAAAATTATTTAAATAAGTTATCGAAACTAATAAGTTAAGTTAAACAAGTGTCAAATAAAAATTCGACGAATGTCTTTTGCAAATCAGCATTACCTGATCGTTTTATCAAGCCAATGAAAATAAATCAATCACAGAAATGACATTCAATATTTTTATAAGCCGCATTTTCATGGTTTTCCCGCTTTTGTACAAATCGTTAAATTCACAAACTTTGAAAACGACTTGATTCATTGTTCAAAATGTGAATGAACGAGGACAATTCCCAGTTAACAATTCACTGTAGACGAATAACGATGAGTCGGAAGTGTAAACTGTGCCTTAAAGAATTACTGCCTCAGCTCTGTCGTCATTCCAGTGTCAATATTTGAGATGAACTTTTGCCCAATTACCTTTGCAAGTTAAACCGTCTTAATTTATAAGTATTGATTCGTGCCTGCCGACTTTAATTAGTTTCCAACTTTGAGACTTGCCTCATTTATTATCTGTTAGATCTGTTGCTACAGTTCAATTGTATACACAGTAAATTTTAGACGAAATATATTATTTATGAAATGAGATAAATTATTCTTTGTCTAAATAATGAAGGATAAATGCTGAATCCAATTCTCAGGTTTTCCTTTGTCTTGCTGGTTATAACATAACGTAAAGTTGATTAAGCATATTTACAAGATACTAGCAGGAAAACACGCCGTTTGAAATCCCCCAATTTGTACAAAACAGCGGGGTCGCCGTGCCACCGCATTACCAAATAAAATTTAACAAACAAAACGGTTTACGGAAAGTTCAAAGTATTTTATACCGACTCGAGCACGCTCAATTTTGCACCGGGCGAAGTCATCAAAAAACTATTAAGCTGCAACTTTTAACACATGTGCACTTTTCTAAACGAGCATTATCACAAAAAAAAACAAGATTAGCGCACGCCACGATGCATAAGTTTACTCATTAAACACCAATTTCCCCAAACGTCAGGAGAGCAAAATATGAAAAATTTGTTATTCGTAGTTCGCTGCTTGAAGGCGAAGTTTATGAAGAATACTTTGAATAATGCCACGAGAGCACTTTCTTAAGTTACGCTTCTTATTCAACTAAAAGAGGTTATATTTCAAACACTATTACTGCGCCTGTCAACTTAATTTACCCTGTTGATTCAATTTTCGTCCACGAGTGCCATATTTCAGTAGTCGTGGAGATTTCAATTCATACATATTTGAATAAATAAATATGCATGAAACCAATTTATAGAGGCCGCCTGAGTCGGCCGCCGGCTGAGCGGTACAATATCAGTGCCCTCATTAGATGTATCCCGCTGCTACGGCGTAGTCGCCTACGAGTTTTGCTACGGAAGCGCCACGTAGACCGCTACGATACAGCTTTGTCGTTTATTGTCAGATATTCGCGGCGCGGGCGGCCTGTGGTTTGTTTTGTAATATCCCAGTTTTTTTCATTTATATTTAACACTGTTCTGTTGTGAAATTTATATTGTATTGAAAAGGCCTATGAAAGCCTGTTCAAAAGCATAATGAACATTAAATTGAGAATTTTCAAATTGTTTTGTAACGGATTATGGCCGCGGGGATTATAAGCGCTGAACGCTGAAAACATCGACAAATACGAAATTAAATTAAGTAGGTACATCGCACAATAATCTGTTGAACTAGTTCCATTCAATGTACCTATTCATGTATAATCGGGATTCAATTAAATGTTTAGTATATTATATACCATAGACTTCTGAATTACATACTGAGTGGATTGCATGCACGTTGTCAGTTTGTATCTATTATAAACAGTAGATAGCAGGAAATAAATTTTAAAGGAAAACAGCAGCTAGTCCCAAATCCGTGAAAGCTCCATTATTTGAACCCCATTTCCCTCAAACACAGTGCCATCACACAAGTGCCATCGAGCTTACATACATAAATACATACTAGACACGTTATCATATCAATACGAGCTACGATCAGTTGGCCATCAAAGGTACACACACCACACACGCATTGCCTGTTACATTCATGTCAATTCCATGGATTTGTACTTCGTCTGTACAAACGAGAAAATTGTGGAATAGAACGTTTTGAAACTAACTTTAATTTCAGAATTTTGTTTTTTTACAGTGATAGTCCCAGTTTTAAAAGGAATGTTAACTTCTATAGCAAACCAATCAAAATACACAGGTTTTTAATTTAGTTTTTTTTTTTTTGATGGGAAATCATCAAATCAACAAATATACAGGCTGGCAGGGACATCGACGCGCAACCTGTTATCATGGATTCTGTACATGTTTCTGGACCCCAGTATTGAAATTTTTCATCGGTTAATAAAATGTCACCCTGTATTTAAAAAAAGTTTTACCAAACTTATCGGTAGTACTTCTATACTGCGGCTGCAGGCTACGGGCTACGGGGCTCCTGTATGGGCGCGCTCTCTGGCGCTGCGGCCAGCCCGCCGGTTGAGCGCGGCCCAAAGGGTCATGGCCATCCGGATGGTCCGAGGATACCGCACGGTCTCCTGTGAGGCAGCGAG
Organism: Atethmia centrago; assembly: GCA_905333075.3. Classification (NCBI taxonomy): domain Eukaryota; kingdom Metazoa; phylum Arthropoda; class Insecta; order Lepidoptera; family Noctuidae; genus Atethmia; species Atethmia centrago. The sequence goes on along the minus strand of HG995374.1, from coordinate 21,179,343 downwards.
CCTCCTTGCCGGATTGCCGCCATGGGATCTGGAGGCAAAAGTCCTCGCGCACGTATGGGAGTGGCGCGAGGAGGCGAAACGCCGGGGCGTAAGTCCGCTGCCGCGAGAAATCGTGGCACAGCGGACGGAGCTCCGGCGGGATCTCATGGCGTCATGGAAAGTACGGTTGTCGCAACCCAGTGCTGGGCACGCCACGATTTCGGCGATGAGTCCCCTCTTTGAGGAGTGGCTGGAGAGGCGCCACGGCGTCCTCACCTTCCGCCTGACGCAGGTCCTCACCGGACACGGCAGCTTCGGGAGGTTCCTGTGTCGGATAAGGCGGGAGGAAACGTCCGGGTGTCACCACTGTGTGAATCGCCCGGAGGACACGGTGGAGCATACGGTGGAGGTCTGCCCAGCTTGGGCAGAGCACCGCCGTGTCCTCGTGGAGGCGATCGGTGGCAGAGACCTCTCGCGTCTGGCCCTGGTTCAGGCCATGGTACGGAGCGAGAGGGCATGGGCAGCCGTCACCTCCTTCTGCGTAGCAGTAATGCTCGCGAAGGAGGAGGCGGGACGGTTGAGGGAAAGGCAAGTTTCGCGCCCTCTCGCCCCTAGCCGCCGCAGGAGACGCCCAGGGCGTCGGGAATCCCGGGCGGATTTCCGGCCACCGTAGGCGCGGGCTTGCGGACGGTGAGCAATGGGTAGCTCACCGTCCGGTAAGGACCAGGCCCGGGTCGACGGCGCGTCGTATTCCACGCGCGCCTCAAAGAGATGTCGTCAGCACAAAGTAGGGGTCCACTAGGGCCGATGCCTGCCGGGGTCGCGGGAAGATACTTATGGGTCACCGAGGCCCCCGCAACACAGGCAACAGGAAGGAATACGGGTGGGTTTTAGTCAGTAAGAGTCTGACACATCCTCCCGCTCCGCCCAGAGCGGGAGAAGTTATTTGATGATTTCCCAACCTAAAAAAAAAAAAAAAAAAAGTACTTCTATACTATAATCGTCGCACGGTTCAATCAACGCCCCTCGGGATTGCCTTTTTGTATGGACAGCCAAAACTTTTTCAAACCTAAGGCAAGATCTATAAACGTAGCACTTACTTTGGCTAATTCCTGTCACTATCGCAACAATGTCAAAATACAAGTGCAAGACAGAGGCGGCAACATGTCTAAGTCGAAGCACGTTCTAAGAAGCGTTTAAACGCCGGTCTTAATATTTTTTCATAGTTCCTCGTGTTGTGTAATAGTCAATTGTTTACTCAATTCTAAAAAAAAAACCCTGTATGTGTCGTGTATATTCTCTCTTATACACCCTTGATTTGCACGTATGATGTGCTCTCGACATAATGCTAAATTCAGTTTCTGATTAATCTTTCACTAAAGTGAAAGATAAATCGCTAGAAATAATTTTAGCCACGTCTCTGTTCTGATTTTTGCTTTGTTATAATGCAGCGTTAGACTGTAATCCGTCCGAGGCGTGACTCCGCTGCCGCGGACAGAGCTCCGGCGGGATCCCATGGCGACATGGAGAATGTGATTGTCGCACCCACCCGCACCACGCACCCAGTGCTGGGCACGCCACAATTGCGGCGATAAGTCCCCTTTTTGAGGAGTGGCTAGATAGGCGCCACGGCGTCCTCACCTTCCGCCTGACACATCTCCTCACGCGACACGGCAGCTTCGGGAGGTTCCTGTGTCGGATAAGGCGGGAGGAAACGCCCGGGTGTCACCACTGTGTGGATCGCCCGGAGGACACGTTGGAGCATACGGTGGAGGTCTGCCCGGCTTGGGCAGAGCACCGCCGTGTCCCGTAGAGGAGATCACCGGTGGATATCTCTCGCGTTCGGCCCTGGTCCAGGCCTTGGTACGGAGCGACAGGGCATGGGCAGCCGTCACCTCCTTCTGGGAAACTGTAATTGCTCGCGAAGGAGGAGGCGGGACGAGTGACGGAGGGGCTAATTTCGCGCCCTCACGCCCCTAGCCACCGCAGGAGACCCCCTGGGCGCTGGGAATACCAGGCGGATTTCCGGCCACCGTAGGCGCGGGCTTGCGGACGGTGAGCAATGAGTAGCTCGCCGTCCGATAAGGACCAGGCCCAGGACGACGGCGCGTTATGTTCCACGCGCGCCTCAATGCATCTCTTTGCAGCACAAGTGTAGGGCCGATAGTGTTACTAGGGCCGATGCTTGCTGGGGCCGCGGGAAAGTCCGAAAGGGTTACCGAGGCCCTTGGCAACACAGGCAACGGAAGTAACACGGATGGGTTTTAGTCAGTAAGAGTCTGACACACTGAGATTTTATTTGTTGCGTCACTGGTTCTTCCCAGCTAAAGCAGTAGGAAGTGGTGAAGGGTGGGTGTTTTGGGGGACTGTCCTATGTAATTTTGACGCTCGTAAAGTGCTGATTCTCAGCCTAGTGTGAATAAATGACTTTGATTTGATTTGATTTGATAATTTCCCACCCAAAAAAATGTATTAAATTCGTGCATTATTTAGTTGTTTAGCTTGTATGTTATTAGGAATGTAAAAATGTGATGTAGTTTGTGATGTAAGTGTGGGAAGAAAAATCTCAGTGGTACGAGTACCTAACAATTGTTCGGATCATTCCTTTCTTTGCCGACTGATACGATTGCCGCCACTGAAGAACAGACTATTCTACCTATGCCTTTAACTTAACTTAATACTAACTTAATACTTCTTATTTTTTATTAAAAAAAAAACAAGTATATCTAATTAAAGTGAAGTAGATCCAATGATCATTTAATTAGAACTCGGACTCGTGCCGTCTTCCACGGTAGAACACGCTCTGCAATAATATTTTGCAGACCATAATTAATCCCAATTAATTGTAATCGGGAGCAAACCAAATACCAAAATGTATTTTAGATGACTATAAGTTTCCCCCTAGAATTAATAAAAAAAAAAATATGTATACAAGGTGTCGTTTTGCATCCTCCTCAAATTCAAGGAGGTAACTATGCTAATGATGATGATGCAATAATAAAATAAGTAGATCTTTTCTTCTTCTTTTTTTTATTATTTTCGTGAATCGGCATGTGTGGGACACGCATGATAAAACGCGGCCCGTGTGATACTGCACTGTAATTGCCCTTTTACACACACTCTACCGCATTCGCAACGGGGTGATTATATTACGTGAAAGTGGTGTATTCTAAAATACTGTCAAACTTAAATAACTAAAAAAACAAGTATGTATTAATTATTGAGCAGGTATCGTAATTTGATTTGATTATATATGTCTCACATAGCAGCCTCCTGAAATTTGACGTGGATGCAAAACGACACCTTGTATAAATAAAGAAATGATTATAATTAGTTGTATCGCAATCTATTTCAACTACTCTATTACAATAAAAAATATAATATTTACTATTAAACTTACGAGTTCCTTTGCCACACGCTCACCTGTTACTATTGAAGTTAAGTATTAAGTAGACGGGAATTAAATCAGATGCTTGTTATGAACTTGTTACGGAGAGTTATAAAGTTATAACTTATAACTAATACCTGTTTGTAAGTTGTAGGTAAGAAACATGTTACGGCTTGCATAAGAAATAGTTTTTTCCCGATGCAGTTTCAAAAGAAGTTATTTTTAAAGGCTGCCGCAGACTGGGGCGAAATCGTGCTAGTCTGCACGAGCCTTTAAAAGGTTTTATTTTATATCATTTGAGTAGGATACTGCTTTGATATTTATACATATTTATTTTTAGTTTAATTGATGATATATACATAGCATGACATGACGACATACGGCATGACGACATACGGCATGACGGCATAGCATGACGGATTTAAAGCCATAGGAATTTTATGTTAGTTGATCTTTGGGTGATTAAAAATCTCTGTAATTAAATGTTCATAAGTTTCAGTTTTCTGTCGCCACAAAATTAATACTCACATAATAGACCGTAAGGCTTCAACTGCATTCGAAAACTTAATATATAACCTACCACGGTACCTATTAAAGAATCAACATTCAATGTAATTTCTACCTCTTTCTTTCTACGCCACGACACGACATTTTACTGCCAGTAATTGATATCTCCATTACAAAAAGAAGTGGCTCCAAAACCGAGCTGACGTTTAACGTATTATTTCTATACTCCGGACTGCCACCTGCGAGCACCTCTAAAACTTGTATGCAATGTAAATTTTTCGATGCTAACATATTGAACGAGACAGTTAAGAAAATATATAGTGTGAAGTCAGGAGGAGCCACACTTTTAACAATATGTTAAAAGAAAAATGAAGAATTTTTACAAGCCAAATGTTCTTAGAGCTCAGAGTCATATAAGTTCCTGGTTTGATTCCGAGTTTAAGTTTATGGAGTAGATCGGGGTTTTCTGCCTAAGGGCGAGATTTATAAACGTTATCTAGCTTGTGCTTTGACTTAGACATGTTTCCCGCCTCTATCTCGTGGTGCTCCGCGAAAATAAGGGTGATAATGAAAAAAAAATACTAAAGGGATATTGGTTTATTTATTATATTTGGTATTACTTTGAAACTTGAGTAAAATAAAATCTATGTAAATATTCCAACATAAAGTAAAAAATATACGAATGTTAATGTCAAGTAATAATTATGATTTATTAATAAAGAATACACATAAAAGCATTTTTGATGATTTTGGGGCTCCGTCAAATATTTCGTTTTCCAAAAGGGTTCAGTCGCCAAAAAGTTTGAGAACCTCTCTCTATTCTAGAGTAATATCTAGCTGCAGTGGGTGGCCGAATTTACACCGCATGCTTCTATTTAGCCGGCGAAAGACCGACTTCCGTCTTTTCCAGGGCGGAGAGCATAATCGATGCCATGGCGATGTTCACACGGAAAAAAAATCTGAGAATGGGTTTGATATAGTGTTAACAAAACCGTAGAATTATAAATATTACAGGTCATTTTAGAGATAATATGATGTTTTATTTTTAAAAGAGTAACCGTGGAGTTTCTTGTCGGCTCTTCTCCATAGGAAACGAACAAATGGAACCGTGCACCTAGCTTCTGACGTTGTAAGTAAGTGTAAGTGCCGATGGAGGTTTAAGTATGTGAAATAAAATATTTTGATTTTATTGATTTTCAACAAAACATCCGAACCAAAAAAAAACTAGATCTAAAGGAGTAACTGGTGTAGCCTGCAGTTATAATTAACTAGCTTTTTCCCGCGGCTTCGTCTGCGTAGATGTCGGAAATTTTCCCACAATAACGTACTACCGCCAAAAAAAGTATCCTATGTCCTTGTGCCAAATTTCATCCAAGGGTCCTCCATGGGTTCAGTCGTTTTAGCGTGAAAGCATAACAAATAAAAAAAATCACTTTCGCATTTATAATATTAATTATGACAGCGCAAATGATATCTTCTCATCTAGGAAAACCGACAACTTCTAAGTCGATGGAAATACCTTTCTCGATGTAACTTTGATTGGCATCGTATTACTTTTACTCGCAAAGGAAAGTAGGTAGTTTCATCAATACCCAGATGTTTGTAATAAAATAAATTGCACCTTAAAGAGATGAGTTGGAATTTTATCTTCTCTTAAGATTCTTGGAATCAATAACTAGGAGAGATAGGAGCATACATTAACTGTAGGGCTGTAATAGGGAAATTAAGTATGGCTTCGGTGCTATTTTGCCTAGGTGAGTGAAATAGGTATTGATGTTCATCTCTTTCATTTTCAATAGAACCATGGAGGTACAGTACGATTAAAACTTTATGGCGGCTTTTTTTTTTGGGTGGGAAATCAACAAATAACTTCTCCCGCTCTGGGCGGAGCGGGAGGGTGTCAGACTCTTACTGACTAAAACCCACCCGTATTCCTTCCATTGCCTGTGTTGCCAGGGGCCTCGGTAACACTTTCGTACATTCCCGCGACCCCGGCAGGCATCGACATTGCTGGGAAAGGGATTACGATGTACCTGTAGGTACTAATTAATTGATAACTTTCTTTTTAGAATTGTTGACATGCCATTAATTGCATCTAAACCTTATTTCCAATTGCCGACGGTACGGAATGTTGCCATTTTAATTATTTGTATTTATTTTATTATTTATTATAATTTCACTGTGTGCTGCACCGGTCGACGTAATCACGGCAACGCTGGCTATCGCTGAAAACCGGCGCTGGAGCTCTGTCTCGCATAGGGTCGCAGCATTATGCTGTGCGATGGCCGTTTTGCGTGGATGTGACGCATATTTTCCCCCAATTTGTTTATTTTGTATATGTGTTCCTTCTTTGCGTCATGTTTACCGCAAACAAGCGTATTTTCTTTCTTTTACATGACATAACATTACGCTTGTTTCCCCGAAGGGTTGGGCAGAAGTGTGTTAAAAGAGACTTTGACCCTTGAGTTTGTTTCGCCATTTCTTCTCAGGGGTAGTCAGATAGGAAATGTCGACTCCATCTAGCTTATTTTTTAATATGACGTGTAAAAGTGATTCTCATATCCTATTTACAGAATAAACAATTTCATTTCATTGTACCTGTAGTACACCCATATTTCGCAAGTTATGTATAAATCCCATGTTATAGGGGGCGAGCCTATTGCCATCATCATCTGCCGAGGCTTTTCCCAACTACGTTGGGGTCGGCTTCCAGTCTAACCGGATGCAGCTGTATTTTACATGGAGCTACTGCCTATCTGACCTCCACAACCCAGTTACTGGGTAACACGATACCACTTGGTAAGACTGGTTGTCAGACTTTCGGGCTTCTGACGAACCGTAACGACTGTCAAAGATCCACGAATGACAGCTGGGACCAACGGCTTAACGTGCTTTCCGAGGCACGGAGGGGTCTTGGTATGTAAAGATGGTCACCCATCTACGGACCAACCGCGGTAAGCGTAGCTTAACCTGATCGATTGACCCGTGGGGCTGTTATTACTTAGCCACAGGCCTATTGCCATTAACCGGACACAAATCCAGACTCCGGGCTGCTACTGAGAAATTCCAGAGAGAAAAACCCAATAACACTGCCCGACTCGGGAATCGAACCCAGGACCTCATTGCTCAGCAGTAGCGCTTGCAATCACTAGATCAAAGAGGCAGTTTCGTTGTGCAATATTGACACTGACAGGTTTTGAAGGCTGTTTGGATATGCTGGTCGCATCCAGTTTTAATCCTAAAATTCGCCTTTAATTAGACAGTTTTGTTAGATCCACGAACTAAATCATTATGGCTACAAACAAAACTTGACGTAATTAAGTGCGCCAAGCACTTGTAACCTTGTCTAGGTCTTAGGCAATAGGTAAGACAAGATTTAACGAAATCCAAACTCTAAGCGATGAAATAATATATGAGAGTTGAAACTTCCTACACTTTTATAGTTCAGACCAGTCAATGCTAGAGTATCGGAAAGTTGACACTGCTTGGTAGGAACTGTTTTATTAGAGGATATACTTACAGGACTTTTTAGTGTTTATTTTAGTACCTGCAATCCTACATCTTGTTAGGGGATAAAAAGTACATGATGGATTCTTGGGTTTGTGGTGTCTGGGTACAGTAAATCTTATATTTAATGCTTCTTACCAAGAGTTTACAACCAAAACAAGAAAATAAACCTTTTTTCTTGAGTATCTACAATTAAATTCCGGTTTTTAAATGTTTATTCAATTTATTTTTTTGCCGATTCTCATGTCAGTTTATGATTCGTTTTTACTTTGACAAAAAAGCGACAACTAACATAAGATTATACAACAATTCTATGATAAAGAGGACTAGACATCGAAAAAAGCTGTGGTGACGAAGTCGGCTCATTTATAATAGGTATGGTTGTGGCCAAGTAATAACAGCCGCACGGGTCGATCGATCAGGTTAAGCTACGCTTGCCGCGGTTGGTCCGCGGATGGGTGACCATCTTTACATACCAAGACCCCTCCGTGCCTCGGAAAGCACGTTAAGCCGTTGATCCCAGCTGTCATTTGTAGATCTTTGATAGTTGTTACGGGTCCGTAGAAGCCCGAAAGTCTGACAACCAGTCTTAACAAGGGGTATCGTGTTACCCAGTAAATGGGTTATGGAGGTCAGATAGGCAGTCGCTCCATGTAAAATACTGGTATTCAGCTACATCCAGTTATACTGGAAGCCGACACCAACATACTCGTAGTTGGAAAAGGCAGGCAGCTGATATGGTATGGTTGTACAGGTATATTATATTCTAAGTACTGTTTATTTTGTTTTACTTTATTACCTGTTTTGTCTAATCTGTTAATATATCTTAACCGGTCTGGTTTCCGTACGTCGTTTTCGGGTGATTACTGCAAATCAGCGCTGTGCTGTGTGTCCCCCATAGCACAGCATTATGCTGAGTGGAAGCCTACTTGTCACAGTCACGGCGTGCAGTTTTCGACTATATGTATATGTTCTGTGTTCAGAAGCATGAGTCTGTTTTGTTTTATTATTTATAAGAATTACCATAGCTTTTATGTGCACGTTATTCTGTGACAAATAAATCTATTTTTCTTTCTTTCTGTATATGAGTAACATTTAATATATATACAAATCGACAATTCACATTATATTGTTTTTATCTCAACGCTTATATGAAACTTTTACGCCAGCCGTAAATCTCAATTTTTACTAGTTTAACCTTCCAGCACCTAATTATAAATTTGGGCACAAAACATTCTATAACGTTTCATAAAAAGTTTAATTTATGAAACGCTTCTACCAACTAGAATATTCTATAAAGCAAATCTAATTACAAAGGCACATTATAACCGAGACAGCCATTACAGAAGACATTTAAATAAAACCAGTATTGCACCTTTAGAAAAACCTTCATAAACTCTGATAATGGCAAACATTATAAAAAAGCGGCCAAGTGCGAGTCAGACTCGCACACGAAGGATTCCGTACAATATTTAACACTACATTTAAATATATTCTAAAAATACGTATTTTTGTAAAAACACATGAAGGAAAACATCGTGAGTAAATGTCTTAGAACCAAAAATTCGAAGACATGTGACATCTACCAACCCGCACTGGGCCCGCGTGGTGGATTACGGCCCACTACCTCTCGCAGAGAGGAGGCCTGTGTCCCAGCGGTGGGAACATTAATAGGCTAGTTATGTATGTGTATAGGTATTTTTGTATGGTGATATAATATAAAGGCTCCTACATACGGGCGCGACTTGTCGCGCGACGCGTCGCGACACAAAGGCACCGCTTGTAGCGCTACACGCGGTGTCTTTGTGTCGCGTCGCGTCGCGCGACTAGTCGCGCCAGTATGTAGGAGCCTTAATTCTTAACTTGTATCTTTTGTTGTTATATTGGCCATAGTAGTACACACTCTGTGATACTTTTAAATGTCTACCTATTGCGGTTCAAAAGATACAGCCCTGTGACAGACGGACGGACAGCTGAGCCTTAGTAATATGGTCCCGTTGGCACCCTTTGGGTACGGAACCCTAAAAAGGGGATCGTTTCAATGTAAATGATGCGACGGTACATCAGATTTTCGTGTAACCAGGAGAGATGGGAACAAAAAACGGGTGAATATTAGTGTTGTGCTAAATAAAGCTGTATTATCTAAGGAACAATATAAATGTCGCCGTGGCGGGCAGCGCAATAAGCGTTCGGTGCCTAATGGCGTCCCGTCGATCTCCCGAGCCTCGCCATTGTCGATATCGATATTTACATTTATCGACCAACTGAAATACTGTTCACGTTCGTCTTGTTGGCTGTTTGAAGTTGAAGCTGGTAATAAAATGTACCGATCAATGCTTTTAAAACGGTGAACAGGATGCGTTAAGAGAGAAGGGTTAAGTCGTGAGTTAATTCTGTGTTCCTATACCGTGTGTATCAGAAGGCTGTGGGTATAGCACATACTATGACCCGGACCACTATCTCAACGGGACCAACATCGTAATCGCAAAAAAATGAATCAGCCGTCCCATACATTTGGGTCAATACTCAATTCTTTATTGCATCCATATGTATTACACACCATAAAGAGGGGCTTGTGGCTAAGTAATAACAGCCGCACGGGTCGATCGATCAGGTTAAGCTACGCTTGCCGCGGTTGGTCCGTGGATGGGTGACCATCTTTACATACTAAGACCCCTCCGTGCCTCGGAAAGCACGTTAAGCCGTTAGTCCCGGCTGTCATTTGTAGATCTTTGACAGTCGTTACGGGTCGTCAGAAGCTCGAAAGTCTGACAACCAGTCTAACCAAGAGGTATCGTGTTACCGAGTAACTGGGTTGTGGAGGTCAGATAGGCAGTCGCTCCATGTAAAATACTGGTATTCAGCTGTATCCGTTAAGACTGGAAGCCGAACCCAACATAGTTGGGTAAAGGCTAGGCAGATGATGAATATGTATTATATAGATGGTAAAAGTAAAAGATCAATGTGGACCCTGTCGGGCACAGCAAAATTAGGGGAGAGGAAGCAATTGAAGCAATTCAATATTATTATAAATGATCTATATATATTACCTGATGCGCCCCGCGGTTTCACCCGCATAAATTTTGACCCCGTGGGTATATCGGGATAAAAAGTATCATATGTGTTATTCCTGGTTATAAACTATCTGTGTGCCAAATTTCTTCCAAATCCGTTCTGTACTTTTTGCGTGAAAGAGTAACAAACATCCATCCGTCCATTCTTACAAACTTTCGCATTTATATTTATAATATTAATAGGATTAGATTTGTGTGTATAGGTAAGGTATATTAGTTATTTTTATTTTATGTATTTATTACATAAGAGTAATGTAGGTGAATATTCTTACGCAATAAGTACATAAAATAAAAACTGTGTCGTATTGAAGTTTTGTATGGGACAGTTGATTATTTTTTATCTTTTTTGACAACACCTTTCTGATACACGGTATAGAGATGGGACAAGAGAATATCCGTGTCTTTATTTATGTTATGTGAATTGGTATTGTTCTGTCCTTATCCCGGGCAAAGAATTCAGAAGGGTAACAAGGCCACTGAGTCACTTCTTGTTTTGCTAGAGAATAGAAAACTTAAGTTATCACATATTAAAATAAGGTAAACGTAATCTTACCAAAATTGTTTGTTAAATTATCGATATTACACGCCTTGTCAATATTTCCTTTCTTGTAAAATGTTCTGTGAGATATTTAAAACCGTCCCGTTCTCCCAGCTGTTGCAGGTCTAGCATACAATAAGCTGACATTATGTTTTTATTTCTCAAGCCACCATAGAATTTAATCCTATTTCTAATAAAAAGTTGCGCTTATCTCCTGGGACACCACGCTATGTCTAGACTTATGAGAACTTTCTTCATAACTTTACTAACATAGTGGCATACTTAGGATCGGCCATCTTTCTTTTTGCAATTTTCTTAGGTCTCGTTTAACTAAAAGTGTTATTGTCATATGTACCTACCAATGAGAAGTGTATAGATATGGGTCGATTTAGTTAAGGGTTGGATAATCGCCGTTGACCTTGGTCATACAAATACGCGTCGCGCTCACGCCGCGCCGAAGTTCGGTTTCATGGTATATTTATTTTTAGTAACGAAAATAACAATATTTGAAAATAATGACAAATATAATTATAGATAATAAAATAGTCCGTTCATACAAAAAAACGTGGAACGCAGAGCTAAGAGGCTCATTGGCGACGTAAATCTGGTGGATGCCAAGCTTCACAGTTTGGCCCATCGTCGCAAGGTTGCCTGCTTGTCGGTCTTCTATAGATTGTACTTCGGAGAGTGTGCTCAGGAACTCCACGACCTCATTCCACCGGCCCCCTTCTATTATCGGTCATCTAGGCGCACTTCAGGTTACCATCCCTTCCTGGTGGCTATCCCACCAACTCGCACTAAGCGTTTCCAAACTTCTTTTATAATGCGCACAGCAAAGGAATGGAACTCTCTGCCTGCGTCTGTGTTTCCGAACGCATGTAACCCTAATCTCTTCAAAGTGAGAGTGAACAGGCTTCTTCTGGGTAAGCTCGCTCCATCGTCGACTTTGTTTCTGTCGCCTCTGGCATAGACTAAAGTCAAGAGCAAACCCATCACAAATAAAAAAAAAAAAAAAAAATCATGAAAATATCTGAAGGAGTTTGAAAGTAATATCGTGTACTTTGGGTACTTCCTGAATTTATGTCAAAGTATTTTACTACAATATTTAAATATTCGCATGATGTGTATGCGTACTAGTTTAACGTATATTTTTTTGCATACCTTACTTGCATTACATGAAGATGTGATAACAGATTTAAATGTCACTAAAATCATATATCTGCGCCCAAGTAGATCATGCACCAGAGGTAAATAATGCATGGATAACAGTGAAATAATGTTGGTACATAATATAGAATATCAGCCTATAATGTTCCCATGTTTGAGAGGGAGTGGGCCATAATCCCCGGGATGAGTGTAACGGTGAAGGAAAACATCGTGAGGAAACCGGCATGTCCTAGAACCAAAAATTCGAAGACATGTGACATCTACCAACCCGCACTGGGCGAGCGTGGTGGATTACGGCCCACTCCCTCTTACAGAGAGGAGGCCTGTGTCCCAGCAGTGGGAACATTATAGGCTGATTATGTATGAGTGTATGCAAGCTCATATCATAAAAAAAACATAACTCATTCACTAAATAAACGTTCACATTCCTCTAATTACCTGTTTGTTACTCAAATATTATAGTTCGCGTTTCCTTTGGCAACCAATTCCATTGGTTAATCAAAGAGCGCAGAGTAAATAATGTACTATTTGCACATGCTGCTTTTCCCATTTATTAAACGTGCATCGAATTTTTGCTTTGTGCAAAACAAATACAACGGGAAAACGATACTATGATATACATACGACGCATGCCTTTTAAGTTTTGTTGTTTGAAGAAAAAAACACAATTAGAACCTTATAGTACTTTTTATTGTTTTTCAATGTATTCACCACCTAGCTTAATACACTTTTCCATTCGCTCAAACCATTTATTTTAACATTTATTTCACTCTAAAGTGGGGGTGTTCAAAATGGCTGACTTGAAAGCGTCGACCGCTTCTTCACCGGACTGGAACCTTTGACCACGAAGACTTTTCTTAATTTTAGGAAATGTAAAGAAATCGTTAGGGCTTAGGTCAGGACTGTATGGAGGATGGTCAAGAATTTCTACTTTTTCCTGCTTCAAATACTCAATCGTTTGACGAGCGCTGTGTGAGCTTGCGTTGTCGTGGTGCAGGATGATGCGTCGCTTTGAGTTAGATTTTCGAAGTTCGGCGATGACTTGTGGCAAACAAACTGTGGTATACCACTCTGCGTTAACCGTTCTACGATCTTCAAGTGCAATTGTCGCAACATGGCCGGTTTTCCAACGAACGTGGCCACCATCTTCTTTGAAGTGCTTCGAGAAAGAACAACTTTAGTCAGCTTTGGCTCGTCTTAAAAGACCCAGATTGTAGATTGTTGTTTGGAATCAAGATCCTACGATCCTGGCATAGATCCAAGATTCGTCACCTTTGATGATGTCGTAGACGTGATTTGACTCTCCTCGCTTGAACCTTTGCAGAGTTTTCTTACACCACCTGATGCGGGCCGCCTTGTGATCGTCGGAAAGCAGATGCGGTATCCAACGGCAAACTAGCTTTCTCACACCAAGCGCTTCATGCAAGATCTTCTGAATGGTTGACCCTGAGATGCCTAATAGAACCTCTATCTCTCGATATGTCACATGACGATCTTCGAGAATTAGTTGTCTCACAGCAATGATGTAATCTTCAGTTAAGGCGGATTTTAGGCGTCCTTCGCGAGATTTGTCACTAACACTAGTATGTCCACGCTGGAATTCTAAATACCAGCGGTCGACAGTCGGCAGACATGGGGCTTCATCACTGAACACAGATGTTAGCTCTTCAAAACACTGAAGCCGTGTCAGGCCTCTTCTAAAGTTGTAGAAAATTATTGAACGAACATATTATTCCTTAAAAAGATTCTTTTTGGTACTTAACCTGACAGATTCCAATCGACGCTGTGACTAAACAATAGCATTAATCCACACATTACATTATACTTTCAACTGTTTTGAGATTCAAAATTTAAACACATTCGAATATAGAACAGTTCTAAATTCAAAATTGCCGGGAAATATGAAAACGACAGAACTTAAAAGGCATGCCTCGTACGTGCCTGTTATTTTCAGTTTTCGTTTTTTTTAAATAGTTATTTTATTGCAAAGACCTTCTCAATACATGACAGTTTTTCGGAAACAATGGTATTGTTTTTTTTAAATAAACAATATTAAAATGGATTATTTATACTGGACTAGCTGCGCCCCGCAGTTTCATCCGCATAAGTCTCGATGCCAGGATTGAAATTATTCTATGTCCTAACCCAGGTCATGGTCTACCCATGTGCCAAATTTCATCCAAATCCGTTCAGCCGTTTTAGCGTGAAACCGTAACAAACAAACAAACTCACTTTCGCATTAATAATATTAGTTAGGATTAGGGTGAAATAGGTTTTTTCTATAAGGTTTTTTCTCTTTTTTTATTTTGAGTGTGAAATTACCAAATAACTTCTCCCGCTCTGGTCGGAGCGGGAGGGTGTGTCAGACCCATACTGACTAAAACCCACCTGTGTCCCTTCCGTTGCCTGTGTTGCCAGGGACCTCGGTATCCATTTCGGACTTTCCCGTGAGCCCGGCAGGCATCGGCCCTAGCGGACCGCTACACTTGTGCTGACATCTCTTTGAGGCGCGCGTGGAACACAACGCGCCGTCGACCTGGGCCTGGTCCTTATCGGTCGGCGAGCTACCCATTGCTCACCGTCCGCAAGCCCGAAGGTTTTTCACTTGTCTTTTGTTTTTCAAATAATGAAACATGTGCATTTGTTTTCTTTTTATGTTGTTCCTATATTCTAAAAAAACCTTAGAAACATTTATTTTTAGGTACTAGTATTTGTTTAAAGCCTGTTGTCTATGGTTTTAAAAAGCAGGTAACAGGATAAGCTTCTTTGCAAACCCAGAAACTTTGCTTTATGTTAGAAAATATCTCCTAAGGCCTGTTTGAAACAGTGCACATCATTCAGTAGACAATATGTATGTTTATGGAAAGACTATTATAAGCAGGTACTTAAAGTGGTCTTTTCCATAAGAATGTTGTGTAAAATGATTTTATTTTGGATTAAATTAAATATATATTTTTTACTTGTCCTCACATAAAAGTAAAGCCTAAGCTAATTTTCCACAACGAATTTTTTTTTCAAAAATATTCATGCAAGATTTTTGAAAGTATAAACCAAGCCTAATTTCTAGAGATTAAGGCCCGCTTACACCACAAATCAATAAAAACATTTAGCGCTAATCAAATTTAAAATGACGTTTTGTTCTGTCAATCGCTCCAAGACGTCAGAGACTTCTGTCTCTGCGCATTTAGTGATTAGTCATGCAAGCGGCCCTAAATGATCTAAGTCATCTCAGTGGTTTACCATGAAATTAGACACAAAAGGTATTGACAGGCTAATTTATAAGCTTACAACAGTAATATACTCCATTTGTGGCCGACATGTTGAATGTCAAAGGGATGGTTGGACTTGATATTATGTAATTTCCTTGCAGGTAGCGTCTTAATTGCTATCTGTGTAATCTTATGATTAGTTGGCTAGCTTTGAACGGATTGTTGGCTTAGAAGGGTGAGCAGAGAAGTAGGTAGGTTATTGTGTATCGTGTATCTTGTTTGTATTGTTGGATCTTGTAATTTTAAGTTTATATTAATTATGTTTATCTAACAAACTTATGATTTGGTAATGTATTGGCAAAAAAAGATCAGGAATTCTTTTAACCACTGTTATTTAATTTCAGTGTTTAAGTTTACTTATCTTACGAAAGAAGTATAATACGTTTTGTTGACTGTACAGTTGCAGAAACGCAAGGCAATATACGAAATATTTTGAAAGGAACCCCAATCTCACTTTTCCCCCGAAACAAAGGCCCAAATCCACCGACACAATAAACAATCAAACTTTAACACTCGGCCAGTCAATTCCTGCCTAACTACAGCTGTACAAACTCCAGTTTATTCCAATCGAACGCCACTAAGCTTACTCGTACATAGTGACCTATCGTTAACTTTAATCCTCCGTTAGTCCAGCCGTTATGTCTTATTTGTAACACGTACCGCGGCTTTATTTTTCCATGCCTTGTATAAAGGATAAAAGTTTTCTAATAAAGGGCCCCAGCAATCGGTAAGTTTTTGTCGTTCCCTCTTATTGGCTACAGGTGACAATTGATGGCAATAGCTCTTTTTAACTGACTTCGTCGTGAAAGTTTTTTCTAAGCTAACAACACTTAACGACAGAATGTTGCGTTATTATTTTATCTGAGAAACATTCTCCGAGGAGTACTGTTTGCAGGATTACGGTCAAGAAAGCGGTGTAACGAAGGACATTTTTGCTTTCTATTTCAGGTTTTGTTTAGACTTTAAAGCCTTTGAAAGGAATGAAGTTTAAAAATAAACAAGGATAGGTTTTCTGCTAAAGCTAAGCTGTCGGTAACTGGCTACAGAGAACGAGTTGCGAATAACGAACTTTTTGTTTATTAATTGTGCTATTTGCCGAAGCCAAACACTCGTCTCCGCCTTAATAAGTTGTGCAATGCATACATTTAGGTAGGTATATATTTGTCGACTTAAGTCGATGTAATGAATCGCTCATGGTAATAAAGGATATTTTTAAGCCAAGTTTAGCAGTGATATTATACACTAAACAACACGCCAATCAGTTATAACATATCCAGTTTATTTCTACCAATCTTTGATAGAAGCCTAATTATTTCTGCCCGTCGACCAACAGTTGACATGCTAAACTAACATACAACTAACTGACGTAACATTTTAGTCATATTAGTTAAACGCCGGAATACACGACATAAATCAAAACTATCCAATCCGAGCTCGTCCTTTTATAAATGACGGTGATCCATTACTGTTTTGATTCTAATAGTTCAGTAACACGTTGGGTAAAAAGCTCAATATATAACGTTTTAGGGGTGTTGTCGTTAGTTAAAAGGGCGAGGTAATATATACATTAATTTTTAACACTACGCTCCCTGTAATTGGGGTTTCGCGTGTCAGTAATGCTTCACGCACAATTCGTACACGCCTTTTTCGAGAGTTGAGGTAACTAACTCGAGTGTTGTGAATTGGGACAAAACAAATGAATGTATCCTACTATATTATTGTCGCTCCCAATTAAAATTTCTGTTTTTTGTTACCCGCTATCGCGGAAAAATGCTTTATTACCAGTATTGTTACGTGAAAGTTTCACAATGCGTGATATGAACCCCTTGGCGATAATGTGAACACGCCGCTACACAAGTTAGTTGAAACTTGTTTTCGGGTGCCTGTGATTTTAATAATTAATATTCTCCTACTGCGATAAAGGGTTTTGTTTTTGAGACATATCTAAAAAAATATTTTTGCATAAATGTTTGTCCTGCTTACATAATCAGCCTATAATGTTCCCACTGCTGGGACACAGGCCTCCTCTCTGTGAGAGGGAGTGGGTGGTAATCCACCACGCGGGCCCGGTGCGGGTTGGTAGATGTCACATGTCTTTGAATTTTTGGTTCTAGGACATGCCGGTTTCTTCAAGATGTTTTCCTTCACCGTTTTGAGAGCAGTGGTGATGAAATAATTTACACAAAGTAAAGCGCCTGTCTGGGTTCGAACCTACGACATACAACTCGTAAGTCGCTGCCATTATCACTGGGCCACCACTGCTCCTGCTGTGTCCTGCTTGCGACATCATTATTGTGATCCTGGTTTCACTTACTTTTTGTTTCCGTTTGACATTATATACTTAGTCTTATAATATTTTATTTGTTATTGCTGTGACTACGCTGACATTTTTGATTTATACGAGTATGTTCTTTTTTTTTCATTTGTAATTCTATAGATCTGCTACTTATTTTTGATTTTTTATTAGGAATTGTGAACTTGGCATGTGACGGTAAAATATGGAGAATTTTATTATAAAAACACCCATGTTTGCAAGGAAATAAATGATTTGACATCTCCGAAAAGATACAAATCTTAGTTATCAGATATACCTACTGAATATTGTTATGTCAACGAGTATTAAAACGGATAAGATGTTACCGATTAGACGCACGGTACCGCTGCGGTTCGGAAGCTACTCGGCGGCAAGACATCCGGCAATTCTAACTAGGACCGGCGCGGACGGCGCATTCCGGCCGCCGGAATGACTTAATCCCCCCGTGTTTTAACTACAAAGATTGCCAGCGATAAAATTGCTTGTTCGTTTTATCAGTTAAACGATATTATTAACTTGCGTAGCATAATAAAGCCACAATGGTTATTAAATTAGGACGTGGTAAGGTTATAAATGACTAGAACTTAGGATGGACTCGTTGGTCTTGTGTTGTCCTGGGTTCGATGCTCAG
This sequence comes from Atethmia centrago, assembly GCA_905333075.3. Classification (NCBI taxonomy): domain Eukaryota; kingdom Metazoa; phylum Arthropoda; class Insecta; order Lepidoptera; family Noctuidae; genus Atethmia; species Atethmia centrago. The sequence continues at coordinate 21,160,969 of HG995374.1, read as the reverse complement.
GTCGGGCAAAGTGTTATTAGGTTTTAGAAACAGGAATTTCGGTTTCGGTCGATGGCAACAGGCTCGCCCTCTATTACATGAGACTTAAGACGCTGACAACACCTAAACTGCGGTCACTGTCAGATTGCATATAAAAGAAAGAGAAGTGCGATGACAAGAAAGCTTGTAATTTATTGCAAAATATGAAGCAATTATCTATTTACTCAAAATTGAGTTGAGTTATCGAAAATAAAAAACAACTAAGTTCTGCATTCAAATAAGACGTTCTTGTGATTAATTAAATACGTAACGTACGAGGAAGTTGATATTTAATATAGAAATTTTGCTCAAGATAAGAGGTTAGTTTAATGTTAGTTTGTATCGAGATTTTTTTTCAAAACGTGTTTTAGTAACAACCAAGTTCTGGGAAATATGTTCAAAATTAACATATATTTTTTCCACTACCAGAAACTATAGAGATTTGGCAATTTTTTTTCTTAAGAGAATCCTATTTTGGTTATTTGCGTCTTGTCAGCGCCTTAAACATAACTGGCGAAATACGAGTGTACTATAGGTGCATCTCTGCCTCACCCTTCGGGGAATACAGTCGTGATAGTATGTTATGTTATAAAACTTAATAATGAATTCAAGAAGTGCTGAAATGAAGCTGTTGATTAACTCCTTAAAACAAAAGGAATGTGGCAACATCTTTCAGCAAACAATCTTGCAAAAAATGCTTGTCACGCTTCAGTCCCACTTTCTCACCGTTCCGGGCTGTTCGGTATGTCTTCCGGCAATTGTGACTAAAACCGGCACGGGCGCTTACCGGGTCAAGACGACTTAATCCCTCCTGATTAAGGATGCTGGCGGAAAGTCGACTTACTGTAAATATTTCGTAATACTAGCTTATTCGTTGATTTTGTAGTTCATAACGGAATCTATCATAGTTACTTTGCATCTTTTAACTGACTTTCAAAAAGGAGGAGGTTATATGTTCGTCTGTAGGTATGTTTTTTTTTAATGTATTCTCACCGATTTTGGAAATTCTTTTTTTGTTTGAAAGGCTATGCTCTCGAGGTTTGTCCCATTGTCACCAAGTCAGAATCTAATCAAAGGATCCCATGGAAATCGAGGGAAATCCTCAAAGTTTATAGGCACACCTATAGTTATTTGGATATTTTTTTATAGTAACTCATGCATTTGATCTCTGAATGCACCATTTGGTGAAGTGGAACTGATGATGACCACAGATGGCCACCGAAACTACTTGATAATAAGTATTTCACGGGTTGCGATTCGATTAGGTACGTACTTTAATATGGTTAGTAAGCAATCTATGCTCGTCATAATGCACGTGAGTGGCAGTTTTCTTGGTTCTTACCAGAAGAACTTGACAATTAACGACCCTGCATTGGGAAAAGCAATATTTTGTTAAAGGCGATGAGCAGTTGACATTAGGCTATTGTAACTTAGATACATTACAAACTAAACCACTAAAATGTGAAAAAAAAACAAAAAAAAAACAACCGACTCCCAAAAAAACACTGTAAAGTTAAAAATAACTTTAATTTTGGAAGTTGGTGGCAGAACACTAAAATACAGATCCAAAAATACCGACTTAGTTATTTTAAACTTTGTAGTGTTTTTTTGGAAGCCAGTTATTTATTTTTTTAAAGAAACAAATAAAAAGTGTTTATTGGGCCTAGCACAGGAAAACTAAAAAAAAACACAAAAATAGGTATAAAGCAAGCAAGTCGCATGCAAGTCGCTGTCTGTATACGGGCCTTAAGTAGAGGTTAAAAAAAATGGAGACGCGTCTCTACAGACGCTGCAATCCGTGTTGAGTATAATTACTGGTCTTATGTAACATATAGGTTCAAAGAAATCTCAGAAAACATCCCCCTAATGACGTTGTTGAGATACAAAGGGCACAAACTGATACATTGTTATATTATATATTAGTTGTGATTTTTTTTATGTTTCTATATTTTGTGACGCTTACGACAAGAAAAATTATCATCATCTGTCTAGCCTTTTCCCAACTATGTTGGGGTCGGCTACCAGTCTAACCGGATGTAAGTGAATACTACTATTTTACATGGAGCCGGGAGCGACTACAAGAAAAATGATATTTTTAAAACATTGATCCAAAAATACATACCAACCTAGCAATGGTAGTTTTTGTTTATTGTTTTCATGGGATAAAATATTTATATGAAAAACGAGTGAAACGGGGGCTTTTGTAAACACGTAAACATTCGACAATGAAAACCCGTTTCTGATCTAAAATTCACGGAAATGAAACCATTGAGATTTTTCATCCACATCTCGCAAAGAAAGAAAAAAAACAAGCATATTTTAATATTTCAATCCCTAACAATGAAGAGGGTAGTCTCACACGTGCGAGTGTTGCCATACCTTCCTTTACTTCACTAACTACACAGACTACCCGCCAAGTTTTAAATTTTTAATGTAACAACTTCCTGAAAACTTTGCTCAGTAGGAAAATTGTGTTGACGTATCCATAATACGCTTTGCTAAAATCATATATTTTGGTGAAGGAACCCTTGTTTTACTAATTTAAATTCTTTGGAGAAGTTGGGTGTTTGGGGAGTCGTTAGTGTAGGTGAGTTGCGTCATTCAGTGTTGTCGAAATTGGGGAAAAACATGGTGTTTGTCTGGTTTCTCCCCACTTTACTTCCATATGGTTGTTGTTTTTCATCATCAGGGTATGTTTATGTGACATATATTTTTAGAAAATGTTTACCTTTTTTTTTTTGGTTGGGAAATTATCAAATAACTTCTCCCGCTCTGGGCGGAGCGGGAGGGCGTGTCAGACTCTTACTGACTAAAACCCACCCATATTCCTTCCGTTGCCTGTGCGACCCAGGCAGGCATCGGCCCTAGCGGACCCCTACACATGTGCTGACACGTCTTTGAGATGCGCGTGGAACACAACGCGACCCGGGCGTGGTCCTTGTCGGACGGCGAGCTACCCATTGCAGAAGATGAATACCTAGGTGTGCTATTTTTTTCTTACCAGATTTTGCATCAGTAAAAATAGTTCTATAATGTAGAAGTTCTAACACGTTTCTTTAACTTGCCCACAAATCAAATGGCAATTATGAATAATAACACTGTACTTCTCCTTACGTATTATATTATAGGAAATCTCAACGATTACAACCTTTGAGCGAAGCCAATATGCACTTAATATATCTGAAAAAAAAAGAATTATAATGACATACACATATAGTTTGAATAGGCTATAGTACCTAGTCTTTGTCGTGAAAAAATACTGATCTTAGACATATAACGTCATTGTCCTACTCACACAAGAAACGAAACTACTCACGAAAAAAGAAACAAAGAAAAAGTGTTTATTGGACCTAGCACAGGAAAAAAAAAACACAGAATGTAATAATTAATAATAATAATAATTTGTAATATATGTAATAATGTGTGTGTAATTTTTTTAATGTTTTCATGATTTTGTTAGTTTGATGTCCTATTTTTTATTGTTGTATTTCCTGTGCATGTCCCAAATAAATATTTTTCTTTATTTCTTTCAAAAAATAGAAATAAAGCAAGCAAGTCGCATGCAAGTCGCTGTATGTATCCGGGCCTTAAGAAGAGGTTAAAAAAAATGGAGACGCGTCTCTACAGACGCTGCAATCCGTGTGGAGTATAATTACTGGTCTTATGTAACATATGGGTTCAAAGAAATCTCAGAAAACCCTAATGACGTTGTTGAGATACAAAGGGCGCAGACTGATACATTGTTATATTAAGCAAAGAAATTAGTTTTCAAATAAATTGTACTTAGGAGATGTAAATTAAGACAGCGTGTTATGTATAGTTATTTAAATTAAACGACTTTAATTTCAGCTGTTACAGTGATAGATTGGAAGTATATTTTACCTCAGCTAAATTATAAATTACTCACCTGAAAATAAAGCAGAGAAAAATAAAATGGAACCCAACCCTATGTTAAAAATTTTGATAGTTTTTATCTTAAAAATATTTTAATCTAGGTCTATGAATATTAAATTCTCAGAAACTTTAATTTGAATGAAAAGTTCTCGTGGAATACGAGTAGGTACGAGTATAGCAAATTTTCCAAATAACAGTACGTGGAGGACGCAGAAGACTTAATATGGAGCAGTTAATATACTGCATTCTTCGATAAAATTAATATTGTTTCTTATAAATAAATAACCTGTGATTAATATTTCTTAAAATCGCACACTTACCTTCTATTTTTAAATGCGTTCGTTTCGTACGCACGAATTTCAATCAATCGACTTTCTTGTAACGTCAAAATGTAGACGATTTTATGAATGTTTTATGCAACTAGTGTTTTGAGCTAGATGGTGCACTAAAGAACACAACAAAAATATCGCAAAATGGTCCAATTCAAACGCCTGAATAAGCCTTTCTCGTGGAAAATTTCTGGGGAATATATCGGCGATCACCAAACCCAGTGTAGGTTTCTGCGGCTAGTACCTAATCTTCCATCTTGATCTGTGCCTAGATATTGAAGTGACTTGACCGAGTTCAATGTAAAGATAAATGCTGTTTTGCAATGGCGATCTTACCCTACGTGAGCATTATTGGTTAGTTAAACTTTCAAAGTTAATAATAGGTAGATATACTTAGGTACTTTTTATTACCCGATTACCCCAGAGGAGGGTAATTTTTTTCGAGAGTATGTATGTATGTATGTCTATTTCTTTGGCATGCTCTGTAGCCTAAACGACTTGATGGGTTTTAACATAAGAGGTGTCGTTAGATTCGTCTTCATAGTGGGAGTGACATAGGCTATATAATATATAAATTTTGCATCTGCAAATACAAAAAAAAAGGGGATGGCTTTTTTTTTAAATTAATGAAGTACAACAATATTGATAGCAAATAAAATCTAGTAATGGGTCAATTCCATATACACATGATTTATAAAACAAAAAAGCTTTAAATAAAACAAATTATTTAAAAAACAAAATACCCGACTGCAAAAACACCTAACTGAAAAGAGAAAAACAAGCAGTCGCAGTCGCAGTTTTGCAGACGTGTTTATTGTTTTTTAAATAATTTGTTTTGGAAGGTAGATAAGATATACTTGGTAGTTTTTATACGAATAACACACAACCTACTTGTAAAGTGACTTTTATGGTAACGCATTTAGGTTCATAATTCAGCTTATTATAAGTGTATAATAAGCTGAATTATGAACCTAAATGCGTTACCATAAAAGTCTTTGCGAGTAAGACATAAAAAGTCTTTGCGGAGTGCCGCAAAGACTTTTTATGTCTAAAAACAATAAATATTTTTATGAATAAATAAACAATTTTAGGTTATATATGATAAACCAATCATCAAAATTATAATCATTTCATCAATTTATATATTTTTTACTTCATATCAACCTTAATTTGTGTATTCAAAACATTGTTTTAGTGTTTATTATATTTTTTTATATAGGCTGTTCAGCGGTTTTGCCAGTGCCTTTATTTATACCTGCGCGTGCATCGCTAGCGCGGCGCGCGGAAAAAAAAAATGCCAACGCGGCATTTTCCATAAATAAGTATTTGTTAACGTTTTCGTTGTGTGGTTAATTATTATCAAAAATGTTGACTTCACGTAGGGAAGAAGAGCAAATACGTAGATTTGACCACGCCGGAAATACTAACCGAGGCACGAAACGCGAGTGATAACCTGTTGCCACCAAAATCTAGACAGTCCTCGCAAGTGTCACGCCACAATTGCCCTCTTTGAGGAGCTAGAGAGGCGCCACGGCGTCCTCACCTTCCGCCTGATGCAGGTTCTCACCGGACACGGCAGCTTTGGGAGGTTCCTGTGTCGGATAAGGCGGGAAGAAACGCCTGGGTGTCACCACTGTGTGGATCGCCCGGAGGACACGGTGGAGTATACGGTGGAGGTCTGCCCGGCTTGGGCAGAGCACTGCCGTGTCCTCGTTGAGGCGATCGGCGGCAGAGACCTTTCGCGTCCGGCTGTGGGTCAGGCCATGGTACGGAGCGAGAGGGCATGGGCTGCCGTCACCTCCTTAAGCGAAGCAGTAATGCTCGCGAAGGAGGAGGCGAAACGGTTGAGGAAAAGGCAAATTTCGCGCCCTCTCGCCGCTAGCCACCGCAGGAGATGCCCTGGGCGTCGGGAACCCCGGGTTGATTTCCGGCCACCGTAGGCGCGGGTTTGCGGACGGTGAGCAATGGGTAGCTCACCGTCCGGTAAGGACCAGGCCCGGATCGACGGCGCGTTGTATTCCACGCGCGCCTTAAAGAGATTTCGTCACCACAAGTGTAGGGGTCCACTAGGGCCGATGCCCGCTGGGGTCGCGGGAAGTTACTAAAGGGTTACCGAGGACCCTGGCAACACAGGCAACAGGAAGGAATACGGGTGGGTTTTAGTCAGTAAGAGTAGGGCGGGACAAGCATATTGCTGCCTGTTGCGGCCCGCGATATCGCGGTAGTATGCACTAGCCTTAAAACGGTAGCAGGAAGAAAGAAGATTTTTTAGCAGAAATATGATTCGTCTTACGTTACTTTTAAGCAAATTAGTATACCTGTTTGTCCTCGTAAGATTGTTAGAACCGTTAGTTTATAATCTATCGGTATTATTTCTAGTAGTTTTCTATTCGTGGAAGGCTTTGAAATAAACGTTTTGTCCATCGGTCGAAGGTAATTTATCCGGATTTAAAGACCTGGTTTATTAACGGACATTCCATTTATGTGTAGGAAAAATCTTGCTGTTAGAATTGGGCCAATTGTATTTTTACTAAGTGAAGTTTACTGAGGTTGGGAGACTACAACAGATCCCAAAACCTTTTATATAAGCTTATTTATAAGTGTTTTGAGATAAATTGGAACTACAAGTTATGTACTTTAACCATTTTTTGTGATTATTGATTGTCAGAAACAGTCGCTTGCGTCTATACTAGCCTGAGTATCTCCATAGTCGACACAAGACGGAAAACCAACCAATTATAAACTCCAAGAAAATGTAAAAGCAAACCAAACGCAATTACACTCAAACAAGCATACCGGGATTTAAAATGAAAAAAATCAGATTACTCGGTACCGTTGCTTAACTTTTTTAAAGGAATATCCGATCAAACGTCGATGCAAACTAATTCCGAAGAGCAAATTCGAAACTCGCTTAAAAGGAAAAAAGTACATTTCCTAACATCCGCATCGGGCTAGTAAATTGGTTAGCTATTACACTGTCGAGTTGGCGTGATGTCGTTTATCTCTCAAAGAGTACACTCAAACCGTTGAAAACTTCATATCGTACAGTTAGTCAGTTTTCTACTACCAAGTTTCGCCAAATTTCAATGAGTGATTAGATGGTTAGCTTTTACTGGTCGAAACTATTTATTTGAACCTAGCGACCCGGAGATTCGCACGGTTCTTGCGACTTAGCAAAACATCAAAATTTCCTGATTATTGTGTAGTTAAATATTAATGTATTACACCTACCTAGGGCAAGGATCCGATTGAGTTGGGCAGCTTTTGGAAAACTTCGTCAAGTCTTCTCGTCGCCAATCCCGCAGTGTATGAAGACTATGGTTTACAACCAGTGCGTCCTGCCCGTTATGACATACGGTGCCGAAACGTGGACACTGACAGTCGGGCTGGTCCACAAATTCAAGGTCGCTCAGCGTGCCATGGAGCGGGCTATGCTCGTAGTTTCTTTGAAGAATAAGATCAGAAATGAAGTTATACGGAAGAGTACCGGAGTTACCGATATAGCCTGCAGAGTAAGCAAGCTGAAGTGGCAATGGGCTGGCCATATTTGTCTAAAGACCGATGGCCGGTGGAGCAGGCGAGTCCTGGAGTGGAGACCGCGTATCGGCAAGCGTGGTGTGGGACGCCCCCGGCTAGATGGACCGACGAACTTAAAAAGGTGGCTGGGGCAGACTGGATGCGGAAGGCGGAGGACAGGGTGTTGTGGCGCAGCCTAGGAGAGGCCTATGTCTAGCAGTGGACTGTTAAAGGCTGAGTTGATGTATTACACATACAAACCTTTCGGAATAAATTTCCTAAATGATGGTGAAAACCGCATCAAAGTCCGTTGCGCAGTTCAGAAGAACAACGCGGTCACACAGACAGACACGAATACCGACTTTAATTTATATTACGTAGGTATATGTTATCGTAAGATTGTGAGAACTGTCGAAAAATTGTGAAATGGGTTAGGTTAGAAGTGTGACAATACGCGTGCGAGCCGAGCGAGCGAACCGAGCTGTGCCGCGGCAGCTGCGGCCACGTGCTACTTCCAAGTTTCTCGAAGCAAGGTGCATTACGTCGCAAGCAAGTTAATACCAGTTCACAATTTATCGGTTTTCCATGGATAGATTATAAACTATCGAAAAATAATGCGTTAAATTGTACATGGTTTGTTGCAGTTCACAATAGATTATAAACTAACGTCAATCCCTGACATACCTTCAAAGTAATTAAAACTTCGTTTTCATTCCTATTTGTGCTAAAACACATGTGACTAAAACGCTTTGCATTATTTAAGTATCACAAAGTTGAAGTAGATTTTCTTTTAATATTTTTTACTAAAACACAACGAAGCTCACTGATAGGAAAATATATTCTTTTACAAAGTTAAATTACTAAGATACCTCCACTTATTCAAAGTTCGTGCATAAAGCATCTGAGATTCAAATAAAGTTAATTCTCCAAAACTGTTGTGACAGCTGAGACAAACGTTCTGTTTTCATAACTATGTAAACATTAAAGTTGATTTGTTTACTTACTAACGTTTGGAATTAATTTTCAGAACCCGCTATTATCCTGAACTGCGCCGAAGACAGTAGAAAGAAAGTTTGATAAGACTAGTGTAAATAAAATTAAAGTGCCTAAAGTAGAAGTGTGGGTTCGGACCTGGCGTCTTCCTGTGCGAGCGGCAGACGGTCGCATTGAGTGAAATGGTCAAGGTAATGCCAAAAATATAATAAATACATGAATTATTCACCGCTCTCAATTTACGCCACGCTAACCCTTTCGTGTGTTCTTTGCAAATACATTTCTAAATCACTCACTCACTGGCCGCAAAACAAAATCAGAATATACGGTTTAGGTACGTAGAATGTATGAATTTTTGTTTAGAATTTCAAATTGTGTGTCGCACTTTTTCACTCACGTTTTAAGTTGGCTTTCCACATCTAAGCGTAGCGTTGGACACGAGTACGTGTTTTGTGTTGTGTGGGACTAACATGACGTAGGTAATATTCATTTTCGTGTTGTAGTTGTCAGTCAGTAGTGCTCGTAAGTTGATAGTTTGAAACAAAGATGAAAATAAGAAAATATTAAAACTTTTAACACACACTTTATTAATTACAACATTTATAAATTAATGATTCCCTAAACTTTTACAGTAAACCAGAACTTAATCTTCGTTAATCATATCCTTAAAATAAATCTGAAAGATGACTTACAACAGAATTGCAAATAATAATTATGAAGATTCTAATTTACCATTTGCCACTCTCTGGTGCCGATTCCCTTGTTCACAAACTAAACAAAATTTAAGTTCAGTGCATCTTTTTCTTTCTATTTCATTACGAAGAGGACAGAAGATAAATTTTAGTTTAGTCCTGTCAAATTAATCAGCGCCTGTCACTACTCCATACAAGTTTAGACGTGATTAAAAACTTGCCTACTAAAATTACGTCAATTTACGTCAAGCGCCGATTAATTTTACAGGACTAAACTAAAATGTATACTTCTGTCCTTTTCTTAATGAAATAGAAAGAAAAAGATGCACTTAACTTAAATTTAGTTTAGTTTGTGAACAAGGGAATCGGCACCACTGTTACCTGTCTGTCTGACCACTGAACTTGAACGCAAAACACATTCCAACAACGCAGCACTTTTTGAATATCCATGTACGAAATTACACAAAAGTACAGCATTCTCGTTCGCTGGCTCTACGCTAACTCTGTGTGTAGTCAGGTTTCTCGATGTTTAACATTTCACATTGTGTTCTGCCTAGTTTTGTACAAGTTTCAGTAAATATTTCAATTCTCTGATTGTTCTGCCCCGGTATTTGCCAACTGTAGAACACTAGCTGTTTCATTTTTCCCTTTTGTTACGTCGTTGTCGAATATGGAATGTTATTTTAAGGCACTAATTAACTCTATGTTTTACTTGTATGTGTTGTTTTAATACTAAATGTTTCCTGTGCTGTGATCGTTTTGTTTATATACTGAAGTGACGCAACTGTAAAATTCAGGCTTTTAAAATAAGTGGAGTCCCGGAAATCTTAAAAAAAATATTTGTATGAAAACGTACAAATTGGTTCACTTTGTTTATTTTTGTTTTGTTCGTAGTAACTTAATTCAATTCTGCTCTGAAATGTCTATAACGGAGTATTTTTGACATGTGCATTGTTTCGATTACCGCGAATTTCAATCATTGTTAATAATAACATTGAAATATTTTCGTCGATATTAAATATTTGGGTGATTCGGGGTAGTGGGTGTAAGGGTGGGGGGGGTCTCGTATGTAGAGCATATTTTCATATTAAATGAACATTTTGTGGTGAGTATTGTTATCCGGTCGTATATTAATTCAGCACTGTGTAAAAGCTCATTACAAATGAGGTTGGTGGACGTGCGGTTTGTTTTGTGTCTTATTTTAATCCGCTGTGTTTGACAGGTTTAATTTAATGCGGTTGGCAAATAATTTTAGTAACAATGTACCTAAGTTTTGTCAATATTTGCTTTTTGGTTTTGATTATATGGCTTTAATCTAGGTCAGCATCATTGACGGTTTGTGCTATGTGTAATTGGCACATTTTAGAGTTCGCAAAATGGATGATTAACTGTTAATAGCGAAAAATAATAGCATGCAACCAGTCCTTAGTTAGAGTGTGTAGTGGTGGCCCAGTGGTAACGGCCGTGACTTACAATTTGTAGGTCGTGAGTTCGTACCCAGACAAGCGCTTTACTTAGTGTAAGTTATTTCATCACCACTGCTCTCAAAACGGTGAAGGAAAACATCGTGAGGAAACCGGCATGCCATAGAATAAAAAAAATCGAAGACATGTGACATCTACCAACCCGCACTGGGCCCGCGTGGTGGATTACAGCCCACTCCCTCTCACAGAGAGGAGGACTGTGTCCCAGCAGTGGGAACATTATAGGCTGATAATGCATGTATGTAGTCCATAGTTAATATATACAGAACAACGCGAACACATGTCTATTTATAGAGAGAAAACCGTGCTCATAATATGTGAAAATCCAAAAAAAAAAATATAAAACAAATAAACAACCCTTAAACATTATCAACTCGTTCCCAAGAATGTGCTATCTACACTTCAACAAAAAACATAACAATATGTATTCATACATTGCAAGTAGGTACACGGCAACTTGACTCAAACAAAAGATTTATATTCAAAAGCAACACATCATTGGCTGTTACGATTTTTTTTCCACTGGCGCGGCCCCTTCCCCCTTCTTCCTTCCACCTCGTATCACTTCTCGCAAACGCGTTCTTTATCCAATTATCCGAAGATAAATCTCACCTGCGACTGCAAAGGAAATAACGTAGGAAAACGTTGTGTTAGGGAAAAGTTATATTTTCACAAATCCAAGCTTTTTTCTCAACGCTCGACTTACAGCGGCTACGTCACGTCCCATTTGTTACTGCTTTTGTTTTGAATTTAATTATCGGTACGTGTTCATCTTTGAGATAAGTATGCAGTCAGGAATTAAATTGTAAACAGAAAGTGTTTTGTAGACTTGACATAAAAACATAACATCACGCCTTGTTTCCCCGAAGGGTTGGGCATAGCATAGATTTACCTGTAGTACACCCACATTTAGCCAGGTATGTTTAAGTCCCATGTAATAGGGGGCGAGCCTATTGCCATCAACCGGGCACAAATCCAGACTCCGGGCTGTTACTGAGAAATTCCAGATAGAAAGCCCAATAACACTTTGCCCGACCTGGAAATCGAACCCAGGACCTATTGCTCAGCAGTAGCGCTTGCGACCACTAGACAGACCAACGAGGCAGTAGTGTAGTAGAGTAGTTTTGTAGACTTATGGTTAAGTATATTGTATAAAATCTCAACCATCATTAATTGGTGAGAGTGATATTATAATCCATGTTTGATAGGTAGGCATACATAACTATGATATTTCAAATCACAAACCACGCGAACCACAGATTATGAGGTTCCACGAAACTGCAGCTTATTCTATTTCGGGAATATTCGTCCCGCAAAAAACCCATTTCAATGTTGCCACAGATTTTCCTGTACGACCTGGATTTAATCTGAACCCTTAAACCGTTAGTAGGTCACAGCTTTACACAGAGGTCAATACTGCGAATCCGTTCTCATAAAACAGAAACTACTCTGTCAAAATATAAACAAACCATCGTGAATGAAATCAGAGCAGGGCAGAGCAAATCAATATTAGATTGTAAACATTATAAGGAAATGTAAGAAGCTATAAATAACGACTTTGCTAATTACCTATTAATCAGGGAAGCAATACCTTTCGGCCTCTTTTGTTTATGAGTGGATCGTTTTTCATCGACAATTTTGACGACAATCTTTAATCATTTAAGTCCCTATCAGGTGTTGTTTGTCAGACTTGGTTGCATGATACCCTGCTTGGGATTGGCGCCCCTGGGTTTTTGGGAAAAGGTGTTTAAGGGGACTTGACTTACCTAGTGGACTGGTAGTATCTAGTAATTAGCTAGTAATATTGTTGAGGTAGATACACAACACACAAGATGATCTGAAAGCCTGTCCAGTATCAATTTCATTCAAAATCTTTGGATGTTGCAGTCCATTGTTATATCAACGTCTATTCTAGTAATAAATATCTACAATCTCTGACGTATTTGTCTGTTAATTCCAAAGTCATATAACATTTCTTGGCAAGACTGTAATGTCTCAGAAAATTCACAGTATTATCGAAAACCATCTGCGGTGAAGCGAGCCGAACCGATTAAATTTCATATGCTTCCGCGATTCGGCAAATTAGATCGGCACTCGAAACGGTCAAAAGTCGACACCGGGCCCTCAACGATGATATGACGCTATCCGCCCTCTTTACAATCACGAGGAAATTTAAAAAGTAAGCCAGACGAGTAATCTATTTGTACGCGTTGGTTCAGTACTTGAACATGGTATTAGATTGACAGTATTTGCACGAGTAAACGATTCTTTAATTTAGATTTGGCTGTTTACGTTAAGATAATTTGAGTTGTGGCTATCAAAGTTTATTTTTACTCTCCATTTTTCTGATACACTTTTGATCCTGTAATGATGTAAAGCTCAAAAAATAATCACATTCCCTCCAATTTCACAAACTTTGAAACTCGCTTTAATTTAAAAATTGACTCCCCCAATTCACTTACAGGCTGCATTGAATATAATATGGTTACATTTGTTTTGTTTGGGAGGTCCACGCGGCGTAACCGACAGGTAAATATTGGGCCAAGATTAATAGGGTTCCGGAACACTGCCCGCGGTACCCAGAAAACGGGAAGGAGATTTTCTCCCTTTCGCGGATCGGAAGCAGATCCCATTTCCTCCGACTACATCAAAGTGAGATAGCAATCGGTTTTTTATTCGAATCAGCAATATTTTGAACGACGTCAACTAGTTAGTGGCTTGTGGCCTGATCGGGTTCCTCCGATAGGTAAATACTCGGTCGTCTCGACCCTCCGGGACTCAATTTGCATCAAGTCTTATTGGGGAAAACGTTTATGTTTATTACCTGACTACCGGGATTACTTTCTACACTAGCGTTTATGCCCAGATTTTGTAGGTACGTGGCAATTAGGTGCAGTAAGTCTCGTGAAGTAGTGGGTGGGTGGCTGGATTTGTAGTGTGCTGTTTATTGGCTTTGTCAAGTAGTATCTTGTTTTCGTGTGGTTTGTTTCTTCCAGCAATAAATTGACAGCAAGTTAGGGCTACTTTTACGCTGGTGATTTTTTTATATTAATACCTCTAGTATGTTTATATGAAATGCAATAAGTGACCCATAAATTTTATGAGATAAGGAAGGAAAACTAAATGTTCCGATTTTTTTAATGTGCCAAAAGCTCAACTCTACATAATCTAATTTTTAATGAACTTGACTTTTACCAAACATTTTTTAACACATTAGGTACACATGTAGGTAAAAGAATGAAGCTTTTTGGCCAATTGGTAATTGGTGAAGTTGATTGTTGCCCTCGATCGGGTGCCAACAAGTAAATTCAATTGACTTTAATGACGAATTTTTTTGAATGTCATTATGAGACTTGTCGTCGCGTTTCGTGTTGATCAAAAGCATTGTTTAATCAACTGTCGTTGTGGATATTATTTGAATGAACTGAACTGGTAATACTCGTAAATACGTACAGAAAGCATATTATTGTCTTTAATTTTTTTCGACAGCATTTACCCAAAGGAATAGTTGTGTGATTTTGGCCAGGTGCGATACCTTAGTTTTTTTTTTTAAGGCATTGCCAGATTCTCCAGTTATATTTTGAAACCCACTGTAAGATTTGGGTATAGGTAAATCAATGGCAATACGGGGAAACCACTTCATCAAAAATCTGCTAACATCATAAAAACACAAAAATCTGCCCTAATCCCGTTAACGAAAACAAACACCCAAAAATTCCAATAAGTTTAAAATATTCCGAACTACCATCTCACCTGGTAAATTATCCGCCAATACCCCTGGGTACGGTGTAAAGTTTACATTTAATAGCGGCGGTACGCATGCGCGGGGCTCGTCTCGGGTGACTAAGTGATGTATGGGCTCGGGGTGCCGCGCTATGCGCCGGAGCGGAACCACTCGCACGGCCCGCAGAATCCATCCTTTTACCCTCAAACTTGCGTAGGTGGGCCGTCATTTTTATCAGGTAAGGAAAGGGTTTACTGACTATATTAAAACTAGAACTTGCTAACTATTTTTCATCTAGCGACCCGCCCTTGCTTCGTGGTTTTACGATTTGACAAAACATCGAGATTTCTTTATTATATGTTAGTTTAGCTGTCAAAACGGTGAAGTGAAAAACATCGTGAGGTAACCGGCATGTCCTTGAACGAAAAATTGGAAGACATGTGGCATTTACCAACCCTCACTAGGCCCGCGTGGTAGATTAAGGCCCACTCCCTCTCACAGAGAGGAGGCCTGTGTCGCAGCAGACATTCATAGGCTGATCACGTTATATATATTATGTTAGTTCAACATAAATGTATTATAGACATAAATCAGGAATCCGCTGGATGCGGGAAGCGCAGAACCGGTCGAACTGGCAATGCTTGGGGGAGGCTCGTGTCCACCAGTGGACGTCTTTCGGCTGAAACGATAATGATCCACATAAACCTTCCGGGATATATTCTCTAAATGATGGTGGAAATCGCATCAAAATCTGTTCCGTAGAAGAACAACGCGGTCACACGCAGACATGAATAGGGACTTGAATGAAAAGGGTCTGTGGAAGGGGCTCGTGGCTAAGTAATAACAGCCGCACGGGTCGATCGATCAGGTTAAGCTACGCTTGCTGGGGTTGGTCCGTGGATAGGCAATTTATTATTGATCTTTACATATCAAGACCCTCCGTGTCTCGGAAAGCACGTTAAGCCGTTGGTCCCCCGGGGTCGCGTGGCAGTCCAAAAGGGTTACCGAGGCCCCTGGCAACACAGGTAACGGAAGGAATACGGGTGGTTTTTAGTCAGTAAGAGTCTAGCACACCCTCCCGCTCCGCCCAGAGCGGGAGAAGTTATTTGATGATTACCCACCCAAAAAAAAAAATGTTGGTCCCGGCTGTTATTTGTAGATCTTTGGCAGTTGTTACGTTTCGTCAGAAGTCCGAAAGCCTTTAGCCGACCCCAACATAGGTATTTGAGAAAAGGCTAGGCAGATGATGAAGAAAGGGTCTTTTTTTTTTTAGACATACTTTTTTGACATTATATGTTCATTATTTGACATTAAATACAATGGAAAACATGTCATTTGGTTTAAATAGGTTTTTATTTTTATTCTTTTAATATTATTTTACATGGATTCTTGTGTACGTTGTGAATGTGAGAACGTTGTAGGCTTAATAGACTAGATCTTACTAGATCTTTAGTAGACCTTTTTCTTTTCTTTTTTTTTGTTAAGTACTTATCGACAGGCCTACACTGTCCCCCCATACCTATTAACACTGTAATTTGAGAACATTGTAAAAGCCAATTATTTTTAAAAGAGTAACCGTGGAGTTTCTTGCCGGCTCTTCTCCATGGGAAACGACCAGTTGGAACCGTGCACCTAGCTTCTGACGTTTCATAAGTGCCCATGTAGGTTTATGTGAAATAAAAATATTTTGATTTTGATTTTGATCATGTTGTACAGAGGTTGAAGTAACATTAAGGTTTCCAACATGCACCCTGTAAGGGCACTGCAAAACAAAATAAAATAAATAACATTATATACGAGTATCATTTGACATTTTTATAAAACATAGTTCAAATCAATAGAATATAATATTTATTGTTGCTAATTTATATATTTATTTATTTAAACTTTTTACACACAAAAAATACAAAGCACAAAACAGGTACAAAGGCGGACTTAATGCCTTAGGCATTCTCTACCGATCAGTGGTGGCCCAGTGGTAACGGCTGCGACTTACGAGTTGTAGGTCGCAGGTTCGAACCCTGACAGGCGCTTTACTTTGTGTAAATTATATATTTCATCACGACTGCTCTCCAAACGGTGAAAGAAAACATCTTGAGGAAACCGACATGTCCTTGAACCAAAATTCGAAGACATGTGACGTCTACCAACCCGCACTGGGCCCTCGTGGTGGATTACAACCCACTCCCTCTCACAGAGAGGAGGCCTGTGTCCCAGCAGTGAGAACATTATAGGCTGATTATATATATTCTTTACCAGTCAACCAAGGGTGTTGAAGAGATTTGATGGCATGTGCTCTGTTTGAGAGGAACAATGATAATTCTTTTTAAAAAAAATATCATAATAAATTATGAATAAAATAGCGTACACAAGTACAAAAATAGGTTATAAACTTATAATACACATACATACATATTTACTATAACATATAGATAACTATATTATAAATATACATATATACAAATTCAAGGGAGAGAGATATAATTTAACTAATAATAATCCTCCGACCGATTTCGGCCTCGGTGGCCAATTTCAACGGAGATTAGCCAGGTACGCAGGAGATATTATAACAAGTGTATTGCGCACACACAGGTGCATTGTCTGTCCCTTTACTCTCAAATTCCGATGGGATGGCAATCCGACACGACCGGTGAGAGATTAGGCGCAGGACCCGTTGGTCCTACGCCTAATCTCTCGCTTTACAAAATCAAAAGTATTTATTCAAACTAGGCTGAAAATCAGCACTTTTCGAACGTCAAAGTTACATAAGACAGTCCTCCAAAAATGCCCGCCCTTTACCACTTCCCAGTGGTTTAGCTGGGAAGAAGAAGTGGCGCAACAAACTCCCCAGCAGCACACCTGCCTGTTTAGTTATATAAACTTGATTCTATACAAATCGTATGCAAAGTAATTAACATTACGAAACATTAAATTACATACTTGCCATATGTTAGCTAGCACACGCCAGTATACCAACAAAACAATGAAAACTGTACTCAAGCAGATAAAAATTACAACATAAAAAAACGTAAATAGAACTTAAGACGCTGACAACACCTAAACCGCGGTCACTGTCAGATTGCATAGAAAAGAAAGAGAAGCGGGATGACACAACGCTTGTAATTTATTGCAAAATATGAAGAAATTATCTATTTACTCAAAATTGAGTTGAGTAATCGAAAATAAAAAACAACCAAGTTCTGCATTCAAATAAGACGTTCTTGTTATTAATTAAATACGTAACGTATGTTGACATTTAATACAGATATTTTCGATTAGAACTTTCTTAAGAGAAGCCTATTTTGGTCAATTGGGTCTTGTCAGCGCCTTAAGGTCTAACTTATATCATAAATGCGAAAATTAGTTTGTTTATTCGTTACTCAATCACGCAAAAACGGTTGGTCGGATTTAGATAACATTCGGCACACAGATATACCATGACCTTGGTAAGGACATAGGCTACTTTTCATCCTGTATCGCAGACGAAGTCGCGGGCAACAGCTAGTAATATCATATATTTTCTACAACGGTCTTGACTTCAATCTAAATTCTACGACCATTGATGATAAAATTTGCATAGTCGTTTAGGAATTAATGTAACAGCTGTTTACATCATTCTGCGCTAGTTGTAAGGCTGGGAACACACTGTGCGACCAAGGTATTGTAAACAAGTGACGAATCCACACTATGTTACAGGAAAGTTAGTTATTTTATTCTAATTCTTCTTCTTCTAATTTTAAGTATTATGCCCGGTTGTTTAATCAAACCAGATGCGACAAAAATTAGTATTTTATCCAAAAATGGTTACTAAGTTAGTAACCTCTTATGTGCCATATCTTCTTACTGGACTTGTGAAAATGTTCCTGCTTATCATAACTAAAATCATAAATGCTAAAGTGAGTTTGTTTGTTTGCTACGCTTTCACGCAAAAACGGCTGAACGGATTAGGATTAAATTTGACACATGGGTGGATCATGACCCGGAGAAGGACATAGCCTACTTTTCATCCTGGATCGCAAACGAAATCGAGGGCAACAGCGAGTTTATAATATTTAAGCCACTTTTCTAATTATATTTTCCAAGTACTTCACAAAACCGTAAAGAAGTAGTATCTAGACTGCGTTCTAGATATTCTTAAGTATTTATTAGTTGCGGCGGAGGGAAGAAACTGCCGTTGTATATTGTGAATGGGCTGAACACGAGATATTTATATTCTTTGTACTCAAGCATGACTTTTATATATACCATTACGCTTTGTTTCCCCGAAGGGTTGGGCAGAGGTGTATCTGTAGTACACCCACATTTCGCCGGTTCTGTTTCAGTCCCATGTAATAGGGGCGAGCCTATTGCCACCAACCGAGCACAAATCCAAACTCCGGGCTGCTAATGAGAAATTCCAGATAGAAAAACCCAATAACACTTTGCCCGACCCGGGAATTGAACCCAGGATCTCATGCAGCAGTGGAGCTTGCAACCACTATAGTGGTTGCAAGCTCAAAGTCATGTCGTTGGTCTATAGACCAACGACATGACTTTTATATATACTTATCATAATTTCACGCTCGTATACACTGTTTCACTCTTTTTATAACTTTGCACGTTACACTTTTGCACGTTACACGTTTGCACTCTTTTTCATACTTCCATATCGTTGCATAATAAGATCATCTTTACCTTGGTTGCCTCCACTTTGTGCACAAATTAAGTAAAGTCACATCCAAAATATGTTCGTTAACTAAGGGCTAACGGACTAAAAACTAAGGGCTAAAATTGATTCGACTAAAATCATCTATACATGTGATACCCAAGGTAAAATGTGACCCAGACAATTAAATTAAAAAATAATCGATTTAAATTTCACAAAATTACCAGGTAATAAAAAAGGTTTTCGTTGTTGGTCAAAGGTGTATACTATTTTAATTTTTGATATCAAGTCATTTAATATAGTTTTCTCTAAAATCAGCGCAGTAGCTTCAAATGGTGTTATGTGTCCTGATTTGATAAAGGAAATAATTTTAAAACTGACGAAGATAATATCAAAGACTGAACTGAGCAGTATAAAAGATTGTCACAGAAAACGATTCAAAATGTTTACTTTTCCTAGAGCCCACTGATTTAATTCCCTCAATAAACAAGTTTAATTAAAAGGTTAACCAGATTTAAACTGATGGTCTTAATGCGAAATTAAATTACTCCTCAGAAGACCCCAAAATTAGTTTGACCTAGACAATGGTGGAGTGAGGGCGAATGTTCAAATATTTGTAGATTTAGTCAGGCGGTCGTCGTAAACCAGAGATATTGCCTTGGTATTGTCTCAAAGAGATTAGTTTCCTTACGTTTCTGTGTTGCTGCTAATATTCGGAATCTGCTCTTTATGATCTGTCCGGGCTGAATTGCTTAGTTTAGTTATTTGAACAACTATACATTAGTAATTGACTAATTAGCTTTGGCTTCGCAACAGTTTTACAAACTGGTTGTATTTCTTACAAAATAAAAACTTTTGAGTTGAAAACAAGCAAATTAATTAATATCAAATTGCCGACCGCCATATTATTTGGTCACCCTGTCATATGTCAGTACAACAAGCGGCTTCAATAATACAAAAGCAAATACACGGAGCTAATTAACTAATTAGCCAAAGCGCTGCAGTTTGTGCCACATTCCTAAAGCTCAAACATCTCCTAATTCTATTTTGGCCAGTAATTAACTTAGTACACATAGACGACATGTAACCTTTACCTGATGAGGACTTATGGCTAAATAATAACAGCTGCACAGGTCGATCGAAGGTTAAGCTACACTTGCCGACGTCGGTCCGTGGATGGGTGACCATCCAGTACATATTGAGATCTCTCCGTGCCTCGGAAATCACGTTAAACCGTTGTTCCTGGTAGACATTTGTAGATCTGTGACAGTCGTTACTGGTTGTCAGAGACTGCAAAAGTCTGACAACCAGTCTTACCGAGGGGTATCGTATTACCCAGTAACTGGGTTGTACAATCAGATAGGCAGTCGATCTATGTAAAATACTGGTATTCAGCTGCGTCCGGTTAGTCTGGAACTCGACCCCAAAATAACTGGGTAAAAGTTAGGCAGATGAAGATACTGAGATGCCATCCATGCAACCGCCGCTGGCCACAATTATGTTTGTCATAATTCGCACATTGGCTGCTACTTCGTCAACCACCCGCATCGTTATACAAGTTCGCGTTGATTAAAGATATCAGTTTCGTGAACCTTTCATTAGGAATGGCACAAAGGCGAACGCAATTACATCTTGGGTGACATCTGCTGGTCTTATCATGAAAGGGCTGCATCTTAAGTTGCCGAATTGGACGGTGAAGTCTTGGTACAGACGGGAGATAAGCATCTGAGGTGAGTATTTATGTCTGTATACCTGTCTTTGGTAAAGTTGAATTTAATTTTGAATTATTTTATAAGTGTAAAATGAGGTCTGAGAGAGTCTTAAACTCTTTGAAACGAAGTCTAGAAAGTGACTGACATATACCTATCTTGATTCAAAATAGTGAGTTTCCATACAAATTAATTTTCAAATCTAGTTTCATAATTGAAAGTCATGCTTAAGCATCTTTCTAAAATAATCATAATCAGCCTATAATGTTCCCACTGCTGGGACTCAGGCCTCTTCGAGAGAGAGTGGGCTATAATCTGCCACGCGAGCCCAGTACGGGTTGGTAGATGTCACGTCTTCGAATGTTGGTTCCAGGACAAAGGGCCCAAAGGGTCATGGCCATCCGGATGGTCCGAGGATACCGCATGGTCTCCTGTGAGGCCATGGGATCTGGAGGCAAAAGTCCTCGCGCACGTATGGGAGTGGCGCGAGGAGGCGAAACGCCGGGGCGTAAGTCCTTACCTTCCACCTGACGCAGGTCCTCACGTGACACGGCAGCTTCGGGAGGTTCTTGTGTCGGATAATGCGGGAAGAAACGCTCGGGTGTCACCACTGTGTGGATCGTCCGGAGGACACGGTGGAGCATACGGTGGAGGTCTGCCCGGCTTGGGCAGAGCACCGCCGTGTCCTCGTGGAGGCGATCGGCGGCAGAGACCTCTCGCGACCGGCCCTGGTTCAGGCCATGGTACGGAGCGAGAGGGCATGGGCAGCCGTCACCTCCTTCTGCGAAGCAGTAATGCTCGCGAAGGCGGAGGCGGGACGGTTGAGGGAAAGGCACGTTTCGCGCCCTGTCGCCCCTAGCCGCCGCAGGAGACGCCCTGGGCGTCGGGAATCTCGGGCGGATTTCCAGCCACCGTAGGCGCGGGCTTGCGGACGGTGAGCAATGGGTAGCTCACCGTCCGGTAAGGACCAGGCCCGGGTCGACGGCACGTCGTATTCCACGCGCGCCTCAAAGAGATGTCGTCAGCACAAAAGTAGGGGTCCACTAGGGCCGATGCCTGCCGGGGTCGCGGGAAGGTACTTATGGGTCACCGACCCCCGCAACACAAGGCAACAGGAAGGAATACGGGTGGGTTTTCGTCAGTAAGAGTCTGACACACCCTCCCGCTCTGCCCAGAGCGGGAGAAGTTACTTGATGATTTCCCACCCTCAAAAAAAAAAAAGGACATGCCGGTTTCCTCACGACGTTATCTTTCAAAGTTTTGAGAGCCTGCCTGGGTTCGAACCCATGACCTACAACTCGTAAGTCGAGGCAATTATCACTGAGCCACTGTGATTATAAATACTGCCAAACTTAAAATCTCTACGGGTTGATTCTATTTAAACGTCCTTTCCTAATCTTACCTTTCCTTAATTTACAAGAAAACGTAATTATTTACCTTAAAACGGAAAATTAACCTTTTGTATCCCAAGGCCGTCTTGCACCCCTAATCACTAAATACATTTAACGTTAACGATTAAAACATCACTGTCTCTATCACATCTGTCTTTAAACAATTATCAGAAACACAACAATGTTTTAAATGCATACATAAACTAACGCCTTTCCATGGGGAAGACAGAAACTACAGAACGCCACGTGCTACGATCCTTACATTCCTTTTGCTTCGTTCGGTTTAGCGTTAAGGCGCAGATAAATGTTTTTAGTGACTTTTAAATCTGATAATACGCCTTCAAATAATGCAAGTAAGTTATGCAAAAATTGTATGTTAAACTAGAACGGGTAGACATAAATTCTATATGTGAATATTTATGTTTTGTTGTAACATACTTAATGAACTAAATTGAGAAATTAAAGTCTACTCTAAGCATAAAAAAAAACTAAATTACTTTCAAACTACTTAAGATATTTAATGTTTTTTTTTTATGAACAGGCTATTTTGTTGTCTATAATAATAATTATATGTATTTTTTTTTTCAAATATTGATTTACTAAAAATAAATATTCCCTTTAACAGGGGCGTGCCGTCCATATAGGCAATTAGGCCTAGCCTACCCTACCAACAACGCCAAATGCATTTATTTTAACTATGTAATACAATAATACAACGTATTAAAAAAAAGTTAAACTCCTGTTAAAACTCTTATAGCAACTTGTCGCAGACGCAACGTGACTCACAGTTCGACGGAGCTTACTTTTTACGTAAGCAAGGCAAGCATTCGTTTCGTCTACATTCCGTTCATAAATTTATGCACACTCGTGTATATTTTCTACGTCGTATCTCCTGCGGCAGGAGCTTGGTCCCCATTGGTTGTGTGTAAAGTGAAATAATGAATGAAAAATATTGAAGACCAGGGTTCCCAATTTTTGGACAATTCCCCGAATTGAGGGGAAGTTTCTTTCATGACTACCAGACTACTAGAGACAATTAAAAAAAAGGGTGGTGTTGTTGAATTTATACCTTCCATAAAATTATAAATTGTAAGGAATAGCAAAAGCCCTATAAGAATAATTAAAAACTTCATAATTTTTTATTTTTCTTCTCATATTTGGGAAATTTCGCTGGGGAGTTAGGAAAATAAGTTTCGGCAACACAGTCCAGTGTGTCAGTGTTATCCAGCAAAATATGGTGGACTACCATATTTGGCAGTTGTGGAATAACACGGTATGACAGTGATACAATTTTAATTGGTAGTGTTTGTTTTATGTGACAGTGACACGTAAGGAGGACGGGCAAAAATGTATGGAAGCCGGCCTAGGAACCAATAACAACATGCGATATATCATTGAAAGGTTTTTTTATGTACTTCAACTATTGTTATGGCGGGAAGTCCCAAATCGCTGTGTGGATAAAGTTATGGCGCAATAAAGCCAGACTTCATTCACAAAAATGCCATTTCCCACTAATTTCAACCCAGGTGTTTTATGGCACCTCAAGCTCAAAATACCTTATCTTTAATTAATTGTTGTATTAAACGTTTTAATACACAGCGTAGAGTATTGATTAACAGATAGCTCTGTTTTTGTTATACTTTATTAGTTGCGCGTGTTTTATAGGGGTGCCTAATGCTTTAAGTGATTCTTTGTCTATTAAGGTTGTTGTCATTTACATAATTGTACAAATGATTTGGTATGTTGACCCTTTCATTATTGAATTTAATATCATTTCTGCGTCTACATTATCAGACATAGGTCCACGAAAATCCTCCAATTCCAATTCCTTCAATCCTGCAATTTTAAAATCGGGAAACAGATTCCGTAGTGTTACAGTATTAAAATAATCTTGACCCAACAATTCGAAGTCGCGTTTAAAACAACTGTTAATGACCTCAACTACCCACCGACACAAAGTAACAAGTCTTGATTTGTTGCCCGGTAGATAGTTGAGTGTTATTTCTGACCTTTGTTGGTGGCAAATGAACTTTATAACCGCATGCTACTAAACCCGGAACACGATCACGAAATCCTCTGTCGATGTCTGTACAAAATATCATTTTGTACAAAAAACCAATGAAAAACACTGTTTTCATCATTAGTAAAATCGGACATTTTTTTACAAGTTTTGAAACTTATGCAAGCTGTACGTTAAACGCTGAAAAAGAAAATTGGAACTTTTCTGAATGTATGCATACGTTCCGTCGCAAATGATTATAGCTTTAGTATTTTCTTGATTTCCAAATATTCATTTATGTACTGTTAGGTTACGTTCCAAAACATCATTTCTTTGCATGTGTCGAAATCTAAGTGCCGTGGCACAAATTCTCTTAGTAAGCAATGTCTTACTATCTTTAATATTCTTTGTATACTTCATCGAGACGTATTGAATTGACTGGCGGCTGGCTAACCGTTCGTTTGACTCTCCGGTTTGTAGTTTACAAAGGTAAATACCCAATACCAACCACCGTTTTCTATGACTTTCTAGCAACGATGGAGTTTCGGTCTAAAAATGCATCTCATCATCAGTAAAGTTTCGAAGTTTAATTGTGTACCGTGCCGTGCTTTAGTTAATAAATCGCAAATGTCGTCGAATCGAGCACTGTTAAAGTAATTCATCCCACACATGGGCTAGAAGATGTTCTTGATACGAACGAGCACTTTGCGGTACTTACAGATTATGGTCACACATAGTAAATATACCTTTATTGCTTCTGGTATGTATGAGTTCGCTTTGTTAGGACAGTTTGTGTGCACTGGTGTTTGGTGCTCTTCTGCAAATAGCAGATTGAATGGTTGCAGCTTCATTTCAAAATAACGACTAACGAAAATGCGCGCGGGCGTCTGTGATGTTCTGCCGCGGCTCACTTTCCCCTCTCCACCGCAAACACCTCTAGCCACCCGCTCTTATTAGCTGTCTCATCGGACGCGGTAAGGAAACACACAAGAAACCAGTGGTACATACCAGTTACGGTCAGAATATATTTTGTATGCGCCCGCGCATGTTGACACAGGTTGAAATATTTGTAGGTACAGGCTACCTGAGTTGTAATACCTACATAAAATGACGTATTGCTTGTTGTTATACCATTCTATAATAAAATGGTGAAAAAAGAAAGTCGTGCTCAAGTCTGACTTTATTGTGCAATAACTTTTTCCACGCAGTGATTTGGGACATCTCACCATAACAATAGTTAAAGTACATAAAAAAACCTTTCCAATGATATATCGCAAGTTGTTATTGGTTCCTAGGCTAGAATGCCCGTTCTCCTTTATATGTGAACTTGAATGTTTTCTTTTTTTAGATCTTATTAAGTTATAAGTAATTGGTTTTGAAACGTAAAGTAGTGTAAATATTATGTGATGTGTTATTATTTGTTTATTTACCTAAGAATGGTGTTCTGTTGTGAAGTTTGCGCCGATAAGATGTGCCCGAATTACGAGAATTAATCCAAAAATGTGATAATTCATGACTTCGGATATCTTGCAAGTGACGTGTTCTGTAATTATCACCCACCCACTTGGTTATGATATTTGAGGTGGCCGAATCTTTCCTCTGTTTGCATCGTTAGAAAATTGTGTTTTAAACCTTGAATAATGTGGTGAGTTCTTGTATGTAGAGTCGCGCTGTGATGTTGCGCGAATTAGTTTTTTTTTGGTGTCGGTATGCATGGCCTACCCTCTGTGGAGAACCACTGCACGCCACTGCCCTTTAAAACTGAACGGGAGCGCGGCGTGAGCGCAATGCACATTTGTATGGCCAAGGTCAACGGCGATTACCCGAACCTTAAATGTCTTTAACGATTTGTGGTGCAAGTGGGCCTTACTCTCCTGCGGCTAGCCAAGACTTCCGAATTGTCCTAAGATTGTCTAAATCATCATGAATAATCATAACATTTACTTTTACCTATGTATATTAAGCATATCATGATAGGGTATCATTGTTCCATACGTAATCACAATTATTGAGCAAATAAGAATACTGATCCTAAACACACATTGGTGAATGGTGGAGCAAATATAACGTTTTGAGTCCTAAGCTCAATCCTAACCTAACAATGTTATGTTGATCTTTCACCACATTTACCTACTGATATCTTTTGAAAAGAGTAGCATAAGCATAAGAACATGTCTATATCTTTGAAATGCTATAACCATTCATATTTAATATCCTCTTCTGCATGCTTTTTCCAGTCTAACCGGGACCAGCTGAATTGAATAAACCAGTATTTTACATGGAGTGACAGCCTATCTTTTTTTTGGGGCGGTATGTTATCAAATAACTTCTCCCGCTCTGGGCGGAGCGGGAGGGTGTGTCCGACTCTTACTGACTAAAACCCACCCGTGTTCCTTCCGTTGCCTGTGTTGCCAGAGGCCACGGTATCCCTTTCTGACTTTCCTGCGACCCCGGCAGGCATCGGCCCTAGTGGACCTGTGGACCCCTATTCTTGTGCTGACATCTCTTTGAGGCGCGCGTGGTACACAACCAATCACAACACAACAAAATCCAGGCACTATATATTGTGTAAATAATTTCATCAACACTGTTCTCAAAATGGTGAAGGAAATCATCGTGAACCGAGCATGTCCTAGAACCAAAAATTCGAAGACCTGTGACATCTACTAACCCGCACTGAGCCCGCGTGGTAGATTACGGCCCACTACAGCGGGGACAGACAGACAGACAGACGGACATGGCGAAACTATAACGCGTTCCTTTTTTACTACGGAACTCTAAAAAGGACATCGAAATAAAAGTAGGTAGGATGCTAGCTGAAAATGTAAAATATGTTTTGACGTACATAATAGATGATGTTCATTACATAGATAGATCATTCCATAATTTTATATTTCAATAGAATAATTTTCCAACAATAGGTTTTCATAATTGAAAAGGATACTAAAATATTTTTAAACCTGTTGCTGAACCACGGTGAAATTGGATCCTATTATATGTTTATGTTTTGCAGACTATAAATAAAAATAATAGATAATAAATATTTTGTCGTTTTTAAATGGTAGATAAGTTTTTTTATTTGTATAGTCAGGGAAATTAGTTGTTTATCAAATGAACTAACAACTACGAAATATTCTTTTAGAAAGAAAGAAAGAAAGAAAGAAAATACGTTTATTTGCGGTAAACATGACGCAAAGAAGGAACACAAATACAAAAAGAAACAATTTGGGGGAGAATATGCGTCACATCCACGCAAAACGGCCAGCGCTCAGCATAATGCTGCGACCCTATGCGAGATAGAGCTCCAGCGCTGTTTTTCAGCGATAGCCGGCGTTGACGTTATGACGTCGACCAGTGCAGCACACAGTGAAATTG
This sequence comes from Atethmia centrago, assembly GCA_905333075.3. Taxonomy (NCBI): domain Eukaryota; kingdom Metazoa; phylum Arthropoda; class Insecta; order Lepidoptera; family Noctuidae; genus Atethmia; species Atethmia centrago. Next base: position 21,133,200 of record HG995374.1, on the reverse strand, counting down.
TAATATTATAATAAAAAAGAATAAAGCAAATACAAATATTTAAAATGGCAACATCCCGTACCGACGAGAACGACGTACGCGCCGCCGGCCTAAAGTAATCTGTGCGCGCAGCTGTCAGAAAACTATTTGTTTTACGTTTTGACATGCAGGTGTGACATAATTGCTACATAATTGTAATTATCTAACATGGATTTTAATTCTCTAGACAATATTTACATAATTTAAAAGCGGTAAATGTATTAAAATAATTAATGTAATATGTACAAGTATATATAAAAGAGAGGGGAAAGAATCATAGGGCGTCAAAAGGTTCGTCCGCATCTACAGCTTTGACAGCAACAGCGAAACGGCCCAGAAGGCTGACAGCATTGCTACCTTGTATGGCAATGCGGATTCTTTGGTCAGGAAATAGGTCAGTCCTCTGGTCACGTGAAGACCGACATACATGCCGATGTCACGAAAATAACAACATGTTGTCCGTACTATATTATAGTTGTTATTGAATGCCTATGACACAGCAATTGGACGTATATTGTGTCCTTTAATTTACCAGAATATCATCATCATCATCATCTGCCTAGCCTTTTCCCAACTACGTTGGGGTCGGCTTCCAGTCTTCCCGGATGCAGCTGAATACCAGTATTTTACATGGAGCGACTGCCTATCTGACCCCCACAACCCAGTTACTGGGTAACACGATACCCCTTGGTAAGACTGGTTGTCAGACTTTTTGAGCTTCTGACGACCCGTAACGAATGTCAAAGATCCACGAATGGCAGCCGGGACCAATGGCTTAACGTGCTTTCCGAGGCACGGAGGGGTCTTGGTATGCAAAGATGGTCACCCATCCATGGACCAACCGCGGCAAGCGTAGCTTAACCTCATCGATTGACCCATGCGCCTGTTATTATTTAGCCACAAGCCTTACTTTAATTTACCAGTATGTATTTAAATGCATTTAATTAAAATTCGTTATATATATACAATGTCATTTATACAATTTAATTAATGTTGCTCCTGTAACACAGGGGAATTTACCTAGCACAGATGGTCTTCACTTTGTTTGCACACTGTGTTTTATGCCAATAAAGAATTAATTAGATATATATATATATATATATATATTATTATTAATCAAATAAAACATGTACTCAAAACATATTTTCCCATAAAAATAAGTTCAATGTTGATAGACACACAATTATTGTTGAAAATGACATAGCTCATTAAGTCGCTGACAAGACCCAATTGACCAAAACAGGCTTCTCGTAAGAAAAAAAATTGCCAAATCTGTATAGTTTGTGGTAGCGGAAAAAATATATGTTAATTTTGAACATATTTCCCAGAACTTGGTTGTTACCAAAACACGTTTTGAAAAAAAAATCTCGATACAAACTAACGTTAAACTAACCTCTTACCTTGAGTTCTAATCCAAAATATCTGTATCAAATATCAACATACGTTACGTATTTAATTAATAAAAAGAACGTCTTATTTGAATGCAGAACTTGGTTGTTTTTTATTTTCGATTACTCAACTCAATTTTGAGTAAATAGATAATTACTTCATATTTTGCAATAAATTGCAAGCGTTGTGTCGTCGCGCTTCTCTTTCTTTTCTATGGAATTTGACAGTGACCGCGGTTTAGGTGTTGTCAGCGTCTTAAACAAGAATTAGGTAAGCTCAAAGTACTCAACAAACTCAATGATTATGCTGCAATAGTACAAGATCTTTTAAGCTACATCTGTGGTCGAAATTCTGTTCAGCGTTTACTTAGTACATTTCATTTAGAGGGTGATCAAATAAATTCATTGTTCTAAGGATTCGGACATACAAGACTTTGATAATTTAACTTTAATTTATTCCGCAAAAATATTAGTTAATCTGAAAAAAATAATGGTGTGGTGTTGTATTAAAGTTGTGTTTTTATTTATTACTTAAGTAGGTATTCACAACAGAATTTACCTAACAATTAAATTAGCAAAATTACGTATTCCTTACGAAATAACACAAAGCGATCCGACACTCACTCATTGAAATTACCCGTACCAGACATCAAAATTCAAAACGATAATTTGTACAAAATCAAATTCTGTCTCAAAGCATCGTCTGTTTTGCATTACGTGAAGACAAAGCCTTAATCTTTCCCTCGGAGCGGGATCTCTTGTTTAAATGTTGGTATAAAAGCCCCGCTGTTAGCTCTTGCCACATCGCAAACAGTGTGTGCTACGCCGAATATTGACGGCGACTCTTTGCAAAGATAAAGATTTGTTTTTCTTATAAATATACTTATGTGTATGTATCGTCACGGATTTCTTTAGCGTTAAAAATTGTGAGCGAAGTGACGAGAGCTGTGCGTTGTTGGTAAGTGTTGTTTTTTTTTGGTAAACGTTATGGGATTTGACGGCAGGCGCTTCGAGTAAAACAAAGGCTATTTTTTAGGAAAAGAATCGGATGGTGTGCACCTTATCGATATAAGAAACGTCGTTGACGTTCGTCACCGCTGAACTTGCTATGTGGAAATATAATTTTTCATGTCACCATACTTGGTAAACGAATTTCTCATAGCATTAGATATATTTGCGCAAAGGAAGATGCCCAACATCTTGAAATACCTAATCGCCGAGTCATATAGGAATAAAAGTGGTCTTATTGTTAGCGATGTGCGAAAAATGTGTACCTAAACTTAACAACATAATAAAAACCGTGGAATATTTATATGTTCTTGTATTAGTATTTGTGCTCTAAAATCAGAATACGTTCCGATGGGTATACAGAATGTAATAATTTTACAATAAATGTTAAAATTGTTTACAGCGTAAACCATATAACTGGTTCAACAAAATATGCTCATCATATTACTAAAATTTGATAACAAATGCAGCATTTGATGGATATTGTTGCCATGTAATTTGCGTTCCTGTATTTTTTTAAACTGCTGTTCATATAATAGACAAAGTTTGGATAAAGCATGTTGTCATGGTTTGGTATCTGGTAAAATATCTCAGTTAAAATGAGCTTTCATTGTCTAAATGAAAGGTGATTTTAATTAGGGTATTTTATATATTGAACAATCTACAAAGAAAAACGTTATTAGGTTCCCGAACTTAGTATTTAATATAAAAATAAAATCTATGCCAAATACAGCTTTCTAGTACTAAGCGTCACTGAGTTACAGTGGGGATAGACAGACAGACGGACATGGTGAAACTATAAGGGTTCCTTGTTTACTACGAAACCCTAAAAACTAGGGTTACCAGATAAGTATTGTCTTAATAAACGGTATTAACTTTATGTTTTTTTTTGTTTGCTACTAAATATATGTATATGTGATTTTTAACACTCTTATTTTGTTACTAAAACTTATCATTGTGTAATGTGTTCATGGTGTGCACTTTTATTGTAACTTGGTGTATTTTTTTCAACAGTTGGTATGTGTAATGGATTACCTAATGAACGAATGATTTATAACATGCACTTTATGGATGAAGCCACAGTCGGATTATTTGAAAAAGTACGCACGACTGAATAACACTTCGTGACCGATGCAAGAGGGTTAGATCTAGGGTCACCTATGCTTGCTTAGCGCAGTAATTAACTTCTTACAAGGTTAGACATTTACGTCTCCTATTAAAAATAAATAAAAAAAGGCTGTATGTACTGCGGTTTCGCCTGAGAGATCAGCGTACTTTTAATTCGTCAAAATCAATTCAGTGGCTAAACGTATCAAAAAAGATGCATGAAAAAAATCCGCCTTTGTATTATTGGAGAGCAAAATGGAATGAAAAATAGGCATATTTTGGTTTGTTAAAAAAACATCCTGTAGGTAAACATTCAAATTTTGTGTGAGTGCGAGTAGGATTTACATCAGTTATATATGACTAACTAATTTTCGTTTTGGATCTAGCGTTTTTAAACTTTGTTTTGCATTTGTTGCAGGTAAGCCGGAATTCGTATTTGTTCGCGAAATGGATGTGAGGTATTTAAATATTGCATACTATTATCAGTGCAAATATTGCATCGCATCATGTCGGGAAACTTCCTGTAAGTTGCGTCTAGAGTTAAGCCTGTTAAATTGGACCTGAACGCAGCTTTAGAGATGTTTATTTGTATTTTACTGATATCATTTTATACGAAATATTCTGTATATTTAAATGAAAAGTATTTTTTATAAGCTTTTATTTAACTTGCCTTGTTAGTTATAGTTAGTATGTATGGATCAAATCTTGCAAGCTATATTAAAACCACTTCCTCTTATACTACGGAGTTCAAATTTTACATGTTGGTTCAGTTTCGAAGACAATTGATTTGTGTGATGCATGACCTGATTCTACACCCAGAATTGGCTCCAGACGAAGGAACTCCTCAACGGTCAAGGGTCCAGACACGACATTTAATATACGCATTTAATTATGATAGTCCGTTCTAAAGTCCACCATGACTTGGCTGCTGCACCCAGAATTTGCTCTAGACGAGGGAACTCCTCAACGCTCAACAGTATAGACAAAAAAATATACAACGTGTAATAGCAATAACTGAAAACCTCTTAAGGGATCATTGTACTCATTAAGAAGATTTCAGTTATTACACCTTGTATACACATTCAATTATGATAGCCCGTTCTAAAGTATGGCATGACTTGGATAGTGCAACTCGGTTGGCTTCACACCGTGACTTGTGTAAAGGCGTGTTTGGATTAGTTGGATATGTCGCCTCAAGCTTTTAATAAAATATTTCAGTTCTATGTTTACGTAAGTTTTATTTAGTAGGTACTTCTTAGTTCATTAAAAGCTTGTTTTAAAAAAAAGGTTATTACTTAAATTTTATTCTGTTTCTAGTTATGAAAATAGCTTGCAAGATACGGTAACGTATCTATTAAATGCTAGGTAAGCTGCAATATTCCTAATTAAATATTTCCCGCACCAATAAATTATTATTTGAAAATTAGCCCAATAGCCCGCTAAATACACCGTACGCTTCCCGATGCGTACGGCACGTTCGATAAATAATTAACCAATTTTAGTTCTCGCTTAATCGGCTTTTTAGAAAACTCATTTGACTGGCAAATTGTTTTACGTGTCCAAGCTAAATGAATATTCAGGGGTAATGTTGGGCGGTAGCCACTAGCCACTCTATTATCGGGTCGCCTTGTTTTTTTGGAAGCTCGAAAGCAAACAGTTACATTTATAACGTAGCTTTTACTACCGCGGAAAGGGTAGTCGAGTAAATAATATGTAACTAAGTACCTGTTTTTGAAGTGAAACTTTATTTCGCCGCCTTGAGCGATTTTTGGTGGAAAAACTTATGGGTTCGCGTCACCGACATGCTCATGTGATAGGTTGGGCCAGACTGGCGACGCGCAGCGGTCTGTGTACATGTATACGCAGGCCAATAATATGGCCTCATCAAAACGAAGCGTAACACCCCAAACTCGAGGGGTTTACTAGTAGCCAATGCAGAGTTCCTCTATCCACCTCCTGGCTCCACCATCAGATCAGCTCCAAGATACCAAATTATCGTTTTGTTATCCGAACTACATACTTATACATACAAAGTTTCTTTTCGATACGACAATTATAAGTAGGTGAAAATTACGTTGAAAGATTCCGTTAATTAACAAAAATATATATATTATTAAAAAATTCTTCCTTTTTAACAAGCTTTTATTACCTTAACCTGTATGCCAAAATAGCGTGTTAAAAAAGGAAGAATTTTTCATCAAAGTTCCAATTCAATCTCTTAAGAATATAATATTTACGTAATACCTATACTCGTATAAGTTAGAAGACTTAAAATAATAATATGTACTATCGGCCAATCTTCCGCATGCTCACCTCTAAGGCGATAATCGTATAGCACGGCTCACGACTCGATCGCCCGATGCAAGCGTTTTGGCCAATGGGATGCATGAAGCGTATTTTAGCCGTGTTTGTATTAATGTAATTATGTATAGTGTGTGTGACAGTCACACTAGGCGCGTGCTATGCTCACTTGTTTGTAAGACATTTTTTTAATGGGCACGGCCAGCGAGAGCGCTTTATGAATTGTTATTGTTGACAAGAAGTAATTTCGTACTAATATCTTCCGTTTGGTTTAGAAAATGTATTATTGGTATTGCTATACGCGTACCCTAAAAAAACTTTATTTAGCATTTTTGTTTACCACTTTGCCAAATTACAGCTTTCTAGTAAGAGTCTGTGAGCTAAGCCGGGGACAGACAGACAGACAGACGGTCATGGCGAAACTATAAGAGTTCCTTGTTGACTAAGGAACCCTAAAACGAAGCAAGTTACGTAGTTTTGTTAGAAATTGTCATTTGCTATCTCTTTCTTTTATTGCTGTTTTGATTAAAATAGCAAAATTACTTACAGTAGTATTTGAACCATTACTTGGCGCAGTTTATACAATGTTATCAGATTTTTTTATTATTGCTGTCGCAACTTTTGCAACTGCAATAAAAATAAGTTCATTATTTAAGCACCATTGTTATTCAGTGGGAACGTCAGAACATCTGGTTAAACAATAGATCGGCTTTATAGAACGGCCATAAAATACGGTCGCAAAAAATTACGAAATATTTCTTCAACACACTTGCTTGTAAAGTGACTCAGAAATTCAGCTTATTATATAGAAGTATTTTTACTTTACATTTCTTTTTTCAATATACGCAGTTTTTGTCCAAAAACAATGAATATTTTTGAGAAAAAAAAATTCGTTACATCAGATAAATCAATCATCAAAATTATCATCATTTCATAAAATTATATATTTTTCACTACATATTAACCTTAATTTGCTTATTCAAAACATTATTTTGTTTATTATATTTTTTATATAGGCTGTTTAGCGGTTTTTCCAGCGCCTTTATTTACACCTGCGGCGCGCGGGATAAACAAAACAAGCGCGGTATTTTCCAGAAATACTTGTTAACGTTTTCATTGTGTGGTTAATTATTATCAAAAATGTTGACTTCAATTAGGAAAGAAGAGCGAAGAGCAACGCGTAGATTTAACCCCCCGGAAATACTAATCTAGGCACGAAACGCTAGTGACAGCCTGTTGCCTGCAAAATCTAGAGAGAAATACCTAGCGGCGTACGAAACTAATAACAATACCAGTCTCTTTTTTTCCTCTCAAGTTGAAAACCGTCGTATGAAACGCGCACACACTCGACTCCCTTATCGCGCTCGCTCGCCCTCGGCTCGCGCGAATAATACCGGCTCGTGCAGTGAGTAACCAACATACCACACATATTTATATTTTTTGTTACACGCCCTATACTCACACAAATTCATATTGTCTCTAATTGGACGAAACCAGGAAGGGGTGTGGTTTGTCACTAGCTGCGCTTGCCGCAGAAATATTTTCTAAAGTGAGCATGCTTAAGTTTTGCCAATAGTACATGTATATAAAAAAAGAGGGAAAAGAATCATAGGGCATCAAGAAATTCGTCCGCATCGTTGTCAACAGGAAAAGTGCCCAAAAGACTGGAAGCATTGCCCCATTCTATGGCAATGCTGATTCTTTGGCCAAAAAATAAGCCAGCCAGGTCAGCTCAGGTCGCAAGAATTTTGGAATTTCGCGGGCTTTCATTTTATTAATTTAATTATTAATTTTAATTTGACAAGATCAGCAGCATACCATCCCACAAAAAGTCAACCTTTGATTACACAAATATCCTTCCCATCCAACTAACAATTCAATAAACCGTGCAACCGCGAACCGGATAACGTAAAGCGAGTCCAGTACGGGGACGGTCAACCTTATGAGGGGTCCGGAAGCCTTTAGATGCAAGCCGGTCTGCAACGTAGTGGGGAAGCTTACGTCAACTGTGTACGTCTTCCGGCTAGGACGACGAATTATTCAAACGTTGGAGATCACAACGTTTTGGGCTATTGTTTGAAATTATAGATGCGCTGAGAACACAGCATTGGAAGCTAATAATAAGTGGTTTGGTTTTTCGACTGGTATGGAAGGCAAAGTCAAATAATTTAATATTTCAAGTAGGCCATTAAGACGCTGACAACAGCTAAACCGCGGTCACTGTCAAACTGCATAGAAAAGAAAGAAAAGTGCGACGACACAACGCTTGTAATTTATTGCAAATTATGAAGCAATTATCTATAATATTTACTCAAAATTGAGTTGAGTAATCGAAAATAAAAAACAACCAAGTTCTGCATTCAAATAAGACGTTCATGTTATTGATTAAATTCGTCACGTACGTTGATATTTAAGACAGACATTTTGGATTGGAACTCAAGGTAAAAGGTTAGTTTACCGTTAGTTTGTATCAACATTTTTTTAAAACGTGTTTTGGTAGCAACCAAGTTCTGATAAATATGTTTAAAATTAACATATATTTTATCCGCTACCACAAACTATACAAATTTGGCAATTTTTTTTCTTAAGACAAGCTTAATTTGGTCATTTGCCTCTTGTCAGCGCCTTAAAAGGCAATTTTGAACGTCAAAATTGAAACAAGAATTGTTTCTAGGCGTCCCTTCCAAAAGGAAATTTCGTATGGAGAAGAATGGGCAAGAAACTCCACAGTTACTCTTTTTTAGACGCTGCAAAGTTATTCGATAGTTATGTTTTATTTATTCCCACACTCGTTAAAGGTTTTTAATGAATGAAACATCCACGAATGAAACCAAACACTACGAGTTGGTTATTTACCTCTACCGCCATATGTTTTTTGCTGCACTACACAGCCGAAAGCTATCAGCAGTTTGTGTATCAAATTCATACGCAGAGTTTAGTCCATTTTGGCAACATGGTTGGCTTGAGTTACCAATTACACTACTTTGGCTTAAGCCTAGTCAGGTAAATCTGTTTACGTGTACACGGTAAGCCGAATGAAACTCGAATACTGACTGAGAAGATTAATATTGATCTTTGGAAGATGTGCAGAGATTTTCAGATGTTTTTATAGATGAAATTCATAGAAAAAACAGTCCCCACTTGAAAACATATTTCGTGTTTGTTTTTTTGTTTGGGTTTATTCTATTTATAATACTTGATATCTATGGCTACATAATGTAATGTAAGGTAAACCTTTCTCTTTCAAACTCCTTATTGATTGATTTATTTCTTCAGTTACTTCACAAAAGGTTTGATTTAATTACTCCTTTTAAACACCTGATAGCCTAGTATAAACTTAGCAATTACAGAAATAGGATCTCAGTCAAACAACATTGTTAATTAATTTCTGCTGTCAGTTTCAGATTTCAAGTTGCAAATTGATTTGCAATAATCAATAGGTACCCTTTTAGGTGAGCAGTGGTGGCCCAGTGGTAACGGCCCCGACTTACGAGTTGTAGATCGTAGGTTCCAACCCAGACAGGCGCTTTACTTTGTGTAAATTATTTCATCACCACTGCTCTCAAAACGGTGAAGGAAAACATCGTGAGGAAACCGGCATGTCCTAGAATCAAAAATTCGAAGGCATGTGACATCTACCACCCAGCACTGGGCCCGCGTGGTGGATTACAGCGCCCACTCCCTCTCACTGAGAGGAGGCTTGTGTCCCAGCAGTGGGAACATAATAGGCTGATAATCAGCCCTTTTAAGTATAGTTTTGATAATATATTGGTGTCATGTCGCTATAGAAAAAGGGATTGTTAAAATGCATTAAAGTTAATTAAATGAAAGTCAACAGATATTGCTATCCACTAATTGGGACTTTCATTGATTTGAAAGGACCTCTTATAATTTTAATTTACTGTGGGTACCTACTCCAACTTATAATCTCTTGCACCAAAAATCACTAATTGCGTTTAGAGCATCGCAATTCAGCGAGGAAATGCCGCCAGCATCCTCGGTACAATGCTCCGATGGCCTTTTTTAGGCTTAACTTAGTTTTAATTTAATTTAGTTAATGTTAATAATCATCTTGTAGTTTAGAGCTAAACTAATTTAAAACATTGATCTGTTCAAAACATCAATATGTTTTTGTTTTGAAAAAGTCAAAGTCAGAAACGTTTATTGCGAACTAAGTGTACAATATTGGTGTTAGTTTAAGATAGTACTTATGACTTGAACAATTATCATTCGCCTGCCCTTATCATCCTAAATTAGTAAGCATTATACATTATTATTACTTTGAGATTTAGATTGAGAAATTATAATTAAACAAAATTAAATATCAATAATAATGAATTCAATACAATTATTTTCCTCTCATTTGAATTTGATTCACTCCTCAAAAAATGTACATGCACTTTAATAAGAATACTTTTTCACTCACAAAATATCGCGGAACGAAACCAATAATCCAATAACCACTCCGGAAAATGAACAAATGGCTCCAATTCTAAGTCGCAGTACATATTACATTATGTCTATTATACGATAGTCCGAGCATCAACTGCATCCTTAGAAAATAAGCGACTACAATACGTATTCTATGACAACCTATGTTGGAAAAATGTTCACGGAATTGAATTTTACTTTGAAACGGGCTCTTTGTTAGCAGAGGTAAGAAAACAAAGTACTCGTAAATAAGCTGATATTTTGCTATTCTGTCTTTACTGTTGGTCTGACTGTACAGTCACGAGTACAAATATCTTACAGTTACGCAACATTCAAACGCGTTTATCGCGTCAAATAAAAATTGCAACTTTGCAACCTATTTTATAAAAGTAATGTCATGATTTCCAAATATTAATAAGATGTGTCGAGATTAAAAAGTAAATATAAAATTGAAAGTATGTGATTTGCTTCAAATGATTTTTGTATCAGTCATGAAGTTTAAAAGTGTCTAATTTGACAGTTACCGTAAATGTACTGGTTTTTTAACACAATCGAATGGAGAACATGATATTTGGTGTGCGCGGTAGATGCTAAGTTAGTTCTCTTCGAGCCTCGGAATCTAAAGGTTGTCTTCAAGAAGTCTAAAGTCTATACTGATATTATATTGAGTACCTAATTAAACAGTGTGTTAAATATTGCAAAATACCAGGTTTGTATGTGTGCAAGAATATAAATACAGAAATATTCGTACTGACATTGGCGTGTTCATTTCACTTCAGAAGGTTTCGAAAATAGCATGTTCGTAACACCATAATATATAGAATCTATCAATAATTTTGGAGTAAATCGCTTTTGAATCGTGCGTTAATGTTAGGTATTTATGCTCGTGACTGTACGTGCGACGTTTTTCTTGTTTTATCTTTTTTTTTTTACTTAATGTTGTCTATTCTTAGCACTATTTCTTTGTTCTCCTGTACAATGTTGAAGGAAATAAAGTTCTGCTTTTTAGTTATTATGTTGGTAAACATAATATTACAGGTACTGAAATACCGTTTTCTTTTCGATAGCAACAACGCAAATATAGAAATAGAAACATGTCTTGCTGGTATACACATAATAATAATTGGGTTAAAAATAGGCAATCATGGGGACTGCTGACAGGAGGGAAAACTAAAAACTGAAATAACAGTGGTCACCCTTACAAGGTGAACACTGTTAGTTTTCTAGCTACAGTTACAGATATATTGTTAACATTAGCAAGTCGGTGACGCGAACCCATAAGATATTCCCCTACCAAAAATCGCTCAACGCGCCTAAATAAACTTTCACTTAAAAAAAAGTTTTATAAATTACAGTTAACGTTAAAACAGCAAACTAAATGAACAACAACTACCCCAATAAGGCCGAAAACACATTAATTTAGATAAGAAATTTTCTACTTACAATTAACGAAACAAGGGGGTGTCTCAATCCAATTTACGCTATAATTATGACGTCATTGGAGGAGGATTTAATTAAAGACCTTTTAGAGGCCTCCGAGGTAATTGGTGTTCAATGAGTCTTTCGTAGTCCGATCTACAAACACCGGACCGACTGATTATGTTACAGTATGTTTAAAAATCCTTGTTTCGTTTATTCCTTCTGCTTTTGAGTTTGTCTTGCCGTTTTGGCGCTGAAAATCTTTGGTAATATTGTGAAAAATATAAACTTTTATAATTTTAGAAAGTTATATTAATTAACAGCCTTTGCACGTTAAAAAAAATCTTCAACAAATGGGCAATGAACTTTTATTTAATTAAAAAAATACATCGATTCTGCATAGATGAGTCAAGACAACTTATGATTAAAAAATCTGACTTTTAATTAATAAAGTTTGCCATAACAAAATATCCTATAGGTAAGCTACCTTCAGTTGATTCGCTTTGTAAACTCGAGGCCGTATTGCCAGTTTTACTTTTAGCAAAATTTTAACTCTAGCAATAATAATTACACAACAAAAAAAAAATAAGAACTTTTATATTTATTTAATGCTTTAAGCACACAGATGTACAGAGGCGGACTGTCAACCGGGGCTTTTCTTTAAAATGGGAAAAATGGGTAAATGGGAAATGGTTAGGTTGACTGGTAGAAAAAGGCATTTTCTACCAGTCAACCTAACCGTTTCCTTATAAAAATACTGTCAATTAATAGTCTTGAAATTTAATTAAATAACAAAGAAGAGCCCCGGTTTCTACTGTAAACAAAGACAATACCTACGTTACTTCCCCTTTTTCAACGGCACGATAAGTAGAATAAAACAGTACTAACCCGAGTCGAAATGACAGTTAAAAGCTTCATTCAGCTACAATGTATCGCCGTAATGATCACTATAGCGCAAGTAGTGGCTACCTTAACTAGGAACCTACGTAACTTTGCCCTTATTGGTCTAGAAAATTATGATCGAATACTGGAGATGGATTATGATCGTACTTATTCTAATTTTATTTTATAATAAAACAAAATAAAATACACGAAAAGTTTAGCACGTATTATCTTTCGAATCAATTTTCATTTATTAGATCAAACAATGAAAAACGCAAAAAGCATAAAACTTCTGGTATTGCAAATCAAATAATCTAAACATGCATCTAATAAAACAAACGTCGTCGACTGAAAATAGAAATAAATTTAATTAAACGCCCAAGTAGGACTACTAGATGTATTCTAAAAGGCAAAATGATTAAAAACAGCGAAATCAAACAATACATTTTCCTACAGACATCGCATTAAAACAATGCTTTGCCATAAAGAGCATCGCAAGAACAAAAGCTCAGAGAAAAAGAAAAACAAAGCCATGTAATCAATACTAAAATATTAATTAAATGTTAATTTTTGCAGTAGCTAATGCAGCAAAAGCACAATATTTCTAATTTCTGGTAGAAAATCTAGAACGGGCAGTCATTTGCCCGGTAAACATTCGCTTTCTTAGCCCCAAGCACAAAGGAGATGTGCTTTTGATAGTTAATTAAATTTAAATATGTGTAAGCGAACGCGAAAGAGCGTGTTGGCATTTATCTCGCTCGAAACGCTCGGATTAAAATACCTCCTAGATTTCACTTAGCTAACTTCAAGTTAAGCTACCCTCGACTTGACGTTTGTCGTTGCATTACTTTGATGTTCTGCCTCATTTGTTCACGCACATTGTGTCTAAATGGTACTCCATTTTTATTATAATATGACTGAAAAGTGCATTATTATAAGTTTTCCATTTTCGTCATGTAAACTATCCATACTTCCATATTAATCCATACTAATGTTATAAATGGTAAGTAACTTAGTCTGTATGTTACTTTTTCAGGCCTTAATGAATTTTGTGGGATAATTTCCGACGTATACGCGGGCGATTACGCTAGCAAAAACTAGTCTACCATAAATCTATCTAAGTTTCGAATTAACGTCATTGCCTGTCATCAAATTCAAGACGTAAGACTAATTTAAAAGCAAATCTTAAAGTACCCCATGAAAATAGTTATTCATAATAAACATTCTAGTTTTATATTTAAATCCGGGGCACTTCTGTTTCCGTTATTAAAGGAATATTGTATGGAGCACGAGACCTAATTAATAAATTAATCTGATACAAACAGTTTTCAATTATGGGCTTACACAGAGCTTAGCAACATGTTATTTAAACTGGCCTTGTTTTGTATATATAAAATGATTACACAGCCGTTATTGGTGGTTATTTTATAGGACTGCCATCCTTTGTGGACAAACAGAACCCTGAAAATAATGAAAGAAAAAAATTATAGGCAAAATGTGATGTTTCGGTAACTAGCTCATTTTTTGATCTCTTATTGATTTGGAGTGTCCCTGTATAAAACATGTAGGTAGGTAAAGTAGTAAACTATATGTAGCATAGTAGTTTACTATGCTAGATATAGTTTACTACTTTAAGGTCACTAGGCCATTAGGTCAATCATTTCCTAATTAGCATTTCCAAACTGATAACATAGTATAACAGTATAATCAGCCTATAATGTTTCCACTGCTGGGACACAGGCCTCCTCTCGGTGAGAGGGAGTGGGCCGTAATCTACCACGCGGGCCTAGTGTGGGTTGGTAGATGTCACATGTCTTCGAATTTATTGGTTCTAGGTCATTTCCTCGCGATGTTTTCCGTCACCGTTTTGAGAGCACTGGTAATGAATGATGAAATAATTTACACAAAGTAAAGCGCCTGTCTGGGTTCGAATCTACGACCTACAACTCGTAAGTCGCGGCTAACCTGCATAAATTCAGTGGCAGCTAAGCGAGTTCACACGGACGACGAAAACTTTACTTTCTCTTCAAGAAAAGAGCAACCCACAAAGGCCAGTGTTACACGTGAAAGTAAAACAATCTAACCATCCTTCAGTTAAATAGTAGCAGGAACTGCACAAATACCATCCTCTTTTGTACATATGTTAATTTAAAAGCATTTAATTCGGGACGGTGTAAGAAAAACATTGGGAGGTTTGTGCAAAGCGACGTACAAAGGTGACAAAGTAAAAATTTACATTGAGTCGTTGTTGCAAGTGGAGTGGATCGGCTTTTAGCAGTGGTCAGTCGCCTGGAAAATGTTATACATATGGACTGATATAACATAACATAACATAACATCACGAAACCCCGAAGGGTTGGGCAGAGATGTACCTACCTGTAGTACACCCACATTTCGCCAGTTATGTTTAAGTCCCATGTAATAGGGGGCGAGCCTATTGCCATCAAGCGGGCACAAATCCAGACTTCGGGCTGCTACTGAGAAATTTTAGAGAAAATCTAATAACACTTTGCCTGACCCGGGAATCGAACCCAGGACCTCATGCGCAGCAGTAGCGCTTGCAATCACTAGACCAACGCGGCAGTGGACTGATATATAAAACCTTATATCCTTCTAGGGACGAAAGTTACGGTGAGATATTTTCTCGTGATTTAGCAGAAAGTGAAAATGCAGCTGAAGCAATCTTTGAATTTAATAATGCGGTTTGGCCCGCAGGTTTATCCGTTGCATTGCTTTTGCTATCCGCACCCCCCGCATGCGGTTCACCGTATACCGGACGGCTTTATATTTATTTTCAATGAACGAAAAAATAAAGTAATTATGTACATGGTACATGTACATAATTACATCATCAATTACATCTACAACTGAACATTAATCAGCTTATAAATACATATTTAGTATCATTTTATATCAAAGGCAAATTATCTTCACTTTACAAAAGATTGGTTCTTCGAAATCCTGCCTCCTGTAGTCAATTAGCGCCTAGTTACGAGTACTTACTTCGTGTCCTTTATATCACTCAACACTACGGTATAGCTAGTACAAGGATCTTTTAACGACGCCATCTTGTTTTTCTAAACATTTCACAAAACAATTGCACAAATAATGAAGCGAAGCGCACATGTAGCGTAGGGAAGAAAAATTGCAGATCTTGCTCTCCTATTTGGTATAATGAACACTGATGTCCCTGAGCTGGTGGCCAGGATTGCACTTCGTGTACCGTCTGTGTTTCTTCAGAGACCTCATATCCTTCATGTACCTATTGTGAAAACGATCTTTAAGCAAAATACTTATATTTTTAAGAGCATCTCGAATGTTTATAATGGTGTGCTGCGATGTTGAGCTTGATTTATTTACGAGCAGTGTCCAGAAGTAAAAAAAAAAAATGTTAAGTAATTTTTTCTTTGAATAGTAACATTGCTGCGTATTGTATTTTATTTTTAACCGACTTCAAAAAAGGAGGAGGTTTCTCAATTCGACCGTATATATGCTTTTGTTTAATGTTTGTTCGCCGATTTCTCCGTCAATTGTGGACCGATTTTAAAAATTATTTTTTTGTTTAAATACGCTTTTATTTTTTATTGCTCCCGAGATGGTCCCATTGTCACCACGTCATTATCTGATGAGGGGATCCCATGGAAATCGAGGGAAATCCTCAAATTTTAAAGGCACACCTATAGCGATTTAGGTATTTTTATAGTAACTTGTGCGTTTGCTCTTGGAAAGCACCATTTGGTGGAGTGGAATTGATGATGAAGACCACAGATGGCCACCGGAACTACTTAATAAGAAGTATTTAATGAGTTGCGATTCGATTAGGTACTTTAATATGGTTGCTAAGCCATTTATGCTCTTCACAATGCATATGGTGAGTGGCAGTTCTCCTGGTTCTTACCAGGAGAACTCCTCAACAATTAACGTCCCTGCATCAAGAAAAGCAATATTTTGTAAAAGGTGATGAGCAGTTGACATTAGGCTATTGTAACTTAGATGAATTACAAACTGACCCACTAAAAAGTGAAAAATAAGAACTTCTTACAAAAAAAAAAAAAACCGACTACCAAAAAAACACTACAACGTGAAAAATAACTTTAATTTCGGAAATCGGTGGCAAAAAACTAAAATACAGACCCAAAGACACCGACTTCCGAAATTAAAGTTATTTTTCACTTTGTAGTGTTTTTTGGAAGTCGGTTGGGTTTTTTTTTTGTAAAAAGTTTTTATTGTTTAATTTCTTCTGTTGTTTGTACGTTTAACCCTCATGCTGTTAGCACCGTTTTTGAAATTTTATACATATGTTTATATTATATAAGTGGAAACTATGTAGTAATTGGCTTTCTTCTACATATTACTTCTGGCTACTCGAATGTATTAGCTGTAAGTTTTATTGAAATTAATAAAATAAATAAATAAATGTTGCACCCCGGGCAACGTCACTTGCGCCAAAAGAGCATTGCACTTGAGAAACACGACGACGTCAATGAAGTGAAATTCCACTAAATATTCTAAGGAGTTCCGCTAAACGGCGGACATATATATTATTTCAGTAAACAGTTTCAGCAAGTTCTTGGTAAAATCTTGCATTTCCTTTGCAAAATTTACTTATCTACTAAGAACCTGTGAGCATTTCAATGTTTCTACGCTACTTGTATCTTAACGAATAAGCAACTTATAATAACTTTTAATTTATTGAATCTTGGACCTTTTTTTTTTGGGGTGGGAAGTCATCAAATAATTTATCGCGCTCTGGGCGGAATGGGAGAGTGTGTCAGACTCTTACTTACTAAAACTCACCTGTGTTCCTTCCGTTGCCTGTGTTGCCGGGGGCCGCGGTAACCCTTACGGACTTTCCCGCGACCCCGGCAGGCATCGGCCCTAGTGGACCCCTACACTTGTGCTGACGACATCTCATTGAAGCGCGCGTGGAACACAACGCGCCGTCGATCCGGGTCTGGTCACGCCATCACGCGTGAACGGCTGGACCGATTTCGCTAATATTTTTTTTTGATGTGTTTGTTATTGTCAGGAGAAGATTCTTATGTAAAAAAAACCTCCACGCGGGCAAAACCGCGGGAAAGATCTAGTAGCCAATAAATTCTCGCTTTTCCAAATAATAGAATAAATTAAAATGTAACGGCTTTGTTAATTCAAAAGGGTTAGATGGTCTTAACATTTTATCAATCACAGTATAAATGTCAGTGATTCATGATGGTCATAGATAATCTTAAGTTTTTTTCATTCAGTTATTTTTATTGGCCAACAGTAATTTAGTTGGAAAAAACTGGCCAAGTGCGTGTCGGACCTCGCACAATGAATGGTTCCGTGGTTGGGATGAATTTATTCCAAGAACAAACTTAACGTTGTAGTTGAAAAACATTTTCTCTCATACATTCCAACTGCAAATGTAAGTTTGTACGCACAATATTAAGAGATTTACGATGTTACTTTAAGACAATAGACTTCTTATAAGTTTTCCTGTAGTCTATAAGTATAGAACTATAATCATTTTTTTTTTTTAACTTTATGCGCAATAGTTTTGGAGATAAGGAACGAATGCACAATATTCGGCTATTTTCTTAAATAGCTTTATTTTAAAATGATAAAAAAAAAAATATTTTTGACCTTCACAATAAGCCCATTCATTTAATATGTATAACACGGTACAATTTAAAAAACCCTAAAAAAATAATTTAAGTGACCTCCTTAAACAAAATGCATTAATTTGCGTTACTTACGAAACTCTAAACATACGAATTTTTTTAGGGTATCAAGACTATTTCTAATACCATACCTTCTTAGTATTTTAAAGTAACTAATCCCTAATAGCAATATATAAACAACAATGAGAAACAGGCATAGTAGGAACCTACGTGACACAGACAATGATTTATGTGAAAAGTTTTCGAAGTCTTCATGATTTACATTTATTTTGGGCGCTAAATATTACCGTCTAATCCCGTTGACACAAATTAATGTAGTATCAAGCGGTGAACTAGCCACTAAAATAATTGAATTATTAAATGGGTTTTTGAAACGCACATGACTTTGCGTCAAGGAGCACGCACTCTGGTCATATTAGGTAGGTACTGCTCAAGGTCCAACATTACTCTTTGAGGAGTGGCTAGAGAGGCGCCACGGCGTCCTCACCTTCCGCCTGACGCAGGTCCTCACCGGACACGGCAGCTTCGAGAGGTTCCTGTGTCGGATAAGACGGGATTATACTCGTATGAAGTCTATTGTCTAAAAGTAACATCGTAAATCTCTTAATATTGTGCGTACAAACTTACATTTGCAGTTGGAATGTATGAGAGAAAATGTTTTCCAACTACAACGATAAGTTTGTTCTTGGAATAAATTCATCCCAACCACGGAACCCTTCATTGTGCGAGGTCCGACACGCACTTGGCCAGTTTTTTTCCAACTAAATTACTGTTGGCCAATAAAAAATAATGAATTAAAAAAACTTAAGATTTCCTATGACCGTTTAAAGCCATCATGATTCACTGACACTTACACTGTGATTGATAAAATTAAAATCATTTTAAGACCGTCTAACCCTTTTGAATTAACAAAGCCGTTACATTTAATTTATTATATTGTTTGGTAAGGCGACAATTTATTGGCTACTAGATCTTTCCCGCGGTTTTGCCCGCGTGGAGGTTTTTTTTTCTTACATAAGAACCTTCTCCTGACAATAACTAACACAACAAAAAAAATATTAACGAAATCGGTCCAGCCGTTCACGCGTGATGCCGTGAGCAAGGGAGATAGGTATTCATTTTATGTATATAGATAAACACTTCGTAGAAACATTAACGTTACAGGTCTGAATTTTAAAAGTACCTGGCGAGCGAGTAAACGAAATATATTTTAATTAAAACAATTAAATTCGATAGTTTTCCGCTTTATTGACTTTTTACGGTTACATATTTTAAATAAAGTGCATTTGGGTTCCGCGTACCGAACGAGCATCGCCCTGTATAAGCCCCACCGCAATTAAACAGCCGGCCAGTGTTATTCGATAAAAAGCTATTATTGAAAATTCAAGTGTAATGTACCGTTAATTACTACGCTATAATTAATTTTGTCAAACAATTAATTTGGACAATTGATTTTAACTGATTATAGGATTGTTAACAAATGACCTGTAGCGGTGAATGTAACACGTAATTCGACATGGAAACTATGCTTTTGCTAATTCGAAAACTTGCTGCAGGTTTTATTTGTAATTTCTACGTTCGTGCTGATTGATCGAATTTAGCGTTGTGGTTATACAAGTTGTCGTTTTGCATCCTCGTCAAATTCGAGGAGGTAACTGTGCTAATGATTATCGACACGAATCAATAATAAAATAAGTAGTTCTTTTTTTTTCAAATTTTCGGAAATCGGCATGTGTGGGACACGCGTGTTAAAACGCGGCCCGTGTGATACCGCACTGTAACTGCCCTTTTACACACACTCTACCGCATACGCAACGGGGTGATTCTGTTCTGTAAAAGTGGTGTATTCTAAAATACTGTCAGATTTAAATAATTAAAAAAACAAGCACGTATTAATTAATTATTGAGCAGGTATCGTATTTTTATTTCATTATATATGTCTTTCATAGCAGCCTCCTGAAATTTGACGAGGATGCAAAACGACACCTTGTATTATCGCTAACGTTTGTGGAATTTAATATTACCATTTTATTAAAACATGGGACTTAAACATAGGAAGGTAACTTACGAAATGTGGGTTCAGGAAAACACGCGTGCTGTTATGTTTATGTAATTTTATTAAAAGAAACGTCCCACGTTAAATGCTGACGACATATTTTTTAATCTCATAACGTAGTAAAATATGCACCGTTGATTCTAGTAAAAATAATATCTTGTTTAACGGACAAAACAGAAATCCTTCGCAATATTAACAGGTAAAACTATTTAATAAAGCACAGCAGGCATGCCAACGCTGTCTCGACATTTAGATTGCTAAGTTCCATAGACAATGAACGCTGGACCTCAAAATCTAATTTATATTGGGCAAAGTTTAGACTGCAAGCGTTGGATGTGCGTTTTGCCAAGACACGCTGAAACTGTACCACTTGTACACCGCCTTGAGAAAGAAAAATCAAAACTCATTTATTCACGTTCGAAAAGTGCTGATTCTCAGCCTAGTTTGACTAGGCTGAGAATCAGCACTTTCTAACGTCAAAATTACATAAGACAGTACCCCAAAACCCCCGCCTTTCACCACTTCCTAGTGCTTTAGCTGGGAATAAGATATTTGGTGATGGTGATTTTACAAAACGCGCGTCAAACTCTCCCCATCTGAACTTACCCTTACAATTATTTCGACTAATTATTTTCAGATATTTAACCAGAATCCCAATATTACTGCTATTCACAACATTTGAAGATGAAGCTGCATATCTAACGGAAGCCAATTTGTGGTTTCGTATCAATTAATTTCATTACAGACTACGGTGCATGAATGAAACAATTAGGTATGATCTCGGAGTAAATATAAACTTTTCCGTAAGTGAGATATGGAAAATAATTTCGAATATTGTTATTGAAGCCGGGATATTTTTAATTGGGCAGATGATAGAAATGTGCATTTATTCAACTTTATTTTGAATACACCGCTGTATTTTTTAGGTTTTGTCATTTAAAAGTTAAATATAACAATAATGTGCCCGCTCGTGCAACGTTTCTTTCGAGAACTGCGAGAGGCCGCGTTCTAACCAAATCCGATTGTGGCGTGTGTACTAACGCGATCGTCGCGCTCTTTTATTAAATATGTCTCGCGCGATCAAACAAGTCGCGTTTGTATGTCATATTTCATAGAAATGATCGCGTACTTGCGCGACGGTCGCTTTTGGTTAGAACGCGGTCACACACAGAGAGGAGGCCTGTGTCCCAGCAGTGCAAAGATTATAGGCTGATTATGCGAGGTCACTTCAAGAAAAAAACAATCTGTCAAGATGCTAGTTTTGGACCAATCAGCCTCCTAAGTTTTTGTACTAAACTTGGGTTTAACTCAAGAGTCAAGTAATAAATACAAAATTTGTGCAGTAGAAGCTAATGACACTAACGTCATTTATTGGAACGAGGTTCTTTAACGCAGCTTGCGGTAGGACTTGACTGTTAGACATCGTCACGTAAGGAAAAAGCGTTATGCCCCCTCCATGTGTGAATTTAATACGCGTCTTTGGGTAGGTAAAACAATCTAGAAACTTTGGAAAAAAAGTCAGCTTCAATGCCTCAAGTTTCAAGTGTAAACAGATTTTTTTTTTAATCTTAAGTGAGACGAAAGATCGTTTCTGACGGGGGTACCCCGACCCCACATATTTTTTTTCATATTCCAAGTCCATCCTTAAGATAAAAGACGCGCAAGTGGGTGGTCTTTTTAATAAAAACAAAGGAGACCAGCTAACTCTTAAAGGTAAATTAATTAAACCAGCGTTGAAGCTGAAGCTTGCATGTTATTCCACTAAAAGGTACCACGTCTTTCATGTAGATATTACTGAAGCATAATTTATATTAAAGTTATTAAACTCTTGTCTAATGCTTTCGGGATTAGTTTAAGATTTTTATTCTTCAGACTGAGATTTTGTAGTGTTTTATGAGGGTTTGTTAATAAATGCTTTTTAATATTACCAAGAATCTGCTAGGTGTGTATTTTCAGACACTAGCTTTTCACGTTTCTTTGTTCTTTGTGCTAACTTTTCATTTTAGTAACACCAACCATAAAGTGATGCGTTGCGATTAATAAATCTTTCTGCATCTTAACAATCCAAGGTAACCCTCATCATCCAGTTCGTTATAAAGCAAGTTAATCACGAATGTAACCGAAATCCCCAGATCTATCGCAATCCTACCCTGAATTTCGCATAAGAAGGCATGCGCGTAATTTGGCCGACGCGAAATCGACTGCCTATCTCTTATTGGTTTCATCCTTAATTTAATTCTAAAGAGACGTATCGACGAGGCCAACGAACCATAAAGACGTATGTAGTCGTAAGAAAGACCCCAGCATATTGATAGAAGCCATTCTGGTGGCATGCCCCATTGGCTTGCGGGCGAGACCGCTCCATTTTATTATGTAACGAATTGGATAATTTTGTGGAGAAGTCCTCTTGTGATTTTGATTGGTGTTTTCATCGGAGCAAGGTACTCGTATACTCGTTATTTTCGCTTCGTTCCAATAACTGGAAATCGTAGAAAGTTCATGAATGGTAAATTCACGATCTGTATTTTACCTATTTCGTGCTACCTCATTGCAGTTGACTATGGGAACGTCATCGTCATACCTTTCAAACGCTAGTGTTTAAGGGCCTTATCACACTGGCGGTTTGCGAGCGTGTTCCAGCGAGGCGATTGTTTAACGAGAACGCCACGAGTGCGCAATGTGTTCGCCACGAGTGTGCAACCCCTCGCCAGATTTGAGGGAAGGAGGCAACCCGACCCCCGACGCTACCGCAAGCAATGACATCTACGAGTAAGGGAGCATGACGAACTTGCTGCCGGTTGCTCCAGTAAGAATAATATACCTAATCAATTATCGAGGTCGCTAGCTAATCACATATTGCAATACAATTCAACAAAAAACATTGTAAAGAATAGATTATGTCAATAAGAAACGAAAATACAAATTAAAAATAAATTGAATTATACAGTCAAATAAAATAAACAATTATATGAACTCATATAACCTGTCAGTAGGTAAGCTAATACTGGAGAAAGAACATAAACACTGTCTTGAGTTAATCACAGCGACCAACAATTCTTATCGTTTAAGTACCTAGTCGTTGATAGAATAGTACTCGTATACCTTTGAACAAAGTTTGGATCTAGAAAGGTCGATGGTGCCTACCTATATTAAAATTGTAGAAAGTTGTAACGAACTATTTTTTCTAAAAGAATGATTTAAAAAGCTTCAGCTAAGTTCTTCTTTGTGACATCAGCGGGTTAATTGCGCAACACACTAAGTATCAGTAGTGATACTTAGTGTGTTGCGCAATTAACCCGCTGTGCAGTGCATCTTTTTCTTTCTATTTCAAGAAAGAAAAAGGTGCAGTGAACTTAACGCGCCTGTCAGTACTCCATACAAGTTTAGACGTGATTAAAAACTTGCCTACTAAAATTACGTCAATTTACGTCAAGCGCTGATTAATTTGACAGGACTAAACTAAAATTTATCTTCTGTCCTTTTCTTAATGAAATAGAAAGAAAAAGATGCACTGAACTTAAATTTAGTTTAGTTTGTGGACAAGGGATTCGGCACCAGTGTGTGCGCAATTAAGGTGCAGGATTTAGTCACTCATTCAACATATACCTACGAGAGGAAAGACATAAGACCGAGTTCTTCAACTTGATTCCAATCCTGCCTAGCCTTTTCCCAAACTATGTTGGGGTCGGCTTCCAGTGTACCGGATGCAGCTGAATACCAGTATTTTACATGGAGCGACTGCCTATCTGACCACCACAACCCAGTTACTGAGTAACACGATACCCCTTGGTAAGACTGGTTGTCAGACTATCGGGCTTCTGATTTATTTGTAACGACTGTCAAAGGTATACAAATAACAGCTGACACCAACGGCTTAACGTGCTTTCAGGGGTTTTGTTATGCAAAGATGGTCACCCATCCACGGACCCACCGCGGCAAGCGTAGCTTAACCTGATCGATCGACTCGTGTGGCTGTTATTTTATTGTACTTAACCACAAGCCCCTCCTACAACTTGATTCCAATTACGACATTTAAATCGAATAAAAACAAAAGTGCAGCTTACAAAAACATGTAAACGTTCTGAAACCGTAAGATACAAAGGAAACAATATTTCTGCTTGATTACATTACAAAGTAATGTCGGCTACCGACTGTTTGAGACAAAAGGCCTTGGAACCAATTTTGCATAATAACTTAACGTGACAAACGTAATTGGATTCTCTGTTTTCTATTTTGTCCGCTTTTATCCTGTATGAAAATGTAAAAATCAACAAGTATTAGTGGATACTGTATCTATGTATTATTGTGTATGTTTCGTTCTATCTCTTCCCTTGTTACATACTTATATTTTATTTGTCAGCTTAGCCCACGGTTTTGCCCGCGTAAAGGCTGCTCAGCTGCGAGCAACTTGGAAGTTGCGCTCGCTCGGCTCGCGCGCGGTTGGTCACAGTTCTAACCTAATCTAGCCCATTTCATTCAATTCACAATTTTCCGACAGTTTATAATTTAACGGAAATAATACCGATAGATTATAAACTAACGGTTTTCACACGGTGGCATATAAAATATAAGTTAGGATTAACGTATTACAAAGCAAAAAAGCAAAAGTGCCTTATTACAAGGTTGAGGGGCAATTTCAGTGTTATTCAGAATATACGCACCTTTAATTCTAATCTCAGTTTCAATATCGCTATATTTAAAAAAAAAATGACAAGTTACGAGTATTGACATTGATTGTCGCTCAGATGAGATTACGACTAGATTTGGACGTTTTTAATTTCGGAAAATATGCTTCTGGCTTAAGGCATGTTGTTCTTATAAGTCCTCTACATAAATACTCGTATTTGAGACTCGACTCTTGATTTTTTAGATCAAAGCTACTAAATTGAAGATCAATTTTATTTTGTATTTTAGTAAATTAGATCTACCAATATTTTAAAATTAATTACATAATAAATACTTGCACTAAATGCACAATTCAAAACACTTACTTATACAACAAATTCCCATAAACGACCACGTAAACAAAATTACTCCCCTACTATAAACTGAAGTCAGACCGAGTTCTCTCGAATATATTTAATTTTCTTTTTATTCGGAAGAAGCTGGTCCGTTCCCGTGGAAGACTGGAAGTTAACTAAGTATCTTGCCAACGACATCACGAAGGCAAGCTTAGTCTTGGCGAAGTCTCCAGTGGTTACTGCAGGCAAGCCGTTGCTTCAGAACGTTGAAATAATAATTCGCTGTTATTGAGGTGCGAATTATTGATGCGACGTTGTTCTTTTTTTTTGTTTTGGTATTATTTTGTAGTGGGCGGGATTGGAGTGGTGGTATTGTCTTCTGTTGTATGTTGTTGGATATTATTATTGCTAAGAACTTGTGATCGTTCAATCTGTTTTTTTTTTTGTGGAGCCCAATATACTGTTGCTACAAGACCCTATCTCATTCATCCATTTGGATTATCCTTAGATCGGTCGAATAGATTGACATTAATTTGGAATGTCTCTAAATTAGGAATAACATAATAAGGGACTGTATTACAAACTTTGGAATTTCCTTCTTCTCTAAATTCTGATTTGCTAAATAAAATAAGCACGTGAACGATAATTTTCCATTGAAAACTAATCCACCCTTTGTTGCTGAGCTCCGCTCAATACAAGATTATATTCATGATTTAGCTAAAAGCAACCGGCATTACCCGGTTTATTACATTTTTAATTAGAATCGGAAGTTATAACTTGTAAACCTGACATAGGTACCGGTTCAAAGTTCAACCGTAAACTTTGCATTGTTTATATAACTTGGAGTTGTGAAAGCAGGTAAGTTTTAGAACATTGCGGTTTTAATGATCTAATATTAAAGGAACGTTGCGGGTATTAATTAAGGATTCCGTGGCGTAATAGCGATAGCGAAATTATAGGCGCGCCTGTAAATGCGCTGCTGTGTTGTGCTTCAACGCGATGCAACTTTTGTGTTAAATTTTAATAAGGCTTTGGATATATTAACGCGGTTTGACGTTACAATGTGTTGGCATCATTGTAGCGCTTGTTTTGATAGAATATTTACAGGCAATCTAGATGGAAATTGGAAATTTTAAAAGACTTCGTGTGTGGTCTATAGACTTGTACAATGCCGTACTTATAGTCCAGGAATTATACCGGTTACTGCAGTATTATAGTTTTAAATATAGGCTCTACAAACATAGGCAGTATGCTATTTAAAAAAAGTTCATATAACATAACATACCGTAATTTCCTAATAATGTTCCCACTGCTGGGACACAGACCTCTCTGTGAGAAGGAGTGGGCTTTCATCCACCACGTGAGCCCAGTGCGGGTTGGTAAATAGTCACATGTCTTCGATTTCATATAAAAGTTCATATAATCTGCACAAATTCTTAGGGGTTCGACTGTCAGTCTGTGAGATTTACGGTGTTCAATATCTTCTCTCGTAGTCGAACGCTGACAGTTAACTCGTTACACCTAAAATAGTTTCAAAATCTTTTCAAAAACGCTGTCGCAGTTCAAAAATGGTACTAGTTGAAAATGTAAGCGTTGTTTTCGTTGACAAGTGTCAGATTTTATTGACGTGTTGCCACCGACTAAGCCTATTTTACGGAAGCCATCAACCCTGAACTTCACTGGAAGTGACTAACAGACGGAATTATTAATGTTTGTAAGATCGTAGTTGAGAAATATTTGAATAAATGGACATTTGAAGGTTTGGGTTTGCTTTATATCTTTGTAGAATTAAGCCTCGTGGTTAGAACAGTGTAAAGGTCAAATCTGAATTCAGGATAGAAAGTAAGACGCTGAAAATTAGATGGAAGGGTTATTCGGGCGTTACTCTTTAAATAGAAAAATCTATTTGTAAAGCTTCTATCGAATCTCCGTGGACTGTTGCCACAGATCCTGGTTTATTTTTGTTCTCGAGATCATAAGCTCCTTTTACAGATTGTTTGACCTTCAATCCAGAAAACACGTGTATCTTGTACTATTCTAACGATGAAATCTTGAAAAACAATCTTAGGAAAATCCTTTCAAAATACGTCTTCCAGTGAATAAAGTATCCGTTCGAAGAATCGTCATTTATTTGCTGACACGGCACCGTTCAGTTAATCCTACTATGTCAGCTTCGCGACCTCTTTAATCCTTCTTCCCTTTTTGGTAAAGCCTACCGTAGCACACTTTATTCGGATTGAATATTTTTCCTATATTTAAGTTGAGATTTTCGGCATGCTTGGATAACTGCGAGTGGTTCTGAATCCGGCTTAGAAAATGTATGCGTTCTTTTACCTAAGAGATAAAATAAATCAGTAGATGTTTTGATATTAATTATGTAATAAAGTTCTCGTGTGTAATATCTGCTAAGTATCCGAAACTGTGAAGAGCGAGCAACACTAACGATCAATAGGTCTTTTCATCAGATTAATAACGTCACTTAACTAACTGGAGCCCGGGCGGCCCCGACTTGCATACTTGCCATACACAAGAGCTGTTCTCGGGTATCCCCAAGTTATTTGGCGCGAAACTTGTAAGTAGCTTACATTTCGTGCCCCTCCACGGGTAATATTCGCAAAATTACTTGTCTAGTCAGTCTCTGTACGTAGTTATTTGAATAATTGATGCGGTTCTCGTGAGCCCGGGCAAACATTTGCGATCCGCAATCAAGGTCCAAGTTGCCTCTGTTACCTCAAAGCTTTCACTCGCTTGCATTTTGATGGGAGATACTGAAAGTGTTTTGTGTGCTGTGGAAATGTAGCCTTTAATCTTGTTCGTAATGGATTATTTATTCGGGGCCCCTTAATTTGAAGTTGATGTAAGCTGGGGGCGAGACCTTTATTTTTAATTTACAATTTAAATATATGAATATTTGGCCGACCTATAGGTTCGTACCTACCTACTTACGTCCTTAGAATTTCAGAAATAATCTTTATGATCCAGACAATAAAAAAACAGACTTCTTATGGTATTTCTTATTTCTTCTTTGATGTATATTTGTTGTTCATATGGTGTCCTTACATAAAGAGTTATTCTATTTTCACCCTGATCTTTACATTGATTTAAGCAAACAAATGTTCAGTGAAAGATTTTCATTTCATTCAACCAATTTGTTGAAATAAAACTGATCTTGCCATACGTAATAAACAAATTCAATACAGCTAAATTGTCTTTACATACAAATTGTACTGAACTGTATTATGCTGAACCTTTACTCAACTGTTTGCTGTAAATGCTCATTTCGACGCTCAATTTTGGATCGGACTCGGTTCCACACAACTGGTTGATAAAGCTTGATTTGAACTGAAAATGCTCAGTGTAACGTGGTCCGATTGAAACTACGTAACATACGAAGAGATTTTGTTCCATGTAGGTTCATACGTCCCTACTGTATTTGGTTGGTACTATTGTATTTGGTTTGCAAAGTCTGGTAACTAGCAAAATTTGGTATATTTTTGGCCTTACCTACAATACTAAACACAGCCACCACCTTATAAATGTCCTATGGAAATGAACTATTTCTGGGATAAACCCTAAAACAAATTCAGATTGACGAAAGTGCTGTCTTTTAATTAGGTACCTAGGTACTTTTAATTTCTATGAAGAAATTCAGCCAAAATAAACGTAGACAGAGAAATAACATATTTTGTAGAAAATCTTAGAAGCAATTACTTATGTAAAACTTTATCCAAGTACGTACATTTACTTGATAGTCCCAATTGTTGAATTTGGTAACAATATAACTTTATAATTGGTTAATATTAAATTCATGTGGAATAATTTCGTTTATGATACATTTTAGGTAACTCGGTGCAGAGTTACGAATGTAAATGTTTAGACTTAGAGTAATAGAAAAAAAATAGAAATAAGCTTTGTTGGTCCCTTTTGGATGTTTTATGTTCTCTTTCAGTTTTCACAATGACAAGCCATTGTGTCGGCAATACCTAAATGGTTTGTTTATTCTTTCTTTATATCAGCGTTTTACTAAGCAGAAAGATGAATACAAAGACATTTAGATTTTATATTTTTATTTAACATGCTTCTGAAATTGACGCAGATCAATCAATTCCAAAACCCGATTTTCTCAAAATTCTTAATTCAGAAGTTGGTTGTAAGTCCTCGTTACATGATGCTCACAATTTTTTTAATTCTGTACTATTGAGGACTAATAAACCGTCTTTCTATTTCGTAGTTCTTTGTCACCGTCCATTCCGTTCATGACGTCACACAACAGTTACTGGTATAAGTACAGTTTATTAGCAACGGACTACATGTGGGATTACGTTACAGTGTAGCGCTACAGCGCTGTATTTACTGTTTACTGCTATTTTGTAAGCGCTGCCTTTTTGTTCAAGTAATTAAAAGTGGGGTCAAAATAGTTGAATGGATTTGATAGGTATTTTGTAGAGTGTTTAAAAGAGTTGGGTGATGTTATTTTTAGACGTTCCTTTATCAGAAATGTAAATGTGAGTGTATCTTATATCGAGATAGTGTATATATATCTCTCTGTTGGTACCCGTATAGGAGAAGATTAGTAGCTCGTCGTGGTTAAGTAATAACAGTTGCACGGCTCGATCGATCAGGTACATCTATGCTTGCCGTTGTCGGTCCGTGGATGGGTGACCATCTTTACATACCGATACCCATCCGAGCCTCAGAAATCACGTTGAAGCGTTGGTCCCGGGTGTCATTTGAAGATCTTTGACAGTCGTAACGGGTAGTTAAAACCCCGAAAATCTGACAACCAATCTTACCAAGGGGTATCGTATTACTCAGTAACTGGGTTGTGGAGGTCAGATAGCCAGTCGCTCCATGGAAAATACTGGTTTTCACCTGCATCAGTTTAGATTGGATGCTGACCCCAACATAGTCGGGACAGCAGTTTCCAATATGGACAAGATTACTTATTAGGTTACTGAGCATAAGCTTGAAATTAGCCGTTGTTATCCTTGACTCTGAACCTACTTCTAAGTTTTCTTCGAAGAGTAAGAAAGCACGTATAATTTCAACATGAATGATGTAACCAATATTTTGTAACAATATTTTAATTTATAAGAGTGTCCGTGGAGTTTCTTGCCCGTTCTTCTCCATAGGAACCTACCTACTACGTTTTCGAACGGGCAACTAGCATCATCTTTCTGACTGACCGACCCCTTGACACTTCAAAAGTGCCTGTAATTGGTTTATTTGAAATAATGCATGGAGTTGGAGTTTTTAAGTTTGTGTTTGACCAGGGTACCTACTATGTTGGTGAAAGCCTAACTCGTAAATAGCAGAAACAAACATACACACAAAATTACGCCTTCTACCCTGAGGGTAGACAAAGAACACGTGCTACGATCTTTACATACTTCTTTCGCTTCATCCACGTTCAAATAAAAACAGATTGATTCTGTAAAAAATTTACCGTGAATTTTTTTGTGAGCTGTGAAGTGAACTGAAGTGAGCTTCAATAGTGTCAATCACTGGCATCAGCCGGTCTACGCTGTAAAATTCTCAACGTGAAAACTAAGGTGAAGTGAGTTGTCATGTCGTCATACGGCACTGCTGTGATAGGCATGTTGCCGTCAGCAGGGCCGGACCCTTATTTATTCATAAATATTTAAAACGCTCTACAAACCTATTTTAGTTAAAATAGTGTTTTGTCTTCTTATTTCAAACTCAAAACATAATTCGAAAGAAATTGATAAAACAATATTTCAACTAAAATAGGTTTGTAGAGTGTTTTAGTTATTTATGAGTAAGGGGGTAAGTCTTTTAGTTTATTCTTATTATCCTTTTTATTGTGTTTATGAGTTAAGGTTGCTCGAAATAAATGTATTTTATTTTATTTATTATTTCACCTGATGACACTATTTACAGCTCAGTTCAAGCTCACTTCACCTAAGTTTTCACGATGAGAATTGTACAGAATAGCACCACTGTTCATGAACGCGCCGGTTTTGAGCAGTAACAAACATTTAACTGCATTTAAACCAAAATTACCACTTTTAGCTTTGTGGTCGGTGCACAGTTACGTGCTCTCTATTCAACTGAAATAATTCGATGAACCTGATAAACGGAAGAATTTTACTTGTTTCAGCTGAAAACCACATGGTATTTTAATTGTAACATTTCACTAAAATACTGGTTATTTAACACGCTGTTTTATAGTGGTTGCAGATTACATTGCCAAATTTTCAATTTTCATTTCTTTGTGTCCAGTAACTATTTTAGCAGTTGGTTTAAAATAATTTACGGTTACAAAACATACAACAGTATGTGAAATGCTTTGTTTTTATGTGAAAATTTAAGTCAATAATCGTTCAATGGAATGTAGGTACCGGTGGCCATATTGTGCGCCGCCTGAGATTGACTGAGAATCATGTGCCCCTGACCTGACAGCAGATTGACACAACGTAGGAATAGAATAGAATAGAATACTCTTTATTATGATAACCATAAAAATAACAGATATATGTAAATGTTGAAATTTTACAAGGGGTTACACAATGGGCGGTCTTATCGCTAAAAGCGATCTTTTACGACAACCTTTGGATGGATTAAAGGGGGTAGGAGAGACAATACTGCAGGTAGTCAGTGGTGTACCAGTTACATATACAATAAATACATACATACATACATAAAACATATAAATATATATACAAGAACTAATAAGTAATGATGATGTTTAAAGAGAGCGTGGATGATGTTTAAAGAAGTGTTTTTTACCAGAATTTTTAAAGTGGACAAAGATTGAGCACGCCTTATCGACACGGGCAAGGCATTCCATAACCGTACTGCTTATACTCGTACTGTAGGACCTAATACTTTATATTTGTTCACATCGTCCTATCAAAAATTTACCCTAACTAGGTAAATTTTTGATAGGACGATGTGAGGAAAAATAAAGTATTAGGTCCTACAGTAGACTAGGCACAAACCAGGCGTGTCAAAAAACCCCTAACATTAATTCAAACTCTTCTCTCCACAGCTTCCCAAGCCCAATAGAATTTAAACAGCCTGTAATAAAAAGCGGGTACGACAGACGTTCCTAAACACAGTTTAGAAGGTACCGAGACGTCTCAAACGTGTGACGCATACCAGATTCAAGCAACAAGTGACATCGGCCTTTTATCTCAACGGTCGTTTCCCTACAATCATCTATCTGTCTTGGGAAAATGTTGGAGTAATTGAAAAGGGAGACTATGTGATTTTTTGGTACGAAAAATTGTTTTAAAATTGGAATTGGTTTAAATTGGTCAGTTAAAACCAGAGGAAACCAACCCCAACATAGTTGGGAAAACGTTAGGCAAATAATGATGTTTCGTTTTAAAGTGGACCATCTAGTTGTAGTTTGATATTATCGGAAAGCAGAGTTATGTATGTTAACAATTATGTTCGTTCAACATTATTGAAAGATCGTGGAGGGATCACTAGGGGATGGAACAATAAATAATATTTCAATGTAAATGCTACCCACGTTCGATTCTAGGAATATTAATTCAACTGATGTTTATTCCTTTTCTGCTCGATTTTTAAAAAGATTTCTATGTACTCGTATTAATCTATGTACATTTATGTATTCATCTATACATGTAATGCCCATTAATGAAGTATCAGATCTAGTAAGATACAGAATATGCCTCATTTCACATAGAACACAGTTCAGATAAAAAGAAAAAAATGAAAAGTTACCTACTCTTGTATAGTTATAATAAATAGACAAACACTTCGGGGGTTCTGAAAAATACGATGTATTCAATATATTAGCTAATTATAACTTGACAAACTGCCATCACCAAGCTTTTGATTGTATGTAAATTAGGAGGCCGATATTCACCTGTAAAATAAAAGTGTTCAGTAATCCGGCAAGTCTTCATTACAGACTACCTGCATCAGTCAAACTAACCGATATTAGTATTCCAAAACGCAGACTATATCAAGACATCTCAAATATAACGTAGCATCTAATGCGTTGCAGTCTAATGCTTCAGACTGTTGGATGCATCGCGATTATTCCGCCATTTAAGGGCACGTCTGACTTAAAGCGGTAGCGGAGTGAGACGGCCGCTCCGTTTCGCTCCGCGGGGTGTAGTGGAGGATTTTATACGACTTCTACCTATAAACCTGGGACATATTTCCAAGAAATTCAAGAATTGTAAAAGGTACCGCCCCCAACTTACTCCGCTCCGCCTTCCCTATGACGTATACTCCTCAAAACATTTGGAGAATACTCCGTTCCTCGTTAGGTCGGACATGCCTGCCATGGCTTAGGAGCCGCCATGATAAATACGTTTTTAAACTTATTATTAATGTTACTTTTCCAATTCTACATTCTGTACGATTTATCTTAAATGCTTTAAAGTTCTGTCGATGTTTTCAGTATTTCAATGAGTTGTAAATTTTGTTTTTCTGGGTTGTTACGAAGATTCGTTTTGATTAAAACTTTCGGAGCATGCCATAATCCTGAAACCCATACCATCTTAAAAAAAAATATACTGTGTAAATCCCATTTACATGATGTGATGAAATTTAACAATCACATTATATTTTCTAGCTATTATGTAGTAGGTAAACAAACACCACAATGACAAATTCTCGATACTAAACTCGTTTAAGTCAAAACTAAGGATTTGTAAAGCGGTTGACGAAAAACTTTTTAGGTTGACTAAGCAACCATTTTGTTCCCAATTGACTACGTATCTAGCAGCATTGCAGTGTATTTATATTATTACAAATAATATCCGCCGTTATTGATATTTTGTTGGAACAGTCAAATTGTATGGATTTCATGTTTCGGAAATAATGAGTAGACACTGTAACTGTACTAACGGTTATCGATTCGGCTCGATGGCTCAAACCCTTTTCATAGGTTGCTGGTTCTGATTTAAAATTATGTATATTTAAAACTGCCTCGACTCCCTCGATGGGGTAGTGGTTGCAAGTGCTGCTGCTGAGCAGGTCCTAGGTTCGATTCCCGGGTCGGGCAAAGTGTTATTTGGTTTTTCTATCTGGAATTTCTCAGTAGCAGCCCGGAGTCTGGATTTGTGCCCGGTGATGGCAGTAGGCTCGCCCCCTATTACATGGGACTTAAACACAACTGGCGACATGTGGGTGTACTATAAGTACACCTCTGCCGAACCCTTTGAGGAAACAAGGTGTGATGTTATGTATGTATATTTACAAAAAATCAGATATTTTGAAGTTTCTTGATTTGTCGTGTGTCTAGAACAATGTGTAAGTATACCTGAATCTGTAATGGGCCATTGGCAAAAATAGGCATCTATTTCTGTAATGGTCTGGTTTGAAGGGTTCAGGTACAACTGTAGATCGTACAACTCTGTCTGAAACGTCGGCAGCGCTTCAGTATGTAATGACCTGATTCTGTAATGGGCCATTGGCAAAAATAGGTGTATATTTCTTTAATGGTCTGTTTTGAAGGTTTCGACGTTTCAGGGCAAGCGGTAACCGCTTTCCCTGAGGTACACAGCCGGCCCGTTTCCTTACCTGCAATTTAAATATGTGTATGACACTGTTAGATCAGGAAAAAATTGTTAGTTTAGGAACAGAAAACCGTTTTATCTATTTTTGTAAAGGTCGATCAGCGATTAGCGCTACTTCGTTTTAGAGAAGGCTTATGTCCAACTGAGACTTTAGACTGTTGATAATGTTCAATCATAACAAACTTTAACATTTAACAGTTCATTTTGTAAGCTGTAAACTTAAGACGAACTTCAGACAAGCTCTTACTAGCATCGTTAAATTAATTAAAGTAATAAAACATCTTTTTTCCTCTCCCAAAATCAGCATAAGGGAAACCTTACAAGTTTTATTTTTACATCATAATGAGGCCGCATTTGAATGTAAAGTAACGAATTTGTAAGCCGTAGTTTTCAGGAGATTCAGTGGGATTCTGTGTTCCTTCATTTAAATTCGTGTTGACCTGTTTAAGAACTTTACACGTCTGAATTTACTGCAGGAAAAGTATTGTCTAACAAACTCTCCTTCTTTTACTGTGTCTTTTTCTCTATAAACAAGTTATTTATTGATGTAAAAATATGGTAGTAAACGGATAAGGCCTATTTACCTCATTCGTGTCCGTTGGTCTGGAGATAATAATTTATATAAGAAGAAGCAATAAAAAGTGGTAACTATAGCGGTGTGTATTCAGTTTTTTTTTTGAAATCATATGGTAATCTCAGTATTTTAATAGGCAGGAAATACTTCGAAATATCAGTATAGGTTTTGAAATAACACTCTATGTCGTTTCTCGACAGTTTTTTTTTAGTATGTTAGGTATTTGATACAAAAACATTGCTAGTTACTTATTCCATTTTCATTCTATAATAAAAAACAGGAATGACTTCTGAAATACACGCCCACACCATCTAGCTTATAATTGACGAAATATTTATACTTAAAAAAGTTATACTTAAATACATCAAAAGCAAGAGTTCTATGAGTGTTTTTAGTTTAATTTATGATCTCCTGTGCGAGTCCCAATAAATACATTTTCGTTCTTTCCTTCCTTCTTTCTTTCTTTATTTGTGTGGTTAAAATTGTAAATTAAATGTTACTGCACCATCAAAATTGAATATTTAGTATCTATCTATACCTGACCAAACCAATACTTTTATGAGCCCACTATTGAAGGTGTCAAAATACCGTATATACGAGAGGAATTGAACTGCTTTTTACATTTCTGGGAAAGCTCGGGGCCAAAAAACTGGGTCTGCAACGGAAGGCTTATTCAGGCCATCGAAAATCCAAATATTGGGAATACGAGCACTGTTGATGTCGAGCAGAGGTATTGGCTCAGTCGGTATGGCACCTGGCAACACTTTGTCGAGTGGTGTTGTCATTAACTTAATTAAAAAACGGAAACTAGAGAATAAAGTGCACCTGTATTTTTTTTGCTGAGAATTTGTTTGTCGTATTGTTGTTGTGTCCTTTTACGTTTATGAAATATTGCTACAGAGATTTCATTAGTCTAATTGACAAATGCTTATGGACTTTTGGTCACCGGAACAAGGCTTTTACAGCCAAATACAGTGATGGTTGGTGAAAATTTCAGTTATCTTGGTTAGAAATCAAGTTACTACTGAAACTTTTCTCTTTAATTAAAATATCTAAGCTTAAAAATCAAACTTAACGAAAAGGTTATATTGCTTAAGCAAAAATATTTCAGCATTTCTCGACCTCCGTCCGAGACGACACAAATTGAAAAATTAGACTATAAAATATTAAGGGAAAATTGACTTAAAACCTTAGCACTACCGGAGTTAAAGCTTCCTCACATCAAACGGCATAACAAATTCATACATAATGTATAAACGGCTTAATGTAGCTGGCATGAGGTCAGGCCGACTTGGCATTAAGAGCTTTCGGAAGGGACTGCGGCGCGAGGGGCGCGCGGGGGCGGCACCAAAGTGAATATTACAACAGACTACAGAGATGTTCTTGTTTCACCTGCCATAGTCAGCTCCCTTTGCTACGCACTACGTTTTAGAATCGGTCCACTGGACACAGCGAAAACCTTGTTAGAAATAGAATCACGGGCATTTACGAGAATCACGGTTGTCATGTACACATTAGATGCTATTGGCTGTTAGGAGAACGTTTTGTGTTCCTTATTGGCTTTAACCTGTACTGTTCCAGAACATCTGGTCTTTAATAGCTGCTATAATAGTTGGTGTAACGTTTCATATATTCGTTATTATTGTCGTTATGTTTTGCATAGTATTGTTAAATAAATGTTATAACAGTCCTTTTAAAAACTGAAACGTTAGTCGCTTTGGTCCTTCTTACCTTTTATTTTAGTACAAACAGAATATCACAAAATACACTTAGGGATCTAAATCTCCTTTTATAAATATAGTCTCTTTACAGAACCATTTATTTTTGCTAAGGTTAGTTTATTTTAAGACATAAGCCTGGGTTCGACTGTAGCTACAACGTTTGAAATTAATTTGATATGTTACAATGAATTAATGAGGCGTCAGTATGTAAAAACGTTGCGGGATTAGAGACACCATTTGCATAGGTTTCGCGGATACAGTACGCGCCTTAGCTGGTCGAAGGACTAAACATTATTGAAGTAACTTAGAGTTTCGACGCTTAAAAATGTGGTGACTGTTTGTTTTGAAGTATTTTCCTGAAAAAAAAAAAAACACTTACATAGATAAACACACGCCTTCTTCCTATGGGGGTAGGCAGAAACTATAGAACGCCACCTGCTACGCTAATTACATACTCCTTTTGCTTCGTTTACGTTCATACACGCACGCCGGTTGCGTGTACTACGCAGCTGACCTTTTTGAAGAACATCACCAATGAGGTCACTATATGTCATTCTGGGGCGACCCACCCTGCGTTTCTACTCACATCTTCCTTGTAAACACAAAAAAAAAAGTTTCGTTGCAATTTGTTTTGAGCTCGTGTTATGCGATCAAATCGCATACAACTTCCATGGCAATTACGCAGATTAAACGCCCGGACAGAGAAATGCCACGCTGCCCGCTCCGTATTCGCAAAGCCCCGGCCTTACTGCCAAGACTCGGGGCCATACTGGGTCTACCTCAACTAGGCAAACTTCAAAGCTTTTAACGTGGGATCTAAAAAACACATGGGACACGTAACAAATGAACAAAGTCGCTTTACCGAAGTGTTTGAGGTCAAAACTAATTCTTAAGTCGCGGCGCAACAGTGACGCCGTTTTACAAATTGACTGGATACGCGGTTGGGAATTTTATAAGAAACTTCATGCTTGTACGCTTTATTTTCATTTAGGTCGTAGTTGTGTCGAGAAACCGTATCTAGCAACATGGTAGGTACGGTTTCTCGTCAGGCATTTTTCCGAATCATAAAAATCTGATCACAATTTCTCGACCACTGAATAACATAATAAAATCTAAGCACTAAGTTATATAAATTTTCCGATTAATTTTTCCAACCGTAGGCGTATTAACGACGACATAGCCTGCAGGGTAAGCAAGCTGAAGAGGCAGTGGGCTGGCCATTTTTGTCGAAGGACCGATGGCCGCTGGAGCAGACGAGTCCTGGAAGAGACCGAGTGTAGAGTGCTAGAGTGTAGTGGCGCAGCCTGGGAGAGGCCTATGTCCAGCAGTGGACTGCTATAGGCTGAGTTGATTGAGACGAATCAACGCTACCTCTAAAAGAGCTGGCAATTCAAAACTTCGCACATTCCAATCACTGCTAAACCCTCGTTAACTTACCCACTGTCAATTAATCGACAGTCGACATACTCGTACATATAGGTTTAATCAATTATTACAAACACTTCCCCTAGTTTAACGAGAGGCGCGATTGTGAGAGCCTTATCTGCACTTAACGGGGAACAAACATACTGTCATTGATCCACGTGGGTGTCAAAATGTGGCCCATGTTGTCTATGGTAACGCGATCCAATGTCCAATTACCGGATGGGTATGGTTGAACTTATAAATATAACCAAATGGCCCATATTGTATGGGCCCATAGGGTTGTTCACGATCATAGATTGATTTTGGTGATGTGCCTAGATTTTTTATGGTCAATATGAAAATACTGGATTCTGGAAATATAGAACACACATAACAACATAACATCACGCCTTGTTTCCCCGAAGGGTTGAGCTGAGGTGTACCCACATTTCGCCCGTTATGTTTAAGTCCCATGTAATAGGGGGCGAGCCTATTGCCACCAACCGGGCACAAATCCAGGCTCTGGCCTGCTACTGAGAACAGTAGCAGGCCGGAGCCTGGATTTGT
Source organism: Atethmia centrago (assembly GCA_905333075.3). NCBI lineage: Eukaryota > Metazoa > Arthropoda > Insecta > Lepidoptera > Noctuidae > Atethmia > Atethmia centrago. Next base: position 21,094,176 of record HG995374.1, on the reverse strand, counting down.
GCCATTGGTCTGTGTTATTGGGTTTTCTATCTGGAATTTCTATTCCAGATAGAAAACCCAATAACATTTTGCCCGACCCGGGAATCGAACCCAGGACCTCATGCTCAGCAGTAGTGCTAGCAGCCACCAGACCAACGAGGCAGTTAAAAATATAGAAACATTTTATAAAACTGTGAAAATTCTCAAGAAGTCCTTACAAAGTTGCTGTTTATTCAAACTAAACTAAACCGAGTTCTGAGCACCATGGTATAATATACGCATCACCAAACTTTTTAAGATACACACAAGACTTACAAGTAATTTATTAACAATGTCGTCATTCTGCCAGAGGACATTTACAAGTCACAAAGCAAATACGTTTTCGTATTCATTCTCCAAGTAGCCCGACCAAAACAGGCCTGGGGATAGGGCCTAAGTAAACCTACTCTTGATACTTGGTAACCGCTACAAAGACGTAAAGAACCCCTGGTTCGGACCTTTGGAACGTTCTGTTGACGAGGCCAGACAAATATTCATATTTAATTCCTTGTCGAGGTTTTGAGCCCAACTAATATTAAATAGAAACTCACAGGACTAATTTAACATTTATAGGACAAATGTTCGTACAAGTTATTTTTTGCGGGATTTACGTACATGACGTAGTTTTGCTCTCGACTACGAGGTTAGGGGAACTTTTCATAAAGTTTGTTACTCCTCGGTCCCCGTCCTGCCCCGAACTATCAATTGCCATCGTTTTGAAATCCACACGGATTCGAGTATCTTGTAATATGAAACTCATTTCGTGTTATACTCTTAAAACGTATTCTGAAATATGCGGATTATGTTGCTTTTTGGATTTGTTCATATAATCGTGAATTGGAATTATCAGTTCAAAGAACATTACCTACTGGAAAATTTTGAATGCGTTTTCCATTTTCGGTTGTAATCCGCGCCTCGCTTAAAGTGCACGGTAATCCCTCAATATTACGCTCCTAAAATATTTTATTGAAAACATAAATCTATTGTTCATGCTCTAGTTTTTAATAAATATTGATGTTGAATACCAATAAAATACGAAATTTAAAATTGCAATCTATCATAAATATCATAATACAAACATAAAAGCATCGAGTTCCATTAATACGATGTTTCATAATTTCGAATGCATTTTTCATTAACCTATCGTAAATCAGAGCGTTGTGACGTACAAATTAGAAGTATCACAACAAACAGGAGAATATATCCGACAAAAAATTAGGATGAAGCGCCTAAAAATCATGTAAATGGAAATCAACGCGAAGTAAAAAGTTAATTGTGATGTTGTACGAAAACGAAAAAGCGAAACTAATTATCCTTCCTACGTTGACTATCCCGGCATTGCGTTCATCCCTTCACAGTGTTAATCTAAATATCCTATTCTGTTTGTACCTGTAAATTTGGTAGCAAAAACACGAAGTGCGGTCAGGGAGCCCGACGCCAGTGAACACAGCATTGCATTAAATAATTAATGATACTTATAATAAATTCTGTTTTTAATTTGATCTGGACCTGACGCCAAAGAGCTGCGCTGGATAGGCACGTGCTGTATCGATGTCGATGAGTTGTGCTCGATTTATGACATGCATTTATGTATTGTGTGCGTGTGTTCTTTGACAAGTGAAAGACAGGTTTAAGTTTTTTTTTACTGATATGCAGTAGCATAACACGTTGCAATTGTTCAACATTAATGTTTTCTGTATTTGCAATATCCTTATGTGTTAGAATACTTATATTCATGAGTTTGTCTTGTACGATTATTTTAAATTTTTATTTATGTGGAATTCTAGCTTGGCCCATCTTTATTGATAGTCAAAACGAAATAAAGTTAGCAATATGCTCAAATCAAATACTTTCAAGTTTGTTTCTAATTTATGTACAAACAAAACTTAAAGAAAAGTATATTTTTGAAAATTTATCGACATATTTCGGGACACAGCACTAGAAACCACATAGCCCTTTCACCGGCGCTCCACAAAGAATATTCTGAGCCTGCTTATGAGTGCCACACCGAATGAATTACATCTACGCCAACATAATGCTGCACCTAACCTCATTATGTACTTAGAATACATGTTATAATAATATGAGATGTGAAAATGACCTTATATTTTTAGTTTGAGTGAAAAATCAAATCAACGCTCGCTGAAAGTCCTCATAAGATTATTAGGGTATTCATTTGTTTTTCGCATTTTGTTTGGCTAATTTATCATACAGTCGTATTTTTGTGATTTTTTCATTATAATATACAGGCTGTCCGGTAAAGAATAAATATCCTTGAAATAGCATAAAATATACCTTAACCGTTCTAAAAAAAATACAAAAATATATATATACCAAGTAGTACCTAAGATACCATTTTTTTTTAAATACTGTGCAACTGTGAGTCACATTATTTGCTGCCTCTGTCGGCGGCATAGTCATCGTAAAATATTATAAAAACAAATAACTGATGGAATTCGTTCATTTGTGGTCGTGGTGAAGAAGAATGTAAAATAAGGTAAAAAAGATTGTTTTAAAAAAAATCTTGTTGGGATACATTTTTTGTATTTTTTTTTTGCCTTAAGTTCTATTATATGCAATTTCAAGGTTATCCATTCTATACCAGACACCCTGTATATAACTCCAAGCTACGCAAAACATATAAATAAATAGTATTAAGTTACTTTAAATAGTAGTAATTGAGTGTTTCTTCATTAAAAATATTTACCGACAATGTTTGCATAAGTTTGTTTAATATTGGTTCTTTGAAACGATTTATTACTAAAAGACAATTTTACCTTTAATTAAACATCAATGTCGTGGCAGCCGAAATACGTTCGGAAATGCAACATTTCCATTTTCCATCAAACATCAAGATTTTACGAAATTTCACTGGATAATCTTCAGCATCTTTATCATTGCGTGTGCACGAATTTGCCAGCAATTGTGCATTTCGAAACGAACAGAACAATACCAAGAATATTCCGGCTTCAGATTTAATAATTAGAAATATTGTTCGGTTCATCCAATCGAAATTTTGTTTTCGCTTTAGTGTTCCGCATTACATGCTCTAATGGAGTCCACAAAATGGGAAGTGGATTAACGCACAGTGGCTGTGTTTTCATTAATTATAATGATTTTGTCCGAAGCAGAATTATGCTTTAATTTGAACGAGCTTCAATATCAGACAATGCGATAATACCTGCGTGCTCTTGCTCGGTAAATACATGATCACCAAGCTATCTATCATCAACGATGTTACTCTAACCAACATGTGTATAAACATTAACTAAATTAAATTAAAACTAAGTTAAACCTAAAAAAGGCCTTCGAGGCATTGTACCGACGATGCTGGCGGCATTTCTTCGCTGAATTGCAATGCTGATGCGTAGTGCGAGAAAGCCGTCAGCTTTTCGGTCACCAGTTAAATCAATCAGACGTTTCGCGATTTCCGCAAATAACTTATGCGCACTGGGACCCCACGGACCGAGGGTCTCGACGCCAAATGGCACGAAGTTGTACTCTCTGCCAAGGCCTCCATATTTAATAATTTTCAGATATTCGGCATTTTCTGCCGCTGCACCCGCTTTAGAAGTAGTCCGTTGGAGGTAGGACGGTGCCAGTGTGTCTACACAGGTAACGTCCCACACAAGCATCCATCCCAAACTCCACGGAACCAAAGACACACCATCTGGTCTCTTGCCATCATCTCTGACAATGCAAGTCTGGTCAAGAAGAGCAGGCACATTGATGCTGGCAAGAGACCGGTGGATGATTATTATTATTATTTTCTTTTATTTCATTATTTACACAATATAATTATATTTTTAAATATTAGAATATACAAAAATATATAAAAACATTTAAAAATATAAAAAAATGGTGGCCCACCGGTATCGGGAACAGGGTCCAAGCTACCGGCGGTCAGGGCTCCAGATAGAAGAACCTCCTAACAATGCGGGCCGTGTCCAGAAGTACCGCTTTCTGAATCAAGCCCTTATTATTATTATTATTATATAACATGTGTGTACTAACGTGTGTTTCGACCTTTGCTATATATCTTCCGATCTCATCCCTATATTTAGAAGGTAATTATTTTTAGTTGGTACTCCTTTTAAACACAAAAATGGCCCCGTTGAAACGGACACATAATTTTACTTCGTATGCAACAAAACAAATTTTTTGTCGGTAAAGACGATTCTGTATTTTATAGGATCTCGTTTCTTTTCGAATCAAAATGTTAACATTCAGTTTTATTTACTTGTTGGAACCATGACTTATTCTGTATTTGTTGTCATTGAAACATGTTGACATCCTTGAGCGGCTATTTCTGTTCTACCAGTAACCTTAGTGAGGCTTTTCGCTCGTATTTTTTTTCAGTATACGGCTCCCTAAATATATATTAAGTTAGTATAATATAATGAATTGTTTGCGAGAAAAAACTTGATGTATTTCTACCTTCTTCCATCTTTAGTTAAATCGGTTTCGGCTCATGGTTTGGAACAACAATTCTTAGAAAATTCATTATTTACAAGGAGAACTACTACAAACGGGTAGTTCTCCTTTTAAAGAATTAATTTTCAAAGAATTTTTGTTCCTTACATCGTCGTAAAGGTCAACTCTACTCAACTGTAATGAGACTCGACTTATTTTTATTAAATAACTTCTTCAGACCACAAAGTAAACTCAAGTGCTCTCCTACAAAATACCGTAAGTTAGAACATAAACACCTGATCTTAGTTTAATTTAGCTTCAAAGTTGAGAAACGCTCTTAGGGCTGGAGTTAACAACCTCCATGCGTGTTCATTACCTCCATGTGATCGTTAGAACTTCACCATAACGCTACCTGCGCCACCTGCGTCACCTGCGTTGTGTTGAACTAGAGGTGCACCTAAGCGCAACCATCCCGCTGCCTGCCCGTTACAGTACTAGTAGCAAATTACCGTGTATGCGATGCACGCCGCAGCAAAAACCAGCTCGGTGCCGATACAAAAAGCGCATTTCAAGCGCACCATGTACGGTATTCAACAAAGCGTAAATGCCATGGTCAACCATCGTAACGGCGTGATCGGTCCGATTTTTTTGTCGTAATTTATGCCTTATTAAAACAATTTATTCGGTTTTGTTCTCGGATTCCACGGACGATTTACTTGCGTTACGATGCGCCTGCTTTGTTTTCTTTTCTCCGTCCGTTATTTTGCATTTTTTTTTCTGTTTCGGCGATGCGGGTTTCGGTGTCGCTTCACCAATGTTGTAATGTTGATCGCTGTTGATAACGCGTTTATGAAAATTGTTCTTATTTGTGATAAGTATTTACGCTTTCGACAAAAGAATACCGAATCTTTTTTCAAAAGCGGGACATAATAAAAAAAAACGTAAATATTCAGTAGTATTTAATTAATTACTATTTATTATTTTTATTACTATAATTGAGTTTCAAATTTACAATGATAATAGATAGCCATAATTTTTTTTTTTTTTTTTATGAAAATTAGTTTTTTTACTGAGTAATAACAGTAATTATCTGGTTTGCTCTGTAAGGCAGTTAAGTCTTCAGAGGGATATAATATAAATAAGTAACACATTACCCTAAGAATTACTCTTTTTATCCCTGAAAACCGGGACTGAGGCTGTCCCGCCAAAATCGGGACGTCTGGCAACCCTGCTAGGTACACATATGCTGCTAAGTTATGTCTTGAAATGTTCTGAAAGCTGCGGTCACTCGGTCAGTTATTGTATTGCTTTGATGAAATAATAACACTAATTTCATTGTAGGTCACGAATGCAAATTAGAATTACGGAATTTACGTCAAAATATAATTTAACTCAATAAATGTTTAAATAGGTACAGTTATTTTGTAGGATTTCTTGTGAAACAGCCTGCGAAAACTACCAAGAAATATACAAGCAGCCGAAAATAGACAAATTTATTATCTAAGAAATAAAACAAGGGACTATATTTTAATAACTAAATGAGCTTCTAGGTAATTTAATTTATAATAAAATACCGTACCGTACTTTTTAATTCTAACACAGTTCTTGTTAGAAAATAAACCCAGGCATTCGCATATGTAAGCAAATTGTCCATTTAAATAAAATTAGTTGTACAAAAAGAATTTGTACTCTCATAAAACGTTTACTCATCGCATTCTTTAGTGCTCGCACATCTAAAAACAACTGCACCTGTTGTCTAAACTGAATCATACGAGTACACCATAATCGGATCACATTCACAGTCGGCACTGAATAAGGTTTCATTCTCACAGCCCAATGTTAAGGTCACGTTACATAACACCGCTCGTAGACGGCTTGGCGGCGTGCGCGCAGGGTCAACGACCGGGGCCCGCGCGGGCGCGCACAGCCTAACTTTGAACTGCGGAATTTGCACTCACATGCCTTCTAGTTACACACATACATGCGCGGTGATTCATACACACGCGGTGGAGGGAGAGGGGGATATTTAAGCTGTTAGAAACGTATTGCATGTTTCAGGCGGAAATTATGACTACTCGGTACCTACTAATAGCAATATACCTACTTAATGTGTATGGTACGGAGCTCTGTATTTAAGTGCTATTTATAGTAACTGCTCAGATTATAAGGAAAATACGATAGGTAGTCATTTTGATCGCTCTAAAGTAGCTCCACCTACCTAATTACATTCACTCTTCTCTCTACATTTATGAATTGCTGGATCTTGCCAAAACGTATAACATCTAGTGTTAAATGCAATTCGGTGATTATTAAAAAAAAAAAATTACGTAGTGCGAGTCATAATAGGCCACCAGCAAAAAGAGAGAGATTGCTGCGAAAAACTGAAGAATTTCCACTATAGTGTCGCGTAATAACACCAAAACTAGGATAAAGGTGCGAATTTCGTCATAATCATGACACAGAACCGCCATCTTTCATCCTAGATACGGTAATCTCATTAGTTGTAAGTAAAGACAAAGTGAATCTCACATAATATCTTCTCCTTTGCCGAAATATTTACCGTTATGTAAATGTGCAATTTTTGACATATCGTTGACATTTGCTGTCAAAACAAGCGCCATCTTGGAAGACCAAAGTAAGTAATACTCAGTACCCAGGCGAAAATCAGACAGATTGAGCTTTAGAGACTCACACAGGTATGAGTGTCAGAGACGACGCTCGACAAAGTCATTCTTTTCCTAAAGTCGAATTATTAATTCACCGGAGTAATCTGACATGTGTTATCTGTCACTTTGTGTAATAAAATGGTCATATTTATTGTATATAATGTATTCTAGACTTTTACACTTATTAATTATACATTTATTTTAAGCTTGTGCTATAAATCGATTAAACTAAACGATCACCATTACAATAAATCTGAAAAATAATGCATCCACTCAAATATCAATAAAATATGTAAATTAAACGATCCTTAGTACCTATATATTTTGAAAAGAAGCCAATGGATTTATATTAGGTACGGGATTTGTACATCAAACATTAAAAAATCCGAATAAATATTTAGAATTTATTTTTTTACTTAAATACGTATTTATTATTCTTCGTGGAAGGCTTTTAGCTACTTTGTATATTATGTGTCTATTTTTCGTAATTTTTTTATAATGTGCGTTTTGTTTGTGCAGAATAAACAATTTTTCTTTCTTTCTTATAATCCTTTCCACTACACTTGAACAATTCCTAACGCCAATCTTCAAAGACTTCTGCATTCATTTCTTCATGATATTCTACTACTATTATTTGAATGCCAGCAAAGCTCTTTCAACAAAACCTTTTTTACTTCCTACATGACAAATACTTAACCTTTCGCCTTTCCTTTGGAGGTAGACGGAGCAGTATCATCAGTCCATGCCTTCGATGAAGTGTGCTTGGTATTAAGCCACGTTTCATCTATGAAAATCACGTTTGCCCATTCCTCTATTTGCTTAGCTTCTCTCAAAAATTGACACCGGGCTAGAGCAATGTCTGTGTGCTCTATCAACACTTTTGTCCGCTTTTTTAAAGGCAAATCCTGTCCGTTTCAATACTTTTACCAATGAAGACTTCTGCCCACGAAACAAACGACAGTTGCGGAGTGAAATAATCAATTTCCTTAATATTGGGAATTCTTTTCTTATAGGTATCGCGTCAGCGTCAAATTCGTACACATTGGGAACTACAAACGGTTTTTTTTTCTTTTTCAGCGTTGAAGTCTTATTTTGTTCTGTGCCGTTTTTGCCGTAGATTTCCTCAGTGATATTTGTCACTGTACTAAGACTGATGCCTAGAGCTCCCTGAACACGCTAACGCACTTCTGACACAGACAAAAGGGGTCCACCATTTAGATTTTCTCTTTCAAAATAGTCACGCAGGCGTACCACCAATTCTTTCGATTGTCTTCTCACTACATTTCCCTCCGACATTTTAGAATGTCCGTAAATCTGCAAATTTTGAACGCGTAAGTTCTACGCACGCACAAAGTTAACACGGAGAACTGCGGTGTACTCAACTCGACGTATTTAAAATGGGGAAACACTCAACATACAGAAAAGATGTGACTAGCACAGGCCTCTCGTTGCGAGTGATAAATATGAACAAAATGGCGGCGGTGGCCAATGTTGTAATGTAATGTAATGTAATGTAATGTAATGTAGTTCAATGTAATGTCGCGTTGCTGCAATCACTAGTTCTATTTGTCAAAAAGTGAATAACCTAGTAGACAGAGTATAAACAACGGTACGCCATATTTGTGGCCTGTAAACATTTTCACATATCTTTGACATATGCTGTCAAAACCAGCGCCATTTTGAATAACCAGGTATTATTTGACGCCCTAAAGTATCCACGCTAAAGGAACCGTGGAATACATCTTCAAAAACATGTCAAGTTACCACATTCTCTTAATTACCTTAGCTTGTTATACCGATAATCAGAATTAATTATTAATACTATCGAAAACAGGTGCGTTTGAAGCCTTTGTAGTTAGAAACTTAGTAATCGACTAATCAATTCGTGACGATCTTATTATGTTATGTTGTGCTGTTGTTATTGTTATGGTAGGCGATTATGTATGTTTATATCCTATATATATCCTATACCAATTGTACTTAATTAATAAATACATTTAGGCAAAATTTACTTTACTAAGAAATGCTAAAATGATAATAATATGTTTAAATTAAACTATATATGTAGCTAGTGATAAAAAAAATCGAAAGGCTTGCGATAAATGGTTTTTAAATACATTTAGGGTAAAAGCCGGTAGTAGCGGGACTTTTCGAAAAGCTTTATTTTTTTAAAATATGAACTTGCTGTAAATTATTCAGTATGTATCTTAAAACATTGGTCTTTTATCTTATAAAATAGCCTATTTTGGTATACATAATTAACAATGGTTTTTTATTTCACCTCTCAGAAAAGGGATAGTTGCCTACGAAGGCGGATAGTAGCCTAGCATGGAAAATGTTTCGGGGGATACTTGCCTCGTGCGGGGGGATACCTAGTAACCTCGGTATGATTTTTATTTTGGATAGAAAGAAATTTATATCAATTAAAGTAATCTTTGATATTTATAATTTAACAGTCTTTCTAATTTACTTTATAATTCACTGAGATCTTTTATTAAGTACAATTTGAAATATTAATAACATAAATAAATAGTTTTCAGTTTAAATGATTTGAATTATAAAAATATTATTCAAACTTAAAGTTATGTAAGTTATTATAAAATATTAGCATTTATCTTAAGAATACAACAATTTGGCAATTAACTATGGTATTAACATTATTTTTTACCAGAAGCTAAGGTTTCTAACTTTCCACATCTCATACAATAGTCACAGTAAATTCGAAAAAACAACAAAAACATAAAATCCGTCTTTGCTTGTAAAAACATTTTTAGTCACTCTAGGGGCAACTATCCGCGAAACTAAGTAGGGCGACTATCCTTTTTGATGCGGATACTTGCCCTTTTTATTTGCGAAATAAATAAAAATTATTTAGCAATAAAACATAACAAACAATTTAATTTAAACTCTAATGCATGCAAAGAAACAAAAAGTTGACTGAAACCACGATCAGTAATAAAAATATTCAATATAAATTACTTACCAATATAATTATAACGTCAAAGTTTCGCTGCGGAAGATTTTTGCTCACAGGGACAAAATAGGTGCGCCTATTCCGAATATTCTGATGGCTAACGCGGCACTTAGGCCTGGGGGGGTCACTACTTATTGTGGAATCGCGCCACCACAATTTATTATATTCTATTTTATTTTTATTATATTCTGAACATAGTGTATTAAAAACCGGGGCATGTATCCGTCCGAGGCAAGTATCCATCCGGCTTTTACCCTATTTGATAAACTATGTTAATAAATCGGACTTGGGCTCAACAATGGAAGGGTAATGAATTTAATTAATTACACTATTCCTAACAGTGGTTATAAATCCGAAAAGAGATGAAAAAAAAACTTTTACTTTGTCCTTCCACCACTAAGTTAAAGGTAATTAATTATTCAACACTCCCATTCAAGTTTTTTTTTACCAGCAAAACTTTTAATCTACCCACCGGAGCATTTTGGTATGTACCATTTTATTTTATATTTTTATTCTAAAGCAGCAAAAAACAGCCCCAATATAAAACATAGAAAGTAACAAGAAAGAAATAAAACTTAAAGACAATATTGCAGCCCACAACGCTGTTCACCGATTTACAATAGGATACAATAGAGTGAAAATAATGAAAATAACCCTGTTTCATATAACAATTCGGATGCTCTTATATAGAAAGTATCTATTAGTTAATTATTTATAATGTGTAATAATCGTTTTGTCTAATTTGAAATTAAACAGAGGTTCAAGCAGCGATCAATCAATCAAAATCAAAATATTTCATTTCACATAAACCTACGTAGGCACTTATGAAACTTCAGAAACCTATGTGCACGGTTCCAATTGGTCGTTTCCTACGGAGAAGAGCCGGCAAGAAACTCCACGGTTACTCTTTTAAAAATAATTGGCTTTTACAATGTTTTCAAGAGGACAGTATAGGCCTGTCAAGAACTACCAGGTACTTAACAAAAAATAAATGTGCTACGAATCTAGTGTATTAAGCCAACGTTCTCACATTCAGAAAATACACAAAAATCTAAGATGTAAAATATTAATAAAAACCAATTTAAACCAAATGACATGTTTACCATTACAACAAGTCTGAATTAATTAATATCTTGTCCACAAAAGCCTCACGTAAGACCTGCGGGTTAACACACATAAAATGACAATTTATCAGAATGGGTTTCATGTTGAGCAAACGAATTTTTCAAACCTATGAAGCAATGGATTAGCAACGTACTTCAAAACTCTCGGATTGTGATTCAAACTGTGTTAAGAAATCAGGGTGCTGCTTTTCAAGTAGGTTATGCAGTAAATATTCATAATTAATTACAAAGTAACCCTACAATATAAATCTTTCTATAAAGACAACCCATTTTTCATGAAAATAAATTAAAATTTCATATAAACTTACAAATTAATATGAAAAATGTATTTCATTTTCATTTACTGTGTGCCGCTTCCGATACATTTTATTAAGTAACCCAGTTATCATTGAATTCTCGAATTCCGTGCTTCAATACATTAATAAAATTAAGTTGTAAATGTGGAGGTAGACAATGACAGTTTAAAAAAAGAGATATTTATTTATATCTTTTAGCCAAAAGACTATTATTAGTGGGTTCTGCTGCAAAGCTTAAAGATATGCATGAAATAAACTGTAGAACTTACAGAGTTCATGGTCAGTTTTATAGCTGTTCTTTACAACCCAGCGAACAATCATATGTTTAAATAAGATCCTCGTCTTCACACTCATCCGCGTGCCAACAGCATGTGTGCGTCCAAATCCGTTCTGTTTAATCATTGGCTACTAACGAGAATGTAATCTGTGTCTCGAAGAAAAGACCCTAAAGGTAAATAGTGTTCGACGTTAAAAGGTGCCTAATCCCCTCTAAGCGTGTACAACGGGCTTACACCGTACCTCTTCAGATGTCCTCTCTGAGGAAAGCCGGACCTCGGAGATCAATGCGATTTATCCCAGTTATCCCGCTAGAGATTTCCGCAAGATAATGCCTCTTATTTGCGAGTCGTCGAGTCGCCAATTTATTTTATTACGCTCATTTTTTTTGTATAGTATAGGTATAGTCCTATTTAGATTTATGCGGCAGACGGGCAGGTAATTTCGTAAAAAAAAAAAGTTTTCGTCGATTTTCCAATACTCTATTAATTTTTACGTATTTTCATTAAATATGATTTGTTTTTATTAATACTTAAAACTTTTTGAAATGACAAGAAAAATAAGTTTTCAGAAAGTTCTACTCGTATTTCGATATCAACTTTACCCATAAAACATTTGACACAACTAAAACTCTAGCTCTGAAAAATTAGAAAAGCTCATGAAACAATATATTACGATGAAAAGTTGCAGCATAATGACGGTTGATAGTGAAACGTTAGTGTTTGAAAGAGTAGCGTTGATGTGTCGGTGTCTGTGTGTGGAGCGGAGGCTGAGCTCGCGCGGCGCAGGCGCCCAGGTGGCTCAGGTGGGCCCGCCCCCAGCCCTCCGCGCCGCGCCGCGCACCTGCCTCGCCGTCAGTCCACCGCCACACGCCGGCCCGGCGACTTGTGCTCCGTGCACGACGCCACTCTCTCCACACTCTCGCGAGCCCTGTGCGACGTTTCTCGCTTCTCCCGAACGCTCAGTTTCCCGCTCCCTCGCGGCGACCCGGCCCTTCCTCAACTAATACAACTCGAGTTTCGACACTTTCCGAATTACTTCGCGCCACGCTCAAGAACTTGTGGAGTTCCCGCGTTAAGTTGAAAATAATTCTGAAGCGAGCGCGCTTCGGTCAAGTCGGTGGTCGGGCACCTCGGTCGTGTCGGGAAGTCGGCGGCGCGCGTGGCCGTCGGACGGTTGGAGGTCGGCCGCGGATGCGGTCGTGAGAGACGTGTGCGAGGCCTCGAGGAGGCCGCCGGCACGCTGTTCCCGCCGCAGCTCGGGTGCGTGTCCTACGTGCCGCCGTGCGCCTGCTGCCCGCCGCTGATCCTGCAGCCGGCTCCGCACCCGCACCCACTCCCGCTGCCGTTGCCTCTTCCGTTACCCCTTGCCCTTCCGCTCCAAGCCCTAGATCCTCAAGTCGCTAAACACCAACGACTGCTGCTCTCTAACATGGTAAGTCAAGTTCACGCTTCTCTGCTGTTCCCGTTTATCAGCCACCGCGCCGTGAGCACTCGACCGATAAGTTTCTACGAGTAGAGAGCACGACGCTGCAAAGTTGCGAACAAACGGATCTGATAATAACTCTCTCGGGCCGCAGACTAATGTGTAGCGATACCATCGCGCCCTCCATGCCATGACTGCGGCACGAGTATCGCACTGATCAAAACTTCACACGATAAATAAATAACAATTATATTTATTGCGTAACATTCTCTAACAGCGACACTTTCCGCTAGGCGCACTAACTTAACTTGGCTCATAACTATACACAAGCACAAGTTCACACGCATAAGTTAAGCATATTAACGTCTCCGCTGTGACTTTAACTTCGGCTATATTGATCCCTTGGGAATATTGAAATTAATTGATCTAGTTTTGGCATTTCAAACTGTTTTTCTAATAGAAGTCTTTAAAACTTTAATTAATGTTTTATTTCACACTTGGAGTGTGGTGTTTGAGTTGAACAAGTAACGTAATAAAATGTTCAACACTGCAAAAGTACCAGAAGTTGAGTATACTATTAGATGTAGGTGCTAATTAAATTACAATGTTATTTGTGTTGGATAACTGGATGGATAACTCTGAACAAGTAATCTTTTAATTTGTTACGGTTCACAGGAAATCTTGTAAGCGTTTTTCCTTCAGCTGATCGGAGTTTGTTATTCTGAAACCAAAACAATGTTTTAACTCGTGCCGCCAACGAACTTCGTCAATGTAAACTTTTAACACAATTTCAAATGCAATCCCAACAGAAGTTAGGAAAGACGGAAATCGAACAGAGCGGTCGTCTGCAGTCAATAACAAAATCAAGTTTTGTTTACGTTTCGATTGAGATTTCTTATCTCGTTTCCGAGGTAGCCGAGGTACAGCCGCGCCCTGCCTAGGAAAGTGAACGCTGATGACAGAACTTTGACTTAAATGGAAGTCGTATCAAACTTTTCTCATTAAGACCACCCGTCAAAGGTGTTTATGTTATTTTAATACTTGTGCACAAATCTGATTCGCTCTCTCCACAGACGAATAGCTCTTAAATTTTGTCTGATTTTAATATCTTCAACCCTTGAAACAATATGAACACCACGTTTACTTTTTAATCGATCAAGCTTAAATAAACTGCAAGCTCAGCAAAGTGCCAGTTTTAATTACCAGTCTTATTAATTTTTATCGCACAAATGTTTTAATAGTCTTCATTGACTATTGAAAAATTTGTCCCTATCTCCATTTTAAAGTAAGGTATAAAGCAGCTAAGGTATAAGGCTTAAAGCAGTCACAATTGAATCATGGGAATATGGCTCGTCAAATCGATACTAATATTCATTTGAATGAAATCGTTTGTATTTTCATCACGTCCCATAATATTCAGAGTCGCAACCATATAAGTAACGGCTCGCGAATGTTTCTAAAGAATCAGGAACCATTACCATGCTAAATTTCTTCAAGGAAGTCTGGTCTAGATAACGGGAAATGTCATTCACAAATGCTTAAGTATACTCGCCCGAATTTTTGATAAAACAAAACTATATAATCTAACGGAGCTTGAAAATTTATACAATATAAAAATATTTATTTCTAAAAATTACAATCTAAATATTCGGACCAAACAAAATCTTTACTTAGTTTGTCATTTTTGCCATCAACACGCTCAGCAGATCTAAAATACATTTTAGACTCAATGTATCCTTTAGATAAACTTTCAAAATGGCTACACCTAAGCAGTTAAGTTTCCAGAACCTGTATTTCTAAGCACAAGCTCAAATTACTCTCCCAACTTGTGTGGGAAGGTAAATCCTACGTAAACTGTATCCTACACTTGACAATCGACAAGAAACGAATATTTCAAGTCTAGTATACAATACTCATCCATAATAATCGCTTATATTTCAAACATTCAAATAAACTTTTTGTTTCCATGTTAACGTTCCACGATTGTGTTTATGTGGTCGTTATCTTTAAATAGAAACGAACGTAATGTCGGAGAAAGCAAAGAAATCTGACTGTAATACACATATTTAAGCTCCGATGCTAAATTATCCTCGGTAATAATGGAATGTAGCTTGCTAGAGATTTAATTGGAGAGCCATAAGCGGTAGTTGGTCAATTTAACAATATTTTTCAGATTTTGAATACTAGATGCATAAAGATTGTTCAACAGTAAAATATAAAGATAATAAAGTTGGGCCTGCCTGGATCCAGTATGATAAACGCTTCGAAAGCATATTGCTATAACAACCACGCATAGCCGACCGATGGGTGATCACAGATGATAAATACTTGTAATCAATTACCAGGATATTGCAGTAAATAATAAATCATGCTAAAAGTACGTGCGCCACATCGCGTGGTGGCCGCACCATTATATCAGTTTCTCCACAATTTCGTTTGAAAGTCGCTCCGGTGCGACCGCGCGAAACGGTATTCGCTACACAACTATGCACCTAATTGCATTCATACATCTAATGAGTGTATTAATTCCAATTCAACAATCAATTAGTGATGGAAAGAACGGATTCTGTCACGTGATGCGGTGTGATTTAACGTTGTGTGACCGACTGTAGTCTAAGTTTCACCCGCACTATTTGTTAAAGTACGATTTTCTCCTGATTTTACAATAACAAATTAGAAGTTCGCATGTTCCGACGACGCAGCGGTAATGCCTTTAAAATTAATTAATGATTTTCAGGTGTTTCGTGAGCAAAAATGCAATAATGTCGTGTAGCGGAATATCTTCTGCGATCCGACGTGCTTTTCTTTTAAAGCTATTAAAACCTTCGTGCAGGGTCGCCGACGGAATTATCATGGTGATAATGAAATTTTCACATTTGGCGTGTTTATGTCATGCATAAGGTTTGAAATAGGTGTAATAACTGACTATGGCAGCCTTGTAATGATAAAAACACAGCTTTTACGTGAAATAAAATAGTAATAACAATATTTGTTTTTACAGTGTTACGAATATTTTTCACGATAATGAGGTAGGTATCACAAACGTAGGTAAAGGAAAGTCTGATACAAAGGAAACGTGTTTTTTCAGATAGCAAGAGTTTTCTTTGAAAGACTCAATATTTTTTATATAGATTTCATAAGCCAACTGAAGCCTGCAACTTCCTCAAAAATCTTAAAACTATCAGCGTATTATTTCCTCAAATCAAATGAGTATAAAGTACGCCAGACGCATTAAATAATAATAGGCCCGAACTATTTGCAGCTAGGGCGGCTGTGGGCGTATTTGTTATTCTTCGCCGCGTGCGTGCCGCCGAGTTCGTTAAGCCTCCTCATAAACAGTTTTTAAAAACGATGAAACTAGTTTTACACTTTCGAGCCACTTTTGTGTGCACAGTGAATTTTCCACGCTGCTCGGTACCAATTAAATCTACGAGGAAATTACGTTGGACACTTGCAATATTTTACATAGTCCAATTAGTCAAATTAACTCAGTTTGTCGAAAGATTTCGATTTTTACGCTAATAAATATTATTTTGTTGTTGTAATTAAAATGTCTGGATTTATGTGTCCTGACGAGATATGGATCTGAAAGATGTTGCTTTAAAGGAATATTTTAACTGTAGAACTGTTTATGGGCACAATTTAGTCGCACGACATGTTTACCTCAATGACTATAATAAACCTTTCTTATCAGATACCCGGAACTGCACAATATTTAATTTTCCAACAAACACTAATCAAAGCAGGAAGAGTTTCATTAATATTTTTTCCTAATCAGAGTGTACGAAGCATGTCTTGAACAATAAATACAATCTTTCTCTGGGGCCCCGACTGGTCATTTTATGGCCTCACATAAAAACGCCCCTACAAGAGGGGCCCCGTCGCGTCACCATGAGTGTTGAGAAAATTTGTATAATAATTACACGAAGCTTAGATCAAAAGCGGACAGCGATTGTGCGCCACTTCCTCACCATTAAATTAATCAAAGGTTTTTTATATCTAATTTAAAAATCATTGGACAAAAAACGTTAAACGATTATAAACTTGAAAATCAAGTAGATGGTCCCTGGATAGCAATTTGGAAGTCGTCTGCTTCTGGTGAATTTGTACGGGTTGGCACAACTCCAAAATTTTTCATACTCAGCCTATCACAGTTCACTTGGTAACAGACCGCTCCCAAAAAGGGAGGTACTTAATATTTCAGATAGACTGAGATATTCCCTAGTCTAAAAAGTAAAAGAAAATAAGAACCCTTCTTAAATATTCTGTAATGACTTTAATATATTTTTTATTATTATTTACTCCTCTCAACCAGACTACCGACCATCTTATCTCCTCACCACCCTTGGTTGACCGGTAGAGTATGCCTACGGCTTTCAATCCGCCTTTGTACCTTATTATGTCCGAGAAGTTTAAATAAATAAATAGCAATGACTGAATCAATTGTAACAAGTGGCAGGTTGTCGTCAATTACAGTTAAGACGTAAGTAATAACTTTATACCTGTATCCATACTTAATTTGGCATCAATTTCCGAACTAAGAAAACATTGCACTTATTTAACAAGCATATCTACCTGCCTAAAATATCCTTTGACAATCATAAATGTGCGGTTTGTATTAAATGTATCAAAAACATAACACTGTAATCCCCGAAGGGTTAGGCAGAGTTGTACCTATAGTACACCCACATTTCACTAGTTATGTTTAAGTCTCATGTAGTAGGGGGCGAGCCTATTGCCATCAACCGGACGCAAATCCAGTCTCCGGGCAAATATGTCCTTCCTATAATACGAGTATGTACCTATATAACATTATTCTGTGCTTTAAATTTGTTGATAATTAAATACCACTCCATGTGTATACACAATTAAACCATGCTACTAATTGGTTAATGCATCCAAATATGTTTAAACATTTGTATAGTGAACACTTTGTGCATCTGTGTTTGAATAAGTGGTTCTCTAAAATGTGAATTATCTGTGTTTTCAGCTGTTTCAATAAAAGGTTTAAATAATAATTTACCCTGCACGTAAATAAATATCTAGATTTACTTTGAGAATTTCAATGACATATATATTTTAAAATAATGTTTAGCTGCATCTGGTTAGACTGGAAGCTGACCTCAACATTGTTGGGAGAAGGCTAGGCAGATGATGATGATGATGATGACGATTATATAAAAATTTAATCAATGTTTTTTCTTGTTTTCAAATACCTCATGTACTGTATGTATATCGCTATCGCTCACGATTTAGACCAAGCCATAAATAATATAAGGTCATCGTGCCGACTTACAAACCGGAACGGCCGTAGATTCAAGTGTCTACGCTAAAAAACTAGTCTCCCGAACTATTTGTAGTCAGTATTTAATCATTATTAGCGATACATTTGTACCGCCTATGTTTTCACAGGCAGACAGACTGACGTTTAGCGTACCTATAGTGTATTTTTTCTTTCATTTCCCATTTGGTAAACAAACATACTACGTAAACCACGAGATTTGGCATCACTAACATAGTATGGAAGTCTTGATCTTTATAAGAAACCCTAGAGAATGATGTTCATCAAAAACTGCTCCGAACATAATCGTTTTCTCAAAGTAGAAAATTCGGTAGCCATATTAATTTGTTTACCAAATCGGACAAGTAAAGAAAAATACACTCTACCTTAGATTTCTCTAATAAAGATTACGAAGATTATTTAGAATTTTCACACTTAACATAAATAATGTTTAATTCCTATCCTATACTTAGCTGCTAGGATTATTGAAAATGTAACCTTTGCTGTTAATTGCCGATATAATTATCTGAATCTGAATACATGTTCGTTACGTGGATAAAGCAAATTAAGTATTAAATTATGGGTTGATAATACGATTTCGCTTTGAATGCTAATTGTTCTGATATTCTTTGAAATCGCTAGATATTTTAGTTCTATAATTTAGCTTCTGTGTACCTGTATAATGTAGTTAAAAGCTATTGAATTGGTATATTAATCTATCGTACATACAGTAGGTACATAATCAGCCTATAATGTTCCCACTGCTGGGACACAGACCTCCTCTCTGTGAGAGGGAGTGGCCCATAATCCACCACGCGGGCCCAGTGCGGGTTGGTAGATGTCACATGTCTTCGAATTTTTGGTTCTAGGACATTCCGGTTTCTTCACGATGTTTTCCTTCACCGTTTTGAGAGCAGTGTTGATGAAATAATTTACACAAAGTAAAGCGCCTGTCTGGGTTCGAACCTACGACCTACAACTCGTAAGTCGCGGCCGTTACCACTGGACCACAGCTGCTCTCTATTGTACATACAGTGGTTTTCCTAAATACTAACTTAATGAATTTTGAGAACAGAGAGACAAATTCTAAAATCGACCAAAACCGAACTAAAAGTATTCAGACTCACGAAAAGGAGGCTCATTTGACGACAAAACCACAATGTTAACGTTATCCTGATACACAAAAACATCTCCTAATAGCTTTATTAAAAAGTGCATCATACCAAATTAAATGTACGAGCTTGAATCTCGCGACGACTTTTTAAAAATATTTCACCGCAAACTGAAACACTGTACTAGACGTCAGAGTAACGAATTTTTCTCCCTAATTACTTGGTGTCAGGGCGATTGTGCAGGAAATGCCCCGGCGCCGGACAAAGGAGTCCGGGACGTTCATTAATAGGATCTTTCTAACTGCAATTTCGCTGAATAAAACCCTCGTCCCCACTGGAAATATTAATATCGGGCAATATTCAACCCGCAGCGTTAATAGTTATAATTTGTTTGTTTTTGCTGTGAGAACTGATGCTGATACAATCGCGCTCATGTTTTGTTGAGATCTAAAATGGCGTAAATACAGTCGGCAACAAAGCTTTGAAGCTTACGTTGTTTGCAAAGCAATATGTCAAAATCGGACGTGGCATTACGTACCGTCGTTACGTAAATACCTACTGTAAAGTTGGCGGCACCATACTGAGAAGGAATTCTTTTAGTTTCGCCGCCACGTCTCCCGGATTTGTATATAATGTCTTCTGGGACTGAAGTGAAGCTGTCGAACTCGAAATCTTACAAGTTGCAGACACCGAACATACGTCGTGACAAACTGTAGCGTAGCTTTTGAAAAACTCAAGGTTTATAAGAGCGGAACTTGCTTTAATTGACAAACGATTGTGTTTAACAAACGATTTTGGATGCTACGTAATACCTTAAGAATCAGGCGGGTGGACTGGTTTTTAATTATTCAACTAAATAATCAGGTGCACTGTTCAACTGCGTCTTACCCGATATTATTATCACGCATTTTCTCCACAAGCAAATTTTCTTTTTAAGAAAAAAGAAAGAAAATTCTCCGCAACAGTTTCTCTGTTTTCAACTTTTGTAACACATCAAAATTTAAAAAATAATCTCTATTTAACGGAGACAATAAGTTATTACTTCTCCAAGACAAAAGCACATTTCATTCAACAAATGTTTCTGATACTATAACAAAAGGCCGAAGCAAGAACCATTATGATGTCTTAAAAAAATACCGTCACTACACAAGAGAAGAGGAACTGAAATAAAATCCTCTTTATGATGCAGGTAATGAAAAGAAATGGGAGGCCAACATAATGAAAGCCTGCTCGTAAGCTTATTAACTCTTCCTTTTGTTTATTACCTGCAAATTTCCGATACCATCATTTCCCTACTTGTTAAATAATATAAAAAATTGTATGTCTCATAGTAAATGCTCTTAAAATTTTGTGAAACATTTGAGAATTAATCACTAGAAAATGTTTGAGACCCCTGTAATTGTTACGCTGTGATTAAAAAATAATGGACCCGAGTAAAAAATGTATAAGTCAAAAGAGGTGAAGTTCTGATCAAAGTGAAGTATTAGGCTTGAACCTTGGGAGTGGATTGTGCCTAACAGACGAATTCTCCTGTAATACGCTTATAATTTGACACTTAAATTGCGAATGGTGCCTTAATCCTCAAAAAGAAGCCATTTTTTTACTTCGATACATCAGCAATCATACTAACTTAAAGGCTCCTACATACTAGCGCGACTTGTCGCGCGACGCGTCGCGACACAAAGGCACTGCTTGTAGCGCTACACGCGGTCTCTTTGTGTCGCGACAAGTCGCGCCAGTATGTAGGAGCCTTAATAATGCTACATAAATCTTAACTTATTTTTTTTAAAGCAAAGCAAGCAAAATATATTCAAAATGCCCCTTTCATACACTGCTTCAATGCCTTGGAAATGCCAAAATGTTCTTCTACTCAAGTTCTAATCAAGTTTTTTTGCTGAAAATTGTCTCAAACTCAAAACTTTCACTTCGTTCTTAAAAACATCATATTTGTTTTAGTATTTTGCTAGTTCTTTACTAACTATGACTTCTCCATTAGAATGCGATGGAGCAGAATTCCTGAGGGCAAAACACTATGAGCTTTATTTCTTAAACATATAACAAAGGATTAAAAGTTTCTGTGAATGGAAAACTAAGTTTTTTAACACTCGTTGCTGCTAAAACAATAGTTCGGGAATTTTTCGCATTTATGAATTAGGATCTGTTTATGTAGTTCTGAAGATTTTTAGTTTGTGTTTCGGGATCTAAAAGCATCAAGTATAACAAGTATAGTTTAATAAGGGTTTTCATGAAAATTCACGACACCAGGTGGCGCCACTTTGACAATAGTTCTTCCATTTCGATAATTAATATAAAATATATGATGACGTTCATCATTCGTTTTATTCATTTGTTTATCATTTAGTTACGACTAAAGAAATTATAGGTGCTTTGACACTTTTGACAGGTCCTGATCTGACGTCTCAGTGCTGCCAGAAAACCCTAATTTTTTATCATACCTACTGCATGCAGCAAAAAGTGCAAAATGGGTATTTTTTTAAATAATTCTGATGAGTTTTGCTTTTTTGCTCGATTCTAGACCGAATTGGATATAATTAATTTGATTAATAAGTAAGAGAAGACCTAAAGTGTCTGAATATTAGTCAAGATCTCGTACCAAGTTTTTGGTAGGTTTTAAAAATCCTATCGTCCGTAAGATGGACTTGTGAAAAAACAGAACATTTAACTTTGAACTGATAGCTTAGCAGAACCTGGAGTAAAAATCTCAAATCGATTTCCAGAAAATCCCTTGTAAAATATCAAGGAAAAACCTGTGCAAACATTGAAATGTTCGACCATTAACGACAATATTGGTTTACGGTGGAGCAATAACGATGTAGATATGGAAACTATCGCGCGCTATTGAATCGTAAGGAGCGTTGCGGGTCAAATTTGCGTATGGATGCTGACGATATTTCGGTTATTTTGAGTTGTACGGTTGTGCCGCTTTATTTTGCGGCGAGTGTAATTATTATTGGTTTTGTATTCGACTGTGATTTTTCTGTGGATGTGCAGTTTTGGTTTTGTGCTTTTGATTTCGATTAATAAATTGTTTACTTGCAACGTCATGTGATAAGTTTTTGTAATGACTGATGCATCCCTCGTTCCTAAAATCAAAATAAATAAAAAATGGCCGATGTTCATTAACATCACATGATTTATTTCAGTTTTATTAAAACTAAGCAAACGAACACTGTTAGCTGAATACTAAAAAAAATATTCGCTATAACATTTACGACGACTTTATTAAAATATTTTCATTCGAGACAAAGTTTGTTCTGTTGACGAAAATGTTCATAATGCGCACGATAAAAGGTGAAACGTGTGTTCAAATAGTACAGTCTGTGCAAAGAGAATTATATTTTGTATTTATGTTCTCTTATAAACGTAAGTAAATAACTGCAGACAAGTGTTCCAATAGAAGAGTTTTTTCATTCAGGTGTTGTAGGTATCTATTAAAAAATCTGGAGTATTAAGGGGACTACTGGACCTAAACGCAAATTTTGTAAGTTTTATAATGCCTAAAAGTATATGATCCAGTGCAGTAAACCAAATCAGAATAATATATGGTATTCTTCAGGATATATGCTAGGTAGATAGCGTTTTGGAAACATAATACAACTAATTTGATACCTACGATAGAAAAAAGTAACGAAGATACATTTAAAAATTTATTTTAACGATTAAAAACCATACTAATATACATGCAATCATTCTGATTTTTTGTCAGATTATTCTACAAGCAACATACTAGCGTAATAGTGTTTTATTTTTTTTTATCCAATCAATAGATTTCTTGTAAATAGATAATTGCTTCATATTTTGCAATAAGCAGCGTTGTGTCATCGCGCTTCTCTTTCTTTTCTATGCAGTCCGACAGTGGCCGCGCTTTAGATGTTGTCGGCCTCTTAAGGCTCCTGCAAACTTGCGCGACTTGTTGCGCGGCGCGACACCTGTAGTACTTACAATTTCAATGAAGTGTACCAAGAAATTGTTCTACTGGTGACGCGCCACTCTGCACGAGCCTTTAGGAATAAGATAAAATTAGACAAAGATTTATTTCTCACCACAATATAGGCTCCTGTAAACTGGCGCGACACTGGTAGAACAATTTCAATGACTTTTTCATTGAAACTGTCCTACTGGTGTCGCGTCGCGCGACAAGTCGCGCCTCTCTGCACGAGCCTTTAATCGTACATTTTCAAATAATCAAGAACAATCCTTATCCTTCCTAATATTATAAATTCGACAGTGAGTTTGTTTGTTATGCTTTCACGCTATAGGCTCGTGCAGTCCAGCGCAATATCGCGGGCAGTCTGTGCGAGCCTTAAAAGGGCTGGACGGATTTGAATAAAATTTGGCACATGGGTAGCCCATGACTTGGATGAGGACATAGGATACTTTAATTCCAATATTCCAACGAGATGGAGACTTGGGTGAAACCGCGGGGCGCAGCTAGTACATAATAGTTTTAATTATACTGTGAGAGACTGGTGCCTAAGCTAGGCGTAACGCCTGTATTTCAGGACAACAGAATGTACATGATTATGAAATAATATCCGTAGCTGAACGTGTAAATAACATCAATGTTATATAATTAGTTTTTTAATAAGTTTGTATGAAATAAATGACTTTAAATTCGTCTTCATGAAATAATGGTAAATAGGAGTCCAGAGTGGCAGTGTATAGAGGCCAGTATAAACTGTTTAAAAGCCGCTTATTTTCTGCACAGTATCACATCTAAATGTAATTTTAAATGTAAACATTTCACGAAATTGCGGTCAAACACTTATTCGTAACATTTACGTGCAGTGAATACTACCGGGCGTATAGCGAGGAAACCATGGCGCGAAATGCTTCGAAATTTTCCCCAACAATTTTATATAAATCGTCCAAAACATAAAATATTGGTTTTGAACAATATTTTTACTTTCATTTTCTCGTGTGAAGCGATAGTTTTGTTGTTTAACCTTCTCGTGAGCGGCCATAACTCTTGGAACAATGGCGCGCGGCCTGTCCAGAAATAGCCACGGAAAACAAACACGCCTTGCGGACACCGCACTCCTGCGTGCAACACCAACTAACATTACATTATAATCTTTACTAGGTACTCTCATAGACGAAAAAATTAAGACGCTGACAACACCTAAACCGCGGTCACTGTCACACTCCTTAGAAAAGAAAGAGAAGCGCGATGACACAACGCCTGTAATTAATGTATTGCAAAATATGAAGCAATTATCTATTTACTCAAAATTGAGTTGAGTAATCGAACATAATAAACAACCAAGTTCTGCATTCAAATAAGACGTTCTTATTATATATTTAATACAGATATTTTGGTTTGGAACTCAATGTAAGAGGTTAGTTTAACGTTAGTTTGTATCGAGGTTTCTTTTCAAAACGTGTTTTGGTAACAACCAAGTTCTGAGAAATATGTTCAAAATTAACAATTTCCGCCACCACAAACTATACAGATTTGGCATTTTTTTTTTTCTTAAGACAAGCCTATTTTGGCCATTTGCCTCTTGTCAGCGCCTTAAGCAATGATGCAATCTTTACCTCATGAATCATCGCCTCTTCCGAGAACGAGCAAATCTCCGTCCAACAAAATAAAACGTAACGTGACATTGTATTGAAACCGATAATTACACACTCTGTACAAATTAACGAGGCCATTAACAGACGTTAACTAAACCGCTTGTTAAGAAAAAGGACGTAACTTTACTCATATGTTCTTTTTATTTCACTCGCTCTAATTTACTGCCGGTTTCCGCTTCAGTTACGTTCAAAATAAAATTCACACATAGTTACGAAAGGAGTCTGAAGTATGTTCGACGATTGTTTCTAAAAACAATTTAATACCCGGTCGAGCTGCACAAACTGCAACAACACTGCTACATTCCGAACTGTAACTGAATCAGTTTCAACTTCATAGCTGACTGCGCTTCGAATCAATAGTCTACACTGTAAATGCATGAAAGGTGTATTAATAAAAAAATGTGAAATACGAATTGCAGCGTAAATTCTTGGCTTTCATCGTAGCCCAATGGTGAAACGGGGCATGTCCTAATGTAAGCAAATTGCCGTCACAGCCTTTCAGCGTCCGGCCGCGGCTATCATTCCCAAGATAAGCGCTTAAAAGCCTCATGGAAAACGCTTTCAGCAGGCGGACTATTACCGGGTGTTTCCATACTTTTTGCTTTGCATCCAACTGGCCGGGCAGAGTATCTTATATCGAACGCGCTACGTATGACCGTTTTGAGTGCACGATCCAAATCTACATTGTTAGCTCCCGGTTCGGTTTTAATTCCTCTCTAACTTAGAACTTGCACTTTGTATCGCGATGATGTTATAAAATGTGACAAATTTTCGAACCGAAATGGAATTTCTCCATCACGAATATAACATGAACCGAGCATAAAGTAAATGTTGGCTCAAGAAAGTCGCTGTATATAAAATACCGGTAAATTTTAAAGAAATAAGATGATGTCAGAACAACCTAATAATCTTAATGCATTAGATTACAAAGGGCTTACCCGGAGAAGGCGAGTAACGGGCGGGGAGGACTCCTTTTATTTTTCTTCATAATATTAGATTTTATGATTATTTTAAAAGGGGCAAAGGCTCTTTGCTACTATACATCAAAAGACGATGCCATTGATCAGAACATCTTTATCGAATTACGTGATTGCGTATACAAAACGACGGGTGCTTTGGAGTTTCTTTGTGTTCGTTTCTTGTTGGTAACCTAGGCGGGTGTGTGCGGGGTGCGGCGCCGCGGCCGCGGGCGGCGCGGTATGTACTTGCAGCGTAATGCCGCTGCACTTGCCCTGGTCAGGAAGCGCGGCGGAATGCAGTCAGTCGCGTTTGTACCACCGCGGCGGAGGGGTGCGGGGCGGCGCGAGGGCAATGCACGCGGCGCCGGCGCACCTCGCTGCCTCCCATTCAGTACATCTCACTGATGCTGCATTTATTTACTATTCTTAACGTCCAGCTTTTTCAAGCGCGAAGTTAGCTACGAGGCCAAGAAAAGAGCACCAACCAACAAAGCGGCTCACTTTAAAGCGCCGCTGTAGTTGGTGAAAGTTGTGAATTGCACCCGCCATTTCGTTCAAGGAGTTCGCGTGAATTTGAGACTCGGTTGCATAGTGAACATTGGCTATAAAACTTGGATGAAAGTCTTGGCGGATTATCGGTCTATATAATAGCGGTCTGTAAATCACAGGTCGTAAGAGTTAATGGTAGAACCAATTTTTGTTGGAGGCTACATTACATTATCATGTATCAGTGTCATTAGGAGAATGTCGTAGAGAGAAGCTAGTGTTTGCAAACAGACGGATCAGAATACGTCACTGCTACGCACACACTGCCTACTGATGCACATCATGCAATGATACGGCCCCGTCATCGCTTTGAGTCGGCGAGTGCCGCAATTTCACTGTATGCCGTGCGTTCGGAACGCGGCACGGGTTGGAATGCACTCGTTATATGCACACCACTCGAAAGGATTACCCACTAGTTGGCGGCGATTAACTGGCGCGCTCGTGGTTCGCCAGCGCCCCGCTATTGGTTTGTTTCCGAACGTAGCTAACGTTTGAATTTGGAATGTTGTTTCGGTTTTCGAATAACTTTAATTAAATTCGCTTTTCTGAACTTTTTTGCATTGAAATTGCAAAGTGGTTTACGACGATCATTTTCGTTTAACTAAAAAGTCATCAGACGAAAGATTTCAAAGACTTGCGTATTGCGAAAGTTACCTACAGTTTGTTCGTCAGTATTGATAAACAAATATATTTTTTTCCAGGTACGTGGGTGTTGTTAGAGAAAGTTCACGTAGATTTCATTCATTTACAACTGCGTAAGTAGCAGATTTGTTTTATTTTGCTTACTGTGTTTTTTTGTTTTCCTCTAATGATACTAATGACGTCACGGCTCCTTTCATTAGAAGTAGTTTTCTCTGAGGTGTTCCCGATGTCTGATAAATAGACTGATCTAAGTTGAACTCCTGTATAACTATCTGGACAACCACAACTCAGTAGATAAGTGCGCTAACTTCGGAGGGACGTCAAAAAACTTAAACAGCTATTTTTCAATGTCTTTGAAATAACAGTATCTTAGTCGGAGTAAAGCAGTTCATTAACATTGTAGTTCAACATCTAGACTTAGTGTCATTGCATTTGAATGGGAGCATCATGAATGGCTGTGATTATACGGGAGCTGCGAACTGGCTTGTACAAACAGAAAGGCTTTCAAGGAGTCATTAAGGTGTCAGAGTCTCAGGTAGAGCGCGGGTCGATACCTACCGATTTGGATAACGTGAGTCACTATGTTACGCCTTCGGCTAAGTTAGATTTGATAGGTTTTGCCGCGCGTCTGTTACGCCTCGTTTCTATCGGAGCTACGGCAACCCTGACTGGGTTGCCGTAGCAACGCGCGTTTGTTCGAAACGCACGTGCGATTGTAATCACTTGGACTGAATGATACCCGTCTATCTGCGATTTCGTGCCCTTTGATACCTATCATACTTGAGTTGGCATTAGCTGCTCTCTTGACCGCGTTTGTCGTGTTAACTCGTGCTTGATGGTGTTCATATTTTTTCACAATATTTATTTGTAACTTGGCGCCCATTAACGGGCAACGACAAAAGTTAGTTAATAGAGGTTCAGTGATTACCTACAGAAAAGTTTTTGATTGGAGCAAGTGAAATGCTGAATAAATCGTTTTAAATCACATACACATTATAAATAAATTGTAAATAAAATCATTTATTTCTTTGTGCAAAATGATTAACTACGGTATATTGTTTCGTCACGTTTTGTTTGGATTCCGGAATAAGATACACAATGTAAATAAGTGCATTAGGAAATAATAACAATAAACTTTTAACGGTCATTTAGTATTGACATAAAATATAAAATCATTGAAAAGTTACCTTGCGAGTCAAACTACTGTCCCAGAAATATGTTTGTCAGAAAAAAACAGCATTACTTACTGTAAATTAAAAGCACTCAATCCCCACATTACAGTCTTACACAACATGCAAAACAGCGCACCGAATCCCAAATTGAAATATTGCCGACGCAGCCCAAACTCGAAATTTACATTTTGCCGGGCAGTTTATTCTGGTAGTAAAATATCGAGTAGTGTGTCGCGGTCCCCAGGTGTTGGTTCAAACGACGCAAGTTTCACTAATGTGCGGCTTAAATGATGACAGTGTTGCGGGACTAAGCCCACCTGTGAGGGGACCGCACTTTTTGGTACTGAAAAATGGGACTCCTGATTATTTATGAAAGCCTGGTGCGAGAGTAATGGGATGTTACTTGTTTGTTATCTCTTGAATTTGTTCAAAGTTGATGTTAGGTTGGCAAAATTATAGAATTATTTTTATCAACGCTTTTAAACTTACAAACTTTTGCAGAGTTCGAAAATCATAATGCCTACCTAAAAACTCCATTCCTTGTCCTAACGAACCTTAGACAACAAATAACAAGACATAAATATAGACGAACGATATAGATTTAGATGAACGCGTGTATCCATTACATTACTGTACACTAAAATTGGAAAATTTCAAGCCTGTTTTCCCGTATAATCAAATTCGATTCCCTGTAGGATTCTTACAAATCACCGGTTGCTTATAAATCGTTCGTCTCGTCAGAGATTTATTCGTCTCTCTCTCGTCCAAATCCGGCTCCCAAAATGTTCGTCGGTTGTAAACCGCACTTGGCGTAAATTACACACGTAGGTATTTGGCAACAGTGTTTAAATAGGGGGCGCTTAAATTTGTACCCTTAAGTAGGGGGTAATAGAGGAAGTTTGCGCGTCTTACGTAATCGAACCCCGGAGTTGGGACTGAACAAACTAAGTTTTTATCTGTTAACTTTAGAGTATGTTACGAGTGAGTGAGGATGGATTTATTGACAACAAAACTGGCTCCTGCGAGAGTTTTGGGTGTACGATGATGTATTTATGGAGCCTTTGAATTCTTATACGAGATTTTTATTTGACAGTGATATGGTTTGTAGCATGTAGGTATTATCGACAGTTCAACGAATTCTTTTGAATCCTGCTCCATCAAATAATACTAAGTTTATGTAAATGCATTTACCTCACCTTTAAAATTACATTTCCATATTTCTCTAAACCGTTTTCCAACCGAGTTTAACAACTAAAACGTTCTCAGTTTTCACTAAAAAGCTTGAGCATCTCTTTACATTATAATGAACGCAAATGGTCCTTCTGTGTGCACGCCTCACGATCTTCAATTACGATTCACATTGTTACTGCGGCCCGCTAGGGAACCAAACTTAGCGGTCTAATTGCTCGATGTCTAATCGATTGTGGCTCGTGTTAGCTTCAGATCGTACCTGTCGTTACACATAATAGTGTGGAGTGAAGGTGCTAATCATGGAAATGTAATCGATCTAAGAAAATTGTAATTAAAGTAATCGGTGGTGTTTTATCGTTTTGAATCTGCGTTTTGAAAGTTTTCGATTTAATTTATTCCGTAATCTTACGGAAACTGTTATGTTGTTTTTTTTTTCAACTACATCATTTTTTTAGGTAAATCTCAAAATTAACTGATTAGGCTTCTAGAAACTGAGCGTTAATATTTTTAAAGTTAATCGTCATAACAGGTTGGATATATACAGGGTGGGGCTGTAAGGGCAGGTATCTTAACCGTTGTAGCTACAGGAAAACGATCTTAGGATACTGTCTTACTTAACTTTTAAGACATTTAGATCTGCATTCACAGATTTTGAAAAATGTACAGTCAGCAAAAAAATGAGCAGTTATCACAAAAGCCTGGCTTTGATGCCAATCGAGCCTGTTTCTTGCAAGGATAAAACAACTCTATTGGACCAGTGATCAGTACCAGAAAAGTCAGAAATTGCAAGAAACCTGCCCATACTGCCCCATCTTAAAAATCCACTCTTTATATAAGAAAACTAAAACGCTGGCGTATCATGAGCCATTTCCTAACTTCACGAATCGCGGTTTAGTATTCACTACAAACGAAACACATATAAACTAATTCAAAAAACAATACTACCCTTATCACCGTGCAAATAAAATAAATTTCACACAACGCAAGTCCATAAAGCGACCGGCGCCACCCACATCACTAAATATGTGCACAAACAAACGAATACCGATTCATTCATATAGGCGAGTATATCAGGCGAGTACATCGGGCGAGTATATCGGGCGAGTAATGAAAGTGGCGTGGACTGAACCCGCCATTAATTGTCACAGGTGTCGATTACCGACAACACGTTTTTTCTATCGACGGTTTTTACGATTGCCCGTTACAGTTTTCATGATTATTTCAATGGTTTAATATAAATATGGGTTTGGAGTAAATGACGTTGTCAATGGTGTTATCTGTGGATAGTGGTTGTTTGTGATTAAAATTAAGATGGCTTATTAATAGACTGTACCTAATAATAAAACACAAAATGATTTAGCACCTTTTAAATTAATCTTTTAATTTATTTATGCTTTCGTTTCTAACGCTTTTAAACCTTATTTTCATTTAGGCGAGTATACAGTCAGTAAAAATACATTAAGAATCCCCCACAATGGCAAAATTTTCCTGCGAGCTTTTAAAGTCAGCTATGCGCGTCTAAACAGGGCAAATAAACGTATATTTAAATTTGTTCCTACATTAACGATGGCTATTAAAACTTTTTTTGTAAAAAATGCTGTTTTTTGTGGAACTTGAAATTGTTTACCTTTCTACATAAAAAATATACATTGTAACTAAAGCAGGTCGCGTTGATATATATCTCAAGGTAAAAGGTACTGTTATTGTACTTACTAATACCTATTTTATTCTAGGCAGAAAGATATCACAAGAAAAGCTTACTTTTTAATTAATACGCTCCTATAAGTATACCTTAACTGATAGTTGATTATAATCAACAGTCTTATAAAACAACAAACAACATTTCCACGAAAAACCCTCTACCTACTGCATTGCTTTTCAATTTAAACTAAATATTCGGGCATACTAAAATCATGAATAGAATTACCCTTAGAGATCAATCGCGTGTTTTGAATACCAACCTTTAAGATTAACCCTCTCACTGAAGCCAGATGTTTGACAAATAAATTAGGCTTATTAGAATACTAGCTTTTGCCCGCGGCTTCGCTCGCGTTAATTTAGAATTTGACCATCAATTCGGGTTGAAAAACCGGTCAATCGACATTCTAGACATTACTAAAGTTTCTATAATAATATAGGTATCGACGGTTAAATGTCAAAGCCATAAGCGACATTTTGGTCGAAAATAAGTTATGAAAGCCATCCTACTTAAAAATGGAGATTAAGTAGGATGGCTTTCATAACTCATTTTCGACCAGAATGTCGCTTATGCCTTATTACCCTTTAATTGTCGATATGTAATTCAATCACGATTCGAACGACACGTGGCGCCATCTATTATCATAAGAACTTTATTGTTGTTTTCCTCGGGAACGGTTTTTTTTCGGGTTGACATAATGTCCGTTTCTGTAAACTTGACAATGTATATGAAATATATAAAGATGATCGGTTCAGTGTTTTAGGCGTGAAAAGGTACAAACAAACTTACTTTCGCATTTAAAATATTAGGATAGTTAGGACTTCGGTCATGTCATTCAATAATCAAGTACTGACATTATCGAGGTTCCTGCCTACCTACGACACGCAGACATGATAAACTACAATGATAAAGAGTGACCGAATACGTAAAAACTATTGATTTTTATTTTCTGTAACATTTGGTCGGTGCGCCTGTTATCAATTGATTAATGTTTCAGCTGGGTAGATACAGCCTTTGTGTTCGTGTTGATGTGCTAATTGATAGCTGGAGTTATTATGTATTTTCATTCGATACTACACGTTATAGACGACGAAAATGTGACAAGAAAATCTTGCTGTCAACTGCCTGTTTTTTATCGATTAGTGCTGTAAATGATCTTATAGGAAAAAATGGTGTTTCTTTTGCGACGATAAGTCCCCTCTTTGAGGAGTGGCTGTAGAGGCGCCACGGCGTCCTCACCTTCCGCCTGACGCAGGTCCTCACGTGACACGGCAGCTTCGGGAGGTTCCTGTGTCGGATAATGCGGGAGGAAACGCCCGAGTGTCACCACTGTATGGATCGCCCGGAGGACACGGTGGAGCATACGGTGGAGGTCTGCCCGGCTTGGGCAGAGCACCGCCGTGTCCTCGTGGAGGCGATCGGCGGCAGAGATCTCTCGCGTCCGGCCCTGGTTCAGGCCATGGTACGGAGCGAGATGGAGCAGCCGTCACCTCCTTCTGCGAAGCAGTAATGCTCGCGAAGGAGGAGGTGGGACGGTTGAGGGAAAGGCAAATTTCGCGCCCTCTCGCCCCTAGCCGCCGCGGGAGACGTCCTGGGAGTCGGGAATCCCGGGTGGATTTCCGGCCACCGTAGGCGCGGGCTTGCGGACGGTGAGCAATGGGTAGCTCACCGTATGGTAAGGACCAGGCCCGGGTTACAGCGCGTTGTTATCTACGCGCGCCTCAAAGAGATGTCGACAGCACTAGTGTAGGGATCCACTAGGGCCGATGCCTGCCGGGGTCGCGTGGCAGTCCAAAAGGGTTACCGAGGCCCCTGGCAACACAGGCAACGGAAGGAATACGGGTGGGTTTTAATCAGTAAGAGTCTGACACACCCTCCCGCTCCGCCCAGAGCGGGAGAAGTTATATGACGATTTCCCACCCAAAAAAAAAAAGACAGGCACGACGCGACACTAGTAGCACACTTTCTATGAAAACTTCATGGAAAGTGTCGCGCTCGCGATATCGCTCCAGACTGTACGAGCCTTTAGTGTTATAAATCCAAAGTTTAATTCATAAACAAAATGTCTTCAAACATTAGCACACAAAACTTCAAAATTTTCATCGCAAAAATAAATAAAGCACAAAACTAAAGTGTAACCAACACCAAAACGGTTGTACACACATTCTCTTGTTCACATCGTAAGCACTCTATAACTCTATAAAACCAACACTACGTGACACAAATAATTTTCACTTAGACCCAAGTGTTGCGAACACTAAAGAATTAAGTAGCGAGCACATAAATCGGTACACAAGTTGCAGGTACAAGACATACCGTGTAGAGTAAGCTTTGTTCAAACAGAGTACAACAAACTTAAATCCTACCGCAAAATAAGCACAGCACAGATGGGGCCCAAAAACTGTACGACTAATTTACCTACTACTTAGGTAACTAGTATTAAGTTAACATGCACCTTTGAGGTATTTGGGAACAATTAATATGGCCATGGACAGATAGAACTAAAACAGCGTTCAAATTCGAATTATGACAAGATGGATGAATACGTGGTATAAGTAAAAGGGTTACGTTAGGGTCATAGGACTTAGAGTTTCGTTATCCCAACAAGTTCGTTAGTAGGATTAGTGTACACGCGTGTGATTTGACACAGAATTAATGATGGTAGGTATAACGAGACGAAATTAACTGTATATTTTATAGCTTTTACTGTAAAAACGACGACCTTCCATAAACAACTACAGACGCTTGAAATAACAAAATGTCCTCAAACATCGATTAATTTCACCAGCGTCATAAACAATCCTTAAACGGAGATAACGGTAATCAAGTTTAAGATACTTAACCCTAATTCTAATCGTAATTTCTTTGTGGAATATTCGCTTACTTGCAACTTAGCTATCGGCCTCGACCAATTGTTTGGTTAGGTAATAGACGGCACAGGGCTTAACGGACCTCGGCCGACATTACACGGTTACATTAGAAACGTTAATTACCTATTAAATTTCACGCATAAACGATTATCTTAATTAATTTGTGTAAGCTCGGCTTTTGATTTACGCTGTGATCGTGATGCGTTCGATCGTGATGCGTTCGATCGTGTTGTGATCATTTTTCCGGTAGTTTGTTCTAAGGTGCCTGTAAACTTTACCTTATCGACGACCTTAGAATTTATTGACTTTGTTGACGAATGAAGTGATTGACGTAGTGTCTCAGAAATCAGATATGAACAAGAGAAAATATTATGTGTACCTAGATAGATCGAAATGTTCCAACTACTTGACGGTTCAGTATCTTATCAAATCAAGTGTAGTCATGTGTAGAGATTGAAGATGGACGCATTGATCGGTCGCCTACGAGACCTCACACTTTCCGTTTTGTTTACTTTATAACTTTTTGCGTGGGAGGTGCTACTATTCCTTATTTTTCTTGGCATCATTGCGGTTCACTGCTCACAGGGCGCTACGGTTCCATTATTTATTTTATATTGATGTTTTAATAATTGTGCCCACGGCCTTGGCGAGAAATAAATAAAAGCGAGTATTTGCGACCTACCTCAATATCTACACTCGGTGCCAACAATAGGTGCAGAGCACTTTAAATAATAAATCCATATAGAGTTGGTTTTACGAGCGCATTCCGTGCCGAACACCTGTCTGTAATAACGTCGTGTGTGCACTGCGTACCAAATAATTTGTGTACAGGGTTTATATACTGCGTACATCTACTATGAAAAAAAAAACTTTCTTTGCTCCTTGTACTAAGCAAGTACAAGGAGCAAAGAAAGTTTTTTTTTTTCTTTACGTTTCGGCACTAGTAACCTCATGCAAGCGAGTCAAAGAAAAACTCTGTTGAAACTTAGTTTTTCAGTATTTCTAAGTCTATTATGACTTATCACCACATGCCTTATTCTTGTCTTTTAAGAAAAATATTAGAAATAATCAATGAATGCGTTAAAATAAATTGCACTTTAAAAAAAGCCATCCAAAAATGTTACAATGCTGTTTTCCGATCACTTTATTTGGGTCCAATTTAGAGAGTGGACAAAACGTTTTGCGTTCATTTTGTTGTTTTTACTACCATCGATATTGGTGATAAAATATAATTATTCACAAAGCTTCGATTATAGTGGGTGTTGTAACTTTTTTGTCACATTTTTCACGACAATTAGTTTTTAGGGTCCGTACCCCAAAAGTACAAAACGGAACCATTATATAATCACTTTGTTGTCCGTCTGTCTGTCTGGCCGTCTGTCTGTCAAGACCTTTTATCTCGGGAACGCTTGGAAGTATCGAGTTGAAATTAAAACCATATACTCAGGTCTACAGTCCCTTGAAGCTGTGAAATGAAACTTCTAAGTTAACGTAAAAAAAGAAACGACCGTTTACGTCGCAATAAACGTATATTTCGACACTCTCAAGTGAATGAAAATTTGTAGGGTACTTTCCGTTAACCTAAAACTATGAAATTTGAAAAATAATGTCGTCTTATACTACAAGTACCCGGAAAAATCTGAAAACTATACATTAGTAATTAAATCATAAAAAATATAGTATTTATTTAACATCTAAAAATTTGTACGGAACCGTCGGTGGGCGAGTCCGACTCGCAATTAACATATATTATATATACTAAAAGTATCCATAAGGTCATGAGTCGTTTTTTCACACAAATCAAAATGAACGAACTATCGAGTCACATTTTCAAGTTTATTTTTTATCTGCTTCTGAAAATATTTTTTATTGGAGAATCCATTTCAGTTTTTCTAGCAAAGACCAAACTGCTGACACACTTTTATAGAACTTGATTTTCAGATTTCAGATAATATTTGATCTACTTTTGAAAATGACTGAATCGGCGGGTGGCCATCTATCTAACAGTTGAATTGTCATATCAATCATCCGGAGTTACAGTTGAATTGTCATATCAATTGTCCGGAGTTACCGACATAGCCTGCAGAGTAAGCAAGCTGAAGTGGCAGTGGCCTGGCCATATTTGTCGAAGGACCGATGGCCGGTGGAGCAGACGAGTCCTAGAGTGGAGACCGCGTATCGGCAAGCGTAGTGTGGGACGCCCCCCAGCTAGATGGACCGACGACCTTAAAAAGGTGACTGGGACAGACTGGATGCGGAAGGCGGAGGACAGGGTGTTATGGCACAGCATGTCTAGCAGTGGACTGTTATAGGCTGAGTTGATTGATTGATTGATTGATTGATTGATTGATTGATCAATCATCCATCTTCAGAAATCATTACCTAATTAAACTATATTTTCAAACAAAACCCCACATTATGTTACTGAATAAAAAAAACACTTAATTTAAAATATCTTTTCGTTATTATTCAAATTATAAAATGCCTTTTATCTGCCTCCCATCCATCGTTTCAGTATATTAAAAATAATTGGAAACCAGACTACGAATTGAAAAAGAATCACCATTTCGCTTTTCAGATTCAATTTTAAATATAAATTTTATGAACGGCCGATTCCTGTTATTGACCCATTGTCCAGAAAATTCTCACTGAAAGGTTTATCGTTAAACAATCTCGGTCCCTCAAGTTGTTTAAACAGCGTTTCTTAAAGGCTTATGCCCGTCAATACATTCGGTTAAGTTTTCCTTACCCAATTAATTAGCTGTTATGAAGATCAAAGACGCACCAGTTTGCGATCTCTGTGCTAAGCCTCCGACCCATTCAACTTGGTAACGAGCCTGACAGTTTAAGTTTGCTCCAATCCCTCTAATACAATGTACAGCGTGACTTCTGTCAATCAACTACGTATCTCAGTTTGCACCGACACCGCAGATTTACGCCTACCATTATCAAATTCAACACCTATTTTGTTAACGATAGAGCTGTTAATAGAGTGCGGTGTTCGATCGGTTACGTCTTTGTGTATGACAATGAAAGTTTATCCGTTTTATTAGCGATCCACACTGAATAAATTTACGTGGTCTTTGTAATAGTGTTTAGTGAGGATTAAGTGTTAAGGTTTGACTCGACCGTCTGCAGTTCGGTCGCGTTCGATGGATAATATTGGCGTTAATCTGTTAGCGCCTGAGGATAACGTTAAATAGATATTCGGATTTCTCCAATGTTTGTATTGCGAAGTTGGACGGGGACGGTATTACGGGATACGTGTTATTAGCTCCGGGATAGATCGTAGAACGAGATTTGATATCTCAGTTTCTGTTTTTCTTGTAAACTTCGCACCTTATTACTTTTATTTGAATTTAGTTTATCAGATTTTGTGACAAGTTAGTTCGAGATCTGTCTAACTTGGAAAGATCTGTTAAAGAGTTTAGTCTTAGCCAAAATTTTGATTACTTATCTCTCTCACACACACTAAAGCGTTAATTTTGACAACTCTTTTATTTTAAGTTAGTTTAAAAAACACAAATAGCCATGAAGATAATTCTTTTCGTAAATAGATATACAGATAACTAGGCAATTTGAAGCTGATATCTTCAATATATACCTACTTAAACGGATAAGTAAAAGACGCTGCCAAGAGGCAAATTACCATCGCTGGGGACTCTGGACAGGGACCCGTGGGGACGCCCGTACAAGGTGGTGCGGGATAAACTCCGCCCATGGGCTCCCCCGCTGACGCAGAGTCTCCGGCCCCAGCTTGTGGAGGACGTGGTGAGCGCTCTGTTCCCTTCCCGAGGGGAACACACCTCCCCGCCTATGGCTCCGCCTACTGCGGTGCCCGATGCGGACCACACCGCCAGCGACGACGACGACGACGATGCTCCGGAGGTGACCGAGGTAGAAATGAGAGCGGCGGTACGCAGGCTTAATGCCAAAAATACCGCCCCAGGACCCGACGGCTTACCTGGGAAGGCCTGGGTCCTGGCCTTGGAGGCTCTCGGGCCTCGACTTAGGGGGCTCCTAAGCGCATGCATGGAGAGGGGCCAGTTCCCGCTTCGCTGGAAGACGGGGAAACTGGTCCTCATAAAGAAGGCAGGGCGCCCTGCGGACTCTCCGTCCGCTTATCGGCCCATCGTGCTGCTCGACGAGGTGGGCAAGCTCTTTGAAAGAGTCATTGCAGACCGCCTCGTCGGCCAGCTGGTGCGGGTGGGGCCGGATTTGGCGAAGAGCCAGTTTGGTTTCCGCAGAGGGCGCTCTACGGTGGACGCCATCATGCGTGTGCGAGCCCTGACGACGGGGAATGCTGTTGCCCAGGGTGGGGTCGTCTTGGCGGTGTCTCTAGACATCGCCAATGCCTTCAATACCCTGCCCTGGAGTTGCATCAGGGAGGCACTCCGGTATCACCGGATGCCGACCTACCTCTGTCGTGTGGTCGAGGCCTATTTGACGGACAGGGCCGTCATCTACCCCGGTCACCAGGGAGTGTGGAACCGGCAAGAGATGTCGTGCGGTGTCCCACAGGGATCGGTCCTGGGGCCGCATCTGTGGGACATCGGATACGACTGGGTGCTGCGCGCCGACCTCCCTAGCGGCGTCAGCGTGGTGTGCTACGCTGACGACACGTTGGTCCTGGCGCAGGGGAGGTCGCACCAGGCGGCGGCCGAATTAGCGGCACGCGGGGTTGCGACAATCGTCGAAAGGATCCGGCAATTGGGACTCGAGGTGGCCCTGCACAAGTCCGAAGCCATGTGTTTTCATGGTCCTCGGAACGCGCCACCGTTGGGTTCCCAAATAACGGTAGGAGGGGTTTCTATCGGCGTCGAGTCGACGATGAAGTACCTGGGACTCGTCCTCGACAGCCGGTGGAACTTCGTGGAGCATTTCCGACGTTTGGCTCCCAAACTGGAGCGGGCGGGCGCTGCATTGAAGCGGCTCCTGCCCAATCTAGGGGGTCCAAACGCCTCCTGCCGGAGGCTCTACGCGGGGGTCGTGCGGTCCATGGCCCTCTACGGGGCTCCTGTATGGGCGCGCTCTCTGGCGCTGCGGCCAGCCCGCCGGTTGAGCGCGGCCCAAAGGGTCATGGCCATCCGGATGGTCCGAGGATACCGCACGGTCTCCTGTGAGGCAGCGAGCCTCCTTGCCGGATTGCCGCCATGGGATCTGGAGGCAAAAGCCCTCGCGCACGTATGGGAGTGGCGCGAGGAGGCGAAACGCCGGGGCGTAAGTCCGCTGCCGCGAGAAATCACGGCACAGCGGACGGAGCTCCGGCGGGATCTCATGGCGTCATGGAAAGTACGGTTGTCGCAACCCAAAATAGTCTTGTCTTATGATAAAAAATTGTCAAATCTGTACAGTTTGTGGTAGCGGAAAAAATTAATGTTAATTTTAAACATATTTCTCAGAACTTGGTTGTTACCAAAACACGTTTTGAAAACAAAACTCGATACAAACTAACGTTAAACTAACCTCTTACCTTGAGTTCCAATCCAAAATATCTGTATTAAATATCAAAGTACGTTACGTATTTAATTAATAACAAGAACGTCTTATTTGAATGCAAAAATAGGTTGTTTTTTATTTTCGATTACTCAACTCAATTTTGAGTAAATAGATAATTGCTTCATATTATGCAATAAATTACAAGCGTTGTGTCATCGCGCTTCTCTTTCTTTTCTATGCAGTCTGACAGTGACCGGGGTTTGGGTATTATCAGCGTCTTATGATCGAGCTGTTTGCAGTGCAAAGGAGATTGAAGTGCCTCAAAAAATATTTATTTTACAAGAAACCAGTCTGATCATTCCCCTGTTATATTTTATTGAAGATTAGCTTATTAATAAGGATACAGCTATGTTTGAAATGATCAGAGTTTGGATTCTTAATGCTTGTTAGTACATGTTTTTATATAGGTATATTGTGTACCTAAATAGGTACATAATAATCATAATTTTCTTTATTTGAAAACTCTCCAAAAAAACTCAAGAACGTCATTGAAATGAGTTTGTTTTGGCCTTTCTTCTCAGACTAGTCAGATAAGAAAGGCCGTCATCAAACTCTTATTTTAAAAATATGATTGACGTGTAAAAGTGTTCGTACAAATCTACTTACAGAAATAAAATTCATTTATCTTTTAATGTAGGTACTGTAAATATATACATACCTACTTATATATTAAGTCTACGAAAGAGAGAGTCTAGCCAGTCCGTTAGCGGATTTCTTTAGCGAATTGTAGTGAAATTCGCGGAAGCACTTTATTTCTTTGTCTCAACATTTCTAGCTTACGTAAAAGAAAAATCCGTTACGAAAACATTACAAAAGCATTCGAGACACGAAATCGATACTACTAACGCCTTAAGACGAGCACAATACGTCGACAGATAATTCCAAATCGTATTGGCTTCATAAGGAAAGAATCCATTCCCGGTACAAATATATTTTTGCAGTCACATTCGTAAATCGCGTCTATTTCGTTGTAGAGATGTGTGTATGTAACGTTGGAGGAAATACTCATAACCGCACGAAATGCGTTTGAAATTTTTTTCACGTATCAATACCCAACGGTCGAGCGATCACCCGCCAATTGAATGGAAACACTCGATTTTTTCTACACGTTTTAGACTTCCTGTGTGGAAGAAATTTAGAGCGGAATAGCGGTCATTGGCAAGCGCCCGCGTTTTTAGGAAGACTTCGCGACTTGAATATTGCGAACGAGTAATGCGCGAATATTTTTAAATCTAAAACAGCTATTCTTTTAAAAGAATGTAAATTCGAAAAGCGAACATTCAAAAAAATCGATCATCTATTTCGAACTGTCCGAAAACATAAACAAAAACACATCAACGCTTCCTTTTATCTACGCATTCCCATTTCAAAATGCATTAAAAAAACATACGTTTGTAGAACAGCCTCAAGCGTTCGTCGGCTTGTTCCGGATATTGAAGCACGTAATCTGACTACAGTGTGTCTCCATAGCAATTTATCGAACGATGAATGGCCCACCCATTATTTCCAACCCTTAACCTAAAGCTTATTAATATCTACATAATTTATTGTAAATTGCATTCTGCAGTGAAGCCGTGCGTGAATAGGTGTGGTGGGATTGAATCTTAAAAATGTAGGCGCAGTTTATTTTCTCTTGTGGC
Organism: Atethmia centrago; assembly: GCA_905333075.3. NCBI lineage: Eukaryota > Metazoa > Arthropoda > Insecta > Lepidoptera > Noctuidae > Atethmia > Atethmia centrago. The sequence goes on along the minus strand of HG995374.1, from coordinate 21,052,775 downwards.
AAAGAGGAACATCAACTATATGAATTGGTGAAATAGGTAGGTATATCATATCTCTGACACATGCTACACAATAGGTATTTAGTATCTACCTGTTTAGTCCAGATGGAATTGTCTGTTGTAACTACATATTTTTGTTTTTTTTTTATTTTAGGAAGGGACGGTTTCTTTGTAGAGTGATAAAGCGCAAGGGCTGTTCCACAATTTGATTTTCCGAATGTGATTAAAATTGTAAAAAAATGTGAATAAGTCATTTGTAGTGTGTGTGTGTGTGTCAGTGTGTGCGTGTGTGTATGTCAGTCTGTGTGTGTGTGTGTCCCAGCAATCCTTATAGGCTGGTTATGTTATGTAATGTTAAGTCATTTGCGTTGTTAAATGGGTAAAGATTATTATTAAATAAATGCATTTTCAGAAAAAAAAAAATCTGAAACCCTAATGCAAGGTTAGGTCTAGACCTAACCTTGCGTTTCAATTTATTACCCAGCGAGTTCTCTTGAAAAAATAATTATTGGCTTTAGACAACTATTTATTTAGGTACTCCAAGTAATATAAAATATTCAAGATTTATCGACAGGGACTGGGAACTAATCATACGAAGTGTTTTCGACAATTACCGCGGTCATTTATCATGGAACATTAGCTGAATAACTTAGTAGAAAAATCACCCCCTTTAGCTCATAATTTCAAGGTTTACTGTAAGTCCGGACGGTTTTAAGTGGACATCATTTGTGAATAAATAATTGGAAAAGTATCGACATGACAAGCTCAACTATGTGGGTGTCTTCATGCACAGAAAAAAAAAATACCAGTAGAAAGAGTGTTAAATATACAATGTGTGGACAATAAAGGCTCGTGCAGACTAGCGAGATATCGCCCCAGTCTGCACGAACCTTAATGTCGCATTAAGGCTCCTACATACTGGCGCGACTTGTCGCGCGACGCGTCGCGACACAAAGGCACCGCTTGTTGCACTACACGCGGTGTCTTTGTGTCGCGTCGCGTCGCGCGACAAGTCGCGCCAGTATGTAGGAGCCTTTATTGTCATTGATAGGATTTATTTAATAGTTCCAGAATACTCATTTTGGAACTATTAAATAAATCAAACAAACAAACAAACAAAGGAAAATTCTTTATTCAGAATTAAAATTAAATTCACATAAATAATAACTTATAGCTCACCAATCGGGCTTGCGGACGGTGAGCAGTGGGTAGCTCACCATCCGGTAAGGACCAGACCCGGGTCGACGCCGCGTTGTGTTCCACGCGCGCCTCAAAGAGATGTCAGTACAAGTAGGGGTCCACTAGGGCCGATCCCTGCCGGAGTCGCGGGAAAGTTCGAAAGGGTTACCGAGGCCCCTGGCAAAACAGGCAACGGAAGGAACACGGGTGGTTTTAGTCAGTAAGAGTATGACACGCCCTCCCGCCCTGCCCAGAGCGGGAGAAGTTATTTGATAATTTCCCACCCAAAAAAAAAAATACCTCACCAATAAAATTTTAAAAATATAATAATAATAATATCCTTATTTAACTAAAACTAAATGACTGACTAACTAAATATATAAATAAATACAAAAATCAAAAGGATACCTAAGCGTCGAAATACTCGTCCGCATCGTTGTCATCCGGAAACGTGCCCAGAAGACTGGCAACGTTGCCACGTTGAATAGCCAAAGAACGAACAAACGAACTAAATGCCAGTGATGGGCCGACTATGGGTTTTGCCATTCTTTGAGTAGCTGTAGTGACTAAGGTATGGGATACATTTATTGAATTTTCGAAAGCAGGCTGGGAACGGCATAAGATACTCGTATACGCAGTTTAATTTATTGACGTCTCCACGTTATATGAATATATAATTTTCACCCTTGTGAATTTTGAAGGGTTAGTAAAAGCATGTTACGTACACACATATCCAAGCTATACATTTCCAGTACACTATAAGCTGACCTTTCATTGTACGGAAATCCTATACAATGCGAGATCAGCTTATACTGGGATCGTATAGCTCGATATGTAGGCATGTGTATGTCTATATTATGGGTCGTAGTGCGACTTGCCCAAGATTACATGCAAGTAAGTATGTGCGATTCACGTTCACACAAGTTGATGAGCTAAAGTATCCTTGTGCAAGTTTTGAGCGCAAGTATCAAGAATACTTCCACTATGCTCGAATTCGTAATTATTACGTATATGTGAGCGGTGGTGGCCCAGTGGTAACGGCCGCGACTTACGAATTGTAGGTCGTGGGTTCGAACCCAGACAGGCGCTTTACTTTGTGTAAATTATTTCATCACCACTGCTCTCAAAACGGTGAAGGAAAACATCGTGAGGAAACCGGCATGTCCTAGAACCAAAAATTCGAAGACATGTGACATCTACCAACCCGCACTGGGCCTGCGTGGTGGATTACGGCCCACTCCCTCTCACAGAAAGGAGGCCTGTGTCCCAGCAGTGGGAACATTATAGGCTGATTATGTACGTATATGTATTGAATTTAAAACGAAATTGTGATTTGATTCGAGGATACTTTGAGCTGCATACTCTTATTTGTTACCAAATAAAGTGGGTATTAAACTTGTAATTGATCCAAATTAAAAAAAAAACCGGCCAAGTGCGTGTCGGACCACGCACAATGAAGGGTTCCGTAGTTGGGATGAATTTATCCCAAAAAAACATTACATTGTAGTTGAAAAACATGTTCTCCCATACATCGATATACGGCACGGGCAATTCTCCAACTGCAAATTTGAGTTGGTCGACTATTACTTATTTGTTAACTTGTAAAGCCAACTTAGCTGTGATAGTTTTCCTGCTACAGCTGACCTTGACTCTAACAAAAATTTACAGTTTAAAGCTTAATATTACGCAAACGGATACCTGCATGTCGATTCTGTAAAAATCTCACCGTGAATTCTTGCGCGGAGTGAGCTCTCATTGTCATCCCACTGATGCTAGGGATTTGCTTCTCACTGAATCTCTGTTTTGTTATTTTATTTCTAAAAACCCCATAGATATGGTCAATAATATAAAATTGGCAAAATAATTAGCTAAAAAAATATGATTAAAATCTCGATTAAGATTGTAAATCAAACGTTAGCATCAGGTGGGACGACACTGACAGCTCACTCCACGCTCACTTCACCTAAGTGTTCACGGAGAGATTATTACAGAATACCACTACAGAATCGAAAAATGGTGTGCACAGACCCGCAATATTTTAATATTTGAACGGCCTATCCAACTATACCCCACACCATGGGATAGACGAGAAAAAAATGTACGTGCAAGTAATAATCAATAAATAAATTAAAACATTTTTTAGAGTACCTCCGTATCCGTACTCTAAAAATATTTACTAGGTATTTATTTTACCACTTTGTCGGCGTAATTAACATGTATACCTATGCTAAATTATAGTTTTCTAGTACGAAGTGTCTCTGAGCTACAGTGGGGACAGACAGACGTTGTTTACTACGGAACTCTAAAAGAGGGTGTGTACTGACCACACGATAGAAATAAAAACTTATAATTATGAGCCGAGTATACGCCCTTCAGCGTCACCGACCGACTGGGGCCGAGTATACCCGACTCAGCGTCACCGGTTCAATTTCGTTCACTGTTCTGAAAGACCGGAAAGGTGTACCTTTAAGTTTTTACTTAAAAAACAGCACATTTTCTCGCGTGTTCTCTCCAAAGGGTTAGGCAGAGATGTACATATAGTACACCCATATATCGCCAGTTATGTTTAAGTCACATAACGTAAAAAACGTAAAAATAAAAATAACTCCTCAGCTTACTCGTCTCGTCTGCATCAAGCCTTAGCCCGAAGAGCATCGAATACGGGATGTATGTGCCACTCCGAGCACCAGCAGCTATAATGTAGTACTTAATGAGTCTAGTGATGCACCATTGGGTTACACATTGCCGCAGAATCGTGCGACTTATGCGGGGAGGATACGAGTCTTCTGTTTTTTTTTGCTTGTGGTTGGACTTAGTAGACTGGATTTTTGATTTAGTTCCAGGTATTTTATTGAAAATATTTGAATGACAGATTCATTAAAATATTTTAAATACACCTTTTCTGGTGAAAGCCAGAAACTAACGGAATAGAGACGAGACGGACTCGACGGAAATTCATTAAGAAATAAATTAATCTCAGATTTGGCAAAAGTTAAACTCACAGAACGAAATTGTGCGCTCTCAATATTTTTGTTACACTAATCAATTAAATAATTAATGGCTATAGCCAGAATTATCAATGAATTTACCAGAAAAACACGGAACGAAAATACTGAAAAACTTCCACCACATCAGTTTCTATCGCACAAAAAACAACAAGATACATCAGATCCGAAATACACCAAAAGACAGGCATGTAAACGAAATTTAATTTTAACACTAAAATGTTCTTACCGCTTGTTAAAGTACAATATAAAATGCGGGCTCGTTCAAACGCACGCTCGTTCAGACCGCCTGGTTTGTCTCACTCGCCGATAGCTATCATAGTAAATCACTGCACTAGCGTTTGTTGAGAAATTTATTTTTGAAAGCGACTATTTAAATACTGCTAAATTACTACACGTATGTTCTTCATGAGTACTTGGTAGTTCGTATCAGTTGTGAAAATTGGTTATAAATAAGTAGATACCTATCTATGTGGTTTTTGGGTCAGATGTTGTTAAGAATTTCGGGGAAAAAATGATGTTGTCTGTCTTTTCTCAACTCGAACTCAAAGAAATTATTTCAATTAAACCAATTACAGGATTTGTCAATTTTTATGGTAGGTGTAGCAATACCTACCATAAGCTAAGAGCTCGTGGCTAAGTAATAACAGGCGCACGGGTCGACCGCTCCGGTTAAGCTACGCTTACCCGGGTTGGTCCGTAGATGGGTGACCATCTTTACATACCGAGACTCCTCCGTGCCTCGGAAAGCACTTAAAGCCGTTGGTCCTGGCGGTCATTCGTGAATCTTTGACAGTCGTTAGGAGTCGTCAGAAGCCCGAAAGTCTGACAACCAGTCTTACCAAGTGGTATCGTACTACAGTTACTTGGGTTGTGGAGGTCAGATAGGCAGTCGCTCCATGTAAAATAATGGTAGTGAGCTGCATCCGGTTAGACTGGCAGATTGATTTATGGTAGGTATAGCAATGTCAGATGGATAGGAATAAGTTTATCAGATTATAAGTCGTCTACATCTTTTTCCAAATAGTATGTTTTCTTTAAGACGCTGACAACACCTAAACCGCGGTCACTGTCAGATTGCATAGAAAAGAAAGAGAAGCGCGATGACAAAACGCTTGTAATTTATTGCAAAATATGAAGAAATTATCTATTTACTCGAAATTGAGTTGAGTAATCGAAAATAAAAAACATCCAAGTTCTGGTTTCAAATAAGACGTTCTTGTTATTAATTAAATACGTAACGTATATTGATATTTAATGCAGATATTATGGATAAGAACTCAAGATAAGAGGTTAGTTTAACGTTCGTTTGTATCGAGATTTTTATTCAAAACGTATTTTGGTAACAACCAAGTTCTGGGAAATATGTTCAAAATTAACATATATTTTTTTCCGCTACCACAAACTATACAGATTTGGCATTTTTTTTTTCTTAAGGGAAGCCTATTTTGGTCAGTTGGGTCTTGTCAGCGCCTTAAGAAAAGAGTTTTCGCTGCTAAATTACTAAATTATTTAATCAGTTATTATTAGGAATATGAAGTATTTAGGGTAAGAGCTAGCTCCTATCACTTTTTAATTACTTAGATCAAAAATGTATCTACATGCAAAAAAATAAAAAGGGTTCCGTAGTTTGGATGACTTTATCCCAAGAACAAACTTAACATTGTAGTTGAAAAACATGTTTCCCATACATTCCAACTGAAAACGTAATTTTATATGCACAATATTGAGTGATTTAGCATGTTATTTTAAGACCATATACTTCTTATAGGTTTTCCTGTAATCTAAAAGTATATAACTACTCTCTGTATTTTTTTTAAATAGGCCCAGCAGTTTCGGAGATACGGGAGGAATGATCAATTTTCATCTATTTTCTTTAATAACTTTAAAACTGATTATTTTAAAATTATAAAAAATATATGTTTGAAATTCTCATTTTTGATATGTCACACGGTACAGTTTACAAATTTTTATTTATATTTTCTAATTTTCCCCCAAAAGTGAACCTCATATTTAGACAGACTGAAATACGAATAATCCTAAGGATTCCGTTTTTTCCTTTGAGGTAAGGAACCCTAAAAACATTAATTCAGCCACAACCACACAGAATTATTTACGCACATTTAAATTCATTTCTCAAGAAAAACAAAGGCGCCGACACATTTCGCACATGACATCACAAGTCTCACACAACATTGTAATGCTCGGCGCATGCGTCTCGCGTTGCATAATGCATCTAATGACGCGACCCGTTGCCCTTCCGTTTCCTGCTCAGCATTAATTAGCTTTTACACAGATTGCGCTTACCGTAAGGTGTTGCCAGATATTTGGTTTTGTTAAAAGTGTTGGTGAACGAAGCTCGGGTGGGATTTAGAGAATTTATGTGCTGACACATGTCATGTGGGATGGGCTTAGTAAATAAAAATGTTATGATGTTTGTGGATGTTTTTTTCCTTGGTTCCTGCTGCATGAATTTGAGGCTGTGATTTGTTAAAGAGATGGAATGGTTCTTAGATCGGGACACAGCTACTTTTTATCCGAAAAAACATACTTAGACATTTTGATGCAGGTGGAGCCGCGCCAATAAATGATAGATATTTAAAGTATATTAAATATACTTTAAATATCTATCATTTAACGGTGTGTTTTTAAGGGTCGGGTAATCGCCGTTGACCCTGGCCATACAAATTCGCGTCGCGCTCACGCCGCGCCGCCATTCGGTTTCACAGGGAATATTTATTTTTAGTAACGAAAATATGAATATTTGACAAAAATCACCAATAGAGTTATATATACTAAAATAGTCTGTTCATAAAAAAAAAAAAACATGAAAATATCTTTAAGTAGTTTGAAAGTAATATCGTTTTTATGCTTTGGGTAGACGTTACTTCCTGAATTTATTTCATAAAGTATTTTATTATAATACTTAAATATTTATATATAGAATTGTGATGAAAGATCTGTATGCGTTCTAGTTTAACATATATTTTTTGCATAAATTACTTGCATTATATAAAGGCGTATTAAAGATTTAAAAGTCACTAAAAATCATATATCTGCGCCTTAAGGGTATTCCTTGGATAATTTTATCACGATTACAAATGACCTGTAATACTTGATAATCCGAAACTCCACTCGACTAGAAAATTACGTCGACGCCTTTCTCTTTTGCACACAAACTAAGATACACACACACAAGCACTATGACACTATGTATATAGAGACTGTAAATTATATGTGTGATGAAACCATTTGCGCCTTGCTTATATATCCGTTTCCGTGTTAGATTAATTGGCCCGTAACGCACGGAAGGATGTATGACTATCACAACTCATGTAAATTGCTGATGTCTTAGAGCTGCGCCGAGCAAGATGCTGCTCGTATCAACATCAACATATTTTAAAGTCTGAATTATTTTGCCGATTTTATTAGTCGTGTCTGATTTTTCCGCCCATTGTATCACCCAATGTAGAATTTCTATATTTATATCTGTATTAAATCTTCTATTGTTTAATTTAAAAGACAAATATACAATATTTATGCTACTAACTATTTACACTAGGTAGGTACTAAATTTTACTAACTATATATACAAATGAATACAAAAAACAACAGGACACTTAGGCGTCAAAATATTCGTCCGCATCGCTGTCATCCAGAAACGTGCCCAGAAGACTGGCAGCAATACCACGTCAAATGGCAATGCTAATTCTTTGGCCAAAGAACGAGCCAGCCCTCTGGTCACGTGAAGTGTCGATCAATCGGCGAGAAATTTCCTTAAAAGGAGACTCGCACTCGGGCCCCAAACGGCTCAAAACTGTAGTTTCCTATAAGGTTACAGTATATATATATATATATATATACATATATATATATATATATATATATATATATATATATATATAAATAACAGATAGGTATTATATATATATATATATATATATATATATATATATAATACCTATCTGTTATTTTTATGGTGTACATAATAAAGAGTATTCGTTGAGTAAGAGTATTGTTGTGTGGAGTTTTGTTAATGTACCAGGCAATATCGATAAACAGAAGATAGAAAGTCTCCTTATATCAACCAAATTTTCATCATTAATTTCATAGCGAAATAAACCGCGTGATGTACCCTAAATCTGTTTTTATATAACATCTGCGTAGCATTGTTGGATACTAATCTAATTAACCTTAGACACGAGTCCAAATGTGTTAACGGGCGGCTCGGGAAGCCGGGATCGGGCTGGAGAGCACGGCAATCCGACGCTTATTGTAATCGGCGTAGGTGCCAGATTCCGGCGCGTAGCCGTCTCATTAGCATTCATCCTGCGCTCGCGGCCGCGCGCTCCCGAATAAAGCATCTGTTAAATGTCTCGTGCTAGCTAAAACTTACCCGTAATTATCTGTTAACATTCCCAAGTTTGACCTCGTGAAAATCTTGCGAATACTCCCGAACTCCGGTCCGGCCCACCGGAGGCGTTTTCCTTCCCTAATAATCGGGCTCATGGAGATTTTTAATGAAAAAGATTGTTCGCCGTTATTTAGAAAGTTTGTAAAAGGGATCCAGTCTGAAGTTTGTTTTGATTTAGTGTTGCGTACCCAACGTTGATTGTGTTCTTCTGCGCGGTTTTGTATCGGATTAGGCGTAATTAAAAAAAAACCGGGTCTGTTAATAAATCCTTTCCATTCGTTGGGATCAGTGACACGACTTAACCTTAACGAATTTTCCTTTTTTTAATTTTTCGTTTTTTAATGTTTCTGGTAAAGTAATCAAATACCTTTATTTACTTTAATAAAAGTTAATTTAATCATTCGAATTCACATCTGATCCGTATCTCGAGGCTTTTGTGAAAGACGGCCATTCATTTTATCGATGATTCAAACCGTATCTATTCGGGCCGCTAATGGTTTTCAAATAAACCAGTGCTGTTAATGGTTCTGAATTTGTATAAAAAAGGGTGAAATTGAGCTAATTGATACGACGTGGGCCCTTTGTTTGTATGTTATTGATCCTGTAGGTATTAGAATAAGTCCAAAGACTACGCGGTACAATGTGGAATACTAAAATAAATTTAATAGTCTTAATAATCGTATAAACAATCCTAGATAACTATCTCGTGAGCAGTATTATTATAAGTACTTAACTTTACAGTGCACGCGGCTATTACTGCAGTATCATTAAGGTTTATCTCACAATTTTCATCTCTTAAGTTTCTATTCCACACTTAGATAAATAAAAGTTATTCTATATTAAAAACACTCCGATTACCAAGCAATCAGTTGAAAAAATCTACAATATTTAAACAGAGCGGCTCAGTTAATGGCGGCTATAAATCATCATCTTTTCATTTAATTACTGTAGCGCAGGTATTTTCTTTCAATGATATGGAATTTTATTATATTTGCATCGTCAGGTCTATGGCGGACGAGTCAATAAAGCATGTCACAAGTCCGCATTAATCATGAGTCATGACTGACAGTTAATCCAGTCCGACCTTATCGTTTGAAAGTGAATGTATTTTGATAGATTCGCAGAGGTATGTCCCTGTATCGATTTTCAATTAATCTTTTGTCCCCTTTTATGTTTAGACAGATTCATTTTTCGTTACGTTGTAAGTGAGATTTTTATTTATTTTCATTTTCTTGTGTTTGTGAAGTTAGACTGGTTGCTCGGATGCTCGGGATCCGCCGGTCGTCGTCTCATTCCTCGGTATGCTAAACAAACAGACATGAACACAAACATTGAAATCGTATGGCGATGTTATTCATTCCTATCGTTCGGTTGTCATATTTTTAACTCTTTTGCAGCGTGTATTTATTCTGTGTTGTTATTTATATCGTGTTCAGCTTCAAAACAAATCTTCTGATTCAGTGATTTTTACTTGAGTTGTTTAAGTCGTCTAAAATTGTAAATATAATAAATTATCAACAATTGCATTAAGAATGTAATAAAATGTTAAAATAATCTTAAATGTTAAGTTAATTCATGAAATAAAATAAATTGCATAATAACCAAAAACTTGAGTATTCTAATCAATTTCACGCAATTAAGCGTGGACAAAGCTTTTGCAAGTATTTAAAACTCCTACTTTGATTAAATAAAGTTAATTACCGATCTGTCCATACCTTTAGAATTCTATTAAAAGGATCCTCGAAAAGCATGTAAGTCTGTACATCTATTTCCCTGTGAAAACATCATTGATCCTTCTTTTTTTTGCAAAAATAGGCTGGCACTGAAGCGATAGCAAAAAAGGCTCGTTGAATAGCCGTCTGCACCGGAAAGTCGGAAAAAATCGACACAGATTCGCGCCTGTCCGTTTTATGGTCGATATGTTAATAAACATTCGACGTGCTGTGAATAGATGAGATTACGGTACAGCTACGGAACTGCACCACCATACGAACGATTAATAAAAATAAATGCGCAGAAAACAAATAAAACTACTATGTACACAGCCATAATGCATTTATTCATGGGAGATTCGTGTATTAATTTTTAATCTTGTACAGCTTGTTATAACAGTCATCAAAGCATTTAACATCGCGTAAGCTATTCAACTATAGCTATTATGATGCTAAAAATAAGAATCAAAGAAAAGCCGACAGGACGTTATTTTAGAAAATGTTATATTTCCTGTTTGTTTATTTACTAGTCGCGTCATACGCATTGCGTGGAACACGTGTGGCTTACGCCGAACTGGCCAGTGCGTTGTAATTTTACGTAGCTTACTTAGTTATTTCGGTATTCGTTTCCTTACTAGTGAATGTCCGTGTTCAAATTACCTTACAACATAGCTACGGGTGATGCTATTCCACATTCCTTCCTGAGACATTGCGAATTAATTTAAAAACAAAACATACTTTCAAGAATAATTCATGATAAAATAGACGTTACTTTATTAAATTTCCTGCTACCTGCCCAGGCTGGCTCGGTAAGGCTCCGCTTTATGGTCCAATTTAAAAAATGTTTCACATTATATGGGGAGAAAATAATGCAGTGTAGTCTTACAGAGAAATTAAGGGGCTTAAATACATTTTGTACTTATATTCCTTTAGAACGAATTATTAAATTAATAAATCTGTTTGAAGCAGAAAGAAGAAGCGTGAAACGTGTAATTTCTTTAAAAGATTTGTGCCGAAACAAGTCCCAAAAGTTTATCGGTGTCGTGTGACCCGCCAATCAAAATGTTTCCTAATTTACCGTTTCAAATGGCCCACCCATTTACTTTTATATTTACTTCCATAGAAACAAAGAAAGAAGTGGTCAAACAACTCGCACAAAGTCAAGTTTTTTAAATTGAGGACAGTAGTCACCCAGTATTCCGTGATCAAAGGAGAGGAGGATGGCGACACGCTCACCGAAGGGCCTTCACTGAACCTCCAACATTTGTCTAACCTCGGAATGCCTCCTTTGAAATTGTGAAAACTAATTCGAAGCAGTTCTATGATTACTTCCACCTGATCTTTTTGTTGTCGTATTTAATGAAATTGAAAGCTTCCCTTTGTTGGAGAACTATTCGGGAGACATACCTTCAAATAAAGTATCTTTCTTGGTCAAATTATTTTGCGACAAAGCTTAGGCTTACGGATTCTGTATGAGTTACTCCAGTATAGGGTACACTTACGCATATCGCGAAGGTATGTTATTAAACATTAGACACATTGTGTATCTTAATAGGGGCGTAGCTCCGTCGGTCGGTTGCCTGTTTCACTTCAAGTTTTAGAAGTTCTGACAACACATCTTCCCGGGTATTGTTTAAAGTTTATTAAGTTTGAACATTGTATGACGTAAGTCGACGTAGACTGGTAATGAACTGAATACAAGGTGACTATGAGACTATTTCATGGTTTCGCTATTTAGCTGTTTTGTTCCACGTCGTATTTGTTAACATTGGAATTATTTCAGCATTTCCCTACGGAAAGTTAGCGATGTATTCGGGAACGGCGAAGTTTGTTATTTGATGAAATTAAACTGTGTTAAATATAAACATTGTGTTTGCTGGGGAATTGTGTAAAAATACAGTGTATAGAAATTTGCTCGCTTGTGTCATGTGAGTAGATAAGTTCTTGTTTTGACAGATAAAGTTTTTTAATTTTTATTTTCAGCTTATTTGTTTTTATCTTAGCTATATTAGTTGTAATAGTTATATTCTCATTATTTTTCATGTGCACTTCTCGTTCTAAAATAACACTTATCAAAATCTCTACTGGCGCCCAACTGGGACACTTTAGTCCCAGGTGGGCGCCAGTAGTTATTTTGACTGACTAAAATATTCTTGAACCCACGATACTCACATATTATATAAAATCCTCCTTCCAAAACAATGTTTTTTTCCAGCATCACATCCGAACAAACCTATAACAAAATTTCGAAATTTCGTTATAGGTGTGTTCGTTCCAACTTCATCTTACAAAGCAAACATGGGTCGGTCGGTGTAATTAGTTAAGACACGGTTAAGTTTAAGACATGACGGTGCAACAAGTTCAGCTGCATTAACTTGTGATCAGCCCCGAGCATCGCTGATGTTCACTTGTTCACGTCACTACTTCAAAATGGAGAATTTTCTTAGACTGACGCTCTTTGTGAATTTCGTTGCAATGTTTTGGAGCTTCTTAAGTTTGTGCTTTGTTAAGATCTTTTTGATTGACGAAGAAGGTATCTAGTTTTATCATGCTTTTAGTATATAGGAGTTGAGTTTTTTAAATAACACGATGCTTATTTGTTTTTATACGTCATTACTTCATAATTGGTTAACGTTGTTTATTCTGGTGATGATGCAGAATTAATTGACTGTAGCTGTATTTTCATATTTTATTTTAATTTTCAACATCTTCAGTCAGCATTTTTTTTTCTAGGAATTTGTTTTTAAAACAGTGGCAGTTAGATAGGTAACCTACATTTAGAACTTCTAATTAGAGGGGCTTGTGGCCAAGTAATAACAGCCGCACGGGTCGATCGATTAGGTTAAGCTACGCTTGCCGCGGTTAGTCCGTGGATGGGTGACCATCATTACATACCAAAAGTGCCTTGCCGCGGAAAGCACGTTAAGCCGTTGGTCCCGGCTGTCATTTGTAGATCTTTGACAGTTGTTACGGGTCGTCAGAAGCCCGAAAGTCTGACAACCAGTCATACCAAGGGGTATCGTATTACCCAGTAAATGGGTTGTGGAGGTCAGATAGGCAGTCGCTCCATGTAAAATACTGATATTCAGCTGCATCCGGTTCGACTGGACACATTATTATGTACGGTATTGCAAAGTTAAATAAGCAGTAATTTTACAAAAAAAAAAAAAACTTGGAGAGTGAATTCTCTAGTGTAGTAAACCAATTCATGCCTAATAAAATTCACACAATTCTGTACAAAAAAAAAAAAACAAAAAAAAAACGTCTTTATTCAATATCCATTGATGTCGATGCTTACTCACGCTTGATGTAGCGAATGACTACCGACACTTGTCCTCTTTCTATCATCAATACTTGAGGTTTACCTTATTCACTTCTTGGAGATACCTGCGTAGTTTCGAAGAAAAAGTTTCATATTGTTGACAAAAGCACTCCTCTTGTTGTTATTGAAGACCATAAAAAAATGCGAATCACGTAGGTAGGTATAGAGATCACTGTTTAATATTTGTACCTAATAGAGTAGGTAAATATCCGCTATTTCTGTTCAGTCAATCAAAACATGTTTAATTACTGAAGGAATATTAAAATATATTTCGAGTGGAGGCGTTTTCCAAGCAAATATTTCAATGAACAGTATTCAATTCCATTCATAAATTCCATGTACCAAAACATCATCAGCGCATTTCATAGAAGTTTATTAAAACTGCACCAATATTAATATTACCAATCATGCATGTTCAGCTCGACAGAGGATGCATGGAAGGGATTCGAGGAATGTGTTCATACAGGGAGTCCAGACGTATTTCCCTATTTTTCCTCCCATTGTCTGCATTTCAATAAAAACGCAGAATTCAAAACATGGATTTTCCTTTGTTTCCCAACGTCCATCATTAAGGGATTTAGAAATAATCCTTTATTCACTGTATTCTTGTTAGCACATATTTGTTTGATTGTTCAATTCGATCGTGCTTCATTCCGGGACATAATTGTGCATGTTCCATCATCGTAGCAGTTAATACGTCTATAATGGAACTGTTCAATAGTGAGGCGAAACAATTCCGGCGTTGGTCGTTTGTCGCGTCACTATTATTCGTACTATTGAGTTTCTATGCTCGGCTACATTGGAGCAGCATTAATAACAGAGATCCATAATCCATTCTCCATTACCGTCCTTTGTGCGCTAAACGTTTATTAGCGGAAAATCATTTTGGCCTTTAAACTGGTCCCTCGTTTGATCGACTTTCTGTGTTAGGTACAATAGCTGTTCAGGTTCGGGTTAGTTTAATGACAAACCAATACGTGTTCCCAAATTGAACGGCAAATGGGAAACGATCGGTAATGTGTTAATGTTGAGCAGTTGTTTACCTTCAGTTAGTAGCCAATAAATATCTGTGAAATATCGTCCTATTGAATTGTTTAAGCGGCACTTTGTAATGGATGTGTTACAGAACTGTTACGTAAAATACGAAATTAGTTCAGGAAAAGGTGGGAATTATTTTAAGACTAGCAACCAGCCCCAGTTGAGCAGTGGTAGCCCAGTGGTAACGGCCGCGACTTACGAGTTGTTTGTCGTAGGTTCGAACCCTGACAGACGCTTTACTTTATGTAAATTATTTCATCACCACTGCTTTCAAAACGGTGAAGGATAACATCGCGAGGAAACCGGCATGTCCTAGAGTCAAAAATTCGAAGACATTTGACATCTACTAACCCGCCCTGGGCCTGCGTGGTGGATTACGGCTCATTCCCTCTCACAGGGAGGAGGCCTGTGTCCCAGCTGTGGGAACATTTTAGTCTGATTATGCAACCAGCCTCGGCTGCGCATGGGTAGCAAGAGCATATATACCTACATTTTTTTTTATTTCTGTCGCATTGTCGTATTAGCCTATTGCGTCGAGCATGTGGTTTAGATTAAAATGTAACTGATGTTCATCCTACTTGGAGTATTTTACATCTTCATATTTCATCCAATTTACAAAAAACCTTTAATGAATTAAACACCTAAACGTTCCTCATGAATCACTCCGTCCATTGGTGAAAACCGTATGAAAATCCGTTTGGCAGTTTTTGAGTTTATCGCGTTCAGACAGACGGATAGACAGACGCGGTTTGGTTAGGTTAGTTTAAAATAAATTAAAGTTGCATTCATCGGGCATATATTATAAAACAAAGTCCTCCTGTTTTATAATATATGCCCGATGAATGCAACTTTAATTTCTTTTAATTAGGGTTATTACAACAGAAGTTTTTCCAACTACTACTATTCTAACAACTATAGTTCTTGCTTGTTACATACAACTTATTGCAACTTATAGTTGCCTAGTTCCCTACGTTGTGTACAAACACAACTTAGGGAACTAGGCAACTATAAGTTATTATTTTCGTCTACCACTTGGTACAACTCAACAGCCAAATAACACGATATTCCTAGTACATTTATTGACCAAAGACCAGGCTTCCAAAAACCAAAGCCAAATCTACATAAACGCATTCAGCCACGCAGAATCCTCCAACATCCTAACCACTTTATCTTAAACCAACGATCCTCTAAATAAAATACACTCTTCAAGCAACTGATTCAATTTCCCGGACGTCTCGCCGACGCAGACCGAAACATCGGAACGCATTCGCCGAATTCCCAAGAGCTTGTTTCTAGTTGACGTCTATTTGCATGACTAACCACCCTTAAACCCCGGGCCGTGGTCAACAATGGGAACGTTTAGCAATTCGCTCTCATAATGAAGTTAAGCGGGGATTGTAGACCACCCCTATGAATCGGAATAGAACAACGTTACGGCGTAACCGGCTTTATAAACAATGCATTTAATATTTTACGAGATTTATTCATTTGTATGCAGTTTATGGTGGAATTTGTGTCGATTTTTGGTGGGAAAGTTTAAACTGAAAGATGAAGTGATAAAGCTGACCCGACTGGGCGATTGGGAGTCGTGCAGACTGGCGCGTCGCGACACCGGTAGAACAATTGCTATGAAAACTTCATGGAAATTGTGCTACTGGTGTCGCGTCAGGCCAGCCTGCACGAGCCTGTATAATCTTGAGTTCATAAAAAAAAATCACAAAAAAAGGACGTTCTGTTTTTCCCGAATTCAAATATTTTCTGGGAAACTTTCCAAATAAATCGAATTCAGACTATGACGGACATACATAATACATAATCAGCCTATAATGTTCCCACTGATGGGACACAGACCTCTTCTCTGTGAGAGGGAGTGGGCTGTAACCCACCACGCGGGCCCAGTGCGGGTTGGTAGATCTCACATGTCTTCGATTTTTTTGGTTCTAGGACATGCCGGTTTCCTCACGATGTTTTCCTTCTCCGTTTAATTACGGACATATTAAAACAAAAAATAGCCCAATTGGTTTAGCCGTTCTCAAGTGATGCGCTTACCAACGAACAGCATTACATTTAGTTATTTATTTATTTAAACTTCTCGCACACAATAAGGTACAAAGGCGGACTTAATGCCTTAGGCTTTCTCTACCAGTCAACCAAGGGTGGTGGAAGAGATAAGATGGCAGGTGCTCTGAGAAGAAATAATGAAAAATATTAAAAGATAACATAATATATTATAAATAGAATAGATACAGAAGTACATAAATAGGTTACAAACTTATAATACAAATACATACATATTAACTACAATATATACCTACATATTATATTCTTTATTTAAGACGCTGACAACACCTAAACCGCGGTCACTGTCAGATTGCATAGAAAAGAAAGAGAAGCGCGACGACAAAACGCTTGTAATTTATTGCAAAATATGAAGTAATTATCTATTTACTCAGAATTGAGTTGAGTAATCGAAAATAAAAAACAACCAAGTTCTGCATTAGAATAAGACGTACTTGTTATTAATTAAATACGTAATGTATGTTGATATTTAATACAGATATTTTGGATTAGAACTCAAGGTAAGAGGTTAGTTTAACGTTAGTTTGTATCGAGATTTTTTTTTCAAAACGTGATTTGGTGACAACCAAGTTCTGGGAAATATGTTCAAAATTAACATATATTTTTTTCCGCTACCACAAACTATACAGATTTGGCAATTTTCTTTCTTAAGAGAAGCCTATTTTGGTTAATTGGGTCTTGTCAGCGCCTTAAAACCAAAATACAAGATGATTATTAACATAAATTAAATTAAAACTAAGTTAAACCTAAAAAAGGCCCTCGAGACATTGTATTGAGGATGCTGGCGGCAACTCCTCGTGTTGCGCGAGAAAGCCGCCAGCTTTTCGGACACCAGTTACTATAACAGTAACATTATATATATATATATACAAATTCAAGAAAAAGAGCTACATAAATAACTGCATTTTCCGCTTAAATTCAAACTGACTGGTTACTGACTGGTGTGAGTGGTGGCCATTCTGATATTAAGAAAAAGCGCATTTTCACGAGCACATTTTTATTTATGTAGAAGATAGATTATGGTGTAAAGATACATAGTATATCAGGTTTTATATGAATTAAATTGCTTAAGGTAATAGCAGCAAGCCTGGTAAAATACCCAACTTAATTTCTAAGCACAGCTCACAGGCTGCTACAGAAAATTCCTTGTCAGAAAACCCGCGCAACACTTTTCAAATCCTCGACCATTACACTAATGAGACAGTAAAGGATCAGGCAGATAACGTTTTTGAGTACATGGACGTCGCAATCAAAATTGCTATTAGTAGATTTGTATCTATTACTAAACAGCGCGTCAAATTAAATCATATTGTCCTATTTTTTGTACCTAAATTTGAAAGTTTATATGTACATATCGTCCCCGTAGAGCAAAAAGCCATTAATTGGTCAAGGAAAGCTAATGAGACACAATTGATTTTCTACGTTTGACTCCGAATCGGTGTCGCGCGGGGCTTAACAGGTTAAATCGGAAATGGCCAAAATGAGATACGAGGCCTCAAAGAAAAAAAAAACCAAACTAATTTGACATTAGATATTTCTGAATTTATGATTTTACCTCATTGTTACTCGTATTGATTCAGGCTTATGTTTTAATATAAAATATTAAAAGAAAATCATTTGTTTTAAAGATAATTAGGAAAAACGAAAGTAATTATTTTTTACCCTTGAATCATTTAGTTTCGAAGTAATTCAGTATTTTTTCGATCTGAGTTAGTGATGTTTCGCCCGTGTTTAAACTAATTTGATATAAATTAAATTGATTTAGTTATATTGTAACTTCTTTCTGAGAGCAATATAAGATTTTAAAAATAATGACTAAGTATTTTATCACTATCGCTACATGAAATAATTAAGTAGGTAACTTAGGTATTTCTTCCCCAAACTTTAAGCTTCATCACGTCAACATGATATGTTTTTGCACAAGCTAAAGCGAAAACTATATAACTTATTGAAATTATAGTTATATAGATATATAGTTAGTTAGGTGGATAAAAACGGTGAGTTTTATGGTATTTAAAACCATTTTGACCATGACCATTTTTGGACTTTTCGTTCTACGGGGACGATATGTTTGTTACTCCACCACGCTTTAACGGCTGGATGTTTTTTTTTTTTTTAATTTGGCACACAGGTCAGGCACTTGTCATCATTCTCCTGCCTTTATCCCAATTTATTTGGGGTCGGTGCAACATGTCCCTCCTCCCCCGTTTTTCTATACTTCTCTATTAGTTGTCATCTCGGTAGTCACCACCTTTCTAGCCATATCATCTTTCACACAGTCCATCCATCGTTTTTTGGTTTCCCCCTCATGTAGCACACAATCATACTCAAAAATTTCCTCACGATATTTTCCTCATTCCTCCGCATTACATGCCCATATCATGACAACCGAGTTCAGCAGCTATATATATAGACTATAACCTCAATTAAAATAGAATACAAAAAGTATCATGTATTCTGAAACAGGTATTTTTGCCCAAAAATGCAAGTAAAACCGCGGGGAACAGTTAGAGATTAATAAAACAAAATCCACAGACAAATATTTATTTATAAAAGTTTACTTACCTACCTAAATAAATACAATTCTGTAATTGAATGTTTATTGCTAATAAAATCCCGGACGCTTACAGACAAACCCTTGAGTAGCAAAAACAAGCAAAAGACAGGAAAAACATTCGAATAGAATCAGTTCAGTGAATCTGAAGTCACAGGGAGCGGCAAAAGTACGCACAGCTTTTAGTTCGCAATTTTCTATCGTAAATTAACAAGATATTTTCAAGAAAGTCTCGAAAAACTACTTTTTCTGAAATTTAGAACTGTTTTGCAAAGGGTCAAAGAAGTATGCAAAACCAATTTGCACTCTAGTTTTACGATTTTTATGGCACTTGGAGTATCTAAAGCAAAGAATAGTTTTTGTTTCTATTTTAGAGAAAACAACCAGAGTCAGTGCTGGTTTATCTCCACTGCGAAGGTAAACTTTGCCCACGTACAATAGTCATTTCACGGAAATAAATAAGAATGTTATCAACAAATATTTGATGTATCCTTCATACATTAAACTCTTCGTTACTCGTGTATTGTGGTACTGTTTAATTTTCCACGAAAATCTAACCTTACAAAAGATTAACATTATGTCCGCGTTTAAATAACACTATCTTTTTCCCGCGGCTTTGCCCGCATGGATGTCGGGAAATATTCCACGGGAACGTACTACTGAAGATTAAAATTACCCTATATGTTAACCCAGGTTATAAACTATCTGCAGGCTTAGCATGACACTCTCTATTTCTTCGAAGAATAGACACGGCTCTTTCTATACAAAGTGACATTTCGTTTCTCAGTTTTTGACATCTAACAATATAAAGTAAGTATAAATATAAAGAAATACCTCGATATCGAGCGATTGAATCCTTAGTACCACACAGGATTCCATGGAATCGTTGCAATCGTTCCGCGAGCGAAATGTACCAGGAATCGGTTTATACGAATTACTAGTTGTAACAATATTTCTCCTTTATTTACAGGTGAGTGAATCTTCACTACTTGAGTGCAGCAGCGGGCGCTACACAGCGTCCGAAACGGTGAGTCCATTTCAAAAGTTATCGTGCTCACACTGGCTCTCCCCAATCACGCCCATCGTGTCATTCAAAATAGTTTGAATACTTCATGTGAACACGCTTTTATTGGCAATGTTTTGATAATTGAACTTTATGTACTGGGGTTGTGGTAACAAAATGTTTGGTCTCTGGTGGAGGTTCCAAATGAGATTTTACTGAATCTGGGTCCGGTGCACAATTTTCACCTTACGCAATTTTTTATATAAACTTCGTTCAAATTCCAAGAATACTCAAGCGAAATATCCAAATGAATCGTCTATTTGTTAGCAAATTTGTTTTTCTAATATTATTTTATACGGAAAACTTGAAGGACCACGAAAGTTGTTCAAAATCGTAATAAGACGAAAAAAGTAAAAGATACGTCGAAATAAAAACTCCAAGAGCTAATCAACAAGACTTTTTCATACTTATAGAAGTATCAAAGCGAGAGTCGTACTCCGCTAAAAGTTGCCGTGTTTTTTTCTGCGGACGCTACACTTGTGTAAATATATATTTTTACTTTTTAATCCAATTTTTACTTCTTTTCCCGGAATAGCCCCAATATGGCGTTTACAAGTGTTGTAGTTAAATATGATAAACTGAACTTCCTGAAACGTTACGTAGAAAGAATTTATTGCTGGAGAATCATCCGCAGTAGTGTTGTAAAAATATCTTATGAGGTTTGTTGTTCATGAGAAAGAAGCCGGGCAATAAAAATGATTAATATTACTAAAAAAGTTTACGGTTACGTTCTGTATTGACGGAGCTTAATAACTAAAAATAAAACGAAGCATACATAAAGGTGTGCGTACATTAGTAGGCGCGGGGCCGCAGCGCATCGTTGAGTTTTTATTACGATACCTACATAACTGTGGGTTCGTAAAATGTATAGAAGTGATTCGTGTGGATTAACGCGCTGCAGTGCGCCCAGCTGCGGCCCGGTATAATGTAGTCGTACCTTTAGCTAGGAATATAAATAATGACGTATCTATATTAACTTTCCTAAAGGGAACTCTAAGTAAGTAGATGTTTTGGAGCTTAGAAGATAAGATAATACAAAAACCTGTAGCATTTTTAACAACTTCATTCATAAAACATGTAAAGGAAAAACCGTAGACCAAAAATCTGATCAGTCAGTTGTTTCAAAGTAAACCACGATTCGACCGAAACCGGTGCAAACAAAATCTAAATCATAGCAAAAATATTGCCTGCAGCAATCGAAAAATGTAATTCAGCAGTCAGAGTCGGACGCATCGGGCCTCCGCGGGCACTCAGCCCTCCCCCGCATCTGTTCACGGTTCGGATCCAAAGACTAATTACGGCCGAGTTTTTACCACCTCACTCTAACATGTTCCCATTGCACCCGTCGGCGAAAAAGTCCAAATGTAACTCCAATGAATTTAAAACTCTCGCATACTGATTCAGTGTCCAATATTCCCTGCAGTCAACCCTCCATCTTCAACGTTCCGCTAAATTGAAACTTAAAAACCACCCACTAAGATTCAAGTTCCTACTCAAACGTCCATCTCTGGGAAATTAAACTACCGCAATCAAGCTATTTTAAACTCTGATGTAAATAATATTAAGTCCAGGTTTATCTTGCCAACGATGAACCATTTTCGAGCTGGTTAAATCTCGAGATTCGTTCGTACACCTCGAGTTTATAATTACTAATAACTGTAATTATATCATTTATAGTTGTTTAGTTTCAACATCGCTTATTACTTTTATTTAATACGAAAAGTAAGTTTATGTATTAATTTAAAAATTATGCTTTATTCATTACTCTTAATAATAGTTTCTGTCCTTAAGTTCTATTTAAAGGTTCATAAAAAAGCGTCTTAGATATTAATTATATCTACGCTGAGTGCGCTCAGCACAAAATACCGTGTAATATAACACAAATAAAGATATACGAATATGTTTTATTGAAATATGACAACACTTCTGTGAATCGACATGTAGGATATGCATCGAATGAATGCTGAATAATTAAATCGCAATCAAATTCTACAACCTGTTTGGGAATTCCAAAAACCAACGTAACTGGACTACGATGTAATTGTACTTGGGAATATATGAGTGGAAAGAATTTCATTTAAAAATAGTAGAGCCAGCTTCGGACGATCGCGCGCAATTTGTTCGCCGTATGTTTACCAATTAGCAATGAGATCGCGTTTCACGTACAACTATCTTATTCCTTTTTTTACTTCCATTCGATATTAGATTCAAGAAACCCTTCCGGTGCGCTGCTCTGATCTCCTCTATTCGAATGTTCGCGGAATAAGAGATGAACTTAGATTGTAACGAATCGCTCGGTTTTATTTGTAGTTACAATTTCGATACGTACGTTTCTATTCGATTGCAGCGTATGTTTCGATAGCTGAGTTTATATTTAGGTAACCGTGTTGTTCAGCGACGCCGATTATTCCCTCGTATGTATGTATGTTGTGTGGCAGCATACAGGCAGATAACAGTCTCAATTGCAGAGCCGCACTCGTTGGATCGCCTCACCTCGCGCACGCCGAGCCTCGACGAGTTTTTGAATTTTTAAATTACTCATTGTGCAATGGAATGTTGCCAGACGCATTCCCTCGTACGGGCACTGCTCATGCGATCGAATGTGCACCCAAATCCGGGGCCCTACGTCTCATAATACAACGGCAGTCCCGTCTTCGTTGGAACGTTTGGAGGCACGCTAGGTGATATGCTCGCAAGCCTAGAACGACGTCCCCCTGGGTGTGATACTAACGAATGTCGTCCTAAATTTTTGATAGATAAAGTCGAAATATCAGTGACGCCTGATTGCACGCTTAGCATACTTCTCGCAGACTGTTCAGACCATTCCAGTGCTCTCCCACGTAATCCGTACCTTAAGTCACGTTTGTGATACTGTACCAGTTCCACAGACGGAGTATGAAATTTAGAAAAATTAAATGCAGCTTCTGAAGCAGGTGCGCAGTAAATACCTGTATAATATTATGCAGCCTGACGTCTGCGAGGTTTGTCGTCTTGCGAGTTAAAGTTTAAGAATATCGTGTGCGAAGATCATTCACCTGGAATGCAACTAGATAAGCGTAACTGTATAGGGCGTTAACAAAGACAGTCGAGACGCTCTCGTAACCAAGAAAGTTATTCCACTTACGGCGACTGAATCCACCCACGACTGCTCAATTGCTCGTATTTTCTGAAACTGCTTTGTTAATATGTTATATTGTTGAGATTTAACTATATGTTTGTTGTTCGTAGTCGCTTGGTACTTCCCTTTCAAACATTTCTCTATAAGATTTCAAATAACACAAGTGCTTTTAATACATAATACCAGCAATTTTAGCAGCGGTGTAACCAGTTTTAATTATTCAAAATTACAACTCTCGCAGTTAATGGCTGCTAACACATCTACAATTTATTATCGAGGTAGGTACCTGTATCATGCATCTAAAGGCAGCCTCTTTAACGCATACACGCTGACCATTGTCTTTCATACAAATAATCGTCGAAGTCATCGACAGAACCCGTTCCACACGGCGGCGTACCGCGTCGTAGAATGTTATTACCTCGGTACCCGGGAAGCGCAGGCGCAACTGCGTGCGAGCGAGACAACCGACGAAGAAAGTTGGGAGAGTGAGAGAGATGGTCGCCGTGGGAGGAACCAAGGGGTCAGCGAAAGTGCATTGCCACGGCCGCAGTGCACCGCACCCGATGGGAAAAGTTGTTCTCCGAGCGCGTAGAATATCCACTAACAATGGGAAATTTTATTGGAAATATCATGATGTATGCTCGAACACCGCTGTTACAACAGTTCTGATTACAAGACCCACGCGGAACTAGTCACTCCGTGTTATTTACTTAATAGCTTCAATTTTGTGACTCGTTTCTGAACAGTCGATACAGGTGTAGGAAATATATCGTTTTGTTTTTTTTCGGTCAGTGATCACGTGACAAGTGTTGAGAAATCCAGTTTAGTAAGTTTCAACAATTCTAGCTTTAATCATACATGTCTCGGCAGGTTAAAGGAATTTCAAAGCAGCCCAGTTAACGGAGGGGGGAATTTAAAAGTATAAAATAATGTTCTGAAAAATCTTGTTAATTCATAATGAAGGCTGATACACGGCGCACAGAAAGAGCACCCTCGCTCCAGTTTCAATTTAAAGAAAAGGTAAAAATGAAGCGTGTCAAGTGGGGTTCCGTACTCTCGGCCAGAGAGTGGGCCTGTTCCCTGTCTGAAACAAAGAGGGCATTTTTCGACATAACTTCTCCTTTCTTTGAGAACTTTCGAATCACCTGAGATTTGCACCCTTGAAGTCGATGGTTTGTCTCATTTGATTCTGGTTTTCGAATTTCGAATCTGTTTTATGCTTTTATTTTTGGAAACTCCATAACTCCAACTCGTGTCGCTGTTGATTTATAATAACAGACAGGTTAGTGCAGACTATTTCACCACAACAAACGGCCCAGCATCTCAGTATCGATTCGAGTAAAGTTCCTAAACTCATAAGTTACTTAAGAAGCATTGAAGAGCCTCGCGAGAACGAACCTAACGTTCAGGTGGGTCTGGATTACTCTATAAGGTTCTAGTTTAATATGCAACGAATTTAATAGTTAATGTTCGCGACGAACCAAGCTCGTGTGCTCGCAAATTACTACACACTTATTCCCAAGAGGGGCTTGTTGTAGATTTATGTTTGTATTTCAACTTGCTGACACAGGTCGGCACTACAGAATCTGATTCGAGTCGTTTTGCATGCATCGCGAGTATAATTGGCGCGGACGAGTGCACGTAATCCTATTTTTCTGTTCGCGGAGCTTCGTGTGTTGTTTTGTTTGGTAGGAACCAAACGTTCCTACGTTGGTCTTCAATTATGCTTGTAGGTTGGGTAAAAAATTAAAGACTTAATTAGGAGAATATGAAAAAAAAACAAAAGTTCAAAACAGAAATCACAGTCATACACTATATAGTATATATATATAATATATATATATATATATATATATAGTATAATTAGGATATCTTAGTAGTAATTCAACAAAAATAATTATAGGATAAGGATCGAACCCTCTCCAATTTATTCCTTTCAACTAAACGACCTAAAATATTTTCTCTTATTCTCTATTTACGGGTAATTCCCCGTGATTTTATCGGTTTTATTTTCCTGCTTCATGAAAACCATCTCCGCAGATAGGTCTGCACTTTATTATCGCAGCAGCACATAATCAGCCTATAATGTTCCCACTGTTGGGACACAGGCCTTCTCTCTGTGAGAGCGAGTGGGCCGTAATCCACTACGCGGACCCAGTGCGGGTTGGTAGATGACACATGTCTTCGAATTTTTAGTTCTAGGACATGTCGGTTTCCTCTTGACGTTTTCCTTCACCGTTTTGAGAGCAGTGGTGATGAAATAATTTACACGTAAAGCACCTGTCTGGGTTCGAACCTACGGCCTATAACTCGTAAGTCGCGGCCGTTACCACTGGGCCATTTCTACCATTATCGTAGCAATATTCAAATTTTACGCCTTAATAACAGCCCACACGGATTATTATATAGGGATACCTACTAATGTCATTAATTATGATCCTCTAGTACCAGTAAATACCACAAAAGCAAACTAAAATAAAAAAGTTATAAATACTTTTGAACATAATTTCTCCATTAAAATATAAATTCATTAACCCTTAAGTTGGTAGATTTTAACTTTTTTATGTTGATAAAATTGTTGGCAGTAGATAATAGGTTCTTGAAGTAGGTTATAGGGGAAGTATTTTTAAGTCGCGTAAAACTTTAATCACGTCTGCTAATTGAATACGGGCCAGGATCGCCTAAAGCTGCTTTAGGCGAAAACTCATGTTTTAGAAAAGTTTGAAATCATGTTTCGGAACTAGAGTGTGTTTTTCTTAACTTGTCTTGTTTGGTAAACAAACACAGTACGAAATTCGAGCTTCATCAGGTCTATAGGTATATGTAGATTGAGTGATATAACTGTTATGTCTATGCTTATAAGGTAGCTGACTTCAATCAGCTTCTTCTCAGCCTTCATCCTTATGAGGGCTGAGAATTTAGTCCTCGGGTGAGGACTAAATTCTCATTCTACCCAAGTGTCTGAATTCTGGACGGACTCTATGAGCTTGTTTTAACTCCCCATCCCCATAAAATCCCCATCAGTACACACAAATAAAAATCTATAGCTACGAATATTAAAAGTCTGTAAGTCTATAAATATATAAGTTGTAAAAAGTTTGCCAACTCTCTAATTTGGGCACAATTAACGACCAATTATGAAATAATTCATCTAACAACAGATTACATATTCTTTGCGAATATTTCTACAAGTTTTTAATTAAAATTCTTTCGCAGAAGCTGAAATAATCGTTAACGGTCTGCTGATAATTTCAATTTCCTATTTCAGTCTTCTTAAGCTATATGAGTATATTCCTTGTTGTTACTTGATGAGTTTGAAATTAGTCTCATGCATATTCTTGTACTCTGTGAAAGCTAATATGAACCGTACAAAAAAAGGTCTAAAAAAAAACTTTTACAAAAATAAAAAACAACCGACACCAAAAAAAGGCCTACACAAAGTGAAAAATAATTTTATTTTCGAAAATCGGTGTCTTAACTGTATTTTACTTTTTGCCACCAACTGTCGAAATTAATGTAATTTTTACTTTGTAGTGTTTTTTTGGAAGTCGGTGGTTTTTTTCTCAAAAATATTTTTATTTTTCACTTTTTAGTGGGTCAATTACCTGCCGGGGTCGCGGGAAGGTACTTATGGGTCACCGAGGCCCCCGCAACACAGGCAACAGGAAGGAATACGGGTGGGTTTTAGTCAGTAAGAGTCTGACACGCCCTCCCGCTCCGCCCAGAGCGGGAGAAGTTATTTGATGATTTCCCACACTCAAAAAAAAAAAAAAAAGTGGGTCAATTTGTCATTTCTCTAAGTTATAATAGCCTAATGTCAACTGTTCATCACCTTTTATAAAATATTGCTTTTCCCCATGCAGGAACGTTATTTGTTGGCGAGTTCTCCTGGTAAGCACCAGGAGAACTGGAGCTGATGGTGAAGTCACCATCATCTCCGCTTCACCATAATTATGCATTGTGACGAGCATAAATTGCTTGGCAACCTTGGAAATAGTTATTATTAAGTAGTTCCTGTAGCCATCTGTAGTCTTCATCATCAGTTCCACTTCACCAAATGGTGCTTTCGAGAGCAAATGCACGAGTTACTATAAAAAAAACCCAAATCGCTCTATAGGTGTGCCTCTAATTCTGAAGATTTCCCTCGATTTCCATGGCATCCCCAAATCAGATTCTGACTTGGTTACAGTGGGACTACCTCGAGAGCAAACCCTTTCAAACAAAAAATGAATTTTCAAAGTCGGTCCACAATTGACGGAGAAATCTGTGAACATACATAAAGGTCACCATATAACGTAATTTTCTTATTGAATAGGTATTAATGTATAGTTATTATGACGGCTCCTT
The DNA here is from genome assembly GCA_905333075.3 of Atethmia centrago. NCBI lineage: Eukaryota > Metazoa > Arthropoda > Insecta > Lepidoptera > Noctuidae > Atethmia > Atethmia centrago. The sequence continues at coordinate 21,024,947 of HG995374.1, read as the reverse complement.
ACAAATACATACAATCTTCTTTGTTCTTGGCTAATGTTTCTGTGATGACAGTTAAAACAGAGATTTAAAGTCCTCATCAAAACTTTTGCTGAAGGGAACCACAGACCAAAACGTCATCTGTGTATATATGTTTTTGTTTTTTTTTTTAAGCACTCAATTAATTTCGATATCATTTATATGGGACCACCTCTGAAGTAAAAAATAAACATCAAAATCAATTGACGGACGTATCGCTTATTAAATATACAAAAAAAAAAACATACCTACAGTCGAATTTAGAACCATCTCATTTTTTGAAGTCGGTTAAAAACTTACTACAATCAGAAACAACTAAAATAAGACTTCTCCAGTTTATTTCTATTACGTCTGGGAACATCTCCTGAGATTCTGTTACATAAATGTCAAAGTTCTATTAGTAAATAAAGGCAGTATATACATATCCACTTCGTAACAAAATGGTGTCGCCTACAAAGTATGAAAAACCGTCGCGTTTTTCATTTTCTATGTAACCTCGGTAGACCACTCAACGCGATTCCTTTCATAACTATGACAGTTGTCGTACCGGGTGGGCTTTCAAAAAATCTATTCATTTTGACCTCAAGACGACACGGGACTTAATAACTGTGGGCTGGGGGGAGCCGAAAACGGCGGCGAGTGAGGTTCGCATCATCATTACGATTTAATTTCAGGGTAAAGCGGCCGTGACAAAGTCTACCGTGCCATTATTCCGTTCCACCTCGCAGGATGTTTAATAAACAAATGACGTGGGGCTTCATAATGACGCCCAGGGTGCTACCTCCTCTCGTCTTTTAGGGCCCATTTTAAAGTTACCGTCATGAGCTGTGTATATTTTACGGATGCGATATCGGACAACCTCAATGACACCTTTCAGCGCCGCCGACGCTGATAAAAATTAACACTGAGTTATATTTTTGTCTCGACATTTCGTTGCTATCGTGCCTATATGTTGGCACATAAATTCTCCTCGAACATTTTTGTGTGAAATCTCGTAGCTTTTTTATTCAGCGTCCCTCAAACTCTAAATTCGAATAATTACTCCAAAGATTTTGTTCCCTAGGAGCTGTAAAATCGGAAATGGAGATAACAAGCGTTTTGCCTGCTCCACAATTCCCCTCTTACTAATTTATTCGTGGAAGTTCTTGTCATTATAGTCGTATCTAACATCATTCGCGGGCTTATACTTTATCCGTTTAATACCCCCGGCATATGGGATTGAGCTATATAATTTACTTGAGAATTCATCAATTTACTTATGGGACTTAACATCCGTGTATATTGTTACAAGAATTAAATAGGATTACAAGTTTTTCTGTTGTACCATTGTTCCTGAATTTCACACGACTTCGACGGTATATTGAGTTCCTCAGTGAAATAAAAATCCATTGCAATCCTACAAGGTGTCAGTAAATGTCATAAGTCATAACATGTATTGTTTACATTATTTACAAATGGGTTCGATACTTTCACAAACATTAGCACCTGTCACCGTGTCGCTGTCTTAATGACAGTATTTATAAGGAAAACTCGGCCGAACACGAAAATACAATTTGGTGAAAGGTAGAAGTTGTCACAGTAACGCGAGTGAGACATTAGGCGGGCGGGGCGTCACGTGACACCAGGCCGCCCTCCGCGCTTTGCCTACGATACACCACAAATGACTGAAAAACAATGCTCACCTAATGTGTATGTTTACGTTCCGAGAACTGTGTTCAAACGTTCAAGTCACACACTGCACTGTACACAAAATACTAAAATACTACAATTCTCTTATTTTTGGACATATTACCTACTGATTTTAGTTTTCGCATGCGTGTGCTTTCTGATGTTATAAGCTTGACAATATTATATTTATTATTTAACTTAGAGTTGGTTTTACTACCGACAAATTGTCGACATTACCTAACTTAGGTACAATTCTAGAAATATACTCTTTAACTAAAATGAAACTAGAAATATCAAAGTCAAATTATGACACAATCGTACTTTCACGATTTCAGTTATAATTGTCGGTTTTGCGTCCATTAGTTATCAATTTGGACTTACGTCGCGTGGTGACTATAATCTAGCATCGATAAAAGCGGCGATTAAACCAACAAAGGATTAATATATGACGAACTCGGCCCACGGGGCCCATGGCCAGCAAATCGTAGCCATCCCCACAAATTTACCCACAACAAACCTCCTCGTGAGAGCCGGAACGAAGATTAATCGCCGGTATACGGGATTACGGTAGTTGCGGTGGACCCACGTACCTATAACTGTTCACAGAAAACCTATTATAACCCCTAACAGTAACAACTCTAAGCTCAAATTCCCATGATACATCCCACCAGAAAATCTAGGCCCAAAGGCATTCATTCCTTAAACTTCTCTATTTAACACGGTTATTTCATTATAGTTTAATGTTAGGTAAAGCTTCTTTAATATATCACCTAATTTTGGAGCAACATCATCATTTACTTTTGTGATAAATCGTGTAAATTATTTTATGGAACTTTTGGTACATCGCTTAAGCTACACTTTCTGGTCATTAAGAGAAACAAACGAGAGTAATGCCTACATGTGTAATTCAAAGTACTAAAACTATTTGCTCTAAGGCATTATAAATCAGATGGTCTTGTCAGAGCCTCAATAAAAAGTTTAGACTTCAACTGACAAAATCTCTAAAATCAAGGAATACGAGCAGCTCCTACGAATATGTCACAAGCAAGGGGCAACGTACGAAAAAAATAACAAAGCATCGGAGAAGAGGTCCGGATCTCATTTAGACAAATCGCTCGTAGCGGTCAGGTCAGATACCAATAACAAGGGGCCACACGTGCTATTGTACTCCATGTCGTCATTAGGCCGCTTCCGTATAACTTAACAACTTTATCTTTGCAGTATACCCCACCCTTATTACAATACTATACGGCATAAATTTGAATGTACCGTATAAATTGGCGAGAGTAAGCCCAGAGTCCCAATAACGGACGTCGGAGGGACCGACGACGGATCCGATACAACGGCGGGCGCCGATTTCTCTCCCCAATAAATTGTTGCTCTTTGTATATTATTATCTTTATTGTTGGAATAATTACTGCTAGTCATTATAGTTGTTATGATATACTGAAACATAACATAAGTCTCTTTCAATTTTTCAAACGGGGTATAAGTACTTTGATCTAAGTCAGGGATTCCCATAGTGGTCGATATCGACCCATTGGGGTCGAAATCGGTTTCTCAGGGGAACGAAAACTGATTGTGGGGGTCGACGAGGTCTTAAAACCGACCCCTATTAATTAGCACAAGTTCTTCGTTGAAACTTTCAAGATACTGTATAAGTTGTGTTACGTGTACCGTGTACTTGTTATAAGAATGACTAATATTTTAGTAGGAAATTGTTGTACCTACTTTAAAAAAACTTAACGAGTCTATAAGCGTGCACAAGTTCGTACAATATGAAAAAAATAAGCTATGGGGTCTGAAGTATCAGTTCATTTTGAAAAAGGGGTCTCATGCCCTAAATAGTTTGGGAATCCCTGATCTAAGTAGTATATTGATGTAAGAACCAAGTACTTTGACCAATTGTTTTCATTGTAGGTTCTCCTGGCATTTGTCAAAAGCTTATTGTCAGACTTAACATAATTTAAACTTTTCTTGTTTTTTACTGTAAAAGCTTAAATCTTAACTTATAATTAGGTGTTTAGTTTTAAAATACAGTAGCATCCAGTCTTATATTCCAGTCGGGACTATTTAATTCCGTATTAAAACACACGACGGCACTGCTCTACAGCAAAGCAAACGGCGACTTGTTACGTTTTAAGTCAATTATCCAACAGACTACGAATCTGCAGAACTAAAATATATTATAATACTCAAAAATGCTATATTTTAGTAGAAAAATATTTTTAACACACTGATTCTTTACTTATGGTTAATAAAGCTGCGACGGCGGAGATCGTCAACATTTACACAGTCTCAATCAAATTCGAGATCCATTTGTAAATTTCATTGCACTCAAAACTATCTTCATTTAATAACATCAAAAAGCAATTATTAGCCAAGTTTGCATACAAATCTACTGTTGAGACGCTAAAACGAAACGTAATATAATCCTGGGTGACTCTACTTACTTAATTCAGCAGCTCCATAATAAAACACGCGACAGACTATCTCGAGAGTAGCGCAAACTCGGACTTGTTGCATTTAAGTTAATTAATCCAGGGGCTAGATCAGATAAAGTCTGACTCGAAGGACCAACCTCTCAGATTGCCTTATGCCGTCCCCGCACCACATAATGTTTGCAGAAAACATGTCCCTTACTAACTTTGGTTCGCTATGAAGTTTAGACGTATGAAGTAGCTTCTATTTCTAGAAATCCTGTGCATTAGTTTGCAGTGAGCTTGGATTTAATGAACTCGGTACTTAGCTTTGAGTTAATTAATTTATGCTCTAACTTTTATTTGAAAAATATCTTAACTTAGCAATGATTAGGTAAATTCCAAAGAAGTACTCTACAAGAACAAAACTTCCCAATTAAAGTTTATAAATAATTGATCATTTTAATACAAGCTAGCTTTTACAGGCAAAGTTGTAGAATTCAAAAGTATGGCTGCCAACCGAAATAATTACTATTTCGTAGCAAACATTTCTCGAAATACCTTATTGGAACCGATCCGATTCCGGAATAATGTTTGTCTACAACAAACAATGTGTTGCCTTTCTTTTTTGAGGAAAAAGCAATCTAAGGATAAATATTATATCAGTTTACGGCAATCGGTCAAAGTTTCCTTCATGATTTAGGAAATGGGACCTTTATAGTTTTAGTAGATGGTGGCGAAAATATCATTTTTCTCCTTATTCTAGAGTACAGCTATCAGCTATTTCGGTGATAGAAAAAGTTTTTGACTCAGACAATCTACGTGGAAATGAATGTTTAAAGACAGCGGGGTTATTTTATAGGTTTTTTTACTGCGCAATATTTTAAAGGAAAATCTTTAGATGATTTAAGATTTAAGGTTTTTTTATTTCTTTTGTTAGCTTGTTTTATTTTCTACATAAAAGATGATAAATCCTTCGATATTCATCAAGATTTTTTTCTTATCAAACTCAAGATTGTGAATGTAAGTAAGTTACCAGGTGAACTCAATACTGCCAAGTGCCAGCTTAAAAATACCTAAATCCATTAAAACTTCGTTTAAATATAGGTATCAAAAATATATCGGTAAATCAAACTCACGCGCCATTTGGTAGCAAAAGAGGATTTAATCCCTAAATTTCACTTGGAGATGTCTGTACCCGAGGATTCTGAGAGCGTGCGAAGCAGCTTAATCCCTTCTTAGCTGAGTCAAGGAATTGGGAGCTCATACAAACTGCCTCTTGATTCTGCGAACTGGATAGTATATCGGTACAATTATGTGCTTGAAAAATTGCTGAATGAATTTTAAACGTGGGGTCGCTTCGGTTGTTTAATCTTGAGTTCTATTTTTATAATATTTTTTTTTAGTGTGGATTTCATCTACTACCATCTTTGATTTGCTAAACAAATAGCTGATTACCTATTTTTTTGTAATTAACACGTAATATAATGAATTTAAACTCCTTGTATGTTTCGTAGATACAAAAACGGTTTCTCGGAATTTGTTATAACAGTAAGCTTTTCATCTTCTTATAGCGGTTCATTCGGTTCCCAGTATGATTACGTGTCGTTAATACTCGACAAACATTTTAGCGACCCAAAGAGGTTACTTTATAACCTACAAGTTACGGGTAAGATCATCAGTAGATTAAATTACTCTACAAAAATTAAATTCAAATTACCAAAAATAAAAACCTGAAATTCAACCTCCACGTTCAGATTATGGAAATTTCGCGTGAAATTTTGCAAACAAAGGGCCAGATAATAATTGCTTGTGTAATGTTGTCTGGGCATGGTATAATAATATCGAGGTCATTCTGCTAACGTAGAATCACAAAATACAGAAGGTCAGCTCCATACAACCAGCGAAAACATGCTGGCACACATGACGCGTATAACATACAGTAATATTTTGGCGCGTGGCCAAACCGCCATCTTGTTTTTACAATACATTTCACAAAACAGTTGCACAAATGTTTACCTACAGCGCCCCCACGTCAACGTCATTCAAGCGCTAAAAGATCCTTGCAGCAGTGTAGGTACGTACGGAGACTTCTATCTCAAACAACAATCGCGAGTGCACTTGCACTCGCTGCGCGTAAAGCGTGTCTATGTGTGTGTGCGTTTTGGGTCGTTATATGGTGCCGACCTTCTGTACATATCTATTTAGTGTTAAAACGAACAAGTGAAATTAAGTCTGGAGGTTATTTTCAGGGAAAACGAAGTTCCTGCCGTCATTGTCTGATAAGTTGTTTTTCTCTAGAGACATCTTCGATTTGGTGATTCAGATGGTAATGACTGGAAGGTATTTTAAATTAGTGCCTTGATGGGAGCCTACTAACGCTTTCAGTTAAACGTTTTCCGGGCCTCTTTTCAGGGTTAGAATTTCGTAAGCGTTCTTGCCTTCATTCGTTGTTGGAATATAGTCGTATTTTGAAAAGTCTACCCTCTAACAGTCCACTGCTAGACACAGGCCTCTCCTAGGCTGCGCTACTACACCCTGTCCTCCGCCTTCCGCATCCAGTCTGTCCCAGCCACCTTGTTAAGGTTGTCGGTCCATCTAGCTGTGGGTCGTCCCACACTACGCTTGCCGATACATGGTCTCCACACTAAGACTCGTCTGCTCTACCGGCCATCGGTCCTGAAAAGTGAAAAATTGCTGTAATTTGCAAAAAGCATCATCAATGACATCGGTGTTCTCATAAGAGTACAGAAAAAGTTTGGTGGATCTTTTGATTCAGGTTGTAGGAACAATTCCAAAAGCCTAAATAACTCATGAACCACAATCAATCATGATTAAACAAAGTGAACCGTAGTTCACTTTGTTGTTCAACCTGTTTAAAAATGCACACCAGAACGAGTTTGTGGCCCTTAAAGTAAAGTAAAGTTCAAATGTTGGTACAGGGGAATGAAACTCAACTTCTAATTTATACCTACCCTTACGAGAATATTAAGGGTGAGATTGTTTAGATATGTGACGTCATGAAACGTACCGCCGCGTGACGTATGTGAAGTAATTAGCACGTGCAAGATAGGCCAGTGCGGGTAATATAATTAGTGTTCCCGTATGTTTAAACTTATTAAGTGTCCTATAACAAAGTTTCGAAGTGTATTGTGATTTGATAATGGAAATTGTCAGCATATAGGTCAGACCGAAAGCTTAGAGAATTTTGGAAAATATCATCATCTGCCTAGCCTTTTCCCAACTATGTTGGGGTCAGCTTCCAGTCTTACCGGATACAGCTGAATACCAGTATTTTACATGGAGCGACTGCCTATCTGACCTCCACAACCCAGTTACTGGGTAACACGATACCCCTTGGTAAGAGTGGTTGTCACTTTCGGGCTTCTGACTACCGACTACTAGTAACGACTGTAAGGATCTACAAATAACAGCCGGGACCAACGGCTTAACGTGCTTTCCGAGGCACGGAGGGGTCATGGTATGTAAAGATCACCCATCCACGGACCGACTGCGGCAAGCGTAGCATAACCTGATTGATCGACCCGTGCGGCTGTTATTAAGTAGCCATTATCCCCTCAGAATTTGAAAATTTAGGAAAATATAACAAAGCATTTTGTGATACTAGAATTATGTAGAATGGTTTGAGTTATTTTTTAATTCTCTAAATCCCCGACAAAAATAACACGAAAGCTACAACCGCAAACTATTCAGCGCCTAAATTTTCCATTTAAAAAATGCTTCTGTAGTACACAAAATGTTCTAACAAAAAGTATCCAGCCTCCCAATTAACACAATCCAACTTTGTCGTGACGGTTTCAAGATAAGACTGGGAAAAATGTAATGGATTGAAGTCAAACTTGCCGTGAAAAATGTTACTCAATGGGGGAGATAATTTCTTCGGAGCAAAGAGAGAAGTGTATTATAATATTTCTGTGAAAAATTATCCGCGAGCTAAAGGTTTCATCAGACAAAGTTGCCGCAATAATTTAGCGTCATTTGTTTCCGTTGAATATTTATTAGCCGATCCGAAAACAATGACCGTATGAAATTCAATGTTCGAATTGAATGACATGTTTGTATTTCCGAAAAACGCGTTTTATAAACTTGGTTACCGCACACTTGCAATTCGCATAAAGGATATTATTTAAACATGAACATTTTCAGTGTTATGAATATTTTTTGGCCTAGACCGGTCCCATATTTATATAGAAAGCTTTTAAAGTTCAATTCATTAGTTTTAGTCATTTATTCAAACTAGGCTGAGAATCAGCATTTATTGAACGTCAAAATTACATAAGATAATCCCCCAAAAATGGCCGCCCTTCACCACTTCGGAGTGCTTTAGCTGGGAAGAAGTGGCGCAACAAACTTCCCAGCAGCACAGTTGTCTATTCAGTTAAAAAAATACATTACACAACACAAAACATTAAATAAAAAAATAATATTTGCCATACCTATGTCAGCTAGCACAGGCCACTATACCGACCAACAAAAAAAAAACATTGAAAATTATACTCAAGCAGAAATAAAAAAATAAAAACGTTAACAGACTTAATACCAAAATAAAAGACTCTAGACATAAAGGGCGTACTCGCTTACAGCTATAGCTGTAACTCGAAGTCACAAATGATAAACTAGCACCGATCGAAGTAAAGTAAATAAACAGTTAATTACTAATATCAATAACAAAACCATGGTCAGCAAGACGACCAGTCACAAGACAAGCAGCACCCGCTCACGAGCATAACGCAAAGATCAGCTATTACACCCCTCGCCATATTTGAGGCATTTACCTACTCATTGAAGTAAATACATATTTTCGATATTTTAAATGTTAAAACGTTTACTACCGTATGTAGGAACTTTTAAGAGAGGGCAGAAAATAGGTCTATTTCACAGAAATTAAAATGTTACAGAAAACCCTCTGGAACAAGTTTATCAGTCAGTTAAAAATGCTCAATTAAATCTTGAACACCAACAGTTATTTTCGAGAAAACTATAACCTCTTTAACGTACAAAAATTGCTGTGCTAGTTGCAATTATACTCGTAAGTTAAACTCAGATAATAATAATCCCGCGGGCAAAAGTACTAGAACCTCGTAAAGCGCGATATTTAAATTCGCCGCGGAGACAACTTTGCCGCCAGCGACAATTCAATTACAAGTAATAGCCTCTGATTCATGTTTGTATTGCTAATTAGTCGCCGGCTCAAGTTTTGTCACTCCTCACTTAGTGCCGCGTTCCCACCCAATGTACCCGCTGTTCTCTTAAATAGATTGTTCTTTGTCGACTGCGGCTCAACGTTAAACAAGGTCCGCTTTTGTTTGCCCTCAAATTAAAGTACGTCTTTTCATCTTGTATTAAACTTCGCTGTATTAAATCAACCCTCTCTCTCTGTATATGGAAAATTATTTATTTATATACAGTGTAACCTCTGGATATGTGAGAAACTCTGGTTTTTCTGTTCTGTCAATGAGGTCCCGACATTTTTGCATTGAAATACCTCTGTGACTGGCAATAATTAAACCTTTAGAACTGAGAATGCCTATAATTATAATAATAATTTATCATTTTGAATATTGGTTTGGACAGAAAATACTTATGCATTTTTAATGAACATTTTCACCTCTATAAATGAAAAAACGGTACATTTCGACCTGTCTTAGCCGGCTCCTGTACATAAGACAACTGTCATATTAAACCTGACTATTTTGGAAACTGGGTAACTGATAAATAATAAATATTTCTACGTTTAAAATGATAAATAATCCTACGTTCCTTGAGATCCCACTTATCCTGGTTACACTGTATTATGTCCCCAAGCTCGACAACGCAATGATAGATCAACCTAAAAAAACACGTAAAAATGTTTTTATTGATCCCCATCCATAGTTATCAGATAGTTCGAAAGGGGTTTAGGGTAACAATGGATTGTAAGGATAAGTTTATTCAACAAGCGAATTTCCTTGTGGTAGTTGGGACAAGAAGGAAAACCACAAATCGACTAAATATCAAAGGGTTGGTGAAAGCCAACTTTGTGAAAACACGGTAGGTGAAAGTTATGTAAGTCGCAGCGGACCTTAACAGAAATAAGCATTTGGACCAATAGAAGAAAACTTGTAAATCCTGTGGTGGGACCGCAAGGTACACGCGACCTGGGTATTAGGGGCTCAGCGCGACCCGGCTTCTTACTGTCCTGTAAATAGCCTTAGTTAACGTACAGGTACTGGTTAACAAGATTGTTTTGTGAGTTCTGTGGTTCCGTGTGTACTTGCCCTTTGAAAATTTCTTGTTTCGGTAAGTTCTGAGTTGTGGTAATCTTAGTTTATTTGAATGACGAATATGATTTTGACAGCTTAAATTAGTTTTCGTATACCTACTTGTTTCGCGACCTTAACAATTATTATTTATTATTATATTTATTTATTTAACAGTTTATGTACACACATATAAACAGACTAGAAGAAAGGAACAGAAAAATACGTACAAAGGTGATGCTTATTTCTAATGAAATCTCTTCCAGCATGCCTGCGATAGGACAGTAGACATAGAGATGTAGACAACGTGTGTAAGGTAAAAGAGAAAACAAAATACATAAAAACAAAATAAAACTATTCACTAATTTAATTATACAATAAGAGAATATACTTACATAAATATATACTTCTAAAATAAATATCACTAAAATACTTATATACTTATAATTAATAGTATAAAATAATAAATACATAATATGCAACTATGGCAAAGTGGAAAGATAGTGTTCTTTCACTCTTCTTTTAAAAACAGCAACAGTTTCGCAGTCCCTAATGTCAGGCGGAAGTGAATTCCACAGCCGAACCGCGTGCACAGAGAAGGAGTAGGAGTAGAAGTCGGTAGAGTGGGGAGGGGATTTAAGGAGATTTCTAAGATGCGACCTGCAAGGTGCATCAGAAGGACGGGCGAAGGAAAAACGTTCCCGCAGATAGGATGGCGTACTAGGATTATGAAGGATGTTAAATAGCAGACACAATATCCGAGAGTTCCTGCGAAGACGAATGGGGAGCCACTTGAGAATCTTGCGAAAGTTAGAAACATGATCATACTTTTTAAGGTTAAAAACAAAACGAATGCAGATATTTTGCAAACGCTCAAGTTTATTTAAAAGCTCCTCGGTGGCATTCAAATAACAGGTATCAGCGTAGTCTATGATGGGCTGTATGAGAGTTTGAGCAAGGGAGATTTTGGTATTCAAGGGCAAGAAGCTCTGGAGGCATTTCAACGAATGGAACGTGTAGTGTGTGTATGTATTTTTATAATCATTAAAATCATTAATACATCACTCTCATTAGAGAGATTCTGTAAATACATATTTGTTATGATCGCGAATCATATTTTGATAAATATACAACCTGACACTGACCTGCTAATTGCAAAAAACGTAAAAATAAAAATGAATTTCGCGGTCTACCACTGCGGGTTCACATTAAAGGTCAAAACGTCTCATCACATTTTTTCTTCTCAATAAACAGTCTGTAAATAAAATATGTATTTCCACCACAAATCACTCCACTGGCTCACAAGTGCTTTAATCAAAATATAACCTTAAAGGCTGCGTCCGATAAAACAACGCTGCTTGCAGGTGAAGGGCTCTCGACAGCCTGGCGTGTAATAGAGGGAGCCAGAGAGGATAGCGATGGGCTATTGGTATAGTTAGTAAAAGTCTCATTTATCTGTTGATTTATTATTAAGTGTCAAATCGCTGATCGATTGATAGGTGATGTAGAAAAGTGGAAAAAAATAGGATTTTCATGAAATTCACGCCACCAGGTGGTACTTTGACAAGAGGTTCCGTTCCGACAATGAATACGAAATATATGATGACGTTCATCATTCATTTACGACTAAAGAAAATCTATGCGCTTTGACATTTTTGGCAGGTCCTGACCCGACGTCTCAGTGTTGCCAGAAAACCCTCATTGGAAATATTAAAGAGAGTGATCTTTTCCGAGATTGCCTAATCTCGGAAAAGATCACCTCTATAATAATAAGAGATAAGAATGAGCTGAGAAAATTCAGGATACGAATATTCAACAGATTTCCATACTCTTTCCTTTCACTGATTTCTTACCTCCAGTAGCCGTCACTCACAATCAAACATAAATAAGCACTTTACGAGTCAATTGTAATCCTTATTATTCCTTTGAGTTCAAGATTAAATGTAAATAAACACCGCCGCTTACAAAAATAAATCCGCGTATAGAACCGCGTTCAGTAAAGAAATCGACACACAACAAACTCAATATGATACAGCATCTATCTACTTGTGCTTTACTCTCGCAAGAGGTATGAGGAATCACAGATACACGCTCATAGTTGGTACTATTGTATTGGCAAGCGAGCGGGCCGCAGCGACCTGTTGCTTCGAACTATTTTATTAGCGTGAGTGTGTCGGCGGCCCATTCTTTACGGCTCTTTTGTTGGCGTGCCGTTTAGTCCCACATTGTGCTAGCGCCGACGTGATTGGTCGAGTTTATAACGCAAACACCAGGCATATTTTCCATTTGTGCCACCCTATCCAGTTTTGCTGAAATTCTCAGTTCTGTTGATTTGATTGTGTAATAATTTTGGTCGTTGTTGTCGTGAATTTGGGATAAATTTTAAAGTTCACGCCTTGGGTAGGATTTTGCAGTTGTAATAATGTTCTGTGAAATCTTTAGGGCCTCAAGAACTTAATTTGAAATTTAATTTAGGTTGAGACTCGTAATTGGTTTAGACTGACCTCACTTAGAGTGAACTTGCTGTATAAATAGCCGTAAAAATCGATCTATAAAACGATGCTCGTGTACGTAGTTCTAACAAAACTGCATTGTTCAGCTGCCTCCCGTATGTCAAGATTGTCATCCGGATAGACGCCAATGCGGCCCCCTGCATAAATTGAAGGCTTTGCAGCCGCAACGCTGCCGGGAATTTCCCTCAGGGTTTTCAACACAGAAAAAAAAACTGGATTCATCTCCCACTTCGAGTACTTCATCTATAATTCAATATTCGCTATTACCTCGGACGACTATTTACAATGGTAATTTACGCGACTAATTCGCCGTACGTACACTTGAATGAATAATGGCTGATTTTCATTCGAATATAAAAATTTCAGCAGCAATCTCGATCGTAATGTGCTCGAATAAAACCGAGTACAGCATGCGTCGAACTTGTTACATTTGCATCTACATTACAAATGTAGGTGTAAAAAAAAGTAAATAAAAGTAGGATTTCTTTATGTATTGATTTAGGATCTCCAACAAAAGATGTACACTAAATCAGGTATTAAGTATCTGTACTCCTTCACTTATAGGAGACCGCAGCATGCACAATAACGTTAACAACTAAGCTAACAAAGTTAAAATATTAATGAAACGTAAGATTAGGAAACAGATTATACTTAATTAAGGGACAAAAAAGAAGAAAATGAAACATTTACTGATACTTAAATTCAATTAAATCTATTAAACAATTCTTATATTCAGACAGAGACTCGCAGATGTCTAAATTCGTAGATTTGGCTAACATGTTATATTACCTACAAAGTCTTGGCACAACGGCGTACAGAGGTTAGTTTTTGAGCCAGGGATATAAAATAAATTGTATGGGGAATCCGAGACGGAGTGTTAATCTTTAATGAATTCAAAAGTTCACTGCAATTTATCGTTCCACTCAATATTTTATGAAGGATGACACAGTCCAGTTTCTTTCTACGACTGGTTAGTGTATCCATGTGGTAGATTTTCAACTAAATTTAATGCCTTCGACGATTAATTATTTAAGCAAATAATAAGATACAGCTGTGTTCAAAGTGAATTTATATTTAGACAAAATAACTTAAAGTCCACCGCTTTAATAATGAGAGATAAGATGCTATCTACAAGGTGCGAAAACACTAACTTCATAAATCAATATTGTAGTAGCAACCATGGCTATTTTCTTATTTGTAAAAAATCTGAAATCCAGTGAAGTTCCCACTAGACAATCTTGTAACTTTATATTAAGTTAGGAAATCGTTTAAAGACTACCACGGAGCTCAGACGTCGGGTATCGATGCTTTCTTATTTAAGCCAACTTTACGGACTTAGAATTCAATAAAGCCGCCAACGGAATTTACTTCTCTTTGACTAAATACCTTAAAAGATTAATTAAGATAAACTTTCAGTGGATCCGGTTAATGTTCTAGCGTAAACACTTTAATTTTGCTCTAAATAAATTTGTGCATTAGGATTGAAAAAGTTGTAAGTTCATAAACAAGCTTCATTTAAAATTTGTAGGAACATCTCTAGCGTGGTGTGATTCTTGTTGGAAAAAAGTACTGAGTCAAAGTAACTTGGCAGTTATTTTTTTATTTTTTTTTAAGTGGAACTTATCAAGTGTTTAGTCTCCGGTAAATAAATTAAATGTCTGCATACAGACGCGTGGTGTGTTTATAAACATATTAGATATGGGCAGGTCAGGTTTACCGTACTATATATGCTATAATAATTAAAATTGAGTCCCTCAACAAATTTGTTTATAGACTAGCTCTGAACTCTTAGGCATTTCATAAACCTTGATTATGAAAATAATAACGACAAGTTAAAGCATTAAAAAAAGACAGACTCTTCATCTACCTGGCCTTTTCCCAACGATGTTGGGGTCGGCCTACAGTCTAATCGAATGCAGCTGAATACCAGTATTCAACATATAGCTACTGCCTATCTGACCTCCATTTAGGCTCAGTAGTTTTGCAGATAAGGGTAAATTTTCATAAATTGTCTTAAATAAATTTAAAACGATTTATTTTAAAATTAATAAAAAAAAATTGAGACCCCCTACAGTAAGCGTGTCACATGGTACAGTTTATAAAACGTTTTTATTTTTATTTTCTACTGTCGACAGACATAGACAGACGGACAGACAGACACACGAGTTATCCTATAAGGGTTCAGGCGTACGGAACCCTAAAAAGAGTGTCAGAGGTAAAAAAACCTTTCCCTTGCCAACCTATTACCGCCACCTAATCCTCATTCTCGTTAGACCACGATTATTGTGGATTATGTGCAAAGTGCAATACGTTAGAGCACGTTGCACGATTGCATTGTCATCGCATTTCAGTCGTGCGTACGTGACCCCATCCCCCTGTAATCCTTGGACACCTGCTTTTCAAATCTTCATTTCCTCTGTGGCAACATTTATTTGATGAAAGCTCTTCTGTTGTATTACGTGTTATGACGTTATCCGGTTTTAAATGAAATTCGATAGAAATACTGAAATGGCACGGCTCTTTGTGTGTGTATTAGTTTCACGGTCACAAATAAACTACACAATATTATACAGGTGTAGTTTTAAAAAGCTAAAGCTCCTGTTTACACAATTAATATTTACTACTTCTAATTGTAAAAACTCAATTACAAACCGAGTCATGCTGATGCACATTTTAATTGCGGATTAGAGACAAAAAAACCGCTGGATTGCAACACTATCTTCAATTAATATGATATAAATGCATCTCAAGTGCACACTGAACAAAAACAGAAAATGCAGCGGTCCGTTGAAAATATTTGCCAGAGTTATAAATAGCGGCTTTCATCCGATGAAAAAACATGGCGTTGCACGACAAATCGCGTGACGTGGGATGAGCGGACGCATCGATCGTGACGGTGGAACGTAATCATTTTCGAGTTACTAGGTCTAGGTGAAAATGGCTAAGTGGGACATTTTTAGAGCGACGCGTCCGTCCGCTGCGTTTTAGGGTTGAACGTTTTTAAGGTTCCGTACCCAAAGCGTAAAACGGGACGCTATTATTAAGACGCCGCTGTCTGTCTGTCTGTCTGTCTGTCCGTCTGTCACCAGACTGTATCTCATGAACCGTGATAGATGGACAGTTGAAATTTTCACAGATAATGTACGAGTATTTCTGATGCCGCTATGTCAACAAATACAAAAAAACAGAATAAAATAAATATTTAAGGGGGTTCCCATACAACAAATATGATTTTTTGCCGTTTTTATAGATTATGGTACGGCACCCTTCGTGCGCGAGTCTGACTCGCACTTGGCCGGCTTTTTGTTGGTGTTGAAACTGGGTTTAATTTTTTGGTAGCTTTAATCATTTCCGTGATATAAAAGCGCTATGGTTTAAGAAAATACAAAGGTTTGCATGCTCCTCATGTGTTAGTTGGAGCTGATATTTAGTAGGAATAATAGAAACATATTGATCTTCAGAATATTCGTAGTTTTAAACCGTGTAATAATTTATTAACAGCTTTTTGTACGATGCAAAAATATGGACTAACATAATCTACAAGTCTTTAACTTACAAATAAATGCCATCAATCAAAATTGTTCTTACTAATACAATTAATTACAAAACAGGCTAAACGTTAAGATAATTCATTAGAGTAATTCAGCGTCAAATTCTAGGGAAGTAAACAGTGGACAAGTGAAATGTAATCAAAGGGGGTACAAATGTGTATCCGCCAACAATCTAACTGACGTTTGCTTGGAACTCTTGTTTAATTAAACAAACACATTTTGATCTGTTAACCCTTACGCGTTCAGGTTATTAATTGTTTGTGTTACGGGAAACGAATGTGTGGATGTGATGATGGAAACCTTTATTAACTTGATCGTCTTCACATATTATAATTATATAATATACCTATACAAAAATTTGTAAAACCTTTTAAAAGAGTAACGGTGGAGTTTCTTGCCCATTCTTCTCCATACGAAACTACCTTTTGGAAGGGGCAACCAGAATCATTTTTTTTTTGTAAATTTTGACGTTCAAAAGTGCCTTTTATGTGCCTATTTGAAATATATAATTTGACTTTGACTTTGTTAATGTGGATTATTATTATTCGTGCATTACATTTTTGTACTTCGATCTTCTTGGCCAAATCTCAACCTGAGAAAAAGATCGAGCGAACAAATATGGTGAGCACGAACATTTGGTTCGTTTGTGTGGACGTAGATTAGCAAAGCGAACAGGAACACATGCACCGTCCACACAGAACAACGAAATTGAACACAGTGTTCCAACACAGTGTTTGGTGTTCGTTAATGGTACGCACATGCGAACATAGTGTTCGATATTCATTGTTCGTTCGTGCGTACACAAGCCTTAAAGATTTTGTCAAACATTCGTCCGCTGAACGTGCTGTTTGCTACTCTAATGACCAAAAAATAACTCTATAATAACTAACATACCATAACATCACGCCAGTATTCCCCGAAGGGTTAGGCAGAGATGTACCTGTAGTACACCCACATTTCGCCAATTATGTTTAAGTCCCATGTAATAGGGGGCGAGCCGATTGCCATCAATCGGGCACAAATCTAGACTCCGAGCTGCTACTGAGAACATCCAATAACACTTTTGCTCGACCCGGGAATTGAACCCAGGACCTCGTGCTCAGCAGTAGCGCTTGCGACCACTTGACCAACGAGGCAGTTTGTAACTAACCTAACCTAACCCATGTTGAGCGAGGATTTACATACAGATAAGACTGCGGAACTAAACTCTTTCTAAGTCAAAGTTAAATCACCGTTCGTTTGTTTTATTAAACCATGTTTAAATAATTATTTGGCCAAACACTGTCTCTTAAAATACAGGCTACCCTAGTTTAAGTGACAGGGTTACAAAATATATATATTTTGTACAGATTTTGCAACTTGTAATGAATTGTGACTTTGACATTTATAATGTACATTATAAATGTCAAAGTCAAATTATTTATTTCAAATAGGCACATAAAAGGCACTATTGAACGTCAAAATTAACAAAAAAAAAAAATAGAATTGATTCTAGTTGCCCCTTCCAAAAGGTAGTTTCGTATGGAGAAGAATGGGCTAGAAACTCCACTGGTTACTCTTTTAAAATGTTTTACAAAATTTTGTATATGTACATTTTAAAATTATATGTATGTGAAGACGATGCACCTAGAATAAAATTACTATACCAAAATAGGTAAAAAAAGAATGAAAAATAAAGCAATGACAGATAAACGAATTATGTGATAGGTACATGATGCTCACATATTTACAAACATTGTAAAAGTATACTTTCCTAAAAATAATAAATAAAGTCAGTGTGTGAGTTAAAGTAATCACAGAATTAAAAAATTGTTTCTGTATTTTTTTGTGAATAAACCTTATTATTATTAAATCATTTATTAGAAGTATTTAAGGCACTTTCGAACGTCAAAATTTTCAAGTAAATAGAATTGATTCTATATGCCCCTTCCAAAAGGTAGTTTCGTATGGAGAAAGAAGAATTTCTATTCCTGATTCACAAGTCTGCTTACCTACTTAACCGAAACTAAAATTAATATTTTTCAATATTGGTGCCGATTCCCTTGTTCACAAAGTAAACTAAATTTAAGTTCAGTGCATCTTTTTCTTTCTATTTAATTAAGAAAAGGACAGAAGATAAATTTTAGTTTAGTCCTGTCAAATTAATCAGCGCCTGTCACTACTCCATACAAGTTTAGACGTGATTAAAACTTGCCTACTAAAATTACGTCAATTTACGTCAAGCGCTGATTAATTAGACAGGATTAAACTAAATTTTATCTTCTGTCCTTTTCTTAGTGAAATAGAAAGAAAAAGATGCACTGAACTTAAATTTAGTTTAGTTTGTGAACAAGGGAATCGGCACCACTGCCTACATTCGTCTGTAACGTTACAGTTTGTATCAATTAAACGTTAAAGTTAAGCATCGGATAGGCATGCGCGTCGAATAGCCCATCCGAGTGGACGATTCGAAGGAAATGGCGCAGAAAATTGCGCGCCGCCTCACGTGGACGCAATATCCTACGACGGCTACCAATTATGCAGATTATGTCGCCGACGATACACTTATTACTAACGTTACTTAACTGTACTTTGATCAAGTTGATGTATGGATGAGGGTCCCGGCGGTGTAACTACGGCCTATTTGTGTTTGAGATGGAAAATGTTTAAGTTGCACAGTAGATGTTATGTTTTCTTGTAATTAGGAGTTTGCTACTTTGCCTTATACTATCCCTAAAATATACGATCCACAAAAGAATTGTATCAAATATCGTACTAAAGCTGTTGGAATATTTTACACAAATCAATTTCTTAAAAGCTTATTTTTTGAGGATACACTTCAAAACTAAACAAAAAACACTACAAAGTGAAAACCTAGTAGGTGCTACTACATTTTCGTTTTTGCCACCGACTTCCGAAATTAAAGCTATTTTTGTAAAAGAGTTTATTTTTTTTTCACTTTTAGCTGTCGTACGTACCCCAAACAAATTCGTATACCACTACTTGCTATGTAACCATTAGTTACAGGTAGTTATAACATCACCAACACTAAATGGAAAAAAATACGTATTATTGAAGCTAACTCAAAAAACACCCAAGCCAAAATAATGTATATGGGACCACTGCGCAAGCTTCCTCTAACAAATGATAAAACAATTTTCAAAATCTGTCCATAATTGACGAAAATATCGGTGAAAATGTATAAAAAAAATATATATTTATATTAACAGACGAATTGAGAACCTCAAGTAAAAAAAAAAATACATTGACACGTCAATAACTTCCTGCTTTAGGTTAGTAAGTAGTATTTGGTGAACAAGAAAAATATGCCACGAATTAAATGATTCAGTAGTTAACAATTACAACATCTGATGCACAAATAAAGCGGAATGTCACAACTCACAAGTAACAAAACCAAACAATAAACCAATTTACTCAAACATTACTCATATCTCAACACAGCAACAGGCAACACCAACATTATTCAATCAGCGGCAAAGACTTAAAAGAACCACGTCTCATGCAGGTTGTAAAAATGTAGATTATAGCAACACGTGGACCACGGGAAGATGTTTAGTGTACATGGATATGTGAGTCGAGGGGCAATCTGCATAATGAGAAGTCAGAGGTTATTGTGCGGATCGGACCAAGTCGGCAATTTCCCGCATCGATTGTTATGGAGACTGGGAACGCACACATTGATTCCTATAGCCCTAGCCGGTTTAGTTTTAGATACACTTGCGAAGCTAGGGTAGGACTTGCTGTTCAATATTTCTAAGACGTGCAAACTTGCTTATATCGCATTGGCAATTTTCATTGCATTTATTTCAAAATGTGGACATAAATTATCGTATTAGTTTAAAATACCAGTTAAAATATAAGTTTTGCATCCTCGTCAAATTTCAGGAGGCTGCTATGAAAGACATTTATAATCGAATAAAATTACGATACCTGCTCAATAATTAATACATACTTGTTTTTTTTAGTTATTTAAGTTTGACAGTATTTTAGAATACACCACTTTCACAGAACAGAATCACCCCGTTGCGTATGCGGTAGTGTGTGTGTAAAAGGGCAGTTACAGTGCGGTATCACACGGCCCGCGTATTAACATGCCTGTCCCACACTTGCCGATTTCCGAAAAAGAGAAAAAGAAAGACCTGCTTATTTTATTATTGATTCGTGTTGAGAATCTTTCAAAAACTTGACGAGGATGCAAAACGACTCCTTGTATAGTAATTGGATAGGATCCATGAATTTATTTCTTTCGCATTTTCGGGACAAAAAAAATACGTATCCCACTCTCTTAAAAAAAAATAAAGCTAAATCTATTTAAACGCGATAAAATGTGATACAGATGTTAGCGTTCCATAGCAGACTCTAGTCACGTGCTTCCTCCCCAAATGCTCACATTTACCGATTGCCCACCACAGGAGCCAAGGCGTTAGCTTTACGGGCCCTACGACCCGCGACTGTATATCGCTAAATAATATCATAGCCAGCATTATAGTTTTCCGTCATTTAGGAACCTTGGGAAACAAAACGTATATTTAAAGTTACATTACGCTCATTTTAGTATGAAAGTTAATATTCGATTCGATTTCGGCCCTAATGACACAACCGATTACAGTTTTCGACACACCACGTGTAAATCAGGACCTTGAGTCGTAACTTCGACCTTTTCTTTTTAAAATCCGTTCTGTGTAAATAAATAATGGGCTGCGGACGTCTTTATTTCACGACACCGAAGGTAAATAGCATTCTCTATCAATCAACCTTCGGGTCATACATAATTTAGTGAAGGACTTCTTGAGCTGAGGAACTTCTCCGTCATATTATTGTAGTGTTGTTCTTGCTCATCGCAAACTCCGGATACCTCATCTGTCGCGCCATTCCGACTATTCCTTTACCTTTTTTCAGTGTTTTACGATGTTTCTTTATTCATTCATGTGTTCGGAAAGTTTGGATGAAACTACTTTAGGTAGGACTTTCAACTGAAAGTTGGCGAGTGTAGGAAACTCGTAAAAACTGTAGCTTACTATTATGAGTGACGGGCTTAAGACCCGGGTCAGTTTATTCATTTATCTTTTTTGCTTGCAGAAGATCAGATAACAAGTATAATATTTTAATTGTATAAAAAAAAATCAACAGCGTTACTGTTGATGGGCTTAAACTTAGGACGTGGTGTTATCACCTGTATAGTAAAAATTGGTTTTGATTACATAATTACCTACCTACTAATAAGTTACAATTAAGATTCGTCACAAGTTGAAATATCTAATCGTCTTTATTCAAATAGGTAATGAAAGAACCACTAAATCCCACCACAATCGATACTTAACATTCTATTCCTTTTCTATCGCAATATAAAAAAAGTCTGAACATTGGCGGCATCGTTTACTCGGTTGACATGGCCCCAATTACCTGCCGATTGATGGCAACTGCCATCAACCTACGGCAGATCAAGTTCCGACCACTTGGCGCCCGTTCCACCCTCCGACGTCTTTCTTAGCCCCCTTCACAGTCCGCCAGACGTATTTGACAGATTTGCCCCAAACCCGAAAGATTTTATTGACCGGTTATTATTTTATTTTATGGACATCCACTCTTATTTCATTGGCCCTAAGACGAAGTTACAGTTTTTGTCGCTCGATTATTGGAGCAAATCTTTGGTCACATCTAACATTTTTATTGAATCGAATTCGGTGTAGATGGCTTATGGGATTGTCGTGAACGATGTGTAATACGAGTCTTATATTTGTGACGTACTCGAGTAAATGATGTATTACCTCAGCTTTATTTTTCTTTTGTTAGAAGAAATCTAAAATAGGTAGTGATTTAAAATAGAAACGAGGGATAAAATTGTCACCTTACAGAATATTGCCAGCAATACAAACGAATCAAGCGAAATATAAACTAAATGGAACAAACAAAATACTGGGAAATGTTCCGAAGCGTGTCTTACAAACCGTTCAACGATATTGAATTGGATGAAAATAAAAACTGAAGTAGTGTCCTGTAGAGTTTTCGATCAAAGAAAATTACGCTAGGCGTGGAGTGAGACGGGCGCTTGGTCTTTTCTCCGGAGCCGTTGCTCTGGAGCTCTATAAAATCCCTTTCCTCGCAACATATCGTTCTTTTCTCCCCAAATTGCGGCTGTCCCGACGCGGCAGACACGTCCAGGTAATAACGCAATAAACCACTGAGAGCTTCCCCCTGGAAAAGCGATCGAGTTTTCCTTCAACCTTTCGAAAACGAGTTGTTCCTCGATTTTCGTAGATGCAACGGTGCAAGCGTTGGAAAACTAACCTTATTTTGTGATTGTTTGTGTTGATTTTTCCGGGATTGGAGTGGTCTCGAGTGAGCGGTGTGCAATCGGTCAGGTTGCCTGACCGCGGCGGCGTTTTTCGCGGTACGCCCGCTTCAGTGTGGCCATCACTTTGTGTAATTGAAAACTCGATGTGCACTTGTACGGAACACCCGTTTACAAATAAATCTTTTACTGCTTAACATATACAACCGGAATACCTACTTATGATGCAACTTGTGTCAATAATTTTAAAGGGTATTTGCAAGACAGGATTATTAGTCACATTGGTGCATCATTAAGTTATTCGATTAATAAATATTTATTACAATTTTGGTTATTAAGTAGCACGAGACCACTAAGTTAAATCAAATAAAATCAGGTAATATTAATCAAATAAAATCCACAAAAGTATCTTTCTGTACAAAAACTTTGGATAAATTGATTACACTTACGACAAAATATTTAAAACAATCTATGCTTAAATCGGTATTAGATTCAGTTAACTTCAACACGGGACGTAAAACAATAAGAAAACCTTGCTCTCGTGCTGCGGCGTGCTAATCCTATTGTTGTTCCTGCATTTCAGTATTTCTCGACACAAAACAAACCCTTATGTACCTGGTTGTTTTTTTTTTTATCGTTTCTCGCACAAGTCCGCGTCTGGTTTAGACCATTAAGTAATCTCGTCGGCTTCGAAAACGCTAGCTAATGCACCTCTAGCAAGTTTGGTTCCAGGGTTACTAGAATCAGAAAATACGAACAATTTTTTTATTGCTTGCCGGTACGTTAATGGAACACTGCTGCAGGTTACAGAGAAAATAAGTACAGTTGTTTCGGTAACCCTAATTCTCTATTTTTTATTTAATTAGTTATCCGTTTTAATAGACAAAGAACGTAACAGAGAGGCGAGATCTGTGAACAGCAGTGGCGGAAGAAAGAAAATATAACTGTATTCAGAAAGGGGGAAAGGAAACTGGGTATAAGTTCAATAATGGTGTTTGTTGCTTAAGACCGTCCTCGGGCAAATAAACTAGGGGTAAGTCGACGATCGGGCTTCTATAGTCGCGAGCAAAATCCGATTTTAATAATAATTAAGGGTCGCTTTGTCAACTGCTCCTTTTAATTTTGATGAATAAAGAAAATTATTTATTTGGCGGCGTTAGCGCTTACAGTGATTTATTCACCAAGTTACGGACATTTATAAGGCATCTTTCTCCCCAAGGGAAATATCTTTTTCATAATTCTGTGAGTTTGACGCCAACATTAGCACTGCGCTTGGAGACGTTACAATAAATGTTTTGATATAATACTGTATTTTTTTGTTTTTTAATTCTTCATGATTACGGGATATTAAATTTGTGTATCTTTTTTTTTTGTATCTTCATGATTTTTATTTTTGTTTCAGGTATGTATTCTTTTTTGTTAACTTCAAGACCTTCTGAGTGAGTTTGAAACACATTTTAATAAGTGTCTTTATTATGGGAAATAGTATAGTACGAAATACTACGTTTTATTATACTTATTTATGAACAACAAACAAACTTTTCTTCGTTGTAATAGTAATATAGCCGTGAATTTCATCGATATTAAAGGATTACAGCATTATTAAACTTGTAAAATTATTCTCTAGTAGAAGTTACAGCGTAGCCGCGTAGCGGCGTACCGTAGCTGCGTAGCGATCGTAGCTGCCACCCTCATCCGTAGTAAATCTTTTAATCTCTTTACAATGGTCCAACGTCATAAATTTGACATCTGTGACTTTTTTATTACGATATTCGAAAACGTGTCCCTCCCAACGGTATGATAAAATCGTGTTTTATGGACGCCGGTCCCGTCAGTTCATTATTTTATTCCGTCGAATCGATTAAATTGCCGCTTTTAACATAAAATCACTACGGACCATCGAACTTGATTCAAATGCTACATTATCAAATCCCCGTACCTAATAAATCGAATTGCGAATATTACAACGTTGAAAATTCAAAACTAAATATTACTTGCAAGTTGGCAAGTACAAACAGCGTCAACATACAATTTCAGTTGCATCAGCTATCACATTACACGGAGTAAGCGAATCGATTCCCACCGTTAACAAAAGCAAGGAAAATTCAGACGTGCCATGAATAAGTAATTTCTCTTAAACGCTATTGTTAAATAAACAATTTCTCAGATATTTTTTTAATGCATAAAAAATGTTTTCAATGGACAAAAGCCTCAGGTTACATTGTGATTTCAATACATTTTCGTTCGCAAGTGATCCTGTTTTGTAGTCGGGAGGGCTCGGGTCTTCCGATGAATAGATAATATCCATCTAGCTAACTGTAGTCCTATCATGAATTGGCAACTTTGGAGAAAATGGTGAAACCAAATAATATTTCTTTAGTATTTTTTGTCGTCTTGAGACGGTCTGAGATGAAAGAGGAGCTTTTAATGAACATGCTTCGAAGTCATTTATAAAGGTTCAGAACAGTCTGAAAGGTCCATATTCAACATGTCAGTACTGGTACTTCAAAAGTCGGAGAAAATGTGTCTTGAATATAATGGAAATAGGAAACAAATGATTTATTAAACATGAAGCCAAATTTGTTCTCCCGTTCAAACAAATGTGTGATTATCATTAACCGCCGCAAGTGTCGTAACAGCATCATTTGAAATCTAAAATGGAATAAGAATAAATATCGGCGGCATCCAAGTTTAGGAACTTTCTACAATATTTTTTATTATCTAAAGGCCTGAATAAATAAACTGCCGCTTCTCGAAATGTATATCCTCGTAAGGCCCAACCCAAATTTAGGTCGATATATATTTTTATGATTAGATATATAATTTAAATGATTTTAAATAGTGTCTCGGGCCGGAGTGTCAAAATTTTTTTGTCATTAAATTAGGTCGTTGGGCCTTACGAGGATATAGTATGTTCATAACATAATAAGAAATCTATTACGACATTTTCATACACAAGTAGTAGGTACATTTGATTTGAATCGAGCAATTTGGAGCATCTTCAAACAAAGTAGTCCTATATGACATTACTTTTGAATAAAATAACAGGCCTACCTTCTTGTATACAGGGTGTTAGGTAGTTATTCGCTGACGTAAGTCATAAAACGTTACTCAGCGGCCATTATGCCAGCGTTACCTAGTTACTCAAGAACTTTGCCGTAACAAAAACACACTCCCAGTTATTGCGACACTCTTAATACTGATTTTCTTTTCTTTCCCCCAACTGGAGCATTTTTATGCTCATCCTCAGAACTTTTGCAATCCAGTTATATCAGCTGTGAAGAGCTAAGCAAATACAAAAACTTTTTTGGTTTAATCTCCGCGTTTTAAGGATATTCATTGAAACATCACGGGTTGCTTTAAATAATCCTCGGAGACGTTATTTCTATTTATATGCGATTTTAAGTAACTTTTACACGCGTCTTACCTAAGCTCTTACACGTATAAAAGAAATTGAGAGTTTTTATCGTAGAAAAATAAATGAAACTTTCTCCGGAGCTTTGTGGACTCGACGATTTTGTTTACGAACTTCCACAAGTGTACTCAAGTAACTTTTATTAGATGTTGTTGATAGTGGTTAAATATGTATTTTGTAACTAATTATTGTTTGCGCCATTTTTGAGCTAAGGATATTAATTAATATTGAAGTAAATGAGACGGGCTATTAATAAACAAGCAAACATCTAAGGGCTTTGAAACAGTGTTGTCTCCCAAATATTTGTCGAAGTATTTTTGACAAATAACTGAGTAAAATAATTCGTTGGTGTAACGATTCTCTCACACACAGTCAACGTCTCGGCGCGTAGGGAATTCTTATCTTACAAACGCAGCACTTTGATTATGAAGGAAAGGAATATTTAAAGAAGCTTTCGCGTGCTTTGTGTTATTCCCCGACGCATGTGCAAAATTTATGTATGAAATATGAGCGAGCATTACATTGTGAAAGTATATTTTTACGAGTGTTACTATTTTTTTGTTCTTTGTTACTATTTGTTTATTTTCGGAACGCATTTTTTCTCTTGACTCGAGTACTTACTGGCAAGTTTATCATTGCCATTTCTTTGTCGAGGTGCCTACCTGTGTGAAGTAGGAGTTAGTCGGATAACAGTCGGACCTCAGCTCAAGTGAAACCTCTGAGAAACTTATTCCGGTCATTGAAATCGGGCCTGATTCGATCGCATCCCCGCTCATTCCTATCACTTATTCATCAGGCCATGAATACTTAAGTCAATTTACGTGTCGTAAGCTAAGCAACAGCCTCCTTCGCTTAATGATATTGCAGTAACAGAGATGTGTCTGTTGGTTAATAGACTATCAATTTCTAACGTGTAAATACATATTTAACATCTCGAAGAAAATCCTATTTGGCTACTTTCGTTACTTTTGTGAGGAGTCCTTGCACGTTTACATTATGTACACTTAGATATCCTCAATATTTCCATTTTTCTCTAAGTGATATTCTCAATAAACACAAGTATTATCAGTTGTTTAAAACTCTGTATTTGGGTTTATTTATTTAATAGGTTCACCAACAATTGATTACACTGATACAAACACATAATACATTAAGACGCTGACAACACCTAAACCGCGGTCACTGTCAGATTGCATAGAAAAGAAAGAGAAGCGCGACGACAAAACGCTTGTAATTTATTGCAAAATATGAAGTAATTATCTATTTACTCAGAATTGAGTTGAGTAATCGAAAATAAAAAACAACCAAGTTCTGCATTAGAATAAGACGTACTTGTTATTAATTAAATACGTAATGTATGTTGATATTTAATACAGATATTTTGGATTAGAACTCAAGGTAAGATGTTAGTTTAACATTAGTTTGTATCGAGATTATTTTTTCAAAACGTGTTTTGGTGACAACCAAGTTCTGGGAAATATGTTCAAAATTAACATATATTTTTTCCGCTACCACAAACTATACAGATTTGGCAATTTTCTTTCTTAAGAGAAGCCTATTTTGGTCAATTGGGTCTTGTCAGCGCCTTAAAAAAAATAACAGAGCATCAGTTACTTATAGGTAAACACCACGTGCATAAAACAATGAATCAAGGAAATAAGCTAATTTTCTTAGTAATAAGCGCTAACATTGTAAAACTGGTAACATCGGTAAAAAGTTACATTTCAATTTATTATATAATAGATGCACCCCGCGGTTTCACCCGCATAAGTTTTGACCCCCGATCCCCGTATATCGGGATAAAAAGTATCCTATGTGTTATTCCTGGTTATAAACTATCTGTGTGCCAAATTTCATCCAAATCCGTTCAGTACTTTTTGCGTGAAAGAGTAACAAACATCCATCCATCCATTCTTACAAACTTTCGTATTTATAATATTAGTATAGATATATTATAAATAAAATTAAAATGTATAATTCCTAGTTAGTTAGGGTTAGTTGTGATGCAGGGCAGGGTTAAGTAGGGTTAGTTGTAATGCAATGTTCATTTAAATCCTGTTGTACTAGATTCCATCGCTTGAATAGTTTCAATTTAAGAGACTGCTGCCGTGCTTTAAAACCACTCAATTTGGACGCCAAACTGCTTACATCATGGCTTAGTTAGAAGTAAAGTTCCGCTAAGAATTTACTTTTAGGCTGTGTACCCGCTATACATTTACGACTGGTGTTTTCCATCTTTATAGTAATTCTTTCACTAATATCGGTACACGGAGGCCTTAACCGTAAAGTTCACAACATTTATTACATTTTGGGAATTGAATGAGCCTCCTAATACGTAGCTATTTGGTATAGTTCGGTAAGAACCTCTATGTATGGATGTATTATTATTGTTTGCCGTTTTAGTAAAAAGGTTACGTTACTTTTTATTTCGAGTCGGTGCTCCCTTATCCATTAGAAGCGAGATTAAGTACCTCCAGATACTTACAACTAATTTCAAATAATCATAGAATGCAATTTGGCTTGTTAGAAGGATCTTGTTAAGCTTAGTAACCGCTGGCATTTGGACGGGAGAAGTCGCGCTGAAAAAGAAAAGAAATACTTATTTTTGTAATGTTACTTGTTTTTCGTACCACTGCATAATAGGTACCTAATACGCATAAAATAAAATTCACGTTACTCATTTTTAGGGTTCCGTAGTAAACAAGGAACCCTTATAGTTTCGCCATGTCCCTCTGTCTGTATGTCTGTCTGTCTGTCTCTGTCCCCGCTGTAGCTAAGAGATACTTAGTACTAGAAAGCTGTAATTTGGCATAAGTATACATATTAATCACGCCGACAAAATGATAAAATATTATCTTGAAAAAAATACCTCCCTTGAACGTAATGTGGGAATGCTATTTTTTTCTCGTCTGTCTGATGTGGAGTATCGTTGTATAGACCGTTCAAAAATATTGCCGGTCTGTGATCACCATATTTCGATTCAAGGACCCGTTTGCGTAATATTAAGTTTTAAAGTGTTAATTTTTTTTAAAAATTGCCAGCCTGCCAGCTAAATGGTTTTTTATGGAGATGTGAAAAAAATAATGGCAGTAGTGCATAATATAATGAAATTAAAAGGAAAACTATCACATCGAAATAGGCTTTACAAGTTAACGACTAATAGTCGACCAACTTAAATTTGCAGTTGGAGAATTGACCGTGACGAATTTCGATATACGGGAGAGCATGTCTGTCAACTACAATGTTAAGTTTGTTTTTGGGATAAATTCATATCAACTTCCCAATTACGGAACCTTCATTGTGCGTGGTCCGACACGCAGTTGGCTGGTTTTTAAAAGTACAGAAAAAATTCAAACTACCGTCAACTGGCATCTTCACTTTCCATGAGCAACTTTACCCATGAGTACTGTACTTAAAAATCTGTTAAAAGTCGTCGATATCTATTTTTTTTTTTTTGACAGATTTTTTGTAATCGAGTTATATTTAATAGTCATTGGTAAACTTGCTCATGGAAAGTAAAGATACCACTGCTGACCGTATGTATTTTTTACCACACATGTGGACAAAGTTGATATAAAAATACCCAAACACCAAAGCTAATCATCGCACTCCGTTTAAAAGATAACTTAGGTACTACGTGCTGGGACTGTGCAAACTTTTTAATTTTCGTCTATGAGCCACATTGTTAACGCTTCATACATTTTTACTGTTTTCCACGAGCTGTCAATGTACCAGGATTGCAGAATCGTGAGGACTTAGTGCATTAAAGGACATAGAAAAGAGTTTTTGTTATTTGAATGAATTAAATCTCTCAAAACTTAACTGGCTCGTTGGTCTAGTGGTCGCAAGCGCTACTGCTGAGTATGAGTGAAAGTGTTATTGGGTTTTTCTATGTGGAATTTCTCAGTAGCAGCCCGGAGTCTGGATTTGTGCCCGGTTGATGGCAATAGGTTCGCCCCCTATTACATGTGACTTAAAAACATAACTGGCGAAATGCTCAAAAAAAAAAAAGTACACCCAACTTTTTTTTTTTTGAGTGTGGGAAATCATCATATAACTTCTCCCGCTCTGGGCGGAGCGGGAGGGTGTGTCAGACTCTTACTGACTAAAACCCACCCGTATTCCTTCGTGTTGCCTGTGTTGCGGGGGCCTCGGTGACCCATAAGTACCTTCCCGCGACCCCAAATGTGGGTGTACTACAGGTACACCTCTGCCCAACCCTTCGGGGAATCAAGGCGTGATGTTTTATGTTAAATCTATCGAAATCACGGTCATTTTTGATAGGTAACCTATTCCTGTAAATGGTCTATATTGACTGCGGGCTATGCGTAACATAAGTTTGTCAGTACCAATTACATCGGAATTTACGGCTATACATATTTTCTGTGCTTTAGAATTTATTCATCTAAACCTCCAAATGCGTCGTTCATACGATTTTACTATGCTCGACAAGCTGTCGATGTACCAGGCTTCCAGATTCGTGAGGTGTCAGGTGGCTGCCTGCAGTATGCACGTGCCAGCGTTCATTAGTGGACAGATGCGTCTGCAATTGGAATCTAATCCTAGTGCTTTACTCTCCCGGAACAATGTTACGTTGGACGGTAATTGACAGCTGTTTCGAATACGCTCATCTTTGATGGTGCGTTGTTGCGTGTACTGGGTTTTGAAGTGTTATTCTAGGATGGTTAAGCTGAGAGAGCACTAATCCTCTTCAAACCTCACAAATACTTGTCTAATAGTTCCATAACATATCGTCATAAAAGTCTAAGAAAACCTCGTAAAACTAACCAAACGACGAACGTATTGAGCACGAAACTTCGGAACGGGACTGGATTTTTTAAACAAAAATAATCGCAAGCTGCCTAAGGGGAAGACACGTCAGCGACACTAGCACGCGACATAGCGGCAGGAGATCTAAGGACAGTCGCGCCGTGAAATTTGTCGTTTGACACCTACGCTCCAGCGGGCCGCGCGCGTGCGACAGCGTTTCCGCTGCGATTATTATATGTGAACACACGCCCTGCCACGTGGAAACGGCCTTAGGGCTTAATATTCACGGTCGGTGCATAATTTGAATCTTTATTTATTTTATTTGGATTTAAGGCTTTTCATCTTTCCACGACTTTCGATCTTATAGTGGATGGACAATAAAATTGGACATCCGTTCTAAACCCGTGCCACTTTCTTAGCGATGATGTCAAACAACTGTCAAATGTAGTACATCTATTTTAGTTCTCTATTTTGCCACACACATAAATATGTCGGTTTATACCTGCTTAATTAGGGCGGTGGAGGATGTTCTATCTGTAGTGGTTCTGCAGTGGAACGAGATATCGCAGACTTATTAGTAAGTTTCATCAGTTCCAGCAGATTGAGGAGATACTTCGTTGAAAATAAGACAGCTGAAAATATGTGGAAGCAAAACTCGCACGACCACGTCATAATTATCAAGATTATGTTGTTGTTAATCCGAAAATGTCAAATTATTTAATGACAATCTTTAAAACAAAACAAATCGTTCATGGATAATAGACAGTGGTCTGAGTAGAGAACGTAATGTCCTATTAATCAAAGTCCCTACATGACTTTTCTATTCATTGTTCCTACCCTGAGAGGTATTCACAATAATGATTCATAATTTATAAGTCGCCTACCTGGTTATTTAGTGAACTCGCAAAGTAGGATGCGTAGTGCTTACTGTATAAATAGCTTATACCATGAATAAAATTCGAGAAAACTAGGGACGGTATTCTAGGTTACCGTAATGAAATAAACTTCCACTTAGAACCGATCCCAGGAGTTATAGTCCTTACCGGCTAAATGAGATCACTGTATATTGCATTCTGGAATGTTTGAATAAATTCATGACTCAAAATAAAAAGGCTTTGTAATTCTTCGGACTTTTTAAACAAAGCAATGTTTATAATATTCAACAAATAATTTTATAATACTCAGGTTGGTACAGTATATTGAATAAAAGGTAAGATAGTATTTTATTTAATTTAACCCTAGAGCATATTTTAACGATACTAACCTGCGTGCATAAAATTCAAACTCCCATCTGATTACAAAAAAAAAAACAAGTAGGTAACCAACATCCTTGTATTTCTTTGTAGGCTGGATGGGTCTCTCTTGTTTCATCGAAAAGAAATTGCCAAATTATCACTTCCCAAACAATTTTCCGCATAATTTCATTTGCCAAATTATTAATTAGCAAATAATTTTTTCACAAATAATTGTATCGCAAACCTAATGTTTGGCAAGTGAACTTTTAAACAATAACTTGTTTACCAACTAGTACCAATTTTTGTAATGTGCGTTTTGTTTGTGCAGAATAAACAATTTTTCTTTATTTTTTTCTTTTACTTTTACCAATTTTTATGTAGTCAAATATTTCAGTTGGAATTCATTTATTAATACATTTATTAATTTTACGCAAAATAAAATTTCTACCTCGTCTAACTAGTTCGGTTCTCGATAGCCTGCTAAAAATAATCACTTTTTATCCATATTTTTTTCTATATAATCTATTCGTTTCTGGCACTCGCCGGCCGCTGCCGCGGCACCGCTCGCTTCGCTCGCTCTGCTCGTGCGTGGGAGGTCACAGTTTTAACCTAACCTACCATAACCATTATTTAAAATAATTAACCTACTCTAACTAGTTCCATAAGTAACCATAAATTTGACTTGTTTCAAACAAATTCAAGCAAATCTCATTCACACAACACATTCTGTAACGTTTATTGTCTAAAGATTGTTTGCTGTAATAAATCATTTGATTAATGACCAAATGCCTAAATGATAATATCCTTGATAATATTCTGCCAAGTAAAAAATTTACCAAATGAAATTGTGCGTACTAAAATCATTCCAAACATTGCATTGCATTGGTATAAAAAAAGGTTGCTTAAATTTGTTTGGGTAGTGAAATTTTGGCAAAATCTTTTCGGCAAAACGGCAGGATCCCAGGCTGGATAGCCATTTACAGCAACCCGAATAAAACAAAGACAATATCAAAATTATATGACAAACTTTTTAACAATTCTTTTTTCAAAATTCTTTTATACAAAATGATAGAAGCCATTTCTAAAATTTAAAAAATTAGCGCGGTAAAAGTATCATAGGTCTGTACGCAAACCTGTCAAATATTTGTCTTCGAAAAATTATGTGCGCATTAATTAGGTAATTGTTGAGGGTATTTTCATAAAAAGTTTATCGTGACATCATTTACCTTCCTTTTCTCTTCTGTCACTGTGTGTTTAACTAGTTGTTTTAATAATTTTGCGTCTTAGTTCTCGCGTATCCCCTAAGTTTCTTCTGTATTTTAGTGAAGTTTGTTTTATCAAAATGGTGTTTAGTATTCGTGACATGTTATCCCGTTTGCGGTACACACATGATGAACGTGACTGCTTGCACGATATTCAGGTGAGGAGAACAAAATGTTCTAGTGTTATTAAATGTTTTAGGTTATAAAACAGTATCTAGTGGAATTCCGTTCAATTATTATATTCAAGTAATTGTTTACCGCAGAACCTAAGTTGTTGTTATTCAATTAAATTTTAATGAAACAGTTAAATTACGAGTATGCCTACTATTGCTTATTTTATTGTGACTGTGGAATGCACAACTCGAATACCTGACACATTAAGACGGATAAATAAGAGCGCTTAAAGAATGACAAAAAGCTTCGTTTTCATAATAAATTACAACTCATTTTAAAGTTATTGGCAACAAATTATGATGAACAATTTAAGTCATACGTGACGTAATCATATCGGTATAGTTAGCAACGAAAGCGCTTCATACTTATACGTAAGCTATAAGGTAGGGAAACGTATGGTTTTCGTTCTTCGTCGTGTCATCGCGCGAGTATTAATCATTGAATGGTTATATAGCCTGCCAGCACCTGAGAGGTTACTGTTTCCTAACAATATTAAGGTCGGTAGCACTTTTGTGGAATACTGTACGTGTGAGTTTCGTCTAGTCACTGCGGTGTGTTGTTGTTTTGTTTGGCACGTTGCACTATTATCACTTTTAATAGGGGTGGGATATATTATGTGGTTCAAAAGAGGGTGATATTTTGGTTTTGGAGGTGTAACATCTTTCCTTTCACTTTCTGTGGGAGTGATGTCGTGAAAAGGGACGGAAGTGTGTAGACAGGAAATGACAGCTTGAGCATGGAATAATTAAGTACTTTTTAAAAGCATGGAATTAGTAAGTACTTTATAATAGCTTTATAGACCATTATTCATCACCAAAAAAATTGGAATAAAAAAAAAATGAAAACTTCATTTTTTTTTGTGTAAAAATGTAAACTTAAGACAATATTTTCAAAACAAAAACAAAGAAACGTATTTTTTTACTTAATGGCTGTATTTTAAGGGGTTTCTTTTTATTTACTATGCAGCATCAATTATCAGCCAACATTATTGTTTTTATTTTAACGAAATTCCCTCAACTTATAAAAACTTATTACATTTTGCAATAAAAAAGTAAAAAAATCGATAATAATTGTTACGATTTTTTTATAGATTTTTTTTCTAATTTTTATGTAGATTAATTATGGTATAGTTTCACCCATTTTCGTTTGTGCACTTTATCCAGGGACACACTGTATACATTGTAAGTAGAGGGGGTCGAATTTCGGCCAGTGGGCGACCATTAGTAATGAAAAAATATTTTAATAAATATTGCATATAGCTTTTTTTAAAATTCTGTTGTTAATTTCTGTCGCTGCTCAGTCGCTTATTACCAAGATGAGATTTCAGATGTGACACATCATGTGCGACTACTGTAAGGCTCGCTCGTTTTTTTTTGCCAATTACATTAGCTTCTTTTTACTTAGCTGATACACTTCTGTAATAAATAATAATAATAATAAATAATAATAATAATAAATAATAGTAATAATTCTTCCCACCGACCAATAATACCTAGGTATTATTGGTCGGTGGGCTTGCAAAGTTTACAGAGGTAGATGATCATCAAACCATCAACATAATTGTTATTGAGTAAGGTATATCTGTGTATGCTATGCTACTATGCTTCACATGATTTTAATTAATTCCAACCCGATTACAGCCTTGATCGTTTCATTTAGATTGATTATCTAAGTACTTCCATATTAAACCAAAATGACTGTGTAATTTGATAATGCGCCTAACTCGGCTAATAAACAGAATGATTCCTGATTCAATCCTCGATAACGATGTTTATTTTTCCCTTTGTTATTTTTGTTGAATGTAAATCCCATTAAATAACAGGAAAATCTTATAGAAATGGCTTCTATTTCATTAAAATAATTACTGTATATTACCCTTTGCTTCGGGAAATTACTTAGTTAGTTTGAAAGTACCTATTTATAAAATGTGATTGTATGTTAGTAGGTGTTATAGTTTTATTATATCATCTACTTGTGCCTGTGGCGTTTTGTACTTATGTTTATTAATTCGTTTCGAGAAGGTTCAGTTTCAACACTGTAGTAGATATGGAACATTTAATATAAAACATATTATGTATTTACTTGTAGTTAAAACCTCTTAAATTGTTATAATAATACTAAATTATTTTTATTTTGCATCAAAGAGTCCATAGAGTATTAGTACATACTCAGCCTATAATGTTCCCACTGCTGGGACACAGGCCTCCTCTCTGTGAGAGGGAGTGGGCCGTAATCCACCACGCGGCCCAGTGCGGGTTGGTCGATATCTTCGAATTTTTGGTTCTAGGACATGTCGGTTTCCTCACGATGTTTTCCTTCATCGTCTTACGAGCAGTGGTGATGAAATAATTTATACAAAGTAAAGCGACTGTCTGGGTTCGAACCTACGACCTACAACTCGTAAGTCGCGGCCGTTACCACTGGGTCACCACTGCTCTGAGTATTAGTAACATCATATTAAAACAACTTATTATCTGGTCGTACCAATAACTCTCCGCACAATCTGCTTTGAGCGTTGAGACTCCGCTACAGTTCTTTTCTCTTCTCTCGTTCTCGGATGCTGTTGGAACTAAAACGGCAAACTTAATACATAACATAACATAACATCACGTCTTGTTTCCCCGGAGGGTTGGGCAGAGATGTAGGTACCTGTAGTAGCGCTTGCGACCACTAGACCAACGAGGCCGTCACTTACAAACTTAATACATGTAATTTATAAGTCGGTTTTTAAGTTCATAAAGTCATATTCAGTAGATATAATAATTTGTTCTAGAAACATAATCGCTGCAAATTAATTGTTACCGAACAGGTCCCACATAAGTTTATTTAATAATTTCCACCCTCACAAAAAAAACACGGTCTTTTATTCCTATTGCGCTAGATTCCCACCTGCATTTCCACTCAGGAACAAACTGTAGTTTTGTCGAAAAAAAGAGATGACAAACATAAATCAAATGGCAGTGGAAAGCCGGAAATTGATACCGTTCTGACGTACTAACTCTCTGTCCCCTCCATGCATAAACTTGCTTAAAATGACGTGTATGCGAGCACGAAAAACGACTTTGTATAATCTGTGCGAAGCTGAGTAAAAGGGGGAAAAGTCTAACCTATAGATGTAAGTAGCAAAATCTGTAAAGTTTTGAAGTGCTTTTTAGTTGCTTGCAGCGCAAAGTCATAAAAAAGTAACATCTAATTTACTTTTATCGCAGAAAAGTAATTGAAAACATATTACTCGAAACTCATCCCGAAAATTAGTCCGGGCACGCAATCCAGTCTAATCGCTGCAACTGTTTCGCGAACCAATTTTAAATTTTAGTGAAACTGCGGAGGGCATTAAACGTTAATGCACCAACAATATTCCCCGGGACGGGCCATCGTAAAAACTTTGCCCACTAGCCATCCGCCGGTCGCAGAGTAAATACGAGCGTTGTGCACTTTAACATTGTTTTAAAAAGTAAATTTCAATAACGTAAGAAGTTCCGCGACACCCCTGATGGCTTTGTGTTCACGGTGGAATTGATGAATGGCTTTGAACGTTGATCTTGTAATTAATCTTTTTAAACGTCTATATTGCGTTCAGCGTTTTTAATCTTTGTATTTCATAACTTATAACTTCATAGTTTTGTGTATTTTGTCTATGGGCCTGAGTTGCCTGAAAAATAAAGCAATTAATTATTATAACAGTTCATGACTGATGATAAGTTATCTTAAAATGCTGAAGCTGAAGCAAAAGTATCACAAATAATAAGTGCTCCAGTTTGCAAGGCAAGAAGTTCTAATACAGGGGTGTCCCCGAAATGTATCGAACACCACTAGGGTAAGAAAACTGTTATTGTGCAACGTGCAAGCAGGCAATTCACGTCCCAAAGGGTTGCAAGCTTGGCAAGCGCACACATCCGCCGGGAGCAGAAATTTATTTTTCAACGGGTTAGCCAGTATTGAATTCGGATATTTGTTGTTAACCAACAATTCTTTGTTGTACCTAACCAAATATCTGAGAGGAAGATTTTGAGAGTATATTTACTTACACTTGGTGTTCTTTGCTATTCTGGTAAGTTCCAGATTGATAGAAGCAATTTACCTTCTTGTCTTATTTTTTTGTTTATTCTCACATTAAATTTGGAAATATTTCAGTAGACATATTATTTTGTTCAACAACAAATTACAAAAGCCTTCGGCTAAGTCTGGGTCTAACAGAGAGTACAGAGACTAAGTTGGCATTTCGTAAATAGGTATTGTGGTTTATATCTTTACAATTTATTCAATATTTAAGGCGCTGACAAGACCCAATTGACCAAAATAGGCTTCTCTTAAGAAAAAAAATTGCCAAATTTGTATAGTTTGTGGTAACGGAAAAAATATATGTTAATTTTGAACCCAGAACCTGGTTGTTACCAAAACACGTTTTGAAAAAAAATCTCGATACAAACTAACGTTAAACTAACCTCTTACGTTGGGTTTTATTCCAAAATATCTTTACTAAATATCAACATACTTTACGTATTTAATTAATAACAAGAACGTCTTATTTGAATGCAGAACTTGGTTGTTTTTTATTTTCGATTACTCAACTCAATTTTGAGTAAATAGATAATTGCTTCATATTTTGCAATAAATTACAAGCGTTGTGTCATCGCGCTTCTCTTTCTTTTCTATGCAGTGACCGCGCTTTAGGTGTTGTCAGCGTCTTAATATAGTAATCAATTTCCCACGCTATCCAGTGGTAAGCAATAATCGTCATTTAATAAAAACTTTATATAATTATAATTATTAAAATTCATGAAATTTGAAACAACTATACTTAACAATAATTGAACTCCCGCATAGTTCCGTATTGCCACGGGATATTTTCCTTTCACTATTTAATTTGGCGTAGTGATGTTTTAAAACAAGCGTTATCTATTCCCGTGCAGTGATTGAACGTTCCTGTGCCGCATACCTGATCTCCATTGATTCACATAGTGGCGTATTGTACGTGGTACACAAATCCGTCGCTTACCCGAGAGCTAGGCTTCACATTCCATGTGCTCAGTAGTTACGCTAGTACCAGTAATTGGTATTCACTGCATTGGTGCTAGGTCGGAAATTAAAAATTATTGTTGGGTTACGCACAGAGTTGGTGGCTAACCAGGGGAATCAGTTTTTTTTTGTTCTCAAAGGACTAACTTTGTGCTTTTTTATGCCAGAAACATTACTAGGAATACAAAAAAATATTAGTATCAAGAATCCGTTTATATGCGTAAAAACGGATTCTTGCTACTAATATTTTTTTACTGAAAATACCGGGAAGAGGAAATATTTTCATTGACAAAGTAGCCTTTGATGTATTGGAATCAATTTAATGTCGATATTAATATAAACAAGTTCCATCATTACGTAAGTATAATATTGAATAACTCTCACAAACCATTACAGTATTAATGAACCTCGAAAGCTACAACAAAGAGTGCACACAAAATTAAAATCGACACATACAATCAACGCCCTCATAATTACTGTGTTAATATTTACATCGACTGAAAGTTTAAACATGCGAATTGCACACTTTTCCGCCAATTAATGTTTTGAGTTAAAATCGACCAACAAAGGCGGCCCCCTGTCATCGTACGAATAAACCGGTAAATGTTTACTCGACACATCGGCCGCTGTATGCATCAATTAAAAATATATTACTTGCCGGGTTGACTTCCGCTTGTCCGCTGCGATGGGTTTCGGTTCGATTCGCTCTCGCACGTGCTTGTGTAGGGCTGTCAACGTTATTGAAGTTTTGATAAGAAATTTGAATCATATTTTTTTGATAAAATCGTGTAGAAATGTGTAGGTAATTCGCTGCGCAATAAACAACAATAATACATTTTAAAAATCTTGATTGAAGAGCACATGATCAAAACACAATAAAAAGGGATTTAACAAAAAAAAAAACAAACAATAAAATGCTCAAACTGGTTAAGATTTATTTAAAAAAAGCTGGTACTTTACCCTATACCTAATATGAAAGCGTCCCGCGCAGGACAGGAATAAGTTGGTAGAAAGTAGAATAATCCAATGCCTCTTGTGCAAGAATGCGATAGAAGTATAAAAAGAGCTAAATAAAAAACTGAAACACGTCACTGACAACCCGCCCGTTCTATCAGAGTGCGTGTATTCACATTCCTATTCGCCGTGCACGGTCGCATCACGTCGCGTCGTCGCATCGCACGCTGATCATTTTTATTCGCCCAAATGAACATATTTGCGCAACTTTTATCCTCACCGTTTAACTTTCGCTGGATGCGCATTCGTTCAGTTATTTGCATATGAATTTATCGGCGACATATGTTTTTTATTCACCATACTGATCATTTAACTACCGGCAAACTATCAGTCAATTTCCATACATTCGATATTTGCAACTAAATGTTCCAAATATCGAATCTTTATGAGATTTTTCAAATAGCTCGGTGTTCGCGACTATTGAATTCCGAAATTGGAATGCAGTTATCATACTTTCTGAGCGCTACATAATACAATTTTGTAGTGGTACAATGCATTCTTTGTTGTATGAGATTTAGTAGTAATGTGGTTCATGTTAACATTGTGCTTTTGATGGCTGGTTTTGAAAGCACAGGTAGAAACACTGTTTCATGGATGAATAGCTTCATCTCTTTCGTTTCCTAACCCCTGAGGTTCCACTGTCATAACTATTTGATGACTTACCGGTTGACGTTCTCTGGTCTTCTATTCTTCATAATCTTCATCTTACTGCATTTAGTACCGGTAACAGTACCGATACGTAAGTAGGTACCTAATACGTATTATAAGATAAGGCGCATATAGCCCACCGGTCCGAAGTAAGGGTCGGCACACAAACATGTCAGTGATCACCTGTACGCCGTCTTGTCAAACTTCTTTGTGTCGGTCCGAACGAACCATTAATATGTTTCCGACAACAGTTCCGTTACTTTTGTGCGCCGCTGCCGTAACTTGCCACCTAATGATGTGGGTTAACCGTTTAATATATACCCTTGGCTAAATAAAATTACCTACTTAACTCTTTATGGGCCTTATAAATAGCAATTACGGCTGTTTATGATGTACCTTATCTTTCATTTATTTTGCAAGTGTATCTAGCATATTAAAACTTAACAGTAAACCAAATCTCCGATTACACTTAAGTAAATATTGCCACGAGAAAATATTCTACTTGAAAATATCTCATATCCCAATACTTTATGCGAACATTTCATATAGTAACGGTATAAAATTTTAATCATATTCCAGAAAGGAGGAATGTTTCAGACGAATTAATGTATGAGGCTAACAAAGTCTTTCAATTTTCGTGAGCAGCTTAATCGATACGTAAAAAAGTATCGACGAAGCCGTCTTCCCCGCAGAATATGAATACAATAATACCCGAAGATTTATCCGCAGTCGGCCGCTACACTTGTTTACACGAATTTCACGAAGCGCGGAAGGCTGCATATTTTAAACCTACCGCCCGCTCGCTCCGATATGTTTATCTTGGTCTCATCTCGATATATTTATTGGGAAAAGCCACGATCGGGATCTCTCCTTATTGGTTCCAACGGAGAACGTAATCGGTTTTATCTGTTTATTGTTATTTTATTTTAATATAAAAATTCGTTTACGTTTCCGCCAAAAATTTCCCAATTTTCACAAATTGTGTTAACTAAAATAATATTTTCTCGCGTTAATTTAAGACTTGAGCACTGTTTGTGTTAAAAAAATGCAAAGTTTTCTCGTCAAAGGTGTAATTTAACATGGAATTAAAACTATGTAGGTGCAAACGTGTGTGGAAACATGTTACATGTTCTGATGTTGGCTTTTCATCAGAATGGTAATCGTGCAAAAATATTGGCTGAAACACGGCTGAAGCGCACCTGCCTAGAATTAAATAAAAATAACCCAACGAATGAGCAGCAAAATGAACGCAATGTGTAATTTATGTTCAATGTTTGTGAAACAGAACGTTTAGCATATCAGGATCGTACGTGTATCTATTATATTGCGTGTGAACTTAATGATATGGCACATCACAGACATTGAATAGTAGACACGACACCGAAAGAAATATCATTAATTTGATTGCTGTAGCATAACGATACATTCCGATC
The DNA here is from genome assembly GCA_905333075.3 of Atethmia centrago. Lineage (NCBI taxonomy): Eukaryota > Metazoa > Arthropoda > Insecta > Lepidoptera > Noctuidae > Atethmia > Atethmia centrago. The sequence goes on along the minus strand of HG995374.1, from coordinate 20,983,258 downwards.
CAATTAGCTAACGAACTGCGAAATGACCATTGTTTATGTCTGTATGTGTAGTTTTTGGTAGTTTCTCAGTTTTACGGCACTATATGTTAAGCGACACTCGTAAAAGTGCGGTGTCCGTGTTTTACACCGTCCGTAAACTAGTAGAAGTGTCGTTGTATCGGAGAAAAGTTGCTCGACGTAAACGTAATCTATTCACATTGCGATCGACAAGGGACGCACTCGAATTATAGCCATTAAATATTGTTTTATTGAATTTGTTCTGATCTTATACAGATTTCTAAGCAAGTTATAAAAATGAGGTTTGTGGTTAGTGTTCGTTAAGTTGGTACTTACTGGAATGATAACTGTTTTTTTTTCTCTTAATAATTGCGTACATGCGTGCGCCATAAAAGTGTGCTGTGAAGGCATTATCACGTTTGCGTTCTATGCGGAGTGAGCAAATATGTATCTAGGTTACACAGTAAGTACTTTATATTCAAAGTGACACGTGGCGCTACCTATCGCCGCTCCCACACGCTTAGTTTATTATTAATGCGTGAATTTTTTGCGATGCTTTCCTTCACAGCTGAAGTTTCAAGTAAGAGATAAAAAAGTTTACGCGTGTTTCATAAACAGAGCCGTGTCATCTACACTGGACAGCAAATAAACCGAGCCACCCGCTACCTAGGCACTCTAATTCGATTTTCTCAAAAACTAAAAAACCTACAATTATCAAAGTTGTACCTACAGAAAGTGCGTTTCATGGTGATTAAATGAAAGGAAACTCATTGGGTTTAATCAATATTTCAGTGTTTATTAAGGATTTTACAAAGAAGAGTCGTTTTCCAGTCGTTACAATCGTTAGTAATGATAAAGTGAAAAAAAAAAGCCAAAAACAAAGATAAAATCAAAAAAAAAGTTTTTGATCAATATTCCGTATTCCCTCCCCTTGCTCGGGTAACTGCCAGCATCCTTGTATTCATCGACCTTACGAGCCTGACGATAAAATCTTGAGGAATTGTATTCCAGTCCTCTTCAATTGCGATTCGCAGCTCTGGAAGTCTTGTTGGAGCAGGTACCCGGGCTCGAGCCCGACGTTTCAGCTCATCCCATAAGTGTTCTATCGGATTCAAGTCCGGGCTTCGAGCTGTATGATCCATCGTGCGAATGCTGTCGTCGCGTAGATACTGGGTCACCACATGAGCAACATGAGGCCGTGCATTATCATGCATCAATTGCATATCCTGCCCGATATATCCTGCGTAAGGTACCACATGGTCTGCGAGGATTTCAGTAATGTAGCGATAAGAAGTCAGTCCAGGTGTACGGCCCGTCGGTTCGATGAAAACTAACGCTGTATGTGCTGTTAACGAGATGCCGCCCCAGACCATTACAGATGGACACGGTGGAGCATACGGTGGAGGTCTGCCCGGCTTGGGCAGAGCACCGCAGTGGAGGCGATCGGCGGCAGAGACCTCTCGCGTCCGGCCCTGGTTCAGGCCATGGTACGGAGCGAGAGGGCATGGGCAGCCGTCACCTCCTTCTGCGAAGCAGTAATGCTCGCGAAGGAGGAGGCGGGACGGTTGAGGGAAAGGCAAGTTTCGCGCCCTCTCGCCCCTAGCCGCCGCAGGAGACGCCCAGGGCGTCGGGAATCCCGGGCGGATTTCCGGCCACCGTAGGCGCGGGCTTGCGGACGGTGAGCAATGGGTAGCTCACCGTCTGGTAAGGACCAGGCCCGGGTCGACGGCGCGTTGTATTCCACGCGCGCCTCAAAGAGATGTCGTCAGCACATAGTAGGGGTCCACTAGGGCCGATGCCTGCCGGGGTCGCGGGAAGGTACTTATGGGTCACCGAGGCCCCCGCAACACAGGCAACAAGAAGGAATACGGGTGGGTTTTAGTCAGTAAGAGTCTGACACACCCTCCCGCTCCGCCCAGAGCAGGAGAAGTTATTTGATGATTTCCCACCCAAAAAAAAAAAAAAAGACCATTACAGATCCTCCTCCATAAGCAACAGTTTCCTCGATGCAACACTGAGAATAACGTTCTCCAGGGCGACGATATACTCTCTGACGTCGATCACTTCCATGTAGACTCACCCTGGTCTCATCAATGAAGAGTACATTACTCCACTGTTCTAATGTCCAATCTCTATGCTCTCGAGCAAATTCAAGTCGTGCTCGACGGTGTGCTACCGTTAATGCTGGGCCTGTTGCAGTTCTTTTTGGGGTCAGGTTCCGTTCAGCAAGTCTCCTTCTGACGGTATCTGAACTTATGACCACTTGGCGTTCGTCACGCAGACTTTGTTGGACTTGGCGATTTCGCAGAACAGTAAGGTGAATATAACAATCGTCTGCTGCTGATGTAGCCCTAGGTCTGCCCGTACCTGGACGGCGATCGAATGCTCCAGTCTCTAGGTATCGTCTGTAAACTCGTTGCACCGAAGATCTGCTGATTCGAAGCCTTCGAGCGACTTCACGTTGCGCAATGCCTGCTTGAAGTAATGCTACAGCTTGAGCTGCTTCCTGAGGTGTTGTATCCTTTATTAATCGAAAAAAGTAGCAAAAACACGCGCGTCTGAGCAAACGATGTACAAAAACTAAAGAAATGATAAGAAATATCCGACTACCCTCATTGTAGAGAAAAAGAACGCTAATTTCAAACTCTGGTGAAAACAGAGCAAATCGTTAGCATTGTGTTTGTTGCTTGATTACAATGTGAGTTGACGGTACTTTCGAATTAATTTGTAGTAATTTTAATCACCATGAAACGCACTTTTTGTAGGTATAACTTTGATAGTTGTAAGTTTTATACTTTTTGAGAAAATCGAATCAGAGTTCCTAGGTAGCGGCTGGCTCGGTTTATTTGCTGACCAGTGTAGATTTGCATTCGGGAAAGCAATGTTATTTCGCATACAGTTTGGACAACTTAAAATATATAATAGTTTAAAAACTAAAAAACACGCTTTAATAGAAAACTAAACCAAAAAACCGGCCAAGTGCGAGACGGACTCGTGCAGGAAGGGTTCCGTACCTATAAAAATGGCAAAAAAATCATGTCTGTCGTATGGGACCCCCTTAAATATTTATATTATTCTGTTTTTAGTATTTGTTGTTGCGGCAACAGAAATACATCATGTGTGAAATTTCAACTGTCTTAACTATCACGGTTCATGAGATACAGCCTGGTGACAGACAGACAGACAGACAGACAGACGGTCAGCGGAGTCTTAGTAATACCCTTTGGGTACGGAACCCTAAAAAGTAGAGTAAGTTAATGATATTTTTGAGTTTTTATTTACCTCCCCGTGCTTGATGTGGGTAATTTGTGCCTTCCTTGGATATGGTAGCCCTTTATCAGACGCCCTCTCCAAAAAATTAAAGTAGCTAATTCTGAAAATCCTGGTTAGGATATTGAGACATTTTTTTAATTGTATGTTACATATTTTTTTATTTTAGTTAAATGTACAAAACTCTCCAGTTGATTCTGCCAATAGTAATATTCTCGTCTTAAAGTTTCAAGTCATGTATGCCTTAGTATACGTCGCAGTCTTGGCACAAGACACTACTGTGACTCCGAATATGTACAATCGCTAATCCTTAAGATCCTGGTTAGGATAATGGGACAAACTTATTAAATTAATGTATTGTCACCGGTCCTTGATAAGTGTGCAATATTTCAAATGAATCCCATGTTTTGAAGAGGTCGAAAATCGAGTTCAAACATTACGTTACATACAAACATACATACATACACACAGGTGAATCTAATAAAACCGTGTTAATAATTAACTAATCTGCATGAAAAATCATCGTACCTAAAGATTTAAATGAATCCAGGTAGGTATGACGGACATTAAAATCAGCTTCTGCCCGCGACTTCTCAGTGAAATTTCGGCCCCCGACCCACCACGTCGCATCCATCGTCCGGCCGCGCCGTTTTCGCTTACCGTTCTTTCTGACTTTGTTTCTTTTTGCTCGGCTTCTAAGGGTCGCAGCGTGATGTTTAATAGCATATAACCTTCCTCAAGAATTGGGTTATCCAATGCAAAAATAGTTTTCCACAGATTAGTGCGTTCAAACAAAAAAACAAACTCTTTAGCTTTATTATCAGTAAGATTTGAAAACTCGCTCGAGTCTTACCCTTGCGCTGCCAATACCGAGACCGACACCCAGCATTGGTTATAGTAGATTAACGGAAAACTATTGCCAGTAAAAACAGCGTACTAGTAACTGAGCTCCAGCGGCAGTACGGCACGTCTCTAACGATTTATTACGATACCAATGGCGTTTTCGGACTCCGGCGGCCGCTCGGGTGTTACTACACAAATAAATATCGATAGGGCCGTTCTCTTTGAGACGTATATTGAAATATGTTCGATATTTTATTAGATAGTGTAGTGAATATTTAGTTAATATTTTATTTGTGCGGAGGAAGTTTATCTGGTATGAGATGTGTGTTTTTTTCCATTTTTATTGGGCCTCATGGAAAAAGGGGCTGAAGTATCAATTTATTTTATGTTTTTAACTCTACGAGTTTTTATATTTGCGTTTTCACCTGTAAGAAAATAGCGATGGGTGAATGCTATCGTTAAAAATAACGTTTATATTAACGTTATTATTTTGATGACCAGGTGAAATATTGACTAGGTAAATAAAAAAATACATTTTCTTTGACGGAGAAAAAATAAAAGTATTTTTTGGTGAGGTGCGATGAGGTGAAATGTTGACTAGGTAAATTGAAAAAAAAAAATACATTTTCTTTGACGGAGATTTTCTATTTTTATTTAGGTACTTGCTACTCGTACTATAAAAATAGAAAATCTCCATATATCTTCGTTTTCAGAAAATGTATTTTTTATTTACCTAGTCAATATTTCACCTGGTAATCGTTATAATACCTAACGTAGAAATTATCCATGTAGTTAATATACCCAAAAATCCAAAACCAAAATGAAGCGTCAAATATGCGTGTTAATACTGTATACGGTGTTGGATGGTACACCGTTCACGACCCGGGATAACCGCAGCCACCGCTGTCAACATCAGCTGTTCCAGGCCTTGCCTACATAGTGTTCACTTATTGTTACATGTTGTTTGCCTGTACTCGGCCTATATTCATCTATATGTTCGTTTGTTTCAGGTAATTTGTTCATTTACGGAGTAGGACATGGTAAAGGGTATCTAAGCTAAGACGTTTTTTTTTAAGTTTGTGTACATCTTTGGAATGGACCGCTCTGGATGTTGTAACCGGTTACTGGGTGTTGTATATGGCGAGTGAGGGTTGATGTCAAGATTTTAAGAAGATAACAAATCAGCGCCCTCCACAAGTATTATTGGAACATGTTCAAGTAACCCCTTTTAAGCTCTGATAAGACAATTATTTCTATATTTAGAATTGTATTAACCTAATTTTAAGCTACCCACGCAACCCAGGGAGTTACCTAAAGAAAATAATATTTTAATACTTTTTACCAAAAGAGGTAATTAAAGGCAGACAGGCGCGACGTGACAGGAATAATTTCTATGAAAACTTGGAAAACAAAATGGAATTTGTTCTACCACAATCCCGTCACGACTGTCTGCAGGAACCTTAAGGGATTCAAAAGCCGTAAATAATCTCGGTTTCTACCTCAACTAGTCGCTTTAACAGAGAATTCTAAAGTAGGTATCTATCCCCTATACTGTAATTTTTAATTTGCTAGACCAAAATTACATTTGTGTCGACTTAAAAATAACCTAGTAAATAATGTAGTTACCAAGTGACTCTTACAAACACGGTGGAGCATACGGTGGAGGTTTGCCCGGCTTGGGCAGAGCACCGCTGTGTGCTCGTGGAGGCGATCGGCGGCAGCGATCTCTCGCGTCCGGCCCTGGTTCAGGCCATGGTACGGAGCGAGAGGGCATGGGCAGCCGTTACCACCTTCTGCGAAGCAGTAATGCTCGCGAAGGAGGAGGCGGGACGGTTGGGGGAAAGGCAAATTTCGCGCCCTCTCGCCCCTAGCCGCCGCCGGAGACGCCCTGGGCGTCGGGAATCCCGGGTGGATTTCCGGCCACCGTAGGCGCGGGCTTGCGGACGGTGGGCAATGGGTAGCTCACCGTCCGGTAAGGTGGTCCTTACCGGACGGTGAACTACCCATTGCCCACCGGCCCGGGTCGACGGCGCGTTGTGTTCTACGCGCGCCTCAAAGAGATGACGTCAGCACAAATGTAGGGGTCCACTAGGGCCGATGCCTGCCGGGGTCGCGGGGAGGTACTAAAGGGTTACCGAAGCCCCTGGCAACACAGGCAACAGGAAGGAATACGGGTGGGTTTTAGTCAGTAAGAGTCTGACACCGCTCCGGCCAGAGCGGGAGAAGTTATTTGAAAATTTCCCACCCAAAAAAAAAAAGTGACTCTTACAAAGGACCACTGAATCGTTCTCTGCAGGAGGACCTTCACTGTTGTCGTGTTGTCTCTGTAATGATTTATCGTGTTTTAAGAAAAGGTTGATCGTAGCTGTCATTTTGGTCTGGAAAATAAAAAAATAGAGTTTAGGCATCGTGATGTTAAAACACAAAAGTAAAATGATCTGCTGGTTTGAAGTTACAGTCTTTATATTGACACAAAATAAACCAGTCGAGAAAGAAAACTGTTTGACTACGAATAACTTCAAATAGTATCAGAAAACGCGCCGGTAGCGTCATATTTTATCGAGAGAAAATTTTGTACTAGCTACGTAAAAACTAAACCTTTCCTGAGCACATGATTTAGTGAAAATTGAATACGAAACTAAATATGCTATAGAGCAGACGTTGACGTTGTAAAAGTGCCTATTTGTTCACAACGGTGGCACCTTAAATATCAGAAGTTATCCAAAAAAGTGAGAGGGAAGGATCCTACGTCTCGCTCCCTCGCGGTGTACACGCGGTGTCTACGCATTGTAGGTGCGCGAACCTCTTTCCTTCACAAAAGCCTCCTTTATTATGCTCGTGTGTAGGATATGAGGAAATTGGCTGAATGGCTTTATATGAAAAACTCACGTAATCTTCGCGGGGTGTGGCCCACAATATCCTGTACTTGGCGCCGCGAGATGATTCTTGTTAAAACATAATTCAATTGTTACATTAATGTTTTAAAAGATATATAGGTATTTTTAGATGGAGGATGTTAGAGGAATTTCCTTTCAGCACAATGAACATAATACTCCTAAACAGCAATTAATTTCGTATCTTTGGAGTGTACACTTCAAAGATACGAAATGCATTAATTAGGGACAGTTATCAACAACGCAGTGAATAGCTTCTCTAAAATATGAAACTAAGATTTGGATACTTAGAATTTTGGTTGGATCGGCTTGTGCAAAAACAATGCAAAATTTGGACCAAGGTGTTCTAAATGAATATCGAGGTCCAAAATTTTGCACTGAACGAAACTCACACACAAAAACAAGAAGTAGTGTAACATTGAACGTACAATTTTCCCTTGAATGTCAATAACAGAGAACGGACGCGTTTACGTTTTACGCGCATACATGAACATGACACCTGGCGAAATAAAGCCTTTCATGTGGGCAGCGTTCATACGGGGTGTTTATTGTCATCGGAGGGCCGCACACATATTTGGCGAGAGGCAAGCGGGTTCCGTACCTAATAAAGTACGGCGCTAGGATTCCCCGACGGCGGCGCGAGCGCGAGCCGCAGCCGGATCACGATCGGCGTCGGAACCGCCTCGGGATATAAATTCAGTATCTTTCACCTGGAACGCTTCAACGACCGACGACGCCACGCGCCAGTTATGAAAATTCCAACGCTGGAATTCCAACTCACACTAGAGATTTTTGCTGAGCTTTGCGGTTGTCGTCGGCCGGATTTTTTAAAGAACGGAGTCTGTTACGTTTATTTCAGTCTGCGTTTTATGGAGGCGGGAATGTGCTCCGCTTTGGTTTATTTGCGGGCCGCCTTTCTCATGAAATTGCGCTGTTTCATTGCTTACGAGCCATTTTGAGGTTCTCGTTAGAGTTACATTTTTATCGTGATGTATTTTTCTTTGCAAATTGTCTATAACAGCGATGGGTCCTGTTTTATTATTTTGGAGCGTTATCAAACCATACAAATATGTATTTGTCGTACTTACTGTTGCCGAATAGACGATAAAACAACAATGTCGTCTGGCCTTCCAGACAGCAACGTTTTACAATTAAAGCCGTCACGCAAATCCTGAATGGATATCGAATAACAAATGACGCGGCAAAATAGGGTTTCTGAAAGAAACCGAACATAAATTGCCAAAACCCATCAACCATTAACAATTACAAAAGAAAGGTAAGGAATGAAATGTTTTATTCATTTCGTTAACGAGAAAATTACCGAGAGGGCGTCGGCGCGCCGGATCCGATTGCAAGGACTCCACGAACCTTTGTCTTCGGGGAGAAGTGTGCCCAATGAGCACTCCAGATCCCCGTAGGTACCAATTAAGGATAGCATGTTACACAAGTACTTTATTGTATAATTCTATAAAATTGTTGATGATAACATAAATTAGGTTCGAAATTGTCGTTAGCAGGAGAACTGGAAAGCATCGCCTGAATCGGATAAAGGGCTAGTCACCAAATTACGAGTATGTCCGGGAAATGACAAGCGCACGGCAAACGTCCTCGTCCAGGGCCACGACTTTCAATGTGAACACTGTTGATGTGAACGAGTCTAAATGTACTCTTAGGGAGGATATATCACAATAGGCAGTGACTCTTCCTATAGGTATAAAGCCACTAATGATAAATCGCAGTTTCACATCTGTTTTTCAAAACTTTATCTATATTTTTATTTTATTTTTATTGTTTTTGGGTGGCTTACAGCTATATTTACAGAAGTAAGAGTGTGGTGATTCATGACAAGCCATTTACAAGCCTCCACAGTTAGCAATAGAGTATTGTTGAATAAGTTCTCAAATTGAATAATTATTCAATAAGCATAACACTAAGTATAACATTAATTTAACTATTAAATTATGTACCTGTATAGGCAAAAATGCAACAACGCAAAATAACAATGCAAAATAACTTCATAACACATGAACATTTTAGTTAAAATTGTGTTTTCACTGTGCGCACTTCAAATCTGTATTAACAAACCCGCATTCACCATACTTAAATGTAAAAAATAATTCGTAAATGTGTTAACTTTATATTTTATAAGTTCGGAAAACTTTTACTGACATTTCAGGAAAAAATCCCACTGACCACTTTCCTTGAATCGTGTTTTCTATTATTAATCCTATAATCATAGTAAATGCATTTTCTAAGCATTAATTGTGTCTAGGACGTATCTTTTGACCCGAGAGAGGTATCATAACGTCCTATTACTTAGAAATCTAAACGAGAGGTCCCTGCAAGGCAGACCGTCACCGCTCCGCTACATTGCTGAAGAATTTAATTAAATACTAATAACAAGCCAATCTGCGAGGAACAACTGATGTTATTATAACAGTTATTCCATGATTCTGTAGCGATTTTAATTTCATTAACAGTATGATAGCCTCAGCTCAAGGGTTCATTGTGTTTTATACAGAGTATGGAAATAAAAACAAATTATCAATATTATTTCTACTTAATTACTACGTTACATATCTTCTTTGTAGTACTCTAAAATATTAGGTACTTGCTATAAAACCATACTGCATTCCACAGTAGGGTTGAAAGCAAAATGGTTCGCGATTACATCACGGATTCGCAAAATCTGAATACACCCCAACAACTGGGGCTAATTACGTTAACTTCTTTCGGGTCCAGTACAAATTCCGAATGGGCTGTAAAGAGTGCGAATTTGCATCGAGAATATTTTTCGTCAACAATTAGGTTGTTGGGCTTTTGTCTGTGCCGACCGGGGGTTGGTTTTAACGACGTTTTAAAAGATTCCAACTCGAGACCGGGGGCTTATCTCGAACGTGCTCACTGCTTGTAACAAAAAACCCTTTATTAACTTTACGAGGTTTTTAACGAATAACAGAAATAAATATGAAGGTTTTACTTCACAACGCGGTGGTTTTATGACAACAGAAACTATACAATCGTGTCGTCACCACCGCCCCACGTTCGACACTGGAACTTATTGATGTACAGATTCGTTACAAATCACTGAACATTTTTGCTATCACTGAATCTTACAAGCTTGAAATAAAATAAAAGAAACCCACCCGATATAGGTATGGCTACTTATATCACGTCGATTTATTTGCGAAGTTTATTGAAATAAAAGCGTATGTAAAGCGTCCTCAACAAATTCCACCCGTACAAATATCACGTCAAAGTATTTGCCAGGTATAAAGATACTCAGCCATTTCTCTTCACCACAATTAAAGAACCTGCTTTGTTTACTTGCCAAGTTGCCAACGCTTTTTGTTGTTATCGAAAATGCAATCAATATCCAAAAACAACATGCGGAAGTGCATACAATATTCCTGAAAATGTTCCACCTGACGCTTTGAAAAAATTCATACCACGTCGTAGGTATTTAATTTCTGTCGGCTGCAGCAAGTCCGCAGTCCGGATATCGGGTCTATTATGAGATACAAAGCCTTTGGATGCTCGCTTTCTGTACCACTGTTTGATTGGTGGGACGGGCGTCACCGGCCCTCCAGCGCACCTCAAACTACAGATACGATAGCACGTATCATATCTACCATGTTCGCCCGTCCACTACAGCAACATTTGAAAGCTAATCAAACTGAGAGAAAACACAAACAGAATTTCAGATATAATTTTATTGATAGACAATGTTGTTTATCTGAAATTCTGAATATTGTTCTTATTTACATGAATTTATTTTGGATATCAGATGGAAGGAATACCTGTAAAATACAACTATCGGTTGCCTTTGTCTGGCGAGTTATGTTACTAATCAAATCTCGAACTAATACAGAGTTTAATTAGAAATACCGAACTACTGTCGTATCTAGAATATTTTATGAGAGACGTAACTCCGTGCGGTGTTGTCAAATGAATGGCAGCAGGCGGGGAATAGCTAGATAAAGGCCACATACTAGTTACAGATCAGTTTCCGAATACCGCTCGGGAACGTATTACACTAAATCAGTTCCGTGAATGTACAATCGTTCCGTAATTTCACCGAAACAGGTATTTATTGTTCCGTATTTTGAGGATATGTAGGCGTCTGCCTAACCCTCCGAATTTAATTATATTGGTATTTTTTGTGGTTGCTAAAGTTAAAAAGTTCTTCCTTTTATACTTTTCGCTGTGGGCGGGTGATAATTTAATTTTATACTGGCATTATTTTGCGAATACGTTGCCCTTATTTGAATTATAAACTAGCTTTACCTGCCACTTTACTCGCGTGGATTCAAATTTATTAAGTTTACCGCAGAGGCTTCCTGCCAGCAAAAGTAGCGAATCTTATTTGACTGTATGGTAATTTTTTTTTTATTTACTGGTTTTCGCCCACTGGCCGAAAAATTATTAACTCGACCCCCTCTGCTTACAATCTACATATAATACTTACACATAATCAGCCTATAATCTTCCCACTGCTGGGACACAGGCCACCTCTCTGTGAGCTGTAATCCACCAGGCGGACCCAGTGCGGGATGTCACATGTCTTGGATTTTTTGGTTTTAAGACATACCGGTTTCCTCACGATGTTTTCCTTCACCGTTTTGAGAACAGTGGTGATGAAATAATTTACACAAAGTAAAGCGCCTGTCTGGGTTCGAACCTACGACCTACAAACTTGTAAGTCGCGGCCGTTGCCACTGGGCCACCACTGCTCTCACAATCTATATAGTACTTACTAATTACATGAGTACACTAATTCCATGCTATTAAAAAGGTACTTACTTATTCCATGTTCAAGCTGTCACTTCCTGTCTACACACTTCTGTGATTCCGTCCCTTTTCTCGAAATCACTTCCACAGTAAGCGAGAGGAAAGATGGTACTTATCAAAAATACATTCTGTAATGAAAATGATTTGTACATCAGTTAAGGTAATACACTTGAGAGCAATGAATTAGGGTCACATAAAGATACCTGAAAGTCTCGGAAACTAAGAATGCTAGCTTAATTAAATAAATTGTGTTTAATAGACAACCAAATGTTCCTTAAATGACAATAATAAAATGTATGTGTCACTTTGTATTACATTCATAAAAAAAATACATAAACAATAAAATAACCAATCTCATAACAAAAACAGGTATCTTTATGTGACCCTAATTCATTGCTCTCGAGTGTATTTACGCACCTAACGTTTACCACATCATCAATGTTGTAATATGTCCTTCGACCATTTTTCATATTTCCTCGAGTATGAACAAAAAGAAAAGTATTTTAATACAATATTTACGCGAGCTCAAAAGCACATTTATCTTATAGTTATCCCTCGAGCGATGCACACTAACTCTTTGTTTATTTCGGGTGATAGAGGTACGAAGTCATAAAATAAACCATTGAATAAATGACCGTGCTTTTGACAAACGAGCATTCACAGATATATCCGGCAATAAACGAGCAAAATGATCCTCCCCAATGTATTATATAATATAAGAATTCGCGGAGGGCCGGGAAGACGCGGATTCTGGATTTGGCATACCTTCCCCCTTTGGATATGTTAATGAAAATTGGCTACGCTCGTGTCTTTACCTCTGACAAAATACGTAATCTAAAATTCTAAATTATGAAAAAAAATGCATTAGATATAACTCGGTCAAATCCTAAATAATATTATAAATGCGTAACTGAGTTTGTTTGCTACGCTTTAACGCTAAAACGGCTGAACGGATTTGGATGAAATTTGGCACATGTGTAGACCATGCCCTGAATTCGGACATAGGATTTTCATCCCGATATTCCTACGGGTTCGAGACTTATGCGGATAAAACCGCGGGGTGCAGCTAGTTATAAATTATCCCCAAAATCATCCGTTTGGACTTTCAAGATAATCCCGACGACGCAAATTAGATACTCGGATACATTATAAAAGTAGAAAGCCAAAATTATAAAACAATGCGGCGAGTGGGTTCCGTTCGTCATATGAGTGGGTTCCGCCTCGAGTGGCGTTGTATCGTAGGGAGACATTATTACTGTGGCGGCATCTATATCACCACAGGCGAACTACGCAACACACTGACGTCACGCAAAATCCTGCATCGCGCAAGCAGAGTTTACCGCGCAACTACCATATATACAACATCCCGACATCAACCGTCGGGCAGTTGTCCACCAGACACGACACCCGTCTGGTCGGAGGATCCTCCCTTTTCCATGGAGGATGAGTGAAGTCTACACCCTGTTCCTCATGCCTCTGTATTACTAACACAATTCTTAGAATCACAACACAAGGCAATGCGGCCCGTAGCTCATACTTGTTTTTCTTAAATCTCTCCGTGAACAACTCTATTATGGGGAATCTTGTTAACATTTGAAATCATTTCTCTGCCCCGGGAATAATGAGTTCTGTGTTTTCATTTGAAACTCCGGTGACTTTTGTTTAATGGAATGATAATACAAATGCTGGCCTCTTTGTAGTGAGGGCTGAGAATATTGTTGTTTTTCCTCGGGCGGGTCACTTTAGTTACAAGGGTAATTTCATTATTTTTCAAAAAAAATTGCTTTCACAAATGAAACTCTGGACTGTACAATCTTAATGTTGATTTATGTCCTTTGAAATCCACTTTTGTTTATGTAAAGTAATTTAGGCAAGTTTTTTTTCTGTTTTCGGGTTAACAGAGAGTGTTCTTTTATAAAATTCTAGGTAGAAAGGGATATCAAGGAAAATATTTCAATTTAAAAGGAATTGATTAAAATATTAAATCTTTAAGATAACTTTTTATGTCCCTGCCTTTCATTAAGAGGCCGACAACACCTAAAGCGCGGTCACTGTCGGACTGCATAGAAAAGAAAGAGAAGCGCGATGACACAACGCTGGTAATTTATTGCAAAATATGAAGCAATTATCGATTTACAAAAAAGCTATAGGTTGTATAAAAAAAATAAAACACTATTATGCTAATATGTAGCTTGTAGAATAATCTGACAAAAATCAGAATGATTGCATGTATATTAGTATGGTTTTTAATCGATAGAAGAAATTTTTAGAGGTATCTTCGTGATTTTTTTCTATCGTATCAAATAAGTTGTATTATGTTTTCAACACACTATCTACCTAGCATATATCCTGAAGAATATCATATATTTTCTGATTTTGTTTACTGCAGTCGATCATATACTTTTAGGCATTATAAATCATACAAAATTTGCGTTTAGGTCCTGTAGTCTCCTTAACAGATTTCGCTCTGTTGAGAGAACTGAATTAAGTTTGAAGTTGTTTATAAATCTCATCATAAACCTAACTTAAACGAATGAGTTGTTATAACTTTTGAAGCATTAAACAACGAACCGCGAAATCTCTTAATGTTCCTATTTATAAAACTATGTAAAATATAATTTGACTTGTTACCCTCGAGGGTGTATAACCAGCAAGTTTTCGTCTCGTAACAGAATATTATGTAAACAAATTTAATTATAGCCTTGAATTAGCCAAATGGCCGGCTGCCGTCGCTGTGAATGGAAAACTTCGGAAACCTCAACTTTGTCCAAGTAAAGTTCCCTCTGTGTGCACAGTAGCGAAAGAATTTTACAAAAAAGTGCCTAGCTTATTTCCTGATAAGTAGCAGGCGCTATGCGGGTAGGTATTTTATGAATTGTTGACTTATCTTAGCATTAAAAATGTCTAAAGCGTTTAAAGAACCCCAGTTTTTCCTGGATGTTTATAATTTTTTAATAAAACATTTAGCTTATTTACTAAATTATGTAAGGTGTACCTAGGTACACCTTACATAATTTAGTAAGGTAGGGGGGTACCTAGGTATACCTCCCTAATTCTAACATCAAAATACAGTACTAACCAAAAGAATTTTCGAAAATTCTGAAAGCTATGTTCATTTCGATTAATTAATCAAATAAAACCGATTTGTATTAATTAAACAACATGTCCAGACATCTACGAGTATGCTTTATCCCCAGTTTAAAACAAATACGGACGCATCCCTAAACTTGTACAATTTATCATAAACTATCTAATCAATTTAGAAAACGATGCGGCGTTTAATATCAAATCCACGTTTTCTCAAAGGTTTGGACCGAAATTACGGCATTGTGCTAAATAAATTGTTATTAATGACCAAAACGTTCCTTACTTGCGAATAACAAAAGCTGCCCCGTATTTTGTGGATAAATTTCGAATTCCTTGCATACGCTTAGACGTCGAGATTATGGATGGAGATTTTTCATCATAGTCAATATAACAACAAGGATAATTAAAACGAATAGTCCCAAATTGATGGCGAATTTCTTAAGTGATAGCCTTGTAAATGGTTCACTTAAAACTATTCTTGAAATGGAAATTATTTTGTAGACATGAAAACTAATATGAATTCGTTGCCCCAGGTGAAACCGAGTGAAGGATATTCTTCATACATGTTTTGTAGACTAAAATAAATGGTCCACAAGTTTTTAGTAGCTTTGTGAGTATTCATGAGCGGTTACGGAGATGTACCTTAGTACCGGGATGTCAGTAATTATTCACCAGGCTCGTCAGTAAGCAGAGGCAGGTTCATATTTCCTATGAGCAGATAATCTGCTCTCAGCATTAAACTTGTAAAGTGCTATGCTCCATATGTCCTCGGTAAAAGGGAGGGTAGCTTTCTATTCATACACTGTGATACTCTTTTACGGTTCAAGCAAAAACACGCCAAACGCTGGCGAAAGATAAACCCCGGGGCGGTACGAACGCTGTTGAATTTTACGATTCCGCTAAGCCGCCTTAAAGTCGAGCCCTTCCTGAATATTTTGATTTATTTATAGGCGTGAAAGCGTAAAAGGGTGGTCCAAAAACAATATACCGCGTCGTTCAGCTGGCGCGCTACTTGGGACACTTAACATTATACGCCCCTATGAATAAACCTACATATTTATACCCTTCCGTTCTGCGATACTCATTTCCCGGCTTCGAGACTTTTAAGACATTACCGTAACTATACGCAATTTACTGTGAGCAGGAACTTCTTCCCGTAATTATTAGTCTCAGTTAATTTCGCAGCAGCCCAAACAAATTTGCGGCTGAAAAGTTTTATACTTAATTCATTAGTATGTGATATAATCGTGTGAGAAGACGCAGGCCGCATTAAGCACTTGCCTCTCGCGAGTCGCGCTTCTAACACTTCATTGTGATGCTAATTTAGGGCAGCTCTATGAATATGGGGGCGGCATTCCCAACGCGCGCACTTTTTGCCTCACCGCGCTAAATTAATTTGAATAATACCGCCGATAGGCAACGAGCTCCGCCGAAATGTCTTTTATATGAGTTTCCGACGTGAAAACTCCGTTACCGCGAGAGCCTAGTATTTTTTTTATCTCCAGCTTAAGAATTACGTAAATAAGTATGTGTTTATAAATTAAAAGAAAAGAACAATCAGGTTTTCACTTAATTACGTTAGTCGGTACTTTTGTATTTACATTATTGTTGGCTCACCTGTACGACTACTGTCGAATAATTACATAACATTTAATCAAAAGATCCACCACTGCACCGTTTTTCCTTCCATCTCTTTGAGAGTAAGCAAAACGAATGTTCCATTAGACAATGGAATACACTCTCGCTCGCATAGAGCCCGATAAAATAAATTTCACTTAGCTGTTAATCACGTCCCTAAAGCGTGTGTCCATGTACTCGTGCAGGTAATGGCGTGAGCACTAAGACAAAATTGGCTTAAGTAATCTCTCGGTCGGAGTATATCTGCGGCGGCTGTGAGCGGCTGCGGGGCACACTCGCAGTCTCGGTCTCGGTCTCGCCGCCCAATTCCGATGTGGAATGCACTTGAGTCTCACACGTACGTGTTCGTCATAGAAATTACTTAGGCAATTTTTAAGTGAGCCTTTCCCGCTGCAACACTCACGGGTATTCAAGCCCGTCCCTATATACTGGAGCACTTAAAGGAGGTAAAGCCACTCTTAAACAAATGAAAGAGCTTTCGTTCGTCGTTTTTGCCTCACGGCAATCCGCTTTACTAAAAGGCGGTGAAAATTTTATGCACACCAAATAAAAGTATCTGTAAGGACCACGGATAAGGACCTATCAGATTGGGAGTTCGTGGGCTGGCTTGTATGAACGAAACATGCTACGATGTGCTTGAAATTAAAATAGCCAAATTATGGATGGAATAATCGCAAAAGCAATTGTTTATCAGACCTAGAAACCCGCTAACTTATAATGAAGTAGAAAAAAATAAAACATAAGTCATTTATTCAAACAAGGCTGAGAATCAGCACTTTTCGAACATCAAAGTTACATAAGACAGTCCTCCAAAACGCCCGCCCTTCACCACTTCCTAGTGCCTTAGCTGGGCAGAAGAACTGGCGCAACAAACTCCCCAGAAGCACACCTGTTTGTTTAGTTATATAAACTTGATTCTATAGAAAACGTATGCAAAGTAATTAACATTACGAAACATTAAATTAATTTACTTGCCATATGTTCGCTAGCACACGCTAATACACTAACAAAACAATGAAAACTGTACTCAAGCAGATAAAAATTACAACATAAAAACGTAAACAGAACTTAATACCTAAATAAAAGCCTCCGAGCATAAAGGGCGTGCCCGCTTACATAAGGCTATTGCTGTAACTCGAAGTGAGAAATGATAAACTAGCACCACCGAAGTAAAATAAATAAATAATTACTAATAACAATTAAAACCATGGTCAGCAAGACGACCAGTTACCACAAGCAGCATCCGTTTACGAGCATGACGCAAAGATCAACCATCACCCCCCTCGCCATATTGGAGGGAAGGAGGCAACCCGACCCCCGACGCTACCGCAGGCAGTGACATCTAAGGGAGCATGACGAACTTGCTGCCGGTTGCTCAGGCAAGAATAGTATAATCAATTGTCGAAGTCGCTAGCTAACCACTTATTGCAATAAAACTCATAAAAAACACATTGTAATGAGTAGATTATGTAACTAATAAATTAAAAATTAATTTAGTTAAAATACATTGACTTATACAGTCAAATAAAAAATAAACAATTATATGAACTCATATAACCTGTCAGTAGGTAAGCTAATTCTGGAGAAAGAAATCCCTTCAAGCTGGAATAAGCCCCTAATACAATGATTACGCGATAAATTAGAGGTTACTGTGGACTTCATACCGAATTTTAATAATTCTTAACTATGCTGAGTTTCATAAATAAGTAATATTTATTTGGAAAATCGCTACGCTTTTACATTTTTATTAATTTTATTTGTATAATTTAACTCGTTTAATTTAGGTGTCAAATTACTTTTCTGTTGGACCCCGTGGCCTGCGTGGCAGTAACGTTGGGCAAATCTGTCCCTGAAACCCAAAGATTGGGTGAATTTAAGGTTCATTTTCGTGCGTGATTAGACGTAAAATAAACGTCTCGCGCCGCGCCACATCGTGTTGTATAGACGGGCTTTTCAGCCTACTCACAATATGCCCCGCGCTGTAATGTAGACAACGGTGATTTGATAAATGAGTGGAGTTTTTTTACGTGAAAAGACTAACGTTTTACGTTCAAACCTGAGCTTGTTTTGACAAAACCTTTGCGGTTCCCACAACGAAGTCTGTCGCAATGGAACCCTCTCGCCGTTTTTCCTAATGATTTGTGCTGGTAACGAGAAAATAACAAGGAAAACTCTCGAATGGATGATAATAGCTCTGATAATGGAGTTCATATTGAGCGTGTTTAGTAAGAAATTTCATTGGGGAAATTCACCATAATTACACTTATTTTAAGCCAGTAATCTTATTTAAACTCTAGTCCATTTGATCTGGAAATAAAAAGAAAATGAGGTGTAATTTTGTGGTATCCTTTTTAGGGTTCCGTAGTAAACAAGGAATCCTTATAATTTCGCCATGTACGTTTGTCTGTCTGTCTGTCTGTCCCCGCTGTAGCTCAGAGACGCTTAGTACTAGAAAGCTGTAATTTGGCATAGGTATACTCGTACATATTAATCACGCCAACAATATGCTAAAATAAAATCTTCAAAACGTTTTTTTTTCAGGGTGCTTCCCTTGCACTTATTGTGGGCATGATATTTTTTCTCGTTTATTCTATGGTATGGGGTATTGTTGGATAGGCCGCTCAAACATATTGCGGGTCTGTGAACAACACTTTTCGATTCAAGGATCCGCTTGCGTAATATTAAGCATTGAAGTCCTAATTTTTGTTAGAGTCAAGTGTCCCCCTTCCCCTGCCAGCTAAATGGTTGTGGAGATGTGAAAAAAATCACGGAAGTAGTACATATAATGAAATTAAAGCTTTACTAGTTAACGAGTAATATTCGACCAAGTTAAATTTGCAGTTGGTGAATTGACCGTGGCATATATCTATGTATGGAAGAACATGTTTTTCAACTACAATGATAAGTTTGTTTTTGGGATAAATTCATCCTAAATTCCCAACTACGGAACCCTTCATTGTGAGTAGGCCGACCCGCACTTGGCCGGTCTTTTTATGTTTATGATACAAGTTTATCTCGTTTTATCTAACGGAACTTGGCCGTGGTATATGAGTTGCCTAGTGCTTTGAGCCCGTTATGGGCCTGAACTTCGTAGCTCGTAGAACCTGTTCTTAGAAACACTTGACTGTCGTATGTTTTATTTAATCGCTTTCATTTACAAGTCCTTTTAGTGGTAGTAGTTTGGGCATAAGAACTAGGTATATTTTGTTCTGGATATTAATCCTGAATACACTTTGAAAGCATTATTTAACCAATTTTAAACCCTCATTTTCCGTAGACAACCCAAAGAAAAACATCCACTATCTTTTTAATAAAGCCAACCGTAACTCCGCAACATTGCGGCAAAATAATATCACTAAAATTACCACAATATTATTTTCCGTTACTCAGATGCGGCAAAAGCGTTTAATATTTAAAATAATCACAGTATTGTCGGAAACGGTGCTGACAGCTAATGTTCGGTGGCAAACCGCCACGCGGCCGGCCCGCACTTTGGCAACCCACCTACACAATGTACGTAGCCATGACAACCGCGACGTATGTTTGCCCACAAACTGTTTGCTCGCATATCCGACCTATTATTTGTACAGAGAATTAGACGTAACATTTTACCCAAATAAAGGTATCATTGCCTTACTGGTTCCTTGGTTTGATAGACGGGTTTGTTTAATCGGTTCTTTGAGTAGCTTTATGACAGGACGTAAGATAATTTCATTCAGACATGAGTGTCGTTGAGGGCTCAGCTGCAATGTATGAGACCTGTATGGCTAATGAAATTGTGATGAGCAGAAATTATGTGTCGCTATTGCATTGTGATGGACAGAAATTACCAAAGTAAAACAATTTACGGTGATGCCTGCGGATAATTTTTTATGTTATTTAATCATATTTATTATTTTATAGCGCTTTATTTTTTGTAAATAATTTCATCACCACTGCTCTCAAAACGGTAAAGGAAAACATCGTGAGGGAACCGGCATGTCCTAGAACCAAAAATTCAAAGACATGTGACATCTACCAACCCGCACTGGGCCCGCGTGGTGGATGACGGCCCACTCCCTCTCACCGAGAGGAGGCCTGTGTCCCAGCAATGGGAACATTATAGGCTGATTATGTATGCATTATATTCTAAGTACTGTTTGTTATATTTTATTTTGTTACCTACATAATATATGTAAAACTCATTAAACCTGACTTGGATTCCGTACGTCTGTTTCGGGTGACCACTGAAAATCAGCGCTGTGCTGTGGGTCCCCCATAGCACAGCATCATGCTGAGTGGAAGAATTTTTGACACAGTGATGACGTGCAGCTGCCTACTATTTGTGTTTTGTCCTCGTGATTGTATGTAGATCTATTTTGTTGTATTTTTTGTTCTAAAAAAGATCAGAGAAAAAAGATCTAGAGTAGGCTCTAGATCTTTTGTAGGTATGCACGTGTATCTGTGACAATTTTTTTTTTTTCTTTCTTTCTTTCTTTCTTTCTAATTAAATAGCTAGTATCCTTAAAGAGCCGTGGCCGTCACATAACGGCCGCAGTGACGGCTGTCATGAAAATGATGGCACCTAAGTTTGACATTACGGTGTGTCAAAAAAACGCTCTCTAGCACCAACTTACTTTCGTTACGTTATTCGGCGGTGAATTACGGACGCTATATGTCACCGCTCATCTAGGAAATCGTAGCTTTACCCAACATATTAATAACCATTTTAAGCTGGCTGTGGGGTCTATGAATATCTCAGCACAAACACAGATTTAAACATGAACCAGAGTTACTCCTGTCTTAATTTTGATTATGTCAAGGACACGTAATTATTGAAATTGGTATCGTTTTAAGAGCGTCTTGAATTTCTCAGGAATGTTCGTCTCGATAAGGGCGTCATTAAAACATTCTCCAATCCCGGAATTTGTAAAGTACATACATTTACTCGGTATATTGCTAAGGAAACTTTATAACGTAACTAGCTGTACTCCGCGAGTTTGCCTGATTTTAATCCTTTTCCTTGAGTTTGTTGCTACATGACGTTTAAAAATTCAACATTGTATGAAAATATAGGTATATAATATATATATATATTATGATTAATAAATAAATGATAGAATACACGTGCCGTACGTTGCGGCCTTTCACAGTTTGTCCCAGTTGATTAAAGGCTCGTGCAGACTAGCGCAATACCGCGGGCGCGACAGGCAGCAGTATGCCAGTCGCGCCCGCGATATCGCCCCAGTCTTTACGAGCCTTCAAGGCTAGTACAGACTGGGGCGATATCGCGGGCTGACAATGCTGCGGTCTACTTAGGTATTAGGTAGGTAATATTCATTAGATATTAAGTAGGTGGTTTTTTCCATGTTCATAATACCAATTATTAATACTTACTGCTTTGACATGTTTCACAGTAGACAGGGTTGAATAACAGTGACGTCATGAATACGCCATCTTTAACGAGATGACATTAGGAATATGTTGTGCATTGCGGAAATGCGAGCCGAGTATTATGAGCACGGTTAAATCTCAGTCAGTCAAATTAATTATTAGTTCTGCTCCGTGCAGCCGGGACAAATTGACGCTTGTTTCGCCGGTACACTCGTATAATTAAATACACAAGCATTTAATCAAGGTACTGTAACACTGTAAACTCATGTATAAATAATCCTTCAGATATGTTATAACGTTGCCGAGGTAACTCGAAGTTACCCGATGTAACCCGACGCCACCTGACGTCGGTTGGCTTAAGTGTGCTACCTACAGCAAGAAAGCTGGGTTGAGTTGGTTGAGCCGATCTTAACCCGCCGCCGTCGCGGGCCGCGTAGGACCTGTCCTAATAACCGGGTACAATAGTGGCCCTGAGCAAACAACGCTCGCTTATTGCTACTCGGCTCTCTGCAATAACAGCGGTAAAAACAATAGCGCGGCCATGCTCCTTTTGATTGCGGCGGCCACGTTGTTCCCATTACGAGGAACAGCTTGTGTCAAGTTGCAGTTTTGGGTTGAATGGAATGTAAAATAATATATTACCTAATGTACATAATTTTCTTTGCAGGTAAGCTGCCCTGTTATCGGTATCGCGGATTATACATTCGTGAGTTTCTATTATATCAATATTGTAGTGAAACTTCATACATCACATGTAATATCATATATTTCATGAATTCATTGAGCATGTGTAGAAGTTGTATGTAGTTCTTACAAAAATCCTTCATCATCAAAAGCGTGTAATTTCAGCTTATTGATATCTGAAGAATCGACATTCGTTCGAATGACCTGTCAGGGATTATCTAGAAATCAATTCGTAACGTGGCGTCATTTGTCGCATTTGGCACCCAACACTCGACAGTCGGTTTTAATTCGCTGATATCCACCTTTGATCCGGCTTTTCCCAGATTATATCATCGTACGATAGCATTTGTCCAATCATGCTTAAAACGACTTCGACACATACAGATTGCAATCAAAGTTAACGATGCTATTACCGATCAGATAATAACAGTTTCGGAATTCAAATAACACGTGATTAGCCACCTATGTGGGCACATGATTAATTTAAAACAACTTATATGAAAAACATTATTATGGAACCGCACGGCTTAGTCCTAATAACCGTAATAAACATCAACGGTAACGAGCAATAGGCAGCGATTCGTGCTGATGTTACACTGTTTTTATACACGACCGGTACATGGGAAAGCTTTCTAATTGCCGGAACAATGCTGAGCTGGTTATTTGCCGGCGGCATTGTTTTTGTCCGCGCCGGTTCATTTTACCCCACCTTCCCTCGGGTGGGAGATTAATGGAATTTGAATACGCATAGCCTTTGTGTTCGGCTTTACGCGTAATTTAAGCGTATACCGGCCGGGTGAGTCGGCGTTTTGCTGCCAATCTTACGGTTAGACTCGCAGGTGCGCGACTTCTCTTATAACTGTTATGTAAAATGACGTTGCCCCTACGAACCCACCCTTGCCTCGATGAATTCCTTTTTTGCGGAGTCACAGTTCAGACACAGATTCTGTTTTTCAGTTGACCGTCGATGTGACCTCGATTGATTTCCAATCGTGATTGCTTTCAAAAGTTTGTCTTTAATTACCATTTTAGTGTAGATTAATACATTTTTGATCACATTGCCATGTCGGTTCGATAAAAACTGTCATTATATTGGTGGTCCCCTCTGTTGCCGTTCAATAAGCGTTGTGTGCTCAAAGCACTATCAATCATTCCATTGCGCGCCTACTAGACACGTCGAGAAATAAAATGTATTTGTTTTATTAGGGGCTACCTATTGATTTTGTATGAAATGATCATCAGTGTAAACCAAATACGCTTCTGTTTTGTTTCGACCGCTATTATTATCGTTATAATTACGTGCGGCGCTAATGTTACTCAAATAATAGATGGCTGTGTAATGTAATCGTCATAAATGTGTACATGTGACGTAGTGGAAGCTGCATATCAATCAGTTGAAGGCAGGCCTGTTGTAGGCAGAATGCTGCAAATCCATTAACATAATTGAGCGGCTTGTATCCGGGACACTTCACGGTCCGGATCGTGGACGTCTTTGATGGCGCATCGCCGTAATGAGGAGCCGAATCCGACGTCATCCGCCCTAATGCATATTTACAATAAGAACGACGAATTGAGACGCTACATTTTGATACCACACTACACGGTTTTTTTGGCCTAGTAATTCAACCGCGTACACGAATTTCAGTATTTCATACTTCATGATTCCAAATGGGTTCCATTTATACCTGTTCATTTACCTGCTCTTATTTTCTGCGCCCGTTTACGTGCATTACGATATCTTTTATTCATACCCTTTTTTTTTTTTGGATGGGAAATCATCAAATATCTTCTCCCGCTCTGCGGAGCGGGAGGGTGTGTCGGACTCTTACTGACTAAAACCGTATTCCTTCCTGTTGCCTGTGTTGCCAGGGGCCTCGGTGACCCTTTAGTACCTTCCCGCGACCCAGCAGGCATCGGCCCTAGTAGACCCCTACATTTGTGCTGACGACATCTCTTTGAGGCGCGCGTGGAATACAACGCGCCGTCGGCCCGGGCCTGTTCCTTACCGGACGGTGAGCTACCCATTGCTCACCGTCCGCAAGCCTACGTCGCCTACGGTGGCCGGAAATCCGCCCGGGATTCCCGACGCCCAGGGTGTCTGCTGCGGCGGCTAGGGGCGAGAGGGCGCGAAATTTGCCTTTCCCTCAACCGTCCCGCCTCCTCCTTCGCAAGCATTACTGCTTTGCAGAAGGAGGTGACGGCTGCCCATGCCCTCTCGCTCCGTTCATATTCATACCCTTGTCAAATTAATAAATTGGTGATTGATTTTTAACTGCACTTTGAAAAGCTCACATTAATTCAATCACTAAATGAAACTTATTAATTACATTATTTACATTTTCACTCAGAATTGACAAAGTGCCTGCAAAAATAGCGTTTACCACACAACGGCGCTTTATGAAATTTTCGAAATCCCCATTTAATTGGGCGCCTGTGTCGCCACAAATTAATTAAAAGCGCTGTGGGATTTTATTAACTTATTGCAATTATATTTAAACGGTACGATTACAAGGGCGAGGCGCCGCGCGGTGCGGGTCGCGGCATCGCGCCTAATGTCATTGCGAGGGCGCTTACACGCCGCCTCGGAATTTGATCAAACTCCTCGTAATCGGGGACAAATAAATCTCACCATTAAAATTAACGGCGACCTGCCCGGCGCGCTTCCGACCTCTTCACTAGATTTATAATCACCTTTTAGAATATCGCCACAGTGATTTTAAGCCGTTGAATAGTTATTAGTAAAATTATACTTAATGGACGTAAGATAATGCCATGTAATCCGCATAATAAAATTATTATGGGTTGCTTTGTAGCCAGAATAATTACATGTTAGAGACCTTTAGGCATTTATGACAGGAAAGCGCTCATTTAATAAGCACCAGAAATAAACGTCCCGACCATTTAAACTTTATTTGAAAATAATAAAATATTCTTGAAAAGTTACCAATTTCTTCGAAAAGCAATTAAAGCAAGTCTGAACGCAATTTAAGTTACTAGAACAACTCGCAATTGGAGCTTACGATTGATTTGGTACAATGATTCACAAATATTCTTTAGGCTTACTGCATCTGACACATTTTAGGTAACAGATTGGTGTAGGTGAGGGTCCGCCGACCGCCACAGACCACCGCATTGACAAACGACTCGGACCACTTCATTAATTGCGGGCCAGTCGGCCGCGCGACCGCCTCTAAATAATTCACATACGACTGCCCTCACACGCCGCAATCTACAGCGGACATGGCGAAAATTACGAGCTCGTTCCCTTGACGATTTTAATTTATTCGCCCTAATTAATTTGGATTTTTTTTTAATACTTCATCATCGGCCCGTGGCGATGGGTGCTCAACCTTTATCTGAATTTTATAGACATCGATTAATTTTAAGCTTACTTTTTGCCACGTACTTATGATTTCTGTGGCTTCTCTTTTGTCGATCGTTCACACGACATTTATTAATTAGCGATTTTTACCTGGTAATTTTTTCTAACAAGTATGAAAACATATTGAGTAGATATTTGTTAAGAATAAGCACAAACAGCACTTACTTCAAGCAAAAGAAAACAAAAACCGATTCTAAACCGCCAAGTAAACAACGTTTCATTAAGTTTATAACAATCTTCAAAATGATACAAAACAATCATAAAATATAATAGTTAAAACCGCGACATTTCCAAACGGATTAAATGTAATTTTTTATTGGAATCGTTCTCGCTGCGGTTAGCCCGATGATACAGTTGTGTTGAAGGTAATCCATTACCGAGCCGCCAGCAGCGAACGCGTGCGGTCGTCGTTAAATACACGCATGACAACGGTCACTCGTTTAAAACTATATCACTTTGTACATGCTATTTTATAGCAACAGATTCCTTTACCTCTGAGGTGTGCCCGACAATCATTGGAAGATGGAGCAAACGAAAAGGTAGCCAGAAACTGACCTAGAGGTCCAAGTCTGTTTACTTAACTGCTTCCAAAACTATAATGAAAAGGTTCGATGAATACGTAATATCTTAATCTGAGGCGTCGAATGTCGATTGTGCAATAACAAGAGGTTGGATGAGCAAAAAGCAGCTGCGGACCCACTCGTAATGCTCGTAACTAGAGCCGTTACGCAATTCGGCAACGGCCTAATTGATTCCTCTCCCATTTGGCCAGACGGGACGGCGCATTATCGAGCACAGGTGCCCCTACTCTCCGGTTATTTGCCTCCTCGCGACAGACGCCGACGATCGGCCCACCTCTTACTTAAGATCTTCGACACCCGTTTCACCTTTAATTGTATATCGGAAATTCTTTTCTTGACGTGACTCGATTATTAATAAAGTTAGAACACGACGCTCCTAAACGGAAATGGCTTAATTTTCACAGAGTTGAGATATCTGCATCGGCACTCGTCCATCGCGGCGTTTAGCCTCCCCCGCCTATTACTGAAGTGTGTAAATCGAGCGAGTGTTCGGCAAGGTGAAATATAGAGAATCGCTGGCCGATTTGTATGCGCGCTGAGTTCGTTCTAAGTAATTTATCTGAAAGTATTTTTGGTCGCGAGCGAAGGGGTGCGCTGCTCGCTCACTCCATCCTTCCAATCGCAATGTGTCTCCACTCATTCAATTACATTAAAAGCTTAATTAGGAATATTAGCGAAGTGTCCTCGTTTACTTCCATACTCTTTGGTAGTTGGTTTCTGTGAATTTTCTCGAGTTTGTTGAAGGCTTCTTCGTTGCGGACTGAAGTTGTGAGATGCTTAGATGAAATGCGGCTCGCAATTAGAGTAATGGATGGTAACCTTTCTGGGTGAAATTAACGCCATTCATCTATAGCGAAAGTAAAGGCACACTGCACAATTAAGTTGTGGAGTGGAGAGAAATTGCAACAAGTGCAGCGGGCCTCGTCGCGTCCACGCTCCATTTAACCCACTCAGTTTGCGGGTCGTTCCGAAACCTCCGCCAACTCACCTTCGCACAAACACCTATTACATATTACGTACTCTGCAGTTCATCGCCCCTTTTGCCTCATTGCAACGTTTGGCTAGTACACTTAGTTACGGCTGTATACACTACAGCAAGAGGCAATCCTAGTGTAGTGTGCTATCGACTTGTCGAGTTGCCGTCAACTTGAGTCTCATTCTGTTAATTGAAAACTTGTCCCGGCGCCTCCAACCGCGTCTCTATTGTTTACCTCGGTTTTTCGATTTTTTCCACGAATCTCCTCTTTTCATAAGTATCTCTTTTAACGAGTCGTCTCCGTCCTTCGTTTATATCGGGCTTCTTTTGGACTCCTCACAATAAAGCGGGGATGCACAATTGGTTTTTCCCGTTTTTTCCTTTATTTCTAAAGTATTTTGTTTAGGGACGTTGTCGTTTGAAGGTGCCTTCGCTTTTAATGTCATTACTTACATAACATACTCGTATATAAGCTTATTAGAACGTTGAATAATGTTTGTATGATGGAGGTTTGAATATGCGTGTCGTGACTTATTTGAATAAGATAAAACAACTAGCGATCAGTGTCACTGGCAATATCTTTTTCGTACATTACCCAGCCACCAGTGAGCCCAAACGCAATAAAACTAAGTACTTGATTCAGACTATAACTCGTTTCCTCGTGTGCCGCTCCATCACTTTCACATTCCTCCTTATACAGGCACGTATGAATTCTCTCTTCCCTGGCATGCGCACGAAATAAATTAAACTCTTTATTCTCGGGTACAAAGTTTGTATTCCCATGTGTAAATAAGATACTTGTTGCTGCCCCTAAAACGGCCGTACACCGGATCAAGCTGTCTTGCCGAACTACCGTTCTTCCTTCCCCATTTCAGGGAAAAACAAGGGAAAAGTGTTTTTGGGGCGACAATATCGCTATCTGTTCGCGGGCACATAATTTGTCGTACGAGAGTTGGACACCCTCGATTTGCCTCGACGTCGCCCTTTGAAGTGACTGTTCCTCTGTCTATACACGAGTAATACATGCTTATGACGATGTTCAAGACAGTTAGCTTTCTGATAAATCTGCTCTTCTTATTATATTGTAGACAGAATAAAATGTTGCCTACCCTAAGGATAACAGAGTTGAAAAGTAGTTATAAACTAGCTGTAAATAAAAAAAAATACGCATTCATCAATATTTAGTGGTGAACCTAGGGTACCTATGTGTCGGCCGATTTATCTTCATCTTTAGCTTTTTTATCTCCTGGGCATAAACCAATAAATCGCATAGTACTACAGTAGTCCAAATTATGAGAAAATATAATATTTTAGCAGCCACATAAAAAAAGCTATATCACTTTTTATTTCACTTCCAGAGGTGACGTTATGGCTCATAAAAACTTCATATCTATTAACTTGCATGAATCTTGGTTCACACTTAGCTTTTCCCACGACACTGCCATTTCTGCCAGGTTTGTATGTTTGAATATTTCATAATAAATTACGTGGTAGTATAGTTTGATAGTTCAGAGCCTCACAATATTGTGGATTTTGCTTTTATGAGAGAAAATAAAATGTTAGTGATATAGAGTTATTTTTCCAGAAATATACTTTGTGTTTCATCTTTGTGGAAGCTAAGGTCTTTTATATAATTCTCTAATTTTATATTATTCCCTATTTGTAATTTTTATCTCAAGACACCCTGCGAAGGAATGTGTATTTTCGTCCTAGGTAAACAGCCTTGAAAGAAGCTAAATCTGTCACAATTGTACTCCACCTTTTCGTTGCCTAAACATTGTCACTGTCTAGGTTAGGATTTTATTGTATCGCCGCCGCTGCCTTTCCTGACCAAAAACTCTCAGGAAATCTTTACCAATGATAGACAATCGTAACCGCGCTTTTTAAATCCATTAATATAAGTTAAGATTATAACAGTATTGTTAAAAGCGCTGCATTTCCTGGCTGTTTCACATCAAACAAGTGGTTCCGAGGTAATGTAATAACGCCCCTCGCACATCGTTGAAATTTACTTCATTAATTAATTTCGTTACCGTGAAATAATCACACAGCCAGCCTCCACTGATCCTTCAAATTATTTATGTTTGAAACAAAATTTGTAGGCAGGTATGTTTGTACACATTGAACCCTGTTACCTTTAATCGAATCAGTTGGTAGGCCCTAGTTTCAAAACGGTTATAATGTTTTGTAAAAAAAAACATTGCCGTACGCTTGAAATCAAAGAGTGGATTCGTTCTTATTGTTTTTTCGTTTTGTTCCGCATTCGCCTCACAAGGTTCGCCCCACACATGACATTCCTTATTCGCCCCTTTTAAGTATTCCTTTTTGGGCCCGAAAATCATTTGTTTAATTGATTTAGCGCCTGATGATGATTTAGGTAGTCCAAATAAATTAATGAATAAATTTTTAACTTTTACTTAAAAACCAAAAGTAAGAACTACCTACGCAATAAAAACCCTTCATCTTCAATAGGCTACTTAATAACTCAAACCTACTTAGCTTTAACAAGAGAAACCAATCATTATTTCAGAGAGAAAAATAATATTGAAACAACAATAATATCGACTCAAACTTTGACTTCCCACAAAATGTACCGTTGATTTCTAAACCAGCCTCAAGAAAATAGGTTCACTGGAGAACCTAGTTGGGCTATAAATATCCAGTACGTACTTAGTTAAGGTGTGCTTACACTGGCAACTAAAATTGCGCAATTCTTGGCAATTCTGTTGAACTATGACGACACAGCCTGTGCGATTTACGGCAACAGTAAAAATGCACTTAGAGACAAATCCAGTATATGGAGTTCACCTTCACGGAGCAACTTATTATAGAGCATAGAGCAATATATTATTAATCGGTCAAGGACAGCTAATGAGACACAATTGATTTTCTATTGTTTTACACCGAATCGGTGTCGCTCGGGGCTTAACAGGCATAAGTAGCCATTGGATATTTGGCGATTCATTTTGGTGACATTTTAACAATACAGAATCTATGGAGCCATTATTAGAGGTCATATTGCAAAGTCCTGGGTACGATTCCCAGGTCGGGAAAAGCATTACTTATTGGGTTTTTCTATCTGGAATTTCTCAATAGCAGCTCGGAGTCTGGATTAGTGCCCGATTGATGGCAATGGGCCCCCCGATTACATGGGACATAAACATAACTGGCGAAATGTGGGTGTTACCTACTATAGAAAGACCTCTGGCTAACCCTTCCGGGATTACAGGCATCATGTTATGTAGCCATAACAAATTTAAAAAAATCATGGCAATAAAAAAATCGCTCCGCTTTTGTCGTATTCCTTCTCTTTTTTCTCTCTACTACCTCTGCGTCAATAATTGCCTGCTGAAAAATTTACCCGTGTAAAAGCACCTTTACAAGTGCGGTCTGATACACCCACTTATTGGAGATCCCGTTTTAACCCGACACGTCGCCTTATCGCGACGTGTTATCTTAATTTGCAGTTAGTTAACGGTATTCCGGTAAAGGATTACCTAAGTAGTGTCTTAGTTCAAGAGCGAGTTCCGAGGAATTAGTAGTGTTAATTAATCTCAAGATATCTGTGCTCAATAACTTAGTTCTAAGGAAAGAGATATGGCATAATTATTTATTTTAGTACCTAATATTGAAGTTATACAATCTGTTTGTATGTGGAAATGCTAGAATAACAGTGATTCTTGTAAGTATATGGAGAGGTTTTAATAACTCAGTGATTTCTAATTGAGTTTTGGTTTATTTCTTATCATATTGCTGATACATCTGTTGCGGGAGCCTTAATGCAACAGGCACAAGGTCGACGCGACGGCGCGACCTGACACTAGTAGGACAATTTCCATGAGAACTGCATGAAAAATATCGCGCTACGCGTCGCGCTGCTTATCGCGCCCGTGATATCACGCTAGTCTGCACGAGCCTTTAAGGCGCTGACAAGAGGCAATGACCAAAGTAGGTTTGTCTAGTTTGAAAAAAAATCTCGATACAAATGAACGGTAGAGTAACCTTTTACCTTGAGTTCCAATCCTAAATATCTGTATTCAATATCAACGTACGTTACGTATTTAATTAATAACAATAACGTCTTATTTTAATGCAGAACTTGGTTGTTTTTTTATTTTCGATTACTCAACTCAATTTTGAGTAAATAGATAATTGCTTCATATTTTGCAATAAATTACAGGCGTTGTGTCATCGCGCTTCTCTTTTTTTCCTGTGCAGTCTGACAGTGACCGCGCTTTAGCTGTTGTCAGCGTCTTAAGCCTTTAGTTACTTACGATAATTATAATGGAAAATTAAAATAATGAAATGTTTCGACGTTTAAATGATGACTTTAACTCAAAAGCACTGTAAGAAAACCAGAACTTAAACTACTTCACCTAATAAAGGCTAAGCACTATGTGGTAGTATTAACTTGTTCCAAAATTCCTAACACACTAGATATTCGAGTAAAAAGGTTTGATATAGCGCGAGCTTAACCCGTGGTGTCGGGAGCACGCGCGTTTATCCGCGCAATCTAGCTTCCGTGACGTCAGGCTCTTTTTGTCTGCCACACAATCTGATCGACCAACTTCGTCCCACTGAGTTATGGCTCAGAACTTACCACTTCACCCGACCACGTCGCCGACAACTTTAAGGTCTACGTGTCTTTATCGGTCACTTTGTTCCTACAAAAACTTTCCAATAAACTTTACCCGCAAACTGACTCCTATTAATATACGAGTCTGTTGGCAGTTTTCAATCAAGCCAAAATTTTGCCACAACTTTTTGTCTAGAGAATTCTACAATATTAAAAGCCCGGTGTTTGTCCCTGATCCCTGGTAAATTACATCAAAACTAAGGGTTATGACAAAGAAAACACAAAAACTTTTCCAATTACATATTCAACGACTCCGCTCTGAAGAAATTCACCACTCCTTGAACAAACGCCTCTATGAAAAGAAATCACCGAATAGGTGAGCGCGGGGGTAAACTCACGAGTAAACATTTGCGTATGTAAACTGGAATTATTCACGAAAAAACTTTTAATGGCGTCCCCGGAGTTCCCGTCAAACATTTATCAACAAAAGAACGAACGTCCCGCAGGCGATGGAACTTGAAATGTATGGAAATTACCCAGTCACGAGCGGGAGAACAATTCACTAACGGCATAGGCAAATGTTTTTGTTGCAGCTTGTTTCGTTGTGTAACTTGTTCAGATTTGAAGTTACAACTACAAAACGCGGTTAGGCGCTTATGACGCACATACATGGAGTGTGTAAATAAAACAAACCAGTCCATATGGCTTTAAAAATGAAACATTCCGCGGATACAGATTCAAATCTGCGAGTGATTCGTCAGATGTTCGCCGTCGAGCGCGCGTAGCCCCTCGTTGGGCGCCAAATAACTCGGAACGGAATAATGAACCGCTTCAGATTCTTCAGCAAACAATCCCTGTCATTGCTCGACTGCAGAGAGAAGATTAAAATTTCATAAATTTTACTACTAATGCTGAGATATTTAAATTTAATATTTTTTATAGGTAGTTTCTTGGAGTAATAGCAGACTACAAAACGAGGAATTTAATACATTTGTAGCAGTTCAGCGAACAGGGGATGAGTTAAAGTTGTGTAGATTTAATTATACATACTCAATCAGCATTAATTATGTACTGTTATTATGTCCCTAATTTGGCAGATTAGCCAAAGAGTTAAGATAAAATACTTAAGTACATTTAGAACGGACACCGTTTCATTTGCATTTCAATCAGAACGATATAGCCAGTGGAAAAGAAAATCTGCTCCGTCGCCTCACTTAAAGCTTTTGAAATATTCCTATAACTTCTGATTCTACGAGAAAAAAGCCTATTTGAATTGGAAAGATCAAAGCGTAAAAATTTATCGTTACAAAAAAAGCGCGGCAGGAACGTCCAAAAAGACGTCAGGCACTTATTATTTCAACAGAGCGAGTGTCTCGTCTCCTCTCTCATTCTATTTGTCTTTTCGATTGTTCCGGTGCATAGACTCCTCCATTACTCGGCACTGAAAGGAAAGTTTTGTATTCAATTTGGTATTATAATTCCCATTTGAAGTCGCCACGCACCATCGCGCCGACATCGGCTATGTAAATGGGCGTTTCCGAGAGTTAGTCGCATTTTCGCCAAAAAAAAAATGTTGAATATTTTCATGTTGACATTTTTTCACTCAAATCTGTGATTCTCGATTTGTCGCACCGCCTTCAGTCTTGCTGTGATAGAACGAAGAAAACTATAATGTTAGTGCTATCACTTATTGCAACATCATACTATTTTCATGTCGTTTTTCCGCCCCACCTGACGCCTATCGATAGGAAAGAGTTACGATAAGGTTAAGCATTTATTTATATATATAACCACTTGCAACTCCCAGTAAATTCTTCAGTTGTGTAAATATTTCCGTGTGCTTACCTGACGTGAATTTTTATTCAGCTTCGCGCGCTCAGCCCCGTCGGGAGACAAGGAAACATTTCAGAGTTTCTCTTCAATTTAAAATAGAAACTTATCCCTCGGCTACCATAAAGTCTGTATTTACCATAGAAATCCACCTAGCTCGCTGGTTTCGATCCTAACCGGTGTCCACACTGAATCCACCTGGATTTAGAGCGTGCACATTGGCTGAACCGCGCCTCCGATGGAGTTGCTTGCATCTTCGTACGAGGCGACAGGTTTTATTTTACGATATGTTTTCCGCGACCGTTTCGCAGATACTAAAATAATAAGAGTTTTACGTCGCCGCGTATTATGTAGCTTTTATGGCCCCCCCGAGCTCGGCTGAAGCGCTGTTACAGTGGCTTACGAGGGCTCTTGTGACGAAATAATTAACCCAGTGTTGCTCGTATTAGACTCCGCTTCCACCCAACATTCACTACTTATATGTTTAACATTTTATTGTACTCTTTAGACGTTTCCTCAGATTAGCGATGTTTTTCCTTTGTACGATTTAATAAAAAATAACGATGCCTCTGATCCTTAGCTGTAGGCTATAACTCAATAAGCAGTATAATGAGGTTGTATCCTTATGTTTTGCAAGGAGTAGAAACCCACCAGATCACTTTTAATTAGCGAACACGGCTGTGGGTGGCTCTAATTCAATTGAATACCTCATTCGGCATTTCATATTATGCTATGAAGTTAAAATAGCAATAGCTTCTATTATGTTATTTTAACGTAATAATTAATTACCCAGTACAATGTTATCTGTGTTAGGGTAGCTGATAACTATATTAACAGGGAACAATGTGTAATGAGGCACAGCGATCACAACTATACACGGTGATGTTTACTGGCGGCACAAAATCACGATCGAGATATAGGAGCGGGCTGGACGTCTATATTCCAGCCAGAGACAAGGGACCGATAACAGATTACCCGCAAACACGTTTTAAATTCATTTCCCGACCCGAGCGCCGATCGCTCCCCGATAAAATGTGGGGACGACCCGGGAAACGGGGACATATTTACTTTGTCTCCCCGCGGCTGACTCCACCGCGGCCACTTCCCCGGTCAGGTAACGTTCCAAAGTGGCAAAATATTTGTCCTGGCTCGTTACCCGTCTGTTCCGATTTAAGAACATTAGCTACTTCCAAATCTGGACTCACTTTTAAACTCGAATCTCGAATGTTGTTTTCTTAATTTTATTCAACTTGGTAAAAGGAACGGAGTTTTGTAAGAGAAAAAGTTTGAAGCAAACCTATTATGTCGGTGATTCTTTTCGTATAGAAAGCTACCAACTTGCACTTTCAAGCAATTTTCTTTCTATCGTATGAAAAGTTCTTTCAAGTGCTTTCTTTATATTATCTCATATCTTAAAAACACAATTTCAATATTTATATTTTCAGCTAAGCTAACTCACAAAGTTCTTAGTAGCTTGTAAAATTTTTGACGGGAAACTAATTTCCTTAATCTCTTAGACATTGCGGTGTGTTGTTGATAAGCGCTCTAAACTCGTAACATGGTTGTTGTAACGCTACAAGGCTTCCAAACTTGTACCACGGGTAAGTCCATTAACGCGTCAAGAGCTGTGGACTATGTTTTGACGCTAGATATTTTGATGCACAACGCTTTTTGGCAGTCGCTTCGGCTAACAACACTTGCTTTATCCGGTCAATTGCTTTGTGCAAGCCTTTGTACGAAAATTTCTTGTTTTTATTGGATTATGGAAGGTTCTCACCGAAGTTCAACAATGCAGTTTCACGTGTCATTGCTTTGAGGTTGATAACAGGCGGGCTCGGTGGCTGAAATAAAACTCCCTTTAATTATTTATTGGTCCTTATGCCTTTGTTTTGTTTCTTGTTATTTTACCAATTTTGTCTGTACCCATATTCATACCTAAGGACCCATTTTCGTCATTATTTTGTGGTCTGATTTCGTTACGAGACGTAATTTGCTTCATAGTCGTCAATGTTTAACCTGGTGCGGTAGTGCAGAAATTAAAAGATATGTTTTTAAAAGTTTATGAAGGAGAACCTAATAAAATTATGAATGTAATACTAACATTACGTACGGTTCGCTCTTCCAGCAAAAATATTAGAGAGGTGCTGGTGCTGAGTGGCTGAAAAACATACTCAAAAGTTTAATGCTTAATTTTAGAATAGGATTTTTTAAAATGATGAATATCTTTCAAAAGGTTGCTTTCTTTCTTACTATGTTTTTTTTTTTTTTAATTTCGTTTGACACTGGTTATATTTTACTTATCTAACCATTGATCCTCATGAAACATTGGTCCTAACATCTGCCCACCGCAACTAAGCTAACAAAACACATAGAACAACATAACAATGGTCCTATAGCTCCGTATAACAATAACATTAACATTTAGTTAGTCCTGTATGCTCGATAACTTGGTATCGGTCTCGATACTGTAGTTCCGAACTGCAATGTTCCTGGTATTACCACCTCCGGGGTCTAATCAATAGCAGCACTGGCCAATGTTCGCAGCCGTACTCTAAATACACTGTATTATGTACTTAGTAATTAATTAGTGCTCTTGTACCAACTATGGTCGGTAACTGCTCTGTTGTATTTTTGGCTTCTGGTTTGTGTTTCAATTAATGACCACTGTTTATGATAAAAGAAAATCCTAGTTTATGTTTGTGAGTTTTGACGCTTGTTACTTAATCACACTTTAACAGCTGAATGCGAACGCAAGATAGAATTTGACACACGGCTAGTTTATGACTTGTATTAATACAGGGTGAAATTAAATTCATAGGCATCCTCTTAAGGACGGACTCCCTAGGACGCCAGTGAAGTCGTAACAACTAGTTAAATATAAATCTGTTTCTTTTCTGGCTAGAGTAATTAATCCTGATCCATCGGTTTTCAGATGAGTCTCAAAAAGTCGACTGCAGTCTATTGGTCCGTATCGACTGGAGGTTTTTGATTGGCGATGTTCTGTTTGAACACGTTTGGTACACATCAAACGTCCTCAAAGCCCGTGTCTGGTTACTGGTGTGTCGTCTGTCCAGCGAAAAACGTTAATGAACAGATTGATTAAAGTTTCCGTGGTATTATTCATTAAAATGACGTCTGTTTTAATGATCGTTTATCGAAGGACCAAAAACTGGAAGTCAAATAACTCCTTAAGCGCATCACTGAAAATTTTATAACCTTTTCAAACCAGCCAATAAAACTTCACAACGATCTAATGATAATTAAATATTGCTATCCGACGTTAATAAATATAAAGGACTCGCTTCAAAGAGGGAAGGTGAAGAACAGAAACGAGAAGTATTTAAATCTCAGCCGTTTTTATTTATCTTTGCGAAGCGGCGCTGGCGGTTAAATATCTGAGGCTACCCGCCGCTCTTCTGGAGACAAATGTAAACACAGCATTGCCTTTGAAAACGCCATCCGCGAATATACGCCAGCATACCATAAATAGTTTTGACGTGGAGTTAAAATTGTTTGTCATGTGAGACGTATTCTTTTTGACGTTTTTTATTCGGATTCGTTTATTCGGATTCGTTTGTTTAATTATGTTAAGAATTACGGTTTCGTGTTACCACAAAACCCTAGATACCTTTAGATAGTGTATTATTGTTGCATTGCAGTATTAAGATCTTTGAAACACTTCATAGTTTTTACTAATTCCGAAATAACATGAATGATTGTCAAAGAATAACAACGAAGTTTATTCGTTCACTTGAATAAAATATGACAACACAAAAGCGACAGTTAATAAAAAATATTAACCTTTAAATATTGACTGGACTTCGTAAACATTCAACACATAAAAACGCCAAAGTATTTTAACCCCTTCCGAGAAATAAAAGAAAAAACAAAAGTTACAAAGTCAAAAAGTTTTTACTTCGCGAAATTCCCTCAATAGTTGAACGAAACATATTTCCTAGGAGTTGTTTTAAAGATGGCATACATAATCTAGCGCGGGATGCGTTTCCTCAAAGACACTGTATCAGCATAAGCTGTGAAACGGTCCTCTTTGACGCAGCCTTACAAGACGACTAAAGGGTGTCACGTTTTGCATTCTCTCGTAGCTATCCGGAGTGCGATTGTTACTATTGAAAATGTGACACCCTAATATACCTGGTTATACTTCTAATCGCTAAAATAGGAAAGTGGCTCGAAATGAGAAATGTGTGGGCAAAAAAACGGTGCACCGTCAGGAAAATCAAATATTTTTCAAATTGACATACTACTTCAATTTGACCTATTATATCCATTTGATACAACTGTCAAAGAAAGACAGGTTCTAATTTAAATATACGGACAATTTACGTTACTAGTCAATTTGCTAAACAATTAATTTCTCTGATTAATTAATAATAAAAATATAAATACGAGAGCAGTGGTGGCCCAGTAGGTAGGTAACGGCCTCGACTTACGAGTTGTAGGTCGTAGGTTCGAACCAAGACAGGCGCTTTACTTTGTGTAAATTATGTTATCACCATTGCCCTCAAAATCTCGTGATGTCCTAGAACCAAAAATTCGAAGACGTGACAACTACCAACCCGCACTGGGCCCGCGTGGTGGATTACGACCCACTCCCTCTCACAGAGAGGAGGTCTGTGTCCCAGCAGTGGGAACATTATAGGCTGATTATGTTAGAAAAGTATTTTCACTTACAAAAAACAGTCTCTATCAGTCTCATATTTTGTTTAACTGATGCTTCACGTGTCGATACAGTAAATCGGAGAAGCGTGAGGAGAGGCTTGAAATAACAAACGAAATCGCTGTCTTGTATTGGGCACGATACAACATTTGGAAGGCAAAAGGAAAATATGAAAAGGCGGAATATTGCCAGACGAAATTACGATCGCTTTAGATTCCGTACGGCCCATTGAGGGGTGAATTGTTACCTTCGTACATTGCCATAAAGAATCTATTTGTTTTTCCTTCGTCAAGTGATATCGATTGTCTACCAAGAATGTGCTAATGCGATACAAGCGAACCCATTCATGGGCCTTTGTTGAAGTGACATCTTTGAAATTATATTCGTGATTTTCTCTTTATGCCTTACATAATTTTATCTGGCAGCTTATGACTTGATATGAAGTTGATTTGATTAACGTGCCTTAGGTGCCTGAGAAAAAATCCCCTATCTAAGTAGATTGGGGATTTTTAGGGTTCCGTTGTAAACTATAAGGGTTCCTACCCTTATAGTTTCGCCATGTCCGTCTGTCTGTCTGTCTGTGTGTACCCGCTTTAGCTCAGAGACGCTTAGTACTAGAAAGCTGTAATTTGGCATAGGTATACATATTAATCACGACGATAAAGTGCTGAAATAAAATCTTATTTTTTTTGTGGTACCTCCGTTGCACGTAATGTGGGGATGACATTTTTTTTCTTGTCTACCCCATGGTGTGGGGTATCGTTGGATAGGGCAGTGGTGGACACCACTTCTCTTATTCAAGAATCTTTTCTTCTTCTTATTCAAGAATCCGCTTGCGTAATATTAAGCATTAAAGTGCAAATTTTTGTTAGATTCAGGTCCCCCCCCCTCCTGCCAGCTAAATGGTTGTTTATGGAGATGTGAAAAAAATCATGGCAGTAGTACATGTAATGAAATTAAAAGGAAAACTATCACAGCTTAGTGGGCTTTACAAGTTAACGAGTAATAGTCGACAAACTTAAATTTGCTGTTGGAGAATTGACCGTGACGTATATCGATGTATATGGAAGAACATGTTTTTCAACTACAATGTTAACTTTGTTTTTAGGATAAATTCATCCCAACATTTCCCAACTACTGAACCCTTCATTGTGCGTGGTTCAACACACACTTGGCCGGTTTTTTTAGATGCAGTCAGGGGACACTGGTGCCGATTCCCTTGTTCACAGACTAAACTTAATTTAAGTTCAGTGCATCTTTTTCTTTCTATTTCATTAAGAAAAGGACCGAAGATAAATTTTAGTTTAGTCCTGTCAAATTAATCAGTGCTTGACGTAAATTGACGTAATTTTAATAGGCAAGTTTTTAATGACGTCTAAACTTGTAGGTATGGAGTAGTGACAGGCGCTGATTAATTTGACAGGACTAAACTAAAATTTATCTTCTGTCCTTTTCTTAATGAAAAAGAAAGAAAAAGATGCACTGAACTTAAATGTAGTTTAATTTGTGAACAAGGGAATCGGCACCATTAAATAACTTAATTAACTTAATTTTCCCTGACTGCATCTGTATCTGTATCTACATTTAGGTATCTACACCGACTACCGGTACGCGACCAACTAAAAGCCTAGTTAGCGGTGCGGCGTCGCCTAGAGAATTGAATATTAGCATTAACAAGACAAATGTGCCGTTGGAGTTTGATAGTTCCTCATTAGGAGCAGGCCGGACCTGTCTCGTCACAACATACACTAAGCCGCTTCCGCAACTCCTCAAGTATTATGAATACGGGTAGTAAAAACTAAAGGAAGTGACTTCAACTGTGTGAGTGAGATAATTTTTAGCTGCATACCTACTTTCGGTACGGAATGTTGCCATTTTAATTTTTTTTTTTTTTTTTTTTTTTTTCTTATCACAATCTCACTGTGTGCTGCACCGGTCGACGTCGGCTATGGCTGAAAACCAGCGCTGGAGCTCTGTCTCGCATAGGGTCGCAGCATTATGTTGAGCA
Source organism: Atethmia centrago (assembly GCA_905333075.3). Lineage (NCBI taxonomy): Eukaryota > Metazoa > Arthropoda > Insecta > Lepidoptera > Noctuidae > Atethmia > Atethmia centrago. The sequence goes on along the minus strand of HG995374.1, from coordinate 20,942,650 downwards.
TTGGCCGTTTTGCGTGGATGTGACGCATATTCTCCCCCAAATTGTTTCTTTTTTGTAGTTGTGTGCCTTCTTTGCGTCAAGTTTACTGCAAATAAACGTATTTTCTTCCTTTCTTCTTTCCTGCAAAATGCTGAATTTCATTGCTGGAAATATTAAACACTGGAGAGGTTTTTTTATGTATTTTTTTTTATAATTTCATATTTAGGTTTGTAATTTAGCCGTACACCGCGAGCAATATTGTCGAATAAGTCATAACTGTTGGCTTGTAACATCCCTGTCAGGGCGCTGAGTGTGTCTGTGATTATTCTTCTGCTCGCTAGCCTCACACGATATATAACAACCATTAACACGTTTCTTATAGTGACATTAGCCTTTATTGGATCAACAAGACTAACTCAGTCGCATTAAGCCCAAATAAACTAGGCCCTATATTATTTTAATAAAACGTAATTAGGGCAGATAGAAATTATGACTAATGTAGACCGCTAACGTTTCGTTAACTCTGAATCACTTTTAAGGCGCTGACAAAAGGCAAATGACCAAAATAGGTTTGTCTTAAGAAAAAAAATTGCCAAATCTGTATAGTTTGTGGTAGCGGAAAAAATATGTTAATTTTGAACATATTTCTAAGAACTTGGTTGTTACCAAAACACGGTTTGAATAAAAATCTCGATACAAACTAACGTTAAACTAACCTCTTACCTTGAGCTTCAAACCAAAATATCTGTATTAAATATCAACATACGTTACGTATTTAATTAATAACAAGAACGTCTTATTTGAATGCAGAACTTGGTTGTTTTTTATTTTCGATTACTCAACTCAATTTTGAGTAAATAGATAATTGCTTCATATTTTGCAATAAATTACAAGCGTTATGTCATCGCACTTCTCTTTCTTTTCTATGCAGGCAGATAGTGACCGCGGTTTAGGTGTTGTCAGCGTCTTAATGAAAAATGTTTCCATGTAAATTAGTTCTTTTGGTAAATGTTCAAGGTTTAATTCCAGTTGTTTATAAAATAGTGAACTCCATAAAACACATTAATGCGCCCACTGCACTGTATTCGTAACGTCTCGTATGCAAATGAACGTCGCCTCTAAACGTTGCCCTTTGTTTCTCCCGTTCTGTATCTGTTAACTTTTATCGCACAACTTTTCCTCAGACCAGATTAGTTTTGCTTTAACTGTATCGTAAATTGAGCGGCCATTAAGCTCGAGTTTAGTAAGCGTATCTATCTTACAACTTTAACAGGTCCGATTTAAAAGCGGATCGTAATACACGCGGATACTAAATTCACCCTTTAATTAATATATTGTTGAGAGGAACAGAGCAGTTTGCCGCATCGATCCCAGCGTTAGCCCGACATAGTTCGGCCCGAGTTAAAATGGCACGCGAGTTGCGCTCGAGTGGCGGTTACCTCCTGACGTCTCTATTCGTTACTGAAGTAACCAGACCCCTACAACTTTGTTCACACAAACTCGCAACCCCTACTTTCCCTATAAAGTACAGTTGTGACAGCGAGTAATGTCTCCTTATATTGTTCTGGGGCTAAGAGGTTTGCCTCCTAGTTGTGATGAGAATTGTTAACTTTTACATCGTCTCGTAGGTATCTGCCTAATTTATCGCAGTCAGACTTTGAATTGTTAATACACACGTCTCAACTACACCGACGAGTGCAAACATAATAAATTATGACTGGAATTTATATTGCTCGTTCAAATCGAAGAAAACATCATTACGGCTTATTAATGACTGCGGACCGTCTTAATATCCGAGTTGGGGCGAAGAGTTTGGGCGATAATCGATATTTCCGAATATCGATTATGAAGTTAGTGCGAAAATCATCCGGCGCGGGTGGGCGCTTGACAAATGTCCGTTATAAGCGCAGAACAAATTGGTGCAATTAATTACGAGTGGAGCTTGGCAGCGCTGAGCCGACAAATATTATCAAGATCGTTAATTTCGACATCTTAGTCGGAGGCGGTCGGGCGGGATGATATTAAACATTAGACGAATGTGCAGCGCACACGGTGCGACTCGCGATGATGAGATCGACAGCAGCGCGGTGCTTAGCGCGCATCGCTTGGTGTACACACAGGCTTGTTAGCGCGCCGTCTGTCTACACGCTCGACACGCTACTCGCGGGCATTAGCGGTAACGTACATAATAGTTTAGGTACCTAGCTTACGAAGCTTACCTTATTTCCCAGAAAATTATTTTGTCTCAAATTTTACTTCAGAATTTTGCTTGGTTTAAAATTTCCACTGAACAAGCTCCGTTTATGATGTAGGTGCATAACATATTCTTAAGCTAATACTCTTATGTAAAGTTATTACTTCGCAAGTCCCGTTTTAGGAAATTTTCCACGTAGTAGTAGTATTTATTTTTGATTCATTTTCCTTCTAACTTAAGTAAACCCCTTCTTTTAATCAAGGCAAAATAAGTTAATTAACACTCTCTGGGCACGAAGGTGAAAAATTGTTCTGTTAAGAGCTTTAAAGGAATTAGGGAGATTAACATAAACGGTATAATTAATGCCCTGAACTATACAATATTATATCGGTTGATGTAAGGACTTCTTGTTGGCAGCATTTGTAGCAAGCTGTATACTTAAATCCATGTATGTTTTTGTTAACGATTCAATTCCGCCGAGTTGCTTGCGCCCATAAAACATGAATATAAAATTGTGCGAGTAACGCATGACTCTTAATGAAAAGTATATTATCTCACATAAAAACATTTTACGCTCGTTTTCAACGCTGGTTATTAAATTAAATCATAATTTACACACGTCGAGTGAAATCAGACTGTAAGCTCGTGAAATCGCAATAAAAATTATTAGACTCGTTACAGCCCTTCCACGGTAGACCTTTTTATTTTTTTCATATTAGATTCATTCTCAGGAACAATGACGTCATAAATGCCGAAGCGATTTTTCATTCGCATCGTAAATGTTCGTTTTCTCTCGTTTCTCCCTATGTTATTCGGCCACAGAAACAAGGTGCTCCCGACACGAGTTTTATTATATAAGCTCTCCCTACTCATACCTTGATGGTGCATAGTCGATATGATATTTTATTTCATCCATCGATACCGCCAAATCTTGATGGAATTGCATCGGTCTTATTTTTACAGAGTTCGGAAGTAATCGTGATCTCTAGTATCTCGATTCAATGACATTATCTCGAAAAGAATCAGAACAATGTTCCTAGGTAGTTGTTTGTGCTTTATTGAATGTACTCGTCCCGAATATTGTAGGTACTCGTACATATCGATTAATGGTCTCTGAAGAGTGTTAGTGGCACATAAATATTTCATATGACACGATAGTGCTATGGGATATGTTTATGATGTTCGTAAAAATCTCACGCTGCCAGTTTAGGAACAAATGGTATTATTTGTTCTATTCTGGGGTTCACGTGTTACACAATAAAACTCTGTGTACATAATTTTATTGCAGACAGGGTTATTTTAACATTTGTGTATTTTCTATTAAGTATAGGTATTATACACACCTGATGTAATTCGTACCCAAATCTATCACTTATAGCGCACTATGTTTTTAAGAAATCTGATATTTTTACTGAAATAAAAATAAGGTACTTCTGAAAAGCCCAGTTATTCGTCGTATTCAAACACCCGGCGATCCATTTCCACAAATTGACCCTTACACCTAACTCGCTGAAGAAGTCGGACTACAAGAGTTCAATATTTGAATTTGATATTCTACTCATAGTCAGTGAATTGATTCCTATTTATAGTTTGTCAGTGAATTGATTTCCAGATGTTATTTCTTCAAGTATCAAAAGTAATATTTATCACATGTCTATAGATTCTATAAATAACAACAGAATCTTTGTGTCCCATCGTTCCCAAACGTTTTCAGCACATTTTAATATCACTAATACATTATCCGTATTGATTTCCGACAATGGACTTCGATACTCCTCTTTGACCACGTAAACATATCATTTTGCGTCCTTACTATCTGAAAGAGGGGCCCAAGCTCGTTCGTCTGTTATAAGTAAACCTTTCATGTATATTTTATTCCCTGTATTTTGATATGTGGGCCCCTCGTATCACGCTCATTCAAATGACATATTGGAGGAACATTTGAGTATGTTTCTCATCGGGAAAAGATCACAGTTTTCTTTCGAGAGTAAAACCAAATACCATCTTGTAAAGAACCAATCTAGGGAATTGATTTTGCGTCGTAGGTCCCATTCGTACATATAGCTACGCACGTATTATGTGGACAGATTACATTTTTTATTAATACGTTCATTTTACGATATACACCTAGTAACGACAATATATCTGCTTTTGCAAACAGTTGTAACTAAACAAAATAAAACAAGATCCCGATTTTTTGTGTTACAAAAGTTCAAACTATTTTTTTTGTATACAAAGTTTAAATCTAAAGGTAGTGTAGTAAAAAGTCCTTGTAAAAACTAAGTGTCCATAATTTAAACAAAATGGCAGTAGCTTTTACGTTTCTGACGGATACATTCAACCTGGTCCTGTGAGCTTCTAGACAAATAACGTTAGTCCCCGTATTTATAGCTAATGTCACCATTGTCTTCATCATGAAGGCATCATTCAACATCATTCTCCATTAAGTTGAGAAATTGCGAAGGAAACGATAACTGCCCTCTTTCCCAACACAATCCGCCTTCCTTCCGCAAAATTTTCATCCGTGCTGTTTTTTCGTTGTTGTGAAAAATGTTATTTAATTTCGGGCAATTATTACACGCGCTCTACGAAATTACTCCAAGGAATAGGACTCGCGAATGTTGGTTTTATTTCAGAGAGAACGTTCCTTTTCTACAATGAAAGCTTTATGTGGAAAATGAGAATCCCGCTGTTACCTTTATCTGTTTTTTCATAATATTAAGTAAAATGCAAATAAAGGGTCACAGTCATCACAAATGCGAAACTAAGAGCTAAAAGGTTTTCTTTTATTGGAGTGTAGTTCAAACAAAATCTGCATACTTTGTTTCAGAATGTATTATTACCTTAAAATATTGTGAAGTTCCACGAATATTCTGCTCTGATAAAATAAAAATCCCTTGCTAACAATTCGAAGGGATTACGTAGGTTTGATGTGGATGTTCCTAATAACAGATTACTTTCCTAATTTGCATTTTCATAATCGAATGTAAGTTTACACGTGTCTCACCGTCTGTCGTTTTTCGCGTTAGGAACAATTGATGTGTTCGGCTTTATTAAGTGTCTCGTGTGAGTGATATCCAGGCTACGTCGCCAGGTGTGAGCGTCGCGATACAAAATCCGCGGTGTTGCGTCATTTGTACGTTTTCTTTATTACGTAGCGTGATTTATACCTTAGCCACCGGTGCGTTTAACTGCTGAGGTCTGTCATTTCGCCGTCTTAAATTGAGATTGATCCCGGGGAAGGGCGGGTTGACGTGTGCGTTGGCGTGTCCTGGAATTGTGTTTTTGTTTTATTTTGTTACGTTTTTTCCTTTGTGCCGGGGGAGATGACGTCTTCGCGCATGCAAAGTCACCTGTCAATATTTTGGCAGCGACGCGGCCTTATTTCTCGTCGTTTAAAGGCTCGTCCTCGTTTCTAAAAACGTTGATAGAGAGCCAAGTTTTGTGGAATTGCACCAGAACAAACTATACAATTAGGTACCATTCTCCGAAAATATTATTCAAACATTTTGTAATTGACCAATTGAAAATTTTCCACTTTTAAATTTGTCCGATTACTAATTTCAGTACAAGCATTGGCTTTCATTGCTCGTCCGTTAATTTTAAATTAACTATATTTTGATTTGTAATGTAGACTCCTTAATTTGAACGACAGCATAAGTCTACATTTGTTCCTGCCGGGGTCGCGGGAAGGTACTAAAGGGTTACCGAGGCCCCCGCAACACAGGTAACGGAAGGAATACGGGTGGGTTTTAGTCAGTAAGAGTCTGACACACCCTCCCGCTCCGCTCAGAGCGGAGAAGCAATAGATGATTTCCCACCCAAAAAAAAAACTCTACATTTGTTAACTTTGCTGGTTTTCAGTAGAATCATGCGTTATTGCACACACATTGATTCCAAATTAACTACGAATTTGATTTTGTTCGCAACTACTTTATTTTAGCAAAGTTAGGAATGACATTTGTCTAGCGCGCATTGTTATTTTATAATCTCATTACCCAACTAGCAGCCGGATTGAGCGGTCGTGCGATGATTACGGAATTAAAAGCGTTTTTTACTTAGTAAATTCTTTTTAACATATCAAATCCTTTCAGACATCACTACAAAAAAATATTATTACTTAACTTATTTTTACTTTAAATTGTGAAGGAAAACATCGAGAGGAAACCGGCATGTCCTAGAAACAAAAATGCGAAAACATGTGACATCTACCAGCCCGCACTGAGACTGCGTGGTGGATTACAGCCCTCTTCCTCTCAAAGAGAGGAGGCCTGTGTCCCAGCAGTGGGAACATTATAGGCTGATTATGATGATTAACTTATTTGATGTTATTAATATTTTTATAACTTTAATTATAAATAGGCAAACTATGTAACTGCTGCGCACACCTGTAAGTGATATGTTCGCTGTGATAGTTATAAATACAATATTACTAAGGTCTCTGTTAATGTTTTTGTGACCTATTCGTTGGAGTGTCATAATAAATAAACAAATATAAAAACATATAGGTACTGTAGGTAGTTTTCTACACCATAAAGTAGTTCGCAGTTATAGCTATCAATTAGTTGATTCTTTTAAACAAGACAGTGTTTTTCAAAGTGTTTCTCTTTTGTCCACAGAGAGGCTCCGACGAGCTTCTTTCGCAGAGTGGCGTCACCGTCATGGCGCCCGCCGCTCCGCACCACGCCGACAATAACAACCAGGACTCTGCTGCGAAAAAGGTAAATAGACATAATATCTTACAGTACGATTAAAGTAAAATGTGATGGCCCAGTGGTTAAGGCCTCGCCTCTCATGCACGAGATTGTGGTCAGATCCGGGCAAGTAAAGCAAAGTAAATGTGACTTTTGCAATTCATATGTACTTTCTGTTTCTTGTATCATTCTTGGATCTTTGACAGTCGTTACGGGTCGTCAGAAGCCCGAAATTCTAACAGCTAGTCTTACCAAGGGGTATCGTATTACCCAGTAGCTGGGTTGTGGAGGTCAGATAGGCAGTCGCTCCATGTAAAATACTGGTATTCAGGTGCATCCGTTTATACCTGGAAGCCGACCCCAGCGTAGTTGGGAAAAGGCTAAGCAGATGATGATGATTTACTTTCTGTTTCTTGGACATGAAAAAATATCGTGAGGAAACTGGGACTCATAGGTAATATACCTAAGTCTGATATCACCAACCCGTATTGAGCAAGCGTGGTGAACAATACTCGTGTCTTCTCTGTATGATAAGAGGCCTTTGCCCTGCTGTAAAACAATAATTGGCTGGTATTATTATTATAAGATGTCTGTTAATATGCAGGTAGACTAACTGTCAAAATAGTTTTTGTATTTCGAACGTCATTCCGACAGAGGTAACGTTCTTAATACAAAATGGGTAACTTAGATTGACGTTTAAAGTTAGTTTGTGTATTTATAACTTTAATGTTGTCGGGACAAAGCTCAAAAAAAAACTGGATGACTTGTATTATGACCTGTGTATCATATCGGCAGGCAGCATTCCTTACACATTGTGCCAAAAGATTGTTGTAACTTGCGGATTAAACAACAGCCATCGCTGGCGCAGGTGATATAGGTATTGAGCAAATTCTAAGTATCTTAATTAATTAAAAGATATCCATTCTGACAAATTATTCCTAGGTCATGAATGTAAAATTCACCCACACACAATACAAAGATGAAATTAATTAGCTACAGCCTATTCCTTTACTTACCTTTTAACGGCACTTCTTTTGCTGAAATGTGTAATTAACTGAAAAACGATTAATCGCGATAAAACGGCGGAATCGCGAAACCGTAATAAGTATTAAAATAAAAGGTCCCTCGTAAAAAGCCAACGTGCCATAAAGAGCTACCCTGAGGGTTTGGGGGCCAAATTTTTATTAATCTCCACCCCTGAGTTGCCGATATCGGGATGAATTTTTACATATAGAAATTAAATCGATAAGGTTAACCGGTTAACCTTTATAGGTCAGTGTGTATAGGCCTTAAAATTAAATAAAAAATATTTTTCTGCCAATTTAGTATGAATAATTTTTCTACATTGAATTTTTAATTAATATTTGAACAAGACAAAAATGTGCTGGAAAAAGAAACGTAATATTATTCAGAATTAAATATTAATTGAATACGAAAAATAAGGTGCTTTGTTCAAATATTCATAAAACAATTTTGAAGTACCCGAACGAACTTCCATTATCCTATTTCTTTGAACGTTTCACTCTTTCACTTGATAATTTATTGCGTTTGCAACGAGATGTGATATTCTATCGGCTTGTTATTATATTTGATATTTTTTAAACTGCATCCATTTGAGATATTCGCATATGAGGAGTAAAATTCATAGTCTTTTTAGTCAAATCAAATATCAAATCAAATCCAATTATCTATTATAATAAAAATATATCTAACATCATTCATTTAACTATTACAAATATTAAAATTAGATTATTTATAAAATTTATTAATTATATAATTCTATTATCGTTACCTAACTTAAAAACAAAAAAATAGATTTATAATTTAAATAAACATTAACTTTATAATAGGCTTTATTGATCAGATAAAGGCTCGTACAGACTAGCGCGATATCGCGGGTGCGACAGGCAGCAATATGCCTGTCGCGCCCGCGATTTCGCCCCAGTCGCACAGTCTTTAATTTATTTTAAATTATGAATGATCTTTGCTTTCTTTATTTTAAGTTAGGTACCTAATAGTATGTTGCAGTATAATGTTTACACAAATTACGTTAATTATGAATCTAATTATCTGCATTTTTGTGAAATGTAAATCATAACTTGTAGTTTCAAATAGCAGTAAAATATTTTAATAAACAGGTAATGAGCAGTAAAACACTTTAATAAATGAATAAATTATAGATTATTCATTGCCCATGCTACTTCTGGGCCCGTGTAGATTACAGCCCACTCCCTCTCGATGAGAGGAGGCCCGTGTCCCAGCAGTTGGAACATTATAGGCTGATTATACATGCACTGCTCATATTTAAATGTAACATAAACCTGCACCTTTACCGGTACCGAAAGGTTAAAAACGTCAACAATGTATACAGTGTGTACACAACACTAATTAACGCGATGCTAGGGTTAAAAAATCTCCGCACAAAGCTCGCACGTGGCAAAAGGTAGAAAACAATCAACATACAAGAAAACTGTTATAAAAATCAACAAGGTCGCAGTTTTGGGTCCTTCCTACTGCACAGTTGTTTCATCGTGTATTTACATAAATATGGGGCGAGTTTTGCATGCACACTTTGTTTGGTACTGTTCAAACAGTTCTTTGTTTGTCGAGACCAGTGCTGGCCGTGTGTTCCGACCACCAAATGGATTGCATCATCCATTAAAACGGAATAACGTGTTACATTCCTAGGTCTGATTGTGTTACAAATTCCACACTTCCTCAACGTTTGTGGTTGACCTTAGCAAAAAAAACTACGCGCTGCTTGAAGAAGTTTTTAAAAATGTTGAGTTTAAAGGCATACTTAAGTCTCGGAGTGCTAATTAGCTGTACTGCTTACGTTAAAGCTGCAATTCTATTTAATATCGCTCAATTCGTGACTTCCTCTGACGTCTTGGTTGACTCATGTAAAAAAACCGTGTGGTGTTACAAATACGTTGTAAATTAACAGCATTTATAAATGTTTGTCATGACAAATGACTTACACCCACTCTCACGAAGATTGGAGACGCTCGACACTCGAAGTTGTGGACGAATATGTTTACCTAGGACAAACTGTCCAGTTAGGTAGGTCCAACTTTGAGAAAGAGGTTAGTCGTCGAATCCGACTCGGCTGGGCAGCGTTCAGGATGCTACGCAATACCTTCTTGTCCCACATACCGCATAATCTCAAGACGAAAGTGTTTGACCAGTACGTGTTGCCAGTGATGCCTATGGCACTGAAACGTTGTCGCTCACAATGGGCCTTATTAAAAGGTTAAAAGTCACTCAAAGGACAACGGAGAGGGCTATGCTTGGAGTTTCCCTACGTGATTGAATCAGAAATGGAGAGATCCGCAGGCGAACCAAGGTTACCGACAAAGCCCAAAGAATTGCCAAACTTAAGTGGCAGTGGGCAGGGCACATTGCTCGCAGAATAGACGGCCAATGGGGCCGAAAGGTTCTGGAGTGGCGACCGCGTAGGTACCGGAAGACGTAGCGTAGGAAGGCCTCCTACAAGATGGACCAATGTCCTTGTGAAGGCCGCAGGAATCCGCTGGATGCGGGAAGCACAAAACCGGTCGAAGTGGCGGTGCTTGGGGGAGGCCTATGTCCTACAGTGGATGTCTTTCTGCTGAAGGATGATAAATGTTTGCAGTAAAATCAAATCACTTAATACCGGATTACTGATCATGTCAAAGTTAATACTCTTCAAATTTAAACAATAATATTATAATAAACAATTTTGGAGATAAGAAGTAGTATACTTCCCATCTTACCTTTACTAAGCGATGGACTTGTCACTACGTATGTACCTACTGCTAAAAGTTTCAAACTCAATATATTACCACTCCTCGATATTTCTCGGAGCATCATACTTCGTATTAAACCATGAACGAGGCCAGCATTTTTCGGTAAACATAGGTAATAGTGTGTTGTCATTCCCAAACCTTATATTTAACATCACCGTAGGTATCATTTACGCAAATTAAATAGAAGCGAACCGTCTCGTTGAAAAGAAACCATTTTCTTATTCTTCCCTCAGGCAGTTTATTTCCCCCGCTGTCACCGGTCATTATGTCACTGCGAAAATAAAATATCATACTGGCTCTTGCGTACAAGAGAAATGTTTTTTTTTTTCAATAGGAATTATACGTAAAGCCTTTTTAATGATTCTTGTAGGTACTCGTATATTTCAGATGTGTAGTCGCTCTGAAGACATTGAAATTTTTGTTACTTTAATCGCGATATCGTGTAACTGGGTTACTACTTTTTATCTGTAGTATTTTATTAAGTTAATCATCTCAAGAAACTTGGTAATAACTTTTTAGTAAATTGAGTAGTGTGTTTCGATATATTTCCAAACATTGACAAAAACGACTTCTGTCTACAATTAGATTGCATAAATTGAGTGGATACTTTAATGTCTTTTAAACTTGTTGAATTAATGGATCGTTAAGCCATTACACAAGTAATTCTTGTAACAATGTATCGAAGATCCATTAATTCGTAATCATCCAATCCCAAACAAGATTCATTAAATGATTCCCTATCTCAAGCAAAACAAGGTAGCCATTTTAGTTTCGCGGCATTTTGCCGTCCATTTACTCTCACTTGTTAGGGGCGCCCTGAAAAAACCTCGCCGCAGTAATCTTAATTACATTGTGATCTCGTTACTGCTCGGCCTTAATTCATAATTAAATAGGGACGTGTCCCAACGTTGCTTATTTATTTGCTATTTTATGGTTTAGCGATTGCCCCGCTTTTTTCTACAATGAAAATTAAGGCAGTGCCTTTTTGCGACACCCCTTCTCCTTTGTTGCCCTGAATATTCATTTGGTGCCTATCGGCGGAATGGCGACTCGTTTTTAAAAGTATTTTTTTTATGTTGTCCCTTTGTGTTGTACTGCAAACACTTCATGCTGTGAAAATATTGAAGGAAAACTCAGAGCTTCTGTTTTTATGTAGAATGTTTTATGAGCTGTATTTGGGCCGTTAGCGAAAAAATAAATAAAGGTAATTTTTCAATGTTTTTCGAGTTTCCATTTCAAATTCAATCGAAAATGCAGACAGTTTTAATTAATTTGAAATGTATTCTTCAACTTCGATGTCACACATACGAGTATATTTGTAGAGTCCTCTCGTTGAAATAATACCAATGGCAGAGCGGGCACGTCTCTAGAAAACACACTAATCAACCCTCGTCCCCTTTGACCGGGTCATTAATGTCCAAATCAAGTAATTAATTATGTTTCCCGTTTTTTTTTCTCATTTTCTTGACGTTTCTTGTAAAAACGCAAAGGGTCTGCCTTGTGAAGATCAATCAAATCAGAAGATGTCCGGGACTGCGTTTGCCACTACTTAAGCATTTACGAGCTTGTCTTACGGAGTTACGACTTCGCTTGCACAGGTTGACTGCTGATCTTATTTGGAGAAGAATTTACGATCTATTCTGTCCCTTTTTTCTTATTCATTGGAGTACCTAATTGTTATTTTCTTTTTGAACTGCCCCACTCGGTGGAAGACGGTAAATTAGCTGGCGAAATTATAAATAGCTTTCTGTTTTATATTCGAATGACGCTCTGGAGGCGAGAATAACTTATTTAGTAAAGCACCCTAAACAGTCTTTGAAGTTGTAAGATATTTGCGTATTGTGAGTGCTAAGCGCGTACGCAAATAACGCGGCCGCGTTTATTGTCTTCGTTAGTACATAGTTTAGTTACTAATAGAACAATTTACATCAATATTTCTTACTAATGAAGCTGCGTAAACAAAGTTCATTTCGTATTATTCCAAGTTATCTATCTTAAAACAAACTTACGATATTGATGAAGCAGTTCCTAAAATCGAATGAAATATAATGCACCACTCGCCTTCATCGATTTCGTTCCCAGAAAATTCAGTAATCAATCAAATGATCTCATAAAGATATTCATTGCCAGGCACTTACTATTTTACTGCTAGTTTTAGGGGTACTAAAACCATTTGGCTATCTTATTTTACGATTTCCTACCACGAACACGGCCTGAGCGCCTGTTCAAACAAAAACTTATGGTAGGTGTGATTTAAGACATAGTTACAGATGGAGGGGAATGTTTACTGAACACCTTGGTAGTCTGTTATTGTTACTACATACATTATACAACAATTCAATGTAAGAGTATGTGAATTTTACCGATTGTGTGTTTGTTTCATTGATATTCTGTCAGTTTTGAAAGTGTTAGTAATGAGTATTGTAGTGTTTATTGGCAGTTCTAAAAGTCTTTGCCCCTGAATTCGTTTCATGCCTGATCTAGTTGTTGTCTTCATATCATATCAGCCCGTAAACGTCCCCTAATGATCATGGTGTGCTTTTGATTGCTTGCTGCAATAAAATTGTTATATTTTTTATAGATGGTACAACATTTATTTTTACTCTGATAAAAGATTCTTGAAAACAACTGATTTCAAAACATAGGTAGTATTGCTGTTCATATTTCCACCATTCTTAGTTCTTATAGCCATCACGATTACCTATCAGAATCACGCAGGATTATCTTACACAATTTAATTGGATTCTGCAAAAAAAACTGATCGTCTCACTTTACCAACGTAAACTAAAAAAAAAAACTTTCGACTTAATTAAGGATTAACGGATAACAATATTTATTTCAATGAATAACGTTCTTAAGGCAAAATGGCTAGAAGTTGCGAAGCGATCCAGGCCCAGCGAAGGCCACTATTAAAAGTTTGCCGGCGCGAAGTTATCCCATTCTTATGCATGGATGAATTAGCACCTACCTAAGTAAAGTACGGATGTTCGACCACTTTCCTTATGGAAAATTCTATGGGAAGCCCGTAGCTTTTGAGTTTAAAAAATAAGATAAAAGTGAAATATTTTGCCGAAATACAAGTTTATTAGAAATATTTCGAATTACAAGTTACACGAACCATAAAAATAAGTGACGACAATATAAAATCTCGATAACTTTCCTACCTTCTGACCAATAATTATTTAGCGACGGAAAATTTTCGGTAGGCAATCTACTATTATCGGCCATAAAAAATGCTTTACGTAGGTATCGCACATCATATTTATTAAGAGCATTCAATAGGTAGTTAAGTTCCGTCATCTACCCCGGTCACCAGAGAGTGGAACCGGCGAGAGATGTCGTGCGGTATACCACAGGGATCGTTCCTGGGGCCGCATCTGTGGGACATCGGATACGACTGGGTGCTGCGCGCCGACCTCCCTAGCTGCGTCAGCGTCGTGTGCTACGCTGACGACACGTTGGTCCTGGCGCAGGGGAGGTCGCACCAGGCGGCGGCCGAATTAGCGGCACGCGGGGTTGCGACAATCGTCGAAAGGATCTGGCAATTGGGACTCGAGGTGGCCCTGCTGTCCGAGGCCATGTGTTTTCATGTTCCTCGGAACGCGCCACCGTTGGGGTCCCAAATAACGGTAGGAGGGGTTTCCATCGGCGTCGAGTCGACGATGAAGTACCTGGGACTCGTCCTCGACAGCCGGTGGAACTTCGTGGAGCATTTCAGACGTTTGGCTCCCAAACTGGAGCGGGCGGGTGCTGCATTGAAGCGGCTCCTGCCCAATCTAGGGGGTCCAAACGCCTCCTGCCGGAGGCTCTACGCGGGGGTCGTGCGGTCCATGGCCCTCTACGGGGCTCCTGTATGGGCGCGCTCTCTGGCGCTGCGGCCAGCCCGCCGGTTGAGCGCGGCCCAAAGGGTCATGGCCATCCGGATGGTCCAGGGATACCGCACGGTCTCCTGTGAGGCAGCGAGCCTCCTTGCCGGATTGCCGCCATGGGATCTGGAGGCAAAAGTCCTCGCGCATGTATGGGAGTGGCGCGAGGAGGCGAAACGCCGGGGCGTAAGCCCGCTGCCGCGAGAAATCGCGGTACAGCGGACGGAGCTCCGGCGGGATCTCATGGCGTCATGGAGAGTACGGTTGTCGCAACCCAGTGCTGGGCACGCCACAATTGCGGCGATAAGTCCCCTCTTTGAGGAGTGGCTTGAGAGGCGCCACGGCGTCCTCACCTTCCGCCTGACGCAGGTCCTCACCGGACACGGCAGCTTCGGGAGGTTCCTGTGTCGGATAAGGCGGGAAGAAACGCCCGGATGTCACCACTGTGTAGATCGCCCGGAGGACACGGTGGAGCATACGGTGGAGGTCTACCCAACTTGGGCAGACCACCGCCGTGTCCTCGTGGAGGCAATCGGTGGCAGAGATCTCTCGCGTTCGGCCCTGGTTCAGGCCATGGTACAGAGCGAGAGGGCATGGGCAGCCGTCACCTCCTTCTGCGAAGCAGTAATGCTCGCGAAGGAGGAGGCGGGACGGTTGAGGGAAACGCATGTTTCGCGCCCTGTCGCCCCTAGCCGCCGCAGGAGACGCCCTGGGCGTCGGGAATCCCGGGCGGATTTCCGGCCACCGTAGGCGCGGGCTTGCGGACGGTGAGTAATGGGTAGCTCACCGTCCGGTAAGGACCAGGCCCGGGTCGACTGCGCGTTGTATTCCACGCGCGCCTCAAAGAGATGTCGTCACCACAAAGGTAGGCAACAGGAAGGAATACGGGTGGGTTTTAGTCAGTAAGAGTCTGACACACCCTCCCGCTCCGCCCAGAGCGGGAGAAGTTATTTGATGATTTCGCAGCCTAAAAAAAAAAAAGTTATGGTATACCTAGAGTGTCAAAATTTACATGTGGCTACCCCCTTCGTATATTATGAAGCATCTCGTAAGTTTCGAGAATAGTATAGTATAGTCTTAAACCAGTGAATATCGATTTGTCTGTCGTTGCCACGTATCGGCAAACCAATTTCCTGCACCTGATTTGATTTTTACAGCTTTACACAAGAGATATGATGTTTTGTTAGTCATAAATGTATATTTTTTAAAGAATTTATTAGTAAGTAAATATTCACCAGTCATGAAGTAGGTATACAACCAGCGGATTCTCTTATCAATAATCGTTAAAACGAGTTACTAAAATAACCCTTGTCCACACTTAATTTACGATCATTTTAAATATTATAATATACCTAATGTAACACTTAAATTTAGTGATTCTAATTCCCAAATAGACTGAAATCAGTTAATAGTACAGACCAGCCAGATATTTTCGTCAAATTCACCAATAACGCTTACAATATAATTTCATACTAATTATTATTATGCTACCCACATTTTGCGAATAATTTCTACACAATACCAATTAATAAAGCCTTAATAATGACCAATACTGTAAACGCTGTGCTTCTATTTATTTGATGGTCCAACTGTAATAACTAGCTCGGAATTGGCTCTCAATCTGTATCAAATAATATCATTGATGGTTGGCAACGAAATACAATATTCCACTGGACTGCCAATTAAAAGTTTCAACGAATCGACTCCAACGATTTCTGGTGTAATAATGCTCTTGAAATTTTAACGGCGGATGCAACTGCAAGTGTGGTGCAAGCCATAAGAATCAATTATGGCGGATTGTTTTAGTAAACTTCTACTGTCGAGGAGGATTAGAAAATAATATTCCCTTGGATATTGGTTTTGTTTATATTATTTGTTTGTTTGTTTCAAAGGATTTTGATTGGTTCTTGAATTTATAAAGTTTGGAAGTACTGCCAGAGCAAAATTATTTATTTTTAAATCGACAGCATATTCTTTATTAAGTATCCACTTGCATAGATATTTACTGCAGGTTCATTATTTCTCTCAAGAGTATAAAGGCTCTTACAGATTGGGGCGATATCGCGGGCGCGACAGGCATATTGCTGCCTGTCGCGCCCGCGATATCGCCTCAGTTTGCAAGAGCCTTTATTGTCAGCAAAATTTGAATAAGCAACCAAAAATCACCAAATTCAAAATACAAAACTCGTACAGGCTGCACGGATGTGATCAGGATCACCTTCAAAAGAAATCTAACATTTATCGCAAGCCGAGTCGCTGCGCCGGCGCCGGCGCAGCTAGTTACGATTGATATCGCTGGTACATGAGAACTTGTACCTCGTACCTGAGGTACTCAAACTTTCATCGAGTTCTACCGAACGCACTAAATCGCAATTGTTATTAGTTCAAGGGTTCCCATACCGAATTCGAGAAATTTCTACGACACTACATTATTTCTCAAATGACAGACATGGTTAAGGGCCATCAATAAACGTACTTTATCCCATTAAGAAGCTGTGCTGTGATAACTTTGTCCACTTTGTCGTGAATTTTGATGTTTGTGTTACAGATCGAATTATAATAAAATCGGGAATTTAAGAAACATTAAGGATAAGAACGTATCTTATTCTTAATGTTTCATACATTCCCGATTTTCTCAGAAAAGAACACTACATTTTTCCGAATGTAAAGCATGCTTTCGGAACCAAAGGACAATCAGAATACGGTCTACTTTTGTAACTTCAACTCACAACATTCAAAATATTAGTTAGATTGATAGATGCAAGAACATCTTACATGCTAAGACGCGAATTTCTTCCTGTTCTTTACTTAACAAAACACAACATAACATCACGCCTTGTTTCCCCGAAGGGTTGAGCAGAGGTGTACCTATAGTACACCCACATTTCGCCAGTTATATTTAATCATCATCATCAATCAAGTTAATGTTGCCATCAACCGGGCACTAATCCAGACTCCGAGCTGCTACTGAGAAATTCCGAGAGAAAAACCCAGTAACACGTTGCTCGACCCGGGAATCGAACCAAGGACCTCATGCTCACCAGTAGCGCTTGCGACCAGTAGACCAACGAGGCGGTCTTCCTCTTCAAAATTAAGAAAATCCTCTTGAAAATGTTCCAACATTTTACAGTTATCTTAAAAATGTTTAAACGTATAGAAACGAGAAGTGACGTGGAATATTATACAACGATTGTTATCAAATTTTCTAACAAGTCACTGGGGTATATTTACTAAATTGAACGAACTAAAAGCTGCTTGGCACAATATTAATTTATTAAATACTATACAGTACAGCTAAAGTATAACGAATCCTCTTACATGAATATACGGTGAAGTTCCTAGACATTTTGTTTACGGAGATAAAATAAATATTTGTGGGAAGTTTTCCTGCACCCCGAAATCGATTACGCTGTAGGCTGGACGGCCGTTTCCTTTGATATTCGCTCAGTCATTGTCTGTCTACTGCGGGTGCCGTAACTTGTAATGTGCTTTGTAAATTCTTGAAATATCCAATTAAATGGGTTATAGGTTTTTCTATACTCGCGTCGAACGTAAGTAGGTATATAATGAACATTTTATAAGCGAACCCAGTATACATTTTCATATACAATGTGTTAAAAACCTAACAAGACTAAGTGGGCCCCTACACCTACAATAAGTATGCGCAATATGATTGAATCAGCCCTTGCACTCAAATGTTCCATTATTTTCACGAAATAACATTGACGGCCCAAGTTTTGCAAGACCGGCGCAATACTTATCAGCAATTATTAAAAATTAAACTCGCTTAACTTTTTAAGCCCCGCGCGACACCGATTCGGAGTCAAACAATAGAAAATCAATTGTGTCTCATAAGCTGTCCTTGACCAATTAAAAACCTTTATTCAGTCATTGCGCAATCTTCAATATTAACCCTAAACGGTCAAAAACATTGCGCAATTCGTAATGTTGTGCAATATAATTGATCATTTAGGGCCCGCCAACAACTTCCTTATTAGTTGGGTGCCATATTTCTTTTAAAAATAAACCTACCTACATCTCCGTTGTCAATTACTGTATCACTACCCGATGCAAAGTAGCTGTCCCAGACAGGTAAGCGACGAATATTAAAAATATAATATCGTTAGCTTGGAATGACTTTTACTCAGTACTTGTTAAGTACAAGTACTGAATCAATGTCGTTCAGCAGAAATGTTTCTCAAGACTTAAAAATATTAACATGATCCCTAACAGATGTTAAAAAGCGGACGCGGCTTTTAAACGTAATACCACCCGTTTCTTATGGGTCGAGTCTGACCCGAACGCCACAAGCGGATTACAGAATGTCGTTTCCTTACTGATGCTACCGACGACGCGACGGGGCGTTTGTCAACGGGCCGTAAGCAGAATACTTAGTGTGTTCAGGAACATTTGACTCGTGATACGTTCACTTGAACGTGCCAATATTAGTGTTCGGTTACAGGGGCGTTACATGATTACAAATTCCGATGCTTGAGATGTGTTTGAAGTTGGTTAGTTATGTTATAAGCGGGTGTTAACGTAGTTATTGTCATTAGGTACTGCAAGTGTATACAGTTTCGTGTTCTCGGTAAAACGGGTTAATCTTATGATACGATCTTTTTTCCCAATTCAAACTCGGCAAAAAAATTCACAAAACGAACGAAAATAACTACTGAAACAATTATCACTATTAGCATAAATGGTGTGCAATGAAAAAAATAGAAAACAAAGAGCATTTAGATGGAAAAAAGATGGGTTAAATTAAACTGTTCACGGAGTTTTCCTTTGAGAAAAAATGCTCTCAAATAATTAAACAACCACTGAGAATTCTTAAATACAGCACAGACAAGTGCTGTAATTGTTTTTCAGAAAACATGATAATGTTAACGATGATTGTGGCAACGAGTTTATAGCTCCATAATATTACCGCAAACAAGTTTGAAAACAGTTCAAATCGCTGCTAAAGTCAAATTTCCCCATATTTTATCAATTTACGATAGTACTTCAGCGTAGTTATGTTATTTTGATACCCGGTTTAACATCTTAATTTATATTGCACCTGAGTTCATACACATACAAAACTGCTACGAAATATTCACGAAAATTATAAAGCGAGTAAAATATTAATTAATCAATATCTGAACGATAATATTGGCGTTGATAGGTCAAAGTAGATGTCAACACAAGTGTGGACGTAGTTATATGTATAGTTAATGATATGGTGCCGTAGACGCGGCCAACTGAGAAATAGTGTTTCAATAAACACGGCCGGCGCAATCACCGGGAAAATTGACCGATTCCGGGAAATCCTCACAGGGAAAATGTCATACGATAGCTTTTTTTCTATCCAAAGAACCAAGCCAAGATTTAATATTTATGGATGAAATGTGAGACGGAGCGGATGATTTAAAGTGCCTGATGTGGAAATCGTTCCTCGCAAATTTTCTGACCCAGCGAAAGTAATGTCCTTCTTTACGTTTTACGTACCAGTTGTTTTCTTTCGTGAGAAGAGAAAATACCGGAATGTACCTTCGAGGTGGGCGAGCGTGTGCGATTTATTCCTCCCTTTGCAAGTCACTTTGGAAAAATATATTTTATTTGTTTATTTACGGAGATTTGGTTCTTTTGATGTCGACTCTAACAAAATTCGGGCTGTTCAAAAATATCATAACTGTGCACGCTTTTCTTTTAGTTAGCGGTTTGTTTTTACAAAGATCTGAGTGTCCGATTGTTTTTTTTTCTTGGTTGCTTTGGGTCGGTTGGACGTACGTAACAATATTTATGTAGTTAAACAGATTGTATAATCAGTATTTTTCCTACTCAGTATCTATTAAATAGATCTGATTGTCCGGATCTATATGTATAATAGGTAAGTACTGCGGTAATTTTCATTTAAGTATGAACTCTTGCTCTTTTAATAACTATTTTTAAAGAAGTACGCACTGACGTCTAAATAAAGTTCCAATCGCACTCGTACTTCTTAATTGAGTGCAGGTAATTAAAAAGTCAATCGTATTGTATCAACAGTATACGGAGTCTAGCTACTAAAAGCCACAATGGAACAGTTCTCCAAGTGTTTCGACTTTTCCCTGCACTTTTGTCAGACCAGCTGCTCACTTTGTCTGAACTTAACAAGGTCGAACTAATAGGCATTAGACTCATTTGTTACACCTCTACGCTTCGCCGCCCGCCAAAGAACGTAAAAAGGACGCTTAGATACCCCACAACTCCCCAAATCTTATTCGCTGTTCCAACTGAAATGTCTGCTATAAGATTTCCTTGAAAACATAATTATAATCGTGGGAATATTTGGTAACACTGTTTTATTATACTTCGTGAGATTTAGAATTTTTATTTAATGTGTTTATGATTTTTTTTACAATCATAAATTGCGCTGTAAAGGTTGCTCTTTTCACTTCAATGAAAAGTGAAGTGTCATACAAAGCTACAATATATTCGGGATTCGGTTCGAGCCCGCCGCCGTAATCAAAAGGCTCTCTGGGGAACAATGGCGCCCACATCGGGGTTGGGCCCGATAAGCCTCGACAATTATACTACATCGACTTTTCAATTATCCAACCGGCTCTTCCTCGCGAACAATGCTAGCTTTATTTGTGTATATTAGAACGGTCATTTTATACCCTGTGTGCCTTTTACATTCGCGTTTGCTCAGCCAGAGTCGAACGCCGTTGGATTACGGATCATCGCGTCCAGCGAACAATGGACAAGATTTTTTACAAAACGTTTATTTTCATTAAGTCCTTCGAACAATATGTTTATGGATCTTTCTTGTCTTCATATTGGACGACGAAAAGTCAGTTATCAGTATGTAACTTTATTTATTTAATATTTTATAATTAACATTTGTTTTCTTTAACAGGTGAAACTCGAACAGAATGTTGGCAAACCGTCGCGGGTCATCCACATACGGAATATACCTAATGAGACGACAGAAGCCGAGATCATACAACTCGGCCTGCCCTTCGGGAGGGTCACTAATGTACTCGTGCTTAAAGGCAAAAACCAGGTAAGATACCACATTTGTTTTGGGTAAATTGGTTTGTAAATGTAATCCTTTTAATTAGGGTACCTACTTACTGAATTTGAATGATAGGTATAAGAGTTTGCGTTACGAGGGTTACTGTTGTTTACTTACCATAATTATTACACAAAACATGAGTGATTCATTTGGTGTTACTTTTAAGTGAAGATTCTTACCACTAAGAGTCATAAGTCGATTTTCATCAGTCGTCATCTAGCAATGCCTCAAAACGGGATATTAAAACTGAATAGTTAGATAATTAAGTTCAACTTTGCCAAGCCTCTCATCAACCACGAAGGCAGATTAGCCAAACTTATGCCACGTAACCGATCAGGCCTCATTTAACAAATGAAGTCGCCCATGTAGCTACTCTAGTTACAATGGCGCTCGCCTCCACAGGAAGCACAACAAGTGGCAGGCACGGCTTGTCCGCAAATAGGCCGCTAACCATTGTCACAGCCTACTAGGGGTAGGCTTATTGTAACTGCAGTATTAGGGGGACAGGGAGGATTTGTCGGATACAGCACTAATGAGTATTCCTCTGAAGTTTCTTGATTCTTTCAGTGTTTATCCCAGTAACCTACGTGATAAGGTTCTTGTAAATACTAGGTGCAACCATTCCGATCAAAATTTTAATAGATGTCAATTAGAAGTTATAAATAAAAAGTGTTCAGACTCATTCCCTGATCATTTGTCTACCAAACAACAAAAACGAACCCAAATATTTAAGACGCACGATAAATGACGCTTTGTATATTTTAAAACAAAATGTTACGCCGACGATGGAAAGCAATTTTAGTATGATCGACATCCCTACTAACCCCCGTCAAACGAGAGACGTTTATCTATTGCGGGGTCAAAATGAACGGCGAATTTGGAACAAATATTCACTCTTACATTTTAGGCCCCTTTCCCATTTTTACCAGCTTATTTTTAAAAGTAGGTACACTTCGCGAATTGAAACCCAAGGGAGAGATTGCATCTAAAATTGTACATTGCGGAAATTAAAGGCGATGACATCTAATATAAATTTCAATTTGGGTCGAGAAGGGCTCATGAATGAGTGTAGATCGAGATACGTTTGCCGTGATTGACCTCCTCAAACGATATTTTATGATCATATTTTATTCAATTTCTGTATCCGTTTCTGGTCGTGTTGTAGTGATGATTTTGTAAAACAAATGGCGTTGTTAGCTCGAGTGTCCCATATACGCGAAGTGTAAAGTCCAGGAACAAGTTACCGGGGTACAGTTAGTAATCCATCAAAAAGTATGTTCACATCTTCACGCGAGCGCGAAGTGCGAGTAGGTTATAAGGCGACATCCAGCCAGTTTTACTGCGTATTTTACGTCGAAACACCCAACGGGCACGTGCAATAAGAAATTTACGATTTCCCGCTGACAAATTAAAAATGAGTTAGTTTACAACCGAGAAATAAAATAATAAAAAGAAAATCCTATTACCCGAACGCAGGAGGCACCCGCGACAATGTTATCCCGTCTAATAAATAGCTCGTATGACATCCACCCTGTATGTAGCGTGGCGTGAAGGAAAACAATCTCTCTTCTAGCACGAGAAACAAGTCGAATCCCTTTTTATGAACGGTCACAGGCTCTTTACTTGCTTTTTCTAATAAAATATTCCGTGTCATTTTCAAGCCATACTCGAGGTGCAAAGCACTGGAAGAAAGTACTAAAATTTTCATAAGTTTTCATTCTTTCTATTTGCGATTCAAATATTTCAACTATAAAATACTTTGTGCAACATTACGGACATTTTAAGATATAGGTAATAAAAACGTTTGGATTTATATTTATCGTAAAACGTTCCCGCATAAACTCTTTCGCAAAGTTAACACACCGCTAGATTATTTGAAACTAATCAATATAAAGCACCGAACGTGGTCGACGCTAGTCCTTTGACGCACTCAGAGTGGATGATGAAAAGTATCGTTGGTAGTCGATGGTTACCGAACCTGTGAGAGTCCGGTTACAAAGGCGCCATCTGTGGAGAGGTGGGCAAACATGGATGTGAGTGGGTGCGGACAATCGCCCCCACTCTCGGTGATTAAAGCGAAAGAGGCGTTGACACTATTTTACGATCGTTGCTCGCGTGACAGCTACGGTTCTATTAATTTGTGCTGCATCGATTTTGATCCCGTAACAGTTTTTGATAGGATGACATTTTGGTAACTTACTCGAACTGGTCGAGTGCTAGATTTTCTTTGATTTTGACCTTCTGACCAAGCAGTTTACTTTTAATTATATTTTTAAGTCGAATAAGGACAATGAGTCATTGATAAGTAGATACAAAGTTCGTACCCGATGAAAAACATTCAACTTCAAATGTTTAATTAGTCTGAAAATGCAATTCAAATAATGTTCTTCCTAGTTCACCATTATTTTTTTTTTGCAAATATATTTTGCATAAATATATTTGTGATCTATTGTTTATCTGATAGACAATGAAGCAAATAGGACTCCAAAAATACTCCACGCAAACGTTTAGTTTACATTATACCTATATCAGAATTTTTCGCTGGGGGCTTTTCAACCCCGTGTATAGGAATATTTTTAATTAGCCCCAGGCAAGTATTCTATTTAATTTGCGGCAAAACACACACAAAGAGCCGTCTGTTTAGTATTGTCCGATGCCAAAAGCAGGATACTGCGGTTTGAAAACGACGTGGCATAGATGAATTTACGGACTAAACGTCCATTGAAATTATAACGCTTTTAGAGAATAATGCAGACTACAGAATACATAACAGGTCAGTCGGCGTGTGTGGACTAGGTTTATGTATGGTTGAGGCTCGGATCCGATTAATTGGACTCCATAGGGCCGGCAAATACAAACCTGGTTGGGGTGAGCCACATCACACTACCGTTGTTGTTAAACAATTGATTTATCTCTTCGAGCGAGGAGTTTGTACGTTTTAACGACCCTACAAAAAAGTTAGGGAACTATTATTATGTCTTGTCCGATACTCAACGTTGAGAGATGGTGCATAGAATGTTTGGGATCTATTCAAAGTAGGACTATGACTATGGTCAGATAGAAATGGTAACGGACCTTATCGTAGAAATATGTATGAAAGAGGTCAAAAGTATCTACAATTTTAGAAGGATATGGTAAATGTCTCGTCTCGTCTCGTCGTTCTGGATAATAGATGTCTCATTTTGTTATTTTCATTTACAGTGTATTATCAGACTTTCCCTTTAACTTAAACTAAAACTTGGCCTTATTTGTGCAGGCATTCCTCGAAATGGCGGAGGAGATATCGGCAGTGGCGATGGTGGCGTATTTTGGCGGTTGCGTGGCCCAGCTTCGCGGCAGAGCCGTGTACGTCCAGTTCTCTAACCACAAGGAGCTCAAGACCGATCAGACACATAGCAATGCAGTAAGTACCTTTATTTTGTAAACATCTTAAGTTACTTTAGATTAGACCAGTGAGTGTTTAAAGACCAACAGATAACGGGGTAATTTAAATTCACAACAAAAGATGTCAGGCAAGGGTAATTTTATGGAAATTCAGAATTTATTAACGCAAAATCATACGGTTAATAGGTTATTAGTAACATTTTATTCAGCTGAAAGGCTACCGAATCCTTGTATATAGAACATGTTACATTGAATATAAAGGCGTGTATCCACGAACGAACAAAACATGGTGAACACTACCATCGAACACGGAACATTTGGTTCGTAAATTTGCAAAAAGAACACGTACACAGTTCGACTCGTGCTCGCGCTCTCTTTAGTAGCCATTGATTCACCGTTGGAAGTGGTTGACAGTGGAGTAGCTAAAAATTTTTTGCTATTCGTAGTGATTCATGAAATTTTGTTCCAAAGGAGGATCCTAGGTGGTGGGAAACAGTTTTGTACAAAAAGCGAAAACAAAATACGTTAATTTTAGGCTTAAAGCTTAAAGAAATTAGTGGACGAACAATGTTGCATCAAATTTCTCCGAACACCGTCCACTCAGAAAAACGAAATTGGATCTCCACGTCCACATTTTTGATGAACATAGTGTTTGATATTAGTTATTGCTACGCACATGTGAACAATGTGTTCGATGTTCATGTTCACCAGGTTATTCGTTCGTGCGTGCACGCCTTAATACTAAGTAATTAGGATTACATTCACGGGCTGGATACCCACAAAACGCGGCCACTCAATACGTAATAACGTAACGACAGTTCAATTAGGCCTATTACACAACAGCGGGATTATCGTGCGGTATGCGATCGGGCATTAAAGCCGATGTTACAATTGCGGAAAAGACCCCCCGGCTGTTGCCTGCACTCGACCTGTTAATTTAATCTTTGTTGGGAGCATCAAGACCCCACAATTTAGATAACGGTATTCAATAAACCCACATGCCGCGACGGGATATAGTCGCCGACGCTGTTCCGATTTGATTGAGTTACTAAACTATTACTGTCGTGATACCGGCCGTGCGTGTCGTGACTACTGAATAATTTCACGAAAAGTTGCCTCGTTTATGGTATAAACGGTCGTAAATGGACGAATCAGTGTGTGTCGCGATTATATTGTTCGTATGGGAATTGGTAGTGAATCTCTCGATGACTTTGATTCGTGATTGTTACGATGTGGAATCACTCTTACTATTGCATTAGGCGGGTTAAACAATATAAATAGTTGTTCATTCTTTTATAGCTTGTCTATTATACGTACATCAAAGACGTAGTAATAAACAGAATTGCTTTTTCTTTTAACGGAACTTTCTCAGCTTCAAGATAAAATTGTTCTCCATCTTTAATAGGATGTCACTCCATCAGCTCTCTATAATTAACGTTCCCCTTAACATCTTCGAGCACTAAGAACTATGCTCAACTCTTTAATATCGCCGTGTCTTGTTGATTGCTTTAGTTCCCTTTACTTAATTTTTATTATTTCACCCGTTGACTTATAATTACGAACACAGCTATTCACAATATTATAAGATCCTTTATGCCTCTTAATAAGCGGTTTTAATCAAATAGACGCGAAATAGATCGTCCAAGTTAAACTAAAGTAACTCTGGTTAAACTGGTAACTAACCCTTTAGGAACTTATTTGTGTCTACAGACAGGTTATGTCGCTGAATCTGTTCAGTTAACCGCATCAAAACGTTAGTTAGCTAGTTCCATCCTCTAGTTTGTTCCTAAACGCTACACAAGTTCGGGATTTTAGTACTACTTGTTGGGAAAAATAAAGCTGGGATCCCGAGCACCTATGTCGCAATTCGTCACTATAAGCATCAACTGGCAACGCTCGCCGAATCTTACCACCCTCCATAATAAGGCTTTCGGGATAACGTTAGGTAAAAAAGGAGATAAATGCCGAACATTTGTGAGTGAACCTTTCTTACCGGAGGCTCTTCGGCAATGAGAAAGGAAATCAATATTTTCGGTAACAAAACACCCAATGGGAGGATTAATTAAAACGCTTAATTAGTTTCGTTTATCCACGAAACCTATCAAAAACAAACCCTCAACCATTTTGATGGCTGATAATATTGAGAAATTGTTCTTGCCTAAATTTGTGTTGCCATAATTGAGGGGATGGCACTCGATAACATGCGCAAGGGTTAGCGTCGGACCACGGGGAATATTTACCCACCGGACTCTCTAACAACACAATCATTACTTGCCACTAATAATATAATTTACTCTTTTTGTGTTAAAAGCTTCTTTGACGTCGTAATTTATAAACTAGAGAAGAGTTTAAACAAGAGACAGACAGGTAATAAACATCACGTGAAATGTACTGAAAACACTGTTAACTATTAAGTTAGCGCATTTAGTTATTATTAGCAAGTCTGCAACTAGTCATTTATTCACAAGTTTGCTCTTCACAAATAATAATATGTACACTACATTATTATTGTAACATTAAATAATATTTGCGATACATTGTTTATTAAATAGCTATTGTTAAATAGTTGTGTATCAAATTGTCGGCATCGCAAACAGGCGTTTGTGTCAATACGTGGCTAATTAATGTGATGATTAAACTCAAAACGGATACATCTAGGTGTCTATTATCTGTTTGCGTTAATCCCTGCTTCTCTGTAGTGGAGTGTAAATATTGATTTGTAACATCTTAAGCGAATTATAGTAGACACTGGGTACAAATACCTATTTTGGTTAAAGTAGGTGTGGTTATTTGGTCTTTGATAGTCTAAAGTAGGGGTAATCAAACGAAATTTTTGGGTTGAAAATAGGTGTTTATTTACGAAGGTGTGTTGGATGATAAAAAGGGTATTATTTACGGGAATCATATAAAATTGGTAAAATAAAAACATAGCTAACATATGCCACAAATATCCAGTTTGTAAAATGGTTTTATTTGAAAATAAATAAATACACACAACAATCTGACACATATTCAGATTGTACAGGAAGGACTCGAAAATAAATCATCAGAATGTTCAGTTCAAAACCAAACCGAACAAAAACGACCTATCTCCCAAAAGAATATACTTAAAATTCCTCTTAAAAAGAAGTCCTTATTTCGGTGCCTAGGAAGCAAGAATATTATTTGACGAAGCGTCATCTATTCGATACCTCATAATGATGTGACTCCGTCGAGAACTCGTTACCATTACCGACGACTTTATTCCCTGCACATTTTTCATGTACCTTTTAAACTGGGATTTCTTTGTACAGGTGCAACTGATAGCTTTTTAAAATAATTTTACTGATATTCCGTTCGTTCAAAGTAGATTTTAACTCCGTATTTGACTAGATCTTAACAAAATTCTCATCCATATTGATATCACTCACAAAATAACCCGCTCGAATGTTTTAATTGACACTTCAGCACTCCTGAAAGCTTCGATATTACGTTACTAAGCTTCAAGAAGACAACCTCTTAAAGTTAATAAAAGATAACAATGTAGGAACATAGTGAACAGATATGACCCAAACTTAAGTGCACGACAAAGAATCAAAGTTATCGTTCATAAAACTGGAATATATGTGCACCGTTCACTTTTATATAATCCACTACTCATTTCCAACAAAACATCAGTTTGAGTCTTAACGCTGAACGTATAAGTACATACGAATACAAGATAATGTGACTATAAAGATTTATCGCTATCTCGTCACATTTCGGGATCTCTTTGTAGCGCACTATTAAAAGTTATAACGAGGCTGTTACGAATAGACAGACTAGGCTTTGTTATTGTGATTCACATGAAAAGACACGCTTTATACATTGCTTTTGCCCGGGGCTTCGCCCGCGTGGGGGTCGGAAATTATCCCACGGGACCGTACAACCGGAATTAAAAGTAACCTATGTCCTAACTCGGTCATGTTCTACCTATGTGCCAAATTTCATCCAAATCCGTTCTGCTGTTTTACCGTGAAAGCGTTACAAGCAAACTCACTTTCCCATTTACACTCGTAACATAAGTTAGGATTACATCACTCAGCATCCGAATTTAATCGTATTTACGGAATTGTCTTCTGAACGCTCCCGACTTGAGAGAATGACGTCGACCAGCTGCATTTTAAAGAACGTGCATTGAACGCAGAGCTTTGATCAATCATGCGACGCAAAAGGTTTTTGTAGTGGTTGAATAGAACTCTCGTAGTGCGGATGGAGTTATTTTGTCGCGTCTCCTCGACGAATGTCTGCCAGTGGTCGCCTCTGAAAGATTGCGCGTCTCCCGAATAAGACCTTTTAAATATCTTGCAAGTTCGACATAGCGGGCGCCGGTGACACGGAAAATATTTTTGATGGAAACGCATTCCTATAATCCTTTACGCTGCGATTTTTGCTTTTGAGGTTTAAATAAAAGGAAAATGGTTCAGGACGAAATAAGCGTTTAAAAACCGATCAAAAAGCAAATAATGGAAGGAAATTACAAAAAAAAGGAATGGGCGAAAAGCTCTTATTAATATTGCCACAAACTAAGTAGCGTCTTTTAAACGCCTATGTTGCCTAATATGTCTATGTTGGATTTTTTTTGTCTAATAGTTCCAACATAGACATATCCAAGAATTCGGAGCAGAGAAAAAGAGGAGTGTGGGGGAACAAGTCAACGTGAATTTGTACCAGAGCCTTTGCCGTCGGCGGCAGGCTTACCATGACACGGTTAAAGCCTTATTTTTGTGTCTGGCCTGCCCGCTTGTCAGCCCGTCGTCGCACAAAGCCATGTGAAAATATAGGATCAAAGTGTGCCGCGCCCTTGCATGCGATCGTAACGTGTAAACAACACGCTGTATTTCACTCGCGTGTCATTACGTTTTTTATTTGAACCTGCCGTAGATCGTGTTGAAGGCTTTTCACGTGGATATTGGGTTTTTTTAGCAGTAGGCTGCAGCTGACATTGTTTGAGCTTGTTGGAAAAACTTGTAGAGATTTTTTTTTGTGAAATTAGTAAAGCCTTTTAGTAAACCAATATAATCAAATTAGTACGCGACACATATTCCCAGAAACAAATACTGAAAAAAGATGGCGTTATTTATATGACGCATTTATGAATGTTATCTAACTCGCTAAGCGCTCAAAGTGTCGCGTCCACAATGCCGTCCGCCCCTATATAACGACGCAACAAAGTACCAAATTGTTCCCGGACGATACAAAATAAGTTTATGACCCCCCTTTGTTTGATGTGGTCAATGTTATCTGTTGGTCTTGGACACTCGAAGGTGGCTCACGCGTCAGATAACTCTCCTCTCCATTCCCCTATTACGTTTCATTGTTCGCGAAATTATAAGAGCGAAGGGCTGTTGTTTGTACATATTTTTTTCTACGTGACAATGAATGTTTTTGCTTACTGAAGGACGTCCTGAAATGTGGGAATTAACACGTTTTGTGTTGATGTGTGATGCTCACTTGACATTTGGGATCTCGATTCAATGTTCTTTCTTTTATCTGTGTTACAAAGAAAGAAAATTTAAAGTAAAAAAAAAACGAATTAAAAGTTTTCAAAACTTTGCATGATATGATCTCGATCCAGTTATCCCGTCCATCCTCAACCATAGCCTTAGTTGGCTACTATACTTAGTTAAGATCTAGCATAGTTAGTTAATAAGCTAACAAACGACATATACCTTCGGCGTACACTTACCTATTATTTATAGGTAATATTTTTGCAGTCGGCATCGGCGCAGGCGGCGCTACAAGCAGCGCAGGCCATCTCCAACAGCGCCGGCGCCGCACTCGTTGCCGGCGCGGGCGCTGCTCTACAGCCCGCGAATGGAGGAACGGAAATACAGGTAAGAATTAAATTTATTGTACCTTATTTTAATAGCGTTACAAATACCTAAACATATATTTATCAACCTGGTATTTTTACCTACTGCTCAGATGGTGACCGTAGTCAATGATCATTTTGATGATGGTGAAACTCCCAAGTCTGCTAAAAAAAATTGAACATAGAATATTGAATGCCACGTTTTCAATTTCTCAAAACTTAGCCGGAAAATGTCTACAACTGTATTTTGTAGTAAACGTATCGCAATACTTATTAGGTGTTCACGTTAACCCTAAATTCATATTATTCATAAACTAATACCCTAGCGTACCCAAAATAATTATCTCCAACAATAGTGTTTAAAACTATACATAATTAATTTCACCTGTATCCATTAATCATCTTACCTTTCCCAATTCACGTAAGTAAATAACATATAACTTGAGTAATACACTGAAATTCCAATATAATTATGAGCCGTTGAAATAAAACCGATTACAAAGACCTTTAAATATTAAACTTGCTCCACAAATTAGGTTTGGGTATTCTCCTGGGGTCCCAGACTGAGATGTAGACTGCGGGTAGCATGCAGATAGACTGCTCTAAGACGTTCGACAGATTGTCGCCCGGAGGGTAGGGATCATGCAGTTGCATCGGTCAATATACTTTGGTAAGGTACGGACGTAGTCGGCTAGATGGCGATTTTTCGAGGTGGTCAGTCATCAGAAGTTTCTACCAAGAATATTCTGACAACAAAGTCACCAACTCGCTTATTGAAACTGGCCACTTAGTTTTCCTTATTTGGTGCTGTAGAGCGTGGCTTGGCGTGGAGCCGATGTAGATGCCGCCACAGTGCCCTTCCTCCAAATCTGCAACAAAATAAATTATCATGTCTTTACGAATGATGACTTATAAAAATAAAATGCCAATCGCTTTAATTCTAATGGCTAAACATAAAGACAAAAGTTGAGCAAAACTCACATGTTTATGTCTAATGCAATATCTAACTGACATCTCCAAGAAACACCCAACGGGTTTATAACAGAAATACATTGGACAATATCGCGTCGCTCCTCAATGTGTCCCTATCTTTAGCCTCATGTATCATAGCTTCAGTCACAAAGTGTCTGCGGGGACTTTAATTATTGATAAGCTTTTCTCATAAGCACTAATTAATGCTTTTAACGGAAGTAGATTATTATATACTCTGTTTGTAATTACCGTGTAATTGATAGCTCAACTTCCTTTTGTGTTTTAATTAATTAAACCAAACATTTCATGTAAACAAGCAGGTACTTGGAAAAGGTTATTTTGTGCTTATTTCTTGGGTTATACACGAGCCGTCAGAATTTTGAATTTTCCTTATTAAAATCTTGGCTCATATCGGTTCAACCACTGGTTTTGAGCGTTAAGTCCTTGGTTCGATCCCTCGGTTTGGCAGTGTTAATATTTTACCTCTCTCTTGGAACGGGTTACAACTAACTGCATATTACTAGCTATGTTTAAACACAGCATATTTTAGTGTACTAGTTTTGTTCACAGGGTGGGCCCAACACAGTCCTGCGCGTGATTATAGAACACATGTTATACCCGATCGTGCTCGACGTACTCTACTCCATTTTCCAACGGTACGGCAAGGTGCTCAAGATCGTCACATTCACTAAAAATAGTAAGTACATAGCTTCCCTTATTTACATCACGCTCTTTGACATACATGGCACACGTACGCAGGGTTGAATTTACGGAATATAATTATCCATATGCATATTCGTAATGTTTGCGGAATACAGTTACGTCTTCAGCGACGAACGCAATTTTGATGGACGAGCCCCAGGTACGTCGGCAACCGCGAGTGCGGAGTAGGCACCGAAAAAGGAGGAAGTGGAGGGACGAGGGAACATTACCGCACGCCTCACGCACCCTTAAACAATACCTCCCAGCCTCACACACCACACCTCAGGAGCCTTCCGTTTGTTTTAACACAATTTTGCACAAAATCCACCTAATTAATTATGCAACCGCTCTGTAATTTGCTTCAAATACATTGTTTAATAAGCCTTTTGGCACAATCGCATTATACCTATGGCAACCCAGGATTACAACAGCTAAAATAACTATTATTGAAACGAGGCAAGCTTTAAAATTAATTTCGGTCGGACGTGTTATAGTGATAGATTTACCAAACATAACACAGGGCCGAAATCCAAGGGCGCAATCCGTTTAAAATTTAAATCGTACCCTCATGCATATCCTAAATAAATCCGGCACACAGGAGGCAGGTAGGTAGGTAGGTACATATTTGATAAGCTCCCCTGAGCCGCGGGCAGCGTGCGGCGTGGTGGTACCGAGTGCCGACATTACGTTCACTCTTGGCTAATTACACAGTACCTAGTCGAGAAACCTCAAATCAACTTTATTTAAAAACCCCGCTGGGCAACGCCCACGGAATTATTTAGCCGAGCGCGAAAATTGCAAGCTAAAACGATTCCTAACGACATTTTCACTGAATTAACCTAATTGAATTATATTTAATTAAAACATTGATGAGGTGAGAGACTTCAAACATTGCAAGACTATGTAATGCAGCAAAATGAACAAAGATAATTTATAAGCTGCTACGAGTTTCCGTAGCAAGGTAGTGCTACGAGTTGGTTGACTTTACCTTGCTACGAGTTTCGCCCACTGTAGCGTACTAATATCGTAGATGAACCTGATAATTCTCTAGAATAGCATAGAAGTTGACTCGCGTAGCCACGGCCTACGTGTGCTACGCAAAGCAAGTGCTACGCTGCCTGTATACAATGCCCAAAGCGCTACGCTGCCTGTATACAGTGGCCTACCAACATGAGCCAACGCATGATAAGATAACGCATAGAATATCAGCACAGTTTTGCAAACATTTGTTTAGTTATCTGCGTATAGATTAAAACAAGTACAACGAAGTTCTAAAATTTATTATATTTATTAGCCAAATAAGCTCACAGAAATGTGTAATTACAGCAATTGTATACACATAAGCTTAAATAATCTCTTTGATGAAAGCTATAAATTATGGTCATCAATTATAAAATACCGCTAGAGATCCGATTACTGAAATTAATGATAAATGATTCATCTATACATCTACACTCACAGAGCAGTGAAATCGTAAAAAAGAATTTGATTAATTAATTTTTATCGGTCCCTTCATTAATTAAGTCAGACGCCGTTTTAGCGTCAATAATTAAAATTTAATGTCTAATATTGAAACCATCTTTTTCATAAAATAAACATCAGGTTTATTTTATTAACTTTCAGTTCGTTTTCTTTTTATTGAGGCGGTTTTTTGACCTTGACCAATGAGAGTCAGAGAGGATATTTTTATTATCACTACGGTTGGCAGTTTAGAGAACAGTGGTGGCCCAGTGGTAACCGCCATGTCCTAGAACCAAAAATTCGAAGATGTGTGACTTCTACCAATCCGCACTGGGCCCGCGTGGTGGCTCACTCCCTCTCACAGAGAGGAGGCCTGTGTCCCAGCAGTGGGAACATTATATGGCAGTTTAGTGATCGTAATATTGTTATTAGCAGATAAAAGGATATTGCTACCCAAACCTCTTGACAGTCTCTTAATCACAACCAACGAATTAATAGAAGTAGTCAATTGTTTGTCTGGAAGGAATATTGTCCCCGCAAATGTTGTCATAACCAGGTTAATCTTACATGCTGTATCTAACAGTTTTGTAATAGAGAGGCTATTACAAATCTGTTAAATACAGGTTAGATACAGCATGTTTCTTCATCTTAGACTCGCTGAGCAAACAAAGCTATGTTGCCAGGATAGCGACTTGTCAACTTTTTGAAGAAACAGCAATAAGTAATAAAACATCTGATCCGCCTTCTGTTTTATACAATGTCTATTAAGTTTTGTTTCATCTATTTACATTTAGTTCGGGCATAAAATTAAATAAGTTTATGTTACTACTTCAGACGAATTAAATGCGTTGGAACCTCTGAACCATCAGAAAAATCAGGCACATCTGTATCTAAACGTTCAAACATGAACACCATCCCTATTCAATACATGTAAGGTAAACAACATTCCCATAAAAAAGCTATCAAACTCAAATCACAGCAATCTGCCGTTACAGTTAATCGGTTTTGTTCCGTAAAATCTCAATACACGTACCAGGATCGCAGCGAGTATAAGCAGTTCAAACTCATAACTTGTCGGTATCATGACATCAGTTCTCCTAATGCAGCGTTTCCAATTTCCGAACGTCCACCTTTCCAAGCGGCTGTTTGCTTTTTTACCACATTCATCATTGTCCAATTGTAAAAGCTTTTGTCTCCGGACAATTTCCCGGCACCTATTCTGCTTCTGAATATTCATAACAGCACCTGACTCCCCCGTTTGGCTCTTATATGTACTGCAGTGATATTGTAAATAGCATCAGAATAGGTCCTATTACGTTTAAGGAAATTAAGGTGTCGGAAATTTGTAAGGTTAAGAAGAAGAAGAAGAAGAAAGAAAATACTTTTGTTTAGCACAGACTAAAAGGCACACAATATAAAAAAAAAACAGCAGATAATATTTATTTAACACATAACATCACGCCTTGTTTCCCCGAAGGGTTGGGCGTTGGCGAAATGTGGGTGTACTACAAGTGTGTACTTGTAGTACACATTTCGCCAGTTATGTTTTAAGTCCCATGTAATAGGTGGCGAGCCTATTGCCATCACCCGGGCACAAATCCAGACTCCGGGCTGCTACTAAGAAATTCCATATAGAAAAACCCAAAAACACTTTGCCCGACCCGGGAATCGAACCCAGGACCTCTTAGCGTCCTCGGCTTATTTGTAATTATTTTATTTAGAAATTGTTTTTGTTCTATTCTATCTAATTGTTTCTACTATGGACGCGTTTTTTTTATTTTACATCGTCCTCACATTTGGTTATAATTTCAACATTATTTTTGTACTAATCTTTATGTATCAATTTAATTTAAAAGAGTGTCCATGGAGTTTCTTGCCCGTTCTTCTCCATAGGTACCTACTACGCTTTGGAATGGGCAACTAGCTTCATATTTCTAACTGACCGACTCCTTGACAATTCAAAAGTGCCTGTAAATGGTTTAATTGAAATAAATGCTTTGAGTTTGGGTTTGAGTTTGGACCTCATGCTCAGCAGTAGCGCTTGCGACCACTAGACCAACGAGGCCGTCAGTAATATTTATTCAAATAAAAAGTGTAAAGCACGATATAATAAATTAGCAGGAAAGTGTGCCTCACGGCTGCGCCAAAAAGGCCCAGATCAGCAAAAAAATGCCAGTCAACTAGTGCCTGACGCTGGTTTTCAAAATTAAACTACACGTGTATGCCCCAGAATCTATTAAAACCGTATCAAATACCTGGACGCAAACTGAAGTAGGTTGCATATCCGAAACGTATAAATCCTTATTTAAATTATCCTGTCTCGTAGGGGAGCAAATAAACCACATAGCTATATCGCTCTCATTTTCGCTTTCAATACCCTCTGTGTGTCACGCACCTGCCTAAACTTACCTACAAGTATATATTTTACCTATTACACGATTTACATAAAGCGATTTCTTCATATTTATGCCGATGATATTCGTGCTTTTTTCTAAATCGCTTACATAATCGTTTTGAAATTCCTTCGCGACGCAGCGAAGTTATAATGTGTGACATAACTTCTTTCCCCTATTAAGATGTTCAATCTCATATCTTGAATTATTCGTATTATATAACTCATCGCTTGAACAGATTAAAAATTGAAGGGGTTGTCAGCTATCCTTATCAACGTGAGCACACGGGAGTTTGAGTTTCCCGACATCGGAAATTTAATATCCCGCATTTATTTACGAGTATATTTACACATTCGCCGTCTACGTTTGGTAAAGCCACAATTTATTTTCTTATAACATTAATCGCTTAGAAGTTGTTTCCGAATTTGATTCATGTTGTTCCATGCGTGTTACTTTCATGAGTTCCGAAGTTTGCCTGATGAATATTCCGTTATGTTTATATCGCGTTAATATTGAATGCGGCGTAGAGAAAACATTTATAATAGCGGTTCCGCTCTGTTGGCGCGTCGGCCACAAGCTGACGGGAGGTTACCATCAAACGCGTTCCTAATCCCGAAACAAATCTCAATGAAGAGCGCGGAGTCGCCGTAATCCTACACCGCCCCCCGGCCCCGACCCCTTGCCCCGATTGGCTTTATTAAGGTGTAGCAGACCGCTACAATTATTATGCGTCCCCTGTTTGCGGTAGGTGTCGTGTCTATGTCGTCGTTAGATTCCCTTAATTAAGGATTTGATTCGTCTACAGATATCATCTTTGCGGCGGCGTCTTAGTTTTCGCAGAAACGCCGAGAGTGAGCTTATTTACATACCCCAATGAATACCAACGCGTCGCGTCGCAACTAATTCTGCTGAGCAATTTTAAGGAACAACATAAATGTGTTCTCAAAGTTTAAGTGCACCAATGCTAACGACGTTGCTGTGCAAGTATTTAGCAATTTGCAAGTAGTATCCGAGTGTCGGAGGCGAAGGTTAGTTGAAAAGGCGCGTAAATTGCGAACGAGGACGCATTCAGGCTTGACAGAGCTCGCTCATTTCAGGGGAGACGTCGAGATTTAAGATATCAAATTATACTGTAATCGGTCGGCCGGCGCACCGCCCTGCCCCACCGCTTAATATTAACATAGCGGAAGCAACCTCTTTGCTACACAGCGAAATGTCGATTACGAAATTTTAATTTTACCACAACTCCCATCTTGTTTTTGCTCAGACATTGACGTTTAAATATTCCATAAAGTAATTGCGCATTCGAGTTGAATTTTTAATGAAACATAATGAAGTGGCGCGTACGCTACGGATTGATTGAGATTTGAATTTCTTGCGCGCAATCGGAGCCGCAAGCAACGTTATTGAATTAGCGCTTGAATATTTCAGCTTGGATAAATAAAACAGAGCAAAGGGGACAATTATTTTGCCAAACTTCCATTTTGATTATTGCCTAAAGTGCATAAAACTTTTTGTGTCAACAGCAGCTTGTGAACGGGTTTAATTTAAATTAATATTTAACATTTGTTCGGCTAATGGAGAATTTACTGTTTTCTCATAATTGCCACGCAAAGTTCTGCTTTATTGCGCTCTGCTCTGCATAGCTAGTTTTTATGTATATTTTCCGATTCGTCATGTGACGGTCAGACCCTACTTCTACAAAAAGATATAATGATGCAGGTACCTACTGTCTTTTGTAGACTCATTTCCCATTATGTACATACCATTTTTATAAGAAAAGCACTCAGCTAATTAAAGCTAATTTCCTGATAAAAGTATAACATCAAACGAACGTAGTATGTAGCAAAATATCTCGATAACACTCATAACAGCCCCTCGGCTAAATTGTAACAAGCCTGTGTATCGCACCGAAGATAACGCATAAATAAAAAATATCACAACATATTTGGAATAAGCAAAATCTCTTACATCGTACTTCTTCCTTTGTTAACGTAGAGTTGTGTTTAGGGTTACACAGAAGTTTTCCTTACAATTTAAAGGTATTTAATTGCATAAGCCTTTAATCTTTAATACCAGTTCGTTTCTACTCGTATCAGGGTATAAGATAAGTCGAATTAGAAGAGTCTCAAACGAATCCATAATACTGAAAGAAATTCTTGATTTTATTCAATGTCATTATTATTTTAATGTTTTACAAGACCTCAAGAAACTATCTGTCGCATAAAAATAGAGCAGCCTGTATAGTTCTTTGCAACTTTGAAATCTACAAAGACAAACATTTTTTTCCTCAAAACATCATACCTAATCTCTGCTAAGATCGGCTTTCCGACTCAGTCCTTATTATAAAAATTTCGTAGTAATATAAAGTGAAAACATTTTTCAGAATACCAAATAAACCTGAGCTACATTTTTCCTTTGTTTTCATGAAGTCGGTGCATACGAAGTAACTATTACATTCAAGTGGCCGTCTCCATTGTCCCTATAAAAAGTTCTTGCTTATTCACTATGTAATTACATAAAAACTCCAATTTGCGGTAAGCCTTTTATGCATTCCATTTTAACGGTCCCAAATGGGCGAAAGAAAATATGGGGCCTTAAAGAGCATTTAACTATGTATGAAGGAGACACCGCGTTACTTTTAATTTACGCCGACGTTTCTTACCTTGAGTGGTTCTACGTTCTATATTTTATAGGTGCAGGCAAATTGTTAAGGTACAAGAGAGGTCCAATAACAAATTTTGTTGTTGGAAGTTTTGTATGTAAGCTTCATATTTTATACAATCTAATCTCTTCCTTGTCTTAAGGGTTTTCCTTACTTGAAAGTTTTAGGATTTACAAGAGGTAAGCTTTGGGCAAACTGGATTTTCGGGCTGCCACCCTGTTGTCCCGCTATCCTCTAGGCGACGCTTCTGAGACCCACAGGAAGATTTGGGGTTGTCTTGTCTAATAGACAAAGCTTGTTTTATTTGGTTTTAAAAAATTCCGATTTTTTTTTAATTTTTTCAATGAAGGAAGATATTGGTGCCGATTCCCTTGTTCACAAACTAAACTAAATTTAAGTTCAGTGCATCTTTTTCTTTCTATTTCATTAAGAAAAGGACAGAAGATAAATTTTAGTTTAGTCCTGTTAAATTAATCAGCGCTTGTCACTACTCCATACAAGTTTAGATGTGATTAAAAACTTGCCTACAAAAATTACGTCAATTTACGTCAAGCGCTCATTAATTTGACAGGACTAAACTAAAATGTATCTTTTGTCCTTTTCATAATGAAATAAAAAGAAAAAGATGCACTGAACTTAAATTTAGTTTAGTTTGTGAACAAGGGAATCAGCACCATTGAATAGCTAAAGTTATCTGTATCTAAAGTTACCTGCAGGCTTAGCATGAAGCTTTCTATTTCTACGAAGAATAGACACAGCTCTTTCTATACAAAGTGACATTTCTTTTCTCCATTTTTGACATCGCACCGAAGAAATCCTTCTACAATCAGTCATTTTGCCTTTCGTTTCTATTTTTCTCTAGTATAAAAATATTTCCAAAAATATTGAGGTCTTTCATAACAGCTAAGCAACCTCAAAATAACGACATAACAGTGCCTTAACCGAGCGAGAGTCTGTGTCACACCGTCTAATGGTAGGTAATGTGGCCAACGCAGGTGCTACCTACCCGAACGATGTTTCCTAAAAATGTGAATTTATGGTCTCGCCCAGAGGACGGCAATGATCGCCCGGCTCATGCCTTAAATTAGGGGGTTTAACGCTTATCCTCGCACTAAATATACTCCACCAACTATATTACTTGTGGGACCATTCCAGTTGAATGTGCTCCCAGTTTCTCCGTTGTTTACGCACTTGTTTTTGTGATTAACGAGTTTTTTTGATCATTGATTACCTCAGAGAATACCGTGCAGTACACGTGTAACTGTGTGTTATTTACAATAGTCTCGAAATAAGGTTGTTTTACGCTACCTCATCAAAGTTTCACAAGGTGAGCGAGTGAAACAACGCGACAGACGCAATAAATTCAAGCTTTTGGGGTTTATGACGCAAGTAAATAGGCATGAAACTTGTTAAGTTGAATATTCGGTAGTGTTGATGATACAATAGCTGTGGTGCACCTGCGACTGACTCGGAGAGAGTTCGTGGATCGCGGGTGGCCCACGTCGGGCGCCAATTTCACCTTGTTTGAACGTTCTTGTGAACAAGATATTGCCTGTCAGGAATTCCGTGAGACATCCAACACTCGAGTGCTCTAGAGAAAATTGTTATACGACTACGAAAATTGTGATATTTTATAAAACCCACATGTTACTTATCTATTGTTGAGTGCTTTAAGTTGTAAGACTGCGCTGAAGAGTAATGTGTTGTACAAACAAAAATGTGAATCATTAAGACTTTTACGCTTTCAGCTATGGTGGTTAATTTTATAAAACTACGTAATATTTTACTAAGATCTATAAAATCTACCCTAGTTATTCAACATCATAAGAAATATTTCAATTTCTCAAATACCAATACTCACCTAATACACTGTACACTTTAATTAAGGATCTAAAAATATCGACTTTTATTTCGTTTTCTTCAAATAAAGATCAACAAACTTTGCAGTTTCTTTTTCAACACTCCAGTTCTCATTAGTCCTAATCCGAAGTCTATTTTGTTTACAGATTCATTCCAAGCCCTCATTCAGTATCCAGACACGGTATCGGCGCAAACGGCAAAAACAGTAAGTAAAAGTCATCTTTGTTTTTATTTAACTGTTTGTAAAGTAAAGCCATAAAACAAAGTTCCTATTGCCGCACGTTTCATTCACTTTAATGTCTCTCGAACTATCTCGAAATGAAGTGACTCTGCGGTCTTTACTTCACTTGAACTACGTCGCCGTGGATCTATGTGACATATCACATATCACTCGCATATCGAAAATACACAAACCAATGATAAAAACATGCCAGTCACAAAATTGTCGGTGTAACATTTAATCTAAATAAAAAAACAACTTTTAACAAACGAAAAAAGTTGTGGGAAATCTATTCAGTTCATTTGGAGTGTGGACGCCCTCAAAACATTAAACTTCTGTGTACGTTCGTCGGCAGCTTACCTACAACAAAGCTTTCACAACAACAGAACGTTTATGTGCATTTAATAACAATAATATCGAGAAACAACATGGCAGCGCGAGTCCACGACAATAGTCGGCGCCCGACTCGGCGAGTGGGACATCATTTTTCTCGGCTCAACTTTTCCCATTCGCTATTCATTTGCGTTAGAAGTTGGGCGTACTGCCGCCTACTGCAGCGACTGTTTTAACTTTATTTCTGATGCAGCGTTCAGGGCAAATTAAATTTCGTTTTGCGGCTTCCGCAAACTCGCTTTACGAGTATAATTATCGAGTTTTTGTTTTTTTTTGGTTGCCATACGGTTATGAATCGCTGAACGTAACTTTGTTTCCGACCGATGGCGACCGAGAGTTTCGCTTTTTGATTTTTATCATTCTCGCAACGATTCGGGCGAAAGTTTCTTTTGTTATATTCAGAAGTTTCATGTATATGAACAAAACAAGTCGTAACAGGGATAATAAGAGCACAAAAGATAATTTTAGCGTGCTTGTCACTCCATTTATTTGCCGAATTTGTCTGTAATGCCTCGCGGCGTAGGTACAATTCGCTAATGAATTCTACAATAGCGAGTCGACTATCCGTCCTGATTAGTCGCTCTTTACGCCCAATTCCTGTGGAGCTTAATACGATTGGTATAAGCTGCAAACTGCTAGCGCGTTGCAATTGAAATATACAGTTATATATTTAAGAGTGTGCACCGCGTTCAGCTTATGACTTAACGTTAGAAATTAATGTTGGGTAGCCGGGAAACCCCTCGTGAAATTGAGATATCACCGGCAGAGTAGAGTAGAGAAAACTTAGCAACGCTAAGTCCCATCAACTGTGTCGTGATTGCAGTCGAGCATAGGACCGTGTTGGCGGCAGAGTGCAGCCGAATCAAATGTGACTTTATTTTTAGCTATAATAAACGCGGGTTTACTCCAACTACCATTTGGTATTATGAATAAAATTGATTTTACTCTTTCGCGAGTTACATTTTGCTTTTATGTATCACATATTCTGTCTGATTGTATTGTTTTTTGTGCTGTTACGACAGACTATGTTATGCCGTTATCGTTGTAAATAACTGCAAATTGCGTACTTGTTTTGATCCAATTATCAAGAAAAATTAAGAGTTTTCAATTTGATTGCTCACTTCTGAATAAAATTAAATTTCACACAAAACCGATCAAAACCTAAAGACCATACCATCAAAATTGAATGGCATTTCAAACACGTAATTGAAGTAAGTATAGCGTACTTTAATCCTAGTGTCAGCGCAATAACATTGGTTTAGTTGGTACTCTAGTTCCGACAGTGGTCGCGACGGTAATAAGTCTGCTCTCGTTAACGGATCTAAGGTCGTAACTCGCGACTCCGTAACTCCGATGCGACCTAACGAGCATACAATGTCGGCTACTACATCTATTTTTATTGTCCTTTCTGTTTATTGCAATGCTACATGCAATCGGCATGTTCTTGTTAATCATTGTTTATTTTATTGGGGTATAATTCTCTTTCGTTTTCTGGCGAATGAAAGTTTTATCGTGTGCTGTTTGTTTCGTGTAAGCAGCCAGTTACTTTTAAATAATAAAACACACTTGGGTATTCGTATCGCAAACTATTAAAAAATAAATGAAAATTCACCAATATTTTAGACTGCGGTGCAGACATCCTTTTATTCTAAAATCTTAGCTTGGGGACTTAATCCTCAAATACACTACACACAGAATTAGTTACCCAGCACGTTTACAAACCGAACGTTATCCGGGAGCAGTCCCGTGAAGGCACTCGTTTCGGACTCGGTTTTTTCTCGAAATGGAATTAAAACGTCCCGCGAGGTAAGTGGCAGCACAAGTAAGAGGTACAAAGTGAGGTGAAGCCGGATAGTGCTCCAGCCACAAAGGGTACAGTCGGATGTTAGGAGCTCTGAAATCCCCCGATCCCGCCTCTATGATCCTTGACATAAATCTCTAACCTCGCCATCAAATCTTTTCAGAAGGCGGCTTATGCGCCCAGACACGAAATGTACGCTCTTAATGCGCTCGACTACATGTGCTTACATGTAAATGTATATAAATAGCCGTGCAGAGCTTTGGGCAACCCAACCGACCAAATGTACTGTTGAGTTTGTGGAAGTGCTCTGACGATGTCACTAACTTTAGGATAGTTTTTAATAAAAAAATTACCATTTTTTATCATTGAAAGAGGATCAATCATTTTAAAAGCATGAACAACACCCCCGTGTATCATATTCATCACACGTTGTCAAAAATTCAAAACTCGTTATTACGCACAAATGCAGTTATCCTAGAAGAGCGCTACTCGCTAGTGAGACAGTCATTAGTGTAGTGGTTGTATCGTGGGCCGTTAATCAAAACCTTGGCCGCTCCATCAGTAAGTTATGATTGATAACAATGTGATTCATGCGGCCCTCCGGCCTGCTACTCCTGCCTCATCCATAACGTAGCCGACGCTGTCACAGACAATCCATATTAACAATCCGAGGTGCGTTCCCATCTATTGTTTATATCACACACGATTTTTCATCACGCACCCTAAAATAAATATGCACACGCCGATTACATCATGTTACATCCATATTTTTTCATTACACCCTGAATATAGCCATTTCCGAATCGTTTGACCCGTAACGTAGCACGAATAAATAAAATATGAATCGTTTCCAATATCATAAATAATTGTCAAATTCATACAGCGCAGTCTATTTGCATGAATTATTGTCATAAAAAGTAATACGTGTCAGTAACAGCCGTTCGTATTTTTCATATAAGTAAACGAAGCCAAGTTGACAAGACTTCGTCTCCAAGGTTCAATAAGGCGAAATCCCAGATACCGTTTATGGACTCAAGGTGCGGGCTTTGTTTACATTTTAAAATTGCACTTTGCACTGCGGCAACGTCTAACCGGTGTCTTTGTGTCAACACTGGGACGTGTTCAAACAATGTAACCGTCAAAAATGTTATATCTTCGCCTTGAGCGAGTCTGTAATACTTGCGCCGAACGGCTGGCGTCTCACGAATCTAGAATCTAGTGCAGTAAAACTATCTACTGAAAGAGATCAATGCACCATCAAAGGAAATTTCATTCGCTGCTTCCGCAGAACTTTGCTTTATTTGAAATATTGCTATTGACATCACAAAATACATTGTATCAAAGTTTGAAACTACCTATAGAGTCTCATTTGCTCTGTGCTAGTGACGGTCAAACTTCATAGAAATTTCACGGCGGCTAACAAACAGTTCGTCGCTCACCTGCACCGAGGTCCGAGTCCCGTTTAAAATTGCACGTGCCATCGCCCACCCCTGTTTGGGCTCCTACAGACTGTGTCAACACCGCTTGAGCTGCACTCTGCATCACCTAGTTACGTGTCAAACATTGTTTAGCAGTTGTTTTGTTAGTGTTCCGTGGCTGGTTTGCTTACCGTAATCAAGAGGCGGCTGACAATCAA
The DNA here is from genome assembly GCA_905333075.3 of Atethmia centrago. Lineage (NCBI taxonomy): Eukaryota > Metazoa > Arthropoda > Insecta > Lepidoptera > Noctuidae > Atethmia > Atethmia centrago. Next base: position 20,897,770 of record HG995374.1, on the reverse strand, counting down.
GCGTCGAACACGACAAGTTTTAAACTTGTAGCATTCGCATGGTTTACTTGCTTCACAATACACCGCCCGTAGGCTGTATTACACGCTCATATTTCATGAATATAGGTAAAACAATGCCATTATGTTTCATGAACAATATATTGTTCATGGACAAAACTGATTCATGCCTTACCCCCGCGGCTAAAGTGGTAGAGTTCATTATTCATGATGTCACAATGTACATACATTTAGCACCAATTTAGTTTCGTTTCCAAAGCAAACTGGAACGGTGTGTTAAGTGGGCGCGGTTGTTGAGCTATCGTCACTCGATTTTCGTTCGTCACTATCAGTCAACCACAATTAGGGGTAACCGCGAGTATTAATTACATTGTCTAATGGAGCGAACGCGGTTTGTTCGGTGACGCGTCCCCAAATGTGTACCTACGCACCGTAATTAGGTTAGAGCCACTATCAAAACTTAATTTATTATTTCTGAAGTCCGCTTTTCGCAGTAAATTTTGCGGAATATTCGCATGAATCAGGTACACCTTATATGGTTACGGTTACTTTGCTACAAACTATTGTTTATTACAAATACTTGATTTGTTATACTTTATTTATCAAAATCATAATACTATACAAAAAACATCGGATGCTTTTTCGATAGGGAATTAAAACTGTTTTAATTTTTTATTCCAACAAACCAAAAAGAAATTACTCAAAGTGCCATTCGTCACAGTGCAATCTCATTTTGTACCGATTTAAATTTTTTAATGCTTTTCCAATAGCAAAAGCAGTGATTAAAATGAGCAATTTTCCAGTCGTTTTGTTTGTTGGTTTATTTTTATTAATAGTTAAAAGCTTGCTCTTGGTGTACGTTTTTAGTGCACCGCCAGGGCCACCCCCGCCTGTGAGCCCGTCCCGATAAGTGATCCTTTATCCGTGGCTAATCGAGCGGATGTCTACCCGTCCAAAACAACATTGTTTAGTGAACGATCCCAACTATTCTAAATTAAAACGTTACACTCAATACATTATTTATTTCGCTATCAACACAAATTGAACACAATTCAAAGCCTGTCACTTGATAAAAATTGATGCGCCTGAAATGTTTTCATTACAATTTCTCTGACGTCATCTGCGGACAAAAACCAAATGCATTCCGGCGCTAGCGTAATCCTTGCACCGGCAACAGAAGCACTCTGAGCTATGTGGGCTCTTATAAATATTAAACGCGGCGAGCTCGGGACCCCAACAAAAACGTTTATCTGGTCTCCGTGGAAAAACCGCCAGAATTAGCAACGGGGGGGTGGATTAAGGCGGACCGCATTTAATCCTTCACTAAGAAGGCTTTGCTTAAACGAGTTCTAACGAGCTAAAGATAAAACAATTACCGGGGACGTGATTAAGAGATACGGAGGACACTTGTTACGTCTTACGTTGACGCCGACGACACCGTAGCTGCGAACCCTACCCGTCTGCTCGAATTGCTCAAAGTTAACTTTCTGCCCCAGAAAATATAAGTGAAAAATTGTAATTTATTATCAGTGTTTGTGAAATCCAATAAATCGACTGAACGGAAATTCGTTCACCCTATTACGCAGTAAAAGATCCCAATATAAAATCGGGCGTGACGTTTGTCGTTTTATCACCTTGTCACTCTTCCTAATATTTTTTTTACCTCAATTACGACTCCCTCCGCGAGCACAAATAACCATTTCAGAAAGATTAAAATGAAATTCTCGAGAATATTGATACTAAGAGAGAGTAGATCGGCCGGCTGTTATAAACTGAGCAGCACATTTTCCTTTATAGTTTGAACACTGGATTTTTACAGCAGTCAGGTGCTAAATGTTACGGAATAACTTTGTTCGCCGGTGGATCTCATAAAGTCATAACTAAAATGAAATATTAGTCTCGGGGGTAGTTGACCTACAGACTACAGGCAGCCGAGATAAGATAACAGAGCAACTTAGCAGAAAGATCATCGAATTAATTACCGTGAAATTGCAGAGTGTAAACGATGTCTACGATTCCTTATTGATAAGCAAGAAAAATAAATTAAAGAAAATATTTATAGAACCACAACATTCAACGACTTAATGTTTTCGTAGATCCTTTCGTAAAATATACACAATCTTTTCTAAGTAACATTGAGATTTTTAGATTAAAATAAGACTTCTTAAAGTAACGACCGAGTTAAATTCAAAAGTGCCTCCGAAAAAGCTTATAAAAAGTAAGAAATTAATCTGCAATTCAAAATCCTTCTTGTCCTCTTGTTCTTTTTCGTCTTATTCTTTTCTTTGGCAAATCCACGACAAACGTTCAGCTGAGGTATCTTCATTAAAGATCTAATTGTGAATATATCAGTTTATTTCTACTTATCCTTATGAGGAATTTTATTAAAATGTTTTATATATGATTGCCCGTTTTGGTCTCGATATTGATAGGTATTTAATACTTAGGCTAGCTTAGGAATAGTGTATTCAAAATCAGTTTTAAAATTGTCTCCTAAACTTTTTTTTTACTTTTACAAACAGGATTGAGGCAAAATAATGGTTGACCAATGTTGCCTCAGTCGTTTTATTTCCGTTTTCATGTACTAAGAATTTCAATCCCAGAAATCCATTGAAGCCCTATTGGTTTGTTCATAATGATCCTGTGCAAATTTACAAATTAAAATATTACACAGGGTTAAGCATATCCAAACAATACCACTATTTTAGATATACTGTCGTTTCCGTGAATTTTATATCCCCGCATCAGTGATAATCTGGCGGCTCTGATTGCTATCCGATTGAAAAGGTCTCATATCAATTAAGATAATCGCTTTCTAAATTTTTCACAAACAAACAAAAAAATCCTATGAATTCCAGATATTCCTCGCTTGGAATACGAGTTGTTTGTTTTTGGTAGCGTTATCCCATAATTTTTGGTGTAACGAATGCAAATTGCTGAAAATGAAACAATATTGGAATCACAGATTATATTCTCATTTGACTTTTAAAATGTCACTTGACAATGGCTATGTATTAAATGGATGTATATTAGAATTGTAAATTAATTACTCTTTACGTTCTCTTGGCGCGGTACATTTGGCATTCAAAATCGAATTCGGGCCCGCGAGGCTCTACAAAACTAATTACGTATCGAAGCTATCTTCTTCCACGCTTTCTTACGTGCCTTTCGCATTTCCATATAAGTTGAGCTTTAAACGAGCCAATCTATTCACGTCTACACATCAGGGGGTCGCATTTGCATATAGAACAGAAATTTATTAAATCTACAGCCAATATCCCACGTTCCGACATCGAACTTTTGCTTCTTCGACGACTCCCCTGATATTTTTATTGCACTGTAAAACTGTTGTTATGAGCCGTACTTATTAAAGTATCTACTTGATTTATTTCCTCTGCAGCCCTACACAATTTTTATTCCCGACCTTCTTATATAAAAATAACAGAGAAAGACAATGGCGAAGGCAATAATTAACGATGGTTACTAGCACAATCATTTACGTTACTAAGGCATTAAAAACCCAAAACATTTTTATTCAGCTAATGGAGTCCGTCGTAAAAATGTCATAATTCATTTGACAGATGACGGTTTAAAAAGGAACTCCAATTTACTCCACAGAAATTAAGTAATTCAGGCATTTAATTTTTATCCTCAGATAAAACTTTCTCTCGGCAGGCTTCTTACATATTTTAGTAACGTTACCTTATAACAATTTCGGCACGTGCCATTTTTGGAATATAAAATAAGTTATACTAGCAATAGAAATTAATTCTAGTACTGTGTCTTACGACACAGCTACCCAAGCGTGTTTTGTATTCACTGAAATGCTGACAAAACCTTTTAAAGCCCCACTGAAACCGGGATTCTTTACGAACACTAAGTTAATTCTACGAAACTGTTTTATTAATTTGGCAAATTGTTAAGTTTAACATTGGTCCCGAAAGACGAAAATATACTGTTTCAATTGAAAAGTAACACTCAAGAGCCAAAGAGTATTACAATACCTCTTACACCAGCGATTATACTTTTTCGACTCAATTCTGTTAACTTGAAAATAAATAATAAACAGAAAACGTTGAGTGCTCTTTGCATTATTCTATGCCATTTGTAACAATAAATTATGCCAGACGATTGCACTGAGTACGCGATCATAAATATGACTGTACGTTTCTTTTATAGCATTAGTTTCATTAGTAAAAATAAAACGTGTTGCATTCTGGTTTCATTATAAAAATATTATGTACACGCCGGCCGCGCCGACGAGCTTTATGCTCGCAGGAATGGGTTGAGTGCTGTTGCATTTTAATTAATTCTCTTTTCTATCGCGATGTGGTGTTATCAGCCTCCCGCAGGCGTCGCGGCCAAACAAATAGCTGTTGCTCTCGCTACGTAACAATTTTGACACGGCTATAATGCGAGTTTTTCTTCTTTGTTACGGGTAGTGTATCGATCCACTTTTTATCTCGTGCTAAGAGGAATTTTGCATTGTTGGCCTTATACTTCCGATGCAAATTATAAAATGAATTAAAACACAAGCACCCAGGTTTACCGGATGCCTTTTCTTTTAACCTGGTCGTATTAAAAAGTTAAATTGAAGGCGATTCATTTTATATTACTAATAAAAATCGTCACATCCTTATTATCACTCAAATAAACGACCCTCAAAAGAAGTAAAACTTTTCCGACTTGTAATATGTTTTTGATGAGATTTATAATTCGTTCTGTTCTCGTGTCAAACGAGAAAAGTTATTTCAATAATCGTAACTTTCTTTATTTATTTTTAGGCTTTAGATGGGCAGAATATTTATAACGGTTGCTGCACTCTGCGCATCGACTACTCAAAGATGACGTGTCTGAATGTGAAGTATAACAACGACAAGTCTCGGGACTACACGAACCCGACGCTGCCGTCGGGCGATGGCGACGCGCACCAGCTGTTGACCAGTGAGTTGATGCCACTGCGGGCACGCCTCGCCCTGGCCCTCGCATCCAGGATGAGTTAGTCCTCACTACTCTGCGCACCTGGAAGCTTTCTCACCGCGCTCCAACTCTCACACATGTATTGTAGACTCTTGTGTCCTGCATCCAACGATACCCACCCAATGGGGCAGATGATTGGTCCAATCCACTTTTTTTTCAAGCAATTAATCATCTAAACCGCCAAGTTTTTTAGCGCGCTCCCGGTAATCTACGTCTGCCCCATTTACACTTGGCTATTGGACTTGACTTCGATCGCTCTTGCACCTTTTTACTTAGGTAGTTTACTGGTTTTCTTATCTCAAAACGTCTTTCCATTTTAAATGTTCAAGCTCAGGTATGCTCATTACGTTAGAACTCTCAGAACATTTTCTATGTCCCTAGTAATAGCATTAATCTTGAATGCCTGAGAAATATGCTTTGTTCCCTGTGTAGCCTGATAGGTCCCCATATTTTATTCATTTTCATTGTTTTTGATGTTTTGTATAAAGGCGCCTTTGCCTTTCTTTCTTTATGTTGCAAATTACGGTGATTTTGTATTCTTGGCTGTAAATGCGTATGTTTTTTGTTGCGTCAATATACGTATGAAGTTACAGAGGAAATAAATCTTCAATAACGCTTCCAAATTACATTTGCTATTCCACGTTAGCTCTTTTCTTGTTTATTATTCATATTTCAATGCTAAATATTCCCGCGGTGACTAATAACTCGTCATAAATCCGTATTGCACCATAGAGGGTTGTAATATGTGTGGATCATTCCGCCGTTGCGAATATTCTGCTTTTGATATAATTATGTTATTTGTGTAATTTGTTTATATTATAGAAGCTTCTGAAAGTATATGTTATTGTATTGACGAATTATTTATTTATTGCATTTTATTTTATTATTATCTGCATTATTAGAACAAATTAGAATTAGAATTTTTGTTCACATCAGTTTCCAATGTAGTTCCGACCGCTTTTTTTCTTTAGGCTAGGTTAGGACTTAAAAATTATGAAATGTTTATAACTTGAACATTTTTAGGCAGGACTTCTTTATTTTTCTTACTTTTTCCTTTGATTTTTTTACTCAAGTTGATCATAAAGCATTATCGTAACCCGTGTCGTATCATCACAGGTGGTGGTGTGCTGGCTCCTCAGTTCCTGGGCCTGGGCTCGGGCCTGGCGTCGCCGTACGGCGTGGGCGTGGGCGGCGTGGGGCTGCCGGCGTTCGGCGCGCTGACGCTGACGCCGGCGTCGCCCGCGCTGCGCGCGCTGGCCGCGCCGCCGCTGCCGCTGGCCACCGTGCTGCTCGTGTCCAACCTCAACGAGGAGGTTGGTAACCCACATGACCCGCCTCAATACTGGCAGGCGGATTTATACCTCTCTTTCACATAACCGCCCTTTTCTAGAATACAGAATTCAAAACTTGAAATTCGAATACCACTCCCGATTGTACTTAAAACAGTTTAGACAAAATTCCTACATTGTTTTGACAGTAGTTTAATGTTTATTGGCAAATTTATTCATTACGCTAACACAATAGCCAGTAACGCCCGTATCAGACACCATTGTAACTGTGGGTTCACTTTCGATTCAAACAAACTAATGCATTAACCACATGAAGGGCGTTACAGGTTGTTCTATTTATATATTCTACTTAAACTCCTTAAAGATAAGTTGCTAATTTATTTATAGATATGATGTCAGATATCTTTTACGACTATTTATAATACTGTCTCTTTTCTCTTTCCTATTGTTTTAGATGGTCACGCCTGACGCTCTCTTTACCCTTTTCGGTACGTGTGCACATACATTCCGTATTTTATATTAAAACATTAATATTGCTCCTGAGCCCTGTCGCCTGAAAGACAAATTGTCAGCTAACATTTTCGACTTCTGTACTGATAACCGCATCCGACCACTTGTCGAAGCTTTGCTTGATAACACTTTCGAATCTAAATTCTAAACGCTTTATTAACTCGTATGACAATTTGTGTTTCAGACACCCTAGTCGTAGCTAAGTTAGATAGATCGTCTATTGTTTACCCAGTGTTGTCTTTATTTCAGTTTTATTTTATTTTCTTTGTGGGCTGTCAGTTTCAAACTAGATACGGTACAGCGACATACGCATCTCTATGTGACGATGACGTCATAGTTCTTATTTTATTTTTTTCGTTTTTTTATTAAGTTACATAGTGTTAGTTCTTATACATACCTACCTGAATATCGGTAATCGGACAGCGACACCACAAACATGGTAATCGCTGTTAAGAGCTTTTTATAAATGAGAGGTGCGTTAACTATGACCAAACGAGAGTTTAAGAACTCTTTGCCTTTTAAATAGTGAGTAGAACTGAATAATTGTTTGCAGTAATTTGCTTAACACAGCGCGCCAGTACACGGCCGGTGCTGTTAACCGCTAAAGCATTAATCGAAAGCTTAACGTGACCAATTTAGAGCTTGGAGTTGTTTCTTCTTGTATTTTCCGACTGTCCCGTTTCACGACATTATATATTACAAGCCGTTGTACTAAAATATGCTGTGTATTTAAAAGAACCGTGTTAATTGTAGTAACTTAGTTAGCTATAGGTATACTTTAGACAACATTGAGAGTGCATTATCCTATTGTTAGACTGTGTTTCTCTCACCCAAATCAATTATAAACAAAACCAAAATTCATGACATTATAAAACAAAACACACTCTACACAAATAAGGAGACTTTATCCATAGTTTCTACATCTAAATAATCTCAAAGCGTGTTTGTAAGACTTTTTTTGCGTATAGGCGTGTACGGCGATGTGCAACGGGTGAAGATACTCTACAACAAGAAAGATTCAGCCCTCATTCAGATGGCCGAACCACACCAGGCCCATCTAGGTACGTATTCTATTACAAACCCTAGCTCCGTTATCCTAAGGTCGATTTTACGTTAAGAGGGATGTATTTATTTAGGATTATGAGTGTACTTATGGTTCTCCTCTTTGCTGTAGTTTGTTTTTCTTATAACATGAAGTGTCGTTGTTTACTTGCTACTTATAGTCGTATTCATTAACATTTTACTAAGAGATACTTTGTTTTCCCCTTCAGTTAGTTCAGTATAGATTTGACTTAATCTCTTATTGATAGTATAACTGTAAAATTTCTTTATTAAAAATTATAAATCTGAATTAGACATAAAAATGAGGAGATTTTTAGATCTACAGACTCTAATATGGTCTTTAACGAAAGCTTCAAAATATACTCTGTTAGGTACTTTTGTTTCACTCTAATAGACAATTGCAACGAAAATTCACCATAAAAACCACGGCAACCATGATAGTCTAGCGATTTAGTGATCGAAGTATGATGAAAGATTATCCAATAGTTGCAACGCAAACTTTGTGTAGGGTTTAAGGTATCAACCATTTCCTTAGAAATGGTTGATAACCAAACCTACAGCAGTTCTTAGGAACTATTTTGATAGTGTGATACTTATACGCTAACGTAGAAGTATTTTACTGTCATGTATTTATGATCATAGATACTCGTATAAGACAATGTAATATAGAAATATGACATTTGTGAGCTTCGGTAATCATACCGAAGCTCACAAATGTCATATTTCTATAATAAATAAATATGTATAAATATGTATCAACATATTTCTAGATATGATCCTACATATATATATGACAGTGTAATATTCCCCCTTACCAAAAACATATATCAGTGCTAGCAACAGTTTTGGAGAACTATAAGATCATTTCTTACCGCATCTGTAACTTAGAATATTTTGTCTTCGCTGTATCTTTTACCAGATAAAATCTAATCTAACCTAATTCGTGGAAACGTAATAGATTGTACAGTAACCCAATTACAAAATGTACAATTGTTTTTTTTCCCTAATGAAATAAATAAATAAATTATAACATGTAATCTTCAAACAGCCATGACCCACATGGACAAGCTGCGCGTGTTCGGCAAGGCGATGCGCGTAATGCTTAGCAAGCACCAGACCGTGCAGCTGCCCAAGGAGGGACAGCCTGATGCTGGACTCACCAGGTACGTCAATAATAATAAGTTGCCCATTCCAAAGCCTAGTAGGTTCCTATGTAGAAGAATGGGCAAGAAACTTCTTTTAAATAAACATAAATTGTGTGTGATACGAGGAGGCCCCAGTTCCAGTCGTCGGAATATTAAAGGCTGATTAACCATGTGCTGTCTCACTGCAGGCAAAACCCTGCTCATACAGAGAAGAATTCTCAAGAACCGGGATTTGATAAACTTTTTACATCGTTGCTTGTTGGGGGTTTCTGAGGATTCAATGAAATGAAAAAATTAATTCAAGAATGGTGGCTGTAAAAGGGTGGGAGTTTTCCTTCACAATCAGTCAGGAATTTCTTTGTTTCACATGTCTTAAAGATTCTATTCCATATTTATTTATTTATTTTTATTATTTTATATATTAAAGAAAAATTCTTTGAAAATATTGCCTTTAATGATTATATATTATTTTATTATATCGAATTATTATGTTAATTATCATCACTTTTTTATATATACAAAATGTTAATATCTACTTTTTTTTTGAGTGGGAAATTATCAAATAACTTTTCCCGCTCTGGGCGGAGCGGGAGGGTGTGTCAGACTCTTACTGACTAAAACCCACCCGTATTCCTTCCGTTGCCTGTGTTGCCAGGGGCCTCGGTAACCCTTTTGGACTTTCACGCAACCCTGGCAGGGCCTATAGGCCCTAGTGGACCGCTACACTTGTGCTGACATCTCTTTGAGGCGTGCGTGGAACACAACGCGCCGTCGACCCGGGCCTGGTCTTTAGCGGACGGCGAGCTACCCATTGCTCACCGTCCGCAAGCCCGCGCCTACGTTGGCCGGAAATCCGCCCGGGATTCCCGACGCCCAGGGTGTCTCCTGCGGCAGCTAGGGGCGAGAGGGCGCGAAATTTGCCTTTCCCTCAACCGTCCCGCATCTTTCTTCGCGAGCATTACTGCTTCGCAAAAGGAGGTGACAGCTGCCCATGCCCTCTCGCTCCGTACTATGGCTCGGACCAGGGCCGGACGCGAAAGATCTCCGCCTCCGATCGCCTCCCACGAGGACACGGCGGTGCTCTGCCCAAGCCGGGTAAACCTCCGGGTGATCCACACAGTGGTGACACCCGGTAACATCTCTTCTTGCTGGTTTTTTTTTTGTGTTTTGGCGCTGATAGCCGAAATACAGTCTTAGGCCTAGTTCAGATACAGATGTCTAAGCATTAGACATCTGTATCTTTACTAGGCGTAAGACTGTAGCCTATAAGACATGTGTATCACTGTAAACAATGATTGAAATAAACTTATAATTATATTATATTATTATTATTATATATACTTCGTCTTCTTCTGAACTTTACCTCTGGGTTACTTCTGGATTTTACAATAATTTAAGGGTTAAAATGACAACAGCATCAAGAAAAGCAATACAAAAGTTTACAATTATGCCACAGAGGTCTTGATTATTTGTAACCTGGCGACTTACCAATTCAGGTTCTCTAAATATAAACATGTTCAATTAATTTACCACGTCAGTTTTCAGTACGATATAGAAGTGATTCACGGAAACTTGTGATGTAGGTGTAAAGGTCATCCTTTACACCTACATCACTCGGTCTGAATCACAGCTTGACTTTGTGATCCCATTTTGTGTTCGATATTTGTATTAATAAGACTTGTTAAGCCTTAATTTCCAATACGTTATTATATTCGTCAAATAGGCTGAAAGCTCTTAGGACGGATACTAAGGAAGTATAAGCGGTGGTCTCCCACTGATGATTCGCCACATTCTTATTTTAAAAACCGGCCAAGTGCGTGTAGGACCACGTACAATGAAGAGTTCCGTAGCTGGGATGAATTTATCTCTAAAATAAACTTAACATTGTAGTTGGAAAACATGTTCTCCCATACATCGACATATTTATGTACGTCACGGTAAATTCTCACACTGCAAATGTAAGTTGGACGATTATTACTCGTTAACTTGTAAAGCCTACTTAGCTGTGATAATTTTAGCTGGCAGCTGGTTGGTCACTTTATTACACAAAAAGATCCCTTAATCTAAAAATGGTTATCAGTCACAGACCCGCAATATTTTTGAACGAACCAACTATACCACGTCATGGGATAGACGAGAAAAAAATGATCATCCCCACTTTACGTGCAAGGGAGAAACCTTATTTTTTTTTTCAAAGATTTTTTGTTACCACTTTGTAGGCGTGATTAATATGTATACCCATGCCAAATAACAGCTTTCTAGTACTAAGATTCTCTGAGCTAAGCCGCGGACAGACAGGCAGACGGACGTGGCATTCCTTGGCAAGGGTTCCTTGTTGACTACGGATCCCCAAAAAGGATTTATTGAGATAAATATTAGATTAGTAATCGCAGTAAGTTCCTATTTTCGTAAATTTGAATGAGCATCATCTTTAACTACTTTTAGCAAACTCGCACTTGACCTGTTCTAATGTCAACTCCTTTGACGTAGCAATTTTAGTCCTGCTTCTACGCTACGCCGAAATATCGTAGCCAAACATTGTCGCTGCTACGTGCGTAGGCGCACTGCTACGCGGCGTAGCACGGAACGCGCTACAATATAGGTACTGCTTGCGTTTTCGTGCATTCAACATTTTATCCGTGCATTTTTCAGGGATTACTCCCAGAGCCCGTTGCATAGATTCAAGAAGCCTGGCAGCAAAAACTACCAGAACATCTATCCACCAAGCGCGACTCTTCACCTGTCCAACATTCCGTAAGTTTACGTCAATTTTCGAACTTAATTTCTTTATAATTCATCTTTATCGTCAACAATAAAGAAAACGAAGGAAAATACGAACGAAACGAAGAACGGAGTCTTTACTTAAGTAAAGAAACCAAAATATTAGGATGTTTTATGTGAGTTGGAGATGCTTGAATTTGTTGTTTGTTTACAGAGCTACGGTGTCTGAAGATGATATCAAGGAAGCCTTCACCAAGCGAGGATTCACGATTAAGGCTTTCAAGTTCTTCCCGTAAGTTGACATTATTATATTTTGTTTTTACACAGTTCTGATTTTTTTTATGCATCCATAAAATAAATTTGTAATGGAACAATTTTTTTTCATACATTTTATTTTGACAATTACAGGAAGGACCGCAAAATGGCGTTGGTGCAGCTTCCATCGATCGACGACGCGGTGGCAGCGCTCATCAAGATGCACAACTACCAGCTGTCCGAGTCCAACCACCTGCGAGTGTCCTTCTCCAAGTCTTCAATCTAAGTCCGCACAGCCGGAATATCACACAAGCGGCAGTCGCGCAGGCCGCGGGCGGCCGCACGAGCCCCGCACACGAGCCCCGCACATGAGCCCCGCACATGAGCCCCGCACACGAGCCCCGCGCCGGCGCGAGCACCATGACGCGACTGACCAACATCGTACCTCTCACACAAATCGAGAATTTCCCTCGACTGAAATTAAAATATATCTGTATTACGCTTACACGGATCACTAGATATTAAGTGCTATTCTATTTTCTTAATAAATACGTACGTTTATTGTTACTGTACATCTAATCTAAGATACTATCATCACAGTCAAACGCTGCTTATATCTACCGTATTTTCGATACGATTCTAAACGGACGTAGAGAGGAATTATATTTTGTGTGATATTCATTCCATATTTTGAATAAGTATATCAATTATTTTATTTTTATAAACTCTTAATATTTCCCGGTGATTACAATATATAGTTTCGTTATAATGAATTATCAGGATGGTATGTTTTGCAATTAGATTGCGCTAGTTATGTTTGCACTGGGCAACTCACGTGTGTACCGAAGGCCCGCAATGTCAAACATTGCTCGCTTGTTAGTCCTCAGTACGGCAGCGAAGTTCTGTACCACCTTACAATTTTATGTTCATCACATTTTTAGCACATTGTTGAAATATCTCTTGGTCACATAATTAATTTGCAGTTATTACTATTAAATTGTATTTTATACATATATTTTATTATCTATTTTAATATGCACAATTTACTATTATTGCATTTCTTTGTAAGTAAATATAGTTTTGTACGCATACACATTTTTTTCTTATTTTATTACTGGAATGTTATGTTTAGAAATGTGTATGTGTGTGCAATATTAGTTATAGACATAATTTTAATAATATATTTTAGATGTAACCGTGTTCTGTCACCGGTGACCGGTGTTCTTGCTTCCATTCTTGTTTCGTTGTTAGGAGAATATTGTCTGTTCTTTACTTCAATCATAGTTATTGACGATTAGTTAGTGTAATCACAACTCTTATCGCTAAGCATCTAGTTGTATATCACTATTTAAACGCTATGTTTAGTGACATAATAGTGACATGATGCATTTATTTTGATGTTAATTTATATTAATGGTAGCTACAACATTTATAAATGCTCGTGCATACGTTTCACTAAGTGGTTAATTTTAGATAATTATTTATTTGTGAGCGCTGGGAGGCGCCTGTGGCCTACCTTCGCGAACATATATTTTAGAATAATTTTCTCTATTGCTATGGATGCCACTCTGCAGTGGAATTTCGGCGACGATCTATCAAGTATTAGCCAGATCTGATTTCGCTCTACGACATATTTAATCAACAGTATTTACACTAGGTCACAATAACTTCATGAAACAGTATTTTAGTTAATGAACTGTCCTTCTCGTTGCTTCGTTTTGTATATAGACACGCTCCCATTCGATGTGTTGAGCTTCTCACACTTCGGACTTCGCTAAGCTCTCGATTGGATTTCACACATCTTTGCCTTCTTAAATTAATTAAAAAATATGTCTAGTCCAATGCAAAAGAGATTAAGTTTGTGAATTAAGTGATTACGTTATCAAAATTAAGTGATTACGTTATCAAAATCTTATGAATTCGTCTCAAAATATTTAAAGTCTGGTAGGAAAGCTTTTGTAAAAAGATTGTATATGGTAACGAATTTGTTAGTGGAGGGGAGCCCGCGAGAGCCGCTACCGGTAGGACCAGTTTAGGTGTTCAGTTACACGTCCAGATTATGTGATTAGGCAAAGCATGCGTGAACAGATACCTGAATATGACGAGTTAGAGCACACTGCCCGGCGCGGGACAGCGCCGCCAGTTCATTAATATTGTAAGTCACTTATCAATCAATGCATTACATATCTCGACGATGCCACGGTCGGTATTCAATTAGGATAGAAAATGGGAATGTATATTGTAGGATAAATAAAACGTTACGGTACGAGGTGTCCATAGATTGAATCACACGAGTGACACGCCCACAGCACGTAGTCAGTGGCCAGTAGCCCGGGAAGTGTATGCACGTATACCATCAGGCAGTCTTAACTATTCCAGTACTTTGAACATATCCGATGGTCGAAAAGTAGTTGCAAAAAAAAAAATTTAAAAATAAACTTTTATTTTAGAAAACATTTGTGAAGTTATAAAAATCACATATTTACACTATTATGAAATGTATAATATATATCACGTAACTTACATAAGAAATAAAGATAGAGCTTAGTAAGATGAATAAACTGAAAAAAATATTAGATTGTCATTACGATGTAAGGTTTAATAGAAAAATTTAATCATACAATTGTATTAATCAGTACCTACCTATAATAAGAACGTAAGTAGTTATTTGGTTTAGATAATGTTAGGTGACCAGGGTGTGGTGATATTTTGCACGTTTTTGAAAATGTTTTTCTATACGGCGCAGGATTCTGTGCCTGTGTTTTGAAATGGTGAGGAGTGGTGGTCGAGTGACGTGAGAGCGGCGGTAATCGCATTTGTAATTTTAATAATAATTGTATTATTATTATGTATTTAAATTAAACAAGAATCACAAAGAGGAGATTACATATCTACTGTACTCAGCGTAGAACGCTACACACACGCCACGGTCCCCTTCCGTCGACGGTCAGCTCGCAGCTCGCGTGAACAGTTCCTCAGGCGCTTGTGCTCAATACACTCGTAGACATGGTCGATAATTATTTACTGTGTGTGTAGCGTTTTGAGGCCTAAAATTTTCTCAATAACATTGGTATTGACTAATAGATAATTATAGGAATTTATGTGTTTAGAGAAGTATTTTAAATATCTAGATTTTAATGGTAATATTATTAAAAAATAAATAAATAGATCAGTGTTTAGGATGAGATGCCAAATTTAAAGTCAATACAGATTATTTTAGGTAAAAGGTAATTGAAGTAATCTTAACATTTATTGAAAAGTTGATGAAAATGTTACAGTTAAATTATATTTGAGAGTTTTATTAAGCGCAATATATGCAATTTTATTCATTGTAAGTGAACATTGTTTCAATTTGTTAGTTAAAGTTATGCGTTGAAAAATGATGTGAAAGTTGTTTTCGAATGTGTTAGTATGATATCCATCCGCGCGGTGCGACTCCAGTCGGCCACGGCAAGCTACTCTGCGTTATCGTGTACTTCGTATGTGTCTCTTGTCTTATACATATCTGCGCATATCATACTGAATATGCTTATATTTTATTGCGCTATAATATATATCTCTACTACATACATATATTAGCTGTATTTAGTATTTCATAATGATATGAATAAAGGCCAACATATCAATAAATAGAACCTTGGCTAAGGCGCATATATTATACTCTGTCATGCTCCTCGATATTCTGCTTAGATGTTGTCTCACTTCCACCTCAGCGGCGACCGCTCGATGGTTCATGTAACGTTCACGTGTCGTCATCTTATTTTAATTTTAAGCCTTTTGTGTGGTTAATTTCACTCTTTATTTTTAATTTCATAATTAAACTATTATTATCATTGATACTTTTTGTTCTTTATTTTCAATCCTTTCCTTTCTACCTGCATCCCTTTTTTATTTCAATTTCCATACCAATTGTCTACGAAACGACAGCGGGGCGGAGTAACGACAAGACAACGTTTAGTTCACTCACTCACTGCCTTCATTCAGTTTGTTGTTCATGAATGTCTGTGGTTATAATTTCATCCCTTTATTTCAGACCACCTGAAGAAGTTTCAAGAAACTATTTGTAAATAAAACTTATAAATGTTAAAGGGGATCAATATAATGAGATGATGTACATTAGTACACAATTGGTATTCTAGACATATTCGTACTTATAGAACTTAATTATTACTATCCTGGCGAAATCTACACTCGACTACATTTAAAGTATATCTATTACGCTTCGATATATTTATATAACTTGTGAATAAAAATTCTCTACCCTTTTTTCAACTGAGTCTTCTGACTTGAGAAAAAATATTTAGGCGAAATAAAAACACGTTGTTTAGTTGAATTGTAAAGGGAGTAAGGGACTTAAAATATTGCCAATGATAATTATGTTTTATATAATATTATCAAGTGGAATATTGTATTTCGCACAGGGTATAATGTGAATTAAAAATATAGCGCTGCCCGCGGCATTTGATCGCCCGAGGCGGTTATTTTGTGTCCGTGCTACGTCCCTTATTCCTGTGGAAAGAACTGAACCATTCCGTAATGAAACGTTATTAGCGAAATTATTGTGTGCCTGCCACTTTATAAACGAGACCCGAGTAACATCAAGAAAGAAAAACCAACCAGTGACATTGTATTGAATGTATTTAAATTAATTGTTTTGAAAGTGTTATGTGTGCGGGAAAGTGGCAGCTACACTCATGTTAAATTAATCTGAGGATGTAAATATTATACACGACTATGTTAATAATTACAAATTAAATTAATAGGATCTATAGTAAAGATTAACATAATCATTACTTTAAGATTTACTAGTAAAATATCCTATCTTAATTTCAGTAGTCGCTCTAGTTAATTATATACCTACCTAACTTATCGAGAACCCTTCTAGGAAGTATTACTGTTACTACCTCCCTTGGTTTCCTCTTGATTTAATAATGTTTTAGTTGTTTCATTAAAAGAATTAAATAAAGGTGTGCAAATTAAAGGGTTGTGTGTAAAGTTAAAATAGTTAAATAGATGTAAACAATCGTTCGAGTAACGTTTATCTCATCAGTTTCTTGAGAAGCACATCTAATTTTGTTCACTATCGTAGTAAGACTTGCTGAAACAATTTGAACATGTCAATATTAATTAGTCTTAATTCAATATGCCAAAGACCAATCGTTGGGAAAAATAACAGGGATATAATAATATTTTTCCTTTCAACTTAACTAACGTTTTATCTCTAATAAATACACGTTTAAAATCAAAATGGCAAGCTTTAACGAGCTATATTTCAAGATAAAACATATTTTGATGATTGTTTTGTGAAAATTAATTTTATGAAACGCGTACGGTCCGTCTGAGAGGCTGGACGCTCACTAAACTACATAATGTAAAACAGTTATATGAATTATAAATATATACAACAATATTAATATCTAAGTGACTACCCTATTGAATTCTAGATTTATTCTTTGTGATTTTATAATAAAATATAGTTGAAAATGGAGTTTTTTTTATTTATTATTTCCATCTTCCTATTTTACTCATATTTATCAGTAACTGGCAACCCTACCCGGCTTCGCAAGGGTAGCAGAGCATATATAGCATAATCAGCCTATAATGTTTCGCACTGCTGGGACACAGGCCTCCTCTCTGAGAGAGGGAGAGGGCCGTAATCCACCACGCGGGCCCAGTGCGGGTTGGTAGATGTCACATGTCTTCGAATTTTTGGTCCTAGGACATTTCATTACGATGTTTTCCTTCACCGTTTTGAGAGCAGTGGTGATGAAATAATGTATACAAAGTAAAGCGCCTGCCTGGGTTCGAACCTAAGACCTACCTACAAACTACAAAGTCGCAGCTGTTACCACTGAGCCACCACTGCTCTCTATGAGCATAGAGCATATATGCCTATTTTTTTTCTGTCGTATTGTCGTATGAGCCTGTTGCGTCGAGTATGTGGGTTAGATTAAAATGTAACTGATTTTCATCCTACTTGGAGTATTTCATACATCGTCATATTTCAGCCAATTTACTCAAAACCTTAATAAATTGGGTATACACTTAAACGTTCCCGTATGAAAATCCGTTCGGTTATTTTTGAGTTTATTGCGTTCAAAGAGACAGACTGACTTTGTTTTATAATATGTAGTGATAGTAATAACAGCTTGTAATTTCGAATACGTATGTACTTGCACAGACAACACACAATCAATAATAGAGAGTTTTACATAAAATAAAACTTACCTATTATTTTTTATCAATATCCGAATACATCTTGAGTCAAGCACTTGTCTTTCAGCCTACTGTCAGCATTTCCTTGGCCTCTCCGCTGGTGGCGCCCTCTATACTTACCGTTGGTACTAAGTGTTTTAAACGCGCAGCGATTTACCATTATTATGGAACTCATGATGCACCAGGTAGACCTTACCTGGATTCCGGATCATCATTTCAGTCGAAAGACGTCCACTGCTGGACATAGGCCTTCCCCAAGCACCACCACTTCGATCGGTGCTGTGCTACCCGCATCCAGCGGATTCCTGCGGCTTTCACAAGGTCATCGGTCCTCCTTGTAGGAGGCCTTCCAACGCTACGTGTTCCGGTACGCGGTCGCCAGTCCAGAACCTTTCGGCGCCATCGGCCATCTGTTCTGCGAGCAATGTGCCTTGCCCACTACTACTTAAGTTTGGCAATTCTTCGGACTACGTCGGTAACTTTGGTTCGCCTGCGGATCTCTTCGTTTCTGATTCGATCACGTAGGGAAACTCTAAGCATAGCCCTCTCCATTGCCCTTTGTGTGACTTTTAGCCTTTTAATAAGGCCCATTGATGACAAAATAATACTTAGGTGAGTTTTATTTTATGTAAAACTCTCTATTATTTGTTTTGTATCAATATCTGGAATCCATCTTGAGCGATGTGTTTGTTATCACCTGGTGCGCTAAGCTCAGAGACGCTATAGTGTGTATTAGGATTTAAAAATATTGGGTTAATAAAAACATATAGGTAATGTAAAATTATGTAAATGTATTACAATAATTAATCAAGTATGACATTAAATAACAAATTAAATAACTGACGAAAAAATATTGGTAGACTCTCAATGAACAGTATCAAAATAATTAGATAAAAGAATTCGCGTCATTTTGATTTATCAATCCCCTTTGATAATAATTTTGGAAGGTATGAAACATTTTCCAGTTACCGGTTGCAGGAATTTGATCAATCGGAAAATGTTCTACAAAATTAAAAGAAGCTGTTGCAGATTTTACTGATCCTGGAGTTGCATCAATACCACTAGCTTTTAAGAGAGACCTCACCAATCCGCCAATAATAGTTCTAGACGCAGGTTTTACCTATATCCCTCTACAACCATTTGTTGTAACAAACAAATGATACTTATTTCCTCGACGGTTTAGAGTAAATTCTAATCCTTACTAAAAAATAAATTTATAAATGCGTAAGGAGTTTATTTGTTTGTTACGCTTTCACGCCAAAACGGCTGAACGGATTTGGATGTAATTTGGCACATAGGTAGACCATGACCCGGATTAGGACACTTTTTATCACCATAGGTATACCAACGGGACCGAGACCTATGCGGGTGAAACCGCAGGGCGCAGTATTTTTAATAATTGTCTCAACTAAACAAAATAATTTAAATTTTTGTCAGGGTCACCAGAGACGGATTTGAATACAGTTTTCAGCGAGCTTATACGTTTTCTCATTTAGGCGCTGCGATATTTTACCGGGTTTTGAAAAAGCGCTATTACCTACTTGAAAATTATTAATATTTTCTTAAATCTAATTCTGTCACAAATACACACAAATTAAGAGCTACTCGTGTATGTTTAATCTACAGGTGCACATACGAGTACAATAGTTTTAGAGATACACGATTCTTTCTGCAAAACGTTACTCCAGCAGGAAATGCAATATCTCGAAAACCTGATGAAGCACAAATTATATTTTCGGCGCACATTTTTGCACAAATATAAGCCCATGCTCAATATTTCTCTCCCCGATCATTCGTTTAGAATTTTCCTGCTGGAACAACGTTACTCCAGCAGGAATCGTTTTTTTTTTTCGTTTTTTCCAAAACGACAATGCGCACAAATTTTTTATGTAGCTAATTATACGTACCACTCATGTCACTCTAGGAGCCACTTTCCTGCTGGAGTAACGTACACAACACGGGTGGGTTATAGTTAGTACATGTCTGACACCCTCCCGCTCCGCCCAGAGCGGGAGAAGTTATTTAATAATTTTCCACCCAAAAAAAAAAAGTACACGTGTATTGCAATAAAACTTTAAGGTTCCAAATAGCTATGGCTATGGCTTATCAGATTTGTCTCGTGCGACAGAAATTTAATATAAGTTTGTGTGCTTGCAATATATTTTAATGTATGCTTTTAATTTTTTAAAGATGACAAATTTATATTTGTCGAAATAACTGATTTATTTTAGTACATACCACCATAGATTTTAATAGTCATATAAGCAAGACCTACATCACAGTGTAAATGTTCCACCTCTGGCAATATATATAGTTTCCGCTGGCTTGGTTCAAATGTCTGAGAACCTTGGGAATCAGACTTGGTGGCGGAAACCACCAAGCCAGGTCGTAGTGCCACTGATGACAAAATGCGTTTTGGTGTTGTGCTTGCTGATCGACGTCCAATGATCCCACCAATGACCTAGGTACTATGTCAGCTGTTCTCGATG
This sequence comes from Atethmia centrago, assembly GCA_905333075.3. Classification (NCBI taxonomy): domain Eukaryota; kingdom Metazoa; phylum Arthropoda; class Insecta; order Lepidoptera; family Noctuidae; genus Atethmia; species Atethmia centrago. Next base: position 20,877,106 of record HG995374.1, on the reverse strand, counting down.
CGAAGAGGTCTATCTCCGGCGTACCCCCATTCGAAATTTTTGTATCGTTGCTGTCCTCATGAGGTGCCACTCTGGGCAAGCCTTCTGCCGAGAAATAGCATTCACCTCTGCATTAAATCTGCCCGGAAAATAAAGTGCGTGTAAGCGTCGACTTTCCTAAAGCTTGACACCACCAGCCTATCTCCTGACCGAGCTGGTTGATGGACAGGTATCAGTCGGTACGGGTGTTTCCCCGACAGCTGTCGACTGCAGTAAGTATTGCAGTGCAACAGTACAGGCGACCTTTCGAAGTCACGAACGTTGCAAAGTTGAGTCTCGAAGAAGAGTTTGGTACTGTTTGAGCGGCCCACTTGCTTCTCTGGAGCTGTTGGTGATGTGTTTTGCGTAGCGATAGGCACTTCGCCTTCGACATACTTTGCGTTGCGTTTTGGGTCCCATGTTATGCCGAGAAACTTGAGGCATTGTGTCGCTAATACGATATAATTACTGTATATCGTAACATTTCTGGTAATGATTACGACATAATAGTTTTGTCTGAAACCTGGTTAAATAACTTGGTATTGAGCAGCGAGCTATTCAACGATAGATATGTGGTATATAGGAGGGATAGAGAAAGTTCTCATTTTCAGTGCGCCAAAGAGGGGGGTGGTGTTTTAATAGCCGTTAAGAAACAAATTAAATCTAAACGTATTAAGTGCTGGGAAAGTGGTTGTGAATACCTTTGGGTGAGTATTGATTTGTCAATATCATGTACTACTCGTCGAATGGTTCTCTGCGCAGTATACCTACCTCCTCCTATACGCCGTTCTTCTCTGGAGCACTATTTAGATCACTGTAATTCTGTTTTTGAGTGTTCGGGAGTTTTTATTGTGGGCGACTTTAACTTAAGTAACATTGATTGGAATTTGGCAGGGAAATCGACTAATACACTTGGCTCGTCTAGTACTAGCGATATTTTAATTGATTTCACAAATATGAACAGGCTTAACCAACTGAATTGTGTTACAAACGATGCAGGTCGCATATTGGATCTGGTTCTAACAACACATTCATTGTGTAGCATCAGTGAGAGTATAAATCCAATTAGTAATGTCGACAAATATCATCCACCTCTTGATATTGTAGTTTCCTTGAGTAAGGAAGCAAGACTACCATACAATAATGTTATAGAAAGACCCAATTTTCGTACCACAAATTATGCACCAATTCGGATGTTTTTAAAACAAATTGATTGGGATAAATTATTTAAGGGGCATAATGATGTGAATGAGATGTTGGATGCTTTTTACGAGACACTTAAACATGGTATACATCAATTTATTCCCTCACGGGCACCAAGGAAACATAAATTTCCACCGTGGTTTAACCGTAATTTAATTAGAATGTTAAACTCAAAGAACAACATCAGAAAGAGATATCATAAATATGGAAACCCAATGGACTTAATTGAGGTAAAACTGCTTGGCAAGCGCTGCGATACCTTGGTCACTCAATGTTACAACAATTATATAAAAAATCTTGAAAACAAGCTTAAAACCAACCCTAAGTTATTTTGGACGTATGTAAAAAATAAAAGAGGGGGGTCTAGTGTTTACCCCATGACCATGAATGACGGATCAGTGTTCACGTCTGATGGTGCGACAATATGTGAGATGTTTGCTACCAGCTTCTCGTCTGTTTATAGCCTCGACCAAGAATCGAGTAATGAGTTTACTCGTAATACTGAATTATTTTCACAGTCTCTTGGGAATACCAGTATATGCTTAACAAGTCCAAATATAAGCAGTGAGTGCCTACTTAGGAAATTAAAAAGTTTAGATATTAACAAAGGTCCTGGCCCTGATGGCATACCGCCAATATTTATTTCGGCTTGTGCGGAGGAGTTGGTGCATCCACTCATGGTCATTTATAGCAAATCTTTGAATTCTGGTATATTCCCTACGAAATGGAAAATGGCAAAGGTGGTGCCTGTACATAAATCGGATAGCAATGACAACATATCTAACTATAGGCCCATCTCGATTCTCTCAACGTTTGCCAAAGTGTTTGAATCACTACTCTGCCCGCATTTTCAGAACCATCTCAAGCTATTCATAAGCGATCATCAGCATGGATTCGTTGGCTCACGGTCCACGAGCACTAATCTAGTTGCATTCACAGAGAAGTTAATTGAGGCTGTTGATTCTGGTCACCAGGCAGACGTCATTTACACTGATTTTAGCAAAGCCTTTGATAAAGTTTCCCATAAAATCCTATCTCATAAGTTACATGCGTATGGTATCACTGGCAGCTTGCTTAAATGGGCAAGTTCGTATTTGGCAGATAGATCTTTCTTTGTTGTGGTAAACGGTTACCAATCTAATGTATATAAAATCTCCTCTGGAGTCCCACAAGGTTCACATCTGGGGCCTATATTGTTTATCTACTTTATTGATGACTTTCCCCGCTGTTTGCGGCACTCCAAGATTTTTATGTATGCGGATGACCTAAAGTTTCTTAGAATAATTAAATCTGATAGAGACTCCTCGCTTTTACAGTTGGACCTTAATAGTCTCATCCGATGGTGCAAAAATAATGAAATGCATTTGAACTCAATGAAATGTTACCATGTGAAGTATACAAGAAAAAATAATCATATAGAGACAGTATATTACATTAATGAGGACAGGATTAATGAAGTGGACACTATACGTGACCTTGGAGTTTTGTTTGACCAAAAATTAACCTTTGTACCACACTTAGATCATGTTGTTAAAAAGGCGTCAAAAATGTTGGGGTTTGTCATAAGACAGAGTAAAGGTTTTCGACAAAGTAAAACAAAAATTTTACTTTATTATAGTTTGGTACGTAGCATATTAGAATACTGTAGTGTGGTGTGGCGGCCACACTATGCTACTCACAGTTTGCGTATAGAGCGCGTCCAAAAACGCTTTGCTTGGCATTTAGCTTTTTCTGTTGGTATAGCAAAAAAATCGCCTTCTTACAAAGACAGATTAAAAATCTTCAACATACACACCTTAGAAGAGCGAAGGCGTTTAAACGACGCAATGTTTGCCTGTAAAATTTTGAAAGGAAATATTGACTCACCGCCGCTGCTCGCACTTATAAACTTTCGTGCTCCTTCAAGAATTCCACGTAAACCCATAACTCCACTTCATCCTCCACAGAGAAGAACGGTGTTGGGATCTAACTCTCCATGCGCTAGGTTCTGTAGGGTTTTGAACAGTTGCAGCGATCTAATCGATTTCCACTTTGATTCTCTGACTAAGCAGAAATCTAAAATCTTGAGTTGTTTATCAGAGGTGATGTAAAGCATCCATTATTTTGTTACTTACATAATTTTAGGAATCTAATTCAAAACTAAGTCTTTATTTAGAGTACATATTTTTTCTTTAGTTTTAAGTTGGCTTGTAGACTGTAAATGCACCTAGGCTTACAAATTAGCATAATTTTAGTTCATGTGGTGTTTACCTTTAAGTAATTGTTACACTGTTCAAAGTTTTTAATTGTTATTTTTATCAAGATGTTAGTGTAAACAATTGTTGGTGAACCAAATAAATAAATAAATAAATAAATAATACAGACTTTTCGAAATTGATTGATTCCAGCCCAGTAAATGCAGAATCTTTATTGTGAATGCTATCTCGTCTTCCAACTGCGATTTTGACTAGTTTTGCCTCAGATCTAGCTTAACCATCCAACCTTGTTGTTGCAAAAAAATTGACATACTAAAGTGACTGAATAGTTGAAATGGTTTGGCTGGGTAGGTACTACAAACTGGTTCAGTTGCTTCAGGTTGAAGATAGGACGGAAAGTCTGATCTGACTCCGATACCAGAAAGAACGTGGAAAGGTAGCTGGGCGTCCGTACCGCAGGTTCTATTACACCTGACTCTAACAGAGTTTAAATCTGTATGATCATATTGGGAGATGTTTTGGTTCGTACTTTAGAACCGTGGGACTCGGAAATATTAGCGGCGGTTACAGTATGAAGAGTATACGTGCACCGTTCAATAGCGCCGCGGCATATTTTGTCTGGCGCACGCGATTACTCCAAGCATACTGAAATTACTTTAGACACCCGCCTTGACATGTCCGACAGTCATTCGCGACGATAGTTTTTAGTGAAAGCCTGCGGTTGCAAATTCTTTCCCCTAGGTGTGAGTACTATGACTGTATAATAGAGCTACCATTTACCGGTTAATATGTCTTTCAATGACATTGGCGGCTAAGAGTATGTCATGCTCACTCAGAAGTCTCGCTGATGGTGGCGCGTGTGTTGGATCATTTAGCTGGTCTACAAAATGGTTGAGCTAAATGGTGCTGATCCATGCGTCATGTTCCTGAACGGGCTCCGTCAGTTGGGACTCTTAGCTGCTTCGGTTCATTTTTAATTATTTTATTGTGAAATTGATTTTTTGTTTATTTTGCTACTATGGACGCATTTTTTTTTACATCGTCCTAAGTTATAAATTCAATATTATTTATACTAATCTTTATGTAACAATATAATTTAAAAGAGTGTCGATCGAGTTTCTTGCCCGTTCTTTCCTATAGGTAGCTACTACGCTTTGGAATGGGCAACTAGCTTCATATTTTTAACTGACCGACTCCTTGACAATTATCCAAAATGTCTGTACCTAAATGGTTTAATTGAAATAAATGCTTTGAGTTTGAGTTAGGTTTGGCTCGATGGTTGCTTGCTCTGTTTTTATTTGTTGTGAAGTATGTGAGCCATTTTTTTGTGTTTTATTGAAGTTGTCTCGACAAAAAATTCTATCATCACCTTGCTTACTAGTCGATGGTTTTTGAATTTGATAAAAAATATCGTAAATTGAATCTTTTACTGTTGTACTGACTTCCGACAAAAAATGAAGTTTGTTATTTTCTTGGCGTCGTAGGTCTAACTCGTTTGTGGACGTATTGTTTGAGGCACTAGAATTCGTATTTTCAATATCGGAAGTTTTCGATACCTACAAAGCTTGTTATATAGGCCACTTGTTGTGTTATGATTTTATGAACTCAAATTGTGCATAACTCACGGTTTGAAAGTCTCACCTTGCTCTGCGTTTCTTAGGACTGGGTGTAGACCCAAGTACAAAACATAGTGATAGTGGTTCTTCTACGAGTACTACTACTCGTAGAAGAACCACTATCACTATGTTTTGTAATTGGTTTCGGAGAGCGAACCCGTTTACGCGATAATAAGCCGTCATGAACACTTTCTGATTTTAAATTATTATAAGATTTTCCATAATAACCACGAAGGTAAAAAAATTACGAATTTAAAAACCGAAATCGTTTTATCGAACTTTAAATGCTACGGGTACATTGTCGCGATAACGCGAACAACGCCCGACGTCTCGGCGTACAACGCGCGAAGTGTACTTCGCGTTATTGCGACAATGTAACCGTAGCTTAAGGCAGAACATACAGTCTGTTCCCTGCGATTTTCCCGCTAGATGACACTGAAGTCAACATTTTTAATTTATTTTGTTTTATGTGTAATTGGCACAATAGTAAGTCGTAGGAGTAGTAAACGCGACAATCGGACATTACACTTTATTGAATCTGGTCATAACCTTGCCTCAAAATCCACCCAATTCGGCAAAAAGCTCTAAAATAAAATCTGCCATTGAATACAAGTTGTTTACATACACAGACGTAAAACGTACGTTTACAAAAATAGACACTAGGTGGCGTACATTTAAATGCACCGCCTGCTACATTTATAACGATTGATAGGAAAAAAATGAAATGCTTTCTTTGCGAAGCATGTATGGTGTGGAAGTATCCACACCATACATGCTTCGCAAAGAACGCATTTCAATTTTTTCTATTACTATTGTGCCATTACGCACTACGCACAGTAGTGCGTAGTGCGTAATACTCGCAACCGGCGTGCGTGTATGATCAGATGTATGAACGTGAACGAGGCAAAAGGAGTATGTAAGGACCGTAGCAGGTGGCGTTCTGTAGTTTCTGCCTACCCCCATGGCAAGAAAGCATGAGGATAAAGATAGGATAATAAAAGTAATATTTATATAAAATCATGTAATTTATTCAAACTAGGTTGAGTATCAGCACTTTTCGAAAGTCAAATTTACAATAAGACAGTTCCCCAAAACGCCCGCCCTTCACCACTTCCTAATGCTTTAGCTGGGAAGAAGTGGCACAACAAACTCCCCAGTAGCACAGCTGTCTGTTCAGTTAGAAAAACTTGATTCTATACAGTTTATGAAGATAGTTTTATTTTATTACCTTACACTAATTAATTATCAAACAAAAGTATTTGAATTGACACAAATGATGAAATTTATAGCATAACCAATTATTACAATGATTACAGACATTACACATAACAGACATAAGAAAATATAATTCATAAACATGAGATAACAACAAATATAAAATACAATTTAGTTTGCGATTTTAACTAAGCACTTATAAAAATGTTTTTAGAAAAATAAAAATCTAAAGAGCAGCTTATGACCTACCTAATAAAGTTTTATTTCACCTTTTGATTTTATAGTAAATACAAATTAAAAGTAATATACAATGATAATGTTGATTCTAAACAAACTACTACAAAAATACGCCTTTTGATTTTATATTAAATACAAATAAAAAATAATATAATTGTCGATTCTAAAGAAAAATAAAAAAATACAATTAGGTATAACAAAAATCATTCGACTTGTTGCTTTCACCATCTGCCGTGAGTCTTCTTGTCCACTGCTGCACGGGTGCTGCAAAGAAAAATAACCTTACTTAGTATATTTGTTACTTTTTGACGAATATTATTTCCTATTTATTTCAAAATGTAATTTACCAGCAATCTCCAAAGCTGCTCTAAAATATAGTTGCTCGAAGTTCCAACTAATGTTGATGTTGAAAGACGATTTTTCAATAGAATAACAAAAAATAGCCATAATAGGGTCTTACACCCAGTTTTGAAAAGTGTCTTAATTAAATTCTATAGTGCTAAGATGCCACAAAAAAAAAATTATTCAATCGATAAGTGCCTTGTGCATTTTTTACATTTTCAAATTTCGCGCGTAGTTTGACGAAAACGCTGGACGCAGTGGACGCCATGTTGCTCTGTGGTCATGACGTCACTTGGCTATGTAAACAAATGCGCTGATCTATTATCTCTATCAGTTGACAGTTGACACGTTGTAGTTTACACAGTGGTATGACGTAATAACATGGCGGCTACTATTTCATGGTGTTATTAGAAAGACTGAAAACGTTGAATTGAATTTTAAAATTTAACGGCAACACGCGTTGAAAGTTTCGGCTAGTTCAGACAAAACGCACATGAGATTGCAATAGCGAGATGAGTCCGCCGATAGAAAGACAATCTAAGGATAATATTTAAAGTACAAAACGTATGCGTTTTTAAAAAAAACTGAAAGCCGATGTCAATCGTTTAGAATATAAAACATGCGAATATAGTACATAAATTAGAAGCAGAAGCAACAGGGATATCAGAACAAAGTGTAAGGTTTATTTTACTATTAATTACAATATAATTATATAGGTAGGCACAATATAAACTTCTAAAATTTCAATTGTTTTTTATTTATTCTTTTCAATAATTGAACAATTATTGTTCACGATATCTCGAGATTGGTCATCACTGTCTAATCTCATGTGCGTTGCGAGCAGTAGGCAGCAGTAGGCCCCCTCACCCCTGTCGCCACCAAAGGCGCGGCCAACTAGTTCCGCGCGCACTATAATACAAAAACTATGCTTAGGTAGGGGGAAGTGGGGCAGATTAATACACGGGGCACCGTCATACACTAGCGACATCTTTTATTAGGCGTGCGTTAACTGAACGATTTAAGCATGTACACGTGACTTACCTACGTGTGCGTTGGCTCACGAATTTTGACAGCAGTCAGTGTGAAACTTGCGACGAGGTGACGCGGTACGTGATTCGGCAACGCGTAAGTAATTTTATAACCTCACTTTAAACATCTTTATTTTGATGAAAGTTTTTATCTAGATTATTCAATACTATTTTATTTCAAAGATAATAGGATGTATTTTGTGAATTGATACGTAAATAATAATATATATGTTTGGTTTTTTTATAAGAATATTTGTTTATCAAAATCATTGAATGGGGCAGGTTCATACAGTAATAAGAGGGGCACATTCATACTGTATGAATGTGCCCCATATTTTATATTAGAGTTGAAATGATATTATATTTTGTTTTACAGAAAAAATATGGTCAGGAATTACAAGAAAAAGGGTACTAGGAGTCTGCTTCACCTTTCGATGAACTTGAAGAAAACGAAGAAGAAGATGTTCGTGTAGAGCTTGTTGATCCTGAAAATGTCAAGGATGGGGCCTATGTCCTTGTTAAATTTGAGAAAGTTTTAACAAAGATCTCTCTTTTTATAACGTCCATTAATATTATTATTATTAAGATATAAGATATTTTCAAAGTCATTAAGTATTTAACATTTAAGATTCCTTATATTGTGATATATTTTTTAATTGTTGATTATTAATATTACCTACCTACTAATAGATACATAACAAAGATATGTTACTTAATTCTAGGACATAGATACGAGTATAGGTACTTATTTGACTGATCAGAAAGACTGTTAGGTTAACTAAGTTTCTTTCAGTGCCATAAAAGGAAAAACTGCCTACATTTTAAGTTATTTTCTGTTTACTTAGTTATCTTTTTTTACTTTTTTCTTTATTACTTGATTATTTTCTAGGTAATAATTACTCACAGAGTCTAATTGCTTTTGGTTTCGAATACGTTGTGTTTTGATACTTTTATTTTGATAAATAATTAAACATTTATTCCTTAATTTGTGTATTTTTTCACATGTATGAATCTGCCCCATAGCCTGTATGAAAGTACCCCGCATGCGGGGCACATTCATACATTCTGTTTTTTTTTTTTTAACTTTTATAAAAAGTCACAGATGTATATTTAAACAAATTATATGTTTTTGATAGAAAGTCAGATAGTTATAGTACTAGTTCTTATTCAATCTATTCAGATATTGATACCAGAGAATAATCTATGAGACAAAATAGAAAAACTGTATGAAGCTGCCCCACCTTCCCCTACCTATTGCTCACATTGCCAAAAATTTTGGCTGCGCGGGTCAAACGAGCCTATGCCAGGCGTTATCATCCTCAAAATACAAACATAAAACTAGAATAAGGCTACAACTGATCCGCTAAGATCAGAGTAAAGGATTTTTTTTTTATTGTGGGTACCTAGATGTTTGTTTACATCATTTTCCTAGCGTATAGGTGTGCCCTAAAAAATCTAGATGGCGCTTTTGCTTTTGAATGACATCTAACTCTACGTTCAGAAATTGAGAAAGCTTTTTCTGTAGTATGTAGTTTATAGGTATGCCAATTACGAGGCATGCCTTTTAAGTTTTGTCGTTTGAAGAAAAAACACAACTAGAACCTTATAGTACTTTTTATTGTTTTTCAAAGTATTCACCACGTAGCTTAATACACTTTTCCATTCGCTCAAACCAGATATTATAACATTTATTCCACTCTAAAGTGGGGGGTGTTCAAAATGGCTGACTTGAAAGCGTCGACTGCTTCTTCACCGGACTGGAACCTTTGACCACGAAGACTTTTCTTAATTTTAGGAAATGTAAAGAAATCGTTAGGGCTTAGGTCAGGACTGTATGGAGGATGGTCAAGAATTTCTACTTTTTCCCGGTTTATCTAATCAATCGTTTGACGAGCGCTGTGTGAGCTTGCGTTGTCGTGGTGCAGGATGATGCGTCGCTTTGAGTTAGATTTTCGAAGTTCGGCGATGACTGGTGATAAACAAACTGTGGTATACCACTCTGCGTTAACCGTTTTACGATCTTCAAGTGCAATAGTCGCAACAAAGCCGGTTTTTCCAACGAACGTGGCCACCATCTTCTTTGAAGTGCTTCGAGAACGAACAACTTTAGTCGGCTTTGGCTCGTCTTGAAAGACCCAGATTGTAGATTGTTGTTTGGAATCAGGATCGTAGGCATAGATCCAAGATTCGTCACCACTGATGATGTCGTAGACGTGATTTGACTCGCCTCGGTTGAACCTTTGCAGAGTTTTCTTACACCATCTGACGCGGGCCGCCTTGTGATCGTCGGAAAGCAGATGCGGTATCCAACGGCAAACTAGCTTTCTCACACCAAGCGCTTCATGCAAGATCTTCTGAATGGTTGTCCCTGAGATGCCTAATAGAGCCTCTATTTCTCAATACGTCACATGACGATCTTCTAGAATTAGTTGTTTCACAGCAATGATGTTATCTTTAGTGAAGGCGGATTTTGGGCGTCATTCGCGAGATTTGTCACTAACACTAGTATGTCCACGCTGGAATTCTAAATACCAGCGTTCGACAGTCCGCAGACATGGGGCTTCATCATTGAACACAGATGTTAGCTCTTCAAAACACTGAAGCCGTGTCAGGCCTCTTCTAAAGTTGTAGAAAATTATTGCACGAACATTTTCCATATAAAGATTCATTTTCGTACGTAACCTGTCAGATTCCAATCGACGCTGTGACTAACAAGAGCATTAATCCTAATACTTTCAACTGTTTTAAGATTCAAAATTTAAACACATTTGAATATAGAACAGTTCCAAATTCAAAATTTCCGGGAAATGTGGAAACGACAGAACTTAAAAGGTATGCCTCGTACATGGAATTAATTTGTTAAGATTTTTTTCAATTTGCTTAGACAGATTTTCTGAGTGAGCTTGAATACGTTGGTTTTGTAACTGGATAGCTAATTAGGTGTGGAACAATAAGTAAATCCTACATAGCTTTTAAATGATTTCTATGGCTATAAGCCTTTCTCATTTGTGCCACTACACTTGCTGACTGATGAAAGTTTAATTTCTAAACAATGACTTCAATGTCAACATGGCAACGTGAAGTCAATTCCAACATGTCTGTCAGTCAAGTGTCAATGTCATTACGGGAAAATACTAAATAGTGGATGTTACCGGGATCTGAACCTGCTGAAGGAATAATAAAATAAATCAAAATAATTAAAGTAAACTACGTTTAGTAAGACTTTATATTAGACAAGAAAACTTGTGATGTTGGTGATCTAATGGTCAAAATCTGTCTTTTACAATGTTTCGGACGGTGTTTAGATTAAGTCCGTCTTTCGGGATTTCTATTTTTACTAAAACAACTGGTCAATATGACCATGATTTACTCAATCGACCTAGTATTACTCCTCCTCAAACTGGTTGGGACCGAGTGAAATTAATGTATACTGGAAAGTAAGTCGGCAAACACCTAAAATCTTTAAGATAATCTTCCTGGTTAATCTTCCTGGTGTTTTTTTTTTAAGGATATTTTCATTAATTAAGTAATACATAACTGGAATTATGTATTTCCCTATAGTTGTCAAACATTTAAATATAAAAAAACCAAGTCTGAAGTCATACAGGATCTGCTGTCTTGTAAAACCAAAGCTCCTAACCTCTTTTACTAAAATAGAATGAACCAATTTCAGTGAACATGAAGAAATGTCTGAAGAACTGAACACAGTACTGCAATCATCATTATGTGGGGCCTTCATCGGTGCTTGTATGGGGGGATTTGTTAGCTCGCGTGTGGCTTATATGAATTTTATAGAAAATAATCAAGCAACTATATTTAAAACTACTGCTGATGCTAAGGTAGGCAGTCCTATATATAAATTGTTTTATTTTGTTTCCTAGATTTGGCTTCTTTAAAGCTCTTTAAATTCCCTTTTCCAGAAGAAATTAATGAAAGAGCAGAAACCTCTTTGCTTTTCAATAAAATGTATTTCTCTACTTTAGGTAATTAACACAATGTATACATGAAATTAATGTTTGATTCCAGAAAAAATTACAAGATTATGTGACAGTAGCCTTTGCAAAGGGGGCTTATAAGTGGGGCTGGAGATTAAGCTTCTTCACAGGAATATTTAGGTAATTATGTTAATAATTATCTTTATAGAAATAATAAGACACATTTTATGTATATAATTCAGCATAAGGTATTTGTATAATTATAAAAATGTAAAATCTTGCAGGTTACGGAGTTCAAGTTTTTGTTGACATTAAAATAATTTCAGATGGAAAAATCTTCTATGAATCTTGCTGATCTTCAATCTTGATGAACAAACATTTAAATAACCATAATCTACTAACAAATGCACTACTTGTATTGATTTTAATTGAACATTAATTTTTTTCAGTTTAGCATCAACAACAGTGTCAGTGTACAGAGGAGACACATCTTTAATTGAATTTGTATCAGCGGGAGCACTCACAGGCGCGTTATACAAGATTGATATGGGATTAGCTGCTATATTAGTTGGTGCTGGTTTGGGTAAGAAATATGTTGCTGTTATATTAAATGAGTCAATATTAAAGCCGGCAATCTCCAGTATCTGTAAAAAAAACTCCATGTACAAAATTAATTTTTAAAGCGGCATTCTCTCATATAAAATGCGATCACTATAAAAGTGTTGGTGATAAAATCAGCAATCTCCATTAATGTTTCATTTAAATATGACCGTCTCCAGTCTGCAACCAATCATAGCCCAGCATTTATTTATTTATTTCTAAAACACTTAACCTATTACATTTTGGTTTTAGCCTCACAACAAAATCCTGTCAGGGTTTATCAAATAAATTTTAAAATAAAGTTACTTATACTACTAAAATAAATACTACTAATTTTAATTTTAATGATAATAAAAATTAGTGGGTACATTAATACATACATACATTATGAGCAATTTTGTGTAAAGAAACATTTTGATTTGTACTTATAAAAATTTTCGAATTCGCTTTGTATAATGTTTGTAAATCTTCTGGCAGTTTATTAAGGAAAAGAGGAACTAAGTATTCTGCAACCCCATCCCGTACACATTATTGAAATTTGGTTGGATATATTTATTTTTAAGTGGTATCAGAAAATCAGGTCTTGTTTTTTCGGTTAGCAGCTCAGGTCTATTGAGTTCCGCAAGAGTACAAAATTCAACTTTATTGAACACATTCATAACAATACAGTATATAAAGAGACCGTCGTCACTGTTTTTGAATTTCATGTTCAAATGTTTTGACGTAATTACATTTAATATTCTTAGTTGTAACTTGTAAATATCTGTCAGGTACGTATGATAAGTTCTCCTGTAGCTGCTGAGTCCGTAGTTGATAACCGAGTCTGCTTGGGCTATATATAACATTGTAAGCGTTTTTTAAGGTAGTTTATATTTAAGTATACTACCTAGAATAGACCTCAGTTTGTTGCATACGTAATCTTTGTGCGGTCCCCAACAGAATCGGCTATCAAACTTTAGTATGGCGTTTGCCCAAAAGTTCAAATCAAATACGGCAATATCCAGCACTGTCTCTATCAAAGTGGCCAGTCTCCACAAATACACTTCATATCCAGCAATCTTCATTGCAGTTTTAAATCAATTTACTAGTAAAATGTTGAAGAACTGCTACATTTAATTGATAAATGCATATACATATACATTTTTCCCTAAGACTAGGAGCTCCATGTTGTTCTCCTCATCGCTGTCACTGTGGCGACGTTGTCAACAGTCTCGGACACCACGGCCTTTCTTGCAGCCGAAGGGCGGGTCGCTTAGCGCGGCACGCGAACATTAATGACATCATCCGACGAGCTCTTGTCACTGTCGGCGTTCCAGCTGTATTAGATCCCAATGGCCTGGCACACGACGATGGCAAGAGACCAGACGGCATGTCTTTATTTCCATGGAAGGTGGGTAGGCCTTTAGTGCGGGATGCAACGTGTGTCGATACTCTTGCGCCATCCCATCTTCCTGACACGGCGTTGCTGCTGCGGCTGCAGAGAACCTCAAGTGGCGTAAGTATAATAACCTAGTTGGTCATTATATTTTCGAGCCCCGGGGGTTGAAACCCTCGGGCCATGGGGTCCGAGTGCTTATGACCTTTTTAAGGAAATCTCCAGATGGCTGGTTGACACTTCCCGTGACCCAATTTCTGGCTTTTACTTTGGTAAGAGGTTAAGCATTGCCATACAACGTGGCAATGCCGCCAGTCTCTTGGGTACATTACCTACCAGTCGACCGCGATGTGGATGAATTTTTCGACGACCTATTTTAGTTTGTGTATAGTTTTAGTTATTTTTATTAATTAATTAGATATATTTGTTTTTATTATTTGCAAATCAGTATGTGATGTATGTAATGTATAAACTGTTACTAAACTAGAACTCATCAATTAAAAAATATTTTCAAATGTATTATGAACCAAAAACGATTTTCGTTGATAACTCAAAGTGACAAGTGGAGGTTGCCGGCTTTAATACTATATGTCACAAATTATGAGCAGTTTTTTTAAATGTAAAAACTTATTTTCGCTTGGTCAGATTCCAACTGTGCCATTTGTTACTCTTACTGGTGGTGAATTCAATATTTCTGACTGACAAAAACATGTTAGATTTCAACCGCTAATAATCATGAGACTTAATGCTAGAGCAATGGTTGAGTATTCAAAAGATAGGTCATATTTGTACCAATTTTAAAGCCGGATATAATTTGCCTATGACGTTTTTCGTCCCTAGTGCAGGCATGTGCCTGCACTAGGGACGAAAAACATGGAAAAAGACATGGTGGCTTGCATGTGCAAGCCACCATGTTCTTTTTAAGAGTAGCTCTCGTTTGCCAAAAAAGTCACTCTAGCAAGCAAGTTGCATAACCCTAGGTAACCATTATATGACAGAAAAATTGTTTAAATAATATATGATAATACCCCACAAGGGTTAACAAATCCCTTGTCCTAAATAATATTTATTCTGAAGTTTATCTGGATACCAAGTTTGGCCGGTATCTTATTATTCATTTTCATCTGAGAAGCAATAACGTATGAAAAAGCTTTAATAATATTAAAAAAAATCTGTTTTATTTTTGCAGGAACTGTATTAAGTACTGCTGCTGGTCTGATTATTATAGCAATATTGAAAATTACTGGTTTCAGTATGGAAGATATTAGGAAAGCTTTATATAAGTTGAAAGAAGCAAGGTAAGTTGATTAATTGAACTCAATTCTTCAACTAAATTAGAGAAATTCAAAAATTCATAATTTACTCGATAATAAATGTCCCGCGACCTGTATCACTTGCAACATCGCGCGACGCCATCAACAGATATGAATTTCAATGTCTTCTACCATTACATTTATATTCGTTTCACTAACACTAGGCGAAATCTCAATGAATGTTTAAATAAAATGGATTTTCAACTTTCGGCGCGAAAGTCAAAAGAAAAATAGGTTTATTTGTCACAGAAACACATGCACATAAAAAGATAAGTTAGTTAATTGGACTAAGAAAAAAATCAAAAAGAAGAAAATGGGCACTGAAGTACATAAAAACTACACTAAAATGTAGAAAAACATAATAATATTTGATTTTGATGCATTTCCTTTTAATTTACAGAGAAGACCAATATAACCAAGCATTAGAAAAATCAGCAACAATTAAGAACGACAAACTCACAGAACACCATAAAATGCTAGTTTTGGAAGAAGGGGAGAGAAAGATAGATGATATTAAATAGCTTGAATATCGGTCCTACTTATAAGTTCAGGCTGTTTTAAGGGGGCAATCATGTAAGTGGTAAAACACTATGAATACCAAAAAGTAACCTATCAGGCATTGACTCATACTCAATTAATAAATTAATCACAGATAATGTTCATATTTTTATAATATATGCGAATGTGATCAGGTATTTCACACGAATATGAACATTATTCATATACAGATAAGGATTCACATACAGATTCATATTCGTGTGAAACGCTTTACCTAGTAACACCTAAGTGCGTTCTGTGAATCTCAAGATAAAAGTGTCTTCGAAAGATTACAAGAAACGCCAAACATCACACACAAAATTAAGCTTTAAACCAACTGATATAAAGCGGTTTTAGAACAACCTGTCACCGACTTCTGAGAGTACGCCGAACATCATTGTGGAATGGTGGGTGAAAAACAATGCAAAACAGCGTCATGCGATGTTGATTGTGAGATTCAATATTTCGACCAGAAGGCGTGCCATTTGAAGAAGGAAGAAGGGAACGATGGACTGTTGAATGCAATTTTTCAATCTGATGAGAATCAAGGAGAGTCCAGAAATTAAATACCAAGCATAACAATGACAAGGAAGTTCTGGATGGACAACAAAACAGTTCAATCAACAGTATTGACAACCGACAAAATAGCGACAACTGTCGAAACACAGATACGAGTATTGTTTTTCGACAGTTGTCGCTATTTTGATGCAAACTGCGTTCGAACTAAGCAGTTTGAACGCAGTTTGCATCAAAATAGCGAAAAAGTTTTTCACTTGAGTCGACTTTGCAAACTTCTGATTCTATGAAAGCTCACAGAAGTTTGCAAAGTCGACTCAAGTGATAAACTTTATATGCCCAAAGCAATACGTACACACAAATCAGGACATACATACATATCGCCCGAGTTTTAGTTTTTTTTTGGAATCGGTGAGACAGCGATTCGAAAGAGCCAAAGCAAACTATAATAAACGATCACGATACATTGATGGTTGAGGCGACTCATTAAGAAATCAAATTGAAATTCAAGGAAATGTTGAACATTAGTAAGATGGAACATTTTTTTTTAATAACATAGAAGCACTTTATGTATCAAAGCGCAAAGAAGAATAAGGGCCGGCGCCCACTGGCGGCGTGGCATGGCAAGGGATTTTTATGCGACGAATAGAAATATAACATTTTCACTTCTCATGCTCAAAAAGTTCGTCTTTATGGTGTGCGTAGGCGACATAAAATCGCTTCTTATGCTCTAGTGCATAAAGTGAACTTTTTTCTAAGACTAAGATGATTAGGCCCAACAGCCACAGGCACAATAAAACGTCGCAGATTAAAGTCGTTATTTTATTTCATTTGCTTTAATTTATATCGCTTCCGTGTTTTCTATCGTTAATTTAATAAAACCAGATAAAATAGCTGTCATGTATTATTTAAAAGCGCAAATTAACGTTTTCATGACTTGGCAGTATGAAGTACCCAAGTCGAAAATTGAAAAAATAACTTTTAAAAAGTTTCGAGGCGGGAATTAGCTATTCTCTTCTTCAATTTTGCAACATTTTTGAACAGTGAAAAGTGATTAAACTAAAACAATGGAATATTGTATACTTTATGCCTGTTTTTTTTTTATGTAATGTAATTTTAAATGACGAAGAAATTACACTCTCGCCTAACACGCTTATGGGAATGCGATAAACGTGGTTGAAGATATATTACCGCCGAAATCCAAGCAACTTTATCTCAACGCGTACGACAATTTCATGCGCTGGAGATCAAACAAACAAGTAAATACTGTTAATATTTTTTATGCCTGTTTCATTTTCTCGCAATCGAAGTGAAAAGCAGAGTGTATAACTCGGGCATAAACGAGCCATTTTACCCACACCTTAGTTACATACAATGGCTTCTTTCATGTACTAGTTGTACAATCTACTATTATGTATATGCCAATAAAATTTAAATTTTAATGATGATGCCTAAGGACGTCGTGGCATGCCTAAGCATACCACAGCATCGTTGCCGTTGAAATTAAGATTTTGTTGTCGTACTGTTAAGTTATATTTCTATTCGTCACATAAAAATCCCTTGCCGTGCCGCACCGCCAGATGGCGCCGAAAGGCCCTTAGTAACTTGTTCTTGGGTCCGCCTTCAACGGGTAAGAATGATTAAGAATCTCTTCTTCGCTTCGCTCTTGACAGAGCGGTCGTGGTCACGATGAAGTGTGTCCAATCGCAGGTGTAGTCGTCGATCGCCTCACGATCTCTCTCCATCTGATTCTGTTAGGTGACAGTCGTGTGCATTCATTAACAGGACCTCCAACCGCGGATTTTATTTGGTCAGTCCGCCTCATCGGTGACCTCTCGCGTGGCCCATTACCCTCTACTCTGCCCTGCACCACTAGACGTTCCATGGAGTCATTATTGCGTCTTGAGACATGACCATAATACCTTTAGTATTTGAGACTGTACTAGTGCTGATAGAAGCTGTTTGATGCTGAGTTCTTGGAGTATGAAACGTTTGTACGGAATTCTGTCCACGAAATCCCAAGCATTCTTCTTCAGCACCACATTCCTAGAGCGTCTACTTTTCTTTTCCAGTTCTCGTAATGTCCACGTCTCAATACGAGTGTACGGACGAGCCTGATCTTAGTGGCCTTAGTGATGTTGCGATTCCACCATATTTTTTTGCTTGTCCATTGCCTCTCTAGACTAGCCATAGGCCGTTTCACCTCATCCACGCAGCTGCCATTGTTCTCGATCATAGCAGCAAGATAAGTTTGCAATGTGTCACGGAGTTTTTGTTGCTACGGTGTACAATCATTATCTATTTTGGTTTTACTCCGATTTATTCTTACTACTCACACGCTCCATCCTAAGGAGTAGCTCCTCCATGTCGCCGGCACTAGTCGCAAACAATGTTGTAATCAGCGTAACGGAGGTTCGCAATCTTGTAGTTTAGGGTTTATCCACCAATCGCAACACCATCAGTTCAGTCGTCGAGGGTGATTCGCTATAAGCTGTGTAGGTGTTGAATAAGAGTGGCGATACAATACATCCTTGGCGTACACCCGCACTCCGGTGGAAGCCATCCGAAATGTGGTAATCTGTTCGCACTGATTCTGTTCCTCTTTCGTAGAGTTCTCTGAAGAAGACACGGCACAAGATGCAGTGAAGTCGCGTACAATCACAAATTAATTGTGGAGGTCTGCCCGGCTTGGGCAGAGCACCGCCGTGTTCTCGTGGAGGTGATCGGCGGAAGAGTTCTCTCGCGTTCGGCCCTGGTTCAGGCCTTGTTACGGAGCGAGAGGGCATGGGCAGCCGTCACCTCCTGCGAAGCAATAATGCTCGCGAAGGAGGAGGCGGGACGGTTGAGCGAAAGGCAAATTTCGCGCCCTCTCGCCCCTAGCCGCCGCAGGAGACGCCCTGGGCGTCGGGAATCCCGGGCGGATTTCCGGCCACCGTAGGCGCGGGCTTGCGATCGGTGAGCAATGGGTAGCTCGCCGTCCGAAAAGATCCAGGCCCGCGTCGACGGCGCGTTGTGCTCCACGCGCGCCTCAAAGAGATGTCAGCACAAGTGTAGGGGTCCACTAGGGCCGATGTCTGCCGGGGTCGCGTGGAAGTTCTAAAGGGTTACCGAGGCCCCTGGCAACACAGGCAACGGAAGGAATACGGTTGGATTTTAGTCAGTAAGAGTCTGACATACCCTCCCGCTCCACCCAGAGCGGGAGAAGTTATTTGATAATATCCCACCCAAAAAAAAAAACCAGGTCACTCCGATCAAATGGGTTAGGCAAACCGCGCGCGAGCTGAGCGAGCGGTGCCGTGGCACCGGCCGGCGAGCGCTACTTCTAACGGTTAGGCTGTTAACTAAACGGCTAATTAACCTAGTTGGCTGCGACGTCGGTGCCGGCGTTTAACGAACGTCTTAGGCGTCCAATTACCTAGCTAATTTAACCAGATGGCTGCGAAATACATAGAAATTATTCATATTCGTATGAATATGAACACTTGAACACATTCGCTTATGTTATACAAATATGAGAGTATATAATATAAAAAAAAACGCCGCCTACCGTCTGTAGGGAAATAGAACAAAATGCTTTTTTATTTATTTATTTAACAGTTTACGTACACACATATAAACAGACAAGAAGAAAGGAACAGAAAAATACGTACAAAGGTTTTTTGTTTTAATAATATACATTATTTTATTTCTGTAAGTAGTTTTGTACAAATACTTTTACACGTCAATCATATTTTAAAAACTGGATGAGGTCGGCGTTTACTATCAGACTACTCTGAGAAAAAAGGCCGAAACAAATTCAGAGGACAAGTCTCTTTTAATGTCCAGATATAACCTAGGTCAGATTATGTGAAGACCATATAGACGTCTGGACTATATAGGTGTCTGAAATGGTATTTTGAGGAAAGAACCACATACATTGAGTGAGCCTATCCAGTCAGTGCACGCAATTTTCAGTAATCGTGCAGCTCAACTCCGAACTTATTTGTTTGTGTATCACATAATACACTTGTAAAATGGACTGGGACTAATAAAGAAAAAAAAATTGTTATGGAGATACAATTTTAATTAAGTATAATGTTTTATACTGTACAGTATGAATAGTTATCGAGTCTGAAATGAATTATATTTTAATGTAAATAAAGTAGATAAAGAAAATAAAGGCAATATTTATAAATTGTTTTTTATTTGTAGGTAAATGATTTATCGCTACTTTTTGATGAATTCTTGTACTGTATCCACTTACAGAAGAATGTTAAGAGGCCGACAACCCTGCCGGGGTCGCGGGAAGGTACTTATGGGTCACCGAGGCCCCCGCAACACAGGCAACATGAAGGAATACGGGTGGGTTTTAGTCAGTAAGAGTCTGACACACCCTCCCGCTCCGCCCAGAGCGGGAGAAGTTATTTGATGATTTCCCACCCTCAAAAAAAAAAAAAAAAAGAGGCCGACAACACCTAAAGCGCGGTCACTGTCGGACTGCATAGAAAAGAAATAGAAGCGCGATGACACAACGCTGGTAATTTATTGCAAAATATGAAGCAATTATCGATTTACAAAAAAGATATAGATTGTATAAAAAAAATAAGACTATTATGCTAATATGTTGCTTGTAGAATAATCTGACAAAAAATCAGAATGATTGCAGATGTATATTAGTATGGTTTTTAATCGTTAAAATAAATTTTTAGAGGTATCTTCGTGATTTTTTTCTTTAGTATCAAATTAGTTATATTATGTTTTCAACACACTATCTACCTAGCATATATTCTTAAGAATATCATATATTTTTCTGGTTTTGTTTACTGCAGTGGATAATATACTTTAAGGCATTATAAAACATATAAAAGTTGCGTTTAGGTCCTCTAATATAAATATGTTATAGTAGTAGTCCCCTTAATATAAATACGAGGTGCATTCAATAAGTACCTAGCCTCATCGCCAGAGGGCGCTGTAGTTTCAAAAGAGTTTTACCACAGTGTAGCACATTCTTTTTAAATTCTTTTTTCAAATTTTCATTCCAATCCCTTCATTTGTTTTAATTTGACAACTTATGGAAGCGAACGTGTCGATCGGTTTTACAAAAATGGAAAAAGAGCAATATCGTTCGGTGATTCGATTCCTATTTTTGGAAGGGAAAACGCGCATCGAAATCAAAGAGCGCTTGGATGCTGTGTACGGTGACTCTTCTCCATCGATGGCCACCGTCAAGAATTGGTTCAACGAGTTTGCACGTGGCCGTACGTCGGTTTTTGATGAACCACGTCCAGGTGCACCGAAACCAGCTGCTACGGAGGAAAACATTTAAAAAATCCATGATTTCGTATTGGCAGATCGCCGATTGAAGGTTCGGGAGCTAGCTGAGACTGTAGGCATTTCAGAAGGAACAGTGCATCATATTCTTCACGAGGAACTCGGCATGAGAAGCTGTCGGCGCGATGGGTGCCGCGTTTACTCACACCAGAAAACAAGCGCAGCCGTGAGACCACATCGGAGACGTGTTTGGCGCTGTTTAAGCGGAATCCAGCGGAGTTTTTGCGTCGTTTTGTGACCGTCGATGAAACCTGGATCCACTGGTACACACCAGAGACCAAGGAGCAATCAAAACAATGGATCCAGACCTGGGAACGTGCTCCAAAGAAGGCGAAAACTGTAAAATCGGCCGGAAAAGTTATGGCCACCGTTTTCTGGGATTCACAAGGTGTGATCTACATCGATTACCTCGAGATGGGTAAAACAATTACAGGGCTTTACTATGCCGATTTATTGGGCCGATTCAACGCCGAATTAAAGAAAAAACGACCCCATCTGGCGAAGAAAAAAGTGCTGTTTCACCACGACAACGCACCGGTTCACACGTCTGCTGTTGCCATGGCCAAATTGGTCGAATTACGCTACGAATTGTTGCCCCATCCACCGTATTCTCCAGATTTGGCCCCTTGTGACTTCTTTTTGTTTCCTAATCTGAAAAAATCACTCGCCGGGAATAGATATGGATCGAATGAGGAGGTCATCGCCGCCACGGAGGCCTATTTTGCAGTTTGACAAAAACTATTTTTCGGACGGGTTAAAAAAGTTGGAGCATCGCTGGGCTAAGTGTATCGAACTAAAAGGAGACTTTGTTGAAAAATAAATTGTCACTTTTCCAAAATTTTCGTTTACTTTTTGTAGGCTAAGTATTTATTGAATGACCCTCGTATGTTATTTTACAGTTTTACCATGTACCATATTAACAGACAGGTTCTGTACTTACCTAGTTCTTACTTGGTAGTACTTCCCTGGTTCTTAACTGCCTCGTTGATCACGTGGTCGCAAGCGCGACAGTTGCCCATGCTCAGCTGTCGCGCTTCGTCGTTCTGGATTCGATTCCCAGATCGGGCAGTGTTATTAGGTTTTCCATTAGGAATTGCAGGGTTTTTTTAGGGTTTGGAAGTTGGTGATGTGACACCCCCGTACCTCGCGCGCACGTGGAGCCGTTGGTCCTGCGACTGATCTCTCCCCGCCAGTGTCGGATTGCCGTCCGTGAGGACTATGAGAGGGAACAGAGTGCACCGGTGTTTGTGCATTTACTTCTGCATTATAATAATTATATTCTGCGTACTTGGCTAATGGCCGTTGAGATTGGCTACCGTGACAGTAATCGGTCGGGAGGGTAATATACTGTACAATTTAACTTGGTAAACGCTGATTTTGAATTTGCTAGACCAAAATGACAACTGCGATCGACCTTTTTTATAAAAATAATTATAAATAATTAATATTGCTGAGACCACACGACAACAGTGAAGGTCCTCCTGCAGAGGAATCAGTGGTCCTTGGTGAGAGTCACTCTGTAAATCTAGTGTTTTTTTATGATTTTTAATTTGACACCAAATGTCATTTTAGTCTATAAAATGGCATTTGGTGTCATTTTAGTCTATAAAATGGCATTTGGTGTCATTTTAGTCTATAAAATGGCATTTGGTGTCAAATTAAATAGAAAGTAAAGAATTGTATGCTTTCTAGATGGCAGAATTTGGCTTGTTACCTAAATGAGAGACAAAATTATATTAAAAGCATTTTATTGTTACAGACATTGCACAATACAGTGGTCGAACCAATTTACAAAAATATAAGGAAATATGTATATACAAACTTCATAATTATTGTATTTGTGCAACAATTTCAAAATAAAAACACATTATTTTCACTTAATTAATACGAAAGGTAAAAAAATGCTAAGACTTATAATATTTATTGAAACGAGATTATAAAGAACGCTTAGATTCAATAATAAAAGTTACAAAACTTTAAAAATGGCAAGATCTAATTAATAAATAGATTGAGCTAAATATGCGTTCATCCTGTATTTTCAAAACACGATTTTAAATAAGTCCTTGCAAAATTTTAAGAAAAATACAATCGAATATTAATTTCAAATGCAAAAATATACAGAAAGGACTGTTATAATACTTTTTACAACTATTATAAAATTGGTTTGAAGATAGTTATGAAACTGCACATGATTTCCCTTGAGTGACTGTTTGTGGCCCGCACTGGCCCTCACAGATAGGTTTGGGTCCCAGAAGTGGGAACGTTATAGGCTGATTTTGGTGGAGTGACTATTTTATATTGTATTCCTTTCCAATTTTACAAAAATACTTGTACAGCTAAATGACTCAAATATAGTAGAATTTAAATCTAAAATGAGTAACATGCACTAACAGAGGCATAGTGTGGCATAGAGCTACATGAATATACGCCCCTGACTACTTTTATTATTATTTTCATTCGCGTTACTTTCCCTGATAATACATTCATTTTCACTTCTCATGCTCTAAAATGTCGTCTGTATGTTGTGCATAGGCGACATAAAGTCCCTTTTTATGCTCTAGTGCATAAAGTATTTTTTATAAGACTAAGATAATCAGGCCCAACAGACGCACTCACAATAAAACGTCGTAGATTAAGATCGTTATTTTATTTCATTTGCTTTAACTTATATCACTTGTGTTTATAATTTAATCAAACCTGATAAAATAGTTGTCAAAACTTTTAAACAATTTCAAGTTTTTCTTTAAAAGCTATTTCTTCAATTTTGCAACATTTTTGAACAGTGAAAAGTGATTAAACTAAAACAATGCCTGTATCATTTTCTCGCAATCGAAGTGAAAAGCAGAGTGTATACTCGGGCATAAACGAGCCATTTTACCTTTTCTAAAATGGCTTCTTTTACGCACTAGTTGTACAATCTACTATTTTAATGAAAAAATAAATAACGCGGGTCTTATTATGCAACAGCATGCCATTTCGCACCTCTATAATTTCATTGTTGACTAATTCGTTTCTTTTACTGATAATTATGTTATATAATAATACTTTAATTTTAAATTTACTTAAATACCGTACTAAATTGTTTTAAACATTTTTAGAGTAAACAATTTATACTTTAATAAATAAACTTCATTACTGAAAAGTTTTGGTTTAGACATAATCGATGTTTTAAACATTTTTGTGAGCTACTGCTATAATTTTTTATGTTATTTATTGCACACTGACCTACCAGTCTTCATTTAATTTCTATACATTATTGTTTCAATATCTTTTTAATATAGATGGGTAACTATATAAGCAAAGTTATATTTCAGCGGCAAGTATCTACAACTCAGAAGTAGCTTCAAATCACGTGGCTTTATTGCTTGGAATTGAATGAAATCATTGGTCATCCTAATACCATACATTTAAATGTATAATTTTATAATTTTTTCTCCATACTATTCAATGAAGAACACCTAGCTATGTTCAAGTATATCTCTTTACTAGAACTAAATTAGGTAAGTATATAATATTTTCTATAACAATTCGTACTGAAACTCGTACATTTTGTGCAATGAGCCACGGTTATAATTCTGGAATACGTTAGAAAAATACATGCGTACATAAACTTACGACTGGACGAAGGAAAAGGACTGAGTGAGCATTTGGCGTTGCCAAAAGCCGTGGCCGAAGGCGTGAGGTATAGCCGACTTCGTTATTTGTTTACCACCCTAAGGTTGAATGTCACTTGCACGTTATAAAACCTCAAGGTCCATTTTTGGTACCAATATATAAAAACCAATGTGACAGTTAGATTTTACTCGACTGACTTTATTATGGTTGAAACTACACTGCTACGGGGTCTTTTGACACGTGGCTAAAATGGGAACTCACGCTACCATCTTTTTTTTCAATACATTTCACGAAAAAAATTCACTAATAGGGAATATGCCTGTAATTATTTTTTTTCACTAAATCAATAATATACAGTAATATAAACCCAAGGAAAGTATTAAAAGTTAAATTCAACTACTGCTTGTTGCTCAAAAAAAGTATAAAACTCCAACAAATTTCTACTACAGTTCAAACATCCGTTTCTGTCGCGGGCATGATGTGACGTCATTTACCACGAATCTGTGTACATGTTTTTAGCCCCAAATCATAGAAATTAAATTATTTTTGTGCTTTATTCCAGCAAAAACCGCACTTACTTACCTTAGTAAGATTTCAAGCATTTTGCAAGGAATAGATTTTTATTCACATAGTTTCTTTCGTCACTTCCGGCAGTGTCGAAGACGACGCGTTTTCGAGTTTGCGTTCCGTTCCACCAAAAAAACGCAACGTTAATTAACGAATTGTAAAATAAGTACCTAATGCATTAAAAACTGTGAAAAGAATAGGAATTTGTTTCTTGACTCCTACACAATGTATATTTAAATAATGGATATGTTTTGAATTACTTGCATATTCCCTATTGTTTACCAACGTCACGAGCGTCAAAAGATCCATGTAGCAGTGTAGTTTCAACCATAATGAAGTTTAAATTTATTGGGTGGTAACGCAATTAGGAGGCGGACTATACCTAATAAGTATGTAGCAAAATATTATCTTCAGCCACGTGATAATTGAAACATCTACTGTACTTATTATAATTACTGCGAGCTCTGTGACTTGGTGATTCGTTTCGCGCCTCTGTTTGGAGGACCCTTGGGTTTTGCGAATGCGGGGCGGTGCAGATTCCTCTTGGGATGGATCTCTTCGTACAAGAACTCTTCAGTGAGCTCCTTGCCGTCGTCGATTTCTAGCTGCAAGGAAAATTAATCTATAAGTACTATAAAACAAAGTCGCTTTTCGTGTCTGTCTGTGTGCGCGCTTAGTTCATCCAAACTGCACAATGGAGTTTGATGCGGTTTTCACAGAGAACATAATAAATTATCACTGTGAACCAAACTCTGTGAATTCTGAAACTTTCCGGAATAACGGGAAAGTTTAGGTTTAGAAGACATTACCATTCAACCTAAATATAGCACAAAAATCTCGATGATTTGAATACATCGCACCTATGCCTTTGCATAAGTGCAGGGGCAGGTTGCAATTGATTCGATTTGTTTCGTATATTACCGCCCCTGGCGGCTTTGAGTTCGCTTAAAGCAGCCACATGATTTCCCGGTTATGTAGTCAGGGCCTCTCAAGGTCAACTACGAGATGCCATACACAAAAAAAAGATACGGCCAATTTGTAACCAACATTTTCCACGGAATGAACATAGAAATTATTTTTACAAACCCTACGATTTAAATTCAAACCTACAGACTGTAATCATCAAAGTTACTAAAAAGAAGTAAAGAAAAAAACCGAACTCGCGTGGTGAGGGTTCCGTACAATGATTCAGTTATCTTCCATGTTTTTTATCACAAGAACAAACTTAGTTCTAAAACATGTTCTCCCATACATTCCAACTGCAAATGTAAGTTTGTACGCACTATTAATTTTAAAATTATAGGTACAAAATGTTAAGGAACACAACAAGCCCTTTCATTTGATATATCATACGGTACAGTTCGTAAAACTTTTGATATTAATTTTCTAATTTGCTCCCCATAAGTGACCCCCATATTCAAAATTCATTTATTTAAGTTACACGTCCGTGTTTGGGTTATAGAAATTCATATGTGTACCAAATTTTAACTTAATCGGTCCAGTAGATTCAGAGCAAATTGGCTGTGACAGACGGGCACATGAGTGATCCTATAAAGGTTTAGTTTCTTCATTCGTACGTACGGAACCCTAAGTATTTTTGGGACTCGCACGCGAAGATCACAAACCAATTATTAAAAAAAACAAACGTAGAACAATAAACCGGCGAAATGCATGTCGGACCACGCACAATGAAGGGTTCCGTAGTTGGGATGAATTTATCCCAAAAACAAACTTAACATTGTTGTTGAAAAAACATGTTCTCCCATACGTCACGGTCATTTTTCCAACTGCAAATGTAAGTTGTTCGACTATTACTCGTTAACTTGTAAAGCCGGTTGTTCGACTAATACTCGTTAACTTGTAAAGCCTACTTAGCTGTGATAGTTTTCCGTTTAACTTCGTTATATAATACTCGTATATACTACTGCCATGAATTTTTTCACGTATTCAAAAACTACCATTTAGCCGCCAGGGGGGTAAAAAAAAATAGGACTTTAAAGCTAATATTACTTACGCAAACGGCAGTGGCGTGCCTAGGGTTTCAAAATAACGCAAGCCCAATAAAATTTTAACCGATTTCAAAGAAAGAAAGTTCAGTTTTCGACTGAGTATGTAGGTACCTACGTATGTATCATCGCAATCATCGCGCGCGAACTTCTAAATAGTTCGGGTTTGATATTGATTCTCTATCGAGCATTTTAGTAAGGCTTTTGTGCTTATATGAAGGTACCGCCACTGGCAAACGGATCCCTGAATCGAAAAATGGTTTTCACAAACCCGCAATATTTTTGAACAGCCTATCCAACGATACGCGACACCATGGGATAGGACGGAAAATAAAATATCATCTCCACATTACGTGCAAGGAATGTGTGAAGGGTATACCACCCTACAAAATTTTTTTTCAAGAGTTTATTTGACCATTATGTGGGTCTGATTAATGTGTCCCACCAACCAAAAACCCATGCCAAATAACAGGTTTCTAGTAGTAAGCTGAGCTAAGCCGCGGACAGACAGACGGACATGGCCAAACTATAAGGGTTCCTTGTTATTTTACGGAGCCCTAAAAAGAAACAAAAACAACAGTATATATGTCACCGTATGATTGTGAACATCGTTTGTTTATAATCTATCTAGCGAGTTTATGAACTATAGAAAAAATGTGAGCTGCAACACACCATTTACAATTTAACGCATTATTTTTCGATAGTTAAGAACTGGTACCAAGCTTGCATGCGACAAACGACCAATTTGGAAGAAAAACTCGCCGGACGCTGCCGCGGCACCGCTCGCTTCATTGGCTCAGCTCGCGCGCAGTTGGTTACAGATCTAACCTAACCTAACCCATCTTTGGTCGGGTTGCCCTGGCTTAGATACTGTGACAAATTCGGCTACCGCCAACACCTACCAATCAGGGACAGTTCACAATTTTACGGGTGATAAAATAGGACAGATTATGAACCCTGTAGATAAGTGCAGGTAAGTTCACAATTTGACAATGTTGCCGAATCTCTGGTACAACATCACTAAAATAAACTAAAACTAAACTATTACTAGAATGTCTTATTTTTGGTTACGAGAGTCCTAAAAGCTATTCTGCAAACAGGATTTTCTAAATTTCAAAACAATTTCGACACAACTATACTTAATCGAGTTTGAAAATCGCTAAGTTGAGTAAAACATAAACCAATATATGACTGGATTTAAAATAAAGAGTGAATGAAGTGAACGAAATGATCCGACGTGCAAAAACCCTGAGTAAAATCACATAATAATCTTTAATTGAATATCAATAATTATTTAAATGAAATACGTGGAGCATAACCACGGCGAAAAACTATATTGTTGTTTATATTTTAATAAATTAAGATGCAAAAACCTGTATTTGTTTTTTTATTTGTGACCAATGTGATCCTGCTAGGGTTGTATACCGAAAACGATTTAGAATTCTTTTGCAATAAGAAAACCTTGATTAAAATCGACAAACTACAGCATTTAAAAAAAGATTCAGGCAGCATCATTACTTTGCTATTTATTTTAGCGTAATATAGCTAATTTACTAATAAAAATTTAATCACGAGAAAAGAAAGTCCGGTTTTTCGTTCAGTAACTTGAAAATCTCCGGTATTCTCGTCGCCGCAGGAAAGCCCAATCAAGGAAATCTTGAATTTGTTTGTTCCAATCTAGGGTCTAAATTTTTTTTCAGCCATTTGAAATGGGTTGGGACTGTCTCGCAATGTTTCCAACTGAACTCTTTCGTGATAGTTAAAAAATAATAATTTCCCTGTGTTGCGGGGGCCTCGGTGACCCATAAGTACCTTCCCGCGACCCCGGCAGGCATCGGCCCTAGTGGACCCCTACCTTTGTGCTGACGACATCTCTTTGAGGCGCGCGTGGAATACAACGCGTCGTCGACCCGGGCCTGGTCCTTACCGGACGGTGAGCTACCCATTGCTCACCGTCCGCAAGCCCGCGCCTACGGTGGCCGGAAATCCGCCCGGGATTCCCGACGCCCAGGGCGTCTCCTGCGGCGGCTAGGGGCGAGAGGGCGCGAAATTTGCCTTTCCCTCAACCGTCCCGCCTCCTCCTTCGCGAGCATTACTGCTTTGCAGAAGGAGGTGACGACTGCCCATGCCCTCTCGCTCCGTATTTCACAGAATCCGGAGATGGATTTATCTACTTCTTTTCCAAATCATAATGAAGTCATTAGATGTTCAAATCAAATCATAATGAAGTCATTAGATGTTCAAAATGTGTGTTTGATGTGCTGCAATCACATAAGCTTCCATAATGATTAAGATTTTCCAAACTCACAAGCATCCAAACTTTCAAGGAATATTATAGAAATTTGCTCTGTAATTTTTTGTTAATGACAACAAATTTTATTCCACACCTTTTTAATCGCGATTAAAAATAGTCTTATGTAGTTTGACAATCAACATTTTACGTGATAAACGTGAAATTCAGAATAGCAAAATTGCCATTAGTGCTGTCAGACTGAGATATGGTTAAGTTGTGTCACTTTTGTCAATTTCAGAATGCGAAACGTCGTTTGAAAGAAATAAACTAAATTTTGGTGATTTTTAGTCTAGTTTAGAGAATTTTGTGACGAGAGATTCGGTACCATTGATAGGTTATAAACTAGTGAAAATTAATGCGTAATATTGTAACAGTTCACAATTTTTCGATAGTTTATTATCTAGCTACGAGTAGATAGATTATAAGCTAACGGTACTCACAATCTTACAGTGACATACAAACAAAAAAAATAAGCTGCTTTTTAGGTGTTAATTAGTAAAACAAAAGTAAATTTAGCGAACAAAGAAAACTCATTAAGGCATGCAAATCTTAATTAGAATTACTAGTGACCTAGTTTTGAATACAATATTTTTGAATTTACCAGCACAAGGAGCAAACATAATCAATATGAATGCTAGTTAATTTGTTAGTACGACGCAGAGGTGCCCGCATACCTGCGTTACTGCGACAAGCGGTAGCTCACAGGCGCCGTGCGCGCACCCCGCGGCATACTGTCGTTCTACGAACTATGCAACTTATTTTTAATACAGATATCAATAGTCAGAAACAATATAATACATTGCTACACAAATCAAAAATACCGTATTTAAAGGAGTGTATTTAATCAAACCTCTTATAAATCCATTTTGCGCTCTTATTAAAAATATTATTGAACACTAATATAATGACTGCGCCTCATTTTGTGAACCTCAAATAATTTGTATTTTAAGAACCTAAAAATACTAAATGGTCAAATAACTGTGACCAACTTGAATGTAGCGCCCGCTTGTATATTCCTGTCTACTTTAAAAATAAGAGAGGTCTCATCTGCACAACGTCACTGATACCCTTTAAATATAATGGTAAGTCATAAAAACGGGTTTTATTCCCGTTATAATTATTATAATTAAAGATGATTACAACAATAATATTGAATGAGTCGGACGCCGCCATGGCACGCCCGACTCGTGCGCGGTTTGTCACAGTTCTAACCTAACTTAAGCCGTTAGATGCGGAACCCGTGCTTAGTAACTGCGACCAACTGTTAGAAAAGGACAGAGAGTTAACAAGAGGCCCAATTATTAAAAAAAGTGTATCATTAGAAGCGCAAAAAGTTTTTAGAGGTTCATTAATTTAAAAAAAGCCATTCGAAGGTCGATCAGTTTTTTAGAGGATCAGTTTTAAAATATTTTCTATTTTAAACCGCGTAAGTAATTATACTTTTTAAGCACGAAGAGATAAAAATGTGTGAAAGCAACGGTAGTGATGGCAAAAGCAACAAATTATACACATAGGCAACCGTGGTTGTTGATATTTTCTTTACGATTCCGTGTTGTTGCCGGTTTATATTGTGTGTATGTGTATGGGTTGTGTGATACTGTGTGTCCAGAACAGGATGTACTTTATCGTGGACTAATCGCTCAAAAAGCTTGCAGTGCTGACATAAAGGATATAGGAATATCAGATAATTATACCAATCTAGGATTATCATACGAATACCGATTGACGTACAGTAGTCGTACGTTATGAAAATTCAGAAACTCGATAACCTGGTATAATGTTCCCACTGCTGCGACACAGGCCTCCTCTCTGTAAGCGGGAGTGGGGCGTAATCTAGCACGCGGGCCTAGTGCGGGTTGGTAGATGTCACAATCATGTCTTCGAATAATAGGTTCTAGGACATGCCGGTTTCCTAACGATGTTTTCCTTCACCGTTTTTGAGAGCAGTGGTGATGAATCAACAAAGTAAAGAAAAGTAAAGCGACTGTCTTTTTTTTTGGGTGGGTAATTACCAAATAACTTTTTCCCGTTCTGGTCGGAGCGGGAGGGTGTGTCAGACTCTTGCTGACTAAAACCCACCCGTGTTCCTTCCGTTGCCTGTGTTGCCAGGGGCCTCGGTAACCCTTTCGTACTTTCCCGCGACCACGGCAGAAAGCGCCTGTCTGGGTTCGAACCTACAGCTCGTAAATCGCGGCCGTTAACCACTGGGCCACCACTGCTCTTCTAATATCCATAACTTCCTGTATTTATATCTCTGGTGTTAGCATTGTGCCACTATTTCAAAATTTACCTGCCAGTCACTAATTGTATCTAATGAAAGGAAGCCGACCTAAAGATTTCAATTGGTTAAAATATCACATATGGGATCAAACTTACTCGTTTAGCGATTTCAACGCCCAACTGCTCAATAATTTCTAAGAATTGTCCTTTGCAGCTAGAATACATCATTCTCTCCTTTATACTGCAGTTGTATCCGGGCATGGAGTAGATGAACACTGTAAAAATAATCACAGGAAAAATCGTAATTAACAAACATGCAGAGTCACCAATTATTAAAGCCTGATTATGAGTTTATTATCAGTAAATTTTATGAGCTGTTGATTGGTTAATCAATCACTAAAGTTGGCATGACATTTGATAACAAATTAAAGTAAGTTGTATTTTAGAAACTTATCATTTAAAAATTAACAAAAATGCTTTTACTTGGTCGCAGAATACCTAGAACAAAATATTTAGTAAATATGTTACTTAGATAAATAATTAGGTACATATTTTATTATAGTCGGTACTCTTAACCTTATTATTATTATGTTAAAATTATTATTATTATTATATTGCCATGCCCTAACCGGGCTTCATGTTGGAACTTACTTATATTGTAACAACTAAATGTACACATGAATGCAATAAAGAATTTGAATTTGAATTATTTTAAGACGCTGACAACACCTAAACCGCGGTCACTGTCAGATTACATAGAAAATAAAGAGAAGCATGATGACACAACGCTTGTAATTTATTACAAAATATGAAGCAATTATCTATTTACTCAAAATTGATTTGAGTAATCGAAAATAAAAAACAACCTGGTTCTGCGTTCAAATAAGACGGTCTTGTTATTAATTAAGTACGTTACGTATGTTGATATTGAATTTAGATATTTTGGATTAGAACTCAAGGTAAGAGGTTAGTTTAACGTTAGTTTGTATCGAGATTTTTAAAACGTGTTTTGGTAACAACCAAGTTCTGGGAAATATGTTCAAAAATTAACATATATTTTTCCGCTACCACAAACTATATAGATTTGGCATTTTCTTTTTCTTACGAGAAATACAAATAATAATAGTAATATATTATATTTTGGTAATTATATATTACTAATAATATATTTTATTATTAATAATAATATATTTTGGTCAATTGGGTCTTATCAGCGCCTTAACTAGGTAATTATATTTATTTTTCCTCTCTTTCTTGCACTTCTTTATGCTCTTATACTCCTTTGTAAAATGTATTTTATACATTATTTGATTTGATTTGACCATCTTTTGACGCGGCAGGTGAATCTACGATAGAAATTTTTGCCAAGATTACATATTCATGTTATGGCATTTGTAAACCACACAACGCGATGTGATGATAACTCAGACAGTCTACGGAGCGAAATTGCCGTCCTGGTTCAATCAACTCAGCCTAACAAAATCCACAGCTGGACCTATGTCCAGCTGTGGATTTTGTTAGGCTTGAGAGGCCTATGCCTCTCCCACAACATCCTGTCCTCCGCCTTCCGCATCCAGTCTGTCCCAGCCAACTTCTTAAGCTCGTCGGTCCATCTAGCTGGGGGGCGTCATACTAGGCTTGTCGATACGCCTGGTTAACATCTCGATAATGATTGCAGCCAAACATGACGTGTATTTGTTTTAACCGCTACAGTCATGTATAGATGACAGACCAAAATGTGCCCAGCACGCCACGGTCACCACTACATGACAGATTTTAAAGAATAAATCGTAGCTTGGGCTTGGCGCCGAGGCCACGATTTTGCTTTTGACGTGGCAGTCAAAGGGTTAAGTATGTATGTTGTTACTACCCACCTATGCTCTCCATGTAGTCACTTTCATGCGTGTGCTTGAATATATACAAGTGGTATCTGGCTTGGTCGCTCGGCACCTGCTGCGGTAACTCAGCGAGAGAAATATTGGCCGCCTTGGATAAATGGATCTTTTCTTCTTCTAAATCTGAAATTCATTATAAAAATTCACATAAATGAAAAATGATTTTATTTCAGCAAGTAGGTTTTTACAAACACTTTTACACGTTAAACATATTTTTTTAAACTAGATGAGGTCGGCGTTTCCTATCTGACTACTCTGAAAGTCCAGACATATTCTTGGTCGGATCATGTGAAGACCATGTCGATTGGTGTCGTGAAATGGTCTTTTGATGAAAGAACCGCACAGATTGAGTGGACCTGTCCAGTCAGTGCACGCATTTGTCAGTAGTTGTGCAGCTCAACTCAGAACTAAAGGAGCTCAACGATTCAACGAACAATACCAAAGAAAGGACATTTGGCTAGGCCGCAAAAAATACTCAAACTGCCAGACTATGTTAAAAACTAACTGAGAATAAAATAAAATTAAACAATGACCCACATAGTCTTCACATTTACAATAATTAAAATAATATAATACTACACAGAGTAAATATTCATGTCATTGCATAAATAAAATTCATCAATGTCAATGTGTATATCCGGACATAATCTTGGTCAGATCATTTGTGGACCATGTAGGTTGGTGTCCGAAATGGTCTTTTGAGGAAAGAACCACACAGATTTGAGTGAACCTGTCATAACATACCATCACGCCTGTAATCCCCGAGGGGTAAGACAGAGGTGTAACCCGCATTTCGCCAGTTATGTTAAGTCTCATGTAATAGGGGGCGAGCCAATTGCCATCCACCGGGCATAAATCCAGACTCCGGGCTGCTACTGAGAAATTAGTAATGGAAAAACCTAATAACATTTTGCCCAACCTGGAAATCGAACCCAGGACCTCGTGCTCAGCAGTAGCGTTTGCGACCAATAATTTAAGCTCCAGATAAACATCAAATCAAATCTTTTTACTGTGGGCATAGGTTACACAGACAGGTAAATTACAGATTCATTATGTCCTGCCTAATAGGCATACAATAATAAATTATGTCAACAGCCAAGCAACAGACATGTCAAGCAGTACATAGTATATATACGTAAAATTCCATCCACGCATAGTACGTGAAATTCCTTTATTTTTAAACGTAAAATCCTAAACAACGTCTAAATCATGCTTTTGGAAGGAAATCACCGACGTCTTTGGACATCTGTAATACAGGTGTGTTACCACCTCAGTGACAACGCTGACTTGCTGAGCTGACTCTGCTTGGCGGCAGAAAAAGGTATGGTACCTAAGAAAACTTAGAAAATTGGCTGTGATTCCTAACCTGCAAACTTTACTCCTAATAGTCGTTTTCAGCAGTGGATGGTATATCACAGCCTAATAGGCTCATTAATATATCATTATAACATTTGCATTAAAACTCACCTATTTTAAATTGCAAGTAGTTATAGGAACCTCGTTTGAGATCATGAATTCCTTGTTTGGCGTCTTCAGAAATAGGGAAAGAAACACCACCCATTGTAGATTGCCTGAAATTAAGATAGATTTATATTTAAACAAAACAAAAATGTGTTAAATTTAGTTGATTGTGATTACCACTAATTGATAACTGACTTTATAAATCACTAGCTGTTACCCGCGACGTCTGCGATCCAGGATGTAAAGTAGCCTATGTCCTTACACAGGTCATGGTCTATCTGCGTGCTAATTTTCACCCAAATCCGTTCAGCCGTTTTAGCGTAACAAACAAACAAACAGACTCACTTTCGCATTTATAATAATATTGGTTAGTATTGTAGCATTCTTACAAAAGAGAACATGATTTTAATATTTGGAGGTAATTTGACGATTTATTAGTTTCCTCATGAGGTTTTCCTTAAATAGCGACTCAATATTAATTCCAAATTATCTGCTTATAAAATTATTATATGGTTAAACTACAGACCAATAGCGATTTCCATACTTCGTACTGGTATATTTATAATATAAAAGTTAGGATTATACACATATAAACCAGAATGAAATCTCTAAATTATGGTGAAAACCGTTAAATCCCATTGTGTAGTTTAGTAGAACTATGTGGTCACATAGGCAGACACAAAAAGTGACTTTGTTTTATAGTATTTAACATAACATCACGCCTCGTTTCCCCGAAGGGTTGGGCAGAGTTGTAGGTACCTGTAATACACCCACATTTAGAGGGCGAGCCTATTGCCATCAACCGGGCACAAATCCAAACTCCGGGCTGCTACTGAGAAATTCCAGATGGAAAAACCCAATAACACTTTGCCCGACCCGGGAATCGAACCCAAGACCTCATGCTCAGCAGTAGCGCTTGCGACCACTAGACCAACGATAAGTACCTAGCATCAGTTCCATAGTTGGTGTCGTGTTCACTCCCCTGCAGTTCCTTCAAGGCCTCCTCTCGGTCGGTGAGCGGGGCGGGCGCACTCACCCCGGTCAAATGCGCCTTGTAACCTTTCAGACTTACTTCATTCTATAAATAGAAAGGTTAAAATATAAATAGTGAACAATGACGTCATTTACCACGCCTTTCGGAAGGACAAAAGTTTCAGTTAAGTTTTTGTACCTATTGGTGCCGATTCTCTTGTACACCGAACTAAACTAACTAAACTATATTAACTCAAATTTCTTACTTTTAGCTATGAGAATTTTACAGTTATTCTAATAATTTTCTCTAAATTTAAAAACTATTTTGACACAACTTAAATCGAGTTTGACAATCGCGCCTCCGTGTGGTACTTGTATATGATACTCCGAGAATGTTTTTTAGAGCTGGAGGCGCGCAAGCATGGCAGCCTCAACGTGTTTTATATGGAATTTATCACTTTTAGTATGGAAAATATGAAAAATGATTACCTACATGTTGGGTTTTAGGGTTTTACTGATTTCAAAGGGGGACAAAATTTTCATTATTTTTGCGATAGGATAGTTTTCGAGATATTTGCAAAAAAAAAAAAATGATACCGTACCGTTTTTGCACTTGAAGTCAAGGAATTGGTGAGAATTTTAGTTCATGACAACTAATTTTATTCCACACCTTTTTTATCGCGATTAAAAATAGTCTGATTTAGTTTCATAATCAAAGTTTTAGGTGAAAAACGTCAAATTTAGAACAGCAAAATTGACATTTTTACTAAATTAATAATTCAGTGCCATCTTAGTGCTGTCAAGCTAAAATATAGTTCAAGTTGTGTCACTTTAGTCAATTTCAAAATGGGAAATCGTCATTTGACATGAATTTAAAACTAAATTTTGGTGATTTTTAGTTTAGTTTAGAGAAATTTGTGACAAGAGAATCGGCTATATTGCGCGTTTAGAGAGTCAAAGAAACGATGGATGGATTGTGGGAGAAATTATATGAAAGAAAAGAGACTGAATGATAGCTAGACGGTTGACAGGGAGAATGGAAGAACACGTGTTGCGCCGACCACAAGTAACGTGGGACAAGGGCAGACAGCAGGCTTAGAATAACGCTTACTATTTCTACTCTACTGTAGAATAGAAATCGCTTGTCTACATTTCTCGGTAGAGAACTGTCAACAGCTGTCTACACGGAAACGTCATTTTTGTCAACTCTTCCGTCTACAAAACGCTTCTCTACGGTTGTCGTGCTAAGCCTGCAGATAATGATGACGTGATGTGGCATTTTTCTAAAGTACTTATTCCTGATAGATTCTGGTAGGCTGTTGCTAACAACACTCTTCTGGACATACGCCTCGTTGATATCTCAATATTAATTACCTACCATGAATAGAGTATCCATGTATTGTTTTGGATTATGAGTCAGTTATAATTCAAACAATATTAAAACTCAACACGGGTTCATTATTTACGAATTAAAACATTACATTTATCAGTTATCAGCATAACATCAATCAGTAACTATATTTTTTATCTAAATTATTACTGTGTGAGTTATAGCCTCGAAAATTAACGATAAACTTCTTATCAGATTGTTTGTTTACCATTTCCAATATTAAATATTATGTCATTAAGGCACTGGCAAGAGGCAAATGATCTAAATAAGCTTGTCTTAAAAAAAAAATGCCAAATCTATAAAGTTTGTGGTAGCGGAAAAAATATATGTTAATCTGGAACATATTTCTCTGAACTTGGTTGTAACCATAACACGTTTTGAATAAAAAATTTCGATGAACGGTAAACTAACCTTTTACCTTGAGGTCTAACCAAAATTTCTGTATTAAATATCAACGTACGTTGGGTATTTGATTAATAACAAGGACTTTTAATTTGAATACAGAACTTGATTGGTTTTTATTTTCGATCAATTACTCAACTCATTTTTGAGTAAATACATAATAATTGCTTCATATTTAGCAATAAATTACAAGCGTTGTGTCATCGCGCTTCTCTTTCTTTTCTCTGCAGTCCGACAGTGACCGCGCTTTAGCTGTTGTCAGCGTCTTAAATGTTAATCATCAAATATTGTTTTTTTTTTAACCCGAAAAACATGAAATGAAATGAAATGAAATTGTTTATTCTGTAAATAGGATATGAGAATCACTTTTACACGTCATATTAAAAAATAAGCTAGATGGAGTCGACATTTCCTATCTGACTACCCCTGAGAAGAAATGGCGAAACAAACTCAAGGGTCAAAGTCTCTTTTAAAGTCCAGACATAATCTTGGTCAGATCATGTGAGGACCATGTAGATCTATGTCTGAAATGGTCTTTTGAGGAAAGAACCACACAAATTTGAGTGGACCTGTCCAGTCAGTGCAAGCATTTGTCAGTAATCGTGTAGCTCAACTCAAAACTTAAGGAGCTCAACGACTCGACGAACAATACCAAGGAAAGGACAATG
Source organism: Atethmia centrago (assembly GCA_905333075.3). Taxonomy (NCBI): domain Eukaryota; kingdom Metazoa; phylum Arthropoda; class Insecta; order Lepidoptera; family Noctuidae; genus Atethmia; species Atethmia centrago. The sequence goes on along the minus strand of HG995374.1, from coordinate 20,838,177 downwards.
GGGTTGGCCGCATAAAGAACTCAAAATGCCAGACCATCATTATAACTAAGAGAAAAAAAAAAACTACAAGAAATAAATAAAAATGACCCACATAGTGCTCACATTCACAATAATTAAAGTAATATAATACTTTTCAAGGTACATACATATTCACTTAATTTTGCTTATAATATTCATCAATGTCAATATGTACATATAGTTGTATATAATGATGATTTTGCATAATTTTAATATCAAATTTTTTGGTTTTAGCACAAAGCTTATCAGAGCGAGCAGCTCAATCCCAAGCTTTTTTGTCTTCTAAATAATCTGAAATTTTATAGTACCCTTTTTTACAAAGTTTGGTTTTAATACAGCTTTTAAATCGTTTAATGGGTAAATTTCGAATAGCAATAGGAAGTTTGCTGTAAAAGCGTATACATTGACCCATGAACGAGTTGCCTACTCTGTGGAGGCGAGTGTGAAGTACAGCAAGATTATGTTTATTCCTGGTATTTAAACTGTGGATATCGGACATTTTCTTAAAATTTGATATATTTTTGTGTACATACATAAGATTATCAAATATATATTGAGAGGCTACAGTCAGAATATCTATTTCTTTGAATTTTTCTCGAAGGGAATCTCTTGGACCTAGGTTGTAATGTAAAACAAGTTATTAAATCAGCGGAATTCTATAGAAAATTAATCAATTCATGTTTGTTGCGAGGTCATTGCTCTTTTGGTAATTAGAAATCATTTAGAAAAATAATATTGTTGAGTTTTTGGCAAGGAATTGGCTGCTATACCTTTTAAATTGAGAAGAGGATATTGTAACGGCGTCTACAACGGCACATGCGAACTAACTACGCATTAAAAACCTGATGTCACACAAATCCTGCATCGCGCAAGCAGAGCTTACTACGCGACTGGCATATATACAACATCCCGACATCAACTGTCAGGGCATTCGCCCACCAGACACGAAAACCGTCTGGTCGGAGGATCCTCCCTTTTCTATGGAGGATGAGTGAACTTGTTCCTCATAACTCTATAATAAAATGCGGCACAGCCGGGCGGCAAAATCCATTCTGCCTAATCATGCCGACCCGAACAAGTGTGTAGCACTACTGACACATTTGTCAACTGTGGCCACCAATCAAATTGGCAAGTGTGATATTTCCCTTCCAGATGCTTCAATGCACTCAATGAATTGGTCTATGAGTGGGTACAAATAGTATACCTTTACAGTGGCATGCATTTCATCTTTAATATGTGCAGATCCGAACTCCTGTTTGAGTGTGGCCTTAGTGGAGGCATACAACATCTTGTGCCTGACTGGGGCACTGTCCGGAGACCAGCTGAGGAGCAGCCACTCATGGCCAAGGGAATTTGTTGAGTCAAATCTGAAAGACCAGGAAAAATATGAGCTCCCCTAATTTATCTTGAGGAAATATTTAATAGAAGTTGTTGATTAGATTTCTTTGTATAGATTTAATTTATTATTCATTAAAAAAGTTGTTTTATTCTTTATACTAACTATTCTTTCTGTTTTGGGGTGAAAATCAGACAAAATATTAGTTGAAGCAAGACTTATTGGACCATTGCATTCTGTACTTTATTAAATTGTAAGTAAAGAGTGAGAACACAAAAATAGGTTATTAGAGGACATATTCTCAGGGGTAAAATGACTAACCTGTATAAAATATAACATGGCATTTCTTCAACTACTAATGAAGGTAAATATTTGTCGAAGTCTTGTTCCCATGAGTGCTTTGTGGGGTAATACTTGGATAATACCAGCTGCTCTGAAATTCAATACAATATTACGTGTATACTGTACCTATTTATTTATTTATATATATATGCTTTATTGTATACCAGATTACCTACACATCACAAAAATAAAAAGAAATATACACTAAAAAATATACCTACAATGGGCGGCCTTATCGCTTACTGCGATCTCTTCCATGCAAACATGGAATGGACAGTGATTTTCTGGACATAAAATGGGTTTGTCTTTGGTGAAAATAAAAAATTATAAGTAGTAGCAGTATAATATAATAGATACACAAATATATGCCATATAATAATATCATTTATTTACATAACCAAATTACAAGATGATTATTAACATTAACTAAATTAAATTAAAACTAAGTTAGGCTTAAAAAAGGCCCTCGGGGCATTGTACCGAGGATGCTGGCGGCATTTCCTCGCTGAATTGCAATGCTGATGCGTTGCGCGAGAAAGCCGCCAGCTTTTCGGTCACCAGTTACATCAACTAGACGTTTCGCGATTTCCGCAAATAACTTATGCGCACTGGGACCCCACGGACCGAGGGTCTCGACGCCAAAGGGCACAAAGTTGTACTCTCTGCCAAGGCCTCCATATTTAATAACTTTCAGATTTTCGGCATTTTCTGCCGCTGCACCCGCTTTAGAAGTAGTCCGTTGGAGGTGGGACGGTGCCAGTGTGTCTACACAGGTAGCGTCCCACACAAGCATCCGTCCCAAACTCCACGGGACCAAAGACACACCATCAGGTCTTTTGCCATCATCTCTGACAATGCCAGTCGGCTCAAGAAGAGCAGGCACATTGATGCTGGCAAGAGACCGTTGCCATATAATAGATACATACAAATTATATAAGCAACGAAAATAAATGAAGACTATAGATAGTTTAACAGTGAGAACAAAACCACAACAACAAGTAATGTTCTTTCATGTGTCTTTTAAACACAGGCAACGATTGCGCGCGTATGTAGTAAAGAAACAAAAACAAAGGAAATAGCTGTTGAGGACATAAGCCAACTTTGCAGCAAGTTTTTTTACGGTTAATTGTTTAAAAAAACACTTTGCACATCAAAATAAATTACATTTTAAAACTATGTGAGGCCGGTGCCTCTTATGCAACTAGTCTGAGAAGTGCCTGTATTACCCGAAGGGTTAGACAGAACTGTACTTATAGTGCACCCACTTTTCACCAGCTATATTTAGGTCCTGTGTAATAGGGGACGAGCCTATTGCCATCAACTGGGCACAAATCCCGACTACGGGCTGCTACTGAGAAATTCCAAATGGAAAAGCCAATAACACTTTTTCAGCCATCAAAAAGGCAGTCAAACCAATACCTGACTAAATAAATGCAATCAGCTGCATAAGCAGTGTCAAATTGGGTTTTTGGCTATTAATGGCTAATTATTTTGTTAAAACTATACCATTTTCTATGCTGATTTTCAACACTCGAATTTTTCCATCTCTACATTTTCCCAAATATTTCTTCAACTCGGCATTCGCTGAAATAAAAATATGAATTATTATCAGTTTTGCTGCTGTCAGTTGTTTCAGTACTGGGTTCATTAAGTGTCTATATGTGGCAATAACTTAAAATGTAGATACTTATGGCAAGGCACTGCTTGTGGAATTAAGTTTTAAACACAAAATTTGGTTGTGTGTTGTTTAACAGTAGGGAATATGCACATAATTCAAAACTTATCCTTCCGTAAGAGTCAAGAAAAAAATTACTACTTTTTACATTTTTAATGCATTACCTACTTATTATACAATTCATTAATTTGTGATGCGTTTTTTAGGTGGAACTGAACGTCAACTCAAAGCGGGTCGACTTCGACAATGCCAGAAGTGACGTAATAGAAGTAAACAAAGCAGTTTCATAGTAAATGATGTCAGATCAAGACCGCAACAGATACAAATGTTTGAACTGTAGTAGAAAATTTTTGGTTTCATATTTTTTTTGAGCAACAAGCAGTAGTTGAATTTAACTTTTAATACTTCTCTTGGGTTTTTTTTACTCTTTTATTGATTTAGTGAAACACATGAAGTTGGTAGTAGCTCAGAATTTACTGTTTAAATGGAAGTGAAGATACTGACTATTGACTCAGCAGCATACTATTGTCCTTTAATATATTTATGCTTAAAAATTCTATGTTTTATGTTATTGAGAATTCTACTCATGGCAATGAACCTTATTTTCAAAATATTTTATTTTGGTAACCTTTAAAATTAGGATTTTACAATGACTACTGGTCAGTGTCCGTTGACCATTTCAGACATGGATCTAAATGGTCCTCACATGATCTGACCACGATTATGTCTGGACTTTAAAAGAGACTTTGACCCTTGAGTTTGTTTCGCCATTTCTTCTCAGGGGTAGTCAGATAGGAAATGTCGACTCCATCTTGCTTATTTTTATTATTTTTTTTAATATGACTTGTAAAAGTGTTTCTAATATCCTATTTACAGAATAAATAATTTCATTTCATTTCATTACAATGGGTCGTCTTAGGGGTACAAAAATCATTAATATTGTACTTTATTGAATAAATATTATAGTAACTTTCTTTAGTTATAACTAAACAAATAAAATATATACGCTTCGCACTCAGTATATTTCTTCCTGTGTTTCATAACAAAAGTGCTACATTTATATAAAATTTTTGCTTACATTGCTATAGAATATATACATTTATGATTACATTTTTGAAATTGCATTATCAATCATGTTATCAATATGGAATTTTGGCGTGGGAGATCTGGTTGGTAGCCAGAGTAACGAAATTTCTATAAATATACTAGTTTTTATTTAGTTATAACTTCTTCGCCTTGAAAACGAAAAGAAAATGTTTTTGCCGGGGTTATTAGCATATTACGTGGTTTATTTTGAAGTAGGAAGATAACTGTATATTTTCGTACCTTGAATTCCTGTTTGATGAGACATTATGATATTACTCCTACAATTATCTTACAATACACAGTCCACAAAACAACGTAATTCACAAATAACGGTACAAAAATAAACTGTAATAAAAGAAATTAATTCATAAAACTACAGCCAGCGAACATTAGTGTTGACTTGACAATTTGACATGTCATGCCATGCATGACAGTTATTAGACAGACTGATAGCCATAGACACAAGACAGCTGTCAATATCAAATCGCTTATCGATTATTCGTTCTTACGTTATTCACAACCGTTCGATTTCCTATTCGATTCGATTGTTAAGGATCGTTTATTGGGAAACCTACAAAATGGTAGTATATTAGTATATGGTACAAATTGTTCAAGATACTAAAAAGTATTTCGAAACATGAAGTAGTGGAGTGGCTAAATAATAACAGCCACACGGTTCGATTGAAAGTTAAGCTACACTTGTTGAGCTCCTTCCTTGGGGTTACCATTCATTACATATCGATCCAGTCATTCGAGACCCCTCCTTGCCTCGGAATGTACGTTAAACCGTTGGTCTCAGCTATCGTTACGGGTAGTTGGAAGCCCGAACGTCTGACAACCAATATTACCACGGAGTATCGTGTTACCAGTAACTGGGTTGTGGTGGCTGACTATAGATGCTGGCGGGAAAAATTCCGAATCATTCCCGTCGAATACTTCGGAAGTATTCCGAAATATTCTGAAACTTTGGGAATATTTCAATTGTCAAAAAAAAAACCGGGAAAATTGTATTAACCTATTAAAAGTCACTGTACTCGATTGAGTACAGCGTAACGAAGTAAAATAATAAGGTGTATCACTTAAAATTTACAAGATCTGTAATTTACACTTCGGGATAAGGCTGTACTCAATTGAGTACAACATACTTTAATGGGTTAACAGTAATAAAAACAGAACGGATTTCAATAAAGTTCCGTCTTTATTGAAGTTGGTTCTATGTTCTAAGATTTTATTGAAGAGGTTGGTTTGAGGTGCTCCGGCTTCATTGAAGTTGGTTCTATCTTTTTACTTAAATATTTTTATCTCAACATTTGTTTATGTCACGTATACATATAGTGACTATAGTCCGTCTTATGAAAGCGCGACCTGAGAAAAAGAGGTTAAAAACAAAAATTTTGTATGTGGTATTACTAACTAGTAGGAGAATTATTTCTTGACACTTAAATTTTTTTTGTTTCCTACAATTGCGGCTGAATAATGTTGCCAATTAAATAAAAAAAAAAAACTCCATGTCGCGCTTTCATTAGACGCACCCTAGTAATATTGTTCTAAAAACTGCATCAAAAGCGGTTTAACGCGAGATAATCGCGGACAAACATACACACCTACATACGGTTCAAACTCATAACCTCCTTTTTATTGAAGTCAGTTAATATATATCAAAACCTACTCCTAAGTATAGCAAATAGGTACTTTTCTGAAAACCGCATCAAAACGTGTTTGCTTGCAAGGTTTGCCTTTATTTGTTTTTATTGACTTTTATACGCGATATGTAGATAAGTAGGTAATGATTAATACATATCTATGTGACTCGCGAATACTCGGGATGCGAACAGAAGAGCTATATACAAACTAATCAAAAACATAGGTATCCCTTTTTCAAAAAACAAATCAAATATGCTCGGTGGTTTTTTATTCCACAACTAAGTACCTAACATTTAGAAAAAGAGCATTTGCAAAAATAGCACAAAGAAATAAAAATCCTGTTAATCGCAGGATAACATATTTACCTATAAAAATATCAACATAATATATTATACTTAATCAATCATATTTATAATAAAATAAACATTTATATTTTACTTACTTATGTGCCACTGAAAAATAAATTCACCCACCACACAACAAAATAAACACGTTTATTCCTGAATAATTCGGTCGAAATATTCCGCGGAAACATTCGATTGCGGGGTATGAATCTTTCTCCGGGGGCGAAAACTTCCGGGGAGCATCTCCCCTCTTACCGCACCGCCATCGCCTGCATCACCGCTAACAAAGAGTTTCAAATAAATGTCACTAGATGGCACGACATTTATTGATCTATGATTGAAGTGTAATTTCAAAGTTTTTGTTGACTTTTATAAGGTTTATTCATACATAATCAACAAATAATAATCATAATCACACCAAATTATGTAACAATAAGCTCTTAGTACAAATTTCAAAGATGATTGGAATGCACAATTAATATTTATACCAGTAGATGGCGCTGTATTAAATTTCAAAGGTTAACATCTCGATTTTTTAAATTTTGTTTTGTTTAATAATATCACTGATAATAGGAGTAAGGAGTACGTAGCAGCAGTACAAAAGTACAATGTGCTTTTAACGTCATCTATTCGGAATAAAAGTATAATGTAACCCTTCTTGCAAAGTCGCTACTAACACCATCTATTGGGAACGAACGCGATTGATGTACAAAAATAGCTAGAATTGCCAGATGAAATCTGCTCTTTACGTCGGGACATTTCTTTGTATGGGATGAGGCATCTGTATGCTAGTATCGATGCAAAATACGATATTTCATCAAAAAAAATAAAAATTTCAATAAAATTCATTTTGAATAATTCTGATTTAAAGAAACTTTCCCAGAAGTATTCCGGAATTATTCAGAATTTTTCAGAAGTTTTGCAACTATATGGCTGACCTCCACAACCCAGTGACTACCAGTATTTTACATGGCCTATTCCAATAGGTCATGTAAAATACATGATAATACTGTTATTCACCTGCATCCAGTTATACTAGAAGCCGAGCCCAACATAGTTGGGAAAAGGCCAGGCAGATGATTATTATAAAAGTACACTCGACACCTGAATCAAGCCACCCTTTATGTCTTTTAAATAATGGTAGTTCAAATAAACGAAATGTGGTTGAAGTCATTCACTCAATAGCATTTCCAGTTTAATGAGGATAAAAACTTCCCCTTGCTCTCTTCAGATTTCGCTACTATCCAATGTATAAGAATTTTTCTATTCATACATTTTTGTAAACAAGCGTATAGTTATTTAATAAGCCCCGTTGCACAGCTGTTAACTGCAAAAATACGTACCTTTTTTTTTTTTGGTTGTGAAATTGTCAAATAACTTCTCCCGCTTGAGCGGATCGGGAGTGTGTGTCAGACTTTTACTGACTAAAACCCACCCGTGTTCCTTCCGTTGCCTGTGTTGCCAGGGGCCTCGGTATCCCTTCCGGACTTTCCCACGACCCCGACAGGCATCGGCCCTACTGGACCCTTACACTTGTGCTAACGATATCTCTTTGAGGCGTGCGTGGAACACAACGCGCCGTCAACCCGGGCCTGGTCCTTACCGGACGGTGAGCTACCCATTGCTCACCGTCCGCAAGCCCGCGCCTACGGTGGCCGGAAATCCGGGATTCCCGACGCTCAGGGCGTCTCCTGCGGTGGCTAGGGGCGAGAGGGCGCGAAATTTGCCTTTCCCTCAGCCGTCCCGCATTACTGCTTCGCAGAAGGAGGTGTCGGCTGGCCATGCCCTCTCACTCCGTACCATGGCCTGAAGCAGGGCCGGACGAGAGAGATCTCTGCCATCGATCGCCTCCACGAGGACACGGCGGTGCTCTGCCCAAGCCGGGCCATACCTCCGCCGTATCCTTCACTGGATCTGGAGATAATACAAAATTATCTTATTAGATCAGTGCTAGAATTAACATCTCTGAAGATTTCCATTCAGGAAGATTATCCTCGAGTTGGTTTTCAACTCTGATCTGGTTATTTCTGTCGTACGGTTGAGTGTTTAACAAAAAAGAACTTAAAGTCAACAAACACAAAATCCGGTAAAAATTTAGTATCGTTTGGCAGGAGAAGTGGGGTGGAAGGGGGGTGGGGAGGTTGGGGGCGTGCCCCCTGCCCCGTGGCACCATTCCCATGAAAAGGTAACGCACCGTTCTTGAGAAAAACAAATTATTGTAACCTAACCTCAAAACACTTAGTCGCTTAAAAAGCCGTAGTATGAGCCCCGCTTCGCGGGGAGGTTTGGGACCCCCTGCCCCTTGGCACCACTCCCATGAAAAGGTAACGCACCGTTCTTGAGAAAAACAAATGATTGTAACCTAACCTCAACACACTTATTCGCCTAAAAGGCGTAGTATGATCGCATAAACGATCGCCTCGCTTCGCAAGGCTCAAAGGTTTAAAAAAAAATAACTTCGAAGGGGATGGTGGGGTCTGAATTTGCTCGCTACGCTCGCTCACAAGACCACGCCATCCCCTTCGAACCTAACTAGTCCGAATCGGCGTGTCCCAAGTCCCGAGCTCGCTTCGCTCGCTCTTGCATCCTAAGTTCTCCTAGTAACAGTGCATGCCTGCATTGCCTTTTGAACACACATACGATCAGTGCTACACTAACTTTATTCGGAGAGATTTCTAGGTTTAGGCAGAAAATCGGTGTCTATTGTACAAGCGTAGGTCGCTGGTGGTCGGTGATCGTGAAGGCAAACAATTCAAGTCCTGAGAATAAGCCAAAGTCGTCGAAGAAAGCCACAACAAAAACACCACGAAACACAAAGAACACATTCGCGCAACTCGAGGAGAAACAAAATGATCGAAAACGAATGACAGTGACATGAAATATTTTTTATTAAGTTCTCGAAAAATAAGCATTACCTGTTAATAAGAGTGGTAGCGTTATAATTGAGAACCCAACCCCTACCAACTTAAGCCCCTTTTACCCCCCAACTCCTGACAAACGATATTAGAACCAATCTTAAAATCCTAATCCTAATTAATATTATAAAATGCGAAAGTGAGTTTATTTGTTTGTTGGTTTACTACGCTTTCATGCTAAAATGGGATGATGATTCAGGCTGAACAGGTGTGGATGGAATTTGACACATGGGTAGACCATGACCTGGATTAGGACATAGGATACTCTTTATCCTAATATTCCCATGGGATCAAAATTTATGTGGGGGAAACCGCGGGGCGCAGCTAGTAAAAAATAGAAATTATAAAACGGTCATAATTTATCGACTTTCCCACTAAAGCTGCTTTTTTACCAGTGGTAGACGCTTCTCTATTCTCTGTTAGTCTTAGTTATTTTTCTAAGAAGAAAGAAAAGAAAGCAAATACCTACGTTTATTTGTTGTAAACATAACGTAAAAAAAGAAAAACACACAACATAACAAGTGGGGGGGAAATATGCATCACATCCACGCAAAACGCCATCGCTCAGCATAATGCTGCGACCCTATACGAGACAGAGCCCCAGCGCTGGTTTCCAGCGACAGCCGGCGTTAATATGATGACGTCAACCGTTGCAGCATTTAGTGAGTTAAAAATATCAAAATAAGGAATAAAATAAATACAATACTTAGCTAGCTTTATCCAGTTTGTGATCGACACAAAAGGAAACAAACAAAACAATGGCGGTTTTTAGACGGAAAACTGTGGTGCAAATGTTCGCGTGCAAACGTGAGCAGTGGTGGCCCAGTGGTAACGGCCGCGACTTACAGGTTGCAGATCGTAGGTTCGAACCCAGACAGGCGCTTTACTATGTGTAAATAATTTCATCACCACTGCTCTCAAAATAGTGAAAACATCGTGAGGAAACCGGCATGGTCTATAATCAAAAAATTCGAAGACATGTGACATCTACCAACCTGCACTAGAGCCGCGTGGTGGATTACAGCCCACTCCCTCTCACAGAGAGGAGGCCTGTGTCCCAGCAGTGGAAACATTATAAGCTTTTTTTTTTTTGGATGGTAAATCATCAAATATCTTCTCCCGCTCTGGGCGGAGCGGCAGGGTGTGTCAGACTCTTACTGACTAAAACCCACCCATATTCCTTCCTGTTGCCTGTGTTGCCAGGGGCCTCGGTGACCCTTTAGTACCTTCCCGCGACCCCGGCAGGCATCGGCCCTAGTGGACCCTTACACTTGTGCTGACGACATCTCTTTGAGGCACGCGTGGAATACAATGCGCCGTAGACCCAGCCTGGTCCTTACCGGACGGTGAGCTACCCATTGTTCACCGTCCGCAAGCCCGCGCCTACGGTGGCCGGAAATCCGCCCGGGATTCCCGACGAACATTATAGGCTGGTGAGAGTATTTCGAAACGTAACATAAGCAAACGTTTTTATAAAATATCAATTATGTTTTTTTTTTTTCAAATTTAACTTGATTAGGAAGAAGAGAAGAGAAGCGAAGAAACAGTCTGAATTGCTTAAACTGTCAAAATAATCCGATTTTCGATTTGTGATTAGCGTTTAAAGGACTCCTTCGATATAGTGTTTACAAATCAAGTTTAATGTTTGTGCCTCTGCAGTGTGCAAGATGATTTTATTTTATTTTACTAAGGATTGTGTTCTAAGAGCCATAATTTCACTGTGTGTTTTATTTGGGTGTGAGAGGAGTTCTGGATCTAAAGTAACAGGTTTACCGTAATGTAGATGTGAGTATGCAGCAATGATGGAAGTCGTTCAATATTGAAAACTATATAGAAATAATACTTTAACCCTCAAACATTTCGTTTTTAATTAAATACAGAATCCACATCAATTCAAGTCACCTGGCGCCAACTGATCAATGTCAAAATGTGTTAATTTCAGTACCTGGATTTGATATTTTAATACCCTTATCTGCTATCTCGCAAGACATTTTAGACTCTTAAACATAGACAGGCGCTATTTGCCGCTCGATTGCGTTCTTAGTCGGTCCTACTTCGCTGGAAAGTCTGAAAGGGTTACCGATGCCCCTGGCAACACAGGCAACGGAAGGAGCACGGGTGGGTTTTAGTCAGTAAAAGTCTGACACAGAGCGGGGGAAAGTTATTTGATAATTTGGTGCCGATTCCCTTGTTCACAAACTAAATTAAATTTAAGTTCAGTGCATCTTTTTCTTTCTATTTCATTAAGAAAAGGACAGAAGATAAATTTTAGTTTAGTCCTGTCAAATTAATCAGCGCTTGACGTAAATTGACGTAATTTTAGTAGGCAAGTTTTTAATCACGTCTAAACTTATATGGAGTAGTGACAGGCGCTGATTAATTTGACAGGACTAAACTGAGAAGCTCTCTGTATTAATTTGACAGGACTAAACTGAGAAGTGCTCTGAGAAGGAAAGGTGCTCGTTGAGAGTCACACCTAGATATTTGGGTCGCTTCTCCAAAGCGATCGGCTAGCCGAATATGGTGAGCGGTCGGGTGGTTTATGTCGCGGTTTCGAAAAAAGAACCGTCTGACTCTCGGGATTGACTTCGATTTTCCACTTTCTAAACCATGCGCCGAGTTTATCGCCGCTTGCTTTTTGCCGGTGTAGTAAATGGCCGTGCCGTCTAGCGCCTTTTTACTTTTTGGGGTCTCGCTAGTGAATAACGTGAATATGAGGGCAGCTAACACGGAACCATGAGGGTTACCTGTATTGACGGGATGGGAGGAGGATAGCGTTCCTTCGATGCGATAGCGCCGGGTGCGGTTAGACAAAAAGTCTCGTAACATGAGCTCGAGACGATCGCCACACCGAGTTTGTAGAACTTATGTAATAGGCCGTTGTGCCAGACCTTTCGAACGCTTTTTCTACGTTGAAGAATACAGTACCCCTCATAAAACTACGTTGTAAGCCAACGTTTATGTGTTCTACTTCTACGATGCGGTGGAACTGCTGGTCGGGGATGAGGCCCTTTGTCAGCATAATCTCTGAGACGCTTATAAATAAGCCTCTCATAGACTTTGCCGAGAACATTGAGTAGACTAATGGGGTGGTAGCTCGTGGGATTAGTTTTGAGCTTATCGAGCTTGGGGATGCCGATGACGGTGGCCTTTTTCCATTCTTTTGGGAAGATGTTATTGCTCAGGGCACCATTGAAGATGGTGGCCATGAGCATAATGCGGTGAGCGGGGAACAGTTGGAGCACCCTATTGGTGATTCCGTCTGAGCCGGGGCTTTACGGGTCTTTAGACCCTTGATAATATTGTGCACTTCGTATGGAGTGAGGATAATCATGGTCTTTAACGGGAGGGAAGCGGAGGCTCTACGTTCGACGTCCGCCTCTCGTCCTCGGACAGATGAGCTTAGTATATTGGTTGAGAGCTGGGTGAGCATTGGGCCTCTAGACTATCGGCTAGGCATTCAGCCTTGTCAACATTGTCGAAAGCGATGGTTTTATCAGGGCGCACCAGGGGGGGCATGGAGACAACTTCTTGGAATTTGAGTTTACTCTGAAGTTCCCAGAAGGCCAGGTGAGTGGGTTATTTATTTATTTATTATTTATTTATTTAAACTTTTAACACACAAAAAGGTACAAAGGCGGACTTAATGCCTTAGGCATTTTCTACCAGCCAACCAAGGGTGGTGAGGAGATTTGATGGCAGGTGCTCTGTTCTGGTGATTTGTATCTGGGTTCTCAGCATCTTGTCCCAGCCGGCGTTACGCAGCTCCAATAGGTGTGTCTTTACAGATAGCTGTAACTAGCGCATATGGGTTTTGTTTGCATGGCAATGAAAATTGCTGTATGCACGGACAGCCACGTTCTTCTCATTCAATAGTTCACGCACATAATCCGGTAACTTCGAGCGATGGTCATTCATCGCTGGAACTTCCCTTGAGCAATCGTTCAGGACTGACGGTACGTGTTCCGTGAGTAAGAGTCGATCGCGGCAATCGTGTCTGTGATAGAGTCGATCTGATTCGACCTGGCTGGCCGCATGCGGCCAGTAAAAAGATGAGAATTTAGTTTAGTAACGCTGTTCATACCAAACACGAGGATTCTGCGGCTGGAAGCTGCGTTTCACACGGCCTGGAAAATTATTTATTAAATAAACTGTTCCGTTATTATAGCAGCTACAATAGTTACACAAAAAATACTGCTGTATCTAGTACCTAACCACGTAAAGAATTAATCCTCTTTACTTAACAGGTCTTAAATTATTTCGGATGTTTGCCAGGATACACTGTACAAAATGAAGCTTTAGGGAGCAGTGAGGCATACTCTGGCGCGGCGCAGTGGAATTATCCCATGCAAATTCGAGTTTCTATTTAACAACAGGGTACCTACATAGATATCTTTCGAATGCACTCTGCATCTCTGATACTAGTTTTGACTCGAGGTTGTAGTAAAAAGGGTTTTCTATGTAAATTAAGGTTCTAGATGTAAGGGTGTAGTGACCGCGGTTACCGCAGAAGCAGACGCGTTTAATACGGTAACCACCCCCTGTGGTAGTGACGCACACGTACGTAGGTATGTGTGCGTCAACACAGGGTGCTCAATATTAATATTATGCACCCTGTATGAGTATACTATGTTTAAAATGGAACACTAATTTGTAGTTCGAGTTTGGTATGGGAGTTCTACCTATTAAAAAGGTAATGCTACGTCCCTTTCAGCTCTTAGGTAAATAGGTGCTAATTATTTAGCAGTTGACTCTTGTGTGCGCCTAAAACCAAATATGTATCTAATTTATTGATTTGCTCTCAATTTTGGTCTCATTTCTATGTGCATAAATGGTACTAATGTTTAAACCATTTTTTCTACTCTCTTACGAGTATCGTAAAATTCGATTTAGAAACTTCTAAACGAGTTTATATTCTGTTTTTTCTGTTCCGTGAACATACACCTACCTACATACTTTATAAACACAATACTGAAATTCAAAAATATAATCATATTCTAACAGTTTTTCTTTAGCAAAATATTGTTAAAAATCTTTTTTTTTTACCAATGCGATACAAGGCAAATCCAAGTAGTTAATATCACTGAGGAGTTTCCATGAATTACTTTGTTCTAATGGAGAGCAGTGGTGGCCCAGTGGTAACGGCTGCGACTTACGAGTTGTAGGTCGTAGGTTAGAACCCAGACAGGCGCTTTACTTTGTGTAAATTATTTCATAATCACTGCTCTCAAAACGGTGAAGAAAAACATCGTGAGGAAACCAATTCTAGAACCAAAAATTCGAAGACATGTGATCTAGCAACCCGTACAGGGCCCGCGTGGTAGATTATAGGCTGATTATGTATAATGGAACGCTTATTTTGCGGGGGCACCATTTTTATAGCACTACAAACAATTTCGATTAAAATTTTTACTTGTCTGTGGCAGCGCCCGCTTTAGCGCGTGCGCGGTAATTTGCTGGGGAATAATTATTTTATGCAATAAACAATTTTTTTCTATTTTAACTTTGATCTTTTATTTAGTAGGTCCAATCCCAATGTATGAGAGTGGATAAGGTACTGTATGAAACTGCACATAATCAAACGTGTCCTTATGAAAAAAGCATATTATAACATTAAAGACTACGTTGAAGTAGTCTTCAACGTAGTCTTTAATCCCCCTTTAATCTCGATAAACCCACATTCGTGTTTAATACCCTATAATCTACAACAGTTGCATAATTGACTACTTTTATCTGTGACAAATGTGTTTTTTTCTTCAGCCATTTGGAATGGGTTGGAACGGTCTCGCAATCTTTTCACCTGAACTCTTTCTTGATAAAAAATAGTTATTTCTAATTTCACAGAATCCGGAAACTGATCATCCCTTTGTGTTTTCACGAATGAATTTTACTTTTCTGCCGAATCGACAACAGCTTCAATTACATAAGCGGTGATTTAAGATTTTCTAAACTCACAAGCATCCAAACTTTCAAAAACTAGAAGAGAAATGTGCTTTGTATTTTAGTTTATGACAACAAATTTTATTCCACACCTTTTTAGTCGCGATTAAAAATAGTCTGATTTAGTTTGACAATCAAAACTTTTGCTATTTTTACTAATGAATAACTAAATGACATTAGTGCTGTCAAACTATAATAAGTAGGTATAGTTATGTTGTGTCACTTTAGTCAATTTCAGAATGGGAAACGTCGTTTGACAGGAATAAGGTAAATGTTGGTGATTTTTAGTCTAGTTTAGAGAGTTTTGTGATAAGAGAATCGGCACCATTGTCTTCTAAAACTAAGAATAGGTAGATAGGCAAGGTAGGCTATATTATTTAGGAGCTACTCGTACTTACATACAAAATCGGTCCTTAGATAACTAACAGACAATCGTATCCCGATTCATCCATTAATGTTTCAGAAACAGACTAGGTAATTAAATAATTCTGCACAATTAAGGCGCAATGGCCGCCACCAATGATTTCCCGCCACTACACAATACAATGCGGAAACACACCACAATTATTGTGGCAATGGCGTCTCGCTCGATGATAACTAACCGCTAATAATACGCGAAATACGTGACAATAGAATCGTTGCTGTTGTTTGGTTTTTGAAATGGGCAGTACGATAAAATTGCTTTTTAAGAATTATGCGCGATCACTACCTACCAGAGAATTTTACTCTGAAAGTCTGGGAGGATTGTAATTATTTTCACTCATAGCTTGGATTGGGGAACGCTGTACCTACCACGTACTTATATATTATTGCCGTGAGTTTCCATTGAGTTTCTTGCCCGTTCTTCTCCATAGGAACCCACTACGCTTTGGAATGGGCAACTAGCTTTATCTTTCGGAATGACCGATTCCTTTGACATTCAGAAGTGCCTGTAAATGCTTTGAGTTTGAGTAGTTATTGAGGAATCAAGGGAACCAGTTCAACAAAGCCCACAAAATAATCGATCCTAGAGGCTGGCCCAGCTTGCCAGCCTCTAGGATCGATCATGAAGTAGACAAGTTCTTGAGTGGAGACTGCGGGTCGGCAAGTGATATTAGCTGGATTGCGTAAAGGTAAAGGTAAAGGTCTTTGTCCAGTAATAATGATAACAACCGTGAAATAACCAACAACATCTACAGCCACAGGACGAGAGGTGGTCAATAAATATTTCCAAAAATAAAATCTCCAAATGGTCTAACGTACCATCAAATGAAGCAATTATTTTGATGTCTAAAACGCGATATTAGGACTTAAATAGGTCGAATCCGTTATTGTCTGTCGAGCAAATGAATAGGTCTGTACGTTTAGCTGTATCTATAGATTTTGCTTTCAGGTGCAGCTAATACAAACACATTGCCAACGAGAATTTGTTTTAGCTCATTGTCCCCGTAAATACGGGATTTGATTTCAAACCGCATTTGGTTTACATCGGTTTTATCGTATGTGAACAATTTCACAATTATGATTTTAATTATGATAATTATTTATTGAAAAGAGTATGCTTAGATGGTTTGGTCATGTTGAGAGGATAATTGAAAGGCGACTAATAAAAGGTATTATTACAAGGCAGATGTGAGTGGAAACGCCGGGAGGGGACGCCCCAGGAAGACATACCTAAGTGACCTCATTGGTGATGTTCTTCAAAAAGGTCAGGTGCGTAGTACTCGCAACCAGCGTGCGTGTATGACCAGATGTATGAACGTAAACGAAGCAAAAGAAGAATGTAAGGCGCTCCTTACATTCTTCCTTTGCTTCGTTTACGTTCATACATCTGGTCATAAACTATAGAACGCCACCTGCTACGCTTAGCAGGTGGCGTTCTATAGTTTCTGCCTACCCCCACGGGAAGAAGGCGTGAGTTTATGTTTATGTTGTTATTTTAATTATCCATTTTGTTCATAATTTTGATGTTTGATATTGTTACGAGAATTTTACGGCATTAGCTGATTAAAAATCAACATATTTAAATAAAATCATAATATTCCGTTCCTAGTTCAAAGCACTTCAACCTCAGGTTCAGAAAAATGTTTAATCTTCAATACTTCAACTTCGTAGAGGAATAATAAGAACTAAGCAACATTTTATTTGAATCATATCTTGCAATAAATTGATGTTGACCTAACCAAAAATAATCTAACAACGAAAACTAGAATACCTAGTTACATGCGAAAATACATTCATAAACTCACGCCTTCTTCAGAAACTATAGAACGCCACCTGCTACGCTCCTTACATACAAGGATTACGTAAGGAGCGTAGCAGGTGGCGTTCTACGTTGCTACGTTGCTTCGTTTACGTTCATACATCTAGTCATACACGCACGCCGGTTGCGAGTACTACACATTTGACCTTTTTGAAGAGGTTCACCAATTAGGTCACTATATGTCT
The DNA here is from genome assembly GCA_905333075.3 of Atethmia centrago. Taxonomy (NCBI): domain Eukaryota; kingdom Metazoa; phylum Arthropoda; class Insecta; order Lepidoptera; family Noctuidae; genus Atethmia; species Atethmia centrago. Next base: position 20,820,450 of record HG995374.1, on the reverse strand, counting down.
TCTTAGGGCGTTTCCCTTACATCTGCCTTGTAAATATCTTTTGTTAGTCACCTTTCATTCATCCTCTCAACAAGACCAAACCACTTAACAAAAAACTTTTTAACTACACCGTTGCCTTATCACATCATTTTTCAGTCTATAATTTATACCTATGTGAAAAGCAAAAGAAATAACAACTCTTGCATTAGTTTGTTATACTATCTCACAAAAATAACTACTCTACCCCGTATCTAAACTAAACAATTATAACAACGCTAATTAGCCTGCACATAATAAGAAAGAAAGCAATTTACTTTAAACATCCTCGTAGAAAGAGCAAAACCTATTCTGCAGTAATGAGGCTAGCCACAAAGCGGACATGAAACACTACGAAATGGATGAAAAATGTGAATCGGGAAATCTGTACAGCTCTCATCAATTAAATATTTCTGACCCATTAGCACAGGTGGCAAGCATCGTAATGGAAGGCCATTAGAGTTGCCGGCCGCCCAGAGCCGTATTAAAGGCTGCGTTTACACTAGAGCTGTGCGAGAAAGCTGAGCGGTGCGAGAAAGCTGAGCGGTGCGAAGTGGAATCTTTTTATTAATTAAAAAAATAATTATATACTACTAACATATTTTGTAAGTAAATTGTAACTAACGCTATGGGTCCATATTACTCGAAAATAAATGTTTTATTATTATATTATTTATTGACTTCTGCTCGTTACTTCGTTCGCGTGGAAGTCATAAGGGTAAATATACTAAAATAACAGTCATATTTTTATAAAACTCTTTCAAACAAAAAAAAAAACAAACTTCAGATTTATTAAGTTAGTACAGAAGTATAGATATAAGTATAACTATAGATTATTATTATTATTAAAACCCCTTTCGGTCATTGTCAATCGATTGGTTGTGCCTATAACCGTAATAGGCACTGCCTGCGGAGTGTTTTTAAACCCGTTATAGTATATCGGGATTAAAAACACTCTTAACGAAGCTGAGAGCTTTTTCTTCCCGTTATTATAATCTTTTTTTTGTACTGGACCATACCCTGAACCTTCTGGTTACGGAGATATTTAAGGTCAAAGTTCCAACTTTTCTGATGTCAAAGTCAAATTATTTATTTCAAATAGGCACATAAAAGGCACTTTTAAACGTCGATGTCACGGGAACAAGTTTTAAATGTTGTAGCTTAACTTTAAATACTCCCAGAGTCCTGTATCGGTACAGGGATCATGTCTCTGTATCGTTGCATCCACCCATAAGCACAATGTTTAGCGTGCGTTACGTTGCTAAACAGCGAATTTTCACACCAAAAATTAAATACGTATTCCCGCATAATTATTTTTGCACAAAGTTACTTAGTTTGGTGTAAAGAATGCGTAGATGACAAAATATAAGTGCTAACCTAATAAATATTAGTACAGTAGACTATTTATATATAAAGACCTTAATAAAGTAATATTAGATTTAGTTTAGAAGACTGATAAGCTAAGTTTTCAAAGGTTCCACTCTTCTACTATTTTGCTGTGCCCGACAGGGTCCATAATGATCACATATAATTTGAAGTTACCACCTAAGTACACATTGTGGAATGCAAATAAAGTATTGAGTATTGAGTATACGGCTTCGTGAAGGTTCTTGTTACATCTTGTAGGAGCCCTCGCGCACATTTTTCCCACATGTCACAAATCCACAACACAGCCGAGGAGGGTGAAAAGCGGTGCCCCGTTATAAATGCCGGCATTTAACTTTAGCTCTCGGCGGAGTGGTGGGGGTTTATGTGCTCGTCGTATTGTCTTAGGAGTAAGGTCCAAAATCGCTTAAAGTAATTAAGGATCAGAGCTAAAGATAAATGCCTATTTATATAAATGCTAATTTATACTTACCGCTTTTCACCCTCCTAGGCTGTGTGCGACTGGTACGTAGTTTAGTAGTTTACTGGTAGCCCTGTGGTAACGACTGCGACTGACGAGTTTGTAGGTCGCAGGTTCGAACCGGAAGAGAACCGGAGTTACCGACTGCCTGCAGAGTAAGCAAGCTGAAGTGGCAGTGGGCTGTCCTTGTTTGTCGAAGGACCGATGGCCGGGGGAGCAGACGAGTCCTGGAGTTTAGACCGCGTATCGACAAGCATATTGTGGGACGACCCCCAGCTAGATGGACCGACGACCTTAAAAAGGTGCCTGGGACAGACTGGATGCGGAAGGCGGAGGACAGGGTGTTGTGGCTCAGCGTCGGAGAGGTCTATGTCCAGCAGTGGACTGTTATAAGCTGAGTTCATTGATTGATTGGGGTTGGAACTCTGATAGGCGCTTTACTTTGTGTAAATTATTTCAACACCACTGCTCGCAAAGCGATGAAGGAAAACATCGTGAGGAAACTGGCATGTCCTAGAACCAAAAATTCGAAAACATGACTTCTACCGACCCGCACTAGGCCCGCGTGGTGGACACTCCCACTCACAGAGAGGAGGCCTGTGCCCCAGCAGTGGGAACATTATAGGCTCATTATGCTTAGCCCAACCCCACCTCGCATGGCGCGGGCTTGCCGTCGGTGAGCAATGGGTAGCTCACCGTCCGGTAAGGACCAGGCCCGGGTCGACGGCACGTCGTATTCCACGCGCACCTCAAAGAGATGTCGTCAGCAAAAATGTAGGGGTCCACTAGGGCCGATGCCTGCTGGGGTCGCGAGAAAGTACTAATGGGTCACCGAGGCCCCTGGCAACACAGGCAATAGGAAGGAATACGGGTGGGTTTTAGTCAGTAAGAGTCTGACACACCCTCCCAGCTCCGCCCAGAGCGGGAGAAGTTATTTGATGATTTCCCATCCAAAAAAAAAACCCCACCTCACACACATCTTACTTATTCTTGTTTTGAGGCTAAGAAAATTAAGTTAATTAATCATACTTTCTATTGGTGGATATTTTTCTTGGACACCGCTTAGCTTAGCTTACCCACGCTGTGAAAACATAGCCTTACATGAGTGTGTGTGCTAGTTAGCTGCGTATAAATCCTTATAATACCTACTGGTTTTATATCCCGCTAGCTAAGTTTGTTAGTGTTTGATCTATTTGCCTCGTTTATAGGTGGGATTGTGGCTATCGTTTGTGATTTAGGCGATTTGATTGTTGATTTATTTGGCTGCAGAGGTGTTAATGGGTTTTTTCGGCGTGTGCTCTGAGGTTTTACTCTCTAAGTTTGTTAATGAAGATAAGGACCCGTCCGAAAGTAGATGATCCGTCAAAACAAGTGACGAAAAAAAAATCGGACGCCCAAATACATATCGGGAGGGACAACTGTCAAAACGTGTTGTCATTCATACTTAGCTCGGGTTCCGAATTAATCCAAATCCGAATCGAAATCCGAATTAAGACCGTAAGTGATACAGAGTAGAAAATGGCCGTACCTTCGGGCGAAACTACGGATTTCGTGCTTTGGGAGTAGACACCCAGATTCAAGTTAGGCATGCAAACGCAATCGATGATCTCATCGTCAACTTCATAAGAGATTAGTTAGATATTAGCTTTATCAAATTGGACGAAGAAAAGCACGAGCAGTAAAAATAAAGAAATATTTTATAGCTAGATTCGTTGCAGAAAAGGATGAGGTAGTAAATTTTCCAGAAATAAAATTTTCAGAGCGAGTTACTTATTTCAAGAGAGAGAATAATCCTCAAATATTTTAACTCGATTAGATTGAAGCAAAAATGAAGTCGTGACCTGAACTTTGTTTATCTTTCTCCAATATCTGGATTTACCGAGAAAGGTACAAGTTAACACCAAGTCCTATTCCAGATGTTGCAAGTCCGGATAAATTGCTGTAATCTCACCGACGCACACTGGTCCCAAATGATAAAAAAGGGGACATTAAGAAATTTTTGACAAAAGGTCAACCGATTCAGCTTATTTTTTTTTGTAGACAGCTGATGCAATTACAAATCACTTTTGTACATTAAGTTTTTGCCAAAAAAGCCGTATTTTCAGAGAAAAAAAATATTCAAATATTTTTTGTATGAAAGAAATCCTAATTTTGTCTTTATCTTCCAAGATTCAAACGTATTCAAAATAAAACTTAGCGCAGCTTGTAGAGGGGCTAATTTCTCACTACTTTGTCATAGACACTCAACTGCGATTTTGTGCTCCTTTTGAGTTACATGCACTTTAAATATTTTTTGTATGAAAAAATCCTAATTTTGTCTTTATCTTCCAAGATTCAAACGTATTCAAAATAAAACTTAGCGCAGCTTGTAGAGGGGTTAATTGTTCATCACTTTGCCATAGACACTCAATTGCGATTTTGTGCTCCTTTTCAGTTACAGGCACTTTAAATTTTTCGTTGTCGGATGAGCTTTACTAGTTTTTTGTAGACAGCTGATACAATTACAAGTAACTTTTAAAGATGTAGTTTTTGTTAAATAAGCCGTATTTTCAGAGTTAAAAAAATAATTCAAAAAGTATTTCTAGTTCTGGGAGTATTTGTGGTAGCTTCTGATGTAGATGCACCCGCTTCCTCTTCGTACGATAAATTATGCTCTTCTACGTCTACTGAAATGTCCTCTATGGTATATTCTGGATCAAACAACATAGGAAAATTCACAGAAGTTAAAGTTGGCCACAAAATTTTAGACTCCAACCACTCCTTGTTTTTAACACCAAATCTTTCGTTTCTACCTGAATTGTCCCATCTTCTAGCTAGGTTTGACGTATAATTTTGGCAAAACTTTTTGATAATACTGAGCTTTTCGTTTGGAATTTCACTTGAAATACGATTTATAATGGTTTGACACAGTAAATCACTATTTTTAAGGCACCCACTATTACTCAAAAAAGAAAAAATGTCTAAATTAGTCACAAATGTAGTCATTTTGATACAAAAATGTTACAGGCAAATAAATAAAAGTTACAATGTGGTGATAGTTGATAAAAAATTGTGTTGTTTTTACGAGCACAAGACGCGTAATGAACAAAAACGGGTTCCGCTTGCCCTTATACTATTGATATATGACTCATTACCCAACTATCCCGTTACTTAATGGGGTAGTTAGATAATGAGCCAAATATTCTTGCAATTTGGATGAGTCACGAGAAAATAAAACATACTAAGATGTGCTCCTACATAAATACCGCAAAACTACAAAGGGAATTTTTAATTGCAATTTATGTACCTATTCATCATTCAGCGTTTTCGACGCGTTCGACTAGATGACCAAATAGAGCCGAAATCGTCACTTATAGGGTAATTAAGCAATGACCCTATACAAAAAAAAATTTACATACGAGTCACACAATAACTTACCTGTACATAAACATGTCTGAACACGTTTTGAGATTTCCTTGTTTGTTTATTTGATACTGATAATTTCATATATTTGTAAGAGTTACTCTACAAGCTGCGCTAAGTTTTATTTTGAATACGTTTGAATCTTGGAAGATAAAGACAAAATTAGAATTTTTTTATACAAAAAATATTTAAAGTGCCTGTAACTCAAAAGGAGCACAAAATCGCAGAAGAGTGTCTATGACAAAGTAGTGAGCAATTAGCATCTCTACAAGCTGCTTTAAGTTTTATTTTGAATACGTTTGAATCTTGGAAGATAAAGACAAAATTAGGATTTTTTCATACAAAAAATATTTAAAGTGCATATAACTCAAAAGGAGCACAAAATCGCAGAAGAGTGTCTATGACAAAGTGGTGAGCAATTAGCTCTTCTACAAGCTGCGCTAAGTTTTATTTTGAATACGTTTGAATCTTGGAAGATAAAGAGAAAATTAGGATTTTTTCATACAAAAAATATTTAAAGTGCCTGTAACTCAAAAGGAGCACAAAATCGCAGAAGAGTGTCTATGACAAAGTGGTGAGCAATTAGCACCTCTACAAGCTGCGCTAAGTTTTATTTTGAATACGTTTGAATCTTGGAAGATAAAGACAAAATTAGGATTTCTTTCATACAAAAAATATTTGAATATTTTTTTTCTCTGAAAATACGGCTTATTTGGCAAAAACTCAATCTATAAAAGTGATTTGTAATTGCATCAGCTGTCTACAAAAAAAAAATCAGCCGAATCCGTTGACCTTCTGTCAAAAATTTCTTAATGTCCACTTTTTTATCATTCGGGACCAGTGTGCGACGCGACGCCCGGCGCCTATCCAACTCAAGGATTCCTTTCAGTCCGCTGATTTAACGAAACCGGTCGGTTTTGCTAGCTATGCCTATTGTCCGCCCGTTATTATTAGTGCTTCATGGGTCAACTGTTTCATAGCAATGCAGGGACCCGTACATTGCAAAGAATTGAAATCCGCCTTCGTAATGACCTACTTTTGGTACGCGACAGTAACTCGAACGAAAGTGCAGTTGAAACGCCCTATATTCTTTAAGGGGACTACAGGACCTAAACACAAATTTTGTAAGTTTTATAATGCGTAAAAGTATATGATCCACTGATATTCTTAAGGATATATGATAGGTAGATAGTGTGTTTAAAACATAATATAACTAATTTGATATGATAGAAAAAATCACGAAGATACCTCGAAAAAATTTAACGATTAAAAACCATACTACGAGTAATATACATGCAATTATTCTGATTTTATGTCAGATTATTCTACAAGCAACATATTAGTGTTTGAATTTTTTTCTCCAATCAATAGATTTTTTGTAAATTACAAGCGTTGTGTCATCGCGCTTCTCTTTCTTTTCCATGCAGTCCGACAGTGACCGGGGTTTAGGTATTGTCAGCCTCTTAATCTGATAATGTTATTAATTTATGATTTTTGATAGGATATGAGAAGGTTTATCGAATTTCAGATTTTCGTGGAATCGCTGATGTTTATTCAAACCGGACGGCGACAGTAAAGCTGAAACATGGTGTATGGGCATCGTTTTAAAATTGGACGTAGTTCCCAAACTGATAGCAATAAAAAAAGTACGTCACGAAATTTTTGCTAGCTACTGCATGAATTTGGTGCGCCAACAAAAATGGAGATTTTTCGCCGATATTTTGCCGTGTAATATCTGCCGCGTTCCCGGGCTCTTGCAGCGATTGAAAGTAAATTATCTATGGTTGCTAGTTTTTTGCTGGCGGTCGGCGCAGGCTGCGTTGTAGTGCTAATTGTTTTCATTTTTTGAGCGGAGTGCGCGCACTGAGCTTTGTGGAGAGACATTTGTCCCGTTTTTATCATTGTGTGGTTATTTATTCGGTGACCAGCGTTCCGCGGCTTGCGGAATTCGATTTTGGATTAGGCTTTTTTGGTAGAGATATTTTGGTCCGTTTTGTGAAAAAGTTTTATCAATTCCTTTTACCATCTGAAACCATTGAATTCGACAAACAAATCAATCGAAAGCAATCGCCTCTGTGACTTTATGTTTATTTAAAATTATTTACCGAACATTTTATTCATGTGCTGTTTCTAGACGGACTCATGTTAAATTTTTAATGCAAGAAACGCGACTTCGAGGCCGCTGTAATGGGAGAGTAAATATCGCAGTGCTCCTTATGAATGAATAATAAATATCGACCGTCGGTGCTACGCTGCAAATACAACCACCGGGAATTCGCCTTCTTCGCTATTTTGCTTGGATTTAGATTTGAAACACTCACGAATTGACCGCTACTCGTATCGTATCTGAAAGATTTAACAGTTCCTTCAACCGAAATAAATAGCGATGAGCCATCGCCAGATAGTAGCGGACGGAAACTCCGTAAATTCTCAGCGCTATATTGCAGTCCAGTGCAATAATATAATATCTAGTCTAGAAATATTTATCCAGACAAGTTTCGAGCGCGGACTGAGTTGCCGTCATAAAAGGTTTTGTAGTTATGTAATTTAAAAAAAATAGTTTTAAACGCGGGCCCGTGCTGGGAAATCCTTTTTGCTCTCGCTTCGTATTTGGGTAGTGGAGGTCCGCTGTTTGTCGGAAGGTTGCGTTAAATAAAACAAACATTGTTTTCAACGCCGCACGGTTTCACGTTAATTGCGCAGAAGTGTTTAATGAACGCTTGTTCATCGTGTTTGCAGGCTGAGCTATTTGCCGGCCCTTCTGCACTCCCTTCAAAAATAATAAAGCCTTGCGGGTGTCAGCGGCAGTTCGCTCTGGATGACTGCACGATTATTTCCCGTTCGCATTATGATCAAAAAGGTGTACGATGAAGGCTATGGAATTATGGAGGCACGACAACTGTAGCGTGGTGTGAAAATAAAAAGACTTGTCACATTTACGACCTGTGCCGGGAAAATGTTAGTACTTGTCTGTGTAATTTAGTAAAAGTACAGCCTTATCTGTTGCAGACAGTGACAGGATGAAATATGTGTGTGATATTAGTTTGTTTGTTTATGTATATTTTCGTTTTTAAAAACTGCATAATAGAATAATGCCTTTTATCTTTCAAAAAATGTAGATGGTGCCGTTGGGGCAGAAAATTACGCTTTGTGCACATGTATTGGCAAGTCTAGCACAAAATCAAAACCATTTATGTCTACAGAATATTCTCCGTGACGCATTTGTGCTCATAAATTTATCAATACGGATGTTATAGTAGGAAATTTTCACATTGTGTTCAACGCTTTGAGAGTCAATCGACCGTTGGACTCGCATCGAAACCACGCCGAATAAATACACCTCATAAATATTTAACTTTATGAAAAACTTACTACAAAATATTGTTAATAATATAAATCCTTTACAATCGCTGCATTATTTATTATAGATAAATATTTGATTTGGGGTATTTTGTGGTTAAGTGATTGAAATAACTATTGATTTTCATTTCAAAGGTTTCATTGGGGTAGCTCATCTCCTGTGTATGAACTAAATACAAGATATGAATATTCATATCTTTATTTACATTCCATAATGTTTAAAGGTGTCACAATGGCTTAAGCTAAGGACCATATACGGACCCTGTATAGGGCACAGACAAAAAGTATAAAATTAATTGCTAAAATAAAAAGAAAATTAGGAAATAATTAACAATTTTTTAATGTTATTGACAATCATTGTGTTATTTTATAGGTACATATAATTATCTGGTAAGGTCAATATAATATAATATAATATAATATAATATAATATGATATGATATGATATGATATAATGTAATATAATACCATTCATTCGTGCGGCTTACCATTGTTACATATAGAGAGAGATATAAATTTTTTTCTCTCTGAATTGTCTCTAAACCTTAAACGTTTTTAAATTGTTTGCTCTAGCATATTAACTAACAATACTATATTTGCAATACGAGCTATATATGTATATATATATATATACAGGATCACTGTACCTCTTTCATACTACTTGTTTAAATAGAGTAACTATGTTAGTAAAACAAGTTGGTAAGAAGTAGATAACAGAACATAACATGGCATTACAGAGCGGCGAATATAGAAAATAGTACCAGGATCTAATAAGCAGTAAGAAGTACAAGATATTTTTGTATCAGATACAGCTGTACCATATTTTAAGAACTGTATTAGAACTAGTATATTTTTCGTTACGAATATTGTGCATGGAAAATAAAATAAGGATAAAAGAGCAGTGTACTTTTCTCTTGTCACGAGTTAACTGTTTTTTAAAACTTTCTATAGAAAACAAGAGTTTTTTTTTATGAAGAACCCACCCACATGCAACAAGGAACCAAAGATAATTAAAAAAAATAAACACCATTTACATAAACAACTACACTTTTTAGGGTTCCGTACCTCAAAAGGAAAAAAACGGAACCCTTATGGGATCATTGCACATAAATCCATAAAATGCAGTATCTGGCACTATATGGCAAAGTAATCTTATTATAATTATTAACAGTTTACTTTCTACACACGATTTTATTATAAAACGTTTTATATCGAAACTGTAATTGTGTGGGTTGGTGCCCTTTTGCATAAGTACGTCCGTTCATCAGGCAATAATAATCTTTGCCGAGAGCTATTTTCCTCATAAAAATATATTTCATTCTTCCCAGCTAAAGCACTAGGAAGTGGTGAACGGCCTGAAAAAAGAAAGACTTGGAATCAAAGCTATTTTTAAGAAATCAGGCACGTGTAATACTGAGCGTCTACCACGAACTATCGCGACTAAAAATAGGTTAAAGTTCTTGAAAAATCCAACATTTATATCGTACCGAGAATATCCCTGACTGACTGTCAATTGCTCGATACCGTAAGATAGCCAACCCCCAGAATTGGTAACTCTGTATGAATCGCTTAGGTAGGTAAAATACTTCTTGTTTCAAATACCAGGACCCATTCTTTGAAATTGCTTTGCGCTTTGCACTTTGCATTTCCACCTCCCTTTTTGTTCTTGACTTTCAATTTAACTTTTATGGTTTCGAAGAGTTTGAACTTAGGAGTGTTGGTAGTAGGAGCGGATGTTAAAAATCGAGTGCTTACGTAGTGTCGAGATTGTGTTAGTGTCACATATGGCTCAGATATTCTGAGCTTTTCTTTTTTTGTATCTTATTTTTTGCCATCTGGTGTAACTATTAGGAAAGGGACGTGCGCATCATTCATTAGTGATCGATTGGAATTAGGGAATACATTTTTCTACACATACATACATAAACTCAAGCTGGGGCTTGTGGCTAAGCAATAACGCTTGCCGCGGTTGGTCCGTGGATGGGTCACCATCTTTACATACCAAGACCCCTCCGGGTCTCGGAAAGCACGTTAAACCGTTGGTCCCGGCTGTCATTTGTAGATCTTTGACAGTCGTTACTTATCGTCAGAAGCTCGAAAGTGACAACCAGTCTTACCTAGGAGTATCGTGTTACCCAGTAACCGGGTTGTGGAGGTCAGATAGGCAGTCGCTCCATGTAAAATACTGGTATTCAGCTGTATCCGGTAAGACTGGAAGCCGACCTCAACATAGTTGAGAAAAGGCTAGGCAGATGATGACATACATAAACTCACGCTATCTTCCGATGGGGGTAAGCAGAGACTACAGAATGCTTCCTGCTAAGATCCTTTGCATTCCTACCCCTTTTAATGCCGATTGCGAGTATTACACACCTGACCTTTCCGTAGAACATTACCGATAACTTCACTATATGTCCTTCTAGGGGGGGACGCCCAGCGTTTCCACTCACATTACAAATACTTACAAACATATTTTTTTCTAGTAACGGGAAAATGTAAGTAAACAATTCAGTTTCTGGCTTATAAAACAGAAATTTGACTTTGAAAATAAATAACACCTGCCCATCCTGGTGGCATTTCGCCAGTATTGGCATAATACGTGTTTATTATTCAAAATGCGAAGACGTGTCTTGTCTGTTACCATATCATCGATCTTAGTCGGAGGGTCGTCTTCAAGCCTGTTTGCTTAGGACGGCTCCATGTCCTCACGGTTACACCAAATATTTGAAACTGTTGATAGCAAAACGCTCATCAGGCTCGTATGTTATTCGAGTGTTCTGTACACGGATGTCTATGGTTCTGTATGTATTGTGTTATGGATACAATGGTTGTGGTGATTGGGGATGTGTGGTAATGTTGCCGTGTGTTAGTTTTTTTTTTTTAATAATTCAGAATTTTTATTTCTTTTCCGTTTTGGGTTCCGTACCTCAAAAGGAGCAAACGAAACCCTTATAGGATCACTCGAGTGTCTGTCTATCTGTCTTTTCGTCTATCACAGACAATTTGATCCGAATCTACTGGACCGATTTAGTTGAAATTTAGTGCACATATGAATTTCTGTCGCCCAAACACGGACATGTAACGTAAATAAATGAATTTTCAATATTTGGGTCACTTTTGGGGGGCAAATTAGAAAAAGAAACCATAAAGTTTTGCAAACTGTACCGTGTGTCATATCAAATGAAAGTGCAAAGCTTGTTGTGAGGGTCTCAAATATTATGTCATTATATTTTTATCATTTTAAACTAAACAGTTTTAAAGTTAATTAAGAAAATATATGAAATTTGACCATTCCCCGCTCATCTCCAAAAATCATGAGCCTAAAATTTTGAAAAAAAAAATACAGAAAACAGATCTTTACATAAAGATTACGGAAAAACCTATAAAAAGTCTATGGTGTTAAAATAATACGGTAAATCTCTCAATATTGTGCGTACAACCTTACATTTGCAGTTGGAATGTATAGGAGTCTGTGTGTGCACATGTTATTCAACTACAAAGTTAAGTTTGTTGCTAGGATAAATTAGTTATCTTGGGATAAAAAACGTGGTAGATAACATAACACGCAAACCTTACTACGCGAGTTCAACTCTCACTTGTCCGGTTTTTTGATAGCAGTATATACGTTACCAAAAACTAGGGCATAGGGTACAAACGACTGTTTGCCAAAATATAAAATGGTCAGGTTCAAGAAGAACTCTCTGGTGAAGTCAAAGGCATACGTAAAGGAGAAGCCTAAAATCGGAGACAGTTTGATCTATTCTTGAGTTGTTATCAACCATAGTTTCTTTGTAGGACACTCACTAGTTGGAAAAGGGTGGCTGGTTTTTTTTTTACTAGAAATATAATCCAATAAAAAAAGTGTTTTTCGCAGTGGCGGCCCAGTGGTAACGACCACTGGGCCGCCACTGCTCTCAAAATCAAAGTGTATTTTGGACGAACTCTAATCAGTCTCAAAGCTTTGGTACCTATGTTTATTCATAAGTAGGTACCTTAGCAACGCATGAGTTTGTCTGCCTCGGTCTAAAGTTGTTGATGAATATATGCATGTACGGGCTTTAGCTCGATTAACCATCATTGATTGAATACTTCATTCAGCCATTTGCATTTCTAATTGATGGTTTAAAGTTTGGATTTATTCATTTTCTTTTAGAAAAATAAACAGCAATAAATATTATAAATTAATTATGAGCGCATGATTAATTTAGGGCTCCGTTCACTAAATATTAAAGTATCACTATTTAAACATTATCGAAATTTTCTCTATAAAAGCTTAGGGGGAGTTGGGGCAGTTTGATACGGTTTTTTTGTTTCGCCACTAAAAAACACAGACATAAAGTAACTGCAAGAAAAAAATAATTTTCCAGGTCGAGTATGTATCTGGGTACAAACGTAAGTATACATTTCTCTGCAAAATGGCACGAAATTTTTTTATGACTCTTTTTTCTGAAAAATGGGTTTCGTATCAAACTACCCCGTATACGGGGTGCATTTATACATACCAGGGGCACTTTGATTCGCATATATCTTCTTACATAACATATATAAATTTATTTAGAAATAAAACAAAATACATGTATTTATTCGTTTTAAACTTTATTTATGAATTAATCCCAGTCTTATTCTCATTTATCACAAATTAACTTGGTTGAGTAGCAAAATATCTATTCTTACATTTATTTAGTAACAATTATTTTTATTTCTGACATATAATTATGTATAGTCTATATAATAATATCATAGAATATTAATCTAAATGAGATCTAATTCAATCAGTCTTTTTATAACATAAACAATTATTTAATTTAAATAATTTAATTAACGGCCGCGACTTACTAGTTGTAGGTCGTAGGTTCGAACCCAGGCATACGCTTTACTTTGTGTAAATTATTTCATCATCACTGCTCTCAAAACGATGAAGGAAAACATCGCGTGGAAACCGGCATGTCCTAGAACCTAAAATTCAATATTAAATAAATACTGGAAGTAACCAGGAAAATATGATTATTTTATGGAGTAATTCACAGTAAGTGGAGTAAGTATATACTCGTACTTACTGTATCAATAATAACACTGCCGAATTATACACTTTGCAAGTTGACGAAATTTTTTTTGCGTGCTATAAAAACGAGTTCGTACTTGTTAAGTGCGACAAAACGACTGAGCGATCCACCGGCAGCTTATAGGGCGCGTCGGTAGTATCTATGTGTGAGTGACTGAAGAGTAAACTACCGTTCGTTTAGTTTCAATGTCTGACGTATCTATGTGCCCCGTGTATCAATGTACCCTCACTCCCCCAAAATATTTTTTAACTCTATCTCTGGCCACTTATGTAATAGGTACTTACTAATTCCATGCTTGGCACACACTGACCCACACAACAATACAGGCTGAATAAAAAAAAGGAGTTTACGGCAAACTGTCAGAAATATAAACAAAACCAGCCAATTACGTGCTCTAAACACACCAAAATATGTAATTAACCGAGCTGTAATTGGTCGAATCATGGTGGAGCAGGATAGAGAGAATATACCTTGTTCCCCCGAGCGAATAACTCGCGGCCTAATGAAATTGGCTACGGAAATGTAAATTACGGAAAAGGCCTTTGTTTATTTAATAATAGGAACCAAATAGTGGCGTTTGTCTAGGGCTATTTGGCGAGGATCGCGGCATTTTTGTTAGGGTAATCCGTACCGCACGACAATTTAATTGAAAACACCTCGAGGAATATAGAATAGAGGTGGGATACATACTGTACCTACTTGGAAGTATTTATTTTTTCGTGAATACCAGACAAAAAGTTTCATCGTTGGTTTTCATGCAAAGTTTATTGGTTTGCAGCTGGATGAGTGTAGACTTTGATGCAGTCGTATATAATACGTTCAGAGAAGCTCGTTCAGCAGTGGACTGATAGTACTGAGGATGACAGATGATCATACTGATGGTGGACCAAATTTTTATGAGTAGCCTCAATTTTTCTATTTATATTTTTAAGAGCATACCTTACATTCTCTGCGTCGCATCGGTACAAATAGTAACACAAAAGAGCAAGATATCCTGCATCGGAGAATTACAGACACAAATAAAATACTTCGAAACATCGTTAGCGTTGTGTGAGCAATTTATCTGAAGATGTTACATTAACACCGCTTGCAATAATGTGTAGCAGTTTGTAGTACCATTTAAAGATCACGTTTCTTTGTTATTGTAGCTATACCTACTGGTCCTAACCAGTAGGTATAGCTAAGAAAGCAGTCCCAGCTTCTGTTGTTCCTGTCCAGTACCTATACTGGACAGGAACAACAGAAGCTGGGACTGCTTTCATATCGACGTTTTACAAAAGGTCGTAAGCGATGAATTATTCATGGTAGGTAATTATGGTGAATATTAGCCAGAGAGCAGAGAGCAGCGGTGGCCCAATGCCGACTTACGTGTCGTGGGTGCGAACCCAGGCAGGCCCTGATACTTTATGTAAATAATTTCATCACCACTACTCTTAAAACGGTGAAGGAAGACATTGTGAGAAAACTGGGATGTCCTAGAACCAAAAGTTCGAAGACATGTGACGTCTACCAACCCGCACTGGGCTCGCGTGGTGGGTTACAGCCGACTCCCTCTCGAAGAGAGGAGGCCTGTGTCCCAGCAGTGAGTGGGAACATTATAGGCTGATTATGCTTATGCTATTAGCCAGTTAGATAAGTTTTTAATGGATTTGGCCCAGGATGCGCCTGGCGCATTGCAATGAAGTATCGTAACTCGTGGATGCTTTTAATGCTTCATCAAGAACTCACTTTGAACAATCACGTCTGTAATCCCCGAAGGTTTAGGCAGAGATGTCTCTGCCTAACTGACCTGATTACTAACCTGATTACAGGCAAAAAGTGGGTGTTACTGTAGGTACACACCTATAGTAACACCCACTTTTCGCCAGTTATGTTCAAGTCCCATGTTATAGGACTCACTCATTTTAAAATTAGAACAGCGGGGCAATTGCGTAACGTACGAGTACATATAATGACAATTGATCGCAATCGGTTTCATTTTGACAGTTCACCCACGTGCATTGTGTTATTTACATTGCTGAGCAGACGACGTTTTCAAACATATGAAGCAATGGATTAGCAATAACCTTCAAAACTCTTGGTTTGTGACTCAAACTGTGTTACGCAATTAGGGTGCAGATTAGTGTAGGGGTCCACTAGGGTGTAGGGGTCTACTAGAGCCGATGCTTGCGGGGGTCCCGGGAAAGTCCGAAAGGATTACCGAGGCCTCAGGCAACACAGGCAACGGAAGGAACACGGGTAGGTTTTAGTCAGTAAGAGTGTGACACCCTCTCGCTCCGCCCAGAGCGGTAGAAGTTATTTGAAAATGTCCCACCTAAAACAAAAAGCGCACATTTCAGATTTGCCAATAAGTATGAAAGAATAATGTAGCAGTTTGCACAATAGTTATAAAACCGAAATACTCGTAAGTATTAACATAGTTCACTCCTTACGGAGTAAAGATCTATAAACATTCCTATTTACATGCGATATGACTACGAGAAAAGTACGATTTTTGCGCCATTAGGACATTATCTAAAAAATAGTATAAATAAATATGAGTCCGTGTTTCAGCTACCTTCACCCACCCCATTTGAGCTATGAATCCTCAACGGTCTGATTTGCATCTCAAAGATGAAATCTGTCGCAAAGTGAAGTGATATTCTTATAGAAAGCATAATATTCCACCATTCGAAAAAATCAATAGGTTCCTGAGAAATATTTCGTAGATATTATATTATATATTTCATAGAATAATGATATCACTTGCACTGCGATATTATTGTGGAAATGTTGAAGAAATACAATTCAGTTTTTCCTTGTATTCAAAATAAAATTGTGTTTTAATGTGAATGAGATCAATACTTACTCGTTTCTTTTCTTGCAGTAGATGACTAAATAAAAGAATCAGGCAGTCAGTCATGGGGACTGGCGACAGAAGTGAAAACTTAAAACATTGGAATAACATATAACATATATATGTATATACATATATACTCTCTATATATGTATATACATATATAGAGAGAGAGAGAGCAGAGGCACAGAGAGCAGTGGTAGCCCTGTGGTAACGGCTGCGACTTACGAATTGTACGTCGTAGGTTCGAACCCAGACAGGCGCTTCACTTTGTGTAAATTATTTCACCACCACTGCTCCCAGAACGGTGAAGGAAAACATCTTGAGGAAACCGGCATGTCCTAGAACCAAAAATTCGAAGACATGTGACATCTACCAACCCGCACTGGGCCCGTGTGGTGGATTACGGCCCACTCCCTCTCACAGAGAGGATGCCTGTGTTCCATATATGTACACAGGCCGCTGCGTGTCACCAGTCTGGCACAACACGTCCCTTTAGCATGTCGGTGACGCGAACCCATCATTTTCCCCTATCAAAAATAGCTCAACGCGCCTAAAGAAGTTTTCTCTTCAAAAAGAACCTAACTAACTGATGCTGGAAACTATTTTGTGAGTATTAAAGGTAAATCAGGAAAAGCGAGTTATCTCAGGTCTCGATAAAAAGAACAACACATTAAATTGATTCGAGTAGATATCTACAATTGATTTTCTCTCTAACATTATAACACCAATTTTTCGAAGATTCAACAAGGAATTACGTTTCCAAGATCAAAGTAGTCGTATCTATTCACGACTAAAATATTTACAATATTTCAGTTTGAATGCCACCCCTAGGGGTTGGAGTGGCTGATTTACATGACAAAGTCTCTAAGTAACCCCCGAAGGATTTCGGCGATGCGTCTCCACTTTGCCTACGGCAAAATTCATTGGACTACTACCGACGCCGTGCGAGACCCGAATTTCAAACGAGCATTCGCTTACGCACATACGCTCTACGCATGATTTAATTAAGGAAGCTAGGTCATACAACATATAAAGAAAGATATTCATAAAACTTTGAAATTTGTGTGGTTGCACTGGGGTGCGTGCAGAAAACCTCCTCGTGTACCTGAGAGCTGCTCATTCCCTGCGAATATGATCGGGGGATCAAAGAGATGTCAGCACAAGTGTAGGGGTCCACTAGGGCCGATGCCTGCCGGGGTTGCAGGAAAGTCCGAAGGGTTACCGAGCCCCTTGGCAACACAGGCAACGGAAGGAACACGGGTGTGATTTAGTCAGTAAGAGTCTAACACACCCTCCCGCTCCGCCCAGAGCGGAAAAAGTAATTTGTTAATTTCCCACCCAAAAAAAAAAAAGGTGTTGTTGCACTTCAAAAATATTTTCGTAGACAATAGAAGCACGATATGTCTGCTCAAATCAGCTTTGTGCTCGCAACGCGAGTACAGTTCGCTACATAAAATCTCTTTTGAATCAAAATATCAAAGACGGGCCAAAGAGAAAATTGGACAAATTTTCCGGCTTTTAAGGAATCTCCGCTACAGAGTGCCACTAACGGAGGAAAGTGGGGAAAAATGTTTTCTTTCACAGTCCGATGAGTTGGCGTCGTAAACATTTTTTGACACGACATGTGCGAGTGTGTAATTTTCATGGCGTTTGTGTGGGATGTGTCGAGTTGTACACGTTGTAGTGACGTGTCGGGCAGATTAGACGCGACTCGGGTGCTAAATTTAGATAGTGTTGTGACATATTCGTGTACCAGCTACGTCTGGACTCGATCAAAATTGGCAGTTGTTTTGATGTCACTTTTTGATCGAGTGGAATGTTGAGTGGATTCGTCAATGAAACGTGTCTGATCTTTATCGTTACTGGCACATACTTACAGTGTTCATACAAAGACATGGTCTACTGAGCAGAGCTCAGTAACCATAGGTACTGCGTTCGTCACAGATTTATTATTCCTTTTTTTTCCTATTTTGAGCTAGTGCACTTTTGCTCAAATTTTAGGAGACGGATGTATCGTTGCGTCCCCATTATAAATCTACACGACAAAGTAACCAGACGACAAATAGCAACGGAGATTATTTACATAATGAAATAATAACATGCAGACATTATACAGATATCTGTCACTTTAGTTATACATTACAAAGCCCATAACATACCGCACTATTGTTTCCGCCCGCCATTCGGTACATTGCACTCATAATTAACGAAATTACATAAGCATTTTCATTTATTCCATTTTGCCGCGAATTCTCTGGCGTAAATGCAATATTGTCAGTATTGAACCAAGAATTTTTAATAATACAGCCTGTTATTAAAAAGAAACAATTAAAAAAAGGGGTTTAATTAAAAAATACAAAATGTTTGCTGCTCCTTTTCTCGATTTAGGTAAAAGGTTTAAAAAAGTTAAGCTAATTTGTTAAAGACAAATGAAATATGAAAGAGCTAAGTGAAAAGTTTTTGTTTTAAGATTTTGGTAGTGCGAAAAAGGTTAAGTGCTAGGTGCTAAACTGTCAAATGTTTCTTTATTTTCCAAGACCAGTCCAGAGAGACTAGTTATCCGATTGTTTATACATTAATTAGCTTCCGTAATTATTTTCATTAGGTACAATGAATCCTTGCGCCTAAAATATCGTCACACTCGTAATCACAGCAAAAGTTAAGAGGTGTCTTAAAACTAAGGACTTCTCTATGCCCCACCACAGTACACTAAAAACTATTCCAGCCCCGACGTGTGTTAAAAATTATGCACCCCAAAATGACCATTCCAACTGTTCAACCCAACACGAAAGGGTCGTGAATCACACGTGCTAAAATGAAAAGTGCTTTACTATTTTGAAAACGTGGTCGAAAGCTATTCCCTCCTTCCGGTTCAGTGGCCAACGAATGAAAATGGTGGGCTGCTTGTGTTTGCGGCCACTCTGGCGTCCGTTTTCATTTAGCAGCTAAAGGTTAGTTGGTTCGTTTGTTTACCTTTCTGTTATAAATAGAGTCGTTTAAAGGCGTCTGTGGTCATTGCGTCAATGTGACTGCCATTTGTGGTTGTATTTTGAGAGCTGCCTTTGCAATGAACGGGAAATGTGGTTTGTTAGTTGCAATTTAATGATTTGTTTTTGTGTACTGTTTTTTGGTTGGTGCTGGTTTTGTTTGTTAATGTAATAATTTTTGTGTGCTTTATATTATGTTACCTACGCAAGAAAATTAAAAAAAAAACTGAACATTCCGGGTAATGATTAATAACCACACTGTCTAATGCCTGAGAAGAAAAATCTGCGAAATAATCTAATGAAAATGTTTGAATGAGTTATTGGATAAAATGGAAACTATATGGCAATAAGAATTAGGTAGTCGGATATTTTAGCCGGATAGGCAAATCACGACAGAAAAATTGGCATAAAAAGCTATCTAGTGCGAGGTCTGTGCCGAACGGCAGGCACATTCCAAATTACAGACCCTTAAGACAAGGCGAAGAAATAAAACTGCAAAAACATTTCTCCGTTTTGACGATTGCTGACAGGGTATTTTCTTTTCTTTTATACGTTTTTGAGTATTCTAAAAGCATATTTTTTGTGTGTTGCCATTTTTTTTCTATTACTTTTTCAGCTGTGAATCAATCTGGCCGATGACATCGTTCTTCTATAGAGTCTAGATGTGAGTTGTGTTATTTATCTTGGTATGTGATTAATATCTGATTTTGATTTTCAATATGTGCATACAATTGGAAGACATCACCTTGAATCTTACTAAGGGGACTACAGGAACTAAACGTAAGTTTTATAATGCCTAAAAGTATATATTCCACTGCATCATCTCATCTGCCTTGCCTTTTCCCAAATATGTTGGGGTCAGCAGCTTCCAGTCTTACCGGATACAGCTGAATACCAGTATTTTACATTGAGCGACTGCCTATCTGACCTCCACAACCCATTTACTGGGTAACACGATACCCCTTGGTAAAACTGGTTGTCAGATTTTCGAGCTTCTGACGACCCGTAACGACTGTCAAAGATCTACAAATGACAGCCGGAACCAACGGCTTAACGTGCTTTCCGAGGCACGGAGGGGTCTTGGTGTGTAAAGATGGTCACACATCCACGGACCAACCGCGTCAAGCGTAGCTTAATCTGATCGATCGACTCGTGCGGCTGTTCTTACTTAGCCGCAAGACCCTCAATATATAATCCACTGCAGTAAACAAAATCAGAAAAATATATGATATTCTTCAGGTTATATGCTAGGTAGACAGTTTGTTGAAAACATAATACAACTAATTTGATACGACAAAAAAAAATCACGAAGATACCTCTAAAAATGTATTTTATCGATGTCGATTAAAAACCATGTTAATATACATGCAATCATTCTGATTTTTGTCAGATTATTCTACAAGCAACATATTAGCATAATAATGTTTTATTTTGTTTTATCCAATCAAGAGTTTTTTTGGTAAATAGATAATTGCTTCATATTTTGCAATAAACTACCAGCGTTGTGTCATCGCGCATCTCTTTCTTTTCTATGCAGTCAGACAATGACCGCGCTTTAGCTGTTGTCAGCCTCTTAAAGTGCAACGTAGGTATTATCGGGTACAATTTTTAGACAAGACGGACAAAAGAAAAATTAAATTATCAATACAATGTGGAAATAATACATAGTTCATAATTCTTGTAAGACTAATAAAATAATACTTCACTGTACCAAACTAGTATTAATATTTTTATACTTCTTCGTTTAATCGAAGAAGAATATTATGTTACTCAGTACAGTTTTACACTTAATATTATAAACGTCTGTACGACTTGACGATTAGAACACGAAGGCCATCTGCAACTTCATCCTTATGATTATGACGTTAGTCAATTGAGATACTTTAATTGTAGCAAAATAATGATACGTACTTCCATTTGCTAACTGACAAACTAGCTACCATTTAATACTGATAAACGGAATTACAATATAATAAAATAGAATAAGATTGTTTACATTAAATTATGCATTAATATTAACTGTGCAGAACAGTAAGCTTTGTAGATATTTATATTTTTTTATCTACCACTTTCATATTTTCCTTTGCAGCAATTGAATTCTTCTCCTAATGAGACGTAGAATGAGAGAAATCTAAAGTGCTTGGCTTGTTACTCATTATGATCCTATAGAGTCGATAATTCAATATTACAATTCTTTTGATATTGGCTCGAAGCAATCAATTTATGAAAATAGTCACCGTCTCTCGGGAAACAGATTAACATATTTTTTTCTAAATTGGCGAGGAATATTCAGATTCCCTCCAATTTTCTTGTGAAGGACACTCTATTGAAATTCTCGTTGATATTGAATATTGCGATCCGCCGGTTGTTGGCACGATTGCATATAAAATATACTTACCTAGAATTTTTGTTTGTGTATTGTTTTAAGTCGGGACATACTTTCAAACCAATTTTTATGTTCTTTGTTGAAAATTAATTGAGTTTCTGATTAAGTTTCCTATTTAGTTTTAGATCTAATGTGAACTTTGTTTTTCAGTTAATTGCTGTTAGAAGGTGGCTTTTATAATGTTATGTTTATTCTTAAGGTGCGTCCGCTGCTGTAGCAAGTGTAATTTTTTAAATTACGTTTTTGCCTATTGCAGGTCAGTGTCAGGTTGTATCTTGGTCAAAACATGATTCGCGACTATGACAGATATGTATTTACAGAATTAAAATCATTCGAATCATTAATCATTATAATTCCGGTAAAGAAAGAAACAGAAAATTTGAATTTCGCGGGCTACAGCTGTGGATTCCCCTTAAAACCTTTTGGTAAATTGTTTTATGAAAGAACATTGTATGCTAGCATGTGTATGCTAATTACTCACGTAATTAGTAAGCAAACAACTAATTAGAAAGCTAACGACGTGAAGTTGAATCTTGCTCTCAGATGCTCAAAGCTGTTCCCAAACTTTGGCACCTATTGGCGCTGGCATCTCGACTGAGTAACAACGGGCTTTAAAGTTTTGTTAAAAACATGAAGAGTTCAAGTTTTTCATGGTTCGTTTCATCCGTATACATTTTGGACAATTACTATTATGAATTACGTACCTACCTATAAAATATCTCAGTATAGATTCGATTTACTTACTATATTTAAAACACATCATTAATTTTACGAACGAACTGGTGCATCAAAATCAAAATATTTTATTTCACATAAACTTACATGGGCACTTAAGAAATGTTAGAAGCTAGGTGCAGGGTGCAGGTGTGGTCGACCTAGACACAGCCCAGGGTCAGGGGGCCTTGACCCTGGGTGTCTAGATCGACCACGGATAATTTTGACCACATGACCACCCCCTCCCCCTGGATCCGCCCTTGATCCCATTCTTTTTTCCATTTGCAGCCAAAAACACGATTCAATCATACTTAAATCACAATTTATTTGAAAAACAGATTACTAGGTACACGTCCTAGAATTAATTACATTTTTCGATTTCACAGAAGTATTGGGAACACCCTTTTCAATTAAAGAGTGTAGTCCTTAAATAATTAAGGGTCTACTCCACGTTATTGATCGCATTCTGTATTATGGGCGCTTAAGTTTGGGTTTTGGAATCTTACCAAATAAAACCTACGTCAAAGTATCTTGTAAATCTGGTGCTATAACAAATAAATCATTGTTTAGATATTCTGCTTAGGCAAAAAGGCTTTAGTGAGCAAGAAATGGCGCTCTAAAAACGTGGAATATTCAATCAATTTTCCGAGAGCAGTGGTGGCCCAGTGGTAAAGGCCGCGACTTACGAGTTGTAGGTCGTAGGTTCGAACCCAGGCAGCCGTCACCTCCTACGAAGCAGTAATGCTCGCGAAGGAGGAGGCGGGACGGTTGAGGGAAAGGCAAATTTCGTGCCCTCTCGCCCCCTAGCCTCCGCATGAGACGCCCTGGGCGTCGGGAATCCCGGGCGGATTTCCGGCCACCGTAGGCACGTCCGGTAAGGACCAGAACCGGGTCGACGGCGCGTTGTATTCCACGTACGCCTCAAAGAGATGTCGTCAGCACAAGTGTAAGGATCCACTAGTGCCGATGCCTGCCGGGGTCGCGGGAAAGTTCGAAAGTGTTACCGAGGCCCCTGGCAACACAGGCAACGGAAGGACTACGGGTGGGTTTTAGTCAGTAAGAGTCTGACACACCCTCCCGCTCCGCCCAGAGCGGGAGAAGTTATTCGATAATTTCCCACAAAAAAAAAAAAAGAAAAGACAGGCGCTATACTTTGCGGAAATTATTTCATAACCACTGCTCTCAAAATGGTGAAGAAAAACATCGTGAGGAAACCGGCATGTCCTAGAACCAAAAATTCGAAGAAAATGTGACATCGACCAACCCGCACTGGGCCCGCGTGTTGTATTACGGCCCACTCTCTCTCACAGAGAGGAGGTCTGTGTCCCAGCTGCCAGTGGGAACATTATAGGCTGATTATGTAAACAATTTTCCATCTTGACGATTATGATCATAATGAAGATGATTATGTTTCATGTAACTACTTTTAATGTGTTAAGTACAGGACTTTTATAATGTAGTCCAATCTAACCAATGAAACTTTTGTGCTAAGCCTGCTGATCGTGTTTAGTTTCCATGGTGAAACCCACCCTTAGTTTACGTATTTTTACGTAAGTAGGTATCACTGAAAGGTAGGTATCGCGTTGCCATTGAAAAGCGGTCAGTCAGGAAAATCTTATAATAGTAAAATCGTAGCTAGAACAAGTCCTGCGTGGGTTGTTGACAAGTTGATTGATAGTGAAAGACTCAAGTTTGCCGATACCGACGCCGGCCGACGGTCAGGCGTAGGATAGGCAATTAAATTGTCTAGACTAAGTACGAGTACATGTCACCACGGTCTATCACGAGAACAAAACATTAATCTTGTTACAAAAAATGAGATGTTAAAGGTTTTTAGAATATTTTCTGTAAACAATTATTTTTTATCGGTCGAGACAATATGTGATGTAAAATGTGGTGAGGTTCGCATTGTTTTTCGGAGAGTGGTAACAGATGGCGTTACTTGTTACGCTCACAGTTAAAATATTGTTTGCCTTGGAATATGAGCAATTTTATTTAAGTGTCTGTGTATATGAAACTGGTGAATAAAGTTTGTTTTTTAGGTCTTTGTTCTGAGAATTAAGTACCAGATTGTATCAGTTGGATAATGAGTATGTGATTATGTGATATATTGAGTATGTGATATTTAGGCTGATAACTTTATTGAAAATACTAAATTCTTTTGGACACGGTCAGCCAAGACCTTTGGTGGCCGAATGTTTGATTTGATTATCTGACCACCGAAAAAACGAATAAAAAGTGGTATGTGGAATGCATTTTGTTGCTCTTATGTGACTGCTCGTCCCCAAGTTTCTAACTGTGATTTCCCGAGAGAAATACCAGGCCAGCATAAGATTAAAGAAGCTACTAGGATATAATTAATTGACTAGGTACAGATGCACAGTAATGCAACCGCAGTCAACAATCAAACATTGATTTGTTAATGTGATAATGTGCACTGTGTAAATTCATTAATATGCTAATAATTAAGAGCTAAGCCGTGTCTTAGCATATGATTGGCTTGATTTATATTCCTCTTGTGTATGTCACAGGTATATTGTCAATATGGTTTGCATATGCCTACATGTTTACATCATTGCAATAAATCACTGGTAGACTTTAGTCTCCTAATTAACACAAGCATGGAATGCAGGATTAGTGATCCGATAATATTTTTCAGAACTCTATTTACGTATACTTAAATCGTTACTCCGGCGCACTCTGAGCAATCAGCCCAGGAACCACCTTTCTGAATGAATGAATGAATAAAATGAATGAATATTTATTTGTTAAACACAAGTACATACATTTAGTTTTCAATAACAATTCAATTAACTCTGTATGATTTGCCAGTGGCGTACAAATTTTATAGTTACATTTTATATGAATCAATTAAGTATCTACAAATTCGGTAAGGTACGTATAGTTTAGATTAATATTTAATTAATTAGTGTTAATATAAATAAATAAAATAAATAAACAAGTTACACATTAAACAACAAAAACACACATATTTATTCTTTAGTCAATTTAAATTAATGTTATTGCCATTAAGAAATTTATTTACAGTGTAATAACATTTATGCATTAGAAAAAGATATAATTTTCACGATTACGAGCTTTAAAAAGAAATTACAAAGCAAAAGCTTGTTGGGAATAGCACCCAGAATATTCTGGGTACTATTCCCAACAAGCTTTTGCTCATTAGAGCTGTCTAACATTTCCTGGCACATATAACGTTTTTGTATTGAGCACGTATCATGTATAATCAATCAATCTGCCTAGCCTTTTCACAACTATGTTGGGGTCAGCTTCTAGTCTAACCGGATGCAGATGAATAACAGTATTTTACATGGAGCTACTGCCTATCTGACCTCCAAAACCCAGTTACTGGGTAATACGATACCCCTTGGTATAAGACTGGTGGTCAGACTTTTGGGCTTCTGATGACCCGTAACGGCTGTCAAAGATCCACGAATGACAGACGGGACCAACGGCTTAACTTTCCGAGGCACGGAGGGGTCTTGGTATGTAATGGATAGCCACCCATGCAAAAACCGACCGCAGTAAGCGGAGTTTAACCTTCGATTGATCCGTACGGCTGTTACGACTTACCCACTAGCCCCCATTACACTACTCACTGACGCAGTGAAAAAAGTAAAAAAAACATAAAACTTCACTGATTCCGAAAATAGTGATTCTACTGCCATTGATTGATGATATTAAATAATTTAACCCCATTTGTTCTGACAATATAGCTGCGACATATATTATAGCAAGTAATCCACTTAGTTAACCCGTGTTAGCCAATATGTTTACCAACTAGTTTAACAATTTAGTGGTTAATAAAATTGTAGTTGATCCAATTATTTGGTACCGACCGGCGTCGGAACAACATTGGGTTGGTGTATAGAATATTAAATACTGTATGTTTAGATTTACATAGGCACCTTGTGTTTGTAGAAGACAAACTTAGTTGGGATTTCAGGGTAACTGTTTTCGTAAGTATGTGTGTTGTTACCTAGCTACATATGCCTATATGTAGCTACTAATTCTTCGGGAATGATAAAGATAAAGATAAATTTATTTGTTCAAACATGAGTAACATGATACATGAATAAGCACATATAGACGGAAACATAATTTTACTGGACCAAAATGTTTTGCCTCATTATGCGTACCAAATGTTTATATGTTATTAAATTGGCAATGATTCTTCTTCTAGGCCCTCTTATTGATTTTAACTACATTTTCCGTTCTAAACCGTCGCTGTTCAGTCACTACTCAGGTATACAATTTTCTCTATGTCTAATTGCTGTTAGGTTTTAACCTTAATTGCTATCAAAGCCATATTGAAATAAAATGACAAAAACCGGCCAAGTGCGGTCGGACTCACGCAAAAAGGGTTCCGGACCATTATCTATAAAAACGGCAAAAAAATCATGTCTGTTGTATGGGAGCCCCCTTAAATATTTATTTTGTTCTGTTTTTTTTGTATTTCTTGTTATAGCGGCAACAGAAATACATCATCTGTGAAAATTTCAACTGTCTAACTATCACGGTTTATGAGATACAGCCTGGTGACAGACGCACAGGCAGACAGACAGACGGACAGTGGAGTCTTAGTAATGGGGTCCCGTTTTACCCTTTGGGTACGGAACCCTAAAAATGCTAAAAAAGGTATTTTTTGTAAATTGAATTTTTTGTGAACTCAAAAGTGGCACAAAAGGTATCAACATCGTTTATCCTTATGAACAGACTCTTAATACTACGTATTTAAGTCATACTTAAAATAACTCTTCCTATTGGTATCTTTCGATAGAATAATAATATTTCTAGTTGTAAAGTAACCTAAGAACTTAGGTAGGTACCCGAAGTCAACAACAAAATACATATTGACTCAGAAGTCTCTACATTAACGATTGTAAGCCTTCTTTTGTATAAATTCTTCATAAATAATACCAGTCAATTCCCAATAACAACCGATCATTTAAAATAAGGAAAATCCAAACCCTTCGAATATTAAATCAAGTTCTTTTGAAAGCAAGCAAAAATACTTGTTACGTGAAATACATTCCGTTAATGTGATTAAGGAAATCTTCAAAGAACTTCATTTCAGGAAAAAATCCTTTTTATTGTATTTTTTAATATCGAAAGGAATATTTTTGTAAGCTTAAGCTTTTATACCCTCTCCTAATTTAATTAGGAAGTTTATTATTCCAAGTGCCGAAACGTGGACTCTGCCAGTCAGCCTGGTCCATAAATTCAAGGTCGCCCAGCGCGCTATGGAGCGGGCTCTGCTCGGAGTCTCTTTGAAGAATAAAATCGCAAATTAAATTATCTGGAAAAGAACTGGAGTTACCGGAGCATAGTAAACTGAAGTGGCAGTGGGCTGGCCATGCTTGTCAAAGGACCGATGGCTGGTGGAGCAGACGAGTACTGGAGTGGAGACCATGTATCGGCAAGCGGAGTGTGAGACGCCCCCCAGCTAGATGGACCGACGACCTTAAGAAGGTGGCTGGGTCAGATGGATGCGGAAGGCGGAGGACAGTGTTTTGTAGCGTAGCCTGGGAGAGGCCTATGTCCAGCGTGGACTGCTAGGTTGAGTTGATTGATCGATAATAATATTAGTTTAAAAAATTCACGGTTTTTTTAAATAAAATATTTTTTCAGGATCATTATGTAATTCCTGAAAATAGTTACTCCAAGGAAATGTCTTCATCTCAAAATATAAGTTAAAATCGTAACAGAAAAATGTCAGGCTAACCGTTTTGTTAGTTATGATATATACAGGGTCAATTTAAAGTATCTAGCTATTAAAGTATCTAGCTATAATAATATGTAAACACGAAAGAATAATAAAAATAAAAAAAAACAACTTTTAATTGAACTTTTGTTACTTTTTTTTTCTTTTTGGGTGGGAAATCATCAAATAACTTCTCCCGCTCTGGGCGGAGCGGGAGGGTGTGTCAGACTCTTTCTGTCTAAAACTCACCCGTATTCCTTCCGTTGCCTGTGATGCCAGGGGCATCGGTAACCCTTTCAGACTTTCCCGCGAAGTAGGACAGACGAACGAACTTTTGTTACTTGAAGTATGAGTTGAGAAAATCTATTTTCTTTTGTTTTATTGTGTTTAGGTATACCGTTACCTAAAAACAATAAAACAAAAGCACAAACAAACTTCACAGACGTGATGGGTACCGACCCATCACGTCTGTGAAGTTTACACAAAAAAAAACAGTATTTTTTTTAATTGATATTTCAAGTAATTAGACTAACTGCGGTCGATGGTATGATGAGATAATGGCATCTACATCGCCACATGGGAACTAAGCAGCACACTGACGTCACGCAAAATCCTGCATCGTGCAAGCAGAGTTTACCGCGCAACTAGCATATATACAACATCCCGACATCAACCGTCGCCGCGTCGGGCAGTTGCCCACCAGACACGACACCCGTCTGGTCGGAGGATCCTCCCTTTTCTATGGAGGATGAGTGAACTTTACACCCTGTTCGTCATACCTCTATAAACCCACAAAAAAACATCGAATTAGTTTCTTTTTTGTTTTACCATGTTTAGATATCGATGCCCATCACGTCTGCGAAGTTTAGCTAGCTGATTAAATTTGACCTTGTATATTTATTCCCAAACAAATCTTTCAAACCTACCGCAAATAAAAAACCTCTTTTAAAAACAGAATCTCAGCACAGAGAGGGTTAAGAGAACCGAGTTTACTTAGGGTTATTTGTACCCTTTCCTTCAGGCATTGTCAACTGAAGGAAATTGAATGACCCTTGTAACTATTGTGATAAACTTCCTTTGTAACTAGTTTCAATGTATGGATTTATATGCATAGTTAAGTAGTTCGGTATTTCTAGGGGCTATGTTGAAAGTTTGTTACGACGTGCGTCGTTGGCATGTTATGTATTTCAGATGATTTTGCGAAGTTATTGATGCATCAATTTTTGGGTATAGCTATGTCAAAAAGCTACCCAGGGCTTTTTTGACATTTTAGGGTGGACAACGTAATGAGAAATAGAAAATCCTTTCTCATTTCAGAGAAAAACAAAAATGAGACTTAAGAGTTTCGTAAAAATACATGGTTTTCCAGGATTGAACCGATTGCAAAACATTACCACTGTGTGAATTGAATTTGAAACGAGATCGAAAGATAAGTTAACTTTCACCTTCAAATTATGGACTGGAAGTTTTCTTATTTGGGATTTAGGTAACCTAATGATTTCATAATTGGATTGATACCAAAGGAGAAAAAGCGACGTGATGAAGACGATGAGAGGAAATAGGGGTTGTTCGAAAAAATCTGATAAAAACCGGCCAAGTGCGTGTCGGACCACGCACAATGAAGGGATCCGTGGCTGGGTATGTTGGGATGAATTTATCTCAAAAATAAACATAACATTGTAGTTAAAAAACATGTTCTCCCATACATCGATATACGTCACGGTCCTTTCTCCAACTGCAAATTTAAGTTGGTCGACTATTACTCATTAACTTGTAAATCCTACGTAGCTGTGATAGTTTTCCTTTTAATTTTGTTATATGTACTACTTACGTCACTTAATTTTTCACGTCTCCATACAACTACCACAACCAGTTACACTTAATTCTACCAAAAATTAGCATTTTAAAGCTTAATATTACACAGATAACTGAATCGAAAAATGGTTCTCAAAGACCCCCAATATTTTTGAACGGCCTATCCAATGATAATTCCACACTATGGGATAAACGGAAAAAAATATCATCCCCACTTTACATGCAAGGGAGAGGCAGTTACCCTACAATTTATAGTAGTGTCCTAGAAAAAAAAAATACCACTTTGTCGCCGTGATTAATATGTACACCCATGCCAAATTACAGCTTTCTAGTTCTAAACATCTCTTAGCTAAAGTGTGGACAGACAAACAGACCGACATGGCGAGAGTATAAGAGTTCCTTGTTGACTACGGTACCCTGAAGCCACTGCTGTGGCTGCCAGTTTATAGTGCCACTTACAAATTAAGAGCTCTGATTCGATTATTTCAATACTTAAACCCGAAATTCTAATATTAAATCACCGTAAAGATGTTTTTCACTTGACAATTGAGGTTAATTTTATAACCTCAATTTTTGCCAATGATTTTTCAGTTACAATTTAATAATGTTATCAAACAATAATTGTTGGAAAAAGTGGTGATATTTGAAGTTAAAACCATCTAAATACATATAAATGTGTTACTAATTCCCTTAAGTGAGTCATTGCGTACGAATTTAACTTGAACAGGATTTGTTTACACTTTTATCAAACACTTTTGGAACAGACTATAGGCTGCTTCATGAGTGATTGGACTATAAAGCAAACAGCTGTGGGAAGTGAAAAGAGTCGGGGGAGGCCTTTGCCCACCTGTGGGACAATTTACATTTATAAGTAAGAAACCAGCCTCACCAATTTCAACGCTGTCAATGATAGTTATAATTTACAATCAATAGATTAAGCATACAAGGCTCAAATTAATTCCAGGTTGCTTGGTTTGTAACAACAGTTCGGCGACACCTGTTCCCGTCTATATTATGTAACAACTTACATAAGCTTTGGCTTTTAACTCAAAGGCGTAACTTTGGCGGCCATATTGAAGCAACAGGTATATCATGTACTTACATTATTCTATTAGACTGGATAGATACGCTTTAAGGGATAAAATTAGGGTACATTTCGGGAAGGGACGACGGATGTAACTTTGGTTTTGTGAGTTTACTTTGGCTTATGTTTCGATATAGATATTTAATAAGTTTGGAGATTTTCTGTCTGTGCCCAAGAGCATTCCAAGAATTAGGGTGATGTAGAATATCTTTGCTCTAAAACTGGAATTATCTATGTTGCTTCCGATTTTGAAATCTGGCTTTGTCTTCTGCTTCTAGGAGGCAAAAAGCGGAGTCACTACTGCCACGGCTGCAACGAAAACTTAAAAAAAAACCGACCAAGTGCGTGTCAGACCACGCACAATGATGGGTTCCGTAGTTGGGATTACTTGGGACGAATTTATTCCAAAAACAAACTTAACATTGTAGTTGAAAAACCTGTTCTCCCATATATCGAAATAATCCACGGTCAATTCTCCAACTGCAAATTTAAGTTGGTCGACTATAACTCGTTAACTTGTAAAGCTTACTTAGCCGGGATAGTTTTCCTTGTAATCTCATTATATGTACTACTGCCATGAATTTTTTCACATCTCCATAAATAACCATTTAGCTGGCAGGGGGGGCACTGATACCAAAAATACCGCCCCAGGACCCGACGGCTTACCTGGGAAGGCCTTGGAGGCTCTCGGGCCTCGACTTAGGGGGCTCCTAAGCGCATGCATGGAGAGGGCCCAGTTCCCGCTTCGTTGGAAGACGGGGAAACTGGTCCTCATAAAGAAGGCAGGGCGCCCTGCGGACTCTCCGTCCGCTTATCGGCCCATCGTGCTGCTCGACGAGGTGGGCAAGCTCTTTGAAAGAGTCATTGCAGACCGCCTCGTCGGCCAGCTGGTGCGGGTGGGGCCGGATTTGGCGGAGAGCCAGTTTGGTTTCCGCAGGGGCGCTCTATGGACGCCATCATGCGCTGCGAGCCCTGACGACGGGGAATGCTGTTGCCCAGGGTGGGGTTTTCTTGGCGGTGTCGCTAGACATCGCCAATGCCTTTAATACCCTGCCCTGGAGTTGCATCAGGGAGGCACTCCGGTACCACCGGATGCCGACCTACCTCTGTCGTGTGGTCGAGGCCTATCTGACGGACAAGGCCGTCATCTACCCAGGTTACCAGGGAGTGTGGAACCGGCAAGAGATGTCGTGCGGTGTCCCACAAGGATCGGTCCTGGGGCCGCATCTGTGGGACATCGGATACGGCTGGGTGCTGCGCGCCGACCTCCCTAGCGGCTGACGACACTTTGGTCCTGGCGCAGGGGAGGTCGCACCAGGCGGCGGCTGAATTAGCGGCACGCGGGGTTGCGACAATTGTCGAAAGGATCCGGCAATTGGGACTCGAGGTGGCCCTGCACAAGTCCGAGGCCACGTGTTTTAACGGTAGGAGGGGTTTCCATCGGCGTTGAGTCGGCGATGAAGTACCTGGGACTCGTCCTCGACAGCCGGTGGAACTTTGTGGAGCATTTCCGACGTTTGGCTCTCAAACTGGAGCTGGCAGGCGCTGCATTGAAGCGGCTCCTGCCCAATCTAGGGGGTCCATGGCCCTCTACAGGGCTCCTGTATGGGCGCGCTCTCTGGCTTTGCGGCCAGCCCGCCGGTTGAGCGCGGCCCAAAGGGTCATGGCCATCCGGATGGTCCGGGGATACCGTACGGTCTCCTGTGAGGCAGCGAGCCTCCTTGCCGGATTGCTGCAATGAGATCTGGAGGCAAAAGTCCTCGCGAATGTATGGGAGTGGTCAAGGAGGCGAAACGCCGGGGTGTAACTCCGCTGTCGCGAGAAATCGCGGCACAGCGGACGGAGCTCCAGCGGGATCTCATGGCGACATGGAGAGTACGGTTGTCGCAACCCAGTGCTGGGCACGCCACGATTTCGGCGATAAGTCCTCTCTTTGAGGAGTGGCTAGAGAGGCGCCACGGCGTCCTCACCTTCCGCCTGACGCAGGTCCTCACCGGACACGGCAGCTTCGGGAGGTTCCTGTGTCGGATAAGGCGGGAGGAAACGCCAGGGTGTCACCATTGTGTGGATCGCCCGGAGGACACGGTGGAGCATACGGTGGAGGTCTGCCCGGCTTGGGCAGAGAACCGCCGTGTCCTCATGGAGGCGATCGGTGGCAGAGACCTCTCGCGTCCGGCCCTGGTTCAGGCCATGGTACGGAGCGAGAGGGCATGGGCAGCCGCGACCTCCTTCTGCGAAACAGTAATGCTCGCGAAGGAGGCGGCGGGAGGGTTGACAAATGGCAAATTTCGCGCCCTCTCGCCCCTAGCCGCCGCAGGAGACGCCCAGGGCATCGAGAATCCCGGGCGGATTTCCGGCCACCGTAGGACAAACAATATTAAATTCTAACATAAAATATATTGTAATGTTTTGCATGTCAAATGTCTGACTATGTATTAGGAACTTAATTACTCACTTTAAAACCAACACTGTACCAATACCTAATGCAAACAAAATGATTATGATATTGGAAGTCCTAAACAAAAGGGTTATAGATCTACATTAAGCCTTCACTTTGAAGGCTAGCTTTTAAACAAAGCCCTTAATAACGTACTTATTCAAGCAAAAATAAGGTCGACTGAAACGATCTCCTAGAATTTAGCTCATAAACATATTATTTTACATGAAGGCGGAATAATGGCTGAAAGCCTTCAAAACGTAATAGGTACCCAGTGCTTTTATATAACACATTTTTCCTTTGTGCGCGGGGGTCGCACTTTTACTTTTAAATTAAGTAATAAGTGGTCTTCAGCGGCTGAGTAAAGGAACACATGTGGTAGTGCCTTCGTGATACTCGTAGAGCCTAATGATGCGTACTGACTCTCTGGCCAAATCCAGAGAGTCAGTAGAGAGTGTTGTTGATTTGGTTTTCATTGCCTAGATTTATTTTTACAAAATAGGTGAGTAGAGTTTCTTTTATCACCTTGTTTTGTTTGCCAACTTGGCAAAATGGACCGAAAGCTACTTTGGAGACTACTTTAGTAGATACAATATATATTTCTCAATGCGTTTAGGAAATGTTGGTAATAATACTCGTGCTGCGAAATCTTGCTGTTGGTTTTTCTCACCGTTCTAAAAATGGAAGTCAGCTTGGTTGGTAGCAGCTGAGAGAGTTCTAGAATGTTTTTAACTTCGATTATTTAACGGCTATGCATTTCTATAAGTAACGTGACTACCCCAATCAAATAAGGTAAACGTACCAATACTCGTCGAGTTTTGAATTTCACTGACTTTAAAGAACTGTTGTGTGAAAAATATTTCATGTATTTCTTTTTGCATAACGAAATACAAATTTTATACGTTATTCTAAGTAAGTATTTCATTTCTATAATTTTGAGTTTTAATAACATATTAAATAATAATAAGTACTTATTGAAGCAAATGTATAAAAGGGCGATTTGTACCAATAGTCGTCAGATTTGTATTATTACTCATCAAAAGGTCCCAGTAGTCGTCAACTTTTGATGCTAATATAAATTTTCAGATCTTGAACTTATTGTGTTCCACGCGCGCCTCAAAGAGGTGTCAGCACAAGCGTAGGGGTCCACTAGGCATCCGCTTATCGGTCCATCGTGCTTCCCGACGAGGTGGGCAAGCTCTTTGAAAGAGTCATTGCAGACCGCCTCGTCGGGCGGCTGGTGCGGGTGGGGTCGGATTTGCCGGAGAGCCAGCTTGGTTTCCGCAGGGGGTGCTCTACGGTGGACGCCATCATGCGCGTGCTCACGACGGGGAATGCTGTGGTCCAGGGTGGGGTTATCTTGGCGGTGTCTCTAGACATCGCCAATGCCTTTGAAGGCATTGGCGATGTCTTCAAAGGCATTGGTGACGTGTGGTATTGATACCACGCGGCACTCCGGTACCACCGGATGCCGACCTACCTCTGTCATGTGGTCAAGGCCTATCTGACGGACAGGGCCCTCATCTGCCCCAGTCACCAGGGAGAATGGAACCAGCGCAAGACGTGCGGTTTCCCACGGGATCGGTCCTGGGGTCGCATTTGTGGGACATCGGATATGATTGGGAGCTGTGCGCCGACCTCCCTAGCGGCGTCAGCGTAGTGTGCTACGCTGATGACACGTTGGTCCTGGCACAAGGGAGGTTGCACCAGGTGGCGGCCGAAGCAGCGCCACGCAGGGTTGCGACAATCGTCAACTGGATCCGGCAAATGAGACTCGAGGTGGCCCTGCACAAGTCCGAGACCATGTGTTTTCATGGTCCTTGGAACGCGCTACCGTTGGGGTCCCAAATAACGATAGGAGGTTTACATCGGCGTCGAGTCCAGGATGAAGTACCTGGGACTCGTCCTCGACAGCCGGTGGAACTTCGTGGAGCATTTCCGACGTTTGACTGGAGTGGGCCGGGGCTGCCTTGAAGCGGCTCAGTCTAGGGGCAGTCCATGGCCCTTTACAAGGCACCGGTGTGGGCGCGTTCCCTGGCGCGGTGGCCAGCCCGCCGGTTGAATGCGGCCCAAAGGGTCATGGCCATCTGGATGGTCCGGGGATAGCGCATGGTCTCCGGTGAGGCGGCGAGCTTTCTTGGCGGATTTCTGCCATGGGATCTGGAGCCAAAAGTCCTCGCGCACGTTTGGGAGTGGCACGAGGAGGCGAAATGCCAGGGCGTAACTCCGCTGCCATGAGAAATCACAGCATAGCGGATAGAGCTCCGACAAGATCTCATGGCGAGATGGAGAGTGCGATTGTTGCAACCCAGTGCTGGGCACGCCACAATTGCGGCGATAAGTCCCCTCTTTGAGGAGTGGCTAGAGAGGTGCCACGGAATCCTCACCTTCCGCCTGACGCAGGTCCTCACCGGACTTCGTGAGGTTCCTGTGTTGGATAAGGCGGGAGAAATCCCGGGTGTCACCACTGTGTGAATCGCCCGGAGGACACGGTGGAGCATACGGTGGATTACCGCCTTGTGGAGGCAATCCTCGTGGCAAATCCTCGTGGAGGCAATCGGCGGCGGAGATCTCTCGCGTCCGGCCCTGGTGCGGCTATGGTGCGGACCGAGAGGATGGGATGGGCAGCTGTCACCTCCTTCTGCCAATCAGTAATGCTCGCGAAGGAGGAGGCGGGACGAGTGAGGGAGAGGCAAATTTCCGCCGCAGATGACGCCCAGGACGTTGGGAATCCCAGGCGGGAAAGTCCGAATGGAATACTTCCCGCTACCCGCTGGCAAAACAGGCAACGGAAGGAAGACAGGTGGGATTTAGTCAGTAAGAGTCTGACACACCCTCCCGCTCCACCCAGAACGAGAAAACTTATTTGATAATTTCCCAACCTAAAAAAAAGGTCTTGAACTTAAAGTTCAAGATAAGTACATATAAAAAAATAATTATGAATGTCTTTGATATGAGTGGCAAGTCTCAAAAACAAAAGGTAGGTAGTGGTCAAGTCCTAATAAATTATTAAAGGTTTGTAAGCTGTTAGCAGACCAGGTAGGTAATAAAAACAGCAAGATAAATTAAATTCTAATATATTTTTGGTTAAAAATTTTATCAGAATTAATTTTGGTGTGAAAACGCCTTTACGTGAGTTCAATATTTCTGACAGACAAAAACATGTAAGATTTGAACCGCTAATAACGACGACACTTTAATTTCTACGCTAATAACTACGAGGCTTTAATTGGTACGCTAATAATTACGAGACTTTAATTGCTGCGCTAATAACTACGAGACTTTAATTGCTCGAGTAATGACTGGGCATTCAAAAGATAGGTCGTACTTGTACCAATTTAGTAAGTATGAATATGCAGACCCGTTGGTGGACGTGAGACATTTACAAAATTAATCCATCATGTATTTATGAACGATTTCAAAAGGGAGTCCCATACAAAGTTGGAAGTTCATAATAACCAATATTTAGATATTACAGGAATTGGCTATTAATAATTTAGATACAGAATGTTTGCTGTGTTAGGGCCTAGGCCGCCCAGGCTCAGACAGTGACGCATTTAAGGCTTTTAGGTTTAGGTAAACAGTAAACATGTTATTTGAGTGTAGGTGTTACTGTCCTCAATAAACAGTGTCCTATTTTCGGGAGATACAATTTTGTAGAGCACATTTTCTCTGGTAATTCCCTGTCAAATAGTATCGGTAAATATTTAGTATGAAAAATTCTTCTTTAACTAATAACGTTTTGTCAAGAATTTATTTTATTTCTTGTGCAAAATAATACATTATCTGTTTATCACAACATTCTGCTACCAAATTATATTGTCGTCGTTCGTTCGATATCCAGAAAAAAAACGTTACCTGAATATTTTGCCTAAAACTGAAAGTCAACGTCTTTGAAAGCAGATATTCGCCACTCAAGATCTTCAAATTGGCTTTTAAAGACATCGTCTTCAAAACATCCTATTTTAAAGGATCACAAGTTCTTCTTAAAGTTTGCATAAGCGTAATTATTCTTGACTTTCTTCCCACGCATTTTACCAAAAGGTCGAAAATATTTTGCCATTTTAAGGCCGAATAAAAGTGTCATCTAATATAATCAGAGAGCTTATAAAGACGTTAGCGAGCCACTGAAAGCAATTTTCATAGTAATTACCTGCGGAAGCAATTGGAGTACCTATATTTTCTTAAATTCTTTATAAAAACGTTGAAAAAAGGTATAGTTTGAAAAATGTTCGCTGGGCTTTATGATTATGTTAGTACGTTAATATGTTAATTTTATTAATTGTTATTAGAGTAGCGTGGGGTAATTAGTTTGTTATGTTTTCAGGCGTGTTTGACTTTCAGCTGTTTCCTTAAAACTTACAGAACGTTGCTTTTAACAGAGCCAAGGTATGTTATTTTAACCAAAAATTAAATATAAAGCCTATTATTACATTCATCCTATATTATCTGTAAACAAAATTAGTTTTTACAAACTTTCTTTTCATATCTAATTATTGAAGTATTGAAATTTATGAAATAATATTGGGATTATTACTGTCATTACTTTTTTTCATGAACATTTGTTTACCATGCAAATAGGAATTCATTTTAGTTTAATTTATTTAACATTAGTTATAGACGCCCTAGGATGACATATAGTGGCCTAATTGGTAGTGTTCTTCAGAAAGGTCAGGTGCGTAGTACTCGCAACCGGCGTGCGTGTATGACCAGATGTATGAGCGTGCGAGGCAAAAGGAGTAGTAAGGAGCAGGTGGGGTTCAATAGTTTGTGCCTACCCCCATGGGAAGAAGGCATGTTTCATTTAAATAAAGGACTCGTAGGAGTCGACTGAAATCGTTTCCAAGTATTTATCGAGTAATAAAAATCACTACATCTATTATTTGGAATCTTAGGTCTACGAACAATGGAGAAAAGGAAGCATTTCTCACGTAAGTGTGAACTTTCAAACTGCACATAGAAATTGTTATAATTCTTTTTTTTGCAGCGTTCTTAGAGTTTTTCTATATTTGCTGTTTCAAATTTGTGAACTTATATGAACTCTTTTAGGGATTTTTTTTATGTTGTGTGTTAATTTATTATTTTTATTCAGTTACGTATCTAACTGTCAAAGATAAAAAAAGGCAGTCACGGGGACAGCTGCCAGGAGTGAAAACCATATGCATATTCGACCACTAGACAGACTCCACCAAGCTATTATACCTACTCACTGTTTGACAAATAGTGGTGATCCGCAGGTGGTCCATGTGAGAATGCCCTTTGTTGCAAAACAAGTTTGTTTACTGAAAAATTGTTATGTACGTGTTCTCATGACACGCCGTTTTTTCCCCATGGGTTGGGCAGAGGTGTACCTATGGTACACCCTATTTTGCCAGTTGTGTTTAAGTAATAGGGTGACCGTTTTGTCATCAACCGGGCAGGAATCCAGACTCCGGGGGCTGCTACTGAGAAAAAAACCAAATAACATTTTGGCCGACCTGGGAATCGAACCTAGGATCATATGCTCAGCAGTAGCGCTTGCCACCAGTAGACCAAAGAGGCAGTCTGCGTGTATACCTAAGGTATATGTATGTATAATGATTATACCCATGCTACTAGCAAGCAAAATAATAGGTATATATGTACAACCGAAGATATTTCATCTTTTTCCTCGGTAGCAAAAATTTATTTATTTATTTAAACTTCTCGCACGCAATAAAATACAAAGGCGGACTTAATGTCTTAGGCATTCTCTACCAGTCAACCAAGGGTGGTGAAGAGATAAGACGGCAGGTGCTCTGAGAGGAAATAAAAATAATGAAAAACATTCAAAGACAACATAATAGATTATAAATATAATAGGTACAGAAATACATAAATAGGTTACAAACTTATAATACAAATACATACAAATTCAAGGAAAAGAGATACATAATTGAGATGACTCTACACACACAGGAATAAAACACACAGGTACCTATAGGTACAGGTTGTATCACAGGAATATAATAATATTAGGTACGATAAAATACCTGGAATAATTGAGTGCTATATTAATTGATACTGAGGGTCGAGAGCTTTTTAAAGCCGGGTCCGCTGCGTCAATTGTCTAACAAAATGTGTTATTTAAACATGTTAGCAAAGCAGTCCGCTGCAACTTTTGAGTAAATAATGTTTTTATTAGAAAATTTATTTTCAAAAATTGAGTTTTGACGAGGAAGACGGCGTGTCTGCTGTTATAGTAATAGTAGATTTAGTTATAAAAAGAAGAAATAGAAATAGAATCCGTGTCCTACCATACCGTATCGTACCTCAAAAAATCACGAAACGTCTACGTCTGTTCTGTAACCTTCTCACCGTGAAAACTTAAGTGACGTGAACGTGGAGTGAACTGTCAGTGACATCCTACCTGATACTAGGGATGGACTAAGGATTTGATTTACAATTATAATCGAGATTTTAATAATATTTTTATGCTAATTCTATTGATCATAATCAGTTAACTGATTAAATAAACGCAACCCCAAGACCCAATCGCGATGTGTTTTAACTGATTAAATAAACGCAATCCCGTGAAACAACCGCGATTTGTTTTGAAGAAGCGATAGTGGATTGAGTCGACTAAAGACTGTGCGACGTTATTCATCGTTGTTATTAACCCAAATCTATTCAATAAGAAGAGATAACCGAGTGTGTCAAGTGATCGAGTGCTAAAAGTGTGCCTCGCTGACGGACCATAGAATTTATCCCCCTCACAAATTATGTGGAAACCTAACTAAACGATGTGTGTGTCTGTGTACATGAGCCATTTGAATAAAAAACGTGCGGATTATTTAATAAGTACCTTTCTAATATTTTATTTTAGGTAGGTAAATTTATACTAACCTACGCGTTGCCAATAATAAAATAATATTCATAAAATTACCGTCATCAATACAAAATTCAACAGTTCAACTGACACTCGGGCAGCGCGCGCATCGGCCGGTGGGCGGCTAAGCTCACTTCATCCAGCCAAAGTGAAGTGATGTTGCTATGGCAACGAGAATCGAGTGAAGTGATAAGATCACGACACCCGCGCGTCGCGCTTACCGACTCACTTCACCTAGCCGATTCATTTCGGCGCGGGTGGCTACTATGGTTACGAGAATCGGGTGAAGTGATAAGATCACGCCGCGCTTGCGCGTAAGGCGCTGTTATTAATATCAAGTTGAGTTTTTTTTAATTTGCCGTTTTTTATTTTTAAATGCGCGACAGACGAAAATTTGGTTTTTCCACCAATAAATCAAAATCCAAAATGGCGGCTACAAACATCATGGGTGTCGTTTTTGTGGTTTTCGGGGGTGTTACAGCCGATACTGAGGTCAAATCTAAAAAGCAAGATGACGGCAGCGGAAACGTTCAGATTTTTCATCATGGGTATCGTTTTCATGATTGTCGGGGGTGTTAAAGCCGATAGTATGGTCAAAATAAAAAAGCAAGATGGCGGCTGCAAAAATGTTCAGATTTTTCATCTTGGGTATCGTTTTCATGGTTTTCGGGGGTGTTAAATCCGAAAGTGAGGTCAAAATTAAAAAGCAAGATAGCGGCTGCGAAAATATTCAGATATTTCATCATGGGTATCGTTTTCATGTTTTTCGGGGGTGCTAAAGCCGAAAGTGTGGTCAAAATTAAAAAGCAAGATGGCGGCTGCAAAAATGTTCAGATTTTTCATCATGGGTGTCGTGTTCATGGTTTTCAGGGGTGTTAAAGCCGATAGTGAGGTCAAATCTAAAAAGCAAGATGGCGGCTGCGAAAATATTCAGATTTTTCATCATGGGTATCGTTTTCATGGTTTTCGGGGGTGTTAAATCCGATAGTGAGGTCAAAATTAAAAAGCAAGATAGCAGCTGCGACAATTACCAAACCTTTTGAAATAAAAAAAAAACTAATTGAGTTTCTGACTGAATTTCTGTTTTGCTATTTTATTTAAAACATACCCTAAATAGTAACGTTTCAACACTTAAATACTAGTTTTGATATAATATAAAATGATCAATAGAATTAGCATAAAAATATTATTTAAATCTCAATTATGATTATAAATGTAATGCTTGGTCACTCCCTAGCATCAGTTGGATGACATTGACAACTCACTCCACGCGAGTTTTCACGGTGAGATTTTTACAGAATCGACATGCTGGAGAGCACAAACACGAAAAGAGTGATTTCACTCACCTTGCAGGTGAACGCAGGAGATGAGATCCGTTCGTTGCGGAAAACACGTTATTGTATTTTTGCTAACAAAACAGTTAGGCCACGCAGCCTTTCTGTTAGAAAACAATGTTATGTGTTTGTAAAACACGAAAAATTGGCGCAGCGGACCCGCCCTAACAAACTTTTCGTAAAATGTCACCCACTCAAACATTCTACAGTAAGTACTGGTGAAATTATTTGATGAAACAAAATGTGATTAAAAAGTGTTTTAAAGTACAACTCCATTAGCTTCCTAGATAAAAATGCTAGAGATTTTCCACTGTCAAAAGTTAATGGCAACTTTGAAGTAGAGCCATTCATCTCTACGACAGTTTAAGTGCTTACTTAAGTGGCCCAGCTAGATGGTGAAAGCGTGTTTAATTTTCGTTGATGTCAAGAAATAATAATTTGGTAACGTTTTGTGTATCTGCTTGGCCCATATGCGACCACGTTGATGAAAAGCCTTGTCGGAAGTCTGTATTTCCGTCAATAAACACATTGGATTCCGGCAGTACTTAAATTTTCTCGATAATAGCATACATACAGTATCAGGAAGGTGTCTTTTTACACGACTGCCCAAAAAAAGGAGCGTTATGTTTCAGGGTTCATGTATGTTTGTGAGTTTCTTTATTCCACCATAACTTTCAAACGGCTTAACCGATATCAATGTATGTGGTATCGTTAGAAGCGTTACGTTATCCCGGGTGGCTGGTAGGCTGGTGAAAATTTAAACAATATATTGGGGAAGCCATGGTTCATGAAAACTAAGTTCTTTTTTCATAAAAAAAATACTATTTACACTATCATCGTCTAAAGCAGGGATTCCCAAAGTGGTCGATATCGACCCCTTGGGGTCGAAATCGGTTTCCTCGGGGTCGATATAAACGAAAACTGAATTCGGGGGTCGACGAGGTCTAAAAATCGACCCCTATTAATTAACACAAACTTTCAAGATACTGTATAAGTTGTGTTACGTGTACCAACTTGTTATAAGAATGACTAATATTTTAGTAGGAAGTATCATTGTTGTTCTTGTAAAAAACTCAACAAGTCGATAAGCGTGCACAAGTTCGTACAAGATGAAAAGAATATAGGGGGTCTGAGGTATCGGTTAATTTTTTGAAAAGGAGACCCCTTTTAAAAAAAATAACCAATACCTCAGACCCCCTTTAGCCATTTTTTTTCATAATAGTTGCTCATAATAGTTTGGGAATCCCTGGCTAAACCTTGCTTAGTACATAGCACAAATATATAACAGTAGTATTCAGTATGCACTCGTTCACTAATAACATAAGGAAAGAAATTAAATAAAGTTAAGTTAATTAAAATCAATAAAAGGTATAAAATAAAAAAATGAATAATTAAAAAATTAAAAAACACGCCTGCTTCGACAAAAAGTGAATTACAAAAATTGAACTAAAAAATCAAAAACAAGCTAAACGATTTTGAACTGAATACCAATCTTTCCAGCGAAGTCGGGGGACCTGTAAAGGCTCCTTCAAACAGGCGCGACACGCGACGCGACACAAAGGCACCGCGTGTAGCGCTACAAGCGGTGCCTTTGTGTCGCGTCGCGTGTCGCGCCTGTTTGTAGGAGCCTTTAAGAATTGTTCCAAGGAACCGTCCCCCAACTGCAATGAACAGATTGGTGTTCAGTTGAAAATCGTATAAGTAGCTTGTTTTTAATTTTTTTGTTCAGTTTTTGTAATTTCCTTTTTGTCAAGGCAGGTGTGTTATTTTTTAAGGTTTGTGGTACAGTCAATCAAACTGAACAACTTTCTCCATGGGACCAACATCGTAGTCGCGAAAAAATTA
The DNA here is from genome assembly GCA_905333075.3 of Atethmia centrago. NCBI lineage: Eukaryota > Metazoa > Arthropoda > Insecta > Lepidoptera > Noctuidae > Atethmia > Atethmia centrago. The sequence goes on along the minus strand of HG995374.1, from coordinate 20,776,751 downwards.
TCAGCTGTCCCATACTTTTGCGTCGAGTCAGTATTGAATTGACCACACCTTTATGATACGTGTTGTATAACAACTACTTCAACAAACTAACAGGCTTAGCATGACGCTTTCTATTTCTTCGAAGAATAGACACAGCTCTTTCTATACAAAGTAACATTTCATTTCTCCATTTTTAACATCGCACCGTAGAAATCCTTCTGCAATCTGTCATTTGTCTTTCGTTTCTAACGATCTTTGTCTAGGTCCTTTTTTATGTAGACTATTTCAGAAGAAAGTTTTCTATCCCAAACTGTCAAAATCACACTGACAACTGATAGTTGCCTAAGGTAGTGAACACAATTTGCATTTTTCTACTCGACGGCCACAAGGTATATACGGTTATCTACAAAATCATGATTTTACAGGGGAGCGTTATGAACGCAAAACTGTGATAATTAACAGAAGAACAAGCCTATCTTCACCTACTTTACATCATTTATTTAATAGAAGCATCACCAGGGAAATCGTTATGGCCAATATTATTATAATATTTTTTGTTCCAAAATATGGTACCTGCTTCCACACTTTGAGAAAAATTGTTGTAGTTGTCTTTATATACGTGACTTAATATCAGTAAAAATTGAGAATCAAACAGAGAAAAATGACGTAACAAAGAATTTTGAGTCGAATTATGTAAAAGAGTGAATTTAGAAAAAAAAATACAGTTGACTCTTTCTACTTTGCTGCCGTCGTACTTTCTACACGGAACGTCATTTTTGTCTATTCTTCCATATACAAAACGGTGCTCGTGTTAAGCTTGCTGATATTGTATGGACTTTTGTGCCTGACAGCTGCATGTCAAAAGAATACTCAAATACTTCGTAGGTACCTATTCTAACTCCTTAAATAACTGGGTTCGACAGATATTCGAATAATTGTCATTTTCCAATTTCCCTGATACCCTTTACCGTAGGCCTTATCACCGATTCAATGAGCTATTTATTCAACATACGACCCTCAAAGTCAGGTAACCTTACAATTGAGAATATAAAATTCTAATAAAGACGTCTTTATTACATTTTTATTCTTTTGAATCATAAGTAAGCTAGATATTACAGAGCGAGGTAGTTACGTAAGTCACGGAATGCTTCATTATAGTGAAACACGAAAAGTTCAAAGCAAAAAAACAATTTTCACGAGAGGACTTAAAGATGACAGGGGAACTGATGGTCTTTACCTGTCGGATAATGTCTGGCAAGCATGTACTAACATCGTCTCTTGGCATATAGCCGACTTAATTAAGTCGCTAGGCTAAATCCATACATCACTTAGTAGGCAAGTTTAATTTCTAACATGTTCTTTGTTCGAGAATCAGGCTTGTAAACTCAGTTCAGCGATAAGGCTTTGTTTATAATTGGTGAGCTTTATTCCGCCATATCTGATGGGGTGCGGCGAACTGCTTCATTTATGAATTTAAGAGGGTCACAACAATTTCTTGACAAAAGGCAGGGTATCCTTTCGAGTGCTCACGCACCAGCGATCAGCTCGGGGTGGCTCGGGACAACAGTCATTAATACCTTCGAGCAATTTGGCCTCATTTATTCAACACCAAGTAAAATTCTGTCGTGTACGCTAAGATTTACGATGAAGTCATTACGTTTTATGGGCCATAATTGATAGAGATAACATCTCAGGGCTACTGAAATTGCAAAGTGCTGTTTCAAGCACGTTGAACTCAAAGACGCGCATTAGTGCAAAGAAAAATAGCCTGTATTACCATAAACGACTGGCGTCGTGGTTATTAATTACAAAATGTTATAGGCAGGCGACACGCGAAAGTTCTTTTATGTTTAACACAAATATTTCTTTTTGGGGCGTTAATATCGAGCTCGGTGATTTTGGTTCCCTATTAACGATCACGTTACGTAATTAAGTCTTTAAAATTGTTCATTTTTTTGTACATTTTGTCCAAAAACATTAGGTATACCACCCACCTAGTTATTTTACCTCAATTTCAGCTGCCTATAATTTTCTACCCATACGAAATGCCCCAGAATAGTAGACTGATCCTACAATAGTAGCTACAGATTTTGATGATGTATAGCCGGTATCTTGTCAATGTACACGTAATTATATTCTTGATCCTTTCAATTTTCCCCTGATCCTGCAGCTAAGACGAGCTAGTCCATGGATACACACGGAACTTAAACAAAGTATCAAACGTAATAATCTCTGCTTATTTACATAAAACATTATGGGGAATCACGCGATCATCCTTGAAGTTAGGCGATTTAACTTTTGGTGAGGGATTAAGGGCCTGACTAAAGGGATTTAACCTGACTTCTAATATAATAATATAATATAACATATTTATTGGAACTAAAAACAGGTTTACATTTTTTTTGTGTTCGTTAACAGCTACGATAGTTTTAAAACACTCTCCGAGAGAGGACACGTCGGCGTTCCAACATCTATAATTTACAATTTTCGGCAGTAAAATAAAATTAACTAAAATTAAAAAAAAAAAAACATATAAAATAATCTAAAGAAAAAGTAAGTAAACACATAAACCTTTTAACTACAATATTAATAATTACATTTAATTCCTATTCCTTATTCCTATTACATTTATTATGAAAAAAATAAAATAACATAATGAAAGAAAAAATGAAATTATGATTAATTCTTGAATTATGAATGAATTAGGATAAGTTGTTCCAGTTCTACAATGTGATATGTACGTATATGTATGTATGTATGTATGTATGTATGTATGTATGTATGTATGTATGTATGTATGTATGTATGTATGTATGTATGTATGTATGTATGTATGTATGTATGTATGTTTGTATGTATGTATGTATGTGTGTGTGTGTGTATGTATGTATGTGTGCAGGGTGTATTTGTGTGTATGTGCTTGATTGAATACTAAGGACATGTTAAACTACCAGATTTTTCTAAGTCTTCATACGTCAGGCTTTGGAGCCATTTTTCCGTGAGCGTTCTACACTCCCGTAAGTTATATGGATAAATATTTAGAATCTTGTTTACTTTGTTGTTGTACAAAACAGGGCCAAAGAAGTGATATTGACCGGTAAGTCCCCGTTGTCTTCGAATAGGAGACGCACTCCCGAAACCTTCAATCCCGGGTTTGCAACTCTGTTATAACGCAATAAGGTTCGGGTTCGGGGCGCGAGAGATCTTGTCTTCATGCGACAGCGGCGCGCAAGCGGAACACTACATTGGCGGGCTCAGTCTGGCATACTCTATCCGACCTTTTTTTTTTTTTTAGGTTGGGAAATTATCAAATAACTTCTCCCGCTCTGGGCGGAGCGGGAGGGTGTGTCAGACTCTTACTGACTAAAACCCACCCGTATTCCTTCCTGTTGCCTGTGTTGCGGGGGCCTCGGTGACCAATAAGTACCTTCCCGTGACCCCGGCAGGCATCGGCCCTAGTGGACCCCTACCTTTGTGCTGACGACATCTCTTTGAGACGCGCGTGGAATACAACGCGCCGTCGACTCGGGCCTGGTCCTTACCGGACGGTGAGCTACCCATTGCTCACCGTCCGCAAGCCCGCGCCTACGGTGGCCGGAAATCCGCCCGGGATTCCCGACGCCCAGGGCGTCTCCTGCGGTGACGCAATTATAATGTATTGATGAAAACTTCATTATTTCGCCATGGAATATTGTTAGTGTAACGAAATAATAATATATTGTTACTATAATTATAAAATAGCATAAACACGCACCAAACTTAACACAACGCCTTGAGTAATTAAATTACTTACTTAGTACTTATTCCTATTATTTTTCATTGTATTATAGTCTTAGTTTATGATGTATCTTTTTATTTTTTAAAGTTACGCATTGTTACAGATAAATATTTATTATTTATATACATACTTTATTCAGCTTGAATCACAAATATTTCTGTGGAAAATTTTCACTTACCTGATTTATTACTTCACACAGGGGACGTCATTACGTCATTCGACAAGTAGGTAATTGCTGAAAATCAGCGCTGTTGACGATAGGCTTGTCCGAAGTCACAGCATTTCGCTGAGCAACGACCTTTTCTTGCACAGATGCGACGCACTGTTTAATTGTTCTAGTTATAGTTGTTTATTTGTTATAATAGTAGTTATTTCCTCTCTCTGTAATCGTCATTCTGTTTTTGTTATGATTGTATGTTATGTCATTGGTTGTCATCTGCCAGTGTCGCAACACAGAGTAAATATTACGTAATCGACAGGATTGTCAAACGTAAATGGATTGATTACGAGGCTTTTAGCTACTTTTATTGAAAGTTCGTGGGGATCACCCTGATTAGGATTGATTTATTGGATGGAATCAAACACGGCAGATGCGACATGATGGCGGGCCTTTTTATTGTTGACAGATGTCACAGATAGACCACAGATTACACAGTTCATTTTGACACGGAGTACACTACTGTTACATTGTAATGAATATGCCATAGGCTGACTTATATATACATTAGATGATTACAGAGCAAATTATTATGTTCCTTTACATTCGGACTTCGGGGAGGGAAAATATTCAAGTGCGATTTTTTCTGATAATGATTCTCTCAATACGTCTAGCGCCACACACTTTTCTGTGTCAAAAACAGGAACTAATGAATGTTGCCACTTAATTTTTAACAACTTTGTATATGTGTTTATTTTACGTAAATTTTTGTAATGTGCGTTTTGTTTGTGTAGAATAAACAATTTTTCTTTCTTTTCTTTCTTTCTTTCTTTCGGTGGCTAAAGGCGAAAGGGCGCGAAACATGCCTTTCCCTCAATCGTCCCGCCTCCTCCTTCGCGAGCATTACTGCTTCGCAGAAGGAGGTGACGGCTGCCTATGCCCTTTCGCTCCGTACCATGGCCTGAACAAGGGCCGGACGGGAGAGATCTCTGCCGCCGATCGCCTCCACGAGGACACGGCGGTGCTCTGCCCAAACCGGGCAGACCTCCACCGTATGCTCCACCGTGTCCTCCGGGCGATCCACACAGTGGTGACACCCGGGCGTTTCCTCCCGCCTTATCCGACACAGGAACCTCCCGAAGCTGCCGTGTAAGAGTACACGGCGGATAGAGATCCGCCCTGCGTTTTGAATAATGGTTAGGGTCAAAAGTAAGTTCCGTGTGCTTGCGTAATATAGTGCTTAGGTATAAAATTACTACTTATATTATATATAAGTAGTATTTTTTTTATAAAAAAAAAACTTTTATTTCATGAACCATGGCTTCCCTATTATATTGTTAAAATTTTCACAAGCCTATGTTACCCAGGATAACGCAACGCTTCTAACGATAGTTAGAAGCCATGGTTCATGAAATAAAAGTTTTTTTTTCATAAAAAAAATTACTACTTATACTATTATCGTCTAGAGCTTGCTTAGTACATAATAAAAATATATAACAGTAATATGATCAGTAATAACATTACGAAAGAAATAAAATTAAAGTTAAGTTAATAAAATCGTTTTATCACTAAAAGGTATAAAATAAAAAAAAATAAAATTAAAAAACACGCCTGCCTTGTCAAAAAATGAATTACAAAATTTTTACAAAAAATTTTAATCGAAATCAAGCTAATCTATCTACGAATTTTTTCAGAGACGTCGGGGGACCTGTTAAGAACTGTTCCAAGGAACCATCCTCCGACTGCAATTAACAGATTGGTATTCAGTTGAAAATCGTTTAAGTAGCTTGTTTTTATTTTTTTTTGTTAAATTTTTGTAATTTACTTTTTGACAAGGCAGGCGTGTTTATTAATTTTTAAATTTTCTTTTTTTCTTTACAATAGTACTAGTTAGTTTCAAAACATCGTCTACTGTATTTTTTCCTGATCTAAAACCATATTGATTCGCGGAAAGAATATTTTGGGAATTGAGGTAGTTTAAAAGTCAGTTGTTAAGTACTTTTTCAAGGACCTTTGATAGCGTAGTCAAAACGGATATAGGTCTATAGTTATTGACACTGCCTCTGTCTCCGCTCTTATCTATAGGGTGTATGACATAATAACTAATATAACGCATGCAAAGACTTGCCTGCATGGCGACCATGGGCTGCATGAGGACAACTCCGACTGCAGCAATCGAAGCCATGCTGGGACTGCCGCCGCTCCACCTGTTCATACAACAGGAAGCGACGATGGCGGCAGTACGCCTAAATACACTGAATCTCTGGGGCAAGAGAGACACACTACACACCGCGCTGCTTGAGGGACTCAATAAAGAGTTCCCCATCACGAAAGCAATAAATGACCAGGTACCCAAACAATTTATATTTGATAAGAAATACAAGATCCAACTCCACGAGGATCGCCGATGCGAGGGGCTGCGCCCCGCAGAGCTGCGCATCTTCACAGATGGATCCAAAACAGGTAGTGGCACAGGTGCTGGAATCTTCTCGGAGGACTTCAACATACGCATAGCCACACCATTGGGGGTCCATAACACAGTGTTCCAGGCCGAGTGCTTAGGTATTTCTCTGGCCGCCTCAGCCATCATGGCCAGGGAAGTTAAGGACCACTCAATCCGCATACTCTCAGACAGCATGGCTGTCCTGCAAGCGCTAAACAGTCACACAGTTGACTCTGGGCTAATATACGAGTGCCACCAGCGCCTCAACCAGGTGGGTAGCCTCAACAATATAACCATTCAATGGATTAAAGGACACAGCGGTTCGCTAGGCAACGATGCAGCCGATGAACTGGCCAGAAGGGGGTCGAGCATGGCACCAGTGGGACCTGAACCCATCGTGCCACTTCCCTTCGGGTACCTACGCACTCTGGTAAGGAAACGCACCAGAGATAAACATCTCAAACTATGGTCGGACCAAGGTGAGTGCAGGCAGGCCAAGGAAGCTCTCCCTACAATTGATGGTCGCCTCACGAAACGGGTTCTCCGACTAACTAAACTACAGCTGCGCACTGTTACAGCAGCTATAACAGGCCACGGGTCATTTAACAAACACCTCTTTGTCATAGGAGTCACAGACAGTCCGCTGTGCAGGGCCTGCATGACGGACGACGAGACAGTAGCACGTGTGTTACTAAACTGCCCAGTCGTCGCCACATACAGGGCAAAGTACTTCGGTAACCCAGGTACCCTCCGTGAGATGGTCAGTAACACCAAGGCGTTGCTGGCCTTCCTTGAGGAGCTGGGGTGGATCGAATAATCGATTTCCCACCCGTACGCAAAATACGCGCATTGACGTGGAGATGCGGACACCAGCCCGTTTTACCTATTTACCTATTTACCTAGGGTGTATGACAGCCTTTTTAAAAACAGTGGGGATGACCGCTGACAAGAGAGCAAAGTTAAAAACATGGGACATAATTGGGACAAGGATTGCCTTGCAGCTCTAAGAAGGACAGAAGTTAACCTGTCAGTGCCTTTTTATTATCATGCGTGTTTGCGTCCGCGTGCAGGCCAGGCACGCATGCGTGCTGCCCGTAACCTATCGTATCATAGGTACATGTTTTTATTACACATACACGCACCACACGGACGGATACCGCCCGTGTGCGTGTGGCGAACCTTGACAGTCATTGTTGTTTTTACTGTCAAACGGATCGCACGCGCGTTGTATGATCAATATGAAAATCGATACAGAGAGAGTTTGACACGAGTTATCTTCCTGGCGACACGCACAATACTGCGCGTGGAGTGCAATGGCGGCGTTGCGAAAATAATCTGCTCTGCGTGCGGCCCGCAACAAGCATGCGTGTAAATTTGTCAGGATCTCTTTTTGTCTTTCGGTACATTTTATCCCGGTTACGGATGCACCTCAATAGCCCAATAATAATAATATGATCTTTCACAGCTTTTTACAGGTTTTCTTGTTTTTCACAAATCTACATTCAAAGTCCAACTAGCTGCACCAGCAGGCTTAGCATGACGCTTTCTATTTCTACGAAGAATAGACACAGCTCTTTCTATACAAAGTGACATTTCGTTTCTCCATATTTGACATACATAATCAGCGCCTATAATGTTCCCACTGCTAGGACACAGGCCTCCTTTCTATGAGAGGGAGCGGGCCGTAATCCACCACGCTGGCCCAGTGCGGGTTGTTTTCGAATTTCAGGATTTCTACGGTGCGATGTCAAAAACGGAGAAACGAAATGTCACTTTGTGTAGAAAGAGCCGTGTCTATTCTTCGTAGAAATAGAAAGCGTCATGCTAAGCCTGCTGTACAACTACGCCTCAGTTTGTGTTAACGTGCGTCACTTAGGCACGTGTCGGTCTCATTAAACTTGTACGTCGTACCGGCGTGCTAATATATTTATGGCTAGCAAGGTAACTTGTTACGCAAAGAGCACTACAGCATTAATGCCTCCTCTGGCTTAAGAGGACCAACTTTGTACGTGGAAAGTTCGCGAACTTATGATTAATGATACTAAGTATGTTTGGTCTACAAGTGATAGTTTGGACTCGTGTTGGATTAAGAGGCTTGGTATGTTGATTTGGAGGAACTGCGTGACACAAGATGTTATTGAACTAGGGGAACTAAGTTTGTATTATTATGTTTAGACTGAAATATCATCACATGCATAAGTCGATCGTAACACCTTTCTGTCTACGAGTATACAGGGTGACTTGTAGTTTAATATATATTATATTCCTTCCAGGACGTGATAGTTTTATTTGCAACAATTAAGCACCCTATAAAGCTTAGGTGAAAATTCATGTGATTCGATAAAACCCAATTTTTATGTAGGTATTTTTGCAATTTCCCAGAATTCATCACTGAATATCACTTTTACAAAGATACAAAGTATTTAATGTCCTAACCCAGGTTATGGTCTAACTGTGTGCCAAATTTTATCGAGATCCGTTCAGTCATAATTGAGGCGTAAAAAGGTATCAGTCAGACAGACAGATAGAGCTACTTTCGCATTCATAACATTAGTACAGAATTATGGATGTTTTACACGATTCATCCATCTGGCGTGGCCCATATACAGGGTGATCCATTGAAGTGTACTGGTATACTGACCTGTATAGAGAAATCTAAAACTATTTAACACAGATAAAGTTCTAAGGAAACATGTAGTCAATTTTAGAGTTAAAAATAACTCGTTCAAAGATTGCCAAAGCCAATTCACCAATATTATAAAATATTTTACAATCATAGACTATTTGAATAGCGTTGCAGCTAATTGAACTTTCATCGATACCTAAATACGACCAAGTATTTGCAATTTTAAGCTCCAAGCGAACTTTCAAGTGTCAATTTTCAGTGCAAAGCTTTCCGCTCCAATATGCTAGCTTTAAGAATTTTTGGAAACTTTAAATTGAATCTGTATCGAGGAAGCATCGATAGTGGCATACGGGCAATATGAGAAATAAGAATTTAAGGAATATTTAAGAATGAGCTCCTTCGGTTGAAAGTTTTATTTCAAGTCATTAAACTTATATGGCCTTATTTATACCATTGTTGTGAGCCTGTTTGCAATAAGTTTTTCAAGAGGATTCTTGAAAAATCTATGGCTATACTAGTCTGATGCTTTGTTTTGCTAACCTAAAAAACAGCGTTTGAATTTCCCCGTAGATACCTGCTCAAATTCAAGCCTTTAGGAACTCTATTTTTTAATTACATAATACCTAGCAATGCGGTTTTCATCCTACCAGTGTTCTTGTTAACTCTGTCAACTAAGTTGAATAACAGTATGCTAGTACAACACAAACTATTGGCTTCTTATTACAAATTACAACCTCCCTTTTGTTAGCCTGAACTGGACTAAAGATATAATTCCGAAGGCGGCCGCAATTTCAAACCGCAGCAACACAACAACGCAACTGAAAACGCTTCCGTAGAAGGCGACATTTATTTATTTAGTTGTTTATTTATTTATTTACTTTTTTATTTATTTATTTATTTATTTGCATAATTTACGCTTAGTGACAGGCTAGGCTAAAACAAGCAAGTATTATTACATTTAACTTATATCTAGGTTAAATATTTAGAAGTTAATATTGCCGCCTCCTGTTGCCGTTTTCATAGAGTTACATAGACACCAGCCGTGTTGCTGCGGTCTGTCGTTACTTTTGAACCATATTGCAGCTGCGATTGCCGTCGCCTTCGGAACAGCACCTTAGATTTTTAAATTAAGCTTAAAAATCATGATTGTTAAAAAATGCGGCGTAGTTACCGGTCCTCAAGCACCATTCTAAAACACCTCAAATTGGCATTTCATATAATTTAGTCTATAGCATGTCTGTAAAGGGGTCTGTGAAAATATTTTGATTATGCGGTGGACTGTGGCAGAGTAGGTAACAAGAGCTCCAATCAGGAGGGCTCAAAAATTATGGTAATGCCGTTTCTTTGATGCGAATCCTTTGTTATATATACATGACTGTCGAATTATTAGGTCGGCTTTTCAATATATTTCTAAAATTTTAAAGTAGCCTTTTTTAATGCTGAGACTCGATTTGAATGTATTTTTGTGATGTTTATTTACTGGGATTGCTTTGCAAACCCATGTTAACGTAATTTTAGGACATAATTATGTTAGTCTGACTGCCTGTTTGCTGTTTTCTTTAGTGGTCGCAAGCGCTACCGCTGAGCATGAGGTTTTGGGTCCGATTCCCAGGTCGGGCAAAGTGTTATTGGGTTTTTCTATCTGGGATTTCTTGGTAGAAACCCGGAGTCTAGATTTGTGCCCGATGGATGGTATTAGGCTCGCTTCCTTTTATATGGGACTTAAAAATAACTGGGGAAATGTGCCATGGTACTATAGGTATATACACCTTTGCCTAATCCATCGGGGTTACTGGCGTGATGTGATCTTATTGTGTAATTATGTTAAATCAAAGGAGCGAAAATAGACCACAGTCACTTTTAAAAAGTTAAAATCTTTTCATAGATATTAAATTCTTGCCACATACGCTTGGTACATACTTACATACATAGACTCACGCCTTTTTCCCATGGGGATACGCAGAACGCCACCTGCTACGCTCATTACATACTCCTTGCTTCGTTAACATTCATACATTTGGTCACACACACGCCGGTTGCGAGTACTATGCACCTGACCTTTCTGAAGAACATCACCAATGAGTCTGTCCATATGTCTTCCTGGGGCGTCCCCCAAAACCCAAAAGGTAGATTGAGTGGAAGCACCGGGACTTCCACTCAATCTGCCTTGTAAATACCTTTTGTTAGTCGCTTTCATTCATCCTCTCAACATGACCAAACCATCTAAGCATACTCTTTTCAATTTTTGTCACTCACACATCTTGTATCTTTCTTGGTAAACATCGACAATTTACGTTATAACAAAAGAAAACAACGTAATAATGACTACTATTGACAATTGTTGAAAAATTAAGTTAAAAGTTAAGTAAATCAAAACTAAAACGAAGGAGGCACTAAAATAAATTAAAACTAGACTGAATGCCTAAAAGCTTAAGTGTTCCATTTAAATTAACGATCTAAGTTTTAAGGGTTAAACGAACTGAAACTTACCTTGAAGTAATTTGTTACGTCTTATTTCATTTGACTCCTTAATTATGATGTCTAACTAATTAACAAGTTGGCTGAAGAGGAGAAACAATATGGCGAAACGGCATTATTTTCTGCAAGAAACCGTCTAAAAATACTTCTACTTAACATCACGCCCGTAGTGCTCTCCTTTCCAAGGGTTGGGTTGAACCTCTAGTACATCCACATTTCGCCAGTAATGTTTAAGTCCCATGTAATAGGGGAAAGCCATCAACAGGGTGGAAATCTAGACTCGGGCTGCTACTGAGAAATTCCAGAACACTCTATCCGAGCGTGTTTTCGAACCCGACCGCATGCTCACGACCTCTAGACCAATGAGGCAGGCTTCAAAGTTATAAACGTATTTTTGATGATCTTCACGTCAAGTCAAACAACATATTATTTTCTCAGGTACGAAAATGTAGACCAAAAATCAAAAATCCAAATTCATAATATTTTATTTCAAATAAACCTAACCTATATGGGCACTTATGAAACGTCATAAGCTAGGTGCACGGCTCCAATTGGTTACCTATGGAGAAGAGCCGGCAAGAAACTCCACGATTTCTCTTATAAAAATAACTTACTTTTACAATGTTTACAAGTTAGTGATAATAGATATGGGAGGACAGTAGACCTGTCAACAAGTCCCAGGTACTTAATGAAATAGGTAATGGTCTACAAATCTACAGTCTATTAAACCTACAAACGTTTAATAAGCTGCTCCACTTGAAGATTAAAGAAGCAACACAGAATCTACCTGTATAGAGAATCATTCCAGAGATAATTCAAGGATTTTACTACCAAGTAGGTAAATTCACATTATTATTTGCTTTTTATCACCAGACTGGCAGCTTCATTGGCCAAATCGCTTAGTTACGGCAGGCCACCTTCGTAATCAGATAGATAGCAACGTTGCACTTGCGTCTACTGAAATGAAAACAAATTGATTGGGTAATTCAGTTACCTGTCGATCGTCAAAGCCGCATTGGCAGAAAACAACTTCTTTATTAAAAGAGAGATGTTGACTTTTAAACAGGTAACACACTTTCCTCTGTCTTCTCTATAAAAAAAAAAAAAACTAGGGAGCCTTACACTAGTCGCATATGTGTAACATCCCATCCAACTGAGCAGCGACAGAAATTAACCTCAAAAAAAAAAAAACTAAAGCTAAATACTTACAATATATGTAGTACTTACTAATTCCATGAGTACATTAATTCCATGCTATTATAAACTACAGTAGTGTGCGAATTAATGTGAACACGTGTTATAACAAAAAAAAAATGCATTTTTCAAATTAGCTTTTTTCTTATAATGGTACGGGATCTCTTGTGCCGATTGAAGGCATGATAAACTCACAGAAGTACAAAGAGGTGCTAGAACAGAGATTAGAAATCGAATTAAGAAAAGCTGATGTCAACGGTCATGCCATTTTTCAACAAGATTTAACTCCGTGCCACGTGTAGAATGTTATGATGAAATTCTTTAAAGAAAAAAAAAATATCATGTCTTGATTGGCCAGGAAACTCGCCGGCTCTTAATCCCATTGAGAATCTGTGGGCGATTGTAAAAGCTAGACTTCATAAAATTGACTGTACTACGAAAACAAAATTGATTGAAGCTGTAATTCAGGTGTGGTTTCGAGACCAGCAAATATCAGAAACGTAAAAAACTGGTTTATTCTGTGCCAAAACGCGTTGAAGAACTCATAAAAGCCAAGGGAGGACATATTACTTACTAACCTTATTTAAATTAATAATATAGTTTAAATTAGGTTAGTAAGTAATATGTCCTCCCTTGGCTTTTATGACTTCTTCAACGCGTTTTGGCATAGAATAAACCATGCTCATTTCTTTGATTTTTTCTAATAAATGCAATTTAAAAAAAAAACACGTGTTCACATTAATTCGCATACTACTGTACTTACTAATTCCATGCTATTAAACAGGACTTACTTATTCCATGCTCAAGATGTCACTTCCTGTTACACACTTCCATCCCTTTTCACGAAATCGCTCCCACGGAATGCGAGAGTCAAGATGTTACACGTCAAAAATCAACACACAAGTTCACTACACCAGCATAAATAACAAACCACTATTCCAAGCTATCCATTCGTAAACTATTTACGTATTTACTATACAAGTAATGAACATAACAGTCAATAAATTTCAAAAGCTGTACCACATATATTGCTGGTCCACTCAGTCCTCAGTCAGACAAGATTGGATAAGTTTATACGACCTTACAAATTGTTTAACGACGGTTCGGGACTATGATCCTTATTTTGTCTCAGTAAATGATGTCTTTACACCGGCCTTAACTCTTGTACTGTTATGAGATAAGTTTTATAGTTCGAGGGCTTTTGATATTGGGCTTTGGTTGACAGATTTTGGTGTTTTTTTACATGTAGTCTTCGTTAATGATGTTGTTTTAAAGCACGAGTAAATAACAAGACTTAATAAAGTGTAGATATCAAACATGCATGCTTTTTAAGTATTAAATTCCCTGAGAAAACTATCACAGCCGGAGAAAAGGTCCTATCAAAGTCAGTGAAAACCGCTGACAACAGTGGTTAAAAAAAGTCGCAAAGATCAGCAGGTGGCGTGGCGCTTACTCAGCACCATACAAATCTGCGTTAACGCAAACGCAATGGTGAAGTTAAAAAAACTCGCACTAAGCACACTCTGTAGGACGAAGAAGTCTAAAATAAAGTGTTTGTAATACTATTTACTCGTGCTAAAACAGCACCATCAAAGGAAACACGAAGTTCTGAAAAGTTGTGTGGAAATAGGTTGTCATGGTAGGGGCATGTAATCTCCCTAGCAGCGTCAGCGTAGTGTGCTAAGCTGACGACACGTTGGTCCTGGCGCAGGGGAGGTCGCACCAGGCTGCGGATGAAGTAGCGGCACGCAGGGTTGCGTCAATCGTCAAAAGGATCCGGCAATTGGGACTCGAGGTGGCCCTGCACCATGTGTTTTCATGGTCCTCGGAACGCGCCACCGTTGGGGTCCCAAATAACGGTAGGAGGGGTTTCCATCGGCGTCGAGTCGACGATGAAGTACCTGGGACTCGTCCTCGACAGCCGGTGGTACTTCGTGGAGCATTTCCGACGTTTGGCTCCCAAACTGGAGCGGGCAGGCGCTGCATTGAAGCGGCTCCTGCCCAATCTAGGGGGTCCAAACGCCTCCTGCCGGAGGCTCTACGCGGGGGTCGTGCGGTCCATTGCCCTCTACAGGGCTCCTGTATGGGCACGCTCTCTGGTGCTGAGGCCAGCCCGCCGGTTGAGCGTGGCCCAAAGGGTCATGGCCATCTGGATGGTCCGGGGATACCGCACGGTCTCCGGTGAGGCAGCGAGCCTCCTTGCCGGATTGCTGCCATGGGATCTGGAGGCAAAAGTCCTCGCGCACGTATGGGAGTGGCGCGAGGAGGCGAAACGCCGGGGCGTAGCTCCGCTGCCGCGAGAAATCGCGGCACAGCGGACGGAGCTCCGGCGAGATTTCATGGCGACATGGAGAGTACGGTTATCGCAACCCAGTGCTGGGCACGCCACGATTGCGGCGATAAGACCCCTCTTTGAGGAGTGGCTAGAGAGGCGCCACGGCGTCCTTACCTTCCGCCTGACGCAGTTCCTCACCGGACACGGTAGCTTCGGGAGGTTCCTGTGTCGGATAAGGCGGTAGGAAACGCCCGGGTGTCACCACTGTGTGGATCGCCCGGAGGACTCGGTGGAGCATACGGTGGAGGTCTGCCCGGATTGGGCAGAGCACCACCGTGTCCTCGTGCAGGCGATCGGCGGCAGAGATCTCTCGCGTCCGGCCCTGGTTCAGGCCAGAGAACGGAGCGAGAGGGCATGGGCAGCCGTCACCTCCTTCTGCGAAGCAATAATACTCGCGAAGGAGGAGGCGGGACGGTTGAGGGAAAGGCAAATTTCGCGCCCTTTCGCCCCTAGCCGCCGCAGGAGACGCCCTGGGTGTCAGGAATCCCGGGCGGATTTCCGGCCACCGCCCGGTAAGGACCAGGCCCGGGTCGACGGTGCGTTGTATTCCACCCGCGCCTCAAAGAGATGTCGTCAGCACAAGTGTAGGGGTCCACTAGGGCCGATGCCTGCCGGGGTCGCGGGAAGGTGCTAAAGGGTCCTAGGCTCCTGGCAACACAGGCAACAGGAAGTAATACGGGTGGGTTTTAGTCAGTAATAGTCTGACACACCCTTCCGCTCCGCCCAGAGCGGGAGAAGTTATTTGATGATTTCCCATCCAAAAAAAAGGGGCATGTGATGCGTAGGAATGAGGGAAATGTCGTCAGGAAAGTTTTGAGTATGAATGTGGATATATGATAAGGGAAAGACTAAAGAAACGATGGACGGACTGTGTGAAAGATGATATGGCTAGAAAGGGAGCGACTACCGAGATGACAACTAATAGAGAAGTATGGAAGAAAGGAACATGTTGCGCCGACCCCACATAATTTGGGGTAAGGACAGGAGAATTATGAATTGACAAGTAAGTATACCTACACATAGTTTCTCGTGAAGTTCGCACTAGAATTGCGATGGCTTTCTACGAATTTTGTAATGTTTTGTCAAATATTCCGGTCAGTAAACTTTGTAATTAGGTACAATTAATTTAATCTGTTTATCACATTAAACCTCGACACGTGATTTAACCAAACAATATAATTTTGAACGAAAACAATTAGTGCATTCATTGGTGACTTTCTGAGTCACTGAATAATGTTCATTATTAATTAATGTCAAGTTTTTATTACAAGGTATGCATTGTTCAAAAACTTGTCATACGGGTTAGCAAAAACCATCAAAGAATGTAAAGTTCCTAAGGCGTTGACAAGAGGTAAATGATCTAAATAGGTTAGACTTAAAAAAAAACCGCCAAGTGCGTGGCGGACCACGCACAATGAAGGGTTCCGTAATTGGGATTACTTAACTTAAAAAGAAACTTAACATTTTAGTTGAAAAACATGTTCTCCCATACATCGTTCTCCAATTGCAAATTTAAGTTGGTCGACTAATTACTTGTTAACTTGTAAAGCCTTAGCACTTTAAAGCTTAATATTACGCAAACGAATTTTTGAATCGAGAAATAGTGTTCACAGACCCGAAATATTTTTAAACGGCCTATCCAACGATATGTGCAAGGGAGGTACCTAAACATTTTATTTTTTCAAGATACTTTTTACCACTTAATCGGCGTAATTAATATGTATACCTATGCCAAATTACAGCTTTCTAGTACTAAGCGTCTCTGAGCTACAGCGGGGACAGACAGACAGACTATAAGGGTTCCTTGTTTACTACGGAACCCTTATAGTTTCGTTTATGTTAATCTTGAACGTATTTCTCAGAACTTGGTTGTTGCCCAAACAGGATTAAAAAAAAAAACTTGATACAAATTAAAACGGTAAACTGACCTTTTACCTTGAGTTCTAATCCAAAATATCTGTATTAAATATCAACGTGCGTTTTTTTTAATGTAGTACTTGGTTGTATTTTAGAACATTAGTTACTTACTTTAGTTCGATAACTCAACTCAGTTTTTGAAAATAATTTCGGAAGTGATTGTCTTTGGATCTGTATTTTAGTTTTTTGCCACCGACTTTAAACCAACCGAAATTAAAGTTATTTTTCACTTTGTGGTGTTTTTTTTGAAAGTCGATTGTTTTTTATAAAGTTTATCATTTTTCAGTTTTTAGTGGGTTAGTTTGTAATTTATCTAGGTTACAATAGCCTAATGTCAACTGTTACAAAATATTGCTTTTCCCCATGCAGGTACGTTAATTCTTGAGGAATTCTCTTGGTCAGAACCACGACAACTGGAGCTCCAGTTCACCATATGAATTGTGACGAGCATAAATTGCTTAGGAACCATATTAAAGTATCTAATCTATTCGCAACCCGTGAAAAACTTATTATTAAGTAGTTCCAGTGGCCATATGCGGTCTTCATCATCAGGTCCAGTTCACCAAATGGTGCTTTCCGAAAGCAAATGCACAAGTTACTATAAAAAATATCAAAATCGCTATCGGTATGTCTATAAAATTTGAGGAATTCCCTCGATTTCCATGAGATCCCCTCATCAGATTCTGCCCATCTTGAGAGCATACCCTTTCAAACAAAGAAATAATTTTCAAAATCGGTCCCCAATTGACGGAGAAATCGGTGAACAAACATAAAAAAGAACGTATAGACGAACCATAGAACCTCCTCGTTTTTGGGAGTCTGTTAAAAACCACACTGAAGTATTTAAAATACAATTTCGTATCACCGATGGTCTACCCATGTGCTTAATTTTATCCAAATCCGTTCAGCCGTTTTGGCGTAAAAGCATAACAAACAAAAAAAATAAACATACTCATTTCCGCATTTATAATATTATAGTTTCCGATAGGTTATTTTTTAAATCACAACAATAGTTCTCTTTGGGCCCCACTCTACATAAAATCCTCTACTCCCATGGGGGTACGCAAAAACTACAGAACGCCATGAACTATGATCCTAGCATACTCCTTTTGCTTCGATTACGTTCGTACTACATCACATTAAAGAAAATCTAGATATGATTACAAAAAATAGGCAGTCACGGAGACTCGACATGACGCGGTTAGCATGTCGGTGACGCGAACCCTTAAGTTTTTTACCTACCGTTAATAACTTAACACGCCTAAAAAAGATTTCACTTAAAAAATCTACAAATACAAGTCTACAAATTGGCGTATCTGGTCATACACATGCACGCCGCCGCACAGTGGGCCCATACTGAAAATTAGTGGACTTAGGCAACAAAGTTCCTATATCGATGCGATTTTTTTTTATATGACGTGTTATATTATTCCTGACAACTTTTATTCTTATAAAATTTCTTCTAAAGTTGATAGTTTGTCTTGAAAAAAATTAATTAGATTTTTTTGTATGGAGCGAATCACGTTTAATTTTTTTTCTTCAATTGTACTAATATGTTGAGTGTGTGGCGTGAGTATATGATAGCTAGGGTCATTCTCTATCCATGAAAAAAAAAATCAGCGCCGGTCATCTGCGGCAGCGCGAGTAATCATTCGGTAAAAAAAAAATGATTTGGAAGAATTTTTTTGTCATTTAAAATAAATTCAAAGCATATTTTTTGTCTCATTTGGCTGTTTTCACCTTCTTTTTAGTTAAATAAATAGTTTTAATAGCGCATACGTACTTATAACTAGTAATTCTGGTAGAGATTTAGTTATTATTGCATGTTATCGGTAGCACCTGCATTGTGATTGATGACTCATTTGTTTGTGCACTCGGCTAAGCGCATAACTAATGAGTCATCGAAAAATAACTGATTGGCTGAATAATTTTCATTCACTGTTATGTCCACTACTTGAGTAATTAACACTAACTATAAATATAAAGACATTCATTAAGTCCCTGCCCCCCCCTGTACACACAGTGGGCCCAAATGCCCACCCTGCTGCCCCAACCCCTGGCGACGCACCGACTGCGACATCGGTGAAGAAAAAGCCGGGGAAAAAATTACGATACCCTCCGCTGGTAGTAGAGAAACTACCAAACTGGGCCGCTCACTTCCGGGCGATAAGCGCCAAATTGGGCCGGCCCCCAAATGCTCGCCCTTATGGGACGGGGGTGAGATTCACCCCCGACACAGAGGACGAGTACAGGCTGGTCCAAAGGTACCTTACCGGCCTGGAAAAAGAGAGCGGTGTCTCATGGTTTGCGTACTCGCTGCCAGCGGACCAAAATTTAAAGATCGCCATACGGGGACTGCCAGCAGACACGGACCCCAAGGAGATCGAGGAGGAGCTCCGGACGCTGGGATACCAGCCGGAGTACGTGCGCCATATAAAAGGCGCCCAGGGACGACCCGGCTGCGTATTTCACGCGGTCCTAAAGAAGACTCCAGATGTCCGGGCCATCTATGACACCACCGTGTTCATGTACATGCGTGGTGTCAAGATTGAGACCTGGAGAGGAAAGCGTGGGCCCGCTCAGTGCCACCGATGCCAACGCTTCCGGCACAGTTCACATCAGTGCCACCGGCCGCTCGCCTGTGTACGATGTGGAGGGGAGCACGCGGCGCGTGATTGTCCACGCCCGCGGGAGGAGCCGGCCACATGCATTAACTGTGGTGGCCCGCACCCCGCGTGCAACATCAGGTGCCCCGTCTTCCAACAGGAGATCCACAACAGGCGGGCGGGGACCGCCGCCATCACGGCCAAAACACGCCGGCCCCATATGGCCACTGAAAGGCCAAATGAGACGCAAACAGAGGCCCAAGGCACGACGCTGATGGCGGCGGCCAACGGGCCCACGGATAAACAAGCTGCCTCCTCAGGGCGGAGGAAGACCAAACGCGGGGGGAAGGGAAAGCGCCAGAACCCCCCCCCCCCCCCCCCCCCAGGCGAAGGAAGAAGAAGAAATCCCTAAGGCTGGCCCTGCTACAGAGAGGGCACAGGCTACCAAGATTAGCGGAGGGACTACCGCTGGCGCCGGCATAGCGCCGCGGGGAAACAATGAACCATCTGTTGACGCTAGCGCCAACACAGCGCGGCGGCAACAGATGGAACTAAAAAAGTTCCCCAAAAAGACGAGTGGCGGCGCTACCGGCGCATCGCTACCCACTAAAGAAAGAAAAGAATTTACAGCCTGTGCCATACAACTATTGATGGACCTTATTAAGGCCATCAAGCAGGGCCAGGACATCAAGACGGTCATCCTTGACGGCCTGGCGACACTGTTGTCGCTTTACCATGGCTAGGTCGTTAAGGGTGATCCACTGGAACGCCCGCGGCCTTAGGGATAAGGTCGCCCCCCTCCGCCATCTCCTTCGGGAACAAGATATCGACGTGGCGCTAATAAGCGAGACACTCCTAGGACCCGAGGACAGGATTAGGTTCCCGGGATATCTCGTTTACAGGAAAGATGAACGGTCGGCTCTCCATATTAGATACCGTGGTCTGGCGGTACTAGTAAAGCGAAGGGTCGTCCATCAAGAAGTCCCCTTGCCGTCACTCAGCACTTTTTACGCGCTGGGTGTCCAGCTGCACATAGCCGGCGAGGACTTGAACATTTACGCGTGCTACAAGCCGCCCGCGGCCCAACTGGACCTGACAGAGCTGCGGGCCTTGTTAAACAAGACGCAACACGCCACACTCCTCGCCGGGGATTTTAATTGCAAACACCCAGCGTGGAATTCGTTCCTGATGAATACCGAGGGGAGACGACTCTTTGCGGATGCGGAAGCCTTCGGCTACACGGTGTCCGGCCCGGAGACGCCCACTCACTACCCCGAGGCCTCCCGGTACATGCCGGATGTGCTGGACATCGTAGTCCACCGAGGGCTACACTGCCATACCACACAACAAGTCATAGACGACGAGTTACAGTCGGACCACCAACCTGTACTCGTCGTCCTATCGGGTATGCCGACCCGACTGAAGCCTCAAGCGCCACGTCGATCCATGGATTGGGACGCCTTTAGAGAGATAGTAGAGACCACAGCGCCGACTCGGCCTATCGTCACCTCCGCGGACGTAGACCAGACGGCGAAGGACGTCACTGCTTGCATCCAAAGCGCCCTAGAAGCGGCGACTCGCACTTTGCAGCCGCAGGGGAGAGGGCTATTGCCGCCCCTGCCGGCCCGCATCACTGCAATGATCGCCGCGAAGAGGCGCCTACGCAAGCAGTGGCAACAGCTGAGATGTCCAAGTATGAAGACACAGCTCAACCGTCTCGCGGAGAAGGTGAAGGCCAAACTACAGGCGCACACCGCCGCGGGCTGGGAGGAGCGAATCGACGCCACTACTGACAGTTGGCCGTCGATTCATAAGTTGTGCCGCCAACTAACAAATACCCCAGCCCCGGTGCGCCCTCTACTCAACAGCGACGGGGCGCTCAAGTTTGTAGCGGAGGACCGGGCGGAGGTCTTCGCCGAGCACCTGGAGCGTCAGTTCCGCCCCAACCCGACTGACGACATCGAACATGTCGCAGCAGTCGAGAAACACCTAGGGGACTATTTCGCATCGCCGATAGCTCCCGATGAGGACCCAATATTCTTCTCGCCTGGCACAGTCAGACGCGCCATCCTAAGAACGAAGCCTAGGAAGGCCCCCGGTGCTGACGGTATCACCAACACAGCGCTGCGCCACCTGCCGCACCGTATGGTTGCGGCCCTGGCGCGCCTGTACACGGGGATACTGCGCACGGGGACCTTTCCCGCTTCGTGGAAGGAAGGGCGCGTCATTATGTTGCCCAAGGCAGGAAAGAACATCCTGAAGCCGGAGAGCTATCGGCCGATCACTCTGCTGCCGACAGTCTCCAAGGTGTTCGAAGCACTCCTGCTGCGACATCTCCAACCCCACATTGCGCCGCGTCCGGAGCAGTTTGGGTTTCGGGCGGAACATAGCACGACGCTCCAGCTGTCGAGGGTACTGCACCACCTCGCAGCCGCAATCAACAAGAAGGAATACTCGGTGGCAGTATTCCTCGACCGCGTATGGCACGAGGGCCTATTATACAAACTGGCCACGTCCGACGCGCCCCGTCGCGTTGTACAGGTGGTCTCTACGTTTCTCTCTAACAGGACATTTAGGGTGGTGGTCGATGGGGCGCTATCTAGCGCCCGCCCGGTGCTGGCCGGCGTACCGCAGGGCAGCTGCGTATCGCCGGCGTGCTACTCGCGTTACACCGACGACATCCCCACCACGACAGACTCGACGCTCGCGCTGTATGCTGACGATGCCGCGTACATTACAACTTCGCTGAATGCAAAGTACGCGGCCGTCAAGATGCAGCGCGCCCTCGACTTGCTTCCCGAGTGGCTGTCGAAGTGGCGGCTGTCGGTTAACGTGGGTAAGACGCAGGCGCTGGTTACTGGATCTGCGCCCCTCCCGCCACCCCTGAAGCTACAAGGAGCCGACGTCGAATGGTCGCCCCGGGTCAAATACCTGGGTGTCACTATCGACCGTCGGCTCTCGATGGGGACACACGTCCGCAAGGTCGCCGCCCAAGGTAGGGTAGCGCGCAACCTACTCAGGCCGGTGCTCTCATCCCGCATCCCGGTGCGCGTCAAGATGGGCGTGTACAAACTGTACGTGCGCCCTATCTTGACGTACGCCGCCCCGGCATGGTTCGCCCTCACAAGTGAGACGAATCGTAAGCTGCTCCGCGCGCAACAAAATCTGGCGCTGCGGACCATAGTGGACGCCCCTCACTTTGTGAGGAACGATGTCATCCGGAGGGACCTCAGGATCGAGGGCCTGGATGAGTACGTGCGGCGTCTCGCGAAAGGAATGTTCGCGCGTGCCGACGCATCTGACTGGCCACATGTCAAACAGATAGCGCCATGGCATACGCGCCCCCCTGACGCGAGACCCCTGCCCCGCGACCTGGTAGCGGACGACTGACCCCATCGCACCGGACTGGACGCCTCGAGTAAGCTGCATCCAGGTTACACGCGGCTTACTCGACTCAATATTACTCTACAGATAACATACATCTATTGCGTGGCGTGTGCTAAGTTAATATAGGCGCGTCACGTAATAAACACAGACATCCACCACTAAACAGGCAGTTAAACTCACACACATACGTACAGCGCGGGCTGTGCGATATGTGTAGACACTGGGCGGTGTTACGCAATTACAATGCCGCCCACACACGCACGACAGTTCTTTAGCCCGGACCGTAATCGGCTTGATCTGAAAGCGGGGCGGGCGGGAACTATACACCTATACTGTAGGAGCGTCGAGTCGGCACCTACGTCGCTGGTCGCCTTCACTGGGCCTCCCCCGGGTAACCGGGGGAGGCCCAGTGGCGGGGGTTGACCGCCGGGGTGTCGTGAAGAAAGCGGCGCTAACAGTATTAGCGTCGTGATGCGCCTACAGTAACAAAATAGCAATCACTCACATGGGCGCGTTACAGTAAAAAACGCGCCCAATCATCTAGGCGTCATTAAATTAAATTGACACTCACAATGAGGGGCCCGTATTTACGGGCCAACGAATTGCTCCCGCGGCCGAGGGGCGACGCCCCGGTTCCGCTAGCCGCGCCCCCTGACGGGGGCGTAGCGACTTCCCAATGTTGAGTCCATCTAGTTTCGCTCTTGTCGCTTGTTTGTGAACACAGTGAAATACTTGTATTTTTATATTTACATTAGAACTATGGCTGGATTTTGTACCAACCTAGATCTTTTTGTGAAATTAAGAAGTGGCGGTGATCTGAAAAATCATATGTTTCTGTATGAAAGTATCATTTCTGTCTTGACTACCGAAGTTTCTGAAGAAGACAAGAACCGAATCAAGGAGTTCTGTCGACTTTTTTGTGTAAATTTAAATAAAAAGTGGATAGAGTCAAGTAGAAATCAAAAAACTTTTATGAATCGTGTAATTAATCGCAAGTGGTTGGAAAAAAACATCAACTGGCCTGTTTGTGACAGTGTTGATCTGAGAAGTGTGATGGGCTTTTCGGACGCAGCCTTATCTGAGCTTGTGGATATAGATTGCCATGTTCCTACTCTTGCAGTATGTACTGCAGAAGCGGGAACATCTACAGAAAAGGAGCACAGAAAACCGTTCGAAGAGTTAAGTAATAAGCAAAAGAAAAGACGTTCTACTTCCATAGTAGAAGAAAATTCCGAGGAAGAGTTGCAGCACTGGTACATAACAAAATTGAAAGACAACGGCAAAACGAATCTGGCAAAAGTGGTCGAATACCTTTCCAGTAATCCAGATGCGCTATCCGAAGTAGAAGAGAGACTATTCAAAAAGCAGAGCTTAAGTACTGTCTTTGAAGATAAGTGTTTAGCTCTTTATACATCAGTTGCGCTCTCGAAATGGAAGTACTTAGCTCTTCGACAATTTCTGAAAGAAGAAAACTGTGCTGCCTTTCCATCTTATCCAAAGCTTGTAAATGCCAAGAAAAGATGTTACCCACCACAAGAGAGTATGGAGATTACCGAAAACGGAGCTCACTTTAAATTGCAAGCGCTATTGGACCACACTGTGGAGAGGATATTACTTGATATAAATACTGTTGATAGGTCTCAAAATGAAGAACTCAAGTTGACCTGGAAATGGGGACTTGATGGTTCTTCGTCGCAGAGTAACTATAAACAGAAAACGTCAAACACAGCTACAGAGTTCGATGATTCATCAGTAGTCATGATAAGCATCGTCCCTCTTCGGCTATTGTCTACTAGGCCATCATCAGGGAATGAAAATCTAGTTTGGGAGAACCCCACACCTTGCTCAACTCTGTACTGTCGACCAGTGAAGTTCACTTTCACTTCGGAGACAGCTGACTTTATAAAGTCTGAAGAGTCTGAGATGAAAAAACAAATTGATGAACGAATATCTACACAGTGTGGAAATATTATTGTATCACATGAATACAATATCGTTGCATATGACCATGATTGATGGAAAAGTGGCCAATATTATTGCTGGAGTACCATCATATGCAACGTGTCCCATTTGCTTGGCAAAACCGAGTGAGATGAATAATTTAGACGCTTTGACTTCTAAACCACTTCGTGAAGAAATTTACAAACAAGGAATTTCTTCACTGCATATGAAGATTCGGTGTATGGAATGTCTTCTCCATATATCTTATAATCTGAATTTTCAACGATGGACTGCTCGCGGCGAACATAAGGCTTTGAAACAAGCTAAAAATACCACACAGCAAGTTTCGTGAGCAAACTGGAATGCTGATTGATATAGTCAAACAGGTATGTATTTAATTTTCGCTCTCTTTATGTTGTTTGTGAATTATATTTCAATGTATTGTATATTACAGTATTGTTTTCCCATTTTAGGGTTTTGGAACTACAAACGACGGGAATACAGCGAGGCGCTTTTTCCAAGATTACAAAAGATCTTCCAGAATAACGGGAATTGACGAAAATCTGATTTTCAGATTTTCCGTTATTCTACAAGCCATATCATCAGGCAAAAACATTGACTGTGAAAAATTTAGAAGATACTGCAGAGAAACAGCTGATGTGTACGTGCAACACTATTCGTGGTACTACATGCCAGTTAGTGTACATAAACTTCTAATGCACGGTGCAGACATCTGTAACCACTTTGGTGTTTTGCCAATCGGTAAGTAAAAAATAAATATAGTTTGATGTATTATTTGACTCGATTGCGTTTTGAAATTAAAATGTATGTACTTATTCGTTTTAGGTACCTTATCTGAAGAAGCTTCGGAAGCCCGTAATAAGGACTTCAGAAACGTCAGGGAGAGGCACACTCGGAAAACGGGGAGAATAGCAACAAACGAAGACATCCTCCATGGACTTCTAATAAGCTCTGATCCCCACATATCCTACATAAGGCCTAAAATAATGAAACAGGTTCATAATGAGTTGTTGCCTGAAGCAACTCAGTTGTTACAGACTACTGAGCCTCCCTGTGACAGTGAAATTATGGAGGAAGAAGAATGCCTCATAGCAGAGTCCGAAAATTTGCCGGACCCACTAGCACTTCTGGAACAAGAAATAATGTGATCCGGCTCTAAATTATTCCCACAAAAGCCCATCAGGGTTCGGAATATGACAAACAGCCCTTTTCAGGGCTACAATTACTTCACAGTTTCATATTGATCATACGTACGATAACTTATACTATAATAATATACGGTTGTCGCAACCCAGTGCTGGGCACGCCACGATTTCGGCGATAAGTCCCCTCTTTGAGGAGTGGCTGGAGAGGCGCCACGGCGTCCTCACCTTCCGCCTGACGCAGGTCCTCACCGGACACGGCAGCTTCGGGAGGTTCCTGTGTCGGATAAGGCGGGAGGAAACGTCCGGGTGTCACCACTGTGTGGATCGCCCGGAGGACACGGTGGAGCATACGGTGGAGGTCTGCCCGGCTTGGGCAGAGCACCGCCGTGTCCTCGTGGAGGCGATCGGCGGCAGAGACCTCTCGCGTCCGGCCCTGGTTCAGGCCATGGTACGGAGCGAGAGGGCATGGGCAGCCGTCACCTCCTTCTGCGAAGCAGTAATGCTCGCTAAGGAGGAGGCGGGACGGTTGAGGGAAAGGCAAGTTTCGCGCCCTCTCGCCCCTAGCCGCCGCAGGAGACGCCCAGGGCGTCGGGAATCCCGGGCGGATTTCCGGCCACCGTAGGCGCGGGCTTGCGGACGGTGAGCAATGGGTAGCTCACCGTCCGGTAAGGACCAGGCCCGGGTCGACGGCGCGTCGTATTCCACGCGCGCCTCAAAGAGATGTCGTCAGCACAAAGTAGGGGTCCACTAGGGCCGCTGCCTGCCGGGGTCGCGGGAAGGTACTTATGGGTCACCAAGGCCCCCGCAACACAGGCAACAGGAAGGAATATGGGTGGGTTTTAGTCAGTAAGAGTCTGACACACCCTCCCGCTCCACCCAGAGCGGGAGAAGTTATTTGATGATTTCCAACCCTCAAAAAAAAAAAAATACTATAATAATATACATACAGTTGATTATGTAGATAATTATCAACGACTTGCCCGTACAAATTTAAATTATTTCACCTATCATTAACAAAATTAGTATAACCTGAAACATTACGATATATTTATTCAACAATAGATAACGTGCAGTTAAAAAATAACACAGCCAATCAGAGACGAGCATTTTTCGATGACTCATTAGTTATGCGCGCACAAACAAATGAGTCATCAATCACAATGCAGAGCACCTGCATTGTGATTGATGACTCATTTGTACCGATAACATGCAATAATAACTAAATCTCTACCAGAATTACTAGTTCTAAGTACGTATGCGCTATTAAAACTATTTATTTAACTAAAAAGAAGGTGAAAACAGCCAAATGAGACAAAAAATATACTTTGAATTTATTTTAAATGACAAAAAAATTCTTCCAAATTATTATTTTTTTACCGAATGATTACTCGCGCTGCCACAGATGGCCGGCGCTGATTTTTTTTTCGTGAATAGAGAATGACCCTAGCTATTATATACTCACGCCACACACCCAACATATTAGTACAATTGAAGAAAAAAAATTAAACGTGATTCGCTCCATACAAAAAAATCTAATAAATTTTTTTCAAGACAAACTATCAAGTTTAGAAGAAATTTTATAAGAATAAAAGTTGTCAGGAATATTATAACACGTCATATAAAAAAAATCGCATCGATATGGTAACTTTGTTGCCTAAGTCCACTAATTTTCAGTATGGGCCCACTGTGCGCCGCCGGTTGCAAGTACTGCGCAACTAACATTTTTGAAGAAAATCACCAATTAACAAACCAGTTTCGGCTGTATTTCATTTCCAAATTTTAATTTGCACTGAATCGTAACGTTACCATAACACATACCTTATACAAGGTAGGTAAAGCCAGGGAAAATTATTGCAAAGCAAATTAACTACCGACTTAAGCATAAGCATAAACCTATAATGTTCCCACTGCTGGGACTTGGCCTCCTCTCTTGATGCTGTATTCCACCACGCGGGCTCAGTGCGGTATGGTAGATGTCACATGTCTTCGAATCATTGGTTCTAAGACATGCCGGTTTCCTCATGATGTTTTCTTTCACCGTTTTTCGGAGCAGTGGCACTGCCAACTTAAATTCTTCGTATATTTAAATCACAACTATCATTATTTGGCAGCTGTATAATATGGCTGTTACACGGAAATTTGACGTAGGATGTCAATTCTCTTAACAATTAATGTCCCTGACTATTAATACCTCTTTGGGAGCCTTACTTCTTTATTTTGCTAATATTATTTCTTAATTTGATATAACCGCGCTGCTAACATTATTAAAACTAAAATAAAATAATTATTTCCGTGTATCTCTAAATTTATATGCAAAGTTCAAGGTGATATTATAAAATCTGCATTTTTACAAAGTGTTCCTAATAGAAACTAGTTTTTTTTACGAGGTCAAAATGTTGTATTTTTATTATTGTTTATAGGTAAACAATATATGTCATGATACGCCAATTTGTAGACTTGTATTTGTTGATTTTTTTAAGTGAAATCTTTTTTAGGCGTGTTAAGTTATTTATGGTAGGTAAAAACTTAAGGGTTCGCGTCACCGACATGCTAATCGCGTCATGTCTAGTCTCCGTGACTGCCTATTTTTTGTAATCATATCTAGATTTTTTTAATGTGATGTAGCACCAATAGGTAGGTAATAAGTGAAATGATTTAAATTTCATTTTCTTTAAGTGCCAACAGTGTTCAATTTAATCATCTGTAGCAAACACGATTCGATATAATATACTAGCTAGTTAAACATGTCTGCCTCTACGAGTAGCCGAGTCGGCGGTCTGCTTCTAACCGAGTCGGTTAAAAACACATTACAAAATATGTACATTTATTAAGATAGTATATTAGCGCGCTAGTTATTGGCATAAAGTAAACGCGCCTTAACTTTACATACACGTGTTTAAACTTAGTCCTTGGAAACTTAATGAACAGATAGCATCGGAAACATATGTTTACCATCAAAATATCAATAAGTTATTTGATTCAAAGGAAGCTTAAGCCTTACTTATTAATTGATTATATTTACGTTGTTAGTAATCCTAATTAAAATTAATTATGTCAACAGATCATTGTGTATATTAATTAATTATGTCAATAGGTCCTTCTGACATAAAGAAGCAATCTCTGATTTCTATAATATTTGTCTAAAAAAAAGCTTTTGAATTCGTGATGGAACACGGATTTGTTTTATTCATTTACTCATAATACTTTTAATAATAGTATTTAAATTAAAATAAAGAACATACCTAAAGGTTTTCGTAATGTAACCGTACCTAAACAGACAAACAAATATTTTAAAAAATAATAAAAATCTTGAAAAAAATGAATTTGACTGATCAGAAAACATTCCTCAGTTCTCACTCTGCATTAAAAAAATACGAATGTCCCTCGTAGCTTGCTCTAAATCGTTGTAATTAGTACGTTTATTATATAATTTCCTTCTCCACAAGTGACTGGAGACTAAATTATCTCATGCAGGGCTGCAATAAATACGAACACTACCATTGTGTTTCTAATCATACCACGAACAGGTTTAGTTTGTTGGTCCAAGTTATGTGAGATTCTCACTCGTGTTAAATAGTTATAATAGGTTTGTTTCGTATTAACTTAATGAATACAAACATCAATAAGGCTTTTCTTGCGATTAATTAGATTTCGTCAACTAATGAACTGCCAGATCCTCTTTTTAGGGTTCCCTAGTAGTCTCAACCCAGTGCTGGGCACGCCACGATTGCGGCGATAAGTCCCCTCTTTGAGGAGTGGCTAGAGAGGCGCCACGGCGTCCTCACCTTCCGCCTTACGCAGGTCCTACCGGACACGGCAGCTTCGGGAGGTTCCTACGTCGGATAAGGCGGGAGGAAACGCCCAGGTGTCATGTCCTCGTGGAGGCGATCAGCGGCAGAGATCTCTCGCGTCCGGCCCTGGTTCAGGCCATGGTACGGAGCGAGAGGGCTTGGGCAGCCGTCACCTCCTTCTGCGAAGCAGTAATGCTCGCGAAGGAGGAGGCGGGACGGTGGAGGGAAATGCAAATTTCGCACCCTCTCGCTCCTAGCCGCCGCAGGAGACGCCCTGGGCGTCGGGAATCCCGGGCGGATTTCCGGCCACTATAGGCGCGGGCTTGCGGACGGTGAGCAATGAGTAGCTCACCATCCAGTAAAGACCATGTTTGGGTCGACGGCGCGTTGTATTCCACGCGCGCCTCAAAGTGATGTCGTCAGCACAAGCGTAGGGCTCCACTAGGGCCGATGCCTGCCGGGTTCGCGGGAAGGTACCAAAGAGTTACCGAGGCCCCTGGCAACACAGGCAACAGGAAGGAATATGGGTGGGTTTTAGTCAGTAAGAGTCTGACACACCCTCCCGCTTCGCCCAGAGCGGGAGAAGTTATTTGATGATTTCAAACACAAAAAGTGGGGTATCGTTGGATAGGCCGTTCAAATGTTGCAGGTCTGTGAACACCACTTTTCGATTCAAGGATCCACTTGCGTAATATTAAGCATTAAAGTGTTAATTTTTGTAGGGACCACCTAAATGATTGTTTGTGGAGATGTGAAAACTATCACGGCTAAGTAGGCTTTACAAGTTAACGAGTTATAGTCGACCAACTTAAATTTGCAGTTGGAGAATTGACCGTGGCATATATCAATGAACAAGTTTTTCAACTACAATGTTCAGTTTGTTTTTGGAATGAATTCATCCCAAGTAATCCCAACTACGGAACCCTTCATTGTGCGTGGTCCGACACGCACTTGGCCGATTTTTATTTAAATATTGTTGGAGACTTCACGTTAGTACCTAATTAAAAATATTATGAGTAAAAAAATAAAAAAAAATCCGTGTGCGCTTCATCACGAATTCAAAAGCTTTTTTTAGACAAATATTATAGAAATCAGAGATTGGTTCTTTATGTCCGAAAGACCTATTGACATAATTAATTAATATACATAATAATCTACTTAGTTTTAATTTAATTTAGTTAATGTTAATAATCATCTTGTAATTTGGTTATGTAAATAAAGATTGTTTGAAAAAAAAAAAAAAAAAAAAAAAAAAAAAAAAAAAAAAAAAAAAAAAAAAAAAAAAAAATCAATTAATAAGTAAGGCTTAAGCTTCCTTTGAATCAAATCACTTATTGCTCTTTTGATGCATTCATTATGTTTTCAATGTGTGTATTTTTATAAAATATTGAAAAATATTGACACATACATTGATTTTTTACATTGTGGTAGAAATAATCATGCTGGACAAAAATGGTCCATCATGATTATTTCTACCACAATGTGTAGATGTTTCTATCTACTCTATATGTGTTTAAGGTGTAATGATTTTTTATTTAAATAATTTATTATTGATTGTAGGAATGTGGGTGAACTACAGGTACACCTTTGCCTAACCCTTCGGGGAATACGGGCGTGGTAGCATAAATGTATGATTGTAGGAAATGATGGTACTTTTGACTGATGCATGTGCTCGCTGGACTTTCAACACGAAACCCGCGACGTCGACGTCGGGCGTCGTCTACGTGTAATTTCGGCCTTTGACCTACCGTATCGCATCGCATCGCCCGCCAGCGCTACTTACTTATTACTTCGTTTTTGCTTAGCGGTTTTTCTGAGCTTTTTTCTGCTCGGACCCTAATGTACGTAGTGTGATGTTAATAGCCTATAACCTTCTTCAAGAACTGAGCTATGAAATGAATGAATGAAATAAAAAATACTTTTCAAATTGGACTGGTAGTTCTAGAGATTAGCGCGTTCAAACAAACAAATGGTTCAGCTTATAGTATAGATCTGGGATGGGGAAACTTTTTCCTTCGCGTGCCAATATATACTAATAAAAAAATAAAATATTTAAAAAAGTAGAAGTAGTAGTAAGTAGTAGTGTAATGTAGTTAAAATATATGGCGGGACAAGTTGTTGCATTTTTGGCTATATTATTTACTGAAAAAAAATATTGATATACATTTTCGCTCATACCGCCCGCGCTCGCGAAACAATACGTGATTGTTTTATATAAGAATGAAATTTCTAACAATAAGAAAACTTCACTTGATTTTCGTTTGATGGTCGCGGGCCAGATTTCAACGCTTCGCGGGCCAGAGATGGTCCGCGGGCCGTAGTTTCGGCCGCCCCTGGTGTAGATAAAACTCTAAAACAAATACATATCCGCGTACGCACGTCGCGTATCACAAAGACCTCACCCCAAGGTAGTCTCGTTAGCAAACCGTCTGCCACTGCCTCGGAAGCCTTTATTAAGTGAGGCAACATTAAACGTGCGACAAGACAG
Source organism: Atethmia centrago (assembly GCA_905333075.3). Lineage (NCBI taxonomy): Eukaryota > Metazoa > Arthropoda > Insecta > Lepidoptera > Noctuidae > Atethmia > Atethmia centrago. The sequence goes on along the minus strand of HG995374.1, from coordinate 20,744,465 downwards.
TTTGTTTCTCTGTTCCGTAGAGTTGTTTGATGCAAATCGACATGAGATTCCGCCTCGTTCTACTTATTGTTGTGGCTGCGGGCTTCGTGAGTGCAGTAAGTGTGATTCCTGCTTTATTTATGGTTCGTGTTTTGAAATTGGAAGGATCGCAGTGATTGGCTGGAAAAATTGAATAATTTGGAATGGTGATGATTCAAAATCATCATCATTCCAAATTATAAAATTTTTCAAATTAACAGTTTTAAAAATATATTGAGATTTATTATTATAAAAAAGAATGTAGGCCTAATTTCAAATGTGTATTCTATTAGTAGAAATAAATTCAGTTGGTTTAAATCTTTACTTTAACAACATTTGTCTCAGCTCAGTTTGTAAAGACAAGCTGTAGAAAAACGATTTGTAGAGGCGTTGCACGGAATTGAATCATAATAATGCAATACTCCACTTTACCTGCTCTTGCTCCAGAACTTGAGAAATACATTCTAACTTTGCTCAGCTCTAATAGAACTTAACAGTTTCCTTATTGTTGCAAGTATTTTTCTTAAACAGATTAAAATGCAAATTGGGTATTCCTAGTTAAAGTTTCTTTATTTTTTTTTTCTCGTTACCTGAGTAGTTGTAAAGATTATTTTTTAATTAATTATAGGAAATCTCATTACTTACAGAAAAAAGTTAAACGAAGCAACGATCACTGTAAGTACTCATATATCATTTTTATTTCACTTCGCCTGCCGAAACGTTATTCCTTGGATGTTAATGGGCTGATATCAGTCCTGGATTATTACATTTTTTTATTTATGGCACTAAAATCAACGAAGAATCTAATTTGGGCACCATTTTTAATTACATTTTTATAGAAGGGAAGAATATTAACTGTTTATTTATAGTCTTTTATACCTGAAAGAAGAATCTTATTGCGTCGAGAGCGAAAATGGATGTCAGCATAAAAATCTGTAAATCAAACATTACATATTGGTTGCGAAGATAAGCAATTCCGATTCAACTGATTCCACATTCCTTTGCTCCCAAATCAGCCTAATATTTGCTTGCAAATTTATTTCCCTATAGTCAATAAATTTCCCATTTATGAATAAACTTGCGTATAACTTGTTTGGGGTAAATGTTGACTTTGGCACAGAGAGAAGGAGGAAGGAGTATGGACTGAGTATGTTCCATTAATAATGTATCAAATCCAATAAACTATTGCCTGCTACTGGCACTGCTGAAAGTTTTGAGTTTCAGCGATTGATATGAGTTGTTCGGGCACTCTGGAGGTTAGGATAGCTGTATCATTACAGTATTATACCTGCTATAAGTCACTTTGTGTTTCTTGGTTTGAGACGAGAAATGTTTCGTGATTCAGTTACTCGATTTCGAGATGGTGTGATGTTATTTACTTATAGGTACTGGTTTATCGTTTGTGACAAGACGATGACCTATAAGTTCACCGTACGAACCCAACAAGATCGAAGAATTTTATTATTGTCTACACTTGATATAAAAAAAAAGAAAATCATGCACGCTTCTTTTCCATCCACTTGAGACATTGGCAGATTGGTCGACATCGGCTTTGCTTGCCCTACAGATAAAAATAGAATAGAATATTATGATGTTTTGCGATTTCTGTAATAATATCATTCATATCTACTTTTTAAGGGTGAGAAAATTCAATAAAAAAAAAAAATATATTCGTTGCTTGTTGGCCTTATCAAGATAGTGCAAATATAAAGAAAGAAGGTTGAATGAAAAGGTTTTAAAGTGGTACACGATCTGTTCCTAATCGTGCTCAATTTCAAGTAGGTTCTTAAAATAAAGTGCCAATTACCGCAATATGATATTCATTAAGAAACCTAAAACGATATCTAAATAACTTTGCAAGGAACCGCTTATTTACGAATTAAGATCAAAGAAATAGATGGAGATGTGGCTTGCACAGTAAGTGCGTGGGTTAGACCAACTCGCCTTGAGAGCCATAATGATGCTTATAAAGATATTTTAATGCTTTTTCTTATCTAGAATACCGATGTGGTGACTTACTTACGTCCCAACATCCTTTGTTTCATCTATATCCTTATAATTATCGTAGTTACTAATATTTTGTAATGTCTTTGTTGTTGTCCAAAACAAGTAAAATACTTGTTCAATTGAAGATAAGGAACATGTGTTGCTGATTACGTCATGAATAATTAAGGTGGCTAGCTGTCAAAACCTTTAGTAACATTCTTCAACTGACTTCCAGCAGGATCTTTAACCCTCATTAGTTAACCCAGAATAAAGATAAACCAAACTTAAAAACCTAGAAAGGTGTACGGTTAAACTGAAGTTACTACTGGTATAACTTTATTCCGGGCTTATAAACGGGGCTTTAGCGAACCTGAAAGACATTCTATCAGCAAATAACCTTGATGGATAAGTTGAAATGTATGGGACTTAGATTTAAGTACATCTAACTAAATAAATTAAATGAAATCAAATTAAATTAATTTTTTTTTTCTGTAAGTAAGTTTGTTCAAACACTTTTACACGTCAATCATATTTAGAAAAAAAAACTAGATCAGCTCGGCGTTTCTTATCTGACTACTCTGAGAAGAAAGGCCGAAACAAACAGACAGAGGTCACAGTCTCTTTTAAAGTCTAGACATAATCTTGGTCAGATAATTTGAAGATCATGTATGAAATGGTCTTTTGATGAAAGAACCACACAGATTGAGTGGACCTATCCAGTCAGTGCACGCATTTGTCAGTAATCGTGCAGCTTAACTCAGAACTTAAGGCGCTCAACGACTCGACAAAAAATACTATAGAAAGAGCATTTGGGTAGGCCGCTTAAATGACTCAAACTGCCAGACCAAGATTAAAACTAACTGTGAGAAAAAATAAAAACAATAACCCACATAGTCTTCACATTCACAATAATTAAAATAAAATATAATACTTCAAAAAGTAAATAGTCATTGTATTTAAAAAAAATCATCAATGTCAAAGAGTAAATAATCTTGGTCAGATCTTTTGAGGACCATGTAAATTGGTGTCTGAGATGGTATTTTGAGGAAAGAACCATACAGTGGACTTGTCCAGTCAGTGCACGCATTTGTCAGTTGCCGTGAAGCTCAACTCAGAACTTAAGGAGCTCAACGACTCGACGAACAAAACCAAAGAAAGGACATTTGGGTAGGCCACATAAAGTACTCAAACTGCCAGATTATCATTAAAACTAACTGAGAAAAAGTAAAATTTAAAAATACACATAGTCCTCACATACATGTCAATAAAAAAAAAATGTTATTATTAATTCTAAGACACTTAGTATAAAAATAGTTTTAGTATAAAATTAGTTTGTTCCTCGGGGTACAAGCTTCCGATAACCTTATGTCAGTCCTGTTGAAAGCCTTTGTAGAAAAACGAAACGCTTTGTAAGCGATTGCCACTTGTCTAGCCCATCTTGTTCTACTAAACACATCATCACTATAAAGTTGTTATCAACACATTGAAGTCTAATCCATTCAAAGGTTTTACTAGTTGCTATAAGGGCCATCATTGTTCCTTTAACCCTGTAGGTACTCGTAACTCTTTAGTATGCAGGTTCAAATTAAATTAGCTAACATAACTCCGCAGACGTGATCAGTATCGATATCTAAACATGATAATACAAAAAAATAATTAATTTTATGAGTTTTTTTTATAGGTCATCAGCCGCAGGTCATTTGAAATATCAGTGTTAAAAGTATCATTTTTTTTGTAAAAAAAAATCACAGACATCTAAACACGATAAAACAAAAAAAAAAACAAAAAATTCTTATAGCATAAGCGCTTGTTGACCCCAAAAAAAAAATCATCAAATCTTTTTATTTTATCGTGTTTAGTACACATCACGTCTGCGGAGTTTTGCTAATATATTTTGACACTGTAGTGTTCAAAATGACACAATTATTTTAAATTATCTGTTTAAAATGTAGGTAGACTTTTTAAACATTTGTAATGGATAAAATGAATGTCTAATATATGAAATATTTGAGATAGGTGGAATAGATATGTTACACATCGCACGCTTAATAGAATACTGACCTATTAGAGCTTGAGTCAAACTTAGGATTTTGCGCAATTTTTTTTTGCACAGATTTAATCAATGGTTTTTGAAAGCGGGTATTATATTTAAGTGTAAATTACATATTTATTATATTGGCTAATAAGCCGACTAGCCCGCACTTGCAAAACATTTAACGGTGATTACCCAGAAATCTAATTTTTTGAGTTAAGCCAGTATTCTATTAAGCGTGCGAAATGTTAAGGTAGATTATGGTTTGAGAACTTTTGTTTTACATAAGTATGACCTCATGTATTACCCATATTCAAGCAAATAAATGATTTTAATTTGTATATTTTTCCAGTGATAGGCTCTATGAACCTCGGTGGTACAGTCACATTTGGAGAACAGGGTGTATCAGACTGCTTGGCTGAAGGAAACCCTGCTTGGAAGTGCTATACTGAACAGACTGGCTTCAACCCTCAGTGGCTATGACGAAGAACTGCCTAGTAATGGTGTTTGTTATGATTAAATAAGGCATTAAGTCCGCCTTTGTACTTCATTGTGTGCGAGAAGTTTAAATAAATAAATAAATAAATGATTTATAGCTAGACTTGCGTGTAATTTAGTACCCAGTGCTAGACACAAAGTAGTGGTTACCAATTTTGATAATCTGCTCGCGGTTCCAAGTGTCAGAGTAATGTATTTTAAATTTTCTTTCGAAAAAATTACACAGAGAGAATTTCATTATTATAGTGCAGTGAAATGAACGTGATAAAAAGATCAACCTTATATTTCGATACAGTATGCTCGATTTTGTTTTACATTCAAATATGCAGTTGGTGCAGTAAAAATTCTTATTTCTCTCAATCCGAAACTTGCCTGTATTTTAAATTAAAATTTTCATCATCATCATCACCATCATTTTAGCCGAAAGACGTCCACTGCTGGACATCCTCCCCCAAGCATCGCCACACCGACCGATCCTGTGCCGCTCGCATTAACGCGACATCGCTGTCACGCTCGGCAGCGATATCGGAACGGTACGCGATATCGCTGTCACGCTCGGCAGCGATACCGAATCGGTACGCGATATCGCTGTCGCGCTCGGTAGCGTTACTGAACTAGAACGCGGACCCAATATTATTACCGAGCACGGCAGCGATATTGCTTTTATGTGTGTCCCAGCATTGGGAATATTATAGGCTGATTATGTTGTGCTTTAGCTTCAGCTGCATCCGAATACTTTGGAAATCGACCCCAAAATAGTTGGGAATAACCTAGACAGATTGATTGATTGATTAGGTGTTCAAGTTGTATTTATATATGCATGTATTTCTGTGATAAAATAAAGCCTCGCGATGTTTTCCATCACCGTTTAATCCATTAGTCCAATAGGCATAATTATCATCAAAGAATCAAGCCATGACATTGTAATAACGTGCAAAACATGGCGACTGTAATCATTTTAAGTACCTACTTATCCTCACAAAAGGATTATCAAATCGCTCCATCATCCCACCATAAACCAGAACATTAGCTTCATTATAATTTCAACTTTTAGACTGCACGTACCACACAGACGGGCAACTTTAATTCTAAGTCTAGTTTCATAAATCGTCTCACTTCCCTGTATCCGGTCCGTTTATTATCCGACTCGTACCAATTTAGATGGTCCCACTGAATTTCAGATATTATACAAGTGCTACGTGACTTTAGAACCGTGAAGATTCGCTAGCTATCGTCGAATCAAATGCGGTTACTCGTGTGTCGGCCTTAATTTTAACTTATTCAGCTTGGTTCTTGTATTTCTGTGCTATTTATTAGTGGTGTATTGTTATTTGATTATTCTTGTGTAGATAGATTGTGTTGAGTTTATACTACGTCCTTTTTTGTACTTGAAAGTATGTCAGGCCTACTTGAATGCTGAATGTTACCGCGCCTTTTTGTCTCCGTGAGTTCTTTCTACAAATTAGTAGGAAGGTACAATGGTAACGGCCGTGACTTACGAGTTGTAGGTCCAAACCAAGATAGGCGCTTTACTTTGTGTAAATTATTACATCAACCCTGCTCTCAAAACGGTGAAGGAAAACATCGTGAGGAAACCGGCATGTCCTGGAACCAAAATTTCGAAGACATCTACTGACCCGCACTGCGTGCGGTAGATTACAGTCCACTCCCTTTCACTGAGACGAGGCTTGTGTCCCAGCAATGGGAACATTATAGGCTGATTATGTATGTATGTGTGTGTGTTTTATATGTTATTTCACACATCTATTTTTATTTTATTTTATTTATTATTTATTTGGATCTATCCGTGATATCACAGCGGACCCTATCAGAATACCAGCGCTGCGACACTTATTTTTAAATGTCTAGTAACTTTCTGTTCTATTTTCATTTTACTTTGTTCTTTATATTTTGAGTGAATTTTAATTTGTGATCTCCTGTGCGAGTCCCAAAAAATACTTTTTCTTTCTTTATTTTCTTTCAGTATGTGTAGTGGTTCAACCACATATATATTGCACAAGTGGGTTATAGTTACAGACGTATTAGTTTAAGAGCATTTTCGCCATTTGACATCGATAGAATCATGATGATGTCATGATTTCCAAATACGAGTATTAATCAGATTTGTAGTGATTTTATATACTAAATATAAAATAGAAAGTATGTGATTTGCCTCAAATGATTTTTGTATCAGTGTAGTCATGAAGTTTAGTGGCCATCTTTACATACCAAGACCCCTCCGTGCCTCCAAAAAGCACGTTAAACCGGTGGTCCCGGCTGTCATTTATGAATCTCTGACAATCGTTGAGAGCAGTGGTGGCCCAGTGATATCGGCCGCGACTTACGAGTTGTAGGTCGTAGGTTCGAACCTGGACAGGCGCTTTACTTTGTGTAAATTATTTCATCACCACTGCTCTCAAAACGGTGAAGGAAAACATCGTGAGGAAACCGGCATGTCCTAGAACCAAAAATTCGAAGACATGTGACATCTACCAACCCGCACTGGGCCCGCGTGGTGGATTACGGCCCACTCCCTCTCACACAGAGAAGGCATGTGTCCCAGCAGTGGGAACATTATGGGCTGATTATGTATGTATGTATGTATGTATGACAATCGTTACGGATCGTCAGAAGCCCGAAAGTTTGACTACCAGTCTTACCATCATTACCAGGTATCGTATCAGTAACTGGGTTGTAGAGGTCAGATAGGCAGTCGCTCCATGTAAAAAACTGGTATTCAGCTGTATCTGGTAAGACTGGAAGCCGACCCCAACATAGTTAGGAAAAGGCTAGGCAGATGATGATGATGAGCCTATGAAGTTAAAAAGTATTTCATTTGACAGTTACCGTAAAAGTACTGGTTTTATCAACGGAACGGAATGGAGTTATGATGTTTGGAGTATCGTCGCCTAGTTTTTAAGTTAGTTCTCTTCGAGCCTCGGGACCTTATGGTTGTCTTGAAGAAGTCTAAAGTCTCTACTAGTATTATATTGAGTACTTAATTAAATAGTTTGCTAAATATTGCTATATAACAAGTTTGAGTGAGCAAGAATATAAATACAGAAATATTCGTACTGAAAAGGCGTACCGTTTCAATTAAAACATCATGATTCTCTCGATGTAAATTTTTCAGCGTGATTCAATAAGGTTCATGCTTATCTGAAAATCAGCATGGAAAACAAAACAAAAACCAAATCCGCTCTACAAGTCTCAGATTTCTGTAACCCTAAAAACATTCAACTAAACAGGCATTCATCTAACTGAAACATATAAAACACCGTTTCTAAATAGCATTGTAATGATATCTAAAAGACACCTCGTGGCCCCCAGTGCCTCTGCTTTGTTGATGGTATCTGACGCTATTAAATATTCAATTGCAATTTTGAGCTGCCAAAAACTCCCATTCATTCAGGCACTTGCTTTGATATAAGTAGGTAAGGGACCCCCGCGAGATGTTAGAGATACCTGCCCAAAATGAGGGCCACGAATTGGTTGAAGTGGCTCTATTAAAAGGTGTGAAAGGTACTGATAGTCTTTTGTTTTTTTCAGTAATTCAAGGTGATTCAAAGACGTGCAAAATTAATGGGTTGTTTGAATTACAAAAATATATTCTTAGAATCTGTCAGCCCCTCCGCCCGCTCCAGGGCTATGGACATACATGAAGATTTCCATCCCGTTACCAAAAAAAAAAGGAGAGTTAGAACTTAGTCGATAGCAATGAGACTTAAGTCTCTAATAGAAACCTTAATCTAATAATGTATAAATGGTGCTCGGACGTGGTGGGTATGCATGCCACCATCATAAATGATGTAAATATCGAAATCAACTATACAATAAATACGAAGAGTTGTTCAAATGTACTAAAAAAACACGTCTTAGATTGACTTGACTTAGATTGACTGACTTACTTAGATTGACTGACTTAGATTGAGAATAAACTTATTAATTGGTCAAGGACGGATAATGAGACACAATTGATTTTCTATTGTTTGACTCCTAATCGGTGTCACACGGGGCTTAACAGGTAAATAAATAATAATGTGATATACCGCCGTTTCATTTGCGATGGTTTTTGTTGGTATGTTTTCGATAAACTAAATGTAATTATTATTTTGTTTTATAAAAAAACTATAAACATATCTGGTGTAGAGATACGCTGGATACTGGGTGCTAGATTGATTTAAAAAGGGTCCAATATCGATCCAGTGTCACTGGATTCCAGCGCTGGATTGAAATACTGGTTTAATGTAAACGAGCCTGTTTCCGCGTCATCTGTGGCCATTGTCCAGTTCTCTGCCCCTCTGGGACGAATTGGACTGCACGCAACAATAAAATTATTTGACAATGAAAAACGAAATGTTTTGATATTAATTTACTAGCAATTTTACAACCTAAATTAAGTATACATTATTACATGATTTAAAATCGTGAACATTTATAAAATATGGGTCCACAAAACGGTTCGGTAGCATGTTTTAATAGTTAGGGTACGTGAGGTTTGATTTCGTAGAACGTGTACGACTGTTGGGCAAGCGAAATATTTTTATCTTATCTTTGGATCTGTCTCACTTGTGTGCAGAGAAAATGAGATAGCGAGCTAGTTATATGGTTATTGTTTATGTTACAAAGGCTTTTAATATGCTTTTTTTTTGGTTGGGAAATTATCAAATAACTTCTCCCGCTCTGGGGGCGGAGCGGGAGGGTGTGTCAGACTCTTACTGACTGATACCCACCCGTATTCCTTCCGTTGCCTGTGTTGCCAGGGGCCTCAGTAATCCTTTCGAACTTTCCCGCGACCCCGGCAGGCATCGGCCCTAGTGGACCCCTACACTTGTACTGACATCTCTTTGAGGCGCGTGTGGAACACAACGCACCGTCGACCCGGGCCTGGTCCTTATCGGACAGTGAGCTACCCATTGCTCACCGTCCGCAAGTCCGCGCTTACGATGGCCGGAAATCCGTCCGGGATTCCCGACGCCCAGGGCGTCTCCTGCGGTGGCTAGGGGCAAGAGGGCGCGAAATTTGCCTTTCCCTCAACCGTCCCGCCTCCTCCTTCGCGAGCATTACTGCTTCGCAGAAGGAGGTGCCCATGCCCTCTCGCTCTGTACCATGGCCTGAACCAGGGCCAGACGCGAGAGATCTCTGCCGCTGATCATTTAATCTGCCTGCGGCCGAGATCTATAAACGTTCCTTGCTCGTTCTTTGGCTTAGACATGTTTCTGTCTGTATCTTGCACTCGTAGTTTGACAGTTAAGTGACAGTGACGCTTAGCCAAACTACGTGCTAAGTAACGTTTATGGATCAAAGCGTATTTTTTTCTGCCACCAAGCAACATTTAGGTTGTGAATTTCTGTCACGTACTCCTATTTAATAACTCACATACATTCGTACATAAACTTAGGCCTTCTTCTCGTCCAAACGCCTCCTGCCGGAGGCTCTACGCGGGGGTCGTGCGGTCCATGGCCCTCTACGGGGCACCTGTATGGGCGCGCTCTCTGGCGCTGCGGCCAGCCCGCCGGTTGAGCGCGGCCCAAAGGGTCATGGCCATCCGGATGGTCCGAGGATACCGCACGGTCTCCTGTGAGGCAGCGAGCCTCCTTGCCGGATTGCCGCCATGGGATCTGGAGGCAAAAGTCCTCGCGCACGTATGGGAGTGGCGCGAGGAGGCGAAACGCCGGGGCGTAAGTCCACTGCCGCGAGAAATCGCGGCACAGCGGACGGAGCTCCGGCGGGATCTCATGGCGTCATGGAAAGTACGGTTGTTGCAACCCAGTGCTGGGCACGCCACGATTGCGGCGATAAATCCCCTCTTTGAGGAGTGGCTGGAGAGGCGCCACGGCGTCCTCACCTTCCGCGTGACGCAGGTCCTCACCGGACTCGGCAGCTTCGGGAGGTTCCTGTGTCGGATAAGGCGGGAGGAAACGTCCGGGTGTCACCACTGTGTGGATCGCCTGGAGGACACGGTGGAGCATACGGTGGAGGTCTGCCCGGCTTGGGCAGAGCACCGCCGTGTCCTCGTGGAGGCGATCGGCGGCAGAGACCTCTCGCGTCCGGCCCTGGTTCAGGCCATGGTACGGAGCGAGAGGGCATGGGCAGCCGTCACCTCCTTCTGCGAAGCAGTAATGCTCGCAAAGGAGGAGGCGGGATGGTTGAGGGAAAGGCAAGTTTCGCGCCCTCTCGCCCCTAGCCGCCGCAGGAGACGCCCAGGGCGTCGGGAATCCCGGGCGGATTTCCGGCCACCGTAGGCGCGGGCTTGCGGACGGTGAGCAATGGGTAGCTCACCGTCCGGTAAGGACCAGGCCCGGGTCGACGGCGCGTCGTATTCCACGCGCGCCTCAAAGAGATGTCGTCAGCACAAAAGTAGGGGTCCACAAGGGCCGATGCCTGCCGGGGTCGCGGGAAGGTACTTATGGGTCACCGAGGCCCCCGCAACACAGGCAACAAGAAGGAATACGGGTGGGTTTTAGTCAGTAAGAGTCTGACACACCCTCCCGCTCCGCCCAGAGCGGGAGAAGTTATTTGATGATTTCCCACCCTAAAAAAAAAAAAAAAAGGCCTTCTTCTCATGGGGTAGGCAGAAACTATAGAACGCCACGAACTCTGATCCTTACATACTCCTTTTCCTTCGCTTACGTTCATACATGTCATACACGTACTCCAGTTGTGATTTAATAACAAATATAATATTTGTTTTAAAAACGCCACATGGTTCGGGCCACTTACAAACACATAAATTCTCTATTGAATGGAAAACAAACTAGGAACAGGTAACGATGCATAGGTCGAATGCAATAGCTCAACAAATTCTAAAGATAAGAGTAAAATAACCGGTTTTTAATCACGTCGCTCACAATACCAGTGCCGACCATATCGTGGTCACCATAAGTTGGGCTCAGGTCATCCAAACGGACCCTAAAAACAATTGAGAAATTGTCCAAACCGGCAACAAACTTATTCAGCGAAAGTATGGCACCAAAAATACCACGCTCACGTGGTGTTTTCGAGGGATTTAGGATACTGAGGTAGTAAGTCGTGGCAGTTGATTTGAGACCACGATAGAGAGCGGTCGATTTAGGCTAGGCTAGGAGAGAATTTGGTGTGAGCAGCTGACCTGACGTCCTTCAGTATCGCATTGTTGCGAGTACCGCAGAGGGCGATGGCCATGAGAGTCATCAGAGGGTATCGCAAGATCTCCTAAGGTGGCTTGCGCAATGGTCGGATCTCCGCCGTGGCACCTGGAATCGAGAGCCCCGCGCCAGTGCATCGGTGGTGTGAGGAGGTGCGGGCGCGGGGCATGGTACTGGTGCAGCAGCAGATCACGCTGCGCTGGTCCGAGCTGCATCAGGTCGTGGTGGCATCGAGGCGGTGTGGCAGGTGCTCGACGACTGGCTTGAGAGGAGGCACGGCTCCCTGTCATTTGGGGCGACGCAGGTGCTCTCGGGGCACGGCTGCTTCGAGAAGTTCATGCGTTGCATAGGCAGGGAGCCAGACTCTCGGTGTCATCACTGCGTCCACTATCGTGAGGACACGGCGTGGCATACGCTTGCAGCGTGTGCAGCTTGGGTGGAGCCGCACCGTGCCCTCGCTTCGGAAGAGGAAAGTGACCTGCCACTGCCGGCTGTGATTCATTCTATGTTCGGCGGTGCATTGTCGTAAGACGCAGTGATATCCTTGTGCGAAAATGTCATGTCGCAAAAGAAAGCAACGGAAAGGGAGAGGGAGATTTCGAGTACTCTCCCTACCCGCTGCAGGCGCACCGGGCGTTGACAGAGGGCAGATAACGTCTTCTTCCGGCTCCCCTAAATAGTTCCAGGGACAGTGATAGCTCGTAATGTTCCACGCGTCCCCCTCTAAGACGTCACAGGGGGAGTCAAACACCTCACTCCCCCCACATGATTGAGGTATCCTATACTTCCGTTTGGTTCTAGGGACTCCGAGAAAGCTTTCCATTGGGTGTGACACCAAGAGACTGTACACTTCTACTCTACCAACAGACTATAGATAACCAAAACCAAGACACACTTAAGGCAGTCACACCACTTATGGAAGGCAAAATGAAAAATACTCGCAACTCTTTCGGGTTAATTTAAGCTTTAATGATAATTTGTAGTTGTTTACGAACAAAAACCAACCAAAAGTTAGTGATGGTTACCATCTCCCTATGGACTGACTAATTGCTGGACATTTTGCATTACACTTGATGTACGCACTCTTCCCGGGAGGTTTCACCAAGATTCCCTAAACTGGCTTGATAGTTTGTTCTAAGGCACGCTAGGAATCGTGTCTCATTAAACCACATCCGGCTTTCGGGCCTCTCACAAATTATTAACGAGACACGACATTTGGATGCCAGATAGAAACGCCCCGTTGCTAGACAAGGACGGTCGCATGGCTACCGAATACATTGCAAGCAACCTCTAAATAGGGAAGAATGAGGGAGTGAAAAGTGACGATTTAGAATAATCATTTCAGCGTATAGCGGAAGCAATCGTAAAGAATTTTGCAACCGACTGACGATGCGGTACGCTTGTGCTGGTTTTGTATTGTCTTAGTAAAGGGTCTTAGTGTAGGCCGTTATAAGGGGTGAAATTACATTAGTACGCGCCTTAAATTACTGGTACGTGTCTTGCTTAATGGCAGTTGGACTTTGCAGTACTCTGCCTTAGAATTGAGTGAGATTTGACTGCAAAGCTTAGGGAACGTGACTTGTTAGAATTATAGCAGCGTAATTAGTGGTCCTATGCGTTCAGTCTAGTAATACACACACGATGCTGACATTTGCTTTAAAGCAGCCCCACGTCGCTTGGGGTGAGTTTGTAGTTTATTGTAAGGAAATCCATTAACGTAACTTAAATTATTATACTGATATTCCCCTACACAAGCGTTACGTGTCAATTACTTAGCCTTTTGTATTGCTCTCATGTCTTCTAACCTATATAATCAAAAGTAAATAAACTAGATTTCTAGATTCTTCTTACCTATTAATTCCCAATTTTATTTTACATTTACATTGTTGTCTTGTATCCCCATCCTTGTCCCCTGGCTTTCCATGTTGGAACAAGGCAAAACACACACTTCATGTGAATTCATTACAATCGGTGGGAGTGTGACCAGTCTTGGACGAGTCCTACAGGACGGTGCGAAAAGGAGGAGCACGGTTCTTTACTTTAAGGGGGAAACCGACCAAATCACTAATATTAACATAATTAGGAAACTATGGATAGTGTAAAGACCTAATTCGGACCTTTAAATAAAAAGCAGTGGACTGTAAAACTAACCTATATTATAAATTAAATGTACAGCTAGATATTAACGCACGCGTGTCGTTGATAGCGATCGTTGGTGAAGTGTCGGGGCATCGGCCCCTCTCATGTGTCCACGTAGCCTGTCCCGCGCGCCCGCGCAGTCGCCCGACGCCTGGCACAAAAACAGCCGACGACGGCGCCCGAACATCCTCCCCGGGTTGAAGCCTTCAAGTAATAGGAAGTGGGCAGATATTGTTGTAGGCCCGCAGCATTGTTCCCTTCTTCGTCTTCAGCTCGACCACGCGTGAAGCCCCGTCACAGCCAGGGATGACCTTCGTGACTCGTCCCAGTGGCCATACGAGTGGCGGTTGTCCTCGTTCCTTAATAAGAACATAATTGATATTCTTGTAGGTGCCGAAGTATTTTGGAACGTCCTAGGTTCTACATCTATTAACATAGGTAAAAACCAACCCACATTACGTGACACTAAGTTCGGATGGATAGTATCAGGCTCAGTGGCTCTTCCATTACATCCATCTACGAAAAGTCAGTCATATTTGTGTAACATTTCTTTGAATGAACTCAATGATAATCTAGGTAAGTTTTGGGAGCTAGATTCCGTGTCATCAAAACATTCCCTATCTCAGGATGAAAGGGCCTGTGAAGAAAGTTTCCATTTACATACCATCCGCGATGATAATTGTCGGTTTGTGGTTACCATGCCACTGAAAGAGGATCCTAGTGTATTAGGTGAATCTTATGAAATGGCTAAACGCCGTTTTTTATCGTTAGAGCGTCGGTTCCAGCGTGATCCTGTCTTCAAGGAGAGATACATCACTTTCATGCAGGAGTACGAGAGTCTGGGACACATGGTAGAAGATCGCAAGCTGAGGAAACCCCATTCAGATGGTAGCTTAGAATATTTTTTACCACATCATGGGGTTGTTAAGGAGTCAAGAGTTACCACCAAACTCCGGGTAGTGTTCGATGCATCAGCTGTAACCACATCTGGGTTATCGCTCAATGATATTCAAATGGTGGGGCCTACTGTCCAGGTGTCCTGATGACCTTTTTTCAATATTGTTATATTTCGCCAACATAAATATGTCATTTCTGGAGACATCGAAAAAATGTATAGGGCGATTTTAGTGACACCTGTGCAACGTTCTTTGCTTAAAATAATTTTTCGGACTGATCCTAAGCTTCCTTTAAAATCTTATAGTCTTAATACCGTTACTTATGGTACGGCCTCCGCTCCCTATTTAGCCACGAAGTGCTAAGTTAGCCTGGCGGCAGCCGCCACTAGTGAAAACGCAAGGTTGTCTATCGAACGTGACCATTACGTGGACGATTATCTTAGTGGTGGTAACTCCATTTCAGAGGTAGTAGCGATGGGTAAGGAGGTCAGTTCTGTTCTGGCTTCAGCGAGCTTTTATCTGCGAAAATGGCAGTCTAACAGTGAAAAAATTTTAGCAGAAATAACAGGTGCTTCAGATGGTTCGAAAAGTTTAGATTTGTCCGTGAATAGAAACGTGTCTTCAAAAACACTTGGTTTACATTGGCTTTGTGAGTCAGATGTGCTAACATTCTCAATTGGAATCGACACCGACAAACATTTAACGAAACGTCATATTTTGTCAGTAATCAGTCAGATTTTTGACCCACTGGGTCTTGTAGGTCCTTGTGTTGTCGAGGCAAAAATAATAATGCAAATGTTAAGGATGACTATGTGTGACTGGGATGAACGAGTATCAGATGACATAAATAGTCGTTGGGTTTCTTTTAAAAATACGCTCCCACACTTAAATGAATTAAAAATAACACGATGGGTAGTATGTGATAATTCGACCGCACACGAACTTCATGTTTTTACCGATGCATCTGAACGGTCATATGGTGCTTGTGTATATGTTCGATCAGTGGACGAGAACGGGTCGATGAAAGTACAATTGTTAGTCTCTAAAAATCGGGTGGCTCCAATCAAGCCAACGACTATTCTCCGCCTAGAGCTATGTGGAGCGTTGTTGGGAACAAGACTGTGTACTAATGTACTGAACTCTCTTACCTTGTCTTTAAGTGGATGTCGTTTTTGGTGCGATTCGACAATAGTGTTGAGTTGGCTGAAATTGGCACCAAATTTATTGAAGCCTTTTGTACGTAATCGCGTTGATGAAACACAAGAGAGCACTACTGGGTATACGTGGAGCTACGTGCCGTCTAAGGATAATAAGCAGATCTTGTTTCTCGCGGGCTGAATGCTGACCTTATCAGAGAGTGTCCTCTGTGGTGGTCAGGTCCTAACTTTTTGTCCAAAGATAAAAATATTGGCCAAGAATTCCCAATGAAAACGTGAGACAGGACTTACCGGAAGTTGTGTCATCTCATTTCACAGATCATCCAATTCATCAACAGTCATACTCTAGTAATAAATATATTTATTTACATAACCAAATTACAAGATGACTATTAACATTAACTAAATTAAATTAAAACTAAGTTAAGCTTAAAAAAGGCCCTCGGGGCATTGTACCGAGGATGCTGGTGGCATTTCCTCGCTGAATTGCAATGCTGATGCGTTGCGCGAGAAAGCCGCCAGCTTTTCGGTCACCAGTTACATCAACTAGACGTTTCGCGATTTCCGCAAATAACTTATGCGCACTGGGACCCCACGGACCGTGGGTCTCTACGCCAAAGGGCACAAAGTTGTAGTAATAGTTTCATTTCACATCATCAGTCACATAACAACCAAGCATTCATCAAACTTTTGATTCATAAATATTCCAGTTTTAATCATTTACAGAGAGTAGTTTCCTATTTATTAAGATGTATTCACAATTCAAAAAGAAAATATGATGAATTTGTAGGTTCCTTATCTAATCAAGAACTTAAAAATTCCTTAAATTTTATTCTGCGACATGCTCAAACTGACATGTTTCCTAAAGAGTATGCCTTATTGCAATCAGGTAAATCATTGCCTCGTGAAAGTAGATTTATTTCCTTATGTCCCTTCATTGATACCGATGTGGCCTCATTCGTGTAGGCGGGAGACTTGATAACTCTCCCTACGAGTATAATGTCAAGCATCCAATTTTGTTATGTAGTAAACACCATATCACTAAAATTATTTTTACTAAATATCCGGCTCGAAGGACCAAATGTAAAGACCTAATTCGGACCTTTAAATAAAAAGCAGTGGACTGTAAAACTAACTTATATTATAAATGAAATGTACAGCTAGATATTAACGCGCGCGTGTCGTTGATAGCGATCGTTGGTGAAGTGTCGGGGCATCGGCCCCTCTCATGCGTCCACGTAGACCGTCCCGCGCGCCCGCGCAGTCGCCCGACGCCTGACACGAAGACAGCCGACGGCGCCCGAACAGATAGATTATTAAACGTATTGAAACTCTATTAGCATTAAACAAAAAGTTACCCCTACTTAGCATAATATCTTATTCCGTATTCATTTAAAGCATAACAATTTTATATGAAACTCAGCGACGAACTAGTTCTAACGACTAGTATGAAGAGAGTACGTGGAAACTTTAATCTGACTAACCATTTTTTTATTTGACTCAAAATAATGCGGTGAGTGAGAAGAACGCATTAAAAGAAACGGTTATAACCACAGGGAAATGTTAATTTACTTTTCAAACGAATTCATGAGATGCTTTAGCTGTTTTTTGATAGAAATGCCGGAGAACAATCAACAAAACGTTAATTATAACTGAGTGTATCCTTCTTCTTACACAACACCATCACGCCAGTGTTCCATGTAGGGGTAGGCAGGTATAAGTAGGTACACCCACCTTTCGTTAGTTATGTTTAAGTACCATGTAATAGCAGGCAAGCCTATTGCCATGAACCGGTCACAAATACAGACTGTCTGATAAATCTATTACAAAAATATAATCACACTTTACCCAACCTGTGGATTGAACCCAGAACCCCTAAATCAGCAGTCGCACTTCCACCACTAGACCAACCAGGCAGTTTTCTGACATATTAATCTTCAAAAGTATGAAGCCGAGAGCGTCAAGTTATATTAGCAAGATAATTTTGTAGTAGTTAATGATGTAGGCGAGAAACTTATGAGCAAAGTTTCTTTACTTAAAGTTGCAAGAAATGTTTCAGAAATTAAACGCTAACAGGTGTTTAAAAACAAAATAGCAGTCAGTACTTATTTACTGAAAAGCTGAAAAATGAAACAGTCACCTTAATAAATCCACGTTTTAATTTGGGGTCTATCAATATAGGCGCAAGGTAAGGCTACCCACTGTGAAGAAAAACCGTGAAAATCCTGAACTCCAAGCAAACTGATCAATGCTTATTCCTTCTCTTAAAAAGAAGCGGTTTTTGTTGTGCAGTAGAACGCACACCACAGGCTGGTATTATATCGCGGAAAGGTACAAAAGGGTAACCAAGGCCCCTGGCAACACAGGCAACGAGAAGATATTTTATAATTTCCTACCCAAAAAAAAAGGCTTGTATTATAAGGCGTCCGTGGCTCAGCAAGTCACGTCGCGGCGATTTGTGGCATGCTCAATACCACTTCTTTCAGTTGTTTTCTCCGTAGTTGCTGTTGCAAGAGGCTTGTGGCCACGGGGCAATAGCTATGACAAGACTATTCAGCGTCGATACGGCAGATAATAAATGTAATGTCGTCATTCGATCGTGGAAATGGCCATATCGTGATCTGCCTGGCATTTCAGGATAAGCTGCCATTTCATGATTTGGTTATATTACGATGCACCTAATCGAAAGTTGGGCGGATCGACGAAAGCAACCTATTTATCGATATTCCCAGCTGACCACTGGGAATATCGATAAATCACAAGTAATCACAAGTAGTTGTATTTCACGCCACTAGTGCTACCCGACCAAATAGTTTAGGTTAGGTTAGAACTGTGTTTTACGTGAGTTTTCTTTTGATAATAAACCTTTATTTTACTAATGTATATGGGAAGGACTAGTGGTTTTAAGCTAGGTTGTTGACAGCCCCCCTAAATGGGTCCAGGAGCGACGGACTCGGGGACATCCGTCGCCACCTAATTAGCAGGACCCGAGGTGGCGACGCGTAGTGGTCCACGTGCACCCCTGTTGGACGTCGCGGGGGGAGTTTTACACCTCATTCCCCCGGCACAAAAAAAAAAAGGTTAAAGCCAAAGTCAAAGTCAAATTATTTATTTCAAATAGGCACATAAAAGGCACTTTTGAACGTCAAAATTTACAAAAAAAAATGATTTGATTCTAGTGGCCCCTTCCAAAAGGTAGTTTCGTATGGAGAAGAATAGAAAAGAAACTCCAACGTTACTCATTTAAAATGTTTTACAATATTTTGTGTACATTAATTATATAATTATATGTGAAGAAGATGCACCTAGAATAAAATTACTATACCAAAATAGGTAAAAAATAATAAAAAATGAAGCAATGACAGATAAATTAATTATGTGGTAGGTACATGATGCTCACATAGGTATTTACAAAAGTTGTAAAAGTATACGTTTTCCTAAAAAGAATAAATAAAGGAATAGGTCAGTGTGTGATCAAATAATAAATTGTGCAATTAAAATAGCAACCAGTTTGATTTTGTCTAGAGCAACCAGTTCGATTTTGTCTAGTTTAGAACCAACCGTGAGCTGAGCGAGCGCTACTTCCAAGTTGCTCGCAGTTACTTGGCTATTTAGTATTTTTAAGACCTTAATATAGGATTATTCGAGGAGGAATAGGTCAATACGAATTATTACCCGACTGCGCGGCAGCAAAGACAGGGTTATCTTTTTTACGCGTATCTGGGTCGAAGTGCCCAAGCATCGCTGGGCAAGTCGTCAAACGCCGAGCGGTGAACGATATGGCGGATGTTAGATGGTCAAATCACGAAATGGCAGCGTATCGTGAAATGCCCAGGCAGGTTGTTGACAGCTCCCTTAAATGGGTCCAGGGGCGACGGACTCGGGGACATCCGTCGCCCCGCAATTAGCAGGACCCGAGGTGGCGGCGCGTAGTGGTCCACGCGCGCCCCTATTGGACGTCGCGGGGGAGTTTTACACCTCATTACCCCGGAACAAAAAAAAAAGTTAGAACTGTGACCAACCGCGAGCTGAACAAGCGCTATTTCCAAGTTGCTCGCAGTTACTTGGCTATTTAGTATTTTTACGACCCTGATATAGGAATTATTCGAGTTGGATTACCCGACTACGCGGCAGCAAAGACAGGGTATTAATTTTACGCGTATCTGGGTCGATGTGCCCAAGCTTCGCTGGGCAAGTCGTCAAACGCCGAGCGGTGAAAGATATGGCGGATGTTAGATGGTCAAATCACGAAATGGCGGCGTATCGTGAAATACCCAGGCATTTTACGATATGGCAATTTCTACGATCGGACTACGACATATTCATCATCTGCCTAACCTTTTCCCAACTACGTTGGGATCGGCTTCCAATGTAACCGGATGCAGCTGAATACCAGTATTTTACACGGAGCGACTGCCTATCTGACCTCCACAATCCAGTTACTAGGTAATACGATACCCCTCGGTAAGACTGGTTGTCAGACTTTCGGCTTCTGACGACCCGTAACGACTGTCAAAGATTTACGAATGACAGCCGGGACCAACTACTTAACGTGCTTTCCGAGGCACGGAGGGGTGTTGGTATGTAAAGATGGTCACCCATCTACGGACCAACCGCGGCAAGCGTAGCTTAACCTGATCGATTGACCCGTGCGGCGGTTATTGTTTAGCCACAAGCCCCTCAATACCGGACTACGACATATTATTATACATAAATAAACCACCCATATCCACAATGTGGCGTATAGTTGCCAAGTTATGTGTTCTAGTACAAAGTTAAGTTAGAACGAAGTTGGCCGTGTTCTAAGTAATTTTATGAGACAAGGACTATGGAAACGGTGAATATGGTAAACAATTTTCATGTGGTATAGTTTTAGAAATATTCTCCTTCCCTCTTTTTGGCTGAGTGTAAGGGCGTCTAAAGTTGAATAGGTTAGTATATGTATAATGTCAAATGAAACTCGAGTACTTAGCATTTTGTATACAAAGTAACCGTCTTCTTCTTCATTATCATCTTTAAGTACTTAGACCGATTTTTTTTTTTTGGTTGGGAAATCGTCAAATAACTTCTCCCGTTCTGGACGGAGTGGGAGGGTGTGTCAGACTCTTACTGACTAAAACCCACCCATATTCCTTCCGTTGCCTGTATTGCCAGGGGCATCAGTAACAGTATGAAAGTTTATTTTCTCTTGTGACAATGTTTCAATCACTTATATTATTACAGTTAGTTTAGTATCTAACATCACATATAATTGTAATCATTTTTAGCACACATTAAGCCATATAACTGTGTATCAATTTGAATGAATTGTTATTTATCCCATTATTGTTTATTTAATCTTTGATTTATATACAAATTACTCCCTGTGCGTATTCCTTTCTTATAGCTCTGTTACATGCTTTTGGCCGTTCGGAATTTTATAGTCTTTGATGCGTTAGCCCGATAAACTGTCCAACTATTACTCCTACTTCAATTATCTCGAATGTGAGATGCCGTATAGCTAATAAATTGGTATTAATAATGTAATCAATTTCCTGCTTAGGACCGGTATCTTCGGTTATATTAATCATATTCGCGTTCCGCGTAGGTAGGTATTATATCTTTAATGAAGTATATGTGTGAATCGGAAAAGTTTATATTGAAGCGAATTAGATATTTGAAAAAAATTGTGCTTCCGATTTCACTTTTTCTGTAGATACTCATTATTCGTCATCATTTCAGCCGAAAGACGTCCACTGCTGGACATAGGCCTCAACCAAGCATCGCCAGTTCGACCAGTTTTGTGCTTCCCGCATCCAGTAGATTCCTGCGGCCTTCACAAGGTCATCGGTCCACCTTGTAAGAGGCCTTTCAACGCTACGTCTTCCGGTACGCGGTCGCCACTCCAGAACATTTCGGCCCCATCGGCCATCTGTTCTACGAGCATTGTGCCCTGCCCACTGCCACTTAAGTTAGTAGATACTGTTTCATATCAAACGACGTTACCTGTTCTTTTACTACAACTAAATAGAAATCAAAACCAGTAGAACAAACTTTTAAAGATCTTGTTCAGAAAATCGTAGTGCCTAATTATTTCTATACAAATTGTGAGACTCAGACAAGTTTACCTAGCGGGCGCAGTGCACTGAAGAACTTCGGAGCTACAGCTATACTATAACTATTAAGGTAAAGATTGGTCTGCCGGTAAATTAGTTGACCGTCAGAGTTCAGCACCGCTTGCGAATTTCACAATGAACTATGGACCACTAACTATGAACATCGGGTAGCCTCCCGATAAGATCAATTTGCCGGAGAGCCAGCGGTCTTTACAATCGACGGAGTTGAGCTAAATTTACGACGAACTTCGATGTTATCCGAAGCTAATTTACTGGTCTTACTTATCGACTCGTTTCAGTTTACCTGTTGAAAGTATGATTTTAGATAGTTTAGAGACGATAAATTCAAAGATGATGAAAGGCTCTTAGTATTCCGCTTTTTGCTTTTATAAACATGTCTTAAGACATGCGAAGGATAGCACAACTAACTAGTCTCCAACAGGTAATGGATGAACAACTGCCTTCTAAACAAGACGATGACGACTGGTAAGAGAAACTTACTATGTTTGTTCAAACATACTTAGACAAAGGCCTACAGGGATCCCAATTGTCATCATGGTCATTAATTGCTTAACTGACCGTTTAGTGTTGACCACAGTCCTGTTAGGTCTCCAAGGGACTGATTGTCATGCGAATATCTACAGTACTCGTCAGGGATAGTCACGGGATAGTAGTTTGAACATCTGTTTCAACAATAGGATATAGCGATGGGAACAATGTATTTTATGTTGATTGTTCCGCTACTAAAATACTAAAACAACTACTAAAACAATAGTTTTTATTTTATTCCATACTCTTGTCATTACTGTTAATGAAATACTACATTGCTACATTCTTTCTTCAAGCACATTATCCGGATCCAAGCTTCCCGTAAGATTTTTAATATTGAGTTTATCCTTTGAGAAAGCTATTAATACTGACGCGTTCAATCAAAGTTCATTCAATAAGAAATCATTCAACAGCGAACGACCAACAACGCGAACTATTTTACTTTACCACATATCCTGTGTGGATATTTCCGTTAAACCGCGGTGAACAAGATAAAATACTTCGACTGACTTCGTAAACAGATTTTGTTCCGAGACGTTGTTTCTTAATTACAAATTCCGATGTAACGGGCAGGATTCTCCGACGGTCGCGAACTGGAGCATCCCAATACACAAGTTTGAAGGCAACTGCTTAATTAAATCATCAATATAGGAGTCTCAAGGGAAACCACGGTCCGTGCCCCAGTGATGTATTGCTCGCTTTATTTGCAGATATTTTGGTAATAACACTTAATCTATTGGGAGTAGACGTACATAGTCGGAAAAAAAATGATCTTCGCATTGTGATCGTGACAATGCCTCACTAGAAATCACTGCAATTTGAGCTTTGTATAACATGGTCTGGTGACATTGCCCTTATCAAAAGGCTCCGTAAATAAAAAAAAAATGCTCTCATTCTAATTTGTACACATTTTTAGGGTTCGGATCTGTCTGTCTGTCTGTCACAGCCAATTTGCACCGAATCTACTGGACCGATTAAGTTGAAATTTGGTACACATAAGAATTTCTGTGACTCAAACAAGGACGTGTATTGTAAATAAATGAATTTTTAATATAGGGGTCACTTTTGGGTGCAAATTAGAAAATTAAATAAGTTTTGAAAATTGTAGGTACCATGTGACTTATCAAATGAAAGGATTTGTTGTATTTCAGATATATTTTTTTTAAATAAAGGCCTCCCGCGGACAGGCGCGGCGCGACACTAGTAGCACAATTTCTCTATGAAAACTTCATGGAAAGTGTCGCGCTGCCTGTCGCGCCCGCGATATAGCACCAGTCTGCAAGAGCCTTAAACGCTTAAAATTTAAGAAAATATATGAAAATTTACCATTTGGAGATAAGGGTAGGGTAGGGGCCTTATCTCCGAAACTATTGAGCCTAAAATTTTGAAAAAAAATATTGTACATATACAATTACAGGAAAACCTATAAGAAGTCTGTGGTCTTAAAATAACATGGTAAATGTCTCAATAGTGTGCGTACAAATTAACATTTGCAGTTGGAATGTATGAGGGAACATGTTTTTCAACTAAAATGTTAAGTTTGTTCTTCGGAAAGAGTCATCCCAACCACGGAACCATTTATTGTGCGTTGTCCGACATGTACTTGGCTCTTTTTATTTTTCAGAAGTCAGCTGTAGTTCTACATTACTACGAGTATTCCCTAACGGGTATTTTAATCTCCGTTTTAATTGTATTGAGAACGTTAAATTCCAAATTGGTCCTTTAGCATCTTGTTTCAATTCGGAAGCACAATAGGATCCGATTAAATCCAATCATCAAAGTATTATCTAATTCACAATTTAAATTGAAACTGAAGAATTGAAAGAGGATTAAACTATCTAACAGTTTTGTAAGAGAGCGAAACAAACGTTCTATTAAACCAGGACTAGAGGCCATAACAACATTTCCTTCAGAAGATTATCTAGGATTTTGCTTGGATAAGTGAGATCTAACTCGTAATTTCATTTGATCCCGTCCTGTCGATATTCTCATCCCCGAGAGAGTTCCCATAATACCTGTTAATTGGAAACTAGTCCCTCAATGGTTTGTCCTTGGTAACCGTCATAATGTATTATAATTTGTTCTTACTGGTTACACATATTGGGTGTTATTTTATAGAGTTGTGTTAATTTATCTGTCTGTAGAAATACAGTCGTTCTACGACGGTAGTAGGTACGACGTCCTAATTACTTTTGTTCAATTTGTATTCAAATTGCTTGGTGAAATATTTTTCTAAAGTTTAGAAGAAGTGTTCCAGTTGCTGTTACTGACTGAATACACAATTAAAGCACTAAACTGTTTTAAGATAAAGTCGTAGATACTTTATTCTGAAAGAAGTTAGAAATTAAGACCTACTAGTCAAGTATCAATGTTCTGTTATATAAATACATAAATAAGGCTTCGCTGTTTAATATTTAGTGGGTGTAATAGGTATGAAATAAATATACGATTTATGAATGACCAAAATTTTATTTCGAAACAATACATATATGTTTTCTTCTGAAGCATCTGGAAAAATAAAATCTATCGTTATTTAACTTTTTTTTATAGAAGCATTGAAATTAGTACATCAAGTGCGTATGTTAGTACAAAGCTTTATGTTAGATAAGGAACACATAGCAAGCAAAGCCAGCACATTGAGTATGTTCAGGGACACTAAATGTCTCCATACGTCCATAGGCGTCATAACAATACAACTTCTATTGTGTCGCGTTCAGTGTCCTTGAAAGCATTAAGCTTACTTTGCCTAACATTCCCGATATTAGAATACAAATAAAAGTATATTAAAAAAAGAGATTAAGACACAGTATTGTGTTTTACTGGTAGTAGAAACTGCGTATTTTAAAATAATATAATTCCATAAATATTGAAGATATGATAGTAGGTAATATAAAGTCAAACAAAGGAGATTGAAGTCAACAATACCAAACTTTGAGGTTATAGAAACTGGTATTTCTTTGATGACCCAAAATGTAGATCACAAACAAAAACACCGGACTCATTACAAGAGTTTACGTGTCAATGAGAGTAAAAAAATAAAAACGTTTTAACAATGAATTGGTATTTACGCTTGAGTTGGAGAGTCAAATAGGCGTTATGGACATTTTACGTTTGACCAACGAAAGCCCCACTAAATACAGGTTTCCTACTAGACGTCACAAAAAACATGTAAGGGTGGTCAGCATTAAAAACTTTAGGAGGCTGGGGTATAACGCCAGAAAATCCAGCCGTTCCTATTTCTGAAAAGAAAATTTAGATTTTTCAGACATAGTTTTCAGATTTAATTTCATTTAGTTGAACCACGATTGTTTTCTTTTATACATTATTTATTAAACATAAAATAAATACATTATATTAATAATTATTGTAAATCAGTACCAATTTCTTTTAAGTTGGTAAATTAATACCTATTTAACCTCGTGTAGATGAGTAAAGCGGGAAAATCTATTTTGTCGATTTTTAATGGACATTTTAAAATATAGTTATTTTGAATGTATGGAATAATACATAAAAATACATAATACATAAAATTATGGTTTAGGTATTTTTAATTTTAGACAACAAGAAAGCATAGTGAAGATTGTTGAAGTATTTTATGAGACCCAAGTAATAACAGCATAGTAGTTAGATATTTACGCTGTTATTGAAGACATGAATGCCAGTCTAGTTTACTTTCCTACAAAAGTCCCGCTGAATATTGGTATATTTCTAGACATCACGTGGTAAATAAAAGGGTGGTTTGCCTCAAAAACTATTGGTTGTTCTGGAGGTAAAGGAAGGAATCCGATCCACTTTATTACTGAAATAAAGAAGAAGCGCTTACAAATATGGCTTCTACTTAGGCACCTGCCCCACCACCGATCAATATCAACGTTTTCTCGCTAAAGAAACGTAACGTCTCGCTCAAAATATTGTAGGTCCCATGTAAATAAAACAGATACATATATAATCACTGTATGTTAAAACCGCCGGCGAGTACTTGTTTGTCACAGCGACAAGAGCTATCAAAGAGAGTACTCGTTCAGCGACGGGGACCATCACGGGACTCTGCTCGCTAAACAAACACTTCCACACAATAGGCATAACGGACAGCCCATCAACTTCTGGAGGGAGGTTGGCTGATTGGAATAACCACCGAACGGCCGTCATGGCCCACGCACAATGGTCCACCTGAAGGACTAAGTGCGGAAACCAAACCCTCTAACATAGAACTCGCTCAGCGACACTCGCTTGGCAGGCAGAACACTCGCCGAGAGACTCACGCTTGGTATATACATACCAGCTCGAAATCACTCGTCGCGTCCTCGTTGCTTGCCTACTCGTTTGTAGTTGCTAGCTCTATTCGATTTTGTTAATCGCAGCAAATTTTAAATTGTTCTATGTTGCATTATACTAGAGATTACTTTTGACCATAATCCATGGCTGAATACCTACTGTACGCAGGCTAGGTAAATAGAAATACGCTTCATTAATTATGCAATTTTTTTTTTTAAATATTAAAAATATAATTATATTAGGGCCTTTTTTTACATTATTTATTTGACATAAAAGGACAGCTTTGACATAAAGGGACATGATATTTCATCGTGTAGATCATAGTTTTGTTAGCAATAATGAATAATTTAGCTAAATACGTATTCATAAGGTATCTTTTATAGGTATACTTCTATACGAATCAAGTATAAACATGAAAAGTAGGTATTCAAAAATCAACGAAAACAACAAGAGCGTTGAGAATAATAGTTATTATTTACGGTGTTGTTGATCATGGATCATGGAAACCAATAATTACAAAGTTTAATAGGCGCTTTCAAAAGTCCCACTTTCTTTCCAGTCAATATTAATAATGAATTTAATTTTTTAGCAAAAAGAAGAGTCTGGTATAAAATGGCCTAGTAGTTTCAAAAACTTTCAACTGGCTCTGAACCATAGATAGTGGCTCCGTCCGATATCGCGATTTCTAATATACAGGACGTGAGCTTTCAAGTCTACCTATAATTCAAAATGTTCAATTTATCAAATACTGAATATCTATGGTTATTCCTGCTTTTAGGTATGGTCCTTTCCTCCTGTAGATGTTCACTGTCTCACACTAATAAAATATACACGGCCACGAGGGAATATAGCCACAATTACTAAAAAAATGCTATATGGAGCATCTTTCTGAATGACTACAATGAGAAACCTGGAGGATACAGCCATACGTCTTGATTATGGTCGTAGTTTTGTTGTTTGAACAATGTTCTAATAAAAAAATATATATATTTATTGTATATACATATATATAATAATTATTAGATCTAGATATATATACCGCCACCAAACCTTCCACCATTGTCAATTGCTAATATCTCTGGTTATTTTACCTACGTCACAGTACTGAAGCCCTCTTTAAGAGGCGCCAACAAATGTTCCACAAAATATAGGAACGCCATTGAATAAAATATAGTAAATGAAAGAATGTATCGCTTTGAATATGTAGATCTTCGGAGGATCTAATTGGACAGAAGTTGTAGTAGCTCCAATCAAAGCTGAAAGGAAATAGTAACAGTTGAACAGCACAACAAAAATGTAGTGAACCATTTATAAAAAGTATTTGGCTTGTATTTGACAATAGCGAAAAAACACAACATTTCTCTCCGACGATTGAGCAAAATTTGAGTAAAATACTCTGCCACGTCAATGATTACAATTTTTGTATTTATATTTTGATATTAATTCTTCATTTTTTATTCATTAAACAGAATGACGAAGTTCATAAGTGAACCGGTATTAGTGACAGAAATAACTTGGACACGCAGATATAAATTGTGATAAAAGATTAGATTGAAAGTATAGTGACCTGGAACGAGAAGAGGGAAAGTAGTCTGTCCTTTAGAAGAAAGAAGACGGATAGACTACCTAGCGCAGGACGACGCTGTCATGTTGTATACGTCTACTGGTGGAGGTCTATATGCACTAGCTAAAACTTACGGTCTATATGACATTAATGATGATAAGATCACCATTGAAAACATTATCGAAAAGACTCATATTAATATTCGATATTCCCACAACCATAACTAACAAAATATTATTGACGAAAATAAAACTTAGCTTTAGATACTGAAATTACCAAAAGAAATTCGTATTATTGACCACCGACTAACACCCCACAGAATATAGGAGTGATATCGCCGAAGATGATATAAAATATGAAAGGACGATCTGCATTGAATGTATAAATCTTTGAAGGAGCGGTGCCTCCGGCTAGTCCTATAACTGAAAAAGGACATAACGGGAACTAATTAAAGACCTTGGAAACTATCTCAAAAGCGACGAAATGTGTGGTATATATGGTATTCTGGATATGGAGGACGGCGTGATTACTGGCGAAAAAGTATACTATAACCGACAAAAGCTACTTAAACCTACAAAAGAAATAATAAATAGTGCTTGTGCAAACAATACTCCTTCACCATTTAACCAGCCACCATTTCAAAATGACTATGTTACGCTTTCTTTCGTTTAATTTCACCTTTTAGTTTGCTCCTACAAATGTTCCACAGAACAAAGGTGTTTTGTATGGACTCTGATCACTTCTTAATAATATATAGAAAGCGAAAGAGCGAGTTGCCAAAAACTCATAGATTTTGGGACGAGGATACATAACTGACGTAACGCCGACCATAATAGCTGAAAATGCAAAATATGACTCCAATTAAGAATAACTGCAGAGCTCAAATCTACTTGAATTGTAGTTTGAGTGGTAGGTAGTTGTGTTTTGTAAACAAGTTGTTATAAATTAGTAGGTAGATACATAAAGATATTAATAAATTTAAATAAAACTATTCTGCAGGCATAAGTAGGTAACGCAAGTAAGCAAAGAAATATAAAATAATTAATAATTTAGCTTAAAAATCTGGCTATTTATATACATGAGCAAGCACACAAACATCCATTTAGAGCATCTTATTTCACCTTATTGGACGATGGCCCCAGAAAATAATACCATTTCTCGTAATTTTATATAAAATATAAACGGATGGTTAGCATTAAAAACTTTAGGCGGATTTACTGGTGCTATATTCATTCTTGATAGAACAATAGCTGTAAATATAAAACATTAAGTTATTAAGGTAGAAACAACGAAATATTGTGAAGTTCCATCTGATAAATCATTTGACAGATGGAATTTCTTATGATTGAAATGAATTTGCAAATGTATGGAAAGTCCCAAAGGTAGAAATAGTGCTTGCGATACATGTCATGTCCTTCACCAGTAACTGACCACCAATTGGTAAGGTTTAACAAATTTCTTAATAATTTCACCTTTTACTGCGCCCCTACAAATAGCCCGCAAAACAGAGGTATTTTGCCAAACATTATATAGAATATGAAGGGGTGTGTTGCTTCAAAGATATATATTTCCGGAGGAGGATACTGTAGTGACAAAGCAGTCACTGTTAAAGCTGAAAAATATTTAAAAACCTTTGGTGTAATAACTGCGGAGTTCAATTGATATCGTAATATTGACGTTTAAAGTAAATTCACCTTAATGAACAAAGGCTCCGCAGAATAATACAGTTTTCTTGTAAAGAATGTAAAAGAGGAAAGGATGATTAGCGTTGAAGATGTAAAGCGGAGTCAAAGGGCGACTCCTTTTAGTAATAACGATAGCTGTAAATAAAGTATGAATGATTAAAATAACGAAGAGACGTTCTTCACACACTTGGATTTCTAGTTCAAGATTTGCCTGATAAAAGGAAAACATTTTTTTATAAAGAAGACTGTCTAAAAAAATCGACAATTGTTTACAAACGAGTCGATGAGGCACATATTAAAGCCAAGTGCTATGATTCTTACATACTCTTTATACTTTATTCACATTCATACTTCACACGCACTTCTGTTACGAGTACTAAGCACCTTATCTTTTTGAATAACGTCACCAGTAAGATCAAAGTATGTCCTTCTAGGGCGTTCGAACCAGCTTTTCTTCTAGCATCTGGCGTATTAATTTCTTTTAGTATTTATGATTATCTCACATTCATTCTCTCAATATGACTTGCGTGATAGTTACTATGTGTTGTCGATACATACCAGTAGCAGCCGCTGCCTCAGTTCCTGTTTCATCAACCGATATGAAAGCTTTTTGCAAAGCATCAGAAACATACACTGGTTCCGGTGATTCTAACATTCCTTCAAATCCTTTACTTGTTGGATCAAACATTTCCTCGGCCCCGATCTAAAACGATACAAAGTTGTTTAAAAAAAATGTTGACCTTCGAAAAAAATTGTGTCAAAGTCAACTTTTGATTTAGGTGTGATATAGGAAAAATAATAATGTAAATATCTTAAAAAATTGCGTAATAATACCTTCATAAGCAGTGTTTTTACGTCTATTTTGGTGTTTATTAACAATTTCGGCAAGTAAACATCACATTTTTCAGGTTTAAGACTTTGCATTATTTTGTTCCATTCATCAGGTTCCCCAATAGTCTCAAGTGTAACCAGTAAGTCTTCTTTTTTTCTTGGAAGAACGACCACAAAACTGAAATTATCGCCTTTGTAACACATTTCTAAGACCTGAAATAAGAAACAAAGGAATAAGGTTGGCATGGGGAATACACATGCACCCAGAATTATTAAATGGTTACATATATATTCTATGATAAATGATTTATATTCTGTAAGTAGGTGTGTACAAACACTTTTACACGTCAATCATATTTTTAAAATAAAGCTAGATGAGGTCGGCGTTTCCTATCTGACTACTCTGAGAAGAAAGGCCGAAACAAACTCAGAGGTCACAGTCTCCTTTAAAGTCCAGACATAATCTTGGTCAGATCATGTGAAGGCCATGTAGATTGGTGTCTGAAATGGTCCTTTTGATGAAAGAACCACACAGATTGAGTGGACCTGTCCAGTTAGTGCACGCATTTGTCAGTAATCGTGCAGCTCAACTCAGCATTTGTTCATTTAAACTGGATAGGAATATATTAAAAAAAATCAAACCTGGTAATGGTCAGTCTCAGTGTAGTTAAAAGTATTTCGTTGGTACATGGTTTTTAAAGGTACAGTTTCTCCGTTACTTTTATAAAAGTCTTTAGTTTGTGTATCGTTAGGATTGAATTGTTTTACCCAATTACCCTGGAAAAAATACGAACGTTTTAATTTTAGATTACTGTCTTATTTAAGTAAAAGACTATGGTAAAGTCTTACCAGGAAATAAATTGCGTTGACCAAACAAAGTCTTGTATCCGCATTAAACAGGTCCGCTGTTACAAGATCTGGGATTTTACCGCGGGTACGGTCGGATACCTGGTGAAAAAAAATAAATGATACAATGGATTTCAATGAAGTCCTTTCTGAATGTTTTTTTTCTTATAACAGGGCCCTAAACAATGTAGCTGTAAATTTTTGACTCACCCATTTGTTTATTAAAGCAGCAGCTGCAACAGGTTTACTAAAGTCGACATTTTCTCCTCCAGCTTGGAAATACTGTAGTGAGTCACGTTTGAAATTTGTGCTAAGTGGATAGTTCAGGTTTGCGTAATATTTAGTAGCCACTTCAAATTCAACATGTGTTTGATTGTTAAATTCGGCTGTTAATCCGGGGAAAACAGCCTTTATCTAAAATATGATTTCAAATAAGTTGATCAGGTTTGGACGTGATTAATTAATCATTCAAATCTTGAACGTTAAAAATATATACCGTACCTCCTCTTTATTCTTAAGACGCAGCAGTTTGAGTAGTTGTTCTAAAACCAATCCAGTGGCATAAAGTGCAAGCTGTGCCAAAGGTATCAGAAGAGACGTAGCTGATGCTACGCAGTTTTCATCTGGTTTGCTCGAGACCAGATACTAAGGACAAAAATTAACGTTTAATTCTCTAAATTAATGATGAAAGAAATGATTGCGAACACAAGTCTAGATTTTAATTATTATTTATCTCCTGATTTGATGATTTTACCACACAAACAGACTAAAGAAAGATTAGTTCATGTAGAATCAATACTTACGTGTAAAAATTTTGTAGATAAGGAAATGCTTCCTTGATCAAGTCGACCTCTTGCCTCTGTGAGATTCACCGTCGTGTTCTCTGAAGCTAGTTTGTAAACCAATAAAAATCCATTTAAGAAAAATAATGTAGTGATAAGATTAGCAAAACTGTTTTTGTAAAAAAAAGAGTGTTTATTTAAATTTTCTTTTGTTTTCATAATAATATTAGTTTTAACCCGCGGCTTTGCCAACGTGGATATCGAAAATTATCCCACGGAAACT
This sequence comes from Atethmia centrago, assembly GCA_905333075.3. Taxonomy (NCBI): domain Eukaryota; kingdom Metazoa; phylum Arthropoda; class Insecta; order Lepidoptera; family Noctuidae; genus Atethmia; species Atethmia centrago. The sequence goes on along the minus strand of HG995374.1, from coordinate 20,711,702 downwards.
ACCGGGATCAAACGTATTCTATTTCCTAACCGAAGTTATGGTCTTCCACGTGCCAAATTTCACTTCGTTAAGCCATTTTAGCGTGAAATCGCAACAAACAAAAAGCACACTTTCGCATTTATAATATTAGATATAATGTTTAAAATAGATATTCAATCGATTTTACGGAGTATGCTATCAAAAACACTTTTATTCCTAACAAATCAATTGAATACGTTAGTTTATAATCTATTTTGTGAGTTTATAAACTATTTAAAAATTGCTTCAACAAATCAAATTTACAATATATCACATTATTTTTCGATAGTTTATAATCTATGCATGACAAGCCGAAAAATTGTGAATTGGTGAAATCAAACTTGCATGCGACGGAACGCACCCTGCGGTAATACAAAATAGCCAAGTAACTGCGACAAACTTGGAAGTAGCGCGGTTATTTACAGCTCTAACCAAACCAAACCCAACGCATTTGGTCGGGGTGCCCTGGCTCAGTCACTGCGACCGATTTGGCTACCGCCAAGAACGTCCAATCAGAGACGGTTCACAATTTTACGGGTGATAAAACCACTGAAAATGAATGCGTTCTATTGTTACAGTTCATAATTTTTCGACAGTTTATAATCTAACGGTGATAATATATATATAGATTATAAACTAAGGTTTTAGGGAGTTAACAAAATGACGGTGACAAATATAAGGAAACTGGTAGTATATAGTTTTTAACTTATTTGAGATTACTTAAACAACTAAAGGCCTAGAACAGAGCCTTGGAGAACTCCAATTATAGTTTAGTTCTGCAGCAAATTGTTTATGACAGTACTTAAGCTACCGATGTAGTATCTGTGTGATGAATATTAATTTATCCGTCTCTGGCAAAATTAATATTTTAGATCGAGACCGATTCTTGAGATGGTTATACACGGCGACTATTTGCAGCTCTTCTATTTTTAGATAATCGTTCTTCTTTTGTCGATGGTTGTCGATCAACAATGTTGACCATAGTCAACATTGGAATCGCAATGTATATTCGCTATTAAAATTGTTTTAACGGTTGTAACAAATATTTATGTTTATATAACTAAGAATGGTTAGTAACTGTGATGAAAAAGATGACGATGCAATCAATTTAATCATGTAAATAAAATAAATATATTTACTTGCACTGTAACACGCTGCATTCAGGATAATTAGTGCAGCCACCAAACGCGATGACTTAAATATTTTATTGATACCTACAATACGCATGGTATGCCCCATTTTTTACACTTAATTTCAGTATAGCCGTAATGAAACCTGTCCTATGCTAAACCAAAAACATGAATGATTAGTTAGCCTTTCAACGTGTGTAAAATAATGTCATGCACAATTACTTAATACATGGCGAACCTGAATTTCAAGATTACAATTCTTGTTGTGCAAATAAAAAACGATTACGGTAAATTGGCCAATTCAGTTTTCTTTGCACTGAAGGGTTTCGTAGATTAGAACAGTCTTCGTTTCGTATGATTAGAGTGTGTATATCTATTGTATGAATTAAATTTTTTTGGACGTTGTGTGTCTTTTCTTTCTTTCTGTATCATGTTCGCTTGTGCGTACAGCGTTAAAATCTTTCCTTATACATTGTTCATCCTAAAGATACGCTAACATGGGCAATTAATTGTGCAGTTCTCGGAAATAACTATTGTATTGTAATTAAATAAATAAATAACGACCGATTTTCGACAATTTCAAGATTGTATACAAATTAACAAGAATTGCACAATTTTTGTTGCTCGTGTAGGTGTATAAGCGCAAAATTTGGTATAGAGAGCAAGCAAATGCTTGTAACTCGAGAACCAAGTAAACTAGTAAAAACTGAATGCACTTTTAGTATTCAATGAGAAGCAGACTTATTATTTGTCATATTTAGTGTTGAACCCGGGCTCGATCTCGCTTTTGTAATTCACCTTGTTATAATTTACGGATGGATTAAAATTTAGCTATGTTCAATTTATTCAGTTATATTTCTCTTATTTTATTCGTTATCAGCATAAAGCCCATAGCAACGCAATATTACATTAAATATATTATATTTACATATTTATATAAACATATAAACATTAATGAAATAAGTGGCTCTTGAGTTATGTGGGTATGTAGGTAAAGGATAGCAGAAATTGTATACTAAGGCCTATCGACTATTTTATTCTTAGGTATGGATATAAAGTCAGGTCAAAGTCAAAAGTGAAAGTCATAGTCCAAAGCATTTATTAAAAAAAAAAAAAATTAGAAGTAAGATAATATTAATTGGAGAACCCGGAAAGGGTCATTCAAAGTCAAAGTCAAATAATTTATTACATATAGGCACATAAAAGGCAATTTTGATCGTCAAAATTTACTGAAAAATAGAACTGATTCTAGTTGCCCCCTCCAAAAGGTAGTTTCGTATGGAGAAGAATGGGCAAGAAACTCCACCGCTACTCTTTTAAAATGTTTTACAATATTTTGTGTACATTAATTATTTAGTTATATGCAAAGACCTAGAATAAAATTACTACATCACAATAGGTAAAAAATATTAAAAAACCGGCCAAGTGCGTGTCGGACCACGCACCGTGAAGGGTTCCGTAGTTGGGATTACTTGGGACGAATTTATTCCAAAATCAAACATAACATTGTAGTTGAAAAACCTGTTCTCCCATACATCGATATATGCCACGGTCAATTCTCAAAATGCAAATTTAAGTTGGTCGACTATAACTTTTAACTTGTAAAGCCTACATAGCCGTGATAGTTTTCCTTTTCATTTAGTTCATGATTTTTTTTCAGATCTCCATAAACAACCATTTAGCTACTGCCATTTACTGGTATTCAGCTGAATCCGGTTAGACTGGAAGCCGACCCCAGCGCAGTTGGGAAAAGGCTAGGCAGATGATGATAAACTACCATTTAGCTGGCAGGGGGGGGGGACACTTGACTCTAACAAAAATTTGGACTTTAATGCTTAATATTACGCAAGTGGATCCTCGAATCGAAAAGTGGTGTTCACTGACAGGGGGGTAACCATCACCTCTTATAGCAGTATTATTATTATATTACTTCAGCGTGAGAAAGAGATGGAGCTATAAGTCCTGTATAGCTCCATCACTTTCCCACTGTGAAGTAATATTATAATAATACTGCTATAAGAGGTTATGGTTACCCCCCTGCAATATTTTTGAACGACCTATCCAACGATACCCCACATCATGGGATAGACAAGAAAAGTAAATATCATCCCCACATTACGTGCAAGGGAAGTACACTAAAAACATTTTTTTTTTAATTATAAATTACAGTTTTCTGGTACTAAGCGTCTCTGAGCTACAGCGGGGATAGACAGACAGACAGAGAGACAGACGGACATGGCGAAACTATAAGGGTTCCTTGTTTACTACGGAACCCTAAAAATGAAGCAATTATAGATAAGTTAATTATGTGATAGATACATGGTGCTCACATATTTACAAACATTGTATTTCTCAGTCATTTCAATTAAGTACACGTTGTATATTAATGCCTATCGATTAATATTAATTGAAATTAAAAGTCAAGTCAAAGTTCAAAGTCAAAGCACTTATTTATTAAATAAACCATTAAAAAGCACTTTTTAATTGTCAAGTAGTTGATCAGTCCTGAATGTCGAATCTATCTGTGAAGACAAAGTTGAAAGACGTGTAAATTGAAAGTCTCTAAAAAAAAGTGAAATCACTCACGACATTCACTGATAGGTATGCATACACCATCGTCGTTTCTCACAAGACCGTGTTTACAAATGCAGGCGGGTGTATCATCACAGTCATCATCTTCTACAAGTGGACATTCCATTTTCATGCCAACTTCACGACAGGTTAACGGTTCGCAGACCCGGCAGGGACTCTCCACGTATCTCTCGTCTGGACCACATCGGGGTGCTAGAGTAAAAAAAATATATTTAGGTAAGTACAAGCTTGAAACATTAATTCCAACTACTGAAATTCCTGTAAGTCAGAATCAACAGTAGCGACGAGTCTCAGAGAAGTGATTCAACTATTATAATGATATAGCAATACGTGAGGCTTTTTTTTTGTGACTTGTTGGTGAGCCCAGTGCTGAAGAGGTAATATTAATTATTATGTTCGGTATATAATAGAGTTTGCTAAGCATAATCATGTTCATATTTATAATCCAAAAACTAAAGAAACTTTTGGACGTCCAAATTTACTGAAAAATAGAACTGATTCTAGTTACCCCTTCCAAAAGGTAGCTTCATATGGAGAAGAATGGGCAAGAAACTCCATCGCTACTCTTTAAAATGTTTTACAATATTTTGTACCTATATATAAATTATTTAATTATATGTGAAGACGATGCACCTAGAATAAAATTACTACACCACAATAGGTCAACATAATTAAAATTGAAGCAATGATAGATGAATTAATTATGTGATAGATATACGGTGCTCACATATTTACAAACATTGTAGTTCTCAGTCATTTCAATTAAGTACATCTTGTTTATTAATGCCTATCGATTAATATTAATTGAAATTAAAAGTCAAGTCAAAGTTCAAAGTCAAAGCACTTATTTATTAAATAAACCATTAAAAAGCACTTTTGAAATGTCAAGGAGTCGGTCTGTGCTTAATGTTGAATCCATTTGTGAGGACAAATTTAAAAGACGTGTAAGTTGAAAGTCTCTAAAAAAATGAAATCACTCACGACATTCACTGATAGGTATGCATACACCATCGTCGTTTCTCACAAGACCGTGTTTACAGATGCAGGCGGGTGTATCATCACAGTCATTATCTTCTACAGGTGGACATTCCATTTTCATGCCTACTTCACAACAAGTTAGAGGTTCACAGACCCGACAGGGACTCTCTTCGTATCTCTCGTCTGGACCACATCGGGGTGCTAGAGTAAAAAAAATATATTTAGGTAAGTACAAGCTTGAAACATTAATTCCAACTACTGAGATTCCTGTAAGTCAGAATCAACAGTAGCGACGAGTCTCAGAGAAGTGATTCAACTATCATAATTATATTGATATAGCAACACGTTTTTGTCTTCACGTTAGGTTTTTTTTGGTGACTTGTTGGTGAGAACAGTGCTAAAGGCGTAATATTAGTTATATATATATATATATACAGGTTGAAATTGAAAACTTGCGACAAACTGAAATGGGACATTGTATACATCATTATTAACAACTTTTACTAAGGGACCAAAGCTGTAATCCCAAAAAAAAAAATCTGCTTTTCCTACATTTTGATGAGGTATTGCGAACATAAATGTAGGGGACAGCAGTTTTTTTTTTGGGATTGTAGCTTTGGTCCCTACATATATATACAGGGTGGAATTTTGTAATGCCACCTGGAGGGAAAGTACTCTTAATACTGCAGATAGAAAATTTTACTCAAAGAAAACATTCCTTTATTTTTGAATAGAAAGCAAACTGCATTCAAAGATTTTCGAAAATTCTCTTCTCCCACACCCGGGAATCGAACCGGCTAAAATCTTAAAAAATTATACCTTGTACTTTTATTGCATCGGTCGTTAGAGTCAATTATAAGGATGAAATCTCTCTAACAAACATGATAAATTAAATGAAAGGAAAACCAGGAAATCTGAAGTCACAAATTCAATGAGTCAAGTTAAAGTTCTTTAACTAACATCCATTTTTTGTAATGCAGACTCCTTTGCGACATACTCGTAGCTGCGTGTATGAGGTAATTTAAATATGGAATGTTAGATTAAAATTTGAAAATTAGATTGTCATAGTTGTTATTCACATTTGATTGTTTTTACAACTCATTTCACATTTTGTCTCACGGTGAAAATGGCTTATCAAGAACAGTTTGATTTAATGGAAGCTTATTTTTTAAATAACAAAAACGTGAATCTAGCTCTGCGGTGGTATGGAGAGAGATATCAAGACCGACAGGAACCAACTCGGTTCGTATTGAAAAGAATGGTAGAAAATTTAAATAATACGGGTGGTTTCAAGAAGAGACGGCAAACTATTCAGCAAAACTATTTCGATTTTGAACTAGATGTTTTAACATACTTTGAATCATTTCCAAAGGCTTCAAGTAGAGATGCTGCCGATGAATTAGGAACAACCCAAACTCGCGTACTTAAAGTGCTGAAAAAGTATAAGTATAAATGCTATCGTGAAGGACGGTTGGTGCAAAAATTGCATATTGGGGATCGTGACAGACGATTACAATTTTGTGAAAACATGCTTGGAGAAATTGACCGAAACCCTAATTTTTTGAGTAACATTGTATGGTCTGACGAAACCAACTTCAGCAATAATGGCATATACAATCGCCGCAATAACCATTATTGGTCTCGAGTGAATCCTGTTCGTGTTCATGAAACTAACAATCAAGTAAGATTTTCTTTCAACGTTTGGTGCGGAATTATGAGAAATAATGTAGTGTTAGTCCACGTGTACGAAGGTCATTTAATCACTGTCAAGTATATTGAAATACTGGATCTCTTAAGAAACGAGTTAAATGGTTTCCCCGAGGAAGAGTGAAACCAAATAATTCTACAGCAAGATGGTGCTCCAACACATAACAGCAGAATCACTACTGCCTACATTAATAACCATTTAATACCTGGATTGGTACAAACGGCACAATCAGATGGCCTGCGAGATCGCCAGATCTCACCCCATTAGATTTTTTTTTGTGGGGATATGTAAAAAATCAAATTTACATGAAATCTTATGCGAATGACAACGAGTTGAGAGTTGAAGTTCAGAATACGATTTATAATATTCACCACAACACTTTATTAAAGGTTACTAGAAATGAATTCGTTAAAAGAATAAATTTGTGTGTCCAAGAGAATGGAGCCCATTTCGAGCAACTAATTAGTTAGTTTACCATTTTTTGTAAATAATTAAATTAATTTAAGATTTCATCCTTATAATTGACCCTAACGGTCGATGCAATAAAAGTACAGGGTATATTTTTTTCAGATTTTAGCCGGTTCGATTCCCGGGTGTGGGAGATGAGAATTTTCGAAAATCTTTGAATGCAGTTTGCTTTATATTCAAAAATAAAGGAATGTTTCCTTTGAGTAAAACTTTCTATCTGCAGTATTAAGAGTACTTTCCCTCCAGGTGGCATTACAAAATTCCACCCTGTATATATATATATATATATTTTTATTTTGCGGCGGTAAGTGATTAGTGCTGCCTTTGGACATCTACATACATACATATACCATCACAGTTGCATTGCCATTCAAAATATAAATGAAATGGCTCGTGTGCCTGTAATTACACTCTTCAAATCGGAATACAGCAACGCTGCTTGGATAGTACTTCCCAAAACGAGCCCGTTCACGAAGAGCTCGCTATTAAATTTATAAATAATCAAATAAAACCTTACGAGGGCAGTCTTTGATGGGTATACAAATGTTATTGGCATTCCTGGCGTATCCTTCTTCACAGTAGCACATTTCATTGCACTTAATGTTGATGATGGGACAATGAGTCTGGTTCTGTTCGTTTAGTGTTTCGCAGACGTTGTCGCATGCACCGCCACATGTAAAGTATTCATGAGGTCCCATACATTTTACTGAAAATATATTACTAGGTATTAGAAAATATCATCTGTGTAGATTTTATTTAGTTTTTTGCGACGGCTTTGCTAATTTCTACGCAATATTGTTTAATATTGCTTAGAACTCAGTGATACCTACAAAAATATTATATTGCAGATTAACCTATTGACCGCCACGTCAAAAAAGCAAAGACGTGCCCTCAGCGCCAAGCTACGAATTATTCCTTAAAATCAGTCGTGACCGTGGCGTGCTGGGCACATTTTAGTCTGTCATCTATACATGGCTGTGGCGGTCAAAAGGTTAATAATAATTGGAACAGATTAAATGTTAAAAACTTATTATGGTTATTGTACAAGTTTTTAATTATACATACGCCCGAGTGTCGCAGGACAAAACTGAAAGATAAGCCTTTCAAGATAATCAAGATAATTAAAATAAATATTGGTGTGCTATATTTAACCTGCTCTATTTATGATCGAAAATATTTGAAATGGATCTGAATGCAATGATATTAACACTCACAGCAATCCTTCAGAGATATACATTCCCCGATCTTGTTGGTGAAGTATCCTTCTTCACAGACACAGCCAGGTTGGCAGGATGGATCCTGTCCCCACTCGATGAGACAGATGCAAGCTCTGTCGAGACTCTCGCACGTTTGTGGTGGACATGTGGAGGGGCAGGGGTCAAAGACTTGGTGCGGTTTGTTACATTGCGCTGAAAATAACATTTGGTTTATGACCTGCCGATCTATTTAGTGAAAACCTCACCGTGAAAGCTTAGGTGAAGTGTACTGTCAATAGTGTCAATCTCTAGCATCAGTGTAGTCACTTCACCTAAGTTTTCACGGCGAGGTTTTAGGGTTCCGTACCCTAAGGGTAAAACGTGACCCTATTACCAAGACTCCGCTGTCCGTCTCTCTGTCTGTCTGTCCGTCTGTCACCAGGCTGTATCTCATGAACCGTGATAGTTAGACAGTTGAAATTTTCACAGATGATGTATTTCTGTTGCCGCTATAACAACAAATACTCCCATACAACAGAAACGATTTTTTTTTTGCCGTTTTTATATGTAATGGTACGGAACCCGTCGTGCGCGAGTTGGACTTGCACTTGGCCGGTTTTTTATAGAATAATTCATCTGTATCGCCACCTCCAGTTATGAGCTGTTTTGAAGACTTATTTTCCTGTGTACCCTTTGCTGTTCCCTTGAGGGTACAGTGGAAAATAAATTTTAACCGCTGTACCCTTGGCCGTGAAACTCAACCAAATTAAAAACACTTTTTTAGATTTATGTGACCCTGGTACATACCTACTTTAAATTTATATTAATTACAAATACTTTTTACTTCGGTACATAATATACCTTGTACTTTTTCTATGTATATTTATAAAAGCACAATAATTTCAATGGTACCGTAATGAACACAACAATATTATTCCCTTAAAATCTAAACACACTTTTTGAACGAATAATACCATAACAAGTTATTACAGATTTTACAATCATTAACTTTTTCGGTAAGCGACGATTACCATTATATTCGCGTAAGAAATGCATAACTTTTTTCCACGTAAACTATAAAACAATTATATTCGTGTGTTATTTTTATTTAGAAGATTTGGTAATGTCTTTTTAAAAAACGTGTTAGTTATTTATGCAAAATCGTAACGTCGTTCACTGAGTCTTATAGTTAATATTTTTGAATATTATATACTATCGCTTAGATTTCACCCGTATAATATCGTAATATCATATTGCCGTTAGGTTTTTTGACACCGTATTTCAACGAATAATACTATAATGCATTAAGATTTTTACGATATCGTTGTGTTTACACGGGAATATTATGGTGATGATGCGTTGCATACTTTTGCCCTTTAATTTCAGTAACATTATTTTTGTCAATAACATAATTTTGTTAAACTATTAAAAAAAATATCATAATACAAAATATAAAGTTAAAAATTAGCTTTGTTTTGACGTATAAATGTCTATCTTACATCTACCCGTGTTGAAATATACGCATAACAGTTTATTATTTTTCCTGTAAAATTTAGATTTATCGATTACCATACTGTTTAGTGGGGGGAGCGATATGTCCTAATGTTATTTTGCCGTTTATTAGTTGCAATTGAACATTTCAAAGTCATCATTTACAACATCTTTTTTCCACCTCTTACTCCCAAATCCTTTTTTACCGCTTTTCATACTGTCCAATTGTGGTTGATACATGTTATCATTCTAAAATAGTAATAAATAATATACAGGAACATTTTGTAATATTGTCTGTAATCTAAAGTGCATAGACACTCAGTGTTAATGTTGTTATAAGCTTGTAATAAGTACTTATTTACTGTTCACATAAATCTATAGAAGTGTTTTAATTTGGTTTGGTTTCACGGTCAAGGGTACAGCGGTTAAAATTTATTTTCCACTGTACCCTCAAGGGAACAGCCAAGGTAACACAGGAAAATAAGTCGTTTTGAAGAAGTCTTCAAATCTGTAATAGACTCATTTTATCACGTGTTGGAGCCATTATTGTTTCTGTGCGAGAGAAAGACCGGGCTTTGCAAGACTAATCCATCCCTCTTTCGCCACAGAACATTCATGAGTATAAATAATATATAATACTGGCTAAGACGAATACGAAGATAATTAATAAAGGTAAGGTACTATGGCCTAATAAAATGAAATCTGGCATACTCACGGTTGCATTTGCGTTCTGGTACACAAACTCCATCTTCATTTCGTAAAAATCCTTTAACACAAACGCAGTCTCCAATACATTCAATAGGATCTCTACAAATTATTGGGCCTGTTAATTCCGAACATTTTCTTCTATTACATCCTCCGTTGGAACATCTATCAAAGACTTCGTTTTTGGGACAAACGGGTGCTGAAAATAATAATAGGTATTCGGATCAAGAGGAACCAATTTTTCGTTAATTTCAATCACTTTGTGTATTGTATTGTATAATGGAATCGTTCTTTTCTCTGATTTCCTCTAACCTGTTTGCGAGTAGTTAAATCTGTGTTTAAGTCTATTGATTTGATTGGTTGACCCATTAAGGAATAACCAGTCAAAATTTTACAAGGTTATGAGATTTGATAGCACATTTTCTGATCACGCTTTAAGAATGAGCAGTTTAATATTGGTATGATTCATAAACTTACTAGGACATTCGTCGATCGGCACACAAGTTCCATTTTTAGCTCGTAAGAAGCCTTTCTTACAAAGACAGCCATCTATACATTTTCTAGGGTCTATGCAAACATGGGGGCGTCCTAAATCTGAACACTTCTTTTTCTCACATCCACCATTTATGCAAGTGTTATAAACTTCGTTATTACCACAGACTGGTGCTAAAAATACATCAACAAAATAATATAAATTATATATATTTTTTAAGCTTTATTTGTCTTTTTTTTTTGGGTGGGAAATTATCAAATAATTTCTCCCGCTCTGGGCGGAGCGGGAGGGTGTCAGACACTTACTGACTAAAACCCATCCATATTCCTTTCGTTGCCTATGCTGCCAGGGGCCTCGGTAACCCTTTCGAACTTCCACGCGACTCCGGCAGGCATCGGCCCTAGTGGACCCCTACACTTGTGCTGACATCTCTTTAAGGCGCGCGTGGAACACAACGTGCTGTCGAACCGGGCCTGGTCCTTATCGGACGGCGAACTACCCATTGCTCTCCGTCCGCAAGCCCGCACCTACGGTGGCCGGAAATCCACCCGGGATTTCCGACGACCAGGGCGTCTCCTGCGGCGGCTAGGGGCGAGAGGGCGCGAAATTTGCCTTTCTCTCAACCGTCCCGCCTCCTCCTTTGCGAGCATTACTGCTTCGCAGAAGTTGACGGCTGCCCATGCCTTCTCGTTCCGTACCATGGCCTGAACCAGGGCTGGACGCGAAAGATCTCTGCCACCGATCATCTCTATGAGGTAACGGGGGTGCTTTGCCCAAGCCGGGCAGACCTCCATCGTATGCTCCACTGTGTCATCAGGGCGATCGTGACTGATTTGGCTAACAATATAATTTATTTGGTTGGCTCTGCCTAACCATAGCCCAGAGAGAGACGGTGACACAGGCCCATAATTATAGCCGAACTTTGTTTAAACTTTTCATGGCATATCAGCAGCCGGTGGTACTGCACTCAGTTTACCTTTGTTTTCCCTCCCTCTAAATATAAAATGAAGGAAATTTTAATTCATTAGATATTACTTACTGCAGTCTTTAGGCAGCACGCATTTTTTCAAATTGTCGTCGAAAACGTAGCCTTGTTTGCAATCGCAACCATTCAACAAGCAGAACAGTGGACAAGCAGTTACTTTTTTATTGTAGTTGGAGCAACGGTTACCGCAGTGATTACCGCATCCTGGAATCGCATTCGGATCCCCATCGCAAGATACTAAAACATAAGAATTAGGAACATGGTCAGCCGGTCTATCCTGAAAAAAATTCACACTGAACATAATAAAAAACTAATTGAAGTGAGTTTGAAGTGAGCTTTAATTCCACCTGATATAAGGGGTACACAGAGCAGTGGTTGCCCAGTGGTAACGGACGCGACTTACGAGTTGTAGGTCGTAGATTCGAACCCAGACAGGCGCTTTACTTTGTGTAAATTATTTCATCACCCCTGCTCCCAAAACGGTGAAGGAAAACATCGTGAGGAAACCGGCATGTCCGAGGACCAAAAATTCAAAAGACATGTGACATCTACCAACCCGCACTGGGCCCGCGTGGTGGATTACGGCCCACCCCCTCTCACAGAGAGGAGGCCTGTGTCCCAGCAGTGGGAACATTATAGGCTGATTATGTATGTATTAGGGATTGACTCTATTAACAACTCACTTCAAGATCACTTCACTTAAAAAAATTTCGTGAAAACATACAGGGTGACATTTTTACAGCATTGTTCGACAGGTATCGTTCTAAAAAGGAGAAAAAGCGTCACTGTTTCCTTGCCAAAAAACGACAGTGCATTTTTTTCAATATGTGCTATATAGCTTTTACACTAGCCGTTTGTTGCTGGGAAGTTTGTTGCAGTTACGCTAAATTTGCCTACAGCATAAACATTAATTTGGAAAAAAGTGAAGTATGAGCGTTTTGGGGACTGTCTTTTGTAACTTATGACGTTCAAATGCTGATTCTCAGCTTAATTTGAATATTTTTTTCCTAAGATTCATGTTTTCATTCACAAAATGGCTCCAACGTGGTGTCTGTCGTAGCCAATTAGCTTAATTTGCCTTTCCGTTACCAGCATTTTTACTGAACGACGCCGTTGAAGTAGCGGCCTGAATGATATTCATTAAATTTTTCGTAGTCAGATTTGGTCACAGTGACTAAGCCAGAGCACCACAACCAAATGGTTTAGGTCAAAACTGTGATCAAACGCGCGCGAGTCAAGCGAGCAAAGCGAGCGGTGCCGCGGGAGCGGCCAGCGAGCGCTACTTCCAAAGGCTAGGCTGTTAACTAAAGGGTTAATTAAGCTAGTTGGCTGCGACATGTTTGTTACTTTGTTATAATGTATTTTTAGTTCTTCGATAATCTTACCTCCACATTGATCAATAGGAATGCACATATCGTTATCATCTCGAGCATATCCTTCATCACAATAGCATTTAGGATTGCATCGCTTATTTTTGATAGGACAGTTTGTTTGGTTCTGAGTTGCCAATGTAGCACACACGTTGTCGCAGGCAGGGCCGCAAGAAAAGTGTTCGTTGGGTTTAGTACATTTCACTGTGAAAAAAATGTCATTTTATGAACGCTGAATAAGGACATAAAAGCATTCATACCTACTTATGTGTCTTGGTTCATATAAAATATCAATCATTAGCCTACAAAAAAAAAAATACTTATAATAAGAGCATTCGCCTAAAAATCACCTATGGTCTGTCCCAAAAGTATCTGATAAAAATGTTAACAAATGGATCAGAAAACTTACCTGTAGATACCAATTTAAAGCGGCACTTAAAAATTGTCGGAATTTGAATACTTAAACCCGAAATTCTGATTTTAAATCTTTTTAAAGATATTTTTAATTTGACAATAATTGAGGTTAATTTTATAACCACAATTTACGTCGATGATTTTACAAACACAATTTGTTAATGTTATTCAAACCAATTTTTGGAATAAGTGTTAAGATACAAAGTCAAAAACTTTTTAATAGGGGTAAATGTGTTACATATTTCCCTTTAGTGGGTGATTGCACAAGAATGTAACCTGAACAAGGTATGTTTACAATTTCACCAGGAGTTTTTCGGTTAACAGACAATTGAGTTTATTCCCGGTTAAAGTCTGGTTAATATAGTCAACCACCTTCTAGGATGACACCAGAAATGACATTTTAAAAAAAATATTACCGTCTTACACAGAGGGGACTAGTCCAGGCCTAGCTGAATAAAAATTACTTACAACAATCTGCTTCTGATATACATTCATCAATAGAATTTCTGTAGTAGCCGTCTTCACACCGACAGGCAGGGTGGCAGAATTCTTCGCCTTCAGGTGGAGGTGGACAGGGCCAGGCAATTCCAATGGCAGCGCAAGTTTGAGGTGGGCAAGAGTGCGGGCAGGGGTCGTAAACTTCGTGCGGTTTTGTGCATTCTACTATTTTAAACAAATATAATATATTGTACTTTGTTAATGCCAAGAAATATACAGATCTTGCTTAGTTTTGTATATACGTAGAGCTAAAAGAGTAAGATAGATACGATAAAATTCCGCTACACTTATTTATGTATATATACTTTATTGTACATACAGAAAAATATACAAAAATAAAAAAAATATATATACTACAAAATATACAACGGGCGGCCTTATCGCTTACTGCCGTCTCTTCCAGGCAACCTTTGAATGGACAGTGATTTTCTGGACATAAAATGGGGTTACACTTTTATAAATTAACAGCGACCCACCCCAGGGGCTTCGGTCTCGACATAGACAGCGATCGCGGTACGACCGAATTCGGTCGCAAAGTCCTTATACGGTCAAAATTGCTTGACAAGCACGTGATTTCTTCGTGCTTGTCAAGCAATTTTTACCGTCCAGGGACGTATAAGGACTTTGCGACCGAATACGGTCGTAAAGCGATCGCTATCTATGTTGAGACTGCAGCCGTAAAAACGGTTTAGACAAATCATCAATATTTCTTTATAATTTAAGTTAAATATAATAGTTATTTATGCAACTGTTGTATAATAAGGGGTATTAAAACACGACGAATGTGGGTTTGATAATAGTATCACATGCGTGTTTTAATACTTAATTATGTACAGTTGCACACACATGATATAAATCCTCTATAAAAGGTTCTGAAACCATAGGGCGTTGTACAGTGTTGTAAGAACTATGTAAATTCATGGAAAGTTTCTGGTAATAATTGGTTAGAAATGTCCTTTGCTGCATTAGAAATATTTGGTGGTGTGTTATCAAAGCTGGTATCACTCATTTTTGTAAACAACAAAGTAATACATTTTTGCAATACTAACATCGAACAAAAATGGCGGGATTCGACGTGAATTCGAATAACCTATAAGTTTCTTTTTTTATTACGCTGCTGTGGTAGTGAAACACGCGTACATGACAATGCTCTTTTTTTTAAAAGGAGTTGCATAATTACATTTAGTACAACATTATAACACTCGTTTGGATGATATTATGGTTACTATGACACCGGTTGTTTTAATGCTGGCAATAAGCTAACTGTTTCAGAAACTTTTATAGAGGAATTATAGCATGGGTGTAGATAAAATATTTAATGTAATTATTCACATAAACCTTCCGGAATACATTCTCTCAATGATGGTGAAAATCGCATCGGTCACAAGAGCAGACCCGAAAAGCGACTTAAATTTAAAATATGTGTGGGAAATGTAGATATCTTTTCATTACACTTCAATATGATTTCATATTCATTGTTATGATCTCAGTTACTTAGCACAAGCACAACATGGATGAAAAGGTAGTACTTGAAAGATAAGTCATACTATAAAGAAAGGGGAAGTAAGTTATCTTCATACAAACGCACCGCGCGCGGCTTGTATGTGTGCGCTAAAGTATCTATGCGTTGCCGCACGCACCCTTAAAAAAATCTCGACCCGTTTCTCAGTGCGCCATCGGGTCATTGCTTTGTTTACGTTTACTCATGCCGATTTCTCAGTGTTGTAGGTATAGTAACTAAGTACCTACTTACAGTTATAAAATCGTAATTAAAAATAAGTAATTGACTAATTGTGAATCAGGTAAATAGAGCAAAGTTCGAATCATAACAACAGAACAAAAATTTGATTATAGTCTAAGAGGCAGGCGTTAGTTTTTTAGGTTGTTTTACGATGTTTTTTTTTTCATCATCGTTTAGGTGAAACCGACCTCACAAACCCTGTTGTACCCAGACAATACAAGTAAAAAATTCAACTTCTCGACCCTTGCCAATTTATAGGCACTGAATTAAAATTTAGCAAAAAGTGACAACCCTGAGACAGTGGGCAATTATATCGCGGATTGGGCCGGAGATAGCCTACTTCCTCTCTTTATACTATGGTTAAGTGCTTGGATACCTATCTCTTTTGTTGACTATACTTATTTGAAAAGTAAACACTTACGTGGACATTGGTTTTCAGGTACGCAGGTACCGTTTTTGTGTCGTAAGTATCCTTCTTGACAAACACATCCTCCGTTACACTTTATAGGGTCTATACACAGCATAGGTTCTCCTACTTGAGAGCAGTTTCTCTTTTGACATCCACCGTTTGCGCAAATATCGTAGACTTCCTTTGAAGCGCAGACTGGCGCTAAAAATCAAATTATTACAAAAATGTTAAGTACTTTAACGAAGTGGTGATAGCCCATGAGGCGCCCGTCTCATGCACGAGGTTATGGGTTTGAAATCAGTCAAGTAAGTACAATGTCACTTTTTCAATTTATAATGACTACCTAAGTTCATTTTAAGACGCTGACAACACCTAAACCGCGGTCACTGTCAGATTGCATAGAAAAGAAAGAGAAGCGCGATGACGCAACACTTGTAATTTATTGCAAAATATGAAGCAATTATCTATTTACTCAAAATATCGAAAATAAAAAACAACCAAGTACTGCATTCAAATCAGACGTTCTTGTTATTAATTAAATACGTAACGTATGTTGATAGTTAATGCACATATTTTGGATTAGAACTCAAGGTAAGAGGTTAGTATAACGTTAGTTTGTATCATTTTTTTTTTAAACGTGTTTTGTTAATAACCAAGTTCTGGGAAATATGTTCAAAATGAACATATATTTTTTCCGCTACCACAAACTATACAGATTTGGAAATCGTTTTCTTAAGAGAAGCCTATTTTGGTCAATTGGGTCTTATCAGCGCCTTAAACATCACTGACATCGGTGAAGGAAAAAATCGTAAGAAAACCTGGACTTATAATTAATATTATATATCTGAAATCGCCGATCCGCCTCGAGCAAGCGTGGTGATTCTTGCCTTCTTAGTGGGACAGTTACAGGTTGGTATTTTTATTATTGTTACTAACGCCAATAATAGAGCAGTGGTGGCCCAGTGGTAACGGCCGCGACTTACGAGTTGTAGGTCATAGGTTTGAACCCAGACAGGCACTTTACGTTGTGTAAATTATTTCATCACCACTGCTCTCAAAACGGTGCAGGAAAACATCGTGAGGAAACCGGCATGTCCTAGAACCAAAAATTCGAAGACATGTGACATCTACCAACCCGCACTGGCCCCGCGTGGTGGATTACGGCCCACTCCCTCTCGCAGAGAGGAGGCCTGTGTCCCAGCAGTGGAAACATTATAGGCTGATTATGTTTGGGGGAGGCCTATGTCCAGCAGTGGACGTCTTTCGGCTGAAATGATGATGATGAACGCCAATAAGGTACTTACTACAATCTTTAGGCCGGACACATTTATCTAAGTTGCTGTCGAATACGAATCCATCTCTACAATCACAACCATTGAGTTTACATGCTAACGTACAGATAACGTTCTTTTTTTTGTAGTTGGAGCAAAGTCTACCGCAGTTTGAACCGCAACCTGATACCGCGTTAGGATCCCCTCCACACGATGCTGTAAACGAAATACTAGTAAAATATACAGTTTCAAATATTTTGTTGTAATAACTGATGTTGTTAATTTAAAAATCCAGTTGATTCATTCACTTAATGACACATAACGCACAGACTTTAACCACTGGGACTAGAGGTATGGAAAATTTTATTTTTTCACGAAATCATAATCAGGAGTCAATTATTCAAACTAGGCTGAGAATCAGCACTTTTCGAACGTCAAAATACATAAGACAGTCCCCCAAAACACCCGCCCTTCACCACTTCCTAGTGCTTTAGCTGGGAAGAAGAAGTGGCGCAACAAACTCCCCAGCAGCACAGTTGTCTGTTCAGTTAGAAAAACTTGATTCTATACAATAGTATGCAAAATAATTTTCACTACGCGTAACACAAAACATTAAAATAAATTATTTGCCATATGTCAGCTAGCACACGCCAATATACCAACAAAACAATGAAAATGTTGTACTCAAGCAGAAATAAAAAATAAAAACGTAAACAAAACGTAATACCTAAATAAGTCTCCAGGTATAAATGCGTGCCCGCTTACATATAGCTATAGCTGTAACTCGAAGTCACAAATGATAAACTAGCACCATCGAAATAAAATAAATAAACAGTTAATTACTAATAACAATAACAAAACCATGGCCAGCAGGACGACCAGTCACCACAAGCAGTACGCGTTCACGAGCATAACGCAAAGATCAGCCATTACCCCCTCGCCATATTTAAGGGAACGAGGCAACCATGTATGATAAAACGGTCTTTTACTTACGGCAGTCATTGATGGGTATACATTTTCCGTAATCATCTCTAACATAGTTATCAATACAAACGCAGCCTGGTCTTCCTGGGCAGCAGGTTTTATTGCCACTGGAGTCACCCTGGTTTGCTGGGCAAGCTATTGGGTAGCCTAGCTGAGAGCAATATTGTGGTGTACACAACCAATCTGGACAGTCTTCCAGTCTCTCGTTCTCACCACATTTTGGCGCTGCAGAGATAAAATTGAGATTTATGTCTTGAAAATAACACTTATAAAGATAGTTGTGTTTTGTTCTATCTCAACAAAATCTAATTCTGCTTTATAAACATGTGGGTATGCTCAGGATCCTAGATCAATTATCAGTAGCCATATTATGACGTGATGAATCTATCAAACACCCATCACTATTACTGTGTGCGAAAGAGATGAAGCTACAAGAGGAAGAACACCATCCATCGGTAGTTTTGACACTCCATTTTAACCTATTTGATTTATCAATAAACAGTAGAATTGATATTAACTTACGTGGACATTTGTCTATAGGTACGCAGACATTCTTATCGTCTCTAGCGTATCCCTTTTCACAGTAGCACATAGGATTACATACGATATTGATAATGGGGCAGTTGGTCTGGTTCTGTACATGTAAGGTTGCACACACATTGTCACATGCGACACCACATGAGAAGTACTCGTTAGGACCCGTGCATTTCACTAGAAGTACAATACATTGTAAAAAAAGAAAACCATTGAAATGATAATTTTAAATGTTGGTACAATCAACAACTACGAGTGCGTTGAGCTTTTGCCTGCATACCGATTTCTTTTGTTAACTGTACCTACTTTATGTTTAGATGTTACTTACGACAATTCGCCTTTGAAATACATTCTCCAATTTTATTTCTGAAATAACCTTTCTTGCATCGACAGGCAGGCTTACAATCTTTCTTATCAGTTTTTATAAGTGGGCAATGATACGTCTGGTTGATGCTCTCGCAAGTTTGCGGTGGACAACTGGGTGGGCAGGGATCATAGACTTCGTGTGGTTCCCAGCAGTTTCCTGTAAATAGGATATTAGTTACTAATTCCTTGTTCCTTGCATACGGTACTGTGTCAAATAAGCATTTTTTTTTATTTCTTATCTAACCGTTGGTGTTCGAAAATAACAGACTTATAGAGACGTTACGTCTTCAACAAAAAATCCTATAAAGAGCTTACATATTGAATTATTATCTTTAAAAGTAGTTGATTTTAACATGTTCAATGCGGCACCAAATATAGGAAAGATATTTCACCAAATATGCAAAGAAGAACACAAAAACATAATAACCGAATTATAAAACATTCATAATTTATTGACTTTTGCACTACAGCTGCTTTTTTACCAGTGGTAAACGCTTCCCCTGTCCTTAGCTCGTCTTTTAATAGTGGTACATTCCAAGTAGCATACATATTTATCTAGTTATCGTTTTATTTGTGACGACACAAAAGTAAACATAAACAACAATGGCGGTTTGTAGACGGACAATTGTGCTGCCACCTATGACGAGCTTTCAGTTTTTAACCCTATTGAACACGCTTGGGACAAGCTTGGGAGGTGTGTAAGAAATCGAAACGCCCCAGCTACACTACGAGACCTGGAAGAATGGATCAATATTCCACAACATCGCATAAGAAACTTAATAAACAGCATGCCCAATCGCCTGGCAGCTGTGAGAAGACCCCGTGTAGGCAAATACAAAGTATACATTTCTTTTTAAAGTTCGCGTTGGTGTTGTACATATATATGTGAGGTACACACGGCTACATATCAAGCTATAAATTTCCAGTTTATGCTGATCTCGCATTGTATAGGATTTCCCTACTTGATATGTAGCCGTGTGTACCAACCATTATTTTTTCAACGTTAAGAGTATTAGTACTCGTATTTTGTTTTTGTGTATGTAATTTTGACAGTTAAACTAATAATGATTGCAACAAATGGTGTTGCTTTATTAAGTGGTAAATTATCTACAACATGCACAGTTTCATTTATGCCGCTAGGCTCTATTATTTTAAGAGTAATTGTTGTTTTTCCTACTGATTCATATTCTTTGTCTGCTAGTGTATGTTTCTCTTTTGTACTCATGGAATATCTTATAAAAACCCCCACCGCACCACGGTGAGAACTGCGATTTTAGGCACCGCACCTTGGTATACTTGAGTATGGCTCTATACCTGCAGTTCATGATGCATTGAACGTGTTAAGTTCATAATATTTCTTAGTAAATATAAAAAAAATAATATGTCAATAGGTACGAACGTCCGCAATCTTCCTTTGGCACGCAGACGCCATTTGTTTCCCTCAAATATCCTTCTTTGCAAAGACATCCCTTTATACAATATTTCGGATCTATTTTCACACAAGACACTGGCTTTCCTAATTGAGAACAATTTTTAGGTTGACATCCACCGTTGATACATTCCGAAAATACTTCATCCTTTCCACATATTGGAGCTGAAAGGGTACAATTATAAATGTTTAAATTTGCCTGACGGTAATGGAACTAACATAACATAAGTCACGATAAATAATATGTGATATATATATATATATGTCGAATAGCTATACATAGGATCGCTATGCACGAGAGAAACAGCTCCTACACAGTGTATTGTTACAGACTCGATTTCACTACTGTACTAATGAATACTAAGAACTTAAAAGGAAACACTGGGCAGTTCCTAGGTCAGTATGTATCGCGACCACGTCTCAACGATCACTCTTGATCCGTATATAGATATACTCAATATATACTCAACCCTAGACCCCGCACAACGCTAAATTAAGGTCCTTGTGTCTCATTTTAAGTGTATACTCATGAAAGATCCGATATTTATATTATACACTTACTACATTGTTTGGGGCGCACGCATTTCTTGGTATTTGAATCAAATACATAATCTTTTTTACAGTCGCAAGCATTAATTTTGCACAGTTTTGGACAAGGCACTGGTCCTTTGTTGTAATTGGAGCAAAGTCTACCGCAGTTGATACCACAGCCAGATACCGCGTTTGGATCTCCACCGCAAGATGCTGTAATGAAATATTTATATGAAATAAAGTATAGATTTTAACGTTGCAGTTTAAAAGAAGATGTAGTAACAGAAAATAATATGCTTAGATGGTTTGGTCATGTTGAGAGGATGAATGAAAGGCGACTAATAAGAGTTATTTACAAAGCAGAGGTGAGTGGACCGCCGGGAGGGGACGCCCTAGGAGGAGGACATATAGCGACCTAATTGGTGATGTTCTTCAGAAAGATCAGGTGCTTAGTACTCGCAACCGTGTATGACCAGATGTATGAACGTAGGCGAAGCAAAAGGAGTATGTAAGGAGCGAAGCAGGTGGCGTTCTATAGTTTCTGCCTACCTCATGGGAAGATTGCGGAGTGTATGAATGTTTGTATGTATGTATAAAATATGGAATTAGTGATGAGACTCGCACGGACCAGGGAAGCATGGCACAAAGGAGAGGGGGTCTAGACTCAGCAGTGGGTGGAACAAGACTGCCAGTGATAATGATGATGTGGAAAGTATAGAATAAATAAAAGAAAAGAGTATTTTATTAATGTTTAGATAGAATCTAGTCAGCAATTTTATTTAGTTTTGTTGAAAAAAAGTTTGAACTTTTTTATAAAAGGTTGGGTGAAAAAAGATCATAGTGTTTTTACCGCCATTTTTATATTTGTCGTTATTATAAGTATTTACTTTCACTAAAATGTCATTTAAAACGCTTATATACCTGTAAAAAAATAGTGAAATACTTACGGCATTCTTTTTTCGGTATACAAATTCCACGATTATTCCTTACAAAACCGGAATCACAGATGCAAGCCGGTTGTCCTGGACAGCTGTAATCACCTGTTAATGCTGGGCACATTACAGGGAAGCCTAGTTCCGAGCATTTTTGTGGCTCACATACGGAATCTGGGCAAAATTCGAACCGTTCGTTCTTACCACACGGCGGTACTGCAATAGAAAGTCAGGTCTGAGTTCTGATTTTTCCACATGAGATATATTATAGTTAAAGGCATCAGGTAGCGCATTAGTGGTACTGTCAACAGTGGCATGTTTACTTTTGATGAGCAATTTTACCCATGAGTATTGTACTGAAATATCTCTCGATTAGTAAAAATCTGTTACAAATAGTCGATTTTTCTATTTTTGTATCAGATTTTTTGGAATCGAGATTTATTTAAGTACAGTACTCTCATGGGTAAAGTTGCTCTCGGAAAGTAAAGATGCCACAGTTGACTGTATGCTTTATGATTAATGTGTGAAATTAATCACACAACTTATCCAAAGTTACTAGTGTTAGCAACTTTTTAGTAGGTCTGAAGGAGATGGTGGGTTGAGCTGGACTTCTATTCAAAGGAATGGATTCAGACGGCGGTAGACAGAGACAATTGGAAAGAGGGAAAGAAGGCCTTTGTCTGTATGATGTCTTATGTATGCACAAGAAATACAAACAGTAAAAAAGAAGCATTTGAAACGAAAAAAAATTACATTAAAAACAACACAAAAAAAAAGACCTGTGCGAGGCCAAAAAGGCTGATATCTCAACATAACGCTGCGATATTAAAAATAATAATATCGCAGCGCTGGTATTCTGATAAGGCCCGCTGTGATGTCACGGACACACCTACTGACATCTATATTATGAGGTGCTATTATTTCAAAACTATCAAGATCAATAAGATATAAAAAGGTTAATCTCTAAATATATACTTACTTGGACATTGATCAATAGGTACGCAGGTGCCATTCTTCGCTCGTAAGTATCCCTTTTGACAAATACAGCCTCCAATACATTCAATAACATCAATACATAGATCAGGTTGTCCTAACTGTGAACAATTCCACTTTCCGCATCCACCGTTGGCGCATGAATCATAGACTTCGTTCTTTTTGCAAGTAGGTGCTACAAATTAATATAAGATTTTATTATTTATAGCACATAAAGGGTTAACAATAATTTACGTAATATTACATCACGCCTGTATTCCCTGAAGTCCCATTTAATAGGGGGCGAGCCTATTGCCATCAACCAGACACAGTTGGAGAATGACAAATTCCAGATGGAAAAATCCAATAACACTTTTCCTGACCCGGGAATTGAACCCAAGCCCTCAAGCTTAGCAGTAGCGCTTGCCACAACAATACCAGCGAGGCAGTCAACAATAAAATTTCACAGATAAGGATTCTGCCGGGGTCTCGGGGAAGTCCGAATTCCGAGTTACCGTAGCCTCTGGCAACACACAGGCAACGGAAGGAACCCGGGTGGGTTTTAGTCAGTAAGAGTCTGACACACCCTTCCGCTCCGCGCAAAGCGGGAGAAGTTATTTGATAATTTCTCAAAGAAAATATATATATGCTGCGTCGACCCCAAATAAATAGGGATAAGTTCAGGACGATGATAATAATTAGGTAAGGTAGTCACAAAAAAGAATACGTACTGCAGTCTTTAGGCCGGACACATTTCTTTAAATTGTCATCGTATACGAATCCCTTTCGACATTCACAAGCATTGAACTCACAAATTGCAGCGCAAGCAATGTCTGTTCTGTTATAAGTAGAACAAGTTCTACCGCAGTGACCACAACCCGATACCGCGTTAGGATCCCCACCGCACGAAGCTGGAAGAAAATTATTAGTGATAATTAATACTGTGTAACTAGAAATTGTATGTGTGTAATGTATAATATACAATATGTAACAAAAACCCTGTTATTTCTTTTAGGAACGTATACATTTACCTATAAGCAGAACATTGATGAAATTATAATTTAAAAAAATTAAGCATTGGCTAGTCGAGAGGTCAAAATCAAATAACTATTAAAATCGACACATTCAAAAAAATGTTTATAGGATATGATTTTACAAGTACATCTTTATTTCGCTAAATAGCCTACTAGCTGCCGGCGGTTTTCTTTGAATGCGACAAAAGGTGCCGCCAAAAAGTTCCGCCGCGTATGTCGGCGGGTCGGTACCATCGTGCTTACCTACACCGCCGCCCCGCCACCCGTCTCCCTGCGAATAACTTCCTTTAGTCTCCCGCGCACTTAACTTCAGGATGGATGTTATTGTTGACCTACGTAGTGAGTGAATTGAATTTTGTTTACGTAAACGTTGACAATGTCTTATTCTA
The DNA here is from genome assembly GCA_905333075.3 of Atethmia centrago. Lineage (NCBI taxonomy): Eukaryota > Metazoa > Arthropoda > Insecta > Lepidoptera > Noctuidae > Atethmia > Atethmia centrago. The sequence continues at coordinate 20,687,064 of HG995374.1, read as the reverse complement.
AAGGCTCCTACATACTGGCGCGACATGTCGCGCGACGCGTCGCGACATAAAGGCACCGCTTGTAGCGCTACACGCGGTGTCTTTGTGTCGCGTCGCGAACGTATGTAGGAGCCTTAACGTAGAATATTTTAATATGTTGATGTGTCTTCGGAAATGTGACTGCAATTATGCAGAAGCACGCAGACTCTACGAGAACTGCTCAAGTTCTCTACTCAAGAACGTTTTGCGATCATTACCGTCGGCGATGGCATTCCAACGTTTGCACATACGTACGTACAATACCGTCAATGTGCACGGGCGAGACCTGACATCGAGCTGACGCAGGCAGACCGAGGGTTCGAAGAAGTCTTGGACTTGTTTGAGCACGATCCAACGCGAAGTACACGCTCAGTGGGACACAAACTCGGAGTAAATCATATGCGCGTTAAGAGAGTACTCAAAGAAGATGGGCAGCACCCATTTCACTATTGTCGTGTCCAATCACTACTTCCCTCCGACTATGAGCCAAGAAGTGTAGAGGTACAAGTGGCCGTCAAGTAGATATCATAATAAATTAATGCATTAAAATGTAAATAGGTACATCAGGTTTTATGTGACAGACGTGGTGAATTTGTTTTTTTAACGTAGTGAAGTGTTAAATGTAGTTTTAACAAATATCAATTGTGCTTAAAAATGCTGTGTAAACCATGATTTTCAAAGATTAATTCCTTAAAGTGATACTGATAAACAACAGCTGACAAGGTCACGAACTTTTGTAGAAAAATAGGTAGATAATCGGCGGCGCGGCGGCGCCAATCAAAGAGAGAGCGGGAACGTTCTATCTACTTCTGGTTTCGCGTCATCGCTTCATGCAGAATTGCAGAGGTAACAAATCGATTAAATATTTAAATTTTTTATTTTTATTTTTATTGAACAGTCTTTTATAAATGAGTTGCTTTATCGCTTAGTAAACCGATTCTTAAAACGTAGGTAGAAGGAACAACAGGGTTTTTGTTACATATTGTATAACACATGGTAATGGAATACAAAAACATATATTCAGGTATGAGACCGTAAGAAAAATACATTTTATTCCTTTTGCGAAATCTAATATATTTTTTCTTATGTCCGTTTCTTAACACAACGATCAATCAGATCAAAGTAGAGATTTGTTAAAATCTGTTAGCGCTTGAGCGTCCTTTTAAATAAAATCACTGTAAAGATCGTCTACCGTACCGTGTTTTGATTTTAATAACAATACTATTCATTAATAAAATAGCTACTTACGACAATTCTTCTTAGGTATACACTTTCCTCTGGAATCTCTCACGTAGTCATCAATACAGACGCAACCCGGTGGTTCTGGGCAACCGTACTTAGGTAAATCAGGACATGCGAAGGGAAAGCCTAACTGTGAGCATTTCTGTGGCGTGCATAATCCAGGTGGACATTGTGCCAGTGTTTCGTTTACTCCACACCTTGGTTCTAAAGAAGAAGCTTAATTATTTTTCATTGCTAAAGTATAAACGAAAGGATAACTTAGAAATTAGTAGGTAAAAGGAAGATCAGAATGGCGTCGGTAATCTAGAGTTGCATGGAAATTGGTTGTCATGATATGGGTATGTGATGCGCAGGAATGAGGGACCAGTCATAAGGAAAGTTTTTTTTTTTAAGAACATGATAAAGAACGCGTTAGGTATTATAATCTGTTATAAGAGTAGAGGAAGATTAAATAAACTATGTACGGATTGTGAGCAATAAGAAAACATAAAAATATATTGAATTAGGGCAGAAGGATGATACAATAACGTTTAAAAGATTGTACATACTTGGACATTCATCGATGGGTATGCAGACATTATATTTATTCCTAGCGTATCCCACTTCACAGTAGCACATGGGGTTGCATTTGATATTTTTGATGGGACAGTTGGTCTGGTTCTGTTTGTGTAAGGTCGCACATACATTATCACATGCACTGCCACAAGAGAAGTACTCGTGGGGACCTTTGCATTTCACTAAAGATACCAAAAGTAAACATTAGAACATTTTTAAACAAAACAAGTTGGATCAAAATCATCATTCTGTCATATCAGTCTGTTCCCATTTTCGATGAAACAGAATAACAAGTATTGAAGAATAACTTAATAGGCAACTATTTATTTCAGACTGAGGGTTTATTTTGTAACAGATTCCATTTCATCTGGCCATAAAGTTTTACTTACAGCAATCTTTTTTTCGTATACATTCTCCAATTTTATTTCTGAAGTACCCCTTGTTACATCGACAGGCTCCCCTACAAACTGCAGCAGTTATAGGACACTTGTACTTTCTTCCAATGCTCTCACAAGTTTGTGGTGGACATGATGGAGCACAAGGGTCGTAGTGTTCGTTGGGTTTGTTGCAATCTAAAAGAAAGTAGGGTGATACATGCGATGATGATATGTGGAAAATTTATGGGTAAAACTATTTTTAAGCTCAAAATATAAGTAAGTTGAAATATTGCGTTAATAAGGGTAAGTCATATCGAAGAACCAAAGAGACTAAATAAAAGACCTGAAGTTATAATCGAGAACAAAAATAAAAATACTGAATGCAGGTATTACTTACTGTCACATTTATCTACCGGAACACAAGTACCATTTCTTGCACGTAAATATCCTTCTTCACAGACACAACCTTTGATACAAGATTTGGGATCCAATTTTACACAAGGCACTGGATTTCCTAATTGAGAACAATTTCTAGCTTGACATCCACCGTTAGTACATTCGGAATATACTTCATGCTCTTTACATACTGGTGCTAGAAACAACATCATTGATCAGTAATTTGTCTACAATACTAAAAAAAAATATCATTATTCATGTACCTCATATTTATAAACGTCGCTTTATAAAGTTAAGTCATTATTAGCGTCTGCTTAGTTTTTGACGTTTATAAATAAGGTGGTATGAGTACTTACAGCAATTTTTGGGCAGAACACATTTTTTTATGTTTTCATCGAATACGTAGCCTTTTTTGCAGTCGCAAGAGTTTGGTTTACAGATTCTAGGACAGGGTACTGGTCCTTTATTGTAATTGGAGCAAAGCCTGCCACAGTTTAGGCCACAACCTGCTTCGGCGTTCGGATCACCTCCGCACGATGCTGTAAGTAATTCAACTCTTAGATAACCTCCACTTTTATATCAGCACCTTCATCAGATAAAAGCAGTTCGTTGTGATCGCAGACATCCCCAAATGTACGTCATTTATGTTGATCCTCGGCTAATATCACCCAGTTGCTCCCAGCCACCCTATGAAGATCGTCTTGTCTTATGTTTGCCGATTTCGGGTCTTCAGAAATATTCTCGTGAATACCGATTGCTGTAATAAATAACTATGTAACTTTAGAATTTTGACTTACGGCATTCTTTTTTAGGGATACATTTTCCATTTTTATCTCTGACAAAGTCATAGTCGCAGACGCATCCCGGTGGTCCGGGGCAGGGTGAATTTTCTGCATCAGCACAAGGTTTTTCGAAGCCCAAATCTTTGCACGACTGTGGCGAACAAAGCCGCGCTGGACACTCTTCCCATCTTTCGTTTTCACAGCATTTTCCTATGATACAAAATGAAACAGTATAGGAGAAGGCCAAATAAACGATAGATGTATTGTGTGAAAGATGAGATGGCTTAATGGGAGTAATAATTGATGACGAACGGGATTGATGAAGAATGATATAGAATGGTGGAAAATGTCCCCAAATTGGAGTGTGAACTCTATTAATAGAAAAACGATGATAGCAGAGTTATTTGTGATGAAAGAATAGAATCAGTGTTTGTATTGTAATGGACGATTTACAGACTACCAAATGTTTATGACTATTTTTTATATTCAGTTTTCGAATTATTACCTGGACATTGCTCTATGGGAATACAAATTTTATTTTTATCTCTGGCGTATCCTTCTTCACAGTAGCACATTTCGTTGCACTTGATGTTGATGATGGGACAATGAGTCTGGTTCTGCTCCTTCAGTGTTTCGCAGACGTTATCACAAGCACCGCCGCATGAGAAGAACTCATGAGGACCCCTACATTTCACTAGAATGTAACAAATTATTTTTATATTGGCAGTGTTCTAAGACCAGAGAAGAGAAGTACCAGGAGCCGAGAATTTGATAGAAGGGCAACAATTATTGAAGCAAAAGAATCTGAAATAAGTTTGAAAACAGACAAAAAACTTACGACAATTCTTCGCCGAAATACAGTCTCCGAGTTTGTTTCTGAAGTAGTTTGGTTTGCATCGACAGGCACCATGGCAGTCCTTGGAAGTTTTATTAGCGGGCATCAATGGACTGAAGTATTTTTGTCCGATACTTTCGCAAGTTTGCGGTGGAAAACTCGGTGGACATGGATCGTAGATCTCATTTGCTCCTTTACATTTTGCTGCAAGAATAAAAGAGTTGGGATCCATAAATTATGTTAGTACTTTTTACAATGTATATGATTACTAATTGACCACCTTTAACCGAAGCGAAACTTTGACTTTGCAGTTTAACACTGTAGATAATGCTTAAGCAGTTTTCGTCTCATGTTCTTCAGGGAAACCTGCGTACGAAGTTTATACTTACGTGGGCATTGGTCTTTTGGTATGCATTTACCATAGGCGTCTCTTAGGAAACCTTCGGCACAAAGGCATCCCGGTTTACATTTAGCAGGTTTAACACATGGGACGGGTTCTCCTATCTGCGAGCAATTCTTCGCTTGACATCCACCATTGACACAAGGGGAGAATACTTCGTTCTTGCCACAAATTGGTGCTGTAAATGATAAAAATAACTTTTAGCATTTTTAAAAAAATATTTATTTTTTATTTATTTAAGCGCTACTGCTGAGCATGAGGTCCTGGGTTCGATTCCCGGGTCGGGCAAAGTGTTATTGAGTTTTTTATCTGGAATTTCTCAGTAGCAGCCCTGAGTCTGGATTTGTACCAGGTTGATGGCAATAGGCTCACCCCCTATTACGTGGGACTTAAAAACATAACTAGCGAAATGTGGGTGTACTACAGGTACACCTCCGCCCAACCATTCGGGGATAGAAGGCGTGATGCTATGTGTAAATAAATATTTTAATACTGATTTCGAGAGTATCTTTGGGTTTATTAAGAGTACCATTTGATTAAATACTTTCATCTTAAACAGCAAAACTTTACCGGAGCAGAAATGACATAACCGCTTATCATAGGATATACTGGTACCAGGCCACTCAGAAAGTATTGCGAAAAAAAGTTTTTGTGTATGAGAGACGGGCCAGATATAATCTATTTTGAATATATGATTATTTGTAAGTAAAAATAGGTACGATCCAATTTCAAAATGTCCCTCCACATTGTTTGCGAGCTAATGTAAATTATCGTGTCTTATTAAAAAATTGATCTGCGCCGGGAATATTTTCGCGCTATGATTTTTTACGATTTCAAGAGCCGCCTGAAACCGGAAATCTCGTACGATAGACTTCAAATGGCATTCATGGATGAAGGCCCTTCTAAGGCAACCGTGTATCGTTGGTACAGCGAATTCAAGCGCGGTCTACTAACTTTGGGGATGAAAAAAGAAGCGGTCGCCCTTTGACGGCTGTTACGGAAGAAAACGTGCTAGCAGTGAAAATTTTAATCCATGACAATAGGTGAGTTACGTATCAAGAGATTAAGTACATACTGTAGGTTGGATCGGGAAGCCTTCACGAAATTCTACACGTGCATCTTCGCGTGAGGAGGATAGTTTCACGATGGGTGCCACACAACCTCACCGATGCTCAGAAGCAGGCTCGGGTGGAATGGTGCCGTGATATCATAAACAAATTTGAAGCAGTCTCGTGTCGGCGTGATTACGACATCATTACAGGTGATGAGTCTTGGATTTATCAATACGATCCAGAAACGAAGCGCCAGTCGACGGTTTAGGTGTTTCGAAACAAATCAACGCCTACCAAAGTGAAGCGATCTAGAAGCGTGGGGAAGATTTTGATCGCGAGGTTTTTCACTTTGACTGGCTACTTGGTGTAACACAGGGCTCCGCGGGCTACTGCTCCACCACGAAAACGCGCCTTCGCACACCGTGCTCAAAACGAGGGACTTCCTTGACAGCATGCCAAACTCTCGCGGGAAGGTACTAATGGGTCACCGAGGCCCCTGGCAACACAGGCAACAAGAAGGAATACGGGTGGGTTTTAGTCAGTAAGAGTCTGACACACCCTCCCGCTCCGCCCAGAGCGGGAGAAGTTATTTGATGATTTCCAACCCCCAAAAAAAAAAAGCATGCCAAACTCCTGCGTCACCCTCCTTACAGCCCTGACCTAGCACATTGTGACTTCTTTTTATTCCCGAAAATAAAAAATCTGCTCAAAGGGATACAATTTTCGTTGCCGGAAGATGCGCTGTCATGCGCTGTTCGAGAAGGCTGTAAACGAGGTGTCTGCGGCGGACTGGAAAACGTATTTCGAAAACTGGTTCAGACGCATGAAACTTTGTATTGACGCTAGTGGAGAGTACTTTGAAAAGATTTAATAAATAAATATTTACCTATAGAACATTTTTTTTAAATTTCGCAAGCTTTCTGAGTGTCCCACGTATATAAGAGAACACATGGAATAAAAAATACTTACTGCAGTCTTTAGGCAAGACACATCTGTTTATATTTTCATCTAATACAAATCCTTTTCTACAATCGCAAGCGTTGTCACGGCATTCAGTTATACAGGATACATTTTCTGGATGTTTGTAGTTTGAACAAAGTCTACCGCAGTTAATACCACAACCTGCTATTGCGTTTGGATCCCCACCGCATTCAGCTAGATAAACAAAATAATTTATATATTTTTTTGTTATTTAGGTTAAATTATATTAGTACAAAATGTTCAGTAACTGAATTGTTACTTTTATCTGTTTAATAATATATATTTAATAATATTTATTGAGCAAAAACATTTGAATACAAAATAACTTATATACTACATCAATACATAGAACAGAGACATAGGCATGTTAGAGTGGAGAGCAGGGAAAGACCCAGTTCTGTGCTAGGAATTAACCTGTATTACAGGAACTAGGCAATGCTACGTCCTCTCACCAAAAACAAGCTCATATGAACCATTACCGTAGCAAAAAAGAACTTGACTCACTGAGTTCCCTAATTAGGCATGCCTGTTGATAGGGAATCAGTATTTAAATAAGTAGGTACGAATTAAAAGACTATGAAGTATGGGTGTGCCACATTTATAGTGTTGTGTTTAAAGTGTGAGTTTAATATGTTGTGTGTGTGGTTGTAGTGATGTGTTTATTGTGGTTGTAAGGATGTGAGTGCTTTGTGGGAGTTTAATTAAGGTTGGTGGTATTTGTAAGTTGTATAATTATTTATAATTGAGTAAACTAGTTTTATCCAATCTTATTAACTGGAAAATTTTTGATTTGTTTGAGATAAATTATAAAAATACGTAACTATTACTGATTTAATAGATTCTCAGTTTCTATGTAATTTAACTTTAAAAGCCAATATATAATATTGGTTTTAACTTCAGTTAGTTTAAGTGGGTATAAAATCAACAGTTTGTTAATTCTATTGTATAGTAGTCCACTTATAACCATGTAGTGTCGTTTGGCCATTACAGTCCTATGTCTAACTGACTCTGACTGATCTGTATCGAATGTTACTTCTGAATACCCAATGGTACCACAGGAAGTAAGCTTTATATGTATATAGTCAGTAAGTAGACTGTTTGGCTCTGAAAACGGTCGATTAAAACTTGGTAAAAATGTTACTCTTTTAACGTGCATGTCTTTATACATTGTTCTCACAAGTATAATTTAACATGAATGATGTAACCAATATTTTGTAACAATATTTTAATTTAAAAAAGTGTCCGTGGAGCTTCTTGCCCGTTCTTCTCCATAGGAACATACTACGCTTTGGAATGGGCAACTAGCTTCCTCTTTCTGACCGACCAACCCCTTGACAATTCAAAAGTGCCTGTAATTGGTTTATTTGAAATAAATGCTTTGAGTTTGAGTTTGAGTATAAGAAAACTAAATAATAGAAAGCGATTCGATTAAATTCGTTTTGATTATTGGAAAGAGCATCCTTTGTTTTTCTAGCACTGAAGATATTAATTATGTTCATAAGTTACATAATTATAAATTAACAACTTTACTGTTACTTACGGCAGTCAGTTATTGGAATACAAACTTCTTTGTCATCTCTTACATAACCATCTTTGCAGACGCAGTCGACGATACAATATTTTTGATCCATTTTGACGCAACCTGTAGGAATTCCTACATCCGTACAACGCCAGGGTCCACATCCACCGTTGCTGCAGTTTGAGAGGACTTCATTGTTGCCACAAGGTGGTGCTACGGAAAAGACGTAAAGACGGGTGGGTACGTATGTTGAGCTTAATTTCTACGAAAAAATCTTTTTTCTTTTAATACAGGATGTAAAGAGACCCATCACGCAGCCGTCATCTACGCATTCTGAATATCAAACAAAGTAACTTTGTATAAAATTAATTACTGGGAAACGACTTTTATTAATTTTAGCGTAAAACCTCGGTATTTACGATAGTGCGCAATGTAACGCACGCAAAACATTGTGCTTATGGGTGCAAGCAACGGTACAGTGATCGTGGAAGTATTTAAAGTTATAACACTTAAAACTTGTCGTTATAGTCACTCATAAGCTCATAACTAGATGTGGGTGGTGTCGCGCGATGTATTAGTTTATGGCGCGTTCACACTCGGTACTGTCATGACTCCATCTAGGACCGATTGTCTGTTTACGAGCGAAGATTAGTCCTACATGTGAAGATCCCCTCATGATTTAAAATGTATCATTGTATAAAATTGAAAACATAAAAAATATTGAGTCACTTACTGCATTGTTCGGGACGTACACATTTCTTGACTTTAGGATCGTACACAAATCCGTCTTTACACACGCAGCCATCATTATAACATTTACATTCAGCTGGTTTGGGACCAGGACAACGTTTGGTACAGTTTTTGTCACAACCAGGTTTGGCATTGAAGTCTCCACCGCAAGAAACTGTATAACAATGAGACATTGATAACTTCTTTCATACTTAATCCCTTAAGAAGATATTTTTCATAAATTTCTGTTAAATACTTCGGGACAGACAGGCCAGGGTTCGTAAATAGTGGATGCCAGAAGACTGGTGTCAATATCGAGTTTGCCTTACCGTGGGCTAGCGTCACAACTTTGATTCTTTCATTGGCCAGAAATGGCAACAGGGAGAGAGGTGTTAAAGCCAATGATAATTTTGTGTCATCAAAGTAGGCTTAGGAAGCGCTGACGTGACGACATGGAGTTTTTTATGTCACTGGACATGCCAGAAATCGCAATGGAGCGAGTGATTTTGAAGTATATGGGGGAGACCTTTGCAGGGTAGTAGGACATATCATCCTGCCTAGCATTTTCCCAACTATGTTGTGGTCGGCTTCCACTCTTACCGGATACAGCTGAATACCAGTATTTTACATGGAGCGTCTACCTATCTGACCTCCACAACCCAGTTACTGGGTAACACGATACCCCTTGGTAAGACTGGTTGTCAGACTTTCGAGCTTCTGACGCCCCGTAACGACTGTCAAATATCTAAAAATGACAGCCGGGACCAACGGCTTAGCGTGCTTTCCGAGGCACGGAGGGGTCTTGGTATGTAAAGATGGTCACACATCCACGGACCAACCGCGGCAAGCGTAGCTTTACCTGATCGATCGACCCGTACAAGGCAGGGCAGTAGGACATACAGGTTAATAAAAGGACTTTTAGAATAACACGATATTATGTCAAGGCTTACCACATTGATTCGGACGGACACATTTTCCAGTGCTGTCGTCCAATACGAAACCTTTTCTACAATCACAGCCGTTAATTTCGCATATATCTGTGCAAATCACGGGTTTTTTGCTATTATAATTGGAGCAACGTCTGCCGCAGTTTTGTCCACAGCCTGATACTGCGTTGGGATCTCCTCTGCATGAAGCTGTAAGAATGTTGAAACCGATACAATATCTGCACATGGACTCGATCCTAAGCAAATTTTTTCTAAGATTTATAGATGAAATATTAGTTTCTTAGCTAATACGAGGATTCCAACTGTCACAGCTATTTATTTTTTATCTGAGACAGCCACGAGCATAAATACTTACTCAAGATTCTAAAGCAATTTTGTCCTAAAGTGTAGATATAATTATACAAGTTCTTGAAACCATACTATCATGAAATAGGTATTTTCTCAAAGTGAAATCGTTATTTCACGAGAAGTCGCCTTTGTCAGTCAAACACACGTCCTAGGTAGTTGCAGCAGTAAGTAGAAAGGTTTTCGTAGTGCACGTATAAAGGCTCCCGCAGACAGGCGCGACGCGTCACTAGTAGCAAAATTTCTATGAAAACTTCACGAAAAGTGTCGCGCTGCCTGTCGCGCTGCCTGTCGCGCCCGTGATATCGCGTCAGTCTGCACGAGCCTTTACTACAGACGCGCCGCGGTCGACTGTTCTTAATATTGCGTTTTTTATTAATGGTAATTTATGATCTCCGTCTAATCATAAAATACCTACCACTATTTTACATAGATACTTACGACATTTTTCTTTCGGTATACAAGTCCCATTTGTAGCACGTACGTATCCTTGTTTACAAGTACATCCCTTGATACAATGTGCGGGGTCAATTCTGGGACATGATATCGGAAATCCTAATTGCGAACAGTTCTTCGGTTGGCAGTCGCTATTAGTACAGGCCGAATAAACTTCATCTTTCCCGCATACTGGTGCTGTTAAAGTAATAGAATAGAATAAAATACTCTTTATTATGTACACCATAAAAACTACACAAAATATAGAAATTTTACATAGGGTGACACAATTGTCGCGGGAAGGTACTTATGGTCGCGGGAAGGTACTTATGGGTCACCGAGTCCCCTGGCAACAAAGGCAACAGGAAGGAATACGGGTGGGTTTTAGTCAGTAAGAGTCTGAAACACCCTCCTGCTTCGCCCAGAGCGGGAGAAGTTATTTGATGATTTCCCATCCTCAAAAAAAAAAAAGCGTGACACAATTGGCGGTCTTATCGCTAAAAGCGATCTTTAGAAAACCTTTGGATGGATGAGGGGGGAAGGAGAGACAATACTGCAGGTAGTCTGTGGTGTACCATTCACATATAGACAGTAAATATATACATACATAAAACATATTAACATTATCTATATAATATTTTCAATAATAATCATAAAACTAGCGCTAAGAACTCGCTTCCAATTTTGTTGACAACGATCATACTTTATTTTTTGCGTTTTGTTTGTCTTCTACCCGCACTGATATAATATAACTAGTATTAACATTTAATGTTTTCATGTAAGTGAAGATTGTCTTAATGAGAATAAAGTTCTTTAAACCGAAGAACCAAAACAGGTGCAAAGAACAAAGAAAATAAAAAATATGTATAAGGAGAGAGGATAGTGTTTTTTACCATAATTAAAAAAATGGACAGAGACTGAGCTCGCCTTATCGACACGGGCAAAGCATTCTACAACCGTACTGCTTGAACCGTAAAAGATTTATCATAGAAACTGGTGGAATGCATCGGCATCTCTAGTCTCAAGTTTTCCGATGACCTCAGGTATGCGTGTCATTTAGGAATTTGAAACTGTACGTGTAATATTTATTTAAATATCCAAATAATTACCTATATGCCATTGACGTCGTGATTCATTTTTATATAACGATAAACAGCTTAACGTTATTTGCCAATAAATCATTATCAGTATTGTGATTATAACATACGTTTAATTTATTTTTTATTCATAAAACACCTGTTCATATGATAATAACTATATAATAAAATAATAACCCATTAACCGTGACGGCTAACGAAAACTCGTGTAAAAGAATAAGTACATGCGTAGCAGAATACATTTAAAGGTCATTTTTGCTGGTAAATAGAATATTTTAAGTAAACCAACAGTGCATTTATTATTTATACATAGATGAATCGTCATGTTATCCGAATCGTGATTTTTGATCGTGATTTTAAAGAATCGCTTAATTAGGTATTGCTTAACGTCAGCAGATCCCTAAAGGACAAAGAACTGTCGTCGTAAGAGTTGCCTAAGTATTACGCATCGGCGAAACGGTTTCGTAACTTTAATAATCGCCTAGTGGTTGATTTTGTGCTAAGTGGCTTACAGTTAGCTATCGCCTAGTGTTAGTGAAAACAGTCATTAAACTCCTTCACACATGTTGCAAAAATTGACAAAACTATGGTAGTCGCATATCGGGCAGGTACGTCAACATTCAATCATATCCCTCCAAAATTAAATCAAGATGAGCAGACAGGTAGGTAATATTATAAATAACTTACTGCAGTCTTCAGGAAGAACACATTTTCCTGTGTTATCATCATACCAGAAGCCTTCACGGCAATCACAACCGTTCTCTTTGCATATTTTGTTGCATTTTACAGGATGTTTCTTATTGCGATCGGAGCAATGCCTACCGCAGTTCACACCACAACCCGATATCGCGTTAGGATCCCCACCGCACGAAGCTGGAAAATTTATAACATTACTCTCCAGTGTGGAATTTCCTCTTTTATTGACACAAAATACAAAACAAAATGACATTAAAATCCATTTCCGATAACTGAAATCAGTTAATGATTTCAGTTAATAGAATTGGATTTTCCTCTGGGGATGAATAAGGATAAATATGGTAACGTTAGTAAAACTCATAAAAATTTAAATAACTATAAAAAAAAAATTATCATTAAAAAAATATGTATACCTCGTAATATAAAAAATTGAATACTCACGACATTTTTTTATAGGTATGCATTTTCCTCGGCTATTTCTGGCGTATTCATTTTTACAAATACAACCAGGTTTCCCTGGACAGAGTGATGGATCAGGTCCAGGGTTTGGACATGGCTGTGGAAACCCTACTTGCGTACAATTAAGTGGGCGGCAAGCCAACGCTGGACATTGAGAGTAGATTTCGTGCTTTCCTTTACAGTTTTGTGCTAGAAGAAAAAGGGAGTACGAGTTGATAATGAGTAAGTATGTCTTTTTCCAATTGAGAAACAGCGTTGAGGACACAACTTACGAGTAATATTTACCTGATCGAAAGACACAAAAAAAAGAAAATTAAAAAAATCAAAAAGCCTGACTGCGTAAAAAGTGAACTTTAAAAAACATGGAAACAAGATTTATATAACTTAATAGTATAAAAAAACTGATGCAGTCGGAGGCAATAGGTCTTTATTGTTTCCACATGTGTATAAATCTTGTTTCCATCTTTTTTAAAGTTCACTTTTTACGCAGTCGTGTTTTTGATTTTTAAATATACTTTATTTTATATTTTATGCCTTTTAGTTAAAGAGAAGGTAAATTAGGTTATTTACCCACTTATAATCTGGTGATAAAGGCCTCAAAGCTCGAGATAGTTTTTTATCATCTCTTTCAAAATTATATATATTTTTGTAATCACCCTTTAAAACCCTTCATTTTGATATTACTCGACAGGTTTGGGAGTTTTTCTTTAACATGTTTTTTATAATTTTAATATACCCAGTGACACTCGCGCAATAAAGACGAATCTAACAACATCATTTATCTAAATCAGTTGAGTAGTTTCGTAGTTACGGCGGAACATAGGGACGGACTTACATACATACATACATGTCAAACACGTAACTCAAGGAGGGTTACGTGTTTGACATTTATGTATGTATGTTTGTTTGTTTGTTTGTTTGATTGTTTGTGTTTTGTGTTTTGACTTCACCGCAGTCGGGTAAAATGCGATCTCTTGGACCCGACACTTTTTTGACGCTTGGTATCGGAAAAAGCGTTATCCATGATACTTTCAGTTTTACAAATAAACAATCACTTACGACATTGATCCCTCGGTATGCATATGCCGTCCTCATTCCTCACGTATCCATCAATACATCGACATCCTGGCTCACACTCAGGGTCACCGGGCTTTGGTGGAGCTGCGCATCTGATTACACGCGGATCTACACCACATCTTTGTGGTGGACAAAGATGGGGGCATATGTCGTAAATCTCAAACGGTCCCGGACATTGAGCTGGTGTAGAAAATGTAGTGTTAATGTTTGAGCTGATAACGTTAAAGAGGGGGTCACGCACGAAAGTATGCTATCAGGCTCCTGCCTAAAAGGATTTAACTCAAAATGGTAACTTAAAGGAATAATTTTACAATTGTACATTTTTAGGAAACACTAACAAACATATTAAAAAAAAACAATGTAAAATAGTATTTCACATAACCGTAAAAAATGATTTCTTTCAGCAAAACGCTTTATAAAAAAGCAATGTAACAGTGCAAGAACCAGGCACGGATGCTACCAAATTTTAACATTTACAGAAAGAAAATCACTCACGACATTGATCTCTCGTTACACAAATGCCATCAGGGTTTCTCACAAAACCGTCAGCACATCGACAGCCTGGCTCACACTCAGGGTCACCAGGTCTTGGAGAAGGCATGCAATCAATCAGTGTCTCGTCCACATCGCATCGACGGGGAGGACAAGGGGCGGGGCATATGTCGTACACTTCGTTCGAATTTGTACATTGAGCTGTTTTAAGGAAAAGGGAATAACTAACGGTAGGTATCTTTTAGGAGATGCAGAGACTATGTACATTGTTACAAATTATGAATTGAAAAGACTAACTTAGAAAACAAGATTAAGTTAATTTATTTACATTCCCATTTTGACAGGAGCCAGGAGGACTACAGGAGGAACATCGTGAGGTTTTAGTCAGTAGAAGTCTGATTTAACCCTCTACTTATCTAACCCTCTATTCTTCCCAGAAAGGGAACTCCCTAGAATGAGGGTTTCCTTCTAGGGAGTTCCCCAGGACACAATCAAGAAATAATAAACATGATATTATGGTCAAGTGTTTCTACTTACGACAGTCACACTCAAGTACACAGTCTCCCTCAGCATTTCGTAAGTATCCGTCACTACATCGACAGCCAGGTTCACAGTCAGAGTCATCTATTGCAAGACACGATACTGCAGCTATATTCACACCACAAAGACGTGGTGGACAATCAGAGAAACATGGGTCTAGGGTTTCATTCTTGGCGCAATCGTATTCTGAAATGGAAATTATTTGTCTTAAAATGTAATATATGACTTTGTTATATATAGCTTTTCATTTTACTAGCTCACGTTGATGGACGTGAGCTAGTAAAATCAAAAGGTTCTTCTTCTCCTTCAATCGTCTTAATCAAATCAAAAAGTTTCAAAATTCATATTTAGCTCCAAGTTATTGTCAACGTTACATTGAGGGCTCGTGGATAAATAACAACAGCTGTACGGGTCGATCGAAGGTTAAGATAAACTTAATACGTGGATGGGTGACTGTGCATTCCATATCGAGACTCCTCCGTGCCTCAAGCACGTTAAACCTTTGGTCCCGGCTGTCATTTCTAGATCTATGACAGGTAGTCAGAAGCCCGAAAGTCTGACAACCAGTCTTACCAAGGGGTATCGTATTACCCCGTAACTGATTGTTCAGGTCAGATAGGCAGTCGCTTCATGTAGAATGCTGGTATTCAGCTGAATCCGGTTAGTTTGGAAGCCGACCCTAACATAGTTGGTAAAAGGCTAGACGAATGATGATGATGACACTAATTGGTTTTCTTTCAACAACCGCAACTTACATAGATTTTCCTGTTACCAGAAATAATAAAATACTCACGACACTCGTCCTCAGGGATACAAATACCAGCTTTGTTTCTAAGAAAGCCGTCTGCGCATCTACAACCAGGTTTGCAGTCACTAGAACCAGGTTTAGGTCCAGGGGCACAGAGAATCAGAGCTCTATTGATCCCGCACTCCCTTGGACATAGATCGGGGCAGAGGTCGTAGATTTCATTAGGTTCCTTACATTTGCGATGAGCTGTAAATAAATAATAAGATATAGTTTGAAATAAACACTAGTGATTTAAATATAAATGTTTTTTTTTTAATTATATTACTACCATTTCTGTATCTGCATCTTCAATGTGTAACAAAACTAACGCATGTCATGAAAGTGGTTTGTTCAAAAACGTTTACAGAATCGATTTCTATCATTTTTAATATAGGTAATTTTTTATCACAAAAATAATGAAAATTACGTAAATAAAGTCACAGTTCCGCTGTACAATCAAAACAAAATCGACATAGTATTACTACGCTAGACCAGGCCCCTGGCAACGGAAGGAATACGGGTGGGTTTTAGTCAGTAAGAGTCTGACACACCCTCCTGCTCCGCCCAGAGCGGGAGAAGTTATTTGATTTCCCAACCAAAAAAAAAAAGACCCTTATACGTGTTCAACTGTGTGCGTGCGTAGATTTGTAATGTGACTTTTTTCTGCCTTGTTGGTCTAGTGTTCGCAAGCGCTACTGCTGAGCATGAGGTCCTGAGTTGGATTCCCGGGTCGGACAAAGTGTTATTGAGTTTTTCCATCTGGAATTTCTCAGTCCGGAGTCTGGATTTGTGCCCGGTTGATGGCAATAGGCTCGCCCTCTATTACATGGGACTTAAATATAACTGGCGAAATGTGGGTGTACTACAAGTACACCTCTGCCCAACCCTTCGCGAAAACGAGGCGTGATGTTATATTAGTTTTTTTTTTGTTGCCTATGCCATTAAGTTTGCCGCTGTACATTTCTGAGCTTGAAGTATTAGTAAATAAACAATGTTTTATAGAATCAGGTATTAGTAAAAATTCTACAATATTAAGTTAGAACACCTAAGTTGTACATTTATTTTCATTATGTTAATGATAACATAATGAAAATAAATGTACAAAACTTAGGTGTAAACGGCAAACGTATCTCCTATAATTCTCGTATCCTATAATCGTATCCTAATTATATGTTTAGTGACAAATATTCTAGTTACAATACTTTGAATTTACTTACGATTACCATGACCACATTCATCAGGATAGGGGCCAGAAGGATCGGTTCCTAAAAGATTGAGATTTGTTTTTATATAAGTTAATGACTATGATCCTCTTATTTATAATAATTTATTAAAAAAAAACTCAGTTCGGGTTATGACTCGCTTAGGTTATAAAACACACACATAATATAACATTACGTCTTGTTTCCCCGAAGGGTTGGGCAGGATATTTAATAACACAACTTTGTTTGTAATTTTAAAGCCATATGCAGGACTCAAGCCTAAATAAATCCTTATAACAATCATGCTTGTGCACATAGCTGAACTCAGAGCGTCATGAAAAAAGATCGTACCTTCAGAGGGCGTTATCAAAGCCGTGTTCGCCACTATGGCTAGTACCACGAGTGGCTTCCACATTATCACCAACAACACTGTCTGGGGTGCTTATCAAGGCTATTTAGCTCTTATATACCTCCTCACACGACTTCGTGCACTTGTTTCAATATGAAAGGTAATGTTCCAGTCACCATATCACTGATAAATTTTAATGTTTTTTCTATTTATCTTTTGTATTTTTTTAATTGTATATTAACACATGTGTAAGTTTTCCATTGTAGGTATGTACGTAAACAATTGAATGATTAATTATAATTTACAGAGTCTGTTGAAGTAGGATAGGTACTTATATATTGTAAATGTAAATAAAAACCTGCATTGCAAACATATTGCTTTCTTTTAATGGCTTTTAATGGTTTATTCAGTTGATTAGGGATATATTGTGAACTTGCGTTAATTGTTAAGGGCTAATGAAATACACAATAAAAAATAATACCTATAGAATATACGTGAATCTTTTTAGGGTTCCGTAGTAAACAAGGAACCCTTATAGTTTCGCTATGTCCGTCTGTCTGTCTGTCCCCACTGTAGCTCAGAGACGCTTAGTACTAGAACGCTTTAATTTGGCATAAGTATATTAATCACGCCGACAAAGTATTATAATAAAATCTTGATACTTAAATATTTTTTTAAGGTACCTCCCTTGCACGTAATGTGGGGATGATATTTTTTCTCGTCTATCCCATGGTGTGGAGTATCGTTTGATAGGCAGTTTAAAATATTGCGGGTTTGTGAACACCATTTTTCAATTCAAGGATCCGCTTGCATATTAAGCATTAAAGTGCTCATTTTTGTTAGAGTTAAGGGTGCCAGCTAAATGGTTGTTTATGGAGATGTGAAAAAAATCATGGCAGTAGAACATATAATGAAATTAAAAGGAAAACTATCACAGCTAAGTAGGCTTTACAAGTTAACGAGTAATACTTGACCAACTTAAATTTGCATTTGCAGAATTGACCGTGACGTCACGATCAATTCTGCAAATGCAAATTTAATATCGATGTATGGGAGAGCATGTTTTTCAACTACAATAATTATTCATTGGTCAGGGACAGCTAATGAGACACAATTGATTTTCTATTGTTTGACCCCGAATCGGTGTCGCGCTGGGCTTAACAGGTTAAGTTTGTTTTTGGGATAAATTCATCCTAACTTCTCAACTACGGAACCCTTCATTGTGCGTAGTCCGACGCGCACTTGACCGGCTTTTTTCTTTTTTTAAATTCGTGTCTAATAATTAGACCTCGCACCATTTAATAGTTTAATTATTACAAATCGATACGATAAGTTATTTGAATTCGTGAATAGCTGTAGTATCGTTTTTTTACAGACCACGATTCGAATATTAAACAAATAGATTTGGCATTTTGAACAATCAAATAACATTAATAAGTAATTTTAATTTCCTTGTTTTTTCTTCAGTTTCTTAAACGGTCTACAAAATGTATCACGTTTACCAGCCTATGTATAGCAGATACAGCACTCATAATAAATTATTATAATATATGAAGAAATGAGTATTTATTTGGCCTAATATGGCCGGTTCAGGAATTAGACAGGCTGTATTGACGTAGTAAAAAAATATAAAAATAATTTGATATAAAACGTTTATTTTTCCTACACAAGTTATGTACCAAGTTTGGCGACTGCCAGCACCTCAAGTTACTACAAACTGTCAAATTTCGCCAAATGATTTTAAACCTTAAAATGTTCATGGTTAAGTTCAAATCGAATGAGAAAATTTTGACAGTTTGTGGTAACTTGATGTGTTGGCGACTGTACTTAAAGCTAATTTGACAATCGTGGACGAACAAGGAGCTAACTTTGTGAGAGACTGGTGCCTGAAGTAGGTTTATAAAAACCTGTATTACAGGTCACCAGGGTCACCAGCTACTAATTGCCTCTGATTTGGACCATCATACAATACAGTATACTTAACTATGGTTTAATTAAAAACACAATTTAAAAGAAAAAAAGTTAGTGGAAATACCAGAGTCTGTGTGATTAACCAGAGAAAGTGTATAAAAGAGATGTGAAACTGTATGTGAGAGGTTGCTTGAGTGAGTGTGGTGCGAGTATGGTTGATGGTATGTAGAAGCAGCAGAGGTGATGAATAGTAAGAAGATATAGTCTATCTAAGAGGGATCAAGAAGTTCTCAGTTCCCTGATAGTCTAGAGTTTTCAAATATGTAGTGACTGCATTTTTACATTTGTGTTAAGTTTGAGGATATACAAGGTGTCGTTTTGCATCCTCGTCAAGTTTCAGGAGGCTGCTATGAAAGACATATACTCGTATAATCAAATAAAATTACGGTACCTGCTCAATAATTAATATATACTTGTTTTTTTAGTTATTTAAGTTTGACAGTATTTTAGAATACACCACTTTCACAGAACAGATTCACCCCGTTGCGTATGCGGTAGTGTGTGTGTGTGTAAAAGGACAGTTACAGTGTGGTATCACACGGGCCGCGGTTTAACATGGGTGTCCCACACATGCCGATTTCTGAAAATTAGAAAAAAAAACCTACTTATTTTATTATTGATTCGTGTCGAGAATCATTACCATAATTACCTTCTTGAATTTGAAGAGGATTCAAAATGACACTTTGTATATTAGGGATGTAATTTTGCTTATGGCATGGTCTGAGAAAGAAGAAGAAATTACGCGAGTGTGCAAAGCTCAAAAGTTGTGTTTGGCATACTCTGCCTTTTCGGCGCTTATCCCTATAATGATTCGGATCATATTGCAACAAGGAGTGTTGTTTAATCACCTTGCGCAGTATGAAGGTTTGCCTAACAGATAGTACTCTAGATAGGCATAAAGCATCGTAAACCATCTTAATAACCCGCCGTGTCCGCTGCGTATCTAAGGGTTTAGAAGATGTCGATTAGTTTACGGAGCCTGGTTAGTCTGGTTACAGGCTTCATTTGCGGTTTGAAGGTCAGGAATTAGTCTATAATGATACTAAGGCATCGATTTTTCGGAGAATGGGACAAGGGCATTTTTTTTTTTTTTGGGTGGGAAATCATCAAATAACTTCTCCCGCTCTGGGCGGAGCGGGAGGGTGTGTCAGACTCTTACTGACTAAAACCCACCCGTATTCCTTCGTGTTGCCTGTGTTGCAGGGGCCTCGGTGACCCATAAGTACCTTCCCGCGACCCCGGCAGGCATCGGCCCTAGTGGACCCCTACTTTATGCTGACGACATCTCTTTGAGGCGCGCGTGGAATACGACGCGCCGTCGACCCGGGCCTGGTCCTTACCGGACGGTGAGCTACCCATTGCTCACCGTCCGCAAGCCCACGCCTATGGTGGCTGGAAATCCGCCCGAGATTCCCGACGCCCAGGGCGTCTCCTGCGGCGGCTAGGGGCGAGAGGGCGCGAAACGTGCCTTTCCCTCAACCGTCCCGCCTCCTCCTTCGCGAGCATTACTGCTTCGCAGAAGGAGGTGACGGCTGCCCATGCCCTCTCGCTCCGTACCATGGCCTGAACCAGGGCCGGACGCGAGAGGTCTCTGCCGCCGATCGCCTCCACGAGGACACGACGGTGCTCTGCCCATGCCGGGCAGACCTCCACCGTATGCTCCAGTCACTAGTTTTTCGGCAGTTACTGCAAGGTAAGAACCTTGCAGTAACTGCCGTCATTATAGATAAAAAACTCCTTCATTTTGGGTTCTATGAGAAGTCGTTGATGCATTATTATAGTTATCGAGATTAGGTATCCTAGGAGCTGAAGGAAGTCAACACTGAGAGGACTAATATTTCCCAGGATATTTCTGATCTTTGTAGAAGGGTGGTCAGATTAAGCATGTTACAATTAACGCTACGGATATTTTGAGACAAGAGATTGAGGGTGCAATTACTTGTTAAACGTAGTTTTATACATCGTCTATGTAGCAAGAGATTGAATTAGCTATTTCAAGTGAATCAAGGTCTGAGTGAACAGTCTCAATACTTTGCATTGTTCAAAAAGAAAGTGCACTTTGAATGTCACGCGACGTGCGTGACCTATATTTACGGAAATAATTAAATTTTAAACTCAGATCTTGTTCGTAACTAGCTATGATATTGATGTTGTACATGCGACTATATATAAAATACAATGGGGCAAATTTACTGATATATATGCCAAAATAAGGTTCGCTGTGATGTGTACTGAGTAATTGTTGATAGTTGTGGGTTATGTGTTTGTTGAGGAGAGTACGTATGTGAGTGAGAGGGACTGGAATTCCAATAAATATTAATTTTATAGTGTGTGTAACCACAATTAAATGTTAATTTAAGCGAAAAGTAAAATATTTAATACGTAAAACAAAGATAACAAAAGTGAAATATAACTAGAATTTTTTTAACAAACTTGGCCCCTAGTTTCTTAAAATTTGGCCAACTCGGCCTCTTCCTCTATACGTAACGGCATCTGTCTTACTCTTCTACCTTGACGTAAACTTTCCTAATAGATGTCCATGTAGCTGCCAGTTGTTTGTTTTTCATGAGTCTTCTAGCAATGTAATGGAGTTGTCTGGCGTTACTTGTCAGAGAATCTGAAATGAATACAGCCTGCGGTGTGTTTGTTAATTTAATGTGGGTGGTATTCAACTGCGGCTCCTTTTTGAGCGGCTACATTCGTGGAATTCTTTAAATACAAAAACTATGGCATCCCTTCTGATGGTGTTTGTGAAGTCGGTACCAAGGGCCTCGGGGACTTGGTTCAGTAAATATCCTTTACTTCCAGGTTATGTATGGGTGTCTAGAGGCCTAAGGCTTACCCGACGTTCTTGATGATGTTTATCATTGTTTTTTTGTTTTCGTTGCTTTGTATAGGAATTTGACGTATTTCAATGGTAGAACTGCGAGCATTTCTACCGTATCTTCTAACGTCTTAACGCGTTTCTTATAGTTTTGCAGTTTTCAAGCCCCAGACAGTACACTTTGTTATGTAGTCTTCATATTGGCTGGGCATGGACTTTACCGATTTTTCAATCTCAAGGTTTTGTTTATTAGGGCATTTATGGAGCTGTTAAGTCAGTCAAACTTTTGTTCCTACTGGTCTTTTAGTTCAGCAAACATCTTTTTTATTTTGGATATTTACTGGTTTGGGATTCCAGTAAATTCGGCGTTTATGGCGTTTGGAGACGTTAGACATTTCATCATCCGTTAGCTTGTTTAGAGCCAACTTGGGTCTGATTGACATAGTACTGTAGGTTTCTTTAGCTTACTTCCTGGTGTCGTAAAATGTGTCGGGGACATATTTTGTCCATCTCCTCTAAGCTTCCGGTCTGCTCCATGAATGTAAAGCTTTGGTCCTGGTCCTGGTTGTAAGCTTCGGACCGACATCCTATCAATGTCTTGGTGAGTGTATCTGCCTTGCTATAGTATTATTAAAAATATTTGTAGTTTAAACCACTTTCGATGACTTGTTGATACTCGTATTTGCAGAAAAATGGTGTTAATATTTCTATTTTAGTAAGTCAAATTAGCCTTGTTCAGAAAACAATAATTGTGATAAAGGCAAAACAAAATTTAATTTAGATTATAATATATTTCTGGTCACCGGTCAAATTGATCTTGTAATTCCTGGTTTTGAACTCCCGGCAATGAGCGTCGCAGTTGGCGGCATTGGCCGCTACGTCCAAACTCAAACTCAAAGCATTTATTTCAAATAAACCAAATACAGGCACTTTTGAACTGTCAAGAGGTCGGTCAGTCAGAAAGATGAAGGTAGTTGCCCATTCCAAAGCGTAGTAGGTTCTTATGGAGAAGAACTAGACTAGACTAAACAAGAAATGTTGCAGTATCAGCGGCGTAAATTATATATATTAAAACTTTTTATTTAATTTAAGACACGATTTTCATCATCATCTGCCTAGCCTTTTCCAAACTATGTCGGGGTCAGCTTCCAATCTAACCGGAAGCACCTGAATATCAGTATTTTACTTGGAGCGACTGCTTATCTGACCTCCACAGCCCAGTTACTGGTTAACACGATTCCCCTTGGTAAGACTGGTTGTCAGGCTTTTGGGCTTCTGACTCCGGTAACGACAAGATATATAAATTAATGATAGCCGGGACCAACGGTTCAGGACAGAATTCTCTGTTTACTAAATGAACCTTAACTTAGCAGTTAGGTCTGATACAAGGTTTGTAGAAAATAAAAAAAAATGCAGTAATAGAATCAATAAAATTTATTTTCATAATGTTACATTTGTGGTGGTACATGGTCTTTTATGTCTTTTTACAGTGTATTTGAATATGTTTAAACGGATATCTTACTTAAAATGACCAAATCGAGAAAACATGCACTAAATCAATAGTTTTTACCTTTCTTTTTTTCCTTACCTATTCAATCTACATTCATTCCCCTGCACGTTAACTTTTTGTAATCTTGCCCACATTATTTCCTCTTATTGTAAATCTAATGATTTTCTATTTTGAACCTAAGTTACTCAAGTTATTGCAGATGTTTTATACCTTCACTTAATAAATGAGCTACCACGTCGGTCAGTTCTTTTTGTAGCACAATAAACTTGTCCCCCACATTCCCAAGTTTTAGTAAAGAGTATTCCAAAACAGCTGTTATATTAAAATCTGGTTGTTCCAACGTATACCATATTTAGTGTTATTTGTTACCTCAGCGAAACATCACTAGTTTACGAACACACCTGCGTACAACACTATTTTGTCAAAGAACAGCATATAAACGAAGGGATGGTCGGCTTTGAAATCATGTGTAATTGTAAATTTGGATGGACGAGGATTTTTTTTTGGTACAGGGAAATCTGAAAAATAAAAAAATAATTGTGATAGTGATTTTTTCTAACTATTAATAAAATCATTCATTAATAAAATCATTTTATATGTAAATATATAACATTTATGCTTTATTTTAGCTTCTTATCTTCCATAAACTCGTTAATACTATACTAACTTTTTTTCTAAGTCTAATAATATAAATATCCACAGTGTTTTTGTGGATCTTATTTGTTCAGGTAACTTATTATAAATATATTTGGATGTTTCGGTATTCTGGGCTATTTTTATACATCTCTAGTCTAAGTGCTGGTAGGATTAATTTAGTTTGGCGGTGCTCATTCTTATCAAATTTAAAGAGTTGTATATTATTTCTAACAAATGTAGCTATTTCCACATTATAAATTGAGGGTAACGTTAGAATAACCTTTCAATTAATTCGTTCATTTCGTTTTGTCTACTACTTTCTGTAGATAAACATATATGTTTATAGTATTAAAACAATTAAATAATAAATGATTGCTAATGACGCATATTACTATGATAATCTACATATGATTATGTTTAGTAAGTACTTTTCAACACACGATAATAACTCATAGCCTCCAAATGAAATCTTTATTATAGTATGAGATAACATGGTTTATTTTTTACCGTCTTCTTAAAAAGGAGGAAGCTCTCAATTGACCGGAAAAAATATTATTTGATTTACAATATGTTTACAGGATAGACAGTATCATGAATATTTGACCCGACAGTTTTACTAAAATTATATCACTAAGTAAAACTTACCGACGTCTAATTGGTCTCCAATCCCATATTCGTTAACGGAGTACTTAAGTCTCTGTAGGATTTCGCTTACTTTTGCCGGTTTCTTAGAGCTAATGTCCTCGAGCCCAGTTGTCGAGTTGTTAAATATTTCCTTTATGCCTGCCTGTACATCAAAATTTTTACTTTTAAAGTCAGTCATACTCGCTAGGTGGCATGGCAGTTATAATCTACGCAAGGAAACCAACTGCATTAAGATTAAAATAATCTTAACTGTATATGTATACAGTGCTAACTAATAATAAAACCTTCTAATAATATTATCATAACTAATATAGCAAATATGAAAGTAAGTTTGTTTGTTTGTTACGCTTTCACGCTTAAACGGCTGAACGGATTTGGATGAACTTTGGCACATAGGTAGACCATGACCTGGATCAGGACATACAATACTTTTTATCTCTATATTCCCACGGGATCGAAACTTATGCGGGTGAAGCCACGGGGCAGAGCTAGTAATGCTATAAGGGTGGTGGTAGACCTCCTGGCGAGTTACCGTTCACTTCTGTAATAGGCCAATATGTGAAAAGAAGTGTTAATAAATCAGATTTCAAGTAAAGAGTCAAGTCGCGGCGAGGCCCCCGCAACACAAGCAACGGAAGGAATACGGGTGGGTTTTAGTCAGTAAGAGTCTGACACACCCTCCCGCTCCACCCAGAGCGGGAGAAGCTATTTGATGATTTCCCATCCAAAAAAAAAAGTGAAGAGTCAAGCGATTTTGAACCATCTGCGGTGCAACTATCACTGCGACCTCGACCTGCCTTGCGCTTAAACTGACTTGCAACATACGGGTCCTTGTACATCTTCAGAAGAAGGAGGCTTTTGACTTGCAGCGGGACAAAATAGTCAAAATAAATAGATTATTATGAAATAATCAATCTATCTGGCCTTTAATATTGTGCTTACCATCTCCGAGGACGTCTTTAATATGTTTGCTACTGATACGTTGAATTTTGGCAAATACACTCCTACTTTTTCATGTTTGAGACTATCAAGTGCTGATGCTGTGTTCCTGGGATTTTTCATTTCACTTAGCAGGCCCTCTATCCCATTACTGAAATTTGATAAGAATATGGCCAAAGTGCATCTCCCGCCTCTGTATTCTAGCTTCAGGATCTAGAAATAAATGAACATAAATTACAATACCCAGCCGTGAAAATCTGACGTCGAGTTTTGGAAAAAAAGTCGGCTCTGTAGAGCGTCTCTGTTACTCTTAAATGTGTTTTAGTCTCTTTTCAAAGCTTGATATGTCATATACATACACTCGGATGCAGTTAAATAAATAATTACTGGGCTTGCCAGATTGGCCTACGTTCGTGTCACGTAAACTCAATTCAATGTCCCAGATTAAATAAGGAAACCATTTTTTTTCTTAATTTCATTGTTGTCCAAACATTGAGACGTATTGTTTCCAAAATACCTTTTTTGATTGAATAGTGGAACATAAAGCGACTGCGTACCCGAACTACCGGAAGATACACCCTGCGACGTAGCTTGGGAGAGCCCAATGTCCAGCAATGGACAACTTTAGGATATAATGATGATGATTACAAAATGTTGTTTTGTATAAGTAAGTACCTTTGCGTTGAGTTGAGCGCTGTATGTAAACAAGAAAATTCCTTTTTGATACATAGTAGGAATTTTCACGGATCTACCCGACGAGTGGAAATATTCCATGGTCGTTTCTGCTGGATTAAACTGTTTCTCCCATTTTCCCTGTAATAATATTATTTTAATAAGGTTCGTTACTTCATGTTTAAGAGAGCAGTGGTGGCCCAGTTGTGACGGCCGCGACTTACGAGTTCATAGGTTCGAATTCCGACAGGCACTTTACTTTGTGTAAATTATTTCATCATCACTGCTCTCTAAACGGTGAAGGAAAACATCGTGACGAATCATGCATGTCCTAGAACCAAAAAATTCGAAAACATGTGACATCTACCATCTACCTGCACTGGGCCCGCGTGGAGCATAACGGCCCACTCCCTCTCACCGAAAGGAGGCCTGTGTCCCAGCAGTGGGAATATTATAGGCTGATTATGTTTGTTTAAGTATATCATTCCAAAATTGTCCTACAAAAACCAACTTACATCAAATGTTGTCTTTAAATAAATAATAAAACTGACCTGAAAACTTTCGGCGTCCACTAGTACCAAACCATCCAATGACAACAATGTGCTTGGTTTTAAGTAATTTAGGAAACGATCATTCGTATATTTGGCCACCTGTGTTAAATAATGTTATATAAATTAGTTTCATATTTGTATTAGATGTAAATTGTAGTAATTATTTATGAACCAACTCACGTCACTATTAATCTTTTCTGCTGCTTCCGAGGAACTGAAATTAAGATTTTCTGGTCCCATTCCGAATAACTGTGTTGTTCTTTGAATAAAATCGTCAGTAAGTGCATAGCCTGCATCTGCGTATATTTTACAGAACAAGCTGTATTCAATGTCAGGATATTCAGCAGTGAGACTCGCAGAAATTTTCGGGAAGAAACAGCGGATCTGTAAAAAGGTTTATATGTTTTTTTTCATCCACTCTTCTGATCCTATGGGAAATTGGGCTAACGTGTTTTAAAGTTCTGAGATTATGATTTCAGTGTAAGCAGGGCAGTGGTAAAATCATGTTTGTCAGAAAAAGATAGAGCTATTCCGAACGAAAAGCGCGATCTCTTTTTCGCACTAGAACAACAAAGATTTTGACCCTGCGTAACTCACTATGAATCACATCTGAATGATTTTGAAGTATATGGCTAATCCATTGCTTCATATTTTTGAAAATTTTGTCTAATCAGCAACGTAAATAACGTAATTAATGTTGTAAAACTGTCAAAATGAAACCCTTTGCTACTGATATGCAGTGTGTTATGCAATACCCTTCTGGTCTCAAATTGACTAGGATCAACTGTAATCTTTGTAAGGAACGTGAAAATGAATCAATGGTAAATGGTCTTCTAACCTGTTCGAGAACAATATTTTGCTTGAAAACAGCCATTAATAGGTAACTCAGGTTAGCGTTTCCACCGCATCGGCACATCTACGATGGTGAAGAAAATGCAAGAATGAATAGACTTCCCTTGTGAAGTGGTGGTTTTGGCAAGTAAAGTGTCAAGCGATACGGGCCTTTGTCCAGCAGTATATGGGTGTTCGTCCGAATGATGATGATAATGATGATTAAGATCACTTACTTGTTCTGTATCACGAAGGTTTATCGCTTTCAAGAGTTCTGCCTTCACGATGCCCTTGGCTTCTAGAGCCATTTGAGCGAAGAGGTACAAGATGGATGCCCCCCCGACCAGCACATTGTTGTCGGGATCACGTTCTGACATATCCTGTATAAAAGTTAACAAGTTGAGAAATCTGAAATATTTTGACATCGCCAAGAGACATAGTTAAAATGTCTTTTATGATTATGGCGGCAACCATAACCTGAAAACCGGAACACAGAAATGCTGTGTAGCGGTAGAAAGACATACGGTGAATTAGTCATTTACCGGAAACGCTATTTCACAAAGAGTACTAAATAAGTACTACTAGGTGGTACACGAGACAAAACAAACATTAACCAAAAATAAAATCAGCCAAGAGCGAGTCGGGCTTGCAAAATTAGGATTCCGAACCAAACTACACTAAGCAGACGATAGAACGGTCGCTGGTCTGCCTTTATTTGTATTCCACATAAATAAATATTACATAGGTCTAAAGGTGTTTTTTTCAGCAACTATAACACTGTCGAAAACGATTTCCCTGTAAAATGTGGCCAAAATATCTAATAACCTGGAAAGGAACCATTTTTTTTAAATGTTTAGCTTTATCTTCAAGATCAACAGACCAAAAAAAAAAAAATTGAATCCTTAGGGAAATTTCTTTAAAGTTGCTACCTAACATGAAAAAAATAATTTAAAAAATCTTGGGATCGAACTGATCCCCCAAATAAATGTAAAAATTATATTTGTCAACATTTTTGTCTTTCAGTGTGTACGCGGTATTGAGGCCTAACATTATTCCAAAACTAAAATTCCTAAAATCTATAGATCTCGAGAAAAACCTCTATGACAGACGGACAAGAAAGTGATCTTATAAAAGTTCAGTTTTTCATTTCAGTCAGAACCCTAAAAAACTAATCGTAAATGATTGAAACTTACACTCAGTAGCTTTATAGTGTAAGCAAGGTTTCCCATTATGAATAATTCGTTTGCTACGTCTTCACAATTCGGCTCAGGTGTCGTGGACATCATTGTAGAGGTGGAAGCTGCTGTCGTATCTGTGTTAGTTTAAACTTTTCGTCAGAAAATGTTTATAAAATAAGTTGGTAGCAATTTGAAGCATTAAGTATGTAAAAAAAAACAATGAATGAAGCGTAAATATTTATATTTTGATATTAAAATGTTAAGAATAAACAATCAATGACGCGTAAATATTTATTATTTGATATTAAAATGTTATGAAAACGCATGGTAGCAATATTTAAATAATACTTTACTATAATGCCATACAGAAAGGGCTTCTGAAAATTTTTCGTTGCTTATTACCTTGATTATTAGGATTTCCAGTTGTAGTTGACGATGCCATTGCATTAGTTGTTGCCCATCTTTCTACAAAACGAAATTTAACGAAGTAAAAATAAACCTACAAAACTTTCATAATTATTTATATGCTATGTATATTGTTACTGTGTTGATCTTAAAGTCAATAATTAAGTTTCCTAATAATTAGTTGAGATGCAAAATTTCAGAATTTTAGAACTTTACTACTCAAAATTATTGAAAAATGAACTGAACTTACTGCATTCCCATGTGCTTAAGCAATTTCCTTCATCATCCTTGTAATATCCGATTAGGCACCGGCATTCGGGTTTGCATTTTAGTAATTCAATGTTTTTCTCACATTTAACGCCATGTAGGTAATCACCACAAGTCATCTGAGGGCACGACGGTACACACAGGTAATACCATTCGTTTCTACCTTTGCAGTCTTTCGGTCCTGTGGGATTTGTAAGGGCATTTTTGTAATATAAGAAGAAACAGTGTATATGAAATTCCGAAAGAAAAATCGATTATTACTTTGCATGACCGAATCAGGCCAAGGATCGAGCTACCACTAGACCAGTGAGGCATTAGGAATCTAAATCCCAAAACTACTGATGAAAATACAAAAATATATAACAACGACGTCTACAAGTATTAGGGTAGAAATTACATTAGTTCAAAACTATGTAGCTCTACAACACAACACATTTATCTGTCTCAGTACCTACATTATTAACGTTCACACATGCATCTTCCTGGCTCGCATTCTGCTGGCACTGAACAAGTTTCGTTACTATCGCTAGACATCGGGAAATACTTCAAGTTGCAAATAATTAGTAGACAATCAGAAAATACCTCTCCTACAATTCTGTTAATTTGAAAAATGTTCTTACAAATCCATTCTCAACGGAGACACTATTAAATCAAATGTTTTGTTGGTTATATTTTCAAGCATGTATTGCGGTTGTCTTACATAAAGTTGGATATGTTCCAACCTTTACTAGATTGGCAAAGCATCAATTTTACCAAGACTTTGGACAAGCAGTTAAGGGGATTATAGAAAGTGGTATCTTTAGTAACTATAGTCAATCTTGCTAACTGCAGTTGTTTTAAACTTTTTCGAGTAAAATTTGGATTTACTACATGCAGGTTAACAATAATCTACAAAATACTTTGAAATTTAAATATTATTCGCTTTTTATGCCATTAGCCTATGTGTTTATGAATTTTAAGAACAATGTGTTTACGGAAGAACATCATCAATTTCTAGCTAGCCTAGTGTGTCCTCCCTGTGGTAACCGCATGACGCATCTGTGCTTGCCACAAGCTGTGCCCGAATTTGTGAAGTTTCTGAGTCTAGGTAATGTTCAATAGACGTACGTGTCATAGTCATGACTTAATAAGTTATTTTCAGAATAAACCATAATTGTAGTTTATTTACAACATAAAAAATAAGAAGTATATTTTTGGATACATCGATGCGGTTACAGTGTAGCGGATAAAAGTCGATTTCCGAAGTAATACAGATAGTATCTACATACAGCATGATTTCTACTGAAAATTATGACAACTACTGCAAATCATAATGTTTTTTTTTTAATCTGTAACGGTAGAGAATTCTAATCTTATTAAACTTAGACCAAAAAATGCATGATATTTCTTTAGATGTCCGCAAAATTGCATATATTATTATCAAAAGAGAAATTATACTTTTTGTGAAGTACTCTATTACCTCTCTATTACCTACATCTCTCTGTATTACCTCTCATAGTGGTGCTGTGTTGTTCCGTAGTGGTCATTGTCGAATCAGTTGTTATGGTTCCCGATCCTCCAGTCGTTGTCCCCTTTTCTGATGCTGTAGTAGTTCTAGGCGTTTTAGTTCTCCTTTTCATGGTTTTCGTTGCTCCACTTGATTTTCTAGTAGTTGTCGGTCCATTTTTAGTTCTTTTGGTTGTGATTGATGCTTCCGTAATAGACGTAGACTTTAATTCTTCTTTGGTTGTAGTATTTGATTCCTCTGTCGATTCTGTGGTTGATCCTGTATCTGAATGTTTTGTCGTCTCTTCACCCTCTTCATTTTCTGTTGTCATTTCTGTTCGATAGGTACATGAGTCAGTCTCCCCACTCGAAGCAGTTGTGGTTGTACTGCGATTCTTCTTATTTTTTGGTTTTTTCAATTCAGTGGTTGATAAGCCCGGCTCTTCACTGGATTTTGAATGTTCAGTAGTCATATCTGGAAGATAAATGTAAATTAAATCCAGTAATTGGTTTAGTTGTTGCGAGTTCGGTTCGAAGTCTATGTACGATTTGTGTGTGTTTATGCAGAAACAATACAAATTAAAAAAATCTTACTGCCCAGCACGGAAAAAAACTCTGTTGTTGAAAAAATATGACGTTTTAATAGTATTGCTTCACTCACTCTCATCTACACATTTGTCTCTATTATTATAATTATGTTGTGCCCTTTCGAGTTTCCACTAGATGTTTTGATGGTTATTTTTGGTCTATTAGTTGCCTGTGATGTTGTTGAATTTTCTAAAGTTGCTGCTGTCATAGATGTTAAATTTATTTTAAATTAAATTAAATGGTTATTTGCAATTTTAGCTGTCTGAGCAGAATAATGCATACTTCGCCGTATTATGTATTTCGCATTTACGATTTGTAAGAAAAATTATAACTTACTGTTGCCTGCATCAGGATCCTCAGTCCCATCTCCTTCATTGCTACCGTCAGTGGTACATGTTCTGTCGCCACCATCCGGCCTAATTTTGCCTTGTATACCACAGCTTTCTTTTTTACAGTCATCACAAGAATCTGTATCTGTATCTTTATCTTCCCCATGTCCGAGAGTTCCTTTGGTGCCTTCGGGTTCTGGCGGGTCTTTGTTACCTGGACAGATTAACAAATCGATTATAATAATTATAAGTATTCACTGTAGATCAAATTCAATCCGTTTGAATATTTATTCAAAAGGAGTGATTTGATCTACAGTAAACTTGAAAAACCTACATAGGTTGGATGCGTATCACGCTTTCACCACACTTGCAGCTGAAATGCTATTTACGTGGGTAAATCGTACGAAATGTACAAGCGCTAAACAATTTTTTGTAAGTTATGACAGCATTGAAACTTAATTTAAATTCTTGTTTGATTTCAATTCAATCAAAACGTTTAACTATATTTTTTATTTAATTCTAAGTCAATGACTGTTTCTCATCATCGGTTCTCTACCGGTTCATAATGTCACGTTGTATTTCTATTAAAATATCAAAAACATCGAATAGGCCTCGTAAAATCGTTCAACCTTTTGCCTATTATTGGCTTGAGACGTGAAAGTTACCTGCTTTGTACGTTAATTTAAGATGCTGAACATTTCATAAACCCTTCTACTAGCGTTCGTTTACGTTATCTTATTTCCACCTTAAAAAGTTGTGCCTGTTAAATTACTAACTATTTTATTACACTGAGACACAATTGATTTTCTATTGTTTGACTCCGAATCGGTGTCGCGCGGTGCTTAACAGTTTATTGAAATAATAGATTAATCCGTTGATGCAGAGACTGTTCTCTTCTTGACTAAATATTAATATCTTAATTATCATCTTGTTTGTATTCGTTGGAAGTTACGTAGTTCGTTTAAGTGTCAATCATCGTCGTTAATATTTCGGTTCTGCATGTCGATTCTGTAAAAATCTCACCTCTCTCGCGTGGAGTGAGCTGTCAGTGCCATCTCACTGATGCTAG
Organism: Atethmia centrago; assembly: GCA_905333075.3. NCBI lineage: Eukaryota > Metazoa > Arthropoda > Insecta > Lepidoptera > Noctuidae > Atethmia > Atethmia centrago. Next base: position 20,653,852 of record HG995374.1, on the reverse strand, counting down.
GGAGTGACCAAACATTACATTTATAATCATAATCGATATTTTAATTATATTTTTATACTAATTCTATTGATCATTTTATATTATTTCAAAACTAGTATTTAAGTTTTGAAACGTTACTATTTAGGGTTTTTTTTTAAATAAAATAGCAAAACAGAAATTCAGTCAGAAACTCAATTTGGTTTATTTTATTCTAAAAGGTTTGGTAATTTTCGCAGCCGCCATCTTGCTTTTTGGATTTGACCACACTATCAGCTTTAACACCCCCGAAAACCATGAAAACGACACCCATGATGAAAATTCTGAAATTTTTTGCAGCCGCCATCTTGCTTTTTAATTTAGACCTCACTATTGGATTTAACACCCCCGAAAACCATGAAAACGATACCCATGACGAAAAATCTGAATATTTTCGCAGCCGCCATCTTGCTTTTTAAATTTGACCTCACTATCGCCTTTAACACCCCCGAAAACCATAAACACGACACCCATGATGAAAAATCTGAACATTTTCGCAGCCGCCATCTTGTTTTTTAATGTTGACCTCACTATCGGATTTAACACCCCCGAAAACCATGAAAACGATACCCATGAAGAAAAATCTGAATATTTTCGCAGCCGCAATCTTGTTTTTTAGATTTGACCTCACTATCGGCTTTAACACCCCCGAAAACCTTGAACACGACACCCATGATAAAAAATCTGAAATTTTTTGCAGCCGCCATCTTGCTTTTTAGATTTGACCTCACTATCGGCTTTAACACCCCCGAAAACCATGAACACGACACCCATGATGAAAAATCTGAACATTTTCGCAGCCGCCATCTTGCTTTTTAATTTTGACCTCACTATCGAATTTAGCACCCCCGAAAACCATGAAAACGATACCCATGATGAAAAATTTGAAATTTTTTGCAGCCGCCATCTTGTTTTTTAGATTTGACCTCACTATCGGCTAACACCCCCGAAAACCATGATAACGACACACATGATGAAAAATGTTTGTAGCCGCCATTTTGGATTTTGATATAAAGGTGGTAAAACCAAATTTGTGTTTGTAGCGCATTAAAAAAAAAAAAAGGGAAATTAAAAAAAAAACAACTTGATGTTAATAACAGCGCCTCACGCGCAAGCGCGGCGTGATCTTATCACTTCACCCGATTCTCGTAACCATAGTAACCACCCGCACCGAAGTGAATCGGCTAGGTGAAGTGAGTCGGTAAGCGCGACGCCCAAGTGTCGTGATCTTATCACTTCACTCGATTCTCGTTGCCATGGCAACATCACTTCACTTGGGCTGGATGAAGTGAGCCTGGCCGCCCGCCGGCCGGTGCGCGCGCTGCGCGAGTGTCAGTTGAATTGAGTTGAACAGTTGAATTTTGTTATAGTATTGATGACGGTGATTTTATGAATATTATTTTATTATTGGCAACGCGTTGGTCGGTATAAATTTACCTACCCAAAATAAAATATTAGAAAGGTATTTATTAAATAATCCGCACGTTTTTACAACAATAAAGTTATTTTTTGAGCAATATACGAGTAGATCCCTATTGCTGGTAGAGTGTGTAAAGTAAACACGCAGTAGCAACCCGTGAAAAAATTACTTTCTACCCGGATAAAATTGTTGAAGTACGTATAGCTACCAACTAACTTGCCGTTCTGCTAGTGAGTTTGTAAATTGAGTCTTGTTTATTCAACACCACGTTTGACAAAAACCGAGTTAGAACAATGTTTGTGGTATTACTACTAGTTGGTAAATTGAAGGAGATTTGATATGTTACGAGTACATATAAAAGCGTTATTGAGTAGAAATACGCGTTTTCTAACAGTAGAGTAGCAAAGCAAGTTAATACCAGGAATGTTAATAACACAAAGACCATTAAAAAATAAATTATTCTCATAAATCTATTGTACAGCTTTTTTTTTTGCGTGAGAGGTCATCAAATAACTTCTCCCGCTCCGAGCGGGAGGGTGTGTCAGACCCTTACTGACTAAAACTCACCCGTATTCCTTTCGTTGCCTGTGTTGCCAGGGGCCTCGGTAACCCTTTGGAACTTCCACGCGACTCGGCAGGCATTTCTCGCGGCACTACCACGACAATCTTCGCGAACCGGGGTGCTACGCAACCTCGTCTTCTCTTGACGGCCTCTAGGGATGGAGTACCGGTGGTGGCTTATGAAATTAGGGTCACTGAGCCGCTCAGGTCCTCCACCCATCTTTGGGTGGGACGAAGTACGGCTCAGCGACCACGGCGATGTTAATCGACCACTGCGCCATGCTCTGGAGCAACAGATTCTGAGCGGTGGCGCAGTAATGTTCGCCTGGAGGAGGCGTAATGGGGCTATTATTGGCACTCTATGTCAGCCCCCTCCCGAGCCTCCTTCCTAGATCCCTGTGAGGGTCCTGCCGCGGTGGCTACGGCGACTACGGCGGTGGAGGCGGCAGCAGCGGTGGCAGTGGCGGCGGCAGTGGTGGTGACGGCGGTGGCGGAGGGCTTGCCTCTGGCCCTGGCTTTAGCGGGTGGGGTGCAAGCCTTGCCCCCCATCCGGTGCTTGGCTGGCTTGCCAGACGCCTCACATACGGCACAGTGCGGTGTGGCGTTGCACGAGCCGGCTTTGTGCCCGGGCAGACCTCAGCGGTAGCAAAGACCGCTGCGGTCCACCTCCGAGGTAAATTAGCTCCCATGTGGTTGCCCACCTGGCAGCGGAAGCACCTCCGAGGAAGTTTAACCAGCGCGGAAACCCATCAATAGCCGTTGGCCCTTCCCGGCAATTATCTTGGCTGCTGACACGGGGCAGCTCACCTTAATGGTTCGCAGCCCCGTGGAGTCAGGACGGATGGTGCCTGCCCTCACCTGCTCGGCAAAGCTCCCCCAGTCCTAACCACTGCACATGATGCGCATGCTAGCGCACTTGGTGAGCCTGGACACTCGGAACTCGTCTGCATTTAGGGACGCCCTAAGCCTTTCGGCCAGAGCGTCAGCGGCCGGGCCGCTGGCCATTCAGGCCCCAGTCGCCGTTATCCTCATTTTGAGGCCACTGGGCAGTATCGAGCTCCTCGGGGCGCACCACCTCACCCACCTTGGCTAGGACGTCCTTGTAAGACACGCCCTTCTTTTCCGCATCCGGTTGTAGTGTGATCACTACAGCTGTGGAATTCAGGGCGCGGAGCCTAGCCGCGGCGGTGCGCTCCTTGCGCCGCTGCTGCTGCTCCTTTTGGCCGCCCTCTTTGCCTTACCTGCTTTCCTTTTCTCCCCGGCCACTTGCCAGTAGGCATCAGCCGGAAGAGATTTAGGAGGCTGGGGCGGCCGTCTTGCCACCAGTGCTAATGCCCCCACCGCCGGGGCCGGGGTCCTGGCCATCTGCGTCTTAGCTCCACCCTTGGTCTGCCCCGACGACCCCGGTTTGGCCGTGGCACCTGCGGCGGCTGAATACGAGGCCGGTTTCCGATGGGCCGAGGCTGGCTGGCTCGCCGCCAACGGGGGGCGCAGGATCATCGGGCGGAGAACCAACTCCGCAAGGAAGCCATCTTCTGCCGCACCAGGGTCAGAACCCGGTCCTCCGCAGGCACAGGCCGTCCCTGTCCATGCTGCTGCCCCCCTTGCGGCTCCATCCAGGGGCCGGCTCCTCGGAGCCCAGCCAGGTCCTCACGGAGCTTCTCGTTCTCCTTTCCGAGAAGCTCCATGGCAGCTGTCATGGAGCCGTCAAGCGGGCGACCTCCGCCCGCACCTCGGACATACCGTCCGAAGGTGGCCGGACGTGAAGGGCCTCCGCTGCCGCCACAATAGAGGCCGTGGCTGCGGTTATGGCCTGATCCTTAGAGGACCTGAGCCTCTTCACGGATACAGCCTTGATCGCGGTGATCACGTCCTCCACAAACCTGTCCGCATGCTCCAATTTGGAGCCAGCGGCATCCGGCTCACCACCTGAGACCTCTGAGAGGTGGTGCTTCTCGGCTCGCTGGGCTGGTTTGGCTCGTCTCGCCAAATCTCCCTGGTGGCGGGCCCTCTATCTACGCCTTTCCCTCTTGCCGCCCCGCCCCTCCCCTCCCCCCGCCGCCTGAAATGGATCTTTTGCCGCTCTTACTGGCTCAAGACCCACTCGTCGGAGGACGACCCCGAGTTGGGGCGCTTGAGAGTCCTAATGAACTCTCGGCTCCTACCGACCTTGTACTAGATGCAGCGTCAAAATCCGACCCCGCATCACTCTCCACACCATGAGTTTTGTTATTTTTTTTTTTATTTCCTTTACCTTACTTAATCCCACGAGTATGGTAAATTATTCTCATAAACTTAATACCTATTGTGCAGCTTGTTATTGTATTAGTTGTAGTAATAATAAAGTGCACAGAATACAAAGACAATACTAATGGAATACCACAATACGAACTCAATGCAGATATTTTCTGTAAAGAACTAATCGATGTTTTGGAAACTATAATATAGGGTAACTGAAATGTGTTCTGCAATTTTCCAGCCCTAGGTTACAATCGAGTCTTAAACATAGTGATAAGCTTGCCTTATTTTATCTGGCACTACACTTATAATCGCATATAAACTTATTTACATCTCTCTCTATTACCTCTCATAGTGGTGCTTTGTTGTTCCTTAGTAGTCATTGTTGAATCACTTGTTGTAGTTCCTGATCTACCATCTGTTGTCCCCTCTTCTGATGCTGTAGTAGTTCTAGGCGTTTTAGTTTTTCTCTTTTTCGTGGTGTTCGTTCCTTCACTTGATTTTCTAGTAGTTCTCGGTCCATTTTTAGTTCTTTTGGTTGTGATTGATGCTTCCGTAGTAGACGTCGACTTTAATTTTCCTTCGTTTGTAGTATTTGATTCCTCTGTCGATTCTGTAGTTGATCCTGTATCTGAATGTTTTGTCATATTTTTGCCCTCTCCATCTTCTGTTGCCATTTCTGTTCGATGGGTATATGAGTCTGGCTCCCCACTCGAGGCAGTTGTGGTTGTACTGCGATTCTTCTTATTTTTAGGAGTGTCCAATCCAGTGGTTGATAAGCCCGGCTCTTCACTGGAATTTGAATGTTCAGTAGTCATATCTGGAAGATAAATGTAAATTAAATCCTTTAGTTTAGTTGTCGCGTTTTCGGTTCGTAGTCAGTGTACGATTTGTGTGTGTTTATGCAGACACAATACAAATTTCAAAAAAACCTACTATCCAGCAAAGGGAAAAAAAACTCTGTTGTTGCCTTTTAAAACATGACATTTTAATAATGTTGCTTCACTCACGCTCATCTTCACCTTTGTCTTTATTTTTTCGTGTTGTGCCCTCTCGAGTTTCCACTAGATGTTGTGATGGTTGTTTTTGGTCTATTAGTTGCCTGTGATATTGTTGAATTGTCTGAACATGCTGCTGTCGTAGATTTTGAACTTATTTTATATTTAATGGTTATTTGAGATTTTAACTGCCTCAGCAGAATAATTCATACTCCATCATATTATTTATTTCGCATTTACGATTTATAAGAAAAAATATAACTTACTGTCGCCTGCATCAGGATCCTCAGTCCCATCTTCTTCATTGCTACCGTCAGTGGTACATGTTTTGTCGCCACCATCCGGCCTAATTTTGCCTTGTATATCACAGCTTTCTTCTTTACAGTCATCACAAGAATCTGTATCTGTATCTTCCCCATGTCCGGGAGTTCCTTTGGTGCCTTCGGGTTCTGGCGGGTCTTTGTTACCTACATAGATTAACAAATCGATTAAAATAATCATAAGTATTCACTGTACATCAAATTCAGTCCGTTTGAATATTCATTGAAACGGACTGATTCGATCTACTGTAAACTTGAAAACCTACCCAGGCTAGATGCGTATCACGCTATCGAGACACTTGCAGCCGAAATGCTATTTACGTGCGTAAATCGTACGAAATGTATGCGCTAATATATGCGCTGAACAATTTTTTGTAAGTTATGACTACAATGAAACTAAAGTTAAATTCTCGTTTGATTTCAATTAAGTAAATCAAAAAGTTTAACTATATTTTTTTATTTAAATCTAAGTCAATGACTGTTTCTCATCATCGGTTCTTTACCGTTTAATAATGTCACGTTGTATTTCTGTTAAAATATCAAAATATCGAATGGGCCTCGTAGAATCAAACAACCTTTTGCGTAAAATTGGCATGAGACGTGAAAGTTACCTCCATTGGACGGTAATTTAAGATTTCAAAAATTTCATAAACCGTCTGTAAGCGTTCGTTTACGTTATCTTATTTCCGCTTTAGAACGTTGTGCCTGTTAAATAATTAACTATTTAATTATACTGGAGTTTAAGAACATACTTGGAGTTTTAAAGTTTATTAAAATTATATATTAAACGGTTGAGCTAAACGAAATGCAGGGTATTAAGTAAGTATCCTCTCGTTTGTATTCGTTGGAAGTTAAGTAGTTTTTTTAAGTGTCAATCATCGTGCTTACTATTTCGGTTTGGGTCTGTAACTTCTACACAGTAATACGTAATTTTAACTGTATCTCTGGCACAACAATGATTTCGAATTATAGACACAATTTTGCATCCATTTTTTGAATTGTTATAAAACTATTGCCAATGTTTTCCACCGATTGAAATCTTCTCACATTTACCTTTTCCACGCTGTCCAGCATACCAATTGCGTCGAACAATAAAGTTTTTTTATTGAGCAATATAGATCCCTATTGTCGGTTGCGTGTGTAAAGTGAACACGCAGTAGCATCCCGGGAAAAATTACATTCTACCCGGTTAAACTTGTTGGAGTACGAATAGCTACCGACTAACTTGCCGTTCTGGTAGCGAGTTTGTAAATTAAGTATTTTTTATTCAACACCGCGCTTGACAAAAAACCGTGTGAGAAAAATGTTTGTGGTATTAATACTAGTTGGTAAATTGTAGGAGATTTGATATGTTACGAGTATAAAAGCGCTATCCAGTAGAAATACGCGTTTACTAACAGTAGTGCAGTAAAGCACATATCAGCAATGTTATCAACACAAAGAGCACTACAAAGTAAATTATTCTCATAAACCTAATACCTATTGTGTAGCTTGTTATTGTATTTATTGTAGTTATAATAAAGTGCACACAATACAAAGACAATACTAATGGAATGCCACAATACGAACTCAATGCAGATATTTTCTGTATAGAACCATTACATGTTTTAGAAAATAGGTTGACTGAAATGTGTTCCGCAATTTTCCAGCCCTAGGTTACAATCGAGTCTTATACATAGTGATAAGCTTGCCTTATTTTATCTGGCACTACACTTATAATTGCATATAAACTTATTTTGGTAGAAACACTCAACTTGTACAAAACTTGTACAGATCAAGTAAAATGATGTTGATATTACTTCAACAGAATATAAGTGAATCCGAGTGAAATAAATAGTTCTGAATAAGGCGTAAAGTGTTTTCTGACCAACATACTGTAGTAAAAAAAACTATTTTGTGTATCCTCAGAACCTAAAAGAAGTCCAGGTAAATAATTTAATAGAATTAAGACAGAAATATCTTACTTGACCGTCGTTTTGTATCAACGTACTATATTTTATTGGGTCAAATAGTCTCCCTTGAAAGCTTTGTCCCAGTAGATACTATGTTGCAAATGTTTACATAAATAAATCCATAGTTTAGAAATACTTTCTTTTAGAAAGTGGTTCTATGTAGGTATCGGTCGCGTTAAAACATTATTCTAACAAAGACAATTTGGTTTCAATAATCAATCCTACCGTTAGGGAAATCGGTTAATGGGTACTTCGTATAGATCCATAAAGGTAAAACTTCCTGAAACCCTGGCTTTAACTACTAACATTCACTGAAAACGTTCTAAAATACGCTCCTAAACGAGAAAAGGTACTATTTCAGGTAAAGCACATAATTCGCCATAATATTCAGAAGTTGTAGTCGAGTTCTAAAACTTTATAATTATCCAACAAACTATGCAGTGGTTTACCTATATAAATTGAATTTGCTTAAATTAAGTTTTATGCAGATTATTAATTATGACATTTAATTTCCTAGCAGACTGAACTTTTCATAAATTATCTGTATTTTTGGACATAGTATTTCAAGTTTTAATGTTCAACGTTATCAAGATGTTCAGTTTAAGGTGAATGAAATGGTTTTTTTGAATTAAAGACGTAGTTCTATAGAAAAATGAATAAGACTTTTCATACCGTAGTGAAAACCATGAAACCGAGTTAAGGCACTAGGTACCACCAGCAACAACAGACGGACAATATGAATACAGAAGTTTTAAAAGTGTATTTTTATAGAATACAAAGATGTCCCGACTTACCTAACGAGATTGACAAAGACCCAAGTGATACTAACATGGTTTTTAAGTTTGATTAAATAATACAATTGTTATTATAACGGGTTTTCCAATAAGAGGTGTTAATTTGATATTCAAAGAAAAAGGCCATTTTTAATATAAATGATCGGATGTTTATTTCATTATAAAGAGGAAGGTATGCCATTAATAGTGGAACATAACATCAGGCAAATGACGACCACGCTTACAGGACCATATCCTTTTCATGAAATTTTCCATAACCAAATCGCAAAGTGGCTGCCCTATGTCCTCGATAGCCTACCGAATTCCATCTTTGAGGTCTTGAATCGACGCTGGGCTGTTGGCGTAGACCTTCTCTTTCACTTGGCCTCAAAGGAAGAAGTCGCAAGGTGTTAAATCACAAGATCTCGGTGGCCAATTGTGATCACCTCTTCGAGAGAACATGGTCCGGAAACTTTTGCCGTAAAAGATCAATGGTTTCATTGCTTGTGTGGCACATAGCGCCATCTTGTTGAAAGTAAACGTTGTCCAGATCAATACCATACAATTGCGGCCATAAAAAAATCATTAATCATCTTTCGATAGCGCAATCCATTCACCGTAACTGTTGCTCCAGCCTCATTTTCGAAAAAGTAAGGTCCAATGACTCCGCCGGACCATAAACCGCACCAAACAGTCACACGTTGACGATAGAGAGGCTTTTCAACAATAACTCTTGGGTTTTCCGAGCCCCAGATGCGACAATTTTGCTTGTTGACGAAGCCACCGAGGTGGAAATGGGCCTCATCACTCAAGATGATTTTTAGATGGAATTCCGGATCATTTTCATGCATTTCAACGACCCAATCAGCAAAGACACGGCGTTGTTGATGATCGGCCGGCTTGAGTTCTTGTGTTAACTCAACTTTATAAGCCTTAAGACCCAAATCTTTATGTTTGTGGAATGCCTAATTCCAAAGAACGACGAGGAATGGATAAACCTGGGTTTTCTTCAACACTTTCGGCTACATCAGCAATATTCTCGACTGTTCTTGAGCGACGTGCACGGGTTTTATTCTTCACATCACTAATTTGTCCCAACAGCTCGAATTTTTCCACCAATTTCTGTATTGCGGTCCGACAAGGTGCTTCACGACGACCCAAAAATGTTCGAGTTTTACGAACCGTCTCTGCCAAATTTTCACCATTTTTATAGTGAATTTTAATAATTTCAATGCGTTGTTGAAGCGTGTATCGTTCCATTTTTATTAATGGGGTAGGTTCTACTTGTCAAATGTCAAAAAATGACAGCTTCAAAAGTGACATCTACCGAAATAGCGAGCTATTCAAAATAATACCTCTTATTGGAAAACCCTGTATGCCTAACCCTGTATGTATACTTATGTTAAGGTATTCATCTATGGATCTTTGTAATCTCATAATAAATGGTTCACAAGAAAACTATCAACATCATTTAGTTTCAGTTTAAATAAAACAATGCAGTGTACCCTATTTTCCGCACTACTAGGTAATAAGCTGTAAAATGTAAACGTGGTTTCGATGGGAAGCGTGGTTTGTTTCTACCCCGTTCAGTGCTCGCTAATGTGTAATGCGCAATTTGTGTAAGTGCACAATCTACTTCAGTAATTGCACTGTACCGCTGTAATATTTTAGTTGCATGTGATTATCAATAGTTTTGGTATTAGGGCGGGGTATGGAGATTTGTTGGTTTCTAATAGAATAGCGAATAGAGTTTCAGTATTCATTGGTTTGTAATTTTTAGATTCCCATAGTCAACGGGGAGCCCTTATAGTTTCGCCATGTCCAACCGTCTGTTTGTCTGTCTGTCTATCCGCGGCTTAGCTCAGAAACTCTTACTACTAAAAAAAAAATTTTTAGACTTGGGAATAATTATTAATCACGTCGACAAAGTGGTGATATAAAATTTGTATTTTTTAGGGATTTCTTTTTTGTCGTCTATCCCATAGCGTGGGGTGTCACTGGATATGCCGTTCAAAAACTGCCGTGCGAAATAAAATTAAAGAAAAAAAAATTAAATATTATTAATTATTATTTGCATTGAAGTGCAAACTTTTGCCCTGTCAGCTAAATGGTTGATTTTGTATATGTGAATTAAATTACGGCACTGGTACACATACACACGTGTAATCAATCTGCCAAGCCTTTTTCCAACTATGTCGGGGTCGGCTTCCTGCCTAACCGGACACAGCTATATACCAGTATTTTACACGGAGCGACTGCTGAAGTCCACAAGTACACACCCAGTAACTGGGTAATACGATGCCCCTTGGTAAGGCTGGTTGTCAGACTATCAAAAATCCACGAATGACAGCCGGGACCAACGGCTTTACGTGCTTTCCGAGGCACGGAGGAGTTTTGGTATGTAAAGATGATCACTCATCCACGCACCAACCCCAGCAAGCGTAGCTTAACCTGATGGATCGACCTAAGCGGCTGTTATTACTTAGCCACAAGCTCCTTAGTACCTACTAGCAGTATATAAAACGAAGTTAAAACGAAAATTATCACAGCTAAGTGGGCTTTACAAATTAACAAGTGATAGGCGACCAACTTACATTTGCAGTTGGAATGTATGGGAAAACATGTTTTTAAACTACAACGTTAAGTTTGTTCTTGGGATAAATTCATCTTCACTACGGAACGCTTTTTAACTCTTAAGGTTTTTTCTCTTCAATGTCTAGGTTTTGGCTTTAATTCCACAGGTTTTAAATACGCAATTAATTCTTTTTTAACTGACTTCATAAAAAGGAAGGTTTTTTTTTGCCATGTATACTCGGCCCCGTAAATTCTTTACTACTTTGAAAAAAAACCCATTAAATTGATACTTCACTAAGGCAACTGTGATATTGGTCAGCAAAAATTGAATTTTATCATTTTATGACGCGCAAGTGGCATTCAAATTAAGGCTGGAAAATCAATTACAAGGCTAAATATACCTGATTACAGTCAATGAAAGTCTTTGCGACCAAATCAATATACCAAAACAAATAGATAATGAATGATGATTACTGAAAGAGAAACTTGTGAAAGATGTTGATAGGTAAAAATATTTTCAGAATGTACTTACTGCAGTCCTCAGGCATGAGGCAATATTTGTGGTAGTCATCAAACACATAGCCTTCTTTACAATCACATCCGTTGGTGTAACATTCTTCGGCGCAAGAGACGGGGCCTTTATCGTAGTTGGAGCATCGGCGGCCGCAGTTAACGCCGCAGCCGAATGTCGAGTTCTTGTCGCCTCCGCATGAAGCTGTAATTGTGGGTATCTTAAGATATTTATTCTTAGATGGATCATTAATTCTTGTAAACAATCTGTCCACAAGTACCGATGTTTTTTTTTTAAATAATAGTGACGTCCAATAAATAATAAAGTAGCAAAAATACAGTTTTTATTACGCCATGAAGTTTTCATTATGCACAACATAGAATGTTACAAAGAAAGCATTTATTTAAGCTGAAAATTAAGTTGAAAAGTACTTACTGCAGTTCTTAGCTGGCATGCAGTCTCCATCATGATTTCTTACAAAATCCTTTTTACAGACGCAGGCTGGAAGGCACGGTTTTTCAGTACCAGCTTCTGGGTGCAACCTATCTTCCTTTCCATGGAAATACTTCTCTTCGTGTGAAGAACATTGAGGGAACCCGACGTGCTCACATACTTGTGGCTGGCACATTTTCTCAGGGCACTCCACGTATATTTCATTGGGAGCACATTCTGCACAAATAACACAGATATTTTAGGTCACTCTAGTAATTTTCCCAATCCAAAAATTGATAATTATGCTTTTAATTTACTTGATCTATTTTGGCACATACATGGTTATTAAATTTTAAATACTTTACTAAAAGAGACGGTTTGTAAAAAACAAATACAATCAGTGGAAAAATGGAGAAGATACGGTTTTTGAAATTATTCTTCTAACCTTGTTACACAAAACGATCATTGTACTGAATGGCGCGAAGTTGCTATGGCTCTCCTGTGTTGTGACGTCAGACGCCAGTAGTGATGTTTCTGTCTAGCTTTAAAACGCAAACAATTTCGCCATTTTTAGGGTTCCGTACCCAAAGGATAAAACGGGACCCTATTACTAAGACTCCGCTGTTCGTCTGTCTATATCTCTATCCGTCTGTCACCAGGCTAGTAACTATTTAAGAGGGCTCCCATAAAACAGATATGATTTTTTTGTCGTTTTTATAGATAATGGTACGAAACCCTTCTCAAATTAAACTGTCTAACTATCACGGGTCATGAGATACAGCCTGGTGACAGACGGACAGACAGACAGACAGACAGACGGGCAACGCAGTCTTAGTAATAGGGTCCCATTTTACCCTTTAGGTACGGCACCCTAAAAAGTCACATTGGTACTTGCCCGGATTTGAAACCACCATCTCGTGAATAAGAGGCGAGGCCTTAATCGCTGTGCCATCACGGCACTGTTTTATTATTTTGATTAAACTTTTGGATTATAAATATTAAAAATATTGTTGATCGATGTCTTACCTCCATCGCTTCCTGCGGCACTCGCTGCTTCTTCATTTTCCGTCGTGATTGTCGTATGTTCACTTGCTAGAGAGGTTAATTTGTCTATTAGTTATTAAATTTTTTGTTCTTAACATATTATTTCTGTATGTCGTTGAAAATTAAGCAGTTAAGGTGGATCCGCAGTGGTAGCCCGCGAAATTCAAACTTTCTTACGTTTTGTTTAAATTTGCAGGTAAGTATCAGGTTGTATCTTGATCAAAATTTGATTCGCGACCTTATCAAATATGTATTTACAGAATAGGTATTTTACTATAGTAAAATACCCTATAAATATATTATTGAGGTGGTTTAGGCAAAAAGGAGTCGGAAAATGTTAGTTTTAGTTCATAAAGTAACAAAATAAATTTTAAAATTCAATTTAACGTTTTCAGTTTTTCTAATCTATTAAAAAACACCATGAAATAGTAGCCGCCATGTTATTACTTCATACAGCTTTGTAAAACGTGTCAACTGTCAACTGATAGATAATAGATCAGCGCATTTCTTTACATAGCCAAGTGACGTCATGACCACAGAGCAACATGGCATCCACTGCGTCCAGCGTTTTCGTCAAACTACGCGCGAAATTTAAAAATGTTACATTAAATGCATTTTTATGGCACTTATCGATTGAATAAAAATTTTGTGATTTTTTTTTGGGGCATATTAGCACTATAGAATTTAATTAAGACACTTTTAAATATTATAATCATCATTAATACATCTCGCTTAGATTTCTTCCGTAGGAATTTTTCCATAAGAGATTTGTTCTTATGGAACAAATCTAACTAAGAGATATGTATGTTATGATGTGGTCGCGAAACAAATTTTGATCAAGATACAACCTGACACTGGCGCCGATTCCCTTGTTCACAAACTAATCTAAATTTAAGTTCAGTGCATCTTTTTCTTTCTATTACATTAAGAAAAGGACAGAAGGTAAATTGACGTAATTTTAGTAGGCAAGTTTTTAATCACGTCTAAACTTCTATGGAGTAGTGACAGGCGCTGATTAATTTCATGGTGGCTCTCTAATAATTGTTCGTAACAATATGAAATTTAAAGAACGTAAGGATATTGTGAGCCTCTCTGTTGAGCGAGTTATTGAAATAGCTTGCATTGAGCTTGAGCAGTTCATTGTAATGAGCGTGTACAGGCCCCCATGTGCTTCATATGATATTTTCGAGAAATATATGGAAGAAGTATTATTAAAGACTTGTAACAGTAATAAAACACTTGTTGTCTGTGGAGATTTCAACATTAATATATTGGAAAAATCTGCTGCACTAAATAAATTTATAACTTTATTAAAATCCTATAATTTGTACAATACATTCTTTGAGCCAACTAGAATAACTGCCACTAGCGCTACCTGTATTGACAATATTTTTACAAATTTAAGACCTTCTAGCCATTCAATTGTAAATGAGTTGGACTCTGATCACTGTGGCCAGTTGGTCACTTTCCCTCAGAAAATAATCAGAGTTCAAAGAAAACTTATGAGTTTTATTCCTGTTAACACAAGTCGCTTAGAACAATTTAAAAATAATTTAATGGAAAAACTACCGGGTTTGCCTTATCACACTGACCCGGACCAAGCATATACTTTACTATTTAACCTCATCAATTGTGAATTTAGGAAGGTATTCACCTCAAAAACATTGCCTGTTTATGATCGCGTTATATTTAGTGACTGGGCAACACCAGGTATTTACAAAAGTAGGTTGAGGTTATATGAACTGTATCATGAAAAAACATATAACCATGATGAAACTTTTAAAGAATTTGTTAAGAATTATTCTAAAACTTTTAAAAGAGCCTGTTCCTCAGCAAAAGCCATACACATTAAAAATAAAATAAAATCTTCTGGAAATAAAATTAAAACAACTTGGAATATTATTAATTCTGAAACGGGAAGAACGACAGTACGGAATCGTGACTTCCATCTAAAAATCGATGATGCAGATATTAGGGCAGACGTGGAGGTGGCAACAGAGTTTGAAAACTTCTTCACTAATATTCCCTTTTTAACAACCAAAACTCTGTCATCGTCGTCCTCCACTTCTGCTTACTCAATACTAAAAGAATGTGTACCAGAATGTGATAAACACTTTAAATTCACAGTTGTTAGCCCTAAAGACATTTTGGAATCTTTTAAAGAACTTGATGTAAAAAAAACTACTGATCTTTGGGGATTATCAGTACATACAATGTCTTCAATAATTGATGTTATTTCACCCTTTTTAGCAATTGTTTTTAACTCTTGTATTGCATCTGGTATATTTCCTGATCTGATGAAACTTAGCAAAGTGATTCCACTGTTCAAATCTGGCAGCACAACTGATCCCACGAATTTTCGGCCTATTTCGATATTACCTACATTGAGCAAAATCTTTGAAAAAATAATTTTAAAACAAATGTTAGGACATTTCAATTCATGTAATTTATTTCATCTGAAACAGTTTGGTTTTACGAAGGGTCGTTCAACTACAGACGCGGGCGTGGAATTGCTGAAGAGCATTTTCGAGGCTTGGGAGGAGTCGCAGGATGCTCTTGGCATTTTCTGCGACTTGTCTAAGGCCTTCGATTGCGTCCATCATGATACTCTCATCAGGAAACTGCACCACTATGGTATGAGGGACAGGGCTCTCGACCTTCTGACTTCCTATCTTAATAATAGAATTCAGAGGGTTGATATAAATGGCAAGAGATCTGCAGGATCTGCGGTCACTATGGGCGTTCCGCAGGGTTCAATTCTAGGTCCATTCTTGTTTCTAATCTATATAAATGACTTACCTTATCACATAAGGGATAATCACAAGATTGTATTGTTCGCAGATGACACTTCCCTCATTTTTAAAATCAAACGACTGCTGGTCAACTTTGAACATGTTAACGATGCACTCTCTAAAGTTGTCCATTGGTTTAATATAAATAATCTTCTCCTGAACGAAAAAAAGACTAAACTTATTAAATTTTCAACGCCAAATGTCAGGCAGCTAACTACCAATGTTCAACTTAATGGAATAGAGTTGGACCCTGTTGAGTCGACAGTTTTTCTTGGAATTACTATTGACGCTAAATTACAATGGCGCCCACACATAGAAAAATTGTCAGGAAGGCTAAGTTCGGCCGCCTATGCTGTTAAAAAAATTCGACAGATAACCGATGTAGATACGGCCAGAATTGTTTATTTTAGTTATTTTCATAGTCTTATGTCCTATGGGATTCTTCTCTGGGGAACCTGTGCGGACATTAATACCGTCTTTGTTTTACAAAAAAGGGCTGTTCGAGCCATTTACAACCTAGGTCCAAGAGATTCCCTTCGAGAAAAATTCAAAGAAATAGATATTCTGACTGTAGCCTCTCAATATATATTTGATAATCTTATGTATGTACACAAAAATATATCAAATTTTAAGAAAATGTCCGATATCCACAGTTTAAATACCAGGAATAAACATAATCTTGCTGTACTACACACTCGCCTCCACAGAGTAGGCAACTCGTTCATGGGTCAATGTATACGCTTTTACAACAAACTTCCTATTGCTATTCGAAATTTACCCATTAAACGATTTAAAAGCTGTATTAAAACCAAACTTTGTAAAAAGGGGTACTATAAAATTTCAGATTATTTAGAAGACAAAAAAGCTTGGGATTGAGCTGCTCGCTCTGATAAGCTTTGTGCTAAAACCATTAAATTTGATATTTAAATTATGCAAAATCATCATTATGTACAACTATATGTACATATTGACATTGATGAATATTATAAGCAAAATTAAGTGAATATTTATGTATGTACCTTGAAAAGTATTATATTACTTTAATTATTGTGAATGTGAGCACTATGTGGGTCATCTTTATTTATTTCGTTGTTTTTTTTTTTTTTTTTTTTCTCTTAGTTTTAATTATGGTCTGGCATTTTGAGTTCTTTATGCGGCCAAACCAATTGTCCTTTCCTTGGTATTGTTCGTCGAGTCGTTGAGCTCCTTAAGTTTTGAGTTGAGCTACACGATTACTGACAAATGCTTGCACTGACTGGACAGGTCCACTCAAATTTGTGTGGTTCTTTCCTCAAAAGACCATTTCAGACATAGATCTACATGGTCCTCACATGATCTGACCAAGATTATGTCTGGACTTTAAAAGAGACTTTGACCCTTGAGTTTGTTTCGCCATTTCTTCTCAGGGGTAGTCAGATAGGAAATGTCGACTCCATCTAGCTTATTTTTTAATATGACGTGTAAAAGTGATTCTCATATCCTATTTACAGAATAAACAATTTCATTTCATTTCATTTCATTTCATTTCATTTCATTTCATTGGCCTGCAAATTGCCAAAAACGTAAGAAAATTTGAATTTCATCGGCTATCACTGCGGATCCACCTAAAGGATTTATCTATCGTATGGACGAACTTTAGGTACTTTTACTGAGAGTCTGTTTCATTTATTATAATTATTTATATTACAGCTGACCAAGTTTTACTTTACAATTCAAAGCTGTTGAAAAAGTAATTAAGTTAAACTTAAATTGTGCTTGAACTTAAATTAGAAATTACTTCATTGAGATTAAAATTATAGAAGAAATTTACGTTTCAATCAGTCAACACTTTATCAAGGGTTAATTGCACAAAAACGTTTGGAACACCCTTAAATTTTGAATTGTAAAACTTTTCACACATTTCAATGCACTATTCAATTACGTTTCCAAACAAAATCCTTATGCAATCCAAACTTATTTAAAAAATCAATCCAAAGGAACCGTACCAGAGGTCACTGTTAAAGATAAATTAGCCAAAACGGCTAATAGTGGTAATAGCTTCCACATTGTCACTAAACGAAGTCTAATGTTTTTCAAAACTCGTACTATCCTTTTATACGTACGGTTTTCGATTTTATACTACTTTTAATTTGCGGATGTTCGGCTATAAAGATAGTATTGATTAATAGTTAATTGTTCATAAAAGAATGCCTCGTTGGTCTAGTGCTACTGTACCTACAGCTGAGCATGAGGTCCGGGTTTGATTCCTTTGTCGGACAGTGTTATTGGGTTTATCCATAGGAAATTTCTCACTAGCAGCCCGTAGTCTAGATTTGTGCCCGGTTGATGGCCATAGGCTCCCTATTTCATGGAGCTTGAACATAACTGGCGAAATGTTGGTGTACTTTTGGAATACCTCTGCTTAACTCTTAGGGAAAACAGGCGTGATGTAGTTCTCCTAGTCGTCATGGCAAGGAGTGCAAGTCCACGCCTACAAAAAACTAACGGTTTTACGATCATTGTTAATTAAAAATATTTCGTTAAAAAATACTACAAAAACTGGCCAAGTGCGTGTCGGACCACGCACAATGAACGCGTAGTTGGGAATGTTGGGATGAATTTATCCCAAAAATAAACTTACCATTGTAGTTGAAAAACATGTTCTCCCATACATCGGTATACGTCACGGTCCATTCTCCAACCGCAAATTTAAGTTGTTCGACTATTACTCATTAACTTGTAAAGCCTACTTAGCTGTGATAGTTTTCCTTTTATTTTTTTCATATTTACATGATTTTTTTCACAACTCCATAAACAACCATTTAGCTGGTAGGGGGGACACACTTGACTCTAACAAAAACTTTAAAGCTTAATATTACGCAAAGGGATCCTTGAATCGAAAAATGTTGTTCACAGATGCGCATCATTTTTGAACGACCTGTCTAACGATACCCATGGATCCTCATGGGATAGGCGAGAAAAGAAACTATCATCCCACATTACGTGCAAGGGAGGTAACACTAAAACTAAAACTTGGTTTTGTTTTATCACTTTGTCGGCGTGTTTAATATGTATACCGATGCCAAATTACAGCTTTCTAGTCAAAATCAAAATCAAAATCAAAAGTCATTTATTCAAACTAGGCTGAGGATCAGCACTTTTCGAACGTCAAAATTACATAAGACAGTCCCCCAAAACGCCCACCCTAGTGCTTTAGCTGGGAAGAAGAAGTGGCCAACAAACTCCCCAGCAGCGCAGCTGTCTGTTCAGTCAGAGAAAATAATGGGTTCTATACAATAGTATGCAAAATAATTTACACCACGTGAAACACAAACATTAAATTATTAGCCATATGTCAGCTAGCACACCACTATACCAACAAAAAAAAAAAAAGAAAACGACCGAAAACTATTCTCAAGCAGAGATAAAAACGTAAACAGACTTAAAACCTAAATAAAAGCCTCCAAGTATAAAGGGCGTGCCCGCTTACATATATCTACAGCCGTAACAGTCACAAATGATGAACTAGGACCATCAAAGTAAAATAAATAAACGGTTAATTACTAATAACAAAACAAAACAATGGTCAGCAAGACGACCAGTCACCACAAGCAGCACCCGTACTACTACGCGTCTCTAAGCTACAGGGACAGACAGACAGACAGATGGACATGGCGAAACTATAAGGGTACCTTGTTTACTACGGAACCCTAAAAAATAAACCAAGATTTTGGTAATATTGAACTTTCTCCTTTTATTCGTTGTAGTCCTATTATTACAGTTACGTAACTTCAGTCTTGATCCATATATTGTAATTACCTTACTTTATCCCACGTTTCAGCATAATTAATTAATTAATTATTAGGTACCAGCAGGAAATTTTGTCGAGGACCTAAGTGTTTTTTGAATCAATACGCTGCTGATTTACAATAGCCGAAAACCTGTTTACTATCCATACGTGGCCTTCTTTTTAATTGTAAGTTTTTTTTTTCAGAACCACGTTCCACTTTTTATGGTGTATTAAGATGCTGCTGAAGTAAATGTAACGTTTCATACTAGGTAAATAGTAAACCTTTCACATAGATAAAGATAATAACATAATCAGCTTAGGTCATCAGGTCAGCTTGACCACATCAACATAGATGATACACCAAAATTACACTCCTGTTAACAAAACACATGTCGACAGCCAGCCCATTATCCAGATACAAAGCAATTCATATTTATGTTTATGTACGAGTGTTTATCTTTAAAGTTTTCTAATAATGGACGGTAGCTAAATGGTCCTGCCAAAACTTTGCTGCTTTGTTTCAGGAATACTTCCCATGAAACGAAATCATTTATTGTGGCTCGAGTTCTGGTTAAGGGTACGTAAAATATGTATGCTTTTAGACCCCTCAATAGAGCCCCTGTGCATTTTCATGTAATTATAGTATGTTCGTTAATTAAAAATTAAAGTGTAAGTAAGAATTTGACTTGAACAGGGTTTAAGGTTAAATTCTTACTTAATCATTCGCTAAAATAATAGTAACTGATTCATCTGTATTTAGAAAGTTTAAACTTTATAACACAAAACTCTTTCCAACAATTAAGTATTGTTTGAATTAAGTGATTCAGTTATAATTAAAAAAACATCGACTAAATTTGAGGTTATAAAATTAACGTAATTGTCAAGTGAATAACAAAGAACGGTTATTTAAAATTAGAATTCTGGGTTCAAGTATCTAAACAACACAATAAAAATACTCAATTATTGTAAGTAGCACTACGAATTGGCATCTAAAGGTACGTTTTCTAATCCTTTTGTCATTTCATTTATTTGCATACCATAATGTGTATAAAAGATGGCTTAAAGCTAAAGAACCGTTATGGACTTTGTTAGGGCACAGCAACATAGTAAAAATTTAAAATTAAAAATTAAATTCAAAGATAAACAATTATAAAATTTCAATTCTTATATTATTCTTATTCGTATGAGAACTTATAAAATACGTATGAATAGTTATAGTTATTTAGATAAAGTTAATGTTAGTGTTATTAATATTATTAAATTTAAATTCGCTAAAAATAAAAGGAATCCAAAAGATAAAGTAAAAAATTGGAATGGTAAAAGTAAGAACAATGTTATTCAAAATCAGTCATGTATAGTTATTATTTCATATAATGATATTATTATTTTATAATCATAGTTTATCATTTAAATATTAATTTATATTATAGTAGTTTTTGCTTAACAGAAATAGTTTTAATGTATTAATGAAACCATTATATTTATTTGTGTTCTTAATTTGTTCCGGTAGCTTATTAAATATTTTATTGACATTACATAAGTACTACAAAAATGTATTTTTAGTCGTGATGTTGTTTAGTATGTTTTTGTGTATTAATATAATTTAGTTTGTATGTCTTCTCTTTTTGTATAGAATTCCGGGTATCTTCGTACAAATTTACAAGTTTCAAAAATATAAAGGCAGGGTAACTCCTTTTGCCGGATTGCCGCCATGGGATCTGGAGCCAAAAGTCCTCGCGCACGTATGGGAGTGGCGCGAGGAGGCGAAACGCCGGGGCGTAACTCCGCTGCCACGAGGAATCGCGGAACAGCTGACGGAGCTCCGGCTGGATCTCATGGCGACATGGAGAGTACGGTTGTCGCAACCCAGTGCTGGGCACGCCACGATTGCGGCGATAAGACCCCTCTTGGAGGAGTGGCTAGAGAGGCGCCACGGCGTCCCCACCTTCCGCCTGACGCAGGTCCTCACTGGACACGGCAGCTTCGGGAGGTTCCTGTGTCGGATAAGGCGGGAGGAAACGCCCGGGTGTCACCAATGTGTGGATCGCCCGGAGGACACGGTGGAGCATACGGCGGAGGTCTGCCCGGCTTGGGCAGAGCACCGCCGTGTCCTCGTGGAGGCGTTCGGCGGCAGAGATCTCTCGCGTCCGGCCCTGGTTCAGGCCATGATATGGAGCGAGATGGCATGGGCAGCCGTCACCTCCTTCTGCGAAGCAGTAATGCTCGCGAAGGAGGAGGCGGGATGGTTGAGGAAAAGGCAAATTTCGCGCCCTCTCGCCCCTAGCCGTCCCTTGGTGTCCTCATTGTTCCGAATTTGGAACCAACACCATTTAAAACGTTATAGACGTACCTATAAAAAAGTGCAGGGTGGTTTGATTTAGGAGTTCGGCAGTGTACGTGACTCCTCGGCTTGTCTCTTCACTTTGACGTGCAGGTAAGGTTCGTGCCGACTTGTTAGTGTTTTCTGTGTGAAGTGCTGTATATATCCGGCTATTACATAGTTGGTAGCTCTTTGATTGATGTTCAAGGAACTGTGAAAGCTTGAAGTGAATTGAAGGTGTGAAGTTTTTAGAATTATGCTTCCGTTTTTTTTTAGGATCCGAGGTGTTTGGTACAACTTATAGCCGTCCTACCTACATATCTAAACCTATTTGTACAGTTGTAAATTATATATAATTTATATTATTAAATAACCAGGTGAAGGTTATTTTATTTTTTATAATAAACTAGCAACCCGCCCCTGCTTCACACGGTTTTTACGACTTGACAAAACATCGAGATAGTTTTATTATAATTATGTTAGTTTAATATTCATGTGCATCTAAATCCATTGCGTAGTTTAGAAGAACAACGTGGTCACACAGACCGACAGACCGGTCGTAGATTATAAAAGTTAAGCGATAATAGTCTCTCAATTGATAGTGCTAAAGTGAAGGTCAACGCCGTGACGCGCTCGCTAGAGGGCACGTGGTTCATTCTCGTGGTAAGGGAAGTGGCTGAACGACGGGTCAGTCTTGTGAGGGCAACCAACAGAGGCAGACCTCCACTTCTCCTACGCGAAACTGTCGGTTTTCCCGAACTTAAAAAATAGTGCGTGAACGTTATTACTATTGTACTGTGTTAATTATTGCGAAAGTAAATAATACTAACTGATTTGCTGTATCATCGTGTTTGATTGTAAACCTGCACTATAGATTCCGTACTACCGAAACGAGATGATGGCGGCACTAGCACAGCAATCGCTGACGCCGTCATATTTATAATATTATAGATGAATACAAATAAAAACAAGTTTTGTGTGTCTTAATAACTTGTACACACCTACTAGCAAAAATAAACTAATAATAATTCCTAAGTAGTCAATAAATAAACGTTTGTAAATGGAAAATTAGGCTGTGAAAACCTACAATTTTGATCGAGGAAATTTTGAACGTTATTGCATCTCTAAGAAAAAATATTTTGAGTCAACTTTAATATACCAGTCGATTTTGCTTCATTATCGACTTACAAATCACCAAAATGACAGTCATAGTAACCCTGCATTAAAAACGCATAATCAAATTTTAGCTATTCAGCTCGCCTTCCTATCAATTCATTTGAAAACAATCTACGTATAACCGTGACTCACTAATCATTTCGGCAATCAGAATCGCTTCAATGCAAACGCAGCTAATGGAAATAGTGGGTAGATAGGTGCCTAGCTAACCCACATACACGTGCAAAACGGATGAAGCCTATGTGAATAATTTCAGAACGATATGTGGTTAATAAACCAAGTTTTCATCAAAACCTTGTTAAAATCTGTCCTGAACTAATGGCCACTTAAAATTCATATTTTGTGATACACAAGATTAGATCTCATTCTACGAATAACGAATTTAGAATATTAATTATATTAGTTTCGTAACTTTCATTTTAAATAGCGGTATTTCCAAGAATGTTTCGAAACAAAAATGTTGAAACGAATCCAATGATGTTTAAACGTTAAATTATACCTTTGCCATAAAAACATAATAAAATTACGTGTAAAATGTTTCGTGATTTTTTACTAGGCGAGTGCAGCGAGGCAGCCGTTGATCCAAAAAGCGCGTGCTTGAATCAGATACGGAGAATGAATCGAGGGGGCGTACCACTGTAGGCATATGCTGCCTTCCATTAACTTGGTACAATTGCTCTACAACTTAATTCTGTTTCCATCTAATAAATGAACTGACGGAAATGAAAAAAAATAAATCAAATTATATTTCGAGTGTTGGACAAAGAAATCGTTAGTAAGACTATTATTTAGACTTAGGCTAGAGGTGAGTGAATATTTCTTTAACACCTTATCGCACGCAAGATTAAATATTCATAAAAGTGAAAATCTGAAGGTGTATTTGACTTTAAGTGATTAGAAACGTTTGTTTGTTATGATTTAAATATAGCAAGTACGAAGGCTTCTAACTAAATCATTTTAAAATTAATACTAGCTAGCAGAAAATATTTTCAGGATAATAATTCAAGAGAAATATTTTACATTTAATTAAAATACTAAGATATTATGATCGAGTGTCTGGAGCTACCATATTAAAACAATTAATTTCAGTTAGAGGTAAACTGAAAACTAAAACCCACCAGTCATACATTTTTATTATTTAGAAAATGTTCTTGAAAATTGGTTTCAAAGACAGCATTAAACTAATTAAAACAAGGCCTCAGACAAGCATAATTACCGTTCCGAACTTTTATTGTTCTGAGAATCGGTTAATTGCAAGTTTAACGAGTAATTTTTCGGTTACATTAAAGTTTACGTCTTGAAAAGTAATTTGCAGCACAATTGCGTGGCTGGTACTGTGATAATTTGCTTTGATAGTGGAATTTCATTAGGGTAATAATACGATGCGATGGCAGTGTTTTGAAGGAATCATTAATTTGTTGGTGCATTAACAGCGTTGGCGTGATCGATACTAACCCTGTACGTTTGATGAATTGCTGTAGAAGCAATATGACGTTGGCCCCGGCACCGTTATTATACTGCCTTTATAATTCTTATAAAACACTATTAATACTTCAGCTACGAAGTAACATAAGGTAATTTACTCTTTATAAAAACTGAGACAAAGTGCTTTGTGTTTGAATTTTTGTTACGTCATTCATAAGTGCGTACACGCCCAGATTATTGTCCATGAAAAAATGTAGAAAAGCTTATTAGAACTTTAAATAGAATATTATTAGCGTACAACTAGTTTTTTTTAAGAATGCTTTGTGTATTTTTTTTTTTTTGGATGGTAAATCATCAAATAATTTCTCCCGCTCTGGGCGGAGCGGGAGGGTGTGTCAGACTCTTACTGACTAAAACCCACCCATATTCCTTCCTGTTGCCTGTGTTGCGGGGGCCTCGGTGACCCATTAGTACCTTCCCGCGACATGCTTTGTGTATGGGGGTCGACGTATGGAAAACGGAGTAGCATGTATCGGTAAATCGGTCGCATTTGTTTAATATACGAATACCGGTGCGTAACGCCAAGTCAACTAAATAATCCCACATATTATTAACAAATCATGTACTTAAAGCAAAATACTTCTTGGAAAATCTAAATGTAATTATGCACACAGATTTTTCACGAATTATTCCTAAATGTATCTGTGATTTTCAAATGATCGGAGCAACTAACTCATGACACTTAATTTCATAATTAAGTGTCATGAGTTAGTGGCTCCGATCATTCGCTGCCCCCGCAAAATAACCGCGCAAGTGTAAAAAGTAAATTTTACAGGAAAAATAAAAAACCTAAATTGATAGGACTTAACTTTATGACTACCGATTAGAAGTTCTTTTTTATGTCGATTAAACGATTTTTTCTTTTGGTGTGGGGCTTGTGGCCAAGTAACAGCCGAACGGGTCGATCAATCAGGTTAAGCTACGCTAGCCGCGGTTGGTCCGTGGATGGGTGACCATCTTTACATACCAAGACCCCTCCGTGCCTCGGAAAGCACGTTAAGCCGTTGGTCCCGTCTGTCATTTGTAGATCTTTGACAGTCATTACGGGTCGTCGGAAGTCCGAAAGTCTGACAACCAGTCTTACCAAGGGGTATCGTGTTACCCAGTAAATGGGTTGTGGAGGTCCGATAGGCAGTCGCTCCATGTAAAATATTGGTATTCAGCTGCATCCGGTTAGACTGGAAGCCGACCCCAACATAGTTGGGAAAAGGCAAGGCAGATGATGAAACGATTTTTTTTGTAGATAGTCTGATTAATACCAATAAATTCATTTATTTCAGGTAAATATCACCCATTGTCAAATGTAAAATAATAGAATAATAGATAATCATTAATAAGTGTTCAGCAGGTAACGTTTCTTAGTTATTAATAAAAAAACATTATACAGAAATATTTTAGATTTTTGTCATCGATAATGTTACATGCGAGTTTTTTTTTCTGAACAACTATTGTTTTTTTTTTGTTTTGCAATGTAATATAACTTGAATTTTCTTTGCGTTTTTCGCGGTACAGTGATACTGTTAACAGGCTATTACGCGTTTATTCTGGCGCAGTCGAAAAGTTTCTGATAATGTAAAAGATGATTAAGTTTTTGTTCTGGAGAATATATTATCAAGGTCAGAATTAGAACACTATGTTACGGTATATCGGTAGGAATATTCCATTTTGCAAAACAGATTGCACGTTGCGGAATTATAGTATTAAAATCTGCACCAGAACAAACGCGCAATGGACAACGCCGTTAATATGAATTTATGACATTTAAACATAAATAATTTACACGCTTGCTTGTAGGCAGAATACAATGTCTTTAAGGATGTAAGATCTTCTCTTGTAAACTATGTATTTTCTTGCAAATAAACATTTTGAATTTAAATTTAAAGTGATGTCTCATTTGCACCTGATAAGTATGGTAATATACTTTACACAATGTAAGGGTTAATTATGGTACGCATATAATATTGCCAATTTTTTTATTTTGGTTTTAAATAAAGAAATAACTTTTCGTAACTTCGTAAATACTTGGTATAAAAATCTGGAAAAAATTGAGGTAATTATTCAGCGAGGGCGGCAAATGTATAAACAGCTGTAATTATTAACAGGTAATATTTAAATCGATACTGAAAATGTATCACAGCATAGATAAGATTTTCCGCAAAAATGGCTCGTTATAATTTTCAAATAATTTCGTGAAATAAAACGCTAAATAAACGCCACGAAAGGCAATTTACGAGCCTTAATAAAGACTTTTTAAACTAGAAACAGTAAAAATGGTATATGGGTCCGTTACCTCTGTCATAATAAGTTTTAATTGTGAGTCGAGGTACGATAAGGGCAGTGGATGTGCACAAATTATGCCAGTAAATTTTATGCCCATTTGCATGAGAACTGAGCAAGCGTGTGCTCGTCTAGACGGTTGCCAGGGCCTTAATGGCTGAACTATTTAAATATCTTACAGCCTTGTATCTTCATTCAATTTCGTAATGCAACCGTAGGAGCTTGAAGAGCAACTATAAAAATAAAGAAGCAAGTATGGTGTGATTTAAATTGTGTCTGGGATAAACTTTCTCATTATGACTTTATTTCTGTTAGTGATACTGCAGTTGAATCCGAATCAGTTTTTTGCTTTTAAGGACAAATGTACATTGAAAGAAATTCTAAAACGGATGTTCAAGCTGTTATTCGCAATAAAAGTAATTGTCAGAAAAAGTTAGTTTGTTTCTATAACCAGTGTTCGATTTCCTAAAAGTCCTGTTGAAGATAAACAATATATAATATTAAAGACCCACTTAAATAATATTGTAGGGAAAAGCAAAAATGAAACTAAAAACTGTTATAAATATAGAGTGAGCGATCGGTGACTTTGAAATGTAGCGTTAGCTTGGCGGACAGCACAGCGGAGTAGTAGGGGACTCGGCAAGTCCAGACAGTCTTGAAAGCTAATAAACCATTAATAAGTAAGCAACTGCAGTCGTAGATTCCGTAGTTTTCTGATTATTATGTTGTTTGAGTCACGAGTCATAAGTCAGTCAAGAGTCATTTATTCATTTGTTTAACATTATCTGCTCCTGCCCTTATCCCCATTTATTTGTGGTCGGCACAACATGTCTTTTCTTCCATACATTCTATTAGTTGACATCGTGATAGTCACTCCCTTTCTAGCCATAATTATCATCTTCCACACAGTCCATCCATCGTTTCTTTGGTCTTCCCCTAATCGAATAGCCATCAAAACACTCAAACCCTACATACTCAAAACTTTCCTCACGACATTTCCTTCATTCCTCCGCATCACATGCCCATACCATGACCAGGGTCTTACAATGAACAATGTAAATATCTTGTACAAAAATTTTTTTTTGGTAGTCCAGACCGAGTTCAATAATTATTTTAAGAAGAACACTAAAACTATCAGCCCTAGGTTTTTATTTAGTGACTGGGCCACTAGAGGACTCGGGAAAAGTAGGGAAAGACTTTTCGAGCTGTATGGCCTTAAGCCTTACATAAACACTGAAACTTTTGATAGGTATGTTGCTACTTACTCTAGAATTTTTAAGAACACTTGTAAGGCAGCTAAAGCCTTGTACATTAGCAACAAAGTTAAATCAGCAGACAATAAAATAAAGACAGTTTGGAAAATTATCAATAATGAAACGAATAGGCACAAAAAACATGATTCTGATTACACACTGGAGACGTCATGTGGTCTCATTTGCGATAGCAAAGAAGTTGCTCAAGAATTTGTATTTTTTTTTACCAGTGTCCCGCTTAAAACTACTGAAACCTTAAATTCATCGCCCTCGCTCGCTTTTGATTTAGTAAAGGAAAACTTTTCAGCTTGCACGATTGAATTTAACTTTAAGCATATTAATCCCATAATAGTAATAAAAGCTTTTAAGCAAATCAATATCAAATTGTCTGAAGATCTTTGGGGAATGTCCATTAAAGTCTGTACCTCTATAATTGAGACTATAGCGCCCTACTTAGCCTTAATATTTAATTTGTGTGTGGATCAAGGAGTCTTCCCGGATTTAATGAAATACAGTAAGGTAATACCACTTTTTAAATCCGGGGACAGTAAAGACACCAATAATTATAGACCCGTATCCGTGTTGCCGGTTTTCAGCAAGGTGTTTGAAAAGGTAATGCTTAATCAAATGCTCAATCATTTTAACTCGAATAAAATTCACGATCAACAGTATGATTTCACTAAAGGACGGTGTACGACCGACGCCGGTGTAACCTTACTAAGACACATTTTTAACGCGTGGGAAGAAGCGCAAGACGCCATAGGAATCTTTTGTGACCTCTCCAAGGCATTTGATTGCGTCGACCACGAAACCTTACTCTTGAAACTTGAGCATTACGGACTTGGAAAACATGCGCTCAGCTTAGTAAAATCTTATTTAAATGATAGACAACAGCAAGTACAAATTAATGGTATCAATTCACTCGGTTTAAAAGTAAAAATGGGTGTTCCACAAGGCTCTATATTGGGTCCTTTCCTCTTTTTAGTGTATATTAACGATCTACTCCATTTATTAAATAATCAACCACAAATGGTGTTATTTGCTGATGATACTTCTTTAATTTTTAAGGTAGATAGACGTGCTACTAATGTTGACGACGTAAATAACGCCCTATTGCAGGTTCGGAACTGGTTCACTGCCAATAATTTAGTATTAAATGGGAAAAAAACTAAGTGCATTCGATTTTCTTTACCAAATGTCAAAAGTGGTGATTATGAGATAGTATTGAATCAAAAGAAACTAGAATTCGTCGATAAAACTGTTTTCCTGGGGATCACGCTCGACTCGAGGCTACAATGGGGTCCTCATTTAACATCTCTTGCAGGACGGCTAAGTTAAGCGGCATATGCTGTCAGAAAAATCCGTCAATTTACTGATGTAGATACCGCGAGGCTAGTCTATTTTAGTTACTTTCATAGTATCATGTCTTACGGTATTTTACTTTGGGGACGGGCTGCAGACATCGAGTCAATTTTTATTCTGCAGAAAAGAGCTATCAGAGCCATTTATAATCTCCGCAGGCGCGATTCTCTAAGGGACCGGTTTAAGAACATTAACATCATGACGGTACCTTGTCAATATATCTACGAAAACATCATGTACGTAAGAAAAAATGTACATCATTTTAGTAAAAGAGGTGAAAGACATAATTATAGTACTAGAAATAGGGACCTATTATCTCAGCCAGGTTTCAGACTGGCTAAAGTAGACTCATCTTTCATGGGGTACTGTTTAAAATGTTACAATAAAATTCCACCCCACATACTTCAACTGAATGAAATGAAATTCAAATCTTGTATCAAACGCACACTATGCAGGCAGGCATATTATAAGTTGGGTGATTACATCGCTGATAAAAATGCTTGGCTCAATGCTGGTCCTGCTCCACAACCACAACCAATTGAATAATTAACATTTGAAAATACTGTTGGAGCAGCTGAACATTGTAAGACTATCTTTGCATTGTATAAATTCAACCTACGTTGTATTGTATAATTGCATTGCACAGGTGTGAGTACTATGTATAATAGAGCTACCATTTACCGGTTATGTAATTGACTTGAATGGGCCCTGGCGGCTGAGAATATGTCATGCTCACTCAGATGTCTCGCTGATGGTGGCGCGTGTGTTGGATCATTTAGCTCCCTTCAAAATGGTTGAGCTGAATGGTGCTAATCCATGCGTCATGCTCGTGAACGGGCGCCGTTAGTTGGGGACTGGTCACCTCTTAGCGTCCTCGGCTTATTTGTAATTATTTTATTTAGAAATTGTTTTTGTTTCTCTTTCTACTATGGACGCGTTTTTTTTTGTTTTACATCGTACTCACATTTGTTTATAATTTCAACATTATTTTTGTACTAATCTTTATGTATCAATTTAATTTAAAAGAGTGTCCATGGAGTTTCTTGCCCGTTCTTCTCCATAGGTACCTACTACGCTTTGGAATGGGCAACTAGCTTCATATTTCTAACTGACCGACTCCTTGACAATTCAAAAGTGCCTGTAAATGGTTTAATTGAAATAAATGCTTTGAGTTTGAGTTTGAGTTCATGACAACCTTTTTCCACGAAACTTTTTAGTCACCGGTGTCTCTTTCAGACTTCCTATTATATACTCATTTCTTATTCTATCCATTCGAGTAACACCACACATCCCTCTTTTTTTTTTTTGGATGTGAAATCATCAAATTACTTCTCCCGCTCTGGGCGGAGCGGGAGGGTGTGTCAGACTCTTACTGACTAAAACCCACCCGCATTCCTTCCATTGCCTGTGTTGCCAGGGGCCTCGGTAACCCTTTGGTACCTTCCCGCGTGGGGGGCAGGACACATCCCTCAAGACACATCCCTCTTAGCATTCTCATCTATGCAGCTTTTTAATCATCCCTTTTGTAGCCCAACAAAAACCCAAATAATGGTATATAAAGATAGTAAAGAGTGCGCTATGTTATGCCAGAGGGCTTACAAATGTTTATAATTAAGTACCTTATCAAGCGAGCCAACTCTCAATAATTAAATTAAATAAGCCTGAATGTGAATGAAAGAGTTTACACATTTACCAACTAACGAACTCTGTGGGACGAACAGGCGAATTAAACATAACGTAACTTCTGTTATAGATCTTGAACGTATGTAAATGCAATTTTCATGCGCCATTTTCGATATAATTGTTATCGTAATCAAGTTATTTTCGGTTTCCCCCTCAGCAACTATTGTATTTCTGTTATATTATGCTATTGAATAATATTGAAGGAATAATAATAATTGTTGGAACAAGTAATGAAAACCATGCCTAATGGAGGCTCACTACAGAGTACCTACACACTTACATAATTATTGTAAATACATACATCATTTGAGTTTATAATACTTACAAGCTTATTTGATATTTTATTGGTTCATTATTTTAAGGTCGTTAAAATAAGTTCTAGTTCGATGAAAGTTTATTTTACATTGTATTCCATATAAGAAAATAAAGCGGTCCCAATATCCTAAACACATGAGGAAAAGTAGATTGAGCAAACATTGGACTAATCAAAGGAAAATAACAAGTTTGTAGGTACCTGTTTTCCTTCGCTGTCCCTACATACCAACCTATTCCGCGGTTTTTCTCATTCATTTCGATTTTCATCAATTCCTCGTTGAATTGCTAGCTTAAATAACAACTTCATATTCGGTATTGGCCAGGCTTAATCAGTTTTAACATAAACAAAACATAATTCAATTTAGTATATATTTAAGTTAGTAAGGTTTCCAAATCAGAACGTAGCTCGAATTTTAAGCCCATTACTCTAGGTACCGTGTACCTACCTACAACTTGGGCGTATAAAACTATCATACATTATAATGTTTTAGCACATAGTAGGTAGGTATCTAATATCTTTTATTTGCCTAATCACTAAGTTATTTTAAGCAAAACTTTTCTCTACTATTTTGTTTATGTACATCGGCTCGCTTTGTCGTTCCGTTCAATCAGTGCCAGCTACATAAGTGATTGATTTTTGAAAATCGGTGCCTCCTGTGCGTTGGTACCATTTACCTCTTATTATTCGGCTTGTGGCCGCACTTTGCCTATTCAACGTTGGATACAATGAAGTAAAGAATCTAGATAAGTACTTCTATAGAAATTAGTATGAAAGAGCTGTGTAGTGTTCTTTAAAGTGCTACGTCACAGCATGAGTGTGGAGTATTATTGTGAAATACGGTTGTGAAAAAGCTTTAGTACGTAAGTTGTTTAAGTTTTTGCGATGATCTATTACAAGACATTGAAAGCTATATTTTAAGTTATTCTTTTTTCTGATTTTTTTTAAATGATTGCTTTTTCTCTACCCTAAACTTTAAAACCCCACAAAGCCTTTCTAGCCACCAACTATTTCCCGGGAATAAACCGCCGGCATCAGAAGCATTGTTCTCTTTCCAATATACGATCCTTTTGTACGGCGCGTTACACTAATCTTCATAAATTACATTTTGATTAAATTTTATTGTTGTTCGACCTCTGGCAGTCATTTCGTCACAGCGGTGCTGAAATAACCAGTTTAGATAAATCTTTTAGATGGTGTATCTCCCTTTGTTAGTTCGTTTACCCCTTTATTAAATGTCTTGTTAAGAGTGTCTTTGTCTGTTTTGATTTGGTGGGGTATTGTAGAATAGAGTAGAATACTCTTTATTATGTACACCATAAAAATCACAGATATACGAGTAATGGGCGATATTTTAAATTTTTTCGAAACACTCATAAAAATAGTGATTAATCACCAATTCACCACGTTATAGGGCACTTCATGGGTGAATCACATACCCCCAGTGACCAAACGCGCTATAGGGAAATTAAATTAGGCTCTCCAAAGCCTGGAAAAACACGTGGCATATTTCCCATTGTTCGACAAAAATCTTGTTATTATTATTTACTTCGTATCGTCTTTCTTCAGGTTAAAGCCGGATTTTCTCTTACAATAGGAATTCCTACTTGATTAAATATGAATAAAATAGAACCGTACAAGTACTATCTTTATTATAGGCATAACAATAATTGATACTGTACTAGCATTGGAGGCGAAAAGGCTCCCCCCACACAGAGTTGCATAAAATATCCATTATAGGAAAACAATGGGCCGGTATCAAATTCATTCTCACGGGACTACATACAATACAGACTGAATGTGACTGTACGATATGTGGGTGTAATACCCACATATTTTACGATCTAAGGTATATTTGTAGTGGTTATCTCACGAATGTACATATATCTAAATTAGAGATAAATCAACTGAAAACCGAATTATTAAAAAAATAATTATTAAAAAAAATCGTCAATCCTACATTACGTCTTTAAATATTAATACCAGAACCAAAACTTAAACTTAATTATGTGTAATAAATTAATTACTTTTCATAAATTCCACTATAATCCAAATAGCGTTTATAAGACTAAGTACGTACGTACGTACGATGGCATATATAGTTTCTGCCTACGTCCTTAGAAAAGTCATCAGTATCCTAACTATTTATATTATATATAATTATTAAAAAAATATATATATTATCCTAACTATATATATATTTTAAATATATACATTATACAAGGTGTCGTTTTGCATCATCTTCAAATTCAAGGAGGTAACTATGCTAATGATTCTCGACACGAATCAATAATAAAATAAATAGTTTTTTTTTCTAATTTTCGTAAATGCATGTGTGGGACACGCATGTTAAAATGTGTGAGACCGCACTGTAACTACCCTTTTACACACATACTACCGCATACGGAACGGGATGATTCTGTTCTGTGATAGCGGTGTATTCTAAAATACTGTCAAACTTAAATAACTAAAAAACAAGTATGTATTAATTATTGAGCAGGTATAGTAATTTTATTTGATTATATACGTCTTTCATAGCAGCCTCCTGAAATTTGACGAGGATGCAAAACGACAACTTGTATCGTATACGTAACTAATATTATAAATGCAAAAGTGAGTAAGTTTGTAACGTTTTCATGCTAAAACTGCCGAACGGATTTGGATGAAATTGGCACATCAGTACACCATAATCTAGGTTAGGACATGAACTACGTTTTATATCGGTAGTATGTTCCCGTGGGATAACTTACAAACGTGACAAATCTATACAAAGCGTGTCTATCGAATATGTTTCTAGACAGTGCGAACGCAGCTAACAACAAATCTTGACATTACTCATGTTTCGTGCAGTGTGAACGCAGATTCAACAAAATAAGTGATGAGATGTTTTCTTCGTGTGATAAGTTTCAAAACATTTACATGTTGAATGTTTTCTGGTGCAAAAGCATAGTAAAGTCAGTAATAGTAAAGTAAAGTCACACACGGTACAGAACTACGGATTTTTATGAGGTCAGATCGATATACCTTTAAATCTGTCTAACCATGCATCCAAATCATATATATGTATATTATCGTTTTGTATTTACAAATACTTGAGTGAAAGTTGCGTTTTACAAGCTTCTGAATCATCATCATTCTCCTGCCCTTATCCCAATTTATTTGCGGTTGGCGCAATATGTCCCTTCTTCCATACTTCTCTATTAGTAGTCATCTCGGTTGTAACCCCCTTTCTAGCCATATCATCCTTCACACAGTCCATCCATCATATCTTTAGTCTTCCCCTACTCTTATAGCCATCGACATTCATACTCAAGATTTTCCTCACGACATTTTCCTCATTCCTCCGCATCACATGCCCATACCATGACAACAAGCTTTTACAAGCTTCTGAATGAATTTCTTAATAATATTAACAAAAAAAAAATCGTCTTACATAACATTGCTCCTGTTTCCCTCAGGGTTAGGCGACCTCTCAAAAGTACACCCACATTATAAATCGATGACGAAAAAAGACAATTCAAATAATTAAAACATACTACTTATATAAGGTTAAAATGAATTTCTTCTTTAGAGCTGGAGTATTAATGTAGTCCACACACTTTTTAAGGCTAAAAATTATTATTCTTTTCAAAGCTTATAACAGCATCTATGCAACTTTAAGCACGTAGTACAAAAAAACCAGTTGCAAATCTACAACGGCTCAGTAATAGGAACGTTGCCAGTCCATTGACTTCGAGCGCCTAGGTTAATAAATTATCCATTTTTCGAACCGTTTTAGCTCAGTAGGTATAGGCAATTTGCCAATATTTATCAAATTATTAATACGAGTATCTAGAAAAATATGTAACATAAAAACTTTACTTTTGTTTTACATTTTACATATCTATAGTCAGGTAGGTGTACGCACAGTGTGTTAAAAACCCGATTTGTGTGTCATTATGTTTTTATTCAAGTAATCGAAAGTTTTTATCATTTATGGTACCAGAGTTCAACTCTGGCTTCGCTACGACTTTAATTTTTTTTTATAACCATCAAAGTTTCGTAATATCCGCATCATGAAAAACGAAAAATAATCTTATTTAAAAAACGGAACTACTTATTCATGTTTCTATTTATTT
Source organism: Atethmia centrago (assembly GCA_905333075.3). Classification (NCBI taxonomy): domain Eukaryota; kingdom Metazoa; phylum Arthropoda; class Insecta; order Lepidoptera; family Noctuidae; genus Atethmia; species Atethmia centrago. The sequence goes on along the minus strand of HG995374.1, from coordinate 20,618,466 downwards.
CATTAATTGTACGTACAGTAACCTACAGTTCCACCAATTTCTGTTGCTTTAGTATGAATAGGACGCGAGATATGTTTTTTTCTCATTTTTCATTTTTATGTTTTTATTCACCGTATTGGTTCGTGATTGCTAGATCAAAACATTACTTATAATTTATATTATGTGTAGTATTAAAACCACAGCATAAGACCGTGTTATCCAAAAGTTATTGCAAATTTAAAATTTTCTTCCTATCAATTTCGTGAATCTGAAAAAAAATTACCATTATATATTTTATCCGACAAAAACAATTTATTTTTCGACTATATTTTAAGTGGTTAACTGTGCTCATCCTCATTACTTGAATAAAAACATAATTACACAAAAATCGGGTTTTTAACACACACTGTGGTAAATCCGTACGCACGCGGAACAAAAACCGGGTAAGAATACATTTTCTCAGAAAAGCGGACATAACAAGGGTATGGGGCGGAAACGACTATAACTTAGATGGAGATCGGAAGACCTTTTCTGACTGACTACATATTTTCGGAAATCAATACGTAAGCAATGTAATTTACATACAAATTCCAAGAAATATGTCTTGGCTAAACTTTTTAGTTATTTCTCATTCTCATCTCTACTGCAGAAATATATTGTTCTATAAAATGCGGATCGGAATGTTAGAGCATTAGTATCAATTCTCTCGCCTGTCTTGAGGAACGTATGTTAGAAATTACATTTAATCTGAAGATGCATGAGAGTGCTTTTTCCACCCTGACTCGAAAAAAAACTTAAAGCGCATTAGTTGTTTGTCATCTTGAGTGTGCCGTAAAAGAAATAGAGAAATACGACATTCCGAGGCAACAGAGTGGCACTGTCACTACAAATTACGTTATGTGAACAGATATTTGAAAATTGCTTTTCACCAGTGGCAGTCTTGGACGCAGTTGTTTAATTGCCACGGGAGCCCCGGAACAATTATTTGGTGTCGGCCCCAAAGCGCATAATTTTGCCAAGGCGGTTGACTTGTCAAGAGCGGAACGTAGGTCGGTAATTCATCCATCATTTGTCACCGATTGTCGGCCACGCGTACAGCGATGACTTTTTTACTACACCGAAATAACCAATGGTTAGTTGTCGGACTAAACAGTGGGAACAAACGCGGGGCCGGGTGTTCCGCGTAATAGATTACAGTGTCACTCTGGACGACCGTTGTCAACGGCCAGCTGCGAAGCTGTCAACCGTTTCTGTACCAAAACAATTTTATCCTGTCCCCTCAGTGTCGTATCGCAATCTACTTGATTTTAACGAGACTACATTGTGGCTGTGGGAAAACTTAGAAGATTACGGACGGATTAGAGGGCTTCTTCCCGTAAGAAGTATTTTGAATGTTATTTGGAGTTGGTTCTCTGCATGATAAATACCTAAAGGTGCTCAAAGGTTTTACTTTTTACTGGTTTTTCATGCACTGACATTGAAATTGCTATCAATTACCGAAACGTGACACACATGTTTGTTACATGAAAGTGTGACTAGACTATAAATTATATAATACAATTGGAAAAGGATTATTTTCTTTCTTTCTTCCATCATCAAAATAGCTATGGAAACAAAGGCACTCAGTTATGAGCCCCTACCTATTGTCATGATTTACTTACAATATTTTAGTTCCAGATAAACAATAATTTAATGTATCTTTAATGGCAACTACCTATCCAAAGTTGCTGCTCATAATTCAAGCCCACTTTTCATATTTTTTGACATATCGATAGCATTTTTATGCGCTTTAGTACGGGGCTATAATTTCCTATTCCAATATTCCATCAGATAAAACTATATTGAGGGCATCATGGCTAAAGAAGGTTCTTAGGCATGAAGTATACGTGAACTTTACACGGAAGCGAGTATTACCACCTACTTTAGTCTTTAATTACAAACAAATTCGTATAGATTTTGTATGAATTTGACAACTCAATTGGTACAGTGATGGAGGAAACTATTCTGCTGTCTGTGGCCTGTGTTTGTCGTTGTTTTTATTTTGTAAACGCTTATTGTAAATAATCCTAGTGTTTTGCCAAATTAACAAATGTTTTTATAAATATATATTTTAGATATATTTAAGGTAACGATTATTGACTATCGAAAAGATACTTAAAACTACAGCAAAGTTCGAACTTCCAACCATTTGAAAGTTTTGTACAAAAAGATAATTGAATGTTATCTGAAAATGTTGCCAGTCTCGTTGTGAAACAGGAAAAAACTTGGTGAGTGTCTCGCTACTTTTATTATTGCGAAAGTTTCACTTGACAGGCCTTACAATAACACGGGGGAACAATTACGACTTGACATTTATGTATTTCTATTGAAAAAAGACTGTTAATTGTGGATCATATTTTTATGTGGGTGCTTTTTAAAGTTGAATTAATAGCCCAGTCTTCATCGACACCAAACAAGACAAGCGTCGCAAACGCGCATTTAACTACGATTTTTTATGTTGTTAGTTATGACCCTGAAAAGATTATTCAGTACAATTTTTTCATAATTTACCCAAAATACGACACTTAATTTTAATTTTATTTTTGAGGATACTGAAGCCTATAGGCACTTTGGAATTAATCTAATTTAATTTTCTATAATTCTTTTCTGATGACTTTTTACGAATGGTCCTAGAAAAAAGTCATCAGAAAATATTTTTTTCCTAGGACCATTCGTACAGCCAATACGTGTCTTCGCAAATGTATCGATATCGATAATTTTTCACTTTTTAGAAAAAAAGCTCAACTTTGATTAGCTGTATCTTCGCAACCAATAGACCTATAGGGATTGGGTTAGGCTCAAATTATATCAAATTTAGTTTGCATCACAAAAATATTGAACAAAAATACCTAGAAACGCGTCCATAAGGCATATTAAAAAAAAAAAAAATGAAATAAGTGCCAGAATTTCGCAGTTTTTCGAGCACCATGGGAGTAGCACAAGGTTTTCAGGGTTGCAAACTTGGGTGTAAACTACTCTCATGGGACCTAACAACTTATCGCACCTTTAAAGTCAAACCGTTACTAAACGAAATTTTTCATTAATTTAGTCACTAGTGCCATATTTATTGAAATTACGTTTTAAGAAAGATGGCATTAGTAACTCAATTCATGAAAAAATTCGTTTAGTAACGGTTTGACTTTAAAGGTGCGTTATATAAAAACCGGCCAAGTGCGAGTCGGACTCGCGCACGAAGGGTCCCGTACCATTATCTATAAAAACGGCAAAAAAAATCATGTCTGTTGTATGGGAGCCCCTTAAATATTTATTTTATTCTGTTTTTTAGTGTTTGTTGTTATAGCGGCAACATAATTACATTATCTGTGAAAATTTAAATTGTCTAACTATCACGGTTCATGAAATACAGCCTGGTGACAGATAGACAGACGGACAGACAGACGCACAGCGGGGTTTTAGTAATACGTTTTACTATTGGGTACGGAATCCTAAAAATCATAGTTGCATGCGCGTTTGCGACGTTTGATATTAATGCCTGGGCTATGAAAGGCCACAAGTTTGATGATTTCATGAAAATAATGGTAGGTACCTATATCTACATTCTATGTAAGAAAATAGTGGCTACAGATTCATTTATTTCAATCTTCGAGGTGGCTCCTCGAAAATTGAAATAAATTTTCTGAATGAAGAAATTAATTTTTATCATGAATGAGAAACGTGTCACTTGTCCAAAACCTTTTATTATCAGGTTCACAGAACAAAATACAGCAGTCATTTATTCAGGAATGGTAAAATTGGATATGTATCTACGAGTATAATGCAAAACTCTCCTATATACAGGTTGAAATATACAGCGGATTGAAAATCTACCTACCTATACTGTGAAATCCCTAAGTCATCGTTTATGACAGATTCGGGGAAAGACGGGCTGGTCTATTAGTTGCCAGGGAGGGAGGGAAAAGGCATAACGCTTTCACCGATTTGAATAAACGAGAAGTCGTTAGATTCCTATTATTCGGCAGAGTGTCATATTGAGGTACGTGACGTCACGTCTAATATAATATGGCGGATGACACTCCCGGAATTCAGAGGATGTGGAGTTAGTTATCGGTATAAGATTGAAGTTTTCACTTAATAATAAGTTTCAATCAAATGCGTGCACTGACTGGACAGGTCCACTCAATCTGTGTGGTTCTTTCATCAAAAGACCATTTCAGACACCAATCGACATGGTCTTCACATGATCTGACCGAGATTATGTCTGGACTTTAAAAGAGACTGTGACCTCTGAGTTTGTTTCGGCCTTTCTTCTCAGAGTAGTCAGATAGGAAACGCCGACCTCATCTAGTTTTAAAAAATATGATTGACGTGTAAAAGTGTTTGTACAAACCTACTTACAGAAATAAAATCATTTATCATTATCATTTATCAAGCTTTTGGTATTCGATGTAAGTATTAGTTTAAGTATTAGTTAGTTTAAGTATTCGAGGCAAAAGGCAAATGTAAGAACAACAAGACTGGATTCCTGGAAGTTATAGACAGATGACACCATCTATATTTTGCCAGTTACGCTATGCTTGAAGTTAGTCCAGTTGAAAGACGAAATCATAAATAAAACATTCAAAGTTTATTATGAGTATTGCACACATTACTTCCGGATAGTCGTTAGTCAATAGGCTCGCTGCTTATTACAAGGGACTTAAACATAACTGCCGAAATGTGGGTGCACTACAGGTACCGCTGCCCAACCCTTCGGGGAAAGAAGGCGTGATGTTATATTATGTTATTACTTCCGTATTGAAGGGAAAGAGCTTCCTATGATAAAATACATTTTGTGAAGATAAGAATTTACCATTAATTCTATTACCTTTCTTGTTTTCCGCTGATCCTGAAGGCCTTTAAATACTTTTGTTTGTCATCTTCAGATCTGTTTACGACATCGCTCTAGATCCGCGGGCAAAGTTCTTTGTCAACATTTTTTTTTACCTTTAAATATTAACACAAGATTGAACAATAATGGCAAAGCCTTTTTTTTTTTTTTTTTTTTTTTTTTTTTTTTTTTTTTTTTTTTTTTTTTTTTTTTTTTGGGTGGGAAATCATCAAATAACTTCTCCCGCTCTGGGCGGAGCGGGAGGGTGTGTCAGACTCTTACTGACTAAAACCCACCCGTATTCCTTCCTGTTGCCTGTGTTGCGGGGGCCTCGGTGACCCATAAGTACCTTCCCGCGACCCCGGCAGGCATCGGCCCTAGTGGACCCCTACTTTGTGCTGACGACATCTCTTTGAGGCGCGCGTGGAATACGACGCGCCGTCGACCCGGGCCTGGTCCTTACCGGACGGTGAGCTACCCATTGCTCACCGTCCGCAAGCCCGCGCCTACGGTGCTGGAAATCCGCCCGAGATTCCCGACGCCCAGGGCGTCTCCTGCGGCGGCTAGGGGCGAGAGGGCGCGAAACTTGCCTTTCCCTCAACCGTCCCGCCTCCTCCTTCGCGAGCATTACTGCTTCGCAGAAGGAGGTGACGGCTGCCCATGCCCTCTCGCTCCGTACCATGGCCTGAACCAGGGCCGGACGCGAGAGGTCTCTGCCGCCGATCGCCTCCACGAGGACACGGCGGTGCTCTGCCCAAGCCGGGCAGACCTCCACCGTATGCTCCACCGTGTCCTCCGGGCGATCCACACAGTGGTGACACCCGGACGTTTCCTCCCGCCTTATCCGACACAGGAACCTCCCGAAGCTGCCGTGTCCGGTGAGGACCTGCGTCAGGCGGAAGGTGAGGACGCCGTGGCGCCTCTCCAGCCACTCCTCAAAGAGGGGACTTATCGCCGCAATCGTGGCGTGCCCAGCACTGGGTTGCGACAACCGTACTTTCCATGACGCCATGAGATCCCGCCGGAGCTCCGTCCGCTGTGCCGCGATTTCTCGAGGCGGCGGACTAACGCCCCGGCGTTTCGCCTCCTCGCGCCACTCCCATACGTGCGCGAGGGCTTTTGCCTCCAGATCCCATGGCGGCAATCCGGCAAGGAGGCTCGCTGCCTCACAGGAGACCGTGCGGTATCCCCGGACCATCCGGATGGCCATGACCCTTTGGGCCGCGCTCAACCGGCGGGCTGGCCGCAGCGCCAGAGAGCGCGCCCATACAGGAGCCCCGTAGAGGGCCATGGACCGCACGACCCCCGCGTAGAGCCTCCGGCAGGAGGCGTTTGGACCCCCTAGATTGGGCAGGAGCCGCTTCAATGCAGCGCCCGCCCGCTCCAGTTTGGGAGCCAAACGTCGGAAATGCTCCACGAAGTTCCACCGGCTGTCGAGGACGAGTCCCAGGTACTTCATCGTCGACTCGACGCCGATAGAAACCCCTCCTACCGTTATTTGGGACCCCAACGGTGGTGCGTTCCGAGGACCATGAAAACACATGGCCTCGGACTTGTGCAGGGCCACCTCGAGTCCCAATTGCCGGATCCTTTCGACGATTGTCGCAACCCCGCGTGCCGCTAATTCGGCCGCCGCCTGGTGCGACCTCCCCTGCGCCAGGACCAACGTGTCGTCAGCGTAGCACACTACGCTGACGCCGCTAGGGAGGTCGGCGCGCAGCACCCAGTCGTATTCGATGTCCCACAGATGCGGCCCCAGGACCGATCCCTGTGGGACACCGCATGACATCTCTTGCCGGTTCCACACTCCCTGGTGACCGGGGTAGATGACGGCCCTGTCCGTCAAATAGGCCTCAACCACACGACAGAGGTAGGTCGGCATCCGGTGATACCGGAGTGCCTCCCTGATGCAACTCCAGGGCAGGGTATTGAAGGCATTGGCGATGTCTAGAGACACCGCCAAGACGACCCCACCCTGGGCAACAGCATTCCCCGTCGTCAGGGCTCGCACACGCATGATGGCGTCCACCGTAGAGCGCCCTCTGCGGAAACCAAACTGGCTCTCCGCCAAATCCGGCCCCACCCGCACCAGCTGGCCGACGAGGCGGTCTGCAATGACTCTTTCAAAGAGCTTGCCCACCTCGTCGAGCAGCACGATGGGCCGATAAGCGGACGGAGAGTCCGCAAGGCGCCCTGCCTTCTTTATGAGGACCAGTTTCCCCGTCTTCCAGCGAAGCGGGAACTGGCCCCTCTCCATGCATGCGCTTAGGAGCCCCCTAAGTCGAGGCCCGAGAGCCTCCAAGGCCAGGACCCAGGCCTTCCCAGGTAAGCCGTCGGGTCCTGGGGCGGTATTTTTGGCATTAAGCCTGCGTACCGCCGCTCTCATTTCTCCCTCGGTCACCTCCGGAGCATCGTCGTCGTCGTCGGCGGTGTGGTCCGCATCAGGCACCGCAGTAGGCGGAGCCATAGGCGGGGAGGAGTGTTCCCCTCGCGAAGGGAACAGAGCGCTCACCACGTCCTCCACAAGCTGGGGCCGGAGAATCTGCGTTAGCGGGGGAGCCCATGGGCGGAGTTTATCCCGCACCACCTTGTACGGGCGTCCCCACGGGTCCCTGTCCAGAGTCCCCAGCGACTCCTCGCGGGCCAAACCCCTGGCCCGCAGGATCTCCGCTTGGAGGGCGGTCTTCGCCGCTCTGTACCCCTCGTACAGCTCCGCCTGAATGGCTTCCGTATCAGGAGGTTTGATACGGAGCCTGCGGTGCCTGGTGTACCGGCGTCGCGCAGCCACGCACGCAGTGCGCAGAGCCGTCAGCTCCTGCAACCACCAGTACACCTGGCGCGAAGCACGTCCAGGCTGGACCCGGGGCATTGCCACGTCACATATGTCGGACATGGCCTCCCGGAACCACTCCGCCTCGTCGTTGATGTCAGCAGGCCTGTCCGGTGGTGACACCTAGGCCTGCACGATCGAGGCTTCCAGGAGGAGCTCCCGGTCCAGCTGCTTCAGCGCCCACCGCGGACCACTCGGGGCCCGTCGGACCGGCGCGTCCGAGGTCTGGGCGGAGACGTCGAACCGGATATACCGGTGATCGGAATAGGTCTCCACCCCCTCCATGACGCGCCAGTCAACTACACGCGGCGACAGAGCGGGGCTGGCGAACGAGATATCCACCACTGATTCACCCCACATCCGCACACACGTGGGGACAGAACCCCGGTTTAGGACGACCAGGCCTGTCTTCAGAGCCCAGTCCTCCACCATCCTGCCCCGTGTGTCCGTTAACCGGGAACCCCAAGCCAAATTCTTGGCATTGAAGTCCCCGAGGACGACCACGGGGAGGGAACCAAACCCGACGAAATGGCAAAGGCTTGAGGTCAGAACAAAAATATTCAGAATTAATTTGTTTTTGCAAGATCGGTTGGTTAGAATCATCTATACATTATTTCTGCGAATAGTAGACCTCGCGAGCACAATTTTTTTATAACAATATTTGTTGTAAAAAAAACTGGTAACTAACTAGTAACTTTAGTGATATTTTAAATTATTAATCGGTCAAGGTGTTAAAAATTAAGTGGCAACATTCATTAGTTCCTGTTTTTGACACAGAAAAGTGTGTGGCGCTAGACGTACTGAGAATCATTATCAGAAAAAATCGCATTTGAATATTTTCCCTCAGCGAAGTCCGAATGTAAAGGAACATAATATTTGCTCTGTAATCATCTAATGTATATATAAGTCAGCCTGTGGCATATTCATTCAAATGTACCAGTAATGTGCTCTGTGTAATCTGTGGTCTATCTGTAACATCTGTCAACAATAAAAAGGTCCGTCATCATGTCGCATCTGCCGTGTTTAATTCCATCCAATAAATCTATCCTAATCAGGGTGATCCCCACGAACTTTCAATACAAGGACAGCTAATGAAACACAATTGATTTTCTATTGTTTTACACCGAATCGTTGTCTCGCGGGGTTTAACAGGTTTGCATCACTAATGTTATTTAAAACGGGATTTTTATGTGTTTTGTTATTAAAAACATGGTAAATATCCCGTTTTAAATAACTTCGGTAGTGAAAATAGCCATGTCAGTTTTAAATCCTATAATTAATATACCTATTTTGTGATGAGAAGGTGGTCCCAAGTGCTCCATCAATCCCTACCTAGAGTTATTGTAACTTGTAATTTTAGCGTTTGGGTCCGAAAATATTTTATTCTACCTACGCTCTTCTATGATTTGACGTCGACTGTCCTACGTTTTTCCTAACAAACAAACATGACAACGTTCACTAAGTCAAATTCAAATTTAAAAATCATACAAATTATGAGTAAACATTTGTGGGTACCCCTCTGCCTCTCTCTCTGATGTTATGTTATGCTTATGTTACAATTGTATTTGAAACTAGACAACAATACTAGGTAATAGGTTTTAATTGGAAGAGGTAACGCTGCAGCCTAGTTTTCAGATGAGAAGGTAGACCCAAGTGCTCTATCCATCCCTAGTTAATGGGATGATTCAACTGGTAGAAATCTAAAAGTGAGCAATTTACTGCATTTTGAGGACCTATTCTGTTTATCTCGCAAGATCCTTATCAGATCTTCACCAAATCTCTATGAGACTAACTTAAAGTCCCTTACCTAGTAGTTAGTAACCTTTCAAATAAAACCGGACTTATGGATCTCATAAGGTGGAGATATCCAGTAGCCCCCTTTTAGCCCCTTTTTGGAGATAGTACCACTCCAATCAAAAATTCCCGATGACAAAAAATAACTGTATAGTCGTAAACCATGTATACCAAGTTTCATCCAGATCGGTTGTAAAATACTACCAGTACAGGAGTAGCAAGAAACTGACACAGGAAAGCAAATTTTGCCAGATTTGAAGTAGAGGCGCTTTGCTCGCTCGGTCAATTATAAATTAAACTCGGTTTTTCTGTATGTCTGTCGAAGAAGAACAACGCGGTCACGTTGTTTTTCACGACGTAACTGATTTTAACCTTTTGTCCGCCACAGGCATGTACAGATGACAGACCAAAATGTGCCCAGCACGCCACGGTCACGACTACATGACAGATTTTAAGGAATAATTCGTAGCTTGGCGCCGAGGGCACACTGCGTTTTTGGCGTGGCGGTCAATATGTTAATGCGATTTTCACCATCACTTAGAGAATTTATTCCGAAAGATTTGTGTATCTTACTTTAAGATTAAACTTACGTAACGTAAATAACAAGGAACACTTAGATGTGATATTGTACTTGTTAAATACTTGGTCGAGATTTATCGGATCAATATTATATCGTATTTGCCACCGAACACGTTCATAATATCACATTGTTATTTTTACATTGATACACTCGGTAACAACTTATCTTGTTTTGTTAAGTTTGTTAGTTTCTCATGTATTATTTTTTTACATTAACGAATGTACATAATCATTATATGTACTTTACTTTACATTTCATTACGTCACTTATTTTTTTTACTGTAAATTGCCTTAGACACATTTAAATCTGCTATATTATAACTTAAATAAATAAGTATAAAATACCAATACAGGTACCTAATTAGCAAAAACAAAAAAAAAACTGTCAGAAGGTATAGATACGATTTTGTTTCTGTAATTTAATGCTAGACGCATTACCAAGAAACTCTCCTTAAGGCTCCTACATACTGGCGCGACTTGTCGCGCGACGCGACGCGACACAAAGACACCGCGTGCAGCGCTACAAGCGGTGCCTTTGTGTCGCGACGCGTCGCGCGACAAGTCGCGCCAGTATGTAGGAGCCTTTAAAAATGTCTTCCATCTTTCTGTTCCTATACCGATTTTACGATGCTCTTAAACGTTTTGTGGATTGTATGCATTCTGCAATCCTCAAAACGTTTCATGCATTCTCATGTTTCATATCAGGAGGTATCTCTAAAATGTAAATATTACCGTTTCTTCGCGAGGGGCGACTTTAATGATATAAGTGAAACTAAACCAATACATAATGAATATGATATATCAATATGATCAAAAACAATTATCTGAATTAAAGTAATTAGGTCGAGCTCTATGATCAAGGGCTTAAATTGGAGTTAGAACAAGTTGCAAATTCGATTTAAAACTAAAATACTTCTAAACACGTACGAAAGTTCAAATTCATATAAATTACAGTAATATGTTTTTGAAAAGTAGGTATCTATTTAATTTACGATTGAGACTCATAGGCACGCGTTCTAAACTTAGGCAACATTTTTGTGCCTAGATTTTTATAATGGGTTCACAAATAACCTACAGACAACCTCTGTACTAGGTCGAACTAATATTACTTATAATAACCGCTTGCGTGCGATACAATGTGACGCAATTGGATTTTAGAATAAAATTTATAAGTAACTACTGTGAGTGGAAACGCCGGGAGGGGACGCCCCAGGAAGACATATAGTGAGCTCATTGGTGATGTTCTACAAAAAGGTCAGGTGCGTAGTACTCCCAACCGGCGTGCGTGTATGACCAGATGCATGAACGTAAATGAAGCAAAAGGAGTATGTAAGGAGCGTACACGGAAAAAAGGATGTCTTAAATTAAGACAATATCCTTTTGGTCAAGACAAATATTGATTCATATATGGGGAAAACAACATATTCTTGATTGAAGTAAAATTTTGTCTTAGTTTTATTGTCTTCTTCCAAGACATTAGAAGTACTTAAATGAAGAATTATTAAGTTTAATTTAAAGAATATTAATGATATTTTCTTCAATTAAGATTATTATAGTCTTGAATCAAAAATATTTGCTTAAGTCAAGAATAAAAACCAAGTATTTATTATTCTTAATTTGAGAAAACAGGTTTTCTTAGACTGAGTACATTTACTTACGTTAAGAAAATATTTACTTGGATTGAAACAATTTTTCGGTGGTGTTCTATAGTTTCTGCCAACCCCCATGAGAAGAAGGCGCGAGTTTGTTTATATATATTTATATCCTATATATATTTATAACTAAAGAAGATCTGAAAATACACAACATTAAACAAAAAAAAAAAAAAACCAGTGAAGCGAGGTAATAAATAGCTGCCTAGGTAATAAAAACCCAAAACGTGATGGTGTTAAAATGTGTGCTAAAAACTAAAACCTTGTTTTATGTTCATTGTTCATCGCATCGAAATTAAATACGGTTTTATGGTTAGCAACATTAAATACGAACGGAATATTCAAATGTTTAATTTTGCAAGAGATTGCTTAAGGAAATTCCATATTAATCTACCTAGTCTTTTGAGGTTGGCTTCGAGTCTAATCGGATGCGGCTAAATACCAGTATTTTACATGGAGCAATTGCATATCTGACCTCCACAATCCAGTTAAGACAACCGCGGTTTACCGCGGTCACTGTCAGAATGCACAGAAAAGAAAGAGAAGCGCGATGACATAACGCTTGTAATTTATTGCAAAATATGAAGCAATTATCTATTTACTCTAAATTAAGTTGAGTAATCGAAAATAAAAAAACAACCAAGTTCAGCATTCAAATAAGATGTTCTTGTTATTAATTAAATACGTAACGTATGTTGCTATTTAATACAGAAATTTTGGATTGGAACTCAAGGTTAGAGGGTTCTGGGCACGCCACGATTGCGGCGATAAGTCCCCTCTTTGAGGAGTGGCTGGAGAGGCGCCACGGCGTCCTCACCTTCCGCGTGACGCAGGTCCTCACCGGACACGGCAGCTTCGGGAGGTTCCTGTGTCGGATAAGGCGGGAGGAAACGTCCGGGTGTCACCACTGTGTGGATCGCCTGGAGGACACGGTGGAGCATACGGTGGAGGTCTGCCCGGCTTGGGCAGAGCACCGCCGTGTCCTCGTGGAGGCGATCGGCGGCAGAGACCTCTCGCGTCCGGCCCTGGTTCAGGCCATGGTACGGAGCGAGAGGGCATGGGCAGCCGTCACCTCCTTCTGCGAAGCAGTAATGCTCGCAAAGGAGGAGGCGGGACGGTTGAGGGAAAGGCAAGTTTCGCGCCCTCTCGCCCCTAGCCGCCGCAGGAGACGCCCAGGGCGTCGGGAATCCCGGGCGGATTTCCGGCCACCGTAGGCGCGGGCTTGCGGACGGTGAGCAATGGGTAGCTCACCGTCCGGTAAGGACCAGGCCCGGGTCGACGGCGCGTCGTATTCCACGCGCGCCTCAAAGAGATGTCGTCAGCTCAAAAGTAGGGGTCCACTAGGGCCGATGCCTGCCGGGGTCGCGGGAAGGTACTTATGGGTCACCGAGGCCCCCGCAACACAGGCAACAAGAAGGAATACGGGTGGGTTTTAGTCAGTAAGAGTCTGACACACCCTCCCGCTCCGCCCAGAGCGGGAGAAGTTATTTGATGATTTCCCACCCTAAAAAAAAAAAAAAAAAAAGGTTAGAGGTTACTTTAACGTTAGTTTGTATCGAGATTTTTTTTTCAAAACGTGTTTTGGTAACAACCAAGTTCTTAGAAGTATGTTCAAAATCAACATATATTTTTTCCGCTACCACAAACTATACAGATTTGGCAATTATTTTTCTTAAGACAAACCTGTTTTGGTCATTTGCCTCTTGTCCGCTGACAAGAGGCAAATGACCAAACCTTAACGGGTAACTCGATACCCCTTGGTACGACTGTTTGTTAGACTTTTTGGACTTTTGACTAACGACTGTCAAAAGGCTACGAATGACAGCCGGGAGCAACAGTTTAACGTGCTTTCCGAGGCACTGAGGGGTCTCGGTAATGAATGGATGACCCATTGACGAACTGACTAGCGTGGCTTCTGCGATCAACCCGTGCTGCTGTTATAATTTAGTCACGAGCCCGACAACAATATTAAGTACGCACTAAATATTCAAAGGTCAACAAAACGCCTATATAAATTCCTTAGCATAATCAGCCTATAATGTTCCCACTGCTGGTACACAGGCCTCCTCTCGTCGAGAGGGAGTGGGCCGTAATCCACCACGCGGGCCCAGTGTGGGTTCGTAAATGTCACGTGTCTTTAAATTTTTAGTTCTAAGACATGCCGGTTTCCTCAAGATGTGTTCCTTCACCTTTTTGAGAGCAGTAGCGATGAAATAATTTTCACAAAGTAAAGTGCCTGGCTGGGTTCGAGCCTACGACCTATTTACTAGAAAATGTTGTTGTTCACTCAGATAATGTTCAACAAACCCATTATGATACCAAATACAAGTGTTCGATGAGCAACACCGCGTCATTGAATATGAATGAATGAATGAATGTACAATGATTAATCAATTCAATTACGTATGATTGTCATTCATGCGTGAGACGTTCCCGAGGGCGGTCGCCTAGGGCCTTCTAACCCTAAATATGAATATATGGAGCCATAGTGAGCACGGGTACTCCCACGGGTGACGCTCGCGATTTTCGCAACGAACTTGCCTCATAAATCCTTGCCTTACATGATGCTTGTTTGCATAATACAAGACTTAGTGGGCTTTGTTCCACAGTTTGATAGGTAGGCCGCAACGTGCGCGTTGAAGTAGATGACGTACTTAGTTACAGGTGATGCTATTTCAAATATTAGTCCCATAAGTAAAAAATCCTTTGTTGGTCTAGTGGTCGCGCAGTCCAACACAAGTGAGGTCTTGGGTTCGATTGCTAGGTGTTATTTGATTTTTCCATCAAGAATTTCTCAGTAGCAGCCCGGAGTCTGGATTCGTGCTCGGTTGATGGCAATATGCTCACCCCTTATTACGTATGCGACTTAAACATAACTGGTGAAATGTGGGTGTAATAAACATATCGATATCTAGCTCATCAGGGCAAACAAGCGTGATGTTATGTGTAGGTTAGTCTCATAAGTGAGAAATAGTTGATCAAAAGACTTTAATTTTGGATAATCTTCGTTTCCATAATAGAAAGTTCTAACTTTATTTGCCTGTTTTTACAGTAGGCGGCACGTCAATTGTAACAAAACGAGTATGTATAAGCTGGCCTCTGGTTCTTTTGAAACTCTGTACTACGCTAGGCCAGGTCAGCTTAAGGTCAAGGTGTTACCATCGACGTGTGGTCGACTGTACCTATATATGATTTAGGAAATAATTTATGTGGAACGCAAGATGATGATACTCTTTTGCATTCTATTTTTTCGTTTTTGTGCAACCTATGAGAAATAAATCTGATAAAGGCGGTGAATGTGATAAAGGCGGTGTTTATCAGGCAAATTTTACAGAAAACTTTTTATTTGTCGAATTGTGCCGATATAACAATAAAATACTGAATTAAGCCTATGCCTATTACTTATCGTATCGTATATTTGAACAATTTTCATTCATATACGAGTACTTGAACGAAACTATTAGGAACTCGTTGATTTTTGCAAAGCGGGGATTATGTTAATCGGCACTTGTCGGTGTTAACAACCCAAGAGGATAATAATAATGTTAATGCATTATGATAATGGGGAAACCGTTCAGTGAGTAATAATGTTACCACTATACAGTTACCCTAATAATTACTTTAATTTTGAAAGACCTGCTGTGATATTTATTTAGTTATCATTGAGCGATTGACTGTAGGTATCTAGACACTTCATGGTCTTGAATGAACAGCCCAATAATAGGGGTGTTGATTCAAGACTAACATACTACAATCACAATTCAAAGGATTTTGAAGGAAATTGCTAATCCACTGCTTCATATGATTTTAAAGTTTGCTCGACAACGTATTCGTAAGTGATGCAATGAATGTTGTTGTATTGTCAAAATGAAAGGCATTGCTATTGTGTGTTACTCAAGTACCTCACTGGTCAGTGTACAGCCTAAGCAATGCCTCAGTCACATGTCACCTCTGCCTTAAGGCCTATTCAGATATAAGCGATATCGCTGTTGCGCTCGGAAATGATAATAGAGATGTTAGTAGTAGGTAGTTTTTAAATTTAGAGCCAAAAAGTAGGAATTTCAAGATTATATGTATATTATGATAAAAAAGTATACTTTCGGTGGTGCGTTCAGTAATTAAAAAACCACATGCCAATCAATGATCACGCGGGGTTAGAGGCAGGGTATAGCAGAGTATTAATCCCAGGTGTTTATTGATGCGTTTAATTACACTTACACAAATTAGATTACATAGACAAACTCTTTTAAAAAGCTATTTGATGTTATTTTAATGGTACTCAAGATTGTCTTAACAATTAATTATCCTTTCTTTAGAATTATTTTATACATTGTAAAAATAAAGTTCCTGTTTTCTGCATAATATGTTTATAAAGCAATCTAGAAAAAATAAACCCTTAAACCTAGTGAAATTAATGAGAAATGGGTTAGTTATATAGGCCTATCTCGTTAATTTTCAGTGATAAGAAAGTCGTTGTAATAGGCCCTTAGGCGTCTCAAAGAAGTAGTCGATTTTAAGTAATTTAAGTTACGTTAACATCTACTCCACGAGAATAAAATCAAATATAATTCTTTTTGGCCCCAAATTTGAAATCGATTTGAATCCATTTGAAATCGAATGGTTCGCGTTCTGAAAGAAAGAAAGAAATCATTTATTTGCTGATAATGTAGGTATACATATACGGTTGGAATATTTATTAAGTGTCCCGATATATTTTACCTTACGGCATGCAAAATATTAGGTTTGAATCAGTAGTAATAAGATACAGCTATTACGTTTATTATTAGCCATAGTCGAATTTAATAGGTTGTTACGGATTAGACTACAATTAATAAATAAAAATAATTAATTAATTAAATTTAAATCTCTCGCATATCATACAATGAAGAATATATGTCGTAATGTGTAATGTCAAAAAGCTTAATGTTAAAATATTGGCTGGCTGGTTAATCACTTTAGGCCAGTATCGCTACTGAGCGCGATAGCGATATCCTTTATATCTGAATAGGCCTTTAGACAACAAACCACCCACATAACGGTCACATTCATAACGTTATCACAATAAATTTCCACATAAAGTTTGATTAATAGTTACATATTGTAGAACAAAATAAGATCTAGGTTTACGAAAACCAAAATACTCTCACTGAGCTGGTTTAGCAATGCCTTTAGTAACACTGCTTAAGAGGATTGTGACATGACAACGACCCTTGTCACACTAGCTGTGACACTGACGTCATAACAAAGACGTAAGCAAAATATTTATCTAGCGATAAGCTTAGGGTTTAATGCTAATCTTTGAACCAAAAACTAATATTTTATTACTGAAAGCCAGATTTAGGTTTGAGTTAGTGTACCTTTGACCGCTTGTAGGAGAGCTTCTTGTGAAATAATTCGTCTATTTCCGACTTTTAAACACATTGTTACGTTTAGATTTGATGGGAACGATACCTGTAAAATTGCGGATATCTGAGACTTTCTGATGTCGTGCAATGACACACATACACAAAGACAAAATTTTGTATTTCATTCAGTGAGCGTTTAACTACTATTGTGAACGGACGTACCGATCGCGCGCGCGTGCTCTAGTTAAGAGTATTTTGCAGACGCATCACAACACCGTCGTCGCAGTGTACGTCGATCTATCGGGGCCACCGCGATGACCCAGTTACAAGTGCGGAAATCGTCATGAAGTATTTATTATAATTGTTTAGGTATCGTGCTCGCCTTAAAACTAAATAATGGCTGCAAAACAGTCTATTAAAATAAAAACTGATCTGGAGAAACAGTTGTATGACTGTTACATCCAGGAGAAAACGGACAGAGAAAACCTGCAACAAATGGTGCGTCAACTGAACGGCCACATACAAACCTTGCAGGAACAGGTACAAGATCTTCAAGGTCAATTAAAATTCCTAAAGGCAAAGGAACAAGAAGAAACCTCAGATAAACAGGTCAGTGAGACCATAACTCCTGCTCAGCCTACTAAAAGTGACGTTGAGTACTGCACGGATGAGGATGAACTGGCCAAAGAGACTGGGTGGATTAGGGCGAAAAACAGGAAGAAAAGGAAGTTAAACACCTCCCTCACTCCTCCACCACCACTACAACAAGCTACAACTAGCGCTCAGCAGCGGCAACTCAACAACAAAGAGAAGGCAACCATTAAAAAAGTCATAGCACCGCCTCCAATCGTAGTGGACGGTGTTAAGAATTATCAAACATTCTACGACTTTTTGACTGAATCCCAGTCAGTAGAAACATTTACCGCCAAAATGTTAAGCGGTAATAGTGTCAAAATAAATGCCAAAACCGAAGAGTCCTACAGAGTGATTGCTCGACGCTTAACAGAAAATAACTGTTTATGGCACTCATACGAGGATAAGCAGACCAGGCCAATAAGAGTAGTGGCGAAAAAATTGCATTCTTCCTGTCTACCGGATCGGATTAAAGATGATTTAACGTCACAGGGATTCCAGATAGAAACTGCAATTAACAAGTTAAGCTGGAGAACAAAAGAGCCGCTGAACATGTTTATATTATCGTTCAAGAATGACGAAGATGTTAGTAAAATTTACGGCATTAAACATATCCTAGGGTGTAATGTTGAAATAAACCCGCTTAAAACGTCAAAAATAATACCGCAGTGTAAGAGATGCCAGGCTTATGGTCATACCCAAAAGTATTGCTCAAAAGAGCCAAGGTGTGTTAAATGTACAGGTAAACACCTCACAGCTGATTGCAACAAACCTGCACAAGATAAACCTAAGTGTGTCCACTGTGGCTTACCTCACTCAGCTAATTACAGAGGGTGTTTAGTCGCCAAGGAGATGCAAATGATGAAGAACAAAAATTCTAAACATAATTTACCCAATAACCTTGCCATTAATCAAATCGTTAGTAACACCGACAAACAGACAACAAAACAAAGAGCACCGTCTGCACAGACAACCGCGAAAATTACAACATCTAAAAGTGCCTCATATGCACAAGTGGTAAAACCAAGCACACAACCATCAACTCTTGAGGACAAGCTTAACCAGATCCTGAAGTGCATCTCTTCATTTGACAAGAGACTAGAAAAATTAGAATCAAGCACTACAAAAATCAATCATGAATAACACACTAAAAATAATGGCGTGGAATTCCAACGGACTGCTGCAACACCAACATGAGTTGCAAGTGGTCCTAGATACAGAAAATATTGATGTGTGTTTGATCTCTGAAACGCACTTTACTAAACAGTCTTTCGTGAAGTTTAGAGGCTATAAGGTTTATCACTCGCTGCACCCCAACAACACGGCCCGAGGAGGTAGCGCGGTTATCATAAGAGAAAATATCTGTCATTACGAACAGTGTAAATATGAGGAGCCAGACACGCAAGCTGTGGCGATATCAGTTAAAACAAATAATTTTAATGTTACAGTAGCGGCCGTATATTGTCCCCCAAGACACACGATAAACAAAGAACAATATGTACACTTCTTCAGACTCCTTGGACAGAGATTTATATTAGGCGGTGACTTTAACGCTAAGAACACTCATTGGGGATCAAGATTAACTTCAACAAAGGGAAGACAGCTTCTAAGTGCAGTGAAAGACATACGCTGTGAGGTCATAAGTACTGGAAAACCTACTTACTGGCCGACTGACCACCAGAAACTACCAGATCTTATCGACTTTTTCATAGTCAAAAATATATCGACCAATTATCTGAGTGTGGAAGAGGGGTACCACATGAACTCCGATCACTCTCCGATATTATTACAATTAAGTCACAAAATATTACTAAGAGAAAACCACCTGACATTAGTAAACAAGTTTACGGATTGGG
Source organism: Atethmia centrago (assembly GCA_905333075.3). NCBI lineage: Eukaryota > Metazoa > Arthropoda > Insecta > Lepidoptera > Noctuidae > Atethmia > Atethmia centrago. The sequence continues at coordinate 20,598,931 of HG995374.1, read as the reverse complement.
AACGTTTTAGCTTAGACCTACAAAATATTACTGACCTAAAAACTACGTTAAAAAACAAAGATCAGCTTGATTCTGAAGTAAACAAGTTTAGCAACAATATCCAACAATGTGCATGGAACAACACACCACAGGTATTAAAAAAATTCAAAGGAAATACCTACCCAAAGGAAATAATAGACTTATTATTTGAAAAAAGGACTCAAAGAAAAAGATGGCAGCAAACTAGATTCCCGCAAGATAAAACTCTTTTGAATAACCTTACGAAAAGACTGAAAAGAAAAATACAAACCTTTCAAGATGAGGTTTTGAATACTAACCTACGTCAGTTAACCAGCGATTATACAACGCAATACTCTCTTTGGAAAGCGACAAAGTCACTTAAAAGGCCAATTACACCAATGCCCCCTATCAGAGATGTTAACGGAAAGTGGGCCATAAGCAATGAGCAAAAAGCTCTAAAATTTGCACATTACTTAGAAGAAACCTTTCAGCCAAATGACGGATCTGTAGACAACCTACAGTTTGACAACATTCTGCAAGATCAAAGAATTAAGCTTGTGACCCCGAAAGAAGTTGCAAAGGAAATTCAAATCACTAGCCTAAAAAAATCCCCAGGGTATGACCTTATCACGGGAGAAATCCTAAAACATCTGCCGCGTAAAGCCATCGTTAAGCTTACTAGACTCATCAATGCTGCATTCATGCTAAAGCATGTTCCAGAGCCATGGAAAGTTGCTGAAGTGATTATGATTGCAAAGCCCGGTAAACCACCTCACGAAGCATCATCATACAGGCCCATTTCCCTGCTGCCTATATTATCAAAGCTGTTTGAAAAATTGTTTTTAAAACGCTTAAAACCTATCATAACCGAGAGAAACCTGATCCCTGACCATCAGTTTGGTTTCAGAGAGAAACACTCAACAGTAGACCAAGTACATAGAATTACTAACATCATTGAAAGAACGCTTGAAGATAAAGAAGTCTGCTCCACAGTATTCTTAGATGTGGCACAAGCTTTTGATAGAGTTTGGCATAAGGGTTTGATATACAAGCTAAGACTTATACTGCCCAATGATTTTGCCGATATCATGCAATCATACATTACAGATAGAATGTTTCGAGTAAGGCACGAGGATGCCTTCTCCACGTTAAAAATTATTAAAGCTGGCGTGCCCCAAGGTAGTGTGCTGGGCCCAGTCCTCTACCTGTTGTACACGTATGATATACCAGAGCTGGAAAATAATACTATTGCAACCTTTGCGGACGACACTGCCATTATGGCTACAGGGTCATGCCATATGGAAGCAATAACAAAGGTACAAATCGCTGTAAATAAAGTTCACGACTGGGCACAAAAATGGAGAATCAAATTGAATGAATCGAAGTCACTTCACATTGATTTCACCAACAGGAATTGTCATTACCACCCAATCTTCATAAATGGCCAGCAAGTGCCATACGCAAATACAGCTAAATACCTTGGCATAACGCTTGACGCAAAACTGCGCTGGAAAGCGCACGTTAAAAACAAAAGACAGGAACTAGACATGCGTTTTAAAAACATGCAATACATGTTGATTGGACGGGGTTCCTGCCTATCGATACATAACAAAATGTTATTATATAAGCATATTCTTATGCCAATATGGACCTATGGAATACAACTGTGGGGCTGTACTAAACCGACCAACATCAAAATTATTCAAACATTCCAGAATAAGGTACTCAGGAGTATTGTTAATGCTCCCTGGTATATAAGAAATGACGACCTCCATCGTGACCTAAAAATGGAATCCGTCACCAACATAATCCAAAAATTTGCTGAGGCCCATGAACACCGACTCCACCAACATGTGAACATCGAGGCAATCCAGCTGTTAGACCAAACAAATATAGTGCGAAGACTAAAACGAACAAAACCTTTTGAGTTAGTGTAGTGTAAACAGTGTAGACATATTAGTGACAATGACACACATATAACACATGAACAAAGTGTTTATATTATTATATCAGACTCTAAGAAAGTGGAACGAACTTGTGTAAAGTACAAACAACACTATTCTAAGTTTTAAAATAATTATCACGTTAAAAAATTAAGTTAGATTTAAATTACTTATTAGTCTTATAGGCTAGATTGTAATTAATTATTAAGAACCTGGTTCTTTTTAATAAAGGATAAAAAAAAAAAAAAAAAAAAAAAAAAAAAATTCACCCAAGCAAATATAGTAGCACTAATTCAAATTGAGTTAAACGTTTTCATCTCTTGCTTCAACTAAATATGTAATATTTGGATGTATTATTCGTTATGCCCACAGAGTTTAAAAAAAAAATCCTGGATCGTTCCAAACAATATGCTTCCTTCGTCCCAAAATATAATTTTGATTAGTTTATTCCCGCTTCGTCCTATTTTATATTCCTTTTACGGCCCAATTTTTTTTGTATAAGTCAAACTTACTTTTTTGTACAATCTGGGCCCAAAAAAGGGTTTATTCATGTCATGTATTATTAAATATTTAACATGAATCAACTATATCAAAAATTATAAAAAATGGTTGTATTTTTAAACCTTTTGTTTGATACTCTCATTTAATTGTTGGTTGAAAAAAAAATTCAGTAATTATAATTATCATTTCTTAAATATTGTTTATTACAGATCTGACTGTTCTGTATATCTAAACTGTAGTAATGGTTTATTATACCATTTATGTAAATTTGATGGTGATACTGGATAATAAAGATGATTTATACCTAAATGTTTAGAATTGTTTTTTTATTGAATTATTATTTCAAATAAGTAGGTACATTAGTTTTTTTTTGCTGACTGTATCTTTAAAGTACTTGTTATTTGGGACGAAGCACAACTTCAATAGTGATATGGGACAAAATAAGATCTTTTTGGAATGTGGGACAAAACTTCAGGACGAACAAAGAATAAATCATGATTTGAATGATTAAATAGAAGAAGTATGGCAGACGGGAAAGAAGCCTATTACCCAGAAATGGGTGCTCCCAAGCTGAAATACTGGTGCTAGGATACAATGACTACCTAGCTGACCTGCAGTGGCTTTCTCATTTTCTGAAAGAATTTATATGCAAAACTGCTTCAAAGCGTCGTCGACCACTTTTACGTTCGCGGTTATTCGGAAACTTCTCAGTAAGTATAGTTGACACATAACTTAAAATTAGTAGCGAACTTTTCATGTATGTACCTACTTATACTTATTTTATTTTCAATTTAGTTAGAGCTACATTTTCTAGTAACAAAATAACAATAATAATAATAATCTTTATTATAAAACACACAAGATCAGATGTACAAAATAACATGGTATATCTACATAAAACTACACAGTTCATGTAATCCTGACTTCTAAACTAGGTAGTCCTGTATCTTAGGAGACAGTGAAATATCAAGCTGATAACTGATCCACAAATCAAACATTGAGCAGGTGCTCGATGTATTGTTACAACTTGACATTACCAACTTTAAGGCAATATTCATACTTTACAGAAGGATTCATATCGACGGTTAAAAGGTAATTGGGCATAAGCGACATTTTGGTCGAAAATGAGTTATGAATGCCATCCTACTTAAAATAAGAGATTAAGTAGGATGGCATTCATAACTCATTTTCGATTAAAATGTCGCTTATGCCCTATTACCTTTTAACCGTCGATATGTAACATTAAAAAAAGCAAAACGTCGTGTTAAAAAAAAATACAATGAGTACTTAAGTAATTATAGTCTGTTGAATTTTATATACATACGTATGAACTACAATAAATATAAATAGCTAGGAACACTTCAAATAGAATAACCCCAGTTGGTAAGCAAGCAGAGCTAAGGAAACAGGGCTAAGCAAGCAGGGCTAAGCAAGCAGGGCTAAGCAAACAGGGCTAAGCAAACAAGGCTAAGCAAGCAGGGCTAATCAAATAGGGTTCAGCAAGCAGGGCTAAGCAAACACGGCTAAGCATGCAGGGCTAAACATACAGGGCTAAGCATTTCATGTAAAGTAGGTTGCCAAGACTCGCTTATCGCTTTCACTGTTAAAAAGCTATCATATCGAATGTAGGGCCAAGCCCATAACTCTACAAATCTAAGATGTACGGTTTGTAGAGTAAATGTATGGTTTGTCATAATGTATTTATATATTTAACTTTAATTAACACGGTTAACAGTCAAATACAATAATTAAAGGCAGAGCACACATACTAACATATAGAAAAGAAAATATAAAATTCTAAAATTCAGATAAAAATAAAGAACAATAAAAAAAATTACAATACTTTCATGAAATCCTCTCACAATATTTCTCGTATGCCAGTAAAATCTTCGTCCATATATCTGCAAACAGATCGTTTGTTGGATTAGAAAATGGTTAGGCCTTATAGAGGGGGTTTGGCTCCACTTTAGATCTGATAACTTTTTAACAGTGAAAGCGTGAAAGGTTATGTGAGCCTTGGCAACCTGCTTTACATTAAATGTTTTTGGTAGATCACGTTTTCCAGTTTTCTTAATCATGATTCCTGCATGCGTAACCGATCGTTGGATCAACCACGGCTACTTTGCGAGCCGTAGTCGTCAACGATTAATTAGTTCATTACCTGAGCGTTCAGCTCATTTAACTCATAATTTGTAGGTATTAAAGCGTAATAAACTCTGTTATAAATGGACCTGAGGATCTCACTATTAACGTCATTGGTTCCACTGTGGCGGCATCTACATCGCCACATGCGAACTATGTATCACACTAACGTCACGCAAAATCCTGCATCGTTCACGCAACTATAACAATATATGATATATACAACATCCCGACATCAACCGTCGGGCAGTTGCTCACCAGACACGATACCCGACTGGTCGGAGGATCCTCCCTTTTCTATGGAGGATGAGTGAACTTTACACCCTGTTCCTCATGCCTCTATAACACTGCTAGTTGACCACTACAAACGTCTAGCCTTATCATTTCATTATTATTTGAGAACGGTTGAGTTTCGTGAAATACGAAGATAAAGGGTGGGCATCAGGCTTCGTCAATGTGAGAGGCAGTAGGCAGTAATGTACCTCACGGGCCCGTTGGTGAATGTCACATGTCCTGACGTTTTTTTTCCAAGGAAAATATGCCGTTTTCCTCATGATATTTTTTTTCACCGCTTTCTGAGCAGTGGTGACGGAAAAATTATGATAAGGTGATGAAATAAATTGCACAGCCAAGCACGTGCATGCCTGCGAGCTTACGACCTGCAGCTCGTAAGTAGGAGCCCTTGCAACTGGGCCACCACTGCTTTCAAATGTGCTTATCTACGTTAATCACACAGACAAGGACATTTGAAAGCAATGGTGGCATTATAATTGAAATATGGTTGTTATTTTATCTTTAATAGGTACATTAAGAAGTAATTGACATAGCAGTTTTATTCGTGCTTTTAACGCTAAAGTTTGGGAGTCGAGTTTGGAAATCTGCCAAACAATGGCAATGGGTTCCTTCCCTTGGGGTTATCATCTCCTACGTGTGATGATAGCTTTAAATGACTTGAAATTAGCATCATTTTGCTTCCATAAGTAGGTATAATAAGGAAAATTTAAGTGTATGTGTCAAGTGAGGAGGCAGAATAAATACTTACCAGATTAGTAATTTTTTTGCGAAATACATGCACACACTTACTTATCTGTTTTCCAAAAGTTTACCATCAGAATAAATTAATAAGTAATATCAGCAACAGTTGCGGAGACCATATTCATGTTTTATTTGACTATTATTCCTAAAAAAGGAATAAGGTTTTTAATGGATTTATTTTTAGTAAGGATGATACAAACACAAGCAAGTTATTTCTGCCAATAGATGCTTAAAAAATATCGCCCTTTGGTACGTGCTTACAAAAAAGGTCGGCCACACTGTCAGGTACATGTCAAAGTTATGTACCCAACGTGCCCTATGTTACGTCAAAGAGGGCATTATTTATACAAAATATCGCCAGCCATAGGTCCATGCTAATGGAAAGTGCGTCACCGGACTCTCCCGCCACGTCAACCAAACATTCTTTTAAAAAATAAGGTCATTTTAAAATAGGCCATTATCCATTAGTCCCACCATTATTTATTCAATAGCAGTCCAGAGAGTTTTTTGCAAAATAAGAATATTCGAACCGTACAAAAAAAAAAAAACAGAAAATAATGTTACACTGAAAAGTCATTAAGTCGTAATGTACTCATTAAATATAAATAAATGAGGTCCCGTAGAAAATATATCTCAACTATACGTTAATAAAGGCATATTTTGTCCGGATGCAAATTATCGACGTAAATTATTGTCAAATGTCTAAAAGAACGATTTATACGCAATACCACAGCAGAGTTATTGAAATATATGTCCCAAAAGACAATACACCGATGCGGGATTTGTATCTGCAAAGGAGATTATACCGTATAAAGCTGTGACACGGCATAGATTTGTGTGCGTAATTTGATCAACAATGGAAAAACAACAAAAATGGGTATTACGGTAATACTCAAATAAAACGCAAAGCAAAATAGGAATGAGTCGTTTTGCATTGAAGCATAAATCTAACAAATGGCATTTGCATGCAGAAGTACCGAATACAATTCATTGCGGTATTACTGAGGGCAGGATCATTGCGGAGTTATTCTTGGCGAGGTTATAGGTAGGCTGTAAAGATATGGATCTAGAAATAAGCAATCTATGTAGAACGGCTGGCTGGCTACTCATGAAAATGTTTATGAGCCGATTTGAAATGCCCATGTAGTGACTAACTAAGAGACACTGACAGTCGGGCTGGTCCACAAATTCAAGTTCGCTCAGCGCGCCATGGCTATGCTTGGAGTTTCTTTGAAGGATTAAGATCACAAATTAAGTTATTCGGAAAAGAACCGGAGTTACCGACATAGCCTGCAGAGTAAGCAATTTGAAATGGCAGTGGGCTGGCCATGTTTGTCGAAGGACCGATGGCCGGTGGAGCAGACGAGTCCTGGAGTGGAGACCACGCATCGGCAAGCGTAGTGTGGGACGCCCCCAGCTACTCGTAAATGACGACCTTAAAAAGTTGGCTGGGACAGACTGGATGCGGAAGGCGGAGGACAGAGTGTTGTGGCGCAGCCTGAGAGAGGCCTATGTCCAGCAGTGGACTGTTATAGGCTGAGTTGATGAGTGACTAAGTATGTAAGTTGGCCAATAGATAAATCTTATAATGAAATTATGATTGACAGCTGGTTGCTGAATTGCAAAAAAAGATTTTTTTTTAATTTCGCGGGTGCCGTTCTAGGACTCACCTTATGTAATGCTAAAGTAGAGTTTGACAAGTTCTCTACTTCAAATTCTTAATTTAAAAACCGGGTGTTAAGTCTTAATGTTAAGTATCAACCACTTAAGCCCTCGCGCACGTATAGGAGTGGCGCGAGGAGGCGACACGCCGGGGCGTAACTCCGCTGCCGCGAGAAATCGCAGCACAGCGGACGGAGCTCCGGCGGGATCTCATGGCGACATGGAGAGTACGGTTGTCGCAACTCAGTGCTGGGCACGCCACAATTGCGGTGATAAGTCCCCCTCTTTGAGGAGTGGCTACAGAGGAGCGGCATACGGCTCTACCGTATGCTCCGCCGTGTCCTCGTGGAGGCGATCGGCGGCAGAGATCTCTCGCGTCCGGCCCTGGTTCAGGCCATGGTACAGAGCGAGAGGGCATGGGCAGCCGTCACCTTCTTCTGCGAAGCAGTAATGCTCGCGAAGGAGGAGGCGGGACGGTTGAGGGAAAGGCAAAGTTCGCGCCCTCTCGCCCCTAGCCGCCGCAGGAGACGCAATGGGCGTCGGGAATCCCGGGCGGAATTCCGACCACCGTAGGCGCCTTACCAGACGGTGAGCAATGGGTAGCTCACCGTCCGGTAAGGACCAGGCCCGGGTCGACGGCGCGTTGTATTCGGCGCGTTGTACAAGCGCCTCAAAGAGATGTCGTCAGCACAAGCGTAGTGGTCCACTAGGACCGATGCCTGCCGGGGTCACGGGATGGTACCAAGGGGTTACGGAGGCCCCTGGCAATACAGGCAACGGAAGGAATATGGGTGGGTAAGTAAGTAAGTCAGTAAGAGTCTGACACACCCTCCCGCTCCACCCAGAGCGGAAGAAGTTATTTGATGACTTCCCAACCAAAAAAAAAACTTATTTACAGTAACTCTTCTTTGAATCTTAATCATGTAAAACTCGCTTTGTTCGATAAATGACGTTTTGTTATTACCAGCGTCGTTTTTAATTGGATCTAATTTGCATCACAAAGTTTTTATTGAGCTAACTATTATAATAAAATTAACCGCTTGCTTTAGTGTGTGGCTAAAATACTCCGATAAGGGGTCATTGGTTGTATTATGTAAATACAAGTTGACTTTTTAATGGTCTTACAATACTTTAATACTTAGTTGTAAAATTTTGTGACAGTATTTTTAAAATACTGTCACAAAATTTGCAGTGTCGTTAGTTATATTTATTTAAGACGCTAACAACACCTTAACCGCAGTCACTGTCAGACTGCATAGAAAAGAAAGAGAAGGGCGATGACACAATGCTTGTAATTTATTTCAAAATATGAAGCAATTATCTATTTACTCAAAATTGAGTTGAGTAATCGAAAATAAAAACAACCACGTTCTGAATTCAAATAAGACGTTCTTGTGATTAATTAAATACGTAACGTACGTTGATATGTAATACAGATATTTAGGATTGGAACTCAAGGTAAAAGGTTAGTTTAACGTTAGTTTAGTGTTTCGAGTTTTTTTTCAAGACGTTTTTGGTAACAACCAAGTTCTGAGGAATATATTCAAAATTAACATAATTTTTTTCCGCTACCACAAACTAGACCGATTTGGCATTTTTTTTTTCTAAGACAAGCCTAGTGATATGCGTCTTGTTAGCGCCTTAATTAAACCTTCTCGATCTTTTTTTATTGAAATAACAAAACAATACTGAATAACTGAAACTTGATCCAACAGTTACCTTCATTTAAAAATATCCCATTTTAGAGCTCGTGCAGACTGGGGCTATATCGCGGGCGTGACAGGCGTATTGCTGCTTACAAAAGTCAGCACTTGTGTATCCTATGATTGAATAGGTACTGAGAATATTTCACATTTCACTATCGAAACGCTTGGGAACAGTAATTCTATTCCAGCACGTGCCAAAACAGGTTATACTTATGAGTACATGAGCAATAAATCATTTGTTGGTGTTGTGTGATTGGTGTATCACATTGAAATCGCGATCGAAAGCGTCGTTCGGATGCGTGACGCGTTCGCTACAGAATATTTTATTCCTGACACCTCATCTTTCATACGTGCAATAACAGTTTCTGTTCAGTACCAATGGGAAGGGAAAGCGGGAAATAAATCCAATTTGTACCGGCATATATCATGGTCAGAGCGCAGCTTACGATTTATTCACAATATCGTGCTGTAGGTTGTGTATCTACGTGTACTGGCAGGCAGCCCACTTCAATCCAATCTCGTTGGATGCAATGGCGGCGATGAAACAGTTTGGAATATACATGGTTATCATTCAGGTTTGTTTGTTGAGGTCAAAAATGCAGGTTGCACCATTGCCACGTTACTATACGCAATAATTGGTATAATTGAATACTTTCATTGTGATTATTATCGATAGGTCGAGGAAAACTGTTCCACCGTAATACAGATGATACTAGTACGTGGAACAGGGTGAATCAGTTTCGTACTAACAAACATAATGAGTACCTACCAATACATACCAAACTAAATTAGTAACTACCCTCACTGCTTATTGGCAACTTGAGTTGAATTTTGCATTGTGTTATATTGACTTGGTAAATAAAATTGTGTTTTTTTTTTAATTATTGTTAAATTGTAGGATCTGTAATTTCCACACAGCAGAACAAAGGCCTCTCCTCTAATACTCTTAGATACACGGCTGTCAAGTCTTCCTTAGGCTTCCCTTATTATTTGTCATCCGCCCCCATAAGACAGTGGTATCCGAGATACTTGACTGTTTTTGAACATCTCCAGTACATTTAAAATTAAGGATTTTTTTTCATTTATCTCACTAAATAACAAAAAGAACTCAATATTATTTCTTAAATATATTTTCTGTTAGGTACAAAAAATGTTAAGTTGGTAAATGTATTTAACTAAGGTTCGATTCCCAGACTGGACAAATTGTTATTGGGTTTTTTTCCATTAGGAATTTCTCAGTAGCAGCCCGAATTTGGAAGTTGGTGATGTGGTACTGCCGAGCCTCGGAAAGTACGTTAAGCCGTTGGTTCTGCGTTTGATCCTTCTCCGGTCGTATCAGCTTGCCATCCCATCGTACTATGAGAGTTAGGGAAGGGGGTCTGCAACTGCATCTGCGCACAGACTTGTGCACTATAATATCTCCTGCTCCCAGTGGCGTGCCTAGGGTTTCAAAATAACGCAAGCCCAATAAAATTTTAACCGATTTCAAAAAAAGAATGTTCAGTTTTCGACTGAGTATGTAGGTACCTACGTATCTACGTATGTATCATCGCAATTTTCTCATAAACTACTGGTTAGGTACAATAAATTCTCTATCGAGCATTTTAGTAAGGCATGCCGGGCATTTGGGCTTATATGAAGGTACCGCCACTGCCTGCTCCAATGGCTGGTCTCCGCTGAGACTGCCCACCATGTCCAAAGTATCGATAGAGTTCGATCTGGAGGACTATTATAACCTATTATGTGAAAAATCTAGTTCCACAAATATATCATCACACCTGTATTCTCCGAAGTGTTAGGCAGAGGTATACCTATTAGTGATGGTAATTATTGCTATTTCGCATAAATTTTATGAGCATGCGAATTCTTGAGTCTTGAGTCTATTTGCTAATATGACGATAGTGAATAATAATTAAGAAGGTATGTGAATATTGTTAATATTTGAATTAAAGAGCGCGTTTAATATCGCATTCGCCCTTATGATGTCTCCTAGAGCGCCGACAACGTTTGGTTTGAGCAATTAGAGCTAGTACACTTGTATATTCACACTTCACAGAATTTCGCAACTACATTTCATTTACATAATCAGCCTATAATGTTCCCACTGCTGGGACACAGGCCTCCTATCTGTGAGAGGGAGTGGGCCGTAATCCACTACGCGGGCCCAGTGCGGATTGATAGTTGTCAGATGTCTTCGAATTTTTGGTTCTAGGACATGCCGGTTTCCTCACGATGTTTCCTTCACCGTTTTGAGAGCACGGTTGATGAAATAAATTACACAAAGTAAAGCGCCTGTCCGGGTACCACCTACGAGCTACGACCTAAAACTCGTAAGTCGCGGCCGTTACCACTGGGCCATCACTAATATCTATGTACTGAAAGTTTACCTCTGCCCACATTTTCCAGATTTGTTTAAAAAATCTAGAGCTGTAGTGAAATTTAGGAAGAGCGTTAGTTAATTTCTTGCAACGCTCAAAATTCTTGTGAAATTTGTATTTTTGGTTAAATGATTTTTGTATCTTTTAGATACAAAAATGATTTAACCAAATAGAAATTTCACACAAAAAATAATGTTAAATCGTCAACTTACTTATACTCATCTACTGGCACAACATGAGCCAGACACGACATATTACTGTAGGCTGAAATATTGGCAATCGTGATAAAATCAGTGGCAATGAAAGCCGTTTTACTAAGAAAAGTTTCTAGGAGACCATATCCCTATTCAATGTTGTCTAACCATTTCTGTTTTAAGGTTGCTCTTCGCTCAATTACTAAAGCATAGATACTGAAAAAAATACAAGCATGAAAAAATATTAAAATATGTAAGTAGATACTTAAATCTTCGATGTGTATTATTGGATACTCAATTGGAAACATTTACAAAAATAATAAATAAAAACAACGAAAACCCGACTGCAATAAAACGAACTGAAAAGATGGAAACAAGATGAAAAGAAAAACCCTTTAAGTGCCAAAAATAAATAAATATAGTCGGAGGCAGCTAGGATGTAACGAATGAGTTAAAATTTGCCTCCTCTTTTCAGTTCGTTTTTTCTTGCAGTCGGGTTTTTTTTTATAATTTGTTTTATGTTAAGCTTTGTAGTGTTATTCATCAACAAATTGTTCAGTTAGGTATTGGTAAGTAAGTACCTATCTATACGGTAAAGTAAGGTTAGCAAGATAGCATAGGATAGGTTTTAGAGGAGTGGAGTTTCTTGCCCGTTCTTCTCCATAGGTACCTACCTACTACGCTTTGGAATGGGCAACTAGCTTCATCTTTCTGACTGACTGACCGAACCCTTGACAATTCAAAGCCTGTAATTGGTTTATTTGAAATAAATGCTTTGAGTTTGAGTTTGAGTTTGAGAAAAAAACATTTTTTTGTAGTTTGTGTCAAAATAGTAGACTAAAAGTGTTATAATATAAGTATATTTGGGATTGGATATTTACTAGCTTTTATTCGATACCCATATTATTATAATCACAAAATATGTTTTTTTATTCCCCCTCTCTTTTTGACACGCAGATATGCACATTTTATATCCTATGTCACTCCCGCAATTAAAAGGTATCTAATGATATCTCATATGTTAAAATCTATGAAGCCTTTTAGCCTTTGAGTGTATGAATGTATGTATGTCTATTTCATTGGCACGCGCTGTAGCGTGCCAATGAAATAGACATACATACATTCATACACTCGAAAAACATAAAATTCCTTCTCAGTCGGGTATTGACCAAAAATCGTCATTTCGATACTTTTATATAAAAAAAAGCTACGGACAAAAGGTGAAGACCTATGAGACCTATTTGTACGAATAAATATAAGTAGGTAGGTACGCGAAAGATTATCGGGGATTCCAGGCTCTTAATATTTCATAAACAAGAGGAGATTAACTATCGTAGAAACTGACACTCATCCCGGTCATGTCAATCAAAGTTGTTATTATGTGTATAAAGGTGCTCCCTCACCGCGAGCATTCGCCTGTAATGTAACGTTACAGAGTCGAGCATTCATCAGTGAGTGAGGCGAACTGAACATTACAGTGCGCAATGTCTGTAATATTTTGATACAACTAGTAACATCAATGCTTCTGTATTTTGCCAGTTTTGAAATAAGTCATGACACCAATATCGTTTTCTCTGGTTTTTTTAACGTAAATAACAATGTGGAGTTAATAATGCCGCACTTAGCACAACGACCGCTTCCTCTGACATTGTGGAATCAACTAATCTAAATGCTCAAAATCGAATCTGAAATGTTTACACATTACAGGCGAATGCTCGCCAGTCAGGGAGGCAGTAATAATAAGTGTATTTATTAGGAACAATTTAGGTATATATACGCAAAAGACACGAAGATAACTGCAAAAATAAAATACCGTGGCGCAGCTATCAACGCCTAACACAACATACATGGACGACGTTTGTTCCAGACTTTCACGTCTTTAAGAAAGTCATATTTATATATAATTATTATTCTTAAACTAAAAATTACAAAAGAAAAATCACTAAAAATGTATGTAATGATGTAGACTGGAAAGTGAGGATGCGAGTCTTTGTGAGTGTGTGTCAGTGTGAGTGTGTGTAAGATTTTCAATTTGAGGATGCTAGCGTGAGATATACTCTCACGCTAGCATCCTCAAATTGAAAATTGAAATTCTCTTTATGATACTACAAGTTGCTCAGTTGCATCATAGGACATGGACTTAAGCCAGTCAGTATTTCTTTTTTAATTGTGTGTCTCAGTAAATTCCTTGTTAAGGGGTAAATTTTGATTCTCCTATTTATATTATTATAAAGCTTAGAGCTAATGTAATGCAGTATTGTAAAATCGAATCTGAAACGTTACACAAGCGAACGCTCCCGGTGAGGGAGCACCTTAATAATTATACATTTGATAAAACGTATCTTAATGTCTTGACTTTTGCTTTATTTCTTGTCAATCATATCAATCGTTTTGGTCCAGCTAGACGCTCGTCGTATTGTGTACAATATGTTTTCTAAAAATATATTAATCGTTCTTGTTGTGTACTTTGCATCGAATCTATCACGTAAGTTTGTTTTGTTTATATGTTTTTTTTTTTAATTTATCAAACTCGTTATAATGTTTTAACAGTTAACTTTAAATTGGAAAATACAACCTAATAAAACAAAAATCCATTCGACTTATCTTGTGTTTTCACTAAAACATACTCGTACCTTAGAATACATTTTCTGTGCTCGGTGGATGGCAATAGGCTCGCCCAGATATTTCGCAAGATATGTTTAAGTCAATAAAATCAAATCAAAAGTCATTTATTCAAACTAGGCTGAGAATCAGCACTTTTCGAACGTCAAAGTTACATAAGACAGTCCCCCAAAAACGCTCGCCCTTCACCACTTCCTAAAGCTTTAGCTGGGAAGAAGATGTGGCGCAACAAACGCCCCAGCAGCATACTTGTCTGTTTAGTTATATAGACTTGATTCTATACAAATCGTATGTAAATTAACATCACGAAACACACATTAAATTAAATTACTTGCCATATGTTAGCTAGCACACGCCAATATACCAACAAAACAATGAAAACTGTACTCAAGCAGATAAAAATTACAACATAAAAACGTAATCAGAACTTAATACCTAAATAAAAGCCTCCAGGCATAAAGGGCGTGCCCGCTTACATAAAGCTACAGCTGTAACTCGAAGTGAGTAATGATAAACTAGCACTATCGAAGTAAAATAAATAAACAATTACTAATAACAATAATAAAACCATGGTCAGCAAGATGTCTAATTCCCATGTAATAACATGGAACTTAATCTGGCGAAATGTGGGTGTACTATAGGTACACCTCTGCCCAACCCTTCAGTGAAACAAGCCGTGATGTTTTGTTATGTATGTATGATATTTTTTACAGATGGACAAAAGGAAAAGAAGTTTTTTCGCAATGCTTATCATTATTTAGAAGCAACAGACAGTTTCTATAAGATATTCTCTATACCAAAAACTTTTTCTGAAGCCAAAAGGACGTGTTCTTGGGAAGGAGCCAGTTTGTGGTACCCAGAGAACCAGGAAGAAGCTGATACTGTGATATCCTATTGGAACAGTACTCAGCCCACGTGGTGGGCGGTGAATGTGGGGATATCCGACCTTCTAGTGAAAGGACTATTTGAGACTATTGACGGTAAGTTTTGGAGCAGATTTTTATTGCAAATTAAGACGCTGACAACACCTAAACCGCGGTCACTGTCAGTGTGCATAGAAAAGAAAGAGAAGCGCGATGACGCAACGCTTGAAATTTACTGCAAAATATGAAGCAATTATCTATTTACTCAAAATTGAGTTGAGTAATCGAAAATAAAAAACAACCAAGTTCTGCATTCAAATAAGACGCTCCTGTTATTAATTAAATACGTAACGAATGTTGATATTTAATACAGATATTTTGGATTAGAACTCAAGGTAAGAGGTTAGTTTAACGTTAGTTTGTATCGAGATTTTTCTTTAAAAACGTGTTTTGGTAACGACCAAGTTCTGGGCAATATGTTCAAAATTAACATATATTTTTTCCGCTACCACAAACTATACAGATTTGCCAATTTTTTTTCTTAAGAAAGGTCTATTGTGGTCAATTGGGTCTTGTCAGCGCCTTAATATTTGAATACTAAGTTTTTCAGACATCACTGACATACGGTGTGAGGAGAACATTGTAACACAGACATTGAATATATCACTACATCACACCTATTTTTCCATCGGCGATTCGTTTAAATGCGGCGGGAATTTGTTGTACCTAATCTATACATGTAATTAAATCGTAAAAAAAAATTAAAACTGTACACTGAATATTTAAAAAGAAAGCAATTGCTACAAGATCTGGGAACGATTCTAATCCCGAACATATAGTTTTTCAAATAGAGTTTTCAGCATCACCTACAGAGTACCAGATAGATTTTATTAAAATTTTGCATTAATATTCTCTATAGTTTGTTCAGTGTGTAGGCTATAAATTATCACGCTATTTGCTATGAGGTTGAGCATTATTGCATAAGAA
This sequence comes from Atethmia centrago, assembly GCA_905333075.3. NCBI lineage: Eukaryota > Metazoa > Arthropoda > Insecta > Lepidoptera > Noctuidae > Atethmia > Atethmia centrago. The sequence goes on along the minus strand of HG995374.1, from coordinate 20,582,898 downwards.
TAGAATATAATATTATTTATTTGCTTAAAAACATGATTTCTAAAGATGGTGAAAAACAAAAAATAACAAGATCTAGCATATTTAACATTTATTGTCAAATAAATCTTTGACACTATAAAAACTATGACCACACAACCATTCATGCAATTATGTTCGTATTATTCTATAGTTTACCGCAAATTGTCAAAAGATGAGCCAAAAGGTAATAATATTGCAGATACTTACACATTTAACCTTTAGAATGATGATCATCACGTTATACCTTTATGGAGCTAAGCAATCAATCATGACATATACAGGGTGGATTTTTTGAGATGGGGCAATAAGGGCAGCGACCTTAACCGTTGTCGCTACAAGAAAACGGTCTTAGGAGACTGTCCTTATTTTTTTTGCATTTTGATCTGCATTCACAGTTTTTGAAAAAAAAAATACAGTCAGCAAGAAAATGGGCAATTTAAACAGAAACATTTTTGATGTCTGTGTACAGTCGAATTATTGCATTACTTCTTTGGGCTGAATAGGGAATGAATATAGCAGGTTGATGCAGATTTAACCTTTTACATGATTATCATCCCGCTATACTTTTTAGGAGATAAGCAGTCAATCATGACAAAAACGTACACAGAGAAACAAATTTAAAGCCTTTTCTATCAACTATGGTTATAATAAAACGACATTTATAGCGTTACTTGACTGTTAATGAGAAATCCCGTGTGTTTACAATCTACTGTTATAGTTAAGACTCAAACTAAACTAAAACACAAAGCATTTATTTCAATTAAACCATTTACAGGCACTTTTGAACTGCCAAGGAGTCGGTCAGTCAGAAATCAAACTCAAACTCAAACTCAAAGCATTTATTTCAAATAAACCAATTACAGGCACTTTTGAATTGTCAAGGGTTCGGTCAGTCAGTCAGAAAGATGAAGCTAGTTGCCCATTCCAAAGCGTAGTAGGTACCTATGGAGAAGAACGGACAAGAAACTCCAAGGACACTCTTTTAAATCAACGTATTATGGTTACAAAATATTGTTTACATCATTCATTTTGAAATTATACATGTGAGAACGATGCAAAACGTAAAAGCGTCCGTAATAAAAAGATTACAACAAAAACAAAAGCAATTCAAAAATTAAAGTTAAAATAAGCCGTGGCAGCTAAGAGATGACCAGTCTCTACTGACGGCGCCCGTTCACGAACATGACGCGTGGATTAGCACCATTCAGCTCAACCATTTTGAAGGGAGCTAAATTATCCAACACACGCGCCACCATCAGCGAGACATTAGAGTGAGCACGACATACTCCCAGCCACCAGGGCACATTCAAGTCAATGAAAGACGTATCCAGTAAATGGCAGCTTTATAGTGCATAGTACTCACATAACAATGTGCTGTGCAGCTATACAATACTAAGAGATTGAATTTATACAATGCAAAGAGAGTTTTTAAAATCTTCAGCAACTCCAACACTATTTTCAATACCTGATCAATTAGTTTTTGCGCCCTTGTGGAGCAGGACCAGCGTTGAGCCAAGCATTTTTATCAGCAATGTAATCCCCCAATTTATAATATGCTTGGCTACATAGTGTGCGTTTTATACTAGATTTAAATTTTGTTTCATTCAGTTGAAGTATGTGGTGAGGTATTTTATTGTAACATTTTAAACAGTACCCCATGAAAGATGAGTCTACTTTAGCCAGTCTGAAACCTGGTTGAACTAATTGGTCCCTATTTCTAGTGATATAATTGTGTCTTTCACCTCTTTTACTAAAAAGATGTAGATTTTTCCTTAGGTACATGATATTTTCATAGATATATTGACAAGGTACCGTCATGATGTTAATTTCTTTAAACAGTTCCCTTAGAGAGTCGTACCTGCGGAGGCCATATATGGTTCTGATGGCTCTTTTCTGCAGAATGAAAATAGACTCGATGTCTGCAGCCCGTCACCATAGTAAAATACCGTACGACATAATACTATGAAAGTAACTAAAATATACTAGCCGTGCGGTATCTACATCAGTAAATTGACGGATTTTTCTCACAGCATATGCTGCTGAACTTAGCCGTCCTGCAAGGGAAGTTAAATGAGGCCCCCATTGAAGCCTTGAGTCGAGCGTAATCCCCAGGAAAACAGTTTTATCGACGAATTCTAATTTTACTTGATTCAATACTATCTCACAAATACTACTTTTGACATTTGGTTTTATCGACGAATTCTAATTTTACTTGATTCAATACTATCTCACAAATACTACTTTTGACATTTGGTTTTATCGACGAATTCTAATTTTACTTGATTCAATACTATCTCACAAATACTACTTTTGACATTTGGTAAAGAAAATCTTATGCACTTAGTTTTTTTTCCCATTTAATACTAAATTATTAGCAGTGAACCAATTTTGGACCTGCAATAGGGCGTTATTGACGTCGTCAAAATTTGAGGCACGTCTACTAATTTTAAAAATTAAGGAAGTATCGTCAGCAAATAACACCATTTGTGGTTGGGTTTTTAACAAGTGGGGTAGATCATTAATATATACTAAAAAGAGGAAAGGACCCAATATCGAGCCTTGTGGTACACCCATTTCAAATATGAAGCTAGTTGCCCATTCCAAAGCGTAGTAGGTACCTATAGAGAGAATAAAGCTCCATATACACGGTGCAAGTTTCTGGAATGTTCAAGAGCAATAATCCCAAGCACGTTCAATTTTATTGCCATTCAAGAATTGCATGCAAGTGTTTACATGCGTGCGATTTCCATAAAATGGCATACAAAAATTGAATGCAGGTTTTACCCTTCAATAAATTGAATGCGACTTACATCAAGGCCATTTTATTGCAAGTCGATTATTGCATGCAAGTTTTGCTTCATCCCTAATACATGATGCACGACCTTGTACAACTAATTCAAGTATTGCGCGTATGCGCAAAGATTTCATTAAATTTTATTGAATGTCTTGTCAAGATTTTTTTTACTTGTTTTCTTCGTTCGTAGAGAGAGGCTTGTGGCTAAGTAAAACAGCCGCATGGGTCGATCGATCAGGTTAAGCTACGCTTGCCGCGGTTGGTCCGTGGATGGGTGACCATCTTTTCATACCAAGACCCCTCCGTGCCTCGGAAAGCACATTAAACCGTTGGTGTCGGCTGTCATTCGTGGATCTTTGACAGTGGTAATGGGTCATCAGAAGCCTGAAAGTCTGACAACCACTCTTACCAGTGAGTGGGTATTGTATTACCCAGTATCTAGGTTGTGGAGGTCAGATAGGCAGTCGCTCCATGTATAATACTGGTATTCAGCTGCAACCGGTTAGACTGGAAGGCGAGCCCAACATAGTTGGGAAAAAGCTAGGCAGATGATAATTCGTTCGTACTTGTAGTGTTGAATGCGATTTCATTGCACGTGCAATTTTATTGTACGTGCTTTTTACACTTAGGTATACCAGTTTTGAACTGCAACTAACTTACCCGTATCGTGCAACAATATTGTACGTGTTTTTTAGACGGTGCCAGTTAGTTGCCCTTCAATTTTATGGTATGCCAGAGGCAATAAACTTGCACCGTGTAAAAGGAGCTTAACCGGCAAGAAACTCCAGGGACACTCTTTTAAATTATAATGTTACAAAAATATTAGTTAGATACATCAATCATGTTGAATGTATAATAATATGTGAGAACGATGTAAAAAAAGACGTACACTCAACCATTTTGAAGGGAGCTAAATGATCCAACACACGCTACACCATCAGCGAGACATCTGAGTGAGCATGCCACACACTCAGCCCCCAGGGCAAGTCAATGATGGACGTATTATCCGATAAATGTAGGTCAAAGTACTCACACCTGTGTGCTGAGCAATTATATAATACAAAGGAGATTGAGTTTATACAAATTTACAATGCATAACTAGTCACAATCTTCAGCAGCTCCAACAGTATTTTCAATTAGCTGGTGTTGTGGAGCAGGACCAGCATAGAACCAAGCATTTTTATCAGCGATGTAATCCCCTAACTTATAATAAGCCTGCCTGCATAGTGTGTGTTTTATACAAAATTTGCATTGCGTCTCGTTCAGTTGAACTATGTGGGGAGGAATTTTGTTGTAACATTTTAAACAGTACCCCATGGAAGATGAGTCTACTTTAGCCAGTTTGAAACCTGGTTGAACTAATAAGTCCCTATTGCTAGTACTATATTTATGTGTTTCACCTCTCTTACAAAAAATATGTAATATTTTTATTACGTAGGTACATGATGTTTTCATAGATATATTGACAAGATAATTATTTGAATGATAGCTGTTCGTCAAGAATAATCTGTAAGAATGCATCAGTCAGTGTATTAATTTTGTGCCATTAGGTAGTTTATGCAGGAAAGCGGGCGTTGATTGATTAACTAAAAACGAAAAACTTCTCAAGCAATGGGAAATTCCCACTAAAGGCTGCAGCCTTAGGACAAGCTGCTTCTCACACGGACATAACTGTACGTCGCTTGCTCCCACGTAACCTGAGGGCTAATTCACGTAATTAAAGAAGTTTAGTTGCAGTGCAGTTGCAGTTAAGTTTCGATCAAAACAATGCTTTTGGTATTCTCTACCGCTGTCAGCTACGCTCGCGTCAAGTGCGCGTCACGCGAGCGCAATAACGGCATTCTACTACTGCGCGTCATTAGAGCGTGATTCTGAACGCAACTTGATCGGTATTCTACTATTCGTTTGACGTCTCAAAATGACAGCTTTGAAGTTTCAATTTGATCATCGTGCAGTTTCGGTTACGCACAACATAAGTTCCTCAATATTTACTTTTGTTGGCATCAAATTGTATTTTCTGTGAATGTAAGTGTTTAAAATTAAATATTGTATGTTTATATAGTAAGACATATCAACTACAAGTCGTTTTCAATTAAATTCTAAATGATTTTTTAACCTTTTTAGTGAACATGAGTTTCCAACTGGGTTTGAGGATTTTATCCCTTGCTGCCGAAATAGACGACCGAGAACGTCGCCAAGCTTTCGGACCAAGAATTCCAGAAAACCTATCGTCTGAGCAAAACCTTGACTCGTCAAATAATAAACACAATAGTAACATACATTCCGAAGGAGAGAAGGAAAGATGGTTTCAGTGTTCAGGCAAAGGTTAGTCAAATCTGTTTATCTATAGTAATTTAACGAAGCTGAATAGTTTCTTAGAACTCGCTAATCATTGGAACTACCAGTGAATTCAAAATTCTTCAAGAATTGGGTTATAATATTGTGATAGCCCAATTCTTTAGTAAGGTTAAAGGCTATTTAACATGCTATGACTCTTAGGAGCCAAGCCCAGGTGAAACCATGGGGCACAGCTAGTATTAGAATTAAATCATGCAAAATACATTAGATTTGACAGTAGATATTCTATAAATAATTGGGTGACTTTCAGGTTCTCATAACACTAGGTTTCTTGGCGAACGGGTATTATCAGACTCTGGTGGGTCAAAGCAGGTGCCATGGAGTATCACAACCTACTGTGTCGAGAGCGATCCGGCAAGTCATGAAAGCCCTCAACGTGAGAAACTTATTTAGCAATTATGTTAAGTTTCCCATGACAAGAGAAGCCTGTGACGATATTAAAAGATGGTAAAATTTATATATCATCTTACTTAGGAGTTATTGTTTGTATAATTATTTTAATCTATTAGCAAAATATCTGTATTTTTTTCAGTTTTTATATAAAGTTCAAGATGCCAGGGGTAATTGGCTGTATTGATAGCACCCATGTTGCCATGAAAGTTCGATTTAGGTATGTATTTGAGTACAACTAGTATTCTCTAAGTTTCCTCTTTATAATTATATTCTTATTTACTTTACCTGAGAAGTCAAACCAAGTGAATATACTGAGGCCCAACTTTTGATTATTGTATTGTTATGTATTGTTTCAGGTGTTTGTTAGCTGCACGCATGCTTCACTATGAACTTGTTTTTGCAGGCCAAATAGTGAATGCCTGTGCTGTATTGCACATTAGCTAACAAGGCACGATTACCAGTGCCCCAACTGACACATCAAGAGCGTGAGCAAGAAGAGAGAATGCGTGTACAGCGTAGAACATTTGAAGAGGATGTGCGTGCGGAGAGCCTGAGTATTCTTGCTCAAGGCAATAGGCGGCCAAACAGAGACTTGTTGGAAGGTCGGGCGGTCCAACAGGCTCTTATTAATCGCCTGTGGCTACATAGGAAATAAGGAGTCAGAATTAAATTAAATTATTTATTTTTGTATTTAAATTGATGATAATATTGTAATTATTTTTTAACATACACATCTTTTTTTACATTGTTCTCACATAGGTAATGTAAAATCTGCTTATTTTATTCATCATCTGAAGACCGCCTCCGCCGGCTTCCCTAAAAAGAAAATGCTTGCAGTTTAGTTTCTATTAGGATTATAAACAAAATATACCACAATATCAGTGTAAAGTCGAGTGTGTGCAAAATCGAAAAATGTTGTTATTACCAAGGAATTATTTATATTTTCCAATGCTTCTGCTATGCGGCACCGTGCATCAGCCAATTTGGTTGCTGCATCAGCCATTCTGTTCTAGGCATCGGCCATCTTATTGTAGCCTTCAGCCACAAGCCTTTCGACCTCTATTCTTGATTTTTCTATATTGGCCAGCGTATTTTGAGACTGCTCCAGCTCTGAGGATGGAGGAGGCACTGCAAAAAATAAGATATTTAAAATGTTACTATAAAAATCAGTTAATAGGTAAAAATTAACCTAATAACAGATTTATTTTTTTATATTCCATTAGATTATAGTGAATGATGAATAATGTACATTGTCTACGACGGCGACGTGGATTATAGCTGCGACGCTGTCTGGCTGCAGTAGTCTCTTGCTCACTGTAACAAAATAAAAATATATTATGTTATGTTTTTTAGACTGTTATTTATTTCCTAAATATGACAAGTAAATATAATTACCTTTCAGTAAAACGTGTGATGTTTTGTGTTGTTGCGGGTGTAACATCAACTTCAATAATAATATCTTCATTTCTAAAAAAAAAAAACATTACGACTAGTTGGTTAGTAACGTTAGTTACGCATAGCTTCTCCTATCGTGTTGGCACGACATCTCACACGAGAACTGCCTATTTCTAATAGTTAATGCACAGCTAGAATGATAGGTAAGTACTTGACTAACATTTAAACTTACGTATTAGGTAATGAGGAAAATGTGGGAAGTGCAGGCAATGGAGAAATGGCATGTGCAGGCAACGGAGAAACTGCGTAGGATGCAGGCTAGCAAAGCAAAAAGAAAATACCACTGTCACTATGACCGAGCATAATAAATACAATAAAGATAAAAAAAGGGATTCCATAACTTACCGATAAGGGATTTATTTGCACCTCATTTTGGGGCGTGCCACTCCTCCCCACAGCCTCACTGCCTGCACCAAGCAGAGCAGCGATTCTTTCTTCTAAAGGGGATAAAGAAGTGGGTACACCTGGCCCTCCACCTGTACCCCGTTGATTATGCCGAATCTGCTTGATTCGGTTGAGCAAGCGGCACTTATAGTCGGTATACCACTAAAAATATTACAAATCTAGTTATTTAGCTAAGTGTAATGTACCGATACACATAAGTACAATATCGATAGAATCTAACAGACCTTGCTCCACTGTTTGGGAGTTCTTTGATCCCCATCTGCCTCAGCATTTAATATGTTGGCGCACTCTGACCAAAGGCGTGATGTGAGGGCACTCCCCTCTCTAGATTTAAGTCTGCCACGGGCAAGGTCCCTGTGGCCCTCCAAATATTCTACCAGCAGTTCTATTTGCCGCACAGAAACGCGTTTCCGTGAAGTCATACCTACTGAAGAATCAGGATGATACTTATATGAAAGGAATTTAAACTGCTACTTCCTTAAATATAATTTTATTATAATAGAATACATGCTTAACATCAAACTTTAAATCGTTTAAGTAGGTACAAGTTTTGTAATTGCACTGAGTCTCAAATTTCAACTTTCGCGCTCCCAACTACTCCCAACTTATTTTGTCAGTTTTAGTTTTTTTGCGGCAATGATCACCATCATTCAGCCAAATTTTAGCAAAATATATTTTTTATTGTGAATCAAAACAGAATTGTTTGTTTATATGGTAAAAAAAAGCACTAAAATCGGGACTGGAGTATTATTTTAATATTATAATAACGTTATATTCATTGAAATGTAATCGATTGTATTCGATTATTTGGTACGTAATATTTTTTCTCTCATGTGGCCACACCGTAGGTAACTTTGGTAGAGTTTGGGTGTCGTGCAGTTGACGCGCAGTTCACGCGCAGCTTACGCGCAGTTCAAATATTACAAGAATACCGTTTATCACTCAAACTTAAACTTAACTGCAACTGCACTGCAACTTGATCGGTGCGTCATGAAATTACGTGAATTGGCCTTCTGTCCTGACCCCTCCGTATCGAAAAGTCATAAACACAAAAAAAAAAATAAGTATGTATTAGTTCATAAAGTTTATTTTATTTTAAATATTATTTATTGTCTCGAGCAGATGATACAATCAATTATTTCTTTAAAAATCTCATATTTACGACCATTTGCTCATATTTTCTTTTGTTTTTAGGACCATTTGCTCATAGGACGTTCTGCTAATACGACAAACTGCTCATAAGACAATTTGCTAATAGGACATTTTGCTAAAGTGTAGTAAAGTACTCTTTATATTTTGGCTGCTGAGACCAAAACTACAAACGTAGTATACAGGAAAGTTTTATAAAAATGTTGCTGTTATTTGAGTATACGGATAGAAGCTAGTAATTGAATAAATCTGAAATCGCCAATACGATATTGATCAAGTATGGTGATTAGGTATTTCAGCATATAGTAATGTTTATTTAATATTATTACTTAATTTTCACAGGTAAACGAGTGGAGGACGTATACCATTCTTGGCGCATAGGAGAACCGAACAATTACTTGGGCATAGAAGACTGTGTAATTCTGTATGCGAATGGCAAAATGATTGATGTGTCATGTGACAAAAATAATCAATTCATTTGTAAGAAGACTCTGCAATCTTTAGAATGGAACCAACACTGCAACATGCCAGATTTAGGTATGTTATTAATCCGGCGCGTTGTATTCCACAAGCGCCTCAAAGAGATGTCGTCAACACAAGCGTAGGAGTCCACTAGGGCCGATGCCTGCCGGGGTCGCGGGAAGGTACTAAAGGGTTACCGAGGCCCCTGGCAACACAGGCAACGGAAGGAATACGGGTGGGTTTTAGCCAGTAAGAGTCTGACATACCCTCCCGCTTCGCCCAGAGCTGGAGAAGTTATTCGATGATTTCCCACCCAAAAAAAAAACAAAGGTATGTTATTCATAAAGAATAATAATAATAATAATAAAAGAAAATAGTCATACTACAAACAGCTTGGCAATTTGTCAACCTCAACTATATATCAAGGAGTTCTGCGATTTTTTTAGTTCTATGATAACATATGTAGTTGTTTAGTGACATGTGTTGTTGACTGTGCAAAGTAAAGTTTTGACAGATCCAGTAGCACCAACTGGCATCGATAATAATAATTATAACTATGATTTTTATCTGTAATTTTTATGGTGTACCTACATAATAAAGAGTATTCTATTCTATTCTCAATCCTGTCATTGCTCCAGGACTCGTGTTGCCCGCAAGTTCACGCGACGTCTGTACAGTTGCTTTATTGTCTGTCACCGATACTTTTCTTCTACAGATTACACTTTCAACGTGAAAAGAGGCAGTTGTTACAAGTTACACTCAACTCCATTAAACTGGACTGAAGCTTACAATGTATGCAGCGCAGAACAATCCTACCTAGCAGTGATCAACAATTGGTTGGAAGTAGATGACCTCGTGAAGCTTACAAAAACTGCACCGACAAACAGGGTTGCTGGCAGCTACCTGAGAGGAATGTATCACCTGGGCTTTCATAACAGGTTCAATGACGGCTGGCAGACAGTTAAAGGTACGTAAGTGTATCAATCAACTTTTTTCAATTACCGAATAGGTCAATTAAACTAGCGCCTTCACTACTTCATATAAGTTTAGTGATTAAAAACTTGCCTACTAAAATTACGTCAATTTACGAAGGAGGACTAAACTAAAATTTATCTTCTGTCCTTTTCTTAATGAAATAGAAAGAAAAAGATGCACTGAACTTAAATTTAGTTTAGTTTGTGAACAAGGGAATCGGCACCATTGTCATCATTGCTCGTTCCATACCTATTTCGCACTGGAAAAATAGTAGTAGTAAGTATTGATATAGACGCTGTTAGAAAAAAAAAATGAGTAATTGATTGACAATGGGCGACCAGCGCAGCGGAGCACCTACGTATCACACATAAAATGAGAATTGATCGCAATGGGTGTCATTTTGACAGTTTACCCACATCGATTGCGTTATTTACCTACGTTGTTGAGCAGACGAATTTTTCAAACTTATAAAGCAATAGATTAGGAATATCCTTCATGACTCTGGGATTATGATTCAAACCGTGTTACGCAATTAGGGTGCTGTTGATCAAATCAGGAACCCACACTTAGCAACATGGATTAGACTAACACACTCGGAATGACAATCAATTTAATTTTATCAATTAAACACTATTCAAGTTATGTATTTTGTTGGTTGCTTAGTTGGTCTAGCGCCACAGCTGAGTATGAGGTCCTGGGTTCGATTCCCAGCAATAGGCTCTCCCCTATTAGGCTGAGGACTCATTATCATATTGCGTTGCGCCGTTGCAACGGATTAACAAATTGTATGCCACAAATGCGTTGCGACGACGCACGACGTCGCAACGCAAGAGGGGGCGACGCACGACGTCGACGACGAGGGCGAGGCCGACGCACAATCTATATTGATATCCTCCACACTCACTCATAAAAAAAATGTCGTGTCCGCACGTCTAGCTTGCCCCTCTAGCAGTGAAACACTGTCCGTCGTCGCATCGGAGCTCCGACAACGCAGCGCATAACCCTCCCATTTCGGCCGTCGATCCGTTGAAACGTCGCGTGCGATGACGCAACGCAAAATGTGGCATGTCACTAAAAATATATGTAAAATGACGCAGCGTTGTCGCTGCGGCGACGTAACGCAACGCATTAATGAGGCCTCGCACTTACTTGGGACTTAAATATAACTGGCGAAATGTGAGTGTACTTGTTGGTGGGACCTCTGTTGAACCGTTCGGAGAATACAGGTGTGATAAGTGATCTTGTTGGTATGGTCGAAATGGAAGGGACTGTTAATCCGAATGTGTTACATAATGAGGATTTGATCTCTATAATATGCAACTTTACCAACCTTAAGGCCTATTTTATTGTAAACCATATTTTTACTTGAAGGTGCAAATAAACTATTTTTATTTTTTTTTTATGTAGGACTTTGTTGTTGATTTCTTTAATTTTTAACAGGTACAGGTTTAAATGAAAGTGTTGAATGGTGGAGAAACCTACCGGACGGAGGGTGTCACGACCAGTGTGGATCAATGTTCTACACCGGACGTCTGAACCAGATCGACTGTGGGATGAAGTGCTTCTTTATTTGTGAACACGATGTAAACCAGCCTTCTCTAACCCAATATAACGAAGAAACCATAGTACAGTAATTGTAAATAATATACTAATTTTAATGTAAAACGATGTTTTTTTTGCTGATTTTTGTTTTTGTGATAAAATGGAAACAGCCAAAACCGAGCACACATCCAGACTCCGGGCTGCTACTGAGAAATTTCTGATGGATAAACCCACCGACCCGTGTTATTGGGTTTATCCATTAGAAATTTCTCAGTAGCAGCCCGGAGTCCCGACCCGGGAATTGTACCCCACAGCTTCAGTCTTAGTAACGCGCTTCACATTTCTAGAAAAACGAGGCGTGATGTGTCAATATCGTCCCCGTAGAGCGAAAAATTATTAAGTCGTAAATGACCAAAATGAGATAAGAGGCCTCAAAGAAAAAAAAAAAAATTAAACATTAGATATTTCTTTATTTATTATTTTATCTCATTTATATTTTGATTCAGGCTTATGTTTTGGGACTGGCAATCTTTGGAGGAGGCCTTTACCCATAGAGGGGTTCTTGCTAACTAAATAATACAATATATTTAACATAGGATTAATTAACATTTATGTAAAAATCTAAATTAACAACTTAAATTTAAGAACAAAACTAACAATTTATAATACTAACATAGAATGTAACTTTTTTCCTTTTTGGATTCTGCAACGAAATAGAAGGCTTTTTAATGGTGTGCTAGCTGACAATGGCTGACATATGGCTACTAATAATTTGATGTTTTGTGTTGCACGTGTTGTAATTTGTTTTGCATACTATTGTATTAAATCCATTTTTTTTTCTCTAACGTAACAGACAGCTGTGCTGCTGGGGAGTTTGTTGGTCACTTCTTCTTTCCAGCTAAAGCACTAGGAAGTGGCGAAGGGTGGTGGTTTTGAGGGACTGTCTTATGTAATTTTGACGTTCGAAAAGTGCTGATCCTCAGCCTAGTTTGAATAAATGACTTTTGATTTTGATTTTCTTTTTATTTAATTATAAACCTATGCATGCCTATGTGACGGTAAAATATGGAGAACTTTATTATAAAAACACCTATGTACTATACCGACGCGATGTTTACAAAGAAATAAATTATTTGATTTGATTTGATTTGAGTGATCTTTATGTTCGTTGCAACAATATTTGATGGTAGGATGCTACTTTTGTATCACTTTCAAAATCAATGATCTTTATTTTCGTTGCAATAAGGTTTGCTGGTGGGATGCTACTTTTGCATCACTGTCAAAATCAAAGTGATCTTTATGTTCGTTGCAATGAGGTTTGCTGGTGAGATGTTACTTTTGCATCACTATCAAAATTAAAGTGATCTTTATGTTCTTTGCAATAAGATTTGATGGTGGGATGCAACTTTTGCATCGCTGTCAAAATCAATGATCTTTATTTTCGTGGTTTGCTGGTGGGATGCTACTTTTGTATCACTGTCAAAGTCAAAGTGATCTTTATGTGCTATACAGTAAGATTTTCTGATGCAAATAAAATAAGTGAAGCCAGGATCATAATAATTATGTCAATCAGAGTAAGAGTAAGTACCCAATACACTACCTTGCGGAACGCCATATTTTACATGTCTTGGTTTTGATACATATATGGTTTCTAATTTAGTTTTAGGACATAATTATCCTACAAATGTCAGTGCATTGGAGCCTATTGCCCAGGTATGATTTTATTACCTTTAGGATGTTCCCTCTTATACCATAACTATTTAATTTGTGGAATAGAATCTTATGGTCTACATATTCGAAAGCCTTGGTGTTGTCAGTGTAAATTGCAAAGACTGGATTTCTTTTATCAACAGACGACAAGATGTTAGCTAGCAAGTCAAATAGTGGCTGGCATATTAATCGTAATGTTCTTACGAAAACCATTTTGTTCTGTGCAAAGTAATTTATACTTTTCGAAATAGGCATATACATAGTTATAGATTACTTACTAGGAAATTTTAGAAATAATTGGAATTTTTGCAAGAGGTCTATAATTTTTAAAATTTGTTTTATCACCTTTTTTATACAGGGGTTTTACTTTTTTGAGCTTGTTCGGGAAAATGCCATCAACTATGCACAAGTTAATCATATGAACTAATGGAGGTGCTACTAGTTCTTTGGTAAACTTCAATACTTTTGTGGAAACTCCATCATATCCAACAGTATTTGTGTTTTTAAGGCTGCAAATTATTTGTATTATATCGTCAATTGTTACAGGTTGCATGAATAGTGAGTTTAAAGTTTTATTGTTTATATTTGTATTATTTAATGTGATGTCAGTTTTAACATTATTCTCAATTGTGTCAATTAAGTAACGTTGAGGCTCAGAATGTCAACTTCCCATAATGTCCCTTTCCCAAAATGTCTCTTTCCCAAAATGTCTCTTTCCCAAAATGTCCCTTTCCCAAAATGTTTCTTTCCCAAAATGCCGCTTTCCCAAAATGACCCCCATTCTTAGAATTAAGCGTTATAACCCAACTAAAAAATAAAAAAAACAATAATTATAATCGTCCTCGCTTGTGATTAAATGTAAAGAAATGTAACTACCAACATCATAACTGTTAGAATGTATTATATTGGTCACATTTAGACGATCTTGTTCGTCCAGAAATTAATTGAACTAATTGACATTAACTTAACTAAATTAATTGAACTAGATTATTATCTATTCGTTCTTGACCATTTCCTCCGACATATTATGTAATTAAATTTTATATGATCAAGTTAAAAAGAAATTTAAATAAATAAAGAAAGCCTCTAAAAATCATTTTCTTTGAAACATGTTGCATAAACTAAACGAAACTATCAAGAAAAATATTTATCTCACAAAAGTGGGTACTTTTGAAAAAATATGTATTTTATTGACATTTTATTCTATTCAATGGTATTGTGTATACATGGTATTGTCTTACGTGAGACAGTTTAATTTTGTTGTTTGTGACGTGTTTTTATTAATAACTTGAAAATGAGTGAGGAATTAGACTTTATATGTAACCAAAAAGGAAATCAAACACTAATATGGAAGGGATTTCAGTACAACAAAAACAAAACTAACAAAGACAGTACGTTATGGCGATGTATTAATAGAACCGTATGTAATGCAACATTGACATTAGATAAAAGCAGGAAAATTGTTTTAAGAGAATCAATGCATACTTGTGAACTTAATATTGTTGCCATTAATATTAAAAAAGAAAAAATCAGGTTGAAGAAGGAAGTGTGTGATAATTTAGGGCCGATTCAAAAAATTTGCGAATCTACTTTGGCAGACCTAAGCAATGAGAATCGTGATGATCGAGACTTGATACCAACATTTCGTTCCTTAAAAAGCAATCTTTACCGAGCGCGAAAAAAATATTTGAATACAGACTTGCTAGTACATAATAATACTGAAACAGTTCAAATACCACAAAGTTTAGCAAAAAAGTTTTTAGTACCTATGTGAAGATGGCAGTACGGAAAAAATTATAATTTTTGCCAGCACTATCGCTAAAAAAAATAATGAGAACGCCAGGTTCATACTATGCCGATGGGATGGTTTAAATCAGCTCCAAAACCTTTTTATCAAATGTTTGTATTGCACATGGATTTAGCATCGGATGAAAATACTACAAAAATAGTACCGGTTATATACGCCCTCTTACCAAACAAAACGGAACAAACATATATGCGCCTATTTAGTCTCATAAAAGAGAATTTACAGATCCAAATTAAAACTTTCAAATCGGATTATGAAATTGCCATCATGAACGCAGTTTCGGCGGTTTTTCCGCAGGCTAGAGTGACTGGTTGTTACCGTCACTTCAATGCAGCGATTTGGAAATATTAAAAAAAAAACAAAATTGAA
This sequence comes from Atethmia centrago, assembly GCA_905333075.3. Lineage (NCBI taxonomy): Eukaryota > Metazoa > Arthropoda > Insecta > Lepidoptera > Noctuidae > Atethmia > Atethmia centrago. The sequence continues at coordinate 20,567,461 of HG995374.1, read as the reverse complement.
CGAGAGAGAGAGAGAGAGTAGAGCTGGTCGTAACGTGACTAGAATGAGTGCCATTCTTCCTTTGGTGCCGGCAAATCATATACCAGGCGCATGGAATTATATTTTGGAAACAGCGCCAAATACATCAGAGATGAGGCGTTTTCGCAGTTATTTCGAGTCTACCTGGTATCCCAGAAAATCACCGTTAATATTAAGCTGCGCTGGCCAACGCCATAGAACCACCAATGCTCTACAAGGATGGCACCCACGTGTAAATAGCCTTATACCAAAGAATCCAAATTTGTATTATTTTTTATATAAGATAAAAAAAGAAAGCAAATACTGGGATGGCCGTATACAGGATTCACTATTTAAGCAGACCAACCGCAGAAGAAGGCTCAGAGATATTGAGTTCGATAGAAAATATGCAAGATATTTAAAACAATTACAAGAAAATCATCTCACAATTCAACAATTTTTAAAGAAATTGATATTTTTGAGACTTGCTTTATTTAATTGAATTTCTTTCTAAATTTGATAATAGTTTAACGCTTAATTATCAGTCTGTATCTGACTATTGAAATCCTATTGAATTACTGTGTACTTGAACGTATTAGTTCTAATTAAAGTTATTTTTATAATATGTTGATAATATATAACTATATTTAATTTCAAATTCCTTTTCTAATAAAAAATTGACGAAAGAGTTGATACAAAGTAATTAAAATAAAAAATTTGATTATTATATTGTTTTTTATTTTTTAGTTGGGTTATAACGCTTAATTCTAAGAATAGGGGACATTTTGGGAAAGCGGCATTTTGGGAAAGGGACATTTTGGGAAAGGGACATTTTGGGAAAGAGACATTTTGGGAAATGGACATTTTGGGAAAGGGACATTATGGGAAGTTGACATTTTGGTACCAGGGGACATTTTGGGAAGTTGACATTCTGAGCCTCAACATTAAGGTAATCGTTAAATTCGTTTGCAATGTCCACGGGGTCTGTATATCTCAAATTATCTCTTTTCACGCAAATTATAGGCTCCAATGGCAGACAAAATTTGGATTTATTTATAATTTGCCAGGAAGCTTTTGATTTATTTAGAGCGGTATTTTTAAAATTATTATTTTGTGCTTTTTGTGTTAAGTTTATGATTTTCCTATAAATTTTGGTGTAGTTTTTAAGGACTAATTTATTTTTTGAATCTGAATTTAATCGATATGCCCAAAGTTACTGCCTTTGCTTGTTACTACATGATTTTATTCCGCGTGATATCCATTTCGTTTTCTTGTTAGTTTTAATAGTTATAATTCTCTCCTGAAAACATAATCTATACAGAAGCATGAAATCTTCCATGAAATTGTCAAAAGCTTCATTCGCATCCTTAGCTTCATGTACTCGCGTAAAAGATAGAGAGCTGAGATGTCTTTTAAAAGTAATTTTATTTTCCATACATGTGTCCTGCTTTCTTGTTTTCCAATATTTTAAATTGCAAGTTTTGTTTATTGGTACTTTAAGTATTTGAGATGTATGATCAGAAAGGACCAGATCCACAACTTCAGCTTTACATTCTTTCCGATAGTTATGAGCAAAATTATCAATACAGGTTTGACTTTTTAACCTAGTGGGAGTACAAAGTGCTAGTTTTAAATTGTACTTCAAGTTGTATTGTAATTCAAGTTCTAGTGTAATTTTGTTTCTTTTCAAAACATCAATATTAAAATCTCCACACAAGATGATTTTCTTATTTGATGATAGACAGGTTTTATTTAAAATATATTCCAATTTATCATAAAACATTTCGTAGTTGTGGTATGTAAAAATGTTTTGGGATTCTATAGATACAAATAGTAATAATTTTATAAGGTATTATTTCTACAGCGCAGCATTCAAAGATGCCTGAAACTGGTAGTTTAGCTATGTCCGATATTTCTGTAAACTGCAATCCTACTCTTACGAAAATACCTGTTCCTACTCTCTTTGCATTTCTAGAAAAGAAAGCAGCTGGACAAAAATTCGCACATTCCGAATTTTTGTCCATAAATTTTCATAACCTGTTTGTATGAAATGTTCTGTAACACAAATAACATATGTATATTATAGTTCCTTTGTTAGTTAATTCTACTAATTTTATAGTCAGTGCATCAGATTTATTAATCAGATCAGCTATGTTTTGGTGTAAGATGTTAAGGTAGTTAACGAAAAAACTGAGAATTTGACTGTTGTGTATTATTAGAGAAATCGTGTGAATCAGGTCTTGTAAATCTGATATAACTATATATAAATCACTGTTATTCAATGTTCCTTAGCGTTTGCTGTAAGTATCATATTCATAAGATAGATTCAGATTTGAGTCAAGTAAATATGCATAGTTACATGTGTTTTTATATCCAAGTAAATTAAGTTATTAAATGTTTCTACACGGCTGTTATACATTATGTTAGCATCTATCATATATTTAAACGTTAGTAAACAAATTATAAAATTAGTATGTCTCAATTCTATTAACTTTTCTCTTACAAACATGACTAATTCCAAATAGTTGTGTGTTTTCCGAAAGTCTTCCTCTCCAATGCAAATAAAACAATAGTCTGAGTGCGTAAAGTTTTGCACTTTTCCTTCCATTTTGTGAAGTAATTGTCGCAAACCGCACGTGCGTTTCTTATAATGACAGATTTCACAGTTACGTAAATTAGTTCTTTCGGCAATTGTATATAACCTGTTAGATGTTTCGCTGCTTATCAGGCATATTTTATGTTTTATGGAAGATTGTTCTACAGTTGTTGCGGCTTGTATATTTTGAGTTGAATTAGATGAGCTTACGTTGCTGCTGGTGCTTTTAGTTACATTTGTGTTCATAGATGACGAGTGGCCTTTTTCAATGGTCTGAATAGTCTGTGTTTGTGTCGTCTTCGTATTCTTTATAGGCGTCATTAATGTTGTTTTCACTTTAATTTTTCCAATTTAATTTTTACATGTCATTTCTTTTATTAAATTCTTCATTTAATTTCTTTAAATTACTGTTTTCCAGTGATAATAATTCAATTTCTTTATGCGCACTAGTTAGCTGAGATGTTAGTTAATATTGCGATCTCATCTTTTAATATTTTTAATTGTGGAACGTCTTCGTCTTCGGATATGTCAGGTAAACTACTCGTCGTACAGTTTAATGTTTGAGATATGATGTTGATTTCATCATCATTAGCCTCAGATCGTGTGCGATTCATTTTTAATTGCAATTACGAACTTCAACCCAAATCAAAAATAATTTGTAGTTAGTAATAATAATTATAATAAAATTTATTTATTAAGATAACTTTGATCCATAAACTGACAAAAATGAGACATAAATTAATACAAAATAGTAAGCAGGGACTTGGTTCGCTGCACTAACATCCATGTCAGGGGACAATCGTGCCTAGCAGCAATGGCACTCATGATGCTGTGGCGATTTACACGCAACAGACTAATGAATGACGCGGTATTTTTGCGCCATAAAGCTGCAAAGCCAACTGTGTATGCATCAGCAAACATTGCTGATGCGCTACAGTAACGTGGAAGCCGCAACAGCGCCCTGAACGCATTATTAAATTTGACCCGCAGAGCATTGTACGCCCGCAGCGTGTAGCTAGCCCACAGACTCCCCGTGTACAGTGAGGTGCAATACGCATTAAATAAAGTAATGTTGACTGCGTCTGAACACCGGGAGAATCTGCGCGCCAACATATTCGCCCGAACTGTCAACGCTCTGCGTTCCCTCTCCATATCAAAATCATCATTTAAATCATCGGTCACCCAGTGCCCGAGATACTTAAACCTGTATACTCTGCTTAAAGACTCACCATTCAGAAAAAGTGGTTGTACAGGTGGAGTCTTGGGACCTGATTTAAAAACCATGTAAACAGATTTCTTTACATTATACATGAGACCGTGTGAAGCTACAAAAGACTCACTAACTGTGAGTAGCTTCCAGAGAGCACCAATTGAGGGGGCCAGCAGCACCAAGTCGTCCGCATAACTGAAATTGTTGCAACAAACACCGTCCACATAGCATCCGACATGCATGCCGCTGAGCTCCTCAATCAGGGCGTTTACGAACACGTTGAAGAGCACGGGTGAGCTCAACCCTCCCTGTCGGGCCCCACATTCCAGCCCGCTCGCATCCAAAAGTTCACCCGCCCACTTCACACGGTTCTCCTGGTTGAGATACCAATACCTCAGGAGTGATGCCAACTCCGATGGCACCCCAGGCCCTGCTAACTTCTGCCACAAAACGTCATATGCCACTAGATCAAAGGCCTTACTGAGATCCAGGAAACATGCATACACCGGAGTATGTCTATCCGTATAATACTTGACAGTGTGCTTCAAACTATTGCAGTTTCTGTGGACAACCCAGGTCGGAACCCCAACTGGGCGTCGTGCAAATTAATATGTTTGGAGAAATGTGAGTTGAGCACACTGTCAAGTATCTTGGCAGTTATTGTCGCCAAGGAAATTGGCCTATAATTGGTATTGTCTGCCATATCTCCTGTCCTGTTCTTGGGTGTAGGCACCACCAGAGTTAGTGTGATTTGAACTTGCATCTTGGTGGTTCACATGTACGGGCGGGCAGTTGTACCTCCAGGTCAGACGGAACGTAAGTACAATGTAGAAATTGATGATCGTATTGTGACAGTGACACGTATTGATTGTTTCATGTGAGTGATTGTTTTTACTTTACGGTCAATTGATGGCTCTAAACACAATTTTAATTTAGTTATTGCAATAAATTTGCCCTGACAACATTGTTTAGATGTTGGTAACAATTATCTTGGTTTTTGAATGTGTCTTAAGATGGTGTTGCGTTTTCTTCATGCAGTTTCAAATAAAAAACTATTTCTTTTTCGTCAAATTTAGAAAACCACTTATATCTGAGTATTTGCAGAATGTTATTATGGTCTCTGTCTAAATTATTGATTAAGAATGTCACAATCTGTCAAAGTATTAGTACGTAAACGAACTTACGAACTTCCAGTTTCGTAAATATGAAAGCCACTAGGGTAAACTATTTTCACTATATTAGTTGTTAACGCACTTTAACCATTGATAACACTGCCACAGTTAGTTTATATGTCCAGTTTCACTCTAATGTGCATTACACAGGCCGTAATTAAATTTAACTATTTCTTAAAATTATTATAACAGGAGCACAAATCAATGTTATGTTTACTTGCTAGCGCCACCTAGCGGTTTTTTGATCACTTCATCATCATCATCATCATCATTTCAGAAAGACGTCCAGTGCTGGACATAGGCCTCCCCCATATATAATATTGATCACTTAAGTGATGCAAAATCATCCCACCAGCAAACCTCATTGCAGCGAACATAATGATCACTTTGAATTTGACAGTGATGCAAAAGTAGCAACCCGCCAGCAAACCTTATTGCAACGAACATAAAGATCACTGATTTTGACAGTGATGCAAAAGTAGCATTCCACCATCAAATCTTATTGCAACGAACATAAAGATCACTTTGATTTTGACAGTGATGCAAAATCAGAAGTGAAGTAACTGTGAAAGGACTGTACACTGTACAGTCACGAGCATAGATACCTTACACTAACGGAAGATTAGAAAGCGATTTGCACCTAAAGTATTGATAGATATTTTATGGTGTTACGAACACAATATTATTAAAACCATACTATTATGAAATAAGTATTTTCTCAAAGTTGTAATTTTTATTTCACGACGAAAACGCTTTTGTATTTTGCGTAACTGCAAAGCATTTATGCTCGTGAGTCCAGGAAAACATCGAGTTTCTACAAAATAGATTTTTAGAGGTAGATTTGATAAACTAATTAAGTACTTAAGAAATAAATTAAACAAAATAGTTTACCGTTATGTTTTTTAATCTCGGAAACAGGACTGTAGTGTCAAAGAATAGTTTTTGATTGACAAGCGCCCTTGTTTTGTGGTCTTTAGGATACCATGTGTCTTCCGTTCCATAGGCGTCAGCCAGATACATCAATATAGCATGACTGTGAACGGAAACAAAAAGAGGTAAGTGACAAGTGATTTAGAGGCAAAATGTCCGCCAGAAACGGGAAAATAAATCAATTTGCTAAGTAATAAATTAGGACTTGTTAAGCTGTGTCCACTGTCCAGGGGTAAAATCCGAGTTTGTTTGAATTGCGGATTTGACAGAATTTAGGGCCGGATGTAAAAGTGTATGAGGAAGCCAATGTCAACAGTGAACCTTGATAACAATAACATTATAAATGGTGTTAAGGCAATACTTGCTTAGCTACTAATGCTTGATTTCACTAACACTAGGCGACACCTCTCGGAACTGTCGACCTCAATATAGCCTTAAATAAAAGTTACTTAAATGATTAATTGATTACTCAATAAAACTACAAACCTATCATGCAATATGAAATCATCATCTTCAAGTACTGGAAACGTTTTCAGTGGATTTTTCTGAAAGTTGGAATCTTACAATAAAAACTACACACTACTCATCCATTTAGTACAGTTGACCGCACGTAGATGGTGACAGTTTGAACTTGAGCTATAGTTGTTGCGTTTTAGCATGGTAACAGCGGTCATTGACCCACCAACATTTTCGAGCATTTTTCATTTAAGATCTGAAGTAAAGTCCGTTAACGTCCTGAAAATATCTACCGTGGTCTTCAATATGTTCCAATAACGAAAAACCATACATTGTTTGGGTTCCTACGGAGAGATCTTAGGGAAAGGGCAATGACCGCTATTGCCATGCTAAACCGTGACTACTATAGCCTAGTGTAGTATGCAGTTTCAAAAGAATAAGAGCCCATTTTATACTAGTTTTGTTACCACTGACGTGCGGCCTACCGTACGTTGGCATCGGTAGGTTTTCGTTGGAAGTTGAATAACGCTAAATAATACGACATCGCAATTGACATCGTAATTGTTTATTCACTTTTAACAACAATGAAATAATCAATAGATTAATTGATTTTTGACAACAATTCCCAGTGAATTAAAACTACAATAAAGTTGAACCCTAACTACAATAAAATGTCACGTAAACAAATAGACCTTGTTGTTTTGTGACACACATGTGACATTTAAACTTAGGATGGTATACTACTGTGCGTTAACTATAAGGGCTCCCACACAAAACTGCGAATTCGCATCGCATCACAAAAATCTGCGACCTCGATGTCATTTTATTATGAAAAAATGACATCGAGCTCGCAGATTTTTGCGATGCGATGCGAATTTGCAGTTTTGTGTGGGAGCCCTAACTTCACGCGTGACGCGCTTGGTAGCATTGAATTTTTCAATCTTGTGATTGGTTCTGTTCGTCAGTCGCCATTTTAAACTCTATTCAAACGAACAAAATTCAGCGCTCCCAATCCCGTCACGCATCAAGTTATAATAGTGAACGCACTATAAGTACTCGTACGACGTCGCACTATGGAAAATATAGGTCGGTATCGGATCAAAAATCTGTAACATCATGAATTTTTGTCGTATCGTGATGAAATTTGTCACAAATATACAGTAAGGTTTGGAGATTCGAACGATGTGTAGTTTATAGTGTTTTCTTGTATATCTATGTATGTTTTTTTTTTCATAGAATGAAAGAAATGTGAAAAAAATCACATCAATCACATCATCACAAAATAGTTACAAATTTATTTCAAGTGGAATACAAGTTTGTAATGACTAAAAAGATTAAACTATGGTTAATTACAACAAGCAAAGTAAACAATATATATATATATATATATATATGAAAACAATTTACTAAATTAAAATCATATTACTAACAGGTACATCCTATACTCTGGTTTCAGGGAATGATGTAGCTAGGAACAAATATAAGTAATAACTAAATATAAATATTATTTTTAACTTATACCACTTCAGGATCAGGGTCAGTAAATGTGGGTTCACTTCCAGGTGCCACGTTTAAAAGACTTAGTGCCTCTTCTTCAAGATCTTTTACATTTCTTACGTACGGTTTTCTCAAACTTGTTATATATGGATCTGACGTGTATAAAAGCGTTTTAAAGACATCTTCATTTATAGCAGATCGGGAACATTTTCTGGCATGATGAAATCGTATGTTTCTGTAGTCTTTGTTGCGAGACTCTTGTGCGTCTTCCGATAGCTGTCAGTAGTTGTTTATTGGGGTTTCTAGATCAGATCTTGCGATCTGATCTAAAAACCCCAATAAACACTTTTCATCTATTCAAATAGTAAACAAGATTTGTAAATATGTCTGCCCAGCCCCGTGTCTATTCAACAGTTAGATTGGATTTTTTCATCTGATTGAAACTTCTTTCAAACTGATTTAAATAAAAGGAATTTCATCTTCCGGTAGAATCTGATAGCATATAATGTCATCTGAATCAGGTATCACTAAATCTTGCATTATGTTCCTCACTGATGATGTGCTGGTGTCCCGGCACTTTGCTGAACCCGCTTTTAATTTTAAGGACCAATCCGCATATCGTTAACTCGTGAGAATGTTAGCTTTCTATTACCACTTTTAAAGACAAGTTCTTGAATGTTTCCTGAATTTAATGCATCATGCATATTTTGATAGAATAAATGTTCTTGTGTTGTATCTCTGACCTGAGGTTTTGATGAATCTGCGCTCGATTTTTTATGAGCGAGCTGCATATCACGAACAAATATAGCCTCACCATTAGCGCTCTGAATAATAATTTTACAAATACCTTCAGAAGTATATTTCATTGAATCTTGCATTGTATCTATTATTATATCTAAAATTTATTTAATTTATTTTTATATTGTTTAATTCATTATGATTCAACCTTTTAACTACAATTGTAGGAATTGAATGTCGCATAAAATGATTGTACGTAAGTAATTTATAGTTACTTAGGCGCCAATGATAATAGCATTTAGTAGCTTATTCAGCAGACATTCAATCTATTCTCCTCCTCCACTTTAGAATATTTTTATACATTTGTTTCTTTGAAAAATAGGCGTTTTGATTTGTCAACAAAATCTGTTCCTTTTACAGCATTTAAATAAACGCAATCAGGAAAAAATATAGCATGTTGCATCCAAGGATCATCGTAATACTCCCAATCTTCGATGCCACCTCCACACGAAAAGCACATAACTTTATCGTTTAAACCACTTCCACAGTAAAAAAAACCTGCATCGACCATTTCCATCACCAATCTTCGTTTTGAATCTGCGGTAGCCCAATAGTGTCGAAATGAACAGAATCGAATTTTATTTTTATTATATATTTCATAACGTGGGCTGAAATAATGTTGAAGCATTTTTAAGAAGATTTCGATACGAGTATGAATAAAAGAATAATGAAGTCTTGTTTCTGGTGTTCGCAATTCATAAAGATGTGGTGCTCCGAGTCGTAATGGAGCTGGAATGACCTTTTTTTTTTATGATAATTAAATTATTGCTCATTTCGTTGTGGTGTTTCTATATCTAATAAATTTGTTATGAAATAAAACAAGAAAACAATTACTCAAAGAAAAAAAACATGTATTCTGACATATTATTATGATATCAATAGCTAACAAATTACTTAACTTATATTTTTTCAGAGCATCCCTTATCTTCTAAATTAAAAATACTTTTATTATCAACCCATTTTTTTAAACATGTTACATTTTTTAAAGCACATACATTCGAATGATACACACAGCTAAATATATTACTAGATATTCTATGATCATCAAATAATTTTTGTAAACGAGGACAGTTCTTATCTTCTAAATTATATATTTTATCATGTTTTACAATGTTTTTTAACCACGACACTTTTTCACATCCTTTAACATAAATGTTTTTATCTTCCAGATAAGGTACAATATATCGATTTAAGTTTAAATATGGTATAAAACCCTCTTTCCAGAAAATGTTTCTGTTTCTCTCTATCCAACTTACTTGCAATCTTTCTTTTTTTGTAAGATTGTAAAATGGGAATGGTGGTTTGATTAGTAATACCATAATTTGATTCCCGCATGCTATTGCTATTTCTTTCACGATAAACTCGTTACTTTCCGTCTTAAACCCTTGCACATCTACTATGGCGTTCATAACAATTTCCTTACAATACCACTTAAGGGTTTATATTCGAATAGACGATCGTTGATGATTAGACAATAGGCAGATGTATTTTCTGGTATATCTTCAGAACTTTCTATTTCCAGTCTCACATCTACAGCTCCTGTTTTCAAGGCTTCGTTCTGTCTTGAGCAATCAATTATAAATAAAGGAGCCTTTTCTTTAAATTCGCTTAGACCAAGCATTGGTTCAGACCGGGTGTTATAATAAGACTGACGAAATTTGGTGAACATTTCATATAATATATAATACTTATCTTCAGAAAATTTTGCATTCACCGATTCGTATGGATAATATTGAGAATTTAAAAAAAGAGTAACATTAGTTAATTTACAATGGTCAAATATCGAGCAGTCTTTACTTTTCATATTTTTTCTATTTGTCTGCAAACCAAAGATCACATACCTTGGTTTTTCGAGTTGTGAAGCAGTCTTAATAACCCAGGAATGTTTTGTAGTTCTAGGTAATAAAGGGTATTCGTACAAGTCCCAATTTCTGAAGGCTATTTGAATAGGACGATCCTTTTCTAAATGTTTAAGTAAAGTTAATCTTTCCCGATCTGAAACTTTTATATGAGGCATACGCCATTGCAGTCTCTCTATATTTACTTCAATGGAGTCATTATTATCAAGTATTACACTATTAAGATTCGAACTGCTTCTTTTAAGTATAAGTTCATGTTTACAGTTAACGATAATTTTATTATAATCTTCCGCAAATCCTAAAACTTTATTTAACGGTATAAGGGCACTAAAAATACCATCATTATCTTTCACCCCGTTCAAATTCCAACCCCAAATAGCAGCAGCCTTACTTTCCCCCTCGCTCATTGACACATATGATTTAAGAGTTGTAGATATACCTGCATTTTTTATTCGGTCCACCTCTACACCGTTAATTTCATACCGAATATCTTGAAATAGAAATGATATATGATTATTGGTAAAATTAACAACCTTTCGTGTTAGTTTTCCTGCTCCATCTTTCGAAACCGTAGTGGCTCGACCCTCAACGTAAATGTAGCTGGCTGAAGGTAATACGTACAAATCTTGCTGATTTATGGGTATACGTATTTCATCATTTTCATTGAAACTGTTGCTATATGGATTATAAGTATGAGTTTCATAACTCACTATAGAGTTGTCAAATTGTGGTAAATCATTCACTTGAAGAATGCTCATAATTTAAATCCCAAAGCTCGAAGAAATAATTTATTATCTTTAGTTATTTTTTTTATAGTACGTATAATATGTCTTCGTCTTTTGAAGGTACGAGAACGAGTAAAACTATTAACTTTTCCAGTTGATTTTATATTGTAAACTATCATTTTTTTAGTTTTTCTAATCTAATTGACATTCATCTCTTGTGACAGATAATGTCAAAGTGTTGTCTTATGTAGACGACACCTAACATTTAAACCTTTTTTAAGTGAAGATCTGATAAAATCTTGCTTTTCCAAAACTGTTTAAGAAATTTAATGCATAAATGTCCGCAATTGAATAAATTATTATTTTGCAAATTATTGTAATTATAATTAATATTATTAGAACCTACATAGCGAACAAATTCTATTGGAGGTCTCAAGTTGCCGTAACTGTCAAAGTACTCAACATATTCGTTTAAAATTACATAGGCTACCCAATGTGTACCAGAATTTTTAGAATTATCTAAATTTATGATTCCACACTCTTTAAATAACGGATACTTCGGTAAGGTATCCCTCATATACACCCCGCGAAAATATGGAACGTCTTTTGTAAAATATATGATATCTATATTGGTAAGAGCACGATTAGGTAGCCTATGGTTTAGTTTTTTTTCTTTAAATTTGTATATATTCCAAGTCCATCTTTGTAACGGTTTAGCCGCAGTCCATTTCCAATACATACACCTTCTGCATTCTTATAATGAGTTTTCATTTCATCCAAACGCTTTTTTGCAACTCTATATTCATTTATGGTTTTGACGATTCCAGCAATTCCACTTGCAATACTGCCAGCAGCAGACAAACCAGCAAATATTGGTATTAAAGGTAGAACACCGCCAGACTTAGGAATTGGTATGATACGTGGAACCCTGGCAGATGAATCACGATTCAATTCTCTAGCAGCAGCGTAGGCCAATTCTATTAGTTTTTTCCTACACTTCGGTTTAATTTTTTTAATGCACTTTTTGGTATGGGTGACTAAACTTTTAAAGTTTTTTTTTAGTCCAGCTCCAGAGCTTACTTTTGTTAACATTATATTATTAACTAAATTGGCAGCAAGTTTTTCTCCTGTGCTTGCATCGGAAGATAAAGCACGCTTTTTTGCCATACTTAATAAAATTATATCTGCTTTGTGACGATCTTTCAAACTTTTGGAATTATTGTATGCAATATCATGATATTTACAATATTCGTCTAATTTGTTTACACCTCGATTACCTCGAGCCAATCTTTCACGTAATTTAGTTCCTGGGCCACAGTAATTATATCCCGGTAAATGGAGCTCAAATGGTAAACTATTAATTAAATTATTGACAAGTCCTTCTTCCTTCATGTACACAAACAGAATGGAAGCATTATCGTAAAGCATGATGTTATATTGATAAAATCACTCATAAAACATTGGTATCGTTAATCCAACTATTTTCGCAGGATGATAACCCCAACCATTTCACGAAAACTTTTCTGCCTTTTCGTTTTATAACTTTTTCAACAAGGTAAATGTCGGGATGTTTAGTTTTTTGTAATTCTTGATCATAAAAAGCTCCTAAAATAGGTTGCTGTTTAACATCTTGTAATAAATACGTAACAGGATTTGTGTTTTGAACTTTACTGATCTTGAATATCTCTGTTGACCAATTAGGAGTGTACCCTTTTTCGAAACAACCTTTATGTTTACTTATTCGAACAAAATCGCCTGTTTTAAACATAGGACATTTTGTAATCGTTCGATTTTGATTTAAATATCTCTGTAGTAGTTTAATTTTGTTGCTATGATTAACTTGTGCAGGTGGTAAACCAATTGTTCTGTGTATGGTATTATTATATCTAGTAATGGTTTTTGCAAGTGTCCCGTCAGTCCATTTATAATCCCCCTTGAAACTAAATTCCTTGAAAAGCTTACTTTTTATCGTCCTTATAAATCGTTCTACAATTGAAGCCTTTTTCGTTGAAAAAGTGCAGTAGTGGTTTATAGAATTGTTTACTAATATTTTTTGAAAACTTTTATTGTAAAATTCTTTTCCTAGATCTGTTTGCAAGTTTCTAGGGATGCGTTTTTCTCTACTCAATAATGTACTAAAAGCTTCAGATACAGCTTCTTTGTTTTTTTGTTTAAGTGGAATAGCCCAAGCATACTTAGAGAATCCATCAATGACGACTAAAATATATTTGTTGTTGTTGTTGAATTTAGAGAAACTTTGCATATCCATCAAATCAGCTTGCCAAAGATCATCAATATCTTTTAATATTACATGTCTTCGAGGAAAATGTATTCTTGCACTTCTATGTATTTCGTTTATAATGTCTCTTTTCACTTTGCTCATTCTTTCAACTGTCACTTCTAAATTACAAAATTATACTGATATTCAGTTTATATGATGAGTCTTTTTATTCTTTTATAACACCCGCTTCTTTTAATTCTTCAATAATTGATAAGATTTCGTTGTCAAGGTTAGTATTACCTGCAGTTTTAGATGCGATCAAAAGTTTAAGCCTGTCCACTAATTCATTAGGATCATCCCAATAAACAAGTTCGGTATTTTTTTTATATTTTTTAAGATACGGCAGACCAGCGCCTCGTTTTTGTTTAGATTTAGCTTCTGTAGGTTCTTGTAAGCGTTTACTAGGCTCGGGAAATAACGGTTTGATCACTTGAGAATATTTTAGACCCTTATCACCTTTAACTTGACCTGCAGGGTCAAAGTCTCTTTTATGAGCATTAGTTGTGATGAGTATTTCTTTGTAAACTAATTTATCTTTTAAATTGACCAAATTTAAATCAGGCTTCTTGCGAAGCAATAATTCTTTAAGACCAGGTGTTATTTTAAACTGTTTATTAGCTACGCGAATAAAATACACTTTATCAGAGTTCTGGCGAGTGGTAGAGAAATTAACTATTGTATTTCCGATCATATGCTTATTATTATAACTACGTACGCCAAATGGTATATTCACATCATCGTATATTTCAAAGATATCTTCTTTTTTCAGCGACACATTATTATCATTTTCTGATTCAGAACCTTCTTCATCTTCTGAATAAAATTTTTCTGACAAGCTCGACTCATTAGATGATTTATGTTTGTACATATCATGAGATTTATCACACAAAAATATTTTTGAATCTATAGCAGTGTGTTTAATTTGATCATCATAAGTATCTTCATTTTTTATTGTAGCAATTGGTTTGTTAGCTACTATTGCATTAAGAGGGTCTGCTAGAGGCTTAAAAAAATATTTCAGATGAGTGTCGGTGTTAAACTCATAATCTTTCATTTGTTTCACTTTTTCCTTTATAGCGTCTGTAGCCTTTATTAATTGATCTGTAATATTGTGGTCCATTATACGACTTATATTGAGAAGTATTTATGCTCAAATGATTTATAATCTTGCAGTCATAATTTATATAACCATTAATCAAAATAAATAAAGTTGTCAAAGGACTGTCTAATGCCTTTGTTTAATTCACAATCCTTATTAATAGTCAAAAAATCATAAGGATGTATCCAGATTTTAGAACACAGATCTTTGAACTTAGACCACTCTATATCAGAACTAACGTGCTCATCGTATATATGTTTCATGTTAACTTCATCTTGCTTGAAAATTATCAAAAAATTAACATTGTCACGTAATAACTGCTTTGGTATTTTTGAATACGTTTGAGATAAATAAAAACAATCTATACTTCTGTGTCTGCCCATTGTAAAATAATTTCGTATGTTAATTTGCTTTTCACAGAATTTGGTAATGCATCGTTAGGATGAATAACTTCATCATCAAAATTAAATATAAAAAGTTTTACTTCTGGCACTTTTTCTAAAATCTGTTTTAGAAAATTATATTTTGGTTGAAAGCTAGTCTTGGAATACAAGTAAACATTTTTAAACTTTAAACCATTTTCGTGGATTAACAAACTAATCATGACGTTCGTTTTCCCGCAATTCGAAGGGCCACATATTATACATCTTATATTATTCGGCAGAAGAACACTATGCTTTGGGTGTAGCTTATTTTCCACTACCTCAATATTTTTAACTTGTAATGAAACTGGTTGCTTGACCCACTTCATGTTTGTATCTGTCAGAAAAATAATAAGTTCTAGTGTTTATAATGCTTATCAGGAACGGAGGAATATTATTCAGGAATTGTAACCCTACTAATAATCAGATCTTAATTAAAAATAATTAAGATCTGATTATTAGTAGTTTGGTTTTATCGACTAAGTTCACGAATAAATAAAATTATCGTATATACTCATATAATATCTATACAAGTCATGTTGACAAATAGTACAAGTAAATATGTATGTATTAAATAACAACATAATTATTTAATTTTATATAATAATTGACAATTCTGGATTATACTGCACTAACGATTAAGTAATACGTATACTATAATATTGTATTTATATTAAAATATTGTGGCACAATGTCCCCATGGTAATGTATCTATTTGATTTGGTAGTATCTGCCTCTTGTCGTCACTTTTATTGATAACTATTTTATCTACTTCTTGAGAAAACAATGCATGCTTTATTGATTTAATAGTGTTAATTTTACATTTATATATTTTGTTACTCATTAATGCTTTATTATAATTATATAAACGTAATCGCTTTGTTACATACTTGGTTACACCCTTAGCTTTCTTAATTTCTCCGTTTAAACTGTTGATGCAGTAAAGCTTAGCCCTAAGCCCAGTAAATTGAGTAATGATATCACCCCCAAGCTCGTCTTTAAATAGGCCTGGAATTTGTGCGTTGACTCTAGGCATATGATAGCTATTGTTAACATCGAAATTACTAGTATCAAATTTAAATATATCTTCTTTCATGTCTTGATATATATCCGGAGTCTTAATAAAATAAAGTAAACTGTCTGTATCTGTATAACAGAGCCTTGCTTTATTTGCATACTTATTTTTGATATAGTCATAGTGAAATTTGTACAAATGCTGTTTTGCATATTCCAGAAACGTAAAGCCAATATATATGGGTTTGTCAAGTAATATTTTTTCTGGACTTAAGTGAACAGCAGCAAAGTTTTCCGAGAAAATAGTAATATTTTTCAAGTTAGGTTTCGCAATTAATTTCGCAGCACTGAGGCTTTTCTTTGTTTTGTTGTTTGTATCATTCCATGTTGTTACTAATTTGATGTTAACTTGTTTTCGTCTATTTTCAATAGTTTTTCCAAATATAGCATTGTTCAGTAGTTTAAAAAGGTTTTTTTCAAAGGGTGAAGATGAAGCTTGACGTAATCGAGTATTTAAGTTAATATATTTTTGTAAAAACTTTTCTTGCCTAAATGTTAGTATACGGTGAATCTTTTTTAAAACAAGCCCGTTCTTTATACATTCTTTCAAATGAACGTAATGTATAACATATTTAAATTTATCATATAAATTTGCAATTAATTTTGGGTTTTTACCCCCCGGAGGAGTAAATTTTTCTACTGCAAAGGGTAAATCACGATGAGCTTTATGTAAGTAGTCCGGATAAACCAAATCAACTTCTAAGATATATCCATAATTTCAATCATCTGGTATGCTAGTTATATCCATTGTAGATATTTCTTCAGGTAACAGAAATCGGAAATCAGATATTGGTAATTTTTTTGTCATCGCATAACCGTACAGATTATTGCAGTCAAGATATATCAAGTAAGTTGATGCTTCGGAGACATTAAAATTAGGTAAATATTTATTATTAGCTTTTGCATTGCGAAGAGAGCACTGTGCTAAGCCTCCACGTATACCCTGTTCTAAAAACTCATAGATCTCTATATCACTAATTAATTCTAACTGAACCTTTGTAAACAACAGCATCGCATCCCAGCTCAAGCTGGGTGCAGTGATATAATAAGCTGGATCAAGGTTATAATATTCCAAACAAGTATACCTGAATTTTTCAAATATATCACAAAGTAACAACACATCTGTTTTTAAATACAAATCTGTATATTCACCAAGAGATTTAATTCTAAAACTTTTCCATATGTTTTGTGCATGGTTATATTCGTCATTGGTTATATGTTCGCATTTTAAACTATTGTAAAAACATTCTTTCGAAGGAAGATGATTTTGTTCGTATTTCGAAAAAGAATCTATATAATCATACGGATAAATACCTTTTTGGTGCAATAATTTCACCAAGTTTGTTTCGTGGAATTCATTTGATAAATGAATGAAGTCATTATCACTTAAATTTTTAGATAAGACGTCCAAACTACTGTTAAGGAACTGGAAGGAATCAATAAATTTTATTTGAACTGGGTGTGACGTATTATTGTTTTTAATAACTTTAGTAACAGACATGTACTTTTCTTTAGTTTTCGGTATTATTTTAAAATCACCTTCATACTTTGCTAACTCTTTGATAAATAGATGGCAATCATAACCTGCCAAGTTATGAAAAAAAACTGGCACGAATGGGCACACTCGGTACATTAAATTACAATGGGGATGTGCAGCACCCCGATATTGTGATGTTACATGATCATGATCTCTCACCTTGTCATCAAGTAATAGCTGTTTACATATATGACATATAGTGGCATTATTAAAGCTGTGTTCTTGAGCTAACGTTAAGGGCGACATAGGTTGTTTATTTGATAATATATTACAAATTACTTCTACATCCCTTAGCAAATTTTGAACAAATATTTCAACACAATCTGGTCCTCTATACGTAACGTACTTATTTAAATGACGATCATGTGAGCAACAAATATAGTAACCAAAACTAGAAGGTTCGTGAACTTTGTACATGCGAGTACTCGGCGTTATAAATTCGTTATGGTTTAATAGAACACTTTCAAAGTCTGCATATATAACGAAGTTAATTTTTTGCTGCCTTTCATAATTTTTAAATTGTAGAATAGTATTTTTCTGTGGTAATATTGTTAATATTTTGTTACACATATGTGAGTTGTACTTTATTTCACTTGCGAAACATTGCAAACATAAATCACATAAATACATTTTACCTTTATGATGAGTGATTTGCCGTTTAACCAGTCGCAAAAGACTTTTGATTAAGCAATAGTGACTTTTGCCATTTTTTTCAATATATAACAAGTTTATATGATTTCGTTTTCTTGAATTAGTCACATATAAAGGACCAGTTACAGTGTTTTTGTCTAATCCATAAATATTAACACTTATGTCAATATTGTTCTTTTCAAAATTTCTAATATCGGTGTATGATGGTGGAAACGTCATATTATCTATATTCAGCACTGTGGAGTAATGCGGATATGAATTCGGTCTGCAGGCATTACTCTTTTGTGGAAATAATCCTGCCACAATACTCCATACGAAACAGTGATCATCATTGTTCTGTATATTAATACAACTTTTTGAATGTTTCACTACATCCGGTAACTCTATATACGAGCCACCCCTCAAAGGATTGTATTTATTAATATTAATCTCTAGATGACTCATGAAGACACAAGTCCAACCAGATTCACAGTGTTTAAATTCAGATAGTTTTCTTTGAAATGTTTGTATAACATTTAAATATAATTCATTAATTTGGGTACTGTGATGTATTGATACATACTTTGTATTAAATGATTTGAGTTCTTGGTCGCCTGACTTTGGTAGAACAAAGTAAGCAAAAAGTTCGAAGTTCACTTTAATACAAATATGTTTTACAAGACAAACACTAATTACATTTATGACATGTTTCTGATTATCCTTTAGGAATGCCTCTGGTGTGAGGTACTCTTCTGATGGAGTAAGTCTGTATGTAATTATTCTATTTTTAAACGCCGTAGCAATTATATCAATATTCTCAAATTCAGATTTTAATAGGCAATTAGATTTATGTAAATTCGTTCTCAAGTGATATTGGTATTCGTTTTTAGGTATTTAAATTTGACAGTATACACAATTCAATAAATTATTAGATCTTGAGATGGAATGGGGTGTAACTGCAAACAAAAGATACAACATATACATTAATTATATGTATTTATTGCAAAATAAAACCTAAATTACATACCTAATACCAAATAATAATCACGGGAGTAAATATACCAGTATATGCAAGTACCTGGGTAGAATACGTTAATATACGATACCTAGGTAACTACTGCAATTATGAACTTTAACAGTGTTACATATTACAAAATGTTGTTTTATATTAGACAAATGTTTAAATATGTTGCTGTCACTCTTTTACAATATAAAAGAAAAAGGTGACAACAACAGATTTAAACATTGTCTAAAGTAAAAACACCATTTTGTATGTACCTATTTATCCTAAAAAGTAAAACTTAAATTACGTACACGATGCAAAGTAATAATCATAGTATAATGATGTGGGTAAATATGCAAGTTAATAATTAACTAGGTAACGAATACGTTAATATTCGATACCTAGGTACTAAAATTATAAGTACTAAAATTAGTAAGTAAGATACACACAATAACCTAATGCCCTTATTACACTATACTGAATGCAAGCGTTCCTAGCACTCTGTATATTCAGAACATAAAAAATCAGGATAATTTTTATCAGTAAGATATTTTTAAATGTTTTTTGAATGCTCAGTAATAATTACTGATAAAGGTAGGAGGGCAATTGCGGAACTCTTTCCTGGTGGCAATTATAAAGTTAGATAAGTGTTGCCACGCGTCTGTATTTTGGGCAGTACGATTTTTGACGCATACAATTGCATGACGCCATCTATTCAAAGGTTGCACCTTCTCTATTTCGTCACAACTATAAACTTTCAGCTCTACATAGTGTGTTCCCTGTTTAAAATCAAACGTTTGACGAGAATGACCATTAGCAAGTCTTCTACTAACGTAGGATTGTAGCTGAGGAATTGGTTTACCCGGAGTTGAAAGCTGTTCCACAGCGTCGTCTTCACTGTCGCTCCCGAAGATATCACGGACAGTTGCCTTCTTCGGAGCAATCGGCTTGATAACCGGCTTCTTCTTACTCCATGGTGAAGACTGCGTATTACACAGGGGGGCAGGGCTCGCTCGTGATGTACTCGGTGCTGACGGTGAGCACGACGGGGAGGACGCTTGTTTCCTTTTTTTTGACCTCTTCTCAGGTTCACGCTGCTGATGAACTTCGTCGTCAGATGGGAACAATGCTTCGGCATTTGCTTGGTGGGACCTGAAATGAATAATAAAATACGATTAAAATTTCAGTCAATAACGTGAGGCTTGCATTTTGTAATCATTATGTTTACCTACTTATTCTGTACTGTAACAGATTTTCATGAAATAACATAAATGTGGAAACTAACAACAATAGAAGTTAAGGAAACTGAATTATATTATATTATATTATATAGTATATGTACGCATAATGTGAAGTTTATTATAAAGAGACACATGTTTATTGAATAGAATATACGCCACATATCAAAATGAATAGATGTAATACTTATATAATCGTTCGTTTCACTGAAGTCATTTCAATAACACTGAGATGACACTGAGATATCACTTTTTGCATCCAAACGAATAGAATATTATCTTATTTATGTACTAGAACGAATTACAATTGAGCTCTAATTATTATTACACATATAAATGAATAAAGAAAAAAATAATTATTATGACTTACATTTTTTTAATAGTGGTTACTGTCTTCAATGTTGATTCAGGCCCGGGGAGGAATATGTAATGATGCTCCAGATGGCCACGTCCCGATTTAAATACCAACAAATCTACGTAATTTTTAACCCATAAAAGGAAAGTGAGACTTACTGAAAATCCTGAGTCAAATCTATTGTCACTAAATAAGGGAAATGCTTACCTAGCTTTATCATAAGTAGTTCAATTCTCAACCTTAACCATACGCAATAGAGATTAGTACTTAAAACATATATTTCCATTGCATGCTGCAAGGGCCCGTTCATTAATTACGTGAGAAGTCGAGCCAAATTTCATGACATCTCACCAAAGGCAGTGAATGGGTCGAAAAAAAAATCATCAAAATCGCCTCACGTAATTAATGAACGCCCCACTAAGTAAGCGCCGATACTAGTCTTATACCCTGACTTTACTTTTCAATTAATATCGTGATAAATGTATGAGAACACCGTCAACGGACAAACATACATTCGGATCTCTCTTATTAGTATTGAATTATTTGTAAACAATGCAGCGCTGGCGCCGATCCGTCGGGGGAGTCCTGTTACATCAACCTATTCATGTATAGTTCTGGGAATGATATAAAAAATATTTGATTTTCAACCTTAAGACAAGTTTAAAAAAATAATATTTATGTATATAAGTGGTTAAAGAGAAAAAATATTTTAAATCGAATTCTCAGTCAGGTTGGCTGGGTGGATATAACTGTTATGTCGGTAAGAAAATATTTTTTATTATTTTTATTCAGAAAATGTGAAATGATTATTATTTGTTTTTGTTACTTTTATTCATTCTTATGATGCTTAATATTCCTCTATACTTTTTGTAGCATTCGAATTAATTATTATTTTATTATTATTGTATCAGAAAATTAATGCATCGTGCTAGAAAATTATTATGAGTTATTTGGAGTATTGATAATACAATAATTAATAATTCATTTTTCTTATATTTTCAGGATTCTCAAGATCTATTCATTTTCTCCCCTATGGAAGCTCGGCTAGTACAAAACGAGGTTGGCGAGGAATCGTCGAGGCGTTTGAATCTGAATCTGAAGAGGTCTAACGATGGTACTCATTACAGTTTTGTGAAGCGACCTTTAAAAGGGTCAAAGATAATCCGCATCGAAATATACGACGCAAAAGATTTTTCCGATCGCGAAGAAAGTTCATGCAAATGCAAAGCCGATTTGTGTGTGCAACATGTTGTTAAAAATACCACGATGGATGGTATATACCAATCAACAAAGGACCTCATGTTTAGGATCCAGGAAAATTTGGAAAGTGTTTTTTAATGAATAGATAATAGATATTTACTTACCTGATACGGATACTTTAAAAAAAATTGTAACCTTATAATAAACGCTTATTTAAAAAAAGATAACGTATTTTTATTCAGTGAATACTAGCAGTTGTGTATCATTAACCATTACGTAATAAACGTATTAGTACCCAAATGTATATCATCCTAAATAGATATTGAAGTTAAAAAAAGGGTTTATTATTTAACCACTTTAAAGTTGGTGTGTATCACAATAAATAATTTGAATTTGAATTTGGTATGATGTTTTTTAATAGAACATGTATGTTAAATGCATGCATAAATAATATTCGGTTGGTAACGAAAAGAACGCAACCGACTTCCATATAAAAACACAAGCTCATGTAGTCATGTTCACAGTTCACGTGAAGCACAAAGCCGAGCGCCACACACGATGTTAACATTACCACTTACTAGTGTCTGGTCTTTATAAAACATAGTGATCACTGTATAATTAGCTCATTCAATTCATATTCAGTACCTAACGTAACCGTAGTAACAGATTTATACCTTTTGTTTGTAAATGGGATGCAAAAAAAAATATTAATATGGTTTTTGAATAGATGAAAAGTGTTTATTGGGGTTTTTAGATCAGATCGCAAGATCTGATCTAGAAACCCCAATAAACAACTACTGCTGTCCAATAGGAAGCACCGCAAAATTTTTGATAACGTTTTCTCCGTGTATGAGTATTTTATGAACGGAGGATGGCATATAATACCAATCGTACTTACTTACATAGATTCTTGCAGTTTCTATTGCATATTCCCCAAATTTTTCAGGGTCGATCATCATTCCAGAAGAAATAACTTGCAAGATAATGTATAGGCGTTTATTCAATGCCTCATCTACACCTGTTATTTCCGATGAGCTAGTGCTATTATAGAAGAATCTTCCTGCGGTATTGCCATCGTTCGTATTCCCGCTAACTTGCCGAGGTTTGTCGACGATTAATCCGAACTCCTCCCTGAAACGTTTTTGAACAAGTTCTTTCTTTTCTTTTTTTAATCTCTTATTTTCTTCAGTTGAAGCAGACCAAGTTTTAAACGAAAGATTATAGGAAATATGCAATATCATTTCCATGCAGCGAATCCAGGCGTGTAAGGTGGACAATCCGTATTGGTAGGCGTTTTCGTTTTCAGGTCTGGCAGTTACTTTCGATAGGTCATTCATTAGCCGTGAGGTAGCCCCACATATCGTGCACGTGGAACCAGATGGAGTATCTGTAAGGACCTGAGTCACCTTTCCATCGATCATCGTTAGAAATAGTTCATGCTTCACATTTACTACAACACCATCTTTGTTTATAAGTGATGCTTGTGCAGCCCTAATTTGTTTGTTAATATCATCAACAACTGCCTTGGTTTTGTTCTGGAGTTTCCTTACAAAACTCAATAGAAATGGGTCAAAAATGGACAGATGAAGGTACCGGATTTTGCCAAACAACGGATCCCGATTGCACATCAACTAATCTGATGGGGACTAATGAAGTGATGAACAAATTGGCATCTGAAATTGTTTCCGACTCTACTTTCTTTTTTTTTTGTATGGGAAATCATCAAATAACTTCTCCCGCACTGGGCGGACCCGTATTCGTTCCTGTTGCCTGTGTTGCCAGGGGCCTCGGTGACCCTTTAGTACCTCCCCGCGACCCCGGCAGGCATCGGCCCTAATGGACCCCTACATATGTGCTGACGACATCTCTTTGAGGCGCCCGTGAAATACAACGCGCCGTCGACCCGGGCCTGGTCCTTACCGGACGGTGAGCTACCCATTGCTCACCGTCCGCAAGCCCGCGATATATTGTGCTTTTGTTAGATCCAAATCTATAAAAGCACTCAATGCTTCCGTATCGGAAAGAATCTTCATCTGGTCTGAGTCGTTCCACTTACTTGAGATATCTAATTTCTTTTGAGTGTCAGCGGTTCTTAATTCGACAAGATGAGCTTCTGTGTGCTCACGTAAAGCCCGTAGTCCCTGCACATAGGCGTTTTTTTAAATGCTCGAAGCCATATTCTTGGAATAGAAGAGTGATTTTTCCTCTTCATGGTAGATTCTGAGGAGTCTCCATAAGCCACGCAAGCTCTTCCTCGTTGGCCAGATGTTGATGGCGTAGAATATTGTTCAGAATCCGGTAAATTTAACGAATACCTTGAGTCCAACCAAGTACAATACTTCTGTAAAAATGTTTCTTTTTTCCGAGATGCCAGGGCCCAGCGCTTGTTGAATATAGGAAGAATGTGCCTTTGTATGTCACTAATTATAAAACACAAGTTGTTTTCAGAAACATTGAGTTTTTCCACTAAGACTTTGGATAATGATTCCATGGTCTTGCTGCCCTAGATATAGGGGATGATTATTAAGTCTCGTTTGCTACAGCTGAAGGAAGACATTTTAACACTTCACAATCTGCAGAAATAATAGGCGTAGATGAGCTTTCTTCACTTGAAGTTACACTGATGTAGATGGTTCGAATAGTTTTTGCTTCCCATATACTCATTTTACAATATCGAATTGGTATCTACATCATTATTATCTTGTAATTTCCCACGCAAACCGAGTGCAAATTTGATAAGGTCCCTTTGTTATCACGAAATAATGAAGAAAATATCCAAAAATTCCATATTGTTCATGTGAATGGTGTCAGTGGTAAACCGCATTAGATACCAATTTTCGGGTTCTGACTTTTATCAGTTTTTTCTCATATCTTCAAAAACCTCAAATATCCGCAGCTGATTTTTTTGCATTCTATTTATGAGTAGTTAGACTACTAGTCAACACAAAAAGTAGCGCTTGGGCAGACGTGGGTAACATTGAAAACCTTCGACGAAAAAAAAATATAAGTAAGTGAAAAATAAGGTATGTCACTTTTTAAGTAATTACTGAAATATTTTTCTTTACTTTTAAAATCATTAACCTGTATCGCAAAAAGCATAAAATAACATTTCTAAAAATGTATAAAACTGCATATCTGTACCAAGTATTTTTTTCACAATATGGTATTGAAACATGTAGACGCAAAGACTTGAGTTTGGCACTTCTGTCTTCTATGTATTTCTACCTATGAAAAAATAATAATTTCGCGGATTAAGTGAAAAAATCCTAATGAATATTATAATTTGACTATTAGAAAACCTAATAAAATAGCCATATTAGCCAAATTATGATATTCGTAAAAAGCATTTTTGATATGCGCTTGTTCTACCATTTTCCATAGTGCGTCGGTACATACATACATTACTTTAAGAGCTTACACTCAAAATCTCCATATTTAAATGTTCTTTATCCCGAAGATCAACCTCTACATTCTCATAGGGCACTTTGAATATGTCACAAGCCATAATAGATGCACGAACTGGAGGGCTCAGCTCCGTTGTGTAAAGTTTCACTATTTATTAACTATGAATGATATGAATAACCATGAAATCTGGACTCTTCACATTCACCAGTACAGTACAGTGTGGCAGTGATAATTACCATGGTTCAACGATTGATTAGCAAATTGATAGCGAGAGCTTCTTGTGCTTAAAGGCTTTTACAGACTGAGGCGATATAGCGGACGCGACAGGCATATTCCTGCTTGTCGCGCCCATGATATCGCCTCAGTATACAGGAGCCTTAACGTTTGCGTATAGGTTTTGGAGGGACAGGCGTATAAATAGCCGTGTATCCTTGCGGGTCGAGGACGACAGAAAAATTATTATGTGGAATGCATAATAATTCAATTTGCCTTTTTTTGAGCAAACTTTCAAAGAGGAATTGGTGACGGTCAGGTGGCGTTTGTAGCCTAACTCCAGCAAATAATGCAAAGCGGTACTTGTGCTTCTCCTGGCGAAAGTCTTGAAGAATCCTTCTGGGCAGGTGGCCACCTTGCTTGCCCGTACACTGGTCACTTGAAAGTCTATAATTTGGATTTAATCGGACGCGGGTTATTATTTTTAATTTTGAAAACGTAACACAGTATATCCCCAAGGATTACGGGATAACGTAATAAAGTTTTGCGGTTTTGCGGGCGCGATGAACTGAGATTGAAAAAACGTGGTTTGCGGTGAGACGAAATGCTTCCGTTCGGCGCCGGTGCACTGTGACGTCTGACAGCCATCATTAGCTGTCACTAGCCGCAGGATTCTCTAAATCCCGCGACACACAATATCCGCGGCTGCAATATAAGCCTAAGACAGACTACAGACACCTTATAAACCGTCCACAATCAAAAAAATGTAAGGGGCAATAACTTGCCACACCAGGTTTATTACACAATTATATATTGGACTATGTTCCTGAGTGACAAAAGCTCTGTCTACGAGGGTAGCAACTAGTTATAGAAAAATGTTATGGCCACTACTGTAACCAATAGCCTACGTAGATACTCCTACATTTCAGTAGTATGACGTAAGTCTTACTAAAACTTGATGATTACATCTTATTTGTTCATGCAATTCTGGGACTCGTAACATTTATTACAGTACATAAGCACTGACCATACTGAATACTATAAACAAGTAGAAGTTAGGTACTTACGATGTCGGTCAATAGAACCTATTCTAATTATAGAGTAAAAGAAAACAAAACTAAGTATATTCTATTTATCTGTCTGTCCTTGTTCAATAAACAATAATAATATTTACACTCACAACAGATTCACACAACATTACAAATTTGGCAGGCTTCAAGTAGGTGGTACTTACCAACTTTTTGCATACAAAGAGGTTGATTTTAACCATTAGGTATAAACTACAGTCTTTTCACAGTTATTTTACCCACAGAGATCGTGTTGTGCTCCACTGATCTTTATTCCCATTACAATAGGGTTGTTGTTAGGTTGCTGCTGTCAGGTAAAATAACTGTGGAACACAAAACTAGAAGAACGAAAAGCATGGCGACCTTGCACAAGAGAGTGTGAAAACGAAATTAAACATCTTGTTTTTAGGGTTCCATACCCAAAGGGTAAAACGGGACCCTATTATCCACTGTCCATCTGTCTGTCTCTCACCAGGCTGTATCTCATGGACCGTGATAGTTAAACAGTTTAAATTTTCATAGATAATGTATTTCTGTTGCTGCTATAACAAAAAATAATAAAAACAGAATAAAATAAATATTTAAGGGGGCTTCCATACATCAGACATGGAACACAACACTTGAAGAACGAAATTGAACGTCTTGTTTTTAAACAGGCAGTAGGCAAGGTGACATGTTGTCCACCGTAGAATACAAAGAGTGTGAAACACTAGTTCTTCTCTCGTATTGGCACAAACTAAGTATAATTGTAATGAGAATAGTTATCTCATTACAATTTTTTCTCATTATGCGTGTTCTTCTCTCGTATTGGCACGAACTAACTATAAATGTAATGAGAATATCAGGGTGGGTTTTTGAGATGAGGCAATAAGGGCAGATATGTTAGCCGTTGTCGCTACAAGAAAACGATCTTAGGGTCTCCTTAGATCGTTTTCCTAATAAAAATAAGGAGAGTTTTCTCCTTAACGTTTTTTAAACATTTTGATCGTCGTTCAGATTATGAAAAAAAAAATGCAGTCTCCGAGAAAATGGGCAATTTTCATTTGATGCCAATCGAACCTGTTTCTTATAAGGATCAAAAAACTCTATCGGACTAACTGAGGTATGAAAAGCCAGAAATCACAAAAATACTTATAGTGATCTGTTGTGCTGTTCGTCAGGAATCATTTGTAAGAATGCAACCGTCAATATAATAGTGATGTGCCATTAGGTAGTTGCAGGAATGCAGGCATTTATTCACTAAAAACGAAAAACTTCGCGAGCAATTGCTACAAAAAGATGCGGGTGTCGACCTTAGGACGAGCTGCTTCTCACACGAACAAAAACTATACATCGCTTGCTCTTGCGTCACCAGTCCTGATTCTCTTTATATTTTGGCCACTGAGACCAAAACTACAAACGTAGTATACAGGGAAGTTTTATAAAAATGTGGCTGTTATTTTAGTACGTAGGTATATTGTGGTGTTTTACGACTTTCACGCGAATGACGTCGCGGACTGAAACTAGTTATGCAATAACCTTCGGGTATGTTATCAAGTAGGTAGGTAACAAGAAATATCAGAACAATTCAGCACCTTTTGTACTGGTCTTACACAATGTGTTTTTTTACAAGCTTTTGTTTAACTTGCAATGTTTATTAGTTTGTTTAGGTTAAATATTGCAAGCTGAATTGCCACCACTTCCTCTTACCCTGCGGAGTTGATATATATTACACGTTGGTTCAGTTCCAAAGGCATTTTTACGATAAGCATGAACTGATTCTACACGCAGGATTGGCTATACTAAGGAACTCCTCAACGGTCAACCATACAGACATTAAATTTTAAATACGCTTTAATTATGATGGTTTGTTCTGCAGTCGACCAAGACCTGGCTGCTCCACCCAGGAATGGCTTAAGACCTGAGAACTCCTCAACGGTCAACAGTACAGACACTATATTTTAACTACGCTTTAGTTATGATAGTCCATTCTAAAGTCCACCATGATCTATCTGCGGCACCCAGGATTGGCTTTAGACAAAGGAACTCCTCAATACTAATAAAATAGCAAATAAACGTGCAAGCCCAAAGTCTTAAACCCACCTTACCCCACCTACTGCAGTTTTTACCCTGTTTTACGATAAAAAAGCGATAAATCGTGCAAGCCCAAAACCGTTACCCCTTCTAGCCCTTTCTAGAGCGAGTTTCACAACAACTTAAATTTTCAAATCGGGAGTCTTCGTGAGTCTCTTTGGAATTTATTTTAAACAGTTATGTGGAAAAATAGTTCAATTTGCTTGAGGTCTCTAGGTGGTTTTGAAGTTTCTGTCCCCAATGTGCGCCGGCTCCATACGAGTCCACAGCGGTCAAAAGCACAGGCATGAAATTTTCAAGTACACCAGATAGCCCAGTCGTGTTTGGTTTCATTAGATATATGTTGACAAGTGCTATTACACTAGATGGTGTTCAGGTTCTTATGATGGAGCCGGAAGATGGCCACAGGAACTTCTAAAAAAAACTCGATGACTTTGAACTCGGTGACTTTATCTTGACAAGTATTATAGCCCGGAAGGTGACCATATGAACTGCTCAACCAAACATGATATTACCATTGAGTTTGTAATCGTTGGAAATGTATGGACAAGTGCCAAACAAGGTGGCGTTCAGGGTATGATGACGGTGCCGAAAGGCAGCCACAGGAACACGTCGAGATATCCCTGTTGTGATGGACTCTCGTTGGATTTGTCTTGATAACTACTTTACAAGTGAAGGTGATAGAAGAGTTATTTTATGAAATTCTAATGCAAAAAAACCGGCCAGGTGTCTGTCGGACTACGCACAAGAAGGGTTGCGTAGTTGGGATGAATTTATCCCAAGAACAAACTTAACACTGTAGTTGAAAAACATGTTTTCCCATTCATTCCAACTGCAAATGTAAGTTAGTCGACTATTATTCGTTAACTTGTAAAGCCTACTCGTACTTACTTGTGCTAGTTTTCCTTTTAACTTCGTTATTACTGCCGTGAAATTTTTCACATTTATACAAAAACAACAATTTAGCTGGCAGCTAAATGGTTGTTGTTGCTTGACTCTAACAAAATTTGCACTTTAACGCTAAATATTACGCAAACGGATCCATAAATCGAAACATGGATTCACAGATCCGCAATATTTTTGAAGTGCCTATGCAACGATAGCCCCACACCATGGGATAGACGAGAAAAAATAATCAACTCCACTTTACGTGCAAGGGAGGACCTCACAATTATTTTTTTTTAAATTTTGTTTTACCACTAAGTCGGCGTGATTAATATGTATACCCGTGTCAAATTATAGCTTTCTGGTATTAAGAGTCTCTGGAGACAGGCGTCCATCTGTCTGTCTGTACGCGGCTTATACATACATTCGCCACGTCCATCTGTCTAGATGGATATGGTGAAACTATATGGGTTTTTCGTTGACTACCGAACCTTAAAAACACAAAATAAAATATAAGTAAAATTCTTTTTAAAAACAAGCTTTTATTGAACTAAAAATTGCTAAATAAAACTTAATTTAACAAAGAACTTTATATTTTTCTTAAAAGCATGAGGCGTGAACGCCCCTAATACACTTATAGACAAGCCTCAAGTTTTTAAAAAGATTTTAACTTATATTTTCCAATATAGTGAGATTATTTAAACAATGTCTATGAATGGGTACCGAAATGTTTGGATAAATAACAAAACTGACGATGTGGGTATGAGTGATTTGTGTTACCGTCCATTCTCATCTACATACATTTTTATAAAATCTTCTTGTCTATCTGTCCGTTAGAGTGACTGTGGTGCAACGGATTCACACAGATTGGTCTCTCACTACGATTCAGTTGAATAATTAAATATAGGGCACAGTTGGTAATAAATGTAAACACCTTTATTTTCAAACAAGAAAATATTTACGCAAATACGGTAACAGATTTAAAATAATGATAATAATATGTATATAAAATGAAGGAGGGGAAAGAATCATAGGGCATCAAAAAATTCGTCCGCATCGCTGTCAACAGAAAAAGTGCCCAAAGGGCGCAAGGGCAGTATTGCCACGTTGTATGGCGATGCTGATTCTTTGGCCAAAAAATAGGCCAGCCCTCTGGTCACGTGAAGAGTCGACTAAAAGTTTCGCAATGTTTTGAAAAATCAAGTGGGCACTCGGATCCCATGGCTCTAGTGTTGAAGCCTCAAACGGTTAACTCACAATAAGATTGGTATATTTCACCGTTTGAGATTTTTCGCACCTGCAGCAGCCGTCTCAACACTGCCCGCCATACTAGGAAGATAGGATAGGGCAAGGGTCGACACATGTTGCATTTCACCCCAAGGGCGACCTAACTTCCAAAGCATTATGATCATTTCGTCTGGTTTGTTCCCATTGCACGTGCCATTGGGTTCTAAAACAGCTGGCACCCCAGCGATGACAAGACCACGACGGATGATGACATTCATGCTGGCGTGCCGTGTTGTCCGGCCTGCGCTCTTACTGCAAGATAGGCCATGGTGTCCGAGGCAGTCAATAACGTCACCGCAATGCCAGCGATGCGAAGACCCGCAAGGTGCGCCTAGACGCAGACAAGTAGCGCGCTGGAAGGTGGTGTCACCCAGCATAGTGCCTATGTTGGGTGACGGTAGTACTCGAAGCCAGCGGCCTGACTCCTACTCACCCACAGCCAACAGGCGGGCACGCTCAGCAGTATTGATAAGATTATTCTGTATCAACTTGCAGAAATGCTCATTCCACTGTCTCTGGGAAGATGGAGTTCGATCTGTATCCGGGCAAACTGCTTTCCATCAGGCGTTCACCGCATCGGTCAAGCATGGCACTTGAGAGTCAACCAGGGAGGGGGCTAAAATTTTTCCGATCAACTTTACATTGTTGTAGATAGACGACAGGAACTAAGCAGTAGACAGAAAATAAGTAAGCTAATACTGGTAATTTTGCGGACGTCAAGGCCACGGAGAAAACGGATGGGCAGTTTGGCTTTAAACCACGCTCGGTCGTCCAAGGCCACCACCGTCCATTTAAAATGGATGTTAGTGTACTGCGAATAATTTGGTTAGTTTTGTCCAACAGGTGTCGTTGCTTCCATAATGGGGAAGAACGTAGAAAATACATAAAATTTGGGCCAACACACAAACAGTATCTAATCAGGTTCAATGCCGAATGTAAATTAATTTTGGAGAGTCTATCCAAAATTTCGTTCTAGTTTTAGATTTTTTTGCTGATGAATGGAGAAAATCGCTCATCTAAAATTGGGGAACCTGGAAGGTGCAGTGAACTTTAAAAATGGTGAAACATTTGAAAAAGGAGAGATCAACCACAGCCGCTGGGTGTTTACTTTCTAGATCTGTTAGCGTTTCTGGAGAGTAAGGCGTGACACCACATCGCTGCTGAACACTGTCCTAGCCGCTCCCCTGTTATTACCTCAAATAAATATAGGTACATTCATTTGTTCTATAAATATAAAAGAAAGGGGTTGCCACAGTCGCTTTATCTGATACATATCTTGTGCCAGTCAATAACGACATGGTGGCAGCGTGGTACAGACATCCAAACTGAACAAATTTCTATATGGGACCACGTCCAAAATCGCGACAAAATTATCAACTGTCCCATACAATACTTTTCAATACCTCAATCAACTCAGCCTATAGCAGTCCACTGCTGGACATAGGCCTCTCCCAGACTGCGCCACAACACCCTGTCCTCCGCCTTCCGCATCCAGTCTGTCCCAGCCACCTTTTTAAGGTCGTCGGTCCATCTAGCTGGGGGGCGTCCCACACTACGCTTGCCGATACGCGGTCTCCACTCCAGGACTCGTCTGCTCCACCGACCATCAGTCCCTCGACACACCTGGCCAGCCCACTGCCCGGTAACTCCGGTTCTCTTCCGGATAACTTCATTTCTGATCTTATCCTTCAAAGAAACTCCGAGCATAACCCGCTCCATGGTGCGCTGAGCGACCTATAATTTGTGGACCAGCCCGACTGTCAGTGTCCACGTTTTGGCACCGTATGTAATAACGGGCAGGACGCACTGGTTGAAGACCTTAGTCTTCAAACACTGCGGGATTGGCGACGAGAAGACTTGACGAAGTTTTCCAAACGCTGCCCAACCCAATCGGATCCTCCTGTCGGCTTCTTTCTCAAAGTTGTGCCTACCTAGTGTGAAGGAGTACGTCTACCTAGGACAAGTTATCCAGCTCGATAACTTGTCCTAGGTAGACGTACTCCTTCACAACTTCGAGAAGCGACCCTTCGATGTGGATTGGACTCGGCAAGACGTGCGAATTGTACATGACTTTCGTCTTGTCCAAATTTATGCCGAGGCCAACCCGCCGAGAGGCTCCATTTAGGCTGTGCAGCATCTGGTCTAACTGTTCCAGCGTCTCTGCCATTATGACGATGTCATCGGCAAAACGAAGGTGTGAGATGTACTCGCCGTTTACATTGATACCCTGCCCAGTCCAGTCCAGCGTCTTAAACACGTCCTCCAACGCATTGGTGAAAAGTTTCGGGGATATCACATCCCCTTGTCTCACCCCCCTGAGCAGTTGGATAGGGCTGGTTTTTTCATCCTGGATTTGGACAGTCATCGTTGCAGCGTCATACAAACACCTCAACACGTCCATGTAACGCCAGTCAATTCGAAATCGTTGCAGAGAGGCCAGAACTGCCCATATTTCGATGGAGTCGAAGGCTTTTTCGTAGTCCACAAATGCCATACACAGCGGCTGGTTGTACTCTTCGGTCTTCTGTACAATCTGCCAAACAGTATGGATGTGGTCCACGGTACTGAAGCCTTTTCGAAAACCGGCTTGTTCTGGTGGCTGGAACTCGTCAAGTCTCCTGGCGAGACGGTTCGTGACGACCCTCGAAAACAGCTTATAAACGTGGCTCAGAAGTGAGATGGGTCTATAGTTCTTCAGCAAGGTTTTATCGCCTCTTTTGAAGAACAGAACCACCGCACCTCTGCTCCACGCCTCCGGCGTTGTGCCTTCTTGGATGACGGAGTTGAAGAGACTCGCTAGCTCTTTCAGGACTGGAGCCCCGCCCGCTTTAAGGAGCTCTGTCGTTAATCCGTCATCACCAGGTGCCTTGTTGTTCTTTAGTTGCTCGAGAGCCGCCCTAATCTCGCACTGGTCGACATCCGGGATGTCTTCCGTGTAGTGACGCGTTAATTCGGCTCGATAGTCAGCTTCACTATGCCCCGCTGGTTTCACCATCCGCGTTGAGTACAAGTGCCCGTAGAAATCCTCGACTTCCTCGAGTATCTCGGACTTCGAAGTCACGATCCTACCATCCGCAGTTTTCAGTTTCGTCAGATGTGGCCTCCCTAATTGTTGAGAGAACACTTTCGACCCTCGGTTCTGCTCAATCGTGACCATAATATCACGAGTGTTAGAGCACCGAAGGTCGCGACGTGTCAGCTTTCTAATTTTTAGGTTTAAAGCCCTCTTATCTGACGAAGACGGCGGCGTGGATGGTAACTCTCGTCTTTCCGTCATAAGTCCGAGAGTCTCCGAGGAAAGTTTGGACATTTTACTTTTACGTTGTGACGGGGAAAGTCTGCGGGACACGACGCGTAGTGCTTTGACCACCTCGTCGGCCTTCTCATCAACAGTGCCTGTAGGGCGAATCGATTTTGAAGTTCCAGTTGGAACTTCTCGGATCCTAAAGCGGCTTGAATAAATTTAGAGTGCCTCGGACAAGCCTGTGATCGCTTCCGGTATTAAACCTGCTGATAACGGAAACATCTCCAAATATGTGCCTCTTATCCGTCATAATGAAGTCTATCTCGTTCCTTGTCACGTTATCGGGGCTCTGCCAGGTCCACTTTCTTTGGGGTTTCTTCTCGAAGAACGAATTCATCAAAAAGAGCCCCTGAGACTCTAAAAAGTTAACCAGCATTTGCCCCCTGTGATTCCTGCGCCCCAAACCGAACGGTCCAACTTTCGTTTCGCTGCATCCTTGTACTCCCACTTTGGCATTGAAGTCACCCATAACAACGTTGTAGTGGGCCTTTGTCGTATTGTGCATTGCCTTGGCAATGTCCTCGTACATGGCGGTCTCGTCAGAGCATGTCGAAGTCGGCGCATATACCTGTATCACCTTCAGGTAGTATCTGTCAGTGAGTTTCAGTACAAGGTACGCTACCCGTGACGACACACTACTGATTTCCACAACGCTGCTAGTGAGGTCCTTGTTGACAAGGAAGCCGACACCGCCTTGGGAGAGCTCTCCCAAGGCGGTGTCGGCTTCCTTGTCAACCTTCCTTGTCAAGGTGATCAGCTGATCACCTTCGCGGAAGTAGAATAGGTGACCTGACTCCAGGGTTATCGTGTCCTCCCCCTGTCTTCGGACTTCAGATAATCCCAGTATATGCCAGCTAATGCGACCTAACTCTACCTCGAGTTCGGCAAGGTGATGGTCCAGCCTCATCTAACGTCCATTGTACGTCGCCAGATGTAGTCGTCGTTGGTAGCCTGCCGTAGCCCGGGGATTGTTTGCACCCCCCGTCCCGCCGTTACCGTGACCGCTACCTTGAAAAGGAATAGCGGGACCACCGGGAACTGAGGGCCGTTGTTTTGGCACTATATTCATTGTTGGGAGGTTTTTAATGCCCATAGTCACCACGCTGGGCAAGCGGGTTGGTGACCGCAGTACCAATCCTTTCGCACCGATGACGCTGCTGCCCGTCATCGCTCTGGAGAATTTAGATTGGCTTCTTGGATGGTTATACCGCCATCGGCCGGTCGTCAGCGCCTCGTCCGTCAGTGGCAGGGTGTACCGCGTGCAGGTTAGGTTGACATTTGGGGAGTCCGGTTGTTGTGTGCTCCCCCTTACACCCCAATACCTACCCTTTCAATACCTACTCGAACCAAATGTATGGGACGGCTGTTTATGTTTATTACGATGTTGGTCCCTTATAGAAACCCTGGTCTTGTTCATACCGATTTTAATCAACGGCACCCCATGGTGCAACACACTTTCACAATACGAAGGATTTTGAAGGAAATTCCTAATCTTTTGCGTCATATGTTTGAAAAAAACGTAAATACCGCAATGCATGTTGTTGAATTGTCAAAATGAAAGACCTTGCAATAGTTACGCAATTACCCCGCAGATCACCATGATTCACAATGATTCTGATTCTTATCTGTTTGTAAAAGAAACGTGAACAAAGAATAGGTATTTATTTTTATTACCAAATGGTCAACGTTATCATTGAATATTGTTAAAAAATATAAATGATTTTTTATCAGTAGGTATACAATTTTGCATTGTCATTCACCTATGACGGAATCCCTATGCAGCACAAGACTGATTTTCAGTTGTTTGTTTGGGTAAAAAAGTTGACGCTATTATTGTCAATGATATTTAAAACTATAGATACGTTGTCCGCACTCTAAAATGACAACATGAAAAGAAGCCAATTGGCCACATCGCGGTTAGTTACGCACCAACCTGTGGCGCGACTCTACGTTTGTTTTGACTATTACTTATCCTGTGACGTAACTGAAGATTTATATTTATCTCCCTCTAGCAACAGGCATCCCGCCGTCCGGTGTCATATTTTCTTTCCCTTTCTTCACGCGTATAAGTAGCTATCTAGTATTTTCGCTGTTTTTAAGCGCCGCGATGTTGGTTCATGACTTGTCTTTATATAATACGTCATTGATTATTGTACCAAAAAAATATTCTAGGTGTCCCAATACAAAACAAAACTAAGTTTTTGATATCCTTGACTCCTAAAATACTGTTTACTTACATCTATAAGAACGATTATAAAATATTTACATTGATAGATAGATTGCGTGTCGGATCACGCACAATGAAGGGTTCCGCAGTTGGGATTACTTGGGACAAATTTATTCCAAAAACAAACTTAACATTGTAGTTGAAAAACCTGTTCTCCCATACATCGATATTTATGCCACGGTCAATTCTCCAACTTTAAGTTGGTCGACTATAACTCGTTAACTTGTAAAGCCTACTTAGCCGTGATAGTTTTCCTTTTAATTTCATTATATGTACTA
This sequence comes from Atethmia centrago, assembly GCA_905333075.3. Classification (NCBI taxonomy): domain Eukaryota; kingdom Metazoa; phylum Arthropoda; class Insecta; order Lepidoptera; family Noctuidae; genus Atethmia; species Atethmia centrago. Next base: position 20,530,643 of record HG995374.1, on the reverse strand, counting down.
CTGCCATGATTTTTTTCACATTTCCATTAACAACCATTTAGCTGGCAGGGGGGGGGGGGGCACTTGACTCTAACAAAAATATGCACTTTAATTAATTAATAAAATGCTTAATATTACGCAAGTGGATACTTGAATCGAAAAGTGGTGTTGTCAGACCTGCAATATTTTGAACGGCCTATCCAACGATACCTCACAAAACCGGGTAGAAGAGAAAAAAAAAATATCATCCCCACATTACGCTGAAAAAATGTTTTTTCAAGATTTTATTAGCACTTTGTCGGCGTGATTAATATGCATACCTATGCTAAATTACAGCTTTCTAGTACTAAGCGTCTCTGAGCTACAGTGGGGTCAGACAGACAGACGGACATAGCGAAACTACATGGACATGGGTTCCTTGTTTACTACGGAACCCTAAAAAGAATAAAAATAAAGTAAAAAATTAAGGAGGTTTAGGTTTTTACCATGACGTATTTCGATGTATGGGAGAACAAGTTTTTCAACAACAATGGTAAGTTTGTTTTTGGGATAAATTCATCCCAATTACGGAACCCTTCATTGTGCGTGGTCCGACAAGCACTTGGCCGTTTTCTAACTGACCTCATAAAAAAGTAAAACACGATAGTTACAAAACACGTCTCATACAAAACTTCTTGTCAACCAAGGTCAGAATGCTTCAATTTATACATTTTTACGAACACTTATCCACTTATTTTGTTATTATTACCCGACTGCCTCAGGAGGGTAATGTTTTTCGATGTATGTATGTATGTATGTATGTACCTATGTATGTATGTATGTATGTATTTACATAATAGATAGCAAATATATTAAAAAAGGAGGGGAAGGGTTTTTTTTTAATTAATTGCAACAATATTGTATATATGTTAACAAAACTAAAAAGCTTGAAATAAAATAAATTATTTAAAAAACAAAAACCCGACTGCAAAAACACATAACTGAAAGGGGAAAAACAAGCATTTTAATCTATATAATTTTGGTCTTGCAGGCGGGGACAGTCGAATAACCCGGGGCCTCAAGTCTGCTATTACAATAGTGTCAGAATGGTCTATCATTGATTTCATAATTGTTGATTTTGACAAGTTTGGTAATCTACTAATATAATGGCGTCATTATGACTTTCCAATGGTCAACCACTGACACTCCATTGAAAGAAATGGCATAGAATGGTAATCTCGTACATAATGACAAATGAATGATTGGCGTATGCCTGCTAAAATTTTAACAGTTCCTTTGATCAGTGACCTACCATTAGAACGTCATTGTGCAGTCATTGCTTTTAATAGCTCGGTTGTCAAAAAGTGTTTGCTATCTATCGTGTTTGTGGAATATTGAATGGAGAATTAATGTATTCACTACGAACAAATATTTTTGAGCTAGCCAACCCAGTGGATGCTAGAGAAAGAAGATGGGCGGAATGCAAAGGACATCGTCGAGCTCGTCGCAAGTTACACAATTATTACTGCTTCCCACTATAATTCTGCAAGGTTGCCAAAAGAAAAGTATTGCTTACCTGTTGCACTTATTTCACTCTTCTGTGATTTAATTTTGTTCAAAATTTTACTTTTATATTCAATAAAGAACTAAAAACGTGCAAAAATTACAATCATGATACATTTCATAATGCATACCTATTACTAAATAATACTGTATTTAGGTACTTACAGTGCGCCATTCTGCCGTGTCGTTTTATTGGGGCAGTCCACCGATATCGAATTTAAAATTTGGGGGCACTCCACCCAATATCGTTTGGATAAACTTCTTGGTGGTATTCCAGAAAATCAATTAGAGCCGAAATTTGCTCAATTAGCACCATTTTGTATAAAATGTAATAAATAAATAAAATATAATTTAAATACACAAACAAAAATATAATTAAAACACTCAAATGAAAATAAATAACTAACAAAACACCGACCGCTAGAAATAAAAACCGGCCAAGTGCGAGTCGGACTCGCGTACGAAGGGTTCCGTACGGCAAAAAATCATGTCTGTTGGGACCCCCTTAAATATTTATTTTATTCTGTTGTTTAGTATTTGTTGTCATAGCGGCAACAGAAGTACCTACATCATCTATGAAAGTTTCAACTGTCTAACTATCACGGTTTATGAGATACACCCTGGTGACAGACGGACGGTGGAGTCTTAGTAATAGGGTCCCGTTTTACTCTTTGAGTACGGAACCCTAAAAACAGATTAACCTCAGTAAGCAGTAATTTAACATTTGACTTTGACAGCTGAACTGATAAATATTATTGAGTTGTATAGTATCACATAAATTTAATGTTTTTGCTATTTACGAACTTCTTGCTACTTCAGATTGCTTATAACACTAATAAATAATATGTAAATATATATATAAATGAAATCTGGCATGACTAACTGTTCAAATTAAGTAGTAGTTTTTCGAAAATCATTTCTACTAACGGGTTTTGTAATAATGGCAATACGACAATGTCATTCTACCACGATTCTATTACGACACCATTGACCGACCAATGATCGATCATTATGAATTTAGCAGATTACGAACTTTTAGCAAAATGACAATGGGATCGTGTTAGAATGACGAGTTTATTAAAAATAGCAGACTTGGGCCCCTGAAATATGGTGTAACTTTTGATTGTCCCCGCCTGCAAGACCAAAAATAAATAGATTATAATGCTTGTTTTTCCCTTTTCAGTTATGTGTTTTTGCAGTCGGGTTTTTGTTTTTTATATAATTTATTTTTTAGTATAGAACTTTTGTTAGGTTGTGGTATAAGTTCTATAGTGTTATGAAATTAAATGTCCATTGAGTATTACCCAATGAATTTAATAATAAAGTTATTACAACTAAACTCGGTTTATAAACAATAACTAAGATTAAAGTGATTATAAAATGACGCGTGGTGACGCGAGCAACCGTTAGCGACCGACTGTGTCATCGTGAATTACTCTTTCAAACTGCAGACGTGAAACGTCATAGGTACTTGAGTTCTCAAGTTTTTCTGCATGTGTGCGTTACATATAACTCACATTATGCTTTAATTACACGTGTACATAACGTTCGAATCGATCATCATGTCATAATAATCTTGGAAGGTGAGGGGTTATTTAGGGTGAGCGTAACACGTTTTTAGGGTTCCGTATGCAAAGGGTGCCAATAGGACTCTATTACTAAGGCTCCGCTGTCGGTCCGTCCGTTTATCCGTCTGTCACGGGGCCTGTATCTTTTGAACCGTAAAAGTAGACACTTGAAATTTTCGCAGAATGTGTATTTGCCTATGGCCTCTATGACTACAAATAATAATAAAAAATAATTCTTATATGGGGGACCAATATTTTTTTTTTTGAGTGGAAATCATCAAATAACTTCTCCCGCTCTGGGCGGAGCGGGAGAGTGTGTCAGACTCTTACTGACTAAAACCCACCCGTATTCCTTCCGTTGCCTGTGTTGCGGGGGCCTCGGTGCGGTGACCCATTAGTACCTTCCCGCGACCCCGGCAGGCATCGGCCCTAGTGGACCCCTACATTTGTGCTGACGACATCTCTTTGAGGCGCGCGTGGAATACAACGTGCCGTCGACCCTGGCCTGGTCCTTACCGGACGGTGAGCTACTCCTACATTGCTCACCGTCAGCAAGCCCGAGCCTACGGTGGCCGGAAATCCGCCTGGGATTCCTGACGCCCAGGGCGTCTCTTACGGTGACTAGGGGCGAGAGGGCGCGAAATTTGCCTTTCCCTCAACCGTCCCGCCTCCTCCTTCGCGAGCATTACTGCTTCGCAGAAGGAGGTCACGTCTGCCCATGCCCTCTCGCTCCGTACCATGGCCTGAACCACGGCCGGATGAGAGAGATCTCTGCCACCGATCGCCTCCACGAGGTCACGGCGGTGTTCTGCCCAAGCCGGGCAGAACTCCACCGTATGCTCCACCGTGTCCTCCGGGCGATCCACACAGTGGTGACACCCGGGCGTTTCCTCCCACCTTATCCGACACAGGAACCTCCCGAAGCTGCCGTGTCCGGTGAGGACCTGCGTCAGGCGGAAGGTGAGGACGCCATGGCGCCTCTCTAGCCACTCCTCAAAGAGGAGACTTATCGCCGCAATTGGGGCGTGCCCAGCACTGGGTTGCGACAACCGTACTCTCCATGTCGCCATGGGGGACCCATATAAGAAACGAAAAATAAGGTGTTAAATATTGTACGGTGGTATGGAACCCTTCGTGTGCGAATCCGGCTCGTAATTGGCTGCTTTGTTTTCCACTGGTTGATGCCTTCACTTTATCAGTAACATTATCAAAATAATCCGAATAAACTTTACATTGTATTTTTTCGATTTCCAATAATTATAACCTTGAATATACACATATCAAAAAAGTCTAAGCAACTTGTACGGTTTTGAACTTTTGAACTATTTTTACTATAGTAATATATTTATATTTCTTTTATAAATAATAATGAAGCATTTTTTGATGCATTAGTGATTAAAGCAACAAAATCCTTCATTCGATTGTTCATTTAATCACAATAATTAAAAATATGTGTATCGTAACATACGTACTATAAAAAAAGATAAAACGAAATTAAACTTTTCATGTTATACATAATTATATAAAAACGAGCTCAGTTCGTTTGTTTTTCATAATACCCGCCACTGGAACAAGTGGAGCCACTGTAAGGGTGCACTTCCTGGACGTATCTCAGCCGTTTAGCATTTCCGGGACGACTATACACTCTTACCCTTATCGTATCAGGCCTAAATCCAAACCGGGACTCATCGCAAAATAAAATGTTATCCATTGGTCCTGGGTTCATGTCAAGTGTTCCCTAGACCATTCGTTTCGACAGGCGCGATTCCCATGGCGAATAGGTGGGCACCTAATCGGGCGTCGTACTCGTAGGCCGTATTCATGAAGCCTATTTCTCACGGTTCGGTGGCTAACAACAAACCCGCTTGAGAATTGTAGCTTTAAACCTATCTCCCGGGCGGTTAACATCGGCTGACGTATTGCAGTCAACTGACTGCAATACGTCATATATATATCGGTCCTGTTGAGCAGTTGTACTCCTTCCACGTCCTGAGTGCTGCTCAGCAGGATCCCCTGTATTAACTCAACGATGCTAAAGACAACAAATCACGTTCCTATTGACACCAAAATGCCGAGATACCTAGGACTGATTTCTTCCCGCTTGTAGCATTCCAACAGCTTCCTGCATTTCATCAGCAGTCAAATGGCGTCGCTCCATGACATAAAAAATGACTCACTACTCAATTTGTTCAAAAGCTGTATATCTAAAAATGATAAAAGTGAGATAAATACCAAATTCATCAAGCAATGAAAACTAGTGAAATCGGAAAAAAATAATAAATAATCGGCTTTTATTTTAATGAACACAAAACACAATCGAAAAGTTTATATTTTTTAAATCAGCCAGTATATGTTTCCGAGGACAAAAATATTGTATACAAATCTAGTTTGTTAAGAAAAAAATAAAGTATCAATTAATTAAACATGCAGTTTCTGTAAATGATGCGTGTTGCTTAGACTTTTTTTATGTGTGTAGTATCTAGTACTTAAGTAAAATCATAAATTAGGTGAATAAACGTTTTTAGTAAACACTGGGAAAAACACCGGTAGTCATCAGTCCGATCAGAAACTTACTTGAAGCTTCAACCATCTGAATAAAAAATGTAAGAAATATTTTGAAACAATTTTATTCCATATAAGGATTGGTAAGGGAAACTTTCGGTCCTGTTGACCTCTAAAATACTTATGCTAAGAAAATAAAATGAAATGATGCAAGTAAATAAAACAAAAAAAAAAAATACTTCATATTTAATTGTCATACATTAGCCATACATTCCATTACGTATTTTAATTCGTTTTTGTGGGGATTAGTTAGCAGATGCTCTGTGTAGAATTATTAACAGTCCAACACTCATACATACACTACTTGCGTATAACAACTAGTGATGGATTTATGCCCAGACAATTAAGGTATTTTCGGCACTGGATTACATGCCCAATTCGATAGCGCCATCATAATTTCCAACAGGGCTATAAGAGCAATAGATAAAATTATTCTAAGCACTTCTTTATCAACTGGCCAAGCAGAATTGCTCCAGATTCATTTTGTTTTTTAGAAAATGATGTCTGCTTTAAGTTTGCCAGCCACGCGGCGGTTTTAGGAAACCTGAAAAGTAAAATCCTTTATTGTTTATTTTGCACTTGACAACTTGCTACTTATTTCAGTTGACTAAAAAACAAACAAAGGGTGTGCAATGTGTTAATAACATTTTAAAGATTATCTGTTCATTAGGCATACAACAAATCCTGATGTTTAAGAAGCGATGACTGAAGTCGCTAAACATTGCCAAACAGTGGAGCCCTGATGTAACTAAAAGGCAGGGAAGGCGGAAGACCGCAAAAGCGATAGCAGGTGATATACAGATTGAATGGGAAAATTGTAAACTTTTAAAATTGATTCTTCAAACAAAGTAATTGCATGAATATAGAAGGAGTATCATATTACCCAGTAACTGGGTTCTGGAAGTCAGATGGACAGTCACTCCATGTAAAATACTGGTATGCTACATCCCGTTAATCTAGAAACCGACCCCAACATAGTTGGTAAAACGTAGATGATGAGATCATGATGATGTTGTACTTACTTTTTCGCGTCTATTGGCAGTAAAGCTTCCAAACCCGTTACACTACTTAAGGCTGCCACATCGGCAATAGTGATGTGATCAGCAGCAAGGAACTTTGTTCGGGATAAGAATTCTTCTAGAAAACCATATGCCTCTGCAATGTCATCGTACCGTTTTTGTTCTACGTTCTTATTTCCTTCAATTATTAAGGGATACTGCAACACAAATATAAACAAAGCTTGATCATTAATATAAAAACCATATTTTCATTATCAAATTAAAAATGTACCTGAATGTTTTTCGATATTTCCGTCAAAAAGTCAAGGATTTGTTAAGTGTGTAGAATATAATGGTGTAATATGTATAAAAAAATGTCCCACGTAAGTAAAATGTCCCATTATTATTATCTAAAATACAAATTATTGTAATACTTATTCATTACTTACAGTTATATTTCGTATTCTAGGAAAAAGAATTGATGTGTCGAAGAAAAGTTTTTGATTGACCAGTGCCCGTTTTTTGGTATCCTTTGGATACCACGACTCGTCTTTTCCATAGGTGTCAGCAAGATACATCATTATAGCGTGACTGAAAAGAGAGAATACAAACATAAGTTGTGAGAGAGTATTATTAAAAAAAACGGCTTTTGTAAAGGAAATAACTTATACGTGCATGACGAGTTTTAACTATGCAATAATGCCTTTTCTCATTACTAAATCAAACAAGCATTGATGATGATGAACCATCGCTAACTGTGTTTTTGGTTTTTACAAAACGAGTTTTAACTTAGGTCCAGGCTTAAACCTTTTGGCCAGTTTTTGTATTTTGAACCTTATTCCGACGATAGTAATGTTCTTAAGACGCTGACAACACCTGAACGGCGGTCACTGTCAAATTCCATAGAAAAGAAAGTGAAGCGCGATGACACAACGCTTGTAATTTATTGCAAAATATGAAGTAATTATCTATTTACTCAAAACTGAGTTGAGTAATCGAAAATAAAAAACAACCAAGTTCTGCATTCAAATAAGACGTTCTTGTTATTAATTAAATACGTAACGTATGTTGATATTTGATACAGATATTTTGGATTAGAACTTAAAGTAAGAGGTTAGTTTAACGTTAGTTTGTATCGAGATTTTGTTTTCAAAACGTGTTTTGGTAACAACCAGGTTCTGGGAAATATGTTCAAAATTAACATATATTTTTTTCGCTGCCACAGACTATACAGATTTGGCAATTTTCTTTCTTAAGCGAAGCCTATTTTGGTCAATTGGGTCTTGTCAGCGCCTTAATACAAAATTGAAAATTTAGGTCCGCTTGCACCACATATCACTAAATCCATTTAGCGCTAAACGCGTCTAAAACGTTGTTCTGTTTCTGTCAATCATTTAATGACGACAGAGACAGATTGATGTTTTAAATACGTTTCCCGTTAAACACATTTAGTGATTTATGATGCAAACGGGCCTTAGACTCGTGTGTAACATAAATTGTTGTATTTAGAGCTTTCACGAATTAATTTAAAAATGGCTCGGTGGTATTTATTCATTTTTTTTTATTTTTTTTCTGCCGGGCTCGCGGGAAGGTACCAAAGGGTTACCGAGGCCCCTGGCAACACGGGCAACTGAAGGAATACGGGTGGGCTCGGTGGTATAACCACGGGTTTAAAAAAATACTTTTATAAACCTATACAGTTAAGGTTTCCTACCAGAGTGTTAGGGTCAGCAAAGGCTCTGCCTTTGCAAAATCATCGAGTAAACCAATGATGAACAAGCACCAGCAGGCTTTTAAACCTGTGACCTACTTCACTGAAACTACTTCACGTTTTAAATATCAAACCTGTCATGCAGAATTAAATCACCGTCTTCTAGTACAGGTACGGTGTGAAGTGGATTTTTCTGAAAAAAAAAACCTTTATTATATGTTGTACTTTTATTAAAAATTATTAAATCGTCTGAGCAGTTTTTTTCAAGTAAGGGAGAGTTGATACAAAGTAATTTTTTCGGAATCTATGACCATTAGCGAACTGGCATTTGCTGGCAGGTATTGCTTTTTCGATTTCAGTACCTAAGCATTCATATTAGTTTCTTTGGAATAAATGAACTTATTATCTTACTTTCAGATACTCTGGTGTCAAATGATCCTTTGTAAGAAGATTCACTTCGATCTTCTCGAAAGGAACGTTGAATACTTCACAAGCCATCATGGCCGCGCGCACTGGCGGGCTCAGGTCCAATGTGTACAGTTTAACACCCATCTGAAAATATACAACATGTCCTGGAATTAACGCACACCATCAAAAACCTAATTAGAAAATTAACAGAATATTGTTATAATCATTGTTTATTTATGAAATCAGTTATACTGATTGTAGGAGTAAAAAAAAACATTTTCTGGACCAATCAAATTTCTAGTGCAGGTTCAAAATAAACAAAACCAAAAAAAAAACTGTTTACAATATTTCATTAGATGTTTGTACCATGCACATTGCACAAACTTAAATAAATAATCTAATTTAAAAAAAATCTCTAACAGGTAAAGTTGAATTAATTATTCCCCAATTTTAATTCGTTTTCTTGGTTATTTAGATGAACCAAATATGGCTTTCTGTTCATCCATTTCCGAATAGCGAGCGATATTACTATAAAATATTTACTACTCAAACTCAGGAATTAAGACACTTAAACAGTAATTCAATTACTATTTACTTTAAGTTAAATAAAAACAATTACATTTTTATCCAACTTCGTAAAAAATACTCCGACACGATAATAAGAATATGTAACACGAGGCGTATCACACAACTACTGATCAACAAGGTCAAGATGCGTATTTATACATGTACAACATTTACTTATCTACTTAATATCTTGTTGTAAGACATAAAGACTCGTGCAGACTGGCGCGATATCGCGGGCGTGACAAGTAGCGCGACATGCGACACTTTGAAGTTTTCATAAAATTTGTGCTACTAATAGTGTCGTGTTGCGCTCTAGCGTCGCGCTTGTCTGCAGGAGCCTTTACCACATTACTACGCAATAACGTTTGAATAGATAATCTTATAATGTAGGTAAGTTACAAAAAAAAAACAATTCAGATAATTTTCTGCAATGAGTCTAATCATTGCATTCTAGTTGCACACTTCACAGTGACCTTTTCATACAATAATAATTATGTGTTTGTGAGAATAAGTTTGCCCGTGACTTCGCGGTGTCGGTAAATATCCCACGGGAACGTACTACCGATAGTAAAAGTACTAAATCCTACGTGTTAATCCAGGTTATTAAATTATAACTAAGTACTTTGACTAATTTCAAGAAAAAATGGTTATTGTGATTTAACTATGATAGTTAGACATGCGTATGTCTACCGACTTTTTTGTGGGTAATGATGAGTACTATATGCATGTAGTACATTATTTTATGTATTATCAATAGTTTTCGCAGCGCATGCAATAATGACTTTTATAGGCAAATTTTTTATACCTGGGCCCCCTACATTATTGCAATTTTCGTAAAGATCTCTAATAAAATACGCCATATTAATCGCTAATAATGCGAAAGTGAAAGAATTATTAATATCAGTTCAGTATTTTTTGAGTCTATCCATTACAAACAAACATACAACCAAAAAATCAAATATTTTCTCTTTATATCTATATAATATAAGTTTATACAATAATATAATCTAATCTTCCAATGCGTAAATGTTAAAGTAAGTGGTGAAGTGAGTAATAACTCATCTTTATATGGAGGTACGCCTACCCAGCAAGAAATATAGACTAACTAACTCTTTCTTGATCCCTATGATTTGGTCTTTCCATTGTTTGCTCAATTTGGCGAACTACAGTACCCTATCTTGTGTCTACATTCTATTATTCATTGTCAACATTTCCTAGAAAACTACCACCATTCTCCTAGTTGCCAAACAATTTCTGCCTAGGTCCAACATCTAATGCCTTTTTTTTTTGGTGGGTAGTTATCAAATACCTCCTCGCGCTCTGGGCGGAACGGGAGAGTGTGTCAGACTCTTACTGACTAAAACCCACCCGTATTCCTTCCGTTGCCTGTGTTGCCAGGGGCCTCGGTAACAACATCTAATACCTGGATGGCGAGGCTAGTTTTAAAGCTAGGATAACAAACAAGTAATATACTGGATTACTTTCCTGGCCTGGCAAAAATGAGGATAGTTGATGTTGTATAAATTCATCAACAATTAGTAATCTAGATAACTCACAATTTCAACTCAGAGAAAGCCAACTAATCCGTGTTGCACCCAACAATCAGATTCCTATTCAATGTATAGGTACACCAAGACACCTTCAGTTAGCTTGTCTCAGTTTGCAGTCCTTTGTCAAACATGGTCAGCCCAGAGACATCATTGTGGTGTACTTTGTTATTTTACAAGTCAACTTTAACACAAAGCGATCCCCGGGCGTACTGTTACTAAGAAAGTTCCGCTGGGTCCAATTCTTGGCCCATTTCTGTTTATCCTGTTAATAAAATCACGGTTTTTATTCTTATAGAGTTTGTTTTGAAGAACCACGTCAAAACAAGAAAACTGTTCGGGAATAGTTTCACATTACCTAAACCGATCTATCTTAACAGATCAACAATAACACTTCCCTTTTTGAGTGGATAATCATCAAATAACTTCTCTTGCTCTGGGCGGAGCGGGAGGGTGCATCAGACTCTTACTGACTAAAACCCACCCGTATTCCTTCCGTTGCCTGTGTTGTCAGGGGCCTCGTTAACCCTTTAGTACTAACCTTCCACCCTACGGCGCACTCGCCACACTACGATGCCACACGTGTTCGGCACTCGACTATACACTACACCAAAAATTGTGTATTGACCCGTATTGCTCGAATTTATAACACAGATTTCTCCCAACTGGATATATTAATACGCTAACTGTAATAAACCTACATTAAAAAAAAAAACATAAACTCTCTAAAATAATAAACAAACTTTTTTTTTCTTTAAAATCAAAATGTACCATGATATATCTAAAATTGCACCTTTTTAATTTAATAATTTCTTAGTAGTCCGTTTGTATGTTTTATACTTATCCTAGTTATACAGGAAAACCTATTATTAGCCATACAATACTGTAATTACATAATACTCTGTAACAAACTATGTGTATCGCTGTTGGTTCTCTAAATAAATAAATAAAATAAAAATCACTCTGAATGATTCTGATTCTTATCTATAACATAAACATCAACAATGAATAGCCATTTATTTTTGTTACCAATTGATCAACATTGTCAAAAACATATACGTTATCACTTGGTATACAATTTTGTATTGTCATATACCTATGCAGTATCACAAGACCGATTTTCAGTTGCTAAAAATGTAACAAAAATATTTTCTAACTAGTCAACCATTAAGACGAAACTTTTCATTTGAAAATTAACTTAAACTTTATCCAACGCAATCTCACAAAACTACTGGATTTATTTAAATGATATTTATTTATAAAACTGTTTATATAACCAATTACCTATGTAAGCAAATAAAAAAAAAACAAAATTAAGATAACATTTTTAAACAGATTTTAATAATCATAGTCATACATTCATTACACGACACATCACTACATCTCAGGAATTTAGTATTTTTGCTCCGACATTGTGGGTATATTCGACATTTATATAACAGAGTACATACCTAATTTGTCCGGGAAAAACCCAACATAAGTAGCTGAAAAGCCTAAGCTGATATAATTATATTATGCTTCTAAACACTTCTTTATTATCTGGGTAAGCTGGGCTTGCTCCAAATTGTTGTTTTTTTTTCAAAATGGCGTGTCCTTTATGTTTGTCAGCCAAGTGTTTGTTCGAGAACTTGAAAAATTATGGTAAAAATCTAGTATCGTTTGGCAGGAGAAGGGGGGTGGGGGTGGGAGAGGAGGTTGGGGGGTGGTGCACCTTGCCCCCTGGCACCACTCCCATGAAAAGGTAACGCACCGTTCTTGAGAAAAACAAATTACTGTAACCTAACCTCAAAACTCTTAGTCGCTTAAAAAGCCGTAGTATGAGCCCAGCTTCGCGGGGGAGACTGGGGGAGGGGTGCTCCCTGCCCCCTGGCACCACTCACTCCCATGAAAAGGTAACGCACCGTTCTTGAGAAAAACAAATTATTGTAACCTAACCTCAAAACACTTAAAGTCGATTAAAAGGCGTAGTATTTAAAAAAAAAATAACCTCGGAGGGGTTAGCGGGGTCTGAGTTCGCTCGCTCCGCTCGCTCACTAGACCCCGCCATCCCCTTCGAACCTAACCTGTCCGAGTCGGGGTGCCCCAAGTCCCGAGCTCGCTTCGCTCGCTCTTGCATCCTAAGTTCTCCTAGTAACAGTAGTAACATTGCCTTGTGTACACATATACGATCAGTGGAAGTACAAACACAGAAAAAATTCACGCAACTCGAGGAGAAACGGAACGATCGAAAACAAATGACAGTGACACATGACGCAAATGGCATACCTGTTTTATTGTTTACGTTCCGTGTTATCGAATTTGCCCGACATTTTATACCATGGACTGACTACAAATACTGATACTGGATACTGACTACTGATACTGGATACTGACTACAGATGCTGGGGCAGATTTGGTTGTCAATCGCCCATTTTAAACGTTTCGTTTTTCGCTTCTTATCGGATTTGAGATTAGAAACATTTTTTTATTAATTTCTCGAAAAATATGCATTACCTTTCAAAAAGAGTGGTAACGTTATAATCGGGGACCCAAACCCTACCAACTTTAGCCCCTTTTACCCCCAACTCCTGCCAAACGATACTAGATCCAACCCAAAATTATAATTAAATTCCTTTACTCCACGGATACAAACATTTTTTAAGCACTCGTTGATAATTAGCTATATATTCAGCCGATTAGGAACCAAGGATGAGGTTTACAATTATTGTCAATGTGACAAAATCAGTTCTGACGATGCGATGTCAGTAAAGCCGTGAGTGAAACGTCCGTACCAAATGTTGCCATTTTAAATATTTGTATTTATTTTATTTTATTATTTTTTCTTATTACAATCTCACTGTGTGCTGTACCGGTCGACGTCATCACGTCAACGACGGCTATTAGCTTTATTAGTGAACGAGTATATGAATAAGTACCGTAATACTAATAAATCAACCCTTGTTTCTTAAAAATAAAAGATCATATACTTACATGATTGTGTATTAATTTGTAATAATAACAATAATTTTGTATTTCTTACGTTCAGACTTATGAATAAAAGAATCCAACAAATGTAGAGAGTTTGTATTTAAAATTCAACCCTTAGTAGCAACCCTTAAATATCATTAAAAAAAAATATTGGAATACTTTCTCAATCAAATTATGTGGTGCCCTGTGAAAGTATTTTTTCTTATGAATCAAATCAAATTAAAAGTCATTTATTCAAACTAGGCTAGAATCAGCACTTTTCGAACGTCAAAGTTACATAAAACAGACCCCCAAAAACCCCCGCCCTTCACCACTTCCTAGTGCTTTAGCTGGGAAGAAGTGGCGCAACAAACTCCCCAGCAGCACACCTGTCTGTTTAGTTATATAGACTTAATTCTATACAAATCCTTGATTCTATATCAAAGTGATTAACATTACGAAACACACATTAAATTAAACTACTTGCTATATTATGTTAGCTAGCACACGCCGATACACCAACAAAACAATGAAAACTGTACTCAAGCATAAATAAAAATTACAACATAAATTGTAAACAGAACTAATATAATATAATACATAAATAAAAGCCTCCAGGCATAAAGGGCGTGCCCGCTTACATAAGGCTGAAGCATTAAGCATTAAGGCATTAAGGCATTTTGGCATTAAGGCTATCGAAGTGAGAAATGACAAACTAGCCCCATCGAAGTAATATAAATAAACAATTAATAATAATAATAATAATTAAACCATGGTCAACAAGATGACCAGTCACTACAAGCAGCTCACCCGTTCACGAGCATAACGCAAAGATCAGCCCCGCCACGACATATTGGAGGAAAGGAGGCAACCCGACCCCCGACACTACCGCAGGCAGTGACATCTAAGGGAGCATGACGAACTTGCTGCCCGTTGCTCAGGCAAGAATAGTATAATCAATTGTCGAGGTCGGTAGCTAACCACATATTGCAATACAACTCATAAAAAAACACATTGTAATGAGTACATTTTGTCACTAATAAATTTAAATTTAATTTAATTAAAATACATTGACTTATACAGTCAAATAAAAATAAACTCATATTACCTGTCAGTAGGTAAGCTAATTCTAGAGAAAGAACATAAACATTGTCTTGAGTTAATCACAGCGACCAACTATTGTTATCGTTTATGTAGTCATTGATACAATAGTATGCCTTTGAACAAAGGGTGGATTTTAATTTAGTTTTAAACGCAGTAAAAGGCAAATCTAGCAAAGAAGAGGGTAGCATGTTATAAAAAGTTATACCAAGACCAACAAATGAGTGATGAACCTTATGAAGCCGGTGAAATGGAGCTCGTAATTTGTCCTTTCTTCTGGTGTTAATATTGTGAATATCACTGTTTTTAGTGAATAAGTGTATATTTTGCCTAAATAAGATGTTGGCGAAGATGAATTGTGATGCCACCGTGAGAATACCAATATCTTTAAAAAAATCTCTCAGAGAAACTCTGGCACCAAACTGGTAAATTGCTCGAACAGCTCGTTTTTGAAGAACGAATATATTTTGAACATAGTTACCACCCTAGTGTATTTAATAAAGAGTAGTCTATTCTAACCTCGTGTAACCCCGCATTAACCTCCAGTTTGTCTGCTAAACCTAGTTTGTGGTAGGTATCTGTTGTCACACGGTCATCTTAAAGACCTTATAACCTAATCTGCCTCAGATGCCTTGATAATCATTTTGCTCACGAAACCACGTTATAATGAGTTCATCGTTGATTGAGTAACAACACAAATGTTGGAGATATCGACAATGAACAAGCATTTTATTTTGTTACGCTATCAGAAATATTGTCATTTTTTTATAAATTGATAATGCCAAGGCATTAACGACGGAATGTACAGCTTACACATTTGAACGACTTTTGAGCAGTTTCAACTTCAAAAGAAGAAGCATAATATAGAGTAATCTTATAGTAATCTTTCAGGAAGACAGGCGTATATTTATGTAGATAAAGTACGTGCCACAGAACAAGATAAGTTTAATGGAGAAGCGCCTGTGAGGCACGTAGACGCAAAATGTAGAGGTTATGCAAAATGCTCTCGTTTATTGCTTTTTGTTAAAAAAACTACGTATCTCTTGATAATATTGGTTTCTTTAGAGACATAGTATTAATTTGGCTCTTGAGATACAAGTATCTTTTTACTTAGTTCCGGAGCTAGCTGTTCACCCTGATTTTGATCACCACATGTGCAATCATGTTTAGTGTATGACTAACTCTATGTGGTTCTCTTTGTGCAATAAAAACTTATTATTATTATTATTGATCATTATCATCCTTTTTCTGTCCTCGCAACACGTTTAGTACATACATTAATTAGGTAGGTACCTAAAGAATTAATAACAATAAAAAAATACATAGGCAGTCGGGGACTGCCGACAGAAGTCAAAACTTTTCGCTCAACGCGTCTGAAGATTTCACTTAAAAAAAATGATTTAGTATCTAGAACACAGTTTACACAATGCACAGTATACACAAATTAAACTTTTCACGTGGTTAATTTAACTTCACTTACTGCTACTACAGCATGTCGGCGCGGGCATGTCGGTGACGCGAACTCATAAGTTTTTCCTCTACTGCGTACCGAAGAAGATTTTTCTGTTCCTAAAAGAGCACCGCATCGTATTAGAGCTTTTATATAGAAACAATTTTAAAATTAGTGGCCTGAAACAAAACAACAGGTAGCTCAGCCCAATAGGGCAAGATAAAACTTTTTAAAAATTGTACCCACAATACTTTCGAAGTTCCCAAATTTATACAAACAACAATAATGAAACCAAAATTCTAATTTAGTTTTTAACCTGTCTGTAAAAGAAAAACAGTTTTTTTTATCACAGAAACACGTGCATACAAAAACCGGCCAAGTGCGAGTCGGACTCGCGCACGAAGGGAACCCTTCGTACCATTATCTATAAAAACGGCAAAAAAAAACATGTTTGTTGTATGGGAGCACCCTTAAATATTTATTTTATTCTGTTTTTTGGTGTTTGTTGTTATAGCGGCACCAGAAATACATCATCTGTGAAAATTTCAACTGTCTAACTATCACGGTTCACGAAATACAGCCTGGTGACAGACGGACGGACAGACAGACAGACACACGGACAGCGGACTCTTAGTAATAGGGTCCCGTTTTACTCTTTGGGCACGGAACCCTAAGAAGGAGGAATCCTGGTGTTATATCGACTTCATTATGATCCCCGCACACGATTCAAACGTAATATATCTCGCGACAAAGTTTCGCTGCGTTTGCATATAGCATTGTATTAGACAGTTATAAACTTTGATAGCTTTGCCAGTTCTGTACGCAGTCACAATGCTTAAAGTTGGACGTAGCAGAGGCAATCTCAGGAACAAGCCGACATGGCTGCTGTTTCCGTAAATTTCAACCGCGGCCTTTGAAATTAGCTTTGTTTTGTTTTGTATGTCTAGTAAGGTTGTGTAGCGATTTGATTGGAATTTAGACTGTGTAGCGGTTCTTTTTTTCGTTAAGGCGCAGATATATGATTTTAGTGACTTTTAAATGTGTTATTACGCTTTCACATAATGCTACTTGCATTATATGAAAGCGTAATAAGCGCAAGTTCTGCAAAAAATGTATGTTAAACTTGAACGCATACAACTCAATTCTGTAAGTGAACGTTTAATTAATGTAGTAAAATACTTTATGAAATAAATTCAGGAAGTAGCCTAGTAGTACCTAGTAGTATCTGCCTAGCCTTTTCCCAACTATGTTGGGGTTGGCTTCCAGTTAAGACTGCATACAGATACAGCTGGATACCAGTATTTTACATGGAGCGACTGCCTAGCTGATCTCCACAACCCAGTTACTGGGTAACACGATAGCCCTTGGTAAAACTGGTGGTCAGATTTTCGAGCTTCTGACGACCCGTAACATCTGTCAAAGATCTACAAACGACAGCCGGAACCAACGGCTTAACGTGCGTTCCGAGGCATGGAGGGATCTTGGTATGTAATCGCATCCACGGAGCAACCGCGGCAAGCGTAGCTTAACCCGATCGATCGACCCGTACGGCTGTTATTACTTAGCCACAAGCCACTCTCCCCAAAGCATAAAAACGATATTACTTTCAAACTACTTAAGATATTTTATGTTTTTTTTTTGTGTGAACAGATTTTTTATTAGCTATAATTCTATCTGTGATTTTTTCCAAATATACACATTTTCCTTGCTAAAATAAATATTCGCTATAAAACCGAACCGCAGCGCAGCGTGAGCTCGACGCGCATATGTATGGCTAAGGTCAACGGCAATTACCCGACCCTTAAATTGTTTAATTCAATGTTTGTCGTAAGCTGGGCATGGCAGATTTAGCCGATGATTAGGTAGATCTTATAAGGTAAGTTTATACCAACACAAACAAACATCGACATACAGAGCCGAGTTTTAAAGTTCAGGATAATTAAGTAAGTAGGTACCTACTGTAATTATAGTTTTCTCCCATACACGTTTATGTTTGTATGTACAGTATGATTGCCCTGTTACATCCGTCATTTATAAAACTTAGAAAAAGAAAAAAGATCTTTTTGCCTTTTTAGGGTTCCGTAGTCAACGAGAAACCTTTATAGTTTCACTCGGTCCGTCTGTCTGTCTGTCCCCACTTTAGCTCAGAGACGCTTAGAACTAGAAAGCTGTAATTTGGCAACCCTAAAAAAAGTTTTTCAATATTTTATTTTACAACTTTGTCAGCGTGATTAATATGTATTGTATACATGGGTATACAATACATATTAATCACGCTGACGACACCGTTGCACGTATTGTGGGGATGATATTTTTTTTCTCGTCTATCCCATGGTGTGTAGGGTATAGCATTTCACGATTCAGTGATTCGTTACGTAATATGAAGCTTTAAAGTGCAATTTTTTGTTAGAATCAAGTGTGTGTGTCTGACTGTTTTGGATATGTGCAAAATACATGGCAGTAGTACATATAACGAAATTAAAAGGAAAACTATCACAGCTTAGTAGGCTTTACAAGTTAACGAGTAATAGTCGACCAACTTACATTTGCGTGAATCTATCGATGTATGGAAAAACATGTTTTTCAACAACACTGTTAAGTTTGTTTTTGGGATAAATTTATCCCAACTACGGAACCCTTCATTGTGTGTGGTCCATCACGCACTTGAACGGTTTTTTTAACTACTTAAAATTTGTTCAGAATTACATAATTTTGAACAAGTTTTATCATTCATGACGACATATAGTATTCACCCGCGTACTTAAATACTCTTACGAGCAGTTTCTACATTAAGCCACTTCCAGGCTTCCTTCTTTCCTATCAACCGGGAATAGTTAGCAAAGTTTCTAAGACAAATAGAATATAAAGCAGTTTCTCGCGTGTGCGCCGCCTATCAATCATCTAGAATGATGTTTACGAAGTGCCTCAAGTCTGTCCAAATATTTTTTGCTAAAAGAATTGCCGCCAGAGATCCTCGCTTAAGAGAACCAACAACAATTATGTTTCTTTGCGACTCTTATCGCTATTTTAATTACTTATATCTGCTAAAAACTGGGACTAGCCCTAACACTTATGCTGTATGTTGGATGGATCATGGGGCTAATATACCACAACATTTTCTAGGTCGTAGAAAACGTCCGGCGGTATCGTGCGTGGTAGCTACACCCACGCGAGGATGACGGGATTAACTTTATGTATACTGAAGACAGGATTTGTCGGCCCTATCTGGGTCCTAATTGGGTCGGTTCTAAAAACACAACTGTCCACAAAGAGAACCGATGAGGTGATGAGAGTCGCGGGAACCCGCTGGATGCGAAAGCACAGAACCGGTCAATTTGACGATACTTGATGGCCTTTGTTCAGAAGTGGACTGGTGTTTTAGACAAAATCAAACTGGTTGTTATTTTAATAGTCAAATTTATTATTTTTATGATGTCATTAAAATAATAAATAATGTTGATTTTACATTCTGTGATTACCTTAACTCACACACTGACCTATTACTTTAACTGTTTTTAGGAAAACATATACTTTTGCAATGTTTGTAAATACGTGAGCACAATTTAACACATAATTAATTTATCTGGCATAGATCATTTTTAATAAATTTAACCTATTGTGGTATAGTAATTTTATTCTAGGTACATCGTCTTCACATATAATTATATAATTAATGTAGCTGTACAAAATATTGTAAAATATTTTAAAAGAGTATCAATGTAGTTTCTTGCCCATTATTGTCCATACGAAACTACCTTTTGAAAGGGGCGACTAGAAACAATTCTATTTTTTTTTTGTAATTTTTGACGTTCAAAGTACCTTTTTTGTGCCTATTTGACTTTTGAGTTTGGACGTCTTTTGGCTGTAATGATGATAATAATAATACATAAACGGCATGTATTTGTAACAAAAGATAAATAATATTTCCGTTTCTGTACGGAACTCTTACTAAGTTGGCAAGTACCTATTACTTGTGAGCCGACGCCATGCCTCCCGAGGCTCTGTTTAGTTTCTTTTAATCTAATTCACTTTCACTCATCCCTCGGCAAACATTTATCACCTAGGTACTCATAATTAAATTGTAGGTGAGAAAAAATAAGAATTCGGTAGGATAAATAAATTAGGTAAGTTTGTATCTATAGACATTTTATGTGGCTTGTAACTTTTTGTTGACTAATCTAATCTAGTCTGTTGTGTTTATTAATAATTACGAGATTCCAATTGCGTCATTTTATTGTAATTATCAAATATTTTAAATGGATTAGTTATCACGTTATCACAGTTTCTCGTTTACAGTATACGATACTATCCTAATTCTAAATTCCTAACTTATGAATGCGAAAGTGAGTTTGTTTGTTTGTTACGCTTTCACGCTTAAACGGCTAAACAGATTTGGATGAAATTTGGCACATCGGTAGACCATGTCCTGTATTAGGACGTAGGTCACTTTTTATCCCGATATTCCCACGAGATCAAGACTTATGCGGGTGAAACCGCGGGGTGCAGCTAGTAATGTAATAAATACGAGTGAGTATTTGTTACGCTTTCACGCTAAAACGGCTTAACAGATTTGGATGAATTTTGGCACATTGGGAGATAATAATCTGTTTAAGGATATGGGGTACTTCTTATACTCGATCGCAGAGGAAATCGCGGGCAGCAGCTAGTTATGCATAAATATCACGCTTTTTATATAACTAAATATTTAATAAAAAATATAGATATTCTCTTTTTATGTATATTTGTAGGTACTATGCTGTAGGCTGTAGGCGATAATCTAACAACCTATCAAGACATAGGTACTACATATTAGGAGCAGAGCCTTCTCCAAAACCAGTTAAGTTAGTACGTGTTACGCGTCACATTACACTAGAACGTGACTTCAAAGTGTGTTCGTATCTTCTAGACTTAGCAGTCTGGGAGGTGTAGTTGGTTTTCATATTTGATGACTTTTCAGTAGAAAAGAACAGCAGAAATGAAAGCAGATTTGTAAGGTTGTGGCACCATTGTACCGGGTCAAGATCAGTCGGCCGGTTAAATTGTAAAAATGTTACGTCAGCGACAGAAGTCGAATAGATAGGTAACACTGTTACTTTTACACAACATCTAAATTGACAAAAAAAATAGTACCTACATTGTATTTCATTATTTCCTATCTCTTCTCTTTTCTTTTCTTTCTTTCTTTTCTTCAAATTTTTCTACCGGTGTCGCGTCGCGCGTCAAGTCGCGCCAGTTTGCGGGAGTCTTAATTTTATTCTGCTCCGATTTCAATCAAATATTTAGCTCAATAATTAGGAAAAAAAAAACTGAAGCGTTAATCGATTTTAGTTGCTGACTGTACAACCCCAAGACAATCTTTTGCTAGACGGCTGTGTCACGTGTGCTCACGAACGAACAAGAACATGGTGAACACGAACATCGAACATTTTGTTCCCTTGTATCAATAACGAACAGCAAACACTGTGTTCATCAAAAATGTTCGTGGCGATCGAATTTCGTTATTCTAAGTGGAAGGTGTATAGTGTTTGTGCTCGCTTTGCTAATTCACGTCCTCACGTATGAGGACGTGAGTCAATTGTTCCGTATTCGATGTTCGTGTTTCACCATGTTTTGTTCGTTCGTGCGTACACGCCTGTAGGTGTGACCTTGTTTGACCGTGATTCTTTACCTTGACTTCACATTAACTTGTTTCTGACCGCATTGATGTGGGGCTATAGGTACTCAATTAGTAAGCCCGATCGGTAAGTAATTAGTAACCTGTAATAGCTTTATGTTTCGAAAAAAGAATGATGTCAAATGATCACTAGGTGTAGGACTAAGATTTTCAAAATAAATACTTAAGATACTGAAGTATATTCATGTTCACAGTTCAAGAATCCCAATGTTCGTTAACCAATGTGAGTGCGGTGCTTCTGTCCAGAACATGACCCATTTGCTTGAGTGTCCCAAGTGTCCATACACCTGTTCTTTTGAAGATCTATTGATAGCCGCCATTAATGTGGCAATATACTGGGTCAACTAATCTAAAAGTACCATCGACTCGAAAAGAAGTTCAAGAAAAAAAGTAAGATTTAAAAAATAAAAAAAACCCGACTGCGTAAAAAATGAACTTTAAAAAAATGGAAACAACATTTATATAACTTAATATTATAAACAATCTCATGCAGCCGGAGGCAATAGGTATTTATTTTTAAATTTAATAAGATGCACTTTTAGTTAGGATAATAAGACGGTAAATTAGATTATTTACCCACTTATAATCGGGTGATAAAGGCAACTCACCCATTCTAAAAGTTTGGGATTGTTTCTATCATTTCTCATTCCAAATTACTTTTAAACATATAATTTGTATATATTTTTGTCAATAATCACCTTTTAAAACCCTTCATCTTGATACACAACTCGATAGGTTTGCGCCAAAAATCCACCATTTTGTTTTTTTTTTAAATTAAATATACCCAGTGACACTCTCGCAATAAAGACGAATGTACATAAACATTCATCATGAAACATACTCGTAACATTCATCAACATCGGTTCAGACGTTTAGTAGCCTCCGTTTTTGCTTCACCGCAGTTGGGTAAAAATGTTAATATTTCAGATAGTTACTCCACCACTAACGAGCTAAGTTAGTAAGTTGTCAATGCATTCACTTTAGAGGTCTCTAAACATAAATTATAGCTAACTATAGCTTATCTCTAAACAGTGTCAGCCACAGAGCTTGAGAGAGGAATCTGTGGAGTCATCGCAACTAGTTTACAAACTGTTCGGAGTTAAGGGAATTTCTGGGTAAGTTAACTTTACCTTAGTCGATAACCTAAGTAAAGAATAGCACAAACTTAAAATGTATCTGCTTCAATAAATATGAACTCGTTAAACTGATATAGTAAATAAAATAATTGCATAAATAAACGCTGCATTTTCGTTCTTGCATAATCGTGCAAGAATTAAGTGTCAGTTACATATACAGAGTTTACCGCCCTTGTATTGTATTTTATAACACAACTCCACGTCCAAGCGTATTTTGTGTACAGGTTTATCGCCCTTAAGGGTCGGGTAATCGCTGTTGACCTTGGCCATACACGCCACCACGCCGTTCGGTGTCAGAGGGAATATTTATTTTTGTAACGAAAATATTATATTACGAGTATTAGGAATCAGAAGTAAAACAAGGAAAAAACAAAATAAACAACCTTTAATTCAAGAGAAACGCTAAAATATTAATTCAATAGAAAGCACACGATAATGGTCAGGTAGCGCTACGACCGTTTCTTTTTTTTTTGTGTATGGCATCTCCTAGTTTACCTTGAGAGGTCGTGACTACTTAACGGGACTATCCTGTGGCTGTCTTAAGCGGACTCAAAGCCTCCAGCCAGGCGCACGTCCGTTTCGAGCGCCATCCAAGCAAAAAGAGACCGTTACCGCACCGCGCGCCTCCTTTTATGAACTCTTATCGGTTGACAGCTGATTGCGTGATGTCACCTCGTCATCCGTTACCAACAATATAATTAATTGAAAAAATACACATAAAATTAAAGATCATAAAATAGTCTGTTCGTAGAAAAAAAATCATGAAAATATCTTAAGTAGTTTGAAAGGATAAAATAAGGATTCGAAAAATAGTTTAATTTTGTACATAAAAACTTAATAGTAGGTAACCTTCTTTTAAGAAATGACTGAAAAAAACTTTAAAATTTTGATTTTAAAGTGACAAAAATGGAAACAAAAAATGGTAAAGGATTATTCAAAAATAATCCTTTTCGAATTACAATTTTACCATTCATCTTTTGTTTCCATTTTTGTTTTCAAATGTATTCTTGATTGATGAGTCTTGTTACAAAAGCTAAGTTAGACAACAGCACATAAGCTTATTTATCATGCCTCTTTCACCTGAAGAATGTGTTAGCATCATGACTTTCTGGAACTATGCATCAGTATGCGTCGTACTGCAAGAATGGTGTGACGTTACGAACGGTCCAGAAGGTGAAGCGAAGGTACGAAGAGACTGGAAACCATTTGAGGAGACCTGGTAATGGCAGACCCAAGTGTACTAGTGCCCGAGAAGACCGTTATATTGTTTCCACTGTGTTGAGAAATCGCCACTTAAATGCAGTTGAAGTCCAGCAACAGCTTCTTCGGACCCGAAGGGACTACATTAGTGACAGTACAGTAGACGGAAGGAAGAAGACTGGCTGAAGCAAACCTGAAACCCCGAAGACCAGCGAGTGGCCCTAAACTCGAGAGAGAGCATCAAGTAGCGAGACTGCGATACGCCCGTGAACACATACAGTGGGATCAAGAAGAATGGTCAATAATTTTGTTTACAGATAAATCTCGATTCTCACTTTACACTTCTGATGGATGGCGAAGTGTCTACAGGTGACCTGGTGAGCGATACCTTCAAGCCTGCTTCTCAGAA
Source organism: Atethmia centrago (assembly GCA_905333075.3). Classification (NCBI taxonomy): domain Eukaryota; kingdom Metazoa; phylum Arthropoda; class Insecta; order Lepidoptera; family Noctuidae; genus Atethmia; species Atethmia centrago. The sequence continues at coordinate 20,505,845 of HG995374.1, read as the reverse complement.
AGAGTCCATTAAGGTGGAGGCAGTGTACATGTATGGGCTGTTATATCTTCAGAAGGTCGCACAGAGTTAGTGGCCATAGAAAAATGGCACTCTGACTGGGGAAAGATATGCTCAGGAGATTCTCAATGAGTATGCAGGGCCGCATTCAGTAAATATGGGTGATGGATCGATGCTGATGCATGATAATGCCCGGCCACACACGGTCGTGCAAGAGTATATACTCTTGCACGACCGTGTACCAACCTCCTGAATATTCAGGAGGTTGGTATCAGCGTGATGGCTTGGCCATCAAGAAGTCCTGATCTCAACCCGATTGAGCACGCCTGGGATGAGCTAGGGAGGCTAGTGAGAAGCCGCAGACCACCACCAACCACCCTCAGGGCACTAAAACAGGCCCTGATAGAAGAATGGGAGAATATTCCCCAACATCGGCTCCGCAACCTCGTGTTCAGTATGCCAAATCGACTCGCAGCTATAAGCAGAGCCCGAGGAGGCAATACCAGTTATTAAAAAATAAATAACATGTAAAACTTACTTGTAAATGTTAAATGAATGACACTAAGCTTAAAACTGCCAATTTTATTGTTTTATCTTGTTTTAGATTTAAAAATGTTACTAATGTATAATTACTATAGTTTCAAAGAAAGCTAATAAAAATTGCTATAAAACGTTTTTTATTTTAAATCTCTAACTTCTACAGTTTAGAAAGAAAAAAAAATTAAAAGTGTAGTACTTAGTTTTGCAGGCCAGCTGTAATTTGGCATTTATATTTTTAGGGTACCTCCCTTGCACGTAATGTGGGGATGATATTTTTTTTCTCGTCTACCCCATGGTGTAGGATATAGACCGTTCAAAATATTGCAAGTTTGTCAACACCACTTTTCGATTTAAGGATCCGCTTGCGTAAGAGAATAACTATCACAGCTAAGTAGGCTTTACAAGTTATCGAACAATAGTCAATTTGCAGTTAGAGAATTGATCGTGACGTATATCGATGTATGAGAGAACATGTTTTTCAACTACAATGTTAAGGTTGGAATAAATTCATCCCAAGTAATCCCATCGGCATACGGAACCCTTCATTGTGCGTGGTCGGACACGCACTTGGCCGGATTTTGTGCTTTGGGGAGACATTACTTCCTGAATTTATTTCATAAAGTATTTTACTATAATACTTAAATATTCATATATTGAATTAATGTGTATGCGTTCTAGTTTAACATACATTTTTGCTTTGTTCGTCGCTTGATTACGTTAAAGCGACACATGAGGGCGATAATCGCTTGGCGAGTTTCGCCTAGGTAGGTACGCACAGATATTCTCACATCTCTCTAAAGTTCGCTTTTTGAATCCTAGATAGTAATTTGACAGGTGTAAATGTCTATCTCCAAATTGAAAAAAACAAACGTAATAGATTTGAAATGTCAAATGACTATCTTGGATTAAAAAACGAACTTTACAGTCGTGGCCAAGAAACTATAGAGGAAAGTAATATATCGTAAGAAACTCTCCTAGTGTAAACGTGCCTTTTCTCTAAATCGGCCCTCAAACCAGTCCACAGAAAAGCTGTTCCCGAGTTTAAAAGGGTAAAAATGTTGATGCCAAAAATGTAACAAAATATTTCAAACTTTCTGAACAATCCTTGAAAAAAATTGTAAGGGAATTTTTCGGCCCCGTTGACTTTTAAAAGTCTAAGGGACCTTTTTATCTCGATACAATGATCCTATCTATATTTATTCACGTAAGTATTTTTATTTATTTGAAAGTATTTCTGTGTTGTATGACTGCTAGTAAAACATTATTTAGGTATTTGATCGGATTTTCAGACATTTTATCAATAAATTGAAGGCATTGCATTAGCGAAAAAGAATTTCTTATACCTAAAAAAAACATTTTAACTGAAAAGTTGATTATTTTCGATGCTTCTGCATAAAGGGTGACGATTAAGTTTTTCAGCCATAAAAGTAGTAGGTAGCTACATTTTAACGTGCCTTTTTTATCGCGAAAACTTTTGATTAGCTTTTTAATGACTTGGCATAATAATGTATTACTAAGTATAGAGCGTAATAGTAAAGTCCATAACATACTAGCTATTTACAATGTACACACGGCTACATATCAAGCTATACGTTTCCAGTAAAAGCTGATCTCGCATTGTATAGGATTTCCATACAAAGAGAGGTCAGCTTAAACTGAAAATGTATAGCTTGATAATGTAGCCGTATTTACCTACAATAATGGTAAAGAAAAATTAAATTACAAACATGACTTAGAATAGATAGGAATTAACAAAGAGAAATAAACTACCAGAATTGTTCATCCGGCTTGCATTCAACGGTCTCGGTAAATGTAAGTGCACACACGAGCGGTACGCGTCAACGGCAGAGGCAACTGCGGCCGTCAATGTGTTGGCGGCTGCAGTCGGCAACGTGCCGCTCGTATATCTGAGAGTGCTCACACACACGAGTGGCACGCATAAACGGCAGAGGCAACTGCAGCCATTGTCACTCGTCGACGGCCGCCGTCGAAGCGTCGGGGACTACCGTCGGCAACGTGCCGCTCGTATATTTTAGAGTGCTCACACAACCAAGTGGCACGCATCAATGGCAGAGGCAACTGCAGCCATTATCCCTCGTCGACGGCCGCCGTCGAAGCGTTGGGGGCTTACGTCGGCAAGGTGCCGCTCGTATATTTTAGAGTACTCACACTCACGAGTGGCACGAATCAAGGGTAGCGGCAACTGCAGCCGTTATCACTCGACAACGGCCGCCGTCAAAGCGTCGGGGGCTGCCGCTGGCAACGTGTCACTCATATATTTTAGAGTACTCATACACACGAGTGGCACACATTAACGACAACGACAACTGCACCTTTGTCACTCGTCGACGGCCGCCGTCGAAGCGGAGGGGGCTGCCGTTGGCAAAGTGCCGCTCGTATATTTTAGAGTACTCACACACACGAGTGGCACGCATCAACGACAGCGGCAACTACAGCCGTTGTCACTCGTCGACGGCCGCCGTCGAAGCGTCGGGGGCTGCCGTCGGCAACGTGCCGCTCGTATATTTTAGAGTACCGTTGTCACTCTGGGCACGCCACAATTGAGGCGATAAGGCGTCTTTGAGGAGTGGCTAGAGAGGCGCCAGTGCGTCCTTACCTTCTACCTGACGCAGGTCCTCACTGGACATAGCAGTTTCGGGAGGTTCCTGTGTCAGACAAGGCAGGAGGAAACGCCCGGGTGTCACCACTGTGTGGATCGCCCGGAGGACACGGTGGAACATATGGTGGAGTTCTGCCCGGCTTGGGCAAAGCACCGCCATGTTCTCGTGGAGGCGATCGGTGGCAGAGATCTCTCACGCCCGGCCCTGGTTCAGGCCATGGTATAGAGCGAGAGGGCATGGGCAGCCGTCACCTCCTTCAGCGAAACAGTAATGCTCGCGAAGGAGGAGGCGGGACGGTTGAGGGAAAGGCAAATTTCGCGCCCTCTCGCCCCTAACCGCCGCAGGAAACGCCCTGTGCGTCGGGAATCCTGGGTGGATTTCCGGCCACCGTAGGCGCGGGCTTGCGGACGGTGAGCAATAGGTAGCTCGCCGTTCGACAAGGACCAGGCTCGGGTCGACGGCGCGTTGTATTCCACGCGCGCCTCAATAGTAGGAGTCCACTAGGGCCGATGCCGCCCGGGGTCGTGGAAAAGTCCGTAAGGGATACCGAGGCCCCCTGGCAACACAGGCAACGGAAAGAACACGGGTGGGTTTTAGTCAGTAAGAGTCTGACACGCCGTCCCGCTCCGCACAGAGCGGGAGAAGTTATTTGATAATTTCCCAAAAAAAAAAAGCCGTTGTCACTTGTCGACGGCCGCCGTCGAAGCATCGGGGGCTGTCGTTACCAGCGTGCCGCTCATATATTCATATATTTCAGAGTGCTCACACACACACGAGTGGCACGTGTCGACAAGCGTCGACGGTAGCCGACGATCAGTGTAAGATAAAGACAAGCCACAAACTGCTAACTGCACATCACTGGTAACACATGCAAGTGTTACCAGTGTATTACGACTACCATGATGTCCCTTACCATTACGACATACAGGCGCTGTCAAGGTCAAATTGTTAGCACTTACGATGTGCACTTGACTGTACAAGCAAGAACTGAGTGCAAAAGTAATTCGCAGAAGAATTTGCGGTTTCCTTGCCTTTTTAGTAGGTACCAACTTTAATTGAAAATTGCACAATCATTTGCTACATATGGGCAAAGGACATAGACTTGCCTTGACCTGACGACATATTATGTTACTCGACGGTCAGATTTGACAGGTAGGTGTAACAGGTATATTATATTGTTCTCTACAGCTAATTCATAATGTGTCAAAGTGTATCTTTAGCAAATATGCTAAAGATATACTTTGGCACATTACATAAAGCGGCTGTGCGGGGCTCATTACACAACGATTAATGACGTCATCATGTGTACTTCTGCCACAAAATCACGGCTATATCATCGTTGTTATTGTGATTATCGTTGGTTCAAATTAAACCTATTGCCTGAACAGGCGTTGATAAAGGCCGCCCATTGTATATTTTCTGGTGTATATTTTTTTTAATTTTTGTAATGTATAATCTTGTATACAAGATGCAGTTTTGAACCTGCAAAACCTTTCAGGAGGTTGTTATGAAACTCGTAAATAATCATATAACAATACGATACCAAGTCAATAATCAATAATACTTTTTTTTTAGATTTTAAAATTTTATTGTTTTTCAGAATAACTCTTCAAAAAAAACAGAATCACCCATTGCGATTTATCGCGCGTCATGTCACTGTGTGCGTGAATGCGATGACCAGTGATGACAGGCTGTACGAGGCTCCACCCACATTTCTACGAAAAAAACGCGGCACGTAAGTTGAACTAAAATGGCGGTCGTTGCTATGGTTACGCGCAGCCCCGCGTTGCACGCATACCGCAATTCGATTGAGACTCGAAAATCTGTTACTGCGCAAGGTTCAACCAACGTGCCGCGATCTGTACAAATTGTTGTAGCTACAGCAACTTATAGCAAATAATTTAACCTTGAGATGTACGAGAATTTGAAAATAACAATGTTGTTTCTACATTATTGTTTTTAAAATTTCGCTAAATAATAACTCATTTTTAAGCATCATTACAATCCGAAAATCTTCATCATCTGTCGAGCCTGTTCCCAACTATGTTAGGGTCGACTTTCAGTCTAACTGTACGCAGCTCATTACATGGAGTGCCAGTGAATCACGTAGGGCGACTGCGTATCAGACCTCAACAAACCAGTTACTTGATAACACGATACCCATTTGTTAGACTAATTGTCAGACTTTCTGGCTTATGATTACCCGTACCAATGACCCTACGGCAGGGCTGTAAGGTCGTTGATCCGTATCGACCCGTGTGGTACCTAACGACTGTCCGAGAGCTACAAATCTATCGGAACCAAAGGCTTTAAGTGCTTTCCGAAACACATGATTTCAATGATGTCCTAAGTTTTAGAAAGTACTTATATCATTATGAATTAAAAATAACACAGTGGTACTTGCTCAGTTGCGAACCCGCGACCTCATGCATGAGAGGAGAACGCCTTAACCACTGGGCTATTACGATAAATAATAATAGTAGGAAGTAGATACTACTGCGCTAAAACGTCGTTCACGTTGGCGTCGTTAGTTACCTATCAGCTGATGAATAAAATAATAGGCGGCGATAAATAAACCTTACATAGCACGTAAGCAGTTCCTGTTGCACAACTGTGAAACTAATCGCGAGCGCGTGCGCGCCTAATAATAATAAGGATATGTAGGTACTGGGCGCAGTGCCGCGGCGGGCTCTCTATGTAAATTCAGCCCCAAGGACGGTTTTCGTTTTTATTTGTAGATTAAATTGTTGATTTAAGATTTTCTTTTCTGCTTTTTAACGGGGTGAGGATAGACAAAAATACCTCAAGATAATTTGGCTAGTTAAGTAGGTAGGTACCCATGTGTTAGGGATTTTAAGTGATTTATTTTGTCTGATAGGTATTTTTGGCGTAGTTAAAAATTTTAAATCTACTTATTTACACTTATCAAGTTGATTTAGCTAACATCGTATTTACAAATTATTGTCTATGTACAAATAAATAAATTACCTACTTATGTTACCTGGAGGTATTGTTCAAAGTTTCAACCGTCACACTCCAGGCACAGTCTAGCACGAAGTTGCACCACACAAACACATTCGTTTTTATTGTGTCGAAAGCACTGATCACTTTTTGTTTGTTATGAACATTATAGACGCCAACTCGAGTAAATAAACACTCGTCCGTCTACAGGATGTTGGTGTCTTAGTGTTCCGGCAACCAGCGACAAAATGTAACTCGCGCGGCGTTATCAAGTTGGTGGAGATCCTGTACCTTGCTGTAATGAAAAGGATGCTGCATTTTTTTGTGCAGCAGCCGCCACACTGTGAAGTGGTGCACTCCAAACCGTCGACCAGCCTCCCATTTGCTTGCCCGTGGCTTTCGCCGGAAGAATTCCAGAATATCTTCCTGCAAGGCGACAGGCAGGCCTTCGTTGCCGCGACCTTAAGCATGCTGGGGAATGTCGAACTGCCGATGATCGTGTCTCTGCGTAGCAGCCAGCATTACCCTGTGTAAGGGACGATGCCGATTGGGGAATAACTCCGCGAACATTTCGATGGCCCGAGATACATTGTCTCCGCTGATGGCATACAAGCGTACCATCTCCGCCAACTACATTGGAGTATTGGTCTGTCATTTTTACAACTAGGTAGTAGGTACCTATCGCGACCGTTAATCGAAGGCGCACTTGACGGGCGGAATTTGCAAGCATATGCACGCGCCGGTGCCATCAATCACACTAATAAATTGACCCGATTTATGTGCTTGTGATGGCCGCGGGGGCGTGGCTAGTGGTAGTGGGAGCGTGCGGTGGTTGGTGCTTTGGATCTATGAAAGAAATGTTGGTTGCGTTTGTTTGTGTGTATGTGAAAGCGCAGTTTAAGGACACGTACAGACTGGCCGCGTTTTAAAAAGGGGAGTTCACGCTTACCGATTTCCGTAAATAAGAATAAAATGAAAAAAAAATACCTGCCCATTTTATTGTTGATTCGGGTCGAGAATCACTAACATAATTACCTCTTAAAATGTTTTGCAGGTCCAAAGCAACACCTTGTATATAAATAAATAAATAAATAAATACAGTGCCTAGAATTTATGATTGTTCAAGCATTCTACCTAAGGCGGTCAAAACGTCAAACGCAACGTCAACATTCAAGTCAGTGTTATACGGTGGATTTCGTCCTAAAGAGTTTTCAGTCTAGAGTCCCACTCAAAAAACGTTTTTCGCAAATATCAAGAATTTAAGTATTTTAAATTCTTGATATTTAGAGCCTGTGCACACCACGTTTTTTAAACGCGCCGTTGACGCGCGTTTTAGAAACGTGCGTCGACGGCGCGCTTTTATCCTACAGAAGGTCTACAGGCTGCGTCTGACTCGCGTGCGTATCGCGTCTGTATCGCTACAAACGCGCGTCAACGGTGCGTTTAAAAAACGTGGTGTGTACAGGCCCTAAGATACATAAAATTCTAGATACATACCTACCTACTACCTCTTTGACAGATTTTTCTTCATTAGGGAAAATAAATCGTGACCAAAATTTTTTTCACATCAAAAAATCAATCTGCCTGCCTTTTTCCAACTATGTTGGGGTCGGCTTCCAGTCTAACCGGATGCAGCTGAATACCAGTATTTTACATGGAGCCACTGCCAATCTGACCTGCACAATCCAATAACTGGCGATATCCGTTGGTAAAACTGGTTGTCAGACTTTCGGGCTTCTGACCACCCCTAACGACTGTCAAAGATCCACGAATGACAGCCGGGAACAACGGCTTAACGTGTTTTCCGAGGCTCGGAGATATCTCGGTATGTAAAGTTGGATGAAATATGATGTATATAATGTAATGATGGATGGATGGATTTTCATAGATTTTCATATACCATTCATAAATAATTCTTATGAATCTAGTAAGGAATGCTGTATTTTAAAACTTGTTGTTAATTGGTTAGAAAGACATTCACAACTATTGATAATTATTCGGTCTGAATCGATAATGAAAAGACTTGAATTTCCAAGTCCGGTTTCATGCGATTACCTTTCCATAGACTAATATATTGTATAATGAGTACCTTTCAGTTAAGTAGATACCTAAATAGATACCTAAAGAAACAACATTTAAAATATCTAAACTAAAAGCATTCTTTCAGAAATAATGAATCCAGGTACTGTTTACTATGGTTAAGTAACTCTAAACAATCCAGAAGACGTTTTATAACATCCACAAAAGCCGACATCGCAATTGAATATTTCAGAATAACAACAAACAGTATTATTCTACAGCGTCGGTTACAAACTACATAGTATAAGATAAAACCGTACTAAAACTTTATATATATTCGATACTAGGCAATCAACAAACTTTTTACTACACGACCTGCAGTAGGCCAGAGCTGTAGTTAAAAACTTTTTACACTGTAAAAATCAATGAAAATGTTCAGTGGATATTGATGCCTCAAATTCATTCAGCAGTGGTAACTCACGTGAAAAAAGCATTTGAACCAAACTGTGCTCCAGTCTGTGGAAATAATATCCATTGTGCTAAGCCATAGCCGCCATAGGCAATATTTTTACAGGCGAATGAAACAATAAAAGACTTTATTGGTTGTTTATACAATCACTGTTGTAGAAAATGCAATCAGTTCGCCCAATTGCACTGTATTAATTTAAATTTTATGGGTATCACCTAGCTATGTTATTCACGTTTTAAATTATTCAATTCCCACAATATTAAATTTTTGGTTAAGTCATACATATCTATTATATCAGCCTATAATGTTCCCACTGCTGGGACACAAGCCTCCTCTCTGTGAGAGGGAGTGGGCCGTAATCCACCACGCGGGCCCAGTGCAGGTTGGTAAATGTCACATGTCTTCGAATTTTTGGTTCTAGGACATGCCGGTTTCCTCACATTGTTTTTCTTCACCGGTTTGAGAGCAGTGGTGATTAAATAATTTACACAAAGTAAAGCGCCTGTTCGAACCTACGACCTACAATTACAACAACCCAGACAGGGTTCGAAACGACGACCACAACAACTCACAACTCGTAAGTCACGGCCGTAACCACTGGGCCACCACTGCTACCATCTTGGTTAATTTGACATAGGTAAATGATAAATGATTTTATCACTGTAAGTAGGTTTTTACAAACACTTTTACACGCCAAACATATTTTTTAAAACTAGATGAGGTCCGCGTTTCCTATCTGACTACTCTGAGAAGAAAGGCCGAAACAAACTCAAAGGTCACAGTCTCTTTTAAAGTCCAGACATAATCTTGGTCAGATTATGTGAAGCCCATGTCGATTGATGTCTGAAATGGTCTTTTGATGAAAGAACCACACAGATTGGGTGGACCTGTCCAGTCAGTGCACGCATTTGTCAGTAGTTGTGCAGCTCAACTCAGAACTAAAGGAGCTCAACGATTCAACGAACAATACCAAAGAAAGGTCATTTGGCTAGTTCACAACACTGTAGAACGCCACCTGCTACGATCCTTACACACTGCTTTAGCTTCGTTCACGTTCACACGTCATCTGCACCCTAATTGCGTATCAATCGGAATCTGAATCATTTTGAAGCAAATTGCTAATCCATTGCTTCATATGTTCGAAAATTTTGTCTGCTCGACAACATAATTATTACAATGAATGTTGTTGAACTGTTAAAATGAAACCGATTCCGGTTGATATTGTGTTACTTAATTGCCCCGCTGCAGTCTTAGCATGACGCTTTATATTTCTTCGAAGAATAGACACGGCTCTTTCTATACAAAGTGACATTTCGTTTCTCCATTTTTGACATCTCACCGTAGAAATCCTTCTACTATCTGTCATCTTGTCTTTCGTTTCTAACGATCTTTGTCTAGGTTATTTTTTATGTAGAAGGATTTCTACGATGGGATGTCAAAAAGGAGAAACGAAATGTCACTTTATATAGAAAGAGTCGTGTCTATTCTTCGGAGAAATAGAAAGCGTCATGCTAAGTCTGCTGGTCATACATGCACACCGGTTGCGAGTACTATGCACTTGACCTTTCGATGATCATCACCAATAGGGTATAAGGATTGCCTTGTAAGGCATTTTCACTCACATCTGCCTAGTAAAAAAATAATACCTTTGTTGAGTCGCCTTTCATTGATCTTAATTTGATTAATTTAAAACACAGATAATTGGCTAAAATTATTTGTTAATACAATCAGGTTCGCGGAATTGAATTGATTTATGTCAACAGATTTGTTTACATGTTTGTCAAACTCGCGTTTCAATTTTAATTTACAATAATAGAATGTGACATAAATCTGGTGATATTATTTTCTGTTAATACGAACCAATAATTTGGAATGTTTTTCATTTCATGGAACTTGACAGGGATTGATTGGTTTTTGGATACTTAGATAAAAAAATATCGGATCCGTGATGTAAATGTGTTATAAAAATAAAATTACCAATCACACTGTAACCTAAATTTCTACGGATTTAACGGTAAGATAAAAAGAAAACCTCGTGTTTTCTCTTAAACAAAGATAAATTTCGCTCAATTAGCTGCTAATCACCAAATTAATTAACACGTTACTTCAAAATGGCCGCGGTAAACTGTTTTAAGCTATTAAAAGATGCGTTAATAAATACTGGTGTCCAATAAATCTAGGAAAGTAGAGACGTTACGGCGTACGTGAGCGTTGCTGGCGGAATTTAAAAGGGGAATAAGAAGTTAAGGGCATGTAACTACTTTAAATTAGTACGTCTTTGTATCACATGCTAAGCTCTAGTTTTTGCCTATTTTATTTATTCACCAGCGACCTGCTCCTGTTTCGCACGGTTTTTACGACTTGACACAGCATTGAGACTGCTTAATTATACGAGTACATAAGTTTAAGATAATAATGTATTATAAACATACGCCTTCCGGAATAAATTCTTAAAATTATGGTAAAAACCTCTTCAAAATCCGTTGCGTACTTTAGAAGAATAACACGGTTACACAGACCGACGAAAAGCGACTTTAGTTTATAATAAGTACGAGTATTGTACGCACCGGGACTTACTATGGACTATGTTCGGGACAATTGAGCCTGGCACCTATCAGTTACCTAGGACCCTACTGTCTGTAAACCTAGCCCTACAGTATTGACCTAGCACCCTAGTTATCCTACCGCCCTAACCTACCATACAAACCATACCAAACGTAAGTTACGTTGGTTTTACGTGCGGGAAGTCTGCTACAAGCAGACATACGGTAACAGACGGAATTTGGGTAGGAATGTAGGTTTGTGTACGTCGTGCAATGTACACAGGAAATTGTTTCCTCACTGCCGATCCCACAGACACAAACTCAAACTCAAACTCAAAGCATTTATTTCAATTAGGCATTTTTGAACTGTCAATGAGTCGGTCAGTTAGAAATATGAAGCTAATTGCCCATTCCAAAGCGTAGTAGGTACCTATGGAGAAGAACGGGCAAGAAACTCCATAGACAATCTTTTAAATTATATTGATACATAAAGATTAGTACAAAAATAATGTTGAAATTATAATTAAATGTGAAAAAGATGTAAAATAAAAAACGCGTTCATAGTAGCAAAATAAACAAAAACAATTTTTAAATAAAATTATTACAAATATGACCGGTCCCAACTGACGGCGCCCGTTCACGAACATGACGCATGGATCAGCACCATTCAGATCGACCATTTTGTAGGGAGCTAAATGATCCAACACACGCGCCACCATCAGTGAGACATCTGAGTGAGCATGACATACTCTCAGCCGCCAGGGCCCATTCAAGTCAATTACATATTAACCGGTAAATGGTAGCTCTATTATACATAGTACTCACACCTGTGCAATGCAATTATACAATACAATACAATACAATACAATATACAACACAAAGGACCGATGATGGCTAATGGTGTCTTGGCCACAGTGAGAGGAGTTATAGGAGATAAATCACACTCGATTCCAGCTTGATGACTAATTTATTAAAATAATTAACTTAATTATATACAGATCTTGTGGTAAATACACATTGATACCTATTTAGATGTGTGCTGTGTGTGTATAGGCCCGATGAAGCGAAGATCTCAGTAGGTCACTTCTTAGCGCTGACGGTGCGCCGGTGTTGGCTGCGCGTAGAACGAATGTAGTAGAACGAAGTATATATTATAGATTGATTATTCATTTATACAAAAAAAAAAAACCTAGAGATACATAAAGATAGAAGCATTAAGAGGATTTTTGTGTAGGTACAAGCTTTTTTGCAGGTGTTGAGGAACCAGCAATCGGAATTTTTGGAAAGTTAAAAATACTATAATGAAAGTCGTGGTTACTGCTACTTTTAGACCTGCAGGTCTGCAACAAACAATGAACCTAATGATGATACTTTGATAACGTTACATCAAAATAACTTAAGGCACTGACCAAAATAGGCTTCTCTTAAGAAAAAAAATTGCCAAATTTGTATAGTTTGTGGTAGCGGAAAAAATAAATGTTAATTTTGAACATATTTCCCAGAACCTGGTTGTTACCAAAACACGTTTTGAAAAAAAAAAACTCGATTCAAACTATGGGTTCTAATCCAAAATATCTGTATTAAATATCAACATACGTTACGTATTTCATTAATAACAAGAACGACTTATTTGAATGCAGAACTTGGTTGTTTTTTTATTTTCGTTTACTCAACTCAATTTTCAGTAAATAGATAATTGCTTCATATTTTGCAAAAAATTACAAGCGTTGTGTCATCGCGCTTCTCTTTCTTTTCTATGCAATCTGACAGTGACCGCGGTTTAGGTGTTGTCAGCGTCTTAAAGCTATGCGTTAGAATTAATTTGTCTTAATTGTGAAAAAAATAATCTTTGTTAAAATAAAGAAAAGCTTTGTTAAGTTATCAAAATTAATTGTGTTATTTCCCGGGCTTACCGACCCCTGTTTCTTTAAAGTAATTTTTTTTTTTTTAAGTCTTTGTCATTTCTCGGGAGCGTGGGGTCCCGGACCATTGGGGCATGCGTACGAGGGGCCAAAGCCAACTCGCAGAGGCCCGTTCGGCGTTTTTATAGAAATGAGGCACCAATCGGCGATTATCCCTGTATGGACTATGTAACTACACCCAAGGACAACACCCGCGGGGTAGTTGCGTAACAAACAATCAGTAGCAATAGGTTTCATTTTGACAGTTCAACAACATTCATTGCGTTGAGCAGACAAATTTTTCGAACGTATGAAGTAATGGATTAGCAATATTCTTCAAAATCATCCAGATTGTGATTGGTAGTGTATTACGCAATTAGGGTGCTGGTTGGTGTTCCTACACCAACCGGGTGTTGTCCTTGGTGCAGGATATGGAAACCAAATAAATATTGGATTACGGTCTTGGGTTGTTAAGACGCTGACATCACCTAAACCGCGGTCACTGTCAGATTGCATAGAAAAGAAAGAGAAACGCGATGACACAACGCTTGTAATTTATTGCAAAATATGAAGCAATTATCTTTTTTTTTTGGATGGGAAATCATCAAATAACTTCTCCCGCTCTGGGCGGAGCGGGAGGGTGTGTCAGACCCTTACTGACTAAAACCCACCCGTATTCCTTCCGTTGCCTGTGTTGCCAGGGGCCTCGATAACCCTGAAATGAAATGAAATGAAATGAAATGATTTTATTTTCTGTAAGTAAGTAGGTTTATACAAACACTTTTACACGTCAATCATACTTAGTAAAAAAAACTAGATGAGCTCGGCGTTTCCTATCTGACTACTCTGAGAAGAAAGGCCGAAACAAACTCAGAGGTCACAGTCTCTTTTAAAGTCCAGACATAATCTTGGTCAGATCATGTGAAGGCCATGTAGATTGGTGTCTGAAATGGTCTTTTGAGGAAAAAACCACACTGATTGAGTAGACCTATCCAGTCAGTGCACGCATTTGTCAGTAATCGTGCAGCTCAACTCAGAACTTAAGGAGCTCAACGATTCGACGAACAATACCAAAGAAAGGACATTTGAGTAGGCCGCATAAATGACTCAAACTGCCAGACTAAGATGAAAACTAAATGAGAGAAATAATAAAAACAATAATCCACATAGTCTTCACATTCACAATAATTTAAAAAAAGAATATAATACTTCAAAAAGTAAATATTAATGTCATAGTGTATAAGTATAACAAAATCATCAATGTCACACTTAGTATAAAAATAGATTTAGTATAAAATTAGTTTGTTGCCTGGGGGTACATTGGAGTAGCTTAATTAATCCCAAGCCTTTTTGTAGTCCAAGTAATCTTTAACTTTATAGAAACCTTTTTGACAGAGTTTCTGTTTAATAAATGATTTAAATTTATTGAGGCTCAGTTCTTTGACATGGCTTGGGAGTTTGTTGTAAAAACGTATACCCTTTGGTACCTTCCCGCGACCCCGACAGGCATCGGCCCTAGTGGACCCCTACGCTTATGCTGATGACATTTCTTTGAGGCGCGCGTGGAATACAACGCGCCGTCGACCCGGGCCTGATCCGATGACTCCTGAGGCGGCTTGGGGCGAGAGGGCGCGAAATTTGCCTTTCCCTCAACCGTCCCGCCTCCTCCTTCGCGAGCATTACTGCTTCGCAGAAGGAGGTAACGGCTGCCCATGCCCAGGTATTTAGTCTAGAAGATCTGATGGGTGATGTGGTTCAACTGTGAAATGCTTCATGCCGTAACGTCATAGTGGGTATGACGATAAGGCATGAAGCTTTTAACCTCATTGCTGCACTCTCATTTGTACCAAATCCGTTTGCTTTGATCCTGTCTATGGTCCCCGTTTACACGTGTTGACTTGTGATCCTAAATTTTCATATGATTCGTTCAATTTCATAAATACTGGAGGGACAGGCGTATAAATAGCCGTGTATCCTTGCGGGTCGAGGACGACAGAAAAATTATTATCTGGAATGCATAATAATTCAATTTGCCCTTTTTTTGAGCAAACCTTCAAAGAGGAATTGGTGACGGTCAGGTGGCGTTTGTAGCCTAACTCCAGCAAATAATGCAAAGCGGTACCTGTGCTTCTCCTGGCGAAAGTCTTGAAGAATCCTTCTGGGCAGGTGGCCACCTTGCTTGCCCGTACACTGGTCACTTGAAAGTCTATATTTTGGATTTAATCGGACGCGGGTTATTATTTTTAATTTTGAAAACGTAGTACAGTATATCCCCAATCATTACGGGATAACGTAATAAAGTTTGCGGTTTTGCGGACGCGATGAACTGAGATTGAAAAAACGTGGTTTGCGGTGAGACGAAATGCCTCCGTTCGGCGCCGGTGCACTATGACGTCTGACAGCCATCATTAGCTGTCACTAGCCACAGGATTCTCTAAATCCCGCGACACACAATATCCGCGGCTGCAATATAAGCCTAAGACAGACTACAGACACCTTATAAACCGTCCACAATCAAAAAAATGTAAGGGGCAATAACTTGCCACACCATACTCCCCGCCTTGAAAGGTTCCGAGCTTTCAAAGATGATAATCTATACGCTGAAAAGCTGGTGCGGTTGGGAGGATGAGATGATGTTTACACATCTGGCAGTCTGAAAGCATCAAGAGAATCCCAAGCAGCAGTTCAAAACACCATTACTAGGAAACGGCGTTCGAAATTAATTATCAGATTCCAAAGAATGAAATTGCAGTTTGATTAAATTAAGACAAAGTTGAATTACTAAGCTAAATTATAACTATGTAATGGCGTACCATTGAGAAAATATACTATTGTAAATTATAAACTAAATTAAACTACGAAATAATATAGTTCTATTGGGTTGGCAAAGGATATAACTTGGTGACAGGACGTTTATATGTACCTGACGCGGTTTTTACTGAAGCTACTCGAATTACACCATCCGATCCCGGAAAAACTTCCACTATGATGCCCAATGGCCAAGTCAATGGTGGTACGTTATCTTGACCCAAGAGAACGACAGTACCGATCTCTATAGGGCGATCGGGAGTGCACCATTTCTGGCGAACTTGCAACGTGTGCAAGTACTCAACTCGCCATTTGTTCCAGTAGGATAACACAAGCTGATCCAAAAGCCTTTTGCGGTTTGTTAAATTTATGTTTTCTTCTGTCAATTCAGAAGAAGGCAAATGCTTAAGTGGACTGGACATTAGAAAATGCGCAGGCGTGAGCACGTCCGGATGCGGGTCTGATGAGAGAACACTAAGCGGTCGAGAATTTAAAAGGCACTCGATTTGTACCAGTACGGTAGAGAGTTCCTCGTAAGTGAGAAGCTGCTTTCCTATGACTCTATACAAGTGAGTTTTAACACTCTTAATGTTCGACTCCCAAATACCTCCGAAGTGCGGAGCTCGCGGCGGTATTCTTGTCCACTCAATGCGAGATTTTAGAAGCTCATTTTTAATATCTGTTTGAACAGACGAGTTCAATAAGAAAGAATAAATATCATCAAGTTGCGCCTTAGCGCCAACAAAATTGGTACCATTGTCTGAGTACATGACAGACACTGGACCGCGGCGAGAAATAAATCTTTTAAATGCGGATAAGAAAGCCTCGGATGTGAGGCCCGATACGAGTTCGATATGTATGGCTTTAGTTACCATACATATGAACAAACATATATAAAGTTTTTGCGAACGTTGACCTCTACGGCGAATAGGTGTGTAAGCAAGCGGCCCAGCGAAATCTACTCCAGTGTGCACAAAGGCTTTAGTATCACGGACACGGTATCCAGGAAGTTCAGCCATATTGGGTGATAGATGCGTAGGATTTAGACGGAAACAAGTGTTGCATTTCCGACAGCGGGAACGTATGACTGTTCGTCCATCTAATATCCAAAACCGCTGCCTTATAATAGACATCAATAATCCGGGGCCCGTGTGGCAGTACGTATTGTGATAGTGATCAATAATTAGATCAACTACGCGGTCACGTTTAGGTAAATGCTTGGCTTCATATGGTAAGTCAGATTTAGACAATCTGCCCCCAATACGTAAGATTCCGTAGCTATCAATAAAGACAGACAAACAGCGCAACTTCTTAGATGGAAGTTCGCCTGCTTTAATTAAATTTAAATCGTTAGAAAAATGCGTATTTTGAACTATTCGAATAATGAAATTTTCGGCGGTTTGTATATTTTTAACAGAGCTATGACTAAGTAGTCTGTTCGTAAATTTAAGAATGTACATAAATACACGTAACAATTTATTCCATGAACAAACACGGTCAGCTATTGTATCTAAAATACGCGGTTCAGTATTTGATGTTTCTACAAGAAAAACCTTTGATTTAAACTCTGGCAATGTTTCACATTCAGTAGGAGAGAATTTTAAAGGCCACTCGCTAATGGGTCGATGGAGCCAAGTAGGACCGTTCCACCATAACGAGTGTTCAATTAAATCAGATGGCAGCATGCCGCGGGAGAGACAATCGCTAGGATTCTCCTTTCCGGACACGTGATTAAAACTAGCGGCAGGTAGGTTTTCCTGTATTTTAGCAATGCGATTACTGACAAAAATAGACCATCTATGGGGAGATGAGTGGATCCACGAAAGAGCTATGGTGGAGTCCGAGAAAGCGTAGACACCTGCAATAGGTACACGAGCGGAAGTTTATCTTTGACCACGCGAACAAGCTTAGACAGAAGTAAAGCGGCGACAAGTTCTAATCGAGCTAGCGTTGTTATTTTAGCGGGGGAAACTTTGGACTTTGCACATAAAAGCCGAACGCTGATATTGCCTTCTTTAGAGTCAGTTATGTGTAAATAAATACAACAACCATAACCACTAAAGCTGGCGTCGCAAAAGGCTACGATATTCACTACAGCTTCTCTAAAGACGCCAATGTGGCGAGGAACCTTTAGAGAAGAGAGTGAGGGGAAATCGCGCAAAAAAACGGAAAACCGATTGGTGATGGAGTCCGGAGGAACCTCATCCCAACCTATTTTAGCTAACCAAAGTTCCTTAATTAGGATTTTCGCGTACAACACGACGGGTGCTACGAGGCCAAGTACGTCGAACAAGCGGGCAACTAGCGATAGAATCGCACGCTTAGTGCATTTATCATCTACAGCGACTGTTGTCAAAGAAAAATAATCATCAGCGGGTTCCCAGGTTAATCCAAGGATTTTGAAATTATGTTTATCATTATCCATGCCAGAAAAATTAACTGGTAAGCGGTGAGACTCTGGGAGAATCTCCAACAAAGCGGGTGAGTTAGTAGCCCATTTGACCAGGTCAAAGGATCCTAACTTAAATAACTCAATTAAATCGCGGGATAATTGTATAGCAATCTGTTCATCAGGAACAGAATAGACATAATCGTCCATAAAAAACTGAGTTTCTACTAATTTAGAAGCCTCAGGATAGCGGTCGCCATGCTCACACGCTAAATTGCGTATTGTGCGCATCGCTAAATAAGGACTAGGCTTTAATCCAAAGGGAACGCGGTTAAAGTGAAAAGTACGTATAGGTTCATTTTTGTTGAATCGATATAATATTCGTAAATATTTGCGGTGGTGCTCATTTACACCGATCCGTAGGAACATTTGTTTTATATCCGCTGTCATTGCGATAGGGAGGGTACGAAAATCGAGTAATAATAAAAACAAGTCGGCCTGTAAATTAGGTCCGACATGCAGAATGTCATTGAGTGACAACCCCGAGTGTGTTTTGGCACTAGTGTCCAAAACCACTCGAATGCTGTCTTTGTCCGGTCTAATAACGGCGTGATGCGGTATGTAGTAACCCTCTTCTGTTAATTCAGAGTCGGGTACCTCCGATAAATACCCCTGAGTTATATAATCGGTGATAGTTTTATTGCAATCCTCGCGTAGGGTTGGCACGCACGTGAATTTACGCTCGAGCGCAAGTAGCCGCCGATGAGCGACACCGCGTGAATTGCCTAATTCGGAGGGATTGCGCGCGAAAAGTAAATCGACAAAATATCTACCGTCTTTAAATAAAACTGAAGAATTAAAATTATTTTCACACTCTAATTCGTCCGGACTAATAAAACGCTGAGATGGAATTTCCTCTAGCTCAAAAAACTTCTGCAAACTTGACTCGACGTCAATGCTAGCAAGCGCGGTAAACGAAGATGTCATGTGTGTTACGTCACTACTATGACAATCAATATCACCCATCAGTACATATCCGAAACTAGTCAGTATAGCTGGGGGTGCGCGGGTGCCTGAGTCAACCCTATCACCTAAATAAATAAAAGGGAACAGCTGTGCTCCAAGCACAACATCGATTCCACCAGGTACATTCCAGGTTGAGTCAGCAAGCGGTAAATTATTTAAATATGACATATCGTCATTTAATCTGATAAAACTAGCTGGAAGTCTATCTGTAATGCAATCAACAACTAATGCGTGTATATAATACTTATTGTGAGGATTAATCCGAGATTCTATATTGAGATAAATAAAGCCGTGTACAGGTCGTGAGGTCATACCAACACCTTGTAAAGACGAATTGCGTAATTTAATTATGGGTAAGTTCAAACGTTTACAACAGTCCACAGTAATTAAATTATTTTGCGATCCATTGTCTATTAAACACCTGACAACAAGCTTATCTCGGCCGCTGCTATCATATACGTATATCTGCGCGGTAGCTAACAAAATAGTTGTCTCTGTCGGTAAACATATTTTAGCGGCGGCACTAAGCGAGACAGACGTAGCGGCAGGCTCGCTCAGCGTTGAAGCACCTTTTACTTCGGAGAAATGTAACAATGAATGATGTGTTTTCTTACAAGTTTTACAAACACTCCGTGATTTACATTTAACCAAAGAGTGGGATAGACTTAAGCAATTTACACAGCCATGTTTCTTTTTAAGAAATTCGAAACGAGCTTGCGGAGAATTCATATTTTTAAATTGTGGACAATCAAACAGTCGATGATCGACGTTATCGCCGTCACACAGCGGGCAGCAGTTATTCGAAGCTGGTTCGCTACAAGATACAAACGCTTTAGCGGTACTTTGAGTATTACTTCGATTGTTAGCTAAACTAGACTTAGCACGTGGTTCCGTCTGTGGATTATTAACGTGTGAGCGCTGGAGTACCTTAACATGGTCTTGCAAAAATGATATAAACTCCGTATAGGAAGGTAATTCTTTCCCACTCACACGGCTTTCAAATTGTTGAACAGTTTGTGCGTCAACCTTTCTTAAACCACAGTGTAATATTGCGAAATCGAATAAGTCTGGAATGTCTAACTGCTTCAATGCAGCGACAGACGCTGAATATCGTTCTACAAATGCATTCAGACTAGCAGCATTGCCGGCGCATCCTTTAATGTCCAGTATATTATTGAGATAATGAATACCTAAACTACGTTTATCTTGATACCTTTTGACAAGACTATTCCACATAACACTGTATGTATCTCCTGTGGGAACAATGCCTGCAGTTAGTTTTAAGGCATCATGAGTTAATTTACCTATTAAATACTGCACACGCTGCGAATCCGTCAGATCAGTATTTAAATGAACATTACTGTGGAATATTTCATAAAAAATGGGTCAGTTTTCAGTTCTACCGTCAAATAATGGTAATTCGATTGGTGGTAATTTTATGCCACTACCTCTCTTCTGATCTGATGTTAACGTTTTATTGTTTGAAAGTATGAGATTACGTTTGTATTTAATACTGGAATATAAGTCTTCAATAGAACATAGACTCGTATAATCTGGTGGTGTGTCATCAATTTCAAACCGCAACTCAATAATCTGGTCGATAATTGCTTCAAACTTGCTGTATTGTTCACTAATAGATTCAGACTGCGCTAGAAAGAACTCATTTGAGCGTGAATCTAAATTGGAGATATGTTTAGATGCATCATACAAGCGATTAACTCGCTCAAATATCATTTGTTTTTTAGCAATTAGCTGATCTAATTTTTTTCTCTTGTTTATTAGTAGCCATTATAAGGCACTATCTAATATGAATTGCTGTAAATTATCGTAAGTACTTGCAATGACTTGTACTTATTTAACTGATACCTATCCAGGCTCGAATGGACCATAAGTTTGGAGGGACAGGCGTATAAATAGCCGTGTATCCTTGCGGGTCGAGGACGACAGAAAAATTATTATCTGGAATGCATAATAATTCAATTTGCCCTTTTTTTGAGCAAACCTTCAAAGAGGAATTGGTGACGGTCAGGTGGCGTTTGTAGCCTAACTCCAGCAAATAATGCAAAGCGGTACCTGAGCTTCTCCTGGCGAAAGTCTTGAAGAATCCTTCTGGGCAGGTGGCCACCTTGCTTGCCCGTACACTGGTCACTTGAAAGTCTATATTTTGGATTTAATCGGACGCGGGTTATTATTTTTAATTTTGAAAACGTAGTACAGTATATCCCCAATGATTACGGGATAACGTAATAAAGTTTGCGGTTTTGCGGACGCGATGAACTGAGATTGAAAAAACGTGGTTTGCGGTGAGACGAAATGCCTCCGTTCGGCGCCGGTGCACTATGACGTCTGACAGCCATCATTAGCTGTCACTAGCCGCAGGATTCTCTAAATCCCGCGACACACAATATCCGCGGCTGCAATATAAGCCTAAGACAGACTACAGACACCTTATAAACCGTCCACAATCAAAAAAATGTAAGGGGCAATAACTTGCCACACCAAATACCTACAGACCATTGTCGTGTGAACGGGCTCTATGAGGTTTTTCTGGAGAGTTCCATTCTTTTGTTGCATTTAGGAATGTTGGATTTTTGGAGAATTGACTATTCAAACAAACAAATAAATCAAATTAAACCTTGTACATACAGTACGCTGCAGGCAAGCCGACCGAATCAAAACCATAAAGACAAGAACAGACGATATGCGTTTTCCATCACATTTAATGCAACACAAGCACACTATCATAAATCCCTTTTACTGTCAGTACCAAAAAACTGACCTCAAAACCAGCAAGTCGCAAAAGTTTTCCAACAATTTATAAAAAGCGATAACGTAAGAAGCTCCATCTTCTAGGTGCACAATGTGCTTCTGCGTCTTAAGAAGAGCTGTGAGCGATGTCTACTTCAGCTGTAAAGTTAACATTCATAAATCGCTTTAATGCTTTAACTTTGTTTAAGGCAGACGCGCGACAAGAACCCACCGAACATCTGCATTGAAGTTAGTTTAAAAACCAAATAAAAACCTACTTAGTTAATTACCTATGAAAGGTATAATGCAAAAATGTGTTGGGGTACTTACCCCAACACATTTAATTGCTATCTTGGAACAAATCTTCATTGCTATCTTGTTCTAATTTATGGGTGATTTTCAAAATTTTACAAAAATAAACAACGTCACAAAAAATAACAAAAAGGAAATATTAGGGCTATTACACAGAAGAAAATTAAAACAATGAAATCGCATTTTAATCATTTATTAATAATATACATGGAATTCTAAGCCAATTGAAATACAGTCATAAAATATGTCTCATAATTTTGTATTTGTACACACTGCACGGAATCAGCCTTACTTCATTTTTGCATACGCAACAAAACACGTCACAAATCGTTACAAAAATGAAATCAACCATGAGTTGGAATTACAATCTCAAACATTTGAAGATTAGAAATAATCTTATTGGATTTATTCATCTTCTTTTTCGGAGTTGGTCAACATTATTCTTTAAATTTACGCAAAAATAATAAGAGAGAGCCTTACCGTTGTTTTTATAGCTGAACAACCCAAATTAAAGGTTTATTCTTGAAAAACACTACACAGGAACAAACGCACTTTTCTTGTTGGTAGTACCCGCTGTCAAAATTCTATCAAGTCTATTATTATGCATTACGTTATTTATTTATTTATACATTTACATTATGATTAGACTCATAAATATATTGCGCAATAAGAAAATATAAAAACCGGCCAAGTGCGTGTCAGACCACGCACAATGAAGGGATCCGTAGTTGGGAATGTTGGGATAAATTTATTCTAAAAACAAACTTGACATTGTAGTTGAAAAACATGTTCTCCCATACATCGTTAAACGTCACGGTCAATTCTCCAACTGTAAATTTAAGTTGGTCAACTATTACTCGTTAACTTGTAAAGCCTACTTGGATATGATAGTTTTCCTTGTAACTGCCGTGAAATTTTTACATAACATAAACAACCATTTAGCTGGCAGGGGGGGGGGGGGAGACACTTGACTCTAACAATAATTAGCAGTTTAAAGGTTAATATTACGCAAACGAATCCTTGAATCGAAAAATGATGTTCACAGACCCGCAATAGTTTTGAACTGCCTATTCAAAGATACCCCACACCATGGGATAGACGAGAAAAAAATATTATCCCCACATTACGTGCAAGGGTGCAGCTACCTAAAAAAAATGTTTTTAGAGGTTTTATTTTAGCATTTTGTCGGCGTAATTAATATGTATACCTATGCCAAATTACAGCTTCATAGTACTAAGCGTCTTAGAGCTACAGCGGGGACAGACAGACGGACATGGCGATACTATAAGGGTTTCTTGTTTACCACGGAACCCTAAAAATGTGAGTACTTTCTTCTATAATAAACTTTTTGTAACGCGCTCGTGCTTAGAGACACGGGCTTGATATATGGAAATATTATGAGACTAAAGGAGTAAACAGTTTTTATTTTTTATTACCTATTTTGATCTGACATGTCGAAACTCATCTGGAAAAATGTTCAAGGTTATTAATACTAATTTGATTGCTTCAATGTATTATTCCTGGACAATATTCGCTTGGACGTTTTCACACAAGAAAATGTACAGAAATTTTGAAAATCACCCTTATTTCAATTCTATCTATATTTTTTTAATAAAAAAATAACCATTATTAAAACAAAATAGTGTAATCGATTCTACTCTCGATTCTGGACCAACATGTTTCAGGTTTTGAGATATTCCAATTTCACCTTGCATGACTTTCGTGTCAATAGTGCACTACTGTGCGTTCACTATAACTTGACGCAGGACGCGATGGGTAGCACTGAATTTTGCAGTCATGTGATTGGTTGTTCTGTTGTTCAGTCGCCATTTTGAACTCTATTAAAACGAACAAATTCAGTGCTACCAATCACGTCACGCGTCAGGTTATAGTGAACGCACTGTAACGGACGGAGAGATATTACGTCTATTAAAAAATAAAACCAGTCTTCCGCACCGCCTATTTAATTACCTACGTAGATACGTACTTTTTTGTACGTACTTTTTCTTTTTTTTTACATACTCAATGGTTCTTATTTCAAAAAAATCGTTCAAGTGCAGTTCGTGCGTCTGTAATAATTGTTCTGTACTAACCGATAGACCATGCTTCTTTCAAGAAAATAACACCATCATCATCATTCTCCTGCCCTAGTCCCAATTTATTTGGGGTCGGCGCAACATGTCGCTTTCTTCCATACTTCTACCTTCCGAGATGACAAGAAAATAACACCAACCGTAAAATAAGGTCACCTTTTTTTATGGCATTATATATACAAGGTGTTATTTTGGACCTGCAAAACATTTTAGGAGGTAATTATGTTAGTGATTCTCGACCCGAATAAAAAAAAAATTAAATTAAAAAAAAAAATTAAAAAATAAATAAAAAAAAAATAAAAAGAAAAGATAAAATTTAAAAATCTAAAATAAAAAGTATTATTGATTATTGACTTGGTATCGGATTGTTATACGATTATTTACGAGTTTCATAACAACATCCTGAAATGTTTTGCAGGTTCAAAACAACACCTTGTATATATATTTTTTTTTTCATATGTTACTTTTGAAGACTGAGAAATACTGGTATTCAGCTGAATCCGGTTAGACTGGAAGCCGACCAACAGAGTTGGGAAATGCACACGTAGGACAAATAGACTGTCATTGTTTTTGAATTGGCTAATTTGCAGATTTCCTCGTGGATTTTATCTGCTTCATCTGGCTTCAGTGGGGCCAGAAGGGCCTCTCACCTAGCAAAAAAATGGAAAATTAGGTAGTACAGCTAGGGGCGTCCCATAGTGGGACTCGAACCTAGGCTTAGAGCGCTACCGATTTTGAGCAAGTGGGGACTTGTCATATCTGAGAGTTATTATTATTAGGGATATTTAGTTTACTTGCACCGAGCGGGCGGGCGGGTTCAAGAGACAGGGAGGAGTATTATGTTAGGATTTCCATACGTCTTATCGTTGCCCGCGGACAAAAGCCCCTCGCCTGCACAAGCCTCTAAACGCGATACTTTGGTATACACGAAACCCATCACGTCTGTGAAGTTGTGCTAGTTACTTTAAATAGACTTTGTATAGCGAGTTAAAAAGTGCTTAAAGATTAGTGTCCATTGACTAAGGAATTAATTTTTCTTCAGGTTTCCGAAAACAACAGTGTGGCTGACTAACTTGAAGAAAGCGCCATATTGTACGAAACAAAATTAATCGGGAGCAGCTGAACTTGGTAATATTATAGAGAAGAGTGTACCAAAATCATCATCTTATTTTTTTATTAACTATAATGGAGTTATTAGTAACGAGCTTATGCCCGATACTTTGGGCAAATTGGGCATGTAGCTACTATGCCTACACGAAAAAAAAAGGATGTCTTAAATTAAGACAATATCCTTTTGGTCAAGACAAATATTGATTCATATATGGGGAAAACAATATATTCTTGAATGAAGTAAAATTTTGTCTTAGTTTTATCGTCTTCTTCGAAAACATTAGGCGATACACTCAAAAACTACAGAACGGATTTACAAACTGTCACCAATGAACGGAGTGATTCACGATTATTGTCGGAAATAATCATGCAGACAGTAATAAAGAACTATTTTGACACTTAACTATTTAATTTTATGTCCTTGGTCCCGTGACTGCGGTACTGCCAGACTGCTGAATATCAAATTCTGATATGAGCGTCAACTTGTTTTCGATTTAAAAATAATCTAGAAGCTTTTGTTGCGTCGCTTCATGAAAAACCCTGAAATACATTTAGGTACCTACTACAGCTTGAAAATACATATTTAGTGCTATCTACTATAATACAAACACGTACACACTAAATTTCTAATATAGGTACATTATAACGCAGACAATTCCCACACGATAAAATGTAATTCCCAAAATATAAGTGTGTTAATAAGATCGCGATCATACTCGTACCAATAACATTATACAAGTAATTTAACACCCAATATTATACTCATACATAATCTAAATAAAAATCTTATTTTAAAAAATAACATTGATAGTCGCGAAAATGAGGTACAGTGGAGTGCAAAAAGATGGGTGTTAAAGAGTGTTATAAAACGACAACTTTGTCATAAAATATTATTGATTGAATTATGAGATGGCCTGGAAACAAATGGGTTGTAAAATATTTAAACATTTGAATCGACGAGAAAATTGCTGTGCATAGCTATGTAAGTATACCTACAGTCAGCGACAAAAGTCAATTAACACTGCAACTTTTACACATCATCATCTAAATTGACACAAAATTAGTAGTTATATTTTATTTACATATTACAAATTATATTAGGCTATATAAGAGTTTATTTATTGTTAGTTATTTTTGTTTTACTTTTCTTCCGAGACTGTACACGTCGCAACTCGCGAGCCTTATTTCGGGCCAACTTTATATCCGATTTTACGTCTAGAAATGGCTTTTGTACAACTTATATTTTCTTATACAGAATAATTTTCGGGATTGTTGAAAGGGAAAATGCTTTAGGATGTTTTGGGACCCCACCGCTCGGGGTTCAGAGGGACCCCGGCATGCAAACTTCCCCGTGACCTTTGATATTGCCCAAAAACTTTGTAATAAGTTGGTGCGGAATCGATTTCCCAGTGTGCCCAAGATTTGTTATGTAGTGACTTGCTAACTAGAATTGAATATTTAAATTGAGTTATGATATTTAATGTTATTTCGTCATGCCTAATTGCTCTCCCACCTCATTTTCTTATTCAAACCTGATACTGAGAATATACCTTGCAGGCCAGCAGTCAATGAAATTCTGACCAAAACAAAAAAAAAATGGCGTCGTTAACTACGAGTAGGTAGCACTTTTTATTTTTCCTGTATGTGCTAAATTCGAAGCGTTGACTTATCTAAATAGGTTACCTTAATGCTCGTGCATCAAGCTAATTTATGTCGTGCATGGTTCTTTAAAATATTCACAACAAGGTTTCATGTTAATTTAGTTTTTTTTTTATATCCATTACCTTAACATGCATTAAGCAGTATTTTAATCCTATGAAAGGATTAAAATACTTAATCGTTTTGAATGAACTTAAAAAGTAGTTTTGACAGTACCTATTTACATACATAATCAGCCTATAATGTTCCCACTGCGGGGACACAGGCCTACTCTCTGTGAGAGAGAGTGTGCCATAATCCACCAAGTGGGCCCAGTGCGGGTTGGAAGGTGTCACATGTCTTAGAATGTTTGGTTCTAGTTTCCTCACGATGTTTTCCTTCACTGTTTTGAGAGCAGTGGTGATAAAATAATTTACACAAAGTACGTATTTATTTTTGTGTATTTTTTTTATTTCGCCCATTTTCAACTGATTTGGCAGTGCTCAATAAGGAACCGTGTGTGGCCCTTGGAATATGAAAAAACTAACAACTCGTGTGACCTTTTGTATGCCGGTAATTACAGAAACAATTAAAAAACAATTGTGTCTCGCATATACCTACGTTAGAAGGGTTAATATAATATGTTAATAAACATCAACAAGCCAAAAATATAAGCAAAAGAAATCTGACCAAATCAACGCAACCAGCCCAAATTCTGGTTCACACATAAATTTCTCAGCAAACAGTTGTCTTCAGATAATGTACCTCGAAGTACAAAGGACGTTTAAAACAATGTAAATTAAACGATGGACCATTAATTACAGGCCCTTCTTGGCACTCCTCTCTATTTGAATTATTTATTGAAATGTTCACTGTGAAAGAGATTAATGCGATTTTTACACGGGCTGTCTGCTAATTGTTTTAAGTTTTAATTGTTGAAGAGATGTTTAAGTACTGTTTATTTTAATAATATCTGAAAGGTTTTAATAAACCATATCTGTAATAAATTGTCAAGAGGAATTATTGCAATTACCTTCGAAAATATGCTGTCCATCATCTGTCTAACCTTTTCCTAACTACTCGTATGTTGATGATCGGCTACCAGTCTAAGCGGATGCAGGTGAATACCAGTATTTTATATTGAGTGACTGCCTATCCGACCTCCACAACCCAGTTACTGGGTAACACCCCTTGGTAAGACAGCTTATCAGACTTCCGGGCTTCTGGACTACCCGTAACGGCTGTCAAATATGTATAAATGACAGCTGTTACCAAAGAATTAACGTGTTTTCCGAGGCACGGAGGGGTCTTGGTATGGATCCCATCCATGGACCGATCACATCAAGTGATGCTTACCTAAAAGATCGACCTGTGTGGCTGGTATTATTTAGTCACAACTCGACAGATTTTTTAAAGAATATGAATATGCTATCAATGTTCTTTAGAAAATATTTTTTTAAGAAAACTAACCCCGTGTGCACCCATTCCTACTGCTCATTAAATTCCTATAAACATGTTCACATATTTCTTCAGCGGGTTGACACAAGCTCGTTTGAACTCGTGTCTCAGAACATGGTTTAGCTGTTGTTCTTAAACACGTTCACTATATTTACGAAGAAGCTTCAGGGGATGCTTTAAAATAGTTTCAAACTTGCGGAAACCATGGAGTCCCCTCATGTATAAATTACCTGATTTATTTTATTACCTCAATGAATTTCATTACTATCTCTAATGGGTCGAGTGTCCTTTTCTAGTGGTCTTTACGTCTTAATAATACGTCCCTTATTTCAAACAAAGGGTGTTTTATCCCCGGTTATATTTCAGCTCCGCGTGTATCCGGTTTATCATTGTTCTTGCTAAGCGAATTTGGAAAGTGGTGTGACGTCAGCTCGTATTAATAAGAGTAATTAATAACTTAGTCTGGGCGGGGAAGGTAAGGTATGGAGATATTATGATTAATATTAAATTTTCCTATGTACAAATTAAGTTAAAATAAATAAAGAGGTAATTAGTTCTACGAACACTCTGTCCAAACTGTTTGGATTGTTTGTCCAACAAGAAAATTAACACTGTATTGTACACTGAAATTTTAACACAGCTCGTATACTATTTATTTTGAATTATAGAATTAACAATAAATAGTATACGAGCTGTGTATGTGTACCTACAAGTACTGATACCAACATTGAATCCATATGGGTTCAATGTTGGTCTTGTAATAGGACAATATGTTTTATGTCACTATTATAAGAAAAACAACATTCCTTATACTTTTATTTCATACTCAATACATATGAATTAACCGTGTAAAAATAATCAACAAGTAGCAAATAAAACAGAGCAATAAAAGAACCATTCAACATTTTGTAAGTACATCCAAAGAGACAGTCTTTCAGCCCACTTGGGAGCGTCTTTGATTTATTTAGTCAAATATGTGTAAAAATAAAGAGAATGTGCTACTTCTTGTAAATGGAATGTAGTACCACAAATTTAGCTTACAACGGGGCAATGGCCCCATAAATTCTTACAAGGGCTATTCATATAGAATAATAGGAATAATAGTATAGGTATGATAACAAGAAAATACTGTTAGGAGTTCAGTTTAAAATTATGTGACCAACAATGAATATTCTAGAACAATATCCCATAATTACTAACTAACTACTCTTCTATAAACTTAACATACATACATACGAGTACATAAACTCCCGCCTTCTTCCCATAGGGGTAGGCAGAAACAAAAGAACGCCACCTGCTACGCTCCTTACATACTCCTTTTGCTTCGTTTACGTTCATACATCTGGTCATACACGCACGCTGGTTGCGAGTACTACGCACCTGACCTTTTTCAAGAACATTATTAATGAGGTCACTATAATGTCTTTCTGGGCGTACCCTCCCGGCCCGCTCACATCTGCCTTGTAAATACCTTTTGTTAGTCGCCTTTCATTCATCCTCTCAACATGACCAAACCATCTAAGCATACTTATAGCATACATAACATAACATCACGCCTGTATTCCCCGAAGGGTTAGGCAGAGGTGTAGCTATAGTACACCCACATTTCGCTCAGTTATGTTCCAGTCCCATGTAAAAGGGGGCGAGCATAGCTATATCCGGACTCTGGGCTGCTACTGAGAAATACCAAATGATAAATGCAACTACACTGCCCGATCTGGGAATAAACCCAGGAACTCATGTTCAGCAGTAGTGCTTGCGACCACTAGACAGTCGTTTTTAGGGTTCCGTAGTAAACAAGGAATCCTTATAGTTTTGCCAAGGCCGATATGTCAGTCTGTCTGTCTGTCTGTCCCCGCTGAAGCTCAGAGACGCTTAGTACTAGAAAGCTGTAATTTGGCATAGGTATACATATTAATCACGCCACTAAAGTGCTAAAATAAAATCTTATAATTTTTTTTTTAGGATACCTCTCTTGCACGTAATGTGGGTATGATATATATATAATAATATATATATATATATATATATATTATTTCTCTTCTATCCCATAGTGTGGGGGCGAGTATCGTTGGATAGGCTGTTCAAAAAAATTGCGGGTTTGTGAACACCACTTTTTGAGGATACGTTTGCGACCGACTTAAAACTGGACTTGGAGAATTGGCCGTGGCATATATCGATGTATGGGAAAACATGTTTTTCAACTACAATGTAAAGTTTGTTTTTGGGATAAATTCATCCCAACTTTCCAACTAAGGAATAACCGGCCAAGTGCGTGTCGGATCACACACAATGATACCCATCATGTATGTATGAAATAATGTATGATTCCCGGGTCGGGCAAAGTGTTATTGGGTGTTTCTATCTGGAATGTCTCAGTAGCAGCCTGGAGTCTGGATTTGTGCCCGGTTGATGGCAATACGCTTGCTCCCTATTACAAGGGACTTAAACATAACTGGCGAAATATGGTTGTACTACAGGTACATCTCTGCCCAACCCTTCGGGGAAACAAGGCGTGATGTTATGTTATGTATGAAATAAAAATAAAATAAATATTTTACTGAATATATACGCCATTATTATATTTATGCTGTAAATAATAATAGCTATATCAAAGGAAGGCATGTTATAAGAATGTAAATATTTTTTTAGATTTATGGTTTTTGGTACAATCTGGTAGTTTCATTTGCAAAGAATTTATTACTCGTTTATTTCTGTGATATATTTGTAATAGTGGGTATTTAGGTTTAAGTTATTGTGAACTACTAGTCTCCGAATATTTATACGTTTATCAGTGAAGTCCATGTTTGATTGTGCTCCCGATAGCTACAGTTCCCATATTCTTCAATTTCCACTACTAACCCATATTTTTTTATTGTTTTATACGAAAGAGTATTTTTATAAATTATGCAATATTTTGTTTGTGCATTCGTAAAAAGGTGGGTTTAGACCAAACGAACATACACTTGCAAAGAATACGGGTCAGTAAGAAAAACTAAAATTACTCTTAAAATAATAGAGCTATGAATGAACTATGAATAAACTGTATGTTGTATATAATTTACCAGTTAATAAAACAACACCAAATGAGCTGCAATAGTGTCAGTGTCTAGTGTAGTCATAGTGTCTGTCATTAGGTGGAACGACAACTCACTTCAAGACCACTTCACCTAAGTTATTACGGTGAGATTTTGAGCCGCCCTGGTTATCCGTGAACAGCTGAAGCTTAATCTGCAGTGACCTGCAATAGTGTCATTCCCTAGCTTTAGGTGGAATGATAACTCATTTCAAGACCACTTCACCTACTTAGGCGAAGTGGTCTTGAAGTGAGTTGTATCGCGATGAGATTTTTACAGAACAGATCGACTGTTCTCGGATAACCAGGGCGGCTCCAAGAAGTTTCTGCTCTTACTTTGAATAAATAATATACGTAAAAGCTTCGCAACAGCGCTAATATTTTATCCTGCAGCATTCACGTAAGGTGCAACGATACTGTAATGACTAAGTTATGCCGCTGAAAAATCGAGAGTGTAGTCGGTTCCCGCCTAAAGCGTTACCTACCGTGCAAAATTTCTTATATCTGCTTAAAATTAAATATGTACGTTTAGGTTAAAGGGAC
The DNA here is from genome assembly GCA_905333075.3 of Atethmia centrago. Classification (NCBI taxonomy): domain Eukaryota; kingdom Metazoa; phylum Arthropoda; class Insecta; order Lepidoptera; family Noctuidae; genus Atethmia; species Atethmia centrago. The sequence continues at coordinate 20,473,593 of HG995374.1, read as the reverse complement.
TACCTAAACACAAATTTTGTAAGTTTTATAATGCCTAAAAGTATATGATAAGTGTGTAAATAAAATAAGAAAAATATATGATATTGTTCAGGATCAATGCTAGGTAGATAGTGTGTTGAAAACATAATACAACTAATTTGATATGTAAGAAAAAAATCACGAAGATACCTCTAAAAAATCTTTTAACGATTAAAAACAATACTACTCGTAATACACATGCAATTATTCTGTTTTTTTTTTGTCAGATTATTCTACAAGCAACATACTCGTATTAGCATAATAGTGTTTTATTTTTTTTATCCAATCAATATATTTTTTGTAAATAGATAATTGCTTCATATTTTGCAATAATCTACCAGCGTTGTGTCATCGCGCTTCTCTTTCTTTTCTATGCAGTCCGACAGTGACCGCGCTTTAGGTGTTGTCAGTCTCTTAAGGTATTTTTCTATGAAAGAAAGAAAAACTATCTATGGGCCTGTGTCGCCGGAAGAGAAACCTTACACATGGGTCGGGACCAAGAATGTAAGGCAAAATTGAGATTGACAAGGTGGAACTTTCGTGTGATGTGACAAGTTTTAAGGATGGTGGCTTTTTGGAGCCTGTAAAGTCTGTGAGTAGACATTTGTGGGCTTTGTGAGAGATATTTTGGTATTTCACCAAAAGATGAAAGAACAATGGGGACAGTATGAACGGTTTGTGCTTTCCATTTGGTTTTAATTTCTATGGCGAAATCTTGATATTTACTGAGCTTTTCGGATACCTACTGTGATTTGAATTTTGTGTGAGTTAGGTATTGCTGTATCTATCAGCAAACTGTTTTCTTGGTTTTTTCGTGAACGTTAATATGAGGTCTATTGTAATGAATAGTTTTATCTGTTATTATTGTTCGGTCCCAGTAAATTTTCTGATCCTTATTTTCTATTATTTCTGGTTTATATTTATATTATGGTATCATTTCGTTATCGAGTTTATATTTATTTTGTAACTCTTGGTGTATAATTGCAGCGACTTGATCATGGCGGTGTTTATAGTCGGTTTGTGGTTTGTGGTGGTTTGTGTGATTTACAAGCTCCTGTTAAATTTATCATTATTATTTTTATACATTTTACATATCTCGGGATCATGGGGTTCCCGGACCTTTGGAAGGCGTACGAGGGGCCGAAGCCAAGTCAAGATGGTCAAGATCCCTACGAGCACTTACTGGAATACTTCCTTCCTCCGAACATGTTGCGAATCTTCACTCAAAGCTGACCAAGAATGAGGTGGGAGCTCTGTTCCTCGTCAGTGTTCACTCCAGCCGACCAAGATTTCTCCCAGGAGATAGGGCCCGTGGGCTTGCTAATGCCCAATAGCTCGCCAGATGCTGCCCTACGCTCTTGATCTGGCTTCTTGACCTGTTCCGGCAAAGTAAACACTACCGGTACCGGAGCTCTTGCTTTATGGTAATTGTAGGACGATAACATTCTTAATAATATTTTAAATAAATAATATTTATGGTCTTTAAATAATGACAAAATGTAATTAATTCAAAATTTTATACTTAGTTTACTTAAATAATAATAATAAATAAGCTGTCTCAACACCGAGTCAACAAAACGTCTCATTTTCTATTTTTTAACAATAATAAATATTTTGACGGATTTTACACGAATTCTTCAATTTAAGTTAAACCAAGAACCAAAAAATACAGGAAATCCAAAAAAGAGACCTTAATAAACCATAGAATGAATACCATAGCACAATTTAATGAATAACTGCTGAACCGGAGGTGACATGAAAGATGTCACCTCCGACAAAACTACAATCAAAGAGAACTTTTGCAACTATGAATAGAAAATACTGAAAATGAAGATACCATGTTGACGAGATCAGCTGCTCGTGCACGCCTACCACCTTCGGACTCTTCGCTCAGCTCCGCCTCGCCGCCGCCGGTACCCAACCCCACTGTGACGTCACCGGCCGCGGTAGTTGCGTCGAGCTCGAGCGACGAGTATTTCTCTCCGCCCACGACACCACCACCTGTTCGTCGACGGGGAGGATGCCGGCCGCCGGACGGCTTAGGATCTCGAGGCCCACCGGCCTCTGATAGGGTCCCAGCTCCCGGCCGAAGTGTGCAGCGCATGAGATGGACACGATCTATCAATGAGAATTTCATGCGCTCATACTATGGGGCTACAGAGGGGCGAAACAATCTGACTGCGTACCGTGTTCGGATGCTCTCTCTTTTTCAGGTGCTTGAGCCAGCTGTCAACGTTTCGGCACAACGACTGTCGGACCAGGTACGGGTTATCCAATGTAATCATATGTTAGATGACACTGAACTTGATCGCCTGCAAAGTGAAACGCAGAGTGGCCATCAGACTGTTGTAGTTTCAACTCAATTAAGAACAAATCAAGCTGACGAGGGGAGTGATGATAGGGCCACAAATGTAAGTACCCAATACAATGTGGAATTGAGGAGTGCTTTGGAGGATGGAAAACAGGGCGCTGGTGGCAACTCTGGATTCGCAGTTGTCAAATTATTTTGATGACTGCGAAGACCTCACTGATACTCATTCGATTCTGTACTGCGCGGCTGTAGCGGTATGTCGTGTGGCTCACGAGAAATTTGCTAACAACTCTAGAGCTACACGACCGAAACCAACCGTACCAGCTTGGCAGTGCAGAATTGAGCGTCGTATTGGTGGGGCCAGAGCGCTCATCGGCAAACTAATCTGCTTCAGGGAGGGCAATACTCGCTCTAGAGTGATGCGCTTTGTGCGGCGGGCGTTCTCAGGGACTGATATCGGCCCTCAGGACTATATCGCATGCTTAATAGAATACTGACCTATTAGAGCTTCAGTCAAAATTAGGATTTCTGCATTTTTTTTTGCACAGATTTAATAATTGGTTTTTGAAAAGTAGGTATTATATTTAACTATAAGTAAATTACATATTTATAACATTGGCTAATAAGCCGACTAGACCCCACCCCAGTCACAAAACATTTAACGGTGATTTCCAGAAATCTACGTTTTTGAGTTAAGCCGTATTCTATTAAGCATGCGATACGTCCCGTGTCACAGAGCGCATCGACTTCCTGAAGCAGAAAGTGTATGCATGGGCGAACCGTATTCGTAGGTATAAGCGGCGAGTAGAGCGATACACTCAGAATCGTACCTTCCAGGGCGATGAAAGGTGGGTTTATAGGGGTTGGGAGCGACCGGACCAAGGTGTGACTGGCACGCGCCTGCCGGATGATGATGTCATGTGTTCTTTCTGGCGCAGTATCTGGTCGGTGCCTGTCAGTCACACCGAAGGTGATTGGGCTCGAGAAGTCGAGCGAGCTTGCGATCCAATATCAGAAATGGGGGCTATTACCATCAGCCCCCAAGATGTGGCTCGTGCAGTCCGTCCGTTACCTAACTGGAAGTCCCCAGGGCCGGACGGGCTGCACAACTTCTGGCTCAAATGGTTTTTAAGGTCGCACGCTCGCTTGGCGGCTCAGTACCAGACTGCTTTGGAGTCTGGTTCGCTACCCCAATTCCTAACGACAGGAGTTACCACCTGCTCCATAAATCAGGTAGCACCGCGGAACCCAAAAATTATAGGCCGATCACGTGTTTACCGACGGTCTATAAATTTTGAGAGCTAAAATTAACGAACATATTGACACCAACCCCACCATGTCTGCCTCTCAAAATGGATGTAGGAATGGGTCCCGCGGTACTAAGGAGCTACTCCTCATTGATATGACCATTAGCCAACAGGTTCGTCATTCCCGAAAGGATCTGTCGACATGTTGGATAGATTATAAGAGGGCCTATGACTCGGTGCCACATACATGGCTCATGAGGGTGTTGGAGTTGTATAAAGTAGATGCAACTCTGCGCACCTTCCTGATGTCGTGTATGGGGCAATGGAGGATGGTCCTTCGCTATCCAGGATGTCGAAATATCCAGAGGAATAGCGAACCGATAAGGATCGAGCGGGGCATATTTCAGGGCGATAGTTTGAGTCCGCTTTGGTTCTGCTTAGCCTTGAATCCTCTAAGCACACTGCTGGAGGATTCAGGTCTAGGCTATCGGTCGAGGAGAGGTAGTCAGGTTATATCTCACCTCCTCTACATGGATGACCTAAAACTCTTTGCCTCCAATAATTATATGCCTCCCATACCGTTATCCTACAGACCTTTTATACATGCAATCAAAAACCCTAACAGTCCGCCAACTATTTATCTTGAACACTCTACGAAAACAATATTCATTACTCACCTATCACCCCTCAATGACACATGGTAAGAGACGATATAATCCCGTAAGTCGCACTCATTCTCCCCTTTCGACTGTTTTTTCAAACCGCTTCTTTTGCTATCTGGGACGATTTTTGTACAACAAAATAAATAAAATTCAACCTATATTTAACCTCAATAAGGGACAATTCAAAAAGAAGCTTACCACGTGGCTCCTGGGACTCAACTATGATGACACCGAAAAACTACTTACCACCGTGACGTAATGCCAAATGCTATCTACTAAATCCTCACCCACACCGTCCCACAGACGCACCCCCACATAAGCACTCTTAGACATACACACACGATACACATCTACTTACTCACGCTCTCACTATAAATGTTTACTAATATTACTAACACCGTACCAAACCATACAATTTTTTACTTTTTCATTGTTTTTATTTTTTCATTTGTCGTTAGTTTTTATTTTTAAACATTTTATGTTGAGCTACAGACCTTAAAAGTTATTATACAACCTTCTAATTCAAAATTGTTAAATCACTTTTTTCTTCTTTTTAATTTTTATGAATATTAAATGTATCTAACTGCTAGAGGGTGGAGACCTGGTGACCTGAAACACAGGCCCTTAAAGCCTAGCTTAGGCACCAGTCTTCCACAGTAAACTAAACCATATCATGTACCGTAAGTGTAACAATGTCTGCAATGTTTATTGTGGTGAGACAATAAATACTTATTATTATTATTATTATTAATTTGCAACTGATGGAGCTACTGAAAATAACTGAAACTTTCAGTAGCGCCATCAGGATGGAATTTGGAGTGGATAAATGTGCGATCATGCATGTAAAGCGAGGGAAGATTGTGGAATCCGTGGGAACCCAACTCTCGGATTCCATAAACCTTAGAGACCTCTCCGCATCCGAAACCTACATTTGGGTATGTCGGAAGCGTTGGGCATCAATGTTACTGACATGAAGCAATAGTTGAAGGAGCGCTTTTTTGGCCGCCTAAATAAAGTATTTAATAGTCTTCTATCAGGCGGAAACAAGGTGCGCGCCTTCAACGGTTGGGTCATGCCCGTTTTGATGTACTCTTTCGGCATACTCAAATGGACTCAGACCGAACTCGACGCCCTGGATAGGCGGGTCCGTACGCTGCTGACTGCATATCGAATGCATCACCCACGGTCATCGGTAATGAGACTGTATATCCCGCAAAAGTGTGGAGGTCGAGGTTTTTTAAACGCTAAGACACTGCACAATCGCGAGGTATGCACTCTCAGGGAATATTTCCTAAAAGCCGACGTGGGGATGCATCGAGATGTGGTCGCGGTGGACAAGGGCCTCACCCCACCTGCTTGACACTAACGATCGCAGGGAGGTATGGCAGAGTAAGGAGCTTCACGGACGCTTTTTCCGGGCGCTACATGAACCCGATTTAGATTTCCAAGCGTCCGTAGCCTGGCTACGTTTCGGTGACCTCTTTGGGGAAACCGAAGATTTTGTCTGTGCAATTATGGACGAAGTTATCATGACGAAGAATTACCGTAGATTTATTGTGAAGGACGGCACGGTTGTCGTGTGTCGGGCATGCCAACGTCCGGGAGAATCAATCCGACACATTATCTCCGAGTGTTCTCGTCTAGCTAACGAAGAGTACTTACATAGACACAACCTTGTAGCCAGGATTATCCATCAGCAACTTGCTCTGAAATACAACCTTGTGGAATCGGAAGTGCCGTACTACAGGTATGTGCCCGACCCAGTTCTTGAAAATGGAAATATCACATTGTACTGGGATCGATCCATCATCACTGACAGGACTATTGTTGCCAATAAACCTGATATAGTGGTGGTGGATCGAACAGAGCGGCGCGCAATGATTGTTGACATAACAGTCCCTCATGACGGGAACCTCGTGAAAGCCGAAAAAGATAAACAAATCAAGTATCTTGACTTGGCTCGCGAGGTTGTCGACATGTAGGATGTTGAATTCAGCAATCATTGTGCCGATAGTCATATCAGCCAATGGCTTAATTGCCAAGAGCCTCGACCAACACCTAAGGAGGCTCTCGTTGGACGGCTGGATTAAGGGCTTGATTCAGAGAGCGGTACTTCTGGACACGGCTCGCATTGTTAGGAGGTTCCTTTCTCTGGAGCCCTGACCGCCAGTAGCTTGTACCCTGTTCCCGATACCGGTGGGCTACCATTTTTTATATTTTTAAATGTTTTTATATTTTTTTAATATTTTAATATTTAAAAATATAATTTATTGTGTAAATAATTAAATAAAAGATAATAATAATAATAATACAGTTTATTTCTCTCATCAAGGTACATTGTTACAGTAGTTTGTATTTACAAATTTGCCTTAAGCTAAACCTTCGTGAGAGCTGGAGTCTGAACTGGGTTCGGGACCTGTATGACAGATCTCCAGGCTCGCGCCCTTTGAACATTTATGACATTTAGCGGCGTCTTGATACAGTTTAGATAGAGAGGTAAAATTTTACTATAATAAAAGGTGGTTCTAATTGTGAAGTGTTATGTAAGGTGATGTTATTGTAGTATTTTGTGAGTAGTGTAGTGTGGATTCCCACACTACACTACTCACAAAATACTACAATAACGTAAATAGTGTGAGGGTGTTGTGTGTATGTGAATGTAAGTCCTGTATGAGAGTTGGTGTGTATACTATAGTAACTTTGGGTGGGAAGTACGTTCAAAATTATTTAAGGGTTTGGATGATACTTTCTGTACTTTCATAGTCCATATCCAGCAGCCAGTTCCTTACAGTATTTTTGCATTTATATTTAACCATAGAGTACATTTATGTAAGATTGAATTAACTTTGTTGTATACATAAGGACCAAGGAAGTTAAAGAATCGTTGAGCTAGCTTTGAATGAACAGGAATGTATGAACAAACTTTATGCTTTCGTCTCAAGACTTCAAAATACTATTTATTTACCTTAAACATAAAAATATCAAGTCTTATAAACGTAGTTGCTTATTTAATTTGTCACAGCCGCACGTGTCGATCGATCAGGTTAAGCTACGCTTGCCGCGGTTGATCCGTGGATGGGTGACCATCTTTACATACCACTCCACCCGGTCCCGGCTGTCATTTGTAGATCTTTGACAGTCGTTACGGGTCGTCAGAAGCTCGAAAGTCTGACAACCAGTTAAGACTGGTAAGCCAAGGGGTATCGTGTTACCCAGTAACTAGGTTGTGGAGGTAAGATAGACAGTCGCTCTATGTAAAATACTGGTATTCAGCTGTATACGGTAAGACTGGAAGCCGACCCCAACATAGTTGGGAAAAGGCTAGGCAGATGATGCCGACTTTATAACCTAGTTAAGGCAATGACCTTTTCTGTACTAATGCAAGCACAATAAGGAAGCTTTTAGCAAAGCCATTTTTTGTACAAGAGACACCTGCCTGCACATGATCCGTTCATTGTCCGGATTGGCTTAATAAAATTTGGACAAATTAATTTAAGATTGAACGGAATTAACTAACTTTGAGGGAATAGCTAAATAATAGTAGGTTGTAAATAGTAATAGGTTGTCTTTAAAAGATCGCTTTTAGCGATAAGACCGCCCATTGTGTCACCCTATGTAAAATTTCTACATTTATAGCTGTAATTTTTATGGTGTATATAAAAAAGAGTATTCTATCTATCTATCTATCTATATCTATAGCCAAATATAATAGAACATTAGAATAGTTAGTTTTACAGATAAGATGTAACTTAGACTATGAGGGAGTACCTATATTTTTGTATTTATCTGTGGGGGCTTGTAATTAGCAACTTAGTTATACATTACTGTTATTCTAATGTTATTAGTGTGTAAGCCTTCTGAAAATAAAGAAAATTAAATATAAATAAAATTTTATTAATCTCATGATATCATTAGATGTCCTTATCAATTAATGTCACTGACCATACTTTTTACGATAATAGACTGAGACAGTTCTTTCATGAAAATTGACGATGATAACGCGTAGTTTTAATGAATATTGACGCATGCACAATAACGTTGTATTTCATAGAATTTCTCAAAAAAAAAACAAGTTTTTTTTTTACTTTTTTATTTATATTATTTGTTGTTATAGCGGCTAAAATAGTAGTTAATACTCTGTGAAAATTTCTAGTGTGTACCTTTTACGGTTCAAAAGATACAGCCCTGTGACAGACGGACGGACGAACGGAGCCTTAGCATAATACGGTCCCGTTGGCACCCTTTGCCTACGGAACCCTAAAAATCCACATGCCTTTGATCCCTTTAAAAACGATTTTGCAGGCGTAAATAACTATTTGATGGAGGTTTAAGATATGTAGGTAGGTATATAACGTGAAAGTTTCCTTATGTGACAAACAAATAAAAAGTTGCTTATCGGTTTTACATTAAACTAAAATCACCGTTTTATTCCACATTTTGTTCGGTACGCGAAGGATTTATAAAAAAAAACCAGCCAAGTGCATGTTTGACCACGCACAATAAATGGTTCCGTAGTTGGGATGAATTTATCCCAAGAACAAACTGTAGATGAAAAACATGTTCCCTCATACATTCCAACTGCAAATGTAAGTTTGTACGCACAATATTGAGATATTTACCTTGTTGTTTTAAAACCATAGACTTCATATAGGTACATAAACTTTAAGTAAAGAACTGTATTCTGATTTTTTTTCTAATTTTTGGGCTCAGTGGTTTCGGAGATAAGGACGGTCCATTTTCATATATTTTCTAAACCTGTTAAGCCCCGCGTGACATCGATTCGGAGTCAAACAATGGGAAATCAATTGTGTCTCATTAGCTGTCCTTGAGCAATTAAAAGAACTTTAAAAAGTATTTATTTAAAAATTATTAAAACATAAATCTGAAATATTTGCCCTTTCATTTGATATATCACACGGTATAGTTTTCAAAACATAAAAAAAAAAAATTGATTTGCCCTCCAAAAGTAACCCCAAATTCCTTTATTTACGTCCGTGATTGGGTCACACAAATTCATGTGTTCCAAAATTTCATCTTAATTGGTCCAGTAGATTCCGAGCAAAAGCTATGACAGACGAACACTCAGACAGACAGACACACGAGTGATCCTATAAGGGTTTCTTTTTTCCTTTTGAGGTACGGAACCCTAAAAAGTTTTCTATCCAAAAAGATCGTGGTTAAAATTGACACTGTTGACCGTCCAACGACCATTTAGTTACTACTCGTACAGAACTGTTATTCATATTATTAAACCCACAGAAATGTAATGATTCAATAATAAGCGGTACCACACGACAGTTTATCCCGAAAATAGGCTAATTTAACTGAATTTAATAAGCTTAATCAGTGAAAGGACAATGTTTTATGAAAATGCATTTCAATTCACGAGAACAAAACTGACAAAATTTAACGCAGTATTACGAATTATGTGGGCGATTGGACGACGGTAAAAGGAATGCAGAACCGAATTACATGTGCAAATGTTTGTATTTCATTATATGTCTGTGTGCTTTGCAATTTGTATTTAGTATTTGGCACTTCATTTTGTATTTCATTTACAGTTAAAATGTTTAACAACGTTTTGTAAGAATTTTATTTACCGTTTTTTCGAAGTTTTGTTTAGAGAATGAGAGGTCGGTTGGTCATGAGGTTCTGGGTTCGATTCCCGGGTCGGGCAAAGTGTTATATTGGGTTTTTCAATCTGGAATTTCTCAGTAGCAGCCCAGAGTCTGGATTTGTGCCCGGTTGTTGGAAATAGGCTCACCCCCTATTACATGGGACTTAAACATAACTGACGAAATCTGGGTGTACTACAGGTACACCTCTGCCCAACCCTTCGGGGAAACAAGGCGCGATGTTTATGTTATGTTATGTGTCGTTTAGAGAATTACTGTTGAACCAGTTGGTCCACTTCATACCTATGTGTGGCTGTGGACCACCAAGAAAGAAAGCAGGAAACAATATTTTATTTATTCCGTTCTTATATAATAAAATCAATAAGTCTCTAAGTATATAATAGTGTAAGTCCTAAAAAATGTAGTGAAATGTTGTATGAATATTTAGCGAAATTTAATTACTCAGACACTGGAAAATTGCTAGATGTAATTCAATAAGCTTATTAGTGTTAAATCAATATTTATTTTAAAATATAATTAATATGTATCAATGCTAGCTCACAGCTGTACAGGTACAGGCTGTGTAGCTGTACAGTAACATAGTGTCCACTGAAGCACTCAGCGTTGCCTGAAACACAGGTTTGAATAAACCTACATTAGGCAGGTTGCGATTGTATTCAATTAGACCCTTAACCAATCTATATAAGTTATACTAGATTTATTTTAGACATAGTTTAACTTTTTCTTACTAATATTATTATGTAACTTTGTAATGCTGTAACTTCTAGTCATTTCTATGTGAACTTATGAATGAAATTATTTTTATTATTCTTTATTGGGACTTACTCTCGCTGTGCCACGCGCAGATAAGGAAACAAATAAATAAAATTGATTTCTAAAGTAATCCTAACTAAAATTATAAATGCGAAAGTGAGTTTATTTGTTTTCTTGTTTGTTACACTTTCACGCTGAACAGGCTAAACAGATTTGGATGAAATTTGGCAAATTGGTAGAACATGACCTGGATTAGGACATAGAGTAATGTTTATTCGGATATTACCACGGGATCGAGACTTATGCGAGTGAAACCGCGGAGCACAGCTAATAACATATAAAAATAAAATATTTATTCTAGGTAGGTATTCAATTATATGGCAAGCAATGTCAATAGGTATCGACAATTATATCAATGTCTAAAGTGAATTAGAAAGCCAACTTTGTATAGAAAATCAAAAAACCGTAGAAACATAATAAAAACCTTAGATTTATACAGTTGAACTCAATAAAATATTTACCTACCTAGTTGATGTAACTGGTGACCGAAAAGCTGGCGGCTTTCTCGCGCAACGCATCAGCATTGCAATTCAGCGAGGAAATGCCGCCAGCATCCTCGGAACAATGCCTCGAGGGCCTTTTTTAGGTTAAACTTAGTTGAAATTTTATTTAGTTAATGTTAATAATCATCTTGTAATTTGGTTATGTAAATAAACTTTTTGTACCTACCTATGTATAAAATATTAGCCCGCATGCCAACGCCCCACTAAGGGGTATTTAGGCGATCTAGCTGGCCATTAATCAAATTCCAAAATAGTGAAATCCAGACAAAAGAATACCTGTGTTACAAAATACAATGACTGGGCCACACAAAGAACGCGTATGCGCGCCCCTCCACCCGCGCGGCCGCCTGTAACGACAGTCGACTCTCGATCGTCTATCTAAGTGCGCGCTTGTATCATTCGCAACAGTTATTTTTCATCATTTTAGAAGTTATATTTTATAATTTGTGTTACTTTCCTGAGAGATTTTGTGATAAATATGGCAGAAGCAGGTATGTAAGAATATATTAGTAATACTTTTATCATCACAACAATGTTTGTTCCTATTTTTTTTTTATTTAACTGATAAGAGAAATTTATTATATATTCTTAACAATTTTTTTACAAAGATTGGAGGTTTAGTTGTATATCAGGGTGCGTCCCGGCTCTCTTTTCAAAGTATATTGGTAGCCCCATGTCACTATTTTCTAGAAAAGTAATAATCTGTTCCGACTTAGTCCGACTTCATGAAATATCACAACATGTTATAAAGTAATACAGTATGGAAATACATAAAATACAAGGTTTTTTATGTTTGTCCGGGCTAATCTTTAAAAAACTGAACTGATTTTGAGGGGACTTTGATTGATAGTTTGGGGTCTTTTCAGAGAGTAATTGAGAGCACTTTTTATTTATCACGGGAAAAATTGGGTCCCTTAAAGTGTGGTATATAGTTTCAAATGTGAATATCCAAATATATAATTATTCAATTGAACTCAATTACCAATATCCGTGTTTTTTTTTCATTTCAGGTCCTTCAAATGTAAGACTATTAACCAGAAAATACATTTTTGAGAAAATGCAACACAAAGACCTAGCTGATTTCAATAAAAAACTTGAATTTATGGAGAGTTATTACCTTGTAAATTTGGACCAATACTCCCGGAGCAAATAAATGAAATAAAACACAAATTTTCATATGTAAAATCAGAATTAAAAAGAAGATGGAAGGCTTCAACTTATAAACTTGATAACTTTCTTACGAAAAATCGTGATTCATATCGCTTAAATTTTGCCCAGAATTTTCTCGGGAAGCCTGTAATTTAGATGTGCATAACAGATTACTTTTGACTTCTGATCCTCTTTTGTCCGCGAGAAGACCCAAAAGAATTAAAAAGACAAAACCCTTCCTGCAAGAAACAATGAACTTATTGATATCAGCACAACCTCATCCTGATTCTGAATCTGAAGACACAGAATCTTCGTTTTCCGAATCTTCAGAAATTTAATGATGAAAAGGGTGTTAAAAGCAAACTTATGATCACTAGAGAAATACTACTATGATTTCTCTGTTTTAAATATGTACCTACTTAATATCTGTAATCAAACTGTATTATAATATGTGCTTATTCTTAAGGCGATTATGATTTGCCATAAAAAGTTAAAATAATTATGTTTATTATCTTTGTAGCTGTAATATTTAGTAAACAGTGAATTTTATGTAAATTACGTACGTTTTTTTATGTATAATTGTAGGTGTTATCTTTTACTCACATGTTTTCATATTTTTTATATCTTTGATTACGTTAATACATACTTATGTCTATTATGTGTAATAAATCTGTTTTTATTTACCCAACATGTCGCAGTTAGGCACAGAAAGCCTTAGTAATCGGTTTCAGAACCAATTAGTAACGTAGATAATTTTGACCAACTAGATCGTTAAAATATCCCATCGTGCGCCCGTCGTAACTTCATTATTTATCTGGCTTGAGTGTTTAAGGCATCACTGTGACAAACGAATAAACGCAGGCGCCTACGGATTGCAACGGCATTTGAAAAAAATCATTTGATATGTACTGTGCGACATATCAAATGAATGGGCTTCTTGTGAGGGTCTCAAATATTTTAAAATCATCAATTGATGAAAATTTACCATTCCCTTATATCCAAAACTACTAACCTAAATTTTTGAAAAAAAATCAGAAAATAGTTCTTTGCTTATACAGTACTTACAGAAAAATCGATAGGAAGTCTGTGGTGTTAAAATAACATGGTAAATCTCTCAATATTGTGCGTAAAACTTATATTTGCAGTTGGAATGTATGGGAGAACATGTTTTACAACTACATTGTTAAGTTAGCTCTTGGGATAAAAAACATGGTAGATAACATATTCGATGTACGGAACCCTCACCACGCGTTTTCAACTCCCACTTGTCCGTTTTTTTTTTAAGTTCTAGTAACTTTGTAACTTGTCAAGTGTTTTCTGGATCTGGATGTTTTAACAGTTTTTATAGCACGGAGTGTAGGTGGCAAGTCATTCTTGCAGCAAGTGGCTTCAACTAGCACGGAATGCAGCAGTTCTGCGCATTGGGGCTTACATGAGGTAAGAAGATGCTCCTGTTAACATCGCGTGACCAAGACATTTTGTAACAGTAATAATCTGGTTTCTTTTTGAGAACATTGCCAAGAATAAGGTCGCCAGATGAAGCATGCTGCGTGCTGACATTCTCATCAAATTACTCTTATTTAAAAATGGAGTGATGTAGTATTAGGTTGGGCCATAGTAGCAGAATCTTAAACACAAGCATTTTGCTATTTTGAATCAGTTTTTAGCTTCTACCGAGAGTCCTACCGTAGTACTCGTGCATAGATGGCGTCATAGAGCCACAATATGAATGACGCTGTTATCGTATTCCTTGTAGCTAGTCCAAAGAAACAACTTCGGTATCTAACGGAACAACTTCGGTATCTAACGAAACAACTTCGGTATCTAACGAAACAACTGCGGTATCTAACGAAACAACTTCGATATCTAACGAAACAACTTCGGTATCTAACGAAACAACTTCGGTATCTAACGAAACAACTTCGGTATCTAAGCCGACCCCAACATAGTTGGGAAAAAGCTAGGCAGATTGATTGATCCTACTCTGTGGAGCTCAAAGGTATTAACAGTCTAAACAATAGGATTAGCCAAAGTGATAATGGTTCACCAGACATAACATACCATCACGTAATCTCCAAAGGGTTAGACAGAGCTGTACCTATAGTATAGAGCAGCGGTGGCCCAGTAGTATCGGCCCCGACTTACGAGTTATAAGTTGTAGGTTCGACCCCAAGCAGGCGCTTCGCTTTGTGTAATTTATTTCATCACCACTGCTCTCAAAACGCTGAAGGAAAACATCGTGAGGAAACCGGCATGTTCTAGAAACAAAAATTCGAAGATATGTGGCATCCACCAACCCGCCCTAGGCCCGCGTGGTGGATTACGGTCCACTCCCTCTCACAGAGAGGAGGCCTGTGTCCCAGCAGTGGGAACATAATAGGCTGATTATGTACTTATAGTACGCCCACATTTCACCAGTTATGTTTAAGTCCCATGTAATAGGGGGTGAGCCTATTGCCATCAATCGGGCTCAAAATCCAGACACCGGTCAGCTGGGGTGCGTGCAGAAAACCTCCTCGTGTGCCTGATTGCTGCTGGTTCCCTGCGAATACGTTCGGGGGAAAGAGCAGTCGTCGGGTCGGTGCATCCTGGGCACGGCCAATAGTCTCTCCATGTTTCGGAGAGGGTATTGACCGTGGCGAATTTCTGCGTGGCGGGGAGCTTCATGCTCGATCGTCGGTCGTTCACTCCCCTCTCTGCTTACAGAGGGCAGGTCGAGTGGGCGAAGAGTGGCGGTGCTTGCTGTGCACTTACCCTGCCAGCGAGCAAGCAGCGGGAGAATGATTCTTCTGTCTGCAACCGTCGAAATCGTAATCCGTAAAGAGACCACAGTCATGTTTTGTGGCTTGGAACGGGACGAGGATCTTGGCTTGATCGCCCGGATCGCGAGGAAGATAACCTCTATAAAAATTCCTCTAATATCAAGTTTTGGTGCGCGGCGAGGATATGAATGGCTGAGGAGTAGTGTCATCTGCAACTTCCGAGTTGTAGGTGGCGCATCAGTCGTTAGCGCAACCCCAGCCAGGGTACCAGTGGACCCCCTGGTTGGGTTACAAATGTACACTTGCCTAGGGACAGGGGGTGAACCTAGGTGTACTTTTTAGATCCCCCATACTCGTGGGAACAGTATGGAAAAATTACAACAAAAACAAAAAAGTGGAAGTCAAGGGGAGGAGAGCGATGCGGGGTCGGAGTCCGACCTTGCATCAGGCGGAGAGAGCTCAGGGAGCTCGCAAAGAAAAGGGGTGTTGGAGAGGAGCCGAGAGTTCAGGCGAACCTCCAAGCGGCCCAACTCGGGGTCTACCTCCGACGATGGAGTCGGGCGGAGGAGGAAGATCCACTCCAGCCGGCGGGGTGGAGTCCGAGGTAGTAAAGGGGTGGACAGAGGTCCCACTACCAAGGAAGCAGGCAAGCCGGGCCGGGCTGGCCCGGTCGAGCTGACCAGCCCGGCCGGGCTGGCTGGCCCGACCCAGTTGGCCCGGCGACCCGAGAGGCTCGCCAAGGAGGGGCCCCTCTCTGAGGTTTCTGGAGGCGGGGCGGAAGCCGCTGGCGGTTCCGGGTTGGAACGTGCAGCAGGGTTTGCGGAGGTAGTGGCCGCTGCGATCAAGGCGGTATCGGTTAAGAGGCTCAGGTCCTCTAAGGATCAGGTCATAGCCGCGGCCACGGCCTCTATTGTGGCGGCAGCGGAGGCCCTTCACGTCACGCCTCCGCCAGATGGTATGTCTGAGATGCGGGCGGAGGTCGCCCGCTTGACAGCCGCCATGGAGCTTCTCCGAAAGGAGAACGAGAAGCTCCGGGCGGACCTGGCTGGGCTTCAAGGAGCCGGCCCCCGGGTGGAGCCTCAAGGGGGGCAGCAGCAGGGACAGGGACGGCCCGTGCCTGTAGAGGACCGGATTCTGGCCTTGGTGAGGCAGGAAATGGCTACCCTGCAGAGTCGGTTCTCCGCCCTGGAGGCCATCGTCCTGCGCCCCCCGTTGGCGGCAAGCCAGCCGCCCTCTGGCCAGCGGAAACCGGCCTCGTTTGCAGCCGTCGCAGGTGCCACGGCCAAACTGGGCTCGTCAGGGCAGCCAAAGGGCGCGGCGAAAGCGCAGGTGGCGAATTCTCCAACCCCAGCGGCGAGAGCTCCAGCCCCAGCGGCGAGGGCTCCGGTAGCGAGACGGCCGCCCCCGCCTCCTAAATCTCTTCCGGCTGATGCCGAATGGCAAGTAGCCGGAGAGAAGAGGAAGCCTTAGCCGCCTAAGGCGAAAAGGGCGTCCAAAAAGAGGGAGAGGCGGCAGCGGCGCAAGGAGCGAACCGCCGCGGCTAGGCTCCGCGCCCCGAATTCCGCAGCTGTAGTGATCACACTACAGCCGGATGCGGAGAAGAAGGGCGTGTCCTATAGGACGGTAATGGCGAAGGTGGGTGAGGCGGTGCGCCTGGAGGAGCTCGGCGCAGCAAAAGGCCTCAAAATGAAGGTGACGGCGACTGGGGCCCGAATGGTGGAGGTCCCCGGTAGGGCCAGTGGCCCGGCCGCTGACGCCCTAGCCGAAAGGCTTAGGGCGTCACTAAATGCGGACGAGGTCCGAGTGTCCAGGCCCACCAAATGCGCTAGCATGCGCATCACGGGCCTGGACGACTCCGCGACCGAAGAGAAGGTGGTCGCCGCAGTGGTTAGGACCGGGGGGTGCTCTGCAGAGCAGGTGAAGGCAGGCATCATCCGTCCTGACTCCACGGGGCTGCAAACCGTTATGGTGAGCTGCCCCGTGTCGGCGGCCAGAAAAGTTACCGGGGAGGGCCAACGGCTATTGGTGGGCTGGGTTTCCGCGCAGGTGAAACTACTGGAACCCAGACCTCCGAGGTGCTTTCGCTGCCAGGTGGGCAACCACGTGCAAGCGAATTGCACCTCGGAGGTGGACCGCAGCGATCTTTGCTACCGCTGCGGTCTGCCCGGGCACAAGGCCGGTTCGTGCAATGCCACGCCGCACTGTGCCGTATGTGCGGCGGCTGGCAAGCAGGCCGAGCACCGGATGGGGGGCAAGGCCTGCGCCCCACCCACCAAAGCCAGGGCCAGAGTCAAGCCCTCCGCCAACGCCGTCACCGCCGCAGCCGCCACCACTGCCACCGCCGCTGCCGCCTCCAACACCGCCGTCGTCACCGTCGCCACCGTGGCCGCTGCGGCAGGCCCCTCTCAGGGGGCTGGGAAGGAGGCCCAGGAGGGGGCTGACATGGAGTGCCATTAATGGCCCCATTACGCCTCCTCCAGGCGAACATCAACCACTGCGCCGCCGCTCAGGATCTGTTGCTCCAGAGCATGGCGCAGTGGTCGATTAACATCGCCGTGGTCGCTGAGCCGTACTTTGTCCCGCCCAGGGATGACTGGGTGGAGGACCTGAGCGGCTCAGTGCCCCTAATTTCGTCGGCCGCCGCCGGTACCCCGTCCCTCGAGGCCGTCAGGAGGGGACGGGGCTGCGTAGCAGCACGGTTCGGGGAGATTGTCGTGGTAGGGGTCTACTTCTCTCCGAACCGAACTCTTGCCGAGTTCCACAACTCCCTTGCGGAGTTGAGAGACGTCGTCGTCGGGTTTGGTTCCCTCCCCGTG
Organism: Atethmia centrago; assembly: GCA_905333075.3. Taxonomy (NCBI): domain Eukaryota; kingdom Metazoa; phylum Arthropoda; class Insecta; order Lepidoptera; family Noctuidae; genus Atethmia; species Atethmia centrago. The sequence goes on along the minus strand of HG995374.1, from coordinate 20,455,676 downwards.
GTCGTCCTCGGGGACTTCAATGCCAAGAATTTGGCTTGGGGTTCCCGGTTAACGGACACACGGGGCAGGATGGTGGAGGACTGGGCTCTGGAGACAGGCCTGGTCGTCCTAAACCGGGGTTCTGTCCCCACGTGTGTGCGGATGCGGGGTGAATCAGTGGTGGATATCTCGTTCGCCAGCCCCGCTCTGTCGCCGCGTGTAGTTGACTGGCGCGTCATGGAGGGGGTGGAGACCTATTCCGATCACCGGTATATCCGGTTCGACGTCTCCGCCCAGACCTCGGACGCGCCGGTCCGACGGGCCCCGAGTGGTCCGTGGTAGGCGCTGAAGCAGCTGGACCGGGAGCTCCTCCTGGAAGCCTCGATCGTGCAGGCCTGGGTGTCACCACCGGACAGGCCTGCTGACATCAACGACGAGGCGGAGTGGTTCCGGGAGGCCATGTCCGACATATGTGACGTGGCAATGCCCCGGGTCCAGCCTGGACGTGCCTCGCGCCAGGTGTACTGGTGGTCGCAGGAGCTGACGGCTCTGCGCACTGCGTGCGTGGCTGCGCGACGCCGGTACACCAGGCACCGCAGGCTCCGTATCAAACCTCCGGATACGGAAGCCATTCAGGCGGAGCTGTACGAGGGGTACAGAGCGGCGAAGACCGCCCTCCAAGCGGAGATCCTGCGGGCCAGGGGTTTGGCCCGCGAGGAGTCGCTGGGGACTCTGGACAGGGACCCGTGGGGACGCCCGTACAAGGTGGTGCGGGATAAACTCCGCCCATGGGCTCCCCCGCTAACGCAGAGTCTTCGGCCCCAGCTTGTGGAGGACGTGGTGAGCGCTCTGTTCCCTTCGCGAGGGGAACACTCCTCCCCACCTATGGCTCCGCCTACTGCGGTGCCTGATGCAGACCACACCGCCGACGACGACGACGACGATGCTCCGGAGGTGACCGAGGGAGAAATGAGAGCGGCGGTACGCAGGCTTAATGCCAAAAATACCGCCCCAGGACCCAACGGCTTACCTGGGAAGGCCTGGGTCCTGGCCTTGGAGGCTCTTGGGCCTCGACTTAGGGGCTCCTAAGCGCATGCATGGAGAGGGGCCAGTTCCCGCTTCGCTGGAAGACGGGGAAACTGGTCCTCATAAAGAAGGCAGGGCGCCCTGCGGACTCTCCGTCCGCTTATCGGCCCATCGTGCTGCTCGACGAGGTGGGCAAGCTCTTTGAAAGAGTCATTGCAGACCGCCTCGTCGGCCAGCTGGTGCGGGTGGGGCCGGATTTGGCGGAGAGCCAGTTTGGTTTCCGCAGAGGGCGCTCTACGGTGGACGCCATCATGCGTGTGCGAGCCCTGACGACGGGGAATGCTGTTGCCCAGGGTGGGGTCGTCTTGGCGGTGTCTCTAGACATCGCCAATGCCTTCATTACCCTGCCCTGGAGTTGCATCAGGGAGGCACTCCGGTATCACCGGATGCCGACCTACCTCTGTCGTGTGGTCGAGGCCTATCTGACGGACAGGGCCGTCATTTACCCCGATCACCAGGGAGTGTGGAACCGGCAAGAGATGTCGTGCGGTGTCCCACAGGGATCGGTCCTGGGGCCGCATCTGTGGGACATCGGATACGACTGGGTGCTGCGCGCCGACCTCCCTAGCGGCGTCAGCGTAGTGTGCTACGCTGATGACACGTTGGTCCTGGCGCAGGGGAGGTCGCACCAGGCGGCGGCCGAATTAGCGGCACGCGGGGTTGCGACAATCGTCGAAAGGATCCGGCAATTGGGACTCGAGGTGGCCCTGCACAAGTCCGAGGCCATGTGTTTTCATGGTCCTCGGAACGCGCCACCGTTGGGGTCCCAAATAACGGTAGGAGGGGTTTCTATCGGCGTCGAGTCGACGATGAAGTACCTGGGACTCGTCCTCGACAGCCGGTGGAACTTCGTGGAGCATTTCCGACGTTTGGCTCCCAAACTGGAGCAGGCGGGCGCTGCATTGAAGCGGCTCCTGCCCAATCTAGGGGGTCCAAACGCCTCCTGCCGGAGGCTCTACGCGGGGGTCGTGCGGTCCATGGCCCTCTACGGGGCTCCTGTATGGGCGCGCTCTCTGGCGCTGCGGCCAGCCCGCCGGTTGAGCGCGGCCCAAAGGGTCATGGCCATCCGGATGGTCCGAGGATACCGCACGGTCTCCTGTGAGGCAGCGAGCCTCCTTGCCGGATTGCCGCCATGGGATCTGGAGGCAAAACTCCTCGCGCACGTATGGGAGTGGCGCGGGGAGGCGAAACGCCGGGGCGTAAGTCCGCTGCCGCGAGAAATCACGGCACAGCGGACGGAGCTCCGGCGGGATCTCATGGCGTCATGGAAAGTACGGTTGTTGCAACCCAGTGCTGGGCACGCCACGATTGCGGCGATAAGTCCCCTCTTTGAGGAGTGGCTGGAGAGGCGCCACGGCGTCCTCACCTTCCGCGTGACGCAGGTCCTCACCGGACACGGCAGCTTCGGGAGGTTCCTGTGTCGGATAAGGCGGGAGGAAACGTCTGGGTGTCACCACTGTGTGGATCGCCTGGAGGACACGGTGGAGCATACGGTGGAGGTCTGCCCGGCTTGGGCAGAGCACCGCCGTGTCCTCGTGGAGGCGATCGGCGGCAGAGACCTCTCGCTTCCGGCTCTGGTTCAGGCCATGGTACGGAGCGAGAGGGCATGGGCAGCCGTCACCTCCTTCTGCGAAGCAGTAATGCTCGCAAAGGAGGAGGCGGGACGGTTGAGGGAAAGGCAAGTTTCGCGCCCTCTCGCCCCTAGCCGCCGCAGGAGACGCCCAGGGCGTCGGGAATCCCGGGCGGATTTCCGGCCACCGTAGGCGCGGGCTTGCGGACGGTGAGCAATGGGTAGCTCACCGTCCGGTAAGGACCAGGCCCGGGTCGACGGCGCGTCGTATTCCACGCGCGCCTCAAAGAGATGTCGTCAGCACAAAGTAGGGGTCCACTAGGGCCGATGCCTGCCGGGGTCGCGGGAAGGTACTTATGGGTCACCGAGGCCCCCGCAACACAGGCAACAGGAAGGAATACGGGTGGGTTTTAGTCAGTAAGAGTCTGACACACCCTCCCGCTCCGCCCAGAGCGGGAGAAGTTATTTGATGATTTCGCAACCAAAAAAAAAAAAAAGACCGGTCAGCTACTGATAAATTCCTGATGGGAAAACCTAATAACACTTTGCCCGACCTGGGAATCGAACCCAGAACCTCATGCTCAGCAGTAGCGCTTGCGACCTTTAGAACAATGAGGCAGTTCACCAGACATTTATCATCCTATACCGAGATAGTCTAAGCTCCCGTTCAATCCATAAAATATAAAACCACCACTTTTTCCAGGAAGGCTAATTTAGCATACGAAGCTCACGTGTGGACTGGAGTGGTTCCAGTAAATTCTTGCGAATACATAAATACGTAGCCAAGTCGTGACTCACTCACTAAAATTTATAACTCTCGTGTGCAGAGTTTTAAACACATCAGCTTAATTAATTCCTTTTTGAATTCGTAGTTCACTTCGCGGGGTGAATTCGCTTTTCAGAAAAAGAAACCACTTAATATATTCAGCGAGACTGGGCATTTTAATATTGTTCCGTTTTCACGTCGGATTTTTGTGAGCTTGAACTTTAGTTTAAATAATTAACGTTTATGATATGGTAATTTCGTTTTAAATACGAAGAGTCTCTTAGGGTAATATTTAACTTTCCTTTGCGTGAGACTGTAGTTGATGTACCTACTAGCGATTTTTTTATGTTTTCATGTGGTACTGGGTAGAAAAGACTTTATTATTTCTGACACGCACTGTTTTAGCGTTGCGTTCTACCAGAAGTCTCTTGTCCTAGTTTACTTACACAGCCGCAGTTTTATGAGTGACGTCTGACCGTGCGTTTAAAACCTGTCAAGTGATCGCCTACAATCCACCGTCTCCACATTCAATCGATATAAGAGCTCAATGGTTTTCACGATTATACATATTTTCGTTTCAAGTATTTAGCTTTTCATATATACCATAAGACATTTGTCAGATTAATCGGAAGAATGTCGACAAATCCCTCCATTTTCCCAAGACAGATGTTCAATTAGGTTTCACATGAAATAAGCTATGTCTTGGCTGGCAGCAGAACAGCGGGATGATTGCGTAACACACTATCCGTAGCAATGTGTTCCATTTTGAGAGTTCAACAACATTTATTAAGTTATTTACGTTCAAAAACAAAATAAAAATCAAATCAAAAGTCATTTATTCAAACTAGGCTGAGAATCAGCACTTTTCAAGCGTCAAAATTACATAAGACAGTCCCCCAAAACGCCCACCCTTCACCACTTCCTAGTGCTTTAGCTGGGAAGAAAAGTGGCCAACAAACTCCCCAGCAGCACAGTTGTCTTTTCAGTTAGAGAAAAAAATGGATTATATACAACAGTATGCAAAACAATATACATTACGTGCAACACAAAACATTAAATTATTAGCCATATGTCAGCTAGCACACACACACCACTATACTAACAAAAAAAAAAGAAAAGAATAACACCGAAAACTATTCTCAAGCAGAGATAAAAACGTAATCAGAACTTAATACCCAAATAAAAGCCTCCAAGAATAAAGGGCGTGCCCGCTTACATATAGCTATAGCTGTAACAGTCACAAATGATGAACTGGGACCATCAAAGTAGAATAAATAAACAGTTAGTGGTGCCGATTCCCTTGTTCACAAACTAAACTAAATTTAAGTTCAGCGCATCTTTTTCTTTGTATTTCATTAAGAATAGGACAGAAGATAAATTTTAGTTCAGTCCTTTCAAATTAATCAGCGCCTGTCACTACTCCATACAAGTTTAGACGTGATCAAAAACTTGCCTACTAAAATTACGTCAATTTACGTTAAGCGCTGATAAATTTGACAGGACTAAACTAAAATGTATCTTCTGTCCTTTTCTTAATGAAATAGAAAGAAAAAGATGCACTGAACTTAAATTTAGTTTAGTTTGTGAACAAGGGAATCGGCACCAAATACTAATAACAAAACAAAACAATGGTCAGCAAGACGACCAGTCACCACAGCCAGTCAGTCGTTAAGCAGACAAACTTTTCAGACATATGAAAACTGTATTAGCAATTTACTTAAAAAAAAATATTGTAATTGAATTAGGGTACAGGGCATTGAAGTATGGCTAATAATATTTTTTTCATGTGTTAATTTTTCTGTGTCAAGATAACAAGTACCTATGTTGCCATTCTTAAGTAATTGTTAAATAAATACCTAATTAACAGTAATAAAGTCTGTGAACGGGTGCGGAAGGTAATGGGAACAATGAAGTGCTTTATTTCGGGACGTAAATCAATAAACTCCGCCAATCAAAGTGGGTAGTACCTATATTTTTCTGTACGGATGCAGACTTCTCACAATGTAGGTAACATAATATTTTAGGATAAGATACATTATAAGATATTTAGGCACATTTCATAGAATTCTGAACCAACCAACTGGATCGCCAGTTGGTTGATTCAGAATTCTATGAAATGTGCCTAAATATACCAGCACATCAGTGCTGGTGATGTGCTGGTGTGTATGTGGGGTGTGGTGTGCTGGTGATGTGCTTGTGTGTCTGTGTGTGTGGTTTGGTGTGCTGGTGATGTGCTTGTTTATCTGTGTGTGGTTTGGTGTGCTGGTGATGCTCCTTATTTTTACTTTTGTATTTTTGTGCGTGTCCCAAATAAAATATTTTTCTTTATTTATTTTCTTTCTTTGATGTCGGAAGAGTCTATTCAGGTTTATTTCCCAAATGTAATCCATAGCACCGTTATTTTAATTAGGGTATATTATTATTATTTGTTTAGGGTATGATGGGACTGTCATACGCATTGCGGTTATAAAAGACCCTAATAAAAAAATAAAAAGGTACCTACTTTGTACTAGGAAGATAAAGCCGCAAAAAATGTATTTACATTATTCGATGTCACGAAAAGTAGAAATGAAAAACGCAAAGCTAAACTAATTACTTAGCTAGTAGGTATGTACCTATATGCTCATGTAAATCCTAATTAATATTACAAATTCGAAAGTGAGTGTGTTCGTTTATTTGTTTGTTAGTTACGCTTTCACGCTAAAACGGCTGAACGGATTTAGATGAAATTTAGCGCATGGGTAGGCCATGACCTAGATTAGGACACAGGATACTTTTAATCCCGATATTCCCACGGGATTGCGACTTACACGGGTGAAACCGCGGGTGCAGCTAAACATAAATTAATAAAAGGTTATAAATATTTTATGTATGAATAACTCAGCAGGTCATAATTCAATACCAGTATCTAAAGTAAAATCAGATAACTTACAGCAAATATTTTCACTTTTCATATTTTATGTAAGACGGCGGGCCCTACTTTGATGAATACCAACAGCCCACTAACTAGATACCTGTTTATTAAATTACGTCTGATCATCGCAAACGTTCTGTGAAAATTCTTTAAATTAGCTCATTTTACATTCGAAAGATATTTCACGAACTTTGCATTGCACGCACGTCTTAGGCTGGCTGCCAGAGATAAATAAGTTAAGGACGCCGATATTTCACTCCAAACCAATATCGTAAAAGGCGAGAAAGAAAACGCTTAAAATTTCACCCTCCCTTGTTAGTTCTGAAACGAGAAACCAACATTTCTATTACGTCTTAAAACATTACTAACAAAATATTTTTGACCACCATAAAGACCCTTAAATCTATAAATTACAAAAATAAATTACGTAAACGTCAACTTTCCGTGCGTCTGAACAGGTAACCACGACTTTTTATCATCACCGCAAGAGCTTTAAACATAAAAATACTGTAGACAATTTTTCAACGACGCAGACCCATGAATTTCAAATACGTTTTTACAGATAAGGGCCATTGTTGATATAAAATACGATTACGCAGCGTAGCCACGCGAGCACAGGCATCCTCGGCCGTAAAAATTACAATACAACAAAGCAAGAGGTACAAATCATGAAAATACAAAGTTTGTATTAATGATGGTACTTATCCTTCGTTTTTTACGATGAAAAATTCTTTTATTGCTCCGTCCAAGTTTTATGCTCTGTTAAATCTAGTTTGGATATTAAAACAATTATTATGATTCGTTAAATCGTCGGACGTAGGCCTGCGCACAAGTATAGAAATCACGGCGGCAATAACCGTAATTTCAACTATTAACCCGTCAACAGTGACATGAAATGGCTTTAAACAGCTTTAAACAGTCGGCTCACAACGCGATACCCTAGACATAAGGTATGGCTGACTATAGCCTCATATATTAAGTACAAAGTAACTTTTCCTACTTTCTTGTGTCATAGATAAAAGCGTTAAAAGCCTCGCCTACTCGCGTTCATTAAGAGCTCTCAGTGTTTCTTGGTAAAAAATTAAGTAAGTTCGCAAGTAGATTTTAGCGAGTTAATTACTCGAAAACAAGAGATCATGAACAAAACTAACTGTAAAATTATCTCAGAAGCACCTGCCGTGTACACGTCATGAGAGTCGTAATAGCTGAAGAATTAAGACGAATCCTGGTAATTTAACTCGTAAGTCGACTTGGAAACATTTGGCACCAAGAGAAAAGCTTAACACAAAATTCCGAATGCCTTTATTATATTAAGCTACCTCGTTCGCGTTATGCCGTCTTTTGTCCATGATATTCTACTCCGCCGGATAATTTGAAAGTGCTAAATAATTCATTTGATGTTTAATAATATTTAGGACTTTGTTGCTTTCGTCTCGAGGTTAATAAAGAGATAACTTTACGATGAGACAACTTCTTAATCAGATTGAGATCATCGTTATGTCCGGAAATATTATTGTCAGCGATGTTTGGTTCGTGATTTCAAACAAGAAATTTTATATTTAGATATTTTAGTTTTAATTCACGTGTTTCAGTGAATTTAAATTTATATAGTGCTTTAGTTCTTTCTGTTTCTATAATAACGTTTTGAATAAGTTGGTATTTCTAAAGATTGACCACACTATAATTTAAGTCCCCATTTAGGTACCTTTATCTCGTCTCCAACAAGACAAACAGCATTCAAATCATAACAATGGTTCCTTGTCATTGTTAATAAGTCATTTATCTGCCATAAACAAGGTTATGATAACCCGGTTTAGTTAACCCGTCGTCGCTGTCCTCACTATACTGTCTCTAAGTTACGGACATAAATCTGACTTAACGGCCCAGCGGGACAGTGTTTGTACATTATTGGGTTACGACCGGGGACCACGTAACAAGTGGAAAATAACGTTATGGATTCCTTGAGTGAATTATTGTGAGGTTTGCCCGTTCCTATATTTTACGTGTCGTTATCGGTTGGGATGATGTCTAGTTTTCAAGTAGGATCTGTAGGTAGGCATCTTTATAATTAATATATTAGTGTTCTCAGTGAATAGAAAATTACCTAGGTATATTCTGAAAAAGACTAAAGTACTAATTAGAAACGTTAATAATATAGCAACGTTAGTAACTAGTAATTAGTGTGTCTTCACCGTAATAAAACTTTATAAAGTTCAGTTTATCACCGGTAATAGTCTGCGAAGTAAGTAATTTTATACTAGGTAGCTGTCAGTCTTAATTAAGTAATAAAAAAGTTTGACGGAAAGGATCGGTCCTGTCGTTAATTGCCAATTTTTCAATTACCACTCAAACGTGGCATGGGCACAATTTTATACCTACTTACTATTTATAATAAACCATAACGTAGAAATTATATTAATTATAAAACCAGAAATTATACCCTAAAATGACGGATTGAACAATTTACTAATAATTAGCTCGTTTCATGATTATAACTCAACAAAACACTTAATACGGGCAAGGACATAATAATTACGAAATTATTTGACGTTATATAAACAGAAGTAGGTAATTCATTGTTTCCTAAATGCGAAGTTGGTTATTAAATAACATGTGCTTTCGTCCTTTGGTCACGCGAGCTCAATATTAGGAATTATCACAGTTTAATAAAGCAACAACTAAGCAGTATTACATCTCGGCAGTGTCTTTTAAATAATTACCTTCTAGTTTCTGTTCTTTAACATTTTCATTTATTTGGCAACAAAACACCCTCCGTAGTTGGCTGGGTGAGGTAAGCTACAGTGAACACACTTATAAATGATTTTTATTTCTGTAAGTAGATTTGTACAAACACTTTTCCACGTCAATCATATTTTAAAAACTAGAGTCGGCGTTTCCTATCTTACCACTCTGAGAAGAAAGGCCGAAACAAACTCAGAGGCACAGTTTCTTTTAAAGTCCAGACATAATCTTGGGCAGGTCATGTGAAGGCCATGTAGATTGGTGTCTGAAATGGTATTTTGAGGAAATAACCACACAGATTGAGGGGTCCCGTCCAGTGAGTCAACGCATTTGTCAGTAATCGTGCAGCTCAACTCAGAACTTAAGGAGCCCTACAATTTGACGAACATTTCCAAAGAAATGACTTTCGGGTATGCCGCATACATTACTCAAACTGCCAGACCATGACAAAACTGACTAAGAAAAAAACATAAAAAAACAATGACCCACACTAAAGAAATACGCACTAGGATAGCCCACTCACTGTGTCTCTTGGGTTACGTATTTGATGCGTGTAGCTGTGGCGCACTCATGACTGTTTGTTACCGAAGTAAATCGAGTTTCCGAAGCACGTTGTTTCGGCCGTTTCTATAAAAAAAAAACATTTATTTTCCAACAGCGCAATAACAACCCTTTTTATTTCGGAGAGGGAGGGTGTGTCAGACTCTTACTGACTAAAACCCACCCGTATTCCTTCCGTTGCCTGTGTTGCCAGGGGCCTCGGTAACCCTTTGGTACCTTCCCGCGACCTCGGCAGAAAAAAGAATGACAATTTATACGTACATAGAAAAGAGAGAAAAAAAAAATATCAATACAAAAATAAGATCTCATGTCGATCATTTTGTATGAAGACGTAATACTGCTTACTTTATTATACTATGGAATTAGCTTACTTAGTGCGATGCCCTTCAAGTTATTTTCATTGCCACCAACCTTTGTAAGCGAGTATTGATTAGATAATACACTGATAAGGACAATATTTACACCATTCGACGGCACTGTTGGCGCAGTGGTTGAGTGCCTTCTGTGCTTTGGGTCGCGGGTTTATTTCCCGTGCAAAAATATTTTTATGGTCTGAACCACCGTCCTCACTCTATAGAGAGAAATTGTTAAGCTACAGTTTGCTAAAAGAGGCCGCCACATCATCATCAGACCATAGCGGTCCACTGCTGAACATAGGCCTCTCCAATAGCACGCCATTCAGCTCGATTCTCGGCAACTCTCATCCAGATGCTACAAGCCACCCTGCGAAGATGGTCGCTCTACCTAGCCTGAGGCCGTCCCACCTTACGTTTGCCGATTCGCGGTCTCCACTCAAGAACACGTCTACCCCAACGGTCATTGATTCAACGGCTAATATGGCCGGCACATTGCCACTTCAGCTTGCTTATTATATAAGCTATGTCGACAACTTTGTTTCTCTGCCGGATTACCTAGTTACGGATTCGATTCTTTCCCGAATCCTGATCCCGGATTCGGTGGCCGCCATATAGCGTCCGCGATACACCGGCGAATAACATCACTAAAACGTTACTTATGAAAGTAATTCAGTGTGTTTTTCGAACAGTTTTCCTAGGCCCGCGTAATGGTATTACTGCCCACTCCCTCTCACAGAGAAGAGGCCTGTGTCCCAGCTGTGGGAACGTTATAGGCTGATAGGCTGGTTATAGACTGGCGCTATAGGCGTTATAGGCTAAAGCCCCGCTGCCATCATTATCATGACATTACTACAGCCGTTATGTGGCGGCCACCGTTGTTCTGGAAACCCTAGCTTTAGTCTTGTATTCGGTTTTAATAATTACAATATTTACCTTATTTAAAAATATTCACAATATCCATTCATCATAGTCACGTGTCATTGTTATCTTCTCAATTAATTAAATAAATACAATGAAATAAACTCGTTTATTACAGCTTTTGTAATAGCGTTTTTCTGTTATGATTGGTTTTGTTAATAGTGTATTTTATTTTAATAGGTCAATATTTTCACGATGGTAAGACATTGTAAAATAACTGAATTTAATAAAATAACCACCTATAATAGCACGAAATAAGGTTTTGTACACAAATATTCCAACATTATTGTATTTATGTTATACAATAATGTTGGAATATTTGTTCAGAATTAAAATTAAATGTATATAAATAACAACTTAAGCCTAATTAATTATTAAAATTAAAATATTAGTATTATTACTAGTTAGTATTGTTCCTAACTTTATTGGTGAAAGAAGCTACAGAAATGTAACACATTAATCATGCTTCTATAAAATTAGTCCCAAAATACTTTACCATGTACGAGTAGTAGGTACATTATATAATAAGAATAACTAATGTCTTCTAACTTAACTAAAACTATGTAGTAACCAAATAAAATATGACGTCGAACAATTCCTCCACATTGCTGTCGTCTGGTAATGTACCCAAGACACCGTCATGGCGGCATTACCACGCTGTATTTACGCTGTAATGCTTAGGCCAAGGTAAATACAATTGAGGAAAGAAGTAGGTAGGGTATACAGCATCTGCCAGGGTCGCGGGAAAGTCCGAAAGGGATATCGTGTCCTCTGGCAACGTACAGGCAACGGAAGGAACACGGGTGGGTTTTAGTCAGTAAGAGCCTTACGCGCCCTCCTGCTTCATACAGAGCGGGAAAAGTTATTTGATAATTTCCCACACAAAAAATAAAATCTATATCTATCAATTACAAATTAAAGTCGCTTTCGTGTCTGTGGGACCGCGTTGTTTTTCTAAACTAACGCAACGGATTTTGATCAATATTCACCATCATTTAGATCATTTATTCCGAAAGGCTTATATGTATTATACATTTATATTAACTTACATAAAATAAAGAATTCTTCATGTTTCGTCAAGTCGCACGAAGCAGAGATGGGTTGCCAGTAATAACATGTATGAACCTATACGTTAACGGACTTATTAAGCACAAGAAAGCACATTCTTAAGGCTTGTGGCTAAGTAATAACAGCCGTACGGGTCGATCGATCAGGTTAAGCTACGCTTGCCGCGGTTGGTCCGTGGATGGGTGACCATCTTTACATACCAAGACCACTCCGTGCCTCGGAAAGCACGTATGCCGTTGGTCCCGGCTGTCATTTGTAGATCTTTGATAGTCGTTACGGGTCGTCAGAAGCTCGAAAGTCTGACAACCAGTCTTATCAAGGGGTATCGTGTTACCCAGTAACTGGGTTGTGACGTCAGATAGGCAGTCGCTCCATGTAAAATACTGGTATTCAGCTGTATCCGGTAAGACTGGAGGCCGACCCCAACATAGTTGGGAAAAGGCTAGGCATCTGCCTAGCCTTTGACGCACATTCTTAAGGCGGCTTCTCACGGTGCGTGATATTTTGGACGGATGCAGACCAGCCCGCACGGTCGACGACCACTAACAGCCACGCACCGCACACCAAGGCTCTTCCAGCAACGGTGCGTGTCGGTCTGTGTGGGTCTTGAAATTCGAAGCCATTTTCATTTCAAAATGCAAAGTGAAAGAGAACTTGTAAAGAGAGATCACACCGCACCTTTGAAGCTACCGACTCACCGCGGATCGGACGCACCGCCACGGACGTGTCTACGCTATCACTGACACTACTCTTCCAAAGGTGCGTCGCGCGTCGGTGCGGGCTGGTCCGCGTCTGTCCGCAGTATCACACACCGTGGGAAGCCAGCTTCAGAACTACTTTATTAAATACTAAATGAATGTACGTAATTGTAAACATTCGTAGGTATAATTTGCTCTACCTTCTACAACAAACATGTGTGGTTTTAACAAGGTGGAAGACAAGAAACCTCACACGGTAAACAATGTCAGCTTCAGGTAACTAATTTAGATTGATATGTGGACAGAAAACTGTCTAGACTGGAATTGGTTTATGCCTAGACTAAGCCTTATTGGAAAATTCATAAAGGGTAAACGAAGGGCTGTGATTAGGTACTAATGAATAATGTTTGTTATGTGATGACAACAATATAATAGAAGGTTAACCGTACCACACAATTGAATCTGACAATTATAAAATATATTGTTATTTTTTAAACTTTTTCTAGATATTTATTTACAGATATTGGTGTGAAAAAATATGTTTACTGGCTGTTATGAGAGGTACCTACATACATTATATGAAATAGTTGGATATCCGCATTATTTTTTAAGAACAATGCCATTAGTATTGCAATTTTAAGTTTTTGCTTTATCAGTAGGAAAAACATAATTTTAAGATTAGAAGGCACAGAGTTTATTTTACAACATATATTAAATATAAGTAGTGACACGGAAGGCGTGAACTTTGTTTTATCTTTAAGACTTGGACAATTGGACTTTTTGTATCTTTTTAGTCTCCTTCTTTTCAAGTAAATTTTAGATACCACTAAAATGCAAAATAAAAATAAATTGTGTTGCAACCTGGGCTTGGCGGCCTAAAACCGTCAAATCGTAAAAGCATGGTGATTGAGCTCATTTGTTTTCAGAGTAAGAGGCATCTGAGAAGTGCAGCTTGATATTATATCAATAACAATCAAGTAAGAATATTAGATAATCTTATCATTAAACTAGAGACCCTGGTCACTTAATCCCCACATTCTGTAGCCGCTGAACAAACAGTGCATAGTGTATAATGTGCAATACTAAGGCTGTAAGGCCTTAATGTAAGCACTAAAGCTGTTTGCATTATGTGAAGAGCAAAAGTTAGTATGTGAACGTGCACATAATACTCTTGACTCTGACTTTTGGAGTATGCTGAACTTTAAATGAGATTCTTGGAATGTTTGTAAGGGGACACTTTACGGTTGTATTATTCCACTTGCAACCCGCACCCAAACCCAAGCTTTAAAATATCGTCACGGTACCCGACCTCGCAATGTCTACACGAACTTTTGTAAGTACATACCAGATTTTTCAGTTCGTCGAAAAATGTTGCCAATTCACCTTGGGAAATGATGGAGAAAAATGAAGGATCATAAAAATGCTATCTATAGTTGAGCGATCTATTTTAATTTTTTATATCAAATGAAAATAGATTGGAGAGATTTTGTCAATCCGATTACCAAAAGCTTTTTGATGGATAGCATTGCAGGGATTTTGGAGCAATTCAAATTTATTGTTCATCAACTTACTGTCAGATTTTATATTAGAACTGATTGTATTGAATTTAATATTTTGGCTATGATTAAGTAAAAACGATAGATTTTTAAACAAAATTGATTACATAAATGATAAATGAATGATAAATGATTTTATTTCTTTAAGTAGGTTTGTACAAACACTTTTATACGTCAATCATATTTTAAAAACTAGATGAGGTCGGCGTTTCCTATCTGACTACTCTGTGAAGAAAGGCCGAAACAAATTCAGAGTTCACAGTCCCTTTTAAAGTCCAGACGTAATCTTGGTCAGACCATGTGGAGACCGTGTAGATTGGTATCTGAAATGGTCTTTTGGGGAAAGAACCACACATATTGAGTAGACCTCTCCATTCAGCACGCATTAATCAGTAATCGTGCAGCTCAACTGAGAACTTAAGGAGCTCAACGATTCGACGAGCAATACTTTAGAAAGGACATTTGGGTAGACCGCATACATTACTCAAACTATGAGTAATGACCATGATTAAAAATAACAGGAAAAAAAGTATATTATGACCCCCATAATCCTCACAAATATGTCACGTAAATCAGTAAAAATATCAATATTAATTCTAAAACACTTAGTATAAAATAGTTTGTTGCTTGGGCGTCAGTGTTATTGGAACCGGTTACTTATTAATCCCAAGCCTTTTTGTCCACTGTGTGGATCGCCCGGAGGACACGGTGGAGCATACGGTGGAGGTCTGCCCGGCTTGGGCAGAGCACCGCCGTGTCCTCTTGGAGGCGATCGGCGGCAGAGACCTCTCGCGTCCGGCCCTGGTTCAGGCCATGGTACGGAGCGAGAGGGCATGGGCAGCCGTCACCTCCTTCTGCGAAGCAGTAATGCTCGCGAAGGAGGAGGCGGGACGGTTGAGAGAAAGGCAAGTTTCGCGCCCTCTCGCCCCTAGCCGCCGCAGGAGACGCCCAGGGCGTCGGGAATCCCGGGCGGATTTCCGGCCACCGTAGGCGCGGGCTTGCGGACGGTGAGCAATGGGTAGCTCACCGTCCGGTAAGGACCAGGCCCGGGTCGACGGCGCGTTGTATTCCACGCGCGCCTCAAAGAGATGTCGTCAGCACATAGTAGGGGTCCACTAGGGCCGATGCCTGCCGGGGTCGCGGGAAGGTACTTATGGGTCACCGAGGCCCCCGCAACACAGGCAACAAGAAGGAATACGGGTGGGTTTTAGTCAGTAAGAGTCTGACACACCCTCCCGCTCCGCCCAGAGCGGGAGAAGTTATTTGATGATTTCCCACCCAAAAAACAAAAAAAAAAAAAAGCCTTTTTGTCGTCCAAGTAATCTTTAACTTTATAGAAACGTTTCTTGATAGAGTTTCTGTTTAATAAATTATTTAAATTTATTAAGGCTCGGTTCTTTAACATGGCTTGGGAGTCTGTTTTAAAAACATATTATTTTTTCTCTTAAATTAATTACTGATAGTAAATCATTGTTTGATTAATATACTTTTTTACGTAAATCGGGTTCTTATAAGCATATTGAGATGTGACAGCCATTATGTTTAATTCCTTAAATTTATCCCTCAGTCCCTACAACATAGGTTATAAATTGATCGAATGGCTCGTTTCTGCAGCACAATGTCGGCTAGCCTGAATGCCTGTTACTTTCCATTTCTCCATAGCAAAATGCCGTACGACATTACAACTAAAATATACTAGTCGAGCTTTATCTTCATCAGTCAAATGACGGATTTTATAGACTACGTAGGCTGCAGAGCTTAGCCGCTTCGACAATTTGGTTATAATACGTATATGTGGGCTCCTCTGTATTTTCGAATCCATAGTAATACAAAAGAACACAGTGGTGTTCAGAAGATCCAATTCCACTCCATTTACTAGTATAGTCAGCCCCAAAAAGATATATACACGGACAAGGAACCAACCTTTGTTCCATAACATTATAATCGTATTTTCAACTAAATACTTATTTCTATCACCTCCTCTCGTAGTTGAACTTTTGAATTGAAAGACTAAGATTTATTTACCTAGTTATTGAATGATTACTGTATACATATTTGTGAGACTTATGTAGATTACCTTGTTTTGGTCATAGGGTGTATAGATGGGGCCGCATCTGTAAGACATCGGATACGACTGGGTGCTGCACGCCGACCTCCCTAGCGGCGTCAGCGTAGTGTGCTACGCTGACGACACGTTGGTCCTGGCGCAGGGAAGGTCGCCGCAGGCGGCGGCCGAATTAGCGGCACGCGGGGTTGCGACAATCGTCGAAAGGATCCGGCAATTGGGACTCGAGGTGGCCCTGCACAAGTCCGAGGCCATGTGTTTTCATGGTCCTCGGAACGCGCAACCGTTGGGGTCCCAAATAATGGTAGGAGGGGTTTCCATCGGCGTCGAGTCGAAGTACCTGGGACTCGTCCTCGACAGCCGGTGGAACTTCGTGGAGCATTTCCGATGTGTGGCTCCCAAACTGGAGCGGGCGGGTACTGCATTGAAGCGGCTCCTGGCCAATCTAGGGGGTCCAAACGCCTCCTGCCGGAGGCTCTACGCGGGGGTCGTGCGGTCCATGGCCCTCTACGGGGCTTCTGTATGGGCGCACTCTCTGGCGCTGCGGCCAGCCCGCCGGTTGAGCGCGGCCCAAAGGGTCATGGCCATCCGGATAGTCCGGGGATACCGCACGGTCTCCTGTGAGGCAGCGAGCCTCCTTGTCGGATTGCCGCCATGGGATCTGGAGGCAAAAGTCCTCACGCACGTATGGGAGTGGCGCGAGGAGGCGAAACGCCCGGGGCGTAAGTCCGTTGCCGCGAGGAATCGCGGCACAGCGGACGGAGCTCCGGCGGGATCTCATGGACACGGCAGCTTCGGGAGGTTCCTGTATCGGATAAGGTGGGAGGAAACGCCCGGGTGTCACCACTGTGTGGATCGCCCGGATGACACGGTGGAGCATACGGTGGAGGTCTGCCCGGCTTGGGCAGAGCACACCGGTGCGTTGTATTCCATGCGCGCCTCAAAGAGATGTCATCAGCACAAAGGTAGGGGTCCACTAGGGCTGCTGGGGTCGCGGGAAGGTACTTATGGGTCACCGAGGCCCCCGCAACACAGGCAACAGGAAGGAATACGGGTGAGTTTTAGTCAGTAAGAGTCTGACACACCCTCCCGCTCCGCCCAGAGCGGGAGAAGTTATTTGATGATTTACCACACTCAAAAAAAAAAAGGGTGTATAGATATTTTGGGACAAAATGTTTACTTTGTTTTGGTAAAATAAATATTATACTATTTTTTGTAAGTGTGCGGTGGATACAATGTTATGGCACAATGGTTGTTGACAGTAAACTGGTTCCGTGTCCATATGTACATCTTTTTGGAGCTGACTTTACATTGATTTTCAACTGCTTAACGTTAGGTGTTAGACATCTAATACACGCTTGTAATCCTCGAATGGTTAGGCAGTGATGTAGCACCATAGTACATCCACATTTCGCCAGTTATATGTAAGTCCCATGTAATACAGGCACACCCCGTTGCCATCAACCGGGCACAAATCTAGAATCCAGGCTGCTACTGCAAAAATCTTGATTGAAAAACCCAAAAATACTTTGCCTGATCTGGGAATCAAACACTAGACCAACAAGATCAAGACCACTGTGTGGATCGTCCGGAGGACACAGTGGAGCATACCGTGGAGGCCTGCCCGGCTTGGGCAAAGCACCGCCGTGTCCTCATGGAGGCGATCGGCGGCAGAGATCTTTCGCGTCCGGCCCTGGTTCAGGCCATGGTACTGAGCGAGAGGGCATGGGCAGCCGTCACCACCTTCTGCGAAGCAGTAATGCTCGCGAAGGAGGAGGCGGGACGGTTGAGGGAAGGGCAAATTTCGTACCGTCTCGCTCCTAGCCCCCGCAGGAGCCGCCCTGGGTGTCAGGAATCCCGGGTGGATTTCCGGCCACCGTAGGCGCGGGCTTGCGGACGGTGAGCAATGGGTAGCTCACCGTCCGGTAAGGACCAGGCCCGGGTCGACGGCGCGTTGTATTCCACGCGCGCCTCAAACAGATGTATTCAGTACAAGTGTAGGTGTCCACTAGGGCCGATGCCTGCCGGGGTCGCGGGAAGATACTAAAGGGTCACCGAGGCCCCTGGCAACACAGGCAACATGAAGGAATACGGGTGGGTTTTAGTCAGTAAGAGTCAGACACACCCTCCCGCTCCGCCCAGAGCGGGAGAAGTTATTTGATGACTTCCCATCCAAAAAAAAAAAGACCAACAAGATAGTCCAGCAAAATTGGTTAATACAATTTTAATGGGTCCAAAAGGAATAATCCCACTGTTACCGTTTCTGAGTCTCAAAATTTATTCGTATATTTGCTCACTTCACTCCTACCATGCACTGAGTGCCATTTCAGTTTCTTGTTATAAAAATTGCCTTTTTATTTTATACTTTATGGAAGAACAATGGCAGTTATGCTGCTATGCTTGAAAACTTTTGATATCAAAATTTTCTGCAGATTTAAGAAGATTAATTATTTAATTACATAATTGCTCATTATATTAAAATAATAGAGGAATAAACTGACTGCCAGTCGTCGCAAACACTACTGCTGAACATGGGGTTTTGGGTTCGCTCCCCAGATGGCAATAGGGTCGCCCTTGAATGCATGGGACTTAAACATAACTGGCGTTATGTGGATATACCTCTGCCTACCCTTTCGGCGAAAGAAAGCGTGATGTAATGTTATGTTATGTTATGTTATTTAAAGAATATATAGGAGCAGTGGTGGCTTAGTGGAAACGATCGCGACTTACGAATTAAAGGTCGTAGGTTCGAATCCAGGCAGGCACTTTACTTTGTGTAAATTATTTCATCACCACTGCTCTCAAAACGGTGAAGGAAAACATCATAAGCAAACCGGCATGTCCTAGAACCAAAAATTCGCAGACATGTGACATCTACCAACCCGCACTAAGCCCGCGTGGTGGATTACGGCCCACTCCCTCTTACAGAGAGGAGGCCTGTGTCCCAGCAGTGGGAACATTACGGGCTGATTATGTATGTTATGTAACACACTAAGAATACATATATAATAGAATCGAATACTCTTTATTATGTACACCATAAAAATATTACAGATACATGTGACATCTACCAACCCGCACTGGGCCCGCGTGGTGGATTACGGCCAACTCCCTCTTACAGAGAGGAGGCCTGTATCCCAGCAGTGGGAACATTACGGGCTAATTATGTATGTTATGTATCACACTAAGAATACATATATAATAGAATCGAATACTCTTTAATATGTACACCATAAAAATTACAGATACATGTGACATCTACCAACCCGCACTGAGCCCGTGTGGGGGATTACGGCCCACTCCCTCTTACAGAGAGGAGGCCTGTGTCCCAGCAGTGGGAACATTACGGGCTGATTATGTATGTTATGTAACACACTAAGAATACATATATAATAGAATCGAATACTCTTTATTATGTACACCATAAAAATTACAGATACATGTGACATCTACCAACCCGCACTGGGTGGATTACAGCCAAATTCCTCTCAAAGAGAGGAGAGGAATCCTTCTCACTGTGTCCCAGCAGTGGGACCAATATAGACTGATTAAAGAGCGAAATATTATATATTATTAGTCTGGGGGTTTCTCTTGCTCAAAAGACGTGTTATTTAAGTCATGAATAATAAAAGTTAATAGTTAATAGAAGTGCTAATAAATAGTAATGATGCGTGGTTAATTTGGGAATTTATTGAATTTCATAATTTTGATGAATGGTAGAAAACTTTTTAAGAGGGGCCACGTGGCTAAATAATAACATCCACCCTGGTCGCTCGAAGATTAAGCTACACTTGTCACGGTGAGTTCGTGAATGGGTGACCCCTCCGTTGGAAAGCCCGGCTGTCATTTGGAGATCTTTGACTCATTACGAGTAGTCAGAAGCCCGAACCAGTCTTACCAAGGGGAAGCGTATTACCCAGTAACTGAGGTTTGGAGGCCTGATAGGCAGTCGCTCCTACTACAATACTGGTATTCAGCTGATTCCGATCGGACTGGAAGCCGACCCCAACATAGTTGGGAAAAGGCTAGGCAGATGATGCTGTTGATTTGATTTTTTTTCAATAAAATCTTCTCTTATCGGACACATGAACCAGAAAATTGCGTCAAAAGCCAAAAATATGCACGTAATCGTTACTGCCTTACCCGGGAGGTTTTGTTGTAAAAAATAACAAGATAAATCGCGTGTCACCCTGTGGGCCGCATATCAATCACTACGGGCCGCGACAATCCATTTTCTGAACAACTGACACGTATCTAAAACTAATATTTTACACTAGGTATATCCAATCAACAGGAACGATGAACGTATAGCTTCGTACGTGGGGCAATTGTTTGCTAGCGTTTCGGGCTTTTGAATTGGTTTTCAATTTCGTTGGAAGCTAGCTTCTGCGAGCGACTTCTTTCACGTGGAGGTCATAAGACACCACGATATACTTTATATTATTTTTTATACATACTTTTTTGACATAATATTTTCATTATTTGACATTATATACCTACAATTTTGATATCAAACTATTTACTAGTGGCTTTTGTGGACAAGATATTAATTCAGACTTGTTGTAATGTCAAACATGTCATTTGGTTTAAATAGGTTTTTATTTTTATTATTTTATTAATATTTTACATAGATTCTTGTATACCTTGTGAACGTTGTAGGCTTAATAGACTACATATTTTGTAGACCTTTTTCTTGTTTTATTTTTTGTTAAGTACTTGGTACTTCTCGACAGGCCTACACTGTCCTCCCATTAACACTTTGAAAACATTATTTTTAAAAGAGTAACCGTGGAGTTTCTTGCCGGCTTTTCTCCATAGGAAACAACCAATTGGAACCGTGCACCTAGCTTCTGACGTTTCATAAGTGCCCATGTAGGTTTATATGAAATAAATACATTTTGATTTGATTACTAAATAACAGCCACATTTTTATTGAAAAAAACTGCCTCGTTGGTCTAATGATCGCATGCGCTACTGTTGAGCATGACTTCCTGGGTTCAATTCCCGGGTCAGGCAAAGTGTTATTAGGTTTTCCCTCTTTAATTTCTCAGGAACACTCCAAAGTCTGCATTTGTGTACGGTTAATGGCAATAGGTTTGCCCCTATTACATGGAACCTTAAACATACCTGGCGAAATGTGGATGTACTAAAGCTACACCTCTGCCTAACCCTTCGGGGAATACAAGCGTGATGTTACATTATTTTTATAGAACCACTCTGTATATACTATGTTACAAACACAATTCGGAAAAAATATAATTGTATGTGGTGATTTTAATGTCAATTTATTAGAGGACTCGTCAATGTGCCTAAAAATTAAAAATTTATTTCAGTCATATAACCTTGATAATTTATTTTTAGAGCCTACTAGAATAACCGCCACCTCAGCTACATGTTTAGATAATATATTTAGTAACATATTACCAATTACTAAACAAATTATAAGCCAACTGGATTCTGACCACTGTGGTCAGCCACTTTTCTATCTTGCTTCTATCTTGCAAGATAGAAAAGTGGCTAAGAGAGATATCATTGTAGTGCCAAAAACTGCCGGTCGCTTGGAAAGCTTTAAAAACAAACAGTCAGTTAGCCTACTTGCCTTATAGTGATGATCCTAATGAACTGTACAATTCCTTTTTTTCCATGTATTGTAAAGAATTTAACTCAACATTTATACCCAAGCAGATCTCAGTTCTCAGTATGGTTTTGCAACTTTCAGTGAATGGGCAACTAGAGGGATATTAATTAGTAGAATCAAACTTTTTGAACTTTATGAAGAAAGAAATTATAATAAAAGTAAAGAATTTTATCAATATGTTAAGAACTATTCTAAATTGTTTAAACAAGTTTGTAGCGAAGCTAAGAGTCGATATTTAAGTTCAAAAATTAAATATAGCCAAAATAAAATAAAAACGACTTGGGGAATTATAAACAATGAGACTGGAAGAGATAGAAAGCGTAATTGTGAATACAGCCTTAATATTAACAATTCAGTTATTAAAACGGATTTAGAAGTTGCCACAGTTTTTGAAATTTTCTTTGCAGATATTCCAGTTTCAACCACTAAATCTTTAAATTCATCACCCACTGTTGCCGAGTCCATATTGAAAGAAAATGTTGATATTTGCAATAATGAATTTAATTTCGACTATGTTAGTGCTCGGGATATTATTAAAACTTTCAATACACTCAATGTTAAAAAACAGCTGATCTATGGGAAAATTCTGTAGAGGTTGCAAAATGCATAATTAACACTATAGCGCCTGAATTGGAAATTATTTTTAATAAATGTGTTGACTGTGGTGTAATTCCTGACTTAATGAAGAGTAGTAAAATAATACCTCTGTTTAAATCGGGTAGCTCATCAGACGCCACAAACTTTAGACTGATTTCTGTGCTTTCCACCTTTAGTAAAATATTTGAAAAATTGATGCTAGATCAATTGCAAAGACACAGTTTACGCAAAAGCGTTTCATGGTCCACGCAATCAAAGGCTTTGGAGAGATCACAGAAAACTCCAATAGCATTTTGCGAGTTCTCCCATGCGTCAAATATGTGTTTCAGCAGTGCAACACCCGCATCTGTAGTCGAACGACCTTTTGTAAAGCCATATTGTTCATTATGAAGGAGGCTGTTTAAATTAAAATGTCTTAGCAATTGCTTGAGTATTAACTTTTCAAATATTTTGCTAAATGCAGGTAAGATAGAAATAGGTCTGAAATTGCCAACGTCATTTTTATTACCTGATTTAAATAAAGGTATGACTTTACTACTCTTCATGAGGTCAGGAAAAGAGCCCAAATCAACACATTTATTTAAAGTAACAGCTAGATAGGGGGCTACGATTTCTATTATATTGCTTAATAGTTTAATGGAGATACCCCAGATATCACCAGTGTTTTTAGACTTAAGTGTGTTAAAAATATTAACTACATCACGAGGTGTTACATGTTCGAAGCTAAATAAGCGACTACATTTAGGCACACTACTATGCGAAAGGTTTTCAGCTTTAGACGGAGACGAATTCAAGGAGCGAGTCGTAGTTATAGGTATGTTGGCAAAAAACTCATTGAATGCTTCAGCTAAGTCAGCTGCTTTATTAACTAATTTGTTGTCGGCCATAATCTCAAGTTGTTTTTCTTGTTTAACTGACTTACCCGTTTCATTGTTAATAATTTTCCATGTGGTTTTTACTTTATTATTGGAATGTTTAATTGTATCGCTTAAAAATTTAGATTTAGCAAAACCACAAATCTTTGTTAATAGTTTTTAATAATTTTTGACATACTCTAAGAAAGCAGTGTCAAACCTGATTTTTCAAACCGTATAACTCGTATACTCCAGGTATTTATAAAAGTAGAGCGCGACGCTCTACTTTTATAAATACCTGGAGTAGCCCATTGGTTAAAGCCAGCGGAGGTGCCATTAATGTTAATGGTTTTGGTCTTGAAAGTAGATTGGTACTCTTTTTGCACAACATCAAAAAGGGCTCCATAGATATCATTAGGATTCACGTGTTCTACTATAGATGGTGTAATTGTATGAGCTATATTATTTTTAAACTTGTCGCACCGACTAGCTGTATAAGGCCTGCATTCTATTTTATGCGGCTTTTTATGTAATGGCATAGGGAAGCTAGCTAATAAACCAAAGTGGTCAGACGTTAAGTTACTTAACACTAATGTATTTTTGGCATCACAATCACTAAAAATATTATCAATACAAGTCGACGAGGACGTCGTGATCCTAGTAGGTTCAAAAACAAGTTAATTAAATTATAAGACCTAAACAGATTGAGAAGCCTAATACTTAATGGAGTAACATCTAAAATATTAATATTGAAATCTCCACATAAAATTATACTTTTGTTACTACTTTTTAACCTATTGAGTGAATCCTCCATTACCGATTCGAAAAGAATAAAATCTCCAGAGGGGGGCCGATAAACGCAAATTATAACGTATCGCTCGAGTTCAACACAAGACAACTCAATAGTGCGCTCGATAGAAAGATTAACTAAGTCTAAACGTTGTTTACACTTCAACTTGTTTGCAACAAGAACTAAAGATCCACCGCGATTAGCACTTTTTCTTATAAAAGCACTTTGTACAGTAAAATTATCACTATTCATAGACACTACTTCATGTTCTTTCAACCAGTGTTCAGTCAAACATAACACCTGAACATCATAGTTCTCCATAAATAAACTTAACTCTAGCTCTTTGCCGGACAGACCCTGCATATTTTGATGTACAACATTCAACATAAGCGGCTGACCCATTGTCGCACCTAATAGTTTAAACTACAAGGCGTATCAAAAGTAGTGTTAGTATCACTACTAACAGTAATCGATGGTACACTACAGGTACCAGTGTCACGGTGTATATTGTATGCTAAAAGATTAGCAATATGTCTTCTACAACTAGGTGGCAAATAGATTGTATAATTTGTCAGTTTGTAATCAGTAATAAATTGATTACAATCAAAATATAAAATAGCGTCACTGTGACGACAGGTCCTATTATAAATTAACATATTTAAATTATAAATGTACCTATTTTGCTCAACAGACAAATATTGAGAATAAGGCAGGGCACAGAAAATAAATTTACAACTATTGGTCTCATTGAGATGTAACATCAA
This sequence comes from Atethmia centrago, assembly GCA_905333075.3. Classification (NCBI taxonomy): domain Eukaryota; kingdom Metazoa; phylum Arthropoda; class Insecta; order Lepidoptera; family Noctuidae; genus Atethmia; species Atethmia centrago. The sequence continues at coordinate 20,430,754 of HG995374.1, read as the reverse complement.
ATGGACACATTCAATTATGTCCTTTTTTCTTACAGCTAAACTATCCCCATATAATAAAATAACAATAGAACTGGGGTTTATTTTTGTCAATTTAATTTTACTAATTAATTGGCTAATACTGGCACCGGGTAAACAATTATTAATTACATACTGTTGTGAACACTGATTAAATATACTACCAAAACCTTGACCAAATTTGTCTGAAAATAAATATGTGGTATTAATTAAATTATTTATACTATTATTGACATCATTAATACAGCTACCTACTGGCTGAGCCACTGAGGGTGTGGGTGTAATAAGTTGAGGCTGGGGTGCCTGGGAGCAGGTACAGCTAAAAGAGAGGTTATTTGTCAGAGACTCATACCTCTCTGCATTGTACTTGACCAGGTCTGCCAACTCATTGGCCTCCTGCAAGTAATGTATGTGATAAAACTAGAAATTAACGATTTTCGGACATTCATTCACACGGAAATTTCATGATTCTAGTTCAACAGGAAGCACACTAACAGGTTTTGATTTATTTGCGAGTATCATAATATTTTGGCATTACTGGCCGTATTTTTTGTATTGTGTCGACATAGAAGCTTGATTTTGCATATATGATATTAGTTACAAGTTGGTACCTCCACGTATTCCGGAGAAGAGGTCTTGACAGACAGGTGGACAGACAACGAAGTGGTTTTATACGATCACTTCGTTGTCCGTCCGTTCGTCCGTCGGTTTTCGTTTTTTCCTTTTTAGGTTAGGAGCCCTAAAAAGTTAGTTGTAGTCTCATTTCCCACGAAATGTATAGGAAATGGCTTTGGTGATTTCTGTCTCTTCTAGTACTCAAAAATCAGTTGGTCCGACAAAGTTTTTTGATCCTCTTAAGAAATCTCTTTCTTTCTTTTTTAATTTCCTTTCAGGAATTTCTCAGTAGCATCTGGGAGTCTGGATTTGTGCCCGATTGATGACATCAGGCTCGCCCCCTATTACATGGGACTTAAACATAAGTGGCGAAATCTGGTTGTACTATAGGTACACCTCTGCCTAACCCTTCGGGGATTACAGTCGTGATGTTGCTAAGGTGACCGTTTTCCTTGTTTTATCATCACCACTGCTCTCAAAATGGTGAAGGAAAACATCGTGAGGAAACCGGCATGTCCTAGAACCAAAAATTCGAAGACATGTGACATCTACCAACCCGCACAGGGCCCGCATGGTGGATTATGGCCCATTCCTTCTCACAGAGAGGAGACCTGTGTCCCAACAGTGGGAATATTAAATGATAAATGAGTTTTATTTCTGTAAGTAGGTTTATACAGACACTTTTACACGTCAATCATATTTTTTTAAATAAAGCTAGATGAGGTCGACGTTTCCTATCTGACTACTCTGAGAAGAAAGGCCGAAACAAACTCAGAGGTCACAGTCTCTTTTAAAGTCCAGACATAATCTTGGTCACATCATATGAAGGCCATGTAGATTGGTGTCTGAAATGATCCTTTTGAGGAAAGAACCATACAGATTGAGTGGACCTGTCCAGTCAGTGCACGCATTTATCAGTAACCGTGCACCTGAACTCAGAACTTAAGCAGCTCAACGATGCGACGAACAATACCAAAGAAAGAACATTTAGGTAGGCCGCCTAAATAACTCGAACTGCCAGACCATAATTAATACCAAACGAGAAAAAAAAACAAAAAAATAAAACAAAAATGACCCACATAGTCTTCACATTCACAATAATTATTAAAAACAATACAATACTTTACAAGTAAATATCTATGTCATTTTATGTATAAAATTCATCAATGCCGATGTGTATAGAGAACCACGTAGGTTGGGGTCTGAAATGTTCTTTTGAGGAAAGAACCACACAGATTTGAGTGGACCTGTCCAGTCAGTTCACGTAATCGTGTAGCTCAACTCAGAGCTTTTTTTTTTTTGGATGGGAAATCTTCAAATAACTTCTCCCGCTCTGGGTGGAGCGGGAGGGTGTGTCAGACTCTTAATGACTAAAACCCACCCGTATTCCTTCCGTTGCCTGTATTGCGGGGGCCTCAGTGACCCGTTAGTACCTTCCCGCGACCCCGGTAGACATCGGCCCTAGTGGACCCCTACATTGTGCTGACGACATCTCTTTGAGGCGCGCGTGGTATACGACGCGCCGTCGACCCGGGCCTGGTCCTTACCGGACGGTGAGCTACCCATTGCTCACCGTCCGCAAGCCCGCGAGCTCAACTCAGAGCTTAAGGAGCTCAACGACGCGTCGAACAAAATCATTAAAGCTAACTGAGAAAGACACGAAACAAAATAAGATCCACATAGTCCTCACATTCACAATAATTTAAATAATAATATATTCCACAAAGTAAATATGGCATTGTGTTTAGAATAATCATTAAATGTCAAAGTGTATATAAAAGAATAAAAGTTTCAGTATGCAAAAATTGGAGCAGCTCAAGACCAAGCCTTTCTGTCCTGATTAAAATCTTTAACGGTATAAAAGGCCTTTTGGCACAACTGACTTTTAATAAATGATTTGAATTTATTTTAGTTTAGGTATTTTCATTGTAGGCTGATTATGTAGATTAATCATAATATTTTAAATTAACAGGAATGAAAACTACTAAGTAATAGTTTTACTTCCTGTTAATAGTTAGTTTATAAAGTTATAAACTAAAGACTATTACGAGCTGTATGTATTCTAACTGGGTAGGTACGTTCCTGAATTTCACTTGATCTGATAAAATTTACCTAGAATCCACTAATCGCATCAAACTGTTCAGAATGTCAGTAAACAGACTGTAAATGATCTGATTTAATTAACTTCAGCGGTACTTGTAAATCTCGTTGGATTTTTCTGATTTCCGAATTAATATCTGTTTGTCTTTATTATCCCACTGCTGGGCAAAAGCCTCTCCCCATGACTTCCAGTGCTTGCGATCCAAGGCTAATGTGGACCACAGGACGTTTGTTTTGTCCAGCACGTCACGCCATCTTCTTCGAGTTTGGGTCTGCCGCAACGCCTTTTAGGTGCCTCATGCCTCTACATGATTCGACATGCAGCAGACGTGGCCAGCCCAGTTGCACTTCAGCTTTGCGGCTTTTCGAGCAACGTCATCAGTAATCTGTATTTTGGAGCACAGTGTGGTTTTGCGTATTTGACGCCTAGAATACTGCGCGCCATTGCACGTTGGCAAACCATGAGTTTGGACTTTTGAATGTTTGTTAAAGTCAAGTCTCGAATGCATACATAACATCATAATCAGCTTATAATGTTTCTACTGCTGGGTCACAGGCCTTTTCTCTGTGAGAGGGAGTGGGCCGTAATCCACCACGCGGGCCAAGTGCTGGTTGGTAGATGTCACATGTCGTCGAATTTTTGGTTCTAATACATGCCGGTTTCCACACAATTTTTTTTTCTTCACCGTTTTGAGAGCAATGGTGATGAAATAATTTACATACAGTAAAGCGCCTGTCCGTGTGGTGTCGGACTTAAAGAATAGCACCATCCCATTTCTTCCCATGGGTGTCGTAAAAGGCGACTAAGGGACTTACTAGAGAATGGGCATCAGCATTCTCTATGCATTTTAACACCATGCTGCGATCGCCAACCCGTCTGCCAAGCGTGGCGATTATGGCAAACCGCCTCAATATTGGGGGAGGCCTATGTCCAGCAGTGGACGTCTTTCGGCTGGAATGATGATGATGATGAAAGCGCCTGTCTGAGTTCGAACTTAAGACCTACAACTCGTAAGTCACAGCCGTTATTACTGGGCCACCACTGCTCAAGTCTTGAATACGTAGGTCAAAATGGGAAGAATCCATAATTTTTCGCTATTGTTGAATGAGAGGTTGAAACCATTTTGCCCTATTTATAAGATTTATAGATACGGATTTTGCCCATTTCAAAAAGTATTTCTGTTAGTCTTCCCAGCCTTTTCCCAACAATGTTGGGGCCGGCTTCCAGTCTAACCGGATGTAGCTGAATACCGCTTGGTAAGACTCTCTTGTCAGACTTTCGGGCTTCTGATGACCCCTAACGACTGTCAAAGTTCCATGACTGACAGCCAGCCAGCTTAACGTGCTTTTATTTTCATACTAGCGGTGCTATGCGCTTCCCAAATAAATAATTTACTTTTATATATATGTACCTAGGTATATAGATTATTAAGAGCTCTTTGCTCACTCGTTTCACAAACTCTCACATTTTAAGAAAAAAACAACTAAAATTATTGAGACGCTGCATCCGTTTGGGAGCTACAATGCCGCAGAAACACAGACAGATATACAGACTGTCAAATTTAATGTTTGATAGAATGAAATACCTATATAGAGGTATGTTAGCGAAGCACAGCAATTAGTAAGCATGCACCTTTTAAATGTCATGATATGCTTGTATCTGTGAAACCTGACTGATTGGAATGTTAAGAAGTATGAAACACCATCAGTCAGGTCCCTTTAGATAATATAATTATGTACCTTCTAGACCAAACGGAGTAGGTTTTGACCAGAAATGAGACTGGTTCAAACTACAACAAAGCATGAGTAGAAAGTTGCACCATGATTACTCATGCAAGCTATGTCGCAATAATACTCGACAAGTGACAGCCTGATACGTTGGGCAAGTCCATTTTACGAGTCTCTGTATGGAATATTGCCCGGGGTACGTTAGAGGTGCCCCCGCTACTTGTGCCTAGGTAGAAAAGTAGTTAAGGGACACCCTTTTGGTGTCACCAGTGTGTATCAGTAATCATTAACCTCAGCAAACAACGGTGCGTTATGCATCAGATGGTCATCAGCCCTCAGCTGGCACCTATTCCCATAGAGTCTTCAGACATTAGGACCTATATTTAGTTAGGGAAGTCCTAAGTATAATTAGTTAGGATAGTTTACGTTTTAATTGTGTTTTCTCTGTGTTTATGTGATAGTATAGTGTGATAATAGATGATTGTTGGTGTATTTAATTATTGTGTATTGTGTGTGTGAATATACCGTGTCTTAAACCAGCCTCTGGCTCATTTGATTGTGGCGACAATCTACCCCGCACCTGAATATCTTACAGGTAAAAGGAACGGGAAGTAAAGTTCACTCATCGTCCATCGAAAAGGGAGGATCCTCTAACTAGACGGGTGTTGTGTCTGGTGGGCAACTGCCCGACGGTTTATTTCGGGATGTTGTTTATATGTTAGTTGCGCGGTTTATTCTGCTTACGCGATGCAGGATTTTTCGTGACGTCAGTGTGTTGGGTAGTTCGCATGTGGCAAAGTAGATGCCGCCACAACTACATACAAACTGTCAATTAGACCGAAGAATACAAAATGGACGGTCTTCGCTCGCGTGATTCGCGATAATTGTTAAAATTTTGTTTGAATTCACCTATTAACGTAACTACATCGCATAAACATTATTCAAAACGAATTCACCAATTATATGATATTAAATTAGAGAGCATGCTCTGTAATAATGTTACTGTACCAAGCAATGTTTTATTACGATTATTTTCTTATATAAGTATATCATTTTCTTGCAATAAAATATGAATGTAATAAAGGAATATGGCAAGCGTGTGGTGTGTGGTAAAGAAAGGTTCCTTTGTATAATATATCGCTTGTTACAATCAAGTTATACACATTTTCTTGTATTTATTATAACCGAATTCTAGGAGTTCATTGAATGCAGCTTGCTCTTTAGTAAGTCTCTCTTTATTGACGTGATAACGTCTTATAAATCGATGAACGCCGGCTGCACGCACGAAAAAGTGTCACGTTCCGCCTGAGCCGAGCGTGCAAGCGAGAGCGCGGAACTAGCTATAGAAAGGCACGATCGGCCTAAGCGTTCGGCTTGGGACGCATCTGTCTTTATCACGTAAAATTATCTTCTGTAAACCAACTTTACAGACAACCAATTTTTTAAATTTAATTTTGTAATTTTAAACATGCATAGAGTGACTTACGAGTTGTAGGCTGGTCGTAGGTTCGAACCCAGGCAGGCATTTTACTTTGTGTTATTATTTCATCATCGCTGCTCTCAAAACGGTGAAGGAAAACATCGTGAGGAAACCGGCATGTCCTAGAACTAAAAATTCAAAGACATGTGACATCCATCAACCCGAACTGGGCCCGCGTGGTGGATTATGGTCCACTCCCTCTCACAGAGAGGAGGCCTGTGTCCCAGCAGTGGGAACATTATAGGCTGATTATGCTAAACATGCAACAATATTTACCTAATTGTCCTGACGCATTATTGTGACAGACAGACTGACAGTGACATATTTTCATATCATCCTACGGAACTCCAAAGTACTCATCTCTTATTACTCGAGTATACAATTATAGTCATCTCCATCGGCGTTCTTTTATGTTTGAATATCGTCTTACATTCGAAGTAATGGAGCGTAAGTGATATCTTCATGTTTCTTAACGCGTCAATGATATTATTTTTCTTTTTTCAGTATAATACAACTACCAAGTCACGATTTTACTTGTGAGGATATTTTTAGGTTTTTCTTTGTGTGCCAGGTTTAAAAGATCTTTGTGGTGTTTGAAAAGAAATTTTTAGGCATTGAAGATGGTGTACTTCACATAAGTGCTTTAAGGTAGATCCGCAGTGGTAGCCCGCAAAGTTCAAATTTTCTTAAGTTTTTTGCAATTTGCAGGCCAGTGTCAGGTTGTATCTTGATCAAATATGATTTGCGATCTTAACAAATATTTATTTACAGAATTATTATAATCATTAAAACCATTAATGCATCTAAGTATCTCTCTCTAAGTATGATTTCTTCCATAAGAACGTTTCCATAAGAGATTTGTACTCTGGATTTGTTCCCAGTTTATGGCAACAGGCTCACCCCCTATTACATGGGACTTTAACATAGCTGGCGAAATGCGGGTGTACTTTACACCTCTGCCTATCCCTTCGGAGAATATGAGCAAAATAATATGTACATAATGTACCTACTATAAAGAAAAGTCAACACTATCTCAGAAAATGTACTAAAAGATTGTTCAATATGTTGAGATTTCCAAATCGTGTCTAGATCAAGTGCTCACAACCCAGCTTTTAGAGTTTTACTTGTCGCAATTCTTTAAATTCAGCGGTTGAAGGAACTTGAAGTTCCTAGCCTGTTGATACCATCCAAATAGATGCAGAATTTAACCCTTTTGCGGTATTATTGACTTTTGACGTTACCAACATTATAACAGTTTATGAAACTGGCATAATGTGGGGTATTGGAGCACGAGTGTGTGTTTAAAAACTGAGCCATAGGCTAGGTTTCTAGGGTAACAGTATCACATGAGTGTTTTAATACCTAGTTATGTGCAGTTTCCTTACTACAGTTACCTACACTACTTCGTCTACTCTCATACATTGGGATTGAACCTACTAAATAAAAGATCAAAGTCAAAAGAGTAAAAACTAGCTGTTTATTCTTAATGCTATAAAAAATGGCGCAACCTGCATATGCGTCGCATTAGAAAACATAGTTGATGGAAACTCTTTAGTGATTTATTTATTTATTTATAAAGGTACACCAACAGCTTCTGTATACAAAATATCAAATAATAATAAGTAACAGCCATGGGCTTATAATAATAATATTCTGTATGTTTCGGACCACAGTGACCCATCGTGTTAGTAAGCAAAACAAAATAACTTATTTCTAGTGTTAGTAGCTGAGATACAATAGAAAAGAAAAAGTAAATAGTATTGTGAAGAGGACATCCACGGTTTAATGTTCAGTGATTGTCCTTCTCACAAAACTTTTAATAATCGGAGAGTCCATACTCTCCGCCATAGTTTTTAGGATGCTGTTACCACTCGCCCGCAACCTTGACAACAGTGACGCGGTTTTCTTACGAAGGACGGCATGGAAGCCATCAGTTCGGTTTTGCGCAAACATAGCAGAAGCGCTGCCCCATCGCGGCAGTCCCAACATCATCCTAAAAATATTATTGTATTGTACGCGTAGGTCATCCAACATTCTTTTAGTATAGTTGACCCAAAGAATCCCCGTGTAAAAAAACTGGCAATATGCCTTAAACAGTGTTACTTTTACTAAACTGCTACACCGAGCGAATCTTCGGGCCAACATGTTACCTCAGACCACCAGTGCCCTACGCTCTCTTTCAATATCAGCATTATCCTTAAGGTCGTTAGTGAGAAGATGCCGTAGATATTTGAATGTTGTCACTATTTTGACGTTCAAACCGTTTAGGGTAATGTCAGGTATAGTAACTGGGCATTCATCACCTTCTTAACGTTATACACAAGTCCGTGTGAGGCAGCATACGCCTGACCGACCCGAAGTATTTCATTTATCGCACTTGCCGTCGGCGCCAGCAACGCCATGTCATCAGCGTAGCTGATACTGTTTATTTTTGTACCATGGACGCTGCATCCCACCCTCATATTGCTGATGTTCACGATTAGGCTATCTATAATGTGCTAAAAAGCCTTGGAGATGTCAGACCACCCTGCCACACACACCGCATTCCAACCTGTATGTATCAGAGAGTGCATTGGACCACCTTACAACATTTTCTTGATTCCCATACCAATACCGTAGGATCCTGAGCACTCCAGCTGGTACACCCTATCCTCAAGCTCTCTCCAGAGTACATCATAATTTACCAGATAATTCACCAGATTATACAGTTGCCAATAACAGGTGACCCAACATTCTCAAATATGGAGACCTAAGGCAAAAACGAAATGTAAAAAATTAAGTGGTAACAAACAATACAAACAAAAAAATATAAAATTACATAAGAAATAAGCTACAGAAATTGCTCGAAGCACCTACATACTAATTCAATGAATCTTAGGTTGTTGCGTGTTGGGACCTTAAAACTTGGGCTTTGAATCTTCAATATATATCATGACTCCGTAATCATCTGATTACGGAGTCATGATATATGTCAACATCTGGAGTGGATTATATATAAGAATTCATCTCTCGGCTGAGCCTATTGAGAGGTGAGTTTACTCCTATTTTTGTTTTGGATGCTTTAGTCGAGAATAAATGGGTAACGGGATATCTGGATAAACTATAGGGGACTTTTATTCCAATTTGTTCAGTTAATTTATCGCAGTTCAATATACAAGGTGTCGTTTTGCATCCACGTCAAATTCAAGGAGGTAACTATGCTATGGTAGGTGATTCTCGACACGAATTAATAATAAAATAAGTATGTCATCTTCTTTTTTTTCTAATTTTCGGAAATCGGCATGTGTGGGACACGTATATGAAAACGCGGCCCGTGTGATATCGCACTGTTATTGCCCTTTTACACACACACAACCATATACGCAACGGGGTGATTCTGTTCTGTGAAAGTGGTGTATTCTAAAATACTGTCAAACTTAAATAACTAAAAAAACAAGTATGTATTAATTATTGAGCAGGTATCGAAATTTTATTTGATTTTATATGACTTTCATAGCAGCCTCCTGAAATTTGACGAGGATGCAAAACGAAACCTTGATAACCAATTTGAAAAAGAATATGAGATCTTCATGTCCATTCTGTAAAAATATCACCGTTAAAACTTGCGTGGAGTGAGCTGTCAGTGTCATCCCACTGCTGCTAGGGATTGACTAAGCATTACATTTATAATCATAATCGAGATTTTAACAATATTTTTATGCTAATGATATTGATAATTTTATTTTATTTCAGAACTATTATTTAAGAGTTAAAACGTTACTATTTAGGATTGTTTTAAAATAAAATAGCAAAACAGAAATTCAGTCAGAAAATCAATTTTATTTTTTTTAATCAACATTTTTTGATCATTTTTGCCGTCGCCATCTCAGTTTTTAATTTTGATCTCAGTATCGGCTTTAACACCCTCGAAAGCCATGAAAACGACACCTGTGATGAAGAATTCTTACATTTTCGCAGCCGCTACGTTAAGTTTTAGATTTGACCTCATTATCGACTTTATCACCCCCAAAAACCATGAAAACGACACCCATGATGAACCATTTTAATATTTCCGCTGCCGCCATCTTGTTTTTTAATGTTGACTTACACTATCGGCTTTAACACCCCCGAAAACCATGAAAATGACACTCATGATGAAAAATTTTAAAATTTCCGCCGCCATCTTGGTTTTTAATTTTGATTTTACTATCGGCTTTAACACCCCCGAAAACCATGAAAACGACACCCATGATGAAAAATTTGAACATTTTCGCAGCCGACGACACCTTGCTTTTTAGATTTGACCTTACTATCGCCCCGAAAACCATTAAAACGACACCCATGATAAAACATTTTGTAGCCGCCAACTTGGATTTTGATATAAAGCTGATAAAACCAAATTTACGTTTGCTGCGCATTTAAAAATAAAAAAGACAAGTTTGAAAAAAAAAACTCAATTTGATATTTAATAACAGCGTCTAACACGCAAGCGCGACGTGATCGTATCAGTTCACCCGATTCTCGTAACCATGGAACCACCCGCACCGAAGTGAGTCGGTAAGCGCGACGCGCGTGTGTCGTGATCTTATCACTTCACTCGATTCTCGTTGCCATAGCAACACCACTTCACTTGGCTGGATGAAGTGAGCCTAGCCGCCTGTCGGCCGGTGCTCGCGCCGCGCGAGTTTTAATTGAACTGTTGCATTTTGTTATAGTATTAATGACGATGATTTTATGAATATTCTTTTATTATTGGCAACGCTTAGGTAGGTTTTTACCTACCTACAATAAAATATTAGATAGGTACTTATTAAATAATCCGCACGTCTTTTTATTCAAATGGCCACACACAATTCGAGGGGAGGTTTAGGTAGGTTCCTACATAGTTTGTGTGGGGATAAATTCTATGGTCCGTCAGCCAGGCACACTTTTAGCACTCGATCACTTGACCCACTTCGTTGTCTCTTTTTATTGAATAGATCCAAATCTATTAATTATGAAGAGATAACCAAGTGTGTGTTATTCAAACGATGAATAACATCATGCGTCGCACAATCTTTACTCGACTCAATCCACTATCACTTCTTCAAAACACATCGCAATTGGATCATGGGATTGCGTTTATTTAATCAGTTAACAAATGGTTCATAATAACAAACAATACATGAATGATCAATAGAATTAGCATAAAAATATGATTAAAATCTCGATTATGATTGTAAATGTAATCCTTGGTCTATCCATCAGGTGGGATGACACTGACAGTTCAGTCCACGCTCACTTCACCTGAGTTTTCACGGTGAGATGGTTACAGAATAGCACTGCTTGTACCAGTCGACGATTGCGCAAAGTAATCATATTGTAACATTGAGTACGTTGGTCATATAGACACCGAGGAGATTTATAACCGAAGGCATAACCTAGGTGTTTTGTGAAGTTAAGATGTTAGCTTCTTGGATTTGCCCTGTATCGTAAAAAAATGTTTTTGCATAATTTTGTTAGCGAAAAAGTTTTTAAATTTCGGTATTGTGTTTATAAAATATGTCAATTTAAAGTCGTTTTTCAGTTTATAAATCAAATTTTACGATATGAGAGTAGATAAAATAGATTTAATACTGCACTTAGCTTTAAGCTATTAGGATCGGATCCGGGTCGACGCCGCGTTGTGTTCCACGCGCGCCCCAAAGAGAGCACAAGTGTAGGGGTCCACTAGGGCCGATGCCTGCCGGGGCCGCGGGAAAGTCCACAAGGGTTACCGAGGCCCCTGGCAGCACAGGCAACGGAAGGAACACGGGTAGGTTTTAGTCAGTAAGAGTCTAACACACCCTCCCGCTCCGCCCAGAGTGGGAGAAGTTATTTGATAATTTCAAATCCAAAAAAAATATTAATTCTGTATTGTACCTACATATTGAATAACCAAAAAAAATATGATTTTCTAAACACATAATAATTTCAGGTAACTATAGCCGATTAGGGGACCAAAGTATAATAACTTCTAGGTACTTGCGACTAACAGAAAAATAAATAAAATTGAAAAAAAAATCTCGATAATTTTCAACTGAAAAATCAACAAAGAGCAGAACCCGCACATTTCAAGCCGACACACTTTTCTCTAACAAAAATCACAAAACTCTACAACTATGTTAGACCGACACGTCGCAGTCGACATATACGACAATAAACAAAACACGAACATTGTAAACAACACAAAGCTTAATGTGTGTGTTAATGTAAGCTCCGCGACAATAGTTCGTACCACACTACGGGACACTTTGATTCCTTCCATTTGTTTACCAACTAGCCATGGATGCCACACCCAATGGCACGCGTGCCATTGGTAGCACGTACACGGAAAAAAGGATCTCTTCAGCAAAGAATATCAATATTCTCAGAAAATTTGTTTCAATCCAAGTAAATATTTTCTTAACGTAAGTAAATGTACTCAGTCCAAGAAAACCTGTTTACTCAAATTAAGAATAATAAATACTTGGTTTTTATTCTTGACTTAAGCAAATATTTTTGATTCAAGACTATAATAATCTTAATTGAAGAAAATATCTAGTTTTTATCTAGTTTTAGAAATAATATTCTTAAAATTAAACTTAATAATTCTTCAGTATAATGTCTTTGAAGAAGACAATAAAACTAAGACAAAATTTTACTTCATTTAAGAATATATTGTTTTCCCCTTAGATGAATCAATATTTGTCTTGACCAAAAGGATATTGTCTTAATTTAAGACATCCTTTTTTTCCGTGTAACAGAATAATTTGGGCACGGCATCAATTGGGGCATTTGAGTATCTTAAGTCATCTAGTTTGCAACGGCAGAAGTCGCACTAATTTCAAATTTTTCATACATAACATTCATAACATCACGCCTTGTTTCCCCGAAGAGTTAGGCAGAGGTGTACCTGTAGTACACCCACATTTCGCCAGTTATGTTTAAGTCCCCTGTAATAGGTGGCGAGCCTATTGCCATCAACCGGCCACAAATCCAGACTCCGGGCTGCTACTGAGAAATTCAACCCAATAACACTGCCCGACCCGGGAATCAAAGACAAAGATAAAGATTTATTTGCAGATAAATATGGTTCAAAATTTCTTAGGAATGTAGTACAAAAAGCTTAACATTATTTAATCATAACATAATGACATGCAAATTTTGGTGTAGGTACAATTACCTATATCATTTTAATTTAAACTGAAGGAATTCTTTTATACTACAGAAGGAATTCTCAATCAACCAACTGCGTAAAGGCCTTCTGAAGCGGACTATTGGAAGTTCTTTAATTTGGCTAGGAATCCTGCTATAAATGGATAGCAACTTCGTCCAAATTCTGTTTTCATTCTAGGAATACCTAACCTATTAGGATATCTAGTATTGAACTTACTTTTATCATCTAGTTTTTCAAACATCTCAGAGTGAGATTTGGTAAATATACATACTTCCTCAATATAAATACCAGTTAGTGTAAGTAAACAGTGGTTTACAGGATGTAAGTGGGTCTAAATTACACGTATACACCTCTTTTGTGCGATGAAAGCTATAGATGATAGCTTTAACGCAGTACTGAACCAACATATGCATGATAAGCCTGTAATGTGGCTTGTCTACTTGTTAGGTTAGATAAACGCCTATCGAACCCATGACCTCATGCCCAGCAGTAGCGCTTGCGACCACACGAGACAGTCAGTCATTTGTAATTTTATTTAAATCAATATAAAACTATTAATGTTAACATTACTGTATATGTATAATAATGAAGGTATTATTGTGAAAGTATAATTGTAGCTTTTTTTCAGTAGTCACTAAGTTAAGATTATTTGTTGGCACGTCATGGTCACATTCAATATATGTTTGGAAAAAATGGCACGTAGATGTTTAAAGATTTGCCATCCCTGGACTAGGCGACTCCAGCAAATTTTACAAGCGTATTATGTGTCGAACATCGTTATTTTCCTTCAATAACTTGTATAAAGTTTTCATTGATATTTCTGCATTTACTTAGTTTTAGGGTTCCGTACCCAAGGGCTATTATATAAATAAAATAAAAAATTAAACCCCCTTGGGTTTATTTTTTTTTCTCCTAGCACAGGTATATCTTTTACTTAAAAGGAGGTACGTATGATTTATTGTAAAAGTTGTACAAGTTTCTGCAATAAACCTTTTTATTTTTTATTGCTGAAATGTTGGCCCGCCTGTCTATCTGTTTGTCACAGTTTTCAATACTTGAAAATACCCGATCAATCAAACCTAACCTACCTATATTGTATCGCCCAAGATCAACCCATTATTTGTTTCTTTCCTATTGAGGGAAAGGCAAATTTCGCGCCCTCTCGCCCCTAGCCGCCGCAGGAGATGCCTTGGGCGTCGGGAATCCCGGGCGGATTTCCGGCCACCGTAGGCGCGGACTTGCGGACGGTGGGCAATGGGTAGCTCACCGTCCGGTAAGGACCAGGCCCGGGTCGACGGCGCGTTGTATTCCACACGCGCCTCAAAGAGATGTCGTCAGCACAAGTGTAGGGGTCCACTAGAGCCGATGTCTGCCGGGGTCGCGGGAAGGTACTAAAGGGTCACCGAGGCCCCTGGCAACACAGGCAACAGGAAGGAATACGGGTGGATTTTAGTCAGTAAGAGTCTGACACACCCTCCCGCTCCGGCCAGAGCGGGAGAAGTTATTTGATGATTTCCCAACCAAAAAAAAGCGTCAACTTTCGTCGAAATCTAGTGTGTGATACTTTTGATTTTGTTAAGTACGGAACTCCTAATACGCGAATCCGATCCACAACTTGGCCGGTTTCTTTTTTAGTAAGTTTCCAGTGATATTTCTGCACAAATGTTTATTTTTTATTTTGCTGTCGTTACCGGTAGTCGAGAAGTTTAGTGAAAGGAAATGCGATAGATATTTCGATATATAAATAATATTTTGCTGTAATTTTTGTTGTTAGAATGTAAAGCTAACTTCCTGGGGTTCGACTAGCTAAGTAAGTGCTGTGACTCCTTCGCTGTTCTTTGTAGGTATTATTACCCAGTAGATATTTCGATAAATCCTTGTAAGTTGCCGTAACTTATGTATAAAATTAAATAGAAGAAAAAAGAAACCGAAAGCCAAAAAATAAACCTTTCAGTCTTATTAGGCTCCTAAATTAATGTAAATGACAAATTTTGAGTCGCCGTCAAACAAACATAAAAGGCGCCAAGTAAAATAATGGCAGCTTGATTGGTCTTCGTTAATTGATCTGCGTTGATTGTTTGATTGACTCAAAATGAGTAATTTACATTAATTTTGGAGCTTAGTAAGACTGAAAGTTTTATTTTATTCTTTTCGGTTTCTTTATTCGTCAGTTTTCTTTTCAAATAAGATTTTTTTTAGTTCTATCAACAACTGCTTATACTCAACATCTTTAAAAAAGAATTAATTTGAAACTAAATTCAGTGAAATTACTTAAAGGTAAACACCACATTACCAAAATTAAATTATGTTTATTGACAGCTTGGGTACAGGTAGCAAACTTAATACTAAGGAAAAGAATTTGCTAAGTATAAAACCATCATAAAGGCTTCATAACAAATCAGATAAAAGTTAAGAATCTTAACTACGGAACCAAAGTGTAAATCGATAATAATTTTAAAACCTTCCAAAGCTAGCATATGGAAAGTTAGATTCCAACACCGTTCTTCTCTGCGGAGGACAAAGAGGAGTTCTTGACGGAGTACGAAAGTTAATGAGTGCGAGCAGTGGCGGCGAGTCGATTATTCCTTTAAAAAATTTACATACAAACATTGCGCCGATTGCGTCGTTATACTCGTTCTTCTATACGGTGGATGCGGTGCTCTGCCCGGCTTGGGCAGAGCACCGCAGTGTCCTCGTGGAGGCGATCGGCGGCAGAGATCTCTCGCGTCCGGCCCTGGTTCAGGCCATGGTACGGAGCGAGTGGGCATGGGCAGCTGGTACCTTCTGCGATGCAGTAATGCTCGCGAAGGAGGAGGCGGGACGGTTGAGGGAAAGGCAAATGTCGCGCCCTCTCGCCCCTAGCCGCCGCAGGAGACGCCGTGGGCGTCGGGAATCCCGGGCATATTTCTAGCCACCGTAGGCGTGGGCTTGTGGACGGTGAGTAATGGGTAGCTCACCGTCTGGTAAGGACCAGGTCCGGGTCGACGGCGCGTTGTGTTCTACGTGCGCCTCAAAGAGATGTCGTCAGCACAAGAGTAGGGGTCCACTAGGGCCGATGCCTGCCGGGGTCGCAGGAAAATTCGAAAGGGTTACCGAGGCCCCTGGCAACACAGGCAACGGAAGGAACGCGGAACTCGTTCTTCTAAAGTGTATATGCTGGAAGAGATTTCCATAGAAATAAACATCACCTTTATACGTATTTTTCTGTTCTTTTCTTCTTGTCTGTTTATATTTGTGTGTATATAAATGATTACATAAATAAATAAGTGTTAAGAACTTCAATATATGGCATAAAATCCAAAACCTACTATTTGGAAGAAGACATTGACTCATGTAGCACAGGTGTTTTTACCTAGCGCTAGAATAATGGCTTCACTTTGTACACATTTTTTTTGCCAATATAGAATTTGTTATTATTATAATTATTTTTACATGTTTACATATCTCGGAACCATGGGGTCCCAGTATTTTGGAGGTACGAGAGGCTGGGGCCAACTCGCAATAGCCCATTAGACGTTTTGATTGAAATGAGGCAACAACCGGCGATTATCCCCGTATGCACTATGTAAGTACATCCAAGGACAACTCCCGGTTGGTGCTGGAATATTGCAGAATATGGAAGCAAAACATATTGGCTATGGGTTTCAGTGGTTATAGTGGATTGATGACCTTAAACTGTGGAAGAATTATGTCCCCTGCCCGATCAATGTTAAGAAATACACAGATAAAATGGCAGGAGGTGACTTGTATACTCAATAATGGGCCCTCAAAAACTGTTGCTAGTACATATTGACGTAGCGACAAGGGGGCAACATGTCCTGAGGGGCTTGAGTAGTGGATAGGTATTCCACGGCTGTCAAAACCACACTAGAGCCCGGAATATAGTCAAGATCCCTACCAGCACTTATTGAAATACTTCCTTCCTCCAAGCATGTTTGCTCTTGCGAATCTCCAACCAAGCCAGCCAATAAAGGCAAGCCAGAGATGAGGAACAAGTCTTCTCCCGGGTTACAGGGTTCGCGGGATTTTGTATCTTTCTTGGTCTGACTCCTCACCCTAGATCTGTTTCGGCAAAGTAAATTCTTCCGGTACAGACCTAGAGTTTAGGAGCGCACAAGCCCCACCACGACGTCAACGTAGAGATACGGCGATGGGGTTAAAATTATTAATATATTTTTATAAGAAGGTGATTTTTAGCTATGCGAACAGAAAAAGCTAGATGCCAATCGAAGCGTTTTTGAACGCTTTCTAGACGCAAACTATTCGTAGCGTAGTATGGCAGCTACACCACACTACAGTATTCTAATATACTACATACCAAACTATAGTAAAGTACACTGTCTTGTGATAAAATCAACATCTTGAACGCTTTTTTAGTTATGTGGTCTAAATGGGGTGCAAAGGTAAATTTTTGGTCAAACAGAACTCCGAAGTCACGTATTAAAATGTCTATTTAATTAACTTTGTCCTCATTAATCTAATACACTGCCTTTATATGATTATTTGTTCTTATATACTTAACGTAGTAAAATATTTTCTATGAGTTCAAATGCATTTTATTATTTTTGCACCATTGTAAAAGCGAGGAGTCTTTATCAAACTTAATTATTCTGACAAACTTTAAGTCATCCGTATACATATAATTTTTAGAGTGCCGAAAACAGCTACGAATGCCATTAATGAACTATACATGAAAAAGTGGGTTTGTTTGTTTATTTGTTTATGGCGCTTTCAGTTGAATATTTGAAATTTCCATCAGCAACAGCATAGCCAGACTGCCACGGCTAGCTTACGCAGGGCGCTGGAGGTAAAGCCTCGAACAATTGCACTGATCCAAGAGCCGTGGATCAGAAATAACAAAATATGCGGCCTCGATAACATCGGAGGTAAGCTGATCCTAAACACACACAGCGCAGGCAAGCCAAGAACCTGCGCCTACATACCACAAGGGATTCCTATCACACCACTCACTCAATTCTGTTCCAGAGACTTAACAGCTGTCAGGCTCCACAGTGATGGTAGCGCTCCAGATGTTGTACGAGCCACGGTGTACATGCCAGGCGAGGATGTACACTGCCCTCCAAAAGAGATAGCCGACCTGGTGCAGCACTGTGAGCGCGCCAAACTGGAACTGATCATCTGCACCGACTCGAACGCCCACCACCCTCTATAGGGCAGCGATGCACCGAACTCCAGAGGAGAGGTACTATAATAATAATAATAATAATACTAATAATACCATTTATTTCAGGCGTCACAGGCCCATAGAAAAAATACCATAACCTAAAAACATACATATTTTAATATACTTGAAAAGAATGTTAATAAATAGCTTAAAACTATGTTAGTAGCACTTCACTTCACTAGCTTGTACTTGTGCTGACTTGTGGCACTTGTCCGCGGAAGCGACGGAACACCACGTCCTGCGGCCAAAAGTCCTCTTCCATGACGACGGACAGATAACAATTCGGTACTCGCACCACAAACGCCTTGAAGTTGACGTTGCGGTGTGACTCCAGCAACTGCACCCTCGGCGAGTACCTGGTCTTCTGGCGCACGTACTCCACGATGTCCTCCGCCTTAGTGGTGTAGTGTAGGCGGGATATGTACACCGGTGTGTTCGGCTTTGCGGCACGCAAGCTAACTTCTGGTTGTGTAGGTGCTTTGCCACAGCGGTTCTTGATTGGTCGCGATCGGCGCTTCCTCTGCACTGTCACGAAACCCTCAGCATCTGGTCTGTTCGGCGCTTTATCTGGCATAAGCAGCATACTTGAAGCGCCTGGGGCACTCGCGGTAACGCTAGCGAAATCCTTTTGTAAAGGTTTCGCCAGGGCTGTAGACACTGTCAGCGGGACGGGGCGAGGAGTTCGGGCAACGTTGCATGGAGGAGCTGCGGTGACGGGCGCTGGGCTGCGAGGCATGCGGTGGGAACGTTCCGCAAGCTCAGCAAACGACGGATGCGCTGGCGACAAAACTGCTGACGCGGAATTTGACGACGATGTATCGAGGCCAGCTCCGCGACACATGTTTACGTTTGACGCATCGACTGTTGACCTAGTTACCGCTACACTGTTGCGCAACTCGCAAAATTCTTTGCGCAAATCAGCGACAGTGTTTTGGGAAGCATCTAATTTCGCCAGAACATCCGTGAGGCGGGCCTTCAGAAAGACAATGTCCTTCAGAAGGCTCGTTACATCAACGTGGTCGAAGGTGACGGGAGGAAGCTTGTGTAGCTCCTTCGCCACAAACGTCGGCACGTCGTCCGGGTCGGTCTCCTTGAATAGCGTGATAATGTCTTGCAGGCTTCTCTTAGTCCCGTCACGCCGGCGGGACACCATCTGGTCGCGCTTGTTAAGCACACTGAACAGCAACAGCTTGGCAGCAGCTATGTCATCTTTGCTGAAGTTCGTTGCGCAGATCTGGACAGCGGACACCTCGTCCATCACATCCAACTTCTGCTGCAGGAACGCCAGCAGCTCATTCGGCACAAGTTCATTGCTCATGGCAAATAAATTACGAGCGACAACTTGCGCCGCGCTAGTCAATACACAGAATATGCAAACACGACCGCATTGGAACGCAGCACTTCTCTACTCACTAGGGTCACAGTCCGAGGACAAACAATCATAGACCTAACACTCGCTACAGAAATCGCGACTAACCTTATTACAGACTGTCACGTATCGGACGAGCCATCTTGCTCGGACCATAGAAGGATACGCTTCAAAATAACTACCGATACAAAGAAACCTGCACCAAGGTGGAATCCGCGGTGCACCGATGTCCCCGGGTTTAAACGTCTCCTAGCCTCTCTATTAGATAGGCACCTATCACAGGTAACCTTAAGAGACCAAGCGCAACTGGAACACACCGTGACAAAACTATCAGAATACCTAACCGAACCATACCATGCATGCTGCAAACTAAGAGCGCCACAAACCAAGGGCGAGAGGAACCCCTGGTGGAACGCAGAACTTAGTAAACTCCGAGATGCATTACGTAAACAATTCAACAGAGCTAAAAAACACTAGACTCCCGGACGACTGGGACCTATACAAAGAAACCCAATACGCATACAAAAAACAGATCAGAACCGCCAGGAGATTAGCATGGCGGAAATTCTGTGAATCCATCGAGACAAATAACGAAGCCGCTAGGGTAAGGAAGATTCTGGCAGAAGATCAGGACCGAACTCTCGGCGCGCTGAAAAAGCCTGATAATTCATACACACTAACCCACCAGGAAACCAGTAAGGTCCTTCTCGAGACCCACTTCCCAGACTGCAGACTCCTGGAGGATGTGAGGTGGGAGGCTGAACCAGAATGGACTCCAACTGATCAGGACTGGTCCAGAGCCCGTAACATAGTAACAGAAGATCGGCTAAGGTGGGCTATTGACACCTTTCAGCCTTACAAGCCCGCGGGACTGGATGGCATTTTCCCAGCCCTGCTGCAGTGGGGGTAAATCATCTGATGCCATTGCTGACAGAGATCTATCGAGCCTGCATGGCACTCAGATACATACCCCTCGCATGGCACGAAGTGAAAGTAATTTTCATACCCAAACCTGGCAAAACCGACTATACACAACCCAAGACTTACAGGCCTATAAGCCTTCAGTAGGAAGGATGTGAGCATCCTTCCTACTGAAGACCCTCGAGAGACTCTGCGATAGACACATCCGAGATAGACCTCTACGGGCCAAACCCCTTCATAAACAACAGCATGCGTACACCACAGGCAGATCAACAGAATCCGCGCTTCACAGCGTGGTTTCCAAAATTGAATGCGCAGTGGACCACAAATGCTTGGCACTGGCCGCCTTCATTGACATCGAGGGCGCCTTTGACAAAACAATGTTCAACAGCATCAACACGGCGCTGGACAGACATAGCATAGACTCCACCATAAGTGGCTGGATCTCAAACATGCTTAAACTGAGAGCTGTACAAATCACAGTGAACGAGACTACCAGGGCTATAGTGGCGAAAGGCAGCCCACAAGGAGGCGTCCTCTCGTCGCTTTTATGGAACCTGGTCGTCGTCAACCTCATCAAAACACTCAACGATAAAGGTTACTTCACCGGTGGCTACGCGGATGACATAACCATAATAATAAATGGCACCCACGAAAATACCATGGGTTGCACATGGTATTTTCGTGGGTGCCAAGCCTTAAAAATAGTAGAGGATTGGTGCAATAAGCACCAACTATCAGTAAACCCTACAAAAACCGAATTAATTCTATTCACAAAGAAGAGGAAACTGCCAATTTTATAGCTACCACGATTCTTTGGGACCACCCTAAGCCTGTCAACTGAAACCAAGTACCTGGGCATCTTCTTGGACAAACAGTTAAACTAGGCAAAATATACTAACTACATCATCACAAAAGCCAGCATATCTCTGTGGCAGTGTAAAAGACTGCTCGGCAGGAACTGGGGAATTATAACCCCAAGATTACCTACTGGCTATTCACCATGGTTGTCCGGCCAATTATCACATACAGCTCACTAGTCTGGTGGTCCAGGACAGACCTGAGCACAGCCCAAAATGATCTCGAAAAACTGCAAATGCTTGTGTAGCAATCACAGGCTGTATGAGAACTACGCCCACCGCCGCGCTTCAGACGATGCTTGGATTGCCGCCTCTGCACCTTACCGTGCGAGAGGAGGCGGCCCTGGCTGCCTTTAGGCTTAACATAACAGGAACCCTCAGCAAAGACTCTAGAGTCAAGCACATACGCATAAGGGAGGATGCGATCAAACGAAGACCGATGATGGCATCACCCTGCGACAGAGCCCCAAAAATACACTGTTTCCAAAAGCACTACAACATAATACTCACATTGGAACGGTGTGACTATTCAGGCCCGTATGAGGTAAGAGTATACACCGATGGATCAAAGACCAACTCCGGAACCGGAGCTGGCGTTTTCTCACACGACCTTAACATAAACATATCCTGCCCACTGGGAATGTTCAACACCGTCTACCAGGCGGACTGTGTGGGCATTATACAAGCGGCGTATGCCATGAAGCCAGGACAGTCACGGACACTCATATACGTATACTCTCCGACAGCGCCTCAGTTCTTCAATCCCTAGGCAAGAAACACAGTACTTCGAGACTAACACAAGAATGTCACAATGCGCTAGAACGCATAACGGTATTCAACCGCAACACAGTGACACTGCAATGGATAAAAGAATACAGCGGATAGCTAGGCAACGACGCAGCTGACGAATTAGCCAGGAGAGCATTCGGCACGTAAGTCTGCGGACCGGAGCCGATCGTGGGCATCCCCTTCAACCAACTACGCAGGTGGCTAGAGGAGCTCACCCACACACAAGCGGAGAGCTCGTGGTCCTCGGTACAGGGGTGCAGACAGTCCAAGGAGGCTATGCCATCCTTGGATAGTAAGTTAACCAGGCGCTTGTTACGCCTGGACAGGACCAGCCTGCGCCTGTTGACGGGGACCATCACGGGCCACTGCTCGCTAAACAAACACTTCCACACAATAGGCATAACGGACAGCCCTCTGTGCAGAACTTGCATCGAGGCAGAGGAAACCGTTGCGCATGTGTTCTCCGAATGCACAGGCGTCACCCACATTAGAACAGAAACCCTCGGGGCACCCAGATCGTACACAGAAATTCTAAACAGACCAGGAGATGGTATCAACTTCTGGAGGGAGGTGGGTTGGTTGGAATAACCACCAAAAATAGCCGTCATGGCCCACGCACAATGGTCCACCTGAAGGACTCAGTGCGGAAACCAAACCCTCTAACATAGAACATAGAACTTCCCTCGGCAGCCTTCCATCTCCCACATCAGACCCTCGACAGTCATAGCCAAGCTAGATCAATAGCTCTCATCAAGATGAACGAAATAAGCCCAAACACGATGTAACTGCTGAAATCTGTTGAAAAGCTCGACTTTCAAAATCCACATCACTTTTGTCTACCCTTAGGGGTGGATTTTGTATTCAATTAAATGGGACCAACTTCGAGGTATACCCTTTCACATAAAAAAAATATTGGCGCAATCAGACTACTCTGTAAAAAGTTATACGTGGTCATACATTAAAAAATATATACTCGTCGACTTGCGAATCTCCACCTTTGTGTCGTCGGTAAAAAATAATTATGTTCGATAACATGAAGAATTACCTACTTATTTTATTCTTACAATGTCGAATTATTTCGAATTATATCAATGTAAAATATAAGTGCGTATAGAAATATACTCATATTTTACTCGAAAACTGCTGTCAACCCATAAACAAACACAATTTCATACATACATCGACTCATGCCTTCTTCCCATGAGGGTAGGCAGAAAATACAGAATGCCACCTGCTACGATCCTTATATACTCCTTTTACCTCTTGATTACGTACCAAATACATTTTCAATACCTGAGAAAATCTGTAACCATCACAGATCACCTCAAAAACGGTGTTCTCTCCCTCGAAATTCGCTTACAGACAATTTGTTACCTAATAAGCGGGCGCCTCCATGCAAGTCTCCGTCTGCGGAATCCTCTTAGCATTGAAGTAGACGTTCAGATAGGGTTGTATCGGAACTTCGCTTCTGCCTCCGCAAATAAAGAAAGAAAGAAAAATTGTTTATTCTGCACAAACAAAACGCACATTACAAAAAAAATACAAACAGCGCATGCAACACCGTACACGTGATAGAAGTAAAACTTTGAATAAGAGAGATTTAGTGTGAGAGACAGAGAGAGTTATATCATTCGCCCTTCTCTCCCATGTAAAGTGCCTAAACGAACCGATACGGCCAGAGACTTTGAATCGAGAAGTATAGATTGCTCCTTCAAAATTTTGATAAGGTCGAATTATTTCTTTTAAAAATGTTTTATTATTCATTTTTCCACCTCCGCCTCCGCTAAAATGGCCTCAATTACATCCCTAGTTCAGATCTCTTCGGGCTTCTTTCAGGATCTCACTGTAAACGATTTGTGCAAATAACAAACATAAATGATTTGAAGAAAACGTCCATGAAGACGGAATTAATAGTTTTTTTATGATTGATGATCGTGTGAAATGGTGTCCGTGTATTAAACAAAGGCTGGTCGTATTCATATAATATAATTCGGTACCAAAAGAATAATTCCTTAATGGAATTTAAAACGAATTAATTATCGTTGATTAACAAAGGGGATTTAAGTATTCAAATAATTAATTACAGTCATTACGTTCTTTGCGGGTTGATTCAATAGATTTATTAGTAAGCTATTTTATTTAATAGTGCACATTACTTAATTTTATTTTAGTTTACTCCAAGAAAATAAATCTTAGAACAGAATACTCTTTATTCTGTACACCACATGAATTACAGATACCTATAAATAATTTCTTAGAATGTTATTATGCCATAGGTATCGTAAAATCTACGTTACCTATCTGCTAATAGTACTATACTTGAATTCGTAGTTAATTTAAAATACACAACATGAACAAGTGTGACAGACAAGAGACAAGAGTATGATACAAAATTCGTCTCCAAAGCTGTCGGACGAAATCAAAAGCCCGACGTAGCTGAAACCCAGATGACGTCACCAGAACTTATTTCGTAAACATGTGAAACAGAAGGTTAGGCGCCTCATTTACATATGCAGCATATTTTACATGAAGCCGAATTCCCGCGCCCCGTTACGTACGGATATTTCAGCCCTTCGGCAACCCAGTCAATGTCGTAATCACGAAGCAAATTCAACGGAATACATTTTTATGACGTTCATAATATTAGTGAGCAAAAATACTAAAGTATCCACTATAGTATCCACGTTCAAGTTCGCAATAATAGCTACCTACTGGAGCTTCCATTTAAAGATTTTATATTGAATTTATGTTTGATACTTTGGTAGAAATTATGAGTACTCCGCACTGCGGTACGTTGGTGGTGAGGAATAATCTCAGACATGTCACCGCATTCGTTCTTATTATGAGCTTATTGCGTTTGGTAGCTTCCTAGTAGGTAATATCTAGTCACATTGGGGTCATATAAGGAGACGTAATAAATTGTACCACGGATCCTGTTAATAAACATTTATGGGGCGAACTTCGCGTGTGAAATGGGCATTGTTTTGGCAATGTAAATGTGCTGGAGTGTATCAATGTTGCTCGTATTTAACTGTACCTACATGTTTAGAAAAAATAGATTTAATCTTTCAACGTGGTACTTTATTTTCAATAAAAACTTTGTGTAATATAATAAAACAAATTACTTAAAAACAAAAAACCCGACTGCTAAAACAGATAACTGAAAACAGAAAAACAAACATTATAATCTATAGAATTTTGGTATCGCCGCGGAGGACACACAAAAGTTAAACTTGCAGGTTATTGGTTTGTCCCCCGCCTGCGTTACCAAAATTTCAAGCTTTTCAGTTTTATCAATATATATGTAGGTATATAATATTATTTTATATCAATATGGTTTTAATTTATTTAAAAGAAAACTTCCCCTCCCTTTTTTGTATTTGCTGATGCTATATTTATATATGCACTATGCATTTAAATATGCCTATGTCACTTCCACAATTAAGACGAATCTACCGACACCTTTTATTTTATAATCCATCAAGCCTTTTAGGCTACAGAGCGTGCCAAAGAAATATACATACATACATACTCTCGAAAAACATTACCTCCCACTGGGAATAGAAAGTCAATCCGTCAACATAGCTGAATATCAAAACATTGTGAATAACATCATGAATAGATATTGTTGCTTGTATCATTATTTCGAATTTCTGCAACCCTATACTCTCTAAAACTTCCACATAATAAATATTTTTCATAAAGTTTTCCTTCCAAATCCCGTAACTCTCAGTATGGGGCCGTTTATGTGAGAATATATAGCGAACTATCTAAAATCCATCTCGCATTTGCTCAAGTGCATTGCTCCACACATCTTGCTTATCTGTGAAAATATTGCTCTCTTGCGGATTCCGGGAATAACGTAGCCCGTAGGTACACTCGTTGCAGTCACACCAATCAGATTGACTGTGGACCCGATACTGTTGAGTGATATGAGGTTTGCTTTAAATAATGGAATTGAGTTATGTTGTCCAATGGGAAGTAAGCAGTGGGGCAGCCTGAAAACCATCAGGGTTTGTAATTCATACGGTACCTACGTGTGTACGAGTATATATCTAACACTTTGCGAGTTGATTTCTAGCTAATCTGACATTGAGATTATTTATATTTAAGGTAATTTATTATACTAACTAAGCAATCGTAGTAGGTAAGTGGTACATCGTTTAAAGTACATCTCAATGAGTTTATTAGCAAACAAGAACTGACAAGTGCTTATTTCAACTATATTTTTTTATTTACTTCGTGCTTCTAAGAAATATAAGGTAAGTAAATAAAAATACTAATTTTCTTTTGAACGAAGAAACTTTAAATCAAATTATTCAAAAAATAAATGTCGCTTTCACAAGATCAAAAGGCTAGTGAGAATCTACGAAAGCTATGCAAAAATAAACTTTGTCGCTAAGAGGTTTTTTTTCGACCATGTTTATACGAGTATCAAACTGTAATTTTGTTCAGTTCGTAAAAGGTGAATAAGGGATTAGTTTCCAGGGTGCAAAATTCTCACCACTGTGTGAATCGCCTGGAGGACACGATGGAGTATACGGTGGAGCACCGCTGTGTCCTCGTGGAGCTAACCGGCGGTGGAGATCTCTCGCGTCCGGCCCTGGTCTAGGCCATGGTACGGAGCGAGAGGGCATGGGAAGCCGTTACCTCCTGCGAAGAAGTAATGCTCGTGAAGGAGGAGGCGGAACGGGTGAGGCAAACTTCGCGCCCTCACGCCCCTAGCCGCCGCAGGCGACGCCCTGGGCGTCGGGAAGCTTGCCGTCTGATAAGGACCAGGCCCGGGTCGACGGCGCGTTGTGTTCCACGCGCGCCTCAAAGAGATATCAGCACAAGTGTCCCTGCCGGGGTGGTTTATGGATGGGTTTTATTCAGTAAGAGTCTGACACACCCTCCCGCTTCGCCTAGAGCGGCAGAAGTTATTTGATAATTTTCAACCCAAAAAAAGTGTGCAAAATACGAGATCTTAAACTAGTATTATGATATTACCCTTCTATGCTCTATGATCGCGCTTTTTAGCCCTTTGTCATGGGTCGGATACATCGCGACATATGTCGTGGTATATGTATCTGGGCACAATGTTAATCATTTGGTTAACCAAATGATTAACATTGGTAGTGCTTTACGTAGGTATCCGTGTTAACACAGATACCTACATAGACAGAAAACTGAGCCAATATAGTTGTGTTGCTTTATTTCCACAATGATTATGATAAGATTTACTTAAGGGCTATGTTTAATAGTACAGTCTGTGATCACCATTGCCTAACCCTTCTTGAGTAATAATGAATTTGGGCCTTAGGGCACTCGTAATTGTGCACCTTTTTTTGTTTATGACACCCGCCACCGCGCTGATACGAGTACCAGTACCAGACGAAATACCAGTTCCATGATTTAAAAAACCCAACTACGACAAAACCGCCAACTAAAAAGGTATAAACAAGACATAGTAATAAAATAACATCAGTTTTCGTATAACCGGAGTCACACGTGATCTGTAATTATAGTAAATATACTTGTGACTCCGGTTATACGAAATCTGATGTTATTTTGTTACGATTTCTTGAATTGGCGTTTTTGTCGTAATTGGGTTGCAGTTTTTAACTTTCTTTTTATTTCAATTATTTTGGGGTAATGGATCATTGAGGTCATTGGGAATTTAATACCTATGATTTCTTAAGCTATTATTATAGTTATTTAGAAGGGTAGTATTTAGTATTATTGAAAACAGTCAAGAGTGAAACATTATTGTTTAACTCTCATTTGGGATTTTATGTGTGAATAATTAGACGAACAATATATTTTCGCAAACTCTTTACACCCTCTATAAGCCTCCATGTTTTTTATGTGACGTCATATAGCCTATAACCTGCGGAACAACATGTCATTTTCCAATGACACCTCGTTCGTCCAAATACGACGAGGAGTTTAGAAGTTATGATAAGTTATGATTTTAACAGGCTATATGATGTATGTATGCATATACATGCATACACAATCATAACTCTCCTTTAGATTTGCCGTAGTCGGGTAAAAATAGACTCTAAATGTATCTATAAAGTCTGTAGTATTGCATAAATTATTTCTAACCGCAGACTTGAAACAAAACCTCTTCATAATTATAAAATATTTTCTTTTACATAACATTCCCAAAACATTACTATTTCCACGTTATCTTCTACTTGAGAACTTTGAGCCTTCTCACAGATAGACGCGCTTCAAAATGAGAAATATCAGTCATACAAGTAAAAGTAGCAGCAACTTATCCAAGATTCACATTCATGTATGTATATATGACATCGTTAACATATTTAGGAGTTACTGCGTGTAAGGCATGAAGTTTCTAGAGGCACGTTCAGATTGAACTCATTTACATAATATCAAATGGATATAATCCAGCGGCTTCGGAGCTAAACAAATTATCTGTAATACGCTCCTTAATTAGATTTATGTGATTTTGTAGTAGGTACCTGTCTTAGAGTTATGCTGTGTTATGCTATTAAAATACTAGAAATTGGATGCTATCTAAATTCTTAGAAAAAACGATTATAGGTATTACTATACCTCGAATAAACTGTGATGGAACTGTAGATATTTGATTCTTGCAAAATTCAATAACGTGTTATTTTTATGGAATTTACTTATTAATTATAACAAGAGAGAACATAAAAACATTAATCTAAAATATAATCACCTTGTATTTCTGCCTAAAATGATTTCCATTTTGGGGTCTTACCATGTCTTTCCGTACCCGAGAATCAGCGCTATAAAATAAAATTGGAATACTTCCCAAATTACACACTTTAACACCGCCGACAGACATAAATTGGAACACCAAAGTAGAAAGCATTTCAAAAGCATAAATTTTATTTAATAACACTAGTAGATATCTATGACCTAAATCAGATTGCGTCGTGAGAATGAATTTCGTCGAGTCAGAGAACTCAAGCTGAATTATCGGCACCTTGCCGCTCCCGTTCCGACTCATTTGGTAGCGTTTGCACTTTACCTTCAATACGAATCACTGTAATTTTCATTAGTAACGATGACTCTTGAGTATTTTCGCCAACTCTCGAAGATCTATAGAAATATAATCAAGTGAAAGAAATATTTCCGCAGATACTGAATGAGCCTAATAGAAGATGAAAGGAAGAAATGTGGCGATACTTTTATTTAAACGAGATAAAAGGAGGTCGTTTTCTGATTTTCGGTATCAGCATTTGTATGGTACGAAACTTACCTATTTACTATAAGAACAGTTAGACTACGAAAATAGCAAGTAGTAAAATGCTCTTCAAATAATATAAGTTCTATTTTATCTCGAGAAAATACAAAGACAGATATTTATCTGCCTTGAAGTTCTCTCTCTCAGAAATATCAAGATCGCGTTTTATACGTTCTAAGAGATCCTCAAAGTTGTTCGGAGTCGTAGGGGGTTGTGCATGTGATTTGTATTTGTAATAGCATCCACTGCTCCAGATTCTAGTGTGGGAATGCAAAAAGGCGAAGTTTTATGGCTTTGAAACAAAATTTATGGCAGACAACTTCCACAATTGCCGTATTAACGTATATTGTGATAATAAATCTGCTGTGGTGCTGATAAAATATAGCTTCTAGGATAAAAGTAACGTATTATCACGTCGCGCAGTTAATCTTAGCATTAACTTCATACTAGCTCTCATATTCCAGCGACCCACTTAAAACTTTATCCATTTCGAATAACATCCTTTTAAAACAAAACTTATTATATTACTTTTCGTGTATTTAGTTGAGAATTCAGTAAGCTAAGTTAATAGTGAATTAGGATATTGTAATATAAATCTTAGTTATTATACTTCTAAAATTAATTAAATAAGACGAATGATTAGAAATAAGATGTTAAGGACTATGAAAACATTAATTGTAGAACATTGTCATTTAGTGAATGACTGATAAAATATTGATAAAAGATTGATTGAGTGGTAAAAGAACAATATTAGTCTACAACCAATATATAGCTGAGTGGCTATTGGTATTTTTGTATTAATTAATATGTGCTAAATATTAGTTCAAATTAAAAATTCCGTACTACATAAGATTTTTGAGATATTCTAACTTATTTTTTTTACGAGGTACTGAATAATTTTGTTGTTCTATTCGCAACGAAACGATATATAATTTAAATTATTCGTTAATCGTGGGTATTTATAACAAATTTCACGTGTCTAGACTATGTTCTTTGTTGTTCATCAATTCAAGACTTGAAGGTAGTTGTAAATTTGTTGTGAGAGCTGCAGGAAGTAAGATTTTTTGGTAAAAATGTCTAAAATACAAAAACGTGCTTGTATTACAACAGTGGATTCATTTTGTTGTTTGTGGCTCGTATACACCTAAACCACATGCCAGAACAATAACTAAAGGTTAATTGAGCTATTTATTGAAATAGATTTGCTTTAAGATTTAGTTAGAAAGGCCAAACAATATATAATTAATGGAATGAGAAAACAAATATACCTAATTAATTAATAAAAATAACTAAAACTGTACACAAACTAAAACAGGGCGTCGAAAAATTCATCCACATCGCTGTCGACTGGTAATGTACCCAAAAGACTGGCGAGCATTGCCACATTGTGTGGCAATGCTTAGCCTCTGGCCAAGGTAAATCCAGCCCTTGGGTCACGGGAAGTGTCAACTAGCCGTTTGCAGATTTCCTTAAAAAGGCCGTGAGCACTCGGACCCCACGGCCCGAGGGTTTCAACCCCAAATGGCTCGAAAATATAATGACCAACAAGGTTATTATACTTACGCCGTTTGAGGTTCTCTGCAGCCGCAGCAGCAGCAGCGCCAGCACAGCACGCCAACCCAGGAAGATGGGATGGCGCAAGAGTATCGACATACGTTGCATCCCACACTAAAGGCCTACCCACCTTCCATCGAAATAAAGACATGCCGTCCGGTCTTTTGCCATCGTCAAGTAACT
The DNA here is from genome assembly GCA_905333075.3 of Atethmia centrago. Taxonomy (NCBI): domain Eukaryota; kingdom Metazoa; phylum Arthropoda; class Insecta; order Lepidoptera; family Noctuidae; genus Atethmia; species Atethmia centrago. The sequence goes on along the minus strand of HG995374.1, from coordinate 20,399,574 downwards.
AAAGTGACACAATTAGCATATCTCAAGTATTTTGGGTTTCAGATACAGAATACAAGAAAAAATCCCCATTTGCAACAAAGAAATCTACAAAACAGTTACATGTACATATTTTTCATTACCTTGAAAATAAACATCTTATATAAAATAAAACATTCTTTGTTATTTTTAAACTATATCGTTGTAAAAACTAATAGAGGATTTTTCATACCTTTTTTGAAAAACCTTAATTTTGATGTAGCTCTAAATCGTGATGGAAATTTTTTACTTTCAATTTCAAACTTAGGAGCCTTCAAAGATGCACCTATAGCCATGTCAGATGCGTTTTTTTCTCTTTTTATTTGCAGAGTAGTATCAGTCAATCTTTCTTTTATCACTCCATTAATCTTTTAGATTGACCATGGCAAGATCAAAAAGGAAGAACTGAATTTATTTAAAGTAGTTAAACAAACAAATAATAATAACGATGAAGATGGTTTTACCAAAGAACAAAGGGTTATACATTTAAATAATACAATTATAACTACCACTAGAAATGTATTCAGGTCTACAAGGAGATCTTTGTTTCCAGAAATTCTTTCATGGCAGCATCGGAATTAGAAGGATGAAATAATGACTAAGATACCTACCTTGTGGAATTCGTTTCATTGTTCTACCGCTGCTAAAATATATCTAGTAAAACAATAAATTTGTCATCAAATGAATATGAAAGTTTACCTTTAATGCTGTAACTAATCATAGAGAGTCGGTGGTGGCCCAGTGGCCACGACTTACGAGTTTGCAGGTCGTGAGTTCGACAGGCGCTTTACTTTGTGCAAATAATTTCATCACCAGTGCTCTCAAAACGGTGAAAGAAAACATCGTGAGGAAACCGGCATGTCCCAGAGGCCAACATTCGAAGACGTGCGACATCTACCAACCCGCACTGGGCCCACGCGGTAGATTACAGCCCACTTCCTCTCGAAGAGAATAGGCCTGTATCCCAGCAGTGGGAACATTATAGGCTGGTTACGCTGTAACGAATACCTTTAAAATATTAATTAATAAAATACAAAATAATGTGTTCATTGTGAAAATCTCATCTGATATTGTATAACCTATCTCTTGCACTAATTCGCACTCACAAAAGAATTTTCACTTTTAATAATATGTTCAATCAATCTGCCTGCCTTTTCCCAACTAAGTTGGGGTCAGGGGGGTAACCATCACCTCTTATAGCAGTATTCTTTCAATATTACTTTAGCGTGAGAAAGAGATGGAGCTATAAGTCCTGTATAGCTCCATCACTTTCCCACTGTGAAGTAACATTATAAAAATACTGCTTTATGATGTGATGGTTACCCCCCAGGTCGTCTTCCAGTATAACCGGATACAGCTGAATACCAATATTTTACATGGAGCGACTGCCTATCTTGCCTCCACAACCCAGTTACTGGGTAATACGATACCCTTGGTAAGAATGGTTGTCAGACTTTTTGAGCTTCTGACAACCCCTAACGACTGTCACTGATCCACAAAGGACAGCCGGGACCAACGACTTAACATGCTTTCCGAGGCACGGTGGAGTCTCGGTATGTAAAGGTGATCACCCATCCGCGGACCAACCTCAGTACGCGTAGCTTAACCTGATACCCGTGCGGCTGTTATTACTTAGCCAAGAGCTCCTCCTTATTATACTTCTTTTATTTATTTATTTATTTAAATAACATGGGAGACTTACAGCTAAAACAAACAGATCAACGACAGTACAATTACCTGAAAGCCAATTAGGTACAGGTCTCCACTTATAAAATACAGAGAAAAAAAATTCTAAGGACATTCACACAGTTACAAAGCATAATTATAATGTTGCTCGCACTGCATACCAAAATGAACTACTTGAAAAGTTACCGCTTAAGCACTTCCTGGCTGACGACACACTAGTTTGGAACGGATCTATATCGTACTGTTTACAAAGCTTGTTAAAATTGCTGCTTGCACGCACAATGTACGAATTCTGCCTATAATTGGTTGAAGCAAATGGCACGCGCAAAGGTGGATTGTATCGCTTAAACTTGATGGGAATGATGAAATAAAATTTGGTCAAAATATCAGAACAGTTTATAGTATTGCTAAAGATTTTCAACAACTGTCAGAAATCTGTCGGCGGTTGAGTAAAGGTAATATATGTTTTTTTTTTTAATGATACGGTTCTACTCTTACGCTGATACGAGCATCCCATTATGACAGCCCCGCGCGACACCAAATCGGAGTCAAACAATAGAAAATCAATTGTATCTCATTAGCTGTCCTGCGAGCAGTGGTGGCCCAGTGGTAACGGCCGCGACTTACGAGTTGTAGGGCGTAGGTTCGAACCCGGACAGGCGCTTTACTTTGTCTAAATTATATCATCACCACTGCTCTCAAAACGGTGAAGGAAAACATCGTGAGGAAACCGGCATGTCCTAGAACCAAAAATTCGAAGATATGTGACATCTACCAACCCGCACTGGGCCCGCGTGGTAGATTATGGCCCACTCCTTCTCACAGAGGAGGCCTGTGTCCCAGCAGTGGGAACATTATAGGCTGATTATGTAGCTGTCCTTGACCAATTAATAATATGTTGTCGTTTATGAAAATAGATTCTACCCTATTCCATTATTTAATGACTATAACTTTGATGCAGGTAATCAAAAAGTCTTGGAACAACCACCGGTCTCCACCTCTCCCGGATAAGCTTATAAAACGTTGAATATGAAAATTTCCCTACTCTCTAAATAAAAAAGCTAAGAGTTTATAAGCGATTACGTCATAACGGTTGAAAAATGACTTTTGAAATCCGGCCACTTCAACGTCGCTCCACTCAAGATGAATTGTTAAAAATTGACGTCGAGATTAGGAATGATTTTTTATTGTTATGCCCGCCGTGCAGGGTTTGTGGCTTCAAATTTCCGTCAGTAATTTTGTATTTATTGTTCTATAAATATCATTTGTTTACCATGATTTTAAAGGGGGGATTTCAATAGAGATTTTGTTCGATTGTTTTTATATTGTCACACAAATTTAATGCATTATTGACATCGGTGAAGAAAAACATCGTGGGAAAACCTAGATTTTCGGTTAATATAAGTCTGTAATCACTAACCCGTCTTGAGTAAGCGTGATCAATGCTTGTGCCATCTCTGTATGAGAAGAGGGCTTTGTAAGATCCATAAAAAACACTGCATATTTAAATTTTGACTTAAGTCATTGCTTTAAGAAAAAAGTTATCATAGTATTAACGAGTTTATGGAAGATAAGAATCTAAAATAAAGCATAAATGTTATATATCTACGTATAAAATGATTTTATTAATGTTACTATATAGTTCAAATGACTAATTAATATAAATAAATAAGAGAATAAGCGATTATTTATATTAGTATTAATACTTAGGTAGGTATGCAATGTAATGTAATGTAATGTTAACTTCTAAATATTTAACCTAGATATCAGTTAAATGTAATACTTGCTGCGCCCTAACTGGGTCATGTACTCATATGTTTTAGCCTAGCCTGTAACTGAGTGCTCGTTTAAAGTATTATGTTACAGGTTAAAGACATAAATAATCGGCTTATAAAGTTCCCACTGCTGGGACACGGACTCCTTTCGGTGGGAGGGAGTGGACCGTAATCCACCACGCGGGCCCAGTGCGGAGTGATAGATGTCACATGTCTTCGAATTTGTAGGACATGCCGGCTTCCTCACGATGTTTACCTTCACCGTTTTGAGAGCAGTGGTGATGAAATAATTTACACAAAGTAAAGCGCCTGTCTGGGTTCGAACCTACGACTTACAACTCGTAAATGGCGGCCGTTACCACTGGACCACCACTGCTCTCAGCAGCAACTGTTCACAGACAAATGACGTGCAAAATCTGACTTTTTCAATGTTACATCGCTGACTTACTTATATATACGGCGCCGATAAAAAAACTTGTTTAAGATAAAGGCCTTCTTTATATGAACAAGGTAGTTTTCGCGCAGTAACCTATGTATATGTACAAATAAATAAAATTGAAGTGTCCGCTTTTTACCTTACTAAACGCGTAAGAAAGTATATATATACGAAGCCTATAACAAAAAAAAACTAATTTTAAAAAAGTTTGTCTGTCAGTTTGTTCCGGCTAATCTCCGAAACGGCTAGACCGATTTTGACGGGACTTTCACTGGCAGATAGCTGATTTTATAAGGAGTAACTAAGGATCTTATCCTAGAAAAAAGCCGCCGGCAGCTAAATTCAATGACAAACATAATATTCAGTTTGTAAACCTTTACTGAAGTTTACGAGAATTAGTCAGTAGAAGCCTTCCTGCTAGCAAGACCAGCAAGTTTCACTTGGTCCAGTCGTATGCGGGTTCAATCGGTAAATTGAGTGCTCCAGTTTCTTGTTGTTTTGTTAATAATTATTAGGAAAGGTACTCGATCCGTTTTGTACTGGTGTTTATAGGTACTGCGTTTTATAGTTCCTTGGTAAATCATAACTCCAAGTCCTGTAAAGCTAGGGTTTCCTAAGACTGCAGTGACTGCCACATAGCGTTCGCAATTTACTGACGAATGACGTCACTGAATCGTTATTTGTGAAATCAAGTTCATGTGTTTACCTAGAGAGCGTGTTTTGACACCGTGCCATCATTGTGGCTGCTCGTCTCTGAAACCGCAGCTTTAGCGATTGTCGAGTAAAATAATACGTGATCGTCGCGTTCACAGCGGGCCCTATCAGAATACGAACCAGCGCTACGACACTTATTTTTAAATGGTGCAGCATCATGCTGAGATAGGTGCCTTTTGCCCTCGTTCAGGTTTTACTGTTTTATTTTCATTTTAATTTGTGTATTTTTCGTTTTTTTGTTTCTATGCGTGTGTTTTAGTTTAATTTGTGATAGTCTGTGAGTTTCAATATTTCGTTTTCTTTATTTCAGTGTCAGTGAAATAGGAACAGATTTGGGTTGAGGAACGAATCTAGGTCCTATATACGTATTGTCTTCTGTGCATCAGGTATTCAGGTCTGCTGACGTTATATAGTTCTCAGTCTTCAAGTTTATTGGAGTGCTTACACCAATTACTTTAAGATAGCTACACAGCTAAAGGAAATCCTTTGTACCACAAACCTACCTTTGTTGGCATGGCTTCATTAGTTAACTGCCTCTTTAATCTTCTCAGTAGTCAGCGTTTAGTCATGGTTCCGACTCTCAGGAAGAGTAAAATATTCGTGTTGAAGACATGAGAACGGAAGATGATTATGACCTTAGTGAAAACTGAAAATAAAATTGTAGATTTTAAAAATAAACTTTTATTTCCTTCATCTTTATGTTATTACTCCACTAAATTGTCTCGAATCACCACTGTTACAATGAAAAAACCGGACTAGTGCGAGTTGAACTCGCGTGGGCAGGGTTCCGTAAAATGAATATGTTATGTACCATGATTTTTATCCCAAGAACAATCTTAACATTACAGTTGAAAAACATGTTTTCCCATTCATTCCAACTGCAAATGTAAGTTTGTACGCCCCAGAGAGACATATAGTGACCTCATTAATGATCTATCATGATTCATGAATGACTGGTAAATTTTCATTTTCATTTCTTAAGTAACTTTAAAAATATAGAAAATAATATTTGACCCTCATAACAAACCCTTTCTATTTGATATCACACGGTACAGTTTGCAAAATATTTTTTTATTTTATTTTATATTATAAAATAAAAAAATAAATGCCCCAAAAGTGAATTTCATATTCAAAATTCATTTATTTACGTTACACGTCCGTGTTTGGGTCACAGAAATTCATATGTTTACCAAATTTCAACTTGACTGACGGACATACACGTGAGTGATACTCTGGGGGTTCCGTTTTTTTCTTTTCGAGGTACGGAACGCTAAAAATAACTTCACCAATACCACATCACTGCTGAACCTTTTTGTTTAAATAGCCGTGATGTATAATTAGTTACCCAGTTAGCAGTTACCAAAATACAAGCTAACGTATAATTATTACCCTGACCTAATACTCGTATATCTTAATGACCGCTCCAGTGTTCCAGATTACTAAAGTTACGACGTACCATGTGGCATGTACTATCGCATTCTCCCAGACATTAGTACAGCCACAAATCATCCATAGATTGGATACATTTGTCATTTTGTTGTGATGGGATGCACCTTATAATATACTGAATAGATTCTCTAGAGGCGATTATAACCAAAGGCAGCTAAATCCACTTTTGTATATTTTACACAGGCTAATTATTTTCCAGGCGATTAACAACTTAAAGGGCAACTAACAATTTGCTACTAAAAAAATAATATGGGCAGCAAAAATAATAGATTGGCAGCTACAGTGAAGTAGCATTTGAAGTATAAAATCATTTGGGTAAGGTTAGGTCAGAAATGTGACCACTAATGCGCGAAGGCGAGCGAGCGAAGCGAGCGTGCCGCAGCAGCGGCCACCGAGCGTCAGATCCCCTCGGATGTTGGTGACTCTCAGTTACCAAAACAAAAACTCGATGCTAGTTTAAATAAAAACAAAGCTAACAATTGATTATTAAGCTGCTACTTTATACTTAAAATGCTACTTCATTGTAGCTGCCAACCTATTATTTTTGCTACCCATTTGAATTATTTTTAAAACCCCAAATCAGATTAGTCGCCGCGTTAAATAAAGGCATGTATTTAACGCGGCGACAAAACTAAAGGTTTTTTTTAAGCTGGCCACATTGTATAAAGGTAACTCAAGAATACGAAGGATAGGAATCAAGAGCTTCAGGATTAGCTAACTGGCAAACCATATTTGGGGTTTATTTGTTATTGATTTTCAGAATTCCGTACCCAAAGGGTAAAACGGGACCCTATTACTAAGAATCCGCTGTCCGTCTGTCTGTCTATCTGTCCGCCTGCCATCAGGCTGTATCTCATTAACCGTGCTAGTTAGACAGTTGACATGTTCACAGATAATGTATTTCTGTTGCCGCTATAACAACAAATACTAAAAAACAGAATAAAATAAATATTTAAGCTCCCATACAACAAACATGATTTTTTTGGCGTTTTTACGGTACGGAACCCTTCGTGCGCGAGTCCGACTTTTTTTTAGTGGGCGTTTTTTTTTATTGTATTTAGCTGTATTTGTTACCAACTCTTGGATTTAACTGTGTTAGATTACGGCTGAAATGGATATAGCTGTATTCGATTCTAACAAGAAATCGATCACATGATAAAAGTTAGTGATGTACATGCGTAATGAATAAAGTTTGAGACGAGTGCTAGAGACATTAATGATAAAAAAGGGTTCCACATTATATTTTGCGAAATAAAATAATAACAAAATGAAAGAAGGATAACGGAGCTCTCTGATTGGACAGTTGCATTTTAGGTGTTTTTGATTCTCACAAAGCGGCTAACTTTGTTACTAACCTGAATTTTTTAATGGGATTTGTAACTGATTGAGCTGCTTTTTAAGAACCTGCCAGGATTCGAACCTACGACCTACAACACTCGTAAGTCGCGGTTGTTATCACTGGGCAACCACTGCTCCCCTCTGCTTTAATGCCAAATATTTTCCGAAACTGGTGGCAATTTCTTTGATGCATATAAACATGATGCATAGAATAATGCCAAATATTTTCCAAAACTGGTGGCAATTTCTTTGATACTTATGGCATTCTCAACCCATAAATGACCAATAGTGGGTTTAGCTGCCTTTGATTTTGTACGCCTCTTATTATGTCATTTATACAGCATGTATCAGAAATGTGTGGTCATGTATAAGGATGTGTTATAGACCATCAAACTGAACAGCTCTCTCCATGGGACGAACATCGTAACCGCGAAAAAATATCAGCCGTCCCATACATTTGTGTCGAGTAGGTAGGTACCTATTGGAGTTTTGTATGGGACAGTTGATAATTTTTTCGCGATTATGATGTTGGTCCTACAGAGAAAGTTTGCTTGATGGTCGGTACCACTAAATAATAACAAAATAGTTTATCAAACCACTTATTAACTTTGTATTAGTCAGTAAGAAGTATCTTAGTAGTAAGTCATCATCTGCCTAGCCTTTTCCCAACTATGCTGGGGTCGGCTTCCAGTCTTACCGGATACAGCTAAATATCATCATTTTACATGGAGCGACTGCCTATCTGACCTCCACAACCCAGTTACTGGGTAACACGATACCCCTTGGTACGACTGGTTGTCAGACTTTCGAGCTTCTGACGACCCGTAACGACTGTCAAAGATCTACAAATGACAGCCGGGACCAACGGCTTAACGTGCTTTCCGAGGCACGGAGGGGTCTTGGTATGTAAAGATGGTCACCCATCCACGGACCAACCGCAGCAAACGTAGCCTGATCGATCGACCCGTACGGCTGTTATTACTTAGCAACACGCCCCTTATCATAGTAGTAAGTATCTTGAATATTTAGTTGAGCTATGGGGGTCAGCCCCGAAAACTTAACTAGACCCACTACAAAGAACACAAAACGAAATTATAAAAACATTATTTCACTATCATTATTTAACTCCAACAAGAGTACTATTAAAAAAAAACAAATTTATTCATTCAAACTCATCTTTACTATAACTACACATGCGTCCTTATTAAAAAAATCATCACCAAATCTGTTCAATCAAACAAACATCTACGTATGAAAAATATAAAATACAACGTAAGGAATAAAAACAAAATCCATTTAAAACCAGCGCACTCTCGCACTAATTATGGCAAAAAGAACAATATTGGTTGAAGGAGCACGGCTGTTCAATAGTTTACCGGAGGATATAAATAAAATGTGACAATATAAACACATTTGCGCACTCGTGGCGATCACGTTGCGAACTCGCGGCGAGCTCGCTGCGCACTCGCCCCGCTTTCCACTCGCTCGCAACTCGCTAGTGTGATATGATAAGACCCTAAGGCAATACATCACAACATTCGTAATAAAATAAAAAATAATAAACACTCTAGAGGTAAGTAATGTTAATAGTACTAGTTATAATCACTTAAGACGCTGACAACACCTAAACCGCGGTCACTGTCAGATTGCATAGAAAAGAAAGAGAAGCGCGATGACACAACGCTTGTAATTTATTGCAAAATATGAAGCAATATTATCTATTTACTCAATATTGAGTTGAGTAATCGAAAATAAAAAACAACCAATTTCTGCATTCAAATAATACGTTCTTGTTATTAATTAAATACGTAACGTATGTTGATATCTAATGCAGATATTTCGGATTAGAACTCAAGGTAAGAGGTTAGTTTAACGTTAGTTTGTATCGAGATTTTTTTTTAATACGTGTTTTCTTAACAACTAAGTTCATGGAAATATGTTCATAATTAACATATATTTTTTCCGCTACCACAAACTGTACAGATTTGGCAATTTTTTCTTAAGAGATGTTTATTTGGTCAATTGGATCTTGTCAGCACCTTAAGTATCTCATTACAAGTGAACTGTTATTTTTTAAGTTCATAATTATGAGAAATAAAGTTCTTAAAACCCAAGTACCGCAGTGTTATTGAGATATTTTAAAGTCCATTAAAAGGTGCTTTTGAGTATCCAAAGAAGAATTGAATCTAGTTGCCCCTTCCAAAAGGTAGTTACGTGTAGGAAAAAATGGGCCACTCGTAGTTTGGTTTTCGTTATTATTAACTTCGATGTGCATTTAATAATTTTTACAAGTTCTCCCAATGTATATCGTCTATATACAACTTTATTGTCTCATTGAGTCGTTTGGATCGATAAATAGCTAATGAGCCTCTGAAGTTACTATTTGCCAATTTCCGCAATAACGTTAGCAACTAAACGAATGGGAAATTCCGAGAATTATAATTATGTATCCAAACATCAGTTAGTTAATAGAAAATGGCGTAATTGATTCTACAAACAGAAATCAGAAATCTATTTCAGTCGAAAAATGTCACAAAGTAAAATAAAGTACATTGAGTACTTAATGACCACTAAAACGTGGGCAAGAGAGCTATTAAAAACATTTTTTATGGCCCTTGAACAAAATTGCTCCTGTTGGAAGTACTTTAACGTCCATCATTGCAATCGTTAAGCAGCCTGCGTTGTTTATAGCAGGGTCTACGAATAGCCTAACCTTTAAATGGCCTAGAATCGGTGCGGTTAGTGCTAGTTTCTTGCAAGTTACTAAGTTGCTTTTAGAATTTGATAATCCAAGTAACATCATCATTACAGTTGACTTCTGAAGTCTTCGCCTGGTCTGGGTCTCCCGTAAGACTTGTTACTCCCTTCACTCCTTCCTATTATAACCTTCACGGAGTCCTCAACGTCGGTTCAAATTGTGAGGCGTTTCTCTAAAAATCGCTAAAAGGAAACAAAGTTGTGTACCAGCGGAAGGCAGCGCTTTCGTAACGCTAAACTGATACTTTAATCGCTGCATCGTGTAAAGCATGTTTCTGTTTTGGTATGCGGCATCACAAAGTTGATTTTCGGTGTGTGGCATTAACCTATTGATTGACCGCCACGTCAAAAAAGCAAAAACGTGCCCTCGGCGCCAAGGTACGAATAATTCCTTAAAATCTGTCATGTAGTTGTGACCGCGGCGTGCTGGGCACATTTTGTTTTGTCATCTATACATCATACATGACTGTGGCGGTCAAAAGGTTAAAATACCTGCGCATTTTGCTGTATAATCGTACAGTTGAGTTTTTGTACTCACCTCATGATCCACTGTCAGAGAAAACCTTGTTGACTTTTAGGGTAGTTACCAAAGGTTTCGTTTTTATAAAGCGGAGAAACCTGCTAATATCCTTAGCCCTATGTATTTTATATAAAGAAACAGTACATTAAGCCGTAATAATGTGCTATAAGTGTTTTCTGTGGCGTGTGACTACTTCGCTAAGTGGCCGCTGCCACTTAGTCCGATAATCTGGATTAGTTTCCTAAAGACATCGTGCTCAAAGTATTCGGTAACGTTACCGGTATACACGTAGTTATATGTGAATAAATATATGTGTGATAATATAATAGTTTTTTAGAAACATATCGAGTCGTGTGAGTACTTTTACCTCATCTACTTCTTTGTGGCGCACCAAGATAATAAAAATACGGTTTGCACATGCATTTCATCATCATCATCATCATCATTTCAGCCGAAAGGCGTCCACTGCTGGACACAGGCCTCCCCCAACCAGCGGATTCCTGCGGTCTTCACAAGGTCCACCTTGTAGGAGGCCTTCCAACGCTACGTCTTCCGGTACGCGGTCGCCATTCCAGAACCTTTCGGCCCCATCAGCCATCTGTTCTGCGAGCAATGTGCCCTGCCCACTGCCACTTAAGTTTGGCAATTCTTCGGGCTATGTCGGTGACCTTGGTTCGCCTGCGGATCTCTTCATTTCTGATTCGATCACGTAGGGAAACTCCAAGCATAGCCCTCTCCATTGCCCTTTGAATGACTTTTAGCCTTTTGATAAGGCCCATTGTAAGCGACCACGTTTCAGTGCCATAGGTTATCACTGGCAACACGCACTGGTCAAAGACTTTCGTCTTGAGACACTGTGGTATGTGGGACGACACATACCACATACCACGTGCATTTAATTCCGATGACTGAAGCTGTCGCTATCGACAGCTTTCATTCACTACGATGTCAATGTAGCCGTGGAGCTATGCTGATCAATTCAGTATGATCTCTAATGAATGACACAATGCCTATTTAGCTGTGTACGTGGAAGTAATAATTATAGTTAATAAAAAGGTCATTATAAAACTCCAAAAATACACGTATGCTACCTAAAAATTACATGATATAGAGATAATAGGGCAGCCATTTTTAAATGTAACAAGATCATAATTACAATACGTTATGATTTTGACAGCTACTGTCAAAGTCGGATCTGATAAATCATATCTGAAAATATACACAGTGAATAAATGTGTTGAGGCCAGGGTAATGATGATCGATTGTGGGGTAACTTTGAACGTGATTTGTTGGAAAATAATTGGCGAAATAAGACGCGGTTAATGAGACGGGTCGTTAAAACGGTAATGTTTGCAGTTTACGATAAAAAATCGAACATCTTTTGTTTTGTACTTTTATTTGCGGTATTTATTATTTGTAGAATGAACTGTGTACGATGGATGAACGTTGCCGCATACCAAACTTTTTCTTTTATTTTCTTGTTCCTTTGTTATTGATTTATTTATCAACTTACGTTTACCATTACAGGATAACCCAACGCGATAAATGCGGGTCTGTTTAATCTTTTTCGGATAAGTTTCGGTTATCTTATGTGACATATGATATCAGACAAATTCTGTCGGATATTTTATTTCATCTAGTAGAAACTTTCCTTAGTGTGTGTGCATAATTTCGCCATTGAAAGTTAAACTGGAACATGTAAGTAAATACTTAACTAACTTCAAAACGCAGTCTTGTTTTAAATAGAGTTCCTCCAAAGAGGAAACATTATAAATGTAGAGCGAATTCTTTAAAATATTGTTTCAGTTGAACTGCGAGGCAAAGTTACGCAAGTTCAGCTTTAGATAAGGTCGTATTCGTTAAAGCATCTCTTAGACTAGGAAACTTCATGCCTTGTGCTGTTAACATTATAAAGTACATAACATAACGACTGCATTCTCCTAAGGAATAGGTGAGCAGTAGAATATAGTAAATCCACATTTCGTTGGTTATGTTCAAGTCCCATGTAACAGGGGCGAGCCTATTTTTACTGACTGGGCAAAAATCCAGGCTGCGGGCTGCACCTGGAGATCGAACTCAGGTTTCCACGTTCAAATTCAAATAATTTGTCGTAGATCATAGGTTCATAAGATGTTGTATTAGTTACAGTTAAGTCTGCTATGTCCCGCCATTGAGGCATACAAAATTCATATTAAAAGTTCGGTACCTATATAGTTAAAATACAATCCATCAGATTGTCATGCAATACATACATAATCGGCCTATAATGTTCCCACTGCTGGGACACATGCCTCCTCTCTGTGAGAGGGAGTGCGCCGTAATCCACTACGCGGACCCAGTGCGGGTTGGTAGATGTCACATGTCTTCGAATTTTTGGTTCTAGGACATGCCGGTTTCCTCACGATGTTTTCCTTCACCGTTTTCAGAGCAGTGGTGATGAAATAATTTACATTATTTCATCACCACTTATTCATCAGATATTATTATTTAGTAAAGCGCCTGTCTGGGTTCGAACCTACGATCTACAACTCGTAAGTCGCGGCCGTTACCACTGGGCCACCACTGATTAAGATTAAATTAGTATAACCCCACTTATTCGGTCCAGTAGATTCGGAGCAAATTGGCTGTGTCAGACGGACAGACAGAGACACGAGTGATCCTATAAGGGTTCCATTTTTCCTTTTGAGGTACGGTACCCTAAAAATAATGTCAATTGAATTTGCCAAGATTCGTTTGTAGGTAGGTAGTACCTTACGTAGTTATCAAAACACTAATCATAGAACGATCTGTATTTCAAACACGTATCTCGATGCCAACGCTGATGCACCTAAAAGGCATAAAAATATGCACCCACCGATTTGCTCCACATAACCGAAATATGAATTTATATTTGCGATTTCTGATATTCTCCATAATTTTAGTGGAGAATATTCACCACATAAATCCTTTGACGCATTCTAAGTAAAGCTGGGTTTAGTAAACATTATTTGTAATTGGATTTCACGCTTCTGATTTATTTATATGCAAGTGAGATTTATTGCTTCCGTTTATAAATATGTAATGTAATATAAAAGGGCAAAGAATATGAATAGATAGTAATAAGAGTTGCAGATTTTGTTATATATTTATTAATAATGTATGCACTAGTAATAATAACCGTCAAAAGCGGACTTAAGCATTGTCTAACAGTCTACCTCAGGGTGAGGTTCCTGAATCGGATAATTCGGGAGGAAACGCTCGGGTGTCACCTCGGCGGAGATCTCTCGCGTCCGACCCTGCTTTACGCCATGGTACGGAGCTAGATAGCATGGGCAGCCCTCACCTCCTCCTCCTGCGAAGCAGTAATGCTCGCAAAGGAGGAGCCGGGACGGTTGAGGGAAAGGCAAATTTCGCGCCCTCTCGCCCCTAGCCGCCGCAGGCGATGCCCTGGGCGTCGGGAATCCCGGACGGATTTCCGGGCGCCATAGGTGCGGGCTTGCTGATGGTCAGCAATGGGTAGCTCGCCGTCCGAAAAGGACCAGGCCCGTGTCGACGGCGCGTTGTATTCCACGCGCGCCTCAAAGAGATGTCGTCAGCACAAGAGTAGGGCCCACTAGGGTCAATGCCTGCCGGGGTTGTGGGAAAGTCCGTAAGGATACTGAGGCCCCTGGCAACACAGGCAATGGAAGGAACGCGGGTGGGTTTTAGTCAGTAAGAGTCTGACACACACTTCCGCTCCACCCAGAGCGGCAGAAGTTATTTCATAATTTCCCACCCAAAAAAAAAGGGTGATGTAGAGACAAAACATAGTAAGTGATTTAAAAATTTCTTTGAACAATGGTTTTCTCGAAAAGAACGAATGTTGCCAGTGAATAATAATAATGATGGGTGCTATACTCAACATTAGGTATTACATTACATTAAACATTGTTTTATTTATTATTAAAACTGGTCTCGCCCCTATTATGCTGCAGTCCCGCGTCCACCTTTCTGACAGGCCAGATCACGACAGACCTCGACAGGTGTGGTCGTGCGCCAGGCCGCGACAGGCCTCGACAGGCCATGGGACCGCGGCTTTACGTGGGACTTAAACATAACTGGCGAAATTTAGGTGTACTATAGGTACACTCTATTTGTCTAACCGTTCGGCGAAAACAAGCGTGATGGTTTATGTGTGTAAAAATGGTCTATCTTTAAATAGTATAATACTTATAATAGTGGTGAAAATGTTTTATATCACTCGTAGCAATTTTCTAGCGAAAGCGCAGCTGTATCATAAAACTAGCGTAGCGTCTGCAAGATCAAGACCGTAGATCAAGGTAACTAAATACACGCCTTTTTATAAATGTATCAGAAAGTTATGGTCATATTTAAGAGTGTGATACAGACCATCAAACTTATCAACTTTATCTGTGGTACCAACATCGTAATCGCGAAAAAAAAGTCGACTATCCCATATAAAATTTCAATACATACTCCACCCAAATGTATGGGACGGCTGATAATTTTTCGCATACAAAGTTGGTGCCATGGAGAAAGGTGTACCTTTGATCTCTTATTGGAGATACTACGAGTGTTATACACCATTTTACCACTATTGTAAGTATTATACCATTGACTATACATTGCTGATATGTGACGTGTAAATGCAATACACTTGTAAATGTTAACAAAAACAGACTCACTATAAAGTTTTCCTGTTACACAGGACGCTGTGAAACAGTGTTAAAGCGTCACGTTATCCGATTTCCGAAGACCGAGGAAAAGCAAGTGAAATATAAAACAAAATGCAATATCTTGCACAATATAGTTCTTAATCTAAGTAAAACGCTGTCCTTTAAAAAATAGAACGTTCTAGAATAAGATATTCTTGGAAACATCCTTTTGAAACAGTAGTCACAAGAATCTCGAACTATTTTCTGGTATGACGGAGGAAATGCAATTACTGCTGTTGTATAACAAGACGTGGCTTCTTTATATTCTAAGTATCGCTTTAAGAATGTCGCATTCAGTGTGAAGGAATAAAGAGGGTTTTATTGGCACTTAGAAAGTGCAAAGTGTTGTAGTACATTGCATTTACGATTATGACTTATGTTTTACGAGTGTTGGAACTAAAATCCTTAAAAATTATAAAATGTGCGTACTTATCTGAGGGAGTAGGGAGTGGCGTATTGTTTTTATCGTAAAAATAATGTTTTAAGCCGTGTTTGAAGTAATGGAGCCTATTGCCACTAACCGCGCACATATCCAGACTCCGGGCTCCTAGTGAGAGATTAAAACCCAATAACACTTTGCCCGACCTGGGGATCGAACCCAAGACCTCATGCTCAGCAGTAGCCCTTGCGATCACTAGACCATCGAGGCGGTAGTGTTTGTGGTATGTTGTAATTTCAGTCTTCATGGACCTCTTTATCTTTCTTTGTCATTAACGGCCAAAAGGATATAGTTACGGTCACCAGGCTTGATTTTCAGTTATGACCTTCATCTAGTCAGTTTGACATTAGACACCGCATTGTGATTGACAAGAGCTAATCATAGCAACCATGCGTGTTAAGGGTCGCGTTTGAGACTAAAATAAAAAAAAAGGTGTCTGCACACGATAGAAGTGAAAAATTATATTATTTTCTAATTTTGAAACATATATGTCACCGTAAGATTGTGAGAACCGTTGGTATACACCTTAAACGTGAACAAAAAATCTGTCATCCCATACAAAACTTCAACACCTACTCGAAAAATGTATGGGATGACTGATATTTTTTTCGTGATTATGGTGTTGATCCCCGGGAGAAAGTTATTCAGTTTGATGGTCTGTACCACGCCTTTAATTTTCGCTACATCGTATACAGACACACTGTATAATCTATCAGAATTATTTCCTTTAGATTATAAACTGTTGAAAAATTGTAAACTGGTTATAATGGGTTAGGTTCGGTTAGAACTGAGACCAACGGCGCGCGAGCCGAGCGAGCGCTACTTCCAAGTTGGTCGCAGCTAGGCAGGCTATTTAGTATTAGCGCAAGGAACTGGTATCAAACTTACCTGCGACGTAACGCAACGTCGCAGGTAAGTTTGATACCAGTTCACAATTTGTCTTTTCCCATGGATATTATTATAGAGATCGATCGTTAAATAGTAAATGGTTTGTTGTTTGTTGTTCACAATTTTTCAACAGTTTATAATCTAATGGAAATAATATCGATAGATAAACTAATGAAATTCATAATTATATGGTGACATATACATACATGTCCCAGAATTAACGCACACAACCAATTAGAATATTATGGTATAAACATAATTCATACACTGAATTTTTACTACTATGTACAACATACATACATACATAAACTCACGCCTTCCTTCCATGGTACGCTCTACGCTACGCTCCTTACATACTCGTTAGCTTCGTTTACGTTCATACATCTGGTCATACACGCACGCCGGTTGCGAGTACTACGCACCTGACCTTTTTGAAGAACATAATTAATAAAGTCACTATATGTCTTTCTGTGGCGTCCCCCCCTCCCGGGATTTCCACCCATATCTGCCTTGTAAATACCTTTTGTTAGTCTCCTTTCATTCATCCTCTCAACATGACCAAACCATCTAAGCATACTCTTTTAAATTTTTGTCACTACATCTTCCTTTAAACCTTTAACCATGTATAAAACATTGTTTATTTATTAAATTGTTGTTAGGTGTCTCGTTGGTCTAGTGGTCGCAACCGCTACTGGTGAGCTTAAGGTCCTAGTTTCAATTCCCGGGTCGGTCAAAAGTGTTATTGGATTTTGCACCTGGAATTTCAAAGTAGCAGCCCGGAATCTGGATTTGTGCCCGGTTGATGGCAATAGGCTCGCCCCCTATTACATGGGACTTAAACATAACTGGCGAAATGTGGGTGTACTATGGGTACACCTCTGTTTAACCCTTCAGGGAATACAGGCGTAATGTTATGTATGTATTTGTAGTTATACTGATCGTGGGAGAAAATTGTGGTCACATTACAAATCTACGCACGCACACAGTCGCACACGTATAAGGGCGCTTTCAATTTAGACGGTTGGCGCCGGTGCCAGACTGCTGCCGCACGGTTGTTGCAGAATTATTACGACCGTGAGCTGTACTGCTGCCGGACGACAGCAGTACGACGTGAATCGTCTTATTTGAAGAGATACGCAGCTGCAGTCCGATCGAATTTTAGTGATTTCCGTCGAAAACACAATGCGTTCACCCGCACTAGCGAACAACGACTGAGGCAGGTAGTATATACATTGTTGCCGTTCCGCCAACGGACGTGCGCCGCAAGACATTTTGTATGAAAAACCATAACCACCCGTGCATAGTACGATACCCGGACTGCAACACTCCGGCACCAACCGTCTAAATTGAAAGCGCCCTAAGAGTCTAGCGTCCCGGGTGTCGCCACTGTGTGGATCGCCCGGAGGACACGGTGGAGCATACAGTGGAGGTCTGCCCGACTTGGGCAGAGCACCACCGTGTCCTCGTGGAGGCAATCGACGGCAGAGATCTCTCGCGTCCGGCCCTGTACGGATTCAGGCCATGGTACGGAGCGAGAGGGCATGGGCAGCCGTCACCTCGTTCTGCGAAGCATTAATGCTCGCGAAGGAGGAGGCGGGACGGTTGAGGGAAAGGCAAATTTCGCGCCCTATCGCCCCTAGCCGCCTCAGGAGACGCCCTGGGCGTCGGGAATCCCGGATGGATTTCCGGCCACCGTAGGCGCGGGCTTGCAGACGGTGAGCAATGGGTAGCTCACCATCCGGTAAGGACCAGGCCCGGATCGACGGCGCGTTGTATTTCACGCGCGCCTCAAAGAGATGTCGTCAGCACAAATGTAGGGGCCCACTAGGGCCGATGCCTGCCGGGGTCGCGGGAAGGTACTAATGGGTCACCAAGGCTCCCGCAACACAGGCAACGGAAGGAATACGGGTGGGTTTTAGTCAGTAAGAGTCTGACACAACCTCCCGCTCCGCCCAGAGAGGGAGTTATTTGATGATTTCCCACCCAAAAAAAAAAAGGGTTTTGGTTCAAAAAAAAAAAGCGTTGTAGGAATGAAAGTACTTCGTCGATTTGGGTTGTTTTGACTGGAAGTGTGACTGTAATTAACGTAGTGATAATTAATTCGGGATAAAAATGACCTATATTAATACGTTTAATATACTGATGACGACTGGAGCCGAGTATACCTGATTCAGCGTCACTGACCCGAGCGTGACGGCTCAGTTTCGTTCACTGGGCCGGGCAGACTCCGGGCTGCTGTGAGATGAAAACCAATAACATTTTGCCCGGGAATCGAGCTCAGGACCCCACGCTCAGCAGTTCGATCAATAAAACTTTAAATGGTTAATGTATTAATATATAATTAGCCTATAATGTTCCCATTACTGGGACACAGGCCTCCTCTCTGTGAGAGGGTGAGAGCCATAATCCACCGCGCGGGCCCAGTGCGGGTTGATGGATGTCACATGTCTTCGAACTGGTTCCAGGACATGCCAGTTTCCTCACGTTGTTGTCCTTCACCGTTTTGCAGCAGTGGTGATGAAATTATATACCTACACAAAATAAAGTGTCTGCCTGGGTTCGGAACTGACGACCTACAACTCGTAAGTCGGGGTCGATACCATTGGGCCACCACTGCTCGTAAAGCATTAATGGTGACTTATAATTAAGTAATCGTTTAAAGTAATTTTTTATACAGCCTTATGTGGCGATGCCTATTTTGTTTAATTGTTGTATCTTTAATATGATTCGTATTAGGTCCTAACTGTCCTATCAGTAACTCACAGACTAAAATAGACTCCAAACAACAAAATTATCACACAAAGTTATCGACGTGATTCCCTGCACTTTGCCAGTGGCTGACATTATTGCATTAATAATTACTAACAAGAGCCCCTCTTTGTCCCGGTCCATTAGAGAGACGTCATTCTGTCGTTACGCTGAGATGAATGACCCGCCGTTCAAAGTTGAATACACTGTTAATTTTTAGAACATCGGCCCTGAGTGCTGGTCATATCTGTCGGTATTGTACTTTTAGTCCTCTTAAGTTTGAGCGAGGTAATAGGTAAAAATATTATAATTTTTATAATATTTGGGTTATTGGTGGTTGAAAATAGTCACATTTCGTTATGTTGGGGTAATATAAATAGGTACCTACATTAAAGGTTTTCAGCAGCAACCTGTCTGCTCATAAAGGCTCATGCAGACTAGCGCAATATCGCGTGCGCGACAGGCAGTAACATGCCTGTCGCGCCCGCGTTATCGTCCCAGTCTGCAAGAGCCTTAATACACAAACTGCGATCAACATGTCATAGTCGCAACAAAATCAGTTTCGCTTATTCAGTTAATTGGTTTGAATGGATATGAATTCCACCATAGAATATACAAACAACGAGCAAAGGAGATTCCCGTCTAAGTGTTAAAACAAGTCAGAAGTAACCACAAATGTTTGCTTTCACAAAACCGCATGGAAACGCTCCTCTAGCTAACACAGTGGCTTTACTTCTGCCTCACCAAACCCTAACTAAGGCTCGTTTACATGTTTCCAGTATATAGGAGAGTGCGATTTTCTGTTACGTTCGTACATATTATACGATTAACTATGTACTGTAGTGCAAAAAACCGCTGTCGTTTAACTACAAT
This sequence comes from Atethmia centrago, assembly GCA_905333075.3. NCBI lineage: Eukaryota > Metazoa > Arthropoda > Insecta > Lepidoptera > Noctuidae > Atethmia > Atethmia centrago. The sequence continues at coordinate 20,379,242 of HG995374.1, read as the reverse complement.
GTGTAGTTAAAAATGACTTGAAATGAGGGACTGGATCTACCCTGAACAGGCTGCCCAATTTTTTATTGGATATTGTTCGGATGAGATCAAAAACCCAGATAAGTGCGAGTTGGACTCACCCACCGAGGGTTCCGTAGTTGTAGGTATTAAATAAAGACTATATGTATTTAGATGATTTATTTACAAAAGTATAGTTTTCAGATGTTTTCCTGTACTTGTTGTAAAAGACGATATTACTCGTACTTACCTAATTTCATAGTTCTAGAGTTAACGTATGTTATGGTAAATTATGGTAAAAAAACACTATCTCTCTCCTTAAACATATTTTATATTTTCTTTGTTCTTTGCACCTGTTTTGATTCTTAGCGCTAGTTTTATGATTAATTATTATTATTGAATATATTACATAGATAATTTTAATATATTTTATGTATGTATGTATTTATTGTATATATGTGAATGGTACACCACAGACTACCTGCAGTACTGTCTCTCCTTTCCCCCCTAATCCATCCAAAGGTTGTCTTTAAAAGATCGCTTTTAGCGATAAGACCGCCCATTGTGTCACCCTATGTAAAATTTCTATATTTATAGCTGTAATTTTTATGGTGTACATAATAAAGAGTATTCTATCTATCTATCTAACGCAAAGGACCCTATACATTTTGATTCCCTTGAGAGTGTTGAAAATTCGAAATATACGTTTTTACGGCATAAACGGCCGTATCTTTTTTTTTACGTTATCTTAGAAGTTTGACAGGTTTTCATAGCTTCAGGGGACTGTAGACCTGAGTATATGTTTTTAATTTGAACTCGATACCTCCACGCGTTCCCGAGATAAAGGGTCTTGAGTGACAAATGGATAAACAGACAGACAAAGGGACAACAAAGTGATCCTATAAGGATTCCGTTTTTTTTACTTTTGAGGGGGGAACCCTAAAAAGAAATGGAAACGAATTACTTGAGTATGTTGGTATTCCTACAGATACCAAAATTATAATAGATTATTAAAAAACATTAGCGGCTATGACTCGTCTAGTTTTCTGTCCAATATTTTGTCATTAAAATATTAACTATCTTCCAAGTTCAAGAAATTATCACTGGTTTTATAGCCAAAGATATTCAAGTCGGTGACATGTAAACGAGGCTTCAGTGGTCTTCAGTTCACATTGTTTTTGTTGATGTCGGATGTGTAAGTACGACAGGACGGCGTGTTGACAGGAAACTGACGTCAGTTCAGTACGCGTAAGTCTTGCTTGACACACCTATGTAATGTGCTAAGCAGTTTAACAGGACAGCATGTGGGCCACTTCCTCTACTCAATTTACTGGTGTTTGAGTGATTTATTTCAGCGCATATGTTTATGGCTTTTTGTTTCTTATTAGTTTCTGATTTTTCATTAGTCTTTCTTTGTATTAGTAATAAAGACAACACCATACTTTGCTGTTTCCAATCTAACTTCCAAGGTATTAAAATGTCCCGTTCAATTTATCTTATCTGTCTTGGCAGCATTTTCTATTTCTAGATGAAAGTTTATTCCACTTATTGCCATTTATCCTCGGCGAGCTAAATGAGCCTAAAGCTTTGCTGTCACAGACAATTTATGTGTACGCTATCGGGAACGAGTACGCCCGCGTTCTCGTTTCGCATTTCAAGGACAGTGCAAGATTCATTTGCTATCTATATTTGTACAGGTCTGTGTGTGTTCCCATGTTTCTTTATTCAGTTAATATTATTTCAAACTCGAGAATTTAATATCTCTGAGTAAACTCAATTTCAAGCGCTCATAATATATTAATCAAGCTATTAAGGAAAAATACAATAAAAGCGCATGACTGGCACTCCATTTTGAGTAGGACAAAGGATAAGTGGCTAAAATGAAAATGAAATATAAAGTGAAATTTAAAAAAATATCTTAGATATTTGCGAGGTCTTAAGCCGATTTCCTTCATTGTCTTATTTTTAATAAAGCTTTAAAAATGATTAAAAATACAACAAAGGAAAGAAAACCCGCTCTCATCGTTCAAGATTTGTAAATATGCAAAGTGTTCGAGCGAAACTAATTTGTTTTCCTCGGGATGAAATTAAAAAGTATGACAAGAGATACAAATTGCTTCGCCCTCAATTTGTTCGTGTCCCGACTTCAGCATTTTGTTTGTTTTTATAAAAGCTCATTTATTAGTGAAACCGCAGTGCTATGCTTTATGAATTTCCCTTTTTTTGATTTCGGTCGAAACAAACAAGCAATAAACCTAATTCTGCTATTGAAAACGAAGTGGGAAATTAGATTCTGTTAGTAGATAAGTCGTGTCGTGTTGTTCATGTTTATCTGATTAATGTATAATTGAGTACTGGGAAGTTTAACCCCTTGTTTGAGTTAGTTTGTTTTCGTGTATGTTAGTTAAAGTTTCTGTTCTTGGCCTTTGACCTGGCCCAGTAACATTAGGCTGACATTCAGCGCGGGGTTGCCATAAACAATTTAAAATGAAACCGCTTTGTGCTCGAGTCTACGTAGTGTGGTTACAATGAAATGCATGGTAGCTCGGGGGTTCGTGTGGGTAACACATTGATGCCATCTAATAATTTGTATCGTTGTAGATTATCTCTTGTAACTTTGGGAAGTTACGAGTAGTTAGGATTGTAACTAAACAAAATATTTAAATGATGAGACAGTAAGTACTTATCTTGTGTAAGATAAGTACTTACTGCCTCATCATTTAAATACAGATAGATTATTACTTATTATTTTAATAGGTATTTTGTTAAGTACCTAGTACTTGTTGACAAGCCTACACTGTCCTCCCGTACCCATCAACAGTGTAGTTTGAAAACATTGTAGGTAAGAGCCAATTATTTTAAAAAGAGTAGTCGAAAGTAAATCAAAAATTCTAAGACATGTGACATCTACCAACTCGCAAAGGGCCCGTGTGGTGGAATACAGCGTACGAGTACTCCCTCTCAAAGAGAGGAGGCCTGTATCCTAGCAGCGGGAACATTATAGGCTAATAATATGTAATCTAAAGTGGCTCTTCTGCTTATGAAACGACCAATTGGAACCGTGCACCTAGCCTCCGAATTTTCTTATGTGCCCATTTGAATTGAATTAGTCAGATTAAAATACTAATCTTCATTCCAAACTTTCATGGTCGTCTGGAAGTAACAAATTGCTTTATTAACAATAATTTTGACAACCCTTTTTTAATGAAATAGAAAATAACAACAAATTAATGTCACAAAAACAATTGACAAACGACCCATGGCGCGGCGTTAACAGAGACATCTGCACTTTGTTCCACCAAAAGCAAATAAGTAAATATAAGCTGTCGGCATTGTTAGATATTTATTCGTCCCCTAACACCCTCTACGACCATAAATCTGTGCCGTCGTGAATATAGTTTGCATTATTATGCAAAGTCAAGTGAGACTGTGGTGTGTGAATAAGAAAACGCTGTGACAGATGCTTCTAAGAACAAACCTTACTTTTTTATTTGTTATTGATTGGATATCAGTAGCATTATCTGCATTGTTGTGTATTTTCCTGCAAAAAAACTAACTTCCCTTATAGCTTGGATGATATCAACAGATTGGAAAAAAAATGTTTTCTCGACTGATAATTATGATTATCAATCAGTCTGACAAGCATGGTGATCTACCATTTGTGATGGTCATTGGGTAGCATAATTAGCCTATAATGTTCCCACTGCTGGGACACAGGCCTCCTCTCTTCGAGAGGGAGTGGGCCGTAATATACCACGCGGGTCTAGTGCGGGTTGGTAGAAGTCACATGTCTTCGAATTTTTGGTTCTACGAGTAGGACATACCGGTTTTCCTCACGATGTTTTCCTTCACCGTTTTGAGAGCAGTGGTGATGAAATTATTTACACAAAGTAAAGCGCCTGCCTGGGTTCGAACCCACGACCTACAAGTCGTAAGTCGAGGCCATTACCACTGGGCCTCCACTACACTATGGGTATGTACCGTTAACAGTAATTAGTTTGTTGTAATTAGTAAGTAAGTAGTTAATTTTGTTTTATTCTCAGTTAGTTTTTAACATGGTCTGGCAGTTTGAGTATTTTTTGCGGCCTAGCCAAATGTCCTTTCTTTGGTATTGTTCGTTGAATCGTTGAGCTCCTTTAGTTATCAGTTGAGCTGCACAACTACTGACAAATGCGTGCACTGACTGGACAGGTCCACTCAATCTGTGTGGTTCTTTCATCAAAAGACCATTTCAGACACCAATCGACATGGTCTTCACATGATCTGACCAAGATTATGTCTGGACTTTAAAAGAGACTGTGACCACTGAGTTTGTTTCGGCCTTTCTTCTCAGAGTAGTCAGATAGGAAACGCCGACCTTATCTAGTTTTAAAAAAATTGTTCGACGTGTAAAAGTGTTTGTAAAAACCTACTTACAGAAATAAAATAATTTATCATTTATCAGTACACAGTGTCAAAAAGCCAAAGTAGGTAATTACAGCAAAAATTTACCCCAAAATATACCTAAGTACTTACTTTGTGCGATTGTCACAGGTGGCATTGATAACAATGTGTCTATTACGTAGGTAATAGGTACTTTTATTGGTGACAAGTAATATTACGAGTCAGTAATCCTATTGAAAAGTATCGACAATTATCTTTCGGCATTAACGCAATGATCAAAAGGATCATTGTCAAATTCATTCACCGATAATTTACGACCACAGAGTCAGCTCGTATTCCATTATTTCCTATAACATGTTAGTTTTCAATGTTCGTCACAGATCCCTGAAACCGTCAATCTAAAGTAGATTGAATGGTTATAATTAAATAAATAAATAATAGTTGTCACGATTTAGCATGGCAATAGCGGTCATTGCCCTTTCTCTAATATCTTTTCGTAGAAATCCATGCATTAAACTATGTAACTATGTAGTATGTATGTGAAGCAGTGGTGGCGCAGTGGTAACGGCCGCGACTTACGAGTTGTAGGTCGTAGGTTCGAACCCAGACAGGCGCTTTACTTTGTGTAAATTATTTCATCACCACTGCTCTCAAAACGGTGAAGGAAAAACATCGTGAGGAAACTGGCATGTCCTAGAACCAAAAATTCGAAGACATGTGACATCTACCAACCCGCACTGGGCCCGCGTGGTGGATTACGGCCCACTCCTTCTCACAGAGAGGAGGCCTGTGTCCCAGCAGTAGGAACATTATAGGCTGATTATGTAAACTATGTATGGTTTTTCGTTATTGGAACATGTTGAAGATCATGATAGATATTGATTTAGGACGTTAATGGACTTTGTGTCAGTTTTTTTTTAATAAAAATGCTAGAAAATGTGGGTGGGTCAATGACCGCTGTTGCCATGCTAAACCGCGACAACTATAGTACATTAACGTTCTTGGTACAGACAAAGTTCGTCTGTGGACGAATATTTCAACTAGGTACGCCATCATTAGTTACCGGGCACAAATTTTGCAGACTTCTTCTGAATAGTTACTTTTCACAGTGAAAAGTAGGTGGCAGCAGTTTTAATAAAGCTTTGAAGATTTGTGTAAAAAGGCGCTTTATGTGCTACTTCAATTTAATGTCAAATTATTATGTTTCAGCCACTGTTGAGTATAAGCCTCCTCTTTTTGTGCTCTACTTATTTCCTTTGCTTGTTATTGTGAAGGTATTAGGTAAAAAATGACAAAAAGTATACAAAAAACATGTATTTCTTTTTTTAACTTTCATTTTTAATGTGACACAGAATTTTCAGTATTCAGTTTTTGCCTTTCAGTCATAAGCCTATAGCCATTTACAACCCACTGCAGCGTAAAGATTACGCAATTCCTATTATCCATTTCAGTCTCAGACACTATTATAATAAGAAAGCATGTTCAGCAACAACCAGTCTCCTCCATCATGGAGCAGAGGAGAATTATAACTACATGAAGCTATTGGGGTCACTGTCTACAAGTGATCTGATCATGGAAGTCAAGAAGCTCCTTGACCTTGCATACCAACTTGGGCTAGAAGAAGCTGAGGAGAGCACAAGAGGAAAATATTTAAACATATTTTCCTGAGGGCGCCAGTGGTAGTAATAATAATTATATAATAACTTCACCGTCGTATCTCTACGTGGACGTCGTGGTGGGGCTTGCGCGCCCCAAACTCTAGGTATGTGCCGGTAGAGTTACTTTGCCAGAACAGGTCTAGGGTAGATATACAGAAAGCCCGCAGGGCAGCATGTGGCGAGCTATTGGGTAGTAGCGACTCCACGGTCCCTATCTCCCGGGAAATGTATTGTTCCTCATCTCTGGCTTACCTTTATTGGTTGGCTTGAGTGGAGATTCGCAAGAGCGAACGTGCTCGGAGGAAGGAAGTATTCCAGTACGTGGTGATCGTGATCTTGATCATCTTCCGGGCTCTGAGATTGTTCTTATAGCCGTGGAATACCTCTCCACTCTTCAAGCACCTCAGGAAGTATTGCCACCTTATCGCTACGTTACTACATCACTTCGGAACGTTTTCGGGGGCCCATTATTGAGAGTGCAAGTCACCCCCTGCCATTTTATCCGTGTATTACTTACATAACATTGATCAGGCAGGGGACATAGTCCTTCCATTGTTTTGGGTTACCAATCTACTATAGCCACCCAAACCCCCAATATAGCCACCCAAAGCCTAATATGTTTTGTTTCCATATTCTGCAATAATCCAGCACCAACCGGGGGTTGTCCTAGGCATAGTGCAAACAGGGATAATCATCGGTTGGTCCCTTATTCCATTTAAAATTGTCTAAGAGGCATCTGCTAGCTGGCTTCAGCCCCTCATACACCTTCCAAAGGACCGGGACACCATGGTTACGAGATTTCAAAAATAAAAAAAATATTATTATTATGACTGTCTCATTTTTTTTTAATAATAATAAGTATATCTATAATAATAATAATAATAATATCTTTATTACTAGAACTTACCTACAGTAAATCTCCTCAAAACAAATTTGATCGTACACAATGTGCACTTTGGTGTCAAAGGAGTGCTTTGGCACTCGTACTAGGATTACCCTGTATCACGAATGCCATCACCTTCCTCCGGACCAACTTGGATTGTTTTTTATACAATTATTAATTTTGAATAAATTCTAAACAAAACAAAAATACAATTAACATAAACAAATAAAGATATAAACAAAAGGAGTAAGTGTGTGTGTATATGTGTATTGGGGGGATGTGTGTGTGTGTTTGTTTTTTAGTGCGTCCAAAAGTTCAGAATGTATGAATAAATATGCGTTGTTGAAAAAGTCAGTCAAACCACTAATTGTAAAAGTCTCTCAGATTCTTCGTAGGTTAGACCCTTGAGCCAGTCACAGCGTTCCTGCATTGCTGTCGGTTACGTAGGAATATATCTAGAACAGCATTGAGTTTATTGTAAACCCGTGAATTCAGTATCCAATAATGCCGCTGAGCAAGAGCAGTTCTATGTCTCTCCGTGCTACACAGTCTTGTTCTTTTGCGCTTGCCTTCTCGTAGCCGTAGGGAGAGTGGAATAGTGGCATGTTTGCGCAATGTTATTTGGAGCACAAAGAGTTCATTCCATTTAAAATTGTCTAAGGGGCCACTGCGGGTTGACTTTGGCTCCTCGTACGCCTTTCAAAGGACTTGGACCCCATGTCCCGAGATATGTAAACATAAAATATAATTATTTTTATTATTGTATCCATCAAGATTCATGCCATTAAGGTTCATGCCATTTTAATCAAAACACCTTGAAAATACTACATTTCATATCAAAAGCAATAGTTTCATCAGTCCTTGACAAACGTAATTAACCTATTCGAATGTTACACCTAGATTAAACGAATACACGAGGTTATAATTCAACGTTTTGTTACAGTGTACGCAATATAATGTTAAGGGAACCTAGTAGTTATTAAGGAAAACACGCGATTGGACGATTAGCCACTTATTAAATGCATGCTTAAGCTTATTCGATCGATCGACGATCAATGGAATATGATTAATGTTATTTTGTCACGTGATATATAAATTTTAATAAAAAACATTGTATTAAATTAGTTATGTAGTTATATTTGGTACAGTAGACGGTAAAATGTCATGGTCCAAAAATGTTTGTCGTAATTATTTTATTACTCGTTTTTAGTTTGGTTTATTTCGAGTAATGTCCGGTTTCTGAGGTCTTCAGAAATGAAATGTGTCTCAATGTGATGGAATTAGAATGCTTGTTAAGCCCCGCGCGACACCGATTCGGAGTCAAACAATAGAAAATCAATTGTGTCTCATTAGCTGTCCTTGACCAATTTAGAATTAGTATGTATTATCGTAACTACGTATTAAGCTTATAACAGTTTCTAAGCAGAAAGGTCTGCTTATAAACTGTTATAAGCTTAATAATTACCTAATAAATAATTGTTTTTTTTTCACAATTATTTATTAATTATTAGGTACAAAAAAGCTCGTGACTGTCAGTTGTTTTTTAAACAAGTTGCTTACCTACTTATAATAATGAAACACGCAAGGTGCCATTTAAAGTCTATAATGCTTAACCTAAGTCAGAAACTTTATTTTATTCTAGAATTAGTTGTTGCTACCGTTAGCACATTTGTCAACTAAACAGCACACATCCTGGTTTATTTATGTGTCGTAAAAGCCTGATTGATTACGTGGAAGCGCAGATTTGTACGCAAAATGGATAATAATACATCACCCAAATGCAATTCCGAAAAGGAATTCCCATCACGTGTATGGGAAACGAACCATAACGGAGAATATTTCTTTCGGAGGAGGTATTAAAACAAACATTCCATAGATATTTACTATGGAAGATTTGTTATTGAATGCTATATACTTTTAGTACTTTTCTAAACTTAAAATATGATCGAAAGCATTTATTTTCACATCTGTCAACTCGAACTTTTTTAAAGAAAATAAAAATATGCTCTCATATTACTTTTCAAATTCTGTATAATGCGTATATTAAGAGGTTTTCAAAAGAAACTACTTCAATAATATTTTAAAAGAAGGTTGACGTTTATTGAAAGTATAAATAAAGATTATTCCAAGAGCATTCAATTAATATTTTATTTTTTTGAACTTCTAATTCTATACCCAAATGTTTTAACATATCTGACGATACCGCAGACATTCCGTACTTGCGTGGGAAGGCTGAAAGCGAAATTCAAATAAAGATTATTTACATTACAGTGGGAATGAGATTCTGCCATTTCCTTTGATACACTGTAACAAGGAAAATTTCAAACGTGAAATTTTGACGCTGTGTTCGTTTCAATCGGTATAAAAAAATGTATTTAGAGGGTCTCTCAAACGTAAGAAAAAAAAACTTTTTTTCTTCGAAGAAGGAAGAGTAAGAACAATAAAAGTAAATTGAAGTTGGATAGAATTTTCGCTTCGCGAGTTTTAGTGGCCGATTTGGCGTAACGAGTTTTTACCGCGTTTACAAGTTCGCAAGTTTTCGCAGCAAAGTTCACTAGCTACAGTTTTTGTACCGACTCGGACGATTGCAAGCTTGTCGAAGTTAGCTGTGTACATGCGACTGTATGGAACTTACTATTTCACCTATTTTGTACTGTTTTCTTTGATGACACCTTCGACAATTTCTCTCAGGCTCTTAATTAATGAGTCATTAGACATCCATTGCTTTTTGTTAAGATAACAATTATTTTGGGACTTTATTGTAATAGTACCTAAAGGAAAACAAATGAAGAAATATCGCTAGCGCTTTGTTTGACTTGTATCGTCTCAAACAAAGCTCTCTGACATTTAGACGTTGACTTTCTTTGTGTGTACAATTTTATCTCGATTGTTTTTCAAAACACTAAGTTACATTGTTTCATATTGCATTACATTTTCGGGAGGTACTTTCTTTTATTTCTGACAAGCTGCTTTACGTTGAACGGTACCTACCACTTGAAATAATAATATTGAAAATAAAAGTACTTATTTGGAGCCTTACTTATTACCTACATATTACTAAGCAGCTTAATGGGTTTTCCATTTGATTTTTTTAGTAGCAGTCCGGAGTCTGGATTTGTGCCCGGTTGATGACAATAAGCTCGCCCCTGTTACATGGGACTTAAATATAACTGGCAAAATGTGTGTGTACTATAGGTACACCACCGCCTAATCCTTCAGGGAACACACGCGTAGCTTCACTCTGTTCTTCACTAAACTAGACGCATAGCCTATAAGTCATAATGCTCTATAATGTCCCACTGCTAGGAAACAAATGAAATGAAATTGTTTATTCTGTAAATAGGATATGCGAAAATCACTTTTACACGTAACATTAAAAAAAAAATAAGCTAGATGGAGTCTACATTTCCTATCTGACTACCCCTGAGAAGAAATGGCGAAACAAACTCAAGGGTCAAAGTCTCTTTTAAAGTCCAGACATAATCTTGGTCAGATCATGTGAGGACCCTGTAGATCCATGTCTGAAATGGTCTTTTGAGGAAAGAACCACACAAATTTGAGTGGACCTGTCCAGTCAGTGCAAGCATTTGTCAGTAATCGTGTAGCTCAACTCAAAACTTAAGGAGCTCAACGACTCGACAAACAATACCAAGGAAAGGATATTTGGGTTGGCCGCACAAAGTACTCAAAATGCCAGACCATCATTAAAACTAAGAGAAAAAAAAACAACAAGAAATAAATAAAAATGACCCACATAGTGCTCACATTCACAATAATTAAAGTAATCTAATACTTTTCAAGGGACATAGATACAGGCCTCCTCTCTGTGATAGGGAGCGGGCCGTAATCCGCCATGCGGGCCCTGTGCGGGTTGATAGATGTCACATGTCTTCGAATTTTTGGTCCTAGGACATGTCGGATATTTTCCTTCACCGTTTTGCGAAACCAACATGTCCTAGAACCAAAACAATTCAAAGACATGTTTTCCAATTGTTTCGATTCTAGGACATGTCGGTTTCCTCACGATGTTTTCCCTCACCGTTTTAAGAGCAGTGGTGATAAAATAATTTACACAAAGTAAAGCATCTGTCTGGGTTCGAACCTACGACCTACAACAAATAAGTCGCGGCCGTTACCACTGCTCTACTGACTGTACGCATAATTACACTAAAATAGATAGAAATACAGTTGACCTGTGGGGGAGCAGTGGTGGCCCAGTAGGTTGTAGGTTTAAACCCACTATACTTTGTCTTAAGTATGTCATCACCGCTGCTCTCAAAACGGCGAAGGAAAACATCGTGAGAAAACCGACATGTCTTAGAACCAAAAATTCAAACACATGTGCCTACCACCAACTCGCACTGGGCCCGCATGCTGGATTACGGCTCACTCCCTCTCTTAGAGTGCCCCAGCAGTAGGAACGTTATAAAGAAGGTTATGCTCGCGAAGGAGGAGGCAGGACGGTTGAGGAAAAGGCAGACTTCGCGCCCTCTCGCCCCTAGCCGCCGCAGGAGACGCCCTGGACGTCGGGAATCGCGGGCGGATTTCCGGCTACCGTAGGTGCGGGCTTGCGGACGCTGAGCAATGGGTAGCTCACCGTCCGGTAAGGATCAGGCCCGGGTCGACGGCGCGTCGTATTCCACGCGCGCCTCAAAGAGATGTCGTCAGCACAATGTAGGGGTCCACTAGGGCCGATGCCTGCTGGGGTCGCGGGAAGGTACTAATGGGTCACCGAGGCCCCCGCAACACAGGCAACGGAAGGAATACGGGTGGGTTTTAGTCAGTAAGAGTCTGACACACCCTCCGGCTCCGCCCAGAGCGGGAGAAGTTATTTAATGATTTCACACCCAAAAAAAAAAACCTGTCACTTCTTGTCTACACACTTCCGTCCCTTTTCACGAAATCACTTCCACAGTAAGCGACAGGAAAGATGTTGCACATCAAAAAAGGCGTAAATATTTGTCGAATATCTTCAGCAACGTCGCATAATACGTATACGGCCTCTAATGTTTTATTCTCTTTAATCTGCAAGAGTGGCTCCTAAATATTCACTTTACTGTAAATACCTAAATCACTGAACCGGAAATATGTATGTGCAAGTCGCGCCATCCAAAATTGGACAATGATATTCATTTGCAAATAAGAGTAAATACGGTTCGAGTATTTTATGATAGGAATGAGCAGGTTATATTGATAAAATATTTCGTGGTATTTACTCCTCATTATACATACATACATACATACATAAACTTACGCCTTCTTCCCATGGGGGTAGGCAGAAACTATAGAACGCCACCTGCTACGCTCCTTACATACTCCTTTTGCTTCGTTTACGTTCGTACATCTGGTCATACACGCACGCCGGTTGCGAATACAACGCACCTGAACTTTTTGAAGAACATTACCAATGAGGTCACTATACCCAAATAACATCAGCAATCCCCTCCCGGCGTTTCCACTCACATCTGCCATGGGGGTAGGTAGAAACTATAGAACGCCGCCTGCTACGCTTCGTTTACGTTCATACATTCAGATGTATGAACGTAAACGAAGCGTAGCAGGCGGCGTCGACGGGTCAGGTGCGTGGTACTACGCACCTGACCTTTGTGAAGAACATCACCAATGACGTTGCTATGTCTTCCTAGGGCGTTTCCACACACATCTGCCTTGTAAATACCTTTTGTTTCATTCATTCTCTCAACATGACCAAACTATCTATGTAAGCATACTGTGTTAAATTTTTGTCACTACATCTCCTTTTAAACCACACCGTTGCCTTATCACATCATTTCTTCTCATTATAACTTATTTTAAAACAAAAACGATCATTTTGATGTATCAATTTTATTATTGGAGAGTTTATAATATTGATCCATTTTCGTTTTTTCAAAATATTAGCATTGCCAGTGGCTTCACCCGCGTGGATGTCGCGAAATATCCTAAGGGAAAGTACCACCACGATTCCTGGTAGAAAAAAAGTATTCTATGTGTATGTCATTTGGAAGACACCATTCAGCTGTTTTTGCTTGATTGAGTCAAACATCGAAACATTCAAAATACACGAAATTTCACATTTATAATATTACTAGCTGTGCTCCGCGGTTTCACCCGCATAAGATCGATTCCGTGGGAATATAGGGATATATAGTTCCTAAACCCTTTGTCCTAATTCAGGCCATGATCTACCCATGTGCTAAATTTCATCCAAATCTGTCCAGCCGTTTTAGCGTGAAAGCGTCGGGGCAATTGCGTAACACACTGACAGTAGCAATGGGTATAATTTTGACAGTTCTACAACATTCATTGCGTTATTTACGTTGTTAGGCAGACAATTTTTTCGAACATATGAAGCAATGGATTAGCAATATACTTCAAAATCATTCAGATTGTGATTCAAACTGTGTTACGCAATTAGTGTGCGTAACAAACAAACTGAAAAAGATAGTAGAACTAGCTGCGGCCCGCGGCTTCGCCCACGTGGCGAGTGACTCACGTTAGTTTAGTTTTCAGTGCGAAGTAGTCCGTATCCGTGGCGTTTATAATAAATACCCTGGTAGTTGGTGGCCGTTCAAAATCAAAAATTAAAATCAAAATATTTTATTTCAAGTGTGATAGCTCAACTAATATGCATGACATAAATATAAGGTGTCGTTTTGCATCCTCGTCAAACTTCAGGAGGCTGCTATGAAAGATGTATAATAATCAAATAAAATTACGATACCTGCTCAATAATTAATACGTACTTGTTTTTTTAGTTATTTAAGTTTGACAGTATTTTAGAACACACCACTTTCACAGAACAGAATCACCCCGTTGCGTATGCGGTAGAGTGTGTGTAAAAGGGCAACTACAGTGCGGTATCACACGGGCCGCGTTCTAACATGCGTGTCCCACACATGCCGATATCCGAAAATTAGAAAAAAAAGACCTATTTATTTTATTATTGATTTGTGTCGAGCATCATTAGCATAGTTACCTCCTTGAATTTGACGAGGATGCAAAACGACACCTTGTATAATTTATAGCCTACAACACTCAGAAATAATGTAGCTTTCTACCAGTGTTTTTTTTAAGGCATGTATTTAACGCGGCGACAACCTAATCTGATTTAGGGTTTTAAAAACAATTAAAATGGGTAGCAAAAATAATAGGTTGGCAGCTACAGTGAAGTAGCATTTTAAGTATAAAGTAGCAGCTTAATAATCAATTGTTAGCTTTGTTTTAAGTTAAAGTAGCATCGATTTTTTGTTTTGGTAACTGAGAGTCACCAACAACCGAGGGGATCGCTCGCCTTCGCGCGTTAGTGGTCACTGTTCTAACCTAACCTAACCCAAATGATTTCATACTTAAAATGCTACTTCACTGTAGCTGCCAACCTAGTTTTTATGCTACCCATTTTATTTTTTTAGTAGCAAATAGTTAGTCGCCCTTTAAGTTGTTAGTCGCCTGGAAATTAATTAGTCTTTTTTAATACTTACAAACAAACAAATGTTACCTTTTTATAATATTATAATGGTTTATCAAATAATCATAAAAAAAAAAATATATAATATTAATAATTGTTCCTTGCGAAGCATGTGTGGTGTGACTATAAATGATCGGCTGAAAGATGATGTGATAAGGCAACGGTACGGTTTGAAAGAAGGTGTAGTGACAAAAATTTAAAAGAGTATGTTTTGGATGGTTTGGTCATTTTGAGAAGATGAATGAAAGGCGACTAACAAAAGGTATTTACAAGGCAGATGTGTGTGGAAACGCCCTAGGAAGACATAGCAACGTCATTGGTGATGTTCTTCAAAAAGGTCAGGTGTGTAGTACTACGCACCTGACCCGCCGACGCCGCCTGCTACGCTTTGTTTACGTTCATACATCTGGATGTATGAACGTAAACGAATCGTAGCAGGCGGCGTTCTATAGTTTCTACCTACCCCCATGGTAAGAAGACGTGATTTTATGTGTGTGTATGCATGTATCAAAAAATAATCTCAACTAATTACGAAATAAATCGAATCCCTGACCACTCCTAATTTATTAGCCAAACAACTATTGTCACTGCCTGAAACAAGAAAATAAAATCAGCGAGCCGTAAGTACATTCGCGTTCAAAATCATCATTTAGTAACATCTAATGGTAAATGGTTGCACATAATGTAAATTAGCATTACGGATATGTTCGTTGGGCATTGCCCAATCCTAGGTGTGCCTATGTTCGGGCAATTCCATCTCGGCTACAGTAGCACGAGCACCACCACAAACTCCGGTAATTGGAAGCACTGCGCTCGGATATTGCTTTTTGATGTTATGAAACAACAAATTTTCTGTAGAGAAAATTTGGTATTTTATATGCTAGTAGCAGCTGTTTTATTGACATTTTCGTATTGAAGAGAAATGTTAATGAGATCTGGTAGGAAAGTGAAATGAGAATAATGTTTTTTATAGACAAATACATTCATACTTTGACATCTTACTCTTTGATACACTGACACTGAACGATACTTTGACATCTTAAATAAATTTTAATCTTAATGCTATTATTTTTAACGGACATGTCTCATCTCAATTGTAATTGTAATCATTTAATTAGTAATTAAACATCCCAGCGCTGATTTGCTGGATTCGTTTTCTCCTCTACTGATCGTTATTTTCCCACTACCGATCATTATTTCTCCTGACAAAGTTTATTCTGTTTATATATATAAATATGTATTTATTTTTGTATTGTATAGTTATTTTCGTGTTATCAATCCCATATGTTGCACCTGCAATGTTTCTTCTATGCGTCACCCTAAGGTTGACTGGTGGTGGACTCAGGCATTAAGTCCGCCTATAAACGGTATTTTTTTTACTTGTGCATAAAGTTTTAAAAAATAAATTAATTAATAATTATGCAATCAAACATGTTAATACTCACCAAATAATCTCTCTCCTGTAATAGATGTTTGTGTTTAGGTTCATACTATATTACTATATAATATAATATAATATATAATTTATATAATTATATTTTATATATAATAATCATATTTGTCTGTAACTCTGTCTGTCCGTATGTTACATTTTCACGCATAAAACACTGAACGGATTTCAATAAAACTTGGCAAGGAGAAATATGGCATCATGGGGAAGGACATATAGTCCCCGTAGAGCGAAAAGTCATTAAGTCGAAAATGACCAAAATGAGATACAAGGCCTCAAGGAAAAAAAAACGTAACTTTCATTTGACATTAGATATTTCTGAATGTATGATTTTATCTCATTGGTATTTTATTCAGGCTTATGTTTTAATATAAATTATTAAAAGAAAATCATTTGTTTTAAAGATAATTAGGAAAAACGAAAGTAATTATTTTTTACCATTGAATCATTTAGTTTCAAAGTAAGTTAGTGATTTTTCGATCTGAGTTAGGGATATTTCGCCCATCTTTAAAATAATTTGATAGAATTTAAATTGATTAGAGCAGTGGTGGCCCAGTGGTTATGACTTACGAGTTGTAGATCGTAGGTTCGAACCCAGACAGGCGCTTTAATTTGTGTAATTTCATCACCACTGCTCTCAAAACGGTGATGGAAAACATCGTGAGGAAACCGGCATGTCTTAGAACTAAAAGTTCAAAGACATGTGACATCTACCAACTCACAGAGAGGAGGCCTGTGTCCCAGCGGTCGGAACATTATAGGCTGATTATGTAAATTGAATTGTAACTTCTTTCTGAGAGCAACATAATATTCTAAAAATAATTACTAAGTATTTTATCGCTCCTAGTAGTCATAATTGTGGATAAGAAAATAAATCATTAGCTACTCGTATCTATCAGCTACAGCAAGAAAGAGCCTTATGTAAGCGGGCACGCCCTTTATGCCTGGAGGCTTTTATTTAGGTATTAAGTTCTATTTACGTTTTTTTATATTGTAATTTTTATCTGCTTGAGTACAGTTTGTTCATTGTTTTGTTGGTATACTGGCGTGTGCTAGCTAATATATGGCAAGTGTGTAATTTAATCCAATTTTTTGTGTTTCGTAATGTTAATTACTTTGCATACGATTTGTATAGAATCAAGATTATATAACTAAACAGACGTGCTGCTGGGGAGTTTGTTCCACCACTTCTTCTTCCCAGCTAAAGTACTAGGAAGTGGTGAAGGGCGGGCATTTTTGGGGGACTGTCTTATGTAACTATGACGTTCGAAAAGTGCTGATTTTCAGCCTAGTTTGAATAAATGACTTTTGATTTTGATTAAAATATAACTAAGTTTACTTATGTATTGTGTCTTGCTGATTTTAGGTAGTCATAAAATAATTAGTTAAGTAACTTTGGTATTTGTTCCTCAAACTGTAAGCTTCAACATGATAACATGATATGTTTTCGCACAAGCTAAAACGTAAACTATATTATATAGCTTATTGAAATTATAGTTAACAGACAAGACGAAAAGAACAAAAAAAAGATAAGAAAAAGTTAAATGTTAAGATGACTGAATAATAGTAATGGTCTAATTCTGTTCGCAAATATTGTTTTGAAACTAATTCGTTATTTTCCAAATAACACTTATTATTTCCAGTAGTCAAGATTGTTTGTTGGCACATTATATATTTATTAGGAAAAATGGCACGTGGATGTAGAGAGGCCATATTCCGTATCTTGAAGTAACATTAGGTCTTTATTTCGTTAAAATCGAATAACCCAGTCAAAAGTTATTACAATAAAATTTAAAGTGATAAAACAACCTTTCTATCATGTAGGTTTTACGCGGGCAATAGTGTAGGTATTACAGATAATTGGTCATAATATTAAAATTATTATTATTATTTTGATTAGGTAAGACATTTAGAATCCTAAAAACCTGTTTCATGTATTTTGTAAACCGGACAACCGTGAATAGGACTCGCGCCCTGAGGGTTCCGTCTCAAAGCTGTGCTCGCTCGGCTGCCCGAATTTCCAATTCCGGATTGAAGGGTAAACTTACTTTTCAGTTGAAAAAAGAACTTTTGAGTTGTTGAGAGTGGAGTGGACCGATTTGAATGAAATACAGACTAAATGTTACTTCTCGACGGATTGAAGAACAAACTTAACTTTGCAGTTGATATATATAACTATAAATTAAAAATTTTCGGTTTTTTTTCTTTACTCGAACTGTAAAACCATGCTTCTCGCGAAAGTCATGATTCTAGGTTAACGGGAAGTACCATATAGGCTTTGATTTATTTACAAGAGTCAACGCATGTTGCATAAATGGCCGTACATTTTTATTGAGTTGAATTGGAAGTTTGATTTGCTTAAACATAACTCCAAGGGACCGTATATCTAAGTTTGTGATATCTATTTCAACTTAATACCTCCAGGCTTTCCTAAGAAAAAGGGTCTTGACAGACAAAGAAAGCATACTATAAGGGTTCGAATGTTTCATTTTAAGGTATGGAACACTAAAAAAGATTATTTGAATTGATTATCTCTGCCTGTCTGTCTGTTACCTTTTCATGCCGTAACAACACACGATTAAGATAAGAGGCCATGTTCGGACATAGGATACAAGAATCCCGCTAGCGAAACGTTCCTGTGGCGAAGCCGTGGGCAGACGTTATCTTGACAAATAAATGATTATAATTATGATTAGGTATAAAATAAGAAAACTTTATATT
This sequence comes from Atethmia centrago, assembly GCA_905333075.3. Lineage (NCBI taxonomy): Eukaryota > Metazoa > Arthropoda > Insecta > Lepidoptera > Noctuidae > Atethmia > Atethmia centrago. Next base: position 20,360,685 of record HG995374.1, on the reverse strand, counting down.
CACAGACTTTTAATAATAAAGTAATATTATCATTTGTAAGTAAAAAGTCAATGCTTATTTGGTACTTAAGAAGCATTCATAGCAACTCAATAATTGGTTAAGTGGCGTAAGTACATAAAGCATGTCTTTGTGAACATTCTTGTTTCAATTCATCTAAGTGAGTCAGAGTGAAGTCAACAAACTGTTAAAGATCATTTTAGGGACACAACATTTATTTTATAAATAAGGGTTCATGTGCATTTTTTTTAGTGTATAATAATCTGTAGCATTTCTTTTTACTCTGTTCTTGTTTTTTTTTAACTCTTACCAAATCACTTGCTAAATCACCGCTTTTTCCAACAATTATTGTTTGAACATCATTATTAAAAACTGATTGAAAAATCATATATGTTATTTATTACCTCGGCTATACTCGTATAATTAACCCAAATTTCAAATGAAAAACCTCTTAACCAGTTAAGCCCCGCACGACACCGATTCTGAGTCAAACAATAGAAAAACAATTGTGTCTCATTACCTGTCCTTGACCAATTAAGATGATTTAAAATAAGAATTTCGGATTATTTTAAGTATTCAAATAATCAAATCAATGCACTCAATTTGTAAATGGCACTACAAATTGGCATCCACAGGTATGTTTTCTGATCCACTTGTTTACATTTTCATCAGATCATTTTTGGAACAGACTATACATGCCCTTTGTGGAAAATCTGTGTCATATTTGACACTGAGGGGTTAACGTCCCCATGCTCGTCCTATTTATGCTTACGTGTTGGCTACAAAGTCTAGGCCACCCAGCTGGGACACTTGTATCACAATTTGTTGCATGTTTTCAATGTTAGATTAAGTCTTGTGTGACGTCATGGAGATGTGGACAGTGCATTACTGGTTTAAGGATGTAGACTATATACTATAGAATTCATGATCAAGTGGCCAGTCCAAACATGTTCCTGATATTTTACTATTTAACGAGCTTGCACTTAGGTTGAAAGTTCATTTGCGTTTTGAAATTCGTTGGAGCTTGAACGATAATAACTCATGTAAGTACTCGTTTATTTCAAGAGATTACAAAGCTATTACATAGCTAATAAGTGAAGTAAAGTGACTGAAAAAGAATTTACAAAATGCTGAGCACCCTACGCGAGTTAATAGCGTAAGCATACAATATCTGCAGTTTACGAAAAATTAACAGGGTAAGTACCAAACAGTTTATTCGGCACAGCGCATCAGCATTGCCATACAGTGGGGCATACATTGTGGTTTTTTATTTAGGTAGTTTCTTATTTTTTATTTGCAGGATTACTGAGAGTTTTATGAAGGCGGACACGAAAAAAAAAATGCAGACAATACAGTTTGGACTACTTGAAGTTCGGATTTATTACATCTTCATTAAATCAACACTTGCCGATGTGTCTCATATGTGAAAAAGTATTCAGTAACGATGCCATGAAGCCTTCAAAAATGGATGACCACTTATCAAGAGTACATGCTGACAAAAAAAGTAAGCCCTTGTCATTTTTTCAAGCACTTAAAGAAAAACTAGACAAAAGGCCATCCATAAGATCGATGTTTGCGTCATCATCTATTAAAGACGATGATGGTTTACGAGCGTCCTATAATATATATTTACTAATAGTGAAGTCGGGGAAACCCCACACAATTGGAGAGCAGCTTATCTTACCAGCCATTCCATGGAAGAACATTCATGTTTCTGTTGCGACTGATGGTGCACCGTCTACGGTTAATCGTCATCGGGTTTTATAGCTCACTTAAAGCGACAACAGCCTGACGTACTGGTCATTCACTGCGTGATTCACATACAGCATTTAGAAGCAAAAAAAGCTGAGTCCTAGATTGCATAAGTCTTTACAATATATAATAAATGCTATCAACAAGATTCGAAGCAATTCTTTGAACTCTCGGTAATTTGCTCAGCTATGTGAGGAAAACGACGAAGTCTTTACTCGATTACTTCTGCACACTGAAGTTCGCTGGCTATCAAGAGGCTCTTGCTTAGAAAGATTTTCAGCCATTTTTGAATCTGTGTTGGAGTTTTTACAAGAAAAAGATCCGAATTTGAAAGAAAATCTGAACAATTGTAAAACAGATATTCATTACTTGACTGATATCTTTGGAATGTTCAACAAAGTTAATTTGCAGCTGCAGGTTGACGATCTTAACTTGATTAAAACAAAATCAATAATATCGGCCTTCGTGGGTAAACTAATCCTTTATAAACAAAATTTAGGCAGAAAAGAATATTCGCAGTTTCTGCATTTGTCAAAATTACCAGAAATGCTTAGATGATGACATTTTATTATATGTCACTCACTTGGACGCACAAGGATTTTACGGAGAGGTTTGAGGATCTTTTAAATTTACAAATTCCTCAATGGATAATAAATCCGTACAATACCACAGCCATAGAAGAAGCCAATGTGATAATGCAAGAAGAGTTGATTACCATCAGCACAGACGAAGAGCTTAAGCAGAAGTTCAAGCAAGGCTATCAGAAGTTCTGGTTGCAACGCAACATTGAAACACAGTATCCCACATTGTGGAACATTGCTGAAAAATACCTTATCGCTTTTCCATCATCATACCTAGTTGAAAAAGCTTCAGTGTGGTAACAAACATTTTGACGAAACAAAGAAACCGCTTGAAAATCAACGAACGTGGAGATTTAAGGCTGCAACTCATCAATATTGAACCGGATGTAGCTAGATTGGTAGATAGTCACCAGGTTCATCCATCACACTGAATGTTTTATTTTCTCTTTGCGAATTAATACTTTTTTAAATATAATTTCCTACCAACTTAAGATTCTTTAAGTACCTAATTTGTAATAATCATTATAAATTAAACTTGATATTTACTGAATTGTATGTCTTTTTATTTTGTTAAATTTTGATGAGAAAATGAAGTCAACTTTACTCACATAACCAAGTGCAAAGTTTTCCAATTGGTACCTTAGTACCTAGGTATTTTTTATCAATATGAAAAAAGTAAAGATAGGCCCCTTATTAATAATAGTCTGCTAACTTAAAGCAGTCAGAATGAAAAATAACACTCTGTAGCAGCTGTTTTAAGTTAGCGGACCATTATGAATAAGGGGGTTGATAATAAAAGTTCGCCGTCGCCACCGTGGCCGCTGCGGCAGGCCCTTCTCAGGGGGCTGGGAAGGAGGCCCAAGAGGGGGCTGACATGGAGTGCCATTAATGGCCCCATTACGCCTCCTCCAGGCGAACATCAACCACTGCGCCGCCGCTCAGGATCTGTTGCTCCAGAGCATGGCGCAGTGGTCGATTAACATCGCCGTGGTCACTGAGCCGTACTTTGTCCCACCCAGGGATGACTGGGTGGAGGACCTGAGCGGTTCAGTGACCCTAATTTCGTCGGCCGCCGCCGGTACTCCGTCCCTCGAGGCCGTCAAGAGAGGACGGGGTTGCGTAGCAGCACGGTTCGGGGAGATTGTCGTGGTAGGGGTCTACTTCTCTCCGAACCGAACTCTTGCCGAGCTCCACAACTCCCTTGCGGAGTTGAGAGACGTCGTCGTCGGGTTTGGTTCCCTCCCCGTGTTCGTCCTCGGGGACTTCAATGCCAAGAATTTGGCTTGGGGTTCCCGGTTAACGGACACACGGGGCAGGATGGTGGAGGACTGGGCTCTGGAGACAGGCCTGGTCGTCCTAAACCGGGGTTCTGTCCCCACGTGTGTGCGGATGCGGGGTGAATCAGTGGTGGACATCTCGTTCGCTAGCCCCGCTCTGTCGCCGCGTGTAGTTGACTGGCGTGTCATAGAGGGGGTGGAGACCTATTCCGATCACCGGTATATCCGGTTCGACGTCTCCGCCCAGACCTCGGACGCGCCGGTCCGACGGGCCCCGAGTGGTCCGCGGTGGGCGCTGAAGCAGCTGGACCGGGAGCTCCTCCTGGAAGCCTCGATCGTGCAGGCCTGGGTGTCACCACCGGACAGGCCTGCCGACATCAACGACGAGGCGGAGTGGTTCCGGGAGGCCATGTCCGACATATGTGACGTGGCAATGCCCCGGGTCCAGCCTGGACGTGCTTCGCGCCAGGTGTACTGGTGGTCGCAGGAGCTGACGGCTCTGCGCACTGCGTGCGTGGCTGCGCGACGCCGGTACACCAGGCACCGCAGGCTCCGTATCAAACCTCCGGATACGGAAGCCATTCAGGCGGAGCTGTACGAGGGGTACAGAGCGGCGAAGACCGCCCTCCAAGCGGAGATCCTGCGGGCCAGGGGGTTGGCCCGCGAGGAGTCACTGGGGACTCTGGACAGGGACCCGTGGGGACGCCCGTACAAAGTGGTGCGGGATAAACTCCGCCCATGGGCTCCCCCGCTGACGCAGAGTCTCCGGCCCCAGCTTGTGGAGGACGTGGTGAGCACTCTGTTCCCTTCGCGAGGGGAACACTCCTCCCCACCTATGGCTCCGCCTACTGCGGTGCCTGATGCGGACCACACCGCCGACGACGACGACGATGCTCCGGAGGTGACCGAGGGAGAAATGAGAGCGGCGGTACGCAGGCTTAATGCCAAAAATACCGCCCCAGGACCCGACGGCCTACCTGGGAAGGCCTGGGTCCTGGCCTTGGAGGCTCTCGGGCCTCGACTTAGGGGGCTCCTAAGCGCATGCATGGAGAGGGGCCAGTTCCCGCTTCGCTGGAAGACGGGAAAACTGGTCCTCATAAAGAAGGCAGGGCGCCCTGCGGACTCTCCATCCGCTTATCGGCCCATCGTGCTGCTCGACGAGGTGGGCAAGCTCTTTGAAAGAGTCATTGCAGACCGCCTCGTCGGCCAGCTGGTGCGGGTGGGGCCGGATTTGGCGGAGAGCCAGTTTGGTTTCCGCAGAGGGCGCTCTACGGTGGACGCCATCATGCGTGTGCGAGCCCTGACGACGGGGAATGCTGTTGCCCAGGGTGGGGTCGTCTTGGCGGTGTCCCTAGACATCGCCAATGCCTTCAATACCCTGCCCTGGAGTTGCATCAGGGAGGCACTCCGGTATCACCGGATGCCGACCTACCTCTGTCGTGTGGTCGAGGCCTATTTGACGGACAGGGCCGTCATCTACCCCGGTCACCAGGGAGTGTGGAACCGGCAAGAGATGTCGTGCGGTGTCCCACAGGGATCGGTCCTGGGGCCGCATCTGTGGGACATCGGATACGACTGGGTGCTGCGCGCCGACCTCCCTAGCGGCGTCAGCGTAGTGTGCTACGCTGACGACACGTTGGTCCTGGCGCAGGGGAGGTCGCACCAGGCGGCGGCCGAATTAGCGGCACGCGGGGTTGCGACAATCGTCGAAAGGATCCGGCAATTGGGACTCGAGGTGGCCCTGCACAAGTCCGAGGCCATGTGTTTTCATGGTCCTCGGAACGCGCCACCGTTGGGGTCCCAAATAACGGTAGGAGGGGTTTCTATCGGCGTCGAGTCGACGATGAAGTACCTGGGACTCGTCCTCGACAGCCGGTGGAACTTCGTGGAGCATTTCCGACGTTTGGCTCCCAAACTGGAGCGGGCGGGCGCTGCATTGAAGCGGCTCCTGCCCAATCTAGGGGGTCCAAACGCCTCCTGCCGGAGGCTCTACGCGGGGGTCGTGCGGTCCATGGCCCTCTACGGGGCTCCTGTATGGGCGCGCTCTCTGGCGCTGCGGCCAGCCCGCCGGTTGAGCGCGGCCCAAAGGGTCATGGCCATCCGGATGGTCCGAGGATACCGCACGGTCTCCTGTGAGGCAGCGAGCCTCCTTGCCGGATTGCCGCCATGGGATCTGGAGGCAAAAGTCCTCGCGCACGTATGGGAGTGGCGCGAGGAGGCGAAACGCCGGGGCGTAAGCCCGCTGCCGCGAGAAATCGCGGCACAGCGGACGGAGCTCCGGCGGGATCTCATGGCGTCATGGAAAGTACGGTTGTTGCAACCCAGTGCTGGGCACGCCACGATTGCGGCGATAAGTCCCCTCTTTGAGGAGTGGCTGGAGAGGCGCCACGGCGTCCTCACCTTCCGCGTGACGCAGGTCCTCACCGGACACGGCAGCTTCGGGAGGTTCCTGTGTCGGATAAGGCGGGAGGAAACGTCCGGGTGTCACCACTGTGTTGATCGCCTGGAGGACACGGTGGAGCATACGGTGGAGGTCTGCCCGGCTTGGGCAGAGCACCGCCGTGTCCTCGTGGAGGCGATCGGCGGCAGAGACCTCTCGCGTCCGGCCCTGGTTCAGGCCATGGTACGGAGCGAGAGGGCATGGGCAGCCGTCACCTCCTTCTGCGAAGCAGTAATGCTCGCAAAGGAGGAGGCGGGACGGTTGAGGGAAAGGCAAGTTTCGCGCCCTCTCGCCCCTAGCCGCCGCAGGAGACGCCCAGGGCGTCGGGAATCCCGGGCGGATTTCCGGCCACCGTAGGCGCGGGCTTGCGGACGGTGAGCAATGGGTAGCTCACCGTCCGGTAAGGACCAGGCCCGGGTCGACGGCGCGTCGTATTCCACGCGCGCCTCAAAGAGATGTCGTCAGCACTAAAGTAGGGGTCCACTAGGGCCGATGCCTGCCGGGGTCGCGGGAAGGTACTTATGGGTCACCGAGGCCCCCGCAACACAGGCAACAGGAAGGAATACGGGTGGGTTTTAGTCAGTAAGAGTCTGACACACCCTCCCGCTCCGCCCAGAGCGGGAGAAGTTATTTGATGATTTCCAACCCTAAAAAAAAAAAAAAAAGTATCCCACATTGTGGAACATTGCTGAAAAATACCTTATCGCTTTTCCATCATCATACCTAGTTGAAAAAGCTTCAGTGTGGTAACAAACATTTTTACGAAACAAAGAAACCGCTTGAAAATCAACGAACGTGGAGATTTAAGGCTGCAACTCACCAATATTGAACCGGATGTAGCTAGATTGGTAGATAGTCACCAGGTTCATCCATCACACTGAATGTTTTATTTTCTCTTTGCGAATTAATACTTTTTTAAATATAATTTCCTACCAACTTAAGATTCTTTAAGTACCTAATTTGTAATAATCATTATAAATTAAACTTGATATTTACTGAATTGTATGTCTTTTTATTTTGTTAAATTTTGATGAGAAAATGAAGTCAACTTTACTCACATAACCAAGTGCAAAGTTTTCCAATTGGTAACTTAGTACCTAGGTATTTTTTATCAATATGAAAAAAGTAAAGATAGGCCCCTTATTAATAATAGTCTGCTAACTTAAAGCAGTCAGAATGAAAAATAACACTCTGTAGCAGCTGTTTTAAGTTAGCGGACCATTATGAATATGGGGGTTGATAATAAAAGTAGGTAATTTGGCCATGAGGGTCTTCGGTAACAGTTCATTTTGGAAAAGGGGCCACTTGTCCAAAATAGTTTGGGGATCCCTGATTTAGACGGACTCTCCTCACTGAAATATCTTTCAGATTTGATTGTTCTCTGGACCCTAGAAATAAAATTGCTTGACAAGATTGTGATTTTTCGTGCTTGTCAAGCAATTGTGAATGACTAGGGACCCCATTAGGACTGCGAGAGAATTCGGTCGTAAAGCGATCGCTATCTATGTATGTTGAGACTGCAGCCCCAGAAAGCGGACTAGTATCGCTACCGAGCGTGACAGCGATATAGCTTATATCTCCTGTCCTTTAGTCGTAATCTCGGTAATCTACTACCTACTTTACAGTAATAGTAGATAACTTAGGTACATTCGTGGAACCTCCGCCGCCTGGTCTATTCCACAATAGTATAATATACACAAATCAAGACAAGACATAACAAGCTCAAACATAATTACCAACAACAACAGCTAATGTCTAATAATTATTCGGTTTATTCGTCTAATTGATACCTAACCTAAATTATTAATAGGTATATACAATATTGAACTACTCCGCAGTACCTACGAGTACCTACATTAATTTAACCAATTGAATGCTTACGATACTAAATATTTAGACTGGTAACCTATTTAAAATGACGAAACACGTTTAGGTTAATTAAGCAGTTAATTACACCGGCAGTGAAGGAAAACAGCGTGAGGAAACTGGCATGTCCTAGAACCATAAAATTCGAAGATACGCACTGGGCCCGCGTGGTGGATTACGGCCCACTCCCTCTCACAGAGAAGAGGCCTGTGTCCGAGCAACATGGGCACATTATAGGTTGATTATGCTATGCAGATTACTGAGTATAAAGCCTCATAAAAGGAATGCAATTTCCTCTCCAAGTCTGTACTGTACAGCTCAACACTCCAAAATATAATGTCCCAGCAAACAGTATTCGATTCACTTGACAGCTCTGTGTCCATGTTACAAAAGTGGGGCAAAGCGCGCGAATTTTAAGTCAAATGTGGACATTAAACTTTTATAAAATGGTTACTATTTATTACATTAATTATTAATGTTTTTTATATGGATTCAAGTTAATTTCTAGCTATTTAATCATACGAGTAATACAGTATCATCTTTTTTCTAGTCAAATTACAGTTACTAGTCAAGTTGCGTACTAATAAAATCTTATACTCACAAAAAAAAAAAAAAAAAAAATAGTTATGTTTAAGTCCCATGTAATAAGGGGCGAGTCTATTGCCCCAACTTCGCACAACTCAGACTCCGAGCTGCTACTGAGAATTTCCAGATGGAAAAACCAGATAACACTTTGCTCGAACTGAGAAATACTAAGAATCGCACCTGCAGGACTCAAGCTCGGTGGTGGCGTTTGCGATTACTAGATTAATAATAATAATAATAACTCGAACTCGACGCCCTGGATAGGAGGGTCCGTACACTGTTAACCGCAAACCGGATGCATCACCCACGATCATCGGTGATAAGACTGTACATCCCGCGGAAGTGCGGGGGTCGAGGCTTTTTAAATGCAAAGACCCTTCACAACCGCGAGATATGCAGTCTCAGGGAATATTTTTTGAAAGCCGAAGTGGGTATGCACCGTGATGTGGTCGCAGTGAACAAGGGGCTCACCCCACTTTCCATGGCTAAAGAGATCTGGTGCAAACCTGTAGTACTTACCACGGATGACCGCAAGGAGATATGGCAAAACAAGGAGCTACACGGGCGCTTCTATCGGGCTCTTCATGAGCCCGATGAAGATTTCTTAGCATCCGTATCCTGGCTACGTTTTGAGGACCTTTTCGGGGAAACTGAAGGTTTTGTCTGTGCAATTATGGACGAAGTTATCTTGACGAATAACTACCGGAGACATATTATGAAGGACGGGACGGTTGACGTGTGTCGGGCATGCCACCGTCCGGGTGAGTCTATCAGACATATTATCTTTGGTTGTTCTCGTCTGGCTAACGGCGAGTACTTACACAGACATAACCAAGTGGCTAGGATTATTCACCAGCAACTTGCTTTGAAATATAAACTTGTGAAGTCTGAGGTACCGTATTACAAGTATGTGCCGGACCCAGTTCTCGAAAATGACCATGTCACGTTGTACTGGGATCGGTCTATTATTACTGACAGGACTATTGTTGCCAATAAGCCTGATATAGTGGTGATAGATCGATTAGCGCGCCGCGCAATGATAGTCGATGTTACCATTCCACATGACGATAACCTCGTGAAAGCTGAGAAAGAGAAACAAATAAAATATCTCGACTTAGCGCACGAGGTTGTTGACATGTGGAATGTGAACTCGGCTGTCATTGTACCGGTTGTCGTTAGGGCCAATGGCCTGATGGCCGAAAGTCTCAACCATCATCTCTCGAGGCTCTCGGTAAGCGGCTGGATCAAGGGCCTGATTCAGAAGGCAGTACTCCTCGATACGGCTCGCATTGTGAGGAAGTTCCTGTCTCTGGAGCCCTAACCACCGGTAACTTGGACCCTGCTCCCGATACCGGCGGACCACTATTTTATATACTTTTAAATGTTTTTTTATATTTTTTTCTAAGAAATATTTAAAAATGTATTTTATAAGACAAAAAGCTTAAAAAACGAAATAATAATAATAATAATAAATCCATTTATTTCAGGTCCATAAATTACACACATAGAAACTAAACACAAAACACATAATTAATAAAAAAGATTAGAGATAAGCATTACAAATTACAATACATTTACATAAAATCATTGCACCAAAATCAATTAAAATAAAAATTACATTCAACTAATATTTCAAAATTTATAAATTAGAAAATACATAAATGAGTCAATTAAAAATGTAAAATAATTAAATCAATTAAAAATTAGAATATACAGAAAATCATAAAATCATTGCATCGATAATCAATTAAAATTAAAATAAAATGGATCACTTAATAAATGGTGACGAACTGGCATGCAGGTGCATCCACCTCTCCAGCAGCGCCGAGTCCCACCGCTCAGACAATACGCTCAGGATACTGTTAGTGCTGCGTCGGAAGCGACTTAATAGCCAGGCGCTCCGCTTCCTAATAATAGCGTAAAAGTCATCGGTTTGCGCCTGCGCGAACATTGTAGAAGCGCTGCGAAACCGCGGCAGCCCCAGCAGTACCCTAAACGCATTGTTGTACTGGACACGCATGGCGCTGTATGCTCGCTGCGTATAGTTGGTCCAGAAGCTGCACGTGTAGAAAGACTGACAATAGGCTTTAAATAAGGTTACCTTAACTTGTTCTGTACAGCGCGCAAACCTACGAGCCAACATATTACAGCGAACCGACAGCGCCCTACGTTCCCGCTCGATGTCCTCATCGTCAGACAAGTTGTCTGAGACCCAGTGGCCCAGGTACTTAAAATGGTTAACCCTACTCAAGCTAGCACCGCAAAGGGTGATCGGTGGTATAAAAGAGTAACATTTGGTACCGGCTTTAAAAATCATGTACTCAAATGGGTTGTACCTGAGCCCATGAGCCTCAGCATATGTCTCACAAATGCGCAGGAGTTTTCGCAACCCTCCAACTGAATTAATGTACGTACTATCCATTTAAACTAAACACTTTCAATCATAAAATTAAGACAAAATACAAACATAGCGGAATCCTTATTATGACGTAACATAGTGAAAGTTTTAATCCTATTAGTCGGCCGCCAATCGGATGGTTCGTGTCTGGGCGAACCATTATAAAACATCCTATTAGCATGGGCGAATAATCCTGTCTAATGAAATTGTAGTATTAAGAGCTGAGGTGCGGTCAATCGACAAAGTTGATACATATTTTATCATTTTGTTTTGATATTGGATTTACATTAAATGGCTACCTAGTGCAGTATTACTCCTGCGGTTAAATTCTTTCTGCGCGCAAAACGGTCAACGTATTTTTATTCTTAAATTTTGAAGTGTTCAAATTGATTGTCAATGTTGTCACATTGGCAGTCGTCAGATTTTATTATTGTGGACAAAACACCAAAAAAATCCGTAAAATATCGTCATTTTAAAGGCGATGATGCCGTATTCCATAATGTTGACGAGTGTGTTTTAAAACGAATTTTATATATCATTTCCGAGGCGCTTGTAGCTAAGTAATAACAGCCGAACGGGTCGATCGATCAGGTTAAGCTACGCTTGCCACAGTTGGTGCGTGGATGGGTGACCATCTTTACATACCCCTTTGCGCCTCAGAAAGCACGTTAAGCCGTTGGTCCAGGCTGTCATTTGTAGATCTTTGTCAGTCGTTGCGGGTCGTCAGAAGCTCGATAGTCTGACTACCAGTCTTAGCAAGGGGTATCGTGTTACTCAGTTACTGGGTTGTGGAGGTCAGACAGGCTGTCGCTCCATGTAAAATACTGGTACTCAGCTGTATCCGGTAAGACTGGAAGCCGACCCCAACATAGTTTGGAAAAGGCAGGCAGATGATATCATTTCCGTTACCCGATTGAATACTGGAGTGTTATTTTATGGTATAATACCAGTTAAAGGCAAATTTTTGGCTTCAACCTTAACCTAGAGGCGTTTCGTTGCCGGCCGAGCGGTCCTCTCGATTAGCTTCACCTAGTGGAGTACGACTCATCCCGGTGCCTGTAAAGCTACCCAGGCGGTTGATGCCTAAAAATCTGGCCAGCTGAACTGCGTGTCGTCTGTCTCAGGTCGGCGATCTGGACACTTGTGCGAAAGACATTTGCGCGGACCAACTTGCGCGAAAAGACATTTCCCCGAGTGGACTTTTGCGCGAATGGACTTTTGCGCGAAAGACACTTGCGCGAATCCACATGCGTGAAAGGACAGTTACGCGAAAAAGTTACGCAAATGTCTTCATAACATCACGCCTGTATTCTTTCAAAGGGTTGGGCAGGGGTGTATAGTGCACCCACAATTCGGCAGTTATGTTCAAGTTACAGACAGACTGGAGGTAAACAGCCCAATTAAAGTTGAAATTCACTGGAGTAATACGACATGTGCTGTCACTTTGTGCTGCTTATTTCTTAAGTTTTTTTTATTATTTTTCTTTGAGTTTTTTTTTTATTATTTTTTGACATGGGTGTCATTATCATCATTCACGAGGTCGCTGATAATCGGTATAACGATTATCAAAATTAAAATTCAAGATGGAGCCACCGAAAATTTGCAAATTTTTCTTCATGGGTGTCGTTTTCAAGGTTTTCGAGGGCGCTAACAACGATAATGAGGTCAAATGTAAATTCAAGATGGCGCCACTGAAAAGGAGAATACCCATTTTCTTAAGAGATTTGGGCCCCTAAAAAATTATCATGGCCAGGTGGTTTCAATTTTATTTTGTAGAGAATAAAATTTCTTTAAATATTCTGCAAACGATTTGAATTTTTTCACCCTGATTTAGGAGAAATCTTATTTTGTTAAATGATGATATTGTGGTGAAATTTTTGGTCCGTCAAACCTATTTGAGATTAATCGTGATTTACAATCCAAATTGATGTTGTAGTAAATGTTTATTTACGGTTAATATTAGAATAATAGTTCATGAGAATGAGTTAGTGAGGTCCCTCAGCCTCACTACCTCCTTCTCTCGATAGAGATTATAAGGGTGCTATACCCGATCCACCAGCGAGTGTCATTAAAAATTAATAAAGGCTTTGGCAGCAGCATTTTCAGTGCTTTATAGAAAGGTTTACTTAAAAAAAATAAAACAACAACAAATAGTAACAACATTTTATTCCTCATAGAATTTAACCCCGCGTATGAGCGTTTTCTCATGAAACTGAAATAATAAGCAATGATGCTATCTAAAGGATTTGCCCTATTTTGCTTACTTATCAAAAATGATGTACAATAAATCCTGCTGCTCACATGTCGTTATTTGATTCTGGCCCTAACCAAATTATTGTTTTACCTACCTTACCTTATAATAAGGGAAAATCTTCTATTAGTTCATTAATTCATGCTTATTTCTACACTGTATCCCCTCGCTCCTATACAAGATATTTTTGACACCCTTCGCGGAGCCAGAGCTGCGAGAAAACGGCTGTCATAGTTCCCCAGCATGGCTTATTTGAGTTTGTCAGGATGCCGTTCGGACTCACAAACGCTACTTCTGAGATGCAACGTCTTACTGTTATGATCGTTTTCTTCCAATATACTTCAACCAGTGAAGATTGTGTCTTTGGGCATACCCAAATAGCCAGTCATCAAAAGAAAAACAGTTAAAAGGTCTTCAGACCGATCCTAGTAGACTTGAGGCTATTAGGAATTATCCGACTACCACCGCTAAGTCTTTGTGCGGTTTTATTGGAATTTATTCATACTTTAGACGTTTTGTGAATAGTTTTTCTTCTATAATTGCCCCTCTCACCACCCTAATAGGTAATAGAAAAGGTCATGATACGATCACCTGGGATAATCCCGCCGAGCAGGCATTTATCAAGCTAAAAGAGGCGATAATCAACACACCTGTGATGGCTTAACCAGATTTTTCCAACCTATTCATTTTACAGTTTGACTCATCTTCAGTTGGGCTCGGCTCGGTACTTTCACAAAAAATAGATAATGTAGAACATCCCGTTGCTTATTACTCCCACCTGTTTTCCAAAGCAGAAAGTAATTATAGTACTACAGAACGTGAGTTCTTGGCTGTTTTAGATTCGATAAAACACTTTCGTTGTTTTTTGGACGATATGAACGTTATTGTTATAATAACGTGGCTTTAAAGTGGTTTCTTTCGCCAAACAATCCCTCCGGAGGCTTAGCCAGATGGGCCACTATCATTTCACAATACACTTTTGACATCGTCCATCGCTAGAGTTTGCAACAAGTCGTTCCAGATACTTTATCTAAGACCTATGCAAGTCCTGTTACTGATCAAGGCCCCGAGCATACTAATGATAGATGATATAAAAAAATTTATTTAGGTGGTCGCGATTCACCCCATGTGTTTCCTGCTTACGCCATTCAGAACGGCGTTCTCTTAAGGCGTATGCCCGTCACCAGACTCTTGTCATCTGATCCATCGCGTGTAGTTTTACCGTCGGAGAAAGTCCCACTCGCAATTTGGGAAGTACATAATAATTTTCCTTTTATACATCCTGGCGTCATGAAATCTTAAGATCAAAGAACTCTTCTATTGGCCAAATATGTTTTGGGATGTTAGCAAAACTTTGAGACAATGTGACATGTGTAATATCGCTGCCACACACTCGTCGAGTGGAATGGGAAGTAGCGAGGAAAGGAAAAAGAGACGTAGTGTGGCCACGTTACTCGTCATGCCGCACCGAGTAGCCAGTTTTTGGCGCGAGTCAAAGGACCGGCAATACGAGCGCGAGTGAGTGACCGGCCACATAATCGCGCGGACGCTGTTCACATTGAGCGCTCGTTACGGAAGCACGTAACACGTCATGTTTTTTGATGAATAGATGTCATCCACCACCTTCGTTGGCGAGGACGACGACGGCGACGACTTCGTTTTATGACATTTAAATAACTTGCTATACTATAAATGCATAGCGCGCACGCTGCCACAGTGTCGACATCCATTGTGTTGGAAAGGCGAGCGACGTAGTGCGGAGCGCGAGTCATTGCGCGAGTAGAGCAGTGTGTGGCCAGAGAGGGCAACATCGCAGCAACGCGAGGAGCAGCGTGATGGGCAGCGCAAGGAGCATATTGTGGCAGCGACATAAAGCCTATAAAATCGCTAACTCTCAACCGCGAGGTCAGATGTGCTATCCATTGCCTGTGCGGCATTGGCCCATTGCCTATCGCTAACTATGTTTATAGGTATATTTTATCCATGGTTGACGTATTCTCCAAATATGTCTGGCTTGTTCCCCTAAAAAAGGTAGACGCGATTTCTGTAACTAAAGCCCTAGAATCCGAAATATTTTTCAATTGTGGAGTTCCGCGGGCTATTTATTCCCTGCGATAACGCTACCGTTTTCCGTAGTAATCAATTTCTAAACTTTCTCTGATCGATTCACATTGATTTTCCAACATATACTCCACAGGCCAACACGATAGAACGATGTAAACAAAGTGTCGTTATGAGAAAAAAAAAAATGGTCAAAATTGGTCAAGGTCTAACTATATCTCAATTCATGTATTAACTGAGCCATATGTTTTACACCAAACTTTTTTATGTTTGGTAGGGAAATCAAACTCACACTCAAAGCATTTATTTCAAATAAACCAAATACAGGCACTTTTAAATTTTTAAATTGTCAAGGGGTCGTTCAGTCAGAAAGATGAAGCTTGTTGCCCATTCCAAAGCGTAGTAGGTTCCTATGGAGAAGAACGGGCAAGAAACTCCACGGACATTATTTTTAATTAAAATATTGTTACAAAGATATGGGTTACATCAATTATGTTGAAATTATACGTGTGAGAACAATGTATGTAGAAAGATGTGCACGTTAAAAGTGTCCGTAATAAAAAGATAAAAACAATTGAAAAATTGAAATAAGTCGTGGCAGCAAAGAAATTACCAGTCCCTACTGACGGCGCCCGTTCACGAAAATGACGCATGGATCAGCACCATTCAGCTCAACCATTTTGAAGTGAACTTAATGTTCCAATACACACGCCACCACCAGCGAGACATTTGAGTACGCATGACATACTCTCAGCCGCCAGGGCACACTCAAGTCAATTAAAGACGTGCCCAGAAAATGGTAGCATTATAAGTGCCATACAATTATACAATACTAAGAGAATGAATGTATACAATGCAAATATAGTTTTTATGATCTTCAGCAGCTCCACCAAATATGTTCAAATGCTATTCAATTAGATTATGCGCCCTTGTGGACCAGGACCAGCGTTGAACCAAGCATTTTTGTCAGCGATGTAATCCCCCAACTTATAATATGCTTGGCTGCATAGTGTGCGTTTAATACAAGATTTCAATTTCGTTTTATTTAGTTGGAGTACGTGGGGAGGTACTTTATTGAACCATTATAAATAGTACCCCATGAATGATGAGTCTACTTTAACCAGTCTGCAACCTGGTTGAACTAATTGGTCCCTATTTCTAGTCCTGTAATGTCTTTCACCTCTTTTACTGAAGAGACTTAGATTTTTCCTTACGTACATGATGTTTTCATAGATATATTGACAAGGTACCGTCCTGATGTTAATATCTTTAAACAGTTCCCTTAGAGAATTGCGCCTACATATATTGCTCTGGTGGCTCTTTTTTGCAGAATAAAAATAGACTCGATATCTGCAGCCCATCCCCATAGTAAAATACCGTAAGACCATGATACTATGAAAGTAACTGAAATAGACTAGCCTCGCGGTATCTAAATTGACGGATTTATGTCACAGCGTATGCTGCTGAACTTAGCCGTCTTGCAGGAGATGTTAAATGAGGACCCCATTGCAGCCTTGAATCGAACAAGTTCAATAATATGTCACAATCACTACTTTTTACTTTCGGTAAAGCAAATCTTATACATTTCGTGTTTTCCCCATTTAATACTAAATTATTAGCAGTGAATGTGATGCAAAGTTGTGGACCTGCAGTAGGGCATTATTTCCGTCGCACGTCGTCAAGATTTGCTGCCCGTCTATTTATCCTTAGGTTAATAAAAGTGTTATCAGAAAATAACACCGTTTGTGTTTTTTTATTTAGTAAATAGGGTAGAATCTTTATAGATTCTACTCATGCGAATAGGCCGACTCGATGCATCTGTATAACTGTAAGTCGGTCACAACACACGTCTAACCTTTCTTCCATCGCCGAGATTTATGCGAAGGTCGCGTATAATCTTTCTATGGCTTTCCTCCGTATTTCTCGGACATACAATAGAAACCGTACAGCTATCACTCTCAACGTCGGCGACATTGTATGGAGACAAAACTTTTCGGGATCCTCCGGAACAGATTATTTTTCCGGAAAGCTTGCTCCACGTTTCATTAAGTGTCGCGTGACTAGGGTCATATCCAGAACCACGTATGTCCTTGATGACTGTGATTCTATGCATTCCGGACAATATCACATAAACGATATCCTTAACTGATCACCTCTCCCATATCTTTCACTGAAATCCTTTCTTCGACCGGCCCATTTCTTTCGCTGGAAGTCATATCTTATTATTTTTTTTTCTGGTCTTGTTCTGGGTTTTTGTGTATTAGTATCTTAGTTCTTATATTTTAATATTTATAGTTCCCATATTTTATTCTTAGTTCTTAAAAATCTTATTCTTAATTTCTTCTATGTTAATTTTAGGTCTTATAATTATTTTATGGTGTCCCTAGTTCCTAAGTTGTTAGCTATTAGTAATTCATAGGTTAAGTGGACACATCTGGAGCTCGCACTGATACCTTGGAGCGCGTTTCAAAATTCTTTATCTGCTGCGGTTAAATACTTTTTGCGCGCAAAACAGTCACCTTTTTTCCTTCTTATATTTTGAAATGTTAGAATAGATTGTCTTGCTAATCAAAGTTGTCAAAAATTTCGGAGGAGCTTGGCAGTCGTAATATAATATTTTAATTTTGTGGACAAGACCCCAAAAATTCAGTAAAATATAATCATTTCAAGGCGATAATTCCGAAACATATATTCTATGTATCATCTCGGTTACCAGATTGAATTCTGCAGTGTGATAATCCTACGTGCTTGTTTTTTTTCTTATTTTATGGTATAAGATGTGATAAAGGCCAATTTTTGTCCTCACCCTTAACCTACAGAGGCTTTACTTTACCGGCCGAGCGGTCGTCTCAGTTGGCTACCTAGTGAAGTTCCGCAGTGACGTGCACGACCGATCCTGGTGTCTGTGAAGCTACCCAGGCGGTTTACGCCTGAAAATCTGGCCAGCTGAACTGCGTGACGTCTGTCTCCGGTCGGCGCACTAATTGAAGTTCGCCGTGACTGCACCAATCCAAAGCAAATACCCATAATTTTCCGACTACTTTGATTATCTAATTACTTTTAAATTATTAATCCTATCATATTTATAATTTCTCGTACAAAATTGTTTGTACTGAGAGAACTAAGTTTCGTCAAAAACTTTCGCATTTGTTTACGTCAATAACACGCGGACACCGTAAATGATTGCATCTTTACCGCGACACCTTATGATAAAAAAGTGACCAAAATCTTATTTATCCCTCAATGACTATTTTTTTTTAAGAATTGACCTAAATGTTTTTTTTAAAGAATCTTCCGACTAGTTTTTCCTTTTTAGAGTTCTGCAGTAAACAAGGAACCCTTATAGTTTCGCCATATCCATATGTCTGTCTGTCGGTCTGTTTGTCCCCGCTGTAGCTCAGGGACGCTTAGTACTAGAAAGCTGTAATTTGGCATAAGTATACATAAATCACGCCGACAAAGTGCTAAAACAAAATCTTGAGAAAATGTTTTAAATGTTTTGTTTTGGGTAATGCGCGTTATGTGGGGATGATATTTTTTTTCTAGTCTATCCCAAGGTGGGTATCCTTGGATAGACCGTTCAAATATTGCGGGTCTCTGAACACTACTTTTTGATTCAAGGATCCGTTTGCGTAATATTAAGCATTAAAGTGCTAATTTTTGTTGAGTCAAGTGTCCCTCCCCTTCCCCCCCCCCTTTTCTTTTGGGTGGGAAATCATAAAATAACTTCTCCCGCTCTGGGCGGAGCGGAAGGGTGTGTCAGACTCTTACTGACTAAAACCCACCCGTATTTCTTCCGTTGCTTGTGTTGCCAGGAGCCTCGGTAACCCTTTCGTACCTTCTCGTGACCCCGGCAGGCATCGGCCTTAGTGGACCCCTATGCTTGTGCTGACGACATCTCTTTGAGGCGCGCGTGGAATACGACGCGCCGTCGACCTGGGCCTGGTCCTTACCGGACGGTGAGCTACCCCTTGCTCACCGTCCGCAAGCCCGTGCCTACGGTGGCCGGAAATCCGCCCGGGATTCCCGATGCCTGGGCGTCTCCTGCGGCGAGAGGGCGCAAAATTTGCCTTTTCCTCAACCGTCCCGCCTCCTCCTTCGCGAGCAATACTGCTTCGCAGAAGGAGGTGACGGCTGCCCATGCCCTCTCGCTCCGTACCATGGCCTGAACCAGGGCCGGACGCGAGAGATCTCTGCCGCCGATCGCCTCCACGACGACACGACGGTGCTCTGCCCAGGCTGGGCAGACCTCCACCGTATGCTCCACCGTGTCCTCCGGGCGATCCACACAGTGGTGACACCCAGGCGTTTCCTCCCGCCTTATCCGACACAGGAACCTCCCGAAGCTGCCATGTCCGGTGAGGACCTGCCTCAGGCGGAAGGTGAGGTCGCCGTGGCACCTCTCTTGCCACTCCTCAAAGACTTATAACCGCAATCGTGGCGTGCCCAGCACTGGGTTGCGACAACCGTACTCCATATCGCCCTGAGATCCCGCCGGAGCTCCGTCTGCTGTGCTAGGATTTCTCGCGGCAGCGGAGTTACGCCCCGGCGTTTCGCCTCCTCGCGCCCCTCCCATACGTGCGCGAGGACTTTTGCCTCCAGATCCTATGGCTCCCCTCCCCCCCCTGCCATCTATATGGTTGTTTATGGAGATGTGAAAAAAGTAGTACATATAATGAAATTAAAAGGAAAACTATCACTGCTACTATGCTCTAAGCATAGTAGCAGTGATAGTTTTTACAAGTTAACACTGCTTTACAAGTTACTAGTCGACCAACTTAAATTTTGACCGTGGCATATATCGATGTAAGGGAGAACTTTTTTTTGAACTACAATGTTAAGTTTGTTTTTGGGATAAATTCATCCCAACTTCCCAACTACGGAACCCTTCATTGTGCGTGGTCCGATACGCACTTAGCTGGTTTTTTATATTCTTGTTGGTGTTTTTTTTTTTTTATTTCTCTTAAATTATTTGATAATTTCCCACCCAAAAAAAAAAGTTTAGTTCCTTTATTATTTTTGTTTAAACATTTCCTGAAAGAAAAACGCGTACCTACCAACATTCAACTACTTACTTAAAAGTTTTCTTCTAAAAACTTATTTATTTACACCAAAATTAACTTGCCTACGCCCACGAGAAAAAGGCGTGAGTAAAATTAACTTGATTGAAATAACGAAACAATTAAAATAAATAAAGGAGAGTTGGTACCGATATTAAAATAGGTTTTGGTAAGACATGAAAAAAAACAATTTTATAGACATAAGCACTTTTGTACCCATTAAAACGTCGACGACATTAACACTAACTTCGTAGTAAATTACGTTATTTTTACGTAAGTTATTTGGGTATTGAGATAGCTACTCAGTATGGAACGAGGCCAGGCTCGAGCGATTGTGTTTCACTCGATAACAAGCTGACCCCGTCTGACCTCACTCTAAATGTAATTTGAGTCGATGCGCTAAATTCAATTCCAAGCTTTTATTTGCATATTTTCTTTTATACAACAGAGACAGTTCGCGCTGAATACAACTTAATTATTTTTATATTTTTTCCTAGCTTTAAATTGACCGCCTTAGGTCCTTTTTACACGGTCCGGTCGGATAGTCGGCGTCGGGTACCCGGCAAAGAATGTGTGAGTACATCGGGTGAAAACACGTGAAAGGTGCCAAAATAATGTCCATGTATTGTAATCATAATGATTGCAGTGTGCAAAAATCTATACATAAAAAAAAAAAAAAACAAAAGTCAAAATATTTTATTTCACATAAACCTACATGGGCACATGAAACGTCAGAAGCTAGTTGCACGGGTGCACTGGTCGTTTTCTATGGAAAAGAGATGGCAAGAAACTACACGGTTACTCTTTTAAAAATAATTGGCATTTACATTATTTTCAAATTACAGTGTTAATAGGTATGGGAAGACAGTGCAGGCCTGTCAATAAGTACCAGGTACTTAACAAAAAATAAATGGTCTACAATTCTACAGTCTAATAAATTTGTCAAAAAATAAAAGGCCCGTTTTGACATTTGAGAAATACCTTAGAATGTAACTTGGATCGAAACTGAAAGAAAGAAAGAAACAATAATAATAATAATAAATTACAGAAACTGTTTTAAAAAAAAATACATATATTTTGATGCCGCGTTAAATAATATGATGGAATATATTGCGAGTATGCTTTTCGCACTTAATTTATAGTAGCAAGCAATTTCTAATTATTACGAAACGTCTCAAAAACAGTTACGTTCACAGTCTTTTTTTTTCTAAATACTAGTGGTGTGAGCTTGGCGCTCAAAGCCGTAAATAAAATTTTGAATTAGCGACACTGGTTTCTACAGAATGGTTTGTCTCTGAACAAGTCGCACGTGACTTAGCGTCCACGCGCGCACTGCGCAGTCTTTCGTTCCCCATCTTTCACAAGATGGGGAACGAAAGACTGCGTTGAGTTGACTGTGTGCGCTCGTTTATGTTTGATATTTTTTTCTCGACTCGGCTATGCTTTTGGACTATTTCTGTTTACTATCACGTTGACCTTGGCTCTACTATTTTGGACATTGATTTGAAGATAGTGATTTCGACTCGATTTTGGTGTTTGTTGTTATATCGTGAGAACTGTTTCAACATGTCGAAAAGAGGACGTACAATCAACAGCCAGTCACGCGAATTGGTTGTGAAGTTAACCGAATACTTCGAACGCGAATCAGTAAATGGTGGACCTTTATTGCCCGTAACGCAAGTGCAAGATCGCGTCGCAGAAGCACTTGGAATCGGCAAACAAACTATTTAAACCATCTCGAAGGAAAAGTATGGGCCTTCCGGTACTGAAGAAAAACGTACACCTGGAAAGAGGAAGAAAAGCATGCCTGTAACAGGTATTGGCACATTTGACGCAGACGCTATTTGAAACCACGTGTATGCTTATTACACAAGAAATGAATACCCAACTGTGAGTAATTTGCTGATATTACTACGAGAGAATGGCCTGTTTAGTGTCAGTTCCACGTCTTTAATAACAATTATGAAACAAATTGGATTCTAATACAAAAAAAAACTGACAAGAGGAAAATTATGATGGAACGATATGATTTAATTTTGCACAGAGTAACATTCTCATTGGGAGATGAACAAAATCACAAATTGGGACACTGTCATATTTATCGATGAGACTTGGCTGAACTCGAATCATACCGTGCCGCAGTTATGGACAGACGATACCAAGGCATCTTGCTCAAAAGTGCCAATGGGAAAAGGTGGACGCCTAATAATCTGCCACGCTGGATCAGCCGGGGGAGGTTTTGTGAATGATGCCTTACTCGCATTCGAGTCTAAAAGTACAAAAGAATATCACGAACTAACTTGTTAACAAACCTCCCCGAACAGTGCATAATAATTATGGACAATGCATTTTACCATTCCGTTTAACTAGATATAGCACCTACTCAAGCAAACAAAAAGGCTGATTTAGTGGCATGGCTACAAAGACAAGGCGTTGAAGCTGACATGAAATTGTTGAAAGCTGAATTGCTGGGACTGGTAAAAGCAAATAAACCTGCGAAACTAAAATATAAAATTGACGAATTGGCACTTCAGCATGAACACAAAGTGATAAGAACGCCGCCGTACCATTATCAGAACAATGCTATTGAGTTGACCTGGGCTCAAGTCACAGGATACACAGCTCGCCACAATACAAAGCCGCCATTCCCCACTAAGAAAATGATGACATTGCTGAAAGAAACTTGTGCCAAAATTACTAAAGAAGACTAGGCAAAAGTGGTAGAAAATCTCGAAAAATAATAAAGGAAGGGTTTGACAGAGACGTCAATATTGATAATAAAATTGAAAATGAAATAATTATATTTACAGGTGACGATAGCTCAACTGACGATTTTGGCTCATCATCCGAAAAAAATGCCTGAATGAAGATTCAATCACTTTCGCTTATCCTTGATTTCTTTTGTGATTGAGTGAATGTAATTTTAATTAAACATATTAAATTAAAGACAAATTGACCTTTCGTACCATTGTATCATCTCAAAATACCAACAATATTAATGTTTAAGTAAAATTTTCTAATCAAAACTTTAATCCAATGCTTTCTAATCAAAACTTTAACTCATAAAAACATGAATCGATTTATTGTGAGTACCGAATAACGAGTCGTATGGTTCTTCACAAGTTACATCGCGATGATAAATGTCAAAACGGCCCTTTTATTTTTTGTCAACTTTACTTTAATGTTGTGACTTCGTCATTACTTCTGCTAGTACACGTCTGATACAATTTTCACGTTATATACGCCTTGCGTGTTTTGTTTTCACTAGCTTAAAGCGAAAACAACGTGAACACCATTTAAAAGTGTCACTAGGTTGTCCACATATAATTTAAAACACAAACAGGACACAAGAAGCACCACTTTTATCAACATTACATGCAACAAAATTTACACTTTTCGTTTGTCAATGCACGACTCAAAGCGATAACCCTGTTTTCTTATGAAAAACTATAAGCACTTACTTATAAAGCTTCCCATTTGTTAGAAAAACGTCGTATAAAATTGTCACAGATAATTTTATAATGAAGGTAGTGTATGTCTTTGTTTCCGAGTTATTCCCCATTACTTGTAACTAATAGCTTGAAGGACCGAGCAAGCAGCGTCGTACGTTCTTTATAAAGATTCATTGCCAGTAGTAACTGCGAACTTTCCGTGTTAACCTGGCGTAGGGTTAATGGTATTAATTCATTATGGCGCTTATCTCGACTGCAGTGTTCTGTACTCTCTTATTCAATATTTAACTGTGTATTAAGGTAATAACTGGCTTTAGTGTCAACGACTTTAGTGAAATGAGAGAGTTTTAAGTTTTAAGCACTGTGGGCTTGTTCTTGGTTTATTTTATGATTATGCTGATGTTAAAAGGAAAATTGTTTTATATGTCTTGCTTGGGACAGAAGGTACGTGTTGAGTTTTTTGTCTAATGGGTTTTTGTTTTACCCATTTTTACATGGGTCATCTATGAAAATGCCTAAAACATTTGCCCAGAATTTAATTTGATTAAATTTATCTCTTTATTTGCACAATATACACACAGTTACAGGCTATGACTAGGCTAAACTTAAAGAGTACAGGACCCTGTTACCTGTTGTTGTTTTTTCCCTAAAAAAATACATTATTGCACGAAATTATCTTATTTAAAGTTAAAACATTTTTTTCTGTAGATCATATTCTAAATGATCTTATTTAGATAAACTGTAGACACAACACGCCACTTATAATATTATTATTTTACCTTTTCAAGAAATCACCCTTTTTGTTTGTCACTTTAGCTAAAGATAAACTCTAATAAACAGTCGTCGCCCAAACAAAACTATTTTGTTTTTGTGTAACCTTCGTTTAAATTTGTACTTTAAAAGTTTTTTTATGTACTCACTTAAATGTGAGCAAATTGTTAAAGAAACGGTACAGAAAAGGTTCAATTTCTCGGCTTTGATCATTCGTCTAATATTTTCCGAGTATTTTCTTTATTTGTATTTTTTGTACTCCAAGCCCTCCAAACCTCAACTACTACTGAACTAATGTTAGACCAGTTGTCAGACTTTTGAACTTTTGACTAACAGATGACGTAATAAATATCTGTATGAGACCGAGACAGGATCTGGAAAGCATAAAGGTCTTCATCATCATCATCATTCTCCTATTTTTGGGGTCGGCGCAACATGTTCCTTTCTTCCATACTTCTCTATTAGTTGTCATCTCGGTAGTCACCCCTTTCTAGCCATATCATCTTCCACACAGTCCTTCCATCGTTTCTTTGGTCTTTCCCTACTCTTATAGCCATCGACATTCATACTCATGACTTTCCTCACTACATTTTCCTCATTCCTCCGCATCACATGCCCATACCCTGACAACCGATTTTACCCTTAAATTTAAGGGGAATGCGGGAATTTGTGAATAATGGTTACCCACCCAAAAACTAATTAGATCATGCGTAGCTTTAAGGCCCCATCGAGCGATGCGACTTGCGCGGTGACTTGTGACAAGCTACATGCACGCGCGTCACTTGTGTCCGTCCGTCGCTCTGCAAAGTCCGCGAAGCGAATTCGCGTTGTGATGACTCTTGGCATACTCTAAAACACTTCTTTCATTTGTTTTCTCCGCAGTCGCAGTCGCAAGACGGGTGTTGCTTGAGGGTGTAGCTCGTGGCCACGGGGTAACTTCACATTTTGGCCGATTGTTAACAATCCAGCGCGTCTGCTATCAACCAAGAGGTCATCACCACCAACAATGTTCAACACTATAGGCAATTTTTAGATAATTGCTTGCTTTGAAACTAACTTTCTTTCAAGACTATTACTAACGGTAGCTACCTGGTACCATATTATTCTACATTGTTAACTACTGAGTCAACGACAGTTGTCCCTTGTGCCCTTTGTCGCTTAGTTCAGCTAATCCTTTTATAAACTTCCCGGGAATAATAATCTAACTCATCGTTACTTTATATTCACGATAATATCACTGTTTCCACGTACCTACTGAAGCTACGAGAATTTATTGCCTTGATGAAGTATTGGAATTAACTTATATTTTGTGTTACACAACTCAACTTTAAAGGGAATTAAATGTCAAGAAAATTCAATTTTAAAGAAAAATTAAATTAGTTCCGCAATTCAAACAGTGTACAGAATTTTGCTACACACTTTAGACGGGCAATTCCCGTGTGTTTCAGAACGTCCATCTTAAAATCTCAATCGGTCAAAAATACCTCTACATTTTTATAAGTTTTTGACATTGACTATCGCTAATTAAGATAAGATTGCGAGACTACACTTTGAGTGTTATTAATTACCTACGGGAATTGGCCTTTTGGTTGAAGGCTCGTGCAGACTAGTGCGATATCGCGGGCGCGACAAGCAGCAATATGCCTGTCGCGCCCGCGATATCGCCCCAGTCTGCGGGAGCCTTTAATGTCATGATTAGAAAAAGCAGCCAAGAAGAATCACACTGTATATAATAAATTCCAGATCCTTCGCTACTGCTATGTAGGTACTTTGTACATCTCAAAAAGGTAAAATAAACAAAAATAAAGTAAAATATCATCTGGTATCGGCGCCAACAGTATAAGTCGTATTTCACCCCGACTGTACTGCCGAACAACGATAAAAGGCTTAAAACCATGTCTACCTAGTTATGCAAACATCTTTAAGCGGATATGTTGTACGATTTCCTATTTTTCGTATTCACCCAAAATTGAAGATCCAAATCGTTGTGTCGTGCCTATCAAAAAAGAAAGACAAATGGTCTTTTGATACCGTACAAATAACAAACTAAACGAAATTCCAGGCTATATTTAACTTTTATCTAAATCTAAAAAGGTATTCTATTCTTCACGTGACCAGAGGGCTGACCTTTTTTTAGCCCAAAGAATCAGCATTGCCATCCAACGTGGCAATGCTGCCAGCCTTTTGGTAATTTTCTCATTGACAGCGATGCGGACGAATTTATTGATGCCCAATGAGCTCTTCCGCCTTTTTGTTATTTTTATTATATACTTGTTGTGGGAATTTTTTTATAGTGTAAAAAATGTAAGATTATATTTTTTAACTTCGGTCTGCCATTTCAGTTCCAATAAAAGTAAAGTGCGTTCACTATAACTTGACACGTGTGCGCTTGGTAGCACTGAATTTTGCAGTCATGTGATTGGTAGTCCTGTTCGTCAGTAATGAACAAAATTCAATGCTACTAATCGCGTCACGCGTCAAGTTACAGTGAACGCACTTTACCCTTTGTAGAAATATCATTATACATTATTTTTTTGGTATTATTCCTCTTTGCTAGCATGAAGTATTCAACCGTTTTAGAACTCGGTGGTAGCTTTTGAGTAGTAATTTGTTTTTTTTTTTTTGGTTTGTGTCAGTTCGAGCGAACGTCAATTTTTTTTTTTCTCAGAGATGTGTCATTTCCAGATTGCTGTCTATTTTTGAACTTCTACGCCGAAATTATATTTTGAATAGTATCTTTTTATCTATACGCCATATCACCACTACTACTGGTGTACAGCATACTGGTGTCCTGTTAATCAAAAGTCAATTTAATTAATTTGCATTCCCTCTTACCTAAATTCGAATACTGTAACTTTTGCATTTCACAATTTCTTACGATATTCGTCTTCTGGCCGTAAAAACTTCGTACGCAAGAGTCTACTGCCAGCTCTATCGAGTGAAATATAAATCCCTTGAGGAACTGGTATGTAATTCGCTCATCTTTTTCATTTTATTAAAGATCTGGCTTATTAATCACTTATCCACTATTCTTTATTTAGGAAGGTTCGTCATTCTACTTAGCTAGGCCTCAACCCCGCCAGCAAAACAAGTTCGTGATCATCGTGAATGGGGCGTAGCCGTTTATGCCGTAACCCGCATCATTGCAGCGCTTCTTGTTCGTGACCTATCGCGCTTCTCCGAAATCACTTCCAGATAATTCGACCTTACCTATTAACTTGAATCTTTTCTATTTCTTTTAACTAGAGCTGCTAGCGCGTACCAATCATTTCTCGGCTTTTTCTTACGAATTAAACCTGTACCACCGTTTAGTGCTGAGCGCCGAGTTAAATGATCATCAAATCCATTAAGTGTACCTGGGGGTCTGACTGCAGCCAATCCAGTGGGCGTGTCATCCTCAATTCTAGAACGCACCGTAAGTTTTCTCTTAAATTCTTTCATGTTTTTCATAAAGAAAACCTACAATTTTGGTAATATGTGAAATTTCCCTTAGAATTTTGATTGTCACAGGGTCTGTTAACACCATTTTTCGATACAGGGATCCGTTTGCGTAATATTAAGCTTTAAATTGCAAATTTTTGTTGGTCAAGTGTGTATGGAGACGTGCAAAAATAGTGGCAGTAGTACATAATAATTAAATTAAAAGGAAAACTATCACGGCTAAGTAGACCAATTTAAATTTGCAGTTGGAGAATTGACAGTGACGTATATGTATGGGAAATATGTTTTTCAACTACAACGTTAAGTTTGTTTTTGAACAACTTCATCCAAACTATGGAAACCCTTCATTGTGCGTGGTCCGACACGCACTTGGCCGGTTTTTTCACAAGAACTGTATTTGTTTGTTATTTTTAAAATTTTCGAAATTATTCGTTTTCAAAGTGACACTAGTGATTTTTTTATTTAGTTACGCCGTACCATGCAATATACAGGATGACTTGTAATTTGACGTATTTCTTCCAGGATATGATAGTGTGACCCGATTGCAATAATTAAGCAGGTGACAAAGCCTAGGCGAAAAATCTTGGATTTGAGAAAAAACACTAATTATGTTTTTTTTTTATTTCCCAGAATTCGTCACTTTTCTCTAAACTCTCAAATTGAATCGCCTTCATTATTATTTCATTGGTTATTCAATAACATTACTTGACATCCACTCAAAAAGACAACAACTAGGAAACAATAAGAAAATAAGGGTTAGTAAAAAAGTCCTAAGAATAAAAGTCCTAAGGATACTAGGACTTGGAATAATATTTAAAAATAAATAATTGAAATAATTAACCAAAATTAACCAAAATCTGTCCCTGTTTTCTGCAATATCATAAACCTTAAATCCAGTACACGCCAGCCAGTTATGGATGGCACTTAATTGTTTTGCAGTAATTATAAATGTGTTAAACTCATTAGGGACCATGAGCATGATATTATCCCAGAATGTTTAATAATAAAATTAAAACGAAAATCAGTATTTTCAATCACGACAGTGGTTAATTTTTATGAATATTCGCTTTTAGCGATAACACCGTCCATTGTGTCAACCTATATAAAATTTCTACATTTATATCTGTAATTTTTATGGTGTACATAATAAAGAGTATTCTATTCTATTATATTCTAATATTGTAAACGCATTAACATCAACAATTGTAGGTATGCATGTACGACGTACGAGTATGTTGAACGCTGCACTGCCGTGTAAGCTGAGTTAATAATAATAATAAGCATGTACGCGTAGGTATGTTGTCAGCTGGTTGGACGCTGCACTGACGTGTACGCAAAGTTAAATGTGTGAGCGTTACGTTTATTTGGCGTATACGTAATACGCAACAAGCGTGGAAGCCAGCGTAGCATTCACGAGGCGTATGCGTGATATGCAGTAAGCGTGCAAGCCATCTACGCTACGAGCAAAATTCGCTGTATCCAGAATTAATACCCACCGTAGAACTATATTAGAGTACAATTTAGCATAGCCTTTAATATTTCGTAAATATCGACTATGCCCAATTTATAATCAAAGTCAAAATCTGTTAAGTTAAAATTAGCGAAGGGCGATAACAAAATGTTCAACTATATGCAAAGTCAACCCCGTGCAAAATTGCATGTAAGTGAAGTGAGTGGGGTCCATAAATAAATATTTATGGACCCAACATACTTCACTTACATACCGACACCTAGTGCATCATTTTCGTAATGTATGCGTACACGTCATAGATAATACGCCAAAAATACTTTTTACAAAAAGAAAACAGCCATTTATGCTCTTCACAATGCATATGGTGAGTGGCAGTTCCCCTGGTTCTTACCAGGAGAACTCCTCAAAAATTAACGTCCCAGCATCAAGAAATACAATGTTTTGTAAAAGATGATGAGCAGTTGACATTAGGCTATTGTAATTTAGATAAACAAACTGACCCGCTAAAAAGTGAAAAACGAAAACTTAAAAAAAAACTGGCTTCCAAAAAATCACTACATACACTTTTTAACCGACTTCAAAGAGGAGGCTCTTTCAAGTCGGTTAAAAAGGCGCCTCCGAGGTCATTGTGCTAATAACCTAGCTCCAAACTTTTGTAAATAAATCATGTTTCAATATTAATTAATTAATTAACAGTTTTCAAATAGCAACAACCGTCTTTTCAAATGTAAACTAAAGATTGAAATAAGACGCAATTTTGAGTCTTTCATTAAATATTTCTGAGAATTTTGCGTCTTTTGTCTGTTACAACTCTTCATTACAAGTTTAGTTTAGTACATTTTTGTTTATCTTAAGAGATATCAATTAGATTGAGACTTGCGTCGCCTTTGCATACAAAATTCTATCTAATAATAATCCTTCATAATAAGGAGATTAGCCAAGTACACAGAAAAAAATATAGAGCACAATTTTAAGCGCACGCACAGGTGCACACTCTGTTTTCTTACTCTCATATTCTGATGGGACGGCAATCCGACATGACCGGTAGACATCACACGCAGGCCGAACAGCTAACGTATTTTCCGAGGCACGGGGGTATGACACCACCAAACACTGGGTTGCTACTGAGGCCCTAATAATAGTCTTTCTAAGGGTGGATGTTGTTAAGTCTGTACCGTAGTCGAGACAGTGTTTTGTTTTTATGCAATTTAGTCCTGCTTTCATGAATGACTTTTCCTTTTTTGTCATATTATTATTTTGTGTCGCGTGGAAGTTCAAAAGGGTTACCGAGACCCTGGCAACACAGGCAACGGATGGAATACCGGTGTGTTTTAGTCAGGGAGAGTCTTGACACACCCTCCCGCTTCGCCCAGAGCGGGAGAAGTTATTTGATAATTTCCCACCAAAAAAAAAGACTTGCGTTTTGGCTGTATGCATTTTATGTATGATTGTTTCGGATTAAGTTATAATTTGATATCATTGTGCTGTTGCTAACATCATCAATAATAAAACTATTGCATATCACTTCTAAATGGAATTACATAAACAAGGGATCGTTGGTTCATAAAGCGTTTATTAAAAGCCAGGATGAATCTCACGATCACGCATTAATTTGACGTCTGATTTGTTTATAATTAAACTACTGATAACAAAAGGTATTTACAAGGCAGATGTGAGTGGAAACGCAAGGAGGGGGACGCCTTATGAGGATATTAAGTATGTGTCCTAATTAGTCATGTTCTTCAGTAAGGTTAGGTGCGTAGTACTTGCAACCAGCGTGCTTGTATGACCAGATGTATGAACGTAAACGAAGCAAAGGGATTATGTAAGGAGCGTAGCAGGTGGTGTGCTATAGTTTCTGACTACCCCCATGGGGAGAAGGCGTGAGTTTATGTTGTACTAGCTGCACCCCGCGGTTTTACCCACATAAGTCTCGATCTCCTAAGAATATCGGGATAAAAAGTTTTAATGTCCTAATCCAGATCATGTTGTTATTAGTAGATCCTATACTATCCTATACTAATAACAAAAAATTATATTACATGTTATTATAGTCATTGCCAAGTAACG
The DNA here is from genome assembly GCA_905333075.3 of Atethmia centrago. Classification (NCBI taxonomy): domain Eukaryota; kingdom Metazoa; phylum Arthropoda; class Insecta; order Lepidoptera; family Noctuidae; genus Atethmia; species Atethmia centrago. The sequence goes on along the minus strand of HG995374.1, from coordinate 20,329,212 downwards.
TTCGTAGCCCCTACGTATTTACTTGAACCGAGGTACATACGGCTACATATCCTCCTACATAGGAAGGTGGTTTCTATGATAATCACTCATATTCGATTCAGTTCCTTATCGAACAGTTTTGAATCGACTTATCGAGAGAAACACCGATTATTCGCATATTTGATGAAAAACGTTCCTTCGCCCAACTGCACAGAATGTGGGAAAGTGGAAGACGTCCTTCACATCATGGTGGGGTGTGCCCGGAACGAAGATCTTAGAGCTGAGTTATTAATACAATTTGGTGTTGATGTCAAAGAGGTGGGAAGATGCAATAATATTCTTGCATTCCCATGGTCAGAAACAGCGATGCTACGAGTATTGTACAAACTTGTGCGGATTGGTATTTCAAGAATATAGTTACTTTTTTATAAGATCTGTATCATATTTATAAAATACTGTTTTATATTATAAGAAAGCCTTACGGAGCGAATTAGTCTTGTTGACCAAGCTCCTTAAATAAAGATAAAAAAAAAACACTGATTCAGCGCACTATTGATTATAATGAGTTAAAACTGTAAATCAGACCCTTTAAACGAACCCTGTGACCAATCAGCTTTCCTGACGGATTAGCAATCAATTAGTAAATGTATGTAATCCAATTGATTCGCTATTCGTATTCTATCCTTCTCCCGTGGCGTAGACCCATACGGTATGGCTAAATCCAATCCGATTCCGCCGACAATAGGCTTTTATTTATAGCATTTTAGGCGATTGGATTTTCAGATAATTATACCATAATGTTCACGCGGAATACGATTGTTTATAGCGGTTTTAGCGAGATAAGTGAGAGATTAAGCTGTTTATCTGGTTTAGTATGATTAGAATGCCCAATCGTTCGAGATTCAATTTGGCTGTTTAAGGTCTTGCCATAAAAAGGTGGAGATAGAATCTTTGAATGAGAATTTAGGAAATGAAACGCTGCGTTTTTATCTACATTGACGTTGCAATTTTTTTTTTGTCGTTACGTATTAAATAAATTGAGAAAGGTCTTTATTGACCCATCGTTTAGGTTGGGAAATTAATGCAAAAGACTAGCCTGGACTTAGCCGTATTTGTGTCTTTTGACAAAAGGGCCAGCGAATGTATCTTTTATCTACTCATAGTCAGGAATAGAACAATCATATAATATATCAGATGAGTACCATGTTCACTAGACATGTCAGTATCGCAACTTACTAAGGTGTAAATGTGGCTTAATGAAATTGCTCATCTCATCCCATCTGCTTAGCCTTTTTCCAACTACTTTGGAGTCAGCTTCCAGATGTCTAACAGAAGTCTAACCTGATACAGCTGAATACCAGTATTTTAAATGGAACGACTGTCTATCTGAACACAACCCAGTAACTGGGTAATATGATACCCCTTGGTAAGACTCGTTGTCAGACTTTCGGGCTTCCGGACAACCCGTAACGACTGTCATAGATCCACGAATGACAGCCGGGACCAACGGCTTAACGTGATTTTCGAAGCACGGAGGGGTCTTGATATGTAAAGATAGCCACCCATCAACGGACCAACCGCGGCAAGCGTAGCTTAACCTGATCGATTGACCAGTTCGGCTGTTATGACGTAGCCATAAGCCCCTCAATTGCTCACCTATACATGCAAATAAATAAAATTAAAGTTTCTGTTTGTATGTCATAATAACAGATTTATACTAAATGCATATTTTCATATGCAAAGTACCGTATATACTTACGTATATACGGTACTTTTAACATTTTTTTTTTATATTTTTCATTTTGTCTCTCTGTTTGTTCCGACAAATCTCCGAAACGGCTGGACCGATTTTGACGGGACTTTCGGCAGAGAGCAGATGTTAACAGCAGTAACTTAGGCAACTATTTTAGAAAAGCCACGCGGGTGAAGCCGCGGGCAGCGATATCATTAAATCCAATATGGGTCACATTTTTACTACATCACAATATTACCTACAACATCGCCAATAACACAATATTTATCAGCTCACTCAAAAAAACGTGCCACCGAAGTAACAAAGAAAAATATCAACGAATGTACTCGTAGTCCGTAGGTAAGTGGCGAGTGTATTATGTTAGTACGGCCGAGCTTGCATGTACAGTCGATCGTAAAAGTGAGACCGGACATATCCTGTTATAAAGAACGCTTTCAATTGCAAATGGGTCGTGGGGCCAGAGAGATGCCCAATTTATGACCCTGGACGGCAAACGAGCGCGTTATTTCGAGTCCGATGGAGGAAAAAATAGGGATAAAGGAATTGAGCCATTCATTTTTCATAGTTTTATTTATGTAAGTCCATTCGTAGCGGAGTTACGATTCTATAAAATGTTAAGGACCATTTTGTTGTCGCGGGTCGAAACTTGTGGTCTGGTTGTACAATTTTAATTTACGTAGACCATTGCTTGGTGTAAATTATTTAGGTGTTTTAATGCTCAATGTAGTTGGTAATTTTTTCTTAGTTTTTTTCATCGCTGCCGTGGGCTATTTATTAGCCATGCTGGTGAGAAGTTATTTAGTTTTTCTTAGACATTACTGACATCATCATCTGCCTAGCCCTTTTCCAACTATGTTGGAGTCGGCTACCAGTCTTACCGGATACAGCTACATACCAGTATATACACGACTTCGTAAGACTGGTTGTCCATACCAAGACCCCTCCGTGCCTCGGAAGCACGTTAAGCTGTTGGTCCCGGTTGTCATTTGTAGATCTTTGACGGTCGTTTCAGGTCGTCAATAGCTCGAAAGTCTGACAACCAGTCTTACCAAGGGGTATCGTGTTACCCAGTAACAGGGTTGTGGAGGTCAGATAGGCAGTCGCTCGATGTAAAATACTGGTATTCAGCTGTATCCGGTAAGACTGGAATCCGACCCCAACATAGTTGGGAAAAGGCTAGGCAGATGATGATGCGGCTGAGTTGCAACTCAGCCTATAACAGTCCACTGCTGGACATAGCCCTCTCCCAGGCTGCGCCACAACATCCCGTCCTCCGCCTTCCGCATCCAGTCTGTCCCAGCCACTTTTTAAGGTCGTCGGTCCATCTAGCTGGGGGCGTCCCACACTACGCTTGCCGATACGCGGTCTCCATTCCAGGACACGTCTGCTCCACCGGCCATCGATCCTTCGACACACATGGCCAGCCCACTACCACTTCAGCTTGCTGACTCTGCAGACTATGTCGGTAACTCCGGTTCTCTTCCGGATAACTTCATTTCTGAGCTTATCCTTCAAAGAAACTCCGCATATACTATCTGCATATCGGCACATAAAATTCATTCTAAATTAATCCAAATAATCAATCCAATAATCCATTTCGATGATTCGGACAAAAGATCGAAAAATACACAGCTATTATAACAAACGACAACAGATTTTTATAGCATCAAATGTAGAGTACCTAAATAAGAAACAAAATCGTATCGGTAATGTAACTGTGATGTATAAAATATTCAACTGTCGATCCGAACACTAATTGGATGGCTAACGAGATATGTTCTGAAGTGGATACTCTGTGGTGCTTCATCTCCTTCTCTCCTACAGATTTTGTTTCAATATTGGATGCTCTTAGATAGTGCGGGTTAAAATGTATATTATCATTGGAAGTATTGAGATGTCTTTGTATTGTTTTGAATTACGGACGGAAACTTATTAAAGGTATGAGAGTTTTAGTTTGGTAAAGTCATGTTTGGGAGTATCAAGTATTAGGGAGGTAGATATTCATGCATTGTGATTACATTTATGAACAAGTTATTGTAGAATAGAGAAACTCACATAGGTACCTTTACAAGGTGCAGACAACAATACAGCAATAAATTAAACTTTGTATATCTAATGACGATCGACAACGAGGAGGGGCTTGTAGCTAAGTAATAACAGACGCACGGGTCGATCGATCAGGTTATGCTACGCTTGCCACGGTTGGTCCGTGGATGGGTGACCATCTCTATATACCAAGACCCCTTCGTGCCTAGGAAAGCACGTTAAGCCGTTGATCCCGGCTGTCATTTGTAGATCTTTGACAGTCGTTACGGGTCGTCAGAAGCCCGAAAGTCTTACAACCAGTCTTACCAAGGGGTATCGTGTTACCCAATAACTGGGTTGTGGAGGTCAGATAGGCAATCGCTCCATGTGAAATACTGGTATTCAGCTATATCCGGTAAGACTGGATGCCGACCCCAACATAGTTGGGAAAAGGGTAGGCAGATGATGATGATATCTTATAAAGATCCCAGTCTGCAGTTAGGATTTATTTGATAGTTCGAAATACTCTTATGCACATGTATTGCCAGTGTTTTCATTTCATCCTCATCATTTCAGCCAAAAAACTTCCACTGCTGGATATAGGCCTCCCCCAAGCACCGCTACTACGACTGGTTCAGTGATTCCCGCAACCAGTGGATTCCTGCGATCTTCACAATGTCCACCTTGTAAGAGGCCTTCGAACGCTACGTCTTCCGATACGCGGTCGCCAATCCTGAAACTTTCGGCCCCATCGGCCATCTAGTCACTGTCAGTTAAGTTTTCTTTTATTGTCGTATTATTGTCCTCACATTGTGTACCTACATGAACCATGAAAACTTATACTTCTTTTATTGGGCAATCGTGTAATAAAACGTCGGGTGTTCAACGTGTAGCACATCAATAGGTAATCTTTTTGACATTGTGATACTTTTGTAATTCTTAATTACTAACCCAGTTATTTAGGTAATGTGAATCCGTTCACACTAAATAAGATTCCACGCATCCACTATATCTATAATTAAGCGGACACCACGCTTAATCTCTGTTTAAAAATTTTGATCTGTCCCTATTTGCAGGTTATTTAATATATGACTAGACTGTCAACGTTTAGAGTTGATCCTTTTAATGACCGCTACAATAAACGGTCAAAACATTTAGCAAACATTTTTGAACTAAAACAATCAACTAGTTATAATAAAGCAGTGTTTAAACAAAGTTAATCATTAAGCTCACACGAACGAGTCGAGCCGAAAGCCTAACTAGATTTACAAATTAAACTTTCATCCGATCAAAAACTGGAAATTTTCAGTCTGTGATAGCTAAAATGTTTAAATAGCGTTAGAATTTAGCTAGCCACGTCATTAATCTCAGGTTAACGGTGGACTGACGTATCTCTAATGGACAGGGACAAAAATACGCCCCTGTAATTAATGAACATGCTCCGTGAAAAAAGGTACGCTTGGAGTATCTTCCTTCAATTATGTTATAGTTGCCACGTCGTATGAAGTGGTAATTTATTTTGATAGTGTCTTACGACGTTTTTATTAACTTGGTTGAAGTTTTACGGAAGATGCCTTATTACACGGTAGTTAGTCCATAAACGGGTTTGGAACAATCTGGCTTTAGAATTCTATACTTTCCACACTAATTAAATAGAATTTACGTGAATGAGCTTATGGCCAAGTGACACTATACATACATTGTATGTACAGCGTGTTTAGAGAACGATTACCGCTACTATAAGGGCATAATAAATACATTTTTTTTTATCGACAAATGCACTTTTGTAAATACTCCTAACCCAAAAGCTCGCGAATGGCAACCTTCTAACTTTTTAATCGGCTGAATTATGCCAATAAATGCTAATATCTTTGAACTGACTTTCGAATAACTGACTAGTTTTCTCTGAACAATAAGCGAAAATAGCCAAAAAAGTTCTTATAAATTATACACAAAAAAATTACTTATTTTTTACATTTTGTACACTAGGGCAAAAATAACCCTTGGTACATATGTTTTTTATATTTACCCAAAAGTATTTGAGTCAACCTACAAAATGATACCAAAATATTGGACTATACGCCAATTTAAATTTAGTTTTTCGATAGCCTCGACGTTTACCTTTGCAAGAAGGTTATTAGCACATCTGTAGGTCTCTTAGATTCAAAGATATTATTAGCATTTTATTGAACATACCCTATTTCAGCCCATTAAAAAAATAAGATGGCTGCCATTTGCGGGGTGTTGGGTTAGGAATACTTATAAAAGTGCATTTTTCGATAAAAATGAGTAGGTACATCTAAAAATAGATGGCCAATTCAATCATTTTTTTTTACGGAAAGTTCAATTGTCTTTCTGTCCACGTACCCAGTGATTCGAGTTCAAATCCCTGCTGCTCTACTGCAGAACAAGTTAGTTTAGTGTCAATTTTTATTTTAGTGCCAATACGGCTTCACTCTATATTTTTGTTCTGGCACAATTTTTCAGAACAAAATTGTGAATTGTGTTGATATCGATATTGTGAATCCCATGTGAACACAATTTTTAGAGGCTACACTGTCGTTTTCATATATATTTTTTTTAAGTGAACACTTCTTTAGGCACGTATGGAACTTTTTGAATGGAGAAAAAACAGTGAACTCGCGTGACCGTCATGCTCAGATACTTATATACAGCTGTTTACAAGTTTGTGATGCTAAGAAATTTTCACTTCTGTCGTGCAGTCCTACAACTGACAGTTTTTTTGTCAACAGTACGAGTAGGTATTGAAAAGTGCGATTTTAATATAGATTGTATGACTTCTTGCGCCCTTTTTGACCATGTGCAGAGATATGTTAATCTCTACAGCGGAGATCAAAGTCAATAATTTTAACCCAAAAACCTTTACTTTGTACACTTTCGAGGAATTCGCTGTCACAGAATCTATCATATTTTTGGGTACAAGTTCAAGTTTTGTTTTTCTTGACCTCTGCATCTTCTGAGCTTTAATGCCTTTTAAAGGAGATAGGTTTTTTTTGAGTCACCGTTGAAGCGTTTATTAGTCATATTACCTAAAAAAGTAACCAATTTATCATTTAAAATGATCGATTTTGTTACTACTTGACAGTTTGAGTCTAGTGATGTTACTCAGTCATTCACGGTCTGGCAATCGATTTTCTCGATTATGTAAAGGCTCGTGCAGACTAGCGCGATATCGTGGGTGCGACAGGCAGCAATATGCCTATCGCGCCCACGATATTGCCCCAGCCTGCACGAGCCTTAAATGGGAAACTCAATTCAAGTTGAATTTAAGGTAGGTACTCTAGTATCTACACGACACGACAACACGACATCTTTCTGGAGTAAGTGTAGCCTAGAGGCTACACTTACTCCAGAAGGCGTGTTAGTTGTTCTGTAAGATTTCAACGCAATGTGAAGACATTATCCGGAACTGCTGCAGATGTACTTGTGAACACATGGATTTTTCGCTTGTTTCAGTCAAACCATCTAGATGCAGTTTGAGGTAAGTGCGTATTGGTAATTCATAAAAGTATTGAAACTGTTTATTTGGATATAGGTGGTCTGTATTTGGATATAGGTGTATACATAATCAGCCTATAACGTTCCCTCTGCTGGGACACAGGCCTCCTCTCGGTGAGAGGGGGAGTGGGCCGTAATCTACCACGCGGGCCCAGTGCGGGTTGGTAGATGTCACATATCTTCGAATTTTTGGTTCTAGGACATGCCGGTTTTCTCACGATGTTTTCCTTCACCGTTTTGAGAGTAGTGGTGATGAAATAATTTACACAAAGTAAAGCGCCTGTCCGGGTTCGAACCTACGCCCCACAACTCGTAAGTCACGGCCGTTATCACTGGGCCACCACTGCCCCTATAGGTGTATGTGCGGCCATTATTAAGTAATAATGGCCGCAGGGGCTTGTGGCTAAGTAGCCACAAGCCCCTCCAAAGAGAACAGTAATAATATTAGTCAGAATACGTTAATTTTCTAACACAAATTTAAAATTTGTTTCAGAGGCTTTATTAGGTAGGTACCTAGAACATCAATTTCTATCTCTAGAGCTGCTCTTGCTGTATACTGTTGCAACTATGTGGTGGGCAGACGTTGGTACATGTAATGTTGAACGTGCAGTATTTAAGCATTTTTTTTATCTTGACACGGTATCAAGATGAGAGGTGAAGCGACCTGCATCTTTTTTAGATGAAATACTTTGTACTTCTAAGAGGTCTTTTTTTCGGGTGGGAATTATCAAATAACTTCTCCCGCTCTGGGCGGAGCGCGAGGGTGTGTCAGACTCTTACCTACTGACTAAAACCCACCCGTCTTCCTTCCGTTGCCTGTGTTGCCAGGGGCCTCGGTAACCCTTTCGCACTTTCCCGCGACCCCGGCAGGCATCGGCCCTAGTGGACCCTTACACTTGTGCTAACATGTCTTTGATGCGCGAGTGGAACACAACGCGAGTACAACGAACGAAAGGTCTGACGTTGAAATTGATATACTTACAGTAATAAAAATGCTTTGTTACATTTGTGATTTTTGATTTCATGAACCGTTCAAAACACCTTATATTCCTACTATTTATTACTGAATAGGGCACTATTTTACTTAATTAAAATATCGATGAGGACCTACTCACTAAACAATAGCTCTTTTAGTGTTTTGTTTAGGAAATCATCGTATTTCTCATTATTCCCGTTAGACGAAGTATAATTATTAGTACCACTATAATCTAGAGGTTATATGAACAAATCAACATTTCGTTTCATTAATAGACGCCACAATTTTAAGTGGGCCTAATCACCGAACAAAAAAATCGATCTCCTTTGTACCAGTTAAAAATACCTAATGTGTATATAACATACTTACAGCGTTTCAATTAGGTCAGATACTATGTTCAAACCAATTATTTAATAAAATAATCATAGTCCGTTTACTCCCAAATCTTATAAAATAGCACACTGGTTTTCCTATAAGTATAAAGATACACATAATATGTTAATGTATATGTTTTTATTTACGGCGAATCCTTTTATTCCGGAGTGGTAGTAAAACACTTGAGGCCACATTTATTTCTCAACATCCGTGAAGCCATAGAGGCATAGAGGATAATGTTTGGGCGAGAAACATTGATGTATGTAGTTCAAGTAGGTATATGTGTTGATTCATTTTGCTGCCACTGTTCCAAATGATTTGGACAAAATGGCTTTCAATTTAGGTTATGTTTTAGCCTCATTTGTGCTTATAAATCTTTATTTATCGAGCGATGTTGTTTGTGGTTTTAATGGCTGAATGGAAACAAGTTTTTATGAAAAATATAAGAACTGTTGTGAGTTATGTGTATATTAATCAACTGCTGTTTAAAGCTTTGGTTTCGAAAGCAGAGAACGATCACACAATACAGAGCAGAGTCCAAATACATCTTAAGATACCTTAATGTCTTTTTAAGATTTTGATGACGGCCGTTATAATATGAATGACGGCCACCGCTCTTCTAGGAAATCATAGGTTTTCTGTGTAACAAACGGTGTTTCTCTAAAGACATGACCTAAGCAAAGTGTAAGGCTCACATCTAGGTATTCGTCCCAGGACGACTATTTATCTGTTATTCAGTGATCTTCATCTTTATTCAAGAAATTTTTGTTTGAATAAATCAACTAGCTCCATTTTCAAAAACAATTAGGTACCGTTCATTTATTATGTTACAAAGTGAAAGAAAGTGTATGTATTAATTAATGTCTGAAATAGGATTGTGAGTTGTAATTTTAGTCAAAGGGCATAGTGAGCCCTTTTCACGATAAGTACACTCAATAAACTCAGCTCTTATACCTGAGAGTAATAAGAACACAAGAAAAGGGGCAAATTCTCTCGATATTTATTTTGGCTTTAATCGCACTTAGCTACCTATGTATATAGTCTGAAGGGTAATTCAGAATCGTTAGGTCAGTCATTATCTTAAATCACCTCTTAAACACAGTCAGTCTAGTCAAGCATGACTAGACTGACGGTTACGATCACAGTTTAGTCAATAAACTTGAAAATTTGAACTTGACATAGATTTAATAAAAACTGTATTTAACGTTATGCCATATATTTTTGAATATATTTTTTATTTATTATTTTATTTTTTATAATAACCGTTCTTATTGTCTTGTATTTCATCGAACCTCAAATTATTCCCATTTGCTTTCCTAAAATATTATTGAATACTTAATTAAATATAATGAATGCATCTCTTTTTGTGGACCTCTAATAATTCCTATTTGGGGACCTAAAGAAAGTAAATAGTAACTGCCACAAAGGACATTACCAGTGGGACTGTGAGCGCCTGCCTAGTTGTTAAAATCAATGTGCAGCAAATATTGTTTTATTAGGTTGGGGAAAGTCTTTTCGCATTACAGTATGTATGAACTTGTAATAAAATCTCTTTGGGTATACTATTTGTATCTGGCTGGTTTTGGTATCATTGAAAGTTAAAATTTTAAAGAACATAATTCTAAATTCAAATTAGGATAATGTGGGATTTTCATTTGTTTTTCGTACCGTCGTTGAGTGAATTTAATGAAGAAATTCGATACATTTTAAAATTTTACTACAAAAAAGGTAAAAATGCAACGAAACCCGCGAAAAAAATTGCGATTTTTATGGACCTAGTGCAGTGTCTGTGAGAGTAGCACACATTTGGTTTAAACGTTTTCAATCGGGAAATTTTGATGTCAAAGATGCACGTCGCTCTGATCGCCCTATTACGGATAAAATGGATGCCATTTTTGAAAAAGTGGAGCAAGATCGGCATATCAGTAGTTACGACGTAGCTGCAGAACTGGGAATTGACCACAAAACAGTTTTGGCGCATTTGAAAAGAACTGGGTACACAAAAAAGCTCGATATTTGGGTACCTCACGAGATCACTGAAAGAAACCTAATGAACCGTGTACTCATTTGTGATTCTTTATTACGACGTAATGAAACCGAACCATTTTTGAAGAAGCTGATAACTGGTGATGAAAAGTGGATCACGTACGACAAGAACGTGCGAAAAAGGTCGTGGTCAAAGGCTGGTCATGCTTCACAGACTGTGGCGAAACCCGGGTTAACTCGCAACAAGGTGATGCTGTGTGTGTGGTGGGATATGAGCTTTTACCACCAGGCAGGACCATCGATTCTGAACTCTAATGCGAACAACTGATGAGATTAAAGCAAGAAGTTGAGAGAAAGCGGCCGGAATTAATCAACAGAAGGGGTGTGGTTTTTAATCATGATAACGCTAGACCTCACACATCTTTAGCCACTCAGCAAAAATTAAGTGAGTTTGGCTGGGAGGTGTTAATGCTTCCGCCGTATAGTCTTGACCTTGCACCTTCAGATTTCCACCTGTTTCGGTCTCTTCAGAATTCTTTAGGCAGTGTCAGGTTAACATCACGAGAGGACTGCCAAAACCACTTGTCGCGGTATTTTGATCAGAAGTCCCAAAATTTCTATAGCAATGGGATCATGTCCCTATCTACAAGATGGCAAACAGTTATCGAACAAAATGGTAACTACAAACTTTAGCTAAATGTAAATAACTATATTAAAAAATGTTTTGAATTTTCTTAAAAAATGCGAAGAAACTTTTTCCCCAACCTATTATTTTTGCAATTGTTGTATTCTATAGTTTAAAAATAAAAAAGGTTCACGAGTCTAAAAGGTCAGGAAAATGAAAAAATAAAGATACGTTTTCATTAAATAACTCTGTTTTTCGATAAGAGATGGCGCTAGGCATTGTGGTTATCGAGTTTAAGAATGATTTTCTACTATTCAACACGTCATCGAGGCGCTAGGTTTTTTTTCATACCATGAAGGGGGCAAACGAGTATACTCGCATACTCGTTTGCCCCATTCATGGTATGAAAAAAAACCTAGCGCCTTAAGGCTTATATTATTTGTGAAGGGATGAGGATTACACTGAATAATTAAACTATTATTTGAATGAATAAATTGTTTTTAATATTCATTAATAAAAAAAAGTAGGAAAGACGGACAATATAAACAAAGTACAATTAGATGGTCTATCATTAACAAGTGGTCTCGGGTTTGAAGTCCGGGGAACTTATAACTAATTACAATAAATTCATAAAACTTACAAAAACACATTAAATGCTCTTCAATGAAAACCAAAATATTTTCTAAAAATTATGCTGGTGCGAGCACATAGTCTTGGTGCCCAGCCTGTATGGATGGCGCCAAATTATCCTGTAAGCCCCTTGATGAATCCTGAATTAACTGACGATTTGCTCGAGTCCAACAGGCCCGACATGCATAGATGGTTACCGCATCCTAAAAATACAAATACTTATTAATATTGATTTTAAATGCTATTACAATGTTGATCATTAGTCATCCACCTATAGACTGAATGTGACAAATACAGCATAGTATTGTAGTTGTTACCAATCACATGGAATAAGCACCAAGATAAGTTCACATCATGAACAGCAGAACATAAAAAGTTATATTTTCTTCAACTAACCATAAAAATAATAAATACCTGCAATTAGATGATCAAATATCTTACCTGATAATTATCATGGGAAATAATGGGTAGTAACGGGCTGTCTGCAGGAATCATATAGAAGCGTAGTCCTCTGACTGAGAGACCACACCCACAACCTACCATTATATGACCTAGCAATCTCTCATTGCCAGCCTGTTCGGTACTCAATAAGTTGAAAAATGGGTGATAAACAAATGCCTCTAATGGCAGCTGAAAAATAAAATATTTTTTTATTTTGTATAAGTACCTAACTGTTTAAAAAAATCTGTATTATGAAATTCTATGAAAGTTCAGACTTGTATGTATATTACACACTTGACTTATATTCAGTGTCCTATCCAGCGATGTGTAGCAATAATCATAATAGATTGACTATTTATAAGCCTGGCTCATGCCATCCACCAAATAAACGCTGCTTTGTTAGGTTTTGATGGCTCACATGTAATCGAACCGCCGGCCGTGTCAGACTTTTTAGCTGTCTTGTTGCTAAATAGTATTTCAATATGGTATAGGTACATACCTGATTGCTCAACCATCGGGCAAGTCTCGCTTACAGGGGCAAGGTTAACGTTGACATAATATGCCTTTGAACCCGCCTTACGGATATACCACAGTTTAGGCATCTCATCATAATATCCATTTAACCGAATCGTAGGGCAAACAGATGAATCCATTGAGAATAGCAATGGTAACCAGGTTTTGAAGATGTCCGTAAAGAATAGCAATGGTCGATAAAAATAGAACACAATAATCACACCGTAAACAACGAAAGCATTAACACAACGTGGGTCGGGAACTGCAATGAAACCTGACGTGACGCCAAGACCGAATATGTAAATAGGGATGTGAATGGCAATCTGAGAACGATAAATCAATAATTATTTTTTTCTCGAACGTATCACACTAAAATCGAAATCAGTTCCTTTTACTAGCTAAGAACTCAACCGAAGAACCATATTTTCACTCAATTATCCTACGTATGTAATGACATTAGGGCAGTGTAAGGGCAAAAATCCCTCACTCTTACTACAAAAACAACAAAATGTCGACTGTTTAATTCAAAATAAATATTCACTTTGATACAACTATATTAAAGCTATACTTAATATTAATTAAAAACAGTACAAACCGGTAAAATAAAATATAAATTCAAAAATCTATTTGATTTTTCACGCTTTCACTCGAATCAATTGAATTATCGATTTTATGAAAAAGATTGTAGTCCCATTGCACCCTACACAGGTGTCCGCCACTAATGTCAGATGCTTTGTCACACACACTCCTTTATAAGCAGCGATTATTTAAAAAGTTAGGGCGTTTTATCTTAGAATTACATACACGCGTCAATAAAAACCTAATCTAACCTGTAGGCGTGTTAATAAATAAAATAACTTTAACAAAACATACATATTCCTTGTCATTAAAATTCACTTGATCGAAAATAACTCGGTCTTAGTTTATTGTACCCATAATAGGTGTAGGTTATTACAGTTACTGGATGATTATGGATACAATGGAACGTCAAAATCAGGAAGTGCATTTATGAGAAAAGCGGAAGCAAATAAAAATTGTTTTTTCAGATATTTTAACCTGGGCCTTTAATCGGAATAATATAACCATGATAAATTTGATATTTATTTTAAAATCTTAGTGTAAAAACTGTAATCCTGCACATGTTCCCGAATTCGAAGGCAGGAACTGGTCATGTCCTTTGGATATAGCGCTCGTCGGCCGCTGCCGCAGCACTGCGCTCGCTCGGCTCGCGCGCGATTGTTCACAGTCCTAACGTAAGGTTTTCATTTGGTCGGGATGTCCTGGCTTACTTACTGCGGCCAACTATAAGAAAAGGCCAAAAATTTAAAATAGGCTCATTTATTTTATAAAAGTGTGCATCATTAAACGCTCAAAAAGTTTTTAGAGGTTCAGTAAGAAAAATCAGGCGATTCCTAACCGACAATCTTCTCAGAAGAAAGAAAACATTGACTATCCATTGGAATGATGCCTGTATTCAAAACTAGTTGCAGTAGGATACCTACATAATTGTACTTGACTAAAGGCTCAAAACCTATTACTTACATTAATTAAACTATCAGTTTATAAACGAAAATCAGTGCAAAAACGAATTTCGTCCATCAATTCGTTATTATTTGATATCCTGATTAAAAATTTTACTATCGCATAATTATAACGAGCTTGCATAAATAAAAGGGGACTCGTATGCCAACTAATTGTTTATTAATGTGGCACAATTTTGTCGGTTAATTAATCACGGGCAGCACCTGGTAACAATGAAGCGTCTGACACATCGCATGTTACTAGATTAATCGTCCGGTCATTTGGTGACCGGAGATACGGACAGTACCTATAAGTATGTGATGATGTGCCGTTGTTGTTCTAGAGATGTCATATACATAACATGCATAGTCAGCCTATAATGTTCCCACTGCAGAAAAACATCGTGAGGAAACCGGCATCAACAATTCGAAGACATGTGACATCTACCAACCCGCACTGGGCCCGCGTGGTGGATTACGGCCCACTCCCTCTCACAGACAGCAGGCCTGTGTCCCAGCAGTGGGGACATTATAGGCTGATTATGTAAGTGAATTATTTGACCAACTTGTTGTTGTATAGTGATGAAATGACAAATCATGTGTTTACTAATCGTTACTTGTCAAGTGAAAATTTGTAAATTAATCGCCGGTGAAATGACAGTAAACCGACATTTTGACACTCGCAAATAAATCAAAACCCATGGGGTACTTCCCATTGACCTAGAATCATGAAATTTGGCAAGAAATAAGATCTCACAGCACAAGTAAAGGAGAAAGTCCGAAAATCGTTATTTTGTAGTATTATCACATTTTTGCGATTTCCAACTTCGGATCGGAACTTCATAAACCGCGTCTTGATCGAAGTAACATTTAGTCTGTATTTCATTCAAATCGGGCCTGTTCACTTTATTAACAGTCCTTTTTAACTGAAAAGTAAAGTTTGTCTTTCAATCCGGAATTGGAAATTGAACATACAGACAAAGTTAGTTTCGAATTTATAATTTACTAGCTGCGCCCCGCGGTTTCACCCGCATAAGTCTCGATCCTGTGGGAATATCGGGATAGAAAGTATGTCCTAATCCAGGTCATGGTCTTACGTGCCAAATTTCATCTAAATCAGTTCAGTTGTTTTAGCATGAAAGCGTAACAAACAAAAAAACAAATAAACAAACAAACTCACTTAACATTTATACTATTAGGAAAATAGGATAGTTAGGATAATACATTAAAAATAAAACACTCAGCTCAGCTATACAATAGACTTAACAAAGACATTTACGAATATAATATGTAACATTTTTTTTTTTAACTAATTGAATAAAACCACCTATGACGACACGGAGGCGCTGCGCTGATGGTATTTATTTAATTCTCTCTTTTTAGGGCTCCTTAGGAAACAAGGAACCCTTATAGTTTCGCCATGTCCGTCTGTCTGTCCCCGCTGTAGCTCAGAGACTCTTAGTACTAGAAAGCTGTAATTTGGCATAGGTATCCGCTTGCATAATATTAAGCATTAAGGTGCTCATTTTTGTTAGACTCAAGTGTCCCCCCCCGCCAGCTAAATGGTTGTTTGTTTATGGAGATGTGAAAAAATTAATGGCAATAGTACATATAATGAAATTAAAAGGAAAACTATCACAGCTAAGTGGGCTTTATAAGTTAACGAGTAATAGTCGACCAACTTAAATTTGCAGTTGGAGAATTGACCGTGGCATATATCGATGTATGGGACAACATGTTTTTCAACCACAATCTTAAGTTTGTTTTTGGGATAAATTCATTCCAACTTCCGAATTACGGAACCCTTCATTGTGCGTAGTCCGACACGCACTTGGCCGGTTTTTATATTGTTATCTTTTTAGTACCATATTTGCATAAAACAAATACCTATATTTCACTTATTTTAAAGTTATGGAAGAGCGGATTCTCCTAACATAGGCTTATCTGCTTAAAAAGAGGCTTCAATCACTAGTTGTTAAGGTTTAATTTTAAAATAATAACTATTTTTCATTTATTAATTTCTCATAATAATATATATGACGGAGAAGGTCTCGCTCGTTATCATCTGCCATATTTTAACTACTGTGGGCGTACAATGGGAAGCCTTGGTTATTGCACAATAGATAAACCGTTTGCAGTTTAAATCAAATTATAATTTACGATAAATTAACCACACTGGCTATTCACACACTGTAGGTACACGACACAACTATACGGAACGCGCGACAGTTTCTGAACGTGTTCACTCCTTGACCGCCTCCGACCAACCTGAACTTAAATCCGGTCGAGCGTTATGTTGCAGACTCTGTCGAGAGCCGCTTGGTGGCGGTGGCGTCCCGATTAGACAAACGAGTGACTAACGTATTTCCGACACGGCCATCCTGCTTGCACACGTCCTCGTGTGTTAACCTGCAACCAGAAATCAACAGCAGTGTTTGTTCGACTCGGCCAATTCTGACCAAACTCTAGATTCATTGGGTCGGTGAAAATAAGGAAATTTTTAAAACTCTACAATTTTATTTTAACCAAATCTTACTCTTTAAAATCAAACATGGTAAAATTAGGAAAATACAACAAAAAACAAATAACAAACTACCCTGGGCCATATACCATCAAACAACATTTAAAACTCTACTGCAACAAAAATTACCAAGCTTACAGAAACCCTCGAATAAGACCTCTAACGCCACGGCTCTCTAGCCGACCATCAATCGTATTACTGTCACACATCCAGCGCATGGATCAATCTGTACGCATATCCATCAAGTGGATCGCCCGTGTGCATCACCCACTGACTTCACACTACGGTCCCTCCAGACCCCGACTTCCGCCAGAGACAAACGCGCACCACGCACCCACAGACTACTTGAGTTTCCTCAAGAGACACCGATTTCTACCCGGCTACGACTACGTATTGACTACTGGTACGGTCGACTTTACTACGGCCGATAGAGAACCCTACTCGCGTGTTTCCCACAACTTAAGCTTGCTCATCACCATTGTGATCACTATCTACTTCGACTGGTACATGACCTACTGGCATCTTTCTTAACCTATCGTAAACGTATTTGTAAGTACGGTTAGAATTTAAAGCTTTTAAGCCGATTGACAGCAGAGGAAGAGCTACGACAGCTCTTCCTCTGCTGTCAATCGGCTTGCTTCTGTGCTCCTGTGACCGACGTCATCATGCGATTCGCATAGGCAACAAGGGTTTCTTTGCAATGAATTTTCAGCAAAACAAATCAGCTGTCGCAACCATGATCGCGCATCCGTATCTACCTTGTCTGGGTCGAACTCGGGCAGATCCACACGATTGTTGGTTTTAGGCACTTGTAGGGCTTCAATCAGCGCTCGCATGTTTGGATTTTGTTGTTCAAACATGGGACGCCAACGGTCACTTTCAGAGTTTTCGTTTTGCGCCTGAACCAACACGTAATCCCACTTCTGATGACGGAGAAGGTTAGTCTCGCTCGTTATCATCAGCCATATTTTAACTACTGTGGGCGTACAATGGGAAGTGTTTGGTATTGCACAATAGAAAAACCGTTTACAGTTTAAATCAAATTATAATTTACGATCAAATAATCACACTGGCTATTCACACACTGTAGGTACAGGACACAACTATATGGAACGTGCGACAGTTTCAAAACGTGTTGACTCCTTGACCTCCTCCGACAATACTGAACATAACTCTGGTCAGTCCGGTCAAGCCTTATGTTGTAGACTCTGTCGAGCGCCGCTTGGTGGCGCAGGCGTCCCGATTAGTCAAACGAGTGACTAGCGTATTTGTGACATATACATTTTTAAATAATTATATAATTATAAGTATGGACTACGAGATTGAATTTAAACAATGCAAATGCAAATTCTACAATAATCAGCAGTTCCAACAATATTTTCAAATGCTAATGAATTATTTTATGCCCCCTTGTGGAAGAGGACCAGCGTTGTGCTGAGCGTTATTATCAGCGATGTAATCTCCTAACTTTTATTATCCTTGGCTGCATAGTGTGCGGTTTATACAAGTCCACCAAAAGTATCCATTATGTACTCAATTTCATCCAAATTGTGGCTTTACGTAATAAAAGCTATTGAACAAATTCAAAACTTTTCCTTGTAAAATATTGACCTTTAACCCTGCAAATTAAACTTGATACGATACAAAGTTTTGACCTTGGACTTAACAATTTACCATATAACCTTTTAATATCGAATATTCAGAACTTCCTATATTAAACCATTTTTCTATATATAAACCTGTAGCAACAATAAATAGGTAATATTCTATTCTATTCAGTTCTTAATAACAGAGGAACGTATTATAATGATTGGAAAAAGGACGCAAAGGTTTCCCTGTAATTTGGTTCTCCAACAAAGAATTTCGATCTAAATGATCGCAAAGTTATTTTCATTGAGAAGAATAAAATACATGTCTCCTATTTAAAGGTTAAGTTGGCTAGCTTTTTGCATACCGTTTCAAGTTAATGAGCTAGACAAACTTAAAGTTTAAATAGGACGTGTTTTCTCTACAATGTGCAACTGTTAGTGAACTCTATTTATCTGAACTTAAATACCTTTAATGTGTATGGGAAATTAAGTGAAAATTACAAAGTGAACATTTTATACGTTCTTGGAAACAAGAACGTATAAAATTATCTGCCTGTCTCTCTCTTAACAAACCCAGACAGCAATGCCGTACCAAGAATAAATTCGATTTCATTGAGTCCATCGTTCGCAGAATACTCTGATTCGTCTTCCAGACGTGAAAGACGAAATATAATTACGCTTAATTAAATTTTATTAAAACAAAGGCGCAAACCACATTTCTCTTCGAAATTATTGTTTGACTTATTTCATCACATTGTAAGGTAGTCTCTTTTGTTCTAAAACACGCTTTCCGCGGAATCTTATTAAAATTTAAATTAATGCCTATTATAAATTGCAAGCAATTGTTATTACAAAATGACGAAAATAAAATACCACTTCTTGTTTCAAATTGTTGTTCATTTTTATGCATTTCAGTTTTGTTAGTTTGCATGAATATGTTGTGATATATGTGAGGGGCTTGTGGCTAAGTAATAACCGCCGCACGGGTCGATCGATCAGATTAAGCTACGCTTGCCGCAGTCCGTGGATGGGTGATCATCTTTACATACCAAGACCCCTCCGTGCCTCGGAAAACACGTTAAGCCGTTGGTCCCGGCTGTCATTTGTAGATCTTTGACAGCCGTTAAGGGTCGTCAGAAGCTCGAAAGTCTGACAACCAGTCTTACCAAGGGGTATCGTGTTACCCAGTAACTGGGTTGTGGAGGTCAGATAGGCAGTCGCTCCATGTAAAATACTGGTATTCAGCTATATCCGGTAAGACTGGAAGCCGACCCCGACATAGTTGGGAAAAGGCTAGGCAGATGATGATGTTGTGATATATCTGTGCTTGGTGTGTTTTTGAATAGAGATTAAACGTTAGCCATACGTTATGCTTTTTAGAAACTTTACTCCATGCAACCATTTTGCTGCTCATGGTTTAAATATATAATTCGCCATTAGTCCCAGTCAGTGGATAGGGGCAGTGAGCAGAGAGTGGGTGTTATTGTAGTGGTGTGTGGCCGGCTAAAGTTTGTGTTATTCGCACTACCCGGCCACTAGAAAAACACACCACTTTAAACTTTCCCCACGTTATTGTGCCGAGTTACCAACTTTTGAATATGCAGCCGAGCACCGCAATACCAACCATTTTTAGAGATCCTCGGGTTTTAATTAAGTTTATTTAATAATTTATGACTTGTTTATGGTAATTTTTGAGTTGTGCTCGTTTTAATAGAGTCTTACAATGAAAGTTCATTCCTTGTCTGGAAAGGTTTTTTAAATGTTTTTTTTTTAATTGTACTTAACTCACTTTTAGTTGAATATGGTATTTTACTCTGATAAAATGTGGGGAGCCAATTTTAACATTCAAGGTATTGTTGTCAAATTGACACATAATGTCAATAATGACTGCCTCGTAGGTCTAGTGGTTGCAAGCGCTACTGCTGAGCATGAGGTCCTGGGTTCGATTCCCAGGTCGGGCACAGGGTTATTGGGTTTTTCTATATGGACTTTCTCAGTAGCAGCCCCGAGTCTGGATTTGTGCCCGGTTGATGGCAATAGGCTCCCTTCCTATTAAATGGGACTTAAACATAACTGGCAAAATGTGGGTGTACTACAGGTACACCTCTGCCTGACCCTTCGGGGAAACAAGGCGTGATGGTATGTTATGTCATGGTAATATCCATTGAGACATGCAGCACACAGCCAGTTGTACGTTTGACAGTTGTATACCACAACTGTCAAAAAGGACAGTTGTGATTTGATTATACGGACACTTTAAGTTGGTAGTCAATTTAATAAACAATGAATGTCCTTGACTTTCCATTGTGCAGTTCCTGTTCGTATGGGGTAACTTTTAGCTAAGTTTCAAAAATTTACTTTATTCGGCGATTTATTGAAATGTCTCCTTACAACCTTGACATTTTCCTGTAGGTAAAATAAGAAAACGTAAGAAAAATTATTTGAACTCCAATTCCTCCCATTATTGTAACTTTTTGAAGGTCACGCTTGTTTCCCTCAGTAATATCATTTTCCTTGGATAGATCATGACATATGGGAGTTTAAGATCAAAGCAAATGCCAGCGACATCATCATACTTATCACGAGTTCAGGGTATCAATGTGGGTAGTTCCGAACAATATCTAGTGTAAAAGCTTTTCCTATATGAATATAATGGGTAGGTATGTCGAACCCGTTATTATGCCGTTATTATTCTTCAGATAAAATGTATGCGGTGATTGAAAGATCCCAAAAGCCCTAAAACATAACCCTTAAATAAATAAATTCTAAAGCACAATCTGTTGAAATAAGCTTAAGGGTCGAGTAAACGCCGTTGACCTTGGCCAAACAAATGCGCGTCGCGCTCATGACCAAAATCATAAATTTGCGCCTTAAGACGCTGACAATACCTAAACCGCGGTTACTGTCAGACTGTATAGAAACGAAAGAGAAGCGCGATGACACAACGCTTGTAATTTATTGCAAAATATGAAGCAAGTATTTATTTACTCAAAATTAAGTTGAGTAATCGAAAATAAAAAACAACCAAGTTCTGCATTCAAATAAGACGTTCTTGTTATTAATGAAATACGTAACCTATGTTGATATTTAATACAGATATGTTTTATTGGAACTCAAGGTAAAAGGTTACTTTAACGTTAGTTTGTATCGAGATTTTTTTTCCAAACATGTTTTGGTAACAACCAAGTTCTGAGAAATATGTTCAAAATTAACATATATTTTTTCCGGTACCACAAACTATACAGATTTCGCATTTTTTTTTTCTTAAGTCAAGCCTATTTTGGTCATTTGCCTCTTGTCAGTGCCTTAAGCAGAACCTGCTGTTGTGCTCTAGATCAGCATCATTTCAGCCCGGAATCACCCATTGCTGGGTATAGGCCTCCCTTTACTTCTACAATACTTCCCGGTTCCGTGCGTCCCGTGCTCTATTTTCTCTTAAATAAATCTTTTAAAAAATTACTGAGTCTAACTTCAGTTACAATAGCGAATCTCATAATAAAACAAGTCACTCAACATTAGTTTCATAAAACACACATAACAGACACAACACAAATGCACAAACACTCTAGAACCGAAACAACTACCCGCCAAACAAATATTTATTAACTGCACCACTTCGCAGGAATCACTTTGGACTTCATTCATTCAACTCCGTTGTTAGATTACTTTGATGTATCTTGTTGGGCAAAGCGATACGTTTGAAGTGTGTTCGAAGCGTAGGTGTGTATCTACAAAAGTTATTAGCTTTCGGTTATTGGAATGTGATGTATCTAGGAGTACTGAAACTGTACTCTGATTATTGTGTATTGTATGCAATCATTTTATGTAGAAACAAATAGGTACAACAGATATTTTGAACACACGGAACTAACGCAACAATCTTGTTTTTTTTTCAATACATTCTCTGTAACAAATTATGGTTAAAGAAATTTATTTTTCAAAATCAAAAGTCATTAAATATTCAAACTAGGCTGAGAATCTGCAGTTTTCGAACGTCAAAGTTACAAAAGACAGTCCCCCAAAAACGCCCGCCCTTCACCACTTCCTAGTGCTTTAGCTGGGAAGAAGAAGTGGCGCAACAAACTCCCCAGTAGCACACCTACCTGTTTAGTTATATAAACTTGATTCTATACAAATCGTATGTAAAGTATTTAACATTACGAAACACAAAAACATTAAATTAAATTATATGCACTTACTTGAGAAGATTTTTAATTTACCAATTTTTACCAAAAACACTCTCATGGCAATGTTATCCAGGTGCCAAAAGAACCTTGCAGCACTGTATGTGCGCCAGACGCTTGGCACCAGTCACCATCATAAGAAGGTTCACTAATGTTTCACCAAGACACCGTTGACAATTCTTTTGTTTACAGCCAACGTTTCATATACGATTTATTTCACAAACAACTTATGCCGCCAATGTTTTAGTTTTGGACTGCCTCGTTCGTCTAGTGGTCGCAAGCGCTAATGCTGAGCATGAGGTCCTGGGTTCAATTACCGGGTCGGGCAAAGTGTTATTGGGTTTTTCTATCTGGAATTTCTCAGTAGCAGCCCGGAGGCTGGATTTCTGCCCGGTTCATAGCAATAGGCTCGCTCCTTATTACATGGGACTTAAGCATAACTGGCGAAATGTGGGTGTACTACAGGTACACCTCTGCCCAACTATACGGGGAAACAAGGCGTGATGTTATGTTTATGTAATATTTTATAAACACTCGCTTTACAAACAATTATTTAGCATATGCTTCTCTTCACAAATGTTGCGCATGATATTTAATCATTTATACATTTTTCATTTAATATTTAGATTATTTTGGAAAAATCACGTTTTTACTAACTAACATTATACAATACATTGTCTAAATCAGTCACAAAGTGACCATGATGGTGTTTGAACTACCTAACTAATTTGCACTGACATTCGAAGTAGATCTAAATCATTTGTGTGCAATCAATGAGTTTTTTGCCAACGTACCTATAACTACGACTCGCTTCTTAAATTCGTCCCCGTCTAAAGCTGAAAACCTTTTGCATAGTAGTGTGCCTAAATGTAGTCGCTTATTTAGTTTCGAACATGTAACACCTGGTGATGTTGTTAACGTTTTTAACACACTTAAGTCTGAAAACACTGGTGATTACTGGGGTATCTCCATTAAACTATTAAGTAACATAATATACATCGTAGCCCCCTATCTAGCTGTTACTTTTAATAAATGTGTTGATTTAGGAACTTTTCCTGACCTCATGAAGAGTAGTAAAGTCATACCATTATTTAAATCCGGTAATAAAAAAGACGTTGGCAATTTCAGGCCTATTTCTATTTTACCTGCATTTAGCAAAACATTTGAAAAGTTAATACTCAAGCAGTTGCTAAGACATTTTAATTTAAACAGCCTCCTTCATGATGTACAATATGGCTTTACAAAAGGTCGTTCGACTACAGATGCAGGTGTTGCACTGCTGAAACACATATTTCAATTTAACGCATGGGAGAATGCAAAATGCTATTGGAGTTTTCTGTGATCTCTCCAAAGCTTTTGATTGCGTGCAACATGGCACGCTTGTGCGTAAACTACATCATTACGGTGTCCAATATGAAGCTCTCACAGTAATAAATTCATATTTACATAATAGGTTGCAATGTGTAGATGTTAATGATGTGAAATCTTCCGGGCTTCTAGTTCAGTTAGGTGTACCACAGGGCCCAATACTGGGTCCATTCTTATTCTTAGTGTATATTAATGACTTACCATTCTATTTAAAGGGTATCTGTGACCTCTCTTATTTTTAAAGTAGACAGGAATAGACAATATTTTGACGACGTAAACAGTGCACTCTCAATTGTTACGAATTGGTTTACGACAAATAACTTAGTTCTCAATGCTAAGAAAACGAAATGTATAAATTTCGCTTTACCGAATGTTAGAAATCTAGGACCCAACACCGTCTTGGATAAAGAGGTTCTTGAAACTGTAGACTCGGCAGTTTTTCTGGGCATAACAGTAGATGCCAAACTTCAGTGGGGCCCTCATATATCAAGCCTAGCGGGAAGGCTCAGTTCGGCCGCTTACGCCGTCAGGAAAGTAAGACAATACACTGACGTTGATACAGCTCGGTTAGTATAGTTTTGTTATTTTCATAGCGTTATGTCCTACGGTATTCTGCTTTGGGGCAAAGCCGCTGACATTCAAAATATATTTGTTCTTCAAAAACGAGCTGTTCGAGCAATTTACCAGCTAGGTGCCAGAGATTCTCAGAGAGATTTTTTTAAAGATATTGGTATTCTCACGGTCGCATCACAATTCATCTTCGCCAACATCTTATATATTAGGCAAAATATACACTTATACATTAAAAACAGTGATATTCACAATATTAACACCAGAAATAAGAACAAATTACGTGCTACATTTCACCGGCTTCACAAGTTTATAACTCGTTTGTTGGGCTTGGTATTACTTTTTATAACAAGCTACCCTCTTCTTTGCTAGATTTGCATTTTAATGCGTTTAAAACTAAAGTAAAATCCAAACTTTGTTCAAGGGCATACTATTCTATCAATGACTACTTAAACGATAATAATTGTTGGTCGCTGTGATTAACTCAAGACAATATTTATATTCATTCTCCAGAATTAGCTTACCTAGTGACAGGTTATATGAGTTCATATAATTGTTTATTTTATTTGACTGTATAAGTCAATTTGTTTTTAATTTTATTTTAGTTTATTATTGATATAATATTCTCATTACAATGTTTTTTGTTGAGTTGTATTGCAATATGTGGTTAGCTAGCGGCCTCGATAACTGATTATATTATTCTTACAACCGGCAGCAAGTTCGTCATGCTCCCTTAGATGTCATTGCTTGCGGTGGCCTCGGGGGTCAGGTTGCCTCCTCCCCTCAAATATGGCGAGGGAGGTAATGGCTCATTTTTGCGTTATGCTCGTGAACGGGTGCTGCTTGTGGTGACTGGCCGTCTTGCTAACCATTGTTTTGTATTGTTATTAGTAATTCATTGTTAATTTATTTTACTTTGATGATCCTAGCTCATCATTCGTGACTGTTACAGCTATAGCTATATGTAAGCGGGCACGCCCTTTATGCTTGGAGGCTTTTATTTGTGCATTAAGTTCTGTTTACGTTTTTATCTCTGCTTGAGAATTTATAGTTTTCGGTGTTTTCTTTTTCTTTTTTTTTTGTTGGTATAGTGGTGTGCTAGCTGACATATGGCTAATAATTTAATGTTTTGTGTTGCACGTAATGTAAATTATTTTGCATACTGTTGTATAGAATCCATTTTTTTTTTCTCTAACTGAACAGACAGCTGTGCTGCTGGGGAGTTTGTTGACCACTTCTTCTTCCCAGCTAAAGCATTAGGAAGTGGTGAAGGGTGGGCGTTTTGGGGGACTGTCTTATGTAATTTTGACGTTCGAAATGTGCTAATTCTCAGCTTTTTTTTTTTGGATGGGAAATCATCAAATAACTTCTCCCGCTCTGGGCGTAGCGGGAGGGTGTGTCAGACTCTTACTGACTAAAACCCACCCGTATTCCTTCCGTTGCCTGTGCGTTGCAAGAGGAAGTGGTGAAGGGTGGGCGTTTTGGGGGACTGTCTTATGTAATTTTGACGTTCGAAAAGTGCTGAATCTCAGCCGTTTGAATAAATGACTTTTGATTTTGATTTAATTTTGTTATCAACGCGTACAGTGTTTTATACAGTTAACAAGTGTATCAAATAATTTACAGGCAAGTATTGTAGTTCTTTAAACCTACTAAATTATTTTTTTTCTATACGTTCTTGTCGTTTTTGGCACCGGTCGCTAGCGCGGCACGCTCGCTTCACTCGCTCGGCTCGCTTCCTATAACTCGTCAACTTGTAAAGCCTACTTAGCCGTGATAGTTTTCCTTTTAATTTACTACCTATGCTAAGTTACAGCTTTCTAGTTTACGCGTCTCTGAGCTACAGTGGGGTCAGACAGACAGACAGACAAACAGACAGACGGACATGGCGAAACTGTAAGGGTTCCTTGTTTACTACGAAACCCTAAAAAGGTGGGCTCTGAAGAGCGTCGTCTGTTAATTAATAAAACTCTTTTGAAAATTGACGTTCAAATTTTCAAAACAGTTTTGTTAATTAAAACTTGTGAATCTATAAAACAATTAAAATGTAACAGGTAATCTCCGGCCGATGAGAGATTGCGTTTCTGAGAGCTGTCAGCTGACCCAGAAGAAAACGTGTTTTACGTATTTAAACTGTATTAGTTTCTAATCGTGTTCAACTGACAGGTGTCAGGAAAGTATTCTCTCGGCAGCCGGAATACAGTAATAGTATTTATTACGAGTATAACATTTCGAGAATTTTAAAATAAAAACTAACATTGTATCTACGGGCTTGGGTGCAAATCAGCACAGTAAGTTTGTACCTACACACACATGTTGCCGACACAAATAGTGAAAGGGATAGAGGAAAAACAACTACAAACTTTTCTATTCGTACAGCTCACAATATACGGTGGCAAATGAGGTTTAAAAAGCAGCCATGTTTAAAAGTATGTCTATGAACACGTCATGGAAGTTTCGAGCATGGATTCAAATGTTGTGGGACGCTAAGGAACTGTTTACACTGTTCATCTGGTTTTATATATAGTTTTTATCGATTGCTGAGTTAGCGAGTTATAAATAATTAAATGATTTAAACAAAAAAAAACTTATTGATAATATCGATTGACGAGAATCGATAAGAAAGTTTTTAAGGCACAGTCAGGGAAATTAATTATTAAACAAGGTTGCACCCTACGTCAATTTTCCGTGTTATAGCCTTTCTAAGAACTTTCTAAGAATGGCAGTTGTGTAACATACGGACAATTTCAATTGGTAAGGTCAAAGTCAAAGTCAAATTATTTTTTTCAAATAGGCACATAGAAGGCACTCATGAACGTCAAAATTTACAACATAAATAGAATTGATTCTAGGCGCCCCTTCCAAAAGGTAGTTTTTATTACAATATTTTGTGTACATTATTCACATATGTCGCCGCAAGAGCGTCTACCTATTAAGATTATTAGTTAATCTTATTCGTAACAAACGAATTACTCTAAGTTACCATACCTAATCATAATAATTACGCCCTCTGCGGGATATTATTACAATCAATACAAAGTTTTATTATCGACTGCTGTATGAGATCGGCGCCATCTATCAGTTCTTTGTGAATAATAATCACCTGATATTGTTTTAAGATTAATTATTTAATTAATTGTAATGTTCTCGTTACAACTGTAGTTCTAAATAAAAAAGAACATTGAATGACTTTTGGGGTAAAGTCAAATTAACAATTCCACACTTGACATAGTACGTTCTGTTTATGATCTGGCGTCACCCAATATTGTAGAAAAATGGCGCCGATTACGTTTGAATGGTCAATATCTCAATGGTATAATTTGATACAAGAACTAAATCAGTTTCAATAATAATTTAGAAAGTTTATTTAGTATCTACCTTCATTACTTTTTACAACACAAATTGACAAAATTTCCGGTAGTTCAAGGAATTTAATCAAACAACAGGTTTTCATAAAAAAATGTGCCACAGGTATATATAGCTATAACTGTTTACTATCACCGGATTTGAATAAAGGAACTTCTTTACTGTATTTCATGGGAACCGGAAAGACTCCTTGCTCCACTGGTGTTAAATATGAAAGCTAAATAGGTTTAGCTTTCATATTTATAGAAGAAGAAGTCTGTAGATCTACATAGATCTACAGACTTCTTCTTCTATGATATATCTTCTTCTTCTATCTACATAGATCTACAGACTTCTTCTTCTATGATAGATCTACAGACTTTTACAGATCTTCCCCAGAAATCTTCTGTTAATTTAATTTAAAGGTCTTTAAAAGATTTGATAACAGCCTGGGGGTTTGTATGCTGAAACCTAAACTCCAAAGAGCATGCTTTTACATTCCTTTACATATATTCTTAAGTAAGGCAGCAGAAAGCGCGGCAGTAGTTTTTAGGGGAATATTAGAAAAACGTTTTCAAATTCCTGAGCTATTTCTACATCTGAGGTGATGGGGCCATGTGCGGTCTTTATATTAAATTCAGTATTACGCTGTTTTTCCTACCTGTTTAATTATTTATTACTAGCTTTTGCCCGCGGCTTCGCCCGCGTGGATGTCGGAAAATATCCCAAGGGAAGTTACTACCGGGATTAAAGGGAAACGAAAGCGATCGCTTACCTCATAGCCGAGCGCCGCGCCCGCCACGTCAACCATAATTATTTTGTTACGCGTAATTTTGAATCTGTGATATAATTTATAGCATTCATTTGAATGATATAATGTAACAGCATATTTTTATCCAAATTAAATGCCCAATTTAAATCACATATTTTATTGGAAAAGGATTAATATAATACCGGTTAAAATAGCTTCGGAAATAACAATGACGTATGAAATTCTGAAGGATGAAAATGGTTACTTATGAAACTTGGATGAAGAGCTTTAGCTATTTTGCACACACTTCAAAGTTTTAGAACATTTTGCAACATACTGATGAAACGTTGTATTATTCATATGTTGCTTTAGGCCATAAAGTTCAAAAAGTTTTTCCCAGCTTTTACGAATACCTGAAGTCGCCCAATCACTGAATAAGAACTTTGTGTAAATACTTTTAATCTTTAGTGGAAAAGTGTAATTAAATTGCGTGTTTAAAAGTGAAAAGAACTCGGCGTAGAACTCATTTGGATCACATATCTTATTAAAATTCTGAATCGGAAAAGATTTATTTAAATTGTCTACATTTTTACATATAATTGGCCTAAACCTTATTTGAATTTTTTGTTAGGCATGTAGGAGCAAAATGTTATTTTTTGTCCACTATGATCTGATGGTAACTTATTTACAATTTGTTTGTGTAAATAATCACAATTACAAAAAATATTATCTATACAAGTGGCAGAAGAAGCTGTCACGCGGCGAGTTGGTTCAATAAAAACATTTGACAAATCAAATTACCTAATAAGACTTAATAATCTGCCAGTATTCGAGTTATTTTATAATAAATTAATATTAAAATCACCACATAAATGATTATTGACGTACTACTAAGTTAGCACTAAGTTTCTTTAGCACATCTTGTATTACAGAATCAAACACAGATCATCATCATCATCATCATTCCAGTCGAAAGACGTCCACTGCTGGACATAGGCCTCCCCCAATAGGGAGTGTTTGCCATAATCGCCACGCTTGGCAGGCGGGTTGGCGATCGCAGTATGGTGTTAAAATGCATAGAGAACGCTGCTGCCCATTCTCTAGTAGTCTAGTCCCTTAGTCGCCTTTTACGACAGCCACGGGAAGAAATGGGATGGTGCTATTCTTTACGTCCGGCACCACACGGAACAAACACAGATAGATTCTGGTAACTTGGAGGTCTGTATACGCATACTATAACATGCTTATCAAGCTCAACACAGCACAATTCTGTGGTGTATTCAACAGACACTCCGATGGTGTCTTTTCGTTATATCAATTTAATAGAAAATTTAACTAACATTAATGACCCGCCGTATCATATGTTTTCGACTGAAATGGCTAACTACACAATAATTTTCATAGTTCAATAAGATAACTTGTTATTTTAACAAATGTTCTGTTAAAAAAAACCGGCCAAGTGCGTGTCAGACCACGCTCAATGAAGAGTTTCGTAGTTGAGAAGTTGGGATCCCAAAAACAAACATAACATTGTAGTTGAAAAACATGTTCTCCCATACATCGATATCGGTCAATTCTCCAACTGCAAATTTAAGTTGGTCGACTATTACTAATTAACTTAAAAAACCCACTTAGCTGTGATAGGTTTCCTTTTCATATGTACTACTGCCATGATTTTTTTCACATCTCCATAAACAACCATTTACTCTAACAACACAACACTTGACTCTAACAAAAATGATCACTTAAATGCTTAATATTACGCAAACGGATCCTTGAATCGATAATTGGTGCTCACAGACCCGCAATATTTTTGAACTGCCTATCCAACGACACCTACCCCATAACATGGGATGAATGACAAAAAAAATATCATCCCCATACGAGTATTACGTACAAGGGAGTAGTTGAGTAAGGTGCCATATTTTTTTTCAAGATTTTATTTTAGCCCTTTGTCGGCGTGATTAATATGTATACCTATTCCAAATTACAGTTTTCTAGTACTAAGCGTCTCTGTGCTGTAGCTCAGAGACGCTTAGTACGGGAGTACGCTGTAGCGGAGACAGACAGACGGACGGAAATGGCGCAACTCTAAGTTATATTCCTTGTTTACTGCGGAACTCTAAAAACGGTCAAGTCCATGTCGGACCACGTACAATGAAGGGTTCCGTATTTGGGATGAATTCATGCTGCGCCATCCCCCGACTAGACGACGCTTGGCTCAAAATATTACCTAAATTTATATTAAACTGAAAGAGCCCAATACGTATTATTTTGTTACTTTTTAGATGTTTTTGTTAGTGTCGGGGGTATTTTAAATGTGAACGGCAGATTTCGTACAGCTTACTTTTGTTGTATTGTTAAAGAATTTGTACCACATATTAAGGCAACTAAGCCATTTATTTTCATGTAAGTTTACTATTTTTAGAAGTTCGGATTAATTAATAATATTTAAAAAAAATAGATTTTAATAACTACACGTAATTTAGTCCTGAACTAAACGCAGTTATGTTAGTATTTAAGCTATACTCGCCATGAGGGTATTACCCGACCTGCCCCCTTCTTAGATGAAGTAATTTACGAATGAATTAGTTATAAATAAAATAAATGTACTTAAAAAAAACTATTAACTGTATTGTTTTATTTACCTACACTCAAAACCCCATCAGGACTTTATCATTATCAAACTGTTGCAGTCAGCCTGCAGCTGCTGGACATAGGTATATCCTAATGCACTCCGCTGAGTAGGTACGATCCTAATCTCAATTTACCTACTTTCCCTGACGGCACGATGCCAAAATATAAGGCTTTAAATCTCATCCTCTCACACAACCCTACAGTTGTCACCTACATTTGCATGGAACTTCATGTAAACGTTACACTGCAATCTGCAGTGCGGAGCGAGTCCGAGGATGCCGGGCTAATTATCTGTTACGCCTGATTTCAACGTGATGTGCCCATCATTGTAGGTGTAAACTCTGCTACTCAAATTTTGTGAACGATCAAAGTTCACAAAATCGCAGTAGCATTACAGTTTACACGTGAATAAATCTGTGAGAATTAAAAAAAAAAAATCTTTTGTCTGTTTCCTGCGGCACTAAGTTGTGTTGCCATTCTTCAGTATGCTAAAGATAAAAAATAAAATAGTGCAGTCACGTTTTGATTCACCCGCAGTGTAATGATAGCAACATCTTTCTTATTTTTCTGAATTTTCACCTTAAATATTGGATAGACTACGAATACGGTCTACGATGGTGCAACGCTTGTCTAGAGGTATGTAACCAAATCATGTGACTAATTACCTGAAAAATTATGAGAGTTTAAGTTCGTATGAATTCCCTAGGTATACAAATACGTTTTTAGAATTGGTACACATATATGAGTATGTTTTATCTCCATCACACAGTGTCAGTGAGGGAGATGGAATGGAAATGGCTTTCTGTGGTTTACCAGGTCCTGACGCGCTTGAGGTTTTGTATCTGTGACGTCACTATGCTGTTTCGTGTTGCTTCTGTTTGTCAGTTAATCACTACGTGTGACATGTGGGGTATTAGATAGTCTATTAGTCTGGGATCTTATTTATTGTTGGATTTGGAATTTAACTGAATAGTAAGAAAATAAAAAAGAACCTGGATTTCCCCTCAGAATTTTCATTTTTGTAATGAATAATGATGGATGGTCGGTACGGAATGTTGCCATTTTAAATATTTGTATTTATGTTATTCTTTTTTTTATATATTTGTATTTTATGTTATTCATATTACAATCTCACTCTGTGCTGCACCGGTCGACGTCTTAACGTCAACGCCGGCTATCGCTGAAAACCAGCGCTGGGGCTCTGTCTCGCATAAAGTCGCAGCATTATGCTGAGCGTTGGCCGTTTTGCGTGGACGTGACGCATATTCTCCCCGAAATTGTTTCTTTTTCGTATTTGTGTTCCTTCTTTGCGTCATGTTTACCGCAAATAAACGTATTTTCTTTCTTTCTTCTTTTTTTCTTTTTCTTTATGGATTGAAAATATTGACGGAATCAATATGATCTATTTTTCATTTTTTAACTACCTTTAATAGCGTACGTAGATGAAAATAAAAAAAAAAATATTATTTTGTATTTTTATTTGAAATTGATATTGGCACGTTTTGGCGATTGTGTTGCATAATATTATTTCGAGCATTTATGTTGCATAGTTTGATAATTTTGAGTTGCATGTAATTCAGTCTGTAGTTTTACTTATTTGACTAATATCGTCATTCATACAGAAACCAACTCCAAAATATTTGCAATGATACAGTAAGGTCGTAACCACAGTTTTCAAAACGCAATCACGGTATTTATCACAAAGGGAACCGCTAAACTTATACTAAGTGGTCCTGCTGTAGGTAAGAATGTTTAATTATTCCTATTGTGCATTTAATACTGTCAACGTATCGGGTTGTTTTGGTACAAATTATTCCCTTAACTGTGTTACGAGACCAACTTGCAAGCTCAGCATATCGTTCCGACAAACTAACCGATCGTATTATGACATTTATGACACCGCGCTTCCCACGTTACCGAGTATTGTCATCGCCTTTTCTTTACCTAACTTCGGTGGGAACGGACATAGATATATTAAGACGCTGACAACACCTAAACCGCGGTCACTGTCAAATTACATATAAAAGAAAGAGTAGCGCGATGACAAAACGCTTGTAATTTATTACAAAATATGAAGCAATTATCCATTAACTCAAAATTCAGTTGAGTAATCGAAAATAAAAAACAACCAAGTTCTGCATTCAAATAAGACGTACTTGTTATTCATTAAATACGTAACGTATGTTGATATTGAATACAGATATTTTGGATTAGAACTCAAGGTAAGAGGTTAGTTTAACATTAGTTTGTATCGAGTTTTTTTTTTTCAAAACGTGTTTTAGTAACAACCAAGTTCTAGGAAATATGTTCAAAATTAACATATATTTTTTCCGCTACCACAAACTATACAGATTTGGCAATTTTTTTTTTTAAGAGAAGCCTATTTTGGTCAATTCGGTCTTGTCAGCGCCTTAAACCTAACTAATAAGAAATCTATTTTATAATTTTTATGTGAAATTTATTAAATCAAATATATTTCGTAACCTAAAAAGGACTTATTCATTGAAGAGTTTCCCGACACATGCCCCACACATATTTACTGTATAAACAATGTTAGAATATTATGTTGTGTTTGTTTGCGTTTCAGGTTATGTTTGGTTTATATTTAAGTACATATGTAGTTGTGCAAACTTGAATAGTTTATTCTTGAAATTACTGATTTAAGACGCTGACAACACCTAAACCGCGGTCACTGTCAGATTGCATAGAAAAGAAAGAGAAGCGCGACGACAAAACGCTTGTAATTTATTGCAAAATATGAAGTAATTATCTATTTACTCAGAATTGAGTTGAGTAATCGAAAATAAAAAACAACCAAGTTCTGCATTAGAATAAGACGTACTTGTTATTAATTAAATACGTAATTTATGTTGATATTTAATACAGATATTTTGGATTAGAACTCAAGGTAAGAGGTTAGTTTAACGTTAGTTTGTATCGAGTTTTTTTTTTCAAAACGTGTTTTGGTGACAACCAAGTTCTGGGAAATATGTTCAAAATTAACATATATTTTTTCCGCTACCACAAACTATACAAATTTGGCAATTTTCTTTCTTAAGAGAAGCCTATTTTGGTCAATTGGGTCTTGTCAGCGCCTTAAAAGACTATCATAGACATGGCAATCACAAGACGTTCACACGACGACGATGGCATGACGCGATAACCATGTTTGAGCGTCAATACACAAAATAAAAAACCGGCCAAGTGTGAGTCGGACCACGCACAATGAAGGGTTCCGTAATTGGGATAAATTTATCGCAAAAACAAACTTAATATTGTAGTTGAAAAACATCTCTCCAATAAATCGACATACGTCACGGTCGATTCTCCTACAGCAAATGTAAGTTGGTCGACTATTACTCGTTAACTTGTAAAACTTACTTAGCTGTGATAGTTTTCCCTTTAATTTCATTATATTATGTACTACTGCCATTAATTTTAGCGCATCTCCTTGTTAAACATTTAGGCGGCAGCGGAGGGGACTCTAACAAAAATTATCACTTTAAAGCTTAATATAACCCAAACGGATCCTTGAATCGAACAATGGCGTTCACAGACTCACAATATTTTTGAACGGTCTATGCAATAATACCCAATAATATGGGATAGGCAAGAAAAATATTATCCCCACATTACGTGCAGGGGAGGTACCCAAAAAATTGTTCAAGATTTTATTTTACCACATTATTAATGTGTATACCTATGCCAAATTACAGTTTTCTAGTAAGAAGCGTCTCTGAGCTACAGTGGGGACAGACAGACAGACGGACATGGCGAAACTATAAGGGTTCCTCGTTGACTACGGAACCCTAAAAAGTTAACCACATGAAATGCCATATAATTGTTATTTATTCACAAACTGTAACAATGAGTAATATTCATAAGTACCAGATTTCAACATTAAAACAGTGATATCTAACACAATCAAATCCATTTCCGATCTAATTTTATTTTATTCCCACCGACGCAACTTGAAAACCAATGATTACCGTGGTGACCGCTAAAATTACATGGTAGACTGTGTGACTGCTTAAAGCCGACTGACGGGTGATAAATTTATCAGTGGGTCGATGATCCAATCAAGGGGGATCAGTTGTTGACACGGGGCCGACGATGGGGCCTTACACCCTGAGTTATTGCAGGGGCCATGGTTCTCTCTGTGCTATTATTAAAACAGAAGCTTCATTTATCTCTGAGAGTTGTGGTTGCAACGGGTTTATAACGGTTATGTGAGGTATATTTTGAGTAATATGGGTACAAGATTTTGTCGTCTTTATTATTTTGAGAATATAATAATGAAGACTGTTGATTTTTGTTTTGTTAAAATATTTTCTTGTTAGTCTGTGGACATCACGAAAGCTAGTTGTACTCAGTTTGTGATTTCTCAAATAAAACGAATCTTGAAGCACACCATACTTTTATTGCTTATGTGTGACATTTTAAAATATGTAACAGAGAATACAGAGGAAAAACTTAGTTGAAAATTAAAATGGCAACACATTAAACCTTCTCTAAAACCGAAATACGTCAGTACTTTTTCTCATCTTTCATTGTTTCGACGAAGAATTCTCAAATGAATAAACATTTTATAAATCATTACAATTCATGAAAACAGTTTGTAATTATTCTGTACGTGTAACAATAATTACAATTACCGATGTGTGGGTAGTTAAGGAAAATGAATCAGGTCTGCGTGGGATTATGGAATAGTGAAACACATGTTTATAGGTAAAGGTTATCGCCCACTATTTCATTGTAAATCCACGTATCGAAAGTTATTTGAAGCTTACAAGAACAAAGGAGCAATCAATATCATTAGGCAGGTACAATTTATCCCGTCCATGTAAGAATATTATTTTCTTTTTTTAGTACACCCTAGAGGTATCTTGACGAGATATTTTATTTTTATTTTGAATTACTTTATTTGTTAACCACCTACATGATATATCTATCATACAGGGTCATATTCAATTAGCTAGCGAAACTCCGTAGATGTGATGGTTATCGATATCTAAACACGCAAAATAAAAATCAAAAAATTTGATGATTTTGTTTTTTATTTGACCCTATATATATAAACCTACATAATATTCCTAAAATAATATTTCTTGTCCAAAGCACCCAATTAAAATATGTATAGGAAATATTGAAAGAGACACGGCGTACCTACATATTGCAGTTCAATCGATTCTCAGTTACCTAAGCTTAACCGGCCGCGGTAGATAGGTGGCAATTCTTTACTCACGTCAAACTTTCGACCCCGATATTCGTACGACAAATAGTTAGGACAGCTGTGCGACATGTATCTAACGGCGCAGGATATCCTTTACCAGAAATGATCATCGTATTAGTGGTTCAGCAGGATCAATATCATCATGATTGTGCCGGAATATAGTTCGTCGTGGGTGTGGTACGACAGCGTCGTCCCTGACATCTCTGTCATCAGAAGACAGCCGCACGCAACCATTGATTCGAGACTCTGCTCAAGTGACTTTAACCAGTCAGTGTCACTCTTATCCGACCTTTTCGGTGATTCCAGCAACTTCGTAACAAAACTACATGGCGCCACGTGCTGCGCCGTCAAATGTAATAGATTCACTCTGAACTTATTTGAAGAACCTATTATAGCGGTGGAATAATAAGAAGTCATGTTAAATTATATTACCTTATATAGCTGATCTTTGCGTTATGCTCGTGAAAGGGTGCTGCTTTTTTTTTGAGTGGCCATCTCACTCAAAAAAAAGCAGCACCCGTTCTGAACTGCATAAAGTCAAAGTTGTTTTTTTACTTAAATAATCATATTCATAGTCAAATATAGATTTAATATTATAGTCAAAAATAATAATAAGTCAAAGTTTGTTACTTGAATCATAATCAAAATTATCTAATAATAATGAGAGTAGTTGGCTCGTTAAATTTAAACAACTAGCAATGTTTTTAATAGAAATATGTGGTCAGTGGTTTTTTAAGGTTCTGAGTGGAGAAAATCTTTGGCAACATTTTGTATCTATGTTTAATAATGGCTAATGAATCTAATAATATGGTTTCACTCAATATAATACAGTGGAATGCACGAAGCTTGCGACCTAAACGTAATGAATTAGAACTCTTATTGCAACAAGATAAAATACACATTGCGTTAATATCCGAAACATGGTTACAACCGGAATCGCATATAAATATAAGTGGCTATAATATCTTTAGAAATGACAGGATTGACGGATACGGAGGAATAGCTATAATTGCACATAAGTCGATTAAAGTCCAACCAAATTTTGTTAACATTAATAACTCGGGAATACAGATACTGTCAATTAAACTTTTGAACTGTAACCAAATTAAAAATATCGTACTAATATACTGTCCGTCATCGGTACGTACACACATCCGATTGAGAACAAGTATTTTCATTAGTTTCTAGCAAATGTATTGTGGCAGGAGATTTTAACGGCCATCACGCTACTTGGTCGTGTAAGACTGACGCGAGAGGTATACAAATCTATGACTCCGCGTTAGATAATGGTTTCATTTCTCTTAATGACGGTAGCGCAACAAGAATTAGTTCTGTTGATAACATTATTCAACGAAGTTCTCCCGATGTGACATTTGTTTCTACCGACTTGTCGCATTTATTAAATTGGAATGTTATGAATGAGTGTTTAGGTAGCGATCACTTGTTTGTTAAGATCTCGTACAAATACAGTAGTAAAGCACACTCTGTTTATAATACCAAAAAACGGAATTTTAAGCTAGCAAAATGGTCAGAATATACTAAGTGTTTAGAAAATTATTTGCTCCAACCTGTTGAAACTGTCACTGTACAATCCATGTATGACCACTTTATTAAGCAGGTGGAGAAAGCCGCAGATCAGTTCATACCTCTGATAAAGGTATGCGATAAACCTAATAACGGATTTCGACCTAAGCCATATTGGACCCCAAAGCTTTCGCATTTTGTTGCACAACGAAGACTGGCCTTAAAAAAATTTAGAAGCAACCCTACACCAGACAATCTAACCGTCCTTGAACGAATAACAGAAACTGCGAAAACGGCCATACAGCGGTGTAGAACAAATGATTGGCAAACATATTGTAGTAGCATAGATGAACAAACATCTAGCTCCGATATGTGGAAACGTATGGGCTGAGTTAAGGGAATTCATTCCTCACGATCATATGCTTCCAATGAACAAAAAATCGAACTACTTTGCAATTTAGCTCCTGATTATACGTGCCGACAGCCCTATAACAGTTTTAAATCAAATAATACAGAATTAGATAACAGCTTCACTATACAAGAGATGACTCATTGCTTTAAGCGGAAAGACTCAGCACCTGGCAACGATGGTATAACATACTCACTAATCTTTCATCTTTCACCAGTCAGTAAGCATTACTTATTAAAATTATATAATACTATCTTTTATACGGGGGATATTCCAAACCAATGGCGCGACATACTGGTGACGCCCATTCCTAATAATTGCCCTATTTTCCTAGTGTGCAAAATTTTCCACTCAATGTTGACGAAACGACTTGAATGGTACATAGAAAAAAATAAATTGATTTCTACGTTCACGTCCGGATTTAGAAGAGGGCAGTCATGTCAGGATTGCATGGTTAAATTAGTATGCCAGATTTATGTAGGATTTTCGCATAAGATTCCAACTATAGCTTGTTTTTTAGATATTTCTAACGCTTATAATAATGTATTAGTAGACGTACTGATTAATACTCTAGATGAAATAGGAGTTGGACAAAAAATATGTCAATATCTATGGAGCTTTCTAAGCGAAAGACATCTTATGATGAAAGATGAGACTGATCAGCATAATTATTTTATTAGGTATACTGATAGAGGTTTGGCACAAGGAGACCCAATTTCTCCCCTTCTTTTTAATGTGGTCACAATGACATTTTTCCATAAGTTTAAAAATGTGCGTATGTGTCAATACGCAGATGACTTTGTTTTGTATTGTTCTTCTAGAAATCTTAATCGAAGTGAACATGAATTTCAGGTAGCATTGAATACATTTTGCAATATTTTGGATGGTATGGGTTTAGAATTATCAGCAACTAAGTCTAAAGTATGTATTTTCACTAGGGGGTTCAGAAAATTAGAAATAGATTTAATCGTAAATGGACATAGCTTGCAGTTAATAGATAATTACAAGTATTTGGGAGTGTGGTTAGACAGTTCATTGCGTTGGAGTAAACACATCAATATGATAGCCGAAAAAGTACAGAGGAATCTAAGTTTACTCAAAGTCTTGGCTGGCACTGCATGGGGTCTGCACCCTAAACATTTGAGACATATTTACATGGCCTTGATTAGAAGTCGTATAGACTACAGCAGCTTTTTATATGATGTGAGTGCAAAGTGTCACCTAGACAAACTAAATAAAATTCAAAACCAGCCTTTGAGAATAATAGGAGGTTTTATCAAGACTACACCTATCCACGTTATGGAAAGTGAGCTCTGTGTAACTCCGCTGTATCTACGGAGGAAATATTTAGGTTATAAGTTCTGTTTAAAATCTAAATCTATGGAAAATAATGTTACCAATAACTTGTTAGAGGAGCTTCACACTCTTCGACAGAATAGTTTTTGGAGAAATAAAAAGATTCCTCTACTGATTTCTTTATATGATGAAGTGAAGGAAGATCATGTAGCATCATCACATCCCTTGTTGATGTTTACTCTGAGGACATGGATGACCAACATTAATATTCATGAAGTAATTATATGGGACTTAGATGTAGTGAAACTATCTAAACAAAGCTATAATAGTGATTTATTAAAAGTTGATGTTATTAGAGAGTTGCATTTGAAGTACAATGAATGGCTTAGTGTATTTACAGATGGGTCAAAGAGTGTAGAAGGTCGTGGAGCAGCCTTTTATGTGCCTAGTGAACCAATAAGTTGTCAAATTAATTGCTTTAAAATAGATAAAAATGCGTCCATTATGACGTTGGAGCTTATTGCGATCTCTGAAGCACTTACGTTTTGTAGCAGTAGTCAACATAACAATATTGTTATTTGCACAGACAGCAAAAGTTCCTTACAACATTTAGCTCGATGCGCCTCTGGCCACAGAGGTGTATCGCTAGCTTATGTTATTCTATCTAAGATAGATGAACTAATGCATAAAGGTGTAACATTGAGATTGCAATGGGTTCCATCGCATATTGGAATACAGGGCAATGAAAGGGCTGACATGCTGGCAAAATTTGCAGCTAAAAACGGAAAAAGAACTAACATAATTTTGGATTATTCAGAAGTTTTACCAAAATTTAAAAATAAGTGTTATGATGATTGGAAGGAATATTTTGACAAGCGCTCTTTAGACAAAGGGATCTGGTATAAAACCATCCAGAGTCAGCCTTTTCGTGTGCCCTGGTTTGTAAATAGTAATTTAAGCCGAAAACTAGTTGTTACGGCTCATAGACTCAGATCTGGACACATTCCATGCAATAAGTTTGCGTTCATGATGAGAAAAACAAACTCGCCTAACTGTGTGGAGTGTGGAGTTGTTGAAGACTTACATCACTTATTGATGGACTGTGTTCGGCACGAGTCTGGGAGACATGATTTGTTTAGGGTTTTGAGTTTGAACAGACTTGAAATAGGCACATACCATAAAATCCTGGCTCAACCGAATGGCGATGATGCGGCCAGTCTGTTCAGGTTCATGGCCCAGATATGACCAACGTATACTTAGGGTACGATGGGACTGACATACGCATTGCGATTATAAATGTCCCTAAACAAATAAAGAAAAAAAAATAAAAAAAAAATAATGAGAGTAGTCCAAATGTTTCATAAACCACTCCGGGTTATGTTTTTTAACATATTTATTAATTTTGCGGCTGTATGTCCAAAAGCATCTATACCAAAAGAGAAGTTTGTAGTACTTTTTTTTTTGGGGTGGGAAATTATCAAATAACTTCTAAAACTTACTGACTAAAACCCACCCGTGTTCCTTCCGTTGCCTGTGTTGCCAGGGGCCTCGGTAACCCTTTTGGACTTTCCCGTGACCCCGGCAGGCATCGGCCCTAGTGGACCCCTACACTTGTGCTGACGACATCTCTTTGAGGCGCGCGTTCACCGATGAGTAGCTCACCGTCCGAAAGCCCGCGCCTACAGTAGCCGGAAATCCTCCTGGGATTCCCAATGTCCAGGGCGTCTCCTGCAGCGGCTAGGGGCGAGAGGGCACAAAATTTGCCTTTCCTTCAACCGTCCCGCCTCCTCCTTCGCGAGCATTACTGCTTCGCA
This sequence comes from Atethmia centrago, assembly GCA_905333075.3. NCBI lineage: Eukaryota > Metazoa > Arthropoda > Insecta > Lepidoptera > Noctuidae > Atethmia > Atethmia centrago. Next base: position 20,287,629 of record HG995374.1, on the reverse strand, counting down.
GAAGGAGGTGACGGCTGCCCATGCCCTCTCGCTCCGTACCATGGCCTGAACCAGGGCTGGTCGTGAGAGATCTCCGCCGCCAATCGCCTCCACGAGGACACGGCGGTACTCTGCCCAAGCCGGGCAGACCTCCACCGTATGCTCCACCATGTCCTCCGGGTGATGATGATGATGAGTGGTGACATCCGGGCGTTTCCTCCTGCCTTATCTGACACAGAAACCTGTCGAAGCTGCCGTGTCCAGTGAGAACCTGCGTCAGGCGGAAGGTGAGGACGCCGTGGCGCCTCTCTAGCCACTCCTCAAAGACACTTATCGCCGAATTTGTGGCGTGCCCAGCACTGGGTTGCGACGATCGCACTCTCCATGTCACCATGAGATCCCGCCGGAGCTCTGTCCACCGTGCCGTGATTTCTTGCGGCAGAACGGGTGCTGCTTGTAGTGACTGGTCGTCTTGCTGACCATGGTTTTGCTATCGTTACTAGTATTAACTGTTTCTTTATTTTACTTCGATGGTCCTAGTTTATCATTAGTGACAGAGTTACAGCTATAGCTATATGTAAGCGGGCACGCCCTTTATGCCTGGAGGCTTTTATTTAGGTATTAATTTCTGTTTCCGTTTTTATTAAACTTCTGCTTGAGTACAGTTTTCGATGTTTTTTTTGTAGTTGGTATAGTGGTGTCCATATACGAGTAATATATTGTTATATATGCTTAATAATTTAATGTTTTAGCGTTGTGTACATTATTTTGCTTACTACTGTATAGAATCCATTTTTTTTTTCTAATTGAACAGACAGCTGTGCTGCTGGGGAGTTTGTTGCACCACTTCTTCTTCCCAGCTAAAGCACTAGAAAGTGGTGAAGGGTGGGCGTTTTGGGGGACTGTCTAATGTACTTTTGACGTTCAACAAGTGCTGATTCTCAGCCTAGTTTGTATAAATGACTTGATTTTACCGATACTTAAATTAATTTTCGTGAGTAGCTCTTCACAATTTAGATATGTATTATTATTTCTACTCAACGTTACATAATTTACCCAAGTAAATGTTCACGCATCATTGATTTCTTGTCGAGACTATATTTGGTTAAGATAATCTCTCCCTTCGTGTAACCTTTTCATTAGTAAACCCTTCACATATTGTAAGGGTACCAAATGTATTATCAGCGCCGAGTAGAGGCCTGATACCAATCAGATCGATATTTATTATACCCGCACATACCCTTTACCACTTATAACCAGTAATTACACGGTGAGTCATTAATTTTCTAAGAGATGCGTGATAATTGGTTGAGGATTCCAGGTGAAGGTCGCTTCCACCTGCAGCCTGATCAACACTTACCATCCGGTGAGATGAAAGCCAAGAAATCCCACAGCTTCGAGAAATGAATTCCTTGGGTATTCCTTGGGTTACGGCTTGGTAAAGGAAACATTCCTTTATTTTTGAAAAGAAAGCAAACTGCATTCAAAGATTTTCGAAAATTCTCTTCTCCCACACCCGGGAATCGAACCGGCTAAAATCTGAAAAAATTATACCCTGTACTTTTATTGCATCGATCGTTAGGGTCAATTATAAGGATGAAATCTCTCTAACAAACATAAATTAAATGAAAGGAAAACCAGGAAATCTTAAATTAATTTAATTATTTACAAAAAATGGTAAACTAACTAATTAGTTGCTCGAAATGGGATATGGGGGACCCATTCTCTTGGATACACAAATTTATTCTTTTAACGAATTCATTTCTAGTAACCTCTAATAAAGTGTTGTGGTGAATATTATAAATCGTATTCTGAACTTCAACTCTCAACTCGTTGTCATTCGCATAAGATTTCATGTAAATTTGATTTTTTACATATCCCCACAAAAAAAAATCTAATGGGGTGAGATCTGGCGATCTCGCAGGCCATCTGATTGTGCCGTTTGTACCAATCCAGGTATTAAAATGGTTATTAATGTAGGCAGTAGTGATTCTGCTGTTATGTGCTGGAGCACCATCTTGCTGTAGAATTATTTGGTTTCGCTCTTCCTCGGGGAAACCATTTAACTCGTTTCTTAAGAGATCCAGTATTTCAATATACTTGACAGTGTTTAAATGACCTTCGTACCCGTGGACTAACACTACAGTGTTCGGTCTTTTTCTTTTCTTTTTTGTTTTTGTTGGTATAGTGTTGTGCTAGCTGATATATGGCAAATAATTTATTTCTTTGCGTTTCACGTGGTGTAAATTGTTTTGCATACTATTGTATAGAATCCATTTTTTTCTCTAACTGAACAGACAGCTGTGCTGCTGTGGAGTTTGTTGGCCACTTCTTCTTCCCAGCTAAAGCACTAGGAAGTGGTGAAGGGTGGGCGTGTTGGGGGACTGTCTTATATAATTTTGACGTTCGAAAAGTGCTGATCCTCAGCCTAGTTTGAATAAATGACTTTTATTTTTTTTTTGTCTTTACACTTTTAATCTAGGACCATATCTCAATTATGTAACATAACCACTAATAATTCATATATTTATAACGTTATCATCAAGAAGGGCTCGTGGCTAAATAATAACAGCCGCACGGGTCAATCGATCAGGTTAACCTACGCTTGCCGGGGTTGGTCCGTAGATGGGTGACCATCTTTACATACCAAGACCCCTCCGTGCCTCGGAAAGCACGATACGCCGTTGGTCCCGGCTGTCATTCGAAAATCTTTGACAGTCGTTACGGGTCGTCAGAAGCCCGAAAGTCTGACAACCAGTCTTACCAAGGGGTATCGTGTTGCCCAGTAACTGGGTTGTGGAGGTCAGATAGGTAGTCGCTCCATGTAAAATACTGGTATTCAGCTGCATCTGGTTAGACTGGAAGCCGACCCCAACATAGTTGGGAAAAGGCAGGCAGATGATGATGATAACGTTATCATATTATTTATAACACATCTATGATCATAGATGTCATAATTATGATAAAGTAATACGTTGAAAAAGATGTGGTTTTCATACTTAGGTATGAAAAAATGATATTATAAACAAACAGAAACATAACGTCACGCCTGTTTTCCCCGAAGGGTCAGGCAGAGGTGTACCCACAGTACACCCATATTTCGCCAGTTATATTTAAGTCCCATGTAATAGGGGGCGAGCCTATTGCCATCAACCGGGCACAAATCCAGACTCCGGGCTGCTACTGAGAAATTACAGATGGAAAAACCCAATGACACTTTGCCCGACCTGAGAATCGAACCCAGGACCTCATGCTCAGCAGTAGCGCTTGCGACCACTAGACCAACGAGGCAGTCAAAAAATTATAATATTTATTATACTTAAAAATATCTGTTGTCACTTTATCTTGTAAATAAAGACTTCCACAGACAGGCGTGACGCGACAGCGCGACCCGATTCTTGTAGAACAATTTCCGTGAAGTTTTCATACAAATTGTTCTACGAGTGTCGCGTCCCGCCTGTCTGCAGGAGCCTTAGCCTAATGCTGATGATTATACTCCTTATGACCAACATAAAACGACAATGACTGAATGTTACCAATGGCTCTCATAACATAACATTACGCTCTGTTTCCCTATAGGATTAGGGATTAGGCAGAGGGGTACCTAGAGTAGACCCATATTTTGCCAGTTATGTTTAAGTCCCATGTAAAAGGGGGCGAGCCTATTGCTATCAACCGGGCACAAGTTCAGACTCCGGGCTTTGACTGAGAAATTCCAGATGGAAAAAAAAACACTATGCCCGACGAGGCAGTCAATGGCCATCCACTCAAAATCAAAATATTTTATTTCACATAAACCTACATGGGCACTTATGAAACCCTGGTGACCCAGGCTTAGCATGACGCATCGTAGACATCCTTCTTCAATCTGTCTTTTGTCTTTCGTTTCTAACGATCTTTGTCTAGGTCCTTTTTTATGTAGAAGGATTTCTTCGGTGCGATATCAAAAATGGAGAAACGAAATGTCACTTTGTATAGAAAGAGCCGCGCCTATTCTTCGTAGAAATAAGAAGCGTCATGCTAAGCCCACAGAAGCTAGGTCCACGGTTCCAATTATTTGTTTCTTATGGAGAAGAGCCGACAAGAAACTCTACGGTTACTCTTTTAAAAATAATTGGCATTTACATCGTGCGCTCATCATACCGCATAACACCCACTCCGATTGAATAAAAGTAGAATTTACCCCATTTCAGTAGATATCTCTTCTTGGGCACAGTATTCCTCAGTGGGTTACTTTCCATTTACTGTTGGATCCAGTAAATGTATTTTGGCGAATTTCCTCCGTGGCTAAACAAACTTTTGGACGTTCCAAACATTGTTGTTTCGCCTCTAAGGACCGCACTTTTTTGAAACAATAAAAGCTAAAACTTGTAAATAATGGGATTACTCCTCTCCTTTTATAATAATACTAACACGAATTTGGAAAGCAACTTTGTATTGCGCCTTATACCTATATACACGGTAAGCTTATATTGGGAGGAAGTTGATAACTGAACTCGGTCAGGGAATTTAGGTGTAGTGTAGGTACATATTATAATATATTTATTTTTGGCAACCTACTTAGAATCTATATTAATATATCCATACAGGGTGTCCAGTAAATGGTACTACTAGAAAAATAATAATTTTAGGTAAAAAATACTAGATAAGGAATTTTTCATTATGAGATGCTTAAAAATCTGTTTCAAGGTAGAGGTTTTTGATATTTCGGAATATTTTGTATAACTGTAAATCCGTCATATTTAGCGGAACATATATTGTGTTGTTTTCTTAGGTATGGACCTAAGCTATAACCTCCTGCACTATGTCGTACTATTATTGGACACCTGTGTTATACAATGTCTGTATACGGTGTGGCGAAAGTTAAGGGTTTGGTACAGACCAACAAACTGAACAATTTTCTCACGATTACAATGTAGGGGTACATTGTAATCGTGAAAAAGTCAATCATTCCATACCAAACTTCAATACATACTCGACCAAATGTACGAGTATATGTAGGTCGACTGACATTTTTTTTACGATTACAATGTTCATTTTAATTATTTAAACTTTTTACACACAAAAAAGGTACAAAGGCGGACTTAATGCCTTAGGCATTCTCTACCAGTCAACCAAGGGTGGTGAAGAGATTTGATGGCAGGTGCTCTGTTTGAGATGAACAATTTGAATTCTTGATTAAAAATATATCATAATGAAATAATGAAATAGGTACACAAGTACATAAATAGGTTATAAACTTATAATACACATACGGGTGTTGGTCCCCGGGAGTAAATTGTTTAGTTTGAGGGTCTGTATCACATCCTTAATTTTCGCCTCTCTTAAATAATAAAGTCGGTTTTCGTGTCTGTCTGTGTGATCGCGCTGTTCTTCTAAACTACGCAACAGATTTTGATACGGTTTTCAATATAATTTAGAGAAAGTATTCCAGAAGGTTACGTGTATAATACATTAATATTGCATAATCAGCCTATAATGTTCCCACTGCTGGGACAAAGGCCTCCTCTCATCGAGAGGGAGTGGACTGTAATCTATAACGCGGGCCCAGTGCCGGTTGGTAGATGTAACATGTCCTCGAATTTTTGGTCCTAGGACATGCCGCGTTTCCTCACGATGTTTTCCTTCACCGTTTTGAGAGCAGTGGTGATGACATTATTTACACAAAGAAATGTTCCTGCTTGGGTTGGAACCCACGACATACAACTCGAAAGTCGGGGGCCTTTACCACTGGACCACCACTGCTCTTGTCATTAATATTAAACTTACATAATTATATTACATAAATCTCGATGTTTTATCAAGTAATAAAACTGTGCGAAGCATGCGAAGACTAGTAGAATCCGTATCCTTACTTCCTTACTAATATTATAAATGTGAAAGTGAATGTTTGTTTGTATGTTATGCTTTTACGCTAAAACGGCTTTGGATGAAATTAGGCACATAGGTAGACAAGTTCATAGTCTATCCATGTGCATAAGATTATAGAAGCACCATTAGGACATAAAATACTTTACGATGATTTTCATCCCGGCAGTACATTCCCGGGGGATAATGCCCGACCACCATGCGGGTGAAACCGCGGGCAAAAGCTAGTCACACATAAATAATTTTACAGGATAATATAGTCATCAAATTACTGTAAAATTAATGTTTTGTTAAATAGATATTCCCACGGGATCGAGACTTACGCGGGTGAAACCGCGGGCGCAGCTAGTAATAAACAAAGGGGGCATTTTTAGCTGACTAAGTAATCATATTATTTAAAAAAACATAACGTTCAAACCACTCAAATAAAGGCGCATTGTGATTTTTATTTGCAGGTTACAATTAAAATATAAGTTATACAACGATTCCTCGAATAAATTACACACAAAATAAAATATTTAATTACATATCACATACCTCAAAGCAAAACCAATAAAATTTTACCATCATCGTTTGCTTGCATTTTACCATTTCAATATTTATTTAAGTAGTATTTTATTAAAATCACACAAATATGGACATACAATAATAAATATACCTTTAATTGCGCAGAAAAATAAAAAGTATTTATATTGACTTCGGTTTACTAGTAACTAGCTTTTGCTTGCCTTCGCCCGCGTGGATGTTGGAAATATCCCAAGGGAACGTACTACCGGAATTAAAAGTATCATATGTGTTAATCCAGGTTATAAATTATCAGTTTGCCAAATTTCCTTCAAATCCCTTTAGCCGTTTATTTATTATTTATTTATGTATACTTTATTGTACACCACAAAAATACATTTAAAAAAAATCCAACATTACAAAATATACAATGGGCGGCCTTATCGCTTTCTGTCATCTCTTCCAGGCAACCATGGAATGGACAGTGATTTGCCTGGATATAAAGTGGGGCTGTCGTCGGTGCAAAAAATAAATACAATATACTAAGATAGATACACAGATATATACAAATCTTAAATAATATATACATAAATACGAAATGTATCAGCAACGAAAATAAATGAAGACCATAAATAATTACAGTTATGAGAAGAAGATCACAACGACAAGTAATGTTCTTTTAAGAGTGAAAACTCGTTACCCAATCACGCAAAAGCGTGATCGGGTAACAAACATCCAAACATAGAAACTTTCACATTTATAATATTAGTATAAGTAGATAATTCTATTCCTATAGTAATTCAGTTATAAACAAAAAATACCCTGCAAACATGTTAATGAGCTTTTTGATAAAACATGATTTAGATTTAATACCTATGCAATATTTTAAGGGTTCGTAAATAAAAAGGAAAAGCCGGCCAAATGCGTGTTGGACCGCGCACAGTGAAGGGTTCCGAAGTTGGGATGAATGTATCCCAAAAACAAACTTAACATTGTAGCAGAAAAACATGTTCTCCAATACATCGATATACGTCACGGTCATTTCTCCAACTGCAAATTTAAGTCGGTCGACTATTACTCGTTAACTTGTGAAGTCTACTTAGCAGTGATAGTTTTCCTTTTAATTTCATTATATGTACTACTGCCATGAATTTTTTCATCAGTTATTTCATCTCCATAAACAACCATTTAGCTGGCAAGGACACTTGACTCTAACAAAAATTAGCACTTTAATGCTTAATATTACGCAAACGGAACTTTGAATAGCAAAGTGGTGTTTACAGACGTGCAATGTTTATATAATATATAAACGGTCTATCCAACGATACCACACACCATGGGGGTTCCTTGTTTACTACGGAACCCTAAAAACGGAACCATATAAATGTATTGTGCGTCTCTCACAGAGAATTTTTCTCAAAACCACGAATTAATAATCAAAACAATAGTCTTCAAAATGAATGTCTATGCTAGGTGTTATTTACTTTCTGTTGGAATTTGAGAACGCAACCATTATTGTTTGCTTTAACTGCTTCTTAATTTTGTACCTTATGTAGGTAACACTTTTCTTTCCATTATTCACTCTGTCATGTTAATGTGTAAGCCTATAAATACGTTTATGTGTATTTTTCCGAGTTCTGCTTCATCCTCCTATTATGTCCACCCAAAATATCAACACTCATTATGAATATGTTCAGTAACAATATGAGCCTAAGAACAATACTGTACTGCCATGGTGGCGCATCCATGGTCGCGATGTCTACGAAATGTATGGTTGGTTGTCCACCCAATCAAGCTGCTGAGTCCCACAATTCTTCCTATATCTTTATACTTTGATTTCTTCTTTCAAACATAAAATCATATTGTTACGTATGGGAGTGGCGCGAGGAAGCGAAACGCCGGGGCGTTACTCCGCTGCAGCGAGAAATCGCAGCACAGCGGACGGAGCTCCGGCGGGATCTCATGGCGACATGGAGATTACGGTTGTCGCAACCCAGTTCTGGTCACGCCACGATTGCGGCGATAAGTCCCCTCTTTGAGGAGTGGCTAGAGAGGCGCCACAGCGTCCCCACCTTCCGCCTGATGCAGGTCCTCACCGGACACGGCAGCTTCGGGAGGTTTCTGTGTCGGATAAGGCGGGAGGAAACGCCCGGGTGTCACCACTGTGTGGATCGCCCGTAGGACACGGTGGAGCATACGGTGGAGGTCTGCCCGGCTTGGGCAGAACACAGCCGTGTCTTCGTGGAGGCGATCGGCGGCAGAGATCTCTCGCGTCCGGCCCTGGTTCAGGCCATGGTGCGGAGCGAGAGGGCATGGGCAGCCGTTGCCTCCTTCTGCGAAGCAGTAATGCTCGCGAAGGAGGAGGCGGGATGGTTGAGGGAAAGGCATGTTTCGCGCCCTCTCGCCCCTAGCCGCTTCAGGAGACGCCCTGGGCGTCGGGAATCCCGGGCAGATTTCCGGCCACCGTAGGCGCGGGCTTGCGGACGGTGAGCAATGGGTATCTCACCATCCGGTAAGGACCAGGTCCAGGTCGACAGCGCGTTGTATTCCACGCGCGCCTCAAAGAGATGTCGTCAGCACAAGTGTAGGGGTCCACTAGGGCCGATGCCTGCCGGGGTCGCGGGAAGGTACTAAAGGCGCACCGAGGCCCTTGGCAACACAGGCAACAGGAAGGAATACGGGTGGGTTTTAGTCAGTAAGAGTCTGACAAACCCTCCCACTCCGCCCAGAGCGGGAGAAGTTATATGATGATTTCCCACCCAAAAAAAAAATGCCTCTCACTATCTTACATATGTTTGAACACTACAACTGAAAAGCAAAACTTTAGTCACAATTAACTGTTTTTACACTCTAAACTGTATTTTATATTATTAGTTTTCTCTTGTTGTAAAAACCTTAGAATATTTTTATCCATTGACGGCTTTCATCATAATTTGTCATCTGTCAGATTTCTTTCTCTATGTTTTATAGGTGCCATGATAAGGCTAGTTTCAAATTACATTTATTTAGTCTATGTACTCATTGTAAACCGTTTTTATTGATCCTTGCAGACATTAAAACAAATAATTTGAATGTAGTTTGGATTGCTTAACAGAAACTTCTGGAACTTTTGACAGATTCTATAAAAGCGGTCATCAGTCCTGACTCGGATTCAGTCAATCTTGGTTCTTAAGCTATCCACTCCTGGACGGAGAGTCCTTCTGGTACTATAGCATTCTAAAAACGTGGCGTTTGACACTAACGCAACTCTCCTTCTAGCGTGAAACAGCTCACACCTACACACCAACAAACCATCATAAAACAATAAACCTCTTGCTTACAAAAGGACGTTTTTTACTGGGACAGAGTTGCCGATCGACTGCGGCTGCTTGATCCACTACGACGTGTGAAATACCAGCCTCGTCTTCATGCTCCGCCTCATCTGCCAGCCCTGTTCCACTACTGTCTGCCAATCCTGTCCCACTACTGCCTGCCGATCCTGTATCCTGCCGTTCAAGCGTCCCGAGCTACGACACGCTAAAGCCTGGAATTCAACTCTTACTCATTTTTAAATGTGACTTACGACTGGCCCTCAAACCTGCACCCCAATAGCGTAAACACACTTTCTATCATAATCCGAATGATTTTTAAGGAAATTCATATTCCATTGCTTCATATCTTTGAAAAATCCGTCTGCTCGAAACCGTAAATAGCTCATTGAATGTCGTTCAACTGTCAAAATGAAATAGATTGCAGTTGCGTAACACCGGGTCAAATGCGTAATACGCATACTGTTACGCCGTTTGCCCCGCTGTATACATTTTGTTTAAACCGCATTTTCTTTTGTTTTTTTTTTCTGCTCGCTCTTAGAACTAAACCAATATTTGTTTGTGATAAGTCCTAGAATGACAAAGTTTTCCATTTTTATAGATGACACCCGTGTCTAAGAAGACATCAGGGAGCCTAGAATGTAATATACGGGAAATACAATGTGAATGTAACATAATCAGCCTATAATGTTCCCACTGCTGGGACACAGGACTCCTCTCTGTGAGAGCAAGTGGGCCGTAATCCACAACGTGGGCCCAGTGTGGGTTGGTAGACGTCACATGTTTTCAAATATTTGGTTGTAAGAAATGCCGGTTTCCTCACGATGTTTTCCTTTACCGTTTTTTGAGAGCAGTGGTGATGAAATAATGTACACAAAGTAAGGCACCTGTCAGGGGTCGAACCTACGACGCGACTCCGTTACCACTGGGCCACCACTACTCAGGTGAATCCAATACCTATTACAATACCGTATTTTGAGGCACAATAGATGAACAATTACGCTAGGCAGGACTATCAATCCTCAGCGCAAGCAATTAATTACAACCTCTAATCCCGTAGTAATAATTACACACCTTAATAATTTCCTCTCCAAATAATAATTCTGAATTATTGTGATCCACGTTTGCAAACTGATTTGTTGTAGTTATAAATATCCATCTCGGTACGCCAAGCTGACCACACACAAAGCTATATTTTATGATTGATAGCACCATTAACTGTGTGGCTTGCTGTATTTAGGCACAAAATGCTAGCAATAAATTTCAATTTTTTATACTACGAATTTATTATGAGGGAACAAAAAAGTTCGACTATTTAGATAGCCGCACGCAGTGTAAAACAGCACAGTGACGGCAAATAAAAGGAAGGGGGAAATAAAACGAAGTCAATTCTGAAATAAGTGGAACACATCTTTCAGTCCCGAGGGATCTATCGGCGTATCGACAGGGGACTTGGCGGCGGATCATTTCAATGCTTTGTCGTCTGCGATGTAATGGCAATTTATAACTGAACGATACGCGTGATTTGGTTCGAATTTTCTAAGGGGAAAGGATGAGATCAACATTTCAATAGCTATCTAATCAACATTACCGGTATGTCTCGGGAAATTGATTGTTGAATGTGGAGATAATAATTTCACAGACGACTCGTCTTACATAGCTTTTATTTATAGACATCTCTTCCTGGAGTAACAAAGAAGAAGCTGTCAGAATTTCAGATCATTAGGCTGTTGCGGTTACGTTTAAAAATACTCGTATTTCAATGAAAGGAGAGCCGCCGCAGGAGACGCCCTGGGCGTCGGGAATCCTGGGCGGATTTCCGGCCACCGTAGGCGCGGGCTTGCGGACGGTGAGCAATGGGTAGCTCACCGTCCGGCAAGGACCAGGCCCAGGTCGACGGCGCGTCGTATTCCACGCGCGCCTTAAAGAGATGTCAGCACAAATGTAGGGTCCACTAGGGCCGATGCCTGCTGGGGTCGCGGGAAGGTACTTATCGGGCACCGAGTCCCCTGGCAACACAGGCAACAGGAAGGAATACGGGTGGGTTTTAGTCAGTAAGAGTCTGACACACCCTCCCGCTCCGCCCAGAGCGGGAGAAGTTATTTGATGATTTCCCACCCTCAAAAAAAAAAGGTTCCTTTGTTGGAAATATTTTGTTATACCTGCATTAATACAATACTTGTTCACTAGTTTTCTTAGTTTGTAAAAACAGTCTGCTTATTTGTATGGAGCTCATACATACTTACTTATTCATATCTACATAGTGGTATACTCGATTTCAGTGATCATAACCGAAGCAATAACTTTATGATGTCGATAGCAAGACGGAAAAATTTCGGCGTATGGGCCCGATCTTTAACTGCCTCGAAGCCAAAGTGAGGTCAATTTATAAATGAGTGGGGGACATCAGTCACGCGGGACGTGGTCGCGGGGCACGAACGCTTGATATATTGCCTCAGTTTCACCTCCTTGACGTTTTTTGAAAACGCTATTCCCAGTAATGGATAGTCGCGGATTCGAAGTAATTTGATGGAAGGCATGGAAGCCCAAAAAGTTCACCAATGATTGGCTTTTAATGGTTTTCAATTTAACTTTTCGGATGCGATGCGGAGTTTGATAACTCAATTTTAAATAAGTATCGACCGCCAGGAAGCGAATGAAGCGGCTTTGGGCTAGTTATTAAATTAATATGGCTGCCAACTTTTCCAAAATCAATTTTGTAACTGTCTTTTCTACAAGTAATCCCACCCACACATTTCATACACCCTATTTTCCACCGCAAAATATAAAAAAATAACCCCACCACACATATACAGAAACATGGAAGTAAAAGGCCCAAAAGGCCCCTATTACCGGCGTCATAGGCACTTTGGGAACAGCCATCGCACCTCTTAGTGTAGATTAAAAACATAAATAGCAGTGCCACAGGATCGGCTAACTACGCCTTCTTATCGAGTAACCACGCACAAGAGCACAACCCGGTACCGACGACACGCGATACGACGATTAAAATACTTTTTGTTCTTAAACACAGGCTTTGTAATTGTTTGCTTACGGCTTTAATGTGGAAACGGCTTTTGTTTTGCATGGTGGAATGGATGGAACGTTTAAAAACATAGAAATTATTTGAATGCCTCGTTGGTCTAGCGATTGCAAGCACTACTCCTGGGCATGGGGTCGTGGGTTCGATTCTCATGTCGGGCAAAGTGTTATTGGGTTTTTCTACTAGGAATTTCTCAGAGGCAGCCCGTAGTCTGGATTTATGCCCGGTTGATAGCAACAGGCTTCCCCCTACTACATGAGACTTAAACACAACTGGTAAAATGTGGGTGTACTATGGAACACCTCTGTCTAACCTTTCGCGGATTACAGGCGCGGAGACATTATGTTTTTTACTCAGAAATTATTTTTAACTAAATTGTATGGTCCTGGGGGCAACTATTTTATTGTATAAAACAGACAAACCATGATACTGGTAAGTATGGTTATAATATTTACCAGTATAATGGTAATATTATAACCATAACTAACCACACGGCTCATAATATTTACAAGGCTTGAATTTTTATTGTAGTACGGTTTTACGTAAGCAAACATAAAATAAAATGTTGCTTATATTATTATTTTTCTTAAATATTACCTTTCCTTTCTTTTTTTGTAATATTCGTACAAAGAAAGAAGAGTTTCACTTGCGTTTATATTGAAGAAATTGCATAAAGATATTGTTATCGTCAAATTGTACAGCTTCAATCAATTTTGAAGAGTTATTGAGCTTCTCAGTCACTTCGTATCGCTTTTAACAAAATAAGACATTACCAAATACAGAATACAAAACAAATGAACTACGAAATTCACAAAACAGGAAACTCCATACCTTAATCGCAAAGGCGTGAAGCTATGTTAAATATCCTTTTGTTTACTAAGCAACATCAAATGTATAAGCTTTTAGATATTCTGTTATACGATATCGGCTGTCACAACCCGTCCTTACGACTGACGAGGGATAATAACTAGACGAGTAACACTTTTGTGTTTATGTACGAGGAATATAATACATGTTAGCTTTGTGTAAGAGATGATAAGATCGACAGTTGAATGAACATTTTAAAGAATAGATATAATTTTCATTGTAAAAGTAACATGTCTAAATAAATACCTACAACAGGTACAACTGAGCAGATCGGCTAATTGCTACGGCGTAGCTTTTGCGTTGCAGTTTTTATAGCATGTCGTTTCTTTTATTTTATACAGCTACTGATAATGTTCTTTCGGTTCAAAAATCTATCGGAGAAGGGATAGTAGGATTAATCAATACGCGTGGCAGATTAGTGCTAAAAATAAGTTTATTTTTGTACAGGTGGATACTTCTTTAGTCTAGCTAATAACTAATAAGGTGTCACTGAATAAATAGTGATGACTGGTTTATAAATCAAAAGGACTATAAAAAGAGGGTCAAAGGAAGCCCATTGCTCTCATCACAAATATTTCTTAATATCCAACCGATTAAAAATAACAATAAAAAGAACGGCAAGAGAAAATAGTCAAATGCTTGTTTCGGATTTTTTTTTAATTTTATTATTTGCTCATTGATTGAAAGATTTAAACAGTACGGTAGTTTTTATTTTTAGGAACAGCTCTCTTTGTTTCTAAATCGAACTTTGAATTTTAAATTCACGCCATTGGCAGGGGCTGCAACATATTATGTTTCATTGCAAACGCCTACGTTTTAACATGTTATTTTGAACATAAATAATTACATTGAAAATATATTTATTTTATTTGTTAATTAAACGCGTAACACACTTTCAATCATTTTTACAGCGACTGCCACTAAACAAACTTAAAGTAATTCAATATAATAAGCTATGTTAGTCCAAAATCTTTCAATTCCACAAAAAAGGCAATAAATACTGTTCATTACTCACCGTTCCTGGTGTGTGAGCAGCTTTTGTCGCTCAGGCACTATTCATAAAGCGGGAAATTTAATCACTACGACCACTCGAAATCTGTCCTGGGGGGCGCGGCGCGGGGGTGTTTCGAAACATCTAGTACAGATGTTCTATGTCACGAAGTCCGTTTGGCTATGAATGTTGTCAAGCGTGCACATGCACATTGTTTTTGTGTGCGTAACCTCGAGAGCGCTCAGTGTCGATCGGGACACGGTCCGGATCAGTAGTGGTTTTTAGTTCGCGCCAAATTGTTTCACGGAGTAAGGTCAGCATGGCAACAAAACGAAGACGAGTTGTCCATAGTGAGGTAATATTTATTTATACGTTTTCAATTAAAATGTTATACAAAGATACTTAATATAGCAATAGAAGTATTTATAAAATGAATATTTTTTTGTGTTATAAAATGTTTATATTACTTAATTATTTTGATTACATTTTGTTTTAGGGTCGAAACATGATAGCTAGTTTTTATCATTTTCTGCGAGAAGAATATGAATTTACAAAATCATTAATGGAACTCAACTGTGATTTGTCTCATTTACGAGACATTACACGCCGTACAGCTGAAGCTACGGGTGTGAGCCAAAAAACAGTTCAAAGAATATTAAAAGAAGAGTAGGAATTGCCATCCACTTCATCAAAATTCACATCACCTATGAAGAAAAGGAGAAAGCGAGATAATAAAGTGGATATAGATAATTTTACAGCCGATGTGGTTCGCAGTACTGTACAAGATTCTCATATTGTTCATAAAGAAATTTCAACATTAGCTAAGTTAAGAACAGCATTGAATGAAAAAATCGGATTCGAAGGTTGTTTAGAAACTGTTCGCAAGTTACTGTTGAAATTAGGTTACAAGTGGCGCAAAACAGAGAACAACCGTAAAGTCTTGACGGAGCGTCATGATATACAAATGTGGCGTTTAAAATATTAAAAAAAAATAACAGAGTACCGCTCTCAAAGTCGGCCCATTGTCTACACCGATGAGAGCTACGTCCTTTCGACACACGTGCGAAACAACACCTGGGCAAAAAAAAAGGAAAGAACTCCGTTTTAAAAAAAAAATAGCACAGGCACTCGCTTTATTTTAGTGCACACGGGAACCAAGGATGGTTTTATTGAAAATGCTTCCTTGGTTTATAAGGCCAACTCAACAGTGGGTGATTATCATTCAAATATGAGCTATGATAACTATGTAAAATGGCTAAATGAAAAGTTGCTACCCAATTTACTTCCGCGCTCTGTCATTGTCTTAGACAATGCATCTTATCACAACACACGGGCTGAACGACTACCGACGCAATCTACAAAGAAAGCCGATATGCAGCAATGGCTCAGGGATAAGGGTATAGCATTTGATGAATCTCTTCTTAAATTGGAATTGTACGATACAATAAAGAGGTACAAAGCCCAACACGTAATCTACAAGATTGACGATTTTATAAAAAGGGTTTTGATGTCTTATGCCTTCCCCCTTATCACCCAGAATTAAATGCGATTGAAAATATTTGGGGGATCGTTAAAAATTATGTCGCATCTAAAAATATCGAGCAAAACATGACGAATACGGAAAGACTGATCAATGAAAGTTTGGGCCAAGTTAGCAGTGAAACGTGGCAAAAAACTTGTGCTCATGTTGAAAATATTGAAAAAGACTACTTGAAATATTTTGATCTCGATTTTGAATTTATAATCAATGTACAAGATGATTCTGACGACAGCAAAACGGAATCGGAAATCGAAAATTAATCTGATAGTGATTGAAAATACTGAATAGTCCTACTTGTTTCGTTTCCATTCTGTAACACCAATGCTTAATTAAATGCCTACATATTCTTAATATTTTTGTATTTATTGCAACCTAATCTAATTTATTTACAAAATGTATATACTTTTAAAACCAAAATTTTATGTAGATTATTAAATCTCGACTTGAATATATATCAGATTTTTTTGCTAACGTTACCCACTTTTACACACACAAGCGCGCTTGTCGGGATACGTCACTACTACAATCAAAGCCGAACGGACTTCGTGAAATAGAATATCTGTAACCGTCGGTGGAGTGTGTTAGATATTGAACGGGGGGCAATATGACAAGCTTGTTCTTTCCTTTATCCGTTGTAGTAGTTTGAGCGGCACAGCTACCTGGGTTTTATATGAATAAAGACAGAAAGCTTACGTCACTGTCAAACAGCCAGGATAGGTCTGCTCGACAAACATGCCTTGTTTTCAAAATGATCTATAAGTGTAGAGTGACAGACGAAAGGTGATCTCACATCATATTTATTTCTCCCTATTTCAATCACTATTACAAGCTTAGTTCAAAGTCAACTTCTTATAAAGTCTGTCGTTTCAATTCGTTATGAGGCTTTCGCAAAAAATATTCGCTCTATTATAATTTTACCTTCAAGTGCGGTTCACGTTAACATGAAAGGTTTACTTCGACACACGTTGTGTAAAAACTTTCCGTTTGGCAAACCCATTTAGACGACGGGGCTATTTGAAGGCTAAACTAAAATATTCATACATTATAATTTTATGGTTTATTTTGCTCGAAAGACATGAAAGAGGGCTTTGCTCTAGACGTGTTCGACATTGAGTGTGTACAAAGTTTCCGCTTAGCGAAACACATTTGTACAAGTTGGTGATTCGGGAAGGTCGTTCGTTGAAGGAAATTACTGAATAAATTCGATTGACTCCGGTACTCGACGCGACCTATTGGTGGCTGATCGACGGTTCGCGTGTTCAACGCCTTACAGCGATCTTTGGAAATTGTGAACAAGTTTTTTTTATTTAATAAGTGTAATTGGCACACGGCTAGGTACTGCAAATAACCTTTATAAATATAAATATTGTAGTTAATACGCTGCAGTGTAATTTGCATGTTGTTATCAAATGAATAAAACTGAGGAAATAAAAGTAAACGTTTCTTTTGACTGCTTTTAAACCTATTGGGTAATGTTTTACTTGATTTATATTTAATGATGCTAACGGCCCTTCTAATCGTAGGTTGTTGCGAGATATAAAATGTATAATCGCTGTTAAAATATGGTCATCCATATTTTAACAGCGATGGTATTGTTTCTCATACCTACAGCTTATACTGAGTAAATAAGCTTGTCTAAATACTGACAAATCAGATACCTCAATAATATTAACCCTCAGTTTCTGAATAGAGATTTTGCAGTTGAGAACTTATCAAACTGAGGAGTTTGATAAGTTCTCAACTCAAAATTTCTCACGTTTCCTTCAAAGAATCGGGCTACACGGGCTGAAGTGATCTATTCTGGATCGACTTAAAATATAAGAATTTGACAAGTTCTTAACATCAAATTCTCAATTCAAAAACCGGGTGTACCATTAAGGTATCTGATTTGTCAGTATTTTGATAATCTCGTTTACTCAGCAAAAGCTGAACATGCAATCTTAAAAAAATGTTCGGTTTTGGATTCTTACAAAACCTCCTTCTTACAATGAACTCTTAATGTTCAGTTTCTCTCTTCATTAAATACTCAACAATACACGTGCTTCTTTATAAATTATAACGTACCTACCTACTGTAAAGGTTCGCACTCACACTTCTAAAAAGAGGTTAACCAAAAGAAAACTTTATTAAAAGTCGCTCCAAGTCTTCGGCAGCTCTTTGTATTTTATTCACTGCTTTTTTTTCTACCGGGGGTTGAATCTCAATTACCGGTTACTAAGAAAATGTGTCGTGCAAACTCAATTAGGCTTTCTGTCTCCGCTTTCCTCCATTTAGAAATAGCAGAGGCTCGTAGGTACTAATTAAAAGAGTGAAAGTTGAGAATGAATTTCAATGAGAACGTTTGTTTTTTGTTTTTATAGCGTTTATCGGAATGAGACGATTATTTAACGGAAAGTGGATACCAAATGTTTTATTGCTGATTGTGATAGGTATCGTAGCTTTTTATTATCCTTTTTTTTTTGCAAAAGGATCTTGACTTATTTTTAACTAGGTTTTGCCCGCGGCTTCGCCCAGGTGGATGTCGGAAAATATCCCACGGGAACGTACTACTGACACTACCAAAAACATCTAAATTGTAACAAAATAATATGTATTGGGCCCTTTAAGTTTATAAATTTAGGTAATATTTTGAGCCAAGCGTCGTCGAGTCGGGGGACGGCTAATGAAAATAGGATGTTAACAGCGGCTATTCTTTCTACAAAAGCATACATTATTGCTAGGTATAAGCCTCGTCTGTTTGACGTTTACTTTTGTTATTTTTTGTCGAATTTTTTAAGATGTACAATCCTGTAGAACATAAATTTTATGTATCACGTACAGTTTACGCGGCGCACGTCAGTAAAACTCCCAGACGGCATGATTTTTTCCGACAACTTCAACATTTTCAACTAATTTACACAAAACCTTAATGAATTATAGACATAAACCTTCCTAATGAATCACTCCGTCCATTGGTGAACAATTTGAAAATCCATTCAGTAGTTTTTGAGTTTATCACGTTCAGACAGACAGACGGGGTGGGTGGACTTTGTTTTATAATATTTAAGGAATTAATATTAACTGTAATGTATTAAAAGGGCGACTTATTGGTGTGAGCTAGATATTTTTACTACAGTTCGCCGAACCTGGAAATACTTTACTTTACTTTATATGATAAAATAGTTATTACTTTGGTCCCAGAATAATATTTAGTAAATAATAAGAAAGCATTTGAAAGGCACTGTGGATTGACCACAGTGCCTTTCAAATGCTTTCTTATATAGCTAGTTCAGGTAGATACAATAATCCCATTCCAACTATGACTGAATTTTATAAAAAAACTTGCATTTTCTGGATCTTTTGATCCAATGGATTGTACGATGGACGTTAAAAAAATGGTGGTCATATTATCTTATTTTTGCTCTTTTGGCGATGCAGTCACCTTTATCAACAGTAAATAAGAAAACCACAAATACACCTGTTATAATAATTACAACATATTCTCTCGATTACCATATAAAACGAATCGTGAGTAAAACAAAGGACAAATCGAGCCGAATTAAATTTCCATGTAAATATATAAGCTGTAAGTAATCCTTACTGGACTTTGAATTTATTTTAATTGACCTTTATGACCACGTCATAACCAGATATTCGTTATTTCAGTTTAACTTGTTACTCTGAACTATTATAATTGTACCTGTTGTCTTAAAACAAAGCGTTTATAACAATGTTTACTACTGACATCAATTATAATTATTGGTTATAATTATAGTTTTACGCAAAAACTTGTAAATTTCATACAATTTGCTATTTTTGAATGTTGTTACGCTAATAAAAATAAAAGCAATGCACAGCCTAAACCATGAATGTATTAGAAAGTACGCCAAAAAACAATATCATGAGCGTTTTAGAAAAAATAACAACGTATACATCACTCCATGCACCACGACGAGCTCGT
This sequence comes from Atethmia centrago, assembly GCA_905333075.3. Classification (NCBI taxonomy): domain Eukaryota; kingdom Metazoa; phylum Arthropoda; class Insecta; order Lepidoptera; family Noctuidae; genus Atethmia; species Atethmia centrago. The sequence continues at coordinate 20,267,589 of HG995374.1, read as the reverse complement.
GAAGCTCAGAAGCCCGAAAGTCTGACAACCAGTCTTACCAAGGGGTATCGTATTACCCAGTTACGGGGTTGTGGAGGTAGATAGACAGTCACACCATGTAAAATACTGGTATTCAGCTGCATCCGGTTAGCTTGGAAACCGAGCGCAACATAGTTGGCAAAAGGCTAGGCAGTTGACCAGATTGATATCAGTCCATGCCCAGTCCCTCTCCTAAAGAGAAGGCCTGTGACCTAGCAGTGCAGTGTTTATAGACGGTTTATCCATAAGTTATACTCCACACGCCTGCTTCGTTGGTATATTGGTCACAAGCGCTTCTCCCGAACAAAAGGTCCTGGGTCCGATTCCCGGGTCTGGCAGTGTCCTTGGGGTTTTCCGTAAGGAATTTCTCAGTAGTAGACTGGAGTCTGGATTTGTGCCCGGTTGATGGAAATAGGCTCGCCCCTATTACATGGGTCTTAAACATTACTGGCAAAATGTGGGTGTACAATAAGTACAGTCAACCCCAAAAATATATACAAATGGTCAAGGTGCCATTTTATTGTCTACAACCATTGTTTCATAATATTATATCCAACGTACAAGTACAAAACATGGTATACAATTTATTTTACCAAATTAAAGTAAAAAATATGTCTCAAAACATCTACACACCCATACAAAAACAAGGTAATCTACAGAAGTCCCGCAAATATGTATACAGTAATCATTTAACAACTAGATAAAAAAATCTTAAAGTTCCTTCAATTCAAAAGTTCAACTTCAAGATGAGGTGCTTCAAATAAGTATTTAGTTGAAAATACGATGTCATTAACTATTTCCATTTACCTTAATGCGTCAGACTGACATATTACGTGGGACACTCAGAAAGTTGTAATGTAATGATGTCGTTAAACACGCCGAGACGAGCCTGCTTCAAATTTGTTTATGTTTTGTTTGGGACTGCTTCTGAGCATCGCCATCGGTCAGGTTGTGCGGTACCCAGCGTGAAACTATCCTCCTCACGCGAAGATGCACGTGTAGAATTTAGTGAAGGCTTCCCGATCCAACCTGCAGTATGTGCTGAATTTCTTGATACGTAACTCGCCTATTGTCATGGATTACATTTTTCACTGCTATCATGTTTTCTTCCGTAACAGCCCTCAAAGAGGGATCACTTCTTTCTTCATCCCCCAAAGTTAGTCGACCGCATTTGGATTCGTTATACCAACGATACGGTTGCCTTCATCTATGAATGCCATTTGAAGTATATCGTACAATTCGTCCGGTTTCAGGCGACACTTCGTCAAATCGTAAAAAATCATAGCGCAACAATATTCCCGGCGCAGATCCATTTTTTAATGAGACAGGGTAATTTAAACTAGCTCGCACACAATGTGGAGGGTAATTTTGAAATTGGAACGTACCTATTTTTACTTACAAATAATCATATTTTCAAAATAGATTACAACTGGCCAGTCTCTCATACGTACATAAAAACTTTTTTCCCAATACTTTCTGAGTGGCCTGGTATTATTGTCATGTCAACGATCACATCACTCACCAGGAGCATTTGCGTGTAGCATAACAGTTCAGTTTCAAGTATTTCATCAGTGAACGCGTCCAGGCGAGCCTGGCGAGCATTACAGTGCATACCTGTAATGATAAAATTCGTAACATTGCAGCAGTGAGTCCGGAAAACTGAGCATTACACATGAATCGATGTAACATGTGCGAATACTCATAGTTCCAGCGGTTACAAAAGCGAATGCTCCTTAATCAGTGCATCGAACTAGCGCAGTATTGTAACGCATTGCTCAAAATCAAAGAATGGATTGTTAATTATACACGAATACCCGGTGAGTGACCATCTTAAAAAGCCTAAAGCAACATTCGTTATGAACATTCACGAGTTTCCCTATTTGTGTTTCAAATAAAAAATCTAAAAAGAAATTACACGTCAGTGACGTCATGCATGAACTGAACTGGACAAAAATAAAATTCTTGTTCTTCTATTAAACGAAGTTAAAGACGTGTCATTTGATTTAAGTCGTATGACGTTGTTAGTCATGTTCACCATGTTCTGGAACTATCACTGAGTACAGTGTTGTGGTCTAAGGATGTGTAGATATTTTGGGACAAAAAGTATACTTTGTTTTGGTAATGAAAATGCATGCTATGTTTTGTACCTATGCGGTGGATACAATGATATGGAACAAAGTTTGTTAACAATGAAATGGTTCTTTGTCCGTATATACATCTTTTTGGGACTAACAGGCGTTATGATATGATATACTGCACTCATAAGAAGATCAATGGCACTTTAATTTTGTGCCTAAATTGTATCAAATAAAACAAAGAGAAACAAAACACTACAATATTAGGCACGTCACAAATAAATACTTCACGTACCTGATCGATTCCACTGAACAGCGATCCATTGACGACCGGCAGCTATTTTTACTAAAGCATTCCTTTTTCCCTTGAATGGAACCTAATTATTTAACGTTTTAATTGAATTTTCAATTAACGTGGTTATTACCAAAAAGCGACTAATCGATGAGTGAAAAGTCTAGAATTCCAATATCACGTATGCCATTATTAATGAAAACCCACTCTTTAAACTTCGCCAGTAAAAATATTGATTGTTTTATCAATATTTATGAAAAAAATAACGCTTTTATTGGCCGAATAGTACCTACCTAATCAAGTTTTATAAAATACCTGATGAATTTAATAAAAACAGATTTACATAATCTGTTTTTATTAAATTCATCAGATATTTATGATGTGCAACCAAAACTGCAAATAATCTTCGAAAGATTCAAGAATAGCCATTGAAAAAATGAGAGAGAAGCTTTTTAAAATGCAAAAACACTCTGTGAAAAGATGAGACGGTGATGAAGCGATACGTACATTCAGTTAGCCGGTCTGTAATTATGTTGAAGAGGGTATACCATTTTACTGGGAAAATTAAACGAAAACACTCCGCCCCTGCCGTTCGCTTCCTGAACATTTGCTACAGAAAAATAGGAATAAAATACATAAGTATTCTATATTCTTCGAGTGTTTTATCTATAATAATGTCAGCGTGACCCAAATGTGAGGTTTTGTAGTGAAATTAATAATAATTCAGTATTTTGTAATCGTATTAAAAAAGTTTTAACACTTGTTGGTGTTCATTTTACTTTGTTACACGCACAAAATACATTTTTACTTAGAATTGAAATAAGAACAAGGTTTTTTTTATTTCAAATTGTTTTATCTTAGAGCTTCTAAAATGTATCCAAAATATCACAAACTAGCTTCAGCCCGTGACTTCGTCAGCGTGAAATTTCTTGACTATGTGCAAGGGCAAGCAATAAGTTGACAAAGTTTTATCGCAATCGGAGTAATGGCAGTGCATAAAATACGAACAAACAAACATTGATTTTTATACAGGGTTATTTTAAATTAGCTAGCTAAACTCCGCAGATGCAATGGGTATTGTGGTATTTTGCTACACAAAGCCACATCTTTATGTTATATTTATAAATTTACCTTTGTTATAATCTCTATACGTATATATATATGTTTATATTATATGTTTCCTTGCTTCAAACGGGAAATCATATTATGTCTCTTACTTTCTTACATATGTTTTAACACCACAGCTGAAAAGCAAAACCACATTGAACTGTTTCTAACACTGAAATCTGTATTTTATATTATTAATTTTCTCTTGTGGTAAAATCTTAGAATATTTTTATCCATTGACATCTTTTATCATAAATTTTTATCTGTCTAAGATTTTCTTTTTCTATGCAGGCCTTGATAAAGCTAGTTTCAGACTGAATACGCTATGTACTCATGTAAACCGTTTTCATTGATCCAGGCAGGCATTCAAACTAATCATTTGAATAATGCTTCACAGAAACTTCTAGAATTTTTTCCAGGAGATCCTGGCAAACCCTTGTCAGGTCCGATGACCGCTTTTATAGATATAAAAGCGGTCATCGGACCTGACAAGGGTTCAGTCCAGTCTAGTTCGAGTCCAGTTCAGTTCAGCTCAGTCAGTCTAGTCTCAGTCTAATATAGCTCACTCTGTTCACTTCTTGTAAAACTATATACTAATTATTGTAACGTGTGAAAATATAATCATTTAAAGAAACTCATAGCGTGTGTGATTTGTGATTCACTCTACATAGCCTCCGGCCCTCTTACTTCCGCCTTTGGGAGATTTCTAAGGCAGAAGGCGTTATAGTCGCGTGGTTTGGGACGCCATAGCCGACCACTCCTGTGTGTCTTGGGAGGTCCAGACACTCGTTCCGTGGAGCGTGAGGTGCTGTAGGGTGCCTCCGCTGTCAGCCGTATCGGCGAGATTCGGACAACGCCACCCTCTTACTAGTCCACTCCAGGACGGAGAGCCCTTCGATTACTAGGGTATTCTATTCAACGTGGTGTTGGACACTAGCACCAATTACACACAATAATACCACTAAATTAGGTACCATAAAACAAAACTTCTTGTTTAAAAAGGGACATTTTACTCCATGGGACAGAGTTACCGACTGACTGCGGCGGCGAGATCAACCTCATCTTCATGCTTCGCCTCGTCTGTCAGCCCTGTCCCACTGCTGCCTGCCGATCCAGTCCAACTACCTGCCGACCCTGTCCAGCTGCTGCTAGCCGATCCTGCATCCTGCCGTCCAAGCGTCCCGTGCACTCGGACCGGAAGCCTAGAATACATTTTTATTATTTAATCTAATCTTTTTAATATTTAGTAGTAAGTACTATTACTCTAGTTTTCTTTTTCAACGTGACTTACGACTGGCCCTCCGGCCAATCGTATCGTTACAGTATCGATATCAAAACAATAAAATAAAAAAGATATGATGTTTTTTTTTGGGAGGTCAAGGACCGCTGTTAGTGTGATTACTTGCAGTATGAGAAAAACTGTTTTCTTATGTGTTTTCGTGTTTAGTTCATCCCATCAAGTCTGTGAAGTTTAACAAAAAAAAAACAGATGTTTTAAACTGATATTTCAAGTCACTGTAATAACTGCAGTCGAAGACCCCACAAAAAAATCATCTTTACCCATCGCGTCTACGGAGTTTAGTGTAAACCCTGTATATTAGATTATTAGAAAGCGATACGGGCTCAAGGAAAGTGCAATTAACTTCCAAAGTTTCAAGTCACAAAAACATACAGCTTGAATTGCCTCTTCCTAAACATATCAAGATTACTTCAATATTCAGTACTGAAGTTACAGTGCAGGATCTCCAACAGGATTTTGCGTAAAAGCCCAACAAAGCTTCACTGACGCACTTTACTACACGGATTATGTACCATTTCCCGTTTCATACGAACAAATCGTACATTTTGTCGGATTTTGTACATTTATCCCTCTTAGTAATGTTTTTGCAGCTCACGAGCTAACTTGCATAGAGCATTAATAAATTCCTTTGACAGTTGAGAATTTGAAAATTATGCTAACTACGCCCAGTGGTTTCTTCCTAATCCCATTTCAATGTTAAAATTATCTGCTGAGCTGCATGAAATTAACATGGCGGCTATTATACGGAAGAAGCTGTATTTATTGTGTTAGGTCAGAGAGGTTGTAAAGTTTGAGTATGAGAGAAATTTCTAAAGCAAATTAGAAATAAAGCTAATTGCTTTAGGAATTTCTGAATGGTTACAATGATTATGCACTTTTTGTACGAATAACATTGTGTTACAAGCTTGAAGCCTGGTGAACGCCGCAGGAATCCGCTGGATGCAAGAAGCACAGAACCGGGTGAAGTGGAAGTCCAGCAGTGGACGTATTTCTGATGTTAGCAGCAATCAATCTAAATAAATAAATCCAAAGTCATACCTAACAAAGTTATGAGTTTGGTAATGCTTTATCCGTCTGTTATAAACTAAAGACTACAATAAATGTCTGATATAAATAGACGCTGAAACCAATTAAAAATTAATAACTTCAAACTGAATAAAATTTCAGTCTTAAATTATTAAAATTAAAGTCAGCAAGATGCTTAATAAGCAGACACGTTAAGCCAAATTAAGGGTTTGGGTAAACAAGTCTCAATGTTTAATTAAAAATGAAAACAAAATTAAAAAGTCTGGACATTTTTATAGTCTCGGCTTGGCAATATTAAGTAATATTAAAAACTTGCGTAATCCATTGGTAGTAAATTTCAACTGACGCTACAAATAACTTGTATTGCAAAATTCTTGAAATATTGAGATTTTTTATTAATCTCAGTACCTACTAAGTAGTACCTACAAAAAGTGAACAGCATTCCAATGACTACTACTGGTATTACAATTAATGAGGATTTAAAATTTAATAAAGAACTTAAGTTAAACGATTGTGCCGATGTCTTAAGACAATAAAAAGAAGACACGAAAACGACATTAAGTCCGGCATTCCGCTGATTAAACTGTGGAAGTAGGGCTTGGTGCACAAAGTAGGGAGTGAATGAAGTGATAATGCGCGGAAGGACGGCGCGGCTCGAAGGGGACATTTTCACAAACATTGTGACAGTCCCCTTTTAGGAAATAAGCCGTGAATGTGACGTGATAGACACAGTGATACAGAAACAAAAGATTTATTAAGAAAACAAAATATAATATTCTAGAATTGAATTCTAGAATGTTTATTTGGTAACAATGTGTTTGATTCCAAATGATAACGTCACTGTTAAGATACGTACTGTTTTGAATATTGTGTTCTGCAAATACCTTCAAATATATAGTAGGTACTGTATAGTCTTGTTATACAGTATTAATCAATGAAAATTAGAAACCAGAGATTATGAGAGTTGAATAATAGAGATTATTTTCAGAACAATAACATTCGTCAACGATTAACTATGGGAGCATTCCATTTCTTACTTTTCCATGACCAAAAGTTTGTATTAGCAAAAAGAGATAGAAGAGCGATTCGTATTTTTCTTGGAACAGCTGTACGCAAAGTTTGTAATTATCATTTTACTGTTGTTTAATTTGTTGTGATATAAACGAATGATTGCGTTTTACATTGGAAAATGTTACAAAATGTTGAAAAATGTTGACGAAACTGGCGGAATTTAGGTATACCATGAATGGATGCCTAGGCATGTTGATATCACCATGGGATCTGGAGGCGAAGGTCCTCGCGCACATATGGGAGTGGCGCGAGGAGGCGAATCGCCGGGGCGTAAGCCTGCTGCCGCGAGAAATCGCGGCACAGCGGACGGAGCTCCGGCGGGATCTCATGGCGACATGGAGAGTACGGTTGTTGCAACCCAGTGCTGATCGATGACGACGCAGGTCCTCACCGGACATGGCAGCTTCGGGAGGTTCCTGTGTCGGATAAGTCGGGAGGAAACGCCCGGGTGTCACCACTGTGTGGATCGCCCGGAGGACACGGTGAAGCATACGGTGGAGGTCTGCCCGGCTTGGGCAGATCACCGCCGTGTCCTCGTGGAGGCGATCGGCGGCAGAGATCTCTCGCGTCCGGCCATGGTTCAGGCCATTGGTACGGAGCGAGAGGGCATGGGCAGCCGTCACCTCCTTCTGCGAAGCCGTAATGCTTGTGAAGGAGGAGACGGGACGGTTGAGGGAAAGGCAAATTTCGCACCCTCTCACCCCTAGCCGCCGCAGGAGACGCCCCGGTCGTCGGCAATCCCGGGCGGATTCCCGGCCACCGTAGGCGCGGGCTTGCGGACGGTGAGCAATGGGTAGCTCGCCGTCCAGTAAGGACCAGGCCTGGGTCGACGGCGAGTTTTATTCCACGCGCGCCTCAAAGAGATGTCGTCAGCACAAGTGTAGGGGTCAACTAGGGCCGATGCCTGCCGAGGTCGCGGGAAGGTACTAAAGGGTCACCGAGGCACCTGGCAACACAGGCAACAGGAAGGAATACGGGTGGGTTTTAGTCAGTAACAGTCTGACATAAAGAGCGGGAGAAGTTATTTCATGATTTCCCATCAAAAAACAAAAGACATGTTGATATAATATATTAAGGTGGATCCGCAGTTGTAGCCCGCAAAATTAATATTTTCTTACGTTTTTTGCTGTTTGGAGGCCAGTGTCAGGTTGTACCTGGATCAAAATATAATTGCGACTATAACAGATATGTAGATTGAATGACTGACTGAATGAATGAATGAATTTTTCATGAAATCTTGACATTGGGGAACAAAACTAACTCAAAGAGTTGTATTAATGACTCTAATGATTATAATTCTATAAATACATATCTGTTATACTCGCGAATCATATTTTGATTAAGATACAACCTGACAACTAACCTGCAAATTGCAAAAAAACGTAATAACATTTCAATTTCGCGGGCACAGCTGCGGATTCACCTTAAAATTAATTACGTACTTAATGCTTTTGGCCACAATTAATAATCAGAAGTTTAATTATGTCATTACTTTATAAAGCAAATTATGAACATAGTCACGTACACCGATTGATAAATTGTACGCATAAAATTGCTATAACTATGCTTGTCCATAGAATAAAACCATGAAAAAAGGGATGAATGAAAGGCAATTGCATGCAGCTGAGATGACAATGCTAAGAAAAAAAAAAACTGCTGCTGAGATGAAAATGACACCGATGACTGAAAATTTGTGTGGAAAAAAATGTCATGGTATGGACACAGGGGAGTGAGGGAAGTATCGACGGGAAGCTTTTGAGTATGCATGTGGAAGTTAAGTATGGGAAGACAAAAAACACGATGGATGGACTGTGTGAAAGATGATATATAGGCTAGAAAGGGAGTGACTACCGCCAGTGGCGTGCAGTGTTTCTCCACGGAGGGTAGGCCACGCATATTGACACCGAAAAAAAAACTACGCAACATCACAGCGTCGCTCTACATATGAAGACCCTCAAAGTAGTCATTATTGATTTATAATATTTGAAAAAAAAAACATTGAAAATAATGCTGTAAAAACAAAAATTATAAATACAAATCTCACCACATTATTCAAGGTTCATGCTTTTTTGCCGAGGTCTGAAAATTATGCAAATCAATATATCCTTCACTTCATTTAAGTACTGGAAGTATTAAACAAAATGCACGGAAAACAAAATGATTTATTTTTGTGTATACACCCACACAGCCATTTGTATGTTGCATAATTTTGAGAATTGAAATGACGAGTACGAGATGAATTATCATATTTTTGGATTAATTCTCGTAATTTGGGCACACATCTACTTTTAGACACATCTGGAATCTTATCATTAAACGACAATTGCGACAACTTTGCTATTAACTTCTAACAAACACACATTATCGGCGCAAACTTCACAACAGAACACCATTCTTAGGTAAATAAACAAATAACAACACAACAAATAATATTTACACTACTTTACGTTTCAAAACGAATTACTTATACGAGTAGCTTAATAAGATATAAAAAGCAAAACATTCAAGATCGGATATAAATTGCGTGTCACATGAAACAAGATGACTTGTCGTTAAAAAACACTACCAATTAAAATTGTATCACTGTCATACCGTGTTCTTCCACAAAAGGGACTACCATATTTTGCCGGATTATACAGTCCCGGGGTCGCGGGAAGGTACTAAGGGGTCACCGAGGCCCCTGGCAACACAGGCAACAGGAAGGAATACGGGTGGGTTTTAGTTAGTAAGAGTATGACACACCCTCCCGCTCCGCCCAGAGCGGGAGAAGTTATTTGATGATTTCTCAACCAAAAAAAAAGGGTTGCCGAAACTTATTTTCCTAACTCCCCAAAAACCAAGTGAAATTTTCCAAATATGAGAAGAAAAATAAAAAAATAAAGTTTTTAATTATTTTTATAGGGCTTTTGCTATTCCTTACAATTCATAATTTTTTTGGAAGGTATAAATTCGACAATATCACCCTGTTTTTATAATTGTCAAGGAAACTTCCCCGCAATTCGGGGAATTGTCCAAAAATTGGGAACCCTGGTCTTCAATACTTTTCATTAATTAAATCTTGACTTTATACACAGCCAATGGATGGACGCCGTCGCGAGCTCCAGCCGGAGTTACGCCCATAATTTAAACCATGTCACTATTGTGTCCCGTTCATACACACGAAAATATACACCAGTGTGTGTAAATTTATGAATGAGATTTAGGCCAGCCGAGTGCCTGCCTAATATTCCTAGTAAATAGTGTGTGCTCCGTCGAACTGTGAGTTACGTCACAGGGCGGTTGCGACAAGTTGCTATAAGTGTTACAACAGGAGTGTTACTTCTTTTTTAATATTTCTTATTATTGTATTACATAGTTAAAATAAATGCATTTGGCGTTGTTGGTAGGGTAGGCTAGGCCTAATTGCCTCTATGGACGGCACGCCCCTGAATACCGCGATGACAACTAATAGAGTAGTATGGAAGAAAAAGACATGTTGCGCCGACCACAAATAAATTGGGATAACAAAATTAAATTCAAAGACTAAAGAAGAAGTTACATACCTATACAAAGAACGCACAGTGTATTTTGGAGTACCACAGGGTAGAGTATTAGTCCCTTACTGTTGTTGATTTACATTAATGACCTGTATTGAATGACCATACACTTCCCCATAACACTCTTTGCTGAAGATAGTATGGTATAGTAAGTAAAAAGCGATTCATCAGAAACATGCTTGGACTACAAGTAACGAACAGTTATGAACCATACTTCAAAAAATACAAAATTCTGACATTCCCGACTTTGTATATTTATGAAAGTGCCTTATTTGTAAAGTTAAATGCACACTTGTTTCCCCACCTATATTTTAAACGTAACAGATGAAATTATATGTTACGCGGACGGAGAGCCAAAACAGCCTCACTGTAGAAAAGCATTCTGCATAGCCTCGCAAGTTTGTAACAAAATTCCAAAAATCAATATAAAGAGATAAATGTCAATGGATTTTAAAATAAACTGAAAGATATGTAATAAATTTTATTATAATTTAAACGACTATTTCAATGATACTTTGACATTCTAATTGATTTTTTTTTTTATTTACTTTGACATCTAACTCTTTAATACTCTGATATTAAATGATACTTTCACATCCTCAATAAATTGTGTGTGAACAGGACGTTATGTTTAACTGACATACCTCAAATTGTAATTTTAATTTGTAATTATGTAATCAATAGTGTTAATACTAACCTAATAAACTCTATCCTGTAATAATTGTATGTACCTAATATTTGCACGCCACACTTGGCAGAATGTGATTATACATCGACCAAACTTAAGACCAATATAATGTACGATATTTGACAAATAAATGATTATTATTAAGGGCAGGAGAATGACGATGACCTATGCTTATCCATAATTTTCATTTCTGTATAATATAATATAATATAAAAAAATGCACTTGTAGCACCGTACACGTAATAGAAGTGAAACTTTAGTGTGAGAGACAGAGAGAGTTATATATTTCTTCTTCTTCTCTGTCGTGTAACGAAATGTGCCTAAACGTGACTCGTCCTAGAAATTTCACTCTCAATTCTCGTCCAAATATCAAATAGCCGCCTAAGAGGTTTCACTTCAAAACTAAAAACTACATTGAGTTTTCCTTTTTACTGGAAAAAAAATATATATATATTAAATTCCACTCAAATAATAAGATGCAATTCCAAGCAATCAGAAACTGCTTTCTTACAATGCGATGACGGATTTTATCATCCTACTCTCCTGCTCTTCGAAGAAACTAAACCTATCTTACAAACTCGTTTAACAATCTTTTGTTTCAGTCCTTTTTAGGGTTCCGTACCGAAAGGATATTACTTACTAAGTTTGCGCCGTCTGTCACAAGGCTTCATCTTTGTAATCGGAATCGTCAACCAGTTTTTGCGAAAAATACGTGATCGTTTGACTTCTATCACAACATAACATGACGCCTGTATTGCCCTAAGAGAAAGCAGAGCTGTTAGGTAGAGGTGTATCTACATATAGTACACCTACATTTCACCGGTTATCTTTTAGTCGCATGTAATAGGGGTCAGGCCTATTGCCATTAACCGGGCACAAATCCAGACTCTGGGCTGCTACTGAGAAGGGCTGCTACTGAGAAATTCCAGATAGAAAACCCAATAACACTTTGCCCGACCCAGGAATCGAATCCAGGACCTCATGCTCAGTAGTAGCGCTTGCGACCACTAGACCAACGAGGCAGTCCTGACCAACGAGGTGTACCTGTAGTACACCCACATTTCGCCAGTTATGTTTATGTCCCATGTAATAGGGGGCGAGCCTATTGCCATCAACCGGGCACGACATATCCGAGCGTCTAACATATTTTTTTTTTAAGTCTTATTTTTTAGAGTCCATGGACAACACGGACTTTAAACACTTCTTGGAAAAGGCCTAGCAAAGAGTAATATAATGGTGGTAGGAAAGTACGTACTTTCCTACCACCACGCAGAGCAGATAAATGTGAAAAATATGATAAAGTCAAAACCTTGATCTGCTCCACCATAATTATGGTACAGAACCCATACCGCGCGCGTTTTCCTACTTGTCCGCTTTTTAATATATGTACATAGTTGATACCCCTTTCTTAATTATGCATTTAATATAGTTTAAGAAAAAACGAAGAATGATGTTTTAATTAAAACTGAGTTTACATTTCAACAAACATTTGGTAGACAGACGGCTTTAGTTGTCATGAATCAGGTGTTTCATTATAATAGAGATGAGCGATCATTCTTTTTGAGTTCACAATATTACAACGAACTTAGGGACTGAGAATGGCCTCTGTTAATTTGATAACTCGGGTAACATCATTCTGAGTTTTTTCTGTAAGTTTCCAGTATTCCTTTCACTTGCCTGAAAACTGGCAATTTTTATATTTAAAAATGCAATTAATTTATCAATATTTTTTTAATAAAGGATGATAATAAGAATCACGCTTTTCAAGAAAATCCATAAATTGTTAGTAAACATAATAACTATACTAACTTAATAACTATGTTAGGACACTTTAATTTCGGGCATAGAAATGGCGATATAGGGGTAACTGAAGCTTACAGACTAGAGTTAAGACTAGGGCGTTTTTACCGGGCACACTTATTTTCACTATTTCTAGAAATAAACAAGCTATGATGCTATTTACAACCGAGCTACTTGGTTCAGATCCAGCAAAGTTTGTTGCTAGAATTGAACAAGTGCAATACTTGCTTGTTTAATATTAACAAAGCTGTATAGGACTTTGCTAAAGCTTGATTTTTTTCGTGTGTGTCATGTCATCGCTAAGGCCTATCATACCTCACCAGTAACCAATATTGTTAATATTGGTATCATAGTTTTGACTATGGGGTATCGGTGAGTGAGGTATGGGTATGTGTACTATGAGATAATTAACGGTTTTTTTATGAATCTAATGAAATCCAGTAAAAACAAATGATTAGCTAATAAAAAAAACAAATATATTGAAAGAGGTATCACGTAGTAATATTTTATTCATACAAAAAAAAACAAGCGCTATACTAAAGCCGAATGGATTGCCTGCCAATATTTTTCTAGTTATACATGTACTATTTGAAAAACTGCAGCTAGTTTAGGCAACAACGGAAATAAATTGATGTGTGAGCGTTAAAAAACGAATATTGTTTTGTTAGAATGGGTGATGGGCCGCAACAAATTGATGCGTATTTTAATATTATGGATACGTTTGTAATACCCAGTATTTTTTGCTGACGTATATTTTGAACTGACCTACTAGTATCATGTAGTGTGGCGTGTAGTGTGTGTGTGTGTGTGTGTGGTGTGTATGTGTGTGTTGACCTATTAGATACATGAGAGCTTTGGTATGAGACTTTTGTACAGGTATGAGTGACTGAAATAGTGTTAAACAAAGCCAAAGATCTTCTAAAACTTTCTGTGCAATATTTACGGCTAGAATGTTTACGATGGGCACCCTAATTCACCCAAAACACCTTAGTCCTGAAGTGGAGACCGCATATTGGTAAGTAGTGTGGCGGGACGCCAAATGGACCGACGACCTTAAAGGTGACTGGGACAGGCTGGATTCGGAAGGCGGACAACACCCTGTGGTGTTGTGGCGCAGCCTGAGAGAAGCTTATGCCCAGCAGTGGACAGTGATAGGCTGAGTTGATTGATTGACCCTTACGTAAGAAACTTTTAATCACAATCCGACGGGATCTAAATGAAACTACTAATCCATTGCTTCATATGTTTGAAAAATTCGTCTGCTCAACAACGTAACTTACGCAATGAATGTTGTTGAACGGTCAAAATGAAAGGTATTAACCGTTGGAAGTGTCTTACGCAATGAGAACGCTGATCACGAAGTTCAAGCTTCTAAACTCGAAATAAAAACTGATGTAAGGAAATAAATCATTGAACATTAATTGCGGCGATAAGTTCCCTCTTTGAGGAGTGGGTAGAGGGGCGTCAGGGCGTCCTCACCTTCCGCCTGACGCATGTCCTCACCGGACACGGCAGCTCCGGGAGGTTCCTGTGTCTGATAAGGCTCCCAGGAAACGCCCGGGTGTCACCACTGTGTGGATCGTCCCGAGGACACGGTGGAGCATACGGTAGAGGTCTGTCCAGCTTGTGGAGTGATCGGCGGTGGAGATCTTTCGCGTCCGGCCCTGGTCCAGGCCATGGTATGGAGCGAGAGGGCATGGGCAGCTGTCATCTCCTTCTGCGAAGTAGTAATGCTCGCGAAGGAGGAGGCGGGACGGCTGAGGGAGTGGCAAATTTCGCGCCCTCACGCCCCTAGTCACCGCAGGAGACGCCCTGGGCGTCGGGAACCCCAGGCGGATTTCGGGCCACTGCAGGTGCGGGCCTGCGGACGGTGAGCAATGGGTAGCTCGCCGTCCGGTAAGGACCAGGCCCGGGACGACGTCGCGTTGTATTCTACGCGCGCCTCAAAGAGATGTCAGCACAAGTGTAGGGGTCCACTAGGGCCGATGCCTGCCGGGGTCGCGGAAAAGTCCGAAAGGGTTACCCCTTTCGGACTTTTCTCTTTTGAACTCTTTTGAAGGCTCCTGGCAAGACAGGCAACGGAAGGAATACGGGTGGGTTTTAGTCAGTAAGATACTAACACACCCTCCCGCTCCGACTAGAGCGGCAGAAGTTTATTGATAATTTCCAAAACCAAAACAAAAAAGACCATTGAACATTAAGGAATTTAAATGGATGGATTTGAAACATGAATAGACACAATTAGTTTTGACGTCGCTTGTTCTTGAAATTTTGCCCTAAAAATATTCAGTATTTCAGTCAATTCTACATCATTTTATTTATATGCTTTCGAGAAACAAGCTTTTAGCCTCGCAGCTCTAGTGGTCGTTAGCGCTACTGCTGAGCTCGGGGTTGGTTCGATTCCAAGGTCGAGCAAACGGTTATAGAATTTTTTTTGTATAAAGAATTTTCTTCATTAGGAGCCTGGATTGGTTCTGGAATGGCAATAGGCTCGAGGTCTATATTACATGAGACTAAAACATAACTGGTGAAATGTGGGTGTAATATGATACACCTTAACCTCGGTGAAAACAGGCAAATTGTTATGTTATGTTCATATCTGTTTTTCAGGAAACCCTACACATTGGCTTAGGCTACTTCTCTATGATAGACGTATCATTTATTTATGCACCTTTACTCACGATACGATTATGAAATTTTCATTCCCTTTGCTCTCTTAGTTAAGTTGTCGGAAAATAGGGGCCCAACGTTATAAATTAAAAGAAGACCATTGGAAAGCGCCCTCCACTTTATGAAGCGGGTACGTTCATTTAAAAACTTCATTATAACTTCACGGCCGGCTTACCCCGCTACCACTGTACGTTTCATGTTCCTTGTTTTTCGGTTTTTTGTATAAATTTGTGCTTTGTAGAACAGCTTCAACATTACGTCTTCATTATAAACAAAACTAAAACTGTTTCTAGATTTTTCAGTACCTACATTTACTTCGTGATACATAAGGTTCCTTAAGTGAGGCTTACGTAAAAAATATGTAAGACCCAGCTCTCAAATTGTTGAAGACGAATAGAAGATATAGGCAGGTATCTTCTATTCGTCTTCAACAATTTGAGAGCTGGGTCTTACATATTTTTAACGTAAGCCTCACTTAAGGAACCTTATGTTTTTGGGGAGGTATATTATATGTAGCAGGAAATATAAAGCAATTCGCAATCTGATGTTAATAAATAAAAATCGCGAAGTACTCAACGAAAAAGTTTCCCATGTGTCTAGAGATCGCTTGAAAAGATACGCGACGTCAAAATTACATCCCTATGATTGATCCGAACGCAGATTTAATATTGAACTCCAAGTCGGCGACAAACGGAGAAACAATTTCCTTCTGCAAAAGTTCTTAGTGAAGTCTCAAACAAAACGCTGAATACAAAATTTGTTATTATTCATATGAACATAAAGGGGAATTCGATATGCGCGAAACGTCTGTGGGGTCCCACTCATCTTTATTTGTTTTAGATTACTTTGGGTTCGTGTAAGTTAGGGAGTGCGGACCATGAACATACGCGTACTTATAAGGGATTTGCCAATAACAAACTTACGCGACGATGCTGAAAAATATAATCACCAAGTTTTTCAATTCGAATTTATTGCTTTGAACAAGTTTTTATCTGTTTTCAGGCATGAAGAAATTCTCTTAAGCAAAGAAATTACAAAGTAAAAGTATGAAAGTCCGCTGCTTAATATTATTCTTTAATTTATATTGTTGTAGTCAATATTGTGGGTTTCATACAATAGATTCTATACGACTTTCTTTCTTGTGAATTGTGTTTCTATTGAGATAAGTAATGATATCGCATCCAAAATTACAGCATTATAATACATATGTACAGGTATATAAAAGTAGTTTAAAATATTTAAGTACTTTTGCAGATAAAATAATACATAAATAATAGATCGGTGAAATGTTAGTATCTTATTTAGCGATCTCCTGACTTTGAGTATATGAAAGTTAAAACTCTCTATATGAAAGTTAAATCTCCTAAAACGCTTCCTCTCTCCTACCCTCTTGCTGTGCCCTACAGGGTCCATAATGATCTCAATTATATAGTTACCACCTCAGTACACATTATGGTAAAGCAATAAAGATATTGAGTATTGAAAATTTCAGCTATTTGTACAGTTGTGTTACAGAAATAATGGTTTGCCAACAAAAAAACCACATGAATATTATAAAATCGGCAACATTTTCGTTTTTATTTTTGTATTTTCTGCTTTGCTACATACTTTTATAATAGCGAATTAGGTACAAAAACCAGCAAGTACATTAAAATATTCCCACTGTCATAAACATATTAAGTACCTGATTATTTGCGTGAAAATCACATAACGTGATAACAAAAATGCTGCCATTTTATTTTTGAATATTACATAGGACGCCGCCGGGGATCACCGCGATCTATTAATCAGCCTATGATGTTTCCAATACTGGGACACAGACCTCCTCTCTTTGAGATGTAATGGGCCGTAATCCACCACGCGGGCCCAAAGCGGGTTGATAAACATCACATATCTTCAAAATTTTTGGTTCTAGGACATGCCAGTTTCCTCACGATGTTTGCCTTCACCGTTTTGAGGGCAGGTGATGAAATAATGTACAAAAAGTAAAGCGCCTATCAGGGTTCGAACCTACGAACTACGGCCGCCACTGCTACAGTAGCTGTTGCCTGAAAATATGCCAATAATATCACATTTCATGGACATGAAGAAAAACTTACCACATAGCTAATGTTCATTGCTAGCTACTACAAACAAGCGAGAGATTTTATAGTCCTTTCAAGAAAATGTGACGAAAGAAATAAAATTTACGGAGAAAATAAAAATATCCTACAAAGAGTTTAGCTAGGGGTTTATGAGATATGCAAAGGATAGAAATATTACTTTGTATATGTAAATTAGAGTCAGTGAAAATACTTTATAGCCTAGATATATTTAAATATTAAAAATCCCATTAGGGGCCTACACAGACATAAAATTTATTTTTATGACAAAAATATTAATATTCCAGAATAAGCCTAGTATCTAATTAAATTATCTAGTCAACCAGCAGGTTTCAGTTTACATATAGTAATTAAAGCTTTAAACTAACACTTTAATTTTAAAATTCTTTCTATAGTTTATTTATTTATTTAACCATTTGTGATAATATGTACGTAACGTATATAAAATAGAGGGAAAAGAATCATAGGGCATCAAAAAATTCGTCAGCATCACTATCAACAGGAAAAGTGCCCAAAAGGCTGCCAGCATTGCCACGTTGTATGGCGATGTAACGCTTTAATTTGAATCTCATGGATTATGAATTTGAAATATTTAATAATCTACCTTCTCGAATATATTAGAACACAATTTGATTAATGAAAACTGGCATAAAGTAGAGTACACGGATATAAGCTTGAATTATCTTAAATACACGTTTAACGTTTTTTTTTTACAAAAACCTTTTTTTTAAATAAGGGTGATCCATCATTCATTAAAATTAAATCATTTCTTATTCACACACAAGAATCGTGAACATCAGGAGGTCTGCCCGGCTTGGGCAGAGCACCGCCGTGTCCTCGTGAAGGCGATCGGCGGCAGAGAACTCTCGCGTCCGGCCCTGGTTCAGGCCATGGTACGGAGCGAGAGGGCATGGGCAGCCGTCACCTCCTTCTGCGAAGCAGTAATGCTCGCGAAGGAGGAGGCGGAACGGTTAAGGGAAAGGCAAATTTCGCGCCCTCTCGACCTCGCCGCAGGAGACGCTCTGGGTGTCGGGAATCCTGGGCAGATTTCCGGCCACCGTAGGCGCGAGCTTGCTGATGGTGAGCAATGGGTAGCTCACCGTCCGGTAAGGACCAGACCCAGGTCGACGCGGTGCGTTGTATTCCACGCGCGCCTCAAAGAGATGACGGCAGCACAAGTGTAGGGGTCCACTAGGGCCGATGCCTGCCGGGGTCGCGGGAAGGTACAAAAAGGGTTACCGAGGCCTCTGGCAACACAGGCAACGGAAGGGACACGGGTGGGTTTTAGTCAGTAAGAGTCTGACACACCCTCTCGCTTCGCCCAGAGCGGGAGAAGTTATTTGATAATTTCCCACCCAAAACAAAAGCCTTGTAAAAAAACCAAACTTTAATTCGTAAATGCGCCTTATACCTAAGACTATTTCCGATTGGCTGTCTAAGGCCTGTCCGCATGGCAAACCCGGTACCATCATAGCCCATAGTATACCTGTAAACAGTATTAAAAAAAGACCTGTAGTCTAAAGCGGTAGTGTATAATGGCGCCTGGAGGCTACCAGTAACTGGGTAACCTACTCAAACTCATACTCAAAGCATTTATTTCAATTAAACCATTTACAGGCACTTTTGAATTGTCAAGGAGTCGGTCAATTAGAAATATGAAGCTAGTTGCCCATTCCAAAGCGTAGTAGGTACCTATGGAGAAGAACGGGCAAGAAACTCCATGGACACTCTTTTAAATTAAATTGATACATAAAGATTAGTACAAAAATAATGTTGAAATTATAACTAAATGTGAGGACGATGTAAAATAAAAAAACGCGTTCATAGTAGAAAGAGAAACAAAAACAATTTCTAAATAAAATAATTACAAATAAGCCGAGGACGCTAAGAGGTGACCAGTCCCAACTAACGGCGCCCGTTCACGAGCATGACGCATGGATTAGCACCATTCAGCTCAACCATTTTGAAGGGTTGTAGACTTCAGATAGGCATTCGCTCCATGTAAAATACTGGTATTCTGGTGCATCCGGTGAGACTAGAAGCCGACCCCAATATAGTTGGGAAAAGGCTATGCAGGTTTTTTTATGGCACCTGTGACAGCAAAAAAATAAAGGTTCGTGCAGACTAGTACGACATCGTCGGCGCGACAGGCAACAATATGCATGTCGCGCCCGCGATATCGCCTCAGTCTGCGGGAGCCTTTAAATGATGCTAGTTAACGAAACAGGTAGGCGTTGCAACCAGCACCCTTAAATATAAAATAACTTGTTTTGTTTTCTCTTTGTAAAACCAAAGTACGTATAAGCTTGTACCACTGGGTACAAGCTTACGCTTTTTCAAAAGAACTTATTGTAACAATTCACTTATATTGACATATAAAGTGTTTTTATCTAGAGTTATAATAATCATATTCACCTCTGGGGTGTTGGTGACGTTACAGGGTACATACATGTTTCTAAGTTTTGTTTTAAATATGTTTATATACCCCTAAAGACCCATCTACGAACCAACCGCGGCAAGCGTAGCTTAACCTTCGGTTAACCCGTCTGGCTGTTATTATTTAGCCTCGAGCACCTCCAGCACATTGTAACGAAGCCTTTTAAATATATATCAACATCCTCAACCTTCCGGAGGCCTCGTAAAATCCTTGTGTGGATTGTTGCGTTTAAACTACCCTCATACTGAAATATTTACGTTCAATTCCCAATGACATCTAGAAACAAACGTAAAAATATCTGACATGGGATGGACTTTGGTTTTTTTTGTTGCAGCTTTATTTCAGTACCAACTGATATGGATTTTAGTATTCACTTGTATCTACTTTGTTCCTTCCATGCCTTGTGCAGAAAATACGAAATAATTGCATTTTATGGTGCAAACAATGCAAAATGCAAAATTATTTTAGGTAAACGAAATAGTTATAATTCACGTTAACCGCCAAAAAAATATGAAAAATGGATTATTATTTTAACAAGTAAATACCTTAACAACAAGTGATTGGAGCCTCCTTTTAAGCAAATAAGACTGCGTTAGGAGCTTCCACTATTCAATAATAATTACTATAACTTGTTTTATTTTTTATCAAAGTCAAATCATTTATTTCAAATAGGTACATAAAAGGCACATTTTTGCGTCTTTTTTTTTGTATGGGAAATTATCAAATATCTTCTCCCGCTCTGGGCGGAGAAGGAGGGTGTGCCAGACTCTTACTGACTAAAACCCACCCGTGTTCCTTCCGTTGCCTGTGTTGCCAGGGGCCTTGGTAACCTCGGTAACTTCCACGCGACCCCGGCAATTGTACGTCTAATACGTGTTTCCATACAAATGTAGGTACTAAAAGAAATAATTATAATAGTTTTTTTAAAGCCAATGTTATGGTGATAAGTTTACCTAACGCAAAAAGCGAAACTATTTGCTTATAATAATAAATCGTTCATTTCGACCAACAAAAGATCATAGGCACGAAAGATTACAACATTTATAAAAAGACACGTTAAAAAAAAACACAATTAAAAAAGCCACATAAAGATAATACAAACTTAGATTGCTCAGTGTGTGAACCATACAGCAATGGTTCCGGTACTGGTAAGCGAACTTCTGCGCGAATGCGCTCAGGATGCCGCTGGAGCTTATGGCGTCCTGAGATTTTTTTTCTGTTGCTGTCAAAACGAAATATGGCTATAGCTTTTTAAGCTTCGTATATAAAATACCTACTAGTTTTTCGTGGATTTTGGTAATTATCCCACGAGATCGTACTACCTGGAGAAAATGTATCCTATGTGTTAATCCAGATCCGATATAAACTGTGTGCCAAATTTCATTCAATTCTTATTACCTAGTAGCATAATACTAATGATTGAAATACTATTTCCAATTCATGCAAGCCTAGTACTTTTTGTTTGGTTACTGCTCAGAAATTGTGCACAAAAATACTATTTTGTTGAATTCATGCAAGCCTTAGTACTTTTTGATAGGTTACGCTCAGAAATAGGGATGATGACAATTTTTTTTGCCCGTCAGGTACCAAGATTATTAAAAAATATTGGACATGACGTGTTGTTTCTTTTTACGTAATCAAAAGATTACGGCGATACATTGAGTTAAAATATGATGTTCCTTGCTACATTTTATTCTGAATTGTGACGTAGCGAGCCCCCACTCGAAAACTTGAATGCAATTGAATGAATGCAAGTCATTTTTTACTAATATGTTACAGCAAAAAATACGTGTCTTATAGTTTTTTCATTATCTTACTGATGGATAGGATTTCTTTTTTTAAACCCAGGTATCATCCCTATTGTGCACAACGTGTCGTGAACAGAATACCGTCTTGTAAGCATGGAACGTACTAAAGGGATAAAAAATCATGTGTTAATGATCCAGGTTATAAACTATCTGTGTGCCAAATTTCATTCAAATCCGTTGAGTCGTTTTTGCGTAAAAGAGTAACAAACATCCATCCATCCATCCATCCATCCTCACTAACTTTCGCGTTAATAATACTGGTAGGATAGGGTAGGATAGGATAGATAAACGATTATGGAACTAAGCGCGGTTTAATATTTCACCATCACGCAAATTGAGTTAACGTGATGTAGGTACTACACTCGCGAGCAAAAGTATGGAATCACTTACTTGTAGTTGATTCCGCGCGATATTAACTACTTTATAATTAAAAGAAATGGTAAGCCATTTCTTATGTTATGGAAGAAATAGAGGTCGTTGTTGGCAAAAAATAGATCATGCAATCTATAGTTCTGACAGAGTAAATAAAAACAATCAAAATTAATTGTTTAGTACATCTATTAGGTATATTCAGTTTCCTCGTTTACAAATTTAGTAGCGATTCGCCTCTGCTTCACGACCTTATTACGACTTGATAAAAAAACGTCAATATTTCTTTATCTTAGGTAAGTTTAATAGATATTAATATCATGTACACACGGGTAGCCGTGTGTACATGATATTAATATCTACTTAAATAGCTTAATATGTACATAGATATCAAGCTATACATTTCCAGTATGAGCTGATCTCTCGTTGTATGAAAATCCAATGAAAAAATACAATCCGAGATCAGCTTATACTGGAAATGTAGGTACAGCTTGATATGTAGCCATGTGTACATCTTGAAAACCGCATCAAAATTCGTTGCGTAGTTTAGAAGAACAACGTGGTCACACAGACAGACACGAGAAGTGACTTTAAATTATAATATGCCTGTATAGATTCAATTTCCCCAAAAACACTTACAATTATTGATCTATAAAGATGTAGCATTTCTGGAAAAGACAGAAAAAAAAATTAAAGATACCAACAAGAAAATACAGAAAAGATCCTTCCTATAAGATAGATACTCGTAGAATGATGCTCATTATAATAAAATCGTGTACGCCTTCTGCCCGAAACATTAAGTCCATTATAGAAGGTACAATCAGCCCCAAGATGTACACACGGACAAAGAGCCATTTTATTGTCTACAACCATTGTTCCATAACACATCCACCGTGCAGGAATATTTTATTTTACCAAAACATCTATAAACCCAATGACCTATAACAGTGGATACAATGTTATGGAAAAAAGGTTGTTAACAATGAAATGGTTCCTTGTCCGTGTATACATCTTTTTGGGGCTGACTGTACTTAACTTTGTATTGCTCCCGTTTTTCTAGGCAGCTCGGAAAAGAGTCTGAACATAACGGCTAACGAGCTAAAGAACCCTATTTACTTGAGACAGCTACCTGTATCAGGTTGAGAAATATTATATCTAGTTAAACATTATTAGCCGGACAAATAGCTTTCTTTATTCAGAGATCCTTATCTTTATTGTTCGTACAAAATCTGTTACTTCAGATATATTTCATTTGCTTGACCCTAGTTCATAAATTACATAGGTAATAATTTTCGGGGACGAAATAAAACTATTGAGTTATTAAAGTATGTTTTTTTTTTTATGAATCTTAGCTCTTTTGTTCTCCAATCGCGTTGCTGCAGTAAAGGAATGATTTCTAGCGTATTTACCCGAAACGAGACATAATAAAACATTTTAATGAGACCCTCAAAACCCTCTCATGACATGTTAATTACCAAATATTTCGTCTAAAACGTAACCTTTTACAATTTGGGTGTAGAATGTATAATTTTCCCGAAAATCGTTTTAGCCATAAGCAGTACTAGATGGAAACTAAAATAATCAGCCTATAATGTTCTCACTGCTGGGACACAGGCCTCCTCTCTGTGAGAGGCCCTAATCCACCACGCGGGCCCAGTGTGGGTTGGTAGATGTCATGTAAAATCGTTTTAGCCATAAGCAGTACTAGTTCCAAACTACTTCATACATACGAAATCCGAAGCGTTGATTAATAATCCACAATAATAATGCACAATGTATCCCACTATCGATGCCCCAGCCGCCGACTCCGTCAACTAACATTCGAACAACGCACCCCGCTGACACGCACGTTAACAGATCAGCTTTGAATAATAATCGGCTTCGTCACAAGAAGCTATTGGACTCCGAGGAGATCAGAATTATGCGACAAATGCGCCAACTGCTAAAGCGTTTTACGACCGAAATGACGCGCTGAATCGGATTTGGATCACGTCCTCTTGCGAAGACAGTTTGACGTGTTGTCGTCGACTTGCATAAATTTGCAAGATTAAGCAGGGCCTAGAGGCACCACTCACCCCAGATGCGGTCTGTACCTATTTACATAAATGTATTCCCTTTCTGGCAACGGACGTCTTTAACCACGAATATTTACTGCGGCCTTGACTGTCTGTGGACTATGAGCAGGTAACTATCACCCGATTTATCGGTACTGTCTAGCCAATTAATGACGTGTCAGATAAATCGTTTGTGGCTGTTAATTACTGCGATCCATTTTCCTATAATTTCCTGTAGTACAAATAATATCTACAATGTCCGCCCACGGTCTGTTTTGTTCCTAGCAATATATCGAAAAATAATATCGTATTTGGTCTTGAAGTATTGGAATCATCTCAAGTTGGACAGAGCTCAAAATTGTGTCTCTTGCGACCCGGTATAATACGCTCGCATTTGAAACCGATGAATTTTGGGTTTATTCCCGGCCTACCCCTTCAGGGACTGTAGTCACGACTGTTATCTATGTGTTTTCTCCCGTTAGATTAGGAGATCTCCAAACAGAACCAGTAGCGTACGTGCTTGCACTGAGTGACGTCATGCATATCAATAGACTATTGTGTTCCAAGATCAGGCGTGGATAAATATAGGATAAGATAATAATGCATCGCGTACACCACAGCTTTTGTATAGTCTCTTAAAATATCTTTCAAACTCCGTATACGATCGATTGATAGAGATACGTATCCACCCTGCCTAGCAGTTTAGTTGGATATTATCGGTGCATCTCGGCCGTATTTATAGGCAACCCTTGCTTTAGCAAACCTTCTTAGCATGACAAAAACTAAAAGAAGGCATCACTTGCGTGTTGTCGTCCCCAAGAAACTATTTAAATTGGCAAAGCTGTAAAATACTGATCTAATAATGATATGCTTTGGTTAAAAGTGTAACCAAAGCAGCAGGAATAATTCACTGGACAATATATAATAATGTAGTTTTTAGGGTTCCGTACCTCAAAAGAAATAACGGAACCCTTATATGATCACTCGTGTGTCTGTCTGTCTGTGCGTCTGTCACAGCCGTTTTACTCCGAATCTACTGGACCCATTAAGCTGAAATTTGGTAAACATATGAATTTCTGTGACCCAAACGCGAAAGTGTAATGTAAATAAATGAATTTTGAATATAAGGGTAACTTATGGGGGACTAATTATTCATTATTTTAAGTTTTGCAAACTGTACCGTGTGACATATCAAATGAAGCGGCTTGTTGTGAGAGCCACAAATATTTTTTTATAATTTTAAAATAAACAGTTATTTAAAAAAACAGATGAAAATTCACCATTCCCATTTTATTCCAATTTTAGGCTCCGTAGTTTCGGAGATAAGGGATTATCTCCAAATCTACTGAGCCTAAAATTATTAAAAAAATACAGAAAATAGTTATTTTTAACATATTACAGGAGAACCTATAAGAAGTCTATGGTTTTAAAATAAAATAACTCAATCTCATCTCATAATGTATGGGAGATAAAGTCATCCCATCTACAGAACTCTTCACAAAGCGTGGTCCGACACGCACTTGGCCGGTTTTTTAGCTTCCGCAGTAAACAAGGAACCCTTATAGTTTTGCCATGTCCGACTGTCTGTCCCCACTGTAGCTCAGAGACGCTTAGTACTAGAAAGCTGTAATTTGGTATGCCAAATAAACATAATTATACATATTAATCACGCCGACAAAGTGCTAATACAAAAACTATAAAAAAATTTTTTTTTGGGTTGCCTCCCTTGCACGTAATGTGGGATGATATTTTTTTTCTCATCTACCCCATGGTGTGGGATATCGTTGGATAGGCCGTTTAAAAATATTGCAGGTCTATGAACACCACTTTTCGATTCAAGGATCCACTTGCGTAATATTAAGCATTAAAAAGCAAATTTTCATTAGAGTCAAGTGTCCCCCCCTGCCAGCTAAATGGTTATTTATTTTAGATGTGAAAAAAATCATGGCAGTAGTACATAATATAATGAAATTAAAAGGAAAACTATCACGGCTAAGTGGGCTTTACAAGTTAATGAGTTATAGTCGACCAGCTTTAATTTGCAGTTGGAGAATTGACCGTGGCATATATCGATGTATGGGAGAACATGTTTTCAACTTAACTTAACAACGTTAAGTTTGTTTTTGGGATAAATTCATCCCAACTTCCCAACCACGGAACCCTTCATTGTGCGTGGTCTGACACACACTTGGCCGGTTTTTTTATTACTTTCTTCATTTGTAAGTTTACTGTGAGGTAAAACTGGATTTCCCAGAAAGCCTTTGTGAAGTATCAGTTGCATGTTTTTTTTTAATAAAAAAAACATCCGATAGAGTATTTTTCTAGATTATTTAAATACTTGTGAAAAACTCACGGAGTGGATTTGACAAATAACGTTTTAAATAAAAATATGAATGTGTTGAAATAAAACGATCATTCCAATATTTTGATTTATAATACGAGGTGCATTCAATAAGTACCTAGCCTCATCGCCAGAGGGCGCTGTAGTTTCAAAAGAGTTTTACCACAGTGTAGCACATTCTTTTTTAATTCTTTTTTCAAATTTTCATTCCAATCCCTTCATTTGTTTTAATTTGACAACTTATGGAAGCGAACGTGTCGATCGGTTTTACAAAAATGGAAAAAGAGCAATATCGTTCGGTGATTCGATTCCTATTTTTGGAAGGGAAAACGCGCATCGAAATCAAAGAGCGCTTGGATGCTGTGTACGGTGACTCTTCTCCATCGATGGCCACCGTCAAGAATTGGTTCAACGAGTTTGCACGTGGCCGTACGTCGGTTTTTGATGAACCACGTCCAGGTGCACCGAAAACAGCTGCTACGGAGGAAAACATTAAAAAAATCCA
This sequence comes from Atethmia centrago, assembly GCA_905333075.3. Taxonomy (NCBI): domain Eukaryota; kingdom Metazoa; phylum Arthropoda; class Insecta; order Lepidoptera; family Noctuidae; genus Atethmia; species Atethmia centrago. The sequence continues at coordinate 20,240,390 of HG995374.1, read as the reverse complement.
TGATTTCGTATTGGCAGATCGCCGATTGAAGGTTCGGGAGCTAGCTGAGACTGTAGGCATTTCAGAAGGAACAGTGCATCATATTCTTCACGAGGAACTCGGCATGAGAAAGCTGTCGGCGCGATGGGTGCCGCGTTTACTCACACCAGAAAACAAGCGCAACCGTGAGACCACATCAGAGACGTGTTTGGCGCTGTTTAAGCGGAATCCAGCGGAGTTTTTGCGTCGTTTTGTGACCGTCGATGAAACCTGGATCCACTGGTACACACCAGAGACCAAGGAGCAATCAAAACAATGGATCCAGACCATCCAGAAAACGGGGAACGTGCTCCAAAGAAGGCGAAAACTGTAAAATCGGCCGGAAAAGTTATGGCCACCGTTTTCTGGGATTCACAAGGTGTGATCTACATCGATTACCTCGAGAAGGGTAAAACAATTACAGGGCTTTACTATGCCGATTTATTGGGCCGATTCGACGCCGAATTAAAGAAAAAACGACCCCATCTGGCGAAGAAAAAAGTGCTGTTTCACCACGACAACGCACCGGTTCACACGTCTGCCGTTGCCATGGCCAAATTGGTCGAATTACGCTACGAATTGTTGCCCCATCCACCGTATTCTCCAGATTTGGCCCTTTGTGACTTCTTTCTGTTTCCTAATCTGAAAAAATCACTCGCCGGGAATAGATATGGATCGAATGAGGAGGTCATCGCCGCCACGGAGGCCTATTTTGCAGAGTTTGACAAAAACTATTTTTCGGACGGGTTAAAAAAGTTGGAGCATCGCTGGGCTAAGTGTATCGAACTAAAAGGAGACTTTGTTGAAAAATAAATTGCCACTTTTCCAAAATTTTCGTTTACTTTTTGTAGGCTAAGTATTTATTGAATGACCCTCGTATTGTTCTCTATTTTTAGAACAACATTATAGGCATGGGTAATATCGCATTTACACAGTATCAAATGGTATCTATGTATAGGTTTAGAATATTGGATATAGCATCTATATATTTTAATACCTATATATTGGCTCAATCTGTGTGGAACTCTGATAGAAATGAAAGTGGTACTGTGATTTTGAGGTTTCGGTTTTATTCGATTTCTGTACATCATTGTATTTTATTTGTAACTGTATACTCGAAATCAATTAGTCGTTTCTGTTTTTCAGATATATTTTTATCAATTATTTATATGACAGTGAATTGAACTTCTCTTCTTATTTTTTCAGGCTTAGGACTGACTGCATTACAAATAAGCGAATATTAAGAAAACAAATAATGTATTCGGTATTAAACTCTATGCTCCTGTATATCGTCGCAAGGTTGCCTGCTTATCGGTCTTCTATAGATTGTACTTCGGAGAGTGTGCCCAAGAACTCCACGACCTCATTCCACCGGCCCCCTTCTATTATCGGTCATCTAGGCGCACTTCAGGTTACCATCCCTTCCTGGTGGCTATCCCACCAGCTCGCACTAAGCGTTTCCAAACTTCTTTTATAATGCGCACAGCAAAGGAATTGAACTCTCTGCCTGCGTCTGTGTTTCCGAACGCTTACAACCCTAATCTCTTCAAAGTGAGAGTGAACAGGCTTCTTCTGGGTAAGCTCGCTCCATCGTCGACTTTGTTTCTGTCACCTCTGACATAGACTAAGGTCAAGAGCAAACCCATCACAAATAAAAAAAAAAAAAAAAAAAAAAAAAATAGTGTTTAAAATTTGTATTAGACATTAGCGTCTCAAACTCTTCTCTTTCGATCATTCACTTATACCTACATCACTACTTTTTTTTTTTATAATCATCAAATTACTCTCTTACTGACTAAAACTTACCCGTATTCCTTTCGTTGCCTGTGTTGCCAGGGGCCTCGGTAACCCTTTAGTACCTTCCCGCGACCCCGGCAGGCATTGGCCCTAGTGGACCCCTACACTTGTGCTGACGACATCTCTTTGAGGCGCGCGTGGAATACAACGAGCCGTTGACCCGGGCATGGTTCTTACCGGACGGTGAGCTACCCATTGCTCACCTTCCGCAAGCCCGCGCCTACGGTGGCCGGAAATCCGCCCGGGATTCCCGACGCCCAGGACGTCTCCTGCGGCGGCTAGGGGCGAGAGGTCGCAAAATTTGCCTTTGCCTCAACCGAGCATTACTGCTTCGCAAAAAGAGGTGACGGCTGCCCATGCCCTCTCGCTCCGTACCATGGCCTGGACCAGGGCCGGACGCGACAGATCTATGCCACCGATCGCCTCCCCGAGGACACGGCGGTGCTCTGCCCAAGCCGGGCAGACCTCCACCGTATGCTCCACCGTATCCTCCGGGCGATCCACACAGTGGTGACACTCGGGCGTTTCCTCCTGCCTTATCCGACACAGGAATCTCCTGAAGCTGCCGTGTCCGGTGAGGACCTGCGTCAGGCGGAAGGTGAGGACGCCGTGGTGCCTCTCTAGCCACTCCTCAAAGAGGGGACTTATCGCCACAATTGTGGCGTGCCCAGCACTGGGTTGCGACAATCGCACTCTCCATGTCGCCATGAGATCCCGCCGGAGCTCCGTCTGCTGTGCCGCGATTTCTCGCGGCAGCGGAGTTACGTCCCGGCGTTTCACCTCCTCGCGCCACTCCTAACCTACATCACTCCTGCGCGCATCGCAATCGCACACAATACCGTAGTATTACAAGTACCCGAATCAGTTTGAACCGAATACCGAATATCATAGTGCGATACGATATTGTGTTTTGTTCTGTGACTCATACTAACATAATCGCATATATAGAGACAGTGCCGTCCGATACATACTCGTAGGTTCTGTTATAGGTATTGTATCTATTTACGATTTGTATCGCCCACTCCTACAACATTACATTGTATCTAAATATACATGAGGACATATTCAATTAAATTCCCTCAAGCAGTACCAGTGAATAATAAATCGCCTTTGCTTCATTTATGCTCAACAAAAGAGATACATTTTTCACCAAACGTATTAAAAGCACTCCGGGAAATATCGCAGACGCTTACAAATTTTAATATTTAATTTTCAGAAGGTGAATTCTTTTCGTGAATATGAATTGACTCACGGAATTCTTATCGGACTGTGTCTGGGACCGACACGGCTTTTAATACGTGATCCGAATGCTTCCCAATTATGGGAGCTTAAGGAGTGAAGCCCGCTCGGGAACGGAGATGGCGCAAGAGTTGAACGGAAAGCGTTTTTTTGTTTAGTTTGTGTTTTCACTTGTGCTAAGTGATTGGTGTTGGTTGAGTAGAGTGTTTTATGTACAGTGCATATATTCAATATTGGGTTAAAACATGACACAGATTTACAGTAATGTCAGTTTTTACCTCGAGTTCTTTAACTAAATTGTGTAATACACCCGACTTTTTTCTTCTCTTTGTTTTCCCAACGAGTAATACACCAAGTATTTAGTGTATCGAAATAATAATATGTTGTTACTATAATTGTAAAATAGCATAAATACGCACCACACTTAACACAACGCCTTGAGTAATTAAATTACTTAGTATCTACTTATTTTAATTATTTTTCACTGTACTTATACTCTTAGTTTATGTATTCTTTTTATTTTTTAAAGTTACGCATTGATACAGATATATATTTTTTTATTTATATACATACTTAATTCAGCTTGAATTACAAATATTTCTTTGGAAAATTTTCACTTACCTGATTTATTACTTCACACAAGGGACGTCATTACGTCATTCGACAAGTAGGTAATTGCTGAAAATCAGCGCTGTTGACGATAGGCTTGTCCGAAGTCGCAGCATTTCGCTGAGCAACGACCCTTTCTTGCACAGATGCGACGCACTGTTTAATTGTTCTAGTTATAGTTGTTTATTTGTTATAAAAGTAGTTATTTCCCCACTGCAATGGGCATTCTGTTTTTGTTTTGATTGTACGTTATGTTGTCATTGGTTGTCATCTGCCAGTGGCGCAACAGAGTAAATATTACGTAATCGACAGGCTTGTCAAACTTATATGGCTTTTAGCTACTTTGTATATATTGTGTGTATTTTACGTAAATTTTTATAATGTGCGTTTTGTTTGTGCAGAATAAACAATTTTTCTTTCTTTCTTTCTTTTATTTAATTACGTAAATATTATGTATATGAAATAAATTATTTTTTTAATAAGCAATTTCATTTCATTTCATGTACCGATACTTTCGGGAGGTTCCTGTGTTGGATAAGGCGGAAGGAAACGCCTGGGTGTCACGACTGTGTGCATCGCCCGGAGGACACGGTGGAGCATACGGTGGAGGTCTGCCCGTCTTGGGCAGAGCACCGCCGTGTCCTCGTGGAGGCGATCAGCGGCAGAGATCTCTTGCGTCCGGCCCTGGTTCAGGTCATGGTACGGAGAGAGAGGGCATGGGCAGCCGTCATCCTTCTGCGAAGCAGTAATGCTCGCGAAGGAAGAGGCGGGACGGTTGAGGGAAAGGCAAATTTCGCGCCCTCTCGCCCCTAGCCGCCGCAGGAGACACCCTGGGCGTCGGGAATCCCGGGCGAATTTCCGGCCAACGTAGGCGCGGGCTTGCGGACGGTGAGCAATGGATAGCGCACCGTCCGATAAGGACCAGGCCCGGGTCGACGGCGCGTTGTATTCCACGCGCCCCTCAAAGAGATGTCGTCAGCACAAGCGTAGGGGTCCACTAGGGCCAATGCCTGCCGGGGTCGCGGGAAGGTACCAAAGGGTTACCGAGGCCCCTGGCAACATAGGAAACACGGAAGGAATACGGGTGGGTTTTAGTCAGTAAGAGTCTGACACACCCTCCCGCTCCGCCCAGAGCGGGAGAAGTTATTTGATGAATTCCCATACAAAAAAAAAGTGTACCGATACTAAATTGTAGTGTATTCTTTGGCTAGGTTTGCAAAAATGTTGGCCCAATGAATAACTGTGTCGGGCACAGGAAAATAACAAAAAGGAAGAAGGCTGTTCTTGGAAACTGTATTAGTGACCGCAGAAGTGCTGACGTTATCACGCCGATTAAGATATTACCACTGTAAAAAAAGAATGTATTTCTAGTGCATATTTTAGCTACTAAATATTACATAACAATTTTAAACCTAACCATTTATGAATTGTACCACAACGTGATATAAAGTATGAAAATGTATTCAGTTCGCTCGAGTAACAATCGGTGACAGATGCATTAGCTACGGGAATTCGGCAATTTATCGGTTACATTCGCACCTCACCCGTTTGCAAAATATCAAGTGTCATTTTATATAGAAATTGTTTGTTGAAGGTGGTGCGATCCTTTATTTGTGTGAACATTTGCCTCAAATAAATTGTTGTGTTCATGGTTGTAATTTGTGTCATTACATTTGAAATGCTTTGAAGTATTGAAATTGGTTATTAATTCACGCTAGAAACATTGTAAATAGAAATAAACTAATAAATGTGTGATGTTATTTTATAGAAGGCAGAGGTGTACCTATAGTGCACCCGCATTTCGCCAGTTATGTTATCTCTGCCTAAAACTTCGGGGAACACAGGCGTAATGTTATGTATATTTTTTATTTTATAGAAATGGCAGCATTTCTATAAAATAAAAAAAACATTGCATTTAGGTTTACAACCAAAGAAATAAACAACTCAACGTCATATAAATTCGAAATATGAAAATTAATAGCAAAACAAACAATTTCCTTCCGAATTAAGATTTACTGCGCCAAGTAAAATGATAACTAGAGCACAATGCTCAGCAGAATACAGAAAACATTCCATTCCTGACCAGAATGCAGGATAGAACTACCCGGCATTCAAGAAAGTACGTAGAAGATTTATTGCAGTATCCAGTTTTAAAATGTTATATGTATTTTCTTTAAAGTTCAAGTATAGTCGTGAGGTAACATGAGTTTTCTAGTGATTTAGCGTTGTTTTATCGAAAGGCTCATTTGAATTCTGAAGATCTGTTAAATTTGTTAAAGCGAAGTACTTGGGGATTTCTATGCTTCTGGTTAGATTAACTTTACATAGAATTTGTTCTATAGGGATAACCAATGTATTGCTTATCATAAATAAAAAAAGTGCGAGCCTTACAGTAGTTGCACATGATGTGTAACATCTAACATCTCACCTTGATAATAAGCATCTGAGCAGTGACAGAAATTAACCTCAGAATTTTAAAAAAAGCTAAATACTGGAATATTTATTCGAATAATTATTCATTACTAGTGGTCGCCCACTGGTCGAAATTCGACCCCCTTTATTTACAATCTATATAGTACTTACTAATTCCATACTAATAAAAAGTACTTACTTATTCCATGCTCAAGCTGTCACTTCCTGTCTACATTCTACCGCGTCTTTTCACACTCATTCTATAATTTCAAACGAATACATAAGTATTACGGTGGCAGGTAATTATACCAGTAGGTATAATTAAAAATCCCTGAAACCAATCTTACACAAGATCTACCACTAAAATTACGATACCAAAATAAACATTGTGTCAAAAGTCACAAAAATCGCGGTATTCTTAACACATTCAGAGACATTATTTTATTAGCGTTAACACAGTATTTCATAAAATTGCGGTATTCCTAAGGGTTGATTCAAACCGGAACGGCAGAAGCCGGCAGCGGCCGGCAGCGACGCGACGAGGCAAGCCAGCGGCCGCGGCAAGCTCGCGTCGCCGCCGGCGGCTGCGCGCGGCCTTCCGACACCACGCGCCTAGTCTTCTCTTGACCAGTTTAGTTTCTACATTCGGTAAGGAAACTCGTGTGTTTGGAGTGAAAATGATGGAATTGGTTATTATAGCACTTATTTCTGAAAAAGAAGAAGAAGAATGAAACAAACAAAGAAAAAAAGAAAAGGGAAATGTGGGCCCATGATATATGGAAGAAACGACGACTTTTGGGAGAATTTCCGCGGCACCGCGAGCAGCCTCGTGTCGCCGCGAACGGCCTCGTGGCACCGTGGGTGGCCGTGCGAGCTTTTCGAGCTTTTTAAGCTATGTAGGTCTTTTAATTATGTAGATAAAGTTTAAAATTTTTTCACCCTGAAAGAGCTCGCCGCGCCGCTGCCGGCCGTTGCTTTCCCGGTGTGAATTGGCCCTAATTCAGTATTATATAAAATCGCTGTATTCTTAATTCAGTATTATAGCCCATGGGCATGTGACCGTCCGTATTTTTCTGAATAAACATGAAAAATTATCATTGCACAAAATTGTACAAAATCACCGCATTCTTGATGTATCGCTAATATATAAAATCGTTGGCTTTCATCTCATTGACAAACAAAATTGTAAGCCGACTAAATGGTTTGCATGTTAATATGCCTGAATTTAGAATTCTGAGAAGAATTAATATGTTGTAGGTATAGCAATATTTATTTATTTATTTAAACTTCTCGCACACAATTAAGTACAAAGGCGGGCTTAATGCCTTAGGCATTCTCTACTAGTCAACCAAGGGTGGTGAAGAGATAAGATGGCAGGTGCTCTTAGAGGAAATAAAAATAATGAAAAATATTAAAAGTTAACATAATAGATCAATAATAATCAATATGAATGCTGCTATGGTATAATTAGATTTCTTCCTCCTTTGTGGACAGGATATTAATCCAGACTTGTTACAGTTGTAATGGCAAACATGTCATTTGGTTTAATTATGGTTTTATTTTTATTATTTTATTAATATTTTACATAGATTCTTTTATATTTAGTGAATGTGAAAATGTTTTAGGCTTAATGGACTTTATTTGTAGACCATTTATTTTTTGTTAAGTACCTGGTAGGTACTTCTTGACAGGACTACACTGTCCTGCCATACCTGTACTTTGAAAATAATGTAAATGCCAATTACTTCTGACGTTTCATAAGTGCCCGTGTATGTAGGTTTATGTGAAATAAAATATTTTCATTTTGATATTTATTTCGATGTTATACTGAATCAATTAAATGAATCAAAAAAACCTCACCTCTGCCCAACCTACAATACTTCGGGGAAACAATGCGTGATGTTATGTTATTTCCGCTTAATTATGTGAAATTGTGAATACGAGTAATTATACAATCATGGCCCAGCTATAATCACTCATTTTCAAAATTGGATTAATCACCACGCCTGTTTGTAAATTCCTTAACACCGTTTCTAAGTTTGCCCATTGTTTTAAAATGTGTAATCAATTGCTTTGCAAAACACGTTCAAAGTGGAGAAGAAGTAACCAAAATATACAAATTTATTTTTTATATTTTTATTTAAAGCCTGTGTCCACTCCAGGGCAAAGACCTCCGTTCCTTCTTTAATAATTTCACATAACAGGAAAAAAGTGTTGCCAAATTATTTCAGTATCAAATATCCCTTATTGTCACGATATATTCGATAGACAGTAAGTTATTCTCACTATTTTCTAAACCTCAAGTCATGTGTGAATCCACAGTTACGCTGTAACTCGGCGCTTCCCAACAAAGTGACATAATTCAATACAAAATTGACACTTTGACAGCGCATTGACAGTGCTTTTGATGTCGGATAGAGCGGTAAGGCGGTATTCACACTATAATAACGTAAATAGGTCGTATTTCCTTAATATATATTGTATCAATATAGTATTGGGAAATAGTTAAAGGGAGCTAACTTGGTTTGTAGGAACTTACTCATGAAAATAACAGCTCTTGCAATGGAAATATCGAAAAAAATAATCTATTCTTGCATTTCGGTTGGTTAAGAATCGCGAATAAAATATTTCAGACTAAGTCATTTAGCAAAAGTTGTTAATGTTCATGAGTACTTTCACTCCCTGAAAGATTGCCAATGAGTTGTTGAGATATGCTGTGAAAATGAGTTCTTCCAGGATCATTGACTGGTACAATTTTTTTTGCGAAATTTTACTGTCCTATAATGGAGAATGACGATCCTGTATAATACCTATTCTTATGAAACCATGTGAGGTATTGGAAAACAGTCTTGAAATCCGCTTTTCTAAAACTATACCTACTAACTGTGACCTTTCCACGATTATTTCTGAGAACAAAAGTTGTCATGTCTTCGTGACCATGAGTCATGACAAATAATTATTTCCAATAATAAGCGTGATTGTATTCTTAAGCAGTGGGAGTGTAGTGTATCTACACTAAACAATAATTATTTACTAAGTACATAATCAGCCTATAATGTTCCCACTGCTGGGACACAGGCCTCCTCTCTGTGAGAGGGAGTGGGTCGTAATCCACCACGCGGGCCCAGTGCGGGTTGGTAGATGTCACATGTCTTCGAATTTTTGGTTCTAGGACATGCCGGTTTCCTCACGATGTTTTCCTTCACCGTTTTGAGAGCAGTGGTGATGAAATAATTTACACAAAGTAAAGCGCCTGTGTGGCTTCGAACCTACGACCTACAACTCGTAAGTCGCGGCCGTTACCACTGGGCCACCACTGCTCCCCTTTTACTAAGTAAAATAAATTATTTAAAGTATATTGAAAATAATTCTGTCGGGTCTGTTTAATTTACAGGCCTTATGCAAAATAATATTGAAACTGTTTTATTTAATAATAATAATAATAAGACATTTATTTCAGACGTAGTCCATATATTGTTAGTAACACAAAAAACCTTATAAGTCAGTATTAGTACATACAAAAACAAAGCCACAGAAATCACAAAGTGACACCGCACAGGAGTACCAGTTTATGCCTAGCCCTGGACGCGACCACTTATTTAGTAAGGAATGAGAACTTCATGAAAATGATTAATTTCAGATAAGCCAAACCTTGACTTTCATGTCAAGAAACAGCGTTTAACATGACATGCGGAGCCACGATTACAGCTCGTTTATTTTTTGTACACGTATTACTAAAAGTATTTTCAGAAACCCCCAACATACAGGATTGACGGAGATCGCATTCTCCGGGAACCTTTTACATAAGTCTAGTATTACATTCCAAATATTACAGATTCTTGCCGAAATACAAGCTCAGATTATTGCCCTGTTGCTTCTAGATACCTAACTATTAAGATCTGTATTAGCTTTTCACTAGATTCTGTGAACGAAGTTGATGAAATGTTCTCGGAATTTCTCTAGAGAAAATATAAATGATATTGAGCTGCTTTAATAATGTCAAATACCAAGGATCTGTTGTTGTTTTTATTGATCTTTTAGTTATAACAATTCATTGTATGGGCATAATATAGGATATACATTGTAAGTCAACAAATACTGCTCGGGAGAAGAGCATGCAGTGAACTTCCTCAAAATTCGAACACGGAAGAAGAGCTTTTTGCCTATCTTTCCAGAGTATGAAGCGATGTTCCACAGGTGACAATAGACAACCCAGCATGCCACGCCGGCGATAATGCCTTGCGAGGTCAAACAGATTATTAAAAACTTGCTAGGAATGTTTTTTAGGGTTCCATACCTCAATAGGAAAAAATGGAACCCTTATATGGCTGTCTGTTTGTCTGTCCCTCTGTCACAGCCGATTTTCTCTGAATCTACTGGACCGATTAAGTTAAAATTTGGTACACATACGAATTTTTGTGACCCAAACACGTCCGTGTAACGTAAATAAATGAATTTTCAATATGAGGGTTACCTTTCGGGAGCAAATTAGAAAATAAAATAAAAAAGTTTTGCAAAGTGTACCATGTGATATATCAAATGAAAGGGTTTGTTATGAGGGTTTTAAATATATTATAATATAAATTATTATATTAAATTATTATTAAATAAATAGATTTAATGTTAGCTAAGAAAATAGATGAAAATTAACTATCTCCGAAACGAATGAGCTTGAATTTTTGGAAAAAATACAAAATATAGTTCTTTGCTTATAGATTACAGTAAAACCAACAAGAAGTCTATGAAGTTAAAATAACATGGTAGATCTCTCAATATTGTACGTACAAACTTGCATTTACAGTTGGAATGTATAAGAGAACACGTTTTTGAAGTACAATGTTAAGTTTGTTCTTGGGATAAATTATCTTGTGATAAAAAACATGGTAGTTAACATATTCATTGTACGGATCCCTCACCACGCGAGTTCAATTCGCACTTGTTCAATATTTTTTTTTTAATTTAGGCGTTAGTTTTTTTAAATCTATAAATATAGTGATTTTTCGTTATTGGTACTATTTTAGATCCTCACAATAAATTTTGATTGTTTTCACTAACAACCCATTTATTTTATCAAACAATTAAAATTTGTATTAAATTACGCTTCTATTGATATAAAATATGTTCCATAAAAAGTTTTAAAATAAAAATATTACTAAGAATACTCTTGTTCCCTGGACTTTGGTGAGAAGCGTTATTAATACCTACCTACAAAAATACGAACGCTGATTACTTTTCCTAGAATAATCCAATAAATGTGCCGTGAACAAAAAGATTAGATTTCTGAGAATTTCTTAGAAAACGTACTGACGTTCGTAGCCATATGTGTACACAGCTTTAGACAAGAAGGGGAACACACGCCGACGTTGGTCCGACAGTTACTGGAGAGGTTTTCAAAGAATACTTATAAAACCTTTTAATACTGCACTTTCTTACTGTGGCAGGTGCAACGGATTTATCTCAAAGATTTCGATATGAATTTAATTTTGTCGTAAAGACTGTGAGAACTTTTTGAAATACTTCTACCAAATTCAAGCCTATTTTTTTGCCAAAGAATCAGCAATATTTCTGGGCACTTTTCCTATTGACAGCGATCAGGACGAGGACATTATGATGCCCTATGATTATTTCCCCTGCTTTTTACACCGACTGGGCCGCTAGAGGGATGGATATGTTTTTCGAGTGTATATATACCGGGTGGATATTTGAGGTGGGGCAGTAAGGGCAGGTACCTTAACCGTTGTCGTTACAAGAAAATCGTCTTAGAAGACTGTCCTTAACATTATGAGATATTATGGTCTACATTCACAGATTTTGAAAAAAATGTAGTCATCAAGAAAATAGGCAGTTTTCACAAAAACTTTTTTTGATGCCAATCCATCCCGTTTTTATAAGGACCAAAAAACTCTATGGGATCAACTGAGGTTTGAGTACTAGAAAAGTCAGAAATTGCAAAAAACTATTCCCATACATTTTGTAGGAAATGAGAATCCAACTTACTTTTTACGATGGATAGACTGGCCCTTACTGCCCCGTCTCAAAAATCCACCGTGTATACATGTCTATTTCTTTGGCACACTGTGTAGCCTAAACGGCTTGTTGGATTTTAACATATGACGTATCATTAGATTATTTTTAATTACGGGAGTGACGAAGGGTATAGAATTTTATTATGGCAACTTTGAATCTAAAAAGAGAGGGGAATAAACAAAAAATATTTGTGATTGTAATAATATGAGGATCAAATAAAAGCTAGCATAATAAGCCTGTAGTGTTCCCACTTCCCAGGACACAAGCCTCCTCTCTGTGAGAGGGAGCGGGCCGTAATCCACCACGCGGGCCCAGTGCGGGTTGGTAAATGTCACATAAAATTCAAAACAATATTTTAAAGAAAATCTAGTACGGTAGTTCTTATTAAAGACCCTATCTACCAAACTAGGCAATTTAAAAAAGGCTGTTGTTGTTCTTCTTCTTCATTAGAATGATTCGATGTAAGAATCGATGTAAGGCAACGTAGAAAGTCATAAATAAAAACAAACATAATTTACCAAATCAATCCACAATGAGAATTAAATCAAATGATAAAATACTTATCAACCCTCTTGATATAGCAGAGGCTTTTAACAATTATTTTGCGGATCAAGTCAAATCAATTAATAGTTCAAATGATAATAATAAATTACCAATAAATACCCCAAATTCGTCCATGTTCATGAAACCTACAATACCACAAGATATTCATAAAATTATTATGTCTTTAAAGAATACTCCCAACACTGGATATGATGGTATTAGCACAAAAATTATTAAAACAGTATCTACAATAATTGCATCCGTCCTTAGTCACCTGATCAATATGTGCATCTTGCATGGTGTTTTTCCAAAGGAATTAAAAATTAGTATCATAAAACCGCTTTTCAAAAAAGATAATAAAGACAACATGTCTTCCTATAGACCTATAGTACTGATACCTATTTTGTCAAAAATATTTGAAAAAGTAATATACAATCAAATCAATTCATATTTCGAGAAAAATAAATTATTTCTCGATAGCCAAAAGGGCTTCCGGATAAATAAGTCTATTGACATGGCAATCTATGATTTTTTAAAACTCGTTAGCAACAGAGTAGATAAAAGAAAACCGGCTCTGGCTCTATATATGGACATGTCGAAAGCCTTTGACCGCGTAGACCATAGAATATTAATTAATAAACTTGACGCATACGGGATTAGAGGTAACATATCAAATTTAATTAAATCATACCTACAAGATAGACAGCAAATAACAGTTATTAATAGAATATGTAGAAAACATGAAACAACATTTAAATCTGGCCCGAGAACAGTTATGTATGGAGTTCCACAAGGACCTCTCCTATTTATTATATATATAAATGACTTCCCAAAAGCATCGACCTTTCCCATGACAATGTTTGCAGATGACAGCACACTACTTTTCAACAGTGACCAACTAGATACATTAGAATCAGACATTAACTCTAACATAAAATCAGTTATAAATTGGCTAGAGAATAATAATTTGGTAATAAACTTAGACAAGACAGTAATAATGAAATTTCAACAAACAGTAAATCAGACTTTAAATTTAGATATAAGATATAATGATAAAAGGATTGATGAGACGAATGTGACAAAATTTCTGGGATTAAATATCGAAAGCACATTAAAATGGAATACCCAGATTGACAAAGTATGTAGTAAAGTAAACCAATTTTCTCATGCGCTGCGTATGCCAAGTAAAACGGCAAATCAAAACACCGTACTAACTGCATATCATGGTCTAGTAGCCTCAACATTAAGATATGGCATTATGTTTTGGGGAAACGCCTCGGGTAAAAATATGGTGTTTAAGTGTCAGAAAAGGTGTATTAGAGCGATCTGTAACTTGCAAACCACTGACAGCTGTAAACAATATTTTAAAAGTATGAAAATTTTAACAGTGCCTTCATTGTACATATACCAGACATTGATGTTCATCAAAAATAATATGTATAAATTTGACCGAGTAGGTAGTCAGCGTCGAGCTGACCGGCTACAAACTGTTGGATCTAAAACTGCTTTATACAAGAACAGTATTATCGTAATGGCTCCAAAATTATACAATAAATTGCCAAAGTGTATCAGAAGTGAGGAAAATGTCAGCCATTTTAAAAGAAAGTTGTTCCTGTTTCTAGTTGAAAAGACGTATTACTCGATTGAAGACTTTTTAAATGAAAAATTATGACTAAACTTAATTTTCTTTGACATTCTAAATAATTAATAATATAATTCAATTACTTTATTTTATGCGACTCATGACATTTTTCAATTGCTTCATTTCTTTTATCCTAGACTTTATAAATTATGATAGTAAAAATAACCTGCTTACTAATATTATATTTGTATGCCGATTATTGGCCGAACATACAGATCAGCTAAAATGTATAAATAACACCTTTTTGTGCTTATGTTCACAAATAAAGATAGATTGATTGATTGATTGATTCCCAAAAGTTCAAACTGACGCAAACCGTTTCTCATCAATAGCTTAAATATGGCATAGTGTCGGTAGATTGTTATAATATAATACGTCATTGTATTGAGGAACCAATTAAGACGCTGACACCTAAACCGCGGTCCCTGTCAGATTGCATAGAAAAGAAAGAGAAGCGCGATCACACAACGCTTGTAATTTATTGCAAAATATGAAATAATTATCTATTTACTCAAAATTGACTTGAGTAATCGAAAATAAAAACAACCAAGTTCTGCATTCAAATAAGACGTTCTTGTTATTAATTAAATACGTAACGTATGTTCATATTTGATACAGATATTTTGGATTAGAACTCAAGGTAAGAGGTTAGTTTAACGTTAGTTTGTATCGAGATTTTGTTTTCAAAACGTGTTTTGGTAACAACCAAGTTCTGGGAAATATGTTCAAAATTAACATATATTTTTTCCGCTACCACAAACTATACAGATTTGGCAATTTTTTTTCTTAAGAGAAGCATATTTTTGTCAATTGGGTCTTGTCAGCGCCTTAAGGCAGACTGGAACTGGATGTTTTTATTTTTATTGCCGAATCCTATAATAATAATAATTATGCACTTAGGTACTTAAAATGGCGCAGTCTAGTCGGTTTAAAAATAAGAACATTAGTAATTTTGCATTTTGTTATTGTCAGTGTATCAAGTCCAAGTAACATAACAGGTATGATTCCGTGACTGAGTCATAATTATCAGTTAATTTGCAAACGCGTACTCAACATAGATTCTGTGTTACCACCGCGACCGCCATTTAATTTCAACAACACATTAAAAAATTTTACAACTGGGAATTTATCTTCAGTATGGGAGAGGTGGGATTTTTTAAATCAATTACAAATACGATTCTCGTGCAGTTTTTTAGTGTATATTTAGGTATGTGAGTTGTTTATTTATCACCATCATCCCCATCTTTCCTCATCTCCTTCATGCATAACCATAACTACCCGTCGTGCACTTCTGCCATTCCCAACCCTCAGCTCACTTCAAAATCAAAATTCACAAGTGACAGTCCCCCCAAACTCTAACTTGGCTTTCCCTTGCGTAGAAATTGGAAAAGTTCAATATACCAAATATTTAGGTATAATTATCGACCAACGCTTGTCTTGGCACTTAAAAACTGAATTAATAATGAAAATAATAAGAAAACTTATCTGGACATTTAAAACACTGCGTTGCGTTATTACTAAAATCCTTTTGTTACAAATCTACAATTCACACAGCACGGCACAGTCGGTTCTGGCGTATTGTTTACCAGTCTGGGGAGGGGCAACAAAAACTAAATACTTAGAACTAGAGAGAGCTCAGATATCACTTTTAAAAGTTATGTTGTTTAAGCCAATTTTGTTTCCAACTGAAAGTCTTTACCAAACTTCTGATGTTCTGATGGTTCGAAAACTTTATGTCCTCCAACAAATTATCCTAAAAAAACATAAATCTCTCACTTTCGATACCACGACTAGACAGGGGAGAAGGAAATACATGATCGCAACGTTCCTGTTAAATCAACTTTTGCTTAGAGACAATACACTAGGCAATCCTCTCAATTATATAACCTGATTAACAAGGAATTAAATATCTACTTACTTTCATGTCGAGACTGCTAAAATGCTCTGACTAAATAGTTAAAGTCCAAAACTTACGATGAGATTGAGAATATAGTCCAAACGATAGGCTTATAAATATTACAACTCCGGTTAAATATCTCCTGAGAGTACTTCTCCTTTACTTTCATTAAGTAATAGCATACATCATAACCTATTATATACTATCGTTAAACACACATACATTCACAGTCACTCGCGCACATATGCACACCCACAAACACACACACGCGCGCACACACTCATACACACCTCAACACGACAGCGCATCTATAATTAGTTATCACTCTGTTTTTTTTTTCTAATACCTACGAAAGTAGAATGTCTAATAGCTTATACTGCAAGTCGTAACTAGTGGAAGAGCGGAACTTCCTAACACGAGTATATTTCTTACATAAATGGAAATTCCCTAATGACCTTAATGTAAACGTATGTTTAAGTTATTGAATTATACATTTTGATTTTTGATTTTGACTTCATGAATCTCGTGGATAAAATATACAGATTCGAAACACCTAACCAAAATTTTCCTCACACAGTACCTGCGTATTTATGTATTTCAATGCAACTTCTGCAACTTAGTGATTATTCAATTTCGTAGGGAGTGTCATGGAATTTCAAAGCTACCATCAATAGTTTCCACCTAATGTGGAGCTTTCAAATTATTAATTGTCAGCACCAGAGGAGTTAGCCTGTACAACAATAAAGCTTCCAATTTTCGTATGACCACAAGCGTTAGATTAACTCAGTATGAAACCTCCAGATTATTCAGCATAATAGACTTAAGGTAAAGCTGCTAAAATTTAATCAATCTCAGAAGTTAGCCGTTTGTACCCGACGGTCTCGCTGCACCGCAAACACTGCTGTTACTGTTGCAATGTTCTCCCGTGAGGAATATATTGCACATTTGTTGCATATTGTGTTGAGCGTTACGTGGACCCCGCATAATACGTCACGTCCCGCTCCTGTTACCGCTAAGGCCTGAACATAGAATGGAAGCCTCTCCAATATTACATACACAGTTAGGAACATTGGTTAGCTAGAAATGGCCTGTGTAATTTAATGATCGTCGGCTGTTACGGGAATATTGTTCAAGATATCAGATTTTGCTTCGGTTGATTCCTGGAAACGTAAACGATAATAAATGTACAAGATACCCTTAGAGAGAGCTTTGTAAGGCTTTTCCAATATATCGTGATGAGTGGCTGTTGATATGGTTGTTTTTTGAGGACAATTTTCTAATATAAGCAACGGGAAAGTAATTTTGTTTTAGCAGATTCTCAAATAATTATTTTCGTATAATCTGGGTGTGCGTTATTAGCTTTCGGCTTGAAAGGGGTGTTATTTCGGTTAGAATTATTAAAAAATGGGGCGTTTATTATGACAGGCGTACGTTTATCTCTGAATCTCTGCGTGACCGTATAATCCTCAGATAAGAATAGGCCATTCTCGCTTTCTGCAGCTGTCGTGCTTACCTACTAAGTGAATATTATTTTATTGGGATGCATCATCTTTTATATGAGTTACCGTCATTCTTTTTGCAAGTGTGAGTGAGTGAGTGAGTCTCAAATTAATGGTGTTTTCTATTTTTTTCATCATATTGTTTTATTTTGTTACTTCTGTTCCTAAACTGGCATAATGTGGCTTTACTATACAGTTCTGCCTACTCATAAATACAGGCTAAATCAAGCCTGTATTTACATATTAATTATTATCTCTGTAACCAAGTCTAAGTCCTATTTCTTAGGCACATTTGTCTGCTCTACATCCAGAGCAGTGTCAGAAAGGCTAGTCGTCGTTGGCACGTGCCGCCTAGCTGAATGTTTATTGCATTGAGATTGCGGCATAACTCGGCCTGGTTATAATAAGTGTGAATGTGAGCGTCTTACCCAGTTTAAGTGGGTAAAGTTAGGTCAAGATAATGGATTAGATAATGTGGTTTGAGTGAGTGTTTGTTTGTTTGGTTTGGTTTAGTTTTTATTCTCTCATGTGCTTTTAGAAAAAAAAGTCTTGTTACACTACAAACTTCTTGTAATTCTATTATGAGATGACTCTTTCAGATCACCATTCTATTGTCCTAATCCCCATTTATTTGGGGTTGGCACAGTGTGTCTTTTTCTATAAGTCGTCAGCTCATTTGTCAGAGTCTGTCAGATCGCGAGCTAGAAGCACCTGGTTTGCATATTATGTTGGTAATCGCATTGATAACGCAGTTCCTGGCTTCAGCTCGGTTAAAGTTTCAAAGCTCTCCCACCATCACTCGAGGTCAACAACACATGCAGGGTCCGCGTAGTATCCTATTTACTGTCCAAAATGTTAAAGTCTACTTCAAGCAAGATCTAAAGTTAAAACCAATAGAAAATTGATTATCCGCAGATTAAAATAACCGTGCAAATAATTGCCTCCTACTCCAGCGCAATTTTTTATTTATGTCTATTAATTCCCGTTGAAAAATTGTAGCAGCAATTTGCTTGATTTTCTCTTACAAGTTGCGGAACGGTATTTTTTTTCCACCCTCCTTTGCACAACAAAGGAAACGGGGGTTTTTGTAAGCGGCAGTGAGCCGCGACACAGGGCTGGTTTTAATCCAGGACGTCGTTTTACGTGATGCCTGTGTCAATATAATTTAAAAGTGTACGTGTATGACGTCAATGTTTAAATGTTCGTTTGTTGAGTAAGTACATTAAGCTGAGTATGCACTACGTCGCAATGTATAGCGAGTTGTGACAGACCCGTAAACATGAAACATTTTGGTTTCATCCCTGAAGTATCAGGTTTGTCGTTGGTCCGTTCCATGGGTATGTCCAGCTTTGATTTTTGTTCCGGGAGCTTCTGCAGACAATGTGCCCAAGTGCGGGCAAAGTTTGAATATTTGTAAAGGCAGCCTTAAATTATAAAATTAGCTGTGTTATTTTCATATAAGTTTATTCAGTCAGTCTTTAGACAGTCTACGGTATAATGATCGTAAGCGCTGCCACTTAATGACAAGTCCTCAATAATTATTGGATTTACTGTAAGCAGTTCCTTATTCACCTTATTCAATAACTAAGTAAATGCCTGACTATTTTCTTCTTCTTTGTCTATTGGTTGCATTCGTTACTGCTGAGCATGAGGTCCTGGGTTCGATTCCTGGGTCGGCCAGAGTGTTATTGGTTTTTTCCACCAATCATTTCTGAGTAGCAGCCCGGAGTCTGGGTTTGTGCCCTGTTCATGACAATTGGCTCGCCCCCAATTACATGGGACTTAAATGTAACTGGCAAAATGTGGGTGAAGGTACTATAGGCGCTTAGTGCGCAATTAAATAAACATGTTCTATTGCATGACAACCAGTTTGGGTTTCGACCTGTCCAGCCCAATATAGCACTGTCTACCGACAGTGCTATATTGGGCTTTAAGCATGCTGCGGAGTACTATACACGCCGTAGCACTGCGGTTTACGCTTGTTTCCTCGACCTGTCAAGTGCTTTTGATCTGGTTTCGTATGAGATTCTTTGGAAAAAACTTAACGATGCGAAGCTACCACCTGAAATCATAAATATTTTTAAGTTTTGGTACGGAAACCAGATCAACAGTGTAAGGTGGGACGGGGCTTACTCGAGTCCATATGGTCTTGAGTCAGGTGTGAGGCACGGGTCAGGTCTGAGTTCTCCTACACTCTTCAACCTGTACATAGACCAGTTGATTGGGGAGCTGAGTAGCACCAGAGTCGGATGTTATATTGATGGCATATGTGTCAACAATATTAGCTATGCAGATGACATGGTGCTGCTCAGTGCCTCAGTCTGTGGCCTGAGGAAACTAGTGAGTGTATGTGAGAGGTACGCCGGTGCTCATGGCCTGTTGTATAATGTAAAAAAGTGTGTCGTCATGGTGTTTGGGGCTGGTGGGAAGTCTCCAGAAACGGTACCTCCAGTAATGATGAATGGTATACCGTTATCGAGAGTGCACTCAGTCAAGTACCTTGGGCATGTTTTGACCGCTAGCCTTAGGGACGATGACGATATTTAGAGAGAGCGGAGGGCGCTGTCGGTCAGAGCGAATATGATTGCCCGCAGGTTTAAGCGTACATCTACGGAGGTTAAAAAAACACTTTTTAGAGCCTTCTGTTCCTCATTTTACACCTGTAGCCTGTGGGTACATTTTACGCAGAGATCGTACAGTGCCCTTCGCGTGCAATACAATAATGCTTTCAGGGTGTTGATGGGGCTGCCTCGCTTCTGTAGCGCATCAGGGATGTTTGCGGAATTGCTTGTTGATTGCTTTTATACATTAATGCGTAAAAGATGTGCGTCCTTGGTGCGCAGGGTGCGAGCCAGTTCCAACAGCATCCTGGAAATTATTGCTGGCAGGCTGGACTTCTGTATTGTGAGTCGTTGCTCCAGTATCTCAGCTGGAATGCTGAAGCAATGATTATTGATTGTATTTTGTAGCATGTGTTTATATTACTAACATAGTTGTACGTTGATTTTATTGTCACTAACACTATATGAGTCACACGGTTACTCGCAATACCCTTCGGGGATTACAGGCGTGATGTTATATTATGTAATCCAGGAATTGGTATTCAACAATTTCGTTGTAGTTCTTGAGCCGTTTTACCAACTACCAAGAAAGGGTGTGGTCTTCTAAATCATATGCGTACATTGTCTGCAAAAGAAAACTTTAAAAGCATATGGAAGTATAAATTTACAGGCTCATCGTTGGTACAAAAGCTTTCCTCCACCCTTCCAGGAAAACCCAGACATGATGTTTGTAATATGTTAGTATAATGAGGGTAGCAGCTAACGAGTTTTGTTTAAGGGCGATGTTTTGTTTACCTAGTATTGAGGCTATTAGCGTAATTATGTCTGTAATCAGTGAGGCAAAGCTTGGATTATGTAATTATAAGCTTGACAAACCAAGAATGTTTATCTTCCGAATGTCTTCAGAATGTCCCACTTGAGGGCAAAGGCCTCGATTCATTGATCGCCATGCTTGCTCAAGATGTGCTGGTGATTTCAAACTCATTGGGACAAAAACAAATGAATCTCTAAAGCGTCATTTACACGATGCAAGTTCCGTGACATACAATATAATTGAAGCAACAAAATGACTTGCACTGTCTTAATAATGTTTAGACGGTGCAACTTTTGTTGTTGCTTCAACTTATAATAAGCCACAGGCAAATAAATCGCACCGTGTAAATTAGTCTTTATTAGTAAATTCTTAAGAGCGTTTACGCCGTACGGCATTTCACACACATTTTCAAGTCCTTATTTTTCGAAATGACGGAACCGATTTTAATGAAACTTCACAAATATAAGCAGGATACATAGGTCTAAAATATTATTAGAAAATATTTTCGAAAAATAGTATTACAGTTAAATTAGAGCAATTTTGAATTTTCCATACAAATAGAAATTCCAAAAGGTAGTTTCGTATGGAGAAGAATGGGCAAGAAACTCCACCGTTACTCTTTTAAAATGTTTTATAAAATTTTGTATAGGTACATTTTAAAATTATATGTGAAGACGATACCTAGACCTAGAATAAAACTACGATACCAAAAAAGGTAAAAAAGAGTGAAAAATAAAGCAATGACTGATAAATTAATTATCTGATAGGTACATGATGCTCACATATTTACAAACATTGTAAAAGTATACGTTTTCCTAAAAATAATAAATAAAGTAATAGGTAAGTATGTGAGTTAAAGTAATCACAGAATTTAAATTCAAATTCAAGGACAACGACGTTCTACAGTCACCCATGTGACTAAAATATGACAAGTCATTCAAAATCAATGATGCTTTTAAAAATAGCGACATGTTATATTTTGCTTAATTTTTATTGCTTAGTGCATTCATAGAGAGAGGAATAGCGCTTCAACTACAGTAGTTATATTAAACCTTAATTAGGCGCATAATGATACTGGCATGTACTTACGTATAGTAGTTAGTTCATACACTAACAGCTTGCCAGTTATGCACTAATGCGCCAGCTAGAAACACCTACTTATTGCAGTTAGTATATTATGACACTAATGTACGTTTATGTGGGTTTATAACTTCAAAATTTACTAAAAATGAGTTGACTGGGTCATCTCGGGCGAGGTTGTTGAGTGTGGGAACGTCGAAGATAAAAGAATTAAATGTAGGCATGTTTATATTTTCAGACAAAACACATTATGAAAGTAGTTTGTTCAGAATCGTGTACCTACTGAATCGATATCCGTCATTTTTAATATAGGTAGTTAATTTTTTATCCCAAAAACAATTACAACTACGTAAATTACAGTCACACTTCCTTCTGTACAGTCAAAACAAACTAAAATCGACGAAGTACATACTACGCTAGACTCATACCTACGTGTGCGACTGTGTGCGTGCGTAGATTTGTATTGTGACCACAATTTTCTCCCACAATCAGTGTAACTAATTTAGTAAATGAACTATGTTTTATACATAATAATAAAAAAATAAATTATTTAAAAAACAAAAAACCCGACTGCAAAAACACATAACTGAAAAGGGAAAAACAAGCATTATAATCTATATAATTTTGGTCTTGCAGGCGGGGACAGTCGAATAACCCGAAATATGGTGTAACTTTTGATTGTCCCCGCCTGCGATACCAAAATTCTATAGATTATAATGCTTGTTTTTCCCTTTTCAGTTATGTGTTTTTGCAGTCGGGTTTTTTGTTTTTTAAATAATTTATTTTTAAACTACAATCTTAAGGTTGTTCTTGGAACAACCTTAAGATTGTAGAAAAATTGAATAAATTCATCCCAACTACGGAAAGATTGAATGAATTCATCCAAACTACGGAACTCTTTTTATTTATTTAAATGTTGCAACAGTCCGAAACAGGTTTTTAAGGAAATAAAAATTGGAAAAAGTTCCCGGAAAATTCACAAATTCGAAAATTAAACTTCCTTTTTTTGTGGAATCTTAAATTTGGATAGGACAACGGCTGACGGGTTAGCCAATAATAAAATAAAACTAAGTAACAACATACCTATCTAGATAATCTAAATAAGATATCTAAATAAATAAAACATGACCGTAAAAGAAAGAATTTCCCAAAAAATTCCGAATTTAGACAAGTTAATTTTCGTACTTTTTCGTATAACGCAGCCTTTTTAAACATACAGCTTTTTGGCCTAAGGAGTCAGACGTTATCAGGTCAAAAATCTAATCTTTTGAAATCTTTAAAACAAACGACGGCTTAGACTGACAATAATACACACAGTTCATACAAAATTTATTTTGGACAACTGACATGACGTTAAATTGTCCATTGCTTGTCGCTTTCATGATATTCCATACATCATTACGCGTCATATTATGCGCGACGCATAAAGGTAACGGACGCGTACTGTCCGGCGCACAATCATGTCACGTCTGTATCACGTCCGACAGGACGTTTCCTGTCTGCGTGAATCGGAATGCTTCGGGACAAATACTTATAAAGCGTGTTCACGTTAGCATGCGGTTGCGGGCACGTTGGCGAGAGCGGATGCATGACGGCTTGTGTGGAGCAATTCATGCGAGATTTTCCCCGACTTTCAATAACAATACGCATCTAAATTTTCAAAGAGAACACTCGGGTATTACTTATGTTATGATTGGCACAGTCGAGTATACTACAACCTGGCATAATTTGCTGTCAAAAAATTCTTATCATTTGAACAAGATCTTAAAGCCCCATTTACACGATGCGAGTTTAGTTTTATTGTTGCTTCAACTTATGATAGGCCACAGGCAATTAAATCGCATCGTGTAAATCAGGTTTAAATCGCACCCGCCACCGCTTACGCTTGTCAATGTGCAAAACTACTTAGTGAGCTTACGCGTCGCTTACACAGTGCAAACGCGGCGTTGTTCTACAATCCCGTCACAGTTAGGTACATATTTAAATATTAAGGCGCTGACAAGACCCAATTGACCAAAATAGGCTTCTCTTTAGAACAAAAATTGCCAAATCTGTATAGTTTGTGGTAGTGGAAAAAATATATGTTAATTTTGAACATTATTTCCCAGAACTTGGTTGTTACCAAAATACGTTTTGAAAAAAAATCTTGATACAAACTGACGTTAAACTAACCTCTTACCTTGAGTTCTAATCCAAAATATCTGTATTAAATATTAACATACTTTACGTATTTAATTAATAACAAGCACGTCTTATTTGAATGCAGACCTTGGTTGTTTTTTATTTTCCATTACTCAACTCAATTTTGAGTAAATAGATAATTACTTGATATTTTTCAATAAATTACAAGCGTTGTGCCATTGCGCTTTTCTTTCTTTCCTATGCAATCTGACAGTGACCGCGGTTTAGGTGTTGTCAGCGTTTTAACACCAATCACATTAGCGCACATTACAACAGATGTTAGTATTTTGCTTGAGTTAAAAAAGATGTTTTAGACAATTTTTATGGATATCTTATATTTGCCCCTAAAGTATTGATATATATTTGTTGGTGTTACGAACATAGTATTATCGAAACCATACTACTCGTATTATGAAATAAGTCTTTTCTCAAAGTTACACTTCTTATTTCAGGAGAAAAACGCTTTTGAATTTTGCGTAACTACAAGGTAGAATGACCCTGTAAAAGCCACAAGAATCCGCTGGATGCCCAGAACCGGTTGAAGTGGCCGTGCTTGGAGTAGGCCTATGTCCAGTAGTGGACGTCTTTCGGCTGATATGATGATTATGATGCAAGGTAGGTATTGATGTTCGTAAATGTACTTTACGTCAAGGATGCTACTAGTTCATAATTCAGATAACTTTTTTTTTAACTTTGATTTCGATTTAGTTGTCGGCGTGAGCAAATTATAGTGTCAAACGGAACGCAACGTTTAGTGACCCCATCGTCACGATCAGTGAATCAGGCGAGTTGTGGAAGGGACCGGCCTTTAAGAGACGGCGCACCGAGCAATGGAGGACAGTTTAATCCAGCGGGACCTCGGGATCGAGAGCCTGGATGAGTTTGTGCGGCGCCTCGCGAAGGGGAAGTACGCGCGTGCCGACGCGTCTGCTTGGTCCCATGTCAAGCAGATAGCGCCCTGGCATACGCGCCCCCCCGACGCGAGACCCTTGCCCCGCGACCTGGTAGCGGACGAGTGACCCCTTACACCGGACTGGACGCCTCGAGTAAGTCGCACCCAGGTTACACGCGGCTTACTCGATTCAACTGAACTCTACAGATGACACACATCTATTGCGTGGCGTGTACTAAGTTAATATAGGCGCGTCACGTGATTAAACCAGACATCCATAACTAAAACGTCTTAAACGTAACTGGCAAATGTGAGTGTATTATAGATCACCTCTGCCTTACCCTTTGAGAAAACTGGGGGGCTATGCTCCGGTTCCGCATGCCGCGCTCCCTTGCGGGGGCGTAGCGACATCCCGATGATGGAGGACAGTTCGAGTCTAGTGAGCGCCCCGTCAGCTACTCTAATTGTGACACTGATCACGCCTGAATCACATTTTATTGTTAATAATTACTATGAATCATTTAGTTGTTAAATTAAATCGTTTTGATTTAAATATTGAATTTCTTTTAAATAATGGCGAATGAAAACCTTCAAGACCACGTGGACCTTGTAAAAAGCAGGTCTCCTTCAACAATACTTCAATCTGGCCACCCTCGCGTCGAAATACCGTGGAATTTTACAGGCTTATAGCATTTACTTTGAATCATAACCTTAATTTTACCTACCTTAATTAAGCAACAAATTACCTAATCATTTATTAATGAGCCAGGTTATTAAAGCTTCGTATAATTAAACTGTTTTAAAATTAGGAGTCCATAGTAGTTACTTCAGAATACGTAGTTTTAAACTGTTAGCGTAGATTTCCAAGGATCGTGCTGCATAAATGAGTATGAGCACGAAAGAGGTAAATAGGTGCAGAAGTTATATTTCTGACGAGAAACCATAATAATGTGATTTAAAAATTAAGCAATGCTTATAATTATAAATGCGAAAGTGAGTTTGTTTGTTTGTTTGTTTGTGTGTTAAGCTTTCACACTAAAACTACTGAACGGGTTTGGATGAAATTTGGCACATAAGTAGCCTGGGACCCAAAGAAGGACATAGGCTACTTTTCATCCTAGATCGCAGATGAAGTCGCGGGCAACAGCTAGTATTTATTATTTTTGAAAATTAGCACGGAATCGTCGCGCGCACCTTTTCGTGCTCTGTACAGGTATACCTAGATGAAATTTCTGATGAATTTGCAAGCGTGGGAATCAATGTTCATTCTCGATATAAGGAGATGTATTTACCAAGTTGTAGGATAGTAAAATTACTACCTGATTTCATAATAAATTATTATTGAAAAGGCGATTAACCCTGTTTTATTTCTTAAAAAAAAATATTGAGATTCTTTGGTAAATATGCTGACGGTACCTAGTAGGGTTTACGCACTAAATATTGCAATAATTCAGTATTCTAAAAACAGTATTGTTTTACATAAGTTTTTTATTTCTAAAAAAAAAACTTATCATCATTCTCCTGCCCTTATCCCAATTTATTTGGGGTCGGCGCAACATGTCCCTTTCTTCCATATTTCTCTATTTGTTGTCATCTCGGTAGTCACCCCCTTTCTAGCCATCTCATCTTTCACACAGTCCATCCCTCGTTTCTTTGGTATTCCCCTACTTTTATAGCCATCGACCTTCATACTTAAGACTTTCCTCACGACATTTTCTTAATTCCTCCGCATCACATGCCCATACCATGCCAACCAATTTCCGCACAACTTTTCAGTCACCGGTGCCACTTTCAAACTTCCTCTTATGTACTCATTTCTTATTCTATCCATACATGTCACACCACACATCCCTCTTATCATTCTAATCTCAACTGTATGCAATTGCCTTTCATTCATCCCTTTTGTGGCCCAACATTCTGATCCATACAAGACTGCAGGTCTTAGCACTGTTTTATATATATTCCCCTTAAGTTTAAGGGGAATGCAGGAGTCACAGATTGTTCCCGTGACCTGCTGCCATTTCATCCATCCAGTGTTAACTCTATGCTTAACCATCCGATCGACTTCGCCATCGCTTTGCACGAGTGAACCGAGATACCGAAAGTCAGAACAGACTGGGAGAAGCACGCCATCAAGCGTTCAGAACTGGAGAGACCGACGAAATCACAACTTATGTAAAACAATATAATGAGAGGAAGTACCTTTCAAGCAAAAAATTGCTTGTATTATTAGGTACTTCCGCTCTACCGGTTTACATTAACAATACATAAGTGTGCTATTTAAACAATAAATTCAATTAAAATTCATAAATGTGATAAATGTGTAGGCTCTGTTAGTACAATTTGATGCCCTGGGGAAAGCAAACCTGGGGCAGTATACAGCCCAAAGCGTGCAATAGATTCCATTAACATTTCATTTTTCACGTGCGTTCTGTAGTGTGTGTGACGTGACGGTGCGACGCGGATCTGGTAGAACAATTTCCATGAGATTTTCATAGAAATTGTTCTACAAGAGTCGCGGCGCGCTGTCGCGTCGCACTTGTCTGCGGGAGTCTTTATTCTCCAATCTTCACTTTGGAATAGAAACCGCGTTTCATTCGCACAAAGCTACCTAATGAGCATTCTGCTACGAACATTTTTAATTGGTTTCCAGTCCACAAACCATCTATGGGCTGCATGTCGATAGCGTCACAAGTCCACAGCCCGCATGTGGGCTGTCCGCCTAAACGGTTCCAAATGAGTGTATTAAATTGGACTCGGAGGGAATGTATATTATCTTAAACATGCACTCGGCAGGATAAAAAAAAGCTAAGCTACAAAAAAAAAAGCCATGGCACATGTAGAAAGATGTTTATTTCTATAATACTCAATTTTATCAAAACATCTACTGGACTTGGGAGATACTGTGAACACTAAACGATGCACTGTGAACCTGTTAATGATCGCGGTAATCCGACAATTTCAAATCAATCAATCAAACAACTCAGCCTTTCGCAGTCCATTGCTGGATATAGGCCTCTTCCAAGCTGCTCCACCAGCGTTACAAATCGCGCTCGTTATTCCTTTGAAAAACAAGCACCAATTTTTTTAATTATTCGCATTAGTTCTGAATGAATAATTGGCTCGCTTTGGGATATTACTATTCCATGGCAAAACCTTGTGAACGCTCTATTTTGAATGCTTGCAAATAAATAATGCTCGTGGTGTAGATGCACCTACGTTTTGAGCGAGGTTCGAAGAGCAATTTACAGAGTAGCATTACCGTATTTGTATCGGTGAGCAGTGGTGACCCAGTGGTAACGGCCGCAACTTACTGGTTGTACGTCGTAGGTTTGAACCCAGACAGGCGCTTTACTCTATGTAAATTATTTCATCACCGCTACTCTCAAAACGGCGAAAGAAAACATCGTGAGGAAACCGGCAAGTCCTAGAACCAAAAATTTTAAAACATGTGACATCTACCAACCCGAACTGGGCCCGCGTGGTGGAATACGGCCCACTCCCTCTTACAGAGAGGAGGCCTGTGTCCCAGCAGTGGGAACATTATAGGCTGATTATGTATTACTGTATCTTAGCTGTTTAGTGGCACGACTCTGTTTGCACAGCGCGGTAACCCGTTGCAAGTCAATGATCTTGGGACGCAACGCTCATTACACTGACGTTATGTAATACGAACAAAACGGTTACGTGTGCTCTATAAAACGTGTAGAAATGAAAATTACAATGTAAAGCCTTTACAGGAATTTCAACAAAAGTTTGCTTATTTTGATATCATACTTCGAATCCTTCAAATCCATGTTTTTGATCCTGGTATCTATATGAAACTATTTGTTAAGGATTTCTGCACTCGGTTAACACTCGTTTTTTAAAATTCATTTTTGTTCTAGAAACTTCGAATCTATAAGTCAGTCCATAGGTCCCACCATAGGTCGGTCGGTTTGTCTATTTCAAAAGACATAAGTGTCTACAAGATTTTAATGAAATGGTTTATTCTCTTAATTTGTAACAAATAACTGAAAAAAAAAAAAAAATGAGATGTAGGTACCTACTTTCTAATGGTTTCCATGTTCTATTGGCGAACACAATATGCTGAATTGATATCTTGCAACGAAAACTGCGGGGACCATCACACCTTGTTTCTCCGAAGGGTTGAGCAGAAGTGTACCTACAGTACACCCACATTTCACCAGTTATGTTTAAAGGCTTGTGCAGACTAGCGCGATAACGCGGGCGCAACAGGGAGCAACATGCCTGTCGCGCCCGCGATATCGCCTCAGTCTGCACGAGCCTTAAGTCCCAAGTAATAGGAGGCGAGCCTATTACCATCAACCGGGCACAAATCCAGACTTTGGGCTGATACTGAGAAGTTCCTGGTGAAAAATCCAATATCAATTTTCCCGACTTGGGAATTAAACCCACGACCTCATGCCCAGCAGTAGCGCTTGTGACCGCTAGACCAACGAGGCAGGCCACACTCTATTAGTAATGCGTCACAAAGTCATCATTTTAAAATTGATTAAAATTATGAATGATTGTGGGAGACACTTTTTCCTACACGATATATTATTCAATAACAAAGCTTTTTATTTAAGGTGAATCCGCAGTGGTAGCCCGCGAAATTCTAATTTTCTTACGTTTTTTTGCAATTGGCATCAAGATAAATCAAGATACAACCTGTTGTATCTTGATCAAAATATGATTCGCGACCATAACAAATTTTACAGAATTATAATAATTTAAATCTTTGATAGATCTCTCTAAGTTACATTTGTTCCATAAGAACTTTTCCATGTTCCTAAGGAACAAGCCTCGCCAAACCTCCTCAAGATCGCTTTTAGCGATAAGACCGCCCATTGTGTCTCCCCTTGTTAGTTTTCAACATTTATATCTGTAATTTTAGTGGTGTTCATAATAAAGAGTATTCTATTCTATTCTCACACTGACCTGAAAATTGCAAAGAACGTAAGAATATTTGAATTTTGCTACCACTGCGGATTCACCTTAAAAGTCCATAATACCTCAGGGCCACCTCACTCCTAACCCGTTTGCACACTACTGCTCGCGGTCACGCGAGCAAGCGAGACAGGGCGGCAGGGAGAAAGCTCGAAGGTGCCGATAGTTTAGGTAAGGAAATTACCTAAACTTGTGCTGGTTTTTACTGTGAAAATTACGAAAATTAAAAAAATATAAATAATTAAAAAACACGCCTACCTTGACAAAAAGTGAATTACAAAAATTGAACAAAAAAAATAAAAACAAGCTACTTAAACAATTTTTAACTGAATACCAATCTTTCCAGCGAAGTTGCCCCACCTGTAAAGAACTGTTCCAAGGAACCGTCCCCCGACAGCAATGAACATACATTGTTAACGGTTAAGCCGTTTGGAAGTTATGTTGGAATAAAGAAACTCACAAAACATACATGAACCCTGAAAACATAACACTCTTTTCCAGTAAACCTGAATCCAGGACACTACAAAAAACTATAAAATGTGAGCTATATAGGCGTGCATTGGCGTATATAGGCGTATAATGGCAATCAATTTCTTTATCATAATGACAAAAAGGTCAGGTGCGTAGTAATCGCAACCGGCGTGCGTGTTTGACCAGATGTATGAACGTAAACGAAGCAAAAGGAGTATGTAAGGACCGTAGCAGGTGGAGTTCTATAGTTTCTGCCTACCCCCATGGGAAGAAGGCGTGAGTTTATGTATGTATGTATGTATGTATGTATCATAATGTGCGCTTTTATAATTTCTAACGTGACGATATTATCGTGAACGTCCCGTCCATAAAATGTATGGAAATACGTGCACGTTATAACGTTATCGTGGATGGAAATTTCAGAGCATCTTCATATATTTCCATACATTTTACTTCCCTGTGTTATCGTGATGCCGTGACGTGGACGTGGGTGTCCACGATAATATCGTCAAGTTGAAATCATAACAGCGCACAATCTCAAACATATACATAGGTCGATCATTCATCAGAATGTTGACGTATTGTGAGACAAATAATGTCTTCCATAAAAAATAGAAAAAAATACACACGAAAAACAAGTTAAAAAAAAAACCAGAAATTCTCGACAGACAAAGGTCTAATAAAATCCGAAGTGAAACCACAAAAATTCCATATAACTCGGACAATGTCCGTATCGTGCGAAATGAAAATTCCTACTTCATAAACTCTGAAATTCCATTGAATGTTTTATCGATTTTATCAAATAATATCGTATTTCTTTTCCTCCTTTTACAAAGTTTTAATGCTATAAATGTTTGCTATAAAATTTAATTGTTGTCAAACACGGTCATTGTGTTCTTTATAAACAAGGGTTAAAAACAAAAATATTTCAGTTTTTTTTTTATTTTGTGTTATGGTAACACAGTACTTCGTCGTTTGATATTCGTGATGAACAGCTGTTAACGACATACAACATGTAAACCCAATTATTTCTTGCAAAAAAATACCATTATGGCCGCCAACGCCTTGGCATTCTAATTGAAATAGCGCGTGAAGATAAGACTGAAATTCGTAGAACTATGTAAGTTAAGTAGGTTTTATTTAGCCCCGAAACTATTATAATTGTGTAGAATTCTCTTTAGGAACGTTTCGATACATCGTGCGTTGCACTTTTGCGTGGTACTTTTGCAGAGCCATAAGCCCGATTTACACGGTGGGATTTAATTGCTTGTGGCACACCACAAGTTGAACCAACTCTCGAAGTTCCACCGTATAAACAGTATTTAGACGATGCATGTCATTTTGTTACTTGAATTTATTGTATGCCACACGCAAGAGACTTGTATCGTGTAAATGGAGCTTAAAGTTGACAGACGACTCATCATCTCATCATCTTCCTAGCCTTTTCCCAACTATGTTGGGGTTGGCGTCCTGTCTATCCGGATGTAGCTGAATACCAATTATACATGGAGTGACTGCCTATCGACCTCCACAACCCAGTTACTCGGTAACTCGATACCCCTTGGTAAGCATGGTTGTCAGACTTTCGGGCTTCTAACTACCCGTAACGACTGTCAAAGATCTACAAATAACAGCCGGGACCAACAGCTTAACGTGCTTTCCGAGGCACGGAAGGGGTCTTGGTATGTAAAGATGGTCACCCATCCACGGATCAACCGCGGTAAGCATAGCTTACAAGTCCCTCTGAAAGCTGACAGAAGACTACAGATCTAAAATGAGCGTGACTGACCATGCCTTCATAGAATAAATGTTGCAAGCATAGCGTTGCTGTGTTTATTGATTGACAGAATGCCAACATGCACAGGAAAGGCAAAAAGTTCTTAGGAGTAATGACGCCTCTGGAAGATCTTCATGTGCAACGCCAAAACACCGGGTGAATGGCATATCTTGATCGTCAACATACGAATAACATACAGACACTCTCAAAACACCAACACAACTGATACAAATCATACCACCACTGCCATGCATACACAGTTAAAAATACCTATTTTAAGTTTTAAAAATTTACCTTATTTTTTATATAAAATTGTTAACGGAACGAAACAGCCTGGATCTCACAATATAGGGAATCCCAGTGTGAGGACTTTTTTTCGAAATTATCAAATAACTTCTCCCGCTCTGGGCGGAGCGGGTGTGTCAGACTCTTACTGACTAAAACCCATCCGTGTCCCTTCCGTTGCCTGTGTTGCCAGGGGCCTCGATTACCCTTTTGTACCTTCTCACGATCCCGCAGTGTGAGGTCTAGGAATTCAATCCACTAGAATGTAAACTTAGCGAAATACATTTATTCTTTATTCTCATTCTTATTCTTTACGTCCTATTCTATAAAAATAATATACATAAATTATGAACTGTAGCCATTATTTCCAAAATTACTGTCACAGACGATGACTCATTTTGGAAACACTGAACCTTGGCCACTTAGGTTTAGATCATATTTACGAGATTAGTAACAACCATTCCTTTTGTATCATTTTAATGAGTTTGGGCCTAATGGATGCTTTTAAACGTGATGATAAAAGTAATTAGTAATCACAGCTATTCATAAAGAAATATTGTGTGGTTTAAGTCGTGTTTGTAAAATAGCGCAGTCTAGATAAATCTAAAAATATATTTTGGTAACGTTTCAACGTTACAGGTTCAACAAATGACCATTAGTTAAGGTTATTTTTGTATGCAGCACTGAAATGCACATTACTGATGAAAGCGCTAGAGTAGTGACAGTTAAGCTACCGCACACAGGCGCGCTACAAATTGCCGCGCGATGCCGCATGATATACACATTCCTGTTACACACGCCTGTGTGGACATGAACTCTTTATTAAGGTACGTGTAATTGCACTATTTTGGGATTGTTTTGGAATTGTATGCTTATTCATAGCACTCGTAACGTGTTTGTTCCAGTTGCGGTGTGGCAACTGGAACGCGGTGAGGTATTATTTAAGCTTTCTCTACTGAAACAAATGGAATTTTGTAGATTATAATTCTAGTTTTAATTAAACAGATTCTGTGTTTCATTCTTAGTGTTGAAATATTATCTGACACACGTAAAATGAGCGCTATTATTTTATAATTACAGTTGCCTTACTGCTCCACAAACTTGACTTCGTGTAGTCATCAACAATGTCGAACACAGTACCGACATTATTTAAATTGCCTCCTACACCCGTGTCCATGTCGCGGCAACTGCGTATATATGAAGGCACCCTTATACGAACGCGACTGGCGAAAGCGTGGGTTGACATAATAGGATAAAATGATGTAGTTCAGAAGGCTCATTAATGAGACCACATGCGAAGGAACTGACAGTGAAGTTATTATTTAGTAGTAAAAGTCTTACTTGCTGTGTGAAATGTAAGCTTTTAGCTACGCTGCGTTCAGTGGATTGCGTCTTTGCATCAGTGCGTTCATTGACGCGGCGTATGAATTGAACTGAAGCTTCTGTATTTTAATATTCTATGTCAATTCAGAATTTCTCTCACGTATCACGGGACCGTTCCAGACAAAGCCAGATATCTGTCTACACTATGAATTTATTTTAAAAGCTAACTAGACTCCGTCAGTTTCTTGTTTGCGCAACGATTTCATAATAATCAGTGTTGAGGGAATTATTATGTATGTAAGCAAAATCTTGGGACTTGTAAAGGTATCTTTGATGTGTTTTGTTAAAGAGTGATTCTGATTATTTTGTAGGTCATGTTTGTGATATTCGTAGGGATAAACTTAAGTGTTTATAATAAACACAAGCTGGGACATAAAAGGAAAATAATTATGAAAATGACCAGACGATGGCAACGAAAATACTAGTATAAATAATCCCTTTTTTCTTTCCATATCTGTGGAGAAGAAGGGGAAGGCCACATTCTTGACTCTGACTCCGGGATGTCTGGTAAAAACGAAATGCACCAGTTTCGTCTTACGGATTCGTTTTTTGAGATCTAGGACTTAAAGCAGGCAACCGTGTTAGACAGATAATATCTATATCAATAAAAACTGGCCAAGTGCGTGTCAGATCATACGCAATAAAGGGTTCCATAGTTGGGATGACTTTATCTTAATTGGTCAAGGACAGCTAATGAGACACAAAATTGATAATGTGTTGTTTGACTTCGATTCGGTGTCGCGCAGGGCTTAACAGGAACAAACTTAACATTGTAGTTGGAAAACATGTTACCATACATTCCAACTGCAAATGTAAGTTGTACGAACAACATT
This sequence comes from Atethmia centrago, assembly GCA_905333075.3. NCBI lineage: Eukaryota > Metazoa > Arthropoda > Insecta > Lepidoptera > Noctuidae > Atethmia > Atethmia centrago. Next base: position 20,205,477 of record HG995374.1, on the reverse strand, counting down.
GAGTGATTTAAACCGTTATTTTAAAACCATAGACTTCTTATAGGTTTCCCTGTAACCTATAAGTATAGGACAATTCTCTGTATTTTTTCAAAATTTTGGGCTTATCCGTTTCTGCTTTGTAGATAAGGGGTCAATGGTCGATTTTCATCTTTTTTCTTTAATAACTTATTAACCGACGACCTTAGGGATGATATAGATATTGAGAGGGAGCGTAGGGCTTTAGCGGTCAGAGGTAACATGTTGGCCCGTAAATTTTCTCGGTGCTCTGACCAAGCAAAACCCTTTTTACTCAATACAACACACGAGCTACTATCAGAGCTTTTACACGAGCAATCTATTTGTCAACTGCACCAAGAGATCGCTGGATGCCATGCGCGTACAATATAATAATGCTTTCAGGATATTGTTGCGACTACCCCATTTCTGCAGCGCCTCGGAAATGTTTGCTGAGACCCACACAGATGTCTTTCGAGCCATAATTCGCAAAAAAAAACCGCGTCGCTGCTGAGCAGAGTGCTGTGGCGGAGAGCTATACTCCGAATATCAGACATTCTATGCGGAGGTTGCTCAGGTAGGGAACATGTTTTCTTGTCCGGTCGTTCTCTGCGTGGAGTGTGCATTATTTTATTTTATATAAGTACCACTACTAACACTAGAATATAAGTTGTTCTGTAATACTAACATAATATGAATCACTGTTGTCTGAAAAAAAAAAGAATTTTTATTTAATAACGATTTTTTAAAAAGATTAAATAATAATATTTGAAATTCTCATAACTCCCGCCCTCTTCCCTTTCATTTGATATGTCACACAATATAGTTCGCAAAACTTAATTTTTTGTTTTCTTATTTTTCCCCAAAAAAGAAATTCATACATGTAACAAATTTTAGCTTAATTGGTCGTAGGTAGTAGATTCGGAGAAAATCAGCTATGACAGATGGACAGACAGACACGAGTGATCCTATAAGGGCTCCGTTTTTTCCTTTTAAATCAAATCAAAATAATTATGTTATTTCACATAAACCTACGTGGGCACTTATGAAGCGTCAGAAGCTAGGTACACGGTTCCAATTGGTTACCTATGGAGAAGAGCCGGCAAGAAACTCCACGATTTCTCTTATAAAAATAACTTACTTTTACAATGTTTACAAGTTAGTGATAATAGATATGGGAGGACAGTAGACCTGTCAACAAGTCCCAGGTACTTAATGAAATAGGTAATGGTCTACAAATCTACAGTCTATTAAGCCTACAACGTTCTCACATTCACAAAATATAAAAGAATATATCTACAACATTAATAAAATATTAAAAATAAAAACTTACTTAAACCAAATGACATGTTTGCCATTACAACTGTAACAAGTCTTAGTTAATATCCTGACCACAAAAACCACTAATAAATACTTTGATATTAAAATTGTAGGTATATAATGTCAAATAATGAACATAATATGTCAAGGAAGAATGTAAAATAAAAAATATACATTGCAATTTGGGAGTAGTTAATTGACATTTACATAGTTATGCCGTTTGTGAGGTACCAGGGAAGCCACATGTGCGGGAGGAATTATATTACCAAACTTCCTTGTCTTCAACGTAGTCTTTAATCTTATAATATGCGTTTTGATAAGGACACGTTTGATGTGGGTTTTGAACTTTCCATCGCTAAGTTCTGTAACCGACTTTGGCAACTTGTTATAAAAGCGGATACTGTTGATATCAAATTATTTGCTTGTTTTAGTTAACCTAAATTTGGATATCACAATTTCATTCAAGACATGTAAGACATTCGTATCTTTTCTATCTATTTTAAAAATGAATGAATGAAAAGAGAAGTGTCATCAGAGAATAGAATTTTATCCAATAAGTTACCCATCATGTAAGGAAGTTCATTAATATAAACTAGAAATAGGAAAGGGCCAAGAATTGAACCTTGAGGCATGCCCATATTTACTAGAGACCCCGAGGACGTCAACTCGTTGGTTAACGTTTACATTTTGCTGCCTGTTTGATAGGTGGGACAGAACAAGATCAGCAGCTTGTCCACAAATTCCGTAGTGGTGTAATTTACAGGTTATTGTGGTCAACGCAGTCAAACGCTTTTGAGAGATCACAGAAAATGCAAATGGCATGCTGGGATTTTTCCCGGGGTTCCAAAGTGTGAGTGATGAGTTTTACTCTTGCGTCAGTCGTCGATCTTTGGTGAAACCAAACTGGCGACTATGTAAAATCCCATTTGAATTTATATGTGGCACCATCTGGTCTAACTACTGATATTTTCATATATTTTACTCAACGCTGGTAGCACCTACATATAGAGGGATCACTTTTACTACCCGATTTAAAAATTGGTACTACTTTACTATATTTCATTCAATCAGGAACTGTATCGCTGTACATTGATAAATATGGCCTGTTAGGACAGGGGCTATTGTGTCAATGATATCTCCAAGAACCTTAACGGAAATCCCCCATAAGTCTTCAGTGCAAAATATAAGCATCACTTGATACGAGTACAAAAGGAAACCAGTTTCTAACTCAACCGGGGACTGCACGCAGTTGTTATTTGTGACCCTTAGCCAGGTCCTAACTTCCTTGCAGTGTGATTTTTCTTCGATCCCTTTGTTTTGCTCGGTAAATAAAACATTTTCTTCCGATTTACACAACACAACACAACACAGTCAGTCATACACACTACAATACTTTATAGTATTTATTTGCACTACTTCCTTGCATGATCTTCTATTAATCACTCATTGTTCTATTTGCATCAATTTAAGTATCAATCACTATTATAATTTATTTTCGTAAAACGTTTAACAAAAACATTGACAGCCGAACGTATGCAACGCAATGACACAGAGAACTTTTTTTTATATACGGGCCAGATGCGCCTACGTCCCCTCGCTTGTCGTACACCATAGGCAATAGTTTATGGCATGGATAAGTGAAGTACGAGCGTCGGAGTCAATCTTTACTGTACATATATTATATATTTACTGTGCATCTATTATATGTATATATATACATATTTATTTACTTCAGTATTTTATTCATTATTAATTGTCTTTTTATTTAATTTTATTCCCCTGGTGGGATATATTATATATTGTGTCCGTAGATGTGTCTGTGGCATCACAGCGGGCCCTATCAGAATACCAGCGCTGCGGTATTTATTTTTTAAATATCGCAGCATTATGCTGAGATGGGAGCCTTTTTAGCATCGCACAAGTCGTTCTTATTGAATATTCTTTGTTGTTTTTTGTTTATTCGAAGTTTAGTTTTAAATGCTTCTTTTTTTTTACTTTTGTATTTCTTGTGCGTGTCCCAAATAAAATATTTTTCATTCTTTCTTTCAGTGTTGTTTACTTTTGAATGCTTTCTTTATTGTGACAATAGGAATGGGCTTGAATTCAAAACTTGGAATGTCCTTAGAGAGGTATTTTTTGAGAAGAGATTCAGCTATTATAGGTGATGAGGGGAGAGATTTCGTAACCTCTATAAATTGGGATGATGGTAAAGAATTTTTTTAGTGTCTCAGCAACTTTTAACTTATCCGAAATGGTTTCGTTATTAATGTTTAAAGACAATTCATTTAGATCACGCTGTTTTGTTTTTTCAGTTTCTCTGTTGATTACCTGCCACACAGCTTTCATTTTATTATCATACCTCTTTTCAGGTACGGAACCCTAAAAATATTCAACAATGTGAAAGTTTACATAGGTTTCAAAGGACAGATAAAGGACTAAGCAAACACAACTAGGTATACATTGTTATTTATAAGTTTATTCTAGCGTAGGTACTAGTAAAAATAATGTAAAGCTGGAATATTGTGTGAGAAAATAAAAGCTTTGAACACATGAGCAGGATTGTTTAATTAAAACGCTATTAGTGAAGTAATTATATAATCAACTCTGAACCCTTAATTATTCTGGGTCGTTACAAACGTTAACAACACAAAGAAAGGGTATCTTGGAAAAAAAATGGAGGTATTGAGTTCATGAGTAACGCTTTGAAGAACTTTACGTAGATAAAAATGTAGTTTAAAAACATTTAGAAGTTTGTTTTATCTTTCTGATGAGTTTATGGATGAGTGACTGTTATTTTCATAAAGAAGAGAGGTGATTAATTTACTCGTTTAAAAACTGAGTTTAGTTTAACCACCCACCGGTTCCAACTGTCGTTCTTATGTTTGACGCGATGCGACAATTACTTAGCTACGGGTCTAACTGGCAGCAAACAGCTAATTTAGAACATGCTAAGATTATGAGAAGTTATTATCAGTATAGTCATTATTCCATCAGTGTAGTATTAGTCATTATTTGCGTGCATGCCCATGTTCAACCAAAGATTCGTAGACATGTGACATCCCTCCCACACTGGGTCGCGTGGTTGATTACGGCCCACTCCCTCTTACTGGGAGTGTTCCAGTGTTCCAACAGTGGGAAGATTATAGGCCGGTTATTATTATGCTTATACTATATATAAATTATCACGTTACTCGTTCCATACTAATCCACAACGAACCAATTCATGTTATTATATTCAATGTAATGTAATAAAACACCAAATATATTAATAACGAGATAATCAACTTCACATTTGTTTCTGGTAACTTAGTTACAGTAGTGTAACTAAATTACCAGAACCAATAAATCCGACAATCGAGAGAATGTTTGGAAACAAACGATTTTGCAGCGAACGGGTTTGAGTTAGAGAACGCTGAAAACTTTCTATTTGCCTAATTAACTACATTCAAGGGTCCCTTTCTTGATTAGATCACGTATCGGAAGGATCAGAACGGATCTGAGTCAATACCAAAACTTACTTTTTATTGTTGTTTTACTCTGAATGAACTGGCTATTGAAAATGACTAGCGAATGTTTTGGTTGATAGTATTAAATAACCCTTAAAGTTTCCACTGCTGGCAGTCAGGCCTCTTTTGTGTGAGAGGGAATGGGACGTAATGTAGAGTTTTAACGAGGATGACTTTCTTATCCAATCTTCAAGAATCATTGATAAGTATATGGTGGTACGGGCCGGTTTTCACGTAAATTTGTGAATAAATGTTAGAAATAATAATCCAAAGTTTATTTCTAAAATGCGCCTTTTATTGACGGTATTGTATGAGCACCATTGTCGGACGGTTGTTGAATGTCACATGTTTGTGAACTTGTGGGTCTAAGAGGTGCCGGTCTCCTCACGATCTTTTCCGTCATCACTTTTGGAGCAGTGGTGATAACATTTTCAGAAAGATAAAGTGCATGCATGACTGGTATCGGCCCCACTACCCACGATGCTTTTCCTGGCCTTGCAGTAGTGAAGAAACAAGCTGCACAAAGAAACTTAGCGTCTACTTTGGCTTAACCCATAACCTATAACTCGTTGAATTCGTTACACGAGAAACATCACTGCTTTTATACTGCGCTGGTAGTAGGTACCAGCATTAATTTGATTGTAGTTACTAATCGTATCAAGTATTCGAATATATTAGGTGAATCGAGTCTCATAACTTTATTATGGTGTAATTACCTATTGACGATACTTGAGCATTGTTAGCTAAGGAAAGTAATTAAGCTTTGGGCTAGAACTATTAATTCTCAATTAATGTAACATTATTTTTTATTGGAACAAGACTTTGGAATCTGGCTGATTGATTTAAGTAGCTAGAAAATTCTTAGATGGTAATATGTGGAATGACACCGATTTTTTCTGAGAACAAAAACTTTTTGTTGTCAAATGCGAGTTAAGTGATTCGTTTGTTTGCCATTAATTAAGTTGCACTTCAATTGATTGATTACGTCACTATCGTTAAAATGTAGCCTGTACTGTTACTGTACTGTTTGTTTGAATCTTTTGAAGACCTTATAACCTACATTTCGTCGATGATTTTACAATTAAAATGTAATAATGTTATTTTAACAATAATTTCGGGAAAAATTGGTGAGACATAAAGTTGAAACCATCTAAATAAATATGAATGTGTTGCAAATTCCCTTTAGTGAGTCATTGCGTAAGAATTTAAACTGAGGTTTTGTTTACAATTTCGTCAGATACTTTTGAAACCGACTATAGGTACTTCTTAGGCCAGCAAATAGACTACACTCATAATGTGCTGTTGCGGTTATATCTCTTGCATAATCTTTGTTTATTTGCGGCTTTGAAGGCTACACCCCGGAGCCCTTTTCATCCCGGAACCCCATGAATAAATGAAGAAAGCAAAAGTTCGTTCCACGTGGTCCCTTTGGAAGTCCTCTGGAGATGCTCTTCCATTTATCGAATCTATTTAAATACTGAATAAACTAACACCACACGTTTTTCTTTGATACTAAATGTGTATTTTTATTCGTACGGGTACGTATAAATTGGCTGTTTACCTGATTACAGGTTTCCAATTTATATTTATCAAATTGGTACAATTTGATAAATATAGATTGGAAACCTGTAAAGTAAATAAGCAACGGGATGGGAATAATTTTATTAAGAAATTTAAATATGAAATAAGTACAATCAGTTGCCTAGATAGCCCAAAGTTTAAGTTTTTTTTTCTAGTTTTGTTTACCAACAAAACACCAGTTTTTACCAAACCTACCTTGAAAGATATTTGCTTTGGTGAAAACCAGCCTCAATGAATTCCTCATACCGCACACTTCTCAAATCCACCACAAAAAGAACAAAAAAAAATCAATCACCAACTTTGTTGTACATAAAAAGTTAAACCCCATTCACACTTATATTATCTATAGGCAGAATTTAGGTCAAATGTAAAACGAATTGTGGCGCCGCGGCGCCGCCGCTCTACGTCAGTTAGAGCCGCTGACGCGCCGTGAATGCGCCTTAATGAACTGATGTTACACCATTCAAAGGGAACTTTTTCACCTAAACTTTAAATATACCTACAATTATTTTGCTACCGCTTCAATTGAAAGGGAGAATCGTGAAATTCTTTTTAAAAAATGTGGGTTGTTGTTGCTGGTTAGCTAGTTTTGGTCACTGTTTTATTGTAGGTATATGACATATACTTGTACGGGTACCATCTCACCGGGTTTTCTGTCAAGAGATTTTGGAAGATTAAATGATAAGAACCATTATCTTTTGACACTTCACCGTCGTTACTTCCTCTACCGATCTTTGAGTTGAAATTATAATAAATATTTGGTTCATTTACAGGTTTTTGTTCAGCATTTCATTTCTTTATTTATAGGATATTGAAGCTGCATTCAAGTAAAACGCCTTTTGTAGCAGTCAAGTCATTCAGGTATTTTTCATTCTTCCTAATTATTCTTTCCTTCCTTGTCAATACCTTTTTATTTATCTCGTATGTAAGCTTCCTTATTCATGAATAACAAGAAATCATAAGACATTTCCGTGTTCATACACTGTTCTTTTTTTTGTGGGTGGGAAATTATCAAATAACTTCTCCCGCTCTGGGCGGAGCGGGAAGTTGTGTCAGGCTCTTACTGACTAAAACCCAACCGTGTTCCTTCCGTTGCCTTTTTTGCCAGGGGCCTCGGTATCCCTTACGGACTTTCCCACGACCCCGGCAGGCATCGGCCATAGAGGACCCCTACACTTGTGCTGACGACATTTCTTTGAGGCGCGCGTGGAATAGAACGCGCCGTCGACCCGGGCCTGGTCCTTATCGGACGGTGAGCAAGCCCGCGCCTTCGGTGGATGGAAATCCGCCTGGGATACCCGACGCCCAGGGCGTCTCCTGCGGCGGCTAGGGGCGAGAGGGCGTGAAATTTGCTTTTCCCTCAATCATCGCGAGCATTACTGCTTCGCAGAAGGAGGTCTACCCATGCCCTCTCGCTCCGTACCATGGCCTGGACCAGGGCCGGCTGCGAGAGATCTCCGCCGCCGATCACCTCCACGAGAACACGGTAGTGCTCAGTCCAAGCTGGGCAGACCTCCACCGTTTGCTCCACCATGTCCTCCACACTGTGGTGACACCCGGGTGTTTCCTCCCGCCTTATCCGACACAGGAGCCTCCCGAAGCTGCCGTGTCCAGTGAGGACCTGCGTCAGGCGAAAGGTGAGGACGCCTTGGCGCCTCTCTAGCCACTCCTAAAAGAGGGTCTTATCGCGTGGCGTAGTGTTCATACACTTAAGCCTACTTGAACCACAAATCACTAAATACGTTTAATGCTAAACATAGGTATTTGACATATCTCTGTCTTTCTCATCCTCAAACGATTGACAAAAATATAACGATGATTTAAATTCGTTTAGTACTACGTATTTAGTGATATGTGGTGCAAGCAAGCCTTAATATAAACAAATACTAAAATCCGCAAATTTTCTGTTCATAAAATAAAAATACAATTGGCCAAACAACAGGCAAGCATTCAATCGACGTGCGCTATTGGTCCGATGCAAATATATCGAGTCAACCATCAATCACCGCGACTGACAGTCGATTAACTATCTCTATTTAATTTAGTTCGCAATGAAAAAGCATGTAATGGCCTACTTGTAATTGACGTGTACAATTGTAGATTTAAATGATTTGTTTATCAGTATTTTTTGTTGGTGACTCGTCTGGTCTTCTTGAAGTCTTGTTTCACACATAAACAAAAACTGATGCTTTCATTCCATGGAGGTAGGCAGAAACTACAGAACGCCACCTGCTTCGATGCTTACTATAGGTACTCCTTTTGCTTCGTTTAAATTCATACAAGTGGTCAAACACGCGCGCAGGATGCGAGTATGACTTACCTGACCTTTTTGATGAACATCATCAATAAGGTCACTATAATTATGTCCTTCTAGAGCGAAGGCGTTTCCACTCATCTCGCACTCGTTACTGAAAATTTGTGTTTTCGTTGTGTTTTCTATTGGCTCATCAAGATTGACGATAGAGAGTTTCTGAGTGACAACCCAATGTGCTACTATAACAACCTTAGTTCCAGTTGTCACATCATGTCGTCGTTGTTGTCCATTGTCGTGTTCTTCTCACATCTACAAGTATATAATCAACCAAAAAACACACACACTTTTATACACTTTTGCGTATAAAAGTGCATACTGCGGAACTAATCTCCCAATGAATGCTCTAAGGGCCAAATTGGCATAAACACCACGCTTGGTAGATGGATTGGCAAATGTAATTACTAAGATAAGTGTATTTAAAATATAGGAGGCTGCACTCATCCTTCGCCTATATCATTCAAATATCATTCAAATTTTCTTTAGATGCCGCAATGTAACCGCCAATCGCAACAGTGGTATACAAACCACGTTAGTCGCCCATTACGTACCAGACGATAGTACCTTAACTGTGTTTCACGGGAAGCTACCGGAACCTAACTACACTGGCATACACCTTCATGAATAACCGAAATGACGCTTTAGAAAGCCGAACTGTTTCTAAAACTCCTTGTGTCACTATTATATGTTTACTAATTGGCAGACCCAAGTCTATCCAAATAGAAAATCCCGAATCACTGCGTGCACATAAGAAAATGCTTACTTGAATAACTCCAGCCTGAATTAGCCCTAACCCGAATGTTCTTTAAGGGTACAGTTATTTCAGCTTTATCTATAATAATAAGAGCCCATTTTCAGCGGTTTGTGTAACTAACTTCACTCAAAGCCTACGTAAAAAGCTACGATGATCGTCTGGCGCCTAAATGACATTGACAGGGGGGCGTTGTTGGTATACATTTGTGAAATTGTATTAAAAAAAGAAGATGGCGGATTTAGTTCCGATTTTAGGCACGCGCCAAAAGATTATTGTACTGTTTTACATCTATTTTTTGACATATAATAAGTACGTCATCTGCGTGGTATTTTAAATGTAAGACCGACATTCAGTGAAAACACGGTTGAAAATCCAGTGAACCAAACAGTAGCGCGCTTGAATCCACACTAATGATGCGAAACTTTGCTTGCAGGAGTTAATATAGTGCGCCTGCATATTATTTACCGTTTGTTTTTATTATGAAGCCAGGACATTAATGAGATTGACGTGTTTCTAAAATTAAATATGGTTCATATATTATTACAGTTAAAAATTTAAATCTAGCTGAAATAAAGTAATTTGTGATAGGCTCGCCCCCTATTACATGGGATTTAAACAAAACGTGCGAAATATAGGTGTACTTACAGGTACACCTCTGCCCAACCCTTTGGGGAAACAAGGGGTGATGTTTTGTGTGTGTGTGTCATTATTTAGGCATTTTTTTTTTGTTTTTATTTTACTTATTACAGGGACAATAAACAACTACAATATATGTTGGAACAGAGAAAAGATAATATTAACAATATTGCAGCCCACTACATTATCCGCATATTAACAAGAGAAAATGAGTGCCACTAGATAGGTAGTAAATAATTACATCACATTCATAATAATTAATTACATCATGCAAAATAGAGATTCTGATTGATTGTTTGGAAACAGAGTACAATAAACACTAAAAACAAATAAATTATAAAATCTAGACCAGCTTACATTCCTAACTAATAACATTATTGGATAATAATAATTTTCATGACATTACATTTAAATGAGGCTTTTGAGCAGACAAAAATATCAATATTAACAAAATTACAATTATAAGATTCAACCATTCGACGGATAGGGCAGCGCAAACCAGAATTAGTTTGACAGGTATTGACACTTACTAGATACTTACGTCTAGATTCTAGGTTGACCTGCCTATATTTATCAAGTAATTATAAGTACGACAAATACGTTTTGTGACATCTGTAATGCATGGCTCGTAGAAACTTACGCTAGACTTTTTCAATCTCGTCTATATATTTTTGGTAAAACGGGTTCCAGATAGGGACGGCATATTCTAATTGTGATCGTACAAGGGTCTTATATAGGTAAAGGTATGAGGAGATCTGATTGAACTCAGTAGACGATCTCATAACGAAACCATACATCTTAAATGCTTTATTTACAATTTTTTCTACATGTTGGTTTAGGAACAACTTATCATCGATTAACACACCAAGATCTCTCACATTAGATACATTACTAAGTATTGTATCGTGCAGTGAGTATTTAAAGTTAATAACTATTTTATTCTTTGTGAAATTGATGCAATTGCACTTGGAGAGACTAAGGTGTAGTTTATTGTTTAGACAGTAGTCAGTAAAACTGTTCAGATCCTGTTGGAATAGTCGACAATCCTCTACAGTCTGTATAGACGTATAAGCTTTTAGATCATCAGCGTATACAAGAAACATAGAATTTTTAAAACATTTGTCTATGTCGTTAATATATAAAATAAACAATAGTAGTCCCAAGATTGAACCTTGTGGAACCCCCGAAGTTATATGCACTGCATAAGACTGATGACCATTCACGACAACCTTTTGTGTTCTATTTTTAAAATATGATGAGAGCCAGCGAAGCAAATTTCCTCGTATACCATTAAATGCAATCTTATACAGTAAAATTTCATGATCGACCTTGTCAAAAACCTTTTTGAAATCAGTATAAACCGCGTCAACTTGCAACCGCCTGTCCATATTTTCAAAAAGATAATTGGGTAAAATTAATAGATTTAAAACAGTCGAACGTCGCTGAACAAACCCATGTTGCTCTGACGGATGATGACGCTGTGTACGATTGGATAGATTTCATTGTGTACAAGTCTCTCAAAAAGTTTTGACAAGGTCGACAGAATCGAGATAGGCCGGTATTGCTCTACGTCATGTTTTGAGCCATTCTTGTGTACAGGTGTGATGCTAGCCCGTTTCCAGTCATCCGGGAAAACACCCTCGCTTAAACATTTATTGTAAATAATAAAGAGTGGCTTACAGTGACTGCCAGCGGCAGTTTTAAAGAACAGAGCTGGGTGCCCATAGGGACCTGCTCCTTTGGATGGATCCAGTAATTTTAACTCTCTAAGTATTTTGCCTTCTTCAATATGCAAGTTATTGATCAAGCTAACATTGGCGTTACAGTGAGTAGGCGGTGTCCAGGCGGACAATGAGGGTGAACTTGGTTCAAACACAGACTGGAAAAAGTCTGAAAACATATCACAAATCTCTTCTGGGGCATAAGACTTAATGTTTTGATAGTGCATTGTGGATGAAATACCAGATTTATTTTTGCGATTTGATATATATATATGTCCAGAAGTACTTGATGTTTGTGGTAAGTTTATCTTCAACTAATTTAATATAGTTTTAGTAGCAGGTCTTACAGGCTTCTTTAAAGGTTAATCTGTATTCCGAAAACTCATTGTAGTCTTTGATGTTCGCATTTTTTTTCCATTTAACCCAAAGACGTTGTTTTCTCTTGTAAGTGTTAATTAATTGTGCTGAGATCCAAACCGGAAAGTCAAGTGTCCGGGACTTAACACGCGGTACATTGCGTTCAGTAATTTCACCGAGAACATCATAAAAGCGTTGCACGGCCTCCTGCGACGGAAGGCGCTCCAGCAGGTTCACCCATTCAACTTCGCTGATTTGTTCATTAATCATATCATAGTTAGGTTTGCGAAAGTCATATTACTTAACTGTTTTCTTTTCAGAGCTTGTGTGAAGATACTTGTGAGGGCTGTAGCAAAAACGGAGGATGATGTATGTCTATAAGTAGTAGTGAGTCTAATGGAGCGCTTATAGTACTAGTGGTGTTAGAAATAAACAAATCTAAGATCCTCCCATTGGCATTGGGTATGTTATTAAATTGGTATGCATTCAGGGTTGTCATGAGCTGTGCCAATTGTGAACATACAGGGGACGTTCTAGAGCATGACATACCAGTAAGCTGATGCGATCTGACAGACTGTCCAACATTCTATGTAATTTCTGGAAGATTATAATCACCAACAATAAATATATTATATTTTCGACATAAGGTTCATTTAACATATCCTGCAGTGTATCAAGGTGAGATTTATACACATCAGTAGTCGCCCAAGGTGGTATGTATACAGCACTAACTACATGCATTTTAGAGCTATCATCCTTACTCGGAATACCAACCATAAGATGCTCAATGCACGTCAGTCGACCAGAAATGTCAAGCAAACATGACCGGAGTCCACGCGACACCACGACCAGTACCCCACCACCATCACGTTTACAAGTTGAGTCGTGATCTCGATCACAGCGGTACACTACGTATCAAGGATCCACAAACTCACCACTAGCAACATCGGAAATAAGCCACGTCTCAGTCAATATGATTATGTCGTAGGAAAACGACAGAATACTCAAATACAAGGTATGCAATTTACTAATGGGTCACCGAGGCCCCTGGCAACACAGGCAACAGGAAGGAATACGGGTGGGTTTTAGTCAGTAAGAGTCTGACACACCCTCCCGCTCCGCCCAGAGCGGGAGAAGTTATTTGATGTTTTCCCATCCAAAAGAAAAAGGTATGCAATTTGGTTCTCACCCCTCTGCAACTTTGGTAGTACATAGTTTTGTCGTTATTATCCATTAAACAAAAATCTTAATATAAATATGTATAAGGCCGCAGGTATTGTGCACATAGGGTTCAGCCGTAGTATAAAATGATAGCAGGTTGTGAACATATATATATAAAGATATACCATGCCGTACTCACAAAGGAAGATCAGCGTAATGATGTCAGAAAAATACAATATAAAGGAATGTAAATAATAGTACATTTTGGAATACCACTGAACAGCAATTCATTTCGTTAGTAAATAGTTGAAAAATAATAAAATTAAAACAATTAAAGGAACATGCAACACAATACAATTATAGCGATAAGTTAGCTCAAGTAATGAGTACACGAACTTACACTTACATAGCGTTGAAGACGATAAAGAGGAAACAGTTAATCAGTTGTCTTATTTTTAATTTTATTAAGATCACCGTCTCCACGTATCGCAAAGGCGGTTGCACCATCACGCTCGCGTACCAGTATGGTACCATTTCTGATACATACGTATTTCTGATTATGGCTGTTTGCAACTTCTCGAGTCATAACTCGAAACAACTGCTTTCTCTTTAAAGTTAAGTGTTCATTAATAACCGAAGTACCAGAGATACTAATTTGATCAGTCTTTAACGAGTTAGCTTTACGATAAGCTACGATAAGCGCTGAGCAAATTGTCTCTCTGTAGGCGAGAGGTGAACTTTAAAATAATATTATTTGGTCTTGTGCTCTTTTGATGAGCATGAGGCACTCTATGTACAGCGACAATGTCATTGAGTAAAATTGGAGATTTAAGGACGATTTAAGCCGAAAGTTTTATACCTATGTGACAGTCGCTTTCTAAAGCTACGGTTTTCTAGCATAGCGGTGAACGCCACATAGCGTCTGCAATTTAACGGTGAATGACGTCACTGAAACGTTATTTATGAAATTAGGTTGGTGTTTTTTCCTAGAGAGCGTGTTTTGACACCGTAAAGTCAAACCATAAAAGGGGTGATGCCTGGAAAAAAAAATATATTTAATCCGTCAGTCAGATAATTAAAAAAAAATTAGACACGTATTTTTGCTTTGTCATATAATTAACAAAAAATACTTAGATAAAATGCATTAAAGTTGGAGAGTGGGGGCTCGCTACGTCACAATTCAGTATAAAATCTAGCAAGGCGTGACGTCATGATAAATGTTAACTCAATGTATCGCCGTAATCTTTTGATTACGTAAAAAAAAGAAAAAAATACGTGTCCAATATTTTTAATAAGCTACCCGACGGACAAAAAAAATGTAAGTCATCATGCCTATTTTCATGACAGCCATCACTGCGGCCGCTATGTAGATTGCACCGCTCTTCTGGGAAACGGTAGTTTTAAGCTCGATATGTCATATTAACCTACGCCCGGATTCTGTTAATACCTAATTCAATAGAATCATTCTACCTCGATTTATTTAACAAAATAATGTATTTCCAATAATGCTCAATGACTAAATTGAGCACTATAGGTCAAATGGACCTGCTGACGTTATACATATATTTGCTATCGGATTACGTGTGCCGTTTGTAAGTCTAATCGCCACTACAGATGCGTTTGACCGCAGCGCGGGAGGGTTGGCGCCCAAATGTAATGTAGATCTAATGCAATTGTGATGCAATAGAGGCGTTGGAGGTATTGTGGGGTTAGAGGATGGAAAGGCTTGTTGGTTACCCCTTGTTAAACTTTGTACTTTATGCGGCCGTTCATTTTGAAACATAGAGTTGACTGAGAATATCATACACCTACCTACCTAGGAGTAACCGAAATGACGCTCTACAAAGCCGAACTGTTTCTAAAACTCCTTGCGCCACTGCGATATGTTTACTAATTGGCAGACTCTAATTCTATCTAAATAGGAAAGCCCGAATCATTTTGTGCACATAAAAAAAAATGCTTACTTGATTAATTCCAGTCTGAAAAAAAAAAACTACCGCCCATTTTCAGCAGTAGTTTATTTTTTATCATCATGTATTACATATGAAGTTTCGCTAACTAATTTAAGACTTTATCTACTTTATATACTCTATGAGCACCCGATGTGTGGCATTTGATGGAGACTTTATGGTTTAGTGAACCCGCTTTCAAAGGTTTAGGTTAATTTTACACGTCCGCGTCGTTGCAATTCTTTCGAATTTACGAATTAGGTTCCTGACAGAAAATAAATACACCCTCGGGTGTAGGATATACCAAGTACGCCTTTCAAACATTTAATCAACAATACTTCTGTACAGAAGCCATTGATACAGCCTTGTTGTCTCAAACCAGGCAGTGTGAAAATAATTGGCGTAGCAGCGCTCCAATAAATTAGTCAAAGCGAAAGAAATGGTATTGACGAATCAGTAGCTGACGTGTCGGTCTGTATTTCGATTGTCAGTGACGGCAGCAAGAATGCTGACTGATTTAGCGCACAGGTTATTTAAAACTGCGAGTGACGCTGAATACACTAAAATAATGGAATGATCATATCTGTTTAGACTGCCTGTCTGACATCTACAACCCAGTTACTGGGTAACATGATACCCCTTTGTAAGACTTGTTATCAGACTTTCGGACTTCTGACTACCCGAAACAACTGTCAAAGATCTACAAATAACAGCTGGGGCCAACGGCTTAACGTGTTTTCCGAGGCAGGTGTCAATACATACTAAGACCCCCTGGTCTTGGTATGTAAAGTTGGTCACCCATCCACGGACCGTGGCAATCGTAGCTTAACCTGATCGATCAACCCGTGTAGCTGTTATTACTTAGCCACAAGCCCTTCAGAATGGTGTAGTACAGATCATCAACTTCCTCCATGGGACCAACATTGTAATCGCAAAACAATTATACTAAAATATATTTCGGTCGAGTAGGTATTGAAGGTCTGTATGGGACGGCTGTTTATTTTTTCACGATTACAGTGTTAGTCCCCATGGAGAACATTGTTCAGTTTGATGGTCTGTAGAGTGTGCTCTACAGACCATCAAACTGAACCCTAAAATATGACCACACCCTTCTGATTCGCGCTATAAAGAGGTAGGTATACGTTGAAACTTTTAATTTTTTAAATTCGTAAACTCTACCCTTTCTGGGTCGAAGATTCAACCGGACATTTCTAATTAACCAAGAACCAATTAGGTAACTATATTTTTTTAATAAGTTTTAAATGCCCCACTGCCGGGCATTACATTTATCTTCTTTTAAGTAAACTGAAGAAAAAAACATGTGACCACAAAGTAAAAAAAAAACAACCAACTTCAAAAAAAAAATATACGAAAAAAAAAAATACAAGTGACTTCCAAAAAAACACTACAAAGTGAAAAATAACTTTAATTTCGGAAGTCGGTGGCAAAAACTAAAATACAGATCCAAAGACACTGACTTCCGAAATTAAAGTTATTTTTCACTTTGTAGTGTTTTTTGGAAGTCACTTGTATTTTTTTTTTTGTAAAAAGTTTTTTATTTTTCACTTTTTAACGGGTCAGTCCGTTAAAAAGTGAAAAATGAAAAACTTTTTACAAAAAAAAATACAAGTGGCAGTGTAATTTATCTAAGTTACAATAGCCTAATGTCAACTGCTAATCACCTTTTACAAAATATTGCTTGATGCAGGGACGTTAATTATCGAGGAGTTCTTCTGGTAAGAAACAGGAGAACTGCCACTCACCATATGCATTGTGAAGAGCATAAATGGCTTAGCAACCATAATATAGTACCTAATCGAATCGCGATAATATGAGAACAGTGGTGGCCCAGTGGTAACGACAGCGACTTGCGAGTTGTAGATCGTAGGTTCGAACCCAGACAGGCTCTTTACTTTGCGTAAATTATTTCATCAACACTGCTCTCAAAACGGTGAAGGAAAACATCGTGAGGATGAACAGGCATGTCCTAGAACCAAAAATTCGAAGACGTGACATCTACCAACCCACACTGGGCCCGCGTGGTGTATTACGGCCCACTCCCTCTCACAGAGAGGAGGCCTGTGTCCCAGCAGTGGGACCATTATAGGCTGATTATGTTGCGTGAATCGAATCGCAACTTGTTAAATACATCTTATTAAGTAGTTCCGGTGGTCTTCATTATCAAGTCCACTCCACCAAATGGTGCTTTCCGAGAGCAAATGCACAAGTTACTCGTACTATAAAGAATACCTAAATCGCTATAGGTATACCTTTAAAATTTGAGGATTTCCTCGATTTCCATGGGATCCCCACATCAGGTTATGACTTGAAAGTGGGACTACCTCGGGAGCATACCCTTTCAAACAAAAAAAGATTTTTTAAGTCACAATTGACGGGGGTTTCTCAATTCGACCGTATACATATATATTGTATATAGGGTCGAATTGAGAAACCTTCTTTTTGAAGTCAGTTAAAAACATGTCACCAAAAAAAACATGTGACCAACTTAGTGTTAGTTCAAATCAAATCAAAATATTTTATTTCACATAAACCTACATGGGCACTTATGAAACGTCAGAAGCACGGTTCTAACTGGTCGTTTCCTATGGAGAAGAGCCGGCAAGAAATAGTCCACGGTTACTCTTTTAAAAATAATTGGTTTTTACAATGTTTTTAAATTACAGTGTGAATAGGTATGGGAGGACAGTGTCAAGAAGTACCAGGTACTTAACAGAAAATAAATGTTCTACAAATTTAGTCTATTAAGCCTACAACGTTCTTACATTCACAAAACATAAAATAATCTATGTAAAAATAAATAAAATAATAAAAACCTATTAAAACCAAATGACATGAGTTACTTACGCAGCCGAAATGTCGACACTCACGATACGTTTGATCCGTAAATTCAAGGTCGCTCAGCGAGGTATGGCACGGGCTATGCTTGGGATCACTCTGAGGGATCGAAGCCCAAGGTGATCCGGAAAAGAACCAACGTTGTCGACATAGCTCACATAAGCTGAATCTGGCCGGCCCGGCTAACAATAGGCCGGCCATATTAGCCGCAGAACCGATAATCGTTAAGGTAGACGTGTTCTTGGGCAACGTGCTTTATTTTCAGTTCTGATTCTTTATCATTACCAAATTATTATTATTTTTCAATCATCTTCGTTTAACATACTTCATGTGATAAAAAATCAAAGAATTCTTTGAATCGAATCAATCGAGTCAATCGATATCCCTTTGTGACTTATCAGAAATTAGCCAAATGCTCAATTTGTAGGTAACATAATTATTCATACTCTTAAACACCTATACAAGAATCTTTGTGTAGAGTTGGAGGGACACCATTGTGAATGTCGACGATAAAGTTCTGCTCGTAACTTAATTTGCTTGTGTTTTTTTACTAATTCCCAGAACTTAATTGCCACACCTCGTAATGACATAACCCAATTCTAATAGTAATATAAGTAACTGGACTGATGCTTGTAATTAACATATTTGCGGTCACTGTTAATACAATATAATATGCTGTGGTTTACTTTAATATTTATTGTATAGAGAATTATTATGATGTTTTGTAATATTAATGATATTATTGTGAATGTTCGAGTATCATATTATCTGTTGCTATTGAATATGATCGAAATTATATTAATTACATTAATTCATTATTATTCAAATGTGTGTCACGCTCACATATCCATCGATATGTGAGCGTTTGACTAAATTAATAAAATACCTAACGTATATTATTTCTGTAAGTAGGGTTTTACAAACACTTTTACACGTCAAAACGTAATATATAATATAGTTATATAACTAATTGAAAATGTAAAACTATAAATTGGGCGCCATGTCTTTTGAGATCCATAATAACATCTTTACTATAGATGTTATTATGGATCTTTTAAGTAATCAATACGCCCAAAGAAAAACAAACTAGAGCTTTTATTTTTGAGGTAATTAAAAATGTAAAACTATTAATTGGTCACTATGTCTTTGAGATCCATAGTAAAATCTATACTATACGTAGATGTTATTATGGATAACTTTTAAGTAATGAATACGCCCAAAGAAAAATAAACTAGAGCTATTATTTTAGAGTTAATTGCAAATGTAAAACTATTAATTGGTCACTATGTCTTTGAGATCCATAATAAAATCTATACTATACGTAGATGTTATTATGGATCTTTTAAGTAATGAATACGCCCAAAGAAAAATAAACTAGAGCTATTATTTTAGAGTTAATTGCAAATGTAAAACTATTAATTGGTCACTATGTCTTTGAGATCCATAATAAAATCTATACTATACGTAGATGTTATTATGGATCTTTTAAGTAATGAATACGCCCAAAGAAAAATAAACTAGAGCTATTATTTTAGAGTTAATTGAAAATGTAAAACTATAAATTGGGCGCCATGTCTTTTGAGATCCATAATAACATCTATACTATCGATGTTATTATGGATCTTTTAAGTAATTAATACATCAAAAGAAAAACAAACTAGAGCTTTTATTCATATGCCAACAAGGATCTCAGAGGTCAAATTACATAAATAATAGAGGTATATGCTTTATTCATAAGATCTCGAGCCCTTAACTTTTATTTTAAGCCCACAATTTGCTTAACCTTTAGATCGAAGTTTGAATCGTATTAGAGGCACATCAACAGCCTCTCCAAGCTGACTTATCATAACATTATACGAACATTACAACACGCTTGTATTCTCCGAAGTATTAGACAGAGGCGTACTAATATAATATATATTATATTATATCTGCATCCACATCAGTTGTTTATGTTTACATAACGAATGTGTCTATTACCATCAACCAATCAAAAAATCAGACTCCAGGTTACTACATAACTGAGAAATTGAGAGCATAACACTTTGCCTGACATTGGGATCGAACCCTAGACCGCAGTACAGCAGTTGCGTTTGCGACTACTTGACCAACGATACAGTCAAACATATTAAAATAAATAAATATTTATTTCTCCATAAACGCATTTATTATATATTTTGTTCTAAAATATGGCTCTCTCGCTGCAGCGGAGTTACGCCCCGGCGTTTCGCCTCCTCGCGCCACTCCCATACGTGCGCGAGGACTTTTGCCTCCAGATACCATGGCGGCAATCCGGCTCCAATAACGGCTTTCTTAATACAGTGCGTTTTTTGACACCTTAATGTCAAATACTGATGTAAATGACAGATTTTCATGACAGCCCTAAAGCTTAGGTTTCGTCACATTATAACAATGTGATCAAATCGCATTCCTAGGAAACCCTAGCTTTAGGGCCCTCTTACAAATAATACGACAAAGTAGCGGTATAACTAATCTCAGGAACTACCTCAATTTAGTCATTTAGCCTAATAATTACAAACACTAATCGAGGTCCATACAAAGGTCTCATGAGTCCCTAACGATAAACGATCATATCAGCTATATCGCTTTGTTCATCTTGTCGCTAATAACCTTTCAATTTGACTACAGCAAAGGACCGTGATTGTTAATTAGCGAGTTGCTAAATGAGAGATCAAACAATACAGGGATAGATAGCTGTTAGCCACGGATTGTTTGAGGTTTGTCTTGGAAACCAGTTTTAGAAATGTTTTGATTTGGCTAAAATGTTTTAAGGGTTAAAAATTTATATGTTGATCAATCCTCGGCCCATGTTATTATTATTTTTAGTGAAGACATTGCGAAATATGTATACCATTTTAAAGCCAGTATTTGTTTTTATTTTAACTTTAAAATAATAGTTCCTTTTCCATCCAAAATTTTAACTTTATTCGGTTTTAATATTTTTGTAACATACCGGTATATGCAAACTCAGATCAATTCATAGCATGACCTACATGCGAACACGGCAACTACTACAATGGCTAGACAAAATGCCGCCTCGTAGTGAAGACACTACGGGGAGGTATTATCTCTAGCCCTAAAAACGGCATCAAAAAAAAAAACAACCGCATCGGCTACGTTCGATCTTGCCCTAAATAAGGCATTAAGTGCGTAGTTTTTGTTAGCATTCATACTAAAGTAGTTTCAAATTACCTGCCTGTATACTAATCTCTTTGAGAGCAGTGGTAGCCCAGTAATAACGGCGACGGCTTAGGAGGTGTAGATCGTAGGCTCGAACCCGGACAGGCGCTTTACTTTGTGTATATTATTTTATCACCACTGCTCTCACACCGGTGAAGGAAAACATCGTGACAAAACCGGCATGTCTTAGAACCAAACAGTTGAAGATATGTATCATCTACGAGGGTGACACTGAAAATTCTTAGAAAATCAAAAACTGAACAAACTAGCAAGTTATTATTATATATTTTCAAAATAGTACGACATGCCGGTTTGTTGACTTAAAGGACATCGAAAGTAATAAAAAATCATTGTACGAACATTTTCTTGCGTTATATTCATGCTGAAGTGACACAGACAATTTTCAATTTGCCGCCAAATCGTAAACAAATGCCAAATAAATAAAATACATACACAGTAATATTAGCAAAAAGTTCCATTTTCAAAATTTGAACTGCTTTTTTTATTATATCGTTTACAAGTGGCCAGTTCTAAAAACTTTCAGTGTCGCCCTCGTACCAACCCACACTGGGCCCGCGTGGTGGATTACAGTTCACCCTGTCACAGAGAGGTAGCCTATGTCCCAGCAGTGGGAACATTATAGGCTGATTAAGCTATACTAATCTCTTTTACTGTACATGTAACACGGCACCTAACCTATTTTACTCTCTCTACGAATATATAGATATCCTGTCTAACCCTAGAAACGGCAACAAGAAAAAAACAACCACATCGGCTACGTTCAATCTTGCCCTAAATAAGGTATTAAGTGCGTAGTTTTTGTCAGCATACATGCTACGTTTGATTAAAGTAATAAATCGAGTGCGACAAGACTGTTATCTGGCTTCCCGGCACGGAATTAAGCGGCGATAGTACCCCGCTCCGTCGTAAATTGTCCCTCAAACTTACTCCTTTATTTAACATCTCAGTATAAGAGAAACCAACTAATTATGCTATTGTGGCTCTCTCCAGACAATTACCTTCAACTTTATTGTATTGAATGGTGTTAAAATTTTAGTGAGCGGAGTTAGTAGTTGAATTTTAAGACGGATTTATTATAGATTAAAGAGTGGTAGGTAAAGATATTGCTTTTGGGATTCGTCTATTGAATAACGCCTGCGCAAGCAATTCCTGAGCTCCCAAAGACTCTATAATATCATCACCTCGAGACGCAGCAGTTTCCAGATAATTCTTGAGGTAATAAATAATTGTATAATGACAAAAAATTCATGTAGAGAAGATGTACGTCGTGTCAAAATAAAAAACCCCATTGTTTGAGTAAGTGTTTGTTTTTTTAATGAACGTCAGGCACAAAGGAAAAGAAAAGAAAATCTTCAGAAATCACACCTAAAGAGTTGCGCTTCTAAAGTGAAAAGTAGTCGTTAAACTGTACTTGCGTACACTGATTTTACGAGCAATTTCAATTTTATGATCCTGTGTTACGCGACAGAATGTTTCTTTTGTTCCTTTAAATAATTGAATAGCTTAAGGAATTTTATTTAAGAATAAAATAGTGATAGATACGAGCATTTGGATACGTGTTTTTTGCATTTGGTTTAATTAATTTGTAAACTCCTGTACGTTGACTACATTTTCACCAAAATTGCACCAATTATATAAAAATTACAATTATTATTTCGTTTATTTATTTTTTCCATATGAAATACATTTTTAAATATTTCTTAAAAAATATATAAAAAAATGTGGTCCGCCGGCGTCGGGAGCAGAATCCAAGCTACCGGTGGTTAGGGTTCCAGAGACAGGAACCACCTCACGATACGAGCAGTATTGAGGAGTTCTGTTTTCTGAATTTGGCCCCTGATCCAGTCGCCTAACGAGTGCCTCGAGCGATGTTGGTCAGGCTTTCGCCCACCAGGCCATCGGCCGTTACAACAATAGGCGCAATGATAGCCGAGTTTACATTCCACATGTCAACAACCTCGTGTGCTAAGTCGAAATATTTTATTTGTTTCTCTTTCTCAGCTTTCACGAGGTTCTCCTCATGTGGAATGGTAACATCGACTATCATTGCGCGGCGCGCTAATCGATAGAAACTATCAACACTTTATCAGGTTTATTGACGACAATAGTCCTGCCAGTAATGATAGACTGATCCCAGTGCCACGTGACATTGTCATTTTCGAGAACTGGGTCGGGCATATACTTGTTATACGGTACCACAGAGTCCACAAGTTTATATTTCAAAGCAAGCAAGTTGCTGGTGAATAATCCTGGCCACTTGGTTACGCCTGCGCAAGTACTAGCCGTTAGCCAGACTAGAACAACCAGAGATAATATAGACATATTATCTGTGGTTGGACTCACCTGGACGGTGGCATGCCCGACACACGTCAACCGTCCCGTCCCTCATAATATATCTTCAATACTTCATCGTCAAGATAATTTCGTCCATAATTACACAGACGAAACCTTAAGTTCCTCGAAAAGGTTCCCAAAACGTAGCCAGGATACGGACGTTACAGAGCTCATGAAGAGCCCCATATAAGCGCCCTTACTTTGCCATAACTTCTTGCGGTCATCGGTAGTAAGTACTACAGGTTTGCGCCAGTTCTCCTTAGCCATGGAAAGCGGGGTGAGCCCTTTGTCGACTGCGACCGCATCACGGTGTATATACCCACTTCGAGTTTTAAAAAATATTTCCTGAGACTGCACACCTCGCGTTTGTGACGGGTTTTCACATTTAAAAAGCCTCGTCCCCCGCACTTCCGCGGGATGTACAGTCTCATCACCGATAATCGTGGATGATGCATCTGCTGTGCGGTCAGCAGTGTACGGACCCTCCTATCCAGGGCGTAGAGTTCGGTCTGAGTCCATTTGAGTATGCCGACCACCATGACCCAACCGTTGAAGGCGCGCATCTTGTTTCCGCCTGAAAGAAGACTAATTAATACCTTCTTCAGGTGACAAAAGAAGCGCTCTTTTAACGATTCCTTCATGTGAGAATGACTACAGTGCCTAACGCTTCCGACATATCCAAATACTTATTCGGTGTTGGAGTGGACCTGTGCTCGCAAAACGCATAGTCCAGTACGCTCCTCAATAGGACGTTGCACTGGCTACTTACTGTGGTAACCCTATCATCCTCCTCTTCGAAACCAGTATTTGACCGCGGCGGAATTGCATCAATAGTAGACGGTTGTGCCGCGGTTTGTGCCGGAAATTACAATAATTATTATCATTGCGTTTCTTGGTAGCGCCAAGTCTGTGTCTAATTTCTTAGGGAAATAAAGATGCCACGAGTGACATTACTTAAATCTACATCCTGTGCAACCTGCATACATTGAGGCGGATAGTGATGCCTGACGAAGTTGGTAATCAAGAAACAACAAAAAAAAAAAACAATCAATGAAATGGTTGCTGGGCGGGTGTCAGCCACCATTTGACTACCAACTCATTGACTGACTTATACAAATATTGTTATGAGACATTCAGTAAGTCAGCCATTCTCACATATTTCGTGTCAATCACAAAGAAGATTTGTTGTAAATACAATCATACTAATCCGTTTTTGCTTCCTGCACATTCACGTTACAAACGTTACCTGCGTTCCTAATAAAAGGTAAACATATTTAAAACCAAACGCGTTGCCTCATCAAGATAAACTGCGACTTCTAGTTTATTCGCAATAGGCAACAAATGACGCGCATGATCCGTATTTATTGTCCTTTTAGTATCGGATCGCGATTCGCGGATCACGTCACGAATAACGCTTATCCGTGGATCCGAACTGGTTAACGTATGATACTGATAGTAGGGAAGTTGTTATGAGTTTGAGTGGATTCTGTAAGGATTGCAATTGAGTGTTTAGAGTTTTTGTTTTTAACGTTATTTTGGTGATAAATAAGCTGGCGGCTCACCTACTGGTATGTGGTACCAGACGCCTATACACAATTGCAGGTGCGTTGCCCCATAATTTACAAGGTTGAAATGTCATAAGTGTGAATAACAGTAAAGTTGAAGTATAGTTAATCGCAGCTATGCTTGGATTATCAGAATAAGATGAGCTCCAATAGCTTAGAAGGTTCGTCTAAAAAAGAAAAATTGCTATGTCCCTGTTTTAAGGAAGAGGTGTAATATCAACTTTATATTTAAGGTTGCCTGAGCTTTTTTTTTTGGGTGGGAAATCATTAAATTACTTCTCCCGCTCTGGGCGGAGCGGGAGGGTGTGTCAGACTCTTACTGACTAAAAACCCACCCGTATTCCTTCCGTTGCCTGTCCTGCCAGGGGCCTCGGTAACCCTTTAGTACCTTCCCGAGACCCCGGCAGGCATCAACACTAGTGGACCCCTTGTGCTGACGACATCACTTTGAGGCGCGCGTGAAATACAACGCGCCGTCGACCCGGGCCTGGTCCTTACGCCGTCCGCAAGCCCGCGCCTACGGTGGCCGGAAATCCGCCCAGGATTCCCGACGCCCAGGGCGTCTCCTGCGGCGGCTAGGGGCGAGAGGGCGTGAAATTTGCCTATCCCTCAACCGTCCCGCCTCCTCCTTCGCGCGCTCGCGAAGGAGGAGGCGGACTTACTGCTTCGCAGAAGGAGGTGGCGGCTGCCCATGCGGGCTCTCACTCCATACCATGGCCTGAACCAGCGCCGGACGCGAGAGATCTCTGCCGCCGAAGGTTGCCTGAGCTTGAACCGATCATATAAAAATCATACTGTAATTAAGATTGTTGAAGCATGAAAATAAGACGAGTCTTGGACATCCCTATAAGGACAGGCATAAATATAATATCAAAATTTCAAGGAAATAATCTCGTAGGCACGTAGTCCACACTACGTGATCGTAGCATGACGAGCTACGCCGTAGTGTAAAGAGATGCGCATGGGCGCAACCTTTTGAACTACGCGTGTGGGTGTAAACGAGCATTTATTTTTTTGCTCTCACGTTTCCAAAGGAGACTGAATTACTTTCATAATTTACCTACTGAAATTTTCTCAAAATATCACATTCACTCTGTGTAATAAGAAAAAAAAATGTTTTATTGTTTTGTGTATTTTTTTCTCTTTTTCTTTAGAGGTAAATAACAAACATAACATCACACAAGTTTTCCCCGAAGTTAAATAGACAAGAATAAAAAATGATGATAAATCATTTACAAATTATTGCTATTAAGATCTTAAAGGTGAAGGATAATATCGTGAGGAAACCGGCGGCATGTCCTAGAACAAAATAATCGAAGATATGTGACATCTACCAAACCGCACTGGGTCCGCGTGGTGGATTACAGCCCACTTCCTCTCACCGAGAGGAGGCCTGTGTCCCAGCAGTGGGAGCATTCTAGTCTGATTATGCTTAAGATCTTAAAACTATATTAGTAAAGCTATTTATTTAAATAATCTATACAAATTATAATTTAAAGTCGCATTTCATGTCTGTCTGGTTAACTGCGTTGTTCTTCTAAACTACGGAAAGGATTTCACCATAATTTAGAGTATCTATTACTAAAGGTTCAGTAATGATGTTCTTCAAAAAGGTCAGGTGCGTAGTACTCGCAACCGGCGTGCGTGTATGAGCAGATGTATGAACGTAAACGAAGCAAAAGGAGTATGTAAGGAGAGTAGTAGGTGGCGGTCTACAGTTTCTGCCTGCTCCATGTGAAAAAGGCGTGAGTTTATGTATGTATTACGAGAGGTTTATGTGTGTTAGTGTGTTATACATTAATATTTAACGTACATATAATAAAGAAATCTGAATGCTTTCAAAAGTCGTAAAAACCTCGCGAAGCAGGGGCGGAGCGCTAGTTAAACAATATAAAAAAAGAAAAAGAAATAACATGTTTATACGCGCTCATGAATTCTTCTATCTAGGTAGCTCAAGTACAAGAAGAACAAGCCCTAAACATTCACGACATGTAACACATCGCTTCGCTTTACTATAGTTACAGTCAATGGACGGTGGCTTTCAATTGGCCAATTAATCGGTTAATCGGCCTAACGTATAATTTGGACATCTCTAGTTGTTCATATGTCACATCTAGTTAATGTCATGGATACTCGTATCATAACTTATGTTTCGACACAAATGTATTAAGGATTATGAAGTAAGTGATTTCAGTGGGAAGCCGATCTTAAGGCGCTGACAAGACCCAATTGACCAAAATAGGCTTCTCTTAAGAAAAAAAAATTGCCAAATCTGTATAGTTTGTGGTAGCGGAAAAAAAATATGTTAATTTTGAACATATTTCCCAGAGCTTGGATGTTACCAAAACACGTTTTGAAAAAAAATCTCGATACAAACTAACGTTAAACTAACCTCTTACCTTGAGTTCTAATCCAAAATATCTGCATTAAATATCACCATACTTTACGTATTTAATAAATAACAAGAACGTCTTATTTGAATGCACAACTTGGTTGTTTTTTATTTTCGATTACTCAACTCAAATTTGAGTAAATAGAGAATTGCTTCATGTTTCGCAATAAATTACAAGCTTTGCGTGTCATCGCGCTTCTCTTTCTTTTCTATGCAATCTGACAGTGACCGCGGTTTAGGTTTTTAACACAATTTTTCCGCCTAGAGGCATATGGGATCTTTAGTTATAAGTTAGTACGAACCGTATAACGTATTAGGTTATGTCTCTATTGTATTGTAAGTAAGTAAGATTAGTCTGTTTATACAGGGTCAAATTAAAGCTAGCTAAACCTCACAGAAATGGTGGGCATCGATATCGAACGACGCCGACGGTAAAAAAAAATTACTCATAATTTCAAGTAACTATACCAGCGGCCGTTAATATTTAGCTGTAGTTCTTGATTGATTTTAGTTTTTAGACAGCTCGTAGAGAATACGTGGATTTTATTTTAGACCCCTTCAATCATCAGTAAATACAAAGTTAGAGCAGCATTAAACTATTGACTCACTTGGCTCAAAGGGAATTGGAATGGTGCTGAGTTTGGGTCCCGGGTCAGCTTAACTCAAAAGGTTTTCCAATTCGGCAGTATCGGTAGGCATATGTGTTATAGTTAATTAGGTACCAGTTTGTGAATAAATTGTAGCGCTATACAAATTTCACGCGCGCGCTAATTTCACTTTTTCCGCATGAAATTTCTTGTTCTCCCGACCGACCCCGATGCATCGCATTGCCTACCTACTTCGTTGTCGCTTAGCGTTCTTTCTGCTTTTTTTATTTTTCCTTGGCTCCTAAGGGCCCTAGCGTTGTGTTACGAGATATATAGCCTTCTTCAAGAATTGGGCTATCAAACGCAATTATTTTTTTTTCAAATCTGACTGGTAGTTCCAGAGCTTACCGCGTTCAAACAAACAAAAAAAACAATCTCTTCAGCTTTACTATTAGTGTAGATAGAAGATATATATTATATATTATGTATTTTCCAGTCACTTATAAATGAGTTCTTTATACTTTACTAAATGCGTCCCGCGGTTTCACCTGCGTAAGTCTCGATCCCGTGGGAATATCGGGATAAAAAGTATCATATGTCATAATCCAGGTCATGGTCTACGCATGTGCCAAATTTCATTCAAATCTGTGTTGCCGTTTTAGAGTGAAAACGTAACAAACAAACAAACTCACTTTCACATGTTTAATGTTAGTTAGAATTACAAAAACTGTTTTACACATCGAAGACACTTTTCGCCCCATTTATTAAAAGATTTTCCCATCGTCTCTGCCAGCTCGTGTGTATCCTATACAAAGGTGTCAAGAGCGTTATCTAGCCGTCCCCAGAATTAACGGCGGAAGAGGCCAACGCGCTCGGTTGCAATAAATTACGCCTCAAGTTGATCCCACTCAGCAGATAAATCAAATGTAAAGGACGGAATGGGAATTCGATGATGCCCCTGTTTATTTCGATTTAGCAAAGACCCTTGGCCCAATCCCGATTTGTGGATCTCCAACGTGAGTAGCGTTATCCAAGTTGTTCTTTATTGGGGTGCGTGCGACGACACGTGAGGTTTTGATATCGTATAAAAAGTGCGAGGCGATAGAAAGGATCGATTTACGAAAATATAACTTCGTGGAATGGTTCTATTGAGAGGAACATTTTCTTGGAGTATAATATTTGTGTATTCTATCTATATAATATTAAAAATGTATGTTGGTATATCCACCTGTACATCTGTTTGAGTTTAATAGATTTGGCATCGTTTCACCAATAACCATAAAACCTGGCTCACGCTTACATGTATTTTATCATGAAAGGTTTTATAGGGGATTATTTGTTCGACCTCTGAGCGGGTTAAGTCGCATACAAAAGCTAAATAAGTGTTTTGAATGCCTGATATTGAGAGACATTCAGATAAAACAAAACGTAACATCCGCAATACTACACACATTACATTTTTTCGGCAGAACTAGTCGAACCGATTTCCCATTGTTAGTTAGTTGACAACATTATTTACAATACAGGCGCGCACGCCGACGTCCCTGCCGCTGGGAATTAAGCAATAACAGAACTACAGAATAAACACTGAAAGATAAGTACATACAATACACTGGGCCACATATTCTGGGGACCCGGTACTACTAAAAGTTTTCACATAAATCAGTGGGCTAACTTTATTCAAACGACTCTCCAGCGACATTCGTTCGGAATCCACGTCAAGTGAAACTTTGTGGAGTAGCTTCTTTGTAAAAGTGGCGGGAGTTACCGGGGTCCTCTTCGGCGAGTTGGTTTGTTTCATGAACACGTATGTAACGACTGTCGGACTCACGGTGAACGTTTAACAACAAACTGTTGCGTACATCTTTACTAATCGTTGCTGTTGCTGTTGTTGAATGATTTCGTATCGGCTATGTCATTGATGTGCGTCGTTGTTTCTTGGAAAGTGTAGTTACTTACTAGGGCTTCTATTTTTCAGAGAAATTGCTGTGGTATCAAGCCAATTCATATAACTGATTATATCAATGGGGTTTTTATTAAAATTTGCAGTATATACATATGTCGCAGGCAGATAAGATAAGATATATATTTTATTTGTCAAAAACATGTGTAGGTTTACAATCAGTTGGCATGATTACAAAAGAAAATGAAGTTTCAGCATGTTTGGCCTAGAAAGGCGTACAAATACAATAATAATATAATTCTAAGCACAAAAATTATAGTAACGTTAACGTTACTATAATTTTTGTGCTTAAGTTAAGTGCAACTTAAGTTGATAAAAATAATAACAAATGTCTAAAGTGCATCATTTAAATAGTCGTCAACATTATAGTAGCATTTATTTACTAACAATTTCTTCATACTTTTATTAAAACCATTAATATTCAAATCTTTGTATGCCTTTGGTAACTTGTTGAATAATTTTGGGGCCATGCAGAATACACTCTTACACATGAGAGCCGTTTAAGCACTATGTATACGAAGTCTCCGATTATCACGTTGACTTCTTTCGGAACCATCTGAAGACTTCGGAAACTTGTACCGTAACGGCAGATTGTATAATTCGTCATTACCTATACATACGGCGCCATCCGTTTGCATACAGTCGCCGTTATGTATATTGCCTAAGGCAAAATGTATAACGTCTAGGTATTATGTAAACGTCTTTGAAACCCAATTAATGATTCAAACGCCGTATACATAATGCCTAGGCGAATTCATACAACTAGTTCGTTTTTCTACCACTTGTGGCGCTGCTAAACAAAACAACAAAAGTGGCGTGTAGTAGTGCAAGTGTAAAAAGATGAAAACAAGGGGATGCCGCAAGAAACAAGTTATTTAAAGACCTTTAATATAAACAATTGAATAATTATTACGAATCTCGAACGAGATCATTAAAAAAACCGCGGACTAAAAAAATTTTTAGAGGTTATCCGGCTCGTAAAACACGCTCAAGTGTGCCAAGCAAATTGGCGTTAGATGGACTCCGGCGGAGTATTACTGGTAGGTATGCAAAATTTATCGTTATGATATAAATTCGTCACCATCTAAAATTAACATACGTAATTTATTATAACTTTTTTTTTAAATAAAAGTTCCCTTTTAGATTTTATCGCGGTATGTAACAAAAACGTATTACACAAAATGTTTGAATAGTTTCTGGGCCTAATGTTAGCCCTACAGATCAAGCTTTATGGCGGCTTGGAACTTGAGGCGAGTCACTGCGCAGTAACAAATTCACGTGTCACCGGGGGTGACGGGTGAGGTACTGTGCAGCGAGTAGCTTCAGAGCCGTTACAAAGTTTGAAACGGGCTACAGGAAGAAAGAGATAATTTAACACAGATTTTTAAATTTAATTTTGTAAGTTCCTAAAATAAAAGTCAAACTAAGAACTTTACTTACCTACCTCATTTTGTACTTTGTAACATCACCTAATAAAACTGGTGAAATAATACGACATCTATTTTATTTGGCCTTCAATCATGGTTACCCTAAAATATGACTCTTGACGAATAGTATGCGATCAGAAGCGTCTTCATTGCCTTAGGCATTATACATAACGGCGACAGTATGCAAACGGACGGCGCCGTATGTATAATGACGAATCATAATAATCTGCCTGCGACATCTATAAAATTAGTGGGTTTCACGAATTCAGATGTATTGCCGCCTGAAATAAATGGTATTATTATTATTATTTAAGTGTCTTTGACATATCTCGGGACCCTGGGGTCCCGGACCTTTGGAAGGCGTACGAGGGACCAAAACAAACTCGCAGAGGCCCGTTAAGACGCTTTTAATGAAATGAGGCACCATCCGACGATTATGCCTGTTCGCACCTACAAGTGCATCCAAGGGCAACCCCCGGTTGGTGCTGGGCTATTGCAGAACATGGAAACAAAACATATTGGGCTATGGATTTGGTCGGCTTTAGTAACCTTGAACTATGGAAAGACTATGTCCCCTGCCCGATCAATGTTATGAAATAACTGAACAGAACACATATTAAATGGCAGGAGGTGGCTTGCAATAATGAGCCCCCAGAAACTCGCTCTGTGAAATTATATGTGAAGATCTCTAGCACATAGTGACGTGGCGACAAGGGGACAAAATGTCCTGAGGTGCTTGAGAATTGGAGAGGATTCCACGGTTATCAGAACAATTCCAGAACCCGGAAGATGGTCAAGATCACACCAGCACTTACTGGAATACTTCCTTCCTCCGAGCACGTTTGCTCCCGTCTTGCCAATAAAGGCAAGAATGGAGTGGGAGCTCTGTTCCTCGTCTGTGTCCACCAGCCGGCCAATAAAGGCATGCAAGAGATGAGGAACAAGACTTCTCCCGGGAGATAGGGTCCGTGGGGTCGCTACTGCCCAACAGCTCGCCACTTGCTGCCCTGCGAGTTTCTGTATCTCTCTTGGTCTGGCTCCTTACCCTAGACCTGTTGGGCAAAGTAAACTCTACCGGCACAGACCTAGAGTTCAGAGCGCGCAAACCCCACCATGACGTCAACGTCGAGATTCGGCGGTGGGGTTATTTTTATTATTATTAAAAGCTAGTCTATATTTTCATTTAATATTGTTCTAATAAGGTTTCATTTGATTTGTTTTTAAAGTACTACGAAAGTGATTACGATATTGCTCTCGAATAAATATTAAAATTAAAACCAACTAACAACTCCTCCACATTTTTGCGATCGTCCATAATTTGTGCAGACGTTACTTAAAGTTCCTATAAGTTTTCCATCGGGGTTCGCACTTAACTACTTCATTTAAAATTCATTTAGTAGTCGTCGGGTTTTCTGTAAAGCTGAGAAGCGATCACAGCGCTCTAATCTGGGTGGTGGGAACCCTGTGGGAACGGGCACATGTTCAATTAAATTTTATCTGCACGACTACCGGATCCATATTGCGGTGCAACTGAAATTCATAATCATAGTGCGTTGCTCTTTTGTTGGAGTAGCCTGGAAGTTAGGGGTTTGGATGTGCGGTTTTACGATTTTTGACGTCAGTTTTGCCCTGTGGGGTAACACATTTTACACATTGTACGCAGTTTGGCTAAATATAGTGTACAGTTTTCAGCACATCAAGTTAACACAAATTATCAAATTTTCTGAACTTCCACCACCATCCACAATTTTAAGGTAATTATTTGAAGAAGTTTGACAGTTTGTGGTAACTCTACGTGCTGGCGACTGTACCTACCTAGCAAGGTATAAATATTTAGGTAATCATTTTCTAACCATTATTAAGCCAGTAGTAGGTAGGTAGCTACCTACTAAAGTTTAATTGGTTTTATTCTCTATTCCATTCTATATTTCACCGAATAACTATTTCAGCGTTTTCCAAGAATTTATTATTCATATATATAATTAAATTAGGTAATAATATAAGAATTTATATATATATAATTTGAAAGGAAAATAATCAGAAAGTTTGGTAGGACCGTATTAACCTGTTAAGCCCCGCGCGACACCGATTCGGAGTCAAACAATAGAAAATCAATTGTGTCTCATTAGCTGTCCTTGACCAATTAATTTTTTTTTTTTTTCAAGATACCTTACTATTCTCGTGATATCAAATATCATGAGCTTAATTTAATTTAATTTCAGGATCAGTGATAGCCCAGTGGTAACGGCCCCCCAACTTACGAGTGGTCGTGGTTTTGAAACCAGGCGGGCGCTTAACTTTGTGTAAATAATATCATCACCGCTGCTCTCAAAACGGTGAAGGAAAACATCGTGAGGAAAATGTCCTAGAACCAAAAGTTCGATAACATGTGACATCTACCAACCCATACTGGGCCCGCGTGGTAGATTACAGCCGACTTCCTCTCGAAGAGAGGAGGCCTGTGTCCCAGCAGTGGGAACATTATAGGCTGATTATGCTATTTAATTTCATAAACAGTAAATTATTGTTAGTTATTAGCAAGTACCTATATATTGTCTATTATTTTCGACAAAGCAAATCGTATTAGTGACACGAGAACGATTGCATTTCATTGCGTTCATTTGATTTGATTGTGTTACTAAACGATGTGGTTACAAAATAAGTAATTATTGCCAGCTAAAGATGTGGGTTACATCTATTAAGGTTGAATTCTTATTTATGTAGGTTTGTCTACAGCCTGTGTTGATAATAAGCAATACTTTTTGTTATAAACCTAATTATAATTAACTTACTGCGCCCTAACATGGTCATGTACTCATTAGTTTAGCCTAGTCTAAAGCCCCGGTGCAAGTTTCTGGAACGTTCAAGAGCAATAGTCGCATGTAAAGCACGTCCAATTATTGCCATTCAAGAATTGCATGCAAATATAAACACGCGTGCGATTTTCATAAAATGGTATACAATAATTGAATACAAGATTTTCCGTTCAATAAAATTGCATGCGACTTACACCAAGGCAATTTTATTGTAAGGCAATTATTGAATGAAAGTTTTGGCTCGTCTTAATACAGAGTTGCACGTCTTTGTACAATTGATTCAAGTGTTGCCCGTATTTGCGCTGCCAAATATTTCATTAAAATTTTATTGAATGTCTTCTCAAGATTTTTCTTAACTTGGTTCATTCGTTCGTATTGTACGTGATGTTTACACCTATACCTACAAGTTTTGAACGATAACTAACTTGCCCATATCGTGCAACAATTGTACGTGTTTTTAGACGGTACCAGATAATTGTTGCTTCAATTTTATGGTACGCCACAGGCCATAAACTTGGACCGTGCAAATATAGCTTAAGAGTGTAGTATATTGACTCGAGATGACCAATTCCAGTGTCTGATCAGTTATTACGCCCTTTCCCACTGTTATTAAAGTCATTGTACCAATGTACGTCAAAGTATTTTACTAATTGTTGCGTCCTCTATAATTTATTTGGATCAATAATGTCGTCGGTTGTGCCAGTTTTTATTTACCACAGCGTAATCTGATTTTCCAAACAAGTTGGTAAGCCGAGGCTAGGGGCGTCCGTCGGGGTCACAAACAGGATTTTAATAAAAGTTAATTTATTCAATAAAAGCCTCTGAGGATCTGTGCCCGTTTTCTGTATGAAATTGGAATTTGCTTTCGTTTAGATCCCGTCAATTGTTGCCGAATAGCTGGAAATATACAGTTGGGACCACATCTGGATATTTTGTTGATAAAATCTTTGTAAGAATCCCAAACATGATAATCTTTTTTGTACGGCTATAAAAATGAACTTATCTTACTGTAAGCATCCAGCATAGATGATGTAAAAAATAGTTAGATGTTATCTATTCCCGCAGCGGACCAATAAGCTTTTGAACGCAGATGAACATGGAACTAGAATTTTCTCACGAGGTCTTCCAAGGAAGCTTTTCAAAGGTTTTCAAACAGAAATTTCGAAATTAATTATAATTTTCTGTTATCAAAACAATATTTCATTTAAAACCTCTGAATTTCACAGAACTTCTCAGATAATTAAGAAAGTGGTTTTGAAGGGAAATATCTGTTTAATTAAAAGTAATCGGGGTTATTGTTATGACACTTCTTCGTCTGTGTTAGTTTGTAATGTATTATTTTTAGATGGATATCATTAATATGTATAACATGTACGAGTAAGTCTGACCAAAAAAACTATCAAGTAAAGAAAGAATGATTCTTTCTTTATTAAATAAAAACTTTAACTCATTTTTCTTTCTAGAAAGAAACACGTGCATACAAAAGACCTTAAGTAGGTAAACAGAAAAATAAAACAAAATTGATCGACAAAGGTAATTATAATCACAAAACACAAACAGTCGGCAACTGCACGTCATGATTGTCACAAGAAGGCTTCCACTCAGCATGATGCTGTGCTTTGGGGAACCCACAGCACAGCGCTGATTTGCAGAGGTCACCCGAAGTATAAAACTACAGTTAATGTCAAAGAAATGAATTAATTACCTACCTACAATAAATGAGGTAATATTATCAAATGCTTTATCAATGCACGTAAAACCTAGCAATCAATCCAAAATTATAAAAAACCTTACCAACAATCCGTACAATAACAATTGCTGCAAAAATCCACGTGCAACAGCTGGCACGATCTTAATTTTAAGACAGAAAAGGTTTTTAAACACATGGAATTTTAAATAAGTCACCAAAAGTTTCTCCGGCAGTTCACAGATAACAAAGAATAAGTACGCAGCCGCGAGGTCTTGCTGCAATGCCTACTGATTTATTTGAAAAGTTACCTCTTAAAAGTATTCCTAAGAAAGTAAAAGAAGCCATATTCGGCCAGTCGCAAAACGCTCGACGTTCAAATGTTTGGAAATGGAAACTCAGCGAGAAAGTTATTTTTAAATTGTACCTTTCGCGGCGAGGATTCAACATTTATGACGTTCTTTCCCTCCAGCCAGAGTGTTTCCATAAATATTGTCGCAGAATATTTTGATGATAGGTATTTTAAAAGAAAAGGTACAATTATTACACCACTATAAGCAATTGGAAAGTGACCGAAGAAAAACGAGAATTTCTCACTTTAATTTAAATAACAAGACACTATATTTACGAGCACTATAATAATAACATCTCAAACAACTACACCGACCGACAAATTCCGACGAGCAGCCGTAAATTATATTTCACTCCGGCTTCACGTAACAAGGAAAAATGTCTCAAAGATAGAGTAGGGAGTAATTTAACTGTGTACTTAACCTCTGAGTGCTCACTCAGTACGTTTCAGGGGGACGACTTGAGCATGTATTGTTTCACCATGTTTTGTTAAGTACCATAGTCATAATGCCCCACTCTATTCCCCCAGTGGTACGTCGATGAAATTGCACTAAACACGTTCACGATTTGCCGTTGCAGTAGGATGGTATTCGGAACACCGAAAAGGGATTATCGAAGTCGATATACGAGTATCGAGCTTCGTTCCAATTGTACTAACATTGCTGAGATACCCGTACGTTATATTTTGTGCTGAAATGCAATATTGTTTTGTTCATATTGGAGTTAACAATCTCTCGGATTACTAAAGATTAATCCGTAGTATGTTTTATTATTTTTAAACTTCGTATGAAATTCGTGTTTAGATTCACGTAAAGTGGAATGTTCACATCGAGATAACAAGATTTTGAAACAACCCGGAATATAATATGTATACGGCTGTCTCAGAAAGTTTGTTCTTCATTTCTAAGTTGCGAACTAAATACTAAGTATTTATCTTACCAAGAGGACAAAGTGGACGTTATCGCTTCTTCCCGTGGCTGAAATGTTCCTTTTGAACAACCTTGAACTTTCCACCCTAAGCTTCCAGCGAGTCGGTACCATATTTCTTCTTAGGATAGAGGTGTGCCTATTCTTAGTAAGCTTATTCTACATGTTGAATATATTACAGCACTCGCAGAACACGATTCCAATAAATCTTTTACAGAGAATAACTTAAGTCTTGCTGCGGCTTTTTGGTCTGGCATTGTCGCGATCTAATTTAGAACAGTGCTGCAGTGGGAGTAATATAAGGTTATACGCATTGATCTATATTTAACGTGCGGTTTTATATTGATGTCTTTTGCTCGACATTGAGATGGAATCTTGGAAAAGTCTAGATTAATCATTCTCAGAAACGACAGCTAAAGAAAAGAAGAAATTCGAAGAAATGTTCCTTTTTGGACTCGAACACGACAACACAATTTAGTAGCAATTAGGATAGATATGAAAAATAAGATTTTTTTCTTGAGAGGAGAGAGATTAATTTCTTTTATCAACAAAAAAAATTAGTGTGTCACATCCCTAGCGGAAATGCAGTGCGACGGCGCTACTTGGGACAATAATGATGTCGTGATACTCCGCTTTACACCTATGACTACAATATCTTCGGATTAATCTCGCGCTCATACTCATACTGGGATTCGCGGTAACACGCCACATTCTCAACAATGCAAGGAAATTGTGGCTCTTGCAATATAACGAGCGTAAATGCGTTTCAGAATTTAATTTTGTAAATATTTCTGATGAAATCTTAAATTACTTCTTCTCAAATGTTTCGACTTTAAATGTATCAAAATATGTACACGCCTAGCAACCTAGAAACCTATGAGTTGATATAGGTACTCCAGTTTTAGTCCAAAGTCTAAATATGTTAATTCTTGTTAATTTTATTTTAAAGGGCAACCCAGGGTATAATTATAACTTCATCGATAATAAGACCAAAATATATCGGTACCATGTAGGTCACTCTTTTATAGAAACCTAATTAATCATACTCACCTAAAATTGGTTACCTAATATTACCAAATGGGAAATAATTTGCCTAAATTTTTTTGCGCTTCTAATGATGGGCACTTTTTTAAAATTTATGAACCTCCTAAATCTTTTTGCGCTTCTAATGATGCACAAATTGTTTATAATTGAGCCTCTATTTTTTCATTCTCGCCTTTTGTCACAGTTGGTCGCTGTAACTTAGCTAGGGTACCCCAACCAAATGGGTTAGGTTCCCAAGTAGCAAAATTCTCCTATAGTCATCGACTTTGAAGACTTAACATCTTATATGAATCTTATAGACGCTTTGACCAATACACGGATCTCAAAACAGCATCTTATAAGACGATTTGCGCTACAAGTACTTACGATCCTATTACTAGTTTTATAAACGTTTATTGGATTACTTTATACAATCTTAATAGAACTAGCAATCTTATAAGCGCATGTTATAAAACGAATTAGCAAAGTGTCGCTTTTAATCCTATAAACGCATTTAATAAGGAACAATCTTATTAAACTCTTGTTAATGTCTTGTTTCATTCTTCTATTAGACATGCACTTCTATAAACGTCTTACATATAACTGCTATAGGTCAAGGATATTATAGGATTGATTTGTCTTAGTCGTTAATAGATTTTTAGCACCAAACTAGCATGCCCTCCGATTTTTATAGGTAAAATTCTACTTATAGGTTGTCTTAGAATTGCTATTACTAGAGTGATCGGCCAAGAACCCTTTGACTTAAATATGGTGGCGATGTAGGTATGTCATGTAGTAGTCTTAACTTTGACAAAATTGTATTAAAAAAGTTTTGATAATGCAATATTATGGCATGTGATCCAGATCCTATAGCGGCCCAAGTATTTGTTAATATTATCAAATAATAAATATGTACAGTATTGAAGGGGCATGAAGATGTTTTTATTATCATCGAACACTTTATCAATAAAATTAGTTTCGCAAGTTGAGTAGGCGTTCTTTACACAACAGTTAAAAGATAAAAGTATGTTATGTCAATAGACAAAAAGAGTGAAGAACGAATGCTCTAGTAATGGCAACACATCAATTATATTATTTTTGTTGGACTAAAAAGTACATGCTCCTAGGATACTTACAGAACCAAATTTAACTACTTGGGTTAGGTTGGTTGGAACTGTGACCAACCACGCGTGAGCCGAATTGGTCGCAGTAACTAAGCTAGGGCACCACCACCATATGGGTTAGGTTAGGTTAGAGCTGTGATCCGGGAGGACACGGCGCGGCATACGCTGGCAGAGTGTGCCACTTGGAAGGGGCCGCGCCGTGTCTTCATCTCAGGAGTAGGTAGCGACCTGTCACTGCTAGCCATGGTCGGCAGCGACGAGTCCTGGGTCGCGGTGGTATCCTTCTGCGAAACGGTCATGTCGCAGAAGGGGGCTGCGGAAAGGGAGCGAGAGATCTCTTCCAGTCACCCTGCCCGCAGCAGGCGCACTGGGCGTCGGCGGAAGGCGGACAATGCTAGGGCATTTTCCGCCTTCCGCCGATGCCCAGTCCGCAGCCCCCCTAAATGGGTCCAGAGGCGATGGATTCGGGGACTTCGGGGAACGACGCGGGGGAAGTCTTACACCTCACTCCCCCCGCGGGCTTGTGGTGGGCCCGCAAAGACGGGCTGGTACCAGCCGGGGATCGTGGAAGTCGCATAAGATCCCATGATCCTCGGTGCAAGTGTGGGAGGGGACCAAAGGAGTGGTTTTTAGTCAGTAAGAGTCTGGTAGACCCCTCCGCCCACCACAGGGCGAAGAACATCCATGAGGATTTTCCAGCCAAGAAAAAAAGAATAGGTTAGAGCTGTGATCAACCGCACATGAGCCGAGCTAACGAAACGAGCGGAGCCGCGGCAGCGGCCTTCGAATGCTACATCAAAGTTGGTCACAGTTACTTGGCTATTTAGTATTTTTAGTACCCCAAAATATGAATTATTTAAGGTTCACATAAAGAAACGCATTCATTATATGAGTAGTGTTCAATAATATTTTTGAATGGGAATTACTAAAGGTCACCTTACCTAATTTGTCAAAAAATCTAAATAATTTATTTGCGTAAATATCTAGATTGTATAAGCTCGTTCCGGTAGGTATATACCTTAATACTTGGCAACAGTATTAAGGTCAGAAAGCAAGTGAACTCAGGCCGGCTCGAAATATCGGATTTCTCGAATTATTATCGGACATGGATAGTTCAGGTTCAAAGCCCCGGCATAGTCTTCGTGTTAGGTTGTGTACATGACTAAATTTTTTAAAAGGAACCGTGTTTTGGCTTGGTTTTTGAACTAACTTTTCTTTGGAACCAATTCTTTTAGAAAGTCCAAAATCAACCGTCCGAAATGAGAGGATTTTTTTTTATTACAATTTACAAATCTTAGTTTTTGTTTCTCTTCAGCGAACTTATTATAATGAACAACATTGTTTTAAATATGTTTGTCCTTTTTGTCTTATGTGATTGAATATTTTTGAAAATAAGTAATTGTGACGAGGTCTGGGATTGTCTAATGTCAAAAATTCTAATATAAACGTATATTAGAATTTTTGTCGGTTTGTCTGAATATTATGTTCCAACATCACTCAAATTCTACCGGATAGATTCGGTAAAATTTTTGCATATTCCCTATAGTCTAGTCCGTTGGTACTGTCGGTGACATATATATTATCACGCTATTTGCTATGGGGGATGAGCAATATTGCATCATGTTTGTATTCCTCTAAACTTTAGAGTATGATGTTTTAGAGCAGATAGTTACAGATTTAACCTTTTAAATGATTTTATCATCACGCTGTATCTTTATGGGCCTTTCTTTTTGGTTGGTTAATTATAAAATAACTTCTCCCGCTCTGGGCGAAGCGGGAGGGTGTGTAAGACTCTTACTGACTAAAACCCACCCGTGGTCCTTCCGTTGCCTGTTATGCCAGGGGCCTCGGTAACCCTTTCGGACTTTCTCGCGACCCCGGTAGGCATCGGCCCTAATGGACACCTACACGTGTGCTGACATCTCTTTGAGGCGCGTGTGGAACACAACGTGCCGTCAAACCAGGCCTGGTCCTTATCGGACGGCGAGCTACCTATTGCTCATCGTTCGCAAGCCCGCACCTACGGTGGCCGGAAATCCACCTAGGATTCCTGACGCCCAAGGCATCTCCTGCGGCGGCTAGGGGCGAGAGGGTGCGAAATTTGCCTTTCCCTCAACCATCCCGTCGCCTCCACGAGGATATGGCGGTGCTCTGCCCAAGCCGGGCAGACCTCCGCCGTATGCTGCACCGTTTCCCCCGGGCTTTTCCTCCCGCCTTATCCAACACAAGCATCTCCCGAAGATGCCGTATCCGGAGAGGACCTGCGTCTAGTGGAAGGTGAGGACGCCGTGGCGCCTCTGGAGCCACTCCTCAAAGAGGGGACTTATTGCCGCAATTGTGGCGTACCCAGCACTGGGTTGCAACAATCGCACTCTCCATATCGCCATGAGATCCCGCCGGAACCCTGGCCGCTGTGCCGTAATTTTTCGCGACAGCGGAGTTACGCCCCGGTGTTTCGTCTCCTCACGCCACTCCCATACGTGCGTGAGGACTTTTGCCTCCAGATCCCATGGCAGCAATCCGGCAAGGAGGCTCGTCGCCTCACCGGAGACCATGCCATGGACCGCACGACCGCGTAGAGCCTCCGGCAGGAGGCGTTTGGACCCCCTAGATTGGGCAGGCAGCTGGGGCTTCCAGGCAGCCCCAGCCCGCTCCAGTTGGGGAGCCAAACATTAGAAATGGTCCACGAAGTTCCACCGGCTGTCGAGGACGAGTCGAGAGACTCGACGACGATGTGCTTTACGGGGCTAAACAATCAATCATCAAGAAATAAGCAGGGTGGATTTCTAAGATGGAAGTAAGCTACACGAAATCGGTCTTAGGAGGCTGTCCTTAACTTTTGGAGACGTTTTGATCTGCATACACAGATTTTGACAAAATGAACAACCAGCAAGAAATAGGGTAATATTCACAAATAAAAACCTGTTTCTTATGAGGATCAAAAAACTCCAATAGACCAACTGAGGTTCGAGTACTAGAAGAGTCAGAAATCGCAAAAAACTTTTCCTATGAAATGTATGGGAAAATTTTTTTGCGATTTCGCGAAGAACTTCGTTGTCCGTCAGTCCGTCCGTCTGTCTGTCCGTCAAGACCCTTTTCCTTAGGAACGACGAAATGCATATGCGACATATTTTGATACTCACAAATAAATCAAAACCTATGGGTACTTCCCGTTGAACGAGAATCATGAGATTTGGCAGAAAGCCAAAGCCCAACTAACGGGAAAAGTCGTTAATTTGTAGTTTTAACACATAATTATTATTTTTTGCGATTACAAACTTACTTAACTTATATTTGTAGATGGAGAATTGACCATGACGTATATCGATGTATGGAAAAACGTATAGTACACCCACATCCCGGGTGTCATCACTGTGTGGATCGCCCAGAGAACACGGTGGAGCATACGGTGGAGGTCTGCCCGGCTTGGGCAAAGCAACGCCGTGTCCTCGTGGAGGGGATTGACGGCGGAGATCTCTCGCGTCCGGCCCTGGTTCAAGCCATGGTACGAAGCGAGAGGGCATGGGTAGCCGTCACCTCCTTCTGCGAAGCAGTAATGCTCGTGAAAGAGGAGGCGGGACGGTTGAGGGAAAGGCAAATTTCGCGCCCTCTCGCCCCTAGCCACCGCAGGAGA
Source organism: Atethmia centrago (assembly GCA_905333075.3). Classification (NCBI taxonomy): domain Eukaryota; kingdom Metazoa; phylum Arthropoda; class Insecta; order Lepidoptera; family Noctuidae; genus Atethmia; species Atethmia centrago. Next base: position 20,162,279 of record HG995374.1, on the reverse strand, counting down.
CGCCCTGGGTGTCGGGAATCCCGGGCGGATTTCCGGACATAGGCGTGGGCTTGCGGATGGTGAGCAATGGGTAGCTCGCCGTCCGGTAAGGACCAGGCCCGGGTCGACGGCGCGTTGTGTTCCACGCGCGCCTCAAAGAGATGTCGTCAGCACAAGTGTAGGGGTCCACTAGGGCCGATGCCTGCCGGGGTCGTGGGAAAGTCCGGAAGGGATACCGAGGCCCCTGGCAACGGAAAGAACACGGGTGGGTTTTAGTCTGCCCAGAGCGGGAGAAGTTATTTGATAATTTCCCACCCAGAAAAAGAAAAAAAGTACACCCACATTTCGCCAGTTATGTTTAGGTCCCATATAATAGGGGACGAGCCTATTGCCATTATCCGGGCACAAATCCAGACTGTTACTGAGAAATTCCAGATGTTTCCATCTGGAATTTAACTCATGCTTAACAGTGGCGCTTGCGACCACTAGACCAACCAGGCAGTGTTTTTTTTTATAAAAAATTGGCTTTTATTTTAATATATTGTGGTGTCAAACGACTTCCACGAGAACGAAGTCGTGGACAGAAGCTAGTGTACAATAAAGTGTTAAGCAACAACGAAAAAAAATAACAACAACTTTCACTATAGGTTTGGACCCATAGTAAAAGTTGTTGTTATTCATGTAATTATAAATTAAATAATAATATAATATTTAAAGAATATAATTATTTAAATATTTTTTTTCATTTAAAAAAAATACCTGAGAGGTTAATTGCTTATGAGGTTGAAGGTAAACCAAAACTAAGCTTGAATGGTAGATCATAGAATGGAGAAATATAAAAGTACTTTATTTGACAATTTCTACGCAAGACGATCAGTTAAATGATGCAACAGATCTTTGACCTTTTCTACGTTTATAGTTTAATTTCCTTTAGCTTCTCTTACGTACGGCTTTCGTAAATCGTATTTATTATTAGAAAACCTTTTAACTTTGTCGAGAGCCTACTTTGCGTAACCTTTTTATTTCCTTACTTACCATATAATTGTATATTCATGACATGAGACGTATGCTCAGATACATTTAGTGATGCTGCATTGGTGACGTCACATGTGGTAGAAACATTGTAATACAATGGAGAAAGATATAAATAACTAGCTTCTGACCGCGATTCGTCCGCGTGAAATATTTCTTGCTCCCCCGACCCACTGCGTCGCATTGCATCGCCCGCCCGCGTTTTGACTTCGTTTTCGCTTAGCGTTCTTTCTGACTTTTTTCTTTTGGCTCGGCTCCTGAAGGTCATAGCGTGATATGAAATAGCTTAAACCTTCCTCAAGAATTGGGCTATGAAAAGCAAACAGACTTTTTTCAAATCTGACTGCTAGTTCCAAAGATAACCCCCTACATACAGACTTACAAACAAAGAATGTTACCTCTGTATAATATTAGTATATATTCAACTGCATTTATCAGAAGCATTATGGGAAAATGGATACAAAGGATAAAAACAATTAAACAGGATGCAGAGACAACAATGTGTAAGACATATTAAAAGTTCCAAAAAATTAAAGCGTTTTTTTTTATGAACAGTCAACCGCTTATCAGAGGTACATAGTGATGTATGCAATTAACTGTACGACATTTTCACACCCTGTGTTTGCGATAACACTTAAGCAAATAGTTTTTTTTTTATAAGTTCCTAAAGAAGTTATGAAGGACAGACATAGAACAAAAAAACTGATATTTTTTCCTAAGGTAAATGATAAATGATATTTATTTCTGTAAGTAGGTTTGTAGAAACACTTTTTCACGTCAACCTTATTTTAAAATCTAGATGAGGTCGGCATTTCCTATCTGACTACTTTGAGAAGAAAGGCCGAAACAAACTCAGAGGTCACAGTCTCGTCCAGTAAAGTCCAGATATAATCTTGGTCCGATCATGTGAAGGCCATGTAGATTGGTGTCTGACATGGACATTTGAGGAAAAAACCACACAGCACGCATTGCCAGTAATCGTGCAGCTCAACTCAGTACTTAGGAGCTAAACGACTCGTCGAACAATATCAAGGACATTTGGGTAGGCCGCATAAAGTACTCAAACTGCCAGATTATCATTTAAAACTAAATGAGCCACATAGTCCTCACGTTCATAATAATTAAAATAATAATATATTAAAAAACTCCACAAAATATTCAAGTCATTGTATTTATTGTATTTATTTTTGCAGGTATGCTGGAAGAGATTTCATTAGAAATAAGCATCACCTTTGTACGTATTTTTCTGTTCCTTTCTTCTTGTCTGTTTATATGTGTGTACATAAACTGTTAAATAAATAAATAAATAAAATAATCATTAAACGGCAAAGTGTTTATAAAAAAATAAACGTTAAAAATATGTAAAAAAAAACGATTCTGCAAGCGTTCTCCGACAGTCATTTCTCCTTTGGACTGATCACCGACAGGACGTTTCGTTTTTGAGAGATTCGTCGATGGAACGTTTCACCTATGGACATTTCGCCGACAGAACCTTTCATATGCATCACTTTCGACGACAGTTATAGTGTCAGCGCTTGGCGGTCGCTGCCGCGACACGCTCGCTTCGCTCACTCGTCTTCGCGCGTGGTCACTGTTCTAACCTAACCTAAGCCAACATTATCCTTCGCTGTAGCTGCCAACCTACTATATTTGCTGCCAAGGGCTGTCGTCGAAAGTGACGCATATGAAAGGTTTTGTCGGCGTAATTTCCAAAGGTGAAACGTTCTATCGACGAATCTCTCAAAAACTAAACGTCCTGTCGGTGATCAGTCCAAAGGAGAAATGACTGTCGGAGAACGCTTGCAGAGTAAAAAAAAACAACATTGAGTAAGTAAAGATTGGAGCAGCTCAATCCCAAGCAGTTTTGTCCTCAATATAATGTTTAACGGTATAAAAGGCTTTCTGGGACAACTTACTTTTATTGAATGATTTGAATTTATTAAGGCTTAGTTAGATCATGAACGTGGCTTGGAAGTTTATTATAAAAGCATATACATTGACATCCGAACGAGCCACCTATTTTCTTGAGCCTTCTTGTTGGTACAACAAATTTGTGTTTGTTCCTAGTATTTATACTATGGAAATCACTGTATTTTTAGAACAATTAAATACTTTTGTGGGCGTATTAAATACTTTCAAAAATATACTGCGAAGGCACAGTCATTACATTAATCTCCTTAAATTTCTGTATTGATCGAACAGCTCTTTTCTGCAAAACAAAGATAGTCTGAATGTCGGCGGCATTTCGCCACAACAGAATACCGTACGGCATGACACTATGAAAATAGCTAAAGTACACTGAACGGGCTGTCTCTATGTCAGTTAAATTACAGATTAAATTAGAGATTTTTTCTAACAGCGTATGCTGCGGAGCTTAGCTTTTTTGCCAATTTATCTATATGTGGGCCCCACTGAAGCTTAACATCCAAAGTTAAGCCCAAAAATACTGTGCTATCTTCAGGATTCAATTCTTCGCCCTTTATCAACACATTAGTTTTCACCTGCTTAACGTGAGGTAATGTAAACTAAATAAATTTAGTTTTTTTTTTTCTTTGTAATCTTAACCCATAAATACAACCATGGGACTTGTTTCAACGAAATTACCCAGTTGTGTTTGAAATACGATTAGTATAGGTAATTGAGAATCAAATTGCCACAAGTAAGTTCTTTATTTCATATACATTAAAATGGTAACATATAACATATAACACAAATAACTACAATTACATAATACTACTATATTTTATGTACACTAAATGTAGGCGTATGCACTCACACCCACACCCACATATACACCCTCAGGCGCACACACACACTGACACACACCATCAATCTCTCGCAATCGAGTATCTAAAATACAGGCTTAGACTTAGTTTAAACTCCAGATCGCCCGCAAGATACAAATTATTTTCAAAATATCTGTCGATTTAATGTGCATAACTAGTATAAGAATGTAATTTGTGAAAATAAATAAACATTATTTTATTTTATTTTGACTATTTACACTAGCTGAATATTTATACAAATATATAAAAAAAACGAAAGGACACTTAGGCGTCGAAGTACTCGTCCGCATCGCTGTCATCCGGAAACAGGCCCAGAAGACTGACAGCATTGCCACGTTGAATGGCAATGCTGATTCTTTGGCCAAAGAACTAGCATACTATTAAATTAATTCTTTTAAATGCTATTTCCTGGAAAACAATTTCAGAAATTAAGTGAAAAACATAAGGCTGGTGTTTTGTTCTTGCACCATTGGAACTTTATTATTATTTCGTTTGTATTTTCATATGTAGTAACGTAACATAGGTAATAACGTTATTATTTTGATGTACAATGCAGTACAGCGCTTCATCCAGCTTAATAACTTATTAAGCTGGATGAAGCGCTGTACATTCAGTATGATAGAGCTGGCTTTGTGATTCCTGATTACATTTGGTTTCTACCTGGCAATGTCCCTACTACTCGTATGTACCTAGGTAACATAATATCGAATAATTTGAAGATGTCCACTGCTATCTAGTAATTATACTTATTGATGATATTGGTAGTGCATATCAAATTGAGTCCTGGGTTCGATTCCCAGGTCGGGCAAAGTGTTATTGGGGTTTTAGGAATTTTTCAGTAGCAGCCCGGAGCCTGTATTTGTGCCCGGTTGATGGCAATAGGCCTGCCCCCTATTACAACGGGCTTAGGAATAACTGGTGGAGTGCGCGTGTACTATAAGGTGCAACCCTTCGGGTAGATGGGCGTGATATGATGTATTTATCTTATAAAATTAAAGAAGAGAGCGCCCGGTCGTGAATCTATATGATTATATACATATGTCGCCGCAAGAGCGTCTACGTTTTAAGATTATTGCTTAATCTTATTCGTAACAAAGTAATTACTTTAAAATAATCTTTAAAATTACGCCCTCTGCGAGATATTATTACAATGAATACGCCGTGTTAATATCGACTGCTGTAAGAGATCGGTGCTTTCTATTGGCTTCTTTGTGAATTAGAAACACCTATTGTTTTAAGATTAATTATTAAATTATTTGTGATGTTATCATTAAAAGAGAACGTTGAATGACTTTTGGGTTAAAGTCAAATTAATAATTCTGAGCAAGATCTGGCGTCACCCAATATTGTAGAAAAATGGCGCCGATTACGTTTGAATGGTCAATATCTCAATGTTATAATTTGATACAAGAACTAAATCAGTTTCAATAATAATTTAGAAACTATAAAGTAACAAGATTATTTTAAACACACATTTCTTTATGAAAACCTGCTGTTTGTTTAAATTCCTTGAACTATTGGAAATATTGTCAAATTCAGTTGTTCAAGTAATAAAGTTACTAATTTAACTTTCATCTAAAAACGCCTTTGCATTTGTGAATATTATTGTTTAATGATAAAATAATTAACTGACAAGCATTCTAGTGGAACATTTTAGTGCATTTTAGAGTATTTAAGTGTGGAGCAGTGGTGGCCCAGTGGTAACGGCCGTGACTAACGAGTTGTAGGTCGTAGGTTCGAACCCAGACAGGCGCTTTACTTTGTGTAAATTATTTCATCACCACTGCTCTCAAAACGGTGAAGGATAACATCGTGAGTAAACAGAGTAAACAAATGTCTAAAAAGTCAAAGACATGTAACATCTACCAACCTGCACTGGGCCCGCGTGGTGGATTGCGGCCCCCTCCCTCTCACAGAGAGGAAGCCTGTGTTCCAGCAGTGGGAACATTATAGGCTGATTATGTAAGCATTTTAGTGTTGTTTGTAAGTTTTATTCAGCTTATTAAGTAATAAGGTTTAAATATTATAGTTGTACGAGTGTTTCCACCCATTTGGGAGAATACGACTGCCACGCTCGCGGCATGGTGGGGCATCTAATATCTACCGCAATGAAAGTGTGTTTGATGGACTGAAATAGTAATTGTTGAATATGAAACCTCTGTAACATAATATTTTGATTTTAAAGAGTGTCCATGGAGTTTCTTGCCCATGCTCCTGCTTGCGCTTGCTTTGAGTTTGAGTTAAGTGTTGTGTGTGATTGAAAACCAACCACATAACTACCATCAACGAATAATTACACCGGAAACTCAGAGACGGCACTCTCTCGCTCCCTGCCGTCATAACTGACGGATTGACATATCAACGTACAGCCCAAACTACTGGTAGTTGGGACGTGAAATTTTGAACAATGGTTCCTTGTATGATATAGGAGAGCAGTAAGGATTTTGGAAATTCGATTTTTAAGGGGGTGAAAAATCTTTTTCTTTTGATTTTTAAAGTTGAAACTTGGCCCAAATACTTATGTGTACGCAATCATTAATTTTCGAATACTATCTTTTAAACAGGTTGGATGAGGTGTTGAACTTTGTAGGGGAAATTACGTAATCAACGCGAACGAAGTCAGGGCCAAGTCCTGAATGACTGGTAAATCATAAAATATACACAAGGGTTCCTTTTATAATGAAGGCGCTCGTCTACATCATAATTTTCAAAATCCCTTCTTAGTGCTCACAAAGAAGAGATTTTTGGAAATTCGACCTTTAAGAGTGTGAAAAGGGGATTAAATTTGGATGAAAAATCTTTTTTCTAGAATTTATAAACTTGAAACTTGGCACGAATACATGCTTAAATAATTATAAAGTTTGTTATTATAAGTTTTTCAAAACCTCTCAAAAGGATTAACCCCTCAAAAGGGTTATTAAAGTTTGTATAGAAGAATCTTAACGCGCAATCCGATTACCTCGATACTCGGTATTAATATACTTTTGATAGAAAACAAAGACTTACAATTTTTGGGATTCTTGAAAATCGACCCCTAACGGACAGGGGGTAATTATTTTTTTAGGGGAAGATTTTAATGCGTGTCTTGATTAACTGCAAAGTAATTTAAACATTAAATTATGAAAACTATGATGGATCGAAATCCCAACGATCCCAACACCCCTTGTGTTGACTTTTGTAGTGGAAAATACAAAATCCACACAGACGAAGTCGTGGCCGAAGTACTAGTGACTTATAAATTATCCTTTTTTCTTCAGTAGCTACGAAAACTAATAAGGTGGATATGAATTGAAGTACCTAATTATAGATTGCCACACTTCGAACCACACTTCCACGCTAGCGCGACGCCATAATATCGCCATAATGTATGTGTGACGCGCGTTTTCATAGAGATTGTCCTACGGATCTATCGCAGTATGTCTTTGCCTTTAGATTTCGCTTGTTTATCAATGTGTGTAATAATTCTCCCCAAAGACATACACGATCAGTTACAGGAATACTATAGCTAACTACTACTCTGATGAGGGAGACGTGTTGCCATCGGCTGAAGATCCGAGCTTTGCTCCGAATGTGAATAATTCAATATTCTTCCATGAGACGTCGGGATGAACCACTACAAAACAACAATTTCTCCAAAAGCTTGTTCAGTGAAACCAGCTGCCCAGGCTCATCCGAAAGGGAGAGGCAAAGTTCGCGCCCTCACGCTCCTAGCCACCGTAGGAGACGCCATGGGCGTCAGGAATCCTAGGCCGATTCCCCGTCACCGTAGGCGTGGGCGGGCTTGCGGACGTTGAGCAATGAGTCCGATAAGGCCCTGGCCCGGGTCGACGGCGCGTTATGTTCCACGCGCGCCTCAAAGAGATGTCAGCACAAGTGTAGGGGTCCGCTAGGGCCGATGCCTGCCGGGGTCGCAGGAAAGTCCGAAAGGGATACCGTGTCCTCTAGCAGTGGCGGTACCTTCATATAAGCCCAAAAGCCGCCGGCATGCCTTACTAAAATGCTCGATAGAGAATCAATATCAAACCCGAACTATTTAAAAGTTCGCGCGCTTAATTCTTATCAAAATAACACAAATATCTACCTATGCTACACTACTACACATCGCGATTGTTCGCGCGCAGAGTTTCGAATTTGTAGCATCTACATATAGCTATCTCGCTTACACGCACCGGCTTTTACCGGGCTTTCAAATACTATATCTGTCACTTTCGCACTTATAGCGATGTGCCGTATAACGAGTTTGACCTTGTGCATAGAACAAATCGATCACTATGGCAGATTTAAGCAGGGCTTTCGGTATGAAGTTGCACGCGTATGCGTGACCTTGTCAGCTTGCCAACTCTGCAGTGTTGCCGTTTTAGCCACGTTGTGAGATCTTGGAGATTTTTAACGAGTTTGGAAACTTTTTTAACATTTAGCAACAATAAAAACTAGCGACTTTTTAAAATAACGAAATTAAATATTCAAGCAATATCTTAAAAATAAAAAAATTGCGACATCTAGCTAGATTGTTCATATACCTGCTTTTTTTGCCTAAATGACAACACTGAGTAGTTCCCGACATCCGAGAGTCCAACTAACTTCAGTTTCATTTGCTTGAGTGGAAAAAGGTTTTGTTGTTAAAGTTTTTTGTGTGTTTTCTTAGATTTCCTCAGTGATACAATTGTTTTGGTGACTTACCTACAACAATGGAGGTAATTGTACCTTGTGAGGATTTAAAATGCGTTCAAGTTTTGATTGGCGAAGATAAGGTAAAATCTTTAAACTTTGCTCCGAAAAAAACAGTTAATTTCTTCATTAAAACCGACGCCTAATCTGTGATATGTTCATTATATTCAATCTAGCACTAGCATGCCTTCAGTGTGCTTTGGTTACCTCATTCACCGCACGACAAGCAAGAGTGAAATTGAAGAAAGAAAAGGAAAGAAGAAGATGGATGGATGAATTCACTTTTAATTTATTGTACCTAACCAGTAGTTTATGAGAAAATTGCGATGTTACATACGTAGGTACCTACATACTCAGTCGAAAACTGAACTTTCTTTTTTTGAAATCGGTTAAAATTTTATTGGGCTTACGTTATTTTGAAACCCTAGGCACGCCACTGTCCTCTAGCAACACAGGTAATGAAAGGAACACGGGTTGGTTTTAGTCAGTAAGAGTCTGATACACCCTCCCGCTAAGCCCAGAGCGTGAGAAGTTATTTGATAATTTCCCACCCAAAAAATAAAAAATAAAATGGCTCATCCAAAGCGAGAGATCTACGTGCTGCAGGCTAAGCATGACGTTTTGTATTTCTTCGAAGAATAGACACGACTCTTTCTATACAATGTGACATTTCGTTTCTCCATTTTTGACATCTCACCGTAGAAATCTTTATATAGTAATGATAATATCTTATTCATATATTTATTATAATAATTTTGTTTATCTCTTTTGTGTAAGTAATTTTTGTACATAAGGTTTAGCTCCGGTACTAAATAAATAACTGTGTTACCTTTAAAATAATGCTCCCAATTATTATAAATTGAAAATATATTATATATATTGTTTATAAATAATGTTGTTGTCAGTGTATAGATAATAATAAGTGTAAATAATATAACTATATTCCTTGTATTATTGCAGTACTCACATTGATATTCCCACCTCACACAGACACAGATACGACACACAGACACCATGTTTAATAAACAAAAACAACTACAAAAACTAGGAACTACTACAAAAAAATGTGCAGCATCAAACAAAAGTTTATTTGTTAGTGTCCATGTGTCCAATAAACTGTTGGATGTCTTCCTCAGATGCAATCCTGTGGGTGGATTCTCCAGGCTTTTGCCGGACCAAGATGCGACCGCGCTTCGTCCATACGAACCGCCATCCATGAAACCCTGCAGCGGCCCTTGTTTGACGAAACAACTGCTGATTCAACCTGGTCAGCCTCTCATTGACAAAGAAGCGTACGGGTTTCCCAGGGACTCCGAGATTTTCTGTTGTGGCATCCCGTCTCACGCGGGCGCCGTTCAACACTGCGTCACGCTGGTCACGCCGAGCGAGGCGCACCATAATAGAGCGAGGGCGGGGCACCGATGAAGCTATGGGGCTTGTCGCTTTTATGTGTCTGCCACCGACTCGTTCTGCACTCACGATGTCGCGGTCCTCCAAAGCGACTCCTAGCTTTGTGGCAATTAGCTGGAACAGGTGTGTTGGGTTCTCTGCTTGCGACTCAGGTACGTTCGCTATCACCAGATCGTTTGCCATTAGCTCCTGATCTCTGTCATTGAGGTCCCTCTTGAGCTGTTGGACCACACTCTCCACCGCATTTAAATTTGCTGTCGGATCGCATCCGGTATCGTGACGGTTTTCAAGCGCCTCCAATCTGGACTCAATCCCATCCATGCGCATGTGACACGAGTCGTTAGACGCCTTCAACTCCGCTACGTCTTTCCGAAGCTCCAAGACCTCAAATCGCAAGGTGCGTAGCTCTTCTACTACCATCTTTAGAGCAGAGCCCACGTCCTGCGGGAATTCTGTGTTGTCTGCGTCCACAGCCACGGTCACGATAGGGGGAGGCGTGACCACCCGACTGAGTGCCTCCACCACCCCAGGCGACGGCGGTGCAATGATTGACCGAGGCGTCAACGGTACGGCAGTTGATAGAAGCGTTGGCGATGCGGCAGTTGACAGAGGCGTCGTCGGATGCACCAGCATTGTTTCTGCCGTGGGCGTCGTGGGCTCTAGCGTCACCACTGCCGGAGGCGTTGTCATTGACATGGACGCCGGCTCCTCACTCCGTACTTCCGCCACAAAACCTCGTACCGGCGTTTCGGCCTTATTATCCCTACGGACATTTTTTCTGCACTCAGGACAATGCCAGGCGGAGACTAACGGGCCCTTCGTAGGCAGGCCGACGCACACTCGGTGATAAGCGATGGCACATTTTGTGCACCTCGCTGTGTCAATTGCTGACAAAAATTTGCCGCATCCACCGCACTTCACCGGCATTTTTGCAAACAGCCTCAATACTCCCCAACTGTACACAGAGTTTGTTTACTTTTCAATCTGACGAAAGTTACAATACACCAAACTTTGACAGTATAACGTCGAGTAATATTTTGAAATTTTTGAGGGTATTTAATTATGTTTTGGAGATTTTGTATTCCAAGAATTATGCACTTCAGGAGGGCTAACAAGACCTCACCACACTGTATATTCTGTATTACGTTTCTATCCACTTTATTAAATACTTTTTATACACTTTACTGTCGTTATTTTATTTTTCCGCGAAAAATCAACAGACAACGATGTCACCAGTACAAACGTCAAAACGTCACTGATATGATCGTCACCTTAACATATCGTCATCGTAACATCACTATTTATTCATTGCGACTCTTTCAATTCAAAACATCTTTCTTATAAGTAACTTATAATTATTTATAATTGACATTATCGCATTTCGTTAAATATTGATTACTATAAGCTGCCATTTACTGGATACGTCTTTTATTGACTTGAGTGGCGGCTGGGAGTGTGTCGTTCTCGCTCTAATGTCTCGCTGATGGTGGCGCGTGTGTTGGATCATTTAGCTCCCTTCAAAATGGTTGAGCTGAATGGTGCTAATCCATGCGTCATGTTCGTGAACGGGCGCCGTCAGTAGAGACTGGTCATGTCTTAGCTGCCACGACTTATTTTAATTTTTGAATTGCTTTTTTTTTGGTAATCTTTTTATTACGGACGCTTTTACGTTTTGCATCGTTCTCACTTGTATAATTTCAAATGAATGAAGTAAACAATATTTTGTAATCATAATACGTTGATTTAAAAGAGTGTCCGTGGAGTTTCTTGCCCGTTCTTCTCCATAGGTTACTACGCTTTGGAATGAGCTACTAGCTTCATCTTTTTTAGTGACCGAACAACACATTTTTTTTTTTTTTTGTGTTGGAAATCATAAAATAACTTCTACCGCTCTGGGCGAAGCGGGAGGGTGTGTCAGACTCTTACTGACTAAAACCCACCCGTATTCTTTCCGTTGCCTGTGTTGCCAGGGGCCTCGGTGATAATTTCATGCATGTACTAGAAATATTTGCATGACTGATAAGTCGAATATAGTGAGACTAAAATTATTTTACCATGTTACTAAGTAAGTACCTATATTCTGGCAAATAAATAAATTTCATTTCAATAACTACTCCACCCCAACGTCATATTATAACGGCCGTAATGAAAATCCGTCATTTGACATTAAGTTATCAAAAACGCTCTGTATTTGGACAGCCGCTATTGTGTGATCGTTCACCGCTTCTTTTGAGAACCAATACTTTAGACAACTGAAGAATTGAACTGACTGTCAGTTTCACAGTTTTCAGTCAAAAAAAATCCAGTTTCACAGTTTCAGTTTTTCAGGCAATTTTAGACAGTTTTTAGTTTTGTTTTATGGTTGGAGTTGCACCTGTTGTGACTGGTTGTCGAAAATAAAAAATCGTGTGCCCGTAACTACCCCTTTATGCGCCCGATGTGAGTTTCTATAACTGCGCCCTTGAAAATTGTTCAAATATTACTCGGCTCTGACAATACAATATACAAAGTCTATGTAACTAAATCTATCATTCCAAAACGTTTTTTTTTAAAGAATAAGTTTTTAGTAGAATCTACAAACAATACTTAAATCGTAGCGACGTCAAACTGTACATTAAATATTTTTGAAAAACAGATATTGCATATTAATTGAAAATATAGTAGTAGTAGTTTTTAGATTTTTGTCTGTTTGTCTGAATGTATTTATACGTTCCAGCATCACACAAATTCAGTCTAGTGCAATGCGCGCTTGAGAACGGTCGCGCATCACTCTTCTCTACGAATTATAGTTATTAAATTCGCGCTTAGCGTCGCATTAGCCGTCACCGGCATGGGTTTCAAAAAACTCAAAGTCAATCTGCACCTCGAGCTAAACCGAGTCTAGAACGACCTTGTGAGTCGTTCTAGACTAGCTACGCCCTCGGTCCTACCAGCATTTAAGTCGAATTTAATGAAGAGTAACTGCGCCCGCAGATTTCCAGTTTAAACCCACATCAATGCAGTAATCCTTCAACCATGTACTTACTGAAACGATTCCATTGAAAAATTCTGTGAACCATAAGGTAATATGCAATCGAAAGACTAATTGAGTTGAAATACGCTGCTTGTGTTTTAAATTTTAATCATGATAAATAATCAGTTTAATATGGAAAGGAATTAAATCTACTCAATTTCTTCCCAAGCTACAGGTTTTCCTGTAGATAATTGAAATACAGTATCAGTATCAGTAGCTTTCAAAATATGTACGTACATGTAACTTTACCTTTAATTACGATCGATTCATGTACAGACAGCAGATCCAGAGCAGATAAACATTTAAGAATTACAAAAGATCACAGGGCCTTTTATTAATTAATATCAAAAACTGTAACAGAAAAAAAACATTGTTATAAACTCCTTCGCAGTCCACTTTTCAAAATTCGTGCAATGTAATTTCGAATGCTAGGTACAGTTGCCAGCAAAACACGTTACCACAAACTGTCAAATTTCCCCAAATGATTTTAAACCTTAAAATGTTCATAATTAAGTTCTAAATAGAATGAGAAATTTTTACAATTAATGGTAACTTGATGTGCTGGCGACTGTACTATCCAATTTTTTTTTTCTATATAAAGTTCATCATCCGTGATTTCTACCTACGTTGTCATGTAAACTTGTAAAGACCTTATAGCATATAAGCATAGAATATAGCTTATAGCGGTGGTTTTGACAGCCCCGTTGGTCTCATTGTCGCAAGTGCGACAAGAGCGTGGGGTCCTGGGTTCGATTCCCGGGTGGACAAAGTGTTATTGGGTTTTTGTATTAGGAATTTCTTAGTAACAGCCCGGATTGCCGTCTCATCGGACTCTGAGAGTGAGGGAAGAGAGAGGACACAGGTGTACTCTACACCTGTGTCTGCGGACACACATGTGCACTATAATATCTCCCGCGCCGAAGGCTGGTCTCCGCTGAGATCGGTCACCATGGCCGAAATTCGGTCTGGAGGACTATTTTTAAGTGCATGGAAGAAAAATATCTTTTTCCAAAAAAAAAACAACCGACTTCCAAAAAAGACACTACAAAGTGAAAAATAACTTTAATTTCAGAAGTTGGTGTCTTTGGATCTGTATTTTAGTTTTTTGCCACCGACTTTTTTATTTTTCACTTTTTAGCGGGTCAGTTTGTAATTTATCTAAGTTACAATAGCCTAATGTCAACTGCTTATCACCTTTTACAAAATATTGCTTTTCTTGATGCAGGGACGTTAATTGTTGAGGAGTTCTCCTGGTAAGAACCAGGAGAACTGCCACTCACCATATACATTGTGAAGAGCATAAATGGCTTAACAACCATATTAAAGTACCTAATCGAATCGCAACTCGTTAAATACATCTTATTAAGTAGTTCCGGTGGCCACCTGTAGTCATCATCATCAATTCCACTCCACCAAATGGTGCTTTCCGAGAGCAAATGCAGAAGTTACTATAAAAAAATACCTAAACCGCTATAGGTGTGCCTTTAAAATTTTAGGATTTCCCTCGATTTCCATGGGATCCCCTCATCAGATTATGACTTGGTGACAATGTGACCACCTCGGGAGCATACCCTTTCAAACAAAAAAAAAATCGGTCCACAATTGACGGAGAAAATCGGCGAACACACACAAAAATAAATATATATAGTTACCTAACAAGCATTCCATTAATTCAAGCAAATGTTAACAGTATTCAAAACAACTAAACATGACATTTCAAACAAATGGATCAACATGACTAAGCCTGTCTTCATTCCACCGCTTTAACGAGTCAGCAGAAATGTGTGAGGTATTACCACTGTCATTTTGTAGTCGGTATCACAACAATCAAAGAGCGCGGCCCAATTACAACGCGTATTACACGCTGGGAATCCATTGCTGTGTTTACTTGCTGGCGCAGATACAGTAATTTATGTGTCATGGGGAGGACATTGATTCGATGCACGCGACTAATTTGCCTGCCTGTACTTTTTTGTTACCGTACCTTTTTTTTTTTGTTATTGTTATTGACATTATTGAGAAAAAGTACTGTCGCATAAAAAAACGGCTAATTATTTTCCAGGCGACTAACAACTTAAAGGGCGACTAACTATTTGCTACTAAAAAAATAACTTGGCAGCGATTAAATATTATTTTTAAATCTAAATCACAAAAGTTATGTAGGTATTTTTTTTATTTAGTTCACACAATCAATATAGTAACCTCCTCATACAGTATAATACTAACAATATAAAACAAATGGTTTGTGGTTAGTATGATATTATTTACCGTTATTTGAATCATTTGGGTTAGGTTAGGTTAGAACAGTAACCATTAACCAGATCCTCTGTATTGTTGGTGACTAACTGAGACCAAAACAAAAACTTGATGCCAGTTTAAATTAAAACGAAGCTAACAACTGATTATCAAGCTACTACTTTCTACTTACAATTATTCTTCTATCGTGTAGCTGCAAATCTACTATATTTGCTACCAGCTTTAATATTTTTTTAATCCCAAATTCAGATTAATTTGTCGCCGCGTTAAATACATGCCAAAAAACTTGTCCAATAATTTGCATGAAAACTTTTGTACAGTAGTCTTCCAGAATGGTATTTTTTCCAATTATAAAGATTGTAACTATGTAGATAACCGCAATTTTATTTGGATCGATACTCAGCAATAAAAATAATACGACAGACTAACAATTTTTAATTTAATTGCTTCATCTATGGACACTCACGGAATGAAAAGGTTTAGCAATTTCAAAAACATTCCCTTCCCACTTAACACTTTTTCGAACGGTCAATTTTATTAGTCTTAGGCGGAAAAATACCACTGTGGCAGTAAATTTTGATATTGACCTAGAGTTGAACATCTTTATTATTTCGCTACTGCACAAACATTAGTATCTATTTAAAATAATCAAATTACAATAAACTAAGATGTAGCTTTTTTTTTAAATCTTTGTATTATCCAAATTACAAGATCTCAATGTCTTTCACCTTGTGAAGTTTACCTTCAAAAAGAGGGAAGCAAATGACTGAATCGTGTAATCAGTGGTTATTGCCCTAAAGGGAATTTCAGGTAACATTTGCACGTAATTACTTAGATATTCAGCCCTTGTAAAATTTCAACATTTGTATCTGTAATTTTTATGGTGTACATAATAAAGCGTATTCTATTCTATTATATATTCTTAGTGTTATGAAAGTGAGAATTTAATTGTATTCCAAGTGATTATAAGCAATTCCAGACTTGCTGTGTGCATGAGTAAACTATTATTCGTTTTGCTTAAGATAAACTTCATGATTATTATATTATTTCACCGTATCTGGCTCAACTGGAAGTGAAGCCTAGCATTAGAAGGCTGCTGGTGGCCTGCATTTATTACAATTTTTCTTCTACTCCTCTTTAAGACGCTGACAACACCTAAATCACGGTCACTGTCAGATTGCATAGAAAAGAAAGAGAAGCGCGATGACACAACGCTTGTAATTTATTGCAAAATATGAAGCAATTATCTATTTACTCAACATTGAGTTGAGTAATCGAACATAAAAACAACTACGAGTAAGTTCTGCATTCAAATAAGACGTTCTTGTTATTAAATACGTAACGTATGTTGATATTTAATGCAGATATTTTGGATTAGAACTCAAGGTAAGAGGTTAGTTTAACGTTAGTTTGTATCGAGATTTTTTTTCAAAACGTGTTTTGGTAACAACCAAAGTTCTGGGAAATATGTTCAAAATTAACATAATTATATTTTTTCCGCTACCACAAACTATACAGATTTGGCAATTTTTTTTCTTAAGAGGAGTCTATTTTGGTGAATTTTTTTTTTTTTTTTTTTTTTTTTTTTTTTTTTTTTTTTTTAGTTTTAGAAAAACGTTGCCCCACACTAGGAATTTCTTCCTGTATCGTGGGTGCGTTTACAAACATAGAATCTCACAAACACAAACACCCAGACCCGGAACAATTACTTGCAGATCATACAAATATTTGTTCCGTGCGGGGATCGAACCCGCGACACGCTGCGCAGCAGTCGATCGCTCAGCCATTACGCCAACCGTGTCGTCGAAATTGGGTCTTGTCAGCGCCGTAAATCATACATATTGTAGCGTGTGTGGAAGGATTTAAAACACTCATGACATTTCACACGTATAATTTAGTAAACGTATATAAAAACACCGAATCCTAAGAATAACAAAATGATAAATGATCGATTTTAAATAAAGAATAATTTAAAAATATAAATAATTATGGTATAAAGATTCCTCGTGCCAGAGCAGATTATTTAAGTGAAAATTTTGTTACACGTACCAGATTCAAAAGTTGAGCGCGCGAGCTAGAACTGAATGTTTAAAAAGTATTATCCCTAATGGTTGCAACCAGTTTTTCAGGAATACGCTTGAACGATGGGGTTATATGTTAATCTTAAAAAAACGTGGCGCTAAACTCTAAACCGTGGTCGTAATATATATACTGACTTAATCAGGAACGGGCTAACAAAACACTGATGAGCATTAGAAATCTACAGGTTTAAATTAAAATAACAATGAATAATGTTAATAATTAAAGAAATTATCTGGATCACAATCCCGAAGTGATGTAACGTAGACTTCAACGGAACTCCACGGGTTACTGAAATTCCGGTTGTTTGTTCCAGGAATTACGTCTTCTGATCTCACAGCTTTAACAGACGTTAAACAGTCTTAACCCAAATGTTACTTGGTTGGAGGATTAAAGAAAAAAAAACCAGTCAAAAAGCATGGCTTCATGAACTTCATTCTACAACAAAACACAAGCGAAGTCATCGAGCCACAAGTCTGAAGATAAAATGAGAATGAAAAAAAAAAAAATTTGCATACCAGTTCCTTGAGAGATAAACGCCTGACTCGATAGAGCAGACTCCTGACTGCACTTCTAATAATATATACCACATTGTTAGTGTGACAACATTTAAATGCGAATAAAAAAGACCGAGCACTATTATACAATAAAAAATTCAGTATTAGTGGACAAAATAAAAATATGACCGTCTAAAACGGAGCGCGACAAAGGAATGAGCCCAAAACAATTTTTTTGACAGACAAAATGAATTTTGAAAAAAAATCGATCATTCCAAAAGAAAAAAAACAATGATAGAACCGAACTTGCGAATAAGGTTGAATATGTGATGATTAGAAAAAAAAAAATCCTAGTTTTAAAAATTCTACATGTTAGAAAAGAATAACCTTTTTCACTTCACACTGTAAAAAATATTATTTCTTGTAGGTTGAACAGCCAGGGAAATTCATTGCTAAGCAACTTGATATCCTACGTCAATTTGCCATTTCATACAAAATTCAAATCACAACTGTCAAAGTATGACAGTTATGATTTTAACATTGTAACGTTACGATTGGCCGGAGGGCCAGTCGTAAGTCACGTTAAAAAAAAAGAGAGAAAGAAAATCTTAGACAGATGACAATTTATGATGAAACATTGACATGTTAAGGATAAAAATATTCTAAGATTTTACAACAAGAGAAAATTAATAATATAAAATACAGTTTTTAGTAAGTAGTAAGAAACAGTTCATTGTGGTTTTGCTTTTCAGCTGACATAATATGATTTCATGTTTGAAGCAAGGAAACAGTATAGAGATTATAACAAAGGTAAATTTATAAATATAACATAAAGATGTGGCTTTGTGTAGCAAAATACCACAACATGCGGACAATTTTAGTTGATAATCAATTTCCTTTTACAGGCTAAGCTACGCTTGCCGCGGTCGTTTCATGGATGGGAGACCATCCATTAGATAAAGAGACTTTTCCGTGCTTCGGAAAGGACGTTTTAATGTTACGTTCCCGGCTGTCATTTGTGGATCTTTGACAGTCGTTACGGGTCGTCAGAAACCCGAAAGTCTGACAACCAGTCTTAACAAGGGGTATCGCATTACCCAGTAACTGGGTTGTGGACGTCAGATAGGCAGTCGCTTTATGTAAAATACTGGTATTTCTCTGCATACAGTTAGACTGGAAGCCGGCCCAACATAGTTGGGACAAGGCTAGGCAGATGATGATGAGTCAATTTCCTTAAAACCTAGATAGAATCAGTTCCTTCAAAAAAAAGCTTGGACTTCTAGTGAAGCCTTGTCCCAACTATGTGTTAATACCTACAGCCTAGTGGCTGTAGGTATTAACACGACAAAACATAACATGATAATCGTATTTACGCCACGTTACAATCTAGAGAAACCAAATTAATACTTTGTGGACACAAATGACATCCCGTTTAAATTTTAAAGTGTTCCAAATTCAATTCAAAGTGACGTTATTTAGAAATATTTTATTTGCGGCTAAATGGCTAATTGCTCATATTTATAGTGCAAGACATAAATAAACAAATATCTACTTCATTAAAAAAGTTTCACGAATATTATTATTGCGGTTTTAGCATAAATGCTTACCTACAGGGTGTAAAAAGATCACAAAACCGTCATCTACGCATTCTATACCTACATCAAACTAATATAACTTTGTGCAAAAATTATTGCTGGGAAACGAATATTTTTGGTGTGAAAATTCGCTGTTTACGGTAGTGTACTGAAACGTACCTACGCAAAACATTGGTGCTTATGGTTACATGCAACAGCACAGAAATCGTAGGAGTATTTAAAGTTGAGTTATAACATTTAAAAAACCGGTCAAATGCGTGTCGGACCACGCACAATGAAGGGTCCCGTAGTTGAGCTGAATTTATCACAAAAACTAAACATTTTAGTTGAAAAACATGTTCTCCCATACATCGATATACGTCACGGTCAATTCTCTAACTGCAAATGTAAATTGGTCGAATATTACTTGTTAACTAATAAAGTCCACTTAGCTGTGATAGTTTTCCTTTTAATTTCATTATACATATATACATGATTTTTTTCACATATCCAAAAAACAATAATTTTGCTGGCTGGGCGGGACACTTGCCTCTAACAAAAAATAGCACTTTAAAGCTTAATATTACGTAAACGGAGCCCTGAACCGAAAACTGGTTTCACAGACCCGCAATATTTTTGAACGGCCTATCCTACACCATGGGATAGACGGGAAAAAATATCATCCCCACTTTACGTGCAATTCGTGGTGAAGCTTATTTTTTTTTTTTATTGTATGGCGTGATTAATATGTATACCCATGCTAAATTACAGCTTTCTAGTACTAAGAGTCTCTGAGCTAAGCCGGGGACAGACAGACAGACAGACAGATGGACATAGCGAAACGATAAGGGTTCCTTGTTGACTACGCAACCCTAAAAACGATACGAGAACCTGTTGTAAGAAACGTGAAAAAATGTGGAATCTGTCCTTCAATATTTCTGTAACCTGGAGCTTCCCATGTATGGAAAAAATATTATAATTACGGGATGAATAAGTGACTCTCGGTTTCGTTAAGGGTATTTTTACACTGTAGCGCGTACTTTATTACGCCGTTCGCCACAAGCCCGCACTCCTAAGGCCCCTCTACCGAGTCGTCGCTCGGCCCGCACCAGCGCCCGAGTCGGTGCCGCGCTGTCCCCACGCGCCACCAGGGGGGTAACATCACCTCTTGTAGCAGTATTATTATAATATTACTTCACAGTGGGAAAGTGATGGAGCTATACAGGACTTATAGCTTCATGTCTTTCTCACGCTAAAGTAATATTGAAATAATACTGCTATAACAATGCAATAATAATGACTAACTATTGTTCACCCTTCTTTGTGTTTACTCAGTTTACAATATAATTAGACAAGTACTAACGAAGTTTAATTGCTCCTTACCCTATAACATTGGTTAAAATCAAAGGGTTCAAACAGCACCGGAAGCGACCTTCAATCCGTTCCTAAACGTGCACTTGTTGTTATTGGTATAAGAACTGAAAAATGTAACGTAATTTTAACTGAGGAGTGTCTTTTCAAAAGGATTTATTTCTCTTATTTTTAAAGCTTTTTTAATACGGTTCGGTCCAAAAATTAATGACTTTCAATGATATTTTGGTACTAAAAAGCTTATTTCCTGGATAAAATTGACTTCCAAAAGAGCCTTCCGTGTCAAACAGGCTTATATATCCATGCTATTTTATCCTTTTAAATCCATAATCCATAATCGAATCAAAACAGCTTAATTCTATTATATAACTGTTTTGTTCTAATATTTACGGAACAAAAGGGCTTATATTTTTATTGTACACCCCTGTCACCTTTGATGCTTTTTTTACCCATTTTAGTTTCTGAATGGATACTTTCACTTATGTATGGCTTGTAAGGCCCTTGTCTAATTTAATGAAAAAAGAAAGATTGAGAAATGTCAACAGTCAGTGAGGGTACTTTTGTAGGTTGTTTTGCAGAGGGCTTGCGGACGGTGAGCAATGGGTAGCTCGCCGTCCGATAAGGACCAGGCCCGGGTCGACGGCGCGTTGTGTTCCATTCGCGCCTCAAAGAGATGTCAGCACAAGTGTAGGGATCCACTAGGGCCGATGCCTGCCGGGGTTTCGGGAAAGCTCGAAAGGGATACCGAGACCCCTGGCAACACAGGCAGCGGTAAGGACACGGGAGGGTTTTAGTCAGTAAGTGTGAGGTTTATAGGTCTCACATTAGTGCACTGGATTGGAGGATGCTACTATTTTGTTCACTTATTAAAACTCTTTAAAACTTGAAGACTATTTATTTTTCTTGCTGATCGTAATATCTGGATTCACAAAACACCTTCGGTGGGGCCAGAAGGGCCTCTCACCTTTTACTCAAAGGTTAAAATTGGTAGCACAGCTAAGGGCGTCCCATAGTGGGACTCGAACCTAGGCTTAGGGCGCTACCGGCTACTGAGCAAGTGGGGACTTGATAAATCTGTGAGTTATTATTAGGGACATTGTTTATGTTTACTTGCGCCGCGCGGGCGGGCGGGTTCAAGGGACGGGGGGAGTATTTAGTTACTTTGCTTCGCGGAGGTACTCGCCGTCGAGCACGGGATGTCGGTGTGTAGTGTTTTTTGCGATCTAACTTGACACTCTCTTGGAAGAGAGTGATGTCATCGTCTTTATCTGGTAGTGTATGTTTGGGGCGTCGGATGCGTGATATGTGTGAGGGTATCACGGATAGCTGCTGCCACTAGTGGGTTGGTGTGTGTGGTAGCAGAGTCGAAGAAGCGTTTACTTGCTTTTTTAAGAAATTGCCTGATGGTTGGCAGATTTAAATCGACATGTAACTGTTCATTGCGTATGTACCAGGGGCTGCCCGTGGCTTGTCGCATGAATCGATTTTGGAGGATTTGCATTTTCTTTATTTGTGACGGCTTGGCGTGTGCGAACACGACGCCGGCATAGGTCATGATGGGGCGTATGCACGTGGTGTAAATTCGCACCTTTGACTTAAGGGCTAATTTGCTACGTGAATTAACGAGAGAGTGGAGGCGACCGAGCGCAAAGAACGCACGGTTGCGTGCTATTCTTATGTGCTCGTTGAAATTTAGCTTATTATCGAGTGTTACCCCTAGATATTTGGTTTTCAGTTCCCATGGGATCTTTTGATCGGACATGGTGATAGGTCGGGTGCGGGTGTGTGCGAGGCTGTTTTTACCTTTTTTGACAAATAGAACAGCTGCACATTTTGATGGGTTAAGTTCGATCCAACATTTCATGAACCATTGCTCTAGAGCGTTGGCTGCTGATTGGAGGTGTCGGTGAATGTACTCAGTGCTGCGACTTGAGTAATAAATTGCAGTGTCATCTGCGAATAGGGCCAGTTGACATGACATGACATGGGGTGTTTGGGGATGTCGCTCGTGTAGAGCGAAAAGAGGGGGGGGGGGAGAGTACTGAGCCTTGGGGAACACCAGCTCGGATCGGATGAGGGGAGGACAGGGTCTCTCCTATGCGGTAGCGAAAGGTTCGATTTGACAGATAATCTCGTATGATGAGTACGAGACACGTTGACGAGGCACGTTAAGCGTGTATACGAGCTCGTAGCTTATAAATTAAGCCATTGTGCCAGACTCTGTCAAATGCCTTCGCTACATTAAAGAATAGAGCGCCGGTCATGTTACCACATTGGTATCCTGCACTTATGTGCTCGACTATGCGATGGACTTGGCGGACACAGCAGTGTTTGGTTCTAAATCCAAACTGTTCATCGGGTATGAGTTTATTGGATTCGGCAAAATCCATTAATCTTTTAAAAATTATGCGTTCGTAGATCTTCCCCATTGTCTTGAGGAGACTGATGGGTCTGTAACTAGACGGTTCGGCTTTAGGTTTGCCGGGTTTGTGGAAGCCTATTACTGTGGCTTCTTTCCATACTTGTGGAAAGAGATTGTTGCTCAACAAAGTGTTGAATATTGTTGTGAAAAGGACAATTAGTTGGGCTGGGAATAATTTGACCACTCGGTTATTAATGCCGTCGGCGCCCGGGGCTTTTCGGGATTTTAGGTTTTTAATAAGGGAGTGGACTTCATCAGGCGTAACTGGGGGGAGGGGATTATCTGGGTCCTCGATGGGGGGGAGGGCTGACCTGCGTTCGACCTCTGCGTTCACTATGTCGCAGTGTTTTAGGTCGAATGGCAGTGGACTTGGCGAGCATTGGGCTTCTAGGCTGTCGGCTAGGCATTCGGCTTTTTCTTCGTCCTCAAAGGCTAAGCTTTGATCAGGACGGAGGAGAGGGGGTATGTCTGTAACTGTATCGGACTTGAGTGTTTTGGTGAATTGCCAGAATGCTAAGTGGGAGGGGTCAATGGTGCTCATTCCATCGTTCGTCACGCATTATTTTGATGCGTGACTTGACTTCGCGCTGTAAGCGACGCATAAGAGTGCGGTTGTCGTCATTCGGAAAGGAGTCGTATGCTCGCATGGCTGCGTTCTTCCTAGTCAGCAGAGCACGCACATCGGCTGGCAGTTTCCAGCGATGGTCATCCATCACTGGTTCCCGCCGTGAACTTTCGTTCACTGCCGCTTGCACGTGACCCGTGAGCGAGTCGATCGCGCCCAGTGCGTCGGAGACTGAATCTATTTGTTCTGGTATTTTATCAAGGTGAACTGACGAGATAGATTTGAGGTGTTGTTCGACCTTGGTCCAGTCAGTTACTAATTTGGTTTGGGGGGGCTGACCAGGATCTTGAGGACCTGTGCGGGAAGTTAGCGCTAAGATAACTGGTCTATGGTCGGAGTCTAGTTCGTGTAGTGTTTCTATTGAATATAAACGTAAGTTAATATTCTTTAGCAACGCTATGTCGAGAATATCTGGATTTTGATTGATGTTACCGGGAAAGTGGGTGAACGTCATTGGTGCTATAATATCGAAGTTATATTTAGTGGATAGGCGTGAAAGCTCATTACCTCTAGGGTTTGTTATGCGAGAGTTCCAGATAGGACTTTTCGCATTTAAATCGCCTGCCAGAATGACAGTGCTGTCTAGGTTCATTAGTATATTGATATCATGATCTAGATCTATTTGGCTAGCAGCTGTTTTTAACGGTGACATATATGCCGATACTATTGTGACGGAGGGATGCCCGGTCATACCCAGTCGACAGATAGATGCCTCTATTTGCGAAAGTGGGGGTGTAATGATGGGTATGCAGTGTAGGGAATTTTTATAATAAATGAGGGTGCCACCCCCGTGTTTACTGGGTCTATCATTGCGAATTACGCGATAATTTGAAATTTTAGGTGTTCGGAGAGAGGGTTTAAGAAAGGTTTCTTGAATGAGAAATAGGTCAAGTTGATGATCGCGAAGGAAAGTCGCTATTTCATCACGTTGACCCTTGATGCTATTAGCATTAAAATAACCTATTTTAAGGGATCGAGGTTTGACCTCTGCTACTAGTGTTTAGTGAGTTCATTAGGGAGTGAAGTTGATGTAGAACGCGGACAAGTCGGAGTATTCCGACATGAGGGCCATATTAGCCTGTAGGTTTCCTTTTGCTGCTATGAGCTTAGCGTGAAGCTCGTTGCTGCGGGCTATGACGTGTAGGTTGAAAAAACGCACTAGCACATCAAATGTGCTAGGGCTGTACGGCGATGTCGTGCGGTGTCCCACAGGGATCGGTCCTGGGGCCGCATCTGTGGGACATCGGATACGACTGGGTGCTGCGCGCCGACCTCCCTAGCGGCGTCAGCGTAGTGTGCTACGCTGACGACACGTTGGTCCTGGCGCAGGGGAGGTCGCACCAGGCGGCAGCCGAATTAGCGGCACGCGGGGCTGCGACAATCGTCGAAAGGATCCGGCAATTGGGACTCGAGGTGGCCCTGCACAAGTCTGAGGCCATGTGTTTTCATGGTCCTCGGAACGCGCCACCGTTGGGGTCCCAAATAACGGTAGGAGGGGTTTCTATCGGCGTCGAGTCGACGATGAAGTACCTGGGACTCGTCCTCGACAGCCGGTGGAACTTCGTGGAGCATTTCCGACGTTTGGCTCCCAAACTGGAGCGGGCGGGTGCTGCATTGAAGCGGCTCCTGCCCAATCTAGGGGGTCCAAACGCCTCCTGCCGGAGGCTCTACGCGGGGGTCGTGCGGTCCATGGCCCTCTACGGGGCTCCTGTATGGGCACGCTCTCTGGCGCTGCGGCCAGCCCGCCGGTTGAGCGCGGCCCAAAGGGTCATGGCCATCCGGATGGTCCGAGGATACCGCACGGTCTCCTGTGAGGCAGCGAGCCTCCTTGCCGGATTGCCGCCAAGGGATCTGGAGGCAAAAGTCCTCGCGCACGTATGGGAGTGGCGCGAGGAGGTGAAACGCCGGGGCGTAAGGCCGCTGCCGCGAGAAATCGCGGCACAGCGGACGGAGCTCCGGCGGGATCTCATGGCGTCATGGAAAGTACGGTTGTCGCAACCCAGTGCTGGGCACGCCACGATTGCGGCGATAAGTCCCCTCTTTGAGGAGTGGCTGGAGAGGCACCACGGCGTCCTCACCTTCCGCCTGACGCAGGTCCTCACCGGACACGGCAGCTTCGGGAGGTTCCTGTGTCTGATAAGGCGGGAGGAAACGTCCGGGTGTCACCACTGTGTGGATCGCCCGGAGGACACGGTGGAGCATACGGTGGAGGTCTGCCCGGCTAGGGCAGAGCACCGCCGTGTCCTCGTGGAGGCGATCGGCGGCAGAGACCTCTCGCGTCCGGCCCTGGTTCAGGCCATGGTACGGAGCGAGAGGGCATGGGCAGCCGTCACCTCCTTCTGCGAAGCAGTAATGCTCGCGAAGGAGGAGGCGGGACGGTTGAGGGAAAGGCAAGTTTCGCGCCCTCTCGCCCCTAGCCGCCGCAGGAGACGCCCAGGGCGTCGGGAATCCCGGACGGATTTCCGGCCACCGTAGGCGCGGGCTTGCGGACGGTGAGCAATGGGTAGCTCACCGTCCGGTAAGGACCAGGCCCGGGTCGACGGCGCGTTGTATTCCACGCGCGCCTCAAAGAGATGTCGTCAGCACATAGTAGGGGTCCACTAGGGCCGATGCCTGCCGGGGTCGCGGGAAGGTACTTATGGGTCACCGAGGCCCCCGCAACACAGGCAACAAGAAGGAATACGGGTGGGTTTTAGTCAGTAAGAGTCTGACACACCCTCCCGCTCCGCCCAGAGCGGGAGAAGTTATTTGATGATTTACCACCCTCAAAAAAAAAAAAAAAAAGGGCTGTACGGCGCCGGAGCGGGTGCGTATGTTGGTACAGGCGCTCTTGGGGTTGTAGTAGCTGGCTTGGGGGCCTGCTTGGTTGGGGGCGCGGATGCGTGGGAAGGGGTTTGGTGCTGAGTCACAAATGAACCCGCTGGGGGTGAAATGGGGTGAGCCATTAGCTGGGGGATGCCTGATGGGGCTGCTTGCGCGGGCTTGAGTGCGGGGAACGTTTGCTCGTGATTGAGCTGGTTCAGGTTCCACGGCGAAGGTCTTTGTGGCCTTAATGATATAGGGAGTGAATTTCCCTGTGGTATCTTGGGACGTTGTTGGGGCTTTGAGCGCGGGGCTCGGGGGCATCCGCGGTAGCTCGCGGCATGTCCGACCTCGCCACAAAGGACTCAGCTAGGGGGTTCTGTACACAAGGACAGGTCCTTAGGACGCGCACAGTCCGCCGTTGCGTGATCACCTAGGCACTTGACGCACCTGGCTCGCGCGAAACAGTTACGCTGCGCATGTCCGTACAGCTGGCAGTTGTGACACTGTCCAGGAAAACGATTTTTAAAAGGCTTTTCGACCGTGAAGCCTGTCAGGCTGCAGATTGATTTTATATTAAGGATGGCTTTTCCGGCCTCTGAATTTTCGAGCACGACAATTATCATGTCGTAAGGTGCTCCATTACGACCGCGGTGCATGCGGTGAACTTCAATCACTGGATATTTTTGGAATAATATATCCTCTAGGAGATCATCGGTTTTGATTTCTTTAGGAATGCGCTTAATTACGCACCTAAATTGTTTATGTTCGCTGAGGGCGTAAGTGTGGAATGACACTTTACGCTCTCTCAGGAGTTTCGTCAGTGAACGGAAGTCAGCTGAGTTCTGGACTTGGACTTTGATTCCCACAGCTGTGGGGCGGGCGTGGGTATAGTTTATGCGCTCGCAAACTGCCCTATACTTATATGAATTTACATAGGGACAAGTAGCGGCGGTAGCGCCGTCTTGATGATTTTAAATTACCAACAAATTTTCATTAAGTAAAATAACGTTTACGATCGACTCTAGGTCCACCAATCAGAGACTGGCAGTGGTGGCTCAAGTTTCGGACTGCTCTGAACCTGACCTAGAGTCGCTCGCGATCATGACAAAGTTCCTAATAATCAATAGAATGTTTATACTAAAATGAACTTAAGGCTACGTGCTTATTACAGACATTTATACATTAAATATAGGTTTCTTATTGTTCTACGAGCGGGCGTCTTGCACAGTAAGAGTCTGAAACACCCTCCTGCTCCACCCAGAGCGAAAGAAGTTATTTGATAATTTCCCACACAAAAAAAGGTTATTTTACAGTCATCGTTTCGTTTAGATAATTTGTTTCAAATCCATCGAAAAGGTGTTTAAACTTGAGATATGGCTGAAATTGAAAATCTAGGTCTCTAACAAAAGTAATTCATAATTCAAAAAAGTGTTATACTAGTACAGATCAAAAAAGCTTATTTCCAACAGGTACCTACCTACTACGAGTAAACAAAATGGCTTAATTCTAAAAGTCCTTGTCAAAAATGTTTATTTCTAAGATACAGACTTGAAAATATATTTTTGTGGGTGTGGTAATAATCATGTCAATATTATGGAAACATAATTTTAAGATGCAATATGCATTCTATTCATTAAACCATAGCTTGTAGATTTTTTTAGAAGAATGATGTTAGTGATGAAATAAGTCATTTTTGAAAATACACTCCTCCTACTACTTACGAAAAGATTTGTCATGCGTGGATACAAAAACTACAACTAAATTCCAATATCACAACTGCACTAGGCATACAATTTGCGGCTGACTATCAGCTTGCCGACTTTGAGCTTCAAACCGCTTGCGCTTGCCTATAGCAAATTATTCTCCAATCTGTTAATCAACCGCTGCCAGAACAACTTGGCAATGCCGCAGACTACGCACTGTATGCGTAGTCTGAACGCTCAATTCTCAATAGTATCGGGCGCTTACTCAAGGCAAACAGTCATCTGCAAACTGTTTGCTATTTGCGGCGGCAGCCTAAGTTCGTATTGAGAGGCGGTTTCGCTACAGACGCTTACAGGATAATAATGAAGTCCTCCTGCATATCATGGTTAAAGTAACTATGATTTAACAGTTAATTTAGGCATTGGTTTATTGTCGATCATACACATTAACCTATACGGCATTCCCACTTCTGGGATTCAGGCCTCCTCTGTAATGCTGCGGTCCCACGGCCCGCTTTCTTACAGGCCAGATCGCACCAGGCCAGGCCGACAGGCCGTGGGAACCGTCGATCCGATGAGGCCTGTGGTGGGACTGTTTGGCTTTGGCCGCAACAGGTCTCAACAGGCGTGACCGCGCGCCAAGCCGTGACTGGCCTCGACAGGCCATGGGACCGCAGCCTTACGGGGAGTGGGCTTTAGTCCTCTACGCGAGCTCAGTGCAGGTGGACGTCACACACCTTCGATTTTTTTGTTGTATGACATGATGATTTCCTTGATGTTTTCTTTCACCGTTGTTAGTGTTCTGTAGTAAACAAGAAATCCCTTATAGTTTTGCCATGTCCGTCTGTCTGTCTGTCTGACCCCACTGTAGCTCAGAGACGCTTAGTACTAGAAAGCTGTAATTTGGCATAGGTATACATATTTATCACGCCAAATAAAGTGCTAAAATAAAATCTCGCTAAACTATTTTTTAGCGTACCTCCCTTGTACGTAATGTGGGGATGATATTTTTTTTTCTCGTCGTGTATCGTTGGGCCGTTCAAAAATATTGCAAATTTGTCAACACCACTTTTCGATTCAATAATCCACTTGCGTAATATTAAGCATTAAAGTGCTAATTTTTGTTAGAGTCAAGTGTCGTCCCCCCCCCCCCCCCCCCCCTCTGCCAGCTAAATGGTTGTTTATGGAGATGAGAAAAATATCATGGCAGTAGTACATATATTATATTATTGTTTAGATTATATAAATTAAAAGGAAAACTATTACGGCTAAGTAGGCTTTACAAGTTAACGAGTTGTAGTCGAACAACTTAAATTTGCAGTTGGAGAATTAACCATTTTTCAACTACAATGTTAAGTTTGTTTTCGGAATAAATTCGTCCCAAGTAATCCCAACTACGGAACCCTTCATTGTGCGTGGTCCGACATGCACTTGGCTGGGTTTTTTTTAACTATAGTCTGTTTTTTTAACAAACGAGTACTGAGTATGTCTCTCGCACATTTCCGATATTGATAGAGTGAGATGGGTCATTGGTCGGGGTGGGGCCAACGCCTTTGTTTTTTTCTTTGTTCTTTGACTATGTTGATTACGTGGCCCAATAGAAACACAGTCAAAATTTTCGGTACTCGTTTATTAAAAAAAACAGACTTGAGTAATAAAATGTACACTGAATTGATAGAAAATTGCTTTCCTCCACTTTATTGCCTCAGTTATAATATAGGTAGGGTATAACAGTGCATGTTTTTGTCTAACTACTACAGTCACTACGTCAGTTTGATTGCAGGAAACCTTAGTAGTACATATTAATTAGTTCATTACTACCACGTTGCGTGTATGTTCGAACATGCTTACCGATAAGATCATTGGTTCATTAATTACCTTTATAGCTCGTTAACCAGTCGTACTAATACTCGTAACAAACGAAGTGGAGACTTACTACTCTATCCAATATGTTGAGATACAAGCAGTATTCTATGAAAGTACTTATAGATAACTTTTATATACTTAATACATAGTATGGGGAAACTCAACTAACAGACTTATGATAGTTTGAGCACAAAACTGTGCATTCGAGCAATGTGCGATCTGAGAACAAGAGATAGCAGTGTACAATGTTTAAATCCCTCAAAATATTAACAATTCCATCATTGTATATTCTAGAAGATGCAACATTTGTCACATAAAAATCCAATACTTTTTACAAAACTATATCAAATACGTAGAGATCCTATATGTGCTCAATAAAAAAACGATTTATGTGCCAGGAAATGTAATGCTCTAATGCACAAAAGCTTGTTGGGAATAGCACCCAGAATATATAATAAGTTATTTTTAGTTGTTTCAAGGAGTCCCTTGAAACAACTAAAAATAGAGGAGACACGAGATTTAAGAAGAAATTATCACTTTTTCTAATGCATGTAGATGAATTTCTTAGTGACCATAATATAAATTTAAATTGACTAAGCCACGAATGTGTATATTGTGTAATTTGTTTATTGAATTTAATATTAATTAATCTAAACTATGTATCTTTCTGAATTTGTAAATACTTAATTTATTCAATTTATAATGTTTCTGAATTTAATTTTAATATTATTAAAACTACTGTAGCTACAAAATTTGTACGCCGCTGGCAAAACATACAGAGTCAACCGAGCAGTTACTGAAAACCAAATATATGTATCTGTGTTTAACGAATAAATATTCATCCATTCATTCATAGCTACGTAAAAAAACCTATTTGGTCTTACAGTAATACAGTACATTATAAGGCACGGGTCATCATTTTTCAAACAAAAACGGAACGAAAATTAATCACTGTACTTGTTTACTGAATTTCGTCAATTTCAGATAATCTAAAATCAATATTCTTCAAGATGTTCCTACTCAAAAATCGGTCTGTGATCATGGTTTGGCATTAAAAAAGTTTAAAATAAGTAAACAAACAAATGAATTAGTTTAATTTCGAACGTTTTGTCCCATTTAATTTTTGAATAATGACATATTTTAATCATTATGTACAAGTGTGTAGGTAGGTAATCTCAGGATTTAAACTAGCAGATACATCCACAAGGGAAATAAACTTGGATTTGTACTAGAATATCCTCGCATACGTGTACAGGGAAGTTAAATTATGATTAACTGGATGTGATCTGCATCGTCTGCATTAGAATCGATGATCCGTGGCCATCTCTCTCGGGACAGGTGTGTTTATAATCGCAGCTCGAAACTCGACCCAGAATATATGACACGTCGAATTTTATTAAAACACAGGTGTGTCAGAGACGACAAGCTAAACTTTCACAAAACACGATGTTCTATTATTGTTTACAGCACGTTTGGGCTTGTGGTAAGGAGTTTCTTAATCTTGATCAGTTATATGAATATCGTGTTCATGTAAGCAGGTTCTCTTATCCTTATTTCTGAAAAAAATCTTCAAATTGTTTTGTACAAGCTTGGAGTATTAATCCCAAAACTTATTTTTAGCTTAAGTATGATCTCGAGGTACAAGGCGAGGTAATAATAAATTTCCTATTAAATGGACTGCCCACCAGAAACTTATTCAAAATTGTTTGTACTAGTGTATTAATCCCAATAATTATTTTTCCCTAATTATTTCCTTGCAGGTAATAAAAATGTTCCTCATAAATGGGCTGTTTAACAAACACGTTTTGGTATATTGAAAATTGCAAGAAAATAGTCTCCACGAGTGATACCTACTTAAACGTATGCCTGGCACACCCTGGCAGTCAACTCCTCTAGGACCTTACTGACTGGTTTACATTATTACCAAAGCATGAACTATTCATATAAGTATTCATTTATAACAAAACATAAATATCACGCCTGTAAGGGGATTACAGGCGTGAAATTTATGTATTAAGCATAAACTATTCTCATAAGTATTCGTTTATAACAAAACATAAATATCACGCCTGTAAGGGGATTACAGGTGTGATATTTATGTTTTGTTATATACGAATACTTATAAGAATAGTTCATGCTTTCGTAATAATGGTAAGGGTTAGGTTAAGGTGGTACACCTCTACGTAACCCACATATTTCGGACAGTGCACATATTTCGTTAGTTATGTTTAAGTAAATATAGGTGTAATAGGGAGCGAGCCTATTGCCATCAACCGGGTACAAATCCAGACATCAGGCTCCTGATGGGATGCAAATTCCTGATGGAAAACCTAATAACCTAGAAATTAAACCCAGGACCTCATACTTAGCAGTAGCGCTTGCAGACACTAGACCAAAGAGGCATTCATGCCGATAAGAAATACAAGACTGTTGTAAAGAATAGACATGATCGATATCATTTATATTGTTTCTGTAATACCGAATCCTGATCGTTTCGCTGAACACATGTTCCCGTTTTGCCGAAAACATACAATTAGTTGGATCATTCTAGCGTTCGTTTGCGGTCACTGTTCTGACCGAGTTAAATTTGGAATGATTGGCACTCGAAACTAGTGCTCCTAACCTATCCTAAAGGCTTCTGTTCCGTTAAGATTTTTATATCGAAAAATTAGGTAATGCTTTAAACAGAGCATCAAAACCAAGGCGAAATGCTTTGCTTTCATATTATATTAATGACATCTAATCAATGGGAACATAAAATGACACCCCGTCCACTTAGGAAACTTTTTCTGTGCATACCTACTTCTTCTTTCTCAATCCATTTTCATCCACTTCTTGATTATGTCTTTTCTTCAGATTTTTGGCCATTAACTCTTCCAAACTTACAAGGTACTTACAAAATATAGGATTTTGTAATTTAAACAACTTGTTTAAACTGTGTTGTACTTTCTCAGTGTACAGTCAACCGTTTTAACAATTTGACATTGACAGCACCTTTAAGTCGTAGGTGCAAGCGATTTTCATAGTGCAAGTTTTACCACTGATTTGCAGTTGACTGTACCCAAATTTGATACCATGTCTGATCTCGGGCACCCTCTACCCGGTAGCTCCCAATTGTTCAATGGAACATGATTTCATCGGACAAAATAAGTTTTGTTTTTCTTATTTGTACTAATACTCGTAGAACATATATTATTTTTATTTCTCAAATTATTTTGTGGAACAAGGAAAACAAGACTTTTACAATTATCAAACTGGCCACTAGTAAATAATTATTTAGTGTTACTTGTCTTAGTTGGGCTTGTGGCTAAGTAATAACAGGCGCACGGGTCGATCGATCAGGTTAAGCTACGCTTGCCGCGGTTGGTGCGTGGATGGGTGACCAACTTTACATACCAAGACCCCTCCGTGCCTCGGAAAGCACGTTAAGCCGTTGGTCCCGGCTGTCATTTGTAGATCTTTGACAGTCGTTCCGAGTCGTCAGAAGCTCGACAGTCTGACAACCAGTCTTACCAAGGGGTATCGTGTTACCCAGTAACTGGGTTGTGGAGGTCAGATAGGCAGTCGCTCCATGTAAAATACTGGTATTCAGCTGTATCCGGTAAGACTGGAAGATGACCCCAACATAGTTGTCACAGTAGACTTGTCTTAGTGACTTGATTGTAGATGTGATTGTAGGTAGTCTCGTATTTGAAAACTGATGGTTTAAAAAAATATGCGAGGTTCATAAACTGGCCATTTGATTTGTTTTATATGTGATTGGCATTGTTTACGAACTGATGGTAGAATGCTCTGGGAGTCTTCAGTCACATCAGCTGAGGATTCGTCCATTTCTTCAGTTATACATGAATTATGTATTTTAGCAACATGTGTATTATGATGTGTCACTCACAATGACAAATATCTGTGTCAAACATCACATAGAACAATTTTAGAAATATTCAAGGTACTGTGACGTCACTAAGAAGTTAGCGCGTACACGACATATAGTTCTATAGTACAAATAAATTAAAAATTGTCTCATTTTGTCTGATGCCGTCATGTTCCATATAACAAATAGGAAGGCGTGTTATACTTGACTTGTTTTCGTTTAAGTGATCAATCACCTGTTTTCAGAAACTGTCATTCATCAACATGTCAAGGAATATTACGGATTCTATTCTTCAAATATTTCAAGACTTTTATTTGAAGGTTACCAGTTCAGATATTTTAACAATGTTTTGTATCGGTGAGCGACTAGAAAAAAAGTTTTAATCTGAATAAACTTTTTCCATTCAACTTTCCTTTTAGCACAGATTTTCTTTTAAAAGTACTTAACAAACCGTAATTAATGTTCACAGATAAACTTATAGTATCGACGATGCTAAGTTAAGTTTTTATCTTGCGTTTTCTTAATACTCGTAGTTATTTGTTTACCTATAAACAAGGACTAAGGTGGAATTTATTCACAGTGTCACGTTTTCTAGGAGTATAAGTACATTGTTAAATCTGCGCCCCAATTGCATAAAGGCTTGTGCAGATTGGCGCGATATCGCGGGCGCGACCGGCAGTGTCAGTCTGCACGAGCCTTAACACACTTTCTTTTACAATCCGAAGGATTTTAAGAGAAATTCCTAATCCATTGTTTCATATGTTTAAAAAATTAGTCTACTCGACGACGTTAATAACGCAAGGAAAGTTGTGGAATTATTAAAAAGAAAGACATTCCAATTGTTAGTGTATTACGCAATTACCGCACTGGGCCTAGACAAAATGACATTCCTTCGGCGATAACATTGATGGAAAATATATTGAATGGGAATGTATAGGACTAGCATAAGATACCGAAATGCTTACATTAATCTGGTTGTAAAGTGCTGCAGAAAAACGTAACGCTTTGAAAGCACACCACTTGTCTAGGATCTTCTTGTTACAATGCTTTTTTATTTTTGGGTGGAAATTATCAAATAACTTTTCCCGCTGTAAACGGAGCTCGGTGTATCAGAGTCTTACAGAATAAAACCCACCCGTGTTCCTTCCTATGCATGGATAGCCAGAGGCCACGGTATCCCTTTCGGACTTTCCCGTGACTCCGGCTAATCTTAAAATGACTAAACCATAAACACTTAAATATACACAAAATATTCCCACTTTGAACAAGTTAACTTCGTGGTATCACACACAAACTCCACAAGTGGAAAAGCTTTCAAGTCTTTTCAGCCTACTGAATGCGCTTTTGTTTAGCCAAACCAATCGATCCTTCTGTTACAAGTCAGTAGCGGTCGCGGGTAACGGGTTGCGGTCCCGTCCTGTGGGAAATTTAACCGGTGTTGTGCCGCGTCGCCCGTCAACCCGATACGAAAGTGCTCGTTTATTGTGCTTAAAAATAAACTACGTCAAAATAGTGGCTTTAAGTTACTGGGTATTGATTTCTCAGAAATGGATTAAGTTTGTTTGGTTGCGGATAAAAATAAAAATAAAACATTTTCTTTCGTAAAAAACACATACATAATAACATCATCTTGTGAACTCCGTTTCCTAGTATCTCGGGAACTGCATCGGCTTTTCAAGTGTGATGGTTTTAGAGACCGAGGTCATTGTGAGAAAGTATTTTTTTTCACCGAGACTTCTATGAACTAGTAGTGACTGAAAACTGCTTAAGTAACTCTATTAAATTCACTCTATTTCATAATTTTCGAAAACACGAGGGCATGTGTTTGTCTTATTATTAATCGATAGATTTTACATCGACATAAAATAAATCTTACTAATTATATTTTCTTAGCAAAAGTTTAATTTCTTCTTAGAAATTACAAAAATTGAAGAAGACATTTTCAAGACCCCCAAAGCGTTTTGGTCGTACGTAAAATCAAGAAACCAAATCAATGCTTATCCTTCCTTACTTAAATATAGAAATAGCACTTCAAGTATAGGAGAGGATATATGCAACATGTTTGGCGACTATTTCTATTCTAATTTTATCAGTATGGCAAGTAGTATTAACGGTGACGACGATCTTTCCAATGACCACGCGCAGGGTTCAAACATGCATTTGAGCGATATTGTTTCGGACATACATTCAGTCGAAGTTAATGAATTGGAAGTATTCCATCTACTTAAAGGAGTTGACTTATCTAAATCTGCAGGACCAGACAATATTCCACCAGTTTTTATACTCAACTGTGCCAAAAGTCTGACTCCTCCTCTTTCACTTCTGTTCAGGCGGTCCTTAAATTTAGGTGAGGTACCTACAATTTGGAAGTCGGCGTTAATCACTCCGATCCACAAAAAAGGGCCTAGAGACCTCGTGGAAAACTACAGGCCCATATCAAAACTATGCATTTTCGCTAAAATCCTTGAAAAAATAATATACAAGCAGCTTTATGCTTGTCTTAAACTAAGCATCAGTGACCGACAACATGGTTTCCTGCGAGGTCGGTCCACAACCACCAATCTCATTCTTTGTGGTGACTACTTGACTGAATGTATGGCTCATCGCACACAAGTAGATGTAATCTACACAGATTACAGCAAGTGTTTTGATCGCTTGGACCATGCTATACTTCTGCGTAAACTATTGGCTATAGGTATCAGTGGAAATCTCTTCAGGTGGTTCTCATCTTATGTGGCCAACAGATGTCAAACTGTTGTTCTTAATGGATACACATCGAGAACTATGATTAGCCCCTCAGGGATTCCACAGGGATCGCTTTTGGGACCCTTGTTATTCAACATCTTCATCAATGACGTCTCTTCATGTTTCTCAAACTCAAGAGTTCTTTTGTTTGCGGACGACATGAAGATTCTAAGCGAAATCAGAACTTATGAGGATGCTGAACGTCTCCAGCACGATCTGGACAGATTCCAAGAGTATTGTACGGCTAACCGCTTGGATCTAAATGTCTCGAAATGTTATACATGTACCTTCACTCGTAAACCGAAACCTATTCTTTACGATTACAAACTAGCCAGCACTTCAATAGCCAGAGTTAATACGATTAGGGACTTAGGGGTCACTTTTGACTCGAAACTTCTTTTTGACACACACATCGATAATATTATTAAAAAAGCTTCTAAGGCACTAGGTTTCATTTTGAGGATATCGGCTGATTTTAAAAATATCAAAACACTCAAAATTCTTTATTGTGCTTTTGTGCGCAGTCATCTCGAATATTGCTCACCAGTATGGAATCCTATTTATAATACGTACGTCAATCGCATCGAAGGTATTCAAAAGAAATGTTTAAGGTACATTCAGTTTAGATCCAAAACCTATTTGCCTAATTATTACAGCCGCTGCAGGAAGTTTCACATTCTTCCACTAATTGAGCGCAGAAAAATTGCCGACATGGTATTCTTGTTCAATTTGGCAAATGGTTCAACCGACTGTTCTGAATTGATGAGCAAAATTGGTCTGCGTGTTCCATCCTTTACCTTAAGGAATCATCAACCACTGTATGTTCCCTCTGTGCGGTGTATATATCGACAAAATTCTTTTATTATAAGAGCTAGCAGGGCATACAACTCGATGTGTCAGAGTGTTGATGATCTTGATTTATTCGCCACCAGTGTTCCTAAACTAAAAAAAGTACTGTGTAAACACTTCTTTGAAGATCACTAAAACCTGTTCACTCTTCTCTTGATTCTCTCCGAGTACTTACTTATTCTTACTTTCTCTTGCCTGTCTACTGTTTCTTGTGCTACCCTAATATTGTCAGTGAAAACTTTTAATTGGCTTTCTGTCACTAACTGTCAACTATCTGTATCCTAGCTGTAAGTTTTCTTAAGAAATAAAATAAAATAATAAAAAATAAAAAAACTTCTGCTAATGTTTTCCAAATTATATCCAGACTTTTATCATTATCCGTCAAATAATGAAACATATAAATATACCTACAGAATGAAGTCGTCTCGCATCCGTTTGTTAGTTGAATTTAACTGAAACGCAAACGCCCACGTTCACGTCTAGATTAAGATGTTAACGTCGGTTAATGCCGAAAAGCTTACTGTTGACATTCACCATCACTTATTTTACTCATTAAGTACTTAGAACATTTAAATAAGATACGCTGTGTAGATCTGTTTCTATTTTGCGTGTAGAGTGTACGCGGATGGTAATTATTTATGTTTTAGTGTAACGCACACATATTTGATCTCAGATAGAATTTCAATTACACATTTAAGTTACTTCGCTCTCACAAAAGTGACTTGGTAAGAGATGGTAAATTATTTTGGACAGTAATAGAAAACAGAAACCATTATTATTGCTAAATCACGTGCACAACGAAAGTTAATCTGATTTGAAAAGTTAGATTGACTTGTTTTTGTTTTTCGACGACTTTACTGTTAAATATCTTTAACTTTGTTCTCACTAACAGGGAGAACGAAGTGAAAGATGATGAAACGAAACCCAGAGACGGATGAAATTATAATATAATTTCATAATATCGTGAAACAATAATGTTAAAATTGTAAAGAACAATGTTGCTCGTGCACCAGATTTAATGCTCAATATCGTCAAAACCTCACGGGACTAACAGTGGTAGAGATATTTTTATCCGTATTTTGTAACAATTTATAGTATTCTATAGCAATTGCCCGCAGTTTCACTTGCATACTAGGAAAAATACTACATTAACCTGGATAAAAGTATCCTGTTTTAATCCAGGTCGTGGTCTACCTGTGTGCGAGACCTAATATACTCGTAAATCTGTTTATCCGTTCTCAAACTCAAATCATTTATTTCAATTAAACCATTTACAGGCACTTTTGACCTGTCAAGGAGTCGGTCAGTTAGAAATATGAAGCTAGTTGCCCATTCCAAAGCACCTATGGAGAAGAACGTGTAAAGAAACTCCATTTATTTATTTATTTAAACTTCTCACACACAATTAGGTACAAAGGCGGACTTAATGCCTTAGGCGTTATCTACCTGTCAACCAAGGGCAGTGAAGAGATAAGATGGCAGGCGCTCTGAGAGAAAATAAAAATAATGAAAAATATTAAAAGATAATGTGACTGTTCCTAATTTACCCTAGGCTGATAAAATTTTCGTTTTTCCTTATTCTGTTAATATGACTGTTTAGGTCGGTTCCCCCTTTTGGGGAAGAGCCGCACTTCGCCTCTCAGACTGGACACTCTCCCACCGACACAGTTTAAATGAATTCCAAACATGAAGAAGTCCAACGCCTTGTCTCATTAATAGAGCAAAAAAAAGAATTGAAATAAATAGTAAATATGATTTAGGAATTCATAGTTATGAATTCGGATGTGGTCTTAGAAAGACAATAAATAAGAGAGGAATGCTAAGTATATTATTATATAGATTTGTGAGTAACTCTTACGCTAGCGTAAGAGGTATTTGGTCAGGCATTACTCACACGATACTTTACATTTGTACTTGGAGTACGCAGAGCAATACTTCCATAAAGTGACGCAAGCGGCTTTTCAGCGGCATTACGTCGGCATCATGCTCTTTTGGAGACATGGTCCCTAGCAGTTCTTTCGAACTGATAAACGTGACGAAGCGGCTTTCCCTACGGCAACCATGCGGTTCCTTGTCTAACAATGGGGCGGCTAGTTCCAGCGGCATTGCGTCGGCATCATGCTCTTAAGGAGACATGGTCCCTATCAGTCCTTGGACTGGATATGAGATAGATGTGGTTTCCCGAACCCCTGGAAGTTTACCCTTTGCACAACAAGCATATCTACAAGACACGTGTTCATATCAGTCTAAGCGAATTATTGGTTTGTGATAAAGAATACAACATTCAAGAATTACTAGATAATAAGAGTTGAGAATCGAAACTCAAGAATTATTAATTAATAGAGCTGAGGATCAACTCTCTTAAAGATCTATAGACAGCCCCAAAGCGCCCACCTTTCATCACTTCCTAGTGTTTGGGCTGGGAAGAAGAAGTGACGCAACAAACTCCCCAGCAACACGTCTCTGTCTGTTTAGTTACAAGAACTTTAATTACACTATCAGACTACGATAAATATTATAATGAAAGACTCACCCAGTCTTTGCAACAAACTCAGACACACACTACATTAAGTACTAAATTAGTCTAATCGGGGCTTTAACCCAACTATAACTTATACTCGCTATCTAGCGACAGCCCACTCGGACATGGCCCTTGATATTTACCAAGAATCCTAACTTAACTCGCCTAGACTCGAGCGTCCGTATCTTTCCGTGGTCTTAAATCGCCTTGTTGCATTCGTCTTGGATAGTTAGGACAAGGAGGGATTTCAAGTAAACAATGTCGATATAAAATAAGTTTTTATTGATTTTATTTTTATTACTTTTCTTTTGATTATGAAAGTTAGAAGACATGTCAGTAATACAAAAGGGACACGTAACGCTTGCGTTGGGGAATACGAGTATATTACTCTAAGTTACGTTAATAGATATCTTTACAATAACTACAGACCCACCCCAAGTGACGTGGGACTGCTTTACAGCAGCTGACAGCGTCATGCGTGTATTGTTAGACCTGAACGCATAGGACCACTAAGGACACTGCTACGATTCTAACAAGCTACGTTCCCTAAGCTCTAGTTATGTCTTACTCAATCCTAAGGCAGAGTACTGCGAAGTTCAACTGTCATTGAGCGAGACACGTTTCAGTAATCACTGGGCGCGTACTAATGTAATGGACCCCTTATAACGGCCTGCTCACCCGTTACTAAGACAATACAAAACTTGCACAAGCGTACCGCATCGTCAGTCGGTAGTAGAATTCTTCACGATTGCTCCTGCTGTACGCCGAAGTGGTTATTCCAAATCGTCACTTCTCATTTCCTTAACCTTCCCCATTTAGAGGATGTTTTCAATGTAATCGGCAACCGTGTGACTGCGTCGAACAACGGAGCGTTTCTATCTCGGCATCCAAATATCGTGTCTCGCTAATGATAATTTATGAGAGGCCCGAAAGCCGGATGTAGTTTAACGAGACACAATTCCTAGCGTTCCTTAGAACGAACTATCAATCCAGTTTATGTGACTTTGTGAAGCCTAACCCCTTTGCATGAAAATGTACATACATCATGAGCAATGTTAAATATCCCGCAGTTAGTCAGTCCATAGGGATAAGGTAACCATCACTAGCACTTGGTTGGTTCGTGTTCGTAGACAACTACAAAGTAGCATTATAGCTCAAACTGGCCCTAACGAGTTGCGAGTATTAATTCGGTTTAGTCATCCATAAGCGGTGTGACTGCCGTAAGTGTCATGTCTTGGTTGTGGTTGTCTATAGTCTGTTGGTAGAGTAGTCTACCGTCTCTTGGTAAAAGTCACACCCAATGGAAGGCTTTCTCCGAGTCCCTAGAATCAAAC
This sequence comes from Atethmia centrago, assembly GCA_905333075.3. NCBI lineage: Eukaryota > Metazoa > Arthropoda > Insecta > Lepidoptera > Noctuidae > Atethmia > Atethmia centrago. The sequence goes on along the minus strand of HG995374.1, from coordinate 20,120,873 downwards.
GCTAGTATAGGATGCCTCGATCGTCATAGAAAGGAATAAGGAGGAAGAGAATAGTAAACACTCACCCAATCATTCACAGATACACTCACTGAGATTCGCGCGCCTTACACACAACTTACATTATACTTGACTAATATAAAAAAAATCATTTAAATTCTTGTAATCATCCTACAGGCGTAAATCTTACTGTTTTGGAAATCTTATTTATCTAATCATCTGAATCAGAATTTATATGTATTTTTTCTAAAAAAAATTTTTTAATATTGTAAAGTCGAATTTGCCCTATGTCGCTTAGTAAATTTTGCTTTTCAAGCGTCGAATATATATACAAATTCAAGGAAAAGAGATACATAATTGAGATGACTCTACACTATTGCATTGACACTCTTTTAAATTATATTGTTGATTGATGTTAATTGTAGAACTAAATGTGAGGTCGATGTAAAAAACGCGTGCACAATACAGCAAAAAAATAAATTAAATAAAAAACAATTTCAAAATAAAATAATTCATTAAAAGCGGAGGCAGCAAAGAGATGAACAGTCCCAACTGACGGCGCCAGTGACATACCCGGCGCGCGCACATGATGCGGCACCATTTAGCTTAACCATTTTGAAGGGAGCTAAATGATCCAACACACGCTCCATCATCAGCGAGACATCTGAGTGAGCAGGACATACTGTCAGCTGCCAGGGCACATTCAAGTCAATGAAAGAAATATTAAACGATAAATAGTAGCTCTATTATACATACTACTCATACATAGTACTCACACCTGTGCTATGCAATTATATAATACAAAGGAGATTGAATTTATACAATGCAAAGATAGCCTTACTGTTCTGCAGCTCCAACAGTATTTTCAAATGTTAATTAATCAATTAGTTGTGGTTGTGGAGCAGGACCAGCATTGAGCCAAGCATTTTTATCAGTGATATAATCCCCCAACTTATAATATGCCCATTTTTGGTTGGAAAATTATCAAATAACTTCTCCCACTCTGGGCGGAGCGGGAGGGTGGGCAAGTCTCTTACTGACTAAAACCCACCCGTGTTCCTGCCATTGCCTTTGTGTTGCCAGGGGCCACGGTATTCCTTTCGGACTTTCCCGCGATCCGGCGCTAGTGGACCCCTACACTTGTGCTGACATCTCTTTGAGGCGCGCATGAAATACAACGCGCCGTCGTCGACCCGGGCCTGGTCCTTATTGGACGGTAAGCTACCCATTGCTCACCGTCCGCAAGCCCGCGCCTACGGTGGCCGGGAATCTGCCTGGGATTCCCGACGCCCAGGGCAGACGCCCTGGGCGTCGGCACGACCTGGTGACCATGCGGCAGCTAGGGGCGTGAAGGCGCGAACTTTGCCTCTCCTTCACCCGTTCCGCCTCCTTCTTCGCGAGCATTACTGCTTCGGAAAAGGAGGTGCCGACTTCACATGCCCTCTCGCTCCGTACCATGGACTGGACCAGGGCCGAACGCGAGAGGTCGCCGCCACCGATCGCCTCCGCGAGGATACGGTGGTGCCACGCCCAAGCCGGGCAGACCTCCACCGTATGCTCTACAGTGCCTCTCGCCTTATCTGGAACAGGAACCTCCCGAAGCAGCCGTGTCCGGTTGAGGACCTGCGTCAGGCGCAAGGAGAGGACGCCGAGGAGCCTATCTAGCCACTCCTCAAAGAGGGGATTTATCGCCGCAATTTTGGCTTGCCCAGCACTTTTTTTTCTTTTTGGTTAGGAAATTATCAAAAAACTTCTCCCGCTCTGGGCGGAGCAGTACGGTGTGTCAGAGTCTTACTGACTAAAACCCAACCGTATTTCTTCTGTTGCATGTGTGGGCAGTGCCCAGCACTGGGTTGCAACAATCGCACTCTCCATGTCGCCATGAGATCCCGCCGGAGCCCTGTCCGCTGTGTGTGTGTGATTTCTCGCGGTAGCGGAGTTACGACCCGGCGGCGGCGTTTCGCCTCCTCGTGCCACTCTCATATGTGCGCGAGGCCTTTTGCTTCCAGATCCCATGGCGGCAATCCGGTAAGTCGGCTCGCCGCCTCACCGGAGACCGTGCGATATCCCTGGACCAGCCGGATGGCCATGACCCTTTGGGACGCGTTCAACCGGCGGGCTGACCGCCGCGTCAAGGAACGCGCCTGCACAGGTGCCCCGTAAAGAACCATGGTCTGCACGACCCCCGCGTAGAGCCTCCGGCAGGAGGCGTTTGGACCCCTAGATTGGGCAGGAGCCGCTTCAAGGCAGTATTGGCCCGCTCCAGTCTGGGAGCCAAACGTCGGAAATGCTCTGACGTTCCACCGGCTGTCGAGGACGAGTCCCAGTCACATCTTATAATATGCCTGCCGTTAAAAGCGTGATCGAGTAACAAACATACTTTCCACATTTAAGAAGGATTCTACGTCGTGTAGTTTTAATTTCATTTGACCCTGGGCTATAACCCCAAAGCACCTCTAACAATAGCAACTATAGAAACAAATACCCAAAAACAACACCCAGAACCAGTGATAGCATCAAATCATAAATCAAGCATACTCGTAATACACGGTCTCACCGATCATATAATTAATACATTTTCATATAACAAATTGTTTTCACTTCCTCCACAGAGGACTAAAAGGCATACATAAATTGTAGCCTTAATCATTTGACTATGGGTAAAGCCCTTATAGTTAGTATGAGGGCTTTAATTTTGTGATATTACAAAGGTAAATTTACGAGAATTTGACCGCAACGTAGTGGAGGACACGGTAAACAATAGCTCGGTATGGCAAATAAAATCTGATTGGTAGTGCAGTTATCCATTGCATCTATTCTTTTAATAATGCAAGGTCTGTGTAAGCAAATTAGTTTTTCACTTTGATTTGGTTTTTAGGTTTTTATTATTGTTTACGTTTGATTTATTTTGTTATGCACAGGTCCTTCACTTTTACTGTATAATTTTAGTATAATTATGTTTAAACTCCGTCTGGTGGGACCCTGGTGACCTGCTATACAGGTTTTGCTAGTGTAGACGCCAGTCTCTCACAAACTTTGTATCGTAGTTTTGCTAGTGCAGACGCCAGTCACTCAAAAACTTTGTATCGTAGTTTTCCTAGTGCAGACGCCAGTCTCTCACAAACTTTGTATCGTAGTTTTGCTAGTGCAGACACCAGTCTCTCACAAACTTTGTATCGTAGTTTTGCTAGTGCAGACGCCAGTCTCTCACAAACTTTGTATCGTAGTTTTGCTAGTGCAGACGCCAGTCTCTCACAAACTTTGTATCGTAGTTCTGCTAGTGCAGACGCCAGTCTCTCACAAACTTTGTATCGTAGTTTTTAAGCTTGTATTATATCATCATCTGCCTAGCCTTTTCCCAACTACGTTGGGGTCGGCTTCCAGTCTAACCGGATGCAACTGAATACCAGTATTTTACATGGAGCGATTGCCTATCTGACCTCCAAAGCCCAGTTACTGGGTAACACGATACCCCTTGTTAAGACTGGTTGTCAGACTTTCATGCTTCTGACTACCCGTAACGACCGTAAAGATCTACAAATAACAGCCGGGACCAACGGCTTTACGTGTTTTCTGAGGCACGGAGGGGTCTTGGTATGTAAAGATGGTCACCCATCCACGGACCAACCGCGACAAGCGTAGCTGAACCTGATCGATCTATTCGTGCGGCTGTTATTACTTAGCCACAAGCCCCACACAAGCTTGTTTTAATATTTATTATGTCATTGTTTGTGAATAAAAAACTAGGAAGATTTGCAGAAAAAATACGTTGCTTTCATGCTGGTCAGGTACAGTTTTTCAATTATTATTTTATTGCAATTCTATATAATGTATTTGTAGTTAATTTACTTAGTCACTGCGCAAGCATGTGAAAATTATGCTGCTATGTATCTGCAACCAGATTAAAAACCTCACGATAGCTTATTTATTCTGAATTCTCTTAGATAGCAGATGCAATGTTGCTTCTGATATTATTGTAATTACGAATATACTGTCGACTTGTTTTATTTTTATTGTTGATTTAGCGTCTAAATTCATATCATACCGTATGTTGATGGCAATGATTTGTAATCGAAACCCTAATGTTTCGACCCTGTACCATTTTTAGGGATCTGTACCTCAAAAGAAATATATGGAACTATTATAGGATCACTTCGTTGTCCGTCTGTCTGTCTGTCTACCAGTCTGCCAAGACCCTTTTCTCAGGTACGCGTGGAGGTATCAAGTTGAAATAAAATAAAATAAGCTCTATGGTGCTTTGGAACTCTAAAAAAAGGTCTCACAGCACGAGTAAAATAGTCCAAAAATTATTAGTTTGTAGTTTTATAACATTTTTTTTGCGATTACAAACTTATATTTGTAGTTGGAAAATTGACCGTAACGTATATCGATGTATGGGAGAACATGTTTTTCAACTACAATGTTAAGTTTGTTTTTGGGATAAATTCATCCCAAATGGAACCTTTCATTGTGTGTGGTCTGACACGCACTAGGTCGGTTTTTTAATCTTTAAAATATCTTGCCAACTAACCAATAGTGCAAACTATATGTAATTACTTAATCTTCATTTAAATTCCACTAAAGTTCACATATTTACCTAAGTAAGGACTGCTTCCTTAGCCTTGTGGTCGCAAGCGCACTGAACATGAGGTCCTGCGGGTTCGATTCCCGGGTCGGTAATAATAATAATTTATTGAGGTACATAAAGATTTTGTAGTACATGAGGGACTTAAAAAGTATGCATTATTATATGGTGTAGGTACAACGAATCGTTGGGTGAATCGCTGCTCTCCTAGCTAGATTAAAGGCTCCTACATACTGGCGCGACTTGTCGCGCGACGCGTCGCGTCACAAAGGCACCGCTTGTAGCGCTACACGCGGTGTCTTTGTGTCGCGTCGCGTCGCTCGACAAGTCGCGCCAGTATGTAGGAGCCTTAATGAGTAATCTGTATTAAGGAGAGAAAGTTTCAACTCCCAATTTGAGTATCACAATAATCATTTAAAACAAAAATCTTAAAATTAAAAATTAATAAAATTAAATTAAAGAAATTTAAAAAATACAACAAAAAAATCTTAAAATTGAATGAGTGCTGCTGTGGTGAGTAGAGCGCTTGCGTGTATCTGTGTATGAATATGTGGGTGTGAGCGTGTGTGTGTGCAGTTTAATAAAATGAAATAGGGTTACTTTCATAGTGTCGGTCAAAGTAGTATTGGGTTTTTCCATCTGGAATTTCTCAGTAGCAGCCCGGAGTCTGGATTTGTGCCCGGTTGATGGCAATGGGCTCGTCCCCTTTACATGGAACTTAAACATATCTGGCGAAATGTAGTGGTTCTATAGGTACACCTCTGCCCAAACCTTCGGGGATTACAGGCGTGATGTTATGCTATGTACCTAAGTTCATCTTTAAATAATTTCTCACACATTAATGAAGTCTGGAAATGTTTTGCATTCAAACTAGCTAGAGAATTGTTTTCAATAAAATTGCTTTGAGAGTTCCAACGAAAACAAAGAAAACGTTTTCGTTCATTTACATAATATTGAATTAACTTCGTTATGTAGTTATTATGTTTGTAGTGCAATGTCGTGGACAACTACCAAATAACACGTAGGTATTTTTTAATAATAATGTGGACTTGGCGATATTTTGTAGGCACCGGTCAAATCCAATTTAAAGTCGAATGATTAATATTCACTGGAGTAATCTGACATGTGCTAGCTGTCACTTTGTGTAATAAAATGGTCTGTCATATTCATTGTATTTTAGACTTTTACATTATTAGTATATATTTATTTTACACTTAAATACATCGATTAAACTAATCGATCACCATTACAATGACTAAAAATTAAACTTTCATTCCTTTAGTTGCTTAATCTTATTTTTTAGATTTTGTTAAAAATAAAAAAATAAAAATATATACGTATATAAAAGCCTTTCAAAATATTTTCTAGCAAGAGAATTTTACTTAGATAGTGTAACATGTAAAACGTAATATTAATATCAAGCAATAGACAAAATTGTCGAACTTTTATTGCTTGATTACGAGGCTTTTGGCTACTTTGTTCGTGTGTATTTTTTTATGTATTGTTCGTTTTTTTGTGCAGAATTAAAAAATAAACTTTATTTTTTTCTTCTTTATTAAGTACATTTACATTTTTTTCTATATTCGCGTTATTGTGAACGTTCAAATGCCAATCTGACGTCATAGAGCGTGTATAACTCAACTTAGTTATGACGACACGAGAAGACTTAATATTATTGTTGGCATATGAAAACCTTCACCATATTGAGCATGACGCCACGGCGGCCGCTGCTGGAGGTGTACCTCACAATTTATAACGTAACGATATTATCGTGGACGTCCACGGCATCACGATAACACAGGGAAGTAAAATATTTGGAAATATATGAAGACGCTTTTTTCCATCCCCGATAACGTTTCCATACATTTTATGGATGTGGACTTTGACATTATAAAAGCGCACATTATCAAGACTTTCCATACAAACCAAGCCTGTCACCGTTTACTCGAACTACGACACAAAAGACATTTAATATTTAATGATGATGACCAATAATTTAGGCAGAAAAATGTGACACTCGCGAGAGTTATTAGTTCACTTTACAGTGTACATTACAGTTTTGTCTTGTAAAGTAAATGGTACTAAATCACCCATCTGGCTCTGTATGATAGACTTGTGTTTGCACAGAGCTGACATTTATGCGCTAGTCGCTGTTGCCCGCAACTTCATCTCCGTGTATTTTATCATTTTTACCAGGGTAAAAAGTAGCGTATGTGGTTCTCTATGGCCCAGGCTACCTATGTTTTGAATTTCATAACGATTGGTTCAGTTGTTTACTGTCCAACGATACCCCACAATATGGGGTAGACGAGAAAAAAAAGCACTTTGTCGGCGTGATTAATATATACATATACCTATACCAAATTACAGCTTTCTAGTACTAAGCGTCTCTGAGCTACAGCGGGGACAGACAGACAGACAGACGGAAAGGGCGAAACTATGAGGTTCCTTGTTTACTACGGAACCCCAAAAAACGGCCAAGTGCGTGTCAGATCACGCACAAAGAAGAGATCCGTAGTTGGGAATGTTGGGATGAATTGGGCGCACGATTGGAGAGACTTATGCCCAGCTGTGGGCAAAAACAAAGTGAACATTGTAGTTGTAAAATATGTTTTCCCGTACATCGATATACGTCACGGTTAATTTTCCAACTGCAAATTTAAGTTGGCCGATTATTACTCGTTAACTTGTAAAGCCTACTTAGCTGTGATAGTTTTCCTTTTAATTTTATTATTTATATACTGAGTTTTTATTTTATTATGTATGAATTGACTCTAACAAAAAAATTCACTTTAAAGCATAATATTACGCATACGGATCTCGGAATCGAAAAACAGTTTTTCAAGATTTTGTATTACCACTTTATCGGCGTGATTAATATGACCTACCTGTCAAATTACAGCTTTCTAGTACCACTTTATCGGCGTGATTAATATGACCTACCTGTCAAATTACAGCTTTCTAGTACTAAGCGTCTCTGAGCTATACTGGGGACAGACAGACAGACAGATGAACAGACAGACGGACATGGCAACACGAAACCTGGGCGTACAGATGGTATCTGAGCTGACATTCCGCAAACACATAGTTGAGATGTGCGGTAGGGCTTTCCAAATCTCGTTAACATTAAACATTAACTAAACTAAGTTAAACCTAAAAAAGGCCCTCGACGCATTGTACCGAGGATGCTAGCGGCATTTCCTCGCTGAATTGCAGTGCTGATGAGTTGCGCGAGAAAGCCGCCAGCTTTCGGTCACCAGTTACATCAACTAGACGTTTCGCGATTTCCGCAAATAACTTATGCGCACTGGGATCCCACGGACCGAGCGTATCGACGCCAAAGGGCACAAAGTTGTACTCTCAGCCAAGGCTATATTTAATAATTTTCAGATTTTTGGCATTTTCTGCCGCTGCACCCGCTTTAGAAGTAACCCGTTGGAGGTGGTGCCAGTGTGTTTACACAGGTAGCGTCCCACACAAGCATCCGTCCCAAACTCCATGGAACCAAAGACACACCTTTCCATCAGGTCTTTTGCCATCATCTCTGACAATGCCAGTCGGCTTAAGAAGAGCAGGCACATTGATGATGGCAAGAAACCGGCGGATTATGTCATTATTTGAACCGGTACTTTAATTTATTTATCTATTCATTTATTATCTCATGTAAACCAATTAGTTAATCTTAGTTTATTTTTACTTATTTATCTGCCACTCTATTACCAATCTTTATAATATAATTTTCTTTTTTTAATTAATTTTATTCGATTCTTGATTTGTATGTTATATTGCTAGATGTATGCTTTGTTTTTACACTATTTTTAATCAGCCATAATTCTAAATTAATTGTCGTAATATAAAATAATGTAATGTAATGTTAATTCATAATATAAAGTACATGTGGTATTAGCCTGTAACTGATTGTTGTACTTATAAAATAATGTATAATATCGTGTACTTTTAAATTAAATTTGTAAACCATCTTAAGCTAACCTATTCTGCCGGGGTCGCGGGAAGCTACAAAAGGGTTACCGAGTCGGAGGCCCCTGCCCAACAGAAGGGACACGGGTGGGTTTTAGTCAGTAAGAGTCTGCCAAATAACTTCTCCCGCTCTGGGCGGAGCGGGAGGCTCCGCCCAGAGCGGGAGAAGTTATTTGGCAATTTCACACACAAAAAAAAAAAAATTGGCTAGGCTATTAATAAATAAATAAACACTGCAGTGGTGAAAGTTTTGTATAATGCACTTGTGAGGTGTCACTAGAAACAAGTGCAGGTCATTTGGAATCCATATGAAGGGAAATACAGCCTCAAACAAAAAATTAAAACAAATTTGCTAGATTTCTTTATCTTAAACAGTACGGGATTTTTTCCTTTTATCCCCTGATGTACCCGAGTCTGTTCGTTTTGGGCATAGTTGGGTACACCAGGCTGGCAGTAAGAAAGGACGTGGCGCTGATCAAGTACGTGGCTCAGGTACTGCTAGGGTTGCTGCACCACCCGGAGGTGCTGGAAGCCTTGCGGCTGCGCGCGCGCCCAGTTTGTTATACGTGCCAGCGGCTAGGACTAACCGTCTCAAGTTTACCCCTATGTCACGAGCCGCACATATTGTTAACATTATATATAGATAGAGGATATATTTCGGCAAATCTGCCGAGATTTATTCAAATGGCACAAATAATAATTTAAAGAGGTCTGTTATTAAACTTTGTCATGTTTGTAGTGAAGTTGTTATATTGGTATTTAATTATTTGTAATTTTGCTTACTTATATTTTGTAAATCTGTGTAGTCACTGTGACTTATAAAATCTCTTGGATGAGTCTGTAAAGGTGTTATAATTGTGTTTTAAATAAATCAATTATAAACTATCTGTGTGCCAACTTTAATACAAATCCGTTCAGCCGTTTTCGCGTGATTGAGTAACAAACATCGAAACATACAAACTTTCACATTTATAATACTACGAACTGCACCCCGCGGTTTCACTCGCATAAGTCTCGATCCCGTAGGAATATTGGAATGAAAAGTATCTTATGTGCTAATTCAGGTCATGGTCTACCTATGTGTCAAATTTCATCCAAATCCGTTCAGCGGTTTTAGTATGAAAGCGTAACAAATAAACTTACTTTCGCATTAATAATATTAAGTAAGGATATTATAGTAAAATGGTAGTCGTTACGGGTAATAAAAATCATCTAACTAAACAGTTCAATCTATGTAGGTATGTTGTAAAACAATTGGATTGAGTCAGATCAGGTCACACCAATCAAAACACCCACTGACAACAGGCCACATCTGGGCCTCAAGTCTGCTATTAAGGCTCCTACATACTGGCGCGACTTGTCGCGCGACGCGTCGCGACACAAAGACACCGCTTGTAGCGCTACACGCGGTGTCTTTGTGTCGCGTCGCGTGTCGCGCCTGTTTGAAGGAGCCTTTATAATAGTGTCAGAATGGTCTATCATTATAATTGTTGATTTTGACAAGTTTGGTAAGCTACTAATATAATGGCGTCATTAATGAGGATCGGAATAGACCATTCTGACACTATTGTAACAGCAGACTTGAGGCCCTGGTTAAAGGAAAACCCGACCCAAAAATATTTGTGAAAAGGTTAGAAAGGTAATGTTATAAAAGGACGAAGTCTCCTTAATTTAATTTCGGTCCCAACAGACGTGTTAATAGGTTAATACACGTTATCCAGTCAGACGGAACCAATTATCAGCAAAACCTTTAGAGGAGTACTCAACCATTCAATCGGATAGTTGACTAATCAGTGATAAATGAAGCGTCAAGACTTCCACTAAAGAGAATTAGAAAGAAATAATGGACTTTGTGAGCGACGTAATTAATTAGGAAGTAATAGGTCGGGAGTAAGTACAAGTAGAGCAGTGGTGGCCCAGTGGTAACGGCCGTGACTTACAACTTGTACGTCGTAGGTTCGAACCCGGACAGGCGCTTTACTTTGTGTAAATTATTTCATCACCATTGCTCTCAAAAACGGTGAAGGTAAACATCGTGAGGAAACCGGCATGTCCTAGAACAAAAATTCGAAGACATGTGACATCTACCAACCCGCACTGGGCCCGCGTGGTGGATTACGGCCCACTCCCTCTCACAGAGAGGAGGCCTGTGTCCCAGCAGTGGGAACATTATAGGCTGATTATGTAAGTACAATATTAATGGGATTTCCTTCTTTATAAAGCTTTTTATCTCGCGACAAATCTTATCATGTATCCACTTATTACTCACTTATTAATTAAGTGTGTGGCATGAATAAAATATGAATCAGGCTCCCGTTAATGAAATTTGTGCATGCGCTGAATAATTTGTTATAATAAACTCTTGTATAAATCTTTGTGGAGTTCGAACACGTTGTTGTTAAATCACTTTGGGGAACAGTTTTGTAATTGTTATTAACTTGTAGTGAATTGAGAAGGGTTAATTACTACGTGGAATGTGGAATGTAATAGGTATCCTATTAATAATAACTAGGGAGGTTAAGTGATCTCTGTTTTGTGGGACTGTGGGTTTATCTAATAAGCTTTATAGGTATTTGTTAGAACCGCTTTAGTAGAGGTAAAGACCTGCCGGGGTCATGGAAAAGTCCGGAAGGGATACCGGCAACACAGGCAACGAGAGGAACACGGGTGGGTTTTAGTCAGTAAGAGTCTGACACACCCTCCCGCTCCGCCCAGAGCGGGAGAAGTTATTTGCAAAAAGGTAAAAAAGAGGAAAGCTATATATAAATATCGGAAATACGTAAGTCACTCGTTTGACTAATCGGGACGCCAGCACCACCAAGTGGCGCTCGACAGAGTCTACAACATAACGCTCGACCGGAGTTAAGTGCAGTCTGTGGGAGGCGGTCAAAGAGTGAACACATTTAGAAACTGTCGTGCGTTCCGTATAGTTATGTCGTGTACCTACAGTGTGTGCTATTGTGATTATTTGATCGTAAATTATAATTTGATTTAAACTGCAAACGGTTTTTCTATTGTGCATTAACCAACACTTTCCATTGTACGCCTACAGTAGTTAAAATATGGCTGATGAGAACGAGCGATACGTACCTTTTCCGTCATTTATATATGTTTTGTTGGTGATGTTAAAATAAATAAAACACTTTTTAAAAGTAATATTTATAAAATCAGCCAAGTACGTGTCGGGATGAATTTATCCCAGGGTGGTAGACCTTTATAGCAGAACTAATGATGTCATAATATTATCTTAAATAACAGCGGATAGCTAACACTTCATTTCGTAGAAAATCGTTTGGCAAACACTCATTTATCATACATTCAAAACTCATAATTTTGTAAGTTAGAATCATCTTTAGGCATATATTTCAATAAAAAATAAAAAAGTAGAACCATCATAACGCAGAAAGTTCACAGTCAGAATCGTCTTTGGCATACATCTCATTAGATAGTTATTAAAAGGCAGAACTATCATATTATCTCAGAAAGTTTACAGTTAGAATCATCTTTAGGCATATCGATAATAATTGAGACTCATCTATCACATTACAGAAAATTCATAGTTAGAATAATTTTGTATTTCTTACCATAATGATAAAATTGATTGAACACACAACATGCATGCGGCAAGCATGCAGCATGCAGCATGCAAGTGGGCATGCAACAGGCATGGTTTCTGTCACGACTCTGGCGGTGCGGGACTCCGGTGGTCCCACGCGAGCTTATCGTAGCAGATGGTTTTAACGCTCACCGCCGAGGCTGAGGCTGCAGTGGTAACCTCCTCCTCGGCTCACAGGCCAACTCGCCCCTCCGCGCCTACGCGGGCTTAAATTACACTCTAGGGGTAGGGCAGATGTAGGGGTCCACTAGGGCCGATGCCTGCCGGGGTCGCGGGAAGGTACTTATGGGTCACCGAGTCCCCTGGCAACACAGGCAACAGGAAGGAATACGGGTGGATTTTAGTCAGTAAGAGTCTGACACACCCTCACGCTCAAAAAAAAAAGGGGTAGGGCAGACAAGACTACGTGGAGTCGGTTTTGCAGCGATTCGTTTCTGTCACTAACTTTTGTAGCACAACATATTGACTTTGTAAGACAATATTTTAATTTGAAAATATTTATTTACATAACCAAATTACAAGATGATTATTAACATTAACTAAATTAAATTAAAACTAAGTTAAGCCTAAACAAGGCCCTCGAGGTATTGTACCGAGGATGCTGATGGCATTTCCTCGCTGAATTGCAATGCTCATGCGTTGCGGGAGAAAGCCGCCAGCTTTTCGGTCACCAATTCATCACATCAACTAGACGTTTCGCGATTTCCGAAAATAACTTATGCGCACTGGGACCCCACGGACCAAGGGTCTCGACGCCACAGGGCCCAAAGTTGTACTCTCTGGTCTCTCTCTATATGTATTTTAATTTTAATTTAAGGTTAAAAATGCTATTTTAAAGAAATGGCAATATCCTAACAAATTATTCCAAATGAAATTCTGCCATCTTCAGAGTATGCCATATAAGTGAAATTGTACCAAATAATCGTTGCTCTAAATAAACGTTATGCTAAATGAAACTATGCGGAATTTTAACTTTGCCAATTATGCCAAATAAAATTCTGCCATCTTAAAAGTATGCTATTGTAAATTCGTACATATAAACATTCAACAATAATTATATTAAATAATTTTTATGCCTTAAAAATATTTGTTTAAAGAAGATTATACGAAGTCTGTAGTGTGTCCACACGGTGGAGCATACGGTGGAGGTCTGCCCGGCTTGGGCAGAGCACCGTCGTGTCCTCGTGGAGGCGATCGGCGACAGAGATCTCTCTCGTCCGGCCCTGGTTCAGGCCATGGTACGGAGCGAGAGGGCATGGGCAGCCGTCACCTCCTTCTGCTAAGCAGTAATACTCGCGAAGGAGGAGGCGGGACGGTCGAGGGAAAGGCTAATTTTGCGCCCTCTCGCCCCTAGCCGCCGCATTAATGCCCTGGGCGTCGGGAATCCCGGGTGGATTTCCGGCGACCGCAGGCGCGGGCTTGCGGACGGTGAGCAATGGGTAGCTCACCGTCCGGTAAGGACCAGGCCCGGGTCGACACACTATGGGAAAGCCGTCTCAAAACCGTTTCACATGAAAGTCGTCGTTATGGAATAAAAATAATAAATTAATTTAGTCTAATAAATAAGCTTTCTATTCGCAATTTTTTTTTTTTTGTTTTTCATAAAATCATAATGTATTATAAATACCTAGGCATCAAAGCTAACTAAACGTAATTTTGACGCAATACGTTACTGCAATTCAACGCCACATTACTCGAAAGTTTTTTATATAAATGTACAAGTATTATACATTTTTGGAATACTTATAATCTCCTTATAATGTTTAATAATTAATATTATATATATTGCATTTATAAAATAAAATTAACCAATATAGTTAAAGATGATATGTTTTAGGGTATTTTTTTTAACGAGACATTTACCCTTTGCCGCTACTTGCCGCTGTCGAGATATTTATTGTATTAAGATCTTTATACTTTAGTTTACGCAAGAAGAAAAAAAAATTTGCACATACTTGCACTTTTTCTGACACAGTGCCTAAACCTAGCCAAAGCCAAAACATATCGCGAGATAAAAATTATATTTTTTTTCAGGTTCTTTTTATTTCTCATAAAATCATTTGTTATGTAGTAAGGTCAAATGATAAACAGTTCATTAGAGTGATAATTATTATTAATAGTTCTTTGTGGTTTTGATACAGTTTTGACCACCTTACTTGATAAAATATGGTCACTTATCTATTAGGGTCGAAATAAAAACAGGTTGGTTATGGAAAGAGTGCAAATTATTAGTATCTTATCTTTTTGCACATAGCACTATTTCATAGGCCTATAAAAGCATTGTGAGCCCTGAAACATTCACAGTTGTTGGTCAAACATTCAGTTGCTCTAAAAAGCAGTTAATACCATATTTTCAACTATTTGCAAAGTTGACTAATTTGAATAATGGGTGAATTTGTTTGTAGTAAACGAGTGTTGTGCAATTTGTTGATAAATGGGTATAATATAGAAGACTACTTACAAGAAAATTTCAATTTGTCACCAGAGGATATGGCTACTGTGGTCTCCGCCATTTAAAGAAACTTGGTATCTAAATGTAACGAACACTGGAGAAATGCATCTCGGATGAAAGACCGCTTTGAAAGTAAGAACGTCAGCTGGTTAGATGGTCAATTTCGTGTTCCACTAGAGTGTCGGGTCACGGTTAATGACCCTAATATGCCTGGAAGTAGTGGCGGCAGAACCTCAAAACCATACGAAGAATCTTCAGAAGAAAAAAAAAACGAAAAAGACATGGAATTAATACAAGAGTACGGATTGGACTGTGTGCTCAATGCATATGCTCAGGAGTTACGGTCTATGGGTGAGCCGGAGGAGGCCGCAATCGTTAATATTATACATTGGCCGTGCCCAGGATGCACCAACCCGACGATTGCTCTTTCCCCCGAACGTATTCGAAGGGAACCCACATCAGGCACACGAGGAGGTTTTCTGCACCCACCCCAACACTACATGCTTGGATTAGGAGTATGGAGATGATCTTACATATTTCTTATAACTTGTCTTTTGAAAAGTGGTCAGCTACTACACCGGAAAATAAAATTAACAAAGACGAAAAGAAAAAATTGGTACAAAAGCGGTTTAGGGAGGAAATGGGACTGCATGTCGATAAACCTCGACAAGGCACTGGAAATAGTAATGACGGAAACACAACTCGGAGATTTTTTCAGAATTACTCTTGCTCTGCAGACATTACAGGTGTAGACGTAGAACTTGTCATGGAAAGTACGGTTGTGTCATGGAAAGTACGGTTGTCGCAACCCAGTGCTGGGCACGCCACGATTGCGGCGATAAGTCCCCTCTTTGAGGAGTGGCTGGAGAGGCGCCACGGCGTCCTCACCTTCCGCCTGACGCAGGTCCTCACCGGACACGGCAGTTTCGGGAGGTTCCTGTGTCGGATAAGGCGGGAGGACGTCCGGGTGTCACCACTGTGTGGATCGCCCGGAGGACACGGTGGAGCATACGGTGGAGGTCTGCCCGGCTTGGGCAGAGCACCGCCGTGTCCTCGTGGAGGCGATCGGCGGCAGAGACCTCTCGCGTCCGGCCCTGGTTCAGGCCATGGTACGGAGCGAGAGGGCATGGGCAGCCGTCACCTCCTTCTGCGAAGCAGTAATGCTCGCGAAGGAGGAGGCGGGACGGTTGAGGGAAAGGCACGTTTCGCGCCCTCTCGCCCCTAGCCACCGCAGGAGACGACCAGGGCGTCGGGAATCCCGGGAGGATTTCCGGCCACCGTAGGCGCGGGCTTGCGGACTGTGAGCAATGGGTAGCTCACCGTCCGGTAAGGACCAGGCCCGGGTCGACGGCGCGTCGTATTCCACGCGCACCTCAAAGAGATGTCGTCAGCACAAAGTAGGGGTCCACTAGGGCCAATGCCTGCCGGGGTCGCGGAAAGGTACTTATGGGTCACCGAGGCCCCCGCAACACAGGCAACAGGAAGGAATACGGGTGGGTTTTAGTCAGTAAGAGTCTGACACACCCTCCCGCTCCGCCCAGAGCGGGAGAAGTTATTTGATGATTTCCCACCCAAAAAAAAAAAAAAAAAAGACGTAGAACTTATAAAACGAATGTACATACTCGTAATACTACAAACTATGTCATCTGGAATGGCTATTAATTCAAAAAAGTTTGGTGAATACGCTTATAGTACAGCCCAACTGTACGTAAATATTTATAATTGGTATTATATGCCTTCCTCCGTGCATAAAATACTTATTCACGGAGAAAAAATCATTGAGTACTATGCTATTTTACCTATCGGACAATTGTCCGAAGACGCGCAAGAATCCTAAGGATTACAAAAAGTTTAGATTTCATCATTCTAGAAAGTGTTCAAGAGCGGCTACCAATGAAGACGTGTTCCATACCTTATTGTACACTTCTGATCCATAAATATCAAGTTTGAGAAATACCTCAGAAACAATATCGAAAGAACTTTTAAATGAAGCCATGGCCCTGCTTGCTATCAACGAAAATCTGTAGGAACTTCCTGAATTTTGTATTTTATTTTTCTCGTTTGTTTTAATTATTCCATTTTAAGTAAATTTACACAACTATTTTAAGTAAATTTAAAATTAAGACCATTTTTGTTTTTTTTGTTCTTAATAAACAAAACTTAAAAAAATACATGCATTATAGCATGTATTTTTTTAAGTTTTATTTTTTTTAATTAAATTTTAAACATATTTTTCAAAATTAAAATTATTTACACTAAACTTTATACATTCAAGAATATGTGTGCAAAATTACAGCTCAATTAGTTTTGAAACAACTGA
Organism: Atethmia centrago; assembly: GCA_905333075.3. Taxonomy (NCBI): domain Eukaryota; kingdom Metazoa; phylum Arthropoda; class Insecta; order Lepidoptera; family Noctuidae; genus Atethmia; species Atethmia centrago. Next base: position 20,103,925 of record HG995374.1, on the reverse strand, counting down.
GATACGGAGTTTTGAGATGAAACATACGCGATTTTCCCATAGTGCGACGGCGCGTTGTATTCCACGCGCGCCTCAAAGAGATGTCGTCAGCACAAGTGTAGGGGTCCACTAGGGCCGATGCCAGCCGGGGTCGCGGGAAGGTACTAAAGGGTTACTGAGGCCCCTGGCAACACAGGCAACGGAAGGAATACGGGTCGGTTTTAGTCAGTAATAGTCTGACACACCCTCCCGCTCCGCCCAGAGCGGGAGAAGTTATTTGATGATTTCCAACCCAAAAAAAAAGTGTGTTAAGCCAAAAAAATATTCGGAGCATCAAGGTTCTGCCAGATAGAGGGAACCCTTTATCCCAAGAACAAAATTAACATTGGGTTTGAAAAACATTATAGTATATATATTTGAAATGCTCATAATAAGTCCTTTCATTAGATATGGCACACGATACAGTTTCCAAACATTTATTTTTCTTTTTTTTTCCCCCAAAAATCCTCCCAAATCCAAAATTCATTTATTACGCAAATAAAATATTTTAGGTAGCTGGTGGTACACCACGCACCTGACCTTTCTGAAGAACATCACCAATAAGGTATATATTATTTCCTCCTGGGGCCTCTCCTCCCGGCGTTTCCACTCGCATCTGCCTTCTAAATACCTTTGAATCGACTTCCGTGTGAGCAGCATACTATTCCTTTTCATAACAAGATGTAAGTAAAATAATAAAAGGCAGCCTCCGCTCTCAAATTTTCATCACACATAATTATAATTATTACTTACATGCCAACAATCAGAGACACGTTTTCTCATTGCTAAGCAAAGTCAGGTCAGTGTACTCAACATGGGGAAACTCATTTAAGAATTCCGGAGGGTTTCAAAGACATATATTTAACGATCTAGCAAGTCGTAAGAAGCTCGCATTGCAAACAAGTAACAGTATAAAACAAGCTTACAGGCACTGAAATATTTTCACTTAACATCATACTATTTCTATCGTTGACATAAGGTCGTAAATGCAACAGCACAAATCATGAGATTCCGAGCACAATCGTAAAGTAACTAGAAATAGAGCATTTCTGAAATATACGGGAATAAAGGAGTTTAAAGTTTTCAATGGAACGCGATAATGGCTAGATAGGATGAAATGCGACTGTCTATATGGGTTTCCGGAGCGTTATGTAGTTTATACGGAAAACCCAGGTAGACACTATATTTTTAGAGAATAAAAACTGATATTTTTATCACAGCACAGACCCAATTAAAATAAAATGTAGCAGGTCTGTTCGCAGACGTCAATTAACTATAATGAAGCATATTATTAAAGTATTCTATCCCCCTCCGAACGAACTCCGGTCCGCTGTTTGACCCACCGTTACCCACTCGGGGCATGATAAATGATCCAAACTGACATAAAACAATATGAAAGTGATAAATGTTCGCGATAATTATTCGACCAGCTAACACATAAGCGCACAAGCTGACCCTTGAGCATATGTCCTTCAAAATGTATTGAACTTTCTGCATAGAATACGATACATTGACCTAATAATGTCAAACTAATTTGTTGTTCTAAAGCGCAAAATCCTATGAAAAACTAACTGTTGATATTCATTCTTCAATGCTAACAACACTATCAAACAATACAAGATAAAACTCAATACAAAGTTAGCATTTACATTATAAAGTCGTTTGACGCTTCAGTTCGCCGGCAGCCTCAACTAGCGATGTCAATATTTATCAAAGATCAGCACCAATATTTCGGAGTTTGACGGCAAATCTAATTCGCGTCTGAAGACGCCACTGACTGCGAGTAATGGTGTTCACGCTCGTTAGCTCTCCCTTGCCACGAACTCTATAAGTAATCCGATTTCATTGGTAGTTCCGACAAATTTGCGGTCCGTTGAATCTATGCCGCACGCCCGGCAATGGGCTACCATGCACCTAACCGACGATGGATTAACACCCGTCTCTCTCTCACGTAGAACGGATGAAAAGGATGTAGCGTGGTGATTAAAGAGGTCGTTTTCTGTTACGATATGTGTGTAAGTTCTTGGAGTCCGTCCAGCACAAACATGTTTTTGTTAATTTGCTTATGTAGCTGGACCACGACGTGCGCGAACGGATCAAAAACGTTTGATACCCAAAACAGATTTGGGACTAAGTGTGATTTCCGTAAATTGAATGAAGATTGGAGGCAGGTGGTTTATTCATGAGGGGTTCCGTTCGTGTGCCGCGTTACAGAAATCGCTAATTTCATTCCGAATCAGTTTTAAATTATTTTGCATTTTAAAACAAACGTGAATTTTATTTTAATGCAATGGATTAGTTTTTGTGTCAATTGTTTCGTAGTTGGTATTTCAATAACTACACTGTTTTACTCCCAAATTGATGATGATTTTGCAATTATTATGTTTTTTCAATACAAAATTTGCTAAAAAAAATATTTTAATAAAAGTTTGTGTTGAACTATTCCAGTTATTCGCAGCTGCAGTCAGCATGTTTCAATATATTGGTCCACAGAAAATAAATGAAACCGTTAGTTGACATAACACAATGAAACTGCGTTGTATGCGCTATGCTATAGAGTACTGCGCTTCAATAAAGGTTTTTAATCTGTTTCGTTTGAGAAATCGTTATTTGATGTATTTTAATTAAATCTATGTTCTATGTGAGAGGGTTTGGTTTCCGTGGACCATTGTGTGTCGGCCATGGCAGCCGTTTGATGATTAATTCAACCAGCCCACCCATCATCAACATCTGTGACAACATGTGACAACATCATCATGAACATCTGTGAAGGATCTGGGTGCCCCGAGGGTTTCTGTTGTAATCTGGGCGAAGCCTGTGCATTCAAAGAGCACATGCGTAACGGTTTCCTCTGCCTCCATGCAAGCCCTGCACAGAGAGCTGTCCGTTATGCCTATTGTGTGGAAGTGTTTGTTTAGCGAACACTGTCCCGTGATGGTCCCCGTCAACAGGCGCAGGCCGGTCCTGTCCAGCCGTAATAACCGCCTGGTTAACTTACTATTCAAGGATGGCATAGCCTCCTTCCCCTGCCTCTTCTGCCGTCGAGGGCCACCAGCTCTCCACTTGTGTGTGAGTGAGCTCCTCTAACCACCTGCGTAGTTGGTTGATGGGGGTAGGTAAGATTGGTTTGGGTCCGCAGACTGATGTGCCGGATGCTCTCATGGCTAGTTCGTCAGCTGCGTCGATACCCAGCGATCCGCTGTGTCCTTTTATCCATTGCAGTGCCACTGTGTTGCGGTTGAATACCGTTATACGTTCTAGTGCATTGTGACATTCTTGCGTTAGTCTCGAGATACCGTATTTTTTCCCTAAGGATTGGAGAACTGAGGCGCTGTTGGAGAGTATACGTATACCTATACGTATACTCTCAATTAATCAACTATCCATTACTATCTATTAATATCTATTCATAATATTATTATAAATTGAAGTCGCTCTTCGTATCTGTCTGTGTGACCGCATTGGAAACAGTGCGTATTTTGTACGTATAATGCTATACGTACAAACTTCTAATATTGAAACAAATAATAAAGAAATCTCTGTTTTGTCAAGTCGCAAAAAACCGTGCGAAACAGGAGCGGGTCGCTAGTATAACTAGAAAACAAGAAATATGTACAATAATTAAAATATAACGATTTTTAGGGTTCCATACCTCAAAAAGAACAAACGGAACTCTTATAGGATCACTCGTGTGTCTGTCCGTCTGTCATAGCCGATTTGCTCCGACTCTACTAGACCGATTAAGATGAAATTTGGTACACCTATGAATTTTTCTGTGACCCAAACACAGATGTTTAACGTAAATAAAGAAAGTTTGTATTTAAGGGTAACTTTTGAGGGGCAAATTAGAAAATTAAAAAAAAAGTTTTTCAAACTGTACCGTGTGACATATTGAATGAAAGGGCTTGTTGTGAGGGTCTCAAATATAAATGCTTTTTCAAAGTTGTTAAATGTATAGTTTTAAAGTTATTTAACAAAATAGATGAAAACTGAAAAAATACTGAAAATAATACTTTACTTATAGATTACAGTAGACCTATAAAAAGTCTATAGTGTTAGGTAAATCTATCAATATTGTGCGTTCAAACTTACATTTGTAGTTGGAATGTATGGGAGAAAATTTTTGTTGGGATAAAAACATGTTAGATAACATTTCCATTGTACGGAACCTTCACCACGCGTGTTCAACTCGCACTTGCCCAGTTTTTTTAAATATTTATTTCGTTACAAAAAGCATATCCTTCAACCCATATCGGTAAATGTACCGTTCCTGCCTATATATTTATTTCCCTCATTTCATCAACATAGATACTAAGATCTAGATGGGTTAATATATATCTGAGTACTCAATCAGGCACGTGGAAATTGAAGGATTATGTCAATGGTGCGTGAAACTCAGAGATTAACCTATTCGCACGAGTGACTGGATTATAATAGAGCCTTGTGTACTGGAAGCTAGTAATTTTGTCTGATTAGTTACCTTCTGTGTTGATAACTTAAAACTTCTGGGTGTTCCATGGAATTTGTTTATAATTAGTACAAAGGCTTTTACAGTGAAATTCGTGAAATTGAGTGAACGCATTAAAAAAAAATTTCACTGTATTTATTTTTCAAGGATTATATTTTTACCAGCAGCAGCAGTGGAGTGGGGAGCAGTGGTGGCCCAGTGGTAATGGCCGCGACTTACGAGTTGTAGGTCGTAAGTTCGAACCCAGACAGGCGCTTTACCTTGTGTAAATTATTTCATCACCACTGCTCTCAAAATGGTGAAGGAAAACATCGTGAGGAAACCGACATGTCCTAGAACCAAAAATTCGAAGACATGTGACATCTACCAACCTGCACTGGGCCCGCGTGGTGGATTACGGCCCACTCCCTCTCACACTCTCTGTGAGGCCTGTGTCCCAGCAGTGGGAACATTATAGGCTGATTATGTGTGATGTATATGTGTTATTTTTACCGCCCTTGTATCAATTGTTACAAAATCAAAATATTTTGTTTCACAAAAACCTACATGGGCACTAGAAACGAGACTTCGTCACGTCAGAAGCTAGGTGCACGGTTCCAAATGGTCGTTTCCTATGGAGAAGAGCCGGCACGAAATTCCACGGGTACTGTTTTAAAAATAATTGGCAAATGTTTTCAAATTGATGATGATGATGATGTTTTCAAATTAGTTGACTGCCTCATTGGTCTAGTGTTTGCAAGCGCTACTGTTAAGCATGAGGTCCTGGGTTCGATTCCCAGGTCGGGCAAAGTGTTATTGGGTTTTTCTGTTTGGAATTTCTCAATATCAGCCCGGAGTCTGGTATAGTGTTCGGTTGATGGCAATAGGCTCGCCCCCTATTACATGGGACTTAAACAAAACTGGCGAAATGTGGGTGTACTACAGGTACACCTCTGCCCAACCCTTCGGGGAAACAAGACGTGATGTTATGTGTTATGTGTTTATGTGTCAAGTTAGTGTTAATAGGTATAGGAGGACAGTGTAGGCCTGTCAACAAATATCAAATACTTAACAAAATAGAAAATGTTCTACAAATCTACCGTCTATTAAACCTACAACATAAGGCTTTTTTTTTTTTTTTTTTTAGGGTGGGAAATCATCAAATAACTTCTCCCGCTCTGGGCGGAGCGGGAGGGTGTGTCAGACTCTTACTGACTAAAACCCACCCGTATTCCTTCTTGTTGCCTGTGTTGCGGGGGCCTCGGTGACCCATAAGTACCTTCCCGCGACCCCGGCAGGCATCGGCCCTAGTGGACCCCTACTTTTGAGCTGACGACATCTCTTTGAGGCGCGCGTGGAATACGACGCGCCGTCGACCCGGGCCTGGTCCTTACCGGACGGTGAGCTACCCATTGCTCACCGTCCGCAAGCCCGCGCCTACGGTGGCCGGAAATCCGCCCGGGATTCCCGACGCCCTGGGCGTCTCCTGCGGCGGCTAGGGGCGAGACGGCGCGAAATTTGCCTTTCCCTCAACCGTCCCGCCTCCTCCTTTGCGAGCATTACTGCTTCGCAGAAGGAGGTGACGGCTGCCCATGCCCTCTCGCTCCGTACCATGGCCTGAACCAGGGCCGGACGCGAGAGGTCTCTGCCGCCGATCGCCTCCACGAGGACACGGCGGTGCTCTGCCCAAGCCGGGCAGACCTCCACCGTATGCTCCACCGTGTCCTCCAGGCGATCCACACAGTGGTGACACCCGGACGTTTCCTCCCGCCTTATCCGACACAGGAACCTCCCGAAGCTGCCGTGTCCGGTGAGGACCTGCGTCACGCGGAAGGTGAGGACGCCGTGGCGCCTCTCCAGCCACTCCTCAAAGAGGGGACTTATCGCCGCAATCGTGGCGTGCCCAGCAACAACATAAGGCTTGGCATATTATTTCCCTGATATTAAGGGCTATCTAGGTTTTACTTAGACCTTAAAATCAAATTACAATGTCTTTTAACACTGCCTTTTTATAAGTCTACACAACAACATTACTTAGGCAAATGTAAAAAATTCAAGAGTTCGTACATAAACATCAATCTACCAAAAAAATTGTTAACTATAGTTCGAAATCCTAAATTCTACAGGTTCCTTGTTTGCTAATCTTTTTATTCACAGCCACAAGCATGACAGAGTGAAGTGATAAAAGATTGCACATTAATGTTCTACATTAGAAGAGTCATAAACACAAGGGTTATAGTCGACACGGAACCATCGGCATCACTGTGAACTTTATCACGTAATAAACACACCGACTCGAATGATGCCATAGAATAGTTTTTGATTAGGTTATGTTGAGTCCCATGCATAGCCCGTTTATATTTATAGCAGGGATGTTGCCGCATCCGCAATTGCGGAGCTTCCGCATTTATTTAGACCTCCGCATCCAAATCCGTATCCGCATTAATCAATGCGGAGCTCATACAGATGCAGATGTGGTAGAAAAGGGTGAAAATAAGTAAAATCATAATAAAAAATAGAAATTAATCATCAATATTGCTCTAAATCTCTAAATCTAAATCGTCACATTTTCTCGAAATAGTCTTATATCCATCAGACACATAATTTTGAGAGCTTTATTGAATTTTAAATGATTATAATTTAATAATTATTTTATTATAATTTCCGCGAATTTAATTAAGATGAACATACAACGAAACAATGCTTCAATTTGCAAAGTAGGAAATGTTGAATTTCGCCTTGCTGCATTGACGGATTCTTTAAAAAAACTTGAGATCCGCATCCGCGGATGTGAGCCACCAAAAATACGCATCCACGGATGTAAAAAATCTGTATCCGCAACATTCCTGTTTAGTTATATAGTTAACAAAATCTAAGTACTGATAATATTATGAGGAGTGAACTCAAACTCAAACTCAAACTCAAAGCATTTATTTCAAATAAACCAATTACAGGCACTTTTGAATTGTCAAGGGTTCGGTCAGTCAGTCAGAAAGATGTTGCCCATTCCAAAGCGTAGTAGGTACCTATGGAGAAGAACGGACAAGAAACTCCAAGGACACTCTTTTAAATCAACGTATTATGGTTACAAAATATTGTTTACATCATTCATTTTGAAATTATACATGTGAGAACGATGCAAAACGTAAAAGCGTCCGTAATAAAAAGATTACAACAAAAACAAAAGCAATTCAAAAATTAAAGTTAAAATAAGCCGTGGCAGCTAAGAGATGACCAGTCTCTACTGACGGCGCCCGTTCACGAACATGACGCGTGGATCAGCACCATTCAGCTCAACCATTTTGAAGGGAGCTAAATGATCCAACACACGCGCCACCATCAGCGAGACATTAGAGTGAGCACGACATACTCCCAGCCACCAGGGAACTTCGGTTGGGCTCGAGAATAGTACGGAAATTCCAATAAAACACGCGTAATAGTTTTTACGCTCTTATTCTACCGTATTTTTTTACATTCGTATTTTAATCATGAAACTGATACTAGGTGTCCCTGAAATAACTGAGAACTGAGGAGAGGTCATTGTACTTCTCATTATGACCAACTTTTACAGTTCTCTAATTTCAACTCTTGTTGAACTCTTGGTTGATAGGATATAAATTCAGTTTTGTTACAGTTGTAAAGGCAATCATGTAATTTTTGGTTTAAATAGGTTTTTATTTTTATTATTTTATTTATCTTTTATATAGATTGGCCTTGTGGACCATTTGAGATTTGTTGACTATTTTCTATTTTGTTAAGTACCTGGTACTTGTTGACAGGCCTCCCTTAGCTATCAACACTGTAATTTGGAAACATTATTTTTAAAAGAGTAACCCCGTGGAGTTTATTGCCGGCCCTTCTCCATAGGAAACGGCCAATTGTAACTGTGCAACTAGCTTCTGATGTTTCATAAGAGCCCATGCTTATGCTTGTACTTGTGCTTATGTGAAGTAAAATATTTTTCATTTCTCATACTCGGAAATTAGTGTGATCCGAGTAGCGGGTGGTAGACGCTGCTCCCTACCTTTGGGCTGGAAAGTCTCATAGTAAATCCTTCCCTCTCTAGGGCGGGAATGAATTTAAAAAATGGAATTAAATTTGATTAAGTAGGTACAAAAACTTTTATACAATAAAGAAAAATATCGAATAAAAAAAAATCTGATATCTTGCGAGTGTGTAAACAGCCAGTATGAATTTAAAAAAGTACCTATTAGGTGGGACGGCCCGCGGCCGTGACGCAATGTGTTCCTTATTAAAAATTATAAATATTAAAAAACACGATACATATAATTTGGCGGGATACTAACTCTGTAAGCTGTACCGAAATTCAAAATCTCGGTTTTATGGACTAATATTTGATTAAAAGTGAGTTCAAGTGATTCGAAAAAAAAAGAAAACGAAAGGTAGAGTGTTTCACACGGGTAAAAGTCACCAATTACTTTCAACCCCTGTACCTACTATTTATTTTTATTCATTTTGGTGTACTGACACTGAAGTAGTGAAAAAAGCTGTAAAAGTTATTCATTGTTTATAATATAAACTAATTTTCTGAAGATTGTTGAAGTAAATAAGATTTCCAGGATATGGTTTGCCGTTGTGGTAGGTATACTAGTAACTTGAAAAGTAACTTGTTCTTAGAAAATCATAGTAAGTAGCACGACGAGATGAAACATTCTTTTGAAGTATGGCGTAAATGCCTATTAGGCTCTTTGTACACACACGTTTTTCTTACCGTGAGAAACAATGGTATATTCACCGTTTGTAGGTACGTTCGTCAATGTTGTATGGACCACTATGGACGCTTGTTGACAGACACGGTTTTTCTACGGCGCGGTTTATACGCCCCGTACCGTAATGAAACCGGGCCGTATACAAGGGCCTTTGGAAGGGTTCAACTGTATGAGTGTTAGATTTCCGAATTGTCGTCATAATCAATTGTTAGGAACTTACAATTAATGCTCACATTTTTTTTTTAAATTTATGGTGATTTGTGAAAACCAAAATGAGGTTTCTCTACAACATATAAGTAAAAAAACCGGACAAGTGCGAGTTGAACTCGCGTGGTAAGGGTTCCGTACAATGAACATGATATCTACTATGTTCTTATCCCAAGAATAAACTTAACATTGTAGTGTTGAAAAACATGTTGGAGTTGGAATGTATGGGAGAACATACATTCCAACTGCAAATAATGATAATAATATTTTTTTTTATTATTACTGTATTTTTTTTCAAAATTTTAGGCTAAGTAGTTTCGAAGATAAGGGGGGGGGGATGATCAATTTCCATTCCTATTTTCTTAACTAACTTTAAAACTATTTATTTTAAAATTATAAAAAAATATATAGGTATGATTGAGGCCCCCACAACAAGCCCTTTCATTTGATATGTCACATGGCATAATTTGCCCCCCAAAAATATTCAATATTCCAACTTAAACAAATTTCAACATAATCGGTCCAGTAGATTCGGAGCAAATCGGCTGTGACAAACGGACAGACAGGTAGACAGACACACGAGTGATCCGGGTTCCGTTTTTTCCTTTTGAGGTACGGAACCCTACAAATGCTTAAACATTACTTTCTCTACGACCATTCAATGAATCAAACATTAAACAGACCAAGTCGAAGCTATTTTAAAGGCTCTTTCACTTTATATTAGGGTAAATGAACCTATTTAAAGCCAATTAACAGTATATCAACTAATTTTAATTTACCACTCCCAGATTGGACCATCGACGTCCATCATTATGAATTCGTGAGCGGCACCCCTCAAATTAGGACTGCGAGACACTCTGTTACGTTCACGTGACCAAATGTTTTAAGCTCAGTAGGACACGCGATAGAAATAACAATTCTGCCTACATTGTACACATAAAACTAATAGAGATATATATTTTCTGTTTTATTATCAAAAACATAATTAATTGTCTGCTAGATTTCCTTGTATACCTATTAGTTGATGAATTCCACAAATAAACGATGAAGAATGACTCAACAGTTTGATTTATTTTAGAACCAACAAAGCGTAGCAAACTGCTACGTTTGCCTACGCGGCTACGGCGCTACAAAGCTACGAACTGCTACGAAATTCAACGATTGACATCGGAACGAAATAAAATAAAACCTTTTATTTTCGATTCAACGTATTTATTTACCCCTCACGCCACATTTTAACCTTATACGTCATTCAGGAGGCCGAACGTTACTGAAAACTAAATCTCCAAATTATTTCAGTATTACGCAAGCTTACCTTCTTCACGAGGCCTTATGAGGGTAAAGCCGACGTAACTAAAGGAGCATTTTGCTCTTTCCGGTATTGGGCACGTTGGGATGACGAAAAGGGACTGTCCCGTCGTTTAAGGGACATCTGGTGACATTAGTTATGCCCTAATCTGGCCTTCGCGTGACCCCCGACGCTTCAATTAACAAAATGGATAATCGCGGCGCGACAAGGCGACAAACTTATATTCTGTGATTTATTAACGACTAGCGCCACGAATGCGGACTGCCTAAATTAGATTTGCATGATTGACGAGCTAAATAGCGCAGTTACGAAGCGGCAGTTTGGTCGACTTCAGGTGAGTCTCATTATGTGATGGTCAGTAACAGCAAAGTTATCCTTGAGAATTCAACAATATAAAAACAGAGCCACTTACAACACTTGAGGTATGTACCCACATACATTAATGTAGCAGCCTTAAAAATCACCCATGCAATTGTAAAGGTTACTTTCTAAGATACCACAAACACTCTGATAGTTCAAAGTAAACTAATCATAAACATGTAACTACGTACACGTCATAGTTCGTAACATCTTAAACAAGTCCAAACTCAGTAAAATACAACATTAATACTCCTCTTTACTTGCTGACTTGGAAACGTTCTCGAACAACCACTATAATCCAATTACTCCGTGCCTCAAGGCTTTCGTTCCACGTCCTGTAAAGTCATCACAAACGAACACAACGCACAAAGGACTGCGAAAATAAACAAACAAGCGAAAATGTTACCGCTTTAGCTGTCGAAAGCAGCCGCTTGCACAATGCACGACAAGGGACGATGAAAAGTACGGTAGTCGCATTGCAAATTAGCGCATTTGACCACTCAGCCCGAAAGCCGCCTGTCCGTCCGCTTGCCACACCATTTGCTCCCCAACAATTTCGCTGTACGCACACCAGCTTAACTAAAATTCGTTCATTAATCAGCTTCGCACTGTAAAAGCACACTTGATCGTGATCGTTTATAAAGCCCCGCGTTTTGAATTCTGTTCTACTCGCCGCATCGGGTGGTCTCAGCCGAATAACAGGTGCAATAATGACCGATACTAAATGAAAAAAAAAAAGAAAAATGAAAATACATTTGGGGTAAACATGACGCAAAGAAGGAACACAAATACAAAAAGAAACAATTTGGAGGAAAATATGCGTCACATCCACGCAAAACGGCCAACGCTCAGCATAATGCTGCAACCCTATGCGAGACAGCCTTAGCGCTGGTTTTCAGCGATAGCTGACGTTGACGTGATGGCGTCGACCGGTGCAGCACACAGTGAGATTGTAATAAGAAAAAAAGAATAAAATAAATTCAAATATTTAAAATGGCAACATTCCGTATACTGATATTACGTGTATTATAACAACAAATCATGTTTACTCTCACAACGTTCACTCTGCCCTGCACAAATTTAATGAACTATGACAGGTTTTCATTAGGTTTAGTGTGCGGTAATGGAAATTAACACTAAATTAAGTGACACCTCTTTACGGGACAAACAAATGTTTAATCTGAGACACTTGGCAGCCCTGGGGCTAGGATTTGTGGAACTGTTGTACCTCTAAACAGTGTTCTGTAATGATGGGCTCTCAACGCTCGCCTTTAACTTAATGCGTTTGACGTTTGCCACTGACAAGTTCAAAGTTGAATTTAATTTATCTCGGCAAATAGCACTTCAGTAAATACAACAAGAAGAATGAACGGATAATTTAGTTTTACCGTCAACTTTTAGTCAATACATTGGACAAAATGAAGATTATTAAAGTTATAGATCTTGTGTAACAATATAAGGCCTAGCAATCTGGCTAGCCTTTTCCCAAATTTGTTGGGGTCGGTCTCCAGTCTGACCGGATGCAGCTGAATACCAGTATTTTACATAGAGTGACTGCCTATCTGTTCTTCACAACCCAGTAATAATAATAATAATATGATGGATAATACGATAACCCCTTGGTAAAACTAGTTGTCAGACTTTCAGGCTTCTGATGACCCGTGACGAATGTCCACGAATGACAGACCACGCTAACGGCGTAACGTGCTTTCCAAGGCCCGAGGCATGGATGAGTCTCGGTATGTAAAGATGGTCACCCATCCAATGACCAACCCCGGCAAGCGTAACCTGATGGATCGACCCGTGCGGCTGTTATTACTTAGCCACGAGCTCCTCCTAAGACCTAGACCATAAAAATCCCATGAAAATCTAGGTAGGTACGTATGAAACGATCTAGAACTTTAAATTGAGCATGATGCTGCGTAAGATAATAATAGAAACATCTATGATCGTTCTATGCAAATATGAAGAAAATTTCATCTATAAAGTATTTGTATTTGATAAAGAATTCAAAAGAAAAAATCTCATACACTCTCGCTAGCACCCATTTGCAAATCCTAGAAGATCCTTCAAAATTGCATTGAAGATGCAAACGGTAAGTACGTTGTAAAACATAAATCCGCACGGGACAACAGCGAGCTGCAATAGACGATCGCATTTTCTTCTCATCGTACAGATATGGCCCGGTTTATACAGCCAGACAACATTTTCATTTTCTCCCTCTATTCTATACACTGTCGCATTCTTTACAAATACCGTTTCTTTGACTCTATCGAGGTTGCGACCCACAAAAATAAGAACCGACAAATAAAATACAATCACAGTAAGTGCACTTTTATAGCTGATGCGGTCGCTTATGTCGGAAGATCTCTTCTAAATGCTTCTAACATTTTCCTGCTGAATTCCTCTACCCTTTCTCTCCAGATTGCGAGCGTCATATAGCAAATATGAGTGTATCATTCATTCATACTTCTTCATCCATACGGTAGAAGCAAAGCGCCGTTTCTGGATGACTCAGACAATTCATAAAATTCTTTATTTGGGATTGCTGTGGTTCAACTCTATTTGTCATAAAAATATTTTATGGTTATATATGTGGATGCAGTGTGAGTAAATAATGGTACCTCATAAAATAATGTATTGCTCGCTTTTTCGTCTAAATCACGTATAGCAATAAATAAGTATTGAGATACGTTATGAAGAAATATCATAATATTGTCGGGTTTTATAAATTACGGCTTAGGACTAGACGCAGAATCCATTCCAGAAATAAGGTTGTCACAGCAAATCCGAGAAAAAAATCAAATTTCACAAAAAAATGGTGCCTATAACTTGTCGATTCTATCTGGCAGCGGATTCGGAATAGATCTGATATTCGAATATATCGCTAATGCGAGCTTTCCATCTCACGGTTGGACGAACGATGCATATTTGATTTGTTTCCAATTTACACTGTGTGCGTATAACGTCGGAGCGTGCCACAAAAAATATTGGTCGGATCATGTACTTCGTGCATTTATAACGGTTCGGTTATCGTAGTAATTAATGTCTATAGAGAACGCATTGATTATACATGTGATTGAAAGCTCAACAGTAAATTATTACAGTTTAATTTGTTTGTAATAACTTTTCCGCTGCATTTCGTTTCCTGACGGCCATATATTTTGTTCTGACAACTTTGTTGGTATCAATTCCTGTCATACATTTATATTGGAAGGTATGTACATACCTTCCAATATAAAAAATAAAAATATACGTACGTATGTTTTTATTTTTCATTTGTACACTACAAACATGTTTTATTAAAGGACAATGAATGCCGTTCGTTAAAAAAAATCTCTGGTATGAGAGTGACTGGGTTTGCAACAATGCGTTTTGTTTTATGCGATGAATAATGTTCATTGAAACTGTATGAGATTTCAGTGTTTATTCATTTAAGCATAAAAAGTAACTATTCAATTAGTGTTTTTTTTAACTAACTTCAACGTTTAACTCAAGTCCAAAACAAACTTCTCAACTACAAGGTTCTCACTTCAAAATGCAACCAAAAATAGTCCTTGCATATTTAAGCACATAGCAAACGTTCATGATGAAACTTAATGTCTGCATAGGCGGTGCTAACGGCTGAAACAGTTTCGTTCCACCGTATACACTTACGTAAAATGTATATATACATGTATACGGGAAATGGGAGAGATGCCGACGAAATAGCCTCACGATCCGTTTTGGTCGTGAATGCAAATTAATCTCTCTAGCCGCTCGCCAATCGCCTGTACTGTCTTCTGACTCTGAATACCAAATACTACTACTAATACCACTACTAATTCGTAGTGAGACGCTCTAAGAATATTGATATTGGACGGTATTTAATGCAAATGTTAAGAACCTGCATTTGTCTTTATTTGCCAAAATTAAGTAGGAATGTTTTCAGTCTTGTTTCAAAATACATCCCTATAAAAAATATGCCATCAGTAGCTTTTTTATCGTTATTCTACTAACAGTTACAGTGACCCAATGCGTTTGGAGGGTAAAGTAATATCTAACCCACATCTAAGCAGGAAGTCACTGCGGCAAAACTGTCGTCAAAATATTCGAGTGCAAGTAACAATCGATTTGATCATAAATGGAACATACGAATAAAAAAAAACCCTGCCCTAAGCAGTGAATAAAAAAGGGCCTTCCAAAGTAAATTTGAAGAAAATAAAACCAACATAACCTAAGTTACGTAAACGCAAGTTTGACGTACGAAGCAAATTCTTACATATTTGGTTAGTCAAGAAAACACTTCTTAGTTGATTACGGAAGTTTGTAGACTCATAATAGATTCCAACGTGGATGTAAAACTACATATTATAATTAGGTTTTCTTATGCAAACAAAGGGTTATGCGAAGTTCATAAGGAAATTTGTCTTGTTTTGGAAATTTGTCTGCAGGGGCTTGCAACGTGCATTCATATCTTAATGTGTTTTGCCTGCTTTCATATTTCAAGAGCATGTTGCTCACCCCGCTATTTTTGTTTAAATTCAGTGTTTGTGTTTTATTTCGCTTCAGATACCAGTACCTATCTGTACCGCTGCATTAGCTATTTGTTGTTAAATTGTAGTTAGTATTGACTGGGTAGGTACCGACTTTATCATGCCAGTTACATGACAATCTTTAACAAAGCGCGACTCTAAAAGCTCAAGCCAAAAGCTTCTAAAATGATGCTTGAGTTACAAAATATTCACTTGATTTTATCTCTCTAACATATTGTCACAGAAAACCAGCACTTTTCCCTCAAAATCTTCTACAAACGTAGTCTGATATCTGTAATTGCAGCAGAACTATTTCACTGGGCACTTATTCTCGCATATCTAGGCGACAGATCGAGACGTTTCGCCGAGCGAATGTGTTTGCTGTGTCAAGATCTTCGTCACTTACGTATATGCAGCCACTTACTCTCTGCACGTTTATTTATACCAGTAACGATGTTCTTAAAAGGTAAATTATCTAAGCAGATAGGTAACTTACAGGAAGATTTTTGTGAAGTAAATCTTTGACATTGGTGTCGATTCCCTTGTTCACAAACTAAACTAAATGTAAGTTCAGTGCATCTTTTTCTTTCTATTTCATTAAGAAAAGGACAGAAGATAAATTTTAGTTTAGTCCTGTCAAACTTTCACTACTCCATGCAAGTTTAGACAGGATTAAAAACTTGCCTACTAAAATTACGTCAATTTACGTCAAGCGCTGATTAATTTGACAGGACTAAACTAAAATTTATCTTCTGTCCTTTTCTTAATGAAATAGAAAGAAAAAGATGCACTGAACTTAAATTTAATTTAGTTTGTGAACAAGGGAATCGGCACCAGTATTTTTACTGTCATTTGTTTCGAACATATTTTGAAACATGCAAATTGTTTGTGTTCTATATCTAAATGTTCTCTTCTGCCCATCTAATCATTTCGGGGAATAAAAGCACGATCGATTTGCTTGGATTGCAAAAACAACATAACTTTTGCAATCCAAGCATACATTAATGACGAGAGATTAAACACGCAATAAAGCCCATGGATGTTTTCCTGAAAATAGATTTCAGATTTATGTTTAAATTAGGTTTAAACATAACATCAACAAGCCTGTATGCCCCGTATAATACGCCTCTGCCTATCCGGCAGAGGCGTATTATACACCCGCACATTTTGCCATACCTATTCTAAAAATATTTTACACCAAAATCTATTTGCAAACTGTTTATAGACAACATTATTAACGTCATACATGAGAAAATCAATCAGTGTTTATTTTGTTGTCTTTTTGTCGCCAAATAAAATTCGTTAGAGCTGTGCAAATATGGGATGGACTAGGCTTATGTGCGCTCCTGATCTCAGGCGAGCAAACTAGTGCATACGAGCGACTAATTTCCTGCCGAAGGATCCTGAGCCACCGTGCAAGCTTTTCTGGCGAGATCTTTCCATATGTTTCAGGGATCTGCTGAAGAGGTCCACTCTTAAACTATAATACGTGTGTCAATTATAATAAAGTTATGTTCCAAAATTGTTTGTTTTTTTGAGTGCGCATTCTATTTTTAGATATTTCGGGATTCAAGTGTTGGACTCAGGTAACTGTAACCCAACCCAATATTCCTTTTAGACTTTTTGCTTTGGGTACGGGAGATCCAAGTGGGACGTCATTGTATTTTATTAACTTCAACTTACCGATACCCGCGTGTACGAGCCAATAATGTTCATACAGCAAAAATACGTTTATGCGTATTAAACTAATAATCACTCAATTCAGTCGTAACTAAAACTCCGTCACGCGGTGATGTGCGGCTCAGATAACTAAACAAAGATAACTTTTACTGTTCCATAAATAAACTACATTAAACTTAACAGTGGTTTGGTGTAACTTAACTAACTACCTACAACAACTACCGGGGTATCCGTCAACGACGAGAAAACCCCAACATCTCTTGGTCCTTCGAGCCGGATAACACGTCAGCTTATCTAGTGAGTCGTCGTGTCTTCTCATCAGCAAAGTGCTTAGCGTGGTATATCCCAGTTACGTTAGTAAATCGGTGTTGTTGGCTTCCCACAAGCGGGTCTAACCAGTAGCATTGAGACGTTGCACATGACGTAAAGGAGGGTAAGCTACACTGAGTGCCTGCAATTAACGAACCAGCAGAGATCACGTCTACTGCTACAAATAACTTATCTAGAAACAATCGGCGAGGATAACTTCCACGGCGGTTACTACTGCGGAGATCACGTCAACCGCTACCAACAAGAAACAATCGGCGAGGATAACGTCCACGGCGGTTACTACCGCGGAGATCACGTCTACCGCTACTAACAAGAATTAATCAGCGGGGATAACGTCCACTGCGATTACTTCAGCTCCAAAATTTTCTTGAGTACACACTACCTACACGCCAACCCTTAACAGCTATAAGGCATAAACAATGTCGACAGAAGACTACCTTGAATTTGTGGAACTGATAAATAAGCAGCAAAGCAGCTACGAGAGAATCAAAACTCTTCAAACTAACTACAAAAAGGATGCTGTGAGTAGAAAAACCATACACTACCTGAACAAGCGCATCGAAGCCTTACAATCCTTATGGGATGAATTTAGATCGAATCATGAAATCTTGAAAAAGTATGAGTTTAAACAAAGAGAACATGACTACTTCAAGCAAGACATTTTCATCACAACAAGAAGCATGTTTGACGAAACAATGCAATCTATGACCCAAATACGAAACAAGTTGATAAACGAACCTGGATTTTCGGGTATATCAAAACCGAAAGAAACTCCCGGAACACCGCAATTTGATACAACGGGAGTACACCAACAAATCGGAGATAAAACGGACTAGCATCACCCCTGCAACATTTTAAAATAACTCGATTAGCTGAAAACCAACCAGTTCACTTTGACCCGGTCGGGAATATCCAACTTATTCACGATGAATGGAAACTTCTGGTATACTATAACCTAACAACATTCTGGCAAAGTACGACAAACGTTCAAAAATTCGTGAATCGTATAGCTCAACTATGCGACACGATGCCTAATGAGCCATGTCACTCAACGACACAACAACTCAAGTACGAAATGAACCAGCTGAACGAGTCTCCTAATGAAATGTTTTGTAAATAATTGTAAAAATTCACTTTGCTGTGCCCGACAGGGTCCATAATTGATTCTATGTTTAACATACCAACTGTTTCTATGTACAAATTATGGCATGCAATAAAGTATTGAGTATTGAGTATAACATATTTATTATTACGGTCTCAACATCAACAACGAAAGCGCCGTGGCTACGTCAACGGCGTAGGAAATCTTGCACGAGCCCTGTTTGGTGTCCTTGATAGCGATTTTGCCGATAAATACGCTCAGGACATAAAAAAGATCAAAATGAATGAACAATATCTTTTACAGCTGATAAGAAATCAGACACTGATTATCGAGGCAGAAAACAACGTCATTAAGAAAAATGAAGACTTTGTAAAGACGCAACTGGAAGTAATTCAGCAATTCATGAACGAAACGAAATATAATACGGCAGTGATAGAAAACAGATTTCAAGTAATGAAAACAATGAATGACGTCAACGCTGGGGCGTTAACTGCTAGTTTACTTATCTCAGTACTGAGAAGAAACCAAGAAATTATCCTAATTGCATTGACAGATATCTACAGAGGCAATTTCGATATGAAATTATTCACACCAGAGCAGCTATCTGAACAACTCCATTACATTGCCGGTCTTATACCGAAGAGATTAACGTTACCTATCAAAAACAGCAATGGAGCTAACATTAAAAATATTTACAAAATTATTTATGTTAAAGCTCGGCTCACCGAACAGTACCTACTCTTCGAATTACATATCCCAAGCCATACATATCTAACCGATGACGAGTACACACTGTATCACAATATAGCTATACCTAGACAGCAAACTACTAAACAATGTCAGGCGATAAAGACAACAACACAATATATTGCAGTCAACTACGTAAAGAATACCTACATACAGATGGAAGAGGTTGATCTTCAGCAATGTACAACAATGACGGCGGACAATCACATCTGCCACGCCTCTACGACTATCAGCAACTTTCATGGAATTACGGCATCCTGCGAAGCAAAAATACTAAGCCAAAATGTAAATAACATTACATGTGATTGGGTACCACAACAATGCTCTGACCAATGGATAAAATTACAGAGACCAAACATATGGCTGTATAATTGCATCAATGAGTGTACGACTCGCATCGTATGTGAAAATCGAATTACAACAACAACTTTAACAAAGGCGGGACTTTTTGCCCTAGGTCAGGATTGCATACTTCAGCACAAATACGCTACAATTTATTCACATAAGGTTTTTAGTAGCAGTACCAATATCGGAATTACCTTGGAGGTACCTACTATTGACTCACCAAATGATATGTGGAATACATTCAAAAACACAAAGATTGTACTTCCGGAACTAAACTTATCTAATGAACACAGATTACTAGATGAGCAGATAACCGCACAAAAGGGACGAGAGAGCCTACCTAACGACCTAAGTGTCCACGACATTGGCAACTACGCTATAAGCACTTTGCTGGTGGGAGGAATCGTCGCCGCTATAATAGTTTGGCGAATAAGAAGATATCTTCAGGCGCGTAACAAGAGCCCTACCATCATGAACAAGACTCGAGAGAGGACAGAAGATATAGAACTAAAGGAGATTCCTGTCTGCGCTAAAATACGTGGTGGACAGTTAGAGAACTACCGTCCGCCGCAACCAGCAGTTGGAACAAGATTCAAACTATGATTAATTATTTAGGAATTATTCCTTATTGTTTTGATTGCTTTTGTTAGTTTTATAACATTTTTATACCTATGTATATATAACTTGTAACGCAAGTTTGGTAATCTGAGTACGTAAATCTTTCCCTCGGGAGCATGTACGAGCCAATAATGCTCATACAGCAAAAATACGTTTATGCGTATTAAACTAATAATCACTCAATTCAGTCGTAACGAAAACTCCGTCACGCGGTGATGTGCGGCTCAGATAACTAAACAAACATAACTTTTACTGTTCCATAAATAAACTACATTAAACTTAACAGTGGGTTGGTGTAACTTAACTACCTACAACAACTACCGGGGTATCCGTCAACGACGAGAAAACCCCAACACCGCGTATTTGGCAATTTTTTCGTCTGACTGAGGATTGTAACTTGGTAAGGTTCGTGTTAACAAAATTTCACTGAAGTATGAACGAGCTTTTTCGTTACGTGACAACTTCTACCAATCAACTCCTACCGCCTGCCGCGTTACTTCCAAGAACTTTGTTCCAAAAAACCTGAAACGGATAATAACGAAACCTCAGACGAAGACATTGGAAAAGCAATGTGTAACAAATGGCAGTGACATATAAAAGTGTCGAAAAAGCAGTTTTACACCGCTAAAAGATTCACATTCAAGATTCGGTGAAGCTGGACCTGAAACAATCTGGCAGCAACATCATTAAAAGATGCCCACCCATAGATAAATATCACCCGTCACATCACTATTCCAATGCCTACTCTAGGATGCGTATCCGGTACGGCTTTAATAATCCTTCCATATCCTAAAGGCACGTCTTCCCTACTAAAACGGTATTCGCTAGTAAATTTTTTGATCACATCGGGCCTCATTTGTATAATCAGTTGTCTAGGAGTCTGAGGCTCCGTGATTCATCAAATTAAAATTTCAAAAAGATATTAAATAAATTTCTACTTCAGATTAATTACGTTAACACAGAAAAGCTATTAGTGAGCCTATCATAAAATACAAACACATAACTCGTATCCACACATTCAGTCACATATACCAATTACATCAACACAACAACTTTCTTTAAACAATTTTTTGTCTATATATTTTGCATATACTTAATAATTTTTAGTTTTACCCACCTTTTTTTTTTTGATGTTGGGAAATCATAAAATAACTTCTCCCGCTCTGGGCGGAACGGGAGGGTGTGTCAGACTCTTACTGACTAAAACCCACCCGTATTCCTTCCTGTTGCCTGTGTTGCGGGGGCCTCGGTGACCCATAAGTACCTTCCCGCGACCCCGGCAGGCATCGGCCCTAGTGGACCCCTACCTATGTGCTGACGACATCTCTTTGAGGCGCGCGTGGAACACAACGCGCCGTCGCCTTACCGGACGGTGAGCTACCCATTGCTCACCGCTAGAAGAAGTAGACCCCTACCACGACAATCTCCCCGAACCGTACTGCTACGCAGCCCCGTCCTCTCTTGACGGCCTCGAGGGATGGGGTACTGGCGGCGGCCGACGAAATTAGGGTCACTGAGCCGCTCAGGTCCTCCACCCAGTCATCCCTGGGTGGGACAAAGTACGGCTCAGCGACCACGGCGATGTTAATCGACCACTGCGCCATGCTCTGGAGCAACAGATCCTGAGCGGTGGCGCAGTGGTTGATGTTCGTATGGAGGAGGCGTAATGGGGCCATGATTGGCACTCCATGTCAGCCCCCTCTTGAGCCTCCTTCCCAGCCCTCTGAGAGGGGCCTGCCGCAGTGGCGACGGCGACGACGGCGGTAGTGGAGGTGGCAGCGGCGGTGGCAGTGGTGGCGGCTGCGGCGGTGACGGTGGTGGCGGAGGGCTTGCCTCTGGTCCTGGCTTTGGCGGGTGGGGCGCAGGCCTTGATCCCCATCCGGTGCTCGGCCAGCTTGCTAGCCGCCGCACATACGGCACAGTGCGACGTGGCATTGCACGAGCCAGCCTTGTGCCCGGGCAGACCACAACGGTAGCAAAGACCGCTGCGGTCCACCTCCGAGGTGCAATTCGCTTGCACGTGGTTGCCCACCTGGCAGCGGAAGCACCTCAGAGGTCTGGGTTCCAGCAGTTTCACCTGCGCGGAAACCCAGCCCACCAATAGCCGTTGGCCCTCCCCTGTAATATTTCTGGCCGCCGACACGGGGCAGCTCACCATAACGGTTTGCAGCCCCGTGGAGTCAGGACGGATGGTGCCTGCCTTCACCTGCTCGGCAGAGCACCCCCCGGTCCTAACCACTGCGGCGACCACCTTCTCTTCAGTCGCGGAGTCATCCAGGCCCGTGATGCGCATGCTAGCGCATTTGGTGTCTAATCCTTTCGGCCAGGGCGTCAGCGGGCGGGCCACTGGCCTTACCGGGGACCTCCACCATTCGGGCCCTAGTCGCCGTTACCTTCATTTTGAGGCCTTTTGCTGCGCCGAGCTCCTCCAGGCGCACCGCCTTACCCACCTTCGCCATAACCGTCCTATAGGACACGCCCTTCTTTTCCGCATCCTGCTGTAGTGTGATCACTACAGCTGCGGAATTCGGGGCGCGGAGCCTAGCCGCGGCGGTTCGCTCCTTGCGCCGCTGCCACCTCTCCCTCTTTTTGGCCGCCCTCTTTGTCTTAGCCGCCTTCCTCTTCTCTCCGGCTACTTGCCATTCTCTCTCTCTCTCTCACACTCTCCGGCATCGGCCGGAAGAGATTTAGGAGGCGGGGGCGGCCGTCTCGCCACCTGGGTCGATGCCCTAGCCGTCGGGGCTGAAGCTCTCGCCGCTGCACTATGGGACCAAACAGTATTTTCCATCTCAAAAATGGTTTTGTCGAAAGTCGTAAATCCATAGATTGTTTTATGGTTTTATACTCTCAAAAGATGGAACTTACGAATAAATTACAAAATATAAAAAAATATAAAGTTTTACGTTTATAAAATGAACCTCAAACATTGGGCATAAATATTTTCATGCCAATTAAATTACCGTTAAGGGAGTTCAACACATAATTATTCGGAAGTTTTCCAAGGAAACATATTAGTGTTATACATCATTAGATAGCTTAGAATATACACTTTGCAACCACGTTCAGTTTTTGTAAAAAAAATATTTTTATTTAATTTTTTAATATTTTTTTAGTGAAGTATAGAAAATTTCGTTTTTGTTAATTTCAATTGGAGTTTTCGTTGTTGCCGAAAGCAGCCGGTGTCAAGTTAATTACTCTATTAAAGACCTTATCTACTCAGTATTATGAGGATTTAAAAAAAACTTGCGCGTTTTTTGCGCCAGAGGTGATTTTGAAGCAATAATATCAATCGGGGAAAAATCCTCGAAAATTACGGTTCTTCTTTTTTATTATGAAATATTATATTTAGTTATTATCCTTTGATGTCTATATTGTTTTTTTCTATTTCTATGATAAAAACATACATTTGCAAATTAAAAAACTGCTATTATATTTGAAAGAATCTTCCCATGGCAATTTTGTTTGGGGTGGTCACCTTAACCACAAGTATGATAAACTATATTGCTGCGGAAGTTCTATTTATCTGTTGTGGTAAATAATTACAATCAGTACTGATTACACTATTTCGATGAGAACTGTTATAATCAATTGTCCCATGGTTTTTGCACAAGGCACTAAAATATTAGTCCTTTAAATACCCGTGTATGTTCAGCATACGATTCATCAAAGTGTTCAGATACTTCTTTTCAATAACAATTAACGCATAAAAAACATTATTATCTAACAATGAGTGAATTCGTTTGTGTTCGACGCGATCTTTGTGATCAAATAATACAAGGGAAAAGTACTTCAGACCTCAAAAAATATTTATTGGAAAATTTTCAACTATCGGAAACTGACGTTAATACTGTAATAGAGAGTATTCAAAAAAATCTAACATCGAGTTGCAACCAGAAATGGACCAAAGCTCAAAGAAAGCCGGACCGGTTCGAGAGCCTATACTCAAATTGGTTAAATGGTGAGTTTATAGTATCATTGAATTCTTGCAGTACCTCAACCACTGTAAATTCTGGTTTGAATACTTCTGGTGAACGTGGAAGACCAACAAAAAAATATGACGAGTGCTCGGAAAACACAAAGAAACGAAAAAATATGGAGCTGGTCCAGGAGTATGGAATGGGACATGTCCGTAACGCTTATGTGCAAGGTTTAAGATCCATGGGGGAAAATGACGAAGCGTCGATTGTGACTATTATCAGAAATAAGGAAAAAGAAGAGAAAAAAGTTATTCTACAAAACATACTCAATCCAGATAACGCACTTTCCTTTACAAAAGAGGAAGCATTGAGTATATGCATTGAAACTGATTTAACCAAAGCACAATATGCGTACCTAAGAAAAAGGCTCGTTGATAAGAATTTAAGTTCTGTATTGCCTTCGTATCAAACACTAAGTGAAGCAAAAAAGGCTTGCTATCCGCCTGCATCCAGCATTACGGTGACAAATATAAGCGCAAAAATCAACCTGCAAGATCTCTTAGACCATACAGTCTGCCGTATTATAAGGATAAAGTCAGGATCGACTTACAATCGTCTCAAGCTTTTCACTAAATGGGGATGTGATGGATCCTCCGGGCAAAGTGAGTATAAACAAACTCTACCGGAAGAAAACGAACAAATATCGGACGCTAATTTGTTTATAGTGTCCCTTGTACCACTGCGACTAGTAGACGAAGAAACTTCTACGGTCATATGGAAAAACCCTACTTGCTCAACAGCGGTTGTCAGTGAAATTGAAGCCAAAATTAATCAATTGATTCCAACTCTTGTGTCAATAGAAGACAAAGTCATCGAAGTTAAACATCAACTGTTTATGACAATGATTGATGGGAAAGTTGCTCAACTGTTGACAAACACATCATCCAGTGTTACCTGCACTGTTTGTGGAGCAACTCCCAGACAAATGAATGATCTTTTAAAAGTTACAACGAGAGTTGAAAATGAAAATGCGTTTAAATACGGATTGTCGACGCTACACGCATGGATAAGATTTATGGAAATGATCCTCCATATGATTGAGAAGTGGTCTGCAACAACTCCAGAAAACAAGCAACTTAAAGAAGACAAGAAAAAATTTGTCCAAAAACGTTTCCGAGAAGTGCTTGGCTTGCATATTGATAAACCACGTCAAGGTTCCGGTAATAGCAATGACGGTAATACGGCAAGGAGATTTTTCCAAAATTACCAATGTTCTGCAGAGATAACCGGAATTGATGAAGAATGAATCAAGAGACTATATGTAATTCTTCAAACTATGTCATCGGGATTTCCTATAAACGCAGAAAAATTTGGTCAGTATACATTGGTAACCGCGCAATTATATGTAAGCAAATATAACTGGTACTACATGCCATCTTCGGTCCATAAAGTACTTATACATGGTGCTAAAATAATAGAGCATTATGCAGTTTTGCCTATAGGACAATTATCCGAAGATGCCCAGGAAGCTCGAAATAAAGATTATAAGAAATATAGGTTACATCACGCTAGGAAGTGTTCCAGATCAGCAACAAACGAAGACGTTCTGCATATTTTTTTATATACATCTGATCCTTATATATCTAGCTTAAATAAACCAAGTTTTCTAATATCCAAAGAATTATTTGACGAAGCTAAAGAATTGTTGGAAATAGAAAGTGATGAGTAGGATAAGTTTAAGTAATAATTTTTTTTTGTCATGTAACTCTTTGTTTAATAATAATAATTTAGTTTTAAACTTATTTTAAGCATAAGTGTAACTTTTATTGCTATTTTAATATAACTGTATGATTTTTTTGTATGAAATTTCGTATAACTTTATCTTTGTCATTTTTTTTCGGAAAAAATATTTTTTTTAGAATGATGATGTTTGATTTCTTTTATTGCCTAGATATTCACAAATACGTGAAAAAAAAATCAAGGAGATAAATCACAAAACAACAGAGTTATCGATTTTTGAGATGGAAAATACCGGTTGGTCCCATAGTGCGCTGGTGCTTGAGCCTTCACCGCCTGCGCAGTCGCCGCACCCTTTGGCTGCGCCGATGAGCCCCGTTTGGCCGTGGCACCTGCGGTGGCTGCAAACGAGGCCGGTTTTCGCTGGCCAGAGGGCGGCTGGCTTGCCGCCAACGGGGAGCGCAGGCCTCCAGGGCGGAGAAACAACTCTGCAGGGAAGCCATTTCCTGCCGCACCAGGGTCAGAACCCAGTCCTCTACAGGCACGGGCCGTCCCTGTCCCTGCTGCTGCCCCCCTTGCGACTCCATCTGGAGGCCGGCTCCTCGAAGCCCAACCAGGTCCGCCCGGAGCTTCTCGTTCTCCTTTCGGAGAAGCTCCATGGCGGCTGTCAAGCGGGCGACCTCCGCCCGCATCTCTGACATGCCGTCCGGAGGAGGCCCAACGTAGAGGGCCTCCGCTGCCGCCACAATAGAGGCCGTGGCCGCGGCTATGGCCTGATCCTTAGAGGACCTGAGCCTCTTAACGGATCACAGCCGCACGCTCCGACCAGGAACCGCCAGCGGCTTCGGCCCCAACTCCAGAGACCTCAGAGGGGGACCCCTCTTCGGCGAGCCTCTCGGGTCGCCGGGCCGACTGGGCCGCGCCGAGCAGCCCGGCCCGACTTGCCCGCCTCCTTAGTGGGGGGCCCTCTGTCCACCCTTTACCACCTCGGGCTCCACCCCGCCGGCTGGAGTGGATCTTCTACCTCCGCCCGACTAGGGAGTCGGGCGGAGGAAGAAGATCCACACGTCGGAGGAAGACCCCGAGTTGGGCCGCTTCGAGGTTCGCCTGAATTCGCGACTCCTCTCTAATACCTCTTTATGCTTTGAGCTCCCAGAGCTCTCTCCGCCTGATACAGCGTCGGACTCCGACCCCGCATCGCTTTCCTCCCCTTGACGTACAGTTTTTTTTTTTGAGTTTTGATTACCCACCTTACGATTGGTAGATGATAGCAATGTATTAATTAAAATACCGAACACCTGCTAAATGTCTCGAAATATTATGTTCACTATAAAGTGCTTAAGTGTGTGATTATTGGAGAACGAGGAAGACTGACCTACCGTGATACAGTTTTCACTAGTACGGAGGTCAGTGTGAATCACTCTCTAACAACCATATATCCGCGCACGAAATGAGATCTTATTTTTGTATTGATATTTTTTCTCTCTTTTCTATATAGTACTTATAAATTGTCATTCTTAAGGTTGTTATTGCGCTGTTGGAAATAAATGTTTTTTTTTTTTTACCTATGGTCTCTAATGTCCCATGAAACAACAGGCACCAGGGGTAGTGCAAATCTCCCAAAGATATTCATTCAAATAATCGAGTCTGGTCATACCACGCTGGGGTGGGTGCATTTCATTAATCCATTAATTCTTTCAACAAAAATAACGTCATACATGAAACATGGTGTAACTACAAGTTATATACCTACGGTTACATACATGTTTTAATTTTAATTTCGACATTGTAATTACATATATAGGTACCTAAACATTTAATTTGAAATTCAAGGAGGTCCTTGCTGAATCTCTTCTGTAATTTTCATTAGCAAATATGGTCGGGCGTGAGACCTTTAAATGAATAAAATTTACATCTGTTCTTTCTCCCTGACTTTGGCTTTGTTACTAAATAAACCTAAAACAATTAGAAGATAAATAAATGTGGAAAAACATCTGGCGAACTTCAGTCTGTTGCTAAGGCATCTATTAAAAAAAATGTTTTATTTTCGCGATTATGGTAACGTTGCGTAGCAGTTATAAAATTATTTTGTCTGTAGTAGGTACTCGGAATAACAAGATTTTGCAAAATTAAAAATAATACAGTTCAAAACGTGCGAGTCTCGAAAAGAGGCTAAACGTTTTAGTCGGCGTATTTTTGCCGAAGTCGTTTATGTGTTCATAAATTTTTAATACCAAAACAAAAGGACACTTAGACGTCTAAGTACTCATCTGCATTGCTATCATCCGAAAACGTGCCCAGAAAACTGGCTGCATTGCCACGTTGAAGAGCAATGCTAATTCTTTAACCAAAAAACGAACCAGCCCTTTGGTCACGTTAAGTGTCGACCAGTCGTTCCTTAAAAAGTAGACGTGCACTCGGGCCCCGCGACCCGCCCGTTTCGACCCCAAATGGCTCAAAACTGTAGTTACCCATAAGGTATTTGCGTCGCTTGAGGGTCTCAGCAGCCAGTACAGCCCGCCGTTTTGAACATGAACTTTGTATTTATTTGTTTAGTTATTTAGTACCTAGTGTAAATAGTTAGTTGTGTTAAATATTGTAAATTATTAATTTTTCAACATTTGTAATAACAATTAAATATATATAGATATGTGTCTGATCCGGTCATTAGTACGGACACGAAACGAATCGCAAGCGCGCCAACTGGCAACATCGCGTGATCTACCCACACCTACAGCGCGCTTCTACAGAGTCGTGATGTTGTAAGCCCACGGCGAGGAGGATCGCATCGGAGTTAAGACGTCGCGGAACTGTAATCGATTCGTTGTGCTCAGTTATTGTGTTAATTGTAATTTGTAGTTATTGTTTTAAATTGTGATAAACGCTATGTATGGCACCCAGTGTTTTTTCATTACACGAAACCCATCTTTTGCCCACATGATGCATGAATCTAACGGAGTAAATCCTGACGAGCCTACATTATAGATATTTCTGTTAATTTTTCACGTACTCATGCTCAAATTTCCCATATTATCAAACATAACATTTTATTCAAACACGATAAAACGATACACTAGTTCTAAAGATATAATCAAACATAATATTGCTAGCGTTGCGATTCAGCGTGCTGTCAGTGGTGTTGCCAAACAATTTACGTGTATGAATGGGGAAGGTTATCCGAGAGATTTGTTGGCGAAACGGGGCGTCTCAGCCCTCGATGTTTCGCCTTTTCAGCTAAAGTGACGAAACATGTCTCGCGGCATACCAGCCACTGTTTACATTACCCTCACGTACGCTCTCCGCGGCCGACGACGACGACGACGATATTCCAAAATAATGTGTGATTCCGCGAATAAATTTATTGAG
The DNA here is from genome assembly GCA_905333075.3 of Atethmia centrago. Lineage (NCBI taxonomy): Eukaryota > Metazoa > Arthropoda > Insecta > Lepidoptera > Noctuidae > Atethmia > Atethmia centrago. Next base: position 20,074,498 of record HG995374.1, on the reverse strand, counting down.
ACGAGAGACAGCAAAACCAATAGTTGCATTGACAACGAAGTCGCAGAGTATGCCAGTTTATTCATAGAACGATCTTTGTGACAGGTTTGTAAAGTAAACAGAAACGTTTCGAGCTTTTTATTTTTGCTTTTTTTAATGTTACGACAACATTCACTTAACAGAATTCTACATTATTTTAGTATCTGCTGTGTAAAGCTGCTTGTGTACAATTACTATCAGTTTTAATTAAAGACTCGCTTGTGCAGATAGGAGATAATCATTACCCAATGAGAGCAATTCTTGTTTGCATGATTAGCTCGATCGGCGCTTGTTTATACAAAGCGCTCTAAGGAAGCGCCGCTGGTACAACGCTAAGCAGAAGATTACCTCGCAACAATTTTCCGCATAGACTACGCAACGCTTCAACCAGAATTTCCGTTAAACATATTTTAATGAAAGGTAATTTATTCAATAAAATCTCTTTGTCGGAATGCCATCGTAACGAACGGAAAATGGAATATTGATGCCGATTGAAATTGATTTTAATTTTCCCTGTTTTAATAGGTATGCATTTAAGCTTATTCTTCAAAATGTATATAATTTCATGGATGTTTATAACAGGATTCAAATACTAACCAGGAATTTAGCTAAGATTTTATACAAAAGGAAGTTATTGGTGAACTTAGTTAGCAATTTGAATATGCAATTCCGTGAGCTGAATTTTTATTTGCATTTCAATCTGGCTTTTAGAGCGTGTTCACAACACGTTCACGTCCAATGCGCATACTCTTTATTTTACGACAGTTTAAAATATTTACACGCAGTAACGTAAATGGGTTTTTCTAAAGAAAATCTAATACACAGAGTAGGAATAGATGAATGTGGAGAAAGCAGTGGTGGCCCAGTGGTAACGGCTGCGCCTTACTAGTTGTAAGTCGTGACTTCAAACCCTGACAAGCGCTTTACTTTGTGTAAAAAATTTCATCACCACTGCTCTCAAAACGGTCAAGGAAACATCGTGAGGAAACCGGCATGTCCTAGAAGCAAAAATTCAAAGACATGTGACATCTACCAAACCGCACTGGGCCCGTATGGTGGATGACGGCCCACTCCCCCTCACCGAGAGGAGGCCTGTGTCCCAGCAGTGGGAACATTATAGGCATAAGATAACATGTATAAATTATTTTGTTGTATTCAACACAAACATGTGGCATTTAGCCGCCTCGGTGGCTAGATTAACAAAAGTTACACTGTCACTTATATGAAATTCTAGGAAACTTGAACACAAGTTACTGGGTTGACAAAAAGGTATGTGAGGCAAGTCTTACGCACAAGTGTCACACAATCTTGAGATAGACAGAGGTTCTAGCGTTACTAAGAAGAACATTTATTATGGCACACTGTGGACCGACTTTGTTTGTACTTGATAAGTGAGTAGATACAGGAATTGTGGATATTATTTATTACATTATCTTTTTCTAGAAGGTATACATATAATCATGAGCCGCATCTGAAAGCCATGATGAAACCTGGGCAAAAATAATTATTGATTCCATAAAAAACACATATTGGCCAGGTTTCATTAACTCTTTCAAATGCGGCTAAAGCGCTGATGAAACCTTGTAAATTATTTTTTAATTATATAAATGATGATTTTTAGCTTTTACCCGTGTCCTGCTTGTACCCCTTTGTTTTTTTCAACAAACAATTACCTGTTTGAAAAATTATATTCATATACTTCAGCTATTTCTTCGTGATTTAGTACCTAATTTTAAATGTTTATTAAAGTGTTCGCAAATAAAAAAGACAGCCAAGTGCGTGTCGGACCACGCACAATGAAGGGTGCCGTAGTTGGGAAGTTGGGATGAATTTATCGCAAAAACAAACTTAACATTGTACTTGAAAAACATGTTCTCCCACACATCGATATACGTCACGGTCAATTCTCCAACTGCAAAGCCTACTTAGCTGTGATAGTTTTCCTTTTAATTTAATTATATGTATTACTGCCATGATATTTTTCACATCTCCATAAACAACCATTTAGCTGGCAGGGGAGGGAGACACTTGACTCTAACAAAAATTAACACTTTAAAGCTTAATATTACGCAAAAGGATCCTTGAATCGAAAACACAATATTTTTGAACGGCCTATCCAACGATACCCTTTTTTTTTGGGTGGGAAATCATCAAATAACTTCTCCCGCCCTTGGCGGAGCGGGAGGGTGTGTCAGACTCTTACTGACTAAAACCCACCCGTATTCCTTCCGTTGCCTGTGTTGCCAGGGGCCTCGGTAACCCTTTAGTACCTTCCCGCGACCCCGGCAAGCATCGGCCCTAGTGGACCCCTACACATGTGCTGACGACATCTCTTTGAGACACACGTGGAATACAACGCGCTGTCGACCCGGGCCGGGTCCTTACCGAACGGTGAGCTATCCATTGCTCACCGTCCGCAAGCCCGTGCCTACGGTGGCCAGAAATCCGCCCGGGATTCCCGACGCCCAGGGCGTCTTCTGCGGCGGCTAGGGGTGAGAGGGCGCGAAATTTGCCGAAGGAGGTGACGGCTGCCCATGCCCTCTCGCTCCGTACCATAGCCTGAACCAGGGCCGGACGCGAGAGATCTCTGCCGCCGATCGCCTACATGAAGACACGGTGGTGCTCTGCCCAAGCTGGGCAGACCTCCACCGTACGCTCCATCGTGTTCTCTGGACGATTCACGCAGGGGTGACCCCCGGGCGTTTCGTCCCGCCTTATCGGACACAGGAACCTCCCGAATCTGCCGTGTGCGGTGAGGACCTGGCGTCAAGCGGCCTGGCGGAAGGTGAGGATGCCGATGCGCCCACACAGGAGCCCCGTAGAGGGCCATGGACCGCACGACCCCCGCGTAGAGCCTCCGGCAGGAGGCGTTTGGACCTCCTAGATTGGGCAGGAGCCTCTTCAAGGCAGCCCCTGCCCACTCCAGTTTGGGAGCCAAACGTTACCCTACACTATATAGAGGAAAAAATATCATCCCCACATTACGTGCAAGGGAGGTACACAAAAGATTTTATTTTACCACTTTGTCGGCGTAATTAATACCCAAATTACGAAGCGTGTCTGAGCTACAGTGGGGACAGACAGACAGACGGACATAGCGAAACTATAAGGGTTCCTTGTTTACTATGGAACCCTAAAAACACTATTTCTCTCCTTAAACATATTTTGTTTGTTTTATGCACTTGTTTCATTGTTATTTTTGTATATAATATATTTTTATAAATATGTATAATATATTTCATGTATGTATGTATTTATTGTATATATGTAAATGGTACATCGCCAACTATCTGAAGTACTGTCTCTCTTTCTCCCTTAAAACAACCTTTGGATCCAAAGGTTGTCTTTAAAAGATCGCTTTGAGCGATAAGACCGCCCATTGTGTCAACCCTTGTAAAATGTATACATTAATATCTATAATTTTAATGGTGTACATAATAAAGATAATTCTATCTTCTATCTATCTATCTATCTATCCATATCTTAATCAATCTAATATAACTTGAAACCTAACCATAACTACTAAAAGTCATCACAAATTAAGAGCGTAGTACATAGTCCGTACATCGCCGCCACCTTGGTAAGCCTAAGATAATAACATCACGTATTATTAAGGACATGCTGTATCCGTGGACCAGTAAAATAAATTGCATGGATTACCTACTCGAGCCGGCTTCGTAATAAAAACTTTAATGTCATAAAACTCTCTGATAAAAAAAGTTCAAGCAAACGAGCAAATGACTCTGCTACGTATCTGAGCTGTTGTTTATCTTAAAACTGGAGTAAAGCAGTTTATGTACAAGAAAATGCGTTTCATTTAATAAGTCGAGTTTATTTTTTAGTTCTAGTTTTAGTCGGTTCTATCGCTGTTCGTTCCTATCTTCACAGGCCGTTAAGTCGGTTCAGAAGAGCTTAAAGCATCATTTGTATGTACAACGAAAAACATTCTGGCACGGCTCATGTATTTTAAATAAAGGCTTGTAACACGTGATACACAAAGGTCTAAATCAAGGCAAACTTCTTTAGATCGAAAACATTGAATCACGAATCTATCAAAACTTTTCCGACGCCTTTTATAAAGCAGTCAAGAAATCACGTTTATCTAAAGCTAGCAAGTCCCGAGTGACGAATTGACAGATTAAATAGAGACAGAAATCGATTCCGTCTAATAGAAAACCAAAGTTTGGCCGAGTAAGCTTAGATTAGCGAAGGCTTTGTACGGTGGACGAAGTTAATGTCGCTAAAGACTTGTAGTTCCGGATCTTAGCCACTCGGTTAACACGATCAAGTACAAAGTGGAAAGTTGCAGCTCGCGGCTTAGACGTGTTATGTCGTGGCTGTTTGACAGACGAATGTTTCATTTCGTAGGCACTTATAAGAAATTTTCGCGAGCCGAAAATATGTTAGGCAAGTTTTAATACTAAAAGCCTGATTTACACAGTGCGACTTGCGAAGCAACGATAAAAATCCGTTCATAGTAAAAGTCCATCTGAACCCTCTTTAGACGATGCAAGTCATTTGTTGCTTCTGTTTAATTGTATATCACAGGCAAAAAACTTGCGTCCTGTAAATGGGTTTGAAAAAATGTTAAAGTTTGACTTGTTACCACCCTTTAACCGACTAAGGGGTTTATTAGACGACTGCCCAAAAAGGAGAGTACTGTGTTAAGGGTTCATGTATGTATCTATGTGAGTTTCTTTGTGCCACCATAACTTTTAAATGCCTGAATAGATGTAGATGTATGGGGAAATGTAAGGATTCTTACAGCATCCCAAGTGAAACATGCTATAAATATTTTTGAAAAAATCAATATGGCGGCAGTGTGACTTCATTTTCAAATGTTGTTCGCGACGATACGTCATCACATAGTGTTTTCACGTAGTGTTTTGAAAATAACTTAAATTCAGTATTCGTGACGGTATGTCACCATAGTGTTATTCAGTGTTTTTGAACAATAACGTAGATTCAAGTGATACCAGTGCTAGTTTAAGCATATAAACAGGGTTAAAATAGTGTTTAGTACATAAGACGGTATGTACGGCACTTACAAACGTCAGTTAAGTGAAATATATAGCCATAATTTATAATTTTTCGGTGTGTCCAGGTAGCTTGATCCGAGACCTAGCTCTGGACATAACTTTTATGTATCTAGTCTTTTGGAAAAGCCCATTTAACTGAGTTTGTATGTTTTTGAATGAATGAATGAATGAATGAATGAATGAATGAATGCATTTATTTGTCAGAATATTGTACAAAGTTGTTAAATTTGTATTACGATCAGAATATTCTGCCGTTTCCGGCGTACAAACATAGTGTAATTGCGGGTTATCATTACATTAAGATTAAATTATTATTCTAATTACAGATAATTTAAATAAATTGAACAATAGTTGTAAAAGAGATTAATATATAGGTAAAAATTCAATAAGGTCAGGGATATAATATATGATTTAAGTATAGGCAATAATGTCCAATATTTAGGTAAATTTTTCATTCATGAAATCTTCAGTTGAATAATAACATTTGCTTATAAGAAAGTTAAATAATTTGCATTTAAATATTCTGAGGCTAAGAGTTTTGAAGCTATCAGGTAATTTGTTATAAGTAGTAATGGAACATGCAGTAAACATTGTTAGAAAAAAATTTAATTCTACGCCTAGGAACATTAAGCATATGCACTTTGCGGCTGGGTTGTATTACTTTAGATTAGTAAACATTGTTATTTTCGTTTAACCAATCCTGATTTCAGGGCATGTCACGACCTGAAACATATAGCTGTGGTATTTTAAATATCAGATTGTTTTAGTTCTATAAACCGGCCTAAGGTATCTGTAATTAGTTGGAAAATCGGTTCAGTACTTTTCCAGAAAATCACCGGACTAAATCGTTTTAGTGGAAAATTACAATATTTTGTCTGTTTCCCCTGAAATATCCTTTCAGTGGAAACAGATAAAACCTATACAGATACCTCAGGAGACGGGGAATTTTACAGGAAATGTAATGACATATAACATGCCTTATGTATCCTAATAGTTAAAGAGTTTGTAAGAGTAAATGTAACGCACACAAAATGAAAAAGTTCCTCTAATAAAACTTTAAAACAGGAAGCAATTAGCGGCTCTCGTTACGGTAAAGGTAGCCAGTACCTAAGAAAATTACAACTTATTTATATTTTCTAAATAATCAAGTAGTTCAAAAGTAGTGTCTCTGAAGAGTCCTGAAAGTTGCTTCCTGGAGATTCTTGGAGACATCTGTTATTATTCAGGTAATATTCTCCTCAAAGAGATAGTCAAAAACGTACTCCTCTAGCCGATAATCAAAAACAATGGTACATATGAAGATATAATAGTCCTATAGAAGAGGCAGGTAAGAGGGAGGTAGTTGTCTTGATGATATCTGGAATCTATAGGTGCAAGACATCAGCGCCGCATGGACAGGGAGGCCTATCCTCACACCGGGATAAACCTGGACCCCAAGCCTATCATTACACACTCCCTACACACGCGTCCAGTGATCACGCCCGTCCGGCACAAATGTGATAAAAAAACTTCAAATAATACAATATTTTATTTTTTTTTTTTAGGTTGGGAAATCATCAAAGAACTTCTCCCGCTCTGAAATAATACAATATGGGTATCAAATTGAAGGCCTTGATAAGCACATGCCAAAACAATAAACATTATTGGCATACATTTTACTTAGGTACGGTGTACATGCGTAACAAACATTTCATCCCCACGCCATCCACGCCTCGCCTCGCCGTGAGAGTTTAGTTCGTTTTTTGGCAGCGCAGTCGTGTATTTAATTTATTTTTTATAAACAATACTTTTAATTTTGAATTACAACCCCATTCTTACCGGCTTCCCTTCGGAACAACGACTGTACTTGAGTTTACTATTACTAAATAATATAGTATATACATAGTAACATCACAGATATTTAATACAACATAAGATAAAAAACATTAAAAAACCGCGTACCTATAGTCTATCCTAAATCGCAAACGCAGTTTACATATTTGTCTCAACTAAGAATTCCGACGACACTAGCGCCAATAAGCCGCAAGTGCTATGTCAGAATACAGTATTAATTTTAGTTCTGATCACGCTACTTCGGGCACACTTCTGTAGCAATCAGGGGTTCCGAAACACCGCTCGTTACGGTGCGAGGTAAGCCGTTCTCGAGCGAGTTATTACCGGGAGCGAAAGTGAAAAATGCGTAGACAAGAACGAGATAGAATGTGGTGTTGTTGAATTTCGTTGATTTGCAAATATTTTATTGTGTCGACTTTTTGGCAGATAAATTAACTTTTATTTTTGTTTTCTTTTGCATTTGATTAGTTAGTTACATTCTCAACATAATTTCTAAAATCTATACTAGGTACCTATTACAGCTGGAATTTGTTTTTGCGTGATTTGTGCCAACTGTGCCATTCAGTGATAATATTTTGATTTCCGTGAGTTTGTGTTTGAAGTGGTTTAAAACGTTGTTATTTCGATATTAATCCAGATTGAATTAGTAATGTTCCATTTCGTAGATTTGTTGTGTTGATTTTTTGACGGATAAATTCACGTGTATTTTGTTTTCACCCCTCCATTTCCAGCTCCCTCCTTTTTACTCGTATTAACTTAGTTTTAGAATCTTTTAATTGTAATATACTGCTTTTCAGAACTAAAACTTCACCGAAAATACCTATTATAGTTCTATTTCTGTAAAACATTGATAATTTTGTTTTTGTAGTGATAGCGTCTCTTTCGTTCTACTGCTTGACCAAATATGGCGTTAAATTAATTAAGAAAAGTAAAGGAATTACCAACATTGTTGAGGTAATAAATCTTGATAAATTATCTTGAGTTTATGAGAACTGAACAATTATTTCTTCGGCTTCCCTCTAATAGAAGTTGAAGCTTCGCTAATGCTAAACGCCCATAGGCGTCATAGCAATAAGACTACTGTTATGTCTCATTCAGTGTCTTTGAAAGCGTTAAGAGACGTTTAAATGCAAAAAAAAGATGTTTAAGCAGAAGTTAATCATTATTTCATTTGAAGCAACGTTTATAAAGAAACCCCTTATTTTACAAGTAGAACAAGCATTATTCTTGAATTTTGTAGGATAAAAATCTAATCAAAATGGGTTTCCGCGCAGTTTCCTCCGAATGCAGCAACAAATTTTCGCACGAAAGGCTTTTATTTCGAAATGTTCAAATAACTGTACACAGAACACGGTGCTATTTCAAAATCATTTCCAAGAATCCCAAAACTAAAATAATTTAACCAACTTAGTAAAAAAAAAACTCCATTTTTCATGACCATTTATGTCCGTCCCTAATCCTAAACAGAGCTCGTAATTAAACACTGGTGAATTCATTTAAACTTCACAGCTCTGTCCCTAAAAACAAAACAAAACGCTTAACTAAAATAAAAAACAAAGAAACCAACATTGCAAAAACAAAAGAAGAAAATTAACACTCCATGACGTTTCCAGCTTCGTTCCTTCCGTCCGAAAGTTTCCGTTGCATTTTTATGTCGGCTGTCAACCACTTCGACTTGGCTATAAGGGCCCGATCACACGTACTACAACAATTTTTTTTTTCCCTGGTTGAAAATCCTCATGGATGTCCTCCGCCCTGAGGTGGGCGCAGGGGTTTGTCAGACTCTTACTGACTAAACACCACCCCGGTCGCGGTGTTCCCTTCCGACATTTGCACCGGGGATCATGGGATCTTGTGCGACTTCCGCGATCCCCGGCTGGTCACGTACTACAACCATACCACAAACACGTGGATGGGCGCTAATTGTATGAAAGTCAATAGTTTATTCACACGGACTAGATATGGCCGTAAAAATCAACCATGTGGGCTATACCGACCACATCAACGGTACGTCGCAGACACAACGCAACCACCAGCGAGACCGTGCACTAGCGGCCGGTCAAATCGCAAACACAACGTTGCGTCAACCATTCGATTTGGTTTTGTAGTTACCACAACGCAACTGCTCGAAGCTGCAGCGACATTATTCACACGTATTTCCCACTTCTTGCGCGAATTTTGTCGCTGCGATGTGGTGTGGTTATGGTACGTGTGATCGGGCTTTTAGAGCGTGGATTACGTCAAAAATAGCACCTCCCTGAAATACTCGTGGCCTGTCTATCTGTTGCCAAATTTAACTCATTCGGGCGCGTGTCTGGTCGGAAGAATGTCTATTCTGCTGAGCTTATCTTTGTTGAGCATTAGTTTATTTGGTTTTGATTTGAGGATATTGGAAATAAGAAATTGTTGTAGTTTTGTTTTAGTGCTTGTTTGGTTCTGGTTATTTTCTTTGTAACTATTTTTAGTAAGAGTGGCAATGTACAGACATTGCCACTGTAAATACAGAACTGGGAAAATTGAAGACATATATTACATCTCTGCCGACCTAGGGGTAGGCAGAGATGTAAAGTATGTCCTGTCAACAAAAGTCAAGTGCAAAATGGGCTTTAGTTACTGGAAGTAAAAGTGAAAACACGTTTCAAAGAATTTGAAAACAAAAAATTCAACTGTTTTATTTCCCAATTCTCAGTCTCATATAAGATATGACTAATATTCTGAAACGCCTATAAATTACTTGGCCATTTAGATATTAGCACCAATTTAACTAAATCAATGGCTTTATTAGGCAAGTCAGGTACAAAAGGATAGCTTAGGGATACCAGTGAATGCAGCGATCCTACAAGAGATCGGATGCTGCTGTAGGGTGTTTTGAATTCATTTCCGGCCATTTACGGAAACGGAGATAGAATGGAGTATCGCCGGAAGCTGCTCAATGCAGAGCTATTGTGACCACTTGGAAATAAATTACGGTAATGATAACTTTAGGATAGATTGGGTTAGATCGGAGAACGGATTTCGATTTCATATTATCCTTCTAAGCCAAGATCCTTTAGAAAATAAGGTAAAGATAGTACTGAGACATTATATCCGTAGGCCTTGAAATTAGGCTTCGTTTAAAAATGTAAATACTGAACTGACTTCAGAAACTTTTAGCTACTAGCTATATTAACTAACTAGCTAGCCTATGGCATCAAATGTTGCAAAGTGTATACTAAAACAGGCAGAAAAAATGCCACATATGAATTCATAATTTCAATCGCATAAGTAGTTCTCGAGTTATAACCACACTAAAGGGCATGCAACTCAAGAAAGTAGCGTTTTTTTTAAGTCAAACTAGCGACCTGGTATTTAAGACTTGACAAAACATCGACATAAATGTATGATTTGTAAATTTAATATTAATGTATTACAACAATGTCAAAACAACAGTGTAAATTTAACCTACACACTTAACCTAATACTGCCCCATAGTTATGAGAATCCCTGCTACAAGCTCAACACCGATGTGGAAAGCTTGCAGCAGCGATTCACACATGAGCAGTCTAGTCTGCTCGCGACACACTGCAGTATAATGTTGGGGCTGGCCCGCATCCGGCGCACCAGGCAGGCGCATCTTTTTCGCATCGTAGCGTAGAAGCAAACGACACGAGCATCAGCAAACATCCCTGATGCGCTACAGAAGCGGAACAGCCCCATCAATACCCGGAATGCATTATTGTATTAAATGCGAAGTGCGCTATACGATTTTTGAGTGTAATCTACCTACAGGCTGCACGTGTAATATGAGGTGCAATATGCACAAAATAAGGTTATTTTAACTAATCTATAATAGTAGTTTATATACCATATAGATTTGAAGATTACGTCAGAGTTACACAGTGGACAGCAACCCTTTGAATTATGCTTAGGAAAATAAATAAATATTTGTTGAACATTTTTGAGCCGCTCTTAAATAAAGAAAAATTGCTCGTAATCTAAAGAAAAACTGCCCATATTGTCCGCAGTAAGCTTGTTGTAAATCAAAACAAAAATGTACTTGTATATCGTCTTGACCTCAACCGTCAACATTGGCTGGTGATATCGATTAAAGTTGTATGTTTTTTCGTGAGCTGTCAGAGGCGACGACGGTGACAAAAAAGCGGCTACACTGACATCAAAAAATGTATAGTTATGGTTAGACCAGTTTGGGCTTATAATGGGGCTTCTGATTAATAGAGAAAACTAAAATTCTTTGATTGTTAATATGTCTTTATAGAGTGTCGCGCTGTAAAAGAACTAAAACAAACAGGCCAACTCTATCACAATCGTGCCACGTCGCTGTGCTGTCATTGTGTTATTCCAGTGTGCGTGGATTTTACGGCCAACAGTTGAACGCATCTAGATATATCCCATCCAAAAAAAAAAGAAAAACTAGACATATTTATATCTTTTCTGAAATGATTAAATTCAATAAAAATAGACACACCACGCCTGTATTCCCTGATGGGTTAGGCAGTTATACCTATAGTACGACACCCACATTTCGCCAGCTATGTTTAAGCCCCGTGTAATAGGGAGCGAGCCATTAACCGGGCATAATAAAAATACGATATATTAAAGCATATAGTACGTTTAGAAGTTGAGAGTGTATGCTGCCATTGCGCGAAACATTACTGGTAGATCCGCAGTGGTAGCTCGTGAAATTCAAATTCTCTTGTGTTTTTTGCAATTTGCAGGATAGTGTCAGGTTGTATCTTGATCAAAATATGATTCGCGACCGTAACAAATATCTATTTACAGAATTATAATCATTAGAATCATTAACACATCTCTCCTAATTAGATTTGATCCACAACAACAAATCTCTTATGGAGAAGTTCTCATGGAACAAATCCAACTTAGAGACTGACTATGCAGTTTTTCCAACAATTTAAAGGTTTTAAATTTAACGCAAGAGGATAACAATCCAAAATGTTAATTATTCCGTCTCAATTTTAAACTTGATCATGAGATACAACAGATTTTCAAAAATCTTCTTATATGTATTGATTCCCATTTGAGGGGAATGCGCGGAGGTAGCCCGCGAAATTAAATGTTCTTAAGTTTTTTTGCAATTCACAGGTCAGTATCAGGTTTTAAGTTGATCAAAATATAATTCACGTCGGTAATAAATATGTATTTACAGAATTATAACCATTAACATCATCAATACAACTCTCTAAGTAAGAATTGACATAAAATGTCACGATTTTATGAAAATTCATTCATTAGAGTAATCTGAACTTAGAGAGTTGTATTGATGATTTGAATAGTTATAATTCTGTAAATACATATTTGTTATGGTCGCGAAACATTTTGATCAGTATGCAACCTTATACTGAAATTACAAAAAAAACGTAATAAATAGATTTCGCGGGCTACCCTGTAGCTTTAGGTAACCATCACCAAATATTATGAAAAGCATCCTCACTAAAAACCGTTGTCACATTATTTTAATGGCGTGTATCATTAAAACAACGTAATTATTACGGATTCGCACTCCAACTTAAATTCTGAAGGGACATTAATTATTTTATTTCTGCTATAATCCCTTGTTTATGCTTTCAGTTAAGAGTTTTTGAGGCACAAAGTTGGACGATAAATTTCTGCAATAAACAGCTGGTGATATTATTCATGACGTTTGTTAAGTTTGTTTTAAGTGCTCCACCTTTTATAATTAGTTTATTAAGAATTCTCTTATTGTTTGCTTGAAAGGTTGAGATATGGCCTGCACTTTTAAAGTAGGCGCATTCTATAAAGTTTTTCCTTTATAAATGTTTTTATTACCGAGATAGGGGTTGTGGAACACGCAATTTGGGACATTGCTTGGGCCGATTGTGTCTCTTAATGGTATTGGTCGGCGACTTAATGGCGTATTGTTGTTGTTTTTACTGTGTTTAGTAGAAAATAAAAACACAGAAAAAAACAGCCAAGTGCGTGTCAGACCAAGCACAATGAACGGTTCCGTAGTTGGGATGAATATTTATCTGAAAAACAAACTTAACATTGTAAAAAAACAGCTTACTCATACTTGTTGGATATTGTACTGAAAACACCAAGGTGTTGCCAGTACAATATCCAACAATTATGTCTTAATAAATTGAAACCTAACATACTACTGCCGTGAACTTTTTCACATATCCAAAAACAACCATTTAGCTGGCAGCGGCTGGCACTTGACTCTAACAAAAAATTGCACTTTAAAGCTTTATATTACGCAAACGGATCCCTGAATCGAAAAATGGTGTTCACATACCCACAATGCTTTTTTATTTTCATAGACCCGCAACAGTTTTAAACGGCCTATCCAACAATATCCCACATCGTGGTATAGAGGAGAAAAAAAAACCCCACAACTTTTTTTTCAAGATTTAATTTACCACTTTGCCGGCGTGATTAATATGAGTGCGGACTCATATTATTAATCACGCCTCTGTACATTTGTGTGCTTAAAGTATTAAATAATAAAAATAATAATATACCCATGCCAAATTACAACTTTCTAGTACTAAGAGTCTCTAAGCTAAACAGCGGACAGACAGATAGACGGAAATGTCAAATCTATATGGGTTCCTATATGGGTTCCTTGTTGACCACGGAACCCTAAAAACAAGTGGCTTGTAGCGTGTGGGTAGAATAGACATTCAATTGAACAAAATATTGTTTTAGTACCCACTACTGCAACATTTTTAAGGGGCCGTGCACAAAAGCGACTGATTTTGATTTGAAAAAGCGACTGATTTTGATTGAACTTTATTCATGGGTTGTGAGAAAGGGAAAAATAATTTAAACAAAATTACTTGGGATTTGATGAAAAAGTCGAGTTATCTGTTTTGCATGTGGCTTTTTTTGTTGGGTGGGAAATAACTTCTTCCGCACTGGGCGGAGCGGGAGGGTGTCAGACTCTTACTGACTAAAACCCACCCATGTTCCTACCGTTGCCTGTGTTGCCAGGGGCCTCGATAATCCTTTCGGACTTCTCCGGCAAGCATCGGCCCTAGTGGAACCCTAAACTCGTGCTGACATCTCTTTGAGGCGCGCGTGGAACACAACGCGCCGTCGACCCGGGCCTGGTCCTTATCGGACGGCGAGCTACCCATTGCTCACCGTCCGCAAGCCTGCGCCTACGGTGGCCGGAAATCCGCCTGGGATTCCCGACGCCCTCCCTCAACCGAGGAGGTGACGCTGCCCATGCCCTCCCGCTCCTTACGATGGCCTGAACCAGGGCCGGACGCGAGAGATCTCTGCCGCCGATCGCCTCCACGAGGACACGGCGGTGCTCTGCCCGAGCCGGGCAGACCTCCAACGTATGTTCCACTGTGTCCTCCGGGCGATCCACACAGTGGTGACACCCGGGCGTTTCCTCCCGCCTCATTTTGACTGTTGAAATTGTTAATTTTTAGAGGCGGCATTTGTTTTTGTTTGTCTAAAATAAAGCGACCATCGTTTAAAGAATTGTTTGCTAGTTGAAAAGTCAAATTCTTTGTTTTGCATGTGGCTGGAAGGGATTTTTCAAATAAATTATGTGTTCATGGAAAATCACTAATATTCGCAATAAGTTTTCCGAAAAATGACGCAAGACTAAAGGCTCGTACAGACTAGCGCAATATAGCGGGCGCGACAGGCAGTAATATGCCTGTCGCGCCCGCGATATCGCCCCCGTCTGCAAGAGCCTTAACGTCGGATCACCTTTTCACAAGTACTTTTCGTTTTAAAAAAATATCATCATCATCATTATATGGTCTACGTGCACGTGGCCGAACCCTTTTTTTCAACTTTGGTACAAATTATGTCAGAATATTTTTTTTGTTGAAACAACCTAATAAAAAAGATCCAATCATTCATGTATTTTTTCCAATTATTTAACATACCATTTCAAGAAATTGAAATGTCTTCAGCTATCCTTGAAATAAAATCAAAGTTTTATTTTATGATAATACAATTTGTTCATTAAGTAAATCAATGGCGAAATAAACTATATTTTCGAGAGCGCAGAAGACTGACACGAATTGTTTAGCGTCACGAAAATTGTACTTTTATAGTCACACAGACTGAATGTTTCAATTACGCGTATTTTACACAATTAGATAAGAAATTGACAAAGTAGTGTTTTTTTCGTGCACGGAGCCTTAAGAAATCTTATGTTGCCGGTTGAGGGAAAGGCAAGTTTCGCGCCCTCTCGCCCCTAGCCGCCGCAGGCGACGCCCGGGGCGTCGGGAATCCCGGGCGGATTTCCGGCCACCGTAGGCGCGGGCTTGCGGACGGTGAGCAATGGGTGGCTCACCGTCCGGTAAGGACCAGGCCCGGGTCGACGGCGCGTTGTATTCCACCCGCGCCTCAATAAAATGTCGTCAGCACATAGGTAGGGATCCACTAGGGCCGATGCCTGCCGGGGTTGCGGGAAGGTACTTATGGGTCTCCGAGGCCCCCGCAACACAGGCAACAGGAAGGAATACGGGTGGGTTTTAGTCTGTAAGAGTCACACCCTCCCGCTCCGCCCAGAGCGGGAGGAGTTATTTGATGATGTCCCACCCTCAAAAAAAAAAAAAAAGCCTGTCGTAGAAACTAATTAACGATAGTATCTACAATTTGCTGCCTACGTACAGGAAGAGATATCCCAGCTAGCGTGTTTTTGAGCCATGCTCCACCATACGACACTGGCTTTATAAACCTTGACCACACAAACAGAACTGAAAAGACAAAAATAAACAAATGACGGAGCCACAACATTCGTAGAAACAGTTGTACCTACCGGGCGATATGTAGATGTCCTTTTTTGACGAGAATAAAATACAGCATGTTCCCTCATGGGGCCTTCGTTACTAGATGGCTTTACGAGGCGACTACATTCTTGTACAGAGAAGATTTCCCGACGGTAACGCATATTTTATACGGTTTGTAATTTAAGTGGCTGTTCTTTTATTATGACGTCTATGTGGAGAACGTGATGCCTCACCTTGATATCACATTTGCTTACTTGCCTACTCTGTTACTCTTATTTCGTAAACATGGCCGCGTTTTGCGTACTGCGCATGCGTAGGAAGTTTCGTATTTAACTAAACTGTAAATAACACAGAGTAGTACTCGTATAATATTTATTTAATATAAGTACATACATGGTATCAAAATACATAAAGAATTGCATTTTAAACCAGGTTCAGCACATTTTTTTTTTAATTTATTACATACTAGATGCGCCCCGCGGTTTCACCCGCATAAGTTTTGACCCCGTGGGTATATCGGGATAAAAAGTATTATATGTGTTATTCCTGGTTATAAACTATCTGTGTGCCAAATTTTATCCAAATCCGTTCAGTACTTTTTGCGTGAAAGAGTAACAAACATCCATTCATCCATTCTTACAAACTTTCGCATTTATAATATTAGTAGGATTAGCTGCCACAATCAAACTAATTTAGGAATTACAAAATAGTTAGGACTTAGGCACACGTTGATACTTACTTGTTACCTTTTTTCACAGACTGTAGGTGAATACTTGTAGACAGCTGTGATCTCGTTGAGAACTGCACGCAGACTGAGGCTCGATCAATTCGTGAACTAACCGCTCTCGTTGGCTGATCGGCCCACCGTCAGGTGGCGAACGTGACGTCATTAAACCTTTTCTAATTAAATAAAACGTTTCAATAACATTATCATTGTTAAGTACCTACTCAAAGATATTCATTAAGTTGCTATTTCATTTAAAGTAATGTTGAATGAACAAGAAAGTTATTTCAAATTCATTAGCTTGTCGAAAAAGAAATTATACCAACAAACGTGATCTCTGCAATTACGATCAATGCACTGTCATTGATCGTAATTGCAGAAATCAATGAAATAACAATGAAAAAGACTTGAAGAAAGGAGCACAAACTTACTGTTATAATGGCACGTATAATCTGTATTTTTCAATACATCTTTTCTCATTTTATAGTAATCAAAGTTATACAAAAACCCTGATAGAAAATAAGGCAATTACGCTAGAAAATTTTCTTAAAATAGTCTGCCATCAATCCTATACAGAAACCCTTCAAGCTCCGTCTTGATCAAAAATATATCGGAAAGTTTTTTTATTGTTTATATATAACACTGGAAGCGATAAATACGTTTATTTTTTCGCCAAGCACGCACCCTTGTCGTGTCTGTGACATAGAATAATGGACCAGGCGTTCGCCAAATGGAAATCCGGATTATGATAAATCATAAACTTTTGAAATTTGGCTCCTGTACCTCTGATTTATTTGCCGAGTGTACACAAAACGATGTGCGTTTGTTTTTTGTACGTCTGTCGTGAACACTAAAATATTTACAAGTTTGGAGCTTTTTGATGTGTTGGACGTTTCAAGAGGAAATATTAATAATTTTATTTTTCAAGGGTCAATATCAGGATTTAAGATGAACAAATGCAGTATTTATTATTTAAAAATATACTTAAATGATGGCTTTACCGCTCTGGGCAATTTTCATGCTCCAGGGTAGCGTGCAAAATCATGAAAGTTTTTTTTGTTTTCTTATTATAATTATTTATTTAATTAAACATTTTACACACAAAAAGGTACAAATGCGGACTAAATGCCTTAGGCATAAATAAATAGATGCCTTAGGCATTCTCAACAATTCAACCAAGGGTGGTAAAGAGATCAGATGGACCTGCCATCTGACCTCTTTACCACCCTTGGTTGCTCTATTTGAGAGGAACAAAGGCAATTTAATCGTTTATTTTATTTTTATATTGTTTTTTATTTGATTTTTAAAAGTCTTTATTAACAGAAAGGTAAACACAAGTTAAAAAAGTATCGGCGGCAGAGATCTCTCGCGTTCGGCCCTGGTTCAGGCCATGGTACGGAGTGAGAGGGCATGGGCAGCCGTCACCTCCTTCTGCGAAGCAGTAATGCTCGCTAAGGAGGAGGCGGGACGGTTGAGGGAAAGGCAAATTTCGCACCCTCTCGCCCCTGGCCACCGCAGGAGACGCCCTGGGCGTCGGGAATCCCGGGCGGATTTCCGGCCACCGTGCACCGTAGGCGCGGGCTTGCGGACGGTGAGCAATGGGTAACTCACCGTTCGGTAAGGACCAGGCCCGGGTCGAGGGCGCGTTGTATTCCACGCGCGCCTCAAAGCGATGTCGTCAGCACAAGTGTAGGGGTCCACTAGGGCCGATGCCTGCCGGGGTCGCGGGAAGGTAATAAAGGGTTACCGAGGCCCCTGGCAACACAGGCAACGGAAGGCATACGAGTGGGTTTTAGTCAGTAAGAGTCTGACACACCCTCCCGCTCCTGCGAGCGGAAGAAGTTATTCGATGATATGCCACCCAAAAAAAAAAGACCAACATTTTTAAATTATGTTACCCAGGCCTCCCTTTATTATGATATTTGCATTATTATATATTTCGATTTTTATTAAAAATAAACATGTAGAAATATTGTAAAAAGAAAACTTATTAAGTTGACATTCACAAAATTAAATCTCGACGCCCAAAAAGCTACCCAATACCAAAATAGCACTAACTACGTCAGTTACCGCTATATAATCAAATAGAGTATCGTCCGGTAATGGTCGTAATTTGGTTTGGCCGAAGACCGGCCTCCCTAACAAACGGAAGATCGATTTCTCTTCGAGGGGATCCAAACGCAGATAATTGGAATTTGGATCGAGTTCACGTTCAAGGAATCAAACACTTAACCACACACGATATGCATGCCTAATTGCGAACAATGGATGCCTTCTAGATTGTTGTGGCTGAAATCGTAGATTGATAAATAGGCTGCCGTGGCGGGTTGAAACTGGAATGTAATATCATACTTACATATATATTCTTGCACTATCAAATGTATGGAGAGACTAAATGTTCAGTAAGACGAGCAGAAGAAATTCTACTCTTTATTTGTGTAATGATAATAGGAATTGATAAAAACGAAAAGTTATTTTCACTATCTCCTGATGCAACCAACTTGATTAGTCTTTTAAAAGCGGCGATAAAAAATTAAGAATTAAGAATGGATGCGAATATTTAAGCATAATCAGCCTATAACGTGCCCACTACTGGTATAAAGGCCTCCTCTCTGTGAGTGGGAGTGGGCTGTCCACGTGAGCCCACTGCGGGTTGATGGATGCCACATGTCTTCAAAATTTTGGTTCTCGGACAAGCCGGTTTCCTCACGATATTTTCCTTCACCGTGAGAGTGACGTAATGAATAATGAAGTATTTTTTTGTTTAGACCATGTGATAATTTCTTTATCCTATCTATTATAGTCCAATAAATTTATTTTTATTATTCTGGTAATTGTAGAGCAGTTCTTAAAATGGTGAAGGAAAACATAGCGAGGAAAACAGGATCTCCTAGAACCAAAAAATCGAAGACATGTGCCAACCTGCACTAGGCCCGCGTGGTAGCCTACTCCCTCTCGAAGAGAGGAGGCCCGAGTCCCAGCAGTGGGAACATTATAGGCTGATTACGCATGCATGAATTCTGGTAATTGTGTCCTAGAATATTTGAATTAATCATTCTCCCGCGCTTCTCAGTAGCATATTACAATGAGAGCTGTGTTAATTAGGTACAATAATGATAATACCTATCTCTTATTGTATTTATCGAAATAGAAACTGTAAATACATAAACATCACATGTCATCATCAATATACATCATTATGTTACTATGTGGATACAAAATAACATATACAAAAATAGTATATAATTATAATACCTATAGAGCTGTTATAAGTTATAAACGGTGCCTAGATAAGGATTACAATGAAAAAAAAACAAACAAAATACTATAATTATGAAAATTGAATCAGATTCAGGCGTGCCTAACAAAACGTTAACAAGATCAATAAATCAACTCACTATAACAGTCCACTGCTAGACATAGGCCTCTCCCAGGCTATGCCATTACACCTTGTCCTCTTCCTTCCGCATCAATAACGTTAACAATAAATTAAGTTTATTACAGATAATAAACAAAGTTCTGTTTATTTATCAAGAAACCACATTTTCCTATTAACATTTTATTAGTTAGCGTGTCTGCCTTCTATCTGCTCTAATAAGAAGTGTTGCTAACGAAAATAAATGTCTCAGGAGGTGTTACATTTTATACTGTGGTAACACGCAACGTTCGATTTATTGTGGTTCTCCAACCGACGTCCGACAGATAGAGATCAAAGCTGACATATTTGCAACATTATTGGACGTGGCATAACCTTTATAAGTTTTTATGTGACACGCTCTTTTTGCACGGGAGTGTCACAGATTTAGAAATAATAGGTAACTGCTAAATACAGCCATGAGTGTATAAATGGGAGTAGGTTAAGCTTATAACAACATTTTATCATGAAATCTTGATGCTGGGGACTGAAAATTCATACAAACTATCCATTTATTTATTACCATACTATACATTTATGTAAAAAGGAATCTATATTCTAAACACAGCGATATTCATAGCATAAATAGATTTACTTATTGTGCCCAAAACTAGACTCCAAAAAAATTATGAGCCATTTAAGTGCCAAAGTATACGTTTTTACCACAACGTCCCAAGCCATGTTAAAGAACTGAGCCTCAGTAAATTTAAATAATTTATTAAAATAAACTCTGTCAAAAAAGGTTTTTATAAAGCTTAAGATTACTTGGTCGACCAAAAGGCTGGGATTAATTAAGCTACTCCAACCCTCAACAAACTATTTTATACTATGTGTTTTTAGTATTAATATTGACACTTTTATTTTTATTGATTTACGTGACATATATGTGATGACTATGTGGGTCATATTTTGTTTTCTTTTTGTTAGTTAGTTTTAATCATGGTCTGGTGTTTGAATAATTTATGCGGCCTACCTGTCCTTTCTTTGGTATTGTTCGTCGAATCGAGCTCCTTAAGTTCTAAGTTGAGCGGCACGATTACTGACAAATGCGTGCAGTGACTGGACAGGTCCACTCAATCTGTGTGGTTCTTTCCTCAAAACACCATTTCAGACACTAGTCGATATGGTCTTCACGTGATCTGTCTAAGATTATATCTGGACTTTAGAAGAGACTGTGGCTTCTGAGTTTGTTTCGGCCTTTCTTCTCAGAGTAGTCAGACATGAAACGCCGACCTCATCTAGATTGACGTACGTGGAAAAGTGTTTGTACAAGCCTGCCTACAGAAATAAGGTCATTTATCATTTAATCTTTTAAAACAACATTTAATTTTTTGCCATTTTACAAAAATTTGCATGGGAAATCGAAATAAGAACAGAAATGACCAATTAGCGGAAGTTCAGATGGTAAATTATTTTCTTTTATATTTCATTCCGTTTTTCGAAGTATCCTCAGTTTTATCATCAGAATTTTATCAGCAATATTCAAAGCTGGATTTATTTCGCTTTTTTTTAATCCGAGGTTCGTTAATAATTATTCGTTTGTCCCGTTGCTTACATAATAGAGAGGAGAGCGTAAAGGCTCGTACAGACTGGGGCGATATCGCAGGTGCGATAGGCAGTAATATGCCTGTCGCACCCGCGATATCGCCCCAGTCTGTACGAGGCTTAAAACTTTATCGGAAAACGTAGAATAATTTGATTTCATTTACAATATGACTTCTCGTAAAGTTTTTTTTTCTTTAGACGAAAAATAGGAGTGAATCGGATGTCGGCAACATTGCGCAATATTGGAGGGACACGTTTTTATCGAGTTTTTTTCCCCCACGGACATTTCGAGCGAGATTTAGCGATTTTTATGAACAAGGTAATGTACACACATAGTAGCCACGAGTAGTTGAGCATTGGTTGCTAACACACCCATTACTCATGATGACAAATTCCTAACACGGATTTCAAATGTGACAATATACATACGCACAAAAAGAAAAACCGACGAAAACTCGTAAATGAAGTGTATTACGAGTCCCAAGTGTGTACATAAAACGCGACGGCAATCCTTAATTAAAAACCCGAATTCACGTTCGTATAAAGGAAAAACATATAAGTTTCGAGAGTCCCCCCCAGAAGCAAACAGTCGTAAATCTGAGGTGCCGCTACGGTAATGGGTTTTCTTATGTCAACAAATCGTATGTATATTACAATAGATACCAAGCATAGAAGGTAATAGGTACAGTCGGAAAAATCCAAAGATACAAAATGTACGTAGTAATTTCATCAGTAAGTAGGTATTGTGCAATAAACATCTGCAAACTGGCATGTTACTCTTCTGTAATAATCAGAACCTATGTAAATCTATATGCAATAATTTTAGCCCTATCTATATAAAGTACTTAGGTTCCGTGACTGAATGACAAATATATACTCTCACTCATTTTAACTCGGAAGATATTTCTTAACGTTAAGAAGTGGTCCAAAAAAGGATTTTCGAAACGACCCCAGAGTTTGTCAAACAGGGAGTTTTATTGAAACGAAGACCTAGAGAGAAGAGCTTACAATTCTCTGGTACTTTCAAATCTTTTAAAATATTTTATGGTATACTAATTACGTTAATTACGTTATCTTTTCCATTTAATATTTTGTAATTCCTATTTTCATTTTCACATTTTCATTTGTCTCAACCCACATTTTTTTTTTTGTGTGGGAAATTATCGAATAACTTCTCCCGTTCTGGGCGGAGCGGGAGGGTGCGTCAGACTCTTACTGACTAAAACCCACCCGTGTCCCTTCCGTTGCCTGTGTGGCCAGGGGCCTCGGTAACCCTTTTGTACCTTCCCGCGACCCCGGCAGGCATCGGCCCTAGTGGACCCCTACACTTGTGCTGACGACATCTCTTTGAGGCGCGCGTGAAACACAACGTGCCATCGACCCGGGCCTGGTCCTTACCGGACGGTGAGCCACCCATTGCTCACCGTCCGCAAGCCCGCGCTTACGGTAGCTGGCAATCCGCCCGGGATTCCCAACGCCCAAGGCGTCTCCTGCGGCGGCTAGGGGCGAGAGGGCGTGAAATTTGCCTTTCCCTCAACCATCCCGCCTCCTCCTTCGTGAGCATTACTGCTTCGCAGAAGGAGGTGACGGCTGCCCATGCCCTCTCGCTCCGTACCATGGCCTGAACCAGGGCCAGACGCGAGAGATCTCTGCCTGCCACCGATCACTTCCACGAAGACACGGCGGTGCTCTGCCCAAGCTGGACAGACCTCCACCGTAAGCTCCACCGTGTCCTCCGGGCGATCCACACAGTGGTGACACCCGGGCATTTCCTCCCGCCTTATCCGACACAGGAACCTCCCGAAGCTGCCGTGTCCGGGGAGGACCTGCGTCAGGTGAAAAGTGAGGATGCCATGGCGTCTTTCTAGCCACTCCTCAAAGAGGGGACTTATCGCCGCAACTGTGGCGTGCCCAGCACTGGGTTGTGACAACCGCACTTTCCATGTCGCCATGAGATCCCGCCGAGCTCTGTTCGCGATATGTCGCGAGGAGTTACGCCCCGGCGTTTCGCCACCTCGCACTAGTGAATAGTCCCGGGAAATCCCGGAACCGAAAGTACCGGGAAATCCCGGAAATTTGCGTTGTTTTAGGAACCGGAATTTCCAAAACCAAATCCCGGTTCTTTCAGTACTTTCGGTAAAAGATTCGCGTTTAGAATTTTTCTAATTTTATTGCCTAAAATCCGACCGCTGCACTGTTACTATACTACCTAGCTACCACCGTTGCTACCTGTAATACAAGAGCATGATGCGCGAGGGTGCGGAGGTGCGGGAGGGGCAGGTGGCGGCCATCTTGTAGACGCGCGTCCCGCTTAGTTAGATTGTGATCGCGTCTTCGGAATGTTGTGCTAGTAGGATTTCGGTGTACAGTGCTTTGCAAAAACTACTCAAACAAGACTACTTCTTTTGGAAAGTGAGTATTTATTTTTATAAAACAAAATTAATGAAACATGAGCGGCTTTATATAATTATTTAGTTATTGTAGCCACCATTCTCATTCTTCATCCTCATTTTGAACATAAAATACGAGCAGCTGATTGTTCACCAAGCCACCAACCGACATGGGATTGGTTGGGAAGTTTATTTCATACGTACACTAATAAAATTTGCTGTTCTAAAGTTTTACATATTCAGTTTATTTTTAATGTTACTTACGGCACAATAACACTACAATGCACTGTATTAATTAAGCAAGAAGTAGTTTAGGTACGACTAGCTGTTTGTTTACCAACCTACATGGGGTTGGGAAGCTTATTTTATTCGTAGACGAATAATATTAGCTGTTCTAATGATATTTTTAATAAGCTTTTTTTTAATGTTGCATACTTTACCTTAAAACTACAGTGCACTGTGCTATTGATTAAACATCAAGTAATTTAGTCGGTACCAACGTTTTTCGTTTAACTTTGTATTTCAATAATTACTCTATATTTTGTTACAGACGATGGATTTTGAGGCAGTCTTTAATAAAGCCAACGATAAAACGTCAGTATGGCATTATTGCCTTAAATCTAAAGACAAAAATAACGCGAAATGCAAAACGTGTAATAGAATTTTGAAGTGTACTGGAGGTAGTACGAGTGGTCTCCAAAAGCATTTGAAAAATGTGCATCAGATAAGCATGAACACAGCAGATAGTCAAGTTCCTCAAAGTGTCGAATCTCCTTCAACATCGACAAATACTGAAATAATACCAAAGAAAAAAGCGAAATTAACTGATTACTGCGAATCTGACGCAAATCCTTCCATGGAACTCATGGTTTCCCGAATGTCAGCTATGGATGGATATCCTTTCCGAACATTTGTGGAGTCTGAAGATCTGCGAATGCTGTTTCGAAAATCCGGACATAAATTGCCAAAGGCTGCAAATTCAATTCAAAATATTGTAGAGAAAGCAGACAAAAGAAAACAACAACTGATCGGCGAAATCCAGAGACTATTAACAGAAGGACATAAATTTTCTATATCTTTTGACGAGTGGACGTCCATTCGCAACAGAAGATATATTAGCCTGAATCTGCACTCACAGCGTTTTCCCGAAAATTTCAAAAATCTAGGACTAATAAGAGTGCACGGTTCATTATCAGCAAAAAGATGCATCGAAGAAATAAAGTTGAAATTAACAGAGTTTGGAGTGACTCTAGAAAAAGATATCGTAGCTCAAACAACAGACGGATGCAGTATGATGATTAAGTTTGGGAAATTTCTGACGTCCTACCACCAAACTTGTATTGCCCATGCCCTTCAACTTGCGATCGTTGATGTATTTTACAAGAAAAGTAATGCAATACCTGAAGAACCAATGGAGCCGATAATCAGTTTTGCTGACGCTGAATCAAGTGATGACGACGACGACGTTCCTTTATCGGAATTAGCTCGGAAAAACAGCACCAATGAATATGTCGCTTCTGACAACGGTTCTGACGATGACTCTGATGCCGTGGAGGTTGTGGAATCAAATAATTCATCGCTCGACGAACGAGAGTTTGCATATCACGATCTAATTTCAAAGGTAAAAACCGTTGTCAAGTCATTCAGGAAATCACCAACTAAAAACGACGACATACTACAAAAATATGTCATCGCTGATTTTAATAAAGAATTTGCACTGACAAGTGACTCGAAAACGCGATGGGGCAGTTTAGCAAATACTCTGGAGCGGTTTCTGAAACTTCGAACGTGCATAGTGAAGGCACTAATTGATGTGAAGTCAGATATATGTTTTACAGAAGAAGACTGGCAGAATATGACAGAACTTTACGAGGTACTTGACATTATCAGAACAATTTTGGAAGCGTTATGCCAGCGAGATGCGACACTATTAACTGCAGATATAGCTGTAAAATTCGCATTAAAGAAATTGTCCACCATAAATAACAGTATAGCCGCAAAAATGTTGACGATGCTGAAAAACAGATACAGGCAACGTCGATTGCCGGAAACATCAATATTAACATATTTGCAAAACCCTGAAATGTACTTCTCCAACGCACATGATGAAGATTCTTCAGTGTTTACTCGGCCAAGTAGTGACGAAATCTGCAGGAAGATAGTGGAACTCCTAAGGCGTACTTTAGGAGATTCTTTTTTTCAAACAGCTCAATTGCCGTCAGATACAGATGAAGAGATAGAAAGTGAACCTCAATCAAAAAAAGAGGAGCTTAATGCAGAGCTTAAAAAAGCTACTGCTTGTAAAAGAACAAGAATGACTCACAGTGAAGACCTTAATACGAATGTGAGGATCGAAATGGCTCTTTTTGAGAACGGAGGGGATCGTGGACGTTATTTGTCGCAGGCTTTCGACTTTCTTTTAACAATTCCACCGACAAGTGTAGAGCCGGAAAGAGTTTTTTCTTCCGCTGGGTACCTTTGCAATAAAATAAGATCACCTTTAAGTGATAAGAGTTTGGACGCTCTTATATTTTTAAGATCAATATATAGGCAGGAGAGAAATACTCTAAAAAATAAATAAACAGGTACCTACGTAACCTAGATTATTGAGTGCCCCCATTTTAACTATAAGAATCAGACCAATGTAATATTGGTCTGAGCAAGTATTAGTTGGGTATTTTTATTTATAGTATTGTAAGGATGAATACCTATGTTTAAGTTTTGCAAAAATATTTAAGTTTAAAGTTATATTATTATTTTATTTTTTCTTAAATGTATAATTAGAGTCAAGTTGATTTAAAGAATTTGTTGATTCAAGTTGTTCCAAACTATTGTTGAATTATTATATAAGATTAAAATTTAAAAAATGTTTGTTAAGATTATCTAATCAATAAATATTGAGACTGATTAAGGCTACGCTAAAACTCCATAGTTCCTTTTTTTGTAGATGTTACGTAAGTTTTAAATTATAATTTGGTTATGCAGAATTGCAATAAGATTCATGTTAATTTGTTTTTTGTAAAGTGAAGATGTTTAATAAATGTTTCTGTTATATATTATGTAGGATTAGGTATAAAAATCGTTTAATGTTAAAAAATGTTGCTGGCATAATATGCGTAATTACCAGTAAAATTATACTAAATAAGACTGATTTAGTGTCTATAAAACAAGAAATAAAACGTTTTATTTGATTTGATTAAAATGTTTTTACTTTGCCCTGTCATTTCGTCTTTTTTTACTTTCTCCGTTTCAACACTTTCAACTCTCTTACAAAGACTTATTAAAGTATCAAAAGTATCGATAGTACCGGGAATCCCGGTTTTTAAGCCAGAAGGTCCCAAAAATCCCGGTTCTTTAAAACAGCACCGGTTCTGCATTCCCTACCTCGCACCACTTCCATACGTGCGTGAGGATTTTTGCCTCCAGATCCCATGGCGGCAATCCGGCAAGGAGGCTCGCTGCCGCACAGGAGACCATGCGGTATCCCCGGACCAGCCGGATGGCCATGACCCTTTGGGCCGCGCTCAACTGGCGGGCTGGCCTCAGCGCCAGGGAACGCGACTACACAGGAGCCCTGTAAAGGGCCATGAACCGCACGACCCCCGCGTAGAGCCTCCGGCAGGAGGCGTTTGGACCCTCTAGATTGGGCAGGAGCCACTTCAAGGCAGTCCCTGCCCACTCCAGTTTGGGAGCCAAACGTCGGAAATGCTACATGAAATTCCACCGGCTGTCGAGGACGAGTCCCAGGTACTTCATCGTCGACTCGACTACGATGTAAGCCGCTCCTACCGTTATTTGGGACCCCGACGTTGGCGCGTTCCGAGGACCGTGAAAACACATGGCCTCAGACTTGTGCAGGACCACCTCGAGTCCTAATTTCAGGATCCTTTCGATGATTGACGCAACCCCACGTACCGCTACTTCAGCCGCCGCCTGGTGTCTCCACCCACTTGGGAAATATAAATACATGCTCATTAAAAAAAAAAATATTTATTTACATAACCAAATTACAAGATGATTATTAACATTAACTAAATTAAAACTAAGTTAAGCTTAAAAAAGGCCCTCGGGGCATTGTACCGAGGATGCTGGCGGCATTTCCTCGCTGAATTGCAATGCTGATGCGTTGCGCGAGAAAGCCTCCAGCTTTTCGGTCACCAGTTACATCAACTAGACGTTTCGCGATTTCCGCAAATAACTTATGCGCACTGGGACCCATGGACCGTGGGTCTCGACGCCAAAGGGCACAATGTTGTACTCTCTGCCAAGGCCTCCTCCTCCTCCTCCTCCATGCTCATTACATGTTAAACTCCTTTTCAATAAACACTTCCGTAGGCGTGGTGGTTATCATACAGTGTTTATTATTGAATAGATAATTGATCATCGCATCAGCATTGCAATTCAGCGAGGAAATGCCGCCAGCATCCTCGGTATAATGCCCCGAGGGCCTTTTTTAAACTTAACTTAGTTTTAATTTAATTTAGTTAATGTTAATAATCATCTTGTAATTTGGTTATGTAAATAAATGTATATAATTGAATAGATTAATTTTAGATACTTTATTATTTTGGATTGCTTGATGCTGGTATCTAGCAGGAAATTCTGGGTTGCATGGCTGACTTCAGATTTATCGAATAAAACAGAATATTTTGTGGATTTGTCGGTAATATTTTCATGTAATTTTAACTGCCGCCACAAAATACATATATTCATTGACTTGCATTACATTAATTAAGTTCACACCCATGTCATAATTATGTCATGATTCATTTATAACACAAAAGAAACATTAACATTGCTCTGTTTTTGTGCTTTATTTTTATTTAATTGAGTTCCTTAACAATAGACTTGGGTAATTCCGATAGAAGAATAAACTCTCTATGAATTACTTTATTCTTTGTCGATTGACACAGCAAATTCTAAAATATCGACACTACGCTTTAACTTAACTAGCGACTACCCAGTCTCCATTACCATTTGTCAATTATTTTTGTAATGTGCGTCTTGTTTGTGCAGAATAAACAATCCCACCAAAAAATATTTTCATGTAAAATGTTGCCAGAGACCACATGGCTTGCACTGTAAAAAAATTATCAAATCTCATGTAGAGCCAAGCTTCTAACTCTACAAGCCCTTACTCTAGAAGCCCTAACTTAACAAACTCTACACCTTAGTAAAAATATGTGGCTTGGCCATTTCGCTACATTCATATGGATGTAAGGTGAAAAATTGATTCACTGTTCATCACTTTTCTGTTATACTATAGTTTTTGTAGTAACGAAACGAGAGGGCCTATGACTAACTGAGGTGGTTTGCAATCTAATTGAAAGTGAACCCTCTGTTCATTTATAATATTATTTTGGGCAAAACTTGGGAAAACGGATACTTGGTTTTAGATGTGAATTGCGAAGTGGCCTAGTAATAATACATCGGTAAAGTTTAAACTGTTACTTTGTTAGTAGGTATGCTAAAACCAGCGCTTTGTAATCTTAGCCGGTTTAAAATTAATATGATAACTGGCCCAATAGCTGAGTAATTGACTTCCGGGTCGCGAGTTTGATTACCACTATAGATAAAACAGGACAAAAATATTTGCAAGGCTTACTATCATTTTTGCCGGGTCTGGTTTTTATTTATTTGTCTGTACACGCACCTTTCAGTAGAAATAGCTTTAAAAGTTTTATAAAAACAAACAGCCGACTTCCAAAATAAACACTACAAAGTGAAAAATAACAGAAGTCGGTGTCTTTGGTTTTGTATTTTCGTTTTTTGGCCACCTACTTCCGAAATTAAAGTATTTTTTATTAAAATCGGTTAAAAACGGGCAACTTCTTTTTTCAGGAACGAAAATGGTTTATATTTTCACAGAATTTGTTAGTTTTGTTTGTGTATTTTATTAAAGCTGGCTTTAAAATACCATTGTGAATACCGGGTTTATGATAACGGGTTGTATGAACCCAACAATTTTGTTTATTAAAACATGTACTGTATAGCACGAAAATAGTATTAAAAACTCGTGTATTTCCTGCTTTGCACCGCTTACATCTAAACCTGTATACGCTGGTTTTTTTTATGTTACGTTGTTTTAATGATGTCAGGTTTGTTTTAAAAACAAATCATTTAGATTAGTATCCGTAAGCATCTGCAATTTCATCTGGAAGACCGCCTGAAGATTGGATAGAGTCCGTGTTTGTTCCGTTTCATAAAAAAAGTTTTACCAAAGACTACAGGACCTTGGCACTTATTCCACATGTCGACAAGATACTCCTGTACATCATAAACAACAGGCTACCCAGAAGAACAAGCAAGTTTTGTTACAGGCCGGGAATTTAACAGCCCTGTGTTGTTGTGTTTCATTGATTACACCAAAGCCTTTGATTGTGTACAGTGGGACAAGCTGTGGGTGGTTCTAAAAGACATGGGTAAGCCCCAGCATCATATTGACCTAGTCTGATGCCTTTACATCAACAACCGCTCTTTCGTCAAAATATACAACGATATTTCAATCGTTTTCTCCATCAAGAAAGGCGTTAGGCAGGGATGCATCGTCTCACCTGTAATCTTCAATGTGTACCTATGGAGAGTATATAATTCGGAAATCTCTTGAGGGCTGGGAAAAGGGGTTTGCTGTTGGTGGAAAGCGCATTTCCAATATGCGGCACGCGGTGTTCCGCGTACCGCGTAAGTTTTGTACGCGTAAATTTTCGGTGAACACACCATGCTCCTAGCTACAAAAATT
This sequence comes from Atethmia centrago, assembly GCA_905333075.3. Lineage (NCBI taxonomy): Eukaryota > Metazoa > Arthropoda > Insecta > Lepidoptera > Noctuidae > Atethmia > Atethmia centrago. The sequence continues at coordinate 20,044,054 of HG995374.1, read as the reverse complement.
AACAACATGAAGGAGATACTACATAGATTGGAGGTGGAGAGTGGCAAATTAGGGCTTGCAATAAATAGGTAGAAAACTAAGCTTATGGCTTAGGCCGATCATGCGGGAAAGCTATCGGGTGTCTATAATATCCAAGACATATTCGATACTGTGGACAGTTTAATTTATCTGGGTTCTAATATTAATGAAGGCCATGGCTAAAGATGCTAAGAAATGCCTCCAGAACATCTGGTAAAATCGTAGTATAAGTTATAAAACCAAAGCCCGTATGGTCAGTCCAGTAGTTTGCCTGATTTTACTTTATGGAGTTGAGACATGGGTGTCCTCTATGGACTCCAAGCAAGAGAAAGACAGAGGATCGACAGAAGATCTCTCGTAAACCTATAGTAAACTCAAATTTTGCCAGTTATTTTTGAGTCCCATATAATAGGGACAAACCATCAACCGGGCACAAGTCCAGAACAGATCCGTATCCGTACCTATTTCATTCTAAACAATTTGTCTGTATACGATGAATACAAGGAAAACATATTTTTGCCTTATGAATTCCTGTATTTGAGGCCGTGACGTGCTACCAAGGGTTAAGGTCACGCTTCCGAGTACCGTATCAGGGAGTGCTTTTTCTCAAACTTTTATATTACAGGTCTGTATATACAATGAGGGTAAAAATATCGACGACAGCAAAGTAGAAAGAGTCATCTGCATTTTTAACGAAATTTACTTTTTTACTTAATTCGACTTAGAATTCTTTGTTTTATCATTCGATTTTTTTTCCTTTTTAATTCTCCTTTTGCTAATAATAAGTCACGTTTACAAAGTGACAAAGTAGACACGGACATATACCGTTAGTCCGTTATACGTCGGATAATTGGCGGGTTCACCTGTTGTAAAAAAAACTTGCGTTAATTTAGTGCAACAAAAATAATGACGTCACCTCGGCGTTGCAAATAATGGTTAAATAAGGAACATTATTACATACCTTTACTTTTTATAGCAATAAACGAAAATACAATAGAATAGTAATAACTATGTTAATTTAAAAATAAATAAGCTTAAGCAATTAGGAAGTCCCGCGTAGAAGCGGATATCTAGCAGCTGACTCATTTAATCTACTTTTTTGTACGAAGTAGATAAAGACATTTACCTTATTTTGGATAAAAATATATAAAGGTACCTATTACAGTAATTGGCCTTAACTATATCCTTGGTAATGTCCTATTAACTAAATGTTGTAAAATAGAAGAAGCATTGGTCTTCTATTAATTATCAGTTTTTCGTTCAAAACGCTCTCCTGTAAATTCATGATTTTGTGGATAGCCGTATATACTTTGCGACCGTCGAAATGTAGGTACACACATTCAAAAGCAAGTTCCTTATAGTGTATGGCCAAATGTGAATTAATTCACAAAAACATATGAGTACTCACAAAAGTATATTATGTACGTACCTGTAATTTTCGAATGTAAATCCAAGGCTAATTTTTACCTAAACTTAAGATGAGATAGGTATATTGTGTACCAAAGCTGTTTGTAAACCGTTATTTAAACTAATATTATATAGAGAAAAGATTTTAGTTTTTGTATGTTTCTTTGTTACGCTTTCACGCTAAAACGGCTAAACGGGTTTGGTCACATGCCTTTTTTTTTGGGTGCAAAATTATCTAATAACTTCTCCCGCTCTGGGCGGAGCGGGAGGGTGTGTCAGACTCTTACTGACTAAAATCCACCGTGTTCCTTCGGTTGCCTGTGTTGCCAGAGGCCACGGTATCCCTTTCGGACTTACCCGCGACCATGTAGACCATGCCCTGGGGTAGGTCATAGGATACTTTTTACATCCCGATATTCCCACGGAATCGAGACTTATGCGGGTGAAACCGCGGGGCGCAGCTAGTTAATTACTAAATAAATATATGAGCGAACTGCGAAAATGATAAATGGACGTCTACACCTCCTATTTTCGATCAATACTCTTGAAGAAAATTCTGATTGAATTTTACTAAGTGTTACCATAATTTCGCTCTTTATTATTTCGTGTTAGTTGTTATATTTTAAGTTTCATAAGGTTGGAGATACACTTGTGACGTTGGTAATAACGTAACTGAGACGAGTGACGTCACTCAATCTCCCGCCGCGTCGGGTTGTACGAAACTACAATAAAACTATCAAAGTATGAGAAGTGCAACATCAATATTATTTCGATAAGATAATCCTTTGAATGAAGTTATAATGTTGCCTACACAAGGTGTTCTTGAAATACCTGAAAACCTCGGATCATTGTACTCATCATTATGAACTATTACTTATTTTTTTTTAGGAAAACGTATTCTTTTCCAATTTTTGTATGTGAGCACCACTTATCACATCACATAATTAATTTATCTATCATTGCTTCATTTTTAGGCTTTTAATCACGCCGACAAAGTGCTAAAATAAAATATTGAATTATTTTTTTTTTCTTGTCTACCACATAGTGTGGGTATAGTTGGATAGGCCGTTCAAAAATATTGCAGGTCTGTAAACACCACTTTTCGATTCAAGGATCCACTTGCGTAATATTAAGCATTAAAGTGCTAATTTTTGTTAGAGTCACGTGTCTTCCCCCCCCCTGCCAGCTAAATGGTTGTTTATGGCTATGTGAAAAAACACATGGCAGTTATAATGAAATTAAAAGGAAACCTATCACGGCTAAGTAGGCTTTACAAGTTAACGAGTTATAGACGACCAACTTAAATTTGCAGTTGGAGAATTGACCGTGGCATATATCGATGTATGGGAGAACAGGTTTTTCAACTACAATGTTAAGTTTGTTTTTGGAATAAATTCACCCCAAGTAATCCCAACTACGGAACCCTTCATTGTGTGTGGTCCGACACGCACTTGGCCGGTTTTTTTTAATTCTTTTTACCTATTGTGGTATCGTAATTTTATTCTAGGTGCATTGTCTTCACATCTATACATCTTCTAAACAGTACAGTACAGATAAATAAAATTAGAGTGTCTGTTTGTTCCAGCTAATCTTTGAAACGGCTGGACCGATTTTAACGGGACTATCACTCGCAGATAGCTGATGTAAGAAGGAGTAACTTAGGCTTCTTTTTATTTATTTTTATTAATATATTATTTATATTATACATACAAAAAAATAAAATTGAAGTGTCTGTTTGTAATGCCAAAATAACTTTTTATTAGTTGCTTATGAAAGTATATACGGTATTTATATTTAAAAAATATATTTATGTTTGTCTGTCGTTCTGTCTGTCTGATTGTTCCGGCTAATCTCCGAAATGACTGGACCGATTTTGACGGGACTTTCACTGGCAGATATTTTTAGAAAAAGCCACGCGGGCGAAGCCGCGGGCAACAGCTAGTATAAATATATAATTAATGTTAGGCAAATTAATTATATAATTATATTACACAGAATATTGTAAAACATTTTAAAGGAGTAACAGTGGAGTTTCTTGCCCATTATTCTCCATGCGAAACTTTTGGAAGGAGACCATAAAATATTTTCTTTTACTTTTGTGTAACTAAAGGAAAATATTTAACACCAAGGTTAACACCAAGTTGAGATGACATGAATAGCTTAATTCTTGCACGCGAATTCCTTAGTGGAGACTAGAGAGGTGACTTTATTTATTTATTTATATATATTTTATTGTACACCACAAAAATACTCAACAAAAAATAAATCAAACACTACGAAATATACAATGGGCGGCGGCTTTTTTAATACTTACCTATTAAAAAAGCTTTTGTGGTAGAACAAAAACAAATTAATCTTGTGGGTAGAATGAGACAAACAATCTATTTTCATTAATTTATAAAATTATTTAGGTAAAAACAGTAGTATTACATGCTTCGAACTTTAGATAAAATACACTAACAATGAAAATCTCTATCTAATAGGAATGTAATCCCACATTTATTTCAGAATTGTAATCCAATCTGATAATACCCCACTCCTACCTGTTTTCAATTATTGAAATGGTACTAATCCGTTAAAGAGATTAACACCGAAACAAATAGGAAAATATTATACAAACGGACGGTCACAGGATTATAGTTGTGTATAAATTAAATTTGAAAACATGGTTTTGCTATTATCTCACTTGTGCACAAAGCTAGGAAAATCCGTGGATTTATTTTATGAATATAAGTACTTTAGCTTTTGGCCGTGGTTTTGCTTCCATGGGTTTTGCAATTATTTATGTGTAAATGAGACCAGTATTTTCGCTGTTTAGAGCTTATGACTTTTTCACAATACCTGCTTGCTAAATTAGTAAGCGGGTACTGTGTAAAAGTCATATTATAAGTAATAATATAACCTAATGCCAAGTCATTATAGCCCTAGGTTCTAGCCGGGCAATAAGATTGTACTGAATCACATTATAACCCGCTAGTCAATAATTTGATTTTAATTTGGTTCTCAACTGTTTTTTTTTATTACAGCACAGCTGACCAAAGACCTTTTTATAAGGAATGTGGGTAGACCATAGGGGAATTAGGGCCAAACTTATTTTACCTATTGATGACAAATAAATAAAATTGAAGTGTTTTTTGTAACTTTAAATAACTTTATTAAATGCATATGAAATTATATACGGTACTTATAACAAAAAAATCTATTTTGGAAATTGTCATCTGTTTGTATGTCTGTCTGTTTATTCCAGCAAATCTCCGAAACGGCTTAATCAATTTTGACGAAACTTTCACTGGCAGATAGCTGATGTTATAAGGAGTAACTTAAGCCAGCTAGTTGTATAATAAAATGCTCGTAGTTTTTCAGCAGTAAACTGTATTTCCAAAATAGTTATATAACAAGTGCAGAAGTCCATGGAAAATGTTACCAGTGTATAAAAACGAGTGCTAAAAATATAAATGATGCTAATACAAATTATTTGGGTTTCAATCATTCTTAAACAATGATTAAGTATGTAAGAGATATTTTCTAATAATCTATTCTTTAATATTCATTTGAAATTCTAATTAATTAATTAATTAATTAATTATTCATTTGTTTGACTAGTGATTAGAGATCTTTGCACAAAGTTACGGTTAAGTTAACCACATGAATAAGTCTCGATTATTTACCCAAGATATGTTTATGTTTAACCACACATTAACCACGCAGTCTTGTGTGCTTACTTACTCTACGTAAGTAAGCACACAAGATTGCGCAAGTTTGTAAATTAAATGTAAATCGTGACTTCATGTTCCTAAGTTAGTAAAAAGGTACTAAAGGATGACCGTAAAACAGTAACGGCGTGGTTTATTTTGGAAATGACTAATTACTGCTGCTTTAGAGCTCTTAGGCGACAAGTGGGCGCCGTTAGTACTTAGTGCAAATTAGACCTATTAAAAGTAACGTCTAGAACTGTTGCCGTCTGGGTTTAAAAGTATTAATTACTAGATGCGCCCCGCGGTTTCACCCGCATAAGTTTTGACCCCGTGGGTATATCGGGATAAAAAGTATTATATTTGTTATTCCTGGTTATAAACTATCTGTGTGCCAAAATTTCATCCAAATCCGTTCAGTACTTTTTGCGTGAAAGAGTAACAAACATCCATTCATCCATCCATCCATCCTTACAAACTTTCGCATTTATAATATTAGTAGGATTCACACATACTGAATCTGCAGTGGTGGCCCACTGGTAACGTCCGCGACTTACGAGTTGTAGGTCGTAGATTCGAACTCAGGCAGGCGCTTTACTTTGTGTAAATTATTTCATCACCACTGCTCTCAAAACGGTGAAGGAAAACATCGTGAAACTGGCACGTTCTAGAACCATAAATTCAAAGACATGTGACATCTACCAACCCGCACTGGGCCAGCGTGGTGGATTGCGGCCTACTACCTCTCACAGAGAGGAGCCCTGTTTCCCAGTAGTGGTAACATTATAGGCTGATTATGTATGTATGTACTTAGTCTACATACAATATATGTCATAGTCATAAACATGTTTAGAGTAGTCTCTACTTGTTCAAAGAGAATTTCAGTATAAATCATTTCAAAAAAGGACTTCTACTTCAAATAAAACATTCCTGAGAAAATATCTAAGTAAGGTTCTGCCCAAAATCTGATTGGTAACTGGGTGAATTTATTAAAAATAAGTACCTAGTCAAGTATAATTTGTGGTAAGTATTTTTGGGTTGGGTAATTGACAGTTTTATTTAATCAATCTTCGCAGACTCCAGATATTTTTTTTACAAAAATAATGCAGTGAATAGAATAATGATAAGATAGATTTCATGGAATAGAGTATTTTTAGAAGAAAATTGTGTTTTCGTATACCTAGGTAGATAATTTAATTTAAAATCCTGATACAAATACAGTCAGTTCCAGAATAATCTAAAACAAACCAGGGAAATATGTGATAGCATTATTTGCCGCGTTCCTCAGACGAACAAAATGGCCCTTGCGCCGCCCAGAGTGGTACTCCAGGAGTTCTCCAACGCACTAGTTCAGACAGAGTCTTGTTGGAAACGTTTTATATACGAGACTAATATACGTCGACACCTTGCCGAGACTAGAAATTGTACAACTTTTCAGAAGTTAGTATAGTGCTTAGATATCCGTGGTATAGAGACTATACATTTTTGGCATACATTTAATGGAACTTCAAATAATTTCAAAGTTTATTACTCACAAAAATATTATTGAACACTCTAATATAATTGCGCCTATTTTTACCAACTCTATACTAATATTATAAATACGAAAGTGTCTCTGTCTGTCTGTATGTTACCTTTGCGCGCCTAAACCACTGAACGGATTTGTGTCCTTAACATAAGTTAAGGACACTAATCCGTCGGAACAAATTAACTAACTACTACTACTGACTACTAATTTTGTAAACCTTGGTGACTATTTAGGACTATTTCTTGACTATTTTTTGGCGTTCTCAAAATTGAGTGAGGATTGTGTGGTGAAGGACACACGGATTTCGACAAAGTTTGGCAAGGGGATAGATGGCACTCTGGGGAAGGACATAGGGTACTTTTTGTCTTTAAAATAATCCTATAGTGGATGAAAGTTGGTATAGGAAACCCAGCATTTGTTAAGTTAAGCGGATGAAAATTTTAATTTTTTGCTTTTGGTAATAAGGAATTACGTCTTATAGAGTTTTTTTGTAAAATCATCCCCCAAGGGTGTAAAATAAGTCCTCGCGCACGTGTGGGAGTGGCGCGAGGACTTAAGGCGCGAAACGCCGGGGCGTAACTCCGCTGCCGCGAGAAATCGCGGCACAGCGGATGGAGCTCCGGCGGGATTACATGGCGTCATGGAGAGTACGGTTGTCGCAACCCAGAGCTGGGCACGCCACAATTGTGGCGATAAGTCCCCTCTTTGAGGAGTGGCTAGAGAGGCGCCACGGCGTTCTTGTCTTTCACCTGACGCAGGTCCTCACCGGACATGGCAGCTTCGGGAGGTTCCTGTGTCGGATAAGGCGGGAAGAAACGCCCGGGTGACACCACTGTGTGGATCGCCCGGAGGACACGGTGGAGCATACGGTGGTGGTCTGTCCAGCTTGGGGAGAGCACCGCTGTGTCCTCGTTGAGGCGATCAGCGGCAGAGACCTCTCGCGTTCGGCCCTGGTTCAGGCCATGGTACAGAGCTAGAGGGCATGTGCAGCCGTTACCTCCTTCTACGAAGCAGTAATGCTCGCGAAGGAGGAGGCGGAACGGTTGAGGGAAAAGCAAATTTCGCGCCCTCTCGCCCCTATCCGCCGCAGGAGACGCCCTGGGCGTCGGGAGTCCCGGGCGGATTTCCGGCCACCGTAGGCGCGGGCTAGCGGACGGTGAGCAATGGGTAGCTCACCGTCCGGTAAGGACCAGGCCCGGGTCAACGGCGCGTTGTTTTCCACGCGCGCCTCAAAGAGATGTCGTCAGCACAAGTGTAGGAGTCCACTAGGTCCAATGCCTGCCGGGGTCGCGGGAAGGTACTAAAGGGTTACCGAGGCCCCTGGCAACACAGACAACGGAAGGAACACGGGTGGGTTTTAGTTAGTAAGACTCCTCCCGCTCCGCCCAGAGCGGGAGCAGTTATTTTTTGTTTATTAAAATTCACATTTAATATTGATATTTTTGTGAACTTCTTTTAAAGCGATTTAAGGTAAGTAAGTATTGGAAATATGGTCTTAGTCCGTAAATTGAGCTAAAATTTAGTATTAATTTCATTAAAATCGGTTTCTTTGGTATTTTCTTATTTTTTTATTTGGTATCTTGCAAGTCAACCTAGGGACTACCAAACTCAATTTCGACAAACTGTAATGCGACAAGATTGAATGTCGACAATATGGAACTCCGATACGTCTTAATTTTGACAATACGTAAGTTCGATACGTCTTAATGTTCGAAATAACGTAAGTCCGATACTACTTTACTCCGACAAAACATTTCGACAATATCTTAAATCCACGTGATAATTCTGTGACAAAATGCTACTTCGAAATTATTAGGCAGTATTATTATTAGTATCAGAGATTACTCTGGAACTACCAGTCAGAATTGAAATATTGTTTGTCGATTTAAGATATTGTCAAAGTATACATATATCGCAGTAGACGATGTCGAAATTGGCTCATGTCGGACGAGCATGGTTATCAAAGAAATATGTGGTCGAAGTTGCATCGTTTCCTAGTTAAGTCATGTCAAAAAAATGCTTCGTCGGAATACAGTGAGTAGTAGTTTTGGCTGTGCCCATTAAAAATATCTCAAAAAACAAGTGAACATAGCACGAGTCTAATGTGAGTCCAACACATTCTATTCAATCTATACATCATTATATTAATACGAACGCGACTAAAATACGCTTCGTGCATCCTATTGGTCAAAACGCATGTATCGTGCGATTAAGTCGTGAGCGGAGGTTCGGCCGATAATACAGTATGTACAAGAGCGTGACCAGCATAATTTTAATTTTCGACACCTTTTTTCGCTTAAACCACAGGAAATAGGCAAATTTTGGTTTATAGTGGGTGATAGAGGGGTTGAAATTTTGTATAGGAAACACAGCGTTTCTTAAGCTACGTAAGGGATATGAACATTCAGAATGCTTTTGGTATGAAATATAGAATTACGTGTATATAATAGAATTACGTTTTTGCAAAATCATCCGGAAGGACGTAAAATAGGGGATGATTTTAAAATTCTTATTTCACATGAAATAAGTTCCTATGTATTTGTGTAGTACCTCTTCTTAAGAGATTTATGAGATTGGAAATATTGTCATATGTTAAGATAACATTTAGTCTTTATTTCATTAAAATCGGTCCGCGGGGTCAGAAGTTATTACACTTTATTATCTGTGTATCTGTTACCTTTTTATCCCTTATCGGCTGAACGGATTTTGATAAAAGGCATACGGATAGGCCATGGTTTGAGTTTAGGACATAGTCTACCGTTGTCCCGGTAGTATGTTCCCGCATGTTCCGTTTAGATGTCGGGTATCATTCATACCTGAACTGATCCATGCCGTTTTGAACGGGACTGTTCCTTTTCTCGGCCACCTGTCTCTTTGTCCCCGGATAAAGCCCCGGGACGCAAAATAGTTCCGTTTTCCGGAACCGCCCGAAATTCCTCTGACAATAATATAAATATAAGTAATAAAAAAAAATATGTTGCATATAATTTAATACTTTTTTTTTTTCTTATTTTTATTAAGCTGATGAACCGGTGATTGGTTTATTTTTCACAATTTGTTATAATAAAAATAATTATAATTTATCCAAATATAATTATAGTGAACATTAATTGTATTAAGTTACACTTTATAAATAAAGAACATTAAAATGTTGGGTTTATTTTCAATGTTAACCTGCTAACTGACATATAAACCCAACCCGTTTTGAGTTAAAAAATAAATGGTCAGTTTAAAGCTAGCAATTACTATTTTGGGGTCCTAAAAATACTAAATGGCCAAGTAACCTGCGACCAACTTGAATGTAGCGCTTACTCGGTTCGCGTGCTGTTGAACACAGTTCTAACATTTAATTTTGTTCCGGGGTGGAAAATCCTCATGGATGTCCTCCTACCTGGGGCGGGAGCAGGGTTCTGTCAAACTTACTGACTAAAATACACCCCTGTGTTTCCCTTCCACCCTTGCACCGGGGATCATGGGGTGTAGTGCGAAATCCGCGATCCCCGGCTGGTGCCGGCCCGCCATTGCGGGCCACCTCAAGTTAGCAGGGGGGAATGAGGTGTAAAACTCCCCCCGCGACTTCCAATAGGGGCGCGCGTGGAACACTACGCGCCGCTACCTCAGGTCCTGCTGTGGGGGGCGATGGATGTCCCCGAGTCCGTCGCCCGGACCCGTTCAGGGGGGCTAGAAGAGAGCGTTGTCTGCCCTCCACCGACGCCCTGTGCGCCTGTTTCGGGCAGGGTGAGTGGAAGAGATCTCCCGCTCCCTTTCCGCAGCCTCCTTCGGCGACATGACTATTTCGCAAAAGGATATAGAAACGCAAAAAGATTTTAGAGAGTTATTATTTCAAAGAATTGTCCATCACTAGAAGGTCAATAAGTTTTTAGAGGATCAGTTATAAATATTTCCCTTAATTATTCAATCACCAAAACTGATTATTTGGCATTTTGACTATCAACATTAAATGTCCGTTAATTCAAATCACAACTCATTATCATACTCCTGCCCTTATCCCAATTAATTTGCGGTCGGCACAAAGGGAAACGCCCATTCTTGGCCATGATTTGCCCAGCAATGTGGTAAATACAAAAAAAATACCCATTTAGTAACTAAAATATTGCTATTACTTATTTGTAATGAAACCTCCGGAATTAAAAGCCGATTTAATCAAGATATTCAATCGTTTAATATCTTATCTAACAGTTCCGGTTGATGGTCCTGTCAAAGTAGGGATGGCAACCTTTACTGAAAATATCGATACACTAAAACTTGTTGCACGTAATTGATTTTTGGGAATTATTTTTTTTTATTATGTACCTATTTGTTTCGCGTTACTTATTTTCTTTAGAGACAAAAAGATGTTTGTCCATTTTTGGGCTTCTAAATACGATTCATTGAACCGATTCCGTGTTTCCAGTTGTTTTTTTAACTGATTTATAGATGTTTCGATAAATTAATCTCATATCGCATCCTTACGTCAATAATAATCGTTATTGACAACTGACTGACATTGACGTTTTGTTTGGTGCTGTGTGTGTTCTTGCGACTCGTGGTTTTCTTTTCTCCTGCGTTTTTCTATTTGATTTTCCGACGACTTTGGTTACGATTATGGACCCTGTAACCGCTCCCGATGACGACCTTTGCTTTACATGGGATTCTGTACCCGCCTCCCACGACGACACCGGCTTTTTAATGGATACCGTACCCGTTTCTCACGAAGGACCTGACACGAATATGGAACCTGATTTACGCGAACTTACCAGCTTACCACGGAGCCATCTCTGTGTCAACTGCGGCGTGGATACATTATGACTTAAGAGATTTATCTTAAACAATGTGGAAGTTCGGTCTATATTACAGCAATGGATTGCACCACAACAAGTAAGTTACTATAAGAACATACAAGGTACATACTCAGTAACTTATATTGCATAGCTACGTAACATAGGTTTGAATTGAATAATTCAGTTGGTTAGTATCAAGGAAACCATAGAGATAATATTATAGTTTGTTTTGTCTCAACCTATTGCCACATAAGTGACTTATGTGATGAATTGTATGATCATCTAAAATGGTATCACAAGACCGGTGTTATTCGATGCATATAATTTTTATACCTTTTAATGCTATAGCATGTTAATAGGTATAAATTATTTTTATGACAGTATGCAAATAGGTTTCAGATAATAGTCACCAATGTTGGAAACATCCAACAAGCAAGGAATGCACAACAGCATTCTGCTCCACAAGAACGAAGTATTGGGCATCGTTAAATATGTGTAAATTGTGATCAATCTGTATTAAGAAGGCGCTTTCATCATCTATACCAAAGTAATACACGCACAAAAGACATTCAAATAAGAACTATACTTGCAGAATGTATTATACCACGGCAGGTGAGTGCTATTAACATTTTAAGGTCTATCTTATTAACTACTGCGTGTTATCTGTGATTGAACATAGGAGATATCCTGTGATTTCTAATATTATAACTATTACTTAAAAAATATAAGGCCTGCCTTAAAGTTAAATAAACATTAGATTCTTTATATGCAAGCACTCAGTGGAATTGTATGTATAAAATACCAAGAATTATTTTAGAATATTTTTTTTCTTTTATTTTTTTGTTTAATTTCAGTTAGCTTCAACAGATCTGGTTTGCCATTCTTGTTGGACTCGAGCAAGACGATCCTCAATTCAAACATGCATCTACTTCAACTCTGGTTGAGTTACCTACAGAATCATCCCATAATGAAGCTGTCAACACCGAAGCAACCAGCCTTATTATGGCGAGCATTTATGAGAGCGCAAGGTTCTTATAATATTGAAGTGTGCCCAGAAAGGAATAACAGTGTTCTAGAAGGATTTCCTTCGGCTAATAACAGCATTTTAATTAGAGAGCGAATTCAAAAGCCGACATATAAGTAGGAAAATGTATTTCGTTTATATAATTATTAAGAATGAAGAAACTGGATTAGAAGCAATATTGCAATTTAGTTGCATATCTGGCCGGAGGACAGTAGGGTGTTGTGCCGACGTGATGTGACGTGGCCACGTGTGTGTGTGTCATGTGAATTGTGTGGTTCCTGGGCTGGGCAAGCTTTCGGTCAAATATAGATCCCCCAGCCTAATTCCTAGATGACGTGCTTGCCATTTATTTAAATGAGAACGAATAAAAAAATAAAAAACTGAATAACTTTTTTTTGATAACCTTGAATTTTTATGAAATAAAGATCCAACCGAGTTCTATGTAAACAATAGTGGTTGCTTCTTTATCTATGATGTCAGCCCTAATCGCTATAATTAGTTTCTTTCGTGGGCATCACTTGGCCAAAACCTCTTTATCAAATGGGCATTTCCCTTTCTTTGATCTTCCCCTACTCGTATAGCCATTCACAAGCATACTCAAAACTTTCCTGACGACATTTCCCTCATTCCTACGCATCACAAACCCATACCATTACAACTTTCTTCCACACAACTTTTCAGTCACCGATGTCAAATCACAACTTTCATTCATAATCGGTAATATGAAGTCTTGGAATAAAATGCCAAAATCTCCATGACTACTCCCATCAATCAACTCAGCCTATCGCAGTCTACTGCTGGATATTGGCCTCCCGCAGGCTGCGCCACAACACCCTGCCCTCCGCCTTTCGTATCCAGTCTGTCTGAGCCACATTTTTAAGGTCTTCGATCCATCTAACTGGGTGCGTCCCACACTACGCTTGCCGATACGCGGTCTCCACTCCAGGACTCGTCGTTCACTCCAGGACCACTTCAGCTTGCTTACTCTGGTACCGGTAACTCTGGTAACTGTACACCCAAAATCAGCCTATCTTTTTTCTACCTACTTCTTCTTTCTCTCCTGGGTATGAGAAGTAGGTAGTTGAAATATACTTCTGAATGGAGTAGGGTGAAGAAAGCAGTAGTAGGTTGTCTTATATTGCTTTTTCCATAAATCAATTTAGCTACAACGTAAATTCTGAAAGATTTCTACGCTTATCACAGCATGTTACCGTACATAATTTTGCTAATCTGTTATTTACAAACTTTTTCTTCTTATATTTTCTGCTTATCATTTTACAAATTATACAAAATAACAAACAACTGATTTACACACGCTTTTGTGTCAAGTCCAGTTCAACAGATTTACGGTTCACGAGATACAAGCTATTAATTTTTATACCTTGTATCAGCGGTATTATCCTTTGTATCTCCTAAATTAACATTTTTAATGTTGATACGAATGATGAAAAGGAGAAACGATAAAAACAGACCATTATATTGTTTCGTATACGGGTTGAAACCTTATCTAGAACATTCGATTGTATGACATGCTTCAAATTGTTACAGTCAATTTTGTACTTTTATTTTATCTAATTTTCGGAACGTTTGAAGGTTTATAGGTGGAGATACAGGATTGTGGTTTCGGGTATCATAATAATTTATTCTTACGGTTACGTATCTACTCCTATCTTTAATTATATTATGTTTGAACTATAATACGAAAAAATTGTACCTTTTTATGAATTTTCTGCACTAGAATAATTTAATTATAATCTTTTGGGAACATTATAATAGACGTACAGGCTTCATTAATTTAAGTACCTAGGTATATGATGTATCTAGGTACAAGCAGCATTATCAAAGTCCCATTACCGTATGATCTATCTAATTATTGTTAGCTAATTCGCCCTTCAGCTAATTAGGCAGCAGATGCCTATGAGATACGGAAATTAGTTTTGTGCAACTTTTCGCAGATCACGACCACCTTTGAGCGCTAAGCTAGACACAACATTTAGTTTGATTTTAGTCATCAGATCATAGTGGTATCATGGTGAGATTTTTGCAAAATAGACCAAAAAAAATAGAGGCAGTCTATTCTGCAAAAAAAATCACCATGATACAATCCGAATGATCAAACAAAAACAAAAAAAAAATGACATAAACCTACATGGTCACTTAGGAAACGTCAGAAGTTGCACGGTTCCAATTGGTCGTTTCCTATGGAGAAGAGCCGGGAAGAAACTCCACGGTTACTCTTTTAAAAATAACACTGGTCTGCAACGGTTTTTTCCTTTCAGTTTTGATGATTGATTTAGGTAGATTTTGGGGCGCTGATTACGGGAAAAATATTTAGGAAATTCCATCACGTCAGGATTTTTAGTTAGTTAGCATCGTTTTTTTTGCCAACATTACCTAGGCCTTCCTAGTTAATTAATTTTTTTTTTTTAATCGCTTCATATTGAACAAAAATCACACTGAAAAGTTGCAGCAGATAATAATGAATAAGTTCTCATAAATAAAATTAGTTAAATATTGCTTAATTTACTGAATTAACTAAGTGTATAAAAAATGGTGGATTTTTAAGTAATTTGCTAAAGAACTCATTTTCTTGTAGACTTAATGTTTTTTTTTAAATAGAAATTAACTTAAATCTTTTGAAGAGGGTTGATCAAGGCAGATTCATATTGTTTTGTTATACTCGTATATAGAATCATCATTGTTTTTACAAAATCAGTACTTCTGTGCAATTCGTTCCCTTGAAAATTGTCATCGCGAAAGTGTTAAACTCTCCGGACATTTTTTGCTACATTCGTGGCCACTTTATGCTGACAAAAAGCAGTATAACATAACTGAATTCATAAGAAACGTTTATAATATGTATTTTGGCCTAGCAATCGCCAAGCAAGATAATCAGTGCGTCCCACTTAAAGTTTGTACGACATGCATTCGTGAACTTCGAAAGTGGTTAAAAGGAAAAAATAATACCTTTGATCTCATAAAAAAAAGCCCAAATTATGAGGAAATTGTGAAGAAAATTATTAAAAATTTCGAAAAAATGGAATTTTCGATGAGCATTAAACTTCACTTCCTTAATTCGCATTTGGACTACTTTCCTGAAGCTGTAAAGATTTTAAAGAGATGGAACGTCGCTATCAGGGAAAGTGAAATAAAATAATGATGGTAGACTAGTGTGGGCTGTTAAAGCGAGATGATCCAAGTCGGAATTTCAAGCGAATATCTCACACGGAGCTTCGGTAAAAAAAAAGCAAGATACCACAAAAGTATTTAATATTTTTAATTTATTTATTACTGACCCTTAAATGTATTTAATGTTTTAAAGTCATGTAATTGTTTCTAAAAAAAAATACTTAGTAAAGTTGGCTTTCTTTTTGCGAATTCACACAAAGGTTGTTTTAAAAAAAACTGAGAGTGATAGTAAAAATCCAAGTATATATTCGTAATCAGTGCACCAAAATACCCCAAGATCAGCATTCAAGTCCAAAAGGAGAAAATAAAAGTTTAAATTTGCAGACCAGTGATTGGCTTTTACAATGTTTTCAAATTACAGTGTTAATAGGTATGGGAGGACAGCATAGGCCTGTCAACACGCCGTGTCCTCATAGAGGCGATCGGCAGCAGAGATCTCTCGCGTCCGGCCCTGGTCCAGGCCATGGTACGGAGCGAGATGGCATGGGCAGCCGTCACCTCCTACTGCAAAGCAGTAATGCTCGCGAAGGAGGAAGCGGGACGGTTGAGGGAAAGGCAAATTTGGCGCCCTCTCGCCCCTAGCCGCCGCAGGAGACGCCCTGGGCGCCGGGAATCCCGGGCGGATTTCCGGCCACCGTAGGCGCGGGCTTGCGGACGATGAGCAATGGTTAGCTCACCGTCCGATAAGGACCAGGCCCGGGTTGATGGCGCGTTGTGTTCCACGCGTGCCTCAAAGAGATATTGTCGGCACAAGTGTAGGGGTCCACTAGGGCCGATGCCTGCCGGGGTTGCGAGAAGGTACAAAAGGGTTAACAAGGCCCCAGGCAACATACGCAATGGAAGGGACACGGGTGGCACACCCACCCGGGGTGTGTCAGACTCTTACTGACTAAAACCTTCCAGGGCGGGAAAGTTATTTGATAGATTCCCACCCAAAAAAAAAGTTCTGTCAACAAGTACCAGGTACTTAACTAAAAATATGGTCTACAAATCTAGTCTATGATGCTAGCATCATAGACTAGATTTATTTGGATTGACAATATTGACAGCTCACTTCAACATCGCTTCACGTAGTTTTCTCGGTGAGATTTTTACTGGATAGATCGTCAGATAGTTAACTTGCAACTTCTTAAAAAACCATGGCTTGTGTGTGCTGAGTAAAGCATGTCTTTAACATTGCAACCCTGAGAGGTAAATGCATAAGGTCGTCATTATACTCGTAAATATTGCCTACAATTACCGGTTAGTTGAAAATGTTGTAACAACAACAGAGTTTCAGGAAAACTATTACAGAGAATGTAAAGTTGCTACTAAATCCAAATGAACTTGGGTTAACTTTAAAGTTTTCATTTCTTGCAGCGTTATCTTGAGTAGAGTAACTGTTTCGTAATGGACAAAACGACTTTAATAAATATAGTTACACTGCTAAGGATCCTGTACAACTGTAACTTTTAAATTGGTTCAGAATAAAACTTCCAACTTCTAACAAATTTTACATATTCTGACTGCAAGAAGACTGCATTGACAGAATAGGATGTGACCTTTCATAAAAAAATTATATTATTTTCTTCGTCTTATAACTTACCTACTTATTGATACAGGAACTCCGTAACTAAAGTCGAATAATCTGATATGTGCTAGCTGTGTAATAAATGGTCATATTTATTGTATTTATCGTATTCTAGACTTTTACACTCATTTAAATCGATTAAACTAAACGATCCCCGTTACAATAAATATGACCATTTTATTACACAAAGTGACTACTAGAGCATGTCAGATTATTCCATTGAATTAATAATTCGACTTTAGGGGTTTTTGATTCGATAGTTTTCTGTGTTATGGTTCGACAAACAAGCAGAAACCCGCCTGATAGATATTTTCACCACCGCCTTTGAACATTGCCATCCTGTGTCACCCTATATCTCCTGTGTACCATCATTCTATAGGTAGCCTTAAACTCGAATATACGAACTAAGCATGATTATATGTAACTGGGTACCAAACAGTGGCTTAAATGCGCTAATTGATATGTGGCGGCCATCTACATCGCCACATGCGAACTACGTATCACACTGACGTCACGCAAAATCCTGCATCGCGCAAGCAGAGTTTACCGCGTAACTAGCATATATACAACATCCCGACATCAACCGTCGGGCAGTTGCCCACCAGACACGAGACCCGTCTGGTCGGAGGATCCTCCCTTTTCTATGGAGGATGAGTGAACTTTACACCCTGTTCCTCATGCCTCTATAGATACATACATTTTATAAAATAAAGTCGCTTTTTGTATCTGACTGTGTGACCGTGTTATTCTGCTAAACTTCACAATGGATTTTGATGAAATTTTCACTATCAAACTAAAAAAACTCAAACTCAAAGCATTGATTTCAAATAAACCAATTGCAGGCACTTTTGAATTGTCAAGGGGTCGGTCAATCAGAAATATGAAGCTAGTTGCCCATTCCAAAGCGTATTTAGTAGATACCTAAGGAGAAGAAGAGGCAAGAAACTTTACGGACACTCTTATAAATCAAAATATGCTTACAAAATATTGGGTACATCATTGATGTTGAAATTATACATTATAAATGTGAGAGCGATGCAGAATGTTAACAGCGCCCGTAACAAAAAACGGTTTAAAAATTAAATTGAATTAAAAGCCGTGTCAGCTAAGAGATGATCAGTCCCTGACGGCGCCCGTTCACGAACATGACGCATGGATTAGCACCATTCAGCTCAATCATTTTGATGGGAGCTAAATGATCTAACACGCGCGTCACCATCAGCGAGATATTAGGGTGAGCTTGACATACTCCCAGCCGCCAGGGCACATTCAAATCAATGAAAGACGGATCCAGTAAATGGTAGCTTTATAGTACATAGTACGCACACATGTGCTATAGAATAGAAGAGAATAGATTTTTTTCTTTATTCGACTAACCAAGACTCAACAAGATTGTTAGTAAATCTTACGACTATGTTAGTAAGCGCAGACACTAAACAAAAACAAGGAAAACAATACAAGAAATAAGAAATAACGGTTGGTCACTGTTGCGAAATCCCTCGAGAGACGGCACAACAGTGACCCACGTATACAAAGTCCAAGCGACTCGCAACCATGCTTAAGATACTGCTGGAGCCGCCCCACACTCTGCGCACCAGGGAAGCGCACCTTTTAAGGCTCCTACATACTGGCGCGACTTGTCGCGCGACGCGTCGCGACACAAAGGCACCGCTTGTAGCGCTACACGCGGTGTCTTTGTGTCGCGTCGCTTCGCGCGACACGTCGCGCCAGTATGTAGGAGCCTTTACGCATTGTTGCGTAAAAGCAATCTACGTACGCATCTGCGAACATAAATGCTATGCTATTATATATATGCTATACGATGCAAAGAGATTAAAGGTGAACGGCAGATTTCGTACAGCTTACTTTTTTTGTTGTTTAGTTATAGAATTTGTACCACATATTAAGGCTACTAAGCCATTTATTTTCATGTAAGTGTAATATGTTTAGAAGTTCGGATTAATTAATAATATTTAAAAAAAAAAATAATAACTACACGTAATTTAGTCGTAAACTAAACGCAGTTATGTTGGTATTTTAGCTATGCTCGCCATGATGGTATGACCCGACCTGCTCCTACTTAGATGAAGTAGTATTAACAATTAATTAATTATAAATAAAATCATCATCACCTGCCTAGCCTTTTCCCAACTACGTTGGGGTCGGCTTCCAGTCTAATCGGATGCAGCTGAATACCAGTATTTAACATGGAGCGACTGCCCATCTGACCTCCACAGCCCAGTTACTGGGTAATACGATACCCGTTGGTAAGACTGGTTGTCAGACTTTCGGGCTTCTGATGACCCGTAACGACTGTCAAAGATTTACGAATGACAGCCGGGACCAACGGCTTAACGTGCTTTCCGAGGCATGGAGGGTTCTTGGTATGTAAAGATGGTCACCCATCTACGGACTAATTAATTAATTATAAATAAAATAAATGTAAGTACTTAAAAAAAACGATTAACTGTATTGTTTTATTTAACTACACTCAAAACCCCATCAGGACTTCATCATTATCAAACTGTTGCAGTCAGCTGCTGGACATAGGCATCTCCTAATGCACTCCGCTGAGTAGGTACGATCCTCATCTCAATTTACCTACTTGATAGTAAGTAAAA
The DNA here is from genome assembly GCA_905333075.3 of Atethmia centrago. Taxonomy (NCBI): domain Eukaryota; kingdom Metazoa; phylum Arthropoda; class Insecta; order Lepidoptera; family Noctuidae; genus Atethmia; species Atethmia centrago. Next base: position 20,024,224 of record HG995374.1, on the reverse strand, counting down.
CACTACAAAAATAGCGACAAGCAATCTAGAACATGTACTTTATTACCGAAACAATGTTTATGTGCCTATAAGTAACAATCTACATTGGTACACTAGTACATAACCTTAAAAAATAAAACTAGTTATAACTTTAACGTCCCAAGTTCTAAAAATCCAAGAATTTAAAAACGGCTTGCCTATCGTATTAACTACCATTTAAAACAATAAATATCACAAAACACGAAATTTTATTAGCTGTACGAATATCCCATACAAGCCTGCCGTTCGCCTTTATAAAATGCAAAGATAGTTTTTAAAATCTTCAGCAGTTCCAACACAATTTTGTAATTCTAATCAATTTAGTGTATGCGCCCTTGTGGAGCAAGGCCAGTGTGGCTCAACACTGGCCCTGCTCCACGAGGACGCAAGCGTTTTTATTCGCAATGGAATCCCCAAACTTATAATATGCTTGGCTGCATAGTGTGCGTTTATACAAGATTTAAATTTCGTTTCATTCAGCTGAATTATGTGGGGAGATATTCTATTGTAACATTTTAAACAGTACCCCTGGAAAGATGAGTCTACTTTAGCCAGCCTGAAATCTGGTTGAACTAATTGGTACCTCTTCTTCTAAAAAGATGTAGATTTTTCTTCATGTACGATGTTTTCATAGATATATTGACAAGGTACCGTCATGATGTTAATATATTTGAACAGTTCCCTTAGAGAATTGTGCCTACGGAGACTATCTTGAATGATATATTAATATAGATATAATAAAGAAATCTCGATGTTTTGTCAAGTAGTAAAAAAAAAGCAGGCCGAATTGCCAATCAATTAAAACATTTTCACACTAAAAAATCTGTCTGACACGTAACCATTATGTATAAAACTAAGCAAAAACAATTTAAACACAACACGACGTGTCCAAATTATCTCGTGACCTTTAACAGAGCATACTGTCAACAACGCCATCTTTCACAGCGACGGACCTTCGATCCTCTGGGAGTACCTTAACAAGTTTACAAGGAACCCCGAGAACAGCACAAAACAGCACTAAATTATTTAGTTTACAAACTGTTTCTCATAAATTATATTTGTGACTTTTGATGGAATCTTGATTGTGTTAACGTAAGATTATATATTTACCGTCTTTACGTGTCTAGTACCTAAGCTAAGTACTCAAGGATTCGCACTTTAATATTTTAAAGGTACTTACATAACCAGCCTATAATGTTCCACTGCTGGGACACAGGCCTCCTCTCTGGGAGAGGGACTGGGCCGTAATCACCACGCGGGCCCAGTGCGGGTTGGTAGATGTCACGTGTCTTCGAATTTTTGGTTCTAGGACATGCCGGTTTCCTCACGATGTTTTCTTTCACCGTTTTGAGAGCAGTGGTGATGAAATAATTTTCACAAAGTAAAGCGCATGTCAGGGTTCGAACCTACTACCTACAACTCGTAAGTCGCGGGCGTTACCACTGGGCCACCACTGCTCGCTACTATTAGGTACTTACTGTTTGTTAATTATTCGAATGATTAGGTAGTAACACATTAATTGTAAGCATGTTCGTTTGGTAAAGTCTGTAAAGTTTCTCAAAAGACGGCGGTGTTAGAAGACGACTTGTAATGTACACTCAATTAATATGCACCTACCTTCTTATTCGTTACTGCTGAGCAAGGGTTCCTTGGTTCGATTCCCAGGTCGGGTAAAGTGATAACGAGTTTTTCAATTAGGATTTTTTCAGAAGCCCCCCGGAGTCTGTATTTGTGCCCGGTTGATAGGCAATAGGCTTGCCCAACATAGGTGTACTAAATATAGGTACATCTCTGCCTCATCCCTCGGGAGTACCTACAAGTGTTGATGATGTTACGTACCTATGTACGGAAAAAGACAAAAAGGAAAATAAGTGACATTGATAAAAATACAACTTGTGAAACGCTGCGTTAGATAAAATTGCAGAATGCGTACTGAGGGCGGAAGCGAAGGGGTATATCTGTGTTCTGCGTTATTTATAACTCGCGAAATACATACAAATTCAAATAATACAAAAAATCACGATCCTGTACCGCCTACAATCCACCCCCGCTCCTCCTTCCATTCAATACAATTCAATACAAGCGACAGTCAATATAGGTAATTAAATAAATCTAAATAAAGTACGATTACAAAGGAATACCCATAATAATTAATACAAAGCCCACTCAAATAATAATATATGCAGCCATTATTGAAAATGACTGCCAGGAATAGCATTTATTAGGTCTTACGGTTATAACCGGGATTATAAACATTATGTAACTTACTTTTATAAGTATCCGCTGTTATTTAATAGCACAAAAAATATAGATACTGCTGATCGATATTGACAAATAATTAATTAGGTAAATCTTAAAACTCATGCAACAATAACTTACCCTGCAAGTACTACGAGTACAGATACAAACATAACTTTATCAGCATCTGATCTGATTGTCTCTAGAACTCACAATACATCAGACAATATCTAATTTGCGACGCAAATTCTCAAATAGGTACCTACAGTCTCGCGACAAAGTTTGCCCTTATTATCGGGATCTCATCGTTTTCTTGTGAACAAAATACACGTAGCGATAAATTACACCCTATTCTCCGCTGTACGTTATGTAAATTCGTCTTTGGCGCGACACCTGGTGTAGCAATAAATTATTTAGATATCGTCTGAGATTGTATAGCCGGCTTCATTAATATACGGTAAGAAAAACTGTCCCGCCCAACACTTGTCGGACGTTCCCTTACAGTAATTTATTTGATACGAACAGTCCTATATAAATTATAAGATAGCGTTGTTACGTGGAATGGACGGCCGTCTGACTTTAAGTGGCAGTTGCTGCTCAATGGCTGGTCATTAACGTGGCGTTTGACGCTCGTGTCTGTGTTTGCTTCAGCTCATTTTTTTATGATAATATTGGTTCTGAATATTTGATACCATATATTATAATATGTTAATTTTAGTAATGAGAAAACAGAGCTAACATTATCGATCGTTTATTTTTATTTCTACGTTTAACATGATCGACCGTAACATTCTCAGAATTAGAACTTCTCAGTGAGTTACTCGAAAAACATGGCGCCGAGAGGCATGACCGCTTCATACATCGTTAGATTTCCCCGCGTTCTTATTCTTTTCATACAACCCCTACAGTTTTACCTAACCTAACCTCCTTTAAAACATGTTAACCTAGTTTCTGCCAACCCTAACTAAAACAAAAACAAGGCAACAAAATCAAACACACATTTAAAAGTTCACGGCAAAACAAAAGCGAAGCCCGTACAATTTGTATCGAAATGTAAAGTTTAAAATAATTGCTTGTGGGGAAAAAGTTTAGTAGTTCTTTCTATCAAGTACACGCTGGCTGGGGAACGGATCTGAAGCAAATAAAAATCACTGGCTAAGGAGAGCAAATTTTCCGCTTCTGGCTTCCTTTTTTCCGTCTTGGACACGATATTGTAAGACCTACAGTGGAAGTAATTACATTATGAAGTGCGGTGGCTATACAAAGAGTAACGTAGGTATTTTATTTGCTTACATTGAAAGGTTTCTGTTGGTATAATGTTATTAGTTTCGACATGGAATGATTTGATGGAATCTATCGAACAGTCAGGTAATTTATTTAATGTATTTATTTTTCGTTGGTAGGTATTTGAACTTGTTCTATGAAACACCGGGACTAGAAGAAGAAAGATCCAGAAGACAGAGTCATAATTTTTGGAAATATCAACCTAGGTCCTAAAATTATACATTCAACATCAACACCGAACAAATATTTCCTTAAACAATCAAAGTCAACCAAAATAACAATATCATTTTCCGTTCCATGTCACTAATATCGTGAGTGTCACTTTAAACTTTTATTGATACTGTACTTGTTTCTTTAGCAGCACATGTTATGCATCGTCACGAATAATCAAACAAGGATTTAACAACAAGTCACCCCTCAAGGAAAGTGGGATCAAAGACACCTTTTTATTTATTTAACACCAGCTTTTACACGCGATTTTGCTCTTATGATGGTCGGAAATTATCCCACGGGAACGTACTACCTACTAGCCCAGCACACTAATTGTGTAACACAGTTTCAATCATAATCCGAGAGTTTTGAAGGATATTTCTAATATACCCTGCAAGGTCATGATCTAGCTAGCCGTGTGCCAAATTTCATCTAAATCCGTTCAGCAATTCAGGCGTGACAAGGTAACAAACCTACAGCGGTTACTTTTGCTTATTTATAATATTGAGTATAGATTTTCATATATTATCTAAGATTTACTTTTGTTAATCTATTGGATTCATAATTTGTAACACCCTCTGGTTTAGTAATTAATTAAGATCATATTTTAATTAAATATTTTGTTGGAATACTAAATTGGATTCATAATAGTAAATTATTTCATGACATCCGTTGCAAGATATAAGCAGATAAAACAGTTAGATGCATAAACTCACGCCTTCTTCCCATGGGGGTAGAAACTACAGAACGCCACCTGCTACGATCCATACATTCTCATTTTGCTTGGTCTACGTAAAACAGTTGTTTTGAGAACTCTATAAACTATTGCAGTATTTAAAAGAAGAGTGAAAGAACACTATCTTTCCACTTCGACATAGTTGCGTATGTATTTATTGCTTTAAATTTTGCTGTATTTTATTTTCTTTTTTATATTCTAGTGATATTTATTCTAGATGTATGTATGTATATATGTATGTATGTTAGTAGGTATATTCCCATCGTGTCTACATCTCTTTATCTACTTTCCTATCGCAGGTATGCTGGAAGAGATTTCTTTAGAAATAAGAATCACCTTTGTACGTATTTTTCTGTTCTGTTCTTCTTTTCTGTTTTTATATGTGTGTACATAAATGGTTAAATAAATAAATACATAAATAAATAAACGTAGGAATATAATATAAAAAACCAACCAAGTGCGAGTCGGACTCGCGCATGAAGGGTTCCATTCCATTATCTATAAAAACGGCAAACAAATCATGTTTGTTGTATGGGAGCCCCCTTAAATATTTATTTTATTCTATTTTTTAGTATTTGTTGTTATAGCGGCAACAGAAATGCATCATCTGTGAAATTTTCAACTGTCTAACTATCACGGTTTATGAGATACAGCCTGGTGACAGACGGACAGACAAACGGGACCCTATTACTAAGACTCCACTGAATCTTAGTAATAGAGTCCCGTTTTACCCTTTGGATACGGAACCCAAGAAACTAGTAAGAAGTTTTCCAAGCGTCATCTGCACTCGTGTTTTCGAAAAGAAAAGCCAAAAGTTGAATCAATCGAAAATTTTGATAAATTTTTGATTATAATCAACCTATATTGTTTCCACTGCTGGGACAGCAGAGGCCTCCTCTCTTCAAGAGTCTTCGAGAGGGAGTGGGCTATAATGCACCACGCGAGCCCAGTGCGGGTTGGCAGATGTCACCAGTCTTCGAATGTTTGGATCTAGGACATACGCAAAACAGCGAAGGAAAACATCGTGAGGAAGCCCTCACGATGTTCTCCTTCACTGTTTTGAGAGCAGAAGTGATAAAATGATTAACACAAAGTAAATCGCCTGCCTGGATTCAAACCCGCGACCTGCAAATCGTAAGGCCGTTACCATTGGGCCACCACTGTTCCTTGTGATTGTTACTGCAAATTTATGATTGTTTCAAACCAACTATAACATTATGACCATTGTAATCTCATCTCCATTCGCCCTGCGTAAAGTTGTATTTAATTCATTTTAATGCGCAAGTGTATTTCAAAACTAATTAATGTTGTAAGCGAAGGCTAATATTTTAACTCTCGAACTTTCCGGACGCAACTATTTATTTGACGATGAATCTATTGTTGTTTCCGTAACTTCCGGTTGTGACTTTGAATTACATTTATAGAGGAAATATTCTTTATTTAAAACCAAAATACAAGATGATTATTAACATTATCTTAATTAACCGGTAACTCCCCATTGACTCCGAATAGGAGTCGCACTCCTTGGGCCACGCGGTATGCAATTCTATTATAATGCAATAAGGTGCTCATCCGTTATAATAGAGTTGCAAACCGCGCGCCAGAGGTGGCTCACATGCGCGCCGGCGGGGCTTGACGGTTTGGGCTAACTGGCATACCGCGCGCCGTTCGGGCGTTTAGCGCCGGTGGGGCTTGACGATTTGGGCTAACTGGCATACCGCGCGCCGTTCGGGTTTTTTTTTTTACTAAAACTAAGTTAAACCTAAAAAAGGCCTTCGAGGCATTGTACGAGGATGAATTGCAATGCTGATGCGTTGCGCGAGAAAGCCGCCAGCTTTTCGGTAACTAGTTACATTAACCATCATTCATATTATATACATACATACATAAACTCACGCCTTCTTCTTCCCTTGGGGGTAGGCAGAAACTATAGAACGCCACCTGCTACGCTCCTTACATGCTCCTTTTGCTTCGTTTACGTTCATACATCTGGTCATACACGCACGCCAGTTGCGAGTACTACGCACCTTGATATTATATATATTTTGTTAAAAGATAGCGAAGTACTGAAGATGAGACTGCCTCTTGGTCTAGTGGTCGCAAGCGACTAGCCACCGCAGGAGACGCCCTGGGCGTCGGGAATCCCGGGGGGATTTCCGGCCACCGTAGGCGCGGGCTTGCGGACGGTGAGCAATGGGTAGCTCACCGTCCGGTAAGGACCAGGCCCGGGTCAACGGCGCGTTGTATTCCAAGCGCGCCTCAAAGAGATATCGTCAGTACAAAGGTAGGGGTCCAATAGAGCTGATGCCTGCCGGGGTCGCGGAAAGGTACTAAAGGGTTACCGAGGCCCCTGGCGAATTTCTCACTAGCAGCCGGAGTTTGGATTTATACCCGGTTGATGGCAATAGGCTCGCCCCTATTACATGGGACTTTTAAACATAACTGGCGTAATGTTAAGTGGTGAAAATGCACTGAAATCATTGTTCTCTACTACCTACACCTCTTTTTTATTGGGTGGGTAATCATCTAATAACTTCTTCCGCTCTGGGTGGAGCGTGAGGGTGTGTCAGACTCTTACTGACTACTCGTAAAACCCACCCGTATTCCTTCCTGTTGCCTGTGTTGCCAGGGGCCTCAGTAACCCTTTAGTACCTTCCCACGACCTCTGCAGGCATCGGCCCTAGTGGACCCCTACACTTGTGCTGACGACATATCTTCCATACCTACACCTCTGTGCCTGTAGTATTTTTTAAGTAAAATTCATTACTTAATTTCCACCTATGTAATTTACTTAGAATGTCTTTCCAGAACTTTAAATTCACTGCGAAGTATTTTATAAAAGAACCAGAATAACCAGCCTTCCAATAATTTACGTTCTCTGCAAGCTCTTGATTCAAATACTGTCCATTATTCTGTTAGAAAAGAATAGGAAGCGGATAAAACACCCAATACTCGGAGCCTTGAGCCTTATCGCCAATATCTGAAACAGATAAGCTGAAAATAAAATGCAGTGAAGTAGACAAAGCCTCTAGACGTTCACAAAGCGACATGTGTAACCCGGCCCGATGGATAAAAGCACTATTAAGATAGTACGAACGTTACAGTCGTCTTGGTCGGGTTTATTGCAACTTTGTTTGCTTGGAAGGCAATAGAGGGAGGCCCGCCCCTGTAATTCAACAGACTACCCGCTTCCGATTGTTATTACCTCGCAACTACAACCGCTACCGATGCCTCGAGGGTATAAGAATGATTGATGTACCTTTTTGTTTATAGTACAAAATGGTGTTCCGTATGCGTTGCTGATGGACGCTGAGTGCGGAAGATTCCTCTGGTTTTTTACGTTACGAAATGGAGAAATGATTTGACGTCTGATGTGTGACATAGATACATTGGTAATAGGGTTGTTTATTGTGAAGTTACTATTATATATTTATCATTAAAAATAATGTCACTTTAAAAGATTGCAAAAGATATTATTTCGTCTTATGCAAAGAAACTTGCCTCAATCAATTTCACAATACAACGAATCGACGAAAGACCCAATCTAACGAACACCGTAGACACAGCTAAAATTCACATCCTCTCATTATCGTCGCTTTGCGGAGAACAAAATAAATGTTACGCTAGAGTCAAGTTAAAATACGTTTACAGCTGCAAAAATTTGTAAGAATGTTCGTGGGGACACCCCTGGCAATGTTGTCGTCCGGATTTACGACCCCTGTCCCGGGTTTTTCTGCTGCGAACCCAAGCTTGTCAAATTAGACAACATTAGTTACGGCACGGGTGCGTTGTAGATCACATACCTAGCATACACGGCTAATTCGGCCTTTTATCCCTCTTCTGCTGAGTTACTCCTTCACTATTCATCGACCCTGGTCTTAAAGCAGAGGTTTCACTTCACTATTTTCACATATTGTTGCCAAAAACAATTTAGAGATCACCATTACCAGGTTTAACGGATTTGCATTCACATCTGTGCAACAAAATCCGGAAAATCTTAGCCGGTTGTTGCTCTACATTCGGCGGAATATTCCAAACCAGCGATCATTCCTGAGGATGAGTCTCCAATTGTATAAAATTATACTTTTCAAACATAAAGTAGGATAACAGCAAACCCCGTTTTGGATCTTCAACTAAGAAGAGAATTTAGTTTCTGGAAACTTCGACCGAAACGGACGGCATATTTCAAAGCTACAATAAAATACATCTTCACGTTCATGGCTCTAATAAAAAGGAAGATTTGTTTCAATGTTGCCTTGCATTTTGTGCTGGAAAATATTTAGGTATACTTGAGTGAATAAGCTGGGATATTTACATAATTTTGATTTTATTAGGACGAAGTAAAACAGCGAAGTGCTCTATTCTCGTTGAGTACAAAATGTATGCATGTTTGTTTTAAGACGAGTTTAATTTGATAACCATGAAGTTGGCTGGCTGGTTGGCATGAATTTTAATTTATTTTGTAGTTATTATTGTGTGCTTTGCTTGTCTGGGTTTATGACTGAGTTGTGTAGGTATAATTTTATGGATATAATAAGACAAATGTACCTTATATGTATGAAAATGCAAAACAAGAAATGAAGACGCGCGATGTTTCTTAAAGTGCAATTCGCCATTTTTTTAACACAGTCCTCCCTCCTGTATTCCCCGAAGGGTTAAGCAGAGGTGGTATACTACACCCACATTTCGCCGGTTATGTTTAAGTCCCATGTAATAGGGGGCGAGCCTATTGCCATCAACCGGGCACAAATCCAGACTCAAGGCTGTTACTGAGAAATTCCAGATGGAAAAATCCAATAACGCTGTTGCCCGACCCGGGAATTGGACCCAGGACGTAGCGCTTGCGACCACTAGACCAACAAGGCAGTCATTTCACTATTCACCATTATTTTATTTCACATATTTTATACTAGATGTGCCCCGCGGTTTCACCCGTATAAGTTTTGATCCCGTAGGCATATCGGGATACAAAGTATCCTATGTGTTATTCCTGGTTATGAACTATCTTTGTGCCAAATTTCATCCAAATCCGTTCAGTACTTTTTGCGTGAAAGAGTAACAAACATACATCCATCCATTCTTACCAACATTCGCTTTTATAATATTAGTAGGATAGGATGTTTCTTAAATGTTTCATTGACAAATCTACATTTGCATCAAAATAAAAATTGCACGTAATCCTCATTCAAACCAGGAAAATTTAAAGAAAATTTCACTCGCCGTTGAATCTCCTGGCTATTGCTACCGACATTTTTTCCTTCATTTATTCATAAGCAAAAGCGGACTGGATCTACTCGAAAAATACGTGACTGCCTATGCCTAAATAATGTATGAGGCTAGGAGCAGTCTAGGTATGACGTTTGAACCTGTACCGCAGAAAATGTAGGAGTATCTTGTAAATGTGGTTTGCATATGCGTATAGCAGGAGAGGTAGGAACGTTTGGTGTTTTAGTTTGATTCTTTGATTTGTTGAAGAATTTCATTTTTATTTTTATTTATAATTTGTGCTCACAATAAGGTACAAAGGCGGACTTAATGCCTTAGACATTCTCTACCAGTCAACCAAGGAACATTTAAACCTTTTTGTGGACACATATACATAGAAACAGACGAAAAGAAAAGAACAGAAAAAATACGTACAAAAGTGATGCCATTTTCTAAAGAAATCTCTTCCAGCATTCCTGCGCTAGGAATGGAGATAAAGAAATGTAAACACAGTAGAGAGAAAGTAAAATACACAAATTCAAAACAATTCATCACTTAATAAAATAAAACAAATAATAAGACAATATACTTACATACCATTACTTCTAAAATAAATATTACTAAAATAATATTAATTATAACGCAATTTAATTGGTCAAGAACAACTAATGAGACACAATTGATTTTCTGTTGTTTAACTCCGAATCGGTGAAGCGCTTAAAATAACAAATAATAAGAGAATATATTTAAATACGATACATACTTCTAAAATAAATATCACTTAAAAATATTAATTATAATGCAATTTAAAATAATAAATACAACATATTGGTTTAGTAAAAGTTGCAAGGTTTTTACTATCCTATAATTCAGACGCAAGTGTTATTTTCATGAGGCCTGGCGCTTTCAAACCTTGATAACCGACTTTGTCACCGTTTTACTTAATAAAATACATCATCATCTGCCTAGCCTTTTCCCAACCATGTTGGGGTCGGCTTCCAGTCTTACCGGATACAGCTGAGTACCAGTATTTTACATGGAGCGACTGCCTATCTGACCTCCACAACCCAGTTACTGGGTAACACGATACCCCTTGGTAAGACTGGTTGTCAGACTTTTGAGCTTCTGACGACCCGTAACGACTGTCAAAGATTCACGGATGACAGCCGGCATCAACGGCTTAGCGTGCTTTCCAAGACCCCTCGGTCTTGGTATTTAAAAATGGTCACCCATCCACGGAGCAACCGCGGCAAGCGTAGCTTAACCTGATCGATCGACCTTAATAAAATACATGTACCCACATTATACGAGTATACTCGAGTTCGTTATTTCTCTATCACCCTAAGGTTGAATGTCCCTTCCATTTCATAAAACAACAAGGTCTATTTTTCTAAGTGGCAGAAAGATAATTCCAACCTTAGTGTAGTTTCAATTTACTGGGAATATTTGATAAATTTGTTAAAGAAATAACGAAGTCGATTATACATCGGTCCAAAAGTAAGTGAAAAGTCAAGTACCTAGTCCTGCCCCATGCTTATCACGTTGCTAATCCAAGCCCTCTCTCCCAAAAAGGCACAACAAGCTAAGAACGCCTTCCATGCAGGTTTAAAATACTTAACAAGAAAAGTTAACGCAGCCTAATTTACATGTTAACCAACTAATGCGAAAATGTGTTCCGACCGAGTAATTGAGTTGAGAGAAAAGGAAATGAACTTATTTAATGGTACTCATGGGCCACACACAGGCGATACTATCGTTTGCAAGAGCTTTATAGGGTTTCAGCCATGTTTTAACCTAGATAAATACATTTACAGGACCACTGAAACTGGAACGTTGTTTTTTAATATTGTTATTTTCCCCAAATAGCTTAACCATGCTTCTTAGCCGACTTCCAAAATGGAAAAGGTTAATATGTTTGTTTTTTTTTTAAATTCATACATTCATCGATTTCTTCGTCAATTAAGGCCCGATTTTAAAAAATGTTTTTTTTAAAGGGTATGCTCCCGAGGTGGTCCCATTGTCACACATAACACACACACACACATAATCAGCCTATAATGTTCCCACTGCTGGGACACAGGCCTCCTCTCTGTGAGAGGGAGTGGGCCGTAATCCACCACGCGGGCCCAGTGCGGGTTGGTAGATGTCACATGCCTTCGAATTTTTGTTACTAGGACATGCCGGTTTCCTCACGATGTTTTCCGTCCTATTGTCACCAAGTCAAAATATGATAAGGGGATCCCATGGAAAATGAGGGAAATCCTCAACTTTTGTAGGCACACCTAATAGCGATTTGGGTATGTTTTATAGTAACTCGTACATTTGCTCTCGGAAAGCACCATTTGGTGAAGTGGAACTGATGATGAAGACTACAGATGGCCACCGGAACTACTTAATAATAAGTATTTAACGGGTTGCGATTCGATTAGGTACTTTAATATGGTTGCTAAGCAATTTATGCTCGTCAGAACGCATACGGTTAGTGGCAGTTCTACTGGTTTTTACCAGGAGTACTCCTCAACAATTTAATGTCCCGGCATCGGGAAAAGGTGGTGAGCAGTTGACATTAGGCTATTGTTACTTAGATAAATTACAAACTGACCCACTAAAAAGTGAAAGACAAAAAACGTTTTACAAAAAAAAAAGCACTACAAAGTGAAAAATAACTTAAAAACAAAAATACAGATCCAAAGACACCGACTTCCAAAGTTAAAGTTATTATTCACTTTGTAGTGTTTTTTTGGAAGTCGGTTGTATTTTTTTTTTATATTTTTTTTTTAACTACAAAACATAAAAAAAACATTACATCACGCCTTGCTTCCCCGAAGAGTTTGGCAGATATGTACCTGTAGTACACCCACATTTCGCCAGTTATGTTTAAAGTCCCATGTAATAGGGAGCGAGCCTATTGCCATCAACCGGGCACAAATCCATACTCCGGGCTGCTACTGAGAAATTCCAGATAGAAAAACCCAATAGTACTTTGCCCGACCCGGGAATCAAACCCAGGACCTCATGCTGAGCAGTTGCGCTTGCGACCACTAGACCTACGAGGCAGTCTACATATTATATATTATATATTACCTAAGTCTCAAAATCTTCATTCTCCTGCTCTTAAACCAATTTATTTGCAGTCGACGCAAAATATCTTTTTCTTCCATACATCTCTAGTAGTTGCCATCTCGGTAGTCACAATTTCTAGCCTCAAAATAATATCATTGTATTTTTTAGCCGCGTCGCGCGGTTTCACATGCATAGTAATTCTTAAAAGACACCATATGTCTATGTCGCTTTCTGTAAATGAAAGACTTACTTAAAATGAGATCAGTATTTTCAAAGATATTTTTTTACAAACATACAGACAACTATAACTCTTAGCGTTATATTAGCATATAACGATGTAAAAAAAACCGGCCACGTGCATGTCGGACCACGCACAATGAAAGGTTTCGTAGTTGGGATTAATTTATCCCAAAAACAAATTTAACATAGTTGTTGAAAAACATGGTGGAATAATATCAATATACTCGTACGTCACGGTCAATTCTCCAACTGCAAATGTAAAAATACAAATAATTTATTTTCTTTCACAAGTTATGTAAGTGCTACATCTATTGGTTGAAGTGACCTTTTAGACAAAATTTGCCTGTGTTAGGACTCTTCGCTCTTCCGAAGCTTAAAGTTACGTGGTGTACCAACAATTTTAAATATCCTTATTGAAAACTATTCAAAGTAATTTTGAAAAAAGAAAAGAAATGTAAGTTTATAATTGCAAAAAAAATGTACGTGATGAAAATACAAATTGACGATTTTCGGACCTTTTATTTTACTTGTGCTGTGTGACCTTGCTTAACGTAACGGTAAGTATCTATAGGTTTTGATTTATTTGCGAATACCAAAATATGTCACATAAACAGCCGTATTTTTTTATTGCTTGACTTGTTTAGAGCTCCAAGGAACCGTAGACCTACGTCAATCAACTCAGCCTATAGCAGTCCACTGCTGGACATAGGCCTCTCCCAGGCTGCGCCACAACACCCTGTCCTCCGCCTTCCGCATCCACCTTTTTATGGTCGTCGGTCCATCTAGCTGGGGGGCGTCCTACACTACGCTTGCCGATACGCGGTCTCCACTCCTCAGTCAGGGATGTAAGGGGGAGCACACAACAACCGGACTCCCCAAATCTCCACCTCACCTGCACGCGGTACATTTAGATTGGCCCGCCATCGGCCGGTCGTCAGCGCCTCGTCCGTCAGTGGCCCCTGCCACTGACGGACGAGGCGCTGACGACCGGCCGATGGCGGTATAACCATCCAAGAAGCCAATCTAAATTCTCCAGAGCGATGACGGGCAGCAGCGTCATCGGTGCGAAAGGATTGGCACTGTGGTCACCAACCCGCTTGCCTAGCGTGTTGACTATGGGCATTAAAAACCTCCCAACAATGAATACAGTGCCAAAACAACGGCCCCCAGTTCCCGGTGGTCCCGTTATTCCTGGTCAAGGTAGCGTTCATGGTAACGGCGGGACGGGGGGTGCGAAGAATCCCCGGGCTACGGCAGGCTACCAAAGAAGACTACATCTGGCGACATACAATGGACGTTCGATGAGGCTGGACCATCACCTTGCCGAACTCGAGGTAGAGTTAGGTCGCATTAACTGGCATATACTGGGGTTGTCTGAAGTCCGAAGACAGAGGGAGGACATGATAACCCTGGAGTCAGGTCACCTATTCTACTTTCGCGAAGGTGATCAGCTCTCCCAAGGCGGTGTCGGTTTCCTTGTCAACAAGTATCTCACTAGCAGCGTTGTGGAAATCAGTAGTGTGTCGACACGGGTAGCGTACCTTGTACTGAAACTCACTGACAGGTACATATACCTGTATCACCTGAAGGTGATACAGGTATATGCGCCGACTTCGACATGCTCTGATGAGACAGCCGAGGCCATGTACGAGGACATTGCCAAGGCAATGCACAGTACGACAAAGGCCCACTACAGCGTTGTTATGGGTGACTTCAATGCCAAAGTGGGAGTACAAGAATGTGGCGAAAAGAAAGTTGGACCGTTCGGTTTGGGGCGCAGGAATCACAGGGGGCAAATGCTGGTCAACTTTTTCACGAGTCTCAGGGGCTCTTCTTGATGAATTCGTTCTTCGAGAAGAAGCCCCAAAGGAAGTGGACCTGGCAGAGCCCCGATAACGTGACAAGGAACGAGATACACTTCATTATGACGGATAAGAGGCACATATTAAGAGATGTCTCCGTGATCAGCAGGTTTAATACCGAAAGCGATCACAGGCTTGTGTCCGAGGCACTCTAAATATCAATTTTCGAGCTGAGAGAATCCGCATGATAAGGCCTACTCCTCGACCTACGCAGCTTCAAGCCGCTCTGGGATCCGAGAAGTTCCAACTGGAACTTCAAAATCAATTCGCCCTACTGGAAACCACAGGCACTATTGATGAGAAGGCCGACGAGGTGGTCAAAGCACTACGCGTCGTGTCCCGCAGACTTTTCCCGTCGCAACGTAAAAGTAAAGTGTCCAATCTTTCCTCGGAGACTCTCGGACTTATGACGGAAAGACGAGAGTTACCATTCACGCCACCGTCTTCGTCAGATAAGAGGGCCTTAAACCTAAAAATTAGAAAGCTGACACGTCGCGACCTTCGGTGCTCTAACACTCGTGACATTATGGTCACGATTGAGCAGAACCGAGGGTCGAAAGTGTTCGCTCAGCAATTAGGGAGGTCCCATCTGACGAAACTGAAAACTGCGGATGGTAAGATCGTGACTTAGAAGTCCGAGATACTCGAGGAAGTCGAGGATTTCTACGGGCACTTGTACTCAACGCGGATGGCGAAACCAGCGGGGCATAGTGAAGATGACCATCGAGCCGAATTAACGCGCCACTACACGGAAGACATCCCGGATGTCGACCAGTGCGAGATTAGGGCGGCTCTCGAGCAACTAAAGAACAACAAGGCACCTGGTGATGACGGAATAACGACAGAGCTCCTTAAAGCGGGCGGGGCTCCAGTCCTGAAAGAGCTAGCGAGTCTCTTCAACTTCGTTATCCAAGAAGGCACAACGCCGGAGGCGTGGAGCAGAGGTGCGGTGGTTTTGTTCTTCAAAAAAGGCGACAAAACCTTGTTGAAAAACTATAGACCCATCTCACTTCTGAGCCACGTTTATAAGCTGTTTTCGAGGGTCGTCACGAACCGTCTCGCCAGGAGACTTGACGAGTTCCAGCCACCAGAACAAGCCGGTTTTCGAAAAGGCTTCAGTACCGTGGACCACATACATACTGTTCGGCAGATTGTACAGAAGACCGAAGAGTACAACCAGCCGCTGTGTATGGCATTTGTGGACTACGAAAAAGCCTTCGACTCCGTCGAAATATGGGCAGTTCTGGCCTCTCTGCAACGATGTCGAATTGACTGGCGTTACATCGAAGTGTTGAGGTGTTTGTATGACGCTGCAACGATGACTGTCCAAATCCAGGATGAAAAAACCAGCCCTATCCAACTGCTCAGGGGGGTGAGACAAGGGGATGTGATATCCCCGAAACTTTTCACCAATGCGTTGGAGGACGTGTTTAAGACGCTGGACTGGACTGGACAGGGTATCAATGCAAACGGCGAGTACATCTCACACCTTCGTTTTGCCGATGACATCGTCATAATGGCAGAGACGCTGGAACAGTTAGACCAGATGCTGCACAGCCTAAATGGAGCCTCTCGGCGGGTTGGCCTCGGCATGAATTTGGACAAGACGAAAGTCATGTACAATTAGCACGTCTTGCCGAGTCCAATCCACATCGAAGGGTCGCTTCTCGAAGTTGTGAAGGAGTACGTCTACCTAGGACAAGTTATCCAGCTCGGTAGACACAACTTTGAGAAAGAAGCCGACAGGAGGATCCGATTGGGTTGGGCAGCGTTTGGAAAACTTTGTCAAGTCTTCTCGTCGCCAATCCCGCAGTGTTTGAAGACTAAGGTCTTCAACCAGTGCGTCCTGCCCGTCATTACATACGGTGCCGAAACGTGGACACTGACAGTCGGGCTGATCCACAAATTAAAGGTCACTCAGCGCGCCATGGAGCGGGCTATGCTCGGAGTTTCTTTGAAGGATAAGATCAGAAATGAAGTAGACCTACGTATTTGATATTAATTTCAACTTGATACCCAAGTAGGGTTCCTAAGAAAAAGGGTCTTGACTGACTGACAGACAACGAAGTGATCCTTTATGGGATCCCTTTTCTTTTTTGAGGTACGAAACCCTAAAAAATATTCAATATAGTTTTTTTTTTCCACTTCAGTGCCTACACGCAACTTTCCGACTCAAGTGTCTACAATTCCGCTACCCTTTCATGTCAAACTAGTATATCCCGGTTTTAATTCGAACGGTTATCTTATCACTGGTTCCGTCACGTCGCGTGTCGTATCGACGCCGGATGTGATACCGTGCCCGTTTAGTTTTCTGTTACTGAGATAAATTCAAGGGCCGGACAGCTCAACGATTTGGGAAAGGAAAGTGTTGGCCGAATAGGCTTGTCGGTAACTGAAACTGCTGAAAAAATAAGTGTAAGTTAGAAATAATAAGATTATTTTACTTGAGGATAAAGATTTTGTAAATACATGCTATTTTGGAGCCTGCAATACACATTAATAAGATACACAAATACATCTATGCTTATTAGGTATTAACATAATATCACGCCATGAGCAGTGGTGGCCCAGTGTTAACGGCTGCGACTTACGAGTTGTAGGTCGTAGGTTCGAACCCGGACAGGCGCTTTACTTTGTGTAAATTATTTCATCACCACTGCTCTCAAAACGGTGAAGGAAAACATCGTGAGGAAACCGGCATGTCTTTGAACAAAAACTAGACATGTGACATCTACCAACCCGCACTGGGCCCGCGTGGTTGATTACGGCCCACTCCCTCTCACAGAGAGGAGGCCTGTATCCCAGCAGTGGGAACATTATAGGCTGATTATGTATAACATCACGCTTGTATTCTCCGAAAGGTTAGGCAGAGGTGTAGGTACTGTACACCCACATCACGCCAGTTATGTTGTGTTATGTTTGTCTCGTTTGATATTAGAAATTATCGAACAGATTATTAAAATTCATCAGCATTATCATCAACATGTAACTTAATAATCAAATTCGAATCCACAAACAGTGAAAATAAACTAAATAAACATAAGTTATTTGATATCCAATTTAGCCAACTGCAAAATCTACTTCCACAATCGCTGTCTAACAGATAAACGGTATGGCATAATTAATTTGAACTCGTTATTTTAACAATAACAGTCAATTAACGAGTCACGGGGCCTTCATACCTGTTTTACAAATTAATTAGGTACGCCACTCTGGAATTTACAACTAACAGTAGTTGTTTGATTGAAATTAATTAACATGTGTATGTAGGTATTTCGTTTCTAAAGTTGAGAGGAAATCTTATGTGGCATATGTGGCTTAATTTTATGTGGCATATGTGGCACCAATATCAGAGGGGCTTGTGGTTAAATAGTAACAGCCGCACGGGTCAATCGATCAGGTTAAGCTACGCTTGCCGCGGGTGGTCCGTGCATGGGTGACCATCTTTAAATACCAAGACCGAGGGGTCTTGGAAAGCACGCTAAGCCGTTGGTGCCGGCTGTCATTCGTGAATCTTTGACAGTCGTTATGGGTCGTCAGAAGCCCGAAAGTCTGACAATCAGTCTTACCAAGGGGTATCGTGTTACCCAGTAACTGGGTTGTGGAGGTCAGATAGGCAGTCGCTCCATGTAAAATACTGGTATTCAGCTGCATCCAGTTAGACTGGAAGCCCACCCCAACATGGTTGGGAAAAGGCAGATGATGATATGTGGCACCAATATCACCTTTACTGTATACATACAGTAAAGGTGATATTGGTAGGTACACCTAATAAAATTGTATTGTACCTTCATTTATATTATAACTAGCTGTTGCCCGCGACTTATTCTGCGTTCCAGGATGAAAAGTAACCTATGTCCTAACCCAGGTCATGGTCTACCCATGTGCCAAATTTCATCCAAATCCGTTCAGCCACTTTAGCGTGAAAGTGTAACATACAAACTTACTTTTGCATTTATGATATTAGTTAAAGTCGAATTATTAATTCACTGGAGTAATCTGACACGTGCTAGCTGTCACTTTGTGTAATAAAATGCTCATATTTATTGTATTTCTTGTAATCTAGACTTTTACACTTATTATTATTCCCAATCCCTTCTTACTACAGTGAAGTAACTCATAATACACACACACACTCTCACTCTCCCACACACACACACACACATACACACACACTCGCACGGGCATTTACACACACAAACTCACAGTTCTTGTATTGGACTTTTATTAGTTTATCAAATTATTGAGCGCTGATTGACCTTAACACAGGCTCCTAACCTAGCTAGGACATCAGATCATAAAGTTGTATTGTTACCTACTCATCTCAGATGTAAACTATTCCTAAGTTGTCATCATAATTTATTGTTTAAGACGCTGACAACACCTAAACCGCGGTCACCGTCAGACTGCATTCAGATGAAAGAGAAACGCGATGACACAAAGCTTGTAATTTAAAATATGAATCAATTATTTATTTACTCAAAATTGAGTTGACAATTCGAAAATAAAAAACAACCAAATTCTGCATTCAAATAAGACGTTCTCGTTATTAATTAAATACGTAACGTATGTTGATATTTAATACAGATATTTTGGATTTGAACTCAAGGTAAGAGGTTTAGGCACGCCACGATTGCGGCGATAAGTCCCCTTTTCGAGGAGTGGCTAGAGAGGCGCCACGGCGTCCTCACCTTCCGCCTGACGCAGGTCCTCACCGGACACGGCAGCTTCGGGAGACTCCTGTGTCAGATAAGGCGGGAGGAAACATCCGGGTGTCACAACTGTGCGAATCGCCCGGAGGACACGGTGGAGCATACGGTGCAGGTCTGCCCGGCTTGGGCAGTGCACCGCCGTGTCCTCGTGGAGGCGATCGGCGGCAGAGATCTCTCGCGTCCGGCCCTGATTCAGGCCATGGTACGGAGCGAGCGGGCATGGGC
Organism: Atethmia centrago; assembly: GCA_905333075.3. NCBI lineage: Eukaryota > Metazoa > Arthropoda > Insecta > Lepidoptera > Noctuidae > Atethmia > Atethmia centrago. The sequence goes on along the minus strand of HG995374.1, from coordinate 20,004,431 downwards.
AGCCGTCACCTCTGCTCGCGAAGGAGGAGGCGGGACGGTTGAGGGAAAGGCAAGTTTCGCGCCCTCTCGCCCCTAGCCGCCGCAGGAGACGCCCTGGGCGTCGGGAATCCCGGGCGGATTTCCGGCCACCGTAGGTGCGGGCTTGCAGACGGTGAGCAATGGGTAGCTCACCGTCCGGTAAGGACCAGGTCCGGGTCGACGGCGCGTCGTATTCCACGCGCGCCTCAAAGAGATGTCGTCAGCACAATGTAGGAGTCCACTAGGGCCGATGCCTGCCGAGGTCGCGGGAAGGTACTAATGGGTCACCGAGGCCCCCGCAACACAGGCAAAGGAAGGAATACGGGTGGGTTTTAGTCAGTAAGAGTCTGACACACCCTCCCGCTCCACCCAGAGCGTGAGAAGTTATTTGACGATTTCCCATCCAAAAAAACAAAGGTAAGAGGTTAGTTTAACGTTAATTTGTATCGAGATCAAAACGTGTTTTGGCAACAACTAAGTTCGGAGAAATATGTTCAAAATTAACATATATTTTTTCCGCTACCACAAACTGTACAGATTTGGCAATTGTTTTCTTAAGACAAGCCTATTTTGGTCATTTGCCTCTTGTCAGCGCCTTAATATTAAAATCGGACAAGTGCGAGTTGGACTCGCGTGGTGAGGGCGCCTTACAATGAATGTTATCTACCATATTTTTTTATCCCAAGACAATTTATCCCAAGAAAAAACTTAACATTGTAGTTTAAAGACATGTTCTTCCATACATTCCAACCGCAAATGTAATTTTGTACGCACAATATTGAGAGAATTACTATGTAATTATAACACCGTAGACTTCTTATAGGTTTTCCTGTAATCTATAAGCAAAAATCAATTTTCAGTTGTTTTTTCCAAAATAGGCTCGATAGTTTCAGAGATTAAATATCTGTAAAACTACTCATTTAAATTATTAAAAAAAATGTGTTTGGGTATCACAATAAGCTCTTTCATTTGATATATCACACGGTACAGTTAGCAAACTTTTTTTTTTAATTTTCCCCCAAAAGTGACCCTCGTATTTAAAATTAATTTATTTTCGTTTCACGGCCGTGTTTGGGTTAAAGAAATTCATACGTGTACTAAATTTCAAGTTAATCGGTCCAGTAGATTCGGAGCAAATCAGCTGTGACAGAGAGACAGACAGACAGACAGACAAACACACGAGTGATCGTATAAGGGTTACGTTTCTTCCTTTTGAGGTACGGAACCCTAAAAACCAAAACAATTTGGAGTGTCACATAAGAATTGTAAGTAGTTAAAAGTAGAAAAATGTATTATTTTTTTACTAAAAAGAAAACATTATGTAACAAACTTCCTAAACAGCCCACAATCAAGAAACACGTTCGTCTAACTAAAACGTAATAACGTTTGAGATGACTTTTATTATGGTAACGAAGTTACCTTAATGAGCGGACGGAACAAGGTAACGCTTTTAAAGAGCGGCAGTTATTTCCAGTTCTTCTTAATCTTGACTGATGGTGTCTCTGCTAAGCACAGGGTAATCTACGTAAACGTATCGTCGTCGGAGAAAATTAGCGAAAATCCTCAGGAAGTGTATGAAATATTAAGCCTATTAATTACGGCAGATCACAAAAGCTTCGCAGAGTAAGCAGTGTCTTGAGGACTCGTCTCTCAGATATCTTAATGATCATGTGATCCGTATTCGCTAGAGATTTGCGAAGTTGACGAAATTAACTAGGCGCCTTAAACCCACGCTACGCGCGCCACCAACCTCTTGTGTCTTATTGATTTTACTAAGTGAGTCAATAAACTCATCATGTCCTTCATTACAGAAGCCTTACTTTTTAAACATTAATCGTTTGTTCGCTATCAACGTGACCATAAAACGTCGCGTTTTTCATTTAAGTTTTTATTATCATTGATAATCTAAACTAAAACGAATATTAAAATCGTTTCACGAAACGCAAACGAATTTGTTTGTAAAGGTGACTTTATTTCAGTTCAGTTTGGGTCAATAACTAAGGGCACTGTTACACATTGTCCTCTTGTTAGAGATATGAATGCTCGAAAAGCCTATAAAACAGGAAATTTGCTCAAGTACCAGAATTGAGAAGCATCTTGTAGTTCAAGACAATTTAGAAATTCATGCAGTTTAAGGTAATTAATTTAAAAAAATGCTAATTTCTTTGTGATTCTTTTGCGATAAGAGCACATTAAGACGCTGACAACACCTAAACCGCGGTCACTGTCAGATTGCATAGAAAAGAAAGAGAAGCGCGACGACAAAACGCTTGTAATTTATTGCAAAATATGAAGTAATTATCTATTTACTCAGAATTGAGTTGAGTAATCGAAAATAAAAAACAACCAAGTTCTGCATTAGAATAAGACGTACTTGTTATTAATTAAATAGGTAATTTATGTTGATATTTAATACAAATATTTTGAATTAGAACTCAAGGTAAGAGGTTAGTTTAACGTTAGTTTGTATCGAGATTTTTTTTTCAAAACGTGTTTTGGTGACAACCAAGTTTTGGGAAATATGTTCATAATTAACATATATTTTTTCCGCTACCACAAACTATACAGATTTGGCAATTTTCTTTCTTAAGAGAAGCCTATTTTGGTCAATTGGGTCTTGTCAGCGCCTTAAGGGTAATAATTCATCAGTGCTGCGTCATCTGACATCTAAAGATAGAAGCGTAACAGATCGCTCGACTAGCCAGACTCCAAATGTAATTACTTTTTGTAGGGTACGAAAATAACTCAACAAAACCTAGTGTAAAAGAAAAACTTATTCATTGTATGTAACGTTAGCCTTCTGCCTAGCCTTTTTCCAAATCTATTGGAGTCGGCTGCCAGTCCAACCGAATGCAGCTGATTACCACTAGTTTACATAGAGCGCATGCCTTGCTGACCTCCACAACCCAGTTGGTTGTCAGACTTCGGGCTTCTGACTACCCATCACTACTGTCAGAGATCTACAAATGACAGCTGGGAACAACGTGCTTTCCGAGGCACGGAGTGATCTCAAAATGTAATGTATGGTCATACCCATTCACGGAACGACCTCGGCAAGCGTAACTTAACCTTCAATCGACCCGTGCGGCTGTTATTATTTAGCCATGAGGCCTTTGTGACGTTAGTATTGATTTAAATAGTTGTTAATTCAGGAAGACGAGATGAAAAAAAGTAAGTTAAAAGTAAGTTGTGTTGTGCTTTTATACCTTTATAGATTATATTGAGGACAAAAAGTCTTGGGATTAAGCTGCTCCAATTATTGCATACTGAAACTTTTATTTTATTTATATACACTTAATTGACATTTAATGATTATTCAAAACACAATGACAAATTTACTTTGTGGAGTTCAATATATTGCGTGGAATTTAATATTTACTTGTAAAGTATTATGTTGTTTTCAATTATTGTGAACGTGAAGCCTATGGGGTCATTGTTGTTTTTTTTTTTCTCATTTATTATTAATCATGGTCTGGCAGTTTGAGTAATTTATGCGGCCTACCCAAATGTTCTTTCTTTGGTATTGTTCCTCGATTCGTCAAGCTCCTTAAGTTCTGAGTTGAGCTGCACGATTACTGACAAATGCATGCACTGACTGGACAGGTCCACTCAATCTGTGTGGTTCTTTCCTCAAAAGGACTATTTCAGACACCAATCTACATGGCCTTCACATGATCTGACCAAGATTATGTCTGGACTTTAAAGGAGACTGTGACCTCTGAGTTTGTTTCGGCCTTTCCTCTCAGAGTAGTCAGATAGGAAACGCCGACCTCATCTAGCTTTATTTTAAAAATATGATTGACGTGTAACAGTGTTTGTACAAACCTACTTACAGAAAATAAATCATTTATCATTTATCATTATCATTAAAGTTTAGATGTCCCGGTAATGCAACGGTTCTTCAGAGGACAAAAGTTTATCGTGCATACGGTTGGATGAGGAAGGAACAAAAGACTGCTGCAATCTCGTCACGTGATTACTGGCTAATGACTTCACATGACACTATGCATTTGTATGGGAGGCGGCGCTTGCTCTGTTGACGTTTTTAATGAGAAGAGGGAGGTACGCTTTGTACCTACCCGGGGCATAGAACAAATATGTTTGGGAGCGAACTTACAGAAAGGTTTTCGGTAGGTTTTACATTTTCGGGGCGTAAAAGACGTTCAGAACAATTAGTGTTGTATCGATTCCTTCTGCGAAGCAGTAATGCTCGCAAAGGAGGAGACGGGACCGTTGAGGGAAAGGCAAATTTCGCGCCCTCTCGCCCCTAGCCACCGCAGGAGACGCCCTGGGCGTAGGGAATTCCGGGCGGATTTCCGGCCACTGTAGGCGCGGGCTTGCGGACGGTGAGCAATGGGTAGCTCACCGTCCGGTAAGGACCAGGCCTTGGTCGACGGCGCGTTGTATTATAACACGTGCGCTTCAAAGAGATGTCATCAGCGCAAGACTAAGTGGATGCCTGTCGGGGTCGCGGGAAGGTACAAAGGGTTACCGAGGCCCCTGGTAACACAGGCAACTAAAGGAATATGGGTGGGTTTTAGTCAGTAAGAGTCTGACACACCCACCCGCTCCGACCGGAGCGGGAGAAGTTATTTGATGATTTCCCACCAAAAAAAAAGGGTTGTATCAATGCCTCAGACGAATTTTACGCGCTTACCACTCGGCCATTCACTAAATTTACAACCCGGGTGGTGGGTAGTGATATTAATAATGTTTCCAAACGAAAGTAAAGTCAATAACATTATTATCAAATTGACTACCAAATTAAATTGCCCGTATATTAAACAACGTCATGCCCGAGCTGCTTCGTCAACTAGGCGTGTTCAATCATAAATGCCATATAACAATATAGAGTTCGCGGTGACAGCAAGCTTGCACCTCGCGGCCACCGCGCGGACTGTGAGGGTGAGCTTACACGTCGCGGCCGGCGCGCGGACTGCGAGCTTGCACCTTGCGGACAACGCGTAGTTAGCGCGTTGGCAGTTAGGCGTAGCCTAAATTCGAGGCGACGCCGTGCTGCAGCTGTGCAGTTGCGGTGCCGGTGTAATGTGCTATAACCTTTAGTTTCAATACTAATAGAGTTAAAAATGGCGACTGACTGAACAGAACTACCAATTACATGACTGCAAAATTTTGTGAATTGACGCAATTTCTCAAGTCGATAAACAATTGATTTCCCTGAGTACATGAGTTTCAGTTCTATCAAGTTGTCTTACTCTATGGCCGGTTGTTGTGCGGTTGTACGATGTGGAGCGAACACTACGAAGATTTTGTTTTCATAATAAAGTCTGTGATAGCGGGGATTTTGTCTCGTGTTCATTGAAAAAGGTAAGGATGTCTTTAAAAGCTGGATTGTGATTTTTGTGTTACACTGGATTTCAAACTTTTCCAGGAGTGACTTCAGACTTTGAATTGATTAATTAAAAGCATTTGTTTGAATTAACGTTACATCCATCTGCAAAAACCTGTGCAGTTATAATAATGTTTCAAAATGTATATACAACTATCGAAAATATCAGATGAATCCAAGTTCAATCTAGATCTACAAAGGTTATAGACACATTGCGCCTTAACTTAAAAGGAAACCCATGCGATACACTGTATCTTCGAAAGTAATACAAAATGAAACCTCGAGAACTTATTTATAGCACATTTTTGTTCATATTACGCTCGAATAATATAAATTCAGCATTGGAGCAGTGGTGGGCCAGTGGTAACGGCCGCGACTTACGAGTTACAACTCGTAAGTCGCGGCCGTTACCGCTGGTAGGTCGTAGGTTCGAACCCAAGCAGGCTTTACTTTGTGCAAGGGCGTCGCCAAGGGGGAGCAGGGAGGGGCAGGAGATAAAAAAAGTACTCAAATGCAAAGCAACCAAAGCACCCGCTCACTTGAATTCGTCCAATTTTATGATTTACCGAACATAACAATTACATCGAATTTTGGCAGCAATTTTATTGTATATAAATATAACCGTTGTTGATGTCCTAAAAGGGGCAAACACCTTTCTGAAAACGGGAAAAATGTAGAAAATCTTGATCGCGATCTACCGTGCACAACGTGTACAATTCATACTTTTCCCATCCTCGATATATCAACTTGCCCTCCCCTGGTTCATCGGCTGGTGACGCCCTTGACTTTGTGTAAATTATTTAATCACCACTGCTCTCGGAACGGTGAAGGAAAACATCGTGAGGAAACCGGCATATCTTTGAACAAAAACTAGACATGTGACATCTACCAACCCGCACTAGGCCCGCGTGGTAGATTACGGCCCACTCCCTCTTTTCTCTCTTTTCCACGAAATTACGAAACATTTCTCCAAAATTTATTTAAAGTATTACAGAATCAAAAATACAATTTTAATAACCTGTATACCTACCGTACTTTTGTCTTCAGTAAAAAGGACTCGAAATTTAAATTCCCATAATTATAATTCCAGGAAAATATAAACGTGTATTTACTTTCCCGCTCCGCACTGCAGACGCAGCTTAAGTCTCTTATAACAACCCAGAAATATATACAAACGAGGCTTTCAATTACACACGATCCACCAGCGAAATGAAAAGGTACGTTCTATTAAATTAAGTGGTCGGTAATGAAGAGGCACGGCGGTATTTTTATGTTTGTAATCTAGAAAACGAGGTGTCAGAAGGCGGGCTGAGGTATGAGTCGGCCAAGCTTCGCGTGCCGTTCGCTGCGTGACCATTAGCCATTGATCACTAGTCTTAAGAAATACGACACGAAGGACATTTTTTTTCACACGAAACATCCACCTTGAAATAAGTTAACGGTTTACGCGACTTTAGGCACTTTTCATGTACCTACGTCTATCATGCTCCTTCCCTACCTTCAGGGGTCATACTATTCATATGAATCTTTACAATTTGCGTCATCATCATCTGTAACAGTTAATTCCTTGCCAGAAATTCTGAAGAAAGTGCCTAAATAAACTTCGAAGTGAACAAGTCACAACTTTACTCGATTTGTTTTCGTAGTAGGTCTCAAGTTACAACGTAAATTAAAGCCTTAATATATTATGAGTTGGCTCATCAAATATAGGTCTTATAAAATTGAAATGTAACAAATTCGATTACTAAGCACTTTGTGCTGCGTGTTGAGGATTTTAAAAATATGTATCTCATTCCTTATTCAGTCGTAGATTCAATGCTGCCAATTTGACGAAAATAGTATAAAATGGCGGCCGTAATTGAATTCATTGGTTGGATTTAGATGCTAATAAATTATTCTAACGGCTCGCGCGCCGATTATCAGATAAATTAGCGGCATTCGATGCGTTTTCGAAATGGACTCCAAGTACCTAACAAGTACACATGACATTCTAATAGAACACTGTCTAAAATATCTATGGGTACTCAGTTTAGATTTTAAAACGAATAGATAATTGTAAAGTGAGAGAACTTAATTGTTAATTAAATTGATTACCATCGGCTACCATTACCCTTGCGTGATCCCATCTTCCGGGCGGCTTGTGCTGGGGCGGCTGCTGCAGGTTCGGAAAACCTCAAACGGCGCAAATAATCCAATCTTATTGGGACTTATATGTTCGAGCCGTTTGGGGTTGAAACACTAGGGCCATGGGGCGGACCCCATGGCCCTATTGTTTCAACCCCAAACGGCACGCAAAACTAAGTGAGTCGGCGATGTCTCGAAAAACTAAGTAGGCACTCGGAAGTGCCCACTTAGTTTTTCGAGACATCACCAAGCGGTTGGTCGACTCCTAACGTGACCAGAGGGCTGGCCTATTTTTTGGGCAAAGAATCAGCATTGCCAAGCAACGTGGCAATGCTGCCAGCCTTTTGGGCACTTTTCCTGTTGACAGCGATGCTGACGAATTTTTTGATGCCCTATGATTATTTCCCCTCCTTTTTTATATACTCGTACACACGGCTACATCACAAGCTATAGCTTGATATGTAGGTGTAACTTATACTGGTAATGTATACATTTCCATTATAAGCTGACCTCTAATTGTAGGGAAATCCAATACAATACAAGATCAGCTTATACTGGAAATGTATAGCTAGATTTGTAGCCGTGTGTACATACAGGGTGTCCAGTAAATAGCACGACATACTGCAGGGGGGTATAGCTTGGGTCACTACCTATCAATACAACACAATATATGTTCAGCAAAATCTTACGGATTTACAGTTTTACAAAATTTTCCGAAATATCGAAAAATCTCTACCTTGAAACAGATTTTTAAGTATCTCGTAATGAAAAAATCCTTTTCTAGAACTTTTTTTACATCAAATTATTCGTGAATAGGTTACTCTACTCATTATAAGATTTTTTTACCAAAAACAAGAAAGTTTTGAAGAAATAGTTTTTTTTGTTAAAATTTTCACAGAACGATTTTCTTTTCGCATAATTTTAACCTACTAACTGAAAAAACAAATGTATGTGGCAGTTTTGTACAACAAACTTAAAAGATAGCCTGTTTAATGCTGATTTAGGAAAGATACAATACTAGTGCATTTTCATTAAAAAAATACAAAAAAATGCTATTTTAGTTCCAGAGAAGCTGATTTTGTTGAAAATGTATCTAACGTAATTTTGACAAAAACCACTATGAGAATAAGTAATAGCTGCTCATTTACGCGAATTATTATAAAACTAGTTATGACACGTAAAATGCGACGTGCACGCGTAATGACTAAAGGTTTTTACCTGCTCGCCGACCGACCCGACCCGACCGGTTACTGTCTAACAAAAGAAGCGCATGTGCTATCCCGCTCTTTCTTGCATTGTGATTTTGTGTCTCACTCTCAACCTTATTTGCGACACTTGTCAGTACGCTACCTTAAACCGTGCGCAACGCATCTCTGTGTTCACAAATTATTGTTTCGTACTGACGACTGTTTTGTGTCTTGGACCCCGGACTTTGTTTGCCTTACGATTTGGATTTTTTATTGTGATCACTACGACAACTTGGCGACCACCTGGACTTTTGTGTTTTATAACATGGCCAACAGCCGCGTTTTTCCTGGTTATACGCAGCGAGAGTATGCTGAGATGCACCTTATTTACGGAGAGGCTGGCCAAAGTTCCCGAGCTGCTGCCACCCTCTACAGGGAAAGGTTTCCCGATAGGAGACATCCACACCATGAAATGTTTACCAGAGTGCAATTAAACTCCTACATGGAAGGCAGACTCCCTGGTCAACGTGGCGGTGGACGGCCTCAAGTTGTTGACGAAGACATAGTGCTTCAGGAACGACAACAAGACCCGACAACTTCGGTTAGGGCGATACAACGGCGCACAGGGATACCGAAGTCCACTGTTCATTCAGTACTTAAGAGGTATGGATACCATCCATTTCACGTACGACGCGTGCAAACTCTTTTAACTAGAGACTACCTGCCGAGAGTTCAATTCTGCCGCCGCATGCTTGAAATGCATCGGGAGGACCCAAACTTTTTAATAAGGTGTTATGGAGTGATGAGTCAGCCTGCAGAAAGGACGGCTACTTGAATTTGCATAATTTACATAGTTGGCAATTAGAAAATCCGTATGTGTCAAGAGAAGACAGGTCCCAGTACCAATTCAAAATAAATTTATGGTGTGGGAATTTTAATGGCCAGATTGTGGGTCCCGTCGAGCTTCCACCTACATTAAATGCCAATAATTACTTGGAGTTTTTACGAGAAACCTTACCCACGCTCCTTGAAAATGTTCCGAGTGAGCTAAGAGAGGTGATGTGGCTTCAAAATGATGGGTGCCCTGCTCATTATGGCCGGGAAGTAAGAGCCTACTTAGATGAAGCTTATCCAGGCAGGTGGATTGGGCGACTGGGACTGATATTATGGCCACCTAGGTCTTCGGACCTAAACCCCCTGGATTTTTTTTATTGGGGTGCCATGAAGGACAAAGTCTATGAGAAACCGATCCAAAATGACAATGAATTGAGAGCAAGGGTTAACATTGCAGCAAGAAAAATATCGGAAATAAGCCTGAGAAGACTCAAAAGCTCATTTTTAAGAAGATGCCGAGCGTGTATTAGGACACAAGGGAAGCAATTTGAGCATTTATTGTAATTTATTTAAATAAATGTTTATTAAAGTTAACTCCTCTGTTTTTTTTACTATCACCGTATCCTTCAAGATGTCATTTACAGACCGGCCGGCCGGTCGGCTGTAGATTAATTATTATGTAATTCGAACCGTAGTACGACCTTACAACGATTCGAATTCAAAGTCACATTACTTTTTTTTTTTGAGGGTGGGTTATCATCAAATAACTTCTCCCGCTCTGGGCGGAGCGGGAGGGTATGTCAGACTCTTACTGACTAAAACCCACCCGTATTCCTTCCTGTTGCCTGTGTTGCGGGGGCCTCGGTGACCCATAAGTACCTTCCCGCGACCCCGGCAGGCATCGGCCCTAGTGGACCCCTACTACATGTCCTGACGACATCTCTTTGAGGCGCGCGTGGAATACAACGCGCCGTCGACCCGGGCCTGGTCATTACCGGACGGTGAGCTACCCATTGCTCACCGTCCGCAAAACCCGCGCCTACGGTGGCCGGAAATCCACCCGGGATTCCCGACGCCCTGGGCGTCTCCTGCGGCGGCTAGGGGCGAGAGGGTGCGAAACTTGCCTTTCCCTCAACCGTCCCGCCTCCTCCTTCGCGAGCATTACTGCTTCGCAGAAGGAGGTGACGGCTGCCCATGCCCTCTCGCTCCGTACCATGGCCTGAACCAGGGCCGGACGCGAGAGATCTCTGCCGCCGATTGCCATGAGGACACGGCGGTGCTCTGCCCGTGCTATTTACTGGACACCCTGTATAATTATTATTATTTTAAGTTTGTTAGTGTTTAAATGATATAGGTCAATTTTCAAAATAAATTATCAAGAGACATAAATAGAAAAAAAAATACCATTTTAAATTGTTCGTATATTCAAATCTCAACTGTCATTCTTTGACAGTTGTACGAAATGGCTATAGCACGGCAAATTCACGTAATATGTTTTTTTTTTTTTGGATGGTAAGTTATCAAATAACTTCTTCCGCTCTGGGAGCGGGAGGGTGTGTCAGACTCTTACTGACTAAAACCCACCCGTGTTCCTTCCGTTGCTTTTGTTGCCAGGGGCCTCGGTGACCCTTTTGGACCTTTCCGTGACCTTGGCAGGACGTAATACGCTTAACAATTGGATATGTAAGAGGACACCATGCTTATTAATTCACACGCAGCAAGCACAACTTATTTTCATGGAAAGTACCCTTACTGGGTAACCAATGTTTACATATCTAACGTAATGAATAACCTAAAAGCCTAAGCAAAGTTCCTGCTGACCTATTCTAATTGTGGCGTTCTACAACTTTCCTATTTCTGGAAAATTCGTATTACTGTATGATTTTACGTTAGCAGAGATTCTTGTTAAAGGCTCGTTCGTGGAAGTTCTTCCATCATAACTATTTCTGCAAACAAGTAGCATTACTGAGAAAACTGTGGGTTTCAGGAATCAAAAGCACTTGACGTTCTTCGAGCGCAAAAATAATATTTACATTCAAACTTGCCAGGCTCAAAATTCAGACGACTTCAGACATTGTAAGGTTGGGAACGCATCGAAAAACTCGGTATCCACTTTCCATTGGGTTGGCGATAGACATTTGTCATGCATGACCTTTCACTGATTTAAAGGTATTATGTACCTAGAGAATAGGCCCATGTATGCGAGACTCGTATGTTTCATCCTGTTAAGGTTCCATTTATAGTTACACTGATGTTCGGACAGCAAAATCCGCTCTAAAAATATGACGGACGTTCAGAGCCATCAATAAAATTTTCATCCGCGTAAAAATTGAAACTATTGCAAACACTCATGGGTAATAAATCGTGCTCTGTTTGATTTATCTATTCTTCCACTTTGGATGCAAACGGTAAACTGACGGATTAGTCTAGAAACAGATGCATATAACGAGAAGAACCGCTCTTCGACATCCGAGTCAAAACATCTTGACAGGTATGTAGGTAAGTCGGGCCCTATCAGAATATCAACGCTGCGGTATTTATTTTTTAAATATCGCAGCACTATGATGAGATAGGAGCCTTTTTGGCGTCGCACAAGTCTTGATTGTTTTTGTATTTTTTTTTTTGTTGTTTATTCGAATAAATATGTCAATATTGTTAGTTTGAAATGCTCCTTTTTTAGGGTTCCGTACCCAAAGGGTAAAACGGGACTCTATTACTAAGACCCCGCTGTCCGTCTGTCACCAGGCTGTATCTCATGAACCGTGATAGTTAGGCAGTTGAAATTTTCACAGATGATCTATTTCAGTTGCCGCTATAACAACAATAACAACAATTTATAAAAAATAGAATTAAATAAATATTTAAGGGGGCTTCCATACAACAGATATGATTTTTTTGCCGTTTTTATAGATAATGGTACGGAACCCTTCGTGCGCGAGTCCGACTCGCACTTGGCCGGTTTTTACTTTTTGTATTTCTTGTGCTCCAAATAAAATATTTTTCTTTCTTTTCTTTCTAAGCATGAAGTTTTTAAACTTTGCTCCAAGTTGATGTATGTACCTACCTATCTACTCGATAAAGTTGTTAACGAATACTAAGTTAGAGTCTTCCGTGACGTAGGCTCCTAATTTTATACTGGAATATGTCAAAAATAAATAGTGAGAGGCGTCATGGGACACCTTTTTCGCTTTTGCATTTTGACCGTCACAACATGTCACGTCAAAATGTTACACTTATTAGAGTTCCGTACCTCAAAAGGAAAAAAAACAGAACCCTTATAGGATCACTCGTGCGTCTGTCTGTCCGTCTGTCACAACCAATTTGTTCTGTATGTACAGGACCGATTAAGTTGTTTGGTACATATGTATATGCATTTCTGTGACCTAAATACGAAAGTTTATCGTACTATCGGCAAAACTTAAGCATGCTCACTTAAGAAAATATTTCTGCGGCAAGCGCAGCTAGTGACAGACCACACCTCTTCCTGGTTTCGTCCAATTAGAGGCAATATGCATTTGTGTGAGTATTGGGCGGGTAACAAAAAATAACAACAGACATACTAGTACATTATGATACAAGTGTGTGATGTTGGTTACTAACTACACTTGAACCGGTATTGTTCGCGCGAGCCGAAGACGAGCGCGATAAGGGCGCCGAGTGAGTAATTATCAATACACACGCGTTTCATACGATGGTTTTCAACTTGAGAGGAAAAAACAGACTTGTATTGTTATTATAGTTTCGTAGGCCGCTAGGTATTTCTCTCTAGATTTTGGTGGCAAAAGGCGTGTCACTCGCGTTTCGTGCCTCGATTTAATTTCCGGGGGTGGTCAAATCTACGTGTTGCTCTTCGCTCTTCTTCCCTACTTCAAGTCAACATTTTTGATAATAATTAACCACACAACGAAAACGTTAACGAGTATTTATAGAAAATGGCGTGCTGGTTTCGTTTCTTCCGCGCGCCACGCTAGCGATGCGCGTCCAGGTGTAAATAAAGGCACGGCAAAACCGCTGAACAGCCCATATAAAAATATAATAAAAACAAAATAAAGTTTTGAATACGCAAATTAAGGTAAATTCGTAGTGAAAAATATGTCATTTGAAGAAATGATAATAATTTTGATGATTGATTTATCATAAATGTATCCTAAAATAGTTTATTTATTCTCAAAAATATTCATTGTTTTTAGATATAAAAACTCTTTGCGGAGATTGAGAAAAATAACTGTAAAGTAAAAATACTAGTGTAATAAACGCTGAATTATGAACCTAAATGCGTTGCTATAAGAGTCACTTTACAAGCAAGTGTGTTGAAGAAATATTTTGTCATTTTTTTATGACCGTATTTTATGGCCCTTCTATTAAGCCGTCCTATTGTTTAACCGGTTGTCGACCAATAACAATGGTACTTAGATAATGAACTTATTTTTATTGCAGTTGCAAAAGTTGCGACAGCAATAAACAAAAATCTCTGAAAAACTGCGTCAACTATTGGTTCAAACACTACTGTAATTTTGCTATTTCAATCAAAACAGAGCAATAAAAGAAAAATATACCAAATGTTGTCAATTTCTAACAAAACTACGTAACTTGCTCCTTTTTAGGGTTCCGTAGTCAACAAGGAACCCTTAAAGTTTCGCATTGTCCGTCTGTCTGTCTGTCCCTGGCTTAGCTCACAGACTCTTACTACTAGAATACTGTAATTTGGCATGGGTATACATATTAATCACGCCAACAAAGTAGTAAACTAAAATCTTGAAAAACATTTTTTTAGGGTACGTCCTTTGCACGTAAAGTGGCGATGATAACTTTTTTCTCCTATCCCATAGGTGTATCATTCGATTGGCCGTTCAAGAATATTGCTGATTTTCAAAGCAATTTTTCGATTCAGGGATCGATATGCGTGATATTAAGCTTTAAGTTCCCAAGTTTAAACACATTTAAATGCAGTTATTTACTTTCCAATAGCACTGCACAAGTAACAAGTCGCACGCTGATAAAACACAAAAATGTCAATATAAACATTTTATACCTTTATGCAGTGTCGGTTAACGCACCTAGCGCGTTCGCTGCGATTTGTTTGCCGGCATCGCATAGGACATCGCGAAAATTGGAGAGGCAGTGAAAGTAATGATAAATAACTAAATTTATATACCCGACAGAGCATAGCCATGTGTCGGAGAGAGGTAAATATCAAAGTGTATAGAATAGACATAATTTGTTGTTTGACATTCCTTATTCCAAATTATTATATTTTTTATGGAAATATTTTATTATTGATACTAATTAAATATAGCAATACCAATAATACATTTTCTAAACCAAACGGAAGATATTAGTACGAAATTACTTCTTGTCAACAATAATAATTCATAGAGCTCTCGCTGGCCGTGCCTATTAAAAAAATATCTCACAAACAAGTGAGCATAGCCCGCGCCTAGTGTGAGTGTCACACTTCTATACATAATTACACTAATACGAACACGACTAAAATAGGCTTCGTGCATCCCATTGGTCAAAACGCTTGCATCGGGCGATCGAGTCGTGAGCCGTGCTATACGATTATCGCCTTAGAGGTGAGCATGCGGAACTTTGGCCGATAGTACATAAATTAATTTAAAAAAAAATTATCTCTCTGTTCAAAACTTTTTTTTTTAATTTTCTAATGTGCGCCACATTAGAGAATAAAAAAAAAAGTTTTGCAAACTGTACCATGTAACATATCAAGAAAATTGATGAAAATTATCCATTCTCCCCGTTATCTCCGAAACTACTGAACTTAAACTTTTGAAAAAATACAGAAAATAGTTCTTTACTTATAGATTACAGCAAAACCTCTAAGAAGTCTATGGTGTTAAAATAACATGGTAAATCTCTCAATATTGTGCGTACAAACTTACATTTGCAGTTGGAATGTATGGGACAACATGTTTTCAATTACAATGTCAACTTTGTTCTTGATACGATAAGATTACGACTAGGTAGTTTTTTTATAATTATGGATTTAATGCCAAATATTCTTTAAAAAAATGAATTGAATCCTTGATCGTGAGGAAAGTTTTGAGACCAAATGTGGATGAAGAAACGATGGATCGATTATACATACGACAGATGATATTATGGCCAGAAAGGGGGCGAATATAGATTCACCCCCTTTCTGGCCATAATATCATCTACCAATAATAATAATATCATTACTCTTTCTGCCTTCATCCATAGGGATGAAGGCAGAAAGAGTATGTATAAAAAGAGGACATGCTGCGCTGACCTACAATAAAATTGGGATTATATTAAATAAAATTGAAAATCTAGAGTACGTATGAACGGCGTCCTCACCTTCCGCCTGACGCAGGTCTTCACCGGACACAGCAGTTTCGGGAGATTCCTGTGTCGGATAAGGCGGGAGGAAACGCCCGGGTTTCACCACTGTGTGGATAACCCGGAGGACAAGGTGGAGCATACGGTGGAGGTCTGCCCGGCTTGGGCAGAGCACCGCCGTGTCCTCATGGCAATCGGCGGCAGAGATCTCTCGCGTCCGGCCCTGGTTCAGGCCATGGTACGGAGCGAGAGGGCATGGGCAGCCGTCACCTCCTTCTGCGAAGCAGTAATGCTCGCGAAGGAGGAGGCGGGACGGTTGAGGGAAAGGAAAATTTCGCGCCCTCTCGCCCCTAGTCGCCGCAGGAGACGCCCTGGGCGGAGGGAATCCCGGGCGGATTTCCGGCCACCGTAGGCGCGGGCTTGCGGAGGGTGAGCAATGGGTAGCTCGCCGTCCGGTAAGGATCAGGCCCGGGTCGAGGGCGCGTTGTATTCCACGCGCGCCTCAAAGAGATGTCGTCAGCACAAGTGTAGGGGTCCACTAGGGCCGTTGCCTCCTGCTCCGCCCAGAGCGGGAGAAGTTATTTGATGATTTCCCACCCATAAAAAAAAAGAGTACGTATGAAAAGAAGACAAGCTGCGCTGACCTCAAATTAAAATTGGGATTAGGGCAGACGGATGACGATTCTTATCATATGACGATAATAAAACGACATAATTATGACATAATATGTTTTTTCAATAACGTCTTTTAAAATGCGCCCTGCCTCGTCGGTCTAGTGGTCGCAAGCGTTACTGCTGAGCATGAGGTCCTGGGTTCGTTTCTCTGCTCGGGCAACATAAGACTTAAACATAACTTGCGAAATGTGGGTGTAACTACTACACCCCTGAGTGGGACCGTACGCAAAATACTCGCATTGACGTGGAGTTGCGGACCCCATCCCGTTTTACCTACCTACCTACCCTTCTGGGAAACAAAACGTGATGTTATGTCATGTTATCTTTTAAAATGGACACAAAGTTAGTTTCGACCAAACAATATAACGAAATAATAAAACACTTTTAGGACACACAGTGTTAAATACAGCTTGGATTATTATACGTTAAAAGCTGTCCGATGCTTAGTTATACTGAGTTAACAAAGGCCTCGCTAACACTGTTGTATTTTTGGACGGTTAAAAATAATACGATGGTTTTATAGATTGTTTTTTAGTTACAAAATGTATCTCTTTGACTTCTGGTACAAAAGAAAACCGTAAGCGCGAAAGGACATTTTCGAGGAAACCGCTTGGGCGAAAGGCCATTTGCGCGAAAACACACTTACGCAATAGATGTTTGCCCAAAAGACACTTGCGCGAAAGGCACTTTCGTGAAAGACACTATCGCGAAAGACACTTGAGTGAAAGAGGCTTGCGCCAAAGACACTTGCGCGAAAGACACTAGTGCAAAACTATTTGCACGAACGATTATTTGCGCGAAAATACACTTACGCGATATATGTTTGCGCGAATGACACTTGCGCGAAAGTCACTTTCGCGAAAGACACTTGCGTGAAAGACGCTTGCGCGAAATATACTTGAGTTAAAGAGGCTTGCGCGAAAGACACTAGTGCAAAAGTATTTTCACGAACGATCATTTGCGCGAAAATACACTTACGCGATAGATGTTTGCGCGAATGACACTTGCGCGAAAGTCACTTTCGCAAAAGACACTTGCGTGAAAGACACTTGCGCGAAAGACACTTGAGTGAAAGAGGCTTGCGCGAAAGACACTTGCGCGAAAGACACTAGTGCAAAACTATTTGCACGAACGATCATTTGCGCGAAAATACACTTACGCGATAGATGTTTGCGCGAATGACACTTGCGCGAAAGTCACTTTCGCGAAAGAAACTTGCGCGAAAGACACTTGCGCGAAAGACACTTGCACGAACTGTCATTTGCGTGAAAAAATTTGCGCAAAAGACCGCGGTTTTCGCTGTTGATTATTCCGTACCCAGTTAGCTCATGACGTAGCGTTGCTCACTTTCGGCCGACAATTAATCCATGAAACAATCTGCGGCAATCTATGCCATGCACTTACTACCCAATACATCTGTATACATGCATTGGCTGATAAATAAAGCTTTATTGCGACAGTTGTCAAAAAAAGTTGAATTTCATTAAGAATTTAATATCGCACCATTATTAGCGTAATATACGTAGTGAAGATGTAACACAAAATGTCACATATTGTAATCTGGCTGGCCATCCGAGACGTACTCCCGATAATATTCACTTCTTTGTGGCGCCGCCAGCTGCGACGAATTACGTTCTTTGTGGATACCCTGCTGGGTAGCATTGTGTTTCGAGCGCAGAGTAAATATCTTTTTAGAATGTGCGAAAATCGGTTTCGGTACCTAAGTGTAGGGAATAAACGAATGTTTAACCCGTGTTTGGAGCGAATTTTTGGTGTTTTTATTTTGTTAGGGATTTGGTGGATTTTAATTTTATGTTTGATTTGACTAGTGAGTGATACACAAGTAAATTATGAATATCAAATCAAAATCAAAATTTATTTATTCACACTTTACATTTTTTATTTGACTAGTGATACACAAGTAACTTATGAGTATCAAATCAAAATCAAAAGTCACTTATTCAAACTAGGCTGAGAATCAGCATTTTTGAACGTCAAAATTTATCCCGCCCGCCCTTCCCCACTTCCTAGTGCTTTAACTGGAAAGAAGAAATAACGTAACAAACTCCCCAGCAGCATTCTGTATTCAACTATAAATGAATATTAATATAAATATATGCCTCAGGCATTAAGTCCGCCTTTGTACGGTATTATTTATTTTTACTTGTGCATAAAGTTTTAATAAATAATAAATAAATATTATTTGTTCTAATAATCGATTCAGAAAGGTAGGTATAGAAAAGTTCTGAAAAAAAAAACCAGCCAAATGCGTGTCGGACCACGCAAAATGAAGGGTTCCGTAGTTGGGATGAATTTATCCCAAAAACAAACTTAACATTGTAGTTGAAGAACATGTTCTCCCATACATCGATATACGTCACGATCAATTCTCCAACTGCAAATGTAAGTTGGTCGACTATCACTCGTTAACTTGTAATGGCTACTTAGCTGTGTAAGTTTTCTTTTTAATTTTCTTTTATTATGTTTGACTAACACAAATTAGCACTTTAAAGCTTAACATTACCCAAACGGATCCCTGAAACGAAAAATAGTTTTCACAGACCCGCAATTTTTTTGAACGGCCTATCCAACGATACCCCACACCATGGGATAAACTAGAAAAAAATATCATCCCCAAATTACGTGCAAGGCAGATATCCTAAAAAATTACGTGCAAGGCAGATATCCTAAAAAAAAATTCAAGATTTTATTTTACCACTTTGTCGGTTTGATTAATATGTATACCTATGCCAAATTACAGCTTTATAGTACTAAGCGTCTCTGAACTAAAGCGGGGACAGACAGACAGATAGACGGACATGGCGAAACTATAAGGGTTTCTTGTTTACTACGCAACCCTAAAAACGAATACATGTTCTAATAAGTAATAGTTATGTTGGGAAACATAAATAATACCGGAGACTACCGTCGTTGTGACTAATCAATATTCTATTCCTAATGCGACCACTTATCTTGCTGCCAGAACAAGCCAAGCGACTATACACCCACGCAACAATACATAAATATTATAATATTTGTAAAGTATCACTTGTAAGTATATCTACCTAGGCATGTCATTATCTTTTTTAACAACACTTTTCAATAATAACATACACATTACGAATTCATATTGAAATAACACCTCACAATTACACAGCAAAGGTGGTAATTTTCTTGAATCATTAATGAGAAGTTTCCTGGAACGAAATGTTATCACACAAGTAGATGGTGCCGATTCCCTTGTTCACAAACTAAACTAAATTTAAGTTCAGTGCATCTTTTTCTTTCTATTTCATTAAGAAAAGGGCAGAAGATAAATTTTAGTTTAGTCCTGTCAATATAATCAGCGCTTGACATAAATTGATATAATTTTAGTAGGCAAGTTTTTAATCACGTCTAAACTTGTATGGAATAATGACAGGCGCTGATTAACTAAAATTTATATTCTGTCCTTTTCTTAATGAAATAGAAAGAAAAAGATGCACTGAACTTAAATTTAGTATAGTTTGTGAACAAGGGAATCAGCACCACTGTACTGTGAGGTTAACTGCTCACTTAAACTTATCTAAGGGTAGTATTGCGTGACAAAATACGAGTACACAGTAATCAGATGTAGCTTCGGACGACGACGGCCGCTATTCAGCTATCACCCGATACTTGGCACTAAACTACTGGCCTATCAGCTCTTACGTCCAGTCGGTTCCCTCGTGTCAATTTGAATAAAGTACGAATAAAAAACTGTAGCGTAAGGACACCCTAATCGCCTCCCGATTTTATCAAGACCCCGTGTGAGGAGGCACTTTTTACGCTTCAACAGACCAGAAATAAGATAGACGAACGAATATAAATAAAACCGGAACTAGATAAAAATATATCCCAATAATATTTTGTTGATCATTGATCCTGAAAAAATAGGTCACTTGGGGAAAACCCCATATGGATCTCGTAAGTGTAGTCAAAATTTTGGTATTTTGAGATGTTTGGTAAGTATATTCGTCTTAGTACAAAATAATGGTTCCATTTTCTACCTTGGACACTGAAGCATTTTTTCAGGAAGTAGATAGACGTAATCCTTACTTATTATTATGACAAACATAATTAGAGCAGTGGTGGCCTTACGAGTTGTAGGTCGTGGGTTCGAACCGAGCCAGTCAGCTTTACTTTGTGTAAATAATTTAATCACCACAGCTCTCAAAACGGTGAAGGAAAACATCGTGAGGAAACCGGCATGTCCTAGAACCTAAAATTCGAAGACATGTAACATCTACTAACCCGCATTGGGCCCGCGTGGTAGATTACTGCAACTCCCTCTCGAAGAGAGGAGGTCTGTTTCCCAGCAGTAGGAACATTATACTGATTATGATGATCCCGGGCGGATTTCCGGCCACCGTAGGCGCGGGCTTGCGTACAGTGAGCAATGGGTAGCTTACCGTCCGGTAAGGACCAGCCCCGGGTCCACGGCGCGTTGTATTCCACGCGCGCCTCAAAGAGATGTCGTCAGCACAATGGTAGGGGTCCACTAGGGCCGATGCCTGCCGGGGTCGCGGGAAGGTACTTATGGGTCACCGAGGCCCCCGCAACACAGGCAACAGGAAGGAATACGGGTGGGTTTTAGTCAGTAAGAGTCTGACACACCCTCCCGCTCGCCCAGAGCAGGAGAAGTTATTTGATGATTTCCCACCCTAAAAAAAAAAAAGATTATGATGATGACATAATTATAGTAATCATCATAATCTGTGTAATATTCCTTTTTGATAAATATTAATAAATTTATCTTTTAAAATTCAATACATTTTCGTTTGCAAGTTAATTAAAGACTGTCTGTGTGACAATCCATCATTTCAAATCCATATTTCGATTTTAAATATTTATTTTTATTAAGTTGCCAGTGTCAACTAGCGGCTAGGATGATGCATTATCATAGAACCTCTACAGTACCTACCTACATTTTTAACCAATAATGATAATGGCCACCTTATGATTCCTATCACTGTATCATTCATTTATAACGAACTGATAATGAGATTGTCATAAATGCTATGCACAGCATGACAAGTGTCGCTGAAAACCATAAAACTAACATTATCTTATATTTAATTATATTGTTGCTTCTAAATTGAGGACTTAGAAGATAGCATTAAAATTGTTCCTAACTTTCATAGTCCAACAAAAAGACAGGTGAAGTAATATCGCTCTTCAAATTTCTTATAATATGTTTTGCGGAGTTTTTATTATTCCACCAAAAAGTTTTGATCCATTTTACGTACAAAATGGATTTCCGCTGTCACATCGTACTTACTTTGATGAGCGAAAATTCGTCTTCTCAGTAACTGTGACGTTCTCATTAAAGTGTTGTCTTTCATCCAGTTGACAGGGAATCATAAGCCATTGTTGTTTAATTCCTTCCTGACTATGTTGGAGACGTTAAAATGATGACGGACGGGTTTAGAAGCCTAAGTGTCAGCGACTTGTTATAACTTTCCGAAGATGGAAGGATACTCATGTTTACTGTTGCCTTGAATCAAATAACATTGTTGTTCTAAAATGTTTTGTAAAGTCTGATGTACACGAAGATCACTGGATTATTCTCACTACTTGAGTGATACATTGTCATACTTACTCCGATTACTTAATACCCTTGACCCTTGAGTTTGTTTCGCCATTTCTTCTCAGGGGTAGTCAGATAGGAAACGTCGACTCCATCTAGCTTATTTTTTTATTTTTTTTTTTAATATGACGTGTAAAAGTGATTCTCATATCCTATTTACAGAATAAAGAATTTAATTTCATTTAATTTCATTTCAATATTATAAATACGAGAGCAACTCTGTCCGTCTGTTTGTATGTCTTTGTTATCTTCCACGCCTTAGCTGATTTAGATGAAATTTGTGCAAACACGTTGACCATGACCTGTGTTAGAACATAGGACACTTTTTTATCTTGGTAGTACTTCCCGTGGGGTAATTTCCGACCAAGCTACTTGATTATATATGTGAAATATTTCCCTCAAGTAGCATCACCTAGTGATCTCGTGTACATCAGCAGTAATGGGCACAACAAAGGAATTTATTCTATCCCATTTCCTTTGTTTTTAAGGCTACTTTAACCATGTCTTTGTACGTAGCAATGTTATCAGCCTAAGTCTGGGTTAGCACCAGTAGGTTTCTAATACTTTCGAGCACGCAATCCCTAATTTATGCAGACGGCTTTAGAAACAATTGTTCTAAAAACATGTTGTTTTCGTGGTCACTCTATATCTGTTTTTTAGTGTTCCGTAGTAAACAAGGAACCCTTATAGTTTCGCCATGTCCGTCTGTCTGTCTGTTGTCTGTCCGTCCCCGCTGTAGCTTAGAGACGCGTAGTACTAGAAAGCTGTAATTTGTCATAGGTATACATATTAATTACACCGACATAGTGCTAATATATAATCTTGAAAACATTTTTTTTAGGGTACCTCCCTTGCACGTAATGTGGGGATGATATATTTTTTTCTCGTCTTCCCCATGGTGTGAAGTATCGCGATAGATCCGCTTGCGTAATATTGAGCATTAAAGTGCTAATTTTTGTTAGTCAGGTGTGTCCGCCCGCCCCCTGCCAGCTAAATGGTTGTCTATGGAGACGTGAAAAAATTCATGGCAGTAGTACATACAACGAAATTAAAAGAAAAACTATCACAGCTAAATGGGCTTTACAAGTTAACGAGTAATAGTGGACCAACTTAAATTTGCAGTTGGAGAATTGACCGTGGCATATATCGATGTATGGGACATGTTTTTCAACTACAATGTTACTTCGCCAGTTTTTACTAAGTGCTGAGTTAGGCTAGCACTTCTTGTTACTACTGCACTGATTAAAGTTTATTTGTTTTTCTGAAGTTTTTCTGAAGTTTGTGCATAGATTCCTTTTTAGATTAGATGGCATTACTTATTGAATGCAATAACTCGAATACTTCAAAGAGTCATCAATTTGTAAAACTATATCTGCCCGTACTTCCTCGATATCGTCCTCCACGTGAGCATCATATTGTTTATTTGAGTGGAAGTCCAATTTACAAAGAAAATATAATAAAGTACTCGTATACCAGTGTCGTAGGGCGCTGACAAAAGAGTTTGGAACCTCAGACGATTGTTCGAGATGGTCAAGATAAAGGATGCTTCGAGACCGCTAAAAAGGGATTTGTTCTTTAAAATTCATGGATTTTAGACTACTTTCTTACTCTTGTTTTGTTTCTTTTGTATTTTGCGATATAAAAAATGGTTAAAATGAAGGGATACCTTGACTTCTGAAATTATGCTCTTTTTTATAGGTCAATATGTACCTAAGTTTATCTTTAAAAGGTTGTCTTTAAAAGATCGCTTTTAGCGATAAGACCATTGTGTCACTCTATGTAAAATTTCTTCATTTATATCTGCAGGCTTAGCATGACGCTATCTATTTCTACGAAGAATAGACACAGCTCTTTCTAAAATCTATCATTATGTCTTTCGTTTCTAACGATCTTTGTCTAGGTCCTTTATTATGTAGAAGGATTTCTACGGTGCGATGTCAAAAATGGAGAAACGAAATGTCACTTTGTATAGAAAGAGCTGTGTCTATTCTTCATAGAATTAGATAGCGTCATGCTAAGCCTGCTGTATTGTTTATGGCGTACATAATAAAGAGTATTCTATTCTATTCTAACTCACTATTATGCCCGTGGCTTCGCCCCCGTGGAGTTAGGAAATTATCCCATGGGGAAAAGCTACCGGAATAAAAAGTATCCTATGTCCCTAACCCAAGTCATGGTCTACCTGTGTGCCAAATTTCATCGAAATATGTTCAGCCGTTAAGACATGAAAGCGTAACAAACAAACAAACTCACTTTCGTATTTATAATATCAGTTAGGATTCCTTACTTACAAATAAAAGCTTTAAAACTACGACGAATATTTTTTTTTTCTCACTGCAGAATCTTCATGAACGCTTGAAGATTATTCTAAACCATTAGAGATCAGACATTTCCAGTCCCATTTGCAACTTCTATACATAAATATCTTAAAGTAACAAAATTATTAGTATCAAGATAATTAACGAAAATTAGCCCACTGGGAGCTTACGATAATTTATAGATATAAAAATAAATGAATAAGTCTAAGAAGCCTGTTCCAAATTAAAGCTTTAGTAACTACAGGCTACTTATACCTTTTATTTATGAATAATGTATAAAAATAATATCAGAGATCTCGTAAAAAATATTGCCCAGATACCTATGTCTATATGTATACCAATTAGGGCCGATTTACACCGGAATGGCAGAAGCCGGCAGCCACGCGACCGCCGCGGGCAGTACGGCTGACAAGACGCGCATGGCCGCGAGCGGCCACGCGCCACCGCGGGCGGCCGCACGACCTTTTCGAGGTTTTCAAGCAATACTGGTCTTTTAATTATATAGATAAAGTTTAAATTTATTTCACACTGAAAGTGCTCGCCACGCCGCTGCCGACCGCTGCTTTCCCGATGTGAATCGGCCCTTAGGATATTTCCAGATTCGGGAAAGAGTACCGTACTTAAAAGAGGGTCAAAATATTCACAAACTACTTCCGGTGTTGTGCCACATACTGTAGGTTACATCAAAGGACGGCACTCACCGTGAGCATTTAGCTTTGCAAATTTGTTATGCAAACATTCGTTGCGCGAGCCTTAATTCCCATTAATTCAACATTACCTAATTCTCGAAACGAACAGTTTGGTGAGTACGTAAATTCAAATACGAAAAAAAATTCTCTAGAAGCTGTTCGCGAATGAGTGTTCGTATGGTGTGCAAATGTTCGTTGCATAACCAAAGTTTGCGTAATGTTTCAAAACAAATTCGCGAAACGAATGCTCGCGGTGAGTACGATCCTCAGGAAAAATCTATACTATTCTGCTCAGAAGTCACAGTAGTACATTAAAATTTGTAAGTTTCATAACTTTTCCTTTTTGCTTAGTCGTATTCGGATGCAATGGCGAACTGCTATAGAATGGAATGTGTCAAGTATACTTTGAAAATGGTTGATTGTCCAATTAGGTGGTCCCAATTATCCTGTTCAGTAACAGGATTTCAAGGTCCGAAGGCGAGAACACCAAATGAAACACACGAACTGTTCCAATTCCAATTAGGACAATTTAATTCACAAGAAAACGCACTTTACAAAAAAATACATAACTCTTAGAATATAGAAAGAACCAGAATCCGCGTTCAACTGTCATTGCAAGCCGCACGCTGTGTCCAAAATCAAGACAAGCGTCCCGCGCCCGCCTCACTTCCCACCCGCGTAATGTTGCTAGCTCGAACATTATCAACCCGTTTTGGGGTAAACGTTGAGAGTATTGGTAAGATAATATAAATAATAAAATCACAATTGGTCTTTTCATAGATACATAATTTCGGGTGTATGAAATTATGTATAGAAATTCTAGTAAGTCTATTAATCCCTCTAGAAATTCAAATAATAAATAGAATAGAATAGAATAGTACCTATTATGAATGTTATGCAATTAAAAAAAAATCATATATACATACATACGGGTTGCATTGTTATCTTTCTTTTCCAAGTCGGGTTTTTTTTTAAGTTGTTATTAATTCAACACTACAACGAATAAATGCCCTCAGTAGGTAATAAAAAGAAGGGAAATCAAAACTCTTATACTGGCAACACTAACAAGATGGATGCATCATTCTATAAGACAATTACAAACGGAACAATTTTTTCAGTAATTAATTAAGACCATATTTGAATGCGCTATTTACACGTGAAATGTGATCCCATCCTGTTTATTTTTTAGCCCCGCTGCATTATTACAGGTATGAACGACACAAGACGGCATAATTAAATAAAATTTCACACCGGTAACACGTTACGCGATACGACGATCACAGAGTAACTGATCGGCTGCGCGTCAAACTACTCTATTTAGGAGTAGTTTTTGACGCTTCAGTATTAGGCGTGTTCGTGGCTTCTGGTTCTTTCTATATTCTAAGACAAAACAATGGTATGGTTTGCTCGGTAACGAATCCATAGCGCGATCTATTTCGATCTCAACGCCATCTAGGGAAGCGTCAGGTAAACTTTTGCACATATGATATTAGACAGGTACAAAAAACGAGCAATAAGATTGAAAAAAAAAACTCGTGTAACAAATTGTTCTTTATTTCAACAAAAATCATGCCAGTATAATACTAATTACAGTACACGTTAACAACGAAAGCATATGTGTTACTAGAACGATATGTACAACTGGTATCGTGATATTAGCAATTCAGGATATGTACTGACAAATACTTCGCTCCAAATAATTTTATACAAACAGCGATATGAACATTTTGAACATTATCCAATTAACTTATTTTATAATACAGCAGTGATTTTTTACGTTCAAGATTTTCTTTCTCAATGGTACTTAGAAAACTTGGTTAGAAAAATTAGGATTCTTAAAAGCAGTTTACATCTCTAGTTTTAAATTTATTTTTTAATATTAATCCCTCATTGTTTTTACATAACGCCAACATTTCCAGTACGTAGATAAGTTCTCGAATTTTTTATAATATTCTTACAAAAAGATGTCGTCTAATATTATAACTTTATATACATCAGTAGATCTAAGAAGGCGATTCTAAACTTTTATTTACAATATAATTTTGAATTCTAAAGATAGGTTTTGAAATAAAAAAATAAATACAAATAGCCCTTGCTGCAAAAATATAAATTTTGTACCTAACGATAACACTTCACTTTTGAGAAAGTTTTAACGAAATTATTCATACACTAGCAATAAAGACCGAGATATGTATCGAAGACTTAATTAAATATTTTACAATAAAACATTAAGTATTT
This sequence comes from Atethmia centrago, assembly GCA_905333075.3. Classification (NCBI taxonomy): domain Eukaryota; kingdom Metazoa; phylum Arthropoda; class Insecta; order Lepidoptera; family Noctuidae; genus Atethmia; species Atethmia centrago. Next base: position 19,977,072 of record HG995374.1, on the reverse strand, counting down.
ACTAGCTACCTGAATTGTACATTATCAAGAAAATAATAATCGTTTGAGAACCAATTATTTCATGTTACAAAAAAGTTAAATAAATAATTATACCTAAGAACTTTGTAGTGGGTTTTATTCTTTGGAATATCCCTTGCCTGGCCTGTGTCTAAATCACGTTTCGTTAATAAAAGAGTTGAGATAATTTATCACGTTTCTGATTGCATTAGGGATCTGAAGAAGAGGGCGAGGGAAAGTGTTAACAGCATTACACTTAGCGCAGACGCCTCGCTTGAACTCCTCACTGAAACAAACAAGCTTTGTTATTCGAGTTAAATGATGAGACTCCCCCGGGGAGCCAGTAAAAAGTTGGACATCACAATAATGTACCGACGTATACTTTGTACGTCGTTTTAAGAAGATAGTTTGCCGCCGCTACAGACTGTTGGTTTTAAATAGAACTTCAACATAATCGTGTATAATTTCATATATTTTCATTATATCAAAAAACGCGTTTACGATATGCGCGTATATGTCATGTCATAGCTACTATTTTTTTTTTTTTTTTTTGATGGGAAATCATCAAATAACTTCTCCCGCTCTGGGCGGAGCGGGAGGATGTGTCAGACTCTTACTGACTAAAACCCACCCGTATTCCTTCCTGTTGCCTGTGTTGCCAGGGGCTTCGGTGACCCATTAGTACCTTCCCGCGACCCCGGCAGGTCATAGCTACTATGACAAGACATATACGCGCATATAAGATTTGAAAAAACTAAAGTGTTTATTGACACTTTTGTTTTTTTTTAATCTCATCTTTCCTCTCGCTTTTGTGGGAAAGATTTCGTGAATGGGATGGAAGTGTGTAACAGGAAGTGATAGCTTGAGCATGGAATAGGTAAGTACTTTATAATAGCATGGATGGAATTAGTTTACTCATGGAATTAGTAAGTACTATATAGATTGTAAGTAGAAGGGGCGAATTTCGACAAGTGGGCGACCACTAATAATGAATAATTATTCGAATAAATATTTCAGTATTTAGCTTTTTATATTTGAGGTTATTTACCTAATATTTTTCTTAATACTAAGGTGAGATGTCAGATGTTACACATCATATGCGATTACTGTAAGGCTCGCTCGGTTTTTTTTTTTTCAAATTTTAATTGTTGAACTACATATTTAATTAAAATAGGAATAGAAGTAAAATGAACAGAATCGCCATTATATTATGAAAGACTGAAATAAATTTACCGAATACTTTTGTGTAAATTTAGGTGATGTGTAAAAATAGCAGTAGTAATAGAGTTTTTTCACTGACCGTAACTACTTATTCGAAAGTCTGAGTGACAAGATAAAAAGAAACAAAACACACACTGCACGCGTGGGTTTCAAATCTAAACCCATCCTAACATACACAGTTCTGCATGTATTGCTGACTTTACACCTGCCTAGTTATCTGTGAATAAGCCTTTGGATCGCGTGCAGACAGTTTAACTCCGCAAATGCCACTCAAATACCAATGCTAATCCTCGCGAAATTAATTTCATACTAATTTCAGAACAGCTGTTATTTATTATTGCCCTTGTCCTGGAAACAGTTACAAATAACAAACTGTTTGTTATAACTATTGAAATAATCTACTTATTGAGGCAAAATTATTTCTGAAACAAAACAACTTATCCTGTGCGCAAACTGATTTAGATTGTCTGGTAGACAGACAGAAATCAGATATCAAATATTGACAAAACATCGAGATTTGTTTATTATTAGTTTACTATTAATATATATCTATATCGATACTAATATTATAAAGAGGTAAAATTTGTTTGTTTATAAGTTTGTAAGTAGGGGGTAATCTCTGGAACTACCAGTCGGATTTAAAAAAAACTGCGCACGGCCGCGAGCAGCCTCGTGGCCATGTGCGTCTTGTCAGCGGTACTGCCCGCGTCGCATCGCTGCTAGCCGCTGCCGTTCCGGTGTGAATCGGCCCTAATTGGTATACATATAGACGTAGTAGGTATCTAGGCAATAATTTTTACGAGTTCTTAGATATTATTTTTATACATTTTGCATTTGATAGCCCTATTCTTGAGAAAGGCTATTTAACATCACGCTACGACCCTAAGGAGCCGAGCAGATAGAAACAAAATCAGAAAGAATGCTAAGTGAAAATTAAATAATAGCGCGGGCGGGCGATGCAATGCGACGCAGTGGGACAAGAAATTTTACATTTTACAAGTCAACAAATTTTACAAGTCGCTAGCAGAAGCTATTGTATTATACACATGAACCTTCCAAAATAAATTATCTAAATGATGGTGAACACCACATCAAAATCCGCTGCGTAGTTTTGAAGAACAACGCGGTCACACAGACAGACACGAAAACCTACTATATTTTAGAATGTGTTTAGATTAGACACTGGAGACCATTTGTTTGTCTAGTGTGCGTAAGATTAGCGAAGTGCATCTAATCAGATTAAAAATAAATTATTTGATAGTACTTTGCTGTTAAAATGGCACTTCGAGTTTCAGCAAAAGTTTTTGTTGAGGTTTTTAACCCGAAAAACGACGAACTTGAAAACTATTTCGTGTGCGACAGGCTCTCTCTATAAAACTCAATGTGTGTTGGACTTCGGACATAATATACACATTTATTAGAATTTATTGTTGCTTTATTTCCACTAGCCCACGGCTTCATCCGCATGGATGTCGGTAAATACCCCACGGGATCGTACTGTCGGGATTAAAGTTTGATGTTAATCCAGGTTAACTATCTGTCAAAGGGTCATGGCCATCCGGATGGTCCGGGGATACCGCACGGTCTCCTGTGAGGCAGCGAGCCTCCTTGCCGGATTGCCACCATGGGATCTGGAGGCAAAAGTCCTCGCGCACGTATGGGAGTGGCGCGAGGACGCGAAATGCCGGGGCGTAACTCCGCCGCCACGAGAAATCGTGGTACAGCGGACGGAGCTCCGGCGGGATCTCATGGCGACATGGAGAGTACGGTTGTCGCAACCCAGTGCTAGGCGCCACACTCGTGGCGTGCCACGATTGCGGCGATAAGGCCCCTCTTTGAGGAGTGGCTAGAGAGGCGCCACGGCATCCTCACCTTCCTCCTGACGTGGGTCCTCACCGGGCGCGGCAGCTTCGGGAGGTTCCTGTGTCGGATAAGGCGGGAGAAAACGCCCGGGTGTCACCACTGTGTGGATCGCCCGGAGGACACGGTGGAGCATACGGTGGAGGTCTGCCTGGCTTGGGCACCGCCGTGTCCTCGTGGAGACGATCGGTGGCAGAGATCTTTCGCGTCCGGCCCTGGTTCAGGCCATGGTACGGAGCGAGAGGGCATGGGCAGCTGTCACCTCCTTCTGCGAAGCAGTAATGCTCGCGAAGGAGGAGGCGGGACGATTGAGGGAAAGGCAAAGGAAAATTTCGCGCTCTCTCACCCCTAGCTGCCGCAGGAGACGCCCTGGGAATGGGGAATCCCGGGCAGATTTCCGGCCACCGAAAGCGCGGGCTTGCGGACGGTGAGCAATGGGCAGCTCACCGTCTGATAAGGACCAGGCCCGGGTCGACAGCGCGTTGTACTTCACGCGCGCCTCAACGAGATGTCGTCAGCACAAGTGTAGGGGTCCACTAGGGCCGATGCCTGCCGGGATCGCAGGAAGGTACCAAAGGGTTACCGAGGCCCGTGGCAATACAAGCAATGGAAGGAATACGGGTGGTCAGTAACAGTCTGACACACCCTCCTGCTCCGCCCAGAGCGGGAGAAGTAATTTGATGATTTGCCACCCAAAAAAAAAAGGTTAACTATCTGTGTGCCAAATTTCATCCAAATCCATTAAGCTGTTTTTGCGCCAATCTGGAACTGTATATGTATATCCAGATAAACAGACAAACGGACAAAAATTCTAAAAACTATATTTTCGGCATGACTCCTTCCCACACGCACTTCGTAGTAATTACTTGTTTTTTTTTTTAAATTCACAGTACAGTTACGACTTAAAAAAAGATAAAGTTAGATAACGATGTGTCATCATCATCATCATTTCAGTCGAAAGACGTCCACTGCTGGACATAGGCCTCCCACCAAAGCACCGCTAATTTCAACCGTTTTTGTGCTTCCCGCATCCAGCGGATTCCTGCGGCGTTCACTAGGTCATCGGTCCACCTTGTGGAAGGCCTTCCAATGCCGTAGCGTTGGAAGTACCGAAAGGTTCTGGACTGGCGACCGCGTACCGGAAGACGTATCTTCCGGTACGCGGTCGCCACTCCAGAACCTTTCGGCCCCATCGGCCATCTGTTCTGCGAGCCATGTGCCCTGCCCACTGCCACTTAAGTTTGGCAATTCTTCGGGCTACGTCGGTAACCTTGGTCTGCCTGCGGATCTCTTAATTTCTGATTCGATCACGTAGGGAAACTCCAAGCATGGGCTATGCTTGGAGTTTCCCTACGTGATCGATCTCCATTGCCCTTTGTCGCGACTATTAGCCTTTTAAGAAGGCCCATTGTAAGCGACCGCGTCTCAATGCCATAGGTCATCACTGGCTACGCGCACTGGTCAAAGACTTTCGTCTTGAGACACTGCGGGATGTGGGACGAGAAAATATTGCGTAGCTTCCCGAACGCTGCCCAGCTGAGTCGGATTCGACGATAGACCTCTTTCTCGAAGTTGGATCTACTTAACTGGACAGTTTGTCATATGTAAACATAGTCGTCCACAACTTCGAGCGTAGCGTCTCTGATCTTCATGAGAGTGAGTGTAACATGGGCATTTGACATGACCTTTGTCTTGTCCGTGTTCATTTTAAGACCCACTCTTTCGGAAGCTCTACTGAGGTCATCGAGCATTGTACCTAGGTCATTCAAGGTCTCAGCCATGACAACTATATCGTCGGCAAACGGTAGGTGTGTGATGTACTCGCCTTTAACGATGAGTAATTGCTTCGAAATTGTCAGTTCAGTAATTCTCGTAAGTATTGGCTACAAAAATATTTAGTTTCAAATCGATACTGTTTTGACGTCTAAAAGCTTAATTATACAAGGTTTGATTTTAATTGCAGAAATATTGAGTTCGGTCCTTAATTTGAAGTGTGCTATTGTTTTGTCTTGAATGCTTTTTGGCAAAACCTCTCTAATGATGTTCCCGCGGTAAATATATCCTTAACAAGAAGTGTTGTTGGTGAATATAAGAAGCAATACTCTTGAAAATATTAATTGGTTTAGGTTCAAATTAATACACCGTTAGCTCACCTAACACAGTCAACTGTAGCAAACCACATAAATGTGTTACAAATTCGAAGCTAGTAAAAAATTGAGATTCGGAGTGCAAAAGGCAGTTTCCAGAATCGAACACACCAATCACTTTGCCGCTTAATCAATCAAGCGTATCCACTAATAGTTTATTAACAGAGAACAGTAGATTATCGAATCCGTCAATCGTACTCCTCAATCAAATCCCACGTAGATAGAGTAACACCAATTTAATAGTTAATTAATCGGAACATTTATAATTACAAATCGATTTGATAGTATCGATAATGGTATCGCTACATCGAATATAATAGGAGTTCACTTGACTAGGTTTGTTCCGTTAATAATATCGTAAGATATTCGATTTGCGATCGACATCAGTTTATAACATTCTTACGGAAAGCGGGTCGGGATATTAAATTGTTATAACTTGGGATTTGCGATGGCGAGTTAAAGGTTTTTGTGTCTCTATTATGTTTTCTTGTTAAGGGATTCGGTCTACGTTTTTGTGTTTTATTATTCGATATTTTTTCGTATTTGAGACAAGTTGGTAAGCTGACTGTGACCAAGCTTGTGTAGATATTTGTCCAGTAGTATGCCGAATGATCGAAATTTCATTTTTGCTTCTATTTTGGGGAATTGGGAGATATCAGACAATTCGAGTCCAGGTTGCATTTACCGTTAGGTAATCTATTTAATTTTCTTTTGTATTTATACAAATGCAAAGTCACTGGGTTTCGAACCTGATGAAGAAACCGCGGTTTGGAAAACCTTCAGCTCCCAACATCGCAATGACGAAATTACTCGTAACTCAATATTTTCTCAAAATAGTGGCTGATCGAAAATCGTTTACATTCTCCCTACAGTTAACGGTCGTGATTGAAAATTCGTTCAATGAGCGTTTCTTTCGATTACGGAACGATTTTAGTCGACCAATCGTTTGCTCGGTATTCATGCGCGACTTTCAGGCGATTCTTCAAATTCACGACATATTTTAAATACTAAAAACTGCGTATTTAACAATTATGGTATATTGATATATAAAAACGTCTAATCTAGTGGCTTTCATAAGCTGATGTCAGACGCTTCACTTTTTGTTAATTTTTAGGGTTCCGTACCTCAAAAGGAAAAAACAGAACCCTTACAGGATCACTTCGTTGTCCGTTTGTATGCCAAGACCTTTTTTCTCCGGAGTGCGTGGAGCTATGGGAGGTAAAAAAATACGGCCATTTACGCAACATACTTTGATACTCGCAAATAAATTTTGCCGTTGCCCTAGAATCATGAAATTTTCCGAGATGCAAAGTCTCACCGCCGAAGTAAATGATAAAGTCCAAAAAAAAGTTCATTTGCATTTCTATCACAATTTTTTTTTTTTTTGTAATTACAAACTTACATTTGCTCTAAATCGATGTATGGAAGAACATTTTTTCAACCACAAAGTTAAGTTTGTTTTTGGGATACTTTCATCCCAACTACGGAATCCTACGGAACCCCAACGTTGGACCACTGTCCGTGGTCCGACGACACGCACTTGACCGGTTTTGTCTTTCATTCGGCATCATTCACTCGAACTGAAACGTCTGAACACAAAATGAATCAAATGTGAAAACTGAGTTCATGAATGAACCGATCCAATGAAATTGGACTGCTATCATTTGGAGGGCTACTGCCGAAGTTCAACAACTTTGGATGACAAATTATATAGAATAAGCAGGTGAACGTTAATTTCTGCGTTGTTTTGTTGGTGTCGTGTGAACGTGAAGTGTCTGATACCAGCTTTAGAGCTATCTTTGTGACTACGAACTATTGAGATCACTTTCATTAGGGCATCACTACAATCTAATAAACTCTACGTAACCAATTATTTATCAGAGATCTTTGACCCTGATATGAATGAGGAGCTGAACTATGAAATCCAATATCTCTACCGAAGACATATGTACACTGGCCTGCAAAACTAAGTATCACACTTTAAAAATTGCAATAACTTTTTTAGTTACAAGATATACTTTCGAAACAAAAAGGATTCGAAAAATAGTTTAATTTTGTACATAAAAACTTCATAGTCGGTAACCTTATTTTAAGAAATGGCTGAGAAATCTTTAAAATCAAAAATAATCCTTTTCGAATTACAATTTTACCATTAATTTTTTGTTTCCATTTTTGTTTTCAATTTTTTTCTTGATCGATGAGTCTTGTTACAAAAGCTAAGTTAGACAACAGCACATAAACTTGTTTTTCATGCCTCTTTCACCTGAAGAATGTGCTAGGATCATGACTTTTCTGGAACTAGGCATCAGTAAGCGTCGTACTGCAAGAATGGTGGGTGTGACGTTATGAACGGTCCAGAAGGTGAAGCGAAGGTACGAAGAGACTGGAAACCATTTGAGGAGACCTGGTAACGGCGGACCCAAGTGTACTAGTGCCCGAGAAGACCGTTATATTGTTTCCACTGTGTTGAGAAATCGCCACCTAAATGCAGTAGACGTCCAGCAAGTGCTTCTTCAGACCCGAAGGGACTACATTAGTGACAGTACAGTGAGAAGAAGACTGGATGAAGCAACCCTGAAACCCCGAACACCAGCGAGTGGCCCCAAACTCGAGAGAGAGCATCGAGTAGCGAGACTGCGATACGACCGTGAACACAGTGGGATCAAGAAAAAATGGTCAAGAATTTTGTTTATAGATGAGTCTCGATTCTCACTTTACACTTCTGATGGAAAGCGAAGTGTCTATACTCGTAGGCGACCTGGTGAGCGATACCTTCAAGCCTGCTTCAGAAAGAGTCCAGTACAGTGGAGGCAGTGTACATGTATGGGCTGGCATATCTTCAGAAGGTCGCACAGAGTTAGTGGCCATAGAAAATGGCACTGTGACTAGGGAAAGATATTCCCAGGAGATTCTCAATGAGTATGCAAGGCCGTATTTAGTAAATATGGATGATGGATCGATGCTGGTGCATGATAATGCCAGGCCACACACGGCTCGGGTCGTGCAAGAGTATATTCAGGAGGTTGGTATCAGCGTGATAGCTTGGCCATCAAGAAGTCCTGATCTCAACCCAATTGAGCACGCCTGGGATGAGCTAGGGAGGCTAGTCAGAAGCCGCAGGCCACCACCAACCACCCTCAGGGCACTAAAACAGACCCTGATAGAAGAATGGGAGAATATTCTCCAACATCGGCTCCGAAACCTCGTGTTCAGTATGCCAAATCGACTCGAAGCTGTAAGCAGAGCCCGAGGAGGCAATACCAGTTATTAACAAATAAATAACATGTAAAACATAGTTGTAAATGTTAATTGAGTTTTATGACACTAAGCTAAAAATTGCCATTTTTATTGTTTTATCTTGTTTTAGATTTATAAACGTTACTAATGTATAATTTACTATAGTTTCAAAGAAAGCTGATCAAAATTACTATGAAATGTTTTTTATTTTAAATCTCTAACTTCTACAGTTTATAAAAAAAAATTAAAAGTGTAGTACTTAGTTTTGCAGGCCAGTGTAATTATTGATGAAATTCTCAGGAATTATAGATATTCATGAGGTAAGAAAGCTATCCTCTGAAAAGCAGTGGCTTTTCAGAGGTTAGCTTTTAGACTAACACAAATATAATTTAATCAGACAGAAATTAAATAACTAAATCCTGTGAGGAATTGCAACTCTATCTATCGTTTTTGCCTTCGTAAAGATAGAGTAGACATGAATATAAACAAACCTAATTCATACGACCAGCAGAATTACACTTAAAAAGCTAAAACAAATCACTTACTATCATTAAAGCTGAGCTAAAAATAATTCATTTCGCATTCACCGAAATATACGAAGTTACGGAACAAGCAGTGCCTTCCTAATTAAACGGATACGTATGTTCGGTTCGTTTGCACGGTGTAATTAGAGCCAGGAACCCCCCACAATCCATATTGTTGCACTGCGCTTGCATCGTTCATTTGCGAAGCTAACTAATGGAATGTAAAAGTTACGGGAATATTTAAGTATTGTTAGGTTCCTTATTCATGGAATTGTTGCGTATTCTTTGTTAATTATCTAGGAATTTGTTGTTATGAATGCAATGTGCAATGAATTTTATTTTTTAATTTATCTGTTACTATTTTTTTACTTACATTTGTACATTTCTGTAAATTGAACAAAATATATCTAATATACCTCCTACCAAAATTAATTTAAGTTGAACAAAATATCTCCATTTTAAGATTACTAATCTGATCCGTTGATGAGTTTTTACTAAACCATTTTGTCAAAACAATTAATTTGTTATTATTTCTAGTGTCTGCTTTTTCAGACAAGTTCTATAAAGAACAGTAGGCGAAGATTTTTTTTCGTATTGTGTGTGTATTAAAACATCAAACTCGTTTAAAATTTCAGTAGAGAGACGTCGGAAGTTCTTGATATCACGTCCAAAATGTCTTCAGCCAAATATAGAAACAATGAGAATTCGATATCCTACTAAAGTTATAAATGCAAAAGTGAGTTTGTTTGTTACGCTTTCACGCTAAAACGGCGGAAAGGATTTTGATTGAAATTTGGCACATGGGTAGACCATAACCTGGTAAAGGACACAGGCTACTTTTCATCCTGGATCGCAGATGAAGTTACGGGCAACAGCTAGTAACTAATAAACGACAGGGCAGGGTATTATACAGACTAAATATTCAACTGTCATATTGGGATTTATAATCTAGCAAGATAGTAATAAAGCTGAAACCAAACAACCAGTTCACATTTATTGTGAAAGATATAAAATTATTTTGGTTCTCTAACAAGGCAAATGCAATAGAAGTTTCAATGACCTTTAATTTAAGTACCTAGAGTGCTACAGGGATATTTTGGCGCCTGGATGACATTGACAGGGGTGTTGGTAAACATTTTGAAATTGTCATAGAAATTGTATTGACAAAACACGATGAGTTAGTACAGGATTTTCCCACGCGCAAAAAAATCCTTGTAGCGTTGTACACGCTCCACCTACAGGTAGAAGTTCAAAAGTGGTTCCTTTTGACGTAAAGCCAGCTTTTAACTCCCACGTGTAATCTTTCGCACCGAGAACTTTTAAATTGAGTATACTTCAATATTGATAATTTAATAAGTCTGATAAAGGTTCAGAACCACTTTAAACGCCTTCTTGTGAATACCTAAAAGCATCTATTACTGTTTGTGTGTTGTTTGTGTTATCTAAAGAATAATATTTTATTGTTTCTTTCAGGTCTTTCTTTCATAATATAATAATAATAAATGGATTTTGAAGTCGTCTCCGACATAATCTATCATCGCGATTCGGGATCCAGATTGATTATACATATGTAAGTATATATATGGCAGCCCGTACAGTAACAGTTAATCCAAGCGCGGGCTCGAGATTGACTACGTAGGGCTGCCTAAGAACAATATAAAATATAAAGTAGTAATTCTACTTACAAAAAATGCTGTCCTCCCCGATACCTTAAAAAACAAAGACTAGGGTCATTCTACGATAAGACACACTCGATACAATTCAACACAATTAATGAGTAATTTTGTTAAAAATTATGTAGGTAGGTATTTATTTGGAGTAAAAAATCCGATTTAACGAAAAATTTTAAAAATTATTTTCGCATCGTAGAATGGCCCTAAGTAGGCTACCTAAAATCTGTCGACTAAGGCTAGGGACAAATCTAAGCGGTAAAACGTGGTGGAATTTCGCGCAGTCACTTGTTTTTTACGCACAAATATGGGACTTTCAGATCATTTAAACTTGCCACGATGGGGGCGCGAAATCCTTTCAACTTTCCATTTCGATTTGGAAAGACATTCTATACATAGCTTATGATCCTTAACTCAAAAATAAGTTAACCCTATTACGGCCCGTAACGTTTTAGAGCATCATTCACATAACTTCACTTCGTTAAAATCATGCGTGACTCCTTGCTAAAATAAAAAGACTCTGAAGCAGGGATAAAAATGGATCGGCCGTGGCAATAATTGAATTTAAGAAAAAAAACATTTTTACAGAATGTCTTATTTATACATTTGATTCCCATATGCGACTCGTGTGCTTTCATCTTTTTTATCAACATTTACGTTTAAATCTCTCTGCGTCTTTATGTGTGTTATAGTTGAACTTCTTACAACGCATTCAGAATGCTAAATACACTCTGATGAACAAGAGTGTTATGTGGAATTGTAGGCGTCAGTTTTCATTAAGCCAGATGCGCTAGAGACATGCACCGTTGTTCAACTACATAGTTCATCGACACTAGATGAAGATTAAAACGCACGTTTTAGGACATAACTTTACCATTGCTTTACCGTCTATTCAAATAATTTAAAAAACCTAAGTACCTAGTCTGCACCGGGCCGTAAATGTGGCACATGGAGTCTTATAAAATCGAACTTTGCAAAGCTATGAATGAATACTCGTAGCTTTGTGCCGGTCTCTTTCTAAAGATCTATGTGTCTCATCAACGTCTAGGTACTATTTGGATATCAAATTACCTAATAACATAGCCTCTTTGCTGTCTGCAAGGTGGCTATTCCCGACGACGGCCTCGCTGCCTTCCCGCCAGGCTGGCGCAACGCGCGCGGTACATCGCACCTGCATCGTCTTGCCGACGGGCACGCGCAGACCCAATGCTGTGGACAGCAAGCCGTGGGCATGCTGTGTTGGTGGGTACTCGACGAGGAGTAGAGGATCTGTGACCTGCGGGAGAGATGTGTTGTTAATAAATTCAGTTTACACGTTTATCAAATATATTTCACAATATCAATGTCAATGAAAGGACGTTGGGCAAAAATGTATGGGGCATGTTCCAAATGAGACACTAACGAGACCTATGTTACTGAATATTCTATTAAAGCAGAAGTAGCTTTTACTCAGTAAAAGAATATAGCTAAAGAAAAAAATCTTTTGACTGCAATAACGCCAGTTCAGAATTAATATTTTCCTAATACTTCCGCATTAGGAAAATCTAATCTGTGTGAGTAAATTGCAAGGCAAAAAGTCAGCCGCAAACAGTTTCCCCAATACAGCGGTGGCCATTGGCGTATTTAGATATTAGTCTAATCACAAAAGCGACTGTTACGCATGAGATTTACACCCGTATTCAAAAACACTACTTTGAGGTCTCACAGTGCACACCAACGCATAGGGCCGGTGTGTGCAACGCTATGCGTTCTTAGAGGGACCCTGTGTCGGATAAGGCGGGACGAAACTCCCTGGTGTCACCACTGTGTGGATCGCCCGGAGGACACGATGGAGCATACGGTGGAGGTCTGCCCGGCTTGGGCAGAGCACCGCCGTGTCCTCGTGGAGGCGATCGGCGGCAGAGATCTCTCGCGTCCGGCCCTGGTTCAGGCCATGGTACGGAGCAAGAGGGCATGGGCAGCCATCAACTCCTTCTGCGAAGCAGTAATGCTCGCGAAGGAGGAGGCGGGACGGTTGAGGGAAAGGCAAATTTCGCGCCCTCTCGCCCCTAGCCGCCGCAGGAGACGCTCTGAGCGTTGGGAATCCCAGGCGGATTTCCGGCCACCGTAGGCGCGGGCTTGCGGATCGTGAGCAATGGGTAGCTCACAGTCCGGTAAGGACCAGGCCCGGGTCGACGGCGCGTTGTATTATACGCGCGCCTCAAAGAGATGTCGTCAGCTCAAGCGTAGGGGTCCACTAGTGCCGATGCCTGCTGGGGTCGCGACAAGGTACCAAAGGGTTACCGAGGCCCCTGGCAACACAGGCAACGGAAGGAATACTGGTGGGTTTTAGTCAGTAAGAGTCTACACCCTTCCGCTCCGCCCAGAGCGGGACAAGTTATTTGATGATTTCCCACCCAAAAAAAGAGAGACCCTTAAGTAAAGTCGGTAAAGTAGCTGGACAGCGATTTTAACCAACGCATAGTGTAGCTTATTTTATGTGTAAAATGCTTTAGGTATATATATAGGTATTTTTACATTGGTACACAACCTTATGTTTGAGCTTTTTGCTACCAGACGGCTGGTCTATTTTTAGGCCAAAGAGTCAAAATTGCCATCCAACGTGGCAGTGCTGCCATTCTTTTGGCCACTTTTCCCATTGGCAGCGATGGGGGAGATTTTTTTTATGCCCAATGAACTGTTCCCGTTTTTAAGGTTTGGTAGTCAACAAGGAACCCTTACAGTTTTGCGTTGTCCGTCTGTCCGCGGCTTAGCTCAGAGGTTCTTAGTACTAGAAAGTTGTAATTTGGCATAGGTAAAATAAAATCTTGAAAAAATATTGTATTACCTCCCTTACACGTAATGTGGGGACGATATATTTTTACTCGTCTATCCCATGGTGGGGTATCGTTGGATAGGCCATTCAAAAAAATTGCGGGTCTGTGAAAACCATTTTTCGATTAAGAGATCCGTTTGCGTAATATTAAGCTTTAAACCTGGCCCCTTGCCTGCCAGCTAAATGATTGTTGTTAGACATGTGAAAAAATTCATGGCAGTAGTACATAAAACGAAATTATTAGGAAAACTATCACAGCTAAGTAAGCTTTACTACTTAACGAGTAATAGTCGACCAACTTACATTTCCTGTTGGAGAATTGATCGTGACGTATATCGATGTATGGGAGAGCATGTTTTTCAACTACAATGTTAAGGTTGTTTTTGGGATAAATTCATCCCAACTACGGAAGGGTTCCGTAGGTCATTGTGCGTGCTCCGACACGCACTTAGTCGGCTGTTATATTTAAGTATACTTTTAATGTTACCTTGTTTATTGTATTTAAGATTTGGAAAATAAATAAAAATTGCATTTACATGCAAAAGAAACAAAAGGTACTACAATTAAAATTATAGGCACAGAAAGTGCAGACACAAAACCCCAAGAATTGCATGAAGAATACCCCAAAACCGCTTTGGTAGCAAAAGAAAGAAAGAAAAATAAGTTTATTTCTCACAGAAGCACGTGTATACAAAAAGATCCAGAGTAGGATCAGAACATTTCACAACTAGTCGTATATCTTCTCTCATGCAGCAGCAAACCCATATGTAACCTACCCACCTTTTGATTCATAGAACCAGTTCATACATAGAGTTTGCAAGTAAATCTGCGCCTAAATTCCAGCAGCGGATATTTCGGATATTTCCGGTATTGCACCATGTAGGTCAGTAAAACCAAACCGTATTACTTTATGGACTAGCCCTCTCTGGCTTCCGCAAAAATGTTCAGGAATATTAGATATTTAATATTAACTTGTTTAAAGTCACTCTGTGAGTTACATTTTTACTTTGAAGGCTTTAGGTGTTGCTGGCCTTGGACAAGGTAACATGTGGCAATTCCTCCATGACGAAAATATAAATAATAATTGGAGAAGTCAAACATCTGGCTACTATGCCTTCGACATAGCACACTTCAGTGCCAAAGAATACCACGCATACGACTTATACTATTGTAGGTACGTCCTATCCAAACACGGAAGGTATTCGCACAACTAATAATGTCAAAAAATTCCAGAGTTTGAAAGTGGCGCCGAAAGTGCCAGTGACAGAAATGTTGAAAGGAAATCGTTTGGATGTGGGTGAACTTGGCAGATCATTTCCCAGCAGCAAAAAATGTGAGTTCTATTCGCATGCGGCTGAGTTCTAGAGTTCCTTATACTTAAAACAAATTGTTCTGTCATATTTCTGCCTGAAAAAAGTCGAATGAAAATATGCTCTGCTAACTTCCGTTAGCAGATCATTTTTCCCCAAAATTTAAATTTTGAAACTGATTTAGGCACACAATTCAAATTCCGAAATAGTTCTGTCGACCTAAATAAATAAAAAATAAAAACAATAATATTGACCTGTAACTCGAAAAAGACAATCATTTTGATAAAACAGCCGTGAATGACGTAGTTTCTGGATTTTCTTTGATTCTTCGGGCTATAATTGGTAGCCAAGATCCAAGTAACAAAAAAAAAAAACTAAATGAAAGCAGAGGTCTCACAAAAGTAAACGCAGAGCCTTGTGCAAAAATTAGGTTAGAAGAAATTGAGATTTCGTACAGTGTTTGAGCTAGCTATCCAAAAAGAATTTAAGTAGGACTGAGGAGCAGAAAGTCCTCGTTTTCTTATGCATCTATAAAATAACTATTAGAAAACATTAAATAATAACCCAGAACTCTCACTCAAATATCAGCAGAGCATGTTTTCGGTTAGTTCTATTATAGGTTCATCAGGAAACGAAGAGTTCTAGCTTCTTTGTACTACTCACATATTCTTTTTTGATCCTTCTTTCTGAAGCTCTGTATTAAATATCGATTTTTACTTACTCAAATCTTTACCCATGCTCTGCTGATACTTGAGTGAGAGTCGTGGGTTATTTTTGCATGTTTCCTAATATAACTGTTACAGTTGCATCAGAAAACGAGGAGTTCTGGCTTCTCAGTTCTTCTGCAAATTTTTAAGATCCTTTTTACTGAAAACCTGTATTATATCTCGATTTCTACTGATCTAACTTTTCAACCATGCTCTGCTGATACTTGAGTGAGAGTCGTGGGTTACTTTTGCATGTTTTCCGATAGTTCTATTACACGTGCATCAGGAATTGATAAGTTCTGTCTCCTCAATAGTACCTACATTTTTTTTGTTCCTTCTTACTGAAACACTAAATTAAATCATGATTTTCACCTACTCAAACTTTTACCCATGCTCTGCTGATACTTGAGTGAGAGTCGTGGGTTACTTTTGCATGTTTTCCGATATTATTGTTATAGCTTCATCAGGAAATTAATAGTTCAGTCTCCTCAATTTTACCTACAATTTTTTTTGTTCCTTCTGACTGAAACACTAAATTAAATCTTGATCTTCACCTACTCAAACCTTTACCCATGCTCTGCTGATACTTGAGTGAGAGTTCTGGGTTACTTTTGCATGTTTTCAAATATAACTTTTACAGTTGTATCAGAAAACGAGGAGTTCTGACTCCTCAAATCTTCTGAATTTTTTTAAGATCCTACTTACTGAAACACTGTATTATATCTCAATTTCTACTATTACTGTTCAACCATACTCTGCTGATACTTGAGTGAGAGTTTCGGATTATTTTTGCATGTTTTCTGATAGTTCTAGTATTAGTACATCAGGAAACGAAGAGTTCCGGCTCCTCATCGCTACTCATTTGTTTTTATCCCTCTGACTGCAGCACTGTATTAAATATCGATTTCAACTTACTCAAATCTTTACCCATGCTCTGCTGATATTTGAGTGAGAGTTCTGGGTTATCATTTAATGTTTTCTAGTTGTTTTATTATGCATTAGGAAACGAGGACTTTCTGCTCCTCAGTCCTACTCTTAACACTGTACGAAATCTCAATTTCTTCTAACCTAATTTTTGCACAAGGCTCTGCGTATACTTTTGTGAGATTTCTGCTTTCATTTAGTTTTTTTTCTGTAACTTGGAACTTGGATACCAATTATGGCCCAAAGAATCTAAGAAAATCCAGAAATTACGTCATTCACGGCTGTTTTATCAAAATGATTGTCTTTTTCGAGTAACAGGTCAATATTATTGTTTTTATTTTTTATTTATTTAGGTCGACAGAACTATTTCGGAAAAGTATAAGGAACTATAGAAGTCACCATTGTGCGCCTAAATCTATAAATTTTTTCCCAAAATTTAAATTTTGGGAAAAATGATCTGCTAACGGAAGTTAGCAGAGCATATTTTCATTCGACTTTTTTTAGGCAAATATGACAGAACTATTTTTTTATGTATAAGGAACTCTAAAACTCAGCCGCATGCGAATAGAACTCACATTTTTTTATGCTCTGTTGGGAAATATTTTGCTAAGTTCACCCACATATCGTTTGGCTTGGTATGGGCATGTGATGAGGACGGAAACGAATGTGACTAAAAGAGTGATAAATATAATTGTTAATGTATGGCGAGGAAGAGGAAGGCCAAAGAAAAGATGGATGGATTGTGTGAGGAATGATATGAAATAGAAGGGAGAGAATAGCGTAACGGTTGACAGGGGAGAATAGACGAAGAGAACTTATTGCACCAACCACAAGTAACATGGCACAAGGGCACAAGGGCAGAAAGATGCACAATTCCTGTCAATTAATTCATTGAACCGGTTGTAATCCGAATACTGATAGAAATCAGAGCAGAATGTGTTTAAATTAGTCCATTCGGAAGGAGAAAGGAAAACAAAAGAAGATCTGTCAATTTGTTCAATTGTGGAATGTCAATTAGATCGGATAAGTGTCAGAAAACTACAAAGAGCAAGGTTTCGGTGCGTTAAAGGAGCCTTAGAAGTGCTTTAAAGTATGTTTGAAGCACCCCAGGTCGTCAAACCCCTACCTTGGTAACTCTCTCTCAAACCGTATTTTTTTTTATCAAAAACCTTTTTCGAGTAACCGTCCGAGGTCTACAAGTAGGTTTTGATTCGGGAATCCCAGGCGGATTTCCGGCCACCGTAGGCGCGGGCTTGCGGACGGTGAGCAATGGGTAGCTCACCGTCCGGTAAGGACCAGGCCCGAGTCGACGGCGCGTCCACGCGCGCCTCAAAGAGATGTAGTCAGCACACAGGTAGGGGTCCACTAGGGCTGATGCCTGCCGGGGTCGCGGGAAGGTACTTATGGGTCACCGAGGCCCCCGCAACACAGGCAACAGGAAGGAATACGGGTGGGTTTTAGTCAGTAAGAGTCTGACACACCCTCCCGCTCAGCCCAGAGCGGGAGAAGTTATTTGATGATTTCCCCCCACCCTCAAAAAAAAAAAGTAGGTTTTGATGAGACCTTACTGCTAAAAGCATTGCAGACAACTATACAGTGTGATGTAGCTACTGTCAATTGATCAAAAAGAGTTAAAGTGTTCAACCAGATTCTTTATTAATGATTCAATTACAATTTGTTATAAATTCAGCATTGTCTTTTAATCCTTTTTCGAGTAACCGTCCGAGGTCTACAAGTAGGTTTTCATGAGACCTTACTACTAAAAGCATTGCAAACAACTATACAGTGTGATGTAGCTACTGTCAATTGATCAAAAAGAGTTCAATTGTTCAACCAGATTCTTTATAAATGATTCAGTTACAAGATGTTATAAAGTCAGCATTGTCTTTTTAATCCTTTTTCGAGTAACCGTCCGAAGTCTACAAGTAGGTTTTGATGAGAACTTACTACTAACAGCATCAATGGATTAAATAGCGTTCAACTGTTCAACCAGATTCCTTATTAATGATTCAGTTACAAGATCTTATGAAGTCAGTATTGAACGGTCCGTATTTACGTCAGTAATTAGCCAAGCATTCAATTAGCCAATAGAACGTAGGAATTGCCACAAATAGAGTTCCATCCTAGTTCCAAGAAGACATCCTTGACAACAGACATCCCTTTGGTTCGGAACATTAAACGCGCTAATTGATCATAAATTTCATGGTAACTAACCATTGTGAGCAGGGATCTTGTAAATGTATCTATCCTACAAAATATACAAAGTGGTCGATGTATACTGAACGGCTTAAGGCTCCTGAAGAGAGGCGCGACGCGACAGTGCGACGCGGTTTTGGTAGATCGAATTACCATGAAGTTTTCATAGAAATTGTTCTACTAGAATCTCGTCGCGCTGTCGCGTCGTGCTTGTCTGTGGAAGCCTTAAATCTCCTTTAATGGCATCGGTTTGCTTTCTGATACTGATATTGATTCAATATTTCTCTATAACGTCTTGGTGGAACCCAATATTATTAACAAAGATGTGTTAAGGCCTGACTTTTCCATTTGAAAAAGACTTAGGCTACCTATTTCAAATGGACAACTGATGTCACACAAGTTATGGTATTTGTTGTACCAGTAAGTAACATGAATGGAACAAAAATGTTTAAAATCCTAGAGACTCAATCCCAACATCATTAAAATAAGCAAAACATAAAATACTCACATAAAAAAGGTTGAGCCGGTATCTTTGTATATTGCTACAAGTTTGACCCGAATAAAAAGAATGTGACGAGTTCGGCAGTGTTGTTCGAAACAAAAACAAACTCGGGCCAAATCAGAAATAAAAGATAAATACGAGCCCGCACTTCAATAAGCCCTGCAAAGTTAAAATTTGAAAAACCTTATTGTGCGAAAGAGTCGAATTACAGAAATTCAAAAGGGTCAAATATCTTACGAACCATTATATTAATAAGGATCGCTGGTAGAAATTAAAACTCTTGGTACGTGTATATCGGGATTCATATATTAGGACTGATCAAAATTAAAACAAGTTAATTAACTTGCAGTTAATGGATGCACATTAATTACTTCCTGGTCATACTTCTATATTAATTTTGCCATAAAATAACTCAAAAGCTAGGCCGTAATTGAGCAAATAAATTGGTGTATTTATTTCATAACGTCGACGAACTTTTATAGCCATTCACGGGAGTTCGTTAAATTTTTATTCCTTTATTATGGATAGATCTAGAACAACAGGTATAATTTTGCAATAAAATGGTAACGATGCGCAAGTGTTCTGGGATACTAAATTATTGTACATACGAGTATGTCGTTTTATTTCGTACTATAGTGCGTACAAATAAAATGATCTAATCATAGTTTTATATTCTCGACGTATGTTTTTAGTATGAATAAACTTCTGCCTACACGAAAAAAGACAAAATTATAACTGGGAACATCCTCATAGCTACTCTTCTTATTTGTATATTTCTAAGAAGTCCTGCTTCAAACAAAGAAAATAAGTTAAAAACAAAAACACAGGAGCACTGAGCAGGCAATGGTAATGCACGCTGCGTCTAGAAGATTGATTGATGTGAGTAGTTGGTCCAGAACGAGAGGATTAGTTGCCAGCACGGTAGATAATGGACGCATAATGCATTATGTCCGCTCACGATGTCCTCGGGTGGACCATCAAGTAGAAGGAGGCGAGTAATGATTGTTGGTTTAGAATTATGTCACTACTGAACATGTGAATACTGTTTTGTACGTGCACAATAGTACATTACGATACGAGTGTGCTATGTTGGTCATTACACTCGAGGCGGTAGATAATCGAGCCGAGTGTGTAATGACTAATGATCAATGCACACGCGTTTCATACGACGTTTTTCACCACACTTGCGCAGAAAAAACAGACTAGTATTGTTAATAGTTTCGTAGGCCGCTAGGTATTTGTTATTTCTCTCTAGATTTTGGTGGCAACAGGCTATCACTCGCGTTTCGTGCCTCAATTAACATTTCCGGCGTGGTCAAATCTACGTATTGCTCTTCTTCCATATGTAAGGTCGACATTTTTGATAATAATTAACCACACAACGAAAACGTTAACAAATATTTATGGAAAATGGCGCGCTAGTTTTTTTTTTGTTCCGCGCGCCGCGGTATCGATGCACTCGCAGGTGTTAATAAAGGCACCGGCAAAACCGTTAAACAGCCTACATAAAAATATAATAAACACGAAATAATGTTGAATACGCAAATTAAGTATAATATGTGTCGTAAAATATATAATTTGATGAAATGATGATCATTTTGATAATTGATTTATCATATGTAACCTAAAATAGTTTATTTATTCACAAAAAAATTAGTATATATGAGTATATGCTAATATATTTGTGAATAAATAGGCGGTCTCGGTTATCGGTTCAAAAATACATTAATACCACAAACCAGCCCAATAGCCAGTTCAATAAATTACGTCTGTTTTTATCTGGGTCATGTAAACAAAGAAAAATGTTACCTCTATCAAAACTGAAATCGAAAACATTGCCTGTCTCGTAAATGTCAATATTTTTTCGTTCAAAATGTTTAATAGTACCTTTTCTCCATCAATGTCCCAACTGAGTACAGCCGCGGGATACGACCGGCCCGACGTACAGTTCAGAAATAAGGAGTCACCTCTCCTGTTCTCTTGTTCGTTGCCTGTTATTCTTGGACCTTCCCTCGGTAAATCTGGGGAAAAAGGAATCTTTTAATACACTCATAGACATATCTACAAAAAGACTTGCTTACAAACTCTCTCATAATAAACATTCGGGTTTTGATAAGGATCCAAAAACGAGAAATAAACACCGATAACAGCAACTTGGCGTAAAACATTAGAAGCGGGCGCAAAGAGTTGGAACATCGTGTAAAATAACCGAGCAACATGTAAAGTTAAATGACAAAAGACAACGGTTTTACATCGTTCGTGTTTAAGGCCCGGAGCTATACTGAAACTGCGGTTGTAATACAAACTCCAAATTGAAATAATGGGTTCCTTCTGTGACGCATGCCTCTCGTCAAAGGGAATGAAATTGGAATTTTTGTGAAATTAAACTTGTAAATGAACGAAATAGATCATGAATTTACGAAGAAAACAGACAGAAATGTTCAAGATTATTAACACTTGACTCGACTGTGTGCCATGGAGCGGGCTATGCTCGGAGTTTCTTTGAAGGATAGGATCAGAGTTACCGACAGCCTGTAGAGTCAGCAAGCTGAAGTGGCAGTGGGCTGGCCATGTTTGTCGAAGGACCGATGGCCGGTGGAGCAGACGAGTCCTGGAGTGGAGACCGCGTATCGGCAAGCGTAGTGTGAGATGCCCCCCAGCTAGATGGACCTTAAAAAGGTGGCTGGGACAGACCGGATGCGGAAGGCGGAGGACAGGGTGTTGTGGCGCAGCCTGGGAGAGGCCTATGTCCAGCAGTGGACTATTATAGGCTGAGTTGATTGATTGATTGATTGACACGACTGTTAGAAATATTATATTTGTTGAATTTGGTATTATAAAGGGATTTATGAATATCATGGTATTTTAAGGAGTGCTCGAGTTTTAGTAGGTGCTATAAAAAAATGGATATAGAAACAAGTGTTAGGAATACAAGCACATATTCATAAATTTTAAAACACTCGAGAAGCTTATAACAAAACTCACACGTGGCGATCGATTTGTGGTAATGCCAGGTTTTATGGTCATTTCATGAACAGGTAACAATTCTCTACAAAACGAAACCCGTCTGCTTTAAACTGTCAGATTTTACTTATCACGCAAATACCTAAAACGGGCAAAAATACCGCAAAAATATTACTAGGCACCATTTTTTTTAAAGCGGATAATTTCTTACCTAATACATTGAAATGCTCGTGGGTAAAGAACTGATATTTTTTTCCGTTTTTAATCAGACTGACTCAAGGGGTACTGGGCTCGATCTTGGGCTCGGCCAAAGTGTTAGTGTGTGTGGGTTGTCCATTAGGAAATTCTCAGTTGCAGACCGAGTCTCTGCATTGGTCCTCACATGATCTGACCAAGATTGTCTGGACTTTAAAAGAGAGTTTGACCCTTTTGACCCGTTTGTTTCGCCATTTCTTTTCAGGGGTAGTCAGATAGGAAGTGTCGACTCCATCTAGCTTATATCTTATTTATTTTTTTAATATGACGTGTAAAAGTGATTACGATATCCTCTTTCAGAATAAACAATTTCGTTTCACTTTATTTCATTGGGAGATTGGGAGTCTGAATTTGTGCTTTTAATGGAAAGTTTAAGTCCTCTGTAATGTTATAACATAACTGGGAAAACGTATCCTAAACACATATTATTATTTCGGGGAATACAGTCGTGATGTGTTATTATATTAAACAAGACCAGCCGGTGTATTTTGTAAATCTCACCGTGAAGACCACCACCCCTTAGGTGAAGTTAGCTTGAAGTGAGTTGTCATTGATTGACGCTATTGACAGCTCAATTCAAGCACACTTCACCTAAGTTTTCACGGTGACATTTTTACAAAATAGACCGGCTGTATTTATTTATTTATTTATTTATTTATTTAACAGTTTATGTAAAGAAAAGAAAAGAAAGAAAATACATTTATTTAGCACAGACTAAAAGGCACACAATATAATAACTACAGCAGATAAAAAATAAAAAGATAATAATAATAATAAATAAGTATAAAAATCTAATAAAAAAACACACATATAAACAGAAAAGAAGAAAGGAACAGCAAAATACGTACAAAGGTGATGCTTATTTCTAAAGAAATCTCTGTAGTGTTGTTCTCAAACCATTAGTTTTCGGAAACTATCTTATGAACGGAACGGAGAGAGTGTTGAACTTTGTAGGCGAAGATACGAAATCCACGCGAACGGAGTCGCGGGCGAAGTGCTAGTATAATATAAACAACTAGAATCTTGTAAATGTTGACGTTCAAAAGTGCCATTTATGTGCCTATTTGAAATAAATGATTTGACTTTGACTTTGATTTTCAACACTTACATATGACTTCCATTCTTCCTTCACCAGCTGCTGACGCGAAGCTTGGCGCTTCGGCTGATACCTCGCATCTGTATAGTCCACTAGATTTGAGGGTCACCTGGTGCAAGATGACTTTTCGGTCATCTGACTTTTGTAACTGTTAAAAAAAGGTTTCTGATAAGTATGAATTAACTTATTTGAGAATACACTTAACAGCCGAATTAACTTAAAGCACATTGTTCTGCCACTATACACTATAATCCTAAGAACCATCAGCCTCATAAAATTATTGTCTGTGTTATACCTACCTGCAGTGTGAAATACTGGCATTCAGCTGCATCGGGTTAGATTGGAAGCTGACCCCAATTTTCCTCAGATCAGTACAGGGAAAAGTATGTTTTTCATAAAAATAAAATGTGTAATGAGCTAATTGCAAGAAGTCAAACGAAAGTTGTGCCATTTAAGAAGGTCGTTCTTAAATGGCACAACTTTTGTTTGACTTCTTGCATTTAGCTCATTACACATTTTATTTTTAATGTTTCGTTTCCAACTAAAATCTCTTCAACTGTATCTACTTCGAGATTTTTCAAATTGCTCACTTGAAATGTTTCACCGCCTTTCACAACTTTGCTTTTATAAAGCAATTTCCACATTAAATTATTTAAAAATAGTGCGAAAGATTTCTGCCAAAGTATTGGAATCCTGGGAGGAAAGTTTTTGAACCGATAATTCCTGTGGCTTGAGTTAGGTAAATGTATTTTTAGAATTTTAAATAATTAACTTTTGACTGTCACGAGATTCAGACATTGTTTGGGTAATTATTAAATAAACCTAAGACCGAAATATACATCCTTGACGCAAATTGGTATCCCGTGTTAAATTGAAATTTTGTCGAACAAAAATGAATGAGCGCAAATTCCCGTTGTATCATGATCAATAAGGAGAATTGAATCTTACTAAATCGCCAACTACAAGTAATTTTGTTGAGCACGTTTCCACTAGCTTAGCCGATAGTGTTCCTCAATAGTCTCGTATGGATTGTTCGGCTTCGGCTCATTTCTATCCAGATCTTTTGTCAGTGTTCGACTGCGTCCCCTATTGTGTGGCCCGAATAGATAACCACCATATATAACCTCTTTAAAGAATGAGATTCCAAGAAAACCTTTCAAATTACACGATAATTTGCCTTTTGTATCTCATTTCATAAACTCTGAGGCAATGATATCAACCTTTTCCTGTAAAGTTGACACTGATCTGATTTTTGTTGTCGATTCATAATATAATTTTGCCTCCACGGGAACGTAATGGTGCTTATTGAATAAAAGAAACCTCAATTCTAAATAAAGTCAAAATGACTTACAGTAAAACCGTTAAAGGAATATCAAAGTAGACATATTTTCGTCAACTTCTCCTCATTACAAAGGGAATTCATAAGATGTTGTGCTACAGACATTGTGGTTAACTCCTTCAAATTAGCTGGCATCATTTACAGACGTTTAATTATATTCAGTAAATGAGTACCGACTACAGATTACTACCTACAGAAATAAGACTGATCACTTTTCATTTGAGTACGATTTTGTAATAATATGTTTAGATTCATATATTTCTGGTCATTTTCAGCTGCCACAGCTTATTTTAACTTTTTTTAATTGTTCAGTTGTTTTGCTTTGTTTTGTGTTTTTATTATGGACGCTTTTAACGTGCACGTCATTCTACATTGTTCTCACATGTATAATTTCAATATGAATGATGTGCCAATATTTTGTTACAATATTTTAATTTAAAAGTGTCCGTGGACTTGTTGCCCGTTCTTCTTCATAAGAACCTACTACGCTTTGGAATGAGCTTTGTCTTTCCGACTGACTGACCCTTGACAATTCAAAAGTGCCTGTTTTGATTTGAAATAAATGCTTTGAGTTTGAGATTATGTAATTCATTTCGATTATTCTAATAAATATCTTGAAAATTAGAGTGATTTGATTACGTTTCTATGTTACCAAGCAGAATTTAGTCTGAGTATTTGACAAGAATTACTGGATATCGATGAAATTATTGGCACATTCGAGGTTTTAGCTAAGCTTCTACAGTTAGCGACACATCGGCAAAGCTTCTTCGGGCCTTGCACGAACAAGCGGATTAAAAACATAACGTAAATTGAAACGAAATTAAAATTGAAAATACTCGTTTCGCACACAATATTTACTTAGTTTTAATACTTCATTCATTTAAAAGATGAAATGGGTGATTTTAATTGCGTTTGTCGTATTTTCTATTAAAAATCCGTCCGAATTTACGTTTTATGTTTATGTCATTCGTTTGCGTAGTTGCCTCTGGTGATTCAGGTTGTCAACTTTCGACGATAACTACATACTTTCAAACAGTTGGACCAACCTACTTATCTACAAGAAAACGTTAATATTTTTAATTTATCTTAAGAAAATATCTGACACAGAGGCCCAACTAAAATATCTTTAAGCATATTTAGAAAACTGTCCAACACAGTTTCATCAACTTCGTCATACATTTGGCCACGTTTTACCATTACACGTGAAACAAAACTTAAACAAACAACTTACGTCAACTTTGATCCCTTCCAGTTTATAGGCGTGTTTCGGGGGATCATACTTGGGCATGAACCGGTAGAACTCTTCATTGTCTCTGTACCATTTAACGGAATACAGGTTGTCTTCACCCAGCTCGTAGTCGCATTCAAACTGGGCAGGTTGCCCTCGCACTCTGTATGTGGGGACTGATACTCGGACTATCTTCAGCAGTAGAGACTCTGAAACAAAGAGATGATACTTAAAAAAAATATACAAATGAGCATCGTATATTTATAGGTTGATATTTTGCATATATAATAGTTACTAGCCGCGCCCCGCAGTTTAACCCGCGTAAGTCTCGATCCAGTAAGAATATCGCTATAAAAAGTATAATATATCCTACCCCAGATCATGGTCTACCCATGTGCCAAATTTCATCTAAATCCATTGAGCCGTTTTAGCATGAAAGCGTAACAAACAAACAAACAAACAAACTCAATTTTGAATTTATAATATTGGTTAGGATGTTCTATTTGCAATGCGATTCTAGCTGACGTTAAGCACCCCGAGACGATCAATTACAATTGTCAATTGTACCTATGTGTTTTTCTATTTTAATCAACTACTGTATCCATCATCATCTGCCTAGCCTTTTCCCAACTATATTGGGGTCGGCTACCAGTCTTACCGGATACAGCTGAATACCAGTATTTTACATGGAGCGACTGCCTATCTGACCTCCACAACCCAGTTACTGGGTAACACGATACCCCTTGGTAAGACTGGTTGTCAGACTTTCGAGCTTCTGACGACCCGTAACGACTGCCAAAGATCTACAAATGCCAGCCGGGATCAGCGGCTTAACGTGCTTTCCGAGGAGGGGTTTTGGTATGTAAAGAGAACCGGGGCAAGCGTAGCTTAACTACTGTATCCATACCGTACTAAAATCACTAGGAAGTGGTAGACAGGAACTGTCGTCCATAATTCTGACATTCAGAAAATCCTAATATAAATAAATGGCTTTTGATTTTGATTTTTCGTTTAGTTCCATTGTCTTGCAATGTTGAACTAGATATTAGTTGCATAAAGTTGTGGAAACCACGGCTACTATTTTGCAACATTTCACTTGAGTAGGTAAACCATATAAATGCCCATCCATAAGAACATAATAACGTGATTTAGATGTTTTAGCCAGTCTTCAATCTTCCTACCGTATATCGTCCGAAAATATAAGGGACCTGATAATGTGAAAGCGTTACCCCCATCCATCTACAAAATGGGATTCCATTTGTGTGCTAAGAAAAGAAAACAAAATTCAGCAAGTTTTTTGCAAGAAAGTATTGCGACATTTTACGTTTTAATACGTAATAGCTGACGTTTTCAAAATAAAATGTGTACATTACAACATAAGACACGTATTTCTTTGAACCTAAAGGTTTGTCCTATTTTCTAACATAGGAGTTAATATTTTATTGCATTGCAAAGCACCACAGCCTTTTATGACGGCTTGTAAGTTTTATTTCTAAGGACGTTTCGAAGCAGTCTCGATTATTTTCGGATCTCGGAGACTCTAGTCGCCACTGTTTCAGGTTTATCAACTTTTGCTATTCAGTCAGTACGAATACTGATGAGACGGGTCATACAGCCATAACATACAGATAATTTATAAATAAGAGGGTTTATTTATAAACATTGCTTAAAGTTAAGAAACGATTAGCGACTGGTTAACCATATAATTTTGACGTTACGTTTATAAATAAAGGGGGTATAATTATGGTCCATGTATTTTGTGTAAATATCAAAGAAAAAAGAAAAAACAAATATTTAGGACGATATCAATTTTAGTCATCGTAATATATTACTGTAGCTTGATAGCAATTTCGGCCAAAATAACGACATTCTCTTGACAGAAGCGACACACTTTAGTCTGTCTGATTAGAATCAGATAGACTTACGATATGTAATAAGGTGTCATTACCAGAATATTAAATACTACTACGTAAGCAAAGATCTAATATCATGTGGTTTTACTTGAATAAAATACCATAACAAAATCGAATTATCAAAGGAAGATGTTTCTTAAACACGTCAGAAAACTTGACATACGAGTTTCTGTCAAAATGTTAAGAGCGTGCATTCAAAAAGTTGGCAACGTCGCAAATAGCTGTCAAATATTTACCTGTTTTATGAATTTGTTCATATAAAACAAATATATGGAAATATGAAATATCGCTAACTAGTGAACTATTAAAATATTAATAACGAATTGCAATTATAACACTGTATTTGATGTTGTAACCGTTTTAGGTATAAAAATGTTGGATTTGGAAAATGTACAAATACTTTTTTACATCTAAAACTAAATATTCTGTGTTACGGTATTAATTATTGCATTTCATAATCAATATGTTAGTTCACTAGTTAGCGATATTTCATATTTCCATAAAGTAAAATTGCCAACCGAAATATTTGACAGCTATTAGCGGCGTTGCCCACTTTCATAATGCACGCTCTTAACCGTGCCTGTAAGACACAGCCTACACAACTATTAACACGTAGAGTATAACAATATCGTGGCCGGCTCGACGGCCGTAAGGCAGTATAGTGGCAAACTGCCAGTCCATTGCACAATGATGGTCGTCTGTTGCGACAGTTACGCCCTGTGTACGATGGTGGACAGTGATTGTTATACGGTATGTGTGTTGTTGACAGGTACTGTGCACAAAACAGGTCGCCTACTCGCCAGTAGTGATTACAATAGCACGCATTTTTATTTATTTAAATATAAACAGGTTCCTAATATGTAATTACAATCCAGCCCTTAAGATGATGATTATGAATGAAGATGAGAATGCTACGCAAATGGATAGAATAAGAAATGAGTGCAGAAGAAGTCTGAAAATGACACCGGTGCGCGGTGACTGAATAGTTGTGTGGAAATATCGGTTGACATGGCATGTGCGAAGGAATGAGGAAAATGTAGTGAAGAAAGTTTTGAGTATGAATGTGGATGGCTATAAGAGTAGGGGAAGACCAAAGAAACGATGGATGGACTGTGTGTATGATGATATGAAACCCCGGGTAACTACCGAGATGAAGACTACTAGATAAGTATGGGAATAAAAGACATGTTGCGTCGACCACAAATAAATTGAGATAAGGACAGGAGAATGATGATTAGTCTAGCCCATAACAATAATAAACAATTTTAATTTAACTTATGGCAAATTTCTATAATAAAATTGTACGCGATCAGCACATATAAATCGCCTTTAATAATAATAATCATTTTAGTCAAGTTACAAGACGCATAGTGTTAGTAACAATATACTTACAAACTATGTCAGCAAAACGTTAAAACAGAAAAAATATTTAACATCACTGCTGCAAGGTGACTGGCCCAGCCGATACGCTGCAGCAGTGGTTCACAAACGCACAATCCAGCCTGCTTGCTACTACAGGATGCTGTTGGTGCTGCTCCGCACCCTACCTACTAATCAGAGATGCGCACCGCTTCCGCATCACAGTGTAGAAGCAATCAAAGCGAGCTTCAGCAAACATTTAAAAGCTGGCAATGTCATCATTGTTGTAGAATAATGACAATGACAGCTTTCGATCGCGGTTTGGATGTACTGATCCCTTTCAGTTTTTTTGTGAAATTAGCCCTTAATTTTTTACGAATGATTTTAAAACTAGTACAGTCTCAATTGGTACTTTACACGTGTCCGTTCCATTTTCTTAGAGTCTGTTATAATAATTAAAATACTTTGTTCGTGTGCTATCTGTGACTCATTGTCACTATTATTTCTAGTACCTGTGTGATGAGAAAAGATTGTGATCAGGTCTTATCTAAGCTTGTCTTAGGTTATGGCAATAAAAATGAAAATTGCCTGCGTCGGGCAAGTTTAATTCTTGCTTGCATACTAAACTGTTTTGCTGCGTATACCTGTACTTATTTATTATTTTTAAAATTCTTTTAATATAATATTTATGTAATTTCCAAACATGAAATAAACATCATAATAGTATGTATGATGAAATTATTGGTCAACTGATTTCAATATCACCATTTATTTGTCCTATAAAAGTCTTTATTAATTTAAATATTTATGGTGTATTTGAAATTTATTCTTCAGTTCAACTTTATACCTAGAGTATGTAAGTACTGAGACCGAACAACTAACCTCAGAAAAGGGTATAAAATTCTAAGAATTGTTAGGTCATATCACAGACCAATTAAACAAGTTTATCGACATCCTGAATATAAAGATAGTAATATTTTACCATACGCAGACAAAACAAACATTCTTTTTATGCTTAAATCTACTAAAATCATCATCAAATCATGTACTTCGCAAAACTAAAATGGTATGAAATTATTCAATAAGATTAATAATAAAATGACAGCAGCTGTCATTTGTTTTCGTTTTGATCTGTATTCGTAAATTGAATGGATCTCTCGTTATTAATGCAGTGACAGCATATCAGTTAATCGATTTACTATATTTTGTTTAGTTAATAAAAAATATGAAATCATGTTGCGGCATTTTTTTATATAAAAAATATTTTAAAATGAACTTGTCGTAACACTGAAAAAAACAATAAGATAAAATTATTTATAAATATTTCAAAAAGATATGTATTGTATCGATTCTAAAAAGAAAGTATTGCACTACTGCTACGCGACAGTTGGCTACACGACTACGCGAATTCGTGACTACGTGACTAGATGACTACGCTGCTACGCGACTACGTTTTTACGCGAATACGCTGCTACGTGACTACGCTGCTACGCGTCTACTCTGCTACGCGACTACGCTGCTACGCGACTATGCTGCTACGGCATTCAGGTTATTGCAAAATTCAAATTATAATAATACCGTTAACTGGCAATATATAAAAGGCCATCGGTATTCTCTAACAAAAGTAAGTACAGTATGCCGTATGGTTAGTATGCTGTGTATAATCTAATCTCTA
This sequence comes from Atethmia centrago, assembly GCA_905333075.3. Classification (NCBI taxonomy): domain Eukaryota; kingdom Metazoa; phylum Arthropoda; class Insecta; order Lepidoptera; family Noctuidae; genus Atethmia; species Atethmia centrago. The sequence goes on along the minus strand of HG995374.1, from coordinate 19,946,133 downwards.
CCGACAATTTGCCAAAATTGTGAAAACGTAACTTTTATTTCATACATCCATAATACCATATTTTTATGTATGAAGGAAAGGCATACGTTATCGGTCAGGATAACAGGTCATGCATAAACGTTTATACCGACAACCATTAAAAAAAAAATATTTGGTAGCAGCAACCATACTTACATGCAAACAAAATCGTCCAATTGCACGTCATATTAAATCAAACAACAAATTCATATTGTCGTATGAACATAAATGGAATCTAAAAACCGCAGAAATGTCGTTAATCCAATAGAAGACAGTTCTTGTAATACTTTCGATATTTCTTCACTATTATTGTAGACGTTCTTGAATAGAGTAAATATCATAGCTCAAATTTTGGGACAAGCATGGCCTTTTAAATGACAAGGGTTTTGTCTGGCCAGTCCAAATATTTTTTGGCAAAGGTTTTTGGCAACGCAACAGCTCGGTTGTATGGATAAAAAGTGACTAAGTGAGACTGATACACATACATAATCAGCCTATAATGTTCCCACTGCTGGGACTCAGGCCTCCTCTCTGTGAGTGGACACCCGCACTGGGTCCGCGTGGTGGATTACGGCCCAGGGAGTGGGCCGTAATCCACCACGCGGGCCCACCACGCGGGTCCACTCACAGAGAGGAGGCCTGAGTCACATGTCTTCGAATTTTTGGTACTAGAACATGCCGGTTTCCTCACGATGTTTTCCTTCACCATTTTGAGAACAGTGGTGATGAAATACTTTACACAAAGTAAAGCGCCTATCTGGGTTCGAACCTACGATCTACAACTCATAAGTCGCAGCCGTTACCACTGGGCCACCACTGCTTTCTGCTCTGATACACATAATATGACAACGGCAGATGTACGTAACAAAATTATACTTCAAGCAGCAATTTTCAAGTATGATTCTCTCGAGTTGGAACGAGCTTTGTGATATTAACATGCACATAATATCTTCGTGAAAACACTAGCAAGTTATATCAGCCAGCGCTATCAAGCTTAGTAGCCGAGCTGGCTGTTAAAGATTCTCTAATGAAACCATTTATAAAGTGCCAAAAGGAAAAGCACAAAATAAAAAAGCGCAATTAAAGGATAGAAGTAAATGAATAGCAAATAAGCCCTTAGTACAACAATCGTCAGCAGATCAAGTTACCACAAACTGTCAAATGTTGTCATTCGATTTTAAACTTAACCATCAATTCTAATTTTATGTAAATTATGACGTTCAAAAGTTACTTCACATGTAAGTAACTTTTGAACCTATTTGAAATACATAACTTGATTTTGACTTTCAAAATTTTAAGGTTTAAAATCATTTGGACAAATTTGACAGTTTGTGGTAGTAGGTAACTTGATGTGCTGGCAACTTTACATAGTGCCAAAATACAAAAAAAAATAACAGCATATTAAAAGTAGAAATGATAGTCATGACTATAGCATACTTAAATTCAAATAAAGAACAAAATGCGGTGTGGGTCTCAATGTTGCACCACATGGGAGTCCAGCTCCGCATGAGTCAGGCAAATACCTAACTACAGCATAAGCATTATCAGCCTATAGTGTTCCTAATACTGGGACACAGGCCTCCTCTCTGTGAGAGGGAGTGGGCCGTAATCCACTACGTGGGCCCAGTGCGGGTTGGTAGATGACATATGTCTTCGAATTTTAGGTTCTAGGCCATGCCGGTTTCCTCACGTAGTTTTCCTTCACCGTTTTGAGAGCAGTGGTGATGAAATAATTTCCAAAAAATAAAACCTTTCAGGGTTCGAACCTATGACCTCCCATTTGCAAGTCGCGACCCTTACCACTGGGCCACCACTGCTACCTGCAGATCACTACCTAAATAGATCGAAACGAAGATTATGGAAAAATCCACTCACACATTGACTTTGTTTGTTTTACTCGTATTATTTTTAGTGGCCGTGGAAAGTGACGAAATAAAACACGAGAATACCTCACATGACAGATGTAGGTACATGAATGAGGCCAGAGCGTTACACATCACCGTTTGGCAGTTATTCATCTGTTACCAAGAAAAAGTCAAAGTCAAATCATTTATTTCTAGAAGGCCATTTAAGGCACTTTTGAGCGTCAAAATTTACAAGAACGTATGGAAAAGAATGGGCAAGAAGCTCCATAGTTACTACTCAACTAAGTAAAAGAGTCACAAAACGCTACAGCAAGCACAACCGCGGCAAAAACAAGTGTTAAATAAGTATAAATCGTTGACAACAGCAGTTCAAGCCAGCACGCACGCCTCGCACCTCCCTATAACTAACTTAGCAAAGTTTGCTATCAACTCCTAACTGCCCTCGTCCAACCCTTGATTTATAAATTAGCTGTCGTCTACGCGTTAAATCGCTAACTATTTGATTTGTTATCTTCTGTTCATAATTCTGAATTTACGTGTGTTTAATAGTTTTGTGTTTGCTTTAAATTAGGCATGTATTTCTTGAGCATAGAATTCGCATCTGTGTATAATTATTATCTTGTGTGTATAGTTGTTAGCTTAGTAAACAAACATGCATTGTGTTTTCATAAATTATTAAGCAGCTAATAAATTTCCCGCAATCCTCGCAAGCGCTACTCCTGGGCATGGAGTCCAGGGTTCGATTCCCAGGTCGGGCAAAGTGTCATTGGGTTTTCCATTAGGAATTTCTCAATAGCAACCCGGAGTCTGAATGTGTGCCCGGTTATGGCAATAGACTCACCCACTATTACATGGGACTTGCTATAACTGACGAAATTTAGGTGTACTTTAGGTACACCTCTACAGAAAACATTTTCATTAGTTTTCTTGAAAAATTTTCATTACTTTTCTTGAGATGGTCAAAGTTGACGTCCTTACGTCAACTTTGACCCCATATAGAAATGTCGTTTTCTGGCAGTCTCGCGAATTGCTCTTATAAATTGTGCAATGTTATAAAGATTTTGGCTGTTCCCTAGTACTCGTACATACATACCGTCCACTATGAAGGAAATTTTAAATTGGTTTTAACCTGTAGCTTTGTCACTGAAACATTGAAATATGACTTATTTCTACATAATAATTCTCTGTCATTAGGCACCGTTTCATATTCCCCAACCTACCTTCAACATTTTAGGCAGACGATTTTCATTTAGGTATGCGAAAAGTTTTAAACAGAATTATTATTAAAATACTTTCCGTATTCTACATAGTTTCATTAATTACCATGTTTTTAAACTTGTTACCGAACAGGATGGCGGGGCAGAATAAAAAAGTAGTTAGCAAGGCGAAGGAGACAGAAACCTTCCAACTTACGTAAGCAAGATGTATGGAAAGTCTAAAAGTTAGACGTCTGAAATATTAATTCCAGAACCAAATAACGATCCCGGGGCTTTAATAAAATATTATAATTTTGTACGAGACGAAAGAGAGATTCGTTTTGCAAATATATCCATCTCGCTTTATTTCCCTAGAGGTAAGCAAACTGGACTTTACAACAATCATTCGGGACTAACAGAAGCGAGACCTTGTTTAACCGAAACAAAGTTGTACTGTTTAATCTTTCAAAGTCTCGCCCTCAACTTGGTGATACCAAGACGTCACTAAGGTAACTTTATTGTTTAAAGTCAGTTAATTAGTGGGAGGTAGCTTTGTCGTGCTCATTCGCTAGTTTTCTTTACACTTTTAACAACGTTTAAGTACAACTGCAGTGCAGCACGATTGTAACGTTAAAGATTTTATGGATACCACTGGCTCGGAAATGGAAATTATTTCTTACTTGAATTAACATTGCACGTAGCACGAACAAAGTTAAGGCTGAAATCAAGGGAAGTATCATAGTAACCTAATTTAGTGAGTTAATAAATTAAGGTGGTACATCGATTCTGAACTCTTTCTTGTAGGAAGAGGAAGACTTTTCCCGCGCCTCGTTCGGAGGACATCTTAACTTTCTATAGGTCGCAGGAGGGTCATAAGTTCCCGTGGTTTATGGCTGTACACCCTGACTTCGTGGCCGTAGTAGTGGGATTGTGGCTGTAATCCCGGATGAGACTCGAAATGATTTTTAATTCATTATGGTAATAAAGTAGCTCTTTTATTAAGGTACCCCTGTTGGGTTTGTTGGGAAATGAAACACAGTGTTTTAATATTATCTTCTTTGTACCATTATTTAATCTATTAACCCCCAAATTAAGCAACATCTTAGCTGTGTATGAAAGACGTGGATAATTAACAATGAAACTCCTGAACTTAATTTCATTGAGTTTAGATACTTCAAATATTTAGCAATGAATAGTCGGCGACTACTTTGAGAAAATCACTAAATGATAACCCTTTCGTAGTTTCAAGGTTTACAGTGCCCAAACAAACTTGGAAGACTGTTTTATTTACTTATACTTGATTTAATAGGTACAGAAAAATACTTAAATCGAGCGTTTCAGTCTCGAGCGATTGCTTTGGATTAAGTAGGTATTTCTATAGGTAGAGGATAAAGGTTTTCAAGGTTGTTTTCTTTACAAATTTATCCTAATGTTGGCTCGAGTATGTTGCTTAGCTGTTACTCCTAAAAAAATAAATTCAGCCTTTAGACCAAAATATTCGTTCGTCAAGGTTGACGGTATCTCTATAATTAGGTTGCGATAATCATAAAAAACGTTATATCGAGATTGTGCTTGATGTAAGAAAGGACAACTATTAGATAAGTATAGAAGGAAAAGACATGTTGCACCGACCCCAAATAAATTGGGATAAGGGCAGGAGAATGATCGAGATCGAGATCGATGTAGTTCTAAAATATTTTATTATGTGTGGAGGGGCTCGTGGCTAACTAATAACAGCCGCACGGGTCGGGTCGAAGGTTAAGTTACGTTTGCCGCGGTGGGTTCGTGGATGGGTGACCATTCATTACATATTGAGACCCCTTCAAGGTCAAGCACGGCTCTGATGCATAAAAGCATATTCTGTTTGGCCCCAAAAATATATAATAAGGTCCCAACACCCCTGAAACAGCTGCCCACTAGGTTGTTAAATTGCATTTTAAAAAAATCTTATAACCAAATGCTACTACAGCTTATCAGAGTTTCTAAATGAGTGAAATTAGGTAAATATAAGCACATTATTGCGACATTTCTCCTATTTACTAATGGTAAATAGACTGTTGTATGGTAGTTAGTTAAACTGTTTCTAAACTGATGTATTGATAATGTAGTTAGGCATACGCACGGTAACACTAACTTCTGTATTTTTGTACGCAAAACAAGTAGCTCCTTTTTATTATTATTTAATTCCATCCACAATGCACATCTATTCTACTTACTCATGTTTTTACAAAATAAAAATATTTTTACCTTTATCATCGTGCCGTTCGTTAAGCCGTTGGGCCCTGCTGTCATTCGTAGTTATTTCACTCAGAAGCCTGAAAGTCTGAGAACAAGTCTTACCAAGCGGTATTTTCTAGTAACTGGGTTGTGCAGGTCAGATAGGCAGTTGCTCCATGTAAAATACTGGTATTCAGCTGCATCCGGTTAGACTGGAAGCTTACCCTAACATAGTTGGGAAAAGGCGAGGCAGATTGATATTATAAAATGGAGTCATAGGGGAAAACCACAATAAAGCTGAATAGATTTCTTAAGGTTGATAATTGGGTCTTACACCCATTTTTGAAAAGTGTCTTACTTAAATTCTATAGTGCTAATAAGCCCCAAAAAAAATCACAAAAATTTTATTCAATCGATAAGTGCCATAAAAATGCATATAAATTTTACATTTTCAAATTTCGCGCGTAGTTTGACGAAAACGCTGGACGCAGTGGACGCCATGTTGCTGTGTGGTCATGACGTCACTTGACTATGCGCTGATCTATTATTTAACTATCGGTTGACAGTTGAAACGTTTTAGTTTATTAGCGGTATGACGTAATAACATGGCGGCTACTATTTCATGGTGTTTTTTAACAGATTAGAAAAACTGCAAAAGTTGAATTGAATTTTAAAATTTATTTTGTTATTTTATGAACTAAAAGTAACATTTTCCGACTCCTTTTTGCCTAAACTATCTCAATAATCTATTTATAGACTTTTTCTCGTATATAGTAAAATTCCCTATTGCTGAAACTTTTAGGGTATTTAGAAGCACCGGCAAGATGATCAGACGCAATCAAGAAGGCTGCTGGAGGCAGCATTTACCTAATGGTCGACACCGTAGAAGGCAGTATAACTTGGAAATGCGTCATATGTGATCGCGATCCTCAGTATTGAGGGAACGATGAAAAAGAGAAAAGAGATAAGTATCTTTACCTACATAAGTAACTAAATAGAAGCGAATGCAATGGCGAGAAACAGCTTAAGACGCTGACAACACCTAAACCGCGGTCACTGTCAGACTACATAGAAAAGAAAGAGAAGCGCGATGACGCAACGCTTGTAATTTATTGCAAATTATGAATCAATTATCTAGTTACTTTAAATTGAGTTGAATAATTGAAAATAAAAAACAACCAAGTTCTGCATTCAAATAAGACGTTCTTGTTATTAATTAAATACGTTACGACGTATGTTAATATTTAATGCAGATATTTTGGATTAGAACTCAAGGTAAAAGGTTAGTTTAACGTTAGTTTGTATCAAGTTTCTTTTTTTTTTCAAAACGTGTTTTGGTAACAACCAAGTTCTGGGAAATATGTTCAAAATTAACATATCTTTTTTCCGCTACCACAAAATATACAGATTTGGCAATTTTTTTTTCTTAAGAGTAGCCTATTTTGGTCAATTTGGTCTTGTCAGCGCCTTAATAGCTGCACTTATAAGTCATATTTTAGATCGTTTAAATAGCGGGCAATTTATTTCATCCGCATAAGATTTAAACTAAGATTGCCATCAAGTTTGAGTCAACTTCAGAATTCATAACATAGTATAACATCACGCCTGAATTCCCCGAATCTAGGGTTAGGCAGAGGGTACATATACTACACCCACATTTCACCAGTTACTGTTCAGTAGAGCAGTGGTGGCCCGGTGTCAACGGCTGCGACTTACGAGCTGTAGTTGTAACCTACCCCAGGTTTGAACCCGGACAGGCGCTTTACTGTGTGTAAATTATTTCATCACCACTGCTTTCAAAACGGCGAAGGAAAACATCGTGAGGAAACCGGCATGTCTTGGAACCAAAAATTCGAAGATATGTGACATCCACCAACCCTCACTGGACCCGCGTGGTGGATTACGGCCCACTCCCTCCCACAGAGAAGAGGCCAGTGTGAGCATGCAGCAGTGGGAACATTATAGGCTGATTATGTATGTTTAAGTTCAATGTAATAGGGGGCAAGCCTATTGTCATCAACCGGGCACAAACTCCGGGCTATTACTGAGAAATTCCTGAAGGTTAAACCCTGAACATTTTCAAGAATTCATCCCCTTAAACTATAGCAAGAAATAAATATTGAAAAAGAAAACTCACATCCTTGTAGATCTCAGACTGTAAACAGTAATGTACTATTATACATTGTTTACAATTGTAACTGAACCAACCCTAAAAAAACCCAACCTACAAAAATAAGACTCAAAAACTTTTGGAATTGTTAACAACGTTGTTAGGTTGAATCTAACGACCTAATCGAAGTCCGTTTATTTTTATTCCTAGAATCTACCTGTCTTCTATTAACAGTAATCACACAAAGTCGTCATCCTGTGAAGCCAATATAATCAACATTAAACCGTTTTGCTACTGTATAAAGCCGCCCTGTAATATCTTTGAGCTAATTCAAGACTACCCTGCCTGACTTGTCAAGTAGTTCACGTAAATAGGGGATCATAAGCTTCAGAACCTATTTTACTAAGTATAAATAAATTATTAACCAGTTCTCTGAATAGCTTAGTAGATAATAGATTAGTTTGAGTGAACCTTTTGATGTTTTTTCTTGCTTTTTAGTGTTCAATTTTATAATAAAGTTTCGTGGCTTTTTTTCGTATTTTTTAAGAGCTGTGTGATCCATCTATGAAGACTTACTGGTTTTAATGTTGACTTGGTAACCAAAAGGTAAAACATAAGTTTAGTCATTTGAATAACTATGAACGAAGAATTTACTTCCGTATAAATATCTATCATATTACGCCTCGTTGAAGGTGCTTTGTGATGTAGATACCCTAAACTAGCAACTATAGTTTTATAACAAAGGAAAAAATTTAGTCGTTATCGGAATGGAAGAGTAGAATTTAAACTCCGTATGAATCTCCAATCTCCACTCAAATATATTTATAAAGACATGTCTGATGGTGTTGTTATCATTTGAAAATCTAATAGAAGCGCGATGAGGTCGTGTGTGACTTTTTTTTTTTGGGTGTGCAATTATCAAATAACTTCTGCGACTAAAACCCACGTACCCAGTACCCCGTATTCCTTCCGTTGCCTGTGTTGCCAGGGGCCTCGGTGACCCTTTTGGACTTCCACGCGATCCCGGCAGGCATCGGCACTAGTGAACCCCTACACAGGTGCTGACATCTCTTTGAGGCGCGCGTGGAAACAACGCGCCGTCGACCCGGGCCTGGTCCTTATCGGACGGCAGGCTACCCATTGCTCACCGTCCGCAATCCCGTGCCTACGGTGGCTGGAAATCCGCCCGGGATTCCCAACGCCAAGGGTGTCTTCTGCGGCGGCTAGGGGTGAGAGGGTGCGAAATTTGCCTTACCCTCAACTGTCCCGAATCCTCCTTCGCGAGCATTATTGCTTCGCAGAAGGAGGTGACGGCTGCCCATACCCTCTCGCTTCATACTATGGCCTGAACCAGGGCCGGACGCGAGAGATCTCTGTCGCCAATCGCCTCCACGAGGATACAGCGGTGCTCTGCCCAAGCCGGCCAGACCTCCACCGTGTCCTCCGGGTGATCCAAACAGTGGTGACACCCGGGCGTTTCCTCCCGCCTTATCCGACACAGGAACCTCCCGAAGCTGCCGAGTCCGGTGAGGACCTGCCACTCCTCAAAGAGGGGACTTATCGCCGCAATTGTGGCGTGCCCAGCACTGGGTTGCAACAATCGCACTCTCCATGTCACCATGAGATCCCGCCCGAGCTCTGTCCGCTGTCCCGCGATTTCTCGCGGCAGTGGAGTTACGCCTGCTCGCGCCACTCCCTTGCGTGCGCGAGGACGGCATGAATGACTTGAACATCAGATCAGTATAAATATTGATATAGGTAATCCTAGAAAAAAGCTACATACAATGTAGGTATGTAGGTTCATGCCAACATTGCCGACAGAATTTACTTTTTAACAGTTCTTTACCTACAAACTTGTTCAAGTCTAAAAAACAAATAAGAAACTTATTCAGTCCACTCCTGCAATACTTTTCAAAGTAGAAAAATATTTTTCCGACTAAGTGTTCAACACCAACTTTTCAAACAAAATTGAACAGTAGATAGGTAGAAACTACTTAACCCTACGCACCGAAAACATGACAAACTTTTTGTACCAACTTTTAACAATTAAAAAAACAACTGTTTATATCCCACAGAAAAATATTAAAAACAACCAAGTAGGTTATATCAACTTTCTGTTCCTCGACGGTGGAATATCGACCTGTCACAACTTATTTACAGCTATTTTAACTTCGCTGTGCCGGAGTACAAATAGACCACTCCATCAATTCTCGGGGGAGACGTAAAAGTGACTAACGGGTTGAATCAGAAGCGTGGATTCAAGTAGGTAATCACTAACCACCAATAAGGATTTTTTAAACATCAGTAGGGTAGTACATAGGTATGTCGAACATAATTATTTTGATTTGACCTGTTAAGACGCTGACAACACCTAAACCGCGGTCACTGTCAGATTGCATAGAAAAGAAAGAGAAGTGCGATGACACAACGCTTGTAATATATTGCAAAATATGAAGCAATTATCTATTTACTCAAAATTGAGTTGAGTAATCGAAAATAAAAAACAACCAAGTTCTGTATTGAAATAAGACGTTCTTGTTATTATTTAAATACATAAAGTATAACATAACGTATATTTAATACAGATATTTTGGATTAGAACCCAAGGTAAGAGGTTAGTTTAACGTTAGTTTGTATCGAATGTTTTTTTTCAAAACTTGTTTTGGTAACAACCAAGTTCTGGGAAATATGTTCAAAATTAACATATCCTTTTTCCGCTACCACAAACTATACGGATTTGGTAATTTATTTTCTTATGAGAAGCCTATTTTGGTCAATTGGGTCTTGTCAGCGCCTTAAACCCCGCGCGACACCGATTCGGAGTCAAACAATAGAAAATCAATTGTGTCTCATTAGCTGTCCTTGACCAATTAATATCAAAATATTTTCGACACGAAAAGAAGAAGTAAGGATTAATTATACAGACACTATTATGTTGCAATTTTTGTGTCTTACCCAGTACGTGGGCTGCGAAGGTCAGATTATAATCAGTCGCTTCATGTAAGCTACCCCCTCCTCCTCCTACTGGTATTTAGTGGCATTTTGTTAGACTGGAAGTGAAAAAGGCAAAAGCACGAGGAACGATAATGATGAACGAGGATTTATCAAGCAAATATGTAAAAGTAGCTATAAATACAGTAATAGGCTTGTGAAGGTCAGATTATAATCAGTCGCTTCGTGTAAAGTTCTGATTTCAGTTGCATTCGGTAAGACTGGAGGCCACATAGCTAAAGAAAAAAAATGTAAATTAAAAAAATAAAAAACCCGACTGCGTTTTTTCTTTTTTAAAGTTCGCCTTTTGGCGAACTTTAAAAAAGATGGAAACAGGATTTATATAACTTAATACTATAAACAATCTCATGCAGTCGGGGCAATAGGTTTTTATTGTTAAATTTAAGAAGATGCCTCCGACTGCAAGTTCACCTTTTATGCAGTCGGATTTTTATTTTTTGCATTTACCTTTTTTATTTTACACTTTTTAGTTATGATTATAAGACGGTGAATTAAGATATTTAACCACTTATAATCGGGTGATAAGGTCTTACTCACTCACTCCAAAAGTTTGGGATAGGTTTTTTTATAATTTCTCAATCCAAATTACATTTAAACAATTTGTCTTTATTTTTGTAATAACCTTTTAAAACCCTTCGGTTTGATACCCCCACTCAATAAGTATGGGAGTTTTTTTTTAAACACATTTTGGCGCCAATGACTATTGCGCAATAAAAACGAATCTAAAGACATATTATTCATCAAAATCGGTTCAACCGTTTCGCAGTTACGAGGGAACATATGAACGGATGGACCATATGAACATATGAACGGGTGCCCATTTATCAAGCAAACGTGTAAAGTAGCCAAAATTATGATTAAATTCATCAATAATATTAGAGTCCATCTCCAATGATTGAAGAGATATAAGATCAAGGCATGGAAAGAACTGGGTAAGGTGAAAAACACCGCCAGTAATGGACGAACGATGGAGCCGGAGATGGAGAGAGATGGATGGACTATGTTCAAAACTGTACGTCCATTGACCATGATTATATCTTGCTACGTCCATAAAGCCTATTGACTTGATTGACTCAAAGACCTACTTTATTTATTTCGAGTGCGCGTCTCCATTTTAAGGAAATTTCTCGCCGACTGATTGACACTTCACGTGACCAGAGGGATGGCTCGTTCTTTGGTCAAATAATTAGCATTGCCATTCAACGTGGCAATGCTGTCAGTCTTTTGGGCACGTTTCCGGATGAAAGCGATGCGGACGAGTTTTCGACGCCTAGACACCTAAGTGTTTTTTTTTTATATTTAGTTACTAGTTTAATTTAGTATAACACATAAACACACACACATAACATCACGCCTTGTTTCCCGAAGGGTTGGGCAGAGGTGTACACCCACATTTCGCCAGTTTTGTTTTTAAGTCCCATTTAATAGGGGGCGAGCCTATTGCCATCAACTGGGCACAAATCCAGACTCCGGGCTACCTAGTGTAAATATTTAGTAGCATCAATATTACAATTACCTATATACTCTAGGTTATATTCGTTTTAAAGTTATTATAGAATAGTACACAAATAAATAAAATTTGATTTATGATGTATGAAATACCAGTAAGAATCACCAGAATATGAGGATGGTACTCAAGGAATTCTTTCCAGATATGTGTTTTTTTTTTTGAAGAGCTAGTACGGTACCTATTAGATATATTAGCTCTGCTTTAAAGCTCCAAAATACTACTGAAATAGCCGTCGTCGCAACAGCTATTTAAGGCTATTTCGCGGTGAAAATGTGGCTTAATTTGCGGTAAAGCCCCTCTGGAATCTTAATAAACAACTTTCCAGTAAGTTACAATATACTCGTAGTTGGGAACCCGTTTCCGATAAATTGAATATCGATTATGGAAGACTTCTTAGCCATTTCCATAAAAAAAGAGATACAGTTTGTGTTTTTAAGGCTCAATTTGCTTTTAGCGACCCGGGCCAAGCCTGAATAAATCTAACTGAGAGCCCCTCTAGATAAAAGATATACTGACGGTTTAATTGAGGGGTTTGTTTTTCAGCTGGCTATGAAAAGGCCACTTTAGTTTTATAAAAGTTTCCTTTCAATACTCAAGATTCTTCATTAAGCTCGTTGCCCACAACAACTGGAACAGGATAATTATTTATCCACCGATTTAAAATGTCAATCCTAATCTTACCAGAAGTAAAAGTTTCAAGAGAATTTAAATGATTTATTATGGTTGAGAATAAATATCTATCTCTTGATAACCTACTTTAAGGAAGATGTCTTTTTCTTACGATGTCGGTCTAAGATGAATGGCTTTTTATTATAAAGGCTTCCTCGGTCTTCATGAATAATATCTTTATGCAATTTTATTCCTAAATTGAAAATGGAGCTGCATTAAAATATCGTAGCTGTCACCGCCGCTTATTGTCGCCCAGTGTGGGACTCGGGAAATTGTACGTATTCGCTGCAAAATATGGATATAATTGTATAATTCCGGATATACAACGCACTGAAAATTATTTGATTATAGACAAGTTATATTAATAAAAACGCACAGTCCATTCACATAATTGCTATTACCTTTTATAAGTAAACTGATTACTGCCAATAGGACATACATCCTCATTAAGTTTTTAAACAAACAGTTCCATCACATATCACAGAGCTTTATCCCTCCATATATTGCCGTAAGCACTTTACTCACACACGGTTTTAATTAACATTTCAATCGGAGAGTTGGATCGAGTTATAATGAAGCTCACGTAATATTTTGGTAGCGAGCGCGGCGCGGACGACCGGCGTCCTCGACGGTTCACACACGACTGAAGAGAGTTCCCTCTCTCTGTTTGTTCGCGTTCGCAGTTACTCGCCCCTCGCCCATCTGGGGTCACCGCTTACAATTTTCGTGACCTTATGGGGCAAGTCGATAATCGCTTTTACTAATAAATATGACTACTATATTGAGTGAGTCGAGAACATGTTATTATAAATTTAAGTGGAAGTGACAGTTACCAATTTTCTGTTAAAAAAAACTGTCTAGTGTAAGGCTTTTATTTTTTAAGTTTTGTCGTACGATTGCGCGTTACAAACTTATTATTTGAATAGTCTTTGGAAGGCATAAAATGATTTTATAAGGTAACAAAAAGTAAACGTCTATCTTAAATGAAAAAAACATATTTTAGAAGTATTATTTTTCTGTTGAACTCAGAACAGAATACATCAGATTTTTTTTTTTTTTGTAACAAACAAAAGTCACCTTAAAATCAAGTCTTCATAACGTTTTGATAAGGAATATTTAGAACACAATTTCCTTTTTTTTGTATTTGTCGCTGTGGTAATTTATCTGTTAATAACTGCCTCTTTTTTCAATGTTCCAGCCTGATAGTAATCTATCATTTCTTTTTGCCTATTGCGTGTATAAATTGAAATATTAATAAAGAGTATTCAATTATCGTTCGCCAGCCTGTAATTTGTGTTGATTACATTTTCGTTTAATAAATCGTTGTACCTACCTTTTTATGTCTAGTTTGTTTGACTTCTGTCTGAGGTATTTTTGTTTTTCGCCTTTTATGACTTTGGAACATTATGGGAACCCATCAGCCAGCAAAGCGTGTTTTGTTGATATTATCAGAAACATTTTCACTGGATAAACCCATCGATTTCGTTTTTCTGTTGAAGAACTTCAAAGTTTCTTAAGGTAAGTCTAATTAAGTAGGTACTTGTATCAACATTATCATTATCACTAAGCTTTATTTCTTGAAGGTAGTTTTTTCATGTGAAAACATACTTTATCAGTAAGAAGCTTACCTAAGATTTTGACAACATATACAGTCAAAACCGTTTATAACGACTTCGAAGGGACCGTCGGATTACGGTTGTTATAGCCGATAGTCGTTACAACCAAAAACTATGTTATTTAAACAGAAATACTGGGACCTTAATATTTCATCGTAATAACCGATTTTGACTGTAGTTGTTATTTTTGTTTTTGTTTTTTCCATTTAAAGACTGTGCTTCTTTACTTTCCCATAAAAAGTAATAAAGGCACTTTTATTAAACCTGAAAACCCCAAGTTTTTCATTAGAACAAGAGTAGTACCCAAGTTCTAAGGCTATGATCTAACCTAAAGATATACAGGGTCAAATTTTATTAACTAGCTAAACTCCGCGGACATTATGGGTATCGATGTCTAAATACGATAAAACATAAAAAACTGATTTTCTCAACTACTTCAAGTAACTTCACTACTAGGTGAAAAAACATAAAAACATAAAATCTTTTTTTATTTGTTTTATCGTGTATGGTACGTATACCCGAAAACAAATAAAAAACATTTTAAAAAACAAAATCTTTTTTCCTTGTTTTATCGTGTTTTGATATCGATACCCATTAAGGCGCTGACAAGACCCAATTGACCAAGATAGGCTTCTCTTAAGAAAAAATTTGCCAAATCTGTCAGTTTGTGGTAGCGGAAAAAATATATGTTAATTTTGAACATATGTATTTACCAGAACTTGGTTGTCACCAATACACGTTTTGAAAAAACATATCGATACAAACTAACGTAAACTCTTACCTTGAGGTCTAACCCAAAATATCTGTAAATATCAACATACGTTACGTATTTAATTAATAACAAGAAAGTCTTATTTGAATGCAGAACTTGGTTGTTTTTTATTTTCAATTACTCAACTCAATTTTGAGTAAATAGAGAATTGCTTCATATTTTGCAATAAATTACAAGCGTTGTGTCATCGCGCTTCTCTTTCTTTTCTATGCAATCTGACAGTGACCGCGGTTAAAGTGTTGTCAGCGTCTTAACCCATCACGTCTGCGGAGCTTCGCTAGCTAATTTAATATGACCCTGTATATATCTAATTTAAACCAGTCTTACCAACAGGTATCGTGTTACCCAGTGACTGGGTTGTGGAAGTCAGATAGGCAGTCTCCATGTAATATACTGGTATTCAGCTGCATCCGGTTATACTGGTAGCCGACCCCAACGTAGTTGGGAAAAGGCTAGGCAGATGATGATGATATACTCGTATCTAATTTAAAAGAAACGGCTGCTCCGTTCCTTTGATCTGACCAATCTGACCAAAGACGGCACTTTAAAAGAGACTGACCTCTGAGATTGTTTCGGCCGTTCTTCTCAGAGTAGTCATATAGGAAACGCCGACCTCATCTAGTTTTTTTTTTTAACTATGATTATGTGTAAAAGTTTTTTTAACTATGATTATGTATAAAACTTACTTAAATAAAATCATTTCATTTCATTTTAAATTCAGTTATCAGTTACTGCCATAATCTATAGATGATTATGAATAATAAAATAGTAACAAATAATTTTTGTCCGTTTGTCTGTTTATTTAAATGTATGATGTTACGGATTGGCGCAAATACGGCTGAATGGATTTGGACGGAATTTGGCAAACAGATAGTTAATCTATTATTCTATTCAGCGAGGAAATGCCGCCAGCATCCTCTTTACAATGCCTCGAGGGCCTTTTTTAGGTTTAACTTAGTTTTAATTTAATTTAGTTAATGTTAATAATCATCTTGTAATTCGGTTATGTAAATAAAGAATTAGGTTTGAATCTATTAATCTCGGTAGTGCGTTCCCATGGGATATTTTCCAGCATCCACGTGGGTGAAGCCGCAGACAAAACCTAATATTAACATAAAAAGAGAAAGTTACTACGTTTCAACATTTTATCTCACTCGTTCATTTAAATGCGTTATCTTCAAGAAAACCACTTCATTTCCGGACAATGGCTTATTTTCCCATATTAAAGACATCACGCCCACATGTTGTTATTAAAGTAAAATATCATTAGGCTCTCCACAAACGAATCATGTACGACATTTTTTCCTCCTCATCGGATAGGTCGTAACACTTTATCGTTATTGTACGGCCTTATTCGAGAATGGAGTAGCATCATAAAATCATAAACACCTTCAGTTTTCGCGTTATCCCTTACAAATTCCTTGGGGTTGCGTTCAATCGCCGATTATGAATTTGGTGTTCAATACGTGATCTGATTATTCGATCGTCTCTTGTTATTAAACAGTCAGATGTATTGAGATGTTCTCGACTTAGTTCAGATGGTATTGTATGTATTCTGTGTGTGTTAATATTTGAATATGTTGTTTGATGTTTGGGTATATCTATGCCTTTATGGCAAGTATTTTGGATTATAGGAAGTTTGCCAAATTATATAGAAAATCCCTGATATTATGATCATTACATTTTATTTCGTACAATTCTTTTTTAATGTATTCAATAGATGATAAATGATTTTATTTCTCTAAGGATTATTTTATTTAATTTGCTTCTATTTACACTAAGTAGACACTAAATTAAATTACTAACTATATATACAAATGAATACAAAAAACAAAAAGATACTTAGGCGTCAAAGTATTCGTCCGCATCGCTGTCATCCGGAAACGTACCCAGAAGACTGGCAGCATTGCCACGTTGAATGACAATGCTAATTCTTTGGCCAAAGAACGAGCCAGCCTTCTGGTCACGTGAAGTGTCAATCAATCGGCGAGAAATTTCCTTAAAAAGGAGACGCGCACTCGGGCCCCATAACCCGAGCGTTTCGACCCCAAACGGCTCAAAACTGTAGTTTCCTATAAAGTTACAGTATTTGTGCCGCTTGAGGGTCTCAGCAGCTGCAGCAGCTGCGCCAGCACAGCCAGCCGTGCTTGGAACATGAGATGGCGCAAGGGTGTCGACACAGGTTGCGTCCCACACCAGAAGCCTACCCACCTTCCAAGGCAACAACGTCATGAAATTATTTTATTTCAGTAAATAGGTTTGTACAAACAATTTTACACGTCAATCAGATTTTTTAAAACTATGTAGATGAGGTCGGCGTTTCCTATATGACTACTCTGAGAAGAAAGGCCGAAACAAACTCAGAGTTCACAGTCTCATTTAAAGTCTAGCGTAATCTTGGTCAGATCATGTGAAGACCATGTATACCAGGTGTCTGAATTAGTCTTTTGATGAAAGATCTACACAGATTGAGTGGATTGAGTGGTCAGTCAGTGCACGCATTTATCAGTAATTGTGCAGCTTAACTCAGAACTTAAGGAGCGTAACGATTCAACGAACAATACCAAAGAAAGGACATTTGGCTAGGCCGCAAAAAATACTCAAAATGCCAAACCATGTTAAAAACTAACTGAGAATAAAACAAAATTAAGTAAACAAATAGACAAAGGTGGTAATTTGAAATTACACTCGCAGTAGTAGATCATTATGTTATGATACTGTCTATCATAATTGTAGAGAAACATTAACCCGAAAATTGCTCTCCGCACCAGATTCACGGTCACGGTACCTCAGCTCGTAATCAAACATTACAACGAACAATTTTGTATACCGTCCGTGTATATTTGGAGGTTGATTCACAGATAATTACCACTTCATTTTTGTTGATACACTTTGTAAATTTCCTCTCGAAATTGTTGCAATGCAGCTCTTCGTAATGGGGCTAGGGGCACGTCTCTTCTTTGGGTATTACCGGGTGACAACCGGGCACAGGCGGCGTACTCCCAACGCTTTATCACTTAATTTGAATCGTGTCTTGAATTTAGAACACAGGCTGTCCTTAGAATTCGAAAATTGTTAATCTGTTCTGTCTGGATATTCCAAATCCAATCCGAATCGCAATAAACGAAGACCGGCTCTCAAATAAATTTAATAGTCAGTCCTTTGCAGTCGTCAGGTTAAATAAATTCCCATTGAGTCGTTATCTGATAAATTCTAAATAAAAATATTCCGTTCAAATCTTATCTAACGAATGTATCATCTTTGTGAAAAAATATTTTCTTTTATTCGAAATCTTATTAAAATTCACGTGGTAAATGAAAGTCAAATGTAAATGTGGTACCCGTCCGAGCAGTTTTTATTATTCAATCATCAAAATGAGCTCTAACAATAAATCATAAAACGAAAACGCGCATAAGAAACGAAATTTACGATATCTGGCGAGGTAAGCATGCGAAGGATAACTCACAAATTGTTAGAAGACCAATTTTGGTTCGACTTTCGAGTGGAGAGCTCGGTTCCGAACACACGCAGTATGTTCTCTACTTTTATAAAGCGGCTTATTACGTATGCGGTATTCCCAAACGTTCATGAAAATTCATGTACTTATGTATTTAAACAGAGCAAAAACGAGCGTGAGTAGGTTCGTATCTCCTTTGAGAATGATATTCGTGAAAGTAAACCCCCATATTTTTAGTGGGGACGTCGGTAAAATGACAACATTCACCTCCCTCTAAATCAAACATGCATAAATCCAGGCCGCTCCCTTTACGCTATTATGTCAACCGAAGCGATTTATGATCGCATCTAAGAGATTTTCACAGGGGAGAATATCGCCGAGTAAATAGTATTGAGCGTAACTCAACAATATATCTGCCTATGGGTTACCACCAAGCGAAATGCAATCGCAGCGTTTGCGATTTTATTGTGTTTTTGATGTTCCATTTGATCATCTTTGTTATTTGGGCAATACATTATTCTGATTTGAAGCATAAAATCTCACATTTTTATTTTTAACGTTTATTCTTATTGGGTTCTATTTGGAATGTTCATAATATCGATGATAAGGTAGTTTGCTTTTGTTAAGAGGTACAGTCGTCTGCACTGGTAGTTGGATTGTGTACTTATACAATGAGATTAGCGTGTTGGCAAGGCAGTGTCTGATGAGTTTAGGGGACGTGTGTGTAGTCTCGATGTAGTGAACAAGTGCTTATCACGTACAATAATTATTACGGACTAGGTGTCCGACTTGTTCGTAATGTATTTAAACATGAAGGTAAGGAACACAGCCGCTCCTCTATTAATCGCCCGTGGGTGTAGAAATAGGTACATTTCTGTAAATGTTTCAATAAACATTTGGTAATTAGGATTACCGAAAACCCACTCTGATTAAAGTTGAAGAAACTTTGTTAAACAGAATTTTATCTTGAATATAATGTACCAGTTTGGTATTAAATATGTTTGTGAAGAATAAAACAACCATGTTTTGTCTTCGCTGCTATGAATTAATAATACATTACTACCGCGGTCTGTAATGTCTGCAGCGTTTGCTGGCAGCGCTGATTATGGCCGAAAGCGCAGCGTAGCACAACTCCAGGCCAACACAGCGCGGTCAGCATTGCAGCCCTTGATGGACAAGCTGGATTAAAGCCGAGACCGAGGCCTTTATAGCGCGGACAGAAAGGGCTGCAATTATGAACAAGCTTGAAGGCCGAGAGCGTAGCTAAACTAAGCACGAGGCGATCATAGCGTGGCCAGCAACGCAGTCATTGCGGACCAAGACTTGTCTTATCTTGCTTTGCTCAAACAATACGAATAATTTAAATAAAACCAGCTTTTTTCCCCGCGTTTTCTTTTTTTTTCTTTTTATTAGACTATGATGATTGTATTGTCTGTAACTATACCTACAGCCAAATACTGAATAAAGCCATTTTTTCACCTGATTAATTTTGAAACAAAACTCGACAATAATGGATTTTCAACGGAAATTTCTGGTGGCTAAAACTCAGCAGCACGATTTCTAAGACTTTGCTGGCCCCTATTCAAAAAGCGCAGAAAGATCGAATTTGCCTAAAGAAGGTTGTCAAAATAATGACAACCTTCTTTACATAACAATCATTTTTGAGTAAATCAAATTAATTACACCTGTCTTAATTATGTTCGAAACAAAAGAATGCTTGTAAATACAAGCATTCTTTTCGAACATAATTTAGAACTTTGTAGTTATTATACTCTTTGTTTAGAACACAAAAATTATTTACAAAAACTGAAGCTCAGCCGAATTCTCTTGCCAAAATTATTATAAACAATACATATTAACATAGGTACAGCATTAATAACGTTGACAAACGAGTTGTGTATAACACGAGGGCTAATAAAACAAGGTGTTTCGCCTCTGGACGCACCTGGGGCGTCGGTGATGGTAATGTAATTAATGTTCAACCTTTTTATCAACGTGTGCCAGGAAAATTAGATTTTTTGGCATTACGCATTGTGCTCTAATGATTTCGACACTTGAGTTTTGTTTTGGCTGTTATTTTTTTATTACTTCGATTTTTTGGACAAAATTGTTTTGTTTAGAGGTGTTGTCAAGCAGTGGAACGTTGTGTACATACCCAATGCAGATTCACACAACGTGAACGCACAAATTGGTGAATTTGCGCTGAAAACGAAAGTTTTCGGGTTACACATAGTCATTTAGCAGCAGCAAGCATTGGTGGCCCAGGGTAACGGCCACGACTTACGAGTAGGTAGGCTATAGGTTCGAATCCAAGCGTGCACTTAACTTTGTGTTATCAACACTACTCTCAAAACGGTGAAGGAAAATTTCGTGAGGAAATCGGCATGTCCTAGAACCAAAAATTCGAAGACATGTGACTTCCACCAACCCGCACTAGGCTGGCGTGGTGGATTATGGTCCACTCCCTCTCACAGAAAGGAGTCTTGAGTCCCAACAGTGGGAACGTTATAGGCTGATTATAGTCATTTAACGGACCCTATTGAAAAATTGGCTATTTATTTTCAAATATAGTGAAGTCAGCGTGTTCTGAAAACAAACTGAACCTTTACATTGAAGTACGAAAGAATGAATATGAAGTTTCGGGATATGACGTATAGAACCCGTTTGTATACATTTCTAGGTAAAAAAACTTTTAACTGTGTACACGGAAACGTCATTTTTGTCTACTTTTCCGTCGACGAAACGCTTCTATAGGGTTCTCGTGCTAAGCCTGCAGCTAGAAAAAGTAAACTGATAGATTTAGACCGCAGAGGTTCACATGCAGTAGGTATAACAACAAATTACCCCAAGCTGCATTAAGTACACTTGAATAATAAAGAATTGAAAAATAAGAAATAAATTGGCACCCTGATACAAACCATTCCAATGTCCTGAAAATACAGCTCAAACTGAAAACCAAAATAACCTGTCGCGAGTTTGAAAAATATGTCTACCAAAAAATATTTGGCTACGGATTTATTTGGGGAACATAGGATCTAATCCAGTCACACTCTCAATTCAAGTCGGTTCTCAAAATGGTTGGTAAACCGCTGTAGCACCGCGATACATTTGAAATAACCGAGCCGTAAATTGAAAACTGTGGATTTTCCACTAAGTTCCTCGAAAGGATCAGATTTACATGATGACGTCATCACACAAACACAAGAGTTTGTGTGATGACGCTTTTGAAATATATTTTAAAGAATCTTTAGACCCATTTATTTAGGATTTTATTTAGGTATTAAGTTCTGTTTACGTTTTTATGTTGTAATTTTTATCTGCTTGAGTACAGTTTTCATTGTTTTGTTGGTATATTAGCGTGTGCTAGCTAACATATGGCAAGTAATTTAATTTAATGTTTCGTAATGTTAATTGCTTTGCATACGATTTGTATAGAATCAAGTCTATATAACTAAACAGGCAGGTGTGTTCTTTTTCCCAGCTAAAGCACTAGGAACTGGTGGCGTTTTTGGGGGACTGTCTTATGTAACTTTGACGTTCGAAAAGTGCTGATTCTCAGCCTAGTTTGAATAAATGACTTTTGATTTTGATGTCAATTTATTAAACAGGTTTAAAGTAGGTGCAGTTGTTAGACAATAGTTCTACGTGTTTCTGGTTAAATATTATTAGTTAATAATTAATAATTTTGATCTCATTTTTATTACATTCCATGATGTTTGGGTCTTAGTTTTAAGTGTTTAATTGGGCATAATTGCAATACCGTTTGTATCGTTTTGTTTTTTAATTACTTTGTGTCTTAATTATGCCATACCTAAATTATGGCACCTCTAGTAAATTTTATTTACTTAACAATTATTTTTGACAATGACTGGCAAGGCTAATTGTCACCTATACTTATGATACACTAGATGCGCCCCACGGTTTCACCCGCATAAGTTTTGACCCCGTGAGTATATCGGGATAAAAAGTAACATATGTGTTATTCCTGGTTATAAACTATCTGTGTGCCAAATTTCATCTAAATCCGTTCAGTACTTTTTGCGTGAAAGAGTAACAAACATCCATCCATCCATCCATCCATCCATCCTTACAAACTTTCGCATTCATAATATTAGTAGGATTGTATACAGAAGCTGTTGGTAAGCCTTCATTAATAAATTAAGATATTATTAAAAGCAAATTAAACTTTGATGTGTTTTTGTTACTCAAACTCGTAAAGAGACATGGTTTACAACGCTCTCTAATAACGTTTTGTATTTCAAATGCAACATAAATTAATGTTCTCACCCGTTATTCTGCATCATTATTTTCAATTGACAACCCTCGACAAAAGCTGAACACGGAGAATTTTAGAAGCATAGATCTACTGAATTTAAAACATAAATTTACAGATAGCTAGGTAGGTGTAGATATAAGCTACATTTTTCCTGTTCAAGTGTTCAAAGTCCCCCACTAAACAGACATTGTTAAAGATGATTTTGTATTCATGGTAATTGATCACACACACATATATCCACCATCTTGCACACACATAAAAGCAACGAAGGAACTTACTTATGCACCCACTTTACAACATGCGTGCAGGCAGACACGCAGGCCACTATAATTCTACAGTCCACAATAACTGTAATAAGACTCAATTCGGTATTGATTTTAGAATAAAAAATGGAAATATACAGGAAATTACTTAACTCAATAGGGTGTTACTATGGTGCCTGATCTACCTCCATAGAAAAAAGTAAGTGCGACACGATGTAAGGGGACATCGACGCGCAAACTGTTACCACTAAATCATCACAAACTCAAAATCAAAGCATTTATTTCAATTAAACCATTTACAGGCAATATTAAATTGTCAAGGACCTAGAGCGGATGAACTGTCGGTCAGTTAGAAATAGAATCTAGTTGCCCATTCCAAATCGTAGTAGGTATACCTTCGGATAAGAACGGGCAAGAAACTCTACGGGCACTCTTTTAAATTATAATTTTACAAAAGTATTGTTATATATTTAATGATGAATTTATAACTAAATGTGTGGACGATGTAAAAAAACGCGTACGTAAATAGTACAGCAAATAAAAACACAAAAATAAAATAATTAAAATAAGCCGTGGCAGCTAAGAAATGATAAGTTCCACAGCGGCCGTTCACGAACATGGCGCATGGATCAGCACCATTCAGCTCAACCATTTTGAAAGGAGCTAAATGATCCAACACACGTGCTACCATCAAGTACACCTGCGCTATGCAATTATATAATACAAAAGACATTGAGTTTATACAATGCAAAGATAGTCTTACAATCTTCGACAGCTCCAACAATATTTTCAAACGTTAATCAATTCATGACCCCCAGTGCAGAAATAAACAAAAACAGATATAAAAAAAAACCTGTTGTTCCATTGCTGTCCCGGACACCCTGTGTACCAACTTCGTTGCTGGTTGTAACGAGTATAGACCAATAAAAGTTAAAAAATTCATTTAGTTCTAGATTATTGTTAAAATAACGGATTAAATGCACTAAGAGTTACCCAAAGTTTCTAAAATCCCGAAATAAGTCTCTCATCTTGAATAATTCACTAATCAAAATAACCAATCAATGGATGTAAATCAATTTCTAATACCTACCTATTTTTTCTATTCTTATATTACATATATTTACATAACCAAATTACAAGATGAATATTAACATTAACTAAATTAAATTAAAACTAAGTTAAGTCTAAAAAAAGCCATCGGGGCATTGTACCGAGTATGCTGGCTTCTTATATTTATATATACATAATTTCTCCGAAGTTAAAATACATCGCATTCGCTGTTAGCAATGAAACTGATTAATGCACAATCTTTAATTGTATAACTTCTATAATTAGCCGTACAATATGCACTGTATCACACTACGTTAATCAACATGATTCCAAGCGCATCGAGGTATACATTATACAACCAACATGTAATTTACGGCTAAAATCATGGTTCCTCGAAATCGTGAAACACTGGCTTATTGAGGGTGTATATAGATACATACCTATGTAAATCTGAGCTGAACTTCATGAAGGATGCAAAGAATGGAGTGCTAATACAAAAATAAACTTTCCGTAATACTAATAGTGTTGTTAAAGAATCGATATTATTATGCACGACGCAGTTTTTCAAAAAAAAAATAGTATTTATTTACTCTTTTTGCTCAGATACCTTCTTATATCTACTCTGCACAGGGAAATTCATTGCAAGATAATGCCCCAAGTTGCATTATAAAATCCTAATCTCAGCCTTCCCCATCCAGTCTGCCTCCGCTGCCTGCTTCAGGTCTTTAGTATCTTCGGTAGTCTTTTCTCGACTGTGATTGGTGAAAAACCAATCACAGTCGAAAAAGACTGCATACCCATACCGGCTGCAGCAGGTTGCGGCGCGTCAAACGGTGCACAAATTATGCTCACGTCGTCTGACAACATCCTACCGCACATGAGCGCTCCATTTATTCTTCTTCCGTGCCTATCACAGACACTAGTTAGTTAAGCTGTAGGCTATACGAGCCGGTAACTCACGTACGACTAGAGGGAATGCGGACTGACTTCACGTAATCGCACTGTCTCTTCAACAGTTTACGTGGAGTATGCACAGTTAGCTGCATTGAAGACGAAATTAGTACTCGTATTAATTAGGTTTTATATGTCATCGGTTTTGTAGTTGACCCACTTTAGAGTTCTTTCACATTCTGCAAGCGATTTGCAGTAGCATGCTACTTTTGAAGTTCATGTACTTGACAGTTCATTAAACGAAATTTATTTTCTTGTTGATCGGCCTGCAAAACTAGTATCACACTTTTAAAATTGCAATAACTTTTTAAATTCACAAGATATACTTTCAAAACTTTAAAATAAAAAATAATCCTTTTCGAATTACAATTTTACCATTAATTATTTGTTTCGATTTTTGTTTTCAATTGATCGATGAGTTTTGTTACAACAGCTAAGTGAGTCAGCACATAAACTTATTTATCATGCCTCTTTCACCTGAAGAATCTGCTAGGATCATGACTTTTCTGGAACTAGGCATCAGTATGCGTCGTACTGCCAAGGATGGTGGGTGTGACGTTACGAACGGTCCAGAAGGTGAAGCGAAGGTACGAAGAGACTGGAAACCATTTGAGGAGACCTGGTAATGGTAGACCCAGGTGTACTACTGCCCGAGAAGACCGTTATATTGTTTCCACTGTGTTGAGAAATCGCCACCTAAATGCAGTTGAAGTTCAGCAACAGCTTCTTCAGACCCGAAGGGACTACATTAGTGACAGTATAGTCAGAAAAAGACTGGCTGAAGCAAACCTGAAACCCGAAGACTAGCGAGTGGCCCCAAACTCGAGAGATAGCATCGAGTAGCGAGACTGCGATACGCCCGTGAACACATACAGTGGGATCAAGAACAATGGTCAAGAATTTTGTTTACAGATGAGTCTCGATTCTCACTTTACACTTCTGATGGAAGGCGAAGTGTCTACAGGCGACCTGGTGAGCGATACCTTCAAGCCTGCTTCTCAGAAAGATTCCAGTACGGTGGAGGCTGTGTACATGTATGGGCTGGCATATCTTCAGAAGGTCGCACAGAGTTAGTGGCCATAGAAAATGGCACTCTGACTGGGGAAAGATATGCCCAGGAGATTCTCAATGAGTATGCAGGGCCGTATTTAGTAAATATGGGTGATGGATAGATGCTGATGTATGATAATGCCCGGCCACACACGGCTCGGGTCGTACAAGAGTATAATCAGGAGGTTGGTATCAGCGTGATGGCTTGGCCATCAAGAAGTCCTGATCTCAACCTGATTGAGCACGCCTGGGATGAGCTAGGGAGGCTCAGAAGCTGAGTCAGAAGCCGCAGACCACCACCAACCACCCTCAGGACACTAAAACAGGCCCTGATAGAAGAATAGGAAAATATTCCCCAACATCGGCTCCGAAACCTCGTGTTCAGTATGCCAAATGGACTCGAAGCTGTAATCAGAGCCCGAGAAGGCAATACCAGTTATTAAAAAATAAATAACATGTAAAAAATACTTGTCATTAAAAAAAAAATAAAAAAAAAGCTTAAAAATTGCCATTTTTATTGTTTTATCTTGTTTCAGATTTAAAAATGGTACTAATGTATAATTTACTATAGTTTCAAAGAAAGCTGATAAAAATTGCTATAAAACGTTTTTTATTTTAAATCGCCTTTTAATACCTCTAACTTCCACAGTTTAGAGAAAAAAAATGTGTATATTATTATATAATTTTTTCTTGTAATTAAATTTATTTTGCATAGATATAATACTCTTAAATCACTATCTGTCTGTTCATATTGAGATCAGTCTGTGCAAGTGTGATTGGCTGTACGCGCGCAAGTGCTAGTCACCGCCAGAGGTATGTGAGTGGTAAGACGGGGAAGGTAGATCATGGTGAAGCTAACTCAATCTCCCAATACTGTCAATGGGGTCTCCCCCCGACTCACCACGCACGCACATCAAGTGGTGACTAGCACTTGCGCGTGAACTAAAGTTATACTCGGATGACGACTGATAGAGAAATAATGATGAAAAAAAATGCAGAACCGACCTCAAATAAATTGGAATAAGGGCAAATAATGATCAAAAAAAAAAAAAACAGAAATGTTTATTGCAATTACATACAATTAAAGCACACAATGAGTTGGAGATCACCTTTTCAGCAAGAAGATGCTTGTGTTAGGTGAACTCCGCTCTTCTACTGTCATAAATAACAGATATGCAATTGATAAACTGAGCCAAGAATAACAAAAATAAAAATAATCTACTTTAAATAAAACAAAAAGACAAAGCAAAAAAGAAATATAAAAGGAAGGAGCGCACTTAAAATGATGATGTAGAAGAAAACAGTTACTGAAAGCAGTAAAAGGTTTGAATGACATACATTAAGCAATCAATGCATGTAAGAACTTTACAACTGGACATAAATCATTGTCAAGCATAAATCAATTTTCCACTATATAAACAACAAACCACATATATTATTCAGAGAAACATCACTCATTTATAACGGAGTTGAAAATACAACAGATGACGGTTATTGTCAGCATGTCTATAAATATTTAAAACTAATGACACCATCCAAGTAAGAACAAAAAAGGCTTGGCCAAAATAGAAAATAAAAGTTCTAACAAGAACAGTGCGAACTATATTAAAGGTTTAATGAGTATGTTGTGGCAAGCTCATGAAGAAAAACTACAAAAAGTATTTTATATTTTTTTATTTATTAGCCTATAATACTGTCCCACTGCTGGGCAAGGACCTCCCTCAATTCCTTCCAGGAACTCTATGCCCGTGCCACCTCGAACTAGCCCTCTTATCAAGGCTATTTTTTTCAACCGTGATTTCTGTTATTTACTGTGTGGAACTAGTAATCTCACAGCCAAGATTAATCATCTTGGCTGTGAGATGAAATTGAAGGACCAGTAACTTTAATTGTTCATTAATAGCCTCAATACTCAAGTATTTTATTATTTGCATACCACATTATCAGCTTAGGTGGTAATCACAACATGGCTCCTAGATTTAAATAAGTACGAGATAGTTAAACATCATCAAAACTACAGCCATTTATGGACAAGCACAAATTTACGTACAGATCCCAAGCTGTCGTCTCTGATACTCTATCCAAATTCCCATAGTGACAAACAGAACCCTATATACGGCTGCTAGGGTCATAACACGCGTTGAGAATTTGTCATTTTTATTTATCCTTCGACGTGCCATGATTTTCTTGAACGTTAGTTGCTGGGGATAAATTTAAAATTGTATACGTATGGATTTGGAACATATACGTACTGCAATATTATAACTGCTGAATAAATACGCTTAATGGGCAATTTATTTTTATTGATAGATTTTTTTATTCAAATTAACGACTCTTCCAAACTGGCTTGTCAATTGTTTTAACAAAGGAGTCGGTCGAATGATATTTTCTAAAGAAGTCACATTTATATTTATTATTAAAATTATGATGTAGAATCTTCTAAAAATTGTTTACTAGTAAAAACCACCTGAACAGTTATCTTGATACGTCTAACCCTGTGAACTGAAAAGGATGCAATAAAGCATTACTTACATTATTTACCCATCTCTAGTGCAGTTTTTTCCTCACACTCGGCATTTTTATGGTTCCGTAGTAAACAAGGAACCCTTATAGTTTCGCCATGTCCGTCTGTCTGTTTGTCTGTCCCTATTGTAGCTCACAGACGCTTAGTGCTAGAAAGCTGCAATTTGGCATAGGTATACACGTTAATCACGCCGACAAAGTGCTAAAATAAAAACTTAAAAAAATATTTTTTTTTAGGGTACCTACCTTGCACTTAATGTGGGGATGATAATATTTTTTCTCGTCTATCCCATAGCGTTGGATAGGCCATTTAAAAATATTGCGGGTCTGTGAAAATCACTTCTCGATTCACGGATCCGCTTGCGTAATATTAACCTGTTAAGCCCCACGCGACACCGATTCGGAGACAAACAATAGAAAATCAATTGTGTCTCATTAGCTGTCCTTGAACAATTAAGCATTAAAGTGCTAATATTTGTTTTGTTATAGTCAAGTGCCCCCCAAGTGGCGCGAGGAGGCGAAACGCCGGGGCGTTAGTCCGCTGCCGCGAGAAATCGCGGCACAGCGGACGGAGCTCCGGTGGGATCTCATGGCGTCATGGAAAGTACGGTTGTCGCAACCAGTGTTGGGCACGCCACGATTGCGGCGATAAGTCCCCTCTTTGAGGAGTGGCTGGAGAGGCGCCACGGCGTCCTCACCTTCCGCCTGACGCAGGTCCTCACCGGACACGGCAGCTTCGGGAGGTTCCTGTGTCGGAATAAGGCGGGAGGAAACGTCCGGGTGTCACCACTGTGTGGATCGCCCGGAGGACACGGTGGAGCATACGGTGGAGGTCTGCCCGGCTTGGGCAGAGCACCGCCGTGTCCTCGTGGAGGCGATCGGCGGCAGAGACCTCTCGCGTCCGGCCCTGGTTCAGGCCATGGTACGGAGCGAGAGGGCATGGGCAGCCGTCACCTCCTTCTGCGAAGCAGTAATGCTCGCGAAGGAGGAGGCGGGACGGTTGAGGGAAAGGCACGTTTCGCACCCTCTCGCCACTAGCCGCCGCAGGAGACGCCCTGGGCGTCGGGAATCTCGGGCGGATTTCCAGCCACCGTAGGCGCGGGCTTGCGAACGGTGAGCAATGGGTAGCTCACCGTTCGGTAAGGACCAGGCCCGGGTCGACGGCGCGTCGTATTCCACGCGCGCCTCAAAGAGATGTCGTCAGCACAAAGTAGGGGTCCACTAGGGCCGATGACTGCCAGGGTCGCGGGAAGGTACTTATGGGTCACCGAGGCCCCCGCAACACAGGCAACAGGAAGGAATACGGGTGGGTTTTAGTCAGTAAGAGTCTGACACACCCTCCTGCTCCGCCCAGAGCGGGAGAAGTTATTTGATGATTTCCCACCCAAAAAAAAAAAAAAAGTGCCCCCCATCATCATCCCTCCTCATCATCTCATCTCAGGTTTAAGACCAGTCAAAAGGTCAAATATATGGCCCCAAATACCTGCTACTGGAATGCCGACCACGCCTCTTACCCCACCCGGCATCATCTGGCGCTGATAGGCGCCGTCGGGAGCGATATACCACGTCACCCGTGAGGCTTTCCGGGGAGTTTACACCGACGCTACGACGTGCCTATCATCGTTAGACCAGTCCAGGAGCACAACCTTCGCCATGACCTTACTTTCGTTAAACATTTATCTTAAATTCCAACTACCTTAGTTTTAAATGTCTCTTTTACCTACTTATTAATTACGCATAAGTTATTTGTTTAAATACTTTATGTACTAAAAAACCTAAACCAACTTCTATATTTTGGGATAACTGCATTAATTGCGACGCGAATCTAAGGGGAGATTGAAATCTAACCAAAGACTTCTCGGAGCATTTTAATTCTTTTTTGTTAAAGTTTTCTCATCAAATCATCGGCTCTCGACTTCGTTGTTTTGTAACGTATTTTTTTCTTTTTTTTTAATGTAATTGTATACATATAGTACCTACAGCAAATAAATTTTACGTGTTCTTGCAGTTAATAAAGTGTTTGATTTTGCTACATCACGTCAGGGTTCGACCCCCTGACGTATTGGCTCTAGATAAACTGCAGTACGTAGAAGTTCTTATGTTTAGTTTTGGTGATATAACGAACTGGTTCTGTTGGTTTGATTAATTTAAGTTATCATCAGTATGTTCTCTTTTTTATCTTAAAGTTCGTGTTACTTTTGTAACCTGACTGTCGTAACATAGGAACCTACAGACAGTGAAATTTCTGATCGTTTCACGTAGGCGACATTTCAATTGAGAATCGCTATATTAAAAATATATGTCAATATGACACGTAGGGATACTCAAAAGGGCACACAAGCCTTATAATATTCCGAATTTTACTTACATTACCCTTTCATTTTTCTGAATTAGGTATTTCCAAACTAAATGGTTGAAAGTGATTTCATATTCAACAGTGGGTATTGAGGCATATTTTAGGTGAACATGATTTATTCGACGATATTACGCACCCAGGCCTGGCTTGAATGGCATTACGTTGACAGCTTATGAGGTCCTTTATTTATATTTGATTTATGTAGTGAGCACAGATACGGCCGCTCTACTCGCTTCACGGTTACTGAACATTATTCGCTATTTAAATGGGGAAAAAATCGACATTAGTTTGACCTTAGGGTCCATAACTTACTTGCGCCATAGATAAAGTTACAAACGTTGTATAAATCTCACTACCTAAAACTGGCCTTTTTTTATTTTTTCTTTTCGAACCAATAACGTCTCGCTGCGTCGACATTTTTCTGCGCGACACAAACCTCAGCATGGTCCATATTATTAGTTTAATTGAAATTGATTTCTTTGTCCCTGTTTTCAGCAACGTAAACGACTCCTGCGCTCAGGTAATGGGTTTAGTGAGCAGAAAATATCCATACATAAAATTAAAAAAACCAAACGCTAAAATTCACTTGAACATTCACAAAAACAAATCGCGTTTGGTGTTAGGCAATGTCATGCAAATTTCTGGAAGGCCGTGGAATCCAGTGTACAAAACAGCCATTGTTATAAAAATAATTGGGGTCACGTTGTCGTTAGTCCACTCGAACCATTATTCTGTTTTGTCCAAAATATAATCCAGAAATCTGACAATTTGCTACGTTTAAATACCCAATTGTTCGTCAATTTAATAAGAGCATTAAGTTTTTGAGAGTAAGACTTCTAAGAGCCCATTTTCTGGTGTATTATTATTAAAGAGTATTGTTTAATTTGAGATACTGAAAGCTCCAATTGTTCGCATTGAAATACACAGCTCTTGTCTGTCATTGAAATAAAGAATACCTAAACGTGACCAAATTGGACGCTGAAAAGGCCAAATACGTAACATTTATAAGTGATAAATCCAGGAATAATTGAAAGTAACCCACGTATCCTTTCTCATTTTATTGGCAGACGAAGATAAAATATATATCGGGTCATTTAAAAGTATTACTCCCTATGTAATATCTGGAGGACATTATTTTATATTCTACTGTCTCACGGGTCCATTTCTACATACGTATTAGCCTTCCCTGAGTGTTATATGTGTGTTTTGTTCTGAATTTTGTTCGCTTCATTATAATACACATTTGTCCTAATTACCGTTTGGCCTCGCGAGAGTTGAAACCAACCTCAACATCCTGAAATGCTTTTATTATAATCAATACGAAATATCAAAATGAGTACATATTGTTCTCTTACATCAATTTATTGGTCCCGCGAGTTCAGGCTCAACGGAGCGCCAACCAGATTATTATTTACCACTTTTGACCGCATTTTATTACTAACCCACAAAAGGGTCAAATAATAAAAAGAAGTGTTCGCTTTGTGGGAAAAACAATAGACCGATATTTATGATCCTTACCTCCGTGAACTCTCGTTTTTCGCAGTCAACTCAGCCTTATGAAGTAATTTAGTATAACAGCCCATATTGCCGGCGCAGGGAAACGTTATATCATTGTCAAAGAAAAGTCGTGTAGCACTGATGTGTGTATGTTTTAAGAATATGTTATTTCGAAGTTGTGGAGTGAGTCGTAAGTCGTATGTGCGTTGACCTTTGCGCGTGTGAGGGTATGTGTGGCCAGTAGCCCCGGGGTTCGTGTCTCTTCACGGCTTATTGGGGAAACAATGGTGTTTGAATGCCAAACTACCATTGTGATGTATTGCCCCTTTAGCCCCGACGGCAGTGAAACCTGAGCTTGCTTGCAATTTTCCATGAAACAATTCATTCTTCGTAATAGTAGGTATTCTTAAATATTATATTAGCATTCAAAGGTTTTAGATATCATAGAACTGTCAATTTACGAAACCAATATGGTAGTAGCCCAGAGGGTTTTTGAGCGAGCATATGCGGGGCGAAAAGTTGATAGCTGAGTAGGTGCGGCATGATGACAACATCGAAAATATATTTGAAACGTTTCAGATACGAGCCCCGTGGTCAGAGATCCACTTTCAGATTTCCAAAATGGACCAAAAATAACGTGATCTTCTTGATGAAGCTGGCAAAGATGGAACACCAGAATTTTTGTAAAATTAACATATACGAGTACCTTAAATTACCGCCTTGTTTACGTCATAACACTTGTCGTAACACGTTATATTTTGTTAAAAATGTGCCCTTTCCTTTACTTTGCGGTGTGTTATTTATTACTTCCCTTCTCACATCTGAATATATTTTTAAATGTTGATAGTTGGATATTTTCCAAACAATTTGTTTGCCTAGTGACATAGTAAAATTTTGAAATAATCAACCCTGTTTATAGTGGACTCCGACGATGGTACTTAATTGTTAATAATTACTTTCAAGTGTTTGATATTTTCAAATTTCTGAATACCGACAAATCTACACAAAAGGGTCAGCTTCAAATTCAAATAGCAATCAAAGTGATTCGATTCGTTGATTTAGAGATAAATGCAAAATTATGACCACTTTTGAGTACTTTCCTAAATCAATGTAATTTTGTTATATTTCCAAAAGGCTCCATCAATCCTTCAGATATTTATGTATTCACTATCAGGACATGTTACACTAAAGCAGTAGAGCTCGCAAAGGAGGAGGCGGAATGGGTGAGGGAGAGGCAAATTTCGCGCCCTCACGCCCCTAGCTACCGCAGGAGACGCCCTGGACGTGGGTAATCCCAGGCCAATTCCCGGCCTCCGTAGGCGCTGGCTTACGGACAGTGAGCAATGTGTAGCTTGCCGTCCGATAAGGACCAGGCCTGGGTTGACGGCGCGTTGTATTCCATGTGTGGCTCAAAGAGATGTCGTCAGCACAAATGTAGGGGTCCACTAGGGCCGATGCCTGCCTGGGTCGCGATAAGTCCGAAAGGGATACCGTAGCCTCTGGCAACCTACAGGCAACGAAAGGAACACGGGTGGGTTTTAGTCAATAAGAGTCTGACACGCCCTCCCGCGGGAGAAGTTATTCAATAATTTTCTACTCAAAAAGAAAAAGACATGTTACACTACTGCACATAATAACTTATATTCGCGCTGAATATCCTTTTAAAAAGTTGTCCAAATCTGAGTTTTCAAAGTCGTCAGATTTAGGGAAGGCTTACAATCTCTTTATCAGATTTGACTATATAAGACATTATGCGTCAGGCCGCACACGGTCATATGAAAATGAAAGGCTCTGAAGCTCACGTTATTTTTGGTCCATTTTGGCAATCTGAAAGTGGATCGCTGACCGCGGCAGTGGCGTGCAGTGGTTCTCCACGGAGGGTAGGCCACGCATACAGACACCAAAAAAAAAAAACATTTCGCGCAACATCACAGCGTTGCTCTACATAAGATGACCATCAAAGTAGTCATTATTGAATTATAATATTTGAAAAAAAAGCATTGAAAATAATCCTGTAAAAACAAAAGTTACAACAAAAGCAGACACAACTTGAATCTTATCATTAAACGATAATTGCGAAAACTTACTGCTTTTAACTTCTGACAAACACACATTATCGGCGCAAACTTCACAAGAGAACACCGTTCCTAGGTAAATAAACAAATAATAAACACAAATAATATTTATTGAATTACTTACTTATAACTTAATAAGATATAAAAAAGCAAAACATTCAAGATCGGATATAAATTTCTTGTCATAAGAAACAATATGGCTTGT
The DNA here is from genome assembly GCA_905333075.3 of Atethmia centrago. NCBI lineage: Eukaryota > Metazoa > Arthropoda > Insecta > Lepidoptera > Noctuidae > Atethmia > Atethmia centrago. Next base: position 19,911,445 of record HG995374.1, on the reverse strand, counting down.
CTAAGAAAAATATAATTTCTAATTTGTCGATACAAAAACACTACCAATTAAAATTACATCATCGTCATACCGCGTTCTTCTACAAAAAGGATTAGCAAAATGTTATATAGTACAAGGTAGCCAATACTTATTTTCCTAACTCCCCAAAAATCAAAGCCAAATATGAGGAGTAAAATAAAAAAATATGAAGTTTTTAATTACATATTTTTATAGGGCTTTCGCTATTCCTTACAATTTATTATTTTTTTGGTAAAGTCGGCAATACCACCCTGTTTTTTAATTGTCTTTAGTAGTCATTAAGGAAACTATCGTGCCTGTGTGTAGTCTGCTTGTTCAAAAACCCTCTGGGCTTCCCCTACCAATATATGAAACTGTTGACGAGCAAATTGTTCAAATAAGTTTTACTGTAACGATTTTTACGATTAGACCCCGTAAAGGCCGATTTTTCAATAGTTGGTTATCGTTTATAAGAAGATTTATTTTGACGTATTTTCTATACAAAAGCTATCAAAGGGCAATACTCGTATTTAGTCCTGGGATTTAATGTTATGTCTTTTGAAAATGTTGCCCTTAGAATGTCATAGTTTCATTCTAAGTTTCCCAGGACGCACAGTAATGGTCATAAAAAAAAATATTTCATAAAACAGCTTTTCGTTTTCTTAACTTCGTTGTGGCTACATCTTTTTCTTCCGATAAAAATTCTGAAAAGACAAATTAGGTCATTGAAAAGCCACAAACAACAATTGAAAAGTCTTTTAAGTATGCGACCAGAGGACTTTATGACGAGTGGTAGAAGGTAAATCTTTTGTCGAAAACGTAAAAATCTCGTTTGAAAAATAAGCGCCAGTCGAGCTTTGTCATAAACGCCAGTCGAGCCAAATATTTGCTGATCCTTGCCTGTCCTGTGTACCTACTTTCGCTAACGGGTAGTCAGCTGCAGAAATAATTTTACTCATTACTACAACATAAATGCATCTTGTGTGCTTTGTGTTTTGTTCCTGGAAAGCTATGGAGTTGATATTGATTGTACGTTAAAAAATAAATGTTTTCCTGAAAGCTCTTGTGACGAATAAAAGGTACCTATGATAAAGACTATGCTTAGTTTTGCGAAGATTTAGAAGCTTCTGGTTTACATAATAAAGAAAACATTAATTTTACAAATGTATTTATTCATAATAAAGAAGAACTGTTTCTGAGAATTAGGAATATCAGAAGAAATCTAAGTCCATATAACGAGTTGTAGGTCGTAGGTTCGAACACTGTTATGCGCTTTGCTTTGTGTAAATTATTTCATCACCACTGCTCTCAAAACGGTGAATGAAAATATCGTGAGGAAACCCGCATGTCCTAGAACCAAAAAATCGAAGTCATGTGACATCTAGGTCGAAGGTTCGAACCTAGATAGGCGCTTTACTTCGTGTAAATTATTTCATCACCACTGCTGTCAAAACGGTGAAGGAAAACATCGTGAGGAAACCGGCATGTTCTGGAACCAATATCGAAGTCATGTGACATCTACCAACCCGCACTGGGCCCGCGTGGTGGATTACGGCCCAATCTCTCTTACAGAGAAGAGGCCTGTGTCCCAGCAGTGGGAACATTATATGCTGATTATGGAACGATCCTCTAGTGCTCTTACAACAAGATCTTTCATTGTTGCGCCGCCTAGTGGAAAATACATACTTAGATATAGACTTTTACATTTTTTTTAAGGTGATGATTATCTGATGCTTTGTTATTGTTTTCAAGCGGATAGGAATGTTATAATAAGGTGGAGACCACAACTTGTGGAATAACAAAGTGTCAGATTTACGAAAAACATCAATTGTAAAGAAAAAAATCTTTAAATTAAAGCGTTTTCTTTTGGCCTTATAAGTAACTACATGCGCCCCGCGGTTACACCCGCATTAGTCTCCATCCCATGGAAATATCGGGATAGCAAGTATCATATGTCCTAATGCAGGCTATGATCTACCTATGTGCCAACTTTCATCCAAATCTGTTGAGCCGTTTTAGCGTGAAACCGTAAATAGAAAGAAATAAATACACAAACAAACTCACTATTACATTTATAACATTAGTTAGGATTGCAAGCAGTGTTCAAAAATTACGAAGTTTCACACAAATTACGAAGTTTTACACAAATTTCCATCCCCTAATTAATTATCAAAAATCCTTAGTGATCTTCATAATAAAAATAACTCTTGTGCAAAACGTACGCTTCTAGATTCAGCGGTTTAGGGCGTGCATTGTATGTCAGTGAATAAATGAACTTAAGAGTTTAATTAAGTAGATCACACTCTTAAGGTAGTGACCTCATTGACCTCTAGGTACACGAAAATCGCTCCTTTACTCTGGCTCAGTGAACAGTACAGTAATTACAATGCGATATATCGTACATTCCGAGCAAACGACCGTACCATTTCAGACTGAACTGCCGGATAGAATAAATAGGTCACAAGGATCTACTTCTACGCCATATGCAAGCACCATTTAGTTACCCAGTCACCCTCGGTTTGATCTTAACCTGTGGGTTAAGGACGTTCCATAAGGAGGCGTTTTAGAACGTAGAATTACATTTAAACTTGAATTCAAGAAAATTGCAGTGTTTCTGTTGACTGAAGTATGACCTGGCAAGTAATGTTAGGCCCAATTTATGCGATGCAAGTTTCTTACAGAGCTTATGGCGATTTACTGAGAATATTTCTTAGCACGACCCGTCCTGCGTAACGTAATACACGTACGTAGTACTTATAACATTTTTCTAAAAGAAAAAAACATTTAACTTGAAATTATAAGTTCGATTACAAGTTCACGTAAAGAGATAAACGTGTTTCACTGCACTAATGATGCGTCATTTCAGAACAAAAAGTAAAAAGTCGAACAGCATTTCCTTCCACTGAGTACCACTAGTTTTTCTCCCTCACAAAGAGTGAAGGGTGAACGAGTACTTACTTGACTGAATTTTAAAAGCTTTTATGCCGTTTTTATTCGTGAGCCTCTAATTACAGTGGCGAAGGCGTCGCATAACGCCACCTTAGTCATTACAGATGCCGTGAGCTACGCTATAAAGCTAGAAAATGCTACATGCAAATTATTTCACGTGCTAGTGTTGCTGTTTGAGCCTACCTACTATGTTAATACACATCGTATTAATGTACGTCGCGCGACACCAACGTAATTAGCTTAAAAATCACGACATATACGTTAAAAATGTACGGTTTTAGACGAATTAATTTACCGTCGCGTTTACGTTGGAAATATCCGGGTATTTTGAATGAGTTCCGGGAAAATACTGCGTCATGTCGTTCACAAGTCGTCAGGAATTTTAATACCCCTTAAAATGTAACAAGTTTATCTGCGGGTTTAATTGCATAACGGGTGCTCTTTTTCCCGACGACGCGCGACGCGTAGAACGCAGTTTTTTTGCAAAAACATCAGAAAAAATTACGGAAATTTTCATTACTTTATTTTTTATTGCATGAAAAGTTTTCAGGTAAGTACAGCGTATGCGAAGGAAAATGTCATACAAAATATTGAAGTTTTCATTAAAACTGGAAAAAAAATTAAAGTTAAACAAGAAGGACTTATAAATATGCACCCCTTCTTTTAAAGAGTGTTCTAAAAATCATTTACTACACGACTTAAAATTCAAAACAATGAAAGCTTAATGAAGGCGAAGCCGTTGATTGTTGGCCAGCTATGAGGTCCTGCTTCAAATATGAACCTTTGAACAATCGCGCTGAACTCACGAGCAAAACAAAGACTGAACAGAACTCCTAATGAAATTTATTTTAATAAAAGAAAATAAATCCGAACATCCCAACAATCCCTTCACAAAAACGTACAAATTTTTTGTAACATTTTTTTTGAACTAGCAATGATAAGATAAAAATGATAATGGCTTTTTCCCGTAAAAAAATCAACGATGCATAACTTGACTCAAGGGGTGGGTCCAACCGAGTCACCCCTTTGGGGCAAACGCTACCTACTTGCAAAAAGCTGGTTTTATTTTATAAATACTTTGTCAAGAAATCGGTCCTCGAATAAAATTTTACAAAATCGGCGTGCGTTCATAGTGCGTGTCGGACCACGCACTATGAATGGTTCCGTAGTTAGGATGAATTTATCTGAAAAACAAACTTAACATTGTAGTTGAAAAACATGTTCTCCCATGCATCGATATACGTCACGGTCAATTCCCCAACTGTAAATGTAAGTCGACTATTACTCGTTAACTTGTGGAGCCTACTTAGCTGTGATAATTTTCCTTTTAATTTCGTTATATATACTACTGCCATAAAATTTTCACTTATCCAAAAACAACCATTTAGCTGGTAGGACTTGACTCTAACAAAAATTTGCACTTTTAAGCTTAATATTACGCACCCTGATACCAACATGATTTTCACAGATCCACAATATTCTTGAACGGCCTATCCCACGACACCCCAAACTCTGGGATAGACATAAATGAAAAATATCATCCCCATTTTACGTGTCTGGAAGGTCCCACAACTTTTTTTTTTCACAATCTTATTTTACCACTTTGTCGGCGTGATTAACGCGTATACCCAAGCTAAATTTCAGCTCTCGAGTATTAGAAGCCTCTGAGCTAAGCCGGGGCCTCCTTCTGCGAAACAGTAATGCTCGCGAAGGAGGAGGCGGGACGGTTGAGGGAAAGGCAAGTTTCGCGCCCCCTCGCCCCTAGCCGCCGCAGGAGACGCCCTGGGCGTCGGGAATCCCGGGCGGATTTCCGGCCACCGTAGGCGCGGGCTTGCGGACGGTGAGCAATGGGTAGCTCACCGTCCGGTAAGGACCAGGCCCGGGTCGACGGCGCGTCGTATTCCACGCGCGCCTCAAAGAGATGTCGTCAGCACAATGTGGGGGTCCGCTAGGGCCGATGCCTGCCGGCGTCGCGGGAAGGTACTAATGGGTCACCGAGGCCCCCGCAACACAGGCAACAGAAGGAATACGGGTGGGTTTTAGTCAGTAAGAGTCTGACACACCCTCCCGCTCCACCCAGAGTGGGAGAAGTTATTTGATGATTTCCCATCCACAAAAAAAAAAAAACCGGTGACAGACAGACGGACATAGCGAAACTATAAGGTTTCCTTGTTGACTACGGAACCCTAAAAAGGAATTTTCACAATCAACAACAAGTTTTTCCCTCAGTAGGCATTTAAGGTTATTCGCAATTCCTAGGATTTTATTACAAACATTGCAGTTATGTTTTCCTTCAAACTACATGTACCTTTATTCTTGAGTTCGCACGTAAGTCAGAACGTGACCAACCGTGTTAGGACCGTTTAGAGCTGTTCTTTTTACTTCATACAAGTAAAAAACAACGGCTCTAAACGGTCGAACGTGAAACGTTATAGAACTTTGAACTAAAATATTTAAATGGTATTTAGGTTGTATTTTGTTTACTGCGTTTTGTAACTTGTTACTAAATGAATTTACTGACTAAAGAATGTGACTTAACTACCAGTTTTTTTATTTCTTCAGAAAGTCTTTAAATACATTGCCAGAATTTATTGTGCTTATGAATCAAAAAATGTTTCATAGGAGCGTGGGCCTTGGCATAAGAAAAGAGAGGCCTATGCCCAGCAGTGGGTAAAGTCAGGCTTTGTGGAAGATGATGTTGATGAAGTTTAGATATTCCTATCTGGTAAGACTGGAAGCTGATATAAACATCAAGTTTGGCAAAATCTAGACCAATGATGACCTAACGTATACCAATTTCCTGCCGTGGTCGCGGGAAGGTACTTATGGGTCACCGAGGCCCCCGCAACACAGGCAACAGGAAGGAATACGGGTGGGTTTTAGTCAGTAATAGTCTGACACACCCTCCCGCTCCACCCAGAGCGGGAGAAGTTATTTGATGATTTCCCAACCTCAAAAAAAAAAAAACGTATACCAATTCTGAAAAAGATCCCTAGTATCCTCAATCTCGATTTGATACACAGGGTTAAAATCGTTGTTGTCATTTTTCTGTGCATGCTTTCTGTGTAAATTCATTAGTTTTCCTACATCCATAGAAAAATGTAAGTATTTTTGGAAAGGAAAAAGGCTCGTGTCACTGTAATATCTATTATGTATGATATATTATTATGAGCTCAGCAGGAGGTGCAGTGATAGATTCCGGTTCACAGGACAAATAAACGATACTGTGACAGATACATAGGTATACGTTTATCCTATCCGTGTAACGACTTTTAGTAGACATTTCACAGAATCTAAACTCTTTTATATTATTTTTTGGCATTAATATTCTATCGCTAAATCGATATATTTTCCGAGGATATTTTTAAAACCTATCAAATAATGTAACAGCAAGTTTAAGTTGTATAACTATCATGTCTACATAAGTACCTATACCTACAGTAAAGTATCAGAAAGATATTTTCTTCAAATAATAGTCAAGTAGGTAATCGAAACGTAAGCTTGTTGTGTTAACTAGTACAGCTGTAATTATACGTTTTGAGTATAATTACAGCTGTACATAAATGGGTGTAGTGTAATGTTTACAAACTAATTTGTTGGGTACCATTTGGGTCGTAGTTTTCTAGTGAAATATGCCTACAACCTACATATTTCGTAAATATTTTGAGCTCCTCGTTAGATTCAAATGTGCGGTGGCGTTTGGAGTGTAGAGTGAATTCATTATCGCGGTCGGGCAGTCGTTAGTGGTTTACAACCCTGTTCACAAACTCTTTGAAATAATGCTCCCTTGGTACCTTTACGTATTTCAACACGAACATAACCTACACGAGCACCTCGAGAGATATTTAAAACATTCGTATAATTCCTGTGAGCAGAACAATCGGGGTTCTGCCCCGTCATATAATATAAAGCAAGCCTCTGCCAACTGTGTTGCCGGCACAAAAATCAGCGATACGATATGATCATAATGAATATTACTGCGTTTGTTTTGCGCTCCGATTGCTGTTAACTGTAAAATGGAATTTGATGCGTGTGTTTGATTTTGTTTATTTTTTCTTTTGGCTGAATCAAATTTCCATGCAAAAGTCGTGTGATGAGTAATAGCATAATTAGCCAGTCAGTAGGTTCCTTTTTAACACGTCTTGCCATGTTTTCAATTGTTGCAAACGTATATTTGTAGCACTGATATCAATGGGACTATGTAGTAGGGAGTTATATAAGAATAATAAAAGAATAACACTGATCCAACAGACAAATATAATTATAACAACATTTTAGTCTACAAACTAAAAATTGTCACAAAAGTCAGCCCAGCAGTCAAGGACAATACCCACTAATTATTAATAGGAAATTATTTTTACTTCCATTTAATAAGTGACAATATACATTCAGCGATGGAAAGAGGGCAATTATCAGAAATCTTCAGAGGTTCGGGTATTTAACCTAATTTGACTTTTCTTTCCTTTCGTCCAGTGATTTTGTCATGCCAAGTAATAATTATCTGCCTTATTAATTTTCGTTCAGGTCAGATTTCGGTGTTAAGCTTGTATTTAAAAGGTCAGCGAGCAGTAATCAGCTTAGTGCGGCTTTGCTTTGAGGCTAATAACGTCTAAATACATATTTTGTTCATAATTTAGTTATGGGCTAAGACAGTACACGTCCATTAACGATGAGTCATAATCTTTTTGGTTTATTTTGTAATATTTTAATGGATATTTGGAATATGAACCTGCAAGCTTCAGTAACTAAAGCTTGCAGGCAACTAGGTACAGTGTAGTTGAATAAAAGGTTTGAGGAATTAATGCATTATTTACCTACAAGCCGCTTAATGCTTTGACCCGACCAGGATTTTTTTGTAAAAGTTAACTTTATGAACTCTCGTCTGTTTCGTCACTGTCATTTTTCAGTGTCAAAACCACGTTTTTCACAACAGATAACGTTGTTGCCTCCCTGTATTTTTATGATTAACTTAATCATAAAAATACAGGTGGGTAGTCATCAAATCATAATAACAAGACAATTAAAAGGTCTGTACACACCAGACATGTTTTATATCGATTTCTTTTTAAACTTGACCCTGAACTATATAGTTTCAATAGCCCAATAAAAATACTAAAACAGGACACATATTTCATGTGAGAAACGTACAATGTTGTAAAACTCAGAGATTTTTAAAGGAAATTTTTCACGCGGGGTGACTGCGGTGCCTGCCATGAATTTTGGGACTGCTGCCAAAAAAGCCTGCACATTAGTTCCACTGATAATTGAAGCCGAATGTATAGAGGTTATGTAGGTAAGGGTATAGGGCACTTGGGAATTGAGAGAAACATATCCTTACCAATTTGAATATTAATGATATTATTCAACAGATTTAAAAGTTTCATTCACTGCAGTAAACTGTTGGTACAGAATTATATTTATTTAGGTTCTAACGACCCTCCCCTGCTTCGTACAATTTTACGACTCTACTTAACATTAAGATTTCTTTATTATATTGAAATTTAATATAGATGTATTACACACAGTCCTGAACAAAATTATTGTTTTAATTATGGTAAAAAAATGCAACAAAATCTATTGTGTATGTATGGAGAAATTAGCGGTTACACACAAAAATACCATATTTACTATTTATTTATATTGATCTACACCCATGCTATAAATCCTCTATAAAAGTTTCTGTTACAGTTAGCTTATTAAAACAACGAGTGTCATAGTAACCATAAAGGCTCGTACAGACTGGAGTGATATCGTGGGCACGACAGGCATAGTACTGCCTGTCGCGCCCGCGATATCGCACTATTCTGCACGAGCCTTAATATCATCCAAACGAGTGTTATAATGTCTTACTAAATTTCATTATGCAACATTTTCAACAATGAACATACAATCATTTTAAGGCATGTATTTAATTTAGGGACGAATCCAACAGGATTTCCATCGATTCGTCCGGATCATGACATCAGGAAGATTTTCGATTTTCAGTCCAAACTGAACTATTAGTGAGTTATTCGAGTATAGGTACATAATTGTACTTAATACTCGTAGGTAGTTTATAAAAAAAAAATATACTCGTATATATAGAAAATCAACTTTATTTCCAATTTTACAATTAGACAACGAGCAAATAATTAAAATCTAGTAGTTTAGGTAATTAGTACAATTTTAACGACGTAACGAGTGGCTCAGTCTTTCTAGATTTCACTTTCACAGATAGATCAATTATTTTAGTAAGTAACTTTATAAAATCTAATATAATTAACGTTGCGTTATTTACTGAGATGAGAATTGAGATCACAATAATATTTAAGTATTTGAGAATGCTATAAAACAAGTCTTATATTTATGACATACACCATCATGATTTGAAGAATGTGTCTAATCAATGGCATTATGACAATAATGAGCTTGTATTATATTTTCTTTTTGAAAAAATAATCAGTCGACTTCTAATGGTGCTTAGCAAAAATTGCTATCATCGGATCCGGTTACCAGATCCGGTATATTAGTACCGGATCTGGTAAACGTTTAATGATGCCGGATCCGCCGGATCACCCGATCGTTTTCCGGATTGCAATCCCTTTAATCGAACCTCAAATAATTACAATTTTGGGGTTCTAAAAATACTAAATAGCTAAGTAACTGGGACCAATTCGGATGCAGCGCTCGCTGGCCGCCGCCGCGCCGCTCGCTTTGCTCGCTCGGCTCGCGCGCGTTTGGTCACACTTCTAACCTAACCTTTTTTTTTTGTTCCGGGGTGAAAAATCCTCATGGATGTCCTCCACCCTGGGGTGAGCGGAGGGGTCTGTCAGACTCTTACTGACTAAAAACCACCCCGGTGTTCTCCTCCCACACTTGCACCGGAGATCATGGAATCTAATGCCAATTCCGCGATCCCTGGCTAGTGCCGGTCCGCCGTCGCGGGCCACCTCAGGTCGCGGGGGGAAGGAGGTGTTAAATTCCCCCCGCGACGTCCAATAGGGGCGCGCGTGGAACACTACGCGTCGCCAGCTCGGGTCCTGCTATGTGGGGGCGATGGATGTTCTTTCTTTTAACCTACTTAACCCACCTGTTCGGTTTGCCCTAGCTTGGTTACTGCGACCAACTATGCCACCTCATCATTTTTTTTAAAATATGATTGACGAGTAAAAGTGTTTATACAAGCCTACTTACAGAAATAAAATCATTTATCATTTATGAGAAAATGCCAGAAGGTTAAAAAGAGGCTCAATCATTGGAAGCGCAAAAAGTTTTGTAGATATTCATTCATTTAAAAAAGCGTCCATCATTATTATAAGTTCAATTAGGCTTTAGAGGATCAGGTAAATTGTTCCCTAATTTTAATCAACATTTATCTCAAACTAGATAATAAATTAGGTGCAATCTTTGAGAGCGTAATAACGACATTTCTCAAGAATATTTTTTCCTCATCCACGTCTAATGAGGCTTCTTCCTCCTTCCTTCAATACTTATCCCGAGTTTTTCCTCGGAATCGTGATGTCCATGTTAGTAGGCTCATCCTTGATTATAAGTAGCTAATGCTGCGTTATTATCTATTATTGCTTTTATTAGATATACGGCGTACTATGGATTTACTGATCTTTGATTATATTGTAATCTATTGTTTACCATTGTGGCGGCATCTACATCGCCACATGCGAACTATGCATCACACTGACGTCACGCAAAATCCTGCATCGCGCAAGCAGAGTTTACCGCGCAACTAGCATATATACAACATCCCGACATCAACCGTCCAGCAGTTACCATAATCTGTAAATAATGAGGCATGGTGTGTTGGCAGATATTTAGCTGCATCCAGTTAGACTGGAAGCCGACCCTCACATAGCTGTGAAAGGCTTGGCAGATTGATTGATTTTGTTGTGTTGGCATAGAATTTTTTTAAGTTTAAATGCACAGGGCAGTTTTTTCCTGGCAAATATTTGGACTTCCGAGGTAAAGCCTACAAAACTAACAATAAACGATAAATAATATTTATTTTTCCTTATTAAAATTTCGTTTGCATCATTTTTTATAACAAAATTAAAGAAAAAGTAAAAAAACAAACAAGTGTTTTAGAATCTTGAGGCTAAAAATCATAATAATATAAAATTAGCACAGCATTAAATAACATTATGCATTGTTAAATTAATTTCCTAGCATTTACGTTTTACGATTTTCGCTTTGTGTGTTGATAATTTAATCATTTTTGCATATTTTATGAGGTAGATATTACCGTATAACCAAGCTACCTAATTTATTTTCTTTAGTAGAATGGTAGCTAGTGTTACTCTACCAAAAAACAAAAAAAAATATTATTTATGAAGCTGTAAACATTGATGCACAAGCTAAAGTGGACTGGTAAAACAGCAAACGAAAAATCTTCATTAAACGCTAAGCTTGACTCCCTCAAAAAACTCATAATGAAACGAACCAAGTTTCTGTGCGAACTGCCCTAAAATAGAGTAGTTCCAAAATGAAGCAATTAAAAATAATACCTACTCTTTAGTGAAACAAAGTAGCCATATATAGTTGACAGCTTTTAACCGTTCACAACTCTACCCAGGTGGGGGACCACCCCCCGCAAGCCACGATGAAAGCCTAAGAACCCGAACAATAAAAAAAGGAAACGCCCCCCCGCGTGCGTGACCACAGGCTCAATGCAAATTATACTTCCATCCATTTCATACAATAAAACCAAATGAGCCCTTTTAACGCAACATGAGAAATCGATAAAAAATACACGTCCGAGCTTATGCTCGGTACATTCGAGTATTGTAACGTAAACGTTTTGTAATGGGTATTATTAAAACCGTTATTAATAGTTGCGGAGCACCGTATGCATTTGACGGGTTAGAACGTGAGGATAATAACCGGCTTTCTAGTAGGTAAGGCCCACTAGATACTTACCTACTGAAGATACATACATCGGTGTGTTTCGGAGAAATCTTTGCCTAAAAAAATAATTAAGAAATCGGTAGGTAATCATCTTTTTCAAACTAAATATATTAATGTATGTTTTGAAAACTTAAGAAAGAATTTTATTTCTATTAATTCACAACTAAAAAATATATATCCTAAAAAAATAAATAAATAAATTGGTGCTTAAATACCTTTTTCAAGCTTAAAATCTGATAGATTCTAGCGAGATTTTCCAAACGTAATATTCTTCGAACAAGGTCTAATAGAACATCTTACCCTTGGCGGTTTATTAAATTGGGTAGTAAATTATTTCATACTAGGCATTAACCTAATGTTGACCAATACGGTAGTAGTAAGTTACTCTATACTACCTAAATAAAACCGGACAAGTACAAGTTGAACTCGCGTAGTGAGGGTTCCGTACAATGAATATGTTATCTACCATGTTTTTTATCCCAAGAACAAACTTAACATTGTAGTTTAAAACTTGTTCTCCATTCATACATTCCACAATATTGAGAAGTCTATGTTGTATAACAATATTCTGTGATAATGTTATTATAACAACATAGACTTCATGTTATTTTAACACCAAACTGAAAAAAATGTTTTTGTACAGTATTTTATTATTTATTTATTTATTTTACTTATTTTACTGTTGTTGTACAGTAAAAAAAAACGTTCAGGAAACTTATTTTTATGTTAAAATAATTGATTACTGACAGTGCACTGAAATGGGCAAAAACAGTTAAGAGCTAAACAGTTAATTCAATTGGATGAACATTAAAGTTTACTTAAACAAACTGTTTCTTTTAATTATTGCCGTTTTCAGAGCTTAAGAGATGCACAGTAAAATCTACTGTTATAACTGAACTGTTTTTTTTTTCAGTTAGTTTTACTTCCTTGGACAATAGGCTCTATCTTTACTGACCAAAGCGGTGAATATTACCGAAAAATCGATTGGGTTTACCGATTTTTTTTTTCAGTGCATTGACTTCTTATAAGTTTTCCTGTAATCTATAAGTAAAGAACTATTTTCTGTTTTTTTTTTTTTATAATAGAGTCAGTAGTTTCGGAAAGAAGGGTGGGTGGATGGTGTTCATATATTTTCTTAAATAACTGTAAAACTGTTTATTTTAAAATTACTTAAAAAACTGAGGCCCTCTTATTAAGCCCTTTCATTTGATATGTGACACGATGCAGATTACATTTTTTTTTTAATTTTCTACTTTGCCCCCAAAAGTATTCGTAAATAAATGATTTTTTTTAATATGACTGTAACATATTAAAAAAAAATCATTTATTTACGATACACATCCGTGTTTGGATTACATAAATTCATTTGTGTACCAAATTTTAGCTTATTACCTATTATTATTATTATTCATTTATATCGGACAGAATCCATATATGTGTTAGTAAAAATTTTCTAAATATCTATGTTAGTAGGTACATAATCAAATAAAGTATTTCTATTTCACAATTTCCCAGAAACTATTCCCACCCAGTGTGCCTGTATGGGACAGTCTTGTCGGGATGCAATCATTAGCAAAATGGTGTTGGGGCTACCGCGCAGTCTTTGAAAAAATGACGCCACTTTTTTACGCACTATAGCGTGGAAACCGTCAACGCACTACAATGCCGCAGCGCAGCGCACTACATTTGCGACGCACTACAATGCCGCGGCAACCCCAACAGCACTCTGAAAGCATTATTATACTGAATACGCAGGGCGTTGTAGGCACGTTGCGTATACCGAACCCACAGGCCGCTCGAGTAAAACGATTGGCAATAGGCCCTAAAAAGTGTTACCTTAACTTCTTTGGTACATCGAGCGAACCTACGGGCCAGCATATTGCTCCGTACCGCCAACGCCCTGCGTTCTCTTTCTATATCCGGGTCATCTTTTAAGTCCTCCGTGACCAGATGACCCAGATATTTAAAGTTCTGCACAATTTTCAATTTTGTTCCATCGACCATGATCGGAGGCACTGTACTAGGTCTCTGTTTTCCGGCCCTAAAAATCAGTACCTGACTTTTCTGTGAGTTGTACCTGAGACCATGCTCGGATGCGTAGCGTTCACAAATCTTAAGCAGTGTCCTCAGGGCGTTGACCGAGGGGGCCAGCAGAACCATATCATCAGCATAACTTATGTTGTTGACACATATTCCGTCAATGTAGCATCCGACATGTGTCCTGCTGAGCTCCTCGATCAACTGGTTCACATAAAGGCTAAAGAGGCCGGTAGATGTGAGGCCGCCCTGCCTTACACCGCATTCTAATCTATATTCATCAGACAATGTACCACCCCATCTCACCTGGTTAATTTGGTTTTTATACCAGAATTTTAAAACACCGATACACTCCGTTGGCATACCAGTTTCCACTAGCTTTCGCCACAGTATGTCATAGGCAACTGTGTCAAAAGCTTTTGACAAATCGAGGAAACAGGCATATATCGGTGTCTTTCTCTCCGTGTAATACATGACAGTATGCTTAAGGCATAAAATAGCACTCTCAGTGGATAATCCCGCCCTAAAACCGAATTGTGCGTCATGTAAATGTAAGTACCCACTGAGACTCTGATTAAGCAGACTGTCAAGTATCTTAGCTGTTGTTGTAGCAAGTGAGTCCAGAAGATTCGGAGCAAATCGGCTGTGACAGACGGACAGACAGACAGACACACGAGTGATCATATAAGGGTTCCATTTTTTTCTTTTGAGGTACGGGTCCCTAAAAAGAAATAAAGTACGTAGCTACGTTCTTTATTTCTTTTTAGGGTCCCGACCTCACCTCCTAATATCAGTCAAGACAAATTCGCCAGCAAAAAGCCCCTAGAATCCTAAGTAAGACAAGCTACATTTGTTTGTCACAAAACAGCTGAATCCTAAAGCCAAAAGAAAGGACGTTAAGGCACATTCTCACAAAATACTCGTTGGGCCTACGTCTGTAACGGGCCGAAAATATATCCAGGGTAATAAAGGAGTGTCCCCTGGGCCTGCCCTGACCACAGCCCGATCATAACCCAATTACAAGTCAACCGCATTTTTATGCTGCCGTTACACCTTATGGGAACAAACCGATGAATTTATTTTATTTTTATACTTCATGACCAGTATTTATTGTGGGTATAACAAATACATACGGTTTCGTACCGCGAAGGGTTGTGGTGTATTTGTTTTTATTAGTACATTGATTTTCTTCTGTAGTTGTTATGTTTTTCGGGGTAGATACTGTATTATATCAGTATCGTATTCGGAATTGGGATATTGAAGGAACTTTCATTAATCTGTGTATTCAGACTATCGATGAAGATTTACAAGTAAAATTACACAAAACCGAATATATTAATAAATAACTTATGTAAACGGGCACGCCCTTTATGCCTGGAGGCTTTTATTTAGGTATTAAGTTCGGTTTACGTTTTTATGTTGTAATTTTTATTTCTGCTTGAGTACAGTTTTCATTGTTGGTATATTGGCGAGTGCTAGCTAACATATCGCAAGTAATTTAATTCAATGTTTAGTATTTTGTAGTGTTAATTACTTTGCATATTTGTATAGAATCAAGTTTATATAACTAAACAGGCAGGTGTGCTGTTGGGGGGGTTTGTTGCGCCACTTCTTCTTCCCAGCTAAAGCACTAGGAAGTGGTGAAGGGCGGGCGGTTTTGGGGGCTGTCTTATGTAATTTTGACGTTCGAAAAGTGCTGATTCTAGGCCTAGTTCGAATCAATGACTTTTGATTTGATAACAATCTATCTGAATTTCCCGTTTTAAATGTACAAACAAGGGAAAAAGAGAATTGATGTCTATTAAAGTAAAGTAAATCGTAAATAAACATATTCGCTCCAAATTTTGTGTCAGCATGGTCAGGTTGGAAAACTATTTGAAAATTGATCGTGAAAGCGATCACTTTTTTATACCCCCGCAGGCGTGCACCCTATAGAGAATCCTGTGAAATCTATATACCTAGCAATGTGAATTTACCACGCTTTTTACCCGACTGCTAGAAAAAGGTTATGTTTTTAAGGTGTTGATCTTGCGTCAAATGGTGGTCAAAGTAGTACAATTAAACATACTCCTGTCGGATTTGGCAAGATATTTTCCAATCAATTTCAGCCTTTATTTTCTCCTCTATAAAGCACTCAGCAACTATAAATATTAAGCACACAGCAACTGCAAGACATTAAAGCGAAACTAAAGCATCAACCAAGTTTAAACTTTAAACAAAGCACAGACCTTATAAAGTGAATTAATCATGGAAACTCATGAGTAAACCAATGAGCTAGGCGCTCAACAACGTTGCAGGATCACTGCACCGTACGCGGACGAGGAGACAGCATGCAAACTAACTAGCATGACGCGAACACTATCGTAATTGTAATTACCCAGTGTGAAGGTAATTGCTTTTCCTCGTTCCCTTAAAAGCACTACTTAAGTAACAGCTCTAAAACTACATACAAGCTTCGTGAACTCGTCTTTCTTATTGAACGTATTTTAGTACTTAAGAACAACTTACAAGTTCTGTCTATGAAAATATCTAATCGAATGACCAGAACTATTCATATTCATATCTTTAATTACATTACATAATGTTTTTAAAGGTGTTACAAAGGCTTAGAGCTAAGGTACAATTACGGACCCTGTAGGGCATAGCAAAAAAAGATTTTTTTTTTAAATATTCTTAAAATTAAAATAAATTTAGGAAATAAATTATCATTCAATAACTTTTAACATTTGAAATTAACATTATCATTAATTAAGTAAATATATAATAGATAGCAGTGGTGGCCCAGTGGTAACGGCCGCGACTTACAAGTTGTAGGTCGTAGGTTCGAGCCCGGACAGGCGCTTTACTTTGTGTAAATAATTTCATCGCCACTGCTCTCAAAAAACGGTGAAAGAAAACATCGTGAGGAAACCGGCATTTCCTAGAACCAAAAATTCGAAGACATGTGACATCTACCAACCCGCACTGGGCCCGCGTGGTGGATTACGGCCCGCTCCCTCTCGCAGAGAGGAGGCCTGTGTCTCAGCAGTGAGAACATTATAGGCTGATTATGTTATGTCAAGTAAATATAAAAAAAAACATTTTGTTGAGATCAGTTAAAGGTTGTGGTACCTAATAATTATTTGGCCAGGTCAATTAATCACATATCATATTATATTCCTGACTTAACTAAGTAAGTAGATAAATTTAAGAGATAGAATATGCTTTACTGAACACTAAAATGGTAATAGCAATCGTTTATTTTTACACCACATATGTATGTGTTTTTAAATGTTATTAATTTCATAATTTCTGCCTCATCCTCAAGTTACATTAGTTCGTAAGTAATCGTGTTTGACGAATTTTGCCGATGGATCCTCGACCTAGCAACATCTGCCAAAATTAGACTACGTAAACTCCGCGTGCTTAGACCTTGTCCAGAAGAAGCGAATTCGTCGCGAAACGTTTCGCGCGAATTCATTCGCGCGCTATTGAGATACTAGGCACGAATACATCGCGTCCACAAGCATCGCGCGAATTCAAAATACGCGCGTAAATCGCGTGCATAACGCCAGACCCTCGACTCGCGCGTGATTCGCCCTTTCTGGACAAGCCCTTAGCTTTCGATGAAAAGTATGCGACGTAGTTCCGACATTCGGGGTAACTGCGTAACACACTATCAGTGGCAAAGAGTTTCATTTTGACAGTACAACAACATTCATTGCGTTATTTACGTTGTTGAGCAAACAATTTTTTCGGCCACCGTAGGCGCGGGCTTGCGGACGGTGAGCAATGGGTAGCTCACCGTCCGGTAAGGACCAGGCCCGGGTCGACGGCGCGTCGTATTCCACGCGCGCCTCAAAGAGATGTTGTCAGCACAATGTAGGGGTCCACTAGGGCCGAAGCCTGCCGGGGTCGCGGGAAGGTACTAATGGGTCACCGAAGCCCCCGCAACACAGGCAACGGAAGGAATACGGGTGGGTTTTAGTCAGTAAGAGTCTGACACACCCTCCCGCTCCATCCAGAGCGGGAGAAGTTATTTGATGATTTAACATCCAAAAAAAAAAGTCATTTTTTTCGAACATATGAAGCAATGGAATAGCAATATACTTCAAAATTATTCAGATTGTGATTGTGTTTGTTGTGATAGTGAGTGGGTCACACCGAATTTTCCGTCGCGTAATTTCGGCGGATCAATACTATGCATTAGTGTCAATTGTAATATGTAAGAATACTTTGGACGTTCGCCTGTGAGAACAGTAACTTGCAGTGGATAAAGAGAAACTTCTTCGAAAGTGAAAACTTGTTCCGTATGATTTCCTTTTGATTAAAGCAACTGGTTAAGCTCTTACTACATACTAAGCGCATGAACTATTGTTTCATGTAGCAAGTTTCTGGTTGCACGTGTTTTGAGTATCGAATTACCTCTAGAAACAAGTTGCCACAGTTAAAACTTAAGTAACCGTTCAAGAGGTACGTTTTCAGTCACATTATAGGACTCGAAGTGCTTACTTGGAGTCTTAATCTTGGAGTAATACTTACCACGTTGAGTTTTTGAGTATTTTTATGTGGCCTACGCAAACGTCCTGCAGATCTAGTAGCGTCGTGTGATGATTCATTGAGCTACCTAAAATAGGGTTGAGCTACACGATGACTGATGCATGCATGCCGTTTGTCGGAATAGGTCAACTCAAAGCTTGCAGTTTTTTCTTCACAGGGCCCTTCCAGATTGCATTGTTAGACTCACATAAATTTCCTCTCAACTGTGAGTATTCATGTTTTCAAGTTTATGTATTTTAGCCTAATGTATTTTATTTAAGTATAATATATTTAATATTTTAGCATAAGGTTTCGCATAATCATATTTTTCTCTTCTTGTTCTCACACACTATTGTGGACATTTCTTCATTGCTACTTTCGCAGGTCTGCTGGAAGCAATTTAGTCAGGCTTGGGAGCGCCTTGAAGGACTTAAAAAATAATGTTAATTAATGATTTTACTCTATATTGAGACGTGTTACAGATTGGGATGTGAGTCACGCACTGACTAACTAACTAAAACTTAGCCTAAACAATCATAATCTTACAAATGTGCAATCTCAGCGACCACACGGATCGTGCTGAGCAAAAGTGCTTATATACGCAAAATCTATAAGGGTTGTAGTTCCATAACTCCTCCCTCAACAAGTGCGAAATTATCGGTAATGTTTGGATTCCGATGATTCCGCATACAAGACAATTTTCTCCAAAGTACTATAGAGGCATGAGGAACCGGGTGTAAAGTTCACTCATCCTCCTTAGAAAAGGCAAAATTCTGCATCACGCAAGCAAAGTATACCGCGCGGTAAACTCTGCTTGCGCGATGCAGGATTTTGGGTGACGTCAGTGTGTGGCGATGTAGTTGCTAAACTAACACTATTTATTTTCACTGCACTATCACTTTCCACTATTTCTCTTTTTAATGTGTAAGATAGATGTTATAAATAGTTAAAATTCAAATGGTTTAGATTCACGGTTTTGTTTTAATTAATAGATGTTTTCTTTAATTTGGGTAGAACCGAGTTACCCGATATAGTTTTTTACAATTGGGTTCTTTCAGGGAATAAAGCCAAGCAAGAGGTCAGTGATCTGCAAAAATTGGAATTTATGTCCGTACAAATAGGGTCTAAAATGTTTCACGGCCCAAATAATAGCTAAGAGCTGTCGTTCAATTGTGCTACAACGTGTTACAGTGCCGCTAATGTTCGACTAGCATATGTGACTGGTTTGTCTGCTCCGATAGGTTATTGGGATATGACAGCACCGAGTGTTAAAAAGTCAGTTGTTAAAATGAAGGGTTTAGTCGAGTCAGGGTTTAATAGAGAGGATTAGTCACAACTTCTTTCCATTTTTCGAAGGCATCTACATATATAGTTTTGGTCTGTGATAATTTTGTTTCATTTCTTTAGACAAGACTTTAGGGGATGGTTTAAGCAAAATCTTTGATGAGTTTTCTATAGTATTCGATCAGCCCAAGAAATCTTATTATTTCTGCTGTCTTTCTAGGGAGAGGTTTATTTATAATAGCTTCAATTTTATCACTGTTTGGTTTTAGTCCGTCTCTTGTTATTGTGTGGCCTATGTATAAAACTTCATTTCGTAAAAAATCAGATTTATCTA
Organism: Atethmia centrago; assembly: GCA_905333075.3. Classification (NCBI taxonomy): domain Eukaryota; kingdom Metazoa; phylum Arthropoda; class Insecta; order Lepidoptera; family Noctuidae; genus Atethmia; species Atethmia centrago. The sequence goes on along the minus strand of HG995374.1, from coordinate 19,891,428 downwards.
GTTGTATTTTTACGTTAGTCTGTCGTAATCTGTCAAAGACGGCTCTAAGTTTCTGAAGGTGTTCCTGAAGGCTAGAAGAATAGATAATGACGTCATCTAAATATATGTATGAGGCAATGTATTCCTTGGAGATCACTTATAATGTTGTCAGTGGCTCGTTGAAAAGTTGCCGGAGCTGTTTTAAGTCCAAACAGCAATCTCAAAAACTCATAATGTCCATTTTGGGTGCTCTCTGCAGTTTTTGGTGTATCGTCATTACTTAATTCAATGTGGTGGTAACCACGAGCTAAATCGAGAGTTTTTAAAGTAGACGCTTTTGACCAATTTGTTAAACGGATCAGTAACGTTAGGTTATCGTCCACTATAATTTCGTTAAGTTTCCTATAGTCGATTACCTTTCTGTATATGACTTCATAAATCATCTAGAAGCATCTGGCTTTTTGGGAACGAGATGGACTGATGAGCCCCAGGGAGAATAGAATTCTTGGATCACGTTAATTTTCAAAAGATTTTCAACTTGTTTATTAATTTCTGCTGCTTGAGCCCCTGGGCTTGTCTATAAAATATAGTTTAGTATAGATGGGTCTTTATTTTTTTTCCTAATGTTTTACCTGATTAGTGAAGCTTAAAGGTAAAACACAATAGTCGATTACCTTTCTGTATATGACTTCATGAATCATCCAGAAGCATCTGGCTTTTTGGGAACGAGATGGACTGATGAACTCCAGGGAGATAAGAATTCTTGGATTACGTTAACTTTCAAATGATTTTCAAATTGTTTATTAATTTCTGTTGCTTGAGCAGGGGCTTGTCTATAAAATATAGTTTAGTATAGATGGGTCTTTATTTTTTCTCCTAATGTTTTACCTGATTAGTGAAGCTTACATCCTTATATTCTTCACATAATTGTCGTGTCAGATGCATGTTCTTCATTGTTCATATGGTCTAGTCATAATTTAGTTTTTCGCGATTGTCGCGTAATAATTGGGCAGTCTCTATATTTTGGTCATCTATAGAATTTACATGGCATTCATTTTCCATGTATTTAGATACTATGCACGGTTTGATGGCACATAATTCTATCTGTTTATCAAGAGTGTTTTGTATGATTGTGGTTGCAAAACCGTTTATATATTTTAAAAGAGCAGTAGGCATTTGTACTCCTTCACCGAATTCCGTATAATCTAATATTCTTACTCTATTTAATAAGTTTGTTGGTAATTTTGCTCTTATTTCTGATCCCGGGGGAAGTAATACAAGACGTATAACATTAATATCCATATCCATGCATTTCAGCTGACTTTATTAGTAGGCCATGTTTCTTTATTTCATCTTTTTTTGTTAGTAGGATATGATTTTTTTAAATTAATCTTCTACCTATTTTAAAGATCATTTCCTATCAGTCCGTCGTATACGTAGCTTCTATTAGTTGACGTTGTATACGTAGCATTTATGATGATCTTTACTTTGAAATACAGGAAACAAGGGAATTTGCAATACTAACTAACTAAAACTTAGCCTAAACAATCATAATCTTTCAAATGTGCAAGCTCAGCGACCACACAGATTGTGATGGGCAAAAGTGCTTATACACGCAAAATCTGTAAGGGCTGTGGTTCCATAACTATTTCTTAAGAAGTAAGCCGTACCTTTGTACTCAAAATTATAATCATGTCATATCTCTATGTATTTTACTGTATGTACATAAATAAACAATAAAGGGACGATGACCCATAGGTCGTGGTCTCTTTTTATTTCCTGATCGATTTGACTGATTCCAGAGAAGAAATGCCGACGCCATCAACTTTTAAAATATTGACCAAAAAATTAACTTGTTGTTAAAAATTGTACTTAATGAAAAAAACATCATTTCATTTCATTTTGGTCAGCAAATTGGTGATCACAGAAAGGATGACGCTATTATCCATTATACCATTACTTTGCTTTAGTTTTGCTTTAGTTATAGTTGTCTTTAGTTCTTATGTAACATATTCTTTGCAGAGCTTATCAACAGATTTTATTTGAAAATACAGCCCAGAATAAATAAAAAAAAATATCAAATTATAACACTACGTCAACTTGCCGTGTTAAAGCAATTTTATTATTTTATTTTATTTTTTTGATTCGAATATTAAGTTGGTAGTCAATTTGCGGCAATAAGAGAGATAGGTTTTGGAGTACCTAACATCAGAGTGGTGTTTCAAAAGATGTGCTTTTCAAGTGATATTTTTCATTACAGCTGCAAACTTTAGGATACATGCATGTATACCACGTCTTATTACTGCACAGTGCACGTAGGACCAAGATGTATTAGTTTTGTTCTGCCAACAGCTGAAGTTAATATCCAACGAACATCAAATCTTACTAAGTACATACAGTCAAGCATATATAAATATGAGAACTTATTCACACTGAAATGATAAATTTCTATTTTCTATTGTCACTTCATTATCATTTAATCACAGAAACAACGAGATTTAATATACTAAGACCCGATTGCATCACAAATCACTGAAGACTTTTGGCGCTTAACGAGTTTAAAACATCGTTCTGTCTTTGTCATCTTCAAACGACTCACAGAAACAGAACGATGATTTGGATACGTTTAGTGTTTTGTGGTGCAAGCGGGCCTGAGTGTTTTTTATCGAAAAAAATACTCAAATTATAATAATAATAATAATAATTACAATTGTCCAAGGGGCCTCTGCGAGTTGGCCTCGGCCCCTCGTATGCCTTCCAAAGGTCCGGGACCCCATGGTACCGAGATATGTAAAGAAAAATATAAATAATAATTAATTTAATCAAGTAACAAGACTCAACGTGTTAGTAACAAAATACTTACAAACTATGTTAGTAAAACATTAACACAAACAAAATGTGACATCACTGCTGCGAGGTGACAGGCCCAGCCGATACCCTGCAGCAGTGGTTCACAAACGCACAATCTAGCCTGCTTGCTACCATAGACAGGATGCTGTTGGTGCTGCCCCGCACCCTAATAACCAGGGATGCGCACCGCTTTTGCATCACAGTGTAGAAGCAGTCAATGCGAGCTTCAGCAAACATCCCTGACGCGCTGCAGTATCGGGGCAACCCCATCAGCACCCTGAATGCGTTATTGTATTGAACGCGAAGGGCGCTGTATGATTTCTGAGTATAATGAGCCCACAGACTGCAAGAGTAAAAAGACGTGCAGTAAGCACTAAATATAGTGCGCTTAACCTCTTTAGAGGCACGCCTGAATCTGCGGGCAATCATGTTAGCTCTCACACACAGCGCCCTCCGCTCCCTGTTATAAAACAATATATTTTTCCATGGCTTTTACCCTCAAAACCCTGACAAATACAAAAAAATAATAATATGCACGATCCCAGAATGATGTAAGGTACTTTTCAAAGTACGAACCTATGTAATACAGAAGTTTTAACAAAATATTTTCGGAATGGACTTTTTTTATTACGAGTTGCGTAAGTCGTAAATTTAACCTACATATTTCATCAGGTAAAACGAGAGATGGGCTCATTGCGTGGGACTTGCGAATATAGTTAGCTCAACCATTATTTTTCTAGGCCTCACAGTATTTATATCACGACATGCTGCAGAAGGAATTTGGGTCTAAAAATCCACATTATGAAAATATTTCCCTCATTTGGTTTTACTGTGTAGGTAGCCTACCCACACATTAAAATACTAAAGTCATAAAAGAATATTTACAGTTGTGTCGCTATCTAATGGAAATCAAGAAGATAATCATTCTTTACCAGAAAAAAACAAAATGTATTGCGTACATAAACCAGATCGTCCTATTTTTCTGCCTCAGCTAGTACTTTGTTTGCAAACCGTAACTTTTAGTAGTATTCATGAGCAGGCACAGTTACCCTCGTAATAAAACCAAGATTATCAGTAAATAAGGTCTGCATATAAATAAAGTTGATTCCCCCGCAAATCAGGCGGATGCTACAGACGTTCGGATCTGACAAAAAGGGTGGACACACTCGTGTGTGTCCACCCTTAAAAGTCCAGCGAGGTCGTCCTCGCTGGACTTTAAATGTCGCATGACACGTGACGACTTTGTTCGTTCGTGTGTACAGTTTGTGTGTCGCGAACAAAAAACGAAATCTACATATTTTGTCAAGCATTTTTATTGGAATCCTTAGAAAAAGGGTTTAACAGTTTATCGCTATTCGGTTGGTACAGAACGCTAGTCATTATGAATGTTAGCAAATTAGCACGATTATGTTGAACAAAACGCGGATTAGCAATTGTGACACGCGACAGTGTGCGCGTAACTTAACGTGTGTTCATAGAAACGATTATAGGTAGTGAAAGTAATATAATACGTGCGTCGACCCAACATGGAGCAATAGTTGAAGGAAATCGAGTACAATATGTGATCAAGTTTTTGACGTTGCAATCTATCGTTAATTTCCCTCGAGGTTCACCTGCCGCCACAATAAAGAAACTATTTTATTGTTACCATATTGTACTTCACTTCTAAAGTATTTCGATACGTTATTATGACAACATTACGAAAGGTCTATTGTCGTACTGAGATTGTTAGTGAAGCAGTTCTCAGAAATAAAATTGTATAGTAATATAGTAACTTTACTTCATATTTCCCGGAGTGCTTAGGTACTCCCAAAGCTACAAAAAAAAAAAAAACGAGGAAGCTTTACAGGAGTCGCATATGATGTGTAACATCTGACATCTCATCTTGGTAATATGCAACTGAGCAGCGACAGAAATTAACCTCAAAATTTAAAAAGCTAAATACTGAAATATTTATTCGAATAATTACACAGACCTGTATGTGTGTGGGGGCGAAATGGTAAGTAATAGGTAGTTTAGGAGTGGGGCTCGTGGCTAAGTAATAACAGCCGCACGGGTCGATCGATCAGGTTAAGCTACGCTTGGCGCGGTTGGTCTGTGGATGAGTGACCATCTTTACATACCAAGACCCCTCCGTGCCTCGGAAAGCACGTTAAGCCGTTGGTCCCGGCTGTCATTTGTAGATCTTTGACAGTCGTTACGGGTCGTCAGAAGCTCGAAAGTCTGACAACCAGTCTTACCAAGGGGTATCGTGTTACCTAGTAACTGGGTTGTGGAGGTCAGATAGGCAGTCGTTCCATGTAAAATACTGGTATTCAGCTGGATCCAGTAAGACTGGAAGCCGACCCCAACATAGTTGGAAAAGGCTAGGCAGATGATGATAATTACACAGACCTACAACTAATTACCTTTTTAAAGTTCAAGTATTGTGTCTACTAGATTTCCGTATGCTGATTACGGGAGAAATAGTAAAAAATTTCATCACTTCAAAATATTGCGAAAGTGATTTTTTTATTTATTCCATATTTTTTCAATAAGAATTTAGTTTAAAGGCGATGTACGATTGCTTAAACTTATAATTACATAACATACATAATTAGCCTTTAATGTTCCCACTGCTGGGACACAGGCCTCCTCTCTGTGAGAGGGAGTGGGCCATAATCCACCACGCGGGCCCAGTGCAGGTTGGTAGATATAACATGTCTTCGAATTTTTGGTTCTAGGACATGCCGGTTTCCTCAAGATCTTTTCCTTCACCGTTTTGAGAGCAGCGGTGATGAAATAATTTACACTCGAACCTACGACCTACAACTCGTAAGTCGCGGCCGTTACCACTAGGTCACCACTGCTCATAAAATAATGATATTTAAAACTTGAGACTGTCTGATTGTAATACATCAATTATCCTATTCATTCAATAACATATAATATTTTTTCTCAAGTTCTTACAAAGACTACAACAAAACGCAGCTAACATGACAATGTACGCTTTAGTAAGTTTGATAAGTTAATGAATTCTACAAAATTCGATATTTTTATTCATCTTTCTGTCTTGAGTGAATTAGCCAAGATTCTCATATATAAATTTCTAATTTATAAAAAAGTAGTTATTGAAATTTACGGCAGTTCAATTTCGTAAATTATACGTAATATCATAAATACTTTAAATATGGCTTCACGTAAATGTGTAAACTCGCGTGATCGTTTTTGGCACATTTGTGGCTTGTATTTAGTAATAAAACAACAAAACAACATTACGGAGTTTGTAAAACATACGTACCAACTTTACTTCGATTTTACTATTCGTAACTTTGATTTTTTTTCATCGTTTTCATAAATGTGAATTGTGAGAAATTCAGGAACGCAAGTCTTACACGATACCCGCACGCACACACGTAGGTACTCGTATATAATAAAAAGAGACAGAGAGAGAAAGTCGCATGTAGCATAACGATTTTTCCTTACGTGACGATTTCTACCCATCAACTCCTACCTCAAACCGCGCTAAGGAACTTCCTTCCAAAACTTCGTTCCAATAAACAAAGGTATGTTTCATTATATTCTTAATTAAGTTTCTATTTTCATTCAGTTTAAATTGCGACGAGAACTTTGTAACTTTGTAAGTATAACCTATAACATCAACAGCACAATGGTTTTTTTTCATAGCTTTTGTTTCTTTCAGAAGATTTTAACTTGAGTACCTAAGTCAAGATTAACCTACTATTGTTGTTGTTTCAAGATGGCAATATAATTTGTAAACGATTAAGCGCCAATATCACTAATAAGATTCGTCCTTGTTGTGGAATATTTACAATGACAGCTCTTGATCGCGGATTATATGTGTTGATCACGTTCAGTATCATTGGTGAAATTTGCCCACGGTACAGTTGCCAACACATCAACTTACCACAAACTCTCAAATTTTCTAATTCCATTTTGAACTTAAGGCGCTGACAAGACCCAATTGACTTGTGTGTGGATCGCCCGGAGGACACGGTGGAGCATACGGTGGAGGTCTGCCCGGCTTGGGCAGAGCACCGCCGTGTCCTCGTGGAGGCGATCGGCGGCAGAGACCTCTCGCGTCCGGCCCTGGTTCAGGCCATGGTACGGAGCGAGAGGGCATGGGCAGCCGTCACCTCCTTCTGCGAAGCAGTAATGCTCGCGAAGGAGGAGGCGGGACGGTTGAGGGAAAGGCAAGTTTCGCGCCCTCTCGCCCCTAGCCGCCGCAGGAGACGCCCAGGGCGTCGGGAATCCCGGGCGGATTTCCGGCCACCGTAGGCGCGGGCTTGCGGACGGTGAGCAATGGGTAGCTCACCGTCCGGTAAGGACCAGGCCCGGGTCGACGGCGCGTTGTATTCCACGCGCGACTCAAAGAGATGTCGTCAGCACATAGTAGGGGTCCACTAGGGCCGATGCCTGCCGGGGTCGCGGGAAGGTACTTATGGGTCACCGAGGCCCCCGCAACACAGGCAACAAGAAGGAATACGGGTGGGTTTTAGTCAGTAAGAGTCTGACACACCCTTCCGCTCCGCCCAGAGCGGGAGAAGTTATTTGATGATTTCCCACCATCAAAAAAAAAAAAAAAAAGACCCAATTGACCAAAATAGGCTTCTCTTAAGAAAAAAAATTGCAAAATCTGTAAAGTTTGTGGTAGCGGAAAAAATATATGTTAATTTTGAATATATTTCCCAGAACTTGGTTGTTACCAAAACACGTTTTTAAAAAATGCTCGATACAAACTAACGTTAAACTAACCTCTTACCTTGAGTTCTAATCCAAAATATCTGTATTAAATATCAACATACGTGCAGAACTTGGTTGTTTTTATTTTCGATTACTCAACTCAATTTTGAGTAAATGGAAAATTCCTTCATATTTTGCAATAAATTACAAGCGTTGTGTCATCTCGCTTCTCTTTCTTTTCTATGCAATCTGACAGTGATCGCGGTTTAGGTGTTGTCAGCGTCTTAACCATCAACATTTTAAGGTTTAAAAACAATTGGAGAAATTTGACAGTTTGTAGTAACTTGATCTGCTGGCGACTATACCTTTCTACTTTTCAATAACTACAAATATTTCGTCCTTATCCCGACAAAAGAAAACCTTCACACATTTCCATAACCTTTCAGAAACAAACAAGTGACGTCTGAAATTCTGAATTTCATTCAAAGCGAGGTATCGAATGAAATAAACATAAGGCGTGGGGCACTCCGCAGTATGGAGGGAACTTCCAAAAGTCCTTATTGCGTGTCCACGATTTTCCCGGCCTTAATGGGCAAGCGCGATTTTGCTGACAAATAAATATGTACCGCCCTTCCCGGCGAGAGTAGCCGCGTGGCCCTTAGACCGGAGCTGTTTAGCACCCCATTTAGTGTTAGGAAGGAATGTGGAGTACTAAGTAAACAACAACCTAGATTATTTCAGGTCAGGGAAATTTATTGTTTAACAAATTCACTACCAACTTAACATATCAAGAATATAACTGACCCTGTATATATTCTTAATACATGATAAAACAAAAAAAAAATGAATAGGAAGAGGTTTTTTTGGGTTTATCAACCGCCGGTAGTGTAGTCACTTGAAATATCAGTTTTTTTTTTGTGTAAATTTCACAGACGTGACAGGTAGGTATCTATAATCACGATAAAATAAAAAATAAACAGATTTTCTCAACTCATATAACAACGCTAACAGCGGTCTTTGACCCCAAACAAAATCATCAAATTATTTTCATTTTTTCGTTTCGTGTTTACATATCGAAACGCACCAAGTCTGCGGAGTCCCGCTAGCTAATTTTATTTGACCCTGTATATTGTCCATATATTCACAACTGTCAAATTGTGATTTCAATACACGGACCATTTAGTACAATACAACTGTCAAAGAATGACTTCTGTGACAGTTGTATGAAATGGCTATAACACTGCAAACTGACGTAGTATGTCAAATTGATAAAAAAATAAATTCCCTACCTGTATTTATGTGAAATAATTTACTTGTACCCTACTCATAATACTAGATTGTCTCAATAGTCAAAAAGTAGGTTATGCGTTTAACTCAACTTTTCTAATAATAATAGGTTTCATTTACATTTTATTAAAAAAACGTCGAACGGGCTTCTGTGAGTTGACTTCTGCCTCTCGTAAGCCTTCCAAAAGTCCGAGACCCCAGGGTCCCAAGAAATGTCAAGAGACGTAAAATAATAATAACAACATCTACTTTGCCGGAACAGGTCTAGGATGAGGAGCCAGACCAAAAGAGATACAGAAACCAGTGGCGAGTTGTTGGGCGGTAGCGACCCCACGGACCATATCTCCCGCGAGAAGTCTTGTTCCTCATCTCTGGCTTGCCTTTATTGACCGGCTGGAGTGAACACTAACGTGGAACAGAGCTCTCACCTAGGGTTACCATCTGACCGGATAAAGCGGGTCTAGACCGGATTTTTACGTGTTAGATCGGACTCCGCCCGGATTTTACGTCAGACCGGATTTTTGTCATACTTGCATGTCCTCCCGCCCGCTCATATAAAGACGTGACGTGTGAACAATTTTATTGCGAAATAGCTGGAAAAAAACAACTTTTTGCATGCGGTTGCTAGCAACCAAAAATATGGGTCTAAATAATATAAGTAAATAAAAACGTACTTAAATACTACGATTTTTATTTAATACAGGTGCGTGACCGAACTTTTTTTTCAAAATCAGGATTTTTAGACACGTCAGACAGGATTTTGCATTTTTAGGCCTGGTAACCCTACTCCCACCTCATTCTTGCCTTTATAAGCCGGCCAGGCTTGAGTGGAGATTCGCAAAAGCAGACGTGCTCGGAGGGAGGAAGAATTAAGTGTAACCTCAAGTAAGTGCTGGTGGTTCCAGTACCAATATTACTGAAGCGCAATTTATCAAACGAAAATACTCGTAGTGATGTGACATTTATTATTTTAGAATACGAGTACCTAGACACGAGACGCCCCCAGATGTAATAACAATAAAACTTCTATTGTCTTATTCAGCATTCTTCAACCAACTACAAATAAAATTGATATGTTTTTTTGAGAATTATAAATTATCGTCTGGCAAGCAACTTATTTATAACTGAGAAGTGAAGCATATATTATTTAAATATCTTAATTTAATATTTCTATCGATTCCTTTAACGGCGGTGAATGCTACATTACTACAGCTACGGAAATTTCCAAACCGCTGCCAACCGCTGTTATTATAGCCCCACCACCAACCAAGGTAGATCAGTAGCATGCAACACGATAAAGCACCAGTTAACATAAAAGGAACAGGAATTTTCTTGAGTAATAAAAAGAAACGCCCAAAGCCGTGCGTGACCACTGGAGCTCGTGAAAAATCATATTTTATATTTGTTTCACAAACTAAACACGGCAGCCACTGTTCCGATTCACTTGATTTTGTATTCAAGACAAAAAGTTATCTTTTCCAAAGATAACGGTTCAGTGTTCCGTAAGATATTCATAAATATAAGCACAGTTCAATTCTTTCCCGTCTGAACTGGTTTAAGGAAAATGTAATGTATGAAAATGTTTCGTTTTCTTAGGAATGTATAGGTTCTTCAACGAATCCTCTATCTAGTATAAAATACAAAAAAAAAACGCAGGAAAAACCTGCATCAAATTCCAAAACGTTTAAATATTCATAGTTAATATTCAAACGGCCATATAATAATAAAATTACATTCAAAAAGCTTCAAAAGGATTTCAGGTCATAGAACAACCATTCAGGAAAGTTTTCATCTCCATGCTGCTATGTAGGTAGGTATGTGTATAACAGCAAACACCCTATTCCAATTTTATTCATTGGCTTTATATCGCGACACTATATTCGTAGTCCCGTCACCTCAGATTTGCACCTAAAGTCATAGACGAGTTGATTGTGTCAATATCCCGAAACCGAGATCCGAGCCGTACGGGTCAACCGTATTTTAACACAGTTAACGGTGTACGAAAGAATGCGTACACTACTGTATTCCGACCCGCCTCAGTCCGTATCAATCGGTCCCTAATTTCCCACGGGCAACTCTGCGTGACCGCAAACAAAGGCTCTGAGTCGTGTTCCTGATCATAAATTTATTGGCAATAGTTCTTTGAAACTATTCTTCCAAACATTAAAGTTTCATTAAGAATTTCAAGTTGGATGGCTGACATTTCATGCAGCTTATAGTATTCATCGCGTTAAGCCATACGTTGAAAGGAGTTCGGGAACTACTCTTAGATGCACGAAGTCGATGTAGGTATCTAACACGGCAAAACTTTATACGGCGGCGTACGTTTCCCGAGTTACCCCGTTCTATCGCTAGTTCCGAAGTAATCAACGAGATACGAAGCAAAACATTTTCAAACTGTCTTTACACTCTTTCAGAACCCTTTCGTTTCAAAATTATATTACAATCGAGTAGCTTGCTTCACTATAAATTGTTTCACTTAAAGCTATCCACTTAATATAAAGAGTTACTGTGAAGGAAATTGATGGCAGTCTAACAGGATTAAATAAAATCCGGGGTAGTGCAAGTTGGGGCTTGCATGATAAGTGTTCCGTGCTGTGTCCGTCAAAATAACTATTAAACGACCATTATAAAGGGATTTCTTAGAAGACAGGCATTCAGGTGTACAAAAATTATAAAAAGTAACTTAATACTGAAATTTTACAGGCTCTGTATTGTTTTGCTAACTTTAAGGAAAGTAGTAAGGAAATGTCCTTAACTATAAAAGACAGTGTCGTTTCATAGGTAAGCAAAGTACCAAAAAAAGCTTAGTTGTATCATAGATTGACAACAATAACAAACAGTCAATTGAACAACAAGCGGCGACCTGTAACAAAATATTTAATTATTTCCCTGTAACCAAATTTTCCTTATTTACTGCAATATTTAACAAGAAATATCTAATTTGTTCGAACAAAAATCCTCTCAGCTGAGCATAATCAAAGGCGTGACGTCAGTCTCTGACCATTAACATTTCCGACTGACACCATTGCTTATAATTTAATAACGCCAGAACCCAGAACACCATTTACTACACCGTCAAAACATTCACTATCACAGCAAACAAAGCAGTGAATACAAGGGTGGTCCACTAACGGAAAACAGATTTCTGAGTCAATGAATCGAGAACGTTTATACTGAAACTTTCTGGTAGAATCACGGCAAGATCGTCCAACTGTAAAAGGAGAAGTTATTGTATTAGTTGTGTCTTATCCCTACTGAATTTATGTAGGCTGAAGGAGGACTGAAGCTTCGGAGTTTTATATTTACTAAAATCTGGATTCTAGGTCGATACTTGAAGACATACCTTTACAATATATTGGTTTGTCGTGACACAACAAACGTGTTTCAAACTGTCCAGATTTGTTTCATGATTTGAATAGGGAACAGGTAATTTATCATTTGGCTTGTTATACTAATTGTTTAGACAAATCTATGAACAAAATAGCCAGCATTAGTTGTCGGGCATTTATACCCGACCCGTTTTTTTTTTAACTGGGCCTATCGGGCGCAGCCAGGTTAAGGCACACAATACTGTGATTAGCTAAGCTTTTTCTTTTAAGTATGCCTTAACCTGGGTCAAATTTTCTTTCTTTCCTTCCTTATTTCCACAAAAAAACTGGCAGCTACAGCAATGTCCCATAGGATGTCCAATTACTCAACAAATCAAAAGCATAAACACAACTGGATAGTAGTTGTATTTTCGCTCCCATCAAATTTAATTTTCCAGGAAAGATTTAAACCAAGAAATAAAACGAATGGCTTTAATTACGTGCTATATATTCTTGGAAAGATCATTAGTATGCATAGCTTTAATCAAATTAAGTTGCGTTTGGATCAAATTCTGTGGTACTCGACATAACTGAACTGAACTGATCATTCCATTTAACGATATTCATAATTTATTATAACACAAACGTGTTGTTTAGTTCTTAATTTTGTCTTCTATAACAAAAATACTGTCACCAAATATAATACGTTACATGTGAAAAAAAAGCTCCCCAAAAATAATACCACTAATAATGCGTATTCAGAAGATGTTATAAAACACACTTACCTTATAAAACACTTTTATTCAAAGAAAGTCGGAGCCGTCTTTAAGACTATAAATTAACAAGCTAAAAATTATTGCCAAGCCAGTTTTCCTTGTTTATTTTCCCTTCAGAGGGATGAAATGAACAAATGGTATTATCGTAAAATCTTTGTAATAATTGTATGCGGTATGCGGGAGCTCAGTGTGGAACAGCTCACGTTGCCCGCTATTAAACAACCCTTTGGGGACATTACGGCTCAAAAATGGCTTGCTGATTACAGAGTTTTGGATTCGTATAAAAAAAATTGTTTGCTAAAATGAGAAGACGCATCCTTTTTTAAAAAAAAAAAAACAACGTAGTAATATCTGAGTAAGTAAAACCTATAGATTATATCCTGAAATTAAAAACAAGTTGTTTTTCATCAGATTAAACCTACTTCATCGTTATTATACGTAATTCTGCAATAAAGTGCACGTACGTACTTAGTAATAACACTCTGTGAATAACTAAAATGGAATATTAAAGTAAATAGAAAGGATTTTATTTCTGTGAACAGTGTTAATACCTGCGGCATAAAGACTTCATAATTTTTAGTTATATAAGTTGGTAGCTAGTAGTTGGCGCACCTGTATAATGTACATAGACACCTTTATATTGACCCACATTCTATTTCGCACACTTTCAGCCGTATTTGGCCAGATGGCCCAAACCACCAGATTGCTAGCAATTAAGGGTCGGGTAATCGCCGTTGACCTTGGCCATACAAATGCGCGTCCCACTCACGCCGCGCCACGTTTCATAGGGAATATTTATTTTTAGTAACAAAAATATGTATATAATTGAAAAAAAAAACACAAATATAATTATTGATCATAAAATAGTACATTCATACAAAAAAAATCATGAAAATATTTTGAGCAGTTTAAGTAATATCGTTTTATAGGCTTAGGGTAGACATTACTTCCTGAATTTATGTCAACAAGTATGTTACTACAATACTTAAATATTCACATATATAATTGATGTTTATTTATGCGTTCTAGTTTAACATACATTTTTTGCATAACTTACTTGCAAAACATGAAGGCGTAACAACAGATTTAAAAGTCACTTTAATCATATATCTGCGCCTTAAAGGATTCGTTAATCCATTATATCAGACAAACGTAACGTAGAGCAATAAACATAAACTCAATCGTTGATTTTTGTTTGCCAAATACGAAGATATGATAGGTATTGTGCTTCCAACGCAAATACAAATCATTTATCAATCCATTGTTTCAACGGTAATTCCGGTCACGTGGTACGTACTCTTAATTCGTGTAATTGACATATCCTTTTTTAAACAAAAAAGGCTTTCGGATGCTCATGTTTCGAGCCAAAAAATTATCAGTGTATAGATTTAAAATGGGAAACGGGTACAAAAGGTGACTTTACAATATAAATGGATTAAAGGGTCGCATCGTACCGATTCTGTCCGGATTGTATTAATCGAAATAGCAGAGACTGGTTTGTGGTAATGTAGGAATTGTGTTAACTGTCAACGTTCGCACATACGAAGGCAACGGGTGACCACTGTTTGACGCGCAGTAATTGTTTGTCTTTTTTACCGTTGAAAGTACTTTTTTATCTGCCGTTAATTATTCATCTTCTAGAAAGGTTAACAACTGACCCGTTACGGGTCGGCTGGTCTAACGCGAATCGTTAGGTGGAAAGTGATTTCACTTAAGCATTCAGCGTCATTAAGCTGCAGTGTCCGGATTAAGCTCTTTTAAAATAAGCCTCATTCAGAAAGCAATTTGCATAAAACCAGTGGAAAACGTTACCTTCTTATTATTTTCAGAACTTTCGGTAAGTAATGTATATGTGAGAAAAAAAAATTCAGTGCCTGTCTAACATAAGAACTGAACCTTTTTTTGTGTCAGAAATTATCAAATAATTTCTCCCCGCTCTGGGTGAACCGCGAGGGTGTGTCAGACTCTTACTGACTAAAACCCACCCGTGTTCCTTCCGTTGCCTGTGCGTTGCCAGAGACCTCGGTAGAACTGAACCTGGAACTTTGTTCTAGATCAATGATACCGAAATTGGTCTATATCGACCCCCATGGGTCGACGACGACCTACATGGGGACCTTGTCAGTGAAAAAAAAATGGGAATCCGTCAGAGGTACACGGGGGTCCACTATAGTAGATCTTATTTAAGCAGGTCGTGACTTTAATTTTCGTTTTCCATTAATGGAATAACCCACATACACAAATGATGCTGCTTAGTTCCTGCCTGAAAACGTAACAAACAGACCAACTTTTGAATATGGTAATAGGTAATGCAATGGATAAATCAATCCATATGGTGACAATGAAGAAACGAACGTAATAATTATTACAAGTGGAACTGATCGGAATAAGCACAAACGAAGAACTTAAGGTACAGTTTAGAAACTGATCAGCTATTCTGGCTTCAAAAAGACATACCTGTTACTTATCCCATATGATGGAATATTGTGAGAAAGTTTTTAATTGCTTTTTCGGCGTCATACCTAGTGGCAAGGGGTTTCAGCACGGTTGCCAAAGTTCTAAAAAAAAACAAACTCAAACTGGATATCACTAACCGAGGAAATTTAAGATTAAACCTTATTAATTTGATGCCAAATATAATGCCAAATATATTGTTTTACCGCTCTGCACCTCACTACGGTTAGAAATCAGACAAAAACACATTCGAAATGAATTAATTTGCAAAAATACAATATGAGCTAAGTACCTAAGCTACCCAAAACCGAAAAACATGGCAGTGGTCTACGAAACAAAAAGTTTGGGGACCTCTGTTCTAGATAAGCACACTAAGCCACTACCTTCTACTAGAAAATAATATAACAGAGGAAATAATTCAGTTTTCTGTCTGAATTCATAATTAACAACTTTGTTTGACCATCGAGTTCTGTTTACATTGCATTTTTTTTTTTTTTTTTTTTTTTTTTTTTTTTTTTTTTTTTTTTTTTTTTTTTTTTTTTTTTTTTAATTGACGTTACCCCACACTAGGAATTTCTTCCTGTATCGTGGGTGCGTTTACAAACATAGAAACTCACAAACACAAACACCCAGACCCGGAACAATTACTTGCAGATCATACAAATATTTGTTCCGTGCGGGGATCGAACCCGCGACACGCTGCGCAGCAGTCGATCGCTCAGCCATTACGCCAACCGCGAAGTTTCCAACTGAAAGCACAGTTTACACATTATACAAAATGAAAATATGTTATTGTCATAAAACGTATACTTTTTTCTGTTTCATAAAATAATTTATCAAAGACATTGAAAGTATTGAATTATAGACTAGTTAAAATTAAATTTTATAACTGGTTGAATGAAAATAATTTCTGGAATTTTTAGAACTCTAACGTTGAAAACACAATTTTGCATGCTTTAATTATAAGTAAAACATGTATGTATATATCTCATTTTGTATTATAACACCTTTTTATACCGTGTTTTAAACAAATAATAATAATTATTATTATTATAAATACTAAAAAAGGAAACAGAAAAAAGTATACGTTGTATATATTCTCTTCTGAGTACCTATGCGAAGAGGGATGTTCAAACATTTTACCAGTCGAATCTATTGCGTAATTTTTTCCCTAAAAACCAGGCGTATAATTTTAGTTTCATTAGCTGGCTTAAAGACTCTATCGGAGTGGAGCACTTTTGATGATATGTTATAATATCTGATGATTCAATTAACCCCTTGAACCCTTTACTCATGCATGTTACGCGTCAAATAAGTGCGTTATAAATCTAACTTTGTGAGAAAAATTAAAAGTTTCAGGCCAAAGTTCAGTATTTATGAAACGGCTTGTGGCAGTTACTACTTTACGAGGTCATTATGGAAACCATTAAATGTATGATTACAGGGGGTCCTGTTTCGGGCAGGGCATTTGTATAAGCACATCAACTTTCCGTAAACGACCTGTGCCCAAAGTATTTTAATTCATTACGACCGCCTCCCTGAACTTTAAACCACGCCGCTGGATTTTATTACTTCATAAAGTATGGTTCGGTGGTGTTTTATAGCAACAAGCTTATTGTTAACCTGTTTCGTTGAACCATTGTAATATATACGATACTTTGAATTATTTTATTATCCATTGTTAAGGTGCAAACAGCAGATACAAAACTGTAACTGGTTATTATAATAAAATAATAACCTATTCATTAAAGGTACCTCTTATACTAAAATTTAATTAATACTTACATGAGATTCCAAGCAGAAATTGTAGTTTATGAAACTGTTGCTTAATACCCCTCGGTATTAACACACGAGTGTGTGTATAAAACCGAGCCATAGGCAAGGTTTTTAATAATATCACACAAGTGTTGTAATACCTAGTTATAAGTCATGTCCGTCACCGCATCTAAAATATCGGGCAGAGTCAAATTTTCTTCACATTCAGACATTTTTAAACAAGAATAAAAACATCCCACGAAACAGTACAACAAAACGTATGAATGGCGCCAAAACCCACCACATCACCGCGCATGCACTAAAGAGGGCACTGCTACTAACAAGTAAAAATGGAATCAAAACTTTTTTGTAATAGGCGCTTATGCGTTGCATTAGAAAAAAATAACTGATGGAAACTCCTTAGTGACATTAACTTCTTGGATTTGCCCTGTATCACAGTGATCCAAAAATGTTTTTTTTAACATCATTTTAAAAAAGAAGAAGTGATTCTATTTTTAAATTTCGGTGTTATGTTTAAAAAGTATGTCAATATAAACTCGTTTTGAAGTTTATAATTCGAATTTTACGATATGAGGTAAAATAAAATCCTTTACAATTTGCAAATGAAAAGCGAGTTGATGACGCAAGGAACTTCTCAGACTGTGCAAAGAACATTCCGTCATTTATTAAATTGAAGGTGTTAAAGGAAAGACAAAGTTTTGAACACCCTTTGAACCCAAGGAACCGTCGGAAGCAGCGGCTTTGCGCCCTTCGTTAATTATGCAATGTTTTTATTCAATTAGTCGTGTGGTCTACCCTAATTACGTCCCATAGGGAACGCTGGGATGCAGAGACAAGGCAAGCTTGGCGCAAATGGAGCGATAAAAAAGGAAAAAAAAACAGAAAAAAAGAACACTCGTCTCTTTGAGAACAATACAGTGTGTACAATGTGTTATGCCCGTAGGTACTGCCATTTGTCTTTCTGTCTAATCTTTCATGATGACGATGTTGTTTTACGATTTGTGTTTCTATTTTTACTGTAAGTGTGTCAAAGCGGCCTTCAGTCGGTTCCTATTGCATATTTCGCATTGTGCCTCAATTTGCTTGAGTTCTAATGAGACAGCATCATTATGGTGTGTTGTGATTAATTGCCTCGGATAAATTAATAGGTACAGTCGCCAGCACAACAACCACAAACTGTTTACCACAAACTGTCAAAGGAGATGTTTGATTTTGAGCTACCATTATGTACACTACATAGATAAATAGGAAAAAAAATAGGGTATTTTCATAAAAATATAAACAAATTAATTTGAAGAAGATTACAGGTGTACGAAAATAATCATTTGGGAATTTTTACTATGATAACTCTATTTATAGGTCAGCCATGATAGTTGTTTGTCATGACGTTTGACGTCTTTGACAGTTTAAACTTTAAGAGATGATAGGAAAGTGAATAAAATAAAATCATAAGTTGTTTTATTTATATACCTCTCATGAATGTGGTCTCATCCTCTTAATGTCGCTAATACTAGAAGCTAAATAACATAAAACTTGTTAGACAAATTGTTACTGCCTAGTTGGACTAAAATAGTTGGTTTCTTCCCAGCTGTTACTGTGTAATAGGAATAGTAGACTACTTTAACAATAACTTGCAGTTGTCAGGTACTGCACAGCTCATTGCTCTTCTATGAATTATTGACGTCCAGAGCATATAGGCACGAAATAATGAAGCAGCAGGACAGTTTGATAGACAAAATAAACGTTCACGTCTTCGTTTCTTGCTCCTCTTGACACCAATCTCTAGCTGCTCGATGAGGTAATATAAGATGTGCTGCCGCATTCAAGTACCTATAATATCCTTTAGTCCTATTTTATTAATATGACTAACGAAACCCAATTAGTTTCCGAATTCATGTGTTGTTTTTGTAAATACACATAAATCAAATGTAATTGTCAAAATGACATTTCGTATATTCCTGATCCAACATATTTATTTTGTGTTGCTCTCCTTGACCGTGTTAATTTGAATTTACATTAAAACGAAGTAAAGTTATAGAAAATTAACATTAAAAAATGGTTACTACACTTCTCATCAGAAAAATCGAAACACCTTGCAAGATTATGTTTTGTAAGGGTTATCAGAAAAATGTGTATATTTAGGAATATATGTCTAATGTCGTTTAATAGTGAATAATATGAGGATTTAATGTTCTAAAATCAAATTAAATTTTCATAGGTTTCGTATTTTGTTTAAAGTCATTTTTACCCTGTATGGAATATGAAGGAAATTGATTAAACAACACACGTAAATGAAAAAATAAGCTAAGTAACGTTTATTTCATAACTTGTATTCCCTCCCCAAGCTCTTATTACTGCTTCCATACGGTTCTTCATCGATCGGATGAGAGTCACGATCAAATGTTGTGGCATTCCTTTCCATTCCTCTTGGATTGCATTTTGCAGCTAGCAAAGTGTTTCTGGGGCAGGATCTCATGCACGAATTCGTCTCTTTAATTCATCCCATAGATGTTCAATCGGATTCATGTCCGGGCTTCTTGCTGGCCATTCCATAATGGAGATATCGACTTCGGTAACATAATCTCGTACGACGCTCGCGGTGTGAGGCCTAGCATTGTCGTGCATGAATATGAAACCGTTGCCAGTAAGTCGTGCATAGGGCATCACCTGAGGCTCAAGATACTGTTCGATGTACCGATGACTGTTTAGTGCAGGCAGACGTGGCCCAGACACAAACACAAGCTCCGTCTTACCGCCAGCGCTGATTCCTCCCCAAACCGTCCACTAACCGTCACCATAGCTGACCTTTTCATCAATGCGGCATTGTGCAAAGCGTTCTCCATCTCTTCTGTAGACCTTGTTCCTTCCGTCGTTACCATACAGCATAATTTTACACTCATTAGAAAAGGACTTTGTTCCACTGGAGGTATGACCAATTTAGGTACTCACGTGCAAAGTTAAGGCACGCTCTTCGATTTTATGCAGTTAATTTCAGCCCATTTCACCACCAGTCCACGTTCCTTCAACCTTCTACTGATTGTAGAGTCACTTACAGCCACCCTACGTCCAACATGAAGCTGCTGCTGTTGAAAAGCATTAAGGCGTCGATTTCATAAAGAAGTTGTTACAATAAATCGGTCATCTCGCTCAGAAGTGACGCGATTCCTGCCAGATCCTGAACGGCGCGTGAACAAACCAGTCTCCCGATAGCGTTTGTAGACTCGAAGACGACAAGGTTAAGTACAATCTTTAAGCCACAACACGCTGACTAAGTCCAGAATCTAGCAATGCCAACACTTGGGCGGCTTCTGCGGGCGAAGTATCCATGTTTTAGAAAAAAAAAGCAAAATATGTTTTAAGATAAGCGCAAATTTTTAGTTTTCAAATGTGAAATGTACTCCAACACTAAACACAGATTGGTCTCAAAACAGTGAATCATTTCATTTATAGGATAAACAAATGAAATTCTAATCATGAATTTTGAATTTTCGCTAATCACTGTAATGGCCAAACTGCCAGATATACAATCATGTCATTTTTGTCATGGAATGAAAACTCTTTTGTGTTAAATTAGGACAGAAACCGTAAAAACGGAAGTGTTTCGATTTACGGTCCTCCTTTTTTGAAGTCGGTTAAAAACAACTAAATTGATGAAAATTATGGAATAAAAATCATCAGTATGGAGTTCCCAATGGTCTGGAGTCTGGTTGAGAAATGAGCAGTTTAGGTATTCTTTTCCCGGAAACATAACGTAAGTGGCTTAATCACCCCATCGCCATTTCGTTTTTCTTCAAAGTTGTAAAGATCTCAAGCGGTCATTCAATTGTCTTCTATACATCTTACATGCATTCTGTAGGTACTTAATGTATACCCAGTATACCAGGGCTCGTGGATAAATGAAAACAGCCGCAGGGGTCGATCGAGTGGAGGTCTGCCCGGCTTGGGCAGAGCACCGCCGTGTCCTCGTGCAGAGATCTCTCGCGTCCGGCCCTGGTTCAGGCCATGGTACGGAGCGAGAGGGCATGGGTAGCCGTCACCTCCTTCTGCGAAGCAGTAATGCCCGCGAAGGAAGGAGGCGGGACGGTTGAGGGAAAGGCAAATTTCGTGCCCTCTCGCCCCTAGCCGCCGCAGGAGACGCCCTGGGCGTCGGGAATCCCGGGCAGATTTCCGGCCACCGTAGGCGCGGGCTTGCGGACGGGTAGTTCAGCGCCCGGTAAGGACCAGGCCCCAGGCGGAAGCTGATCCCAACACAGAAAAGCCTAGGTAGATTGATTGACTTAATGTAGATACCAGTTTTATCGTGGCCATACATTTTCAGAAACACCGGTCCACAACTTACTAAATACTTCCTGTTACTTTAAACCTGGAGCGAATGAAACAAAAAAGCTATCATCGACGTGAGTGCTCTAAAAATAAACGTAAACATAACACTAACCAGTACCAAAGTAGAATACCGTGTAATATGGGCCCAGCGGTGACATAGTGGAACACGGGCCGAAATAAACGATTGTCTTAACATTACGACCTAAAAATGTATAAAGACAATGTTTTGTGTGCTTAGAGAGTGAAAAGATAAGGAAAATTACTTCTATTTAACACGAGTTTGAAATTAGATTTGTAATGCAAAGAAAACCGTCCGTTTCGAAAGAAAATATTATTTTTTGCAATAAAAATAAACGTCCGCTTTTAATTTAATAATTATTCGGAAGTTCTTCCCTATTTTAATTTTATTTATATCCCATATTCCGCACATCCTCCTTTGTAATTTGTAACGCGTTTAAAACATATTCGAGCTAAAATAGTGACTGCAAATGCCATCCAAAAGTTTAAACCAAATCATTTCTCAGGAACTATAACTGCAAACTCGCTCGACGACGTACGTAGAACATAACATTATTTAATTTGTAAAGTATGTAACCAAGTTCTTGTAAGTTTCTCTAATCTAGTTTACTTCTTTGTCCCTCTTGTTGCAACTTGCAACGGATTAAGGCCGTCTGCCACGCGATGTTGGATTAAAGGAAATTGGCTAAATATTTCTCTAAAAGCTTTGAATTGAGTTTTTAGTCCTTAAGTACTAAAAGGACGTCCATCCAGAAATACCAACTAGTGAGTATACACTCCAATATTAAAATAAACACTGTAGGTAAGTATGTAACCAACAAAGCCCAAAAAATGTAAATAACCAGCAAGATAAAAAAATGGGTATTCTTTTCAATTTGTTTAATTCGAATTTCGAACGGTATACGCCGCCATATTTTTAGAACCAACTTTATGTTCGGATTTCGAAATATCGCTCAAGTAGGTCTACATACAATTATTTATATTTTTACTGAATATGGTGATTTATTGATGAATGGAATAATTAATTATTGTATAAGTTTATTTTACAATATTCATTATTGCAGAATACGTTGTTTTAAAATACAAGCTTTCATACCATGAGCTAAGCAGTCTGTGTAGTTTGCGGCGGAAGTAAGCCCGACCGCGCCGCCGCGCCGTCTCATCAAGATTTGGAAAGGCAATCTTGGTGCTAGTGACGTCACAATGCAGGAATACCTAGGCACTACTGCTCCAAAAGTACCTACCACCTTACCGATTAGCATCGGGATTTCAGACAGCTATCTAAATTATGTTAACATATCCTACATGAATATTGGAGCAACATCAAACAGGAGCGTTGTTAGATGTATTATAGGCGCCAATAAACCCTTAATTTTGTTACAATAAAATATTAGTGAAAAATTGTCGAAAGTAATATTAATAATCTTTTAATCTGTACCTACCTATCTACTATATACAATATAACCAAAAAAACATACACGTACTTTTATCAATTTTGTGTTTCAATTTAATAGGCTATGTCTGAAAACATATAAATCCGTGCGTCTTTTTCCACTGAGGTAGGCAAAAACTACAAAACGCCACAAGTTACGATTCTTACATACGTTCTTTTACTACGTCCACGCTCATAAACCTAATAACCTGTAAAGCCTGATTCGGAGTCAAACAATAGAAAATCAATTAGCTGTCCTTGACCAATTAATTAAACGCCCGTTACTAGTACCCACTACCTAGCTGATTTTCGTACTAGTAACGAGCTACCCAGCTGGCCTTTTTGAAACAGTACTTACTACGATACCATAGTATTTTACATCATTAAAATTCCCGGGTCAAGTTACCTAAACACAAAAAACCTTTCCTCCACAATGCATTGTTGCCTTTCAACATCAAACAAATAAAACAAAAGAAAAACGTAACCAGCCAGTCACCAAAAAAAAATCAAAGCCGTAGAACTTAACATCATCATCGCAAACCGTAAGCGTATCGCATCGCATTCGTGTTCGTACAATTAAAAAGAAAACACGGAGTACAATGCTCCGTTGTGAAGATGTCAAGGGTCACTTGACAGCTAGATCGTGTCCTATCTCGTTTATACTGAGACCGACGTTGCTAGGACCGGAGTGCTACCGCAAGTGCATCCCAGTACTCGCCACTCGAAAACGTATCGAGGAACCAATGCAAATGGATCAATTAGTTTATTAAAGCCTTCATTGAACAGAAAACTTTGATGTTGATTCATTTTCGAGGAGGTTGTCTTTGATTTTGTTCTGTGACTTTAGATAAATGACTTTTTCTTATCGTTTTTCGGCATATTGTTTAATGAAATGATACCTATAGTAAAAATATGTCTCACACAGGATGTACGGTTTCATTACCTTTGCCATCATGAAACAAACAAGAGCGTTGTTAGATTTATTTTAGGCGACAATAAAGTCTTCATTTTGTAAGTAAGTACTAATATTTGCGAAAATTCGTCTAAACTAATAGTAAGCATTCTTATAATCCATCACTACCTATATAAACAATATAATAAAATGTGCATTATGATTATTACATTTGTGATGCATTTCACTGCTAGGCTGTATGGAGCTTTTTTTTTAAGGTGCAGGGTAATTATCAAATAAGTTCTCCCGCTGTGGGCGGAGCGGGAGGGTGTGTCAGATTCTTACAGACTAAAACCAACCCGTGTTCCTTCCGTTGCCTGTGTTGCCAGGGGCCTCGGTAACCCTTTCGAACTTCCCGCGACCCCGGCAGGAGCATCGTGCCTTAGGTCTACGTTCCAAAAAATTAAAAACCTAAAATAAAAGAAACAAATGAAAAACCAACGCGCGAAGTGTGGCTTTATTAAAATTCATTAATTTTCGATATTTTGAACGATTTCTGAGATTTGTTTGGTACCTAAGTCTAATACGACCATCATTATTATTGCAATATACTCGACTTGTTTTAATGAATCACTGTTAATTTTATAAACGCGACAGGTCAGTAGGTAGTTATTACGTCTGGCGCCATGATGTGGCCATTAGTATTTTGACACACAAGTTAATTGTTGGTGTTTAATTTATTCGTAAATTGTTATTAAAATAACAATTTACGAAATTGGACTAGTAATAAACTGCAGATAACTTGTATATCAACGTCGTCTGTCCGGTTCGTCAGCGCGATGCCAGTTAGTAACATTTATTCGGTCAAAGAATACAAAATAGACAGAGGGAAAATTAATTCAATCGAAGCGTGTACCACAGAGTACTTTTACGAGTATGTATAGGTATGTGTAACTGCCGAAGTCATTCACCTATGTACATATATCTGTTACTATATGTAGATTCACAATCATTGAATGTCTAAAAAGGCGTGCGACATATCGCACGCCTTTGTAGACATTCAATGATTCCAAAATCACCTAATAGGTAGGTTATTTTGGTATCATAATACCAAAATAACCTACCTACTAGGTGATTTTTGCCAGAATAGGAAAGATGTCATGCCAATGACGCCATGCAAGAGAACAATGAAGAGATTCTGTAATCTAGATATTTCGGATAAATATAAACTCGCATGCCATTCCATTCTCGAGCAAATTAAAGATTTGAGTCGTCAAATCTTTAGTTTGCTTTTAACTTTTATAATATTTAATGGTTCACTGATGACAATCAATGATAATTATAAAAACAACATTTTAAAAACTAATCATTTGACAAACATCTCATTTCGCAAACATACATTAACCTAATAAGTAATCATTTGACAAAATACAGATTTCGCTTACAAAATGATGGTAGATATTTTGTTACTTAATAAAATTTGTTGAAGTAGCCCACCTATTGCCGTTAGTTTATCAAATGATGTTTTGATTTGTTGTCTTTCAATTATTTGTCACATTAGTTATTTACAGAAAAAATAGTTTGTAAAGTGATAACATTATCAAGTATAAATTTAACTAACGGTATTTTAAAAATGAAGATTTATGATTCGTTTTTTGTCAAATGACAGGACACCATATTTATTATCCATGAAACTGTACACAACTAAGGGGTCGAACTGGCACCTTACGTTGTGGAAGTGAGCTGAATCGATGTTGACCTCACTGAAGACACATAGTTAGGTACCTACATAAGTAGCTAATCTTATTTATTCTCCAAATGCTGTACGGACGCTTTTAACAAGCACGTCTTTCTACATTGTTCTCACATGAACAATTTCAACATTAATGATGTAACCAATATTTTGTTTCAAAACAGTGTCCGTGGAGTTTCTTATCCGTTCTTCTCCATAAGAACCTACTACGCTTTGGAATGAGAAACTACATAGCTTCAACTTTCTGACTGACTGACCCCTCGACAATTCAAAAGTGCTTGTAATTGGTTTATTTAAAATAAAAGGTTTGAGTTTGAGTTAATTGAGTTTGCTTAAAATGTTACAGAACACGGACAGCTTAATAAGTACAAAGATCTCATACATTTTTAAATAGTAAATGAACAATATGGCCTATTACTGACGGTAAACTAAACATACTATGTAAGTAAGTAAATGCAACCGACACAACCTCACATAAATCAGTACCTATTTATTTTTCAAATAATTTAACCGCTTCCACTATAATACCTACTTCCAACTCTATGTTCAAATCTATGACAGTTACGAGGGCACATGCAAGTGACGGAGCCGTGTTATTGCCCGCTGGTTTGCCCAACTGAGTACTCCGAACTGATGGTAGCGACAGAACTATTCAGCCAGTTCTCACTCACCATTCACTGTGATAGATTAATTGTGACTTAGATATATGCGAATACTGTTTTCGACTTACTAGTCTGGCAAGATGTCTAGTGCAGAATTTATCCGCACTGCTTGATTTTATGAATTGTTTAGAGCTGGCAGCTCAGTCTGAGTCTGTTTTGTAGTTAACGAGGTTGAGCATGTTAAGATTATTTGCGTAGATACGATACGAGAATATTCTTGAAGTGACCTAATATGTAACCTAATTAGAGTAGGTTAATTGACTTAATTAAGATGGCTTTAGATAGGTACTTACTTAAAGATTGTAGATTTTTAATCCTTCTTCCTTATTACTACAAAGCATATAATCAAGTTTTACAATGTACTCGTAAGTACAGAATTCCCGAAAAGGGCCCATTCGATCAAAGTAAATGAAAGTTAGTACCACACAGCTGTAAGGAACTCGGCAAGTACTGAAATTTCATAATCTATTTGAAGTCAAAAGGCTCTGACACAAATACTTATGGTAATAGCGAACTGCCTGCCAAAGGTCAGTCTGCCAAAACTTCTCCGGCTTATCTTATTTATAAAACAAAAGGTTTAATTAAATTTCAAACTCTGTTAATTAACTAGATAGGACTTAATAATCGATGAAGAAACATTTTTGAGGCCAAACTAGGTTACGCTGTGCGATTATAAATTATAGATTTTTTCAATCGCAACTTACTTAATGACTTTTTGCTTTTTAATTAAATCGTGCTTTAAATAGTGGTATTCAGTTGCATCCGGATAGACTGGAAGCGGGCCCCAACATAGCTGTAAAGAAGGCTAGGCTACAGACTATGGGCTAAGCAGATGATGAATTAAACCGTACTTAGCCTAGGAGAGCAGTGGTGGCTAAGTGGTAACGGCCGTGACTTACGAGTTGTGTAGGTCGAACAAGGACCAGGCCCTGGTCAACGGCGCGTCTTGTTCCACGCGTGACTCAAAGAGATGTCGTCAGCACAAGTGTAGGGGTTCACTAGGGCCGATGCCTGCCGGGGTCGCGAAAAGGTACAAAAGGGTTACCGAGGCCCCTGGCAACACAGGCAACGGAAGGAATACGGGTGAGTTTTAGTCAGTAAGAGTCTGACACACTCTCCCGCTCCGCCCAGAGCGGGAGAAGTGATTTGATGATTTCGCACCTAAAAAAAAAAATACTTCTACTACGTGTAAATTATTCTACCAGGAGCATTGCTGGAATGGAATAATTTCTCAAAATCCTTGTTGAAGGAAATCAACTTGTGAAGGATGGAGAACAAATGTGAAGGAAATCATTGTGAGGAAACCAGCATGTCCTAGAAGCAAAAGTTACCATCGCCCTCTCACAAAGAGGAGGCCTGTGTCCCGGCAGTCCGTACATTATAGGCTGATTATGCTATGCTTATGCTAGCTTAGGTACTCGCCATGACATTACTTATCATATTAATGTAAAAAGAACGATTAATTAGATCGACTTAATTCTCTAGCAAAACATTTTTACGTGATAACGTGAGAGAGATGCGTCACAAGCCGAATGTTTAGGCCGATCGTGCCTCTCTATCGCTAGTTCCGCGCTCTTGCTTGCACGCTTAGCTTAGGCGGAACGTGACACATTTTCGTGCGTGCAGCCGGCGTTCATCGATTACGTCAGAGGTTATTACGTCAAAAAAATGTTGTGGGCACATTATTTTTCAGAATAAAAATAAATAAAGGCGAAACGTGTAGGTACTAAGGTACCTACGTAATTAATTCTATCAACGAGTCGAAACTCAAGATCGGCGTCGTTTATAAGTCTTCGCTCGATTGTCTTAGCTATTGTTTGGATTCTTGGTTTTAATTACATACTTTGTTAGATCCTGTTCGACTACTTTCCTTCCTTGAGATCAAATTGCAGCCAACATCCCTTTCAATTAGTCTTTTACGAAAGCGCGCTTTGATCTTTGCTTAAACCCTTTATAAGTACTTATAATATCGTATTATGATGTACCTAAATATGTAAACACACCTTAACCTTTTAATTAAAGTTAAGGTAAAGATGGGAGGCTCCTGTACCTTAACTTTAATTAGTATACGATAGCTGAACGACATTAATTTTGCAACGTTTTGTTTCAATATTAAACTCCCACAAAACTGAATGAAGCAAAAACTCTTTAGAGTGCGTTTTCTAAACTATTATGTATTAAATTAGATCCAGCCAACATAAGTTACGCGTCGGTAAATGCACATCATAATAAAGTGTGGTAGATAAATTAATTTTTTTAAATTATTGGCAAAAACTCAAAACTCAAAGCATTTATTTCAAATAAATAAATTACGGGTCCTTTTGAATTGTCAAGGGGTTGGTCAGTCAGAAAGATGAAGCTAGTTTCCCATCCCAAAGCTTAGTAGTTAGTAGATTTCTATAGAGAAGAACGGGCAAGAAACTCCATGGACACTTTTAAAACAAAATATTGTTACAAAATATAGGTTTCATTTCATGTTTAAATTATATCAGTTGAAAAACATATTGAGCAGTTATTTAATTTAATGGCGGTTGATTAATTATTGCGACAGTAAAACATGGACAGTAATAAAAAATCAATTAGTCGGTTATTTTATCATACAATGTCAATTCTAAAAATAATTTAGCAGTCCAATAACTGAATGAGCGGTAAAAATGATGGAATGAGCGGTTCGATAAATAGTTCGGCAGATCATAGCGAGCGGTGACACCCGAACTCAAATTCATTAAAAAGAGAGGTAAGTGTTCGTTAGTTGGGCGGAGCTTATTAGCGCGGGTGGCGGAAGGTTAGGTTAGGTTAGAACAGTGACCATTAACGCGCGAAGGCGAGCGAGCGAAGCGAGGGTGTCGCGGTAGCGACCGCCGAGCGCCAGATCCCCTCTATTACTCTAATTCAGGGTAATTTCGAACTGGCGTTTACCACCTCATTGTTTATAGAATTGCTTAGAATGAGATTTCTTACCGACAAATTCCGATTTATTACTGCCCACACGTAACCGCTCGTTCAATAATTTTTACCGCCCATTTCATTATTTTTTATTACTCATTTTGTTTACTTTACTGCTTAGTTTTAACTGCTGAACTAGTTAATGAACGTGCCATTTATAATTTTTAACTTACCAAAACCGCTATTTACAACTGCCTCTTTAAATCAGTGCCATTAAAATACCTCCTTCGGAGAATTGTACTTCGAAGAGTGTGTGCAGGAGCCCCGCGTCCAGATCCCACCGTCTCCCTTTCTCTACCGGACTACCCAGACGTACTGCAGGGTACAGTCCGCTCTCGGTCGATATACCAGCTCCTCGTACTCAGTGCTTCTCCTTCACATTTATTATGCGCACAGCCGTGTGGAACTCTCTGCCAGCGTCTGTGTTCCCTTCCACGTATAACCCGTCGTCAGCCTTCAAAGCAAGAGTGAACAGACATCTTCTGGACACGCTCGTTCCATCATAGACCTCATCCATCGTTTTGCATCAGGCGAAATCGAGGTCAAGAGTTGGCCCATATCACATTTTTTTTTACGAAATTCCATTTTTTTTCAATAAACGTAACATCACACCTTGTTTTCCCGAAGGGTTGGGCAGAGTTGTACGTTGTAGTACACCCATATTTCGGCCGCTATGTTTAAGTCCCATGTAATAGGGGGCGAGCCTATTGCCATCAACCTGGCACAAATCCAGACCGGAGTCTGGATTTGTGCCCGGTTCGGTTAAGAAGTTCCAGACGGATAAACCCGATAACACTTTTGCCTGATCCGGGAATCGAACCCAGGACCTCATGCTCAGCAGTAGCGCTTGCAACCACTAGACCAACGAGGCAGTCAGTTTTTTTAAATATAAAGCTTTTAATCTGCTGGATTTTTATTTATTAGTTACCTAAACTAAACCTTATTTATCACTTAACGTCTATCTTAATAATCATTCTGAAACAAATGAAAGGAGCAATCCCTCTTAATTTGAATCAAATATAACTCTCTTGAACTTTGAAACTCGCCTCTTAATGAGAATTCGATGGAGTTTCAAAATTGACTCCCAATCTTGAAAACCCAATGTATATTTAAACTTTCTTAGTTACAGTCATTTCTAGGTAATAGCTAATATTATCATTTTTTTCTGAAGAACTTAAAAGTATGAACAGCCTACTATTTTAACCTAACTGGGTAGTTTTTACCACCTTTAAAAATTTGAGCCTAAAAACCAAGAAAAGTAAAAAAAATTGTCGTCATAGTCTGCGCTATTGTTTAAGTAAGTAGTTAAAGTAGATAGGAGTTTTGGAATATGGCAATGTGATTTTAATTTTTACTTAAAAACAACAAAATTGGGTAGGTAGGTACTTGAAATTAGGAGTATAGAAAATCATTTTCTTCATTGAATATCGATACCCATCACGTCTGTGCTGTTACGCAAGATAATTTTATTTTACTCTGTATATTCTGAGTGCAGATACCACGATAAAACAAATTACAAATGCTCCTCATGTCTATGATTACAATATTGTCTACGTTACCGATCAAATATTGACCGATATTGACTGAATTAAAACCTAATAAGCCGATTCAAGTCACGAGTTCGCTTCACACCAACGCAAGCTTAGACAGATTCTAATCATTGAAACACTCAAACATTGTCTTGTATTGTATTTCAACGAATACTCTAGTAACAATCCCAGCCCCTTACAGAAACGAGCGAATTCGGAGTTCGTTTCATTTTCCACGTGTCTATAATATAATTGCACTGTTGAAGCGACACAGCAACACAGCGACACAGCGGCGTGGCGAGACATCTTGCGGGAGGCAATTGGAGCTCGCCACGTGACAGGATAATGAGCTCACGTGATCCGTCAGCTACAGCCCTAAGCCATCGCGTCGACGAACCAACAATTTCCGGACTCTGACGAACGCGTTTCCAATTTCAGACCTCGGTAAGCACTTTCCCATCACTTGTTTTTCCGATTTCTTGCGTTAAAATCCTATCAGAATGTACTTACATGCTGTAAAACATGTGCTCGCATAATTCACTTTTACCTGAACGCTGGAGGCTATCGTACAATTTTTCTTCCTTGAAATTGAAACCTAATGAAGCAATCTTAGGTAAATATTGATCGTTATCCTGAGTTCCTAAGAAAAGAGCTTGTTTAAATATTTTTTCATTTTTACTTATGACTCTTTTTGTTTATATTCTACTTACAGTAGGTACAACCCACAAATCGTTACCTTCATGTCTTTAATCACCTACCACCAATGTTTTATGTAAAACACTTTTGACTCATTACTTACCTATTGTATCAATAGTTCATTCTTCGTCATTAAAAAAACTAAATGACGTTATTTACAAAACATTATTCCTCACTCAAGGAAAATAAAATGTCTTGGGGAATCCTATGAATAGTTTTTATAGAAATCCAAAGACGAATACGACATTTGTTGTAGAGAAACGTCACGACACCGTGAGACCCATCACGTTGGAACTATAAAGATGAGGCTAAAACGCGTTACATGTTCTGAATACCAACTAGATAAGAATGTACCCCATAGGAGACAGATGCTAACCCATATGATTTAAAAAAGATGTCTTGAAAAGCTAAGGATTTTACGATCGAATTGTCTGCAGGCTTTGCACGAGAACCATAGAGAAGCGATTTGTCGACGGAAGAGTAGACAAAAATGACGTTTCTGTGTAGACAATAGAAAGTTTTCTGCAGGCTTAGCATGACGCTTTCTATATCTACGAAGAAAAGACAAAGCTATTTCTATACAAAGCGACATTTCGTTTCTCAATTTATGACATCGCACCGTAGATTATACTCGTACATAAAAAAGGACCTAGACAAAGATCGTTAGAAACGAAAGACAAAATGACAGATTGCAGAAGGATGCGATGTCAATGATGCCTGCTGCTGTCTTTAGCACGGTGATTAGAAACTCAAATGTGAAGAAAAGTAGACACTTTTCTTCTTCTAGGGTAGGGTTCTTCTTTTTAGGGTAGTATAGACACACTACCCTAGATAATTGTCTACAACGTCAAACATGACGTACAATTTTTCTCCGATTTTGACAGTTTGGGATAGAAAACTTTCTTAAATTACAGTCTACATAAAAAAGGACCTAGACAAAGATTCGTTAGTAATTTTAGGTGGTACTTTGTAACTTTTATAATTTAATAGGCTGAAATTAACATGTTGGGTTAAAATCACCGATATTATTTAAGTTTTTATATAGAAAAACTTGACTGAAGATGGGAAAGAAATACTATTAGAGAGTTCGCGGGACCCTTTGATTTCCCAGAAAGTGAGTTCCTGCAGAATTATAAAACAAGCCAAGAGATGGTGCAATATTTATGTGAGGAACTCGGCCAAGACCTGTCGCCCAAAACATCTGTAAATAATAGATTTGTGGTATGAACAATAAACTAAGAATAATAAAAGATGCTACAGTTGTCCCAGAACTGATCTATTAAATACATTCACAGGGAATATAAAACAACTTAATAAGTCAAATCTTCTCATTGAACACTAACCACATTCAGTTTTAATTTTAAAAAATATCTAAAACCAAATGATATTATTTTACATAAATGCATACAATATAGTAGTATATAAAAATGTATCTAGTATAAACATAAAGGCTCTCGCAGACAGATGCGACGTGGTGACGCGACGCACCTGTCTGCGAGAGCCTTAAAGGATACTTTTTGAGTGACGCCATCAAAATAGTATAATTATGGCACTGCTCTATTTAAATAACAGCTGTAAATTATATGCAATACACACAATGGCGCCGATTCCCTTGTTCACAAACTAAACTAAATTTAAGTTCAGTGCATCTTTTTCTTTCTATTTCATTAAGAAAAGGACAGAAGATTAATTTTAGTTTAGTCCTGTCAAATTAATCAGCGCCTGTCACTACTCCATACAAGTTTAGACGTGATTAAAAACTTGCCTACTAAAATTACGCCAATTTACGTCAAGCGCTGATTAATTTGACAGGACTAAACTAAAATTTATCTTCTGTCCTTTTCTTAATGAAATAGAAAGAAAAAGATGCACTGAACTTAAATTTAGTTTAGTTTGTGAACAAGGGAATCGGCACCATTGAGTTTTAAAACTTGGTGGTTTTAACTTTTACGCGCACCGAATCACAATTTATGAAATAACAAATAGACCATTTGCGTTTTGTTATTATTATTAAAGAAAGATTCGTGCAAAACACTTTGCTTCGTATATTTGTTTGAGAA
Organism: Atethmia centrago; assembly: GCA_905333075.3. NCBI lineage: Eukaryota > Metazoa > Arthropoda > Insecta > Lepidoptera > Noctuidae > Atethmia > Atethmia centrago. The sequence continues at coordinate 19,858,001 of HG995374.1, read as the reverse complement.
CGAAACGCAAAAATACGGTAAGAAAGGTAGTAATACACATCATTAGCGATTCCCCCGTTGCTATGGAAAAGTCACGGTCTACGAAGAAACCCGAGTCTAGGGTGACCTGTAACCTGACGTGCTCGGTAAGCAGATATTTCGAGAAGGGTAGGCAAGAAATTACTATTCTACGGTAGAGTAGAAACAGAACGCGTCACATTAAGCCTGCTGGTATTGGTACTCACAGAAATGAAAGTCATCTCGGCTTTTTTTTTTGGGTGGGAAATTATCAAATAACTTCTCCCGCTCTGGGCGGAGCGGGAAGGTGTGTCAGACTCTTATTGACCAAAACCCACCAGTATTCCTTCCGTTGCCTGTGTTGCCAGGGTCCTCGGTAACCCTTTTGGATTTCCACGCGACCCCGGCAGGTAAAGTTATCTCGGCTGAAGTGCAAATAAATACACAGTTGACTATTTAACTATTACTAACGATAAGATTAAAACTTTCTTTAGTATTATCTCTTTAATTGCCCAGAGTATTATGATTCAATGTGGTAAACTTGGAAACTTTGGCCATTTCGCAAATATCTTACAACTAACTAGATACCTACAAGATGCGGTCGGATTAGAAGTGTTTCAATGATTAGCATCTGTCTAACCTCGCGTTGTTGTGAAGCGAACTTATGACTTGAATAGGTCTTACACCCATTTTTGAAGTGTCTTAATTAAATTCTATAGTGCTAATATGCCCCAAAAAAAATCACCAATTTTTTATTCAATTGATAAGTGCCATAAAAATGCATATAAATTTTAAATTTTCAAATTTCGCGCGTAGTTTGACGAAAACGCTGGACGCAGTGGATGCCATGTTGCTCTGTGGTCATGACGTCACTAGGCTATGTAAACAAAAGCGCTGATCTAATATCTAACTATCAGTTGACACGTTTTAGTTTACATAGCCGTATGACGTAATAACATGGCGGCTACTATTTCATGGTGTTTTTTAACAGATCGGAAAAACTGAAAACGTTGAATTGAATTTTAAAATTTATTTTGTTATTTTATGAACTAAAACTAACATTTTCCGACTGCTATTTGCCTAAACTATGTCAATAATATATTTATAGATTTTTTGTCGTATATAGTAAATACCCTATTGGCTTATTAGATTTTAATTCAGTCGATATCAGTCAATATTTGATCGGTACCGTCGACAGTTTTATAATCACAGGGATGAGGAGCATTTGTATTTTATTTTATCTCCTGCACTCAGAACATACAGGGTGTAATTAAATGTGCTGGCCAAAAATATCTAGTATTGACCCACTGCAGGGCGTCCTCTCACACAGAGTAGGCATGAGCATTGATCACCATGCTTGCTCAAGGTGGATTGGTGACACCAGACAAACTCGAGACTTATATTAAGACGCTGACAACACCTAAACCGCGGTCACAGTCAGACTGCATAAAAAAGAAAGAGAAGCGCGATGACACAACGCTTGTAATTTATTGCAAAATATGAAGTAGGTATCTATTTACTCACAATTGAGTTGAGTAATCGAAATTAAAAACACCCAAGTTCTGCATTCAAATAAGACATTCTTATTATTCATTAAATACGTATCGTATGTTGATATTTAATAAAGATATTTTGGATTGAAACTCAAGGTTAGTTTAACGTTAGTTTGTATCGAGATTTTTTTTCAAAACGTGTTTCGGTAACAACCTAGTTCTGAGAAATATGTTCAAAATTAACATATATTTTTTCCGCTACCATAAACTATACAGATTTGGCAATTTTTTTTCTTAAGCCAAGCCTATTTTGGTCATTTGCTCTTTTCAGCGCCTTTGTTTCCTGGGTTTCCTCACGACGTGTTCCTTCATCATGTCAGCGATGTTTCAGATAAACTTAGAAAGTACATATGAATTGATAAAGTCACATTGGTACTTGCTTGGATTTGAACACCGTGTCGCCTCTCATAGGCGAGGCCACTTAACCACTGGGCTATCGCGACATGTGCAATCAGCTGTAGTTACTTTAAATTAGCTGCATGGCGAAACCTTACAGAATTTATGGGTATCGAAATGTAATGCCCAAAAAAATATTTTTTCTAAGCTCATAATTTAAAGTAACTACAGGTGATAGCACATGTATCACGACATGTGCTATCAGCTGTAGTTATTTTAAATTATGAGCTTAGAAAATATTTATAGAATATGGCAACTTTCATAATTACCGGATCAAATTAAAAAAAAATATTTAAAAAAATATATATTTTCTAAACTCATAATTTAAAGTAACTTGACCTTAAATTTGACCCGGTAATTATGAATGTTGCCATATTCTTACGTTCTTCCTTATTGCAACGATTGTATAAATAACACACAATATTGCCAGTAAATTCCAAAAAAATAATTACAGACAAGTAGGTTCTTGTTCGTAATACAATCGATTGTTAAAAATAATTGGAAGTATAATACCAAATTGATTTTCCAGCAACAGTTAAGGCTCGTGCAGACTTGGGCGATATCACGGGCGCGACAGGCATATTGCTGCCTGTCGCACACGCCATATCTCGCTAGTCTGTACGAGCCTTTATAGCTGCATTAATTTTATAGGTAGTTGAATTAAAAAAACTCAATTTTATGGTAGGCAGAATACAATAAATCTAATTAATAATTCAATTAAATTCTTATAAAATACTTCTATTCGTATTGAGTACCTGTTTTCAAGGTCTATGAAAATGCAATTGTGTTCCCTAAAATAACTTATGTTTGACATACACGTTAACTGATGACCACATTCATGCGATGACATTCATGGAGTCTGGTAGAACCGGCCAATTGCAATGAAAGATATGCCTCTTCACATTGTTATATTATTATACATATTTATATAATTATGTATCACGATAACTGAGCTTTATAAGAGACCTTGACTTTCGGCGTTTCATAACTGATTTGATACGGTAAAGAACACTCGCGACGCGGCGTCATGTGTACCTACATGACGTTTAAAATATATAAATATTACATTACTTTGTCAAATAGTATTTAAAGATATTCTTGTAGACTCATAGATTGGTTAACCATTTTCGATTTTGCTAAGGACCTAATACTTATTGACAGGCCTATACTATCCTCCCATTTGTAATACGTCATAATAGTGTAATTTGAAAAAAAATGTCAAAGTACAATTATTTAAAAAAAAATAAAAGAGTAGGAAACGACGAATTGGAACCATGCACCTAGCTTCTAATATTTCATAAGTGCCCAGGTAGGTTTATATCAAACAAAACATTTTGAATTGAATAGAATCTTATAAAACTAAAAATCACACCTCATTCTGCTAGTTATAATAAGTCCCATGTAAAAAGGAGCGAGCCTATTGCCATTGACCGCGCATAAATCTAGACTCCGGGCTGCTACTGAGAAATTCCTAATGAAAAACCCAATAACACTACGCCCGACTTGGGAATCGAACCCGCGCCGCTTCCTAAGCAGTCACACTTGCGACCACTAGACCAACGAAGAAGCCAAAAGTTCAAATCGTTTATCACATTACAAGTGTTTTTGGTGTTATTCGTCTGAGTATTTCATTTGACAATGCACCTGCATCTTTTATACAAGCATGTCGCGTCAGTTCCCATAACTTATTTTTAAATAATCGTAGTTACCTACATCAATAAATCCTGAATGTAATAATATTATTAAAATTCAACGCACCAGCAACACTTTTGTGAAACTAATTCAATTTGAATAAATCATACAATTAGATATAATAAATAAACAAATAGTTAAATGAAGCATAGCCATGCAACATTACATAAAACTTAGTGATTTCATATTAACATAATATAATATGTAAGCCAATTCATAAACTAACAGTCAGGAACAGTTATCCCCCAAACTGTAAAAACCTGTATCTTGCTACATTATTTTATTACAACTTTTTGTTATTATCTGATTATACGTATTTATTTATTTGTATTTCCTTGTGATGTGCAATAAAGCGTATTCTATATGGCGCATCTCGACATAAGTTAATTTTCTGTGAACGCATCTTACAAACATGTAGCAGCTAGTTATTATGGAGGTTCCTGAACATTTTGACAAGATTTACTACTTCAAAATTAATTTTTATTTTCCCTGTAATCAGTATCGCAATTGTCCAATCGTCACCAATTTTAGAGGTTTTACTGCACGGTGTGTTATTTAGCCTTAGTTGCGGACATGATCGTTTTATGTGTTTTTTGGAAAGCTAACAATCAAACAAAACTCTTATTAAAACTCCGCCGGCTCTGAGCACTAAGTATAATTTAAGATAAATTAATAAAAAACGAGAAAAATCCTTAAAAACCATAGAAACACTTTATATCGTTTTTGGATTTGATTTTTAAACTAAATGTTTTAAGGCGTGATAGAAATTCACTGTAGGCACCGTTTTTTAAAAACCTTGCTAACACATACTGATGTGTGAGCAAGGTTATTAAAGTTTTCAAGAAAAAGACGGTTCCTACAAAAAAAACCAGTTAAATACCAGTGTATTTATTCCATTAGTACCTACTAATGAATAGAAGCAAACACACAAGAATTCAGCGAACTATTGATGGATTTTGTGAATACCCACTATAAATATTGTTAATCTAGCTAGATGGCATTAGGTAGTGACCACATCGCGGCATCGTGACTATAGTCAACAAATTGTATTATTTAAAAGAGCAATGCGTCGTTAACCGGTTAGTGTTGATCGAGCGTCCGAGACAGACGCAGTCGCAAACATGAAGCTCTTCATATGCGGTAAGTCTTTAAAAAATAATTATCATTTTTTATAAACATATCACACTGCATAACTCATTATAACGTCCGAGGATAAGAGAAACAATTAGACGTTTATTAATGGACAATATAAGAATTTAGTTTAAAACACTTTTAACTCATCTTAAAACATTTTGATTAAGGATTTTCCAATATATAATCACGCCTTTGTTTATGTCTATCAAAGTTATCTCATAATTCATAACTTTTGCAAAGAAGAGTGTTATTAACCGAGCTCGTTTTCTTGTCTGGTCTTACAATGAAAAAACATGATATGGAACTGGATAGGACTGGAAACACGAGGCATTATTTTAACATCATCATCTTCAAGTATTTTGTGTACTTTTACATTGCGAATAAGATTGGCTTTAAAATGACATTGTTAATTTGTTAAGTAAAGAAATACTTAAAGAACTCATTTAGTTTTATTGTTATCGGGAAACTTGATTTCTTGGCCAATAAAGGTTGACTGGGATTCCCTGCCATCAAATAGCAGAAACATTCAAGTTTACAACCGGTTTTCCTTATGGCTTATTGTTTATGCTATGCATTCTGTTTGAATAATATTTTAACATACCTTTAATATGTTTGACAATAAGCTAATATTACCGTTTACAGGTCTAAGTAGAAACCATTATAGTCAATGATGATAAACTTTACAATTATCATTTTACTTCAATACAGATTTTAATAACGGGATGAATCTCCGATTGTTTTTGTGCAGTTTATCGCAATCCGTTTGTAATAGTAATAAAAACTTAAGCCTTGTAATAAATATGTATTCTGTTCGTCTTAATTTATACAAAAAATATTCAAGTGTGTTGTTAAAACTAGTTTTGGTAGTATTGTATAAAAAAACTAGCAAAACACATTAGCGATCTGTATAGGGAAACGTTATAAGATTCACTTCAGAATCCATACAAAATATTATTTTGTATGGATTCTGAATAATAAAACTAGATTATAATAATCATCTAGTTTGATGATATTAGTACGGACTAATATAAAATAATGCAAAAGTAACTCTATTTGTTACCTTTTCACGCATTAAGGCGCTGATATATGACTTTAGTGACTTTTAAATCCGTTATTACACCTTCATATAATGCAAGTAAGTTTTGCAACAAATGTACGGCCTTGGCCAAAAGTATTGAGCACCCATGACATCTTTCAGTTTTATGAGGAGTATCAAATAGAAATAAAACAAGACGTTTTATATAGGTTTATTTTACTATTTATTAATTGAAAATTAATATTTTGTGGTAATCGGTCTTAGGACTTCGTTGAACGTCTGTGTATGCATCTGTCTTTCTGTCTGTCAAGATACTTTCTCAGGAATACGTGGAGGTATCAAGTTGAAATTAATATCAAATACGCAGGTTTAGGTCCCTTAGAGCCCTAAAAAATCAAGCTTTTAAGTCAACGCAATCAAAAATACGGCCATTATTGCGACACATTTTGATACTCGCAAAAATAAATCAAAACCTGTAGGGTACTTCCCGCTGACCTAGAATCATGAACTTTGGCAAGAAGCAAGGTCTCACAGCACAAGTAAAGGAAAAAGTCGGAAAATCGTTAATTTTTTGTTTTAAAACAATACAAAAAGAATCGGTTACATGTGTACATATTTTGCAGTTGGAGAATTGACCGTGACGTATATCGATGTATGGAAGAACATATTTTCAACTACAAAGTCAAAATCTAAGTCAAATGATTTATTTCAAATAGGCACACACGCACTTTTGAACGTAAAATTTCCAAAAAAATTGAATTGATTCTAGTCTCCGCTTCCAAAAGATAGTTTCGTATGGACAGAGTACAATAAGAATGGGCAAGAAACTACACCGTTACTCTTTTAAAATATTTTGTATAGGTGCATTAATTATAATAATATGTGCAGATGATGCACCTAGAATAAAATTAGTATACCACAATAGGTAAAAATAATTGAAAATGAAGCAATGCCAGATAAATTAATTATATGATAGAATATAACTATGGCGCTCACATATTTACAAACATTGTAAAAGTAGGTATACGTTTTATTAAAAATAATAAAGTAATAAGTTAGCGTGTGAGATAAGATAATCACATAATATAAAATCAATGTCATAAAAATAATAAATTATACAATTAAAATAGCAACCAGTTTGATTTGTCTAGACTCTAGATTGTTCTATGGAGCTGGCCCAGCATATTTTCAAGCATTCTTATCTTCGATATAATCCTCTAATTTATAATACGCTTGTTTACAAAGTGTACTTTTAATATGAGTTTTAAATTTTCTTTCATTTAATTGCAATATATCACAAGGTAGTTTTTTGTAACATTTAACACTCTACCCCATATAAGATGTACATATGTTAAACCAAAATGTATAAACATCAATTCTATATGTGAATATTTACGTATTGTAGTAAAATAATATATGAAATAAATTCAGGAAGTAATGTAAAAAAAACGATAAAAACGATATTACTTTAACCAAGCTACTTAATATATTTCATGTTTTTTTTTATTTTATGAACAGACTATTTTATTATCTATAATTATATCTGTGTTTTTTCAAATATTCATATTTTCGTTACTAAAAATAAATATTCCCTATGAAACCGAACCGCGGTGCGGCGTGAGCGCGATGCGCATTTGTATGGCCAAGGTCAACGGCGATTACCCGACCCTTAACGGCTGAATGGATTTTGATAAAATTCGGCACACAGGTAGACCATGACCTGGGTTGCATTTGTATGGCCAAGGTCAACGGCGATTACCCGACCCTTAACGGCTGAATGGATTTTGATTCGGCACACAGGTAGACCATGACCTGGGTTAGGACATAGGATTTTTTATCTTTACCTTTTATTACGATATTACATTCCCGTTGGATAATTTCTAACATCCACGCGGGATAAGACGCGGACAAAAGCTAGTACTTACTAAAATAAAAGAATGGAATTCACCCACAAAAGAAAATAAAAAACACAGCAGCTGGCAGTATGCAAACCTTTAATTAGAAGCATTTTATAAAGGTAAGGTACTTATTATATTGTATAATGTTTCAGTATTGGCCCTTGCGGCAACAGCAATGTCTGAAAAATCTAACGAAGAACTTCTGAAAGCAAGTAATGAGGTGTTTACCGCTAACATGTTACAAGTAAGTACATAGTGCACAATATTCTACAATAATAACATTATGTCATACCTTATCGTACTATACTGACTATACTTAATTAGGAGCACGTTTCGATTTGACTATAAAATCACTAAAAATGGAAACTTCTACAAGATAAGCGATAACCTAAAACCAATTACGCATGCTATTAGATAGCAATTATTAAATATTCTTGACTATCAGAGATGTTTTTGTACGTTCAGTACTTTGAACACTTACAAAATACTTTTAATTTATGAACAGACTAGCTGGTACCACTTTAACGTATTTAGGATATCATGTCCAGCGCCATCTAGTTATAAAATATTGACAAAAAATTGACGTATAAAATTGTCTTAAATTATCAAGTTTATTTCAATTAAATATTATTTTCTTCGTGAAAAAAATATTTAATTTTCTACAGTAGCGGCCGCAACGATAGAGACAGAAAGAACATTTTTGACGAACATGGTGTTTGATGTTCATGTTCACCATGTTCTTGTTCGTGCGTACACGCCTTAACAGTTCATGAAATACACACTGTACTCCAACATAAAAATACAAATATGGAATGCAATTATAGTGATGCGGCAAAATGCAAATGAGTCCAAATAAGGGAACTACGACTAAATTAGGGTTGAAATTAGAGCCGGTTTCATTAACGTTATGGAGTATGTGCAAAGTTGAGATAAAGCCTTGAATAGAAAAACAACAAGTAGCTTTGCGACCTTACCTACTATAGGTTTGAGTCACAAAATCGACCCACTTGTCACAAAACATAGACACGAAACATATACTTCATTACTCCATAATAAGGTTACCTACTTATCGAAGTAATGTTTTTAATCTTAATTGTCAGTAGTTTCACAGATAACCCCTAACGAAGAGACCTACAGACGTTAAAAAAAACGCGGGTCGTGAATCGTTCGATTTAATAACTTTGATGCAGTTTCACTATGTATATCTAAGAAGTTAGAAGTTTCCGACCGAACCTAATAATGCCAATCATCTTATCAAGATTATAAAGCAGTCCTTGAACACATCGTCATACGGAAACAAAGACCGTGACGCAATCAACCGAACATGCAATACAGATTTGTGTTTACCTTTATTGGACATAATTTTTCAATTTGAAACGCATCGTAATCAATATACAATAAGTAGGTATACAATAAGTCGGTTTAATATGACTAAGTGAGAATTTCACCAATGACACTGACAGCTCTTAAACGTGGCTTATGCGGTGATCGCGTTCGGTTTCGTTGGTAAAAGAAGATTAGTGTCTAAATTGAAACTTGACAACAAGAAACCATTTCATCTATAATTATAATACGTAAATAAAAATAAATTACGAAACTGTTATACAGATACCTAATACTGAAATTATTTTCAATCATCAGGAGGTAGTGAAAGCCAACCCAGGTGAAAATGTAGTACTGTCCGCATTTTCCGTGCTGTCTCCACTAGCTCAACTGTGTTTGGCTTCGGTAGGAGAATCTCATGATGAAATCCTTAAGGCCATCGGTTTGCCCAATGACAATGTGGTAAGTGTACCTGATTGTATAATGAACCCGGGTGTAAATAATATTCATGACACTGCAATCTTTATAAAGAGACTGTCTAGATAAGATTTACAGATGCTTTACAAAGCTGAACTTTTTCTATAATTCAATGCGCCATATTAACGACCAGTAACTGTAAGTCTTATATGGATTTTTAACAGCAACTGTTAAATCTTAAATACAAAAAAGAAGAATTAAGAATCGAATGTTTCTTACAGACGAAGGAAGTGTTCACTGACGTGACCAAGCAACTGCGATCCGTGAAGGGAGTCGAGCTAAGTCTAGCAAACAGAATTTATGTCCGCCAAGGTGCAGTGTTGAACGACCAATATGCTGCCGTGTCCAGAGATGTCTTCAACTCGGACGTGAAGAACGTTGACTTCACTAAAAATGTTGAAGCTGCACAGGAAATTAACACATGGGTAACATTTTTATTCCTTTATACTTACATCATTATAGTCGTTTTCAAAGAAATACTTAGCGTTTTATCAATAGTTAGTCTCGTATACACTATACGTAAGTCTATGATTTGACAATGAATCTTTAACTCTGAGCTTTTCCCCATGTGACTGAATATCTCATTCTATCTTCATAGCAGTTGTTGCAAACGAGCGTTATTGCTCTCATCGTCATCTTAAACCGTTGCAATATACTTACATAGTTATGCTATAAACCAACTAACTAATCTTCCTAGATATTTAAAATACGATGTTAATACTGTAATTTTGTGTACACTATATTTGCAGGTTGAAGATAACACAAATCATAAGATTAAAGATTTAGTTTCATCAGACTCACTGGATGGACTCACAGCCGCTGTCCTCGTTAACGCCATTTACTTCAAGGTTTGTTACTCGATTACCTTTTATAAAACACAAGTACGAGTATGATATTCTAAATAATCTACATGAATATCCACGTTTAGCTTTAAAAGTACTTTCGTGATAAAATAATATTCCGGATAAGTTGGAAACATCAGAATGTTGTAAAAATTTGCTACTTATATTTATTTTAATTCAGGGAAAGTGGAAGAAGCAGTTCGATCCAAAAGCGACCCAAGATAAAGATTTCTATGTGAGCAAAGACAAAACTATCAAAAAACCTACCATGTACATATCTGATGACTTCAAGTACGGTGAAAGTAAGGAGCTCGATGCTAAGGTAAATAATTTTTTGCTAATGCGACCCGCGCTTAAGGTCACGTGACATTACTATGCACCGTTTTTATCAAGTTATTGAGGTAAGAGCCATTACCCGGTGAACGCCTTTCCCTGCTTACCCTACTATATGTAAAATACAATACGATTAAAGAATACTTAAATGGTAAAGGCATTAAAAGTTTATCTAATCTTTAAGAACATGTTTCAACTGTTTATATCATTGTGATGTTAATAACAAATAATTTAGGATTTTATTTCTGAAGTGTGAGTAGTGAGTTACTACCGATATAAAAATACATATGATATAAAAATCAATTTTTGTTATCCGTTACATCGAATAATAACGGGTGTCAAAATACCCTTAACGAGGCCGCAAGTCACTTGTTCTTATTATAATCCCGTTATTATAATCATTTTTACTGGACCATGCCTGGAAACCTTCTGGTTATGGAGATATTGAAAATCAAAGTTTTTTCGACGGTTTTTTACGAAGAAAATTTTGATAACCTAACTTTAAATACTCCAGCTATCTCCGTACCGTTACATGCACCCATAAGCACAATGTTTCGCGTGCGTTACATTACGCACCACTGTAAAAAGCGAATTTCCACACCAAAAATAAAGTCGTTTTTCAAATTATTTTTGCACAAAATTACTTAGTATCATGTACAGAATACGTTCTGCGACTGATTGATGACGGCTTCGTAAAGGGTCTTTTTTCACCCTGTATACCTATAACGCTAATTTATAATACCAGTGTGTAATGTTTTGTTTTATATATTTACAGCTTTTAGAACTGCTCTATGATGGAGATCAATCATCACTTCTTATCGTACTTCCAAATGAAATCGACGGCATCAATTCCCTTGTCGAGAAACTAAAAGACCCATCAGTTCTATCAAAAGCCGTTGATGAAATGTTTATTAACGAAGTTGTCGTTGAACTTCCCAAATTTAAGATTGAAACTAAAACTGATCTTGCCGATGTTCTCAAAAAGGTGAGTACTGGGTCTTTAGCACGTTGCGGGACTCTTTAATGTATATGGACGTGATAACAATAAAACCTATATTGCTTCCGTTTAGTGTCCCGCTTCCTTGTCGAGCACCGAGACTTTCGAAGAAAAATGTACGTGTTAGATGGACTGCCATAAGCTAGACCGTAGATGTCAAGATAGCTAAAATCTAGTACTTGGACTTTAATATTTATCAGAAACGCGCAAACTTTTGGCCCACCGTTTAGGCTTAGGACGTTCGTTGGGCTGACCTTATCCCCTGCAGTTTAGTGGCGTGATTTAATTATGAACATTACTTTATTTCAGATGAATATTGTAAAGTTATTCACAGCGGGCAAAGCTCGATTAGATAATTTGATAAAGGGAGAGTCAGACTTGTTTGTAAGTGCAGCAGTCCAAAAGGCGTTCATAGACGTAAATGAAGAAGGCGCCGAAGCTGCTGCAGCTAACGGTGAGTCTAATTCTACGATTAATTTGAAAACTGCGTTGTTAATTAAAACAGATAAAAGATTATTGTCTAAAGTAAAAGCATTTTTTATATAAATTATTTGCCAGTGTTAAGAGTTACAAAAAACCCAGAGAGATGTGGGAAAAAATGTAGTTAAAAAGAACTTAGAATATTCTAGTTTGTTCTGATTGTAATACCAGTCAGATTATATTAAAATGTTGATTGTATTGCAGCTTATGTCGTCGGTACTCGGTCGGCTAAAGTAGTTTATAGAACTCCTTTCCGGGTTGATAGGCCTTTCTTTTACGTCTTAAATGTCGCCTCTGTACCACTATTCAACGGAGTACTTTACTCTTAGGTATTGAATTTATTATTTTATTATGCATGGGCTTTGGTGCATTCTATTTGGATTTTTTTTTAAATGCGCGTCAAAATGTCAGCTTTTATTTCGTGATACATGGTTGGAAATATGGTTTAACATGTTTATATATTTAGTAATGAGTTCTTTAGTCCAATTTGAAATGTGTTGTTTGCATCAAAAGGATTACTAGTAGGAACATAATGCATTTGAGTGCCCTATTTTAAGGACATCAACAATTACATAACTATTTCCTTCACCCACGACGTAAAATAATTGTGTTATTATTTGTACAATTTCAGCATTTGTTGGTTTCGGAGCGACGTACAACCCGAATAAAAAACAATTTCGAATTGACCGGCCATTTTATTTTGCTCTGATAATTGACAACACTATCACCTTCAACGGAATCGTTAACGCATAGGTATTAACTTGGCACTTTACGCCTTTCATAGTTAAAGTTGCACTGCCTGCGCCCACTGGCGGCATGGCACAACAGGGGATCCTTCGTCATTACTGCATGCAAGCGCATTCTGACGGCAACGTTGCCGCGGTATCCTTAGGCATGCCGCGACGTCCTTAGGCACCATCATTGAAATTTCAATTTTGTTGTCATACTATTAAGTTATATTTCTATTAGTGACATAAAAATACCGTGCCGTGCCGTACTGCCAGTGGGCAGTGCTCTGAGCCTGCATTATCTCAGTGTTAGGCAAAGGCATACTTTCATAGTTAGTTGTGAAAATAATATTAAGACTATTTTAAACAAAAAATGATACCGGTATTATATATAAAAAAAATTATAATTTTTATACAGTCGTATAGAGCTAGATACCTAGCTACCGAAGCAATTCAGTCCTGAATTTCTTCAAAAAAACCATCTTTATAACGTAACGCTTCCGCTATCATGCCCGTATCTAAATCCAACAGTTGTTAATAATTGTGTGTTAGTTGCAACTTTTTCTTCAATAATCGTAATCGTCGGGACATTTTTCTCGGCCTTACCTTTCCTTTTCGGGGTCTCCGTCTTTCAGTTCAGTCTAAGATATCTACGACATGTAAAAAGCCCGGTCCGATCTGTGAGGTATCTTGCTAAAAGTTTATTCTGTGGTAATATTCAGAAAAAAATGTTACTCCACATTGTTTTCAAAAGGGGAATTTTGCCTGGTATTACACGCAGTCGTCGGCCGTCGGATAGCGGATGTCAATAAGTCATAAATAATCTTAATATTGCAAATAAAAAAGTTATTGTAATTAAAAATACAAGATTTTTGTTCCAATATTACCCAAATTTTCCGCCCTGCTGAAAATTTGGGTATTTATTATTATTTATTATATTTATTTATTATTATTATTTATTGTTACTTAGATTATTTATTACTTTGTGGTAATGTTATGCCAGTACCTGTGTGACTCTTTCGGATCGGACAGGGTTTTTTTTAACACGTTGTAAGTAGGTGGGTATATGTATGGTCATACTGTATTACTTGTAGTATGAAGAATGTCTTCTAACCATGGCAAAAAATAAGTACTTCCTATTTCTTGTATAACTTACCACCATAGTCATTATAGTTAATACCTATTTCATTACCTACACAACCACGTTTGGTTTTAGATAATAATTTGGTATCTGTTTATTTGTACGTTTCAACTATTGATATTGATATTTCAGCCTTAGTTCCATTCTGAAAGTTCCTGAGTTCAGTGTTCTGTTTAAAATCGACAACCAGACACAAATGTGGTGTATAAATATTTTGTTCTAATTCTAACAACAATTATTGTGATTATTTTTATTTCTTGTATTGCAGGGTTTTTGATAAGCAAGACGGCTAGATTTGTATTGAATATGACTTCTTTCAAGGTTGACAGGCCTTTCTTTTACGCCCTAAAAACCAACTCTGCGACACTATTCAGCGGTGCACTTTTCTCTTAGGTACATAGTATTTTATTTAATTATGCATGGACTTTGCTGCATTCCAAATCATTCGCAAAGGAAGCTTGTCGCAAATATGGTTTACATGGTACGGTCAGTATTCTTCTTTGTAAGAAGGGTCAGGTATGACCCTTCTTACAAAGGAGGAGAGGTGAAGAGGGGTCGGATTATGCAGGTCACTGTACTGTACATGACGAATTGATTTATTACATCATACAGTTATACAATATAAATTCATACCTACACTAATTTTTACTTTGAGTTGTGCGAATTATTAGAATCTGCTAATTAATCGTTTGTTTGTGGAAATTCTATTTCGTCTTCTTATTGTTGAATCGATGATACAACATCCGTCTAGGTAACTAGATTACTTTGGCCTATGTTTTGTGATTCATTGAAGATGAATTCTATTTACCAATGGTACCTACCTTATACTACTACATCAAAAGATTGTTTATAGTAGAAATCCATTGCTAACCATGATAATATTTACCTAATTGAAAATCAACACAGCTTTTGACTTTAACACATAACTTTGTAATATTGACATTTCCATGGCCTGACAATTTAAATTGGTATAATAATGGCGTATCCAAGTCACAAGTTACTTCTTCGTAGACAACCACGGTCAAATCCGGCTTAAAAAATACAAATAAAAAAATGCAAAAGCCATCAACTTCTGGCATACGTATTTTTTACACAACAAAATGCGTTCCCGTGTATACTGCTTGTTTTTAAAAAGATCTATTAGTGGAAATTTTGTAGTTTCTTAAATCGAACTAATGACTTTTTCCCTATGGTTCCCTTATCCCCTGTTTCCATATGCTACAGGTATTTTTTCCAACCTGTACTGCCCCACTGCTTGGCAGAGGTCTCCCCATAGCCTCCGATTTTCCACAGGTTTTATAATACCAAATACACACATCAACACGGTCTAGGGATATTTTTAAAAAAGCGAATTACTATCAATGTGTTAATTATTTATATGACATGTATATATTTAAAAGATACGTTATTTAATATTCTACCATTTTTTAATAATGGTTAAGGTACTTCGATTAAAATTTCAGGATTTAATGGAAAAAAAATTAAGCATAGACGGAAACCGTATATGAATTAACTTTTAATTTATGAGTAAAAACTGAAAAAAATAGAAAAATCATTAAATTTGTGTTTATAAACTTGAAGTTAGTAGTCTGAGAAAGCGCCCATGATGTTCATAACACATCGGCAACGATTCGGCATGCTCAGAACAAGGTTGTCAATGTCTTGCTGCGGAATATTGTCCCATGTCCTTCTGAGGTGCGCAAAAAGTTGATCTTCTGTAGCCAGATTTTCAGGAACTTCCTTCAGAGCTCTTCTTTGCAGCATATCCCACGCATGCTCAATGGGATTTAGATCTGGCGATTGAGCAGGCCAGTCTAAGGCCCTAACATTGTGTGTATGTAACCAAGCTGCTACCGTTCTCGCCGTGTGTGCCCGGGCATTGTCGTGCATGAGCAGGAAATCTTACCCCATTTGTGTTCTGTGGGGCAAGATTACGGGCCCCAGCACCTGTTGGACGTATCGTTCTGCCGTCATATTGCCCCGCACCCAAACGAGATCCGTCCGTCCTCCAAGACGAATTCCTGCCCAAACCATAATTGTTCCTCCTTGGTATGGGTGAACTTCCTGAGGGTTCTGAAGACGGCTCCATCGTCCAGGAACTCGCCAAACACGCGTCCTTCGTGAATCTGGATGGAAGCCGAACCTGGATTCATCCGTGAACAGCACATTGGACCATTGCTCACGGCCCCAGTCCACGTGGTTCCGAACCCATTCTAATCGTCGTCCACGATTGCCTCTCCGTAAAGGTGGGACCCGGAGTGGTCTACGAGAGCGTAGATTGCTTTCATGCAGTCGCCTTCTTACAGTTTGGTCACTCACAAGCACTTGGTGTTCCACTCGCAGCCTTTGGACCAATTGAGTCGCCGTTGCATTTGGTTGAGCTCGCGCAGTAATTTGCAAAAATCGATCTTGTCTGGGGGTAGTGATGCGACTTGGCCCCCGGTGCCTCTCCGCTACTTCACCTGTGGCACGATAGCGTGTCCACAATCTTGAAATTACATTTTGGTGGGTCCCTATGGCCTCAGCAACATTACGCTGAACAGACCCAGCTTCCAGCATTCCCACAGCTCGTAACATCTCCGCCCTCGTCAAATGTTGGCGTTGCATGGCTACAATACCTCAATTTTAACTTTATCTTTCGTTTAAAAATGAAAAAAAACTGTAACTAAACGTAATTCGTATTGTTTTCTAAATTTCGCACAAATGAAAATTCCCTCTCCTACACATCAAGACATTTTTATGCCACCGAAACAAAAGAATTTTCAAAAATTTGAATTTGGAATTAGTCTGAGATAAATTACAAACAAATCGGTGTATGAAAGATTACAATGCGGCCAGTACTTTTCGAGTTATTTAATTGAGTATGAAATATCCCTAGACCGTGTTGATGTGTGTATGTCTGTTTAATATAATCGTTTTTTTATTTGTTCATTTCAGCATTCGGACTAGTTGGAGCCTCGTACAACCCAAACCCACTAAAATATTTTTCAATTGACCGGCCATTTTATTTTGCACTGATAATTGACAACATAATCACATTCAACGGAATCTTTCACAAATAGGTATAAGTTTTACACTTTACGACCTTCCTGTTTAATAACCTAATAGGTACATTGTGAGAAAAACCCAAAGATCTAATTCTATTAATCGAATTTTTTTGAGACCAGACAAAGGATAGCTAAGAATAAATATGTTTGTTAAATTGAGTAGGTAGTTTTAGTAGGTACATCCTTTTTCTTTGCAAAGGCGAACGGCAGGCTTGTATGGCACTTTCGTACAGCTAATAAAATTTCGTGTTTTGGGATATTTTTTGTTTTAATTGGAAGTTAATACGATATTCAAGCCCTTTTTAAATTCTTGGATTTTTAGAACTTGGGACGTAAAAGTTTTATTTTTTAAGGTTATGTACTAGTGTACCAATGTAGATTGTTACTTATAGGCACATCAACATTGTTTCGGTAATAAAGTATATGTTCTAGATTGCTTATCGCTATTCTTGTAGTGTTTTACTTACTATCAAGTAGGTAAATTGAGATGAGGATCGTACCTACTCAGCGGAGTGCATTAGTAGATACCTATGTCCAGCAGCTGACTGCAACAGTTTGATAATGATGAAGTCCTGATGGGGTTTTGAGTGTAGGTAAATAAAACAACACAGTTAGTAGTTTTTTTTAAGTACATTTATTTTATTTATAATTAATTAATTCTTAATATTACTTCATCTAATAAGGGGGCAGGTCGGGTAATACCCTCATGGCGAGCATAGCTTAAACACCAACATAACTGCGTTTAGTTTACGACTAAATTACGTGTAGTTATTTTCTTATCTTTTTTGTTATATTAATAATTAATCCGAACTTCTAAAAATAATACACTTACATGAAAATAAATGGTTTAGTTGCCTAAATATGTGGTACAAATTCTGTAACAAAACAACAAAAAAAGTAAGCTGTATGAAATCTGCCGTTCACCTTTTCTTTAAAAGCTAGAATGTCTATGGCGCTTTTGGAACGCACCTACTATGTTTATGTAAATTAATTTGCATTCGCTTCTAGAGTGGTCAACTGGTCATACTAACTACCTAACCTCTTGGCCATTTTACTCATGTACCTGTTATGGTCATATGTGTACGAGTAATCGTATCGTTATGTAAATAACGAACGGTGGACATGTAGCTTTGTCATTTATTTTGTTAATAACAGAGTATGGGCCACCTGCATTTTAACTACATAAAGTAATTTCTACTTGTCTGAAACAATTTGTCAACAATTTACCTCAACTTCTTGTTTTGTCGTTTTATCAATGTATCAAATCCAGACTTCCCGATCTTTACTTGTAGACGTTTTCGTGAAGTGATTAATGATCTAACTTTTCATTAACGATTTTAATTTGTAGGATACCTTAGGTATGTATCTAACCTTAGCAATTTTAACCTGAACTTCGGAACCAAGATCTTTCCATCGTCAGTTTACAGAACATTTTTAAGAATCGCTTTAGCTTATCCATTCCGTAAAAATCTCACACTGAATACTTAGGTGAAGTTAGCTTGAAATGAGCTCCAAAGCATGAGCTGAAAGGTCCCCCTGGTGCTAGGGTTTGACACTATTGCCAGCTCTCTTCAAGCTCACTTCATGTAAGTTCTCACGGTAACATGTTTACAGAACAGACCGGCTGTAATCATACTTCATCTATGATCGACAGTTATCCATCACTGCTTTTTTTGTGTTGACTGTTTGTTCACACATCTCTTCGTCGTCCTTCTCTCGTGTTTTTTTGCAGTTAATTTCTTTTCAACGATCATCACAATATCATTTTCTCGGCGTTGTGTGTTGCTTATCGATTACCTAGTGTGGCGAATGTCTTCAAAACATGGAGCTTTAGCAAGCTTGGCTTACACACATACATAAACTCACGCCTTCTTCCCATGGGGTTAGGCAGAAACGAGGCTGGCTTATACGAAAATAAACTTACTATATTTGCTTATAACACCAATTTCATAAGGCAGAGCTTTTGTGGAACAGATTAATTTAAATATTACAAAGAAACAGCCGCCAGTCACTATATTTTACTCTCGTGTCTTAAGCATAGTGAATAATTTTACATTTTCTTTTGGTTTTAGATAATAATTTGTTATCTGTTTAATTTTACGCTTCAACGATTAATACAAACGTATCTAATTATTATGTTATATTGTGTAAAGGTGCATGCTTAGATATGATTACATTAATCTTATCTAACGCTGAACAAAGAAAATCTGCAAAGAAAAAGGATGCACCTACTAAAATTACCTACTCAGTCAAAGTCAAAGTCAAATGATTTATTTCAATAAATAACTTGACTTTGACTGAGTAGGTAATTTTAGTAGGTGCATCCTTTTTCTTTGTTTTCTACAAATACTTGAAATTGTTTAAATAATAAATATTAAAAGGTTCAGTGTCCGCGAAGCGAAGACACAATAAAACAATCACAATGGCCCGTAGCTCAAGGGACTATGAACCGCTTAAGTAATAAGTGCACACCTTTACAATGTAAATGTACCTGTGAAATGTATACATTGGACGTGTCCTAAGCAACATTTCCGCCGTTATCGTTCCAGCATTCGGTATCGCGTATTTGAGCGCTTTTGTATCGGAGAAACGCAAAGTCAAGGCAGACCATCCGTTCGCGTTCTTCTTAATGGAGGGGAACAACATTTTGTTTAACGGAGTCTTCCAGTCTTAGGTACCTACGCGTATGTTAGCGCATCATTTGCGCCAAGAGCATGACCATTTTAGTAATTTATAACAGCTTCGCCTCTGCTCTGCTTTCTGTTCAATTATAATACCAATTCTGAATATCTTCTCTATTCTACCAAAACGCTTTTTCTAACCACAGAAGACTCTTTCTTTACCTGACTTTGAATCATTCTAATGAATCTTTTCCATGACATTGCAATACAGGTGCAGGTGTACTTGTTGAACAATAATTAATCTTACTCACCACCTTTATGTAAAAGTAATAAATAAAATCATCATCCGGGTCTTTGCAACTTTGCATGGGACTGCCCATGCAAAGTTGCAAAGACCCGGAAGATGACGGTACTAAAATAATAATTTTAGTAATGAAATACCTACGTTGTTTATTATTAATTATGTTTTATTTATTAATTATGTTTTTGTTTATCAACTCTACATGACTTTGCCATTCCCCCTGTTGCTAGGGATTGACACTACTGGCAGCTCTCTTAAAGCTCACCTTACCTAAGTTTTCACGGTAACATTTTTGTAGAACAGACTGGCTGTAATCACATCTCACCTATGATCGAACTCAAGCCATCGAGCCCACACAACAAACCTTCTGGCAGCTACAGAGGAAGGTACGTTCCTCTGAAGAGGCCTCCATGCCTCCTGTCACACGGTCTGAAACGAGCAACGCTTTTGACAACCCGGACAAGGCCGAATGTCTAGCCGACAGCCTAGAAACACAATGCTCTCCCAGCTCTCAAACAGTAGACCAAGCGCACCTTGCCAAGTTTGATACTGAAGTCGAACGTAGACCTTCTCTGCCACCCGTTGAACCCTGATGATCCTCTGCCCCTGTCACTCCAGACAAAATGCACGACATCAACAAAAGGGCTCAACACTCGGAATGCCACCAGTTCGGACGGCATTATCCTTAACATATACAAACTCCTCCCCGCTCATTATGCGCATTATGCTTATGACCGCCATCTTCAATGGCGCCCTGAGCAACAACATTTGTTCGCAAGCGTGGAAAGAGGCCTCAGTTATCGGTATCCCCAAGCCAGGTAAGCCCAAGTCTGAGCCCATGAGTTACCACCCCATCAGTCTCCTCGGCAAAATCTATGAGTGGTTTATTTTTTTTATTTAAAGACTATGTCGAGGCAAAGAGCCTCATTTCCAACGAGCAGTGTGGTTTCTGAACCTAACACCCGTGGACCCAAAAAGTCCACCGCATCGTAGAGCACATAAGCGCTGGCTTCCAGCATAACGCGATGACGGGGCGTATTGTTCTTTGACATAGCGAAACCCTTCGACAAAGTCTGGCACAAGGGCTTATTATACGTATAAGCTTTACCAACTCGGAGTGCCTGTTCATCTGTGTTCATTTTATGAGACTTTCTGTCGGATCGCACTTTCCGCTATCGCATCGAAGGTTCACTCTCCTCCCCCCACCGCATTCACGCGGGAGTCCCTCAGGGCTCCGTACTATCTCCCCTCATCTTCACGCTGTTCACCAGTGACATTCCCAAAAGTAAAAAGACTTAGTTGGGTTTATTCAAACTCAAACTCAAACTCAAAGCATTTATTTCAAATAAACCAATTACAGGCACCTTTGAATTGTCAAGGGTTTGGTCAGTCAGTCAGAAAGATGAAGCTAGTTGCCCATTCCAAAGCGTAGTAGGTACCTATGGAGAAGAACGGGCAAGAAACTTCACGGACTCTCTTTTAAATCAACGTATTATGGTTACAAAATATTGTTTACATCATTCATTTTGAAATTATACATGTGAGAACGATGCAAAACGTAAAAGCGTCCGTATTAAAAAGATTACAACAAAAACAAAAGCAATTCAAAAATTAAAGTTAAAATAAGCCGTGGCAGCTAAGAGATGACCAGTCTCTACTGACGGCGCCCGTTCACGAACATGACGCGTGAATCAGCACCATTCAGCTCAACCATTTTGAAGGGAGCTAAATGATCCAACACACGCGCCACCATCAGCGAGACATTAGAGTGAGCACGACATACTCCCAGCCACCAGGGCACATTCAAGTCAATGAAAGACGTATCCAGTAAATAGCAGCTTTATAGTACATAGTACTCACATAACAATGTGCTGTGCAGCTATACAATACTAAGAGATTGAATTTATACAATGCAGAGAGAGTTTTTAAAATCTTCAGCAGCTCCAACACTATTTTCAATACCTGATCAATTAGTTTTTGCGCCCTTGTGGAGCAGGACCAGCGTTGAGCCAAGCATTTTTATCAGCAATGTAATCCCCCAATTTATAATATGCTTGGCTACATAGTGTGCGTTTTATACTAGATTTAAATTTTGTTTCATTCAGTTGAAGTATGTGGGGAGGTATTTTATTGTAACATTTTAAACAGTACCCCATGAAAGATAGGTCTACTTTAGCCAGCCTGAAACCTGGTTGAACTAATTGGTCCCTATTCGCCGACGACACTGCCATTTACTATACTGGTCGTTGTTAGAACTCTTTCGCTCGCACTCTCCAGATTTCCGCAAACTCTTAGGTGTTTGGTTTAGTCCGACCACTATGTATGGCAATCCGATCCCTTGAGAGGCGAGCTAGCCACCTAGGTGTGACCCTTGGCCACCACCTTACCTTCAGTGAGCACAAAAAGGCGGCTTGGTCGCGAGCCTCTTTCGCTCTCATTATGCTGCACTTCATATTGACCGCACGCAGCAAATCGTCACTCAAGTGTAAATTGCGCATCTACACCGCGGTCATCCCTTCCATCATGACCTATGCTTGCGTTGTCTTCGCACACGCTAAGCCACACCATCTCCACATGAACTTAACGGAGAACCATTTCCTTAGAAAGATCACGGGAGCCCCCCTCTATGTTCGCAATGTGGATCTACGCTTAGATCTCAAAATGCTCACCATCAGCCATTTATGAGCGTTCAATTCGTCCCTAATTAATCTTAATCCGATCCAGCCTGTCCCTTGCTGTCCTCACGTAGCAATGCCCTAAACCGAGGTCTGTACCCCACAGGGGGTGCCCTTAGCGTGTAGTCGCTTAGTTTATAAGTGTATACCCACAGGAAAGTCCGGTTATGCAGACAACAACCACCTAGGTTGACCTGCGAAATATATATATTTAAAAAAACATTTTCGTTCGTTTTTAGGACATAATTTGTTATCTGTTTAATTTTACGCTTCAACGATTAATATAAACGTATCTATTTATTAAATATTGTGTAAAGACACTTAGATATGAGTACAATTAATCTTATATACACACTGAAAAAAGTTTCCTACAAATACATGATACGGTTTAAATAATAAATATTAAAATGTTCAGTGTCCGCGAAGCAGACACAATGAAACAATCACCATGGCCCGCTCAAGGGACTATCAACTGCTTAAGTATGTGTAATAAGTACAGAACTTTACAATGAAAATGGACAGCTGTGAAGTGTATACATACATTGGACGTGTCCTAAGCACCATTTCTGCCGTTATCATTCCAGAATTCGAAATCACGTTATTGAGTGCTTTTGTATCAACTGAGCAACGCGTGTTCAAGGCGGACCATCCGTTCACATTCTTCTTGATGGAGGGGAACAACGTTTTGTTTAACGGAGTCTTCCAGTCTTAGGTATCTACGCGTATATCAGCGCATTATTTGCGCCAATAGCATGACCATTTGAATAATCTATAACAGCTTCGCTTGCTTTCTGTTCATAATTTATAATAATATATAAATAAATATATATACAATATAATATAATATAGAAAGATAGAAAAGAATTAATTTTATTTGCGGTAAACATGACGCAAAGAAAGAACAAAAACACAAAATAGAACAACTGCCCACACACAACACAACTCACATCAATTCTGGGCAACTTCTCTCTTCTACAAAAACGCTATTTCTAACCACAAAAAACTCTTACCTGGCTTTGAATTATTCTAATTAAATCTTTTTCATGATATTGCAATACATGTGCAGGTGCACTTCTTTTCATAAACAATAAGCTTACTCACAATAACTTTCATGTAAAACTAATTAAAAAAACATAATTTTATTAGATTACTAAAAAAAATGACATCTTCTGGGTTTTGGCAACGTTTCATGGGCAGTACTTATCAAACCTACACGCCTTTGCCTGTGAACTTCTCTTACACTTTCGTAAACGATATCAACTTCAAGATGATTTCTGAAAAGTGTGAACTATTATATAAGCTTGTACCTACTTAACGATCCATAGCATTTTAAAATAATGAAGGCATGGATCTGTTATTGCAAAATTCCAGTTATCTCTAGTCTGGACCTATAATAATTTAATTAAGTTACTCATTACACTCACTATTTTACAAAGTAGTTTAATTTTATTTATATCTTGTACAAATATGCAAATCTATTTGTTTTTAATTCAATCATAAATTAATTGAAATGAACATTTCAGATATTAGCCTTGATGTCAGGGCCGCATTTAGATCGACCGCTGAATTCATAGCAGACCATCCGTTTGTTTTTGCGATACTGTGTAAAAGTAGCGAACTGAACAGAAAATTAAATACGTTCACCGGAATATTAGTGAGATAACACTTTAAATTATAGTATGTACCATAATAAATATAGCATGTGGTTAAGGATGACAAGATATTTCTGCAGTGTAGCAACTTCTATGTAAAACTTAACGGAGGGACCACATTTAACTCTAAAGAATGTAACCACACTAACCGCTCAGTTTTAGAAAAGTTATTTTTAGTTGTCACATACCTACACATATATTACATACCTACCCACTTACATACACATAGAATTTGTGGCATTACAACTCTCGAAAAGATCCCGATTGAGGAAAATTTGAGACTTATACCTTCGTAAAATATCTCTTACTAAAAAATCCCACGCAAGCATGTTGTTATATAACTGGCATACATTTCGTAGTATAATGGATCACAATTGGTTATGGTGCATGTTAACAATTCATGAAGAAGTCATTCCCAAAATCTAATGACACCTTTAAAAAAACAAATTTTCCGTTCACCTTTGTTTTGCTGTAAATACATCAGAATTAAATATTATTGATAAAATAACTTTTACAAGATATAACCATATATTGTTGCTACTTAAAATTCTTGAATACCCAAATAATGTTATAAAAAGTTTCTCTACACAATGAATAATATTTTTCTTTTATGTTACAGGTTTCTTAAAATGTGAGAATAATAATTCGGACTGGGTTGAAATCAAGCAACCGTCAATATTTGAATTCAATAAATTATTTTTAATTCAATTTGTCGTTTCTTTTGTTATTCTTTTAATACTTTGAATATAAAGAAGCCAACTTAGGTAACTTATCACGTTATCCTCTTTATACTGACAAGGAGATAAAGTTTTCACAATTCCAGGGAAGATGAACTTAAAACAGTGTACCAATCTCTTCACATCAGCTGTCAAAGTGGACTGTTTCTTCTCTCTTCTTTGGATAAAGATACAGTTACCGCACAGTGGTAACACTTAGACCTTGTTCTGTTCTAGTGTACTATGAAGTTTCAATAGACTACGAGGCCAGCTTAAAATGATTGTATTACCATTGACGTGCGATCGACTGTACCTTTAATTTTGAGAGACTCATCGCAACCGCTGAAAACCATTACATTCTGTGACAGTCAACATCCATACATAAGCCATGCTTCCGTAATCCCAAATACATCTTGAAAATATTTGCCGCAATTGGTTGATGGGAAGTAACTTGGCATATTATGGGCCAACTCTCGATCCCGTTCAGCAGATTATTTCTGGACTACAATAGACTCACAGAAGGACACCACTGCTCTTAGTACTGGAATTTATGCCTGCTAGCGAAGACTTCGGTACAGAGGGCAGTGGATACTGATCACCCAGCAGAACTACAGCAGACAAAGACAAATCTTGCCCGTTTCTATCGATCAGGACCCGGCGCATATAGTCCCATGCAAGACACTATGTAAGCGTATGTGGTGTCCTGCAGGGTCAGTGTGTAACACACTTACCATTGTAAGTGTGTAACGCACACAATAATAATGCCTTTCATTTTCACAGTTCGGCAACATTAATTACGATGATGAGCTTGTTGAATGTACGTTTAATTTTGTTGAAGGATTTGCAATTTCCTGCAAAATCTTTCGGATTATGATTGAAACTGTGTTACACAATTAGGGTGGTGGTCCTCACAGTGGTGGCAATTCGATGTGGCTTCGATGCTACAAGGATTTTCACTGAAGAAATCGCGAAGACGGTGAAAATTTCATGCCAGAAGAGAGATTGCCTTGACAATGCACTTTTACTGTAGCCTCTAAAGCCACTTACCTCAAAATGCGTCTCTGTGGTTTGAACTCACATTGCCGCATATTTCATAGTGTTTAGGCTCGGCTTCTGACTATCGATTAGCAGCGTGTGCTACATAAACACATTGCCTACAGCTTTCGGTGAGGCGCATTCATCGCGGCGGTGGGAGTGAAAAACATTAAAAGGTGACAATTCGTAACTTGCCAAGCAAGTCGAGTCAAATTATTTATTTCAAATAAAATAATAATAATTTAATAATTTATTTCATAACGGGCACTTTTGAAGGTAAAAATTTACAAAAAAATAGATTTGATTCTAGTCGCCCCTTCCAAAAGGTATGTTTCAATAGTTTCGTATGGAGAAGAATGGGCAAGAAACTCCACCTGCTCAATATAGATGAATTCAATGTCAGTAGCCCGACCGCCGAACTGCATTCAAAGTCATTACTTTGAATGCAGTTCGGTTTTTCTTCCTTCTGAGTTCTAAGACGTGGCTCCGAAAAACATAAATTTCACTATACTAACTAGACGTGAAAGTGAGTTTGTTTGTTTGTTTGTTACGCTTTCACGCTAAAACGGCTAAACGCATTTGGATAAATTCGGCACATGTGTAGACATAGGCTACATATACTTGGAGGACATAGGTTACTTTTCATCCTGGATCGCAGATGAAGTCGCGAGCAACAGCTAGTCTCTAAGTTTTAGATTTGACTATACTCAAATAAATCAACGGATCATCCTGTATATATAAATGAATATCTAGCATGTGTTATCGAAAACAAGGTATACCTAAACTGTGTACAAATATATTAACTCGCGAAACGAATTAACTACTGTATTATTTATTGTTTAAACATTCATTTCTAGAAATACCTATGGCGAAAGTTCAATGTGTCTATTAAGACATAAAGGATGGATCATTGGAAATTGGTTTCTTCAATGATTACGATGAACTTCGGAAATTACTTTAATTTAAATAAATTACAGAAGATAGAAAAATATTTTTACCGCTCGTGTCATTGAACGTAAATGTTATGTCACTCTAATAAAAATTCCATCTTTCATGAACAACAGTACGGTTTTACCAAAGAGCGTTACACTGACGCCAGTGTCAACCTAATAAAGAACATTTTTAGCACCTGGGAAGAAGCACAAGATGCCATTGGAATCTTTTGTGACCTCTCTAAGGCGTACGATTGTGTAAACCATGAGACACTTCTGCTGAAATTAGAGCACTATGGGATTAGGAATACAGCTTTTGATTTAGTAAGATCATATCTGGAAGGTAGAAAGGTTAAAGTTCAAGTAAACGGCGTAAACTCATTGGGGTCTGAAATGGCGATGAGCATTCCTCAAGGTTTGATATTAGGTACATTACTCTTTTTAATTTATGTTAATGATTTAACCCAATTAGGTACTTCAAAATCAACCGAAGATGGTGTTATTCGCAGATGACACATCAGTGATCTTTAAAATAGACCGACGGTCACAAAATCTTGAAGATGTGAATAACTTTATTCTTAAAGTCCAAGATTGGTTTACGGTAAATAATTTGGTACTAAATGAAAAAAAAACTAAATACATTAGATTTAAATTACGGTATGTTAGAAGTAGCGAATGTGATATAATATTGAAAGGAGTAAAACTGAAATTTATTAATCAAATGGTTTTCCTAGGAATCACTCTAGACGAGAAACTACAATGGGGACCACATATAACATCTCTTGCGGGGCGACTAAGCTCGGCCGCTTATGCTGTTAGAAAGAAAATACAGTTAACAGATGTAGAAACCGCGCGTTTGGTCTATTTTAGCTGCTTCCACACTATTATGTCGTATGTCATGTTACTGTGCGGTCGGGCTACTGACATTGACTCCATCTTGTGGAGTTTATTGCCCATTTTCCTCCATACGAAAGTATCGAAACATACCTTTTGGAAGGGGTGACTAGAATCAAATCTATTTTTTTGTAAATGTTGACGTTCAAAAGTGCCCGTTATGAAATAAATTATTATTATTTTATTTGAAATAAATAATTTGACTCGACTTGCTTGGCAAGTTACGAATTGTCACCTTTTAATGTTTTTCACTCCCACCGCCGCGATGAATGCGCCTCACCGAAAGCTGTAGGCAATGTGTTTGTGTAGCACACGCTGCTAATCGATAGTCAGAAGCCGAGCCTAAACACTATGAAAACATACGCTTAAATAGTGCCTTGCATATGCGTGCATTGCTATATGCGCCGGATCCTGATCGATAGGAACGGGCAAATTTGTCTTTGTCTGCTGTAGTTCTGCTTGGTGACCAGTGTCCACTGCCCTCTGTACCGAAGTCTTCACTAGCAGGCATAAATTCCAGTACTAAGAGCAGTGGTGTCCTTCTGTGAGTCTATCGTAGTCCAGAAATAAGCTGCTGAACGGGATCGACAGTTGGCCCATAATATGCCAAGTTACTTCCCATCAACCAATTACGGCAAATATTTCCAAGATGTATTTGGGATTACGGAAGCATGGCTTATGTATTGTAGTATTTTGCTACACAAAGCCACACCGTTTAACCGTTTTAGCGTGAAAGCGTAACAAACAAAAAAACAAACTCACTTTCACGTCTATAATATTAGTTAGGATAGTGAAATTTATGTTTTTCAGAGCCACGTCTTGGAACTTAGAAGGAAGAAAAACTGCATTCAAAGTAATTACTTTGAATGCAGTTTTTCACACTTGTGTTTGCACTTGTGTAATTACACAAATGAATCGGTTTCGCGAGCCGAAATAGGAAGATACACTAGACCTACAGCCTGTACCTATTAAAGTTAACTTTCCGCTTTTAACTGTATGTAATTTACATGTCTGTGTCATCCATAACACATTTATTACCTACAAATATTTAGTATTTAAACAATTACATTGAAATCGCGTTCATTATAAGTTAGAACGCTGAATCCAGAGGACGACTGAGCCGCAAACATGAAGTTCCTTATTTAGGTACTGTAAGTCTTAACCATAAGCCTTTAACCCATAGGTTCCCAACCTTTTATGGACTACCGCCCCCTTTACATAATAGTTAGTTATATCAATTTTATATGTATGTCTATTATCTATTAATAATCATAATTAAAAATTGTATTCTCTCTCTCTCTCTCTTTCTCTGTAATCGTGCTACTCGTGGTCGTGGCTGAGGGTCAAGATTATTAATTATTAAAAAAAAACATATTATAATAAAACATTTAATTCAGACAAAGTACATACAAAGTTTGATTAACAAAATTATAACTTGACCAACAAGTGCAAAACGCAAGACAGTACACAAAGCTGGAGCATCCCGCACTGGGGCACCGCTCAAAGGCAAAGACAAAACGATTAATCAAAATTAGTAAAAAAAATATAATAAAAAACAAAATTCAATAAGAAACATAAATATGAGATGGTTGAGACTGGTGGAATTTTAACATTTGTTAATGTCGGGTTTCAATTTAGATAACATCAGTCGCAAATCACCACGCTCAGTCATCTGCAGTCTATTATTACTTTTCTTAGACAGTAAATTAGCTACTGCACTAAACCCACGCTCTGCCAAATATAATGAAGGAAATGCAATTAAACATTTCTGTAGTATTTCCCACAATCCAAGGTGGAAGCTGATATTGATATTTGGAGCCAGAACTCTTGGTATCCATTTATGAATTTAACTTTTAATTCTTCATTAGTTGTAATAATAGTTAGTTTTAAGAGTTCTTCTTCTAAAGGACATCGTCTAAAATGGCCCTAGGGCCAACAAACATCTGACGTACTTAATAATTATAAGCATATTTTAATTACGAATATCTGTATGAAACGGACATATGCGTCATCTGTATTACGAATTTGTAATCTGTATTAAATGAATCTGTATTACGAATATCTGTATGAAACGGACATATGGATATATGCGTTACATAATGAACAATTAAAAGAGCTGTAACGTTTAACGACACCAAATCAGAAATGCCGCCATCTTTGACAATATGTTTGTGTCTTACGCATCCGTACGTACTTTAGCTTGTCAAGCTTTTTCGCTTTAGGACACAGGCCTCCCCTCTGTGAGAGGCCATAATCCAAAACGCGGACCCAGTGCGGGTGGGTAGATGTCACAGGTCTTCAATTTTTTTCTAGGATAATATGTTTTCTCACGATGTTTTCCTCCACCAGTTTGAGAACCATTACCACACATTAGTAATATGTATTCTAATATTTCAATAGAATAACACGCTGGGGGTACACAGCTTGTTATTCTATTTGAAATATTAGATACATATCACACACACATAAATCGATACCATGCAGTAGCACGGTATTGATTATGCTTAAAATATATCGATAAGTATCTAATGTATGGGAATCTCTAATCACTGTCAAGTTCTTGCATTTACACTTACCTACCTACCTACCTATTTAAATAAAAAAATAGAAGATTTAACAAATGAGTAAAATTCTTCTTAGTAAGTTTATTTAACACCAAACAAGATAGGTACATAAGTACTTAAATGATTTACTGGATGTCGTAGTTTAACTAGCCACATACAGGCAATAAAAATAAGATTAGTGACATGACAGGCATTAGCATGTACATATTTTTAAGTATTGAAAGGATTATTTCTTACTAAATAATTATAACCTCAAAATCTTTGTTTTCTTTTTAATTAAATGCTTTCTGCAAATTGTCCGTCATTAAACTTTGTGTTTATGTGGTTATACTTGTAATTTAGAACACGCAAAGTAGTTTTCCTTCGCTGTTGGTTCTGGGGCGAAAGGTGTATGGATGCAGAACAATCTCCTTTGATGATTCTGCTGTAAGTGCATTTGCGAAAGGGTCTAAAACCCAGCTCGATATATTATTATTTAAAATATCCTGCAATCGCTCGGTAAATAAGCATGAAGAGCGTCCAGGTATTACAGTAAGTAAATCTTCCTGTTTTACCGACAATGCTGATAATGTCGGAAAGTTGCTGTATTCTCCTCTTCCTAGATTTTAATTTTTCGTTTAAATAGAAGTTATCCCATAAAAGCGGCTATGACGTTTTTTGTTTTTATTAAATTTAACTCCATCACCTTTTTTTTTGCATGGTAAATCATTAAATAACTTCTCCCGCCCTGGGTGGAGCGGGACGGTGTGTCAGACTCTTACTGACTAAAACCCACCCGTATTCCTTTGTGTTGCCTAAATATACAAATAATTACCAATAATAATACTTAGTTAATACAATTACTAAGATACTTACATATTCTGTTTTCGTCTTTGGTATTCGTAAAAACGGATCAGCTCGGCCCGAGCAAACTAGGCCCGAATATATACCATATATTTCTCTACCAATTACAGTGATTTGTACGGTCTGGCAGAAAGTCGATATTTTTAAATAAATCATTACGAATTTATTTTTATTGCTTTTTTATTTACATACAAACCTAAGCTACTTACATAGATAATTGATCTACAACGCCTATTACAATTATGATACTATATAAGTAGCCTAAGTTCATTAGATATATTTTTACTGACTAAAAAAAAAGCGTTCTTTTGCTAAGAAAATGGCACACGTCGGTTTGCATCATCTGACGACAACAAAAAAGTTTTATATCTCACTCTTGCATATCAAATTTACAATAGCCTAGAAAATAAAAGATAAGAAGGCGACTTCTGCGAAAAATTGACCGTGCCCTTGGCTCACATGAACCGGTTAACTGATACTGATAACAATTGTTTTTATTTCGTCACTCTACGCTATATATTTGCAATTTTTTGTGCATTCTACA
This sequence comes from Atethmia centrago, assembly GCA_905333075.3. NCBI lineage: Eukaryota > Metazoa > Arthropoda > Insecta > Lepidoptera > Noctuidae > Atethmia > Atethmia centrago. The sequence goes on along the minus strand of HG995374.1, from coordinate 19,826,150 downwards.
TGATTAGGAAATTCAGATACTTGTTGACAATGTCGGGCGAAGGGCCTTCTCAGACCAGAACTTGTAAAACTACCAATTAATACAAAATCAGCCGAGTGAAAAAACATCTATTATACGCCGGTCACGTTTATTCAAAAAATCGCGAAAATCTAACTTCAACTGTGTTGCGCTACGAGTACGTGCTAATAAAAAACCAAATTAAAATGTAGTGGCTAGGTGAAAGAGATCCACAACTTTGTGCAAGAGCTTACTCCACATTCGTCAAATTGTAAACCGAATTGTAATTACATTAAGTTTTTAAAGGGGTGTGCAGAAACTATGGCAGTATTAAAAAAAAATACGAAAAAACCTTATGAAATTAAAAAATAAAGAACAATGTTGACATCTTTTACAAATTTCAAGCAATAAAACGAAAACTATATGGAGCCCGGAACGTGTATCTTGGTGAGCCAAAGACTTCTTTCACAAATCCGAATAATGTTATAATTCCATTAAAATTTAAGCCTATGGTAATAGTGAACTGCAATGAAAATAACAATCGTATAATTATTTTCGCCTCAAAAGATGTCCGCAGTCATATTGAATATATGACGCATTATTTCTGCGATGGAACTTTAACTGTTGTGCGAAGCCGTTCACGAAGCTCTATTCAATCCATGGAGATTTAGGAAGCGACGAGAAAGGGACTAATATAGTGCCTCTGTTTTATGCACTATTTACATTTTATTCATAAAAATAAATAAATAAATTCTATCAATAAATTTAAAAAATCATTTTAAGAGGTCGACACTTTTCATGCTGACTGACTTACACACTACTTTTTCAGGCGTTTTTAAGACGTATTATCTGGTATTATTACTCAGGCCGAGTTGTCACTAACCCGCAAAAACTTACCCTGTATGTCCAAGTTATGAAACAATGACAAAGTTCAAATTCTATTACAACCAAATTTTTTTTACCTTTTTATTATAAATGGTCACCCAAAAATCATCCTTGAATACAAGATGAAGTAGATAGGTAGTTGATTAAGTGACGATTGAATGTAAATTATCTGGGATTATGTATTCAAGTATAGATACACATATTTTGTGTGTTTTGTGAAGTGTCGTTCAATTGTCAAGTTGTTATTTCAGGTCGAACGTAACACAAATCGTCAAATCAAAAACATAGTTTCCTCGCTCACTGAACGCCTCTTCAGCTGCTGTTCTCGTTAACGGCGTTTATATTAAGGTTAAAAATGTATTTATATGTAAAAAGAAATAGATTTTTATATATTTAAATATTTAATTTAAATTATTACATAATTACTTAAGAAAGACAACATGAAACTGGTGAAATGTGTGAGTATTGTACGGTTACTAGTAAAAATATCTATACAGGTGACATGAATTTGCACCTAGACTTTATGGGGTGCTTAATTGTTGCAAATGGATCACACTATCATTTCTGGAAGAAATACGTCAAATTACAAGTACCCTGTATGTTAAAATATGTTTGCGTGTTGATGCTCGTATACACACCTCTGCCTAATCCTTCAGGTAATAAGCGAGATGATAGTAATATAATATTATATCTAGGGCAACTGTTCAAAAGGCTTCAATCCACGATCTACCGTAAACGGCTATTTTCATGTGAGCAGAGATGAAAGTATCATATTGCGTTTGATGCACCAAATAAACACTTTTAAATGTGGAGCAAGTGAGTAACTAGACGCTAAGGTATGTTTGAGTACTTTGTAAACATTAGAATAATCTTATTATTTTTCATTAAATTTCGCTTAGTATTTATTTGATCTGTGTAAATTGATAGAAGTATCTTTCTCACTCTATTTACGAAAAGACGAACTGAAAACGCTTACTTATCATATTAGATAAGTTACGTTTTTGTTCGCTCACGACTTTTTAATCGATCTTCTTAGGAATTATTCCAGTAAATTATTCCTAAAAAGATCGATTAATAAGTCGTGAGTTATAGGTACTACCAACATACAGTCACACATTAACAGTAGATTATTTACCAAGGGGCGCAGTGTCTTATGTCACGGATTTTATATTTAATCCCGAGCGTAACGAAGGATATTAGTGCCTCCGAGCGCAGCGAGTTAAGACTAGAATTCTGATTGCAGCGAGGGATTCAAGTTCGTCCAAGACGAAGACACCTTTATTCCCGAGGAGAATACTCTACTTTTCACACCACCTGCGAGGTAATTAAAAGCAATTCAATTTTTTAAAAGTTTCCGTACGAATTTTTGTTGAGGTTCCAAGTTCAAATCGCAATATTAAAAAAAAAGGATTTTTACTAACTTCAATTGTACAAGAAACACTTATCTAAAAATTATGCAGCGTTACAACTAAGTAAAAGAGTGTTTGCGATGAGTTCTGGCACCCAAAGTAAGATTTAACTTGTGTTTAGGGTGCCAGAAGAAGATTAACCAGCGGGTTAGTACAGTACAAAATTATTGCAATAAATTATATAATAAATTTTTGGTATGTATTTACATATCCCCTTAAAAAATTGTAAAAGAAAATTGAGACTTTGAACTTCAATATCTTCATAAACAGTAGGTTACCGGCAAAAGGAAAATTATCGCAATGTCGGAAAGGATACGTATCTCTCAGCTTGGTGGTGGGAACCTATTCGGAAAACCCTACAATACAGGTTAACCCGTATTGTAGGGTTTTTAACCTAACCCGAATAGGTAATCTAATTAAAACCCCTCTAACCTTATCGGTACTTATTATTTGTCTGGTGTCTAAGAAAATGCTCTGTTATTTGTTAAAATGTTATACTCAGTTTCGTGGATAAACTGTTTGAATTCTCATAGTTTCCTTCTCATGATTTTATTTTTCAGGTTTTTGGTAATTAAAATATTGATATGCGTTGAAGTAGGACAACTGTCAATATTTTGGATAAAATATGTCAAATGGTATTGTTAAATGAGGTTCACTCAGATAAACAATTTCAGATATAATTTATGGAGTTTTCTTTTAGAAAGATGTCGATCTAAAGCTTCGTGCGCACTAGGGCACATTTTGGTTTTTTAATGTTCTTCACAATGCAACAAATTAAAAATGAATAATTCAAGTAAACATTCGCTTCATTGTTACGTACTAGATGTAGCATAACTGCTCCATGACTGGTAACACAAGTAAATAGTAACCTCGGTAGTTCCGTTGAGACGCACTTCCATTGTCCATGCGCCTCGCACATTACTCCACCAATTTGTTAAGAAGGAACACGACCGCCGCGGAAACTGCCTGATAGACAACGCTTTTGTGCCTTAATGAATACTGTCAGACTAACAAACGTTTCACCACAGGAAGACTAATGTGGGCCACCTTCCACCCTTGTTATCTTTATGGCCATACCTATTGTTTATATTGAGCGACGTCATGATTTACCGCTTGCCCCTTTCAACCAGCTGACTAATAAATATTTTAATAACGAAACTCATTGTTTTAGTGCAGTTTTCCGCAATTTCTTCATTTATATTTCTGTGTATAATTTTATTGTCAATTTACTTAATTTAAAATTGCGTTTAATAGATTTCCGGACTCTTAAATCGAGCCATCGTGCATTTTTGATGTTTATATGCCTAAAACATCAAAATAATGATAACTTTGAGAGAAAGTTTTATGTAGTTTTGAATCTGGCCATCATTTCGATATCATCAAATAAAATTTTAAAAAAGAATCTGTCTAGCCTTTTCCCAACTATGTTGGGGTCGCCTTTCAGTCTAACCGGATGCAGCTGAATTTTTGAGGGTGGGATATCATCAAATAACTTCTCCCGCTCTGGGCGGAGCGGGAGGGTGTGTCAGACTCTTACTGACTAAAGCCCACCCGTATTCCTTCCTGTTACCTGTGTTGCGGGGGCCGCGGTGACCCATAAGTACCTTCCCGCGACCCCGGCAGGCATCGGCCCTAGTGGACCCCTACTTATGTGCTGACGACATCTCTTTGAGGCGCGCGTGGAATACAACGCGGCGTCGACCCGGGCCTGGTCCTTACCGGACGGTGAGCTACCCATTGCTCACCGTCCGCAAGCCCGCGCCTACGGTGGCCGGAAATCCACCCGGGAATCCCGACGCCCTGGGCGTCTCCTGACACGAAACCCCCTGGTAAGACTCGTTGTCAGACTTTGGGCTTCTGACTACTCGTAACGACTGTCAAAGATGTACAAATGACAGCCGGGACTAATGGCTCAACGTGGTTTCCGCGGCACTGAGGGGTCTCGATATGTAATGGATGGTCACCTATCCACGAACAAGACACGGCAAGCGTAGCTTAACCTTCAATTCACTCGTCCGACTGTTATTATTTAGCCACGAGCCCCCATTTCGGTATCACCATTGTTCCAAATTTGAATTCACGAATTTATAAAAACAAAAGAAAATCGGAGTTTGGTCGCTCATAAAGAAGCAACAAGCTTTGATTATAGCGTCTTAGTGACTATAAGTCAATAGTTATTTCGCTATTTGTTTTTTTTTTATAAAAAGAGTATCAATTTTGTTTTAATAATCCATTCTGACGTTCAAATTATGGATACTGCACCTGAACTAGCCACGCAAGCTGTAGCACTTCTTCAGTCTGGGTTTAATCAGCGAAAAGTATGTACAACTTCATGTATGTCGTTCTGCCGTTCACAGAATTTACCATCGATACCTGGAGACTGGTGGCTTCGTGCGCCGTCCAAGAGGACCACGAAACCACTACAGCACGATAAGATCGGTTTATCTTTGCCACCAGCCTGCGTAATCGTCATCTGTTCTAAGTACAGGTCCAAAAACAGCTTCGAGACTTTCATGGACTGACTGTTTGTGATCAAACCGGTAGGAGACTCGATCAACGTGGCCTGAATCCTCTTATGAGGATTCAGGCCACGTTGATCGAGTTGATCGAGATTGGCTTATGCCAGCCAATGGTCCCAAACTGACACGAGCTCACAGAATGGCGCGCCTATAGTTTCAACGCGACATTTGCATTGGACTCAACGTCAATGGAGCCAGGTTCTTTTTACGGATACAACCAAGACTATGCTATATGGCAATGATGGACGTAGGGAAATCTACTGAAGGCAGGAAGATCGTTCTCAGCAATGTTGCAATGCAGAGAAGGTGAGTTATGGCGGTGGGTCATGGACGCTGGGGCGGAATTTTCACCTAAGGAAAAACTTTCCTTGAGGTTGTGACGGGACCACGGTTGCTACCACTAAATACCGATACATTCGTTAATGCCTAGAAGCTCATGTGATGCCATATGCTGAGTTTGTTGGCCAGGATTTCATTTGTATGTATGATAATGCAAGGTAACGCACTGCAATAATTGTTCGAAAATACCTGCATGACGTTTATATCTCAGTAATGGAATGGCCAGCAGGACGCCCTGATATGAATCCAATAGAGCATTATGGGATGAGCTGAAGAAGCAAGTCCGAACTAACTAGCCAGGTCCACAAACTTTGCAGGAGCTGAAACTGCCATCTTGGAAGCATGGGAAAACATTCCACAGCACGTCATAGTGGCATTAATTAATTCCATGCCGAACCGCATGGCGGCCGTCGTAATTGCTCTTGGAAGTAACATAAGTTACGAAATAAACGTTTTCTCTATGTAAACCATTGTTTTCTTCAAAATTTCCACGCTAATTTTGCCCCTGATAAACGCGAAAAGACGACTTATTGCAACCATACCGTTTTTTTTTTGGTATTTTAGTTTCAAATATTTTTTCTTTGTACTACCATTATTTAAAGACATATACCCTGTAAACAAAGAAATGCAGTTTGGCTTGGTTCAAGTGTCCGGGGTGTATTATCACACTTTATTTTACGCCAAAAATACAAAAAAAAGAAATTAATAGTATGATTATTGTTTTAACAATCATATTAAAACCCTCCCTCCCTCCCTCCTCCCTCATGTTACTTTCTTTTAATAATTCTTGCTTGTTTATCACTGTGGCTAATACTTCCGAATGTCGAAATGTAATTATTTAAAATTGATTAGTTTGTTTAACACTGAACACATTGAGCAAACCGCTGCGGTGTACAGAACTGATGGCATTGCACCAGGAACAAGTTCAATTAACGAACAATACAGAGAAATCTTAACAGCGTTTTCTTGTTCAGCGCTGCATGAAAGAGAATCAATTAGCCCGTAAAGTGAGTGCCAAAGAGACAATGGAGAGTGTTGGGTTCCGCGCACCTCGCTTTACGAACACCTCGGTAAAGCAAGCATTTTGCTCAGATTCGACAAAGAATTCACAAAATTGTTCTAACGTTTACTTACCATGTAGAACTTCTAACTACAAGTATTTACACAAAGTTCAGGTTTAGTAAACAGAGGTTTAGGTTAAAATCATTTAGTTCATCAACGACTTTCAGAATGAAGGTTAACTATTACAAGCACTATTTTCGATAAAAATCAACTTACGCATGAAAGCAATAAAAAATACCCTAACATTTGCACGTTCATATACCTACGTAAGTATATACCCTAACATTTGCACGTTCCTATACCTACGTAAGTATATACGTACTGTACGTTATGTGTAGGTACGTGGCTAGACAAGCGAAACGAATGGATGGGAGTGACGACAGCAGAAATCTATACTCTACAGGAAGGCAAAAGCAAAAAAGCAGTTGGAAACATCGATGAGCATTGCCTCACCGGCTGGATGGACAAAATAGGCTTCATTCTACTATTTGTAAAATTGCTGTTTTGAAACTTCGATTCATCTCGTCGGTTTTATTTTGGTCTTCATGAGAAAGAATTGCGAGATATAAACTAATACTTTCACTGGGTATCACCGAATTATTGACCAATAATTTTTGAAGCTTCACCTACAATGAATAAATACGAGTCGTCTATTAATTAAGTTAATTAGTAACAATAGGTACTTTGAACGGGCAAAACAAGAGCCTGCCATACACAGTAATTAATTAAATAAAGATTAATTTACCATTCAACATTTTTCATTCAACAGTTGGTATGAAAAGATTTATTATTGTGCTGTAGTTACCTGGTGGTCACTTGGCAAACAAAAAATATACCATAGACCTACCAACATTTACCGATATAATATTTAAGTGAGATAAGTGTTGCTAGATTATTTAAGACGCTGACTAAACCTACACCGCGGTCACTGTCAGATTGCATAGAAAAGAAAGAGAAGCGCGATGACTCAACGCTTGTAATTTATTGCGAAATATGAAGCAATTATCTATTTACTCAAAATTGAGTTGAGTAATCGAAAATATAAAACAACCAAGTTTGCATTCATTTGCATATTTAATGCAGATATTTTGGATTAAAACTCAAAGTAAGAGGTTAGTTTAACGTTAGATTGTATCGACATTTTTTTTCAAAACGTGTTTTGTTAACAACCAAGTTCTGGGAAATATGTTCAAAATTAAGATATATTTTTTCCGCTACCACAAACTATACAGATTTGGCAATTTTTTTTCTTAAGAGGAGCCTATTTTGGTCAATTGGGTCTTGTCAGCGCCTTAAGAGCACTAAGTTGGTTCCATACTCAATATATGTATTTTTTTTTCAATGTATTGATTTTATTTTGAAAATATCTACATCATTTAAAAACTTACAAACTTAAAATAATAATAATTATATGTACAATTATATAAAAAAGGAGGGTAAAATATCATAGGGCGTCAAAAAATTCGTCCGCATCGCTGTCAACAGGAAAAGTGCCCAAAAGGCTGGCAGCATCACCACGTTGTATGGCAATGCTGATATGTATACCTACTCATTATACATACCTACTCATCATACTATTTTTCATTCACCAGGTTGGTAGTTCTTTCAGCAGAGAAAATGCAATACATGGTGGCTCATTGATACTGTTAACTAAACTACTTAAATTCAAAGAACGTAAGGATATCGAAATAGCTTGTGTAGAGTTGGAGCGGCTTGTTGTATTGAGCGTGTCCGTCATCGATTTATGATAGCTTTGAGAGTATCATGGATGATGTGTTACAAAAACTTGGTAAATTAGGAAAAAATATAATTGTATGTGGTGATTTTAATGTCAATTTATTCGAGGACTCGTCAATGTGACCAAAAATTAAAAAAATATTTCAGTCAAATAACCTTGATCATATATTTTTAGAGCCTACTAGAATAACCGCCACCTCAGCTACATGTTTAGATAATATATTTACTAACATATTACCAATTACTAAACAAATTATAAGCCAACTGGATTCTGACCACTGTGGTCAAATGATTACATTTAGTAAACAAGATAGAAAAGTGGCTAAGAGAGATATCATTGTAGTGCCAAAAACTGCCGGTCGCTTGGAAAGCTTTAAAAACAAACTTAATAGTCAGTTAGCCTACTTGCCTTATAATGATGATCCTAATGAACTGTACAATTCCTTTTTTTTCCATGTATTGTAAAGAATTTATCTCAACATTTATACCCAAGCAGATCTCAGTTAATGGTTCTGCAACCTTCAGTGAATGGGCAACTAGAGGGATATTTAATAGTAGAATCAAACTTTTTGAACTTTATGAAGAAAGAAATTATAATCAACGTAAAGAATTTTATCAATATGTTAAGAACTATTCCAAATTGTTTAAACAAGTTTGTAGCGAAGCTAAAAGTCGATATTTAAGTTCAAAAATTAAATATAGCCAAAATAAAATAAAAACGACTTGGGAAATTATAAACAATGAGACTGGAAGAGATAGAAAGCGTAATTGTGAATACAGCCTTAATATTAACAATAGTTATTAAAACGGATTTAGAAGTTGCCACAGTTTTTGAAAATTTCTTTGCAGATATTCCAGTCTCAACCACTAAATCTTTAAATTCATCACCCACTGTTGCCGAGTCCATATTGAAAGAAAATGTTGATATTTGTAATCATGAATTTAATTTCGACTATGTTAATGCTCGGGATATTATTAAAACTTTCAATACACTCAATGTTATAAAAGCAGCTGATCTATGGGGAAATTCTGTAGAGGTTGCAAAATGCATAATTAACACTGTAGCGCCTGAATTGGCAATTATTTTTAATAAATGTGTTGACTGTGGTGTAATTCCTGACTTAATGAAGAGTAGTAAAATAATACCTCTGTTTAAATCGGGTAGCACATCAGACCCCACAAACTTTAGACCTATTTCTGTGCTTCCCACCTTTAGTAAAATGTTTAAAAAATTGATGCTAGATCAATTGCAAAGACATTTCAATAAACATAAATTATTAAACAGTAAACAATTCGGTTTCACAAAGGGTCGTTCGACTACCGACGCTGGTGTGGAACTTCTTGCACATATTTTTGAGGCTTGGGAGAGGTCACATGATGCCCTAGGTATTTTTTGTGACTTATCTAAGGCTTTCGATTGTGTTTCTCATGATACATTGGTCAGGAAATTGCATCACTATGGTGTTAGAAACACTGCCTTGGATCTTCTTATTTCTTATTTGGATAATAGGATCCAAAGAGTGGACGTTAACGGTAAGCGATCGCCGGGTTCTATTGTCACTATGGGAGTTCCGCAGGGCTCAATCCTTGGCCCTTTTTTATTTCTAGTATATATTAATGACCTACCTTGTCTTATAAAGAACAGTCATGAAATAGTGTTATGTGCAGATGACACATCACTTTTATTTAAGCTTAAACGACAACAGACAGTTACTGATGATGTAAATAATGCTCTCTCTAAAATAGTATATTGGTTTAGAGTAAATAACTTACTTTTAAACGAGAAAAAGACCAAATGTATTAGATTTCTGACACCTAACGTTAAGCAGGTAAAAACCAATGTACTAGTAAATGGGGTAGAGTTGGATCTTGTGGAGACCACTGTGTTCTTAGGTATTACTTTGGATTCGAAGCTACAGTGGGGCCCACATATAACCAAATTGTCGAAGCGGCTAAGCTCTGCAGCCTACGCGGTGTATAAAATCCGTCTATTGACTGATGTAGAAACAGCTCGATTTGTATATTTTAGTTATTTCCATAGTGTAATGTCGTACGGCATTTTGCCGTGGGGAAATGCAGCCGACATTCAGGCTATATTTGTGCTGCAGAAACGCGCCATTCGAGCAATTTATAACCTAAGTTGTAGGCATTCACTGTTGGAAACATTTAAGGATATACACATAATGACAGTCGCATCTCAATATGTATGTGAGAACCTGATTTATGTCAAAAAGAATATTAATCTATATTCTAAACACAGCGACATTCATAGCATAAATACTAGAAACAAAGACTTACTTATTGTGCCCAAGACTAGGCTTCAAAAAATTAGTAATTCATTCAAGTGCCAAAGTATACGTTTTTACAACAAACTCCCAAGCCATGTTAAAGAACTGAGTCTCAATAAATTTAAATCATTTATTAAACAGAAACTCTGTCAAAAAGGTTTCTATAAAGTTAAAGATTACTTTGACGACAAAAAGGCTTGGGATTAATTAAGCTACTCCAATGTACCCCCAGGCAACAAACTAATTTTATACTAAATCTATTTTTATACTAATTGTGACATTGATGATTTTTTTATATATACAATGACATTAATATTTACTTTTTGAAGTATTATATTTTTTTTTAAATTATTGTGAATGTGAAGACTACGTGGATTATTGTTTTTATTATTTCTCTCAGTTAGTTTTCATCTTGGTCTGGCAGTTTGAGTCATTTAAGCGGCCTACCCAAATATCCTTTCTTTGGTATTGTTCGTCGAATCGTTGAGCTCCTTAAATTCTAAGTTGAGCTGCACGGTTACTGACAAATGCGTGCACTGACTGGATTGGTCCACTCAATCTGTGTGATTCTTTCCTCAAAAGACCATTTCAGACACCAATCTACATGGTATTCACATGATCTGACCGAGATTATGTCTGAACTTTAAAACAGACTGTGACCTCTGAGTTTGTTTCGGCCTGTCTTCTCAGAGTAGTCAGATAGGAAACGCCGACCTCATCTAGTTTTTTTTTTCCCTAAATATGATTGACGTGTAAAAGTGTTTGTACAAACCTACTTACAGAAATAAAAATCATTTCATTTCATTTCATTACTTTAATAATCGATTTCTATAATCCTAACTAAGGACTTGTACACAAAACTGCGAATTCCCAACGCAGAAAACTACGACGCGAAATGCTGCGATGCGATTTTGCGGCAAGGGGTTTCTCGAATTCCACGGTTCGGGTGACCATTCCTTCGACGACCTTCAACCGTACTAAACGTATTTTGTAAACTAGGTTGTAACATGCATCGTAAAAAGAGTTGCGCACTTCTGTTATTGATAGGAAAAAGAAACACACAAGAAGAAGAAAAAGGGATAAAGATTTTGGGTTCATCCATTTATTACTATTGTGAACGCTGATGGAAACTATTTTTGTCAAATGAAGCTTTGAAAATAGATCAAGAATTTTTTTATTGTTATTTTAGAACGAGCATATCTTTATTTGAAGAGGTTTTAAGTTTATTATCACCATATCTACAGAAACGATATATAACGACGTACAAAGGAAGAATTCCGGTTATGCCTCTGGAAATGCTAGGCCTCACTATCAGGTAAAGTAAAATAATACTTAATTAATAAAATACTTTTTTTTTCAACTTGTGTGTTAGTCGTAGTTATTTGCCCGATGACTTAATGCACACGGTTGTAGTGCCTTTCGATAAGAATATGACAGGTGAGAAGCACCTACAATTGCATCTGGTGTGTTAAGACAAGCTGTGGCTGAAGCTATAATTGAGAGAGAGATAGAGATTGTATCTTTATTCAGGTACTGGTACAATAAGCAGCTGAACGCGGTCGGACGTGTACAGGTTGGATTGCGGACTGAGGCAGGGGGCTTATCCTCGCCTCGCCTCTTTAACCTGTATATGAATCGTCGGATCGTCGGTCGGCGCTGTCAGCAGCACTATCCCACTATTAGTGCTGCTTTTTAGTGTACCGTCCTATAGATAGGGTCTGTATAAACAACACCAGCTACGCAGATGATATGGTGTTGCTGAGCCCTTCGATCGGTTCGTTACGTAAACTTTTGCGCTTATTTAAGTCATATGCGGAGGCCCATGGGCTCAAGGACGCTAAGAAGAGTGAATTTATGATACCAAATGTTACTTATCTGTACCTCCTGTCACTCTTTGCGGCATTCCTTTAAACAGGGTGAATCAATTCAAGTATTTGGGCCACTGGGTCTCCGACAACCTGTGTGACAATCAGGATATTGAGAGGGAGCGCAGGGCGCTGTCTGTCCGGTATAATATATTGGCTCGCAGTTTCGCACAATGTACTAGACCAGTAAAGGTGACTTTATTTAAGGCATATTGTCAGTCGCTTTACACATGCAGCCTGTGAACCAACTTTACGAAGCGGGCGTACAGCGCACTGCGCGTGCAGTACAAGAATGCTTTCAGGATACTGTTAGGGTTTCCGCGGCATTGTAGTACCTCGACTATGCTTTGCTGAGGCGCGGACTGATGATTACTTCGCGATCATAAGGAAATGGAGAACTTTGCCTCTAAGTCGCCTACAAAACAGCTCGAACAGCGTCCTGAAGGTATTGTTGAGTGGTGGGATCTGCCCCTGTTGCAGAGGTGGATGCAGCTTCATATTAGTGCCTCCCCTTGTATTATCTAATATTTTAATTTATTAATTTTATATTTTAATGTATTTTATATTGGATTTGAACTGAATGACATGGGTATGTAAATCTAATGTAATGGACGTAATCTGAAAATAAATAAATTATTATATTGGTTGGGGAAAAGTCTTTTCCGCATTATAGTATGTATGAACTTGTAATAAAATCTCTTTTAGTATACTATTTGTATCTGGCTGGTTTTGGTATCATTTAAAGTTAAAATTTTAAAGAACATAATTCCAAATTCAAATTAGGAAAATGTGTGATCTTCATTTGTTTTTCGTACCGTCAAGATGAGTGAATCTAATGAAGAAATTCAATACATTTTAAAATTTTACTACGAAAAAAATAAAAACGCAACGCAAGCTGCGAAAAAAATTTGCGATGTTTATGGACCTAATGCAGTGTCTGTGAGAGTAGCACAAATTTGGTTTAAGCGTTTTCAATCCGGAAATTTTGATGTCAAAGATGCACGTCCTCTGGTCTCCCTATTACGGATAAAATGGATGCCATTTTTGAAAAAGTGGAGCATTTATCAGTAGTTACGACGTAGCTGAAAAACTGGGAATTGACCACAAAACAGTATTGGCGCATTTGAAAAATCTGGGTACACAAAAAAGCTCGATATTTGGGTACCTCACAAGCTCACTGAAAGAAACCTAATGAACCGTGTACTCATTTGTGATTCTTTATTACGACGTAATGAAACCGAACCATTTTTGAAGAAGCTGATAACTAGTGATGAAAAGTGGATCACGTACGACAAGAACGTGCGAAAAAGGTCGTGGTCAAAGGCCGGTCAGGCTTCACAGACTGTGGCGAAACCCGGGTTAACTCGCAACAAGGTGATGCTGTGTGTGTGGTGGGATTGGAAGGGCATTATTCGTTATGAGCTGTTACCACCAGGCAGGACCATCGATTCTGAACTCTACTGCGAACAACTGATGAGATTAAAGCAAGAAGTTGAGAGAAAGCGGCCGGAATTAATCAACAGAAGGGGTGTGGTTTTTCATCATGATAACGCTAGACCTCACACATCTTTAGCCACTCATCAAAAATTAAGAGAGTTTGGCTGGGAGGTGTTAATGCATCCGCCGTATAGTCCTGACCTTCAGATTTCCACCTGTTTCGGTTTCTTCAGAATTCTTTAGGCAGTGTCAGGTTAACATCACGAGAGGACTGCCAAAACCACTTGTCACGGTATTTTGATCAGAAGTCCCAAAATTTCTATAGCAATGGAATCATGTCCCTACCTACAAGATGGCAAAAAGTTATGGAACAAAATGGTACCTACATACTTTAGTTAAATGTAAATAAACTATATTAAAATTGTTTTGAATTTTCTTAAAAAATGCGAAGAAACTTTTTCCCCAACCTATTATATTATAAAGTACTTACTAATTCCATGCTATTAAAAAGTACTTACTTATTCTGTCACTTCCGTCCCTTTTCACGAAATCAATCCAACTGACAGTGAGAGGAAAGACGAATGTTACACATAAAAAAGTGTTCGTAAAAATTACAATCGATAAAATTAATCAAAAATCAGTCTGCTTCCGTTAAAACTGTGCTAAATATGCTCGTATAAAAATCATTAGAAGGTGAATGAATCAATTTGATCTGATACGTTTGATGAATGTACGTATCTGTGGTGTTTGTAGAGATGTAGCAAAAGGTTGACTTTGATAGCCACCCTGGTAGTTGCTACTCGGGTAGCAATATGGAGCCATGAGCCATTGATGCAATTCTGTTAAAATTTGAAGAACACGGCTTTAAAAGATAAGTGTTTTATTGTCATCTTATCTTTCAAGTGACGGTATAATGTCCTTAAAAAAATATATTTGTATATTCTCCGGTTCTTTTAAAATCTTAACTACTTCGTCTTCAAAATTATTAACCATTTTTCTTTTCGGCGAACGCTTTTGGTAACGTTTTTCAGATGTTGCTTGATTCTCTTGCTCACTTTCTGTTTCATTTATAGTGGCAGTGATCTTATTTTAAATATATATTTTTTTAAGAAACTGTAACTGTTTAGTCAGGTGGTATTCTTTAATAGTTTTTGCTCCAGCCCCAGATCTATTTGCATCTTTGCGTTTCTTTTCAAACTTATTGAAAGTATCCTTAACCCCCCTCCATCTTTATACTACTTAATTACCTGTACACTAAAAGAAAATTAATGCACAAATAGTAAGTGATGTTTGGATGAATATACGGTTTCTTTGATGTATGTATGTATGTTAATGTCGTTTTAGGTTAGTTTTTGTTTTTCCTTTGTAGGTTTTTAAATAAATAAATTCTTATTTTTTTCTGTTTATTAATTTGTTTATCAGTTTATGTACACACATATAAACAGACAAGAACAAAGGAACAGAAAAATACGTACAAAGGTGATGCTAATTTCTAAAGAAATCTCTTCCAGCATACCTGCGATGGGACAGTAGACAAAGAGATGTAGACACCGTGTGTAAGAGTAGAAAAGAAAACATAATACATAAAAACAACAAAAAAAAACTATTCACTAATTTAAATATACAATAAGAGAATATACTTACATAAATACATACTTTTAAAATAAATATCACTAAAATACATATATAATATATATAATTAATAGTATAAAATAATAAATACATAATATGCAACTATGGCAAAGTGGAAAGATAGTGTTCTTTCAATCTTCTTTTAAAAACAGCAACAGTTTCGCAGTCCCTAATGTCAGGCGGAAGTGAATTCCACAGCCGAACCGCGGGCACAGTGAAGGAGTAGGAATAGAAGTCGGTAGAGTGGGGAGGGGATTTAAGTAGATTTCTAAGATGCGACCTGCAAGGTGCATCAGAAGGACGGGCGAAGGAAAAACGTTCCCGCAGATAGGTGGCGTTCTAGGATTATGAAGGTTGTTAAATAGCAGACACAATATCTGAGAGTTCCTACGAAGACGAATAGGGAGCCATTTGAGGATCTTGCGAAAGTTAAAAACATGATCATACTTTTTGAGGCTAAAAACAAAACGAATGCAGATTTTTTTTCAAACGCTCAAGTTTATTTAAAATCTCCTCGGTGGCATCCAAATAACAGGCATCAGCGTAGTCTATGATGGGCTGTATGAGAGTTTGATCAAGGGAGATTTTGGTATTCAAGGGCAAGTAGCTCTGGAGGCATTTCAACGAATGGAACGTGTGGTGCACTTTGCGACTGACTTGAACAATATGGGTAAGTCCACGATAGGTAAGAGTCCAAGGTTTTTGACTGTATTTGCGTATTCAATCTGAACTTTATTCAGACAGCGACGCAATATCGAGCCTATTCCGCATATACCTTCCACCGATAATTATGGCCTGGGATTTCTTAGGGTTGATTTGCAGTCCAAAGGACCGCGACCACTCGCTAATCAAATCCAGGTCACTGTTCATAGCAGACACGGCTTCTTCCGGATCTTGCCTTAAGAAGTGATTGTAAAGCTGCACATCGTCGGCATAGTATAAAGAGAGGGGAAGTAAGTTATCTTCATACAAACGCACCGCGCGCGGCTTCTATGTGTGCGCCTAAGTATCTATGCGTCGCCGCACGCACACTTAAACAAAATCTCGACCCGTTTCTCAGTGCGCCAGTCGGGGCTAACACCGCACGAGGTTCACGCGTCACGGCTTTTCGGCACCGCTAAATGAATGAAAAATGTGTGATAATCGCAGGAGAACGTATTGCTGTGTGTTTAGGTGTCTTAATAAATCGACGATTCCAGAATTGTCTCTGTTCAGATTACCTATTGAACAGGAAAGGTAAGCAAGTCACTTATTCTAGCATATAATTTTTACTTGATGATGAGATACCTACTAGGTACCCGAGTAGGTAGGCCTACTTTCCCCCTAGAATGTATTAGGTACTTTTGATCCTTCAATTGACTTGCCGCTATTGCTTTGCTTACGTTTAGTCATGCCGATTTCTCAGTATTGTAGGTATAGTAACTAAGTACCTACTTGCAGTTATAAAACCGTAATTAAAAATAAGTAATTGACTAATTATGAATCAGATAAATAGAGCAAAGTTCAAATCATATCAACAAAACAAAAAATGATTTATAGTTTAAGAGGCAGGCGTTAGTTTTTTTATGTTGTTTTAAGATTTTTTTTTTTGATAGTATTTTAGTCACTTTATTAATTTTTGCCAATTTATAGGCACTGAATTAAAATTTGGCTAAAATTGACAACCCTGAGACAGTAGGCAATTATATCGCGGATTGGGCCGGAGATAGCCTACTTCCCCTCTTTATACTATGTCGTCGGCATAGAGATGGAAGTGGGAAGAGATGACTCTGGTGACGGAGTTAATGAAAATAGAAAAAAGAAGAGGAGAGAGAACGCCACCCTGAGGCACACCCATGGTAAGAGAACACCAGTCAGGAGAGTCTCTACGAGATGAACCCGCTGCGACTGACCTTTAAGATAGGAGTCGAACCAATCTACAGTAGAAGAAGAGAAATTGAAACATTTAAGGATCCCTAGACGGATGTCGAAATCGACAGAGTTAAAGGCACTGCTAAAGTCCAGAAGTACACGCAAGGTGAGAGATTTGTTGTTCATAGCCCAGCGGATTTCATCAGTAACCTTCAGAAGAGCCGTTACTGTGCTATGACCGGGTCGAAAACCAGATTGAAAAGGACTAAGAAGGCAATTTGAAGATAGAAAGGCAGAAAGTTGCTGATGAACAATGTGCTTAAGAACTTTAGAGAGAAATGGGAGGATAGAAACGGGTCGAAAGTCGGTCGGAAAGACCGGATTAGGAATTTTGGGTAACGGGATGAAATGAGCTTGTTTCCAGGCCTAAGGATCAGTACAAGAAAACAAGGAGAAATTAAAAATGTGGGTCAAGATAGAAAGCAATGTGGGGAAGATAGGAGAAATCTTTCTTGAGCAAAGATTGTCATTACCAACTGCAGAGGAGGAGATAGCACAAATAGATTTTTGACTTCACTTTCACCTACAGGACTTAACTCAAATTTCTAGCAACCGGGAATAATCATTTAAATTATTATCGAGGAATAAGTACAACACCTAATAAAATATTATTAGTTTGTAGCGCAATATGGAACCATTGTTTAAATTAAAACATACCAAAAATAACATAACAGCTGCTGATAGCCAATTTCCCTAACTGTATGGGAGTCGTTGATGGTAAACTGGTCAGGACCAAATTTTTGACGTATTGCACAACGAAAATCACAATTGATTACACCTGCCTAAAATATTCACACACCCTAATAATTATATTGCGCTGCATTTATTTTCCAATTGATACATTTCCGTTGTGTAATACGTCAAAATTTGGTCCTGACCCAAACATGTCCGTATTCGTAATCCCCCGAATAGTGGACCACTTTTTTCAATTACAAGGGTTACAATTCAATAGTTTGTTGGCTATTGTTGACTCGATATACGGATTCATCTATGTGGACATAGGAGCGTATGGAAAGAAAAGCAACTCCACCATTTTCCACAACACGAAACTATGACTTACTGATGAGAGGTGACTGTGGTGGCAAGTCACCTCTCATTCCACCAGTCTTTCAAAACCATTCCATTTTTTTTAGTCGGGGAAGAAGTTTTTTCTATTTCAAATAACGGCATGTTATTCTGGCAAGCATTTATCTGTTAAACAAAGAGTATTCAACTACGCTTGAATAGGGCGGGATGATATGGCGAGTGCGCTTTCGGCATACTAACCATTATGTGGCGAATATTTAACCGGCCCGATGACGTCTCATATGATTTTGCAGTAGACATTGTCAAGGCTTGTTGCATATTACCTAACTTTGTACTGCACCGTGATGGATTAGCAAAAACACTGTTGAAATTATCATAGATGATTGCGAACCACTGCAACTCCAACAACGATTGAATGCAGGTATAGTAAGTGCAGATATAATAAGAAACGAATTTTCCAATTACTTTTCTAGTGACGTTGGGGCCTTGAGTTGGCAACTAAAAAAAATTGATAATATAGGATGTGCGCGGCAGTTCATTGTTTCTCGATTTCTATCCGAAATACTCAATAAGTCAATATAACAAGTACAAAAGAATCACTCCGCAAATACAAAAAAAGTAACTCGCTCTCGACGCAACAAAGTGCAATTCGGCTCATCCGGAGCAGCGCCACGTTTTGGAAAATATAAGCAACAAACAGTTCACCTCTCTTTCTATCTCGTTACTTTTAACTCGTCTGACACGAGTAGAAATGTTGTAGAAATAAGGCGAAGAGTGTCATTAATTTGTAGTTTCTTTAGTTAGTTTTCTATTAGTAGTCTAGTTGTAAATTATAATAAATAAAATCTACTAACCAAGATTAGTTTTTTCATTGTTTTCTTTTGGCTGAAAATTTTGAAATATTTTTCACATACGCTCTTCCAAGCTTTTTGTTTCATAGATGTATTTTTAGGGTTCCGTATTAAACAAGGAACCCTCATAGTTTCGCTATGTCCGTCTGTCTGTCTGTTTGACCCCACTGTAGCTCAGAGACGCTTAGTACTAGAAAGCTGTAATTTGGCGTAGGTATACATATTAATCACGCCGACAAAGTGCTAAAATAAAAACTTGAAAAATATATTTTTTTTGCATACCTCCCTTGCACGTAATGTGAGGATATTTTTTTTTTTCTCGTCTACCCCATTGTGTGGGATATCGTTGGATAGGCCGTTCAAAAATTTTATGGCAGTAGTATATATAACGAAATTAAAAGGAAAACTATCACGGCTAAGTAGGATTTACTAGTTAATGAGTCATAGTCGACCAACTTAAATTTGCATTTGGAGAATTGACCGTGGCATATATCGATGTATCGGAGAACAGGTTTTTCAACTGCAATGTTAATTTTGTTTTTGGAATAAATTCGTCCCAAGTAATTCCAACTACGGAACCCTTCATTGTGTGTGGTCCGACACGCACTTGGCCGGTTTTTATATTTCTCGTTACTAGAGTCCCAAACAACGGGGCGCTCCTCAATTAGTGAAAAAAAATCCACATCGTACTGTGATTTTTTTAAATTAACTTTGTATACATCTTGCCCGCACGCTGTCTCAGAGCGGACTAAGGCGTCAACAAGTGTGACGTAACATCGCAGGAATGCGCGATGCGAATTCAATTCAAAAGAACTTGCGGTTCTTGCGATTGCGATTTTTACGATGCACACAGTGTGTTATTTTGCCTTAGTTGCGGAAATGCTCGTTTTAATTTTTATCTTTATAAATTAAACCTTAATAAAGTATTCCAAAATATACCCGTTTTGACATTTAACTTCATTTAAGAGATTTTAGATTTTAGTGAAAGGTCACTGACCTTCTTGAAAAAGTTATCCGTCTGTATTTCTTGAATAAAGCAAATGTCAGTCTATTGTAAAATACAAATTAATTGTTGGTTTGAAATATATACAGTGTAAAAATTGCTTGCAAGTCCCTAACTTCACAGGAACGAGAATAAAAATATATTTTGTTAATAAACGAAAAAATAAATAAAAATAAACGGGTCGCGTTTTCTTTTGTCTGCATAATATACTTATGTATAGTACCTACCTTCAACTTGAGAAAATTCTAAATATGTATCTAGCTCGCTAGATATCTCCGAGATATTGCGTTTCTATGTATTTTTTTTTTATTTCTATGGGAATAGGGTTGTCAAAAAGTAGTCAATATTTAAGTTGATTAGTCCAATCGATTAAATCAATTAAGCTAGCCAATGTTAAATGCTTATGATATATCCTCGCTATAGGATTGAATTACCATTACGTCAGTCGTCAGTGTTATTTTCCATTTGCATCAAACCCTTCGGATTCGAATTGGCTGTAGAGTGTACATTGTCTGTTGTTAAGAGTTGAAACACTGATTTCGGTAAGGGCAAAGATTTTTTATGTTTATGACGTATACTTGTTGTTGTCGTTGTGGTTTTTCTGTCTAATTTCTGGGTATGGTGTTGTCAATCATAGCACCAGTATTTATTTCTTGACTCGCCTGCTTGCTCGGAAAACATACCCATGGGTAACGTGCTGGCAAAATTCCATATAGGACACGTTGAGGCTCACGATACTTGCGTGCCTCCGGCTATTTAAAACATTCTCGGGGTAGGGCAAACAAGTACCACGCGGAGTCGCGATTGTCAAACTCAATTTTAGTTGTGTCAAAATTAGTCCGTAGTACAGAATCGGCACCATTGACGGACATAATTAAACAAATTGTATTTTCCACATACTTCGCAGCTAAAGATTAAGATAGTGATCGAAATTCAACCGTAATATTTTTTAATTTCGAATTTAACTTTCTGCACCATTTTTCCATATAAACTTAAGCTACGTAAATTATGCACGTCACAATTTGAACCGGCAATTGCTAATACCACCTACGTCAAAAATAATGAATCATAATGAGTAACGTTTGAATGAAGTAAGTAGGTATTGTATGTTGCACACAGGTTTGCCCTAACCCACAATTTTAAAATTAAATATTTCCGAAATCCTGGGTTTGTTGCATCTGTTTTTTTTTTAGCGATATTTATTATAGTGATCAACAATTAGGCATTAAAAAAAACACGACCGTGAAGAGAATCGCCAGATTTTTTTATAAAATCATAGAAAAATAAATATTCTCACCAAGATTTATAAAGTTTACAAGAAAAAAAATGATTCCTATAGGGAATTCGTATCACATCTTAAAATATTTAGACTAAAAATCAAATCCAAAAACGAGATATTGTGTCTCTTTGGTTTTTAAGGATTTTTCTCGATTTAATTAATTTCTTAACTATAGTTACTACTATAGTTTCTCTCTCACTAGAGAGAAACTCTTTCTCTCTCTTTGTTTGTCTCTTACTAGAGAGGGCGGAGTTTGATTGTTAGCTTTCCAAAAAACACGTAAAACGAGCATGTCCGCAACTAAGGCAAAATAACACAATGTGCCATGTGTCGTCGCATCGCAGTTTTGTGTACAAGCCCTTATTATTATAAATGCGAAAGCGAGTTTGTTTGTTTATTTGTTTGTTACGCTTTCATGCTTAAACAGCTGAATGGATTTGGATGAAATTTGGACCCTGATCTGGATTAGGACATAGGATACTTTTTATCCCGATATTTATGCGGGTGAAACCGCAGGGCGCTGCTAGCATTTTATAAAATAAACTATACCATGATATTGGATATGATAACCGTTTGCAATTGTTAGTTGTGAGTGACTGACTAATTTAAAGGCTTGTTAAATATCAAACGTTTTAATTTGAAGTTGGAAAATTTAATTATAAGTTTATCTACAAATTCAGTTCAGTAAATTGATAGTGAAATAGGTACCGATGGATGGTAGAAACCCAATTAAAATGTTGTTTTCGCTTGGGAATCGTTCATTTAGTGGTCAATTTTTCGTGTAGGTTGGCACGATATAGCCTACATTTTTTTTTTATTAAAACCTCATGCCGGTAGATTTTGTCTAAATTCGTATTAAATAAACCAACAACAAGTTATTATTCATAAGACAAAAACAACGCTGCATAAAATATAACGAGCGGCCACGCGAGCACAAGCCGTCACGTACCAAATACTTACAACTGAAACAAAACCACACACAGCTTACAACGCAAACTTCCACATTGACTATTAATCCACTACATAGAAAATGCAATACGTTCTCCCGACTGCCGACTGCCGAGCTATCCATGAAGGCTGAGGAAGCAATATAAATATACCTTCATATGTACTGGGTGCCGAACATTGACACAGAGTAACGAGAGGCCTGTGGCATTAAATTTTCAGCCCCCGCCGCATCGCCACACGACATGGGCTCAAATTGAAGTAAATCGGACCACGTCTACTCGCTGCGCGAGCCTACATTATATATGTGTCTGCAGATAAATGACATTATATTTTCAGATTGCAGGCAAACGCATCAAGCGTTTGCCTGCAATCTGAAATCCATCATAATTATATTTTCACTAAGTCACCATAAAACAATAGTCTAGTTAATAAAAATCCTTAATTCACTGACAGACAACGGAGTGCCTAAATCACTGGGTCAAAAAACATGAAATTTTGTACCAAGAGTTCATGAAAGTTCGTCCTATTTGCCGATGGTGAACCCATCGCTTGTAACACAGAAATTACTAAAAATTATATGAACCCATCGCTTGTAACACAGAAAGTACGAAAAATGATATGAACCCATCGCTTGTAACACAGAAAGTACGAAAAATGATATGAACCCATCGCTTGTAACACAGAAAGTACTAAAAATTATATGAACCCATCGCTTGTAACACAGAAATGACTAAAAATGATACGAGTAATCTCCAAAAAAATCTGTCAAATTTTGTCTCTTTAGACAAGATAGTTACAAGTCTAAAGTCAAAAGGTGCTTGTAGCTTAGGATAAAGGGTAACTGAGAGTTCAAATTAGCTCTCATGAACCACGTCGATGACGCACACAGCGCACGTACCGCGTCTAATCTCGAATGCATTGCCTTGAACCGTCGATTATCATATATCTCGGGTTTTCTCATACCTTTTATGATGAGTAGGCAAACAAGAAATTATGCACATATATTTAATTGTCTGAATAGTGAATAGAAATTCGCACATTGGCTAATGTAGTATAACAGGCTCGACAAATTGAGCCCATAAATTAAGCAGTCGTTCCAATATTATAAACTGGTGTTAATTCCGGTTAATATGCGAAGTGTAATTTTGAATACAGCGTCGGTGCAGTGCTGGTGGTCTCATGAATAAAGAATCCGATTAAACTGACCTATCGTGGCGCGCCAGCCAGTCGACCGACACGGGAGCTGTGAAAATTTTACTAGTGCCAATCATAACCTGGATTACCATTTTATAGCATGCAACGCAATTGTACTTGACTTCTTTGCCTCTACTGCTAGTCTGATGTCAGTGTGGGGTTTTTAGAAACATTTTATAAAATGTACATTTAAATATTACGATATTTTATTTTATTATTTTTTGCTGTTGCCCGCGGCTTTGTCTGCGATCCATGATGAAAAGTGCAGCTTATGTCCTTGTGTCCCAAATTTCATCCACATCCGTTCAGCCGTTTTAGCGTAAATGCGTAACAAACAAACTAACTCACTTTCGCATTTATAATATTAGTTAGGACGCTACATGAGCCAATGTAAAAACAAACAAAATTTCAAAGTGAACCACAATTCGATTGATCTATGGATCATAGCAACGTAGACTGCGGTCAAGCTTTAGTTTAGCTTTGTTGCACATAGCAACCCGAACCCCAGTCCAGCCCGAGCCCCAGCCAAATCATGCCAATATCTACGGTAGGATTAACAGACAACCCAATAGGCTAGGCCACACTGAATACCGTTGCAAGTTGTAGTGTGTGTCACACTCTCCGCATCGCACTACAACTGCACTGGTTTTAGTTCTATTATATTCAATACACAAGTAACAATGGAGTCAAATGTGTTAGTAACAATATTTCTTAATAACTATGTTAGTAAACTAAACCTACACACTTAACCTAACACTGCTCCATAGTTATGAGAATCCCTGCTAAAAGCTCAACACCGATGTGGAATGCTTGTAGCAACGATTCACACATGAGCAGTCCAGTCTGCTCGCGACCCACTGTATATGCTGTTGGGGCTGGCCCGCACCCGGCGCACCAGGGAGACGCATCTTTTTACCCGACTGCCCCAGAAGGAGGGTAATGTTTTTCGAGAGTATGTATGTATGTCTATTTCTTTGGCACGCTCTGTAGCCTAAACGGCTTGATGGATTTTAACTTAAAAGGTGTCGTTAGATTCGTCTTAATTGTGGGAGTGACATAGCAGTGGCGGTACCTTCATATAAGCCCAAAAGCCCCGGCATGCCTTACTAAAATGCTCGATAGAGAATTTATTGTACCTAACCAGTAGTTTATGAGAAAATTGCGATGATACATACGATACGATACGTAGGTACCTACATACTCAGACGAAAACTGAACTTTCTTTTTTTGAAATCGGTTAAAATTTTATTGGGCTTGCGTTATTTTGAAACCCTAGGCACGCCACTGTGACATAGGCGATATAATATTTATTGCATCTGAAAATACAAAAAAAAGGGAGGGGAAGGTTTTTTTTAAATTAAATTACAACAATATTGATATCAAATAATAGCAAATAATGAGTCAATTCCATGTATGTATATATATATATATATATATATATATATATATATATATACATATCTAAAAAGCTTGAAATAAAACAAATTATTCAAACAAACCAATAGCCTGAAATATGGTGTAACTTATGTCTGTGCCTGCGATACCAAAATTCTATAGATTAAAAATGTTGTTTTTCTCTTTTCAGTTATGTGTTTTAGCAGTCGGGTTTATTGTTTTTTTAAATAATTTGTTTTTTCGCAACGTAACGTAGAAGCAATCGACAAGAGCATCATCAAACATCCCTGATGCACTACAAAAGCGGGTCGGCCCATCATTATTATATTGAATGCGAAGGGCAAGCTGCACGTGTAAAAAATGGTGCAATATGCACGAAATAAGGTTATTTTAACTACCCTAGAACGACGTGCAAACCTGCGACCATATTAGCTCTCACCGACAGCGCACTCCTTTCTCTATCAAAATTTCATCATCTCTGAGGTCAACGGTCAATGATATCTTTCAGAGATGTTACAAGGCCTTCGGTATGGTCTTTTAAAAATACTTGTATCTGTAAATTGTTACAAGTAGGTATCTAGATTCCTTTGAATACCCTAGCTGTGAGTCTACTCAAAGGAATCTTACTTCGCGCCTTGGAGTTACGTCCTAGCAAGAAGGCGCGGTATAAACAAAACGTAAATTGGAACGATTTTAAAATTGAAAATACTCGTTTCGCTCATAATATCTAGTTAATAATTAGACTTTTTTGATAGAGAAACTATGTGTGCTTGTTGCAAAAAAATCAAAATGTTATACATAAAATAGTTGTATTTTTGATCCAAAAATTCATTGAATTTACCTACGTCACGCGTCTTGCTACGTAAGCCTAATAATATAACGATGTCTAAATATACCCAAACGTAATAAGATTAACTATATCCTATTTAACTGGAAGTCTATATCAAACACAAAGGAAAAGCCTATAATGGTGACGATGATGGTATTTGTAGCACAATGAGCAGTTCTAATCCTATACTTAGAAGACGCCCTTGCGAGTCGGTTCCCATCGACGCGGAAGTAATATGTCACACCATAAGGATAATTTAACGGAAATTATACGAACGTAATCTGACGCGTTTGTTCCGCAGTGTCAGACGTGCACGGTTGAGCCCAATGATTGCCTGTGTTTCTTGCAGTGTTTGGTGAATTGGGAGAGCCATGGAGGTAGAATGGTACGTTTTGTTAAATGGAATTAAGACGCTAACAACACCTAAACCGCGGTCACTGTCAGATTGCATAGAAAAGAAAGAGAAGCGCGATGCCACAACGCTTGTAATTTATTGCAAAATATGAAGTAATTATCTATTTACTCAAAATTTAGTTGAGTAATCGAAAATAAAAAACAACCAAGTTCTGCACTCAAATAAGACGTTCTTGTTATTAATTAAATACGGAACGTATATTGATATTTAATGCAGATATTTTGTATTAGAACTCAAGGTAAGAGGTTAGTTTAACGTTAGTTTTTATCGAGATTCTTTTTCAAAACGTGTTTTGGTAACAACCAAGTTCTGGGAAATATGTTCAAAATTAACATATATTTTTTCCGCTACCACAAACTATACAGATTTGGCAATTTGTTTTCTTAAGAGAAGCCTATTTTGGTCAATTGGGTCTTGTCAGCACCTTAATATACTAACACTATATTTCTTGTAAGTCTAAAATATTAAGAAAGAACTCCCAAGATTGAGGACTGATAGACAACAAGATAACGGTTCTGTTGAATCCTTGTTGTAAGGCCGTCTTTTTCTTTGGTGACAGTCAGTAGTAATACCTAAGTTATACACGGGCAGAGCCGTGGGCACAGATAGTTTTGTGTAGAAAACATTTTTGAAATGCTAATAAATATAATACTTATATTTTATTCGTTTTGTGCCTGAAATTTCATTCAGCGGAAGTAAATCACAAAATCTGCAGGATCATCTTTGATAACGCAATATCGTGTGCGGTCGGGTGCGCGTCATTTGTTTTTACCCGCGTCCCCCTTCACCCGCTAAGACAATGGGACTGTCACCAACGAAATTTTCGTCCTTGTAGTTTAAGGTAGTTTTTAAACGCCATTTTTATTCTGGTTAAGTGACGGCGATGGGCAGTCATTTTGGGCAAATAGACAGTTGATATGCGCCTCCCGGAACAGAAGCTGTGGTGCAACGGCCGTGTACGCATGTATCCAGAAACACAGTGAACAATCTCAAATCTAATCTTTCTTCAACTATTGTGATTGTATTATCTTTGACATTAGATTTTGTATGCTGATTCCAAAAGACTATTTTTGAAGCTCATAGTGACGTCACGGAAGCAAGCTGTTACTGCAAGTCTGATCAGATCCAAGATAAGAGAAAAGCTAGCTAGCTAGGTTAGTGGAGCAAGAATTCTCGTTTACTAAGCATGCGTCTAATTTTTCATTTCACTCGCAACTCTTCATACAATCAACTAAGACTTTTCTTAGGCCGCGTGCACACCAAACATATAGTCGGTGGCCGAATATACGTGCTTTTTTAAGGCGGGCAGCATCGGAAATCTTCACCAGAGATAATACTTAGTAGATATCTTAGCGTAGAGACCTCTCTTTGTAACGTACCTATCACAGAAAAATCGCGTATTTCAAAGCAAAGATACCAGGGCTGTGGATAGTTTGGAACCGTTAGTTGGCGACAGTTTGCTCACATAACTACACACTTCCGACTATCCGGCCGCACCCAGGACGCACAGTGTCCGATGTTTGCGGACACTAACGTTCCAATTGGAAGCTGTTTGTGTACTCTGCCATCTACTTTTATATAGCTGCCTTCAATCGTTTTGAGCAATCGTGTTTACTTAAATGTATTGTTACTGTGATCTACTTCCCATAGACGACATAAAATAAAATTATGAGTTATATAATACGAGTATAGATCTATGTTGAGAAACAATATTTAAACCAGCTTTACCTTCTTTGTTTGCTCTAAAGATCCCCATGTAAGTATCTCGTTTTCATTTATAACGATAGGACTCATAAAAGGCAAGTTCATATAATAATATACACAACATATAAAACCAAGCCTGTTTTCCCCGAAGGGTTTATTAATAATAAACATACATAACATTACATCACGCCTTGTTTCCGCGAAGGGTTGGGCAGAGGTGTACCTACCTGTAGTACACTCACATTTCGCCAGTTATGTTTAAGTCCCATGTAATAGGGGGCGAGCCTATTGCCATTAACTGGGCACAAATCCAGACTCCGGGCTGCTACTGAGAAATCCCAGACAGAAAAAGCCAATAACACTTTGCCCGACCCGGGAATTAAGCCCAGGACCTTATGCTCAGCAGTAGCGCTTGCGACCACTACACCAACGAGGCAGTCCAATTTTTTAATAATATATAATTATATCAAAAGTAGTTCAAAAGTTTAACTGAGAAATTTCATCAATTACTTACTTATAATTAACTTCAAAAGTGACTATTTAGAAACTCAATCAAAACTGGCAGCGAAGATTACTGAATGTCAACAAAGGCCAACAAAAGGCGGAGTTTCTTCTCAAATCTGGTTTTGCGGAGAAAATTCGTGGAAATTCAATGGGATCTAAGTTACGACGAAAATGTGAGGTAGCTAATACCCCAAGCCTTTAGGGTAAAAGCCACCTGCAACTTACTTCACGTTATAGCTTTCGACATAATTTCCTCGGCGTATCACGCCCGAATCTTGATAATATAAGTAGATACACGCTTACAACGCACCTATTTCTGACGAAAAAGTTGACAACATTTAAGTTGAACTTTTATAAAAAGATTGTTTTTGTTGGATTTCAAAACTCAAATCTAAGCAAACTGCGAAAAGTGTGGAGATATTAATTCTTTTCTCCTGGTTATATTTTTATTATCTTATTAAACTGTCAGAAAGTTAAAGATTGTACCATTTTCGTTCCCTATTCTATTCGTTGGTTAGAAAGATTTACGAGAGAGGGAAAGAACCTTTATTTTATTATCCGGCTCTTTGTGGTGAACGTTCATTTCATTTCTTTAAAAAAATTAGTTCCGTTCCTGGTTTCCTTACTATCGCTGTCCAGACGTACAGGAAATTCCTTTATAGACAAAATTTATATGTCACGAGCACTCTTGTTGCGAAGCGAAAGAATCCTCGGAATAGTTTAACAAAACATCTCTGCTGCAAAGATTGCGATTCTGTTCTTTTTGTATTAAATTGATTTCTATTGCTACGAAAACTTGTATTTCAATTTTTTGAGACACTTTTACATTTTTACAGTTTTATACGAAACATGTTTTTATTAAACTGAGAATATTTGGATCATTGCAGGCCATTATTTAAAGAATTAAAAATTCTTCCACTCCCGTGCCTGTATATTTTTGAGGTTTGTTTATTTGTAAAAAAATACCCTCATTTATTCATATTGAATGAACAAGTCTCCCAAAGATTGAATGAAAAAAATGCCGGGAAATTGCTAGTACCTCCTCAGAGATTCAAATTCAAATTCAAATTCAAATTCATTTATTCACGTATAAATAGAGTAAATACAATCGGTGGTTTCCATGTTACATTATTTGGTCTTATAATTCTATTTAGCCTGTGGTATGGCATGTGAATCGTTTTCTTAGAAGTAAAAAGGAATAAAGAAATATAAATAATGGTTAGTCTTAGCCCGAGGTCTTAGCCAATACGTGTCTCCGAAATTCATAGTCTTATATAATGTCAATAAAATAATTATGTGCCTGGTAAAATACATTGTCAAATGCCAATAAAACTCAGTCATTTCTACGTTGGATTAATAATACACAACACACATTATTAAAAAAAAAATAAAAATATATGGAATATTTTCCTTATTCCTGTAGCCAATCATTTACCGAGTAAATCATTTTTTTAAGCAGTAGCTCTTTAAGCTTTTTCTTAAATTTTTGTAGGGGGAGATTTTGAATGTCTGTTTGTAACCTATTATAAATTTTAACGCACATTGCCGAGCAATTTTTTTTGAACACCGCAGTCTTTGGTGCAAAATCTAACACTAGTCGCTGACCATGTCTGGAGTTACGAGGGTAGACATTATCCCGTGTATAAACATCACGAGCTCTTACAAATAGATTAGGATTGGACCTTACGAACACACAAACTTCAAAAATGTACATACTCGGCAGGGGTAATATCTTGAGTTTATTAAAGTGAGGTTTACATGACTCGTAAGGAGGAATACCAACAATTGCTCTTATGCACCGTTTTTGGGAGAGAAACGCCCGCTGGGAGTCTGTTGAGTTTCCCCATAGTATTAACCCGTATCGTAGCACGGAAGCTACATGGCCATGGTATGCCAACAATACCGTACTTTGGTTAGACGTAGTTCTTAGTCTGTTTAGAACATATACGAAAGTGTTAACTCTCTTGCAGACTCCGTCAACGTGTCCTTTCCAGTCTAGGTATTTGTCCATGGTGAACCCTAGAAATCTTACACTGGTAGATTCATTTATTTTTATACCGTCATATGAAATATGCCTTGGAACAATTTTTGATCCACGGGTTTGGAATTGTACAAAAGTCGTCTTATTGATATTTACTTGTAAATTGTTCCTTACTAACCACTCTATAACTAAATCAATTGTATTGTTTATATCAATGTCAAAGTTATTATTAATTATATTGTCATATGCTAATATTATTGAGATGTCATCTGCAAATAATATACATTTTTTAGTAAGAATGTCAGGTAAATCATTAATATATATAAGAAAAAGGAGGGGTCCGAGGATACTTCCCTGCGGAACGCCGTAACTGTTAACAAGATACTCAGACCTCTCTTGTTTTACCGCTGTATTATGTTCACAAGGTATTTCTACACATTGTTCGCGATTACTCAAGTATTGTTCTAACCATTGTAACGCTGGGCCTCTGATACCATAGTTCTCCAGCTTTTGTAGAAGCAGATCATGAGAAACGAAGTCAAATGCTTTTGACATGTCAAAAAATATTACTATTGTCTGCTTTTTCTTGTCAATGTTTACTAGGATATTGTGTACTAAATCGAATGCAGCAAGTGTAGTTGATTTTCCCTTTTGGAAGCCATACTGTTCATTCTTAATTAATTTGTACTTATTCAAATACGAAGATAATCTTTTATGCATAGCCTTTTCAAATATTTTAGACATGATAGGGATTAAAGTTATGGGTCTGTAGTTGCCCATTTCTGTTTTCTCTCCTTTTTTATGCAATGGCTTGACTACTGACTTCTTTAACCGGCTAGGGAAATTTCCTTCCTGGAAGGATAAATTTATCAGGTATCCGAGCACGGGGACAATACTGACGACACTTTTTTTTAAAATATCGGTTGTAATACCATCATAACCGACAGAACTTGTATTGTTTAAGGACATAATAATATTTACAATTTCAATGTCTTCTATCGGTGTAAGAAATATGGTATTGTTTGTACGGTTTTTATTTGTATTTTGTATGTTATCATTATTACTGTTCGATAGTTGTATTAGGTAATTATTGAAATGATTTGCTATGTCATAAGGATTGGTTACCATACCATTGTCAGTTTTTATTTCATTTATGAACTCTTGAGTGGCATTGTATCCCATATCATCATTAATGACTTTCCACGCAGCTTTACATACATTTTTAGATTTTTCAATAAAATTGTCATTAGTGATTTTTTGCGACTTTGATATACAGCGACGCAATAAGTTTGAATAGTTGTGGTACTTAGCTTTATTTTCTTTTGTTCGCTTAGCGTAAAATTTAAATCTTAAATGTCGCTTGGTTTTACAGCTGAGTCGTAGCCCCTTAGTAATCCATTTTATATCCCTATACTTTGTGGTAATCATTTTCCTAATTCTTGGGAAACATAATTCAAAAAATAAGCACAAATCGTCATGAAAGGTATTAAAGGCTGAGTTCAGGTTAGGCTGTTTGTAAACACTGTCAAAAGTTAACTTGTCTAGAATTTCCCGAAATTTTCGAATATTATCCTGACAGAAGTCTTTCTTTGTTATATAATATTTCGAAGACTGAAAGATTTTGGTTTTTATTGTCACGTCTAACATCTGTGCTGTGTCGTGGTCGGAAAGTCCTAGTTTCAATATTTTACTAGACGCTTTTTTAACGTTACTAATTATATGATCTATGCAGGTATTTAGTCTTGTTGGCTCATTAATATGCATTGTCAGATTATAGTTATGTATGATGTCCTTTAAATTTTTGACAGCTTTACATACTTTGAGCGTGTTAATATTAATATCACCTGCAAGAACAATTTTATGTTGGTTGTATTTGCTGTTAAATAATAATTTATATAACAGCGTATCAAAATGCTTTAAAAATAACTCAACATTTGATTGAGGTGTACGATAAATACATATTATCACAATTTTTAAACTTGGTACCTCTATTCCACAGCATTCGAAGATCGTTTCACGAGCAAAGTTTTGTAAAATATTTATTTCTTTGTAGAATATACCCTTCTGAATGTATACGCAAGTACCGCCTCGCCTTTTTTCCCTACAGTATGTTGATGCTAAGTTGTATCCAGTTATTTTGGCATTTTTTATATCATTTTTTCCTAAAAATGTTTCACTGAAACATAGTACATGTGGGATGATTTTTGTTACCTGTAAATTTGTGAGAGTCAATTCAAGAATATCTTTTTTGCATATTAATCCCGCTATATTCTGATGCAAAATATGAAAAAACGATGTATTATTTTTTTTGTGAACGAAAAAAGTCATCAATATTTGACTCGCATTTTTCTGCTGGCACGGTTTTAGTACTTTTTACAAAATAATACGGGATTGTACCAATTTTTGGTTTGTTTTCCGATGATATTCTCGAATTTACTTCAGTACTGGTGTGTTTATCATGTTGAGTTTGCAATTGAAAATAATAGGGTATGGTACCTTTCTTTGGAAAACTGATTTTGTTTTTGATTTTCTCGGTGGGGATAGTTACTGGCCACGTAGTATGTACATCTTTGGGAGTTCTATTATTGTATGTCAAATATTTTTGCTTGTAGTCAATAAAGTCAACTCCCAAATTTATTTGTTTACAAAGTTCATTATGCTCATCCTTGTCATAATAATCAAAGTATGTGACAATATTGTCCCTATCGTACCCATTTCCTATACTCAAGTCTATAAATTGACAGTTTTTGAATTCTTTACAAACTAATTTTAGCATATTATTCAATATTTTTTCATTTAAATATTTACTGCTTATAATACTTGTTACAAAAACCTGTCGATCTTCAAGGAGTTTTAAAGCAGCTGAGATTTCTGCCATCACGTGTGTGGGATTTACATCATGTTCTCCTATAGATAATATAACTCGGTCATCTTCTTGAATTTGAGAATGATGTTTTTGAATTGGTTTTAATATGTCTTTGGCTCTAGCCCCAGGTTTTATTAATCCAATAATAGAATATTTTCGGTGTTCTTTTCCTAGTCGTGAATTTATAAGCTGACTAGATAGTCCTCGGCATTGTTCACCTCCAAATATGTGAATTTTATTTAAGTTGTCCGTACCCTTCCTGTCATTATTATCGTCACATACCTCTGGAGTGTATGTTTGGTCAGCTGAAATCTCAGTAATATCCAGTACAGGATCATGTATCTCTTGGTTCATATCTTGAGTTTCGACGTTTTTAATTTCCATGAATCTAGAATTGTCAATTAGCATTCGTCTTGATTTTCGCCTTTTGGACTGTATCTGATTCTTAATATTTTGGGTCGGGGGTGTAGTACATATGTTTTTTAGGGAGTTTATTTGTCTAGTTTGCTGACTAACAAGGTTTTTTAATTGATTCAATTCTAAGTGAAGGTTTTCGATTTCATTATTAGCCACCTGTAACTGCTCTGATAATAATTGATTTTCGGCCTTCATTTTTTCTAGTAAATCTATGTCCTGACCCGTAGATAAATCTAAGCTTCGTGTGTGTGGTTCCGTTGCTGATGAGTTGAGTGATGATGAACATAGAGATTCTATTGATTTCGCTCTATGTAATCGCTTAGGTCGCATTGTTATATTCTTACTTGTATTATTAGGTGTTGAGTCCATTATTGATATGTTATTGAAATCCATTATATTTTTGTGTAGTATTTGCCAAATATATAAAAATGTATGCTTAAAAAAAATGCAAAAGTAAAATCATAAAGAGAAATCCGCATAAGTCATTTCCGCTAGGATGCGAACCCGTAACTGCGCGTGCAGTGCGGCAGCTACATACACCGCTCCGCCAACGAGACTTTACCAGTCGAGTCGAAATATTTGATCGCTATGCGCTGGGTTAAGAGTATTGCGCAGGCGACGACGGGGACGGTAGCGGTTAGCGCGGGAGGTATCGAGCGCGCTGCGTGTTGTCGTAGGTCACGGTTATAGTTCGTTATCACAATTTTTGAATTTTGAGTTTTTTTCCACGGGTTATTTTTGTTATAACTTTAGATTGCATATACCAATTACTATAAAAAATACACCGTTCAGTAGGTCACTTCACTGGCTTTGAGTCAATAGCATCATATGGCCACAATATTCACTTTTTACCACTTTTTACATTTAAAATCTGAGGAGCAAAGTAAACAACGTTCCGTCTTTCGTTCCGTCCGGTTTTGTACCCGGTCCGGTTTGTACAATGATTGCAACTATACAGCAGAAATGCCAGTTGTATTACAATCAAAATTTATAATAAATTACCACCTGGCTTGAGAATGTTACCAATAACTAAATTCAAATGTAAAATGTTTACTTGGCTTTTAGATATGTGTTTTTATTCCGTTAATGAATTTTTAAATCATTCTTTTTGACATTGTAAGAACTTTGATTTTTGACATAACTTTTTTTTTTTGTTATGGAACTATGTTGTTTTTTTTTTTTTTTTGGCATGATTTAATATTTTGACATTACAAATAATCCAATTCAATTAATCTAAATTATTAATATTGTATCAAACTAAAAATATAAATTAATAAACAATTTCAATAATTTATTATAACTCTTATTGTACTCGTAATGTCTATAAGCATATTATTGCATGCACTTAGCTTATTTCATTTTTCTACACCAGCAATGGTAGTATATGTGAATCTATGTTTAATTTAAGATCTCAATGTACCATATACTTGGAAAGAAATAAATAAATATTAAATATTAAACGTTGACCTATCGTGGAGACCCCAAAACGTCCTGTAGATTTGACCAATATTTTGTCCCATATGGGGTGAAGCCGCGACCCGTAGCTCCAAGCCAATCTTTCAACCACTGCACGAAACGTGGAGTCGAATTTAATTACCGTTCCTTTTTAGGATCCCGTATCCAAACGGTGCCAACGTCCGTTTGTCAAAGGGCTGTATCTTTTGTAGCATAATAGGTATATACTTGAAATTTTCACAGAGTGTGTTCAACTATGGCCACTATAACAACAACTAATACAAATAACATAAAGTGAAGAGGGGTGCCAACTCCATAATATACAAAAACGTGTTTTATTTTAATAAAGTATTTATTTACATTTAGTGTTGAATATTGGACGGTGGTACGGAACTTTGAGTGTGAGTCCGAATCGCACTTGGCCGCTTTTTAAATAAATGCTCACCACAGTCACTACCACTGCAGTGCATCAGCTTTTAATATAAATAATTTTATATTCATTTTCAGCATTGAGGCGACGTTGAAGCCATAATAAGTCCTACTCATATGAATACTTAATCCAACTTCCTCCCGGCACAATATTATTTTACATCTGAATATTTGCATTCCACCCTTTATTAATAATACCAACTTTGTTTTTGCATAGTCTGGGATACATGCGAACTCTTCTCAAGTCTCAGAAGTTATCCGATACCTTGCAAATAACTGTGTAACTATATGCCAAAGCTAACAAACGTAAAACTAGCACAAATTCTAGTTATTTCCATTTAATCAAATAAGTCTCGACAGATCCATGTGTCCGAGCGAGTCTCAAGTAAGAGCATCGTTTGTAAACGTGAGATCGTGAGCCATGAGCCATTTAGGATCCAGTTTCATTTAAAGAGTACCCATTTTAATCTAAGGTTATCAAGTCGTTTTTATTGCGGCACCAATTTCCAATTAAATGCTGGAGGTAGTCGTAAATTTTGAAACGCAAACCTACGGGACCCTTCGATTCCCCTTTCATTAAATCGATTATTGCTCGAATGTTTGCAGTTCCTTTTATGGAGGTAAGGACTTTGATCGCGAAATTGCTTTAAAAACAAGAGCTTGACCTCGTTTAACGTGTCGACGAACGCTCGCAGGATCTTTCCATTAGCCCGCTCGTCCGTCGACACATTTTAAAAAAGTTTAAAAAGCTTCGATCTATTTACTCTGTGCGACAAGTAAGAACTGAGTACATTGTAAGTTGACCTTTTGACGTGTGTTTTGTTGTAGACATACTTGACATCTTGATTTGTATGTTATATTCGCCATTTTTTAAAACCTTCCAAAGCATGTCTTTTTAAGAGATTTGAGATAGGCACAGAATTTTAGTTTTGTCTTGAACTATTTCACTATCCCTTTCCTTTATTATAATACTTTTTTTGGCAATTGGGCCGGTGTCGAATATTCTGACAACGTCACATATTACTTAATACTTAACTAGAGAATCATTCACTTACTTACTTTAGCTAGCCAAATGAATGAAATCATACAAATCTCGTTAGACAACCAACAAGCTACAAGCTCGAATAAATTCCTCGTTAATTAATATAAATAAAGCTCATAAGTCACAGGCCTCACTAGGGAAAGGGTCGAGCCAGGTGGCAGGTAAGCTTGTCTTATTGAAATAAACGACTTGTGACCTCCCCAGGCAGTGTGGTGTCTCTCCGATGTGACCTCACCCCGACATTGTCCCTATAATCATTCATATTTACTCTACACGCCCAGCACACGACTTGCATTGTTCGCGTATGAAAGTGAGCGGTGGGTGCGTCGAGTAGCGTTTTATTCGTAAGTGGACTTGCGATGTCATTTCTAGACTAGTTTTTGTTGTATCTATTTTTGACATAAAATACCATCACGCCTGTATTCCCCGAGGGTTAGGCAGAGGTCACCCACATTTCAACAAGTATCTATTTTTCATTCCTCATATATATTTTTTCTTCGTAGGTTTGGACACCTTTGAAATCATGTTTAGGAAATGGATGGATATTTTCTGTTTGGAATTAAATGTTTTATTATCTAAGGTATAGACATAACCCATCTTCTCGAATGTTGGCTTAAAATAAACATAATATCATAACATACGCATGTTTTCCACGAAGTGTTAGGTAGAGGTGTAGGTAGGTACCTATATTACACCCACATTTCGGTAGTAATGTTTAAGTCCCATGTAATAAGGAGCGAACCTATTGCCATCAACCTGACACACATCTAGACTCCAGGCTATTACTGAGAAATTGTTGATAGAAAAACCCAATAACACTTTGCCCGACCAGCACCCTAATTGCGTTACACAGTTTGAATCACAATCCGAGAGTTTTGAAGGATATTGCTAGTTCATTGTGTGGCGGCATCTACATCGCCACATGCGAACTACGCAACACACTGACGTCACGCAAAAATCCAACATCGCGCAAGCAGTGTTTACCGCGCAACTAGCATATATACAACATCCCGACATCAACCGTCGGCAAGTTGCCCACCAGACACGAGACCCGTCTGGTCGGAGGATCCTCCCTTTCCTATGGAGGATGAGTGAACTTTACTCCCTTTTCCTCATGCATCTATACTGGTGACCCCGAAGCATGAACGTCAGCGCAGCCTTCGTGCGACTACTTCAGCATGACATCAATCATCACTTCCTCAGAAAGCTTTCGAGCGGCGAGTCACGCAGCCAGCTAGCACCTACGGCTTCAACAGGTATCCTGACCACCAGCATGCAGTGACCGCGCATACCTGGTCATCACCTACAGCCTCATCAGCAACCTTGGCATAGCATACTGCACTTTGGGCTGGTCCACAAGCAGAGCCCTTCAACCCTCTCGTGGTCGACGGCAGCAGTCAGCCTCAACCCCCTGGCGCTGTACCACATCCGACTCACTGGAGCACAACACAGCGCCTCCCCGACTCACTAGGGAATCACCGCTGACATGTCCGACACACCGTGAAATATGCGACAAACGGTTCCGACTCACTGGAACCACATCTGGCGCTGGCAAGTATCGCAAGATTCACGACTCAGCCCACTATCGACCTCCGGTCTCCGGAGGAGAGTAATGTGGCGGCATCTACATCGCCACATTCGAACTACGCAACACACTGACGTCACGCAAAAATCCTGCATCGCGTAAGCAGAGTTTACCGCGCAACTACCATATATACAACATCCCGACGTCCACCGTCGGGCAGTTGCCCACCACACACGACACCCGTCTGGTCGAAGGATCCTCCCTTTTCTAAGGAGGATGAGTGAACTTTACACCCTGTTCCTCATGCCTCTATAATTGCTTCATAGGTTTGAAGCATTCGTCTGCTCAACAACGTAAATAACAATGAACGTGGGTGGACTGTCAAAATGAAACCGATTGCGATCGATTGGCATTTTACGTGTGTTACGCAATTGCCCCGCTGGGAATTAAAACCAGGCTCAGTATATAAGGTTTCAAAAAAACTTAATACAATTCGAACGGAATAGTGACAAAAATCAATCAATCTGCCTAGCCTTTTCCCAACTATTTTTGAGTCGGATTCCAGTCTAACCGGATACAGTTGGCAATATTTTACATGGAGCGACTCCCTATCTGACCTCCACATCCCAGCTACTGGGGAACACGATACCCCTTGGTTAAGACTGGTTGTCAGATTTTTGGGCTTCTGACTAGGCTACCCGTAACGACTGTCAAAGTTCTACGAATGACAGCCGGGACCAACAGGTTAACGTGATTTCCGAGGCATGGACGGGCCTCGATATGTAATGGATGGGCACCCATCCACGAACCGACCGCGGCAAGCGTAGTTT
The DNA here is from genome assembly GCA_905333075.3 of Atethmia centrago. NCBI lineage: Eukaryota > Metazoa > Arthropoda > Insecta > Lepidoptera > Noctuidae > Atethmia > Atethmia centrago. The sequence continues at coordinate 19,787,376 of HG995374.1, read as the reverse complement.
AACCTTCAATCGACCCGTGCGGCTGTTATTATTCAGCCATGAGCCCCTCAACTGAATAGAATCATTCAGTCATTGTCACTATTCTATCACTTAATAAACCTGGAAGAAACTTATAAAGAATTTATTCCTTCATGAAATACCGGTAAATCCTACGAACACTAACAAGGAGTGGACTTTATACTTGCAACCACAAACAACAGGTTTTGTTGTAAGTACTTTCAAAATTCAACTTTTAACCCCATTTAACTTAGCCTGTTCACCCTATTATTCTTTGTAATCGGTTTGGTAAAGTATGTATCTATGTATCATCACCTGCTTGATCTGCTTAGCCTTTTCCCAACTACGTTGAGGTCGGCGTCCAGTCTGACCGGATGCAGCTGAATACCAGTATTTTACAAAGAGCGACCGCGGGCCCAGCGCGGGTTGGTGGAAGTCACATATCTTTGAATTTTTGTTCTAAGGGCATGCCGGTTTCCTCACGATGTTTTTCTTCACCGTTTTGAGAGCAGTGGTGATGAAATAATTTACACAAAGTAATGTGCATGCCTGGGCTTACGCCCTAGAACTCGTAAGTCGCGGCCGTTTCTACTGGGCCATCTCAAGTGAAATGATGTCCCAAAATAATGAATATGACTTTTTTCAGTCACTTTCTGATTTCCTCTAGTTATTTTAAGCTGTACATTTATCTGAGCCAAAAGATCTCGTATAACAAAGTGGAACGTTAAATATCATAGTCATCACCTACTCGTAACACATTCAAATCGTTCTCCTTTCAGGCGAATATCAAAAGGAGAAATTCTCAACGTTTTAAACACACAAGTAGATATTTCGTGGAGTAACATTATTCGTGGTACATTATTCATGAAGCTATGTCTTGGTAACGAGCCGGATTGAGAGCGAAACCTACTGTCGATAATGAACTAACGTTTTTATTACGATACCAATTCATTTCATTGCTTTCAAATTACGAGGACGATCGGCTCTCGTCTTTATTCTGAAGCATTTTACTGGAAAATACATTAATGTATGCGTCCCTGATGTTTTTTTGATCGTACATGTTAAACAAAGGTTATTAAAGCTTTTGGCGGCCTTAATTGCTGAGTGAGAGCGTACGCTGTACAGAAAGCATATAAGTATACTCATTATACTGTCCCGTATTCCTGCCTCGAGGCAAACACATATGTATTTCAAGTACATCTACTCGGTGTTTTGGTTATTCACTACTTGGCAGAGGAAATTCCGAAAAAAAGGATTGTTCGGGTATTCAGCCAGCTGTTCCCACTCTTCGGTCATGTCTTAATGTCAGCAATCGGCGTTAAGATAGAAATAATAATAACATAATCATGGCTCAGACAATAGATATGAACGCACATTTTGAAATATTTTCACTATTCGCAGAAAGTTCAAGTAAACAATAATTTATTAAAACACGAAAAACCCTAAATTAAAACAAGAAAGGACGTATAACAATGCCCCGGTTGCACATGACTTCAAAGAAACCACGAGTCTTTGACGCAAAGGTCTAAAAGTTGAATATCAGAGAGCCGCTCGCCATACTGTGAAAACGTTATATTGCTTCAATTTTATGCCATTATTTTACTAAACCGCACTGTGACGTTCATAAAATAAAAAGTAACTTATTTAAGTTATTTTTTATTACAAGCAACCAATTCTAAGTTAGGATAAACAAAAAAGGTGGTAGAACCAAAATTGCTTCATCGATTGAAGTGTTTAAGGGTCGGGTAATCGCCGTTGACCTTAGCCATACAAATACTCGGTTTCATAAGAAACATTTATTTTTAGTAACGAAAATATAAATATTAAAAAAAAATCACACAGAATTATAGATAATAAAATAGTTTGTTCATACAAAAAAAAAACATGAAATTATCATAAGTAAAGTTTGAAAGTAATATCATTTTTTATGCTTTGCATTACTTGCTTGACATTACTTCCTGAATTTATTTCATATAGTATATTACTACAATACTCAAATATTCACATATAGAATTAATGTGTATGCGTTTTAGTTTAACATATTTTGCATAACCTAATTGCATTATATGAAGGCGTAATAACAGATTTAAGTCACTAAAATCATATATCTGCTCCTTAAGTCTGCTAATTGCATGCTAAATAAGCGTTGTTGAAGCCATGGGCGCTGTTTAGTACAGTTGCATCACTTCCTGTGCGGCTAAGAGAAATTCCAAAGACTGGCTCAGTCCATAATTACTCAACAATTTGTAGGTAATTATAATTAGTATCTCCAAGTGTAAGCCTAGCCAATCTATTTTTTGTCAAAAAGCTGCCAAATACATTTGGATCTTGCGATAATCACTACGAGGCTAAAATATGTAAGTTGAGAGAACAATAAAACAGTTAAATATTTTATAACAATTAGAAACGCTCCAACAAAACAAAGGGTTAAAACACTTACTACTTAGGTATAACAAATTGCTTTTCAATTCTTCTATACAAACATATGTAATACAAATATATGTTGTATTATTCCTGAAAAATCTTTGACATTAAACCGCGCTGTACAGTGAGTAACTCGCTAATTAATTGGAGAATAAAGCAAAGGCGAGTCTGCAGAGGATCTTGAGGAGACAACGTTAAGAAGCTTTGCAGCGTTTATATGCGAATAATTCAAAGGGTTTGTGCGTAGGGTCTAATTAATCAACCTCCCTCGCGGCGGTGGGTATGCACCTGAGACGACCAGCCTTAACTATGTTCATTACATGTGCCTATTTATTTTACGGCCTAGGTGTAATATTTATTCATTCTCAGGGAATTGTTCTACGTCAGTTAATTTAAGCAAGGCGAACCAATAATAATACAGTATATCATTTCATTTGGTACTACTAATACAAAACTAATTATCAAAAACTGGCCCACGAGGCCCACTTTTTGATAATTAGATATCACTTTTATACCTTGGCTTCTGTATTATTAAATAGGTAAATGCTGATGCTAAAGAGATCGTTGAATTTTTATTGACTTTAATCATTTTCGTAAGCTGGTTTTCGAGTTTAACTTTTCAATTCTCAGTTAAAAGGAATCGATTGCAAAAGGTGCTGCTATTTATAACCGTTAAATGTTATGATTCAGATTTGTTATAAGCAAATATTTTGATTAGCTAATCCGTTAACTAATCAAGGTAACAGACGAATAAATTACAAGATAAAGCCTGCGGGAAACACATATGGTTTCCGTAAGACAGGTGAAATAATTGTATTGTGTAACCACACGAATCACTGATTAGATTTAAAATAAGACGACCTAATTTACTGCATCGTAGGCTACGTGAAATCAATTTTAATATAGTTTAAAACATGGGAGCAAAGTTAAACGGGCGGCCACTTTAGCAGATAGTTTCAATCTAAATTTAATTCCCGACTAAGCGTCTCCTAGTAAGTTAATCGAGTTTCCTGTTGGATTCTTTTCCTCTACTTTCTGCTCCGCGGGGTCCCCTTCGCTCTCAGTAATCTAGCGCCGTATCAAATACCCGTTGCTCGCTCACTGATTGCATTCATAATATGTATTCATATAAAGACGCACCCTTTTTTTTTTTTGCATTGGAAATCATCAAATAACTTCTCCCGCTCTGGGCGGAGCGGGAGGGTGTGTCAGACTCTTACTGACTAAAACCCACCCGTATTCCTTCCTGTTGCTGTATTGCCAGGGGCCTCGGTGACCCATTAGTACCTTCCCGCGACGACATCTCTTTGAGGCGCGCGTGGAATACAACGCGCCGTCGACCCGGGCGTGGTCCTTACCGGACGGTGAGCTACCCAATGCTCACCGTCCGCAAGCCCGCGCCTACGGTGGCCGGAAATCCGCCCGGGATTCCCGGCGCCCAGGGCGTCTCTTGCGGCGGCTAGGGGCGAGAGGGCGCGAAATTTGCCTTTCCCTCAACCGTCCCACCTCCTCCTTCGCGAGCATTACTGCTTCGCAGAAGAAGGTGACGGCTGCCCATGCCCTCTCGCTCCGTACCATGGCCTGAACCAGGACCGGACGCGAGAGATCTCTGCCGCCGATCACCTCCACGAGGACACGGCGATGCTCTGCCCAAGCCGGGCAGACCTCTACCGTATGCTCCACCGTGTCATCCGGGCAATCCACACAGTGGTGACACCCGGGCGTTTCCTCCCGCCTTATCCGACACAGGAACCTCCCGAAGCTGCAGTGTCTGGTGAGGACCTGCGTCAAGCGGAAGGTGAGGACGCCGTGGCGCATGTAATAGGGGGCGAGACTATTGCGATTAACCATGCACGAATCCAGATTTCGGACTATTACTGAGAAATTTCAGATGGAAAACCCAATAATATTTTGCCTGACCCGGGAATCGAACCCATGACCTCATGCTCAACAGTAGCGCTTGCGAAAATTAGACCAACGAGGCAGTTTTTTTTATGAAAATGTGGATGTTAGTTTAGTATATTGTGGTGTCTTACGACTTCCACGTGAACGAAGTTATGTGCATTTAAATGAAACATTTCCTAATAGGGACATGATATATAACTCGTTACTATAAAATGAATACAGCTTAAAGTATAAAGTAAGATTGTGTTTGATGAACACTAATGTGCGATCATTTTCGTAAGTCGAAAAGTCGGTTCGACTAAGTGAACAGTTTGTTTTCGACATTCCTTATTGATAATGCAACCTTTATGGCTACTGAAAGAAAGAGAACTGGAGTATTTTCTGAAGGCTCGTCTTGTTTGACTTATATTCACTTTAAAATATCAAACGCTCAGTCGCTCCTTATATGGCAGAGTATAATTAGACCCGTCATATAATACTGATAACACCTGCATGTAATAAAGTTTTATACACACGCATTTACAGCTAAAAACAAAGATCTAGTCTTTCAGGCTCACTAAAATACGTCTAATTAACCGTCCACGACGTAGTTAAAAGTTTTTTAAAAACGAATTAGACTTGCGCTAGATAGATGACAAAGAAACTCTAACCGTTTAAAAACTATCCCCCGGTCCAAGGGACCATGAAGCCGACAAGATTAAATTGTCTCACCCGACTCGTGTCTCTTAGTCCACTTAAACTTACAATAGGAAACTTCGGACGCGATTATCTTGTTATCTTTGTAGTTTATTCTCTTTGGTCCAACCAGGTTTACACGTGAGCTCTGCCGTTTATTTTCACAACACAACCTTAGAAAAATAAGGTGGCACAGACACCAATAAAGGCGATAGGACATACAATAACCACCAATGTTATCAGACGCGCTTACAATAATAGTTTAGTAAACGGAAAAAAACAATATCAACAAGGAGGCAAGCACTATATCCTTTTACTTTCGTAAATACAGAGGAAAAGACTCCATTAACGTGTTGGAAACAAATACATACAAAATGTAACGTTTATTGAACCAGGTATTATTGAATACGGAGACATATTATTACCATATTCTAGTATCGTGTTCCAGCGAGGTTTCAGCTAATCAAGATTTTGAATCTATTGAATGACAGCGCATGCGGTTTGGTGGCGGAAAAACTAGCGAAAGCCGCTTTGTACGCTGTGAAAGTTGGCTGCAGTTATTTATTAGGGATCGAGGCAGTCGCCGCGATCACTCTGTGTCCCCGGCTACCAGGCCAGGCTATAAATTCTGCCAAGGCCCCGACTGCACTGCAGTCGACTTCCGGCCCATGCACCCCTGGACATAAATACACGATGACTTTCAATGGGTTAATAGCAGTGTCGATGTTTACATCAAGCTAATTACAGACTACCGTACGTTCACGTTCGTAGATAGCTCGTCAGATTGGTGAGTAACATGTTAATTTGTTTAAAAATGTGCAGCACTCAGCTTTAACGAACAAATAATCTTATTTTTGGGTGACATGGAGCTTCATTTTCCTATATTATTTTTACGTTGCCATGTTTACGCTGGGAAAACTCAATCAAATCCGGTTAGTTGTAGGCGACAAAATGGCCGATGTAACAGCCTTTAAAATCGTGCAAAATCAGAAAAAAGTAGAATTTTACAAAGATAGTATTGCCTCTGTGTGTATGTTATTTGTAATAAAAAATAAATGCCTAGTCAAATATGTTTCGTCCCTTAACATAGGTAAGAATTAAAAAAAACAAAATCATAAGTACTTACTAAATAGCACATCATACTGCAAGTACCGTAAAACATTCAGGTAATTTATTCTTGAATAAAAATATTTCCCAGAATGGAATCTGAAAATCGATATCAGTATCCAGCACTAATTTAGGTCAATCTTGATAGAGATAGAGTCCAGACCTCCATTAAACTAAATGGACCTAAGGTTAATGGTAAGGGACATTACATTACTTATTCTTATGAGATCTGATTGTCCCGGAAAATAATAATTTTTTACTTGCAAATAATAATGTTCGTAACATTACATAAACTGGTTCTAAAAAAAAGTAGTTTAGAACAGAAAACAGTAAGCGAGAACTATTGCGCCTACGCACGCCCTTTGCTCGTAGCACTTGCGCTACGGCGTAGCACGCACCAACAACGGTCACCGTATACGTGTGCTGATTCTCAGCCTAGTTTGAATAAATAAGTTTTGATTTTATTCGATTTGAAGCAATTGATTTTTTTTTTTTTTTTTATATATAAAATTCCTCTATTATTTAGTTCTGCCAGAAAATCCAAGTTAAACCCTATAAAAAAAACATCTTTCAACTGCTAGTATAGTTCGTAATTTAAACAACAACAAAAGATCTGCCACGCGCTTACCCATATATCTAGGGAGCGAAAATATAGCGCGCCTGACAACAAAGCCAGCGCATGATTATTTTTAAATTGCTCACAACATATCGCCCGCCGCATTATGTATCAGAATCATTTGTCAACGGGCTTTCTTCATCACGTATTACGGGCGCTTTACACCTGCTCGTAAACGATAAAATATGGCGCTGAAGATGGACTCCAACTGTGTTAAACTACTAATATGCGAAATACGACGTGTATAAAGGTTTTACACAGATATAACAGAAATTGGGTGAGGTTTGGTTGTAATACACAGTTTTCTGCTTGGTCTGAATTAATTATGTTGACCTACTTTTATTATAAGCCATTGTTAAGGAATGTTATTGGTAACGGAAAATCCAATCGTGAATGGCGATTTCGATAAAGTACGCTTCCTGAACAACAACGTTATTGCCTCATATTTTTATAATACTAGTGATTATATATTATGCTTTTATATATTATCTATTCATCCCATATTACTTTAAGGGAAACATTTCATTGAACCTCAAAAAAATGTTGTAATCCTCAAATAATGTCCGCTTATTGACGACCGATATCTTTTTTTGGACGCACAAGTTACTTATACAGATCAAATACGTAAAGATGATTTTGTTTTATTTTTAAGGATATCAAAAAGAGGCTCAGTTATTATATTAGCGTGTCCATTCATATTTTTAGGAAATCAAAATGGGAATTATTTGGGGTTCAATTACATGCTTTACTTTAACCTGAAATTCACAAAGAAAGCGAACCTTTCCCGGTGTTTGACAACATGAAACATGTTATACTTAAGGCGTTGACAAGACCCAATTGACCAAAATAGGCTTCTCTTAAGAAAAAAAATTAGCAAATTTGTATAGTTTGTGGTAGCGGAAAAAATATACGTTAATTTTGACCATATTTCCCAGAACTTGGTTGTTACCAAAACACGTTTTGAAAAAAAATCTCGATACAAAATAACGTTAAACTAACCTCTTACCTTGTTCTAATCCTAAATATCTGTATTAAATATCAACATACGTTACGTATTTCATTAATAACAAGAACATCTTATTTGAATGCAGAACTTGGTTGTTTTTTATTCTCGATTACTAAACTCAATTTTGAGTAAATTGATAATTGCTTCATATTTTGCAATAAATTACAAGCGTTGTGTCATCGCGCTTCTCTTTCTTTTCTATGCAATCTGACAGTGACCGCGGTTTAGGTGTTGTCAGCGTCTTAATAGTTTTAACTCGCTTATTTGAGGTCTTGTAGTTGTTTTTTGCTGTTACGAGGGAGCGTTAATTCGCGATCTATGTGAATAAGCACTAACCTAGGGTTGCTAAGGTAACGTAAGTACTCCACTTATTGCTTGACTACAGTCTGGCCGTTGAGAGAATGCGTTTTTGACACCGTCAGTTTATACTAACGAATATGTGTTTTGTGAATTTGGTCCTTATTACAACTAGAAATTGTCAAACTGACAGATGTCAGGAACATATTCTCTCGACGGCCGGACTATATTTATATATTTTTATACAAGATTTAACGCTTCACAGAATAGTGTGTGTGTGTAGGATGTTGTGTTGTTGTACCTTATTAGGTACAAATTCTAAAAATATTACCTCAACATAAAAGGGAAAAATATATTGTATCGCTACGAATCGCTCACCGTTTTTCTCTTTTTAGCTTAATAACATCTCATATTTTCTGCACATCTGTTCAATTGCATTGTATTTATTATCTGGCAGTCTAAACACAGTAAGGTTTCTTTAGTTGTTGTTGAGTATTTTTGTTAATATAGATTGCAAGCATAAACACGTGTAGGTAACACTCTTAACCCTAAAATGTGTTCGGAACACAACAGCCCTGAACTAAGCTGTCGAGACAACCAGCTGCATCGCTGCAATTTTAATCCCTCTTTATAGCGCAAGACGGGTCGGGTGGGGCAAGGCGCTGGGCACAACGCTATCATCGATATTATTGATTATTGATTGTAGAAATATTATGATCCTCTAACGCCAACCGCAGTTTGGGTCGTAACTTAGATATTCCAAGCTGTATATATTGTTTATACGATATCTATTATACAGTAGTATTAGAAGTACGATGAATAGAACATTTAATATAAAACTTATATTGTTATCCTTGAAGATATATTTTAGGTGGAGGTGTAGTTATAGTAGGTACACTTACATTTCGCCAGTTATGTTGAAGTCCCATGTAACAGGGGGCGAGCCAATTGCCATCAACCGGGCAAAAAATCCAAATTCCGGGCTGCTACTGAAAAAATCCTTGGAAATGGAAAAACAAAATAACACTGCCAGATCTGGGAATCGAACATAAGACCTCATGCTCAGCAGTAGTGCGTGCGACCACTAGACCATCGAAGCAGTCTATTTAACTAATATCATTATTAAGCTTCATAAACTAGTTCCAGCTGATTAACTAAATCACATTGACTACATTTGAATTATCAACGCAGTTAGGCTGTTCTACATTTTAATGTCAACAGAATTATGCAGATCCGGTTTAGATATGTATGACATTTCCGATTATGAGCTAAACTAATCGTAGTAATTTCAAATTTCACTGAAATATGCTGACAACATTATTATAATATGAATGTTCAGCGATGTCCTTATATGGGATGAACGAGTAATGATTAAGTTGTTATTAAATTAACTGAATCTAGGTATATAATATATATTAAATAAACTACCAGATGCATTAAAAGATGAGATCAGCGATACGACATGTATAAGTAAACTCAAGCAAATATTATTTGAAAAAGCATACTACACAATAAACGAATACATACATGACAAAAAAAATGACTTAATACAAGCAGACACCATTCACAGTTAGTCATAGATTCATTAAAAATTATTGATTGTTAATTTATTTCCTAATTTTATTTTTATTTTAAGAATTATTTTAATTTTTTTCTGTGGCCAACAAGGTCCGTAGTTGTATCTTAGCTAAGCCTCTGTAACACCTTTAAAACATTATGGAATGCAATTAAAGATATGAATAGGAATATGAATATTATATATGTCGCAGTAAGAACGTCTCCCTACCAGTTAAGATTATAACTTAATCTTATTCGGAATAATAAACTTTATTACGAATAAGATTAAGTAATGTATCATAATCGTAATAATTACGCCCTCTGCGGGATATTGTTACAATCAATACAACGTGTTAATATCGACTGCTGTAAGAGATCGGCGCAATCTATCCATCGGCGGCTTCTTTGTGAATTAGAAACACGTTATAACTTATTGTTTTAAGATTAATTATTAAATGAATTGTGATGTTCTCGTTAAAACTATAGTTCAAATTAAAAGAGAACATGAATGAATTTTGGGTTAAAGTCAAATTAACAATTCCACACTTGACATAGTAAGTTCTGTTTATGATCTGTCTTCACCCAATATTGTAGAAAAATGGCGCCGATTGCTTTTGAACGGTCAGTATCTCAATGTTATAATTGGATACGATAACTAAATCAGTTTCAATAATAATTTAGAAACTATAAATTAACAAGGTTATTTTCAAATTTTAAAAACGAAACAAATTTTAGTTTTGGAAGTTTTATTAAACTTCCAACTTATAAAGCCTTTGCATTTATGATTAACATTTTTAATGAATGATACAGACAATGATTAACTGATAAGCATCTTAATATTTTTTGTAAGTTTTATTATAATCTCATTAAGTAATAAGATTTCAATATGGTAGTCGGGCTGTTTGCGCCCACATTGGGAAGACAGGACTAACACGACCGCACAGCCGCGTGGAGCATCTATTGCAATACAAAAGTGTTAGATGGACTCGAAATTGTAATTGTTGAACAAGAAACCTCTGTAACATAATATTTTGATTTAAAAGAGTGTCCATGGAGTTTCTTGCCCGTTATTCTCCATAAGGGGCGACTAGATTCACTTACTAACACAAACTGAACGACTCCTTGATAAATTATCATTAAAAAGTGCCTGTAAATGTTCTAATTGAAATAAATGCTATGAGTTTGAGTTGAGTGTTGTGTGTGATTGAAAACCACCTACCAATCTACCATCAACGAAGAATTATACCGGAGACTGGTCAGAGTCGGCACTGGGTTCCCCGCATTCAAATTATATATAATATTATTAGCAACCCACCCACGCTTCGCACGGTTTTTAGGACCTAATAAAACATGGAGATCTCTTTATAAAATGTTAGTTTAAATGTTACACATAAATCTTCCGAAATAAATTCTCTAAATGATCGTAACAACTACATCAAAAGTGTTCATTAGTTTACAAGTACAATGCGGTCACACAGACTGACACGAAAAGTAACTTTAATTTATAATATGTCTATTTAAAGCGGATAAGGACGGTAGACGGTTTTTTGATTAGTTTCTACCCAAATTACATAAAAATATTGTCATATTTTTGACTCAACTTACTATGTAAATACTCGTAGCTCTGTGATATTGGCTTTAACTATAAATAAATGTGAAAGCCGGCCGCAGCCAACGTAAATATTCTTCCGAGTGAAGAAATAAAGATGGCGCAGGTAAATACGACTTGTATTATGGGTTTAAGGCGGAAACATATTTAGTTTATGTTACGGCATCCAGCCGGACGGTACAAATCTACGGCCGGTTACTTCAGTTCTAGGAATATTTTCCAAATATCAGACAACAGTAGTGAATCGCAGAATTTTAATAAACCTAGGTAGATATAAACACTCCGCTCTGGTTTCATTCACTGTTCTTTCTTTGTCCAGGCGGTCTTTCTTTGAAATGGGCTCCCTCTGAACTCCAGGACGGCAACCAGTCGGTTGTCTTTTAAAGTGAAGACACGTGAATGTTCACGTGCCTTCACTTTAAAAGACGTAAGAAGTTGACAGAAACATTAGAAATCACAAATCATTTATTTGCCAATAATGTAGGTATACAGATACCAGCAGCGCTGATTTTCTGGATTCGTTTTCTCCTCTACTGATCGTTATTTTTCCTCTACCGATGGTTATTTCTCCTGACAAAATGTATTCTGTTTAAATGTATCTATGTGTTTATTCTTGTATTGTACTCGTATAGTTCTTTTCGTGTTATCTATCCTATATGTTGCACCTGCCATTTTTCTTCTCTGCATCACCCTAAAGGTTGACTGGTAGAAAATACCTCACGCATTAAGTCCGCCTTTTGTACGGTATTTTTTTATATATAAATAAAAAAAGACAAAAATAATTGAAAGGTAGCTACTTCATTATGAAGTCTGAAGGAATTTTTAAGCAGAAAAATAAACACTTGTGTAGAAGCCGGCTCGCTTATTTTTATCGTGTACAACAACATTCTAGAAAACAAACAGTGCCCAGCTTAAAAACCGCCGTAACATAAAATAGAATATTGACTAGGTATAACAAAGGCTAAAAAGTTGCAAAGCGAAAATAATATCGAGTGTGACCTAACATAAGCTAAATAGAACACAAACAGAGTAGCCCGCAGAGAGTATTGGTGCTTATCATCCTTTCCTTTGGACAGACACCGACACTGGGAACTACGGAGATCTCACCAAGCTTTTTTACTGGGATTAAACTGACATAAAACCTCCGACGTACAAATACGTTTGGAGTTCCTTATACAAATATTTTTGCTCGAACCGAATTACCTATGAATATGCGGAACTATCAATTGGTACGATTATTCGAATTCACGAGCATACGGCTAAGCCACGATTAGTCCGACAGACATTTGGATGAGGGACCTAACTCCTCTAAACTTCGGAGAGTATGTTAAGCTCTCGGGTGTCTAATGTGTGTAGGTAGACTTAGCTGATTGGCTCTTGGATACCCTGAAAATCCTTACATACAAGATGTCATCATTCGCGTGAGTGAGTTTCTTTGTGTATAGTGGACTCTAAAGCCGTGGTGAGAAAACCGCAGACTTAAAAGTAGGTACTAGACTTGTAGCGAATTTAACGTAAGCCCTATTTTCATCATAACTCTGCGACGATTCACTCTTGAATACAACACTGAATCGCAAAAGAAGAAAATAGTTGTTGCGTTTTAATTTTATTGTAAAAACATTTAAACGAGTAATTGTACTTTTGTCCGTTTTCAAGAAAATACATGAAAACAAAACAAGAAAGCTTCACTGAACTGAGGAATTAGTGTTTGGGAACTTGAAGAAATAAAAATGAAATCCGAAAAAAACATTGCCAGTAAAGTTGTTTAGACTAGAGACATTTTAATCAGAAACCGCATGTAAGGTATGCAGTCACCCGGACAACTGGTTGAGCTTTCTCAGTATAATCTTGGAGAATTGTCTGCAACAGGACTGTTTACTATTCCAAAAATTAACATACACGAGCATTTTAACGTCCGCTAATGTATGCATGCTTACAGTTTCCCTGTGTGTATTTACTTAAACATGTGTGTGAAAATAATTTATTCATCGGCCGGTATCTCGGACCGACGCTGCGCGTTGAACGCGAATTTACTGCAAGGACCGCTTTTAAATTTTCAAGAACAGCCAAGAGAACAAAAGACTGTCGGACTTTATCAGACGATAAAGAGAGTAAAATGTGTCCATTGCAGAAGCGCATAGAACACAGTTTATAGCTTACAAGGACACCGCAGCCACCTGTTTTGTAGTGCAGCCGGGAGTAAGCTTTTAAGCAATATCTCACCCCTTATAGTATTTATTCAAACCTATCATTAGTTATTAAACGTTGTACATCGATACGCTTTCGATATACTTGTTTGCTTTGAGGAGCAAAGCAGTTTTGGTGTTACTTTAAAATCTTCATGTGACTACATTTTGGAACGAAGTTCTTCAACGCGGTTTGCGGCAGGAGTTGACTGGAAGAAATCGTCACGTAACGAAAAAGCGTTATTCTTGCGACTTTCTCCTATTTTTTAGGGTTCCGTGGTAAACAAGGAACCCTTATAGTTTCGCCATGTTCGTCTGTCTCTCTGTCTGTCGGACCCCGATGTAGCTCAGAGACGCTTAGTACTACAGAGCTGTAATTTGGCATAGGTATACATATTAATCACGCCGACAAAGTGCTAAAATAAAATCTTTTTTAGCGTACCTCCTTTGCACGTAATGTGGGGATGATATTTGTTTTTTCTTCTACCCCAATATTTTTCTTCTCTTCTTCTGGTGTGGGGTATCGTTGGATAAGCCGTTCAAAAATATTGCAGGTCTGTGAACACCACTTTTCGATTCAAGGATACACTTGTGTAATATTAAGCATTAAAGTGCTAATTTTTGTTAGAGTCAAGTGTCCCCCCCCCAGTTAATAAAATTAAATAATATAATGAAATTAAAAGGAAAACTATCACGGCTAAGTAGGCTTTACAAGTTAACGAGTTATAGTCGACCAACTTAAATTTGCAGTTGGAGAATTGACCGCGGCATATATCGATGTATGGGAGAACAGGTTTTTCAACTACAATGTTAAGTTTGTTTTTGGAATAAATTCGTCCCAAGTAATCCCAACTACGAAACACTTCATTGTGCGTGGTCCGACACGCACTTGGCCGGTTTTTTATGTTCTTCCTTCTGAAAGACTGTACTACGATAAGACTTCACCCGCACAACTTCAACACCTGTTTATAATTATTCTGCCTACGTTAAATAAATTGAACCCTACATGATATTTGTTAATGGATAAATCGTTGAGAAAAATACGTCATATTCTCAACAATTTAATCTTAATATAAGCCTCGTAATTAGTGTCTCGAGACATACAAAAATGAGAGAATGTTAATCACGTGCCAGATTAACGTGGCATTGAAAAGGCGACAGACCTTAACGCCCACGATATTGGTTTAACGACTGGCTGAAACATGTAAAACTTGGGAACAAAACTTAAATGAACGCCCACCTTTCGTACTCAGAATCGGCAAGCGGAATATCAGGAACAATAAACAGGTAAACAAACAAAAATATATCCAATATATAATTATATGTTCTGAAACAACACAAAATTCAAACATAAGGCAGCGAATTATTAGGTAATTTTAGATGCTTTCGTCCGTTTGTATTATGACACTTTCCTGCAGAAAATTGTTTGTCCCATTTCCTCCGAAGCTCATTTTTTTTTTTGTGTGGGAAATTATCAAATAACTTCTCCCACTCTGGGCGGAGCGGACCCTCCCGCTCCGCCCAGAGTGGGAGAAGTTATTTGATTAGATTGATTATTAGATTGTGTCAGACTCTTACTGACTAAACTGTTCCTTCCGTTGCCTGTGCTGCCAGGGGCCTTGGAAACCCTTTCGTACTTTCCCGCCAGGGTCGCGGGAAAGTAGTACCTCCGAAGCTCTGACGTATAACTTGAAAACTAAAAATAACAATATTCAACAAAGTTATGTAACATTTCGCGACGGGAGAGATGCACACCTAAACTCTGAAAGCGGATTGTTAAAACTTGTAACGTTGTATCAGTTTGCGTAGCCCACCGAATTAATGAAGAGCAGTCTAGTATTTCAAATTAAACTTCATAATTAGCAAAAAGGTTTTATAATTTTAAAGCCCTGGGTAAATGTTGCATACATTTTAAAACATAGTCTGTGTACATTAAACTCTTAACATCATTATATTCCATGTTTTAACATTTTACATATTGTTATGAGATTTTGTGAACTGTTGATACAAAACAATATTAAGTTAAAGTAAAATGCTATCAGAGAACTCATAGTCCGCATCAAACCCATCAACAGTTCAAAGAATTGTTGATCTGATATCACTGCATGAACATACCAACATTGTTTATAACAATCGAATGCGAATACAAAGGACTTTTACTCGATTGCAAATACAAGGGGTATGTCCACTGTGTCGGATAAGGCGGGAGGAAACGCCCGGGTGTCACCACTGTGTGGATCGCCCAGAGGACACGGTGGAGCATACGGTGGAGGTCTGCCCGGCTTGGGCAGAGCACCGCCGTGTCCTCGTGGAGGCAATCGGTGGCAGAGATCTCTCGCGTCCAGCCCTGGTTCAGGCCATGGTACGGAGCGAGAGGGCATGGGCAGCCGTCACCTTCTTCTGCGAAGCAGTAATGCTCGCGAAGGAGGAAGCGGGACGGTTGAGGGAAAGGCAAGTTTCGCGCCCTCTCGCCCCTAGCCGCCGCAGGAGACGCCCAGGGCGTCGGGAATCCCGGGCGGATTTCCGGCCACCGTAGGCGTGGGCTTGCGGACGGTGAGTAATGGGTAGCTCACCGTCCGGTAAGGACCAAGCCCGGGTCGACGGCGCGTTGTATTCCACGCGCGCCTCAAAGAGATGTCGTCAGCACATAGGTAGGGGTCCACTAGGGCCGATGCCTGCCGGGGTCGCGGGAAGGTACTTATGGGTCACCGAGGCCCCCGCAACACAGGCAACAGGAAGGAATACGGGTGGGTTTTAGTCAGTAAGAGTCTGACACACCCTCCCGCTCCGCCCAGAGCGGGAAAAGTAATTTGATGATTTCCCACACTCAAAAAAAAAAGGGGGGTATGTCCAATGAAAATAAAAACAACGTAGGTACTTATATGCAATAAAATTAATTCAATACGTCATACAAGTGTGGATCTAACTCTCTCTATGAAAACTTCATGTAGGTAGGTATTTGTTTTTTTTTAACGTTAAATTTACGAAACCGACCAAGCGCGTGTCGGACCACAAACATTGAAGGGTTTCGCAGTTGGGATGAATTTATCCCAAAAACAAACTTAACATTGTAGTTGAAAAACATGTTCTCCCATACATCGATATACGTCACGGTCAATTCTTCAACAGCAAATGTAAGTTGGTCGACTATTACTCGTTAACTTGTACAGCCCACTTACGAGTAGCTGCAATGCAAATAAATAAAATGCAATAAAATGAGCAATGGGTAGCTCACCGACCGGTAAGGACCAGGTCCAAATCGACGGTGCGTTGTGTTCCACACGCGCCTCAAAGAGATGTCAAGTGTAGGGGTACTCTAGGGCCGATGCCTGCCGGGGTCGCGGGAAAGTACGAAAGGGTTACCGGGGCCCCTGGCAACACAGGCAACGGAAGGAATACGGGTGGGATTTAATCAGTAAGAGTCTGACACACCCTCCAGCTCCGCCCAGAGCGGGAGAAGTTATTTGATAATTTCCCCCCCAAATAAGGCATCCGTTTGCGTACTATAAGCTTTAAAGTGCTAATTTTTGTTAGAGCCAAGTGCCCGCCCACCGCCAGCTACATGGTTGTTTTTGGATATGTGAAAAAAATCATGGCAGTAGTAGGAAAAAAAATTTAAAAAGAAATCCAACGATACCCCACGCCATAGGCTAGACAAGAAAATAATATGATCCCCATTTTACGTGTAAGCCCACCCCAAATGTTTTTTCAAGATATTTATTTTACCACTTTCTTGGTGTGATTAACATGTAGGTATATCTATTCCAAATTACAGCTTTCTAGTACTAAGAGTCTCTGAGCTAAGCCGGGAACTGACAGACAGAAGAACCGGGAACTGGCAAAAGCCACGCGCCTAGTCTCCTCTTGACCAGTTTAGTTACTACATTCGGCAAGGAAACTTGTGTGTTTGGAGTGAAAATGATGAAATTATTGTAGCACTTATTTCTGTAGAAGAAAAAGAAGGAGGGATATGTGGGTCACGTGACTTTTGGAAGAAACGACGACTGTTGGGAGAATTCCCGGGGCGCCGCAAGCGGCCTCGTGTCGCCGCGGGCTGTCGCGGCCATTACTGCTGAAAAGACGCGCGTGGCCGCGAGGCCACTCGCGGCACTGCGGGCGGCCGCGCGACCTTTTCGAGGTTTTCAAGAGATTCTGTTCTTTTAATTATGTAGATAAAGTTTTAAATTATTTCGCACAGAAAGTGGTCGCCACGCCGCTGCCGGCCGCTGCTTTCCCAGTGTGAATCGGCCCTTATATAGCTACTACCAAACATTTAGGTATACGCTCACAAAAGTACTTATTTAATAAAAGTTTTTCAAACATCTTAAGTAAGTGTAAGAATTTATTTTCTCAGAAACCGCAAAGCTGAAAAAAGAATGTTTGGCAGTGGTAGGTACACCAGTAAAGTTTTTTGGTAATTTCAATGAGTTTCGCAAACAAAAACTTTCTTCGGCTTATTTAATTTGATTGAGAAGTTCCCAAAGGATTTTGCTTGTTAACTCTTGACGCACATGCTATACCTACGGAATAAAAGTTCATTGACAACCCAAAAGCTATAAAGGGTGGTTCGGACAACAGAACAGTAACTACAATCAGTAGGTTGTAAAGAAAGTTGTAATGTCCTGAAGATAGAAGCTTACGCTAAAAGAAAGAGCTTGTTACAAACTGCTTTCGTTAGGCTGAACTTATATAAGTTTTGTGAAGTGGCGGCATTCTTCGAAGGTGAGCCATCGGGTTAAGTTGAAGGCTTCGACTACACGGCACGGACTTCCCGCTTATAAAATCAATGCGGGCTTAACAGCTTTGTGCTAGTTAAAATGTCGGAAGTTCGCGTGCCACTGGCAACTTCAGACGCGCTGCTTACTCGTTAAGACGCATTTGTAAATGACTTGTTCGAGGGAAAACTCCATATCAGCCCTTTTATAGAAATATGTGCAAATATTTTTATTTAAATCTACCAAATTAATTATTCATCCACTGGGTTAAGTACCTAGCTGGTACATTTTATTCGTGGCAAGAAGGTAGCTACATATACCTACTACCTACTGGATAAGACCGCGTCCTATTCAAAAGCGATCGTCGCGCGAATATGCGGTCTTCGCACTCATATAATATGTCACTTTTTTTCGGTGAACCTGAACGCGTTGTCGCGCCGTCTGAGGGCGCTTTGCGATTTTCCGAACAAAAAATGACATATGGTAATAGGTTGACTGGTAGAAAATCTCTATGGCATTAAGTCCGCCTCTGTACATTTGTGTGATATTTAAATATGGACGCGACGATCACTTTTACGTGAACGGACGCGGGGTAAGTGTCTTAATTCTTAAAAATGGCCACGAAAGTGCGTTATTCATATTTAATGTTAAATCCGTTGATGAACGTCAGTTATAATGATTACTTAATCAGTATCATTAGGTGTCTTCTCCGGAATCACAAATTAACTTGAAACGATTTGTAATGGAGACGCCGAGCAATCTATTTAAGGCCAGTGAATAATTTATTTTAATTAACCACGAAAGTCAAGAGTCCCATTTTTCGCTTCCATCTTATTTTGCGGGTTTCATGATGCTGGCGTTCTTAAACTGCGACATTCATTCAAAAAGTTTGAAATCGAATTAAATTCGCCCCTTTAACTAAACTCAATTTTCTTTCACGACTTCATTAAGCGAAGCCATTCCGGTGAGCCTCAGTAATGACCTCAAAGGACGTTAAATCAAGATCGAAAGGAAAAGATAAAAAGTAACTGAAATTTAATACTTTTATCAAATCGCTATTGACGTCAACCTTTGTAGTCTTTTTGTCTTTTTTTCTGAGGAACACAAAACCTTTTACGCTTTTAATTAGATCTCTCGTCGACGACATAATTTTTCCTTTACATTTAATTTAAGTATTTTCAATCGAAATTTTGTTCTCAGCATCGTCTACCGTCTACGGAATCGGAAATCGATATTGGCGTGGTTATTCATCTGAATTAATAATTTAGAGCTTCGGTTCTCATAGTCATTTTGTGAGGCATAGCAGTTTCTGAAAATGACTGGTACCTACACATATTAATGCATTCACCAGGGCCTATCTAATCCTAGTTTTGCCATATACCGTGAACTCGTATCTTCACTCAGATCTCTTCAATTCACTCGAAAAATAAGAGTAAGTTTAAAAGTTGACAATCCTTTTAGCTGCGAGTCCGTTGTATCCGTGCCTCCCGACATTCGCTTTCAATTGGACAAGATCGAACGCCTGTACCAAAATAAAATGCCCGGCGCGAAGGTTCCGGAATACGAGAAAGAATGGAAGGAAAAACTTTACTTCATTAAAGCCGACGCGTAACCATGAAACCTTCAATTTGGGAATTATCCTAAAACGACTACTGAATTATTCAAACCTTGAATTATCGACGAGGATCTTGAGGATACAGTATCCAAAGAGAATTATTTATGGTAATGCGACTTACTGCATGGATATCTCTAATATACCTACTTGAAATTTTAACCCACTCAATGCTGGCTTGCAGATCTAACCTACGTATATTAAAAGTTTCGAGATTACTCTGAGAGATAACAAACACGAAATTACCGGGTTGTTAAAAACTCTTTTACGATTGAGGAGTTACCGAAATCCTGAAAACAAATACCTCCCACTTTTTATGAGACGAGAACAAATACCAACCCACGGACCCGAATTTCTGCATGAAGTTTTCGGCAAATTAGAAATAAAAAAAAATTCTATAGTTGTTTTCCGAATTTTATCGAAAATAATTGTAATGACGCTCCCACACTTATATTAAACTAGCTTCTGCTCGCGACTTCGTTCGCGTGGAGGTCGTAAGACACCACAATATATTAAAATAAAAGCCACATTTTTATTTATTTTTTAAACTGCCTCGTTGATCTAGGGGTGCAATCGCTACTGTCGAGCATGAGGTCAGGCAAAGTTTGATTGTGTTTTTCATCTGGGATTTCTCGACTGAGTGAGAAATCCACAAACCAGGCACAAACCAGATTTCGGACTGTTACTACAGTCCGAAATCTGGTTTGTGTCCGGTTAATGGCAATAGGCTCGCCCCCTATTACATGGGACCTAAACATAACTGGCGAAATGAGGGTGTACTATAGGTGGTGTACCTATAGTACACCACCTATAGTACATCTAATCATCTTCCCCTTCGGGGAATGCAGGCGAGATGTTGTTATTTTTATAAAACTTCCCTGTTTGTAGTTTAAGTCTCAGCAGCCAAAATATACAGAGACTTAGGACTGGTGACACGGAAGCTAGCGACGCACAGAGAGCAGACGTTCGTCCGTGTGAGAAACAGTTAGTCCTGATGTCGACTCCGCAGTCTTTGGTAGCAATCTCTTACGGTCAGGTACGACCCTGTCTCGAATATTTCATGTAATTATATGATGGGAACCCGAATGCGGTAAAGTGAGAAAAAAAACCGGCCAAGTGCGTGTCCGACCACGCACAATGAGGGGTTCCGTAGTTGGGAAGTTGGGATGAATTTATCCCAAAAACAAACTAAACATTGTAGTTGAAAAACATGTTCTCCCATACATCGATATACGTCACGGTGAATTCACCAACAGCAAATTTAAGTTGGTCGACTATTACTCGTTAACTTGTAAAGCCTACTTAGCTGTGATAGTTTTCCTTTTAATTTCATTATATTTACTGCCATGGTTTTTTTCACATCTTCATAAACAACCATTTAGCTGGCAGGTGCTCATTGCAGTGCACATTTTTGTTAGAGTCAAATGTCCCCCATATTTGACTCTAACAAAAATGAGCACTTTAACGCTTAAAATTACGCAAACGGATCCTTGAATCGAAAAATGTTGTTCATAAATCCGCAATACTTTTGAACGGCCTATCCAGACATATCCCACACCACGGGATAGACGAGAAAATAAAATATCATCAATTTTTTTTATCATGATTTTGTTTTAACATTTTGTCGGCGTGATTAATACGTAGGTATCGCTTTATTTTTTACTTTTATTTGACATACAAATTACAGCTTTCTAGTACTAAGCGTCTCTGAACTACTGTGGGGCAGACAGACAGACAGACGGACATGGCGAAACTATAAAGGTTCTTTGTTTACTACGGGACCCTAAAAAGAACGGCGTACGGTGAACTAGCGAAATGTACACCTCTGCCTAATCCTTCGAGGAATACAGGCGTTATGATATGTTATGTTAACAGTAAAATAAAAATAAAAACATAAAAATTAAAATAAAATAGGTACATTCGTGTTTTCGAGGGCGCTGACAACGATAATGGGATCAAAATCAAAATTCAAGATGGCGCCACCGAAAATTTGCAACTTTTTCGTCATGGGTGTCGTTGAATGGTTTGTAGCTTCATGGCGCCATTTTCAATGTAGATTTTGCCCCATTTTAAACCATGATATTTTAGCCATGATGAGTGGTTTTAGTAAATTGTATCTATAAAAAAATATATGTGTCTATAATTTCAAAATAACAATTTTTTTACTAAATATGACAGCATATTATACGGTACAAAAAAAACAATTTTTAAAATTGTTGTCTGTCTGTTTGTTTGTTCCGGCTAATCTCCGAAACGGCTGCACCGATTTTAACGGGACTTTCTCTGGCAGAAAGATGGTGTTATAAGTTACTCCTTTTCGGCTTTTTCTAAAATAATAGTACATTATTGCACAGGCCGTGAAATAGGCAATTGCAGGCCCCGTAAGAGTTTGAATGCTGAGCCGTAGGCGAGGACTTCACTTATACAAGACAGGCAATTGCCATTTCCGCCGAGGCATACATATTGCTTTTCTCAAAAGAATGCAGGGAAATAAAACATACTTTTTATATTATACTTACATTTAATTCAATTCATATTTCTGACTTCGCTGGAAGCAGGTTTTCCATTGCCAATTTGGCTTCTGATCTTAAATCTGGTGGTACAATCAATCTCCATTTCACTCTCGGAACCGTTGGAACTCATTTTAATTATTAAATTTATATTTATCAAGTATTTAAATAACAAATCAAGATGAATTTTCAGCTTTGCCGCCAATTTTTTTATTTAAAACCTTTGTCGAAAGGTAATGTCGAAATTTCAAACGCATTTATCTATACAAACACGTGATCGCAATTTATAGTAAGCACTTTTTAGACTACACTATTTAGACTTACTTTGGTATGCCAAGAATAATAAAAGAGATCCAATCAAAGAGTATTTAAGCAATGTTTCATACAACATTGCTGGAGCGTTCCAAATTCAAAAAAAACGCTCCAGCAATGGATTTGACTTTCTTTGTCATTATATTCGATACTTCGCGTGTTCTTTTTTCGAAAATAACGACAATTTTTCCGTGCATGTAACTTGAGAAAAAATAAATTATGCCACGCGGGCAGCAGTTAGTTAAAAAATAAACTGTCTTGGTTTTAATTTTGTTACATGTTTGTTTAGTCGCGCGTCGAATACGCAGCTTGCCAGTGATATAGCTTCTTACGTGTACCAATACATTCGATCACAGTAAATTGACTTGATGCATCGTACCGTAACACCCTGTTAAATGTGTGAATTTTAAAGACTCCATCGGGACTCGGGAGGTGTTGGTACAAATTACATTTGAAAACAACTCTGTATTTCTTATACTCGCACTAATGTGATTACAAATCACTCAAATTGAAAGCGGATAAATAGTACCTACCTATGCGTAAGAAAACATAAAAAGAGGAATTCAAAATCGAACAATGTTAAATAAATACCTACAATTTAAAAAATACAAACGATCAATAGGGTCCTGCTGTTGATCAAAACTTTAGAATTTACTTTGCATGTAAATTTTACAATTCTGTGTACCACAAACCTCTAAGCCACACAATTATAAAGGAAAAACCTTACAAATATGGAATAAAAACCAGCGAGCCTTACAGTAGTCGCATATGATGTGTAATATCTGAATCTCCCCTACAATCGGCCGCGTTTTTTTTACATCGTCCTCACATTTAGTTATAAATTCAAGATTATTTATACTAATCTTTATGTATCAATACATCTTAAAAGAGTGTCCATGGAGTTTCTTGCCCGTTCTTCTCCATAGGTACCTACTACGCTTTGGAATGGGCAACTAGCTTCATATTTATAACTGACTGACTCCTTGACAATTCAAAAGTGCCTGTAAATGGTTTAATTGAAATAAATGCTTTGATAAAATGATAAATGATAAATGATTTTATTTCTGTAAGTAGGTTTTTACAAACACTTTTACACGTCAAAACATATTTTTTAAACTAGATGAGGCCGGCGTTTCCTATCTGACTACTCTGAGAAGAAAGGCCGAAACAAACTCAGAGGTCACAGTCTCTTTTAAAGTCCAGACATAATCTTGGTCAGATCATGTGAAGACCATGTCGATTGGTGTCTGAAATGGTCTTTTGATGAAAGAACCACACAGATTGAGTGGACCTGTCCAGTCAGTGCACGCATTTGTCAGTCGTTGTGCAGCTCAACTCATAACCAAAGGAGCTCAACGATTCAACGAACAATACCAAAGAAAGGACATTTGGCTAGGCCGCAAAAAATACTCAAAACTGCCAGACCATGTTAAAAACTAACTGAGAATAAAACAAAATTAAACAATGATCCACATAGTCTTCACATTTACAATAATTAAAACAATATAATACTACACAGAGTAAATATTCATGTCATTGCATAAATAAAATTCATCAATGTCAATGTGTATATTCGGACATAATCTTGGTCAGATCATTTGAGGACCATGTAGGTTGGTGTCCGAAATGGTCTTTTGAGGAAAGACCACACAGATTTGAGTGGACCTGTCCAGTCAGTGCACGCATTTGTCAGTTATCATGCAGCTCATCTCAAAACTTAAGGAGCTCAATGATTTGACGAACAATACCAAAGAAAAGACATTTGGGTAGGCCGCATAAAGTACTCAAACTGCCAGACCATCATTACAACTAAGAGACAAAAAAAAAAAACAAGCAATGACCCACATAGTCCTCACATTCCTAATAATTAAAATAATATAATATAATACTATACAAAGTAAATATTCATGTCATTGTTTATATAGAATGTTATATAGAATAAGAAAATATAAATAGCTAGCAAAATAAAAAGAGTAAAAAAACAACATTCACTGTAAGTTTATTGGAGCAGCTCAATCCCAAGCCTTTTTGTCCTCAATATAATCTTTAACAGTTGAGTTTGAGTTTGAGAATCTATATAGTACTTACTAATTCCATGAGTACACTAATTCCAAGCTACTATAAAGTACATACTAATTCCATGCTATCAAAAAGTACTTACTTATTCCATACTCAAGCTGTCACTTCCTGTTACACACTTCCATTCCTTTTCACGAAACCACTCCCACAGAAAGCGAGAGCAAAGATGTTACACATCAATAAAACAGTCCGCAATTTATACATAACTCTCATGGTTTGTGATACGCTTAAAAAATGCGAAATAATTGTAGATTGTAAATTGCAAGTCATACATATTTGTAATTTCTGTGTTATGCAATTTTTTCTACAATTTAACAATTTTGTAGAATTGTAGACTTGTAAAATTTTGTGGTATATAGGGCCCAGATGGACACTGACAGTCGGGCTGGTCCACAAATTCAAGGTCGCTCAGCGCGCCATGGAGCGGACTATGCTCGGAGTTTCTTTGAAGGATAAGATCAGAAATGAAGTTATCCGGAAGAGAACCGGAGTTACCGACATAGCCTGTAGAGTCAGCAGGCTGAAGTGGCAGTGGGCTGGCCATATTTTTCGAAGGACCGATGGTCGGTGGAGCAGACGAGTGAGGCCGCGTTTCGGCAAGCGTAGTGTGGGATGGCCCCCAGCTAGATTAGGGTTACCATCTGACCGGATAAAGCCGGTCTAGACCGGATTTTTACGTGTTAGACCGGACTTCGCCCGGATTTTACGTCAGACCGGATTTTTGTCATACTTGCATGTCCTCCCGCCCGCTCAAGCGACGGGTGCCGCACGCACTGAGCCATAAAGACGTGACGTGAGAACAATTTTATTGCGAAATACCTAGAAAAAAACAACTTTTTGCATGCGGTTGCTAGCAACCAAAAATATGGGTCTAAATAATATAAGTAAATAAAAACGTACTTAAATACTATGATTTTTATTTAATACAGGTGCGTGACCGAACTTTTATTTCAAAATCAGGATTTTTAGACACGTCAGACAGGATTTTGCATTTTTAGGCCTGGTAACCCTAAGCTAGATGGACCGACGACCTTAAAAAGGTGGCTGGGACAGACTGGATGCGGAAGGCGGAGGACAGGGTGTTGTGGCGCAGCCTGGGAGAGGCCTATGCTGAGTTGATTGATTGGGCCCAGATGGGCAAAAGCGTAACACACATAATTTGACAGTTCGCCCACGTCCATTGTGTAATTTAAGTTGTTGAGCAGACGATTTTTTTAAACTTATGATGCAATGGATTAGCAGTTTGCTTCAAAACTCTTGGATTGTGATTCAAACTGTCTTACGCAATTAGGGTGCAGGGGGGCAACCATCACCGCTTATATGTAGCAGTATTATTTTAATATCATGTCAGCGTGAGAAAGAGATGGAGCTATAAGTCCTGTACAGCTCCATCACTTTCCCACTGTGAAGTAATATTATAATTATACTGTTTTATGAGGTGTTGGTTGGCCCGCAGGTCTTCGCAATGCAATTAGAAACGGGAAATATTCGATAACTGCCATGGGAAATATCCGTAGCATCGACTAGAGCTGCATCTCGGCGTTCATTCGGCAAATTAGCTGAATAAACAAAAATACAAGCAGCATCAAAGCATTTCACCCCCATACGTGTCACAATGTAACAATCGTTGGAACAAAGGTGGCCCTTTGAGCAGCGACATTATAACGCAACAAATCTGACTCCTTTGTTGTTAAACTATAGGGATAAATGTCACTGGCATGCTGTCACCCCTCACCCCTCACCTCACACGCCGTAACCCAGGCCCGGGGCGAACGTATCCGTATCATGTCATAAGTACCAACAGTAATGTTATTGTAGAAAGGATTACAGTTGAATTTCACGCGGATCTTTGAAACAAGATAGGTCACGATGCTCGTTGTTACTCGTATAATCGTGAACCAAAATGGGCTTGTTTGTGTACAAATATGTTCAGATAATTACGATGTTGGTAGTTACGTAAGTAGTTTATTGCGTCATACACGAAAGTATCAAAAAGTCGGTTCTCGTATCGCATCATTCGCATTTAGGGCTCCCACACAAAACTGCGAATTCGCATCGCATCGCAAAAATCTGCGAGCTCGTTGTCATTTTATTATGAAAAACTGACATCGAGCTCGCAGATTTTTGCGATGCGATGCGAATTCGCAGTTTTGTGTGGGAGCCCTTATACAGACGCCTAACGCGTTAAAGCAACTAAAACTCCACCAATATGTGATTAAAAGTAGCTACTCAGTCGTACAAGAGATGTCTTCCTTGAACTTTTCCATGACATTTCACAAATTTTTAAAATAATATTTATCTATGATGTTATTACAAAGCCATGCAAAAACTACTTATCAAATAAAAACCGCCCAAGTGCGTGTCGGACCACGCACAATGAAGTATGCCGTAGTTGGGATTACTTGGGACGAATTTGTTCCAAAAACAAACTAAACATTGTAGTTGAAAAACCTGTTCTCTCATACATCGATATATGCCACGGTCAATTCTCCAACTGCAAATTTAAGTTGGTCGACTATAACTCGTTAATTTGTAAAGCCTACTTAGCCGTGATAGTTTTCCTTTTAATTTCATTATATGTACTACTGCACAGGATTTTTTTCACATAGCCATAAACAACCATTTAGCTGGCAGGGGGGGGGGGACACTTGACTCTAACAAAAATTAGCACTTTAATGCTTAATATTACGCAAGTGGGTGGTTCACAGACCTGCAATATATATTTTTTTAATATTTTTGAACTATCCAACGATACCACACACCATGGGGAAGACGAGAAAAATAAATATTATCCCCAAATTACGTGCAAGGGAGGTACGATAAAAAAAAATTTTTTTCAAGATTTTATTGTAGTACTTTGTCGGCGTGATTAATATGCATACCTAGGCCAAATTACAGCTTTCTAGTACTTGGCTTCTCTGAGCTACAGTGGGGTCAGACAGACAGACAGACAGACGGACATGGCGAAACTATAAGGGTCCATTGTTTACTACGGAACCCTAAAAAAAATTATATATATTTATTCTATTATTTCTCTACAACCCCCCTAGGCTCGCCCCATGGGACTTTAACTGGCGAAATGTGGGTGCCTCAGAGGTGTACCTCACACCTCTGCCTAAACCTTCGGAGAAATACAGGCGTTATATTATGTTACGTATGTGTTCTCCACAAAATATGGTTAGATATACACCAAGCGCGAAGTCTGACACGATATCCTGTGAGCTAGGTACCTACTGTCCGTCGTAACATTATCCCGGGATTAGACCTATGTTACGCTAAGGTTCTTTACTTGTTTGCTATAGTGATCGCATGATAGGTACGAAAATAAGTAGGTATCTACTTGTAAATAAACGTCGGTGTAGGGGACGTATGCAAAAGTAACAAAATCCATTCCCAGTTTCAGAATCTCAGGCGCGTTGTTTTTTTCAAGTCAACAAAACAAGCTGTTTGGCATTCGATTCCATGCCTCATTCGGAACGCAAAAAGAACAATTTGGGTATTTTATGAGGCCGCTATACATCTGTGAATATGTCGACGTGTGATGACGAGCCTGGATTTCGTTTCACAACTATAAAACCGGATTATGAGGGATTTCAAAGAAAATTATCTGCTCTGTTATTAAAAAGAATCTGCCGTAAATGCGCTGCGTGAATAACCCGAATCTTCACTACAAAAATAACAGGCAGTCAGTATATCTACATAAATACATCAAAAATATTTCTTTAATTTCGCTGATTAACGACGCGGCCGTGACCAGTGGTGGCCACGGCCGCGACTTACGAGTTGTAGGTGGTAGGTTCGAACCCGGACAGGCGCTTTACTTTGTGTAAATTATTTCATCACCACTGCTCTCAAAACGGTGAAGGAAAACATCGTGAGAAAACCGGCATGTCCTAGAACCAAACATTTGAAGACGTGACATCTACCAACCCGCACTGGGCCCGCGTGGTGTTTTACGGCCCACTCCCTCGGGAACAAAGAGGAGGCCTGTGTCCTAGCAGTGGAAACATTGTAGGCTGATTATGTTACCAACACAGTTTTTCTACATCCTACTTTTAATTAAAGAACAGATCTCTAGCACATCAAAGTATGCATTACATGCACTTATAATATACCTGACGTCCGCAGTGTTTTTCTACATAAAAGCGATTAATATGTATGGCTCAATGCGTTCACAAAGGCGTGCGTTATATGTAGTCTTTTTATATTTCCTATGAAAGCTTACTCTGTTGTCGCTATTTATCTACGAGCAATGATAAAGAAAAATACATGACACAAATTCTACGCCCAAAGGCACACTGAATAGGAAAAATAGACAATTTGCCTCCTTCGTGTTAAGTAGCTGGCTACTTTGTGTAAATATTTAAACAGGTAAGCATGGACAAGTAGTCTCTAATAAGGTAAATATTGATGCTATGTTGTAAGTCCTAACCACTTCAACCGGCTTTAGTTGCTGAGACTTGTCCGGTTTATGTAGGAAACGTTTCTACTTAACTAAGTAACTACCCGGGTATTTTTTTTTCATTATCTTCAAAACTTTATACGAGTAACTTTCTTGAAAAAATTTTTTTTAGTATCAAACAGTGTGAAGAGTGAAGATTAAAGATGATATCGCGGCGAGTATCCCGACAACACGCACGCGACCGACGACGACTAACGTTGCCTCTCCACTTTTTGTGTGGACGGATACAAAGGATGAGATACTGCCTAGCTACCTGTCTACTGTGCCCTATAAATCTTATTAGGTCTTTCAGCTGGCTAGAAATAGACGGATATCTATTATCTCCCTTTGTTGTAGGCGTGTACCTAGAAGTACACATACATTTAGGTTGTATTAAGGCCCCCACAGACAGGCGTGACGGGACAGCGCCACGCGACAGCGCGACAAGAACGCGTGACGCGACGGCACGACGCGACAGCGCGACGTGACGGCGCGACGCGACAGCGTGACACGACAGCGCGACGCGACACTAGTAGCACAAATATCTACTTATGAAAACTTCATGGCTGCTCTCGCGCCCGCATTATCGAGCCAGTCTGCACGAGCCTTCATTCATTATCAGGTACCTAGACAAAGAAGGTAACTAATGAAAGACTAGTGAACAGTATTTTATTTAAATTACACGTTGAACTTTTTATATCACACAACTCACACATACATCATTTTAAAATGTATTATTTGTCCTTAGCACTCTGAAGGACACTAAACGCCCATAGGCGTCATAACAATAAAACTTTT
Source organism: Atethmia centrago (assembly GCA_905333075.3). Taxonomy (NCBI): domain Eukaryota; kingdom Metazoa; phylum Arthropoda; class Insecta; order Lepidoptera; family Noctuidae; genus Atethmia; species Atethmia centrago. The sequence goes on along the minus strand of HG995374.1, from coordinate 19,757,530 downwards.
ATTGTGTGTCCTTCAACTTGTTAAAGTAATTTTGATATTGATTTTATTAAATATAAGTCGCATACGCCCTTAGTAAAACCACTTAAATATCATCGTGTGTAATTGTTACGTCTAAAACCTACGGAGGGTTTGGCACAGCTGTAACTTTGAAGGTATTACGGTACTACCACAAATCCTCGATGATAGCAGGATTAGGACCCATCTGGATCACGAAGGAATTCTTGAGATAAAGTCGAATTAATAATTTACTGGAGTAATCTGACATGTGCTAGCTGTCACTTTGTATAATAAAATGGTCTTATTTATTGTAATGGTGATTGTTTAGTTTAATCGATTTATATGTGTAAAATAAATTAATAATAATAAGTGTAAAAGTCTAGAATACACTAAATACAATAAATATGACCATTTTATTACACAAAGTGACTGCTGTACATGTCAAATTATTCCAGTGGATAAATAATTCGACTTTAGGTTAATTACTCTGCAACCTGAAAATTGTAACTGAAATAACCGAGTCCTTTCACCATTTTGAACGTTTGAAATAATTTTGGAACGAAGTTCCTTACACTGCACACTTGGCGAATGAGAGTTAGACCGACAAGTGTAACATTTTGACCGTCACGACACGTTTACAATTATATAATAAATCATAATCCTTCTTCCCATAACCTAAATTATCCTCCTCGACTCATTCTTAACACTTATTACAATGTTAACATACATTTGAGCATAAAAAGTAAAAAAAAACGATCGATCCTTACAGTAGCCGCATCTGACATCTCACCTTGGTAAATAAGCCACTGAGCAGCGACAGAAATAAACCTCAGAATTTGAAAAGCTAAATACTGAAATATTTATTTATCCAATATTCATTACTACTCGGTCGCCCACTGGTCGAAATTCGACCCCATCTACTTACAGCCTATACTTACTAATTCCATTCTATTAAAAAGTACTTACATATTCCATGCTCAAACTGACACTTCCTGTCTACACACTTCCGTCCCTTCTAATCACTCCCACAGAAAGCGAGAGATTACACATCAAAAAACATAGGCAGTCATGGGGACTGCCGACAGAAGTGAAAACTAAGGGCCTTATCACACTAGCGGTTAGCGAGTGGCTGCGGGGCGGGGCGGGCGCGCAGCGAATGCGTATCGAACGCGTCGTGAATACGCCGCGGCTGCACTGCGAAGACGTCGCGGACGCGTGGCAAATTCGCAACGTTTTCGTCGCGTGTTTGTAGCAAGTTAACGACATACAATACACTCAGTAACAAAATGGATTCCGATGAGGAGACACTGCTGTTGGTTTTGTTACTTCGAAGACGCCGGAGACGAAAACGAAAGCGTCGACGACTCTACTATTCGCGGCGATCTCGTGCGCGTCTGTAACGAATTCGCTGCGCATGCGCCGCGTGTTCGTTACGCGCCCGCTCCGCTTTGAGGACGCTCGCAATCTGCTAGTATGATAAGGTCCTTATTGCTTAACGCGCCTAAAGAAGTTTTCACTTCAATAAAATAATGCTTATCTAAAATACAACTTAAACAATGCACAGTATACACAAGTTCAACTTTTCACGTGGTCAATGTAACTTCACTTACTGCTACTACAGCATGTCGGCGCGGGCATGACGGTGATGCGAACCTATAAGTTTTCCACTACCAAAAATCCCTCAACGCGTCTAAAGAAGTTAGTCACTTCAAAAATTACATAACTCTGTTTGTAATTTATAAAACAATCGTTAGACCTATAGGGAAGGTACCAAAGGGTTACCGAGGCCCCTGGCAATACAGGCAACGGAAGGAATACGGGTGGGTTTTAGTCAGTAAGAGTCTGACACACCCTCCCGCTCCGCCCAGAACGGGAGAAGTTATTTGATGATTTCCCACACAAAAAAAAATACCTGTTTCTGCTGTCTAGTATGGATCAGAATGTTGGGCCACAACACTCAACAGGGATAAATTAAAGACAATTACTGCACGCAGCTGAGACGAGAATGCTAAGAGGGGGATGTGTGGTGTTACGCGAATGGATAGAATAAGAAATTAGTAGGTATATAAAAGGAAGTCTGAAAGTGGCACCGGTGACTGAAAAGTTGTGTGGCAATCGGTTGGTATATTATATGGGCATGTAATGCGGTGGAAGAAAAATGTCGTGACGAAAGTTTTAAGTATAAATGTAGATGGCTATAACAGAAGAGGAAAACCAAATAAACAATGGATGGACTGTGTGAAAGATGATATGTCTAGAAAAAGGGTGACCACCGGGATGACGACTAATAGAGATATATGGAAGAAAAAAATAAAAGTTTAAAATTAAAACACAACACGACAAAAACGCCACCTAAAGAGGTATAAAAAAGATATCACAGTCCGACATATTAAAAATTCGGAGTCACGTCATTTAATGCAATTACCATAAATCGAAATTTTTACGTGTGACTCGGGATTTTGAATTTGTCTGTCTGATGTCTTGTTACCTTTTTAGTTGCCGTTTATGTCGTATGAGTTTTAGGTGTTACACGACTATGGCGAAGCAAAAAGTAGGGTTATGATTTTAACTTTCATTTTTATATGAATTATTCTGACCTTTCATTAGATACCAAACACGATATATTAACCTTTTTTTTTCGGTAACACTATCATCCGCTTTAAGCGATGTGATTTTCATTTGGCCCGTGGAACAACGAGACGCTTCCAATGAGTCCTTGTTTGTCAAAATACGACGAAGCGTTTAGGAGTTATGAGGGAAAAGATGAACATACATGTGGGAATGAATAGTTTGTCATTCAAACATTGTGAATCGATAGTTTTAGTAAGTTAGTTTATCTCTAGTTTAGTCTATGGTTCAAATAAAAAAAAAGGATAGATAATCTGTGGACGGATGGAGGACGGGTTACATTAAGATGGTACGATTAAGCATTGTAAGACGAAGAGAATAAAACTCCAGTTATTTCTGTGGAATCAGTGTTTAATTTTCAGCCCATTGAGCACCAAAAGAACCACATACATACAAAGCCTGTTAAAATCATAACCCTACATTGATTCTGTCGTAGTCGGGTAAAAAGACATATTGCACCGAACCCATAGAAATTGGATTAAGGGCAAGAGAATGATGAATTTCACGCTGTCATTGGCTGTCATCTCTCAACTCACGGTTCATTGCCTCGTGACGTTATATCGGCCCATCGAAATTCGTTGCGTCAAATGTGCGTTGCTGTCACGAAGTCGAACAAAGTTAGAAAATATTTTTACTTTGTGGTTGTTGTGCACAGTGTAGCAAGAAGCTTTAGCACTAAAAGGTTATTTTGGTACGTGGTCAAATCAGATCTAACGCCGCCATTTTGTTTTTTGAATACATTTCAAGTGACATTTCAAAAAACAATTGCTCAAATATTTACCAACAGCGCCCCTCTGTCAACTTCATACGAGCGCGGAGCGCCAAAAGGTCTGGGACGTCAGGTCAGGTCCTGTCAAAAGTGTCAAAGCGCCTATATTTTCTTTAGTCGTGTCTGAATGAGGAACGTCATCATATATTTTATATTCATTGTCGAAATGAAAGTGCTCTTGTCCAAAGTTGCGCCAACTGGTGGCGTTAATTTTCATGAAAACCCTAATTGATATTTGATTTTTAATCTTTATCTAAAAATATGTTGCTTGGCCGTTTTTACCTTACGCCTATGTGAATATAGCGAAATGACCAAGCCACATATTTTGACTAAGGTGTAGAGTTTGCGAAGTTAGGGCTTGTAGAGTCAGGGCGTGTAGAGTTAGAAGCTTGGCTCTACATGAGATTTGATAAATTTTTGAGCGAGCCATGTGGTCTCGTCTTGGCAACATTTTACGTGAAAATGTTTTTAGTGGGATTTTATTATTTGTTAATCGGTTGGCGGACACTGAACGAGACACAATAGAAGTTTTATAGACGTTTAGTGTTAAAACATTATTTTTTTTTATTTATACTAGCTGCTGCCCGCGACTTCGCTCGCATGACTTGGTTTTCTAAAATAAAAGTAAAGTACCCTAAGTTACTCCATAAAACATCAGCTATCTGCCTGTGAAATTCCCGTCAAAATCGGTCTAGCCGTTTCGGAGATTAGCCGGAACAAACAGACAGAAAAAAAAAAAAAATTGAGTTTTATTATCACTACCGTATATACTTTCATATGCATTTAGTAAAAAGCTGTTATTTTGAAATTACAAACAGACACTTTAATTTTATTTATTTGTTAATTGACTTATACTATACTTCAATTACTTCAATATTTTACAATTTAACATTACATCTAATAACTATTTTATATTTATTATGGTGGATTAGCAATAAGATCGCTATGTAAAGAGCTCAGAACCACTTTAAATTTCCGAAGGTGCGCATGCTGTACACCATAAAGTATTTTTACTGAAAAGTTCCCATATTTCTGTAAAATGCATTCCCTAAGTACCGTACGTACCCACTTGGGCACAAGAGCTCATCTCAACTCAGTCATCGCAGACAGCGAGCAAGACACACAGAATTTGTCCCGCCATTACAAAATATTAAAGGAGCGCGGGGAGGTTTTAAAAAACAAAGGACTAAGCCCCGGGAGAAACAACAAAGTGCTGTGATACTTCTGCGGATTGTAGTCCTCACGGATGACATTTTAGTTTAGAGAGAAATCTCTTTGCGGGAAAACGTTTAAGTATATCCGCTCGGAAAGCACATGTATACAATGCATCATAATTAAGTAGGTATCTAATAGCTCACAGTAAAATGTAATCCTACAAAGTTGCATTGTTTTGCTGCTTTGGCTACCTAATTAATTAAAGCATCCATTTTTAGGGTTCCGAACGTCCGAATGAAAAACACGGACCCCTTATAGGATCACTCGTGTGTCTATTTCTCTGTCTGTCCATCTGTCACAGCCAATTTGCTCCGAATCCACTGGACCGATTAACTTGAAATGTTACGTAAACAAATGAATTGTGACTGAAACCTACGTGTGATGTTTACCATCATCATCTATAGCATTCATATCCGACTAATTATTTCACAAACTCTGTACATCATTCTTGAAAACGGGCGTATCACAGCGCGGTGATGCACTTACGATATCAGGCATGGCGTGATCCCGGAGGATACGGTGGAGCATACGGTGGAGGTCTGCCCAGCTTGGGCAGAGCACCGCCGTGTCCTCGTGAAGGTGATCGGTGGCAAAGATCTCTCGCGTCCGACCCTGGTTCAGGCCATGGTACGGAGCGAGAGGGCATGGGCAGCCGTCACCTCCTTCTGCGAAGCAGTAATGCTCGCGAAGCAGGAGGCGGGACGGTTGAGAGAAAGGCAAATTTCGCGCCCTCTCGCCCCTAGCTGCCGCAGGAGACGCCTTGGGCGTTGGGAATCCCGGGCGGATTTCCGGTCACCGTAGGCGCGGGCTTGCGGACGGTGAGCAATGGGTAGCTCACCGTCCGGTAAGGACCAGGCCAGGCTCGATGGCGCGTTGTATTCCACGCGCGCCTCAAAGAGATGTCGTCAGCACAAGTATAGGGGTCCACTAGGGCCGATGGCTGCCGGGGTCGCGGGAAGGTACTAAAGGGTTACCGAGGCCCCTGGCAACACAGGCAACGGAAGGCATACGGGTGGGTTTTAGTCAGTAAGAGTCTGACACACCCTCCCGTTCCGCCCAGAGCGGGAGAAGTTATTTGATGACTCCCACCCAAAAAAAAAAAGGCATGGCGTGATTGCGTAAAGCACACGGTAGGGCCGCGCAGCTGGATGGCACACAAACATATAGCACGTGATAGTGCGTTAAGGGTCGGGTAATCGCCGTTGACCGTTTCTTTTCATAGGGAATATTTATTTATAGTAACGAAAATATGAATATTTAAAAAAAAATCACAGATAGAATTATATATAATAAAATAAAACGTATTTTATTTCATAAAGTATTTTACTAAAATACTCATCATATATCCGCGCCTTAACAACAATTTACGCAGAAAACACCACCACACCGCACGAGTGCTAGGTATGGTTATGCTTAAATATAATAAATATACCTGCAAGAGAGAGATATATATATATATATATATATATATATATATATTTAATATTAGTTCAATAAAATATAAACATCGTCCCAGCAAGCTGTATTAAAATAACCAGATTTATTTTGGAAGTTCGTATATAAAGTAAACGAACGACGTAAACATTCGAAACATGATTGACAGGAGAGCAGCGGTGGCCCAGCGGTATCGACCACGACTTACGAGTTGTAGGTCGTGAGTTCGAACCCAGTTTACTTTTTGTATTTAATTTCATCACCACTGCTCTTAAAACGGTGAAGGGAAACATCGTGATCGAATTTTTGGTTCTAGGACATGCCTGTCCTAGAACCAAAAATTCGAAGACATGTAACATCTACGAAGTCGCACTGGGCCCGCGTGGTGAATTACGGCCCCCTCCCTCTCATAGAGAGGAGGCCTGTGTCCCAGCAGTGGGAACATTATAGGCTGATGGTACAGACAGGTTCAAATATGGATTACCTATTTATAATTAACTTTGTTTTTTTTATGATACACCTAAGTGAAACTGTTATAAGAACAAAGAGTGACAACAGCGGAATAAAATTATAGTCCGGTTAAGAAGTCACGACCTCTCAAGGTCAACTACGAGATGCCAAAGTACGACATCTCGTAGTTGACCTTGAAGGAATATGTTATCTATCATGTATTTTATCCCAAGATAATTTATCCCAAAAACATAACTTTGTAGTTAAAAAACATGTTCTCCCATACATTCCAACAGCAAATGTAAGTTTGTGCGCACAAGATTGAGAGATGTACCATTTTAAGACCATAGACTTCTTATAGGTTTTCCTGTAATCTATAAGGACTTAGTATTTTCTGTATTTTTCAAAAATGTAGCATTACTAGTTTTGGAGATAAGGGGGACGGGGAATGGTAAAGTTTAATCAATTTTCTTGAATAACTTTAAAATGGTTTATTTTAAAATTATAAAAAAATATATTGGAAACTCTTTAGTTTCCATTATATAATTTTTTTTCGATATTTATATATTATTTTCATTTATCATGGGTTTGGGTTACTTGTGATGATGCCCCCGACGGGTGCCACCGCCGGGATCACATGTCGTTTCATTTGATTTCATTTCACAATTTCATTTCATTTCGTTTCATATTATTTCGGCCCCCACTTTCGGCGGCTGGCGCCCAAATTAATGGGCGTGGTGGGCGCGCTATTTACGCTGCTTTCCAATTTGGGGGCGCGAGCACTGCCTGCAGGCGGGGCGACGCAGGTGCTCTCAGGGAACGGCTGCTTCGGGAAGTTCCTGCGTCGCATAGGCAGGGAGCCAGACGCTCGGTGTCGTCACTGCGTCCACTGTCGGGAAGACACGGCGCACGGTGGGCTGAAAATCGGCTTTCATAGACTTAGGGATTTCATTTTGCAAGACTTTTTGCTGGATATAGCTTAGTTATAAATATATACAGAAATGACACCTGAGTTAAATCTGCTCAAAAACTGAAAAATTATATTTTTTTTTTTTTTATAATTAAAAATTTGTATGAGCTTCATACAAATTTTTCGTAAAAAACATATAATTCCGGTATGAAAAATCTAATTATCTCATAAACGAAAAGTCAAACACGAATATCCTTACAGGTGATTATAGTACTGATTATGTATGATTTTTTTGTCGCCAAATTGGCGAAACTAATGATGCCGTTTTTATTTTTAAAAATCGTCATCATATTTTTATTTATTTTTACATATGAAACGATTCCTTTTAGTGTTTATGTTGAAGAACACAGACTTTTAACACCACGTAACATAAAATAGCATCATCCCTATATCTCCGAAGTAGTAGGCAGAGTTATTTATCGACACAAAATGAGTTTTAAAACTTTGCATACAACCAAAATACCAAATAACAAGTTGTGTAGTCTTCTAATGAGTCTGAAAAGAAGTGATTAAGTAACTACACATTTTTTTATCAAATAACTTCTCCCTCTCTGGGCGGAACGGGAGGGTGTGTCAGACTCTGACTGACTAAAACCCAACCGTATTCCTTGCGTTGCCTGTGTTGCCAGGGGCCTCGGTAACCCTTTCGAACTTCCACGCGACCCCGGCAGGCATCGGCCCTAGTGGACCCCTACACTTGTGCTGACATCTCTTTAAAGTGCGCGTGGAATACAACGCGCCGTCGACCCGGGCCTGGTCCTTATCGGACGGCGAGCTACCCATTGCTCACCGTCCGCAAGCCCGCGCCTACGGTGCCCGGAAATCCGCCCGGGATTCCCGACGCCCAGGGCGTCTCCTGCGGCGGCTAGGGGCGAGAGGGCGTGAAATTTACCTTTCCCTCAACCGTCCCGCCTCCTCCTTCGCGAGCATTACTGCTTCGCAGAAGGAGGTGACGGCTGCCCATGTCCTCTCGCTCCGTACCATGGCCTAAACCAGGGCCGGACGCGAGAAATCTCTGCCGCCGATCGCCTCCACGAGGACATGGCGATGCTCTGCCCAAGCCGGGCAGACCAGCATGTCCTCCGGGCGATCCACACAGTGGTAACACCCGGGCGTTTCCTCCCGCCTTATCCGACACAGGAACCTCCCGAAGCTGCCGTGTCCGGTGAGAACCTGCGTCAGGCGGAAGGTAAGGCGCCCGAGACGCCCTGGGCGTCGGGAATCTCGGGCGGATTTCCAGCCACCGTAGGCGCGGGCTTGCGGACGGTGAGCAATGGGTAGCTCACCGTCCGGTAAGGACCAGGCCCGGGTCGACGGCCCGTCGTATTCCACGCGCGCCTCAAAGAGATGTCAGCACAAATGTAGGGGTCCACTAGGGCCGATGCCTGCCGGGGTCGCGGGAAGGTACTTATGGGTCACCGAGTCCCCTGGCAACACAGGCAACAGGAAGGAATACGGGTGGGTTTTAGTCAGTAAGAGTCTGACACACCCTCCCGCTCCGCCCAGAGCGGGAGAAGTTATTTGATGATTTCCCACCCTCAAAAAAAAAATGAAAAAAAAAAAGTGCCGGCCTCGGTGCAAGTATGCGATGGAACACGGTGTGGTTTTAATTAATAGAAGTCTGACAGACCCCTCAGTCCACCCCAGGGCGTAGGACATCCAAACCAAAAAAAATAAATCCAGCTCGGTAGGTAAAACTTTGAGAAAAAGCCGACAAAAGGATCCGGTTGGGTTGGGCAGCGTTTGTAAAACTTCATCAAGTCTTCTCGTCGCTGATCCCGTAGTGTTTCAAGACTAAGGTCTTCAACCAATGCATCCTGCCCGTTATGACATACGGTGCCGAAACGTGGACACTGACAGTCGGGCAGGTCCACAAATGCATGGCCGCTCTGCCTCGCTATGGAGCGGGCTATGCTCGGAGTTTCTTTGAAGGATATGATCATGAATAATGTTATCCGGCAGAGAACCGGAATTACCGACATAGCCTGCAGAGTAAGCAAGCTGAAGTGGCAGTGGGCTGGCCATGTTTATCGAAAGACCGGTGGAGCAGACGAGAGTGGAGACCGCGTATCGGCAAGACCGACAACCTTAAAAAGGTGGCTGTCGTGGTGTTTTCTGTGTCTTCGGGTCCCATTTCCTAGTTTCTTCTTGAGAACTTGTGTCATGACTTCAGAACCAAAGATACGCATGTTCGACAAATTAGGCACCTTATCGTACCATAACCGATATGGGTAGTACCATAACTGGTCTTTTTATTTATAGCTGTAGTAGACGAGCGGTTAGTTAAATAATTATGCTACAATAGCTGTCGCCTCAGTCCAATAAGGTTTTGGTTAGTTAGCATCCAACAGCATCAACTTAGCTCTCTCTACAAGAATGCAGTTTATCCGCTCTGCGAAACCATTCTGTTGCAGTGAATATGATGTAGCAGTTTGATGCTGTATGCCGTACTGAGTTAAATAATTATCAAAATATTTGTTACAGTGCCTTAAACTGTTATCGGTACGTATAACTTAAGTTTTCTTAATACATTCTTTTTCTACCTTCTTGTGGAAATCTTTGAATGCATTTAAAATACTAAGCTTGCCTTTTAGGAAGTACGTATACATGCACTAATCTAGACGTCTATGAAAGTTAATCTCGACTGCTTTCCCCCAAGACAGGTATTGCAGGCCACAGATAGCTTGACCTTCTCTGAAGACAGGCTCACTCCTTCAGTGCATTCTGTTTACATCTGGAAAGTTCAAATGCCCCATGCGTCGACGCCACAGAATGACATCATTAGACATATCAGAAATACTTAGGTTGGCATTTATTTCTCTGTTAACATGAAGTACATGTAATTTGTTTCCTAATTTAGCTGAACAGATAAAATCTCCTTTACTGTTAAAAATTTCACAGCTATTTTCTTTATTCTTAACTTTACAACCATTCTTTCCCATTGCACTGAAAGAAAATAAGTTTCCAGCAAGGTCAGGTATGTACAAAATATCCCTTACCTGTATAATTCTATTTTCATTATTACCGTGCAACACCATATTTACTTTTCCCATTCCTTTCACAAATAAGGGAGTCTTGTTAGCAACTGGGATGATAGAAATCGGGGACATTTGACGGCAATGCGATTTGTCATATGCATTGACGCGCCTGAGTCCACCTTTTACTCCACGTATGTGTAGCCACATACCTTTGGCTACAAAACTTTTATCTTCCCTTTTATTTGGTGTTTTCTTCTGTACACGACAATGTTTACCCAAGTGACCACATTTGTTGCAATTGAAACACCTTGTGCCTCTGTATTTACTTCGTTTACGTTTCTGAACTCTAAACTTCTTGTAAAAGTTTCGTTTTAATAATATCTGTACTAATTTTTACCCCGGCGCTCTCTATTGCCATAATCATGGGTTTGTATAAATCCGGCAAACCCGCAAGCATTAATAAGCCATTCGTCATCGACGGAAAAACCTGTTTCTCAGCTTGTGTGCAGACGTGTTAAACCGTTATCATCAAACGCTCGTTCTAAGTTCGGCCAGACTTCCTTCGAAGTTTTCGCATCTCAAATGTGAACATAATTGATATTATCCACTAATAATATCAGTTTTGACTTCGCTGTTATTAAATGTCTTTGGCGGAATCAAATTTGGCGGAATCTTTAGTTTCTATGCACGGCCAAAGATCTTCCAAGTTTGAAATACGCCTTCACTGCGAAATTCCTATTGGCATAGTTATCAAGGCCAACGAGTTTTTCGGTGTTAAATAACGAAGTCGTAGACATTTCTTCTGATTACGTCATACAAACAGTATGGCTGAAACGGGCCGGTAAAGGACTTAGCATTTTAAAAAAAAGTTTCTTTTTCTGACATTTTAAATATTGTGTTGGATTTATCTATCGATTATAAGTAATTATTTCTATGAGGGTCGTTCAGATAACTTAGTATTTTCGGAGTTATAAATATCCAAAGTAATTTTTGTATGAAGCAAAAGAAAAAAATGTGAAAATCTCGAAATTCTCAAATTTTCTCAAAGAATTGACTCTACGTATGCATAGTACGTATATTTGTCCTATTTTAGCGCCTATTCTCGGGTTGCGATTTTCTGCGATTTGGTCGCAATTTCAAATTTTGTTCTCTATTCCACACCACCATAGAGGTTAAGAACTAGGCGCGTTTTTTTTTATGTAGTGGTCTCCCCTTTAGGCCTAATCCACTAAAGACTAATAAAATAAATAAATAAATAAGTAAAAATCACAATCACTACTGGCCACTGCACTGTTTTAATTTAATCACTGTCAAGGGTATCCACATTAACGAATGCAAAATTTTCATATTCGTCATCATCAAATGTTTCCGCTTGTTCAATTACTAATAAACTTTGTGCTTCTACTGACAAAGTTTTATGTTTCCTGCGAAGTTTGTGACGTTTCGCTGAGATGAGTGGATCAGAGCTGGTCAATAAATTATTTAAAATGTCTTCATTTGTAGTTTTTCTACTGCATTTCCTGGAATGGTGTTGGCGGTACCTACGAAAGTCTTTATTTCTAGCTTCAGCAGCTTCTTCAGATAGCTGTCCAATTGGTATTAGACCAAAACTTTCAATAATAGCTGCACCATGCATAAGAACTTTATGAACACTTGAAGGCATATAATACCAGCTATATAATTCCAAATATAGTTGCATGGTCACTTGAGCATATTCGTGAAATTTCGCTGTGTCAATGTGGTAACCTGATGAAATTGCCTCTAAAATGATTGCAAATCGCCTTATTAATTCTTCACTAACACCAGTTATCTCAGCAGTCATGTTTGGATTTGCAAAAAATCTTCTAGCAGTATTTCCGTCATTCGTGGAGCCGTGCCCTTGTTTAACAACATCAATCAGAAGTCCCATTCTATTTTTAAAAGCGTCTCGTATGTCTTTCTTTCTTCTTTCCATGATGCACTTGTTGTCTCCCTTTACTGTCCATGTCTGTATCGTTAATTTGTAGGCTATATGCAGAATGCTTTCCATCATTCGTATCCAGGTATGCAATGATGACAATCCGTATTTACAGAGATCTGGATCAGTCGGTTTTGATGCAATTAAGGGCAAATTATTCATCTCTGTTGGAGTGGCTTTACAAATGTCGCATCTCTGAGATGAAGCATCACATAAAATTGATGTTGCTTTTCCGTCTATCATAGTCATTAATAAAGAGTGTGAAATTTTTATTTCTCCAACTTCTTTTTTCACTAAATTTACAATCTCTTCCTCAATAGCACCTTTTCCCGCAATATCGTTATTTTATTTTCTTTCACAAATTCCAATCACGTTACGACACGTCATAACTTGTTGTTGCGCTCGCGCACTCTTATCCCTTGATTCCCGGAAATAAGTCTCAAAACAAATTACGTCATACCTACCTATGGTAGTGGAAAATGTCGAACATTGTTTTTTTTTTAAAGAACTAAGTAGGTATTGAGGTTTTCAGGCCGTTTAGTATACATTATTTTCAATTTCAATTTAATTGGAATAAATTGCTTAACTAAAATAACATGACTCTTCATACAAATTTGATATGGCTATATCTCCGAAAGTACTCGTTAAATTAAAAAAAAGTCAAAGAATAAAAACGTTTTAAATTTATGTCTAGATACCAAAAAAATATTATTAATACATTTGATCTCTTAAGACCCAACCTTGTAATCCCAGCCCACTGTGTGCCGCCGCGCCGGTGGAACACAACATCTCTCGAGGCTCTCGTTAGGTGGCTGGATCAAGGGGCTGATTCAGAAGGCAGTACTCCTCGATACGGCTCGCATTGTGAGGAGGTTCCTATCTCTGGAGCCCTAACCACCGGTAGCTTGGACCCTGCTCCCGACACCGGCGGAACACTACTTTTATATTTTTAAATGTTTTTTAAACTTTTTTAAGAAATATTTAAAAATATATTTTTTATGTAAAAAAATATGAATAAACGACATAATAATAGTAATTGCCATTTATTCTCTCTTCACAAAGCTGACTTAAGGTTAATGTTTACAAGAAAATGTCTCAGTTGTATTCCACTTTTGTGAGAGACTGCTGCCTGATATAGGTTTGTTACGTTGTAAATTTGAGTACCTACCAAGGGTTGGTATTACACAGCTGCATTACTAATAAGTAAAGTAGCATTTACCTGAAAACATTAGTAGTACCTTATGATGAGGTTTCTGAGTAATTTATTTCATTGTAGTTTGTGCAAGTAACTTTGGTCTGCACTTGATAGAAGGACTCATTCCTTCAACTATATTTCGTCACTGGACTCTTTAGTAAACACTTTCTAACATTAAATCAATTTTCTACACCCTGTTAACAGTTTTTCACAATTAATTAGAAAAGAAAAAAAAATGTACGTGGAAGCCGGTGTACGATTTCTATTTGTCATAGCTGATGTAAACTTAAATGATACCATATAGGTAGATAAGGTATATACATAAACAATACAGAATTCTTGTTACACTTCAAATATAGAGTAACAGACCGCTCTATTAGGCGTCATTGTAGTAGGCTTTGGTTGTCGGGTCTACAATTCCGCCCGTGTTTTATGGCTTATTTTTAATTATCCATGTAACCTTTATTAAATATACTAATTTGGGTTTTCATTTTAAACTACATAAACCTACGACCTAAATGAATTCTGTATTGTTTATGTATATACCTTATCTACCTATATAGTATCATTTAAGTTTACATCAGCTATGACAAATAGAAATCGTACTATCGGCCCAAGTTAAGCATGCTCACTTAAGAAAATATTCCTGCGAGAGCGCAGCTAGTGAAAAACCACACCCCTTCCTAGTTTCCCCCAATTAGAGACAATATGCATTTGTGTGAGTAATGAGCGAGTAACATAAAATAACAAACATTAGCTATAGCTAGAGCGCGGCAGTGCCAATTTGCTCTCGCTAATTGTTGACGCTTCCCTTAAATTCCTATCGCCATTTCATTTTACGACCTGTTTATTTCTATCGGACTGATTGCCTGCCTAACTGTGACCTCTGCTTGTATACCGGACTGTGATTGAAAGCCTCTTCTTGACCCTAGCTTGTATCCTGGACTGTGTGTGTATTGTGTGTGGGCTGTGACTAACGTGGTGCAACCATGACGACCCGAAACCTGATTCAGGAAGAAAGGAATCAAATTATTGTTTTGCATAGACAAGGGTTAAATATATCCCAAATAGCAGTGGAGTTGAACATGCAAGTAAGTTATGTTTTTGTATTCAGATAGAGGGAGAGATATAGAAATAAATAAAGTGATAGTAATATTATTATTTCATAGTTTGCATTTTTCCTTATATTGCAATTTAAAAACAAATTCCATGAAAAATATTGGTATTCAGCTGCATCCGGTTAGACTGGAAGCCGACCCCAACATAGTTGGGAAAAGGCTAGGCAGATTTATATATAAAAATAATAAAATTATTATAACTTTCAGATGGATTCTTTTTAAAAGTCTCATATGATATTACCTACCTACTTATAGTAATGCATTCAAATAAGATTGTTCTTTTTATTTATTTTTGCTTTCAAAGACGTTGTTCGAGCCTTTTATGACCCGATAATAAATCCTAAACCAAAACAACCTAAACAATGGTGCCTTATCTCACAGCGTCGTTGCCGCATTTTAATTAGAAAAACCAGAGCGCATTCGTCGCATTTCTAGAGGCTTGATCATTATATTTCAAACTACATTTTTTTTTCGCCCAAGCACAAGATAATTGTTTTTTATAATTATTTTTAACATTTATTTTATCATAATACTGCAGATGGAAAGTAATTGACAATAATGTAAATTTTTGTTAGTAGTGCTCGTAAATACTTACCAAAAAAACTTAAAAAAAATTGCACACATAGTTTTAAATACTAACGATTTAGTGCTTGGCTGGCCGATAAAATAGCAAGTACTTACTATTTTTTCGGCACTAGATCGTTGGTATTTAACCACGAAAAACCTTTAGAAATGCCACGTTGCCAGCCCGCACGGGATAAACACTTTTAAATAGTAGAAATAAAGCACAAATTTGCTTGGGACAGTTTCATACAATGTTGGAATTTACGCTATGCCATTTTTCTTACTCATAGGTATACGAGGTGTAAATTGCAATATCTGAAAACCTCTTAAGGGGTCATTGTACTAATCATTATGAACAACTTTTACTACGGGACCAAACCTGAAATCGCGAAAAAAAAAACAGCTGTTCCCTACATTTATGTTCGCGTAACTCGTCAAAATGTATGGACCAGCTGCTTTTTTTACCGCGATTTCAGGTTTGGTTCTCATAGTAAAAGTTGTTTATAATGATGAGTAATGACCCCATAAGAGATTTTCAGTTATTGCATTTACAACTTGTATTTTAAAATATAGTTATGAATGTTATAACTACTTAAATTAGTTATAGAAAAGTTAAGAGTTTATTTATCATGAAGTCAACCAAAATGCACACCTTAAGTATTTCAATACTTATAATTTTTATTTATAGTGTACCTACTAGTTGTGCCCTTTGAATAAGACTTTTGTAGTGTACTCGTATTATTATACTTAGTTCCTATATTATGTAAAAAATCGATGCTGATTGTTTTTTTTTTTTCGTTAGAGAACAACGGTGCGCCGCTGGGTGCGAAGATATGAAGAAGGAGAAATTACAGAACGCGTTCGTGCACCTCGACCCCGGGCTATAAACGAAAACGAGTTAAATAATATGATAGCCACGTATGAAGAGAACCCGTTCACACCCACTCGCAGTTTCGCACAAGAATACGAAGTTTCGATGCAAACTATTAGAAACGAGTTGCATCGAGCTAGAGTCCATCACAGACGTCCCGCAAAAAAAAATATTTTGACGCAAGAGCAGAAAGCTGCTCGCGTGCGATTCGCTCGTGACTACAGGGACTTCGATTTCTCTTACGCCATATTTTCTGATGAAAAGTGCTTTAGGTCTAGCCAACAAGGTCGTCGGAATTTATGGCGTGTAGATAACACAAGATACGAACCTCGAAATGTGAACCCAAATGCAGAATCGGGAAGAATTGTAGTGAACATGTGGGGCTGGATGAGTGCTGCTGGACCAGGCGAGCTCGCTTTTATACCAGGGAGGGCAAACGGCCAAACGTATTTAGAGGTGCTACAAACCATCATGGTATCCACAGTGCGCACGGTGTATCCAGAACTGGACGTGCCAGAATTTTATTTTTTCCAGGAATTGCCCGATACACCGTGCGCGGGTTGTTCAAGAGTGGTTGCGAGGGCAACCACAAATTAAAACAGTGCCATGGCCCTCCCGATCGCCAGACTTAAACCCCATTGAAAATTTGTGGGGTTTAATGGTCCAGAGATGGGATAGTAGAGCAGAAAGAACGAAGGAAGCACTTGTCACACATTGCGAACAAGTTTGGGACACATTCAGAGGTTCGAATTTGTGCGAAGTCCTGGCTAGGTCCATGCGTAGCCGTTGCGATGCTGTGATAGATGCGGGAGGAGCAGCGACGAAATATTAAGTTAATATAATTTTTAACATGCACTATGTTAATTAACGAAAGGCGTTCCCGTTAACCCGCAATAGTCCAAACATGCTACAATTAATATTACCATTTAAAAATTCGCGAAAAAAAATCAGCTGCTCCCTACATTTTGTTAAGCTAGGTATGCGAACATAAATGTAATGAACAGCAGATTTTTTTTCGTGAATTTTCGAATGGTCATATTTTGGTAGCATGTGGACGCTATACTATTGCGGGTTAACGGGAACGCCTTTCGTTAATTAACATACTGTATAATTACATTATACAGGGTTATTTTTCTAACACCTGGTAGGACTATATTAGTACAACCACTTTTGATCTATGACTTTTTAGAATACCAAAAGTAAACTTTCAAGTTTTTGTTGTAATATTTGTAATAACACTTTTTAGATCTGTATTTTGTAGTAAGTACCGCTGCGACCCTGCATTCGCAACGCACTGTTTGTTTATTTAACTACTTACATATTTTGGTACCGCGTAGAGTTGTTCAAATTTAGAGCGATCAAAATAAATATTTTTAATTGTATTATGAAATTATTTTTTTATGAATTATTAAAAGTCATACAACAAAAGTTGTTATTTATGATGTTAGTATTATAGTCCTACGAGCTTATTAGTGTTTTATCATCAAATGACTTCTCCCGCTCTGGGCGGAGCGGAAGGTCGTGTCAAACTTTTACTGACTAAAACCCACCCGTGTTCCTTCAGTTGCCTGTGCCAGGGCCATGGTATCTCTTTCGAACAACCCGCGACTCCGGCGGCTTGCAAATAACCCTGTATAGCTATTTTTATTAGGTTTATTTTTATTATTCCAATTTGTATTATATTACTTCGTTGATTAATGTCACAGGGTAGACTGTAGACCGTAATCATAGTTTAAAATATTGCCAACGATTTTGAAGTCTTCTTGTAAAATTATTGATGTCAATTTAGTGTCATGTTGCCTTTATTGGTGGATTTGTTGTTTTATTTACAATCAATGTTGTCATAAGCCCCGATGTCGTTAGTTTGTTATTTTACATATTCAGTAGTGTCATCATATCCGTCCACCTCATAAATAATTGATCTCATTTGCTTGATAAACCTAGTCTGTAGTGTAATGTAATTATTGCAAATTATAAAAATTATTAAGATTCTTAAATTGTACTAATCTTTTCAATTTCATTAGAACTGCACGAGCAATATTCTCCTAATCTTATTTACTGACAGGCTTTTTGCCTGTTGTTGTTGTGTTGTCTGTTTGTCATTGTTGTGTTGATTTCATATTTTGAACTTTACGATATAAGTGTAGATAAATACAGTTTATAAATGATATTATGAGTAAGAATCTTTTCACTTATAATATTTTGCATTTTGATGATAATTTCTGTGTAATTTTTTGTTATAATATGTTAATTTCTGGATGAATCTTTAATGTTTTGAAAAAGTCTATTAAAAATAAATTAAGTTACTTATATTGTTTTTTTTTCTACAACAGCAAATCCTTAAAATTGTTCTCAAGTAGATTTTAACTAACTGTTTATTTTTTCACACTGAGATTACAGCCGATAGTTTCATACAAAAAGCACTTACTATACATCTTTTATTATACAGATAAGATTTAAATATCAACCTAAATAAATCTTTAATCCTGCATAATGTTAAATGAACACAAACTAAAAATATATATTTCACTAGTACCCAACATTTTATTTCAATCCTTTCACTCTCACTGCTGCCAAGGCACAAATTATAGTTCAGTTTAATTACTTGATAAGCTTCTGAATTTTAAAGTGGCGTAGGAACTGAATCATTGTTAGATTTGTCAAAAAAAAACTTGACATGCATGATTTCGCTTAAAATCATGAATTGTCAAACTATGACTAGAGCATGAATTATAAAAGAGTAAAGTGTTGGTTTGATTATAATCCAGTCTTAAAGTGCTCATCCTGCACGGCATGCCTGGGCATTTTAATTGCAACGATACCTTGTTCGTTATACAGGCTGAAATTTAATTCATGGGTATCCTCTTAAGGGGTCATTGTACTCGTCATTATGAACAACTTTGACTATGGGAACAAATATGAAATCGAGAAAAAAAAATTGCTGTTCCCTACATTTTGTCGAGTTATGCAAACATAAATGTAGGGAACAGCTGATTTTTTTTTCGCGATTTCAGGTATGGTCTCATAGTTGAAGTTGTTCAAAATGATGAGTACAATGACCCCTTAAAAGGATGCCCATGAATTCAATTTCACCCTGTATTATTTTAATGAATAAAAGGTAATATTACAATTACCTACTGTTAAAAGTATTAAACCAAATACAAGGAACAACTGCAAAACATTTGAGATAATCCTAAGGTAATAAAAAAACGTATGGCCCTTGTATTAAGCCGTCCTCTATTGTTTAACCGAATTTCCAGACATTCCCACTAAATAACAATGGGTCTTAGATAATGAACTTATTTTTATTTCAGTTGCAAGAGTTGTGCGGCTTGCGGCCTTGCGTTAGCTACAAACAAAAAGCTCTGATAACATTGTATGAACTGCGCAGAGTATTGGTTCAAATATTACTGTAATTTTCAAGTATTCCCAAATTGCCCAAGTATAAACAAACACATAGAAATTTAGATAGTTATTTACTTTTAATAAAGTCGATTAAACACAAAAAATTTCAATATAAACATTTGATACCTTCATGCAGTGCCGGTCAACGCACCTATACCTAACGTATTCAGGGAGCCGTGAGATAAAAGGTAAACAAACCATAAATGTCCGTTCAATCGATTTTGAATGCTATTGTGTTGGTGGCATGACAAATGGCAGCTGCAGTAAACAGTTGGTATTGTAACCACTTTTTTGCCTTTAATGCCATCCATAAGCCTACGGAATAGAAGTCAAAATCGGTGGAACGGACTGTAATAAAACGGTTCGTTTCAATGTCTCATCTTATTGTGAAGGGAATATGGTGCGGTTGCTGCGGCATGCGGCATCACATAGGATATGGTGAAAATTGGAGAGGCAGTGAAAGTGTTCATAAATAACCTATATCTATAGACCCGATACACAGTGGAACGAATGTATGGGAGCGGTTGGACGTAGACATGTCCGAAAAATAAGAGTAAAATTATGACAAACTAATGATGCCATCTTATTCGATTACTTAATGCCTTCATAAATTGTGGTGATGAATTTCTTCATAACTCCCATATTTCGGGAGTAATTTGAGAAAATGTGAAATTTTACTATGAAAATGAGTGTATCGAGCTCTCTCCCTCCTGATTCCGGGCTTGTTTCAAGTAGCGGTCTCTAATATCGTAATGCTATTACTAAGAGCTATATTTAATACTAAGACACATAGTGCGCCAAATGTGCACTTTCTGGGATAAAAGGAAATGAAAATTTAAAAAAAAAAACGTTTTTTCCCCATTTGTATTTACTTTAAACCGCAGACAGACTTATTAAGAGGTCTATAAATATATTATATATATACAGAAATATATATTAACAAAAATATTCACAAGAACTGATGAGAGTATGACTTTTAAGTAAGTTGATAATAAATTACCTAGTTTCATTAAAAGTACAATAAATAATTAAGATGTAAGCTCTAATTTACTAAGTTACACATTTTAAAACAATAACATCATTTAATTATCTTCGTCATCATCATCATCATCAATTAATTCAAATTCAGAATCGATGTCCGCTAAATCATTTATGTTAACAAATTCGATATCACTTTTCTCAGAATCCGTAAGCTCATAAAATTCCTTAAAAGAAGATTTTTTTACAAACTTATTTCCTTTTGGACGGATACTTGTAACAAGTGGATCAGAAGACAGTAAAAGATTGTGCATAATATCTTCATTGCATGAGATACTGCTATGCTTTCGAGAATGCCCCTCTCTATATTTTCTAAAATCTTTATTTCTAGCCTCAGATGCCTCTTCGGATAGAAAACCAATGGGCACAATTGACATGTTCTGAACTATGTCTGGCCCATGCATTAAAATTTTATGAAGTGAAGAAGGCATATAATACCATGGGTATAACTCCACGTAAAGCTTAGCAGTATCAAAGCAGAACTCTCGGAATTTAGTTACGTTGATCTTCTCTCCTGATGAAATACACTGCAAGATCACACAGATTTTTCTTAAAAGCATAGCATCTATTCCGGTCAGTTCAGCAGATTTAGTGTAGTTTTCAAAAAATCTCCTTGCCGAGTTGCCATTGTTGGTGGATCCACTGCCTTGTTTCACAACATCGAGAAGTAAGCCCGTTTCTCTTCTTACAGCCTCTTGAACTCTTTTCTTCCTGTCATCAACTTGCCTTTTTGCTATATCACCCCTTACTTGCCATGATTTTATGTCTAATTTGTAGGAAATGTGTAATAAGCATTCCATTGAGCGAATCCAAGCGTGAAGGGTGCTTAAGCTATATTTATACATGTCCTCGTTTGCGTGTTTATCTTTGATTAACTCTAAATTATTCATTTCTTTAGGACAAGCCTTGCATATGTCACACACTGAAGCTGCTGTATTGGATATAATGGAATGAATTTTACCATCAATCATTGTCAACAGCAGTTGGTGTTTGACACTAATTCCATCAGTGATGGTGGATGGAGTTAAGGCTTCAATCTCTGCTTCTATTTCAGCCATCTCTCTCTGCACATTTTCTTTGGTTTCCTTTATAAACTTAAACAATATTGGCCGGCAAAATGAAGTGGAAGATGGTCGCTCGTTTTCCCAAATTGTTACACCTTTTGAGACGAGCCGCAGTGGTACAAGACTAATCATAAAATTACTAGCAAGATCGATTTGCTCATCTTCACTCGTCCTTTGATGATAAATGCTTTGGCTAGATGATCCGTCAAAACCCCATTTGCTGGTCAATACGAGCTGTTGATTGGGATCAACAGGGGTTTCTAACGACCTAATAAGTCTTCTTGAGGTTAAATCCATCAAGGCTTGTAATTTGATTTTTGCAGAGCTCTCTGTAACTGTGAGATCTTCTTTGGCCGGATAGCACTTAATTTTTTCTTTAACCAACATGTAGTAACTCGGGTATTGAAGAGCTCCTTCTTGAGTGTTGAAATCCCGAAGAGTGTTATAGCGCCATTTCGATAAGTTCATCGATACATAAAGAGCCAATGCCTTCAAAGGGGATATTTCCCGTACCTGAATTGATTTACCTTCAATGAAGGCTTTGATTTTTGAGGCCTCTTCTGGATTCTCCGTCAAGTATTTCATAACATAAGCTGTATCGCTTTGTCCTGCCTTTTGAAGCGCCCTTTCGGCCGAAAACATAATTTCAGCGCTGCTACTGCTGCATGAAAGACTATCTTCAGTGCGTCTTCTTTTTTGCCGGTTACTAAGGTCCTCAAAAGATTTACGAGGACTAGGATGTGTACAAGTTGAAGCATCAGATTTAGCAGGAGAAATTATGGGCTCGATGACGTCACTTATATTTTCTGTAGAAGGTTCCATATTTTCATTCTGTAATTCCGGCCATTGAATTGCAGCCTGTAGCCAAATCTCATGTTTCTTCCGAAACTTATCTGTGCTTCTTCCAGACTGTGTCCATTTTGCATAAATGCGGTAGCAAAATCGACGACACCAGTCTTTTAAACTTGTTTCAGCACTTTCACATAACTGAACACAACTGTTATCTTTTAAAACACTGAACAAATAGTTAAAGTCGCGTAAATCTTTATGTGCGCGTGCGCATAAAGCAACGTGAATATCAAGATTTGTATTAAAATTTGGAAAATACATTGCGAGATTAGCTTGGATACAACGAGGTGTAAATCAACACTGATTTTAAAGTTACTAATAGTGACCTATTTATATAAAATCCAGGTATCCCAGGTATCCTTTGTTAAATATTGCAAGGTAATTAGTTATTGTGATAATTAGTAAATGATGCATGCTAAATTAGTGTATTAAGAGCCATTTAGTAATTAAATAATAGCAATGTTCTTATCAGTAATCATTAGTGCATCAGTTTTATATGTAAACCTTAAGTCCCTAATTATATATCCTAATTAGCTTATATCTTCTCTAATTGGCTGCTCAGAAATGTTATTGTAATAAGGTAAACCTTTAGAAAAACGGTTTTAATCAACAAAATAAACAAAAAATAAAAAAATTGTGTTATAAAATAAACATCACTCTTTATCCCAGAAAGTGCACATTTGGCGCACTATGTGTCTTAGTATTAAATATAGCTCTTAGTATTAGCATTATGATATTAGAGACCGCTACTTGAAACAAGCCCGGAATCAGGAGGGAGAGAGCTCGATACACTCATTTTCATAGTAAAATTTCACATTTTCTCAAATTACTCCCGAAATATGGGAGTTATGAAGAAATTCATCACCACAAGTTATGAAGGCATTAAGTAATCGAATAAGATGGCATCATTAGTTTGGCATAATTTTACTCTTTTTTTTCGGACATGTCTACGTCCAACCGCTCCCATACATTCGTTCCACTGTGCGATAGAGAGAGGAAAATATTAAAGTGGATTAATACATATAAATTGTAGTTTATTAGTTATTACAAATTATTTTTGTAAATACTGCAATATCAATAATACATTTTCTAAACCAAACAAACAGAAGATATGAGTACTAAAATTAATTCTTGTCAATAATAAAATAACAATTCAATTCAATAACAAAGAGCTCACGCCGCCGCCGAGCCGCGCTGGCCGTGCCCATTAAAAACTCGTCTCTTAGCAGAAACAAGTGAGCATAGTACGCTCCTAGTGTGAGTGTCACACATTCTATACATGATTATACTAATACGAACACCACTAAAATACGCTTTGTGCATCCTATTGGTCAAAACTCGTGCATTGTGCGATCGAGTCGTGAGTCGTGCTATGCGATTATCGCCTTTAAGGTGAGCATGCGGAACTTTGGCCGATAGTACACCGGCTTCCACGTACTTTTTTTTTCTTTTCTAATTAATTGTGAAAACCTGTTAACAGGGTTTAGAAAATTGATTTAATGTTGGAAAGTGTTTACTAAAGAGTCCAGTGACGAAATATAGTTGAAGGAATGAGTCCTTCTATCAAGTGCAGACCAAAGTTACTTGCACAAACTACAATGAAATAAATTACTCAGAAACCTCATCATAAGGTACTACTAATGTTTTCAGGTAAATGCTACTTTACTTATTAGTAATGCAGCTGTGTAATACCAACCCTTGGTAGGTACTCAAATTTACAACGTAACAGGTTTTTGGGAAAAACCTGTGTTACAGGTCACCAGACCCCTTTCACAGCTAGAATTAGCTATTACAGAGTAACCGTGCAAGAGTCGAAATTGAACAATATATAAAAACTAGGTAAGAGTTAAATAATAAGCTTAACATAAACAAAAGAAGAAGTAATAACAATTAAAAAAAAAAAAATAAAAAAAAAAAGGCTATACCTATAGCCTAAGCCTAAACCAATTGAGGTAAGGAACCCTAAAAATACCTTGTAGGTTAGGTTATGCAACTTCTACTAAACCTACGTAAATCCTAGAAGCTAGATACTGCATTCAATGCTAAGCTGTTTATGAAATAAATACCTAGGAATATGATTATGTCTATGCTCCGAGGATGTCCATGTCATAAGCGATAAAAACAAATAATAATAACAGCAATAATTATGTTATCGACTAAAAATGTGCATGTAACAAATGTAGGTTGTGTCAATTAAATCGATAACTTATGTTTAATTAATAATTTAGTCATAATGAAGATGACAGGATTAGATAACGTTACTCGGAAAGCACGTTAAGCCGTTGGTCCCGGCTGTCATTTGTAGATCTTTGACAGTCGTTACGAGTCGTCAGAAGCTCGAAAGTCTGACAACCAGTCTTACCAAGGGGTATCGTGTTACCCAGCAACTGGGTTGTGGAGGTCAGATAGGCAGTCGCTCCATGCAAAATACTGGTATTCAGCTGTATCCGGTAAGACTGGAAGCTGACCCCAACATAGTTGGTAAAAGGCTGACAAGATTTTCAATTGCGCATCCGTGAACTTAGAAATGTGTTCGTACCTTGCAATGTTACACCGTATTTATGAATAATAAGAGCTAATCATATACAAAATGATACGGACCGGTGCTCGTGGAAAAAATAAATATTTATCAAAAACAGGTGACATTTTAGACGATGTTGTATGACCTATCTATTAAAAAGAGCATTTGACCTATGACAACATCCTATTACTATTAAGTATGCTAACCTAATAGTAGGTAATAGGATGTTGTCATAGGTCAGAAAATCACCGTTTGTCAGCTTATTATTTGGGGACCATTCTTCCGATTAACTACTTGTTTATATTTATCTCATGGATGTTCATATGGTTAGGTTTTAGAGTATAAGAGAGGCGAGCGCAACCATTGGTTTCAGTTAGTTTGACATAGGTACTATAAAGTAGTAGGTATATGAAATACACTTCAGGCTACGCCGCTGGAAGTTCAATAATTCCAGCGGCGAAGCCTGAAAAAAAAAATACAGTAAGCCAGAGCGGGAGAAGTTATTTTATGATTTCCCATCCACAAATAAAAAAAAAAAAAAAGTAGATGTCTACTTAAGGCGCAGATATATGATTTGTGACTTTTAAACCTGTTATTATGCCTTCATATAATGCAAGAGATTTGCAGAAAAAACTTGTTAAACTAAAACGCATACGCATTAATTTTATATGGGAATATTTAATTAAGTATTGCAGTAAAATACTTTATGAAATAAATTTAGGAAGTAATGTCGACCCAAAATAAAAAACAATATATTTCTTTCAAACCACTTAAGATAGTTTCAGGATTTTTTCAAATATTCATATTTTTGTTAATAAAAATAAATATCCCTATACGAAAATTAATATTCCCCGGAACGGCCACGCGGCGTGCCTTAGCGCGATACGCATTTGTATAGCCAACGTCAACGGCGATTACGCGACCCCTAAGGGTAAACGCCGTTGCCCATGTTTTGGGCAGATATTAACTTCCTGAAATTAGTCACTAAAATCATATATCTGCGCCTCAAATGTAAAAACCACTTTTATTGAAAGCAATGATTAACTCACTGGTTGCACAAGTTGTATTAATCCTGGATAATAATCAAAATAAAATGTCTTACATTAAAAATACGTAGGTAGGTTAAATGCATTCAAAAGAATGTGTAAAAATGTTTATTATTTTTGGTCTAACAAAAATGTATTATTATTATTTGTTGTCTATCACATTTCTCGGGACCCTTTCCCGGACCTTTGTAAGGTGTAATCATTGTAGAACTGTTATTTGAAGAAAATTAATACAAATCTAACAAAAATATTGCTACTTTCTTGATAGCAAAGCGATTATACCTAGCCAACGTAAATATAAATAATACCAAGCCCATAATGTTCCCCCACTGCTGGGACACAGGCCTCCTCTCTTCGAGAGGGAGTGGTCTGTAATCAACTACGCGGGCCCAGTGCGGGTTGGTATTGGTAGATGTCACATGTCTTCGAATTTGTGGTTCTGGGTCATGCCGGTTTCCTCACGATGTTTTCCTTCACCGTTTTGAGAGCAGTGGTGATGAAATTATTTACACAAAGTAAAGCGCCTGCCTGGGTTCGAACTCACGACCTACATACTCGTAAGTCGTGGCCGTTACCACTGGATCACTGACTCTAATAAAAAAGGTATATACCTATATAAGCATTGATCACATCACATACAAGAGCACATTCGAGAAGTTGAGTTCGCTTGATAACAACGAAAATGCGCGGCTGTTTGGTAAGTGTCGAGTGATGTGTGATCCCATAGGTGCATGGTTTTGATTCGCCATTAATATGCAGTTTATGACAGACACTCGGTGTTCATTTTAATATTAATAATTTAATTTATGAGTTGTTAGTGTCAGATCTTTGATTTTTTATCATTTTTTTATTAAATAACTGAATTTGTTGCAACTTATGTGTATTGTTTTGTTAATTTGTTACAGGTGGTTTGTCTGTCTATGACAGTGGCCCTTGCGGCTGAAACTGCAAGGTGGTTACTGGATTTTTTATACTACTTATTTTCAAAACTTACACTTTCACACTGATTTTTGCCAGAAGTTTGAAGTGAGATATTATATTAAATATTTAAGGATTATAAAGTGACACAATATTAAAATGAACTAAAAATAATATACAACAAACTTAGCTAGTGAAAAATATAGTATATTTTCGCAATTTCACAAAAGTGTATCAATTCAATATTAAATATTAGTTTTTGTAATGACCTAGTATGGGAATCTTCACATTACATTTTTTGGCGAAACCATCTACTTCGGAACAGTTTATGTAGCAGACATAATGGCATTAAAAGAGCAACTGCATTCTAACCTTGACATTTTGTATACAAATGTCCACCTCTATGCGCAACGTGAACATTTTTTATATGTAATATTTGTTTAACATGAATTTGTTTTATTATCTAGGGCTGCCTTTAGTCCCTTCTCGTTTGGTACCACGACCGCCGGGAACTCTGGCACGACCACGACACCCCTAGTGTTCAAGCCTACGCCTTCTAGGGTCTACACTACCGCCACCCTGCGCCGCGTGAAACGCTACAACGATGGCCATTACGTACACGACGACTCTGGCAGATACAAACACGACAACTCTGGGGATTACAAGTAAGTGGATATTAATTTGACATATTTGTTTGCAATTAGGTTGTGTAGGCGAAATAACGTTTACGAGTAGATATATCGGCCCGTAAACTTCGGTTCTTAAGCTGTTTCTGGATTGCTACAAGCAACAGTTGCTGGAGAATATTGCTTCTTAGAGTTGTCAGGTTCCCCAAAACGAGATTTTTTCTAATTCAAGTGGGATTAAATTAACTTCTTTACCTTTTTAACCTTGACATTAAGCTGTTAAATACAGATTGTGAATCCGCGAATTTATGTACACAGCAATAACAACAAAAATAGAATTCATCTAGGATTGGCATTCTAGGTTATTTGTGTTTGACAGGCCTTTATTAGGTTTGTTAAAATGTTCATTCGTATAATTGAATCTGAGTTGAAAGTGTCCGTATGGGTTGAGGAGCCATGTCTCATATTTAAACGCGGGTACTACCAATAATAAAATTAGTAGTAAATTCGCCGATTTTGTAGGCCCGGTCCTGGATTTTTTTATTAAAACCCTTAAATTGGAATTTGTAGTAAAATCCTTAAAAACTTACAGGACGTTTAAGGTGGCTCCTAAATTCAGACGTCTGAATTGAGGAGCCACCTTATAATTCGAAACTAGGCGACGGATATTTTTGAAAATTTGGTAGGATTTAGTAGTGTTTATGCGTAATCTGTACAAAAATGGGTTTTGTACGGCTGAATTTAAGATAGCTACAATGCTTTGATTTTTTATAAAAATCCATAAATTTCTCCGCGCTGTTTCTCGGAAAGTAATCAACCAATTAAAACATAGTTTTGGTATAATTTAGTAGTAAATGTGTTCAAATTTGTAGTATAAAAATAAAATGGAAAAACTATATCATTTCGGAAATACAACAACAATACACAAGCGTTTTATGTGGCTCCTCAATCTTCATGGTCTATGGGAAATATATGTAGTAGGTAGGTACGTATCTACTAAAGCAGTTGATCAAATTGGATAACAATAGCACGAATATTTAGTAGAATTTTCTACTAAATATTGGCGTAAACCAACATCCTACACAAGTATTTCAAAAGATATTAATAATTTATACATTCCTTAACAATTTAGTGTATGGGGTGACCATAAATAAGTAATTCAAAATACGATCATAAACAAAGTTTTATTTACACATGAATCATTCTTCACCAATCAGTGCCGTACTTAAATAATGAACACAAAATTTTAATTAACACATTTTTTTTAATACAATAAACTAAAAGAGGATTATCCCAAAAGGCCTTTTTTAAGCTCTAAATATTATCTATATCTCTATATTCTCTAATCTCTATCTCTATCTGTAAATTTTATAAAACAAAGTCGCTTCTTGTGTCATCATTTATAGAATTTATTCCGGAAGGTTTTTTATAATAGGTACAGTTACATTAAACATAAACGCATACAGAAATAAATCGGTTAGACATATCGGATAAAAAGAACACATCTTACAGAGTTCCCGGAATAATTGTGTAAGCATACCTTTTTTTTTTGCAATAAGGTTATTTTTTGATAAGCTTGTCATTTAAAAAAACGCATAGAGATCTCTGTTCTTTCTTAGAGTATTGTAAAGAAGTGTGGTTTTAAGAAAGTTACGTATTATCTTTTGGACTTATTGCTTTTGTTTTATAAATATGACGATATTTGTACGAAAAAGTCGCTCACGCTACTTTCAACTTCGAATTAGCAATAGATTGCAAGGTGAAACTGCACTAAACCCTATATTGGTGCCGATTCCTTTGTTCACAAACTAAACTAAATTTAAGTTCAGTGCATCTTTTTCTTTCTATTTCATTAAGAAAAGGACAGAAGATACATTTTAGTTTAGTCCTGTCAAATTAATCAGCGCCTGTCACTACTCTATACAAGTTTAGACGCGATTATAAACTTGCCTACTAAAATTACGTAAATTTACGTCACGCGCTGATTAATTTGACAGGACTAAACTTATATTTATCTTCTGTCCTTTTCTTAATGAAATAGAAAGAAAAAGATGCACTGAACTTAAATTTAGTTTAGTTTGTGAACAAGGGAATCGGCGCCATTACCTGGTAGCTTATTTCATATAACAACTTCAATGACTAGGGGTTTGTAGAGCTACGATGCGTATTTTCTGAGTTGTCGTAGTTTTAGTGAACGCTCGCGTGTCAATTTTACCGACTATCGTAGCATCGTGACAGGATGTCGATTTGGAGAATTATAACAGTTCAGGGGTTAAATGCTTGGGGGATATTATCACATCCCCCCTTAAGCATTTTACCAGTTTTTTTATAGAAAATTTACAGATCAGTGTAACAGGCGCGTTTAACTTTTTAATACCTACCTACCAAACAACCAGATTGTATACCTACCTAATTAATTAATAGAATAACAATAGATATTGTGATGTGATTTAAATGGAAAACTCTGTACGTGACTTGTAAAACAGATTTGAAAGATTATCTGCGCAAGCCAGAGATGGGACGAATCGCGAAGATGCAGGTCAAACGATGGGCTGCTCGCCCCAGTTCTGTCCCGGCACCGCCAGCTCCGTTGGCAAAGTGGGAGCCACCAAATAGTCGCAGCGTAAATTCAAAGTAATTTCCCACTTCGTCTTTTTCATCCGTGCGACGGTCCACTAGGGCCGATGCCTGCCGGGGTCGTGAGAAAGTTCGAAAGGGATACCGAGGCCCCTGGCAAAACAGGGAACGAAAGGAACACGGGTGGGTTTTAGTCAGTAAGAGTCTGAAACACCCTCCCGCTCCGCCTAGAGCGGGAGAAGTTATATGATAATTTCCCACACAAAAAAAAAAAGGATCTACAAATGAGGTTGAATGTGTAGTGTTTTTAGTATTTATCCTTATACTAAAAAAAATATTGTAGAATTAATAATTCTACATTATTTTAACTTAACTAAAACTAACACAGGTGCCGATTCCCTTGTTCACAAACTAAACTAAATTTAGGTTCAGTGCATCTTTTTCTTTCTATTTCATTAAGAAAAGGACAGAAGATAAATTTTAGTTTATTCCTGTCAAATTAATCAGCGCTTGACGTAAATTGACGTAATTTTAGTAGGCAAGTTTTTAATCACTTCTAAACTTGTATGAAGTAGTGACAGGTGCTGATTAATTTGACAGGACTAAACTAAAATTTATCTTCTGTCCTTTTCTTAATGAAATAGAAAGAAAAAGATGCAATTAACTTTTTAGTTTAGTTTGTGAACAAGGGAATCGGCACCACTGTCTACTGTATTAACTCATACTTATTTGTTTACCTATCTGTGAAAACTTGTAATTGGCCATATTCATGTTATTAACAAAAATGCACTATTGTACATGCCTAGCTGAAGTTTTTCAAAAGTTAGAAAATAAAATAAATGTAATAAATTAAATAGCTTCGGGAATAACAATTAAATATTTGTAAAATTCTGAAAGTTAAAAATGTTTACTGTGGTTTATCCTTAGAAGGTAGATATGAATATCCTATTGCGGACTTTTCTTTTGATCTTTTTAACATTCATTTTATGTATCTCTTACGGTTTAGTCAGTGCACGCCATAAGCATACGCACGTTGAAAAAAGCGTACTTTTACGACTTGACATTTAACGTAAACGCATACAGAAATCATGCCGTTATGTCAAGATTTCTGTATGCGTTTACGTTAAATGTAAGAGTATTATATAGAAACCTTCGCGAATAAATTCAATAAATAATGGTGAAAACCGCATCAAAATCCGATGCGTAGAACAACGCGGTCACTCAGACAGACACAAAAAATGACTGTTCTATGATATTAAATATATAGAGATTAGAAAAGAGAAGAGATTAGCGATAGCGATTAGAGAATATAGAGATAGAGATAATATTTAGAGATTAGAGATTTAAAAAACCAGCCAAGTGCGGGTCGGACCACGCACTATGAAGGGTCCCGTAGTTATGATGAAGTTATCCCAAGAACAAACATACCAAAAAATTGTAGTTGTAAAATATGTTCTCTCATACATTCCATCCACAAATGAAGTTGATTGACTATTACTCGTTATCTTGTATAGCCTACTTAGCTGTGATACTTTTCCTTTTAACTTCGTTATATATACTACTACCATGATTGTTTTAACATAATAATATGCAAAAACAATTATTTACCTGACACTTATTTCGCTAACGGATCTCTGAATCGAAAAATGGTTTTCACAGACCCGACCAATATTTTTGAACAGACTATTCAGTAATACCATACACTCCATGGGATAGACGGGACAAAAATATCACCGCCACTTTACGTGCACCCTTGCACGTAAAGTGGGGATGATATTTTTTTACTTGTCTTTCCCTAAAAAACTTCTTTTTTTTAGATTTTATTTTAACACTTTGTTGGTGTGGTACTAAGAGGGTCTGAGCTAAGCCCCCCGGGGACAGATGGAAAGACATGCCGAAATTATAAGGGTTACTTGTTACTACGGAACCCTAAAAAAGGCCAATCCTCTTTAAGTTTTTTTTTATTACCGATTTCCAAAACGGAGGAGGTTATATGATCATCTGTTTTTTTTTAATGTAAGTTCACCGAGTTCTCCGTCAATTGTGGACCGATTTTGAAAATTATTTTTTTTTTTTGAAAGGGTAAATGATAAATGATTTTATTTCTGTAAGTAGGTTTTGTACAAACACTTTTACACGTTAATCATATTTTTTCAAACTAGATGACGTCGGCGTTTGCTATCTGACTACTCTGAGAAGAAAGGCCGAAACAAACTCAGAGGTCACAGTCTCTTTTAAAGCCCATACATAATCTTGGTCAGATCATATGAAGACCATGTCGATTGGTGTCTGAAATGGTCTTTTGATGAAAGAACCACACAGAATGAGTGGACCTG
Organism: Atethmia centrago; assembly: GCA_905333075.3. Lineage (NCBI taxonomy): Eukaryota > Metazoa > Arthropoda > Insecta > Lepidoptera > Noctuidae > Atethmia > Atethmia centrago. The sequence continues at coordinate 19,725,004 of HG995374.1, read as the reverse complement.
TCCAGTCAGTGCACGCATTTGTCAGTAGTTGTACAGCTCGACTCAGAACTTAAGGAGCTCAACGATTCAACGAACAATACCAAAGATAGGACATTTGGCTAGGCCGCAAAACATACTCAATCTGCCAGACCATGTTAAAAACTAACTGAGAATAAAACAAAATTAATCTAAAAATTCATTAATGTCAATGTGTATATCCGGACATAACCTTGGTCAGATCATTTGAGGACCATGTAGGTTGATCTCCGAAATGGTCTTTTGAGGAAAGAACCACACAGATTTGAGTGGAACTGTCCAGTCAGTGCACGCATTTGTCAGTTATCATGCAGCTCAACTCAAAACTTAAGGAGCTCAAGGATTTGACGAACAATACCAAAGAAAATACATTTGGGTAGGCCGCATAAAGTACTCAAACTGCCAGATCATCATTAAAACTAACTAAGAGACAAACAATATAATGACCCACATAGTCCTCACATTCCTAATAATTAAAATAATATAATACAAGTAAATATTCATGTCATTATTTATATAAAATGTTATATAGAATAAGAAAATATAAATAGCTAGAAAAATATAAAGAGTAAAAATCAACATTCACTGTAAATTTATTGGAGCAGCTCAATCCCAAGCCTTTTTGTCCTCAATATAATCTTTAACAGTATAAAAGGCTTTCAGGCACAGTTTCTGTTTAATAAAACATTTGAATTTATTAAGGCTTAGTTCTTGAATGTGGCTAGCAAATTTATTATAAAAACGTATACATTGGCATCTAAACGAGCTGCCTATTTTTTTGAGCCTGGTTGTAGAAACAACAAATTTGTGTTTGTTCCTAGTATTTACATTATGGATATCACTGTCTTTTTTAAACAAATTAATATTTTTATGTGCGTACAAAAGATTTTCATAAATATACTGAGAAGCTCTGTAGCTTCTCAGTATATTTATGAAAATCTTTTGTATAATATAATGATATTAATCTCTTAAAATTTGTCTCTGAGGGAGTGTCTGGGACTTAATTTATAAATTGAACGGATTGCCTTTTTTTGTAAAACAAAAATTGTCTGAATATCGGCGGCATTTCCCCATAACAGCATACTGTACGACATTACGCTATGAAAATAACTAAAGTATACTAAACGGGCTGTGTCTAAATCAGTTAAATCACGAATTTTTCTAACGGCGTATGCTGCAGAGCTAAGCTTTTTTGACAATTTATCTATATGGGGGCCCCATATACTTGGCCATTGAAGCTTGGCATCCAAAGTTATGCCTAAGAACACAGTGCTATCTTTGGGGTTCAACTCTTCACCCTTTATGAGAACAGTAGATTTTAGTTGTCTAACATGAGGTATTGTAAACTTAATACATTTGGTTTTTTTTCTCGTTAAGAAGTAGGTTATTAACATTAAACCAGTTAACTACTTTTTCGAGTGCACTATTTACATTGTCAGTAACCAACTGCTGACGTTTGAGTTTAAATAAAAGTGAAGTGTCGTCTGCAAACAGCACTATATCATGATTATCCTTTATGAGGCAAGGCAAGTCATTTATATAAATAAGAAACAAAAATGGGCCAAGAATTGAGCCCTGGGAGACCCCATTCTTACTACAGATCCGGGTGATCTTTTCCGTTAACATCAACTCTCTGAATCCTATCACTCAAATATGAAGTAAGAAGATCCAAGAAGGCGTTTCGGATTCCGTAATGGTGCAAATTCCTGATCAAAGTTTAATGAAGAACGCAATCGAATGCCTTGGACAAATCGCAAAAAATGCCGAAAGCATCGCTTTTATTCTCATGCATTATAAACATGTCCTAAAACTTTATCAGTAAGCGAACGCCCACTTACACCGAACTGTTAGTTGTGCATTAATTTATGTTTATTGAAAAATCTTTGGATTTGATCTAAAATAAGTTTCTTGAAAATTTTTCTAAAGATAGTTAGCACTGAAATAGGTCTATAATTAGTAGGGTCTGATGTACTACCCGATTTAAACAACGCTATTATTTTACTGATTTTCATAAGATCAGGAAACTCACCACGGTCAATACAATTATTTAAAATAACAGCTAAAGTAGGTGGTACAATGTTTATAATCGACTTAGTAACGTCCACAGAATTACCCCATAGATCTGCGGTCTTTTGAACATTTAACGAGTGAAAGGTTTTAATTACATCTTTACAGGTGACATATTGGAAACTAAATTCTGAATAACAAACTGGAACGTTTTCTATAAGTAAAGACTGCGGCAGTGGGTGATGAGTTTAGAGATTTTGTAGTCGATACGGGAATCTCTGTAAAGAAATTTTCAAATGCCATGGCGAATTTAGAATCTGATTTAATTATATTGTCATCATTAGCAAGGCCGTAGTCACTTTTTCAGTTGCATGACCTTCCCGTTTCGATTTTAATGATATTCCATATCATCTTAAACACATTACCACTATTTTAAATTTTTGAACTCAAGTAACGTTACTAATGAGTAACGTACTGTTTTAGAATATAGAATTTAAAAAAATAACTGCCAGCTAGTTTTGAAGCTGTAAGGTAGCTCCTCAATTCAGATGTCTGAAATGAGGAGCCACCTTAAACGTCCTGTAAGTTTTTAAGGATTTTACTGCAAATTCCAGGATTGGGCCTACCAAATTGGATAATTTACTACTAAACAAGGGTAGTACCCGCATTTAAATATGAGACATGGCTCCTGAATCCATACGGACACTTTCAAGTTATTTATCAATCTGGGATATTTTATAACCATGACATGTTGTATTGTTGTGTGACCGTAGTCACCGCGATGGTTCGGGTCGTGCATACTCCGGATCTGGGTCAGCTGGTGGTCCCGGCGGTGCTTTGTCTGCAACCGGATTCGTGGGTAGTCCTGGTGGAGCTTTTTCCGGACCTGGGTCAGCTGGCGGCCCCGGCGGTGCTTACTCTGGATCTAGCAGTGGTGGTGCCCTCAAGGGATCTGGCAAAGCTGGCAATGCTAATGGATTCCCCAGCGGGGTTGACGGTGCTAGCCGCTACAGGCCTGATAGTAGCGGTGCTATCAAGTGAGTGCATAACATTTTCATAGTATTTTAACTACAGATTGTAACTACAAAATAGCAAGTTGTACTGATTTAGGATTTAGAATTTTCAAAAATAACTGACGGCTAGTTTTGAAGCTGTAAGGTGGCTCCTCAATTCAGATGTCTGAATTGAGGAGCCACCTGAAACGTCCTGTAAGTTTTTAAGGATTTTACTACAAATTCCGGGATCGGGCCTACAAAATTAGATAATTTACTACTAAACAAGGATAGTACCAGCATTTAAATATGAGACATAGCTCCTGAATCCATACGGACACTTTCGAGTTATTGGATATTTTATAACCATGACATGTTGTATTGTTTAGCGGTGACCGTGGTAACCGCGGTGGTTCCGGTCGTGCATACCCCGGATCTGGGTCAGCTGGCGGTCCCGACGGTGCTTTGTCTGCATCCGGATCCGTAGGTAGTCCTGGTAAAGTTTTTCCCGGATCTGGGTCAGCTGGCGGTCCCGGCGGTGCTTTGTCTGGATTTAGCAATGGTGGTGTCCACAAGGGATCTGGCAAACCTGGCGGTGCTGATGGATTCCCCAGCGGTGGTGACGGTGCTGGCCGCTACAGGCCTGATAGTAGCGGTGCTGTCAAGTGAGTGCATAACATATTCATGGTATTTTTAACTACAGATTGTAACTACAAAACAGCTAGTTGTACTGTTTTAGAATTCAGAATTTTCAAAAATAACCGACGGCTAGTTTTGAAGCTGTAAGGTGGCTCCTCAATTCAGATGTCTGAAATGAGGAGCCACCTTAAGAGTCCTGTAAGTTTTTAAGGATTTTACTACAAATTCCAGGATCGGGCCTACAAAATTGGATATTTTACTACTAAACTAGGGTAGTATCCGCGTTGAAATATGAGACAAGACTCCTGAATCGATACGGACACTTTCGAGTTATTGGATATTTTATAACCATGACATGTTGTATTGTTTAGCGGTGACGGTGGTAACCGCAGTGGTTCCGGTCGTGCATACCCCGGATCTGGGTTAGCTGGTGGTCCCGGCGGTGCTTTGTCTGGATCTAGCAGTGGTGGTGCCCACAAGGGATCTGGCAAAGCTGGCGGTGCTGATGGATTCCTCAGCGGTGGTGAAGGTGCTGGCCGCTACAGGCCTGATAGTAGTGGTGCTGTCAAGTGAGTGCATAACATATTCATCGTATTTTTAACTACAGATTGTAACTACAAAACAGCAAGTTGTACTGTTTTAGAATTTAGAATTTTCAAAAATAACCGACGGCTAGTTTTGAAGCTGTAAGGTGGCTCCTCAATTCAGATGTCTGAAATGAGGAGCCACCTTAAATGGCCTGTAAGTTTTTAAGGATTTTTCTACAAATTCCAGGATCGGGCCTACAAAATTGAATAATTTACTACTAAACAAGGGTAGTACCCGCGTTGAAATATGAGACATGACTCCTGATTCGATACGGACACTTTCGAGTTATTTGATATTTTATAACCATGACATGTTGTATTGTTTAGCGGTGACCGTGGTAACCGCGGTGGTTCCGGTCGTGCATATCCCGGATCTGGGTCAGCTGGCAGTCCCGGCGGTGCTTTGTCTGCGTCCGGATCCGTAGGTAGTCCTGGTGGAGCTTTTCCCGGATCTCGGTCAGCTGGCGGTCCCGGCGGTGCTTTGTCTGGATCTAGCAGTGGTGGTGCCCACAAGGGATCTGGCAAAGCTGGCGGTGGTGATGGATTCCTCAGCGGTGGTGACGGTGCTGGCCGCTACAGGCCTGATAGTAGCGGTGCTGTCAAGTGAGTGCATAACATATTCATCGTATTTTTAACTACAGATTGTAACTACAAAACAGCAAGTTGTACTGTTTTAGCATTAAGAATTTTCAAAAATAACCGACGGCTAGTTTTGAAGCTGTAAGGTGGCTCCTCAATTCAGATGTTTGAAATGAGGAGCCACCTTAAACGTCCTGTAAGTTTTTAAGGATTTTACTACAAATTCCAGGATCGGGCCTACAAAATTGGAAAATTTACTACTTAACAAGGGTAGTATCCGCGTTGAAATATGAGACATGACTCCTGAATCGATACGGACACTTTCGAGTTATTGGATATTTTATAACCATGACTGTTGTATTGTTTAGCGGTGACCGTGCTAACCGCGGTGGTTCCGGTCGTGCATATCCCGGATCTGGGTCAGCTGGCAGTCCCGGCGGTGCTTTGTCTGCGTCCGGATCCGTAGGTAGTCCTGGTGGAGCTTTTCCCGGATCTCGGTCAGCTGGCGGTCCCGGCGGTGCTTTGTCTGGATCTAGCAGTGGTGGTGCCCACAAGGGATCTGGCAAAGCTGGCGGTGGTGATGGATTCCTCAGCGGTGGTGACGGTGCTGGCCGCTACAGGCCTGATAGTAGCGGTGCTGTCAAGTGAGTGCATAATATATTCATCGTATTTTTAACTACAGATTGTAACTACAAAACAGCAAGTTGTACTGTTTTATGATTAAGAATTTTCAAAAATAACCGACGGCTAGTTTTGAAGCTGTAAGGTGGCTCCTCAATTCAGATGTCTGAAATGAGGAGCCACCTTAAACGTACTGTAAGTTTTTAAGGATTTTACTACAAATTCCAGGATCGGGCCTACAAAATTGGAAAATTTACTACTAAACAAGGGTAGTATCCGCGTTGAAATATGAGACATGACTCCTGAATCGATACGGACACTTTCGAGTTATTGGATATTTTATAACCATGACTGTTGTATTGTTTAGCGGTGACGGTGGTAACCGCAGTGGTTCCGGTCGTGCATACCCCGGATCTGGGTCAACTGGCGGTCCCGGCGGTGCTTTGTCTGGATCTAGCAGTGGTGGTGCCCACAAGGGATCTGGCAAAGCTGGCGGTGCTGATGGATTCCCCAGCGGTGGTGACGGTGCTGGCCGCTACAGGCCTGATAGTAGCGGTGCTGTCAAGTGAGTGCATAACATATTCATCGTATTTTTAACTACAGATTGTAACTACAAAACAGCAAGTTGTACTGTTTTAGCATTAAGAATTTTCAAAAATAACCGACGGCTAGTTTTGAAGCTGTAAGGTGGCTCCTCAATTCAGATGTTTGAAATGAGGAGCCACCTTAAACGTCCTGTAAGTTTTTAAGGATTTTACTACAAATTCCAGGATCGGGCCTACAAAATTGGAAAATTTACTACTTAACAAGGGTAGTATCCGCGTTGAAATATGAGACATGACTCCTGAATCGATACGGACACTTTCGAGTTATTGGATATTTTATAACCATGACTGTTGTATTGTTTAGCGGTGACCGTGCTAACCGCGGTGGTTCCGGTCGTGCATATCCCGGATCTGGGTCAGCTGGCAGTCCCGGCGGTGCTTTGTCTGCGTCCGGATCCGTAGGTAGTCCTGGTGGAGCTTTTCCCGGATCTCGGTCAGCTGGCGGTCCCGGCGGTGCTTTGTCTGGATCTAGCAGTGGTGGTGCCCACAAGGGATCTGGCAAAGCTGGCGGTGGTGATGGATTCCTCAGCGGTGGTGACGGTGCTGGCCGCTACAGGCCTGATAGTAGCGGTGCTGTCAAGTGAGTGCATAACATATTCATCGTATTTTTAACTACAGATTGTAACTACAAAACAGCAAGTTGTACTGTTTTAGCATTAAGAATTTTCAAAAATAACCGACGGCTAGTTTTGAAGCTGTAAGGTGGCTCCTCAATTCAGATGTTTGAAATGAGGAGCCACCTTAAACGTCCTGTAAGTTTTTAAGGATTTTACTACAAATTCCAGGATCGGGCCTACAAAATTGGAAAATTTACTACTTAACAAGGGTAGTATCCGCGTTGAAATATGAGACATGACTCCTGAATCGATACGGACACTTTCGAGTTATTGGATATTTTATAACCATGACTGTTGTATTGTTTAGCGGTGACCGTGCTAACCGCGGTGGTTCCGGTCGTGCATATCCCGGATCTGGGTCAGCTGGCAGTCCCGGCGGTGCTTTGTCTGCGTCCGGATCCGTAGGTAGTCCTGGTGGAGCTTTTCCCGGATCTCGGTCAGCTGGCGGTCCCGGCGGTGCTTTGTCTGGATCTAGCAGTGGTGGTGCCCACAAGGGATCTGGCAAAGCTGGCGGTGGTGATGGATTCCTCAGCGGTGGTGACGGTGCTGGCCGCTACAGGCCTGATAGTAGCGGTGCTGTCAAGTGAGTGCATAATATATTCATCGTATTTTTAACTACAGATTGTAACTACAAAACAGCAAGTTGTACTGTTTTATGATTAAGAATTTTCAAAAATAACCGACGGCTAGTTTTGAAGCTGTAAGGTGGCTCCTCAATTCAGATGTCTGAAATGAGGAGCCACCTTAAACGTCCTGTAAGTTTTTAAGGATTTTACTACAAATTCCAGGATCGGGCCTACAAAATTGGAAAATTTACTACTAAACAAGGGTAGTATCCGCGTTGAAATATGAGACATGACTCCTGAATCGATACGGACACTTTCGAGTTATTGGATATTTTATAACCATGACTGTTGTATTGTTTAGCGGTGACGGTGGTAACCGCAGTGGTTCCGGTCGTGCATACCCCGGATCTGGGTCAACTGGCGGTCCCGGCGGTGCTTTGTCTGGATCTAGCAGTGGTGGTGCCCACAAGGGATCTGGCAAAGCTGGCGGTGCTGATGGATTCCCCAGCGGTGGTGACGGTGCTGGCCGCTACAGGCCTGATAGTAGCGGTGCTGTCAAGTGAGTGCATAACACATTCATGGTATTTTTAACTACAGATTGTAACTACAAAACAGCAAGTTCTACTGTTTTAGAATTTAGAATTTTCAAAAATAACCGACGGCTAGTTTTTAAGCTGTACGGTGGGTCCTCAATTCAGATGTCTGAAATGAGGAGCCACCTTAAACGTCCTGTAAGTTTTTAAGGATTTTACTACAAATTCCAGGATCGGGCCTACAAAATTGGATAATTTACTACTAAACAAGGGTAGTACCCACGTTGTGAAATATGAGATATGACTCCTGAATCCATACGGACACATTCGAGTTATTGGACATTATATAACCATTACATGTTGTATTGTTTAGCGGTGAACGTGGTAACCGCGTTGGTTCCGGTCGTGCATACCCCGGATCTGGGTCAGCTGGCGGTTCTGGCGGTGCTTTGTCTGCATCCGGATCCGTAGGTAGTCCAGGTGGAGCTTTTCCCGGATCTGGGTCAGCTGGCGGTCCCGGCGGTGCTTTGTCTGGATCTAGCAGTGGTGGTGCCCACAAGGGATCTGGCAAAGCTGGCGGTGGTGATGGATTCCTCAGCGGTGGTGACGGTGCTGGCCGCTACAGGCCTGATAGTAGCGGTGCTGTCAAGTGAGTGCATAACATATTCATCGTATTTTTTACTACAGATTGTAACTACAAAACAGCAAGTTGTACTGTTTTAGAATTAAGAATTTTTAAAAATAACCGACGGCTAGTTTTGAAGCTGTAAGGTTGCTCCTCAATTCAGATATCTGAAATGAGGAGCCACCTTAAACGTCCTGTAAGTTTTTAAGGATTTTACTACAAATTCCAGGATCGGGCCTACAAAATTGGAAAATTTACTACTTAACAAGGGTAGTATCCGCGTTGAAATATGAGACATGACTCCTGAATCGATACGGACACTTTCGAGTTATTGGATATTTTATAACCATGACTGTTGTATTGTTTAGCGGTGACCGTTCTAACCGCGGTGGTTCCGGTCGTGCATATCCCGGATCTGGGTCAGCTGGCAGTCCCGGCGGTGCTTTGTCTGCGTCCGGATCCGTAGGTAGTCCTGGTGGAGCTTTTCCCGGATCTCGGTCAGCTGGCGGTCCCGGCGGTGCTTTGTCTGGATCTAGCAGTGGTGGTGCCCACAAGGGATCTGGCAAAGCTGGCGGTGGTGATGGATTCCTCAGCGGTGGTGACGGTGCTGGCCGCTACAGGCCTGATAGTAGCGGTGCTGTCAAGTGAGTGCATAATATATTCATCGTATTTTTAACTACAGATTGTAACTACAAAACAGCAAGTTGTACTGTTTTATGATTAAGAATTTTCAAAAATAACCGACGGCTAGTTTTGAAGCTGTAAGGTGGCTCCTCAATTCAGATGTCTGAAATGAGGAGCCACCTTAAACGTCCTGTAAGTTTTTAAGGATTTTACTACAAATTCCAGGATCGGGCCTACAAAATTGGAAAATTTACTACTAAACAAGGGTAGTATCCGCGTTGAAATATGAGACATGACTCCTGAATCGATACGGACACTTTCGAGTTATTGGATATTTTATAACCATGACTGTTGTATTGTTTAGCGGTGACGGTGGTAACCGCAGTGGTTCCGGTCGTGCATACCCCGGATCTGGGTCAACTGGCGGTCCCGGCGGTGCTTTGTCTGGATCTAGCAGTGGTGGTGCCCACAAGGGATCTGGCAAAGCTGGCGGTGCTGATGGATTCCCCAGCGGTGGTGACGGTGCTGGCCGCTACAGGCCTGATAGTAGCGGTGCTGTCAAGTGAGTGCATAACACATTCATGGTATTTTTAACTACAGATTGTAACTACAAAACAGCAAGTTCTACTGTTTTAGAATTTAGAATTTTCAAAAATAACCGACGGCTAGTTTTTAAGCTGTACGGTGGGTCCTCAATTCAGATGTCTGAAATGAGGAGCCACCTTAAACGTCCTGTAAGTTTTTAAGGATTTTACTACAAATTCCAGGATCGGGCCTACAAAATTGGATAATTTACTACTAAACAAGGGTAGTACCCACGTTGTGAAATATGAGATATGACTCCTGAATCCATACGGACACATTCGAGTTATTGGACATTATATAACCATTACATGTTGTATTGTTTAGCGGTGAACGTGGTAACCGCGTTGGTTCCGGTCGTGCATACCCCGGATCTGGGTCAGCTGGCGGTTCTGGCGGTGCTTTATCTGCATCCGGATCCGTAGGTAGTCCAGGTGGAGCTTTTCCCGGATCTGGGTCAGCTGGCGGTCCCGGCGGTGCTTTGTCTGGATCTAGCAGTGGTGGTGCCCACAAGGGATCTGGCAAAGCTGGCGGTGGTGATGGATTCCTCAGCGGTGGTGACGGTGCTGGCCGCTACAGGCCTGATAGTAGCGGTGCTGTCAAGTGAGTGCATAACATATTCATCGTATTTTTTACTACAGATTGTAACTACAAAACAGCAAGTTGTACTGTTTTAGAATTAAGAATTTTCAAAAATAACCGACGGCTAGTTTTGAAGCTGTAAGGTTGCTCCTCAATTCAGATATGTGAAATGAGGAGCCACCTTAAACGTCCTGTAAGTTTTTAAGGATTTTACTACAAATTCCAGGATCGGGCCTACAAAATTGGATAATTTACTACTAAACAAGGGTAGTATCCGCGTTGAAATATGAGACATGACTCCTGAATCGATACGGACACTTTCGAGTTATTGGATATTTTATAACCATGACATGTTGTATTGTTTAGCGGTGACGGTGGTAACCGCAGTGGTTCCGGTCGAGCATACCCCGCATCTGGGTTAGCTGGCGGTCCCGGCGGTGCTTTGTCTGGATCTAGCAGTGGTGGTGCCCACAAGGGATCTGGCAAAGCTGGCGGTGCTGATAGATTCCTCAGCGGTGGTGACGGTGCTGGCCGCTACAGGCCTGAGAGTAGCGGTGCTGTCAAGTGAGTGCATAACATATTCATGGTATTTTTAACTACAGATTGTAACTACAAAACAGCAAGTTCTACTGTTTTAGAATTTAGAATTTTAAAAAATAACCGACGGCTAGTTTTTAAGCTGTACGGTGGGTCCTCAATTCAGATGTCTGAAATGAGGAGCCACCTTAAACGTCCTGTAAGTTTTTAAGGATTTTACTACAAGTTCCAGGATCGGGCCTACAAAATTGGATAATTTACTACTAAACAAGGGTAGTACCCACGTTGTGAAATATGAGATATGACTCCTGAATCCATACGGACACTTTCGAGTTATTGGATATTTTATAACCATTACATGTTGTATTGTTTAGCGGTGACGGTGGTAACCGCGGTGGTTTCGGTCGTGCATACCCCGGATCTGGGTCAGCTGGCGGTTCTGGCGGTGCTTTGTCTGCATCCGGATCCGTAGGTAGTCCTGGTGGAGCTTTTCCCGGATCTGGGTCAGCTGGCGGTCCCGGCGGTGCTTTGTCTGGATCTAGCAGTGGTGGTGCCTACAAGGGATCTGGCAAAGCTGGCGGTGCTGATGGATTGCCCAGTGGTGGTGACGGTGCTGGCCGCTACAGGCTTGATAGTAGCGGTGCTGTCAAGTGAGTGCATAACATTTTCATGGTATTTTTAACTACAGATTGTATCTACAAAACAGCAAGTTGTACTGTTTTAGAATTAAGAATTTTCAAAAATAACCGACGGCTAGTTTTGAAGCTGTAAGGTGGGTCCTCAATTCAGATGTCTGAAATGAGGAGCCACCTTAAACGTCCTGTAAGTTTTTAAGGGTTTTACTACAAGTTCCAGGATCGGGCCTACAAAATTGGATAATTTACTGCACACAAGAGTAGCACCCGCGTTGAAATATGAGACATGACTCCTGAATCGATACGGACACTTTCGAGTTATTGGATATTTTATAACCATTACATGTTGTATTGTTTAGCGGTGACCGTGGTGACCGCAGTGGTTCCGGTCGTGCATACCCCGGATCTAAGTCAGCTGGCGGTCCCGGCGGTGCTTTGACTGGATCTAGCAGTGGTGGTGCCCACAAGGGATCTGGCAAAGCTGGCGGTGCTGATGGATTCCCCAGCGGTGGTGGCGGTGCTGGCCGCTACAGGCCTGATAGTAGCGGTGCTGTCAAGTAAGTGCATAACATATTCATCGTATTTTTAACTACAGATTGTAACTACAAAACAGCAAGTTCTACTGTTTTAGAATTTAGAATTTTCAAAAATAACCGACGGCTAGTTTTTAAGCTGTACGGTGGGTCCTCAATTCAGATGTCTGAAATGAGGAGCCACCTTAAACGTCCTGTAAGTTTTTAAGGATTTTACTACAAGTTCCAGGATCGGGCCTACAAAATTGGATAATTTACTACTAAACAAGGGTAGTACCCACGTTGTGAAATATGAGATATGACTCCTGAATCCATACGGACACTTTCGAGTTATTGGATATTTTATAACCATTACATGTTGTATTGTTTAGCGGTGACGGTGGTAACCGCGGTGGTTTCGGTCGTGCATACCCCGGATCTGGGTCAGCTGGCGGTTCTGGCGGTGCTTTGTCTGGATCTAGCAGTGGTGGTGCCCACAAGGGATCTGGCAAAGCTAGCGGTGCTGATGGATTCCCCAGCGGTGGTGGCGGTGCTGGCCGCTACAGGCCTGATAGTAGCGGTGCTGTCAAGTGAGTGCATAACATTTTCATGGTATTTTTAACTACAGATTGTAACTACAAAACAGCAAGTTGTACTGTTTTAGAATTTAGAATTTTCAAAAATTACCGCCGGCTAGTTTTAAAGCTGTAAGGTGGCTCCTCAATTCAGATGTCTGAAAGGAGGAGCCACCTTAAACGTCCTGTAGGTTTTTAAGGATTTTACTACAAATTCCAGGATCGGGCCTACAAAATTGGATAATTTACTACTAAACAAGGGTAGTACCCGCGTTGTGAAATATGCGACATGACTCCTGAATCCTTACGGACACTTTAGAGTTATTGGATATTTTATAACCATTACATGTTGTTTAGCGGTGACCGTGGTGACCGCAGTGGTTCCGGTCGTGCATACCCCGGATCTGGGTCAGCTGGCGGTCCCGGCGGTGCTTTGTCTGGATCTAGCAGTGGTGGTGCCCACAAGGGATCTGGCAAAGCTGGCGGTGCTGATGGATTCCCCAGCGGTGGTGACGGTTCTGGCCGCTACAGGCTTGATAGTAGCGGTGCTGTCAAGTGAGTGTATAATATTTTCATGGTATTTTTAACTACAGATTGTAACTACAAAACAGCAAGTGGTACTGTTTTAGAATTTAGAATTTTCAAAAATAACCAATGGCTAGTTTTGAAGCTGTAAGTTGGCTCCTCAAATCAGACATCTGAATTGAGGAGCCACCTTAAACGTCCTGTAAGTTTTTAAGGATTTTACTACAAATTCCAGGATCGGGCCTACAAAATTGAATAATTTACTACTAAACAAGGGTAGTACCCGCGTTGTGAAATATGCGACATGACTCCTGAATCCATACGGACACTTTCGAGTTATTGGATATTTTATAACCATTACATGTTGTATTGTTTAGCGGTGACCGTGGGGACCGCAGTGGTTCCGGTCGTGCATACCCCGGATCTGGGTCAGCTAGCGGTTCCGGCGGTGCTTTGTCTGGATCTAGCAGTGGTGGTGCCCACAAGGGATCTGGCAAAGCTGGCGGTGCTGATGGATTCCCCAGTGGTGGTGGCGGTGCTGGCCGCTACAGGCCTGATAGTAGCGGTGCTGTCAAGTGAGTGCATAACATTTTCATGGTATTTTTAACTACAGATTGTAACTACAAAACAGCAAGTTCTACTGTTTTAGAATTTAGAATTTTCAAAAATAACCGACGGCTAGTTTTTAAGCTGTACACGGTGGGTCCTCAATTCAGATGTCTGAAATGAGGAGCCACCTTAAACGTCCTGTAAGTTTTTAAGGGTTTTACTACAAGTTCCAGGATCGGGCCTACAAAATTGGATAATTTACTGCACACAAGAGTAGCACCCGCGTTGAAATATGAGACATGACTCCTGAATCGATACGGACACTTTCGAGTTATTGGATATTTTATAACCATTACATGTTGTATTGTTTAGCGGTGACCGTGGTGACCGCAGTGGTTCCGGTCGTGCATACCCCGGATCTAAGTCAGCTGGCGGTCCCGGCGGTGCTTTGACTGGATCTAGCAGTGGTGGTGCCCACAAGGGATCTGGCAAAGCTGGCGGTGCTGATGGATTCCCCAGCGGTGGTGGCGGTGCTGGCCGCTACAGGCCTGATAGTAGCGGTGCTGTCAAGTGAGTGCATAACATATTCATCGTATTTTTAACTACAGATTGTAACTACAAAACAGCAAGTTCTACTGTTTTAGAATTTAGAATTTTCAAAAATAACCGACGGCTAGTTTTTAAGCTGTACGGTGGGTCCTCAATTCAGATGTCTGAAATGAGGAGCCACCTTAAACGTCCTGTAAGTTTTTAAGGATTTTACTACAAGTTCCAGGATCGGGCCTACAAAATTGGATAATTTACTACTAAACAAGGGTAGTATCCACGTTGTGAAATATGAGATATGACTCCTGAATCCATACGGACACTTTCGAGTTATTGGATATTTTATAACCATTACATGTTGTATTGTTTAGCGGTGACGGTGGTAACCGCGGTGGTTTCGGTCGTGCATACCCCGGATCTGGGTCAGCTGGCGGTTCTGGCGGTGCTTTGTCTGGATCTAGCAGTGGTGGTGCCCACAAGGGATCTGGCAAAGCTGGCGGTGCTGATGGATTCCCCAGCGGTGGTGGCGGTGCTGGCCGCTACAGGCCTGATAGTAGCGGTGCTGTCAAGTGAGTGCATAACATTTTCATGGTATTTTTAACTACAGATTGTAACTACAAAACAGCAAGTTGTACTGTTTTATGATTAAGAATTTTCAAAAATAACCGACGGCTAGTTTTGAAGCTGTAAGGTGGCTCCTCAATTCAGATGTCTGAAATGAGGAGCCACCTTAAACGTCCTGTAAGTTTTTAAGGATTTTACTACAAATTCCAGGATCGGGCCTACAAAATTGGAAAATTTACTACTAAACAAGGGTAGTATCCGCGTTGAAATATGAGACATGACTCCTGAATCGATACGGACACTTTCGAGTTATTGGATATTTTATAACCATGACTGTTGTATTGTTTAGCGGTGACGGTGGTAACCGCAGTGGTTCCGGTCGTGCATACCCCGGATCTGGGTCAACTGGCGGTCCCGGCGGTGCTTTGTCTGGATCTAGCAGTGGTGGTGCCCACAAGGGATCTGGCAAAGCTGGCGGTGCTGATGGATTCCCCAGCGGTGGTGACGGTGCTGGCCGCTACAGGCCTGATAGTAGCGGTGCTGTCAAGTGAGTGCATAACACATTCATGGTATTTTTAACTACAGATTGTAACTACAAAACAGCAAGTTCTACTGTTTTAGAATTTAGAATTTTCAAAAATAACCGACGGCTAGTTTTTAAGCTGTACGGTGGGTCCTCAATTCAGATGTCTGAAATGAGGAGCCACCTTAAACGTCCTGTAAGTTTTTAAGGATTTTACTACAAATTCCAGGATCGGGCCTACAAAATTGGATAATTTACTACTAAACAAGGGTAGTACCCACGTTGTGAAATATGAGATATGACTCCTGAATCCATACGGACACATTCGAGTTATTGGACATTATATAACCATTACATGTTGTATTGTTTAGCGGTGAACGTGGTAACCGCGTTGGTTCCGGTCGTGCATACCCCGGATCTGGGTCAGCTGGCGGTTCTGGCGGTGCTTTATCTGCATCCGGATCCGTAGGTAGTCCAGGTGGAGCTTTTCCCGGATCTGGGTCAGCTGGCGGTCCCGGCGGTGCTTTGTCTGGATCTAGCAGTGGTGGTGCCCACAAGGGATCTGGCAAAGCTGGCGGTGGTGATGGATTCCTCAGCGGTGGTGACGGTGCTGGCCGCTACAGGCCTGATAGTAGCGGTGCTGTCAAGTGAGTGCATAACATATTCATCGTATTTTTTACTACAGATTGTAACTACAAAACAGCAAGTTGTACTGTTTTAGAATTAAGAATTTTCAAAAATAACCGACGGCTAGTTTTGAAGCTGTAAGGTTGCTCCTCAATTCAGATATGTGAAATGAGGAGCCACCTTAAACGTCCTGTAAGTTTTTAAGGATTTTACTACAAATTCCAGGATCGGGCCTACAAAATTGGATAATTTACTACTAAACAAGGGTAGTATCCGCGTTGAAATATGAGACATGACTCCTGAATCGATACGGACACTTTCGAGTTATTGGATATTTTATAACCATGACATGTTGTATTGTTTAGCGGTGACGGTGGTAACCGCAGTGGTTCCGGTCGAGCATACCCCGCATCTGGGTTAGCTGGCGGTCCCGGCGGTGCTTTGTCTGGATCTAGCAGTGGTGGTGCCCACAAGGGATCTGGCAAAGCTGGCGGTGCTGATAGATTCCTCAGCGGTGGTGACGGTGCTGGCCGCTACAGGCCTGAGAGTAGCGGTGCTGTCAAGTGAGTGCATAACATATTCATGGTATTTTTAACTACAGATTGTAACTACAAAACAGCAAGTTCTACTGTTTTAGAATTTAGAATTTTAAAAAATAACCGACGGCTAGTTTTTAAGCTGTACGGTGGGTCCTCAATTCAGATGTCTGAAATGAGGAGCCACCTTAAACGTCCTGTAAGTTTTTAAGGATTTTACTACAAGTTCCAGGATCGGGCCTACAAAATTGGATAATTTACTACTAAACAAGGGTAGTACCCACGTTGTGAAATATGAGATATGACTCCTGAATCCATACGGACACTTTCGAGTTATTGGATATTTTATAACCATTACATGTTGTATTGTTTAGCGGTGACGGTGGTAACCGCGGTGGTTTCGGTCGTGCATACCCCGGATCTGGGTCAGCTGGCGGTTCTGGCGGTGCTTTGTCTGCATCCGGATCCGTAGGTAGTCCTGGTGGAGCTTTTCCCGGATCTGGGTCAGCTGGCGGTCCCGGCGGTGCTTTGTCTGGATCTAGCAGTGGTGGTGCCTACAAGGGATCTGGCAAAGCTGGCGGTGCTGATGGATTGCCCAGTGGTGGTGACGGTGCTGGCCGCTACAGGCTTGATAGTAGCGGTGCTGTCAAGTGAGTGCATAACATTTTCATGGTATTTTTAACTACAGATTGTATCTACAAAACAGCAAGTTGTACTGTTTTAGAATTAAGAATTTTCAAAAATAACCGACGGCTAGTTTTGAAGCTGTAAGGTGGGTCCTCAATTCAGATGTCTGAAATGAGGAGCCACCTTAAACGTCCTGTAAGTTTTTAAGGGTTTTACTACAAGTTCCAGGATCGGGCCTACAAAATTGGATAATTTACTGCACACAAGAGTAGCACCCGCGTTGAAATATGAGACATGACTCCTGAATCGATACGGACACTTTCGAGTTATTGGATATTTTATAACCATTACATGTTGTATTGTTTAGCGGTGACCGTGGTGACCGCAGTGGTTCCGGTCGTGCATACCCCGGATCTAAGTCAGCTGGCGGTCCCGGCGGTGCTTTGACTGGATCTAGCAGTGGTGGTGCCCACAAGGGATCTGGCAAAGCTGGCGGTGCTGATGGATTCCCCAGCGGTGGTGGCGGTGCTGGCCGCTACAGGCCTGATAGTAGCGGTGCTGTCAAGTAAGTGCATAACATATTCATCGTATTTTTAACTACAGATTGTAACTACAAAACAGCAAGTTCTACTGTTTTAGAATTTAGAATTTTCAAAAATAACCGACGGCTAGTTTTTAAGCTGTACGGTGGGTCCTCAATTCAGATGTCTGAAATGAGGAGCCACCTTAAACGTCCTGTAAGTTTTTAAGGATTTTACTACAAGTTCCAGGATCGGGCCTACAAAATTGGATAATTTACTACTAAACAAGGGTAGTACCCACGTTGTGAAATATGAGATATGACTCCTGAATCCATACGGACACTTTCGAGTTATTGGATATTTTATAACCATTACATGTTGTATTGTTTAGCGGTGACGGTGGTAACCGCGGTGGTTTCGGTCGTGCATACCCCGGATCTGGGTCAGCTGGCGGTTCTGGCGGTGCTTTGTCTGGATCTAGCAGTGGTGGTGCCCACAAGGGATCTGGCAAAGCTAGCGGTGCTGATGGATTCCCCAGCGGTGGTGGCGGTGCTGGCCGCTACAGGCCTGATAGTAGCGGTGCTGTCAAGTGAGTGCATAACATTTTCATGGTATTTTTAACTACAGATTGTAACTACAAAACAGCAAGTTGTACTGTTTTAGAATTTAGAATTTTCAAAAATTACCGCCGGCTAGTTTTAAAGCTGTAAGGTGGCTCCTCAATTCAGATGTCTGAAAGGAGGAGCCACCTTAAACGTCCTGTAGGTTTTTAAGGATTTTACTACAAATTCCAGGATCGGGCCTACAAAATTGGATAATTTACTACTAAACAAGGGTAGTACCCGCGTTGTGAAATATGCGACATGACTCCTGAATCCTTACGGACACTTTAGAGTTATTGGATATTTTATAACCATTACATGTTGTTTAGCGGTGACCGTGGTGACCGCAGTGGTTCCGGTCGTGCATACCCCGGATCTGGGTCAGCTGGCGGTCCCGGCGGTGCTTTGTCTGGATCTAGCAGTGGTGGTGCCCACAAGGGATCTGGCAAAGCTGGCGGTGCTGATGGATTCCCCAGCGGTGGTGACGGTTCTGGCCGCTACAGGCTTGATAGTAGCGGTGCTGTCAAGTGAGTGTATAATATTTTCATGGTATTTTTAACTACAGATTGTAACTACAAAACAGCAAGTGGTACTGTTTTAGAATTTAGAATTTTCAAAAATAACCAATGGCTAGTTTTGAAGCTGTAAGTTGGCTCCTCAAATCAGACATCTGAATTGAGGAGCCACCTTAAACGTCCTGTAAGTTTTTAAGGATTTTACTACAAATTCCAGGATCGGGCCTACAAAATTGAATAATTTACTACTAAACAAGGGTAGTACCCGCGTTGTGAAATATGCGACATGACTCCTGAATCCATACGGACACTTTCGAGTTATTGGATATTTTATAACCATTACATGTTGTATTGTTTAGCGGTGACCGTGGGGACCGCAGTGGTTCCGGTCGTGCATACCCCGGATCTGGGTCAGCTAGCGGTTCCGGCGGTGCTTTGTCTGGATCTAGCAGTGGTGGTGCCCACAAGGGATCTGGCAAAGCTGGCGGTGCTGATGGATTCCCCAGTGGTGGTGGCGGTGCTGGCCGCTACAGGCCTGATAGTAGCGGTGCTGTCAAGTGAGTGCATAACATTTTCATGGTATTTTTAACTACAGATTGTAACTACAAAACAGCAAGTTCTACTGTTTTAGAATTTAGAATTTTCAAAAATAACCGACGGCTAGTTTTTAAGCTGTACACGGTGGGTCCTCAATTCAGATGTCTGAAATGAGGAGCCACCTTAAACGTCCTGTAAGTTTTTAAGGGTTTTACTACAAGTTCCAGGATCGGGCCTACAAAATTGGATAATTTACTGCACACAAGAGTAGCACCCGCGTTGAAATATGAGACATGACTCCTGAATCGATACGGACACTTTCGAGTTATTGGATATTTTATAACCATTACATGTTGTATTGTTTAGCGGTGACCGTGGTGACCGCAGTGGTTCCGGTCGTGCATACCCCGGATCTAAGTCAGCTGGCGGTCCCGGCGGTGCTTTGACTGGATCTAGCAGTGGTGGTGCCCACAAGGGATCTGGCAAAGCTGGCGGTGCTGATGGATTCCCCAGCGGTGGTGGCGGTGCTGGCCGCTACAGGCCTGATAGTAGCGGTGCTGTCAAGTGAGTGCATAACATATTCATCGTATTTTTAACTACAGATTGTAACTACAAAACAGCAAGTTCTACTGTTTTAGAATTTAGAATTTTCAAAAATAACCGACGGCTAGTTTTTAAGCTGTACGGTGGGTCCTCAATTCAGATGTCTGAAATGAGGAGCCACCTTAAACGTCCTGTAAGTTTTTAAGGATTTTACTACAAGTTCCAGGATCGGGCCTACAAAATTGGATAATTTACTACTAAACAAGGGTAGTATCCACGTTGTGAAATATGAGATATGACTCCTGAATCCATACGGACACTTTCGAGTTATTGGATATTTTATAACCATTACATGTTGTATTGTTTAGCGGTGACGGTGGTAACCGCGGTGGTTTCGGTCGTGCATACCCCGGATCTGGGTCAGCTGGCGGTTCTGGCGGTGCTTTGTCTGGATCTAGCAGTGGTGGTGCCCACAAGGGATCTGGCAAAGCTGGCGGTGCTGATGGATTCCCCAGCGGTGGTGGCGGTGCTGGCCGCTACAGGCCTGATAGTAGCGGTGCTGTCAAGTGAGTGCATAACATTTTCATGGTATTTTTAACTACAGATTGTAACTACAAAACAGCAAGTTGTACTGTTTTAGAATTTAGAATTTTCAAAAATTACCGCCGGCTAGTTTTAAAGCTGTAAGGTGGCTCCTCAATTCAGATGTCTGAAAGGAGGAGCCACCTTAAACGTCCTGTAGGTTTTTAAGGATTTTACTACAAATTCCAGGATCGGGCCTACAAAATTGGATAATTTACTACTAAACAAGGGTAGTACCCGCGTTGTGAAATATGCGACATGACTCCTGAATCCTTACGGACACTTTAGAGTTATTGGATATTTTATAACCATTACATGTTGTTTAGCGGTGACCGTGGTGACCGCAGTGGTTCCGGTCGTGCATACCCCGGATCTGGGTCAGCTGGCGGTCCCGGCGGTGCTTTGTCTGGATCTAGCAGTGGTGGTGCCCACAAGGGATCTGGCAAAGCTGGCGGTGCTGATGGATTCCCCAGCGGTGGTGACGGTTCTGGCCGCTACAGGCTTGATAGTAGCGGTGCTGTCAAGTGAGTGTATAATATTTTCATGGTATTTTTAACTACAGATTGTAACTACAAAACAGCAAGTGGTACTGTTTTAGAATTTAGAATTTTCAAAAATAACCAATGGCTAGTTTTGAAGCTGTAAGTTGGCTCCTCAAATCAGACATCTGAATTGAGGAGCCACCTTAAACGTCCTGTAAGTTTTTAAGGATTTTACTACAAATTCCAGGATCGGGCCTACAAAATTGAATAATTTACTACTAAACAAGGGTAGTACCCGCGTTGTGAAATATGCGACATGACTCCTGAATCCATACGGACACTTTCGAGTTATTGGATATTTTATAACCATTACATGTTGTATTGTTTAGCGGTGACCGTGGGGACCGCAGTGGTTCCGGTCGTGCATACCCCGGATCTGGGTCAGCTAGCGGTTCCGGCGGTGCTTTGTCTGGATCTAGCAGTGGTGGTGCCCACAAGGGATCTGGCAAAGCTGGCGGTGCTGATGGATTCCCCAGTGGTGGTGGCGGTGCTGGCCGCTACAGGCCTGATAGTAGCGGTGCTGTCAAGTGAGTGCATAACATTTTCATGGTATTTTTAACTACAGATTGTAACTACAAAACAGCAAGTTGTACTGTTTTAAAATTTAGACTTTTCAAAAATAACCGATGGCTAGTTTTGAAGCTGTAAGGTGGCTCCTCAATTCAGATGTCTGAAATGAGAAGCCACCTTAAACGTCCCGCAGGCTTAGCACAAGGACCGTTTTGTCTACGGAAGAATAGACAAAAATGACGTTCCGTGTAGAAAGTACGACGGCAGCAAAGTAAAAAGAGTCACATTTTACGAAATTCACTCTTTTACATAATTCGACTCAGAATTCTTTGTTTTGTCATACGATTTTTTTCTGTTTGATTCTCAATTTTTACTGATATTAAGTCACGTATATAAGACAACTACAACAAAGTTTCTCAAAAGTGTCGAAATACCGTATTTTGGAAAAAAATATTATAGTAATATTGGCTTTCACCGTTTTCTTGGTAATGCCTTATTAACTAAATGATGTAAAATAGGAGAAGATAGCCTTATTCTTCTATTAATTATCACAGGTTTGCGTTCACAACGCTCTCCCGTAAAATCATGATTTTGTAGATAACCGTACTTAGATACCTTGTGGCCGTCGAGTAGAAAAATGCAAATTGTCTTCACTACCTTAGACAACTGTCAGTTGTCAGTGTGATTTTGACAGTTTGGTATAGAAACTTTCTTCTGAAATATTCTACATAATAAAGGACCTAGACAAAGATCGTTAGAAACGACAGACAAAATGACAGATTGCAGAAAGATTTCTACGGTGCGATGTCAAAAATGGAGAAACGAAATGTCACTTTGTATAGAAAGGGCTATGTCTATTCTTCGAAGAAATAGAAACCGTCACGCTAAGCCTGCAGTAAGTTTTATAGGGTTTTACTATAAATTCCAGGATCGGACGTACAATATTGGCTAATTAACTGCTAAATAATGGTAGTGGGCCCGCGTTTAAATATGAGACGTGGCTCCTCAATCCATACGGACACATACAGTTACTTATCAATCCGAGATAGTTTATAACCATGACTTAGTTATGGGTTTTAGACTCTGTTTTAGACTTTAGAATTTCAAAATAGTCGGCTCAAGTTACTGGAAAAATCCTTTTCAATGATATTTAAAACATATATCTTTATTTACCTACTATGTAGCAAAAGACCGATTATCCATAACTAATAGTAATCAAGAAAAAGATTGTATCATTCATCATACAGGTTATCAGTATATTATAGTATACGTGATCTATTTAATTATCAAATGATTGCACAGGTAGATCACGAATTAAAACAGGTGTTAATTAGATTTGTTTAAATATTTAACAGTTAATTATGACCCTTGAATATTTTTACGATGTTGGCCTCACTTAAATGAATATTCCACAGCGGTGACCTCGGCTCAGCGGGAGGCTTCTACGGTGACAAGTCCAGCGGTTCTGGAAGCAAACTCAGCGGATCTGGCAGCAGATTTAGCAGTGGCTTGACCAGCGGAGTTGGCGGCTTTATAACCAGCGGATCCGGCAGCGGTTCTGGCAAATACGGTTCCGGTAGTCTCTCAAGCGGCCTTTCTTCCGGCTCAGGCTCCTCAAGCTATGGAGCATACGGCAAAGGATCTGGCTCCGCTTCTGATTCTGGTAACGATTACAAATACAGTATCATCCGCCAGGAGACAAAAGTCTATCCCGACGGTTACCACTACCTCTATGAAACCGAGAACAAGATCCTCGCTGAGGAAGCCGGTAAAGTGGAGCAGATCGACAGCAAAAGGAACGGAATGAGGGCTAAGGGATTCTACGAGTATGAGGGCCCTGACGGTGTCACCTACAGGGTGGACTACACCGCTGATGAGAACGGTTTCATCCCCATGGGCGATCACATTCCAAAGTAAATCTAGTACACTGGTTCCTCATTCATTTTTGGGAGCATTAGGCTTTATGTATGCACCTAAACAATATACTACGCTGTACCTGTCCTGAATAAGTTTAATAATGACGATACTTGTTATTCGATTTGTTTTATTTATTTGACAAGTTTGTGATTAAAACTTTATAGAAGTGTCTGTCTATACAAATTTTGTCAAAATTTGAATTCAGTGTAATTTATGCATAATTACAATTGTGATGAAATTATCATCTCAATATCATCATTATATTTCCGCAAATATTTTAGGGCCGGTTTTCAGTAAACCGGATGCGGCTTAATATCACCGTAGAAATCTTTCTACATAAAAAAGGACATAGACAAAGATCGTTACAAACGAAAGACAAGATGCCAGATTGTAGAAGGATTTCTACGGTGAGATGTCAAAAACTGAGAAACGAAATGTCACTTTGTATGGAAAAAGAGCCGTGTCTATTCTTCGAAGAAATAGAGAACGTCATGCTAAGCCTGCTGACCTTTAGTTAGTAGGTGCAATCCATAAATGTGGTAAATATAACACTTTTGCATTGGATTAAACATCATAAACACGTACCTAAAACAACAAATATTTATTATTATATGATAGGTCATAATAACATTATAATACAAGGTAATCTGCAATTTGCATCAGACGGATTTATGTTAAAACCTTCAAAGATGCTGACCTGGCCTCGAATGTTTTATGTAGTTGCAGCATAATGACGTCAGCACAGGCTAAAAAAGCAAAAATTATAGTTGTTTCTTTCAGTGCCACAGTTTTAAATTCATACTGTCTTTTTAATAGTAGGTATGAACTAAGTAAATTTCAAAGACAGAATTAATTTAGTAAAAATTAGACAGTTTGAATTTCGCTGCTTTAATGACCATAATGTTTCAGTGTGTCACTCTTGGGTGCGACATCCACTTCTTGTCCACAATTTTTTTTCTACTATCTTATATCCGAAAATAATCACTTATAACTCTAGTGAACAGATACTTTATTAGTATTTGTTCACTAGAGTTATAAGTGATTATTTTCGGATAGAATAAAGGATAATATATTTATTTACATAACCAAATTACAACATGATTATTAACATTAACTAAATTAAATTAAAACTAAGTTAAGCTTAAAAAAGGCCCTCGGGGCATAGTACCGAGGATGCTGGCGGCATTTCCTCGCTGAATTGCAATGCTGATGCGTTGCGCGAGAAAGCCGCCAGCTTTTCGGTCACCAGTTACATCAACTAGACGTTTCGCGATTTCCGCAAATAACTTATGCGCACTGGGACCCCACGGACCGAGGGTCTCGACGCCAAAGGGCACAAAGTTGTACTCTTTGCCAAGGCCTCCATATTTAATAACTTTCAGATTTTCGGCATTTTCTGCCGCTGCACCCGCTTTAGAAGTAGTCCGTTGGAGGTGGGACGGTGCCAGTGTGTCTACACAGGTAGCGTCCCACACAAGCATCCGTCCCAAACTCCACGGGACCAAAGGCACACCATCAGGTCTTTTGCCATCATCTCTGACAATGCCAGTCGGCTCAAGAAGAGCAGGCACATTGATGCTGGCAAGAGACCGGCGGATTATGTCATTAAGGATAGAATATAGTTTCAACGTGCTTTTAACAAAACTATTTAAACTTGAATTTGCGCATAGAACATCTATTAAATCTAAAAAATATTAGTGGACATATCAAAAACAAAATTCATTAATACCTCTATCTATTAAATTCATGGATATTTTAAAAGGATTACTGATTTCTCTCTGGTTTGGGGCGGGTGAATAATATCCCATTTCGTCAGGCCGATGACCTTCAGTGATCTATTTGGGTTCGCACTTCCATGTAGACACTGCAGTTTCCATCCGTTTGGTACGATTTTTCAAAACCTTGGTGGTAGAAGGGTTATCTTTACGTCATAACCGAGTGGCCTGTGTTCTACAAAGCTTTTCGACTTTTAATTTTACATGAGGCTGGAAGATTGTACCTAGGTTTGTACCTACTAACAAAAATTTTTCGACTTTTCTATTTGTGCTTCACTGAGGATGCTGTGGGCCGGAGACTGTTTTATAGTTTTATAGTGCAGCCGGTTGGGATATGTCTGCTAGGGGAGTGATATGAAGATTCGAATGACGTTATAGCGACGCATGCTATTTCGAAAAATTTTACGAATGGTACGCCAGTTCGAAAACACTTTGAGTCGAAAACAGTTATATCGAATTACGTTGTCGCGAACACGCTGATTCAAAAAACTGTTTTAATGGTACGCTAGTACGAAAGTCTTGGTATCGAAATCCACTGTTGCGAATAGCATATTCCAACCTGAATTTGTCTGGGGATCGAACTCGCGACCCAGTGATTACCAAGAACTACCTACGCTACGATGATAAAACTGACACTGAGCTAGTTGTCTATACCACTAACTATAAATGATTACCTAATATTAGTAACGGGTGTTTAATTTTAATTAGAGGTTTGGTTTTTAAAATGAAATGAAACACGTAAAAATAAATGTTATTGCCATGGTATGACTTTGTTTACAATATATTCTTATGCCATTAGTGCTTAAACATGATTTCGGGCATATGGGCGCCACGGCTGGCTCGAATGAAGCATAATCGTGAAGTCCAATTTTCGACCACTTTATCGAGCAACTGGGGCCGTATATCGGCAATAACGGGGCGAGTGTTGACTTCAAAGTGTTCCAACGTCTGTGATGGTTTACCTGCGTAGACGAGTGATTTCACATATCCTTAAAGAAAGTAATCCATAGGTGTGAGATCACACGATCGTGGAGGCCAGTTCACAGGTCCATTACGCGAAATTATGCGCTGGTCAAATGTTTCCCGCAATAAATTGATAGTGTCGCGCGCTGTGCGGCGTATTGCACCATCTTGTTGAAACCAAAGCTCTGCCACATCAATACCATTCAACCGAGGAACAAAGAAATCGGCAATCATGGATCTATAGCGCTCCCCAATGACGGTAATATTCTGGCCGGCATCCCGATTACGCTTCATTCAAGTCAGCCGTGGCACCCATATGCCCGAAATCATGTTTAAGCACTAATGGCATAAGAATATCTTTTAAGCAAAGCCAATATCATGGCAATTAAATCTATTTTTATGTGTTTTATTTCATTTTAATAACCAGACCTCTAAAAAAAACACCCTTTACTTATCATCATGATTTAGCTATAATATATATCCCTAGCATGCTTCCCGTTTTGATAAGCTAATAATAATACAAATACCGCCGTATATCTACATTGACATCGCGGTGGGGCTTGCGCACTGCGAACTCTGGGTCTGTCTGCGGTATAAGAGTTTACTTTGCCGGAACAGGTCTAGGGTAAGGAGCCAGACCAAGAATGATACAGAAACCAGCAGGGCAGCATGTGGCGAGCTGTTGGGCAGAAGCGAACCAACGGACCCTATCTTCCGGGAGAACTCTTGTTCCTCATCTCTAGCTTGCTTTATTGGCCGGCTGGATTTGGAGATTCGCAAGATCAAACGTGCTCGGGGGAAGGAAGTATTCCAGTAAGTGCTGTTAGGGATCGTGACCATCTTCCGGGCTCTGGGATTGTTCTGATAGCCGTGGAATACCTCTCCACTCCTCAAGTACCTCAGGAAGTGTTGCTTCCTTGGCGCTACGTCTATGGCTATGTGGTAGCGACCGTTTTCGGGGCCCGTTATTGAGTGTGAAAGTCACCCCCTGCCATTTTATCGGTGTATTTTATATAAAACATTGGTCAGGCAGGGGCCATAGCCTTTCCATAGTCTAAGAAACCGATCCACTATAATCACCCAAACCCACAGCCCAGTTTGTTTTGTTCCCAAGTTCTGCAATAGTCCTGAATCAAACGGGGGCTGTCCTTGAGTGCAGTTGCATAGAGCAAACAGGGATCGTCGTTCGGAGCCTCATTCCATTACAATAGTCCAAGGAGGCTCTGCGAGTTGGCTTCGGCCGCTCGTACCACGTACGCCTTCCAAAGGCCCGGGACCCCATGGTCCCGAGATATGTAAGGACATACTAATACTGTAACTAATACTAATAAAATAACTGGCAACGCTGGCAATTAACAATCGTCTGATTTTTCATATCTCATAGTTACCTTATTTATTTATTTCCTCGGCCCCATTTAGTCTCACAAAGTGCGAAAAACATAATAAAACCTTTTGGTACAACAAAAAAAGACTATAAATAACAATAAAATGAAAAAACCAAACACATATCAAAACAGCAAGAATGACGACAGTCAATAAAACAATAATGATGATATGAAAACCGAGTAAATCGGAATATTGATAAGATCAGCTGCACGTAAAGCACGCCCACCACCTCAGGACTCTGCTCAGCAAAAAAAAATGAAAATGAAAATGCTATCGCAGCGATATTACAAAAGAAAAACACAATGTGCACTATAGAATTTATAAAAGCCTTGTCTATATTGAGTTGAATCTACCATTTTGTCATCAATATGACAATGTTGTTACTTTTGGTAATGAGTACCACCTACAATTTCGATTTATTGATTTCTTTGTTTATTACTACACTTATGGAAATTAAAAAACATACTTAAAATAATACTTCTCATTGCGCTTGTTTCCCAAACCCAATACAAAGATAAGGCTTTATCGGGGTCGCGAGTTCGATCCCCAGACAAATTCACAATGGAATATATGCTATTCGCAACAGTGGATTTCGATACAAAGACTTTCGTACTATTATAGCGTACCATTGAAACAGTTTTTAGTCATGAATATTTACTTGGTATAGTATTATATTATATTATTTTAATTATTAGGAATGTGAGGAATACGTAGGTCATTGCTTGTTTTTTTTTTTTGTCTCTTAGTTAGTTTTAATGATGGTCTGGTAGTTTGAGTACTTTATGCGGCCTACCCAAATGTCTTTTCTTTAGTATTGTTCGTCAAATCATTGAGCTCCTTATGTTTTGAGTTGAGCTGCATGATAACTGACAAATGCGTGCACTGACTGGACAGGTCCACTCAAATCTGTGTCGTTCTTTCCTCAAAAGACCATTTCGGACACCAACCTACATGGTCCTCAAATGATCTGACCAAGATTATGTCCACATTGACATTGATGAAATTTATTTATGCAATGACATGAATATTTACACTGTGTAGTATTATTTTATTTTAATTATTGTATATGTGAAGACTCTGTGGGTCATTGTTTAATTTTGTTTTATTCTCAGTTAGTTTTTAACATGGTCTGGTAGTTTGAGTATTTTTTGCGGCCTAGCCAAATGTCCTTTCTTTGGTATTGTTCGCTGAATCGTTGAGCTCCTTTAGTTCTGAGTTAAGCTGCACAACTACTGACAAATGCGTGCACTGACTGGACAGGTCCACTCAATCTGTGTGGTTCTTTCATCAAAGACCATTTCAGACACCAATCGACATGGTCTTCACATGATCTGACCAAGATTATGTCTGGACTTTAAAAGAAACTATGACCTCTGAGTTTGTTTCGGCCTTTCTTCTCAGAGTAGTCAGATAGGAAATGGACCTCATCTAGTTAAAACAAATATGTTTGACGTGTAAAAGTGTTTGTAAAAACCTACTTACAGAAAGAAAGTCATTTATCATTTATCACTATGCATCACCATCGTCACCGAGACCAATTAAGTCAATGTAGTTAAAATTGATCCAATTAGGTTTTCTAATTTCCCGAAAATCATATTTAATTAATTTATCGGTATTTGTGATTATAACGCCACCATTTCTGTATTTTTAAAGAATAACAAATAATAAACTTGCAATAAATACTTCCTGGGTTTTACAAAAGCTTAGCAAATAGATCGAAGCGCCCATTTTTACCCCCGAACTGTTTCAGGGAAAAAATAGGCGCTCATGTGACAAGGGCGTACCCAGCATTCTTTATGTGGGGCAGAAGTAAATCTGCGAGGGTTCTGGCTAAATCTAGCTAAAAGTTTATTTTCAAATTAATTTTGTGTTTCCAGAACCTTATTTTTTCTTTTTTGGGTGGGAAATCATCAAATTACTTCTCCCGCTCTGGCCGGAGCGGGAGGGTGTGTCAGACTCTTACTGACTAAAACCTACCCGTATTCCTTCCTGTTGCCTGTGTTGCCAGGGGCCTCGGTGACTCTTTAGTACCTTCCCGCGACCCCGGCAGCCATCGGCCCTAGGGCCGATGTCGTCATCTCTTTGAGGTGCGCGTGGAATACAACGCGCTGTCGACCCCGGCGTGGTCCTTACCGGACGGTGAGCTACCCATTGCTCACCGTCCGAAAGCCCGCGCCTACGGTGGCTGGAAATCCGCCCGAGATTCCCGACGCCCAGGGCGTCTCCTGCGGCGGTTAGGGGCGAGAGGGCGCGAAATTTTCCTTTCCCTCAACCGTTCCGCCTCCTCCTTCGCGAGCATTACTGCTTCGCAGAAGGAGGTGACGGCTGCCCATGCCCTCTCGCTCCGTATCATGGCCAGAACCAGGGCCGGACGCGAGAGATCTCTGCCGCCGATCGCTTCCACGAGGACACGGTGGTGTTCTGCCCGAGCCGGGCAGGCCTCCACGGTATGCTCCACCGTGTCCTCCGGGCGATCCACACAGTGGTGACACCCGGGCGTTTCCTTCCGGACTCTGTGCGGCTATCAAGCTCTTCACGAACCACCATCTTTCTTCATAGAAAAATCTAACACCAGTGGAAAGTTGGTCTTTTCCTGATATGTCAAAGCTCTCGTCTGCCAGGCACCATACCATAGGCACGTGCGTTCTTTACGTCAGCTGTGATATCGCCTCTAATGACATCCCCACATAGACCGATTATTTAATTTCGAATTTTCGGTGAAGTTTATGTGGCATTTTTTGCACCGCTTTCTATATAATGTTCTTTCATTATTTGGTCACCAGATTCACTTTAAGTTTTTTATGCTCTTCAAAAACACCTTCAAGGCTCCTTCAAACAGGCGCGACACGCGACGCGACACAAAGACACCGCGTGTAGCACTACAAGCGATGCCTTTGTGTCGTGTCGCGTGTCGCGCTTGTTTGTAAGAGTCTTCATGTTGTTCTTTGCCCTTCAGAGGTAGGTCGAGAGTCAGAACATAAAAGTCAATACTGTTGATGCGACGACTTTCTTGTTGGCTTCTATTTATTTTTGGTGGGCAGACATCAGCTGGACATCAGGCATATTTTCAACAAAACGTTTCGCAGCTGTAGCCGATTATTTATGGCATTGAGATGAAGCGTGAGTTCGCAAATTCGTGGATATCTTAAAAGCGAGTAAAAGGCCTCACCATAAACGAACCTTGTGTATTAATTATTGTTGGTGGAAACAACAGACAGTAAATGCACAACTTTATGAAATAAATTCAGGAAGTAATGTCTACTCAAAGCATAAACGATATCACTTTCAATAAACTACTTACTTAAGATATTTTCATGATGTTTTTTTTTTCGTTTGAACAGACTATTTTACTGTCTATTATTCTATCTGTGATTTTTTTCAAATATTCATATACTCGTTACTAAAAATTAATATTCCCTATGAAAGCAAACGGCGGCGCAGCGTAAGCGCAACGCGCATTTGTATGGCCAAGGTCAACGACGATTACCCGACCCTTAAATGCTTAGCGTCTTTAGCAAGCGTATTAAAATGACGGGATTCTCGAGTGGTAAAGGAGGTCAAATTCCTACTGGGATTAAAATACGAACTTTACGTCCTACGAATGCGCGCTCGTTTCATCAATACGGCATCGTTTCGCGGGGTAATTTTGAATTTTACCAAATTAATTGTTAATTTTGTTACTTGATAAACCAACATTTTCAGCTTCGAGTCGGGGACCAGGGTGGGGCACGTACCCCACCTTGCGCGACCCTGGGTACGCCCATGTCATGTAGGTAGATTTAAAAACAGAAACTTAATTGACAAAG
This sequence comes from Atethmia centrago, assembly GCA_905333075.3. NCBI lineage: Eukaryota > Metazoa > Arthropoda > Insecta > Lepidoptera > Noctuidae > Atethmia > Atethmia centrago. Next base: position 19,693,875 of record HG995374.1, on the reverse strand, counting down.
TCAAAAAGCGACAACTACCCGTATTTCTTTGTAATAACAATAAATAATTGACATACTCGTAGTTACAATTTGCATCATCTCCGATTAATTAAGTAAGGTTTTTTTGCGTAAACAGTAGTTCTAAGCAACCATTCATTATAACTGTACGGCTAGTAATAGCCGATTACGAAATCTAATTAGGCTATTATGGTATATTAAGGTTTCTTTTTACTTGAACGAGTTTTCATTCATGTTCGAAGAAACTTCTCATCGTTTATTAATGAAGAAACCTATTTTTTAATTGATTTAAAGTTTTATTGAGAATGTCAAGACTGCGGCATAGAAAATTCGACTTGTTCGTCAACTGGCGATGATAGAGCAGTGTAATAAGTTCGGGTGGGTACTTCATAAGACCTGCAATCCTGCCACTAATGCATCCATTGAAAAATGCTCATTTGTTTTATCCGATCTCAATACCATATAGGTAGAAGGGCGTAACATAGGAAAGTATCTCACCAAATTACTTCAGTAAGTACAGTCAGCAACCAAAGTCGATTAAAACTTACTTTTACATAAGTATTATCATCTAAATTGATACAAAATAATTCGATACATTTCATGGTTTTCAGCATTTGATGTAGCTAAGAGTTAATACTCCTGAAATTTATCGGTTCAGATTGTTTGCTAATTAATTAAGATTGTAAAAACTGAAGTATTAATCGACTTTTGTGGCTAACCGTATGTTTTTTGGAAGTATATTTCAAAATTCTGCCAAAGACAAAACATACGTGGGCCGACTTGACAGACATGACGATATCCATTACTGCTCATCATTTTATAATAGGTAGGTACCTACCTATGTAGGTATTAGGTACCTATTATAAAATGATGATGTTTCTCATATGAGAAACATTGTTTTTGTTGAATCTAAAATAGTTTTATGTGTGTAGCAAAACAACCAGTTTGGAGACAAGAAAGTCCGAAACGAAATCGCCGTAGGCAAACAGCCTGAAACAGAAGAACATGCATTGTACCGATAAATTAAAAAACACGTAGGAAAATCACGGGTGTAACGAACGGGGAGACTAATCTCAAATCGTGCAAAATAAAAACAATGTCAATCTCCCTATATTCTTAGATCGGCCCTCGTGATGTTGTCTCGGCACGCTTGCTGCCTTCATCGAGGCGTGTTCCGAAGCTACTGGCATCCGAATGATTGCTGTATCGAGCTTCCGAAAAGCTACTCAATAGCTAATCGCGGATTGCTACGGCCCAAAATAATCTACAAAATACAGTCACGGTGAAGGATAAACAAAACCTAAATACCTACCTTCTTTCATTATAAATTCATTGAATGTAACCCGCATGCATAGGTACCTACCTAGTCTCAAAATAATTGCGACCCGCATCGTAAAAAAAAGGATGTCTTACAATACCCAGCGTTTATTCAAAAGAGCGCGTCTTTGAAGTGGTGGCAGCGTGACGTCTAAAACGCACTTGTAGGTAACTGATACCATCTTTAATCTTCGCACCTTTTGCTGTGGTCCGGGGCTAGCCAAGCAGTTTATAAATGGGGGGCAGAGTCCGCTTTGTGAGCTGAAATGAGACTAGCGAGAGATAAGAATCTTGAAAGTGCTCCAAGACTGCGGTGAGCCGCACGACGGGACCTCAAGGGCACTGTGATCTATTGCGCTTTTCATTACGTCACACTTCCATATTTGTGAATCTCTTGGCAACTTCCTTTTTTATCAGAGTGCGCAACGCAAAGGAGAGTTATGTGTTTAGCAGCCAATGTATGTATGTATGTTTGTTCCTTTGTGGCACTCTAGAGACTGTCAGTATAATTATTATAATGTGCTAGAGACCAAACACGTGAGTCGATTTTGATGATCCTTACGTCAATCGATTTGTCATGTGAATGTCATTAAAGACATTACATTACAGTAATCAAAATTCAATATGGCGACAACAAAATAAAGTCGACGAACTATGTCCAGTGGGGTATCATTGAATAGGGTTTGAAAATCTTGAAAATCAGCCTTAGGGTTCTCTAATCATGCCTGCCGGGGTCGCGGGAAGGTACTTATGGGTCACCGAGGCCCCCGCAACACAGGCAACAGGAAGGAATACGGGTGGGTTTTAGTCAGTAAGAGTCTGACACACCCTCATGCTCCGCCCAGAGCGGGAGAAGTTATTTGATGATTTCCCACCCTCAAAAAAAAATAAAAAAGCGTTCTCTAATCATTTTTCATTTTGAATGACCATTTAGGAACTATAACGGTTTAAAGTTGGTTAGCGTGGTTTCTCACATACATTTTCAAAACTTATAATAAAACTGTGATAAAGTTCTTATAATTATAATCGTATAATAATAAGTCTTATTAATGTGAAAAACGATTATTATTAAAAAGTGTAAAATAAAAAAGTTATTTGAATAATCAATAAAAAATAAATAATTTAAAAAAATAGAAAATACGCCTGCGTTGTCAAAAAGTGAATTACAAAAATTTTACTACAAGATTAAAAACAAGCTAAATGATTTTAAACTGAATAGGTACCAATCTTTTCAGACCTGTAAAGAACTGTTCCAAGGAACCGTCCCCCGACTGCAATGAACAGATTGGTATTCAGTTCAAAATAGTTTAGCTTCTTTTTAATTTGTTAGTTCAATTTTTTTAATTCAATTTTTGACAAGGCAGGCGTGTTTTTTTTTATTTTATTTTTATTTTTTTTATTCTTTTTAGTGATAAAACGATATTTTTTATGGGATATTGAATAGTAGTATTGAGTAGTTTTCTATGGGATATTGAATAGTACCTACTGTTATATTTATTTTATTTCTTTTGTTATGTTATTATTGAACGAATGCATACTGACTACTGTTATATTAGTATTTTATTTATTTTATTGTTGAATTTTAAGAAGATGCCTCCGACTGCATTATGGTTATAGAAATAGGTCATCTTGTTTTATTCCATCTTTTTTTCAAGTTCACTTTTTACGCAGTCTTGGGGGGTGATTTTTCAAATTACTTTTTTTATTAAATTTTTATTTGTCTATCCAATCATGTATTCATTCATTCTATATTTGTTCAAGTTCAAGTGTCGCCACATTTTCCCCACTCCAAAAGCACACACAAAAACAAAAGAAATAGATACGGCACACATGATGCTTTTTTCGCATGCACACAAGAAAATATGCGTAACACATTAAAATGTGTGCCTATACACTTGCTCAAAAGGGGCGGGCATTAGAAAGTATAGATACAAACACTGAACGCACACATGCATCTTTAGCCTCAACTAGGGAAGAGGGGTTGGTATAAATATTTAATCGATAAAAATATCGATGAAAACCGACTGCAAAAAAGAGGTGTTTTTTGGGCGTGTTTTGTATTGTCTAGAATAGATACTTTGAGAGAGGCTAACCAAAGACTACGAGAGAGTTTTGTATATTGTGAAGAATTTGTGAAAGGAAGATAGTACAGAGTCTAATTTGGGACAAAGTACGCAAAGACGTCTGATCGTCTGTAAATATTTAAAATATTACCTATATAATTAAAAAAAAACAGAATAATAGACATTTAAGTTTTTTCTGTAGAAAAACGATGATAATACAAATAATCTTGTACTAATACCATTACAAGATTACCGCAACCACGTTTACTTGAAATCTCAAATCAGTAATCTCTGGCTGCTCAATTTAAGTATCATCATCATCATCTGCCTAGCCTTTTCAATTTAAGTATATAAATAGGAATTTATGAACATATTCTTTTTCTGTTTTTCGATGTGGTATATTATAATTTATAAACACCAATAAAACCAAGTCAAGTAAAAATATAGGTATTACATTTGTTTGCAAATGACATTTAAGTATATCAGTTTCTTCAGATTATCTCTTACTTAAAATTCAAATTAGGTATTCAAATATCGAGCATAAAATAACAATTCAAATAGACCGGTACCTACCAATTGAACATAAGAAGACATTATTGACCTGTGAAATGCCAATGTGTTTATGTGTGTGAATACACACATCAAAAAAGTCTAAGCAACATGTACGGTTATGAACTATTGAACGATTTTTACAATTGTAATATATTTATATAATAACTAAGCATTTTTTTATGCATTAATGACTAAAGCAACAAAATCCTTCATTCAGTTGTTTATTTAAATACAATAATTAACAATGTGTGTACCGTAACATACCGTCGCCTTAATTCTAATAGAGCGTATCTCAGAAATGACAATTGTTCAGGAGGGTTAAAAACTGTTTTTATTATATTAATTCTTTGACAACACTATAATGATGTTCTAAACCAACTATCAAAATATATCTACTAATATATCTTATTTTTAAGTTGTAATAAATTTTGCTTGTCCAAGAAGCTCAATACCTGAGTTACGCTTTATTAGCATGATTAATTTATTGAGATAATGTTTATTAACATAAAAAATTAAAGTCATTCTGTACTATTTTTTTATTTGTCTTCAATTAAGATAGCTTAGTAATTTGATTAGCAATAATGGCACTTTCATTAAAATTAGGAATGATTGAAAAGTATCAAACAAAAATAAACTTCTATCAATACAATTAAAAAAACAATCGAAAATAAAATTCTTAGTAGAAGCGCTTTTCCTGAAATAAAACGCATATTAAATACTTACCTTATTTGAAGCTTACTATTTGAGATAGGCTCTCTCTGTTTTCCGGTTATTTATGTCCTTCTCCTTCACTTCTATACATCCGTCTCGCTCGCACACTCCCCACCAGGCAGGCCCGAGCGCAGTCGAGAGGCTCGAAAGCGTTCACGAATAATTGAGTCGAAAATACCAGGCAGAAATTAATTGTAAGCTTCAAATAAGGTAAGTATTTAATATGCGTTTTATTTCAGGAAAAACGCTTATATTAAATCCATGACCGTTATTTGAAGCTTACTATTTGAGACGTGTTTGTTGTCGCCTGGTGGTGGGACGTCAATGTGAAGTAAGTTTGATTGACTTCAGGAAAATAATCTATACCTATGGATTAAGCGATAGATATCCATTATTTGGAAGATAATATATTATTATATTAAACAGCTTTGGAGTGTGCAAGAAATAAATAAAACAAAAATCAATCATTAATAATTCTGTAATCACAACAGTCGCTCTATTAGTATAATCAGTGTTCCAAAAGATTAATACAAATTAAAAATTTAATCAGCTGGGTTGAACATTCTAGTAATGCTGTTGCTAGCAGAGGCTGGCAGTATCTCTCGTCTGTAGAAGCGTGTGAAAGTCTCTTTGGACTTCCAATTTCCTCTGGACAATATTTCATCCAGAGGTAAGTTATCAGACCAATTTTTTGAAGATACTGCTGATCGTAGACTTCCCGGTGTAGCGGGTATACCAGCCTCTGTTAGTACAGTTTTAACCCATCCCGCAGTCACAGTGCGAGAGGCCGCCTTTGCTTGTCCTCTGATATTTATAAATAAGTTTAGACAATTACTGGAATCTCTTCTATCTTTAAGAAGATCAATTAATTTTCTGACCCAAAACACACGATCCAGATTTTTATTGCTTGTGTTAGGAAGTAACTTCCATTCCGATTGCCTATGAGTGTCACTATCGGTTTTAGAGCCAAATATTGGCTTTAAAATAATATTACTGCGTCATCGATGCAATGCTCTGAGTCCACTAGCAGCAATGTCAGATCGTGAACTCGTCTGCCTGAGCACAGTAGGAGTGTTGCTGTATGTCGAGAAGTGGCAAAAGGGTTATTCTCATCTACAGTGTTTTAACTTAAAAAGGAGGTCAGTGCATCTATATCCCATACAGGAGGCTTATGGGCGATAGGCTTTTTTAAAGCAATAGACTTTAGGACGTGTTTTACTAATGTGTGCGAACTTATTCGTCCAGCATCTTCGGCATTGCATAGAGTAGCCACCACCGATTTGTGAAGCACAATAGTGTTATAAGAAAACTTGTCGACTAGATGTAAGTCCGCTAGATATCTAGCAACGATGGGCCCTGTTGGGTGAAAAGGATCCAAATTATATTTTTCAGACCAAGATACCCATCGATCCCACGCGATCTTATAGGTTTTAAGAGTCGAAGTACGCCACAACTCCTCGACCACCCCCACACTTCCACACTTCGAGCGCCATCTCTTGAACCTTGGGGGGTGGCAGACCGGTCGTGGTGTCTATTAGATTCTCTCTGAGATTGGTGATCGACCACGGAGCTGCTACTGCCCGAGCTTTGAGATCGGCCCGCCAGAACACCCGACTCCACCGGGGGACAATTTAAAGGTACAGCCCGGTCGCCGAGTTGAGGTGGGCCAGCACCTTGGGTATCAGGTATGGTGGTGGGAATATCCACGCAAGGTGGTAGTTCCACTGCCGGGAAAAGGCATTGTGGAATATTGCTTGGGTATCTGTTAAATCCAGAGACACGTAGTTGGCTACCACGTTTGCTCGACTGGATGCAAACAGATCTACTACCGGAGTGCCAAACTTGTGAAATACCTTTTCCGTGCAAGCGGGCAGAAGATGCCATTCTGGTACTAGCTTGTGTCTGGAGAGGTGATCCGCATGTCCGTGGTAAATGTCGGGTATATAATTGACTGTCAGATTTATTTGATGACAATCTAGTAAGCGGAACACTCTGTACGTTACTTCCATCAGAGGTGGCGATCTCGTGCCGCCCTCGTTCCGCAAGTGGGCAACAACTGTTCGATTGTCGCACTGGAACAGAGCAGTGGACTTGCACAGTAGAGGACCGTGGGTTTCGAGCACCTTTAAGATTGCCAGCATCTCTTTTAGGTTGCAATGTAGGTGTTGTTCTTGAGCAGTCCACACACCTGACACTGCGTAACCGTCCACCTGAGCTCCCCAAGCCAGATCGGAGGCGTCTGTGGTCACAAAGTGTGTTGGTGGTGGTAGATGGATTGCAGATGTTTGGTGGCAGTTGTGAAGCCACCACTGAAGATCTTCTAGGACTTCGTCTGGTAAGTGGATCTCCTTCCTGACTGGCATTTTTAGAGATGCATTTAGGAAACTGAGCAGAAACCGGTGATGTAGTCTGCCCTGTGGCACCACAAAACTTGCAAAGTTTAGAAGGCCCACTAGGCTTAGCAATTCTTGCAGGCAAGCCTTGCCCAAGTTTAGCCTTGCAGAGACTTTGTGGATAAGATTTCTGACCTTGTCTTGCGGCAGAGATTTTTTGTTGGCCCAAGGATCCCACTGAACTCCCAGATACACAAGACTCTTCTGTGGGGATACAATGGATTTCTTTAGATTTACTTGCCACCCTAGATATTCTAGACGGTTCAGGAGAGTACGAACATGAGTTTGCAGTGTCCTTGTCCTGGTGAACTACCAGGAAGTCGTCTAGGTAAACAATTATGCGCAGATTCTGTTCTCGCAATGTTTGAGCGACCCAGTTGCTCAGAGAAGCAAACACCTTCGGTGCTGTGCTGAGGCTGAAAGGTAAGCAGGTCATTTCTAATCATTTACCAAGGGGAGCTCCCTTGGTAAATGAGGCGCAAAAATCTTCTGTGTGCCCCCGGCACACAGAAGATTTTTGCGCCTCATTTATTTATATATTTATTTTATATATTTATTTATATTTATATATTTATTATTATATATTTATATTTATTATATATTTATTTATATATTTATTTTATATATTTATTTTATATTTATATATTTATTTATATATTTATATATATTTTTATTGGTAAATGGAAGTAAGCTTGCGAAAGGTCTACTTTGCAATGCCAGTCGCCTGGCTGGAGGAACTCCGGTATACGAGATACATTTATCAGGCTGAAAGGTTCCGTGATTACATAGTCGTTTAAGGCTCTTAAGTTGAATATTGGGCGGTCGGAGCCATCGCTCTTTGGCACAAGAAACATTGTCGACAAGAAGCTCGAGGAATGTCTCACTGCTTCTAATACACCTTGGTCTTTCATTTGACTGATGAGTGCCGACATCGATTCGTACTCCTGTGATGTAGGGCCCTTTACTCAAATGTGGCAACATTAGAGGTGGTTTTAGAAGAAAGGGTATGCGATACCCTGTTATTATGCGCAACAAAAAGTTTGGAGCTCCCATTTCCTCCCATCGATTGTAAAATAGTGCCAGCTGACCCGCCCTGAATTCCGTCGAGTCAGTACTTACGGTTTTTGTTCCCAGAGTTGTAGTCTGAGGAGACTCCGGGGCGTTTACGGTTTCCTTTCCCCTGACTCTGAGGTTTGTAGCTTTGGCGGCCACCCCGCGGGCGAAAGGAACCTCTGTTGTTGCTTGTAGGCGCCCTGCGACGGTCACTCTGGTTGCTCTGTCGCTGAGGACGTTCATGATAGCAGTCCTGCGAGGACTGGCGGTATTGATAATGTGGATGAGGCACAGAGGCGCAGCATCCATGGCTGGTACCCTGCGAGGGTCCATGATAGTGAGCCGACCCCTGCGGGGGGTGGCGTGCAGCTTTGCTTGGTCCTGCTTGCGAAGCAGAACCACTTGTAGGTTTAACTAAGGGCATGAATGTCTTTTTAACCCCACCCATTTTTTCAAGGGCAGCGGTAAACGATTCGCTTTCGAAATGGATTTTCGTTGGATGGTGGAATCTTGCGTAACGTTGCCTTTATTAAAGGATCACGAACGGGATTATATATTCCATCTCGGCGCATTTGTATAACTTCAGCCCTGTGTCCACAGATAAGCTGCAACAAATCTGAAGATGCTTTGTGGAAATCACCTTTAGAAAAAATCTCCGTGATCTTATCCTGCAAGCTATTAAAATTTAAACACTGTTCTGCGTGAGCCCAGGATAGTAGTTCTGACAAAGTAGATGATAATGCCTGCCTTTGTTCCAGCGCACAAAATGTAAGAGCTGCGTAAGCCTTATCAGCATAAGCCAAATGGCGCAACTGATCATATTCACGAATCTCCTCATTAGCTTCTAGGTCAATAAAACCAGGCGTATGGCAATATGATTTCTGTACCTCAGAGTACCTAACGTCACTCCATTCACTTTTATTAAAATATTGTATATCCTGAAGGGCTTTCAATAAATTATCGGGTGCTTTAGGAACCGCAGGCTCTTTCAGTTTAGTTTCAATAACGAAATTGAACGGCAGTTGAACCTGAGCAGGCTCACTCGCGCACGCGTCACTACCATCATTGTACAAGATGCCACTAACACTGTCATCAATCAACAAGTCGTTGTCTATAACGGACGCGGGCTCCGCACCGCCACATGGCATTGATGAAGATAAAACAATTTGATTACGTAATGCACTCACCTCTCGCGATAACTTGTGCATCTGCCGCTTGTCTTTCCGTGATTTGCGACTATATTTCCCCCCTTTTGTGGTGACGGCCACGTTTCCTCTTTCGGTCCGAAGAGCTCGTGGAATCCGTGGAATCACTGGACGAAGAAGGGCTGCTACTAGATGATGAACTTCTAGCTGATCGTGCACGTTTCCGAGAACTGGACTGAGCCGGCTTTGGCACACGATCCCGTGATAAATCACGTCGCGACTCCTCAACACTCGCGTTCACACATGCACTATTTTTTTCCAAATCATCCATCCTAAAAGTAAAACACTTTTTAAAAGGTAGGTAGGTAATCTGTGAAGCACAAAAATTCACAACTAGAACACAGTATAATTATGACACTTTATACTGAGATTAGGAGAAAGAACATAGGTAAATGTTTCTAGAAACAAAAAGAAACCACGAAAAATGACGCTAATAATACGTTACATACCTGCGTAATCAATTTGAATTATCAACGTTAATATCAAATCGCCTTGAATACGAACGGTAATACCGTTAAAATATATAATTAACTCACGCGCAGGTGACTTTCAATTTACGGAGGTGAAAACAACCGTACTCGCCGGAAAACAAGACGCCAATGATTCGTGAACGCTTTCGAGCCTCTCGACTGCGCTCGGGCCTGCCTGGTGGGGAGTGTGCGAGCGAGACAGATGTATAGAAATGAAGGAGAAGGACATAAATAACCGGAAAACAGAGAGAGCCTATCTCAAATAGTAAGCTTCAAATAACGGTCATGGATTTAATATCTGAATAAAAAAATGCTAACATTAACTTTAACTCTCACTTATTTATATATTTACTAATATTTAATTAGTCGTTGCCATAAGCAAATTGTCGTAAGAAGAATGACAGTCTGTTGGCAAAATGTGTTTTAGATCTTGGAGGTCTTTCCATTTTCTTGGCTTCAGTGGTATTCTTCTTGTGTACATTGGATTAATCGTGTAGGTACCAAGCTTCCATCTGATGGGCAACTCTTGGAATTCATCCGAAAAATTAAGTTTAAATTTAATTTTTCCATTTGGGTCATATCGCAACTGCCGGATGTCGGTGACAGTTGGGTCACCAGCTTTTCTTCCAGGCCGAATGGAGGTGTATCGTTGCAGTACTGAAAAATCTTTGAAAAACTCATGGGATAGGTATTTTGCGTCATATTTAGGAGTTTTCTTCTTTGCATCTTTAGTAAGCTTAACATACTCATGAGGTAGATTTATGTCGGTTTTTTAAGTTTTATCTCAATAACGGAATCTACTGAGTCACACTCCAATTGGGTATGGTCCTTTTCCAAATATTTTTGTTGTGTTTACTATGTTTTCTTTCATAGCTAAGTTAAGAAGAGCATTAGCCATGATTGAGTTTCGATTTAGGCAGGGCCGGAATTAGGGCAGGGCAACAGGGGCACTGGCCCCGGGCCTCCACAAAGAAGGGGCCTCCACAATTAGATTTTTCATTGATTTTTATATGAATAAAATACTTCGTTTGTGTCCTTCAAAAAAAAAAAAGAGTCCACAATCATAACTTCGTAACGTACCTTCTATGAATTGTTTTTTTTTATCTGTTTCACAAATTTTTCGGGGCCTCCACTTCTTGTTTACCCCAGGGCCGCCACAACTTTAAATCCGTCCCTGGATTTAGGGCTTTACATTCATCACTGAAAATAACCAGTGGAATAGTTTTAGGAACCTTCTCTTGTATGTAGTCTACTAGACAAGAAGCGAAATTGGATGCTTGTAGCTCGCCTTCACATTCATGCCACCAATAACAGGTTACTTCGTGAGTTGCTAAGTTGTAAACTGTAAAATTATGACAACAAAGCTTTGTCTTATGATGAATTATGACAACAAAGCTTTGTCTTTGACTGCGCTAGCTTGAACTTTCGGGCAAACCTACCAAATGTGTCTTCAAATGCAATTTCAGGACCATTTTCAGTAGCAACACTAAGTAATGAACCCAAGTTCGACGCTTGATTATCAACTTCTAAAGGGCCTTCTTTTTGGGACTTAATGGCAGAATCAGATTCGGCTGCTATATTAATCGCATGGAGCAATTTGTTGTCTGGTTTGTGTACTAAAATGTTATCTAAAATTTTTTTCCGGCTCTGCGGTTTTTTCTTAGGATTCGTTACTTTTATTCCATTCTCTGCTAATATAATTCCTGGTCCTCATCATCTGATTGCAATAAATCCATTTTGATGATATTAACTGAAAGCAATGACAAAAATCCATGAAAATAGGTCGTATTTCAAAGGCAAACTATAAAATTTAAATTCGAATAGGCATTATCTCAAAAGGCACTTCTACGAGTAGTCGTAATTATTCTACTATCAGTGGTTTTCCACAAATGAAATATGTTTTAAACAGTAAACAAATGTCAAATAACAAAATAAAAACGATTTCATACCTTGGCAGCTTATAATTAACCATCACACATCACTTAAATCGGGGAGCAACCTGCGCGACGTCAACAAACTATGGCTTTTATCTCACTCTTTTTCGTACAAGCTTTGCAAAGTAAAGAAAGAGAAAGATGTACTTTGTCGCCTTTACCCATTACACAAAATGTCGGTTTGGTTCAAAAATGAGATACGACATATTAGAATTAAGGCGACAATACGTAGTATAAAATAAAGTTAAAACGAATTTTAACTTTTCATGTTTGTCAAAATTAAATAACGATTTTTTTGAATTATTTGTTAATTCAATACAAAGTGTGACTGCCTCTGTTGTTTAAAACTTGTCGGCAACATATTTTCATTGAATTTATAAGATTGTTTATCTGATCCTGCGGCAATCGGTCCCAATGGAATTTTAACAAGTCTTTCAGTTGTTGGGTTGTCCGTCCAGATTCTCTAGGACATGTCTCTGGAGCATGTCCCATGCGTGCTCGATGGGATTGAGGTCTGACGATTGTGAGATCGTCCTTGATAAGAGAATTCTGTGCCCGCTCTAGCTCAAGAAATTTCGTTTTTGGTATGCAGTAAGTAAGAATTGAGTGAGCCAGAGAGACATAGATTTCAGTTAACATAAAAACTCAAAGTCAAAGCACTTTTGAATTGTCAAGGAGAAATATAAAGCTAGTTGCCCATTCCAAAGCATAGTAGGTACCTGTGGAGAAGAACGGGCAAGAAACTCCATGGACACTCTTTTAAATTATATTGTTACTTAAAGATTTGTATAAATAATGTTGACTTTATAACTAAATGTGAGGTGTAAAAAATAAAAACGCAAAGCAGCATCCATAGTAGCAAAATAAACAAAAAAAAAACAATTTCAAAATAAAACAATTAAAAATAAGCCGAGGCAGCTAAGAGGTGGCCAGTCCCAAATGACGGCGCCCGTTCACGAGCATGACGCATGGGTCAGCACCACTCAGCTCAACCATTTTGAAGGGAGCTAAATGATCCAACACACGCGCCACCATCAGCGAGACATCCGAGTGAGCACGACATACTCTCAGCGCCAGGGCCCATTCAAGTCAATGACATATTAACCGGTAAATGCTCTATTATATTATATTATATTAAGGCTCTATTATACATAATACTCACACCTGTGCAATGCAAATACGTCTATTCTATAGTAATATGACAAAAATTGTTTGGCGAATAAACATCGTATCGTGTGCAGGTAGGTTTGTGAATTCTAGCACTAGTTGTAATAAAAACAACGTTGTTCAATTAATAGTATATTTATCTGTAAATAACTAAATCAAAACTAACATTTAGCAATAAATTGACTCAGGTAGTACTTGCCAGAAGAATACATATCATTCAAATCTTAGAAATTCCCCAGCGGCGTCCTGAGTCTATAATAAATCGAAAATACGTGAACATCAAAATATGTTAATTTTAACAATAAAACAATGCACCTACACATGCGAATAGTGTTAGAAAGCTAAACCGCACCTAAAAGTTAAGATTGAATGTCACATAATACTAGGATTTTGAATAAAGCTTTTAGTTTTACACGTGGCGGTCACAATAGTGAGATATTTAGGATTTTACATAATTTTAGATACATATTAGGTAACGACATACATACATTCGAAGATTGACTACAGACAAGATAAAGTATGCGTCGGTTTATACAAAGCATTGGATGTTGGTGTTATTCCTTACATTGTGCCGTTCACAACGGCGGTAACTATAAGCCAACTAAATCTATGCGCAGGGGCCGGAAGGTTGCAACCAAAACGACCTGATGACGATTAATTACATACATTTTATGTACTAAGGTGCAATTTACTTTAAATCTGGTGCCTAGTTACTAGACATTTACTCACTAACTACTAATATCTCATGTACAGTATCGTTAAGCGAAATTATTGTAATGGTAACAACCGCTCTTGCAAACGAAAAATTGTATGGAACTGTTAAGGCCAGTGTAATACACACTTATGACAAAATGACCGGACTTTCCGTCGGTTTTTGTTTGTATGTGTTACAGAAATACTTTACACATTTACAAGCTTTCATTTCTTTTGTCGATCATTTTAATCAATAAATCAATAAGAAATTCGGCTCAGAATTAAACAACTACTTATACAATCTCTTCACAATTTCTATCAAAAAGCACTTTTTATTTATTTATTTATTTATTTATAGCTCGTAATATCCGATACCGTCAGAACCAGTTAATCACATTAACTAATTGCTGCGGTAATAAGGAATACGTTCCGCCAATTACATTATTGATAAGTTAAATACGCTGGCCTTAACAGATTCGTTATACATTTGTTATGTGAATTAGTGATAAAGTATGATTTAAGTGGCAAAACACTACCGTATCACAAACGTAGGCGTAACGGGTTATAATCGGCGTCAACACCATACATTCCAGTGTTCATAAATATCCAACAAACTTCCATCAAAGATCGGTCATCATCTCTTCATATAACTAGCTACGCCCATAGACAATAAATATTATTATCTAATATATCTATCGCCCGCGAAATGCGTTTACTGCGCTACGTAATAAGATTACCAATTCTATATACGTATCCCAGACTAGCAAAAGAAACGTTTTAACTTCAAATCCGTTAACGACAAAAATATCGAATAAAGAATAATAAAAAAATAAAATCAATTTATGTACATGAACATAATACAACCAGCGTATTGCCGCTACTGAATTAATGTACCATTTTGTTTCTGAAGATAATTATTATTATCTAGTACGCAACATCTTACAGTGGAGACTACGTGAGACTATATTACGTGTTATATTGCTTTTACAATAAAAATAAATTATGTAGGTTCTACAGATCACGTATGCTACATTAAATAAATAAATAATAATTTATCTAACTAAACTACCTAAACATGAAGAGAATTACAACAAAATACTGAGAGTAAGGAGAAAAATATTTTTTTAAATATTATACAAAAATAAATTTCGTTCGACAAAAATAAATGAGCATGTCAAAGATCAACAAGACATTACGTTTCGAGATAGTTTTACATAGTTATTTAGATTCTATAACATTTGTTTTAATATGGCATAAATCTTGTTGTGTCTACTTTATTTCAACAGTATATCAGTTTACATTATGTGTGTATGTTGACGGCGTTTATCCATGAATGGCTACTATTTGAATTGTTTCTATGATTACACGGTGTGCTGGAGCATAAGCTAGCCATTCATATGGGATCGCCATCGCGACTTTCGTGTGTGGTTATCGTCGTTTATAGTGCGATGAACTCTTCGAGAAGATTCCTGAGCTCCTTATTGTGAGCTGCCTTGGAGCCGGTGGCGGGCGCGGCGGCAGTGGCGCGGCCGTGGTAACTGGAACAGAACAGAACAAAACATTGACATTGTATGGTTTGAGGTAAGTTCATGTGTTATAGTAGCAAAATAACATATAATAACAGTAATTATTCTTGTTTCTCCTTGCAGCTTGAGTTCCGCAAGTTAATAAAATTAAATATTTACAAGCATGAAACCTGAGCTTCATAGTGCCTTCGCATGTGTTGCTGATACGCCGCGTAGATGCTACGCAAACACGACGCTAATGCATAAATGTGACATTTTAGATACAATCACGTCTACGGAAAGTTAGCGTAGCGACATGCCTTAACGTCTGCGCGGCGTCAAAGCAACCTCAATGCTTACGCAGGGCATGCGCTCAGTAGACGTAGACCTTATTAATACTATACCAAAGTTAAAGCTAGATAAAAGTCGGATTGTATTCCAATAACTTCCAATCTTTACCAAGAGTGTTCATTACTTAGGAACCCTGTATGATTTGGGTAACCCAACCCAACTAACACTCACTAAATAAATAAAAAAAAAAAGATTTTGAACACATATTTAAGCAGTTTTTTGTTCCATTAAGCAGTTACAGACATACGAGGGCGGGTCAATAAGTCCGTGACTTTTGGAATAAAACACAGATTTTTTGATAAAAAAATAATTTTATTTTTCAACGTAGTCTCCCTTGAGCTCTATACACTTTGTCCAACGCTTCTCTAATTTTTTTATCCCTTCCAAAAAAAATGATTTGTCGAGGTCCTCAAAATAGGCCTTTGTTTGCGAGATGACTTCATCATTGGAGTCAAATCTTTTTCCACCAAGCCATTTCTTCAGGTTTGGGAACAAGAAGTAGTCGCTCGGAGCCAAATCTGGAGAATAGGGCGGATGAGGGAGCAATTCATAGCCCAATTCATGGATTTTTGCCATGGCAACTGCACATGTGTGCACCCTTGCATTGTCTTGGTGGAAAAGAACTTTTTTCTTGGCCAAATGAGGTCGGTTTTTTTTCAAATCGTCATTGAATCGGTCCAATAAATTGGCATAATATTCCCCATTGATTGTTCTTCCCTTTTGAAGGTAGTCAATGTGGATTATCCCGCGTGCATCCCAAAAAACAGTCGCCATAACTTTATTGGCTGACAAACCCACCTTGGCCTTCTTCGGCGCCGATTCACCCTTAGAAACCCACTGTTTTGACTGTTGTTTGGTCTCTGGTGTGTTGTGATGGATCCATGTTTCGTCCACGGTTACAAAACGGCGCAAAAACTCCTCCATATTGCGATTAAACAACGCCAAACCTTCCTGTGAAGTTGTTACACGATTGCGTTTGTGGTCGACTGTGAGCAAACGCGGCACCCATCTTGCGGAAAGCTTTCTCATGCCCAAGTGATCATTCAAAATTGAAACCACTGAGCCATGCGAGATCCCTACGGCTTCCACAATCTCTCGCACTTTCAATCTTCGGTCGGCCAACACCATATCGTGAATTTTTTCGATTGTTTCGGGTGTAGAGACCTCAACTGGGCGTCCAGGACGTTCGGCATCTTCAGTGCTTGTACGGCCACAACGAAATTCAGTAAACCACTTTTTTACCATTGAAATCGATGGTGCAGAGTCCCCATAGTATTTATCAAGCTTAGCCTTGGTCTCGGTAATGTTTTTTTTTCGCTAGAAATAATGCTTAATAAGCACACGAAATTCACTTTTTTCCATTTTCTCCTCAAATTAGTGAGTAGTCTGATAAAAATAGCTGTCAAACACAAACTAACTGACGCAGCAAGTTTAAATTTTGACAGGAGTCAACTGACAGATGCCTGTTGACAGGAGCAGTGTTGCTGTTTCAGTAAAGAGGTCAGAAATTCAAAAAGTCACGGACTTATTGACCCGCCCTCGTATTAAAAAGCATATGATTTTTGAGATTTTGAAGAAAACATGCATAAGTATTAATTATTATTTTATTTGATTAATTTATAGACATTTTAACCAGACTCAAGTCGAGTATTAAGTATTACGTCATCGTTACATGCACTGCACTATCACAGCGCAAAGCAGGTTTTACTGACTTGAGTTTAGTTATTTAGCATTATACTGAAGACAACATTGTACAGGTGTTTGACTACTATTAAAATGTGGAAAATTATGTTGTTTTTTTTAAGATTGGACAGAATATGATGTCATTCTATTATCGATAAAAGAGACCATCACTATTGCATGTGATATCAACGTTACTGTCTTAAATTTTATGTTGCCCTTTACAAAAGACAATAAATACCCCTGGTTATGTAAGTATTTTTCATAGTCAATTTAATTAAAAATAGTCAAACACCCTATTACAACTGCTTTTATTCGGGAATAAAATTATTCAGGCAGGTTTTATGAGATAGCAAGCAACATTAGTTACTTATGCAACTGTTGTATAATAAGGGGTATCAAAACACGAATGTGGGTTCATCACACGAGGCGAAGCAGAGTCTGATAATAGTATCACATGAGTGTTTTAATACCTAATTATGTACAGTTGCATACAAGACTATCTACACACATGATATTAATCCTCTATAAAAGGTTCTGAAACCATAGGGTGTTGTACAGTGTTGTAAGAACTACGTAAATTCATGGAAAGTTTCTGGTAATAATTGGTTAAAAATGTCTTTTGCTGAATTAAAAATATCAGGTGGTGTGTTATGAAATCTTGTATCACTGATTTTTGTAAACAACTAAGTAATAAATGTTTGCAAAACTAATATCGAACAAAAATGGCGGGATACGACGTGAATTCGGATAACCTAAGTTTTTTTTAGGTGGTAGGTAAACGCGCGTACATGACAATGTTCTTTTTTGAAAAGGAGTTGCATAATGTTTAGTACAACATTACAACACTCGTTTGGATGATATTATGGTTACTATGACACTGGTTGTTTTAATATTGGCAATAAACTAACTGTTTCAGAAACTTTTATAGATGATTTATAGCATAGGTGTAGATAAAGGATTTAATAGATTCGCGAAGAGAAGGATAGATGCGGAAAGGTACGGGAAGCCTTATGCCGTTATCTCACCTAATGGTGCGCGGCACTGTTTCATCGTCACCTGACACAGGCTTCTCTTCCCGCCCGAAAAGCTGGGAGAACCAGTTACCCTTTTGAGGCTTAACACTGCAACCAATAGCCAGTTAGATTTAGGCGTTACCCGCACGTGTTAAGGAAATATTGATTGCGCGAAAATGAATAAAATAGGGATCGGAAATGTTACCGAATGAACAGCCACTCATGCAAATTTAAAAACCATGCAAGCCACATTTTATAGTCTAACCGAAACTCAAGCTGCATTTTACAAATCCAGAATAATTAAAAATAATCTACTTAAAAAATACAATTTCGTGATTTTCTATCTTAACAAAGAATAGAAGAAATACAGAATTGTTAAGAAAAATCTTATTTAAAATACAATTCATGACTTTCTATCCTGAGAACGAATATAACAACGAATACAGAATAGTTAAAAAAAAAACTAATTTAAAAAAGTCTATTTCTTGATTTTTCTACACTTTTTTAATTATGCTTAATTTCGGAGTAAAATAGTTATTAAAAACAGAAAAACGTGCGGTGAGCTCACTCCAGCGCTTATCAATGAAACATATTTATAATATAGACTCTTATATAGACTTTTTTAGACTGTCCATAGTAGTAATTAGGCATATTACATCGGAATGTCTGACGTCAGGATTATGGATTTAAATTTCTGTTTGCAACAGACCGAATTTCATAGATGCCCTGCACGTGATTTTAGGCAACCCGTTAGAGTTGCCTAACCATAACGAATCAGCAAATCGTTGTCAACTTTAGTCTCGCGTTTAGGTGTTGCTGATATGTTTTTGTACTAGGTAGCTGCTTAATGTTTACGTATGAAATATAGATGTCGCTTAGTATTAGTGAAAACGGGCATTAGACTCGTAAAAACTTCATTAAAATTGATACATACGCAACGGTCTTTTGGTTCTGCAATAAGGTGCGGAACCTGGGCTCGACGTACTGCCAGTAGCCGGAGTTCTTGTGCTCTTCCTGGCTCCACACGATGGTCGCGTTCGGGTACTTGTCGATCTCGGCCCTGATCTGATCATACGGGAACGGCGAGATTTGCTCCACTCTGTAGAAAAAATAATGGAACCAATTATACCATGTTTATCAGTTGACATACTTCCACAATTTCCAGTGTTATTGCCATTTCGTACGACTGACCAGACCACCAGATACCAGATATGATATGAATTTACGGACAATTTAGTTGATAATCAATTTGCTAAGCAATAATTCTCCCTGAATTGGCATATTATGCCATATGTTTTCGATAGCAGAGCTATCGTCTGGCAATATAACACAAATATTGCAGCAATACTTACAATATTCGACTACAGTAAAAACGTGGCCTCTTTATAATTTAAACTGTGATCTAAAACAGAATCTTAGGTTACATTTGTTAAACTACGATTCTATTTTAGATCCCAGCGCAGATTCACAAGAATTACTTTTATTTTTTAGAGGCAATTACCTGACAATAGCAATCTCCTTCTCGAGTCCCTTCTCGCGCCTGTGCTTGAGCAGGTCGTAGTACACGCGGCCGGAACAGAACGAGATCTTGCGCACACCCTGGGGATTCTGAGTGGCAGGGCCATCTTCGGCAATCACTCTGAGAAAAAGGTAAAATAAACATCGATATATCAAACACGGACGGACCTTAGACCTACATTAAAAGTATTTCTAATCGACTTCTACACGGTGCAAGTTCTTGAACGACCTATTGATGTGTTTTATTTGAAGTGGGTAATCAAAACCATGTTTTAGACTCGAGCTAATCTTTCTTTCTTCTTTCTTAATCCTCGTCTTCTACTGTGTGATGGTCCTCAATCAGTACTCAAGGACTGAAGCTTGTCAACTACGAAAGTTATCACACATCATACGTGAGGCCATGTTCGGACGGGCATGCGGACGGTAAGCAATGGGTAGCTCGCCGTCCGATAAGGACCAGGCCCGGGTCAACGGCGCAACGTGTTTCACGCGCGCCTTAAAGAGATGTTATCACAAGTGTAGGGGTTCACTGGTCCGAAAGGGATACCGTGATCCCTGGCAACACAGCCAACGGAAAGACGGGTGGGTTTTAGTCAGTAAGAATCTGACACACCCTCCCGCTCCGCCCAGAGCGAGAGAAGTTATTTGAAAATTTCCTCCATACAAAAAACAAAAAACCATGTTCGGACGGACGTAAAAATATCGCTACGGGATTTGATCGCGCATTGGATTTTCAACTCTCGGTGTGGAGCCGAGCATTGAGAATCCAACAGACTGCACAGCACGTCAAAAAATCACACTGTTGGATTTTCAACTGTCGGAGCAGAGAAGAATGTTGAAATCCCAATGCGCGAAAAAAAATCGCCGCGGGAAAAAATCGCTCGTGCGAACCTAGACTAAATAATGTAGCAAGTCTCATATTCATGGTAAACCAAACTTGCGGACTATTGTTGCAACAACCTGTATATGTGTTGCTGGCAACATTGCATACTTTATTTATTTGTATAACATGTTGTTTTTATAGTTAACCTATGTTGTCCCACTGCTGGGCAAAGGTCTCCCCTATACTTTTCCAATTTTCGTTAGATTTTGGTCTCCCTGGGCGCCAATCAGTCAGGAATGAGTCCAATGGTCTGCGCCTGTATGAGGAATACTGGCGTGATGTTATGTTATCTTTTCCGAATAAGGCTTAAAAAAGAAAATAAAAATAATACTATTTATTCCAGCTTACCTCCTGAAGCACGATCCGTCCTTCATGTCATCGAAGGAGGACTTGGCCTCTGGGTGACGCAGCAGCGACTTGGGCGTCATGAGGATGAGCGGCTTGCGGAAGGGCAGCGCGATCTGCCGGCGCAGGATGTGAAAGTACGACGCGGGGTTCGAGCAGTTGGCCACGATCCAGTTGCAGTCGTGCAGTTGACGGACTGTGGGGAAATATGGCGTTACATTTTTGAAGTTATGGTTACCGTTTTTCACAAATTGTTTAACGGTCGTCGACAATATTAGGATGTAGGGGGACTACTCCCTAAGTACGAAATCCGTAGTTTTGGCCTAAGTAACGGGCGTTTCCTACACCGTATCACCTACGGATTAGTTTGGGGCCCGAACTAAGAATGAATGTCAACACGATTTGACAGTTGTCCTTACCCCGATGTGTTTATGTTCGAAAAAATTAATGAATCGGGTGTAGGGTTCGACGTATCGAACAACTTTCAGACGGACCTGTATCATCATTAACGGACTTGGAGTAGGGCCCCTGGTCCGCCCTGCCTCAAAAATACTAATCTAAACTAATGTCTAATCTAAAAAGGTAAAGTTGTATGTTTATATCTTTGTAAAAGGTAATCTCTGGAAAAACTTATCCAATTTCAACAATCCTTTTACTGATATAAAGCTGCCAAAGGATGTTTTATATAAAAAAAACGCGGTTAGTGTTATAAAATTTGATATCGAACGGACGGTGCACCGTCAACTTTCAACTGTTATCATTTATTTTTATATACACTCAGTGCTACATAGCTTAAACCTCTTTCAATACTCTATTGCAAAGAGAAGCGGCTCGGAGGATTTAAATACAAGCACAAGTGATTAAAAATATGCTGTCGCGCTAGGTGATACTGGTCCAAAGTGACTAACCAGAAAGCGAATCAGTATCGCTACGGAGCGCCACAGCGATATCGTTTGTTTATTTATTTATTTATTTAAAGAAACATGGAAGACTTACAGCTTAAAAACCATATAAAAAGGAAACCATAGTCGACAGGAAGCCAATTCACAAGTCTTCAATACAACAGTAACACGTAATGTATTGTTTAAAAGGTTACATATTTGACTAAAACTATTTGGTTTACATTATATTCTATCTGAATAGGCCTTTATCCTTTTACAGGGATCACCAGGCACCAAAGTAAACGTACGCCGACCTGCTGCTCGCTAGCAAGTTTATTTTTGATACAGAAATAATTGAAAATACAGCAAGTAACGGTCGTGATGGCCCAGTGGCCTCGCCTCTCATGCATAAGGTTGTGGGTTAAAATCCGGGAAAGTACCTAGTGTGACGTTTTCTATTCATAAGTACTGTTTTATCTTGGCTGTTCATAATTATACAATTGTAAGTCTAATCTATTATATGTAATGTAATGAAAATGTATAATGTAAGCTATTATAACTATAACTACACTAAATCATTAGGTAAGCCTGTGATGATAGTTGTATTTGTTTTAAACAAATAAATTATTAATAAATTATTAAATAAAGTATTATATTATATTACTTTAATTATTGTGAATGTGAGCACTATGTGGGTCATCTTTATTTATTTCGTTGTTTTTTTTTTTTTTTTTTCTCTTAGTTTTAATTATGGTCTGGCATTTTGAGTTCTTTATGCGGCCAAACCAATTGTCCTTTCCTTGGTATTGTTCGTCGAGTCGTTGAGCTCCTTAAGTTTTGAGTTGAGCTACACGATTACTGACAAATGCTTGCACTGACTGGACAGGTCCACTCAAATTTGTGTGGTTCTTTCCTCAAAAGACCATTTCAGACATAGATCTACATGGTCCTCACATGATCTGACCAAGATTATGTCTGGACTTTAAAAGAGACTTTGACCCTTGAGTTTGTTTCGCCATTTCTTCTCAGGGGTAGTCAGATAGGAAATGTCGACTCCATCTAGCTTATTTTTTATTAAGACGTGTAAAAGTGATTCTCATATCCTATTTACAGAATAAACAATTTCATTTCATTTCATTTCATTTCATTTCAAATAAATCTTGGACATTACTGACATCGGTGAAGAAAAACATTATATGGAAACCTGGACGTGTAGTTAATATAAGTCTGTAATCGCCAACCCGTCTTGAGCAAGCGTGGTGATAGATAGTCATGCCTTCTCTGTATCATTTGCCTTGTAGCGAGACAATAATAGGCTGGTATTATTATTATAATGTAAGGGTAAACTGACCTTCGTAGTCGGGGCTCTCGGGCGGCATGTAGTCAGGGTCGTCGGCGCACATCTGCAGGAACCTCTCGGGCCGGGCGGACGAGTGCTCGGGACCCTGAGAACAATTTTATAATCTTTAGAATCACAATAAGGGTCTCGTGGCTAAGTAATAACAGCCGCACGGGTCGATCGAAGGTTAAGCTACGCTTGCCGCGGTCGGTTCGTGGATTGGTGGCTATCCATTACATATCGAGAGCCCTCCATGCCTCGGAAAGCACATTAAGCCTTTGGTCCCTGTTGTCGTTACGGGTAGTTAGAAGCCCAAAGGTAGTTAGAAGCTTAGAAGCCCAAAAAGTCTGACAACCAGTATTACAAAGGGGTGTGGTGGTACTCTGAGAGTGGGTTGTGGAGGTCAGACAGGCAGTTGCTTCAAAATACCGGTTCTCAGCTGCATCCGCGACCATTCATATCATAATAAAATGAAGTTTCTAAGTTCTTTCAAGTTTTGTATATTGGCACCTTGTAGGTATTTTCTTAATATTCATGTAATTTGTTCACTTAATTGTGCTTTTGTGTGTTGTGCTATTTCTTTTGTGTTCACCAAATAAACGATTTATCTATCTACTTTTCACAGGCCAAACCTGTAGTGTGCATGGCCTCATAAGGTCGACTATACAGAACTGAACACTAGCATCACGGATGAGATCAACGTGTCGTATAGCTCAACGTGTCACATAGCTCAACGGGTCCTATAGCTCAACGTGTCGTATAGTTCAACGTATCGTATTGCTCAACGTGGCCTATAGCTCATCGTGTCGCATAGCTCAACGTGTCCGATAGCTCAACGTGGCCGATAGCTCAACGGTCGCATAGCTCAGCGTGTCGTATAGTTCCCGGCGGTATACTCACCATGCCCTCCATGCCGTGCGGCAGCAGCAGCACGAGGCCGGACTGGCGCACCCACTTGGCCTGCCCGCTGGCGATGAACTGATCAATGATGCACTGCGCGCAATTATTGAAGTCTCCGAACTGCGCCTCCCACAGGACCAGCGCGTTCGGGTTCGTTACGGAGTAGCCCACCTCGAAGCCGAGGACACCTGTGTTATAAATAATAGCAGTTTCAAAATTGGGTTTGCACTTCAATAACATTGTGAAGCTGGGACTATACTTGGGGTATTTGCCTAAACATTCGCGTTACACGTGCAATCTTACTACTAATATAAACGAGAAAGTTGGTGAAGATGGATGGATGTATGGATATTTGTTACTCTTTCACGTAAAAACGGGTTTTGATGAAACTTCACAGATTTATAGCTTATACATCAGAATAACACATCTTAATATTATAAATGCGTTTGTTTGTAACGCTAAAACCGCTGATCGGATTTGGATGAAATTTGGCACATGGGACCTGGGATGACCTGTGTTGGGACATAGGATACTTTTTATCCCGATATTCCCACGAGATCGAGACTTATGCGGGTGAAACCGCGGAACGCAGCTAGTAGTTTATAATTTATAAACACCACGCGAGCGAAGCCACGGGCAAAAGCTGGTATAAAGTATATACCCTATCTCTATTCAAATAAAGTTAATGTTGTATAAGCATCAAACGTGAACATTTTGGTGGGATAAAAACACGTTTTATTAAGAGGGGGCGCGGAGTCTGCTGAGCATAGGCACCGTGAGATGCGAACACCGTAGAAACGGTACGGTTCGGAGAAACGAACATTGAGTATCGGCGTATGCTCTCTCTCACTAGTAATCGATAGCAGCACGACTTATGACAACACTTGCAGAGGGAAGCCGGCTTTAGTAGACAACTTACCGTACTCCGACAGCGAGCTGTTGCACACGGTGTAGGGCGCCTGGTCGGGGTACAGGTGGCACAGCGAGCAGTACGTGGCCTTGTCCACCTTCTGGTGGTGCAGCACGTGATGCCTGCACACAAAACACACAAATTAATACTGAACTTATTGTATATTGTCAGGTCCAGTTTTAAAGTAATTCCTGCTTTGCAAAGCGTCTCTCTCACTCATACCTTTTTGACGTTCACTTTATAAACCTTCATATCGTCGGTGATATTCTGAAACCGCGGAACTAACAGTGTTTAAAACTGCGAAAGGTAGGTGCAGTGAATTTTACAGTAACGAGGAATAACGCAATATTTACTAAACCACTTGATTTTCTATTGTTTGAACTTTAAAATTGTGAAATTCCTCTTAATATTGTAGGCATTAGTTATGTAAAATATGTATTAATGAATTAGAAAATCCGAAATCTCGATTTTGCTACTTTTGTAAATACGCGGTTTTAAACACTGTTAGTTCCGCGGTTTTAGAATATCACCGACGATATGTCACATGACACCAGGATACCGCAGCCATTTTAAGAATTGGGGATTACACTAATACTTAACAAACTTGACAAGATTTAAGCTGAACGCACACTTGTCAGCATCTAACGCGCCGTACGTGCTGTACGCTCTATTAAAAAGGACAATGTCGTTAAGATACTGCACGTACGGTGCGGATGAAATGAGAAAGTTTCCATTAGAAAATAACAAATAATTCTAAAATGACAAATGTGCGTTCAGTTTAAGAGAGTCTGGAGTGCCATAATCAAGCCTAGACGTTTGTCGAACATAGTTACTTCTACGTGACATTAGCTCAGCGTATCGATTTACATAGGGTCTGCGAGACGTAAGAGTTCCAGAAAACGAAAAAACGCATACCTGTGTGAGAAAGTTCCTCTCTCCACATCCTCTCCTGACAATCTCACGTGGATGCCTTCCTTCAGCAGTGATCCGAAGGCCATCGCCTCTCCGAGAGCCCAGTCCACCTGTCTGTTCTCCACCATGGCCATGCGCGCCTTCAGGATACGAAGCAGACCTTTGTGGATCTCGAACTCAGCCGCGTTGGGGGGAGGGGACGAGAAACGTTTGCCGATGTGTACTAATGTTTCTTCTACTACGCCGGTAGAAGACATCTGTGGAGTTTATAAGGTTGTCAAATATTGTGAGCCTGTGGATTACTGACTACAAAGACGTGCGACGCGGCGTCTCCCACTATCTTGAAAATATGCCCTAAAGCTTGAATGTGCTCTAAAGCCTGGAGATGCCATTACGCCTTGGTTACTTAAGAAAGCGGTGTCGTCGTATAAAGCCGAAAAATGATGCTAATAAAACTTTAAAACAGGAAGCAATTAGCGGCTCTCGTTAAAGTAAAGTTAGCCAGTACCTAAGAAAACATGTAAAACTGTACAATTCGTAATCATCAGCAAGGTACTTCTTTATATTTTCAAAATCATCAAGTAGTTTAAGTAGTATTTCTGAAGAGTCCTGAAAATTGCTTCCTGAAGATTCGTGGAGACTTGTTATTATTCAGGTAAAATACTCCTTTATCAGCTGTCAAAACGTACTCCTCTATGAGAAAGTCAAAAACTCTTCCCAGTCAAAAATAATGATACATACGATTATACGAAGATATACAGTAGCTTCATAGAAGCCAGTACCCGTCTTAAAGGTATCTGGAATCTATAGGTGCAGGACGTCAGCGCCGCAGAGACAGGGAGGCCTACCCTCACACCGGGATAAACCTGGATAGGCATTACACACTCCCTACACACCCTTCGCGTCCAGCGATCACGCCTGTCCGGCATATCTGCTAGTAAAAGCCTTTTGCTGTCGCCATATGAAGGCACCGCTTTCTTAGTAAACCTAATCATTACACAGAATTCATTGGGTGTTCATTTACAATTTTTATTATTGTTTTACCTATTATGTATTTATTAAAACTTTATGCATCAGTAAAAATAACTGTACAAATGCCTTAGGCATTACCTACCAATCTACCTGAGGGTGATGCAGAGACCAAACATAGTAGGTGCAACATGGTAGAAAATTTACTTGAAATTAATTTATCACATTTTACTATAGTCTTTCACGTATACCACCCATTCTTCTTCAATTATCCACATAAATAATCTACCTTAAGTGGGTCCTTGCCCTCGAAGAATCCGGACCAGGGCGAGTCGAGCCAGTCCTTGTACTTAATGTGGGTCTCTGCCTTAGCCTGGGTGTACGCGTCTTCGCAAATCTTCTCGTATTTGTCCTTTACGTCCTTCACTTCGGAGGCGGTAACGACGCCCTCGGTAATCAGCTGATCAGCATACTTTTCGAGTACTATAGATAGAAAGGTTAATGATTGTAAATAAAAATGTTTTTGCGTAGTTGTTTGACTGTAACTTATAAATAACACAGTAAGTTGGAATAGGAAGCTATTATTTTTAATTACTGTTAAGCCGGCTCCACACGTTGGCCCAAATGCCGCTTTTCCTAACTTATGGATCAAGAACATTGCATTGGCCCAACGTTGGTGTGAGCGTTGGCAGTTGGCCGGTGCGTGTCGGTTTTATCAAAGGAATCTACGGCAACGGTCGCGATTCGTCCATACGTTGGCTGATCAACGTTGGCTAAACAAGCAGGCAACGTATGGTGGCTGCTTGTTCAACCAACGTTGATACCGGCGTTGGAAACAACGTGTGGAGCCGGGGTTAAGCAAAGTACCGCCGTTAATATGACAAATCAAGCTTTAGAAAGCTGTGTCACTAAGGTATGAAGGGCAGAAACGACGATCAACAATGCCGAACTTTACCAGAAATACGATGTGCCACATTTACAGCCAGGTACTGTATAAAGATATCAAGTAGTGACATGATAGTTATTATTCATATCCACATTAAGTACGCCTGCACGTACACTGCTACAAAGATCGTTTGGCACTCGAATAACGTTGGTAAACATTTGAGCAATTGTTTTGTGAAATGTATTGAAAAAATAAAATGGCGTTGTTAGTTTAGTTTTTGGCCACGCGCCAAAAGAACTTTGTCGCGATATATCGGTTTCTGTGGCAAAGAAACTAATTGTTACCAGGCTTGGTCTTGTGAATCTTCTGGTACATGAGCGGCTGCGTGAACATGGGCTCGTCGATCTCGTTGTGCCCGTTGCGGCGGTAGCTGACGATGTCGATGACGACGTCCTTGTGGAACGTGGCGCGCCACTCCGCCGCCACGTTGCACACGTGCATCACGGCCTCCGGGTTGTCGCCGTTCACGTGGAAGATCGGCGCGTTCACTACGCGGGCTACGTCTGTAAGGTAGATAAACAAGTGGTATAACATCACGGCTGTGTACTCTTTGAAGGGTAGGCAGAGATGAATATAACACATTTCTCTAGTTACGTTTAAGTCCCATGTCACATAATACTGCGTTCAGATGAACTGCGCGTATAATACGCCCGAAGCTGTAAGTTATTAGTACTATGTTCGTCGCGTTCGAAGTAGATGATACATTCAAGCTGTCAGGTTGTACCCGCTACAAAAAAGACTGGTTAAAAGAACCACACGTCCCGAAACTATAGATAGCAACTTCTTTCTCGCGTAGATGTAAAAAAAATGTAATCTATAGAAAGGTATAGAAATACTGGAAAATTTATTCCGGGTGGTTAGGTCAGATTGTTCTAAATTCAGCCGCCCCCTATCATTTAAGACCCGTGATGTTCGACGCGCGCCCCTCTTACACGTCGCGGGGGGAGACAGGCAGGCCCCGCTGGACCAGACAGACGGCACGAGTCGGGGGCCGCGCTGCAGAGTGCTTAAATGCCCCCGTAGCCTCAGGTGCAAATGTGCAAGGGAATACAGGTGATTTTAGTCAGTAGAAGTGTGACCCCTCTGTCCCAGGACAGAGGACATCCATGAGGATTTCCACCATGTTACCAAAAAAAGGTTCAGTCCTAAGAGTACAATTTTCAACGCGTTTAGAGCAGAAGTTATGCTTCTAAATATCCCAAGTATTATCAAAATCAAAAGTCATTTATTCAAACTAGGCTGAGAATCAGCACTTTTAGAACGTCAAAGTTACATGAGAGTCCCCCAAAAACGGTCGCCCTTCACCACTTCCTAGTGCTTTAGCTGGGAAGAAGAAGTGGCGGAACAAACTCCCCAGCAGTACACCTGTCTGTTTAGTTATATAAACTTGATTCTATACAAATCGTATGCAAAGTAATTAACATTACAAAACAAAAAAAAATAAATTAAATTACTTGCCATATGTTAGCTAGCACACGCCAATATACCAACAAAACAATTTATTTACTTTCATATACAGTATTCTTTGTATCACAAACCTGTGCAGTAAGCAGACGAGCGCGAGTGCCGCGGGTCGGTGGTGAAGCCGATCTGGTTGTTGACGACGATGTGGATGGTGCCGTGCGTGGTGTAGGCGGGCAGGTCCGACAGGTGCATCGTCTCGAACACCACGCCCTGGCCGGCGAACGCCGCGTCGCCGTGCAGCAGGAGGGACATTACCTGCCAAATATTATTACATTGAAAAAAAAAACAGCAAGCCGGTAGCCCTTGAAGGAATGGGCAGTGGTATATTGCCTCTGGCAACACAGGCAACGGAAGGAACACGAGTGGGTTTTAGTCAGTAAGAGTCTGACACACCCTCCCGCTCCGTCCTGAGCGGGACAAGTTATTAGATAATTTCCCATCCAAAAAAAAAAGTGGTATATTGTAATTATACTGACATTTCGCTGTGTTTAGCTTCCATGTAGCTTCCATGCAAATCTATTACCAATAACCGGGCACGGATTCAGGCTACAGGGCTACTTCTAAGAAGTAATTGAATAACCCACCACTTTTGCCCAGCTCTGGGATCGAACCCACGACACGCATCGCATGGACCACTATACAAACGAGACGGTCAATACGACATGTCTATAATAGTTGATAAGTCTAACGCCCGTATTCTTACCACAGTTCCCGGCTGTAATACATACATAACAGTAAACTTAACGTAACGTTGAAGTGCACAGACACAGCAGTTCAAGCTTTAGGAAAAATGCCACCCTATAGAGCGTCGTCTCTCCCACGTACCTGAGCGACAATCTCTATCTAAAACTCGTTGTCTCATATTTATTTACGTCCAATCACTACTTGTTTTTGTAAAACGTCTTGGACCGTATCGTATCACACGTTAAGATACATAAATACGTATCATACCTTCTTGCCCTCATTATCGCCGCGGTAGAACTGCTCAGCGCGACACTTGCCCTGCACGATGGCGTCCACAGCTTCCAAGTGAGACGGGTTGGCGCACACGGCCAGGCGAATGTTCTTGTTTGTGACGCGGTTCAGACGCTCGATGTATGTACCCAAGTGGTACTTCACATCACCGGAGCCCTGATGAGTTTAAAGTTGCTGTTGTTGTTAATTACGTGTTTGTTGTTAAATCTCATATTAATACGTATAGCTGATTGCTTTTGAACCGGGTGAAAGAATGTACAATTATGGCCGTCGTGCACCGAAACAACTCTATATCAATTTGAATCAAAGTAATGCACTGAAATATGAGCTTTATATCGTGTCTCGTACAGTGACATTTCCAATAGTTGACGACACACGGGACGATGAATTGCCTACGCGTCGTAAAACACTGCAAACCACTAGAAATGTCACTTTATGGTTCACGATATGAAGCTCATATTTCAACGCATTACTTTGAATCGAGTAGGTATTGAGTTGTATCAGTGTGCGTTGAATTCTGCTGCATCAAAAGATGTATTTTCATTTCAGTTTAATTTCAGAATATTTCGCCTAGGAATGGTATCGAGTATCGAACAGAAATACGTACGTCATCTTCGGCTTCGAGTGCAGCGAACTGAGTGAACAGCTGGTGCAGAGGTTTGCGGCAAACGTTGGCGACCACGTTCAGACGACCTGTGAATCCAAGATAGAAGGTATTTTGTTCATAATTTTAGCCTGCCTTTCCTCCTTCCCCTCGTCCCTGCCTACTGCCAAAAAATAAAGTTAGTAACAGAAAGTAAACATAACAAAATGCATGAGAACTTTAACTTTTGCTGTTGGTTAAACATTAAATATTTAATTATTTAAATACAATTTTTACAATGACTTGTTTTATTTATGAGCACAAATGAATGTGCATAAAATGACCTCAGCATTGAAGTATGTGTTTTTTAATAAGGCCTAGGTCGAGAAAAGTACAAGAAGTAACTTTTGTACTAGCGACCCTTGTTTCGCATGGTTTTTACGACTTGACAAAACAGAAATTTCTTTATTACTTATTTGTAAGTTTAATATAAATGTATTTACACATAAACCTTGCGAAACAAATTCTCTAAATGATGGTGAACACCGCATCAAAATCCGTTGCATAGTTTAGAAGAACAACGCGGTCACACAGACAGACACGTAAAAAGACTTTAATTTATAATATGTATTGAATAGATTTTCTCTATAAGTTGAAACTGTGTTTGTAGAAAAGCGCCACGTAATAGAATGTTACCTCTGTGAGGCATGCCCATGATGATAGACTCGACGCCGAGACGCGTGGACACGTCGATGACCTGCTTCATAGCTGGGATCAGGATCTCGCAGCCTTCCAGGCCGAAACGCTTCTCGGATGACCATTTCTTTGCCAGGAAGTTCTCGAATCTAAACACGTTATTTATTAATAATCAACTACAGTCTATAAAATCATAAAAATCGGTTTTAGATACGGTTAAAACACGGTATTTGCATTTGTTGGTTGTATGTTTGATACATAAAATGAGGAAAAAGTACCGAAAAATATGTGTCATATTTAGTCATTTGGAGGCTTCGTGAATCAAAATATAAGTTGAAATGTTTTTATCGATTTCTCCATGTTTGCGGCAATATTGAAAGATCTTCGAAACACGGATAAGTAAAATCATATTATGCAATGTTAGGCCATATTTAACCTCTAGTTAAGGTAAAATACAAAAATACTTCAAAATGAAGACTCAGTTTTTCAATTCATTCAATTTTTTTTTAATTTTGTGAAATTTTCATAATTAAAAAATATATATCTATAAGTATTTAGTATTCTTTTCTATTCGTAAGCATATCATTTCTAGTATAGGGTATGCATAACATTTGTAAGGCTACTCTTATCTAAACCTATTTACCGTGTGCGTTGCCGCCAGCCAGGTAGCGCATAAGTGACTCTTTTATCGCCATTTTCCAACGCATAAAGAAGTCAATCTTAATGTAATTACACGATAAAATGCATTTGCAATGCATTGACAATAGTGCG
This sequence comes from Atethmia centrago, assembly GCA_905333075.3. Taxonomy (NCBI): domain Eukaryota; kingdom Metazoa; phylum Arthropoda; class Insecta; order Lepidoptera; family Noctuidae; genus Atethmia; species Atethmia centrago. The sequence continues at coordinate 19,661,676 of HG995374.1, read as the reverse complement.
TGGAATAGACCACTATGTTTTTATAGTTTTTTTTATTTTTATTTCTCGACCTCGCTTCAATCATTGATATTTAAACCTTATGTCAATGACATAAGATTTAAATTACAATGATTGACACACAAGAAAAATGACACGCGCTCGTGATTTGGACCGACCATAAACAGTTATACACTCCACAGAAGTGCATAATAGCTATAACATTAATAAATGTGTGCTCTGATTGCAGTAGGGAGATTGCTGTCTGAATAATCAGTAATCGGTATAGTATGTAGCCATAACAACGTGCATTAATCGTTTGTTACTTACTAGCTGATTATTATATATCTCACACCCAACTCTGTCTATATAAATAATATTTGAAAGACTTATCTGTCCCCGAAAGTCCATAACAAACCGTTAAATACATACATTAGGTCAAACTACGTACTACTAAGAATGATTAAATATTCGAGCTAACTTGTCTTTTTTATATGCAAATGTTTCTGTGACAAACTAAGTATTTTCTTCTTTCTTTCTTTCTTTCTTTGATTCATTCTTTTTTTCTCCCTTACTTTCTAGATATAATTTTACGTAGGTTAGCAACTAAGCAACAGTACCCTTTTCGATATGATAAAATGTAAATGATCTAGAAACTAATAAAAAGGTGTGTCTCATGTATTTCATGTCAATATTATGCGATAGAACAGACGACTTATGTGTGGCAGTATTAACGTGATAAGATTTATTGGCGAGCAAAAAAATATTGTAATAATAACCGCCGCTCGTGTTAGAATAGAATCTTTATCGTGTAACACACTAGAAATGACAAGCCCTTTAATTTTTAACTTCCTTTCAACAATTTCATACATAGGATTTTCTAGTATTGTCAAGAAATGGTGTTGTTATTCCGAGCATGTTACGCAATATAGGGTGCAGATGCATTAACGTGGAAGAAGTGGCATAGAGAGTTATGATCGCAGCATCCTGTAGTTTCTGATTAACCCATGGGAAACAGATTAATAAATTTATGTATCCTTCATAAATAAAACCGAATGATGAGGTTTTATTTATGTTGCCCTTATCCCAATTTATTTGGGGTCGGTGCAGCGTCGCTTTTTCTTCCATACTTCTCTATTAGTTGTCATCTCAGAAGTCATCCCCTTTCTAGCCATATCATCTTTTACACAGTCCATCTATCATTTATTTGTTCTTCTAGCCAAACCCCTACTCTTATACTCAACGCCATAAAACCTAAATCTGAGTATCACTTACCCAGCAGATCTGGTAAGACGAGCGAGGATCAATCTCTTCTGGTCAGGGCTCATCTTGCCGACATTGGGCGGCTCGATGCGCTGTCTGATCCAGTTGCATTGCTCCAGAGAGTTGATGAACATGAACTCAATGCCGATGTTGTTGCAGTACGCTTGCTCTAGACGATTCAGGATCTCCCTAGAATAAAATAAAATATATAGTACTTAAAGTACCTATACAGGGTGTAAGGGACATTGACGCGCAAATACGCTACCATGAATCCTATACATGATTCTAAACCGCCTAGCGTAGAAATTTTTCGCCCTTTTTTCTGTTCCATACATTTTGATCGTGTAAGTTACACTTTTGTAATAACCGATGAATACTTTTATTAAATTTTAAAAGAAATGGCACATTATAGGTTAATTTTAAACGTTGGGCAAAACAAAGCATACGTAGCATAGTGTACATTAATCCCTTAATGACCGGAAGTTCATTAAGGGATTAATGTCAAGCCGTTTAGATAAGCAGCCACTTCACGTATCTAAGATTCATAGCATAACAACAACTGGCTTTAATAGCTATTAGAAGAATATGTAAGTATATATAAGTAGATTACATAATTTTCTATTGCATACTTCGACACGCCTGCAGCAAATAGTTTACATCAGACGAGGAACAAATTAGTGGAAGTAATTTCAGAGCAATTAAAATAGTATAAGTAGGTATCTTAAATCTTAGTCCTGAAGAAATCAGCAGAAACAATAACCTTTGTATTCTTTTATTTACTCCGATAATGATCCAATCAGCTGTGGCAGTCGTTATCAAAAAGCGATACACTTTAAACGTCATAATTCAAAGGCGTGTACCAAAGACAAGGTGAAGGTTACACAATAACACTGATAACGTGTCTTTTTCTGAATCAACTGCACCTGTAGCATTAACTGCGACTGAGACAAATAGCACTAACTTATTAGATCTTACCTAAATATTAGTACAAGATATTGGTTGCCGAATAAGATATTATTAGAAACCTATACTTTCCCACTGGGCAAAGGCCTCTCTACTCTCCTTCCACTTCTCTCGTTCCGCGGCTTTTAAGTTCCAGTTTTTTATCAAAAGAGTCCAGCTCCGCTTAGTAAAAATAATGGTTTAAAAACTTACCTTAACGGTAACGCTTTCTCTTTTTCACCAATAAAAGTAGTGGATGGTAGTTTGAACACTCTGTCCATATCAGCTTCATCTAAAAGATATAAAGCGCAATCAGAGTACGAACGTTAAAAAAGTAAACGTTTTGCTTAAATACCCAAGTAAGAGATGCAACATTACATTATGAACAAGTCTACCCTTTCGATAAAGCATAAATTAAAGCAATAGTTTATCATATCCCTTTACTAGGATTTTTTTCATATTTCCAACCAACATGATCCCACAATTTTACGCTCTTACAGAAATGACAACTTTACATTTACAAATACACATTACATTGAATACTCATATAATTATGCGGTGCATCAATATAGAAATGAAAATAAACTTTGAAGTGCAACAAAGTGTTGTAGATTTTAACGTAGCTATATTTTAGAAGTGTCGAGGAATTCTCTGGCGACTTACCAACACCGATCAAGAAAGATAGCGCATCTTCAATGCCAAACAATAATAATAATATACTTTTCTATTCTTATAAACCATCGCCAATATATTTTTACTATGTTAATTACATACAATATAGTAAATAAATATTAAATATATAATAATAGGTACACTTTCATGCATAGATACATGCTAATGCTCATACAATCTAGTTAATACAGGCATGCAATAAATATAATAATAATAATAATAAATAGACTACGAGTATATGGATAATCGTGCAGATCATGAATACTTAAAAAGGTACTGAGATGAGCAAGTGTGCGTGCGAACCGAGGACCTTGTGCGTTACATCCACATTTCATATGAACTTGTAGTTATGGCTACCAGCTTCCGAATCTATTTACGAACAGACATATTTAAAATAAAAAATAAACGCAAATAAAAATAAACACGTCTATTTGACATTGTCTTAACTTTGCTGATAAATTCTGTTCATAAAAAGTCCAAATAATCCGACTGCAACAACAAAATAAAAAAACTCTATTAATGTTTTTTGTGCCAATCCGCATTAATACTAATTTGCCGCCTAAAAGTATAAACTGATATAGGGGAAATCCACCTGAAATTGCATCATATCAATTAGTAAGATGTAGGAAGGTATAGTTTTTGAACGTGTTGCAAATGGAAAATTGTTTAGGAATATCGCTTCGCCGCCATAACTACCTACTTATGAGAGAACGAGCGACCACGGTGCTTTCAGTATTTCAGGTTCTCGTGTGTTCTTACCAAACCTGTAGCTGTTGTGAATCACCTCCCGTTTGTTTTTACCGATCAAAGCGCTGTTCATTATTTCCAAGGGGTCGAGATTGGCTACGTGATGTCCTCGTATCTGTTTTTTAGTGCACAACATTCTCATTTAGCGTGTATAAGTAACCGGCGATACTTCGATTAGTCATAGTTTCAAACAAAAAATAAGAAGCCAAAAAATTATAAATATTCATGTCTTTGACTATACAGATATATGTAGCTTGAGGTATATCCTTCATTAGGAACATTGAAGGTTTTAGGGGATTAGTCAGTTATTTCAGAGGTCACACATCAGCAGGTGGTTAAAATACAATACATACATAGTGCTGATCTGAAAGCAACACAAAATATCCTCGTGGATAAGCCAGCGTCGTATTAAATTCAAATTAAGCAGTTAATATAGTTGTTAAGTTTTATTAATATCCTACGTCAAAACCTGTTAATTGATTAAATTACACGCATTTTAGTAAAACCTAAAGTTGTCAACCTATTCAATAATGAATTATATTAGATAGTAAAAAAATGTATCTTAAAGTATACAAAAATTGTGCATTACATAAGTATAAAACATTCTCAATGAGTATTTACAATGTAAAGAACATTCATTAATCAAATAATAAGTATCACACGTTTAAAAACAGGAATGATCAAAGTTAACGACAGTTATTTAGAGGGATGCAATACAATTAACTAGAATTCTTAACAATCTCCTAGTTTCTAATTTATCTATACCTAGGTACTTCTAATCGACAATATATATTTCCTGTTGTCATGTAACAGCATCGGTTTGTGTGTATTTACGTATGTGTAAGGTAAAAGTGGGAAAAACAGTCCATATTAACCTATCCACATCATTATCTGTTACAAATACCATCTTAAATTCACTGCGCTAAGGTGGAATCCCCCCAGTGGTTGCCGGCGAAATGCAAATTTTCTAAGGTTTTTTTTTTCAATTTGCATATTTGCAAAAACGATGAACGACGAATTATGTATTTACAGAATTATAATCATTAGAATCGTTAATACTCTTAATTAGATTTGCTCTTTGCTCTTATGGAAAAGTTCTTATGGAACAAATCTATCTTAGAAAAATGTATTAATGATTATAACACTGTAAATACATATTTTTTATGGTCGCGAATCATATTTTGATCAAGATACAAACTGACTCACTGACCTGCAAAAAGCAAAAACATAAGAAAATTTTAATATCGCGGGCTATCACTGCGGATTCACCTTGACTTAAAACAATACATATATCTTCGAAATATAATCATTCTTATGATGCATTTAATTTACAATGAATCTATAGGTATATACAAACTCTAGTAAAGGAATATGTTGATCAAGCGATTAGTCTTATGCAGTTCCTCCATACCTCAACCTCAATTAGTTATTATTAATAAGAATAATAATTATTATTATTACTCATCTACATTGTAACATACAATGGTAGATCAAACAGTCATATTCAATGAATTAGTAACATTTTAGTATTATAATTTATATGACCGAATAATTTCAAAAAGCTAGTCTCAATTATTAACATTCCAATTAAAACTTGTACCAATTGACTTCACTCATGTGTTCTGTATAAAGTATTTGCTAAAATTAGTTCTAGACAGAATTAATAAAAGTATATCTCAAAATTATCTTCCATCTCCATTAAAGCTACGAGGTCAAAGTTCTACAAACCAAGCACCACAAAGCGTCTAACTACATACGATACAAGAAAGGTATTAGGTGTAAAAGTACGAGTGTACGCAAGGACATTTCCGCAAACAGCCGGTGCCAGGAGTGAAACCGAAACTAACCCCCCACTGGACCCAAGAACAAGTTGCGAGTAACGTATTACTCAGCACTTGAACTGTGTTGATGTCAATTGGACAGACATTTTACAACGTAGAACTAATTAATTATTTGTTTGGGTTTAAAATTCACAATACATTATCTTATCATTCATATAAGTACTACTAATGATGTATAAATTGCGAAGTCCATTTGACATCAGTATCGTCCCACCGAATACGTGATAGATTTTAGTCGTCCATACCAAATCTGACGTGTTCTCTAATGACTGCCTCATTAGCGAAGGCTCGCAAGCCGCCGTGCCATTCGCCGCTCGATATCGGGTCCCCGGTGGCGATGCCCAGCGGGTCTAAGTGCGCCACTAGGTGACCACGTGACTACATCCAACGTGAAACAAAATCTTCGTAACAAAACAATCAAGTGACTGCCTCATCATACATCCCTTCTTCAGATATATAACATATAAAGCGGTAATACATAAGTAGGTACATCTCTTGCATATTTCACTCAAAATAGAGAAATATATACAAAGTATTAATTGTATAACATTAATTTGAGAAACTGGTATTTTATAATATTGTTACGCAGCATACTTATGATATTGATAAAAGATAAAATGATATAAATGTATATATAACCCCTAAGTATTCCCATAAACGTGCATATATTTATCAGCTCCTACCACATCGAAAAATGTGTTAAATACGACCAAGGGAAGAAAAAGAAGGCAGTAAATTGTTACTTTTAGATAAGACTTGCATTTTTGTATCATTTGAGACTAGCATTTTATGTCGGTCTGGTTATTTTGTATGAACCAAATGTTTGATGATATGAATGTCTTCATGAATAACGATACTATTATTTGCATTCACATGTAATTAATAATCTTCTGGTAAAATAATGTTATCTTTTACAGATTGGTCATAATTGTTAGGATTATTTGGGTGACTAAAACTGCTTCAAATTAAAAACTACAGCAAATAAAATCTTTGATATTAATCGATAGCGAATATTATCACACACATGCATAATAATGCAAGAACAATTTCCTAACATAAATTTCTATTACACAAGCAGTGTAGTTGAACAAAATATGTTATCTACATTAAGATACGAACGCCTGATACACAATAAATCAAACAATTCAAGTTTGAGGACAACACTATTAGGTACTGTGAATATTAAAGATGATGCATCATAAGTCTCTAAGTTAAATGGTTTGCGTGGTGTAAAAGCTACGACTATCCACAGACAAGGTCACTTATCAGCACTCGTGACCATTCTCCCAAAGCATGACTAGTTAAAAATATGTATGTGTGTTATAAAATCGCTTACGAAACACAACAATCAGTGACACGCAATGCAATGTTGAAATAAATAACGAAACGATATACGACTGTGGTTGCGTCCATAATTACGACAGCGACATTTCTCCTGTCTCCTGCGTACCAAAATTGAAATATTTCCTCATGATGAGCTCGGAGCTTGGCCCGCGCATGCCTAGTTGAGGCAGGTTCGCCGTGATGATGCCGAGCGGGTCCACATCGGCCGCCAGGTGACCGCGAGCCTGTCACGCACCCGCCACCACATCACATTTTAGCCCAAATTGCAAACATCCACGACCAAGCGACTACAACTACATATTTTACTCAATACAAAGCTATGAACAGCATCTAATGTGATGCCCACTAAAGAGTGATTCAAGGACGCACTATGTAGGTAGATGATTTGTCGCTAGGTCGTGTAACAGAATTTAGACTACTTGAACGAATAGTCTTGAAACCGCTATGCCAATTCTTCCACACGCAGTAACAATGACTGTTTCTTGTATAATGTACTTTTTATCATACAACATCATAATTACGAGAATTCCTAATTAGCTAGCCTCATAAAAGTAACAAAAACAAAATAACTTAAAATAACATTTATCAAAAAATGACAATTAATTCAAGTAAACAAAAATCAACAAGACAAGTCTATTCTGCCTATCTAAATAATCGTTATAAGCGCGACCTACAATCACAATGCTGCTGCTGCTTATGTAGAAATAATTGAAAAAGTGTGTAAAATAATAAATGCTACCTAGACCTGACATAAACATTTCTTTAGTCAACATGTTTCAAACTGGGAATAAAACAAAGAGGGGAAACACGTTTAGTATGGGAGCTGATGACGAGAATCATTTCATAATTCAAACTAAAGGATGATGGCGTTTGTACTGCAACACTTTCTAGTCTAGTTTCAAAAATATTCTCAAAAATCAGTTAAATTATTTTTCCCGCACATGAGCTCCCAAACCATTGGGCAAGTCACGAGTAGGGGACAAAAAGTGCAAACAAAAAAACGCCATCATCCACATCCTTTAGTTTGAATTATGAAATGATTCTCGTCATCAAGAATCATTTCATAATTCAAACTAAAGGATGTGGATGATGGCGTTTGTACTGCAAGCAATTACACTTTCTAGTCTAGTTACAAAAATATTCTCCAATATCAGTTGAGTTATTATTCCCGTACATGAGCTCCCAAACCAGTGGGCAAGTCACGAGTAGGGGACAAAAAAGTGCAAACAATAATTAATGTAGAACAAAAATCATCACAGCTATAAGATAGGAACATTGGTCACCTGGTAACTCCTGATGATGGCCTGCACAGCCAGATGGTCGTCGATTATCTTCTCGTTAATTGGCGATCCTGTAGAAAATCACAATGATTATGGTCCAAACATCGTAAAGCGACAGCCAAATAATCCTGTAGGTACCAACAATTTATTATTATGGGACATCGAAGTTTATAGGAATGTCGCGAAAATTACTTCATGCTTACTAAAAAAAACATCACGTGTGGTCCTTTGTTCTATTATATTTTTGGTTATTAAGAAGATAAACCGGAAGCGAGAAGATACTTGTAAAAAAATATGTATGGAAAGTCATAGGAGTACACATCAAGCTATAAATTTCCAGTTAACGCTGACCTCGCATTGAACGAAAATCCAATACAATGCGAGATCAGCTTATACTGGAAATGTATAGCTTGATGTGTACTCCTATGTCTTTTTATACATTGTTCGACAGGATCTACTTGGAAGATTCTAAAGTAATGGTAATGCAAACATACAATATTTTGTTCTTACGCGGTTAGTGTAACCGTCCAAACCTGGGGCTGCAAATTTGCTTGACAAGCACGTCAAGCAATTACATGCTTGTCAAGTAATTTTGACCGACTAGGGACCCCATTAGGACTTTGCGACCGAATTCGGACGTAAAGCAATTGTTATCTATCTCGAGACTCAGCCCCTGGAAGATCAAAGAAAATCTGACAAATAAACAACCCTACTCCGAGATATGTATTGTGGTTATTTTATTTTAATTGCATATATTTATTTACATAACCAAATTACAAGATGATTATTAACATTAACTAAATTAAATTAAAACTAAGTTAAGTATGTATTTAGTTTACATTAAGGTGAAAAATAACGTAGGTATCTATTATGACTATTATGTGTAAACGACCCCACAATTTGACCTATCGTCAAGTGGCATCTAATCTACTCATTTTTAATAACAAAGCTTTATTATATTTTGATATATCTTTAATTTTATTGTTTAAGAACAAAAATTCTGTCCTTCAAGATATACAGGATTTTCCTTGTTTAAAGGACAGGAGGTCTTACTCATCTGGAATAGCCATACCCATATTCTAATGAAACAACACTGATGTTACCTAGGCTAAGTTTTATGTTAAATAAATGATTACTTACTTACGTACCTAAGTCCTGTGTGTGTATAAGTGACAAATTCACATAATCGTATACGAATGTTCTTTTTACTATGTTATGTATTACCTGTGAATAAGTCGTTGGAGTACCTTTCAAATAAATAAATCAACAAACCTGCAGCAATCGATGGCATGCCGGCGCTGGCCGGTACCAGCGATGTGAGAGGTACTTCGTTCTTGTTGTACGGCGACAAGTTTGGCGGTGACGTATAGGCTGTGCCGGGCTGGGCACCAGCCGTCGCATTGCGGAAAAACGCATCCCACGACTAGAAAAAACAAGACTTCTTTAGTTATTGGATCACCACAAAGCAAACGCAACGAGCTTTGATTATTTATCTCACGCTGCAAAAGAACTAAATCCAACAGGCCAACTTTGTTACGCTGGTGTGCGTGACAGCTACGTCTTACACTCGCGCCACGTCATTGTGTTATTCTAGTGTGAGTGCACTTTGCGGCCAACTGTTGGACTCAATTTTTGTTGACGAATTCACAGCTTTGACTATCTATCTAGGCTATATTAAATATTATGTATCTTTCTTTCTTTCTTTTTCTTTTTATTTATATATCTTTGGCAACGAGTTATTCATACAAAGTTAGTGTGGCCTAAGAACGAAATCTTTAATAAAAATAAAAACTTTTGACTTTCGATTCGGTTTTGTTAAAACTAAAGATCGTCATCATCTGCCTAGCCTTTTCCCAACTACGTTGAGGTCGGCTTACAGTCTAACCGCAGTCAATCAGTAATTTACATGAAGCGACTGTCTACCTGACCTCCACAACTCAGTTACTGGGTAATACGATACCCTTTGGTAAGACTGATTATCAGACTTTCGGGCTTCTGACGACCCGTAACGACTGTCAAAGATCCACGAATGACACCAACGGCTTAACGTGCTTTCCGAGGCACGGGTCAGGACAGGGGTCTTGGTGTTTAAAAATGGTCACCTATCTACGGACCAACCGCGGCCAGCGTAGCTTAACCTGATCGATTGACCCGTGTGGCTGTTAATATTTAACGCATAAATTCATGATAACATCCTACGGTTTCTGGCCCCCCTGATTGTCGATTCTACTACACAACTAGTAGAATTGACAATCAGGCAGGGAAATACCCAGGTCATGAAAATCGATAACACTTTGCATGCATAAGTAGGCATGCATAGTAGAATACAACACACAACAACGGTCATTATTTTCCTGTTCTTTCGTCGTGGTTTTTTTACGCAATTTTTGGCCAGTGCTAACTAGGGTTGCCAAATTTTGTTAATATTAAATATAGTATTTTCGAAGCCATTGCCTGAAAAATATAGTAGACAGCGAAAAAAAAATTTGGTACCTCCAATTTTTTTTTATGCATATTTTTTGCTAAATTGAGCCTGTATTAACGAATATTTATTTTTTATAAATGTCTCATAACTAGGGTTACAAAATACCATTGAGCTTTTATGAGATTAATACTATTGCGTTTATCTCGCCATTTTGTATTGAAATTAAAATATAGTAGTTTCGCCCCTACTATTTTTTTATTATAATATTGTATGCTATATTAGGCCTCTAATATTGCAGGATATCATATTATTAGGGTTGGCAACGCTAGTGCTAACTGTTTATAGAAAGAATATGCTTGTACTGCAAAATCAACAACCGACATCTACCCAGATATTATCGAAGAGGATGAAGCATTGAAATAAAACAACACAGATATATGGATATGGTGCCGCAGGAGACGCCCTGGGCGTCGGGAATCCCGAGCGGATGTCCGGATGTCCGGCCACCGTAGGCGGACGGTGAGCAATGGGTACCTCGCCGTCCGACAAAGATCAGGCCCGGGTCGACGGCGCGTTGTGTTCCACGCGCGCCTCAAAGAGATGTCGTCAGCACAAGTGTAGTGCTCCACTAGGGCCGATGCCTGCCGGGGTCGTGGGAAAGTCCGAAAGGGATACCGAGGCTCTTGGCAAAACAGGCAACGGAAGGAACACGGGTGGGTTTTAGTCAGTGAGAGCATGACACACTCTCCAGCTCCGCCCTGAGCGGGAGAAGTTATTTGATAATTTCCAATACAAAAAAATGGATAAGGTGACGTATTTATAATCATGGGAAAAATTTACAATACCTAAATATATTTTTTATTAAGACGCCAATAGATTATCTAATGTAAAAATCATGGTTTTGCTTCTATGCAGTACATATAATAATACATTTGTTATTAATTTACTACGATGCGATTTGCACGATAATACAACGCAGTTTCCTTATCTCACATAGAAATCGACCTGACAAATCAAATCAATGAATCAATCTGGCCATGATTGCATTGATGAGTGATTGAGAAGTACTTCGATTATGAATGATCATCATTGTGATCAATCAAAATAAATCTGATATTGTTCATTTATTATCTATCAGCTTAGCCTACCTTAAATCATTGTTGTTGAATCATTCTTAATAATATATTCATGTATGGAGGCTGATTTAATCGCTCAAGGAAAATACCTTTAGTAAAGTTTCCTTCATTGAATGTGCGGGTATGTAACTACTACCTATTTTGTTTTTTTGCTTATGCGGGTTTTCACAGTTCAAACCCCATATCAATTTAAGGAGCCTTAGATCAGATTACCAAACAGTGTGTTGACTCGCAGCAAAAATTTAGTTCGAAACATAGACGGAATTCTTGACCTTAATTCAGCAACAAAAAATAAAACGTGCATTTAAAATTAACGTTTTTATGAAGAAATTACCGCAAGAACAAAGCTGCTGTAACAATATAAATGACTGAATGCCAATTTTCACATTATGTTGTGGGCGGATTATTCGCTCTTTTAGCGATTCAGTTCTACTCAGGATTTTTCAGATCAAAGCAGATAACTCCATGCGAGATACAACTGACTCCGTTTAGTAATCACTAGCTAATTGGCATTGCACGAATTGTCAATTCACACTCGCGAACATCTCTTTTGCTTCTGTGTTACGCAGACTATTTCGTTGGTACCCTTGAGCTGTAACTTTCACGGTTCATTAATAAATCTGTAGGAAAATATTTCGAACCAATAATTAGTTTGCAAACTTCCATTAATTATGCGTATTCGAATTTTCTTACGACCCCTGAGGTTATTCTTAATTAATACCGCCAAAAGATAATAATGTGATTATATTCAAATGTCTGACAGACAATACACGATGCAAGTTTCTTGCCTGAGGCACACAAAAAAATTAAGCAACAAATGACTTGCATCGTCTAAACACTGCTTAGAACGTATGTTATGCCCACAGGCAATTAAATCGCACCGTGTAAAACGGGCTTATGTCATTCTTGATATAGTTTTCAAAGTTCCCACTTTATGGTCGATTTGACCTGACGTAATCAAATTAAGAAATAAATTGTCTAGGCCTTGTCTAGACACAGCGAACCTATCAGTAATTGGAAGTAGGTATTAGTTAGCACGCTTTCACTCAAGTGGTGTCCACAGCTGCAACAATTTAGTAAACAACGTCATAAGACGGCAATTCGGAATTTAATTATTTCATCATTGTTCACCTACCTATAATTTAATTATTTCATCATTGTTCACCTATCTATAATTTAATTATTTCATCATTGTTCACCTATCTATAATTAAATCATTATGGACAATCGTCACATAAAGCGGTTATGTTATTTTTTGTCCAGTTTTCCTTAAGTAGATTGGCCCCCGATGTCTGCACATGTGAATTTAAGATCTATAAACGTGTGACATTGAGAGTCATTTGAGAGATTCTGAAGATTTACTATAGGTGCAGAGCTTCAAATATGTTTAGTTAAAATATTATTAGTAATAAAGGCTCCTACATACTGGCGCGACTTGTCGCGCGACGCTACGCGACACAAAGACACCGCGTGTAGCGCTACAAGCGGTGCCTTTGTGTCGCGACGCGTGGCGCGACAAGTCGCGCCAGTATGGAGGAGCCTTAATGCCACAATTAATGTACTTCACATGGTACGACACGGCAAGCAATATCCATAGTGACATCAGTATCCAATAAGTATCAGTATCCGGAACAGATTAGTTTGTGGCATTGTAGTATGTTTTGAAATGACACATTACATTGATCCATTATGATACTCTTTTGAATGTTTGATAGCCGTGGAAACTGAGATAATACGTGGAAACTTGGTAAAAATAATTTTATCTTATCTGGGACGCCGGTAGAATAGAATAATGTCCGCAGTGCTATCATCAAAATAAAATATAGTAATACTCACGAAATTTACAAGCTTATCTAAATCCACTTTTAATTCCACAACATACTTAGATGTTTATAATAAACATACACTTCATGAAACTCTTAAGATATTGTTATAACTTTAGATAATGATGTAAGGAGTCGCGAAGGTTTCAAGGTTTAATTGTGCTATTTCTAACGTTTGTAAGGGCCGATTCACTTCGGAATGGCGTGTAGAAGCCGGTAGCGAAGAGACGAGGCCAGCGGAGCCGGCCGCGGCAGGCTCGAGTCGCCGCCGGCAGCCGCTCGCGCCCTCCCGACATCACGCGCCTAGTCTCCTCTTGACCAGTTTAGTTTCTACATTCGGCAAGCGGCGACGCGAGCGGCGTCGTGTCGCCGCGGGAAGTACCGCTGACAAGACGCGCGTGGCCGCACGACCTTTTCGAGCTTTTGAAGCGATACTGGTCTTTTAATTATCTAGATAAAGTTTAAAATTATTTCATAGGTACTGACAGTGCTCGCCGCGCCGCTGCCAGTCGCAGCTTTCCCGATGTGAATCGATCTTAAGACCTTGACGATCTAAGTAATCTAATCCATGTATTAACAAATGGCAAATGCTTGTTTATGTTTATAGGCCTAAAACATCAAAATAACAATATGTCAGAGAAAAAGTTTTTATGCAGTTTTGAAGCTGACATCATTTCGACATCACCATTGTTCCGAATTTGAAAAAAGAAGAAGATCGGAGTTTTGTCGCTCTTAAAGAAGCAACAAGCTTTGATTAGAGCATCTATAAAGTCAATTGTTATATAATTATCAGTTTTGTTTTGCATAAAAATAATATCGAAATTATTTTTACTTATATTTATACATTCTAAAAAAAAAAAAAAAACCATTTATTTCAGGTTCTCCCATATTACAATCACAAATTACGAAACACAAGATAAATACAAATGACAGTATAAAAATAAACATTCTGACGTTCAAATACTAGTTACTGCACCTGAAATAACAGCGCAAGCTGTGGGTGGCACTTTTCGCGTCTGGGCTTAGTCAGCGAAACGTAAGTGCACAAGTTCATATAAGTCGTTCTGCCGTTCAAATAATTTACCATCGATACCTGGAGACTGGTGACTTCGAGTTCCAGGAGGACCAGGAAACCGGGTCACTGCAGCACGATAAGATCCGTTTATCTTTACCAACAGCCTGCGTAATCTTCACCTGCCCTCAGTACAGGTCCAAGAATTGCTTCCGAGACTTTAATGGACTTACTATTTACGCTCGAACTGTTAGGAGACACGAAGAACGTGGCCTGAAACCTCATATTGGTCCCAAACTGACACGAGCTCACAGAATGTTGCGCCTACAATTTGCACTCGAACATTTGCATTGGATGAAACCAAGATTTTGCTGTACGGTAATTATGAACGTAGGAAAGTTTACCGAAGACAGGAAGAACGTTTTCAGCAATGTTGCATTGAAGAGAAGGTGAGTCTGAATTCCACCGAAGGAAAAACTGTCCTTGAGATTGTGACGGGACTGCGTTTGCCGCCACTAAATAGCGACCGATACATTAATCAATGCCTAGAGGCTTATGTGATGCCATGCTGAGTTTCTGGGCCAGGATTTCATTTTTGCATGATAAATTGATAATGCAAGGGCTACGCTGCAAGGATTGTTCGAGAATACCTGCATGACGTTAGTATCGTAGTAATCGAATGGTCAGCAAAAAGCCCTGCTATGAATCCAATGGAGGACATATTCCCTGAAGAGGCGTGTTCGAGCTAAACAACCAGCTCCAGAAACTATGCAGGAGCTGAAAACTGCAACACATTAATTCCATGCCGAACCGCATGACGGTCGTCGTAAATGCTCTTCGAGGTAACACAATAAAGACATTTTCTCCATGTAAACCATTGTTTATCTTCAAAAATAATTACGCTCCTGAGAAACGCGAAAAGACGACTTATTGTAACTTAACTGTTTTTTTACTTAGTATCACGATTTCAAATTTGGAACAATGACCAACGGAAATGATAATGAGTGAGGATTCTAATGATTATAGTTCTATAAATAAAAAAAAATGTTATGGTCGCTATTCATATTTTGATCAAGATACAAACCTGACAATGGCCTGCAAATTGCAAAAAAAACGTAAGAAAATTTTAATTTCGCGGGCTACCTTTGTGGATCCACCTTAAACAAAAATCGGCTCGATTCAGGTGTCCGGGAGTGTATTATTGCTCTCTAAACCCCGTGTATGTGTAAGAGCTGTGTAATAATGTGAGGGTACATCATCATCATTCTCCTGCCCTTATCCCAATTTATTTGGGGTCGGCGCAACATGTCGCTTTCTTCCATACTTTTCTATTAGTTGTCATCTCGGTAGTCACCCCTTTTCTAGTCATATCATCTTTCACACAGTCCATCCATCGTTTCTTTGGTCTTAATATCGCATGTTTATTATACACCATGTTTATCTCGTTTCGCTCTTTCAGTCGCATCGCTTATCGCTGCCTACTGTAGCCTCAACCTTAGTTGCGCCTCCGAGTTACAACTCGGAGGCGCAACTAAGGTTACACAATAAAGTATATTCTTCTATCTATGTGTACCTAAAGGTGCATCCACACCTAAGTTACTTTTTGTAGAGCAACATTTTGCAACATGATAACATTAAATAACTTTCTATAACTTTTGCGACTTTTGCATTTTTGGTATCCATTGTTGCCCAGTAACACATGCCAATGTTGATCCACAAAAATAAACTGCGGTGTGGATGCACGGTGACTTAAACATACACTTTTTTCATATCAATTTCATTGCTTTATATTCTAGAATCTCGGTTATTATTTATGACCAATTGAATACTGTACAGCAATGATTTTCTCTAGTTATTAATTTTGATGTCAAGGCATTATCGTAGAGACACAATAGATGTCTAGAGCTATTGTTACCAAAAGTTGATAAAACTATTTAAGTATTATACTTTATGTTTACTAAGTATATACACGTGTCCTTTACTTTTTCTTCCACTATATTGCATGATGAATTCGCTATTACACTAGCTTTCATTTTGACATTTCAATAACATACATAATTATGTACATTGCGCCTCATGGTCTGCGAGGGACGTTCAATGTATTCTCGGTATCGGCATTTATAAAAAAACGTAATTCTTTTTTCAAAATTATGTTTATTTTTCAATATAATCCCCATTACTTTTATTAGATTTCGAAATTAACTTCTCAACTTTTTTCATGTTTTCTTCAGAAGAGGCAGTAACTGGGCCGCCCGAGCGAGTGTCGTCTTCAATACCCTCTCTGCCCCTTTTAAATACACTTGACCACTTTTGATCCATAGATAACGAAGGTGCAGAATTTTAAACAGCCACCATCTCTTCGTGAATAGTTTTTTACTTTTTCCTTGTTTGGTAATGCTACGGCTACACTATCGCGATAACGCGAACTACACTTAGCGCACTCTCTCTCGCACACGCTCGACGTGTCGCTGTACAACAGAGAGCGCGCAAAGTGTAGTTCGCGTTATCGCGACAGTGTAGCCGTAGCATAAGGAATTTAATCACAGCGCGGTGCTCAATTGTCTTCAACATTGTCACTTCAGCCATACCAGCAGGCTTAGCATGATGCTTTCTATTTCTACGAAGAATATGTAATACACAGCTCTTTCTATACAAAGTGACATTTCGTTTCTTCATTTTTGACATCGCACCGTAGAAATCCATACACATTAGCAATCTAGTTATCTGGCACCAAAAAACTTAGTGTCGTATAATAATAAGACTACTGGAGAAAACGTTATGAAAACTTACCGCATGTACAGAGCTGGAGTCTGCAAGCCATGTGTTGTACATGGTCTCCACGTAGGCGGAGCTGGAGCCATTGAGGAACGGTTCAGCGGCGGCCGAGCTTTTATGCCTATATCCCGTCGCTGGTCCAGCAGCGACCTGTACGAACAAAACGAAGGTTGAATAAACATCACACCTGTATTCCCCGAACGGCTGGTAGATAGTGTTAGCTACACTACCTACCAGCCGATCGCGGAATACAGGAAAATACAGGAAATACATCCTCTTTTTGCCTTCAAAAACAATCAACGGTGTATAAATCAAGACTGGGGACTACTACGGAGAAATCCCTGAGTTATTCCTTAGGGATTAATAAATACCCCAATAAAACTTTGCCTGACCTGGAAATCGGACCCAGGGCCTCACGCTCAACAGACGTGGTTGCGACCACTAGATCAAGGTGGAACGTAGTTGAAATAAAAGGTGCACCAATAAGTTTTAATTGCTCAGGACAGCATCAAGAATTCACGACAGAGACTCCCATCAATTCATGTCCCTATAGGTAGTTAGGTACAGCTTGATTCAAACTTGATGGCCGTTCCGAAGTGCGTTACTCGCTGCGCAGTACCGCACCCCTCAACCCCGCTGACACGTGAATTTATTACTGCGCAGCGACTCGCCTCATGTTCCGAGCCGCCATAAAGTTTGAATCGGGCTGTAAATTGATAATATTACGATAATTTCTCCGACACCAAACGAATCAATAAATATATCATCAGATAGTAATCACGCCCGAGATCGTTGTATCCATCCTAACGAAACCGCTGAAAAGCGTGACTTTTTATTAATTTTAAGTACTTTACAATTTATTGACGTAATACCGCTAAAAGTGGTTACGACACATGACGTCAACGTGTACAGAATACCATCGATCGTTTGTTTTTAAGACACATTTACAACATGAAAATAAATCTAAATACACATTTCGTTTGGCGAACCTCCAATCCAATTGTCTTTGTAAGCCAGAATCTGTTCTGTATGTGCATTAGATTAGATATTAAACTCATTGTTTAACTGTTAGGTACCTATATTTTTACACTCGCCAATTAATGTATCATGTAATCATATGAAAGATTGAGATATTGTGTGTTTATAAAATAAAAACAAGTAGAGCTAAGATAACGATGTGGAACAAAGTTTATCAAAGTATCAAAGGGGGGCTCGGCCGTCTCGTCATATTATCTCGTACCAGATACAGCAACTCGGAGGCGCGACTAAAACACCGATTACACAACAGACAGTACGAACTACGAACAGGTCTATTATGCGCTAGAAATAGACGTCTGCAGCTAAAGTGAACGTAATTTCTGAGAAACATTTAATCGTTATTTTTCAGACTCATTTATAATTATATATATCACTAACCGTATCAAGATAAATATCGGGGGGAAAAGTACAATTAACATGTTTTGGTTCTTCCCATTTCTGAGTTTTCTTTGAACATTTTACCTTCACCTTGTTTCTCGAACAGATAAAAATATCGAAAAATATCAATCAGATACATCACGGTTGATTTTATCAGTAACAAAGAAGTAACGAAGACAGAATGTAGTTCTGAAAGAATAATGCAAGTACGTAGGTAATGAGAAAGAGGCTTAACAGCTGTATAAATATACGCTTTACACCCTGCTTAGAAACAATAGGGTTTAAAATAATATAACGACATACAGGCACCTTAACTGTTACATACAATAATTCTTAGCAACATTACTTTTGTTTCTTTTGCTTGCAGAGTAAGCAAGCTGGAGTGGGCTGGCCATGATTAGGACCGATGGAAGATGGAGCTCAGCAAGCGTAGTGCGGACCCTAGCTAGATGGATCAGACTGGATGCGGATGACGGAGGACAGGGTCTCGTGGCGCAGCCTGGGAGAGGCTCATGTCCAGCAGTGGACTACTATCGTAGAGTTTAACCTGAACAGGGTATATTTATACTTTCATCAACACACCAATACACGTTTTTATAAAATATGGTATACTGAGGAAAGGCAAGTTTCTAACCCTTTATCGGGAAATTGCTCCAAAATTAACAAAACCAGCTGTAGCAAACAACTGACCGCTAAATCCTACAAGGTGATGGCAAATGACACGGCAATAGTCGTACTGAATGATAACTTAAGAGTTTGACAGTGGAAAATTGTTGTAGAAAGATAACCTACCGGGTTGGGTTCACCAGTGTGTTTTTAATAATTATGAATTTAAAATATTGTTTTGCAAATGCGTCAAACACCTTATTTCCAGGCTATGTCTGACACATAAAATGCTGGTAAACTGCAACATATTTTCTTAAAACGGTCGCCAACTTGATTCTGTTCAAAAGAGACTATTATGTAATAAAAGAGAGCCCGGTTGTGTTGTGGGTCCCTGCCCTGACGATTAAAATACCTTAGTCCGACTTTTTGGCCAGGGTCCACAAAAATGTATGACTGTTGCTTCCCTAAAGTTTAAAACAGAAACTAGTGGCATCGAGTATGCACCACCGGCCACGCGACACGTGATTGTGACACATACGTTGTCGTGACGCCTCACCGTGACAGTGCGTCCAATCCGTTACCTTCCGCCGACTACTATCATTACCTAAAATACATCTTATATCTACTTTATCGGTACAGGTAACATTTAATGATAAACATATTATAATTTATATTTATTTTTAATATATGTTTTGTATTTGAACGACACTTCCAACAACTCGTTTATTGAACAAGGTCGTATCGTAAGTTACCGTTTAGTGACCATGGCCGTTCAGAGCCATGAACTTAATGTTTAATAGCCTGCGAACATTTTGACGCGTACCTTTTTTGTCACAAGACCATAGAATAGACAGGTAATAGCACTACAACAGACACGCGACTTTTTTTAATGTTATTTATATTTTTAAAGGAAGAAACTGAGAGTAATGGGTTTACTTTTGTAAATAATGCTGTTGTTTTTTTTTTTTTTAAAGTAAGTCTTCTGTTTTAGCATGAGTCACACCCACTTCGGTTAGAGCAATCAGTGTGTTCCAGGATTTACTCCTAATCCACAATCAAATATCTTCTAATGAGGTTGTCACTCTTTTTCTGAACCATTAAAAAATAGTTTTTACCCTTGTAAGTATTAACTTTAAAATTAGATTACAATCAACTCATAATGTTGAGTTCTATAACCAAATAGATGCATCCTAAGTCCTGACTTCAGAAACCTATGTTTTTTTGCTTTATAAAAATGTAAAGAGATCAACTTACCTGGGGTTTGTTGAGAAGCCATGAGCCAAATCTTTCGTTACTTCCAACTTTATTTGAGAGTTGAAATATTACTCTCGCGCGGTGCATGATTGTCTCAGTCTAGTGTCAGATCTGTAAACAAGAAAGATTTCAATGAACTGCAAGTTATTATTATTAGAATGATATTTTATCTCACCATGAAATACAATTTTAAAGTTATGCAAACATTTAGAAGATTAAGAACCAGCAAACAATTTTTTTTGTAACCATGTTTCACACTTGAAAAAAATGTTCCAGTTTTTTATTTTTTTTTATTTGAATCATCAAAATGAAAGATATTGTGATCATGAGCATTACAAAATGAAGGTGCTAGTTATTATGCAACATTCCACCTTACAGGGTTTTTAGTCAATTTTGTATTGTTGATTAATACATTTTATATTTTTTCATTAACCTGTTAAGCCCCGCGCGACACCGATTCGATGTCAAACGATAGAAAATCAATTGTATCTCAATAGCTGTCGTTGACCAATTAAATGAATTCAAATGTACCTAACAAATTAAAATCTTATTAATTTTAAATTCAAACGTTAATTAAGTAATCCATGTATGACGTAATGTAATTGATTAAACCAATTTAAATTACTGTCTAATAATATGCATGAGTTGTGTACACCTTTACCAGACATGTTTACACAGAACATCCTATCTAAAAGTTGAATGTAATATGTATTGTAAATATGTATGATGTAGTTGGTGTTCCTAATAAATAAATAAAAACAGTATAGGGTTGGGTCCCCTATCTCTACCCTATGGGCCTTTTACTGTAGGTACTAACATATTTCATTCCATCACCAATTCTTGAGGGCCGTAAGCTTATATTGTTAAGTTTGTATTGCCATGTAGAGAGTACTAAGAGTAATAAGATCTTTTCAGTAAATTATTACATCAATTGGCATTAATGTTTGAATAATAATTAGGAATAGGTATATATTATAGTGTGTCCCTGTATAAAGTGCACAAACGAAAATTGGTGAAACTAGACCATTATTCATGCCAAAAAAAATAGGTTTCTTTTTTTTTAACTTGTTGAAAATTAAAAAAAACTTTAGACAATATTAAAAAAGAAATCAAATAAACGATTTTTTTACTTGATAGCTGTATTTTAAGGGGTTTCTTTGTATTTACTATGCAGCATCAATTATCAGCCAACATTATTGTTTTTATTTTAACGAAATTCCCTCAACTAATAAAAAGTTATTACATTTTCAATACAGGCGTATTAGGCAATAAAAAAGTAAAAAAATCGATACTAATTATTACGATTTTTTTTTTCTAATTTTTTTGTCAATTAATTATTGTCTAGTTTCACCCATTTTCGTTTGTGCACTTTATCCAGGGACACACTGTATATTGCAATACATACAGGTGTAATAATTAGACAACCTACGTACTACGTACCTACTGTGTCAAAAACACTAGGTATCGATTTTAGACTGTTTGTAGCACAGATGTTAATAAACATGTTAAATTACACAGGCCTGCGAAATTTTACTTTTTCTTACCCTTACAATAATTATGTTATTTTTTTAAATATCTAGGTATATTAAATTGAAATAAGTACAGATTTTAGAAATTTTTGTAAATTTTCATGAAAAAACAAAAACACAAAAATTCAAATATTTTTTTTATTTGAAAAACCAACAGTATTAGTTAAAAATAATGCTAAAGAGAATAAGTAGGTAGATCAAAAAGACTGATGATATCTTTTTCTACTTCTTTCAAAACTCTTGGCCAATCTTTTTCTCCTGTGCTTTTGATCCGGTCCATCTGTCTTCAACATCCAGCAGTAGTCTGCCACCATGTTTTTGCGTCCCACCTTGCTTGGTAGCTATTCTCCATAACCTTAATATCTTGCTGGAAGCGCTCACCTTGTCCTTCACTTATGGTACCAAGATTCTCAGGTAAGAAGTCAATATGAGAATGCAGAAAATGTAACTTTATATGCATATTGCAACCCAGTTTATGGAAATTGCAGAGTATATGAATAGGTCTTTACCTATGTAATTGGAGATTCTATAACCAGCATTTTCAGATTTAATTATCTGTAGATTGGCGCGCAATTTGAAATTGAAATAAATTTTATTCGAAAGCCGTGTTAATTTAATTTCAAATTCAGCTATTTGTTTTTAGATAGTTTTTGTGAAATTGTGGTAGTTTTAGGCGCCATGGATAAACTGAAAATTCGTACAATTTTCAAATATGAGTTCCTACGTGGAAATACCGCTGCGCTAACAACACGAAACATTAAGACGTGTACGGGCCTAACGCTGCTTGCATAAACACGGTCCATTATTGGTTCAATCGTTTTAAATCTGGAAATTGAAGAACGAGCCTCGCAGTCGGCCGGTGACCATTGTCGACAACGACGAATTGAAGGCGATAGTGGAAACGAATCCAACTCAATCTACGGCTGAGCTTGCTGCGGGCCTTGGAGTTAGTGTCAAAACAAAATTGAAGCACTTGCGTCAAATCGGAAAGATAAAAAAGTAGCTATGTGGGTGCCACACGAACTAAGCGACCAACAGCGAGACTTACGCGTCGAAGAGTTCTAAATCGAATTGTTACCAGCGATGAAAAGTGGATCCTGTACGACAACCGTAAGCGTTTTTCTCAGTGGGTGGACCCGGGTACAGCACCTAATCAGTGCGCTAAAAAAAGATTACTCATAGGAAGACGATGGTGACTGTCTGGTGGACCAGTGCCGGACTTGTACATCACAGCTTCTTACCGAATTGCACAACAGTGACGGCAGATATATATTGCCAAGAATTGCAAACAATGATGGAGAAGCTCGCTATTCAACAACCAAGAGTGGTCAATCCTCTTCCCCATTGCTTCTCCATGACAACGCGCGATCTCACACTTCACGACAGACCATAGCAAAGCTACAAGAGTTACAGCTGGAAGTTCTCCATCACCCACCGTACTCACCGGATCTTGCCCCAACAGATTTGTACTTTTTTCAAAATTTGGACAAAATTTTTAAGTGGGCAAAAACTCAACACTCGAGAAGCACTACGAAATGCTTTCGCTGACTTCATCACCTGCCGTCCGGCAGACTTCTACAGTAAGGGGATAAACAAACCACCATCAAAATGGCAAAAGTGCGAAAAATGAGTACTATACTTTGATTACTACTGTATATTTTTATATTTTAAAATTTTCATACAAATCTCCAATTTCATAGGTAAAGACCTAATATTAACTGCATTTTCAAAATCTGGGCTTTTTCTTCATTCCTAAAAAAATGTTTCACTTTCACATCCTCTTCAGTTTTCAAAGTTAGCGTCTTTCATTAACTTTCTTATCTCAGGGCCAACAAAAATAAGTTACTTGGAGAAATAACACATTTGGGAGATGTCTTATTTATTACCACACAAAAATCGCAAAAATATTGTACCACAGTCAATACAGGTAAATAGTAATAATATGATTTGAAAGAATGAGTAATGAGGGAAGATGAATATTTAAATGTAATAATAGTATGGACTGTTACCAAAGAAACATTAAAAAGTTAATGCTAACTTAATACACTGTAATATTAAGAAAATAGAAAAGTTATTTTTACAGAAAATAATCATTATTTTGAATATGCATTAATATTAAGAAATTTCTATCTATTATAATCTACACAAAGTGCTAATTTATTTTTTAAGGGGAAAACCATGATAGGCCTGTGTTATCTATAAACAAATATGCTCCACTTGTGATGGAACAAACAGAAAGATAATATACCTACTTAAGAATTTAGGACACAACATTGTCAATGACAGAATAACTGGCACATTTAAATCTTTATTTCGTTAGTGTTCTATTATTGAAATGTGATCAATCTAGTGTTCAGCACATTTAAAATCAGTATGTAAAAAAGAATGGTCCTCTAAAGACATGGAAAGAAAAAAAACCCAAATAAATGATTCCCCCTAACTTATTTAGTTCATATCATTAGTGCGACATTATAATTATAGTTTTGTTTTACTGATAGTGAAGAAATATTTATAAATGCAGGTATAGTATTAGATAATTAAGTAGACAATTAAATAACTACCTTTCCAATCTACTTTCTAGTATGTAAAAATTTGGCAGGCAGTCAAAACTGTTATATAGATGCACTTCACTCCGAAATTATTTATAGACCTGATTAAATAGTTCAAGGCCATCGGAGAAATTACTAGTGTTTACTTGCCAATTGATTGTTTTTATGAACATCTATAATCTAGAGCATTAAACCATTTAACTAGGAAGGTATGGATTTGCATTAGGAAATGGAAAAGAAAACTGATCTGACATTCTTTTACCAATGATATGGATCAAATCAGTTTTCTTGATATATGAACATGTTTTTTTATTAGGGGTCTATAATGATATAGTGTCAGCTTTGATTTGGCAATCAATAACCACATAAGCCCTAAAGAAACCTGTATGAAATCTACTCCATTAATCAAATACCATTGTATCAGCAGCTGTGTTTATAACATAAGTAATTGTTTCATCTCTCATTATAGTCATTAGTAAAAATTAAAACGTCAGATTAGAGAGGAATAGAAAGGAGATAGGAAATTCTGCAATAGAGTCATGGTGCCCCAAAGTACACTGAATACTTTCTAGGTTTAAATAGAAGACAAGATTATATAACCATCAATTCGGTAACAATTATTGTTTTACTTTAGTGTTGATCTAGCACCACAAGTATCAATGGTATTCCAGTTTTCCTAACCTCTTTTTCACTCGTTGCGTCATATAATGCGGATTTGCGTTTACGCTACAAAAAATATAGTTACTTACCTGATAAGTTTTACCCTCACTTGTATAATTCACAAAAAATAAACTGATCAATAATGAAGTCTCGTGATTCAAGGTTATATAACTCACTCTTTTCACGTACCAATTTGCGATAGGTATGTTGCGGCGAAAAATTGCTGAATCAAATGTATATCCGTTCTTATTTCATCGTACTCGTTTAGCTATTATTCCCTAAATTTATCTAATCTGGAGTAATAATTTACCTTCGACACTATTCGAATGTGTAGTAAATTGTCTTGTCTGGCAAGCACAGTCAAATTTGATTGAAAGAATTCAAAAATTCATGCTTATCGCTGATTCGCTGCCACCGTCAGTTGCCTGTTCTCAGTGTTCTCGAAAGCCGTGGACTGTCAAAGTTCTTTTTTTTTAATAATATTTTAATGGCCTGGTTGCTGGGACCTTTTAGCCACAACGAACGTACTTACTGTCAAAGTTGAAGTACACTGTTCACAGATTATTTTGACGGCACAGTTGTTATTCTCAGTTGTCGTATTGATATTTAGGTAACAGTCTATTAACCACAATCTGAATGATTTTGAAGGGGTCTACCCTTTATGGCAGAACTTTTTTGTCATAATATTATTTTGCATAACAGCGGACAGCATCAAAACGTCCGCTAAACGGTCAGGGAATATATTTGAAACAAGCATGCACCATGCATCCATGATTCTTTTCTGTCACTAACATATTAACTATTTTTCATAGTATGCCAAGTGAAATGGTATCAAACAATCGTCGCTTTAACATAAAAGTTATGCTAAATGAAATTATGCGCAATTTTAACTTTGCCAAATAAAATTCTGCCATCTTAAAGGTATGCCATTGTAAATTCGGACATATAAACATTCGGCCAAACAATAATTATATTAAATAATGTTTATGCCTATTATTTATGCCATAATATTCGTTTAAAGAAAATTATGCCGCCAAGTGTGTTATGCCAAATAAATTTCGGAGCATCAAGATTCTGCCAGATAGAGGGAAGACTTTTGAAGTATAATGCTAATCTATTGCTTCAGATGTTCGAAAAATTTGTCTGTTCAACAACGTAAATAACGCAATGAATGTATTTGAACTGTCACAATGAAACCCATTGCTACTGATAGTGTTACGCAATTTCCGCTCTGTTTCACTATCTCCAGATTAGTTCCGATGGTTCCAAGGAAATGTTTATCTAGCTCTTGAACGCGCCTTTTTATACTATAAGAACCTGTATCAGCGTTGAAATGATTAAAGGCTAGATGCGCCCCGCGATTTCACTCGCATAAGTTTTGACCCCGTGGGTATATCGGGATAAAAGTATCCTATGTGTTATTCCTGATTATAAACTATCTGTGTGCCAAATTTCATCCAAATCCGTTCAGTACTTTTTGCGTGAAAGAGTAACAAACATCCATCCATCCATCCATCCTTACAAACTTTCGCATTTATAATATTAGTAGTATGTGTAGTTTAGTGAGTGGACCGGTGGACGAGATTTTGAAATCGCCAGCGAGTCGCCGGCATTTAAAGTCACCATGTGACCTAGCATAATAATAAGGCGCAGCATATTGATGTCACGTGACAGGGCGTGTTATACGTCTGTTTCCGCCCTATGTGACCTAGCATAATCATAGAGCATAGGCTAAATGCTCTAAGATATATTATGCTCTTAGGCACAGCATATTGATATAACGTGACAGGTCTTGTTATAGGTCTGTTTCCGCTCTATAGCAGTAACCATAATATCAAATAATATGTGCCTCTGCCGTAGACACAGAATAGAGGCTCTGCTCCTCTGCTCGTCTGGCTCCTCTGCCCTCACTAGTTTCGTCAGATGTCAAAATCAAATTAATGTCAATGTCATTGTCAATGTCAATGTCAGTAAGATGAATTAAATTATGAATAAAGTAAAAATACGGGAACCTGTCAAAAATGCATAAATACCTGTAAAAGTTATTTTTAAAAGTGGAAAATTGTTTTAATATTGATCTGTTTAGTTTATATCAAAATGTGTAGTCTTTCTTCACGTCTGCTAAAATTTCCAGCCGAAATAGCTACGATACGTAAAGTAACGTGTATTCGTACAACTAGGATACTTGCATCACCATCAAATCAAACATTCGACTTACAGCGAAATTATAGTACCACTAGAGACTATGATAAGCACTGGAAAGGATATTCATATAAATATGTATGTTACTCTGTCTTATTTGGTGCAGTCGCTTATACTTCATATAAATTCTGGTGAGTGTTACTTGATTTACCAACAACAAAATTAATTTAGTCGAGAACTCGAGATTCGCTATTGCTGAGAACTCCTAAACCAAACCCATAGGTATTGTAATTTCAAATAGAATATATACCTACATAATAAAAGTAACAACTGCATATTTTATGTTCTGTAAAATAAGTAAGTTGAAAGTGAACTAAATTCCCATTGTCAGGTGTATCCATCCTGAAGTCAAGCATTAGAATCTGGTGCCAATTGTATTGTTGATACATTTAATTTATTAAGTCTTATTTATAATAATCTATAAATCAATTTTATTATAGTAGGTAATTAATTTGTTACCTATTTTAGGGCACAGCATCAGTTATTGCCCTCCATAAATGCTGCTGAAGAAATTTCAGAATCTGACTCAGATAGTGAAGTTGACACCAAGAAGAAGAGATACAGAAAAGAAAAAATTGGTTTTCGAGACAGGAAGGTGTGTTGATGTAACTTTAACAAACCATTCATATAAAATTATTGTTTTAGTTCTTTTTTTTATTTAATTTATTTTTATTTATTTACTACAGATTATTGAATATGAAAATCGTATGAGATCATATTCAACCCCAGACAAAATATTCAGATATTTTGCCACAGTGAAATTGACATTTGGTGAACACACAGAGATTTACATGACACCTGATGATTTTTTGCGAGCTATCACTCCTGGCATGAAACAGCCTGATGGTATTTCTTTTATTTTATTTTAGTTTTATGGCTTCCCTGTACAGATGCAATGAGACTATAATTATTATTATAAAAAATGCAGTTATCAATCAGTATTTGAGTTCAACCTGTGCACAGCAGCAACGTTAATCCAACTTATCTATTACTGTCTCGAGAGTCTCAGATTGCGCCCGTGTAGAGTAGTCTTTTCATATATTTTTTTTCATAGCTCCATTATTACAACATAAACATACTTACTGAAAAATATTTTCTGATTTGCATACTATGCAACTTGTATGTTGTATAATTTTGAATTGTCATTTAAAATAAAGTTTTCTATCCTGGACGCTGCTGGATAGATTATTGAGTATGAAAACCGTATGCGACATTATTCCACACCGGATAAGGTATTTCGATACTTTGCCACCCTTCAAGCACAGCATCATGACCAGCATGAGATATTCATGACCCCTGATGACTTCCTGCGCTCCATGACACCTGGTGTCAAGCAACCTGATGGTAAAATTATGTACAACACAGCAATTGTTCCCATCATTATCATCCTATAGAAGTACACTTATAAGCAAAGGTCTCTCAAGTTGATCCTTGGCTACTCTCATCCATTTTAACATATTTTTAAATTAGTTATATTTATATAGATTGATAAATCATTAACTTATTTATTTAAAAAAATGTATTGATCCTATGATCTATTGGCCGCACGTGATACTGCTGAGTGCCGACCTGAGTTCGATCCCTAGGTCAGACAGTGTTACTGGGTTCAACCATTAAGAAATTCTAATAGCAACCTGGAGTCTGGATATGTACCTGGTTGATACCAATAGCCTCCTATTAGATAGGTCTACATAACTGGTGAAATGCAGATGTATTTACAATTCTGCTTACTGCCTACTGACAAAATTCATTGTCCTAATGAAGGCACTGTTTAACCATACACTTTATAAGTACTAAATTAGAAGAACTAGTTGCGACCCGCGGTTTCACCCGCATAACTCTCGATCCCATGGGAATATCGGGATAAAAAGTATCCTACGTTCTAATCCAGGTCATGGTCTACCCATGTGCCAAATTTCATCCAAATTATTCAGCTATTGAAGCGCGAAAGCATAACAAATCTCACTATCGTATTTATAATGTTAGTTAGGATTATGAATTCGTTAAATATGTTTTATGTGTTTTTTTTTTTATCAGGTTTGGGATTAGACCAGTATAGAAGATATGACCCTAAGGTATGTTTCACTTCATAAAAAATAAATAAAGTTATAATACAATACATAGGATGTCCATAAACTATCATGTGACTAATACTATATCCATTTTAAATAATAATACAGTAAAGTATATTGATTTTATAATTATAAAATGTGCAACAAAACTGACGTGTTATGTGCACTTGCACTAATTTAAATTAATGTTCGCTTCTGTTTTAAGATTCTCACAAAAAAAATTGTATTATGTAGTATAAAATGTTCCAGTTGAATTATGACTGTACATACAATAATATTAAAGTTATAAATAGCACTTTAACAGAAGATTTCTTTATATTATAGAGGGAGCAGATAATCTTCAAGAAGAATAAAGAAAGTTTACAAAAAGTATTTCACTTAATATTTTCCATATTAATGTTTTCACATATCCAATCTTTAGGAACACATTACCCAATCACAGATGTTATTTAGCTCTACCTATTGCTTCATAGCAACCTAAACTGTCACTGGACACTTGCACAGTTAGCACCATCTCTTCAGCCACTCACATCACTTTCTTGTCTTTTCAGAACGTCGATGAGGTACTGTCTTTCTCCTCTTCTTTTCTCTACTATTCTCGACTTCGTAATATTTTTATTTATTTCAAGTGCACTTCTTTGACTTGGTTATGTCCCTGTCAATGTTCATGTCATCGCCGTTGGCCACTCCGTGCCTCAATCTAGTCTAGATCACTTTATAGATTTTAGGAGGATCTTATTTTATCACAATGTTATACTCTGCTACAGACCTAAGCTCTGCGCTGTTTAAGCTACTTCAGGCGTAATGGGTCTTAGATCCCGCAAAACAGTTGCATACACAACCATTCTCTCCATAGCATGCCGTGATTTTATCATTATATTGATTGCATTTTAATTAATAGATTTTATTTGTTTAGCGTTAGCACTACCTTAAATAGCTGTTTTTCAACATCTTAAAGTACTTTATTTTGTTTTAGTAGTACTCTTTTTTACAAGAATATTTTTTTGAGTTTAAGTCCTATTTTTAATATGTTACGTCCTAATAAAATTTTATAAATCTCTAAATAATAATCAGTATTAATTACTTACTTTGCTATTAGTTTCATGTTTTGGTGCATATAGAAACATTCTAAAGGTAAATAGCTTATCATTGTCGTGTATTACTGCTGCATTGCTAACTAATGTGTTTTCTCGCAGAGCATCAGTCAACGTCTGAACCTCGACCTCGACGAAGATTCCATTTTCTATAAACTCGGCTCTTCGGGACTCATCACATTCAGCGACTACATATTTCTTCTGACTGTGCTGTCAAGTAAGTACCAATTTATGATAAACCTTTTTTAAATGGGGCTGTTGAGACAAGGGTTCAGTAGCAGCAGCAGCCCGGAGTCAAGATTCTGCCCCGTTACCGACAAGAGCCTAAGCTAAACTGCACAACTGGCGAAATGACTATACATCTCTTCATACTAACTTCTTCGATGAATAAGACCTGATTTTGTATTTTTTTTAAACGTTTTGTCTTTTGTTGTTTTCGTTACAAAGTAGAACTTACCAATATTCGGAAAATCCTGACATTTTCAGTAGGTACATGGGTCAAAAGTCAAACGCAACTCTTAAGTTACAAATTGTAATAACTGTTTGAATGTCTTCATCATCATGCAAACAAATATTTACGACGCCCTCGAAAAGCAAAACGTTTGTTTGTCGCCTTTTCAGAAAAAATACATGGCCATCTTATGTGCAATAAAGCGATTTTGTCAATGCAGGACAGCACCATCTCCAATTTGCTATAAAGAACCCATTTCATTAATATAGTCACATTGTGTTAACGAGGAGTGGTATAGTCATGTTAATATTGTCTCACCCCGTTTTAAACTTTGAATTGTAGCCATCTAAAGTGGCTCTTAATTTGTAATGTGTAGTTGACTGCCTTTTTGTTCGCTTGGATCGCGTGGCGTCGCTGGCGGGCTGCTGAGCTTAAAGTCCTGAGTTAGATCCCCATTGGTGAGCCCGAGTTAAGGGATTACAGAAGTCAGGCAAAGTGTTATTGGGTTTTTCATTAGGAATTTCTCAGTAACAGTTCTGAGTCTGGTTTTGTGCCAAGTATGATGGCAATTGCCTCGCCCTTATTAGATGCGTAACTCAAGCATAACTGGCAAAATGTGGGTCTACTGTACTCCTCAAGCAGTATACTAGCGTGAAGTTATGTAAACGGGTAGTTCGCTTGCTGAAGTAAGAACCTAAAAGTCTATCACAATCATGTTGTTCCTTGCACAAGTAAAACAGGTAGGTGTTGATGTTGCCCATCGTCGACACGATCTATTTTGTGCGGACCTTATGTAAACAGTAAAATTTATAACTAAAACTTCATCTAAAAATAATAAAATAAAAATTTTGAGTTTTAGTTTGCACCAACTTTACTCCAGACTTCATGCAGAGTTCAAAGTAAAGAACCGGCCAAGTGTGTATCGGACCTCGCACAATGAAGGATCCGTAGTTCGGATGAATTTATCCCAAGAACAAACTTAACATGGTAGTTTGTACGCACAATATGGAGTGATGTGATTTACCATGTTATTTTAAGACCATAGACTTCTTATAGGTTTTCGTGTAATCTATAAGTATAGAACTATTCTCAGGGCTAGTAGGACCTAGGCTCAGCAGGTTCGGAGATAAGGAATGGTAAACTTTCATCTATTTTCTTTACCTTATAAGTTATAACTATTAATTTACAAATTATTAAAAAACAAATGAAATATTCTTAACAAGTCCTTTCATTTGATATGTCACACGGTACAGTTTGCATTTTTTTTATTCTAATTTTTCCTCCAAAACTGAACCCCATATTAAAAATCAATTTATAAACGTTACACGTTCGTGTTTGGGTCCAAATTTCAACTTAATCGGTCCAGTAGATTCAGAACAAGTAGTCCGTCTGTCACAGCAAAACGGCTGTGACAGACAGACACACGATTGATCTTATAAAGATTCCGTTTTTTCCTTTTGAGGTCCGGAACCCTAAAAAAATATTTTTTCACATTAAATTTTAATTACTTTGTTATATTTGTTCATTAAATTTGTTTATTTCTTATTAAAAATGTTTCGTGTCGTTTTATTTCTTAATTTATATTTTTAATGTAGGTTGCCGCGACAGTCATATTATTTTTAAAAACGAACCTCCAATAAAACTAGTTAGTGATCCCTGGTCGATCATAACAAAAACTCGTATAGTATTTTTGTCTGCCATTCTTGTGTATCTAACTAAACTCATTCAGAGCTTCACCTCCACTACTCTCTTTTGACTTGTTTTTCTTGACTTCATCATCTGCCTAGCCTTTTCCCAACTATGTTGGGGTCGGGTTCCTTGTTTTTCTTGACTTACTTTGCCAAAAATACTTTATTTGTTAATATTATTATGTCAAGTATGTTTTCAAGGAGTGTATAAAGAAAATAATTTATATACTTATAGTAAGTAAAACAATCGTTTAAATCATTTTAATTTTTAACATATCTTTTGTAAACATTCACATCATATCCGAACATTTCAAAATCGACACCATATATTTCCAACAATTTATTCAGCAAATTTTCATTAAGTTTGCTAAAATAATGCTTTAACAAGGCAGTCGTGTTCCTCCCATCACGAGATTGATTCATTACAGAACGTAGTTGTTTCCTCCTACGTTCACCAACCTTTATGCTTAACAAATGGCCAAGTCCTAATTGTTGTATAACATACATTGAATCTTTTGCCAATGTTTCGACTTTCGCTATTACGCTGAAATACACTGCACAAGGTGAGCAAAATGTATGATACGGAGCCCAGTGTTCATTAAACACGTATCGTGGAGAATTATGTTGATCTATCAAATACTGAACAAATTCGGGGAATGTAGGTCCAGAAGCTTTAGGTGCCCCGGTAAGAGATTTTGTTCTTTTCCTATATTTTGAGATTATCGCTCGCGCTAATTTTCTATAGTATGGTTTTACTAGAATCTCCAGCTTATCGCGATATGCTGATAATAACCTCGCAAAAGGATCCCGCACTACTAAAAGTGATATTACACCTGGTGTAATCAACGCTTCCTTTAGTTCTTTCACACTGGGCCGAGGAAATTTTTGCCTGGCTAAAGTCAAAGGTTGTACCTTACTTTTTTCCAAAAACTTTTTGTCGTATCCCCCTGAAAAATAAATGGATTATGGTTTTACGTCTAAGTATTACTGACATTACAATAAATATTCTTAACTTCTCACTATGAAAAGTTACTGTCGCTGCCCTCAAAATTAAAAACAACCATTGAACTTTAAATCGTTGAATCTGAGACTTAAACTCAACACCGTACCTTGCATAGAAAATCTTACCTAAAATATTAAAATAGTACATCCAAGATGAACTAGCAGCTTTGAAAATATTGCACCATACTAGTTTATGTTTGTGGTCAACAAAAAACTCTTTGTTATTAATTGATTGTGTGAGGAGTTTTCTCTTGTGACACACTTGATGAACTGTTTCTGTACGTTTCTCCAGTTCTAAAAGAGTATCGTTGTCTGGCTCCGACCATACAACATTGCTGTCCGAATCTGACTCATCTTTTCCTAATGTCTCTGCACTCTGCAACTGTTATAATAACACTGTTAACACTATCACTACACTAAACAACTCTGTAACACAACTAGAAAATTGCACATTACCATCCACCTGCTGTAATTGTCAGTTAGTATGGACCAGTCTTTCACTGGGGTGTTCACACTGCTTTTGAATATTGTCATTTTCATAACAACCATGTAAATTGTCGCCCAAAACAGAAAGGCTGCGGTCTTAGCGCCGCATCTCAAATATACAAATGCTTTTGCTTTTATCCTCGACCGAAAACGTTTAATTGAAAATAACATTTTAGCGCTTCAGTAAATAACTATTTTCCGGAAAACTTATTCGTTTAGGCGATCCCAGTAGTGGACATTGTCACAAAAGTGTTGAGTGTGGTTAGTTCGTAGTCGCGTACGTATTGGCTGCTAGATATCTATTTACGCAGCATCCGAGGGGTTGGGGGATCGTACGGAGCATGAGCGAATCTAATGATTTTCTGTTCCTGCCGGCGCGAGATTTAACAGGGGACTGAAACATTCAGTTTATCGTGTAACGAAAACTGAATGTTGTCCAGAAGACTTATCTGCTACACAACAGTTTAAGATTAGTTCAAGACTTATTTGACGCTTTGAACGCAAGCCGTTATAAGCTACTGGTGCCGATTCCCTTGTTCACAAACTAAACCAAATTTAAGTTCAGTTCATCTTTTTCTTTCTATTTCATTAAGAAAAGGACAGAAGATAAATTTTAGTTTAGTCCTGTCAAATTAATCAGCGCTTGACGTAAATTGACGTAATTTTAGTAGGCAAGTTTTTAATCACGTCTAAACTTGTATGGAGTAGTGACAGGCGCTGATTAATTTGACAGGACTAAACTAAAATTTATCTTCTGTCCTTTTCTTAATGAAATAGAAAAAAAATTATTCGTAGTTTAGTACTTTTTGAGTTTATCGCGTTCAGACAGACAGACAGACGCGGCGGGGAACTTTGTTTTATAATGTGTAAGGATAAGGAAGTCCCCCTGCCGCGTCTGTCTGTCTGAACGCGATAAACTTAAAAACTACCGAACGGATTTTCATACGGTTCTAACAAATGGACGGTGTGATTAATGACGATGGTTTAGGTGTATAATTAATTACGGTTGATTGTTGAAGATGTCGGAAAAAATACCAATAGAGTTTTATCAAAACAATGTAAGTATTACGTAATTAATATTTTTTTTTACCTGGATTAACACATAGGGGTAGGTACTTTTTAATCCCAAGTACTTCCCGTGGGATATTTTCCAACATCCACGCGGGCGAATCTGCGGGCAAAAACTACTGTGATATAAATGTCTGTATAGACATACGACATCTTTTAGGATTGATGAGCACAAACTATATACAGTGTGTCCTTGGATAAAGTGCACACGAAAATGGGTGGAACTAGACCATTATTCATCGTCAAAATAATTAGAAAAAATAAATCGAGATTTATTGAAAACTTTAGACAATATTTTCCAAAAAAAATCAAAGAAACGTATTTTTTACTTGATGGCTGTATTTTAAGGGGTTTCTTTGTATTTACTTTGCAGCATCAATTATCAGCCAACATTATTGTTTTTACCCGACTGCCCCAGAAGGAGGGTAATGTTTTTCGGGAGTATGTATATATGTATATTTCTTTGGCACGCTCTGTAGCCTAAACGGCTTGATGGATTTTAACATAAGAGGTGTCGTTATATTCGTCTTCATTGTGGGAGTGACATAGGCTATATAATATTTATATATTGCATCTGCAAATACAGAAAAGGGGGGGAAGGTTTTTTTTAAATAAATTATAACTATATTGATATCAAATCAAAGCTAGTAATGAGTCAATTCCATATATATATATATATTAATAAAACTAAGAAGCTTGAGATAAAACAAATTCTTTAAAAAACAAAAACCCGACTGCTAAAACACATAACTGAAAAGAGAAAAACGAGATTTTTAATCTATAGAATTTTGGTATCGCAGGCGGGGACAAACATAAGTTACACCATATTTCAGGCTGTTTGTCCCCCGCCTGCGATACCGAAATTCTATAGATTTTAATTTTTCTAATTATTTTAACGAAATTCCCTCAACTAATCTTAAGTTATTGCGTTTTTAATACAGGCGTCTTTAATAGGCAATAAAAACGTAAAAATTGATAATAATTATTACGGTATTATTTATTACGGTAAAGCAATAAAGATATTGAGTATTGATTTTTTAAAGATTTATTTTATAATTTTTTTGTCGATTAATTATGGTCTAGTTTCACCCATTTTCGCACTTTATCCAAGGACACACTTTATTATTAAATGAAGATGTACATTTAATCAAGGAATACTTAACAGTATAACACACGAGTAAGCTGCCGTAAAGCCAAATTGACATCATGTCATACGAATCCTTTGATATAATCAAGAAGTTTGAGCACGTATGGTTTATTTCGATGTCGAGCACTACAATAAGATATTGTTATAGTTATTTATTTTCTTTAAGTAGGTTTTAAGTAGGTATATCACATTGGAAATAAACAGTTGACAATAAAAACCATAGAAAAACAAAAAATAATCTTATACCAGGTCAGAAAAGGCTCCCATCGTGTAATAGGTTAATTTATTACTTCAGATAAGTGAATACCCTTTTTTTTTTTTGGTTGGGGTATTATCAAATAACTTCTCCCGCTCTGGGTGGAGCGGGAGGGTGTGTCAGACTCTTACTGACTAAAACCGACCCGTGTTCCTTCAGTTGCCTGTGTTGAGGGTACACGGTATCCCTGCGGACTCCTTTGTTGTATCCCTTCTTCCCATAAGTTTCTCTTCTTATTCTGGTGGATAGAAATCCTGACAAACTCTAAATTCCCTTCTATTCATTTTCAAGAAATTATCACACCATTCGGTATTTGCTAAGTAATTATTGCATGGTTCTTTAAACATGTAGATATAATTTAAATGCCACCTATAAACATTTTCGTGGATAATAAAAAAACCTCAGTGCGAAGTGTTATTTAACCCTTAGGCACAGGAAACTGAGAAGGATATGGAAATACCCTTATCAGCACTATCACACTCGCACTGCCGTCGCGCCGTCGCACGTCTCCCGGCTGGTTCGAGTCGTTCGTGTAAGGCAGACCTTACACGAACGACTCGAACCAGCCGAGAGACTAAGCAGATGATGACGTACTTTTGCAACAGATTCCAAAAGTACGTCATCATCTGCTTAGCCTCAACCACGTTGGGGTCGGCTTTCAGTCTAACCGGATGCAGCTGAATACCAGTATTTTACATGGAGCAACTGCCTATCTGACCTCCACAACCCAGTTACTGTTTAATACCATATCCTTTGGTAAGACTGGTTGTCAGACTTTCGGGCTTCTGACGACCCGTAACGACTGTCAAAGATCCACGAATGACAGCCGGGACCAACGGCTTAACCCTTTATAAGGCTCTGTCCATATTTTGGACACCATACTTTTTAAATTTTTGCGGCTGAATGAAACGTCAGTCAAATTCAGTTTTTGTACTCTGTGATTTGACAGTTTGTTAGCAATAACCTTGTGTGTGGTTCCATGCTTTGCCGAATTCCATAAGCCCTAGTAAGGCTCTGGCCAAATAATGGACACCATGTTTAAAAAAAACATTAAAAAAAAAAACTCATATTCTTAATAAAGAGGTCTAAAGAGTTATCATATTTATCAATTTTTTATTTCCATACCCTTAGCAGTTTTCTGTGCCTTATAAAGGGTTAACGTGCTTTCCGAGGCACGGAGGGGTCTTGGTATGTAAAGATGGTCACCCATCCACGGACCAACCGCGGCAAGCGTAGCTTAACCTGATCGATTGACCCCCTGTTCCAAAAGTACGTATCTAATTAAATTGGAAACAAATTGAAAACCTGTGGCTGCCAATTTGTAGTGCCAATTATAAATTGGGTGGTTTGATTAAATTATTTGAATACTTAAACCCGAAATTTTAATTTTATATCACCTTAAAGTTCTTTGTTAGACAAATTATGTTTTTTTATTAGACACTAGCTGCACCCCGTGGTTTCAACCGCGTTAGTCTCGATAATGTGGGAATATAGGGATAAAAATTATCCTATGTCCTAATCCAGCTCATGGTCTACCCATGTGCCAAATTTCATTTAAATCCGTTCAGCCTTTTTAGCGTGAAAGCGTAAGAAAAAAACAAACAAATAAATAAATAAACGAACAAACTCACTTTCGCAT
Organism: Atethmia centrago; assembly: GCA_905333075.3. Lineage (NCBI taxonomy): Eukaryota > Metazoa > Arthropoda > Insecta > Lepidoptera > Noctuidae > Atethmia > Atethmia centrago. The sequence goes on along the minus strand of HG995374.1, from coordinate 19,623,321 downwards.
TTATAATATTAGTGAGGATAAGGATTTGAGGTTACAAATAAATTTAGAGTTTCATTGTGTAAACTAAATTTTCGTCGATGATTTTTCAATTACAATATAATAGTGGCAAACAATATTTTTTAGAAAAGTGGTGAGATACAAAGTGTAACTGGTATATTTTGACATAAGACAAAAACAACTTACAAATTATTACCAGCCAGCCATTACTATAAAAAGGTTGTACTCCATTATTTCCCCATTCTTATAAGTTCTTGGGAGAACGGTTGTAGGCACGCAACGCTCTTGCAGATGCATTGCGATCGGACGGGGACTGAGATCTCACTGTGCGGGCTCGAGCTGAAGATTCCACAAAAGGTTCAACCTGTTGTGCCGGTCCTTTAAAAGTTTCTGATTACTCCGCCACATCCGATACATCAACAAATTTCTCACATTTAACGGCCTGGTCGTACGAGCTAGGTGACCCGGAACTTGCCCGTGACAGCGAGTACCGGTTCTTCACTGGCATTAGTTGATTTTGGTGCCTACACCACTCACATGGCTGTCCCATGTCAGCTTTGAACGAAACCGGTCCAGTCTTATCCACTACTAGACCTTCAGCAGTCTTCCCCTATCTGAAAAATGGCGCGCAAGAACAGGATCACCCACCCTAATATGTCTGTGAGTGCCGCCTGAGCTGGCAAACTGTCGGTCTTGTGCCGTGCACACCACCGCCGCCACATTCTGCCTCACCGCTGCTAGTCGTCTTTGTAATCAACGACCCAAACAGGAATTGGTAACGAAGATTCTCTCTGAGCAAGGTGCCAAAATTACACGCGCTTGCGAAATGCTTTAGTTCTTGCAAATATACCGTCAAAAATACTCCTGCATATTGTGTGCGTAGACGTAACATGACTTTACGCAATTTATGACTTACGGCTCTAAATGATACGCTACCAACCATACTAACACGTTGAAAGTATTACCCCCGGGGTCATCAGGTGCACAACGGTTAATTGTAGACTTTCGTTGTAATATGTATTAAAAAATGTCCAAGGTGGATATATATTTTTTTTTCTGGCAGTTAAATTTTTGGGTACCAAATTTATGATGTCCTTTGACAGAAGACAAAAACAGCAGAAAAAAAATATTGCCAGCCAGCAATAACTATAAAAAGGTGGTACATACATATTCCAAACTTTTCATTTTTGGACAACCTTCTAAATTCAGATTAATTTTTTACCCTGATTGCGTAAGAGTTTCACCTAAGCAAGGTTTATTTGCACTTTCATCAGATACTTTTGGAACAAACATTAGTTTTTAATTTGAATGGATTATCAAGCAGCGCGCGTCTTTATAGCTAGAGCTACCTACTCAAACTCAAACTCAAACTCAAAGCATTTATTTCAATTAAACCATTTACAGGCACTTTTGAATTGTCAAGAAGTCGGTCAGTTAGAAATATGAAGCTAGTTGTCCATTCCAAAGTGTAGTAGGTACTAATTTGAAGGCACCTTTATTAATACAGTTTATAACCTCTTACGTTTATATTAGTTTATAACATCTTATTCTTCTTCTCACGGGTTATATGTCGAAAACATCAGGTTACTTCACATCGAGAATTGTTATTTCACTTTTTATTTTCAGCTTCTCGTCGCCATTTCGAGATCGCTTTCCGAATGTTCGACCTGAACGGTGACGGTGACGTCGACAGCGATGAGTTTGAAAAGGTGGCACTCCTTATTCGACAACAAAGCAGTATCGGCTCTAGGCACCGAGACCACGCCAACACTGGCAACACTTTTAAGGTAAAATAGCTACGACATGGCAACACCGATATGATTTTTAGGTATCTGAGAAATTGAATTGTTATTTTCGTCTTATCGTGACGATGGCAAAAGTTTCATTGGCAAATTCGAAGTATTGCCCAAAATTCATTCCGGTTCCGGTTAATGTTTTTTGACAGAGACATGAATAAGAACGAGAAGACAGAGTATCCTGATGTACCATATCTCGTGTCCTTCACTACACAATCCTCACCTTTGAAAACTTCATGAAAATCAATTTAGAGAACGCCAAAAAGTAGTCAAGAAATAGTCATAAATAGTCACCAAGGTTAAAAAAATTGTCGCATTATGATTCTTAAGTTATAGCTATAAGTTTGTAAAGATTGTGAGGTGAACGGCTCCACACAATCCTCACCTCAATGCAAGCAACCGACTGGGACTATCCACTTGGGATCAATTCCAAAAAATAGTCAAGAAATAGTCGTAACGCTATGCCAAGTCTCGAAAATAGTCATTAAGGGATTCCAGAGATACAGAGGTGTCTTGGAGAGGATTACGTGGTGAGCCTTTCTCGCCACAATCTTCACCTGATTACCGCGGAACGCTTACGTTTTTGAATATGGATTTTGTGTCAAAAAATAGTCAAGAAATAGTCTTCTCCAACCATGATAATTTCGATCTGGTTTACTATGTAGAAGTATGTTAAACTTCCATGTAAACTTCTACATACATTTTCGAATCGAGTACAGTCGAGCACAAAATTATTGAGTACGTATCACCTTATTTTTTGGTTGTATTAAAAAGGGATTCCAAACTAAACAGTCTGCCACTTTTGGCTGGGGGTAGATACTACAAAAAAGAAAAAAACAAAAGCTGCTCCCCCGGAAAGAGAAGTCTGTACCATCCATTTGTTTTTATCAATATCGATATTCATTCGGAATGTTGCTTGAACCCATGAAATTTATTTATTTATTTATCAAAAACATTGCTATCATTATAGGAAATTCCTAATGTGGTAGCGTCGTCCTTAATTAAACTATATTAAATAACTTAACACATACAATATTAATTTTGTGAATTCATTCAAAGAGCAGGAAAATAAATCGATCCTGTCAGCCGTGTCCTTCAGTGCGTGCAAGGCGCGCGTCAGTGGCGCTTTGCTGAGCAAGTTGGGTCGTGCGTTTACTAGTATAGTGCGTTGGCACTATACTAGTAACCGTGGCTTCCGGCGCCGCGATACGTAATTCAGACAAGTCAAGCACATTCAGACAAACCTCCTTCAAAACACCGGAATTGTAGGTCTTACCACGTAATAGTTTGAATACGTATGTGGTTATAGCTAAGTCCCTCCTTGTCTTGAGTTTCTTGTACCCGACTATACCGATAACGAATAAGGTTGGGTACATCAACGGATAGAAGGGATAGACACCGTATAGTTTCATGTACCTACAAAAATCTGGTGAATTTGTTTTGTATGCAGACTATATTTAATTTCATACGGAGCCCATATGACAGCAATTTACTCAAGCTGAGTTCTTATAAGCGCATTATACAATGCTGCAACCGCTTTTATATCTGTATAACCCGATGCCCGTCGAAGAACGAAACCCAGACTTCTGTATGATTTCTTACAAACATTTACAATATGGTCACGAAATGTAACCCCGTGTTCAGGCACACACCCAGGTCGCGTACCTTTTCTACCCGCTCAATTGATGTGCCTTCAAGCTTGTACTCGTGATGCATTGTACTGGTTCTTGCATTCTGCTAAAAGTTATGAGCATTTTTTTTACATTAAACTACAGTGTATTTTTCCTACTCGACTCAGCTACATGGTCTATATCTTGCTGCAAAGTGCACAGTTATTTTTATCTTTAATGGCCATGAGCAACTTAAAATCATCCGCGAATAATAGACAAGTGGCAACCCTGACAATCTCAGGCAGGTCATTTATCATAAAGCTCAGCGGACCCACATTGCTGCCCTGGCTTACTCCTGATCTTGTATAATAAGGCTCGGATTTACAACCAGCATATTCTATGAACTGCCGTCGTCCATGTAGTTAGCAAAGAACTGAAGCAATTTAGGAGTACATCCGACTGCTGCCAGCTTTTCTAATAATATGTCATTATCAACGAAATCGAAAGCCTTTTTGAAGTCAAAGTAGGCAACGTCGACTTGTACTCGAGCATCAACATTGTGAACCACGTACAGCATAAAGTTCAGTAAATTGCTGGTTGTGCTACACGCCGGTTGAAATCCGTGCTGGGCGTCCGATTACAAACTGGATACTTGGTCTAATAAGCACTTTTGTATGGTTGACTCAAAAACTTTTGCTGGAGTTGACAGAATTGCCACTGGCCTATAGCCACTCACGTCTGACTCCATCCATTAAGTATTGGAATGCCTCGTTGGTCTAGTGGTCGCAAGCGCTACTGCTGAGCATGAGGTCCTAGGTTCGATTCCCGGGTCGGGCAAAGTGTTATTGGGTTTTTCTATCTGGAATTTCCCAGTAATAGCCCGGAGTCTGGATTTGTGCCCGGTTGATGGAAATAGGCTCGCCCCCTATTACATGGGACTTAAACATAACTGGCGAAATGTGGGCGTACCACATGTACACCTCTGCCCAACCCTTCGGGGAAACAAGGCGTGATGTTATGTTATGTATTGGAATCACGTGCGTGATTTTCCTAAACTCAGGAAATTATGAGGACTCTATGCACAGATTATAAAGGTGTTAGAGTGGCTTCGCAAACAGCGCGGCAATCCCTAATAACAAAAGCGGGAATTTCGTCCGGCCCCGATCCTTCCCTTAGGTATTGGAATCACGCGCGTGATTTTCCAAAACTCAGGAAAATATGAGGACACTATGCACAGATTATAAAGGTATGAGAGTGGCAAACAGCGCGGCAATTCCTAATAACAAAAGCGGGAATTCCGTCCGGCCCCGCTGACCGTTTTGGTTTAAGTCGATTAAGTGCATCCGTAACTTGACTCAATGCTAGGCGACCTATGTGAACACGCGAGCTATTACCTCCGCTTGAAGCTACCGCTGCATTTACGTCGAGACGCGGCTGCTGACTGTTGTAGACAGAAGATGTGCTCAGAGTGTGCTAAAATGTTGCCGTCCTTCGTGATATTTTTACGGTGCCCGTTTTGTTTTTTTAGACCTCACAGTCCCAAAAAGATCTAGGATCTTTTGTAAAATGTTAAAATATAAAATTTTAATTAATTATATTATTTTAAACAAAAAAAATACTAATTCGTTACTAAAAAAAAGAAATTATCAACATGTCAATTTTGGCTTCACACATGACCGTCGGTAGTCTCGCTATCAATTTTACTAAAGGACGTAATCGCATGTCAAGTGCGTGTAAATTTTGCTGATTTGACGTATATTTTCGTAATGGAAAAGAAAAATATTTTGATCTTTATGAACATAAAAACGAGGTGTAGCGAGACTCGGTGACGTCATAAATGCGTTGTGAGGAAAATACTCGATTCATGACATGTTTAATGTTGAATAATGGGTGAATATAATGAAAAATCAAAATGTATTATTATGAGGTTAGGATTTTTAATTTCAAAAGAAACTTGACTAAATATTATTTAAAAAAAAATACACATGGAAGGTTATTCAGTTCTGCCAAAGCCACCGGAAGGAAAAGTCTAGAAATGAAATAGCAGGAAAAATAATGTAAGTAACTAAAATATTTTATTACCGTTTTGAATTAAAATACAAAAATATTAAATAAAATAGTTATGCAATTTTAGTGTTCGCGACTGTACCAAAATATAATGTATGTAGAAGTTTACATGAAAGTTTAATTAACTTCTACATAATAAACCAGGTCGAAATTATCATGGTTTGAGACAACTATTTCTTGGCTATTTTTTGGCACCAAATTCAAGTTCAAAAACGTAAGCGTTCGGCGGTAATCAGGTGAGGATTGTGGCGAGAAAGGCTCACCACGTAATCATCACCAAGACACTTTTATATCTCTGGAATCCCTATTAAGGGAAATAGTCAAGAAATAGTCGTAACGCTATGCCAAATCTCGAAAATAATCATTAGACTATTTTCGAGATTTGGCATAGCGTTACGAATATATCTTGACTATTTTTTGGAATTGATCCCAAGTTGATAGTCCCAGCCGTGTGTGTGCTTGCATTGAGGTGAGGATTGTATGGAGACGTTCACCCCACAATCCTCCCTAACTTATAGCTATAACTTCGGAATCTTATTGAAACTATTTTTTTTTTGACTTCGGTGATTATTTATAACTAGTTTTTGGCGTTCTCAAAATTGGTTTTCATGAAGTTTTCATAAGTGGGGATTGTGTGGTGAAGGACACCATATCTCATGCCTAAACTGTAGTTGACTGTCGCTTATATGTAATCATAATACAAGTAGCACCCCCTTCTTTGCATCCATTGTGTAGTTTAGAAGAACTAAGGCGACCAAACAGACTATATTATATAGTAGCGCTTTTTAATTCTTACAGGGTATAAACTCTGCGCTGACGACATACTTCTTCGGACCCCATCTTAACCAGAAGCTCACCATTGAAAAATTCTTAGACTTCCAACAACAACTTCAGAGGGAAATATTATCCCTTGAATTCCAAAGAAAACAGCCTGGTAAGTTGGTATTGTGATTAATTACGAGTTAAATCTTTAGAAGGAAGAATTGCGTCGGTGTATAAAGCGCAATATTAAATAGATTTAATCTGTTTTGCAAATCGTATGGAAAACTGCAGTAGCAGTGTAGTGTGTAGTAGTGTGTTCTTGCAGTTTGTGTGTGCTGACCATGGTTTTATTATTGTTATCAGTAATTGTTTATTTATTTTACTTTGATGGTGCTAGTTTATCATTTCTCACTTCGAGTTACAGCAATAGCCTTATGTGAGCGGGCACGCCCTTTATGCCTGGAGGCTTTTATTTAGGTATTAAGTTTTGTTTACGTTTTTATTTTGTAATTTTTATCTTCTTGAGTACAGTATTCATTGTTTTGTTGATATATTGGCGTGTGCTAGCTAACATATGGCAAGTAATTTAATTTAATGTTTTGTGTCAGACATTAATGATGTCATCATTAATGTCTTAATGTTAATTACTTTGCATACGATTTGTATAGAATAAAGTTTATATAACTAAACAGGCAGGTGTGCTGCTGGGGAGTATGTTGCACCACTTCTTCCTAGCTAAAGCACTAGGAAGTGGTGAAGAGCGGGCGTTTTTCGGGGACTGTCTTATGTAACTTTGCCGTTTGAAAAGTGCTAATTCTCAGCCTAGTTTGAATAAATGACTTTTGAATTAATTTTGATTTTTATATGGAGTAAGTTAGGCTACTTTTATTTTAGAAAAAGTCACGCAGCAGCTAGTTCTAAATAAAGAAGAATACTCTAAACATTGTGTGTTACGAATAAATTTTTGAATATCATATCTTACTTGTTTTTAACTAAACCATTTCAGATGAAAATGGTCGTATTACTGAAGCAGACTTTGCCGAACTACTGTTGGCCTACGCAGGTTACCCAGCCAAGAAGAAGGCGCGTATGCTGAAACGAGTTAAGAAAACGTAAGTTTTAGTTTATTTATAAGACCATCCTGTCGTTTTTCTTTCTTGGGTACTTTCAGCATGATCATCCCACAAATCTCACTGTTGGGCAAACCCACTACTAGCTATTTCGGTCCAAGGCTAATTTGGACCATTGTTTGTTAGTTTTGTGGCCATATTTTACGTGGTATTGTCAGTGCTCCACATAGTGGTTACTTTAATCAACACATCGCTCATTGGGCAAACGTGAGCAGCTAAGTCCCATGTCAACTTTTGAATTATAGTCGGACATTTAATTGGCTGCAGTAAAACTGTCTTTTCGTAAAAAAAATTCTAAGTTAATAACGAAATGACATGTAAAAAGTGTCATTTTACTGCTGCTAATTTAAAGTCCTAGTATAAGTCCGATTTAGTGTATTTTCTTAGTTAGGTTAAATTAATGTAACCACATAGTCGTGATGCACGAGGTTGTGGGTCTAAATCCGGGCAAGTACCAATGTGATTTTTTCAATTCATATGTACTTCGTGAGTTTATCTTGGATATTACTGACATCGGTCAAGGAAAATATGGTGAGGAAACCTGGACTTATAGTTGTCTGAAATCACCAACCCGTCTTGAGCAAGCGCGGTGATCAATGCTTGTGCCATCCCTGTATGAGAAGAGGCTTTTGCCCTTTGCCCTGAAGTGAGGCAATAAAAGAATGGTATTACACGTGCAGTTTGTGGGTCTGGGGGCCAACCATCACCTCGTATAGCAGTATTTTTATAATATTACTTTACAGTGGGAAAGTGATGGAGCTGTAAAGGCTAAAAAAAAAGGCCTTATAGCTCCATCTCTTTCTCACGCTGAATTAATATTGAAATAATACTGTTATAAGAGGTGATGGTTGCCCCCCAGGTATACGCAGAGGGCATACGATGTTTGTGTGTCCAGTATAACGCCATGTATTCAGGATGCTGTTGGGTCTTACTTACGAATTAGTATGTACTATAATTAAATTATATCCACCTCTTTTAATGTTTAATTTTTCTGTAACCAACTTTTTTGATTAAAATTAAATATGGCACGCCGAAATAAAATACAAAATGACGGAAATGAAAATGAGTGAGCAATTTTTGGTAGGGGCAAAACCTGTGGCTCCGCGACACTGACATGCGAACCGCGTTACCAACATGCTCACAGTGTCACCGACATGCTAAAACAGCCCTCGACATGCAATCTTCGTCACCAACACGCTAACCAAGTCACCGTCATGCTGACAGCGCCCCCGACTTGCTAGCTGCGTCACCGACATGCTAACCGATTTACGACGTGCTAAACATATCGCCGACATGCTAAGCGCGTAACCGATATGCTAACAGCGTCACTGAAATGCTAACAGTGTCACTAACATGCTAAAAGCACCCCTCGACATGCAATTTTTGTCACAAATATGCTAACCAAGTCACCGACATGCTAACTGCGTCATCAACACGCTAACCAAGTCACCGACATGCTAACAGCGCCCCCGACCTGCTAGCTGCGTCACCGACATTCTAACAGCGTCACTGATATGCTAACCGCATCACCGACATGCTTACAGCTTCACCGAACTGCTAACCGCGTCACCGACATGCTAACAGCGCCACCGATATGTTAACTACGTTACCAACACGCAAATCAACTTTTCCACATGCTAATCAAGTCACCGACATGCTAATCAAGTCACCAACATGCTAATCAAGTCACTGACATGCTAACAGCGTCCCCGACCTGTTAGCTTTGCCACCGACATGCGAACAGCATCATTGTCATACTAACCGCGTCACCGACATGTTAACCGCGTCACCGACATACTAACCACGTCACCGACATGTTAACCACGTCACCGACATGCAAACCACGCCGTCGACATGTTAATGTGAAGTGTTGCATCAGACTGGCGTCGCGCAGCAGCCTGTGTACACGTATACGCATTATAAATGTTATTCCAAAGTTTTAAGTTTTCACTTCTGTCGCCAGTCCCTATGAATGGCATTTTTGTTTTTGTATTATAATTTTGTCTACTACTCTTCTCGTCGTCAAAATCAAGAATGACTAAATACGACTAAATGACAGAAGAGTCGGAGATTATCTGGTGTTGAATTGTCAAAATTTGAGATAACTCAGGTGCCATTTTAGGGTTTGTCGAGAAAACATCAAGTTTGACAGAACGAGTTAAGCATTTTGTATGGCAGCGCTTTCAGAAAACGGGAAAATTGACAGAAATAGACAAGAATTACTCACGCGAGAGTGAGTAATTGTCGTGTGCGTCATGTTAGCCCTGCAGGAGACGTGATCAACTTCTGGAGGAAGGTGGGCTGGTTGAAATAACCACCGACGGCCGCCATGGCCCACGCACAATGGTCCACCTGAAGGACTAAGTGCGGAATCAAGCCCTTTATCATAGAACATAGGTAGAGTAGTTCTTTTCGTTCTTGGTGTTTCTCCATCACCTGGTCTAAGGTGTGAAGATGGTCGATAGTAAAATACCCTTTTCTAAATCCTGCCTGTTCTACCAGTTGGTGCTCTTCTATTTTTGGCTCTATCCTTTCGTCTACACATGCTGCGAACAGCTTATACTTATATAGTTGGTAACTAGCTTATGGATCGGTAATTATTGACATCTGCTGGACCGCCTTTCTTGTACAGAAGTATAATTCTCGATTCTGCCAAGTTTTTTTGGTATCCTCTGTTCTTGTTGTATCTGGTTAAAATACTCGTAGATGGATAGTGTTAGAGCGCTGCAGAGAACAAACTTTTATTCGTTTAATTATTTATAGATTTTCAAAGGTTCAACTGGAAGAGTCATCTTATTTAGGGTTTCCTCTGTTTCTATCCGATGTTTTTTGCACTGAATAGTGGCAGTTTTATTGCTGTAGAGATCTTTATAAAATTCAGTGGTAACTTTTACTATCTCTGGTCGTGATTTTACCGATTCTGCTGGAACCTGGGACTTTTAACTTAGGTATCCAGGTTTTAAAAAATAATTATTGTAACCACCGCCCTGTTCTTCCACCAGACCATTCAATATTGTTTATTTTACAATTACAGTTTCCGCGACCACGGCGTAGGTATAACAAAAGACGACTACCTGAAGTTCTTCCACTTTCTGAACAACATCAACGACGTGGACACGGCGCTGACGTTCTACCACATCGCGGGCGCGTCCATCGACCAGCCGACACTTAGACACGTGGCTCGGACAGTAGCACACGTTGATTTGGATCCTCATGTCATCAATGTGGTCTTCACTATTTTTGATGAGAACAGTATGTATTTTTTTTCCCTTATATTATTTTTGTTTATTATGTTTTCTGTGCATATGGCGTTATTCCGTGAGTTCTATTTAGTCTCAGCTCCATACAATTACTTATTTCTCAAATCTCATATTATACGCATTTTTATTTACACGTTATTGTACTTAACGTGGCTGCTTAACCTTTTGACCGCCACAGTCATGTATAGATCACAAACCAAGATGTGCCCAGCACGCCACGGTCACGACTACATAACAGATTTTTAGGAAAAATTCGTAGCTTGGCGCCGAGGGCACGATTTTGCTTTTGCGACGGTCAAAGGGTTAAATGGCTATAAATGAAACTCATAAAAAACGGAAAACATAAGTTTAACAACAAATATGTTGGAATTCGTAAAAAAGTATTTGGTATGAAAGGATTTCAAGGATTTACCAACCGTTTTACGTATTAGATTGTCGAAATTAGCTTATTTTTAGGGTTCCGCAACAAAAGGAAGAGAAATAACCTTTGTTGAGCCTTTGTTCCGCGTTTCATTTCCGTGTTTCACGTTTAAACTAATTATCCCTTCTACATTTGATTATTATAATAATACAGACTACAAAAAAGTACGTTTTATAGGAAGTATTATTCCCGTATCTTTTTACAGCAAAACAACATCGTTGTTTATAAGCATACTCAACACAATGTCCAAAATATATGTTAATCTCAATAAAATTATTCTTCCTTTCATTGTGATTGTGACCAGTAGCTAGATAATTTACTGATGTGATTACTACGTGCGCTTGATATACATAGGTATCCTTTTTCAATAAAATTCGTCTCGTCTTTCGTTCAATACAGTCCTTTAGAATACATCAAATTTTCATTACAGTATAAATAAAATCTTTTTTAATTGTAACATATGAAACATCCCACCTACGTAGAGGTTAACTACAATAACACTCCAAAACCCAAAACATTTAAAACAAATATTATCAAAGCGCCACTAAGACTCATGTGTAACAAGAATCATGCAATAAATAAATTAAATAAATTCGTAGATATGTGACCACACACATTGATACAGTAATTTGAAGGAGCGCCATGTTACCGTAGTTTATCTTCTCTGTAGCTAGATGTAAGAGGATGTTTAAAAAAATGTGTAAAAATGTTAACAAGAAAACATACTAACTTTCGCTGACCCAAGCACGGTAATATTAGATTCTAATATAATTCACGTATTTTCGCAGTGGACGGTCAACTCAGCAACCGCGAATTTGTCGCAGTTATGAAGAACAGACTTCTTCGTGGGCTTGAAAAACCGAAGGACACAGGTTTTGTCAAACTTATGTATTCGTTAATCAAATGCGCAAAAGACACCAAACCTGCTATATTAGACTTTTAAGATAATTTGTTAATAACGACCCTGTTCGATTGGACTATGGTAACAAGTTTGTGTTTCGGGTAAGACTTTTAGACTTGTAACTATACAAGTATACACCTAAGTTTAACCAGAGATAGGTAATTAATAGATTAGAGGGGAAACAAAAAAAAAAATATAGATGCGTCGACCTGGGGGGCAACCATCACCTCTTATAGCAGTATTATTTCAATATTACTTCAGCGGGAGAAAGAGATGGAGCTATAAGTCCAATATAGCTCCATCACTTTCCCACTGTGAAGTAATATTATAATAATACTGCTATGAGGTGATGGTTACCCCCCTGGGCGTTGTCGTATCCCTGCCATGAACCGGGTCCTGCGCACGCTGTCGATGTGCCGCCTGGGAAACAGATCGTTTAGCAATGAATATCCTGTTACTGTTAGCCTGTATCATGCCACTGCTGACCAAAGGCCTCTCCCAGTGAATAGGGATGACAACAATTTTTTTTTGCCCGTCAGGTACCACGTGTTTTTTTCTTTTTTTACGTAATCAAAAGATTACGGCAATACATTGAGTTAAAATGTAACATGACGTCACGCCTTGCTAGATTTTATACTTTTTTTTTGTGTGGGAAATTATAAAATAACTTCTCCCGCTCTGGGCGGAGCGGGAGGGTGTGTCAGACTCTTACTGACTAAAACCCACCCGTGTTCCTTCCGTTGCCTGTGTTGCAAGGGGCCTCGGTAACCCTTTCGAACTTCCACGCGATAGATTTTATACTGAGTTGTGACGTAGCGAGCCCCCACTCCCCGACATTAATGCGTTTTATCTAAGTCATTTTTTATTAATATGATAAAGCAAAAAATACGTGTCTATTATTTTTTTTATTATCTGACTGACGGACTAAATAGTATTTATTTTACCCAGGCGTCATCCCTATTCCAGTGTTTACGATCCAGAGCTAATGTGGACCACAGCAGGCTTAACATGACGCTTTCTATTTCTACTCTATTGTATACTGAATAGAAACCGCTTGTCTACCGAAAATGTTCTACCGCTTACACGGAAACGTCATTATCTACTCTTCGGACGACAAAACGCTTCTATACGGTTCTCGTGCTAAGCCTACTGGTCGTTTGTTTTGTCCAGCTCGCCCACCATCTTCTACGGGGTCAAATATACAAATCGTGGGTATAAAAGTAATACTCACTAAGTGACATTATTACGAATTATCTGATAATCTGTGAGACAAAAGTGTCTTAAGTTCATTATGTTTACCACTTGTTTAACAAACTTTTCGTAAAAATGTCACTTAGTGAGTTTTACCTTCAATTTAAATTTACCGAAGGTTATTCAAATCACAACTTTAATTCTCTGTCCGTCGTATGAAATAGCTATACCTAACACCGAAAATTTTCATAGTGTGTCAATCTGGCAAACAATACATTTTCCTGAGTCTACTTCGCTGTAACACTCTTAATGAAGGCCTACACGACTAACCATTAAACCTAGATGTCTTTATCAAAAATCAAAAGTCATTTATTCAAACTGAGATACATAAGACTGTCCCCAAAACCGCCAGCTTTAAGTGCTCTGTTAAGTGCTTTTGAGCTGCGAATTGCGTAATCAAAAGACAGTACAGACCTAATATAGGTATTTGTTAAAAAATACCAGATCTGCTTTACATGTTTAAAAGCTTTCATATTATGATCCTACGCCAAATAGCTCAACAATCGAAAAATAACGATATAATACATCTGAACATCTTCACACACATCTTATTTATCATAAACAATCGAACGAGTATAAACCTATAATAGGTTTATAATCGTTCGATTGGTCTTTATATAAAGACATCAGCAAAATGTCTGAAGTATGTTAACAACAAGATTTACTGTCTCGGGTGAACGTCCCTTTGATCGTCACCGCCAGACGTCCTATAAAGTCGTGCCACTGTGCCCATACAGACTCTTTAGACGTAATTTATTTGCGTATATTTATGTATTTAACCGATTTAGTGACACGATACGTCAAGCATGTATTTTTTTAATTAATATTCACGTCACGTGTCACGTGTGTCATAGTAAAGTTTCGTCTAGGAACTTCACTAAAGTACAGACAATGCACGGTTCTAGAGGGAACAATAGTAAAGGTGACTGACAAAACCGAGGGAGAGGACGCCCTAGCAGGACATATAGTGACCTAATTGGTGACTATCTTCAAAAAGGTCAGGTGCGTAGTACTCGCAACCGGCGTGCATATAGGACCAGATGTATGAACGTAAGCGAAGCAAAAGGAGTATGTAAGAAGCGGAGTAGGTGGCGTTCTATAGTTTCTGCCTACCCCCTTGGGTAGAAGGTTTATGTATGTATGTATGTAATAGTATGTAGATTTTACGTAAACATCACGTCTTGTAAACATTTTTGAGTTTATTTAAGGTTCTTACTTGTACCTAATTTTATTAATTGTATGACACTGACAGTTCCATAAACTCTCATTTATTATAAAGCATTTATTTTGTCTAAAACATTTACGTAGGCACTTTTGAAGACAAAGAGTCAGTTCTAAATCTAATTGCCTGTTCAAAAGCGTAGTTTCTTATAGAGAAAAACGGGCAAGGTTTAAGAACAAGCATGGTTACTCTTTAATACACCTTCTTATATCTAATCTTCATGAATCGGTTAAATAATATCTAAGTTATATTGTTTTAAGCTCTCTATTCTGGTCATAATATATTTTAGTTATAATTTTTATTAATTAATATGGACTTTGACTGAACTGTTTTCAAACTTTAAAGTTTTTATTGTGTTCAATCATACAGTTTTTAGTCAATTTTGTCATAATCTAAAAATTATTTCGTTAAGTATACATACAAGGTGTCGTTTTGCATCCTCGTCTAATTTCAGGAGGCTGCTATGAAAGACACATACTATCAAATAAAATTACGATACCTTCTCAATAATGAATACATACTTGTTTTTTTTAGTTATTTAAGTTTGACAGTATTTTAGAATACACTACTTTCACAAAACAGAATCACCCCGTTGCGTATGCAGTAGTGTGTGTGTAAAAGGGCAGTTACAGTGCGGTATCACACGGGCCGCGTATTAACATGCGTGTCCCACACATGCCGATTTCCGAAAATTAGAAAGAAAAAAGAAAAAGGTCCTGCTTTTTTATTATTGGTTCGTGTCGAGAATCATTTGACGAGGATGCAAAACGACACCTTGTATATTTTGTTGGTAATAGTTATTTTTGAAATGATTAAAATAATGATACCATAGTTCTAGAGATATTTTAGTTATATTTCATATCTATACAGTTTAATATTGTTACAGATATATTGTACATTACTGACTGTTTATGATCTTTTTCCGTTAATCTCAATCAAATAAGTATTTTATGCTAACGTCACAAGTTTTTGTACAATCGCGAACTTTTTTATCTCATGTTTTTACTGTTTTAATCTATTTTCACAAATCACTGACGAAACTTCTAATTATATCAAAATAATCTCTTGAGGGTAATGGATAAATTGTATATTACTTATGCATTTAAACATATTATTAGTTACTTATGCATAAAAAAATGTAGTTATTGCTAAATAAATACATATTATTATGTTAATTACATTTATCGATTATCGCTACAAAATGGAAAATTAATTGTATAAAGCATTTTTCTCTTATCTATTTAGTTGTAAATGATCACATGTATAAAACAAAGATTTAAAAATTTCCTGTACCTAGTGTTATGTGATTTCTAAGAATAAATTCGTTTTTTGCCAGTATTGTTTATTTTTAACAGTCAATTTAAAACATAATACACACCATAACCGTTAATATAGTTCCGAGTTTAAGAATTGCTTTTGGTATTATTATTGAATAAGTAACCAATTTTTATATGGTAATTAATTTATTTGAATCTTGAGTTCTACATTTTTTTTTTTTTTGTAAATGTTTGCAATTAATTCGAATTTTCTTACCTATGATTAATTCCCTAAAACATAATACTCATGCGGATATTATTTTTTTTGAGTCAACACAAATACTTATTTTCATTAATTTTTGGGTACAACGTTCTGAAACTCATTAGCGAGCCACTGTCTCGTTACAAGTGCTGGGTCTCCTAGAAACGTCGTGAGATCTGACACAGACGGGCTCGGGAGCATTGAACCGGTGTCGAGTGTTCCCGACTTCTCGCCTCAGTTGCCGCAGTGTTGCGAATCTCTGTATTGGCCCAGAAACAGCTCGAGTAAGCTCCGGCTTGTAAATCACTCGAAGCAAGAGCCGACGAACCGACGCCCGCCGCCACGCGAAATATAGATATAGTTTGATGTTGCTCCGGAGTTATTCGACATAATAGAAAACGGCACTGGCCGGGCGACTCCGCGCAAGCAACCACGCGCCGCCCTCTGGTGAGTAGGAGCCCTTACATTGTAGGTGTTCCCCCACTCTGCTGCGCCCACGTGGCTTCTAATGTGTCATTTTTCCCGAGCGGGGCCGTCCTTGTCCATAGAACAGGTGATTTATGCATAGAAATGTTGCCAAACACCTACGTTTCTGCATTATGAAATGTAACTGACGGCCAATTATAAAGAGATTGTGATAGTATGCACTATCACTGCAAGTGTAATGCTTTTGAAGTGCATTTGTTGTAATACGAATATTTTTTTTTGTCAGTTTTGTCTGGAACCGATACTGAGAAGTGACGATGCCGGTGTACGAGCGGCCATCGTTTTGGCGAGTTCCCCACCAGCGTATGGATCCTGAAAATGAGCCCAGGGACTTCGGACAGAGACGAAAAGTAAGAATATTTTGCATTATTGTTGTTAATACCGATGTAGTAGAATGCACCTGGAATGAGGGTTTAAAATAATTATAAGCCATGATTGTGTAACGATACCGAGTTATTTGCGGTGCTCAATCTTACACTATTGATTTGGTTCATGACGTAGGCGTTTAGAATTTGAGTTATTTTGTTGTATAGGCGGTGATTGCCTAGATATTAAAAAATTGCAGGGTCATGCAAAAACTTAGAATTAACTTACCTTCTCAACACTAAATAAAAAATCAACACAAATTGGACAAATATTTGGGATTAATTTATCAAAATATTTGTCGCGTATAGCGTAATCTCTTAAAATTAGTTTTACACTTTATAAACAAAACTTTTGTTAATCAATATCACTTCACTTGTAAATGTAACATAAAAATTGAATTGCTTATTTTGCCTTAAATGTAGCAAAATCTTTAAAAAAATTAAATCAGAGTCACATGCTTCACTTGCAGTGTGTAGAAGGGAAATATATTTTAATGACACATCACACTAATTTAGAAGTCACATGCAAATTCCGTCCATGTTTTTGTTATTACTAATCGTGATCAATGGGCTAAATATATGTTAATAACTTTATATGATGCCAATACAAAGTCATTATGTGCCTATTTTTAGTAAAAGTTTGACGTAGGAAATAGTGATCAGTGATTGATGGCCTTTATTGCATGCCTATCTGGTGAATTACCCTTATAGAGCTAGGTTTTTATTTTAATAATAAAAACCTGGCTCTTTAAGGGTAATGAACTTCGTATTTATTTCGAAGAAAATAAATGATGATAATATTATTAATTGATAGTAGTATGCAACACGATCAAGTAAGTACTGATGTTAGAAAATAATATGAAAATGTGGGTCATGTCTAATGCATCGATATATTGAGAGTAAACAAACAAGTCGAAGACTTGCCGGAATGACTGGGTAATCAAGCATCGATATATCCCAGAGTTTCCGTAAATCGAATTAGGTCGATTGCGAAGGCAGGGTTACATGCAGTGCACAACCAGGGGGGCAGGGGGCGGTGCGGATTTGCGGTGAGGCTAATTTAGCGCGCACTACGTCGCGTGTTCCCGCCGCGCACACACCGCGTCTCGTGCACCGTGCAGTGCCACCGTGCCACACTGTGCACTCTGTGCCTCACTCAGCAGCATGGGGCGGCTGCACACCTTCGTGGTGACGCTGCGCCGCGACTCCCGCGAGGTCAACTGGGGCCTGCGCCTGGTGGGAGGCGCCGACCTGGCCACGCCGCTCATCGTCACCAGGGTATAGCTCACGTACTGCAGGCCGCGTCACTCGCGCCGGTGTAAACACACGCGCTCCAGTCACCGCTCTGTTTGTAAATAAGACGCTATCCAGGTTAACGATCAATGCACAACAGCCGCCCTAAACAGCACGTTTCAGATAATTATCTCAAGAAACATTGAACATAGAATAATATTGTCACCTTCAAATAAACAAGAAGAGCCGACTTGGATTATTTTATCATTTAAATCCGGGACACAAAATATTTATAGCGTTGTCAGTCAGTCTGGGACTTTACCCGCAAGCCGACAATTTGAAACACTTCAGCTATTTTTGTAATTCTAGTATCTGCTGAGCCGTTTTAAAATATCGGGAAACGGCCGTAGTTTAAACATTATCTAGAACATCATTAAAATACATCTAGAGCGTGGACGAACTCTCTTTATAACTGATATATTCTTGGATGTATCGTGTCGTTCGACAGCTGCCGACGACGATACATGACCCCGTTATCTTAATCTCTTTCATTTAATATTTTTAGCTAGAGTCTAAAACTAAATGTTAATTTGATAGTATAATGCGCGCCAAAAATTGTTCACTATCTTTGTACTGTTTCACATACCAACCAACCTCGTGAGCCGCCTTACCAATGACCTTCGAAGCAAGAAGTATGCAGGAATGCAGCTTTAGTAAACCTAACACAGGAACCAAAGCTATCAACTTTGATTTGTGTTCATAACATATACAAAGTAGGAGTAACCTTGCTTCAGTAACAGAAACTTTTGAAGCAAAAGTAAGCTTGTGCTGACTGACGTCAACCGCAAGTACCGAAAATTTTAAATTTGTAATTATTTAATTTGTTAATTGTCAGTTTAAATTTTCGAACTTTAGGTAGTGAGAACTGTAATAATTGTATTGGCGACATACTCAGAGCCGCTTTCGAATGGCGAGCTAAGTATCATCCTTAGAAAAGTAAAGTTAAGTAGGGGAGGGTGGGGCAAAATGAGGCTCGGGGCACAACGGGAAGTTAGCTTGTGTGCGTGGTACACACGCGTATACAAGTCGACAGCGGCGCCATTCGTTCGTTAATCAGTCGCCGCACGTGAGTCAGAGCAAGCGGAACGTGTCGGTGCGTGTTTTAGTGTCGTGGCTAACAAAAACAGTTTTTGAGCGTATTGTTATTTATTTTCATATAATATACTCTTGTGTAGTGAGGTAAGTACATGACCTGCATTAACTTTTATACCATGAGTCAGAGGGAGTGGTATTAACCTATTCAAATTATAATTTGTTTTTGATCACTTCTATTGAGGTTACAAATGGCCGACCAATTTGAAAAAGTAATGTTTGGGGCAAAATGAACGGGGCATTATGGGATGGTATCCCATTTTGCCCCTCTCACAGAGGCAATTTAATTAATATTTTAATATTTACGCTGGCGATAGAGGACATTTTTATTTCTCTTAGTAAGTACGAGTAGGTCGGTATCTAATTCGTTTACTGGATTTATAATTATTATATTAAAAGTCCTTTTTCTTTATTTACAGTCATTATGGTTCGTACCTACAAAAGAAAAACGAATCAACAAAAATGGGACGAGGCAGACATGAGAAGAGCAGTGTCGGCTGTACTACTCAATATCAAATCCTCAGTCTCAGAATGCAGATACAGATTCGGAAAATGACTACGGGAAAAAAGGTTTAGGGCACTTCAAACCAGTGTTTACAAAAGAGCAAGAAGAAGAGTTGGCCACTTATGTAAAAATGATGCCACGCCAAAATGTACCCACTTCTGTAAAAACTATGCCATGCCAAAATGTTGGCCACTTATGTAAAAATATTATGGCAATTCCCAAAGAATTAAGAACAAAGGAAAGACAAAAGAGAAAACGTGGGAAAACGGCTATACTTACGGATTCCCCGTACAAAAATGACTTGACTAAGGAAAAAAATGCAAAGGACAGTAAGGAAAATAAGAAGAAGACTGCACCAAAGAAGAAAAACGACCGAAGAAAAACATCCAAACCCAATAATAAAAAAAGGCTAAGAAACAAAAGCAAAGGGAAGCCACATTTACTAGTTCATCGGAAGAAGACGAAGATGACTGTGCTTGCATATATTGTGGTTACTTGTATTCGCAGTCAGATGAGGGTTGGGTTGCGTGTAGCTCTTGTGCGGGTTGGGCACACAATTCCTGCGCCGGAGTAGACGATGATGATGACGAGGCACACATTTGTGCACAATGTTTGCCTGACTAAATTGTATCTTCATTTTGCCCCTTAGCGTTTCCTGTTTTGCCCCGACCATGGGGCAAAATGGGAAATTTAACACGTGGTGATTAGTTCCTCATAATTAAGAAAATTAGTTGATTAAGCCTAATAGTACAAATTAAAACAATGAATAAGCATATAACTATTGTTTCTAATTAAAAAGTTTATTAAAAATATTGTTGATTTCGAATACATGATTTTTTTTTACTTAAGTATCCCATTTTACCCCACCTTCCCCTATTATCCTTGGAAAAGTAAAATGGCTATCTCAATCACCAGGAAGTACCGGTACTTTATTTCACATTAGGGCCCGTCTCCTGTGACAACACTAGCTGACGCGCGTTCACGTGACAACAGGAGCCAGATGAACTTTTAAAGCTTGGTTGTGTGGCTGATCGAAGGATTACTAGACCAATACCTAAGTATTGGTCTAGTAATCCCTCGATCAGCCAACGCTTCCTAAGAAGCGTTCGTTAACATTCATCAAAAGACCATTTCACACACCAATCTACATGGTCTTCACATGATCTGACCAAGATTATGTCTGGACTTTAAAAGAGACCGTGACTAAGTTTGTTTCGGCCTTTCTTCTCAGAGTAGTCAGATAAGAAACGCCGACTTCTTCTAGTTTAAAAAATATAATTGACGTGTAAAAGTGTTTGTACAAACCTACTTACGGAAATGTAATCTTTTATAACACGCGTTAGATTTTGTCCGAAGGAACCTGACAGCCAGTTCTTATAGAACATACTGCCAGTAATTATGAGACATACAAAATGCCCATGATTAAATGGCAAAAAGCTCAGGCTCTTATTCATAAACGTCTATCAAACTTATTTTAGTTAAATGGTGCTAACGTTCGTTTGTCCTCATCTGTCACTTTGACATTTGTGGTTGTTAGAAAGCGACAAAGCCTACTTTAACTAAAATACGCTTGCTAAGTTTTATGAATAAGGGGATAAGACTTTTTTGGTTTATTCTGTCAAATATACCTATTTCTGTTAATGTTTAAGATGTTGCTGATTTCAACCAAAAAATAAACTCATAATTTCATATTTCAAGATGCCAAAGAACATAGCAGGATGCTTGACCTATTTTCGGCTATCGCATGCTCAAATTATGTTTCTATTTACGTAGCAGTGTAAGAAAGAGTGCATCACAGCTCACTTCGAGTAGGATGTAGGAGGCTACTGAGTAATAGATGTTGAGATTGCATTCTGGACAGGTTGCCAGGTAGATATCTAATTGTATACCAAACAGGTAATTTTTGTATTCGTTCAAGAACTAGAGCATAGAGTCTAGAGTAGAGCTATGCTACTTGTTTATATCTATCAGTGTGAGCACATACTCAGCCTATAATGTTCCCACTGCTGGGACATAGGCCTCCTCTCTGTAAGAGGGAGTGGGCCGTAATCCACTACGCGTCATGTCTTTGAATTTTTAGTTCTAGGACATGCCGGTTTCCTCACGATGTTTTCCTTCACCATTTTGAGAGCTGTGGTGATGAAATTTACACAAAGTAAAGCGCCTGTCTGGGTTCGAACCTACGACCTACAACTCGTAAGTCGCGGCCGTTACCACTGGGCCACCACTTCTCTCAGTGTGAGCATGGTATTCCATTCTTCTTCTTCTCGAGTCGATGGAATTTAGAGCACAGGAGATGATGGCCACGTCAATCGCGGTATCAGTGCCGTTTTATAGGCCCTCAAATGTGCAATCAAAGTTACGCTTGTAATCCCCGAAGGGTTAGGCAGAAGTTTACTTACAGTAGGTACACCCACATTTTTGGCGAGCCTATTGCCATCCATAAAACTAAGGCTCATTAAAAATCTAGCCAATGATCTATCAATGTCTCATGCTTAAATTGGAAATTATACTGATAAACATTGTCAAATGTTGTATCATTAACTTGCTTTTGCGCACACGCGTAATTATGACGCATAGCATAGTGGAAATATTCTAGACGAATTTAACCTGCAATGCATTTATTTTTACATTATAGTATGTGGAGTGTAGGTAATATTTTTCTAATGAATCAGGCACGTGTACCGTAGCCAGTAGTACTCATGTTGATTTGCAGTTATTTATAACGATAAGTCGGCTTTAAAATCGTTTGAGTCACAAACTAACAAACAAAATCATTAAAAGATAAGCTGGGGATATACCTAAAATAAAAGAGAAATTCGTGAGGCTATTAGTTAAATAAACACCTGGTGATTATATTATGTTCCCTTATAACTAGGTTAATTCCAGAAGCACGATGTGGCAACGCTTGGGTGAAGCCTATGTCCTTATAGGTCGCCTCTCCCTACTGGCTTCCTGCCCGACTGGAGCAGTATTTAAATTATGGTAGCTAAATTAAACCCTTTCAAAGCGTAAATGTTCAAAACAAAGAGAAGTAGAACTAAAGGTCAACTCTTTTTTTCACTCGTACAATGAGTTTCGCTTTCGCTTTGAAGCGGTTTAATTTAGAAAACCTTGAGTTCTCCTGAACTCATGGTTTTCTTTTATAGCTCCTCTTTGCACATATCAGTCACTTATGGTTAGTTCATGACTTCTCTCCTAAATGTCTGTGGTTCGTGAAAATCATCGACCTAATTTGTTACAAGAAAACCAGCGGTGGTATATTAGGCCACCACTTAGGAAGTGGTGAAGGATGGGCGTTTCGGGAACTGTATTTTGTAACATTTGACGTTAAAGCTCAACGTGAGTATATGCTCAGCCTAATTTAATTAATTATTTTATGTTTTGATCCTAATCTTCCTAAATTCGTGAAAGCAGTAGGTGGCTAGGGAGCTGGAGATTAGAGTTTTGAAAGGGGCTCAGAATTTTAGACAGCAACAACAGTTGTATCTCTTTCGAGAATATTTTGTTAAACAGTTAATATGTATATAAATACCGCGTCTAATCAAACACGTTTACAAAAAAAAAATATAAAAAGGGTCACTTCAGTTTTGGTATTTGAGTCAATAACAGCAGGCAGTTCTTGATCACTGCAATAGCCACACCCACTGATATTCCTCTTAGGGCGAATTCCATTAAACTTTAATACATACTAGGTACAAAAGTCTTACCTTGCGAATAAATTCTCAATTTTTGACAGGTTTTCCATACAAAACTGGCAGGCATCCATTTTATCGCACGGATAAAAGATATCGGAGTTAGGTAAATCAGGCCGAAAATTTGGAGGAGCGTTTCTTACAACATGCAGATGGGCGTATAATGGAGTTGCCCATGTAACGCTCCGCTGCAAGCTGCAGAAAACGCACCTCACCGCAAGTTTACTGCTTCGATCAATAATATAATAGCACTATTGATCGAAGGTTTACTAACAACCCAAAGCGGCCTTGCAGGGTTGGAAGCATTTGTCTTAGTCTCAAGTAAATTAGATTCCGTAACAAGTCGGGTATGGGAAATTTACAGCTACAATAATTCATTTTAATAAATTTCTCTCTAGATATAACCATTATTGTTACAAAACAATAATGGTTAAAAAAGAAGACAGTGACAGTACACATTACATCATAGTTTAGGAACACATAGTACTTATACCCCCGGATTTTTTTTGCAGTCACTTTAATAGCTAGTATCTAAGCCACAAAATTCAATTTTTATTAGGTATGAACCTCGTATATCTGTTAAAACATCATGTAAACTTGACACCGTTTATTCTAGACTGGACGTCATATTTGGCCTACATATTATTTAGGGTGACCACATAACATCTTGCATCTGTTTCCCGCCTAAACCGCTGATCGAGAAATGCACTTAGCAAATAATCTCTCGGTTGACCTTGGTTGCCATAAATCTTTCCATCGCAAATACAGCCTTGAGCTCGTTCTTTTATATAACGGAGCCATTAAAATGCCTTCATTACTTCCTCTCCATATGGCTAGGATGAGTCAATCGGTTCGATACATTTCAATAGAAAATTACCTAAACTACAGATTAGAAAAAACATACGCTAAATGCTGTTATTTTTTTTCTTATAATAAATATACCTAATAATTTTTTATAAGAAAAAAAAAACAGCATTTAAACATTTGAGCAATTAGCAACTTAAAAACACGTCACTTCTTGGCAAAGAGTCCCAGCACCTATTGTTTTATGTGATTTCAACGATATGTAATAATTAAACAATTTTATTTAACATCTTCGAAATGAATGTCGTGGCCTATCTAGACATCATTGAGACGATAAAGAGACATACGCCAACTGAGGTATTTGTATGGCAATACCTACTAAATGTATTTTTAACGTCTTTAACGGGTAATGTTTCAATTGTCAGATAACTTCTATCAGTGGAATAAAATTGAGGTCGAGTTTTTGTTTGGAAAATCATTGGCGGTCCTTGGTGATATCTGGCGTTGCAAAAATCATACCTGAAACCGAATTAAGAAGCAATAATTGCTTCTTAATTCGGTTGCTTCTTAATTCAATTATCGATACGTAGAGACCGT
This sequence comes from Atethmia centrago, assembly GCA_905333075.3. Lineage (NCBI taxonomy): Eukaryota > Metazoa > Arthropoda > Insecta > Lepidoptera > Noctuidae > Atethmia > Atethmia centrago. The sequence continues at coordinate 19,598,549 of HG995374.1, read as the reverse complement.
ATCGATAATTGGTTCTGAATTCAGTTTCTTTTAATTGTGACCCAAATAAAATAACAATGTATTATGTAAACTTTGGCTCCAAAAAGGAAATATCTAGAGTAATATTGACTTTAATTAATGCATAGGCTTTTAATTAGAGCATTTGGCAACATAGACTTAATAAAACTTCTATGAAATGTTGATTTGGGTATGTTAAAACTAGAAATGAAAACGTTAAGAATTTCTAAGAATGTTTGTTACCATAATGCATCTTCAACCTGGATAGTTTTGTGACGCAAGCGCGTACGCGTCACCTCCGTATGAGTGTAATGCGGATGGACGTTAGCCAGCTGTAACTTTTAAAAAATCCGTCAAACACAAAGAACTAGAACGTTTTACGCCGTCAGAAAAATTTCACCACGACCCACGCTGATGGATAAGAATAAATATAGATGTATGTCCTCGCCATTGACTCGAGGATGTGTGTGATGGATTTGCGCAGGTCGAGCCGTCGATGCGACGCGGCCTCCATCCGATCCGGTCGGTTGTTTTCAATAAAAAATGTCAGGTTGGCGCGGCGTCGCCGGCGGACGCATTTAGCCTGGCCATCGGCCAAACTCAGTGCATACGTCCCGCGCCTCCCCTCCTCTACCCCAGCCACAAGGTCGACCTAGTATACTCTATGCAATATACTACGCCCTTCATTATGAGCCCTTCATTATGAGCCCTCCAAAATGATACACCAGCTAGATCTCGTATGCGTTTGTTAACGTTTGTTTGAACTACTGAAAAATATTCAACGAGTATTGTTAGCTTAGTAATACTTGATTAGTTAGTATTTAATTCCTTTCTTCTTCTTCTTCGTCGTTCCCTCACTGCTGAGGATCGCGACCACATACGACATCTCCAAGCTATGTGGTGCAACCAACTCAATTCCTTTACAGTTAAATTCCTAACAAGAACAAAAAAACGAAGTACCTACTCGGAAAAATATAATATATTCTGAAAAAGTAAACAAGGTGGCTGAAAACATGTTTACGACTTACCCTTGAAGGTGACCGAACCGAATGGACGCTTGGTTCACACTTCAGAATGTCACGGCCCGTCTGCTAGCCTTCTATATGTGTCGCATAACCTGTAAACATTATATTATAACACGGCCAACACCTGTGCGTACGACACTAACTACAGATATTTTATTTTTTTAATACTACTCACGGGTTGCTGTTAAAAAAATGTAACGCTTTTTACGAATTTGTAAAGTACCTACCTAAGCCAGAAAAATAAAAAAAGCCTTTGATGTCAGATGTTTTTCCTTAGAATCCCAGTGTTTGAGACTTCAAACACCTCCATATTTTCAGTTTGGGTAAATATTGACGCGTTGAGATTGACAGTTTCTTTGAACTTCTCTTTTCAGTACTTATTGCATATTCATGTATAATATGTAGAACTGAACCGGAACCCTCGAGAGTAAACTTAAATGCCCATCCGGGAGATAGCAGTATGCAACATCCACTTTTCGTAGAACCGCAGCAAACAAGACATTTTGAATTCCCAGATTAATAGCGCAAAATGTATTTCTCGACGTTTTCAGTGTCTAGTCATTGTCTAGCTTGGTACAAGATCTTATTTACAACTAGCTCTCACCTTCGGTTTCACTCGTATCCTAGGAAAACAAAGAAACATGAAGCCAAATAAAAAGTATCCTTTAAGAAAATCTGCACATAAACGACCTGCTGCAGCTCGGTGCTATCAGGTAGGCAGATGAGCACAGTCTCAGATAGATTTTCAGTGGGAAGAAGTTCAGAGAAAATAGCTACTCTTGAGAGGCCATGGTGAAGCGAATTAAGTCTCGTTAAATCTCTTAAATCTCGTTTCCCAGTGGAACGACGACAATCTGGTCAATTTCAATGGTCTAAAAACACAGGCGTGACTTTTCAATGACAAAAGGAGCCAGTTTCCGTTATTTCCTACTTTCTTTCCGAGGTGCATCTATACCAGGTACTGACCGCCTAGAGCTTTTGGGAATGGAGTTGACGTCTGATCTCAACTTCGGCTCAACCATCAAGTCAAGGGCATTCTAAATAAGGTGAGGCAATACTTCACATCTGGACAGCTTTTTAAGTCTGTACAAAGCACACGTCCGTTCCTGTATGGAGTATTGTAGCCACTTATGGGATGGCTCAGCAAAATACCAGCTTGCTGCATTTGACTCGGTGGAACGCAGAGCAAAAAGGCTTATAGGCGACGACACGTTGGTGACTAGGCTTGGGCGTAATGTTGCTTGCCTGTCGGTCTTTTACAGACTGTACATCGAGTGTGCGCAGGAGCTCCACGACCTGATCCCACCATCGCCCTTTTACACACACAGCCAAAGTGTGAAACTCTCTGCCAGCGTCTGTGTTCCCTTCCACGTATAACCCGCCTGCCTTCAAAGCAAGAGTGAACAGACATCTTTCGGGCACGCTCGTTCCATCGTAGACCTCGTCCATCGCTTTCCATCAGGCGTGATCGAGGTCAAGAGCGGCCCTATTAGTAATTATTTTTTATAGGTTTTTCTAAATCCGTTCAACCCTTAATGTAAGATCTTTTCATGGACACGCGTCAATAATTTAAGTTTATATTATCGTTTCATTCGCAGCAACATATTAAACGTACGTTTTCATTTCCAGGTGACGCCAGGTACTCCCGCGGGCAGGGAGTTGGTCCGAGGAGACATCATCGCTAAAATCGACGATTATGACACACGCGACGTGCGACACGAAGACGCGCAGAATCTCTTCAGGAATGCGCCCCAACAGATCAAGTTGGTAGTACAGAGGTAATAAGTCCTATGCACTAAAAGGCTTTGGTTTAATAATTGATTTGATGCCAATAATAGACCATACCTGGACGTTAATCTGGCACTTCGAGCTTTAAAAAGAGACTGTCACATACCTATTATTAGTGACAGAGACGACGTTCTCCAACTAAATATTTTAGAGTCGATGTGCCATATTTAAGACCGCATATCGGTATCTAGTTGGTCTATCACTCGCATCAAACTAAATGGTAAACCTGACGATTTTATGAGCGGTTTTGTTGACCAAAGTTGATCAAGATGCTACTAAAATCATTACAGAAGTAAAGGAATATTAAAATAAGTTATCTCAAACATCAGCAGATAAACCTTACCAAAACAAACTCGTGTTATTGAGGAGTACCAAACCTCGTATGTTTTTACTTACACTATTGTAATCCGCCCTCGAGCCGTTGAAGAGTAGACCAAACCGTATATTTTCAACTACAATATTGTAATCAACCGTCTTCCGAAGAGGGTGGTAAACAATTTCTTAGTAAAAAACAAGCAAGGTGTAACCACAGGGGCGGCGCAAGCGCACACCTATACTCGTTGCCTCGCTCTCCGGGCAGCTTTGTAGGCCGCGTGCCCACGCCTACCTTCTATCACGAGTTCGCTGAGTAAGACTTGCACTAGGTGTCATCCATGTTGCCCTTCACCTACTTGTTGATTTATGTTGCTAGTGATACTGAATGTTCTGGATTTATATTAGCTTCGTCTAAACATTGAAGAGCCTCAATTTTGAAATAGAGAGATGTAAGGCGGTACAGATGTTGTATTTCATGGACACGCGTCAATAATTTAAGTTTATATTATGCCTTCCTACAATGTGTTCAGACGCGCTCGTGAATAGCATTATCTATAAATAATAAATGATTGAAGAAACCTTTATTTCACTGTTTTTTGCAAAGGAACAAATGATCTAAATGCCTACGATTTCGACGATTTTTTGCCGTTATTGTATAAAAATGTTAAATCAAACATTTTTAAAACATTACAGACAGCGTATGATTCAGTATCACGTTGCATTTTGAAAAGAGTTCGTTGTAGAACTTTATAAACGTATGCCCGTTATATTTTGCCCTTTTCTATCTAAATGTTTATCCAAAAATATTTAAGCATGGGTAATTTATCAATGTTGTAAACAATCTTTGCAAATAACTATAATATTTATACTTACACCTTGAAAAACTATTTGTTGTTGAAACAGACGTTAAGTTTCAGATTACGTCAATACATACGTAACATCCTGTATGCTGTCGTCAATATTACATGCATGCGCATATCTATGTTATGATTTCTATTCATGTATCGAGAAACAGTTTCTTTTAAGTGTCTAGGTTACCAATTTGTACTAAATGCATTGCATCCCTCCTTAAATGTTCACATATATACACACTACATTACAACCTCTGGACAGATTCGAAAGCTGCGTCCACACCGGAGTCACTTGTGAAGCATTTGGGAGTGTTTGTGGGCAACAACGGATAACAAAAACGTATTTAGTAAACTTCCTAAAAGTTATTCATGTTTCGAAATGTTGTTCTACAAAAAGTAACTTCATGGGGATAGCACCAGAAGATTTCACAAGTTGAGCCATGAACTATTTCTTGGTTATTTTCGAATCAGTCCAGTGGTGATAATTTGATATGTGATGCCGTCAATACATCATAAAGTTGGCACTGCACCGTATTGACGTAATTCCATGGTCCAGCCATATTCATGTTGCACGCTGTGTAGGGACGTGGACCGCGACGGGCCGCACCACGCGGGTGCAGCGCGCGCGCCGCGCTCGCCCGTCCCCTTCGCTGCAGCACCATACAGGTATCATCCACATTACATTTTATATTTGGTAAAGTTAAAAGCAATTCACCACAATACCCCATCAGAGTTCACTATTTATCCAGCCTATCAAGAAGAATTGTTGGTGATCTACAAATATAAAATCAGACACTGTTTTACCATTCATTTTTTATCACTGACATCTGTTCAAATGTGACTGTCTTTAGTATAGAATGTCAACTTATCATTAAACTCAACAGCTGGTGCATAATAAATAACGTTATATAAATACTGCAATCAAAGCCAAAATAAATTATGATGCATCGAAATCAGAGCGGCCAAAAATATAAAGTCAATGACACGACCTGCCTGAAAGAGTTTAAATTCCACGATAAACTTGATGTGTCCTCGACAACTAAGACTTAAATAACATCTCATTGAATGTGTAAAAAAATATCAAAGAAAACGTCCCAGTGAAATAAAATCCCAAGCGCAGTGACGGCATACCTAGCCGAGAGATTGAGCCAAAGGTCAGTCTCTCATTGATTCTATTAAAAGCAGAGTATACAAAACATTGAAGTTGTTACTAAAGATTTAACTAAATAGAATTTGAAATGAATGTTAGTTACATAATTATGAACTTTGCACATGAGGGTTCATACTCTAAAGCCCCATTTACATGATGCAAGTTTTTTATCTGTGGCATATAATACTATTGAAGCGACAAATGACTTACATCGTCTTAACAATGTTTAGACGGTGTAACTTTTATTGTTACTTCAACTTATGGTATACATAATCAGCCTAAATTGTTCCCACTGCTGGGACACAGGTCTCCTCTCTGTGAGAGGGTGTGGGCTGTAATCCACCACGCGGGCCCAGTGCGGGTTGGTAGATGTCACTTGTCTTCGATTTTTTGTTTCTAGGACATGTTGGTTTCCTCACGATGTTTTCCTTCTGGTACTTTAACTTGTGTAAATCAGGCTTCAGGCTTTTGTTGCGGTTTCTGCAATAGTCTTCTGTCTCCGACCCTAGTAAAATAGCGACAGTCACCGAACGACTTTGGTATCAGAACCAATCTGCTATAAGTGTAGCATTGCTGGCCTTTCACATTCTCAATAATCTCAGATTCCTTGCTGACCTTTAAGAGAAGTGTATCTATAGTTGAACTTAAAAGAGTGCCTTGGTTCTATCACAGTACTTTACGCTGCCTTATCTAGAAGATCTATCGAGTGGTAGGTAGCATGGTCACGTGCTGATTATTCCATTGAACGTTTATTTTCCACAGTTATTTTACTTATCAAACACTTATTTTCCCTACATCCACATGATATACCGTGTGTAGAGGAAATAAGTGTTTCCCCGAAGACCTGTCATAGGCATAGCACAGAAATGGGGTACCGAAACGTTCAATGTAATACTCTGAGTGCGTTTCGTATCTGCTGATAATGGTAACCAAGAGGTTTTAGTCGTTAGAAGTCCCACATAATCCTCCGCATTAACGAAACGGAGCGTATCCATGAGAGGTTCCACACGACGTAAAACAATGAAGTGATCTTATAAAGGTTTCGTTTTTTCTGTTTAGGTTGAAACCTTAAAAAGGTCTCCCGTCTGCACTGGCTTTTCTGTTTAGGTAAATAACGGGCCACATTCCTTGACCTTTTCTTACAGAAACCAGGACATTTTTACAGACTTAGAATTTACACTTGTTACATTTTTCTCAGGACACCAAGTCCGCAGCAAGGCTGGCGTGGTCAAGAGTCGCAGCAGAGCTGGCGTGGTCAAGAATCACAACAAAGCTGGCGTGGGCCGGAATCCCTCCCGCGCACGCCAATCCCCCCCTCGCACGGCCCCGCGGGCCCCGCGGGCTTGCCGCACTATAACTCCTACCCGCCGCAGATCGAGGGAGACTACAGGACACTACTGCTCTCGCCGTCTTCTATACGCACCGATGATACCTTTGACGAGTCCATTCAGAGCCAGGTGAGTACTACGACGAGAAAGGACGTCTTTAAATTAAATGCAACCATCACGCGACAGCAACGCGGCGGTGTACGAGCACCGTGGGCCAGAGCTAATTTGAAGGCAAATTGTAATAGAGTTTGAGTGTAAGCCAGAAAGCCTAGCGTGGGGACACCCCCATAAGGTGGACCGATGACCTGAAGATCGCGGGAATCCGTTGGATGCTTGAAGCACGGGACCGGTCATTGTGGCGATGCTTAGGATAGGCCTATGTCCAGCAGCGTCTGTGGGCTGAACGATGACGATGTGTATATACTTCAGGCATCTACCACTACTTTTTTTTTTTTTTTTGAGTATGGGAAATCATCAAATAACTTCTCCCGCTCTGGGCGGAGCGGGAGAGTGTGTCAGACTCTTACTGACTAAAACCAACCCGTATTCCTTCCTGTTGCCTGTGTTGCGGGGGCCTCGGTGACCCATAAGTACCTTCCCGCGACCCCAGCAGGCATCGGCCCTAGTGGACCCCTACTATATGTGCTGACGACATCTCTTTGAGGCGCGCGTGGAATACGACGCGCCGTCGATCCGGGCCTGGTCCTTACCGGACGGTGAGCTACCCATTGCTCACCGTCCGCAAGCCCGCGCCTACGGTGGCCGGAAATCCGCCCGGGATTCCCGACGCCCTGGGCGTCTCCTGCGGCGGCTAGGGGCGAGAGGGCGCGAAACTTGCCTTTCCCTCAACCGTCCCGCCTCCTCCTTCGCGAGCATTACTGCTTCGCAGAAGGAGGTGACGGCTGCCCATGTCCTCTCGCTCCGTACCATGGCCTGAACCAGGGCCGGACGCGAGAGGTCTCTGCCGCCGATCGCCTCCACGAGGACACGGCGGTGCTCTGCCCAAGCCGGGCAGACCTCCACCGTATGCTCCACCGTGTCCTCTGGGCGATCCACACAGTGGTGACACCCGGACGTTTCCTCCCGCCTTATCCGACACAGGAACCTCCCGAAGCTGCCGTGTCCGGTGAGGACCTGTGTCAGGCGGAAGGTGAGGACGCCGTGGCGCCTCTCCAGCCACTCCTCAAAGAGGGGACTTATCGCCGCAATCGTGGCGTGCCCAGATCTACCACTACTTGACTCCAAAGTACGAATGGGACTAAAAAATCGAATGCACGATACACAAGTACACCTACTCTTATTTTATGGAATTTGTCAAAGGAAAATTTTCCTTTTGGATTTTAGGCTCACACACAAATCCTCGACCGCACCGCTGACTTTATTTAGGGCTTAAAACATTTTACTTTTCTGAGCCTTACGCTCGACGGCACGAACGATACACACAAAAATTACTTATAGCAACAGCGTTTTACTAATTACAAAACAGAATGAAACCAGTGGCATAGCCATCGGAGGGCTAGGCGGTGCCGTGCCCTGACGTGCCCTAACAAGCAAACCTTAAAATGAACTTTCGAAAATTTCTCCCATCTTCAAATAAATATAAAAGGATGCATAAGATAAGCATAGCATAATAAGCCTACAATGGCCTTCGGTCTGTGAGAGATGTTGCAACAGGTGGCAACACGACTTTAATCATGGCAACTCAGTTGAAAGAAATTCGGAACTTGTAGAGAATTTCCATACATTCTTTCTGTTGTTTGTGCAGTGTTGCCAACTTGACAGATTCGCCGTCGGAATTAGCGGATTAGGGCAAGAAGGAAACGGAAGAAACATTTTAATGGCTGACGGATTTCGGAATCATTAGATTTGCCCAATTTAGACTTTGCCGATTTATTAAAAAAAGGGTTTAGGTAAATTCAAAAAACATTTTTCTAAAATAACACGACAAACGACTTCCAAAAAAAAACACTAAAAAGTGAAAAGTAACTTTAATTTCGGAAGTCTGAGGCAAAAAACCGAAAATACAGAACGAAAGACACCGACTTCCGAAATAAGTTTTTTTTAGAAGTCAGTTTTTTTTTTGTAAAAAGTTTTTATTTTTCACTTTTTAGTTGAAGTACATACCCCACATCAATTAGTTTCTCACTACTGTCTATGTAAATAACAGTGACAGGAAGTTTTATAACGTCATCAACATACACCGAGTGGATTATATACGTATTCTTGAAGCTAACTCAAAACCTACCGAAGCAAAGTTAATAAAATTCACCACCACGCAAACTTCCTCTACCAAATGAAAGAATCATAAAAAACGGTTCATAAACGAATAAGTTATGCCCGAACATATAATAATATAATTTACATATAGACGAATTGAGAACCTCCTCCTTTTTTGAAGCCGGTTAAAAATCAGTTATAGTCAGAGTGTATCTCGTGACAATTCCAATAAGCCCAAACACGGCTAGGATACATTGTTTTATTACGGAGGTTCGGTGCCTACCTTCCGGCTTCATCATCAGACCAGTTTGACGGCACCATTTTGATCAGAACCATTATTTAAATTTGCTTTGTCATAGTCGCTTAACTATCTTAATCGAGATATCTTATCGCCACCCGTGAAATACTTATCATTGAGGGGTTCCGGTGGCCATCTGTGATTTTCTTCATCAGTTCCACTTTACCAAATGATACTTTCTGAATGCAAATGCTTGACTTCTTGATAAAAATCGCTATATGTATGCCTATAATATTTGAGGAATTTCCTCGATTCCTTATGGATGCCATCATCAGAATTGGATTTTGATAAAAATAGGACCAATCTGGAAGTAAAGTGTATCCTTTGAAATATAAAAAGAATTTTCCTAATCGGTTTATAAACGACGCAGTTCTGAGGTAACAAACGTTACAAAATAGAGACTCATGGGGACTGCCAAGAGAAATGAAAACTTAAAACTTTTGAATAATATCATCATCTGCCTAGCCTTTTCCCAACTATATGGGGTCGGCTTCCAGTCTTACCGGATACAGCTGAATACCAGTATTTTACATGGAGCGACTGCCTATCTCACCTCCACAACCCAGTTACCGGGTAACACGATACCCCTTGGTAAGACTGGTTGTCAGAATTTCGAGCTTCTGACGACCCGTAACGACTGTCAAAGATCTACAAAAAACAGCCGGGACCAACGGCTTAACGTGCTTTCCGAGGCACGGAGGGGTCTTGGTATGTAAAGATACGAAGTCACCCATCCGCGGACCAACCGCGGCAAGCGTAGCTCAACCTGATCGATCGACCCGTGCGGCTGTTATTACTTAGCCACAAGCCCCTCTTATTATATATAAATATATATATGCTTATACACAGGCCGCTGCGCGTCGCCATCGCGGCGCAACACGTCACATTAGCATGTCGGTGACGCGAACCCATAAGATTTTTCCCTACCAAAAAACGCTCAACGCGGCTAAAGAAGCTTTCACTTCAAAAAAAAACAACCAGGCAAATAGAGAACCTCCTCATTTTTTTGAAGTCGGTTAAAAATACATGCCTTAAGCACTCATTTTATCAACATGCCAGGTAGTAATTAATATTATGAACAAGTCCTGTCAATTTGCAGCAGCTGAAATAATATCAATTCGCAAATTAAAAAAATATTTAATAAATAGTGTGGGCGAAGCTGGGTGATCTGTGGCCGACATTTATCGCTAATGGAAAACAAAGCCGTATCAAGCCTGGATTTATTTATTATTAAACTTTTGTTATCAGACCACAGAGATCCATACAGTGTTAGTAAAGAAAGGTATTGATACTTTACGGAAAACGAAACCTAAAAACTTTTTAAAATTTAATTATCATTTTGTTATCAGTTGGTAGGTCCGACCTTCATATAATAATCCCTTTAATCTTTTCAACTTCGTTTTATTACCTAATTAATTGTAATCTACGGTTTTATTGTTTAATTTTTGAAATGTAACATCTTTCCTCTTGCATTCTGTGGGAGCGATTTCGTGAAAAAGGACGGAACTGAGTAGCTTTGCACCTTTAAAGCATTATTTTATTTATAGTATGTCGCCCACTGACTGAAATTCGACCCCCCCCCCCCCTACTCACAATCGATATAGTACTTACTTATTCCATGCTCAAGCTGTCACTTCTGCCACTGATCTATCTTCAAGTCATGAGGCCCTGGTACTATGTATGTGTGTGTCATACGCATGGTACCGTCAGTAATGTTTTTTTTTATTTTATTAGTTATATATATTTCTAATGCATAATAAATAAAAATATTGTGTTTCTGCCACAATAAAAAAAATCTTTCAAAGTTTGATTAAATCCACACCGTCGTCGATCGACGCCGAACAAAAACAGTCGATTGTTCAGAACCCAGTTACCATGATGGTGCATGGACTAGATCGGAATAAACGGTTGATTTTATCGATCGATGGCGATCAATATCTCGTTTTTCTTAAAGAGTTCGACTTTCTACTTCAATTCAGGATCGTAAACCTGAGTTTACCATCCTGAATTGAAGTAGAAAGTCGAACTCGACGTAAAATAATTATGTAAGTAGGTACCCTTCGCGTATCTAAATATGCGAAGGGTACTTACATAATTATTTTAATTCGTGTTCGCAAAATTTTTATTACAGTATTTAAAAATTGATAACCATACTTCATCATTCGTATTTTGATGCTTTGCCAAATGTTAGGCAGTTTTCTTTTAAATTTCATCGCGTTGCTAACACCGAGTCTCAAATATTGGAATGCTTTGCATTTTTATTAGGTACTTGTAGAATAACTACTCAACCAGCACCGTGACAATTCTTTATTTATTAATTTGTTAATATTGTTAATATTATTCTACCTCACTTGTGTATCCTTGATTTTCAACAAATAGGTTAACGGTGTTTTGCTACACCAACCGCGTGACGTACCTACCTTGGAGACCCGCCAAAATGTTATCGTCTAATGATGTTAACTTATTAATTAGATCCACTCGGATTAGAACACAGGACAACATTGCCTAAACACATCTTTACAGCTACAGTGAAACGAAGTTACTGAAATGTAGCTATAATTTTCATCGAAGTTTTAGAACGTTCCCGAGCTAGGCTAAATCTGTTTTCTGAATCATGAATCACAATAATAAACGATCGTTGCGGTCGTATTTCTTATACAATTTGCAATGGAAGTAGGCACTGACCTCATCGTCATTGAACTCTTTTATATCGGAAAACATATTAAAGAAATCGGTTAGAATACGATTGGTTGAGGCGGACGCTGAGGCATGATTCAACGAAACTTTGCTGCTGTAACCGTAACCTTGGAGTATCCAATTTTAACATAGACACACTCAGCAACTATATATCATATCCCTATTATTATTGCTTATAACAAATATTTGGATAAAGACATATAAATTATGTATATTTTATGTAGCGCAAGGCTCTGCGGCCGTTCGGGAGGTATTCGCCCACGCTGACGCCTAATTCCCGCCATATTTCCAAAATAGAATGCATTGAAATCGCGTTGTTTACTCGGGAGAGGACGACTGGAGCGGCAGTCCGCGATCATACTCTGCACGGCACACGTCCGCGCAACTGAGTGCTACCACGATGGCCGTCAATCCTAATTTCTTCCCCAACGGGTACCAGGATCCCATGCACCCTGAGGACGAGGTCACCACCAACTGGGTGCGTGCGACTATTACAAATAACACTAGAACCTCCTAACTACTAAAATATTCATAAATCATCGTAACCAAAATGTGTTGTGGTTTAACAGTTGATATTAATTTCAAATGATGTGAAACGTCAGCGATTCAGCCGTAACATGGGATGTTGAAGCATAATCTAAATTGGGAGCACTTGAGACGCGCGTTGTGTTACAAAATATGTGATGTAATAACCGAGGCGAAAGCTTTACGATGTAATTTTCCGGAAAAATCGTAAGTGATTTCACAACAGGATATGCATTTTATGTTGTTATGAAATATTATATCACAAAAGCCAGAAGTGTGCTTTTGAATATGTTTTGATAAAAGTAACTTTTTGTTTTAATGGGCCTTTCAAAGACTCACAAATATTCAGCGATAACATACTGTCTGTTCTATGTTTAAATTGCTATCCAAAACGCCCCAACGACGCGGTGCTTTTATTACCCCATAATCGTTGATCTTCATTTGCATGTCAAACACTAACGAAATTTCCTTACCATTACAACTGAGTACGAGTATTACTAAGTTACTAAAGAACCTTTTGCCTTGTATTGGATTTAATTTTAATATTCATATAGTCAGTTTTAAGCCGTAATAGATATGACATATTTGAAAGGAACATCTATTAATTTTTTTTTTTTCTTAGTAAAAATTACAGGTTTTATTTATTATACAGGTACTTAAAAAAAAAATGTAACTAATTAATTAATAAAAATAACTAAAACTATACATAAACTAAAATAGGGCGTCGAAAAATTCATCCACATCGCTGTCGACTGGTAATGTACCCAAGAGACTGGCGGCATTGCCACGTTGTATGGCAATGCTTAGCCTCTGGCCAAGGTAAAACCCAGTCCTTGGGTCACGAGAAGTGGCAACCAGCCGTCTGGAGATTTCCTTAAAAAGGCCATGAGCACTCGGACCCCACGGCCCGAGAGTTTCAACCCCAAACGGCTCGAAAATATAATTACCAACTAGGTTATTATACTTACGCCGCTTGAGGTTCTCTGCAGCCGCAGCAGCAGCGCTAGCATAGCACGCCGTGCCAGGAAGATGGGATGGCGCAAGAGTATCGACAATCGTTGCATCCCACACTAAAGGCCTACCACCCATCTTCCATGGAAATAATGACATGCCGTCTGGTCTCTTGCCATCGTCGCGTGCCAGGCCATTGGGTTTATAATATAAGTATTATAAGAATCCTATATAATACTTTCCTTTTTCCCAAAATTATGTTTTGGTGGGATTTTTATCCTCGAAGATTAGACGACCGACCGCCTTTTGATATTAAATAGCCAGCTGTGAAGTTATTTTGACATCAATAGCTCGTCACATTTTTACACCCATTTGATCTTCCAACACGAATGTGTGACGTGATTGTTACCATACGCAATGTTAACGAACATTAGTCTCCATGCCAAGATACAAAATTCGATACTAAACAGAATTAAACTAACAGTAAACCTGAATTTAAAATGAGTGGAAGTCTTATGTTGAATCTTCATGAGCAGACAAGAATTTAGAGGAATCTACCTAATTACACTAGAAGTATATACCTTTGCCGCTACATCATCGGCAAACGCTTTAACTGTTCAACGTAGTCGCTGCTTGATCGCACCACAACACTGGGCCCTTCTTGTTCTGTACCAATATTCTCTTGCTACTTAATTCTACTTAATCTTCTTTCTTCCCTTTTTCACGGTTAATCACACCTTAACAAGCTAAACTGAAAGATCTCTTTTTGTATAATCATTAAATCGCGTCGGTCAAATTAGGCATCTATCCTTAATTTCAGTACTGGATACTTGGACAGTAAGTGTTGTATCCATTTAACTCCCACCACTTATTTTGGCACTTGCATATCTGTACTGTTCTCGATGAATATATCGAAGATAGGCATTTATGGGCCGTGAACGAGTTATTTATTTCAAATTATTGGTCTCAGTTATGAATGGAAATAATTACTGAAATATTAGCATTTTAGTCAAACCAAACGTATTCGACCAACATAGAACGTTGCGTCAGTAGCGAAAGCCCCCGCTTTTGTAAACATCGCCGCAAATAAACGAAGCTTGGTGTTTGCTCATTGGCGCGTATACCATAATAACGAATGCTTCGTTGAAGTATGGACTATTCCAACAAAATTTTGCTCCAAACATGTTCCTTCAAGTCATTCATCCAGATCTGCCCGCCTTATATTACTGGTGGGTCCACGTGGCATCAAGTTTACCGGTCTGAAGAGAACTATCGCTGGCTATCGGAAACTAACCATGGTGCCAGTTGCTACCGTAACAAGATTTCATTAACTCTTCTTCACTAGATTGATATGATATAAATGAAGAGTTTGAAAGATGACCACGGTTCAAATATTCACAGACCCGTATAAATATAACGAAATCGTGTCAGAAGTCATATCATAACCCACATGGAACAACCTTGTGTTATAATTAGACGCGACGCCAAGTACGCCACGGAGTTGAGCGGCTAATCTTTGCGTTGATATCCAACATTTTCTAGAGAAATAGCGTATGATTTCTGTAAGACCCTGGCTGATGTATGCACGTGCTGTTTGAAGGAAATATTTTGATTGCTTCGTCTGCGGCCTTCTAAAAGGTCACTTATATGTGACAAACATATGAGTTTATTTGAATATGGAAGCTCAGATAATCGAAGCAGTAAACCAAATTACAATTTATGTTTACCGCCGTTTGTTTTACGCTGTTGTGAAGTTTATGTGCCTACTACGTGAACTATTATTAGAGTGTGATGTGAGCCAACTATTCTAGATCATGGTTGTATATTTAATACAAACATCATTCTACTTTTCCATTAACAATCGTATTACAAGACTGGATATAAATTGAATGCCTTAAAATATCTGAGGTATTACGGCATGGCATGGTATGTAGGTACGTTAGAGAGTCTAATGTAAATAAGTACCTAACCATGTGTAGGTGCTGAAATTATGTTTTAGAATGCGCAATATTTATTCGATATGAAAAATCCAACTCTCTCAAAAGTACAAGTTTTCTGAACTCCTTTCTATACAGCCCTACCTACGACAGTATGTTCGTGTCAGAAAAGACTTCTGCTACTACGCGAAATAGTTCACATAAACAAACCACATACCTACTTAATTAATCTTAAACAATTACTGAACGAAATAATAACTGACGAAGCAAAAAACAATTCCAGGGCTTATCTCTGCTGTGTTGAAAAAGTTTTTGACGATGGTAATGACGAAGGTTAACTCACCGATGATATTAAATAGTTTGTAGCGAAATCGTTTATTATTTATTTTTTTAGACAATGCCACGTGGAAGTTGCGGAGTATCCTACTATAAGCAATTCCGTACTTAAAAGGTGACTCCAAACGTAAAAAACGCACCTATGTTCATTGAAATAAACATTTTTATTTATTTGATTTTTCTAGCCGTACCGCACGACGCCCCTCGTGCTTCCCGGCGCGAAGGTCCGCCGCGAGCCCGGCCCCACGGAGAGCTACCTGCGCCACCACCCCAACCCCGCCATGCGCGCGCCGCCCAGCCACGACTATCGTGACACCCTCATGAGACAGAAGGTAACATCTTCAATCAAATAAATCCTTTAAACATGCAGTACGTGAAATCGCAGCAATGTGGCTAAAGCTTTTGACACAGTAACGAAGACTTACTCTGCAATGTTGTTTCAGATATCTTTTTAATACTATAATTTCTACGAAATTACTGGAATGCATGTCACACTCCCGTGGTTTTACGTCCTGTTGGTTTCCTAAACCACAAATAGTTTTGGGGATCAATTAAAATAAGGAATGCCACAAGGACCAATTCTTGGTCACACTATAGTTACATCTAGGTGACTTTGGTTTTGTAAAAGTTTGAGGAATCATTACGACCAAGGAATTTGTGGTTGGAGTGTTAATCTAAGTAGCTGGCATAGTTTCAAAACTCCAATGTAAATTCGAAGTACAAACCATTTTCGTAAAATTTCACTGTTAATGATTCAAGCACCGATAAACACAGAAAACTAGTTGTACACAAATGAACAGTCAAAACTTAGTGGATTTTAATCCTGAGATCATTTCAAAAACTTTCATCGTAAAAATAAAAGTACACTAAGTGAATTTTGAAAGCATTTGAGTTTTCTCTCACTAGACATGTGGAAATATTTATGACGTTATAAATGGAATCTCACTTGCAAGAGCATTAGACTGCTGAATCAAATTATATTTTTACGCATTGCTCAAAATACATGTTACGCTGCAATGTAGGCTTATTTATTTGTCATTAATTGCTATTTGTACGGCATGTACTGGTAATGATGAGGACCGTGTTCAGCAGTTATTTCTACGTAATTGAACTATTCAAGGTATAATTATCAAGATAGTGGAAAATAAAGTCATAGGTATTGTCCTTTCAGATGCTTCAGTAAATTACAGTTTTCCGTGCTTTGGGACCTATAAAGAATTTGTAGACTTTTGTAGATACATTAGAAGTTGCACGTCACACGAAACACGCACGAACATTGCACGCACACACACACACGATTCACTGTACCGCACACGCACACTAAAACTGCACAAAACAGCTTAGAATTATCCAAATTTAGAAATAATAATACACACTCATGTTATAATAAATAAGAAGGAAGCTAGCAAGATAATAAAAAAATCGGTAGTTATTTTTTTAAATTTCTTCAATAACATAACAAATGCAGTTTTAAGTTCTTCCTTTTTATTTCCCCACATACATTGGTGTAAAATTAACGTTAATGTAACTTAGCGCACGGATTGTATAGTACAATAGTATTTTTCCTAAAAACTCAGGTGGCAGAGTCGGTGTTGCAGCGAGTGATTGGCGAAGAAGCGAACAAGGTGCACTAAATGATTGTGTGAACAGTATCAGCTTCAAGCATGACAGCGACAAACTTCTGTTACGAAGCCGGTCGACATAACAAACGATACCTTGCAATTGAATTACCTAGCACATTTTGTTATTTATGCTGTTTTTTTTTTTTTGGATATATTGGTTAATGCACGTCCAAATATAATTTTCTCATTTCGTAATCTCTTGCAAAGTATCGTCGATCTCATGAACTCATATGTCTATACGTCATCTTGTTTGAGCTTTTATGACTTGAAAGGGTTTATTTTCTGTAACAAATATAAGAGAGTAACTACTTACCCGTTTATTGTACTATTTGTAGACCGAAATCTTTTGTTCCTCGAGTCAACTGCTCTCGCATGTTTTAATTTGCTAGGCATCTAAAAATAATTCGTCATGGAGGCAGTTGAAATATCCTTGAAATTCAATGAATTGTTAACTTTGCATTTAAAATCATGCAAGAAAAATAACAGCCCCGTCGATTGTCAATTTGATTTCGGTCTACAATTTTAAGTAAATCTAAAATTAACGTTGCTGAATACTTTCCTTTGAAACTTATCTGTTAACTGTAAGACAATTGGTGTTTAACTTTTTTAAGAATGAGATCTTTTGTAGCTGCTCTCTCACACATCTATTGTACTGTCAAGTAGTTTAAATAAGTATATTATGCTAAATGATTGTTCGTATCGCTTCAGATGCAGCACAGGCAGTTCAACTCCCCCATCAATCTATACTCGGATCAAAACATCGCTAACTCTATCAGGCAACAGACCTCGCCGTTGCCGTGAGTATCCGCATAGGCACTGATATTTAAAATAATTACTTCAATAAATCTGTACTAAATAAAAATACTAAGTTGGTCCACACTGACTTCAGATCTAAGAATTTGGAGATAATGGTAGAGGCGTCTGCCCAGCAGTGAGATATTACAGGCTAACAGTTAGCTAACGTTAAGTAAATCTAGCATCAGTCACTCACAGTACACATATCTTGGCACTGAATTTAAACAACATGGACGAATGCCAAAGCCAGTGTTACATAACAAGATCCACTTGTCAAAGTGACGGAATTTCTGTAAATAAGTTTTCTTTAATTTATTACGATATGAAACAAAATATCCTCTGCTTTAACGCAACACAATACAGTTAAACAAGACTTGGTGACACCTCCAGGAATAGTATTTTCAGTGTGGTATAATACCCGTATACGTTTTATGAATAGTTGCAAATATAAGAAATACATTGGGGCATAGCGTAGGTGTTATATTCAAATAATAATGAAGTATTTCTCTGCTTACTTAGCGCTAACGGCCATTACGGGCGGCCGCACGTTGTCAAGAGGCAGGTCTTTTACTAGAACGCCGCCAAAGCAACAGTCGACGCCCATCCTCATGATGCATTAATGCTTTATTTTATTTTTTATTTGCTCTTTTCGTATCTTGCCAACTTGGTCTCTATCACTCCACGCTCAGTTCTTACCGTCTTGCATGGAGCCGACGTCGACATGTTGACAGCTATTCTTCGTGCAGAAATGCCGAACATTAACGAATGCGCCTCCTCATGCGCCCCACGTTCACGCGACAACATTGTGTGACCACAGTGTGGCGATCACTATTACACAAAGTAGTTGTTAAGTTATTTATATTTTATTTATATTCTGGAACGAAATAATATAATTAAGGTAGAGGACTTGTTCTACATAATTAATGTTAGTATTTTTATCGACCTTTCCTTCCTGAAAAACAAACAAAACTAAACTTCCGTTCGTACTAACCGCTTCCGCGTCCCTCTAACGTTGTACGAATCGTATCTAATGTAATTTCTCTCTATTATTGTGTTGCGCCCGCTAACCGACTAAACCCTAACGCCCCGCCGCCCGCCGGCCGCAGTCCGCCCGCGCCCTACGACCCGGCGCAGTCCGCCACGTTCCGCGCGCTGCAGGAGCTGGCGCCGGGCGCCGTGCACGAGGTGCCCGCGCCGGCCACCACCAAGGTGTTCACCGCGCCACTCCACAAGGTGCGTCTAAGATGCCATACAGGCATTGCTCTATTAAGAATACACATTCAGCGACTCAAAAACACCCGCGAAAAAAGAGTACAATAGCCAAAATTGAGCGCTCATTTCTATTTTATACAGATTAGTAAAACGTAATAGAAATGTAAAACGCCTTGATACAAATTCGCCTAGTTGTTACATTTCATTTTGCATTGAATAAATTAGGACGACTTATTAAGACGCTCACAACAACTTAACCGCGGTCACTGTCAGATTGCATAGAAAAGAAAGAGAAGCGCGATGACACAACGCTTGTAATTTATTGCAAAATATGAAGCTATTATCTATTTACTCAAAATATACAATGAACATTTCATCGATATTGATATATTTATGCTAAATAAAAATGCTTTTAGAAGTAAAGTTATTAATGTACTGAACAACGTGGATATATCTTGTGGTAGCTAACTGGTTTGATAGTTTATAGCAATATACAATATAAAATGTTTCCTTGAATAATAATAACTAGCTTACCAATGAGTCCTAATCATAGCATACATCTTTGTTAATATGTGGAAAATGTTGTGGTTATTACATTTTGTTCTATATACCTACCTTACTGATAAGTGTTTTATGTAATGTAATATCGTTTTTTTTTCCAAATAAAATAAAATTGAGTTGAATAATCGAAAATAAAAAACAACCAAGTTCTGCATTCAAATAAGACGTTCCTGTTATTAATTAAATACGTAACGTATGTTGATATTTAATACAGATATTTTGGATTAGAACTCAAGGTAAGAGGTTAGTTTAACGATAGTTTATATCGACTTTTTTTTTTTTCAAAACGTGTTTTGGTGACAACCCAAGTTCTGGGAAATATGTTCGAAATTAACATATATTTTTTCCGCTACCACAAACTATACAGATTTGGCAGTTTTTTTTCTTAAGAGAAGCCTATTTTGGTCAATTGGGTCTTGCGCCTTAATGTCAAATTTCATTTATTACATTTACGTTTTACTAATCTGTACCCGGCATTCATTTTATTCGAACATGAGTTTATAAAATCCAAGTTTGTGATTCGAACATGAGTTTATAAAATCAAAGTTTGTGATGTTTGGGTTTTGTTTTGGTCTATCGAAAACATTTTTCAATGATATAATGTAAAGGAATTTATGAACGATGAAATTATTTATAAAACATATATTACAATATAATTAGTTGTCATGCTATGAGAAAACAATGATTACTGTTTGTCATGCTGGCGCCACTAGCGGTGAAACTTGACTTCAAATATTATTCCTACACAACATATAAAATTAATGATTTCAGAGGCCAGCGCCAATTCCGAGACCGAAGCCTGAAGAAAAACCGAAAGGAAAACAATCGACCTTCGTAAGTGTACATGCGCATATTCTAATATGTAATAAAAAAATTGTACAACTAGTGCATGAAAGAAGCCATTTTACCCCGAGACGAGACCGACCCGAGCCCCAGATGAGGGTAGATAGTTAGTCAAGGGGCTCGTTCATGCCCGAGTTATACACTCTTGCTTTTCACTTCGATGGCAAGAAAATAAAACAGGCAAAATCAAAAAAGTATATAACAGTATTTACTTGTTTGTTTGATCTCCAACGCATGAAATTGTCGTACGCGTTGAGATAAAGTTGCTTGGATTTCGGCGGTATTATTTCATCAACCACGATTAGCGTGTTAGACGAGAGTGTAATTTTTCGTCACATGAATATTCCATTGTTTTAGTTTAATCACTTTTCACTTTTCAAAATGTTGCAAAATTTAAGAAGAGAATAGTTAATTCCCGCCACGAAACTTAAGTTTTTTTTTTAATGTTCAACGTGTCATCCGACTTGGGTACTTCATACTGCCTAGTCATAAAAACGTTTCTTTGCGTTTTTAAATAATAAATGACAGCTATTTTATCTGGTTTTATTAAATTAACGATAGAAAAAACGGAAGCGATATAAATTAAAGCAAATGAAATAACGACTTTAATCTGCGACGTTTTATTGTGCCTGTGGCTGTTGGGCCTAATTATCTTAGTATGAGAAAAAAAGTTTATGCACTAGAGCATAAAAAGCGATGATGATCAAAAAGTTGCCTTCCGACAGTTATATGAAAAGTCAGTCTCAAACATTAGTCAGTCGCGCAGTCTTTTTCTATAAAACAGATACTGATTATATTAGTGTTACGGACTAGTGTTTTAACGCCAGACAGACAGAACCGAAAATAAATATTTTCTTTTAAAAATCTGAAACGATTTTTCATGATTATCATATTTATATCTAGACTAGAAGCCAATCTTCCAGCTGTAGTCAATTTCATTTTTTGTAGTACATAATTGTTGTGCAGGAAAGTACCTACTATTGTGTTGTTTCAGGTGAACTCCTTACACGAAGAGCACATCCAACAGTCGAGCTCATTCAAGCGTCTCATGTACCACGTGCTCGGGGACACTGATTTCTAGCGGCGCAGCGCTCTCTAGACATACTACCTGCCGTCATAGTGCCCATCCGAACCATTATGGCAAACAATCTACGAAACATACCCCCAATGTGTCAATAACTTAGTCGTTACTAAAACCATGACACTTTCGACAACATCCAGTCACACTACGCAATCATATCTTGCGTTCCGTGTAGACTTTGATATCAAAATTGCAGTTTGTCACATCAACAATGGACAGATTTTTAGAGCGGTTTTACGGCGGTTAGCTGCAGGCGCCAAATAATAATAGACGTAATGACTTGTTGGGTTAGCAACGAATAAGACTAACAAAAATAATTTTAGGAAGCTATTATAATAATGCTCCTGGCAGTGTGTAATATTATTTTTCGGTGGATTTAATTATTCTAATACTCGAGTATTAGTGACATAATTTATATTTACATTAAGTAGAAATGTAATGTTTATTACTAAGTGTTGATTTTCTGTTTGGACAGAAATATTATTGTTTATGAATACTTATGAGAAATGTTGAGTGTACAGTCTAGTCACTGCGACCCGAGCTCCGGTCGTACCTACGAGAATGAAATTCGATCAACCTTAAATAAATAATTTATTTTTATTTATTTACTTGTTTTATTTTATTGCAAGTACAGTCAGGGTCAATTAATTGTTTAGCAGAGTGACACACTTCGTCAATTTGCCGTGTTATAGCAATTACTTACGACTGTCAAATAATGATATTGTTATTTGAATTTACGGACAATTTAAGTCAATTTGCTAAGCACTCATTTTCCCTGACTTGACATACACAAGTTAAAAGGTAAATAACAAGATTAATTTCAAAATAACTATATTCGTAACCCGAAGCTTACTAACGATGTTTACACAACAAAATAAAATACAGTCTTACAAATTTCATGAACCATAAGTACACAGATCGAAAGGAGAAAGTAATTTTGAGCAAACAAATAACACTAATACTAATAACTTATATCACAAATCACATTATACAGACAAGGGTGACGTCTCGTGCTAGGTTAATTACATCTAATTAAATAAATTGTGTTCACATCGGTCGTCGTGGACGCCACACCGCGCACACAGGTATAAACAGTGATGGTTATGGCTCCAAAGAAAACAACAAACATTCAAGTAGCCGTTAAATAATGTTTCACAATTCTAAGTCGTTATTAAACATAATAAAAGCTTCAATGAACATCAAATAAGGCACTACTTTATTTTAATTTTGAAACAAATTCTTTGGAATCAGCATACATAGCACGCGAGACTCATGGAGATGAATACATGTTACAAGCTTTGAGATCGTATATTTATAATTTCCAAGCGAATATTTACATGAGCGTTAGTCCTTAAACTTCGATTTTATAATATGTGATATGTAAACACAACGTAAGTACACGAAATTAAGTGCATAACTTGCATGTAACATTAAGAAACATCTCCAAGCACCCTATAAAACATCAGTTATTATTTTTACTCACCAGACTGACAGGTCATCATCATATTTTAGTTATTATTAGCCATTATACAATTAATTTACAATATACAACATGAAGAATAATTAATATGAGTAAAGTAGCTAATAAAATTGAGACAAAAAAGACAATTTGCATTTAAATATTAACAGAAACAGGTAAGTATAGAGCTGTAATATACATATATAGTATATCAATGAAAACGACTAGTTTGTAGATTTGTATCGAAAAGTCATACGTAAATCAAGGTATTTTCAATGTTGATACTAAGAGAATTAAAATAAGTGAAATGCATAGTTATGGCACACTAGTATGCCGTAAATGTAAACGGTCCGGTTTTTGTGAGAGTACCATGTGAAAATAATAACACGCTCGTTGACTGCACGACTCTAATAAAAGTGAACGCACGTGTGTTAAATCAGGGGATGTACAACGTCGTCGTCATGAATACCGACTTAGCCGAAAATACGACTTTATGACATTTCACCAACTATTTTCGTCGTACTAAAATATTATGTTACCTAATTTTGGACTGATATTCATTTTTTATTTAGCACCAAAGTCCGAACTATCATATTTAAACCCTATCTATCTAAAATTCAATTAGCGATGTTTACTTTTTAATTAATGTATTCACTAAAAGACTCCAGTTTTATTTGAAATTCGTTAAATAACTGGCAGTTCCTATGTCCAACGTAATCGAACGTAAATAAATAATAATGGATACTCAGCTAACTGTAGTAATTAGTATTAACTTCGCAAGTTATATTTGGCTAACAAAGTTTTTTTTTTGAAAACTTATTTATTTTAGGATCTAAGTAATAGTGATGATGATAACGATAAGCCATTAATTTAGAGATGATACTAATAAAAAAAACTTTTAACGAGAGAAAAGAGATATTTTACTGAAAACAGAAAAGAAAATTGGTAATACATGGCACCATTTTAAACCTCAAGTCATATAATAGTGACTTGAAAACAACATGATAAACGTATGTGTGTACCTACATTTATCCATTTACATAAGTCAAAGAAACAAAAGCCTACGACCAAAATAATAGTCAATAATTTAACATTACAATAATGCTAGCATGTGTGGGTTGTTTGAAATTGACACCTTGGAACAGACGAATAACACGAACAGATCATCAGATTGGTGTCATGGTTGTGTTTATCATTAATTATGTTTCTTTTAATTGATGGAAATTCAAAATAAGTCAACACTTAAATTAATTCCTTAACTAAACGCACAGGCAGTGCTGAATATACAATATTGTCAGTAAAAGTATTAACTATAAAACTGAAATGAACATTATTTTATGATAACAGTTCACAAAACGGTTCCTATTTCAAGTTATTTTTCCTAATTTTCGGGCCACTATAAGTTCTTTCAATAATATGAGCCTCTTTAAAATGGTTCGCTCGTATACATAGCGAATATTGCACTTTGATTTTTAAACTAAAACAAATCAAACCATCTAATCTCATGTGACAGCAATTGCAGTGTTTTTTTTTCAAATAAATCATTTTTTATATTTACATATCGGCGGGAAATAGACAAACACGAATTGAAATCTTATGGCCTTATAAACCACCTCTAGATACGCTCCGGTTAACTTATCTGGGGTATAATTTCACACAAGTTTTTTCTATGTGGATCTACCACATAAAAAAAACGCTTTACGGACGATCATTTTACGTGATAACGAGAGAGAGATGCATCACAAGCCGAACGCTTAGGCCAATGTGCCTCTCTATCGCTAGTTCCGCGCTCTCGCTTGCACGCTCGGCTCAGCGGAACGTGACACTTCTTCGTGCGTGCAGCCGGCGTTCATCGATTTTTCAGTTCAGTTCAGTTCAGTTCAGACGTTATCACGTCAAAAAGAAAGTGAAAGTGTGTGGTGGTAAAAATCTATGAACTACCTAAAGTCACCCGGCTCAATCATGATTTTTATCTTGCGATTATGACAATACGCCCGGAAGCTTAGCAAAAACACAAATGTACCTATGTGTGTATACTGCGGTAGTTTAAACATTCCATAAATGTGTCTTTGACTCGGTAATGGCAGTATAGTCAAAATAAAGCTTTTTCAAAGGGATCGATGAATCTATCCAGAGATTGATGAAACTTTTAATCTTGTTCTCACAGACGACTTTCTTATCAATGACCAGAGAAATCAGAAAAGTTTAGCAACATCTCTGGCCCTCTTTCTTGGGGGATTTATGCTCGCGGCGTACATGTCTTTGCCGGTTAAGCAACATTGCAATGCGATAGCTACGTGACAGTATTTTGTCATAAAAAAAACAACCATCAAAAGAAAATAAAGAGAGCTTTTAGGACGTTTGGTTTAAAGTTTATTGAGATTCCATGTTTTAAAACTTGATTATTTTCGCAGTGATAAATCAAATTGTAGATAAAATTGCAGTCGACTGTAGTCTTTACAAGCATTGTCGTAAATGTGAATATTGTCTTGATTTATAAATCTGTGGGTGACAGTCAATTATTCTACTGAATATTTCTTAAGGGTGTATTGACGTAGAAAAGTCAGCGCCAATATGCCAGCGTTTGTTGACGCTGACAAACGCTAGTTATCTGCCCTGGTGCAGGCAGTTTTCATACTTTTTCCAAATCAGCGCCAACCAGTGCGAACCGGCGGCGCCGTCTAATCAGATAAGAACTTGTCGGCGCTAAACGGCGATGGTTCGTGCTGATTTGGAAAAAAAAATGAAAACTCCCTTCACTCAGAAGCGCTGGCATATCGGCGCCGGTTACCAGACCGGTCTACATGAATAAGTACACCCTTACGGACATTGACGGGTTGGATTTTCTAATAAACACAATGAAGACAATGAATAACCTTGGAAAGCATATAAATTTGACATAGCATTAGGTACTGGCCTTAGAGAATATAACACTGAAGAAAGCATAAGCGCAATATTCTGAACAAAAAAGTCTGTCACTTTTGGCGGGAGACGTGGAATGAGAACCGCGCGTCTCGAAAACGATTAACGATGTGCGTTAGAATCGATTTGAAAGTAGTTTTTATGAACGTGCTAGAACATTTGTTCTTTTACTTTTACAGAGGGGAAGTTTTCGTAAGGCTTCTCCAGTGTTATATACTCTAAGGTACTGGCCTATCACAACTCCACTCTGTATATTGAAAAAAGACATAAATGTATTAAAGTACCTTCTGTTAAATTTCCTTGATAAAACCCGACAGGTGGTAAGTTATCACCAACTGGGTTTGGGTTATCGTGAGAACCTACAATAAGCGTCAGCGCAGGAGTGCGGTAGCCGTGAAATCGAAGGAAACTATTATATTCTAGCTGATCTTGATGTGAAATATGGCCAGATTCACAACCTTAATTCAATTTTAAGTCGCGGTTTAGCCTCTGATCTCTCTGTCTATGACACTTGAAAGGATTTTAAAGCGACAGAAATATTTTTAACTTGAGACCGAGATTGGTAAAAGTAACTAAGTACATGTTTTGGCTTAGTTAAGTTCCCATCCCTATCTCACACTTATAGATTGACAGTTGTGTGACAGTGACAGGAACAATAAAGCACGTTTTAGATAACGTTTATTAATTTCGGCCTTTTATTATCTTAATTACCTTTAAATTTTAGTATCGTTTGAGAACTCGTGTGAGAGTAACATAATTATAATAAAAAATATTTATATTAATTGTTTCGTCTTATATATAATAATAGTTTCGTCTTTCGAACACCCGTTTTACAATAAAATTGTTCTCATTTTTGTAACAGCACTCTCGAAATGTCGCTTACTGCAGATGTTAGGTAGTTGTATAAATTACGGGCAAACCTGAAAACTCAACTGCAAATAAATATCTTTGTAATTTTCTTTAGATCGACGGCAAATAAATCTCATTCATAAAAGATTTCACTTTTTAATGCCAACACATTGTAAAAGAGATTTGCAAGTGACCCGGTCATACATATTGCGAATATACATTTAATTGTATTTGTCGTTGATCTGAACACATTTTCTTTGCAGGAGCCCGACGAACGTCTTATGACCCGACGTCAGTTCATAAGAATACGCGCAATTTTCAATTGTTCTTAAATTCCTTTCGGACAAAATTTACATTTTTTTTTGGTAAACTGCCATTAGCTAGACCAGAGATATCAATACTGCTACACCTTTGAGCAGTATTGATATCTCTGGTCTAGCTAATGGCAGTTTACCCAAAAAAAAATTAAATTTTGTCCGATTCCAAAGCTATGCAAATATACGGCGGCCCTTTTTTGATGTACCTCTAATCTACAGCGATCAAACAAGTTTTGTGAAAATCAAAAAGTTTTCGTAATTCGAAATGACAGAATACTCGTAAGAAACGTATTTAATTTAGTGTGTGAGTTGTTACATGTATTTCAAAACAAATCCACTTATGTGTTATGGTGTGTTCAACAATAAAGAATAAAAAAAATTGCTTTCAGAAGCATTTTTTTTATTATTGTTGATACCTTGGAAATGCACTTCAGTTTTTAAATTTACAGTCCGTCGCCAACCCAGCATCTAATTTGGTTACTCTAGCGGTTTTAGTAAGATCCTAAAGACTTTTATCCAGTATAATGCAAGCATAATAAACCAACAACGCGAGGCATGTGGCTAGAATGCCTTGAACCATTTAAGTGAGGTACAGTCACAGCCAAAATACATTCGTCACTTATCGGCTATTTTTATCTGCTCATTGCACAATATGATCTGCTTTACCGACACAGCATTAAGAATGCATATACTTACTCGGCTGGGCAGCGTTCGAGAAGCTACGCAATATCTTCTCGTCCCACATACCAGTGTCTCAAGACGAAAGTCTTTGACCAGTGCGTGTTGCCAGTGATGACCTATGGCACTTTAACGTGGTCGCTTACAATGGGTCTTATTAAAAGTCTAAAAGTCACTCAAAGGGCAATGGAGAGGGCTATGCTTGAAGTTTCCCTACGTGATTGAATCAGAAATGATGAGATCCGCAGGCGAACCACGGTTACCGACATAGCCCGAAGAATTGCCAAACTTAAGTGACAGTGGGCATTGCTCGCAGAACAGATGGCCGATGGGGCCGAAAGTTTCTGGAATGGCGACCGCGTACCGGAAGACGTAGCGTTGGAAAGCCTCCTACAAGGTGGACCGATGACCTTGTGAAGGCCGCAGGAATCCGCTGGATGCGGGAAGCACAAAACCGGTCGAAGTGGCGGTGCTTGGGCCTATGTCCAGCAGTGGACGTCTTTCGGCTGTAATGATGATGATGATACTTAATCGAACCCCTAATAATACCTATTTTGAGGTCCTAAAATTATTAGTACTATTGTGCACTCTAATATAATATTTTCGCTCTTTTTTGTGGACGTTAAACAAATCCAAAATCTGCTTTAGTTAAATCACTTTTGATTAACAGTTTAATTGATTTGCGCGTTCGAAAAAAAACCGTTTGTCTACAGGTGAACCTTTATGAATTCAGAAGCGATCTGCAATTAAATGGAATTTGGTAAACTCAAGACCTATTTTGGTCCACTGGCATTATGAAATGTGCACACTACGTCACACTTTTAAATCTATTTTGATCCATGAAAACACTCAACTATGAGCCATTTATTAAAAAAAAATCATTTTTATTTCGACATTACTGTGGGGTCTGGAGCAGTGGTAGCCCAGTGGTAACGCGTTGTAGGTAGGTTCGAACCCAGACAGGCGCTTTACTTTGTGTAAAATTATTTCATGACCACTGCTCTCAAAACAGTGACGGAAAACATCGTGAGGAAACCGACATGTCCTAGAACCAAACATTCGAAGACATGTGACATCTAACAACCCGCACTGGACCCGCGTGGTGGATTACGGCCCATTCCCTCTCACAAAGAGGAGGCCTGTGTCCCAGCAGAGGAAACATTATAGGCTGATTACGTATGGGGTCTGGTGATGATGGCGACTGCAAAAATTAAAAAATATTTCGTCATGGCTATCGTTTTTATAGTTTTCGAAGGCGCTAATGCCGATAGTGAGTAGTGAGAAAATCTAAGATGGCGGCTGAAATTTTCAAATGTTCCGTCATGGGTGTCGTTTTCATGGTTCAAAGAGGAAAATCCAATATTGGCAGCATGAAATAACACCAATGACGGAAAATTTACAAACTTTCGTAGCCGCTATCTTGGATTCTATTTTAAAAGTAGTAAAACAAGACATTGTGTTTAACACGTGTTTGTATGGTCTATATACAAACCGTGAACCATTTGGCAATTATTAGATGATATATTTGAGAAAGTAGATTAGATATAAAGAAGTAGAAATAGTTTAAAACAAGCGTTCACAGTATATTAGAATCAATTGAAAATCAGAAAGATCAATATGATTAAGATTAGCACCGCGTAATAAAAATATCACAATGGGAAATTTCCGCTGACCAACTTTAGAACTACAAATAGTTTTAAAAAATACCAAAAATTAAAAAGAAGCGCAATAATTAAAAAGGTGTTCATCATTTGATGTTCAAAAATATTGTTGACACACAGTTAAATATTTCCTATTAATAATGAGTTACAGACATTTTCTTTACATGTCAGACCGAATTAAAAATATGATACTGACAGACTGTGACGATCAAATAAAATAAAAAGAGATTTATATTTTATAAAATGGCCACGCCATTAAAAAGGTTTAGGTTGGTGTCAACTCGACATTGGTCAGAGGTGTCTGCTGTTGAATTTTGAGCGTTGTTATCAAGTAATTAAATATAGTTTTCTATGCAATAGTCTGCTCTGTGTCGTAACCACAAAATGTTTTCTGACCTGATAAAGGAAAGAATTTGAAAACTGACGAAGGTATAAAAAACTGGACTGTACATGAGCTTATGAAATCCTTGCGGGCACATGCTTCGCGGTATTTGGACATTGTCTGACATTTGGGTAATTTTTATGCTGCACTTCAGATGCGTGGCGTTCAAAATATGATTGTTCTTAGAAGGTTGAAGTATCTTTACAATATTAAATATGGTTGGGATTAAAGATGGATAATTTTCTGCTAGGCATAATTATTACCTCTGGCAACAGTATTATACTATATTTTCCAAGCCGTCTACTATCAAATCTTAATTAGGTACTTATGTTGTTATTACAAAAAAAACACGGAGTAAAATTGTTTACGCTATGTACACATATGGACGTAATGGTACAAAATGCAAAGATAAGGAATAAGTATCTATCGGGCGGTCATACGGTGGCTTTAAACGAGCGACGTCTCAACTATTATTATGATAATTACTATTTACATTATCCACGTCACTATGTACACGCAACACCGTCGTATAACGCACAGCACTGATCTCACGGGGCGGGGGCGCGGCCGCTAGTACACCGTGTCGTCCGGGTACAGCAGCAGCGGGCCTCAGGAGGCGGCGGGCGCGGAGGCGAGCGCGGGCGCGGGCGCGGGCGCGGGGGCGGGCGCGGGCGCGGGCGCGGGCAGCAGCGACTCGCGCGAGGCGCGCAGGTTGGGCAGCGAGCGCGCCGCCCGCGCCGCGCGCCGCGCCTCCAGCGCCAGCAGCGAGCGGATGTCGGCTTCCAGCGGGTCCACGCTGATGTGGTACACGCCGCCCTGCGGACACGGCAGGCGTGAGGGGGGGCGGCGGGGGGCGGGCGGGGCTCAGCGGGCACTCACCTCGGGCGGCAGGCGCGTGTCGGACGAGCGGCGCGCGCCGCCGTCGCGCAGCAGCTCGTCGGCCAGCGCCGACAGGCGGCGGTGCGGGTTGCCGCGGTAGGTCTCGAAGCCGCCGCTCTCGTCCTCCTCGTGGTAGGCGGCGGGCGGCGGCGGCGGCTCGATGTTGGCCACGACCTGGCCGCGCGCGCTGCGCTCGCGCCTCTTCACCCGCACCGGCGGGGACCCGCCGCCGATAGGGATCTTCTCTGGCGCGTTTTGAATTAACAATATTCTAAAGAAAATAAATAATTTGAGAAAAAATATTTCAATAAAATTCAAAAATATATGGTCATATGGAAATATAACGACAGAAATACCTGTTGTGAGCACGCCAACGGTTACAAAGGTGAAGATATTGACGGCACTGTATATACATAAAAACGGCGCCGCCAGTGAATCCCACAGCTACTACTACCAATTTTGTCCAAAAAGGCCAAGCTGAAACACGTCATCGTTTTATTATTAGTAACATGATAAATTGTTTCTTTCATACACTCAGACGGTAATATTAATATTCAGGTTAATATTTCATTTGGGACTGTTCAAATGTATCACACTTGTTTGGATCTAAAAAGCAAATTACTATATTTTCGCTTAAAAATTCAAGCGAAAATACAGTAATTTAAACAAATAAAAATAATTTATTAAACACGCACGTTGTTATGAAACACGTTCTAAATGATGACATCTGGGTCGGTAATCTTAAATTCTATCCAAAATTATCGAGCTGTCATCATTTTATTTCACGTATATTGACCGACCGTGACCTTTACGCTAGTAAAATACTCTTAATAAGGTGTTACATTAAGTCTTCTTTCTACATATATTATATTACTGCGTATTTTTAATATCTTAATATTGATTGATTATAATATTAATACAGGGGGGCAACCACCGCCTCTTAGGGCTCCCACACAAAACTGCGAATTCGCATCGCATCGCAAAAATCTGCGAGCTCGATGTCAGTTTTTCATAATAAAATGACAACGAGCTCGCAGATTTTTGCGATGCGATGCGAATTCGCAGTTTTGTGTGGGAGCCCTTATAGCAGTATTATTTTAATATTGCTTCACAGTGGTAAAGAGATGGAGCTATACCCTCTCTATAGCTTCATCTCATTCTCACACTGATGTAATATTAAAATAATACTGCTATAAGAGGCGGTGGTTGTCCCCCGGGTTGTTTCACTTGTTGGTTTCACTATAAAATTAGGGATGTTTGAACACTTTGTATTTTTATACAATCCTAATAAAACTGTTGACACCTAAAGCTATACACAAACGGCCCTCTCGCGTATGGCAAGGCTAAGCCACCTGACGATGTATTTCATATGAACGATGAACGGGTGCTGCTTGTGGTGACTGGTCGTCTTGCTGACCATTGTTTTGTTTTGTTATTAGTAATTAATTGTTTATTTATTTTACTTTGATGGTCCTAGTTCATCATTTGTGACTGTTACAGCTATAGCTATATGTAAGCGGGCACGCCTTTTATGCTTGGAGGCTTTTATTTGGGCATTAAGTTCTGTTTACGTTTTTATCTCTGCTTGAGAATTAATAGTTTTCGGTGTTTTGCTTTTCTTTTTTTTTGTTGGTATAGTGGTGTGCTAGCTGACATATGGCTAATAATTTAATGTTTTATGTTGCACGTAATGTAAATTGTTTTGCATACTGTTGTATAGAATCCATTTTTTTTTCCCTCTAACTGAACAGACAGCTGTGCTGCTGGGGAGTTTGTTGATCACTTCTTCTTCCCAGCTAAAGCACTAGGAAGTGGTGAAGGGTGGGCGTTTTGGGGGACTGTCTTATGTAATTTTGACGTTCGAAAAGTGCTGATTCTCAGCCTAGTTTGAATAAATGACTTTTGATTTTGATTTTTGATTTTGATACCTAATGTAGCTCTTATCATCATAACGAAAAGTATATCCAAACCCATGCGTAAACAGGTACATTATTGAGTAACATATTATTTGTAAACGTTGCTTAAAGTTGAGATACGTCAGACGTTTAAACGTCAATATGGTTAAGAAGTCGCTAATCAATCATTATTTAACTTTATACAACGGTTATGTGCTAGCTTTTGCCCGCGGCTTCGCTCGCGTAGAGATCGGAAATTATCCAACGGAAATGTACTACCGGGATTAATTTATCCTATAAGTTAATCCAGGTTATTAACTAAATAAATGCATCCCAACTACGGAAGCTTTCATTGTGCGTGGTTCGACACGCACTTGGCCGATATTTTTGAAAATTCATCCCCTAACGTGGTTAAGTAGGGGTTGAAAGTTTGTACAGAAGTTTTTCATGTTTGCCGATGTGAAAACACAAAGGGTGTGAGCAGGCTTCATAGCGTTTAAAAAAGATGTACTGTTGATGAAGTATCCATATTTTTAAGGAAAATAAAGCACAAGAAATTTTACCAATTGGTTTTTCAAAACTGACAACTAGCCTGTTTATAAAATATGTCTAAACATTTACTTTATAAACTGGCTATAATAGTATATTTATGTTTCTGAATACATACCGATCATGCCGCGGTTCACCTCTTCCACGGCCCGTTCAATGAGCACGAACAGTGACCACATGACGCACAGCGCAGCCACGCAGTGGAACAGCACTGCACAGCACAACCGGCGACGCTCCACACCTGACATCTCCAGTAGACGCCACTGGTTACAAACACACTCATATCACTGTATTTGACATAAGATAAAATGACTCCTGCATTCCTTCCAAGGGTTGGGAAGAGGTCTACAACAACCCTCACTTCTCCAGCAGGCTTAGCATGACACTTTCTATTTCTTCGAAGAATAGACACGGCTCTTTCTATACAAAGTGACATTTCGTTTCTCAGTTTTTGACATCTCACCGTAAAAATCCTTCTACAATCTGTCATCTTGTCTTTCGTTTCTAACGATCTTTGTCTAGGTCCTTTTTAGTAGAAGGATTTCTACGGTGGGATGTCAAAAAAGGAGAAACGATATGTCACTTTGTATGGAAAGAGCCATGTCTATTCTTCGAAGAAATGGTGTCATGCTAAGCCTGCTGTCGCATGTAATAAGGGGCGTCCTTGTTGCCAAAAACCAGGCACGAACCCAGATTCTAGGTTGCTAATGCTAATGGAAAAACCCACTTACACTTTGGCCAACCTGGAAATCGAACCAGACCTCACGCTTAGGAGACGCCCTTGCGACCACTAGACCAACGAGGCTGTCATTATTTTACATCATAGCATTATATAAAAAACCTCAGGTTTTTCGCATTCAACTATTTTTCCTGTTCTTTTCTTATCGACAGTACAGTCAAATGAAGAAATAAGTATACAGGCAACTAAATTGAAACTACTTATAAACAATGTTAACAGTGTGCTGAGTAGTCAAGTCTTTTACATCACTCTTTTTGGTGTGCCTCAAGCTTAATACACACACAATAACAGTTAATATTGGCAGTGTGCTGGGAAGATGAATATTTTAGCCTGTTTAATAACTCTTTGGTCACTGTACTTACTTACACTGTACTAACTTATATTTTTTTAACTCAGTAAGTGGCCATAACTATTTTAAATAAAAAGATGTGAGATCATCATTACATCGAAGAATATATAAAAAGGACTGCTAAAGTTAAAATTAAAATAGGTTGTGATTGTGTACCTCATTAAATGGCTTTATTTTGGTATGCATGATAAAGTTAAACTTGCAGAGTTCACAAGACCTCGTCTCTGATGCAGTCAACCACTGTTGTAAACAGCTCTGATGAACATATTTCAAACTTCCTGCAACAAGACACATCATTAAATTATAATTACTGAACATAATTATGTAAACACTTAAGTTATGTAACAAGTTATTTTTATTTCAATGTCATTTCCATCATTATGTATGTAGATCACATACAGTATTATTATTTAAATTGTTTCCAGTAGAGACTCTATACAGTGTTTCTTGTATTGAGTTTGGTTTTACAATGAGTTTTGCCGGTTGGTCCGTGGGTGGGTGACCATCTTTACATACCAAGACCCCTCCGTGCCTCGGAAAGCACGCTAAGCCGTTGGTCCCGGCTGTCATTTGTAGATCTTTGACAGTTGTTACGGGTCGTCAGAAGCCCGAAAGTCTGACAACCAGTCTTACCAAGGGGTATCGTGCTACCCAGTGAATGGGTTGTGGAGGTCAGATAGGCAGTCGCTCCATGCAAAATACTGGTATTCAGCTGCATCCGGTTAGACTGGGGCCGACCCCAACATAGTTGGGAAAAGGCTAGGCAGATGATGATGAGTTTTGCAAATTATTTACGTTAAGAAAACACAAGCTGCATTCCGAATTGCGCTGTAATCGTTTTGAGCGTGCTTACACCCGTTCTGAATTAGCGTGAGCGCGATAACGGTGTCCCTTGAATTGTAAAAGATGACGTCATGACATGCGCCATCGTGTGATAACGCCGACCATGCCCTAAATTAATATCACCGTGAGCGCTGTCAAAAATGACAGTTGTGCTATTTTATTTTGAGCCGCATCATAACTTTAAAGCTAAGAAGGCATGTTCGATATTGTGCTTCTGGCTACAGTCGCCACCTAACTAGAGAAGAAGAAATTTGTGTTTATACACAAAGCAATAGGTACTAACTGTAATCTAACCACGAGTATTCAAGTGATTATAGGCGACGAGCCTAACGGGCGACAAATTTCTGTCATGCTCACATCAGAGCAATACGAGAGGGCTCAGTGGCATACATTAAAATACCAAGACGTAACAGCATACTTGAAATAAGTTTTAAACTCATGCGCATTATATTGAATTATTTTTGCATCTATGTAATTTGTGGTATTTTTCTTCGGAGTAAATATTTGCCGAGAGCATATAAATACGCTAATATAAGCACTACGCCATCCTCTTCATCACTGGACGAACCGTCGTTCTAATCGGTCTTTCTTGTGCAAGGTTTGGGGCGATATATTACTTTCCTCTATGGTTTGGGGTTATTGTAAAAGCGTTGACGTTGAGCGAGAACATCGCATGCCGGTGACACGACGGTGAGCGCGTTCTGGACCGTTCCGAATTGTTGATAGCTCTCAGCTGTCATAATCGTGATATCTAAATCGTAACGCAAATTATTGATGTGAGCGCTGTGAGCGATTATAGCTTAATTCGGAATGTAAACACAATTTAGCAAAGTAATGCTATTATCAAACCATGTCAATGTCATACGAAGCTTACTTTACCAGATACAGTATTTTCACAAGCAGTTAGGTGAGACCTTCCATACAATACATAACTGTATATATTGTATGGAAGGTCTCACCTAACTGCTTGCCTGAGCACATTATTTCCACAACCAATTAGGGTAAAATAATATTTTACCCTAATTAGTTGTGGAAATAATGTGCCAGGCTTCAAGGCTCAGTTCTCTAATTTGTATAGACTTCTTGCATGAGTCAGAATTTAGAATAAACAACTGATCATCCATGTTTTTAATTATCAGCATAATTATTTATTCTTCTATGCCACTTGATCCAAGTATTATTTCTGATCTCAACTGTGTCGGAATTGCATACCTACTCCTTTTTCTTTCCAAATCACTTGTACTTTTTAAATAACTCGCGCCCAGTAGATGGCCACATTCATTACAGCATTGGTGGTGGTCATTAGATCCTCGAAAATGCAGATGCACACTCCAGCAAATGGGTCCCC
Source organism: Atethmia centrago (assembly GCA_905333075.3). NCBI lineage: Eukaryota > Metazoa > Arthropoda > Insecta > Lepidoptera > Noctuidae > Atethmia > Atethmia centrago. The sequence continues at coordinate 19,562,150 of HG995374.1, read as the reverse complement.
GGTGCATCGAAGACATACAATGTATCTGATCCAAATTGTTTTTTTATCGTTATTTATTTACAGGGTTTTTTCTATGCAGAATATGTCACACCGATCATTGAATACAATAAGTACAGATTAGCCCACCCGCAACCTTGTACCCATAATAATAATATTATAAAGTGTTCTGGCCTCATCTGATAATGGTGAGGCCAGAACGCTATTATAGAAGCTTACAACATACTATTGTCAAAAGCTTAACGTCTTCGGACTCCAATAGGACTAAATTCCGTCAAGATTTGGTACACATTTTCTATGACTCCACAGAAAACACAATTGGGTGAATGAACTTTGCGCATGATAAAACCAAAACTATTGAGGGGAACGCGGCCGGATTGGAGCCTCAAATCCATCACAATTTCTTGTCTATTCATCCTGCCCTCGCTGAACCAAAGCATACGTGGAAGAGATGGCTGAATCGTCCTGTACCAAATGCCCTTCGTTAAAGATCTTTTATCAAAATATTCTTAACAAGATTGAATACATCTGTCTCTAACTAAGGGTAAAAGCTCAGTATGCCATGGAGGGCAACCATACATTTCCCCATCAGACGCGGCTTCATTTGCCAAACGATTAACCATCTCATTACCATCCAATCCAACCAAGCCAAATGTCCTTTCTTTGGTATTGTTCGTTGAATCGTTGAGCTCCTTTAGTTATGAGTTGAGCTGCACAACGACTAACAAATACGTGCACACAAATGTGTGGTTCTTTCATCAAAAGACCATTTCAGACACCAATCGACACGGTCTTCACATCATCTGACCAAGATTTAGTCTGGACTTTAAAAGAGACTGTGACCTCAGAGTTTGTTTCGGCCTTTCTTCTCAGAGTAGTCAGATAGGAAACGCCGGCCTCATCTAGTTTAAAAAAAAATATGTTTTGACGTGTAAAAGTGTTTGTAAAAACCTACTCACAGAAATAAAATCATTTATCATTTAACGTGAGAAGGAATCCATTGCAATATGTTTTATGTTTGGCCATAAATTCAATGCTGGTTCTCAAGATACTATACGCCAGTGGAAGCCCCTGGAAAGTGAAGTACTCCTACATTTTATTAGACGAAGAAGAGCACTTTTCGAGTCAGTGGAAATGACAAACCGATCACCGTCCTATGATTTTATATAAGCTTCAGCGATAGCGATCAACTCCAAGTGCATTATTGAAACTTTTGATGAAATAAGGAATTTGAAAAAGGTACCAACTTGCGAATCAAAAAAGGCTGCGCCACAGTAGTTTTCGTGTCTAGGACCGTCCGTATACACACAGTAATAGTAGCCAGAATTTTGTGCATTTAAAGATGTACCACTTATTGATCTTAAATTATATATATAACAACAATGCTTAGGTTTATCAACCCAATCTGAACTAGGCTTTACAATACGTGATAAGCGTATATTGCTGACTCAAGTGTCCAAGGAGAACATGCCAATTTTACTACTGCAGTACGATTAATGTTCTTGCTTTAGGACATCGTGAGACATAACTTAGTGTTTTTTTCTTATTTCTCCAATAAGGATTATTTCTACAAAGACCATGAAGCTTATCTAATATGCCTCGCTCGATTTGGCTTGATTTGGATTCTTTTTATTATTTCTAAAAGCTTATGAGCTTATGTTTTATTTTTCTTAGACGAAAAATAAATGTTAGTTAATCCGATAAAATAAACCCATTTAAGCTTTTGAAATACCAACTGGAATCCAAATCGAGCCAATAACATCGGAGATATGCCAAAAAATGTAAAGCAAGGTCACAAACGCTACTCAAAAAATAAAAAATTGAATAACATGAAAAATATTAAAGATGGACCCCCTTTTAATGTAAATTTACAATATTTTTTCATGAATATTCACAAAAATACAGGCGGTCACTTGCCCATCGGCGGCATTGTATAGCGAAATCATCGGCATACTGGGATATGCAAATATTGTTCTGCAAACATTTACAAATATCCGACGTTATTATATTAAATAATAGTGGGGCTAACGGATCACCCTGAGCCAAACCACTACCCGAATATCTGCTAATAAAGCCAGCAGGCTCAGCACGAGCACCGTTTTGTCGACGGAAGAATAGACAAAAATGACGTTCCGTGTAGAAAGTACGACGTCAGCCAAGTAGAAAGAGTCATCTGCACTTTTTTTACGAAATTCACTCTTTTACATAATTCGACTCAGAATTCTTCGTTTTGTCATAGGATTTTTTTTGCTGTTTGATACTCAATTTTTACTGATATTAAGTCACGTAAAGACAACTACAACATTTTTTCTCAAAGTACCGTATTTTGGAACATAAAAATATTACAGTAATATTGGCCTTAACCATTTCTTTGGTAATACCCTATTAACTAAATAATGTAAAATAGGAGGAGATAGCTTTGTTCTTCTATTAATTATCACAGTTTTGCGTTTAAAACGCTCTCCTGTATAATCATGATTTTGTAGATAACCATACTTTGGGGCCGTCGAGTTTAAAGTTTTATACTGTCTATAGCATGGCGATTACAAAATCAAATTGTCTTCACTACCTTAGACAACTGTCAGTTTGATTTTGATAGTTTGTGATAGAAAACTTTCTGACATAGTCTACATGGAAAATGACCTAGAAAATAATCGTTAGAAACGAAAGACAAAATGACAGTATGTTGAAGGATTTCTAAATCCTTCAACAATCTTGTCGTTTGTCTCACCTTAATTTTCTCAAAAATTAAGAACGAAATTTCCCTTTATACAGAAAGAACTGTCTATTCTTCGTAGAAATAGAAAGCGCCATGCTAAGCGTCATGATCATATTTTGAGTACTCTTCTATGGAGAAAATTCCTTAAATATCTACTTGAAAACTATCCAAAACCTTTATGAAAACAGTATTATTAACATTATTATACGCATTGTTTATATCTAAAAAACAACCCATACCTAGTAGAACAAACCTTGGAAAAACCGTTTGAATTACGGAGATTTAGCAACTTAAGCCATCTAAACACGACCTACCTCTTCGGAAGCCTACTGTGTTCGCAGAAAATGTGTTACTTTTTTCCAGAAACCAAGTTTCTGACAACAAAAAAGTTATTATACAACGATAGTAAAATTACTCACATCAGGTAAATTCTAAGATTTATCATCGCATACAGGAGATGTATCCTTAGATTTGATACATTTAACTAGCTTTAACAACGTTTTTATTTAACATCATAATTATGCTGAACCGTAGGGGTCGATATGAAAACATAATCTGGTGTTAAAGAATTTAAAAGATTTGTGGCACTTTGGGCGTCCACAAAATGTCTAGGCGAACGGTAACTTTTCAGCCATCTCGGTAGACGCGATATAGTGTGATCAACTGTAGAACATATATTATGCCAGTTAACTCCCCTAGCCTGCCGGATTAACTTCTGCGATGTATTTATCCTACTGTTAAGAGTATCAAGATTTTGGGGAGTGGAATTACGCCTAAATTTGGATAATGCTAGCCTACGATGAGCCACAACCACAACGTGTGATAGTTCTGATACTTCAGAACTATCACGTACGGCTTTGGAGTAAAATCTGAAGAAGGGTTTTGGTAAAATTTTAACATCGGGATGAATTTGTTAGCAGCGTCACTCAAAATACCTAAAAATAAATCATACGCTTTCGGAAGGTCCTACGATGAGCCACAACCACAACGTGTGATAGTTCTGATACTTCAGAACTATCACGTACGGCTTTGGAGTAAAATCTAAAGAAGGGTTTTGGTAAAATTTTAACATCGGGATGAATTTGTTAGCAGCGGCACTCAAAATACCTAAAAATAAATCATACGCTTTCGGAAGGTCATTCGGTAAACACAAATGGCAAAAATTTTTGTTCCAGATACTTTTATATGAAGTCCAGTCTGCTTTGCCAAAATTATTTTTAATAAATGAAGGAATGTATGACGTGCACAACGTTGAGATTCTAATAATTTAATGGTCACTGCCAAGATTATCATTTACGTAAAACGGTCCAATTAAAGTTTAGCGCATTATCTGTAGAAACCAGCGATTTATCTGGGGAAGTCTGTTGCAAGTTGTTGTGTAAACGAAATCTAGATTTTTAAGCGATACAATTAAAAATTCTACTAATAAAGTAAAAACCACTTGGAAAATTATTAACATTGAAACGGGTAAGTCGGTTAAACAAGAGAAACAATTTGAGATTATGGTCGACAACAAATTAGTTAATAAAGCAGCTGACGTAGCTGAAGCATTCAATGAGTTTTTTGCCAACATACCTATAACTGCGACTAACTCCTAAAACTGAAAACCTTTTGCATAGTAGTGTTCCTAAATGTTGTCGCTTATTTCGTTGCGAACATGTAGTAAAGTAGTAGTCATACCTTTATTTAAATCAGGTAATAAAAATGACGTTAGCAATTTCAGACCTATTTCTATCCTACCCGCATTTAGCAAAATATTTAAAAAGTTAATACTCAAGCAGTTGCTAAGACATTTTAATTTAAACAGCCTCCTTCATAACGAACAATATGGCTTTATCGTAAGGTTAAGGTCGTTCGACTACAGATGCGGGTGTTGCACTACTGAAACACATATTTAACGCATGGCAGAACTCGCAAAATGCTATTGGAGTTTTCTGTGATCTCTCCAAAGCCTTTGATTGCGTGCACCATGACACGCTTTTGAGTAAACTACGTCATTACGGTGTCCAAAATAAGCTCTCAAAGTAATCAATTCTTATTTACATAATAGGTTCCAATGTGTAGATGTTAATGGTGTCAAATCTTCCGGTTACCAGTTCAGTCAGATTTATCTCAAGGCTCAATACTGGGTCCATTCTTATTCTTAGTGTATATTAATGACTTACCATTCTATTTAACGGTTATCTGTGACGTTGTATTATTTGCAGATGACATCTTTTTAAAGTAGACGATAATAGACATGATTTTGACGACGTAAACAGTGCACTCTCAGTGGTTACGGATTGGTTTACGACAAATAACTTAGTTTTTAATGCCAAGAAAAAGAAATGCATAAATTTCGCTATCCCAAATGTTAGAAATCTAGATCCCAATATCGTCTTAGATAATAGGGTGCTTGAAACTATTGTTATACCAAAAAAAATAACTGCCGAGTTTTTTTTTTTGGTATAACAATAGATGCCAAACTTCAGTGGGCACCACATATATCAAGCCTAGCGGGAAGGCTTAGCTCGGCCGCGTACGCCGTCAGAAAAGTAAGACAATACACTGACTCGATCAGTCTTTTTTAGTTATTTTCATAGCGTTATGTCCTACGGTATTCTGCTGTGGCGCAAAGTCGCTGACATTCAAAATATATTTGTTTTTCAAAAACGAGCTGTTCGAGCAATTTACAAGCATTGGTGCCAGAGTTTCTCTGAGAGATTTTTTGAAACATATTGGTATTCTCACGGTGGCATCACAATTCATCTTCGCCAACCTCTTATATATATTACTATTTATTAATAATTAACTGTTTATTTATTTTACTTTGATGGTGCTAGTTTATCGTTTCTCACTTATGTAAGCGGGCACGCTCTTTATGCCCGGAGGCTTTTATTTAGGTATCAAGTCCGTTCACGTTTTTATGTTATAATTTTTATTTCTGCTTGAGTACAGTTTTCATTGTTTTGTTGGTATATTATTATTGGCGTATGCTAGCTAACATAATAGGCATGGTGACAGAATTTGAAAAATAGGATTATATTGCTCGAAAATGTACATTATTTACAATGTATATTATTTACAAAAAATAACATATTTTTGCACGAATTAAGTAAAGCTTACGGTTTAAAAAAATATATTTCAGTTTTTAAATTTAAAATCCGCACCAAAACGCTTCACGTTTGAGTAATCAAACTAAAAAACTAAAAACAAATAATACAACGTAAACGCTAGACACTCATTGAGTAATTTAGTTATTTTGTGTTATTTAATATGAATTAGAAAGGGTATAGGTGGTGTGCGGTTTCTCAGAGTGGTAACACAAATCCAAATAAGCTATTTTTGTTCATTCCAAAAAAGAAAACAATAAGAAACAAGTGGTTCAACTTGTAAACAAAATTGAATCGTAAATAAAACCGAAGTATGGAAGTGTTTAAAAGAATATGGATGTATGTTTCTTCAATAAGTTGTTACATGAAGGAGGGATCCCTCAAGAATGGTTCAATAGTTCGCTAGTGCTCATCTTCAAGAATAAAGGTGATGTCCAGGACTGCAACAACTGTAGAGGGATAAAGCTCATGTCACATAGTATGAAGCTATAGGAGAAAGTAATAGACAAAATACTGCGAGAAGAGAGTGAGATTACCCCGAACCAGTTTGGGTTTATGCCAGGTCGAGGAACAGTGGACGCCACTTTTGCACTCCGCCAATTGTGCGAGAAGTACAGACGTGCACACAAGAACTTGCATATGGTGTTCATTGATCTAGTGGAAGCGTATGATAGGGTACCTCGGGATGTGTTGTGGTGGGCTTTGAAAGAGAAAGGTTTGCCCGGGAAGTATGTGGAGTTAATTCGTGCTATGTACAGCCAATCTTGTAGCTACGTCCGGTCGGCTGCTGGTAATACCGACGGGTTCAGTGTGGCTGTAGGCTTACGCCAAGGGTCGGCGATAAGTCCTTACCTCTTCCTGTTGATTATGGACTCTCTGACTGGTGCATGCTGTTCGCCGATGACATTGTTCTTGTCGGTGAAGATGGACCTTAGATCCAGAGCAGATTGGAGAAATGGCAACAGAAGCTGGAGAATGTGGGCTTGAAAATCAGCAGAACCAAAACTGAATATATATGTTCTGTGATTTCGGCGGTCCCTGCAGTTCTGGAACAATAGCGCTTGATGGCGTGCTTCTCCGTCTGTTCTGACTTTCGGTATCTCGGTTCACTCGCACAAAGCGATGGCGAAGTAGATAGGGCGGTTAAACATAGAGTTAACACTGGATGGACGAAATGGCAGCAGGTCACGAGAACAATCTGTGACTCCCGCATTCCCCTTAAACTTAACGGGAAGATATATAAAACAATGGTAAGACCTGCTGTCTTGTATGGATCAGAATGTTGGGCCACAAAAGGGATGAATGCAAGGCAATCGCATGCAATTGAGATGAGAATGCTTAGAGGGATGTGTGGTGTGACACGAATGGATACAATAATAAATGAGTACATAAGAGGAAGTCTGAAAGTAGCACCGGTAACTGAAAAGTTGTGCGGAAATCGGTTGTCATGGTATGGGCATGTGATGCGAAGGAATGAGGAAAATGTCTTAAGGAAAGTCTTGAGTATGAATGTCGATGGCTAGAAGAGTAGGGAAAGACCAAAGAAACGATGGATGGACTGTGTGAAAGATGATATGGCTAGAAAGGGGGTGACTAGCGAGATGACAACTAATAGAGGAGTATGGAAGAAAGGGACATGTTGCGCCGACCCCAAATAAATTGGGATAAGGGCAGGAGAATGTAGAAATAAAATCATAGGATATCAACCAGTGTGTTAACGAAGTTCGTTTGTTTACTCAAAAGTGACGTCAGTCGCTCTGATTAGTGTTCAACATATCATAGCGGATTGCCGTATTTTGTAGTTTTATTTTATCGAAATAATTATCAATCTCGCTCGTGATAAAAAAATAAATGCGCGTTTTGTATTCTGACTCCAGTTTTAAGACTCTTACAAACAAGCGCGACACGCGACGCGACACAAAGGCACCGCTTGTAGCGCTACACGCGGTGCCTTTGTGTCGCGTCGCATGTCGCGCCTGTTTGAAGGAGCCTTTATTAAAAAAATACATAATATTAGTGATTTTTTGTTACTGTTAGTTATCATGCGTATTATGGCAAGTAATTTAATTTAATGTTTTGTGTTTACAAAACACAAAACATTAAATTTTAATTACATACTTTGCATACGATTTGTATAGAATCAAGTTTAACTAAACAGACAGGTGTGCTGCTGTTTGTTGCGCCACTTCTTCTTCCCAGCTAAAGCACTAGCAAGTGGTAAAGGGCGGGCAGACTTGTATGGGAAACGTGAAAAGCCTGTCCACTACAAATGTCAGAAATCGTGAAAAACCAAATTAAATTTATAAAGCGTATTTGTTCGAAATTTGAATTGAATATTTTTTTCTTTATTTTCGGCCAGTCTATGCTTCGTATAAAACTTAGGTTGGAATCTCATTTTCTACAAAAATGTATGGGAGAAGTTTTTAGCAATTTCTGACTTTTCTAGTGGTCAAACCTCAGTTTGCCCTATAGTATATTTTTTATTTTTTAATAAGAACTAGGATTGATTGGCATGAAAAAAAGTTTTCTAAAAACTGACTATCTTCTTGCTAACTGTAATTTTATTTCAAAATCTGTAAATGACGATCATAACATCTTAAAAAGTTAAGCACAGTCTCCTATAACCATTTTCTTGTAGCGATGATTATGGTACCAGCTGCCCTTACTGCCCCATCTCAAAAATTCACCAGTATATCAAAAATTTATGATTTTACTGATTATGACATCATAGAAACCTTTTATAGTTCTTCTAAACGGACTATACTTACCCACTAATGTGTGGCTGAACTATTGGCAACTATTGCTCGGCCATATCGAAAACATTTTATTGCAGCTAATGGCTGAGCAATCTATGGCTGGGCCATGTATTGTAATATATCTGCAAGTATATGGTTCATGATTCACACTTGTAAACGGGCTACACAATCAGGTAACAATGGCTGACAAAATGACACTTGTCGCAGCGGCTTATATTGTTTAGTTTCTAAAGAAAAAGACAAGATTGCGGGTAAAACCTTACATCATTATATGTAAAACTCTACACTAGCAGAAATCTTCACATTGCGTCAGAAAGGGATGCACGTATACCGGAAAACGAAACAGTAATATAACTGGCCTGGCAATATTTCAGTATTTTCGAATGTGCAGCGATTGTTCGGCAATATTGCCAGCTACATGTGAAAATGCTTGGCCATACCAAACATGTGTGGCTATATGGCTGGACATTACTGCAATATTGCATAGTCTGTCTGGTATTGCTGGTGAAGTTGCCAGCCACTATATTGCAGCCACATATTGCAGTAAATTATTGCCCGTTTAGAACACCTTAGCTCTTTTATTTCTTGTTTTATCATTTAGCACACCTTGCTGGTATTAATATTTGAACTTATTATTGTGCATACTGTGGCATACATAACAAAAACAGGAGTATATTTAATATTATGCATTTACAAATAACAAAAATAAATACTGGTGATTTAGGAACACAACTTGTATGAGAGTGACTCATCCAAATCTCAAGTAACCAGGACAGGCCTTCCTCAATGTTTTCCGTAGTTATTAGTTGAACCACACACATAAACATTTAATCCTACATTTTACCACTACATGGTGCAAATAGTACAAAACATTCCCAAAAATGTTCCCAATAAATAAACAATGGAAGCAAAACAATAAACAATGCATAATGTAATTTGCTGAGCAGTGTAAAAATATGTAATATTGATAGTTTCAGTAACTGCAAACTGTGCTATTTGTTGATAATAGTGACGATTTTACATAATGCACCTTTATGAACTTATTATTCCATTTAAAATAAATAAACAATTTGTAATATTAATAATATAAAGCTGACAGCTATGTCACAAGAGGATAATTTATTGTAATTAATTACAATGTATGTGTAATGTGTATGATTTACACAAATGTTTGTAACTAAAAGCTTGTAAATTATTCATTATTGGGAATATTGTACCTATATTTGTATTCTCATTAGATTTGCCTATTGATACTGAATATAAAATAATAAGAAATAACAATTATACACAGTTTATCTTAAAAGTAGTGTCAATGTGTTAAAGGTTTTCCTTTATCAAATATTTAAGTAAATATTCAACTAAAAGAGTATGTATCTCAGGTTGCCTTTTTTCTCACTATATAATAAACCTAGGTAAACAATAATGCTTGTTAACATTATCCACCCCTTTTCAAAAATCATACTTTGAGTTTATGCATATTTATAACAAAAGTTCACTTGAATGGTATATTGAACTTGGGAATTAATGTTTACAGTAAAATAATACATTATTATTGGTTAGTTTTAGAGATAATATTATCTGCAAAACTATAAGTACCACCCACTTTGTTTATCTTGCTTATTTTAATGCTATTGATTTTCAATTATTCTTACTAACATCTTAACATTTACCCTTCACAGTAATTGGCTCTGTTCTTGACTTACATATTATATTTAACTGTGTCAAAAAACATCATGTAAACAGAGAACAGCTGTGTAATTCGCTAGATCCGCGCTACGTGTTGGATATCTTGGTGAGGTAGGTACATGTAACATGTTTATACATTATCAGTATCACTGACCTGAACAATAACATGGTGCCAGTAGGGGGTTGTGAGGTTCGCTCTCACAATGACATATGCGGCAAATATCTCCGCTGGAGTTGCTACATGACGTGCGGCTGCTCCCTGACCCCGTCCGTATCACCTCTCGTCCACATCCACCTCCCCATTCCCAACTTTCGATATCCGACGAGTTTTTCACATTAATTTGCTGAACAGGCATTGTGGTATACTATATTTTAATGCTCAATTGAGCCTACATAACATTCACAGATTTTCTTCGGATCACATTGGACATCGACAAAGCAAACATCTAAAAACATGTCAGCTCACATCGCAATCTATTAAGTAACTCCTGTTAAGTACGATTTAAATTAGTATGCACACTGTTGATGATGACTGGTTATTCACATTTCTTCCTACATAACACACTGCAATTATTATGATATTGTATTAGAAACGAAATTCATAAAATAAATCGTCAACCAAAATTATCGGTGCTGGTGCTGCTACTTGTCATCACATAAATATAAAACACCACCAGAGTAGAGATGGATATGGGTGGTATATACCATAAATAGTTTCAATAACTATGTATTGGCGTAATACCTTAAATATGGTATTGGCTTCCACAATAACTATGTATTGCGTGAAACTGTTTATTGATACACGATAACGAATTACCAACTACTAGTTTACAGAACTTTTGTTAGGTTGTGGTATGGGTTCTATAGTGTTATGAAATTAAATGTTCATTTAGTATTACACAATGAATTTAATAATAAAGTTACTACAACTAAACATGGTTTATAAACAATAACTAAGATTAATGTGATTATAAGGTGACGCGATGTGACGTGAGCAATGGTTAACGATCAAAATCAAAATCAAAAGTCATTTATTCAAACTAGGCTGAAAATCAGCACTTTTCGAACGTCAAAGTTACATAAGACAGTCCCCAAAAATGCCCGCCCTTCACCACTTCCTAGTGCTTTAGCTGGGAAGAAGAAGTGGTGGAACAGACTCTCCAGCAGCACGTCTGTCTGTTTAGATAAATAAACTTGATTCTATACAAATCGTATGCAAAGTAATTAACATTACGAAACACAAAACATTGGATTAAATTACACACTTGCCATACGTTAGCTAGCACGCGCCAGTATACCAACAAAACAATGAACAAACTGTACTCAAGCAGATAAAAATTACAACATAAAAAACGTAAATAAAACTTAATACCTAAATAAAAGCCTCCAGGCATAAAGGGCGTGCCCGCTTACATAAGGCAATTGCTGTAGCTCGAAGTGAGAAATGATAAACTAGCCCCATCGAAGTAAAATAAGTAAACAATTACTAATAACAATTAAAACCATGATCAGCAAGACGACCAGTCACCACAAGCAGCACCCGTTCACGAGCATAACGCAAAGATCAGCCATCACCCCCCTCGCCATATTGGAGGGAAGGAGGCAATCCGACCCCCGACGCTACCGCAGGCAGTGACATCTAAGGGAGCATGACGAGCTTGCTGCCGGTTGCTCAGGCAAGAATAGTATAATCAATAGTCGAGGACGCTAGCTAACCACTTATTGTAATATAACTCTTAAAACACACATTGTAATGAGTAGATTATGTCACTAATAAATTAAAATTTAACTAAATTAAATTACATTGACTTATACAGTCAAATAAAAAAATAGTCAATTATATGAACTCATCCTGTCAGTAGGTAAGCTAATTCTGGAGAAAGAACAAACGTTCAGTGCATCTTTTTCTTTCTATTTCATTAAGAAAAGGACACAAGATAAATTTTAGTTTAGTCCTGTCAAATTAATCAGCGCTTGACGTAAATTGACGTAATTTTAGTAGGCAAGTTTTTAATCACGTCTAAACTTGTATGGAGTAGTGACAGGCGCTGATTAATTTGACAGGACTAAACTAAAATTTATCTTGTGTCCTTTTCTTAATGAAATAGAAAGAAAAAGATGCACTAAACTTAAATTTAGTTTAGTTTGTGAACAAGGGAATCGGCACCATTGTCTTGAGTTAATCACAGCGACCAACTATTCTTATCGTTTAAGTAGTCATTGATACAATAGTATGCCTTGGAACAAAGGGTGGACTTTACTTACGCAACGCATTAAAAGGCAAATCTAGCAAAGAAGAGGGCAGCATGTTATAAAAAGTTATACCAAGCCCAACAGATGAGTCATGTACCTATTTTTTTTTTTTTTTGTGGGTGGGAAATCATCAAATAACTTCTCCCGCTCTGGGCGGAGCGGGAGGGTGTGTCAGACTCTTACTGACTAAAACCCACCCGTATTCCTTCCTGTTGCCTGTGTTGCCAGGGGCCTCGGTGACCCATAAGTACCTTCCCGCGACCCCGGAGTTATGTACCTTATGAAGCCGGTGAAATGGAGCTCGTAATTTGTCCTTATTTCTGGTGTTAATATCGTGAATATCACTATTTTTAGTGTATAAGTGTATATTTTGCCTAATATATAAGATGTTGGCGAAGATGAATTGTGATGCCACCGTGAGAATACCAACATCTTTAAAAAATCTCTCAGAGAAACTCTGGCACCAAGCTGGTAAACAGCTCGAACAGCTCGTTTTTGAAGAACGAATATATTTTGAATGTCAGCGGCTCTGCCCCACAGCAGAATACCGTAGGACATAACGCTATGAAAATAACTAAAATAAACTAATCGAGCTGTATCAACGCCAGTGTATTGTCTTACTTTTCTGACGGCGTAGGCGGCCGAACTGAGCCTGCCCGCTAGGCTTGATATATGAGGGCCCCACTGAAGTTTGGCATCTACTGTTATACCAAGAAAAACTGCTGAGTCTACAGTTTCAAGCACCCCATTATCTAAGACGATGTTGGGACCTAGATTCTAACATTTGGCAAGGCAAACTTTATACATTTCGTTTTCTTGGCATTGAGAACTAGGTTATTCGTCGTAAACCAATCCGTAACCATTGAGAGTGCACTGTTTACGTCATCAAAATCTTGTCTATTCCTGTTTACTTTAAAAAAAGTGAGGTGTCATCTGCAAACAATACAACGTCACAGATACCTTTTAAATAAAATGGTAAGTCATTAATATACACTAAGAATAAGAATGGACCCAGTATTGAGCCTTGAGGTACACCTAACTGAACTGGTAACCCGGAAGATTTTACACCATTCACATCTACACATTGCAACCTATTATATAAATAAGAATTTATTACTTTGAGAGCTTCATTTTGGACACCATAATGACACAGTTTACGCAAAAGCGTGTCATGGTCCACGCAATCAAAGGCTTTGGAGAGATCACAGAAAACTTCAATAGCATTATGCGAGCTCTCCTATGCGTCAAATATGTGTTTCAGCAGTGCAACACCCGCATCTGTAGTCGAACGACCTTTTGTAAAGCCATATTGTTCATTATGAAGGAGGCTGTTAAATTAAAATGTATTAGTAATTGCTTGAGTATTAACTTTCAAATATTTTGCTAAATGCGGGTAAGATAGAAATAGGTCTGAAATTGCCAACATCATTTTTATTACCTGATTTAAATAAAGGTATGACTACTACTCTTCATGAGGTCAAGAAAAGAGCCCAAATCAACACATTTATTAAAAGTAACAGCTAGATAGGGGGCTACGATTTCTATTATATTGCTTAATAGTTTAATGGAGATACCCCAGATATCACCAGTGATTTTAGACTTAAGTGTGTTAAAAATATTAACTACATCACGAAGTGTTACATGTTCGAAGCTAAATAAGCGACTACATTTAGGCACACAGGTATGTTGGCAAAAACTCATTGAATGCTTCAGCTACGTCAGCTGCTCTATTAACTAATTTGCTGTCGACCATAATCTCAAGTTGTTTTTCTTGTTTAACCGACTTACCCGTTTCATTGTTAATAATTTTTCAAGTGGTTTTTACTTTATTATTGGAATTTTTAATTGTATCGCTTAAAAATTTAGATTTAGCAAGAACACAAATCTTTTTAAATAGTTTTGAATAATTTTTGACATACTCTAAGAAAGGAGTGTCAAACCTGAATTTTTTCAAACCGTATAACTCGTATAGTCGCGCTCTACTTTTATAAATACCTGGAGTAGCCCATTGGTTAAAGCCAGCGGAGGTACCATTAATGTTAATGGTTTTGATCTTGAAAGTAGATTGGTACTCTTTATGCACAACATCAAAAAGGGCTCCATAGATATAATTAGGATGCACGTGTTCTACTATAGAAGGTGTAATTCTATGAGCTCGACTATAGATCGACTGTGTTCGTCGTGTTGGATACTCTATTCGAACTCAGTCGTGGAACGTCATAGATACTTGAGTTCACGTGTTTGTGTGCATGTGTGGGTTACATACCACTACATGTCCTCCCCCTTTGATAAAGAAAGTTTAATAAAAAAAATACTACAACTAAACACGGTTTATAAACAATAACTAAGATTAATGTGATTATAAAGTGACGCGTTGTGACTTGAGCAATGGTTAACGATCGACTGTGTTCGTCGTGTTGAATACTCTATTTGAACTCAGTCGTAGAACGTCATAGGTACCTACTTGAGTTCACGTGTTTGTGTGCATGTGTGTGTTACATAACACTACACTAGCGACAATACCCGATTAATGCCTGATACGTTCCCCGTGCGGACCGAGCCGAGCGCTGCCGAAATAATATGAACTGGAACTGAAGGATAATCTGATTTGTAATCAGTCAGTCCTAAGTCTGGATGATTTATGAAAGAAAGTTCATTTACTCAAAAATATAAACAAAAATGTTTAGTGCAACCAAACATTCAAATATTGAACCTGAGATCAGTATCACCAATACATGGTTACATAATAAATTAAATGGTTTCATAACCATTCCTATAACTAAAGCGAACTCGGTGCTTGGTATCACCTACAAATTGTTAATAAAATAAATATGTTGTTTCCAAACCACTCCAATACCTATCTAAAGCGGACTCGGTGCTCGGTATCACCAATACATACTTAGTAAAATAAATAGTTTCAAAACCTGGTATTGGTAATCATACCAATAAATAGTTTCGGTATTACGAATTCTCGTACCGACCCATGTCTAACACAGATTACTTTTTTTACACCAGTAGGCAAAGGTACACAGATTCAAAAGAATGAGAGAGTTAAAAGACATGCAGTCCGACATGGAACTAAATGGATGTGGCGAAAAAAATAACTAAAGCTCAAAACACCCAAAGAACGGCGGGCAGTGCGGATCACTACTCCCTAAGCACTAAATCCTTAGTTTCGGCCGAAGTTACGGGCGTTTTCTACTCCGTATCACCTACGGACATAAGATTACTTTGGAGCCCGAACTGAGAATGAATGACAACTTGATTTGTCAGTTGTCCCTACTCGCAATGTGGTTGTGCGTTCGAAAAATTAAATTTTTGACTTGTTTCGACAGATAAACAACTTTCGGACGGGCCCATATCTTCGTTGACGGATTTCGAGCAGTCCCCCAGGTGCGGGTTGGGTCAGGAGTACGGCAGCACACACAGCAGGACCTGAGGTAGCGGCGCATAGTGTTCCATGCGCGCCCGGGCATTTCCGCCAAATCACGCTTTTCGATGGACACGAAAAAAAATTCTGATATTTGTTTAAAAATACGTGTAATGCATTGCCATAGTAATTACAAATATTCTACTTTGCGTGTACACTAATTATGACAAACGTATCGTTGTTAATTAACGTTTTAAAAAATGGTAAGGACCCTAAAATCCCGGTAAGGACAACATTATGTAATTATTAAAATAAGATAACTGCAATAAGTAGAAAATCCACAAATAGGTTGTTGTCACTCATGTATTTATTTTTAAAGTCTACAAAACAGAAGTTATTGAATGAACGGTAAGGACATACTAAACACGGTAATGACCGTTGTTGACGAAACAGTTTTAATATGGAAAATTACCCAAAGCTTGGCGCAGAGGGCGCCACTAGCACATAAACAAACCGCCATGGCGCCAAATGTCATTGGGTTAGTTGAGAACTCTCACTGTAACCACTCTGCGAAACTCATCCAAGTTTTAATATGTTGTTTAACTCACCAATTTTTTGCCATTTATAGAATTTACTTGTCAAACATTTGTTTACGGTTTGTGCTAGTGCTGCGCTCTGACGTCGGAATATTGCAGTAATATTCCTAGTTTTTTATTGCCCCTGCTAGAATGATAACATGGAAATAGAAATAAAACAACAATTTTACGTAATCAACTTTAAACGTATATAATTCGTAATAACAAATCACTTTTTATGTTTAAATCAGTCTCAAATATTACAATAATCACAGAACAATGAGTAATTTTCACAATTAAATAAAACCGATACAATTTAAACCTCCATTATACAATTAAATTACACATTTTTATAATAGTTAATAAGAACCTTGCGACTCAAACATTAAAGATGTAAAAAAATATATTAAATAAATCCAAACTAAAACATGATTAATCCTTAAAAATAATTATTGCTGGCTCATAAAATTTGTGTTGAGTAATCACTTAAATTATATTAATCACAGATTTAAAAATGTATAAAATCAATATTATCAAAGTGAAAATTAAGTTTGGCATCAATATTTGGTTCAGAAAGAACTGCCTTTATACAGTTCCTAGAAATCACCTCCCTCTTTCGTGCCTTGGGCCACCTAAATCCACCTGACATTTTTTTAAGAACTGATATCGATATATTATCACCGTATATCCCAATTATCCGACCTATATGATGCTTTTTTGCTCTGTCTGTCTTTTTAATTAAAATCCAATCGGCGACATGTAAATTCAAAAATTCAGCACTGCTAGTTGAAGGAAGTTGAAGTGGAAGTTGTTCAATATTTTCTTTGAACGTTGCCAGGCCACTTAAGCTAGTTGCAGGCACTAATTCCTCAAAATCATCATAGGTAGACGTGCAAGATTTAGAAGTTGACGGCGTACTTGATATAACAGGATCTATATTAGACATTTCAGTAAGAACATTATTAATTTGAGAATCATCTGGCGCGTTGGCAATAAAAGGAATATTAGCAATCGTATTTCTTGCTTCACCTAAAGTCGTCACTTCGACCAATTCTGTTACATCAGTTTCGCTAAGAAACCCTAGATGTGCACCGTGCTCGCAGTGAACATTCGCGTCGCAGACAAAACAGCTGAATTTTCTGAATGTTAGGTTTTGCCCACAAAATAAGTCCCATAGAACTTGATGCACATCAAGAGTGCCTTTAAAAGTTGGTAAGCAAAGAGGTAAACTTTCTGATTTTGCAGTAATGGCAGTCTCACTAACGATCTCTATTTTTATATTAGGTATGTTTTCCTTTAAAATATTATAAAAATCGTTGAAGTGACCAATATCATGACCAAAGTTGACTAGTCTATCTGCTGTTGTTTTAAGGACGGCACCTACTCCGTCTGCAGCCCCTTTTCCGTGGCCAGACTCGCTGTAATTCCAGGATAACTTATTTAAAAATCCCGCATAATCTTTATGTATTTGGGTCATAATCCAAAAAATATTTTTATTTCTATATTGGCTGCTTGGAGAGTCAGTAAAAATATGTATTGAGTCGATATTAGAGTTTATCTCATAAATATAGTCCAGCACAGGTTTAAGATGCGCCCTCACGGCAGCAGCATCATGACGTACGTTAGCGCTAATAGAACAAAAAGACTTTGTTATCTTTTGGCCAGTCAATTCTTCGTGGAAATATAATACCGACGTATGTAAGGCTACTTGGCGGTGGCTACCGCCAAAATGCATCGATTGAACTTCTTCGTGATATTTCAGCTCATAGTTTTCTGACCAATCCATGTGGATAATTGCTTCATTATTACTGAGCACATCTTTCAGTTTTTTCATTTCTTTATACTGTTTCTCAATATTAAAACAATGTTTCAGAAATGATTTGATATTGGAACGTAATTTTTCAATGAGGTCTATTGGTTTAGATTTTTCTTTTTTCTTTGTCGTTATGACTTTGACTTTCCTGATGTCACCGATAATAGGCTCTTTAATTTTACACCAGTAACTAAACTCTACGAGATCTTCATTATTGAACTCATTACAAATGATCTCTTTATCTTGGCATACTTCACATATTCTTAACAAACAGTTGTCAGTTTTCGGGGAACAGCACAAAGAGTTTATAAAATCATAGTCACTTTTTTCATTTATAATTTTTGCCTTATGTAAAGCCTCGAGTAATAACTTAATATTGACGTGAATTTGGCATGAACATGTTTCTCGGTTATTCGATTTCGGAAAAACTACCCAAAATGGTCTATACTTGCAAAAAGTAGAGTAGCTTATTTTTATTTGACTGGTGGTGATAAATTTACTGTAAAGGTTTTTTAAACTCATTACTAAGTACCTTTTTGTCTTCCTGATGCCTTTTCTTGTTATAAATTCTTTTTTCCCTGCTGCTTGTCTACTGTTAATATCTTCTTCATAAAATTTATGAATCTCGTTAATAATAGTTGTAAATTGTATTTTAGACTGCTTATTTCGACTTTTAACATGTTTTTCTTTTCTTAATCTATGTATTTTTACTCTGTATCTATTATTAATACTTTGAAGTCTCTGAATTTTCTGTTCATACAACTTTAGCTTGCTTTTAAGATGCACCGTTAATTTCCTTAACCTGGACAATCGGCTAGTAATTAAAGTAGAGTCATGATTGTCATTAAAATTTAGCAGTGGATCTTTGTCTTGAATGCTGGTACTAGGGTTAACCTCATCTGCTTGCTCTATATTTACTTCTTGTATCGCAGAATTTTCCTGTTTCTTACGTCTATTATTTCTCTTATTAATTATCCATGGCTTCCTTTTCGCTCTCTTTTCTCTTTCTGTCATTTCTGTAATGTTTTTCAATTTTTTTGTTTCTCTTCGCTTTTTGTAACGCTCTTTTTCTTTATTTAGTAATTCTGCATATTTTTCAGGGTCGTTGAGTTTAATAAATTCATATCGTTTCGATTTACTAACCTTCTTTCTTTCTTTGCTAGCTGACGAACTCGCCTTCGGCATTTTTGTTTGACTGTAAACAAACAGGCAATTATATTAAAAAAAAACTATAATACAACAGCAGGAAAATGATGTAAAAAAATGAAAACACCGTGTATAATTATTTTAAAACAATTGTTTAAAAAAGCAATAAATTCGCATCACAAATTAATTACATGTATATATTATTAAAAAAGCATATTTTTGGCATAATAAATAACTTCATATTTTATAAAATATGCTATCGTCCAGTAAAAAAAAAACTTGCCTAAAGTAAGTCATTACCGTTACCTCTATGTCCTTACCGTAGCCTTCAAATTGACACGGTAAGGACAGTAGTGGTAAGGACATTTAGAACGTTTTCTATTATTACGTAACTTAATTACGACTTAATTATTTCCAATCATCATGCCGATATTAATTGCACATCTACATACAACTTACCACAGGAATTAACAAAATAAAGTTTTTACTTACCTTAAAAATAGGGCCTTGATGGTAAGGACACTTTTTATATATTCGAAAAAGAACAACTGCCCACCCCGCAATTCAAGTCACAACCACAATTCACGACGGTTGACAGCGCACTGGCGGAGTGCGGGTCGCGACACGTCATCCAAGATGGCGTACGGCTGCGTTCAAAGCATGCCAACAAACATTTTATAGTGAATTTGGTAAGGACCGACTTTCGATATCCCTTAATATTACAAGCAAAAGAACATGTGTGTAAATAATATAATTATGTAATTTTTATATCCGGATATTAGCAAGGGTTATATGACTCTAAAAATATTAGAAAAACGTCGATTTATCAGTGAATTTTCTATAAATATTTATTATTTAATGCCGAAAACGCAGTTTGTTACACTGCGTTTGGCGTCTGCGAAACTGCAAAACTTTTTTTTTTGGGCTTTTGATGACCTATTTGTTGAGCAATAGTTGTAATACTAATTAGTAAGATTGTATTTAAGATTGTAAAATTTTTGATCCGCTTAAATAGATCGAATATTAACTGCTAGGTAGTTGTTACCAGTTTTTTTGCCATTGGCGGAAATACCCGCCCCTATTGGACATCACGTCGCGGGGTGAGTCACCTCACTCCCCCCGCAGGCCTAAGGAGGTCCGCAAAAGCGGACCGGTCGCAAAAGATCCCATGATCCCCGGTGCAAGTGTGCGAGGGGAACACCGGGGTGGTTTTAGTTAGTAAAAGTCTGACAGACCCTTCCGCCCGCCCCAGGGCATGACCTGTAAAATTGTAGCGAACCAGCTTGTGTAGGTTAGGTTTTGGAAACAGCAGTTACTTGTTGTTAGATATGCAGAAAAGTCTGACAATTAAGATAATGTCTACAAGAGCGAACGAAGTGAAAATTTTAGCAACCTGCAATTAAATGCTTGTTACTGAACATATTTTGACTGTTTGAGATTTGATTAAAAGTCCTCAAGATGGGGGCCCCCCACGGCCCGGGGCAAACCGCCCCTGCCACCCCTTAGTCCGCCAGTACGCTGCTTACACAATAATGTTACATTCGGTAAACATAATTAAATAAATTTTATTGCGCTTACAAACAGCAAAATAATAAATTGGGTAATGTGTGAAGGGGTACTGTATTGAGAAGAGTAAAAATACAGTGTTAAAGTGACATCGTCCAGCAAACTGCTACTATGAATTCAGTACATAATTATAGACCCCCAGAGTACAAATTTCTACTCTGGGGGTCTAGAATCATGGAAACAGTTTGCGCGTCGATGTCACTTCCACCCTGTATATTTTCTGCAATTTCGCTCTCTTGGCACTCATACAAAGTGTGGGCAGAGGCCGATTACTGATTGAGGACCGGGAACTGGATGTTTTACCATAGAATATAGAAATTTGTGGTACCATTGAATGTACTATGAAAGGGAATAGGAAAAAGATACCGGAAAGATGTCTTGTAGACTTTTTTCTGCGAGACATCAGAAAAGCGTCTTACAATAAAATTGGCCCAAAATTGCCGCCCCTAAAATCTGCCGCCCTAGGCTCAAGCCTACTCAGCCTGCTGGTAAATCGGCCACTGAACGTGTGTTTTTCTTGTTTGCTGCTCAATTGCTTATTACCAAGGTAAGATGTTTTACATCATGTGCGACTACTGTAAGGCTCGCTCGATTTTATTTATCGTAATTCGGACATAAATAATTTCTGATGTTATTTCAATCGATTACAGATTTTTTGTCAGATGTCATCTAAAGGTTTTTGTAAACAAGTCGTACGTACACACGGCTACATATCAAGCTATAAATCTCCAGTTTATGCTGACCTTGCAGCGTATAGGATTTCCGTACAATAAGATGTCAGCTTATACTGAAAATGTATAGCTTGATATGTAAGCGTGTTTACTACTATTAACCTCTAATTTTAATTACAAGGTTTGTCTGTTATTTAACAGCTAATGATGATATTCTCCGTGAGTCAGATACTAAAGTCGAATTATTAATACACTGTAGTAATCTAGCTGTCACTTTGTGTAATAAAATCATTGAGATAGGAAAAACATGGAGGCGCCGTATTATTCTATAAATACATTTGCAATTGCTCAAATATGAAATATGACTGAAATACGATACCGCATGTGAAATATCGTTTTGTCTTATTCTTTCTAATAAGATAATCGTATTTGATAAAAGAGACAACAATTATTTTTTTTGTTGTTGTTGCTCATTATGGTAATATTTTGTCGTGACGTAGTGACAGTTATAGGTAAGTGGCATATCAGCCATTTTATGCGACAAGCTTTGCTGTCAAATGGTTGTTTGCTTTTTGTATTATTGAGATTTGCGAGAAAATTACGAGGAGTTTACCTTTAAAACTGAGTTTACCTTTAAAATGTGAATGTTGGAAAACAGCAATTCAACATGCCTGTGTGTTGTTTTGTGAAGTGTAGTGTAAGAAAGAATGAAAATCAACGTCGATTATCTTTACACAGGTTAATAGCCGGTTTTCATGCAATAGTACATACAATAATACACATTCCATGAAAAAAATGTTACGGGATCATGAATTTATTGGTAAAGTATTAATTTTTGGGTTCGTTTCCCTATAGCAGACCTTTTTTTAATATTTATTATTTTATTCGTTTGTTTACAATAATATCTCATAGTGAATAGTGTTGTACCGATACGAGGCGACACCGTACCGTAATAGTTTCCGAAACTAGTTCCTCCGCTGAAACGATATCGGTTATAATCTGCGATGTTAAGGCGCTGACAAGACCCAATTGACCAAAATAGGCTTCTCTTAAGAAAGAAAATTGCCAAATCCGTATAGTTTGTGGTAGCGGAAAAAATATATGTTAATTTTGAACATATTTCCCAGAACTTGGTTGTCACCAAAACACGTTTTGAAAAAAAATCTCGATACAAACTAACGTTAAACTAACCTCTTACCTTGAGTTCTAATCCAAAATATCTGTATTAAATATCAAAATAAATTACGTATTTAATTAATAACAAGTACGTCTTATTCTAATGCAGAACTTGGTTGTTTTTTATTTTCGATTACTCAACTCAATTCTGAGTAAATAGATAATTACTTCATATTTTGCAATAAATTACAAGCGTTCTGTCGTCGCGCTTCTCTTTCTTTTCTATGCAATCTGACAGTGACCGCGGTTTAGGTGTTGTCAGCGTCTTAACAGAAATTATTCTGCGTGTCTTAATCGGTCCGAGTGACCTTGTTAGGTCCGGCCCGTGGTTTACGATATACTGAAACATTTCTCCGACATTCGTTTCGCCGTTGAACGGTTCACCGACACAACGATTCACTTTTCATTTTTTCACCGATAGAACGTTTCAACGGCGAACGATTCGCCGACAGAACCTATCATATGCGTCACTTTCGACGAGAGTAATAGAGGGGATCTGGTTAATGGTCACTGTTCTAACCTAACCTAACCCAACATTATTCCTTCTTTTTCCTTATTTTATTATTCCTATTATTCGACAAACCTTCGCTATGTGAAAGGTTCTGTCTGTGGTTGTGTGTGTGGTTCTGTCTTCGCTATATGTTTCAGAATGGTTTACGGTCTGAGACACCGTCCCACGGAGTTATAAGTGATCCTAAAACAAGACGTCAGCATTTTGTTATTTGTTTAGTTCCGAAGCTCTAACCAAAATGAATTATTGATAAAAATACTTGCCTTTTTTATAGCTTTCCTAAAAATAAAGGGTTAAAGAAAAAGTGGCTAGAGGCTATTGGTGAAGAAAATATTAATCCCCGAAATAAAGAATGGTACCCACCTGTGTTCAAGTGAACACAGGTAGGTAAAGTGAGGTCACTTTGAAGAAAGCTGTTTCAATAGAACACTTGGTGTAATTAGATTACATAATAACTCTGTTCCCACAGTATTTTTGGTAGGTGTGTATTAAAATGATTGAATAATAATAGCCCGGCCCTTTGGCCTGAAATAAATAAATGTGATTATCATAATAATAGGTACCAAATTTTATTCAGGTGCCCGCCAAAATACAATATCAAGAGTCATATGTTTTGTGTGAACAAGCAACATTAAAAATCTGATGTTTCTGGGACATCTACTGTAATGCCTCTATTGCAGTTACCCCATCGAATTGTGGACACGGTGCATATTTCTCATTTCCTTGCATTGATCATTACCTTGTATTGATCATTACACACTTGTATCATAATGTAATAGTGTAAGCCTACTTATCTAAACAAACGTTATACTATAATCATTATCACACCAATAAACAAAGGTATAAAAATAATTCTTATTTAATTTTTAATCCACTACTCATTAACACACAATATAAACATTATCTTCCGCCGCGAAGCCTAATGAAAAACAAGATAATCACTAGATTTTCTTGTTTTTCATTAGGCTCCGCATACCTAACAGAAGCTACTGAGCTATGGCCTTCCAACGGATCTATCTCTTCCTGCTGCTCACTTAAATACGTAAACGTGATGCAATTAAAAAGCGTTTTTTATTTCTGTGCAGAAAACAACACGATCTAAATTTTATTCTCAGGTAACAGAACGTAATTTAACCTACTCATGTTTTTCTGTTACAACAGACTATAAGTATGTAATTATGATCCAAACGTGATATCTAGTAAGACTAGTATCGATATTAGTTATAGTAACACCCATGTTTCTTGATTGACACAACCCTAGCAACGGCAATCATTTTATGCGCCAATATCGAGTTGTAGGTATGCACCTTTTTTTTGTAGCTATTTCCAGTCCATATATTTATATGTCTATGAATAAAATGGCCATATTTATTGTATTCTAGACTTTTACACTGATTATTTTTATTAACATTTATTTTACACTTACATCGAACTAAACGATCACCATTAAAATAAATATGACCATTTTGTTATACAACGTGACGGCTAGCACGTGTCAGATTACTCTAATGAATTAATAATTCGATTTAGAGCGGGAATTCGGGATTTTCTTTAATAAGGGCCTAACCTATACGAGTCAAAAAGTAGGAAAGGGTAGAATATGTACAATATCAATCGACAGGATAGAGTTTTTTTTGTTATAAATACCACTTTTACACGTGAGATGTTTCACGTAAGTTTTTTAAAACTATTTGAGTTTGATGTTTCCTAGCTAAATGATGAAACAAACTAAAATGATGTGTTTGATATCTTAGCATGCGGGTATGGCTTCATAGCCTCATAGCCATAGTAAGTGGAACGGACTTTTAAAGTGCAGCCAATCGATACCTACTATTCTAAGTTTTAAATAAATTACGTGTTTAATTACGTGTGATTACGTAAAAAAATTAGTTAGATATAAATTCCTTAGTAGTCTAAACTCAATGCGCAAATATTTTACAAAATATTGTCCTTTTTTTGCCCAGGGTCGTAAAACCATCATACCGCGCCCACTCTAAGGATAAGAACCTGGAAGTAAACCTGGACTGAACCCAATCTATTCCCAATCTATTACTATACTCTATGACTGAACCTGGGCGTAACACACTATCAGTAGCAATGGGTTTCATTTTGACAGTTCAACAACATTCATTGCGTTATTTACGTTGTTGAGGAGACAAATTTTTCATTTGAAGTGGCAGATCGGTTTTTGCAAGAAGAAACTGCACATTAATATTTCTTTGGAAAGACTTACTTGTGACCCAATACGATATACAATGGCAGCAGTCTTTTTTGTTCTAGTGAATGGCATCTCGTAGTTGACTTGGAGAAGTCGTGACTACTTAACCGGACTAACCTGTGGCTGCCTTAAGCGAACTCAAAAGCCTCTAACCAGAGGCGAATTTCTTACATTACTAAGCGACTGCACGCTAAGAGCATCCCCTGTGGGGTCGAACCTCGGCTTAGGGCGTTGCTGGCGGGAGGACAGCAAGGTGGGACAGGCTAGATTAGACCTGGATAATTATTATTATCAGGGAAATTTAAAGCTACGGCGCGGGCTGGCACTTCGTCGAGCAAGTGTTGGGGGGGGGGGGGGAATTACGTTAGGGTCTTGAGGTTGAGATGGAGGATGATAGGGGTGGTGGCAGTCGGCGAATGAACTAGTTTTATATAACGTGTATGGGCTACCATATATGAGTGAACCCCTTTGCCAAGTTAGATTAACCTTATGTTAGGCTAATCTAACTTGGCAAAGGGGTTCGCTCAACTATGCCATGTCCATAGGTTAGATGCTCTAAGTTGGTCGTCACGATTCACGGCGTTTCAAGACACATTGGACTTCTACCTACAATTATTGGAGCCATTGATATATATCAATGATTGTAACTGTCTAATACTGTTGGTTTCCCATTGAATAAAAAATAAAAATTAAACTACTAAACGGTTCATCACCGCTACCACCACCACACTCCACAGAGTACTTTTGTTTATATTACCGACCGCCTCTGTCAATTCTCAACGCATTTTTTGGTCTAACTGACACGGTTGCATTTTCGTATTATATTAATTTGCAACCCCAGTTAGGCCCAGTTGCCGTGCTCTTTTTTTTTTTATTTCTAATCTGTGCTGTGAGTACGGTCTGTGTCTCTGTGACAAACGGCGGCGTTGCGTTGCCGTGCTACTAAGTTTTTATTAAAATTCAAAAAATGGGGGTCCCCGCTGAAGTGCAAACTGAAGCTATTTCAATAGTTCATCAATTTCTACTAAATATAGACAAATCGCTAGCTCAAGACTTTTTGAAGAAAACAAAAGCGGTAAGTTCCATGATCAGTCATCGCCAAAAAACCACGT
This sequence comes from Atethmia centrago, assembly GCA_905333075.3. NCBI lineage: Eukaryota > Metazoa > Arthropoda > Insecta > Lepidoptera > Noctuidae > Atethmia > Atethmia centrago. The sequence goes on along the minus strand of HG995374.1, from coordinate 19,535,489 downwards.
GTGGGGCCGGCCACACGTGCTCCAAAATCTCGCGACAATGTTTTTCTTCAACACTTCTTGTAATTTTAGGTTCAACTAGTTATTCGATAGTAGTATGGGATGTTTATTCTATTACACGAATCTAATAAAAATCAATCGCCACATGTCATGTCGACCGACATTTTAATTCTTTGACGCGACATTTTGTATAATTGTTTCCTTCGGTTCGTAGTGCCCTCGCGGTATAGTTTGATAACATAACTGGCAGATATACAAATAATCTTTTACATAATATTTTCTCCATAACCTTTAGGTTAGTCGCTAGCCTAATGGCTAATCCAAGGTCTAATACTTTTTGAGACTTGTGTAATATGATAATGTTTTTCCTTTCTTTCAGAAACCTCGTGTCAAGGGCCTGCCTTCACTTACAGAAATAATACAAGAATATAATAAAGTCAAGAAACAAAAAAAAACAGCAGCTGAAAGGTAACTAAAATATTTGTTTTTAAGGTTATGATCACATTGTTGTGAATTTTAAAGGTTAACTGGATAACATACCACTGTTCAAATAAAGAGACACATTTCTGTTGGGGCAGTGCTTTCCAGCTTGTGTTTAAAAAAAAATTGTTTTATCTGTCCTGATTTTGGCATTTCCATGGGTTGCATTTTTTTTCATGGAAGTCTTAAAAAACTAGTTTTACTGTAATTAATGAAGTCCTCTCTTATTAGTTCTGATGATGACTCCAGTGAAGATGAGAAGCCACAAAAACAAACAGTTGCACAAGTTAACGGCAAGGCTGCTGCTGCAAAAAAAACACAAGACTCTTCAGACTCTGATAGCTCTGAGGATGAGAAACCAAAAACACAAGTAAGTTATTATTAAATATTAAAATAACTATTAAAGTAACAAGTAACTATTAAAATAATTTTTGCTTTGGTAATCTAACACTTATAATGATGAGAACTTGTGAATGAATCACTATGATTTTATACTTTACATATTCGTCACTACCTCTGAATACAATAAAAAATTCAATAAATTAAAAACTAATTAGATTGACATCAAATTGCAAATAAATGTGTTTTTTTAGGTCAAGCCCAAACTAGCAGCTACTCCAGCTAGAAAGGCAGAATCATCAGATGATAGTGACAGCAGTGAAGACAATGCCACGTCTAAACCGAAAAAACAACCAGTGAAACCTAGTGTAGCTGCACCCAAAATTGTTAAGAAGCAAGAATCTTCTGATGATGACAGTAGTGAAGATGAGAAACCCAAACCTCAACAAAAGACTCCAGCAAAGGCGCCTGCTCCAAAAGTAGCCTCAAAACAGAAGCCAGACTCATCAGATAGCGATGACAGCAGTGAAGATGAGAAACCAAAGGTTGCTGCAAAACCTGCACCTAAACCTCAAGCTAAAGCTACACCAGTCAAGAAACAAGAGTCTTCTTCTGACGACAGTGAGGATGAAGCACCTGCTCCAAAGAAAGCTGCGCCTACTCCTGCTAAGACTCCAGTCAAACCAACACCAGCTAAGAAACAAGTATCCTCTTCTGATGATAGTGATGATAGTGAAGACGAAAAACCTAAGGCACCTGCTAAACCGACTCCAAAAGCCACCCCAGCTAAACCAACTGCTAAGGCTACACCTCTTAAAAAGCAAGAATCTTCAGATGACAGTGATGACAGCGATGAAGATCAAAAAGTGCCACAGAAGGCTCTCCAGAAACCTACACCCACACCTGTGAAACCAGCTATTAAGGCTTCAGCTAAAAAAGAGTCATCATCTGATAGTGATGATAGTAGTGAAGACGAAAAGCCTAAAGCAGTTCAAAAGACACCAGCTAAAGCTCCATCAAAGGCACCAGTTAAAAAGCCAACATCTTCAGATGATAGTGATGACAGCGATGAGGAGCCGTCAAAGCCTGCCCCAAAGACACCTGTTAGTGCAGCTAAACCTAAACCTGCTGCAAAGAAACAGGAGTCCTCCGATGACGATTCAAGTGATGAGGATGAACCTAAACAGAAATCAGCACAAAAACCCGCAGCCAAGAAAGCTGAGTCTTCTGATGACAGTGATGATAGTGATGAAGATGCACCTCCTGCTAAAGCGGCGAAGAAAGAATCCAATGATCAGGTAAAAATGTAAAAAAAAAGACATACAGAATGATGTGGCTTTGAGCAGTGCTTAACACTTTCACCGCTAAGTACATAGAATACATACAAATTGGCATGCCATATAATGTTTATTGCAAATCTATAACAATTCAATCAACAGAAGTCATCTGAACAGAAGTCATCTTTAGCTACATATAGCGACGACTCGGATGCGAGTTGTGGGCACACGAACGAATTATTTTTCGACCCATATGCTGGGTGCTTGGCATAGAAAGTGTTAATGTAGTTTTAAACACCACTCCATCAGATGCTAGTAATACACAAATACATTGTCACCATTCTATTAAACTATGTTCCAGGCTGAAAATGAATTTCAACCAGGGAAAAAGAGGAAAGCATCAGGAGGAGATTCAGGTGCACCTGCCAAGAAGCCCTACAACAATTTTGTAAAGGTAAACATTCAAATTAAGTTTATGATACCTACAGGCAGGCAGTTGGAGTGACATTTATCACCGGCTGGTTGGTAATTAATGGATATGTGGCTGGGGACCTCAACTGTGTGATTTACAACTGGAGAGGCATTTGACCATCAGTGGAGGTTGAGAAAGTTAAAATCATACACAATTTGTTTTTATCTTTTGAAATTAGGTCTAGTTCATAATTTATAAGTATTTATTGTATTTTGTGTTGTGAAAGTTGCAACAGGTATAGTCTATGGCTGTTGCCATAATAGATAGGCTATTTCAAATATCACCTATAATTTTACTTCATACCTTAATGTCTTTTTTTTCTTATTTAATATGGACTTTAACATTGAAAAAAATTTTAGGGTACAGTTAGTGTGTCAACTCCCAACGAAAAAGACAATGGATCGGGTAAGCCAGCTCCCTTCCGCCGAGTTGCATCAAAACCTGTAGAAGTTGATCCTAGACTTAAGGATAACTCATTTGACGCCAAGGTAAATGCCCCAAAGTTTGAGAAGCCAAGGCAACTCCATGTTATGCCTAACTTGGAAATTTTCGCCCATGGCTTCATTGCCAGTGGCTTGCTATAACATTTTGGGCATTTACTTTATGGAATAACTTGTACATCAGCATCACATAGGGTTGTCTTGGTAATAATATAGTGCTTCTCTCAATCAGGAGGGTGAAAGCCAAGAAGGCGAAGAAAACGACGAGGAAACAGAAGGCAATCAGTCTGGAGGTTGGAACCAGCGTGGACGTGGCGGATTCAATCGGGGTCGCGGTTTCAATGATAGGGGTAGAGGGGGATTCAGAGGCCGTGGCGGAGATCGAGGAGGCCGCGGAGGGTTCAATGATAGAGGCGGACGTGGCGGCAGGGGCGGCCGGGGCGGCTTTGATAGGGGCGGTCGCGGGGGCTTCGACAGGGGAGGGCGCGGCGGGTTCGACAGGGGAGGACGCGGCGGGTTCGACAGGGGAGGGCGCGGCGGGTTCGACAGGGGAGGCCGCGGTGGAGATCGCGGAGGTAGAGGAGGTCGCGGGGACCGTCAATCCTGGGGAGGAGACAGGGGAGGGTTCAACAAAGGAGGTTTCAATGATAGAAAAAGTTTTGAGGGTGGCGATTCTCAAAACAAGAAAATAGTATTTGATTAAACTAATAGGTACGGCATTTTTTTTTTTATTAATATCAACTGAATGCCCTTGTCATATTTTTTTTGTAAATTACACCTTACAAAGATGATGGATAGTTTTGTGTACAGTCAGCAACTAGGTTGCTTACTGTACAACCTATTGCAAGTAATAATGTTAGAAATTAATTTTCTAGAGTGGTTCACGCGGATCATGGGGTGAGCGTGCTAATCAAGACTTAAAACACACACGTGGCAAGTCGTTCAAGCATGAGAAGACTAAGAAAAAAAGGGGCTCATATCGCGGCGGCGCGATCGACACAGGTGTTCACTCTATAAGATTCGAAGATTAGATTCTGTAACTCGGGCACGTAAGGTGTTCCCCTTGCGTTTTTTAAAAATCTAATATGTGACGATTTCGAATGTTCAAACTATTAAAAAAAGTGACGCGCTGCTACGCATTCCAGCCCCTTTTCTACGACGGTATCTATTTTATTCCGACATTTACGCAAGCTGTATTAATTTATGTATTGCATATGATTTTTCAAACTTCGTAACATAATTAATTCAGACTAAGTTACCTCTAAGTTAGTAATAATTACGCTATCTTCTTACTGTCGGTTTTAATGTAAAATCTGTTCGGACCATAGACATAAGACTATAATAGAGCTATGTTGGTTTACATCAGTATATGTCTGTATTTGTTAACGTAGTGCATGAGTGAGTTTGGCTCCAGTGAATCTGCAATGGAGAATAATGGACATGTTTTTTTTTAATGATTTGTGAAAACATTGTAAAATGTTTCCTAATTTTTAAGAAAAGTATGATTTTACGCTGACATAATATTTATCGACATCAGACGATTGAATTTGAAGGTAATCAATAAGCTTAATATTTTTTGTGTTCTGGTTATTTTCGATTTTTATGCCGACTCAAGTTGTAGAAGTTGTTCCTGATTTATTATCCCCTAATTACTATCAAATAGCCAATAATTTTGATGATTCTATATTATTATTTTTATTGGGGCCAAAACTTTGATTTTATAAGTTTCTAACATTACCACTGATAACTTGATATGATTCTGAATATTTTTATTTTCATAAGTGTTGATGTAAATAGGCGTGTATTTTACGTACTTTACTGTGTACATACGGTTTATATAAGATTCTAATTAATTATAACTAGATGTAATACATTAGCAAGTAACGAGAATAGGTATTTAGGAGATACAATGTTTTATTTTTGAAATACCCGTTTGTTTGTAATAGTTCGTTAAGCCCGCCTTTTATTATAAAGTTGGAGTCATAATTTATTTTGAGTTTTATTGAAGTGTTTTCCTAAGTTACGCCCTATTGTGAGTATTGATGACAATAACCAAAACAAAGGACGATAATCATAATGTGCGTGGCGTTTTCGAACCTATGGACAGTATGGACATGTTACACACCACATTTGCATCCACCCACTTTTTACCGGCATTACGCGCTAAAGTGAACACTAGAGGTTTCTTGGCATTAGGTTTGAAAACCTGTGTTTCTACCTAGCTGGCCCAGTTAAGCCACAGCAACGAAAAACCGATGTAGTACTTGTCTAATCGAACGAAAATGTTCAATGCTTACAGTACCTCAGCCACTAAGAGACAGATATGGCATTTAATTTTGGTTTCCATCCAGCGGAGGCCCTTCGTTATTCTATTGCTTAGAGACTTCCTTCTAATGTGCTTCTAAATTATTCATTTATTAAAAAAAAAAAAACCTTGGATTAAGTTATAATAGGTACCTACAGCTGAAATTAAATTTACAAGTCTTTTTCTATCCAGCGGGGCCCATTTTACAAACTTTTATTTAACTTGCAATGTATGTAACTATGTTTGTTTGGGTGGAATCTCAACTCAAATTTGAAGCAGATATCTTCAACCGATTGAGCTGAAATTTTTTATATGTTGGTTCAGTTCCAAAGACAATACATTTTTATGACATAACAAAAATGTATTGTCTTTGGAACTGAACCAACATGTAAAAATTAAATAATCCAGGATTTTAATTAATTAAAAACCTGGGTATAGAATCAGGTCATGCTTACATGACCTGATTCTATACCCAGGATTGTCTTCAGAAGAGAACTAAATTCTATATACGCTTTAATTATGGTAGTCCGTTCTAAAGTTTACTATGACCTGGCTGCTGCACCCAAGATTGGCTCCACACGAGGGAACTCCTCGACGGTACACGGTACAGACACGAAATTTTATATGTATACGCATTTAATTATGATAGTCCGTTCTAAAGTCCACCATGACCTGGCTACTACATCCAGGATCCGCTTCAGACGAGGGAACTCCTCAACCATCAACAGTACAGTTACGAAATTTTCAATTACACCAGATAGCCCCGTCGTGTTTAGTTTCAGTGGATATGTATTGACAAGTGCTATTACACAAGATGGTGTTCATGGTCTGATGATGGAGCCGGAAGGTGGCCGTAGAAATTCCTCGACCAAACAAGTTAGCATCATTGTGTTTGGACTCATTAGATATGTATTGACAAGTGCTTTTACACTAGATGCTGTCCAGGGTCTGATGATGAAGTTGGAAGATGGTCAAAGGAACTCCTCAACTAAACAAAATAGCTCTCTTGTGTTTGCGGTCGTTGGGTTTGTCTTGCCAAGTACTATAGCCCAAGTTGTAATCCAGGGTTTCATGATGGATCTGGAAGGTCACCATAGGAGGAACTCCTCAACTAGACCCGGGTCGACGGCGCGTTGTATTCCACGCGCGCCTCAAAGAGATGTCAGCACAAAGGTTTGGGTCCACTAGGGCCGATGCCTGTCGGGGTCGCGGGAAGGTACTTATGGGTCACCGAGGCCCCCGCAACACAGGCAACGGAAGGAGTACGGGTGGGTTTTAGTCAGTAAGAGTCTGACACACCCTCCCGCTCCGCCCTCTGGGCGGGAGAAGATATTTGATGACATCCCACCCAAAAAAAAAAGGTGTAATTTAATATCTAACGATGTAGCCACATGGTGTGGACAACGGGACTATCTTGTTTAGTCCCTATCTAAACAAGATAGTCCCGTTGTCTTCTGGCTATTTGGATATTTCTTGATATGAGCTACGTTAGCCCAAGGTATAGTCCAGGACCTGATGATGGAGCTGGAAGCACGCCATAGAAACTTCACAGAAACGAGATAGCCCCATTGTCTTTCGGCTATTTTGATTTGTCTTGACAAATACTATAGCCCCGGTTGAAGTCTAGAGTGATGGTGGAGAATGTGGCCTTAGGGACTCCACAACTAATTAGGATAGTCCTGAAGTGTTTGGTCTCGTTAGTTATGTCTTAACAAAAACTATACCACAAGGTGTAGTCCAGGCCCCAGTCATGAGGGAGTGTGGAACCGGCAAGAGATGTCGTGCGGTGTCCCACAGGGATCGGTCCTGGGGCTGCATCTGTGGGACATCGGATACGATTGGGTGCTGCGCGCCGACCTCCCTAGCGGCGTCAGCGTAGTGTGCTACGCTGACGACACGTTGGTCCTGGCGCAGGGGAGGTCGCACCAGGCGGCGGCCGAAGTAGCGGCACGCGGGGTTGCGTCAATCGTCGAAAGGATCCGGCAATTGGGACTCGAGGTGGCCCTGCACAAGTCCGAGGCCATGTGTTTTCAGGGTCTTTGGAATGCGCCACCGTTGGGGTCCCAAATAACGGTAGGAGGGATTTCCATCGGCGTCGAGTCGACGATGAAGTACCTGGGACTCGTCCTCGACAGCCGGTGGAGCTTCGTGGAGCATTTCCGACGTTTGGCTCCCAAACTGGAGCGGGCAGGCGCTGCATTGAAGCGGCTCCTGCCCAATCTAGGGGGTCCAAACGCCTCCTGCCGGAGGCTCTAAGCGGGGGTCGTGCGGTGCGCGGGACTTCTGTATGGGCGCGTTCCTTGGCGCTGCGGCCAGCCCGCCGTTTGAGCGCGGCCCAAAGGTTCATGGCCATCCGGATGGTCCGGGGATACCGCATGGTCTCCTGTGAGGCAGCGAGCCTCCTTGCCGTATTGCCGCCATGGGATTTGGAGGCAAAAGTCCTCGCACACGTATGGGAGTGGCGCGAGGAGGCGAAACGCCGGGGCGTAACTCCGCTGCCGCGAGAAATCGCGGCACAGTGGACGGAGCTCCAGCGGGATCTCATGGCGACATGGAGAGTACGGTTGTCGCAACCCAGTGCTGGGCACGCCACGATTGCGGCGATAAGACCCCTCATTCAGGAGTAGCTAGAGAGGCGCCACGGCATCCTCACCTTCCGCCTGACGCAGGTCCTCACCGGACACGGCAGCTTCGGGAGGTTCCTGTGTAGGATAAGGCGAGAGGAAACCCGGGCGTTTCCTCTCGCCTTATCCCACACGAGGACGGTGGAGCTCTGCCCGGCTTGGGCAGAGCACCGCCGTGTCCTCGTGGAGGCGATCGGCGGCAGAGATCTCTCGCGTCCGGCCCTGGTACAGGCCATGGTACGGAGCGAGAGGGCATGAGCAGCCGTCACCTCCTTCTGCGAAGCAATAATGCTCGCGAAGGAGGAGGCGGGATGGTTGAGGGAAAGGCAAATTTCGCGCCCTCTCGCCCCTAGCCGGGCGTCGGGAATCCCGGGCGGATTTCCGGCCACAGTATAAGGCGCGGGCTTGCGGCTAAGGACCAGGCCCGGGTCGACGGCGCGTTGTATTCCACGCGCGCCTCAAAGACATGTCGTCAGCACAAATGTAGGGGTCCACTAGGGCCGATGCCTGCCGGGGTCGCGGGAAGGTACTAAAGGGTCATCGAGGCCCCGGCAACACAGGCAACGGAAGGAATACGGGTGGGTTTTAGTCAGTAAGAGCAGACTCTTACTGACTGAGGGTGTGTTCTGACACACCCTCCCGCTCTGCCCAGAGCGGGAGAAGTTATTAGATGATTTCCCACCCAAAAAAAAAGGTGTAGTCCAGGGCCTAATAATAGTGCCGGAAGGTGGCCACAGGAACATCTCAACTTTCAAAGATAGCTTCTGTTGTGTTGGATTCTTTGGATTTGTCTTGACAAATACCTACCTTACAAGTGAAGATGATAAAACTGATAATTTATCTGTTTTATCTCTATTAAATTCTATTGCTAAAAATTACAAAATAAAATGTAAGTAAGTAAAAATCTTGTTAAAACAAGCTTTTAAACTAAAAAGTACTAATAGAAATAAAGCTTACGATAACATAAAACTTTAATATTTTCTTAGAAGCTTGAGGCTTATCATATGGTGTACGAAGGAGGTTCACGCCTCAACTCCCTAGAGTAAATATGTTCCTTTTTACATGCTCTGTGGCAACAGCAGCCGATCAGCTACACAGAATATATATATATATATATACTCTAAAGGGGGGGTCAACTTACTGTATTGCCCATCGATCAGCAAACAATGAAAACCGAAAACTTTACACTTTTCTAATAATACAAAAAAAAAACCTTTTCGGAGCTAGAGTTTGGGCAAAATTTTGTTTTTCCAATGATGATTGGACTTCAGATGAATCATTGTTGAAGCTAAACAAACAACATAAGATGCTATGCGGCTATCATTTTGAAGATTCATCATTTACTAACAGTGCCAGAAAGACATTGAATAAGTTCGCCATTCCAAGAGAAGGTCAAAATATTATGTCCCAGTTACGAGATGAACATCCACATAAAGAAGTATAAAAAACTCAAGTGAGTATTTTTGTTATTAAAGCTAAAAGCTTATATGTATTTTTTTTATTAAAATGTCAAGCTCATAACACTGTTCAACTTACTGACCGGACTAGAAAACATACCAATCTGGTTATCAATAATTGCAAAATGCTGTTTCTAAATAAATCAATCTTCATCTTGAAACATACAAAACTAATATGACAAAAAAAAAACAGTTCTAAGATAATTTGTAATAAAACAAATTATTTAAAAAAACAAAAAACCCGACTGCAAAGACATATAACTGAAAAGACAAAAACAAGCATCATAATCTATAGTATTTTGGTATCGCAGCCGGGGACAAACAAAAGTTACACCAAATTTCAGGTTATTGGTTTCTCCCTTTAGACGCTGACAACACCTAAACCGCGGTCACTGTCAGATTGCATAGAAAAGAAAGAGAAGCGCGATGACAAAACGCTTGTAATTTATTGCAAAATATGAAGCTATTATTATGTATTTACTCAAAATTGAGTTGAGTAATCGAAAATAAAAAACAACCAAGTTCTGCATTCAAATAAGACGTACTTGTTATTAATTAAATACGTAACGTATGTTGTTATTTAATACAGATATTTTGGATTAGAACTCAAGGTAAGAGGTTAGTTTAACGTTAGTTTGTATCGAGATTTTTTTCTAAACGTGTTTTGGTAACTACTAAGTTCTAGGAAATATGTTCAAATTTAACATACTCGTATATTTTTTCCGCTACCACAAACTATACAGATTTGGCAATTTTTTTTTTTAAGAGATGCCTATTTTGGTCAATTGGGTCTTGTCAGCGCCTTAAAACAACACGTACAAAAACATTACCCTCCTTCAGGCCCTCGAGTAAAATTACGACTCGGGTAGGCCCTCGAGTAGACGATATTAGCACTTATTTATAGGTAATAATAGATGTGCAAATGGCGCGCCTGGAGTGGCTCACATGCGCGCCATCGCGGCCTTGACAATTTGGGAAAAGTGGCATACCCGCGCGCCTTCGGTGTTCTAGCGGACAGACATTTATGTGTACCAAATTTCAACTTAATCGGTCCAGTAGATTCGGAGCAAATCGACTGTGACAGATGGAATCTCGTAAACTAAATCATTTCCAACCAATTAAATTAAAAAAGTGACATGAGCCATCTAGTTTTTTTTTAATTTACTCGCAAAGTTTCGAACTTCAATTATAGGTAGCGTCCTTGTTACAGCTATTTACATGGCTACACCACCCTCCCTGAAGACCACCAGACCCGTGGCGGTCTTCAGGGAGGGAGTAGGTGTAAAAGAACACACCTATCGCCCTGAGGATCCTGGTGAGTTCCCTATAGTCGCAAGTCGTAGGAACGGTAACCCTGTTGAGTTAAGAGCTTTGGTGAAGGCGATCTTGAAGTCGCCGCACCGACTCGTCTATCCTTTTTTTTTTTTGAGTGGGAAATTATCAAATAACTTCTCCCGCTCTGGGCGGAGCGGGAGGGTGTGTCAGACTCTTACTGACTAAAACCCACCCGTGTTCCTTCCGTTGCCTGTGTTGCCAGAGGCCTCGGTATCCCTTTCGGACTTTCCCACGACCCCGGCGGCAGGCCGACTCGTTGTCTGAGGTGGCATTATTATAGGGGAAAGGGGACCATGGACACTGGGGGACTGGATGAGGACCTGAGTTGAGGACTCTGAAGATCCGAGTTGAAGACTCTGAGGACTCTTGAGGAACGCCGCTATGAGGGCGTCCTCCATTACGGGAGAAGGGGAGGTACCTATTTAGGTGGAATTTTGTGGTTGTTCTCCTTACGTTAGCCTTATAGCCCTATACTATACCTAACTCCCCGAGTGGACAGGCCTGGGGATGAGTCACCCTCCCTGTCGGATGCAGACAGGGAGGTTAGTTTCTATTGGGGAGCCCTAAGCTTGTGATCCCTTTGCCAGTCTTTTTGTGCAAGGGGGCTCTGACCAGTCTAGCGCGAAGTGTAGGCAGAGTGGGAAGGGGTAGACACTCTAAAGACACTAACTGAGTAATTGTGGAAGGAAAATAGTACAGCAGAGCTGACTAGCAGCTCCCCCGAGGCCGGTTAACTCTGTGACCCGTCCAATTGACTGCTTGCCCCAGAAGGGGTTCAGCGGGTATGATACAACACCCCACTCGGTTGCGTTGGCACCGTACGGTTTCCACCGAGGACCACGAAACTGTGATTTATATACCCGAAATTAATGAAGCTACTCAATATTAGCCTTGAAAAACGTATTTTTTGTGATCAAGTACGATCGATTAATAATGAATAAATGAATCAATTAATTGACCGTGGATAGAGTGTAGTCAGGTGATTACGAGACGTTACGCAGCGTAACGATTCAGTTCGGCGGGAGCGGTGACAGCGGTGCAGCGAGCAGGAGCAGCAGCGGCACGTACATTCACGGCAGGTGGTGAGCACGCAACACAGATAACTATATACTCGCAATGAAACGTGGCGCGGTGACGGTGATCAGCGAAATAAAGTTTTATATAACGTGTATGGTTATATGGCCAATGGACTTTGGCAGAGGGGTTCGCTCAGCTAATCCATCTCCATAGGTAAATGCTTTACGGACGAACACGACACGTCGACAGAAAAAACTATAATAGCATTCTCTGTCTACGTTCCATGGTATACTAAAAGTGCGTTCACTATTCACTATAACTTGGCGCGTAACGCGACTGGTAGCACTGAATTTTGCAACCATGTCGCGATTGGTAGTTTTCTGTTCGTCAGTCGTCATTTTGAACTCTGTAATTATTCATTGCTAGCAAACGCATCACGCGTGAAGTTAAAGTGAACGCACCTTATCTATTTTTTACAGTTGTCTTCCTGTCTGTCACTGTTACATGTCATCAAGTCAAAAGTCAAGTCAACAGAGTACTTCCATCTGTTACTGTCATTTCAATTTGTTTACAAAAATTAAATTGAAATAATATTTTATTTATCTACTATTTACCTGTAAAAGACATGTTGCGGAATTTTAAAACGACAGCAGTAGTTAGTCGAAGGACGTTCAAAAATTTTGGACATAAAAGACAACCTATACCATTCGTGACCACAATGTGGCATGGTTTTCTAACATTTACTTTTATTGGATTAGGAATTGAATGGAAGAGGTAAACATTTCATTTCATTATTTATTTATTTATTAATTAATACTTCCCTCCGAAAAGCTCCTTTGTTGGATATTCGTGCAAACATGGGTTAAGCATGCGATTTGAAAATGTCAACTTTGATTTAGGGTTTGGTTACTATGTCTGTACCTATCATAAATCGATACGTAACTTCATAGGTTCTAAGATATAAGCAGATAATTTCAATGATATTGTATGTTCTTGTATCCTCATCCACCAGTGAATGGTGGCTTAGCAATGAACTGACTGAGACTGAAATTGATTTGGAGTATTTAGTAGCTACTACTGTTTAGTGTTTACTTGTGGGATGTGGTTGTGGTTTATTTCATATTTTGATTCTGTATTATTATTTATTTCATATTTCTACTATAGTCGCAACATTATTTTATTTCAGGATTAAAACATTTTTATTTGGTGCCGACAATGCAGATGTTTTTATCAAACAGGACAATTCTATTGAACAAGAAATCAATTGATGTCAGATATATGCAGCTTAAATAGGTATAACAATAATTTTATTGTAGGTCATTGTAGTTAAGCATTTTATGTACCTAACTCACAACCCTTAAGAGTTAACCTTTCTCATGTCAAGGACCGTGACCCATTGTCAATTGAATGAGATAATATGCTTTTTGTCCGGCCATCGAGAGATTGCATTCTTGACACCTGTCAGTTTCATACTAATGAATATGTGTTTTGCAAATTTGATGCATAAAGTTACTAGAAATTGTTCAACTGATAGGGGTCAGAAATGCATTCTCTTGACGGCGGGACTGTAAGTAGAAAATTTACATAAAAATAAATACCTACAATGTTTTACTTTAGTTGTTGTCTTTACTAGATAAAAAATTGACTGTAGCTTTGACAATATGTGATACAGAATGCTAATAATTGAGTACAGTTGTAAATATGAGATATAATATGTATAGGTAGTTTAAATTTTATTGAAATGAAATGAAATTATTTATTCTGTAAATAGGATATCAGAATCACTTTTAGATGTCATATTAAAAAAAAAAAAATAAGCTAGATGGAGTCGACATTTCCTATCTGACTACCCCTGAGAAGAAATGGCGAAACAAACTCAAGGGTGAAAGTCTCTTTTAAAATCCAGACATAATCTTGGTCAGATCATGTGAGGACCATGTAGATCCATGTCTGAAATGGTCTTTTGAGGAAAGAACCACACAAATTTGAGTGGACCTGTCCAGTCAGTCAGTACAAGCAGTCAGTAATTGTGTAGCTCAACTCAGAACTTACGGCGCTCAACGACTCGACAAACAATACCAAGGAAAGGACATTTTGGTAGGCCGCATAAAGTACTCAAAATGCCAGACTATCATTAAAACTGAGACAAAAAAAAACAAAAAGAAATAAATAAAAATGACCCACATAGTGCTCACATTCACAATAATTAAAGTAATTTATTACTTTTCAAGATACATAAATATTCACAAAATTTTGTTTAATATTCATAAATGCCAATATGTATATAATGATGATTTTGCATAATGATTAAAATGTCAAGTTTTACGGTTTTATCACAAGGCTTAGCAGAGCGAGCAGCTCAATTCCAAGCTTTTTTGTCTTCTAAATAATCAGAAATTTTATAGTACCCTTTTTTACAAAGTTTGGTTTTAATACAGTTTTTAAATCGTTTAATGGGTAAATTTAGAATATCAATAGGAAGTTTGTTGTAAAAGTGTAAAAACTGTATTAAAACCAAACTTTGTAAAAAAGGGTACTATAAAATTTCTGATTATTTAGAAGACAAAAAAGCTTGGAATTGAGCTGCTCGCTCTGCTAAGCCTTGTGATAAAACCGTAAAACTTGACATTTACAACTCGTTCATGGGTCATGAACGAGTTGCCTACTCTGTGGAGGCGAGTGTGAAGTACAGCAAGATTATGTTTATTCCTGGTATTTAAACTGTGGATAACGGACATTTTCTTAAAATTTGATAGGTATATTTTTGTGTACATAAGATTATCAAATATTATATTGAGAGGCTACAGTCCGAATATCTATTTCTTTGAATTTTTCTCGAAGGGAATCTCTTGGATCTAGGTTGTAAATGGCTCTCAAAAGTTATTGCGTTTTCAATACAGGCGTCTTTAATAGGCAATAAAAATGTAAAAATCGATAATATTTTTTACGGTATTATTCATTATGGTAAAGCAATAAAGATATTGAGTATTGAGTATTGATTTTTTAAAGATTTATTTTATAATTTTTTTGTCGATTTATTATAGTCTAGTTTCACCCATTTTCGTTTGTGCACTTTATCCAAGGACACACTGTATTATTAAATGAAGATGTACATTTAATCAAGGAATACTTAACAGTATAAATAAATGAATCTTATCTTATCTTATCTTATCTTATAACACACGAGTAAACTGCCGTAAAGCCAAATTGACATCATGTCATACGAATCCTTTGATATAATCAAGAAGTTTGAGCACGTATGGTTTATTTCGATGTCGAGCACTACAATAAGATATTGTTATAGTTATTTATTTTCTTCCAAGCAACATATACAATTACATGCATAACATTACGTTGGAAATAAGTAGGTTTTAAGTAGGTATATCACATTGGAAATAAACAGTTGACAATAAAAACCATAGAAAAACAAAAAATAATCTTATAAAAGCCTCCCATCGTGTAATAGGTTAATTTATTACTTTCGTTAAGTGAAACCATTTTTTTTTTGGTTGGGGAATTAACAAATAACTTCTCCCACTCTTACTGACTAAAACCGACCCGTGTTCCTTCAGTTGCATGTGTTGAGGGTACACGGTATCCCTGCGGACTCCTTTGTTGTATCCCTTACTAAATTCTTCCCATAAGTTTCTCTTCTTATTCTGGTGGATAGAAATCCTGACAAACTCTAAATTCCCTTCTATTCATTTTCACGAAATTATCACGCCATTCGGTATTTACATAACATACATACATAATCAGCCTATAATGTTCCCATTGCTGGGACACAGGCCTCCTCTCTGTGAGAGGGAGTAGGCCGTAATCCACCACGCGGGCCTAGTGCGGGTTGGTAGATGTCATATGTCTTCGAATTTTTGGTTCTAGGACATGCGTTTCCTCACGATGTTTTCCTTCACCGTTTTGAGAGCAGTGGTGATGAAATAATGTACACAAAGTAAAGCGCCTGTCTGGGTGTCATCTACGATCTACAACTCGTAAGTCGTGGCCCGTTACTACTGGGCCACCACTGCTCTCTTAACTTTTTCGTTCAGGAGAAGATTATTTACATTAAACCAATGGATAACTTTAGAGAGTGCATCGTTAACATGTTCAAAGTTTATCAGCAGACGTTTAATTTAAAAAAATGAGGGAAGTGTCATCTGCGAATAATACAATCTTGTGATTATCTCTTATGTGATAAGGTAAGTCATTTATATAAATTAGAAACACGAATGGACCTAGAATTGAACCCTGTGGAACGCCCATAATGACCGCAGTTCCTGCAGATCTCTTGCCATTTATATCAACCCTCTAAATTCTATTGTACAGATAAGAAGTCAGAAGGTCGAGATTATTATTTGAAAGTAAAATGTTGTAAATAAAGTATAATTCTTAATAAAAACAGACATTACTCGGGACTCGAAAGCAATAGATTTTTTTTTAGCCTGTACTGTCCCACTGCTGTGCAAAGGCCTCCATCAAGTCCTTCCAAGAACTATTTAACGGCGCCAATTAATAAAAATAATTAATTAATGCTTATGTCTGAACCACAAACTACACATAAACTTGTGCGTATATTATTTGCTTGGATGCTCTATCTATATGCGTCTACATGCGTATCTTGGTCCGGTGGTCCCAGATTTCCGAGAAGTCACCATTTTCATGCAGCTTCTTTGCTCTTTGTCTATTTACACCTACTTCAATTCTTCAAGAACGTGTTATTGACTGAGCGAGTGAAGCGTCTCGGCTTCAAGTCTGGCAAGATTTGCTTTCCTCTGTCAGTTTCTTGCTACTCTTCTACAGGTCGTATTTTACAACCGATATGAACGAAACTTGGTATACAGGTTTTACGACTATATATTTTTTTTTGTCGTCAGGGATTTGTTAATTGGGGTATTTCCTCCAAAAAGGGGGCTACAGGATATCTCCGACTTATGAGATCCGATTTCGATGAGTCTTTTTTTTTTTGAGAGGTGGGGTGAAGATCTGATGAGGATCTTCGGCGAGATGATTAGAATAGCTCCTCAAAAAGAAGTAAATTGCTCACATTTTGATTTCCATCAGTGGAATCGGCCCTTTTACTACTAGGTAGGGATTGATCGAGCACCTGGGACCATCTTCTCATCACAAAACTATTTACAATAAGATCACTAGATGGCGCTACGATGCACCGCTAGATCGCAATATCGTTGTCGCTAGCCAAATGGTTAGGTCCCGTCGACCATTTTGTGTGACAGAGTTTTGTTAGGTGTAAATAAAGTAGCTTCAAAAGTAAAGTATCGTGTGTGACAGATTGTGGTTGGTTAGTTGTGAGTTAGTTTATTTCTATTTAATTATCGTCTTGCCACTTGCCATGAATTTTTTGGCTAAGCGCGGTAGCTTCAATAAGATTTCTGACTGCATTGACTACCCAGAGCAACAATGTTTCGGCATGGCTACGAGTGCTGTCGTGTATGGCACGTCGAACGGGATTAATTTCTAAAATTTTCATGAGGACCTACCCAGATAGTAATATAGGATATGCCTGCAACAAATGCAGAATTGGGTTCGAACAAAGTGCAGCTTGTTCAGACAATCTATTGTCTCCTATCCAAATAAAAAACAACTATGTTTTTTTGTCAAAGCTTTCGACAAGGCAAATCACGAGTTGCTGCTAAAAAGAATAGAATATACTGGTGTCTGGGGTGATTAGCTGAGCTGGTTTCCATTGTACGTTGTTAACAGACCACAGAAGGTTGTTATCAATGGGTGTTACTCCTCTACTGTAAGCGTTACATGTGGCGTACCACAAGGAGTGATTCTGAGCCTCCTTTTATTCTCCTCCTTTCTATCGTATGTTACTGTAGAACCAATGATGGAATCCGTTCATCCCAGCGTCGTATTGTTAATAGCTTAAAAAATATTATATTATTATATTTGCTATGCCAGCTGAATTACTTTCGACAACTCTTGGTTTATAAAAACAACAATCTCAATAGATACACAGCTTGGGGTTTTACTTGTTAAATTTTTTTTCCAAATTACCATGTACGAGCCCTGATGCAAAATAGTTCGTCTAGTGTGATATTTTCTCTGTGAAATTTTTTCTAACTTCATTATTTTTGTATATCTATATAAAATATTAAGCTGTTCTATTATACTGTCACATGTCGCGTTACTTATGCCATTTTTTAATTATGAACCAATAAACTATTTTAGCTTTTTAAATTTATACATATCCTGTTTTAAATTCGTAGAAGTTATAAGCAAAATAGTTCGTCTATCGGTGAGTTAAATAAGATTATTCCTTCTTTGTACAGTTATGTTGCATAATTTAAATTTGTAAAAGTAATTCTGTATCATTTGTCAAGTGAAACAGTATAAATTCTGAAAATTTCAGTTTTTTTCATTAGTTTTTAAATAACAATGGGTCGTGGCAAACCCGTGTGTGAAGAGCTTCGAAAGCGAATAGTTTGTGGGATCGATGCTGGCAAATCAAGTTACCAAATATCTAAAGACTTGATACTTCCCAGGTCTACAGTCCAATCTATCATTCAGCACTATAAAAAGAATAGAACGACTTCTTGTTTGAAGAAAACTGGTCGACCACGCATCACAAGTGCAATAGAAAACAGAATCCTGAAGAAAATTATCAAAAATAATCGTCGTGCTCGAGCTGGAGAACTCACGGTGCAATGGAAGGACATGATTCACAAAGACGTCTCAGTTGATACTTGCAAAAGAGTCCTAAAAAGAATGGGTTACGGATTTTACACCGCTAAGGAGAAACCACTGTTGACTGCTGTACAAAAGAAAAAGAGGTTGAAGTTTGCTCGTGATTATTTAAATTGGACTTCCGATCAGTGGCGTAGTATCATTTGGAGTGACGAGTCCAATTTTGAAGTGACAGTCGGCGATGAAAGGAAAAAAGTGATTCGGAACAAAAATGAGGCATTTCATACTGTCTCAAACGCAAAGTGAAGTTTCCGGCGTCTCTTATGATATGGGGCTGCACGTCTGCACAAGGTGTTGGTGGTATGCAGTTTGTGGATGGTTCTATCAATGCTTCAAGGTATCAAAACCTTTTGGAAGAGAATTTACTGCCCTCTATTCCGTCACTTAAGCATCAAGATTCCTTCATTTTTCAACAGGATGGTGCTTGCTGCCATACTGCAAGGACAACAAAGACGTGGCTACTGGCGAAAAGCATCCCTGCAATCGAATGGCCATCTAACAGCCCGGACTTGTCGCCGATCCAAACCCTATGGTGGAAAATGAAAAAAGTTCTCCGTAAAAATCCATCAAGATCGAAGAGCGACTTGGCTAAACTCTTGGCTGTCTGGGAGTCAATTACGCCTGAGGAGTGTGCAGCGTTGGTTGCAACCATGCCTCTTCGAGCTGTCATTGAGAGCAAAGGCGACACAACTAAGTGGTAGACGAACTATTTTGCGTGAGTCACAAGGGTAGACGAATACTTTTGCGTTATGTTTTTTAGAATATTTTTTTTTTTTTTTTTATGTTATGTAAAGTAATGAAAGAATTTCAGATAAGTTAAAATAAACTTTAAAATGTTCCTCAAATTGTGGTTTAATTTTTATTAAACGTTCATAATTATTTTACCAATATTTACTTTCTATATTTTACGCCTTGCACTACTTTCCATACTAGACGAACTATTTTGCATCGGGAACCGTATAATTATAAATAATGTGCTCTGGATAATGGTATAACTTCATTTACAAACTGTAGACGCAGCCTCACTCGTTTGGAGTATAATAAAGCCTGTGTATTGTAACTAATATGTATGTAGAGCTGTCTACACACCGAAACCCGCGGCGGATGGACCCGGCTTTAGAAGTTGCGAGCCGGACAATTTTCCCGGCGGCACGACAGTCGCGGCATGCAGTGTTCACAATTAGTGATTGCCACTATTACTTAAAAGTCGGCGGGCAACTGAAGAGCGAAAAGCCGGCGTGCCACGGGGTAGATCGCGCGGGCGCAAGCCGCCGCCAAGATCGTTAAAATCAGGCCGCCGGGCCTTGCCCGCCGGGTTCGTGCCGGCGGGCCCGGCGGCGGCTTCGGTGTGTGGAATTGCAAATCTTCGACCGGCAAAGGAATACTGAAAGACCGATTATATTGCTTTTAGTGATGATGCCGTTATACCGCCTATTGTAGCTACTCCATATTTGTTAAGTTTGTTTATTCTCTTGGTGTAAAATAAAGAACACACTTTGGAGGGGGATAAAAAAGCACCTTCATAAAATAAAATACTTTATTTAAGCCCACATATTATTTATGTGTTATGCTAATTGCAATAAAGTAATTCTAAATAAATAGTTCTTAAAATTAAGATTATTACCGACTGTAAATATATAAGATCGCGAAAATTTTATTCATCTACTTTATATTATTACAAATAGCAGGGTAAAAAAAGTAATTAAATAATCTAATGCGTGATAATAACATAACAATTTCGTATAAACTTATATGAGTACACATTCATTACATTATTCTAATTATCTTGAACGTTGGTGCACCAATAAAATTATATTTAATTTAATCGGATACAATTTTCTCCGATTAGTACGCTTTGTTGATTTTCAAAGATTAAGGACTACTGTTAATGTTAGTAACAGTTTACTACAACATTCCGGAAGCTGTATACAAAGCCTTATTTAATATGTGAAATATCACAATACTGCCAGCAATTTATAGAATAAGTAGGTAGTGAAAAGCACCAAATTGTTAATTATAAAGTAGGTATTATTGATACACAAAATACGCAAGAAAGACTTGTTACCTTGTGACTATTTACAACAAGACAAAATGTCTCTGAATTCAATGACTAGTTTAATATGCATTTTTTAGAATTTCTCTAAATTTATTTTTTACTAACATGACAGTTTTGTTTTACGTATTGATATATGAGATTGTATATAATTAATAAGAAACACAGAATTGCTGCGTGATAATGTATTGGCATATTATAAATAGCTCTCATCACTCCAGGTTGTTTATCACTGTTTAATTTTGACACATTCGTTAAGGTATTTTCAACAAAATAAGGTTCTGGTGTTACTTTTTCACGACGATAAAGAGTTTCTCCCTCGCGCTCGCTAGAGCTCTGTTTGTTTTCACTTGAACTTTGATCCAATATCGTCGTGAAATGTACTGCATTTTGTTCATGGCAGTCTTCCACATGGAAAACCTTTTCTGTATTTGCAATCGGGCCCGTTTTATCTCCTTCAATAATAACCGGTATTGGAGTAGACCGATCTTTGACTCCAGAACATATCTCTAAACTTTCTTGCAAATAACTGTCTATTTTAGTTAAGTGCTCTGAAATGAGGAGATTCGCCAGTGGGCTTGGGCCTCTCTTTATTGGTTCAAGAATATCAAGTCTGTTTGCAAGTTTGCCCTCAACATTGCACTCCGATTGTAAATTATCTTTTTCTAAAAACGTTTCCTTACATATCGAACTAACAAAAACGTCACGCGTCTCGGAGACTCTGCCCTCATTGAACGCTGGTTCCAAGCTATCTTTTTCAAATAACTTTTCCTTACAAACCGAACTTACAATTTTATAGCTCTGCAAATCTTCAAAATTGTCCTTGATATACTCAACAGGACTTTTTTGTCGGGCTCTGTAGATCTGAGATGGGGTTAGCAATCTCGGAGAATCAAGTTCTGGTGGCACGGGGGTGAATTTTACCGTGATAACATTTTCATTTGTAATCGTTTCTGTTTTAACGATGTCATCAACGTAGTTATTTCCGTTGGTAACCACGCTCGGAGAATCAGTGATGTCATGCCGTGACGACCTTTGAACTCGATCTACGGTCACCTTGCTGAGTAACTTGCCATCTGTACTTCTTATATCGGAAAACATTCCTCCATCAAAGTGGAGGGGTGTTTCCAACTTTCTTGTCCTTTGCGGTGAGGGCGAGTTTAGAGAGGACGTGTTTAGAGGAGGCGTGATGGGAGAAGGAGATACGGGGCGAAAAGTGGTAGTCGTGTAAACAGTGTCAGAGTTATACATTATGTGCTGAGGACTTCTAGCGGGCGTGTGTCTTACAAAAAGGTCGACCTCCCTTGGCGAAGAAACTCTGTCCTTCGAGGTTCTTTTTGCAAACCTGTAAATATAGAAAATAAATTAATTCACATCTCTTCAGTAACTATTATGAATGTATTTATTGATTCGTATTATTTGTTATAATCTTAACCTGGCTATTTGAATTACAATAGAAGTATCAATACTTGAATATCTTGATTTAAATATATCTCAAAAACAACTACAAACAAACAACAACACGAGTAACTATCAGTTAAAACATAATTAAATTATAGTAATTAAATACATAAAGTAGCCAAAACTACTCAAACCGTTTCATGAAAGCATTTCTACAAGCATATTATGTAAGGTTGATAACTACATGGATCAAAACACGCTATGATGAACTTCCTGAACTTTGGGAAGTTGAGTATATATTATAAAGTAGGTATATGTCTCAGTTATTAAACATACAGATATGATAATACAATTTTAATTAACGCACACACAAGGTCACGGTTATTGGTAAAGGGGCAGCAGACGGGCAGCGTATGACGAGCTTTGTATAAAGACGTGGGTAAATTAATTATTATTTGTTATGCTTCAGTAATTCTTGCTTCCTCATTTTCGAACTTAAAATCAGTTATTTTTTATGTATTTGAATTGTAATGTCAGTAACAGGTATTTTAAAGTAACAAATTTAACCGCTCAGGCCCGTGGCTCAATAACGTCATCTCTCAATCTCAAAAAAAACATTTTTATTCGATAACTACTTTCAAATCGCGCGCCGCGAGGGCTCCTATTCGGAGCCATTGGGGCTTTATCGGTTAATGGATTTCAAAGTTATAAATTTCTGGATATTTTGATGGAATGGTTACAGGGCAAATGCTATAATAAAATGAATCAGGTAACGCGCCTGAAATGAACAGATCAGTTCTAATATAGGAGTCAATAGCATCTCATGTAATTTATTAATTAGTGATGTACCTGAATGTCTCATCTTGATATTACATAGGCAGTGGTTTTACAAACATTAATATTGCAATGTAGGTACGCCAAATGAATACTATAGCGCATCATGATATTGGTCTATTTTATGTATTTAAAGAAGTATAAAAAATAAACTCATATTGCATTTAATAGGATGAACAGAAAATATTTTTTTAATAATATAAATCTAACAAGTAGTCATTCGTACAGCTTGTGTGTGTTGTGTGTAAGTGTATTTTAGTAGGAGACTCATCATACGCACCGTGCAGTTGAAGCACTGACTGTGGTAGTTATTGTTGAGCGCCTCGACCCACCTGTCGCCTGCTTCCACCGGGAAGCCGCAAGCGAAACATTTTGTCGTGAACAGGTCATTCCAATCTGAGAAATATAGTCACTTTGTAGTATCTTCTACCAGAAAGAATAAAAGTAAATAACAATTTTAAAATAAAAATATTCTTTGCATACCAGCTTCGCAATACGGCAAACCGTCTTCTAGGAAGAAGGGATTATTCCCAAACAGCTTTCCACAATAGACGCAGTTGAAGCATTCGGGATGGTAGTGCTTGCCGATAGCGTTTAAGCAATCCTGTAATTGTAATTGTTTAAATGAGATGAAACATTTTAACAGAAACAATACTTAAACATTGAAAAGGTGTTGTACTTACGCCCTTAATTTTAGCGTGGCACTTGTCGCAAGCAGGCGCGATGTACTGTTCGAAACAGAATTCACAATAGAGTTGGCCATTTTCTTCAACGAAACCGATGTCCTGAAGCGGACGCCTACACGTTGCGTTTACGCAAATGAAGTGCTCTGGACACCAGATGCGGCCCAAAGCCGTAATGAACGGTCCCCTGTCCAAAATACATTATTATTAGCCTTATAACAAACAGAAATTAGGGTTGAACTTGACGAAATTGAATTGAACAACCTATTTTTGAAAACAATCGGTTAATTTTGTTAAAAAAAAAACAACATTCGTGCTTGGGTTACAAAAAAATCACAATCGGTTCGATAAACTTACTTGAAGAACCTACAGTTTGTGGAATAATATTATGTTTCCATAAAATTACATTACCTCGTTATAGCTTTGTCACATATGTGGCATACAGGATAAAGTCCTTCTGCAACGTCTGCGCATTGTATTGTGCTCAAAGGACGAGCAATTATGTGCGAGTCCCTTCTACCATCATCGACTCTTGAATTTTTTTTTTGTCTACGTCTAACCACTACTTCTTCTTCTGTTTTTTGTTGTTGTTGCTTTTCATCGCTATCGGATAGGTTTTTTATTTCTTCAGTAAATGCGATGTTCACATAATCGTTACTTTGCTCATTGCCATTCGTGTTAGCTTTATTATTAGAAGTTTTTAATGTATAAAGTGAATTATTATACAATTGATCAGGAATTTCTTTGTTTTTGATGAGTTCGTCTTCTTGGTGTGTAGTTTGTGTATTCTTTGCGGTCTCAGCCTTAGCAGCGTGTTCAAACATATTAGTCTTATTCCAAATGTTTGTTTCGCATACATTGTTAACTTTATCGTTGGATTTAGTTAGATTGTTCATTGAATGATAGGAGCCAGTCTCTGATTTTTCAAATATTTTTCTTTTATTTAGAGTATTGGAATAAGTGTTGTCAAATTTGAATTCAGATTTTACATCATGATTTGCATTCGTACCAGTTGAGCCATTCATGCTGTTAAGAAAAGAAGATTTATCTATTCCAGTCTTTCGTAATGTTCCCATAAAATTGTTTTCCGTTTTGTCTTTATGCAAGTCTTCACTACTTGAGTTACCACTACCATTATGAAACTTTTCATTATTATTCATTAAACGCTCGTCCAAAATTAGACTAGCTTTTAGGGTTTTGGGCATAGTGTCATATTTCTTTTTGTCACCGTTAGTATTCAGCGAATGCCCAATTGGTGTACTGTGGACATTAAATGTAGGTATTGGAGAGTTTGGCAATGGTGGTGGTATCAAGATGGGCTTAGACATGGATTCCATTATTGGATGGTTATTTGGCAATGGTGGTGGTATCAAGATGTTGGGCTTAGACATGGATTCCATTGTTTGATGGTTATTTGGCAATGGTGGTGGTATCAAGATGTTGGGCTTAGACATGGATTCAATTGTTGGATGGTTATTTTTAATAGTGTCCTTGATTTTGTCTCCAATGCTCTGAATATTTTCATGTGTCTTATATCCTCTTTCTAAGGTTTTTATCAAATTGTTATCTACTGAAGGCAAATTATCTGTATTCATCGGGTGTTTGGTAACTACGGTGTCCTGAATTTTATCAGCCATTGACTGAATGTGGTCAGCCGGTTTAATTTTTCTTTGAATGCCAATTTCATAGCCATTCAAAGCCATTTTCGCCATCTTTCTAATAAGCCTTTCTTCTGCTGGACTTTTGTATTCAGTTCTGTGTGGACTGCTTGTAGACAGCGGTTCGTTAGCTGTTAGAAAATCAAAACAGACACATATACAAACAAGTTAAAAGCAGTTATTATATGATAAGTTAGTGCAAAACTAAAGTAAGTTTCTTTATACGAAATTACGAACACACAAATGAGTATTTTCAAAAATACTGTATTGTACATTTTTATATAAAGTCATACAAAAATCACGCATGTTTTAAAACGTTACATTCATGCAACACCCAAAACAGTAACACATTCTTTTACGTTTCAATCACCTAATATTCCCATTACAGGAACCACATAGTGGCACACGGGAGCCGGGCAGCGCAGCTTTATTCAAAACTCCCCTTCCACGTTTTGGGGCAGATGACACACCAAAAGTTTTGCCACGAGCGGCAGCTCCTACACTCGAACCTGTCGATGGGGTAGGATCACACACTGGACCTTGGTTAGCACCAGAAATCGAAGGCTTTGGATCGTAATTGTCTATTGTTCTACTGGCGGAGGGCATATTTTGATTAGTAAGGTTAAGAGATGAACTCTGTTGTGTTGATGGCAAACTCATCATAGGAGTTGGAAAAACTTGTTTTGGGTTAATATTAGAAGGCCGAATGTTACAGTCCATATTTTGCTCGTATGCCCCTGCAAATGATGAACCTCCCTTTCTGATCTCCACAACTTTGGCAGATTGCGTTCTTTCGAATTCTTCAAAAGTTTTTCTGGTAGTTTGAACGGTGGTATTGCCCTGTTCGACAACATTTTGAGACTGCAATTGTCTCTGACCGTAATTTTCTTGGACAACAGAATCTTCTTTATATTTCATATCGCCCTTTGTGTAATTTTCGCTTTTGTATCCGACATTTGAATACCTTTGCTCTTTGACAACTGACGGTTGAGTTGATCCCCAGTTTTTACTACCGCTTGTATTATATATTTCTGCAGCAGTCTGGAAATCTCTTTGATCCCTTTCATGTTGCTTTCGCAAGTTTGCAGCGTCTTGTGGAGTAAATGAGTCCATTGAATAATTTTGTGGCATAGATTCTTTAATACGTGGGGCATGTGCTTTTAAGGGGTTAGGAGGAGGACCTTGAGCAGGAGACCGGGATCGGTTAGGTTTCGGTGTTGGGGACCTGCTAGCTTCGCGACTAGACGGCTCATATAAGTGAGTCTCCGGGGCTGTATGCTCTACTGTTACTAAGTTCATCTGGTAGTGGGGTATTATGGGCGCTGGTTTGTTAATTAAACTAGGTGTGGTTGGGCGACTGCGTGACGGTGATACTCTCATTAAGTTCTCATCTGCTGTTACTGGTTGAAATGTCATAGTGATTGGAGTATCTTTATGAAACTGTACAGGAGGCTGTTGAACTGGTGTTTTTATTTGTGGAAACTTTGGTGTCGGTACTTGAGGAGTTTGATAAGATGTATAGGATGGATTGGGTTCAAGAGATTTTTCTTTTGACTTTCTTGGTGGTCCAGTTGACGGTGTAACTGGTCTTTGCAGAACTGCTGGTGCATTATACATATCTGGAGAAATTCCTCTTTGTGACGGTAGTTGCTCGAAATTTCTCTGGTAGGGTGGAATACTGTCGGGTTTATGTAGTCCAGATTTAGATCTCACTGCAGTTGAAGTAAGACATTCTTTTTTGTCTAATTGTTCAAAATAATTTTGGGCGGTTTTCACAGATGAATAACCTTGAGACGCCATACTGGTTGAAAGGGAAGATTGCTGCATCATCATTGACTCTGAAAATGTGGTCTCTTGCTTTGTTTTGGTAGCCTGTGTGAAACTGGTTTTCAATTCATTGCTAATGGGAGGAAAGTTTGTTAGCTTACAAAATTCTTCCGGCTGTGGTGGTGGAAATACTTGTTTAGGGACACGTCTAAATGCAGATATTTCTGAAGATGACTGCAATTTACATGTATTTTGCATAGCTGCAAATTCAGAATGCAGTTGATCAGTCATTTGAGTTAATGTTTGTGTGGCAATGGGCTTCACTATATCAGATAAATTTGTTTCAGTCACATGTGTTGTACTTGTCATATATTGATTTGATTGAGTAGTACTAATAGTGCCAAAAGGACTGTAAGGCCTATCCGGAGCAATAGTTAAAGCATCTCTTAGTGACCCTCTGCTTATTGATTGATTTTGATCATAAGAAACTCTTCCTATTGATTGATTTTGATCGTATGACCCTCTTCCCATTGATTGATTTTGATCATATGACCCTCTTCCCATTGATTGACTTTGATCATATGACATTTTCCCCATTGATTGATTTTGGTCATATGATCCTCTTTGATTTTGATCATATGCCCCACTTCCTATAGGTTGATTCTGTTCATGTGGCTCTCTCCCCATTGATTGATTTTGACCAAATGTCGAAACAGGTGTGAACGGCCTATCAGGTGCTATTGTTAAAGCATCTATTAAAGGTGAGGATGTTACTTCGCGCGGGGAGGGCTCTTTCGGTTCAATAATTATTTTAAAATCAGGTGGGATGTACGGTTTTGTTTCTTCAGGCATTGGTACAGGAGGTGCAACTTTTTCAGGAGGATTATACGTCTTTATAGGTGGTATTGGCGAAACGGGACGCTTTTCTTGTAAGAACATTGGAGACTGTTGCGCTGGTAACTGCATACTCTTTACTTCGGTAGTCTCTTTTAACTCGGAACTTTTTTTAACATTTTGTTGAATCAATTTTTCGTCAACAGTTGTAATACTAATAGGCGGGGTTGGGCTAGGCAAAGGTGAGTATGGGCGATCCGGTGCGGTTGTGAGTGCATCTACCATGGATCCTTTAATATTTTGATTATTTGGATCGTGATTCGTGTTTGTTGGTAATGTCACCATTGTGGCAATCTCCCCATTTAGATTGATTGTTTCAGTCAATTTCATTTCTGTTTCCGTTTTTGTTTTAGTCTGAGTGTCAAGTGACACATCTTCTTGCTTTATCATGACTTCCTCGTTTTTCATTTGGATGGCTGCCTTATTGTCAACTTTATGCTTTTCAGAGCCTTTGTTTTTAGGTGCTTGCATAGCATTACCTTTATCACATTCAATGTTCTTATCGGTTGTTTGAAAGACTTGCGCTTTATCTTGTACTTTTGGAGATTCCAATACATTGATGGATTGTGCTTCTGTAGCTGATTTTAATTGGATATTTTCTTTTGATTGAATCATTTGTACTTTATTGATGTTTTCAATGGCATCCGCGGGATTTTCAAATGACTTTGATGGACATGTTTGTGTTTTATAAACAGTTGTACTCTTGCATTCAGAAGATTCTTGAGAGAAAGACTGGATAGTTCGACTAGTTGAGTCCTGCATCACTTGTGATTGTTTGCTTTGCATAACAGATTCAGATTTAGACGTTGCTGTCATAGAAGACATAGCAGCAGAGGCATACGAAACGCTGGAAGAAAATTCATCTTTTTGTTTTGAGGACGCTAGAAATTGTTCCATAGATTGTTGTTGAGCATCCGCAATCTTTGAATCGGGATTAATTTTGTTTACCGCACGCGACATTTGTTCTGTGACACACGCGGGGACCGCGGGTTTCACGCTTGGTTCATATTTTGGCAGTTCATCATCAGAGGGGTTTACAGTTGGGGGCCACACAATACTTTTTACATTTTGTGCTGTTATTCAATTACAGTTTTAGAGAGGTTATTGAAGGAGAGAAAATAGATGAAAGTAAATATTAGTAAAATTGAAGAAGCCACTTAAAGTAGATTGGTGTAATCTAATAAACTAATAAAAACAGTTTAAAAAAGCCAGAAAGTTAAAGATTGATTTGATAGTACTATTATTTCATTAAATGACGCATTACAGACAGTGCCAGGGCAGTAGTTATTTTAATGCAGCGGCTGCTATTGATATCGGCTTCCCGCGTCGGGCATTCACACTATGTTTGTATATTATATACAAAATTATTATAAATTAATAGCTAAAAGAAGCTGTACTCCACCTAATTATAAATTACCTTTAAAAAGGGAAACTGGGGTCTCTGTCGAAAATAAATAATTGCCTTAAATTACTTAATCCAAATTGGTTCACAGTATACATAGTCTTTTGAAGTAATACATAATATTTTTCTACTAGTAATAAATTGAATACTATATTCTATATCACGATGAGTTTGAACAACTTTGCTATTTTACTGTAAATATAACAATAAATAGTAAACTGACTAGATGAAGATTTCCATAAAAAAAATCATTATAGTAGGTAAAGATGTCCCAGGTAAACACCATCGGCAAGATTAAATGGTTTTAAGACCTTGGACTTTCCTTAATATCTTTTGAAACATGAAAATCTTTCAATAATTGCATTTCTGGTTATGCATATTTTGTTTTGTAGGTATTACTTATTATATTTATGAATTTTTTTGTCTAAATACTTGATCAATATAAATGTATAAAAAGTATAAAAAATAAATAATGTAAATATTACATAAAAATAGCATTTTGTCAAAGTTAGGTACATCGTAATGTTATTATGAATTATCCTGCTTACAGATATTTTATCCTGTTTTCATACTTAAATCCATAATTTAATATCCAAAACTTTCACAATTTAGTCTCACAAAATGAGTAGATAGCTTGTAGTTATTTATTGGATTAACTAGTAGTAGGTATATAAAGTTCTAGCTACAGAAATTGTCAATAAAACTTAGCAAGTAAATGAAGCGTTAAATAAAAGAATAATAGACTTAGTTGTGATAGTTTTAGAAACGTACTTTTTGTAGTACGGCTAAGATTATACGGCAAAAGTAACTCTCTTACTGGGCGCGTAGGGTGCCGCTTGTTGTGGAGCGGAGATAGGAGCCGGCGCAGGCGCAGTTACTGGCCGCGCTGGTGACATCGGGGCCGAACGAGGCGACAACGATGGCGAGTACGCCGACCCGATAGATGAGCCGAACGGCTTCGGGCCCGACAAGTTGCTTGATGGCTGCCGAAAACATATTTATCGTTTGATTAGCAAAGAATGACGCGTAAACCGTGATACCAGATAATTGAAACATAGTTGAAATACTTACGCTAAATAGCGATGACGATCCGTTCGTGTAGTTGTTGGTCGCCAGCGGCGGAAGCGGCGTTGAGTATGTGTTGGTAGGGATCCGGCTACCACTGCAAATTAAAATCGTTGGATGAAAGTTGTACCTACTTATTTTGAAGAAGAAATGCTTCGCCGATTCCACATAAATTAAGATAAGGGCAGAAAGATGATGATGGATGACCTATTATGATAAAAACAAATTATTAATGTAGTAATCAGATGAATCGAAAGCAGATCTATAAAATATGGAACAGAATCAAAAAGACTGCATGGTGGATGAAAAAGAAAAACAAGGTAAACTCACGGAGGCACGGTAACAGGTTCAAGGTTGGGCGCAGGCGGGTTGTTGCGTGCAACGAGCTTAGCGTGGATGTCGCAGTAAAGCTTCCCGTTCAGGTTGTAGTAGCCCTGGTTCTTGAGCGAAGAGCCGCAAGTTGAGCACTTGAAGCACTCCACGTGCAGGTTCTTGTCCTTTATGCGCACGAACACGCCGCTAGTACATACAAGCACTCGTCAGTACACAGCTGGGCACAAACGCACCAATCATTATGGATGATGCATTCTAAGTATTTTAACAAAAGCATGAAGATCAAAATGTCATAGGTACTTAAATATTTGTTTCAATACAATTCTTATTGGAATATATACACATGTAAAAAATATACATTGAATTTCTATACTTTGTTACTTGCTACAGACATGCTCACCGACTTGCTCGTGCTTATCCACCAATCTGCTACGCAAAATTACATGGTGCTCATCAAAATAATATGGACAGCGAAGTGAGGACATGCTGAGTGAAGATTTATAGTGGCGTTGACACATTATTTCATTCTGCCTAACTACTAAAGTATGAAAGTAGGTATAGATGAAGACAATTAATTAATGAATAATGAATTGAGCTTTTTAGCACAAATATCGTGACGAGAACAGAATAATGAAATGGAAAGTAGTCGTTTCGTTAAAACACGATATGTGTACTAACTTACATGTCACGTCTCCCTGCGATGTCGTTTCAATATTTACGACAAACAAAAAGGGAGGAGTCGCAACACGAAGGAATCACATCGAATTATTGTAATCTACACGAATAGAGCTAGTGCACAGGTCGACACGGTCGCAAACACGTCAAGACATTCTGTGGGACGTCGCTTACATAATGTAGCGATTACAGTCGGAGCAATAGGGGGTGTCGTTGACGACGGGGAGCACGTCGCGCGGCTGCGGGAGTGCGGGCGCGCCCAGCGCGATTCGGCCGTCTGGGAGGACCTCGTGGCAGCCCATGGGAATGCTGGGTCGGTGCGGTGGCTCCGGCGCCAGCTGCTCTTGCGGCGTCTGCGTGCCCGTGCACACGCGCGCCACTGGCGGCGCCGGCTGCGGCGTGCCGGCAACGCGCGGCGTGCGCGAGCGCGAGCGGTGCGTGCGGTGCAGGCTGCACGGCGTGCCTGCGCGTGCCACGCTCGCTCGCGAGTAAAAGTGAGAAGGCTCTGCTGGCCCGCAATATCGGGTTATTTTTATTCGCAACTCGATCACATAACTTACCAGGTTACCCGAGATTTCGGTGTTCGGGAAATTAATCGCGAATCCTAATTAGAACTGGGCACAAAAATACATTTCGTGTCGAAACCTAACTCCACACCCTAAGCTGTCAGAACCCTATTCGCAATATCAAATTTGGCTTGCGATATGTGCTACCGTGTCGGCCCGCGCGCATCATCCGACTTACGTGATGAGTCTTTCGCACTCCTCGCAAATGTTCTGTCCGGGGGGCAAGCCTCCGGTATTGAGCGGCGCGTCAGGGCGCGTGACGGGCGCCGTCACGTGGCGCAGGCCGCTCACCGGCGCAGCCGGGGCGGCTGGCGGACCCACCACTGGTTCGACTACTATGCCAATTCAGAGTTTCATTAATTTCGACATGTTCTACTTTCATCGTTAAAGTTTGTTGGATTCATGTAACCTTTAATATTATTTTTGCAAATTACTTAAACGAATTTACAAAGGACTACAAAATTGTTTTGAAACAAATTACTTTACCAATTAATTTTTTTGTCAGACTACCTATTTTCATATAAATATTTTCTTATGATATGCTGTCTATTTTATGTATTTCCAAAATAGTTTCCCGTGTTACCCGATCAACGTGTTGGTGCATTGCTCATCCGTAACTCAATTTTAAGTTACATTCTGTCCCTGTCCCTTGTGGTTTAATTCTCTTTGATTGCAGGCGTAGCGACAAAAAAACCATAAAACGCGTCTGAAATTTAAGTATCGTTTGAGAATTTAGAAGCTGTAATAATATAATAAAAATAATTATTCTTTATACCTGGCTCGGGGTCGTTCTGTTCTTCTTGCAGAACCTTGAAAACGGCGCTTTTCTCAGCGTCGTAAGTCTTCTCATTCTTCTTAAAGTTCACTCTGTCAATCACACGATAACTTTATTATTCAAATATCTTAACAACATGTTTTGGTACT
Organism: Atethmia centrago; assembly: GCA_905333075.3. Classification (NCBI taxonomy): domain Eukaryota; kingdom Metazoa; phylum Arthropoda; class Insecta; order Lepidoptera; family Noctuidae; genus Atethmia; species Atethmia centrago. The sequence goes on along the minus strand of HG995374.1, from coordinate 19,502,780 downwards.
TAGCTATGCCTAAGTACTTGTTCATTGATCAATTGTTATCAGTCAACTGAAAGATTAGAACATAAGTTAGAACGTTATCAAATATATCATTCTGAAAGTTGCAAAAGTGGGACGGGACATCCGGGGACAAAATTTAAATGCTGTGATTTTAAAACATAAGTGCAAGTCTCATTTTGGAGCAATTTCTCAATTTACGCATTCATAAGTAGCGAGCTAACTCACTGAATCCTCTTTCTGATTCCTTATCTTTTCTTAAGTTGTATATGTCTGTAGCCAAGTCAATATACCAACATAATTTAAGTTATACTAACTTTATGGGTAATGATAAATTAAAGATGAAAAAATAAAATAATTTTAACGTTAAGATGCACTGCGTATAGCATTGAAGAGGACAGTTTAGAAATGGTTCTTGGTGTTGTAGAGTTGGTATCTTAACTTTAGCAGCAAACTTTGAGTGCGTTTAAATGTGTAAAGTCTTACCCGAGCACGCCTCCCGCAAGGACTTCAGTCTGCGCCGAGAGAGTCTCTGCGATCGTTTTGTCGCTGTACATGTTGACTGGAGTGTTATACTGTTTGTTCACTATGCTCTTCATCGAGTCGTTGCCGTTCATCTACAACCAAAATATTGATTAGGTTTAGGCTTAAATTATTATCAGCAGCAGCAGCTAAATATAATGTTATATTAGTTCTATTTCCGCTCCTGATCATCATTCGTCTTCCTGCCCTTATCCCATTTTATCTGATATAAGCGGAGTAGGTACTTTTTCTTTTATAAGTACTACCTACTATTAGAAGTCATCTCAGTGTTGAATTCTTCCTAGACATATCATCTAATCTTTACTTTCGTCGTGTCTCTCTTCTTTCTTATTGCTACGATCCAAGTTCTAACTGTGGGTAAATTGTAAGTTGATTATGTGTAAACAGTAGACTGTTGCTGATACTTACGTAACCAAAAGGCTTGGCGACATTATTGTGACCAGAGCCGAAGGCGCGGGAGGGTTGCGGTGTGGCCTTGAGAGAGGTGTTGGTGACGAGGGTCGGGGTGCCGCCAATAGATCTCGAACCAGGCCTTGGCAGGCTACCGGTTGGAGTCACGGCAGGTCGCCAAGTGCCACCGCCACTAGGAGAAAAATAAACAAGGAATTATTGAGCGATATTTAAAAAATGTTAAGTATACATATGTATAATGGCAAGTTCTTGAGCGCGCTCAGACTGATAATGAAGAAAGCTACAAAATTGAAGGTTTACCGTTGTACGGTGAGCTCAAGGTTACCCCCAGCTGCGCGGATGGCGTCCTGCGCCTCCTGGTGTCTTAGCAGATATACGTCTGTGGTGTTGACGCGGATCAGCGCGTCGCCCGCTTGCAGACCAGCGCGCTCGGCTGCGCTGCCACCGTTCACCTGAACGACAAGAGGAAAACAAAATGAGATACTCTGCGCCTCAAATAACAAGAGCTGACGAGTAATAAGAAAAAGCTGTCTGCTACTTTCTCAAACTTTATTTGGAATTTGGATCACCTTTGGCTGGTTTTCATTAGTTTCCAGTCATCATTTTATTTTACCGTCTTCGTTGTTTACGTGTCAATATTATTGGATCACCAATGCGGTCAATCTTTTACACGGAAAATGTGTTAATAGCTATTCTAATATTGTCCCAACCAATTTGTTAACATTATTTTAATACGTAACTTGTAGTGGAATGGAATTAACCGTTTTCATGTGCAAACAAAGTCACGTTTTACGAGACGAAATAGTTTGACCCTGATTCCTAGGACGAATATTTCAATACCTAATGTTTGCGTAGTACATACTTACCTACTGTATTTATGTAAGTCTACGTACATATAGGTATAGTAGGTAACGTATAGTATATCGAATGAGCGGGGTGCGGAAGGAAGCTGTGATGATGACGTCAACATGAGATCAGCGCAAGCGTGGCTTGTCTGGATGGTTTTGTAAAATAAATGGCAACTTTTTGCATTTACCTCCAAAAAAAACCTGTCGTATTTATTTTATTTTATTTATTCAACAGTACACACATAAACAGACAAGAATAAATAAACAGAAAAATACGTACAAAGGTAATGCTTATTTCTTAAGAAATCTCTTCCAACGTACCTGCGATAAAGAGATGTAGATACCGTGTGAAAGAGTAGAAGAGAAATCAAAATACATAAAAACAAAAGAAACTAATTTAAATATAAACATACAATAAGAGAATATACTTACATACATACAGACTTCTAAAACAAAATATATATCACTAAAATACTTATATATGTATAATTAGTAGTAGGTATAAAATAATAAATACATATTATGCAACTATGGCAAAGTGGTAAGATACCTAAGTCCCTAGTAGGGACTTACTTTGTAAAATGTTACACCTAAGTGGAATTTTATAATGTTGGTACTTACTTATATATTTACAAAAAAGCTGTTCGGCTGAATGCCAACTTGGCGCGTTTGTATTTTGCCAGTTTTAATGAAAACACTATAAACTACGTAGTTTTTTTTCACCGAATCACATTTTTTTACCTAATTAACCGTCTAAGATTATTGTTTCGTTTTATTTTAACTTTTAAAAGAAGGCCTCCCTTTCTACAGGGTGACATTGAAAACATGCGACAAATCGAAATGGGAGATTGTACTCATCATTATGAACAACTTTTACTAAGGGACCAAAGATACAATCCCAAAAAAAAACTGCTGTCCCCTACATTTATGTTCGCAATACCTCATCAAAATGTAGGAAAAGCAGATTTTTTTTTTGGGATTACAGCTTTGGTCCCTTAGTAAAAGTTGTTAATAATGATGTATACAATGTCCCATTTCAGTTTGTCGCAAGTTTTCAATTTCAACCTGTATACCTACCTAGTTTAATGTTTGCAAAATAACTTGAAATGATGTGTGATAGAATGTGGTTAACCTTAGACCTAAACAAAAAATGTCATAAGTATGAAAAACACAAACATTGATTTGTTGAATTTCTACTATTGGTAGTTTGGTACTTCGGTAGGTACGTCTCGCTTGCGTGCAAAGATTTATTAATTTATTACTTAGCTGCTTTATAACATTTACCTAGTTTTGTGAGCCGAATATGCGTGGCACAGTTTGACCAATGTCAAGTGTATAAATAACTGCATACAACTAGTCTAAATTCCAGCTCGGCTATGTTTATAAATTCCAGAGAAATTGAGTACATAAGAGATAACCAATACTAGTTAGTAGGTACAGTCGCCAGCACATCATGTTACCACAGACTGTCAAATTTCTCCAAATGATTTTAAACCTTAAAATGTTGATAGTTAAGTTCAAAATCAAATGAGAAACTTTACAGTTTTTGGTAACTTTATGTACTAGCGACTGTATAATAGCCACTTAGAGTATTTACGGAAATATATCGAACTAAATAGAACTTATTTAAATGTCGTCTCGTCGTTGGCAGTCGAAGAAAAAATAATGGTACCTAAGTAGTTACTAAAATTACCTACGTAGGTAGTCTATATCTGCTCACTGTTGAGTCGTAGAAAACAAATTAATCATAAGGCAACAATTCGATGAACAAATGAGCACTTTGAAAATTTTAACTACGCTATTAATTATTCACCACTCGAAACAAATGTGTAATTAATGGAACACCGTGACAGCTGTTAATGTTATTTACTATCTGTCAGTAGGTACCGATGGCAATACCTAAATTAGGCAATAGATACTACACCACTTGTTCTGTGAGTGTTGATGACGCAAAACTGTTTTGAAACTTAAAAACCATGGTAATAAATCGGTAGATTACCTAACCATGCATGTATGAGTATGACTCATCAAACTGCACTCACTGGCTTATCTTTTATAGAGTATTTTAACTGCTAAGGTAGGACCTTAAGAAAGAACATCGGTGATACTGTATTGCTCATGTTCTGTATGATACATACTACTTAACCTTAACCGCTGGACATAGGGCACACAAGGCGTGTAATAAAAATGCACCAAAAGTGCATTTTCTAGAAGTGCCCAAGAAAGACATGACATGAGACTCACACGCCCAGTCTACATAATCTACCATTTTTCTACCATATTACAGAACCTTACTCAAGCATTATTTAAAAAAAAAAACTAGTTTCAACCAATCGCTTAATAATAAAAGAGTTTCAAGTAATGCTTGAGTTTTGAGTGAGGTTCGCCTTAGTTTACTCTATTAAGCTGCATAATTTGGTGCACCACAAGAAAAACGTTTCATAATTTGTAAAATATTGTATTTTTTTTTATTTTATAAGTATTGACTTAAATGGTATGTAAATCTAATTTTTAAAACCAACGCATACCTACCGTTTTTTTGCGTCGATAAAGAGTCGATTAATGACACAACTCACTGTCACGATAAATACTGACTGACACGAATTACGATTCACAATCATTCACGTAGAAACCACAACAACAACTGGCAAAAAGTGACACATCGCAACATATTATATTAGTTGTCAAGACATTTTACAATTAACCTTTCCCTTCCCTCCCTCCCCCCTCAAGCGTCAGGCATGTTTACTTCCGCTTCGTTCACTACCGGTAATTGGTAACTTGACCCTTCCTGCCAAAGAATTAATTTTATAGATCTGCTACATACATGACGATGCCCAGACACATGCCTTGCAATAATTTGCGCGCGCAAAAACTGACATTCCGAGAGGGTCGCTAGCCAGGTGGAACGTGGAACTGCATACCACCTTGCCATTGTCCGGCCTATATATTTTTTCTTTTGTAGTTTCGTAACGTATTTGTGTGTAATCATTATGTCAATTTATGTCATCTGAATATTTATTTTATCTATATAAAATATGTATATATTTTTGCCTGTAGGGGGGGATCCCTGGTGTCCTGAAATACAAGTCACGGCTTAGTTTAGGCACCAGTCTCCCACAAATGTACATTGCCCTACATCATAATAATATTTTTTCCATTTGTAAGTTTTAGTTAATAGGTGTTATTTGTGGAAGAAAAATAAACATTTTTATTATTTATTATTATTATTATTATATGAGAGGAGTGGTGGCCCAGTGGTAACGGCCGTGACTTACGAGTTTGTAGGTCGTAGGTTCGAACCCAGACAGCCACTTTACTTTGTGTAAATTATTTCATCACCACTGCTCCCAAAACGGTGAAGGAAAACATCGTGAGGAAACCGGCATGTCCTAAAACCCGAAAATTCGAGAGACATGTGACATCTACCAACCCGCACTGGGCCCGCGTGGTAGATTACGGCCCACTTCCTCACAAAAAGAGGAGGCCTGTGTCCCAGCAGTGGGAACATTATAGGCAGATTATAATATAAAATTAATATTCAGATAGGTAGTAGGTAGGTAGATAAGTTAGTAGGTATGTTGATGTAAAGCGAGACGTTGCTTTGATTTTTTCTTTTTCCTGGAGTAATATGAAGTAGGTACCTACATAGTTCTCTGGTTTTTTGTCATCCGAGTCTAAGGATATTCACAAGTGACCATTCTTAGGTTTGGAGCTTTAGTAGCATACATGCACACGTGCAGCCTATGAGTGTCCTCAGAACGGCCGCGGCGCCGCACGCGCGCCTCCCATATACAGGAGTACAAGAACAAGAAATTAAATGCAACTCCGCCGCCCCGGCCCCGGTCGAGGCCACGTCGTATTATGTTTTCTTTATTGTCTTCCATTCTTCTCTCGAAATACGCAGCCGGTGAACACCACGACTTGCACGATTATCATATTTATCATTCATCCTTTAATTTTTTTGGCTAGCGAGCTTTTTAGCGATTCTCATTGAAACTATACTTAGATGTTAGAGGTCAACCTTTTAGGAAACCGTATTTGTTTAAGGATTCCAAGGACATTTCCTCAATCCGTACAAGTTTGCACTCTCTAGCTAGGGCGAACTTATTGAAGCCTGCGATAGTTGGAGATTAAGAGTAGCTAGGTATGTAGTAGTATTTGTTTGCAAAATTTTCTCTTCTGAAAATATTATGATGGCAGTTGCCCAAGTTTTAACAACCGACGTGTTAACCTGTCCGTCACCTAAGACACCTACTCACCTCTAATATCTTCATTGCACATGACACTTCAACATCTAAAATAAGCAGTGTGTCAAGCAAAATACTGATGCGATGCCGATGCCGAGACGACGGTAATTTATTTATTGGTATTAGTCCTTGTTATTGTGTTGAGGGACTGGCTAAATAAAAACAGCCGCACGAGTCAATCGATCAGGTTAAGCTACTTTTGCCGCGGTTGGTCCGTGGATGGGTGACCATCTTTACATACCAAGACCCCTCCGTGCCTCGGAAAGCACGTTAAGCCGTTGGTCCCGGCTGTCATTCGTGGATCTTTGACATTTGTCGTTACGGGTCGTCAGAAGCCCGAAAGTCTGACAACCAGTCTTACCAAGAGGTATCGTGTTACCCAGTAACTGGGTTGTGGAGGTCAGATAGGCAGTCGCTCCATGTAAAATAAGTACTGGTATTCAGCTGCATCCGGTTAGACTGGAAGCCGACCCCAACGTAGTTGGGAAAAGGCTAGGCAGATGATGAGTCCTTGTTATTGAAATTGGCTTTATACATTATCGGTTAGGTCTGTATCATCTTGTCATCTACTTACTTATATGTATTCTAAGAACAACAACGTATCTATCCATTAGAGTCCTATTTGAAGGCATACGGTATTTATCACTAGAAACCAGTGTGGTGTGTAATTAGAATAGACAAATAGCGATAATCCACAGAAGGCGTTGTTGTCGTTGGTCGCCGTTCCAATTTCAAAACAAATCCCTGCCAGTACGTGACTCAGATTGTGTTCCATATAAACGTCAGAACCCGAATAGTTACGCAACAACCAATGGCCAGCAAGCTCTACTCGATTCCGGTTAATAAGAGTGAAACTGGTACGTGGCCGTGGACATAAACACATCAGCAAAAAATAGGGTTTGCTGCCTTAGAAATAGTCTTCATATATACAGTACAGACGTTGCTCTAGAATGCACCACGATTTTAAACAATTCAAACATCAAACAAAGCTATCATATTCCAGATTTATGTTCACAGCCGTTCCTAATTAGGTTGAGCATTTAGACAATAGCTTTACGAGCTTTTGTTACAACTGTATTAGGCTTATTATATATTATATTATCTATAAAACTACCTTACCAAAATAATTTTAATAAGGTGCAAAGACCTATAAAACCTTAGCCACCGCTTGATTTGACATGCAATTTAACTTGAAACTTCTGTTAGAATAGGATTATCTTTCACAATCTCCAGAGAAGCCTTTAAAGTTCATTGCGAAGTACCCACAAAACCTTAATTTAACAATGCATATCCAATTTCTGCTTTAATACACGAAGGCCAAAACGGGGATACCCGTATAATTTTCTTTCTTTGTGCTCAAGCATAAACAAATACAGGAAAACAAATAATAAACGTTACACGGTTTAACTTTTATGACCGGTTTAAAAGGATGGAGGTCAAAAATTATTTTTAACTTTGCTTATAACGAATATGCACGTATTACAATAAACACGGTAACTGAAAATCTTTTATTGTTTGGAAGCACCCACCATTATGTAAGTACGGTCATAATATATGTAAATTATGGGTAGTGAAACTGTGCGAACCTGCGAAGAACTATAACAATTTCAGAATCCAGACCAAGGTTTGGTTACTAAGCATAGGTAGCATAGGTAACATCGATTCTCAAATATTGTTTGAAATAACTAATAATTAATCAAAGTATTATTAACGAACAAGAACCATTAACCAAATTACAAGCATGGCACTCATTAGGTAAAATTGGTCAAACGAAGAGGTTTTAATTTTAAATCATAATCAAATATTGTAAATTGACATAATACCAGTTCAATAAACCGTCGTACATGATTTGCTTGACGTCTGTTTAGCTAAACACAATCACGGAACACGATAAAAATAACGTATGAACATGAAGAAGTACCGTTGGCATCAGGCAGACCAATACCATCGTTTGCTATCTACTATTGACATTGCTAAACGTCATACCGATTCGGCCAAACGGTTCATGGCGAAGATAAAAAATAATCAACAGCGATCCACTCTTTGCGATAATATGTTCTATAATGAATAATGGGGATATGCATTGATCTTTCCCATGATCTTTTAATTTTGTACTTTTATCTATGTCAATAAAGTTTTCGCCAATTTGCCTTAGTTGGATCGCTAATACTAATTCTATCCTCATTGCTAAACAATATTTTTGATAGCCTGTTATCCCCACAGCTGGGCAAAAGCTTCCCCAAAACAACTTAGCGTCAAAATTAAGGTTACCTTTTTTAGGGTTCAGCCAGCTAAACGGTTGTTTATGGATATGTGAAAAAAATCATGTCAGTAATACATTTAATGAAATTAAAAGGAAAACTATCACAGCTAAGTAGGCTTTACAAGGTAACGGGTAATAATCGAACAACTTAAATTTGCAGTTGGAGAATTAACCGTGGCGTATATCGATGTATGGGAGAACGTGTTTTCAACTACAATGTTAAGTTTGTTATTGGGATAAATTCATCCCAACTTCCCAATTACGGAACACTTCATTGTGTGTGGTCCGACACGCACTTGGCCGGTTTTTTTTTAATAATAACCCAGACATGATGTACGAAACGGCATACCTATCTACATACGTATGGGTTCAATAACATTTCATATTTCACTTCCATGTGGGCTAGGCTAATATTTTAATCGCGATTCTTTATGGTTTAATCATTCCATTCGTTTACAGTGCTATTGTTCAGAGAATATTACAATAATTATTAATCACAGTTCAGTTTCATATAACGGATTTGAATGACTGCACTAGCACTTGCTACTGTTGACTGCAATAATTAGGTAGGTACTCCTCGGTAAAAGATCATTTCAAACGTGAAGGCAACCATTCAAAATTTTGTGAAACACATACACAAGTGTTTTAGGATTAATTCCAATATTTTTTGTTACTTAGTGACGAGTGTCAAACAAGCCCCAACGGGGTCAGCTAACAGTTAATGAGTTGGTAAAAGCTCCTTTAGGTAACTAATCGTGCATTAACAATGTATCTTGCTTGTACTGATAAATACATAAGTAACTAACCAGTTTCGTTATTTAAACACATTGATAAATTGGATCCCTATACCAAATTAAAAAATCCTATTTTAATGCATCGGCACGTGGGTTTCTCTTTCTCCTCACATGAATGTACTTATTGTAAGCTTACTTCAGCAGGTTTATTGGCTCTCTTTATGTAGCTAAATAGACGCATGAATCGATCATAAAGACTAATAAATAAAATGTGTTTGATATTCTGCCATCGTCTAAAAATAGGATGAATTCAAATGCACATCTATAATAACAGGAAACCGATGTAGGACAACGCTGATGTGGTTACGTAAGGGAGTTAAAATTGTTAACCAATTAAAAAGATTGTTAAGTTAGTGGTGCCGATTCCCTTGTTCACAAACTAAACTAAATTTTAGTTCAGTGCATCTTTTTCTTTCTATTTCATTAAGAAAAGGACAGAAGATAAATTTTGGTTTGGTCCTGTCAAATTAAACAGCGCTTGACGTAAATAGACGTAATTTTATTAAGCAAGTTTTTAATCACGTCTAAACTTGTATGGAATAGTGACAGGTGCTGATTAATTTGACAGGACTAAACTAAAATTTATCTTCTGTCCTTTTCTTAATGAAATAGAAAGAAAAAGATGCACTGAACTTATATTTAGTTTAGTTTGTGAACAAGGGAATCGGCACCATTATTTAGTATACTTTTTATTTTTAAGAGCACTTGTATAATTTGAATTTGTATGTCTATTCTTAAAGAAACCGTCGTCGGGTGTCGCCCTGGTTATCGTCTTCGTCGGCGCTCGCTGCCCGTCCGACACACGCGTGGGTGGACGAGAGCAAATAGGTATCTCTACTTGTTTGTGGTTATAATCTCTTATTGTTAGGTATACTTATATTAAAACGAGATATAATCGTGTTGACTTTCATTGTATACCTATTCATTAAATTAATAGTTTCGTGTTCTTATAATTATAGGGTCGTTGCGTCGGTTTGCCGGCCGGGTCTAGTATTCGGCCTTTGGCACTAGGTGATGCAGCAAATTTGATTTAATAAGGATTACAATAAATATTATCGCACGAAATTAAGTTGGATACATTTGCAGATAGTTGCATTATATCAGGCAACATTACTCGGGCGGGTAAATACAACACGCGACTTTTAATAAATTGTTTAGTACGACGCCAGCACAGGAGCTGTCAAAACGTGTGGGAACGAGCAAAAAATATAGTGGCGCGCGTTCTACTCAAAAGTAAGTTTTGTGCTATTTTTACTATGATTATTTAACAATGTGCATATATTCCACTGTATAAATCACTTAGTATTGTATTTTCACATTAATTAGTGCAATATTTTATTGAAATAGTTGTTAAATTAGGTGGCCGGAAAGTGACTTAATAAATTCTCCAAATGTTTGGTTGTCGGCCATGCGGCCGAAAAGTAGCTCGCGTTCAGCCTAAATATTTTTGTTTCTTTTATTTAATTGATTATACGAAAGTAAACTTCTCTTCGTTTATAATGAAACGTGTTATTGTGAATACACTAGTTTTCAGTTTTCGGCCATCAAAATACTGCAATTTTAACGGTTATTGATGAAACTAAAATACGCATTTCGGTAGTGGCCGAAAACTAGAGTAAGTCTACAATCATTATTCAGTTTTCGGCCTACTTAAAATTGTATGAAAAATGGGGTGGCCGAAAATCGAACGGCGCTCTGATTTTCAGCCATTACGTGAAATATAAAGTATTTCACGATGCAATTTTAGGAAGATATTTTAATAAGATTTTTTTTGCTTCAGATGGCTCCTCCAAAGAGTAAGAGAAAAAGAAATGCACCGTATCCTCAAGATACCACTAACCAGGCACTTAGAGATATCCGCGAAAAAAAAAGCTTTTGATTAGAGAAGTTTGCGAAATTATGGAGTTCCTAGGGCAACTGTTCAAGATCGAATATCTTGAAGAAGTAGTGATTCGATTAAAACTCGAGGTCCTGATCCTATACTTACCCATGAAATCGAAATAAAAATAGTGGAATGGCTAATTGACGCTAAGTGTGGTTTTCCTATAAAAAAAATCAGAACTGCTAGACACTGTTCAGAAAATCATAAAAGACTTAGTCATGCAGACCCCTTTCAAAGACGACCATCCTGGACAAACCTGGATTTGAAATTCTTGAAAAGGCATCCGGGAATTTCACAAAGATCCGCTGAAGGAATAAACAAGGCGAGAGCTTGGGTAACGAAGGAGTCAATCAAGCTCTGGTTTCGAGAACTTGAAGCGTTTCTGGTAGAATCTGTTGTATAGAATTTATTTATTTTTCTCTAACTGAACAGACAGCTGTGCTGCTGGGGAGTTTGTTGACCACTTCTTCTTCCCAGCTAAAGCACTAGGAAGTGGTGAAGGGTGGGCGTTTTAGGGGGACTGTCTTATGTAATTTTGACGTTCGAAAAGTGCTGATTCTCAGCCTAGTTTGAACAAATGACTTTTGATTTTGAATCATATCATCGCGATATATTGCAATCTCCGGAACGCATATTCAATGGCGATGAGAATGGGTTCGCCCTTTGCCCTAAAACAGGAAAGGTCCTTGGTCCTCGTTTTTTTTGTTTGAAATTTTATGAAGATAAAGAAAAAGTTAAAATAGAGAAGTTAGAATTGAGAAAAAACGACAAGAAATTTTGAAAAAGAAAAGAATAGAAAAAGAGCATTTAAAGAATGCTAAAGTTACAAAACGAAAAATCGCGAAGACCAAGAAGCCCATGAAGGAAAACGAAAGAGTTAAAGTAGATTGCTCCCTGTGTTAAGATATTTTAATAAGTGATACAGAAGAAGATCCTGAAAGAAACAATGGATGTATTTTTTGCACCAAATGGTATCATTTAAGATGCGCAGACTTCGCTGGACTAAAGTATGAAGAAGTACAAGACAAACCCTTCAAATGCAATGCTTGCATTCGTAATCAGTTACACTTATAATTAAGCATATTTGATTGCAGATTATTTAGCCAAAAGCTGCCATATTTAAGATTTTGATATTCGATTTTTATTGACAGAAAAAAGTAAAGAAAGAAGAGGGTAGGCAGATTGATTTTTATTGATAGAAAAATGGTGATTATGATTAGGTATAGTTATTATTTAGTATGAAGACGAAGCTTTTGTTGATAATATAATATAATAATCATTTGATTAATGTTACTGTGAATAAAAAATACAGGAGGAAATACATTTTATTGTTATTTTATTGAGTTTGTATTACCTTTCTATTCTCTCTAATCCAGTGGCCGAAAACCAAAAATCTTGTGGGCCGAAATCTAAAATTTGTGGCCGAAAACCGGCCACAAATTTTCGGTTTTACCCATTTTTCACTTTAAAAAATAATATAAAAAAGAGGTTTATTTGTAGGAACCAATGCGTTATAAAAATTAAAACTACATTATGTAGGCTATAAATTATCCGCAAAAGCACTAGGCTAAAATAATGGCAATATTTTTTTCTAGTGCCTTAAAGTTGTCAACTCCACTAAAAGGCCGAAAACCGGCGCAACGACCCTATTCGTTGTCAATTTGTGACTCATTAACATTTCACATAGATACCACTTCCATTTATAGTATGTATTTATAGTATGCAATCGATCTAAACTAAAACTCTTTATGATCAATTATTTAAAGTGAATTGGATGTCATTCAATCTTATTAAATAGATGACAATGAGCTAGGTCTCCTGGTTCGAAGGTTCCTGGTCGCGGATTTTATTGTCGATTAATTTCGCTCATCCAAAAAGTAAAAGTGCCTGCCTGCCTACCTCTCCTCATCCTTTTAATTATTACTGCATACCTAATTGATTACTATCATCATCTCTCTATAAAAGCTATTAGCTAAATATGATATTGCTATTTCGCGGTTCAGCTGCAGGCTGTGATTACAGAGTTTTAATTATAAACTTATTGACCAGTTTATTAACTGGATATTGGTTCGAATCGTTTCGTTTACTGACCTTCTGAACGACGAGGGGTGTGCCGAAGTCTTTGCCGCCTTGCAGACGGAAGCCCAAGGGTTGCTGGTCGGCTTTGTTCAACCGCACAGTTAACAACTGTGCCATCTGTCAACAAAACACAAACAACACATTAGTCCATGTAAAAAAACAAATAAATCCTAATCATGTTAATCTTCTTTTGAATATGCCTAATGATCGAAATGCCACAGACTCCAATGTAAAACCGATGTAAAATCATTTCATTTCCTCCTTTTTCGTCTGAGCTAAACAAAGTAGGTATAACACACAAATAATATGAGCTGAAACTAATGAACACGAGATTATTTGTCGATTTATTGCGTTGTTAAAGATCCGCTTGTGTTCAATCTCATCTTCAGGTACACGTTCGCCAGGTAAAAGTCATTATCATTCCCGAAAGAATGAAATTGGAAAGTGCGTACAAATAATGATTAAGTAATCCGTTGTACCATTAGCCTGGCATTTGATCGACCCAATTGAAGATTTATTTTCTGTCGGGCCCAGCCCAGCCTCACTGACCGCGCACTGTAAGTATGCAGACATCTTGCGATCTATTTTATCTTCGATCAAGATCTAAGTGCAAACCAAAAGACATCAGTGAAAGGAGGCTGAGAGCGAAACTCGTTTATTTATACAAGGAATAAACAATAATCAAATCATTTATCGGTTTTCGGAGGTCTTAGATTTCTCTCAGTGATATTTTAAATTTGATTAAAAAAGTACTGATAGTATCGCAGTTCTCTAATGCTACATTCTTGCTCCATGTTGTGTGAATACCAAACGCGGAACGATACAAATCAGCTGTACAGTGTACCGTACTTTTATTGTATTGGAGAATCTTTCGGTAGGTAACAATAACAAATCTAAGTATTTTTTTTTGTATATTTTTTATTACCCGTGAATAAAGAACTAGAATTCAGAGAATAACATTAAACCTAGACTAGATAGGCACCAACGTAGGTATTTATGTAAGTAGGTACCTACCTAACAGGGTTGGTAAAATTCAAGATTTATTGGATTTTTTTAAAACCTTTTGTTTGATTGAATTTTGCGAGTGCCATAGATTGAGCCTTAAATAATTAAGAACGTCACACCACTTGAGAGGTGGATGGCACAAATAAATGTGTTTGAGAAAGTGGAACCGTCAAAAATGTTTCCCATATTGGCAACTATTTGGGGCCTCTTCATCTTCGGTTGAAAGAGTATTTCCACATTTGAATTAGCACACCAAGTAACGCAACTGACTGGAAAACAAAAAGCTGGAAGATTAGTTTTTTTGTTTAAATATTATAATAATGACATTGATATCGATATCGATACAGCAGAGTGACATATGATTAATTTAGATAGGTTAGACCTTCTGTTAGACCTTAATTCTAAAGTTTGTCAATCCGAAGGTTGAAATAAAGACACTTGAATACTTATATCATTGAGTTTTACTGAAAACAATCATTGATTTAAATCAAAATGATCAAATCATGCCAACCCTGGTACCTAATCACAAGTTGTGGATGTGGTCATCCTATCTAATTACCTTTGCCCTCGAGTCGCAACTTAATTAAAAGATAAATGGCGGCGATGCTTTATAATTAATATTGCCATAAAATATTCCATAAATCATTACCTACTGCAATTCTATTTTAGAGTTAACAACTATGCTACGGCCAGCCCAGCCAGCATCCGTAGTTTTACGAGGAAGCTTAAACATCGTCCGAAACGAATCGCCGCCAGCCGCGTTCAGCAAAACATCTTATAAACTGAAATGCCATAAAATTATGGGAGTACTAGCTGTTGCCCGCGACATCGTCTGCGGTCCAGGATGAAAGTAGCCTATGTCCTTCTCCAGGTCAAGGTCTACCCATGTGCCAAATTTAATCAAAATCCATTCAGCCGTTTTAACGTGAAAGCGTAACAATCAAACTCACTTTCGCATTTATAATATTAGAGATAGGATTATTATAGGTATCTCTGCCATATATAACATAATTGTTTAAAAGATATAAAAGAGTTAACTGGCGCGATTTGCAAAAAAAAGAAGTAGAGACCAAACTAAAGTGCAATGCAATTTATGCAGTTGTTTTTTTTTTTCGGTTATTGTGGCATTCCTCAGCCTTGCCAGGTGCTCAGTGCGGCGCCATCCAATCAAAAGGTCGCGACACTCTTCAGCTGATACTTACGTCTTCATCAATTCTTTTCAAATCACAATAAAAAATGGTAAGTAACGAACTAAACAAGCCGTTTGTTGTTAATGAGGCGACATTCAGCCACCGATTTCACAATTGGATAAAAATATTTGATATTGCTCATGTTTTGCAAGATTTTATCATTCTACGTAGGTAGGTACATACGCTTCCATAGCAGGCTTTAGTATAGATTCAAAAACAATGGAAAATTTGGACACGGTAGGTACCTATATTTAACGTAATGTACCTATTGACGCAAAAAACTTTTTATAGAAAGTTTTCGGCATCAAAGAACATCAAGATTGTATTTGAACATGGGAAAAAAACCTATCCGATCCGAAGGGTGGGGGGGATTCATTGGAAATGGAAATCGAGGAAAATCCTCAAATTTTAAAGGCACATCTATAGCGATTTAGGTATTTTTTATAGTAACTTGTGCATTTTGTCTCGGAAAGCACCATTTGGCGGAGTGGAATTGATGATGAAGACCACAGATGGCCGAACTAATTTAACGAGTTGCGATTTAGGTACTTTAGTATGGTTGCTAAACCATTTATGCTCTTTCAATGCATATGGTGAGTGGCAGTTCTCCTGGTTCTTACCAGGAGAATTCCTCAACAATTAATGTCCCTGCATCAAGAAAAGCAATATTTTGTAAAAGGAGATGAGCAGTTGATATTAGGCTATTGTAACTTACCTATATAAATTACAAACTGACCCACTAAAAAGAGAATAATAAAAAACAATTTACAAAAAAAAAAACAACTGAATTCCAAAAAAGACTACAAAGTGAAAAATAACTTTAATTTCGGAAGTCGGTGGCAAAAAACTAAAATACTTACAGACCCAAAGACACCGACTTCCGAAATTAAAATTATTTTTCACTTTGTAGCGTTTTTTGGTTTGGAAGTCGTTACAAACGACTTCCAAAACTTTTTTTGTACGAAAATTACGCCAATTTCATTAAAAAATTGCAAATTTACAACAGAGATCATAAGTTATGAACTGGTATGACCCGCTACACGAGGGCCGCCCGCGCCCCATTTAATAATATAATTAGGTAAATATCCGTGTTTTACAAAAACGGCGGTGTAATTTTCTTTTTTATGTGTAGGTAACATCTTCCTCTTGCTTTATGTTGGAGTGATTTCGTGAAAAGGGACGGAAGTGTGTAACAGGAAGTGACAGCTTCAGCATGGAATAAGTACTTTTTAATAGCATGTAATTAGCAAGTACTATATAGATTGTAAGTAGAGAGGGTCGAATTTCGACCAGTGGGCGACCACTAGTAATTAATAATTATTCGAATAAATATTTCAATATAAAGCTTTTTAAATTTTGAGCGTTATTTTCTGTCGCTGCTCAGTTGCTTATTACCAAGGTGAGATGTCAGATATTACACATCTTAAGCGACTGCTGTAAGTCTCGCTGTTTTTTCCTGAAAAGTACCACATAAATAAACACTTACCACGACATACTTAACAACGCCCTCACGGATCGGACAGGGTTATCTTTACAAGACATGTTGTATAGGCGGTAGGATATGCTACATACATGCTACCGTGATAGAAAATGTAAAAAAAATCTACGTATAAAATAAACATTCTGTACTTAGCAATAGACACAATAATAAAATCTAATAATAGATAAATATCTCTGTCAATGCATCTTTATTACTAAACAAGTATTAGATGACTAATTTAATCAAGTAACATTAAGTATTCAAACCTCGTTGTTAATAGAAAGATTATGTTCAGTCAGATATTTCAATAACATAAAATAAACCTATAATAGTGCGCTTCTCTCATTATAATTTCAAATAAGTTTGTTTTGTATTATTTTCCCGCAATCATTTCGCATCTTCACAGCATTGTTGGCGCTGCGTTTACAATGTCATCTCGAAGCCTTTGTTCGTGATTGAACGTAGTTAACAGGGGACTGCCTTATCTCAAGAATGCTGTGTATGATAATTATTATAGCTTCTTTACGACTCAGACGGGCTTAATGTGTTTTTACATTCGATTTTACTAAGCATTCCAATAGGAATTCAAAATATGAAGGACTAGATGCGCCCCGCGGTTTCACCCGCATAAGTTTTGACCCCATGGGTATATCGGGATAAAAAGTATCCTATGTGTTATTCCTGGTTATAAACTATCTGTGTGCCAAATTTCATCCAAATCAGTTCAGTAGTTTATGCGTGAAAGAGTAACAAACATCCATCCATCCTTACAAACTTTCGCATTTATAATATTAGTAGGATAGTTAAGTATTTGGCAGAGGAAACCGGCTCTTTACGTTTAAACTATTTGATTTGCTTATCTTACAGCTAGTCGAACTATTAATTCACTGCAGTAATCTGGCATATGTGCCAGCTGTCACTTTGTGTAATAAAACCGTCATATTTATTAAATTCAATATTTATTTATTGAATTTTACACTTATTATTACTATACATTTATTTTACACTTATATAAATCGATTAAACTAAACGATCACCATTACAATAAATATGAGCATTTTATTATACAAAGTGACAGCTAGCACATGTCACTCCAGTGAAATAATAATAATTCGTTTTTAATTTTATTCTACCTATTAAGCTAATTAAGTAGTAAGTAAGTACCTGCACCTGCACAAACGAAATTAAACATGCCTACTTAGTTCTTCCGTTATATGTGTTTATACAAGATGCAGTTTTGAACCTGCAAAACATTTCAGGAGGTTGTTATGAAACTCGTAAATAATCATATAACAATACGATACCAAGTCAATTATCAATAATACTTTTTATTTTAGATTTTTAAATTTTATCTTTTTTTTTTCGCGTTTTAAAAAGGGGAGTTCATACTTACTGATTTCCGTAAATAAGAAAAAAATGAAAAAAAATACCTGCCCATTTTATTGTTGATTCGGGTCGAGAATCACTAACATAATTACCCCCTAAAATGTTTTGCAGATCCAAAAACAACACCTTGTATATATATTAGATAGCTCATTAGATAAGAAATTGATATTGCATACCGTTCCACATTTTTCATTGATTGTCGTTTTTAGTTGGTAGCTGAAAAAAAAACGGGCATAACATGATGTTTGTTGACCGTATCTACCTACCCAAGAAAAGACAAACAGAAAACTTGATAGATTTGATAACCAGGTGTGGTTTCTGCTATTTGTGGGCAGGAACAACACCATACGATTTCCGCTAATACTCTGCAGTACTTCCAAGAATTGTAGAATTGTCTTCCAATGTAAACATATTGTTCAATATATTTTACGTTTGATTTTTCTTCGGATTGTTAGTCACGCACGCGTTAATCGATGACGTCAGCTCAGCGGTGGCGATGTCGGTGAGTAACCATGAAAGCCCGCGTCCGCTGTCGGTCACAAAAGCGATTACCTCGGTATTTAGGTGAAATGTAGTCTTTATAATATGTTAAGATTTCATCATCATCAGCCGATTGTGTTACAGTAATTTATCATAAATAATTTCCAATAAATATTGTTTCCCACCCTGTAGACCAACAATCTTATTGAGAACGTAATTGCTGTTAGATATACTTTATGTAAAAATAATTTACATATTTATAATCAAGCCTAAAACCACTATCGGTGAAAACATAGAAAGCACGCAGACATCAGTCGAACAGTAAATCATTTTCTTTGCCAAATGAACAGAACCAGTTCTTTTAAACTAACCTCGCATAGGTTGAATTGAAACCGGTTGTTTACATCAATAACGTTTAGCTGGCATACAAACAAACACCTTTAATTGCTTTAATGAATACCTACATTTTAAATTACTTACCACCTACTAAACAACTTTATAAACTACCTTTAAATGAGCCATTAAAAGTTAATAGAAGATGACAGTAGATAGGAAAGGTTTTAAGTTCTAGCCTTCTTCTAGCATAGTGTTCTATAATTTCTACACTCTGATCGGCGAGATTGCATGTACCTATTACGTAGGTACTACCCACAAACTGAAAGTAGGTAAATGGTACGAGAATATTCGCAAATAATTATCTAGTAATATTGATACGAGTAGTTAATTTAACGAGCAAGTGAAAAGTCAAATACGTATTAGATACCATGTTCTCACACCTGCGCAAGTGCATGTAGGATAGCGGGAACTATCTAATGTGGGATGCGTGGGAGACTCATTCCACAATATAAGTAAATATACTATAAATCTACCGTTACTTGGAACATCCATAGATTACAGATTAAAAAGGAGGCACTAGCTAGAGAAGACGAGGGAATGATCATTACTTAGAAACTATTTACTAATCTTGAAAGTGAAATATTTACGATACAGAAGAAGTGATGCCATTTGGTGTTGTAATTACAAAACACATAGGTACCTACGTGTGTTCAACATTGTTTACTCAGCTGTGGCCTTGCGAGGTCGCGCTGCGCGCTGTCGTCGATGCCTCAAAGGCTAAAAAGTCGATCGATACTGTTAATAAGTGTGAAAAGATAATGTCGAGAGCGTGATCAATAAACCGCGTGGGTGTACGGCGTAGCTTGTGCATTGGGTTGCGTATGAGACAAACGCATATTGCATGCCAGAGCAGAGCCCGGTCAGGCTCAGGCAGGCCGCTGAGGTGCCGAGGTGTCGCAACGTTCGCCACTGACATGGCGCCGTCAAACCGTTCGAGCTGCGCTACTCGACTAACCGATGAATGATGTTGCATATTTTATTCATTTACACTATGTTTACTCATTAGGCTGGCAAACAGCCCTTGTGATCAATTTGGTCTGCCAGCGTTTATTTTAAGTAATGTTTTCATCCATATTCAGTAACATGCATGAAATCGAATGTGTCGAACCTACGCTACGATCAGACTACAAAGAATCTCAGAATTTATTCATTTGTATAGGTAGTAGGTACTGTGGTGTGATATTAGTGAAACGCTGTAGTACGTGGCATGAAAAAAATATAATTTGAAAATTAAAATAACAAAGTGATTCCATAAGATATCAGATAAAGACACGTTTTAAAAAAATGTTGGGTGATGATAACGATCTAAACAGGATGATTGCAACCAACCCCCCTAGGTACGTTCAAGACAATTTAGCTGCATGATAAAAAAAAATGTTTTTCAGGAAAATCCTGTCTTTGTAGCCGCAACACCAGGTCCAGCAGTACGGCTTGACCGACGCGGAATCACGGGCAACCGAAATGATGCTCAGCTTATTCACAGCAGCGAAGTGGTGTTGGGGCCGCTGTGTGTAGAGCTGCGTTGTGGTATTCGGCCTGGGCGTATAAGGTAGGAACTGCCCAAAACCTAACCCTATGTATTTTCTCGTGGGACTCAATTTTGAAACATTGACGAGCTATTCGTCGGCTGGTAGAAAAAAAAACAGCTAATAATATAGTATATATTGTCAGAATTATGAGAATGTCTTTATTACGAGCCCCGATGCAAAACAGTTCGTCTAGTATGGAAAGTAGTGCAAAGCGTAAAATATAGAAAGTAAATATTGGTAAAATAATTAAGAATGTTTAGTAAAAAGTAAACCATAATTTGAGGAACATTTTAAAGTTTATTTTAACATAACTGAAATCTTTCATGATTTTACATAAAATAAAAAATGTAAAAAAAATATTCTAAAAAACATAGGTATTCGTCTTTGTCACTCACGCAAAATAGTTCGTCTACGACTTAGTTGTGTCGCCTTTGCTCTCAATGACAGCTTTAATGCGAAGAGGCATGGTTGCAACCAACGCTGCACACTCGGCGTAATTGACTCCCAGACAGCCAAGAGTTTAGCCTTTAAGTCGCTCTTCGATCTTGATGGATTTTTACGGAGAACTTTTTTCATTTTTCACCATAGGGTTTCGATCGGCGACAAGTCCGGGCTGTTAGATGGCCATTCGATTGTAGGGATGCTTTTCACCAGTAGCCACGTCTTTGTTGTCCTTGCAGTATGGCAGGAAGCACCATACTGTTAAAAAATGAAGGAATCTTGATGCTTAAGTGACGGAATAGAGGGCAGTAAATTCTCTTCCAAAAGGTTTTGATACCTTGCAGCATTGATAGAACCATCCACAAACTGCATACCACCAACTCCTTGTGCAGACATGCAGCCCCCATATCATAAGAGACGCCGGAAACTTCACTTTGCGTTTGAGACAATCAGTATGAAATGCCTCATTTTTGTTCCGAATCACTTTTTTCCTTTCATCGCCGACTGTCACTTCAAATTTGGACTCGTCACTCCAAATGATACTACACCACTGATCGGAAGTCCAATTTAAATGATCACGAGCAAACTTCAACCTCTTTTTCTTTTGTGCAGCAGTCAACAGTGGTTTCTCCTTAGCGGTGTAAAATCCGTAACCCATTTCTTTTTAGGACTCTTTTGCAAGTATCAACTGAGACGTCTTTGTGAATCTTGTCCTTCCATTGCACCGTGATTTCTCCAGATCGAGCACGACGATTATTTTTGATAATTTTCTTCAGGATTCTATTTTCTATTGCACTTGTGATGCGTGGTCGACCAGTTTTCTTCAAACAAGAAAGAAGTCGTTCTATTCTTTTTATAGTGCTGAATGATAGACTGGACTGTAGACCTGGGAAGTATCAAGTCTTTAGATATTTGGTAAGTTGATTTGCCAGCATCGACCCCACAAACTATTCGCTTTCGAAACTCTTCACACACGGGTTTGCCACGACCCATTGTTATTTGAAAACTAATAAAAAAAAACTGAAATTTTCAGAATTTATACTGTCTCACTTGACAAATGACACAGAACTTTTACAAATTTAAATTATGCAACATAATTGTGCAAAGAAGGAATAGTCTTATTTAACTCACCGATACACGAACTCTTTTGCATCGATTAACAATTAGGCGAACTATTTTGCTTATAACATCTTCGAATTTAAAACAGGATATGTATAAATTTAAAAAGCTAAAATAGTTTATTGGTTCATAATTAAAAAATGGCATAAGTAACGCGACATGTGATAGTAGAACAGCTTAATATTTTATATAGATATACAAAAATAATGAAGTTAGAAAAAATCTCACAGAGAAAATTTCACACTAGACGAACTATTTTGCATCGGGGCTCGTACATAAAATTGAGGTGTAACAATTCCGATTCAGTATTGGAAAATAAAAACTTATAAAATACACGACCAGGGCCTCAAGTCTGCTATTACAATAGTGTCAGAATGGTCTATCATTGATTTTATAATAAATTGTTGATTTTGACAAGTTTGGTAATCTACTATTATAATGGCGTCATTAATGAGGCTCGGAACAGACCATTCTGACACTATTGTAATAGCAGACTTGAGACCCTGGGGGGTAACCATCACCTCTTATAGCAGTATTATTATAATATTACTTTACAGTGGGAAAGTGATGGAGCTACATAGTACTTATAGCTCCATCTCTTTCTCACGCTAAAGTAATATTGAAATAATACTGCTATAAGAGGTGATGGTTACCCCCCTGATCTGATATTATCAGCAAGAATTTTCTGACGTTCCACTATTGTCAAATTTTTTAAAGAATTTTCGTAATATGCAAACGATAGAAAACATCTGTGCTAGTAGGAATCCAAAAAACAAGGTTGAATATGTGGTGTTAAGAATGAAGGACACATACAAATAAAATTTGTAGAATGATAATTCTACAGTACCAATATGTTGATACCTATTTGAATTGATTGGCGTGCCAGTATAATCTCCCACTGCAATTCTGCCTTTACAAAGAAACTAAATTTTTACAACCTTCCTTTTATCGACCATGCGGGTGTCGTTACAGAAATCATTAAATGAATATGGCATAGCAGAACATCATATTATTTTGGGAAAACTGTGCAGATTTTGCTTACCATTTTGGTAACTTTGTTTAGTGAAGGTATTAGCATACATTTTTAATATGTTTTATTTTGAAAGGCTCTCCCTATTGACAGGCTACGGTAGACCGTACCTCTTGGATATCAAGCCCAGTTTGTTTCTTCCCACACATATTGAAAAAATGCTATAAAATCGGTTATGTGGTAGGATTTTTAGCGTATTTTTCATTTGGTGTTTAAATATAGTTGAGCCTCACGTTATTTCTGTAAGCGTGGTGTCGGTTGCGCCGCTCGCGCAGGCGTAAACTTGGCACTAACACTGCCGGTCGGCTGTCAACATCGCCGTCGCACGTCGCTCTCCAGGATTTAACGTGATTTAACGTCTTACAGCTAAGTATCAGGTAACTTGTTGTACCTAATACTGTGTATTAATGTCAATGACCCCCGAACTGCAATGTAAAAACCTTGGTGCGTAAATATAGAGCGGTTACGAAAGAGTTGGCGATCTGCCATCGCGTTCGTCGCTCACTGATAACGTACTTCACAAACATAATAACTTTCGTATTTGATTATCCTAAGATATGCTAACCAATACAGAAGCTTTGGTAGTAGCTCAATGATAACGGCCCTAACTAACCGACCGAAAATTGAAATTAGGGATTTCGGTTAAGAAATATGAAACACGTGCGTGTTTGTTTGTTTCTTATGTTTCAGGATTTTGGTGGAAGATGGTAGTTTGAACGGAATATGCCGATGAAGCCGTGCAGCAAAATGGCAGTGACATAAGTCAGCAATATAGTCCTACAAACAATTGTAACATAGTCGAAGAAGTAAATCAAATTAGTGAAATTCTGTTTTAGTTTGTGCGAACGCGCATGTTTGCGTAAGATTCTTTTGGCATCCCAGTATTCCAAAAAATCTAAATTTGTACTTGGCACTCTACGCCTGACGAAAAGTGGGCGTGACAAAAGTTATGTGAGAAACCCATGATTATATGAGAATATGGTACAAAGTGATTAGTTACCTTTAATTCAGTCTACAATGACTAAAGCAGATGACATCCCATAAAACCGTCGAGGGCTAGGTAACATATTGGTTGTATCAGCCTTTATAATGAAGACTTAACAGATATGGTTATTGGAATATATCCACATCTCGCTGTTTCTGCTGTAAGGGGTAGGCTTATGTAGGTATAGATGCAACTAGGTAGCTGCCACCCTCCCTAAACGTTGTATCGTCGGTTATGTTTAGTGATCTTTAGTTGTCCACATTTTGCTCGTCTTATTGCGTTTGCAAAAATAATATCACTGCATTCTTTCATAGCGCATGTGAAAAACTAACTGAATTGTTAAGAGCCTAATTAAGTTTAACTTTTGACTTTAAAAAATCAGTGGTGGTTCCATTGGTGCCTTTTATAACATAGGCAAAAACCAAACAGCATATTATGCCGCGTCTCCTGACGTCTCCAAGTCTCCACTTAAAAGCTTGTGCAGATTGGGGCGATATCGCGCTAGTCTGGACGAGCCTTAAATGACGCGCATTTCCGCATATACCTACGTAGTAAAATTAAAATAACATTCAGTGATTCGAACACCAAGTTCAATGGTATTGTGATTAAAATACTTTACACAACATTGCTACGAAATTACTTTTGTCATTGAAAATACTTAGCGTCAGAGCCAGGCGAATATTTAGAATAGCTCCGGCTGTTATGTATGAATATGTAGCATCATATGTGTCAAGATAAAGAGAAGTTTTGGCAGACAACCAACGATATTAAACTATCTCTATCCAAGAATTTACGAAATTAGACGAGACCGTAACCATGAAATTAATTTACCTACCTACGGTCATTATACGTCTACCTAATTCAAGATTTTAATAAGTAATTTTTTACAAAGTTCTTAGAAAAAGTCCAATTTAGGTTGAGAGACACTCGTGGAACTAGTTTTCCTTTTTCAGAGTGCTAACAATCTCACACATGATCTTGACACAGCGGCACAGATTCATTGCATTGTATTTGCAGATATCTCTTTACGAGCATTTTGTGGTCATTCCCAGAAGTTACATACATACAAGTATGGGCAGATGTTGACGTCACCTCGTTCGACGCATATGAGTAACGAACGAAATAAATAGCCACGTTATTGTTCTGGGCCAATTCATATATCATCAAAGTATGTATGAGTTAAGCAAAACGGATGTGCACGACTGATCCCGGTGCCATATTGACATCTTTATGAATGACACACAATTCAGTCTGTATCTAACCAGCCGACAACAAAAGTTTTTTAACTGCCTACGTCTTCGGCTGACCTGATAAATGATACAGACAAATACCGACAAATTTATTTCGAGCAATATAAAATAAACTGGTAAATATCTGAAAAATAAGTGTCAGTACCGACACTACAAATTGCACTATGAATACTGATATAGTTCAAAATGTCTTTACAAAAGTTGGCCAGGAGTGCAAGACCTAGGCTAAGTTTCCTATACAATATTCTACTATCATACTAGCTAGACCCATCTAGTGAAAGTCCCATCAAATTTTATGGTGCGATAGAATCGCAAGCGCACATAAACAGCGAAATAAACAACGATCATAGAAAAAAATCTTTAAGTTCAAAGGTTAATGGAGGCTAATTGTGAATCGATACGTGTTCGTATCGATTCACAACGAAAATGCGCGACTGCGTCTTCCTTCTTCAAAGTGGGCCATAAAAAAAACTTGTTAGTTTTTTTTATGGCCCACTTTGAAGAAGGAAGACGCAGTCGCGCATTTTCGTTCAACAGAGATGTTTTAAAGTCTCAAAAGTAGGCTGATCAAAAACTTCAGAGACCGTGACATATGATGGGGCAATCGGAAGTTTTATAATTTAGCAAAAATACCTATCATTGTTTGAGAGTCAGTGGTGGCCCAGTGGTAACGGCCACGACTTACGAGTTTAGGTCGGGAGTTCGAACCCAAGCAGGCGCTTTACTCTGTGTAAATAATTTCATCACCACTGCTCTCAAAACGGGAAAGGAAAACATCGTGAGGAAACAAGCATGTCCCAGAACCAAAAATTCGAAGACATGTGACATCTACCAACCCGCACTGGGCCCGCGTGGATCTACCACTCCCTCTCGAAGAGACAAGGCCTTTGTCCCAGCATTGGAAACGTTATAGGCTGATTATTCTATATAACATTGTTTGTTTTATTGATACTCCACAGTGGTTGAATACAATGTCAAAAGGCGAACTTAACTTTTGCAAGCACTGGAGCACCTAACCACACATTAAACCTTTTCTTCACCTCAACCTGAACGATGAGTTCACCACAAATATTTGTATAAAGTATAAAGAACACCTTGGACAACAAGTAAAAATGAAAATACGCGAAATGTAAATATGGTATCATACATAACTTAAGCGTAAAAGTGCAACAGAGCACACAGTTATGTGGAAGAAATCATGCGCGATCGACTATGAGTAATCTAAACCGTACCCAGACACACGACCCTTATGATTCATCGTTTAAGACCCAAGGATTAAGAAAACATGAACATAAAAATCGAGGTGAGGAATGTCAGACAAACAAAAAATATTCGTGGTTGTGAGCGAAGTGCCGAATGATCTTCCGCTTGACCTCGATTAATCTATAGATACAATTTAATTTAAACTCCAAATAGCAGTTTAGCAAAATTTTGAGAATGACTGGAATTCAGACGCTTCCTCCTTGTCAATATAAACAAACCTACCCAGGTAAACACTACAGTTCCTTAGTTACATGACGATAACAAAATACGTCTTAGTCTAAATAGAAAACAAGTTTGCTCTATCGATAAATGAACTTGACATTTGCATGTAAATTGTTATGGAAAAACGTAAACAGAAGGTGTGAAGATTATGAAAACACAAAGAAAATTGTGGAAAGATACGGTCGCTTAGAAAATTCCTCAGATCTATCAAGTTGCAGTAATATGATGACGCCTTTGTAGATTACAGTAGGTATAAGGTCTAAAATCCCTGTTGTGGATAAAGGCTCCTGCAGACTAGTGCTAGACTAGCGCCCCAGTTATCTCGAGCTTTAAATAATGATAGGTTATTACTTATTAGTAAAGCGCAACGTTAACACGAGCCATTTTTTCTTGGGTATCTCGCATAGCTAGGTACTTATCTACTATTTATATTGATGATATCAATAGCTTTGTGCATAAAATTGGTTGCATCGTGATTTTTTGGAGGATGCTATGCATTAGTATTATGAATTAAGGCTCCTGCAGACAGGCGCGATGTAACACTAGTAGCACAATTTCTGTGAAAACTTCATGGAAAGTATCGCGCTGCGCGTCGCGCCACCTGCACGAGCCTTTAATCATGAGCCATGCACCTTGCACCATTTAAGATAGTACCGTGTCTGCATTTAATTATTCCTACTATTGTTAACTCAAAATAAAACTCATGCAAGCATTTTCCTTCGAAGTCTTTAATGACTCAATGTCTAGGTACGTAAATTAGTTGGAAATTGGTTGATTCGTAACTTGGTCAAGTAGGACTGGTATTAGATAAATAACAAACTAGTTATTTGTAACAGGAAAAATATAAATAAGTAGGTACATATATAGACATTTACGTAGTTATTTATTTTCATGACAATAATGCGGGCTGATGATTTCATGCAAAACGAGGAAAAACATCTGGAATTATTTCAATTGGATTTTAGTAGCTAATCAATGCTGCGTGCATTTGATTAGCTACTAAAATACATATACTGTACGGATACATCCAATTTTGTTACGTTTATGGCTAAATGGCAAAAATCAATTCAGGAATTGGATCTAAGAGTAGCAGTATAGTATATATTAGTAGCATTCTTCACCAATTCCTGAAATATATAATTTTTGTTGGTGTCTGTGGTTTAATGACTGGGATATACCTACACTGCATTAAGAGTTAAGCAGGTATAGTATAGTACTTATACGAAATCTACATAAAACACCGATTGGTATTATTTATTTTCGTTATAAACTTTTATCTGCTCATTTGTACCTATACCTATTACAACGTTAACGTAAATCATCTAAAGAACTAACGTCCAGCAAGTAAGTTGTCCGCAGCGAATAATCGGAAATAGCTACATAAAATAATGATGCAGCAGCCTTGCATTATAAAATCAAAGGGCTTGCAAGTATGAACGTTTTAAAATTCCCTTAGTTTGGGCCGTTGCACTCTGGGTGCGGGACTCGTCTAACCGGCCCGCTATCAGTCCGCGGTTCGATTCATCGCGCGCCCGTGCCCAATGTGCTGGGATATCACCAATCGTAACTGCAGGCCATATTCAAACTCAATGCCTTGGAAAAGGCTCTACTGGTAGGTACTTTTAAACTACCCACTGCACCGATAGCTAACAAAGTAGGCACCGATGGACTCCTTAAAAAAAATGTTAACCTACATTTTTTGGCGTTCCTGCAAAAGGATTTATCTAAACTTCAGGACAAATTGTCTTAAGAGGTTTACTGAGAAAGATCGATCCTTGTTTGTTTATCGTTACCATTCACCACGGTTACTAAATGCATGTTTACTGTTGATGTTTTTCGGACTATTATGGTGAATGAATCCCGGTTTCGTCCTGTTTTTTTTTTCATTCCCGAGTGTTAGGTTGGTATTTAATCAGTTTAAAATACGTCAATGAAATAACACTCCATCTTTTTGAGACAAACACGTGTACCTATACATTCAGAAATATTCTATTGTTACCACGCATCCTTTCATAATTCATTAGAATACATTGAATATCATTGCAAATACTCAACTAGACGAGCTCTACAATTTAGTTCACCGCTCGGCATAAGACGCATAGGTACATCGCACTAGACTACTCTTTCTTAGATTCTCAACATAAACTACCCACATCATAGGATAAAATAAACATTATTCAACGCTATCGCATTACCAACGTTACCGAGTACTTTTTAAATAGATCAATATTTTCTGGCTATTTTCGCAAGAGGATGTTTATCATGAGAAATCAATTGAACCACCTGCTTTCGACCACAACAACTTAATTTGATGACAGGAAAACGTTTCGAAAATATTTAACAGCATGTTTTATGTAAATATTCGTGAGATCTGATTGTATTTAGATGGGCAGGTAGATTTAATTTTAAGATACATCGAAACTAAATTGCACTTCACGATTGTTGTTAGTATACAGGAAATCGAGTCGTGTTTGCTGAGATGTAGATAATTACTCTGACAATGAAGCAAAAATGCGGTAATATTGTAAGGCTCAGCACCTCATGCGGTCTAGCAATAACTCTAATGTTTCCCGCTTCGACTCTTCAGTATAATTGGCAATTAGATTTGCAGTAGTTGCCAACAACTGTTAGTAAGTTTTTATCGACAATCGCACACTGGGCTGACTCACTGACTGGACGCGACGCCCGGCCAACAATTGGCGCTTATGCAATTGACCAGCTTCCAACATTGGTACTTTAGTTCGGTTTGGACCTAGATTTTAAACTTGGTTTATAAACGTATGCGTAGAGTTGGTATTTATTGGACATTCAGGCGTTTTATAGAATGGCTGCGCAAACCAGCCTGTTTTAGGCTTTAGCTATAGGTACTTACATCCGGTGCAAACAGGATAATTTAAATTATTATAATATTTTCGTAATTAGTCTTGTTTTTGTAGGCGGGATTATAATAACGTATGACGTTTATGACAGTCTATATAATTTACCCTGAACCTAATTTAGTTTTATTCCACCTTGGTCGGTGTCTTGTCAAATCCTGGCTCACTACCATGATGTGTCAGTAGTTGAAAGTCCTCCATGAACTTTCACGCTAATTTTAAAAATAACGGACGAGCCAATCATCCCTCGACACCTGAATATTGGCAGGGTCGGATCCCACAATTTATTGCTTTCTTTAGTTACGAACATCTCGAATTTCCCGCAACATCCACTGGAAGCGTACTCCGAATTTAGCACGTTACTAGAGCTATAGTTTCTGAGAACAGCTGTTTATTTTAAAACCGCGATGCGGTAATACAATATATACAGGGTCGTCTCGTCCTCTAGACTATATCTAAGGGAATACTCACTTCGGTGGTCGATAGCTCGACGATCGGGGTAGTATTCTTCACTTAGCACTGTCAATCACTGGTTCAAAACAAGGCGCGCGACTGTTTCTAAATTGGCGATCGCGCTCGCGAGTTATATTTAGAGCGGTAATACGACACCGGGCGCGGGCGAAAGTCGTTCGGTCGTGGAGCTGAGGCGAGCGGAGGCGCGCGAGTGAGCCGCGGGCCCGCGGCCGAGCGCGAGCCGCCCGCCCCCCCCCCCCTCCCCGCCGCGCCCGCGCAGCCTCCCGAGGACGATACCCTCGCAAACCAGCTACGCTAGCATCCCTTTGTGCAGCTCAACACACAGCGCTACATGTGACAGCCGACTTACTCGAGGGCCCACGTATCGTCGAGACCCTTGACTTCGGACTTCACCGTCTTCAAACTGAACTAGGCTTTATATTGGGTGGTGCAAGATCCAATACTTAATGACAACATTTTCGCGAAGGCTTTATTCCATAATCCTCGACACCGACGTAAAGTTGTCGCCCGCAGATGTTTTATAAGGATGCGTTTCGGAAAATATGCGCAGACGCAGACTACATCAGATTATGCCACTTACTAACTGCATTGGATGTCAGATGCAAGGACTCCATTCCTCAGTTATCGATATCCACTTCTCATCATTCACTTATAGGACTGTCAGTGAGCTGTGTCTTGGGGAAGATGTATGGGGAAAATAAAAGTGATGCATACGTTACGATATAAAACATTATATTTTTCACTCGCTCTCAGATCATACAACAACCGATCCGCAAACACCTCATTAATAAACTCTATAAAAATAACTTAGTTAATCTTCGACTACTCCTCTTCCACCTCGTCATCTGTTGTAAATTCACTTTCGTTGGCTCCCTGTGAAAAAAAAAAAGTTCAGTCAGATCTTCTTCATAAAATCCTATGTTTTGTTTTAGAATCCAACCATAAACTATAATAAATCCAAAAAAGGTTTCCGTTTTCGCCATTCAGATAAGAAACGTGGAATTGAACAACAACGGATAACTTTGGTTGTAACTTTTTTCCTTGTTGCGATTTACAAAACGAGGAAGACTGATAGTTATTTTAACGGGTCATCTACATACCATAGACTATTTTGATTATTTTTCTGATTGTCTCACGGGTTTTCCCGCGTCCAATAAAAAGCTTTGGATATAGAAATAAGGAAGATGAATTTGATAAGCTTAGGGCTGGCACAAACTAACAGTGGGTCAGATTATCCAATACCTACATAAAAGAAAATGAAGATGATAATGAGTTAGCCATTAAACATTTAATCTATTGTCAAATCCGATGCCAACTGAATTAATTGGCTATTGTTATTTCGGTCAATCAATCAAAACAAAGTCAACATTAGATTTGACAGCTTTACTAATCACAGGTTTCATTTGTTTTTAAAAACCTTATGTTAAGATTGGATTCTTATAAAGAGAAGATTTCTTGGAAGACCACGGAGAAGATCCCGTCGTCTGAGTATGTTTTCCTTAAGAATTAGCGAAATTAGTGTTAAAATTAGTAAAAAAGCGCAACATCGAGAGAAGTGGAAGAAATGGGCCCGGCCCCAGCCCCACGAGAGGGACAACGCAGGCAATAAAAAAAAGATTATGATTTGACTGTCTTTTCGTAGAATTGGGTTTTTCTATTAGGAATTTGTATTTGTTATCGGTTGATGGCAACAAGCTCACCTCCTATTAAATGGGACTACAAATAACGAACGAAATGCGAGTATATCATACTTAAGAAGCATTATGTTGTTTTTCTAATGAAGGACTTTCTACCACCCGGCGCCCTCTTCCGAAAAAGATTGTGAGTTTATTGTTAATATATTTTGGGTGTGATACTATAGCTAGAAAGGGGGTGACCACACTGACTACCGAGATGACGACTAATAGAGAAGTATGCGAAAAAAATACATGTTGCCCCAAATAAATTGGGATAAGGTCAAACTTAAAACTCAACTCAGTTTGAGTTTATTGGGGGAAGGGCAAGCGAATAATGATAGATTGGGTATGTTTGAGTGTATTTTAATGATACATAACATATCATCACACCCGTAATCCCCAAAGGGTTAGGCAGAGGTGTAGTTATAGTACATCACCTTAGTTCAAATGTGTCAGTTGTTATTGTTTGTATCTTCTGTGTGAGCCACGCGTCTGAAATAAAATATTTTTCTTTCTTTTCTTAATCAATCATACCTGATCATCTTTATCGGTGTCGGAGTCGCTGAGGTCCCACTGCGGGTGCTCGGCCGGCACGGCGGCCGCCTCCTTCACGTCCAGCTTCATGTCCTGCTGCTGGTCCATGCCGATGTACGAGTCTGTGCGATACAATAACACGTTAGCATGCCTACTTGGTATACAGAATGATTTGTTTATTACCATCTAGATTTTTTCTAGGCATTGAGTACTATAATACTCCATTAAAAAAGATATCATAGATATAATAGGTTGGGAAAAAAGTTTCTTCGCATTTTTTAAGAAAATTCAAAACATTTTTAATGTAGTTTATTTACATTTAACTAATGTAGGTACCATTTTGTTCGATAACTTTTTGCCATCTAGGTAGGGTAAGGACATGATCCCATTGCTATAGAAATTTTGGGACTTCTGATCAAAATACCGCGACAAGTGGTTTTGGCAGTCCCCTCGTGATGTTAACTCTGCCTAAAGAACTCCTAACACTGTCTAAAGAATTCTGAAGAGACCGAAACAGGTGGAAATCTGAAGGTGCAAGGTCAGGACTATACGGCGGATGCATTAACACCTCCCAGCCAAACTCTTAATTTTTGCTGAGTGGCTAAAGATGTGTGAGGTCTAGCGTTATCATGATGAAAAACCACACCCCTTCTGTTGATTAATTCCGGCCGCTTTCTCTCAACCTCTTGCTTTAATCTCATCAGTTGTTTGCAGTAGAGTTTAGAATCGATGGTCCTGCCTGGTGGTAACAGCTCTTAATTAATAATGCCCTTCCAATCCCACCACACACACAGCATCACCTTGTTGCGAGTTAACCCGGGTTTCGCCACAGTCTGTGAAGCCTGACCGGCCTTTGACCACGACCTTTTTCGCACGTTCTTATCGTACGTGATCCACTTTTCATCACCAGTTATCAGCTTCTTCAAAAATGGTTCGGTTTCATTACGTCGTAATAAAGAATCACAAATGAGTACACGGTTCATTAGGTTTCTTTCAGTGAGCTCGTGAGGTACCCAAATATCGAGCTTTTTTGTGTACCCAGTTTTTTTCAAATGCGCCAAAACAGTTTTGGCGCATTTGAAAAAAAAACCAGTTCTTCAGCTACGTCGTAACTACTGATATCCGATCTTCTCCACTTTTTCAAAAATGGCATCCATTTTATCCGTAACAGGGCGACCATAGACGTGCATCTTTGAAATCAAAATTTCCGGATTGAAAACGCTTAAACCAAATTTGTGCTACTCTCACAGACACTGCACTAGGTCCATAAACATCGCCATGGGATCTGGAGGCAAAAGTCCTCGCGCACGTATGGGAGTGGCGCGAGGAGGCGAAACGCCGGAGCGTAAGTCCACTGCCGCGAGAAATCGCGGCACAGCGGACGGAGCTCCGGCGGGATCTCATGGCGTCATGGAAAGTACGGTTGTCGCAACCCAGTGCTGGGCACGCCACGATTGCGGCGATAAGTCCCCTCTTTGAGGAGTGGCTAGAGAGGCGCCATGGCGTCCTCACCTTCCGCCTGACGCAGGTCCTCACCGGACACGGCAGTTTCGGGAGGTTCCTGTGTCGGATAAGGCGGGAGGAAACGTCCGAGTGTCACCACTGTGTGGATCGCCCGGAGGACACGCTGGAGCATACGGTGGAGGTCTGCCCGGCTTGGGCAGAGCACCGCCGTGTCCTCGTGGAGGCGATCGGCGGCAGAGACCTCTCGCGTCCGGCACTGGTTCAGGCCATGGTACGGAGCGAGAGGGCATGGGCAGCCGTCACCTCCTTCTGCGAAGCAGTAATGTTCGCGAAGGAGGAGGCGGGACGGTTGAGGGAAAGGCAAGTTTCGCGCCCTCTCGCCCCTAGCCGCCACAGGAGACGCCCAGGGCGTCGGGAATCCCGGGCGGATTTCCGGCCACCGTAGGCGCGGGCTTGTGGACGGTGAGCAATGGGTAGCTCACCGTCCGGTAAGGACCAGGCCCGGGTCGACGGCGCGTTGTATTCCACGCGCGCCTCAAAGAGATGTCGTCAGCGCATAGGTGGGGGTCCACTAGGGCCGATACCTGCCGGGGTCGCGGGAAGGTACTTATGGGTCACCGAGGCCCCCGCAACACAGGCAACAGGAAGGAATACGGGTGGGTTTTAGTCAGTAAGAGTCTGACACACCCTCCCGCTCCGCCCAGAGCGGGAGAAGTTATTTGATGATTTCCCACCCTCAAAAAAAAAAAGGTCCATAAACATCGCAATTTTTTTTCGCGGCTTGCGTTGCATTTTCACCTTTTTTGTAGTAAAATTTTAAAATATATCGAATTTCTTCATTAGATTCACTCATCTTGACGGTACGAAAAACAAATGAAAATGAAAGGGATTGTCATACCTAGGGTGACACGCGATTCAGACGAGGGCTTCTAACAAGAACGTAACAATAATATTTTGTTTTAAAAAAATATATTTTTCTACATAACGGTGACATGCATATTGCTTGGGTGGACGCTTAAAGCAGAAAAAACCAGCCAACTCTTAACTTATGACAAATAATTTTTTGTCGCCATAGCCCATCTAGTTTACAAACATATAATATGTATGACTAATAACCAGTGATAGGAATAGGTAGTGCCTATTTGCCTAAACTTCGAAAAACAGAGACAAGAAACGGAGACTTCCTTAGGACTAACTTTTTTTCCGAGACATCTGTCCCGAAATTTCGAGACAACACATAAATACATTTTAAAAAAAATGTTATTTGGAATAAGTAATTCGTCTATATTTACCTAAAGTTTGCGACTAGATATATCATAATAAATAACATGCACAGTCGTTACAACCATAAAATTTTCTGAATTTTTTTTTGGAGAACATTTTGTAAATAACTTGTTGATCGTAATACACAATGAATCACAATGTTTGAATAAGAAGCCGTACACGTTTCGAAGTAAATATCATCTTTCTAGCTCACTCTCGGCTACGTTTAATGAGATTTCTAAAGTTCAAGTGTAAAAAAGGCATTATATGTAACACATAATATGATTTAAAAGAGTGTCCATGGAGTTTCTTGCACGTTCTTCTCCATAGAGACCTACTCTTTGGAACGTGCAATTTAGCTTCACTTTTCTTGGACTGACCGACATTTGACTATTCAAAAGTGCCCGTAAATGGTCTATTTGAAATAAATGCTTTGATTTTGATTTTATCGGTATTTAAAATAAATAAATAATTCATTTATTTGCCAGAATGTAGGTATACAAAGTGGTATGATCTTAATATTAATGAGGTCCCTTTACATTCTACCGTTATACATGATGTGCAAATATTTAGTTACAAATGAAAATACAAATACCTTTTTTTCTTTCATCTTAATGAAATATGTTTCTAAAGTATATTTAAATATGTGCATGATATTAAAATAATTGCATAATAATGGTATCACATTATCACATTTTACGGCAGCGCGTTTCGTTATCTATTCTTAGAAATTACAAAAGGTAACCGCCATGGTCGCATACCTGTGCGGCGCGGGGAGGGTCTACATACCCCCTCCCCCCCTACTCCTTACCGCCCCGCGTGCGCGCAGGTTACCTTCACTTCAATCCTGTACTTCGGTTTGTTATGTGCGCATCTTCCTGTATTGTTTTTGTGAATATTGTTTTTCACCCTCGCTCGTTTTTTGGTTCATTGGATCTTCGACTACTTTGGCTTGAATTTATGGATTACGATTTGCTGCAATAACATTGTTCCTGTCTGTCTACATCAAATAATACGGTAAGTCAACATTTATTACTTTTTAATGTTTTGGCTAAAGTTATTTATTTTATTTCTTGTAGGGAAACAAACAGTAAGTTAGATATAAAGAAGAACATTAATGTATATATTATTTTATCTTAAACTAGCAATTTGACCGTCTAGATTGATATGTAATTGTATGAACTTGATATTTTTTAGTGGAGTTTTTAAGATAATTATTGTGTATGAAACGTAGTTAAAGAAAAAAAACATACGCATTTAACTTTTGGTTCAAATATAAAAGTGAACTTCAATACTACCAAGCATAGTAATGTTATATCTTTGGTGTCATAAAAAATTGCTAAGGTGGACGAATTCTATCAAAATATATTATTTTTCTGGCCGGTTCTTTTAATATTTGAACCAAAAAGGAATATGTCTTTTGCGCATTGACTAAAATGCGAAAAAAAAATTTCAATAACAATGATGTTACGCGTGTTCATATTATCTAACCGTTTTTCTTTATTAGAGCGTAAAATGAAAGAATAAAATCTTTAAATCGATACAATCGATGCACCTAGCTGGAATGCGCGCACCTCTCCCGCTTTCCTTTCCACCTCCCTGTATCTATAAAGGTTCGTTATTCCTTTTGAGGCATGGAAAACTTAAAATTTTATTTTATTTTAGGTACTTGCCATCGTACATCTTTTTGGAGACCAGTAAGATTGGAGATGGCGAACAAGCCTAAGAAAGCAACAGTACAAAGTTGGATTGGACTTCATCCTGAATTATATTACGACCCGGCCAGTAATTTGATTTACTGTTCTAAGTGCGAGAGCAGTATAACAGTTAAACTTAGTAGTGTCAAGAGGCATGTTAAAGGTCCGAAACACAAAGGGACAAGTAAAAAACCAAATGAAGAATTTTATTTGGACCTAGTACAATTTCTCATATTATGTAATATATCTTGGATTCAAGTAAACAACCCCGCTTTCAAAAAATTCTTCCATAAATATATTTTGCTGCAATTGTACAAATCGACAAAAGCTTCCTGAGCAATCATTGCTGAGAAAAGTTTATTTAGATAAGATTTTTAAAACTAAAATTGACTCGATTTATGAACAAATTGCAAATCAAAAGCTGTGGGTATCTTTAGACGAGACAACTGATTTTTTAGGCAGATACATGGTACATTTACTTGTAAAACCTTTAAATGCGATCACACAAAAACCATTTTTAGTTGCTTGCAAAGTACTAGAAATTGTTAATGGGAGCACAATTGCCCAATTTGTAATAGACTGCTTTGAAAATATGTGGTGCGATTTGTATGAATCCAAAGTAGGAGACGTTGCTGTATTATGCACTGATAGTGTAGCATATATTTTAAAAGCGGGACGTGTGCTGAAAAATTATTTGCCCAACATGATACACGTCACTTGCTTAGCACATGCACTGAATCTCGTGGCAGAAAAAATACGATACGAATACTCAGATGTAGATGAATTAACTTCAAACGTAAAAAAAATATTTTTAAAATCACCTAATAGAGTGCGCTTGTTAAAAAACACCTTTCCCCACATGCCGCTTCCTCCTGAACCCGTTATTACAAGATGGGGTACTTGGTTGGAGGCAGTGTCATATTATGCAAAATATTATGATCAAATTAAAACAATTGTAAATCTTTTAAGAAGTCCCGACGCGCTATCTATTAGGTGTGCCAAAAATGTTCTTCAAAAGGAAAACTTGAAATCGGACTTGGACTACATTGAGGAATATTTTAAAGATATACAAATTGGATTAAAGAAATTACAAAAATCGAATTTAACTCTAACGGAATCCTTTTAAATATTTGATCACGTGAGAACTGTGCTTAGCTGGTGTTCATCTGAGCTTATAAAAAATAAACTCGTAAATGTCATGGACAGAAATCCCGGTTTAGATAAAATTAGAGACATATGTGAAGCGATAACAGCAGGAAAGGATGAGCGATCATACTATATGTACGCGCCTTTAACCTCAGTTGATGTTGAAAGGTCATTTTCAACTTATAAATGGATTCTTAACATAAAAAGAAATCGCCTGACAGTTGAAAATATAGAAAAAATTATGATTGTGTATTTTAACTTAGATGACTCATCTGACAAAGAAAATTTCGGTTCTGATACTGAACTTGACGAATCGAATCACGATGATTAAATTAAAATCGTTCTTTATTTTTTATGGTATTTGTAACACAAATAAAGATTTTCAAATTCTTAGCAATTTTTGATGCATCAAGTTCTTTATCAAAACCGAACAGTTAGTAGTTCAGTATTAAAACTGATTGTCCTAAATGCTTCAAATATTAATTTGTAAACTTCAAAGGTTAATTTGTACTTTGATTTGAGTAAAAATTGCATCCCTCAACGTCAGTAAAATAAATATGACATAGATATTTAAAGATAGATAAACATAAATTTGTTTCTTAAATCTTTCCTTCTGTACATTTTGTTTCATGGTTTCCAATTACGTCATATTTTAAAATAATATAAATATACATATATTTGTTACAACAATATTCTATGTGTTTTATTTTTCCATTAGAGCCCATTAATTATTTAATGAACCTAGAGCGATATCGACCGGCGATTTTTGAGCATTTTTTCTTTCGTTTTTTTTTTGCATAGAAATCTCCAAAAATCGCCAGACAATATCGGTGGTGTGAAAGGACCCTTACGTTTTTTTTTTTAACTAGTTAATGCCCGCGGCTTTTTCCGCGTGTACTATTGTTTTTGTATCCCATGGGAACTATACTTTTTTTTTAATAGGAAGTAGCATATGTGCTATTCCACACCTTAATCTATATCACTACCAAAATCAGCATTTTC
This sequence comes from Atethmia centrago, assembly GCA_905333075.3. Taxonomy (NCBI): domain Eukaryota; kingdom Metazoa; phylum Arthropoda; class Insecta; order Lepidoptera; family Noctuidae; genus Atethmia; species Atethmia centrago. The sequence goes on along the minus strand of HG995374.1, from coordinate 19,463,808 downwards.
AGTGGCATTGAGACATCCATACAAACTATCACATTTATAGACAAACTTTAGATAAATATAGACGAATTACTTATTCCAAATAACACATTTTTTTAAATGTATTTAAGTGTTGTCTCGAAATTTCGAGACAGATGTGCCGGAAATAATTTAGTCCTAAGGAAGTCTCCGTTTCTTGTCTCTGTTCTTCGAAGTTTAGGCTAATAGGCACTACCTATTCCTATCACTGCTAATAACTCTAATATACAACAAGTGGTACAAAAAACAAGGTATAATCTGTTATATTTAAAATCTCGTATTTTGAGAATCGGAGATCGAGCCGTCTAATCTGACTTGAATTCAGTTGTGTGAGTATCCAGGAACGCTATAAAACATATAACCTTCCTAGGCCAAGTCACTTATAGATAGGTATAACTATGCATATTAGCCATCACAGATTATTATCTATTCAATTGTATACACTAGTATTCTCGAAGTGTTCCTGCAAAAACACTTTATCTACGCCGATGCACGTGATGTGCATTAATAGTGTTAAGAAATGCCACCGCGTTTAACAGTTGTTCTTTTCCATAGAAATATTGTCCCTGCCCAAGGACATTCTATAGCAAACATAAAGATAGGCTAGCTAACCTAGATGTGGATTAGTAAGCGAATTACTACTGGCTAGAAGTAAGTTCACGAAACATTCAAGGTCCGTTAGAAGACCCTGAGCTGGCCTGGCGACGACGAACTTCCATTCAGACCTTCATCCCCTATTTGAACCCTTCGGGAGAAGATTTTTAAAAATCGTTACTTAAGGCTCGCTTTCGTTTTATCAGCAGGCTTAGCATGACACTCTCTATTTCTTCGAAGAATAGACATGGCTCTTTCTATACAAAGTGACATTTCGTTTCTCCATTTTTGACATCGCACTGTAGAAATCCTTCTGCAATCTGTCACTTTGTCTTTCGTTTCTAACGATCCTTGTCTAGGTCCTTTTTTATGTAGACTATTTCAGAAGAAAGTTTCTATACCCAACTGTCAAAATCACACTGACAACTGACAGTTGTCTAAGGCAGTGAAGACAATTTGCACTTTTCTAGTCGACGGCCACAAGGTATATATGGTTATCTACAAAATCATGATTTCACAGGAGAGCGTTTTAAACGCAAAACTATGGTAATTAATAGAAGAACAAGGCTATCTTCTCCTATTTTACATCATTTTGTTAATAGGGCATTACCAAGGCAATGGTGAAGGCCAATATAATTACTATTATAATTTTTTGTTCCAAAATACGGTGTTCGACACTTTGAGAAAAAAAATCTAGTTGTCTTTATATACGTGACTTAAATATCAGTAAAACTTGAGAATCAAACAGAAAAAAAATCGTAAGTATGACAAAACTAAGAATTCTGAGTCGAATTATGGAAAAGAGTGAATTTCGTAAAAAATGCAGTTGACTTTTTCGATTTTGCTGCCGTCGTACTTTCTACACGGAACGTCATTTTTGTCTATTCTTCCGTAGACAAAACAGTGCTCGTGCTAAGCCTGCTGGTGTTTGGGCTGTGCATTGTCTGTCAGTGGATGAATTAAAGAATTTTATTTAGTATATAATTATACGATACCTGATCTAAGACAGCAGGCGAGGGTGTAGAGGCCGGGCCAGCGCGGCGCCGTGAAGCGCAGCTGCAGCTCGTGCGCGTCCACCAGCGCCGTCACGTGCGCCGGCGCCGTCAGCAGCGTGTGCGACTTGCGGTCGCAGATGTAGCACCACCAGTACTCTTGCTTCTCCTACGACCGAACAAAAATAAGCTATAAAGGACATCCGTGAAAGATTACATACAATTATCTTGCCCTTATCACAATTTATTTGGGATTACTGCAACATGTCTTTTTCTTCCATACTTCTCTATTAGCTGAAAAGTTTGTTTGTTTGTTTGTTTGAACGCAGTAGTCTCTGGAATTACGTAGGATTAAAAAAATATATTTTTGCATTTAATAGCCCAATTCTTTAGGAAGGTAGGCAGGTATAGGCTGTAACATCACGCTACGACTTTTAGGACATAAGTAGAAAGAAAAAAATCGGAAAGAACGCGAAAACGAAGTAACAGCGCGGGCGGTGATGCGATTCTTCGACGTCACCAATCAAAAGGAGTTTATAAAAATTATGCTGTTATTTTTGTATATAAATTGTGGTGTCTTACGACTTCTACGCCAACGAAGTAATGGGCAGGAGCTAGTTATCTATAATCAGCTGCTGGGACTCAGTCCTCTACTCGAGGGGAAGAAAGAGAGTGGGTTTAATCCAACACGCGAGCCTAGTGCGGATTGGTAGCACTAGCAAACTGGGAACGGAATCGCAGAAAGATAACAATATTTAGACGGGAAGGCCAATGCGCAGAAATAATAGTTTAGAGAAATTACAGAACCAAACGAGGCAACACGATGCGAATCTGACCGTGATAGGTTGGGCAAGAATTCTTATTTGCTATGTTACTTTTGTTATGTAGGTACCAAGATTGGAAGAAAAGAAGACTTCAGACAATGAAATACTTCACAGAAACGGTGCGGTGACGCATTTTCTATATGAAAACTAGGTTGTAAGGACTTAATCTCGTTTGAACCCCAAAGAAATCAGCGACTACTTTTACACGGAACCTACTATAAAAAAAACCCATACCAACGCCAATGCGTCATCCAGTTACATAAACACTGTCTACTTACACCTGACGTACAAATGTCATGCATGTCGTAATTGAGGTCAACAAAATAACGGAAGCTGAGAACAAGGTCAGGCCAAGGTCAAAGTCACTCGGCACCATTCATAGATGCTCCTACGAGAAAAGTATTACGTCTGAGAACAATAAATATATCCACTATTTAGTATCGTACATTTCACGCAGTTGGCGAATGCGACTCTTGTCCCTAACTCATATAAAAACATCTTAGGTATCCAGAGATAATAAATCTAACTGATTGGCATTAAGGACGACCCCCAACTGAGACAACCTATAAAATACGCCGAGAAGAAAATACCTTGTTGTCATAGTATAGAAAATAAAGTTGGCCTATGGAAGCCCGATGAATTAATTAAACTTTTGGATAATGATGACTTATCAATCTGAATTTTTAAACCAAATTTTAAAAGGAAAAAATTTCACCTAGCCTAGACCACTGAAATAGATATGATAAAAATCTTACGCGTGCGCCTATCACAATCACAATCATACACATTTTGCAACTGCATCGACGCAGGGCACGTCCTGTTGATTACTCACAGTTCGGCCGTAGAATAAAAAACATGTATTTACTAGATTGCATCAAAATCACTGCATGCGTCCGCTTAGTCAGCAAAGTTATGTAAGGAGTCGTTAGCTCACGTCGACTGTTATTTAGCATCTAAATGGTTTGATTAAATAAATTATCCCCGTCGCTATCAGTTAATAAATAAACATTAGTTGGTGAATGCGGAAACTTCGAGATAGCAGTGCAAAATCTAGTATTGTGGAATTTTGAAATGCAGATTAGCTATGTTACGAAATCTCATGGAAAGGCAGATCAAAATTCTTTTATTCAGAATTCATAGAAAGTGTCGGTGTTGCTATATTATTAGGAAATCCGTTCTAAAATGATGTTACAATTAATAAAGTTATGCACACAGTAATATTATCAGTGATGAAGTAGTGGCCGCATAGCTGACAACACTAACACATCACAGACATAAACATCCGAACTTCATACAATATCTGCCATACTGCACATTTTTATCCGAACCCCGTAACGTGAGAATTGAACCTACGCAAGTTGCAGTCATACCAATTTGTACATATACCCCATTTCGCCAGTTATGTTTAAGTCCCATGTAACAGAGGGGAGCCTAATGTCATCAACCGGGCACAAATCCAAACTCCGGGCTGCTACTAGAAATTCCTGATGGAAAAACCTAAAATAACACCTTGTCCGACCTAGGCATTGAACCCAGGACCGTAAGCTCAGCAATAGCGGTTGCGACCACTAGACCCACGAGACAATCAAGCAAGGTGTCAAGTGTTAATATCTTACCCTGGGGTGTGTCCCTAACTGGCGACTGGTTGATCAATTAACAAAAAAAATAAAACAAATTATTTAAAAAACCCGACTGCTAAAACACATAACTATTTCTCTCTAAAGTTCTTGAGTACATTGTTCATCAGCAACTTTCTGCCTTTCTATCTTGCCTTCGTAGTCCTTTTCAATCTGGTTTTCGATCCGGCCATAGCACAGTAACGGCTCTTCTGAAGGTTAATGATGAAATCCGCTGGGCTATGGACAACAAATCTCTCACCTTGCTTGTACTCCTGGACTTTAGCAGGCCTTTAACTCTGTCGATTTCGACATCCTTCTAGGGATCCTTAAATGTTTCAATTTCTCTTCTTCTACTGTAGATTGGTTCGACACCTATGTTAAAGGCCGGTCGCAGCGGGTTCATCTCGTAGAGACTTCTTCTGACTGGTGTTCTCTTACCACGGGTGTGCCTCAGTGTGGCGTTCTCTCTCCTTTTCTCTATTTTCATTAACTCCGTCACCAGAATCATCTTTTCCCACTTCCATCTCTAAATCGACGATCTGCAGCTTTACAATCACTTCCTAAGGCAAGATGCGAAAGCAGCCGTGTCTGCCATGAACAGTGACCTGGATTTGATTAGCGAGTGGTCACGGTCCTTTGGACTGCAAATCAACCATAAGAAATCCCAGGCCATAATTATCGGTGGAAGGTATATGCGGAATAGGCTCGATATTGCTTCGCTGTGTCCACTCTGTCTGAATGGAGTTCAGATTGAATACGCAAATAGAATTAAAAACCTGGGGGTGACCTTGGACTCTTACCTATCGTGGGCTACCCATGTTGCTCAAGTCAGTCGCAAAGTGCACTACACGTTCCATTCGTTGAAATGCCTCCAGAGCTTCTTGCCCTTAAATACAAAAATCTCCCTTGCTCAAACTCTCCTAGAGCCCATCACAGACTACGCTGATGCCTGTCATTTGGATGCCACCGACGAGCTTTTAAATAAACTTGAGCGGTTGCAAAATATCTGCATTCTTTTTGTTTTTAAGCTTAAAAAGTATGATCATGTTTCTAACTTTCGCAAGATTGTCAAGTGGCTCCCCATTCGTCTCCGCAGGAACTCCCGGATATTGTGTCTGCTATTTAACATCCTTCATAATCCAAGAACGCTATCCTATCTGCGGGAACGTTTTTCCTTCGCCCGTCCTTCTGATGCACCTTGCAGGTCGCATCTTAGAAATATCCTTAAATCCCCTCACCACTCGACCGACTTCTACTCCTACTCCTACACTGTGCACGCGGTTCGGCTGTGGAATTCACTTCCGCCTGACATTAGGGACTGCGAAACTGTTGCTGTTTTTAAAAGAAGAGTGAAATAACAATATCTTTCCACTTTGCCATAGTTGCATATTATGTATTTATTATTTTATACCATTAATTATATATATGTATTTTAGTGATATTTATTTTAGAAGTATGTATTTATGTAAGTATATTCTCTTATTGTATATTTAAATTAGTGAATAGTTTTTTTTTTCTTTTTGTGTATTTTGTTTTCTCTTCTACTCTTACACACGGTGTCTACATCTCTTTGTCTACTGTCCTATCGCAGGTATGCTGGAAGAGATTTCTTTAAAAATAAGCATCACCTTTGTACGTATTTTTCTGTTCCTTTCTTCTTGTCTGTTTATATGTGTGTACATAAACTGTTAAATAAATAAATAAGTGAAAAGCGAAAAACAAGCATTATAATCTATAGAATTTTGGTATCGGAGGCGGGACAAACCAATAACCTAAAATATGGTGTAACTTTTGTTTAAAACTTTTAAAACATTTGCATAAGATTTATATTAGGCTTGCGCAAATATGATCACGTCTCCGAATTTCGTACTAAGCTCAAGTGGCTTCTCATACGTCTTCGCCGGAATTCTCATATCTTGTTTCAGCTCTACAGTATTCTGTTCAATCCTACAACCCCATCTTATCTTAAGTAACGTTTCAAGTTCCTAAATGACACACATAATAGATACCCGAGGCACGGGCAAGGCATTCCACAACCGTACTGCTTGAACCGTAAAAGGTTTATCATAGAAACTGGTGGCATCGGCATCTCTAGTCTCTAATATACCGATGACCTCGGGTAGCTATCGTGTTTCTACGCAGATACAGGATTGATTTCTCCAAATAACCGCCAGAAGACAACCCAATATCACAGCGATGCAACTAGTACAAAGGCTCCAGGAGGACCACCAGCTGCTGGTAAGCGACCAAACCGTGAAAAGGGAAGAACAATTATTTATACGGACGAATCATATGTAGATTCGTCCCATTCAACGTCACAGGCATGATCAGATGGCACAACAAAAGGCTTAAAAAAGCCTATATCAAAAGGGCAACGAGTTGTGATAGTCCACGCAGGAACTGAGTCAGGTTTTGTGCCAAATGCCCTGCTCACATTTAACACTAAGTCGGGGGACTACCACGATAATATGAACTACGAAAATTATGAAAAATGGCTTCGCACGCAGCTGATTCCTAACATTCCTCCTAAATCTGTTTTGGTAGTAGATAATGCATCCTACCACAACAAACAGTATGACCCTGCACCAAGTTCAAATGCCAGGAAGTCGGAGATGCTGTTGTGGTTAAGAGAAAAAGGGATTCAACACGAAGAAAGAATACTGAAGCACCAACTACATCATTTAATAAAAATTAATAAAGATCAATTCAAAAAATTTAATATAGATAAGATTATGGCTGAACACGGCCACGATGTATTACATCGTGGCCGTGATTACCCGTGAGATTACCTCCATACCACCCAGACCTCAATCCCATCGAGATGGCATGGGCTGCAATAAAAGGATATGTCGGCAGTAAGAATGTGACGTGGAACGTAAGTCACGTAACGAATCTTATTAAGGAAAAAGTAAATGTAATGGGAGCTAATGAATGGACAAAATTATGTCAAAAAGTGAAGGAAATTGAGAAGGAATTCATAAACAACGATCACATAGTGGATGCAATGTCAGAACAATTTATAATTCACGTTGGTGACGATGACTCCGAGACCAATTCGGAGGATGAGGACAGTGACGATGATGAGGAGATGAGTGATCAAGTGGCCTCTACCAGCACCAACGCAGCGTCTAGTTTTATGGAAGGCATATTACCTATTCCTCTGGATTGAGACAAATTTTGTATAAACAAAAATAAACAAAGGAAAAACGCTTCTAATCAGATTATAATTGTTTTATTGAGATAATTATATTTTCCTGACAGTTTCTTCACTATTTTAGCTGTTAATGAAGAAAACATTTGCCGTAGTATCAGTAAAGGTCAAGTAAAAGTTAATACTTTGACTGATTTTGTTGATGAAGAAACTGACCGTAAGTCACAATGGCCTGCAACATTACTGTATCAAAGTAAAATTTTAAGTACCATTAGTTTGCGTAAGCCCTATAATCAATAATTTGAGCAAAAGCGATACTAAATAAATTTGGCCGAAAGTATATATGCGCGAGCTTGCCCCCACTACTGCCCATCTGTGCTCACGACTCGTGCCGGTCACTGTACTTATATGAAATTGACTCATTATTAACTATTCTTTGATATCAATATTTTTGCAATTTATTTTAAAAAACCTTCCCCTCCCTTTTTTTGTATTTGCAGATGCAATATATAAATATTATATAGCCTATGTCACTCCCACAATTAAGACGATTCTAACGACACCAACAACGATTTATGTTAAAATCCATCAAGCCGTTTAGGCTACAGAGCATGCCAAAGAAATAGACATACATACGTACTCTCGAAAAACATTACCCTCCTTCTGGGGCAGTCGGGTAAAAATTAAATTAAAAACAAACGACGGTCAAAACTGCAAACCCAAAACTTAGTGCTAACAGACAACTCAAATACTATCAAAAAAGAAGATTAGAGACGGAAAAGCTGATGAATGTGCAATCATTGTCCGTTCCTTTGTTGTGCCTTGCTGTCAGTTAGCACTGAGCCTAAGCTAATATTTGAATTACACATTTTGTAATGAATTCCTCAGGCCAAAAACCAGCCACAAGCATTATAATGGACAGTGCTAAAACGCCTCATCTAAACATTTACGTGAAACAAACTATTACAAGTATCTGCTTAGTTATTATTGGTACAAGGGCAAGAGAGAATCATTAGTAAAACAAAAGCCGCTTCCGTGATAGCTCCCGACTTAGGAAAATTACACAGATATTTATTCATTATGCTGACGCACCGCGTCCTCGCATACTGGAAGTAAATAACCTCGAAAAAATCTCAACAATGGATCTTGATTAAATATTTCTTCAGATATAAATGAATATAACAGTTTTTAAAACGTTACTAAGGTCTCACGCCCTCCCGCTCTGGGCAGAGCGGGAGGGCGTGTCAGACTCTTACTTACTGAAACCCACCCGTATTCCTTCTTGTTCCCTGTGATGCCAGGGGGCCTCGGTGACCCTTTAGTACCTTCCCGCGACCCCGGCAGGCATCGGCCCTAGTGGACCCCTACAGTTGTGCTGACGACATCTCTTTGAGACGCGCGTGGAATACACCAATAGCCGTTGGCCGTACCCGGCAATTTTTCTGGCCGCCGACACGGGGCAGCTCACCATAACGGTTTGCAGCCCCGTGGAGTGAGGATGGATGGTGCCTGCCCTCACCTGCTCGGCAGAGCACCCCCCGGTCCTAACCACTGCGGCGACCACCTTTTCTGCAGTCGCGGAGTCGTCCAGGCCCATGATGCGCATGCTAGCGCACTTGGTGGGCCTGGAAACTCGGAGCTCGTCCGCATTTAGTGACGCCCTAAGTTCGGCCAGGGCTTCAGCGGCCGGGCCGCTAGCTGCACCAGGGACCTGCACCATTCGGGCCCCAGTCGCCGTAATTTTCAATTTGAGGCCCCTGGCAGCGCCGAGCTACTCGGGGCGCACCACCTCACCCACCTTCTCAAGGACGGTCTTGTAGGACACGCCCTTCTTTTCCGCATCCGGCTGTAGTGTAATCACTACGGCTGCGGAATTCGAGGCGCGGAGCCTAGCCGCGGCAGTGCGCTCCTTGCGCCTTACCCGCCTTCTTCTTCTCCCCGGCCACTTGCCATTCGGCATCGCCCGGAAGAGATTTAGGAGGCGGTGGCGGCCGTCTCGCCACCAGGGCCGATGCCCCCGCCGCCAGGGTCGGAGCCCTCGCCGTCTGGGCTGGAGCTCTCGCCGCTGGGGCTGGAGCCTTCGCCACTTGCGCTTTCGCCGCGCCCTTGGTCTGCCCCGTCGACCCCGGTTTGGCCGTGGCACCGATAGCGGCTGAATATAAGGCGGGCTTCGATTTGCCCGAGGCCGGCTGACTCGCCGCCAACGGGGGGCGCAGGACGATGACCTCCAGGGCGGAGAAACAACTCCGCAAGGACGCCATTTCCTGCCGCACCAGGCTCAGAACCCGGTCCTCAGCAGGCACGGGCCATCCCTGTCCCTGCTGCTGCCCCCCTTGCGGCTACATCCGGGGGACGGCTCCTCGTGGCCCGACGTGAAGGGCCTCCGCTGCCGCCACAATAGAGGCCGTGGCCGCGGCTATGGCCTGATCCTTAGAGGACCTGAGCCTCTTCACGGATACTGCCTTGATCGCGTCGGCCACGACCTCCGCAAACCTGTCCACACGCTCTAAGTTGGGGCCGCCAGCAGCATCCGGTTCACCACCTGAGACCTCTGAGAGGTGGCGCTTCTCGGCTCGCTGGGCTTGGCTGGGCTGGCTCTACTCGGCTCGCCAACCTCCCTGGTGGTGGGCCCTCTATACACAACTTTCCCTCGGCCCCCCCGCCGACTGGAGTGGATCTTTTGCCGCTCTTTCTGGCTCAAGACCCATTCGTCGGAGGATGACCCCGAGATGGGGCGCTTGGGAGTCCTAATGGACTCACGGTTCCTACCGACCACCTCTTTTTGCACCGAGCTCCGACCTGAGCCCCTTGCGCTAGATGCAGCGTCGGACTCCGACCCTGCATCAATCTCCTCCACTTGACTTTTTGTCTTTTTGTTGTTATTTGCTTTTTCCATACTTAATCCCTTAGAGTATGGGGGATATAAAAAGTACACCTAGGTGCACCCCCTGTCCCTAGGCAAGTGTACATTTATTACCCAACCAGGGGGTCCACTGGTACCCTGGCTGGGGGTGCGCTAACGACTGATGCGCCACCTACAACTACGAAGTTGCAGATGACACTACTCCTCAGTCATTCATATCCTTGCCGCGCACCAAAACGTGATATTAGAGGAATTGTTTATAGAGGTTATCTTCCTCGGGATCCGGGCGACCAAGCCAAGACCCTCGTCCCGTTCCAAGTCACAAAACATGACTGTGATCTCTTTACGGATTACGATTTCGACGGTTGCAGTCAGGAGAATCAGTTCTCCCGCTGCTAGCTCGCTGGCAGGGTGAGTGCACAACGAGCGCCGCCCTTGCTTCTCCCCTGTGTCCTCTGTTTGGATCAGAGAGACACGAGGAAAAACGTCGGGCCATATTGGCCCCTCCTTCGCGGACCTTCTCTTCGGCCTCGCCACTCTGCACCCACTCGACCTGCCCTCTGTAAGCAGAGGGGGGAGTGGACGACCGACGATCGAGCATGAAGCTGGGGGCCACGCAGAAATTCGCCACAGTCAATACCCTCTCCGAAACATGGAGAGACTATTGGCCGTGCCCAGGATGCACCAGCCTGACGACTGCTCTTTCCCCCGAACGTATTCACAGGGAACCAGCAGCAATCAGGCACACGAGGTTTTCTGCACGCACCCCGAGAAGAGATGCTTGGGACACTAAGGTCCGTATTACAGAAGGTTCCTCAAGTCTAGTTTGAGCGTCAATCAGTCGATCACAGTTTAAGTATAGAATCAGTACTCGAGCATCGGTCATATTCCAGAACGGTAATCAATCTCTATTCAGCTGAATCGAGACTCAAATCGAACCTCAAGCAGAGATGTGTATTGTCTATGTATCAGCCTGTTTTCGTTTACGATTTATTTTATTTACCAACTTTGTTTTAATCTTCACTGGATTAGAAATATTAAAATATACCTTAAGCGCCCAATTATTTAGGAAATCAGCGTTATTAGTTCGGTCCCGAATAGTACAATCCCTCATTTATTGATGTAAAGTATAGTAATTTTGTAAGCATAATATTATTGTAAAGCTTAAAAGACTTGTATCTATGGCCATAAATAGGTACGGTATTTAAAAAAATGGCAATTTGTCAAACAATGCAAATGAAAACACCGTAGATATTTATTTGATTATTTTTGTTATTTGTTTTGCTTATTATTATTTATTCTTATTACTTTTTAAATGGCAGGACGAAAGAAAAATTTTTGTACTTGTGTAAACCTTTTGAAGTTTTCACAATTTTATGGGTCCTGTGTATCTCTTAAATATCTAAGAGGAACGCTAAAGTTCAACCTTCTATTTGCATCATCATTGAATAAATTATTGTAATGATCTACTTCTTCAAATATAAATTCAATTTGATATTAAAACTCGACAACTTACGCATAAAACAAAAATTGCCATGACAATTCTATGCTCAAGCGCGGTCTCGACCACACTTGGGTCAAATCAAATCACTGCTTGGGTTCGCTTTACGAACTGAGTAACGTTCTAAAATAAAGCGAAACTCAGCTGAACTATGATCAATGAATCTATGCTTGAGGAACGTTCTAAAATTAAAACTTGCCTTAAAACTAGTTTTAAACAGAGATCAATGCTTGAGTTTCCTTCTGTAATACGGGCCTTAGGTCCGTATTACAGAAGGTTCCTCAAGTCTAGTTTGAGCGTCAATCAGTCGATCACTGTTTAAGTATAGAATCAGTACTCGAGCATCGGTCATATTCCAGAACGGTAATCAATCTCTATTCAGCTGAATCGATACTCAAATCGAACCTCAAGCAGAGATGTGTATTGTCTATGTATCAGCCTGTTTTCGTTTACGATTTATTTTATTTACCAACTTTGTTTTAATCTTCACTGGATTAAAAATATTAAAATATATCATAAGCGCCCAATTATTTAGGAAATCTGCGTTATTAGTTCGGTCTAGTTCGGTCCCGAATACTCATAGTACAATTCCTCATTTATTTAAATAAAGTTTAGTAATCTTATAAGCATAATTATTGTAAGGCTTAAAGGACTTGTATCTATGGCCATAAATAGGTACGCTATTTAATAAAAATGTCAGTATGTCAAACAATTTATGCAAATGAAAACATCGTAGATATTTTGATTAGTTTTGTTATTTCCTTTGCTGATTATTATTTATTCTTATAACTTTTTAAATGGCAGGACGAAAGAAAAATAAAACACAAGAATTTGCAATTCTGGGGCTAGGGGATGCCCACGGTTATGTGGTTTTCTTAAATCGTGGTCTATCATAGGTAGAATTAAATATTTTACCACGTCTTATGAAAACCTGTACCTCTTTATGAAGTTTTCACAATTATATGGTTCTTGTGTATCTCTTAAATATCTAAGAGGAACGCTAAAGTTCAACCTTCTATTTGCATCATCATTGAATAAATTATTGTAATGATCTACTTCTTCAAATATATCCATTTTGATATTAAAACTCGACAACTTACGCTTGAAACAAAAATTGGCATTATTTGGCATGACAATTCTATGCTCAAGCGCGGTCTCGACCACACTTGGGCGATTACAGATCAAATCACTGCTTGGGTTCGCTTTACGAACTGAGTAACGTTCTAAAATAAAGTGATACTCAGCTGAACTATGATCAATGAATCTATGCTTGAGGAACGTTCTAAAATTAAAACTTGACTTAAAACTAGTTTTAAACAGAGATCAATGCTTGAGTTTCCTTCTGTAATACGGGCCTAAAAGTAGGAGACTTTCCACTGCGGTAAAACTTAAGTTGTAAATGATGGGCACACCATGCGTGATGTGACCAATTCTCGGTTCAGCCTATAATTTACTCACAAAAAAAATACCAGAAAATATTTAAGTACTTGGGGGTAAATCAAGTTTTAGAAACTGACACGACGATCTACAAACTAGAACTTTTTTCTAAAACTCATATTATCGTACCTGTGGGTAGTACGGACAATGCACAGGATGCGAGCTCTTGGAGCGTCCCTCCAGCCGCTCTCTCTTCTGTATCCTCTTCTGGAACTTCTCCCACTGGTCATCATCATCTTCTGCCGCCGACGACTTATCGCGCGACTCGTCCTCCGACGCGTCGCTGTGGGAGCCTGACTCGTCGGAACTGCCCACTTCAGAATCTTCACCTAGATGGGAAAAATCAATAATTTAATCATGGTTTTAGGGATAGTAAGTGACAAGAATTGTGCACTAATAGCCAATGAGATATTTATCATCGAAGCGAAGGTTATGATGACCGACCGTTGTGGCATATTGTGGAAGTGACAGATTTTGACGCCGTTGCTTTTCGTCGCCAGCCTGAGACACTTGGGCCAACAAGTCTATATCCTATTATTTTGCAACATCAAAGTCCGATATGGTGTCACAGTTATACTATAATTTCACTCATAACATCTTTACATTTTATTTTTTGTTCTCTTCTGTGAGTACATAAAAAGACAAACAGTAAATAAATACTCAAGCATGAAATTGGCAAAAAAATATACATCTATTATTACCAGATCATAGTTGTTGAGAACATAATAACAATTATTTAAATCACATATTTAAATTACTATAAATGAAACAATAAAACAGAATACATTGCCATTCGGAAATCTCAACAAAATTTTGATTCCGTCGGATCGCAATCGGAAAACAATAGTTTATTTTTTCTAAAACATTTTTTTTAGTAAGGACGGTAACCCAATTTCATTAATAGTTACTTAGTTATTATAAGTTTTATAAGGTCGGTTTGTTAATAACATTAACGGTTAAACCACGTCGCTGCAATAATTGACCTCCCACACCCACACGACATAGAGATCAACGACCGGACAGTCTAAATCTAGATGTTTCGTCAAAAAACACTTTAATACTGTTCTTGGTATTTGCTATCCCCGATTCCCGAATATTGGCACAGATAGCGGTAAAATTAGCAGTTGTGAGTCTGTCGATAAATCCTAGTTCTTCCGTTGAGTATTTATTTCTATCGTCATGATTTGGAACATTCTCAAATTCGGACAATTTCAAAGACATGTTAGGGTTCCGTAGTCAACAAAGAACTGAACTTATAGTTTCGCCCCGTCTGTTAGTCTGTCTGTCCGCGGCTTAGTTCAGAGACTCTTAGTACTAGAAAGCTGTAATTTGGCATGGATGAAAAAAAAAATTGTAGCGAAAAACAAATATTATCCCCACTTTACGTGCCAGGGTTTACGCCTTACACGTAAAGTGGGGATAATATTTCTGTCTGTCCCATGTTGGCTATCGTTGGATAGGCCGTTCAAAGACATTGCGGGTCTGTGAAAGCCGTTTTTAGATTCAGGGATCCGTTTGCTTAATATTAAGAATTAAAGTGCTAATGTTTGTTACGCCAATAAGCCCTGCCAGCTTAATGGTTGTTTTTGGATATGTGAAAAAATCATGGCGAAGTTAAAAGGAAAACTATCACAGCTAAGTAGGCTTTACAAGTTAACGAGTAATAGTCAACCAACTTACATTTGCAGTTGAAGCATTGACCGTGACGTGTATCGATGTATGGGAGAACATGTTTTTTAACTACAACGATAAGTTTGTTTTTGAGATAAATTCATCGCAATCTTATTTGTATTGTATTTTATATAATTAATCTTCATTGTGCGTGGTCGGACATGCACTTGGCCGGATTTTTTTATCAACAGATTCAATGAAATGTGATGAAAAGTTGAAAACAAGAAAGATTTTGTAAAGGTGATTCCTATTTAATAATGGCCACTGCTGATAAACCGTTTTCCAACGACCACTACAGTGACGTCACTGTAGTTGTCGTTCGAAAACGGCTAATCCCGTAGTTGGGATGATTTTAACTCAAAAACAAACTTATTGTAGTTAAAAAAACATGTTCTCCCATACATCGATCGATACCGTCACGTGACGGGTCATAATAATTGTACTATGCTCACCATAACTGAATAATTTGTTATTTGATGAAAAGATTAGACTATTTCGCTTAAACTATTGATATCGGTTAATAATGTAAACATTTCTCTTTGTAGCAGATTTGGTAAATTCGACTAAGGCATTACATCAAGCATTTAGACTGTACCTATTAATTACCGTACTGTGGGCAAATAAGTGGATAATGATGTCATGCATCATATTTACCTTCTTCATCTTTCTTCTTTGGTTCTTTAGTCTTCTTGGTATCGCTGCTGGGCGGCGGCGGCGTGGCCGTGGCGGGCGGCGCGGGCGCGGCGGCCTTCGCCTGCGCTTTACTCGCGACTGGCTTTTTCGACTTCTTAGACTGCGAGTGCTTCTTAGTCTGCTTCATCCAAACGGGCCTCTTGAACGTTTCCTTCTTATCTTTATCATTCTTGTCGTTTTCGGTCTTTTCGCCGTTTTCGCCGCCAGCACCTTCATCGTCGTCCCTGTTTGGAGAAAATTATTGGTTCGTGGTTAATGTGGCCATACACACTAAAATACTATACGCAGCGGCACGGAATTTGGCCCAAGCGTATTACTTAGTTTATTGTCAAAATGAAACATTAAGGACATGACATGTTTTTTGTTTTATAAAACTTGGAGGATGGTCTGGTAGCCGTCCCCCGCCACGACGACACTTAGATCTAAATATTACCTACAACTTAAAGCGCCAATACATACTATTTTTTTGACTTAGAGGTTTTTGGTTGTGTCGGGGACTTTTTCTTCTGCAACTTTTATTTCCTGTTTTTTAAACTTTATATAGGATTACTAGTAGACAAGCGAAAATGCGGCCGAATTTTATCGATCTTCGATATTTAATATTTAATAAAAATGTTTACATTTAGAATAACCTGTAAATTATTATGACCCTAACCGCTTAGCTTGTATTAGGATGTGCTCGTTAAAACGCATAGTATGAGCCCAAACACAAAGTAGATGCCGTACACCGTTGAGGAGAGTTGCCGTACCTTCTGGCGGGTTGGGTATCCTGCAGGATCCTGGAGATGTCTGATGAGGTCAAGGTTATCATACTTTTGTAATATCATCGTCAGGATTTCAAATTTCGAATCGATCAGACCTGTGGAAGTTGTTTATATCTCTTTATCAACTAGAAAAGAGGTTATGATCTTCATGCGGCTGAGTAGATTTTCTTGAAACATAGCTAAGAACACTCTCGATTAAGACACCTTTCAAACAAAAACGAAAAACGAAATCGGTTCATCCGTTCAGGAGCTATGATGACACAGACAACTTATAACACCCCAGTTTTTTGTCGGAGGTTTAAAATAAAAACCTCAAGTAGCCGCTTGAAGAAATGTAGCAAAACCGTCGCCTTGGATACATGTAACTAAAGTAGAAACCAAGTTGAAAGTATGGGCGACAAAAGTGGATGTCACCATTGCATGTCACCGTATGATTGTGAACATCATTAGTTCACAATCTATCTAGCGAGATTAAAAAATATCGAAAAAAAATAACTGCAACAAACCATTTACAATTTTATTTAACGCATTATTTTTCGATGGTTTATAATATATCCATGGCAAACCGACAAATTGTGAACTGGTAGCAAAGTTGCATGCGACGAACGCACCTTAATAGCAAAGTAACTACGAGCAAATTTGTTGTCTTTGACATTGTAAAACAGCAGAAGCGGTCGCCGGCCGCTGCCGCGAAACCATTTGCTTCGCTCGCTTGGCTCGCGCGCGTTTGGTCACAGTTGTAACTTAACCTAACCAACTTGGTTGGACCAACCCTCTTGGGTGGAAAAAATAACTTCTCCCGCTCTGGGCGGAGCGGGAGGGTGTGTCAGACTCTTACTGACTAAAACCCACCCGTGTTCCTTCCGTTGCCTGTGTTGCCAGAGGCCACGGTATCCCTTTCGGACTTTCCCGCGGATGGAGCCACCTTAGTAGACCCTGGCTTAGTTACTGCGACCGATTCGGCGACCACCAAGACCTACCAATCACGGACGGTTCACAATTTTACGGGTGATAAATTCGGACAAATTATGAACCCTATCGATAAGTGCAGGTTTGTTCACAATTTGACATTGATAGATTATAAACTATCGAAAATGATTGCGTTCTATTGTAACAATTCATAATTTTTCGATCGTATAAAATCTGGCTAGATAGATTATAAACTAACGGTGCTCACAATCTTACGGTGACATACATTTTAATTTAAAGTTCATCCATAACTACCTACAGAAAATGTAAAGACGAGCCTCGTCCGATCACAGTGTCAATAGTAAGCTACCAAACAACAGAAACATGTTTTCACCATAATTAATAATAATATAATTTCAAGTTAATACCAAAACAACGTTGAAGTAGAAATGAAGGAAAGTACTTAATTATCGCCGGCAGTATTCATCAAGCTAAATTAAGTTCGTAACGCGTCAAGCATATAAATTAATGAAATGGTGCCATTGATAAATTAATTTGGAACGAAAGTGGCACAATGTCAATGCCGTGTAGGCGTTAGCAGTGACGTGGGTTATAGCCTTTTAAATAAATAATAACAGTGTCAACTAACGCCACGTGAAATGCTGTGTCGTCAACACACGGACTTTTTTTTTGCCAGTTATACTAAAACTTGTATATAAATGAGTGCCGAGTGTATTGCTACTCACGTGGGATTATACTAAGGTCCTTAAAAACCCGAAAACCGAATACTAACAACGATGTTTAGGACTTGGGAACCCAATACTGTCAAGTTTAATGTATTTTTCTGTCAGACTGCAAGGACTTTTCATAAATGCAGACTAAATAACTGCCAATTAGATACATTCGTTTCTATTTGGTCGAGGTTATTGATAAGTTTACAGCCCGTTGCAATTTATATTTTTCATTTAAAAATACAACTTTACTACCACTTTATTAAACATGACATGGTTTTGATGGAGTTTTATACAACAGAACTTAGAACTAACAAGACAATCACATTGCATTTGTAAATGGGAAGTCTGAAGTAAACAAGGATACACGAAATAATTGACTGACACTACAAAGTCCCATTTTATGAGTTTTTATTTCCATAATATATTCTTTATGAGAACAGAGAGTATTTGAACCACAATGTGTATATAAATACTTTAAAACTTTAATGTTGGCAAAGGGAGTTTTTAAAACATGGGTTAAATAATTTATACATACCCAAGTGCCATGCCCATTACATAGTGTGATCGATTTTCGACACACGCTATTGTCGTTCACCTTCTATTTTACTAGAGAACTTTGATAGCTGAATTTGGTTGTTTGTATCCCGGCAAAGAGCCACTCCACATACAGGGCAAAGTGCTTCGGTAACCAAGGTACCCTCCTTGAGGAGCTGGGGTGGATCGAATAATCAGTTTCCCACCCGTACGAAAAATACGCGCATTGACATGGAGTTGCAGACACCAGCCCGTATTACCTATTACCTATTCTATTTATACCAAAAGTGGTGAAAACGGGACTACAAAATTATGCCAAAAAAGCCAGCATAAATTAAGAACAACATTCTGTCATCAAACAGTCGCTCCATGTAAAATACTGGTATTCAGCTGCATCCGGTAAGACTGGAAGCCGACCCTAACGTAGTTGGGAAAGGCTAAGCAGATGATGATTCTGTCATCAAACACTACGACATGTTGTTAGATATTACTTACTTTTCTTTGATTTCCTTTTCTTTGATAGTTGTGTCACCAAAAAGTTCCCTCATGTTGGTTCGTCGCAAGAACACGGTAACTGTCACTATCGCACCCGCCGTCACCACAGTTGAGTTCTCGTCATCAATTACTAAAAAGGAAAGAAAAAGATTTTAAGACTAGTATCAAACCAGAGAAATGTAGGGAAAAAGGGACTTGACAAACGGACAACAAAGTGATCCATAGGGGGATCCGTTTTTTTTTTTTTGAGATTTGGAACTCCAAAAGTGACATCATTTATATGTATAGGTTTTCATAACTGTTAAAAGGGATCATCATAATAACTATGCTATGCTAAATACTTCATCAATTCATTTTATATTACCTTCAGTATTAACTTGGAAATGTATGTAAGGCATGTTGCCAAGCACCTTCATGAGGTCATCATACTGCTTGTCATTCAAAAACCTCAGCACTTGTCGCCTGTCTTCGCCGGGCAACTGAGCCAGCTGTAGCAGTGACTTGATGTGCTTCTTCCTGTTTGTGAAGTACTTCAGATGATCTTCGTTGATATAAGGTAGTTGTAGCAAGGGAGACTTGTACTCCCACAGGCCTTGGACGGTCATTGGGGACAGCTTCATACAATTTTCTATTGTTTCAATAGTCGGTAGGCGCGGTACTGAAACGAAAATAATCAAAATTTGAAATTTGGTTTAAAAAATAAGTATATCCATACTATTATACTATTCATATCATTAATGCGAAAGTAACTCTGTCTGTCTGTTACCTTTTAGCATCTTAACTGCTATACAGATTTAGATAAAATTTGGCTCACAGTTAGACCATGGCCTGCGATAGGATGCCCCAAGTAAATGTTAAAAGTTTTGTATTTTATTGAATAAAAATGTCATTTCTGCAAACTTACTTCTCCTAGCATAAGCCAGAGCAATGAGTTGGTTCACACAGTTGACCATTTCGACGATAAGGTCGGGGCACCGCGACACGATGTACCTTCGGTCGCACTCGAGTGTTTCCGGCGGTAGGCGCATGCGCGACAGGTGCGCGTGGAGCAACGCACGCGCCTTTATACTGTACGGACGACACAGAGGCTGCTCTTTGTTCTTCTCACCCAAGTTTGGTAGCTCACGCAGCAACTGGAGTTCAAATTAATAAATCAGTACAAAATACCAAATTCTTCTTTATTTTTGTGAGATTAAGGGTTCTAACTAAATGCCCTCCATTAATAGACAGGTTGACAGATCTGACATATGTGTAGCTGACCATCAGCTCAGAAGCATGATTAAGGAGCAAGCCATGGTGGAACCCTGAGGCTGTTATGATTGGAAAATATTTTTAAATAATTTTACAATTTTATAGAAAACATTATATTAACATTCTTACTCAACTCAATGTTTATTAAGCTAAGAATACATACCATAGGAACTTCCTCATTATCCGTAATTCTCTCAATAATTTCAGAATTATGCCTCTTGTCAAACTCACAAGATGCCGCAAGGATCATGAGAGCTCTCTTCAGTGGCATAGATGGTGTTTTGTGACAGAAATAGAAGTACATCTGAGTAGTATCTAATAACACTTGCTCCCCTGAAAAGCGTATAGACCGGTACCACCAAGTACCAACCTGAAAATAAACATATTGTTATGTTTATTGATGAACTACCAATTTCACAAAACTATTTTCGCCCTTAAGTTTTTCGCCTACACTGTAGGTTGTTATTGCTTCCAAAACTAAAGGATTTCATGGGTTTCAGAGTTTATAATAACCATATGAAATACCTGAATATTTTGGTTGATGAAATCATTTAAATGTAACTAATTACATTTAAATGAGTAATCAACACAAATATAATGAAATAAATAGCGAGATTAGATTTGATAAAATGATTAACTGTGTGTAACATTCTGCAGTAACAAAATCTAAACACAGCATCTCTTTTGATTTATAATATATGTATTAAATGCAATTTGAAATCTGTGAGCTATCTTACAGCTACCAAAAGATAAGGTAATCATTGATAATCTTAATTCTTAATGAACTCAGTTAGAAGAGAAATAGGAGGCTTATTGTAAACACTTTTAACAAATTAAAATAAGAACAGGGGCAGCAGTCTCGACATAGATAGCATTAATTTGCTTAATGACCAAATTTGGTTGCAGTCCTAATGGGGTCCTTAGACAGTCAAAATTGCTTGACAAGATTGTGATATTTTCATTCTTGTCAAGCAATTTTGATTGTCTAAGGACCCCATTAGGACTTTGCAACCAAATTCGGTTGTAAAACAATTGCTATCTATGTTGAGACTGCAGGGCCAGGATTAGGCTTAGCATGAAGCTTTTTATTTCTACTCTACCGTAGAATAGAAGTCGCTTATCTACATTTCTTGGTAGAAACGCAACACACACAACAACAACATAATTTTTGTCTACTCTGCCATAGACAAAGCCCTTCTCTACTGTTTTCGTGCTAAGCCTATAGGAGTTTATAAATTATTGAGCCAATGTTATACTAGAAGAGGAAAAAAATACTTACAGCAGTTGGCAGTGCAACCATAAAGACTAGAGCATAGAGTCCGAGCACCCATACACTATTCTCCTTCTCCACTATCCAGCTAGGAAGAGCAATACCAAAGCTCATAGCGCCAGGGCCATCAGGGTTGCCATACTTTTCCCAGTTTCTGCGAGCCTCGTCATCTGTAAGTGCCTGAATAACACGTAGTTCTTTACTGTGTTGTTTACAGTTTTGTACAGTCATAAGTCAAATAGGTATACCTCTGTCTAACCCTTCGAGGAATAAAGGCGTGATGTTATGTTACGAGTTAAATAAACATTCAGTTAAGCTTATCTCCCAAGTTTTCAATGTTTTTTCTAAAACCTGATATTATAAAAATATGTAAATAAGAAGTACTAATATGGATATAAATATTATAAAAGCTTACCTGATAAGCTTTCGTAAGCCTCATGAAGGCTTTTTCATCACCAGTCTCTTTGTCAGGATGCAGGATGAGTGATTGTTTACGGTATGATTTTTTAATCTCAGCTTGTGTAGCACCCGGTGGTAGGCCCAGTATATCATAAGGGTCAAAATTGGACATTTCATAGTCAAATTGTGACACTTTGTATGCCAAGAATCCAAGTAATACCCATCCCAATATTATGGCTAGCTTTATGAAGAAGTTTTTAATACCCTTGTATGGTTGTGATTGTTCTATTATGATCTGTTTGTTTACACAATTTGGACACTGACATAGTTCTGCACGTTTTGCTGGATCTAAAAAAAGTTAATGGATCATTAGGTATTTCTTCCTGTTCATGTCTATACAGGGTTTTACCATCGGCGATACTATGCCGCATCGTCATCGGTAAATTACTGACATAACGGTTATTCAGTTATTTCACGAATGTATGGTTATCATGAATTTATAACGAGACAAGTAAAAACAACACACGGTTAACTATTAATTTACTAAAGGGACAAAATATTATTTTCAGTGTAAAACATGAATGCCTTACCTTCTTTCCTTTTTCTTGGCCAGTAATAAAATGTTGCAGGTACAAGTATCAAAGCAAGGAAAGAAAGAACAAAGTAAAAGAATGTAGATCCACTTTCATCATATTCGAATTTTTGGCCACCCATTGTTAATTTTTAATACATTGAGACTGAAAAATCATTACACGCTACACAAGTACGATTGGTAAGTAGAAGACGTGTCATTTAGTGATGGGTTAGATGGATTATTTTTGACATGTATAGCATCATTGCATGACATAAAAAATTAATTATTTTTTTTCATAAATCATGCGGATTCAATGCACTTAAGGTCAATTATGTATATAATGACTGATACATTGTTTCAGTGAATAAACAAGAAACAAAGAACAATGGCGAAATCATAGCTGATATTTATTGGAGCGTCTAAAAGTAATTAATATACGAAGGCATTTCTATTATTTTTCTACGTTTTTTCAAAGTATCACATTAACTAGTTAAAGCCGGATAAAAAAGATATTTGAAATGAAAAGTTTTTTTCTGCCAAGTGACAGCAAGTACATACAGCATTATTGTATTAAAATCAGTTTTTGTTTGTTATTATAATTAAATGGAGTAAATGAATTAACAATACTGTTTATTTCTAAGTGGAAGTGTTCTTTGCAGGGAAGTAAACATATTGTAGTGTAAAAATAAAAATAAATTAATTACTTTCAACTAATGACGGGTAAAAAGACTATTATCCCAAAAAAAAAACTTGGTTTGACTTTGACAATGGTTTGGTTAATTACTCTAACTCATGTCACAGACGCTTGCGCTTGTTCTTCGTGTGTATTTGTTCTCGATTGTTTTCTTTCCGTTTTCTTTAATTTTTACTTGACCCGGACTGGGGTCAATATTATGTGTATATTTTAATAGAAAATGATATTCCTGGTAGGACAGGAATCAGCGAGTATTGTTGTAATTGCTTAGTTGGTCGGCGCACAGTGGGATGTTGCGCTCATGTCATGACGCTAGTCTGGTATTTAGGATGGGCCAGACATCAGCAAAATATTTCAGCACCTGCAGAATTTCTGGATGAAATAATTATAAGAGAGGATGACGAAGAATAAACATTACTTAATATAAAAATAAACTTGTTTTATTGATTGTTATGAACATACTCAACATATTCCAGACGCATTCTAGGATTTTATACATTCTTATTTATCTGAATGTTAGCAAGTATTTATAAAATCCCAGAATACTATTATAATCCTATTGCTTCAATACCTAAAAAAATGCTGACGGTGACTGGCAGCCTCAGTCAGTCAGTCCTATAATTGTACACAGTCATGTAGTAAGTATACCTAAGGTAAGGCCTACCAAAGAGTATTTATACCTTTTACAAGGCATTGCATGCTAAAATAACTGGGTAAGGGAAAAACTAATGTAATATTGCCCTTTTAACTTTCTCGAATTGAAATTACCATTGACATAACCTACAAAAGTTCACGACTGAATTTCTATTAATTCCGGCTTTCTCGAACAAAAATTCTTGCACCAACTAATTCAGAAATTGACGCCGAGTTTAACAAGATATTTTTCATTTAAAGACGCAAGAGTTTAATCTCAGCTAAATTAATGTATGGGTGGCTGCCATTGTTCTTTATGAATTTTCCTCTTATTCTCAGTGATTAAACGGTGAAAGCAAAACTATCGACAAAAATATTCCACTCTCTGATACGGCACTAGCCACTAGAAATGTCACATTGTAACCATAGAGTGTAGACAGAGTATTCTACTCATATTCTACTGGCTACGCCATAGAGCATGTACATTCGCTGTTTTTAAGATTAGGCAAAGGTTTTTACAAAAGTCCGTCTCACAAAAGACGTCTCCTAGACGCGGCACTACAGGCTTGCGACAGAATCATAAATCTTTTGTTATTTATTTATCTAATTATCATATTACATGCACCAGTTAGTAAAATGCAGAATCTTAAACAGAAAAAGGGTTTTGAGCTAAGAGGTATGTTTAAATTAGGAATGTTGCTAACTATACAGGATTACTGGTAACTCGACATATTTCTCGCAGGACGTCATAGTAAGGTTAAAATGGAAAAAATTAAGCCACCAAATGTTCTACCGAAGTTCAGTAGTTATTGAGTTAGATGTTTAGTTTTTTTTTATGAAAAATCCCAGATTAAATAATTTAAAGCCAATTTAAAAACGATTCACCGCGCGACTGTACTGAAATTTAATTAACTTAATAGCATAGTTGATGCAGTAGCAGATCTTTGTTAATGAAACGTACAAAAATTACTACAACTTTGGCAAAGATCACTAACGAAACATTTAATTATTTGTAATTTTTGCTATTACTTCATTTAAAATATACTCTAGTGCAAAAAAAAATATACGCCTGATTTACAAATTACTAGGAAAATAATTATCTTTGTCCCAGCTATCTAAAAAGGTATGATTGTCAATACTTTTGCATGTGTGGCAGGGAGAAGTGTTTTATGGGGAGTAGGTAAAATTGCGGGAGTGTCAACCTATTGCTTTCGTATGACGGATGTACCGGAAGAAAGCAGAGCAAACGTGATTTATCAACATGACGGATGTCCAGACTTCCAAATCACAATGAATATGGCTTCAAATGATATAATTTGGGATTTTCCGTAAAAAGCTGAAAATCTACTTAACTCAAAAACTACTGCAGTTTGGTAGAACTATTGGAGGAATTTTTATATTATTTATAAAAAAAAATTATAATATATTATAAAATTTGATCTAATAATAAAATTATTTTAACCCTACTATGACGTCCTGCAAGGCATACGTCGAGTTACCAGTACCCCTGTATTTATATTAATTAGTTCTAGTTATTGCCGCGGGGTTATTCTCTCGTAAGACGGAATCTATTATTTTCACTCTTGTACTAATGTTTTCACCTCTATTTGTCATCTCTTGACATTGACATTTAATTTTTGACATTGACAACAATGACAAAATAAAATAAATTGGCAGCCAAAATCGTAGTTACGAAATTGTATTTTTAATTCAATGAAACAGAAAAATAATTGCGCGTAAAAAAGATTACGGTATGTCTTAGAACAGTCTTTGCTATTCTAATTCTGTCTGTATCTGGACGATGTCGCCAAACTGACGTCTAATTTGATTGATTCTTATAATATTATAAACCTTTCATCATAACTATAAATTGTTACTTTCAGATGGCGACTAAAGTTGTTGCTAGTGCTACTGTGAGGGCGGTCAAGAAAAGGCTGTTGCCATCGCGAACTGCACTTGTCTTAACTCCTTCCGCAGTAAGCAAAGTCAAAGAGATAATGGCGAAAGAGGAAGCGAAAGGTTTTGTAGGCTTAAAAGTTGGTGTTCGCCAGAGAGGCTGTAATGGTTTATCCTACACACTAGACTACGCAAAAGGCAAGGAAAAACTAGACGAAGAAGTCAAACAGGATGGTGTTACGATAATTATCGATAAGAAAGCACAGTTAACATTACTAGGTAAGTCAATGATCAACAATAATGTAGCTCCTAAAACCAGTGGTATAAAAATTATATTTGTAAATTGGTTCTACTTTCTAGTTGGTCTAACTAAGGCATGCATTATAGAATAGGTAAAACTAACTACAAGAGTATGCTAGCGTCAACCTAAAAATACCAACAGCAAGAAAAAAACTAAACAAATTATTAGGTTCCAAGCAATACACTCATCAGTACTTAGTAATAAACATAAAATGTCAAAAGATCATTCTTGTTTGTGTGGCTATTTCCATTTCACTACTGGTTGCCAACTCCTGAAATTGTGCATCATACATAACTATGAATTTCTTTTAGTATGAGGTCATGGAACTTTACCCTGGCCTAATACTGTACTAATTAATATCTTTTGCTTATGTTTATATGTGAAACTGCCTAGCTGATGCTGAAAAAAATATGTAGTAAGGTGCAGCATGAAATATTTAATCATAAAAAATAAAAGAATTTCTGCTGGTTCAGTCAACCACCAGTATAACCAATATTCCATTATTTTCACTACTTATTCATTCTTCTTTGTGTATCTGGCACTATTGTAATATTTGATCTAAATAGTTAAATAGTAAAAGCTGTGGTATATTAACTGTAGAGGTAGACAACCACACCTCTTGAGTTGGCACATTTTAGGAAGTTAATGTGTAAATTGCTATATGTTAAAAGTGTTACTCATTTTACAATATATTATAATATTTTCTTATTCATTACAGGGACAGAAATGGATTTTGTTGAGAACAAACTTTCAGCTGAATTTGTATTTAACAATCCCAACATAAAAGGCACATGCGGCTGTGGAGAATCTTTTAGTATATAAAATTAGTAGATCTTGATTAGTCCATAATTTAATTTGAACCAGTTCAATAGATATTTTACTTCACATATTCCGAGCACTTTTAACAGAACAAATTAACTTCACCTGCAAAATGCACCTGTGCAAATATCACTATGCTACATATATTATGATAATGCTTGAATAATTATTTTACTATGCATGAATATTCAATACTTTGTGGAGTGGAAATAAGTTATGAAATAGTGTGGAATCTGGCAGCAATCCTATATATTTAGATGAAACTGGTACCATACTGTAGATAAATTGAAAATGTATATTATTGTAAATGTTGACTAATAGGTTAGTGAAATTTATTAAAATAAATAAATAAAAATAGGCTGTGTATAGTTTTGTAAATTATGTATGGTTTCATGTAGTAAAAAAATACACTGGCTATGATTATTGTTTTGTTACTTTTTAGCAATTATAAAAGATGTTATCTTTTCTCTGCATTTTTCATAAATTAACAAAACCAATATTATGAAATTCAAGTTATTTGTTATTTGGTAAAATTATTATGGGATTTTCATAAATAAATTATAGTTAAATAAAACAATATGATACTTGTTCTAGGTAAAATCTAGTTACCAATTTACGAAATAATAGAACTAACTTACTATTTTAATTAACCTTTTGACCGCCACAGTCATGTATAGATGACAGACCAAAATGTGCCCAGCAAGCCATGGTCACGACTACATGACAGATGTATAGGAATAATTCGTAGTTTGGCGCCGAGGGCACGTTTTTGCTTTTTTGACGTGGCGTTCAATAGGTTAAACCTGCAAATATATATGCTTGTATATACTTGCACAAAAGCATGCAAGTAGCTTACGTGCCTTTGGGCACATTTATATTTTCTAACTTGACGATATCATCGTGGACGTCCACGGTCACCTTAACACAGGGAAGTAAAATGTATGGAAAAAATACGTGGACGTACACGTTATATAATTATCGTGGACGGAAATTTAATAGCATAAATTTCCATACATTTACTTCCCTCTGATATCGTGATGCCGTGGACGTCCACGATAACCGTCACGGCAGAAATTATAATAGCGCCCATATTGGTGTGCTTGACATTCAATAATCACAAGTTATTATGGACAATGTCACGCTAGCTAGGAACTTGCTCAATTTTATGCATAGTGTATTTGTGTATTTGCAGTATAATACTGTCGTACAGTTTACTAGGTACTTTCGATGTTGACTGGTGTACCCATACCCCCATAACAGTCACAGACCAGTGTTGGAATCAAACAGATAAAAATTAAAATATTGTACGTTTCCTTCAAAAAGATAGTATTTAGGGTTGAATCTAGTATCGTTTGGCAGGAGTTGGGCGGTAAAAGGGACTAAAGCTGGTAGGGGTTGGGTCCCCGATTAAAATGCTACCACTCTTATTAAAAGGTAATGCATATTTTTCGAGAAATTAATAAAAAATGTTTCTAACATCAAATCAGATAAGAAGCGAAAACGAAACGTTAAAATGGGCGATTGACAACCAAATCTGTCCCAGTATCTGTAGTCAGTATCAATATTCAGTAGGTAACCAGTATCAGCAGTATTTGTATTTGTAGTCAGTCCGCGGTATAAAATGTCGGGTAAAATCGATAACATGGAACGTAAACAAAAAAACAGGTATACCATTTGCGTCATGTGTCACTGTCATTTGTTTTCGATCATTCCTCGAGTTGTGTGAATTTTTCTGTTTGTACTCCCACTGATCGTAGGTACGTGTGTACAAAAGACAATGTTACTACTGTTACTAGGAGAACTTAGGATGCAAGAGCGAGCGAAGCGAGCTCGGGACTTGGGGCACCCCGACTCGGACAGGTTAGGTTCGAAGGGGATGGCGGGGTCTAGTGAGCGAGCGTACGCCTTACGCAGTGTTGCCAGACGCCGAAGGCGTGTCCTCGTACAGATATGGTCTGAAATCTCGTATTTTGTCAACACAACCTCGTACATACCATTTATTTAATAAATTGCTTAAAATCTATTGATGTTCTAATCAACTATCTCATAACCAAGCACTCTACAATGCAATTTCGTCAAAATGTAGTACAGAGCAGTTTGTACAATTTATTCAAACACAGCTTACACACCGCTCTGGACAATCTAGTATCCATGGTCGCAGGTAGCAGGTCGTACCACCGGAATTTTGCTTTGGATACTGTATACAGTATCCGAACTGTACCTACTATAGTGGACGTGGAGTAGAATGGAATTAACATAGACATATTTTCTACGATTAACGTTAGTTTGTACGTTCATCTTTTAAAAACAATATAAGTAAAATTAATTAAATGAAACCTTTCGTACGTACACACCGTTCATTCATTTCGAAAATATGATTTGTATCAACGAATCTCGTACAAAATCATACGAGGATGGACGTAAGCTCGTACCTCGTACCAGGACAACTAAATCTCGTATATGTACGAGAAACCTCGTATGGATGGCAACGCTGGCCTTACGCGACTAAGTTTTTGAGGTTAGGTTACTTAATTTGTTTTACTCAAGAACGGTGCGTTACCTTTTCATGGTAGTGGTGCCAGGGGGCAGGGGCACCCCCCATCCTCTCCCGCTAAGCGGGGCTCATACTACGGCTTTTTAAGCGACTTTTAAGTGTTTTGAGGTTAGGTTACAATAATTTGTTTTCTCAAGAACGGTGCGTTACCTTTTCATGGGAGTGGTGCCAGGGGGCAGTGGGCACCACCCCCAACCTCTCCCCCTCCCACTTCCACCCCCTTTTCCTGCCAAACGATACTAGATTTTTACCCGAGAAAGCTTATACTGGAAATATATAGCTTGATAAAGTAGCCGTGTGTACTTACGGCTGAAGTAATGTCGGTCCCTCACATTTGTACGACAAAGTAAACCCACAAGTGTAGGCGTTTAGTGTAACGCATACAAAATGTTATTGAAATGTTTGCGCGCAGAGTTATACCTATACATGCGCATTATACATACTCTGTTCACCTTTATAACACCCAAGAAGAAAAATGGTCTTGGTACGTCACTCATAGCCTTTTACAACTAACCCAGGATGAGTTTTAGTCACTTCAGCTCAGAGCCTGTGGCTCATACTTAGTAGGTATAGCGGTGACGAGTGAAAGCTGGATGCTGTACGCAGTAGGTAATAAAATATACGTACTTTTTTATTTTGGTTGGGAAATTATCAAATTATAACTTCTCCCGCTCTGGGCGGAGCGGGAGGGTGTGTCAGACACTTACTGACTAAAACCCGTCCGTGTTCCTTCCGTTGCCTGTGTTACCAGAGCCCTCGGTATCCCTTTCAGACTTTTCCGCGACCCCGGCAGGCATCGGCCCTAGTGGACCCCTACACTTGTGCTGATGACATCTCTGAGGCACGCGTAGAACACAACGCGCCGTCGCCCCGGACCTGGTCCTTATCGGACGGCAAGCTACCAATTGCTCACCGTCCGCAATGTTAAAATACATCTGTAGAGTAAATAACTGACCCAAATATCTATTAATTGGATCTTGGTCCATTTAGTAGATGGTTTGGTTAGGTCAAACCCAGTCTTCCATGGATGTGGATGATGATCCACAATCATGGAAGTACCCAAGTGGCAAAGTATTCAGCTCCAAACCCGGACCGGACTTTTAAGAACTATAGAAACCGGTTTTTCTTGTGTTAAAAAAAAGGTATTATTGTATCGTTTTATTCATCAAACAAATGCTTTGTTCTTTTTACATTCTTTCGTACACGACCAAAATTAAAAAGTGACCACGTTAATCGATTGATAAATGATAAATGATTTTAACTATATACGAGAAAAATAAACAATGACCCAAATAGTCCTCACATTCCTAATAATTAAAATAATATAATACTTTATAAAGTAAATATTCATGTCATTATTTATACAAAATGTTATATAGAATAAGTAAATATAAATAGCTAGCAAAATAAAAGAGTAAAAAACAACATTTACTGTAAATTTATTGGAGCTCAACTCAATCCCAAGCCAAGATTCAATAAAAAATCGATCGTGAAAATCACCATCGATATCGATTCATAGACATCTGTCCGTGAGTTTTTCTGGCGTAAATATTTAACCCGCACATACATATTATATGTAATACGTATACATAATTTTATTATGTCTATCACGTAGTAAAGAAACGCGTCACGATGACGACTACACGATTTCACTAGTAGTCTGTAACGATTTCAAGTTTCCAACGCCATGCTATCGTCACGCCATTTCGTCTATAAAATAATTAAAGAAATGAAATTTACAACAGAAATAATTGAATTATTCACAGTATTATTTCATTAAACCTAATTATTTAAAAGTATTCATTTTTATCTTAGAAATATATACCGAGGTTAGTTCTGAAGATTATTCAGGCTGTATAGATTTTAATACCTTTGCCTGACCACAACACAACTATAGTAAAAAAAGCAATCTATCTCCTTCGTTCAAAAGTAACATGGAGGTTGTGCTGTGAAATTAGTAGCGAAGTATATTTTCTTTGTTTACGTGTCGAATCTGTCGAGTTAATAAAAAGCTTACGAGATTTAGGATTATATTTTGGGGATTTATGGATATAAGTCAGAAAAAACTGTATACAGAGTCGTTTTTGTGTAGAAAGCGTTAAAATGAATAACGGTGAGATCGGTGGGCCAAGAGGCAGAGGCCGTGGATGGCAGCAACCCGATAATCAACCACGGGAGCTCCGTAGGCCGAAGATTGTTGGCGAGGAATCAAAAGGTAACAAGTATAACGTTGAATTTGATTTAGTCCACACTTTCACACACCGATCTTATGCTGTGTGACGTCGTCATACTTGGCCAGTTTATAACTGCGTTCTTCGTAATTATAATACTTCAGGTGAAAGTAAGGATTTTCATTTCTAATGACGTCGCTGTAGTCAGCCGCCGTGCTTAGAATCGATTACGAAGCAATAATTTTAGTTTTTGGGTCAACTAGTTGTGGTATGCAATTATATTTTTTTTATATAATCGAACATACTTTTACTCATTAAAACTCTTTGTTTCAGTTCAAGAACCTCCTAAATCAAATCTGTCGGCCGAAGCTAAGGAATGGTACCCGCCTAACTACACCCCGCATGCAGTACCCACAT
This sequence comes from Atethmia centrago, assembly GCA_905333075.3. Lineage (NCBI taxonomy): Eukaryota > Metazoa > Arthropoda > Insecta > Lepidoptera > Noctuidae > Atethmia > Atethmia centrago. The sequence goes on along the minus strand of HG995374.1, from coordinate 19,432,033 downwards.
ACAACCCTGATCCTGCACCTTACAGACCTCACCGGTTTTCTGTGCAAGATCGGCTTCGTCAAGCTCAAGATCAAAACCCGTACAGCTTAGAAGAAATGTCCTATTCACTGGATGAAGCTGAAAATATGGAATTAAGGGTTTGTCTAAAGTTGATATTTTGCATTTAATATTTTATTTTATCATACAAAATATACTAATATAGTTTTATTCTTCAGCCCGCCGTTCCACAGGAGAACATAGCCAACTTGATAACAGTGATGTGTGAGATAACATTTGATCCTGGTAAATTCGATACCCTGTGCGGCCCATTGGTTGATGCGTTTGCAACAACCCTGCATGACGTGAGCTACACTAGGCCTCTAGTTGAAGCTATTGTCAATCAGGTAAATTTTTATTTTATTTTTTACTTGGTTGAATAAATTATTATTTGTAACTAACTTATCTTTTAAAATGTGTTTATTACTAACAAGCATGCTATAATCACATGTTATTGATTTGGTAAAGCTAATAAACTTTGTATAGGCAACAGATTAGATAAATAATTTATTAATGTAGAGAAGCTGAGAATGTTTCAGCTTTAAAAATAAAATTCTCATCAAGTTTCTTTTCTAAATCTTGAATTTGAAACAAGATCTTTAATTGACCCTCTATGGCTTTGATTAGTTTTTTAATAATCTGTATGCCTCCACCTCTCAGTTTTTAGAGGAGGTTGGTTTCATGATTCCAGCTCTATCCAAGACCAACCTGACAACTAAATAATTACAATGACTTAGGGGTTAAGATTCAATAACACAGGTAGTGTCGTGTTGCCCACCAAGACTTAGTGTAAGCATCAGAACAATATGTATTGAATGACAAGAAACTGAGCCACAATGGTTTTCTTTGCCTCAAATATACTTGGAAATTACCAAACAACAAGGTTAATTGCTTTTATTAGTAGGTACTTATTTAAAGGTCATTCAACTGTTATTTAAATGACACACAATATTGAGGTTATAATAAAAAAAACGTGATAGATAATTGAACTTAAAGAAAAAAAAAGACATTTTAACCTATTTTGACTAAAATATTTATTTTACAAGCAAAATCCACTCAACAAACTACAGTTATGAACTTATGACTTATGACTGGCATGCTATTAAAAATAACATGTGCTCAGTTCTTGTAGTTGTATGATGTTGAACATTAAATGTGTAAATAAATAATTAATGAATCCATCTGTTTTTATCTATTAGTATTTTTCAAAACATGAAATGCAACATGTGATTTTGTTTATTTGTGTACCTATTATAAAAACTCAAAAGTCAACTAAATGTTCTAAACAAATTACATGTGTCAGTAATTTTTACAAACACCACACATGCATGTTTCAAAGTGAGTCAATAAACTTACTATTTTTGTCAGTTTCTTGGAATTTGTAACTTTCTTACCAGCACATCTCATGTATACAGCTAAATTACTAGAGTACACACTTGTCATGGCTAAAAATGGAGTATGTGTAATTTGTGAATGTAGCTATCTCTACATAGAATGTTGGTATGAACTTGTTCTCATACATGTAAACTTTTTATGTAACAACAGTCGATAGGCGAGCCTAACTTCCGTTACAATGGTGCGCGCCTGTGCTCGATGTACGACTCCGTGTCGCCGCCCGAGGAGTCTACCTTCCGCGCGTGCCTGCTGGAGCGGTGCTCCACAGAGGAGAACAAGATCATCAGTGGCATGGAGTCCTCGGAGGAGAACATGCGCGGCTTCGCCATGTTCCTGGCTGAAATATACACCCAACTGGAGGATAGCCAGGTCAGGCATTATTATTATAAGTTAGGATTTAGGTTGAGAAAATTATGCATTTTATTTGTAGATTTGATCAGTATTTTAGTGGCTGTCTCTGTGATTCACAATTGACCTCTTTTTTTTTTTCTAGTAATTGTGAAGACTAAACTTTCACCATCTTGCAGTTTAGAATATTATATCTTAGTTGTGGTTTTCCAGTTCAAGTTCAAGAATGCATTGTCTTATTTATAGGGAGGAAGAATCAAGACTCTAGGTGAAAGCCTGTGCAAGGTGCTGCTCCATCTGCTCGACACGGACAAGGAAACTAACATCAAAGCTGTCTGCCAGCTGCTTAAAGTTAGTTCCTTTTTATTTTAACAAATAAGTACAATTACATATACTGACAATTTTATACTTGAGGCAGTGGGCTGGTTTTCTTATTCACTCCATTCTTGAGTGATTTCAGGCACATTGTATCCACATTAGTGCTGTGTTGATTCTAGAATTTGTTTTTAATTACTTAAGTATTCATGACACTCAATTTGAAAGCAATGCTATAAAGGAAAAACCGACTACGAACACTGATTGCTGTCAAAAACTGATGTTCATTTAACACGCAATAAAAACAGGACGCGGTGAAATTAAAACCGCACCTTCTACATTTTATATATTGACGTTTTTCACGGCTCGTTTCGGGCAAAAAAAACAACAATAAATCAGACTTGTGTGGGTGTTCATGTAAAAACAAAAACAACATTGAAGTGTCGTATTCTTGACATTACAAGCCAGAATTTCCAAGTCGTAATCTGTATTCGTTAACACTGACATTTATTACCAAATTTTCAGGAATAACTGTCTACTATTTTTAAATTTTATTTGCATACATAATTTATTGATGATTGGTTGATATAAAATAATTATTGATCTGATTATAGTTATCGTAATGTTTTCGACAATCTTGTAGCAACAGTCCATATTTAACGTTTTTGACTGTTAAAGCGACATTAGCCCTACAGCTCAGGAGTCGGACTGGCGATCCAGTACTTGTGAGTTCGAACCCACTGCACCATGGTGAACTCACTCTTGGCACAAACATTATTTAGCTGTTTGGGCTTAACAATCTAGAATGCAATGAGTATTACAGTATTTTTCACGTAGATATTGATAGAATACTCTTTATTGCACACACCATATAAATTACAATTAGTAACGAATTAGTTCTGGGACAGTTAACAACTCATGAATCATAGTGATGAGGTTCAATGAACTCTATATCTATAGATATCTACGTAAAAAAATACTTTGAAAATGTATGCAACAGATAGCTTTTATTGTTCTTTTTCATGCCTTTCCAATCACGTTCTTTGACCTGCTCTAATCGTTTAAGGTTTTCAGTGACATCAGCTTTTGATTCAGTCGACTAACTTCTGTATCTTGGCATGACGTTTTTAACTTCCCAAGTCCTGCTTTCCATTGTTTCTGCCAGTATAATTTGCAACTTTGCTCCCAGGTAAGTAAATTCTTTATCGAAGTGGGTTTCACCTAGAGATTACACATTGCAATGCTATGATAACAGAGGTCTAGGTAGTCGAATGTTAGTCAAGATTGGTGTTTGGTTAATCAGTTTGCACACGTTCGTATTTTGGAAATGCCCGTCTCATTCTCTGTAACTAACTCGTCAGCCCGTCGCGTGAAAATTTAATGCTAGACTGGTGGCTTTTCAAAATAGTCAGGTATTTTCGAAAAATGAACATGTATAAATTGTAGATACTAACAAAATTCTGTAATGTAAAGCTACGTAGCTACTTTGGTATGGGAGCGTAAAGAATTTGGGGATAGTATATCGCCAAATCTGGCGTTTTAAACGGACGGAAAACGAATCCGAATCCGATGCCAACGTGAAAACGTAACTTAAAAATCCTCACATAGGTCGGAACATTTCCGCTTGCGAAATCGTATTAACGTGTCGTTTGACAGCTGTCGGGCATAGCGCTGGACGCGGACTGCCCGGCGGGCATGCACGCGGCGTTCGAGCGCCTCAAGCGGCGCGCCTCGCTGGCGTGCGTGCGCGCCGTGGTGGCGCTGCGGGCCGCGCGCTGGGGCACCGCCGAGCCCGAGCCCGCGCCCGCGCCGGCGCCGCCGCTGCCACAGCCACTACAGCAGCAAGACACCCGTCGCCGGTACAACTACGGCGGTGAGTCACTTTTTTTATCCTCGGCAGGAATGGCGTTTTTACCTCACTAAAACCGCCTCGGTGGTCACTATCTGCACATGGAAGGGGGCATCTTTATATCTCAAGACTGATCCGAAACCCCCTCTGTGCAACTTCTGTTAGGGCACATCCCTGGGGAGACTGTGACGTAGTCTCCCCGAAACGTAAATGTACGGCGCTAAGCAACTACACGTCATTATTTCTTATAACTATCTGGGGTCTAGAGGCCGTTAAAACAATACAGCTTTTCGCTGTACAGGAAGGTCATCCAATAGTCTGTAGCACGGTTCTTGCAGAATCGTCTTTTAAATGTTATTAAATGTGGCAACACCTTTTTCATGAAAAGCCCAAGCTTTAGCTCACAATTAAGCTAGACTATTTACTTAGTTACTACTGTACCAAGTAAAAAGTCCTGCTTAATCGCTCTATGAATGCAGTATAAAATCACAAAAACGAGATTCGCAGTTTAAAATATATGCCAGTCATATAACTGGATGTATTCCTACATAATTATTCAAGGTACTATGATTGCTATGACTACAGCTCATTAAGCACTAGAAACCTTTAATATAAGCATTGTTATATTGCAAAATTTTCGTCATAACTTGTAGTACAACATCAATAACCCTCCAGAACCTAGGATTTAATAATTAATTGCGTGGGTCGAGTTCACGTTTTCAGTGAGTACGGCTTTAGTCACGTTCCTGCTCTCGCTTCGATTATAGCAAGCCACGTGATTCGCTCCCGTCTGTATTGACACCCGCGCCCCAAACTATGCACGTGTCGAGCGAAGCCGTTCGCTCAATAAACAATAGACTGGGGAATGCGATTCGCAGTCCACACTAATAAAAAATTCAAATCTGAAAGCCCACCAGTATTTTTTTTTAATATTATTATTTTATTACACAAAAAACAGCAATAGATAGACTAGACAGTCATACGTAAACGTTGTGTAATTTTGTTAAAACAAACTGTGACGCGTATGATACTGAATAATTACTATAATCAGGATTAAATAATTCGTAATACTTTCATCTGTAAATTGTCTGTCCGTAACAGGAAAAATAAATAAAAATCCATACAATTTCTCTGTCTGTGTCAAGATTTGGGTTATGTTATTTCCATAATATAACTTCCTGAGAGTTTATGAATGTTAACGGTTTTACTCGCGTATTAATTTCAGGTGTGACGACTAGTTTTAGACTCATCTCTGTTTGACTCAAGTGTTTGTGTCATTGAGCAAACCCGAATTATTCCGGCTGACTTTGAAATCATTAGTCATCCTTCCAAGGGGTGAAAGTACTAATAAATAAAAACTGTTACCATGGGACCAACTCTGAATTGTACTCTATATCACTATTTCAGAGTTGTTTACGTTCACAAGTACTTTCACCTGAAAGGATGCTAATAAAGTTATCAATTATTTAGCATAATGATTCACGAAATGCATCAATTAAGTGTGATAAGTTGGTTTGTAACAGCGATGAACGGCGAGGTGGAGAGCGGGCCTAGCGACGGCGGGTACCTGGCCGACGGGCACACCCTCACCGCCGAGGAGCGCGCCTTCCTGCAGAGCAACCTGCCGCCCGGCAAGAACGTCGCGCTCGATGAGGATATACTGTGAGACCACACCTCTTTTTACACCACTACCCACCCATGCACTGTACCAACTTTTAGGCTGGCTATTTGGGTTGCTATTTATTTCATCCTTTTAAAACCTGTTAAATTAAATTAAATTAAACCACAATGTGGAAATAGGTTGATACCTGACATAAGGTTCGCCCCCCTGATTTCCCATTTTGTTATAAATGCATATGTCTACAAGTATATTACAATATTCATACTGTTTTATAGCGAAGAGCTGGAGAACGACGCGTGGGACACCGGCATGGATGCCGAAATGCAGGCCGGCTTCTTGGAGTTCCTCAAGATGTCCAATCAAATCAAACGATAACCGCACGTTGCGACGCGCCCCTTCCCTCGCGGGGCACAGACCAAACTGCGTCTACTATGCTAGGACAATGGTGAAAAACTATAAAAAAAATATAAAATATATAAAACTATAAAAAAGATTTAATGGGAGCGATCAACCTCGTAGCCATCCTATCAACGATTTAAATATGAGTTTGATGTAAGACCTTGGCGTATCGCCGCACCGAGGCGCGCGGCGCCGGCGCCACGTCGCGACATAATACGCTGACTGTTAACTATAGCATCCTACTAACAGTTTTCCACCTTACCTACTTAAAGGACAACAACAACTTTACTTTTAGGTGCTCCAACGTAGTGATTTAAGTATCAGGATTATATACCGACTTAAAGCTTTTTAATTTTAGATTTGATATGCCTTTATGTAAGACCAAACTAGAATATTTTCAGTAAAAAAAAGTCTTATAATTTTTATTTTTAGTGGGTTATTTAATATTTTGGTCTGTTGTTCCGGAGGGTCTTAACTGTGTTTACTTGTAAGCAAATACAATGTTTAAAATTAATTAATTATTGATTCTGTTATGTCATAAATTGCCCAGTTATTAATTTTCAATATTATACGTAAACACATCCGACTAACAAATCATATGGGCTAAATGTAAACAAGTGTAGGTAACTAAGTCTTTTATTTGATGAAAAAGTACTGTTGTTTTCTTGTATTGTTAAGCTGCTAATATATTTTATTAGTTCCCACCACTAAATTTGACGGCCATATGTTAGATCCATTTGCTTGTTTACATTTCGTCTATAATCGAATGTTTAGTGATCTCATAATTTCTTCATAATTTTTTCTATTTATAGAAAAAAACATTGCATTAATTTTGAGGTTTCTTCACATTTCCTCAAACATTACAGAAAATGTTGAAATAAACCTAAATAAAATAAATATACCTTCTGTATGCAAAAATAAGGCTAATTACTTCCATTCCATTGTAAACAATGCCCACTGGAGAAAAATGTTACATAATAATATTGCATAAGTTAGAAGGCTGAAAATTTTTTTATTTACTTAAATGACATTTTGTCCATTTTACTGATGAATTAATTATTATAATTATTGTATGTCTAATTTTTTATTGATTGAACTACTTCGGTGGGACGCAGTCAAGATACATTAAGGAATACAATCAAGATACATTTTAATTGCGTAATACATTTCTTTGGCACAAATTTCTTTAGTTTAGTGCAATAATTCACAATTCAGTCCCAAGTACTAAGTCATTTTAAACATTTGACATTGTTTGCATTTTACACAACTTTGCGTCATTTTTACTCTAAAAATAAAATGATCTATCTAAGGACCTAGATTACAACAACTTCTAGAGCATTATAGAGTTGTTCTATCGATACTTCCAGTTGCATTTTCTCATAACTTTTAAATGGTTTGTCAATGTGGAGTAGAACAATATGTTTTGCCAAATTCGTTACACTTGTGTCGTGTGTTGTTGTAATTATATTTGCCTATTTGAAATGAGTGAAACGGTGTGACAGATGCCTTGTGTGAGTAATGGATTTAAAGCCCAATGACCCCTAATTGCTGATCGATAGACAAAAGTGATCGAAGAGAGTTTAACAATTTACATAGCAATAAATAAGCTACCTGCTAAACTAAGCCATTTGTGCTGATTATTGAAGTAATGAATACCTTTTTCGAATATATTTATGGAATACAACATTTATTTATTTGAAGCAATTAGGAAAATGTTTATAATATTCCATTGTATTTTTGTTGCAGTGATATTATGAATGTTATAAGAATAAATGGATATTTTAATAAAAGTCATTTAAATAAATTGTTTTTCATTTATTTTATCTCATTGTTCCCGTTATCAGTGCAGCTTACAAGTGCAAGTCCACTATCTACCTTGAGATATTAAAATAGTATACCAATAAACTAAAGGTACACAATGTAATCTTATCTTATGCCTCGTCAGGCAAGACCTTGTAAGGGTTAAGGATTCCATTAGGATCCATCAGCTGTTTAACATCTTTCATAAGTTGTAGTGCAGACGGATCCTTGCTGTAGTGTATGTACTTCGGTTTCCTGAAGCCGATGCCGTGCTCTGCACTAATGGAACCATTGAGTTTGCTCACTTCTTCAAAGATGTACGGCTCCAGAAGAGATGATACCTCTTTGGTGTATTGTGGCACTGTGACGTTGATGTGGATGTTACCATCCCCTGTAATATGGATACAATAAAAATGTTTTCATAATGTTTAGTAGTAATACATGTTCCACATGCACATACATTGAGGAAAATTAGTTTTTGGTTGGTGCTTAGTCTTTATAGCGTCACCCAGTTTCCACTTACAAATTCAAAATAAAAAAATATTTTGTTTTACTAACCGACATGTCCGTATCCGAAAACTTTGATGGCTTTGTCGCCGAGTTTCTTCCTCAAAATTGGCACCAGATCATAATAGTTTTTCAGCGGAATGGAGACATCATACTTGAATACGTAGCCTCCTACCAAACCCGCTCCTGCGATGCTTTCGCGAAGGTTCCAAATTGTCTGTTTATCAGAATAAAATATTGATGTCATTTTAGTTTTATTTTTAATACTGATATTCAACTGCATCCGGTAAGACTGGAAGCCCGGACCTGGACTGGACCCCAACATAGTTGGCAAAAGGCTAGGCAGATGATGATGATTGGTTTTATTTTATCAATCAATGGAATGGCGCGTCAAAACGTTCTAAACCACTTGATACCCAATAGAGCCTTTGTTTTACCATATCACCTGCATTTTACCGGGCTCTGATGCAACAGTTCCGTCGACAATAAGTCCTGTCTCCATTTCACTGGTCAGGAACCTAGTCAGCTTTTCACTGTCATGAGCCTCGTCACTTCCGTGTGTCTCTACCAACACGTAGAATGGATATTCTGAGATTGGGTTCCTGTTGAAAATATAAGAATTCATAACTGATTGCTATTTATGTGCCCATAATATAATGCATTGCAGTTACTTACGGCAGTTTAAGATTCTTTACAGTGCAGTCTATCGAATCAAAATCAGCCATTTCAAAAGCCGATAGAATTTCACCTAGCCTTGATTTAGCGCTTTTGTACAGTTTCAGAACATTTTCAAAGTTTTGGACACCTGCAAGATTGGTTATGTACTTTACTTGAGCCCCATATGCCTCAACGATGTGTAACGAAATAGGTCCATGCTATGGATGGATGGAGATAAACAAATAGCACCCACACCACAGGTGTTCCAATAACTGATAGATATCTGCGGATAGAATTCGGTACCAGTATAAGAAAAAGCTCAGTGCTTACCAAAGAAACCCAAATTCACGGCCTTAGGTAACACCGGACAGTGTATAGCGACTTTGGTGACGAATCCTAGCGTTCCTTCAGATCCTATAAAGAGATGCTTCAAGTGATACCCTGTGTTGTCCTTCTTTAGCGCTCTGAGGCAGTCTATGATAGTGCCATCTGCTTTTACCTTGAATATGAAGAAAGATTAGATGGTAAAGCAGTGGTAGGAACGAGAAACAGGCGGTCGCGGTATAATTTGCATGGTTACATAGTTTTGTGTTTGCCGTTAGATTCCCACATAGATTCCCCCACACATCTTTTTCGGACGGTCGAGCCCAAAATGTTTGAGAATATAGTTTTTGCATCTGTCCGTCACTCGATACGAGACAGAAAGCTGGCGTGGTTTTATGAAACCGGTTTCGCACCTCCCACGAATTTGTCAACTGATACGAATTTTATCCGAGTTAGTGGAAAAGAACTGGGACTCGGTCGGTAACTGTTTCAAATCCTAAGTTGTACCTAATTAGTAACGACAAATATCTAGCATAGTTGTAAAACTTATTTACAACATACATCAGGCTTTTATCAGTTTAAACAACTATTATTATTGTAGTGCATAACGTCACTCTTATTTACTTGATTTATGTAGTAGGTACATTTCCGTAGGTATAGGTAAACAAAACAGCATAGTTCAGTATAAATCTCTTGCTCACATTTGAAGAAATCAGGTTATGTACGGCTTGCAGACAAAGCACGAAACCTGTTATGAAAGTGCGCCTATCTATAATACTATATTAACAGATAGGTACCTAACGGTCACGGTATCTCGACACAGTCCTCCAAACAATGACCTGACTGATGTTAGACGTGCGCAGTACAAAATGACGTTTAAAATTTTAAACGTACCTAGGTAATTATAGAATAGGAGGAAAAGCAAAATATTTGTAGAATAGATTGAGCATTGTAAGTTAATGCACTGCATGCAGAGCGTGCGTGTTATTCAGGGTCACGGGTTCATCCATACTATTTATCACTGTTATCTTACCTACACAGAACATCCAAGAAAATGTTGCGATGTGTTATATTTTAATCAATGTTTAATTCATAGACTTACTGCCTCAATTCCTAGCACAGATCCGTGCAGGTTGCCGTACCGCAGTAACCTCAGTCCCCCTGCATTAGTGCTGGTGTTACCACCGATGTGACAAGTACCTTTCGCGCCCAGGTCCAAGGGCATAATGAGACCATGCTCGCGTACATAGTTGTCCAGATTCTCCAGAATACAACCAGCTTCACAAATTAAGGCCCCTGCAAGTGATTGTTAGATTGTAGAAAATGAAATGATACAGTCCTTTTCGGCAGGACACCAAGTCTTATCCTACCTGACTGTATAAATACCGAAAAAAATGGCTACAGTAGGTGATTTATTGTTACGCAGGGTCGCAGGTAGTTTTATGTAGGCTCAACATGCGTACAGTGCAGCGAAGTAACCGAATCACCGTTATATGTGGATTAGCTAACCAAGTCAATTCAATTGAGTAGGTAAGCGTCGTTGACTTGTTGTACCTTTGTTAGTATATTTCCTCGCTTGATTGGGTAGGTACTTACTTGGCGGTTGATTGAGCCACACCAAGTCACCGGTCAACTTGATTTTATACAGTACCTCCTAGGTATAATCGTTGGAATTTAATAAATATAAATCCTACTTGCACAAACATGTCGATCTGGAACCGATCGTTGTCTGGAGATGGAGACCAAAGGAAGGTACAAAATATTTATTCCGCACGGGAATCGAACCCGTGATTCTATAAGGCTTATATTTCACTATGACACCATGGTAGCACAAAACAACACAAAATAAAATATACACAGCTTTACAGTGGGCATCTCACCAGACGTCTGATCGGTTGCGCAACCAAGCATAGGTACATTTTTTGGCAATGCGACCATGGTTTCCTAGTGAAATCGGCCCTAAATTTCGAACGAATTATTCTTGTCATAGTATACCTACTATGACAAGAATAGTTTCGTTTAGCATAGAGGCTCACAACAGCCACAACCGGTAGGTTGTGGCTGTTGTGCACTATGCACTATGCTATGGTGTGGCACTATGCTATAAGTACCTACGTATGAGATGTTAGCGTACTATCTTTGTTTCAATTAGTGCCTAAATATTAACCTGAGAGATCATCCAGGGTGATGATTTTGTTCATGAGTGCAAAGCTGATGACGATCTCGTCGAACACCGGCACGGAGCCGCCGACGAGGCCGGTATTGCCACCTTGAGGACATACCGCAAGTCGCCTGTCGTTACAATACTTCAGGATTGTGGACACCTCTTCTGTACTCCTTGGTTTTAATACAACCCTTGATTGTCCTGAAAGTTAAATTAAATAAATAACTCGTTATATCGTAGGTAAGTACGATTGTAAATGATGTCCTTTATAATGACATCCGTACCAGTGCAAAACCATACGTAGGTAACGTAATTGCAATAATTTAATCACTACCTATTGTAAACTTCGTAACATATATCGTCCTATAGGTATTTTAAAATTAAGTTACCTAATGGTCACAGTACCTACCTCTGCAATTTTTTATCCAGTCAATGTTATAAGGCAACACATCACTTTCGTCAGTCAACACTCGTTCTTCTCCAAGTACAGACCGAAAGTAACCAACATCTGATGGCTCTATCGTGCCGAAGAATTTTCTTTTTATGTTGTATTTTTCCTGAAAGTAAAGCAACTAATGTAAGAAGACCATTCAATCAGACAGTACCACGTCCTGCATTTCGAACGATCCAAAAAACAGCTTTGGCGTCGCTGACACATTAAGTCGCCGTTTACGTCGTTATCGCCGTTTACGTTTACATGGCACTGATGGCCATATAACCATATTATGGTACATGGGCCAACGAGGTGTATTACCGTCAATAAGTAAAAGAAAGGACGGAACAGGATGAGAAATCAACCCTACATACATAAGTATTTGTATGTCCACAAAACATTCAACAACAAACACCATTCTTTCGTTGCAGATGTTCTCTTGCCGAAAAGGGCGTAATGATTACTTGTAAGATTTTTTTTTTACCATGTGCGTACAACATTGTACGTAGCGACCTAAATTATGAAATACTAGCTTCTGCCCGCGACTTCGTCAGCGTGAAATTTCGGCCCCAACCCACCGCGTCGCATCCCATCGCCAGCCCGCGCTATTACTTCCGTTTTCGCGTAGCGTTCTTTCTGACTTTTTTCTTTTTGCTCGACTCCTAAGTGTCGTAGCCTGATGTTAAATAGCCTATAACCTTCCTCAGAATTGGGCTATCAAATGCAAAAAGATCAAATCCGACTTTTTAGTTCCAGAGATTATCCCCTACATACAAACTCACAAACCAACAAATTTTACCTTTGTATAATACTAGCTTCAGCCCGCGACTTCGTCCGCCTGAAATTTCGGCCACCGATCCCCCGCGTCGCACCCCATCGCCCGCTCGCGCTATAACTTCGTTTTCGCTTAGCGTTCTTTCTGACTTTTTTCTTTTGCTCGGCTCCCAAAGGTCCGAGCGTGATGTTAAGTAGCCTTTCTCAAAAATTAGGCTATAAAATGCAAAAAGAATATTTTAAATCCGACTGGCAGTTCCAGAGATCATCGCGCATCATCTTTCGATTTTACCCGTGTTTTGATTGACTAATTTGATCAAAAACGGTTATTGTGACTTAACTAGAATAGTTAGACATAAACCCCGCGGACTTTTTTGTGGTAATGATGAGTACTATAAGCATGTAGTACATTATTTTTATGCAGTTTCGCACGCTAAATAGTGACTTCTAAAGGCAAATTTTGGTTACGTTATTGTAATTTTCGTAGGGATCTCTATTTTTTAAAATAAATACTTCCTGATAATTTAACTTTCTATTGATGAAAAATTGTTAAAATCGGTCCAGTAGTTTCGGAGCTTATTCGGTACAAACAAACAAAGAATCTTTCGTCTTTATAACATATCTATATGTATCAAAATGTCGTTTGAAATGGATAGTGAGTTTCATGAAAACACTAGCCTAAGTAATGCGGGAAGTTGTTTTTTCTTACCGAAGACAGCTGTGGTAGTGCTTGTGACGCATATCTAACGTTTTTCAAAATATTATTCTTACTAATTAACTTCACAAACAACGTAAATGATTTAATCATTTTAAATATTTTTTCGACGTCTTTATTTACTAAACACACAGCGACAGTAGCGTCTTACACTCAATAAAAAATGATACTGATAGGCAGTGAACAAATTTACCTAAACCCAGTCATAATGTTAGAATGCTGCAAACCTATTATTTATAATTTACTCCCAACGGTGGGCAATTTAGAGCTTCAGCATATTTGGTAGAGAATAAATAAATCTACTCAGTCATTAGAAGTTCGATAGAACATTTAAAATCTTAAGTATATACATTATTCGTTCGTGTCGAGGTCGATTCCATCCGATAGCAATGATTACGTAACTAGGTCCGTGGGTAAACACGGTCGAGTGATGAACGTAGTTACATCTAGATTGTTACTATTGATTGCCTGTATAATATTTTACTATTCCTTTCAAACTACAAGGAAGTGGAAACTTTAAAAAAGGATACAAATATGCTAATGAAACTTATGAACATCCATTTACAGCTTGGTTTTTTATTCAGCAAGAGGAAGTAATATTAACGATCAATCGATCATTTTAAAATTACAAGGTATCACAATCAAACTATTCCTGACATCAGATACCTATTCATCCAATAATGTGCCATTTTTTTCAATGAGAAACGTTTTCTCCTTGTCCAGTGGGACATAATAAGATTTTTAGCTGGGGTATGATAAGATTTATAACATTCAAGGAAAATGGTGTTCTGAGTTAGAATTTTTAGTCGATTTTTGTAGTCATGTCAATACAATATTTCAGTGTTGACAACTAACAAATATCAGAAAATATCTTGTCACTTGTCAGCGGTGTTGCCAGTGACAGTGGTTGACATTGACAATCAGATCGCATCGCACGAGCTAACGCGCGGAGTCTCGTTCGTTCGTGTTTTCAAGTTACACACGTGTTTGTATTCTAGGAAAATGGTGAAATTGAAGTCAAAAAGTGGAAAGAAAAAAGTACCTGTAGTACTTCAAAATAAGAAAGATGACCAAAATGAAGTGATTTTGCCGCCTGTTCGAATGTCTGATGATCCGGCACCAAGACAGGTTACAATTTTATGTTGTATTTATTTACGGATATATAAATTTAAACCAGTTAATGTGGGATTTCTGTAGTCAGTACAGTTGCTAGTTTTGTTTAAATTCATAATTATTATGTTGTCTTATTAATGCAGAAAATGTAAACATAACCTTAAACATAACTTTTCATTTCAGGTAAAATGGATCAATAGGCAAAGAGTTTTAGTCTTCGCCGCTCGTGGGATTAATCACCGTCATCGGCATTTGATGGAGGACATCAAGAAAATAATGCCACATCATAAGACAGAATCAAAGATGGAGAGAAGTAAAAATTTGTATGTCGTCAATGAAATCAGTGAAATGAAGAATTGCAACAAATGTATACTCTTTGAAGGCAGAAAGATGAGAGATCTGTATATGTGGATGGCTAACATACCAAATGGACCAAGTGTCAAATTCCTGGTTGAAAATAGTATGTTGTTTCCAGTTTATGTTACCTAATACTGGTACCAACTGCATCATAGTTTACATTAATATTTTTATTTAATTATTTTCAGTCTACACAATGGCTGAACTAAAAATGACTGGAAACTGTCTGAAAGGATCGCGGCCTCTTTTATCATTTGACCCACAATTTACAAAAGATCCACATTATTCTCTGATAAAAGAGTTACTCATTCAGACATTTGGTGTTCCATATCACCACCCCAAGAGCCAACCATTCTTTGACCATGTGTACACCTTCATGATCCTAGATAATAGGATTTGGTTCAGAAACTATCAAATTCTGTCTGAAGATGGAGCTTTAGCTGAAATTGGACCTAGATTTGTATTGAACCCCGTATGTATACCAACACTGAATTTACTTGACACAACTGTCAGGGTCAAAACTGTGTCTAGTAAAACTTTTGCTTTCTTTTCAGGTTAAAATATTTTCTGGTTCCTTTGGAGGTGCAACATTATGGGAAAATGCTAAATACATTAGCCCTGCAAAATTGAGACAAGCTGTATCCAAGAAAGCTGGCAGCAAATATGAAAGGAGAATTGAGAAGAAAGCTGTTTATGAAGCTACCAAGCCCGAGACTGGGTATCCTGATATAGAGGGAGCCGATTTCTTCAAAGGTGATCCCATGGAAAAGGCACAAGAAGTTGTTGTCAAAGGTAAATTTAGATCTTTAACCAATTGTGTGAAGTTGAAAAAATACATTTTCACAACTATTCATTATTTTCTTGTGGTGGCTATATTTATTTTCATTTTGTTGTTTCACAGAAGAGATAGAAGAACAAGAAAATTCAATGGAGGAAGCAAGTGACCATGAATGCAAAAAGCCAGCATTCAGCATGTTGATGAAGAAACCTAAAACAAATCCAGATAAAACAATCAGGCGCAAGCAACTCAAGGCTAAGAGTAAGGCAATATCTGATCAAATCAAGAAGAGGAAGCAATTTAAAAAGAAAAAACCTGGTAAATCGTAATAATAAAATTTATTTTTCATACAATTGATTTTTATTTTGTATCATTTTTATGGAAGAGCAAATTTGATGTAAACACTTAAGCAAATTACTGCTAAATAATTAGTGTTCAATAAAAAATTGCATATTTTAAAAGTCATTTGCTTGGATGAATGCATTAAACAAGAAAATGTAAGAAACATTGTAAAATTAAGCCATTCCATTATTATTATTGAAGTTATTCTTAAACCAGAATGGAGAACAAAACTTTACTTTTATATATTTTAGCCCATTTCAAATATGTATGATGCAACAGCTACTTATGTCCTATTTTATTATATGGACGGTCAAGATTATGTTATGATTGTATAAAATAATACTTTAATAAAAATTATGCTACAATATTATGCATTATGATTAAAAAAATCCATTTTACGACAAATTATGCTGTCCTGGTTAAAACATTTGTTAAAAAAGGTTTAAAATAGATTTAAAAAAATTGAGCATACTATGAAATTCTGGTAAAATTGAATGATAAAAATCTGTGCAATTTAACATAAGTGACAGACTATAAAATTAAAACATCTGATATT
Source organism: Atethmia centrago (assembly GCA_905333075.3). Classification (NCBI taxonomy): domain Eukaryota; kingdom Metazoa; phylum Arthropoda; class Insecta; order Lepidoptera; family Noctuidae; genus Atethmia; species Atethmia centrago. The sequence goes on along the minus strand of HG995374.1, from coordinate 19,415,550 downwards.
GTTATATTGTAGTTACAAAAACTAACTTAAATCACTTATTACTAAAAAATGCATTTAAAAAATATATAAATATAAAAATTGTACTTGAAATTAATTAGCCTTAAAGTAAACATATTTAAAAGCTTTTAGTTCGTTTGCGATCGAGATTACTTAATTTATCAAGCTTAGGTTAAAATACTGAAAATATAATGCAATTCCGATTTTATTTTGCAAACAAAAATGGTCATCACAATCGTTCCGCAAGTTACCTTACTTGTTAATTGTTAGACAAATGCATGCTCATCTTACCTTCATTTGTGAATTGCAATTTACAGTTGAAATGCAGTATGTATGTGGGTTTACATATTAATTGCATCAAGCATTAGGGATTACAATAAGTATGAGATTTCTATGTTTAGGAAGAATTACTGGATCATTCTCTCTCGACACCAATTACACCCAGAGTTCCTGTGTTCACAATATGATTAAAAAGACATTTACACACTGATATTTAAAATAATTATTAGAAAACACGTAGTTTGCAAAATTCCACAAAAATAACATTTCCAGTGCATATCATAAACATTTCTAAAATTCATGTAAACATTCATAAAACATACAAATAGTATTTTAATTTAATATTAGCGTTGAGATTTTTTATTAGAAAAATATTATATTAAAAACACGGAAAACCATGATACCTCCTTAAATCGACTAACATTGCACCATCATTGATTATTATGAAGAGTTATTGTTAAAAGTCTCAAAAGTAGTGATTCACACGAAAAATGCTTTAAATCTGGTGTCAATTTGCTTATACCAATAATAAATAGAAAATGCATTACTGAGTCTGAGTAAAAGCGTACGATTCTTCTTAATTCTGAGGGCTGCCAGTTTCACCTGAAAATAAAATAGATGTTTCAGTTTCTTCAACTGATCTTGTTGATAAAAACAAAAATCTATGTTCGAAGGCTCAATTTCTATTAGACAAATCAATAGTCCCGTCGCTTAGGTTTTAGGTTGATCGATAACCAAACCAATGTGATCTTTTCGAAAAGATCACCTAATATCCATCCATCTGACAATAGCTCATAGGTCGTAAGCTGTACACAAAATGAAGGCCTGACACATCATTTGTTATGAACAAACACCATTCTTTTATCAAGCACACAAATATTCTTGAGATAGACTAAATGTAATAATTATTATTATATTATGAGTATTCCTGCTACTGGAAAGAAGAAAATAAGTTAGTAAAAAGAAGATAGCTACCACCACATTTCCATTCAATAGTCTAAACATGGAATAAAGCTTCTCTTTTTTCGTAAAATACACAATCACAATGATCTGTTAGCACTTGCAGCTGACCATCTCAGTGGACAAACACCTGCGCAATATTGCACATGCTGATGCAGTTTAGGGGATGCGTTAAAGTCATCGTCTTTCTAGTGCGACAAAGAGATGGAGCTATTCCGCACGAATAGCGCCATCCTTTTTTCGCAAAGGTACAATGTTGACTTTTACATTTTTCTATACAGACCCACAGCAGACTATTGGCTAGCTGGGAACACGATTAACCGCAAGTTTTTCACAACATCAAATAAAGCAATAATAAATTACATAGGAATAATCTGCAGCCTGTAACCACTATAAGGCACTGAACGGACATGCAAAAGCCCCAAACACAACAGGCTTCGAGCTTCAGTACTTGTCTGGCAAATCCTGCAACTCAGCGCCATCTTGGTCGTCGTATTTATCTTGTTTATGGCCGCCCAGTTCCGCTAGGCGCGTGTTCTTCCACCGCCCATCATTGCCGTTCATGTTTCGGTCTTCGCATACGCATAGGAAGAGGGAATCAACCACCATCTGTGGAGAAAAATACTAAGTTTTAAACGATTTATAATCATCGCTACTTTTAATGGAAATTTGAGGTTTTTTTTGCTTTGACTTATTGGACAACGCACAGATAAAAAGTAAAGGTAAAATAAAGAAAAATAGGAACAAACCTCATAAAGAGAAAGTATACAATGTGCTATGAAGAAGGAGAAGATGCATATCACTAGTGTAGGGACAGCAAAGAAGTGCAGTTCAGTGTTGCGCTTGAGGAGTAGGAGACCAATGATGCCGGTCACTGCCGTCACTATGCACTTGCCCAGGAACAGAATGAAGTCACCCACGCTGTTTATTGTTGCCACTTGAAGTGCGTTGTTCACAATTGTGCTAAATGCCTGAAAATTTAATGGAACATTTTACAAAATCACAATATTAGAGTTGGCTTGATTATTTAGACCTCCTCAGCAGTAGGTTTTAGATTTATATTTGATAGTCCAGACAAAATAGTCGAAAAAAAGTGCTGAGTTTGCATTAATTCCCATCAAGCTGAATTTTGGACCAGGTCTTGAATACGTTATTACAAATAGTATGTCAAAAGTCCCCATCGATCCCGCTTGTGCGTTGTTTTTTATCCGAGGTCAAAGGTCACACATTTTTTTTCGCGTATATCTCTAAAACGGTGAGAGCTACAAGAAAAATGAACGAGAAAAAGTTGGTAGATCGTATACGAGTAATTCTCTACAAAAACATCAATACTTTTTTTTCCTGCGAGCCACCGTTCTCGAGTTATCGCGATTTCAAACCGTAGGAAATATGTATTCATATATGGCAAGTATGCATCATCGGGTCATGCATTTGAAGAAAAAAATATTGAAATATTGGTTTCTATGACCCATACACTTAAACACGTGGAAAATATAGGGTTCTGAGTAAGTCAACGTCCGCCTCTAATTTCATTAGTCCTAGAGTACTCGTAACATCTGCCTGTGACATTCCATTGTTTGAATAGAAACTGGCATATACCTGCTTTTTGGAGAGACATAATTGTAGTAAATTCAATCAGTTTTGAACGGTTTTTCGTAGTAAATAGACGTGTTTGTGGAAGATTATTTTATTTTGATTTTTTGCTATTATAAAATTTTATAACAGTGTCAGAAGTTTTCTTTATTTGAAGTGAATCTTTGACTGAAGGTGAAATTGTGTTTGTTGATCGTGCAATGAAAACTTTCTTCAAGTAATGAAAGAAGTGATGGGTTTGATGAATATTTAACCTTTTGACCGCCACAGTCATGTATAGATGACAGACCAAAATGTGCCCAGCACGCCACCGGTCACGACTGCATGACAGATTTTAAGGAATAATTCGTAGCTTGGCGCCGAGGGCACGTATTTGCTGTTTTGACGTGGCGGTCAATAGGTTAAAAGGCCATCAATCTGTAGTCTCAGTATCTATTCATAAACATTGTCGTAAAATGTATACCCGGAAGAGCAGCATTGCTGTGGCGAAAAGACAACGCGAGATGGAAGCAGCTAGCACATCTGGGATTAATCCTCCTCGGACTAGACAGCGAGGGAATTAATCTTCTTTTTGTTTCAAGAAATACTGTTTGTTTTCGGCAATGAAGCAGATAAAGCGGCTGAAATGAAAAAAGCGCAGCATCTTCGACGTAGTGTCCCAAGTTTTGAAACTTGGGACACTCTCAAGTGTTGACACTTGGATTTTAAGATGTCATCTTGAAGGTTGCTTGGACTCCTTCTGATGAGCAAGCGACAAGTGTTATTGCACTTATTCAATTTGAATACGATTTAGTTGCTGCTGAGGCTACGTACCACAGCGATTGTTACAATTCCTTTCTGAAACCGATTTACCGATTTTGCTGGAGGTAAAATCGGTTGTCCTGAAAGTGATTCTATTACTTTAGCGATAGAAAAATTATTTTGATATATTGGAAACAAGAAAAAAAGAATAAAAGAATTCTTGTATTGATACAAGAATTGAAAGATATTTGTGAAGAACCATCTATAGATAACAGGACAATCAAGTCGAAACTGAAGTTGATGTAAGGTAATAGAATCATAATAACTGAGAAATTGGGAAGTTCGACATTCATTTGCTTCATAGACAATCTGGAGAATCCACGTTAAAAAAAAAGCGCCAAGAACCTCAGGGGTGGTGCGGAAATGTATGCGTGTAATTGAAAATATGACTTTCTTACGGTTTAAAATCGCGATAACTCGAGAACGGTGGCTCGTAGGAAAAAAAGTCTTAATGTTTTTTTTATAGAGAATTATACGATCTACCAACTTTTTCTCGTTCATTTTTCTAGTAGCTCTCACCGTTTTAGAGATATACGCGAAAAACAAAAATGTGTGACCTTTGACCTCGGAAAAAAAACAACGCACAAGTGGGATTGATGGGGACTTTTGACGTACCTAGTATTTGTAATAATGTATTCAAGACCTGGTCTATAATTCAGCTTGTTGGAAATTAATGCAAACCGAATGTATATTTTGTCTGGACTATTGTTAATAAAAATAGAACACAGGTCGCGTTTTTTCAGGTAAAATTTCAGTTAATTACAAAACATTTATATCAATTTACAGATTTACAGATATTGTTGTCGAGAATGTTAATTGCCAATTTTCCCCTTGTAAAACTTTCTATGCCTAAACATGGTAGTTTTTGGAAGCCCCAAAATGGAAATGAGTATATTAAGTATGTACACGTCCCCTTTATGACTCTATATCGACTCCGTTATAAAAATATCTATATATTTGACACAGAACAATTTGCAGATCTTTGTTTAATGAATTTTAATTGTATTTCAATGGGATATTAAAATCAAATCAAATTATATTAATCCACGAATTTATTATAAATATAAATGTACACGTTACTTTTTACTGCACATTAGCAGAATGTCATTATGAAGTTTCAACATTGATTGCACACTTTGTATACGAGGTGCATTCAATAAGTACCTAGCCTCATCGCCAGAGGGCGCTGTAGTTTCAAAAGAGTTTTACCACAGTGTAGCACATTCTTTTTTAATTCTTTTTTCAAATTTTCATTCCAATCCCTTCATTTGTTTTAATTTGACAGCTTAAGGAAGCGAACGTGTCGATCGGTTTTACAAAAATGGAAAAAGAGCAATATCGTTCGGTGATTCGATTCCTATTTTTGGAAGGGAAAACGCGCATCGAAATCAAAGAGCGCTTGGATGCTGTGTACGGTGACTCTTCTCCATCGATGGCCACCGTCAAGAATTGGTTCAACGAGTTTGCACGTGGCCGTACGTCAGTTTTTGATGAACCACGTCCAGGTGCACAGAAAACAGCTGCTACGGAGGAAAACATTAAAAAAATCCATGATTTCGTATTGGCAGATCGCCGATTGAAGGTTCGGGAGCTAGCTGAGACTGTAGGCATTTCAGAAGGAACAGTGTATCATATTCTTCACGAGGAACTCGGCATGAGAAAGCTGTCGGCGCGATGGGTGCCGCGTTTACTCACACCAGAAAACAAGCGCAACCGTGAGACCACATCGGAGACGTGTTTGGCGCTGTTTAAGCGGAATCCAGCGGAGTTTTTGCGTCGTTTTGTGACCGTCGATGAAACCTGGATCCACTGGTACACACCAGAGACCAAGGAGCAATCAAAACAATGGATCCAGACCGGGGAACGTGCTCCAAAGAAGGCGAAAACTGTAAAATCGGCCGGAAAAGTTATGGCCACCGTTTTCTGGGATTCACAAGGTGTGATCTACATCGATTACCTCGAGAAGGGTAAAACAATTACAGGGCTTTACTATGCCGATTTATTGGGCCGATTCGACGCCGAATTAAAGAAAAAACGACCCCATCTTGCGAAGAAAAAAGTGCTGTTTCACCACGACAACGCACCGGTTCACACGTCTGCCGTTGCCATGGCCAAATTGGTCGAATTACGCTACGAATTGTTGCCCCATCCACCGTATTCTCCAGATTTGGCCCCTTGTGACTTCTTTCTGTTTCCTAATCTGAAAAAATCACTCGCCGGGAATAGATATGGATCGAATGAGGAGGTCATCGCCGCCACGGAGGCCTATTTTGCAGAGTTTGACAAAAACTATTTTTCGGACGGGTTAAAAAAGTTGGAGCATCGCTGGGCTAAGTGTATCGAACTAAAAGGAGACTTTGTTGAAAAATAAATTGCCACTTTTCCAAAATTTTCGTTTACTTTTTGTAGGCTAAGTATTTATTGAATGACCCTCGTAATTTATTTTGCATAACAACGGAAAGTCTGGTTCAAACTTAAACTGACAAGTACTAATTAGTCATATCTGTATTTTTTCCTCTGGCGAAGTGACCTTCTATTTAACAATAGCATAATGAATTAATAGGTGTACACATTCTCACGCCTGGTGATCGAGAACAACAGCTAGCAAAAATGATACAATAAATATACCTATACATATCTACGTCTAAATTATGGTCAATAAAACCTCCGAGTAACCGTTGTAGTTACTTAGCAATAAGACTTGATCTAAGTAAATGGTATGTCGAAAAACTAAACCTGGCCTTCTTTCTTTAGCTTCAAGCCTTTGGAGAACTACTAGCAAAATAATGAAAACAAAAACTAAACCTTGAAAATTGTGGAGGAAATATCGTCATGCTTAATAAATAATAATATAAAAGATGATATTCATAATATTAAAAATGTCACGGACTGAATTGACGATTTCTAGCACACACATAACATAACATCACGCATTGCTTCCCCGAAGGGTTGGGCAGAGGTGTACCTGTAGTACACCCACATTCCGCCAGTTATGTTCAAGTCCCATGTAATAGGGAGCGAGCCTATTGCCATCAACCGGGCTCAAATCCAGACTCCAGGCTGCTATTGAGAAATTCCAGACAGAAAAACCCAATAACACTTTGCCCGACCCGGGAATCGAACCCAGGACCTCATGCTCAGCAGTAGCGCTTGCAACCACTAGACCAACGAGGCAGTTAGGTGGGGTGGTGGTGGTAGTATTATTAAGTGACCGCACCGAAGCTTCGTTTTCCGCCAAAAAATCAATCGGCCAAACAAATTTATAAACCAGCCGTAGCTTGGGCCAAGCCAATAATCGAAAGTTCGTGAATTGTCACACGTCATTCGGCCTACTTCGTAAAGCTCGGCAATATCAGGTGACGTTCGGCTAACTTCGGGGTGAATCGGGTCGGCTCGTTGTTTCACTCATCTGACTTAAGGTGGATCCGCAGTGGTAGCCCGCGAATTTAAAATTTTCTTAAGTATTTGCAATTTGCAGGTCAGTGGCTCTTAGTTGGATTTGTGCCATAAGAACAAATCTCTTATGGAAAAGTTCTTATGGGACAAATCTAACTTAGAGAGATGTATTAATGATTATAATTCTGTAAATACACATTTGTTATGTTCGCAAATCATAAATATAATAAGCAACTATTAATATTTTTTAATGTCTAAATCATTTTCGTTTTCGAAAATAAAACTAAAGCCGAAGCTTCTTTTTCATTTTCGGCTGAAAATCCATTTTCGGTCGGACACTAATTATCAACGTTTGGAGATGTAAACTTTTGAGATTTAACTAATGTAAAATTTCGTGACAAAATCAAAACTCTGGTGGTCTTGGTCGTGGTCTTATGAGGCGAATCCAACCATTACACAAAAATGTAAGAAAATTAATAAAACCAGTACACCTACCTTCCCAGCAGCCTTGCAAAAGTGGCATCTCTCAATGGTAATTATAGTGTAGGCATTATGATTCAAATAGCGAATGAACTTCTCAAGACAATAAAAGCAACATATACCACATTTCAGGCCACACTTCGCGCATTCTGATCCTTTTTCTGCTCTAGATGATAGCCTGAAAAGAGAAGTCAATATTAGCAAAAGAACTGATTATGAGAACTGGAATCTCTACCAATAAATTTAAAAATAACTTACCTGGCATGTAAATACGTCAAAATGAGGCGAGGTACCTTGAACAGCGTAATCAAGAACGAACCTTTGGCCACTGAACCTAAATGGTATTTTATCAGCTTCCCGATCGAATATAGAACAGGTGAGTGCGCATTAGGTCCTCTGAAATATATTCAAAATAATAAAAAATATAGTTTAAAAAAGGGCTCGTTTTTTCGAGAGTTTAGGACCAGTTTCTACCAAAGCAGAGAGGGGATATGGCACACGTTTTCACATCTGTCTGCGTACCCTCAACGCTTTACCTTTACATAAAAGATCCCTCTTCTCTGCTTTGGTGGAACGGCGCCCTTATACGAAATGCGTCGTCACGGCGTACTTACCTAAAATACCAATGTGATACGGCCCCAGCAATCGTCATCTGTTGACAACCAAGTATGAACTCACTGCCCCAAACCAAACAGATCAGACATATCCACCACATACTTTTAACCCACATGGGGTCAAACTCAATGTTGTCCAGGGTAAAGGCTGTAACAAATAAATCAAAGTTAGAAAAGGTAGGTAAAAAAAATTTGCAACATATTTTCATTAAATTGGAAGACAGCTTCAACAAAAAATTGGGAAATGCTGCAATGATATGAAGGTGATCGCATTCCAAGTTGTGATGTGATTTTTATACGTTAATAACTTACTTTTGAGACTTGAATTGTTGTTGCCATTTTGTGCTTCCATTGCTGCTTTATTAATTGTCTCAAAGCCTGTGCTAGTAGATCCATTGATTAGGAAGTTGGTTTGGAGAGGTATACCGGGGTAATTTGCTGTAGCTAGACATACCTGAAAAAATATTTTAAAATTAAATATGCGTGATACTGATTACGATTGAATCTAAATGAAACTGAGACTTACCACAACTATGGACCAAAATGCCAAAAATAGTACTAGGAAGATAAATGTTATAATAGGTTGTAAGAAAAGGGCGGGAATGGAACCGAGGCAGTGAGCAGTTTCTCTGAACAAAGCTGCCAAGAAAGACACGCGGGATCGCATCACAAATACCAGCAGCAGCAAAATCACCTGAAATTTAAATGTAAAGTTAATAAAACTTTTTAATTTAATCAGTCTAATCTAATCATCAAAGTGCTTGAAATTTCACTAAGGTAAGGAAGTAAGTGCGATTTCTGCTTGAATAAAACACAGAAAATAATTTAATTTATATGTTTTGGGGCTACAGACGTAGACAAATAAGATTCGTGGTAAATGATGTCACATCATGCCCGCGACAGAAACGGTCGTTTGAACTGTTGTAGAAAATTGTTGGAGTTTCAGAATTTTTTTGGGCAACAAGCAGTAGTTGAATTTATCTTTTAATACTTTACTTGTGTTTCTATTCCTGTCTATTATTGATATAGTGTAAAAAAATTACATGCATATTCCATAATGCTTCACTTGCTTGACTTAATATAGAAAGACACTAAGTATATTTTATCTTGTAGTGTTACATTTTTTTATCATCTTTATTTTCTGTTCCCTTTTATTTATCAGCTTATTACAAAGAAAAAGTTTATCTAAGCTAGGACAACATAACTAGCTGATTAGTTTAATAGTACAATCAACACAAAAATATTGACTACCAACAAATAAAAAAAACAACAATGCTTACCGTTATTACAGTGGCTATAATTGAGTACCACAAAAACGCAGTTTCATTCTTCAGTGACTCCTAAAAATAATTATTTAATTATATAGGTCGGAAAATTCAACTTAGAGACTTAACAACTTAACTTGGTCATGTATAGATGACAAACCAAAATGTGCCCAGCACGCCACGGTGATGACTACATGACAGATTTTAAGGAATAATTCGTACCTTGGCGTCGTCATAGTATAAAGAGGGGAACTATGTTATCTTCATACAAACGCACCGCGCGCGGCTTGTATGTGTGCGCTAAAGTATCTATGCGTCGCCGCACGCACACTTAAACAAGATTTCGACCCGTTTCTCAGTACGCCAGTCGGGGCTAACACCGCACGCACACTTAAACAAGATTTCGACCCGTTTCTCAGTACGCCAGTCGGGGCTAACACCGCACGAGGTTCGCGCGTCACGGCTTTTCGGCACCGCTAAATGAATGAAAAAATAAATTATTTAGAAAAACAAAAAACCCGGCTGCAAAAACACATAACTGAAAAGGGAAAAACTAGCATTATAATCTATATAATTTTGATATCGCAGGCGGGAACAATCAAAAGTTACACCATATTTTTCGCCTGCAAGACCAAAATTATATAAGTAGATTATAATGATAGTTTATCCCTTTTTAGTTATGTGTTTTTGCAGTCGGGTTTTTTGTTTTTTTAAATAATTTATTTTATTTCAAGCTTTTTAGTTTTATTTACATATATATTTAAAAATTACTCATTACTAGCTTTTATTTGATACCAATATTGTTGCAATTAATTAAAAAAAAATCCCTTTCCCTCCTTTTTTTTGTATTTGCAGATGCAATTTATAAATATCATACAATATGTAACAAAAACCCTGTTGTTCCTTTTAGGAACGTATACATTTACCTATAAGAAGAACATTGATGAAATTATAATTTAAAAATATTAAGCATTGGCTAGTCGAGAGGTCAAAATCAAATAACTGTTAAAATCGACACATTCAAACAAATGTTTAGAGTATCTGATTTTACAAGTACATCTTTATTTCGCTAAATAGCCTACTAGCTTGGCGGCTTTCTTTGAATGCGACAAAAGACACCGCCAAAAGGCCCGCCGCGCATGTCGGCGGGTCGGTACCACGTGCCTACCTACCCCGCCGCCCCGCCACCCGTCTCCCTGCGAATCACTTCCTTAGTCAGTCTCCCGCGCAGCTTGCTTTCGAATGGATGTTATTGTTGACCTACGTAGTGAGTGAATTGTGTTTTGTTTACGTAAACGTTGACAATGTCTTATTCTAACGTAGAATATTTCAATATGTTGATGTGTCTTCGGAAATGTGACTGCAATTATGCAGAAGCACGCAGACTCTACCAAGAACGTTTTGCGATCATCACCGTCGGCGATGGCATTCCAAAGTTTGCACACAATACCGGCAATGTGCTCTATCTACTTCTGGTTTCGCGTCATCGCTTCATGTAGAATTGCAGAGGTAAAAAATCGATTATACATTACAAATATTAATAATTAAATATTTATTTTAATATTTTTTATTGAATAGTTTTTTATAAATGACTTGCTTTATCGCTTAGTAAACCGATTCTTAAAACGTAGGTAGAAGGAACAACAAGGTTTTTGTTACATATTGTATATATAGCCTATGTCACTCACAATTAAGACGAATCTAAGGACACCTCATATGTTAAAATCCATCAAGCCGTTTAGGCTACAGAGCGTGCCAAAGAAATAGACATACATACATACATACATACATACTGTCGAAAAACATTACCCTCCTGAGGCAGTCGGGTAAAAATATGTGATGAGGAGGAGAACGTAATGCTGTGTGTTTGGGTGTCTTAATAATTCATCGATTCCAGAATTGTCTCTGTTCAGATGACCTACTGAACAGGAAAGGTACGCGCAAGTCACTTATTCTAGCATATAATTTTTACTTGATGATGAGATACCTATTTTTTTTTTTTTTTGTTGTATTAGTTTTCTATCAGAGAGAGTAAGTAGGTAGGCCTACTGTCCCACTAGAATGTATTAGGTACTTTTGATCTGTCGCTATTGCTTTGTTTACGTTTAGTCATGCCGATTTCTCAGTATTGTATGTATAGTAACTAAGTACCTACTAACAGTTATAAAATCGTAATTAAAAATAAGTAATTGACTAATTGTGAATCACATAAATAGAGCAAAGTTCGAATCATAACAACAGAACAAAAAATTGATTATAGTCTAAGAGGCAGGCGTTGTTTTTTTTTTGTTGTTTTACGATGTTTTTTTTTTCATCATCGTTTAGGTAAAACCGACCTCACAAACCCTGTACCCAGACAATACAAGTAAAAAATACAACTTCCCGACCCTTGCCAATTTATAGGCACTGAATTAAAATTTAGCTAAAAGTGACAACCCTGAGACAGTAGGCAATTATTTCGCGGATTGGGCCGGAGATAGCCTATTTCCCCTCTTCATACTATGGCGCCGTGGGCACGCTTTTGCTTTTTTGACGTGGCGGTCAAAGGGTTAATAATGTTTAGAGCACAAAAACGGTACATTTAGCTATGTGCGATCTGAGAACAAGAGATAGCTCTGTAACAATGTTAAAATCTCTGAAAATATTAACAGTTCCATCATTGTATATCCTAGAAGTTAAAATATTTGTAAAAAAAAATGTGTACAATACCCCAGCAGGAATGTGGCTCCTAGAGTGATATGAGTGGTACGTATAATTAGTGCGTAATCTGCTGTAAATGTGCACCAAATAAGAAATTTTATGCAGTTTGTCGTTTTGGAAAAAAACGATTCCTTTTCTAAATTTCTAAACGAATGATCGGAACTATGAAATCCTACTGTAACTATGAAATTTGTACGCCGCTGGCAAAACAAAGAGAGTCAACTGAAATGACTGAAGACCAAATGTACAAGTGTTTAACAAATAAATATTCATTCCTCCTATATTTCGTTTTTTAATCCCAGAGACTAATTTGACTAAAATCCGTTTGCTTGCTACGGTTTTTCTTAAACCCAGTTTACTTAAATATTATTATTTTATTGGGCGAAACACTATCTGATCTGGGAATTAAACCCCAGAACTCGCTACTCAGTTGCTGTGCATCCAAGCATTAGATTTTACTAGATTAATAAAACGCAAAATTATTATATTTCGTGTATATTATACAAGAAAGTCTAAAGATAGTACTCACAGACAAATATGCAGTGTCAATAGTCTTGTGCTTAGTCCTCAATTCATGGTATGTATACCACAATAGTGCTGTACCCGCCACACTAGCTACCGACACCAATATCATAAATATCCATGATACCAGAGTAGCCAGTAAATGTAATATTGAGACCATTACAAGAGAACATACTGAAAAGATCAAATAAAATAATGAATCTGGAATACATGAGGTATAATTCGAAACCGTTGTACCGTGCCTTAGGTATGTGCACAGCCAGACAGGGGCAGTGCAGGCAGCTTATTAGTCAATGCTCACGGCGTCGTCGTCCCACAACGCCCCCCGCGCATTTCTATGGCGCGGTACAGCAGTTTCGGTCAAACTATAGGCAACCAACATTCAACTGGGAGCATATTTGTAACAAACTAATTTATTAGAAATATGCTGCAGAAAAGAATGTGGTAAGTATGTGTCTTTGTCTATACATACATTGTGTATACTATACACTGTATAGCATGATACATTGCTAATAACTTTCTCTGTTAACTCTAACTAATGCTAACTACAACACCAATATAATTAGCTACATACTGCTAAGTATTACAAAATAATGAAAACATCCATCTTAACTGACTATCAGCAATGGAAGCATTTGGAAATAATCTTTATGAGCAATCTTCACAAAACAACCAATATTTAAATGTACTTTGTAGCCAACTTTCTTGTAAGAATATTAAGCAAGCTGCTTACTTTACAGCTAATTTATTTGGTGCATAGTTTGCTTGTGCCTAGAAATAAACAGATAGTTAAAATATTTGATGTTACTCAAATACTGATAAAACATTATCCATTGTTATTGGTATAGCCCCCCTCACAGAGAGGAGGCCTGTGTCCCAGCAGTGGGAACGTTATAGGCTGATTATGTATTGGTATAGCCTATATTCACTTAGCAGTATAATTTATATTTAAATTAGCAAATAAGCTAGATTGTAATGTGAATAAAGTATCACCAACTGTCATACTTTATAAAAGGAAAAAAAATGGTATAGTTTAAGCAGGAGGGGTAGTTGTAGTAGAGTGTACATTTTAAACCCACCCACTTTCCACATATTGTCCATGACCCACTTATTGACTTGTCATTGAGGGTGGAGCAGCCCCTAAGCTCCTCCCAAATTAAATTTAGATTATACCCTCACTCTATGTCGCCACTAATGTATTAGTTTAGAGACAAACAAGGATGTTTGTAATTGTTATAAGTACAGAAATTTTAATAATTATGGATTCATAGAAGAAAACACTGGATATTTTAGATATTTTGAATTTTTCCTCAAGATATTTTTTTATAGAAAAACTGTACTGGTAAAAAAAAAAAATATTAGCTAGAAATAAACTTATAAAAATGCACTGGTATATTTTATTTAGGTAATTGATTTAATGGAATAGATTTTAAATTAATTACTGGTATAATATAGTATTAAGTAGCACTTAATACTATATTATACCAGTAATTAATTTACAATCTATTCATTCTAACACCTATTTTGGTTATAATGGATGTCTAATAAATAAAAATATTATTATTTTATTATTAAGTAGATTATACAACTGAAACTGAACTGAATAATATTGTTAATACTCAAGAAGTGAGGTGAAGAACAGCATGACAAAAGGTCAACTGAAAATAATTGCTGTAATTATTGATGACCTCACTTCCTTTAATCTTTTTCACTGCATAATCAGAAGAGTCAAAGTCAATCATAATAATAAAACTACTTAAGACGCTGACAACACCTAAACCGCGGTCACTGTCAGATTGCATAGAAAAGAAAGAGAAGCGCGATAACTTAACGCTTGTAAGTTATTGCAAAATATGAAGCAATTATCTATGTACTCAAAATTGAGTTGAGTAATCGAAAATAAAAAAACAACCATATTCTGCATTCAAATAAGACATTCTTTTTATTAATTAAATACGTAACGTATGTTGATATTTAATATAGATATTTTGGATTAGAACTCAAGGTAAGAGGTTACTTTAACATCAGTTTGTATCGAGATTTATTTTCAAAACATGTTTTGGTAACAACCAAGTTCTTGGAAATGTGTTCAAAATTAACATAGGTATATTTTTTCCACTACCACAAACTATACAGATTTGGTCATCTTTTTTCTAAAGAGAAGCCTATTTTGGTCAATTGGGTCTTGTCAGCGCCTTAAAGAGTTAGGACCATATATTATTATTCATAAAAACTGCAACTGTGTTAGCAATGCCTAGGTGACATCACCAGTTAAAGTGAGTCAGTGTCTATATTACTTGGCTCCCACATAATGCTTATTTATAACACAATATCCAACTAGTGCTAGCATAAATTTGAACTAATCTGTTAAAAATTTTACTACATCTAGGACATGCATATTTAAATATATTTTTTTATTAATAGAAGCATGTTACTCGCCTTTGCAGTGTTATAAATTGTTTTAGCTTATACTGAATGAACCACAATAAGCAATGTTTTTTTAAATGTTTTTTCAAAATGTCTATACTGTCCTACTACTGGCCTTTACCTAGCAGTGGGACAATAAGGGGTAGTAATAAATTAGTAAAATAAAAAGTATACTTACTAAATGCTATAATAACACATATTATCATCTCTTTCCAAGAAGAGTAGAGATCTGAAAGCATCTGCTCAATAGTATCCCAGCTGTTCAGTAAATCATAGAAGTCATTGAACACTTTTTTAGTGAGTTCCTTTGCTGACTTAGGGAAGCATCTATTAAGGAGGGGAAATGTCTCATACACTGGCAGTGTAGGGCATGGTCCAATGTAACTGTTTCCAATGACCTGGTTACTGGCAAGTGTATTCAAATTTATGTCATAGCGGCAAATATTAGATCCAGTTTCTTTGTAAAAATGTTGTATATCAGCCATTGACTCCAGTTTCTTATTTGGACACTCCTTCACACATATTTTAAGAGATCTTTGTAGTTCTTTTACATCCATGAAGAACAAGAATTTTTTATCCACAGTGCTGATTCCTGACACAGGAGCTGGTGTGAGTTTGTGATTACTTTTCACTCCACATGTATTGCCAAAAGAATCAAATCCATTAATAACTCTTAGAGGATTTCCATACACAAAAGATATTGCAGCCACAATTATCTGAAGAATAAATACATCATCAGATACTGATAACTAAAAATTTGCACATATTTAACATTATTTTAAAATAATCCGAAATTGAATACAACAATTTATGGAATTTATCTTACCATTAATATCCAAAACAAAATATAAATAATAAGCCACAACACATCAGTGCATCCTTTTCTTGGAGTCTCATTTTGAGGAGATATTTCACTTTGAGTGCAACCCATTGTGCGTTTAAATATTATGTGCTTTATCAAAACTTCATTTCCACTTTCAGGACTAATATAGTAATTAGCAAATTTAAATAAAACCAACAACAAACAAACAACCCAAGCAACGCCAAGCCCAATCCTTGCGCAGTGTTGCCAGATGGGGCGCGCTCCAAGTCGTAGAGAGGGGTGGTATTATATTATAATCCATAAAGTTTCGATAACTATGTATTGCGGTCATACCTAAAAATGGTATTGCCTTCCACAATAACTATGTATTGCGTGAAACTATTTATTGGCTTGAAACACGATGACCAATTAACGTCATGGAAGCTACGGTGCCTGTTGTATCACTTTTCAGTAATCTTTCGAATAATATTAAACCAATTGCTATAAAGTCAAGAAAACATTCTGAAGCTGATAATCAATTCATAAGAGACGAAATCAGTAAACTCTTAAAAGATCAGGTTATCAAACTTAGTAACTCACCACGGCGAGTTTTGGTCACTGGAGGCACAACGCACCGCAAACGTCTTGTCATTGATTAGTCGTTAACGATCAACAAATTTACTGAAATGGATGGCGCACCCTTTGCCGAACATAGAATCGATCATATCGAAGGTAGCACAATATAACCTCTTCAGCCAAATTGATTTACAAAGTGCATATTATCAGGTACCTATCTTGCCGACTGAGAAAAAGTATACAGCTTTTGATGCTTGCGGCAACTTATACTAATTTACACGTATACCATTTGGAGTCACAAACAGGGTCGCTGCATTCCAAAGAACACTACATTTTAAAATCAATAAAGAAAAACGGACCGATACTTATTCATATTTGGATGACGTCACAATTTGTGGCAAAACAGCAGTGGAACATGATCAGAATTTGTCTCGATTCAGGGAGGTTGTGTTGTGGATGCTGACATTTTACAGGTATAAAACTGAACTAAGCAACTAATTATTGATATAAAAATCAGTTTATATATCAACATACAGGTTTATCGGTGGCCAAATAACTCCGCGCGCATTGTGACCGTGAACGTGGAGAACTGAATATCATCATAATTTGTTAGTTACTTATAGGATACTAATGAAACATCAAATACATTTGAAGACAGTTACAAGCTACAAAATAACGTTTAATGTAAGTCTTTTGAGCTCTTGTTTAGAGAGTTAGGAGTAGGACCTATTGAAGTGTTTTATATTCATTTTACACATTTTTTTGACATGATTAGGACAGAGGCAACTTAAAAAAAGTCAGAATATAGTGAAATTTCCGTTTCAAGAATTACTTAGTAATTTAGTGGTCAATATTTTTAGAAAATATTTTAGCTAGGAAAAATATAATTATATGTCTATGCTTGACCCCCACATTGACAGACTCTTCAAATTCAGGCGAGTTGATAGAAGACCGAACCCCTTTTTTTGTGACAAATAAGAATTTCTTCAGTTGCAAATTTTGATATGAAAGATTAGTAAGTTAGTAGGGACGACGAATGAGATAAAAATCCAGTTTTTATGTAAGTATATAAATATATCAAAAAATACAGGGGTATTCTTTGATATATTTTCCACGTTTTCCCATTTTTATATCACAATTCACAAGACAACAATCTAGCTTTCATAAACTTATGTAACGAATATCCTTTCAAAGTATGCAGAAACTTTAATTTTAATTAATTTGTAGCGTACATAAAATCAACCATATACCTGTGTATTTGAATGCAATAGTACAATTTTTAAACAGAAACCAAAATGCATGAATGTGTACCTGACGTCATTCACCACTCTACAAGTTAATGTCAAAAATTGTGTATTTTTAGGGTTCCGTACCCAAAGGGCAAAAGGGGACCCTATTACTAAGACTCCGCTGTCCGCCTGTCTGTTTGTCTGACCGTCTGTCACCAGGCTGTATCTCATAAACCGTGATAGAGAGTTGAAATTTTCACAGATGATTTATTTCTGTTGCCGCTATAACAACAAATACTAAAAAACAGAATAAAATATATATTTAAGGGAGCTCCCATACAACAGACATGATATTTTGCCGTTTTTATAGATAATGGTAGAGAACCCTTCGTGCGCGAGTCCGACTCGCACTTGGCTGGTAATTTTTTATATTTCTCTATTACGTTAAAAAACGGTGAATTCCGTTAAATGCATTGTTAGTACCGGACATTTTCATCGTTCAGATGAAGCCTTAAATCGTCAATTTTTGTTTCTGAGATAGCCTAATAGAGACGACCTGTCGCCGATCGTAAAAATTGGTCGCCCCAACACCCTTCCAAGTAGCCTAAATGGCGACAAGCACAGATAACTATATACTAGTCCGACAAGTCGCCTAATCTAGCACCACTGCAAAAGATCTAATCTTTAAAATAAAGGCCAACCCTGCTAACATGGCATGTTGCTATGTTGCCCGAATATAAAATACGAAATGTATGAATTAAAGAAATGTTTCGAATTTGTTTATTATGCTAGATACCCACACCGCGACTTCAGTCGCCAGCGATTCACTAACAATTTTAAAAATGTTGTGTGGACGTGACAAATCGCAGCGATTTGTAGTCGGCGGTGATGCGGCGAGTAAATCGCTGCAAATCTAAAAAGTCGCTACATCGCTATGTCTGGATGTTATTGACGAGAATGAGAGAACGTGTGCGTACGCGCAGCGGAATGTTGTTGAATTTAAAGATTTTAATTATGCAGATATTTAGTGTATGACGTCGTATAATTGTGTATGGTAAAAAAAAATTTGTGCACGCAACCATTGTGGAGAAATTCACCAAAAACTGATTCCGCTGGGCGAACGTTGTCCTGGCAGAACTTTTTTTAATCCATAGACTTTAGAAGAAAAGAGATGTGTCCAAAAATTAGTGTGTATTTGTGTGTAATTGTGTATGTATGAATAAAACTAGTGCATGCATAAACTTCGGAGAAATTCAAGTTTCCGCTACGCGAACGTTTGGCCATTAGCTAGTTTTCATATAAAGCGCTTACATAGAGAGCTGTAGATTTTTACATACGTTGTTTTGAATTTGTTTATATTTGTTTAAAAAACAGATTTAGAAAAAATCGTAGGGCTTAAAAGATAAAAATATAAACGTAAAATACGCTTATTAGGTCTTAGTTCTTAAAGTATGCACTTTGGGGTCTAGATTTTCACTTTTATACAAACCTTGTAAGTGTCTGCAACATGTTGCCAAGTATCAATGATGTTCCGTTAGTAACTAAAGAGTTATAGGACAAATTTACCATGAACAGATCACTGTTTACAAAGCAGTCAAATATCACGACGTTCTGAAGGAATTGCATGGTAATATGTATGTCAATAATTAGTGTATTCATTCAACTATTCTTATGCAAAATTTCATGTCATTAAATTCAGTAATTAAAGAAAAACAATTATAATACTGACGAAGCATCGAAAACCTACATAACCCGACCAAGTTCGGATGGCTACAAAAAAGCGGCCGTGCAATATATTTAGGTAACATCCCAAAATTTACAGTATAATACCGGTATTGAATTGGTATAGGTGATAACACAATTGTTGTTTCGATATAATTTATAGGTCATTTATTTTTGTACACCTACTTTTTTAAATGTATTTGACTATGACAGAAAGTAGGTACTATTTACGTAGGTACTTTATTTAAGTATGCGCTTGAGACTTGAGATATAATCTAAATATATTATTTAAGACAAATAAAATTCATACAGCTAATTTCTATTGAAGATTTCACGGATCAGGATTCTAACTATAGACCCCTTAGGGAAATTAAATATTTACCACATGTACTACTGTTTACGTAAATATTTATCATATTGTAGCTTATTTATTACACTATTTAACCAATAGACTAGGCATGCACGAGCGTTCCCCTTTGCAACTTTAGTGGATCAAACAATCTAATAACTTAAAAAAAACTACTTCTTGAATCGATTTTTTTTTCTTATGTATGTGAGCGTGTTCCCCCGCACCCCACCAAAATATGCAGAATTATTTTGTTCGAAGTTCGGTACGCTTAATCCTTTAGTTAAATAGTCTAAGTATTGTAGTTATGAATTGATCAAAGATATTCTAGTGTGAAAAAATAGACAACGCGCTGCGCGCAACGAGCGATAGGCGGACCTTTTTTATACCAATGTTTTAGTTTATAAGCACTTTTTTAATGTTGATCAAATCTAAACAACTGAATAGGTTAGTTATGTGATGTGATTTTAATTTTTATTGAAGCTCGAAATATTATACTTACCCTAAGTTTCGTCATCCACGCGAACGAAGTCGCGGGCAAAAGCTAGTTCATAATCTATTTTAGTTAAAACACATTTAAGTCTATTGCTGTCATTGCAAGCGTTTGTTAACGTAATTACATAATTAAGTATTATATGTAATTAAAAATATTTTTGTACGCGGATATTTAAATAGAGAAGTATTCATTGAAGATTTGTTTTCATCGTAGATAGTGGCGTTATTATTAAAAAAATATTTTTCATTCAAGAAATGCAATTGTTTTATTTTTTCCTAACGCTTGTGTACGCAACTGTACCATATTAATAAATACTATATTGGAAGGTTAAGAACGTTTCTTAGATATATGGCACGGCCGCTTTTTTGTAGCCATCCGAACTTGGTCGGGTTATGTAGGTTTTCGATGCTTCGTCAGTATTATAATTGTTTTTCTCTATTTACTGAATTTAATGACATGAAATTTTGCATGTGAATAGTTGAATGAATACACTAATTATTGGCATACATTTTACCATGCAATTCATTTAGAACGTCGAGATATTTAACTGCTTTGTAAACAGTGATCTATTCATGGTAAATTTGTCCTATAACTCTTTAATTACTAACGGAACATCATTGATACTTGGCAACATGTTGCAGACACTTACAAGGTTTGTATAAACGTGAAAATCTAGACCCCAAAGTGCATACTTTAAGAACTAAGACTTAATAAGCGTATTTTACGTTTATATTTTTATCTTTTAAGCCCTACGATTTTTTCTAAATCTGTTTTTTAAACAAATATAAACAAATTCAAAACAACGTATGTAAAAATCTACAGCTCTCTATGTAAGCGCTTTATATGAAAACTAGCTAATGGCCAAACGTTCGCGTAGCGGAAACTTGAATTTCTCCGAAGTTTATGCATGCACTAGTTTTATTCATACATACACAATTACACACAAATACACACAAATTTTTGGACACATCTCTTTCTTCTAAAGTCTATGGATTAAAAAAAGTTCCGCCAGGACAACGTTCGCCCAGCGGAATCAGTTTTTGGTGAATTTCTCCACAATGGTTGCGTGCACAAATTTTTTTTTACCATACACAATTATACGACGTCATACACTAAATATCTGCATAATTAAAATCTTTAAATTCAACAACATTCCGCTGCGCGTACGCACACTGAGAGAACGTCAATAAAAACGCTTTTTTTTAAAATTCTGTATTTTGGAGCACTTGACTGTACCGAATCCCTTTTATGAGACCTCAGACACTACAGGGTCAAATTAAATTAGCCAGTGGAACTCCGCAGAGAATGACTATGGATATCTAAATATGTATGATAACGCAAAAAATAAATACGTTCGATGAGTTTTTTTGTGGGTTATCAAACCGCTGCTAGTAGTCACTTGAAATAATAATGTCAGTTTAAAAAAAACAGTTTTTGTTTGTGTAAACTTCACAGACGTGATGGGTATCGGTAAAAAACACTGTAAAATAAAAATAAAAAGAACTGTATTTTTCAACTTCCAGTAACAACAGTACTAGCGGTTGCGTTGACCTCAAAAAAACATCAAATCATTTTTATATTTTCGTGTTTAGATATCGATACTCATCACGTCGGCGGAGTTTCGCCAGCTAATTTAATTGGACCCTGTACACTCGGTTCTTTTACCACGGAATTATTTGATTCATTCCGAGCTTTACCGTCATCATTGGTAAAGATTACTGGAACCATATACATGAGAATATCTTGGTGTTTGAAGTAGGTAACTAACCATTTATTTTGCTCTAAGTCTACATCTAAATCTACCCGGCTACGGCAAAGCCAACTTTAATAATTTATTTGCGTTTTAGAAGTTGAATTGTCGGTTACTTGATGCTATTTTACCTTCTTCTATTTTATGTTTCAATGACTTTACATTAACTCTGTCAGAAAAATATCGATCTATGAAAACGTAATTTTAGAGGACATTACAGTGATTTTATGTTTTCCAGTATTACAGTAGTCTTTAGAGATGGGTTAATACCGATATTAATATGAATATATTCGTCTGGTAATAATATAATACCTTAACTAATATTTCAATATCAGTGATATTTCACTAAGACCTAATGCGTATCACCGCCGTATTCAATTAGGGTTCAATTTGGAGAAATTATTGCCTAATCCTAATATGCTCAATATTTACATTATTCGGATTCATTTTCATGAAACATTAACAATACTTTCGTATTGTTAATGTTTTATGTTCTTATCTGACTGTAATAATTAAAATTTTTCATATCTATGTGTCTCTGCCTTTAATTATTGTAATTGGTTTTTAACCGCGTTAATTAAAGTTAAAATAAATAAATAATATTATAATTACAACAAATAAAAGTCAACTAGAGCGCAAGACATTTCATACCATAATAATAAGTACCTATGTGTAAGTATTGCTGTTTGAAACGATTTCTTAAATCGCAAACATCATAACTGTTTTTATCGCCTGCAGATATGTCCCATTCGTACGTAAGTACTTGTACCTACATACGAATGAGATCGATATACCGATAGAATAAATAGGTCATTCTACGGATTACATTTTTAAAATCGCAAAAATAAAAATCGGGGTTTTTAAGGTTTTTAATGATCATTTATTGCAAAATATTATAAAAAACAATATGGAGTGAAAGATAACAAATAACAAATTATGTTTAATATGTAAATTTCAGAAAAATAAGAAAAATGTGATCACCAAATTGACTCATGTGGTTCACAGAAATGTTGAAAGTGGTAATAAAACAGCCACCTAATCAAACATTTTAGGCAATTAACATTATTGGCCTATTATTAGAAGGCGTAATAATAAATCAAAACAAAATGATACCATATGAAATGAATAAAAATAAAAAAAAAAATCTTTGATCACCGAAATGACAAAACGGTACTGTCATTTCTGTGATTTCAATCAAAAATATTTTCAGAATCACTGCTGGAGTCATTGTAGAACGACCAGGTTGCTTTTCGAGCGTCACGTGCAATCTCAATCAGCATAATATTTATTTTCCTTGGTCGCAAAATTTCGTCGGAACTATCAGAATAAACATCATCAATACTTAATTTAAAGCATGACGGTGTAGGTGTCTCATTTTCAGTATTGCTTGAAATGAATTTGTGGGTGATTGCTATTTTCCCCAAGTTAAAATGAACACAAGTGATGGTCGGAGGGCATGTCAAACAATTTTAGAGATTAGATTAGATTTTCTTTTGCCCAGGTAATTTGATGCACTTTCATGGTGCCTTTGAAGGGTTTTATGGTACTTTTCTTTAAAATATCCTCTAAGAAGCCAATAGATTGATCTCCGAGTGGAATCACTTTAACAGAAGGGCAGTTTTTTTCGGAAACAAGTAATCAAATTTTGAAAGTCTGGTATATCGTCTCCAAGGACTACTATTCGATCGGCTGTTCTTTTTTTAAATAACCACCCACACCGTCTGGGGCTCCTTTATCATGGCCTGACTCCGAGTAATGCCAATATATTGCGTCTACATTTAACTCAAAACTCAAGTATTTGGCAATTAACTGAAACATTGTTTTGTTTCTATATTGCGTAGTGGGGCCATCACTTAGGAAATACATTTTCTTTAAATAAGGAACATTTACTTTAATCTCATCTAGAACGGGTTTAAGGAGGGCGCAAATCATTACTGGGTCATTACAGGTACATGTCTCAAATTATCAGGGCCTCAAGTCTGCTATTACAATAGTGTCAGAATGGTCTATCATTGATTTTATAATTGTTGATTTTGACAAGTTTGGTAATCTACTAATATAATGGCGTCATTAATGAGGATCGGAATAGACCATTCTGACACTATTGTTATAGCAGACTTGAGGCCCAGATACTGTGCACAATGATTTAACAATTAGTTGGCCATTATTTTGATATTGGTAATAAAGCACTGATGTATGAAGAGATATTTAAGGGCTTAGAGTCACCAAAATGAGCGGACTGTACCTCAGCCGCATACTTACAACCGTAGTTTTCTGAGAAATCTAAATGCAAATCCACTTCACTTGAACTTATCTCACTTTTTAATTGCCTCGTTATTTTTGTTGTTGATATATATTACGAATGTATCTTATAAATATTAGTATCTGAGATTGCAAGTGTTTAGCTATATTTGTATGTATCGTGGTGTATTTTCGGTTAGCATGACTTTTTTTGCATAGCCTTTTTATCCTATATTTTTTAGAATTCTCTTTCCAGTATTTTCTTATTTGTCTTTGTTTTATAGGTGATTGATCCCTTAGGACTAAATTAATCCTTTTCTTTCTTCTTGTGGTATCTTTCTCTGTCTTTTTTACGTACCTCTTCCAAGGCCGCAGGATTTTTTTTCAGCTTTTCTCGGTGTCGCCGCATACCGAGTTTTATTTGCTCTCTTCGTCTAGCTTTCTTTTCTGTGATCGTCATTTCTTTTCTAGGTTTTGCCATTTTTTCCCGTCCCTACATGCAAAAATAAAATAAAAACTATCATCCATAGCAATAACAATTCACAAACCTAAGCAAATAACATACAAATCAGGTGCACAGAAGATACGAAACAATGTCACGTCATTACTGTGAATTATATCAATTCCGTGAACATTATCGCTTCTAAGGAAATAGTAAGGTTTTGAATATAATGTGGTGCAAGCAGACAGTTAAAACAGCTCGAAGTAGCTTTTTACGAACATGTCAATACTCAATTATTGCAAATTCAAGCTTTAACGTCATTTCCGTAAAACCAGTCAATTTCGTGAACACGGAATTGATGATCACAGGATTGACGAATCGTACTAAAACTTATTGTTGTAAAGTAACTTGTTTAACGTCCATTTGGACGTTAAACAAGTTACTTTGCAATTTATAACCTCAACCAATATTAGTCCCCATGCTGTAAATTATGTGCATTATTTGAAAAAGAAATACATAATTACTTACCAAGAATGCCTCTTAACCGAATTGATGATACAAACTGACCAAAATCCGTATAATACTTTGTTTTTCACAATTATAAATCGGACAAACTACACTCCTTGTAGGTTAATCGCACACGACTGATTTGACAGATCTAGCAGTGTTGCTAGTTAATAAAATAAATAGTTTGGTAGTTTTGGTAATTTTTTATACCGAAAAAGTGGTTCACGGAATTGATGACTATTTTCAAAAGAGTGGTATAATGGCTACAAATCAGAAAATCAAACATTTAAAAAATATATTCTTGCATTTTATAATGAATCGGAATGTTTATAAACCAATATATATGAATGTTAATGTTAATAAATTAATTTGATGAATACTGTTGCATTTAATTTAATTTTGGTATATGTGACTGGCCATGGTGTCATAACAGCTCACGGATTATGATTTCGACATCTATAAAATTTTTTTCTGGAATGTGTTAACAAATAATGTTATAAATTGTTTTGTTTCTAATAAGAAGGTACAATTATGAAGTTATTTGGACATAAAATCTTTTAATATCCCTATTTTTTCTATAAATATTTAAAAATAACAGATTTTTAGCACTCGGTAGAATGACCCAAATTCGTATGTTGTCATTCGGCATTCATTCAATTCAGGAACAGCAGAGTGAATCCAATCCGTGCCAAGTGAAATAAATCCCAGATTATGTGAATATTAAATACACTTCTCATCAGAAAAATCGAAACACTTCCGTTTTTATGGTTTCTGTCCCAATTTTTAACACAAAAGAGGTCATACATCAAGTGGAAAAAAGTCCTCTTTTCTGATGAAAAATTATGCTGTATGGTAACGACGGAAGGAACAAGGTCTACAGAAGAGATGGAGAACGCTTTGCACAATGCTGCATTGAAGAAAAGGTCAGCTATGGTGGCAGTTCGTGGACGGTTTGGAGAGGAATCAGCGCCGACGGTAAGACAGAGCTAGTCTTTGTGTCTGGGCCACGTCTACCAGCACTAAACAGTCATCGAAACATCGAACAGTGTCTTGAGCCTCACGTGATGCCCTATGCACATTTTATTGGCAACGGTTTCATATACTTGCACGACAATGCAAAGGACTCACACCGCGAACGTCGTACGAAATTATGTTACTGAAGTCAAAATCTTCATTATGGAACGGCCAGCAAGAAGCCCGGACTTGAATCCGATTGAACATCTATGGGATGAATTAAAGAGACGAATTCGTGCAAGAGATCCTGCCCCAGAAACACTTAGCCAGCTGCAAATCGCGATCCACGAGGAATGGAATGCCACAACATTTGATCGTGACTCTCATCCGATGAAGAACCGTATAGAAGCAATAATAAGAGCTCGGGGAGGGAATACAAGTTATTAAATAAACGTTTCTTAGCTTTTTTTTTATTTACGTGTGTTGTTTAATCAATTTCCTTCATACTCCATACAGGGTAAATATGAGTTAAACAAAATACGAAACCGATGAAAATTTAATTTGAATTTAGAACATAAACATTAGGATTTGAAAACCTCATATTATTCATCTTTAAACGACATTTGACATATATTCCTAAATATACACATTTTCCTGATAATCCTTACAAAACATAAACTTGCATGGTGTTCGATTTTTCTGATGAGAAGTGTACTAGCATATGAGAGTTCGTCGGAGTACTAATACATTAATC
Source organism: Atethmia centrago (assembly GCA_905333075.3). Lineage (NCBI taxonomy): Eukaryota > Metazoa > Arthropoda > Insecta > Lepidoptera > Noctuidae > Atethmia > Atethmia centrago. The sequence continues at coordinate 19,388,697 of HG995374.1, read as the reverse complement.
CATCAAGTATTACTAATTTTTTAACTAATACCAATATATTGTTCTCACCACTAGTGGTCTTCTGTCATGAACTCATGATAGTATTGTATGACTGTCAATTGTCATCCTGTTTTTTAGGTTATTAGTTTACGAATCGTGAAAATAATAAAAATATAGAAAAATGAATGCAAAGGTCCTTTTAAACTTAAAATCTTCGCTAATAAACCATTGTTTCCGAAGTTACTTACATAATAATGTAGCTCTCGTTACAAAGATACACAGAGACCTGTATTCTAGAATGTATCCTACTAAAGTTGTTCTACCGGACGGAGCTTCAATCAATATTAGATACCATGAACCCAGGAAAATAATTAAGGTAAAATAATAATAATTAACTAGTAAACAATGAACAACCTTCATTGCAAGTTTTATTTCAATAGGTATATTCAGCCTGTCTCAGACTACTGTTAGGTAAAATGAGAGGTGAGAGGTTTACATAATTACTGTAAATCCATCACTCGCCTAGTACTTGAAAAAAAAAACTGATTTAACCCAATACTCTAACAAAGAATGAGCTACACCTTAATAAATAGAGACCTCTCTGTGTTTGTGTATCACAATAGCAACAAAAATATTTGATAATTTTTTGTGTTCCAGTTACCTCTGGATCTATCCCAGTTGACTGAAGAACAACGGAAAATGAGATTAGAAAAGAGGAAGCCAAAGAAGAAGGTTAAAATTACTGATGATATTGAAGATGATTTTAATGCCAAGAAATATTTAAAATATATTAAGAAAAAGTAAATTTTAGTGTAGTTAATAGTTTTGTTATTAATAGTATATTTAAAAAAAATTGTTAGTTCACCTAGCTTACTAAACATTATCTTTTATTTCCAATGCCTTACTATTACACTGCTGTATTATTAGTAGGGACAATCCAATGTGGCTGTTACAATCCAGCCCTCTTGCAAGAATTGACCACTAATATTGTGAGAGAGATTTTGCAATGGGTTTCTTAGCTGCAATCCAGATATTGAATCCAAACTGCTTATTTTAGCCTGTTTTGATGTGGCTTCCTGGTTTTTAGGGTTCCATAGTAAACAAGGAACCCTTATGGTTTCACCATGTCCATTTGTCTGTCTTTCCCTGCTGTTGCTCAAAGATGCTTAGTACTAGAAATCTGTACTTTGGAAAATGTACACATATTAATCACGCTGATGAAAAGGTAAAATAAAATCTTGAATAAAAAATTATTTTAGGGTACCTCCCTTGCACCTAATAAAAAAATAAATTAAATCATTTAATTCAGACAACTAAAAGATCCATAAAATGTTAGTAACAGGTTTGCACTTAAAATACTATTGTTAGTAACTTAAAATAAAGACGAATTAGTGAGAAGACCACTCAACAACTAGACAACGAGTAATGGGAAAACTATGGTATAAGTCTTTGCACAAATTGCCTTATAATGGCGGAGGAAGTATCTGCCACCACAGCCTTCAGAATGCTATTGTGACTGCGTCTCTTATTCTGCTCAGGAGTGAGGCCGTTTTTTTGCAGATAATGGCATGAAATCCATCGGTATAGGTTACCATGAACATTTCTGAGGCACTGCAATAACGAGGCAGTCGCAACAGCATCCTATAAACATTATTGTATTGGATGCGTAGGACATCCAGCGACCTTTTGGAGTAGTTGACCCAAAGATTACCTGGTGTAAAAACTCAGACAATAAGTTTTAAAAAGCGTAATCTTTACTTGGTCAGTACACCGAGCAAATCTTCGAGCCAACATATTACCCCTGACCGCCAGAGCCCTACGCTCCCTCTCAATGTCACTATTTAATGCGGCTATGATATTTTTTTCGATTCAAGGATCCGTTAGCGTAATATTAAGCTTTAAAGTGCAAATTTTTGTTAGAGTCTAATGTCCCCCCCTATGCCAGTTAGATGGTTGTTAAAACTTTTGACCGCCGCGTCAATATCGAAAATCTGTGTTCTCTCGAGTTTACATAAAAGCGATGAAATCCTTAATCGATACTGGTAGCTCGATAAGCTTCATCAATGAGCAATATCTATTCAATTATATCAAGTCGATCTCTCCGGATGCGGGCCTCGTGCTGACAAAACAAAACAAGAGTATAATTCGACTCGGGAACCTTTAACGAGAAATGAAATCTCAAGGATTTAGAATAGAACAGAAGCATATCAGCAGACCTTTTATTTTGCATGGGAAATTATCAAATAACTATTCCCGCTTTGGGCGGGAGAAGTTATGCAGATTCTTACTGACTAAAACCCACCCGTGTTCCTTCCGTTGCCTGTGTTGCCAGGGGCCTCGGTAACCCTTTCGTACTTTCGCGCGTCCCTGGCCGGCATCGGCCCTAATGGACCCCTACACTTGTGCCTTTCGTACTTTCGCGCGTCCCTGGCCGGCATCGGCCCTAATGGACCCCTACACTTGTGCTGACATCTCTTTGAAGCACGCGTGGAACACGACGCGCCGTCGACTCGGGCCTGGTCCTTACCGGACGGCGAGCTACCCATTGCTCAGCGTCCGCAAGCCCGCGCCTACGGTGGCCGGAAATCCGTCTGGGATTCCCGTCGCCCAGGGCGTCTCCTGCGGCGGCTAGGGGCGAGAGGGCGTGAAATTTGCCTTTCTCTCAGCCGTCCCGCCTCCTCCTTCGCGAGCATTACTGCTTCGCAAAAGGAGGTGACTGCTGCCCATACCCTCTCGCTCCGTACGATGGCCTGGACTAGGGCTGGACGCGAGAGATCTCCGCCGCCGATCGCCTCCACGAGGACACGGCGCGGCTCTGCCCAAGCCGGGCAGACCTCCACCGTATGCTCCAGCGTGTCCTCCGGGCGATTCATTCACACAGTGGTGACACCCGGGCGGTTCCTCCCGCCTTATCCGACACTGAAATCTCCTGAACCTGCCGTATCCGGTGAGCACCTGCGTCAGGCGGAAGGTGAGGATGCCGTGGCGCCTCTCTAGCCGTTCCTCAAAGAGGGGACTTATCGCCGCAATTGTGGTGTGCCCAGCACTGAGTTGCGACAATCACACTCTCCATGTCGCCATGAGATCCCGCCGGAGATCTGTCTGCTGTGCCGTGACTTCTCGCGGCGGCGGAGTTACGCCCCGGCGTTTCGCCTCCTCGCGCCACCCCCATACGTGCGCGAGGACTTTTGCCTCTAGCTTCCATGGCGGCAATCCAGCAGGAGGCTCGCCGCCTCACCGGAGAACGTGCGGTAACCCCGGACCAGCCGGATGGCCATGACCCGCTCAACTGGCGGGCTGGCCGTCGCGCCAGAGAAAGCACCCACACAGGTGCCCCGTAAAGGGCTATGGACCGCATGACCCCCGCGTAGAACCTCCGGCAGGCGGTGTTTGGACCCCCTAGATTGGACAGGAGCCGCTTCAAAGCAGCCCCGGCCCGCTCCAGATTGGGAGCCAAACGTCGGAAATGTTCCACGGGCTGTCGAGGACGAGTCCCAGGTACTTACTCCTACTGTTGTTTGGGAGCCCGACGGTGGCGCGTTCCGAGGACCATGAAAACACATGGCCTCGGACTTGTGCAGGGCCACCTCGAGTTCCAATTGCCGGACCCTGTTGACGATTATCGCAACTCTGCGTGCCGCTACTTTGGCCGCCGCCTGGTGCGACCTCCCTTGTGGCAGGACCAACGTGTCGTCAGCGTAGCACACTACGCTGACACCGCTAGGGAGGTCGGCGCGCAGCACCCAGTCGTATTCAATGTCCCACAGATGCGGCCCCAGGACCTATCCCCGTGGGAAATCGCATGACATCTCTTGCCAGTTCCATACTCCCTGGTGACGGCCCTGTCAGCTAGGCTTCGACCACACGACAGAGATAGGTCGGCATCCGGTGGTACCGGAGTGCCTCCCTGATGCAACTCAAAGGCAGTGTATTGACGGCTAACCGATGTCTAGAGACACCGCCAAGACGACCCCACCCTGGGCAACAGTATTCCCCGTCGTGAGGGCCCGCATGCGCATAATGGCTTTCACCGTAGAGCACCCCTTGCGGATACCAAACTGGCTCTCCGCCAAATCCGGCCCCACCCGCACCAGCCGCCCGACGAGGCGATATGCAATGACTCTTTCCTTTGATAGAGCTAATTTTTTCTCTTTAGCTTGCCCACCTCGTCAAGCACGATGGGCCCATAAGCGGACGGAGAGTCCGCAGGGCGCCCCGGCTTCTTTATGAGGACCAGTTTCCCCGTCTTCCAACGCAATGGGAACTGGCCCCTCTCCAAGCATGCGCTTAGGAGCCCCCATAGTCGCGGCCCGAGAGCCTCTAAGACCAGGACCTAGGCTTTCCCAGGTAAGCCGTCGGGTCCTGGGGGCGGTATTTTTGGCATTCAGCCTACGTACCGCCACTCTCATCTCTACCTCGGTCACCTCCGGAGCATCGTCGTCTTCGTCGTCAGCGGTGTGGTTCGCATTGGGCACCGCAGTAGGCGGAGCCATTGCAAACGCAACCCTGTTACTGAGCCTCCGCTATCCGTCTGTCTATCTGTCAGCGAGGTGTATCTCATGAATCGTCATATGTAGACGGTTGAACTTTTTACAGTGTATTTCTATTGCCGCTTTAACAACTAATTATACAAATTAAAAAAGTTAATAATTAAAGAAGAATTGTTGTTCGTGTTGTTTTCGGCGTTTTTTGCTCGATCTTATACGGTACGGAACCCTTCGTGTGCGAGTCTGACTCCACTTTTATTAATTAAATCACTTTTGACAAAACAAAATAGGAATGGTTTAATTAAAATGTGGGTTTTACCTATAAATTATTTAAAAGTCTACTCAACACAAGAATCTAGCAACGGTAAGTTATCTTTAAATCCCACTTGATGGTTTAATTTTAGCTCTCGAAAGTTATGTAACCGTTGAAATTCAACATTTTAGTCACATACACGTCTTAGTTAGTCTTCTATATGACCAAAATAACTTTGATATATAAAGGTCACGTTTCAGCGGCTTTTTAATGACATAAAAGATTTTGAACCCTACAAAGGTTATCTTAGAAAACTTTTTGTTTAACCGAAACGTTTATATGATCAATACATTGTCCAATAAACGTCATGGCATTATACGAGGTGCATTCAATAAGTACCTAGCCTCATCGCCAGAGGGCGCTGTAGTTTCAAAAGAGTTTTACCACAGTGTAGCACATTCTTTTTTAATTCTTTTTTCAAATTTTCATTCCAATCCCTTCATTTGTTTTAATTTGACAACTTATGGAAGCGAACGTGTCGATCGGTTTTACAAAAATGGAAAAAGAGCAATATCGTTCGGTGATTCGATTCCTATTTTTGGAAGGGAAAACGCGCATCGAAATCAAAGAGCGCTTGGATGCTGTGTACGGTGACTCTTCTCCATCGATGGCCACCGTCAAGAATTGGTTCAACGAGTTTGCACGTGGCCGTACGTCGGTTTTTGATGAACCACGTCCAGGTGCACCGAAAACAGCTGCTACGGAGGAAAACATTAAAAAAATCCATGATTTCGTATTGGCAGATCGCCGATTGAAGGTTCGGGAGCTAGCTGAGACTGTAGGCATTTCAGAAGGAACAGTGTATCATATTCTTCACGAGGAACTCGGCATGAGAAAGCTGTCGGCGCGATGGGTGCCGCGTTTACTCACACCAGAAAACAAGCGCAACCGTGAGACCACATCGGAGACGTGTTTGGCGCTGTTTAAGCGGAATCCAGCTGAGTTTTTGCGTCGTTTTGTGACCGTCGATGAAACTTGGATCCACTAGTACACACCAGAGACCAAGGAGCAATCAAAACAATGGATCCAGACCGGGGAACGTGCTCCCAAGAAGGCGAAAACTGTAAAATCGGCCGGAAAAGTTATGGCCACCGTTTTCTGGGATTCACAAGGTGTGATCTACATCGATTACCTCGAGAAGGGTAAAACAATTACAGGGCTTTACTATGCCGATTTATTGGGCCGATTCGACGCCGAATTAAAGAAAAAACGACCCCATCTGGCGAAGAAAAAAGTGCTGTTTCACCACGACAACGCACCGGTTCACACGTCTGCCGTTGCCATGGCCAAATTACGCTACGAATTGTTGCCCCGTCCACCGTATTCTCCAGATTTGGCCCCTTGTGACTTCTTTCTGTTTCCTAATCTGAAAAAATCACTCGCGGGGAATAGGTATGGATCGAATGAGGAGGTCATCGTCGCCACGGAGGCCTATTTTGCAGAGTTTGACAAAAACTATTTTTCGAACGGGTTAAAAAAGTTGGAGCATCGCTGGGCTAGAAGGTGTATCGAACTAAAAGGAGACTTTGTTGAAAAATAAATTGCCACTTTTCCAAAATTTTCGTTTACTTTTTGTAGGCTAAGTATTTATTGAATGACCCTCGTACGACGTCGTATAGGTTAGTCTTGAAAACGTTTGCTCAACCATTATAATAAGACTTTATAGTCACGCGACTGAAACATCGTGTGATGAACGTCTATAAGCTAAATACCACTACATAACCGTTATATAACATGAAGTCTTACAAGACTGGAATTATACGACGTTTTTGCTAGTTGGGGTGAAGTCGCTTAAAAATGTAAGAAATTCGCCCCTGGGTGGAGGCTTTGAGTTCGCTTAAGTAAGGCAGCCACAGGATACTCCGATTAAGTAGTCACGACCTCTCAAGGTCAACTACGAGATACTATACAAAAAAAATACTTCCCCGAGACTCACAGGCTCGAAGCGGTTCATTCTAACTACCCTTTGCGTGACCGAACGTACTTAGCTAGATATTTTCCTTTTAATTCTTCTCGGCGAATAATTCCGAATATTACTCGTTTGTACGAGCCAATAACGCTCATACAGCAAAAATACGTTTATGCGTATTAAACTAATAATCTCTCAATTCAGTCGTAACTAAAACTCCGTCACGCGGTGATGTACGGCTCAGATAACTAAACAAACATAACTTTTACTGTTCCATAAATAAACTACAATAAACTTAACAGTGGTTTGGTGTAACTTAACTAACTACTTACAACAACTACCGGGGTATCCGTCAACGACGAGAAAACCCCAACATCTCTTGGTCCTTCGAGCCGGATAACACGTCAGCTTGTCTTGTGAGTCGTCGTGTCTTCTCATCAGCAAAGTGTGGTAAGTAAAGTGTGGTATATCCCAGTTACGTTAGCAAATCGGTGTTGTTGGCTTCCCACAAGCGGGTCTAACCAGTAGCATTGAGACGTTGCACATGACGTAAAGGAGGGTAAGCTACACTGAGTGCCTGCAATTAACGAACCAGCAAAGATCACGTCTACTGCTACAAATAACTTATCAAGAAACAATCGGCGAGGATAACTTCCACGGCGGTTACTACTGCGGAGATCACGTCAACCGCTACCAACAAGAAACAATCGGCGAGAATAACGTCCACTGCGATTACTTCAGCTCCAAAATTTTCGTGAGTACACACTACTTACACGCCAACCATTAACAGGCATAAGGCATAAACAATGTCGACAGAAGACTACCCTGAATTTGTGGAACTGATAAATAAGCAGCAAAGCAGCTACGAGAGAATAAAATCTCTTCAAACTAACTACATAAATGATGCTGTGAGTAGAAAAACCATAGACTACCTGAACAAGCGCATCGAAGCCTTACAATCCTTATGGGATGAATTTAGATCGAATCATGAAATCTTGAAAAAGTATGAGTCTAAACAAAGAGAACATGACTACTTCAAGCAAGACATTTTCATCATAACAAGAAGCATGTTTGACGAAACAATGCAATCTATGACCCAAATACGAAACAAGTTGATAAACGAACCTGGATTTTCGGTTTTAACAAAACCGAAAGAAACTCCCCGAACACCGCAATTTGATACAACTGGAGTACACCAACAAATCGGAGATGAAACGGACAAGCACCTATCAACCTTGTTACGTAATCAAATGTGTAACTTCAACGCCTTGAAGCGAGCGGTCTCCAAAACGAACATGGAAGACATGAAAGAGAAGTGGCAACTCCAAGATCAAATCAACATACTACGATCTAAATCCATCGATAAGATTCATTGGGAACTAAGCTACTTACTGCAAGGGAACGACAAGGACTACGAAGCAAAATTCGACCATTGGGAGCAAGTCTACGATAACCTAAAGGAAGAGCTAAGTAGAAAAATCTTTGAAACATCCCACTACGAAAAAACAACACCGCGTATGGAATTACCCGAGTTCAACGGAACTTTCAACAATTGGATCTCCTTCAGGGATTTATTCTTTGAGATGATTCATAACAATCCAACGCTGAACAAAGCGCAGAAAATGAAGTTCCTAAAATCTAAATTGAAAGGTGAAGCGGAAAAGCTAATCAAGCACCTTCCTGTGAGTGCTGAGAATTATGACTGGTGTCTAGACATCATTCAGCACCGCTACGACAACAAGCGATTTCACCTCATACATAGACACACTCCTCAATCAATCATCCATCGAAAAACCGAACTCAACTAACATGAAGAAGCTGTATGACACTACGAAAGAGTGTTTAAACGGCCTGGAAAACATTGACATCAATATTCCAGTATGGGGTCCACTTATCGTGTACTTACTTTCCTCAAAATTGGATGACGTCACGTACGGTGACTACATCAAAACGATGAAACATTCAAGAGAGCTCCCAGACTTAGAGGAGTTTATGGAGTTCCTAGAACTGCAGTTCATAACGCTGGAAACATTCCGCAACAAAAAGAACGGCGGAAAACAAAATTATTTTACGAATAACCAACATAAAAGTTATAATAACAACAAGTCAACGAACTTTAAAGAGGCAGAAAAGTGGACAAAAACCTTTCATGCAACGCTGAGAAAATGTCCACTTTGCAAAAACGAACACACGCTGAAGCAGTGTTCTACATTTTTGAACATGGATGTCGCAACGCGAAACCAAACAACAAGTAACCTAAACTTGTGCAAAAATTGTTTGTTTAGTCTCGGCGGAAATAAATGCATTTCAACGAAAACATGCCGCACGTGTTTCAAACATAACTCCCTCCTCCATGATGAGAATCTGAAAAGGCAACAATCAAAACCGACCACATCAACGGTGGCTGAGCGAACATCTAATCATATTAACGGTGAACAAGAGATACTCTTAACGACGATTCAACTAAGGGTCAAGAACAAGGAAGGAGATTACGTCATCCTCCGGGCATTTCTGGATCAAGGTTCTCAAGTATCCTTGGTCACAGAAAATGCTGCTCAACGGTTGAATTTATCCCGAAACAAAATGAACGCTGCGGTCACTGGCGTGGGCACTATAATGGGCAAGAGTAAAGGAATGATAAAATTAGAGTGCAAGTCTATCCACTCTGAATATACGTTCCAAACCGATGCGTTGGTAATGAGTAAACTCATCAACAACCTGCCAAACTCAACGATCAACACAGAAAACTGGGCGCACCTTCATAATATCAAGTTGGCTGATCCAGAATACAACATCTCTGGACCCATCGATTTACTGCTTGGAGCAGATGTTTACTCCGATGTGATCTTAGAAGGAATAATCAAACATAACAATGACTCGCCAGTAGCGCAACATACAAAGTTGGGCTGGATACTGTGCGGTGCTACGAGGCAGTTTAACTGTCTAGCTCTAACAGAGCTAGACAACCTAACAAAATTTTGGGAGACAGAAGATATCCCTTCGGAACCCAAAATTACAACAACAAACGAATTCTGTGAAAAATATTATACAGAAACAACAGAGCGATTAAACAACGAGCGTTATGTGGTGAAGATGCCGATGAACGCTAACTATGAGCAAAACCTTGGTAACTCGAAACCTCAAGCTATAGCACAATTTCTTCATTTAGAAAAGAAAATGGCGAGACAAAAACACTTCGCTAAACTATACAAAGAATTCATCCGTGAATACATCGAATTCGGTCACATGAAACCAGTGACAGAATCCGATAGTAGAGTACAAGCCTACCTACCACACCACAGCGTAGTGATGGAGAGTTCAACAACAAACAAACTACGAGCTGTTTTTAATGCATCAATGAGAACAGACTCCGGGCACAGCCTAAACGATTTGATGGAAAAAGGGCCTAATCTTCAAAAGACATTCTATCCCAGCAGGGCTAACATGACACACGCGACAATTACTCACTCTCGCGTGAGTAATTTTTGTCTATTTCTGTCAATTTTCTCGTTTTCTGACAGCGCTGCCATACAAAATACTCGACTCGTTCTGTCAAACTCGATATTTTCTCGACAAACCCTAACATGGCACAGTTATCTCGAATTTTGACACTTCAACACGAGATAATCTTCGATTCTGCTGTCATTTAGTCGTCCTCGATTTTGACGACGAGAAGAGTAGACAAAATTATAATACAAAAAAATATGGCACTCATGAGGACTGATGACAGAAATGAAAACTTAAAACTTTGGAATAACATATATAAGTATATATGCGTATACATGTACGTACACAGGCCGCTGCGCGACGCCAGTCTGATACACACGTTACATTAGCATGTACTCTCTGACTTGGGTAGCATATTGTTGCCGCAGTCTGCATGTCGTTGACGTGGTTAGGATGTCGGTGACGCGGTGTGCATGTTAGTGACGCAAATTGCATGTCAACAAGTGCTTTCAGAATCTTATCACGGTGTAAGTCGATTGGCATTTCGTAAATCTGCTAGCATTTCGGTGAGGCTGCTAGCAGGTCGGGCTCGCTGTTAGCATGTCGGTGACGCTGTTAGCATGTCGGTGACGCTGCCAGCACGTCGGGCACGCTGCTAGCAGGTCGGGCACGCTGTTAGCATGTCGGTGACTCGGTTAGCGTGTTGGTGACGCATTGAGCATGTTGATGACGCATTGAGCATGTCGGTGACTCGGTTAGCATGTTGGTGACGCAGATTGCATATTCAAGGGATGCTGTTCATATGTCGGTGACGCAACTAGTATGTCGGTGACGTGGTTAGTATGTCGGTGACGAGGTTAAGATATTGGTGACGCGAACCCACAGGTTTTTCCCCAAACAAAAATGGCTCATCCATTTTTATTTCCTTCATTTTGTATTTTAATTTCGGCATGCCATAGAAAAATATTAAATTTTAATAAAAAAAGTAGGTTACACAATAAATTACAACATAAATTAATAGAGGTGGATATAAAATCATTATAGTACATACTAATTCCATGCGTAAAATTTAATGAATGAGCCGATGTTGCTAAAATAAAAAGGATTTGTTTTTAATAATTTGCTACATCGGCCTCTCGTCGCGAGATAAAGAACTGTCAATGTGCCTTTCTCGAGTTTAGGTACTCGAGCTTAGCGGTCATGTTAGGCATTCGGATGACGTCAGAATCGTAGACAAATTTCGACAAATCGAGAAAGACAGCGTTCTCGCGCTTGTCATGTTAGCCCTGCTGATCATTAAATGGCGGAGCTATAAATATGTTGTAACGGCGCACTATGGGACCAAACAGTATTTTCCATCTCAAAAATGGTTTTGTCGAAAGTCGTAAAACCATAGATTGTTTTATGGTTTTATACTCTCAAAAGATGGAACTTACGAATAAATTACAAAATATAAAAAAATATAAAGTTTTACGTTTATAAAATGAACCTCAAACATTGGGCATAAATATTTTCATGCCAATTAAATTACCGTTAAGGGAGTTCAACACATAATTATTCGGAAGTTTTCCAACGCTCCATCCTGGCCATCAGCAGGAGGCTTATGGGAAGCTGCTGTACGTTCCATGAAAGCACACCTAAAACGGGTAATCGAACAACAGAAGCTTACCTACGAACAATTTGCAACGCTTCTTACACAAATCGAAGCGTGCATGAACAGCAGACCGCTGTGTCCATTATCGGAGGATGTTGAAGATTTAGAATACCTCACTCCAGGTCACTTTCTCACGGGGAGTCCAACACTAACACTACCACTCAACGAACCTGAAGAAAATAAAGCTATAGACATAAGAAATAACTGGAAACTCATTGAGCTCATGCGTCGACACTATTGGGACCGGTGGTCGAAGGAATACCTTCATTCATTACAAAACCGAAACAAATGGCAACAAACTAAAGGAAACATACAGAAGGGGCAGCTAGTCCTCGTCAGGGACAGTAATCTTCCCCCAAGCAGATGGGCTATGGGACGCGTAGTGGAACTGCACCCAGGCAGCGGTAACTTAGTACGAGTAGTCACGCTCAAGACACAAAATGGGGTACTAAAAAGACCCATAACTAAACTAGCCCCTCTACCTATAAACGAAGCATGCGGAAACACTGAGTCACATGAAGTGAGTCCAGAAACCGAGCACGGCAAGCAAAAGAAAGGGACTAATAAAACCCCAAAAAGGGTAAACAGCTTGCTTACGGTGTTACTAGTAGCATTTACAACGCTATCATGTGGACTAGCATCACCCCTGCAACATTTTAAAATAACTCGATTAGCTGAAAACCAACCAGTTTACTTCGACCCGGTCGAGAATATCCAACTTATTCACGATGAATGGAAACTTCTGGTATACTATAACCTAACAACATTCTGGCAAAGTACGACAAACGTACAGAAATTCGTGAATCGTATAGCTCAACTATGCGACACGATGCCTAATGAGCCATGTCACTCAACGACACAACAACTCAAGTACGAAATGAACCAGCTGAACGAGTATAACATATTATTACGGTCTCAACATCAACAACGAAAGCGCCGTGGCTACGACAACGGCGTAGGAAATCTTGCACGAGCCCTGTTTGGTGACCTTGACAGCGATTTTGCCGAAAAATACGCTCAGGACATAAAAAAGATCAAAATGAATGAACAATATCTTTTACAGCTGATAAGAAATCAGACACTGATTATCGAGGCAGAAAACAACGTCATTAAGAAAAATTAAGACTTTGTAAAGACGCAACTGGAAGTAATTCAGCAATTCATGAAAGAAACGAAATATAATACGGCAGTGATAGAAAACCGATTTCAAGTAATGAAAACAATGAATGACGTCAACGCTGGGGCGTTAACTGCTAGTTTACTTATCTCAGTACTGAGAAGAAACCAAGAAATGCTCCTAAGTGCATTGACAGATATCTGCAGAGGCAATGTCGATATGAAATTATTCACACCGAGCAGCTATCTGAACAACTCCATTACATTGCCGGTCTTATACCGAAGAGATTAACGTTACCTATCAAAAACAGCAATGGAACTAACATTAAAAATATTTACAAAATTATTTATGTTAAAGCTCGGCTCACCGAACAGTACCTACTCTTCGAATTACATATCCCGTTACTAAGCGATGACGAGTACACACTGTATCACAATATAGCTATACCTAGACAGCAAACTACTAAACAATGGTTCAGATCCCTTGTTCACAGACTAAACTAAATTTAAGTTTAGTGCATCTTTTTCTTTATATTTCATTAAGAAAAGGACAGAAGATAAATTTTAGTTTAGTCCTGTCAAATTAATCAGCGCTTGACGTAATTTGACGTAATTTTAGTAGGCATGTTTTTAATCACGTCTAAACTTGTATGGAGTAGTGACAGGCGCTAATTAATTTGACAAGACTAAACTAAAATGTATCTTCTGTCTTTTTCTTAATGAAATAGAAAGAAAAAGATACACTGAACTTGAATTTAGTTTAGTTTGTAAACAAGGGAATCGGCACCAGTGTCAGGCGATAAAGACAACAATACAATATATTGGAGTCAACTACGTAAAGAATACCTACATACAGATGGAAGAGGTTGATCTTCAGCAATGTACAACAATGACGGCGGACAATCACATCTGCCACGCCTCTACGACTATCAGCAACTTTCATGGAATTACGGCATCCTGCGAAGCAAAAATACTAAGCCAAAATGTAAATAACATTACGGGTGATTGGGTACCACAACAATGCTCTGACCAATGGATAAAATTACAGAGACCAAACATATGGCTGTATAATTGCATCAATGAGTGTACGACTCGCATCGTATGTGAAAATCGAATTACAAAAACAACTTTAACAAAGGCGGGACTCCTTGCCCTAGGTCAGGATTGCATACTTCAGCACAAAGACGTTACAATTTATTCACATAACGTTTTTAGTAGCAGTACCAATATCGGAATTACCTTGGAGGTACCTACTATTGACTCACCAAATCCATTAGTACATTGGAATACATTCAAAACACAAAGATTGTACTTCCGGAACTAAACTTATCTAATGAACACAGATTACTAGATGAGCAGATAATCTCACAAAAGGGACGAGAGAGCCTACCTAACGACCTAAGTGTCCACGACATCGGCAACTACGCTATAAGCACTTTGCTGGTGGGAGGAATCGTCGCCGCTATAATAGTTTGGCGAATAAGAAGATATCTTCAGGCGCGTAACAAGAGCCCTACCATCATGAACAAGACTCGAGAGAGGACAGAAGATATAGAACTAAAGGAGATCCCTGTCTACGCTAAATACGTGGTGGACAGTCAGAGAACTACCGTGCGCCGCAACCAGCAGTTGGAACAAGATTCAAACTATGATTAATTATTTAGGAATTATTCCTTATTGTTTTGATTGCTTTTGTTAGTTTTATAACATTTTTATACCTATGTATATATAACTTGTAACGCAAGTTTGGTAATCTGAGTACGTAAATCTTTCCCTCGGGATCATGTACGAGCCAATAACGCTCATACAGCAAAAATACGTTTATGCGTATTAAACTAATAATCACTCAATTCAGTCGTAACTAAAACTCCGTCACGCGGTGATGTACGGCTCAGATAACTAAACAAACATAACTTTTACTGTTCCATAAATAAACTACATTAAACTTAACAGTGGTTTGGTGTAACTTAACTAACTACCTACAACAACTACCGGGGTATCCGTCAACGACGAGAAAACCCCAACATCATTACTTCCGAATACTTCGCGAATAATTCAACGGAAATACTTCGGAATATTTCTCTCCGGCACCGCTAGACAACCTTCGACCTGTTACGTATAACCTATATGTAAAAAGTTATCTGTGCCTATGACTGGTTTAAGCCATTCATATAGTTTTTGCTTGCAGGTTCTTTTCTTGCTTGTGGAGGCCGTGGGCTTGTGGAGAACGTCGTGAGCGCTCTGTTCCCTTCGAGAGAGGAACACACCTCCCCCGCTCATGGCTCCGCCTACTGCGGTGCCCGATGCGAACCACACCGTTGACGACGACGACGACGATGCTCCGGAGGTGACCGAGGTAGAGATGAGAGTGGCGGTACGTAGACTGAATGCCAAAAATACCGCCCCCAGGACCCAACGGCTTACCTGGGAAAGCTTGGGTCCTGGTCTTGGAGGCTCTCGGGCCGCGTCTAAGGGGCTCCTAAGCGCATGCTTGGAGAGGGGCCAGTCCCGATTTCGTTGGAAGATGGGGAAACTGGTCCTCATAAAGAAGCCGGGGTGCCCTACGGACTCTCCGTCCGCTTATGGGCCTATCGTGCTGCTCGACGAGGTAAGCAAGCTCTTTGAAAGAGTCATTGCAAATCGCCTAGTTGGGCGGCTGGTGCGGGTGGAGCCGGATTTGGCGGAGAGCCAGTTCGGTTTCCGCAGGAGGTGCTCTACGGTGAACGCCATCATGCGCATGCAGGCCCTCACGAAGGGGAATGCTGTTGCCTAGGGTGGGGTCGTCTTGGCGGTGTCTCTACACATCGCTTAGCCTTCAATACCCTGCCTTGGAGTTGCATCAGGGAGGCACGCTGGTACCAACGGATGCCGACCTATCTCTGTCGTGTGGTCGACGCCTATCTGACGGATAAGGCCGTCATCTACCCCGGTCACCAGGGAGAATGGAACCGGCACGAGATGTCGTGCGGTGTCCCACAGGGATCGGCCCTGGGGCCGCATCTGTGGGATATCGGATACGACTGGGCGCTGCGCACCGACCTCCGTAGCGGTGTCAGCGTAGTGTGCTACGTTGACGACACGTTGGTCCTGCCACAACGGAGGTCGCACCAGGTGGCGGCCAAAGTAGCGGCACGCAGGGTTGCGATAATCGTCAACAGGATCCGGCAATTGGGACTCGAGGTGGCCCTGCACAAGTCCGGGGCCATGTGTTTTCATGGTCCTTGGAACGCGCCACCGACGGGGTCCCAAATAATGGTAGAAGGGTTCACATCGGCGTCAAGTTGACGATGAAGTAGCGGTCCATGGCCCTTTACGGGGCACGACCTGTGTGGGCGCTTTCCCTGGTGCGGCGGCCAGCCCACCGGTTGAGTGGGTCATGGAAATCCGGCTGGTCCGGGGATAGCGCAAAGTCTCGGGTGAGGCGGCGAGCTTCCTTGCCGGATTGCCGCCATGGGATCTAGAGGCAAAAGTCCTCGCGCACGTATGGGAGTGGTGCGAGGAGGCGAAACGCCGGGACGTAACTCCGCTGCCGTGAGAAATCACGGCACAGCGGACAGAGCTCCGGCAGAATGTCATGGCGACATGGAGAGTGTGATTATCGCAACCCAGTGCTGGGCACACCACAATTGCGGCGATAAGTCCCCTATTTGAGGAGTGGCTAAAGAGGAGCCATGGCGTCCTCACCTTCCGCCTGACGCAGGTCCTCACCGGACACGGCACCTTCAGGAGGTTCACGAAGAAGGAGGCGGGACGGTTGAGGGATAGGCAAATTTTGCTCCCTCTCGCCCCTAGCCGCCGCAGGAGACGCCTTGGGAGTCGGGAATCCCGGGCGGATTTCCGGCCACCGTAGGCGCGGGCTTGCGGACGGTGAGCATTGGGTAGCTCGCCGTCCGATAAGGACCAGGCCCGGGTCGACAGCGCGTTGTGTTCCACGCGCGCCTCAAAGAGATGTTAGCAAAAGTGTAGGGGTCCACTAGGGCCGATGAGGGCTCGCGGGAAAGTACGAAAGGGTTACCGAGGCCCCTGGCAACACAGGCAACGCAACACGGGTGGGTTTTAGTCAGTAAGAATCTGCATAATTATTATTTGATAATATCCCATAAAAAAAGTATTAATTTTGCTCATTGATGAAGCTTATCGAGCTACCAGTATCGATTAAGGATTTAATTCCGTTCATGTAAGAGAGAACACAGATTTTCGTTATTGACGCGGCGGCGGCGGTCAAAAGGTTAAACAACCATCTAACTGCCAGGGGGGAGGGGAACACTTGACTAACAAAAAGCTTAAAACGAGCCCCGATGCAAAATAGTTCGTCTAGTGTGAAATTTTCTTTGTGAGATTTTTTCTAACTTCATTATTTTTATATATCTATATAAAATATTAAGCTGTTCTACTATCACATGTCGCGTTACTTATGCCATTTTTAAATTATGAACTAATAAACTATTTTAGCTTTTTAAATTTATACATATCCTGTTTTAAATTCGAAGAAGTTATAAGCAAAATAGTTCTCTAATTGTTAATCTATGCAAAAGAGTTCGACTATCGGTGAGTTAAATAAGATTATTCCTTCTTTGTACCTACAATTATGTTGCATAATTTAAATTTTTTTAAAGTAATTCTGTGTCATTTGTCAAGTGAGACAGTATAAATTCTGAAAATTTCAGTTTTTTTCATTAGTTTTCAAATAGCAATGGGTCGTGGCAAACCCGTGTGTGGAGAGCTTCGAAAGCGAATAGTTTGTGGGGTCGATGCTGGCAAATCAAGTTACCAAATATCTAAAGACTTGATACTTCCAAGGTCTACAGTCAATTCTATCATTCAGCATTATAAAAAGAATAGAACGACTTCTTGTTTGAAGAAAACTGGTCGACCATGCATCACAAGTGCAGTAGAAAACAGAATCCTGAAAAAAATTATCAAAAATAATCGTCGTGCTCGAGCTGGAGAACTCACGGTGCAATGGAAGGACATGATTCACAAAGACGTCTCAGTTGATACTTGCAAAAGAGTCCTAAAAAGAATGGGTTACGGATTTTACACCGCTAAGGAGAAACCACTGTTGACTGCTGTACAAAAGAAAAAGAGGTTGAAGTTTGCTCGTGATCATTTAAGTTGGACTTCCAATCAGTGGCGTAGTATTAAATTTTGTATGCTAAGTAAAGTCATGAAAGAATTTCAGTTATGTTAAAATAAACTTTAAAATGTTCCTCAAATTGTGGTTTAATTTTTATTAAACGTTCTTAATTATTTTACCAATATTTACTTTCTATATTTTACGCTTTGTACTCTTCGATCAATAATAGTTTGTACTACTTTCCATACTAGACGAACTATTTTGCATCGGGGCTCGTATTACGCAAACAGCATGTCGATTCTGTAAAAATCTCACCGTGAAAACTCGCGTGGAGTGAGCTGTCAGTGTCGTCCTACTGATGCTAGGGAGTGAGTGACCAAGCATTACATTTATACTCATAATCCAGATTTTAATAATATTTTTATGCTAATTCTATTGATAATTTTATATTATTTCAAGACTGGTATTTAAGTGTTAAAAGGTTACAATTTAGGTTTTTTTTTTAAATAAAATAGCAAAACAGAAATTCAGTCAGAAACTCAATTTTGTTTTTTTTATTCTAAAAGGTTTGGTAATTTTCGGAACCGCCATCTTGCTTTTTGGATTTGACCTTACTATCGGCTTTAACACCCCCCGAAAACCATGAAAACGACACCCATGATGAAAAATTTAAACATTTTCGCAGCCACCATCTTGCTTTTTAATTTTGGCCTCACTATCGGATTTTTATTCAAATGGCTTATGTACACAGACACACACATCGTTTAGTTAGGTTTCCACATAGTTTGTTAGGGGATACATTCTATGGACCGTCAGCCGGGCACACTTTTAGCACTCGATCACTTGACACACTCGGTTATTTCTTCTTATTGAATAGATTTGGGTTAATAACAACGCTGAATAACGTCGAACAGTCTTTATTCGACTCAATCCACTATCGCTTCTTCAAAACACATCGCGATTGGGTCATGGGATTCAATCAACTCAGCCTATAGCAGTCCACTGCTGGACATAGGCCTCTCCCAGACTGCGCCACAACACCCTGTCCTCCGCCTTCCGCATCCAGTCTGTCCCAACCACCTTTTTAAGGTCATCGGTCCATCTAGCTGGGGGGCGTCCTACACTACGCTTGCCGATACGCGGTCTCCACTCCAGGACTCGTCTGCTCCACCGGCCATCGGTCCTTCGACATACATGGCCAGCCCACTGCCACTTCAGCTTGCTGACTCTGCAGGCTATGTCGGTAACCCCGGTTCTCTTCCGGATAACTTCATTTCTGATCTTATCCTTCAAAGAAACTCCGAGCATAGCTCGCTCCATGGCGCGCTGAGCAACCTTTAATTTGTGGACCAGCCCGACTGTCAGTGTCCACGTTTCGGCACCGTATGTAATAACGGGCAGGACGCACTGGTTGAAGACCTTAGTCTTTAAACACTGCGGGATTGGCGACGAGAAGACTTGACGAAGTATTCCAAACGCTGCCCAACCCAATCGGATCCTCCTGTCGGCTTCTTTCTCAAAGTTGTGTCTACCGAGCTGGATAACTTGTCCTAGGTAGACGTACTCCTTCACAACTTCGAGAAGCGACCCTTCGATGTGGATTGGACTCGGCAAGACGTGCGAATTGTACATGACCTTCGTCTTGTCCAAATTCATGCCGAGGCCAACCCGCCGAGAGGCTCCATTTAGGCTGTGCAGCATCTGGTCTAACTGTTCCAGCGTCTCTGCCATTATGACGATGTCATCGGCAAAACGAAGGTGTGAGATGTACTCGCCGTTTACATTGATACCCTGCCCAGTCCAGTCCAGCGTCTTAAACACGTCCTCCAACGCATTGGTGAAAAGTTTCGGGGATATCACATCCCCTTGTCTCACCCCCCTGAGCAGTTGGATAGGGCTGGTTTTTTCATCCTGGATTTGGACAGTCGTCGTTGCAGCATCATACAAACACCTCAACACTTCGATGTAACGCCAGTCAATTCGACATCGTTGCAGAGAGGCCAGAACTGCCCATATTTCGACGGAGTCGAAGGCTTTTTCGTAGTCCACAGATGCCATACACAGCGGCTGGTTGTACTCTTCGTTCTTCTGTACAATCTGCCGAACAGTATGGATGTGGTCCACGGTACTGAAGCCTTTTCGAAAACCGGCTTGTTCTGGTGGCTGGAACTCGTCAAGTCTCCTGGCGAGACGGTTCGTGATGACCCTCGAAAACAGCTTATAAATGTGGTGGTAGAAGTGAGATGGGTCTATAGTTCTTCAGCAAGGTTTTGTCGCCTTTTTTGAAGAACAGAACCACCGCACCTCTGCTCCACGCCTCCGGCGTTGTGCCTTCTTGGATGACGGAGTTGAAGAGACTCGCTAGCACTTTCAGGACTGGAGCCCCGCCCGCTTTAAGGAGCTCTGTCGTTATTCCGTCATCACCAGGTGCCTTTTTGTTCTTTAGTTGCTCGAGAGCCGCCCTAATCTCGCACTGGTCGACATCCGGGATGTCTTCCGTGTGGTGGCGCGTTAATTCGGCTCGATGGTCATCTTCACTATGCCCCGCTGGTTTCGCCATCCGCGTTGAGTACAAGTGCCCGTAGAAATCCTCGACTTCCTCGAGTATCTCGGACTTCGAAGTCACGATCCTACCATCCGCAGTTTTCAGTTTCGTCAGATGGGGCCTCCCTAATTGCTGAGCGAACACTTTCGACCCTCGGTTCTGCTCAATCGTGACCATAATGTCACGAATGTTAGAGTACCGAAGGTCGCGACGTGTCAGCTTTCTAATTCTTAGGTTTAAGGCCCTCTTATCTGACGAAGACGGCGGCATGGATGGTAACTCTCGTCTTTGCGTCATAAGTCCGAGAGTCTTCGAGGAAAGTTTGGGAGGAGGTCATGGGATTGCGTTTATTTAAGAGTTAACTGATTATGATCAATAGAATTAGCATAAAAATATTATTAAAATCTCGATTATGATTGTAAATGTAATCCTTGGTCCATCCCTAGTATCAGCATGTCGATTCTGTAAAAATCTCACCGTGAAAACTCGCGTGGAGTGCCACGCGAGTTTTCACGGTGAGATTTATTATGACACTGACAGCTAGTGAGCTGTCAGTGTCATCCCACTGATGCTAGGGAGTGACCAAGCATTACATTTATAATCATAATCGAGATTTTAATAACATTTTTATGCTAATTCTATCGATCATTTTATATTATTTCAAAACTAGTATTTAAGTGTTGTAACGTTACTATTTAGGGTTTTTTTTTAATAAAATAGCAAAACAAAAATTCAGTCAGAAACTCAATTTGGTTTTTTTTTGTTTCAAAAGGTTTGGTCATTTTCGCTGCCGCCATTTTGCTTTTAACATTTGACCTCAATATCGGCTTTAACGCCCCCGAAAACCATGAAAACCATACCCATGATGAAAAATCTGAATATTTTCGCAGCCGCCGTCTTGTTTTTTAGATTTGACCTCATTATCGGCTTTAACACCCACGAAAACCATGAACTCGACACCCATGATGAAAAATCTGAAAATTTTAGCAGCCGCCATCTTGCTTTTTAATTTTGACCTCACTATCGGATTTAACACCCCCGAAAACCATGAAAACGACACCCATGATGAAAAATCTAAATATTTTCGCAGCCGCCATCTTGTTTTTTAGATTTGACCTCAGTATCGGCTGTAACACCCTCGAAAACCTAGCATAAAAATATTAATAAAATCTCGATTATGATTGTAAATGTAATCCTTGGTCCATCCCTAGTATCAGGTGGGATGACACTGACAGTTCACTCCACGTTCACTTCACTTAAGTTTTCACGGTGAGAAGGTTACAGAATAGCACTGCAGGTGGGATGGCACTGACAGATCACTCCACGTTCACTTCACTTAAGTTTTCACGGTGAGAAGGTTACAGAATAGCACTGCAGATCCTTGAATCGAATAAATATCATTCCCACATTAGGTGCAAGAGGGGTACCCTAAAAAAAAAAAAATATTCAAGATATTATTTTACCACTTTGCCAGCGTGATTAATATGTGTACCTTTTCCAAATTACAGATTTCTAGTACAGGTACAGACAGACTAACGAACATGGCGATGCAGTGGCGGATTTACACATTTTCCAAGTATAGGCTGTCGCCCGGGACACGGTGGAGGTCTGCCCGGCTTGGGCAGAGCACCGCCGTGTCCTCGTGAAGGCGATCGGCGGCACAGATCTTTCGCGTTCGGCCCTGGTTCATGCCATGGTACGGAGCGAGAGGGCATGGGCAGCCGTCACCTCCTTCTGCGAAGCATTAATGCTCGCGAAGGAGGACGCGGGACGGTTAAGCGAAAGGCAAATTTCGCGCCCTCTCGCCCCTAGCCGCCGCAGGAGACGCCCTGGGCGTCAGGAATCCCGGGCGGATTTCCGGCCACCGTAAGCGCGGGCTTGCGAACGGTGAGCAATGGGTAGTTCACCGTCTGGTAAGGACCAGGCCCGGGTCGACGGCACGTTGCATTCCAGGCGCGCCTCAAAGAGATGTCGTCAGCACAAGTGTAGGGGTCCACTAGGGCCGATGCCTGCCGGGGTCGCGGGAAGGTACTAAAGGGTTACCGAGGCCCCTGGCTACACAGGCAGCGGAAGGAATACGGGTGGTTATAGTCCGTAAGAGTCTGACACACCCTCCCGCTCCACCCAGAGCGGAAGAATTATTTGATGATTTGTATTAGCCAGAACGGCCCTGCTCTAAATTTAGACCCAGTTTCCGACAGTCCAAATTCTACCCCATTCCATTTGTACCTTAGTTACCTAAAAAATAATGTACCTGTTATCAAACGAGTCCCGCGCGGCGCCAGGATCTCCGTCGCAAACCACCTTTCAGGCCTGATTAAAAAATGTGTGGAGAGCAACCAAATTGTAGACTGGCATCTCTTCCTTTTTTCGTATACTACTTTGCACGTCAAAAAAGATGAGGCTACTATTTCTCTAACCCAAAAAATCAAAAATAACTGTTGACAAAAACATCTTCACCTTTTGATTCTCCCAAGAGGGGAACATTATCTAGAATTAAATTAATTGAAGGCAAAATTGCCGACGGGGATCTCAAAGGCGCCGCACGTCTTCTTTTTAGTAACGACGTGTTGTCGCCTGATACTCCTGATACCCTTTCGGCTTTGCATTCGAAACATCCCCCGGCTCCCGTGATCCCGTATTTTTTCGACTCTCCTACAGCAGACCAGGCCTGCCTCGAAATCGAAGGCAAAGACGTTATTGACGCAATAATTTCTTTTAAAACCGGTTCAGCGGCCGGCCTGGACGGAATCTCACCCCAACATTTAAAAGATTTAACTTCTTATTCTGTGGGTGATGCAGGTGAGCAGCTTATTTGCTCTATTACAAAATTAATAAATTTTGTGTTTTCAGGCAAAATCAACGCTGATATTGCCTCACTTTTATTTGGTGCTAATTTGATCGCCCTAACTAAAAAGGACGGAGGGGTGAGACCCATTGCTGTGGGGTCAACTTTAAGACGTTTGGCATCCAAAATTGCGGTGAGACATCAAATCTAAATGACAGTCTGTTTTTGAACCTATACAATTAGGATTTGGCACGAAAGGTGGGTGTGATGCAGCCGTCCATGCCTTAAGAACCTACCTTTCGTATGATGATTGCGAAATTGTAGTCAAAATTGACGTCAAAGCCGTCATATTTTCGTTTCACACTAAGATTTTCAAAATCTAAAATTTCTCATTTTTTTCAAATCGGACCGAAATCAGAGAACCACCCAATTGTCAGGCTTTTCTGCATGTATAAGTCAACAAGTAATTTCTGTTTCCAAAACCTAACCTGCACAAGTTGGTGTGCTACAATTTTCAATTTCTGCAAAATGTTATTAGAAATGCTCAGAAGACCGGGGGCGGCTTCATTTTGTTTTGCCGTCTTACATTACCCCCACCATATTAGTCGTAGGTATATGATTGAGCTTTGATACCCTCTCAGAAATATACCCAAAAACCATTTCTTGTGCCATTACAACCAAATTGTTGTATTGTAAAAAATCTCAAACTGACAATTGTAGAGGTTTTTTTTTAACTTTTATTTATTATTATTAGTTTATTTACATAACCAAATTACAAGATAATTATTAACATTAACTAAATTAAATTAAAACTAAGTTAATAATACCATGTGTAAATATTTTCGAATTGCAACGATTAATGTCCGAGATATAGGTAGCTGAAGTTTTAATTTGTGATGGTAATGATTTTTCGTGTTATGGAAATGATTACTATGTGATGGTGTTTTATGGAAATGGTTATGGAAATGATTACTATGTGATGGTGTTTCGTGTTATGGAAATGATTACTATGTGATGGATAACGTCGGTGATATTCTGAAACCGCGGAACTAACAGTGTTTAAAAACGCGTATTTACAAAAGTAGTGTCGTGGACTGTATATTTTGGGATTTATAAATAAAACTTGTTCCCAATTCTTCTTGTTTATTTTCGGAGTTCTTGATTGTTCGGGAGCTGGAGACCGACTGTGTCCCAGCCTTTTTTTTTTTTTTTTTTAATCTGGCATCTCGTAGTTGACCTTGAGAGGTCGTGACTACTTAACCGGACTTTTCTGTGGCTGCCTTAAGCGAACTCAGAGCCTCCAGCCAGGGGCGAATTACTTATAATACGAAGCGACTGAACGCTAAGGGCACCCCCTGTGGGGTACGGACCTCGGCTTAGGGCGTCGCTGGGGGGAGGACAGCAAGGTGGGTCAGGCTGGATCTGATCATTGTTATTATTATTAATCGGGGAATTTAAAACTACAGGTTCAGCTGCGGCGCGGGCTAGCGCTTCGTCGAGCAAGGGTCAATTGCGTCGGGGTTTACGCGAGGGACCTCGGCGGCGAGGTTGGAACGTAGGTCGGTGTGTTTTGTGCACTGTACTCGTGGCCCTAATGCTTTCCTGGAGGAGGGTAATGGGGTCATCGGCGTCGGTGAGAGTATGCCTTGGACGGCGAATAGAGCTAATGGTGGAGGGCCTATAACTGGCGGCCTGCACAACCAGAGGGTTGCGGTGGGTGGCGGCGGACTCGAAGAAGCGCTTCGTGATGCGCTTCATGAACTGCTTGATGGCGGGGATTTTAAGATCGAGATGGAGGATCTCGTTTCGGACGAACCAGGGTGCTCCCGTTGCCTTTCGGAGGAAACGGTTTTGGAGGCTCTGCATCCTGTGGATGTGGTGGGGCCTA
Source organism: Atethmia centrago (assembly GCA_905333075.3). Lineage (NCBI taxonomy): Eukaryota > Metazoa > Arthropoda > Insecta > Lepidoptera > Noctuidae > Atethmia > Atethmia centrago. Next base: position 19,363,494 of record HG995374.1, on the reverse strand, counting down.
GCATGTGCGAAGACTGCACAGGCATATGTCGTGATGGGACGGATGCACGCTGTGTAAATACGCAATTTGCCCTTAAGGGACAATTTGCTGCGCGCATTTAGGACGGAGTGTAGTCTACCGAGAGCGAAAGCGGCACGCGAACGCACCTGATTTATGTGCTCTGAGAACGAGAGATGGTGGTCAAGGGTCACGCCTAGGTATTTGGCTCGCTTCTCCCAAGGGATAGGCTTGCCGAACATGGTGAGCGGTCGGCGGGGGATGAGGTTTCTACGCGGTTTGGTGAAAAGAACCGCCTGACTTTTGTCAAGATTGACTTCGATTCTCCACTTTCTAAACCAAGCGCCAAGCTTGTTGACTTCGGCCTGGAGAGTGCGAGATATATGGTCGTGGACTAACCCGGTGTAGTAGATGGCCGTGTCGTCAGCGAACAGAGCCAACTGCGCCTTTCTACTTTTCGGGATGTCGCTGGTGAATAGACTGAAAATGAGAGGGGCTAGTACAGAGCCCTGAGGGACGCCTGCACGGATAGGATGAGGGGAGGATAGCGCTCCTTCGATGCGATAGCGGAAGGTGCGGTTTGACAAGAAGTCTCGTAAGATGAGCACGAGACGATCGGGCACACCGAGTTTGTAAAGCTTATATAATAAGCCGTTGTGCCAGACCTTGTCGAACGCTTTCGCTATATCGAAGAATACAGCACCGGTCGTAAGACCACTTTGAAAGCCGTAGCTTATGTGTTCAACGATGCGGTAGACCTGTTGGACGCAAGAGTGTTGGGATCTAAAACCGAACTGCTGGTCGGGGATGAGGCCCTTTGTTTCCGCAAAATCTCTGAGGCGCTTTAAAATAATCCTCTCATAGACTTTGCCGAAGACATTGAGCAGACTGATGGGCCGGTAGCTGGTGGGCTCCGTTTTCGGCTTACCGGGCTTCGGTATGCCGATGACGGTGGCCTTCTTCCACTCTTGTGGAAAGATGTTATTGCTCAGGGCTCCATTGAGGATGGTGGCCATTCGCTACGTTCGACTTCCGCGTCGACCTGGGACAGGTGAGCTTGGTCTACTGGTTGAGAGCTAGGTGAGCATTGAGCCTCAAGACTATCGGCTAAGCATTCCGCCTTGTCGACGTCATGGAAAGCGATTGTCTTGTCGGGGCGCAACAGGGGGGGCATTGAGACGACTTCTTCGGATTTGAATTTCCTCTGAAGGTCCCAGAAAGCTAAGTGGGTGGGCTCTAATTCGCTCAACATCTTGTCCCAGCCGGCGTCACGCAGCTCCGATAGGCGTGTCTTTACAGATCTCTGTAAATAGCGCATATGGACTTTGTTCGCGTGGTTGGGAAAGTTACTGTACGCACGGACAGCCGCGTTCTTCTCATTCAACAGTTCGCGCACATCGTCCGGGAGCTTCCAGCGATGGTCGTCCATCGCCGGAACCTCCCTTGAACAGTCGTTCAGGACTGATTGTACGTGTACTGTGAATGAGTCGATCGCGGCTGTCGTGTCAGCGATAGAGTCGAAGTGGTCATGAATGGAGTCTAGTCGGGGACCTAACGTGGTGGATTTCAGGCAGTCGCTTACTTTCCTCCAGTCTGTAACTAACTTGGTGAGAGTGGGTCTGTCAGGGTCGTGGAGACCTAGGCGTGGGGCCAGCTTTACGACAACTGGACGGTGGTCAGAGGAGAGTTCGTCAAGCGCCTCTATAGAATCCAGCCGTAGGTTGATACTCTTCAGAAGCGCTATGTCAAGTACGTCGGGGGTATGGTTAGGATCGTGAGGAAAGTGAGTGGGAGTCATCGGGGCGATGATGTCGAAGTTGAAGTGTCCCAGCCTTACAACGGCCCGTTATACAGTTCTCCCTATGTTCCGGGAGCGGGCGGACCGAGTCACACAATTTACATTTATTATTCCTAAGTGACTCTTACATGGTCCTGACGGCCTAAATCACATTTACTTTTACAAATTATGCTTATCCGGTTATAAATCACTAAATTAACTTATTCTAAACTCTAACTACAGTCTTTTGAAGACTTCCCTCGCTTGTAGCGAGGGTGCGTTTTACGTAGTCCCGCCGCTACTTGTGCCCTAGTGCACAGATAGGGTCTTATCCTAAACTATTTTATCCTAATTTTCACCTCTTATATCTATGTGGAGGGTCAAAAGACACACTACACTGTCTCTCCACCATGTATGCTTGGCGTTAATTATAGTCACAAACACACAACACTGTTTTCACACTTTGCACGCTCGGCGTTCGTTACAGTTTTCCCCCGGCGCAGCTTGCGTAGCCTCTTCCTTTTTAATTACGACGACGAGCTTGCTCACGGGGCGTCGGAAGGTGCCGGTTCCTTTTGCGCACCTCAACGACACTGATGCCGCCGTCTGGTCCCTGATGCGTGCGCTCGACGACTCCCATCGGCCAGGTGTTTCGGGGCAGCATGTTGTCGACCTCGAGGACTACGTCGCCAGCCTGCATCGGTCGCACCTCGTTCTGTGGCTCGCCGCGAGGCACCAATGTGGGCAGGTACTCGCGTAGCCAGCGTCGCCAGAAATGGTCAGCGAGCGCCTGACTAGCTCGCCAGGTCCTTCTGTCGGCCTTGTCATGCGGGATGGCAGCCCGCTCGATGACTCCAACAGGAAGTGGTTGGGGGTTAGAGCTTCGGGGTTGCTGGGGTTTACGCTGACGTGGGTCAGCGGTCTCGCGTTGATGGAGAACTCAGCCTCGGTGAGTAGTGTCCTCAAGACTTCCTCTGCCGGCGCCTTCTCCCGCAGGGTGATGTTGAGCGCCGCCTTTACGGAGCGCACCACTGTTAAAAATTAAGTGGCAACATTCATTAGTTCCTGTTTTTGACACATAAAAGTGTGTGGCGCTAGACGTATTGAGATAGAATCATTATCAGAAAAAATCGCATTTGAATATTTTCCCTCCCTGAAGTCCGAATGTAAAGGAACATAATATTTGCTCTGTAATCATCTAATGTATATATAAGTCAGCCTGTGGCATATTCATTAAAATGTACCAGTAGTGTACTCTCGTGTCAAAATGTGCTCTGTGTAATCTGGTCTATCTGTGACATCTGTCCACAATAAAAAGGTCCGTCATCATGTCGCATCTGCCGTGTTTGATTCCATCCAATAAATCTATCCTAATCAGGGTGATCCCCACGAACTTTCAATAACCACCCGCTCCCACGCGCCGCCTTGGTTGGGCGCACCGGGAGGGATGAAGCGCCACTCCATTCGGTGTAGCAGTCCTTCGTATTGTATGGCGGGCATCCACTTGGTTTACGCGTTGCGGAGCTCTTGGTCTGCCCCGCGAAAGTTGGTCGCGTTGTCGGAGTACATTAGCCTTGGCCAGCCTCTGCGCGCAGCCATTCGTCTCAGCGCCATGATTACTGAGTCGGTGGACAGCGATGCGACGAGCTCGATGTGCACAGCGCGGCAAGTGAGGCACGTGAAGAGCGCGCCCCACCTCTTCTCTCGGTGGCGCCCCATCTTGACCATCATCGGCCCGAAGTAGTCCACCCCGCAGTTGGTGAACGGGCGGTGGAACGGGTCGAGAGGGGCGTGTGGCAGATCCCCTGTAGCCGGTGTGTGTGTGGCGTCGCTCGTCGCCTCTTGCAGAAGGCGCAATTCTTTTCCACGGCGCGTACCGTGGGTCGCAAGTGGACGACCCAGTACCGCTGTCGCACGTCACGCGTTCCCTGTTCGCGTGGCCCGCGGCGCATTGCTCCCGTAGTACAAGGAGCTTGGTGAGCTGGTGTCGGCCATCCAGGATGATTGGCCGCTTGGTCTCGGTCGGTGCTGATGAGGCCTCGATCCGGCCCCGTACCCTCAGGACGTCGTCTTCCAGTACTGGATCCAGTCGGTACAGCCGACTCGCCCTTGTTAGTGGGCGGCCGGACCGGATCCTCTTCTGGTCCTCTCAAAAGCTGTCTTCCTGGGCTCAGCGGATCTGCTCAATCTCGGCGCGTTGGATGTGGCGATGTTCCAGTGTCGTTGCTCTTCTCCTCCCCTTCTTCCTCATCTTCTGGTTCTCCTGTCGATGCCGTGGGTCACTGCTCTTCTGGCAGGAGCAAGAATTCTGGCCCCTGGAACCATCAATCCCCTTCATTGATGGGCGTGTCACAGAGTCGGGTGGCGTCGTCGGCCACGTTGCATGTGGTGGGCAGCCAACGCCACTCTTCTTTCCGCGTCAACTCCGCGATTTCTCCTAATCGGTGGGCGACGAACGGCGTGTAGCGTCGCGTGTCGTGATGGATCCAATGCACCACGGTTGATGAATCGGTCCAGTAAATCGTCCGGCCGATGTCAATCCGATGTTCCTTCCTTATTGTATCAGCGAGCCTGGCTCCGATGACCGCAGCTTGCAGTTCTAGGCGTGGTATGGTCTGGACCCGACGAGGTGCCCCCTTAGCCTTGGCGGCCACCAACTCGATGTTTACGCTCCCGTCGACGTTCTTCACTCTCCAGTAGGCCACGGTCGCGTAGGCCTGCTCACTGGCGTCACACAGAACGTGTAGGTCGATGCGCTCGTACTTCTGTGCCAGGTAGTATCTTGGTAGTCGGAGCCGGGTGAGCTCGGTGAGGCGCGCGAGCCAGGACGTAAAGGGCTCATTCTCTTCAGCCGGTATCTGTTCGTCCCACGTTATCTGGAGGCGCCACAAACTCTGCAGTATTATCTTCGATCGTATGGTGTAGTGGCTCAGAAGTCCAAGTGGGTCGTAGATGGACATCACGGCGCTGAGGGGTTCCCGCTTCGTTGGCGCCCGTGTTCCTGTTCGCACCTCAGCTGGAACTCGGTTCATTGACGTGTTGAATCCCAGCTCATCCCGTTCTGCGTTCCAATACAGCCCTAAGATTTACTCTCTGGCTGTTCTCCCCCCAGTTGTGTGGTAGCGTGTAGCTCTGGAGGCACGTCGCGCAGTACTATCTTGTTGCTGGAGCTCCAACCTCGCAGCGCGAATCCCGCGTGCGCGTGTACCACCCTTGTTTCTTCGACCGCCTTCCACGCTTCCTCGGGGTTCTCGTAGCTGGCCACCAGGTCATCCATGTAATGGCTTTTCTTGATGGCTTCTAGCGCGCGTGGGTACTCCTGCCCGTATATGTCTGTATTGTGGTTGCGGACATAGTGGGCCATGTACGGGGAGCTCGCGCCGAAGATCATGCTGGTCATCTTGTATTTCTTTGGAGACCCTTCTCGTTCGTCACCTCTCCACAGGAACTGTTGCGCTGGTTGATCCTCCGGCCTTATCCTGATCCTCAGGAACATCTCCTGGACGTCCGCTGTGATCGCCACCGCCTTCTCTCGGAATCGGAAGAGGATTCCTGGCAGCGACAACAGTACGTCGGGTCCTTCCAGCAGTTCGTAATTCAGGCACACGCCGTCGCTCTTAGCTGCTGCGTCAAACACCAGCCTGTGCTTTCCGGGCTTGTTCGGGTTCCGCACGGCGAATTGTGGTAAGTACCAGCTGATGGCGCTTGCTTCTTCTGACCCGTTGCATGGCGTCGCGTATCCTTTATCCAAGAGGTTACTGATCTGTTTGGAGTATTCGACCGCGAACTCTGGATCCGCGTCCATCCTCTGTTCGATCTTCTTCAACCGGCGGAACGCTTGACTGTAACTTGACGGCATGGTGACGTCATCTCATCGCCATGGTAATCCTACTTCGTACCCGGTGTCGATCTTCTTTACAGTCTTCCTGACGATGTCGATGGCCCGTTGATCCGTATCCCTTACTCTCGGTTTCCTTGTATGCCGAGCGCGTCGATCTTGAAGTGGCCTTCGACTAAGTCGTGGAGTTTTGGTTGCTCGTGCCCATCATTCGGTCGGGCTCATAGACGTGCAGCACGTTTCCTCGTTGGTAAATGGCGCTGCGTGGTGCGGTTCCATGCACCACCCATCCTAACTGCTTTCTTGATGCGGCCGGTTGATCGGGGCCGCCGACTCGTAGCTCACGGGACACTATACACTCCCAGTGGTCTGTCCCCACTAGGAGCCCGGGGCGTGCTCGTTCGTAGCACACCTCTTCTGGAGTCAGGTCCCTCAGGTGCTCGTAGTCCAGCAGGGTGTCAGGGATGGACTGCTGGTGCAGCTGAAGCTTCTTCACGGTCCTTGCTTTGATCTTGTGGTTCTTGTCGTCCTTTAGTCCCCTGACGTGGATGTTCACCAGCTGACTCTCCGTCTCCTGTTGCGACATGTTGACTCCGTTCAGGTGAAGAAGTTGTGATGGTCCTTCTGCTCCGATGCTCTCCGCCAGTTCCTTATCCACGAGGGTGATTGTGGTTCCTTCATCCAGGAGGGCGTACGTCCTTGCCTCCCCCCGTGGTCCGGACACGACGATACGGGCACATTTTCAGCAGGACTGTACGTGGTCCGGCGTAGTTGGTCGTATTGCTACGGACAGGACCGCTTCTTCTTTCGGTGGTTCAGCTGGCTTCGGGTCTTCCTTCTTGGCTTCCCTTACTTGATGAAGGGTCGCATGATGCGGGCGGTGACACTGGTCCACGCCGCACGGCTTCGCTTTGCAGCTTATACGTCTGTGTCGCTTCTGGGCACATTTGAAGCATATTCCGTTGGCCTTGACAAAGGTCCATCGCCCATCCGTATTAAGTGCCTTGTACTTGGGACACTGCGTCAGGACGTGAGCTTGTTCACATTTGGGGCACTTGTCCCTTTCTTCTTCCGTTGGCTCGGACATGGTGAAGACGCTCGCCTTCTTCTTTAATGTCACGGTAGGTCGAGTCTTCTTTCTCTGACGCACGGTGCTTGTAGATGGTGTGTACGTGTAGCGTAGCGCTCTGTCCGCTTCTCGCATCAGGAAACGGGACATGATGACGATCTCTGGATCCGTAGTGCCTTCATGGTCGTAGGCGTAGTCGCACCAGCGGGAGCGGAGATGCGGGCTGAGTTGAGCAATGCTGTTCCTGTTCCTCGTCGGAGTCGGTGATCGTGCTCGTGGAACTTCAAACCGTATTTGCTTCGGTTCTTCTGTTGTTCCCTCCTCCCCCGTGGGCCGAGGGGGTTCGTCCTCAGCCATTCGTCCACCTTCTGATGTGGTTCTTTATGAGGAGGACTGATTTCTTCATGTACGCTATCTTCGTCGTTGATTGCGGACATTTCGGCGGCCAGTCGCTTCTTGATTAGGTCCGCTTCCAGGTCCAACTCCTTTCTTCTGATGGCTGCTAGCTTCTCTGCTGCGTCCAGTTCTGCCATCCGTAGTCGTGTTGTCACACTGGTCGTAGATCGTTGTGATCTAACCGATCTGGTTGGCGATACCGGTCTCCTTTGAACGGTTGTTGTTTGGAGTCCGGAAGGTCCCGCTGTGCTGGTGTCCGCTACCTTGAAGAATGGTGATGCCGGCGGGTCCAGTGAGAGCCTTCTTCTGCGCTCTTGTTCGATGCGCTCCGCTTCCTTGCGTCGCTGCTGGGCGCGTCGCTGCTCTTCCATATCCGCTGCATCCCCTTGGCTTCTTGTTACCACCATTTCTTATGTTAAGATCTTGACGGATCTCGAACTTCGCGTTTTTCAACTTGGTTCTTCTTCTAGTTCGTTCTGGCCGATACGCTGGTTCTTCGGGTGACGATTCTTCGGCACGGCGCTCGTTCAATAGGTCGTGTCGTCACGTCGGTACGGCTGACGGTTCTTCGGCACGACGCTCGTTTGGTAGGTCGTGACGTCAAGTCGGTGCGCAGACTGTTCTTCAGCGCGACGCTCGTTCAGTAGTTCGTGTCGTCAAGTCGGTGCGCAGACTATACTTCAACACGACGCTCGTTCAGTAGGTCGCGTCGTCACATTGACTTGACGACGCGACCTACTGAACGAGCGTCTTACTGAAGTAGTCTCGTAGTCGTGTTGTCACACTGGTCGTAGATCGTTGTGATAAGTAATGCCTACAATATTAAGAGGAATTTATCAATTTAAAAGTTTAAACAATAGAAAGTCAAGTGGTTTAGTAAATATTACGTTTTTCCTCATTCCTGTAAAATTCACTGCACCTACCTTACGTGGTTTTAAACACTGTTAGTTCCGCGGTTTCAGAATATCACCGACGATAAGTGCGGTAATGACATAAGATAGGTACAAATTAAAATATTTTTGTTTTATTGTCTTAAAATAAGTAAAGCACAAGTATTTCTCATTTGTTTACTGTAATAATCGTTTACCTATATTGCTATTAAAACTACACAAATTGTAAAAACAAAATAACAACCAAGGTGTAATCAAAGCAACTAGCCTCTGAGTAATCATTTGTTTTGTTCAGTCTCAATTAAGTGGTAAATTTTGTAGTTTTGTCTTGGTTGTCTTTTTTGTAAATTTTTCTATTCTATTTACAGTGTATTTTTCCATATTTGCTCCCCACTGATAGAAATTTATTGTAGTGTCATTCCGAAATTCTCCATAGTTAATAACTTCCATCGCAAGTTCTATTCAAGCACTCTTCTCTATGAGTATTGCAACACAGATTTGCGAGTAAACTGGAGCCGTTTGTCTCTTTTATTATTTTATTTTGGTTTAAAGACCTAATTAACAGATCCATGTTATCATGTAGTATACATGAACAATTGTTCCTATCTGTTATTTTCGGAAACATTACCCAAAGTGGACGATATTTGCAAAATGTTGAATATCCAACTTTAGAGTCATGGGTCTTGAGAAATTTCTCATGAAGATTAATCAAAGTGTCGTTTAAATATCGACATGAACAATTGTTCCTATCTGTTATTTTCGGAAACATTACCCAAAGTGGACGATATTTGCAAAATGTTGAATATCCAACTTTAGAGTCATGGGTCTTGAGAAATTTCTCATGAAGATTAATCAAAGTGTCGTTTAAATATCGTTTCTGTGTAACCAGCCCAGCTATTTTTCTAAATTATTTGTTATCCGCTACTATTCTGCTGTTACTATCATTTTCGAAAAGATCTTCTATCTCCTGTTTAATCTTCTGGATCTGGCTTCCTTCGCCTTTTCTTGGCTTATCTTTTCTTAATGTAAAAGAAGTTATCAATATTAAGAATTTTGTGTTTTTTTTTTAATTTTGCTTTCCAAACATATTGCTAAATTTTTTTTATCTTTTTCGGCAATGTTTTGTATCCTGTTTTGAGCTCTTTTTTTATAATTTCTTCAAAGAGAAGACTTTTCTTTAATTCTTCTGTTTTTGTTGTCTTTTACACTGTCGATCAAAGTGACTACTTTCTCTTCTGTTGTCGGATTGTTTATTTTAGATTATTTCTGTTTTCTTTATCGGTATAAAGCTTTTTACAATGCAGCCTTCTGTGTCTGCAATTTTCTAATTTCATTTTTAATTTTCCTTATTCTATTATTATAGATGTATCTTATTCGTCTCATTTGTTGGTTTTATTTATCGCAGTTATTAAAAACAGCTGGTTTAAGTACAGTTTTACTTTGTCCCTCCAAAGGATCTATTTGTGTAGATATTTCATCATCATCACTGCCTGGAGGAGAATTTTCGAGAAGCATTTGTACTATCCTTCTTTCATTCTTCTTTTTAATTAAATATCGTTTTCGGTTTTCTCTCCATTTTTTTTTCTCTGTTGTCGCTGTGCCCTTGACGTTAAGTCTTGAATATTTTGCAGTTGTTTATTTTCTTTTCGTTTAATGTATCTTAATCTTTCTTTTTTCTTTTCTGCCGCATATTTTTCTGGGTCTTTTTTTAACTCAGCATACTTTTCCCTTTTATGCAGTCGCGCTTGAGCAAGTTTTTCTTCACGAGTTTTTGTTTTTGCAACCTTCAGCATAGTTTTACCTAGAAATAAAAAATAGTCTAAGATCATTGTACTCACACGCTGAGGACACCACTTTGAAGTATTCAAAGTTATTTAGATGAACAGACTAGCAGAAAAACAAACAACCAGGCAGACAAACAAACAGACAAATAAATAGGCATACTGACACTCAAACAAACAAACAAACAAGCAGACAGACAAATAAACAGATAGACAGACAGACGAACATATTTGCATTGTTATCGTTCCTTATTACCATTTGGAACATGTGTAATGCAATTTACATTACTAGTATTTTAAGTAAATAAAACAAAAACAATAGTAGTCGGTCATCTCCATCACTTTAGTGTCATTACCGTCACTTTAAAAACTGATGGTAAATTATGGTAAAGACTATCACGGTAATGACATTTTATGTTTTGATTTTGATTTTTTAATCAATTATATTGGGTTGGATCTAGTATCGTTTGGCAGGAGTTAGGGGGTAAAAGGGGCTAAAGTTGGTAGGGGTTGAGTCCCCGATTATAACGCTCCTACTCTTATTAAAAGGTAATGCATATTTTTCGAGAAAATGTTTCTAACCTCAAATCAGATAAGAAGCGAAAACGAAACAATAAAATGGGCGATTGACAACCAAATCTGTCCCAGTATCTGTAGTTAGTATCCAGTATCCAGTATCAGTGGTGCCGATTCCCTTGTTCACAAACTAAACTAAATTTAAGTTCAGTGCGTCTTTTTCTTTCTATTTCATTAAGAAAAGGACAGAAGATAAATTTTAGTTTAGTCCTGTCAAATTAATCAGCGCTTGACGTAAACTGACGTAATTTTAGTAGGCAAATTTTTAATCACGTCTAAACTTGTATGGAGTAGTGACAGGCGCTGATTAATTTGACAGGACTAAACTAAAATTAATATTTTGTCCTTTTCTTAATGAAATAGAAAGAAAAAGATGCACTGAACTTAAATTTAGTTTAGTTTGTGAACAAGGGAATCGGCACCAATATTTGTAGTCAGTCCGTGGTATAAAATGTCGGGCGAAATCGATAACACGGAACGTAAACAAAAAAAAAGGTATGCCATTTGCGTCATGTGTCATTGTCATTAGTTTTCGATCATTCCGTTTCTCACTGATCGTATGTGTGTATAAAAGGCAATGTTACTACTGTTACTAGGAGAACTTAGGATGCAAGAGCGAGCGAAGCGAGCTCGGGACTTGGGGCACCCCGACTCGTACAGGTTAGGTTCGAAGGACATGGCGGGGTCTAGTGAGCGAGTGAACTCAGACCCCGCTATCCCCTTCGAGGTTATTTTTTTTTAAACCTTAGAGGCCCGCGAAGCGGGCCTCATACTACGCCTTTTAAACGACTTTAAGTGTTTTGAGGTTTGGTTACAATAATTTGTTTTTCTCAAGAACAGTGCGTTACCTTTTCATGGGAGTGGTGCCATGGGGCAGGGGGCACCCCCCCCCCCCCTCCAATCTCCCCCGCGAAGCTGGGCTTATACTACGGCTTTTTAAGCGACTAAGAGTTTTGAGGTTAGGTATACAATAATTTGTTTTTCTCAAGAACGGTGCGTTACCTTTTAATGGGAGTAGTGTCAAGGGGCAAGGGGCACCACCCCCCCCACTCCCATCCCCCTTCTCCTGCCAAACGATACTAGATTGTTACCATTATATTAAAGGCTATTTGTATAAATATTACTCTCGTAATAATACTCATCAAGACAAACATTTCAGAGGTACTTTAAAAATATTAATCGTGTGACTTACCTAAAATTTCTCAAATACGGTGAAGACCACTAAACCGGCACAAAGTTAATTTTTGATAACAATTACGTAAGTATTTTTTATTTCTCGAGAGCGCGGATTAAGCGGATTTCATGCTCAATGTCTCTAGAGAGACTGGTCGCTGCGGAACTGTGCGGGGGAAGGGTAAAAGAGTAGGATGTCCACGTAAAATGTTGTGTACATTTCTTTTCCTGCTTACGGTAGTGATTATTTTTCGGTGACAAAGAAAAATATTTTTTTTTTTTTTAATTAATGAATTGATTCGTATGTGTGATATTGAAGGCAAGTAATCCTTAGTATTAGTTTAATAAATTAAATAAATTACAGATACCTATAACTATAAATTCTTAGACATTTTGAACACTAAATTGTTAAGAAATCCCGTTAAGAACATCAACGAAAATAATAATAAATGAAAAATACTCACAAATGTCCTTAACATTTGTGAGTATTTTTCATTTATTATTATTTTCGTTTTTATACTCGTACATACGTTTTTCTTTTGTTGGATACACCTCGCTAAATGTCTTCAAATCAACAAGCTTTAATCAAATCTCCCTAAATGTTAGTAACTTTTTTTTTATGCAACCGGACATGTGATTGGTATGAAATCAGAGAACCATCCAATTAAGATAATGTCTAGAAGCGCTCTTCTAGACGTTCTGTTAATTGTTGAACGAAGTGAACATTTTAGCACACTGCAATTAAATGCTTTTGCTGAACATATTTTCGTCTTGTTTGGGATTTGATTCGGCCCGGGGCAGACCGCCCCTGCCGGCCTTAGTCCGCCAGTATGCTACTTACACAATAATATTACATTCGGTAAACGTAATTAAATACATTGTATAAAACGCTTACAAACAGTAAAAAAATAATAAATGTAAACAGTAAATGTGTGAAGGGCTGTTGTGAGAAGAGTGTAAAAATACAGTGACAATTCTCCCGCAAACTGTTACTATGAATTCAGTAAATGATTCTAGACACTAGAATGATATTAATCGGATTTTTTTTTAAACTGCTTTTCCATCAATTTTGATCGAGTAGATATTGCCATTTTGTATGCAGCAGCAATTTGTTTATAATAAACTCTAAAAAAACCTTTATAAAAATTTCTTCTTTGGGAGTTTAGAATCATGGTAACAGTTTGCGCATCGATGTCACTTCCACCCTGTATATTTTCTGCAATTTCGCTCTCTTGTCACTCAGACAAACTGTGGGCAGAGGCCATTTACTGGTTGGGGACCGGGAACTGGATGTTTACCATAGATTATAGAAATTTCCGGTACCATTGAATGTACTATGAAAGGGAAGAGGAAAAAGATATCGGAAAGCTAGAGCTTCTTTCTGCAAGACTTCAGAAAAGCGTCTTACAAAAAATGGTCGGTAGTGCTCACCTGCGCTTTCTGCTGCTGGCTCTGCTGCAGTGTTCCAAGGGTTGCTGATACGGTTAAGAATGGTGGAAGATTCGTGGGTATAAATATACAATCACCAACGTGGAACATAATTATGTAATTTGCAATGGTACCTAAATGAGAGTAGCGGACATTGATATGGCTCTGGGTTAAACATACGAACGAACGCCATTACGACGATGAGAGATGTATTATAATTCTGTAAATACATATTTGTTATGGTCATGCATGAATCATATTTTGATCTAGATACAACCTGACACAGACGTGCAAATTGCAAAAACCGTAAGAAAATTTAATTTCGCGGGCTAAAGGCTCCTACATACTGGCGCGACTTGTCGCGCGACGCGTCGCGACACAAAGGCACCGCTTGTAGCGCTACACGCGGTGTATTTGTGTCGCGTCGCGTCGCACGACAAATCGCGCCAGTATGTAGGAGCCTTAACACTGTGGATCTACCTTGGGGGACTACAGGACCTAAACGCAAATTTTATAAGTTTTATAATGCCTTAAAGCACCACTGCAGTAAACAAAATCAGAAAAATATAAATTCTTAAGGATATATGCTAGGTAGATAGTGTGTTGAAAACATAATATAACTAATTTGATACGATACAAAAAAATCACGAAGATACCTCTAAAAATTTCTTTTAACGATCAAAAACCATACTAATATACATGCAATCATTCTGATTTTTTGTCAGATTATTCTACAAGCAACATATTAGCATAATAGTGTTTTATTTTTTTATACAATTTATAGCTTTTTTGAAAATCGATAATTGCTTCATATTTTGCAATAAATTACCAGCTTTGTGTCATCGCGCTTCTCTTTCTTTTCTATGCAGTCCGACATTGGCCGCGCTTTAGGTGTTGTCGGCCTCTTAATGCTTGACCACCGCATCAAGCACGCAGCAAATTAAAAAATGCTGGCTCTACATCCAGGCTTGATTGACAAATCATCACAAATACAAACGTGTGGATACGCTTAGCTTTTGTGCGAATGCAGAATCCGATCAAGTGTATCCGATTAGTTTTTCTTTCTATGCATACACGTTTGTTAGTGCAGTCATATATCCTGCCGGGGTCGCGGGAAGGTACTAATAGGTCACCGAGGCCCCCGGCAACACAGGCAACAGGAAGGAATACGGGTGGGTTTTAGTCAGTAAGAGTCTGACACACCCTCCCGCTCCGCCCAGAGCGGGAGAAGTTATTTGATGATTTACCATCCAAAAAAAAAAGTACAGTCATATATGCAAAAAAAGGGGCCACCCTCGGAATGAGAGATAAGAAGCTGTAAACTCGTATACACCTTCATTTTGTTGTTCTAAAAGTTGTCTCAAAAGTCTCATACAATCTTGTGTGTCGTGCCATAAGTTGTTCAAGGTCAAAGGTCACAAACATCAGTTTTTCGCGATTATCTCGGTTTCTATAGTTCCAATGACGCTAACATTAAAAAAAAGGTTAAAATATTTAATAACATTTTGCATATATCTAATATATTCATTTAATAATACTTACCTACTTTGTGTAATTAAAAAATCATTGGTGAAATTGTATATCCGAATTTTATATTAATTTATTTAAAGTAGAAATAAAACGAGTAAATATATTGTAATTTTATCTTTATTCATTAACTATATATTTCTTACAATTTGAAATAAAAAAAAATAAAAAAATTAGTTATTTTCACCTCATTTCAAATGAGTGCATTGCAACCCCGATTTTCTGCACCCACAGCGCCAGCGTACACCACATCCATTTTTACAATTACAAAATAATGTACTAAGTAATTCTCAGGAATCACTCAGGAGCTGGTGGTAATATTGGCTTCAGGAGTTCTTTTTGCAGCACCTAACCTCATTCCTGGGGTTCTAATTAATGGCCTAACCATTTTTGAACCTGGTAATTTTCACGATTATCTAGGTTTCTTTAGCTCCAATGGTGTTAACATCTATTACAAAATTTTGTACTAAACGTTTTTTCTCGCGCTTAACCGTTTTTGAGATGGAGGGCGGAGAGCGCGTAGCGCTCAGCCATACATACTGTAATGCAAGGTCAATCGTGAATCTCTGAGAATAATACATTGTATAAAGTTATTAATCATTAAAATATCATTAACAATTAATCATTTGTATTATTTATTCGTCAATACATTGTATCTAATAAATCATAAACTCATATACTTTACAATTTTGTAATAGATTTTAACATCACTAGAGATACTTGCAACTCAAAATGAAGGTGTATTTAAACGACCTTATTATATCTCAATCTAAGGTGAAATCCCTAATATTACTGGACTATGTAGTTTGCGGCAAGCAAATACATTAAATTAAAGCAGCAAGGGTCAAACGTGTGGATCGAGCATGAAAATGGAAAGTGACAGGGGTAGGGGGCTCGCAAGGCAACACTGTTATCTAAGTCAATGGTGTGTCAATGTCAATTACTCAACTGTCTGACAGTGTCAATGTGAATTTTGAAGGGCATGGTGTACTTGTGGTACGAATAGTGAATTAAAAAAAAGTAAAGTTTTCAATAGTTCAAAGAGATTAATTATTGTTTTTGTTAGAATAGTTCATAATTAACTACTGTAAACTACATCATCTGTTATTGTAGCCCTAGAGAAGGACAACAAAAATATGCTCATGTCCTGCTAACCTATCTAGGTATATGTAATATTATCTTACGTAAGACAAACGGTAAAATGGGAAACTCAGTATCAGCTGAGGCTGGTGTTACCTTGCCGAACATCGGAAGTAACTCCAATCCACCTCCAGAATGTCCCATGCACAAGAAAGCAGATGCAAAACTTGAAGAAACCAAAAAACCATCTGAATGTCCTGTGCAACAAGGCAATGATGTCAATCCCTATAACATGGTAAGTGTCAAGGTCAGACCTAGCTCGTAAATGATACACTACATTGTATACCTAGATGATCATGATCACTTTCGTTATCGGCCTAGAAATCATGTCTAAAAATACTATCGCGACCATGTATCAAAATAATATAACCTTCAGAGGCATTACACAATCATATGTTCCACATGTCTTAGTGAAGATATGATTAGTATGTTTACCATAAAATTACTTAGGTTATAATGGATGGGCTCCAATCAATAACAATCTTACAATATTTCTGAAATAAAAGAACATTAATTGTGAGGTTGCCATGAGTTGACCAAAATATTATGTGAACACAGAATGGATGACCTGTCCCTAACATAGATAGGTGGCCAAGTATGTTGCGTTCCAAGGGCAAAGAGATTCTGACAGGGCAGCCGTTTTACGGATCAATAGCCTTTTAAGCTTACTTAATCTAAATGGATGTCTGTGCATAATATACATAATGAAAATGATACTGGTAATTATACATGTAAACAGCCACCATTAGTTGCCAATTATGTGCATGTAGTATTACTAGTATTATGCCTATGCTATCCTTTACACATTTTAAATTTTATACATTCTCTATAACATTTTTCTTGGTTTGGTTTAGATGCCACCCGCTAACCAGCAACCAGCACCTGACCAGCCATTTGAACTTCCTACTCAACGTCAAGTGTCCTCAATACCACGAGCCATGCCCGATGGATCCACTGAGTTCTGGGTGTACCCCAGTCAACAAATGTTCTGGAATGCCATGTTACGTAAAGGCTGGCGTTGGAAGAACGAAGACATCAAACAGAAAGATATGGATGACATCATCAAAATACACAATGCCAACAATGAACAGGTATTTTTGTATTCTAATAATTATTTTCCTGGTTAGTCAGTTCCAATTTGTCCTGGATAAAATAATAAATATAATGTTAATGAACAAAAGTTGATGTTAGTGTTTTTAGCTTCATTTGATTCATCTGAACAACAATTTTATCATTCATGTACAGCCATGGAAATTGATTGTTGACCAGAGTGGCACACTATGTCAATTTATGGAAAGTAAATAATAGTTATATTAATATACATTTAATAAAACACCTATTGCTCTTCAGGCATGGCAGGAAGTATTGAAATGGGAAGCATTGCATGCAAAGGAGTGTGGACACCCAAGACTCAAGAGTTTTGGTGGCAAGGCTTCAGACTACAGCCCAAGGGCTCGCATACGAAATTGGCTTGGGTATGTATTTAAATCTGATTGTAGTTGAAAATGTATTCCAATGTTTCATAAAAAAAATATATATATTCTTTGCACTCACATATAGATTTTTTAATGGTGTTTAATCTTTTGATTTCAGGTATGAGCTGCCATTTGACAGGCACGATTGGATTGTCGACAGATGTGGACAAGATGTCCGCTACGTTATTGACTACTATGATGGTGGTGAAGTTGACAACAAATACGAATTTGCTCTGCTTGATGTCAGGCCTGCCTTTGACTCATTTGATAATGTATGGGACAGGATGAAAGTGATGTATATGAGATATCGTTACGAACTTATTGGCTCCAAGGAAAACAATAAGTTGACTAACTAGATCTATCATATGATTGTGTTGCATGAAGTTATGAATAATTAAGTATTTATTTTATTGTGGGGTTCTTCTGTCGGCAAGAGTTTGTCACTGTAGAAACTCTTTGTGATTATACTTTCTTTAAATATTATTCACAAAGTTTTAGTATATACCTGTTGTCTTGATACAGACTTCATAATTTTATTATTGTTAGTTTGTTCCTAAATAATATTGTATAGTTAAAATTTGGAGCATAAATTATTAGAAGTACTAGGTATTTATTTATGCTTGTTGAACCCACATTTCAGTAACCAATTAACTATAGTATTTTAACAAGGGCTGAATAATACCTTGAAAACTATGATGTAGGTACTTAATATAAAAGCTAAAGTTCCAAGTTGATTCTGTAAGCTATATCAATTATATTGTAAAATAATATTTATGGATTATCACATACTAACACTTACAGTAATTAATCATTGTAGAACATCATAAGGTCTTACACACAAAATAAAAAAATGTTAATTATTATGAAGTTCTTTTATTTATACTTAAAACATAATATTCACAAATGATGTCAAAGAAAAATATCACTTATTAGCTAGGTACTTGTAAAACAACACAAATTAACTCTAATTTAGTTTTCCAGAGTCACAAATTGATGTGATTCTTTGGTTGGTGGCAGCCCCATACATTCATTTTTGAAAAGTTCAACTTGTTGCTCAATGTAGCCTTCAAAATTATTGTATGGACAGCCTGAGAGTATTTTATACATTGGTTTTCCTTTATTGCAGTGATAAATTGATCTTAGAGTTAATACTGGAGGCTTATCTGGAAACTTAGCACCTGTAAATGAATTCAATAATTTATTACTGGTTCTATTTTAATTATTATTACAGGATAGTTACATAGTTTTTCAAAAGTTTACATTGGTGCAGATTCCCTTGTTCACAAACTAAACTTTAAGTTCAGTGCATCTTTTTCTTTCTATTTCATTAAGAAAAGGACAGAAGATAAATTTTAGTTTAGTCCCGTCAAATTAATCGGCGCTTGACGTAATTTTAGTAGGCAAGTTTTTAATCACGTCTAAACTTGTATGGAGTTTGACGGGCGCTGATTAATTTGACAGGACTAAACTAAAATTTATCTTCTGCTCTCTTTTTATCTTAGTGACATACAAAGAAAAAGATGCACTGATCTTAAATTTAGTTTAGTTGTGAACAAGGGAATCGGCATCAATGAGTTACATTATTATTTTACATTACATCCTGAAAATATTATAAATGTGCAAGTTTTTATGTTTGTTACTATATCACGCAAACACGGCGGAACAAATTTGGATGAAATTTAGCATACAGATAGTTTAAGACCTGGATTAACAAATAGTATAGTTTAATCCCGGTAGTATGTTACCGTGGATTCATTTCCGACCTCCATGCGGGCGAAACCGCGAGCAAAAGCTAGTGGAAAATAAAAACGTAACTCAATCGAAATTGATTTACTACTTATTAATTTTTTATTATCAAGTTTTTCTTGTCCACTGTGTTATTATAACTTATTATCCTATCACAGATATTAATAAAAGTATAAGAACCAATATCTATTTGTAAGATCCAATGGTAGCTGCTCATTTCAAATAAGAAGGCTGCATTATTAGCATCATGCTCTAGGACAGCACCTTCATACTTCACAATCAGTTGTGCCAGTAAATCTCGCTTTAACCTTTCATTGTTCAGCAAATCATTAATCTGAAAAAACAAAATTTTGTCAATAATAAAATACAAAAGCTTTTTCTTAGATAATGTCCTTGTTAATCACTCTTATATGTTATCAAAATCTCATGCACTAGTGCAGTAAAACTAATGGAGCATGATTTAAAACAAGAAGTAATAAATGCTACCATACCTTATTGTTCAATAACTCTGTCACCATTGGCACATAATCCATTAAAACTCCTGACTGATGCATCCTATAAGACAAATATTTGATTTACAATTTACGAGTATAACTTTTGCTGGCTATTCAACTAATTGGCAAATTTGAATAAAAATAAACTTTAATAACACATTCAGAATATATTATGCTTTATGGTATTGAATAAAAAACACATGTTGGTATTTTTTTTCCTATGCACAAAGCCAAAGCAGGGTCATCTTCAAGAGAAAATGAGGGACAATATAGGGATATCTTTCATCTGGTCCTGCTCTGGGGGTTTGGAAAAACATTTGTGAAACCAATAAGTACTTACAAGGGTAATGATATATTTCCAAGTGACTTGGTGAGTATTGGTGAGAGTATTAATTCAGCATTTGTTGAATTTGGATATCTGACCAATAATAATGCCGTATCAATTCCAGGATTCTTTTCAATTCTGAAAATTAAAATAAATATTTTGAAACTCCTGTCTCAACTTTTAAAATTATAATGTAGATGGATCAACAAACATAAATTAAATAATAATATTCATTTATTTCAGATTTTCGAATAGATGTTGTTGTATCCATACATAATGAATGCAATTTAGTATGTTTTAAGACTTTTCAACTAGCTTATTTGTTGTAATGCTTACCCATCACTATACAATTCTGGTAATCTGGATGTATCAACTTTAAGTCTGATCAAGAACTCAACTACATGGCTACCAACCCACACTTCAATATCTTGCTCAGATGTTAGAGCATCACCGAGTAGAGCACTGTATTCAAAGTAGGCTCGAGAACTTTCATCTTCATTTAACTTTTTTATCTGTAACCGCAGTAAATGTTAGAACAGAATGAAGCAGTTTTCACATGTTTTTAAACTAAATCGTCTAATTGGTAAAAGATATAATGCTTTATTTTTTGTTATTTGTTAGGTTACATATTAATTTTAGGTGAATAGAGTGCTTACTACAATGCCTTTTTCATGTTTATCTACAGCATTTCCACTTGTTAATTTGCTTACCTGATGAAGTTTGTATAGATTTATCAGTTCTGAAATAACATCACTAAGTGCTTTAGGATCATTTTCATTCCACTTTGATAGACTTGGCACTTTTTCTTCCAAAAACTGTTCATCAACACTCATAAGAAAACTGTCATCATCGAATCTGAAGTCTGGTGCAAACCAGGGTGCTGTGCCATCAAATATTATTTCCCATTTCAGTTTCTTCGAACAATAGGGTAAGACAATCCGGATTTGACATTCACCACCTTCGGAATTACCGGATACTCTTTCAAAGTCGACTTTAGTCTTACATAAACCTGAAAGATTCATTGTTATACTATAAATCCAAGATTTATATAAAAAAAAATGTGCTACCATCACACAACTTACCAAGTTTCAAATCTTGGTACACATTTTGAATGTAAGGACGAAAAACTGGAGCTAAGTCATTTACTACACCAAAACTTTCCGACGTCATCGTTAAACTATTGGACAAAATTAAACTCTTTCACATGTAGCTGTTAAAATGTTTACAATTACATAGATTGAGCGAGGCAAAAATAATCATACAAATAGAACTACAAAACCAAAACCAAAGAGTAAAGTAATATAGAGGGAACCAAAACTTCTACCGAGTTGACAATGACATAATAAGTTTTGTCATTAGGTCTGTGCTGCCATTCTGTTGGCTGCGGTCTGACATTCTGTTTAAGGCCAAAAGCACACTTGGCACAACTATCAACATCACGCGCACCAGACGGTCAGTCATTGAATTTTGGATATCTGAAATGTATGCAATGTCAAGAACCTATCAGATCCCTTAAATTCAGCAATCTAATATTATGTACCATTTACACGAGACCAATAGACCAGCCATTAGGTAGTAGCGCCGAAAATTTGAAATCGTTCTAATTTAATGGATTGTCTCTATTTACACAACGCCAATAAGGCTTGGCTTAGTGGAATGGCTCGTCAGTTGTGTGAATGGTCGATTATTCCAGTAGCATTCCAATCTAGCGATTCAACCCAGCTCTGGATAGCTAAGTCGTAACTGGGATAATGTTATTATTCCAGTACAATGCATTGAACCCGTGGTGCCGTGGGCTATCCAGTTCATTAACTGGTTTCATTAATTGGTGGCTGGTGGTCTACTTTTTTATCCAGATTTACTGTATTTTGTAGACTGGAACAATGTAAATTAGGCATTACATTTGAATATCGATATTATTTAGGTTTTTGGTACTGCATACCCATCTCTACAGCTGTCATTTGTTTTGTCTCTATTCGTCAGTGAGTGACAGTCGGACATTGTGGAATTTGCTGAACAAGGACAGGACAATACTAAAGCGTTTTTCGTCTAACGACTAACGACCGACTCACAGTCCTCTCATTGCTGATAATTTATTTTTTTAGGTTCAAATAGAAACATTCGGTACTTATAATTTGTATGGAACCTGTATGGAACAGTAATATGAAAAATATGTACTCGTCTGCACAGAACAACATTTCCGATCTACTCAAATTAGCCAAAAAATTCAACTGTTTTTATCTATCAGGTACGTGATTCAATTTGTGCATAGCTTAGACTATAGGTGCATAGTTTGCCAGTAAAAGGCAATTAAGTATTCGTTTAGAAATATACGAGTGACTGTTTAGGCAGCCTACATAGTGTTTGTAATAACAAGCTGTCGAAGAAGCAACTCGTACTGTTTGCTTACATATTTTGCATTGTTCAAGGCTTGCATCAGGGAGTATGCAAACCGTTTATAGTAGCCGGATATCAAGTGGGTTTGATTCGCCCTGATGTTATGAAGTACTTGATTAGATTCCCAGAGGTAAGCCTTTACTTTAATATTTTTTATTTTATAGACACAGTACTTTTTCCCTAGAATCAAAAACCTTTTCGATAATAAAACAAATAGGTAGTAGTGTTTTGGAATATTAATTAATTAAGTTCTATGTTCTCTTTAATAATGTGATAAAGACAGAAACATCAATAAATATTGGGTCAGAGGTTTGTCAATTGCATTACCCTATCACTGTAAAACTTAATTTCTCCATGAATTTATGAAGCAATTCATAATAATTATAAATATAATTAAAATAATAAGCTATCACATATCACTAATTATAATAAACAAGTTGACTAGAGTCAGTGATATATCTAGTTTTATAAGTGCTTTGGATAGATTAGGAAATATGCAATTCATTTGCAAATATTTTCTATATCTACATCCTAAATGTATTTTTGAAAAGAAATATGCAATCCGACAATTACAGGTATTTCGGATCACCGGCAAGTATGTAGAATTAAATCCAGCATTCAGAGATTATAAGGAGAGGACAACAAAGATAGCTGATGTGTTGCAGAATTTGAGAAAAGAAAATGAGATATGCGCTTTAAAAGGATGGAGAGATGAGGTACAATATATGAATTCCAGATTTGATATCACTGCCATTCATAATTACACTATAAAAATAATAATTTTTAAGGAAGTGTTCATGAAAATGCACAACATATTTATTGGTATTTAGTAAATAAAGCATAAAATTATAGAGCTTGAAATGCTATAACAGGTGACAAGAATTTTGTTTTATTTGTATTACAATGGATGTTGCAATGAAATGAAATTGTTTATTCTGTAAATAGGATATTGGAATAATTTTTACACATCATATTATAAAAATAAAAAATAAGCTCATTTTCATACATTTACTCTTTACTTCATTCAAATTGTTTTACTTAGTCAAAAGCTTATTCTATTTAACCCTTTGACCGCCACGTCAAAAAAGCAAAAACGCGCCCACTGCGCCAAGCTACGAATTATTCCTTAAAATCTGTCATGTAGTTGTGACCGTGGCGTGCTGGGCATATTGGTTTGTCGTCTATACATGACTGTGGCGGTCAAAAGGTTAAAGTAACAAAATAACTTGGCTAACGCATGGTCAAGGGTAGCGTTAGAATATTTAAAATTAATGGTTATAATATTAAACTAAATAATAATTCTTTTAAATTAGAAATTTGGAAACACATCTTTTTAATAATAAAAAGTTTATTTGAATTTTTTATCTGCCTATCTGTTACCGTTTCACGCCTAAAAAGCTGAATGGATTTGGATGAAAGGCATACGGATAGGACAGCCTGGTTTAGGATATTGGATACCTTTTCCCAGTAATATGTACCTGTGGGATAATTGCCAATCTCCATGTGGGCAAAGCCGTGGGCAAAAGCTAGTGTTCAATAAATTGGGGTTGATTTTCTGTTTAAAACTAGACAAAATAATGAATCTAGAATCTACTTGGCCAATCAAAGTCTGCACTGTATTCCAAGTTTTCAATTAAATAGAAACTCCAATTTCAAATCTGAATTTTGTTCAGTTTTTGAGTTTCTGAGATTTCATTGTCAGTGGGTGGAGTACTGTACTGTTCTCATAGATAATTTGTGTTTTGGGAGATATAGTCTGACAAAATAGTTATGATTGCAGTGTTTTGGGGTCACTACACCATGCTACCCAGAGAGCCTGTTGGAAATGGACAGAAGCGCTATGTGTCTGTTTGGTATCCGGAACTATGGAGTCAGTGTCACTGGCTATGTGAACCACCCGACAAAAGGTCTTTGCATCTGGTTACAGCAGAGAAGTTTCACTAAACAAACCTGGCCTGGTAAGCAGCATTTTAATATAAAAAAATATTTGAGTTGTGATATTCTTATCAGTTCAATTAAGTTTTAGTTTATTTTGCAGTATTGACATTTTATTTTAATTTTAATTCTTTGACCTTTATAATTTGCACCTACTATGAGCAGATGTGATGTATCAGCTATTTGCATGTACCTACTGATATTTAGTAGCCTGGTGCTACTGTCGATTTTATAGCTCTAGAACATTACGTCGTTTAAACCCGTTGGTATAATCTTAGATGGTCAACTGGCTTGCCAGTTCATTAGGATGATTTGATGATTTTCAGCCGTTTCTTATATTTTGCTGAGGCATCACGTGTTTCCTCCTTAACTGTATTGACTGCAGTGGAGTTCGGCATTGGTGGCATACCATGGTACATTTGCTTTTGACCTAAGTATCTTGTTTTGTACTCTTTGTATGATATTAATATTGGAGTCTTTTGTGGTGCCTCACAACTGTATAACATTTATCTAGATTGGTCTTAATATTGTTAGATATATCAGAAGTTTGTTGTGTAATGTTAGTTTTGAATTTTGTCCCATCATCCAACACAGGTTTCTGTCTTTGATTGAAGTCTCATCATCTCTTTTGGCTTTAATGTGCCATTTCCATGTTAGGCGGCAATCAAAGTGCAATCCGAGGTATGTACTTGACACAATCACTTTGCAGAGTACTATCACTATGTTTAATCTGGCTGTTCTTTCGAAATGGTTCGCAGCTAATAACCTCTTACTTAATGCGAACAAAACAAAATATCTTAAGTTCTCATTACCAAATGTACCCCAATTTAGACCTAAAATTTACAAGGCAAAGAAACTAGATGCTATTACGGAAACTGTATTTCTAGGAATTACTCTATATTCTAAATTGCAATGGGGGGCCCACATTAGAGGTCTTTCAGGTAGATTAAGTTCAGCTGCATATGCAGTAAGAAAAATTAGGCAGTTGACCAGTGTGACCATCTTAAAATTATCGATACTGCCTTAGTTTGATCTGAAACCTGCCAAATCCTGCCAAAGACTCGATTAAAAAATGCCAAAAACCTGCCGAGTTTGTTTAGCGTTGTAATAGTAGTAGTAAAAAAATATACTTACTTTGTTTTACAATTATCATATTTTTATTATTAATTAAGTCAAATGTAAATTAAACATTCCAATTAGCCTCATATTCTTCATTTTCTATCTCATTACACATGGTTTTATTCATACGATTTGACATTTCTTTGTTTATTATTTAAGTATCTACGTCTATGACTGATTGAATGAAATAACATAATAACAACCGTAAAATTACGTAGTGAATACTCGTTTTGTGATTGTCAACTGTTTAACTACTACTGTTAATGTTCTTAGTTGAATTAGATACAAACATGACACGAGAAGTACAGAGGAATCCTTTACACAAACTTCACAGAGAATATCCCTTACGATCTGTTTTTTGGGTTGCCATTTTCGACAATTTGAGATGTCAGTATGGATTTATTTTCTACGTTGCAATACTGCCAAAAACTGCCAATTTTATAAAACGTTAACTAAACAAGCCGGAGGCTAAAATAGAAGGCAAATCCTGCCAAAAAGGCAGGAATCTGCCACATATGGACACACTGCAGTTGACTGATATAGCCACAGCTAGGTACTACAGCTGGATCCTTTGCTTATTTTCACAGTGAAATGTCTTATGGCATTCTGCTGTGGGGATCGGCAGCTGACGTAGATTCAATTTTCATTTTACAAAAGAGGGCAATCCGCGCGATCTATAGAATCGGTCCTCGTGAGTTCCTTAGAAACAAATTCAAATAAATTATTGTACTAACTCTGGCTTCTCTCTAAATAAAGTATTTTGTATGTTCGCAAAAACTTAGGACTTCAAAATAAGAAGTGATTTCCATAATATACATGAATCAATCAATCAATCAACTCAGCCTATAACAGCCTACTGCTGCTGGAAATATGCTTCTCCTAGGCTGCGCCACAACACCCTGTCTTCCGCCTTCCGCATCCAGTCTGTCCCAGCCACCTTTTAAGATCGTCGGTCCATCTAGCTGGGGGGCGTCCCACACTACGCTTGCCGACACGCGGTTTCCACTCCAGGACTCGTCTGCTCCACCGGCCATCGGTCCTTCGACACACATGGCCAGCCCACTGCCACTTCAGCTTGCTGACTGTGCAGGCTATGTCGGTAACTCCGGTTCTCTTCCGGATAACTTCATTTCTGATCTTATCCTTCAAAGATACTCCGAGCATAGCCCGCTCCATGGCGCGCTGAGTGACCTTGAATTTGTGGACCAGCCCGACTGTCAGTGTCCACGTTTCGGCACCGTATGTCATAACGGGCAGGACGTACTCTACTGGTTGAAGACCTTGATCTTCAAACACTGCGGGATTGGTGACGAGAAGACTTGACGAAGTTTTCCAAACGCTGCCTAACCCAAAAGGATCCTCCTGTCGGCTTCTTTCTCAAAGTTGTGTCTACTGAGCTGGATAACTTGTCCTAGGTAGACGTACTTCTTCACAACTTCGAGAAGCGACCCTTCGATGTGGATTGGATTCGGCAAGACGTGCGAATTGTACATGACTTTCGTCTTGTCGAAATTCATGCCGAGGCCAACCCGCCGAGAGGCTCCATTTAGGCTGTGCAGCATCTGGTCTAACTGTTCCAGCGTCTCTGCCATTATGACGATGTCATCAGCAAAACGAAGGTGTAAGATGTATTCGCCGTTTACATTGATACCCTGTCCAGCCCAGTCCAGCGTCTTAAACACGTCCTCCAACGCATTGGTGAAAAGTTTCGGGGATATCACATCCTCTTGTCTCACCCCCCTGAGCAGTTGAATAGGGCTTGTTTTATCCTGGATTTGGACACTCATCGTTGCAGCGTCATACAAACACCACAACACTTCGATGTAACGCCAGTCAAATCAGAGAGGCCAGAACTGCCCATATTTCGACGGATTCGAAGCCTTTCTCGTAGTCCACAAGTGCCATACACAGCGGCTGGTTGTACTCTTCGGTCTTCTTACAATCTGCCGAAAAGTATGGATGTGGTCCACGGCACTGAAGAATTTTCGAGATACGGCTTGTTCTGGTGGCTGGAACTCGTCAAGTCTCCTGGCGGACGGTTGACGGGTTGTCACGGTTCGTGACAACCCTCTAGAACAGCTTATAAACGTGGCTCAGAAGTGAGATGGGTCTATAGTTCTTCAGCAAGGTTTTGTCACCTTGTTTGAAGAACAGAACCACCGCACCTCTGCTCTACGCCTCCGGGGTTGTGCCTTCTTGGATGACGGAGTTGAAGAGACTCGCTAGCTCTTTCAGGACTGCAGGGCCCGCAATATACATATATACACGTAATAAACATGAAATGGTGATACCCACATTTAGATTAACAAAAACAAGCAAATCATTTGTTATCAACAGTGTCCGCTTTTATAACAAGTTGCCAAAGTTGGTTACAGAACTTAGTGGTGGAGAGTTCAACACCCACCTCAAACGTGTCCTTATCAAAAAAGCATATTATATGATTAAAGAAACAGAAGACAGGGAAGTTTGGCAATAATTTCTCCTGCACATGTGGCTTCCCTGGTACCTCATAAACGGCATAACTATGTTTATGTCTAATAACTGCTCCCAAATTACGATGTTTATTTTTTATTATTTTTTAGATACTTTCTTGACATAATATTTTCATTATTTGACATTATATACCTACAATTTTGATTTCATACTATTTAATAGTGGCTTTTATGGACAGGATATTAATTCAGACTTGTTACAGATGTATGGCGAACATGTCATTTGGATTAAATAGGTTTTTATTTTTTAATATTGTAGATAGATTCTTTTATATTTTGTGAATGTTATGTTGTTATATTTTGTGTTTATATGTTGTAGGCGTAGATTTGTAGACCTTTTCATTTTTTGTTAAGTATCTGGTACTTCTTGACAGGCCTACACTGTCCTCCCATACCTAATTATTTTTAAAAGAGTAACCGTGGAGTTTCTTGCCGCCTCTTTTCCATAAGAAACGACCAATTGGAACCGTGCTAGGTAGATAGAAGCTAGGTAGAAGCTAGGTAGCTTCTGACGTTTCTTATGTGCCCATGTAGGTTTATGTGAAATAAAATATTGAGATTATAAAAAATAAATAAAATAAAATACATTTATTTCGAGCAACTTTAACTCATATGTGGAGTACACACAAATACAGACAACACACAAAGGATAATAAAACAAAAATATAATAAAGGGGCAACACCTAACCGGCCTTACTGACGCCAACATGCCTATCACAGCAGTGCCGTATGTATGGGCAGTCCATCCGGTCCACGATCATCGCCAGGACAGCATTGGGGCTGCCCCACACCCTACGCACAAACGCGCCCCGCTTGCGCATGGTGGCATAAACATACCTGAGGCGCTGCAGTAGCGAGGCAGCAGTACTGCCCTGAGCGCGTTGTTGAACTGGACGTGGAGGGCCCCGTATGATGCACGCGTGTACCTCGCCCACAGGCTGCACGTGTAAAGGGACGTGCAGTATGCCCTGAAGAGCGTTACCTTCACCTCCTTCGAACAGCGCGCAAACTTACGTGCGAGCATGTTCGCCCGCACTGACAAGGCCCTCCGTTCCCGCTCCATGCATTGCTCAGCATTGTCCTTGAGTTCGGTCGTAACTAAATTCCCTAGGTAGGTACTTAAATTGACCCACCCTTTCGAGTGGAACACCGTTTAGAAAAACGGGTGGACAATTTTGCAATCGTTTCGTACCGGCCTCAAAGACCATGCATTGAATTTTGGTCACATTGTACTTCAGCCCATGACCAAAGGCATATTCACATGTCTGCACCAGCTTTCTGAGGCCACAGACCGACGCGCTCAGCAGCACCATGTCGTCTGCGTAACTGAGATTGTTGACACAGATTCCACCGACATGGCAGCCGACACGCTGGTTACTCAGCGCGACGATCAAGGCATTAATGTACAGGTTAAAGAGGGATGGAGAAGTCAACCCCCCCTGCCTCACCCCGCACTGTAGCTGATACGACTCCGACATTGCGCCCGCCCACTTAACGCTGTTGACCTGATGACTGTACCAGTATTTAAAAACGTTGATAAGTTTACGCGGTAGGTTTATTCCCTCGAGTTTAGCCCACAGGATGTCTTATGAGACCAGGTCAAAAGCCTTGGACAGGTCGAGGAAGCAGGCGTGCACAGGCGTCTTTCGATTCGATTTGTGTATCTGACGGTATGCTTAAGACACTGTATCGCACTCTCAGTTGACAGTCGAGGTCGAAACCCAAACTGATTGTCGTGCAGATCCAGGTACTTATCGAATTGTGTATTAAGCAAACCGTCAAAAACTTTTGCAATTATCGTTTCAAGAGAAATCGGCCTGTAGTTGGTTTTGTCGGCGACATCTACCATTTTATTTTTCACTACCGGGACTACTACGGTTTTCATGAAATCAGGTGGTAGGTATGAATGGCTCACGCTTAGTGTGTAAAACATTGACAGTACCCTATTTACATGATGATTTACATTATGATCTCATAGAAATAGGAAGTTTCTCCAGCTTTTTTAACATAGAATATTATGTTGGAGATATAGGATTGTAACAATAGGAAGAAGCTATGTGGAAGGACCTGCTTGATTTTACACAACAAGCCCTTATGCCATACCTTGTCAATGGCCTGCTATACATCCAATAATGCTGACAAGCAATATTCTTTATTCTCCAGAATCTTCCTTACAGTAGCGCAGACTCTGTGAGCCTGTTCTACTGTTGCATGATGTCTCCTAAATCCAAGCTGGTGGTCAGGGATTGCCTTACGTTCTTGTAAGATTGGTGTTAGCCGGCTCAGTAGAATCTTTTCAAATACCTTGGACATTACGGGTAACAAGCTTATTGATTGGTCTGTAGGATGATATTTCATGAAGAGGTTTCCCATATTTGTAGATCATTATAATCTGGGAGTCTTTCCAGAGGCAAATTTAATATAATTGGGAAAATATTGGAGTCTCAGCATAACATTATACAATACTGTCATGAGTACAATGCCTTTTCTTGGCAGTTCTCGTAGAATCTCCTTATTGATGAAATAAATACATAAATCCTGGTGTTATTTTCCCGTCAAGATTTCTCATTGTTTTTTACACTTCTTGTGGTGTTACCAATTTTGGAGGTGTTTTAGGAGAAATATCAGTATTTAGCACAAATGAGTTGCTGTTAGATATATCAAATCATTTATAACATTTTATTTTATTTTGATCTATTCTGTTGCAATATTGTGAAATTTTATTTTATGTAATATGGGTTTAATCTGAATTTAAAGTTTTATTATTTTTTAATTTAATTATAAATACGAGGGCTGCACTAAAAGTATCGGGAATGGAATATTTCCACTGTTCCTGTCATATTAAAATCTTTTTAATTGAAAACTCCTTGGTTTTAAAAATCGAATACCTACCATTTATTTATTTAAAAAAAGATTCTCGGTCTTGTCACAAGGGTTTGTCAAACTTGTTTAGTCGTTGAGAAAATGGAATTGACTCGAGAAAATTCAAGAGCGATGATTTATTATGACTTTCGAAGTGGTTTAACACAAAAACAGTGTGTTGACCGGATGATTTCTGCATTTGGTGATGAAGCCCCATCCAAAACCACAATTTATCGCTGGTTTGCTGAATTTCAACGTGGACGTGTCAAGCTCAGTGATGATCCCCGTCAAGGTCGTCCAAAAATTGCAGTCACCCAAGAAAACGTTGATGCTGTGCGTAAGCTGATTGAGGAAGATCGACATTTGACATACCGCGAAATTCAGGCAACTTTAGACATTGGCATGAGTCAAATACAAATAATCTTGCATGAACAATTAGGTTTAAAAAAGTTGTTTTCCCGATGGATACCGCATTCGCTCTGTGAAGAGCAAAAAGCGGCTCGCGTTACTTAGTGCGTCAGAACTCTCGAAAGATTCCACGCAGGATCCTCAAATGCAGTATACAACATCGTATCAGGTGACGAATCCTGGATATACGCGTACGAACCCGAAACAAAAAACCAATCACGAGTTTGGGTGTTCGAAAATGAGTCAAAGCCAACAAAAATTGTTCGTTCACGGAGTGTTGCAAAAAAAATGGTGGCCACGTTTGTCTCCAAAACCGGCCATGTTACGACTATTCCTCTTGAGGGACAAAGAACGGTTAATGCAGAATGGTATGCTAGCATATGTTTGCCACAGGTCGTTTCTGAACTCCGTAAAGAGAACTGCAACCGCCGCATCATCCTCCATCACGACAATGCGAGTTTTCACACCGCGCACAGAACAAAAGAGTTTTTAGAGCATGAAAACAGAATTATTGGACCATCCGCCGTACAGCCCCGACCTAAGCCCTAATGATTTCTATACTTTCCCTAAAATAAAGAATAAATTGCGTGGACAGAGATTTTCATCACCTGAAGAAGCTGTGGACGCCTACAAAACGGCCATTTTGGAGACCCCAACTTCCAAATGGAATGGTTGCTTCAATGATTGGTTCCATCGTATGGAAAAATGTGTCAAATTTCGCGGAGAATACTTCGAAAAGCAATAAATACATTTTTAAATAGTAATGGTGTGTCACTTTCTTGATTCCCGAAATTTTCAGTGCCGCCCTCGTAATTGCAGTGTGAGAGTGAATTTATGCATTTGTAATTTTGTAGGCAAGTGGGATTGCTTCGTTAGTGGTGGGCTGGCCGTTGGCTATGGCATTCTGGAGACAACTATAAAAGAGGCGGCCGAGGAGGCTTCTGTTGAAGGGGAACTAGTGAAAAAGCTGGTACCAGCTGGCTGTGTTAGGTATAATATACTTTTGACTTAGTATGAAATAAAATAAAATATTTCGTCATACATTACTAGCTGTTGTCCATAATTTCGGATCACCACATCCAGGATGAAAAGTAGCCTATGTCCTCCAAGTCTCAGTCGCCTATCTGTCAAATAAGTATCATAACATTCGATTCAGTGGTTTAAGTGTGAAATGGTAACAGGCAGACATACAGTTACTTCCACATTTATAATATTAGTATGGATGTGTTACATTTATATTTTCGTTGATAGACCATGCTTGAAGGAGTTACTTATATGTCTAATATTATGTTTTCAGTTTCTATTTCGAAAGTGAAAGGGGCTTATTTCCTAACACAGAATATGTATATGATCTTGAGTTGCCACTGGCCTTCATGCCCCAGAATGCTGATGGTGAGGTTGAGAATTTTGAATTGTTAACGGCTGAGGAGTGTGTTCAAAGAGCCCTCACGCCTGAGTTCAAGACAACGAGTGCCCCAGTACTCCTAGACTTCTTGATACGCAGAGGATATATTAATCCCGAAAATGGTGAGTTCATTATGTTAATACTATTATCCAAAACTGGAATTAGCTCAATTGTGGACATTACTTACGGAAACTTTGACCAGTAAATCAATCATTGCTTACAAATCTCGCGACTGGCTTTTTTATTTTTGCCAATCGGTCACAACTAAAACAGCGAATATTTTGACATCTAGATTTAACTGGACTGCTTGATTTTATTTTTCAAGTTAAAATTCTAACGTCGCGCTCAGAGTTAAGCTATGAAGTTTACCTCATAATAATATAATTATATTTCAGAGCCAAACTACAGAAACTTGGTGGAGTTACTCCATGTTCCTCTGCAGTCCATCTACATCTGGCCGTGCAACTCCGCACTCGCAGTCGCCTCGATGGCCACTAACGGCGATGGCGCCGACCTACATCTAGCTAACTAAACAAGTCATCTCAATTACTTTTTAATTCTCACTTATTTTTCTATTTATTCTCTTCACAGAACTTGAGTACTAAAACATGTTTTGTGTATGAAGTTTCTAGTCTTCCTATACAGCAATGTCGAAGAGAAATTATGATAAATGCTTGTACTATTTGGGGTTATTAAGCGATAACTGTGTTAGTAGTATGGGGTTTGTAGCAATAAAATAAATGTTTATCATCTTTACATTAACTTAGCTTCCATTCCAACTGTCAGTAGATAATTGAATAAGTTGTTGTACAGTAAGACGGTGAATAAGTTTCTTAGATGCAACTATCATGGTTTTTCTTAGATACTGTTTAAGTAGGTTTAGACGTTTTCCAGTGATGGCTGAACCATTACCAGTGTTTATTTGATGAAATTGTAAATATTCGTTCTAGTTTATTAAAATTTAGTATTTCAAGGCCTAATCATAATTCATTTTAATTGGCCTCATATTCAATATTCTTTGGTAAGCTTTGAGTGTTACCTAAGTCTATCTATTTAAATATAATTTGATTGTATTTTGGCACTTGTGACTAGTATATGCATTGTCGTAATATTTTTTAGTATACATTGACCAAATCTGGATGTGTTTCGTAATATTTCGTGATGTGTATTATTGAAGACATCATAGTTTAGCTAGGTATGGTTAATTTCTGTGATACTTTACCGATTTGGTATAAGGCAATATTATATTATCAGTTTGGTTTCCTGGTTATCGCAATGAGACTTGTTGTCGCATAGATTGAACGTTAACTGGTAGCGTGTTCTGAATGCTGGTTCATGAAATGTCTGAACATTATGTATTATTATTTATGTGACTTTTTTATGTAGGTTAAATTTTTTGTAAAAGTAAATTTATCGAAAGTAATAAAACTACCTATTTAATTAATGTAATATTTATTAATCATATAAATTATAGCATATTTGTATCTAGGTGCTACTTGCAGATGTAGTACGAAAAGTTAAATTGAAATTCGTTAGTCTAGTCATTCTACGTCAGATATGGCGAATATTTAACATTAATATCATATACGTACTTACTTTAGTGCCTGTTTATATATGGATTCTTTTGTCTTAATATTTAACATACACATTCAGCTGAAATTAATTTGTCACATGGAACAGTCGCATCTTACAATATGGCTTCCTAGCTTTTAAAATAGAGTTCTAGCATTTGTACATATCCTTTAAAACATCATTTCAGTCGAAAGACGTCGACTGCAGGATATAGGCCTCCCCCAAGCGTCGCGAAATTGAATGCAGTGGATTCCTGCGGCCTTCACAAGGTCATTGGACCACCTTGAGGAAGGCCTTGCAACGCTGCGCCTTCCGGTACGCGCTCGCCACTCCAGAACCATTCGGCCCCATCCGCCATCCGTTCTGCGAGCAATATGCCCACTGCCACTTAGTGTGGTAATTCTTCGAGTTATGTCGGTTCGTTCTCCTGCGGATCACTTCATTTCTGAATCGATCACGAAGGGAACTTCGCTCCTAGCCCTTTTCATTGCCATGCTTTAAAAGCGAAGAATTATATTTTTATGAGTCTTATTTTGAAAATACGTATTTTATGAGTCCATTTTTTTTTTTGCGGTTTCTGTATGCTATAATTTACATGAAACATACCAGAAGAGTGATCACAGCCTGGCATCTGGCTGAGGTAACGCTAGGAAGATCACGCAAGATTATTATTATTATTTATATTATTCACTAATTATGTTGTGGCATTTGTACTCCAATTTTTTAATGATAGTAGTTAAATTTAGAATTGCCATACTTCCCAATAACTTGTACTTATCACAAATTGAAGATTCGCACTAATGAGATTATGTATTACCGGCACGTACCTAATTAGTAAACGATTAAGAGGCCTTTCAAGTGTTTGTATAGCATTTGAAAATAATGTAGACAGATTAGAAGAGACTGAAGTTGATTTCTTATTTGTATTTTTTACAGTAAGCAATATACAGCAGGACTTTATTTAGAGGTATTAAATATTCGCAAATGTTAGAAAGGAGTAGATGTTTGTAGTGATTGACAAGTTAATATTGGGTAAATGCTAGTGATATTCAGTTGTCATTACATTTTATACATTTTTATAAATCCGCTATTGGCGAAAGATTTTGTATCGATATTATGTAATACATACTTAAATTATGAATGTAATCGTTTATATTTGCGATAGTAATAATTTAGCGTTTTCCTAAAAAATAAAGTTTTGAAACATAAATAACTTTTAATTTATAAGTATCAAGTTATAGGATTATTCCACCTTGTTAGCCTGATTCGCGGTGGCGTAGCTAGCATGGGTGCCACCCGGTGCGCATAATTGTGGTGTCGCCCAAGAATAAAAGAATAATCGCGTGTCGAACCACGCACAATGAAGGGTTCCATAGTTAGGAAGAATTTATCCAAAGAACAAACTTAATATTGTACAGGTCTCCCAAAGTGCTAATGCACTTGCACATAGAAATTTTCGTCACTGTCCGGCAACGGTCGTGTTCCCCGAGCGTCGGAAGACGATATGTGTATAGAGTGGTTAAGTGCATTTTCTTCGTGCATAATTTAGTAGAATTATGTGTTTTGTGCTAAAAGAGATAAATATTCGATTTATTCGATAATTCCATGTAAGTAAATAGCGAGGAAAACCACACGATTGCGAATATGCTACAATCATTGTTGGATTGATTTACTTCGAAAATTTTATAGTACTTTTCAAGTGTCTTACTGAAGCTGGTGTATAAATTTGGTGTGCATTTAACTTGAGCTCTCGGCGGAGTGGTGGGGGTTTATGTGCTCGTCGTATTGTCTTAGGAGTAAGGTCCAAAATCGCTTAAAGTAATTAAGGATCAGAGCTAAAGATTAATGCCGGCATTTATAATGATGGAAGAAAAGAAGGTTTAAATAAAACAAGGTTTATATTAGAAGAAGAAAAAAGGGTTTTCAAACACAGGTTTACCTACATTAAAATCTTAGAAATCTAATCATCAAAATCTCAGTTCAAAAGCACTGATCATTCCAGAATAATATTACAATTACAAAAAAATTATCAGAATGAGGGAGGATCTCTATTCCTGAAATCGTAGGTTCATCAGAACTTTCGTTATGCTCTTGTTCATTTACACTTTCCCCACTGCTATCACTTGTGTAAATAATCATTTCATCGGAAAAACTATCGATTCTTGGGTCAAAGTTTCTATATTCATCTTCGCATTTAACAGCATGATCACAAACTTTTTTCCATTCTTCTGGTCCTATATTATTGATTTTTTCTAATACGAGCCCCGATGCAAAATAGTTCGTCTAGTATGGAAAGTAGTGCAAAGCGTAAAATATAGAAAGTAAATATTGGTAAAATAATTAAGAACGTTTAATAAAAAGTAAAGCCAAGTCCCCACTAGGAACATTTTGTCGAGCGACATGTGTCCCCGGTAACAATGTCGCGGCGATGTCACCGAGGCCACATGTCGCTCGACAAATGTTCCTAGTGGGGACGAGGCTTAAACCACAATTTGAGGAACATTTTAAAGTTTATAACTGAAATTCTTTCATGACTACATAACAAAAAAAAATATTCTAAAAAACAACGCAAAAGTATTCGTCTACCCTTGTCACTCACGCAAAATAGTTCGTCTACCACTTTAACCAATTAGTTGTGTCGCCTTTGCTCTCAATGACAGCTTTAATGCGAAGAGGCATGGTTGCAACCAGCGCTGCACACTTCTCAGGCGTAATTGACTCCCAGACAGCCAAGAGTTTAGCCTTTAAGTCGCTCTTCGATCTTGATGGATTTTACTGAGAACTTTTTTTCATTTTCCACCATAGGGTTTCGATCGGCGACAAGTCCGGGCTGTTAGATGGCCATTCGATTGTAGGGATGCTTTTCGCCAGTAGCCTCGTCTTTGTTGTCCTTGCAGTATGGCAGGAAGCACCATCCTGTTGAAAAATGAAGGAATCTTGATGCTTAAGTGACGGAATAGAGGGCAGTAAATTCTCTTCCAAAAGGTTTTGCTACCTTGCTGCATTGATAGAACCATCCACAAACTGCATACCACCAACACCTTGTGCAGACATGCAGCCCCATATCATAAGAGACGCCAGAAACTTCAGTTTGCATTTGAGACTATCAGTGTGAAATGCTTCATTTTTGTTCCGAATCACTTTTTTCCTTTCATCGCCGACTGTCACTTCAAATTTGGACTCGTCACTCCAAATGATACTACCCCACTGATCGGAAGTCCAACTTAAATGATCACGAGCAAACTTCAACCTCTTTTTCTTTTGTACAGCAGGTAACAGTGGTTTCTCCTTAGCGGTGTAAAATCCGTAACCCATTCTTTTTAGGACTCTTTTGCAAGTATTAACTGAGAAGTCTTTGTGAATCATGTCCTTCCATTGCACCATGAGTTCTCCAGCTCGAGCACGACGATTATTTTTGATAATTTTCTTCAGGATTCTGTTTTCTACTGCACTTGTGATGCGTGGTCGACCAGTTTTCTTCAAACAAGAAGTCGTTCTATCCTTTTATAGCCTCGTAAGGCCCAACCCAAATTTAGGTCGATATATATTTTTATGATTAGATATATAATTTAAATGATTTTAAATAGTGTCTCGGGCCGGAGTGTCAAAATTTTTTTGTCATTAAATTAGGTCGTTGGGCCTTACGAGGATAGTGGTGAATTATCATTCAACTAGATTAGACTGTAGACCTGGGAAGTATCAAGTCTATAGATATTTGGTAACTTGATTTGCCAGCATCGACCCCACAAACTATTCGCTTTCGAAGCTCTTCACACACGAGTTTGCCACGACCCATTGTTATTTGAAAACTAATGAAAAAAACTGAAATTTTCAGAATTTATACTATCTCACTTGACAAATGACACAGAATTACTTTTACAAATTTAAATTATGCAACATAATTGAACACAGAAGGAATAATCTTATTTAACTCACCGATAGACGAACTCCTTTGCATCGATTAACAATTAGACGAACTATTCTGCTTATAACTTCTTCGAATTTAAAACAGGATATGTATAAATTTAAAAAGCTAAAATAGTTTATTGGTTCATAATTAATAAATGGCATAAGTAACGCGACATGTGATAGTAGAACAGCTTAATATTTTATATAGAAATACAAAAATAATGAAGTTAGAAAAAATCACAGAGAAAATTTCACACTAGACGAACTATTTTGCATCGGGGCTCGTATAGCATCTTTAACTGACGTGACAGTCATTGCAATATTTTTTTGGCTACGTGTTGCTTTATTTGGGACCAAATATTTTCAATGGGGTTAAACTCGGGATGATATGGTGGCAATTGTATAATTGTATGCCCATGTTCCTCCATTATACGGTCAGTCAGAGTAGAAACATTTATGTAACATTAGAGCCCCTGGGACGAAGCCTTTTTCATTGCTTGCGTGTACAATAATTATTCGCTCTCCTTACGAAATGGGTTGTTTGATACCTTTTTTGCTGCTATCTTGCCAAGTTTTACCCTTAGTATGTGATGTATGCACGTATGACTCGTCCATAAACACTATTTTTCTACCAGAACTCCTCAGCTGTTGTATTTCTCTGAGATATTTGATCCTTTTTAAACGTATATCATGCTTTTCCATAAGTAACCGTCTGTTATTATCAGTTTTCAGAAACCTAAACCCCATTTCATTCAAGATCAGCCTTAAAGTCTCTGCACAGCCTTTGAAATTAATAGCTTCGTTCAACTTTTTTCTCAAATTATTTACAGTTGGGAGTTCTTTGAGCGTCAACCGAAAATTGTATATCATATTACGAATAACACAGTAGTCGAAATCATCAAGTCCCAGCCGAAATCTACTTTTAGGTTTTCCTTTTATCGGTGAGGAAAATTTCATTGATTAATTCTGTTTTTTTTTTTCGTTTTATCTTAAACGAAAAAAAAAAACAGAATTAACTCAAAGTTTGTCGTGAAATTCCTGTAGCTTTTGTAACACGGTCCTGATTTTTTTTTAAATAACCATCGTGTTCTCTTTTGAAAACATTGGCTTCGTTTATGAAATAAAGGTACTCATAAAATACCATTTGCCGTGCTTGACGTTTAAATTTATCCATTCTGGAAGAATTCGTCTGAAAGAAAATGGTATGGGCAGAGTTAGGCATATTTTTATTTATTTGTTGTATTATTGCATTATTTACTAATATACTTTATAATATTATTTATTCCTATATCTATTTGTTTATTTATGCATGTGTATCTTTCTATTAAATTTATATAAACCTAGATCTGATTTTTAAAATGTTTTTTTCTAGTAGGTACTTAATATGTATTTAACGTAGGAATTTTTAATTTTTAAATATTAAAAAAAACGTGAAAGATGTTGGTATATTTACCTAATTTACAAAATAAACTATTTAAATTTGAATAAGATAATTAAAGTTGAAATTAAATTCACCTTTGAAAACAAAACCAAGAAGGGTGTGTAATAGGACAGGACGTAAGTCGCAAAATTTTTGCATCTGGTAAGTCCCTGAGACGATTGCGGAAGTTTCTTCCAACTGCCACTAAAACTGCGCTTGCACAATCCCTTTTACTTCCCATCCTTGACTACGCTGATGTCAGTTATCTCGATCTCACTGAGGCACAACTAGATAAACTTGCGACTTCAAAACTTTTGCATAAGATTTATATTTGGCTTGCGCAAGACTGTATGATCACATTTCTGAATTTCGTACAAAACTCAAGTGGCTTCCGATACGTCTTCGCCGGAATGCTCATATCTTATTTCAGCTATACAGTATTCTGTTCAATCCTACAACCCTCTCTTATCTTAAAGAACGTTTCAAGTTCCTTCATGACACACATAATAAGGCGTGCTCAAACTTTGTCCACTTTGAAAATTCAGGTAAAAAAACACTTTCTCTCTCCTTAAACATCATCATTACTTATTATTATGTTTGTGGCATACACATAATATATATGTATAGGTATGTATAATATATGTTATGTGTAGTATATGTATATGTATTTATTGTAAGTATATGTAACTGGTACACCACTGACTACCTGCAGTATTGTCTCTCCTCCCCCCCTTTAATCCATCCAAAGGTTGTCTGTAAAAGATCGCTTTTAGCGATAAGACCGCCCATTGTGTCACCCTTTGTAAAATTTCAACATTTGTATCTGTAATTTTTATGGTGTACATAATAAAGAGTATTCTATTCTATTCTCTAATAGCAGCTCTATATAATTCCACACAGAGAGAACACGTGCAGTCACCACCAATATATAAAGACGACTGACGGACCTTTGACTGACCGGCGACCGCCAGAATTGTTTTCGATTGTGTTCCAATTTTTGTTTACGTCAAATCTATTTTGAACATCTTCCATTTGTCCCAGTGTCTTGAAATTCTTCGTAAAAAAGTACATTTTCTCATTCTGTTATGAAATTAAACATCAACATTTGAAGGTTCAATCATTTGGAGAAATTTGACAGTTGGTGGTAACATGATGTGCTGGCGACTATATTTAAGTACCTACACCTCTGATGACAATACAGTTAGGATGACCTGACGCCGCCGCCGCCCCCTATATTTAAGCGCCGCCCGGGGCCACGGCCCCTTCTGCCCCCCCCCCCCCCCCCACGCTACGGTACTGATATAGGGTCGTGCGTTTAGGGCAGCCGATCAAATTAGTAAAAAAAAAATCGATCGTTACGAAAAACTCGAGCGCGTCAGATTAAAGCAAGGTGAGTTATTTACATGCAGTGTGCATTTCAATAATCTGACGATTTGCTTGTAACATAAGGAAATAGGAGAGTCACAAAGTTGCAAAAAAAAACGTAAGCTGGACATTCTCCAGCGCGGTTAATTTTCTTTTTATTTTGAAGGATCACGGGAATAATACAAATCTGCCGATTTCCACAAGCCGAAGTAGTTAAAATCATCAATAAAATGTGCTGCGTGCAGCTGCTGAGAACTGTCTTTCGAACAAAAAAGACAAAAAAAATCTTGAACATAATTGAATGAATTAAAAAAAAAAGTTGATAAAATATGTAAGTATGTGCATTTTCTGAAATTATTTTTCTTAATGATTTATTTGTGTATTTATAACATAAATTTTGTTCACACTTATTTAATAAATCATTTATAATGTTATTTGATTTGTCTGGGAGCGAATTATGTTTTATTTAAAAAAAAACATTATAAACTATTTCTTACATGAAAGATATTTTTAAAATACCTGAAAGTAAGTATATTTTTTGAGCTATAATTTCTGTCTCATGTTATTATTTATCAGATTTCTTATGAGTAAAATATTTTTAGAGTAGTATCAAATAACTGAGCAAGACTTCGAGGTTGCATTAGATCAGTTTCGCGCCGATGAGCCCTAATGAGAATTTATTATAGCCCTAATGAGAATTTATAATGCTTCATTTACGAAAGCCGTGAAGTTTCATTGGCGGTCAAGTATTTCTTTGTGACTATTTTTTTTTCATTTTTGAAAACGTTCACGCTCCCCCACCAGTGAAAGGGTCATCATCATTCTCCTGCCCTTATCCCAATTTATTAGTGGTCGGCGCAACATGTCGCTTTCTTTCATACTTCTCTATTAGTTGTCATCTCGGTAGTCACCCCCTTTCTAGCCATATCATCTTCCACCAGTGAAAGGGTAACATCATATAAACTTTTTTTCTTTCTAGCATCTAATCTTCACAATCAAAAAGGTCCCCACGGCGCTCGAGTACCTAAATCCCCATTTAGCCTCTTGGGCTGCCCTACTATAAAACCTAGTTTTCTTTTTAACTTCGTTATTGTATGATTATACTACTGCCGCGAATTTTATCACATATCTACATCATATAAACTTGTTTTCTTTCTAGCATCTAATCTTCACAATCCAAAAGGTCCCCCCGGCGCTCGAGTAAATCCCCATTTAGCCTCTTGGGCTCCCCTACTAAAAGAAGAAAAAGCCTAGTTTTCCTTTTAACTTCGTTTTATGTATACCTATACTACTGCCGGGAATTTTATCACATATCCAAACGACATTTGACTCCAAAAAATATTTGCACTTTAAAGCTTATACGCAAACGGATCGCTGAATCTAAAAATGGTTTTGACAAACCAGCAATATTTTAAACTGCCTATCCAACGATATGACACACCATGAGATAGATTAGAAAAAAATATATCACCCCATTTTACATGCAAGCGAGGTACCATACAATATTTTTTTTAAAGGTTTTATCTTGGCACTCTGTTATATATATATATATATATATATATATATATATATATATATATATATATATATATATATATGATTAATATATGTAGGTATACCCATGCGAAATCAGTCTCTGAGCTAAGCCGCGGATAGACAGACAGACAGACGGAAATGGCGAAACTATAAAGGGTTCGTCCCCGACCGGTCGAGCCATAGAACCACGAAAACAAAAACAACAGTGTGTACACTAAAAAAAAAAACCGTGGTCTCATGTGTGTTCAGACTGTTCAGTGTGAACAATTTCTTGTTAACATTATTAATTTAATTTAATACGTTCATTTATAAATTAATTATGACAATCGATTAATTAAATTATATAGTTTAGATTACTTGGATAAAATGGCTTCAAGCCTAAGTGATGTATCGTTGAAAAACGTGATAGTTAGCTTAATATTTTTTTCACGGTCGGGTGTCACCGCCAGTCAGGTGGTACCCGGTGCGGACCGCCCCCGACGCTAGGGGGGGCTCTAGCTACGCCACTGCTGATTCAATTCCTATATATTATTTGTGACCTAACCCCATCTTTATATATTATAAAGCAAGGTCCTCCCGCCGCGTCTGTCTGTCTGTCTGAACGCGATAAACTCAAAAACTATCTAACGGATTTTTAAACGCTTTTCACCAATGGACGGAATGATTCATGAGGAAGGTTTATGTTCTACAGCATTGTATATCTTAACCCTTAAATGCATACGGTATCAAAAATGATACCTAAAGTTTGAATTAGGTTATGGTCTGAAATTTAATGTAAAGCTAGTTTGCTTTTAAAATATTTTTGTATATTGATTCATTTCTAAACGAAAAAAAGTGTAAAAACTTGGATTCATATAGTATAGTCTATGGTTTTCTGCCATTTTCAAAAGTTAGTGAACGTTCGTAGTACAGGTATTCCCGCGTGATTTTGTTTTTGTTGTGGCTTTCTGTTTTAGAGACTTTTCGTCCAACAAAAATTGTTCTGACCATCGTAAGTATAAAATTCATATTATCGAGTACGCGTATTTACTTTATTTGTCGGCTTTCATACTCTAATTTGCTATTTTTGTGAGGTATCAAAATTGATACTTCATGCATTGGCGCCAAAAAAAATTCAAGAATTACTTACTTGCCTGAATGTCGTATTATATTTGTTTTTGGCTTCAATTGCATAAAATATCGCATATTCTTGGTTTTGGGTGATTGCTACAACTGCTTGATGCTTTTATTTACAGATTATGGCTAAGCGATTAGCAGAACGTGACATTGAGGGATATTTGCGGCAACTGGAAAGTGGAGAACTGTCTGATGACAATTTTGAGGAAGATGAAGACGAAATTGGATATTATGCTGATCGTAATGATATTTTAGCTGATTTAGAAGGCAGCTCAGATCATGTAGATGGTGATCCTGATCATGTAGATGGTGATCCGCCAATATTATTTGACGATGAAAATGGCAGTTTAGTTTCAAATGAGGAGGTTGAACCGCCACCGCTCCCATCGACTTCTTCAGTAAGTGTTACTGGAAATATAACCACTCGTAACCTAGTTTGGAAACGGAAAAATTTAAACCTTGTTGAAGAAGCATTAGCATTCAAAGGAAATATAACTTACCCACAGAATATTATGGAACTTTCCACCCCATACCAATTTTTTTCTTATTTCTTTGAAGATTATTTGCTCGAACAAATAGTAAATGAATCCAACAAGTATGCAATACAGATAAATGCTAACTTCACCGATACTATTACCGTCTTGGAGCTTCGTAAATTTTTAGGCATACTTATCTATTCTTCTGTCTACCATTTCCCAAGTGTGCGATCGTATTGGTCAGCAAAAGCTAGATTTGCACCTATCGCAGATACTATGACTGTAAATCGCTTTGAAAAAATTCGCCAAATTTTCCATATGAACGATAACGTACATCACCTTCCCGTTAGTCATCCTAATCACGACAGATTGCACAAGATCAGACCTGTAATCGATTATCTGAACAAAAGATTTGTGAGTGTTCCTTTTGAGCATAGACTGTCTCTAGATGAACAAATGTGTGCAACCAAGATTTCACACTTTATGAAGCAATACTTACCCCATAAGTGGGGTTTCAAATTTTTTGTCTTATGTTGCTTGATGGGTTACGCGTACAGGTTTGAGATCTATTCAGGGGCACAAACTATTGAAAGATTACAAAATGAACCTGATTTAGGTGCCGTGTCCAACACAGTCATCCGTTTGTTGCGATCTGTTCCTCGAAAAGTAAATCATATCGTGTATTTCGATAACTTTTATACAAATTGTGCTCTACTCTATTATCTTTGGGGAGAAGGAATCTACTGCTTGGGTACTGTGCAAAGAAATAGACTAGGAAAGACCTGCAAGTTGCCAGAAAAAAAAGACGTAATGAAAGCTGATGTTCCCAGAGGGTCATACTGTGAAAATGTTACTCATTATAATGGATTAGACCTGGCAGCTACTAGTTGGAAAGACAACAAGCAGGTCTTATTGCTTTCGACGTATGTAGGAGCAGAACCAGTAGAAACTATCAAACGGT
Source organism: Atethmia centrago (assembly GCA_905333075.3). NCBI lineage: Eukaryota > Metazoa > Arthropoda > Insecta > Lepidoptera > Noctuidae > Atethmia > Atethmia centrago. Next base: position 19,318,889 of record HG995374.1, on the reverse strand, counting down.
TTGACAAAAAGCAAAAAGCTACTATTGAAATTCCTTGCCCTAGAGTCGTGAAAGAGTACAATGCTCATATGGGCGGCGTCGACCTAATGGACAGCTACTTAGGTCGGTACCGCATCAGAATGAAGTCTCGCAAATGGACGACACGAATGTTTTATCATCTGTTAGACATGACGGTCATCAACGCGTGGGTGCTCTATAAAAAAGTACTGACCAAAAAAGGAGAGAATCCGAAACAAATAATGAATTTAGCTAACTTTAGAACAGATCTAGCAGAATCTCTATGTAAGTACCAAAGTTATAATCATGATAACAAACGTGGTCGGCCAAGTTCTAGTCGCTTAGAAGAAGTAACCGTCAAGAAAGCAAGAACATCTCGAGCGCATGAACAAGCAATGCCAACAAGAGACGTCCGTTTTGACAATGTAGGCCATGAAAGAGAATATTATAATAAGAGAAATAAGTGTAAATATAATAACTGTCGGAAGCTTACATCTGTAATGTGTTCAAAATGTAAGGTGTCTTTGTGTGACAACAGAAACAATAATTGTTTCTATTTATTTCATAAAAATTAAAACCAACATTTTTTTTGGGCTAAATACATGGAGTATCAAAAATGATACTTGAAGTTTTATTAGAAATAAATATATTAAAAGTTGGAAAATATTTTTTTAATTATTTTTCCCGAGTTTTGTACCCCTAATTCTATTATATATATTTTTTTCAGAATATTTAAAAATTTCATGCATTTAAGGGTTAAAAAGCCCAATAAAATCGTCCGCGATATCATATGTCTATCTTCAAAGGTTGACCCACAGTAACCATTTTTATATATATAGTAAAAATTAATGGTTATTTCCGAAGCTATATTGACCGGTGTTTTATTAATCCTTTTCTCATAAAATATGTTATTTAAATTGGGCATATAATTTAGATTAAAATATGCCTTGACATCATATTACTCATATTGCTACTTTTAAAGATATCACATATTCAAAATTACGCGCAACAAAATAATTATGGTTGACGGCGGCGGGCGCAGTGCTAGGAGTCAATGACCTTTTCCTCTGCTGTTGCTACGACAGAATAAACGGTTGAACGGAAATGAATGAAATTTAGCACACAGATAGTTAATTACCTCGACTAAAACATAGGATAAATGAATCCCGGTGGTAGTACATTTCCGTAGGATAATTTCCATCCTCCACGCGGGCGAAGCCGCGAGCGAATCTCTATGGTTGGCAAGTTTAGGTATATGGGAGTTGATCCAAGAACGACTACGATTATGACCATTAAGACATCATCATCTGCCTAGCCTTTTCCCAAATATGTTGCGGTCGACTTCCAGTCTAACCGGATGACCATTAAGTTATATGCCTAATGAAAGGGTACTAAGGGGTCTTCAAGTTTGCAGAAGGGCATTAAAATCTATCTGAGTGATTTTAAGTAATAGTCGAATGAAGATTATTTTTTATGCTGCCATAAATCGTTTCCTTGAATTCCTACATTTTCAAATCGTCTGAACAATATAGAGATGATACAGCACCTAGACTTAGACCTTTTTGTTTTGTGCAATAGGACGCTACTGAATGCAAATAAAATCGATATCTGAGTATCCGCACTCCTCCCAAATATCGAATTGACAAAAATGGCCGCCATTACGAACTTTGTAAAGTAATGTGCGTTTTAACCTACTAACCGAATGTTGAATAAATATTTTTATCTACAAACACCTAAATAACTTTACTCAAACAAACCGTTTTTTTAAATTCCTGGTTGGAAAATCCTCATAGACGTCATCCGTCCGGATGGAGGGGTCTGTCAGACCCGCCCCTCTTAGGGTGCGGTTCCACTGACGCGGAGCTGGGCGGAGAGGAGAGGAGCGGACCGTGAGTTGGCCAATCACAGTGCTCAAAATCTCCACTCCGCAGATTTCGAGCACTGTGGGTGGCCAATTCACGGTCTGCTCCTCTCCACTCCGCCCAGCTCCACTTTAGTGGAACCGCACGCTTACTGACTAAAAACCATCCCGGTGTTCCCTTCCGACACTTGCACCGGGGATTCTGGGTTCTTGTGCGACTTTCACGAGCCCCGGCTGGTCCGCCCTTGCACCTCAGGTCCCAGGGGGGACTGAGGTGTAAGACACTACGCGCCGCCGCCTCGGGTCTTGCTGTATGAACGTCGACGTCTCCGAGTCCACCGTGGGATCCAGACCTGTTTACGAAGGCTGAAGAGGGCGTTGTCCGCCCTTCGCCGAAGCCCGGTCCGCCTTCTGCGGGTATAGATAACCAGAAACGTTGGTTCATGCGCGTTTTACTTAACTGTTTCACCTTGACGCTCTGGTTTTGTCTCAATAAAACACTTGTTCGGGTCTACATGATTCGAATTCGACACAGCCTGGCGACAACATACGTGATTTTGCCGCGAACAAGTGTGTAGGAATTCCATACATTTTGTATTTTTACTGGGTCACTCATTACTCATTATGGTATTAAATGAATTACTGCCTCCAATACAAGTAAAACTTTATTTCAAATACGTTTATATCGACACAATTGCTATGAATACAGGTGTATTAAAAATACGAATTAACGTATGATTAGTAAAGAAATAACAATGTTACAACAAAAATGTTATCGTCATTGTTGACGAACATTATAGTCTAAAAACGCCAACTCATTCTATAAAGCAACAAATATTTCAACAAACACTGCTTACGCTGACATTACGCAATGCTTGTTTTTACAAATATTAGTTTTAAAATGTATTTATTATGTTTGTCAGCAACTATTTCAATCATAAATAAACATAACATCAATTCTATTGTTGAACTGATAAATCTGAGGTGATTTAAAGTTATTGACTTAATAAAAAAATCTTAAGTGAACAAGCTGGCTGCGACCAAAGCGAATAGCTATCGCTAGTAGTCATCTCCGCGTGATATAATTTCTTTGCAAGTAGGTCTTAGAAGGATTGTGTGCTCGAACTGAGCCGTATAGCAGCCCTTGATGTCACATAGCGGAGGGTAGGCATCCACTACGCCTTTGTCGCACAAGTCCTTGAGCGCCATGGCGTAACGAGAGGCGCCCGCACGTTCGAGCCATCGCTTGCAAAATGCGAGAGTTCCGAAATTTTTGTTGATTAAGTTCAGCAGCTGTTTTGATGACTGCAGCCTGAAATTGAAATATTTTTGACGATAAAATAATGCATAACAAAATAATGATCAATTTAAAAGTTTAATATGAACAATAATTACCTCAGCGGAACAAATTGTTGGTCGAAGTTTTTCATATAATGAGAACATTCCATATCGTCATGAACTTGGCCACGTCCGGTTGAACCAAACGTTTCAATAGCATAAAACTCATTTTCTTCCATGCGTGTTGTTTCTCCACCCTTCACAATAGGAACAGTTTTTCCAGCATGGATCCCTAAAAGGCGAGATGTTTACGATTAGAAACACAATTTAATAAGAACCACGAATTGTATGTGTAAACAATAACATTATTATTTTAAAACTTACTGTAGGGTCCAATAGAATGTCCATTGAGGTTGCGTATAGGTTTCACCTGATACACTTGACCATCAATTTCCACTTCATGTGATTCCATAACCTGGAACAAAGATAAATTGTTTGTAGCATTGTGATTGACTGATTACACAAAGTCTAATTACATTAGATGCCGAAAATTATTTCATTTGAATCACGTGTGTGAAGTTTCACACACGTGATTCAAATGAAATAATTTTTTTAACTCATAAATTCAAGTAACTAAACTACCGGGCTTATGTCCGGCAGTTGAAAATTTTTTTTTGGTTATCAATCTGATTGATGAAGTTTCAGAAGTCAATTTAAATTGAACTTGTGGAATTGGTTTTCAAAGAGCTTCTACATCTAGATGTATGTTTTGGTACATTTGATTCGTTAACCTATTGACCGCCACCTCAAACACGCAAAAACGTGCCCTCGGCGCCAAGCTATGAATTATTCCTTAAAACCTGTCATGTAGTAGTGACCGTGGCGTGCTAGGCACATTTTGGTCTGTCATCTAAACATGACTGTGGCAGTCAAAAGGTTAATAAGGAAAGTGTAAGTACCTCTTGTACGGCAGCACCGACGTCACACAGCCTGACATCGACCCCGGAAGCCTTGATCCCGGCCTCAGTGGCCTCCTGCACTCCTTTGACCAGAGGATCGTAACGCGGGTTGAAGGTCAAAGTAAATGCACAGTCGATGATGCGCCCATTGATGTGAGTACCAAAGTCTATCTTCACGACATCGTCATATTCCAGGACTGTCGTGTCACCTATATTAAAAAATCGAAAATGTTAGGAAATGATTATGCACAAAGGTGGGTTGAGGTTAGAAGATTATTAGAATCTAGGAAGTTACTGAGGCATTAGACGCATTGGAGCTTTACATTGTTAAACTACAGGAATTATTAGATGATAGTAAAGTCAGCTTTTTTATTCCTCAGCTCCATACCGTATAGATTTATGCTACACCTTGGTTTTGCTTATAAAACCAAAATAATTCTTACCAGTATTTGGGGTGTAATGAGCAGCACATTGATTACGGCTGCAACCAGTGGGGAAAGCCAGTCCTGCCTTAAGTCCATCTTCACCAATCAGACGTCTTGCAGTTGATTCCAGTTCTTCACAAATTTGAATCATAGTCATGCCTGGTTTGATCCAGTCACGCATGTATTTACGTGTCTGAAATTACAATTGGTATACAGATGGGTCAGATTATTTGTTTTGCAATAAAATTCAATGAAGATCAAGGACAATACGATGAAACATTGTCATTGTGATTTATTTGCTGTTTGGCACTAAATTCAATGGACACATGAAAAGATAACAAAATCAAGTTTAGTATTGATTTTGTTATCTTTTCATTGTGGCAGTAAAAAGAAATAATAAAATTCCTTTTTAGCTTTCTCTAAGTATTTTGAAATGGATTTCCTAAACCACTCTTTACGTTACGACGTGTCGATAAGGCGTGCTCAATCTTTGTCCATTTTTTAAATTCAGGTAAAAATATCCCGATATTCCTTCTTCCTCCGACTTGCGCGGGTAAAACCGCGGTGCGCAGCTAGTCATTACATATATTTCCTTGCTATTGTTTCATGTTTACTATAGTACACATATATTTCTATACTTATCTATACAACTTGTTTTTTTGATATCCCATCTCTGGGGTTATATTCTTTAAGTAAAAATAATACAAAAAGTCCTAGAATATGTGGTCCAAAAATGCATAGTTTCGAAGATATCATAATACTAACACACTCTCGATGTGTGTCAGTATCTAAGTTTCATTGATAAATACGACCAATTAATTTTCATTTAAAGCAAATTTAAAGCTAAGAAAATGCGACGTTGTCATGTTTAACGTAAGAGTGTTTTACATTAATAAAATAAAATTCATTTATTTATTAATATTATTTATATATTATTATTATTAATCGTGACTGTCGAATTATTTTGTATAAAAAATGAAAACAAAAAAAATATGATATGGTCTCATTCATAACCTAGAGTTATGGGATATAAAAAAAACACCTTGTATATGTATTTGTGCTCTATGTATGTATTTATAGTATATGTAAATGGTATACCACTGACTACCTGCAGTATTCTCTCCTTCTCCCTTTAATCCATCCAAAAGTTGTCAGAAAAAGATTGCTTTTACAGATAGGACCGCCCATTGTGTCACCCTATGTAAAATTTCTACATTTATATCTGTAACTTTTATGGTGTACATAATAAAGAATATTCTATCTATCTATCAACAACTTCAAAGTAATATATTATTCTTATTTGATTAGTAATTAGTAGAAAAGCATTCAATAATTTACTTGTCTGTGTGCCTCAGCAGCATGTCTTATTTCCTGATAGATGTCCTGTTGCAGTCTATCCAAAGCCCTCTTCTCTTCGCTGGAGAAGCGCTGCTTAGCAGTTCTTTCATCAATTCCTTCAGCTGGACCATGCTCTGTTATCTCACCCTCAGGGAAGTTTCCTAAACAATTAATATGAAATGTTAGCTGAGTTGTTAACTTTATTGCTCATGCTGTAGTCTCACAAAGATGAAAGAGTACACCTACTATTGAGTAGGTGTATGTTGTTGCACATTAATTGTCTGTATATGTTTTGTTGGAGCTCCTAAATAAATAAATAAAATAAAGGGCTTATTCATAAACATGTAACATGGAGTAAAATTATGTGTATATGTCTGGTGTTCTGTGAGAGAAAGTATGCAAAGGAGTTTCGTGGAAGTTTAAAAATTAAATTTTATACAACATAATATAATTGGTGTTGTACCATTTTAATTAACTATAAATAAATAAACATGTGGTAACATGTTTTCAAAAAGATGTGATCTAGTGATAGATAATTTCACCAAATAATTTGAATCAGACCACAAAAAAAAACAATTCAGATAAAGAATGACATGAGGTAATCTCTTCTATATGTAACCCTTTTTTTTTGCTTTGTTTGTAGATGATTATTCTTGTTGCTTGGGAAAGGTAATCTTTTCATATAAAATTATACACTGAAAATAAGATATAGAGGAGCATGCTTGGACATTGTTAGTAGTCTTAAATAAAAAAATATGATATAATATTTTTTGTTGTCATATTTTAAGAATAATAAACAATATACCATCAGGATACAGTTCAGCAATAGGGACGGTTGGTGGATTAGTCTGCTCCTTAGATGGACCTTTGCCAGATTTGCTTTTATTCTTTTTTTTCTTCTTCTTTTTCTCATCAACCTCTGCACCTCCATCTTCAACAGCTGTTTCTATTTTTTCTGAAGCATTTGTCACTTCAGTTGTATCATTTTCAGCATTTGCTCCATTTTCTAAAGGAAAAACAGACATTGGTATAATTATTCAGTAATTAGTGAGACTCATGTTGTTTATTTGTTACTGTAATGTTTCTGCCACACCTGCAAAGTTCTTAAATTAGCATGTTAAATAAGACATGCAGAAGAAGCCAATATTTAATATTGTTAATGATGTTATCCCTTAAGCGATAACTCAGGTGGTGGTTTTATCGTTAACCACCCTGGTTTAATTAGCGTGGCCTATGCCAAAGAACCAAGTTAGGACAACAAAGTACTGCAGCAGCTGCTACCTCCAATTTGAATGTCGTTAACACACTAGATTAAGCCTTAATAAATTCAAATGTTTTATAAAACAGAAACTGTGCCAAAGCATATACATACATACATACTTACTGTAAGATTATATTGAGGACAAAAAGGCTTGGGATTGCTCCAATAAATTTACAGTGAATGTTGTTTTTTACTCTTTTATTTGGCTATTTATATTTTTTTATTCAATATAACATTTGACATGAATATTTACTTTGTAAAGTATTATATTATTTAAATTATTAGGAATGTGAGGACTATTTGGGTCATTGTTTTTTTTTCTCTCTTAGATAGTTTTAACTATGGTCTGACAGTTTGAGTACTTTATGCAACCTACCCAAATGTCCTTTTTTTGACCTTTTCTTTCACAGTACATTGTTTATTAAATTGTTGAGCTCTTTAAGTTCTGAGTTGAGCTGCACAACTACTGACAAATGCATGCACTGACTGGACAGGTCCACTCAATCTATGTGGTTCTTTCATCAAAAGACCATATCAGACACCAATCTACATGGTCTTCACATGATCTGACCAAGATTATGTCTGGACTTTTAGAGACTGTGACCTCTGAGTTTGTTTCGGCCTTTCTTCTCAGAGTTGTCAGAAAAGAAACACCAAACTCATCTAGTTTTAAAAAATATGATTGACATGTAAAAGTGTTTATACAAATCTGCTTATAGAAATAAATCATTTACCATTTATCACTAACTTTTGGAGCACACATGAATGTAGCCACTTGTTAAACATGCTAAATTTTAACACCATAGGATGCTGTTTGGCTCAGATGTTAACATGAATGCAGGTATTGCAGAAGCATTAGACAACAAAAACAAAATATCAACATCATAGCTGAGATTATTAGTTGGCATGGACAATAAATTAAGGTAAATTGCTGGTTGACTTGACCAATAGGATTCTTGTGATTCATAGTAGAAAAAAATACCTACATACATTTATGCTAAGTACTTACCATGTCAGAAGTGGTAAATAAATCATTCGTTTTCATTTTATCATTCGTTAATGCACAGTACATTGTTTCAATTCGAATGTTTATGATAATAACTGAAGTTTAAGTAAGCCAGTACAATACCTAACTAATTAGGTGAAAACGGCGCATTATTATCACTATTAGGTTAAGTGTAGGCGCCTCGTTACTATGCGCTCTAAAGATAAAAATAGACATTTAGAGGGTAATGTACGTTCGCAAGCGATGAGTATGTTTGAATTAATATAAATATTACTCGCTCTAACCTGCCTTCTTCTTCTTTTTTTTCTTTTTCTTCTTCTTAGCGGGATCTTTAGTTTCACCCTCTTCCACTGCATCTAGTTCCTCTTCCTCACCGTTTTCAACACCATCATTTGTAATCAATTCTTCATCCTTTTTCACGGCGGCCATTGCAACTGTTGTAGGACTCGAAAACAAAATTATGAATGTAAAGTGGGCACTCAATTTCCATGCGACTGGTAAACGGTTTTTAACCTCTCGAGTACTCTCGACACTCTTCTGTTTCACAAACTAAAGATAGACATTTTAAGAGTGACAGCAGGATAGCATATCGTTATTTACGCTTGTATGAAAGAGACAAAATATGTAGAAATCATGTTATTGTAAGTGTTACCCGATGAAATAAATGACACGAATTGTTGGAACAGATTATAAATAATTCATGCTACCACAGATTAGGTAGTAAAATAAAGGGAGTTGCACATTAAAATTTAACAGACTTTGCAGCTCCGAGGTGAGTCCAGCCGGAGCCTCGTGTTGCATCTCAATTACCTATTGCAAAACGGGCATTGAGCAGTGATATTATTATCTTCTATGGATTGAGCTATGTGCATATAATAAGTTTTACAAACGCGCGTCGTGCCAGCACCCTAATTGCGTAGCACACTTCAATCACAATCTGAATGATTTTGAAGTATATTGCTAATCCAATGCTTCACACGTTAGAAGAATTGGTCTGCTCAACAACATAAATAACGCAATGAATGTTCTTGAACGGTCAAAATGAAACCCATTGATTCTGATAGTGTGTTACCTACGCAGGTTATTTTTTGGGAATGCCATTTTTGTATTCATTTGATTGTATTTTCGAAATATACTGGATTTTTTGTAGCAGGAGCGATATAAGTAACTATTTTATAATTAACTTATTTAAATAAGAGAAACAAAAAAAAAGTAAATTGGTCCAGCACAGACAAAAAAAAAAACATGGGTGAATGGTATTGGATTCGATCCCCACATTTTGATTTGTGCCCGTTTTGTTAGTCACCACTATAATGTGGGTGTATTACCCAATCAGCTGTGCCCGTCGAGGAATACGTACAGGCGATGTTTTGTAAACGCTATGAAGTCTGCAGTCAGCTAACCATTATATTCAACGAAATTCTATGTATGTATCTTATGCATGTATGTGTATCTAGCATTAGTTATTACATATTTATTTAATTTAAAAAAAACCGGCCATGTGTGTGTCGGACTACGCACAATGAAGGGTTCCGTAGTTAGGATGAATCTTAACACTGTAGTTGAAAAACATGTTCTCCCATACATTCCAACTACAAATGTAAGTTGGTCGGCTATTATTCGTTAGCTTTTATAGCCTACTTACCTGTTAGAGTCTTGGAAAACTAAAGCGTGACCTGAGGAAACGCGGCAAATTCAAAAAATCTTTGTCTTTAACTTTTCAATGGCTCCGTCACACTAAACGGAGCCATTGAAAACAAAAATAAATTGTAATAATAAATAAATTAAAATTATAAGTATCAAAACATTTAACTAGAGGTATAGCTGTATAGTAACATACATAAAGTTATTTGATTTCTCAGGTCACGCTTTCGTTTGCCAGTTTCTAGTTTTCCTTTTATCTTCGTTATTACCCGACTGCCCCAGAAGGAGGGTAATGTTTTCGAGAGTATGCATGTATGCATGTCTATTTCTTTGGCACGCTCTGCAGCCTAAACGGATTGCTGGATTTTATTTTTTTTGCAAAAGCCATTTGGCTTGATGGATTTTAACATATGAGGTGTCCTTAGATTCGTCTTAATTGTGGGAGTGACATAGGCTATATAATATTTATATATTGCATTTGCAAATACAAAAAATGGCAAGGTTTCTTGAAAATAAATTGCAACAATATTGGTATCAAATAAAAACTAGTAATTTTCAAATACCTATATACAGGGCCGGATTTAGGGCAGGGCAACAGGGGTACTGGCCCCGGGCCTCCACAAAGAAGGGGCCTCCACAATTAGATTATTTTAGATAAGAAAAAATACATCCTTTGTGTCCATTGCAGTACAAAAGTTCACAATAACAAGTTACCTTTTTTAAATTGTTTTTTTTTTCATGTATTCCACAAAATTTGCCCCAGGGCCTCCACACTTATAAATCCGGCCCTGCCTATATCTATATTATATGTATATAAATTAATAAAACTAAAATGCTTGAAAAACTTTAAATAATTTAAATTTTAATAAAACTTTAAATTATTTAAAAAACAAAAACCCGACTGCAAAAACAAACGAATAACCTGAAATATGGTGTAACTTTTGATTGGCCGCCTGCGATACCAAAATTCAATAGATTATAATGCTTGTTTTCCCCTTTCAGTTATGTGATTTTGCAGTTAGGTTTTTTTTCAAATTTATAAATACTACTGCCGTGATTTTTTTCACATATCCAAAAACAACCATTTAGCTGCAGGGAACGACGACAGATGACTGTAACAAAAATTAGCACTATATCGTCTATGCCACAACTAATATTATTATCTAAGTTATCTACTTATAGTAATTATTTTGATTTCGTCTTTTGAACACGGGTGCAGTTCTGATAGATTGTGGCCTTGACTGTCCTTAGCTTTATGTAAAGTTTTTCTGTGTGTAGTGTTAGGTTGGTTTAATTGTATTTTATAAGCTAATATAGAACCGATTGACGCAAAGTAATTATTAAAACTGTTACAAATTTCTGTACCATTTGGTATGATAGTATTTTTTACAATTGACTTTAGGGGAGCACAATCACAGTTGCTTATATTTTTAGCAAGGGTATTTATTTATTTCCATTTGCATATATCCATTAATCCTTTTAATATATTTTTTCTTTTCTTTGCCTATTGTCTTATTCACTTTTTCCTTTGCAGCTCTTAGCTTTACTTTTAGTTGTTTACTCCTGGGATCTTTTAAATAATTGTGCCATAGTTGATTTCTTTCAGTAATATTGTTAATTAGAGTTTTACTATTCCAATCCTTCTGGGGTAAATTAAGGATTTTAGTTTTTGAAATTTTAGCATCCTCAATTTAATTTTTGATGTAGGTAAGTACGAGTATATTTCAAGTATGTCGTAGCTATAGTCTTCCTGTGGTAGATTTCCCTTTTGTATATTGTTAATAAGTTCGTTGTAGTCGATTGCTTGATATTGTTTTTTTATGTATTTAGTGATTGCTTATACTTCTTTACCCCTACGTATATTTGGTTGTGGTCAGATAAAGTTGAATCAAAAATACCATGTGTATGTAAAAAAAGTCAGTCTGTAAAAAAAAATAGGTATTAGTATATTTGTTCCTAAGTGATAATATTGCAAGATATTCTAAATACAACATCATTGGAGAAATTATAATCTAAACTCAAAAACCGGCCAAGTGCGTGTCGGACCACGCACAATGAAGGGTTCCGTAGTTGGTATTACTTGGGATGAATTTATCCCAAAAACAAACTTAACATTGTAGTTGAAAAACATGTTCTTCCATACATCGATGTACGTCACGGTTAATTCTCGAACTGCAAATTTAAGTTTATTTATTTATTTAAACTTCTCGCACACAATTAAGTACAAAGGCGGACTTAATGCCTTAGGCATTCTCTACCAGTCAACCAAGGGTGGTGAAGAGATAAGATGGCAGGTGCTCTGAGAGGAAATAAAAATAACGAAAAATATTAAAGATAACATAATATATTATAAATAGAATAAGTGCAGAAATACATGAATAGGTTACAAGCATAAAATACAAATGCATACATATTTACTACAATATATACCTACATTATACATATATATATATACATACAAATTCAAGGAAAAGAGATACATAATTGAGATGACTCTACGCTATTTGTTTTGAAAATAACTCTGCAATTTCCGCTTAAATGCATACCGACTGGTGGCCGTCCTGATATCAAGAGGAAGCGCATTCCAAAGAAGAATGGACTGAATATGAAAGGAAGAATGAACAAAGTCAGAAGTATGAGAAGGACAGAGTAGAAGAAGATTGTTGGAAGAACGCAGACTTTTAGCGTGCGAAGAACATAGATATTGGAAGTGAGACATAAGATAATAAGGAGGGGTGGGAGAGTTGAGAAGGGAGAAACGAGTGGTCAAAGCGCGCAAGCTTCTTTGGCGAATGGACATCCATTTGAGCTCAGACCTGTAGCTCGACACATGGTCATATTTCCTTAGGTTGAATATGAACCGGATACCAATGTTGAGTAGTCTGTCGAGCTTATGCAGCAGGACCGCGTTCAAGTCAAAGTAGCACACGTCACCATAGTCGATTATAGGGAAAATCAAAGTCTGCACAAGTATAGTCTTCGTCTTAGCGGGCAAAAAGTTCCTTAGACGATACAGGGATCGCAGAGTACCGTTGACCTTTTGACTAACACTAGACACCTGGTGTTGCCAGCCCAGCGTTGAGTCAAAATGCAAACCGAGATCTTTAACCGTAGGGGTAGCGTCTAAGTCTCGGTTTACATCTGCTATAGCGTCCGATAAACCTTCTACCCGCTCAGCTGTATACAACTGAAGATCATCAGCATAAAGATGATACGAACATCGAAGACGGTGAGTAATAAAATTAATGAAGATGGAGAATAACAGTGGAGAAAGAATACCGCCTTGTGGAACACCAGCATTCAGGACGCGCCAACTCGAAGAGCTCTCATCAACGCGAACCGACTGCTGACGACCCCGAAGATAAGAAGAGAACCATTCCAGGGCCTCGGGTGAAACCATAAGATGAGAGAGGATAGAAAGGAGAATATCATGACTGACGGCATTAAAGGCATTGGAGAAGTCAATTAATACCAAAACGGTAACCTTGGTATCCTCCATCGCTTCTCTAATGTCACCAGTCACTTTAAGAAGAGCGGAGGCTGTACTGTACCCAGGCCTGAATCCAGACTGAAAAGAGCTAACAAGGTTGTTCTGGTGAACAAACCCCGTAAACTGCTTGTGTACGCAGGCCTCAAGCACTTTAGACAGGAATGGGAGAATGGAAATAGGTCGAAAGTGGCTGGGTAGGGAGGGACTTGGGATTTTAGGGAGTGGGCGGATATAGGCTATACGCCACAGGGATGGGAATTGTCCGGAATCAAGAGAAAAGTTGATGATGTGAGTAATCGGAGGGAGAAGGATATCGAGGATCCAAACGACCATACTACGGCTGATGCCGTCATAGCCCACAGCCTTGGATTTTATGAAAAGGATGATCTTTTTAATTTCTTCCAAGGTGACCGGAGTGAAGTGAAATGGTTCTATTATGGGACTAGCTAAGCCAGTAATGAAATCGACCGTCTGGGACATCACTTGGGAATCCAAATGACAGGAGGTTGTGAAGTGACGGTTGATATCATCAAGGCCAATCGTATTAGGAAAATCCACATGACGTGGTCTAACGATACCAAGAGTACCAAGGAACTTCCAGATATCAGCAGGTGAAGAAGAAGATATGTTTTCGAGAATATGGCGGCGTTTAGCGTTGCGTATCATCTGATTACACCGATTTCTAGCAGCTTTGAAAAAGTTGCGATTTTCTTCATTGCGATCCTTTTTAAATTTACGAAAGGATCGATCCCTACGCCTCATCGCCATTCGAACCCCTGTCGTTATCCAAGGAGCAGGAGGACGCCGAAGTTTGATATTCTTAACAGGAGCGTGTTTGTCATAGAGGGCGAGGACCGCTTGATCGAAAATACGCAGCTTCTCGTCCACAGCTGTCGCCGCGGCTAGGTGTTCCCAAGTGAGGTCTGACGCATCCTCACGAAGCTTCTCAATGTCCATGCGCGCAAAACACCGCATGTGCAGAACTTTTGGGACAGGTTTAGGCGGTTTTAGGACATACGAGAGGAAAATGAGGTCATGATGGGAAAAACCAGGAGCAGGACACTGACCATGAGTGGGAACAAGGGAGGGAGTGGATGTAAGGATTAGGTCGAGCCAAGTGTCATCGCCTGAGATATTGAAATGGGTAGGTTGCAGGGAGAGTACATGGAGACTAACGGACTCGATATTAAGGAGTTTACGGGATCTAGGGGTGTGGTGAGCAAGGTCGGTGTTAAAATCGCCCATGATGACGCAATGTGCAAACTCTGACCCTACGGATTCCAGTGCCAATTCGAGATTGGAAAAGTAGTCAACGGCGGGTGGACAATAGACAACACCAAGTAGGGTCTTGACGCCTTTGACGTAGATCTCTAAAAACAGGTACTCAGCGGAGGCATGGTATAGTGAGGGAGATGAGGCAATGATTTTGAAAGGGAAATCGCTACGAAGATAGATAGCTACACCACCTCCTCCCTTTCCAATTCTATCATTGCGGATAAGAGTGAAACCTGGAAGAGGGTAGGTGGTGGAGAGAAGATGAGGTTTAAGCCAACTCTCAGAAACCAGAACGGTATGAACATTGGCGTCGGTCGGTCGGTTAAGTTGGTCGTCTATTACTTGTTAACTTGTACAGCCTACTTAAATAAAATAAAAATAAATAAATAAAATTCGTTTAATTCAGGCAAAACCCATGTTACACAAAATAAAACAAAATTTCACAAAACTGCAACAGAATAGAATAAAATGTCAATACAATTAAATATACTTAGCTGTGATAGTTTTCCTTTTAATTTCATTATATATTACTATTATGATTTTTTTCATATCTCCATAAACAACCATTTAGCTGGCAGGGGGCACTGTTGACTCTAACAAAAATTAAATTACTTTATAGCTTAATATTACGCAAACGGATCCTTGAATCGAGAAATGGTGTTCACAGACCCGCTTGCTCCGCTTTCGCCTACTTTTGAGCGGCCTATGCAACGATACCCTACACCATGGGATAGACGTGAAAAAAATATAATGCCCACATTACGTGCAAGAGACCCTAAAAAAAAATATTGATTTTATTCTAGTTACCCTAAAAAAACATAGATTTTATTCTACCATTTTGTCGGCGTGATTAATATGTACCCAGTGCCTGATTTAGACTTCTGACAGCCCTAGGCTAAATATGAATATGCCCCCCCCTGCCTGCGCCTGCCCAACGAATATACTTATCTACTACATTTCTATGAAACCCTTTTTTTTCATGATTTTATTTTACCACTTTGTCGGCGTCAATAATGTGTATACCTATGCCAAATTACAGCTTTCTAGTACTACCTAATCGTCACTGAGCTACAGCGGGGACAGACAGACAGACGGACATGGCGGAACTATAAGGTTTCCTTGTTTACTACGGAACCCTAAAAATGTCGTTTTAATATTTAAAGTGGTCGGTAGGTATCGCTGGAATATTATTTTGGAATTATTTTGAAATTATGTAAAAGCATTAAAAAAAGTCAAGAATGTAGAACTATTTATAAATGAATAAAAATGCGAAAAAAAGTGAAAATCAACGTTAATTCTCAGCGCCCCCTCGAGGGGGCGCTGAGAATTAACGTTGATTTTCACGCAAGGGTCGACCCTTGCGCCCGAGGCTCTAGCCTAACTAGCCTGTGGGTAAATCAGGCCCTGTGTATACCTAAGCCAAATTATTGCTTTCTAGTACAAAGTGTCTCTGAGCTACAGCGGGGACAGACAGACACACAGACGGACGGACATGGCGAGACTATAAGGGTTCCTTGTTTACTACGGAACCCTAAAAATGTATTTTTGTTTGTTAGGTCGTTTCTGCTAAACTGCGTCCGTCACGTTGGTACCTGCCCAATAGCTAATGCCTTGGTTAGAATACTAGCCAGTCATCAAAGTCGTAGCTGGGCTGGGCATGTATCGCCACTTTGGAGGATATTTACTGTATGGAGACTTCTTAAAATTCTCCCGCCTATTAAATTTGGCATGTGATGAAGTTAGGTAATACAGATTACAGATGTACAATAAGCCAACAAATTTTATTACGAGAAGTTAGGCATTTTTACCTCAATATGAAAATCGTTTATAACTCTCTGAGAATATTTCCTCAGACTGAAATACTTTCTGTATACGGACGTATGTACTAGTTAGAATAAGTATGAAAAGGCATCCAAAAATTTTTCGATTTCAGAGATACCCCAACTTTTAACATTTTGCACTATAACTTCTACTGAAACATTGATCTGCTACCTAATTGTTATTTTTTTAATATGTTTGTATTTACTTAAATACATAGCTTTGTTTAGTTATCCAAAAGATTTTGCTTTTATAACATATTTTTTTTTGATTTTTGCTTAACTACGTAATGTGAAAAATAACTCCGTCAATTGTTATACCTTTAATAGTCATATGATTTTATATTAACACAGATTTATCAATTATCCAACATTTTTTCGAACGTTCTTATATTTTTTAGGACATATTCGCTGATTTATGCTAGAGCGTAAGGGTTGACCTTCACTTGACCGCTCGGAGCTGCTTCGCCACGCACTTTTGCAATAGTGTAGGCAGGCAAGTTTGGTGGTCACATCTTAATATGCACAAAGTACAACGGACGCTTAGAAATTAGCTTTCAATTTAAAAAGTAATATTTATTATATGTATTTAAAATAAACGTTTGATACTTCCTTAAGGACTTTGTACAATATGCGAAAAAAGGGCAATAAGTCTAATAATGTTTAGAAAGGCACCTACTGAGGAGATATCGAGTTAAGAAATAAAATAGTTTCGTTCAAAGGTGTCCGAACAATATACAGGATGTACCAGAAAGGTGTGGACATATTTAAGAGTGTGGTACAGACCATCAAACTGAACAACTTTCTCCATGGGACCAACATTGTAATCGCGAAAAAAATATCGGCCGTCCCATAAGGGGGATAAAGCTGCTCGCGACCATATGTTTTACCACCTTCTCCTAGGCCCACCCTATACATGTCCCCCGATTGATGCTAAATGAGCAACAACGCCGAGCAAGAGGCGTCGGTAAATAATCTGCCCACAGGCATTCGCAGGCCTCGGTATGATTGAATCCCTTCCAAAAGTGCGACCACAGTACTTTGGGAATACGGTTGTCGCAACCCAATGCTGGGCACGCCACGATTGCGGCGATAAATCCCCTCTTTTAGGAGTGGATAGAGAAGTGCCACGGCGTCTTCACCTTCCGCCTGACGCAGGTCCTCACCGGACACGGCAGCTTCGGGAGGTTCCTGTGTCGGATAAGGCGGGAGGAAACACCCGGGTGTCACCACTGTGTGGATCGCCCGGAGGACACGGTGGAGCAAACGGTGGAGGTCTGCCCGGCTTGGGCAGAGCACCGCCGCCGTGTCCTCGTGGAGGCGATCGGCGGCAGAGATCTCTCGCGTCCGGCCCTGGTTCAGCCCATGGTACGGAGCGAGAGGGCATGGGCAGCCGTCACCTCAATCTGCGAAGCAGTAATGCTCGCGAAGGAGGGCGCGAAATTTGCCTTTCCCTCAACCGTCCGTTGAGGGAAAGGCAAATTTCGCGCTCTCTCGCCCCTAGCCGCCGCAGGAGACGCCCTGGGCGTCGGGAATCCCAGGCGGATTTCCGGCCACCGTAGGCGCGGGCTTGCGGACGGTGAGCAATGGGTAGCTCACCGTCCGGTAAGGACTAGGCCCGGGTCGACGGCGCGTTGTATTCCACGCGCGCCTCAAAGAGATGTCGTCAGCACAAATGTAAGGGTCCACTAGGGCCGATGCCTGCCGGGGTCGCGGGAAGGTACTAATGGGTCACCGAGGCCCCTGGCAACACAGGCAACAGGAAGGAATACGGGTGGGTTTTAGACAGTAAGAGTTTGACACACCCTCCCGCTCCGCCCAGAGCGGGAGAAGTTATTTGATGATTTCCCATCCAAAAAAAAAAGTACCTTGGGAAAGCGCTGTATATATGTCCCAACTCGAAATATGAAAGTATGATTGATAACGATGCCGATTTATTTATTTATTTTTTATTTATTTATTTAGATTTACCAACGTTTATAAACACTACAGAAATTTTAGGAAGCAACAGAAAATAAAGAACTAAATGTAACAAACAATGATAGGTAAATACAGCATTTTCTTAATATTACCTACTACGAGTAGATGAACAAATTTAAAATAAGCAGTTAAATCATTTGTATAAGACGGAGAAGGTACGTCTCTCTGACATATATAACAAAACAAAGAGAGCTACAGCCATCTCATATGTTATTAATTAAAAAAAATAAATAAAGAGAAAATAATAAAAACAATAATGAAAAATTGAGCGTATTAAAATTGCTATTACTTGCGACACAAATGATCAAGAAGTTTGGATCGGAACCGACCAAGTGAGCCCATGTGTACATCTACTAGATCACTGCACTCGTTCATGAGCCTACACATTCTTGGCAGTGGAGAATTTGCTCCGTACACGGTTCTTCGGCGCGGGGGATAGAAAGGGGTGATACGACTGCGGGGATATCTAGCAGGGACCCTGTAATTAATCCTACTCAGGAATTTAGGACAGTCTATCATATTATTCAAAATTTTGTACATGAAAAGACAATCTGACAATTCTCGACTAGACAAGGAAGTCATGCCAAATTCGTCAATTTATCCTTGTAAGACGCTTTTTTCTTTACTCTGCCTGAACTATGTACCAAATGCCACATGTACCGTTTCTGTATCCTTTACAGTCGAAGCGAATGTTTCGCATAATGTGGCCTCCATACCACGCTGCAATAGTCCAAAGTACTCCTAACCAAGCTGTTAAACAAAACGATTTTGGGGCCTGCTATTACGAAAGATTTTTCCGTTCCGAATGACGAAGCCCAACATTTTAGAGGCCTTTTTAATGGTACCTTCGAGGTGCGGGAGGAAGGTGAGCTTACGGTCAAATATTACGCCTAGATCCTTTATTCGGTTTACTGTTTCAATAATTTCATTGTCAATACGGTATACACCTTCAATTTGGTGAATTTTCCTTGAGAATTTAATGTGAAAGCACTTTTTGCCATTTAAGTGCATGCCATTACGCTCACACCACTCAATCAAACTGTTGAGATCGCTTTGCAGACACATGGTATCATTAATTGAGTCCATGAGTCCATCACTCTTCCAAGCTTCAAATCGTCTGCGTACATGAAACTGAAAACACGTTGGCAAATCGTTATTAAACACATTAAAAAGCACCGGGCCGACATGGGAGCCCTGCGGCACATCAGATGTAATATTTCGAGCACTTGATTTAAAGCCATTCACCACAACAAAGAAAGTTCGTTCTTCGAGGTAAGATTTTAGCCACATTAGCAAGTTGTCGGTGATGCCATATGCTGATAACTTTTGCAAGAGTATTTTATGTGAAACCCGGTCGAAGGCCTTACTAAAGTCCGTATATATTACATCGAATTGCCGGAATCCAAGGCCACAGTAACAAGTTCAGTGAACGCAACCAGGTTGGTGTAAGTTGATCTTGCTTTGACAAATCCGTGTTGGCTCTCACTGAGATATTTCCTAAGGTGGTTTTGTATGTAAGGACACTCTAATGACTCGAAGATTTTGACAAAAGATGACAAGATCGAGATTGGCCTATAGTTACTCACTGTCAGTGAATAACTATAGGCCAACCACCGATAATCCTATATGGTATTACGGACATATCAAAACTGACAGAACTCCTGAATAGTTCTGTACCAAATGACACTTACACCTGTAAAATAGTCAATAGAAATCAGTTGAGAGTAATGGCGCAGACAAGTGAAGTGTACAAAAATATCATAGACCTAATTCGAAATAATGGACGCATAAGCCATCACACAGAAAGACAAGAGGAGCTGCAGAATCGTGATTAAGAATCAGCACTCAGCACAAAAATACTCCAAAAGAAATGGCTTCTTTTGGAGTCTTCTTGTGCCGATTGAGGAAATAGAAAAAACTGGTAATAAAGTCAGAGGTGAAATCATATGAAACAAGAATCATACCCCAAAAAGAAACAAGAAGCCACTGAACGAGCCACTGAACATCTTTTTCGTGAATGTCAGGCCCAAGCAACCCCGAAATTATACGTATAAATTCTATATATCATACAAAAGTTAAGGTAACTAAAAATAACTGCTTGCGACCTTACCGTTCTGTTCAATAGATGCGAACTATAGACTGCCTAAAAAAAGACAGGAATACACAAGCCGCATGTACATTGTGTCTTGAGACCACCCTGCCAACTACAAGGGGTGCCAAGTATACAAGGAGATTCATGCAAGGAAAATTTCACAGCTCCCCACAAAAATGCTCCATTACTAAATATGAAGCCAAGAAATAAAACTGTCCCCTTTTTACACGACTGCCCCAAAAAGGAGTGTTATATTTTCAGGGTTCATGTATGTTTGTGTTTCTTTATTCCACCATAACTTCTAAACGGCTTAACCGATATCAATGTATATGGTATCGTTAGAAGCGTTGCGTTATCCCGGGTAACAAAGGCTGGAAATTTAAACAATATAATGGGGAAGCCATGGTTCATAAAGATTTTACTACTTTTACTATCATCGTCTAGAGCAGGGATCCCCAAACTATTTTGGACAAGTGACCCCTTTTCCAAAATGAACTGAACCTCATTTGGCCATGGGGGTCATGGCCAAATTACCTACTTTTAAGATTAACCCCCTTATTCATAATGGTCTGTTAACTTAAAACAGCTGCTACAGACTGTTATTTTTCATTCTGACTTAGGTCAATAGAAGAAGACAGAGTGAGAATTAGCAATGCTTTAAGTTAGCAGTTATTATGAATAAGGGGGCCTATCTTTAGTTTTTTCCTATTGATAAAAAATACCTAGGTACTAAGGTACCAATTGGAAAACTTTGCTCTTGGTTAAGTGAGTAAAGTTGACTTCATTTTCTCATCAAAATTTAACAAAATAAAAAGACATACAATTCAGTAAATATCAAGTTTAATTTAAAATGATTATTACAAATTAGTTACTTAAAGAATCTTAAGTAGGTAGGAAATTATATTTAAAAAAATTATATTCGCAAAGAGAAAATAAAACATTCAGTGTGATGGATGAACCTGGTGACTATCTACCAATCTAGCTACATCCGGTTCAATATTGGTGAGTTGCAGCCTTAAATCTCCATGTTCGTTGATTTTCAAGCGGTTTCTTTGTTTCGTCAAAATGTTTGTTACCACACTGAAGCTTTTTTCAGCAATGTTCCACAATGTAGGATACTGTGTTTCAATGTTGCGTTTCAACCAGAACTTCTGATAGCCTTGCTTGAACTTCTGTTTAAGCTCTTCGTCTGTGCTGATGGTAATCAACTCTTCTTGCATTATCACATTCGCTTCTTCTATGGCTGTGGTATTGTACGGATTTATTTTCCATTGAGGAATTTGTAAATTTAAAAGATCCTCAAACCTCTCCGTAAAATCCTTTTGTAATGCGTCCAAGTGAGTGATATATAATATTTCCACAATCTTGAAGCATTTCTGGTAATTTTGACAAATGCAGAAACTGCGAATATTCTTTTCTGCCTAAATTTTGTTTATAAAGGATTAGTTTACCCACGAAGGCCGACATTATTGATTTTGTTTTAATCAAGTTAAGATCGTCACCCTGCAGTTGCAAATTAACTTTGTTGAACATTCCAAAGATATCAGTCAAGTAATAAATATCTGTTTTACAATTGTTCAGATTTTCTTTCAAATTCGGATCTTTTTCTTGTAAAAACTCCAACACAGATTCAAAAATGTCTGAAAATCTTTCTGAGCAAGAGCCTCTTGATAGCCAGCGAACTTCAGTGTGCAGAAGTAATCGAGTAAAGACTTCGTCGTTTTCCTCACACCGCTGAGCAAATAACCGAGAGCTCAAAGAATTGCTTCGAATCTTGTTGATAGCATTTATTGTAAAGACTTATGCAATCTAGGACTCATAGGACTCATAGGGCTTTTCTGCTACTAAATGCTGCCTGTGAATCACGCAGTGAATGACCAGTACATCAGGCAGTTCTCGCTTTAAGTAAGCTATAAAACCACGATGACGACCAACCATAGACGGTGCACCATCAGTCGCAACAGAAACAATGTTCTTCCATGGAATAGCTTCGTCAGTAAAAAAATGGTCCACGGCCTGAAAAATTGATTCTCCTCTGTCGTCTCTAAATATGTAGCAAAAAGCAGTTCTTGGCACATATTTTCATCTTTGATATATCGAACATATCTTAGCAACAGAGCTTCATTGCCGGGTAATGTAGACTGGTCCAACTGGAGAGAGAATCTGTTGGTCTGTAAGAACTTGCATAAAATGTTTTCCACATCGCGTCCCATCTCGTCGATGCGTCTCTGAACGGTGTTATTGCTCTTTAAAATATCATGTGCGGGTTTGTGCAATACATTGTTAAGGACCTCCGCAATGGCTGGTAAGATAAGCTGCTCTCCAATTGTATGGGGTTTCCCCAACTTCGCTATTAGTAAAGATATATTATAGGACGCTCGTAAACCATCATCGTCTTTAATAGATGATGACGCAAACATCGATCTTATGGATGGCCTTTTGTCTAGTTTTTCTTTAAGTGCTTGAAAAAATGACAAGGGCTTTTTTTATCAGCATGTACTCTTGATAAGTGGTCACCCATTTTTGAAGGCTTCATGGCATCTGAATACTTTTTCACATATGTGACACATCGGCAAGTGTTGATTTAATGGAGATGCAATAAATCCGAACTTCAAGTAGTCCAAACTGTATTGTCTGCATTTTTTTTTCGTGTCCGTCATAAAACTCTCAGTAATCCTGCAAATAAAAAAATAAGAAACTACCTAAATAAAAAACCACAATGTATGCCCCTGTATGGCAATGCTGATGCGCTGTGCCGAATAAAAACTGTTTGGTACTTACCCTGTTAATTTTTCATAAACTGCAGATATGGTATGGTTACGCTATTAACTCGCGTAGGGAGCTCAGCATTTTGTAAATTCTTTTTCAGTCACTTTACTTCACTTATTAGCTATGTTATAATCTCTTGTAATCTCTTGAAATAAATGAGTACTTATATGAGTTATTATCGTTCAAGCTCCAACGAATTTCAAAACGCAAATGAACTTTCAACCTAAGTGCAAGCTCGTTAAATAGTAAAATATCAGGACTTGCAACTTGATCATGAATTCGTTCGTGTTAAATCGCGTAAGCGTCAAATAGAGAGCAAGTCAAAACGCGCCTGAAAGGTGTACGTTACCCCAGCAGGAAAGTGTTTCCTAGAGTTATATGAGTGGAACATTTAGTTGGTGCCTTAGCTGCTGTAAATGTGCCCCCACATAAAAAATGTGTGCCCCCTGTCGTTTTGGAAAAAAACGGCTAAAACGATTCCTGCTGGGGTAACGTTTTTCTAGCAGGAAACTTGTAAGCGAATTATCGGAGAAAGGAAAATTGTGCATGGCCAGATAGCTTATATGTGTGCCAAAATGTGCCCCCAAAAATAAAATCTGTGCCCCTTCAGGTTTTCGAGATATTGCATTTCCTGCTGGAGTAACGTTTTGCAGAATCGTATATCCCTAAAACCATTACATGTGCCCCTGTAGAATAAACATACACGAGTAGCTTTTAATGTGTGCCCCTTAGTGCCCCAATTAGATTTAAGAAAATATTTATAGTTTTCTAGTTATCGCGGTTTTATGAAAACCCGAAAAAACATCGCAGCGCCTAAATGAGAGAAGGTATAAGTTCGCTGAAAACTGTATTCGGTCCTTCTTGACGCTAATAATAACCATACAAGGTTTCAAAACTGTGAATGCATGCATTTTTGAATAATCTTGCTAAAAGTCAAAACGATGGTGTCATAACTTTGACGGCAAAATACAAGGAACCGGCTCAATCCCAGATGTGTAGGTGTAAACCAAAATCTTGTGCCTTTAGTCAAAATTATATGGTGAAAATATTTAGCTTGGAATGTTTCGCGTTAAGTAAATATTAACAAAAAACCAAAATATGTAAACAACGGCTGGTTATCCGACCAAATTCGAATGACTACTAAAAAGCGATGGACTCATACATATCGATGACCTTCTTTATTGGACGTATTATACCTGAGCTGTTGTCCGTACAGTCACGTTCAAAAGTTTTGGGGGCTAATTAAAAAATATATTAAATGCGCCTTGTGACCATATTAATTGAAACACCTTGTTGATGTGGAAATTATTATTTTTATTCCCTTAATTTTAATTCTTAAAGTAATTATTGCATCAAATCACAGATCAAATTTCCTACCTATAAATATTAGGAATTATTTGCACGTTGTGTAGTCATTATTATTTAAATCACAGATCAGTTTTTCATCTAAGTCTAAAAATATAATTAGTAAATTCGCATAATCACAAAAAACCAAAATATGTAAACACACACACACACAGATCAGTCACAGATCAGTATTATAAGTATTGTGTAAAAAAATATTAAATTTTAAATCACATATAGATACATAATTTTCTTACGAGTAATTTGCTTATACATAGATTCAGATAAAGCGTGTTAGTATAGAAAACCGCATAAAGATATAACTGCATCGAATGTGCACAAATTATCTGATGGTATTTGGCTTTATATAAACATATTTATCCCATATACGTAACAAAATTATCACCTGACTGTGGAATGACACTTAAATATCTAAAACGCTATCAAATCAAAATTATGTGACATAACATAATCAGCTTTAATATAATCGTAGGTTAATATTTATAAATCCCTCATAGGTACGTAATACGACATAGTTACGTAATGGAAACACGTTGTTGCAACACAGATCTTTGTGCGGTTGACTATAGGTATATAAGGTATACACTAAATACAACTCTCAAAACTGTAGGTACCAAAATTTATTTGGTTAACCCTGTACAATTTTGTCTATTCTACTATGTAGACTATTACATGTGGCATTATATTATATTTCCCACGTCGTTGAATTTTACTATATAGGTCATCATAACATTCTAATAAATATTTTTTTCGTACCACTTGCTCAAAAAAGTGCCATTCTATGCCACAAAAAGCGAACATAACAATAGTCATTTTTAACCTGTTAAAAACAGGGAAAGAAAATTGTACTGAATTTCATTCATCCTCTAGGGGGAGAATGTGATATAAATTTGGAATACTTACCGAAATTTATACTGAACTACATCTGTGTTTACACTGAGTTTGTATATAAAGCATTATACATCTTTTTGAAAAAGGAATACGCATTGCATTGAATAATATGCATATGATTATTAAATAAAATTACGAAAACCGACGAGGCCGTATGAGCTTGATGCCTTTGCTTTTCCGACAAAAAAATATTAGTCTAGGAATTTGAATTTTGCGTTTTTGTTTTCTTCAAATACATAAACGTTCAGTTTATTTTAATTTATTTTTATAAATAAGTTAATGTTCTAAAAATACGTTACGATGTTAAATCAAAGCGACAGTGACAGTGAATTGTCGGATTCCAACAAAATCCAAGGAAAATTATTTAAAAACTTATGAAGAATTTTCAACGTGGAGAAGTGCGAAAGGCCAATTTCAGAATCAGTACTTCTTGTCTATTTTGATTATTTATCCAAGACAAAGAATCCGAAAACACTTTGGTGCATATACTCAAAACTGAAAGCTACAATAAGCATCAAACACAGCATTGAAATAAATAGATTCACGAAATTACTGGCTTTTTTAAAAAGAAAATCAGAAGGGCATTGCGCAAAGAAGTCTAAAATTTTTACGACTCAAAATGTGGAAAAATTTCTTAATGAAGGTCCTGACAAAATTTTTCTGGCCACAAAAGTAAGTATACATGATTTAACTATGAATATTTCGTATCTTAGTAATGGTAATTATTCTATATATTTACCTGTTTTTTATCTTTGTTATAGGTGGCCTTAATTTTTGGACTCAATGGTGCTTGCCGCGGATGTGAACTTGTAAACTTAAAGGTGGAGGACGTTGAAAATCATTCCAATGAGTTGCAGCTGATTAATGTAAACTAAGACAAAGACAAATCGGTCATTAATTGTACAAGGACAATATACTAAAATCATTCATAAATACCAAGCATTACGTCCCACCAACATGAAAACAGTAGATTTTTTATAAACTATCGGAATGGGAAATGTACTCGACAAGCCATCGGCAAACTCGCGTCCGGCCCTGGTTCAGGCCATGGTACGGAGCGAGAGGGTATGGGCAGCTGTCACCTCCTTCTGCGAAGCAGTAATGCTCGCGAAGGAGGAGGCGGGACGGTTGAGGGAAAGGCACGTTTCGCGCCCTCTCGCCCATAGCCGCCGCAGGAGACGCCCTGGGCGTCGGGAATCTGGGGCGGATTTCCAGCTACCGTAGGCGCGGGCTTGCGGACGGTGAGCAATGGGTAGCTCACCGTCCGGTAAGGACCAGGCCCGGGTCGACGGCGCGTCGTATTCCACGCGCGCCTCAAAGAGATGTCAGCACAAATGTAGGGGTCCACTAGGGCCGATGCCTGCCGGGGTTGCGGGAAGGTACTTATGGGTCACCGAGTCCCCTGGCAACACAGGCAACAGGAAGGAATACGGGTGGGTTTTAGTCAGTAAGAGTCTGACACACCCTCCCGCTCCGCCCAGAGCGGGAGAAGTTATTTGATGATTTCCCACCCTCAAAAAAAAAAAAAAAAGCCATCGGCAAAAATAAAATTAGCAATATGCCAAAGGAAATTGCTAAATATTTAAAACTTAAAGATGTTGAACTCTACACCGGTCACTGCTTTAGAAGAACTTCGGCGACTTTCTTGGCGATTCAGGGGCGGATATTACGTCAATAAAAAGACACGGTGGTTGGAGCTCTAATGGAGTAGCTGAGGGTTATATGGAAAGCTCAATGGCGAATAAAACCATATTAAGCAGTCAAAAGAACAAAAATATAAAACTTAGTCCATCAGAGCCACAACCATCAACTTCCAGCATCTTATCTTCGTCCGTAACTCACGATGCACCACCACCACTATCTCCGACGTATACTATCTACATCGAAACGCAAGTTCCTCAGACGCAAGAACAGAGAAATACTCAAATCAACTCATCAACAATAAATGTACCAAACAAAAATGTAACTCTATCAAAAATTGGACCAATGTTTCGAATGTTAACTTTTACTTTTAAATGTCATTATTTTTAATAAATGCTTATCTCATATTATTATTGTGTTATTTTTTTCGCAAATGGTACGAAAAGTAGAGTATTTTCCTCGGTAATAAAGCTGTCTTAGTCTTGGGTGAACTTAAATCCCTCGCTACACTCGCGATTTAAATCGTCACCCGCGACAGAAGACACTGCTTTATCCCCTTGGTTAATAATCTACTATTTTTATCTGTAGCAGAGAGCCCTGTAATGTCCAATACATTTGGGTTTCGAAGCGGGTTCATATTCTATGACAGACAGAATTGTGTACTCCTTATTATTAATTTCAATGGTATGAGGCAGATCATCCAACATGGCGCACACGTCATGAAGTTCATAAATGATAATATCTTTAACATCGTATCTGAATGATACATTTCCAGCGCAACAAATATGACACTCTGGAGTAAATTCTGTTCTTAAACATGATTCGCAAGCTTCTTGTAGGTGGTCGATACCTTTAGTATTTATTATATCCAAGTTCAATTTCAAATACTTGCTATTTTCATCTGCATGACTTGTGCACATACTATTAGAGCAAACTCTTTGTCTTATAGCAGAAATGAATAAGCTACTTGTACATATTTCATCTAATATTTTGGTCGTATTACATGAACAGTCAACTACGTATTGGGTTTTTGATTGTTTAAAAAGTTGAAAGAGCAATTTCGCTCTCAGGTCCACAATTCTTGGCATTCGATAATTCTGTAATTAATTAAAAAATCATGAAAATATAAATATCCATAAAAAAATGAATGAAACATTAAGAAATCATGAAATTCTCCTTTATTAATCTGTGCATCTAGTCTCTAAATTTTTGCCTATCTTTGTAAGCTATCGCAAACGTTTGTGAAATAGAATCAAAAGCACATGACTGTGTTTGTTATTATAGTCCTGTTCGGGACCAATAAAATTTTGGGTCAAAGACCTGGCAAATATCTGGATGTATTTCTTTCGTTCACACATAAATTAGGTACTGAACGTATTTTAATTAAATTTAGAATGGAGAAGATAACTTACCTTGGAATAGCACTTAGGCTACTATTTATAATGTACTTAATCATGTGTAAAGTCACAGAAACAGCTAGTGGAATATAATCCAATAACAACTTTATTTTATTACTTATTACCTTTCTACTTCAGTGTTCTCAGGCACAACACGTGTGAACCTGTTAGTGAGTAAAGTAAAGAAGGTCATCGATATGTATGAATCCGTCGCTTTTTAGTAGTCATTCGAATTTGGTCGGATAACCAGCCGTTGTTTACATATTTTGGTTTTTTGTTAATATTTACATAACGCGAAACATTCCAAGCTGAATATTTTCACCATATAATTTTGACTAAAGGCACAAGATTTTGGTTTACACCTACACAACTGGGATTGAGCCCGTTCCTTGTATTTTGCCGTCAAAGTTATGACACCATCGTTTTGACTTTTAGCAAGATTATTCAGAAACGCATGCATTCGCAGTTTTGAAACCTTGTATGGTTATTATTAGCGTCAAGAAGGACCGAATACAGTTTTCAGCGAACTTATACCTTCTCTCATTTAAGCGCTGCGATGTTTTTTCGGGTTTTCATAAAACCGCGATAACTTGAAAACTATAAATATTTTCTTAAATCTAATTGGGGCACTAAGGGGCACACATTAAAAGCTACTCGTGTATGTTTATTCTACAGGGGCACATGTTATGGTTTTAGAGATATAGGATTCTGCAAAACGTTACTCCAGCAGGAAATGCAATATCTCGAAAACCTGAAGGGGCACAGATTTTATTTTTGGGGGCACATTTTGGCACACATATAAGCTATCTGGCCATGCACAATTTTTCTCTCTCCGATCATTCGCTTACAAGTTTCCTGCTAGAAAAACGTTACCCCAGCAGGAATCGTTTTTTCCGTTTTTTCCAAAACGACAGGGGCACACATTTTTTATGTGGCACTTTTTAAGCAGCTAAGGCTCCAATTAAATGTTCCACTCATATAACTCTAGGAGACACTTTCCTGCTGGGGTAACGTACACGCCTGAAAGACGTACGCTCGAACTCATTATCTTGCACAAACTTGCCCACACTGACTTGCCGAGTTTTTCATCTTGTACGAACTTGAGACTTTACATTACTACAACAATGCTATTTCCTACAAAAATATTAATTATTCTTAGTACACGTAACACAACATAAACAGTGAATGTTGTTTTGTTTTACTCTTTTTATTTTGCTAGCTATTTATATTTTGTTATTCTATATAACATTCTATTTAAACAATGATATGAATATTTACTTTGTACAGTATTATATTATATTATTATAATTATTAGGAATGTGAGGACTATGTGGGTCATTGTTTGTTTTTTTTGTCTCTTAGTTAGTTTTAATGATGGTCTGGCAGTTTGAGTACTTTATGCGGCCTACCCAAATGTCTTTTCTTTGGTATTGTTCGTCAAATCATTGAGCTCCTTAAGTTTTGAGTTGAGCTGCATGATGACAAATGCGTGCACTGACTGGACAGGTCCACTCAAATCTGTGTGGTCTTTCCTTAAAAGACCATTTCGGTCACCAACCTACATGATCCTCAAATGATCTGACCAAGATTATGTCCGGATATACACATTGACATTGATGAATTTTATTTATGCAATGACATGAATATTTACTCTGTGTTTATTATATTGTTTTAATTATTGTAAATGTGAAGACTATGTGGGTCGTTGTTTAATTTTGTTTTATTCTCAGTTAGTTTTTAACATGGTCTGGCGGTTTTGAGTATTTTTTGCGGCCTAGCCAAATGTCCTTTCTTTGGTAACGAACACGTTGAATCGTTGAGCTCCTTTAGTTATGAGTTGAGCTGCACAACGACTGACAAATGCGTGCACTGACTGGACAGGTCCTCTCAATCTGTGTGGTTCTTTCATCAAAAGACAATTTCAGACACCAATCGACATGGTCTTCACATGATCTGACCAAGATTATGTCTGGACTTTAAAAGAGACTGTGACCTC
Organism: Atethmia centrago; assembly: GCA_905333075.3. Lineage (NCBI taxonomy): Eukaryota > Metazoa > Arthropoda > Insecta > Lepidoptera > Noctuidae > Atethmia > Atethmia centrago. The sequence goes on along the minus strand of HG995374.1, from coordinate 19,288,407 downwards.
TGAGTTTGTTTCGGCCTTTCTTCTCAGAGTAGTCAGATAGAAAACGCCGAACTCATCTAGTTTAAAAAAATATGTTTGACGTGTAAAAGTGTTTGTAAAAACCTACTTACAGAAATAAAATCATTTATCATTTGTCATTATCATTAAAAACGAATAGCGTCAATCTAACCAACACTAAAAAATCAAATAACGAGATGACGCATCACAGGATGTGAACAATCTCGAACTGCTAGTGTAGAAACAACCCATTTGATTAAAGGCTCCTACATACTGGCAAAGGCACCGCTTGTAGCGCTACACGCGGTGTCTTTGTGTCGCGTCGCGTCGCGCGACAAGTCGCGCCAGTACGTAGAAGCCTTAAAGCTCAAGGGCTGATTGCAGATCGAAATAATAAAAGAAAAAAAAGTTGCGCCCAGTAGGTATTGAAGTTGACAATTTTGTGATCTATAGGACAGTTTGGTCCCATGGAGAAAATTGTTCAGTTTGATGGTCTGTACCACAACTTTTTCACTTTTGTTGATCACATCTTTCTGGTACATTCTGTATAACAATTTTATTATACATTTTTTTCAGCATCTGCGTTCACCAATAAAATTATTTATACTGTAGGTACAAATCACTAACTAAAAACAACTAATTAACTAATTAAAATATTTCTTGGTAATCACCATGAAAATGAACCACCGCCCGCGCCGCCTGCACCGCTGCGCGAGCGCCCCGCACCCCTCTTCACACCCGCAACCGATCGTTGCTAAGCGACGGCAATGCTTGTACTTAGAACTTATAGAGATTGTAATAACTTTCGTATTAGGCTGAATTTCCATTGGCTTATTGGAAAATCTATTAGAATACAGCGACTCATAAGTAATAAACGTATTGGAATTAACCTGAGCAATTATTCACATGACATAATTAGGTAAAAAATATAAAAAATATGTTCTAAAGGATAATCTTTTGGATAACTTAACATAGCTATTAATTTAAAGAAATAAAACCAGATTAAAAAAAAAAATTGCAGACCAATTTTTCACTAAAAGATGAAGTGCAAAATGTTACTAATTAAAAGGGCTTGTATGGGAATTTCGTACAGCTAATAAAATTTCGTGTTTACGGATATTTTTTGTTTTAATTGGTAGTTAATATGACAGACAAGCCCTTTTTAAATTCTTGGATTTTTCGAACTTGGGACGTAGAAGTTACCTATATCCAGTTTTATTTTTTAAGTTCATGTACTAGTGTACGTACCAATGTAGATTGTTACATAGTGGCACATAAACATTGTTTCGGTAATAAAGTACATGTTCTAGATTGCTTGTCGCTATTTTTGTAGTGTTTTACTTACTATCAAGTAGGTAAATTGAGATGAGGATCGTAGGTACGGTAGGTACTCAGCGGAGCTCATTAGGAGATACCTATGTCCAGCAGCTGACTGCAACAGTTTGATAACGATGAAGTCCTGAAGGGTTTGAGGGAGGGTTTTGAGTGTAGGTAAATAAAACAATACAGTTAATAGTTTTTTTTAAGTACATTTATTTTAGTTATAATTAATTAATTCTTAATATTACTTCATCTAAGAAGGGGGCAGGTCGGGTAATACCCTCATGGCGAGCATAGCTTAAATACAACATAACTGCGTTTAGTTTACGACTAAATTACGTGTAGTTATTAAAATATATTTTTTTAATATTATTAATTAATCCGAACTTTTAAAAATAGTACACTTACATGAGAATAGGTAAATGGCTTAGTTGCCTTAATATGTGGTACAAATTCTATAACAAAACAACAAAAAAAGTAAGCGGTACGAAATCTGCCGTTCACCTTTGGGGTATCTCTGAAATCGAAAAAATGTTGGATGCCTTTACATACTTATTCTAACTAGTAGGTACATACGTACGTATACAGAAAGTATTTCAGTCTTTTTTTTTTTTTTTTTTTTTTTTTGGGTGGGAAATCATCAAATAACTTCTCCCGCTCTGGGCGGAGCGGGAGGGTGTGTCAGACTCTTACTGACTAAAACCCACCCGTATTCCTTCCTGTTGCCTGAGTTGCGGGGGCCTCGGTGACCCATAAGTACCTTCCCGCGACCCCGGCAGGAAGTATTTCAGTCTGAGGAAATATTCTCAGAGAGTTATAAGCGATTTTCATGTTTTGGTGAAAATGCCTAACTTCTCGTAATAAAATTTGTTGGCTTATTGTACATCTGTATTCTGCATTACCTATCTTCATCACAAGCCCCGTTGAGCGGGCTGGAGTGGGTAGAAAAGGAGGCGAATATCCAGATGACGGTCCTAGTTTCTATGAAGGTAATTTAACTGAAACGATTAACATAGGTCATTATAGCTGAATGCAAAATCGGCTTATTTCTTGGTAAATCAATTTATCAGAAATGATCCCCACGATTTTAGTCGTATTATAGTTGAATAAAAAAATATACTAGTTTTTATGAAGTTTGTATGACGCTGAAACAATTCAAGTGTTTTGAGACAATGTTAAAATAAATATAGACCATTCTTTCAAGTTGGGTTTGAAACGACCCAAGTAGTTCGGTTTTAAAAATTAAAATAAGCCGTGGCAGCTAAGAGATGACCAGTCTCTACTGACGGCGCCCGTTCACGAACATGACGCATGGATTAGCACCATTCAGCTCAACCATTTTGAAGAGAGCTAAATGATCCAACACACGCGCCACCATCAGCGAGACATAAGAGTGAGCACGACATACTCCTAGCCGCCAGGGCACATTCAAGTCAATGAAAGACGTATCCAGTAAATGGCAGATTTATAGTACATAGTACTCACATAACAATGTGCTGTGAAACTATACAATGCTAAGTGATTGAATTATACAATGCAAAGATAGTTTTTGAAATCTTCAGCAGCTCCAACACTATTTTCAAATGCCAATCAATTAGTTTTTGCGCCCCTGTGGAGCAGGACCAGCATTGAGCCAAGCATTTTTATCAGCGATGTAATCCCCCAACTTATAATATGCTTGGCTGCATACCATAGTGTGCGTTTTATACAAGATTTGAAATTAGTTTCATTCAGTTGAAGTGTGTGGGGAGGTATTTTATTGAAACATTTTAAACAGTACCTCATGAAAGATGAGTCTACTTTAGCCAACCTGAAACCTGGTTGAACTAATTGGTCCCTATTTCTAGTGATATAATTGTGTCTTTCACCAGTTTTACTAACAATATGTAGATTTTTCCTTACGTACATGATGTCTCATAGATATATTGACAAGGTACCGTCATGATGTTAATTTCTTTAAACAGTTCTCTTAGAGAGTCGCATCTGCGGAGGCCATATATGGCTCTGATGGCTCTTTTCTGCAGATTAAAAATAGACTCGATGTCTGCAGATCGTCCCCATAGTAAAATACCGTACGACATAATACTATGAAAGTAACTAAAATATACTAGCCGTGCGGTATCTACATCAGTAAATTGACGGATTTTTCTCACAGTATATGCTGCCGAACTTAGCCGTCCTGCAAGGGAAGTTTAATGAGGCTCCCATTGAAGGCTTGAGTCGAGCGTAATCCCCAGGAAAACAGTTTTATCGACGAATTCTAATTTCTATTGATTCAATACTATCTCACAAATACTACTTTTGACATTTGGTAAAGAAAATCTTATGCACTTAGTTTTTTTCCATTTAATACTAAATTATTAGCAGTGAACTAATGTTGCAATAGGGCGTTATTTACGTCGTCAAAATTTGATGCACATCTATTAATTTAAAAAATTAAGGAAGTATCGTCAGCTAATAACACCATTTGTGGTTGGGTTTTTAACAAGTGGGGTAGATTATTAATATATACTAAAAAGAGGAAAGGACCCAATATCGAGCCTTGTGGTACACCCATTTTTACTTTTAACCCGAGTGAATTGACACCATTTATATGAACTTGCTGCTGTCTATCATTTAAATAAGATTTTACTAAACTGAGCGCAAGGTTTCCAAGTCCGTAATGCTTAAGTTTCAAGAGTAATGTTTCGTGGTCGACGCAATCAAATGCCTTGGAGAGGTCACAAAATATTCCTATTGCATCTTGGGCCTTTTCCCACGGCGTAAATATGTGTTTTAATAAGGTGACACCGGCGTCAGTCGTACAACGTCCCTTGGTGAAGCCATACTGTTGATCGTGTAAGATTTTATTGCTGTTAAAATAATTGAGCATTTGATTAAGCATTACCCTTTCAAACACCTCGCTGAAAACCGGCAACACGGATACGGGTCTATAATTTTTGGTGTCTCTACTATCCCCGGATTTGAAAAGTGGTATTACCTTGCTATATGTCATTAGATCCGGGAAGACTCCTTGATCAACACAAAAATTAAATAATAATGCGGCGCTATAGTCTCAATAATGGAGGTACAAACTTTGATTGACATTCCCCATAGATCTTCTGTTAATTTGATCTTGATTTGCTTGAAAGCTTTTATTACTGTTATGGGGTTTATATGCTTGAATTTAAATTCAATCGGAAAGGATGAAACGTTTGCTTTTAATAAATCAATTACTCGATTATTACGTGACTCTAACAAAAATAGGACTTTAAAGCTTAATCGGTCCAAGTACAGCGAATGAATCACAATTGATTTTCCATTGTTTGGCACCACATGGGCTACCTAAGTTAATATTACAAAACAAACGGATCCTGAATCCAAAAATGATTTTTCACAGGCCCGCTTTATTTTTGAACGGTCTATCCAACGATACCCCACACCATGAGCCTGAGAAAATAAAATATGACCCTACCATTATTTGTTTAACTTTTTATTTTACCACTTTTTATTTTTGTCGGCCTGTATTAATATATCCCTATATATCCCTGCCAAATTACAGCTTTCTAGTACTAGGAGTCTAAGCCGCGGACAGACACTCAGACAGACAGACAGACAGGCAGACGGACATGGCGAAACTATAAGGGTTCCTTGTTGACTACGGAATCTTAGAAATCAACCGTATCTTTGTAGTGTCACGGATGAAGAACAAGTATGTAATTTTTAACCAGATTGTGGGTTGTGTCCTATATGTACACACGGCTACATATCAAGCTATACTTGATATGTAGCCGTGTGTACGTAAGTATGTGATTGCAAAAACTGATAATAATAATATTTTTGTATGATATGTCTACAAATGACAAATTTTTGTTTTGTTTTAGTAAGTTGTAGGTACTGTGAGACCTTGCTTCTTCATATGTTAGGTCTTTGAAAGTGAGATAGGTACCCATAATCATGAGAAGCTTGATTTTTTCCCTCGCGTAAGGTACCGCAGACCTTAGTATTTGATTTTGATTTCAACTTCATACTCGCTTATTAGAAAATGTATCTTGATAGACGGACAGACGTACAACAAAGTGATCATAAGTTCCGTTTTTCCCTATTGAGGTACGGAACCCGTACAGAGTCTCAATGGGACTTATGTTGATATGAAAGGGGGCAATTCTATTGCCATCATCCGGACACAATAACTGACTCAAGTCTGCTACTGAGAAATACAATGCCTACTGGAAAAACTCAATAAAACTTCCTCGACCTGGGAATCGGATCCAATATCTCATGCTGAATGGGGCAGTTTATTTAAAAATTACAATTATAGCTAGGCTTAGTGTTTTTTTTACTGGGTTATAATGGGGAAATTCGAATCCATAAAACTGGGAAACTGTTTTTGGTACAATTAGCTCTATTTTCATGAAAACATTTTTGACATAATTAGCTTTTTGGTCAAGTGCGAGTTTTCAGTGAAAACTTGTATAATTGACAACCGACTCAGTTCCGTGTCCATTTCATTGAATTGCAAAACAGCGCAAGCGGGTAAATGTTTCATACCATTTGGAGCAAAGTTGACCAATTTTTTTAAATGCGGTTCGACTCTGTTTCATTTATTTATTTATTGGAAGAACTGTTTGGATTAGTTCGGAGAAATCCCCTTCCATATTATAGTGCAGCGCAGACGACTGACTATCCGTGACGCACTTTTTAGTCTGTGAAAATAGAACCTATGCAATTATATGCAGTAACACACACGACGCGCAAAAAGTCCGGCGCACAAAAAATCCGTGTAATTCGGGCAGACCGCACCGCGCCGCGCCGCGCCGCTCGGCACAAAAAGTGTGTGAAAAAAAATTGAACGTTTGCTTCAACGCGCGCTAACGCAGAGTCACGCAGACGGCGCACACTTATTCGGCAATGTAACGATGTTAATTCAAGAAATACAAAACAGACCAGCAATTTATGATACTTCAAAGGCATATCATGATAGACATTTAAAAAGAAAAATGTGGGAAGAAGTGTGCTGTAATGTTTATTCCGCTCCTGTTTGGACATGTATGACGTCTAAAGAAAAAACAAAATACGGTAAGTTTAAGTTTTAATTAGACTTTACCACATGAGTAGAACCGTACAGAGACCAAGCTTCTAAGGAGCTGTCAAAATGTATGCCTATTTTGGTAGGGTTGTCACAGTCGGATAAAATAAAAATAAAGTAGGTACCTGCTACGGATTTTAAACATGCAACCGAATTGAGAATATCATCGTTTTTTGAGTTTATTAGAAAAAATAACTTGGTAACGTTGACCTACGTTGGTAGGTAGGTAGGTACCTATTTTAAATCTGTAACTATTAGTAGGTAGGTAAACTTTCATAACCTCCTAAAAGTTATAGTACCTACCTGTGTAGGTACTTACTATAGGACACCTACTAAACTAGTCAGAATAGGGTATTCTACTATCTTTGAAAAAGTACTTCAAAATGTTGATTTTCCCAGTAAAAAGCCACAAAAATAAATATTTCGGCAAAATTTTAAATTAAATGTTATGAAAGCGCTGTAGGTAAGCTTTGTCTCTGTACGGAGTGTACGGTTTCTTTACTCATGTGACTTTACTATACTGCCAGGGTACACTTCCCAGAGAAATGGTGAATTAGTTAGTAAAATACTTTCTCGTTTCTATTCCATTATCTGTCCCTCTCACACCAATATTTGATATATCTTCGAAAGGGCAGTTATACAACGTGTCTTCAAAACAAATACCGTCTCCTTTTCTTACAAAATTGTGCAGAATGCACCCTGCTTTTATAATTTTTATGGCTAGTGGCATATTCACGTCTAAACCTCTTTGAAATATTCTCCATTTGCTACACAAAATTCCAAAGTCACATTCTACCATTCTCCGTGCTCTAGACAACCGGTAATTAAAAATGCGCTGTTGGACACTTAAATGGCGGTCAGGAAAAGGTCTCATTATGTGTGATGAAACTGCAAAGGCTTCATCTCCCACAAAAACAAACGGCATTGGTTGTCCATTCAGATCACCGGGAAGTTTTGTTTATCCGGAAGAATTATTTTACCATCCAGAATTCCTTTCTCAAGTGTGGAGTTTTTAAAAATGTTTGAATCACTGAATTTTCCATAGGCGCCAACATCAATAAATGTAAAACAGTAATCGGCATCAACTACTGCCCTCAATACAGTAGAAAAATATGACTTGTAGTTATAGTAATTAGAACCCGAATTTGGCGGCATCTTAAGACGTATGTGCTTCCCATCTACCGCTCCTAAACAATTAGGAAATTGAGTTCGATCGTGGAATTGTTTCGCAATCTCTAGCCATCTCTGCACCGTAAAAGCAGGAAAGCATTGACTTTTACATAGTTCCCATTTTGATGTACAGGTTTCGTTAATTATAGAACGAATAGTAGATGCGCCAATCAGATAATCTTCTTCGAGTTCGACGAACGATGACCCTCGTCCTAAATACCTGCAAAAAAAAAATAGTTCAAAAACTATAATGAATACCTAACTTTTAGTAACCTACATATAATTATTTCTTTGTTTATAGGAAAAGATATACAGACGAAGTGGAACTCTTTGAGAAGTTGCTTCCGAAGGGAACTCAGTGCTCAAAATAATATACCTTCTGGAAGCGGAAGAAAAAAGAAGAGAAAATATGTTTACTTTGATTCACTGCTATTTTTGTTGCCATTTACAATGGTTGAGAATAATGAATCTTCTATCGAAATCGAACAAAGTGCCGAAACATTAAATGTCACAGTGCAGAGTTCTGATACTGGAACAACTGATTCTAAACGACCAAAGACGCAACCGAAGACCAAGACTAATTGTTACGATGAGGAGTATTTAGAAATACTAAGAGAAGGCAATCAACTGATGAAAACAAACAAACAACTTACGTCATTCAGAAAGCAGAACAATCTTAGGGGATATGGATTAAGATGAATCATTTCTGCGGTCGCTTCTGCCTTATGTCAAACAATTTTCATCAGACCAAAAGTTGCAATTAAGAATACAATTACTACAAACAGTTCTAAATTTTAAACAGTCCTTAAGCAGTTCAGCTTCTATTCACAACCAAACACAGCAAGTATTGGATATACCTAACGAACGAATAGTAATTGTAACCGATCCATCGATGAACTCAAATATGTCTAACCAATATGACACTGCTGAGAGACCGAGTACTGAGCCCCCTAACTACATTGACATTGCAGAAGATTCGGAATACGTTCCCAGGCCAATCTCTTCACAAAACTCAAGCAGGTCAAGCGGCTCGTCATATTCATAGAGATTACGCATCAATAATTTCTCCCGAAAATGAATCGTTTTTTTTCTTTTGGCGACGACGACGACGTTGGCGAGGTGTAAAGTAGGTATATTATGAAAATATAAACAAAAAAATTCAATAAAAGGCAGATTGTGATTTTAGAAAATTCCTAATTGTTAAGCTAATTATTTTTTTGACTAGATACACCACCAATCAAAAGACTTAATTTCCCAAGGTATAATAATAACATCAGCAATATTAATTGTGATTTAGTAACTAAGCTTCCAATTGTGGTTTAGTAATTAAACCCCAAAGGAGATGTTTGATTTTGGGCTACCACCATGTGCACTACATAGATAAATAGCAAAAAAATAGGGGATTTTCATACAAAATACAAAAAAAAAAATAATTTGAAGAAGAGTACAGTTGTACAAAAAAGATTATTTAGGAAGATTTTTAATATGATAACCCTATTTTTGTGGCAGCTATGACAGTTGTGTTTGTCATGACGTTTAACGACTGACAGTTTTAAGTTTCGTGACGTGACGTCTTTCTTTGACTTTGGCAGTTGGCTTACATATTGTTGTCTGTGCCTTTGTGGTTGGCTTTGAAACGCTGAATTGTTGTATTCGCGCGTTTTGGATTAGGGGTGTTTCGGAGTTTCTAGTAATTGTTTTTATTTTACGACCCTGTTTACTACTACGGACATAGATTGATTGCTTCTCTGTTGACCCCGGCTTTGTTATATGGTTTTTGATTCGCCTGTGATTTAGATTCCGTCGTGTATGTGGTATTCTACAATAACAAGTTCAGTTTCAGGCATATCTCCTTTAACTCTTACTTGCATTATACTTATTTGTTCTAATGCTATTTCTATCTGATGTTTTCTTTCCTCGTTCTATATTCTAACAGACTTTTACTTATACTTATTCCAGTTTAAACCTAATTAGTTTTGGAATTCATGTGTTGTTTTTGTAAATACACATCAATCAAATGTCATTGTCAAAATTACATTTCGTATATTCCTGATCCACCATATTTATGTTGTGTTGCTCTCCTTGACCGAGTTAATTTCAATTTACATTAAAACGAAGTAAAACTATAGAAAATTAACATTAGAAAACAGTAACTATATTGTATAGCGATATTTACATATACAGGGTGACATTGAAAACATGCGACAAATCGAAATGGGAGATTGTACTCATCATTATGAACAACTTTTACTAAGGGACCAAAGCTACAATACCAAAAAAAAAAACTGCTGTTCCCTACATTTATGTTCGCAATACCTCATCAAAATGTAGGAAAAGCAGATTTTTTTTTTTGGGATTACAGCTTTGGTCCCTTAGTAAAAGTTGTTAATAATGATGTATACAATGTCCCATTTCAGTTTGTCGCAAGTTTTCAATTTCAACCTGTAGTGTACTAAGTGTAAGTAATAATAATAATCTGCCATAATAATCGTGATTTAGTAGTTAAGCCCCTAATTTTATTTACAATATAAGTGACAATTCACTTGTAATAGATCGATATTATTGTGTACCTACATTATTGTTTAAAAGTACAACATACTTAAAAATTTGCTGCCATGAAAATCAACGTAATTCGTATAAATTTTTATGTTTTGTTAATTTTTAAACAAGTACTTCCGTAATTAATAAAAGAAAATCTTTGTTTGTTCATAATGTTTTGGTTTAAATAATAAGTACCTCAGAAACCTATTTGTCATTTGAGTAGTAAAAAAATATGTTTGTTGCCGAGAGAAATAATAAATAATATAATTATGATTATATAAATATATACAGGGTGGAATTTTGTAATACCATCTGGAGGGAAAGTACTCTTAATACTGCAGATAGAAAATTTTACTCAAAGGAAACATTCCTTTATTTTTGAATAGAAAGCAAACTGCATTCAAAGATTTTCGAAAATTCTCTTCTCCCACACCCGGGAATCGAACCGGCTAAAATCTGAAAAAATTATACCCTGTACTTTTATTGCATCGATCGTTAGGGTCAATTATAAGGATATAACAAACATGATAAATTAAATGAAAGGAAAACCAGGAAATCTGAAGTTACAAATTCAATGAGTCAAGTTAAAGCTCTTTAACTAACATCCATCTTTTGTAATGCAGACTCCTTTGCGACATACTCGTAGCTGCGTGTATGAGGTAATTTAAATATGGAATGTTAGATTAAAATTTGAAAATTAGATTGTCATAGTTGTTATTCACATTTGATTGTTTTTACAACTCATTTCACATTTTGTCTCAAGGTGAAAATGGCTTATCAAGAACAGTTTGATTTAATGGAAGCTTATTTTTTAAATAACATAAACGTGAATCTAGCTCTGCGGTGGTATGGAGAGAGATATCAAGACCGACAGGCACCAACTCGGTTCGTATTGAAAAGAATGGTAGTAAATTTAAAGAATACGGGTGGTTTCAAGAAGAGACGGCAAACTATTCAGCAAAACTATTTCGATTTTGAACTAGATGTTTTAACATACTTTGAATCATTTCCAAAGGCTTCAAGTAGAGATGCTGCCGATGAATTAGGAACAACCCACACTCGCGTACTTAAAGTGCTGAAAAAGTATAAGTATAAAATGTTAAATGCTATCGTGAAGGTCGGTTGGTGCAAAAATTGCATATTGGGGATCGTGACAGACGATTACAATTTTGTGAAAACATGCTTGAAGAAATTGACCGAAACCCTAATTTTTTTAGTAACATTGTATGGTCTGACGAAACCAACTTCAGCAATAATGGCATGTACAATCGCCGCAATAACCATTATTGGTCTCGAGTGAATCCTGTTCGTGTTCATGAAACTAACAATCAAGTAAGATTTTCTTTCAACGTTTGGTGCGGAATTATGAGAAATAATGTAGTGTTAGTCCACGTGTACGAAGGTCATTTAAACACTGTCAAGTATATTGAAATACTGGATCTCTTAAGAAACGAGTTAAATGGTTTCCCCGAGGAAGAGCGAAACCAAATAATTCTACAGCAAGATGGTGCTCCAGCACATAACAGCAGAATCACTACTGCCTAAATTAATAACCATTTTAATACCTGGATTGGTACAAACGGCACAATCAGATGGCCTTCGAGATCGCCAGATCTCACCCCATTAGATATTTTTTGTGGGGATATGTAAAAAATCAAATTTACATGAAATCTTATGCGAATGACAACGAGTTGAGAGTTGAAGTTCAGAATACGATTTATAATATTCACCACAACACTTTATTAAAGGTTACTAGAAATGAATTCGTTAAAAGAATAAATTTGTGTATCCAAGAGAATGGAGCCCATTTCGAGCAACTAATTAGTTAGTTTACCATTTTTTGTAAATAATTAAATTAATTTAAGATTTCCTGGTTTTCCTTTCATTTAATTTATGTTTGTTAGAGAGATTTCATCCTTATAATTGGCCCTAACGATCGATGCAATAAAAGTACAGGGTATATTTTTTTCAGATTTTAGCCGGTTCGATTCCCGGGTGTGGGAGAAGAGAATTTTCGAAAATCTTTGAATGCAGTTTGCTTTCTATTCAAAAATAAAGGAATGTTTCCTTTGAGTAAAACTTTCTATCTGCAGTAAGAGTACTTTCCCTCCAGGTGGCATTACAAAATTCCACCCTGTATATTTTATTTACTTACCTGAGTGTCACAGACAGCCTTTCTTCTGGACCAATGCACCTCCTCATTGTTGTTTCTGAATGAGTCAAAGCAGGTCTTAAAATAAATAGCAACTCATCAAATGTAGTAACAGACATTTTATAAAATTTGAAAAAAAATTCCGGATGTTGTTTCAGAATTGAATGTTTAGTATGGAACTGTCCCTTCAGTAATCTTTCCGAAAGTATAGGATGTACCCAAAATTCTCTATTTCTTCTTCTTTTTCTGTACTTCATGTACAAAATAATACTTCGCGATCTCTGCACGATTTCCATAGCGTCTACGTCCCTACAGCTCTGCCGACAGAATGATCGAAGATGTGCGTCGTGTGCGTTGAGTCTATGAAAAATCCGCGACCGACTTTTTGCGCGCCATGCAGACTTTTTGTGCGCCGCAGACTCGATCGCACAAAAAGTGTGCCGTCTGCGCTGCACCTATACGTAACATGCTGGTCACTTTGTTGGAAGTGGGTAGTCAGCTTTCGGTTGTGTAGGAGGCTGGTAATGGGACTGTGGTTTAAAGAAGAAAATAAAACGTGTATAGAGTTTTCTCCCATATCTTTTTATTCTAAATACATTAATATTCTTTAATTCAACTCAAATATTCATTTAAACTATTACAAGCTATTTTTTTTATTTTAAACATAAATAATAAGTAATGCAAATGTCCAGCATTGCACACTTTTAACTCGGTATTAATATTTAACTAGGTATTATCCAATCTTAGCGATAGTTCTCCATAGTGACAAAACATATACACAACACTGAAAACCTTTGGTGAAAACAAGTATCCTACATGACTATTGAATTATGACATGGCCGATGCGGTACAGCAACTCTAGCCATTTTGTACATCCCCATCTGAAGTTCTTTGGTAGTAGAATCACGAGTTACTTAGCAGAGCACATAACAAGGGTTTCATAGCACATCCGACATGTCATGGCGGTTATATTATATACCATTTTATTGCATTAGGTAGGCAATTAGATAAATCCATTGAAATAAGACAAGACAACGAGTATTTTATCTAGATACCTATACATTCTGCTCAATTATCCTGTTTATTGTACAGTTATCATAAAAATAGTGATTATGACAATTCGGTAAAGGTACATGCAAATGCTCACATTATGTGAATTACCAAAGATTGGGTACGTACGATTTACACAGATCTACTGCAGTACGAATATCATATTCAACACAATTAGTTACAAATACGTATGTTTTAATTAGAAAATTAATGATTCTAAGCGTAATGTTTCTATTTTATAACACACAAGTAGTTAAGCGTATCCAATTTTTAATGTAGTAGGTATGTATGTATATATACGTTGACGTAGGTACCAAATATCTAAACTATGCAGTTTTAAAATCAGACACTTCGAAGATAGGCGATGCACACATGCTCGTAGTATTTGATCGCCGATAAAATCTTACTTTATCTACGAAAATAATGTACATTGGACCTTCCTTCTTGATGCTGATGAATGACAGAAATGATGACTTAGAAAATACTTTTCATAATAATACTAGAGGACATTCATTATGATAGAAATACAAAACAAGTGAAGTGCGAGGAACTAAAATCATTTAATCAGTTTAAAACAAAATATCTTTTGAGTACATGAAGGAATAGAGACCAGCTCTTAAAAATCGTCCATTAAAAATAAAAAAGATGGATGATGAAATGCAAAAATAATACAGGTTCATTAAGTATTACACCCTCCTTATATTATTGTAAATGTACCTACACGAAGTTTATATACGAGTATGTTTAGCTGAATGCTCAAGTGGCTATGTGCATGCTAATTGTTATAACATTGTCACAAACATGAAAAGGTCGCAACCGACGAACATGAAACTGGATAAAAACTAGATTTTCCATCCAATGTACAATTTTCAGACATCTACTTATTTATATTACATCTTTTACACAGTGGTTGTTATATATATTTAAAAATATCAGTTACGCTCTTTTCCTTACAAGAAAAATCTATGTAGGTACACAAATATTGTTATACATAGTTGAAATCAGATCAGCACAGCGATTCAGATATTGTTTGATATGATAATACAGTTAAAGGAGCATATTTGGCATGAAATGGATGAAGTAGAAACAGTTGTGCGAAGTGTTTCAGAACTACTACTATTGCAAGACCCGGCCCGCGCGCCGATTAGTTTGGACTTAATTCAGCAAATATAGATATTTGAATCCACTCAAAATAAAACTTAGTCGCAAACCACTCATTTTTGTTAGTACTTAACAATTTAATCAAACACTTCAAGCCGTTAGTTGCGTACACGAAAACTTTAAGATTCATGACTAATTTTTTTGTTTTGTATTTGGGTAAAGAGAACTAGAATAAAATACGTAATATTACAAAAATAATAATACATTACTCTAAAGAGAAAAGTAAACGGATCGCCAGCGATCCTCCATAAGTAATGAGGTGCATTTAGGTTTACAAAAATCAAGTAAAGCTTTCTAATAGGATGAATTTGGTAAAGTGTCTTTTTGACCCCCGACCAAATACGAAGAGAGATCTTAAGTATGAATTCCACCTTCCTATAATACCGAACACTGGTCCGTGCCAGGGCTGGTATTACACGGTACAATGACTACGATACAAAGTGTTGCCTGTGCAGGTTCTGTAACATCGGTTCGGCCGGGAGCTGTCGCAGTCGCGGGCACTACCGCAGTAAGAGGCTGGCCGAATATTATATATTCAGAAAAGACACAACAACAACTCCGAAAGGCAATTTTTAAAATTTACCTTAAAATAGATTTTATATTTAGGATATTTATCATGTTTAATATATTTTGGTGAATAACATCATTATCGCAAACCCGTATTAAATATGAGAAACGTGGATGATATGACAATATAAATTACCCTTTCATACCAATTAATAAGCGTTTTCAATGTCCTTACTTAGTCGAGCCGATATATATTATGCGGCATCGACGACTATAACTACTTACACGACTCATTAAGAACCGAATACTAACTACTTACAGGGATTATCGAACGTCTCCGTGAACGAAAGAACATTTCATATATCTTTGGTTAGACAAAACGAAACAATAGTAAAAATACTAGACAATCGAACGTTACAGTCATTGGAGGGACATAATTATTTAGTCGTTAGGTATTTTTCTAAACAACATTGCGTTATAATCACATAAAAATAATCATGATCGAAATGTGACGATGCATCGGGATCGTTCCATTTCGAGGGTAAGCGTCAACAAGTATTACTATTATCAACAAGACTCGCCCGGCCCGGCCGGCGCCGTGCTACTGCCAGAGCTTCCACCACACTTGCATCTTCTCAGTGAGTTTCTTGCAGATTCCCAGTAGTTTCCGTCACATTCCGCCATCACCTTCACCCTCGCAGTCCTCTGAGCCCTCACCCTCCTCTAACGTCACCTGTTAAGAAAACACATCATCATTAGTATCCTGTCCTTCTTCAGGTTAAAAATGAAAAATATATTTGTAATTGGAAAGTTTTGGTGGCAAGATAGTTCAACTTACTTGAAAGCGTATTTGTTCGGGGCGATCATCATCAGGCAGTGAGTGTTGAATGGGTGCTGGCGGCGGTGACGGAGGGATCATACTTTGATAATAGTCACGATTCTCCTCTAGAGTGTCTAATATGTCCTGAGCGTCTGGATGTACTAGATCCGCCCATGTCTCCCACAGCGGGTGGACAATGTAGTCGATAAATCCAACTTGAGATTTTTCTATCGTCGCATTATGCCTATCGCACATTGGACTTATATCCATTCCCTGCTCCCTCTCGCGGTCTCCTTGTTGGAAAAATTCTTCCATAAGCAACGCTACCCATCGCTTGTAGAGTGGTAGCGGTTTAGTGGGATTACTCAGATCGGCACAATGTACGAGATTCTCCAGCACTTGTATTCTGTCTGTATAATTGTCTAGCAATAGTACCCCACTTCCAGCTACCTTCTTTGTTTCCACCATTGTTTTCAGGTCTGCTAATAGACTCATGTGTTTTGACATGTCTGTGGAGAGAACCATGTCTATAACCATCTTTCGTAGCGTCTGTCTCTGTTTCTTTTGAAGGTTGATGAATATGTCGCACCCGTCATTCTGGAGAAGCTTGAACGCTACGGCGAGATGATGGTTCTCTAAAACGGACTCGTCGTTGTACATCAGAGCGAGCTCTGAGCTTGAGTTGACGAGGAACTGGTTGGTGAGGCCGGGGTGGTCGACGTCATGCACGCACGCCGCGAACAGAGCGGCGCATGTCTCTATGGGCGTGAACACGGCGTCGAGTGCCGGCGTGTTGAGCAGCACGTGCGTGGACTGCGCTACGTCGGCGGCGTGCAACGAGTTGTGGAAGGGGTTGTCGCGCAAATAGTGCTCTTCCAGCGTGATGGCGAAGGCGAGGAAAGTGCGCGCCGGAATCTGCAGAGTGCCAAGGAGCTCCCGAGACGTGAACGCAGCGTACGCGACGGCAGTCAGTGGTCGTCCGCAAGACAAGTCGCCGATGCGGAAGATGTCCACACCCCATCGATCGATTTCGCCCAGCTGACGACCCAGGTCTTCCTCGTGAGGAGTGTCTACTCCAAATCTTGGCACGCGTTCTCCAGTGAAGCTATTGGTGTGCGTCAATGTCCGCTTAACGCCAGTTATCTGTACAAAAATATAAAAAATGAGCAAAAATGAAATGAAATCGGTCAAGTTTTTTCATGTTGAGGGTATAATAAATAAATGGCATATTCAAATGGTGTTGTACTTACTTGTGACATGGTGGTTGCTGTTCCGGTATGACGCGGTTTGTCCTTCTTCTTGGCACGCGCTTCGGCAACCTCGTCCACTTGTAAAGATGGTAAGTCGATATCTTGTTGTTTATCTGGGATATAAAAAAAAAAAAATTAAACATGCTTTTAAAATAACTGTTATATCGATTTCATAGTCGAGCTATCAACACTTTATTGATGGATATCAAGTAAAATTGGGTTGAGTGGGACGTAGACACAGTGAGTGACCTGAATATAATATTAGCTGCACAGCTAGCATCTTAAAGTTGGCAGAAGCTGCGCAAATACAGCTAAACAATATCGACCGATTACAATTTTATTGCGTTTCTTAACTGTGCTACTGGGTAACGATGCCGAAAAAGTGGGTGAAAATGTGAAGTATCCATTAATACATATTATTATTATTGATACGTTTCCAGGTCAACATGCGAGTTTTGTTATTACCTATAGATAAGTAATCAATCATGCCGATGGGAGCTTTGATATATTTCACACAGTATTGTTCACGTGCCGCTTGGCCTTCATTGTCTTATTCAGGACTACCATCGCGAAGTTAGGTGTTGGATTGATTTGGGTCAATATGTGTGATAGCATTATTGCCTTTTATAAAATGTTAATGGCACATTAATCTGCATTATCTTGCCTGATTCAGTAGAATGATAAATTAAGGATTAAATAATTAAAATCTCACGTGTCTAGATCTTGAGTCCATATTACTACGTAGATATATTTATATGTATATATAATTTCGATTTTCAGTTTGCACAATGCGCCTAATGAATTATGATTAGATCCCAAGATTTTACATGCTTGGTAAATGATAAATGATTTTATTTCTGTAAGTAAGTTTTTACAAACACTTTTACACGTCAAACATATTTTTTTAAACTAGATGAGGTTGGAGTTTCATATCTGACTACTCTGAGAAGAAATGCCGAAACAAACTCAGAGGTCACAGTCTCTTTTAAAGTCCAGACATAAACTTGGTCAGATCATGTGAAGACCATGTCGCTTGGTGTCTGAATTGGCTTGGAGAACATTGGCGCCGATTCCCTTGTTCACAAACTAAACTAAATTTAAGTTCAGTGCATCTTTTTCTTTCTATTTCATTAAGAAGAGGACAGAAGATAAATTTTAGTTTAGTCCTGTCAAATTAATCAGCGCCTGTCACAATTCCATACCTACAAGTTTAGACGTGATTAAAAACTTGCCTACTAAAATTACGTCAATTTACGTCAAGCGCTGATTAATTTGACAGGACTAAACTAAAATTGATCTTCTGTCCTTTTCTTAATGAAATAGAAAGAAAAGGATGCACTGAACTTAAATTTAGTTTAGTTTGTGAACAAGGGAATCGGCACCAATATAACGTTTATGGCTAAAATGAATATTTTACGGGCATTTTACACACATGAATAATCTCATAATTACAATTTATTACACAAAATGGCGAGGCGATTGAAGGGGACCAACGGACCAACACCGTGTTGAAAGTATAATCCGAGCACATTAAGCGGATTAACTTGTTATCTACCTATGTGAAATAGTACTACGCGTCCACTGCCTATCTAATCAACGGACAAACATACTCGCAGCTATTTTCTATATTTAGATGAAAGGAAATCCGATCGACGAAATACAAACGTAAATAGTGTGTTTACTCTATCCCGAAGGATGAATTAATTACAGCTGCTACTGCAATAAAGCTTGGAATTTTTACCACTGTGAATGAAGAAGTTGAATAATACTCGTATTATTGTGGTAATTTATTTTAACCTATTGACCGCCACGTCAAAAAAGCAAAAACGTGCTTTCGGCGCCAAGCTACGAATTATTCCTTTAAAATATGTCATGTAGTCGTGACCGTGGCGTGCTGGGCACATTTTGGTCTGTGTTTTAGTCTAGATGACTGACATGAGGGGCTTGAGGCTAAGTAATAACAGCACGGGTCGATCGATCAGGTTAAGCTACGCTTGCCGCGGTTGGTCCGTGGATGGGTGACCATCTTTACATATCGAGACCCCTCCGTGCCTCGGAAAGCACGTTAAGCCGTTGGTCCCGGCTGTCATTTGTAGATCTTTGACAGTCGTTACGGGTCGTCAGAAGCTCGAAAGTCTGACCACCTGTCTTACCAGGGTACCCCCTGGTAAGACAGGTGGTCAGGCTTTCGAGCTTCTTTCGTGTTACCCAGTAACTGGGTTTAGTCGCTCCATGTAAAATACTGGTATTCAGCTGTTTCCGGTAAGACTGGAAGCCGACCCCAACATAGTTGGGAAAAGGCTAGGCAGCTGATGATGATCTAGACATGACTGTGGCGGTCAAAAGGTTAAACATCGTTGACCATTCAAATAATAAAAGAACAGCATGTTCTCATGAACGCTAATGATTCCAATGAAGCCTTATTTAAAGTGGAGGTACCTACTTCAAGTAAGCTTTCATTGGGATCGTTAGCGTTCATGAGAAAATACTGTTCTCAAGAACGCTGATCCGATGTTGTAACAATAAAGGCAGTAAATAAACCCTAGAAATAATTATTACCATTATTGTCTGAAACATAACAACAAGAAAATACGAAATTATTAATTGGTGCGGATATTGTTGAAAACAGTGGCACATTCTTTGGCTGCCGTAATCATTAGTCATGGTCGTTCAGAGCGCAAACAAATTAATTTGTACTACGAAGCTCCTCCGTCCCCATTTGGCAATTGGTTCAATAACAGCTCGTTGTTTGTTAAATATCTATGTCCCAAATGTTTTACGTCCTCAATAACTTCTCCTTGAATATTTTATAATAGAGGGCCCTAGTGTGTTAACAATATTTGCTTGCTCATAGGTCGTATTAATTTGAAATGTCAATCATAGGACGTGGTGTGGTTGCTTGCTTATTTAAAACAAGTAACATTACAACAGTAGATACGATTATTATGACGTATTTATTATAAGTTTTGGCAGAATCAGTAAGGCTTTTCGACAGAGACAAGTTCCAGTTGAATGAGGTTTAAAAATCGATGGATGTTGTTGTAGCTCGGGAAGTGCGCGCGCGTGGTTATCGAACTTATCGCCAATGATAACGCTTATTTACATTTATTTATCATCCTGTTAGGTTTATTTACCTGTTGATTTCACATATTAAAGCTCAATTTATATACAGTGACTGTGTGACGCGATTTATAATGATAATGACATGTAATTAATTCCCACCTATACCTAAGTACTCGTAGATTATCTTTTGCATTTATGAATTGATGGCAGTAATAATGTGAGTTTTCTTTACTATACACGTGTTTATCGCTTTAATCCCGGTTTCCCCAGGGAGAATTTTAGCATTTATAACACATACCTAATGTACGTACCAAACAAAGAAAGTCATTATGCGGAAGGTCGTGTCTGTATCCCAACTTGATGAATAATGGCTATTACTCATGTTGTGTACCTACTTCGAAAGAATACATTAAAATTAATTATGTTGTTTTTAAGTAATTTTATGTAGGGCCCATAATGTATTAAGGTACTTCAACTGTACTAAATTCAACTAAACGTACTTATAGTTGTTATTCTGATTAACTTTCTGAGACTATTACTGAAATGCTCCTCTTTTCATGCAGATAGGCTTAAACGCTTTTATAATATTTATTATGCCGGTCGAAATACTTAATTGACATACAAGTGGGCGCGGGAGGACGTTCACACCATAAAGTAAGTAGGTCATGTACTTTAATATATTTCCAGACCACGTACTCCCTATATAGGTACGTACTTATATTAAATTCTTCAAAGTACCAGAAATTAGCTTGTACTGTTTAATCATGATCAAGTGCAGCTTACAATTCTACAATACATAAAAATATTGAATGTTTAACTTCTGCCTCTAAACGCAAAATCATCGTAGATAATTGAAGTTTCTATTCTGGAGAAATCATGAGCAGTTTTTGTTGGTCGTTGTACTTAACAAGAATGTAGGTAGGTACTGTAATAAAAAAAGGTTACATTGTGTAACCTCCGTGTTTATGATTGATGACGTGCTATAAGATTTTGACAGATTGAAGTTGAAGTGGTCAATGGCGTCGACATGACACAACGTACGCGTGACTCATTTTTCAGTGGGTAAGTTAATTTATGTCTATATCAAAGTTGCAAGTCTGTCGATGTAGCTATTCGTAATGCATTTACTGTCTATCGCTCGTATCTTAAAACTTGCGTATTATTTGATAAAATAGAATCGTAGAATGTAACTTATTTATCAAGTTATATTAAGTTATATAATACATGCTTGCTGTGAAAATAATGCAGAACAAATTACTTGATTAAATTACCGCTATAAATTACTTGCGACCCTGATTATTTGGTAGTTATTAATTGTGTATTATTAACGTCTAAGTAGGTAAGTAATATAATTAAAAGTTTATGAAAACTCACCCAAAAATGTAGAGCAGATGTACTCCGAGATTTGGTTGCCGGACTTGCTGGACTCGGAGAAGTGGCTCAGCTCCTTGTTCAGCATGCGCTTGAACTGCAAGTGCAACATATCCATAGAGCGAGCCATCGTCACGGCGCGACTCCGCAACCAACGGGCAGGCGCGAAACGAACGCTTTGTCTCTCGGCGCACACGCGCATTTCACAACACAAAATAGTAAAACTTCAAACACAATAAAAAATTAACTGCTAGCTAAGCTCGTATTCCGAACTTAAATATTTAATCCACGATATTACTTCAGAACGTCTATTATCTATGAGCGCTATCGTCAGACTGAAGCGGTCGCGGCGACGCGGCCTCGTATTAAGCGTAGCACGACTATCGTCACAGCTCTACACACTACAGAAATACCGTCTTCCCAGTAATGTGCTTTACATGTAATCTAGATTCAGTCGCTCGCACTTCCTCTGACACAGTGTAGAGGGAACCGCCTTTCCCACTAAACAATTAGTAAGCAACCTGGCTGAGAGTTCATCATTATACATGAGAATTGTTCAGCCGAATCTGACTCAATGGGATTTGGTTTAGTTGGTCTTGTTTGAGTCGTTTTTATCCGGATGCAACTTGTCGCCATTATTTTTCGACAGTTGAAATGCTGCAATTAATTGATTTGAGTGATCCGATTGTATCTGACGATATATACGAATAACTTGAATATATAGCACCTGATAAGGTGTCGATAAAACTTTAAAGTTAAAGATTATATCCAAGGCACCTAGTAACATGATAGCGGATAGCGGACTGGGCTTAGCAGAAGGTTGGCACAGATTCCGTTGCTAACTGCTCAATTAAGATGTTTTTCAGCCATGAAATGACATGTAGAACTGGTGACAATTGCCCTTGACATAGTTTCTTATCGGCTTTCAAGATTAATCTTGATCTCTTGTAGTCGGAATAGATCCTAAATTTATATCCCGAATGAAAGTAACCATCGTGCTACAGCAGATATTTTGGAAGTGATAAGTTCTTTAGGCACGTTGGGCTCTTTTGGGATGGGGAAAAAGCACTGAACTCGCGTCGCCGTCACGCTCATATTTCTATAGGCACGTTGGGCTCTTTTGGGATGGGGAAAAACCACTGAACTCGCGTGGCCGTCACGCTCAAATTTCCTTAGGCACGTTGGGCTCTTTTGGGATGGGGAAAAAGCACTGAACTCGCGTCGCCGTCACGCTCAGATTTCTTTAGGCACGTTGGGCTCTTTTGGGATGGGGAAAAAGCACTGAACTCGCGTGGCCGTCACGCTCAAATTTCCTTAGGCACGTTGGGCTCTTTTGGGATGGGGAAAAAGCACTGAACTCGCGTCGCCGTCACGCTCAGATTTCTTTAGGCACGTTAGGCTCTTTTGGGATGGGGAAAAAGCACTGAACTCGCGTGGCCGTCACGCTCAGATAAATATATGTATACAGATGTTTACAAGTTTGTGAAGCTAAGAAGTTTTCACTTCTGACGTGCCGTCCTACAACTGACAGTTTTTTTTTAAAGAGAATTCAGAAGATTAAGATAAGAGAGTATCTCGCTTTAACGTAACAGAGAGCGTCTTTGCAGTTCAATTTGTCATTGACATTTATTGCTGTAGTTCTAACAAAAATTTAGATTTTTTGTGAAAGTTTTTGTGGAATCAGTCATCGACACTGCAATAGGTTTTAAAAATGCTATCAATAAATGTATTGTAGTTTATATAGATTTCTACCTAGATTAAGTACTTAACTAATATAGCTTATTTCGCTCTGATATTGATAGTTATTGTAAATGTTTTTCTTCTATAAACTAAAACGGTTGTCCTGAACAGCACATACAATTTTCATCAGGGCTAGTATGACCTGCCGGGGTCGCGGTAAGGTACTAATGGGCCACGGAGGCGGGGCCTGCAACACAGGCAACGGAAGGAATACGGGTGGGTTTTAGTCAGTAAGAGTCTGACACACCCTCCCGCTCCGCCCAGAGCGGGAGAAGATATTTGATGATTTCCCATCCAAAAAAAAGGGCTAGTATGAGATAAACTACCGCCCAAAATGTGCCACAAACCCTGACTGGTTTCAACTGACCCGAATTAGTTTTCAGCTACATAAACAGCCTCCATACCCATTGATTTTGAGCACGATTGATTCATTGATTTGATAAATTGCTTACTGTGTTGGGACGGAACGTTCGAGATACGCGAAACCGTTACTTCAGAGAATTTGAAACGTTTTCCAATGCTTTTACTGTACCTATATTTTAAAAGTCTTGTTATAAATAGATTTCTATTAGTTTAGTCATGAAATGTTACAGATAACTAGCACGAACTGCATGAACATAGACAGCGTGAATAAATATGAATGTAAATCAAACAATCATAAATCATGTCCTGAAAGCATGAAGGAATTGGAATAGAGCAGCAGGTCACTAAGTGTGGGACCGTGGCATGGAAATGATAAAGCATTCTAACTACAAACTAGTTCACGTGTCTAGTGATTCACGTAATATGGTAGTTAACTGGAAAGTTATACGCTGTAACCACTCTAGGGAAAGGTTAAAAGAAACTTTTTGTGTCACTGAAATCCGGATCACGCTCTAAATATTTAGTAAAAATCGCTTACACGAATATTTTCAGCCCGAACTGGTTAATAAATTATTTGAAGCTAATGATTATGTAAACTTATTAGTGAACGGTATTTTTTAAACGAAGTAAATCAATTGTTAAGTGAACTCATTGTTTTACTTTTTCATTCACGAAAAATAGGAAAACATTTTAAGTGTGGAAAATAGCATTTACGTTGTAGTTTTTTCGTTGGAATATATTTTATTTAGGAATAATTTCAGGAAATCGACCGTTGTGTTTACTTGTATGAATTTGATATATTTTTATGTGAACTCAAAACACTGTAATTTATACCTTTCATGATTTATGATGAAAAATACCATGGTAATTTAACTGTTTTGAGCAAGACCTACAAAGTCTGGATTCATTTCCCCATAAAAAAAATCATACGGAAAAACTCTGGGACTCAATTTCATTTTCAGTATCTGATCATACTTATATTTTCTCCAGTGCGTTCCGTAGTTATTCTATTCACTAGATTAAAGCTCTCTTAGACTCTACGACGAAATTAGACCTCAAATTTTAACGAACATTCTAAAAAACATGTTATTTTCTTCACATCCATCAATTTAAAACATCGTATTTCCTGCTTTCAAACCACCATATTCTACCCCTGAGGGTTTTTGTAGAGAAATTTGTCTCTCAATTTCCCTGTGACGTCGACCGTGTGGGCGTGGGTAGATACAAACAATGGAGTAAAAATACCCAAATTGATTCATGGCTAAAACCATGACGTAAAGCTGGAATAAAGAATTGAAAGCTGAAAATGGTATACGGGAAATATTAAATACATTTACTTGCGTCAAAGCTACGCAGCGTCTGTTGCTACGAGTGTAATATGTGAGAGGTATGTACCGACCATTTTAAGCTGAGAAAAATGCTACATTCAATGCGTAATAATTAAGTTCTGATATAGGGGCGATCGCTTACGTCTTTGTACCTACTCAGGACATTTTGTACTATAGATGCATTATTGCGTTAGAATCAGTTATATATAACAAGATAAAATTACTAATAACTGTTGGAGTTATGTTAAAGGCTAAGAATTAATCATCACAGCAGGCTACAACTGGACATTTTTCTGAAAGGCCCAAGCCTAACTGATGTGTCGGACAAGGCGGGAGGAAACGCCCGGGTGTCACCACTGTGTGGATCACCCGGAGGATACGGTGGAGGTCTGCCTGGCTTGGGCAGAGCACCGCCGTGTCCTCGTGGAGGCGATCGGCGGCAGAGATCTCTCACGTCCGGCCCTGGTTCAGGCCATGGTACGGAGCGAGAGGGCATGGGCAGCACACCTCCTTCTGCGAAGCAGTAAACGCCCTGGGCGTAGGGAATCCCGAGCATCCGCCACCTTAATTTCTGACGTCTCGCCGGAAATCCTTCCGGCCATCGTAGGCGCGGGCTTGCGGACAGTGAGCAATGGGTAGCTCACCGTCCGGTAAGGACCAGGCCCGGGTCGACGGCGCGTCGTATTCCACGCGCGCCTCAAAGAGATGTCGTCAGCACAATGTAGGTTTCCACTAGGGTCGATGCCTGCCTGGGTCGCGAGAAGGTACTAATGGGTCACCGAGGCCCCCGCAACACAGGCAACGGAAGGAATACGGGTGGCTTTTAGTCAGTAAGAGTCTGACACACCCTCCCGCTCCACCCAGAGCGGGAGAAGCTATTTGATGACTTCCCATCCAAAAAAAAAAAAGCCTAACTGATAGTGACCGTAAAGAAAACAGAGAACACCGACCACCTCTTCTGTGGTCCACATGTATTTAGCAAGAATGAAAACATGATAAAATGTGGACTCACTTCCATTTTTCCGTTTCTAAAGCTTCTTTGATCTACAGTAAACAGGTGAGGTTGACGTTTGGGGAAAGTAGAATAATTTATTCAAATAATGTATGACGTGGAATGACGTAGGTACGAACGGCGCTAATAAAGCTACCTGAAAATCGTTAAAATTACGTTTTTATGTCGTCTACGTACCTGTTTGCAACTGAAACTGGCGCGTTATTGTTTGGGTGGTATTACGAGCCCCGATGCAAAATAGTTCGTCTAGTATGGAAAGCGTAAAATATAGAAAGTAAATATTGGTAAAATAATTAAGAACGTTTAATAAAAAGTAAACCACAATTTGAGGAACATTTTAAAGTTTATTTTAACTTAACTGAAATTCTTTCATGACTTTACAAAACATACAAAATTTAAAAAAAATATTCTAAAAAACATAACGCAAAAGTATTCGTCTACCCTTGTCACTCACGCAAAATAGTTCGTCTACCAGGTTGCAACCAACGCTGCACACTCCTCAGGCGTAATTGACTCCCAGACAGCCAAGAGTTTAGCCTTTAAGTCGCTATTCGATCTTGATGGATTTTTACGGAGAACTTTTTCATTTTCCACCATAGAGTTTCAATCGGCGACAAGTCCGGGCTGTTAGATGGCCATTCGATTGTAGGGATGCTTTTCGCCAGTAGCCACGTCTTTGTTGTCCTTGCAGTATGGCAAGAAGCACCATCCTGTTGAAAAATGAAGGAATCTTGATGCTTAAGTGACGGAATAGAGGGCAGTCTCTTAAAAAAGGTTTTGATATTTTGCAGCATTGATAGAACCATCCACAAACTGCATACCACCAACACCTTGTGCAGACATGCAGCCCCATATCATAAGAAACTTCACTTTGCGTTTGAGACAATCAGTATGAAATGCCTCATTTTTGTTCCGAATTACTTTTTTCCTTTCATCGCCGACTGTCACTTCAAATTTGGACTTGTCACTCCAAATGATACTACGCCACTGATCGGAAGTCCAATTTAAATGATCACGAGCAAACTTCAACCTCTTTTTCTTTTGTACAGCAGTCAATAGTGGTTTCTCCTTAGCGGTGTAAAATCCGTAACCCATTCTTTTTAGGACGTCTTTGTGAATCATGTCCTTCCATTGCACCGTGAGTTCTCCAGCTCGAGCACGACGATTATTTTTGATAATTTTCTTCAGGATTTTGTTTTCTACTGCACTTGTGAAGCGTGGTCGACCAGTTTTCTTCAAACAAGAAGTCGTTCTATCCTTTTATAGTGCTGAATTATCATTCAACTAGATTAGACTGTAGACCTGGGAAGTATCAAGTCTTTAGATATTTGGTAACTTGATTTGCCAGCATCGACCCCACAAACTATTCGCTTTCGAAGCTCTTCACACACGGGTTTGCCACGACCCATTGTTATTTGAAAACTAATGAAAAAAACTGAAATTTTCAGAATTTATACTGTCTCACTTGACAAATGACACAGAATTACTTTTACAAATTTAAATTATGCAACATAATTGTACAAAGAAGGAATAATCTTATTTAACTCACAGATAGACGAACTCTTTTGCATAAATTAACAATTAGACGAACTATTTTGCTTATAACTTCATCGAATTTAAAACAGGTTATGTAGAAATTTAAAAAGCTAAAATATTTTATTGGTTCATAATTAAAAAATGGCATAAGTAACGCGACATGTGATAGTAGAACAGCTTAATATTTTATATAGATATACAAAAACAATGAAGTTAGAAAAAATCTCACAGAGAAAATTTCACACTAGACGAACTATTTTGCATCGGGGCTCGTAGGTACCTACTGATAAATGGTTGTAATATATGAACATAGTAATTAATATTTCTTCTGTAGGTCATGACGAGACGTGATTAGGTTGGGGTCGGCGCGGCAATATGACGCGGTGATCGGACGATACTCGATTAATGCATTTTAACGCCAAATTGATCATTAAGCGGAATGGGATTAATCATTCGCGCTGCGATTGGGTCATCTCTCAATCATATCAGCTAACTTGGCATCGGCTTTCGTAATTTGTTTACATCGTGTTCATCGCGATTCCCATCTACTCGTAACATTGGACAGACGACAGGTGATAGGCTCTCATGACGTTTCTAATGAGTAACGTGACATGTAACATGTAAGAAATTATTTTTCTTTGTTTTAACTTTCATTGATTTTTATCTAGTTACTGATTACCTCAAAGGCATGTAATGGACGCGTGAGTAGACACGTGGTACACGATATTTAATTAAATCCATTTATTCAAAAAAATTATTTACAGCATTTCGACCTTACTTTTATAAGTTTATAAACAAAGATTAACCATGTTATGCTGCTGAAGAATTTCATGAACGATACATTTTTGGTTATGACTGCCTTGTAGACGTAGTAAAAATTGGAAAGTAAACAATTTGATGAATAACAATACGTAGGTATCAGAGAGCAGTATAAGCAACATGGTCCACATTATTTCACCTAAATAGTAATTTGGATGTGTTCCCGTGAGTTTCGCGAACTCATTTACTGTAACGATGTAGCAATATAAATATTTTCTTTGTAACACAAAGCAGACGCCTCAGCCTCGGCTGCAGATTCCACTATTTTTCTTTTCATGATTTGAAAGTTTTCACTCGTTCAATGAGTTGCATTCAAACATTGGTAAGTATATGTGTAATTTCAGAATATACGTATGTTTTTGAATTTACTTTTGTATTTTTAAACACTGAATGAAAATCTTTCATTGAAATACCTAGTTTACTTTGCGTGTAAGGGTATTAAGAACTTGTTATATATTATTATAATATAGTAAACACGTTGGTTACTTGATTACAGCTTGTGGTTGAACGTAGTGGTTAGATTAAGTACTTGGAAAACATTGTAGACGTATTGTGGGAATTCTTACGGGAACAAAGGTTTATTATTATAAATAACGGAACAAATTGTTTATTTAAAATAAATCATGTTCCGAGCATCATTTGAAACGCGTGTAAAATTCCCTGAAAGATTGACGTGAAAATGCTGATGTTTAGTGACTTTGCAATTATTTTGGAAAGACAGACTGTTAGTCTCTGAGGTCTTTTCTTTGAACTATTTGAATTACCTCAAAATACTCCAAGTAGGTACCTAATGTGTAGTTCTGAATTATGGCTGAATAAATAACACGGTTGTTGATATCAGAATTCAGTCCCATTCAGCTCATAAGAAAACTCTAGAGCGTCTAAGGAAATGAGGTATTGAAGAATTCCAAAGAAATCGCGTTATTTTAATAAACGTTTAGTCACGGAGGTGTGTGCACTCAGTTCAACTTCGTACTTTTGATCTGCGTAATAAACTGTAATTACCAAATATAACGTGTCAGTAATTCCAGCTCTGAAGTGAATATTTTACCTTATTGGGTAGAGTTTAGTTTGCCTGCGTACTCCTAGGCTATGACGTAGAAATATTCGAGCATAGTAACGTTACTATCATTCGATTACATCGCTTTGTTACTCACATCGAAGTTTCATTAATAAAATGAAAAAGATGGCTAGTGATGTCATAACACTCACCTTTGTGAATGAAAGTGTAATTTAAAACAACGAAAGCCAGATATTATCCTTCCTATATTTTAAAGCACAAGTAATTACATAAGATATTGATTTAGATTGTAACCATATATTATTGAACCATTATGATTTGTATCACAACAACAATAATATCCCAACAATGATGATGATTAGCAGTGTAACATGCTTTATCAATCTGTCTAATAGTTCAAATTTGTGATACTTATAGAAAAGATATGATTGCGCCAAGATACAGATGTATGATTAAATAGACGTAAACAAGTCGAGTTATATATTCAGATGTTTTTAACGATGGGCAGCCCTGGCCTAGATTACTCGTATAATAATGGGCTTCGAAATCATTCAACTTCGAAAATACCTATTATATGAATTGTGTTTACTTACACAGCGTTTTAGTTCTGTAGTAATGCGATGACGAGATTGGTCTCCTTCATAAACTTTATAACTTACATATGTTTCAGATATTATAATATGTATTGAATCCGTTTACAGCTGATTCATAAATTATAATATCCTTGCAGATAACATAAGACTACAACCAACATAGTTCCTTTACGTCATAATTATTTTATTGTTTGCGATTTAATATGACATCAATATAATTTGCATAAATGAGAAAATTAATTTAATTTAAATAGCTACAAAGTAATTTGAATAATTAATTTAACGTTAGAAACAAAAGATACTGTGATTTCCGTCTAAGGTTAGCTCACTTCATTTGTTTAAAGCGTAGATTTTTTGTTATTGTGTCTACTTGAACAAGATCAATTGATTCTTTCTCAGTAAAATGTGCCGTCTATTATCTTCAATGTATAGATAAAGAAAAAAGATTGTAGACAGTATATTTTTATATCTATACAAATAAAATTGAAGTGTCTGTTTGTAATGTCAAAATAACAGCTTTTTACTAAATGCATATATGAAAGTATATACGGTACTTATAACAAAAAAAAAATTATTTGTGTGTCCGTTTGTTTCGGTTAATCTCCGAAACGGCTGGACCGATTTTGACTGGACTTTTACTGGCAGATAGCTGATATTATAAGGAGTAACTTAGGCTAAATTACTTAGTTTACTTTTATTTAAGAATAAGCCACGCCGGCGAAGCCGCGGGCAGCTGCTAGTACATAGTAAAAATCAAGTCACTTTCCGTGTCTGTCTGTGTTACCGTTTAGTTCTTCTAAAGTGCTCATTATATTTTAATGAGAGTTTCATCATTATTTAGATAATGTATTCTGAAAGGTTTATGGGTGAAATACATTCATATTAAACTTGAGTATAATAAAGAAATCTTAATATTTGCTCACGTCTTAAAAACGTACGAAGCAGAGACGGGTCGCTAGTGTATATTACGTAGCTAGGTACATAGTTAAATAAATTACGTTACGATGTCTAGTTCACGACAGGGTTGACCGTGACAACTTCTTGAATCTTGAACGTTGCATTGACGTTAAGACGGTAGCAAATAAATCGGAATGTTTAAATTTAGTTCTCAATGATAACGTTACAAGTACGTACTCTAACAATATCTAAACACACACCTTTGGACAACAAAATACAACTCGGCTTTTCTAAGACAACTGAATTGTATATTACCTAAATATTATGTTACATATTGTGACACATAAATTGATATACAGTGTGATATTGATGTAGTAAAAATGACTCTCAGACATCATGGAGACGCAAAATGTAATTAGATTAGAACAATGAATCATAATTCAGCATACAAATGACTTACTACTTAAAGCCTCGTGCAGACTAGCGCGATATCGCGGGCGCGACAGGCACCAATGTGCCAGTTACACCCGCGATATCGCCCCAGTCTGCACGAGTCTTTATAATTAATCGCACTTATGTTATTTTATCGCGGTTACCAGTGACGTGTTTCCATAAAATAAAACGTGCGGTCAAAAGTTACGAACACGAACGTCTCTTGTGGTTGACCAGTGCAAAAAAATCAGTAACTGTTGGCATGCCAGATCTTACTTGTGACGTTTTAATTAAGTAGGTACGTCACAAATAATAAATTATAGGTATTTCTCATAAAATAGTAATAAATTTGCTATCATTATTTCCTCATTAGAGCAGAATTATGAGTGTAGGTACCTAATGTGTGTGTGCTAAATGTGTGAAAATGTATTTAGATAGGCACCTATTCAGTATACAGTGAATTACCTATTCCAGTATTACAGTTTCAGATTTGCGTCCATACGTATTTATATAAGCATCCATTTATGGAATTAACTGACGGAGAATATTGGACGAAAGAAATTAAAAACTTCGGATTTGTACCGGTATCGTCCTAAATAGTACTGTAAGTTTTTTACTTTAGGGCTGGGGAAAATCTAACTTAACTTCAGTTGCTCCCAACAGGATAAAACGTTGGTCAATTTAAATTATTCAGTCCACAGTTAAAAAGTTTAATTAATAATAATCAATTATTAGCATGTTAATTTTTCGATACAAAAATTGATATGTACAACATAAGAAAATCTTTTTTTCGTAAATTGTTTCATGGTTACTATTTTTTTTAATACAAAAACGTTTTTAATCTCATAGTTATAATTTTATTATATTCAATGGTAATAATAACGGTGGTGTGATTTATATATTTTCATTAAGCACCATCGACTTCGATGTACATGATCATAATTCTTACAACATTATCAGATATTTTTTATTAAGTTTTTAATAAATAATATGTCGTAAATAAACAGTCGTAAATAAACAGTCGTAAAATATACGCACCTAAATACGCAAAAAATAAAAAGATGTTAAAACAATACTAGATTTGATTTTTCCTGGCTTGAGTTTTCCAAAATAACCTAATTAATTTATTGTCTTGAGTTTCCCGAAATTATTTAATTTCTTGGCTTGAATTTTCCGAAATAATTATAAAAATCGAAAAATGAGGTTAAAAGTCAATTACATTTTAAATCTAGAACACGTATTTTGTAATATCGTTTTATTGTGGCGGGAAACTCAGGTCAACCTTCGTGGTCGAGGCAACGGCGTCGGGCATTCCGGCTGAGGTCAGCACAGACGTCACACGCGACCCGGGTCATTAGATAGGTAACTGTGTTGCCAGATGCCCTATTACTTCATGAAACCTTCATATTTTACAGGATTTAAAACACATGTAAACATCCTGCACTGAAAAGCTTCATCGAAACTAAATATTATGCTACATTATTTACTTATTACTGTATACTTGGAATTTAGTGTAAACTTTGGTAATTGCAATACTTTGTCATTAACATAGATTTATACATAATTATCTCATCCAACCGTATAAATAATTCATTAATCAGTTGGCTTGTTTAGTATTCATCCAGGTAGGCAGTAATTTAAAAACCAATATTCCTTTAAGGGCTTGGTAAGTGGCAATACTAACTCACCTTGTAAATGTATAAATAAATTATATCTATTTATGTAACGATCACCCTCATTCTGTTAGATGCAGGAACGACAGTGAAAGTTAGGATGACATAAATAATGGGTCTTAAGAATGTACATAGTTCAACTAATGAATACCGGTGACGGAGGTTGTAATAAAATAACATGTAATTTCTATAAATATAAGTATTTTTCAAGGGCTGTAATCATGTTTACCAATGATAACGTGTTCATAACATAGTAGGTAATGTGGAGTTATTTAATTAAATACAAACATAACCATTTAGAATTTTCAGATGAAATTTTACAGCGTCAATAGTAAATAAGATCTAATGTCTTGTTTTTGAAGAAATATTAGAATAAACCAAAACTGTGATTATCAAAACCATGGCCGTACAAAACAGATTTTCTGTGGAAGATTGCATTTACATTCAATAATATATTTCATGCGAAATATACTTTCTGTAACGTGTAGGCGGCTGTTAGCAATTCAGCGAATTTTCATTCTATTTATCGTACGGATCGTGAGAATTGTGAAGGATGTAGACGTTTAATATGATGGAGGAAAAGTTTTCAGGTAAATATCAGAATGACAGGGAAAGTAGTGATACCATTGTGACGCCAATCATTGTTTTGTTTAGATATTGTTAGGAAGATTTTTCAGGTACTGGTGGTCGAGATAAAAAGAGAGATAAGAGAGATAAATATTATTTGATTTCAGATTGCAGTTGAAATAGATCTGATATGAAGCGCAATTCTTTCTGTTCATCTGCAGTTTGACTGGAGATAACGAATTCGAGATATAAGTATGTCATGACTTCATGAGACAATAAGATCTGGCAAGGCGGGCGGCGTCGACCCAGCTGCGTACGTGACTGTGCGAGCGTAGGGGACACCCGCCGTCCATGGACCTAACCCGCACACGACACCCACTACCCAACTATTTTATCGCTCGTGATTGCATGAAGCTCACTATATAACCTTCCGGAATAGTTAACGCGGATTAATGTTATAGCCGATACACATTCTATCTCGCAGTCTCATTCTATGTGACAACAGGCACGTCATTGTAAACGGCTGTTTGTTTTATATTTCTTTGTATTTCCCAAGGATGCTGGCTGAGTAATAAAACCAGACAATCTACAGTAGGCACCTGCCGGAAGATTTATAAATGTTATTTTACGATGCTGGTTTTTTAAATGTTACCTCTGAATCTGAGCTGAATGCTAACCAAGTAAGCGCGTCTTTCATAAATTTACTTGAGGAAAGATGGAGCTTTAGTGCTATTAATTTAATATTAAATTAGTTTTTCTTCTTGAAATCTGATTTATATTTAGAAGAGATTCTGAATAAAATGATTAAGACCCGATTTTCTAACCAAAAACATCAAAGGTAAGTGCTCCAGTTTTTACAGGAAGGTGTGCCCAAATCATACTTTTCAACCGAACTGGTGAGCGAAAATAATAAATAAATATCGATCCGTTGAAGTATAGTTTTTTAATCGTTTAAAAACTACGCGGTATACTCGTATATCGAATCCGTAACAATGTCGGATCGATACGTTCGTGCGTATCCACTGCATCCATAAATAGACGATTTGTAAATGATACACGCATTATTTTTCGGCTGGGATCTGCGTCACTCACGAGGGTACGGCGAGGCTGCCCTTCAGTTTTAATGATTCAACGTCACGCACACGTGCCACTGACAGTGCCAACTGTCGCTTACTGTACACCCTTAGAGGAAGTTATCCAGGGTTTAGTAATCATTGCTAGTCGCGTCGTTTAGAAACTCTTGAACCGGAATTAGATCCGACCGACCCTGACATTTATTTAGAGGAAAGGAAAGTTCTCTTATTGAAATATTTAGGTTCAGGCGCACAGCTGGATGGCTAAGAAATGTGGTAACCAAAAAGTTCAAATGAATACAAAGCTACGCTTTAGCTACTATTTAAATTAAATTCATATTAGATAAGACAACGAAGAGAAAAGAAACTGAAGACCGAGAGAACCTAAGCAAGCCAACGAAGTTCATCCATCTGGATGTACTAAAAGAAGCAAACGTCATCCCGCGTATACTGCTGCGTAGCACACACTCATGGTTTCGTCAATCATTACAGTTACGTACGTATGTATCGTATGAAAAGCTCCTTTAACATTAGGTCTAAAATCGTTGTGTATTTGGGCAAAAAATATTAAAGTGTTCGCGTCATTGTGACGTCAAACGCATCGATCCACCAGGAACTAACTGCCTCTCACTCAATATAAAGCGGTGCAAAGCGGTGCAAAGCGGTGCAATGCTAGCCAGCCGTGTCCCATTAAAAGTTAAAGCGTCCCACTAAATAATAATTGAGACAGAACACAATGGCCTCCGTCCAAATAGTCTCAAGTAACTTGATAGTTGAATGGGATCCTTTAATTAAAATTTAGCCCTCAAATATTTGAGGCCCTAATGAATCTGCGTATATTTAGAGCTCTAAAAGGAGAACGAAAGTCTTACATTTTAATTTGAGATGATGACCTTCATTCGTACAAAGGTATGTACTTAATACTTTACGCGTTTACCTTTTTAATTATGCTAGTTTAAAGGCTTATGTAATAAATAATATTTAGGTGTATGCTAATTAATTTGTGAAAAAATAAATCACCTTGATAAAAGTTGACCAAAATTCCGTCAATTATGAAAAGTATATATGAATAGCAAGTCTTTTGGCTTCGAAATCATTAAAACTTTTCCGACTCAAAGAGGCTTTGAACGTTGACGTGCGATCGAAGGCGCGGAAATTTATATTTAACTTGGGACGTGATTCAAAACGTAAGCTAACCAAGAAAATATATTTTATTTGCAGATTTTTAACAAGTTGTTGTGTCGTGATAAAACTATCTGTATCCAATCTCCTGCTCTTCAGCAGTGAACAGGATGTAGTTTATAGAGCAGGTAGGTATAGCTTATTCGTTGTATTATACCTAAAAGGTGTTAAGCTAATAACCGATTACGCTTTTATTGTTAATGATTTTGACAATATTATTAATGATTTTGACATTGTTCGTTATTATTACCAAAATTTGCCAAACATTATTACAAATTGGATTTTATGATCTGTAAAATAAATGATTTGGTTTGATTTTACAAAATTAACAAATATACGATTGATGTAATTGTATCTGGATATAATGTACTGAAACGGAATTATGGTGTCACAGATAGTCAGGAATTTATAAATTTAATGATAATGACAAATAGTTTTGAATTACATTTATATATGGTATTTGCTGCTATAAAAGTATTTAATAAGAATTTAAATACCAAACATAGATTTAGTCAGTACCTAAGGTTAACCTTCAGAGTGTTCGCAGAACGCAATTCTTTACACAAATACTTGAGAATGGGCTTCCCATTATTTTGATGGCAAACTATTATCCTAGATCAATTATTAGTAAGTCACGTTGTTAAACTTTTTCTCTGAAGAGGCTGTTCAGGTAAATCTCAAAACCGATTACACTGTATGATGTAGTCACATCAGTTAAGAATTACCGATGCATCATCTTTTTAGGCAACCAATCTAGC
The DNA here is from genome assembly GCA_905333075.3 of Atethmia centrago. Taxonomy (NCBI): domain Eukaryota; kingdom Metazoa; phylum Arthropoda; class Insecta; order Lepidoptera; family Noctuidae; genus Atethmia; species Atethmia centrago. The sequence continues at coordinate 19,251,943 of HG995374.1, read as the reverse complement.
CTTTTCTCAAATGCGGCGTTACGGTCAGCTTCGAGTCTAACCGGATGCAGCTGAATACCAGTATTTTACATGGAGCGACTGCCTATCTGACCTCCACAACCCAGTTACTGGGTAACACGATGCTCCTTGGTAAGATTGGTTGTCATCTGTTAAGCATAGGCATGCATAATCAGCTATTATGTTCCCATTGCTGGGACATAAGCCTCCACTCTGTGAGAGGGAGTGTGCCGTAATCCACCACGCGGGCCCAGTGCGGGTTGGTAGATGTCACGTTTTTGAGTTTTTGGTTCTAGGACATGCCGGTTTCCTCACGATGTTTTATTTCACCCTTTTGAGAGCAGTGGTGATGAAATAATTTACTTTATCTTTTGTAAAGCACCTGTCAGGGTTCGTTTACGGCCTACAACTCGTAAGTTGAGGCCACTGGGCCACCACTGCTCTCTTCTCTTCTCTCACTGATCTTTTAAGGTAATATGAAATTAAAACGTCAATTGGTACACGCCTACCGTAAATGAAAACAGGGATGTGCTACATACTTTGATAAGGGATTCATGGTTGAATACGGTTTATGTTAATAGCTTCTACATACTATACTAAATACTACACCGTTTACTTAAAAATATTTTTTGTCATACCTACATGCAATCAGTAAATTATAACTAGCTAAATAATTTGCGTAACTATGATTATGTACCCATGATTATTGTGTGTTAAGTTCTATGTTGTTAACAGTTTAAAAATATCTAGACTGCGGAGATGAGAATGTTGAGATGGATGTGTGGAGTGACGAAAATGGATAAAGTATGAAATTAATATATAAGGGGCAGCTTGAAACTGGCGCCAGTGACAGAAAAGTTAAAAGGAAGTCGTTTGGCTTGGTATGGGCATGTGACTAAAATAGTGATGAATATGAATGTTGATGGGTGGAGAGGGAGAGGAAGGCCAAAGAAAATATGGATGGATTGTGTGAGGAATGATATGAAAGAGAAGGGAGTGAATGATAGCAAATGAATAAATATGTATATACAGAATAATAATCATTAGAATCATTAATGCATCTCGCTTAGTTAGAACTTGTCCATACGAGATTTGTTCCTTAAGAACAAATCTCGTATGGACAAGTTCTTATGGATCAAATCTAACTTAGAGAGATGTATTAATGATTATAATACTGTAAATACATATTTGTTACCATAGCGGACCAAATTTTGATCATGCCACTGTCACTGACCTGTGAATTGCAAAAAACGTAATAAAATTTTACTTTCGCGGGCTACCAAAGTATCTAATAAAACATTTCTACATCAAACACTACGACACACTTCAGCATACAATACCGAGTGACATCTTGACGATATATTTGTAAAACCTATGTGTGTAATTAACAAGTTTCCTATCTAACCATTCTATCAGTAAGTTTCCATCGTTATTGGATTATACCCTAGATTTATTCATGATATTATCACGTTTGCACTTGCTACACTCGTGGTCCATTCATAACGCTTATGATTTATCTCAGCGCCATGATATGTGTATGTGAGTGAGGCTTGGCAATCTTAATGATAGATTACTTGCAGTTCTCATTAATAGATCATACTTGTAATAGTGGAACCACAAAGTAATAAAGGTATAAGTTAAAGAATATGTATTTCTTAAGATACTCTTTACGTTGTGTACGGTGTCTTATTTGTCTTAGAGTAATAAAGCGAAAGATTTGTTTGTTTGAACGCGCTAATCTCTGCTAGAAAATCGACTACCAGTCGGATTTGCATTTGATAGCCCAATTCTTGAGTAAGGTTATATAGGTTATTTTAACTTCACCTTACGACACATAGGAGCCCAAAAAACGTCAGAAAGAGTGCTAGGGGAACATGAAGTAATAGCGCGGATGGGCGATTCGATACGATGCGATGAGTCAGGAAACAAGAAATTATAATTTCCGTAAGACAATTAAGGAGAAATTAATGTAAGTAATTGAAATTCTATATAGAATTCTATAGAAACTTTCAACATAAAATCTGTGCCTACAGCTTCAGTCTTTTTCAGTGACCAATACTAAAAGAATGTTTAGAGTTTTCCTCTTAGGCACATTCTGCGTAGTGTATTATTAATATTATTATATATAGAAACAAAAGACAATTGTTATATATTTTGGTGCACAATTTTATGAAGAATATAAGATGAGCCAGTAGGGATTGGCACGCCTCGGGTATTTTACCTTCTAAACAAATGACAGTAATAATTCTCGTGAAATTATCATCATGAATCATGATAAGACGTTCGATGAAAGAACATTGTCTCTTAAATTCCAAGGCTATTACCTATTTATGTAACAATGTGTGATACATTATGTACTCTAGTTTCGCAAGGACTATCAGATTTATTAGTAACGTTATAATGAATCGTTATCTATTTTATAACCGTTACTGATTATGATATTTTACGCGTAGTTCGGTATCATTCTAGGCTTCTGTCCTAGTAAATTGCTTTTGTAATAGTAACCTATATGCTATTAATAGTATGCAGTAATCTTAGATAGATGCAGATAGTTAGTTATCATTGACCTACATTTAATATTTAATGAAAAGGCCGCAACTTTGACTCCTGTTATTTGCAGTTTCATTTGAATACGTAGATAACTTGATGACAAGAAAAACTCCTTAAATATTTGATATCATTGGATTTTGGTTGTGAAATGCGCTTGTCGTCGTTTACATGGTACCCGATTAAGTAGCGAAATACGTGAACATTCTGGTTTTGAGTAACACGAATATTATTTAAATGTCGATAATTATAAAAATTACGTTCTATTCCAAAATATCCATTCTTGTTAGCTACCAAACTGAATGCACCTAGTTTGAAAAATACAAATTAAGGTCCAACGTGTACGATGCTACTCAAAAATAACGTGATACATGTATCCTGAAAAATGTAGTTAATAAGTCGCGTAGTGTACAAACCACCATTGAAATACTCGTGCTGTGACAAGCTGGCTACTTACTAGTGATTGGAGTTTGTAGAATAGAATAAAATAATCTTTATTATGTACAAATATGTACAATATGGATTCAAGATTTATATCTTGAATCCATACGGTGTAAAATTTCTTTATTTATATAAAGAAATTTTACATAGGCGCAGGGGTTTAACGGGCCGTCTTATCGCTAAACTGGTTACTTTTGAGTAGCGTCGTGGACGACAGGCCTAAGAGACAGATAGTTCGTTCTTCTTATGTCAAGCACAGATTACATGACAGATTCAGTATTGACAGAGTTGAGTCATAAAACAAATATTTCTTTACCGGTTTATCACTGACGTATCAATATTAAAAAAAAATGTAAAGATCAATCACCTGTTTTAGCTCATGTCAATATAATTAGTGCATGTAAAAATATCGTTAAAATGTCGTATTCATTGTGAATTCGTACATTTATGTAACATGTAGTGTTACTGACCTTGAGTGAAGCCATGTCGGACACGGAACGATGTGTTTGTATGGTCTCGAGCTGGTCGAGGCACCAGTCCAGTTCCTCAACCGTTTCTAAGGCTAGCTTCATGTAGGCTTCGTCTGGAACAAGGAGAATTACATTAGCATATAAAGCATATTGGCAAGATTGTATCTGTATGGTTGGCAAGAAACGGTAGAAGGAGCGTTGGCAGATCAATGGCCAGATGGGTGGACGACCTACAGAAGATCGCGGGGAAGACCTGGATGAGACTCGCACGGACCGGGGAAGCATGGCACTAAATGGAGAAGGCCTATACTCAGCAGTGGGTGAAACAAGGCTGCCGATGATGCTGATGTCTGTGTAGGATGCTTTAAGTGAGAACAATGGGTCTGTCAAAACGTAGCTGCAAAAAAAATGTCTTAAGAAATTTTGTCCAAAATTGATACCGATTTGAACTTAAAATCGTGTTTTAGAATAATTATCATTAGGTATGTACTTTGGTATCAATATGAAAACAAAATCTGTGATCTCGGAAGTTATAAATAAGTGATAAAACGTTAATTTGATTACATTGTCAATGATGATGATAATAATTTATTATGTTAAAGGAATTGCTCGAATTTGTACTAGACCTTGTAATAAACATAACAAATGATTAATATTTGTGTTACTGAAGGATTTGATGTGGACAGATTATTTTCACGCTGTTTATGTGTGATCCCGTGCGTCACTTATTAGGGTCTCATCAGATACTGTGGGATCTGACTTCAACTTGACCTATTTGAATGTAAATATACTGATAGTAAGTGGCTGTCTGCTGGGGTAGCCGGATCAGTGGAATATGCAGATAATTATTGTTACCGAGTAATGGCTCGGTAACTTTAATAAAACTGTATAAATTAAACAGTGCCTCGTGTTCGCGATCCAGCTCGTCATAGGTCAGCTAAACACTTCACCTTTCAGTAATTAATTTATGATTTTGTTAATTTATGGTACTTATATGAAAAATCAATCAGCAGTTTAAGAGGGACGAACAGACGAAAGAACCCCGATAGACGAACAGTAATGACTTGGAAAATTCAGTTTTATTCTTAATTCTACTGGGACCAACTTCGTTCTTTCTAAAGTGTATAAGATTACAAATAAATACTATCTGTCTTTCACGACTCTACTGGGTACTGCTGATATTCCAAGAATGACTTTTAATTTGTTCTGATGAGTAACGAATGCTTTTCAGAATTATACCCGTTATGATTGTTTAGATTCCATTTACATTCTATTTGTAATAAAATAATAGGTACATTTTATGGAATAATCGCAACATAAGTATTTATATCAGCTGGATTTCCATTGTATAGCAATTCAATGCATTTATTTTTTTATGCACTCGGGATAAATGGTGTTGTTTTCCTGTTTCTAGGTAAACAGAGCAATAAAGACGACCTACAAAAGCTCATATTTATACCCGATTGGATGGAATAATTCAGGCTTCTGTGTAACATTAAGTTACAGATCTTTCTGATAAAAGTTGTCTTCAAAATATTGCAGTAAACTACTAACAGGTTTATAACATGACCTCTGCACTACATTCACACGATCGCTCAGATCACTATTGTTTATAATATCAATGTTATCAATACATAAACAAAAAAGTGTGACCTAGAGGTCGAGAATCTTTTTTGTTTTACATTCGGTGCAAATCCGGAAAAGTAGATACTGAATATACCTATTGAAGTAAACTACTGAACTAAAATAACGAAAACGTAGAAATACTTTTCCTACGGGTTTGTTTAGGACGTTTATTAAGGGTTCCTTAAGATACTGTAGGGTTATTACAAGGAGTCGTTACGTGGTCGCCGCAATGAGCCTGGCTTAGACGAATTACACAAGAGCTTTTCCACAAATTGTTAGGTACGAGGCCATGTAGGATGTGAGAAAGAAAGGCAAAGATGCTTTGACCTCTGTAACTAACATAAGGTTAATAACCTTTCTATATTTTCGTTCATGAGACGAGCCGAGAGGCTTCTTTGTTATGCCGTGGACTCTCGGGTACCATAATGATGAACAGATCGTAATTAAGATTAAGTACCAGCAATCACGAATTTCTCCCTATTGCCTTTGTCATCAAAGAAAGGTATTTTTTCTTTTGTCCCCAGAGAAGCATGAAAATAATGAACTATGCAAAAAACATTATAAAAACAAATCTTCGGTTCTAAATCCGTTAAAACCTTGATAATTATTAACAATGGCGGCGAAGACACACAATTTGTTTGATAATAAGCTCGACAGTCTCAGTGTTGCGCTGTTACTGTTACAGCATGACAAATATGTAACTGACGGGGGAAAAACTGTTTTCTGTACAATTGGCAACATGATGAAAAATGTGAAATATCGCACCGAGTGATATAGCTCATGGTAACGGCCTCCAGCCTCCGGGGAAACTAGAGCATACTAAATTAGCCAGCACTTCATCAAAGAACTTAAGCGTGCAGAAGATAATAACAAATGAAAAGATATATTTACATTACTTTGCATATTATAAGGATCTACAGTTGAACATATATATTCATGATCCGTGGTTTCATATTACTTCAGCAAAATTGAAATAGCACCTTAAAAATGAAATAGGGTTGGATTTTCCAGTCACAATAATGTCAAAAGCGCTTAAAAACAACAAAGTTAGATTGTTTAACGACATACCAATAGCTGGAAGTACCAAAATAGTTTATTTATTGGAAGTCAATGGAAATAGGATTAGAACTCAAACGAAGCTCACAAAAACTGACTGGTGTGACATAGTTACAAAAATAAAATCGTTTCCGCATTATTGGTCACGGCTTGATTGAAATGATCGGTAGCTATTTAAAGTTCAGAGGAGGTAAACAAACAACTTAACTTTTCCCGATAATCAATTGATCGAATTATGAACGCGTTGAATCCGGAATATTGCCCCGTGGACACACTCTTGCATAAAGATGCCATCAGAGGAAATACATAAAACCCTAAAACTTGTATAGCAAGTCGATGGGGGATGTATATATAGATAGCGAGGGATGTATATCATCCGTGGTATGATCACCAGTGAGTACAGCGACAGTGGCCTACATTTGACGTTTTTCCTGGAAGCAGTGACTGGCGAGCAACAGCGCGCGCCTGTATCTAATTCATGACGGGGGCAACATTGGCACTCATCAGTACCTGTCACGCTCCAAATAGAATCAGCACGTTTTCTCATTTATAAATTGTGAGAGCTTTGCAAACACTTTGTTTTTATACTGATATTTACATGTGGACGTGCTCTCAAATTACAATTCAAGGGACTGATCGTTATGCTAATATATTTTGTCGATGACTGTTAAGGAAATGTAAAGTTGTATCCAAAACATTACTCCATCATATTATGGTATGATATGCTATGTCACATTGTTCTGTGTGTTCTATGTTACGGCATGATTAATGACGACACAAAAGGACCTGCTCATCAAATTGTGACGAAATACCATATAGGTTATACGTCATTTTACACAAGAACTGTTAACCATCTTTTGATCTAGGTCGGTTTAAAGGGTTTTCCCAAGTATGTGGTAATGAGTATTTTTCCTTTGCAGTGGAAACATTTAATTAGCATTGGACTTAACTAGTAACTACTCACATTCAACGTAAAGCTCCAACCACAACTACGCAAATAATTATACCTAATTAATCACAGAGGCACGCGACACAGAACATTAGTTAACATAACGTGTCACAGATTTTGCAGTCACATTGTTATTGATTGGAAGCACTTTACCACTTCAAATGGTTATCTATATCTATGGTAGTGGTCTTAAAACACTATAGTTTCTAAATATGAACACAGACATACACGGTATGAATCCAAAGTGATGGTTGCCGAAACACTGCAGCAGTAGTCGAGTTGCCTTCACCACGGTGGCAACTATGTCGAAGGTGACAATTGTCTTATCACGATCTGTGGTCATTTTCCAATCGAAAAAGGCTACTGACAAAAAAAAAACAATCTGGCCGTTGTTTATAACTTTGTGGAGTGCTTGACACAGACGTTTGTGCACATAAAAGGTTAAAGGAGTAATGACTGCACAGGGCACTGTGAGCTTTATATACTTATGCGCTGATGCGTCATAAAGCCGCAAAACAATACCTATCTCAACAATACCTAAATACTTGTACCATCAGTACCTACCAGGACGTTACTACAGGACAGAGTTTTAGAAGGACAGTGTCCATAGGCCTGATTGGCAGATAAGGCGCTCTGCATAGTCAAACTTTCTCCAAAACTTGATGTGCCATAATAACGGCTTCGTAGGGTCCATTTGAATGCTGGCCCTATTTGAATGTGTGTCACTTTTGTTAATAAGTCACAGTGCAACGGCTAAGGGCAGCAGTGGAGGCCCAGTGGTAACAGCCGCGACTTACGAGTTGTAAGTCGTAGGGTTGAACCCAGGCAGGCACTTTACTTTCTGTAAATTAATTCAACACCACTGCTCTCAATGGTGCAAGAAAACATCGTGAGGAAACCGGCATGTCCTAGAAACAAAAATTCGAAGACATGTGACATCTACCAACCCGCACTGGGCCCGCGTAGTGGATTACGGCCGACTCTCTCTCACAGAGATGAGGCCTGTGTCCCAGCAGTGGGGACATTATAGGCTGATTATGCAAGGGCTAAATATGTTTAAGCCTGTATCAGTACAGAATATGTTCGATAGAATTGATAAAGAAGATTGTATCCTGTATTAATGTATAGGGATAACTGTATACAAACTTTTAAGGTGAAATTACATTACAATTGCAAGCAGGTAATATAAACTTTAAAGTAAAGCGCCTGGCTGGGTTCGAACCTACGACCTACAACTCGTAAGTCGCGGCCGTTACCACTGGGCCACCACTGCTCCAGGCGCTTTACTTTGTGTAAATTATTTCATCACCACTGCTCTCAAAACGGCGAAGGAAAACATCGTGAGGAAACCGGCATGTCCTAGAACCAAAAATTCGAAGACATGTGACATCTGCCAACCCGCACTGGGCCCGCGTGGTGGATTACGGCTCACTCCCTCTCACAGAGAGGAGGCCTGTGTCCCAGCAGTGGGAACATTATAGGCTAATTATGTATGTTATGTAATATAAACCTTTGTATTTTTGTTACCGAATGAAACCCGTTCACTTTTATATGAAATACACGAAGAAGGAGCACTAAACACGTGCGACCGAGCAAAGGTAGACGTGACGATCATACGAAGCTCGCTGATTTTATATAAATCTGACATATTTTGCTTGATGTAACAAATTATAAAAATATAACGTAGGTAGGTACCAGAAACTTTGTACAAACTCGGACATAATAATAAACTCGTCCAATGGTAATGATTTCAGTCTGTAGAATAGCTGTATTGGAACGAAAACCGCAATCAAATTGTTTTAACACGTTCAACGGTGACTGGGTTGTGTCAACTTTGCCTTAATTAAATCGGGCAAAGCTAGCTTCCTCGAGACGCTCAAATTTTCTAGGTACATTTATGTCGGCGAACTGTGTGTTTACCACCTATTTAATTTTGAACGTTTATCTATACCTAAATGTGCCAATTATTTTTAAAACAGGAAGCTGTCTGATGTAGTTTACAGTTATCAGATTAGTAAATGATTGGTTGTTGACATTATTCAGGCCATCAGACTAAGACACGTTTCTGAGAAAAATCGAATTTTGCGTAATCAATTCGTCAATATAAACAATTGTAATCCACAGCGAAAAATTCATGAGGAAAACTTTGTTTAATATTCAAGATTCATGCAATCACATTGACATGAATTTCCTGACTGAACTCACGGGAGTATTCGAGTAAGTTTTTCTTTCTCCATTGAATAAGGGAAAAGAAAATTTCACGGGATTATCGTGTCTGGCTTCTGCTAAAGGCGGCGCACAATCCAATCATGAAGGATCATGGATCCTGTCACGAGGTATAGAATAAATAAATATGTACCAACAGGATAAAAATTCCTTCTGAGAATTTTTGTTTGCATACATCAACGAAGACGAAGAAAGTTTGTGACATTAAAACGTCTGAATATTTTTCCAATCAAATCGTTATGGTTGGATGAGTATGTGATTATACGAGTACTTAGAGCTTAAGATTATAAATCTTTTCCTGCTACGAATATTACTAAGAATGTGACAGGTCTGTTTACCTTGTGACATAATGTTCTTTGTAATCTCTGTATATCGCATCGGGGAATTGATCGCGTTGCTGATAAAATTGTAAACAAAGCATGTGTAATATCTGCCCCGTTTGTTTACTCTCAGTTATAGCTATCTATAGTTCGTAGCTATGCATTATTTATGGGGGCGTTTCCCTGTCGGGCCGGATATGAAGGAAAGTGTTCTGTTTTTCTGTTCCGACCGTAATCTACTTAAGAAAATTAGTTATTTTGTTTTTACAAGTGTTTACTGTTTGCCAATCACTTTACTGTCTTGTTTGATAAACGGTTTGTTTACGTTTGCTGCAACATTTAAACCGAATAGTTGTGAAAAAAAAACTATTGTTGTTTTTATTTGTGCCATAGTTCAAAGACTCGCTTCTACATTGAGCAAAGCTGCATAGTAAATTAAAGTAACGTAAAAAGCAGGTTTTAAAAACCACATCCCGTAAAGCATAGTGAAATGTACTCTATTTACTATTCCCTGCTCGTCTCCATTTGGCTGCACCGCAGTAAGTGCTCTATCGCAATCATTTAATTCAATATGGATATAAGTACTTGCTTTGCTACGCTACGCTATTGCCGTACACTCGCGGCCAAATCAAATCTCCATTCGATGAAAGCAATCGTGTCGATTTCTATTTAACATTTAAAAAGCTATTGACTGATAGATATTACTTGATAATGCATTTGTTTGTTAAACAAAATGGTTGTAGACATTTTTACAAGCTTTTCGACACATTTTAAATAACATAACATCACGCCAGTAATCCCCGAAGAGTTAGGCAGAGGTGTACCTATAGTACACCTATATTTCGCCGGTTATGTTTAAGTCCCACGTAATAGGTGGCGAGCTTATCTTGTTAAATAAATACTGGAAAAAGAAGAAAATGGTGTGGAAAACTTAGGATTAGCTCTTCATCCTGATTCATACATATGTGTGTAAGTATGTGTTTTATGAAGGCTATGAGATGTCGCGATAAACAGACTAATAATATGTCATGCCTACGTAGAATCGTAGACATAAGGTGATTTTTTTTATCAAATGACGCTTTTCACTTTCGATAGTTACGCGATTAGTGTTTTTCCAAAGGACAGCATCGTTTTTCGTGTGAATTTAACACCTGTCTTTGATATAAGTGGGTCAGCTTCAAAACTTTCTCGATAGATAATACGTCCTGTAGCAAAGATAGGATGGCGAGGACAGGGTGTCAGGGTACGTATGGGAGTGGCGCGAGGAGGCGAAACGCCGGGGCGTAACTCCGCTGCCGCGAGAAATCGCGGCACAGCGGACGGAGCTCCGGCGGGATCTCATGGCGATATGGAGAGTGCGGTTGTCGCAACCCAGTGCTGGGCACGCCACAATTGCGGCGATAAGTCCCCTCTTTGAGGAGTGGCTAGAGAGGCGCCACGACGTCCTCATCTTCAGCCTGACGCAGGTCCTCACCGGACACGGCAGCTTCGGGAGGTTCCTGTGTCGGATAAGGCGGGAGGAAACGCCCTGATGTCACCACTGTGTGGTTCCCCTGGTGGCCCTGGTTCAGGCCATGGTACGGAGCGAGAGGGCATGGGCAGCCATTACCTCCTTCTGCGAAGCAGTAATACTCGCGAAGGAGGAGGCGGGACGGTTGAGGGAAAGCCAAATATCGCGCCCTCTCGCCTCTAGCCGCCGCAGGAGACTCCCTGGGCGTCGGGAATCCCGGGCGGATTTCCGGCCACCGTAGGCGCGGGCTTGCGGACGGTGACCAATGAGTAGTTCACCGTCCAGTAAGGCCCGGGTCGACGGCGCGTTGTGTTTCACGCGCGCCTCAAAGAGATGTTGTCAGTACAAGTGTAGGGGTCCACTAGGGCCGATGCCTGCCGGGTCGCGGGAAGGTACAATTAGGTTACCGAGGCCCCTGGCAACACAGGCAACGGAAGGGTAATGCGTGGGTTTTAGTCAGTAAGAGTCTGACACACCCTCCCGCTCCGCCCGGAGCAGGTGAAGATATTTGAAATTTCCCACCCAAAAAAAAAAAAATGTGTGTCAGGGTGTTGTCCGCTGCTAAGTCCAGCAGTGGACTCCGATAGGCTGAGTTGATTGATTGATTGATAGAAAAGATAAACAAGGGTTCAATTTCAGAGATTCAAATAAAATCGTACCCAAACTGCAGCCTTGGCAGACATGGTAAACGTCAAACCCAGGGGACCAATTTAAATGAGATTGTATACGGTTTTACACATTCATACGACCCGTCCTATTGCTGTCAAACACGACATGTGATATGAGTCCCCTGTGATATTGTGTTATTATGAGGTGGTGCTATCGTAGCCTGTCAAATTATAAAAGTGCGCATTTAGCTTCGATTGCCGTCTACCGATTAGTTATATTTAGATTATGATATTTAGTTTATTGCACGTAAAGCTACGACTTGCTAGAAGAGCAGTGGCCACCACATAACGGCCGCAGTGACGACTGTCATGAAAATGATGGCACCGGGGTTTGATTTTACGGTGTCAAAAAACCGCTCTCTGGGAAAGAAAACACACCATATTACTTTCATAGATAACGTTTCAGCGACGTCATTCGCCGGTAAATTGCGGTAATGGCAGCCTTTTTTACTATTGCCCGTTTTCACTAAAACTAGATGACACCTAAATTAATGCTTAAATAAAAGCGCGCTGTTTGGATTCAACTTTCAAAGCTGAGCCAAGCGTTGAAAGTCCAACAGCGCGCTTTGATATAGGCATTCATTTAGGTGTCGCCTGGTCTAGTGAAAACGGGTATTAGTCCTATAACTTTAGATAGACTTGCCACATCAAGGACAAATATTTTTCACCCTCCTTTGAGCTCACTAGAACTGAACATTGTGTTTTACTAAAATACTTCTCAAAGACGTCATTGCGCTTTGTTTTACTTTCATAGATATTAAGTGGTTTTCTCTCGAAAATAGCAAAACTTGTTTAGTTGCTGCAAACAATTCATTAAGCGCTCCACTGATTAGAAATTCTAACTTTAATCACTCAAGTGCAGGTTATTACCATCTACCAACGTCTGCAGCTAAGTAAAATAGTATAATTTTAACTTTAGATTTTCTTCAAAGTTAAAGGAGCGTTTTAACATAGGTTTATAGTCTTCAAACCTAAATTTTGGTCGCCATTATCAATGATAATGTACACACAATATTTCGTAACGACAGTTTGAGAAAACTACTTCTGTATTGGTATTATTAAGTGCTTAGAAGACGGACGGTGTGCCGTTTGTCCCTTGAAATGAGTTTTCCTAAAGCGGAGACTTGGCTAAATCACTTTCTCGCATTCGAAAAGGGTAGAGAGGGCCCTCCAATAAAATGCTTAGCTTTATCCAAAATCCACAAACTAAAGCTAATGTAGGATCTATCCTCGCCTTGGTAGGGTTTGATTGCTAGGAAAACTCAATTTCGAAGCATTTATTTCAAATAAACCAAACAATACAGGCACCTTTGAAGTGTCAAGGGGTCGGTCAGTCGGAAAGATTTATTTATTTATTTATTTATTTATTTATAGTTAATTATATTATTATTAACATAGAAACAATTATTAATATATTAATAATAATTAAGTTATAAATAATTTAATTTAAATCTATCATGGAACAGTGGACTCCCTTGCATACTTTCTCTCACAGAACACCAGACATATACGCATAATTTTACTCCATTCATCCGCAAACACATCACATTCAGGGTTGGCAGTCAGAAGGGCATTTAGCATCTTTAGAGTACGACAGACTGGGGATTCGGCTCTGGCTACAGTTTTAGATGGCATTTGCGCAAACAGATTGTGCCGGCTCTGACGGTGTCCGATGTATTTGTCGGGCACAAATAATCGGCAGAAAAGGCAATGGAGCTCTGGGCAGTCGATGCGTCCCCGTAAGGTCTTACAGGCTACCGTGAGCTGATCAAGGCCTCTTCTCACCTCCAACGAGTTAAAGCCCAACGTCCCTAAAAGATAGTTGGTAGGGTACATGAAGGGAAAGAAATGGTATAACCTTTGGAATAGGCACCTTAAGAAAGTTTTCTGTACCTTTTCCAGCATCAATGTTTGGGTCATGATATAGGGGTGCCAAACACAGGCACTGGACTCGAGTTTGCTACGAACCAGAGCGGTGTACAAAAGCCTAATAACATTTGGATTGCGAAAGTCACGTGTATTTCGCAAAAAAAATCCCAGCCGCCTGAAAGATTCCTCCGCAAGGGTAAAAACGTGATCTCTAAAAGTCAGACAGCGGTCGAAAGTCACTCCCAAGTCCTTTATGTTGGTGGCACGATCAATTAACTCACCACCCAAACTGTAGTCATAATGGATTGGTCGCAACCCTCTACCGTAAGTCATGACGCAGCACTTGCCTGTGTTAAAACATAGCTTGTTCGCAATGCTCCACTCATAGATGGCATCAATATCCCTTTGTAGGAGTTTGCAATTCGCGTCCGTTCGGATTTGTGCGACTAACTTAAGGTTGTCGGCATATAACAGGCATTTGGCAAACTTAACATTAGTAATCAGGTTATTGATCATGATCAGGAACAGAGGCGGCCCTAACACGGATCCCTGACTTACACCTGAGCGTGTATTGTAAGGCTTCGTCTCGAAGCAGCCATGTCTTACAAACTGCTTGCGATCGCGCAGATATAGTCGAAAAAGAAATTAAGAAGACCGGATGAGAAACCGATGGCCCCCTTTGTCAAAAGCACATCGTTATCAACTCTGTCGATGCTTTCTGGAAATCGAAATATAGAGCGTCAACTTACATAAATAGCCTATAATGTTCCCACTGCTGGGACACAGGCCTCCTCTCTGTGAGAGGGAGTGGGCCGTAATCTACCACGCGGGCCCAGTGCGGGTTGGTAGATGTCACATGTCTTCGAATGTTTGGTTCTAGGACATGCCGGTTTCCTCACGATGTTTTCCTTCACCGTTTTGAGAGCAGTGGTGATGAAATAATTTACACAAAGTAAAGCCCCTGTCCGGGTTCGAACCTACGACCTACAACACGTAAGTCGCGGCCGTTACCACTGGGCCACCACTGCTCTCTAGAGCGTCAACTTGCCAAACCAATATCCTAAGATGAAGCTAGTTGCCCATTCCAAAACGTAGTAGGAGTAGGTTCCTACGGATAAGGACGGGCAAGAAACTCCACGGACACTCCTTTAAATTAAAGTATTGTTACAAAAATATTGGTTACATCATTCGTGTTGAAATTATACATGTGAGAACAATGCACAATAAGACAAGACGCAAGACGAGAACGTAAAAAGAGTCCGTAATAAAAAAATTGACAAATTAAAATAAGCTGCTTGTGGTGACTGGTCGTCTTGCTGACCGTTGTTTTTGTTTTGTTATTAGTAATTAACTGTTTATTTATTTTACTTTGATGGTCCTAGTTCATCATTTGTGACTGTTACTGCTGTAGATATATGTAAGCGGGCACGCCCTTTATACTTCAAGGCTTTTATTTAGGTTTTAAGTTCTGTTTACGTTTTTTTATCTCTGCTTGAGAATAGTTTTCGTTCTTTTTCTTTTCTTTTTTTTTGTTGGTATAGTGGTGTGCTAGCTGACATATGGCTAATAATTTAATGTTTTGTGTTTCACGTGATGTAAATTGTTTTAAATTAGAGAAAATAATAGATTCTATACAATAGTATAGAATCTATTATTTTCTCTAACTGAACAGACAGCTGTGCTGCTGGGGAGTTTGTTGGCCACTTCTTCCCAGCTAAAGCACTAGGAAGTGGCGAAGGGTGGGCGTTTTGGGGGACTGTCTTATATAATTTGACGTTCGAAAAGTGCTGATCCTCAGCCTAGTTTGAATAAATGACTTTTGATTTGATTTGAAGCCGTGGCAGCTAAGAAATGACCAGACCCTACTGACGGCGCCCGTTCACGAACATGACTCATGGATCAGCACCGTTTAGCTCAACCATTTTGAAGGGAACTTAATGATCCAACACACGCGCCACCACCAGCGAGACATCTGAGTGAGCATGACATACCTGCTCTCAGCTGTCAAGGCACATTCAAGTCAATTAACGACGTATCCAGTAAATGGTGGCTTTATAGTAGGTACTAAGTGCTAACATATGTGCTATGCAATCATACAATTTTTTTTTTTTGTGTGTATACTACTAATACTAAGAGATTGAATTTATAGAATGCAAAGATAGTTTTTATGATCTTCATCAGCTCCAAAAAATATTTTCGAATGCTAATCAAATAGTTTATGCGCCCTTGTGGGACAGGATCAGCGTTGAGCCAAGCATTTATGTCAGCGATGTAATCCCCCAACTTATAATATGCTTGACTGCATAGTGTGCGTTAATACAAGGTCTTTTTTTTAATTTCATTGAATCTTATATAATGCTAAAGCATTACATTATCTAATCTATCTGTGTACTTTCGGGAATCGGACTGTTTTACATTAATACAGGTTTTCATAATTTAGTTAGGAGAGCAGTGCTCATCCATACGATTTCAGATATAGTATTTATTTTGGAAAGTTATTATATATGTATATTATTTATCATTTTACCACGCTATCGCTTGCTTTAGCAAGAGATAACTTTAATGTCTACATGTCATTGTGTATAACAGCCTAAACCGGGTTTGTCTAGGTTATAATGTTGTCATTGACAAGTTTAAAACTACGGCTCTTAACCAATGACATCGATTTCGAAACTTCTTTAATGAATTATTTATATAAGGTGTTTAAAAATTAACCCAACAAACTTTAAGAGGTGCTTTAGACCATCGAACTGAGTAACTTTTACTATGGGTCCAATTTTGAAATCGCGAAATAAAGCAGCTGTCAAAACAGTTTAGAATAGTAGGTACCTATTATTAAACTTTAGTATTGAAACGGCTTGTTTTTTTTTTCGTGATTTGAAATTAGGTTTCATAGTAAAAGTTATTCAGCTCGATGGTCTAAAGGACTCCTTAAAGTTTGCCGGGTTAATTTTGAAACACCTTTTATAATAAATTGATATTAAAAAGGTTAATAGGTAAATAAAACAAAATAATTTACGTAAGACAGCCCACTGTACGTTGTATGTCTTCCGTTATAAACACTGCGTAATAAAAATACAGTATGATTACAAAATAAATCTCACCTCCTGGATTTAAATTCTTGGGTTGTGGTGTAACAGCAGATGCTGCGCCCGATGACCTTCGTGATCTGAAACGATAACAATATAACATTACACACTGTACTATAAATGAACACAATAATTAATCGGTCTACAATTTTCCCACTATTGGGAATTAAGTGAGAGAGGGGCCAAATCGACCATGCGGGACGTCACAAAGATCTTTAATTTTTTATCGTAGTAATGTCAGGGAAGATAAATATTTTTCAAATTGACTAAAAACTTTAATTATCCGTACATAGACAAAAAGACTTTGTAGACAATATAATATGTTAGCCAAATCTACAAATTTAGACATCTGCGAGTCTCTGTCTAAATGTAAGAATTAAAAATAGAAATATTCAATGTATTTTTTCAAAATTTTAATCTTCATCTATCTTCTTTAATAATTTTAAAATTAATTATTATAAAAATTATAAATAAAATACATTTGAAATTCACATAACATTTCATTTGATATGTCACAAGTTCGCAACTCTAAAAACATAGGCCTTTAACATCTGTAGAAACTTGTCTTGCATAGGTAAACAGACTTTGAGAACTTTGAGAAAAAACTCACTATTTTAATTATATTAAATTCTGCATCGATTCTAAATCGGATTGAATGGCACATTAAAAGCTTTTTCTTTGAAAAATTATTCATGATTCAAAGTTAAAGTTATACGAGCTTGAAATGTGCTCAAAATAGTTGCTTTAAACTGGTTTGAACTGAACTAATTCACATTACATTAGTTACATATTTATTAGCTTTTAATAAGATTTAAGATAAGAATGATTGATTTGATATTTTTACAAGCTTTTATTTTTTCAATACCTACGGATACGCTCTTTCATACACATCATCATCATTTTACTTTTATCATACCTACATGTCTACTGATTGTGATACATAACAAGTTCAAATTCCTCAGATGAAACGTGTTGTTGTTACTACTCCTTTAATATTACGATATAACTGGTCTGTTGATAATTCCAACAAGGTTGCCACGTTTAGGCTTTTACTAAACCAAATTATAGCAATTACAAAAACTATGTAAACACAATTATGTAAATACGATCATTACATTGTTCAAACTAATAAAAAAACTGTTAAAACTTTACAGTAACTTCAAAATGAAACAGATGAATGATTAAGATTAAATGAGCGGCGTAGGCAACCCTGGTACAGTTGTAAAACCATTGCAGATCGTAAACTGATTATCACAATAACATACCTATAATTAGAAAAAGCGTTTAGTGTTGTTTGGTCTGCGATGCTTGTTATCTAAATTTAGCGTCGAGACATGTGTTAGATAACTATGGGGAGGTCATGTCAAGGGCCGATACAGGACAGATGGGATTAACAACTGTTTATTTCATTTCCAGAAGTAGAAAATCACCTCTTTTGCTTTAATTACTCCTTTTACGTAGTTTTTTTTATTGAATTACTCTTTGAAAAGATAGTAAAAAGGAAAAGTGAGATGTATTACGAACGGAAAACTACTAAAGGTAACCTATACAACATTTTTTAGGGTTCCGTAGTAAACAAGAAACCCTTATAATTTCGCCATTGTCCCCGCTGCAGCTCAGAGACGCTTAGTACCAGAAAGCTGTAATTTGGCATAGTTATACATATTAATCACGCCGCTAAAATAAAATCTTGAAAAAACAAAATTACGGTACTTCCCTTACACGTAATGTGGGGATGATATTTTATATGGGGTATCGTTGGATAGACCGTTCAAAAATATTGCGAGTCTGTAAACACTATTTTTCGATTCTGAGATCCGCTTGCGTAATGTTAACCTGTTTAAGCCCCGCGCGACACCGATTCGGAGTCAAACAATAGAAAATCAATTGAGTCTCATTAGTTGTCCTTGAGCAATTAAGCATTAAAGTGCTAATTCTTGTTAGAGTCAAGTGTATTCCCCCCCTGCCAGCTAAATGGTTGTTTATGGAGATGTGAAAAATTCATGGCAGTATTACATAATAATGATATTAAAAGGAAAACTGACACACTTTACAAGTTAACGAGTAATAG
Organism: Atethmia centrago; assembly: GCA_905333075.3. Classification (NCBI taxonomy): domain Eukaryota; kingdom Metazoa; phylum Arthropoda; class Insecta; order Lepidoptera; family Noctuidae; genus Atethmia; species Atethmia centrago. Next base: position 19,233,104 of record HG995374.1, on the reverse strand, counting down.
TAGACCAACTTAAATTTGCAGTTGGTCTACTATTACTCGTTTTTAATTTAATTTAATTTTGTTATGATTTTGGTTTGAGTAATTTAATTTATTTTTTCTTTTTTAATTCTAATGTAATTTTGACTTTAATTTTTAATTTGATTTTGATCTCAATTTTGAATTTGTTTTAATTTTATAATTGTAATTTTGTTTTTGAATTTGATTCTAATTTTGATCTTAATTTTGACTTTAATTATTTTTTTTTTGGGTTTTAATTGGAATAGCTTTTGTTATAGTTTTTTTTTTTTTTTATTCTGCTGACATATTTTTCTAAGTTTTAATACTAATACAATATTGATTTGTATAATTAAATTGAATTGAAAATATATCAATGTATGGGAGCACATGTTTTTCAACTACAATGTTAAGTTTGTTTTTGGAATAAATTCATCCCAACTACGGAACCCTTCATTGTGCGTCGTCCGACACGCACTTGGCCTGTTCTTTTTTCTACGAGTTCTTATTACAGAGGCCCGTTATTACAGTAAATGGGTGCTACAACTAACTCAACATGGTGTGCCGTCCATCACATTAATTGCCTCTTAGATATGATGTTGACCATTTAATTCATGTAATGTGCAAGGACATACTGGAGTAAATATTTGTCAGGACGTAGATATTAATAACACTGATGAGTTGACGCTGTAAGCTTTGTATTTTCAAAAACATTTTCCATTATTGTGTCCATTATACAACCAACGAGGGATTTAAATAAACAATTTTATTTGACAGGCCCGACAATAAGGCCAATAAGTAAATTAAAGTTATTTTGCGTTTGGCAGCTTAATTTGTTTGAATAATGAAATACGAAAGACTGAATGTTATGCCAATGTTATTGTGTATGTTATTGTGCTTGCAGAGCAGATAGATTACAATACGAGTACTAACGGCTTACAATTAGAGTTAGCTAAAGCTTCATATTCCGATAAATATTTCAAGGAAAATACATACCCAGTACTGCGATCAGTTAACAAGTTACGCTAAGGTTGTAAGTGTAGGCTAGAATCGATTTATCTTTTGTTATCAGTTATCAGTTTATCACAGATTGGAGCTGTCAGTTCAAAATGATTAAGACAATGAATTCTGAAGTGTAGACGATAAATTGTGTATAATTTCACTCGTAACTGCTCTTTTATATGAGTTATGGATTTGTAAAGGTTAAGGGTCCCGTAGGTGACGTCAGACGTAACCTTAATTAGGCATCTTTGTGCTTTATGTTCATGCATTGTAATTTTGAGGGTTGGAAATGATAGCTAAACTAAAATGTTTGCGTTATCAATTGATTTAATTAGAAATCTTGTTCTTGTCGTGATATTGTTTTATATAATGTTTATTAAACATCGATTTATCATGAGGCTTGCCATGTGTTGAGCACGCCGCGTGGGTGACGAGGCGAGGACGTCAACCCGCGCGAGCTCCTGATTCGTCGGTCGCGTGCCAGCCGACAGCCGAACCGTCGCTGCCGACAGTTTTGTCATAGCGACGACACGGGTACGTCACGCTCTACGTCATCGGAACCAATAATAAATGGAGAAGCCGAGTTTACCGTGACGTTATTTTTGCGTTACTATGTATAAGGATGAGTAATTAGTAACGTATACCGCACAATCTTGCGGTGAAGTTTGATTGCAGAATGACAGTGTTTGCACTTTTTTAGTCAAGAGTCACTTTTTAGTTGTTAGTTCAAAAAGTATGAAATATGCTTTTAGCAAGAATAAGATAGTTTTTCAGCTTTAAATACTATGATCAGTGCAAGTAATCTACCGAAGCAGATTTGGTTGCTTTTGATGCAACAACCAACAAACATGACTCTTGTGTACAACAACTGCGTTTTCCCACATCATCCCACTATCTCCGTCTACCCGTCGAAAGCTTTTAATCACACTTCGAGTGGCGCGATAAGCTAAACTTATCAGTTAATTCACAACAGGTAGTATGTACTTAATGATTATTATTACAACACTTTATTACGGTACTCTGTTTTAAATATTACCGGACATTGAATATTTCTGAGCACAGTCACTTTGCGCATCCAAAGCTTCACACATCTTAGTAGGAAGACCTTGGGATTGCTCACGCGCATAAGATAATATCAACATTGATGACGAAGTCGAGATATACGTAAGGCTTACTACTTACACGGATATTTATTATATAAATACAAACTCGTGAACGGGTGATTTGTGGTAAGCTCGTGACAGATTTTTCAATGTTAAGATAAGTTTATAATATGGTCAGGTAGGCTAATGACGACACGAGTTGTTAAAAGTAGTGTTATTCTATTGCCTTGTGGAGAAGTCCCTGTACTGTACTTTTTTGTTATTGTTTCGAATAAAATCGTATCTACTGATGCCAGTGAAATTGTAGGCACATAATTATATTGTTGCCAATCCTACTATATAATATAGTATCCTGCAGGCTTAGCATGACGATTTCTATTTCTTCGAAGAATAGACACGGCTCTTTCTATACAAAGTGACATTTCGTTTCTCCATTTTTGACATCTCATCGTAGAAATCCTTCTACAATCTATCATTTTGTCTTTCGTTTCTAACGATCTTTGTCTAGGTCCTTTTTTATGTAGAAGGATTTCTACGGTGCGATGTCAAAAAAAGAGAAACGAAATGCCACTTTGTATAAGAGTATTCTTCGAAGAAATAGAAGGCGTCATGACGCCTTCTATTTCTTCGAAAAATAGACGCAGCTAATAGATGCAGCAGGCTTAGCATGCTAAGCCTATTTACTATAATAGAGGCCTAAATTCTATATTTCTAAAAAAAATATATAGTGGGCGAAACTATATTTATATTTTTGATGAAAAATTTAATTAACTTTAACAATTTGTATTAATTAAAATTCTGAAATCAGTTAAATAAAATTCTGCATATTGCTTTGTCTGGCTGGAGCAGTGGTGGCCCACTGGTAACGGCTGCGACTTACGACTTTTAGGTAGTAGGTTCGAACCCTGACAGGCGCTTTACTTTGTGTAAATTATTTCATCACAACTGCTCTCAAAACGGTGAAGGAAAACATCGTGAGGAAACCGGCATGTCTTAGAACCAAAAATTCGAAGACAAGTGACATCTACCAACCCACACTGGGCCCGCGTGGTGGATTACGGCCCACTCCCTCTCACAGAGAGGAGGCCTGTGTCCCAGCAGTGGAACATTATAGGCTGGTTATGTATATTGCTTTGTCTGACCAAAAAAATGTTGGTAAATCTATTGCTGAAAACGGACAACAAGTGTTGCTCAGTTATTTAGATTTTCTAATATTTAAAAAATAGTATAATTTCTTCTTTTTATACCAGCAACTTCAGCTTCTACTGTGCGCATATTTTCAATGATGATTACAAATTGGCGAGATGAGCGCAATAGGGCCAGTATTATTCTCATAAAAGCTGAATTAATTATATTTGTAACCTTAATTTAGAGTGCAGATTACTACACTTTAAATTAAGGTTACAAAATATCATTGACAACAGATTTTTTTTTTAATATATGCTTTTAAAAATACAACATTCTTGAAACATACCTTCTATATGTATTTTTTGTTTTCGCCTTCAACTATATTTTTACATGCAATGCCTTCGAAAATACTACATTTGATATAAAAAAAATTGGCAACCCTAGGCACATACGACTTTTCAAGATGGCGTGTTTGACAGGCGTAATTACGCGTAGGGTTGTCCCAGATGGATGTGATCTACAATATTATAGGTAATACCTGAAGGTTTTGCCTTAATGCAGTTGTAATAGTCAGAGGATTCCGTAGCAGGCAAATAGCAGGTTGCCCACCTGCTAATAAGTGGAATCCTCTGACTGCACTGAGGCAGCTGCATTACTCCTCAAAGTATGAGTCTACTCTACTCACGTTGTAAGACAATGTTCTGATCTGTTAGACACAGACTGTACAAAGTTCATTAGACTTTGTAAGTAGGTCGATGAAGAAATGATAACGTCGCAGTTTATTTGGAGACTATTTTAAGAAAACTTTTATGATCACTTCTAAACTTGACCATAATTATATTTCAAGAGTTTATGTACACACGACTACATATCAAGCAACACATTTCCAGTAAAAGCTGATCTCGCATTGTAAAGGATTTCCGTACAATGAGAGGTCAGCTTATACTGAAAATGAATTGCTGGATATGTAGCCTTATAAATTGTATTGTTTTGAATGAGTAACTGAATGCGACAAATATAATTTTGGTTGACCAAAAATGAATCATAAAATAAACAATAGTTTGTATTAATCATTAATTTGGGGTAACGAAATACTAGGAACGAAAGTATTACAAGTATTCGTACCTATCAAAATATTCCTACTAAAAACAATGAATTATAGGAATTAAGTTAAACAGTGTATTAGTCAGTCAAATTGACCTTTTTTAGGGTTCCGTAGTCAAAAAGGAACCCGTATAGTTTCGCCATGTCCGTCTGCCTGTCTGTCTGTCTGTCCGCGGCTTAGCTCAGAGAATCTTAGTAGGTACTAGAAAGCTGTAATTTGGCATGGGTATACATATTAGTTACGCCGACAAAGTGGTAAAATTTAATCATGAAAAAAAAGTTGTAGGGTACGTCCCTTGCACGTAAAGTGTGGATGATATTTTTTTCTCTCATCTCTTCCATGTTTTTGGCTATCGTTGGAAAGGCAGTTTAAAAATATTGTGGGTCTGTGAAAACCATTTTTGGATTCAGGGATCCGTTTGCGTAATATTAAGCTTTAAAGTGTAAATTTATGTCAGAGTCAAGTGTCCCCCCCTCCCCGCTGACGCAGAGTCTCTGGCCCCAGCTTGTGGAGGACGTGGTGAGCGCTCTGTTGGTGAGCGCTCTGTTCCCTTCGCGAGGGGAACACTCCTCCCCGCCTATGGCTCCGCCTACTGCGGTGCCCGATGCGGACCACACCGCCGACGACGACGATGCTTCGGAGGTGACTGAGGGAGAAATGACAGCGGCGGTACGCAGGCTTAATGCCAAAAATACCGCCCCAGGACCCGACGGCTTACCTGGGAAGGCCTGGGTCCTGGCGTTGGAGGCTCTCGGGCCTCGACTTAGGGGGCTCCTAAGCGCATGCTTGGAGAGGGGCCAGTTCCCGCTTCGTTGGAAGACGGGGAAACTGGTCCTCATAAAGAAGGCAGGGCGCCCTGCGGACTCTCCGTCCGCATATCGGCCCATCGTGCTGCTCGACGAGGTGGGCAAGCTCTTTGAAAGATTCATTGCAGACCGCCTCGTCGGCCAGCTGGTGCGGGTGGGGCCGGATTTGGCGGAGAGCCAGTTTGGTTTCCGCAGAGGGCGCTCTACGGTCGACGCCATCATGCGCGTGCGAGCCCTGACGATGGGGAATGCTGTTGCCCAGGGTGGTGTCGTCTTGGCGGTGTCCCTAGACATCGCCAATGCCTTCAATAACATGCCATGGAGTTGCATCAGGGAGGCACTCCGGTACCATCGGATGCTGACCTACCTCCGTCGTGTGGTCGAGGCCTATTTGACGGACAGGGCCGTCATCTACCCCGGTCACCAGGGAATGTGGAACCGGCAAGAGATGTCGTCCGGTGTCCCACAGGGATCGGTCCTGGGGCCGCATCTGTGGGACATCGGATACGACTGGGTGTTGCGCGCCGACCTCCCTAGCGGCGTCAGCGTAGTGTGCTACGCTGACGACACGTTGGTCCCGGCGCAGGGGAGGTCGCACCAGGCGGCGGCCGAAGTAGCGGCACACGGGGTTGCAACAATCGTCGAAAGGATCCGGCAATTGGGACTTGAGGTGGCCTTGCACAAGTCCGAGGCCATGTGTTTTCATGGTCCTCGGTACGCGCCACCGTTGGGGTCCCAAATAACGGTAGGAGGGGTTTCCATCGGCGTCGAGTCAACGATGAAGTACCTGGGACTCGTCCTCGACAGCCGGTGGAACTTCGTTGGGCATTTCCGACGTTTGGCTCCCAAACTGGAGCGGGCGGGCGCTGCATTGAAGTGGCTCCTGCCCAATCTAGGGGGTCCAAACGCCTCCTGCCGGAGGCTCTACGCGGGGGTCGTGCAGTCCATGGCCCTCTACGGGGCTCCTGTATGGGCGCGCTCTCTGGCGCTGCGGTTAGCCCGCCGGTTGAGCGCGGCCCAAAGGGTCATGGCCATACGGATGGTCCGGGGATACCGCACGGTTTCCTGTGAGGCAGCGAGCCTCCTTGCCGGATTGCCGCCATGGGATCTGGAGGCAAAAGTCCTCGCGCACGTATGGGAGTGGCGCGAGGAGGCGAAACGCCGGGGCGTAAGTCCGCTGCCGAGAGAAATCGCGGCAAAGCGGACGGAGCTCCGGCGGGATCTCATGGCGTCATGGAAAGTACGGTTGTCGCAACCCAGTGCTGGGCACGCCACGATTGCGGCGATAAGTCCCCTCTTTGAGGAGTGGCTAGAGAGGCGCCACAGCGTCCTCGCCTTCCGCCTGACGCAGGTCCTTACCGAACACGGCAGTTTCGGGAGGTTCCTGTGTCGGATAAGGCGGGAGGAAACGTCCGGGTGTCACCACTGTGTGGATCGCCCGGAGGACACGGTGGAGCATACGGTGGAGGTCTGCCCGGCTTGGGCAGAGCACCGCCGTGTACTCGTGGAGGCGATCGGCGACAGAGACCTGTCGCGTCCGGCCCTGGTTCAGGCCATGGTACGGAGCGAGAGGGCATGGGCAGCCATCATCTCCTTCTGCGAAGCAGTAATGCTCGCGAAGGAGGAGGCGGGACGGTTGAGGAAAGGCAAGTTTCGCGCCCTCTCGCCCATAGCCGCCGCAGGAGACGCCCAGGGTGTCGGGAATCCCGGGCGGATTTCCGGCCACCGTAGGCGCGGGCTTGCGGACGGTGAGCAATGGGTAGCTCACCGCCCGATAAGGACCAGGCCCGGGTCGACGGCGCGTTGTATTCCACGCGCGCCTCAAAGTGATGTCGTTAGCACATAGGTAGGGGTCCACTAGGGCCGATGCCTGCCGGGGTCGCCCCCTGCCAGCTAAATGGTGCTTTTTGTATATGTGAAAAAAATTGTAGTAGTGGTAATAATCGTCCAACTTACATCTGCAGTTGGAGAATTGACCGTGACGTATAGGTATCGATGTTTTTAGGAGAAATTCTTTTCAACTATGGAACTCTGCATTGTGCGTGGTCCGACACGAACTTGGCCGGTTTCTTTAGTAGGCGAATCATTTACAAAACATGTATTACTCATGTATTATTCTACTTTTATATCTGTACCTAATTCATATATTGCACATAATAAAGAGTATTCTATTCTATTATATTCTATTACTTACATAAATCAAACCTTTTCAGGTTATTTAACCATTTATGTACACACATATAAAAACAGAAAAGAAGAACAGAACAGAAAAATACGTACAAAGGTGATGCTTATTTCTAAAGAAATCTCTTCCAGCATACCTGCGATAGGAAAGTAGATAAAGAGATGTAGACACCGTGTGTAAGAGTAGAAGAGAAAATAGAATACATAAAATCGAAACAATTTACAAAACAAATAATATGGGAATATACTAACATACATACATATATACATACATACATCCATCTAAAATAAATATCACTAGAATATAAAAAAAAAATCTGCGTAATTTAAAGCAATAAATACATACGCAACTATGCCGACGTGGAAAGATAGTGTTCTTTCACTCTTCTTTTAAATACTGCAATAGTTTGGCAGTTCCTAATGTCCGGCGGAAGTGAATTCCACAACCGGACCGCGTGAACAGTGAAGGAGTAGGAGTAGACACACACACATGATTTATATAAGACAATTTTATTATATTGTACATAAAAAAAACACCATTTAAACGGTTTTAATAATGCATCAAAGAGATATTTACCGAAGACGAGACCAACAATAACCTTTGTAAAGACTTAAGGGGTGTGTTTATATAGTGACGTACGTAGATAAAGTTTGTCGAAGACAAACAAGGGAACGGAAAAAGTTTTCGAGAAAATAACATAAAGAAGCTAAGCTATCGACTGTTTATTGATACGATCGCACAAAGCAGACAGCGAGAACGATACCATACGGATGTAGGGCTAAGTCTCTCAATGTTTTGGTTTTCCTGTACTACGCACCTAATTTTCACAGGGGTTTACCAAACAAATGTATATGCTTATCAAAAAGGAAATTATGATCGTATATCCTGCTATCATGGTTATAAAAAACCACTCGGACATTAGGGCAAAAACTTTTTCTTTGTTTTTGTTTACTATAAAACCGACTCTTAGGATGAATTACGCACAAAATAATTGTCATATTTCCCATCGTGTGGTACATAAGGAAGGAGTATGGTATGTTTCCTAGCATTTCAGGTAGTGTTTCCAATTTACAATAAATGCACGTAAGCTTGTCTACGATATGCGATCTCAAATTTTAATTATTCAGTACCCTCAGTAATCTAAATGGCACGTAATTGGTTGTGGAGCGGAAACGCGGCTGGCTGAACCGCGAAACTAATTCGTTAGGTTAAAATTAATTAATATTTAGTATCAGTCGTATTACTTGTTTGTGTTTTGACAAACTGTAGTTTATACGAGTCTACACAGAGCGCCTGTCTGTAACGTTAACGCAAATATTTGTATTTTCAGCACTTCAAGCTTTTATGTAAGGTACCATTGTTTGTTCAGATTTTCATGTCTCAAACTTACTGATATTTACAATACTATGAAAGAACATGTGTATATTTTTTAACAAATCTATTTCGTTCTTTGGCTGAAAGGATCGTAAGATTACCTCGAGTCAAGTGGAGGCGTGAACAGAAACAATAGAATGACTTACTTGGAGACGGGCACGTTGGTGAGGCATAAGAAGTTGTTGCGAACACTGCGCAGGCTCGCCAGGACCTGCGCGAAGGGCGTCACGATCAAGTCTTCCCCGTGGCTGCGGACAAAAATAAACCTTGTTAATACACAACCAAGATGCAAATCGCTACGAATACGCTCAAACAAATCATGAGGCAAATCTATAATGAAAGGAGCTGGAGGCGGCTTACAAAAGGATTCTGTTTAGAGGCTGGAAATTTGATATCACTGTGTAAATATTTTCAGCTGATAATGATCATAGACCTACAGAATACAGTTTTTCCTAAAAAGTTCCCAAGGTTAAAAATGAGTCGCAGTGTTTAAATATTATTTCAGTCGGCAAGGGCTAAATAAAACATACAAGTTTACGAGTTGGAAGTTTATAAAATATTTTAAAATATTTTACTCTGTTTTCTCAATAGCATTTCTTGTTATAAGTTAGTACTTAAACGTTGTGGGTCTAAAAGGGAAATACATAATATATTTTGTTCAGAAACAACATTCTCTGAGAATGGTACTTAAAGTAATGGGTGTAAGAGATTGATTTATAAGTTTTGCGATAGTTTTATGGTGTATAATAAAACTTTATAGTGATTTATCACTTCAATATTAAACAATATGCAAGGTTGAAGTGCCAACAGCCAATGATATTACGGATTTACTTCACCAATATCGATTGTTGTCAACAACGATAATGTTCTAGTCAATGCAGGGTTTTTTCCGGAAATTATAAGTAAGTAGGTATGGTACATACATTTTTTTTTCGAATATTGCTTGTACGAGTAGTATCTATAAGCTAAATAATCTGTGTTGACACTGCAAGTTTTCTAACTATATACAACTATACCATGTTGATATAAGGCAAAGCATCCGTCAAAGCGAAATAAAGGCATGATATTCTAAAAAATAAGCATGAGGTCGAAGGTCGAAGGTCGAGGTTCGAAGACAGCTTCGTTGGTCTAGTGGTCGCAAGCGCTACTGCTGAGCATGAGGTCCTGGGTTCGATTCCCGGGTCGGGCAAAGTGTTATTGGCTTTTTCTATCTGGAATTTCTCAGTAGCAGCCCGGAGTCTGGATTTGTGCCCGGTTGATGGCAATAGGCTTGCCCCCTATTACATGTGACATAAACATAACTGGCGGAATGTGGGTGAACTACAGGTACACCTCTGCCCAAACCCTTCGGTGTTGGTTACAAGGCGTGATGTTGTGTTATTCTAAAAAGAAGTATATTCAAACATACGCCTATATCCTTATGTATACGGATATTTTAAGGGATTCTTTCATAATTCACCGAGTAAACGTAAGCTCGTTAAATGGGGGAACAGAAAAATGAGAAGAAAACCTGAAGTACCTACCAGCATTTATTCATAATGGCTGAATAATAACATGTTTAACTTACCTGATACATCATAAATGTAATCAAAACGTATTATTTCTTATGTTTCGCATCAGATGAAGTACCATACTTTAGTAATAAATGCTTGTTTGTTGTATTGACAAAGTTTCGTCGATAACATATTTGATTAAAGCAACAATAGTAAAGTTATTAAATAACCTACCAATAGACCCTGAAAGGCTTCTAGTCTAGATGTAAACGAAATTATTATTTCTGGGAATATATTTTCTCAGCTTGCCCTCAATGTATTTATAGAACGGGTGTGGGCGCAAGACGAGGAAGATCCCTCCACAATTTAATACCTGAACTTGGTAAACCTGACAAATTCACTGGAGCGCAACTAGGAAGACGTCTTATGGTTTCTATTATCATTAGCAAGTTGTTTTATACTCAAAGGAGGTTCAGAATCTATTTCCTATTTGTTGTTCAATTAATTAGCTCTTACTTTCAAAGAATCTTGAAGAAAAAAGTTAATACCGACTTTTCACTTTTACCTTTGAAAAGAATTACTTTTCGTGGTTGTAGTTAAAAGTTATTCATGATTAACTTTTTTATAGGAAGCAATCTCAGGCGCATAGAGCAAGTTTATTAAATACCGATATCTAGGTAAATGGTAGAGGGTTTTTTATTTACACAATAATCAATACTGGCTTCATTAGCAATCGAGAGATATCTGAAGATGAGGATTGAGGATCTAAGTATATTTATTTATTGTGCAATGACTCATTGAAGTTTATAGCACTGTACATAATTAAGATTTATCTTATCGCAATATTTGTCGTATTATGCTGCTATATATAAGCAGAGCGTGGTTTACGTTCCTATTCACTAAGAAACATAATCTATTATGGAGAGCTGCCTACGCTAAGACGAGTACAATGCTAATGATTTAGCATTTAGATATGTGATAATGATACGGCTAGTTAAAAGTCGGGATTCAATCGCGAGACTAATCACTCCACCTAATAAACTGTCCAGATGTTATATGCGACTTTCATGATAAACGAATATTTAACATTTACCTACATTTCGTAGCTAGGTACTATCTATTCTAATTGGAGTTCATTTTACGCGTGTTTCGGTCATAAAAGCGGCGTTTGTAAAGTTTTGTATGTGAACGAAATAACTACAGAAATACGTAGTACATTGTAGGGTAGGGTAGTTGCAATTTGTATCAATGCTGGCTGCCGTAAATACCACAGTTTGTATGCACTCAAAGCCATCTATACGACAGAACTAACGTAGCGTAAACGCGACGTTATACCTAAATTAAAGCTGCGAGTACTGATGCTGATGTGAAATAGAGAATTTTATATTAATCTATAGCAGCTCGCGGTTCACCCGTGTAGTCTCGATCCAGTGGGAATATCGGGTTATAAGTATCCTTTGTCCTAATCCAGGTCATAGTCTACCCATGTGACAACTTTAATTAAAATCCGTTCAGCCGTTTTAGCGTGAAAGCGTAACAAACAAACAAAAAAGAAACTTACTTTCGCATTAATAATATTAGTAAGGATTTAATAGTAGTTGCGTTATTAACTTTACGCTTGATGTGGTGTTTAGTATTTCTAATAAATTACTTGGTATATGTGTCGTCCTCAGGAGCAAAAGCTTCAATGTAGAGCTTATAACTGCCTACCTATGTGAAGTCGCACAAGCTAATCTCTCTAAAGTTAGTTCACATTGCACACAAAATACAATTACATGTTAGAACAAGTTACTAACGCTTTGTAAGTGCAATATACCTAATCAAATATTTATTAAACATTTATTTGGAATGTAAGTAACTACGTATTACATATTATTTGATCAGAGATATAGTCGCACAAGCTAATCTCTGTAAAGTTAATTTACCTTGCACCCAAATTACAATTACATCTTAGAACAAGCTACTAACGCTTTGTAAGTGCAATATAACTAATCAAATATTTATTAAACATTCATTTGGAATGTAAGTAACTACGTATTACATATTATTTGATCAGAGATATAGTCGCACAAGCTAATCTTTGTAAAGTTAGTTTACCTTGCACACAAATTACAATTACATCTTAGAACAAGCTACTAACGCTTTGTAAGTGCAATATAACTAATCAAATATTTATTAAACATTCATTTGGAATGTAAGTAACTACGTATTACATATTATTTGATCAGAGATATAGTCGCACAAGCTAATCTTTGTAAAGTTAGTTTACCTTGCACACAAATTACAATTACATCTTAGAACAAGCTACTAACGCTTTGTAAGTGCAATATAACTAATCAAATATTTATTAAACATTCATTTGGAATGTAAGTAACTACGTATTACATATTATTTGATCAGAGATATAGTCGCACAAGCTAATCTCTGTAAAGTTAATTTACCTTGCACACAAATTACAATTACATCTTAGAACAAGCTACTAACGCTTTGTAAGTGCAATATAACTAATCAAATATTTATTAAACATTCATTTGGAATGTAAGTAATTACGTATTACATATTATTTGATCAGAGATATAGTCGCACAAGCTAATCTCTGTAAAGTTAATTTACCTTGCACACAAATTACAATTACATCTTAGAACAAGCTACTAACGCTTTGTAAGTGCAATATAACTAATCAAATATTTATTAAACATTCATTTGGAATGTAAGTAACTACGTATTACATATTATTTGATCAGAGATATAGTCGCACAAGCTAATCTCTGTAAAGTTAATTTACCTTGCACACAAATTACAATTACATCTTAGAACAAGCTACTAACGCTTTGTAAGTGCAATATAACTAATCAAATATTTATTAAACATTCATTTGGAATGTAAGTAACTACGTATTACATATTATTTGATCAGAGATATAGTCGCACAAGCTAATCTCTGTAAAGTTAATTTACCTTGCACACAAATTACAATTACATCTTAGAACAAGCTACTAACGCTTTGTAAGTGCAATATAACTAGTCAAATATTTATTAAACATTCATTTGGAATGTAAGTAACTACGTATTACATATTATTTGATCAGAGATATAGTCGCACAAGCTAATCTCTGTAAAGTTAGTTTACCTTGCACATAAATTGTAATTACATCTTAGGACAAGCTACTAACGCGTTGTAAGTGCAATATAATTAAACAAATATTTATGAAACATTCATTTAGAATGTAAGTAACTACGTATTACATATTATTTGATCAGAGATATAGTCGCACAAGCTAATCTCTGTAAAGTTAGTTTACCTTGCACATAAATTGTAATTACATCTTAGGACAAGCTACTAACGCGTTGTAAGTGCAATATAATTAAACAAATATTTATGAAACATTCATTTAGAATGTAAGTAACTACGTATTACATATTATTTCATCAGAGATATAGTGTGTATATCCGTGTTATTTTTTTCTGATTTTGTCGTCTATACTAATATTATCAAGAGAAAGATTAGATTTTTCGTTTGTTTGTAATGGATAAACTCAAAAACTACTAAACTGATTTAAAAAAATATTTCACCTATAGTAAGCTACATTATCAGCGAGTAATATGGGTTATATTTAAAATAAATAAAAGAATATATCTTTACGAAAATTACAATAATGTAACCCAAGGTATCAAAAGTTTGCCTATAAAAGTCATTATTTGGCGTGCGCTGCGAAAACTACTGATGATACATAAAATAATGTACTACGTGTTTATAGTACTCATCATTACCCACAAAAAAGTCTGTGGGCTATATTATGTCTAACTATTACAGTTAAGTCACTATAACCGTTTTTTGTTCAAATTAGTCAATTTAACACGGGTATAATCGAAAGACGATGACATTCGAATCATGATATTAACCTATATCCAACTAAATAATCAAGGTTGATTATGTACACATAAATTCCTCTTTAAATTATTCGAATCGGACCTTTCGTTTAAAAGTTACAACGGGTATAAAAATGCTAAAAGTAAGATAAATGCCGCGGTATGAGTGAACAGCCCTACGCTTAGTCTATTAGTTACACATTTTATTTTTTGTGGATTACTACTTTTAATCCCGGTAGTACGTCCCATCGGATATTTTTCGGCATACACGCGGGCGAAGCCACGGGCAAAAGCTAGTCTAGTATATACTAAATCTGTGGATTTTGCGAAGTCATCATGTAAAATGAATTGAAATATTCGTTGATGATATTCTTTTGTTTTAATTTTTATAGGATCGTTAATTTCACGGGTTGTGTTTATGATGTTTTTGTAGACGTCGCGGGCGCTCTGCGGTGGGTAGCACTCGACCATAAACAACAGTTCATTGATGTGTAATTTAATTACACCCTCCACTTTTCATAAGCCCCATTTTTTACACTGACGTCCAAAGATGGTATCTTTCCACTTCAGTGTTTTCCTCAAGGTTATTCTTGACGTGTACTCCCGTTTCTCGTAAATGCCAATTACCATCATCCAACGTTTATCCTTCGAATTTCATTATTTAAATTACTCTTAAAAGAAAAACAAAAGTTAAGACTGTCAATAAAACGTTGCCTCGTTTAAAACAATTTTGATTGGATAATAAAATAATAGCTTCGACGATTTATCCTATATTCTCCGTATATTTTATACGGAAAATATAGGATACTTATTCATGTGAGAAAAATATGTATGAAGAGATATTTTCGAGTATTAAAGGGGATGTTGGACGGGAGTTTGTTTTCTTTGGCGAGTGTTATGATGAGATGTGAAATGATATTAAGAAACATTTGCACGTCACGCGAGCGGGTCGTCCGAGAATTAGCTCGTATCTGTGTTGACATCGTAAACAAAATGGATATATCGCAAACATAAAATGCTGAAATGATTTAGATGCACGACTAAAAACATAAAATTTGATTTGTTTTAATATTGATGTAACAGTATTTTATTAGTAAAGTATTTAACATTGCCTGTGAACTCAGCACAGGCGTTTGTTTGACGCATGCTCATATGATCAGCATATTCGCGGCGTAGTGGACGTTTTGTAGACGCTACGTAGGAGCCGCACCTCATAGCAAAATGCATACGCTACGTAAACGCTACGTAGGTGCTACGCCTTGTAGCGGAACGCAGACGCTACGCAAACGCCTAAACGCTACGCAGGCGCTAAGGCCTCGTAGCAAAACACATGTACGCTACGTAAAAGCGTAGACACTTTTTCATTTTGATATACTTAATGCATTTCAACGACGAAACATTAATTATTACGCTGGCTTTTTTAAATACAAAATTATTACAAACGAAGAGAAATAAAAGGCATTGTAGTGTTTTCGGATGCCTGAAAGTCAAGATATAATGTATAAATTCATATTTTTTGTAATAATAATGAATTGACATTTATATCTTCACTATATTAGGGAAACCCGATCTGAACACTAATATTAACACAATTAGGAAAACCAAAATTTGATCAGCCTAGCGTAATTGAGGAACAGCCACGTGTCTACACTCATATTATATAAGTATCAATAAAAGTCTCCTGTAAATAATCGCTTGCCAACTGTATAAAACGCAATATCAGTAGTTAGTTGAGTTTCATTTATGGATGCGGAAAAGTTTCCCACTATACTTGGATGAACAAATATTATCTACCTGTCCCAGAACATACAGAAATAAAATTGCATTTAAAAATATTGGCAAAAATACGTTCTGTAGCTTCGCTTATTTTATAATATTGTTCTTCTTTTCTATGCTTAAGGCCAGTTTTATTAGAGGTTACTGAATGTTAAGGTTGAGGGGAAGGCCAGCGTCATAATTAATTGCAATAATAGCGTCGACCCATCAGGCTTTTCATCGTAACGCCTTTAGGAGGACCGCCCAAGCTCAGCAATATACTGCTACGGAATTTTGTGACGCAAATCGTTTACCCGATTGTTTTGTCAGCTATTTTTGTCTTTCTCTATTTTATGACAATAACTGCTATGTGCAGTCCACCAAAATAAATAGTGACAAAAGCACTACGTACAAGAAGTGATTTAACTGACTGCTGGATCTATTACAATCGTAGGAATCATGTGAGTTGACAGTCATGTGAAGGTAAGGATAGCGTTGTATTTGGCGGACTGGTTTGGAAGCATGCCCAGTAGCGTCACGTGCCTGACTTACCGTGGTCTAACGAGCCAGTTGGAGTACGTGAGCACGATATTATTGTATCATCGAGATATACGTTACCGCGGAACACACACTTATCGTGACACACGTTGATATGAACGATACTTTATTCAGAATATTACGCTACCGTTAACTTTCGCACGTGCGCGTTCTCACATACTGAAATAGTTGAATATATTTGTATGTATTAATATTTGTGCACTAGTCATGCTTAGATAATTCTTAGTCATAATCTATGTCGTGTTGACTTGGCAGTTTGCTTAGCATGTCGAGTCGTGAATCAAAAACCCTTCAGTTTTGAGAGAATACGGGAGAGAAATCTACACATAAAACAGGTTTTGTACTTAAGGGTCGGGTAATCGCCGTTGCCCTTGGCCATACAAATCTACGTCGCGCTCACATCGCGCCGCCGTTCGGTAACACAGGGAACATTTATTTTTAGTATCAAAACTATGCATATTTAAAAAAATATCATTTATAATATTATAGATAATAAAATAGTCTTTTCATACAAAAAAAGAAAAAACATGAAAATATCTTAAGTGCCTAGTTTGAAAGTAATATCGTTTTTTATGGTTTGGGTAGACATTACTTCCTGAATTTTATTCATAAAGTATTTTACTACAATACTTAAATATTCACATATAGAAGTGATGAGTATGCGTTCTAGTTTAACATACATTTTTGCATAACTTTTGGCATTATATGAAGGCGTAATAACAGATTTAAAAGTCACTAAAATTATATATATATGCGCCTTAAACCCGGGAATACATCGTTTGTTATTAGACTGAGCTTAAGCTTTGTTCGTACTATGCAAGAACACTACTAGTGAACATCTAGAGTAATGACGTAGGATTCTGGTACAATTCTCTTTTTAGATAAACTTTGTATTTTCATATTAATTAATAGTTAACGGCACATTCTCTCGTTTAATGAATTTTAGTATCCTTTTTGACACGAAATGTTATTAATAAATGTTTTATCGTAGTTCTAATACGTAGTACGATTACAATATTATTTTATCTTAACAGTTTACGTTAATTTAGTGAAAATGTTTCCATTTCCACACTTAATTTATTGTAAGCTTACATAACGCAACTCATGCAGAGTTATCTCCAGTCATTTTCAGGGTATATATACGATAAATAAGGAACATTTATCACATGGGACCTTTTAAATTTAAATGTCCCGTTTTAAAGCCAGAGGGAGTTAATGCGTATGCTATGAATGTTAACGTATGTCCCAAGGGAGCCTCGTTTAGGCGAGTTCTCAACTCTCCGCTAGTCGTAACGCCTAGTTGTAGCCGCAGTTTATTAACTTTAACGAACGGCTATAGCGAGAGACCACTTTTCTCGTTTGCTGCATCCTGTCCACGAGAACTAACTCAATTATAAGGAATATAAAATAATAGCAGTGGAACTATTTCATATGCAGCATATCAGATATGAATAGAAAACGTAAAAGCGAAGTTTAATAAGTTGAAAACCTTTTACTGTGATCCGAGAAACTGTAGCGAGTATATTAGAGTAAACGTGTGGCTCTAGAAGATTTGATTACCTCAAATTGTTTTACGCGATAAACAGAGTTGTAGAACTTCTTTCATCGTTTGTCAGAATTGGATTAGCTATAACGAAATAGGGCCCATAACCTCGATTTCTTCAGAAAACAACATTGGTATATGGATACAAGAAGGGAATAGTAAGTAGGTAATAATACGTTATTCACTTAGACGAAGTACCTTCATAAACAAAGCGGAGCTTTATTTTTCCTAATACAGAGGGTAGTGTAATATGTTTGCATTATATATGTATGAAATGAGAACGGCGCAAAACTTCTTTTAGCAGTATCGAGAGGAAAGTATTCACATTCCTATTTCGCTTGTGTTCATATATGCTGTAGGCCTGCGTAAAATATTGTGATTACGTTAGCTCAAAATCGCTCTATAGTAGGTATGCTATATCCCAAGCAAAGTTCTGAATTTGTACAAAGACGCATATTCCAGGTACCTACTTATATTATTCTAGAAGCAAAAATTTGTTTTATTCTGTTTGTAATATTTTCACGTCTGAACTGAATATGATGGTATTTTGTGGAAAAGAACAAATTATAATTTTTGTCGCAGAAAATACTAAACTCTAGTAAAAAACTATTTTGGAAGCATGATTAAAGCATTCTACAAAAGTAAACAATAAAAAAACGGTTTTTTTTGTAGTAGCTCAACAAAGTGTAGCGAAATAAACATGCCCAATAAAAAAATCTAAGCTCGTTGCTTAGAGCAAACAAATAAAACCCACCCACATCTCTAGTATTTTTGCTTACAGCGGGCTACAAAAACCGTAGAGCTCACAGGGGTCATGGACTTTGTATAACATCAAGTCTGTTTCACACTAACACCGCAATATTAGCCTCTCGACTGCTTGCCACAGCTTTATATAGATGTAACTCTATTTGTTAGACAAGTCATACATCAGTGTTGATATCGAAGCTATTTGTTACACAAGTCATACCTCAGTGTCGATATCGAAGGTACTCGTAAGTTTAAACTATCGACTGAAACTTGTATTATCATCTTCTGCAAACTCAGCTCTTACAAAGACCATGTTTTCTTTGTCTTGGAGGATTGAGTTGCAATCTGTTCAACTAATTTAATTCATTCAAGGTAACAAATTGGATTTATTACTTTGCTCAGAAAATCTTAGCTATTTTTAGCTTCTCAGGTTCTGTTGGAGACTAACATTATAATATTGGTTGCACGTGCATGTGATGCGAGAGTGTGTTTGTCTTGTACGCCCCCGCACCCTATCCACACAAGTTTTCTGCAAATACATCTCTCTTATTAAGTACTTCACAGAGTATTTCTGTTAAGCTTCGCAAATACCACAGAATTAATTAAAACGTCTCACGTTTATTATACGTTTGGTATTTTTAGCTCCAGCCATATCTTATTGTTGGAGTTATTTTTAAGCATCTCTAATTGGACAATTGGAACTAAAATGACTTCACATATAAAAACTCATAAAAGGTCTATTCATTGTAGTGTGAAGTTTTAAATAGAGCGGACAATAGATAGGTACATTTAATGTATTTTAAATTGGTTGATCCGAAATAGAATTACCAAAAATGTTTTTCCTTTTTGGGAAGTTTCCACTGTTGAAAATAAATATAGCCAAAAGGGTAAAAAGAGTGTTTTAAGTATCCCAACCAAAATAAATTTATTTACCATAATAAGTTTGGGATCCGTGACATTCTTACTAAGAATGTCACGGATCCCAAACTTCTACTTTTCTTAGTCACAATACTGAAAATGTTTTGTTTAGTTAAGACACCACCGCAGCAGGAAGGGACCGTAAAGTTGTAACCGGCGAGTTTAAATGTCATTCGGCTGGAGCTTTCACAGTTGTTGGAGCTAAACGAAAAGCTCCACTCAAACTCGTAACTGCTGCTGTCAATAACAGAATCGAAATGAATGAACGAGTAACGGTTAACTTACACAACGCTACGATGACGTAGAAGACAAACATAATATTGATTTACGAGTACCTTCAATGCACGTTTATGCTGTCTCGCTTCTTCTTATCAATCATTCAGCTAGAGTCAATTTTCATAGCTAATAATAGACAATGGCTAGAACGAGAAACACTTTTATTGATTTTTTTCTATAATACAGGCTTCGTAATAGTTCTTATTCGAAGATATAAGTAGTGCGATAACAATAAAAATGAATTGGATTTTTTCATAGAATCTTCAATATATATTTTGTTTTGCTAAATATAAATAAAGTGGGTACGGTGAACTTCAATAAAATTTGGAATAATCCTGTATTCTATGTTCACACGATTATTGATCTATGAAGCGTCAGCCATCCGTCAGTCCTTGTGGAACCAGATAAAAGACAATTGCCCTCAATTAATAAATTACAACAGCCTAAGCAAATACTCGTACAGTAATTGTAGATACTTTGTCTGTTAGTTATGAATTAATAGATGTATATTTTTATATCTTCTTCATAGTTGTTTTATATGGCTTATTAATGTTTTACTTGAGGGGCTATTTTCTGGTTCTTAGATTTTGTTATGCAATTATCTTATATCTTGTTGTTTTTAAATATTTGTAGTGTACCTACCATGGTACCTACCTCTTATTATATTTGAATTCCGAAGTCTTGTTTTTTTATGTCCAGTACATTAAAAAAAGCCATTTTATCAACTCCGATATTAGTACTTAAACCAATCTACGGAGA
Organism: Atethmia centrago; assembly: GCA_905333075.3. Classification (NCBI taxonomy): domain Eukaryota; kingdom Metazoa; phylum Arthropoda; class Insecta; order Lepidoptera; family Noctuidae; genus Atethmia; species Atethmia centrago. The sequence continues at coordinate 19,212,489 of HG995374.1, read as the reverse complement.
TTGGTTTCGATACAATTTCAGTTTTAGTGCTATTTTCTGTATAGTATAGGACCCGCGCCAAATCACGTACGGACGGTAAATTGTATAAAACCACATTTCGAGATTACGATGCCGCTTATTGTGTTACGTACAATTCGACATGTAAACAATTTTATTATTGTTACGCCTATTCGCCAGGTCTGCCCTGAAGGCCGACGCTTTCCCTTTGAAATAGGTTTGTGAAAACTCCACGTTAACAGATCTTCCTACACCTCCAGATACAAGCAGCCGACGTGTGTGTGTGCTCATCAAATAACAACACGAGTAACGTTTTTGCTAACTTAATTAAGTCTTAAGTCATTAATGGAGTATTTGTTCACACCACACATAAATGTTATCCGGCAGTATGTTTAGTTTTATTTTACAAACACCGGCTGACTTTATAAAATATTTATCTCAATGTAACTGAACCGCAGCAATAGTAAGAGATTTTTTCCTGTTCATTGTTTTTCTAAAAGAATTTCATTGTATATAAAGGACAGTAGGTACATACTAAAATAAGACCGAGACGTACCTAAATATTGCTGTAAGAACAATCATCATTAAATAACTTAGGTAGGTACGTAAAATGTAAGAACTAAAATCCGCGATTTTAAAAATAAATTTTACCTCATTATCATATATCCTTACAGCAACTTCAACTCTTGAATCTAGGTTTTGTGGAAAGTGACCATAAATTTGCCAATATCATACTTTGTAAACCTTTAGATATTTTTTTGTTTCCCACTGAACTTAAATTCTGCACTTTTGAGGTTAATTTTTTGACATTTGTCTTGGGCGACAGTGTAGTCTATGATAAAACTTTCATGTTCCAACAGAAATAGTTATATTTAAAATAGGTTGTAATAATATAAGGCATAATACCTGGTTACCTACCTCTTCTCTATAGGATTGTATGTGTATTCAAAGAGAGAAAAGTAGGTAATATGTAGGAGGTAATAGTTTGACCTCGATCTTTGTGGATATTTAATTCCATTCCCTTGACTAAAACAGATCACAAAGATATACAGCGCAATTAGAACAATCTTGACACGTCCTGCCGATTTTAATTTCGTTAAAATGGCCGATGGGTACTCATCTAAAATAAATCCCGTTGATATGATTCCTAGCAAGCAGTCGGCAATAAATTAGAACAGAAATAAACAGGATTGGGCCAATAAACAATTGAATTACACGATAAATCCAAGAGTGAGGCCGGTGAAAAATTATTAATTTCCAGTTTTATCACGACTTCCATAATTTTTTAAACATTGTATTTCACGATTTTGTATCAAATTAGGAATTTTGATTTTAAGGCCAGTCATTTTTTATTCAATACTTAATATAAATTATTGAAATGCGAAAATGGTTAATTATTTTATCAAGCAAAGATTTTATAAATCACATTTTGTGCGATTCCTTTAAGTTTCAAAGGTGTTATTGGCTGGAAAGGTCACCTTTGACTCCTTACAAAATAACAAGATTAAGCTTTTATGGATTACATATTTTGTTATGTATAAATATACCATTGAATAACGTTCTTTTTCGTGTAGTATAGTAGACAAACTTGGTACGTTTACATTGTTTATTTTAATTAAATTGTATGGTAAGAAATAAAAACTTAAAATTAGGTAGGTACCTACCCGGACTGAAAACAACATTCATAAATATTTGAGAGTACCTGAAGCGGTAATTTGGTACTGGTTTATATTTGTTTACTATACAATATACCATACTGTTTTGAGTTATTCTCTGAAAGCTCTTAACAGGTTGTCTACAGGGAGAATATTGGTTTTATGATTCCAGCCATGGCCGACAGAAGAGGAAATAACGTAGACTTCCTCTGCTTACTGAACTACCTAAATGGAAATAGGTACCTTGCTTTCCTACATAACACGGACTACATTTTAAAGTAAATTGCTTCGACAAATACTAAATAATAAAAGTTGTTTGTAAAGCTAAACACAAGACCAACAACCCGCCGTCATATTTCTCAGTAAATCGATAGCTTTTGGCAAATACATTCGTTCTAAGAGGCTCGCTCGCTTATTGATCGCTCCAAACCAAACTTTTCTCTTCATAGATTTTGTTTTTCTTTTGATCTTTGTACTTTTGAGATATTCATTCACCTTTAACTTAATGAATATTAAAGTAAAATGTAAATGTTCTGGAAAGCTTAGCTGTTTCTATGTACAGACGAGTGAGCTTTGGTTATAAAACTTTTACACATTTTACTACAATGCAATAACACAAATTGTATGTTTTGTTTTTACTGCCGCTCATTTTTATTTGGTTTCTTTGAATTTTCTCAATGTACGCAGATTCTTGTCTCACTGTCAGTGGTGTATTCACCCCAATTTGAAAAACGGTCATATGGGTGCAAAAAGTTTTAATGTTAAGGGTCCTATAACTTTGAAAGCAGTAATTATGCAGTCAATAAAACATGAATTATGTGCCACCTACGAGCACCTGTATCATACAGCCTTCTCCCGCTAGAGTTGTTTATACGATCGTTTGTCAATGAGTGTTCAACTTTGTTGGAAACTTTTAATTGGTTCGCCCGGTCCGTTTTGCATCGGACAATTGGGTAGAGCAAGAATTTTCATCAAATATATTTGGAATCTGTCACATATTTTAATAATAAGAAGTTATTGCAATAACGATAAGAATAAACGATGTTGATTAAGCACTTAGATGGATATACATTAACCTGTTAAGCTCCGCGCGACACCGATTCGGAGTCAAACAATAGAAAATCAATTGTGTGTCATTAGCGGTCCTTGACCAATTAAAAAAGGATGTAAGATTATCGAAGTACGCAAGAAGACTTCAGCCTACCTATAAACAATACGACAGCGTATTTACTGTTTTATAACTTGTAATAAACATATATTTCGTGCCTATCATATTTACTTTACGGCGAATAAATTCATTCATCTGCGTGATCGAAAAAAAGTGAATTCGTTTCATAAAAGTAGAAGCTATGTGGAGACGATTGAACATCGATCCTATTTATTTTCTATACAGCGTTAAACATTCAAAGGATTGCAGATCATTCTACTTTCACATACTTGAAAAGAAATTTTCTATTAAAAATATTTATCGAACTATGTCACGGGTGGAACCACTCTTATGTTTTATTTGAAGAATCGATTGAAATTCAGCCAGCTGCACACTCACTAACTATAAACTATATTACGAGTATGCAACATAGAGTGATCGATTTCAAATCGCGATATCTCGTTTATTATTGACGATGGGTCTCGGTATCGGATACCTACCCCAGTTTTCTTATCCTTATATATTACGTTCCGTGCGTTCGGATAACATCTCTACATACAATGGCAGCGAGGGGAAACATGATCGGTATAAAGGAAAGGGCATACGATATCGGCGACTATCACAGACGTATGTCCCATTCTATTTTTGTACATAAAACAATCTTCTTACAGTATTGTAGTCAGGAAAACAGGAATAAAATATAATATCTTGGTCGTCGGCAAGATACGGAACATCATATTTTTGAGGATATTAACATTTTCCTCAAGTATCAGGGTTTTCTGTTGTGCAAGAGCTAACATTGACGTCAATCTTAAATGCCAGCTCTGCCTGCTGACTCTTTTTGTGACAGTTAGGAAGCATCAAACAAGCTTTGGGGTGGTATAATATTACTAACAGACAATTTGAAGTGAGAATACTCCAGACAGATAATCACCAGAATCCTGTGTAGTTAGTAGTGAAACAACTTTTAACTAGTTGAACACAGATTGAAATGCCTCGCTCTTAATAAAATCATGCTGATTTAACAAACGACGTTTCAAACAATATTGTTTGCAACGTCGCGTGCAAGCTCATGGGAAATCCAGTAATTATGTAGTGTGAAGTCTCTTTGCAGTACGCAGTACCTATAATATGAAGTTTGAAGGGCGACGATATTTCCCCTGACATGCTTCACGGCCTTGAGCGCATGCGTTCGTTATCAGTGAGATTTTGTTTCCACTGTAGTAGCTGTCGACCATTCATGGTACCGACAGATTCTCTTATATTAAACTGAGAAAGTAATGGCACTTCACTTGGGGTTTATCTTCACATAAAGTACAGGTAAAAGTTAATAACGAAGGAACATTTTCGGAGCCGAGACCACGTTCTCATACATACAATACGTTATAAAGAAAGTTCAAAGTTTCCTGATCTTATGTATAATTGTATACAGTCGTGCAAAGGAATAGTTAATATGTTTCGTGGTAATTAAATTTAGTAGCACAATAATGAAGTCGACGCCAGAAACGCTGCAGTTGATGTGTGGTTAGTTGAAGATAAATTGAGATAGAACACGGTGGAACAATGTCGTGTTCCCAACAAAGTTATGTTTTAACTCAATGAGGTATTACCTATTATCTCATAATTCTAATAAAATATTGTCATATTTATGGTTTTTAGTTCACTTCTCTTGGAAAATGAATGATGTCCGAGGTTGTTGGTGAAAATGTTAGGGACGTTTTTCTGTTTACTTTTCATTTGTGGGTACAACGTGTCTTATTTCTGAAAATTCTGATAGATCTCGTTAGCTTGATATATCAATAGATGTAGCTATAGCTAAGGCACTGTTGTATATGCACTAATATGTGTTGTTGATATTATTGTTAACTTTAATAAGTACATTCACATTTCATTGCTTGGCACGGTTGCTATAAAATCTGTTGGCATAGGTTAAACCTTGCCAATCTTATGGAAATAACATGGTATATGTACTTTATCGGCAACTACTGCAGATATTCATATAGGAGTTTCATCGTATTTGAGAAGAAACATGATAAAGTCAGCAGGTGTTTACAGTTAAGTCTACAGATGTGGTTGGTATTTGCGAGAAATTTTATCGAAATTCCAAAAGATTGCAAGCAAATCATCTATCATTTTGACGTTTTACGTAAACAAGTTTAGCTCAGGCTAGAGTACTTCCATTAAATAAACGGATCCCTTCATATAATGCTTTTGATACGAAAACCGTTCTTTTGTTAGTAGAGTTCAACAAGCCACTCATCCCGTAAGGTGAACGTATTTGCGGTGAATGTGTAGCCCTGGCTCTGTCCTAGGAGTTCATGTATCACAAGAGCCAGACCTCTCAATTTACAGGGAATATGTTAAAGAAGCGCGATAGACAAAAATAAAATGCATTGACAGGTAGCTTTACAAATATATAAGAGAAAAAAAGAAGAAATTAATTATTTCTTCTTTTTTTTTAAAGAGTTTAAATGAACACTGTTTTCTATGGAGAGTGAGTGAAGTGTGTATATGTGTGTGTATGTATGTGTATGTGTATGTGTATGTATGTGTGTGAGTGTGTGTTTGTGTGCGTGCGTGCGTGCCAGCTTGAGTGTGTGTGTGTGTGTGTGTGTGTGTGTGTGTGTGTGTGTGTGTGTGTGTGTGTGTGGTGTGTATGGTGAATGTGACTGGGTGCCAGTGAACTATTGTTTTTTTAATTGGTATTTGATCCCCGTTCCTTGGCCGATTTTGTTGTAAATACGTGGGGCAACTTAGTAGTAGATTTTACTGCTGGCTGCGGCTGAGATTGGCACACTCGCCACATGGCTTATCGGTAGTATCTTCGCAGGCATTGGTAAATGAAGATCTTGCGGACGCTGACTACTTTGGCTTTTTCGTATACCTTAGTCGTGGGCGTCCGGTATCTCAGTAAAAGAAGAACTTTTAGCACCACACGTTGAGCCCGCTTAAGCTCGATCTTGTGGGTCTTCCCTGTCACACCCCAAGCGCAAATAGCATATCCCAAGGCACAATGGCATGGGCACGCCACAATTGCGGCGATAAGTCCCCTCTTTGAGGAGTGGCTAGAGTGGCGCCACGGCGTCCTCACCGGACACGCCAGCTTCGGGAGGTACTTGTGTCTGATAAGGCGGGAGAAAACGCCGGGGAGTCACCACTGTGTGGATCGCCCGGAGGACACGGTGGAGCATACGGTGGCGGTTTGCCCGGCTTGGGCAGAGCACCGCCGTGTTCCCGTGGAGACGATCGGCGGCAGAGATCTCTCGCGTCCAGCCCTGGTTCAGGCCATGGTACGGAGCGAGGGGGAATGGGCAGCCGTTACCTCCTTCTGCGAAACAGTAATGCTCGCAAAAGAGGAGGCGGGACGGTTGAGGGAAAGGCAAATTTCGCGCCCTCTCGCCCCTAGCCGCTGCAGGAGACACCCTGGGCGTTGGGAATCCCGGGCGGATTTCCGGCCACCGTAGGCGCGGGCTTACAGACGGTGAGCAATGGGTAGCTCGCCGTCCGCTAAGGACCAGGCCCGGGTCGACGGCGTGTTATGTTCCACGCGCGCCTCAAAGAGGTGTCAGCACAAGTGTAGGGGTCCACTAGGGCCGATGCCTACCGCGGTCGCGTGGAAGTCCAAAAGGGTCACCGAGGCCCCTGGCAACACAGGCAACGGAAGGAAAACGGGTGAGTTTTAGTCAGTAAGAGTCTGACACACCCTCTCGCTCCGCCCAGAGCGGGAGAAGTTATTTGAAAATTTCCCAAACAAAAAAAGGACACACTGGCATAAGGCTTTGTAGGTTTGCAACAGAAGTTAGGAACTGGCAAAATGTCTCAGGGTTTTAAAAATATGGATCAGCTTGCGCACTCTTTTGGCAGTACCCGAAATATGTAATGACTATTTAAGATTGTCATCAACGATTACACCTAGATATCTGGAGTAGAATGGTGTTCACTCCGTCTAGCGTGGGGCACGCAAGTTATTGCTACTCGTATACCTATTGTAGGGAAACGTGTGACTGCTAATTTTGTTTGAGTTGTGTTTGATGATAGCAGACTACCTTCCAGCCAAGTTACTTGGGAAAGAACCGCTTCGCAGACAGTTTGTAGACATTCCCATGATTTTTCATGGTAAAGAAGAACTGTGTCGTCAGCAAACATCATAATCGGCTTTATTGATTTTGATATCACCAGTTCAGTTCAGTTCATCAGTTCATTGATGTATACCAGGAAAACGGTCGGAGCAATCGTACTTCCCTGGGGAACTCCGTATGAACAGGAAGCTTCATAGCGATGAAGCTTCCTGCAGCTTCATATTATCAAGGCGAACGCATTGACTTCTTCCAGATACGTAACTTAGTAGCCATTCCTGTGGCACTCCTCTGATTCCAATGTTTTCTAATCTGCTTATTTGAATAGGTATTGAGACAGTATCGAATGCTTTCTGAAGATCCAGAATAGCTCATGACTTTAAATCAATTAACTCTATAATGGAGGTTAAAATACACAAAGGTCGGTATGTGAAGTGACGTTTGAACTTTTAGCAAAATGTAGATGAATGCTTTCATCTCTTCCATTCTATTTGTAAGCTACAGGCTGCTCGTTGCACCGGGCACGTGTTTCCAATTAACACCCACTCTGTTAACTAGGCAACGCAGCTAAGCTTTTATTTTATAAAAACAATTCAATACGAACGAAAGTCTATTTGTAGCCGGGTCAATAGATTTACAGAATTCGCCTATTCCCTTTTCGTTGGGTATGGACCCAACGAAAAGGGAATAAAAATGAGACTAACCAGAAAATGCCAAGATTAGACTTAGGCTAAAAGATTCATAAAATATTCAGACGCATTACTTGAATCCTATAGAAATATATTTGAGACATATTTGATATTTAGCGTGTTATTCAATTATGCAAAATGAGCTGTTACAGTCAGATTTAAAGCTTTATTCAGGGTTAAGGTATAACGTTTTGGTCTTCCTAATTAATTGTTATACGCGCCTGCATGGCAACGTTCTTAATATCCTTGAATCTACAATAATTCGTATTTATTTTGAATATTTATCGGTCAAAACCAGTTTTGTTATTTATTCAAAGATTTCCTATTTCTACCGACGTCATTTATGTTATGCTACAATATTATTTTTACGTACACGTGGAGAAATTTATGCTTACTCAATCTACATTATTGAATTAATTTTCACCAAAATCGAAGCGACCTTTGAAACCAGCCATAGTTCAAAGGGCAGCTTTCAGCCCGTAAATCAAATAACTCGAATCGTAGAACTGATGTACCTTTACTGATTTTTAAAATTTAAATTGATTTAAAAGGCCAGGCACAGACAGGGATTAGATATTGCTGCATAAAGTTGTGACGTCAAACTCAGCTACTTTGTGACTTGTTGCTCAAATATCATCTATACCTACTATAATGTTTCCTTCATCATAATCGTAGGTTAGGTTTACTTATTCAAGTTTATTTCTAAGTTTAGTTGGCAATTATCGGGAAAAGCCCATTCCAGGTGCGCGTAATCTATATAACGTGACAGGTAGGTGCACGGAGATCCGTTCGAACGCTATTACAGTTAAATACCGCAGTGAAGGTGAATGCAAATTGCTTTCGTCTATCTATTCTATATGCATGCTGCATGGAACAGGACGTACCGATGGATTTACCATTTATGCTGACGTCAGTAGATGTCTACATACAAATTCTACCTACAGTTTCAACAATCCTACAATCCCTTTAATTGTCTTATTTCACGCAAGAGTGGTTTGAGGCGTTATTGGACCCTCCCTGTAGCCACCCTGCCGTTCATTCGGTTAGTCGAATATTTGATCAGAAACAATAGATTTTATAGGTTTTGCAAATACAGTTTCTGAGCCCTATACTTGCTGTTGATATATCTAATGCAGACTGCCAAGTAAAATATCAATTAGAATGAAGTAGTGATTTTATTTATGATACGGTAATTGTTTTCTTGGTCGTTCATCTTAATGAAAAATGTTCAGTCGGCAAACTTTATTGTCTGCTCATAACAATGTCACGGTGGGTAATATTTCATTAATAACCGACTATAGTTTACAGTTACAGCAAAAAAGGCATCCATTTAGTATGTCTACGTAATGTTATGGAAAAATGATGAATTCTTTTTACTCTACAACGAGCACTTAGCGTGGAGTATATTACGAGTTTTTGGTCAGCTCACTTTTTGGAACACCTGCAACGCTCGGCTCAATTAATTTACCTACTACCTACGTTATATATTGTAGTTAACTATTCACAAACAACGCTCATGTTATTAATTGTTGCGAAGAATAATGTAGATTTGTTTTTACGGTAGTGAGCACGGAGGGACGCGGCTGACGCGGTTGCTCCCTAGAGAGTTCAGATAGTCAGCGCGCAGTTACTCTAAACATAAACCCAGATGAATGTACCGAGAGAGGAACGAGGGTCTTGATGAAAATTCTTATTAAGGTTAATGCCTACGTTCTCAGTACATACTTGCTAGACGTAGGTACAACAAAAACAATTACCGCGCAAAGAAAACAATGAGATTTATGAGGCTATTTTCAATGTAACAACAAACGAGTAGGCATGATGTAAACTGCAATTGATTTACAAGTTAACAACGATTTACATTGTAGACATGCTTCCTAAATTCTAATGAGGAAGATGTAACTAAATAGTTAAATTTCATAAACTCGTGCCTGTGGCTTTTGTTTTTAACATTGTCTAAAAATAGAGAGCTTGTTAAAAGGAAATTCAAACATTTTGTGTCGATACGCTACGTATACACAGAATTAGTCCGTGTGTGGAAGTGTAAAGTCCCTCGTCAATATTTTGTGTGACTTATCTAATTTTACGAAATGATTGGCTGTTGCTAAGTTAGGTTTGTCGTAATTGAGTAGGTAGGTGCCATTTACCCATTTTTTACCAATGCGTGAACTATTCGAGCATGCCGTCTGTTTCCCACATGATAAGCCATATATTGCTATCGCGTAGATTTTGATATTTTGTGTTTCGTAACTGATGATAAAAAAACAGCAAATTTTACTCACGCATCGCGTCTGGTGCGTTCGTCCCAGAATTTCTCCCAAAACGTGGATCTGTTTTTAATTCTGAGCACGCTGGTGCTGAGCGTGCGCGGCAGCGTGCCCCCACCGCTGCTGCCGGCCGCCACGCCGGTGGACATGCTGTGCTCCGACGCGGAGCTCTTGGCGATGAACGTGACGCCGGCGCCCGCGCCGCCCAGCCGCTCTGACTGGGACCCTGACCGCTGCATGACTGCCGCAGTGTCGCTGTCCACTAGCACTGACTCACTACATAACACGCTGTCACGCACGTTCACGCGACTGATTGACCTATCGCGCCCAGATCGTCATCGCCCTGACGTCGCACCGTCTCCTACGCCGCGCCCGCGCCGCAGCCCACTAATGACTGTAGTTACTGTGGAGCTCAGTAAGCTGACACTCTTGCTCGCTGTTATATAAACACTCCTAGCTTCCCAGCTATGCAATGTCAATATATAAATAACAAATGTTTCAGGCTAATCTCCTATTGGATCGAACACTTCGATATACATATATTATATTATGTTCAGATAACTTTATCACTTTATTCTTATCGACAGCAGTATTTAAGTGAAACCTGTGGTTTGTAACATAAACTATATTATTACATAAGCTTCTAATCTTTAACTAGTTAATTGATTAGTTGTTTCTCAAAATTAAAGGTATTCATAAATGTTAGGCCTCATCCTTGGCACCGATTAATCAACGCAGTTGGTGAAGCTCGAGCATTGCGTGCAGCGCTCAGCGGGGCTAACCTGTCAGATCAGTTAACGACCTCGACAATGTCCAACCGTTCAACCGCGAATCTCAAACACTCAAGTAAATATAATGCACGGTATTTTTTTTTGTTCAGAACAGTGAGTTATTAGGGGAGATCACTTCGCGTTTGAATAGCACCGATGCTTTAAGTCACATTTTAGTAGGGGTTTGAGTGACGGTAGGGGTTAGTACGGCAGAACAAGAGCTATGTGCATCGCGTGTCGCTGGGCATGAGGTGGCGTGTCGCCGGCAGCCCGCGCGGACTATCAATGGAGCCGTGAGCCGTGAGCCGCGAGGCGCAGCGGGCGTCCCACTCGCTCGCCCGCCGCCGCCCGGCCGCCCGCGCCTCGCCTCGTGCGAGCCCGAGAGCGCGCGACGCCGCCCGACGATAAATTTGGCGCTAATGGAAACTGGCGACGGTGGGCGCCGGTAATCAATGTTCGACTTGGAAATCGAGGGGCAGTAAGGGTATTATCAATATCAAAGACAAATCAGATATACGCGTAGGTACTTTTTAAGATAAGGCTGAAAGACATCATGCCGAGATGAAAAATATGACAGCCCAGGTACTCTGTGCTCTCGGTATCGATTATTTTACATCCAAGGTGCGAGTCGCTTTCAAGTCGAGTGTGTTACATGTCAAGTTACTAGTATTTGTGAATTATTGATGATAGTGGCGATGCTACTACTTTCGAGAACTTGTTTATTTTAGTAAACTTCTATTATAGTTCCCAAGGCAATGTCGTATTAAGCTAATTAAGTACTTACATAACTATCTGAATTTGAAGTTTTAATATGTTATTGTTCTGTGATAGAGTATTAGCCCCAAAATTTTAATGTGATTGGCTAACTGAAATAACAACAGTCAATGAAATCACGACATGAGTTTGACAATCTGTGAGCAAATTGTGTTTATTACTTAGCCTTACAGAAACCGGTGTAAGACTTGACTAACATTTTAAACTGAATACCACAAACTTAGATAGTTAATATCACAAATTTTGATAGTTAATATCACAAATTTTGATAGTTAATATCACAAACTTAGATAGTTCACATATAGCATAACTATACAGGGTCAAACGAAATTAGCTAGCGAAACTCCGCAGACGTTATGGGTATCTAAACACGAAAAAAGAAAAAGATTGGATGATTTTTTTTTGGGGTCAACGACCGCTGCCGCTGGCAGTGTTGTTACTGGAAGAGTATGCGTTGAGAAAATCTGTTTATTTTTCTTAAAATCTGTTTTTTATCTTATTTAATTATCAATACCCATCACGTCTGTGAAGTTTAAATAAACTGATTTTTTAACTGATATCTCAAACTCATCAAACTAATTTATTTTTTATTTTACATGTTTAGATATCGATACCCATCACATTTGTGGAGTTTCGCTAGCTAATTTCATTTGACTCTGTAGACCTGGAATTCCCAAACTATTTTGGGCAAGAGACCCCTTTTCCAAAATGAACTGATACCTCAGACTCCCATAGCCAATTTTTTTCATCTTGTACGAACTTGTGCACGCTAATCGACTTGTTTAGTTTTTTAAAATTACAACAATGATACTTCCTACTAAAATATTAGTCATTCTTATAAAAAGTTGGTAGACATAACATAACTTATACAGTATCTTGAAAGTTTCAAATAAGAACTTGTGTTAATTAATTGGGGTCGATTTTTAGACCTCGTCGACCCCCGAAATCAGTTTTCGTTTTTGTCGACCCCAAGGGGTCGAAATCGGTTTACCACCACTTTGGGAATCCCTGCTGTAGACAATATTATATCCAACGTTACTTGTCTCCATATAATTTACGTATATCCATAAAAAAAAACCATTAACGATTATAAATTAGCACGTAAGGTTTCCTTGTGTATTAAAGCAATGTTATCGGAAAATTTAACAATGTTATCCTATAAATAATCGTTTATTTAGATGATCCCGAAGGGAATGCTTCAAGGCTCCTATTTGTACTCAAAGTTTATACTCGTTGTAAATCATCTTCACAAATGGCAGTCTGTTTGATTCCTTTGTGTGATGGAAATAAATTCGATTTCTAAACCAAACAATGTTACTTTTGGGAAAAATAAATGGAAATGCTAAGATAAAAAGATCTGGATAAAGAAGTCTAGCGCTGAGAGAAATCCTCTACTTATGTGATTGCAAATCAAGTTAGGTCATTTACGATAGTAGATACAAAGTTATTAAATTAATTGAAAGAAATAATTACATTAATTAATGTCCAAATGGTGCTCATACCATATCGTATATGTTTCAAAAGATAATTAAAAAAGGTTTTAATGAATACTATTGAAGTTGGATTCAATTAATTAAAAAGATGATGTTTTCTTTAAATTTTCCAAAAAAAATAAAAGTATAATATTATTATAACGTTTTAATTAAAATGTAAATTAATGGCCGTCAAAATATCCCACCCAATTGAAGCACCTTTGTACAGAGTCGAGTGATCTTAGTACACGTGTACGTAAGTATACTTAATCCGATAGACGGCTTTAGAAGATTCGGGATCGCTAAACTGTTTTTAACGATGTTCAATTAACTCTCATTAGGGAGTTGTCAATCGAGTATCTCACTCAACGATCAATTACATCTCTCTTGGGACCGCTTTATCAAAGCCTTTTAGCGTATTCACCTGTACTTTGGATAAAGTAGTTAAGGTAAATCAACTAAGAAATTGTCGTAAATGTTTAATCGATCTGTTTTCGTAAAGAACAAGGGGCATTTCATTTAAGCCGGTATTTTTAAAACAAACCAGATGTAAAAGATACACCAAAATGAAAGCCCGTGACGCCAGTTAAATTTTTAAAACGACACCGACAGTAATTAAATTCACCTCCGCAATGGAAGGCTTCAAATATAAGTTTGTTAGTAATTAACACGCCAAGCTGAAACTTATTGTGCTTTTCATGATACTTTTTACTTAATGTATAAAAGGAATTTAGAAGGAATAAATCTGATAATTATAATCGAATTTTAGCGAAGTTTTGAATATCTCCACATAATAACAAAGTATCATTGATCTTTAAATCCCATCTCTCTGGTAGATTTACGTAAAATTATTTGAACGAAATCTAATACGCATGGCTGAAACAGAGCCGGATCCAATAAAATTCGTGTGAAACATGGCTTAATTTGATTCTTTGGTTTTCAAATAGGATCATCTTATGTAGTGGCAATCAAGTTAGAAGCATGCAGTATTCGTATTTGATAGTGATATCAAAATATATTCAGAAGTGGTACGGTATTGATATATTATATATACAGAACTGGTACGGTATAGATATATCATGTTCTCTGACATGTTATTTCCTAAAGTATCCGCAAGTTTATTGTAGCTATCGGTTTTTATTTATTTTCATCGTTTATTCTATTTGCTAGAATGAGTTTTTAAACGTATTGTCCTTCTATTTATTTGCAGTTTAACGGCCGTACAACTACATGAGATATTTTAAAAATACTAAATTAAATTTTCTAATAAATAATGTGAAATATAGATATGGTAGGTTTAGAACATATTGAAAAAACTTTAGGAAAGTTTAAAACCAATAAAAATCCTTAGCGTGAAGACTAACTCCTGACACCTGTATCAAGAGTTGGAAAAAACCATAGCACTACAACACACACCAACAACAAAAGCTCTAAACACAATGAAAGCGAGAATGGAGAGCAAGCCAAGAGAACTGAGACAGTTTATATAAAGCGGTGTGGTGCTATTATATGTGCGTAGGTAAGTATACGTACGCTCTGTCCAGTTGTGCTGCCTCGGTGTCCTTGAATCTGCAAGCAATTAAAAAATAAGGAAAAGAAAGAAAGAACGAAGATATCAGAGAACACATATTGTTATGCCACCTAAGCGGATCAGGTCGCGTTTACAAGTATGCGGGGATCAGTGTCACACCAAGTTTGTGCTAGAGTAGTGTAGTGAGAGGCTCTGTTCGGTGGCGTAGCATGAAGTGTTCGTCGCTGCTGCTCCTGCGGTGCTGTGCCAGTGTGGGCAACAGGCGACACGTGACGTCTCACACAGTCGCGAGCTCGCATGCGGGCACCGAACGCGGCGGCTTGTGAGTAAGCTGGCTACTTGTTAGTCGATCACAACATATACGGTTACATTTTACATAAAACATGATTATTTAGCTTACTTTGGTCCTGTGTGCGAAGCTGTGTGGCTTCGTTGATTGTATTGTTTCATGCAATTTAGAATGGCGACAAAACCTACGGTGAGTAACATTTATTGATGACAAGTGTAATGTCTTAGTTACACATCAGATAATATATTGAATAGTATGTCTGAATATTATTGCTGCTACTACTTCGATATTTTTCAAACAGTCACGGGACAAGGTCATACACACTCAAAAGTAAATGAATATGTAAAACATGAGAGATTGTTATCTGTTAAACATGACATACTAGGTACTATTTCTAAACAAATTATCTAGAATCATCGCAATACTTAATGCGATATGAAAAGATAGCTAGCGACGTATCAAGTATTTTGTTGACGGTGATTAAAGTAGTAATCTCTGAAAATTTCTCAATGCCCGCCATATTTTGTGATATCAACAATGGTCTACTATCGCTAACTTTTGAATACAATATGCTTTATGATTTTATTTGATTGTCAGTTTTATATCGGGGATTATATAGATCAGAACGAAAACAAGTCGTACGTCGTAAAGTAATACTTTTCAGAAATTAAAATAATGTCTGAGGGCCTTGCGCCCAATGGCGGCACGGCACGGCAAGGGATTTTTCTGCGACGTTTAGGATTAAGATTTACGAGTAACAGTATGACAATAAAATTGAAATTTCAAAACTGCCGTTCCGTCCCGCCAGTGGGTGAAGGCCCCAAATCTATTAAAACGTAACCACGATAAACGTGATGGCAGATTGATGACATCTTAGTTAAATGAACTTTTGAAATTCCTCTTAGTTGGCCAATTAATTTTCATCATAAACGAATCGAATGTCATAATAACATAATATTAGAATTAATTAAAAGGATAAGGTCTGTTTTTATTTAGAGCCGTGAATGTTTCGTGATGAATGTATGAATCAAAGTCCCTTACCTACCTAACCTACCTTACCTACCTACCTTGTGATAAATAAATAACATTTATTTGATTAATAAAATTAAATGGTCCAATTAATATTTAGGATAAATGTGTGCTCCGAACATGTTTATAATTACCAAAGTTGTGACACATAATTGAACAATACAGAATGTATAGAAATATTTTGATCTTAGGTGAATTTAATAATTATTATTATTGTGAGTAATTGATGGAAAGAGAATTCATATTTACAGAGATGACACAACTTGTATTAAGATAACTTTGTTAGTTTTAGATAGTTTTAGATACTTTTTGATGTGTATGTAACATCTTTCTTCTCACTTTCTGTGGGTACGATTTCGTGAGAAGGGACGGAAGTGTGTAACAGGAAGTGACAGCTTGAGCATAGAATAAGTAAGTACTTTTAATGGCATGGAATTAGTAAGTACTCTATAGATTGTAAGAAGAGGGGGTCAAATTTCGACCAGTGGGCGACCACTAGTAATGAATAATTATTCAAATAAATTATCAGTATTCAGCTTTTTAGTTTTTGAGGTTAATTTCTGTCGCTGCTCAGTTACTTATTACCAAGGTGAGATATAAGATGTTACACATCATATGCGATACTGTAAGGCTCGCAATTTTTTGATATATTTTTTCTGATTGGGTCGATCATTGTTATTCTCGAAAACATAGTGTTTAGTATTCATGATTGCTCGACATTGTAGGTATGTTTCAATGACACTGCAGATACAATAGTGTTTATTTACTTTGATCACATATGTTTAGTTTTATGTTGGCATGAATCTGATAAAGAAGGTATAGGTACCTATAAATTAATCTTCCTGTAAAGATAGCGGCAAAACATACACATTTGGTAGTAAATTGTGGTAACTTTGCCATTTAAATGACCTTTTCATAATATTTAAATAAATCGGTCCTTTACTCGAAATCTAAACATCTATGACAGGAACATCCGACAACGACGTAAAGGAGTAATTTAAGTTGCGTCTAATTTACAAAATAATTCCCTTCATCAATTTGTCAATCGACTTCGAGTCAGCCCGTTACGAAGGCATAATGAGTTCCTGCAGTCCCTTTGAGATCGAAACAGTAAAGGACGAACCTTGTAAGGTTTTTAATATTATCAAAAGGGTAAGTCGGGAGTCCATAAATTTAATTAAATCTGTAATAAAGTAAAATTCTCTCGACCTACTTCACTCGCGCATCACAGAATTGCCCAATCATGTGGCTTTTTTGTGCAATGTAAAGCTCTTTTCATTTGCCTGCAGAGTGATGGGTGACGAGGCGCAATATGCATCGTGCTCGCTTACCTTGGTAATCTGATCCGACTATAATATGAAAGTGTTGCTGTGTGAGAATTCTACTTCAGACTGCTGGGAAAAATGATTCTGTTCGCACCAGCTGTAGACTGTAAGGCGCTTATTTCGCCCACTGGTTTTGTTAAGAAAAATTTTAGTTATGTATATTGATGTGTGATGTCAAGTCTCGAATATAGCGCTCAATCGGATCATGTCTGGAGCGTGGACCATGTGGGCGTGACGCGTTTAATTCGTTCCGTAGCTCGCATGTAGGCTAGGTAGATTTGTCTAGCTTTTTGTACTTTAAAGGAATCATACCTTTCGCTGGCGATCGAGCTGTTCCTCGACATCGACTTGGGCGACATCTCGAAGTCGGAGTCTGAGCGGTAGAGGAAGGACTCGCGGCGCTGCGGCATGGCCTGCAGGACGAGCGCGGTGGAGGGCGAGCCCCCCTCCAGGGGGGAGCGCGCACCCCCCGCGCCTCCCGCACCACCCCCATTCTCCACATCGAAGCTGAAACAATAGCACACAGTGATTAATATAACGCAATGTCATGAACAGGTCTTAATCCTGAACATACGAGTACCTACATCGGCAGATATGCTCAGATAAGACAATCGCCACGCGATTTAAAGTCGTCGCGGCGTACCTCGTGTGCCATAGATAAATTCAATAGCACTTACAACTGATTTATAAATAGAATTCAGGTCATCATATTGTAGGTAAGGTAGTTTTAATAAATTGCAAATTACCCTAATAGCACCGGCATTTGTATGCAGCAAAACTCCTATCAGTTCTGAACAAAACTATTTAATAAACCAATATTTTCTACGCATGCTTTTCCTGTAAAATGAACAACGACCGCACAGTAGGAGAAACATACGTGAAGTGTACTCATGACAAGTCAATACGATATGAAGTCGTGATAATTTGTTACGTAGTTTCTGCGCGTCTATTATTATCAAAGAAAACGATAAAGGGTAATAAAAAAATATCGTACATATTGCGGATTTCCCAATAATTTTAATGATTCATTAGAGAACGCAATATAAGTTTTATTCAATATTGATTAAGTAGGTAATATTACTTGGGCAAAGTTTTCCAAGTGATATAAGTAGGTACACTGTAGAAGTTTGGGGAAAAGTGACGGAGTGTGGCGCCAGTGCCATCTGCAGGAAAATCTGAGCAACAGGCGCTCGGAAAGTTTCATTGCTGTGGCGCTATCGGCTGTATGGTACGAATTGCGGCCGCCAGAGGTCTCTGTATAATACTGAACACCAGATATTTTGTTCAAAATAAAACCTTAGGAAAATGTCTTACATATTAATTGTACAGAACAATTAATGTTTATACTATACAAAGGGTTTCCGGGTGTATTAACCGTAAGTTTGTTGTAACTCTACACGCATATATATATTTTTTTAAATGTGAAGAATACACATATTATATAACTAAGTACCTAGGTAGTATTTTTAAATGCATACAATTATTACCAAATTATATTTATTTGTGAATTGAGGCCGTTGTTCCATTATTTTAATGAAACGCTCAGAAGATTTTTACTGACTGCCCAAGACCTCAGTTTACTTGTTTACAAGTATAAAAGCTTTGCCCTAACGAAATTAAAAGACTGAGTTCCGGGTAATTACGGTAATCTGTCTTAATTATAAAGATTTCGCTACCTTAATCAGATAGATGTACGCTACCCTCTCGGTTTTCTTACAAATGGGGGTTATTACACCTGCATTTAAGTAATTGTAGATTAAATCGATATAAAGGATTAGTATACTTAATTATATATAGTTGCACAGCACATTATTATGTGCGTCCTATGTAGGTACCTATTATAAAGCTGCCATTTCCTGGGTATGTCTTTCATTCTATTGAATGTGGCTGGGAGTATGCCATGCTCACTCTAATGTCTCGCTGATTGTGGCGCATGTGTTGGATCTTTTAGCTCCCTTCAAAATGGTTGAGCTGAATGGTCTTAATCCATGCGTCATGTTCTTAAACGCCGTCAGTAGAGACTGGTCATATTTTAAATCTTTGAATTGTTTTTTTTTTTGTTAATATTATTATTACGCACGTTTTGCATCGATCTCACATGTATACTTTCAAAATGAATGATGTAAACAATATTTTATAATCATAATATGTTGATTTAAAAGAGTGTCCGTGGAGTTTCTTGCCCGTTCTTTTCTATGTACCTATTACGCTTTGGAATGGGCAACTAGCTTCATCTTTCTGACTGACCGACCCCTCGACAGTTCAAAAGTGCCTGTAATTGGTTTATTTCAAATAAATGCTTTGAGTTGAGTTGAAATATTTTTAACAAATAACTGCGCTATTTAAAAGTACGAAACTATATCTATACATACATATTATAAATTACAGCTATAGCTATATGTAAGGGGGCATGCCATTTATGCCTGGAGGCTTTTATTTAGGTATGAATTTCTGTTTTCGCTGCTTGAGTATGGTTTTCGATGTTTTTTTTGTTGTTGTTGGTATAGGGGTGTGCTAGCGTCACATATGCCTATTAATTTAATCTTTTAGCGTTGTGTGAATATTTTTTTTCTAATTGAACAGACAGCTGTGCTGCTGGGGAGTTTGTTGCGCCACTTCTTCGTCCCAGCTAAAGCACTAGGAAGTGGTGAAGGGTGGGCGTTTTAGGGGACTGTCTTATGTAATTTTGACGTCCAAAAAGTGCTGATTCTCAGCCTAATTTGAATAAATGACTTTTGATTTTGAAAGTCGCTCTTTGTGTCTATCTGTGTGACCACGTTGTTCTTCTAAACTACCCAACGGATTTGGATGCTGTTTGCACCATAATTTAGGAAATTTATTCAACGGAAGGTTTATGTGCATAATACATTAATATTAAACTTAATAAATAAATGTCCATGTTTTTCCAAACCGTAAAAATCGTGCGAAACAGCGGTGGGTCGCAGCCTTATTTAAAAAGGGAAAAATAGGAAACCAAACCTTCTAACCTAGATAGTATCGGAGGATGGACCCTTAAGACAAAAGTACCGCATACGATACAATGTTAAACACACTACTAAAACAAGTTTCTCAAATAAAATAATAATAAAGTGATTTTAACATCTTTTAAGTGCTACGCCTACGGTTTCAGTAAAATCTCCGTATACGGATCCGTAGCAGCTTTGTAGCACCTCGAAATGAAATGACAATACCTAGGTACGTTTTCGGAAACTGTATTAAATCCAGGTTGGGTAATCAAATGGGATTTAATAAAGGTCTTTGGGGATAGTTATTATTTATTGTTTTATTTTTATTTTTGAGTATTATATAGGGGAGTGCAGCTGTCTTACCAAGGGGTATCGTGTTACCCAGTAACTGGGTTGTGGAGGTCAGATAGGCAGTCGCTCCATGTAAAATACTGGTATTCAGCTGTATCCGGTAAGACTGGAAGCCGACCCCAACATAGTTGGGAAAAGGCTAGGCAGATGATGATGATATAGGGGAGTGCACAAAAGTAGAAAATTACAAAAGTAACTACCCCTCTGTCTACCTCTCATGTACAGCGGGTGTAAAGTTTGAATGGTTTTATAATAAAAGTATTTTATTGGTTTACAAAAGCGTAGTACAAAAGTTGTTTGTACTACTGAGGTCATTAACCTTTCAACGTTTTCACAGACATGAGATATTCACCGTGTTTTAAAAATAGTACCAAAAATAATATGCTAAGTGCAACCCATTGAATTTGTCTTTTGGAGATCCTGTGTATTTATTCTGCCATAAAATCGAAATTAAACACAAAATGTCATAAAGAAAACTCTTCCTTATGACATTTTGTGTTTTATCGATTAAATATTAGAAGGTATTTTCAAAGTCCGCAAGTATCATAAATATATCGTAAAGTCATTCCAATTAAGGCTGATTTATGCTAGAACGCGCCGTGTTCTGTCGTATGCATTATGAAACGAACAGCTTCGCTTGTCAGTATCACGGGATTTGCACGGTGCAGCATGAACATACATTATTCAAACATAAAAACCCCTTTATTTATAAATGTTGGTCAAAGTTCAGTAA
The DNA here is from genome assembly GCA_905333075.3 of Atethmia centrago. Classification (NCBI taxonomy): domain Eukaryota; kingdom Metazoa; phylum Arthropoda; class Insecta; order Lepidoptera; family Noctuidae; genus Atethmia; species Atethmia centrago. Next base: position 19,191,418 of record HG995374.1, on the reverse strand, counting down.
TAACGTTTGCTTAGCCATGCTGAGCGGGCGGGCGCTGCATTGAAGCGGCTCCTGCCCAGTCTAGGGGGTCCAAACGCCTCCTGCCGGAGGCTCTACGCGGAGGTCGTGCGGTCCATGGCCCTCTACGGGGCTCCTGTATGGGCGCGTTCTTTGGCGCTGCGGCCAGCCCGCCGGTTGAGCGCGGCCCAAAGGGTAATGGCCATCCGGATGGTCCGGGGATACCGCACGGTCTCCTGCGAGGCAGCGAGCCTCCTTGCCGGATTGCCGCCATGGGATCTGGAGGCAAAAGTCCTTGCGCGCGTATGGGAGTGGCGCGAGGAGGCGAAACGGGAAGTACGGTTGTCGTGCTGGGCACGCCACGATTGCGGCGATAAGTCCCCTCTTTGAGGAGTGTGTGAGTGAGGTCCTCACCGGACACGGCAGCTTCGGGAGGTTCCTGTGTCGGATAAGGTGGGACGAAACGTCCGGGTGTCACCACTGTGTGGATCGCCCGGAGGACACGGTGGAGCATACGGTGGAGGTCTGCCCGGCTTGGGCAGAGCACCGCCGTGTCCTCGTGGAGGCGATCGGCGGCAGAGACCTCTCGCGTCCGTCCCTGGTTCAGGCCATGGTACGGAGCGAGAGGGCATGGGCAGCCGTCACCTCCTTCTGCGAAGCAGTAATGCTCGCGAAGGAGGAGGCGGGACGGTTGAGGGAAAGGCAAGTTTCGCGCCCTCTCGCCCCTAGCCGCCGCAGGAGACGCCCAGGGCGTCGGGAATCCCGGGCGGATTTCCGGCCACCGTAGGCGCGGGCTTGCGGACGGTGAGCAATGGGTAGCTCACCGTCCGGTAAGGACCAGGCCCGGGTCGACGGCGCGTTGTATTCCACGCGCGCCTCAAAGACATGTCGTCAGCACATATAGTAGGGGTCCACTAGGGCCGATGCCCGCCGGGGTCGCGGGAAGGTACTTATGGGTCACCGAGGCCCCCGCAACACAGGCAACAGGAAGGAATACGGGTGGGTTTTAGTCAGTAAGAGTCTGACACACCCTCCCGCTCCGCCCAGAGCGGGAGAAGTTATTTGATGATTTCCCACCCTCAAAAAAAAAAAGCCATACATTTTTTGACGTGTCTCTTAAATGTCGCGTGATACACCATTGGTGAATAAGAACTTAGGTATCCGAAACGTCTCCTAACTTTAAACAATGTTTATAATCAAAATGTTCGTCAATGCTTGCCCATGACTTGGACTCGGGGCCCTACTATCCCTTAATCATCATAGACCAAGAGTTGTCCACTAAACCTTGGTGTTAAAACCCGCGCGGTTAAAGCCAAGCCTGCTCACCAACGTGACCAAGACTCAACGTGCCTATGCACCTGTTCCTATTAGATCACCTAATTACGCAACCCTATGTCATACCAATTAACAGGAAAACGAACATCTTTCGATGTTGTTTTGTTTTGCACTTTGATGACTTAATAACAATGACGGAGCATAATAATGACATATTTGTGTACCTATGTCATTTTTTTGATAATAATAGGTATCATACTTGAGATATTTATGACATACATAAGTAAGGAATGTCACGTAATTAACAGAAAAGGAAATATTTGTTTCTTATGCGTATTGGTTTGCATTTTGATGACTTATTAATAATGACGAATGGAATACTTGGCAGGCCTATGTCATTATTATGACATGATGCATTTATGACAGAAGGTATTTTTGGTACGTCACTGTTTAGTTGCGTTCTAAGAATGCTCAATCACGATGATAGGTGTCGTATTCTCCCAGTCTTACTAAATAAGCAACTTGCGTAAATTAGAGGTGTGTTTATGACTAGTATTAGGGCAATAATGTGTATTTATCACTGTAGTTTAAGATGTAAGCGAAACCATTTACAACACACGTTTTTTTGTGGCCATGCCTAAGGCATTAAGTCCACCTATGTACCTAATTGTATGCGAGAAGTTTAAATAAATAAATAATAAATAAATGAGTAGAGCGGATAACATAATAATGTTTTCTTATAATACCTACAGCTTTTTTTAATACGCACTGTAAAGAGACTTGCAATTTCAAAGGAATTAAATACAAACAAATATGGAAACAATTCTAGGTAACCACTATCCGAAAAAATTGACATAAATTGACTTATCACCAAAGGAAAAATAAACTTTAATTAATTTTTTTTTTGTTTGTTATGATTATATGAGTGTATTTTTAGTTTAATTTGTGATCTGCGTGATGTGCGAGTCCTAATAAATACATTTTCTTTCTTTCTTTTTACACAAATCTTAAAGCATCCATGTTGTATTTTTATAACGTTGTTTTTATTTCTCATCTCATCGTTTAATCTAGTAATAATAATTACTAAAACCCATGATAATTTATAACAATATTATTTAGTCGTACGTTAACTAAGGTAAAGTTTTCCGGAGACCTGTAAAAAAAGAGGACAAAGAGTAGAAAAATCAATGCTCTATAAATAAGGGCGCATCAAACGAGTAATATCCCCGCTATTATTATACCTGCCGGTGGTACGCCTCCGGACGGACACGGGGGTTCTTCTCAGCGGTCTACGGGATGCGCCCCTCGCACTCCAACGCCGCGGGGCTTCGCTCCACCTGACCACATGCCTACCCGTTAGATACCACCAGCCAGCCAAACCAAACACCAAGACGATACATTAATGTACCAACAGCTTATTTTACAGGAGCTTCGAGAAATAAGTGAATATGATGATCCTATTTGCGTGTACATTATGTATGATTCACTAGGGTGGTTGTCAATCGAATGTCAACAACACAATTAATAGCAATTTTATTAAGGGTATCATCTGTCACAGGGCAACAGGTTAATAAAATTACCTCCTACCGCCTATGTTTTTTATCTCAGCTTTTTAGGGTTCCGTAGTCAAAAAGGAACCCTTATAGTTTCGCCATGTCCGTACATCTGTCTGTTCGCGGCTTAGCTAGAGCATGGGTACATTAATCACGTCGAAAAAGTGGTAAAATATGTTTTTTAGTGTACTTTGCCTCTTTGTCTACTTTAAGAAACTGTAAATAAACTATAGTATCATATTATATTTTTTGTTTCGGAAGTTTTTTGGGACAACAAATTATTAAAAAATTAACTATGGCAGTCAGATTACTTTGAATATTTTATGGTGTAAATCAAAAAATGTCGTCATATTGATAAATATTCCTACAAGTTGGTTGATTTGACTGGTACTATAATTTTTTTTTGACATTTGGTGTGCCTGATTCAGTGATATTATATAGGTAAATAATCAAAGTAGTAATCTAAAAAAAAATCAGTGACGGATGTTCGTAGATATTCGAAATATAATACGATAAACACTGACGCATGGCGTCTATGCGCATTCACTTTTTTCATCTTCGAAATATCGCAGACAGTTGGCATTTTCTACTATACATATGTAGGTAATGTAGGTATGTTATGTATAAAGTATAACCATCGAATATCGAACTGTTGCTCATATCACACTTCAACGGGTGTTTACGAAATTTTCTTCAATGTTCGTTTATTATTGGTTTGGGAGCTTGCCAAAATAACTATGCAGATTTAAAACCACGTATTTTAATATTACAGTGCAAAAACTTTATTTCTTATCAACGCTGTGCCCAGTGATCAGATAGTTTTTATATTGTATTACGTATGAATGCAGTTATTTAGTTTTACAAGTTAGACAAGCTTGCATGTAGAATAAAGCTGTAGGCTAAAATTATGAGGTGTACCTATGTCAGCAGTGAATGGTATAACAATTGGAGATAGTGGTAAAAGGTTTAAAGGATCCTTTACACTATCCGTCAGCCTTGATTTACAATCAGTAAGGTTAATAAATCCGCTGTCGGCCTTTGTCAGGAAGGCATAAATATTAAATTTTCTCGTGAAAGAAGTGAGACGGATAAAATTGTTTGTTCCACGTTCCATTCAAACTTTTTTTTCATGAAAATATTTTCATTTTTCATCATTATCTTTTCAGTTTGTGAACGCCCACTATCGCCATTTACCCAAACAATTTTTGATTTAAATAAATTATTTTAAAATATTGTAGACCACATATAATTTTTGTAAGAAGAGTAAAATATTATCGTTATGATTTAATTTTCCCTGCTGTATGTTGTTATCTATTCAAGTTTCTTAGCCAAGTTACCTTTATATTTAAAACATAATTTATCGTTAATTAGTACATCATTTACTGCTGTCACAAAACCACTATAATTAAATATATTGACACACAACAGTCGTAAGAATACTCATAAAAATATTCAAAATATGAGGATCTCATGTACTTTTTTATTAAATACGTGTCACTCATTTACAAATATGTGTAGGTGTATGCACCGTTTTAGATATTGTAACGTCAGAAATATCAATGCAATTGAAGTGAAAAACAAATTATGTAAACACAGAAAAACATTTGATAAGACAGACATCTTGATACTTTGATAAAGAGCACGGCTACATAGCTACAGTTGTCAATAGCAGTAGTATTAAATTGTTTCTTGTCAAACAGTTAAAAGGAATGTCTTTCATGTCCAAGTTATTCTGGTCCGTTGGCTCTTTTTACACCGAGTGTCACATATTGAACCTTTCTCTTTCAGGGCTGGCCTGTGTGCTAGATATTCGAATGAAAAGAATACGGGGCCTATTGTTTAGAGGCTATTTTAATAGACAGAGGACAATATTTTGCCAACAAAGCTAAAGAATATACATTTACTATGAAGGATACCAATTCAAATGTACCTTTATGTTCATTGTCACAATTCTACGTCTGATTTTACGTGGACCTGTTCAGCTTAAGTTTTTCGCTACGTAAATTTTATTCCGACAGCTGAATGGGGTTGAAAAAGTCCAGGTTTCTCGTCAAATATTGTTCTTCAACAAAAGGAACGAAGGTACGGTTGCATCATGCGACGTTGAAGAAACAAGAATCGCGTGGATTGTTATTTCTCTGCTCTTTGAAATAGCTTTCGAAATATATCTCCCGAACTGTTCTTTATAACATTTCCTTATTATTTAGCAGAGCTTCTTGTTTTATAAGTGCCTTGTAGCATAAAATAAAATCAAAGATAAAAAGACTTTATCACCCATCAATGCAGGTACCTATCTGCATTGATCGATAATAAAGGCCGCTAAATCTGCACCATATAGATATGTATTCTTATGTACATTACCTAATGTCCATAAGAATACGTCATTTATAATAAAATAATTATTTCCTATCGACGTATCTACATGGTGCAGATTTCAATAAGTAGGTACCTGTACATTAAAACCATTGTAATCGACGTCATTGGAGATAATTAAATATATCTCAATTGCATCAACATATCTAAGCCTCATCAAACGATTTTATCGTGCCCTATGAGTAATGCGATATTATCTGTTTAATGGATTTTTGTCGATAGTGTACATGAAAATTTATTGTTTGATAAGTTGTTTACGACTGTTGTATATCATCCCTATTCAGTGAACGTGCGTGGACCTCTTGGGGTGGTCGCCAGTACTGGTCTGACTGGAGCTGGTGGTGGTGGTGCTGAGCGTGGAAAGGTCGCTGGAGGCGCGCGCCGAGCGCAGGCGAGGAAGCACAGGCGCCTCCTCCGCCTCGGGGGAGGACGCCGGCTCGCTCGCCCAGCCCAGCGCGCGCGCCGCCGACCACACCGCGAACACGAATGTCAACATCGTCGGCTTAACGAGCCACGCGCCGCCCTCGACCCCTGCCCGCACCCCAACAACACTCCCGTGGAAACCAAAACATCAGTTCGAGTTCACACTTTCATATTTCCGCACAGTCGCAGTCAGAAACAGTCAGTCACTGGTGCTGTTTTGCATAAGTGACAGCGGCAGCATGGCAGCACATGGGTCGCACGTGCACGCGGCGGTGGAGCGCGCTTCACACGCCCGCGCGGCTAGCACTACACTGGGCTCGCCGCCGAGCCGCCGACACGCGCTCTGTACTATGCACTTGTGTTATCGTCATTATTGATAGTTTAATGCTTGACAACTACACGTTCACATCGTTAACACGTACAACAAGCAGTAATTAAACATTTTTGTGGCAGGGTTAAGTGCGAATTGTTTGCAGTTATTGTCACATTACCGGCCTCGCTATATGTCGTCTTATCATAATAACACAACAAGTCGTGGATGGAGCACACGTCACGGATTGTCACTAAAAATACAAGCGATCGTGCATGTAGATATTATGATGTGCATCGCGGACGGCGTGAGTCGGCCGACAATGTTGACGTTGCGCGGCGCGGGGAACGTGAGCGGCCGACGTCACTCACTGCTTGGCTCTCCCGCGCCGCCACTCACTGAAAGGGCACGTTCTATATTTATATGTGACCCACAATTACATCACTGTTAGAAAACAATGTCAATGCGTCATTTATTTGTATAGTTTTCGACACGGTATCACTTGTTGCACGCGCGTCCCGAGTCGGCAGCCGTGCCGTGCCGCTGCAAGCGTCGAATCGATCTCGACGGCAGTGTCTGAACGGATGTGCGTGGTAAGGTGTGCAGCGCACCGGTAGATCGTGTCGACGTCGTGTCGGACAGGAGCTCCGTCACAGAGCATCCTGCGGCTGCCCGGCGGCCATGTTGGCACCGCCATTTTGCCGGGGGTCGAATGGGGCGAGCCGCATGCGTACGCCGGCACGCAACTCTTGTGTAGGAAATGACGAAAGTCACCAACGCCGGCAAGCAGAAGTGGTGCTTATGCCGCCTACCCAAGAACCTTTTTCAAGTACCTTGCAAAGTGCGTTCGTTTATAGGTCAAGCGAAAACCTAACGTCTTCACTGAAGCTTGCTACGAATCACAACCACTGAATTCGGTTTAATACATTCGTAAGGCTTCACAGATTTCATTTTCAGCGATAAGAATTACTTTTCGAATTGATTTACCTGTCCACGAGGCACTGACACAAATCAACCCCTCAGACGATAACGATTGCCCTGATTTTATGGATTACACTATTTAACTAAGATTATGATTGGAACTTCATACTTAAACGTTCTACGGAATTAATTAAATTAACACTTACGTACAAATATTTTTTTACAGAATTGAAAATTTTAAATAATATCCCCATATGAAACTAATAAAACTTACAGCACTTTTTCCATTTCAAATAGATTTTTCTTTCCACCTCAAGTTTTCAAGAAAAAAAAATCCGTAAACATAAAGTCATTTTCCAAGCCATCGCGATGACAAACAGTGGAATCATACTAGTTTAGTTTCACTTTCATATTTCATTTCAGGTCGGTGACATGTAATGTAATTAAAAGACGGTAGAGTATAAAGTAGTTATGTGCTATTTGTTTGTCGCGTAGCTCGCCGCCTTGAACTTGACCGCGGTGCCACTGCCCTTCATGCGGGTGCACCCCATCACATCCGGGGGTACATTTGCATTGATCTCTTGCATAATAAGAGAGAAGCCTTTTTTGATAGATGTAGACAAATAATTTTATCGGTCTACGGGATATTGAAACTGTCTTAGACTCCGTAGCTTCGTAGCCTCGTAGCCTCGTAGCCTCGTAGGCTTTTGAGATTACACGAGCAAAATATTATTGATAAAATTAACTTTTTTGCGTCTATATTTATTTGTATAATTAGTTAGTCATTTAACCTAGAGTAAATAGTTACTTATGTAATAATATTATGAGATCTCAAACGATATAAAAAACAAACAACATATCCACCTGTAGAAGAATACCGTACCATATACTTAGTGGAACGAGGAAAACACATAATTATTCGAGAAAACAACACGCCATTAGAAAATACACCTGTAATAGAAATACATGATGCCTTTACTCGTAAATACAGCCCTAAGACTGACGGTGTATATTCCACGTGAGGCGGCACAATACTGTATTGTACTTGTTACCTTGGCTCGTAATGGCCGGACTGTCTACCATATTATTACTCTTGTGGCCAAAGATAATTAGTGTGGGAATGCAAGTAGATGCAATTATGGCGCACGTCCGAGGCCGATTGTACTATGTATTATGAATGTACTCTACTGCCTGTAGGCCGTAAGATTCCTCTCAGCTAATTAAATCATTATGCATATTGTAATATGCATAATGATTTAATTAGCTTAGAGAAATCTTAGTAAAGCTGATTATATGTAACCGGATTGTTGGTATAATTGGCTTTAATTTGGAGTGGTTAGGTATCCCTTAATAGCCACACTGCAATATTGTAATATACATTTACTTGTTGGGATAAAGCATATTAATAATACTTAATTGCTTGGTAGGTAGGTATTATGAATCCTAAATAGGTAGAGAGTATTGAACTCATGACTTTGATGCGTTACTTGTGAATTTGATAAATCTAGTGGCATAAAAATTGGAACATTTCCTTAGATATACGTAGGTATCACGTAAACGTCTCTCTGACTGCTTATCCAAATGTCTTGATGTTTGTTTTTAATTTAAAGATATTTATTTTATTTATTTAACCATTTATGTCAGGGATGCACATACTTATAGAGAATAGGCCATTCGGGCACATTATGAGCTAATGGCGGGCCATAATGTACTTTCGGTTAGAGGTCATTTGACTTATCATTCCAATAATTAAATCATTTACCACTTTATTTATTTTATTAAATAAAATAGAATTTATTATTCTATTTAAAACTCTCTCTCTCTCTCTCTCTCTCTCTATTTAATTCTCTTTTATTCCGAATTTTTATTTTTATTAATTCTTTCAGACATTGCTAATGTTTAATATTAAGTTAATGCTTGGGTATTACTTGCTTGCTTGCTTGTTACTCGTACATGGTATTGTGTCATTGTAAATTTAAACTTTTATAATAGCATGTACCTATATTGTTTTGTTTTATGTATTCTTAATTTTCATTATGTATTCAGAGCAAGTGTACTCGATAATGTATGAGCTGTTTACAAGTTTTTATTATTGTAAAAGGTAATTGTAATGTAATTATCTCGTTGGTAATACTTAAATAAAAATAAGTGCTCAAAGAAAAATAACTAGGGTAACGTTTTAAAAGAATTTAATTAGGTACCTTTTTTGTAAAACTTACAATATTTAGTTTGATGCATGCATTGCATTTCCGTGTCCCCCGCTCGCCCGAACTCACCCAAGTGCTACCCGAATAGCTCCGATCGCAAGCTCGCATAACATGCACGCATGATGTAGGTAATTGGGTACTTATACAACATTGTCAACATTTATTTTATAATTTTCTTTTTCTTTCACATTTTTTTAATTTGTTGGCGGGACACACATGTGCCCATAGCGGGCCGCGGTCGGTGCATCAATTATTTATCTACACACATAAACAGAGAGAGACACAGATATGGTCTGGACAGGTTAAGTATTACTTATTATAAGTTTACGCGAGCGGAGTGGGGAGCACAGCTAGTATTAATCCTGTAAGTTTTTTTTTAAGATTCTAAGTAGGTTAAAATCGAAATCCTTTGAGGAAACTGGTAAGCATGATACCTAAATGTTATAGGTTTTTCCTGTTTATTGTGTGCAATCAGAGCTTGGTTTTTACCAGGGTTTCAATTAAATATGCTAGGAAGGAAATGTTCTCTAAATAAATTAAGTAGCTGTTTCTAACTTTTCCTTATTATAACAAAATGACACATGAATGAAAGATGAAGATAATTAGAATACTAGTTATTTTTAATTAATGCATATACCGTGATTTTCCTAAATAGATCGTCACAAAATCCCTGAAGACTCTAACAATATCTTTACCAGCATTCAGTTAAAGATGCAAGAAAGGAAGAGTATTCCTAGTAAGTATGTACCTATTAAGTAGCGGTTAAGTTTTCCTTCTTATAACAAAGTGATATATGAATGAATGAATGATGAAGATAGGTAATTCGAATTCTAGTTATTTGATTTATTATTAATGCATTCACTACGAATTTCCTTTTAAAGTAATCGTCAAAAAAATCCCTGAAGACTCTAACCATATCTTTACCAACATTCAGTTAAAGATGCTAGGAAGGAAGAGTATTCTTAATAAGTATGTACCTATTAAGAAGTAGTTTGTAACTTTTCCTTATTATAACAAAGTGACACATGAAAGAATGATGAAGATTACTAATTATTTTAAGAAAGCGTTTACCGAGACTTGCTTTTACATAAATCGTCACTAATGTCCCTGAAGACTCCAACGACATCTGTTCAAAACAAATCGTTTATGAAGCGATTTGCACGCGATCGTTGAATAACATCATTATGAAGCGCTGCAGCGAACTATCATAGTACGCAGTCATTGTGTATTATGGGAGGTTAGGAGCTAATCGCATTGCTTCCGAAGCCCATTAGGATGCAATTACCCACTTGCCACCAGGGCTCTGTTCATCACACAAGCCGCTGGGGAACTCCTTACAACCATTAGATTGGTTTAGAAACTATGTGTTACTAGGTGTACGAATACGGGGCCAACGATTTCTTGTTCATTAGTTATATCAGAAGCTGATGTTTATCTATTGCACTGTTATGATGCATGTGCCTTTGAATGAAAACTATGAAAAGGCTTATTTTTGTTATAACCATGACTAAGTCAGTGTTAAAATTATATTTGTAAGTGTGATAAAGTATTATATGGATAACTACTATTCTAATGACTTATTAATTTTAATATTATTATTAATAGAAGCGTTGTGGTTGGTATACAATGCTTTTACTAATAATAATATTATGTTATAGGTACATTACACACACACACACACACATTACAAATTACATTTAGTTAGAGGTAGTAAGCCAAGGTATTTTAGTTAGTAGTTATTGTCGGTGGCAAATGTGTTCACCTGCATCTTTTTCCAAAAGGGGTAGGCAGATCTATAGTAGGTACCTATTGTGCCATTTGTTTTGCCATCTATTTTTAAGTCCCAAATAAAAATGATGAGCCTAACGGTATTAACCAGACACAAATTGAGATCCCAGCTGTTATAGAGAAATTCTAAATAGAAAACTTTAACTTCATTACTTTAAAATTCTATTCAAATAACAATGCTCCACATAAACCTAGAAACAATGTATTAGTAATGGGTGAATATCAACCTTATTCGCAATTATGTGTACCATATGTAAGTATCATACCTTTATCTACCTACCAATTAGAGCAGGTGTATGAGTCTAACTCGTTGATAGTTTATGTAAATTCAAGCTGCTTTTTCTAAAATATAAGAAACCTTAGCTACTCCTTATAACACCAACTATATGCCAGTGAAAGTCCCGTCAAAATCTGTTCGGCCGTTTCCCAGCTTAGCCGGAACAAACAGACAGACAGACAAATAAAAAAGATTTAAGTACTTACCGTATAAACTTTTTTCAGCGTTAAGTAAAAAAGCTGTTATTTTGACATTACAAACAGACACTTCAATTTTATTTATTTGTATAGATATGATAAAATCCAGAAACTTTTACTCATCGATCAAGATGAAAATATATATACGAGTACCTATGCTAATTTATTAGGTAGGTGGTTTATCAATTTTTCTAAAGAACTTTCTCTACCCATGGGGATATCCGTAACGAACAACATCTACGTATACAAGGCAGTTGGATGTTTATTTTACTTTAAATTAAATTAAATTCTAAATCCAGCATATTGCTATAAATAATAATAATATTGCTGGAATTAATATTGCTAGAATTTGTTTAAAATAAACTTGAATTTTTCGTATAACAATTGGTGTAGGCAGATAGGAAGTATTATTTAACCTACCAAATTTTAATTAGAAGGAAAAATAGAAGAGCTCTTTAATTGTTCCAATAATGGGGTTATTAGAACAATTAAAGGGCTGTTGTACTTACATAACAAACATAATGCACATCAAAAACAAACATGTACTTACTATCTTTGACTGCTCATAGGACAGGGCCCATAAATTTTTGCCCATTCTCCTTTACTTTTATTTTACTATTTAGTACAAAATAATTTTTTTTACTTAAATTATTGTAGTTTGTAGGTTTTAGTTTTAATAGTATGGTTTATAAATATTATTTTTTATGCGTATTCCGAGGAAAATGTTATTGGTTACACATTTGGCTATATCTTTTTTGTATTTCTTCCTACAAAATGTGTTACTGTTTGTTTTCCCTAATAAATAAAATAAATAATCAAACTATAATGTTCCCACTGCTGGGACACAGGCCTCCTCTCTGTGAGAGGGAGTGGGCCGTAATCTACGGGTCCAGTGCGGATTGGCCCCTACCAACTTCTGACATATTACTGTGATAAATAAATCTATTTTTCTTTCTTTAATTCTTTACTTTTGTTATTTTCTCTACCCGATAGTTACTTAGTCTATATTTACGTAGTTTAACCCGTTAACAGTCATAAAGTTTTAGCAAATCTGACAACAATACCAAATAGCCATAATCAAAATCAAAAGTCATTTATTCAAACTAGGCTGAGAATCAGCACTTTTCGAACGTCAAAATTACATAAGGCAGTCCCCCAAAAACGCCCGCTCTTCTCCACTTCCTAGTGCTTTAGCTGGGAAGAAGAAATGGCGCAACAAACTCCCCAGCAGGTTATAAGTTTATTTTTATTTTTTTTGTCAATCTTTTTAATATATATTTAGTCAATGATTGATAAGTCTTCAAATAGCCTGTGTAAAACAATAGAATACTACTTGGAACGTAGTTTTTGATTTATGAGCTGTTAAATTTATGGTGGTAAGAATATTGAGTTTGCTTTATAAAGGGTTAAGTAAATAATAGAGATAGAAGATAATAACGACAGTAAAGTGCATACTATTATTATCTTGATGGCATTCAAGCTAGCGATCAAAGGTAGCAAGGCACAAGGAGAATGGGCAAAAATGAAATGTCCATTCTCCTTTACTTTGATTTTACTATTTAGCACAAAAATGTTTTCTTTACTTAAATTATTGTAGTTTGTAGGTTTTAGTTTTAATAGTATGGTTTATAAATATTATTTTTATGTGTATTCCGTGGAAAATCTTATTGGTTACACATTTGGCTATATCATTTTTGTATTTTTTCCTACAAAATGTGATGTGTTACTGTATGTTTTCCCTAATAAATAAAATAAAATAAATAATCAAACTATAATGTTCCCACTGCTGGGACACAGGCCTCCTCTCTGTGAGAGGGAGTGGGCCGTAATCTTCGGGTCCAGTGCGGGTTGGCTTACCTACCAACTTCTGACATATCACTGTGACAAATAAATCTATTTTTATTTCTATCATTCTTTACTTTGTTATTTTCCCTACCCGATAGTTACTTAGTCTATGTTTACGTAGTTTAAGTTAATAATAGAGATAGAAGATAATAACGACAGTAAAGTGTATACTATTATTATCTTGATGGCATTCAAGCTAGCGATCAAAGGTAGCAAGGTACTACTATAGATATCTAAAGTATCTGTAACTATATATCATCCTCATCTGCCTAGCCTTTTCCCAACTATGTTCGGGTCGGCTTCTAGTCTAACCACATGCAGCTGAATACAAATATTTTACATGGTGCGACTATCTGACCCCCACAATCCAGTAACTGGGTAATACGATACCCTACCAACCCACACTGGGTCCGCGTGGTAGAATTACAGCCCAGGAGAGGAAGCCCGTGTGCCAGCAGTGGGAACATTATAGGCTGATTATGAAGCGTAGAAGGAAGGTTTAAGCCTGGTAAAAGGCTTTCCATGTGGGAAAATTAATTAATTCCTACCACTCATAGGAGTTTTTAAACTTGCCTTGGCAGAATACATGTGTGAAGTTAATGAAAAGTAGTAAAAGTGTTTGTACACTGTTTATAATAATCGGCATCGGCACACAGGCCTCCTCTCTGTGAGAGGGAGTAGGCCGTAATCCACCACGCGAGCCTAGTGCGGGTTGGTAGATTTCACATGTCTTTGAATTTTTAGGTCTAGGACATGCCGGTTTCCTCACGATGTTTTCCTTCACTGTTTTGAGAGCAGTGGTGATGAAATAATTTACACAAAGTAAAGTGCCTGTCAGGTTTCGAACGTACGACCAACTCGTAAGTTGTGGTTGTTACCACCACTGCTCTATTATCGTGTTATTAGTCAGAATACCCATTGGTTTTTGTGAAGTCACTGAACATGAGAATACCTACCTATATTTTTTTACCGTTGCAGGGTAAATAAAAGTACGTCGAAAACTGCACTGATATCCACAACGCTAGTTTCCTTTTTGCTTGCACAGACAAAACGCAAACACACAGATTATTAGGAAGAAGATACATGGGTGCTTCGTAGACTAAACAACGTTTTTTCACTTTCCCATAAAGCAAAATAAATTAGAACTAATTGAAGGAATACTTAAGTTTTTCATAAATATGCAGTTAAATATCCTTGAGCCCACTTGAGTTTGGGCGCCAAGTAACGCTCTTGACGTTGCCGTTGGAAATAATGGCACCTTGTGGATTTCGGATCTTTGTTGGATGTCGAAAAGATGGTAGAGAATAACACTAGCTTTTGCCCGACTCAGATCGTACAAATTAGTCTGTATCAATCTAGGATACATACACCCATTTTGTGGTTGTTTTGTGGTTGATTAGATAAACCAGTGTCTTTTAGGGTTCCGTAGTCAATAAGGAACCCTTATAGTTTCGCCATGTCCGTCTGTCTGTCTGTCCCCGGTTCAGCTCAGAGACTTTTAGTACTAAAGTCTTGAAAATAAAATAGCACGTAAAGTCGGGGATGATATTTTTTTTTGTCTATCACATGGTGTGGGATATCGTTGGATAGGCCGTTCAAAAATATTGCGGGTCTGTGAAAGACATTTTTCGATTCAGGGATCCCCGTTTGCGTAATAACCTTAAAGTGCTAATTTTTGTTAGCGTCAAGTGCCAGCTGAATTCCCCTGCCAGCAAAATTATTGTTTTTGGATAAGTGAAAAAAATCATGGTGGTAGTATACAAAGGAAATTAAAAGGAAAACTATCACAGCTAAGTAGGCTTTACAAGTTCACGAGTAATAGTGGACCAATTTACATTTGCAGTTAGAGAATTGACCGTGACGTATATCGATGTATGGTTAAACATGTTTTAGAACTACAATATTAAGTTTGTTTTTGAGATAAATTCATCCCAACTACGGGATCCTTTTTTTTGCGTGGTCTGACACGCACCTACCCAGTTTATTTGGAAAATATTGGCCAACCATTCTGATCCCGTGGGTATAAAAGGTGACTAACAGGTGTCTTAATCTCGTAGGAGGGTTCACTTAAGCCAATACGAGACCATCCAATCTATCACCAATTACCACTATTACCATTATTTTCCACACGCAGAGATTACCAAGTCTATCAACGTAATCACCTGAAAACCTTTGTTTATGTGTTTCATTAGAACACTTTTTAACAAACACACAAACATTAAAACACAGGCATTTTTTTTGTGGATGGGAAATCATCAAATAACTTCTCCCGCTCTGGGTGGAGCGGGAGGGTGTGTCAGACTCTTACTACCTACTACTCTAAAACCCCACCCGTATTCTTTCTGTTGCCTGTGTTGCGGGGGCCTCGGTGACCCATTAGTACCTTCCCGCGAAAATGAGAGGCCTAGATTTTTCCGGCAACTCTTTTATAGGCTGAGAAATAATTCTATTAGGATTTACAATAATCATTAACTACATACGCACTAAGTATATTTACAGCATCAGATGACGGTAATTGTCGCAATATAACCTCTGTATATCAAACAAATTATCGATTACACGTTATATACAAATTACTTAGTAACGATGTTGACAAGCGGATACGATCACGAAATTGCTGCCATACGTAATTCAACAAAAGAGACTATTAATTGTGTATACAAATTATTATCACATAAGCGTTAATATTTTATGCTGTTGTTGGGATTAATTTGAGTCTTAATTAAAAGCTTGAATAAACCACAGTAAAATAAATATCACACCTCTTAATTTCGTTCTTTGGTTTGACCAAAGAACGAATACTTTTACTACTACGATGGGCGAATACTTTTGCGGAAATAAAATCGGACTAAACTGAATACGGGTCAGAGAGATTCAACATTTTTCGAAAGTTCAGTAGCTAGCTTTGAAACTATTCGGATAAATCGTCAACGTCACGGCTCCCATCTATTCTATAAGTGGACAGATAAATATAGATGCAGTCGTGTTCTTATTAAAACCTTTTTGTAGGGAACTTTAAAACTTATTCATTATTTAGCGTCAGATTATACATTCCGCTTCAACTTCGGCCAAATTTAGCTTCGGGCGAACATTTTTATTGGAAAAATTTTATGTTTAAAATTACGGTATATTCATCCATATTATGTTGGAAATATTTTAGCATAATGTCCTTCTGCTTTTCCCCACTTAATTTGATGGAGTTTTTAGAAAAACCTCTATATAAATCGTTAAATTATCATGAGCAGAAAATTATCATTTTGTAAGAGAGGGTAGCGAGCGACATCTAGCTACCCTTAACGCAAACCTTATGTAACGCCGCCAGTGATAACCTACCTGTAACTAAAAGGCGCTCACAATTGACAGATGGCGGTAGAATCGCTCGACTTGATAAAATCGAAATGAATACGCGACGTAGTTTCACTGACGGACTTATCTCTAGATCTGTTTCTGAAGTCATGACAAATTTTCTGATCAGTAAGTCTAGAGATTTCTCAATGAATTAATTGGCAATAGCTCATTTGTTCAACGAATCACCGCGCTTATCATGAGATTTGACAGATGATCCTGATCCGAGATTTGATTATCTATGCTTATAAATAATTTGACTTTTACTTTATAGAATCCTAAGGCAAATTAGTGGAAAAACATAGCCGCTGTAATACCTAGACACATACGTCATCGATTTTTAGGAGAAGTTTATGCGTAAACTAGGGTAGGCATTCATGACAACGTGTTTATTTTTTTTTGCTTACGATTCGACTCGCTACTTTGTCACTATAAGTTCTCTTCTCTTTTGAATCCTTATTAAAGAAAGAGCATTTCTGAAACGCTAGGTAGATATTTCGAAACAAACACGTGTAAACACACAATAAAACCGTACTGATACATAGGGACAACCAGGCAGACCACCTCAAAACAAGCTATGGCCTGTTCTAAAAGTATCTCACTGAAGGGAATTTAATAACACATTCATCTGTATGTAGAAAGTTTCCACTATATATCAGTCATCTTTTCCAAAAAATGTTGTTTACCGTATGTTTTATTACCTTATTAAATTGTAATTGAAAAATCATCGTTAGAGGATATAAAATTAACATCAATTTTCAAATGAAAAACATCTAGGTGGTTTAAAATTACAATAACGGGTTCAAAAGTTTTTAAATAATCAAATCAATTTTTTTTTGTACAATCAAATCAATGCACTCAAATTGTACGTGGCACTACTAACATTGATAGGTACAGGTACGTTTTCTGATCCATTTGTTTACATTTTGATCAGATATTTTCGGAACTGACTATACATTATACCGTGTCGCTACAGTTACCGGGTGTGATGCGGGTGGTCCTCCTGACTGCTGCTGCGCTTCCTCTTGCGTCGGAAGCACCAGTCCTGGCCCATCGCATCACAGCGCGCGCGCCGCGAGCCGCCCCCGCCCAGGTCTCGCTCTACGCCGTACCTTCCATGCTTAATACTGGACACACAACCTTCGAGTGATAAATGAACACTGTTCGACCATCACATGCTGCTTCTTAAGAACTTATTTCGCTGAGGAGTATCGTTGTTCGTTCAAACTTTCATTGTTTAAATTGATTTTGGTTTATCGATGCTGTTTTTGTAGATTTTTATTAGTTTTGTTAAAACAAGCTTTCGGGTTAATTCTTAATTTTATCGTAAAGAAGTTTTGAAGGGTACTTTTTTAATAAGTACCTTCTCTAAAGACGTGACGTGACTGCAGATACTGTGCTATGACTTTTGATTGTTTAAAAAGAGTTATAATGATGATTATTATCATAGCAATCGACTTGCATGAAACTATAGTGACGATGTGTGATGACAATATGTTTGTTTTGATTAAGAATGAAAGGGTAAAAATGTGGCAATAAAGATATGACGCGATTATCCGTATTTGATAAACAAACTTCATGTAATACTCTGAGAATACCACGAACAATAAGCGAACCTTTAATGTAGAAGTACTAAGTAACCCTGCTGTGCTATCGAGCTGTTCTGGGGGGCAACCATCACCTCTTACAGCAGTATTATTTCAATATTTCTTCAGCGTGAGAAAGAGATGGAGCTATAAGTCCTGTACAGCTCCATCACTTTCCCACCGTGAAGTAATATTATAATAATACTGCTATAAGAGGTGATGGTTGCCCCCTGTACCGCTAACAACAGTAGTTATTGTTGAGCTGAGCTCTAAAGTATGATCGTGAGTTGCTGATTAATGTTCTAGTTAACGTCTAGCTTTCAGAAAGCCAGGAGGAGGTAGCTCCACAGTACTTTACTCCCTACCGTTCCACTTCTAATATTACAGGGGCTTACCAAGCTTTTCCATTAACTTGCAACACTTCCAAGTAGGTACTTCATCTAAAAACAATTTACCCCCAGTTAATGGATAAAAGAAGTTTAGTATTTTGTAACAAAAATAAAAGAGAATTTTCTTCATGCTACTGCGATTGTTGCGAAATGCAAAATGATGGGGATTAAAAACCCGTTTAAAAACTTTATAGGTGTAGATTCAGTTTAATTAAATCAATGTCTCAATATTATGTACAGTCGTCACCACATCGTTCCCACTGCCAAATTTCTTCAAATGATTTGAAACCTTGAAATGTTGGTGCTTAAGTTAAAAATCGAATGAGAAAATATTACAGTTTGTGGTAACTTGATGTGTAATCTTACAAAATGTCTTAGATAACATTGACTGATCGAAAATAATTTAACCATTACATATATCGTAAAAACAAACCCTACACTGACTATAAATGTAACCACCCTATACCATGTTTGAAGCAAAAGAAAATACGAATCTTTGTAACCAAGTGGCGCAAAATAATCAAAATCAAATCAGAATTTTCCGAGGTTATATACGAAACGTGGAAACGTTTTGTAATCACAAGTGCTTGTTCAGATGAAATATTTTGAGCCTTTAGGGAAAGGTGCAAGAACATAAAGCTTACTAGAAAATATTTAACGTAGCACGTGGATTGTAGACACAATGTACCAACGCACCTGGGATTTTCAACATTGTACTAGGTTGCACCTGCATCAATTGGCACCCTGAACACATTAGAATACCTTTAGAAAAGGGGTCACCAATTTATGCAAGCATTTGTACTAGAGTCACCTTGTTGAAACCAGTATGCGTGTGAAACTTGGCACCTACAACATGTTGAATCGATTCCCTCACGTGCTTGCACGCATATTGTGTGCTGTGAATACAGGCTACTTTACTATTTGCACGAGTAGATTGCAATACTTACAGTGGTACTTAAGCAACCGTTAATATGGCACATTCGTTTTGAAAAAAGTTCAGCTCTGTGACAGTCCTTTTTTAAAGCTCGAGTGTTATATTTACACAAGGGTTTACTAAGTGGAGTAATGAGTCCCTAGTGGAAGAATGTGTAGTGGGTAGTAGGATTAGAACTAATACGTGGTTTTCTGTGGTTAAAGTTCCCTTAAAGCTGCATTTGTTTGGCTTCCGTAACACATTTACTTAGCACGAATGTGCCAGAACAGTTTGCTTGTAATGATTCCTTGTTTTGTAGCTACGCATCAAGAAGAATAAGAATGAAAAATAAAATGAAAATATAGTTTCACACACTATTAATTAAAAAAAAATTGATCATTATTACAAAAAAGCACCCCCCCGCTTTTTTGTAATAATGATCAAATTTTTGTCGTAAATCTATTATTTTTAATTTAAAATGAATAATGCGTTGTTCAGAGGGATTCATAGCATAACACTTTTATAGTGTTGAATAAATAAAGAATTATTATTTTGTAGGTCTATGTAAGTTATAAATATGAAATATCTTTCAGAATCTGTTGACTGTCGGTGTTTATCGTGTTAACAAGTGATCCGGATACTACTGTATAAATGGTTGATAAAAATCGCATCTGATATACTCGAACACAATAGAGATGTACTGATTTATCGTGTGATAACTCGATAACTGACTGCAAAGTAAACTACCGCCGGGACAGCCTTATTTAAGATAGCGCACACACCATGCAGCACCCTAATTGCGTAACACACTATCAATCACAATCTGAATGATTTTGAAGTATATTGCTAATCCATTGCTTCTTATGTTCGTAAAATTTGTTGCTCAACAACGTAAATAACGCAATGAATGTTGTTGAACTGTCAAAATGAAATACATTGCTACTGATAGTGTACGAGTATTACGCAATTACCCAGTTGAAAAAAAAAATATTTTGCCCCACACTCAGAATATATAAGGTAGGGTAGGGGCTTGTGGCTTAGTAATAACAGCCGCACGGGTCGATCGATCAGGTTAAGCTACGCTTGCCGCGGTTGGTCCGTGGATGGGTGACCATCTTTACATACCAAGACCCCCCGTGCCTCGAAAAGCACGTTAACCGTTGGTCCCGGCTGTCATTTGTAATCTTTGACAGTCGTTACGGGTCGTCAGAAGCTCGAAAGTCTGTCAACCAGTCTTACCAAGGGGTATCGTATTACCCAGTAACTGGGTTGTGGAGGTCAGGTAGGCAGTCGCTCCATGTAAAATACTGGTTTTCAGCTGTATCTGGTAAGACTGGAAGCTGACGCCAACATAGTTGGGAAAAGGCAGGCAGATGATGACTCAGAATATATAACATACATAACATCAGGCCTGTATTCCCCGAAGGGTTAGGCCGAGGTGCACACCCACATTACCCTAAAGTACACCCACATTTCACCAGTTATGTTTAAGTCCCATGTAACAGGGGACGAGCCTATTCCAACATCACACACATCACACAGAATATTTTTTTAAAACAGGTTTTTCAATGGATACCTATATTTTGGCGACTTCAGCTATGGGACTGTTTTGTTCAGAGTCCGCGTCTATCATTGATTTCATAAAGGGATAGCTGCTTTATAGACAGTCTGGATTGAGGGTCACTATATCTTGCACTCCCTGTAGTTTGTCAGTTGTGCGACAGTGACCGGAATAAAGCTTTGTCATAGCACGTGACAGTGAGCAACGGGTAGCTCATCACCCGGTAAGGACCAGGCCCGTTTCGACGGCGCGTTGTATTCCACGCGCGCCTCAAAGAGATGTCGTCAGCACAAGTGTAGGGGTCCACTAGGGCCGATGCCTGCCGGGGTCGCGGGAAGGTACAAAAGGGTTACCGAGGCCCCTGGCAACACAGACAACGAAAGGAATACGGGTGGATTTTACTCAGTAAGAGTCTGACACGCCCCCCCACTCCACCCAGAGCTGGAGAAGTTATTTGATGATTTCCCAACCAAAAAAAAAAAGCCATAGCACGTGCTAAGTAACGTTCATAGATCTCGACGTCAGTCTGCGCAGAGCCTAAGGGTGCAAACAGAGTTTCGACGTTTCATAGTGATCGTAATTTGTTTTGGTTGGGTTTATAATGAAATCAAAGTCAACAGAGATCTCGTGAGCGCTATTTTACATAAAGCAATATAAATATTTTCTTAGAAACTTTACGGCTTTGCAGATTATATTATCTTAATGAAGAAGCTTAGTCACCTTGAATGTTCAGATTCAGAGTATTTATTTGTAAACATAGGTTACAGATGCACAGGTGTGTGAGTTGTTACATTTTTGTAAGTTCATAGAGAACTTACAAAAATGTAACAACTTAGCTTTGCCATTAGGCGTATAAATGTTAGTTTAAGAGGCCGACAACACCTAGAGCGCGGTCACTGTCGGACTGCATAGAAAAGAAAGAGAAGCGCGATGACACAACGCTGGTAATTTATTGCAAAATATGAAGCAATTATCGATTTACAAAAAGCTATAGATTGTATAAAACAAATAAAACACTATTATGCTAATATGTTGCTTGTAAAATAATCTGACAAAAAATCAGAATGATTGCATGTATATTAGTATGGTTTTTAAACGTTAAAAGAAATTTTTAGAGGTATCTTCGTGATTTTTTCTATCGTAACAAATTAGTTATATTATGTTTTCAACATACTATCTCTAAGGCATTATAAAACTTATAAAAGTTGCGTTTAGGTCCTGTAGTCCCCTTAAAACACATAAGTTTAGAATGCATAGGTACGTTCCTTCAATGGGTTTATCTTTTGATTGGCTAAAATCGGTCGTATGTCCGAGTCCTTATATAACTCCGATCTTGTCCAAAACTATAAATATTATCATATTATATTATCGGGGGAAAACTTAAATACGATTGCTTGGAACGTACTAGTATTTTTATGATATATTTTACTTATTTACTGATGTATTTACATATGTACCTATATGTTTATATGAGTATGGCTTTAGAATGTTGATATTAGTACATATCTAAGTAGATACATGCGAGTATACTAAATTTGTGTTCCTTACATTACGAGTATGCTACATCAATGCAAAACTGTGTGAAATGAGTCAACGTGGCAGGCAAGATAAAGTTAGAATAGAAGTAAAAAAAAATATATAACATAGATTTGTGAATAGTAATTTCCGATTGTCTTCTAGCTGCTGCCCGCGGCTTCGCTCGCGTGGCTTTTTGTAAAATAAAAGCCTATTTATTCCTTGTAACATCGGCAATGTGCCAGTGAGAGTCCCGTCAAAATCAGCCGTTTCGGAAATTAGACGGAAAAAACGGACAGAGAGACGAAAAAATAGATTTTTTGTATTATGTACCTATGTACCTATTATCATAATTATTCATTTCGTAAAAAGCTGTTATTTTGCCATCACAAACAGACACTTCAATTTTATTTATTTGTATAAATTAATTTTGCCATTTCATACAAAGGCCAAAGAATCAGAGTTGTGATTTGAATTTACGGACATTTTAAGGTGGGCAGTCAATTTCGTAAACAATTTATTTCCCTGACTCATAGCAGAATTTATATATACAATGACATGAATATTTATAAGTATAATGTACTTATTATATTATTTTAATTATTGTGAATGTGAAGAATAAGATCGTGAGTCATAGTTTTTTTTTCTCAGTTAGTTTTTATCATGGTCTGGCAGTTTGAGTAATTTATGCGGCCTACCCAAATGTTCTTTCTTTGGTATTGTTCGTCAAATCTTTGAGCTCCTTAAGTTCTGAGTTAAGCTGCAGAATTCGTGCACTGACTGGACAGTTTCACTCAATCAGTGTAGTTACACCAATCCACATGATCTGACCAAGATTATGCCTGGACTTTAAAAGAGACTGTGACCTCTGAGTTTGATTCGGCCTTTCTTCTCAGAGTAGTCAGATAGGAAACGCCAACCTCATCTAGTTTTTAAAATATGATTGACGTGTAAAAGTGTTTGTACAAACCTACTTACAGAAATAAAAGCATTTAGACCCCTAAATGACTACCATACACAAAGTACTTACATCAAATAAACGAAAAAGTATATATTATGTCGGATAAAAACTAACCAAGATTTCGCATGGAAGAATTACTCGTATTTCTTACGTAAAGGTAATTTGAATAAACATATTTGTTAAGTGTGTATCTACACAAAGGACAGTAGGTACCTAAACCCACAGTCGAGGGTCCCTTACTTTCATTACCAACGTGAATACTGTAAGAAACGGCAACGCGAAGTTTTCCTACTTCACAAACTTCAGATGTCGCAACTTTTTCTTCCCCACATTTCTTTTGTTGCACTTTATAAGACTTCCTTGTAAAGTCACAACAACCAATGTAAACAAGAAAGACTTACAAAACCTATCGTGTCGCCTAAATAATTTAATCAAAATTTTTACCATGGTTCACTTAATTACTTTGCAGTGCAATCAATTCACATCGCGAAATTAATTAAAATTAATTAACACGAAAATAGCGTGGACCGTCCACGCTCCACGAGTAGCAGTGACTTGAATAAATTTTTGGGTAAATATTATATAAGTAGACATTAGATAAAAAATTTGGTCCTCGAGCGTCCGTGGACATTCTCGTATGACCGATGCCCTGTGAAAAATTCGCAAGGCCAACAGTCAAGGGGTGGTTTAGCGTTTGTGAGCCAAACGCAGACTATTCGTTCTGCTTACGCACGCACAAACATATATATAGGCCCGTCTTGAGCCTCGTAATAAGCCCAAGGGCAATGTGGAAGGAACGAAATTGGATAGAGTGATGAAACGAAAGTCGTCTCCCGTACAGGCAAGAAAAATATTCATGTTTTATTGAAGCTATAAAAGGAGTTTTGTTGCGATTTGAATAAAATGTTCTGCGCCAGATGTAAGGACGTATTCAGATGGCAGTAAATGATTTCTGCGGAAATGATGACGTCGTTGGAGTAACATGAACATATAATGATGCTATTACTAGAACGATGTATCATAATTAGGGGTTTTACTAACATACTGTCTTGCCACGTACAGTCAACAACTCAACGAAAGGCTGTTATTATCTTGGCTTGTGCCGCAGTATATAATCTATTAATGTATCAGAGTACACCTCCCTCGAGAAATGTCCTAGGAAGCAGCGATAACCCCATCAAGAATCGTTAAGTGGTTTCGGCATTAGCCCCAACAGATAGTCTGTAAGACTGATGAGGCTCGGGGAGTTTGTGTACTTAATAACAATGTATCTAACTATACTAATATTATAAAGTGGATTTGTTTGTTTGTATGTAGGGGGTAGTCTCTGAAGCTAACAGTCGGATTTGAAAAAATCTTGTTGCATTTGATAACCCAATTCAAAGGCCTGTAATATAAATATATATACAAGGTGTCGTTTTGCATCCTCGTCAAATTCAAGGAGGTAACTATGCTAATGATTCTCGACATGAATCAATAACAAAATAAGTACGTCTTTTTTTTCTAATTTACGGAAATCAGCAAGTGTGGGTCACGCATGTTAAAACGCGGCCCGTGTGATACTGCTCTGTAACTGCCCTTTTACACACACGCTACCGCATACGCAACGGGCTGATTCTGTTCTGTGAAAGTGGTGTATTCTAAAATACTGTCAAACTTAAATAACTGAAAAAACAAGTATGTATTAATTATTGAGCAGGTATCGTAATTTTATTCGATTATATATGTCTTTCATAGCAGCCTCCTGAAATTTGACGAGGATGCAAAACGACACCTTGTATAAATAATATAACCTTCGTCAAGAAAAAAACAACATCACGTCAACATCACGTTGTTGTTAAATATAACATCACGCTACGACCCTTAGAAGCGTAGCAAAAATAAAAAAAATCTGAAGGTACGCTAAGGGAAAACGAAGTAATAGCGCGGGCGGGCGATGCAATGCGACGCAGTG
This sequence comes from Atethmia centrago, assembly GCA_905333075.3. Classification (NCBI taxonomy): domain Eukaryota; kingdom Metazoa; phylum Arthropoda; class Insecta; order Lepidoptera; family Noctuidae; genus Atethmia; species Atethmia centrago. Next base: position 19,166,028 of record HG995374.1, on the reverse strand, counting down.
GGTCGGGGGAAAAAAAAATTACACGGAAGTCGCGGGCAGAAGCTACCCAATACTCAATCGTTTATTGCATTCCACAATGTATATGTTTAGGTGGTAAGTAGACATTTGTTGTAACAATCATGGACCCTGTCGGGCACAGCAACAGAAAAATTTGAAGGAAGAGGACGTATTTAATACATGCAACTAACTTAAACACCCCCTTCACCCTTAGCTTATAAACAGCTTCAAATTCTAAACTACAGTATCTTGCTGCCTATAAACATGGATTAACATGAATATTTACTGTCTAAACTCAATTGATATGTATTTATTTTATTTTAAAGGGTTCATTTTAACCCGACTGTGTGACAGTAAAGACAGGGTTACGTTTTCACTTGTGTTTATCACAATTCTAATCATTAATCTATCTACCTATTGATTTATTGTCAAAATAAATAATCTATACCTAATTAGCAAGTTTGAATTCCAAACGCGGAATCACGGAGGATGGCAGAAAAGAAGGAGCCGATACCGAGCAGAGGGTGATTCCGGACTAAAATGATAATGGATTCAAAACACACTTTTAAAACTGTAAAATTGATTAATACGTGTGTAACCAAGGCGTTACTTTACGATAACGTGTTTAACATCCAATTAAATGGTATCGATCACAGAATTCATTCACCAAAGGATTAAGTTTCATGAATCATTGATGGCGTGAGTGTGTAAGTGTAAAAATAGAGAGGTTTTCCTTTATCATTGAACATCGAATAAAATGCCATTTACTCGTAGAATTCCTATTTACCTACGTTGTAAGTGATGGATGTCGAAGTGTGTGCACTTGGGAGGGTAATATTTCGGGAACAGTTACAGAGCGAATTGTTCTGTTTGTCTTTTCGTCAGGAATTATACATATGTTCGGATTGACACGATACCTTTGTCAGATATTGCTGAATAGTTTATTAACTGTGATGTCATGACCTTGATATTGTGATTTTACTAATGTGTGCATAGCTTTTGAGTTAGAGTGATCTGTATGTAGGTAATACCGATATTTCTAAAGCAGTCTCTAACAAAACGAGTCAGGGAAATTACCTAATTGCCAAGCAATTGGCTTGGCATCAACTATTCATTATTAAATTAGTTATATTTACATAATTTAAAAACTAACAGTCTTACAATAATAATATGAACAAGTATGTAAAACGGGAGGGGAAAGAATCACCAATAAAGTCGTCCGCATCGCTGTCAACAGGAAAAGTGCCCAAAAGGCTGGCAGCATTGCCACGTTGAATGGCAATGCTGATTCTTCGGCCAAAAAAAAAGGGCTAGCCCTCTGGTCACGTGAAGGTCACTACCAACTTAAATGGACGGTATATTCGAATCTAAACTATCATTTCCCGACAGTCGTATGAAATTGATATAACACGGCAGATTAACATAGGGAGTCAATTTGCTTAACAATTAATTTCCCTGTCTGTACTAAAATGCAGCAATCGTATACCTCAGAATGCACATATGATTACAATTAACAATTATAAAATGGAAGAGATAAAATTAAGCTATTACTGCCATACGATGTAGGTAAATCGCAGAGCTTTACTTGTTTCCATTAAAAGACAAATTAAAGCACGTGTGAGAAACTACCAGTAATGGAATATTGAATAACTAAAACCTTAAATGCTTAATTTAAATAAGACACAATGTCCTATGAATAATACAGTAGTTTTAAGAACGCCCGCGAATCGATCTGTGCGTACAAGATGTTTAATTTATTAAAGCATTGCCATGCAGTGATCTTCGTTGTAGTATGGAGAGAATTGAGGAGGAATGAAAGGTTAGAACAACGTTGTAACTTCAATAAATATTGTTGGAAACAGTAAGCTCTGTGTTCCACTTTATTTTAACCACATCTTCTCGTAAATTGTCTCATTTTAGGAAGGGACGCATGGCCAGCTGCGGCCTGCTTTGAACAAAATTAAATATTTCCTGGATTACTTACTGGTCGTTTGAACAGATAGCTATATTTTAATGTGTATTCTATAACCATTAGGTATGCATATTGCTTTGTTGAGGTCATTGAACTGACTGTTTTCAACGTATTTTTCGTCTCTCAATATGAGTCGCTAATCAATATGATCCTACCTGTGAAACAGAAAGATTTCTAAATATGGATGTATACATACAGCATCAATATCTTTAAGATATTACTACCACGACACGATCTACCCAGGCCGATCCTTTTGTGTTCACTACGGATAAACCGATAACAAAACTGTAGCCCTTATATCCATAGCGGTAAGGCCTATTTCTTCAATATAACCTCTATACTTTCTTATCTTACGAATATTGTATTATATACAGAAATGTAATCCTTGCTTTAATACTTCTACATATACTATTATAGAAGCTTTAGAAAGTTTCATATTATAGGAGATACAAATGTTTGCATTATTTTGTTGGTAAAAATGAACATACGTTTTTATATAAACAGGGTAATATGTATTCAGAAGCAGTCGCAAATAGAGCTATAAATCATCTAACTGGATGTGTTAGGCCTTGTAATATAAGTATGCTTAAATCCTTCCAATAATAAATAAGGCATGTGTGTAATGTGTGCTGAACATACAGTTATGTTATTTACAGTGGTCGTACTGCCTCGTATAATTAACCCTATTTAAGGTTTGACTAATGTTTGAGTATCTAAATTATAGGTATTTCATGTAGAAGATGAAGAAATAAAGATAGTGTCACTTTACTTACAAGCTGAAGGAGCTGTGGTCGGGCACTAGAGTTAATATTAAACGTTTGGATGCAAAACTAGTACTACAGTCATCCATGCTGTGTAATATGTATGTGTGTGTGTGTGTAATATGGCAGCTTATCATAGCAAGGCAGGTCTAACAATAACCACTATTCATCACTAACACTGCCACATTGTTGTCGAGTTCTAAGCTTGTACTTATTTAGTTCAGTTCCCCTATAATTCAATTTAAACAGCCGTCTTTGTGTACGTCACCAACCGCTACACTATCTACATGTATGTAAATATAACTGGTTTGTATGGAATGGCCATAACAGATGTATCGCGAGAGGATCCGAGCACAGAGTGGCTGTCACGTCACGTCAGCACGTGGCGGCGGCCGGCTGCGCGTCCGGCAGCCGGCGGGCGCTAGTTTATGAACAATAACCGCTTGTTTATGATAGAGAATTAACATCGGAAGCTCGTGATCGTGTTTAGACGATTTAGGGCGGGAGTCGCGCGTGACTGATCGCGCGGTCGCGAGAGGCACTGGCGCGACGCCCCGGGCGCGACGAGTGACGTCAGAGCGTGCCCCCGCCCCGCGCATGCGCCCGGCACCCACCTCCAGCATTCTCCAAAACTCTTCACGAGAGCCCTCCACCTCGAGACCTCAACTCCGCTTTGGGACTTAATCGATTTTTGAGCTGCAGTTTCGCGGAATCGAGTACCTACTCAGGTATACCAGCCCAGCATAGCTTTGTTTTCATTGTATCGAAAACCAATATTTCACCGGGCTAGAGGAGGTCAAACAGATTTGAAAGTTATTTCATCAACAATTTGTGTCAGTTTGATGTAATTTTGTTGAAAATGAAAACAAAGTCAGCTGTATTAAAGTCAGGTAGAAACAAAGTCTTGTTCCAAGATTAAAGTTCTCAAATGTAGGAAATAAAGCACTCAAGTTTATTCTTCCAGTAAATTACTAGAAGAATAATTCTTTATTGTCGATAAGATTTCAGAGTTGATGTCAATTTTATGGTATTACTGGCTATCATTTTAAGATTTATGATATCATATAGCCGGGTAACAAAAGTTGAAGTTTTCCAATTATTGTAGGGAGTGAATAAGAGCATAAGTGTACCGCATGGTACAACAACACGAATTTAGCGCGAAATTGCCTTTTAATATTAACGCGTCGTAGCATCGTAGAGGGTGTCGCTACGCGGTGGCTACGCTGCTACGCACGTAGCATGTAGGCCGCATTCCTACGTGTAGACAAATGTATACGTGGGGAGTTTTGCTTCGCTAACTCCTTTATTAAATGCATGAAAATCATCTTGTGGAAAAATTATTTAGCCTATGCAAAGTCAAAATAAGTTTTTTAAACAAAACTACTTTTTCATCAAAAAACATGTTACTTTCAAACGTTCTTTTTAAAAGTTGAATAGAATATAATTATAATTGTCAGTGCACGCAATCGCTTAAATAAATTTCATCACCATCATCATCATTCATCTACACTTATCCCAATTTATTTGTGGTCGGCGCAACATGTCCCTTTCTTCCATACTCCTCTATTAGTCGTCATCTCGGTAGTCACTTCCTTTCTAGCCATATCATCTTTCACACAGTCCATCCCTCGTTTCTTTGAATTGCACTCACATAAATACACATTTCTGTGAAGTTCATGAAAATTCTGCTGAAGAACTTATCTGCATTCTTAAGCTTATTAAAATACCGAGTACCTTTTCAAAGGGCCGTTCTTTGATAGCATCTCGCAATGGATGTGATAACCACACTATTTAATTAATTTCTGTTTATTTTAACTATTCATAAGATAAACTAATGTTAAAGTTGTTGAACATTAAAATTCTTCTGGTTTTCTACATTATTAGATTCATAAAGTTCCTCATGTTATGCTGTTTTACATAATATCTTCTTAAATACATGAAATTGAAATTTCTTCAGAGTAGGGATCAATATCTTATTTTTAAACTGGCAAAAAATTAAAACTGTAAAGGATTTGGCCGCAGTCACCACTCACACCACCAATTAAATTTCGTATACAAAATTGGAGGTCTTTTGGTGGTTATACTGTTGAGTAAAGTCACCAGAAGAGAAGAGGATGTAGAAATGTAATGGGTATACCTCCACAAAGTATACAGCAATCACAGGCCTACGCTGTCCTCCCATACCTATTACCACTGTAATTTGAAAACATTGTAAAAGCCAATTATTTTTAAAAGTGTAACCGTGGAGTTTCTTGCCGGCTCTTCTCCATAGGAAACGACCAATTGGAACCCATGTAGGTTTATGTGAAATAAAAAAAACATATTTTGATTGATTTGATATCATACGGACTGTTATAATGGATAAATTATATCACTTTTAGGTATTATATCAATAATTGATGATCATTGTCACGCCCTTCAAGATCTTTAAATTATTTTTGATAAAGAAGAATGTTACTTTCGACTTAAAAGTGTAACACCTTTTTCAGCACCTGATATGTTCTAGTTATCTTATCTTGCAAATAATTGTATACAATTACTGTTCCATTTAAAAGTAACACAAAATAAACGAGTCACAGAATTTTATTTGCAATTATGTACCTATGTTACATTTTAAATAAAACACAATGAAAGGTTCCGTAGTTGGGTAGAATTTATCCCAAAAACAAACCATCGACATACGTCACGGTCAATTCTCCAACAGAAAATGTAAGTTTCTAATCACAAAAAAAAATCGTACTTTTGCCCTTACTTGTGCTGTGACACCTTGCTTCTTGCCAAATTATTCTAGGTCAATGAGAAGTACCCTATAGGTTTTGATTTATTTATACCGCCATTTATGCGACATATTTTGAGTATCAAAATATGTCGCGTAAATAGCGGTATTTTTTTATTGCGGTGATTTAGAACTTTGATTTTTTTAGACCTCTAAGGGGGCCGTGGTTTCTGCTGGGGTCGCGGGAACGTTCGAAAGGGTTACCGAGGCTCCTGGCAACACAGGCAATGGACGGAGCACGGGTGGGTTTTAGTCAGTAAGAGTCTGACACACCCTCCCACTCCGCCCAGAGCGGGTGAAGTTATTTGACAATATCCCAACCAAAAAAAAAAAAAGAAAAGAGACCGTAGATCTACGTATTTGATATTAATTACAACTTGATACCTCTTCGCGTTCCTGATAAGAAGGGTCTTGACTGACTGACAGACCGACAACGAAGTGGTTATATAAGGATACCGTTTTTTCCTTTTGAGGTACGGAACCCTAAAAATACGGAGACGGAACAGTGGTTTAGTTTACGTAAAACAATAGAGCTCGCCAGGCATACCTACTTAAAATCAACCAGCACAGCATAACATCTATTGAATAGACACAAGAATACCCTTTGTAATGTACCTGCGTCAGTGTCAGTACTGTGAATATTTCAGTTAGGTACAGGGTGGATTCACTTTGGTGACTGTAGTTTCAGTTTCTCTTTGCAACAGACGGTTTGTTGACAACAACGTTGCTGATTGCGGTCAATTATTTGTTAGTGACGCAACCATTTAAAGGGATTTACAGGTACGTGCATCAATATGTATACACTTATGAAAATTCAAAAGCGGTTGCAATATCGCAATTAGTACGCCGCTGGCAAAACATAGAGATTCAACTAAATTGTTACTGAAAACGTGTTTACAAAAATAAATGTTTTCATTCATTCATTCATCCAACTTTGAGATACGCAGGATACGTTTGAAAATACTATGTTGGTAACACCATAGATTATTTTTAAAATTTTCCTGTGTTTACCTAGTGTATACATATTGATGCTCGTCACTGTAGGTAGGTAGGTATAGGGGCGCACAATAAAAGACATGGTTAAATAGAAGTATGGGCGACTGCCCTAGTAATGTATAAACATTGTACGTAGTAATTTGTAATGCTGAATAGCTGAATATTAGTATTTCGTATGAATAAAGTTTCAGGAACTTTTCATATCGTTACAATCCTGTAAATAAAATCGTAGAAACTCCTACGTCAATAGGTATACAAACTTGTAAAAGAAAATGGTTTTGTTATGAAAATCGCTCTACTTATACATATAATACGCTCGTCATAAACAAAACAACATAAACAAAACAACCGTCAGTCATGTGTCAAACGTCGTTTGACACATGACTGACGGTTGTTTTGTTTATAGAGATGGGATTGAACTTGGAATGTAACAGAATCGATTAAATATTATTGAAAATACAATTGAAGGGTTTTTTACAAAAACAACACAACTTTTTAGCAACAATTTTACAGGTAATCAAAAAAACGTTCTATAATCCTATCCTAATATTTTTCATTTAATAACTTAGAACTTTTGATCATTTATTCATGTTAATGTATTGTATTAAATATGTAACATTTGTTATTATTTATACTCACTGTTATGGAATATAATGATAAAATGTAGTTTATACTAGTGTTCTTTTTGTAAAAAAAATGCATTTATGTTATTTTTGCAAAAATAAAACTAAAAGTTTTGCAATGAAAGACATCTAATTAATCATAATTGAGTAGTTTATTGCCATACAAAACAATAATTATTATTGTTGATCACTGTCAGTCCACATTCTTTGACATAAAATAGTTACTTATATTGTGAAGTTTATTGTATCATTTGAATAGATTATTGAGTTTACACATGTTAATTTTTGGTAATTTTTTTATTTGCTTCTTATCGAATCAAGTGTAATCAAGAAGAATCGAAAGAATCGATTGCCACTTTTTTGTGCCGGCACTATTTAAGTTCCCGTTTCTTTCCAGATTTTGCCAATAATTTCTAGAAATCAGATAAAAGGCAATCAAAGAAATCAACGTTTTGAGACGTATTGCGATTTAAAAAATAAATAATAATTAATGCTGTTCATTTTAGAATACGCACATATCTTTAAATCGGCCACATTTCGAAGAAACATCAATAATCGCTTTTGCTCCTTCAAACAAAAAACATGAAAAAACTTTTAATTATGTGATTAGCTCGCAAAAGTTCTAGGAGAATAATAAAACCGTAATTATTCATTAATGAATATTTGGATGTTAGGAGCTAAAGTCTGTTTTTTAATCACGGAGACTAAATTGACACAAATTTCAAACACCAAATTGAAAAAACGAACAACACTCATTTGAAATGTCAAATTAGTTTCTGGGATTCAAAACCGAACAATAGCGAGATATTTCTAAGGGCAGTAAGTTGTTTTACTTTATTAATAACTATGATTTATAATTTCATTTTATGTAATAACAATGATCGTGTATTACAAAAAACAGTATTAAAAAAACAAGTAGTGCTTGTAAGCTTCCACCCAGTTTTGAAGATTCCTCATTTAATATCTCCGTCTCTCTTTCACTAGAGGTACCTGCACCGCCGCCCTCGCTCATCGGATCAATTTTGTTTCAGGTTCCAAGACAGTGTAAACATTTTTGGACTAGGTACTTTACTTCAAGAGCATTTGAAAAATGCAGAGTTTTTGTTGTGTTGCAACGAGACACGATGTTTTTATGAATGAAACATGGAATAGAAGAAAAGAGCATACTTTTTGTTTGTGAACATAACATCACCCCAGTTTTCTCAAAATGTAAGGCAGAGGTGAATTCTATAATACACTCACATTTGCCAGTTACGTTTATGACGCTGACAACACCTAAACCGCGATCACTCTCAGATTGCATAGAAAAGAAAGAGACGCGCGATGACACAACGCTTGTAATTTATTGCAAAATATGATTTATGACTCTATTTACTCAAAATTGAGTTGAGTAATCGAAAATAAAAAACAACCAAGTTCAGCATTCAAATAAGACGTTCTTGTTATTAATTAAATACGTAACGTATGTTGATATTTAATGCAGATATTTTGGATTAGAGCCCAAGGTAAGAGGTTAGTTTAACGTTAGTTTGTATCGAAATTTTTTTCAAAACGTGTTTTGGTAACAACCAAGTTCTGGGAAACATGTTCAAAATTAACATATATTTTTTCCGCTACCACAAACTATACAGATTTGGCAATGTTTTTTCTTAAGAGAAGCCTATTTTGGTCAATTGGGTCTTATCAGTGCCTTAAGCCCAATCTCGTAGGGGGCCAGCCTATTACCATCAAGCGAGCTCGAATTCGACTGAGAGATTCCTGATGGGAAAACCCAATAACACTTTGCCCGACTTGGGAATCAAAGCCAGGACCTCATGCTAAGCAGAAGCGCTTGCGCTTGCGCCACTAGACTGCTAGACTGACGAGGCAGAGTTTGTAAACAGTTTTCTTAAATCAATCAATCTGCCTATCCATTTCCCAACAATGTTGGGGTCGGCTTCCAGTCTAACCGGGTGCAGCTGAATACCAGTATTTTACATAGAGCAACTGCCTATCTGACCTCCACAACCCAGTAACTGTGTAACTATATCTAACTGTAACTGTACTATACCCCTTGGCAAGACTGGTCGTCAGACTTTCGGGCTTCTGACGACCCGTAACGACTGTCAAAGATTAATGAAAGACCGCCGGGACCAACGACTTAACGTGCTTCCCGAGGCACGGAGGAGTCTGGGTATGTAAAGATGGTCACCCTTCCACAGACCAACACCGACAAGCGTAGCTTAAACTAATGGATTGACCCGTGCGGATGTCATTACTTAGCCACGAGCTCCTCCCCAAAAACAATTTTTCTTAATTTCAAGTATATTATTTTTCGTTTAATTTCAAGAAAATATTGAAAGAAAAAATGTTATTTGCTTAACATAATTTGTCATTTATATTAAAGGGGAAAACCTGATTTCTGCAATACAGTTAACTTTTCCCCTTACAGGAGCCAGGAAAAGTTTTAATGTTGTATACATAGCTTGTGGTCATCATTCATCATTTCAGGCGAAAGACTGCTGGACATAGGTCTCCCCCAAGCACCGCCACTTCGACCGGTATTGTGCTTAGCATCCAGCGAATTCCTGCGGCCTTTACAAGGTCATCGGTCCACCTTGTAGGAGGCCTTCCAACGCTACGTCTTCCGGTACGCGATCGTCACTCCAGAACCTTTCGACACCATCGGCCATCTGTTCTGCGAGCAATGTGCCCTGCCCACTGCCCTTAAGTTTGGCAATTCTTCGGGCTATGTTGGTAACCTTGGTTCGCCTGCGGATCTCTTCATTTCTGATTCGATCACGTAGGGAAACTCCAAGCATAGCCCTCTCAATTGCCCTTTGAGTGACTTTTAGCCTTTTAATAAGGCCCATTGTGAGCGACCACGTTTCAGTGCCATAGGTCATCACTGGCAACACGCACTTGACTTTCGTCTTGCGACACTGCGGTATGTCGTAGCTTGTGTTTATAAATACATATAATATTATTATTATTTTTATAAAGATAACTGAAAGACTCTTGTACGCCTCATTTATGTATCAAGGTAGTTCTAATTATATATTGAGAGATCTGCACGTTGCCGTTAGCAAAATTGAGGTCAGGTATATTTTTTAATCGAGGAGAGAAAAAGTTAAGCATAATAATTTTATGGATATTGGGTTCATTAGCTATTTCGATTACTCAATTGTATAGAACTACGAAGGATGATATCATAAATAGCGCGCTGCAAAAAAAAAAACATTATAATTTATGTAAGTTGTAATATTAATTAGTGTCCGACCGAAAATGGTTTTTCAGCCGAAAACGAAAATGAAAAAGAAGCTTCGGCTTTAGTCATATTTTCGGCCGAAAACGAAAACTAAAATGATTTAGACATAAAAAAATATGAATACGTCCGCTGACTTTCACTGGCATATAGCTGATATTATAAGGAGTAGGTAAGTAACTTAGGCTACTTTATTTTAATTTTAGATAAAGCCACGCGGGCGGAGCCGCGGGTAGCTGGTGTATAGGATATAAATAAGGTTTTTTTTTTAAATTGTCATTTATATTTGATGTTTTGATATGCACTACAAGGCTTGTATGTGGAAAATGTCGTGAGTTTTACATTTACTTACTCTATAGCTTAAATATTATGTAATACTGTAATGTGTAACCGTTTATTTTCCCTAATAAATAAAATAAAATATTGCGGTACTCTATGCGGTTAAGAGTACGTAGCCTATAATAATTAACATTATGTCATGATGTTCGTAGCAGTTAATTAACAACCAAACATTTATCATTGCTGGTATAATATAATTGGATATTAGTTGCAGAATAAAATGAACAAATTCACTTTTCCTTATTATGTCAAGGGAGCTCAAATGATTCTTGTTGACAAGACGCGCTGTATAACAAGATAGCGATTATAATGTCAAAATGCCTTTTTTTCTGTGGAAATGGAGATAATGTTGCCCAATATTACATGGGACTTAAAAATGTGGGTGTAGGTACACCTCTGCCTAACCCTTCGGGGTAATACAGGCGTGACATTATGTTACAAAGAAGTTCGGTAGCAAGAGAACTTACCGATTACTTAAAAAAAACGTACCATTATCAATAAAAACAGCAAAAAATCATGGTTGTTGTATGGGAGCCCCCCTTAAATAATTATTTTATTCGGTTTTTTAGAATTTTTTGTTATAGCGGCAACAGAAATACATCATCTGTGAAAATTTCAACTGTCTAACTATCACGGTTCATGAGATACAGCCTGGTGACAGACGGACAGACAGCGGAGTCTTAGTAATAGGGTTCCGTTTTACCCTTTGGTTACGGAACCTTAAAAAAGATGATAACAGGTACATAATTTTCCAGTCAATAAGGCGCAGTTCTCCTCAAATATAACCGAAGACGTAAAAAAAAGCGAGATCTTTTGTTTGCTTTTCCGCCTATCTCAACCCCAACCAAGCGAAGCTGCTATTCTTATGTCAATCTAACGTAAACTCCATTTTGAAACTTCCATACACAACATACAACATACAACTTTAAAGTTTGATACGACTTGTCTATACTAATCTACACTATAATATTAGAAAGAGAAAATATTTGATTTTTTGTTTGTTTGTAATGGACAAACTCAAAAACTACTTAGGTAACTGATTTTTAAAATTATTTCACCTATAGAAAGCTAACAACATAGTTATCAGCGAGTAACATGGGATGCATTATATAAAAAAAAAATGAGATTACTACGAAAATTACAATAATGTAACCCAAAGTATCAAAAATTGCCTATAAAAGTCATTATTTGTCGTGCGCTGCGAAAACTATTGATGATACATAAAATAATGTATTTTCTTTTGTAAACGAAGTTACAGTAGAACACTGACTCCTAGGTCACAGGGTTCCCCTAGTTTAGGAAGCAGGGTTTTCACTATTTGTGCAGCCTCTCCTTAAAATCCAATATACCTAAGTGAAATGTATTGGAATTGTATACAAAGGTATTTTGTGTCAATAAACTTATTTTTTTTTTTTACTAAATGTTCATAGTACTCATCATCATCCACAAAAAAAGTTCGCGAGGCTATAATATAAATGTCGTAATGTAATGTGTAATATATATGTCGTAACTATTATAAGTAGTCAAAATATCCTTGTTTTTAATATCTTTCATTTGTTCCAATTAGTCAATCAAAACACGGGTAAAGACTGTCTAAAGACGATGACATTCATATCATGATATTAATCCTTATCCAACAAAATAATTTCATGATCAAGGTTGATTATATGTATACACATAAATTCCTCTTTAGATTATCTGATTCGGACTTCGGATTTCGTTTAAAAGTTATGACGGGTATAAAAATGTTAAAAGTAAGAAAAATGCCGCGGTGTGAGCGAACAGCTTAGTTACTTACACATTTAATTTTTTGTGGATTAATAATAAGATTTACTACTTTTAATCCCGGTAGTACGTGCCCGTGGGATATTTTCCGACATCCACGCGGGCGAAGCCGCGAACAAAAGCTTGTATAAAATAAAGCAGAATGGAGGTGTGTTCGACATTGTAACTTAGTTACGATAGCATTTTTGAGAGCGCGTTTTCAGTTTTCGGGGGTGGGGCTCAAAATCTCTCCGCTTTGTGAATTTTCAACGAAGGTTCAGCTTCGTGTGAATACGACGAGCATAAGTGACGTAGATCAATTGTTATGATAGCGTTGTAAAGCTTATAGCTGTTGTGTTATAAAACTTACAAGCTTTGTCGAAAAAGGTTTACGTTCAAATATAAAATAACAAAAGAGTTTACCTAAGCTATGTAAATAGGCACATCATTATCCTTACTTGAATAAGAATCCATAAGCAGCCAGATGAAAACACCGTGTAATACGAGTATATCTCATAACTGAAAGGTACCGTCAGCAAAGCCAAAATACACTTTAATAACGAGCATAGCAACGCATAAATTGAAATCCTACGTAAGTATACATTAAAAATCAAATTTTATATTTCGTTACTTCAAAATCTTGATTAAATCATTTTGTTGTAGGGGCCAGGTCCCCGGATATTCCCCGGCCGGGGGTAGCGGGTTTGGGGGCGGAAGCAGGTAGGCTGCTGGCGTCACAAGTGTGACGTCAGAGATGGGGGCGGGGCGCAGCGGCCGACGACCTACACTCTCCAGCCAAAGTCCGTATAATGCAAACCAACGAGGTAACATTGAAAACAGTGGCTTAATTAACACAGATAGAGTTTAAAATCGTTGTGAAAGATGTATCGCGGGCAGTTATCGAGCTTACCTTAACGAATATCTTTCAGAAGCCAGGGAGTCAGTTTAAGTGGAATATATTGATATAGTTCCATTAAACTGACTGACATTTTGACTGATATTTTGTTAACGCATGTGTTCGCATGCATTTTTAGTGAACTTGTATTATTAGAAATATCTTGGGTTTAATTATTTCCTCAAGACCTATGTACCTAACTATTAAACCGGGTACCTCCCAAAATAAAAATAAAACATTATTTTGTTTACACTTAAATGATTTATACCAAGACATATAATATTCTTAACAATTTCGGGGAATAATTAATTGCGTGCGTGCAAATCAGAAGAAGTATTGAGGCAATTACCATTAAGATTGTGTGACCATAAGGTGCTTAATACCTTGTGTAATAAGCTCAAGCAAGTGAGGTAAGCTTTGACGTAATTATGGTGCTCATAATCTACCCTATTGCTCAATTTTCTACGCAAACGTGGACCTTGAAATGGAGCCAGGTTAATGATTAGTTGAGATTTGTCCTAAGATATTAAGAGTTTTTGTAGATATTATGGCCAATTTTTACAAGGTTATATAACTTGTTAATATTTTACTTGCGGTTGTTATTCATAGCAGCAATGTGCTAAACCACAATAGCTGTAACAGCGCCATCTAAGAAGAGCACCGAGAACTTGGACGTTTGCCACGCGCGGTCGGAAAATTTTCAGGTTGGAACTCGAGGAAAACGCCATTCGCTCAGTTTGTTGGCGCGAACTCCCCTGTCGCATTCATAGATGGCGCTATAATCACTGTAGCAAAAGTAGGGCAAAGGAATATACAATACCTTGCAGACTAGGGTAGGGGAACTTGGGTGCTATTAGGTCATGCTGAACCAGCCAGGTGGCGCTCGTCATCGCTGTTCCATTGGACTAGGCTAAGTCAAGGCTAAGTTCAGAAAAAGGAAAATGTTTTCTTTGCTGTTTAAGTAGCAATGAAATGATGTGTTAAGGATTGAATAGCACATTGTTAAAACGCTTCTTATAAATACAAATAATAAAAAATATCGGTTTTATAGCAGATACCTAGAATTGTTTTAATTGGTCGATTTTTTAATGTTTTAAACTACCTAGTTTTAAAAGTAAAATAAATATTATTCCAGATGAAACTTGGATGTGGAATAACGAAGTGTATGTTGAAATATGACCAGCTTTAAAGCTGTTAATTGTACCTTCACGTATAATTATAATTAGTGTCCCACCGAAAGTTCGAAATCGGTTTCAGCCAGTTTCGGCCAAAAATTCATGATCCGTCAACAGTTTCGATTTCGGCCAGAAAGTGGCCGAATCTTCGGCGCGACCTAAACTGGCGTATGACGTTCGTGAGCTATTGGTTCGGATAGAATACGAACAAGTGACACAGATAGCGCAGAACAGACAGCCACAGGCTTCGTAATCGGGCCCCGTTTTCTCCCTTTTTGTTCAAAACCCCAAAAAAAACAAGTGTTTACTTAAAAATAGAAGTCATTTAGGTTATTAGCGTTTGCTAAGAAACCTGAATGATTTCTATTTATATGCTGCTTTTAGTATTAACGAGTATGGATTTGTTCGCTTTGGAAGATTGATACCAAGCTCTCAGGGCAAAAGCAGATGCATCTTAGCAACTGTGCGTTCGGTTACAATAGCAAAATCGTTCCAGCGATTACTTCGACGCTGCATCGTTTTGCCGACTCGTTCCATTTGCATACCTACGGTTTAAAAAATGCGTTTTCTAACGATGCTAAATTGTTTGGCGGAAAAGTCAGATAAAGCATTGTCACTCGGTATATCGAGCTTCCTAAAAGCGATTAAATCGCTAATGCTTAAATAATGCGGTGTTAAGAGTTGAATCGAGCATCTGAAAAATATTAAATCGCTTATCGCAAAAGCTAATTAGGCTAATTTAAGTTAGGGCCCATATTTCAATCGCCATTCTTACAGCCTTTCACACAAAATCTGGCAAAAGTATTTTTTTTATCGAAGCCTGATAAAAATAATATCCATTAGGTATTCAATTAGCTTTAGTTAAAGCTAGATTGAAACGTGTCTTTGACCAATTAATCAGTTTTTAAGATCTCCACCAGAGAAACTATTAACGAGCTATTGTTTAATTTGTAAAACAGCTATTATTATGTTCCTCAACATTCCTGGTATAAAAGAAGATATTTATTTACTAGATCCTTCTATACTAGATCATTGACCTCTGAGTTTGTTTCGGCCTTTCTTCTCAGACTAGTCAGATAGGAAACGCCGAGCTCATCTAGTTTTATTTTAAATTATGATTGACGTGTAAAAGTGTTTGTACAAACCTACTTACAGAAAATAAAATCATTTCATTTATTTTTTTTTGCATTTTATACAGAAGTTGAAGCAAGAAAACCTATTACAAAAGGAATTTATATATTTTGCGGTTAAAAATGAACTCGATTGTAACTCGAGCCATACATAATACGAATGGATCAAATAAGTTCAGATGAAAAATTTATGACCCTCTATCGACGGGCGTCGGATACACACGTTGAAATGAAAAATTCATGACTTGTTGCTGAAATTAAAAAAAAAAATCAAATAGCAACGGAAATGTTGAGCTAGTGAAAAGCTAAACAAAATTAAGTGACTCAAGTTGAAAGGCTGGTATTGCAATATTGTCGAGCACTTAATAATTTTGCTTCGGCTAATTAATATTAAAAATAATACCATTTTCGAGTCTGTGTATTAATGACAATGATAAATGATAAATGATTTTATTTCTGTAAGTAGGTTTTTACAAACACTTTTACACGTCAAACATAGGCGACGAAGTAGTTTTAATGATTCAGCTTTATATTATTCATTTAAAAGGTTTTTTTTTACATATTTACAAATACCTCACTCAAGTCATTGTCATGACGGCTGAGAGACAGGTGATCTTTCGCAACTTCAAGTAGCTATATTTTTTCCTAGCTATTCTTATTCTGCATATGGTTATTATGCAGAAAGGAAACCATTTAATGTCCAATATCAATTCCTTTTCTAATTAATAGCTTATCTAGAATGGAAACTTGTCTAAATCCTTTCGCCTTTCATTGAAACTTTGCTTCTGCTATTCCGACAAAAGTATCAAGTACAATAGGCAGTCAATTTGATTTCAGCTTCAGTTTGTTTATAATTTCTGCGGAAGAATTTCACTGTTCTGAAATCGAGAAACCTTATACTGCTTTGTTCCATTGTTTCTATTTTAATCAATGTAATGGTTTCTGTGGTATCCAGTCATTTCACCGACAATTAATTAACAAATCTTCACTTGACAAGTAACGATTGGCAAAAAATGATTTGTTATTTCATCATTATACAACAAGTTCGCCAAACAATTCACTTAGGAAAATAATTACCAAATTAACTTTTTTTAATAACGTATTATTTGACAACAAATTATTTTTTTATTCATGATAACTCATAAAACGTTTTTCATATTGCATTATTACGCAATTTTACTCATTAAATAGGCAACAGGGCTCGACTTGTAGTATACTCTTATTTTTTTTTTGTCAATTTTATTATTATCTTGAACAATCTCACAAAGTTTCAGGTCTTCTTTTTTTTTTGGATGGGATATTATCAAATGATTTCTCCCGCTCTGGGCGGAGCGAGAGGGTGTGTCAGACTCTTACTGACTAAAACCCACCCGTGTTCCTTCCATGGCCTGTGTTGCCAGGGGCCTCGGTATCCCTTTCGGACTTTCCCGCGACCCCGGCAGAAAGTTTCAGGTCTAGGAAATAAATACTATCTTAAATAAAAAAAAAAATATATCATACTTTGATAAGATGACCTCAACTTTTGCACTGTTTTGTTGCTTTTTGGTTGAAAATTCACATAATTATTCGTTATTTTATTTGTGTATCGAATTCACAGTGACTTGAGCTTTTTTTGGGTGAAGACTACGAAAATTTTGATTTTGTGATAATCTAAAGTTATTATTTTTATCCTGATGGTATCTGCTAAAGGTGTGGCTCCTATTTCTGTCTATTTTTCTACTACGTATTACAAAAAAAAAAAAATAATATAAACCATATAAAATTATAATATAGTATAAATAAAGTCCTGTGCTTCCTCAAAAAAGAGACGCATTTGCCAAATAAAGGATTGGAAAGCGAGTGTTTAAAAAATAAAATATTTGCTAAGTTGTTTGTCAAATAAATAGTAGGTATATCAAACGTTGGTTATAACTAGAGATCGGATATTCGGATGCTTATTCACCTAAAGTTGAGATGTTAGCGAATGTGGAATGCGCTTTTGTATCGAAAAAAATCCCGCGGTTCCGGGATCAACAAGGTTTCTGACTATTGAATCGGATTAGTATTATAATCTACATATAACTTACTTTCAAATGTTGACTTATATGGAATGCACTATAGTAAAAAAAAACCCGCGATTACGGAATCGACAAATTTTGTGTTTTTCCTGACTATATAAGCGGATGCATAATATCTACCTACCTAATATTGTAGAGTAGGTAGGTAAATACCAAACTGCCATAGCAAACCACGTTAATATAAGATAACGGACTACATATGTTTAGAATAATTGATGTAAGTACCTATTGAAACAAATAGTTCAAAATTATTGTGCTTAATTAAATTCTGTTAAATTCCTGTACTGTTGTTTTCGCTATGTGGAGAGGTCCACATAGCGAAAACAACAGTATATGTTAGCACCATTATATTAATAGAAAACGACGATAGGCATTTTGCGAGTTTGTGAGTGGGACGGCAAATTATGGGTTACCTGCTTATGCGCAAGTAGCTACCCCGACAAATAGTTCTCTTAGTTTATTTAATTACAATAATTGCATTCGTCGCTGTACAGGCTTGCCATGCGTTCGGGTGTTTTTTTTTGTTTTAACTAACACACACCACCCCTTCTCTTACACCCTACGTACTTATACATATTTTAGTAGTCGCTTCTTTATTATACACCCGACTAGCTATGCATTCCCGGTGTTCCTGGCATCTGTTTTTTTTTTTACAAATAAAAATATTTTAAGAAGCCGCTTCCATACTTTCACAGCTAAAATTGAACTTTAGGTAAATATGCATCCGAATATCCGATCTCTGGTTATAACTTATAAACTAATAATAATTTGTCAACGTTGTTTTGGTGAAACATTAGTGAACCGGTCCGTCTAATAATAATTGGTCAACGTTGTTTTGGTGAAACATTAGGTACTGGAAGTGTCTGTTGATTTGTATGATCATAAGTTGAATAAGCAAATATAGTCGGTAGAAGATATAAAGATAATATATTTTCGATTACAGGATGCCTCACTCTGCTACCTATCTGGCTAACTCAACAAGGAATATTATACTGTAATACCAATACCAATTTTCATAAACAATTAAAACTTCTCCGTGCACTGTTGTAAGCGTTGCTATAATACCAACTTTAATATTGTTGGCTTTATTAACTTTTACTGCAATACACGAATGTTCCTGTTATTTCACTGTTTTATGGTAAGTGCGGTAATTGTTATCGTGTATTGGTTTATTATTGTTAATTGTGAGGTCAGGCGGTCATGTGGACATGTGTGGTAATGCGCAGGAAAAATAATAGTTTGTTTGGGTTGTAAAATTGTAGTTACAAACATGCGGATGTAATGGCGCGGGGAAATTATGGACTTTGAGTTTGCTACATACCTAAGTAATTATGGATGCGACAGACCGAATATTTCTTTGGCTCACGACCGTTTGAAATCAATTGGAATAGGAGATTGTGCGCAGCTGATCTTAGTCCGTGTTTTATCCAAGCCCTACGCATCTAGCATAGACGTTCGACGAATTAATACGCTACGTTGACGTTCATCTATGCGACCTTTTCCGATATAATGGCCACGGCTATGAAACCCTAGTACAGCGCAAAGCGACGTCAACCAACGCAATATACGAAGGAAACAATAACAAGGGTTTACACAGTGTAAATGTAAATGTCTCATAAATTAATCTGTACTTAGCCCAGATTATCAAATCATACCGGTTTAATAAATGATTGGCCAACCAAATTATCGTAAATGGTCGTCGGTTGCCGGATGTAACTCGAGTAAACTATTCGGAGACGGTTAATACCATAATCACAACGATTCCCATTCAGATTGAGTACCCGAGTATTTGCAATGTTATTTTATGTTATTAGTATACACAATTATGTTCATACCGTCTCGCCTGATATAGTGCCCGAATGAATATTACGGTATGGAATATTTTATTCAAATTAATGCCGAGATTTATTCACTGTTGCGTAAAGGTGAGCTACGTCCTACTGGTCCGAATATCCTTAGTGTGTACGAGTGTGTGTGTGAGTTAGTTACTCTGTGCAGAAGTTAGTCAGAGCTAGCTCTAAGCTCTAACCGCGGGTGGTTGCGAGCCGTGCAGGTTTGTCCACACTGTCGTTCCAAAACACGAACATTGGGTCTACGTCACGATATTGAAACTTGTTTTCGATAGCTATTGCCCTGGATTTATTAATAGGTCATTACTGGGTATGTCAAGTAATGTTGATAGTGACATGATAGCGGATACTACAATCAGGCAAAATGTGCTTGATTTTTGTGCTATGCTTATTGCTTAACCTACCACCGTTTTATTTAATTTTTGAGTGGGAAATTATTCAATTAATTTCTTCCCCTCTGGGCGGAGCGGGAGGGCATGTCTGACTCTTACTCACTAAAACCCACCAGTGTTCCTTCCGTTGCCTGTGTGTTGCCAGAGGTCACGGTATCCCTTTCGGACTTTCCCGCGACCCCGGCAGGCATCGGCCCTAGCGGACCCTTTCAGTTGTGCTGACATCTCTTTGAGGCGCGCGAGGAACACAACGCGCCGACGACCCGGGCCTGGTCTTTTAACCTACCACCTAAGTTCAGATTGTAGAATGCAATAACTATGTTGAGTATTATGTTTGTTAATGTACTTTTTACTGGAAATCTTGATTATCACGTTAATAGGTAGGTCGTTGGAGGGAACTCCTACAAGAATTCTATAACGATTTGTATTGGAACCAGAAAGCATTGTAAACAGATTGGTGATCAGTGTGATCACTGTACGAGTTATAGGTTTGCACAGTAGGATTGTGTTTCCTAATTGTGTAAATTCAGTAGGTACACAGTAATAATAAAACCTACAACTAATCGTAGTAGAGAAGTTGCTTGTTTGTGCACTATTTCTATTTTTGCTTATCGCTGCATTTGTGGGTGTAAGCTCACGCGAACTTGTTTGTACGATTTATATCAGAGCTCGTGGTAGTTGCATAAGTCGTTAGATATTTAATAAGTGCAGAGCATTTTATTTTTTACGGGTTTTTACTGCCGTGATTTCTTCACTGCGGATCCGATTTTCGAAGCAAGACGTCTTGCAACGACTTGGAAATTACTTACGAGTATATGCGATATCATAAATATAATTTCAAAGTCGATCTTGGTTATTTCTGTATAGCGGCAAGGAATACATCGTGAAGAACAGTCGTGAAAATCGGGATTTGCATTGGAATCGCCAACACGAGAAAGAAAGAAAAAGTATTTATACATACAGGAAGATAAGTACACAAACTTAATATTGTGACAAACAGAAAAAATAATATTGTATAAACAATAGTAGTTAATATATTTTTTTTGGATGGGAAATCATCAAATAACTTCTTCCACTCTGGGCGGAGCGGGAGGGTGTGTCAGACTCTTACTGACTAAAACCCACCCGTATTCCTTCCGTTGCCTGTGTTGTGGGGCCTCGGTGACCCATTAGTACCTTCCCGCTACCCCGGCTGGCATCAGCCCTAGTGGAGCCCTAAATTTGTGCAGACGACATCTCTTTGAGGCGCGCGTGGAATACAACGCGCTGTCGACCCGGGCCTGGTCCTTACCGGACGGTGAGCTATCCATTGCTCATCGTCCGCAAGCCCGCGCCTAGGGTGGCCGGAAATCCACCCGGGATTCCCGCCGCCCAGGGCGTCTCCTGCGGCGGCTAGGGGCGAGAGGGCGCGAAATTTGCCTTTCCCTCAACCGTCCCGCCTCCTCCTTCGCGAGCATTACTGCTTCGCAGAAGGAGGTGACGGCTGCCCATGCCCTCTCGCTCCGTACCATGGCCTGAACCAGGGCCGCACGCGAGAGATCTCTGCCGCCGATCGCCTTAATGAGGACACGGCGGTGCTCTGCTCAAACCGGGCAGACCTCCACCGTATGCTCCACCGTGTCCTCCGGGTGATCCACACAGTGGTGACACCCGGGCGTTTCCTCCCGCCTTATCCGACACAGGAACCTCCTGAAGCTGCCGTATCTGGTGAGGACCTGCGTAAGCGGAAGGTGAGGACGCCGTGGCGCCTCTCTAGTAACTCCTCAAAGAGGGGACTTATCGCCGCAATCGTGCTCTGCAGGCTTAACATGACGCTTTCTATTTATACTCTTCTGTAGAATAAAAATCGCTTGTCTACATTTCTCGGTATAAAACTGTCAACGGTCTGTAGACAGTTGATAGTTTTAAAGGAAGAGTAGACAAAAATGAATACATTAATAATTTAATTGATTATCGATGCAGATACAATGATTTTATGTATATTCTAATTTGTAATTGATTTAATTATTTAAAAATTTATAGTTGACTCATTTTTGTATTTTCTAATTTATACATTTTGAAATATTAGTTAAATTTAATTTTAATTTTAATTGATTTCGATGATTTTATGTAAATATATTGTAATTTGTAATGCTTATCTGTCATCATTTGTATTCATTATGTGTTTTGTGTTTAGTTTCTACGGGTGTAATTTACCTGAAATAAATGGATTTATTATTATTATTATTATAAAAATGACGTTTTTGTTTACACTTCAAAACGCTTCTCTACGGTTCTCATGCTAAGCCTGCTAAACTGTCTCTATATAAGAAGTGTGTCTTCGTCAATGTCTTTATCAAAGGCAATACTAGAGCAGAAAAATGTGCCATGCAGTGCTATACTGGCCAGTACTGTTTATTATCATTCCATTTTGAACTTTCAACCGCTCTTCACTAGTGTACAATTTATCTACTTTTCACGCTAAATGGCGCGTGACGTTTAAACGAGGGCTTTGGGGGTCGTCGTCTATTTAGGAGGCGTTTCAATACTCGTAGATCACGGGTCGCATGGACTGGCGGTCGTTCGTTCAGGGGACTGTTTTTAGGGACCCTATTACTGAGGCTTTGTCCGTTTGTCACAGGGGTGTATCTTTTGAACTGTAATGTTTAGACTCTTGAAATGTTCACATAGTATGTACTACTATGGCCGCTATAACAATAAATAATAAAATAAAGGGGTCCCCATACAAAAAATCACGCCTTATTTCCCCGAAGGGGAAACCAGGCGAAACCAACCAAACCAAACCTAAACCCAAATTTCGCCAGTTATGTTTAAGTCCCATCTAATAGGCGAGCCTATTGCCATCAACCGGGCACAAATCCAGACACCGGGCTACTACTGAGAAATTCCAGATAGAAAAACCCAATAACATTTTGCCCGACCCGGGAATCGAAACCAGGACCTCATGCTTAGCAGTAGGGCTTGCGACCACTGGACCAACGAGGCAGAATTTTTTGACTAAAGTAATTAAAACCTTTCTTGTGCAAGTCCGAGTCGCATCTGGCCGCTTTTTACTGTATTACCATGTTTTTGAAACAAATAATTAATTATAAGATATTGAAGTGACACAATATGTTTTGCCATTCACAAATGATTAAATCAAAGAAATAGACAGCAGTATCATTTTTAGTTTGATTATCGCAATACTTAAACGAAATAACTTCAATAAATAACTGTGAACTAAATGTGTTGACATCTACCAAATTTGTTATAGCATAATTATGTGTAAATCACTAGGTCATTGTACGAGTATCATTAACACTATGTACTTTAGTGGTCTGCACCCGCAGTGGACGTTTCAGAGCTGAAATGATGACGATGATTTTATATTTACTATGCGTGGCGAATAGGTTATCACGTTAATTGAAACCACTTATTCTACATTATGTATTTTAAAATTAGTAAATTAAAATCTTTAATAACAAAGAATATTCTAGCCGTGGGATCTTTGATCTATAATAGCTATTGTTTGAAGCGTGGGACCTTTTTCGTTTTAGTATTTAACAACATTACTCTTAATTTGTGATTATTTGGTAACAATACCATAAAGATTGCGTTGAATTGTTGATACCATCGCCCGCGCGTGTCTAGTGCCTTATTACCAAGGGTGGTTTATTTCGTGCTAATGTTTACCTACGCTAATAATTATGTTTGAAAAATTCAGTTTTCTATTTTTAGTAAAATTGTTTATTTTATTACTATAACAGACCGATAACAACTTGTAATAACCGCTGTACTATTTAAAGTGATAATCTAATCGCCAATCTGTATAAATATTGTCAGGAAAGCTATGGCCCTCATTAATAAACATACGTAGATTTGATGTTTGTAAGCAAACCATTAATCACGGTAGTGTGTTCAGTAACAAGTCAGCATTAACATTGTATTATTATAATATTCATAGATTATCTTACAAGGCTGTAAGCACAATTACTTGTCACTCTTACTTATCCCTTCTTTTTTGGGTGGGAAATTATCAAATAACTTCTCCCGCTCTGGGCGGAGCGGGAGGGCGTGTCAGACTCTTACTGACAAAACCCACCCGTGTTCCTTCCGTTGCCTGTGTTGCCAGGGGCCTCGGTATCCCTTTCGGACTTTCCCCCGACCCCGGCAGTACTCTTACGTATCCCTGCGATCCCTGTTCATATTAGGTGAATATTTACCTTCACAGTAATTGTTGAACTAAACAAACACTGATTTAATAAAACTGCCTTAGAACAGGTATTATTTCTGTTGACTGAGATTAATAAAAAAGCTATGTAGTTGGGTAGTAGTTTTGATGTGTGATTTAGAGCGAATTAAGAAGAGTAGTAGAATGTATCGTAGGTCTGAAAATAAGTTTGATGTGAATACCTACTTTAAATTATTATGCTTGATAGAGGTACATAATTATGTTAAAAAGAAAAAAAGAAAGAAAGAAAATACGTTTATTTGCGGTAAACATGACGCAAAGCAGGAACACAAATTCAAAAACTGGACAAGTGTGAGTTGAACTCGCGTGGTGAGGGTTCCGTACAATGATTAAGTTATCTACCATGTTCTTATTCTAAGAACAAACTTAACATTGTAGTTGAAAAGTTCTCCATACATTCCAACTGTTAAAAGTTTATACGCAGATTATTGAGAGATTTACCACCACAGACTTGTTATTTTCAGGGAGGCACTCCGGTATCACCGGATGCCGACCTACCTCTGTCGTGTGGTCGAGGCCTATTTGACGGACAGGGCCGTCATCTACCCCGGTCACCAGGGAGGGTGGAACCGGCAAGAGATGTCGTGCGGTGTCCCACAGGGATCGGTCCTGGGGCCGCATCTGTGGGACATCGGATACGACTGGGTGCTGCGCGCCGACCTCCCTAGCGGCGTCAGCGTAGTGTGCTACGCTGACGACACGTTGGTCCTGGCGCAGGGGAGGTCGCACCAGGCGGCGGCCGAATTAGCGGCACACGGGGTTGCGACAATCGTCGAAAGGATCCGGCAATTGGGACTCGAGGTGGCCCTGCACAAGTCCGAGGCCATGTGTTTTCATGGTCCTCGGAATGCGCCACCGTTGGGGTCCCAAATAACGGTAGGAGGGGTTTCTATCGGCGTCGAGTCGACGATGAAGTACCTGGGACTCGTCCTCGACAGCCGGTGGAACTTCGTGGAGCATTTCCGACGTTTGGCTCCCAAACTGGAGCGGGCGGGCGCTGCATTGAAGCGGCTCCTGCCCAATCTAGGGGGTCCAAACGCCTCCTGCCGGAGGCTCTACGCGGGGGTCGTGCGGTCCATGGCCCTCTACGGGGCACCTGTATGGGCGCGCTCTCTGGCGCTGCGGCCAGCCCGCCGGTTGAGCGCGGCCCAAAGGGTCATGGCCATCCGGATGGTCCGAGGATACCGCACGGTCTCCTGTGAGGCAGCGAGCCTCCTTGCCGGATTGCCGCCATGGGATCTGGAGGCAAAAGTCCTCGCGCACCTATGGGAGTGGCGCGAGGAGGCGAAACGCCGGGGCGTAAGCCCGCTGCCGCGAGAAATCGCGGCACAGCGGACGGAGCTCCGGCGGGATCTCATGGCGTCATGGAAAGTACGGTTGTTGCAACCCAGTGCTGGGCACGCCACGATTGCGGCGATAAGTCCCCTCTTTGAGGAGTGGCTGAAGAAGCGCCACGGCGTCCTCACCTTCCGCGTGACGCAGGTCCTCACCGGACACGGCAGCTTCGGGAGGTTCCTGTGTCGGATAAGGCGGGAGGAAACGTCCGGGTGTCACCACTGTGTGGATCGCCTGGAGGACACGGTGGAGCATACGGTGGAGGTCTGCCCGGCTTGGGCAGAGCACCGCCGTGTCCTCGTGGAGGCGATCGGCGGCAGAGACCTCTCGCGTCCGGCCCTGGTTCAGGCCACGGTACGGAGCGAGAGGGCATGGGCAGCCGTCACCTCCTTCTGCGAAGCAGTAATGCTTGCAAAGGAGGAGGCGGGACGGTTGAGGGAAAGGCAAGTTTCGCGCCCTCTCGCCCCTAGCCGCCGCAGGAGACGCCCAGGGCGTCGGGAATCCCGGGCGGATTTCCGGCCACCGTAGGCGCGGGCTTGCGGACGGTGAGCAATGGGTAGCTCACCGTCCGGTAAGGACCAGGCCCGGGTCGACGGCACGTCGTATTCCACGCGCGCCTCAAAGAGATGTCGTCAGCACAAAAGTAGGGGTCCACTAGGGCCGATGCCTGCCGGGGTCGCGGGAAGGTACTTATGGGTCACCGAGGCCCCCGCAACACAGGCAACAGGAAGGAATACGGGTGGGTTTTAGTCAGTAAGAGTCTGACACACCCTCCCGCTCCGCCCAGAGCGGGAGAAGTTATTTGATGATTTCAAACCCTAAAAAAAAAAAAGACTTGTTATTTTAACACCATAGACTTCTTATAGGTTCTATCTATAAGTAAAGAACTATTTTCTGTATTTTTTTCAAAATGTTAGCCTTAGTAGTTTCGGAGATAAGAGGGAATGGTCAATTTTCATCTATTTTATTAAGTAGATTTTAAAACGTTTATTTTAAAATTATAAAAAAAATACATTTGAGACCTTCATAACAAGCCCTTTCATTTGATGTGTCGCACGGTACAGTTTCCACAACTTTTTTTTAATTTTGCCCCCTAAAGTGACCCTCATATTCAAGATTCATTTATTTACGTTACATCTCCGTGTTTGGGTCACAGAAATTCATATGCGTACCAAATTTCAACTTAATCGGTCCAGTAGATTCTTAGCAAATTGGCTGTGACAGACGGACAGACAGACGCACGAGTGATCCTATAACGGTTCCGTTTTTCCTTTTGAGGTAAACAGGACAAGTTGGGGCAAAATATGCGTCACATGCACGCAAAATGGGCATCGTTCAGCATAATGCTGCGACCCTATGCGAGACAGAGCGTCAGCACTGGTTTTCAGCGACAGCATGCACATGTAGACGTGTATGTGTCAGATTAATTTAATAGAGAAGATATTTCTTTTTGTATAATAAAAAAAAGATTAATTTTCTTTTCTTTTTAAATTAATCTGAAACACATACATAACATTTGATCAAGCATAAAACGTTAATAAAATAAGTTCCCCAGAGGGTCAATTTATACACCAATTACCTGGGCAGATAACTTCGGTCGGGCTTCAGAGCCAATTGCGTTAGCGAAGGATTTAACGACCATAGCCGAGCTGGATGATTGTAATAAAAATAAAAGTTGTCTCTATATAGCACGTTGGATTGCCGCCCGATGCCGAGTTCTCTAGTTTTAACTGCCAAATAAAGTGTATATGAGCCCAACAGTTACTGGAGGTTACTTTGATACTGGCTACTTTATTTATAGATTTAAGGTAGATAATAATAGTAGATTAGGTTTTATATAGAAAGCAGATCTCCTGGATACAGCGCGTATAATGAGAAGGTTCCTCTCTCTGCAATCCTGACCAAGATGTGGCCGTTACCATTTTATAGGATCCGTTTGCGTAATATTAAGTTTTAAAGTGCTAATTTTTGTTAGAGTCAAGTGTCCCCCCCTGCCAGCTAACTGCTTGTTTATGGAGAAAAAAATCATGGCAGTAGTGCATATAATGAAATTAAAAGAAAAACTATCACAGCTAAGTAGGCTTTACAAGTTAACGAGTAATAGTCGACCAACTTAAAGTTGCGGTTGGAGAATTGATCGTGACGTATATCGATGTATGGGAGAACATGTTTTTCAACTACAATACATTGTTTGTTTTTGGAATAAATTCATCCCAAGTAATCCCAACTACGGAACCCTTCAGTGTGGGTGGGGTGTCCGACACGCACTTGGCCAGTTTTTTACATTTTGAGGTTAATTTCTGTCGCTGCTCAGTTGCTTATTACCAAGGTAAGATGTCAGATGTTACCCAACATATGCAACTATTGTAAGGCTCACTCGTTCTTTTGTAAAAAAAAAAAATTACAAATAGCTTGTGTAATAGAAGTTTAGAAAACGAAACAGATTAGCAATATGCCTCACAAATCATTCTAAGACATGTAATATAAACTCTATTACAAAGCAAAATAACCCTTGAATGTGTATATATCACACACTCAAGATGTACCCGAGGGTTGAAGTGTGATTCTGATAGGATAAAGTGGGATTCTTCAGCGATCCCTTTAGCCGTAGGTACGATAGCAAATATACACATATAAAACTCTTTTATTGTCAGCTGTCGAAAACATGGAGAAATCAGTAACTTGCGTGCATTGTTTCTAAAGATAAAGGCGCTTAATATGATTAATAATATCATTGTATTTCTGTTAAAACGTTTGAAGTTAAAGTTAATAAATGCCGTTTAATTATAATGGTTCTAATTGCAAGTGAGTTGTTGTGCAAATAACTGAGGATGACTTTGGGATTTTTTAATAGAACAATTGTTTGAAGAAGGTAGTTTTGCATTGATTTAATTGATCCAGTGTTCATCGGCTAGGCTGTTGAGATTTGGGATCGGAGTTAGAAGTCTCTTGTAAAGCAGTATTTTTGGGATTTTCTACTAGATATTTCCAAGCAAGGTCTTGGAGTTTGAGATGGGTTCGGTTAAAGACAACTGGTGGTTCAACTTACTATAAATGTTCATTTAAAACTATACCTGCGAGAGCAAAAAGTCTCTCCTTAAAATCTTACGTGCTAAACTGGTAGCCTGCCGCTTATTAATCACTATTTCACAAGCGATTTGGCTTCATTAAAGAAAATTCAAACGCTATGCTTGACATAAGAGCTACCGAGGCTGATGGCAGATAGTAGTGCACGAACCAGCCATTATCTAGATCAAAGACAGCTCTTTAAAGCTTTAAAATCCTTTGTGGGACCGCACAAGACCTTGGTAATGAATTAATGTGTTTCAATCCGTGTGTCTGGAGAAAAATGGTTTATTTTACAGAGGATTTTTATTGGGTCTTTTAATTGGTATTTAGCAGTCTCTGTAAGTTGAATTACGATAGTTTTTGAAAAGTATTGGAAAATTACCATCATCGTGTTGTCAGTTTAAGTTGCAAAAAATCTCTTACAAAGAAAATGAAGATCAATATCTTAAAGAAAGCAAAAAGCTCAGGTAGGCCATTTACACATACGAACATTAAAAACCGGCCAAGTGCGTGTCGGACCAAGCACAGTGAAGGGTAGTTGGGATGAATATATCCCAGAAAAAACTTAACATTGTACTTGAAAAACATGTTCTCCCATACATCGATATAAGTCACGGTCAATTCTTCAACTGCAAATGTAAGTTGGTCGACTATTACTTGTAAAGCCTACTTAGCTGTGATAGTTTTCCTTTTAATCTCGTTATATATACTACTGCCATGATTTTTTCACATATCCAAAAATCCATTTAACTGGCAGGGCACTTGAGGCACTTGATTCTAACAAAAAATAGCGCTTTAAAGCTTAATATTACACAAACGGATACCTGAATCGAAAAATAGTTTTCACAGACCTGCAATATTTTTGAACGGCCTATCTAAAGATATACATGGGATAGACGAGAAAAAAAATATCATCCCCACTTTACGTGCATGGGATTTATTTTTTACCACTGTCTGCGTGATTAATATAATATAATATAATACCAAGAGTCTGAGCTAAGCCGGGGACAAACAGACATACAGACGGATATGGCGAAACAATGAGGGTCCTCCTTGCTGACTACGGAACCCTAAAAATGAAAGAGAATGAGCGTCATTCAAATGAATATTTTTAGGAACGTTAAAAGGGCTAAAAGGTCGGTTATGCAAACAGCACATGACTGACACAATGAAAGACCTGAACCAAATAATTTTAATTTGGGAACACGTTTACCTTGTGGTTTTTTATTAGGGCCGAAAAAATATTAATGAAAAAGGTTATTTTGTACAAAAAGAGCTATCGTTTATCATGTTATGTTTCTATCAATGCCGACGGGTAAATGTTGCAGGGCGGTTAAAATGACCTGTGAGAACCGTTTACAATCTTTTAACTGAATGTTTAATACAGAAGTAACAACCTTGTTTGTTGAAGAATTTTGTTTTTTAGACGTTTTTTCATCACTTTTTTTTCACTCTTTCGGTCCTAACTGGGTCAACGGCATTTGTTTTAGGATAATGTAATTGCTAATACGAAGAAAAAGTGAGGTTTTCGAGTACTGTTACGTAAATTATTCGAAGGTTTCGAATGAGTTATGTTTGGTTAAATCTTTGAATAATTATTATGAATGCGAAAGTGAGTTTTTTTGTTTATTACGCTTTCACGCTATAACGGCTTAACGGATTTGGGTGAAATTTGGCACATGGATAGACCTGCTTTTTGAGCTGCTTGCTCTGCTAAGCCTTGTGATAAAACCGTAAAACTTGACATTTTAATTATTATGCAAAATCATCAATATATACAATTATAAATACATATTGAAATTGATGAATATTATAAACAAAATTACGTGAATATGTACCTTGAAAAGTATTATATTACTTTAATTATTGTGAACGTGAGCACTATGTGGGTCATTTTTATTTATTTATTTTTGTTTTTTTTTTTCTCAGATAGTTTTAATGATAGTCTGGCATTTTGAGTACTTTATGCGGCCTACACAAATGTCCTTTCCTTGGTATTGTTCGTTGAGTATTTGAGCTCCTTTAGTTTTGAGTTAAGCTACACGATTACTGACAAATGCTTGCACTGACTGGACAGGTCCACTTAAATTTGTGTGGTTCTTTCCTCAAAAGACCATTTCAGACATGGATCTACATGGTCCTCACATGATCTGACCAAGATTATGTCTGGACTATAAAAGAGACTTTGACCCTTGAGTTTGTTTCGCCATTTCTTCTCAGGGGTAGTCAGATAGGAAAAGTCGACTCCATGTAGCTTATTTTTTATTATTTTTTTAATATGACGTGTAAAAGTGATTCTGATGTCCTATTTACAGATTAAACAATTTCATTTCATTTCGCCATGACCTGGATTAGGACATAGAATACTAGAATACTTTTTATCCCGATATTCCCACGGGATCGAGACTTACGCGGGTGAAACCGCGGGGCGCAGCTAATATTATAAAGAGGTTAAATTTGTGAGTTTTTATGTTGGGAGGTGCGAAGGTTCCGTTTTTTTTCGATTTTTTTTCACTAATGGGAAGCTACAGTATTGCCGACTGTCATAGAATATTTTATGTTAAAACAAAAAAAAAAAATCATGCGGGCGAAGACGCGGGCAGAAGCTATTAAATATAAACTACATTAAATTGTTGGTATCAAGTTTTATACACAAACGGAATACAAAAATGTCCATCATAAATAAATAAGCTTTGATATAATTATAATTTAACCTTTCAGGTTGGAAAATCACTGAATATGATACGTGTAATTAAAGCTTCAGCTAAAAATAAAGAGCACAAACACGCTGTCTATTTTTTTTTTAATTCTGTTGTTAAAAGGTTCCTTATATGTTGGTAAGAATATTTTTAACAAGCGAATCAAGTGAAGCCCTTTGTAGGAGAGAACTTTTTATAAGAGGTATGTAATCCCAAGCAAACAATACAACAGTTCTTTGCACTTGTTTCATGATTATTATTAATAATAATAACTATAAATCATTTATTTGCATAAAACATGGTATAAAATATATTATTATGGTATTGAATATATTATATAGATAATTTTAATATGTTTTATGTATGTATGTATGTATTTATTGTATATATGTAAATGGTACACCATAATGGACTACCTGCAGTATTTTCTCTTTTTCGTCTTTAATCCACCCAAAGGTTGTTTTTAAAAGATCGCTTTTAGCGATAAGTTCGCCCATTGTCTCACCCTAAGTAAAATTTCTACATTTATATCTGTAATTTTTATGGTATACATAATAAAGAGTATTCCATTCTATTCTATTCTATTGTCGCTGGCATAGCTTATAGCATTAGTGTGGCGTTGACAAAATTTAGTTTAGACATAACTAAAACGAAAGATGATAAATTTAGACAAAGACAGGCTGACAGGTGCACTTTAGCATAAAACTCAGCAAATCCAACAATGATAGACGTTGAACAACGTTTAACTAAGCGAATCGAAACTTGTCTTTCAAAAGTTGTGACATTTAACCGAACTTACTGGGAAATCTCCGACAAAGTTATATAAAAGCAGACTACTTAAAAATGTGACGTTTCGCTTAAAAAACGTGTTCATAATTTATCAGAAACGTTCATCGCCCAACTGACTAGATGAAATGAAGGTAAAACTCTGAGCTTTTAATCCTTCAAAGAGGAAGCAGGCGTGGTGACACGAGTATACATTTTAGAATAAACTAATGATAAAAACTAAAAATGAAATACTGGAGACTAATGAATAATTTGAGTCAGAACTTGAAAACAAAATCAAAAAACTAAGCCAGCACTCACGCGTAGTCCTAATCCCGTAGCACAATGCGCTACGGCGTAGCTCACATTGTGCTACGATAACGTGATCTCTACGCCTGATGCATTTTGGTTTTCGGCAGTTCTTATTGATAATTAATTTTTGTAAGTTGTGACGTTTAAAGTACCTTTTATGTGCTTATTTGAAATAAATGTTTGACTTGGACTTTGACTTTGATAAAATCAACTATGTAATATACAAATTCCTTCAGTAGTGCACTTTTTTACCACACCATCAATCTGTCAATGCCATTAATGTTTCGTTGGTCAACCATATCTTCATAATGATCGTGCTGTTGATTAATGAATGCGTTTTGGCATGCGGTTTTCGGTCAGCAAGACCATAAAATAATACAGTAATAGTCTGATTAAGATTTTGAAAACTTTAAACATTTTAAAGAAAAACATTTTTGTTTTTTAAAACTTTCTCATTGTCGAAAACAATATTTTGCAAATGATTGAATTTACGTAATATATATTTAATTTTCTCGTTAAAATAAAAATAGTTCACAAAATATTCAAGGTCAAGTCATGGTTCATGCAAAAACGTCGAAGTGGGCAAACGCCTTGCTACCGTCCTTCAAGGGCCCCGCGAGATTCGAATCGCAAATTGGGCACGAACTTTATAAGGCTTTACCGGGTTAATTGCCCAATTGCTGTAAGCTTTAAACGCTTTTTATAATATGCCATTTATTGCGCTGACATTTAAACCCTAACGAAATGTATTATAAATACAGTGTCCCATAGTAGCGTACATAGATAGCGGAAGTAGGATACCAAAGCCTTAAAGTAAGCCTCTTAAGTTCACCCACTAACAAAGCCTGAAGGACCATTGTCTGTTTTAAAAGAACTGTGTGAAATTCAAGCCTTTTTGTACCGTTAGCGCCAGGACTGATGAGGAGTTTCAAGGGGTTGCCTATATGTATTTGTTTCCTATAGGTAGCTTACCTAAACATGAGTCCGAAAATGAGTCCTATATGAGTCCCTTTGAAACTTAAAACTAACGTCGCATTCCGTTTTGAAAAACCATTTAAGGCATTTCCGTTACAATTTCATAAATACTGTTTGGAAACACCAAAGAGAGTGTAGTTTAGTAACTTCTAGGAATGTACGTACTTACTTCCTCCTACACCACCGACAATCTTTTTAAATGGTAATAGGATTGGACACATAAATCAATGGTAAGACCTGCTGTCTTGTATGGATCAGAATATTGGGCTACAAAAGGGATGAATGAAAGGCCCACACAAAACTCCTTTTAGCATTCTCATCTCAGCTGCATGCATTGCCTTTCATTTATCCCTTTTGTGGCCCAACATTTTAATCCATAAAAGACCTAACTCTAAATATCTAAAATATATTAAAGGTCTAACCATTGTTTTATATATCTTCCCCTGAAGTTTAAGGGGAATGAGGGAGTCGCAGATTGTTTCCGTGACCTGCTGCCATTTCAATCATCCAGTGTTAGCATTTCACCATCGCTTTGCACGAGTGAACTGAGATACCGAAAGTCAGAAAAGACTGGAAGAAGCGCGCCATCAAGCGTTATGGCTCCAGAACTGGTGAGACCGCCGAAATCGCAGAACATATATTTCGTTTTGGTTCTGCATTTTGCAGCCAACATTCTATAATACGAAGCAGATTGAGTTTATACAATGCAAAGATAGTCTTACAATCTTCAGCATTTTCAAATGTTAATCAATTGGTTGTGGTTGTGGAGCAAGATCAGCATTGAGCCACGCAATTATCTATCAGGGATCTATCAGGGATGTAATCCCCCAGCTTATAATATACCTGCCTGCATAGTGTGCGTTTTATACAAGATTTGAATTTCGTCCAAGATTTGAGTTAAAGTATGTGACCACATGAAAGATGAATCTACTTTAGCCAGTCTGAAACCAGGTTGAACTAATAGGTCCCTATTTCTAGTACTATAATTATGTCTTTCGCCTCTTTTACAAAAAAGCTGTAAGCTCTTTTTTTCTTACGTACATGATGTTTTCATAGACATATTAACAAGGTACTGTCTTGATGTTAATATCCTTAAACAATTTGCTTAGAAAATCGCGTCTGCGGAGATTATAATAATATATGGCCCTGAAAGCTCTTTCCTGCAAAATAAAAATAGAATCGATGTCTGCAGCCCATAACCAAAGTAAAATACCGTAAGACAGTAGACTATGAAAGTAACTAAAATAGACTAGCCTCGCGGTATCCACATCAGTAAATTGGCGATTTTTTCTGACAGCTTATACTGGTGAACTTAGCCGTCCTGCAAGAGATGTTACATGAGGACCCCATTGTAGCCTTCAGTCGAGCGTGATCCCCAGGAAAACAGTTTTATCGACGAATTCTAGTTTTTCTTGATTCAATACTATCATAAACACAACTTTTGACATTTGGTAAAGAAAATCTTATGCACTTAGTTTTTTTTCCATTTAATACAAAATTTTTAGCAGGGAACCAATTTTGGACCTGCAGTAGAGCGTTATTTACGTCATCGAAATTTGTAGCTCCTCTATCTACATTAAAAATTAAGGCAGTATCGTCAACAAATAACACCATTTGTGGTTGATTACTCGTATTTAATAAAGGGAGTACATAATTAATATACACTAAAAAGCGGAAAGGACCCAATATCGAGGACCCAACATCCTGGAATACCCATTTTCACTTTTAAACCGAGAGTCTTTGATCAAGTTTAAAGAGTAAGGTTTCGTGATCGACGTAATCAAATGTCTTGTAGAGAACACAAAAGATTCCTATGGCGTCTTGGGCCTCTTCCCACACGTTAAAAATGTGTCTTATTAAGGTTACACCAGCGTTGGTCGTACTACGTCGTTTGGTGAAACCATACTGTTGATCTTGAAGGATTTTATTTGTGTTAAAATTATTGAGCATTTCATTAAACATTACTTTTTCAAACACCTTGCTGAAAACCGGCAACACGGATACGAGTCTATAATTATTGGTGTCTCTACTGTCTTCGGATTTGAAAAGTGGTATTATCTTACTGTATTTCATTAAATCCGAGAAGACCTTGATCCACACACAAATTAAATATTAAGACTAAGTACGGCGCTACAGTTTCAATTATGGAGGACAGACTTTAATGGACATTGCCCAAAGATCTTTGGACAATTTGATCTTGATTTGCTTAAAAGCTTTTATTACTATGGGGTTAATATGCTTAAAATTAAATTCAATCGGGCAGGGTGAAACGTTCACCATTACTGAATCAAAAGCGAGCGACGGCGAGGAATTTATTAAGGTTTCAGTAGTTTTAAGTGGGATACCGGTAAAGAAATTTACAGATTTCCAAATGAGACCACATGACGTCTCCAGCGTGTAATCAGAATTATGTTTTTTGTTCCTATTCGTTTCATTATTGATAATTTTCCAAACCGTTTTTATTTTATTGTCTGCTGATTTAACCTTTAGCTGACTTACAAGTGTTCTTAAAAGTTCTAGACTAAGCAGTACTTATTAAAAGTTTTCGCGTTTATATAAATAAGACTTAAGGCCATACAGCTCGAAAAGTATTTGTCTACTTTTTCCTGAGTCCTTTAGTTGCTCAGTCACTAAATAAAACCCTAGAGCTGATAGTTTTAGTGTTATTCTTCAAATAATTATTAAACGGGGTTTGGACTACCGAAAGTAACTGTTTATACGTATAAAATATCAACATTGTTCATTGTAAGGTCCCTTACAAATTAAAGTGCTATTAAATTTATTTAAATTAACAGATGTTATTGGTCTGAATTGTATCTGCACTTTTTGTATTGTTATATTGAACTCAAAAGTTACGGTTTGACCGTTGTGATCAGAAGGGAGATAATTAGTGATGGATTTATCTAAATAGTCGCAGCGACAAAAACATTATCAATATATGTAGCAGTAGTCGTAGTTATTCCGTTTGATTCTACAAATACAATGACAAATTAAATGATTTAAACAAATTTAATAATCTACTGGTATTTAAATTATTTTCTAAAATATTAATGTTAAAGTCACCACAGATAATTACCGATGTATTCCCTGTTGCAAGTTTTGCCAAAACATCTTCCATAACAGACTCAAATATAGAGTAGTTTTGATAACTTGTGGGTCTGTAAACGCACACTATAACATGCTTATCTAACTCATCACAAGACAGTTCAATGCTACGAGTATGTTTAACCGATAGTTCAACTATGTTTTTACGAGTTTTTGATTGAATACATTACATTACATACAATACATTTTAATTAAGATTAGTAAACCACCACGCAGGAATGATTTTCGGTTAAAACAACTGGCCACACTATAATTCTCATAGTTAATTAACATTTCATATTTTTTTAACCAATGCTCAGTTAAACAAATAATGTCAAACAATTGTTTGGAAGAAAAACTTGAATATTTTTTAGCCCCTATTCTACAGTTAACTATGATAGTGCTATAAAATACCTTTTCGTTATTAAGTTTACCAATACTGTTAGTGGTGTTTTTTTTCTATTCGTGTAGAACTGAGAGCATGTACTAACAATTAATTTATAGGTAGGTATACTGCCGGAGTAATTTACCTTTTAATGTATTATACGTAGTTAAACTTTAGCCCCCTTATTAACAAACGCAGAATAAAGTTAATCTTCGAATAATCTATGGTAAATTTGAATGTTGATTGTTAACGGGGTAGGAGATTTTTGTGTGTAGAATCACAGAAAATAAACAGTGCTTTTGCACAATTCACTGTTCTCAGAATTTACGCGAAAAACTTCCTTCCTGCATTTGATTTGAAACAAAACTAAGAATAACTTGTATTTGTATTTCCTTGTTTTGAACACAAACGTACTTTGTGGAATACCCAAGACGCAGAGAACATTCGGTTTTGTTTATTCTTGCGACTTTTGTGTGTAAGTTAAAATATTTTTTTCAAAACATGAGTATACACTCACATGGCATGCAAGATGTTACATTAAATTCTATCACAGTCATGTTTTGCCTCAACGGCGTACAAATATAAATAAGTAAACATCAAATCATTATAAATGTATCCATTATACAAAGCGATTAACAATACAAATTAAAAAAAAAAGAGCTAAAAAAATCCCTACAGCATAGTGTCATCAATTCATCATAGAATTGTATATTAAATTTTTTCAATTTAATGTGAAAGTAATTAGGAATTAAATCTAGATATTTCACACAAGTCAGATTAATTTATCAGTCAGAAATTCGTCAGTGCTATAATAAACTTTCTCTAACAGAAGGCGCTGTAACCTACTTCTTATTCTTCTGTTGTATGTTCACTCCAATATCTTGGCAACGTATTACAAAGAACTAGCGCCATTCAGAATATACATACTTTTCCGCAACAGTGTTGTATTGCCCCAAAAAATTACTCCGTATCTTAATTTAGAGGGCACTAACGCGCGTCAACGTTTAACATCAGGGTAATTTGTACAGACCATATTATGTGGAGTTACATTTTTTTTAACGCTTTTTAACCTAATTTACTATCTCTAATTACTCCAAGAAATTTGGTTGTGTCAACTTTGTCTATGTACATTAACATTTGTAATGGTTGATCTTTGGGAAAAATACATAATATTCGTTTTTTAAGATGTATTTTAAGATTGTTGTTTTCCAACCATTTTATCATAGATTCTATAGAATTCTTAATGTCAGCATCGTACGTGTCTCTATTTTTACAAGCCACTGTAATGGTACTATCATCGGCGAAAAGTGTCATTGGGTGGTCGATACGATTGGGTAGGTCATTAATATATAGTATAAAAAATAGTGGGCTTACGACAGTACCTTGTGGTACGCCAAATTTAACAACACGCTCTTTTGAATTATTAATTACTTTATGTTTAGTGCCAAACAAGTCAGTCTGCTGTTGCATTGTGCTCCTGATCATTCAGTCAAGACGTAAGTACTTTTGTAACTCGTTATTATACGTCAGGATTTTTGATTATTGTTGGAAACTTTGTTTTCTTTTCAATTGTGCATTGGCATTTGAATAAACAGTTGAAATTGGTAGAATGTAGGTATAATGTTATGGTAGGAAACTATATCACGAGCGTTGCTACACTTCATAGAGTTATTTACATTATCAACGTGCCAGGTTAAATCCTACATGATCACTTTGATCAATTCGAGAAGCGCTATGAAAGATATTAAAAAATTCGATAGCTTTCGGGCGAACTGCGATTTCAGTGGTAACAAACTTATCGGGCTTTCATATTCCATTGATAGTGCCTATTCACAAGGCTTTGTTAGCCTGCTTCAACGTTCAACGAAGAGACTGCTTCATTTTATGCCAGAGTAAGAGCTTTTAAACAAGTATCTACTAGTAGGTACCCATACCATATTCAACAGCTAAAACATCATCCTTTTGGGTAGATCATGCTACCTCTACTCTATTTACTCAAATATATGATATTTCGTAACTTCCCTTAGATGTAAATTATTATTATTGCATTAACGTTATTGCTCAAAGGCAAACTTCAAACCCCTTTCGTGAACTAAATTCATGTAACGCAGGCAGACTACTCGATTAGTTTGTCAAGTCGAATATGGATTCCATTATCTCTTACGCTTCCATACTAGTGGTTTACTAAGAAATGCATACATATGCCGTGCCGTTGCAAGGGGTAATTTGAATAATACACACATAAGTACAGTCAGTATAATGGATTGTTTGACAAATTGATTAGGTATCTTCTTTAATTGTCCGTAGGTATACCTATATAACCCTGCTCCCACACAGAGGAGGCTTGTGTCTCAGTAGTGGGAACATTATAGGCTGAAATATACCTATGTAAAATATCACAATTGTCATTCTTTACCAGCCGTAGAAAAGGCTTTAAAACGAAACAAAAAACGTGGTAGGTACCTATGGCATTGTCCTTAACTCCAAATACATTTCCCTGACTGTACAATAGGTACAAAATACTGGTTCCTTTCAGTACTTGTACTTGTACTCCTATTATAGGTCTGTTCAGCGTTCATTGTTTTATTCCGTTTCAAAAGTAGATTGGGTGCCGAAAGCCAAATACCTGGTACGGGGTTACCCCTTTTTTCACAGGAAGTTACTCGTACATTCACAGCCGGTTCTGAACTTACCTGAAACAAAAAATACATAGTGTTAGGAACGGTAACAAGCGGTAACTAGCAGTAGCGAAGTTTCGAGTATGTACTGTTTCGTGTGCGCGTAACAATGAAGTACAATTTTTTTTCTGTAGACTTTAACCTTGTTTGCGTGTGAAAATTACCTACATTTTCAAACTGCTAAATTAAACACGATTTACGAAATTTCACATAAATAATAACATGATGTAATAATACTGTTTTCATTATTACCGCCACCAGTTTACAAATGACTAAATGATTACGTAGAATATTAGGCAAGGCTTTGTTTATGTCCATTCTAAGAAATACTGTCTTAAACATACCTAAGATTAAATTAACTTTGTGCACCATAATCAGTCTGCGAGCGAACTTTGCTCAGCATGGGGGTTCTCTATCGATCGCTGAAGGAAATTAAAGACGCGAGGACAAATATATCCAGTTTCGCTATGTTTTTATTATAGTGGGTATTCAAACTCAAACTGAAAGCATTTATTTCAATTACACCAATTACAGGCACTGTTGAATTGGCAAGGAGTCGGTCAGTCAGAAAGATGAAGCCCATTCCAAAACGAAGTAGGTTTGGAGTAGAACGGGCAAGAAACTCCATAGATCGTCTTGATTCATTATATGACCACATCAAAACTCATTCATTTCTCATTCAATTGGCAATCATTTTAATTTAGAAAAATCGAAGTTGAACAGCCAATTAAATGAGACCTTATTTGAAGAGCATCGCGAGCGTCCAATTGGTCGAGCACACTTCAGATAAAGTGACAACTTGTGCCAATAAATCCAATTTGCGAGATGCTAGATTTTATCTGTCTTTCACGTATTATTTCTCTTGTTTTTGTTTGAAATTTTAACAATAAATTAATACGATTACCATTGCGATAGGTTCATGATTGCTCTTCTGTCTTTGTGCCTATAACGAATTTCCATTACAAATGGAAGCCAGGAAATTACCAACGATACGAAATGCAGGGCAAATAGTAGAAAACCACTAACGACCTAATTATTAATAGTACCTAAGTGGAATCGATAAATGTTTCACAGATAACAACTGACTATGCTTCACAAATGCAGGACTAAGCCTTATTTTACTAGGCCAGCATTAGTGCTCAACTAAATCATTTTAAAGAAATTGAAAATAATTTGGCTTACTAGTTAAGCCAAAATATTTGCTGCCTTCAAATGGGAGAAAACCGTTATGCAGTACGCACTGTTTTCTGTATTCAATGTTAAACTTTTCTAAACAAAATCTGCTTTTTTTCTCTACTAGATATGCCAACATCTACTTACTTGATAATAGGCAAGGAATGTCTGTAATCTAACACCGTAAACATTTTGGTCGCTTTTTTTTAGAAGCCGTGACGCTGCTTTTATTAAGCTCTGCCAGCGAGTCAAAGACCGTTGTCGTAGTTTATTTATTATCAACTTTTGTTTGAAGTCTGAGTACCTACCTACCTAATAAAACAATATTTAGGTACCTATTACTCACGTTGAAGAATATGAGATGCAATTTATGAAAAATATAAATGGAGTGGGTTGGTTTCCAGATATGACGCGTCAAAATACTTTCAGGAAAGTCATGATCCGTAGAAATTATGCTTACCGTAGTATTTACTTCGTAAATAAATTCAGTGATGTCATGTAAGAATAGTTTTAGGAAAGAAATAAGTTGTAGAAATGTTACTTCGAAAAGAAAATACAGGTCAGACGGACTGCCGTCATTACGCGAGACGCTTTTAAGAACTCAACAAGTCAAGTCATAGCACCACATTTTTGTCGCTCTATCATCTACTATGTTCACACATGTTACGTACACGCGTTTACATCGTAAAGGGGTTACGGTGTGACACATCTCACCCTCAGGATCGGTAGGCTTTAGAGAATTAATATATACGTCGGGAGATAAACACTGCGATGGGAACGTGTTTTATATTGATATATTGTCCCCGGACCGAGAAGTTCGACACGCAATTTTGGTACATCAATTTATAGTTTTTGTCCATTGAGACTGAGAGACCGAAGGATAGTTTACAGGAACTTAGCATCAGAAATAGTTGTGCCAATCAACGTCAATAAATTATCCAGGTAAATTAGAAGGTGCGTACCGAGAGCTGTCTTATATGATAGGCAACTGTACCTGCGTTATAACAAAACACATTAATGTTTTATTTACAAGTTCACATACCGTCAAATGTTTCCGTCATTATGTTTGAGGAAATTAAGATACTTAATACTTACGGTTTATCAGATCTTATGTAAGAGCGGCGGTCCCGAAAGAGGAAATCACTTTGATGTTTATTTATGTGCGAGGACAAGGCCTGTGTAGTTAAAATATATTATCAGCAAAGTGGAATGTAGTGTGTGTACTTACGGAGGTAGGTAATAATTTTGGAAAACACGCATTTCTGGTCACAAATTATTGTAAAATATATACATATATATAAATGATGTGATAAGGTAACGGTGTGTTTTAAAAGAAGATCACGTCGGTGTGCGTGTACTACGCACACCATTGTGTATGACCAGATGTATGAACGTAAACGGAGCAAAAGGCGTTCTATAGTTTCTGCCCCCATGGGAAGAAGACGTGAGTTTATGTATGTATTTGTAATACATAATATATAGTATGAATTACGCCAATTTATAAAAAAAAAAATCTGTAATATCAGGTTGTATGACATCACAAAGAATAAACTTTCAGTGTTATTAGAAAACAATACAATATTATTAATTCTTGCGTTAAGGAATAAGTTATCATAAGTAAGCTTAACGGGAGAGGTGGCGTTCAGACGGCTAAGCTCAGGTTTTTACTGTTGTTTTTATATGAAGAAAAGGAATATTATCCCAGTACCTGGTGAATTAGCCACTGCTGAGTGGGACGTAAACAAATATAGTGCAACGCACATCATACTTAAAGTAGACGTTTTAGATACTAGAGATAAATCTTATCTAATGTGGGGTGAGGCAGGGGGGTTTGAGCTCTCCCTCCATTTTTTACTTCTACATCAATGGGCTGATCGAGGCGCTCAGCGAGTAACATATAGGTTGTCACATAGACAGCTTCTGTTTTAATAACATGAGCTACGCGGACGATATGGTGCTGCTGAGCGCCTCGGTCTGCGGACTTTGAAGACTGATGAGTAACTGTGAGGACTTTGCAGCTAATCACGGACTGAAATATAATGTAAAAAAAACCGGCCAAGTGCGTGTCGGACCACGCACAAGGTTCTATAAGTCGTTAACTTGTAAAGCCTACTTAGCCGTGATAGTTTTCCTTTCAATTTCATTATACGAGTATGTACTAATGCCATGAATTTTTTCACATCTCCATAAACAAGCATTTAGCCGGCAGGGGGGGGGGGGGACACTTGGCTCTAACAAAAAATTGCACTTTAATGCTTAATATTACGCAAGTGGACCGTTGAATCGAAAAGTGGTGTTCACAAACCTGCAATATTTTTAAACGGCCTATCCAACGATACCCTCGCCATACTTGTAGGGTAGACGAGAAAAAAATATCATCCCCACAAAGGAGGTACGCCAAAAAAATATTTTTTTCAAGATTTTATTTTAGCACTGTCGGCGTGATTAAAATGTATACTTATGCCAAATTACAGCTTTCTAGTACTAAGCTTCTCTGAGCTACAGTGGGGTCAGACAGACAGACGGACATGGCGAAACTATACGGGTTCCTTGTTTACTACGGAACCCTAAAAAGAGTCAGTGTATGGTTTTCCAGGGTGGGCCGAGAAAAGTAATAGAAATGCCACCAATTAAACTGAATGGCTCACCTTTAGAAAGGCTAGACGAGTTTAAATACTTAGGCCATTTAGTAACACCTAGCCTGAAAGATGATGTGGATATTGAACGAGAGCGGAAAGCGTTGTCGGTCAGAGCGTTGTCACCAGAGGGACATGGTGGTACGTACGTTTGCTCGGTGGTCAACTGAAGTTAAAATAACTCGTTTTAGAGCCTAATTTACCACATTGTACGTGTACACATGCAGTTTGTGGACGAACTACACGCATAACTCGTGCCCTTCGTGTCCCGTTTAACAACGCGTTCAGGATGATGTTGGCTATTGCAGCGCATGGACAATGTTTGCTGAAGCCCACGTTGATTGTTTCTACGCAACAATGCGCAAGCGAAGCACTTCGCTGGTGCGACGAGTGCGGGGGAGCGCCAACAGGATACTGGCGGCGCTAGCGGAAAGGCTTCATTTCCATCGTGACTCACTGTTGTAAGCGACACGTAGCACGGTCGCAATTATAAATGTAATTTTAATTTATGACGAACAATTTATTTTAATTAAATGAAACGTATCATAATTATTTTAATTGTATTGTAATTGTATGTAATTAATTATAATTAACGTGACTGTGTGTGCTCCTACTATTTCTATTATGAGTCTATGTAACTTGAATTAAATGATTTGAATTTGGATGTATCTTAAAATTATTCCTTCATTCCCATAAATACGTAATGATTAGAAAAATGTTATCTTAATATTATTCGTTCTGCCCCATAAATACATAATGATTAAAAATATGTTATCTTAATATTATTCGATCATTCCCATAAATATAGCAAAAGCTCTCATAAAATGTTCCAGCAAAAAATTACCATTCTCTTCAGTTTCCTTATTTGCCTTCCGTCCGGTTTTGTATTGTTTTAATTATTCCCCTACTTTTGTAGCAGTAGTGTTGTATAAACAAACGGATGCTGGCTCTCGCCCAGCTCAGAATTAGCATAGTAGGTAAAGATTTTTGAGAAAATGTTGCTGTTTGTACCCTTTTTGGAAAGAATGGACGACTACTTCCTGTCTAAATAATAATCGAAAAGGCAATTGAATGATTTCGGTCACCAACAACATCATATTTTATTTAAAACAAGTACTTGTATTCTGTTTTCCCATCGGGGAATACAGGCTTGATATGTTTGTGTTGTCTATATCCTGATCTTTTTATCATATAATACTTTTCAACCTTTCCGAATTCTAAGCAAGTAATAATGTCAAACAACAATAAAAGGCATTTTAAAATAGTGAGTAAAATTAATATATTCAGCGGCGTCAAGAAAGTGTTTCTGCCTCGCATATTAAATTATAATTTCTGCGCCGTTATTTGAACTCGGCCGTCGCCGGGTTATTTAAGAAGATTATGTACACCTAAGTGAGTCACCTCTGCCTGACGTTTACTTCCTGAAAATCTTCGTGATAAATAGCATTTAAAATGAGGCTTAAACAATCTTGACTGTTAAAAGTTGAAGCAACCCTTGAACAAAGGCGCGCAGGGCGTGTTATGATGAACGATAGTCGTTTCGAGAAATTCGCCATTTGTTTAGTCAGATTTATCGCGCCATCTTATTGTTCTGATAAATGTAGGGAACTAAGCAGATTATAAGAGAAATCGGAG
Organism: Atethmia centrago; assembly: GCA_905333075.3. Taxonomy (NCBI): domain Eukaryota; kingdom Metazoa; phylum Arthropoda; class Insecta; order Lepidoptera; family Noctuidae; genus Atethmia; species Atethmia centrago. The sequence continues at coordinate 19,121,080 of HG995374.1, read as the reverse complement.
AATCGATTATCCGAGTGTTAGTCCGCTTATGCATTATATATCTGTTGCTTTATCAGTTCCAAAAATAACTTAGTTAAATGATGATATAAAACTGATTGAAGGATTTTGTTATCGTGTCACGTGAGACAACATTAACTAAGAATGGTTTTAAATCATTTTGTACGTAAAGTCGTTGTTTTTGAACTCTTATATACCTACGATCATAAAAATGTTACAAATTGACAAGGTATCCGCGGACTTATTTTAAAACGATTTATTAACATAAATCGTTTTTAGGACCACGGTTTTGATAGGTCTGAATTCCTCTTGATCCAATGAGTGATGATGGTGAGATGTACTTACTCGTAAGTAAAATATTAAAAATCGTACTCTACCCAATGAGCACTACAAACGATAATTAATTACTGTACTAATGATTTCCTATTCGAAATAATGAGCAGGCTCTTTGAACATGTTTGTTAAGATTTGACATGTGGGTTTTCCGATGACCAATGACGAGTACCTACCAAACTTATTATGATAATAGAATTATTATTTGATAAGTTGGTATTTCCAGGCATTGTTTTGTTTTAATAGTAATGCCATATCATAGTTTTATAAGGAATGATGTGTAGTAATAGAAAAAGTGGGTTTTATACATAAGACGTGCGAGAAAATTACAGTACAAGGTATTTACATGCCCAAAATGTGCTCTTTGCTCTCTGACACCTATGTCTAATTAATATTCTAAAGAAAGACACACAGTTACTCTTTTGCTGATTGTAATAACATGTTGTCTCTAAAGCCAGACTACACGTACCTACGTGTAGTCTGGCTTTAGAAACAACATGTACCGTGCACACGGATTGTCCGCGCTACGATTGGCACGTGCTGCTTTGTGAACCAATCAAAATGTTAAACGTGGTTCCCATTTCACGTAGGTATAGCCTATGTGTGTACGTGCAGTGTATACCCGCTTATTATAGTCTAGGGAATTACAAGGAAAACGGAACCATTTATCAATCACTTAGTTTGATGGCACTGGGAGAACATAAATGAAACTTCATCATAACGTTACCACTGCATTCCCTGAAGAGTTAGGTAGCGGTGTACAGTACATTTTATTTGTTATGTTTAGGTCCCATGTTATAGGGGGTACGCTTGTTGCCATTAACCGGGCACAAAATTCGAACTCTGGGCTGCTACTGAGAAATTCCTGATGGTAAAAATAACACTTTGCTCGATCTGTGAATCGAACCCCGGGACCTTCAGCAGTTAAGCTTGCAACCACATGACTAATGAGACATTCAGATTATAGATAATGTTTCTGTTTTAAATTACCATTTATTCTACGATTACCGATCATAGAAACAAAATTAATAGGACCTCAATCTAATTGAGCTTCGTAATTCTAATATTTTTGTAATATTCGAATTACGAAGCTCAATTAGATTGAATCGAAATTGATGACCCATAAAAGATACTTCTGAATTGGTCAATTGAAACGAATCTGCACCCTAATTGCGTAATACAGTTTGAATCACAATCGGAGAATTTTGAAGCATATTGCTAATCCATTGCATCATAGGTTTAAAAAAATTGTTGCTCAACAACGTAAATAATGCAATGGTCGTGGGTGAACTGTCAAAATTAAACCAATTGCGATCAATTGTAATTTTATGTGTGTTACGCAACTGCCCCTCTGGTGTGGTTACTCGTTTGTTAAATACGATTGTATTTAACAGAAGAGAGTACAACTTTGTGCCCTTTGGCGTCGAGACCCTCGGTCCGCTCTTTCCGCAAATAACTTATGCGCACTGGTGGGGTCCCAGTGCGCATAAGTTATTTGCGGAAACGTCTAGTTGATGTAACTGGTGATCGAAAAGCTGGCGGCTTTCTCGCGCAACGCATCAGCATTGCAATTCAGCGAGGAAATGCCGCCAGCATTCTCGGTACAATGCCTCAAAGGCCTTTTTTAGGTTTAACTTAGTTTTAATTTAATTTAGTTAATGTACCATCTTGTAATTTGATTATGTAAATATTCAATAAATATACAGAAGAGTAATCATTGATATTGAGTATTAATTTATTGAGATCGGAAAGCAACATATTTTCTGCTTATCGCGTATTTCACTGAACACGAAATGTTCATTAATTGAAACAACTACGGGGCTTGAGGTCTTTACATTTAATGCGTAATTTTTATCTCTTAATTAATTAGGTCTTTAAATTATTATCGGTCTCGAGAGAATGGGTGGTAAATAGTGCCTACACAAACATATAGGTATGTTATTTGATTTTCTCTTCATCAATGTCCTTTGACACCAAAATTAAATTGTAACGAAAGAGATGAACGAACTTTGGCTGGCAACACGAAAATGAGTTTTTCGGGTTTGAAATGTTTTTACCAATATATACAATTATGTGTCTATCCATAACGTGTAATTTAAGGAAGGTCTGTTTATGCCTAAAAGCTCATTTCAACCCATAATATTATCTTAGTGCGTTTTATGTAAATTATTATAACAGTACGTTCTAGACACGTTCAAGTTTCGTTGTTATGTAAAACTATTTTGCATAAAGTCTCTTGGAACTTAGCGGTGCAGTGTAGGGTTATGTAAGTTACAATAACGTACTATGTGGACTAATTGCATACATTAACATGTTATTACGATAAGCAGACGATCGCGGTTCGCTGCCAGCGCGGCGTAAAACAGCGGCCATGTAATTATACTGTTTCTTCGTATAATTCGCTATGAAATGATTACATATTCCGTGTAGTCTATTCTAGCTGATATAAAATACACCTACAAAGCCGATATTATGAGCTTCAGGTACCTACCCACCGAACTAACTAGCAACGAAAAACGTGCGACGAGCGATTAGTCGCTGATATGCGTATGTACTTGCCAAGCGTGAGTATTTCGAGTGTTCTGCCTGCCAAGCAAGCATCAACGAGCATCTATTTTTCTTTTTAGGGTGCGTAGTAAACAAGGAACCCAGTTTATAGTTTCGCCATGTCCGTCTGTCTGTCTGTCTGTCTATCCTCGCTGTAGCTCAGAGACACTTAATAGTACCAGAAAACTGTAGTTTGGTGTACGTATACATATTAATCACGCCGAAAAACTGCTAAAATAAAATCTTGAAAAACATTTTATTTTAGGGTACCTCCCTTGCACGTAATGTGGGGATGATATTTTTTTCTCGTCTACCCCATGGTGGGGTATCGTTGGATAGGCCGTTCAAAAATATTGCGGCTCTGTCAACACCACTTTTCGATTCAAGGAACCCCCTGTCAGCTAGATGGTTGTAGATCTGAAAAAAATCATGGTAGTAGTATGTAGGTACTACTGCCATGAATTTAGCTAAGTGGGCTTTACAAGTTAACGAGTAATAGTCGACCAACTTAAATTTGCCGTTGAAGAATTGATTGTGGCTTACATCGATGTATGGGAGAACATGTTTTTCAACTACAATGTTAAGGTTGTTTTTGGTATAAATTCATACCGACTTCCCAACTACGGAACCCTTCATTGTACGTGGTCCGACACGCACTTGGCCGGTTTTTGATAGCTTTTCGTATCGAGTACTCGCCGGCGGCGCTCGCCCGACAAGAATATTGTATTACAACATTATAAACCAATCACTAGTATCATCCCTTATTTTTTTCGAGACAAAATATGTATCATTATCGACAGTCCGGTTAAAGAAAAAATGTGGGTATTGTGTACGAAATAATCAGTGAATTTGGATGACCATTTTGGCCTTGTTACCTTTGTAGAGTTTTCCAGGTATCGGCTCGTCTCGAACATTCTATCGAACATGGACATTTCGGACGGGTTTTATTAGCGACGTTCCTTTTACTACCTATATGTTACGATTGATTTGAGATCTTATGAAACCATAGTTCCGATGTACAGTATTTTTTTTTTACGTAATAGGAAGAAAACAGGGCCTCAGTCAATGATGTAATAGGTAAAAAGATGCACATAGGTTACCTACATAACATTCGATCTTCAAAAACGGCACAATGTTAAATTGTAGATGACTCGTGGAAGTAGGACGGCATATCGTAATTATCGGGAGCTAAAAAAGACAAATCGAAGAAGTTTTCCAAATTTTCCCACTTACAGACCGCGTATAACCATTGTACATAGTGCATAATCAGCCTATAGTGTTCCCACTGCTGGAACACGGGCCTCCTCTCTGTTAGAAGGAGAGGGCGTGAGTAATCAACCACGCGAACCCAGTGCGGGTTGGTACATATCACATGTCTTCGAATTTTTGGTTTTAAGACATGCTGGTTTCCTCACGATGTTTTCCTTTACCGTTTTGAGAGCAGTGGTGATAAAATAATTTACACAAAGTAAAGCGCCCGTCTGGGTTCGAACCTACGACCTACAACTCGTAAGTCGCGGCCGTACCACTGGGCCACCACTGCTCTCACTTGGCCATAGCGATAATGATAAATCATCATGTTGCATGTTACACCTAGTTTTTGTACGTACATCACCTAACTAAAATATTCATGAACCGCTATCTCCTATGAGCATCTATGATGTGAAATTATAGTCATATTCTGGACTGGTTGCAAGCTTCACTGCAGTCCGCTGGTAGATTGTCTGTTCTGCGATGAGCCTTGTCAGTTAAGTATCTATACCCTACTGCTGATGCCTTTGAATATGTCTATGTACATCTATGTATTAATATGCCTTTGTATATCGCTGACTGTTCACAGTGAACAGATTATTTCGTACACAATACCCACATTTTTGCTTTAACCGGACTGTCGATAATGATACATATTTTGTCTCAAAAAAATAAGGGATGATACTAGTGATTGATTTATAATGTTGTAATACAATATTCTTGTTGGGCGTAGCAAGTTGCTACATCGCGCTACGGCGTAGAGGGGGAGTTTGTAACCGTAGAATGTTGAAATAAAAGACATGGAAAAAATTGGAAAACTTTAGCTTTGTTACTTAGGTAGAGAATATTAGTAGTGTTTATATAAATACCTTTATTTTATGTTTAATACCTTTTGTCTGCAGCTAGAACTAAAGGAATATTTCTCGTGGGTACACTTTCTGCTTATCTAAAGGCAAAATATAGACTTTTATATCCACTTGAGAACGTGACCTTTTAACTTTTATATCCATTATATCAACGTGATTATCCCCCATTCAGCAGCGTTAACGTCCATATTCTACATTTATTACACACAGATTTTTCTCAGACTTAATAAGCTGACATTTCATTAACACATTTGGTGTCTGAGCATGGCACCCATCGATGATTTCTAAATTGACTTAATTTCGATGGCCGAAGAAAATTGGCTAGCACATGTAGTCCTGGATTTACGAGGCATTCTCTAAAACATTTTACTGGCCGCTTCTGTATTTCCCTCAAGGGTGTTATTATGCATTACTTATGTCAAAATTTAATCTACCTCATCGTTATTGCTAATTAGCCGTGGACACTCTGTAAAATTGCGCCGCTTAGGTTATGAGATTAATTATTGCGCATCTGATTTTAGGCATACAAGAATATTTTAATTAAGTTACCAGCTAACACAAAATTTATTTGCCAAATAGTGCTCAATTGGACCTAATTGGTTTGAATTTAATAGCGCAAATATCTAAGCTCTTTGAATGCGAAATGAGCTTGCACTGGGCCTATTCAAATTCTATGATATGAATGCAGTGTAATAAAAGCTGTGACCTAATAATCTTTACGGTTGGTTTAATGATGGATATTATTCACAAAATAACGACATTTTCAGTAAACTAAATGATGTTGAATATTATCTAGACGTTGTACTATAAACTGTGCAGTGTACATTAATACGATATGTTCGGATCGTTTGAACTCATAAAAGTCCGCTTTCATCTAGCCAAGAGCTAAAATAGTTGAGTATAACCCTGGATTTACAGATTTACAGAAGGAAATGATGTTGCTTTGTTTCAGAATAAACGATAAACACAAAACATGAGATTTTAAAGATTTATACCATTGACATTTAGTACACGCCATTTGAGTTTGTGAATTTCTTATTTATTTCGTCTTGACGGCAATATTAAGTTAAGCAATTTTGTTCTTCCTGAAATAAGGTAAATGGATTATATTTAAGAAATTCTATACGGTTTTTTAGTAAATTCATTGATACGCAACCAATTTGTATAAATTATAAGTTGGTGTGTATTATATATATATTAATGGTTACAGTTATACAGGATGGATTTTTGAGATGGGACAGTAAGACACCTTAACCACTGCAGCTACAGGAAAACGATTTTAGGAGACTGTCCGTAACTTTTTGAGACATTTTGATCTGCATTCACAGATTTTGAATAAAACTTACAAAAAAAAGGATAGTTTTCACGAAAACCTTTACCTACCTACCTAACTAACCTAGGATGGGTAAATGGGTAGTTCATAAAAATGAACAACCCATTTACCCACCCTACCCTTCCTGCCCCATCTAAAAAATCCACCGTCTATAGAATCTATGTTGACAAAACTCATTCGGCACACTAGTTACAATTTAAACCGACCCAATCAAACAAGAGAGTCTAAATCATAAATTCTAGCAATTAAGCTTTCAAATCCAGTGCGAAAATCCTCGCTGTTCAAACCAAAATCATTTGCGGAGTTAGGATGAGATGTGTAAAATAAACGGTAATATCTATAGATTTTTTTATTCAGCGCTACTCCGTACTCAATTTTGTGAACCTTGAACCTTTCTGTGAGCATGACGGCTAATATTTATTTATAAATTTACGAGTTCCTTCCAAAGGCTCTTGAGGTTGTTATAAATGTGCATGTATCAGCAACATTTGGTCCAAGCCAACTCATCCCTAAATTTTGTTGCGATCGATCTGAAGGTTAAAGTCGAGCTCCATTTTTATCAAGTTCAGTGGACCAATTGGTCCATTGCCAGAGGTCTGCACAGCTAGGTCAATGAAGTAAATATATGTTTACAGTACAATAAAAACTCGCAACTCTATTGCCCACATCTGGCAAAACATACCCTCATGAAATAGCCCTCATAAAACTTCAAACGATTATAATTAAAGTAGGCAACAACTCATATTTATAATACTGAAACGCTAAATATAGTAATATCGAGGTAGATGAAGGTAGCACAGTTTCTACGTCAATCTAGGCTATGTTTTGGCTCTTAAACGGCAGGCAGGGCTAGTCAAACAGCGACTTGTAACGGTACCGCCGCGCCGCGGGCGCTTTGTGTAGTTCGTGTGCTTACCCAAGGTACAATCACCAGGGCATCATGTTACCCCAAAGTGTAAAATTTTCTCATTCGATTTTGAACTTAACCATCAACATTTTAAAGTTTAAAATCATTTGGAGATATTTGACAGTTTTTGGTGACTTTATGTGCTCGTGACTGTACAAATTCTGTCTAGAAGGGTAGAAATAGGTTTTTATTTTATGGATATATGGTATAAGGTACATATAATCTGATTTTGCGAAGATGTGATTATAGGGTAAACCTACTCAGAATTATGTTTTCCGTGAAGTTACATAAGCAATTTTCTACGTATAAAATAGTATCGACACTGGCTGTTTGACTGACAGCCTAAAGTTTGGTCCTTTACGGATTAATGAAGCACTAAGAAAGGATTTTTAAGAACTCAACTTTAGGGCTTGTATGCGAACGTGTCGCGGGCTACAAGCTTGTATGAATGAACATCCGCATACACATGTAAATAACCCATGTCATTATCCCATAAATCTCTCAAGATTCTTCGAAAATCATTAGTCACTATGTATTCTTATTTCTTATTGTACACATCAAACACAAATATGTACATCGATATAATTTAGGGACACAATACGTACAAAGTGGAGATTAACCCAATATTGGGTTTTCTTACACCAGAAAGGGATAGAGATTGGCAATGAGAACAGAAATGAAGTGTGTGTGTGTGTGTAACTGTGTGAAATTCTAAGAAAATCAAGCCCTCTAAAATGGTGCCTCCACCTTCATATGCTTGCACAGATTACACAGCATCCCGCGGCGTGTGGCGCGGTGAAGCAAACGCTATACCCTATTCAGGAGCGTCGATCGTTTAGTGAATGAGTCGCCTCTAGCTTTGAGCAAAATCAAAAATCAAAATATTTTTATTTCACATAAATCTACATGGACACTTATGAAACGTCAGAAGCTAGGTGCATGGTTCCAATTGGTCGTTTCCTATGGAGAAGAGACAGCAAGAAACTCCACGGTTAGTATTTTAAAAATAATTGGCTTTTAATGTTTTCAAATTACATGTGTTAGTAGGTATGGGAGGACAGTGTAGGCCTGTCGAAAAGTACCAGGTACTTAACAAAAAAGAAAAAAAAAAGAAAAGGTCTACAAAATATCTAGTCTATTAAAGTCAAAGTCAAAACACCTACAACGTTCTCACATTCACTAGGTACACAAGAATCTATGTAAAATATTAATAAAATAATAAAAATAAAAACCTATTTAAACCAATGGCATTTGGTTTGCCATTGCAACAAGTCTGAATTAATATCTCGTCCACAAAAGCAATACTAATATGCCAATAAAATCACTACAAAACCACTAGCCGTGTTGAACATACAGTTATGAAGAGTTTCAGCCAGGTTTATACCCACAAACAATTTGTGATACTTGTTTTCATAAACATCTTGTGTATAAAACATGTATCATACATGCATTGACGTTGTTTCAGACATGTTATTAACTATTTTGTACAGCTTTTTGACATTTTCGGAAATTTAGTTAGTTAGTCTTTACAACTTATTTTGTGTGTAAACGATAAATGAAAAGAGAAGACATAAAGAAAACATGTTTTATTGTAAAACGGTCCTTGGTGTAAAACGCGGGGTAAGTCAACGTTTCCCCCGAAATCTGCGTACACAGAATCGCTCTACTGGGTGGTACGGTAAAGGGAGCGTTGTAAAATATTCAGGAGCATCGGTCGTTCAGCGAATGAGTAGACTCCGGCGCCAGCTTTGACTAATATGTACCGCGTTATCTCCGCCATGCCGACGATTACTACCGCGTTTAAAAATGCAGCTGCAATTTAATCGTAGTTAACTATAACATAGATTCATTAGACGTCAAAAGTTTGTATTATCAATTTTATAAAAAAATTGTTAATAGCTCCGACGTTTTTTAAGTTGCGCCCTATCTTCTACCTAAGAATTAAATCAACCCAACTGTGTCAATCCATAGAAATAAAAATTGCCGCATGTATTTTTGAATGATTTGACTTGAGAACGGCTCGACCGATTTGGCAGTTTTTTTTTTTGTTGTATTCGTAGTTGTCAGGACAAGGTGAGTATGAAAGTTTATTTTGGATAATCTACCGCAGATGTCGAAAATTTGGATGTTATTTTTGTATCTAGAAAATCTCAGTAAAAAGACTGACAGATGACGCTCAGCCTAAACCACTGGAGATAGAAACATGACATTCCCCCGGGCGACACCAGGCACAAACAGCTATTCAATTATATTACTGTATCGACAAAAAAGAAAGAAAACTAAAGATAACGTTATTACAAACACCTTGTAATTGAACCACACAAAAAAATATTTTTATTTTTATTTCCTTGTAACAGGAAATTAAACCCTGTTCCCGATTACCTACTACAAAAAGCCTTCAATCAGCCTAGTCATTGAAAGTTCATTGCCTTAGGAACGAAAACTTTTAATCTGTGAAAAACTAGGGGTCGACTTTCATTCTAAATTAGAATTTAGATTGAAAAATCTGGTGTTGTAATCCGGCTTGTCTAATTAATGTTAGGACGTTCTCTACAAAAACATCCCAAGTCGAATAACATAGTGAACGAAAGGGTGATCCAATTCGAGGTTTCTATAATGGCAACACTGTAATTTTGACAGCTGCTAGTAATGGCGCGTATTTCAAACGTAAAATGTTAGTTTGTAACAATACATTTTATCGTTGCTCAACGCGTTAAATTTGGTCAGTTGTTGTGTTTGCGTTAAATGTTTTGCGTGAAATTTTCAGAGGTTACATCGTGCGATTTAACGCCGTTGGATTTTTTTTGTGGGGTTTTCTTAACCTGTTAAGCCCCGCGCGACAGCGATTTGGAGTCAAACAATAGAAAATCAATTGTGTATCATTAGCTGTCCTTGACCAATTAAGAGTCGTGTCTATACCAACACACTTGTAACGTTAGAGCACCTAAAAATCCGCCAAGTTATTGCCGAGATAACCCACGAAATTTGCGCAAATCATCGCAAATTACCTCGAAAGAATCAACTCTACTCGCGACGAAACCTATTCGATTTCCGACTATTGAATTATATTCACTTTGTGAGGTTCTCGCAATAAGACAGCTGTTCGTACTACAAACAGTGCTCAAGAAAAACCACCTCTTGCTTTACGACCCTCAGTACCTTACTAAAAAGTAACGCTCTGATAGAATCTGCAAGACTGAGCTCTGCAGGTTTACGTTGGTTGGTCGCCACTTTAACTACGTTAGCTCTAAGCTATATAATAATATAAATAGGAGAATCAAAATCTACCCATTAACAAGAAATTTACTGACAAAAAAATAACAGACTGGCTCAATTCCATGTTCTATGATGCAACTAAGCAACTTGTACCATCATAAATATACTCTCAAACTAGCATCCTCTCATAATTGACTAATTGCACATCTTACACACACTCACACACTCACAAACACTCTCACCCTCACTTCCACTCTAGATCATTACATACAAACTTTTTAGTGAATTTTTCTTTTGTAATTCTTAGTTTATTATAAGACTTCCTTAAATATGTGAAAGTCTGGATCAAATATCTTCCATGTATGTTCTGTTGGGCGTTGATAGCAGCGCCACGGTATTTTACTTTTGCAGTTATCTTCAAACTCAATTGTAATAAATAAACTGCTGCAGAAGGTCCAAAGGCGGCCATTTGCCTGACATAATTTGCCATAATTAATGAATAACACTAAATATTCGATAAAAGAAAAAATAATTAAGATATTGTTACATTTTGTATATAAAAAAATAATAATAAGGAACCTCGAATTAGATCACCTCATAAACAATCAATAAGAAAACGCTTCGCGTTTCATTAAACTGTAATGAAATGCGTTTAACTAAACTTTCTATTGTAAAGCACTGGTATATCTAAGCCAACCTTTGTGGAGAGAGAAATAAAAAAATATTATTATAAACACGTTTATTTTTAATTACAACCATTCCAAAAATGTTTCAGTTCAACCAATACATAAGGTAAATACATAACGTGACAGGCTGTGATGATGATGCAGGCATTTCTTTTTCTAGTGTAAATGCTATAGATGCTATCATCGGAAAAACAATAAATACAATTAATAAACGGATAAATCGCACCTTATGAGTTTACGAGTAGATACGATAATTATGAAAAAACAGACGACTTTCTTACATGAAACCATTTTGAACAACGTCATACGTAATTTTGTGCTTCGTGTAGGTAAGTACCTACATTGTGTAGCCTACTTCGCTATACACTTGTAAACAGAAATTATAATTTATCCAACATTTTGTTATGAAGTATGCTGTCCATCACGACCTTTTCACTTTTTTTTTTTGGTTTTTGTAGGGCATCTCGTAGCTGACCTTGAGAGGTCGTGAATACTTAACCGGACAATCTTGTGGCTGACTTAAGCTAACTTAAAGCCTCCAGCCTGGGGCGAATTTCTTAAGTTACTAAGCGTCTGCACGCTAATCTTTTACACAGCTTTTAGCTTGATTTACCAACTTTTTGTATTTTTTGATAATCCTTTGTGTTCGAAATCCTGTTGAGATATGTCGGTAGTTTTCCATAGTGCTGCCTTTACAAAGGCCTTAAGTAAAAGACGGACAAACTCAGGGTTTCTACAGGAAACGAGATCCTTGTAAAGTTATTTGCTTAATACTCCGACACAGTACCCCAATTTTCTTTCAAGATAAGTAACAATATTATATATTATTATATATTCATTTATTCTAGCTAGGGACAGCACGAATTACTGGGGAGCTGCTGGGGAGTTTGTTCACTTCTTCCCAGTTATAGGAAGTGGTGAACGGTGGGCGGTTTGGGGGAAAGTCTTATGTAATTTTGACGTTTGGAAAGTGGTGATTCTCAGCCTAGTTTGAAAAAATGAAATTTGATATTGAATTATCTTGAATAATATTTCCAAAAGTCTTCTTACAAACGCCATTACCGGCTTTCGGAAACAAACAATAGGTTTTGAGCTCCTGTCAGCTACAATAGAGTGAACTGAGCTAATTAATATTAGGTGCATTAATTAGCTCAAAGGAGAGGCACAAAGGGAGGTTGTGAAGCCCGCTTTTGAACTGATGGAGAGCTTATCCAGTCTATGTACACCGCACGTAGTTACGTTATGAAATGGTTCGCAGCGCACCTTATTGAGAATTTAAATGCTTTCAATACAAATTAAATACAAAGTTTTGCTGTGATTTTGTTGGAGCGAAAGCAATCCCGATGTTTCATTTACATACCAAAGTATTTGGACAAGGAATTAATGGATTGGAAAAAGGATTTCTGTCAGCTTTCCAGAATATTGTAATGTGCAGATTTTTCAATATTTGCATAGCTAGTTACTAAGCGACAGAGATAGTTTTGTATAAGTATGATTGAAAACTCCAAACCCAGCAGGTACATTCCAAATGTAAGATTCTGAAAGACGGTGTCTTTCAGCATCTTACATTTGTTCGTCCATTGTGTCAAGACGCACAGATCGGTACAAGATGTTTTAATTTAAAAGTTGGAATCATTCTTGGCACACTTTATAATGTGGAAAACAAACGAAACGACGACATGTGTGCGATTGTGCAATGGGTACGCCGTATAATTTATGAAAACAAATTGTTGAACTGGTGCAGCCATGCACAAACTGTTGTGGGATTTAGAATTTTAATTCTATGAACGTAAAGTTCAGAGTGGAATGTAAGTGTATGGAGTTTAGAACTGCAGTTGCAGTTTTTAAAATGTCGCTTTAAATCATTCTGGGTTTTTTATTTGTATTATATATGTTGCTTTTATGACTTCCGCTGTTTATTTTGAGTTTTGGTCGTATTTTAAGCTTTTGCTCATACGACTGATCTACCTATAAGTGTGTCCTTTCATTTTAGGTCAAATTTCATATTCAAAAGAAGAGTCCAGTATTTAAAATAAGAGTTAAAGAACACTCTTTCCACTTCGTCATAGTTGCGTCTGTATTTATTATTTGAAATTACTCTGTATTTTTTTAATATTCTAGTGATATTTATTTTAGAAGTATGTATGTAGGTACGTATGTTAGTATATTCCCATATCCCAGCTCTTCTTGAGCCGACTGGCATTGTCAGAGATGATGGCAAAAGACCTGATGGTGTGTCTTTGGTCCCGTGGAGTTTGGGACGGATGCTTGTGTGGGACGCTACCTGTGTAGACACACTGGCACCGTCCCACCTCCAACGGACTACTTCTAAAGCGGGTGCAGCGGCAGAAAATGCCGAAAATCTGAAAGTTATTAAATATGGAGGCCTTGGCAGAGAGTACAACTTTGTGCCCTTTGGCGTCGAGACCCTCGGTCCGTGGGGTCCCAGTGCGCATAAGTTATTTGCGGAAATCGCGAAACGTCTAGTTGATGTAACTGGTGACCGAAAAGCTGGCGGCTTTCTCGCGCAACGCATCAGCATTGCAATTCAGCGAGGAAATGCCGCCAGCATCCTCGGTACAATGCCCCGAGGGCCTTTTTTAAGCCTAACTTAGTTTTAATTTAATTTAATTATTGTTAATAATCATCTTGTAATTTGGTTATGTAAATAAATGATATTACCCATATTATTTGTTTTGTAAATCGTTTCGATTTTATGTATTCTATTTTCATTAACACATGGTGTCTTCATCTCTTTATCTACTTTCTTATCGCAGGTATGCTGGAAGAAATTTCTTTAGAAATAAGCTTCACCTTTGTCCGTATTTTTCTCTTCTGTTCTTCTTTTCTGTTTATTTATGTGTGTACATTAATGGTTAAATAAATAAAATAGGTACTTATTGAGAACATAGTAACTTTTCATCCACATACGTAATTGAAGCCTGATATGTGTTGTCACCAAAATATTTTATTTAAAATAATGGCAATGAAAGCATTTACAAACGATGACGCTCTTTTTTTTTAAGCGACACTCAAAGATTGAACCAACAGTAAACAAAACAAAGTAATGTACCTATTCCCTCTTCTATTATACTTGCAAATCAAATCGTTTCCTTTGCAAATACTAAAGGATTATAAATATTTAATATCAAATTGCCACCTTGAATCCTAGGATGGACATAATTGAATCGAAAACAAAATTCTCATAAATATGCACATAATTCATATTTTTCAGAAAAACTGCGTATGTAGATGGTGGACGAGTATAAAGCACTTACAAGGCCTGTCTGTCAAGGGCAGGTTTTAGATCAGTGTAAACTATGTTGGCTCTTTTCAGTTCCAATATTATAGGTTGTCTTAAAGAAATCGTAAAAAACCTTTAAAAATCTCCTTTCGCCTCAGAAACTAAAGTTGTTTACTTAAAGAATTATTTACTTTGTGGGACATCATTATCACACTTTGTATCAGTCGGATATTGTGAGAAAAGTGCTCATTATTTCGCTCGCTTTGTAAACTTCAAGAGGCAGTATTGGGAAAATATGATCCTTTTCAAGGAATCCATTCACAAAAGATTATACCTAGGATCCCATTCTTAAGTATACGACCCTACAATGTCATGGCCTTTATATTTGTAGCCAGATCAGTCGCCAGGTCAACCGTTTAAAAAAATAGTTATCATACAGTTTATTTTATAACATCAACATCATCAACTAATGATAAGGTTTTGAACAAAACAATTAATTTATCCATTTACTTTATATTCATTGTAATAAAGGGTAAAAATGGAAGAATAGTATTTCACCATCTCGTAATTCTGTTAATTGAATTGCGTTTCCCCCAAAATACGTTTTGTAAATACGTTTATCTGGTTCTTAACCGGCGATATTCTCCCTCCTATATCACTGTCTCCATGTGGTCGAACGAAACAAATGTATCTCGTATGTTTCTCGCATTTTCTCTGTCTCTCGAATGTCGAACTTCGTAAAATAACTGTATGAGATTTTCCATTGATGTACCATCTTGCTAGATATCAGAACTCTCTGTAATACTTATGAACGGTTTTATTGGTCTTATCGTTGCAAGAAAAGCTATCATTTTCCATGTCAAGCAATGTCTTATCCGGTTTATAGATAGGTAAGAGCAGATTGAATGGTGTATGTAAATTGTTCCTAATAGTGATGTCCACTTTCGCATGGGATAACATACTTAATGGTTTACTAGCTATTGCCTGCTGCGTGGATGTCGGAAAATATCCTACAGGAGCTTACTATCGTGATAAAAAGTATAGTGTATTAATCCAAGTTACAAACTATCTATGTGCCAAATTTCATCCAAGTCTGTAGAGGCGTTTTTGCACCAATCCCGAAACATACATCCAGACAAACAGACACACGGACAAAAAATCTAAAAACTATACTTTCGGTATCAGACTTGTTCCCACACCTCGTAGCAATAACTTTTTTTCAAAAATATTCAGAGTACAGTTTTGAATTGAGATAGATAATTAATTGTACACCAAATGTGTGTAAAACATGAAAACTCTACTTGCCCCTTGGGAGGAAACAAGTGCATGTAGTGTAGCCAATACACAGATTGCGTCTACCATCATGTTTCGGTGATCGGTCAGCTTGTTCATGACGTCACGTGACGTCACGCTGAAGCTGAAACACCAACAACACGATTGCGACAGTGTTAACAATAGTTATGTAAATATACTAGGCTTCGGTCGGCGTTATCATAGTAGAGACAGCCAGTTCACTCCCCGACACCTTTTAACTGCCATATTTTTGCTTCAATTGCATTTTCGATGCACATGCCAAAAATTTAGTTTATGTGTGGTGTTATTTGTCCCTCTATTGATTAACAATAACGGCTTTATTTCAGTACTGTAGTAAATATAGGTATACCTTATTTTTTTGGTTGGGAAATCATCAAATAACTTCTCCTGCTCTGGGTGGAGCGGGAGGGTGTGTCAGACTCTTACTGACTAAAACCCACCCGTATTCCTTCCGTTGCCTGTGTTGCGGGGGCCTCAGTGACCCATTAGTACCTTCCCGCGACAAATATAGGTATACCTGTAATCTACCTAATGAAATTTAGGAACACAAAACATGTATACACAGCCACGAGCTCAAATATGATTCACGTAGCGAGATTCATAAGCACGCATTCAAAAGCGGTTTTCTTGTGAAGTATCGATTCATAAATATTAATAATATGTTGAAATACTACACAACCATAGCAGTCTGTATAAAAATATCTGCAAAGCATTTCATAGTTTCGGACTTTTGGTTGAAATTACGCGGAAAACCTTTGTTTTCACTAAGTCAATCTATATTGACTATTACCTATGTACATATGTTTGGGACAACACCTGTAAATATAGGTGCGTTATTGTACCTTTGATAAATTAAATCAACAGTTCCAGCGTTGAAATTCTGTTTGGAATCAAGACTAGTGGTTATATGTACGTTTACTGTATACACCTGTTTATTTACTATTCCAAGACGTTCTTTGGAATAATTATTAAACAGGTATAATTACTCCCCTGCACGGTTGGTTGAGCACGCTAAGCCGTAGACCACAGTTAATGTGGCTAGGTAGGTGTAGCTCGACTGTATGGCTTGATCAGTGAAACAAAAGTAATAGGGGATTTGCGATTGCAAACGGGAGAGTACGAAGTAATGCTGATGTTCTTGTCAAAACCTAATTTAATGCAGTAGGAGGGTTCGTAGTTCGTAGGGTTCTTTTACATTGTGAAAAGTTCGTTGATCAATAAATAATTATTTTACATTGTGAAAAGTTCGTTTATCAATAAACAAATATTTATGAATTCAATGTAAAAAAAAACTGAAAGCTAGTCGTTCTCGCGAACTAAACTACTACATAATAGATGGAACGGCTAAGTACTTACATTTTGCTACACTATAGATGAGGCTTCATATTTAGCAAATGTAGGAATATAGAGAAACTAATAAAAAATAATCTGGCTTAGAAATCTTAGAATACCTACCTTGAAATGAGAACACGGAAGCTTTGTAATCGAACTTAATCAAAATATTAATTGCTTTCAAGATGATGTCGTAATTTCTTATTCATAAACAAAACGACAAATAACAACCTTACACAATATTGCGCAGACGTCTGCAATTTTAAATATTTAGTCTGACAACAACGAGTTTTTAAAACAGACAGAGCTACAAGAAAATGCATTGAAAGTAATATCAAACGTAAATAGCTGTCAATTTTCCGTGCGCATTAGTCACGAAACGCGTGATTCATACTAAAATTTCAGTGACGTACATTGTGGCGCTTATTCCAAATCTTGACGCATGCCTCGCGATGTTTTGGCTCAATTTCCTGCAAACTGATAGACTTTATCCAAATGTGTATCTTTATCTTTTATGTCTCTTACAGATAACAGAACACTTTCACAAGTGTATTCATTATGTTAACTTGGCAAAGGAGCAAATAGATTGTGTCAACCATCATGTCATTTACCTCGTCACTTTTGTCTTTTTTTTCCAGGCACCTGAGTTTCACATGTGCAACGTGCTGCTACGTGTCACATTGTTCAGAATCAATCAATAGATTTTGTGCAGTCTGATTGACTGGGTCGAGAGTTGCACGGACGCACGTCAGACTATCAATCAATTTGAATATCAATACTAAAAGTCAAAAATAAAAACGAAAAATACTTGAATAAAAGTTGTTTCCCGTGTGAATGGTTGCAGGGACAACTAGTATCACTTGTTAGAGTGTTGTTTTTAACGTATCGGTGTTTCATATCTACGTGTAAATTACGCGGACAGGCGTAATTATTAGTACAGTCGCTTATCTATGGCAGATATAGAGATAATCCAGTGCAATTTCGTATGAGCATAATCAGGTAGTTTCCAACCTAGTTTGAACGGGTTATCACAAAACAGATAAGTAGATGCTGAGTAACATTGTTTCATAACCATATCAATTACAACTTCGATAGCTTATCAGCTTATCATTCAATATCATTTTTAGTGTTATAAATCAATTTGCGGCAGAAATGTTTGAAATCGTTTGTCTGGGTATAAATGAAAATAGATTTCATAGCATTCAGCGTGGTTTGCGAGAAGACGTTTCATTTATTATATTGAAATGTTAATTTAATTATCATGTTAAAAGAATTAAAGCTAGTTTGAAATATAAATTGATGATAGTGCTTGCGAGAATCCTTTGCTTTGCAATTGCTTTATCCGAAGAACTCATTTGTATAATGGAACAGCGTCTGTTTGTCTTCTTAAACCGTTAGCGCTACTCCGGCTCCTTTTTGTTTCATTGCAGTTAACATGCGTACAAATTATCCATTCCAGGAATTAGGTAGTGCTAGCTTGTAGACTATTGTTTTATTGAAATAGTCTCCATTGTTTACAGCTGGAAAATTTAGCTTCGGGGCTGTAAATAGAACAAATAAATAGAGTCCCATTTATCTCGTTTTTAGATATATACAGTGTAATTTGGATCAGTGGGATCTCAAGAGACGTAGGATTATTTATCACATAAAGAGGCTTTTCATTTACCCAATTTCCCAAATTGTCAGGTTTAAAATGACAGTTATCTTATTAACAGAGGTCCCCAGACCCCTAATACCGGCAGGTCTATGGACCAGCTACACCAAAAGGTCGCTAGATGTCTTGCTCACCCGATATAATAATATTTTTGGAATGCTCTTGAGACTGCTGTGTTTCTATAGAGTGTCGGAAATGTTTGCATCGAATCGATCTGACGGCTTTCATGCGACCATTCGGAAAAAATCGTATTATTAGTAACTAGAACACAAAGCCAGTAGCAACAGCATTCTGAAAACAGTGGCATAATGTTTCTATTCTTCCATTTTGAGGCATTTTGTGGTGAGGATGGCCAAGTGAGAAACATGTACCTAACTTGGTCATCTTCTGTGCAAAATGCTTCAAACTCAAATAATAATAATATTACTTACTAACACTAGCTATAAGAATAGAAAAAAATAGAATATAATTTATTTCTGAGTATATGGTACATAACATAACATAACATCACGCCTTGTTTCCCCGAAGGGTTGGGCAGAGGTGTACATGTAATGCACCCACATTTCGCCAGTTATGTTTAAGTCCCATGTAATAGGGGCGATCCTATTGCGATCAACTACTACTGAGAAATTCCAGATAGAAAAACCCAATAACAATTTGCCCGACCCAGGAATCGAACCCAGGACCTCAGTAGTAAAGCTATGGAACATTAAGATCTTAATATTAATAAACAGCTAAAATTACTAACACTATTTGTCTGAAAAAGAAATTTTGATTTGATAAGACAGGTCGAAATGTTCCGTTTTTCATTTATAGAGGCCTGCATATGTAAGGAACTAATAATAATATAAAAGTATAAAAATATAAAATACCTATGCATTTTTAATGAACATGAAAGTGTTCATTATGTTCATTGTTTATTATATATATATATATTTAATATGTTTTATAAGTAAGTATTTACTGTGTGTATGTAATTGGTACACCACAGACTGCCTACGTCTCTCCTATCCTCCCCTCCTCCCCTAATCCATCCAAAGGTTGTCTTTAAAAGATCGCTTTTAGCAACAAGACATTGTGTCACCCTATGTAAAATCTCTACATTTATATCTGTATTTTTTAATGGTGTACATAATAATGGGAATTCTATTCTATTACACTGTATACCTACTTATTTTCATTGAGAAATAATATATTCGTTATTTTAACATTGTTTAATAAAAGGTACTTATGCGATTCTGATACATGTGATTATATGAACAAGTATTTATCTTTGCTTCTGTTAATAGCTGCTGTAAAATCAGTGTGTGTTTTTAGAACTAATTTAATACCCACACTCCCCTTTGTAAGATTGACGACGTGCTGAATGTTATGTGCTTGTGTCCAAATCGTGAAAGATGATTTGGGAGGGTCTTGTGACTGACGTCATGACGATAATAGGTATATAATATTGTCACATACATTCTGTTCTGACAGCAAAATGTTTAATTACTTTGTTGTTCTGTCTATAGCTATTCATCTATACTACCTACACCTGTCTAGTTGCAGTGTTTAATCATTACTAAAGACACTGTGGAATGCTCTGGATGTTTTCCAACTATCAGTACGTGTGTCGATTTTAACCGTACAATAGACACAAAAATACATTACATTGTTATATTTTTTATTTTCACTATGCTCTAAACAAGTTCGTATGTAGGTGTTTACAGGTAATGCCATTGAGAAAACAATTTTGTTCTGTAATCTTCCTTTTGTGTGAAACTTGAAACAAAGAAATACGTTTCGAGATAAAAAGATGTTTTACTTTCATATTATACCTACTTATGTATGTAGTTTCAATTTCATTGGTCTTGCTTGAATTTCTTCCTTTGAATGAGAAAGGTTGAAGAAAGTGTAAATGAGATTATCTGTTCAATATTCTTCAGTAGCTTGACAAGTTAAAACCCTCTTACATGGGCCTAAATACTTACATACAATATTTTTATGTACCTTTAGTTTATGTACGAAGCTACAATCATTTGGGTACGAGTATACATGTATGTTCTGCTTGTTTAAAACTGGAACGTACTGATATTGATATTTGATGTTATAGTTTATTGTCAAAAGCCGCAGTGTAAACATTAGTACCCTATATTTTGTTGGACGTACTAAAATAACAATGTAAAGTGAACGTTACATAAACAACATGAATTGGACGAGTCCATTCTTCTCTATAGGAACGTACTATGCTTTGGAATGGGCAACTTTAGCTTTATTTTTCTGAGTGACGAACTCCTTGACAATTCAGAAGTTCCTGTAAATGGTTTCATAGAAATTGATTTTGTGAGCGTACTGCTATTTTGTTTTAATTTATTCATTAGAGAATAAAACAAAACGTAAACAAAAACACAACAAAAACCACAATAGGTTTGTCCGGATGTTTAAACACTTTTGAGTACAATTTTTCTACCCTGACATGAGGGATAACACATATTTTAGAAAACATCACTTTTAACCTGAACTAGGTATAATATGTTTTATGTATGTATTTATTGTATATATGTAAATCGTACACCACAGACTACCTGCAGTATTGTTTCTCCTTTCTCCTTAATCCATCCAAAGATTGTCTTTAAATGATCGCTTTTAGCGATAACACCGCCCATTGTATCACCCCTTGTAAAATTTCTACATTTATATCTGTAATTTTTTATGGCGTACAGTCGCCACCACACCAACTTATCACAAACTGTCAAATTTTCTCTTTCGATTTTAAATTTAACCATCAACATTTTAAGGTTTAAAATTATTTAAAGAAATATGACAGTTTACTATAACCTGGTGACTGTACATATTAAAGAGTATCCAGGTACCTACTAACTTGTTCATAAGTGTGTAGGTTCTTTTCGTTTCTATGTGGGTTGCGTCGAGATTATTATACTAGTTCCGAATAGTAAGCAATGTAATATCTACACAAGATGAGATTCACGTTGACTAAGCTAAAAGAGTACGTCGGAAAGGATCCGTAGCACATGGCAGTATGTAGTTTTTGCCTACATATGGCAAAAAATCGATTACGTCAGCATGTATGTATATGCGCGTTGTTGTGTGCGGTGGCAGCCCGATGCAATATGCTTGCCCGTAGGTTTGCGCGGTGCTCTGATGAGGTAAAACTGACGCTCTTCAGAGCTACTGCCAGTCGTTTTACTCCTGCAGCTTGTGGGTTAGGTATACGCAGAAGGTTAACAACGCTCTGCGCGTGTAGTATAATAATGAGCTGAGGATATTGTTGCGGCTGCCTCGGTTATGCAGTGTATCGGGCATGTTTGCGGAAGCGCGAATAGATGACTTTCATCCGCAAACGGCGTGCATCGATGTTGCGGCGATTCAGGGGTAGCCCTAACAGTATTTTAGCTACACTTTTTTTTTTTTTTGAGGGTGGGAAATCATCAAATAACTTCTCCCGCTCTGGGCGGAGCGGGAGGGTGTGTCAGACTCTTACTGACTAAAACCCACCCGTATTCCTTCCTGTTGCCTGTGTTGCGAGGGCCTCGGTGACCCATAAGTACCTTCCCGCGACCCCGGCAGGATTTTAGCTACACTGGCGGACAAGTTTGACTGACTATTTATCAGGCTCTGGGCTGGCAGACATGTGCATGCACATGTTCATTTAGCGATTATTTTTAAGTTATTGAGTTTACTAACATAGGCTAAGTTCATACTAACACTATATGGATCCCCTGGTCTGAAATATTGTTTTTAAATTGAATTGAATTACCCACTATTCTGTAATCTATACATTTCATAATAAATATAATATATGTTTTCAACTGCCTCGTTGGTCTAGTAGTCGCAAGCACTACTGCTGAGCATGAGGTCCTGGGTTCGATTCCCGGGTCGGGCAAAGTGTTAGTGGGTTTTTCTATCTCGAATTTCTCAGTAGCAGCCCGGAGTCTGGATTTGTGCTCGGTTGATGGCAATTGGCGCACCCCCTATTACATGGGACTTAAAAACATAACTGGCGAAATGTAGGTGTACTACAGGTAGGTACACCTCTGCCCAACCCTTCAAGGAAACAAGGCGTGATGTTAAGTATGTAACTTATGATAGACTCATAAGTTAGGTGTCGTCTCCATGTCTCGCTTGTTGACATTCGTTGTACGATTTTGAGGTTGTAGGTTCCTGTTAATTTTTCATAAAGTTTCACTCAATTTGATTTAAAATGTTAGACGGACAAAAGTTCAACTATCTCAACTTTTTTCTGTCGTCATTCAAAGTAAGAGTCGATATCGTAGTCGACATGTTGTTAAAAATATATTTTTGCTAGTTACATTAGTCACATGCTCTTCGGCTATCTGTGTCATGATAAGAAAACGTCATAGATTATAGAAGTTGGAAGCTTCACGTATTTCAAATTACCAGTATTTTTATCAGCTACATCTAACAGAATATCGTGTCAAAATAAAGTTATTATATCTTTAATATTTAATTCTGATAGACATGTGTTAGCTACGTCTACGTGAATATTACTTGCTGTTACAGGCTACTGAATATTTCATAACGGAAAAAACTGCGAGACTAACATAAAATAAAGGTGAAGGCAATAAAACGTATTTACTATGAAACGTCACACACGTTTCATGGTGACTACGTTTTATTGCTTAATAGTTGTACGTCAGGTACGTTGTGTTGTATATTGTGTTACGTTCCCACTTGTTTCAAGTGACACCTTTTTTTTGTAATAAACATAAAATAGCAAAATGCACCTCAAAAAACAATATGCCTATAAATCTATCGGTACGCAGTACACCTAACAAAATAATAATTCATTTTGTTTGTAATTAACTTTCAACAAGCTTTTAATACAAATAAAACATGTTCGCTCAGAAACTCGTATAAACATCGAGCAGTTGTAAAGAGTTTTACTTTTACTTCGCCACTGACGCACGTCGTTATAAATGTATTTCTCTTGGCAAATACAAAAATACAATCTTCTGTGTATTCCAATTATTGGCTTCATTTATTTAAGTACTTTCATGTTTGAGTTTTACAAGTGAACTAGGCATTAATAATAAAATCAGCATCGGTAAAGAATGAGAATGTTGGTTTGTAAAGACTTTGAGTGGTGACGATATGCTCCATGTATTAAAACATTAAAAGGTTTACACAATTTTAATGGTCTGTCAGTGTTCAACAAAAATATTACGAGCAGAAATATGACGTTGATTCATAAAATAACTGTAGCTGTCGGATAAGATAAAGAAAATTTTTGAATAAAATATAATATATATTAATAAAAATGGGCACCTTTCTAAAAACACCTCCGAGGCATCCGAGTCGCTACGAGGCAGTATAAGTTTCGGTAGCACCATGCCTTTCTTTCGCCTCCCGCGTATACCGGAAGGCGAAGGCCACTGCAGCTCCGTGATAGCCATGGGGCTGTGGGGACTGAGTATTGTGAGACGCCGCTCGGGGGGAGGCAGGCTGAGTTGTTGCAAGGCACGTCGCTCTGTGCTCGCGAACAATCCTCGTCGTTTCTCCGCGGAGCAGCCCATGTCCTCCCCGGACAAGGCTCGGCGCGCCGGCGCACCCCGGGTCTCCCGCACATCCCGCTCGCTCGCTGTCAGAAACGAGCTCCGATGTGCGCGAACGGTTGTGCAGGAGCTAGAGGGGCGCGCCGGCGACGTATCCTTGCTTGGACGGAGACTCTCCATAGAACGGGCGCTTTCCACCCGCGCTGCGACCAAATATTGGCCGCTAGTAATTGTTGTGTGTGCTACCTCACATTCTTCTTGGCTCGAACTTGAAGTACCGCTCCGGGAGAAAGTACTCGTTTTCGATGCAAAACTTCTATCACTATAATGAGCTGCCGAAAGACTCGAAGTATTTGCATCGCCGGATTCTGACGACGCTTGTTGCCGCACGTAGCCTTCCTCGAGCGAGGCATGGACCACTCGTGCGTTCAACGAGCTGAAAGCTGCGAGATTAGGCCGTCGGTTTTTTCTTTCATCATCTTCCTCCTCCATTTTTAAAACCTTTTCCTATAAAACCTCACTATCACATGTAAATCGAACACAACACTATTCAATACACCATTTATGCATTTAAATATATTTATTGCATACTTATCAAATTTTCTCTTACATAAATAGATAAAATAAAATACTTAATAAGGAACACTGGACACAGTCTTTAACACTATTTGAGACCACCACACGCGCGGGTTAAGGCAGACACCTGAAACAAAATGTATACATGAAACATACTGCTTATTTTAAACGATGGTACATTAATAAGTAGGATGTGTAATTGTAGGATAAAAGGTTCGGGGAAGGACAGAAAGCAGAATTAAGGATTTTCGTGTTGCTCGAACATTAGTAAGAAACTGCTGTAATTAAGGATAGATCAATAAGATAATTTAACCAACTGCGAACAGTTGGTTAAATTAGAATATTGAAAATTTGTTTGATTACAGGCATGTTGTTAATAGCACCAGCTAATGTAGGGATGTATTTAATTACATTCAGTTAGCAGCCTTGGAGTCGAGCGCCAGTTGTCCGGCCTCGTTCGCGCAGTCAGTCAGGGCCTTCACTTGAGCGGAGTTCAGGCCGGTGGCTTTTACTTGCACGTCCGCGCTCTTCGAGTGCTCTTTGCTCTCGCTGCTCGACTCCACCCTCTTCGTGGTCTCGTTTCCAAACTGATCGGTGAAGGTTTCTTCCTCGAACTCCTCCTCGTAGCTCTCCTGGTACTGTTCCCGAAACTCTTGTCTCGCTTGGATGGTCACTTTGTCAGTGGTCTGTTTTTGCTGGATAAGTTCATTCATGGTCTTTTTGACGAGCTGCTGACCGGCTTCGAGTTGCTTGCTCTCAGACATCTTGATAGTATGATCTACAATTATTGGAAAATTAAATATTATTGTGTTGTTTTCCAACTGAGCTTATGATTCCTAATCCTGATTAAACTCCGGACTCTGAGTTCTTGTTATTGTTTGCTTGTTTACAAATTCAGTTCTCTTATAATTTATAAAATAAATGTTTTAATGATGTTTTGGAAAGCGTAAAAAGACAAAAGAAATGTAAAACTGTTTATCAATGTGCATGTAAAACCAGAGAGCTCAGTTTGATAGAAATTGATAGCGTTGGCTGGCTCCGTGCCAGACGGAATGTTTGGACCGCATTTAAATTTACGTAGTTAGAGAATTTCTGGGTATGACTTAGATACAGCCGACTACTGTATTTTTCTCACAATACTAATCAATGCAATTTGAACCCTGAACATATAATAATGTAGAATACTGATGAAACTTCGGAAAAAAGAAGACGCGTATAAACTCTGTGACGTGAATTTCATAGAAATATGCAGAAACAATGTCGTATGAGTATCTATTAATGAGCGAGCTTCGACTCATTAATAAAGCATGTTTCTGTTATGTACTAAAATGACTCGGACATAAAACATCTAATCAGTTTCTAGAAACTTCTACAAGATTCATAAATAAAAAAAAAATGATTTGTGTTATGAGTATATTGAAATATGAATCCGTAAATACTGGACTCCTGTTTAAAAACTCCTCAAACAGCAAGTAATGTAATATCCAACTGCGGCATTATTGCAATAAAATGTTATAGGAATTTTGTAGGTATGCACACAATCTTACAAATTCTTTTCAAAATTCCTATGTCACCATGACTCGCCAACGAAATTATTGTGGTGTTTCGCCACTCGAATCAGCAAACCAGGGCCCTGATTGGCTATATTAGTTTCAGGTCAATTTAACAAAGGAATGTCTAAATGTTTCGTGTAATTTTAGTCAACCCGTCCTTGTTTTATCTCACCGGCCCAGCTACACGACAATAGGAATTCATGTCTATTAAAAACTTGCGAATACCTGTGAGTTTACTTGACCTATATAACGTCTCTAAATTCAACATTCTTCTGTGTCTGTTGCGATGGAGAGTTTAAGTTTTAAACTTTTGAGTTAGAAAAAAAGTACATCTTCACGCTAATAATTAAGATTCAGATCCTTATGATGTTTAAGAACAGACTTTGAAAAGCAAATTATTATCAAATTATTTTCGAAAAGCTACCAAAAGTTTTAGAAACTGTTGGTGTAAAATATTGTTTGGGTTTGAAAAGTAATTTTCAGATAAAATTAAAAATTCGAAGGTAAAATATTCACTATTCGCGTTTAAACATATTGAGAAGCTTAATTAACACGATACACAAAGCTTTACCTAATCACACTAACGAAATAATTACCTTTTAAAGTGTAGAATGTAAATAAATTCCAATAATGTGGTGCAACACTGTGAGTTTAAATACTGGGATAATTTGGAGCTGTTTCCTTGCGCAAGCTCGCGAGTGAACTGAGCAACGGGAGATCCCGCGTCGCGCTTTGTTGCGTACGCGCAGATTCGCGTGGGCGGCGGGAGCTACGTGGCACTGAGTCTGCGCCGCCCGCCCAAAATTTTGGCCGAAATAACACACTACATCTGTCTTGGCAAATTAAACATTTCGTTAATTAATTTTGACAAGAACTATTGTGATTCATGAGTTTATTTATAATTCATAAGTTTGGTTGTCTATCATGCATGTCAATTCATATAAAGAAGTGCACACACTATATAATAAACGAGGACGCTAAGATAGTTCCGGGAGAGCAATTTGAAGTGTCTAGACAGGATTAATTACACATATCTGACAAAACGAACATTTTTGTAAGATTAATAACGCCAATCCACGAATGCCGTACTGCCAACGTCTGCCGAAAATAGCAATATGCGTCAAGAGAAGGAGACTCGCGAACGATGACTCCAAACGATGGAGAGGCGATAAACATACGGCGTTATGAATAATGATTGGCAAAGCTCCCCGTCTGACTAACTTCATCACTGCACTGCGATTCAAAAACCCACGAATTCTGGAAAATATATGGAAAACAGGAATTCGCTGAAATCATTGTTTACAGAAAAACTCGTCATGACGAGTCGAATTGGTATTTTTATCGCATTGTGTCAGTATTTGTTTGGTCGCACTACTGAATATAAACTCGAGTCATCGAATTGGCGTTTTAACTATATATAATGATGAGCTTTCAAATAGAATACGTACGTACTTTCGTAAGGTACGTTCATGTGGCTTTAGTCGAAGTATCAATAGAGAGAACCATTTCGATGTGCAATTCTTAAAAAAATATAACCACTATTTCTTGTAGATAGTGGATCTATAACCGATAGAAAAATAAAGATTAAGTACAACTCGCACGCTAGTTAAATGCATTTCTTTTGTAGCCAAAGTTTCTCATATTTTTAAAAAAAATTGAGAGTATTGGCATTTTAGAAATGAATTATTTAAAACTTTTCGAAATACGTCGGGGAAAAGGCTCCAGCCCAAAATATAATCCTTTATTGAATAAAAATACTCCTGAAGTAATCTTAGAGTACCTACGAAAAATATTTTATCTTGTTTGATTACACAGTGAAAGAGACGTAATTGCAAATGTTATAGAATATTTTGAGTTTTAATTTAATTTAATGATCAGTCACTCATAATTCAAATCATTTGACACGTCACATGCTTCGAGTTCCGAGCAAAGTTTATGAACCATTTCGAATTGATGTAGTTAACGATGTTGTAATTTATATTTCACAAGCGCCAGAACTAAAGATAATAAACATTAAACTGGATCAATGCTCGTTAAATATAGGATTTTAAGAATAATGTTTGGCATTTTATAATATGACAGTTCTGGAACAATGCGTGTTCCAGAACTGTCAAATTATGAACTGCATCTTTAGGAATGTCAATATTATTATTTACGTAGTCTTTTTTACGGTGTTGGGGTCAGTGTCCGGTCTTTTTTTTTGGATGTGAAATCATCAAATAACTTCTCCCGCTCTGGGCGGAGCGGGAGGGTGTGTCAGACTCTTACTGACTAAAACCCACCCGTATTCCTTCCTGTTGCCTGTGTTGCTAGGGGCCTCGGTGACCCTTTAGTACCTTCCCGCGACCCCGGCAGGTATCGGCCCTAGTAGACCCCTACACTTGTGCTGACGACATCTCTTTGAGGCGCGCGTGGAATACAACGCGCCGTCGACCCGGGAGTGTTCGGTCTAAGGGTAGAATGTCAGTAGAATAGAATAGATTACAATACTCTTTGTAATGTACAGTCACCAGCACATCAAGTTACCACAAACTGTCAAATTTCTCCAAATGATTTTAAACCTTAAAATGTTGATGGTTAAATTCAAAATCGAATGAGAAAATTTGATAGTTTGTGATAAGTTGATGTGCTGGCGACTGTACACCATACTAATTACAGATATAAATGTAGAAATTCAAGTCAATCATCATCATCTTCCTGCCCTTATTCCAATTTCTCTGAGATGGGCGCAACATGTCTTTGTCTTCCATACTTCTCTATTAGTTGGGTAGTATATTTTTATTTTTGGTTATATTATTATGATTTTCACCACTCAATAACTGGTCAAAAGTTATATGCTAAGTTTTGATCAGCCGTCAAACTTGTGAACTACGGACTCCGTGTGAACTACGTCAGAATATAATAGAATTCTCTTTATTATGTACACCATAAAAATTACAGATTATAAATGTTGAAATTTTACAAGGGGTGACACAATGGGCGGTCTTATCCATAAAACCGATCTTTTACAGAGAAGCTTTGGATGTGTTAAAGGGAGAAGCAGAGACAATGCTGCAGGTAGTCAGTGGTGTACCATTTACTACAATAAATATTAAATGTGTTTATACAAGGTGTCGTTTTGCATCCTCGTCAAATTTCAGGAGGCTGCTATTAAATTCTTATATAATCAAATAAAATTACGATACCTGCTCAATAATTAAAACATACTTGTTTTTTTAGTTTTTTAAGTTTGATAGTATTTTACAATACACCACTTTCACAGAACAGAATCACCCCGTTGCGTATGCCGTAGTGTGTGTGTAAAAGGGCAGTTACAGTGCGGTATCACAAGGGCCGCGTTTTAACATGAGTGTCCCACACATGCTGATATCCGAAAATAAGAAAAAAAAAGACCTACTTATTTTATTATCGATTCGTGTCGAGAATATTTAGCATAGTTACCTCCTTCAATTTGACGAGGATGCAAAACGACACCTTGTATATAGAGAGTGGCTGTCTTACTGCCGTGCTTCACTTTCCAGATTACAAAGCGTTTAGTAACTGTCAGGAGGATTGAAAGCCGGCTGTCATTTACTCCATTAAATGTATACCCGTCTGGCGTGTGATTTTACCTTTGGTTTACCTGTACGCTTTGATACGAGCAAAGTCAGTATACTTCCAGACATTCACGTCTGTAATTCTGTGTATCAGCTACCGAAGAGTGATTGTCTCTGAGAGATTGTCTTGATGGTTTATTTATTAAACAGTTAATGTACACACATATAAACAGACAAGAAGAACGGAACGGAACAGAAAAATACGTACAAAGGTGATCCTTTGTACGTACGTATTTTCCTGTTCCTTTCTTCTGAGATTTCTTTAGAAATAAATATCACTTATTTCTAAAGAAATCTCTTCCTTCATACCTACTTACAAACTGTGTAGGACAAGTTAACTTCCTAATCATGTCCTTCACGGTTGCCGCTGTAGTGTTAAGGTTGACGCAGATTTGGGCGGGCTGCACCGCACTGCAAAAACCTTCCTTTATCGTTTTCGTACATTTTGTATGAACCGTCGGACACTGCAGGCGAGCGGTTTTTAGTATTGAAATGCGATGCGGTGCGGCCCGCCGCGGCTGTAAGTGCGCTTAGCTATATTCTCTGAGCATGACTTACGACAGTTGAAAACTCACGGTGTGAATTCGCGTTGTTTGACTGAATGACATCACTAAGAAGACGAGTCTTTTTGTTTAGGATACAATTACTTACTCGAGTAAGTAATTGTATCTAATCTGGGCTTGAAGCGAATTTTATAGAATAAACTTACCTACCTACTATACGGAGTATTTTCGTCGAATTTTTTAAATTTATTTTTCATCTAGTATTTTATAATTCTTTCAGTTCAAAATATAATATATATAATATCTGTTTCAAGTTTCAGTCGTCAATGTTAGTGTCAGTCAAGTGTGGTTTCAAGAGTTGTCAGATTTAATAATATAATTAATATATAAATTGATAACAAAACAGGAAATGATTGTGTTTTGTCATGTTTTTATTTAGAACTTACTATTCTTATTACTTCACAAAAAAGGTTTACTATCCATTTTCTTACATGCTTTGGTACGATTGTGTTGGTAATAAAAAAATAAAAAGGTACCTACGACGGAAATCGATTAAAAAAAAAAAGAACCCATTCCAAGTATCTAAACAAAGCCCATAATTCGTACGGCATCAGGGTTGCAAACTTTTTGATTCCTTTCCAGACTTGCAAACATTATACTAAACAAGTTTGTTTAACTTCAAATTTGTTTTGTTTAAGTTTTGGAAGTAGCAGAAGTTAAGTTATAAGTTAAAAAATTATGCCTATTGGTAATGAATTGAAAGTTTTTGTCTAAAGCTTTTTTGGGGGACTTACCTACATATGTGTGAGGTAAATATGATTCACTTAATATTTGGTGGGCCATGAACCAGTACTGCCACTTTTCCCCAAAAGGTTAGGCGGAGGTGTACCTATAGGTACTACACCCACACTTCGCTAGTTATATTTAAGTCTCATGTAATAAGGGGCGAGCCTATTGCCATAAAGCGTGCACCAAATCCAGTATCCAGGCTACTACTGAGAAATTCCCTGTGGAAAAACCCAATAAAATCATGCCCGACCTGGGAATCAAACCCAAGACCTCATGCTCATCACTAGCTCATGGGACCTATCAACGGCAATACCTCATCGCAGAGACACTGTCATTTACTAAAAAATTAAAAGAGATATACCTATAAGTAGTTAACAAGGTAAGTAAGTTAAGTTAGAAAACAAATTAGTGACGTAATATTCCGCCATCATGATTGAATTATCTAACAAACATGTGGAGGCTGCTGTACTCTGATATCAGGTATTAACAACACGTTCCGGGTGTTGATGGGGCTGTCGTGTTTTTGTAGCGCGTCCGGCATGTTTGCCGACGCGGATGTCGATAGTTTTTCGGCCATCATGCGCAAGAGATGCGCATCTCTGCTACGCCGTTTTCGCGCCAGCCTTATAACACCATTCTTAGAACTTTGGCTTATAGATGGGACTCTCCGACCTTAGGTAGGTGACGACTGCACGAAGTCAAGTAGACATTCCGCAGGATCAGCGTTGCCTTACGCAGCTTAGAATAAATGTTACTAACACTAGTTTATAAGTTTACACTGTTACTAACAAATATGCAAATGATTCTGAAATAAATGTTTATTTATTATTTATTTATTAATAGTCAGTCTATCTATAAGTCCGTACTTACTAATTAACATACATTAATAATACATCAAAGCCGAACCTATGGCCCTAACCTAACAATTAACCTTTAGGGGAAGAGTGTAGTTCCGATCCGCCATGATAACATAATTATCTTTGTTTGATTTTCACAGAATGATGGAAGGACTGATTAGATCTTGGATCTATATAATTAATGTGGGTGTATACAAAAATTGTTTTTTTTTATCGATTTTTATTTATTAATAATTATAATTAATATTAACGCATAAATAACAACTTATACTCAATAAAAAAAAAAATAAGTATAAGTTGTTAAGATAAACTCCGACACCGTTTGACCATGAAAGTTGACATATATAGGTACGTATTTTGTCTTGGGGAAGGTTCATATATATTATGTTGTTTTATTACGATCTCCATGCAGGCGAAACCGTCGGCAAAAGTTAGTAAGTTATAAATACCAATAGGCATATACCTACAAAACTTACAAGGTAGTAGAGACATTAAGGTTAATGTACAACCCACTGCTACCTCCTAACTTAAATTAAGTATCGACGTTGCACGGTGGAGGCGAGTTACACGAGACCTGGCACAAAGAATACAGTGGACCATCTTATTCAAGTATCTATCTCTTCATCGGCAATTCATTAAAACTTTTTACGGAATACAACGCAAAGTTTACAACAAAAACCGGCAAAAGAAAACACGATAAAAACATACAAAAGTGAAATACAATTCTCTTTTACAGCGATAGGTATTACAGCAAGTACTGAAAGCCGTATCTGTAGCAGTGATGTATTTATGGAACCAGGGGGGTAACCATCACCTCTTATAGCAGTATTATTTCAATATTACTTAGCGTGAGAAAGAGATGGAGCTATAAGTCCTGTATAGCTCCATCAGTTTCCCACTGTGAAGTAATATTATAATAATACTGCTATAAGAGGTGATGGTTACCCCCCTGACCTTTGGTTGCGTCGAGACCTTTAACTAACGTAGACAATGTAAAGCCGTAGTGCAGCGTAACAATGCAGGCACGCGAAGGTGGCGGCTTCCGTCCCTCGATGGCTATCTAATCTACCACCTAATTCCACCGACCTCCGCTCCTAACACGTAACGGACGACTAACCCGTGCGTGTCTATTCATTCGCTATCTTCGCCATGCAAAACGGAACACTTTCACGGCCTTCGTGTTCAAACGAGGCCTATTTGCCCCCGGAACGACTAGAATATTCTAGATTACTATTTGTACTCGGAATTCGCAAGATAAACGCGCTTAATTTGGAACTGAAAATGAAATTTGAATAGAGCGCTCGGACGAAGGAGTTATTAAAATCCGGAACGTAACAGCTTGTTCAGTTTTCACGCCGCACTCGCTTCGAGAGGTATACTCTCGAAAACCAGTAAATTGTTTGTTTTTGGATTTCTCTACTTAGTAAGTTGCAATTAAGTATTCTACTTGGGTTAGTTTGTTGAAATCATAATTATGTTAGTACACATATACAATTTTTATACCATGTTGACATTTAAGCGTCTTGGGTTAGGTTCTAAAATGATCTTATCGATAAAATCATCTACGTATCGATTAAAATCACATTTCAAGGTGAAATGTAGCGTGCTAAGCAAAATTTCGAGGTTATTAGACATTATGAACTTTTGTCGAAGTCGCAAAGAAATAAGTTGGTGTATAATTTTTAAGATTTTCGTAACCTACGGCTGACCTTTGTACACGCGACTGTAATTTGTTACAACTTAGGCAAATAAAAATGTATTAGTTTTATCGAATATCATTTAACATTTATTTGTAGTTTGATATAAAATGTAGGTACCTACAAGCTTTATGTTGAATATATGTTTCTTACTCATGAAATTCTCATGGGGCTGAGGGGCTTGTGGCTAAGTAATAACAGTCGCACGGGTCGATCGATCAGGTTAAGCTACGCTTGCCGCGGTTGGTCCGTGGATGGGTGACCATCTTTACATACCAAGACCCCTCCGTGCCTCGGAAACCACGTTAAGCCGTTGGTCCCGGCTGTCATTTGTAGATCTTTGACAGTCGTTACTGGTCGTCAGAAGCTCGAAAGTCTGACAACCAGTCTTACCAAGGGGTATCGTGTTACCCAGTAACTGGGTTGTGGAGGTCAGATAGGCAGTCGCTCCATGTAAAATACTGGTATTCAGCTGTATCCGGTAAGACTGGAAGCAAGTATACAAGGCTCGATTACGGTCTCCAATTTTTTATATAGGTACGGTGAACAGTTTTTAATTTTCTCTTGTAATGGATACCATACAGATCTTGAAAAGAAAATCCATTACAGTAAAATATATTGAGGCAACTCCCCAGTGTTTGCGAGTGAGAAATATCACTTAAAACTTCGGAAAACTCGTTTAGAGAATAAAGTGCGGGACAGTAGTTACCCCATGGAACTTACAGTTGAAAATACGTACATATGTGTGTTTATACGAACGCGTATTCAGATTTAATAATAGCAGTAAAGTTTTTAGCGCCGGAGTTTAATTTGTTCGCGACGCCAGCGCCATTCCTCTCCTTAACTTTTCTTATTTGAGTCGACTCGCGACGCACATTGCGGGCTCGTGTTGGACATTTTGTCGTGAAAGATATTCCGATATATATATATATATACAACAATGCGACCGCCGAGCTGCCCAAATTAGATTTTAGTATGCGTGTTTTACACTTACAATCTAGAATCAGCTTAATCCAAAAGTATAAAGGAGTACTTTTGAGATGGCGTTTGCCTAAATTGGGAGAATTGACGTCATGGCAGCTGTCATCCTACGGAACAATATTTGGGCTGCCTGTCCACTGGAGTGGAGAAGAGATGAGAGGAGCGCAGCTGTGACAATATTAACCAATATAATGTTTTTCATCCATGTGTAGCGGAGCTGAGTTTAGATTCTATTGGTTAATATTGGTACAGCTCCGCTCCTCTCCTCTCTTCTCCGCTCCAGCGGACAGGCAGCCTAAACCGCCTGTTATACCTTGCGAGGTATTTCGCTTATCAAACATAAGGAGGGTATTATTGCCCCAAGACAAAGCGAGCAGGGCAATACTTCAAGCTTTTACCAATATTGCTTGCGTGTTGGTTCCTAATCATATTACTAATTCAAGTATGAAAAAGATCCTGCTGGGGTCGCGGGAAGGTACTTATGGGTCACCGAGGCCCCCGCAACACAGGCAACAGGAAGGAATACGGGTGGGTTTTAGTCAGTAAGAGTCTGACACACCCTCCCGCTCCGCCCAGAGCGGGAGAAGTTATTTGATGATTTCCCATCAAAAAAAAAAAGTATGAAAAAGATTTCACTCTTAAAGTGTATGATATAATGAGCGACCTTGGGACCTAGGGATTAAGTTACCTTTGAGTTAAATGTAAGAAAGTAATTTAACTGGTCTGAAATGTTATGATTAGTGACAAAAGTGTTTTTTCGCTTATCCGTGGACAGACAGTAAATTCAAAGATATTATTTATTTATAGCCGTCATTTTTGGGTTCCGTAGTCAACAAGGAACCCTTATTGAATCGCCATATCCATCTGTCTGTCTGTCTGTCTGTCCGCGGCTTAGCTCGACGCTTAGTACTAGAAAGCTGTAATTTGGCATGGGTCAATCACGCCGACAAAGTCGTAAAATAAAATCTCAAAATACATTTTTTTAGGCTACTGCTCCTAACACGTAAAGTGAGGACGATTTTTTTCTCGTCTATCCCGTTTCGTGGAGTGTCGTTGGAAAGGTCGTTCAAAAATATTGCGAGTGTGTTAAACCCATTTTTCGTTTCAGGGATCCGTTTGCGAAATATTAAGCTTTAAAGTGATAATTTTTATTAGAGTTAAGTGTCCTCCTGCCAGCTAAATAGTTGTTTTTGGATATGTGAAAAAATCCAAGGCAATAGCATATGTAACGAAGTTAACAAGAAAACTCTCACACCTAAGTAGGTTTTACAAGTTAACGAGTAATAGTCGACCAACTTACATTTGCAGTTGGAATATATGGCAGAACATGTTTTTCAAGTACAATGTCAAGTTTTTATTGGGATAAATATATTTTATTACATATTATATATTTTATTACATATTTTTTACTTAACTACAATGTTTTGTTGTTTCTTACCTTTTATTTGAAAATCTTACCGAAGTAGGTATTTATCGCAAACAGGGAAGCTCGAATATCGGATTAATTAACATACTATGGTTTCGGTGTAATTAGAATTTACCTGGAAACGATGGATTCCTGTTTCACAGTTTGTTTAAAATAATTTCATTTAATTAAATAAATAAAGTGAGCATTTGCTGTGTAACTTTGCGTTATGTAACCTAGAAAATGAAGTGGAAATATAATTCATGCATCACAGTTAAGAGAATTAAATAAGTTATTCTGTTTAATATAAAAATATGCTATATCTAGTCTCAAAGTTCTGAAGCTTCAGTTAGATACTGAAGCTTCAGAAAAGTTTAGGATTTATATGAAAGGACGTGAAATGTGCTAACATTATTTTCGTATTTCAAGTGGACTAGACATTTCAAAAATACGTTTTGTATGCAAGTGAAAGTATTAAAGAGAGCCTTTATTTAAAAAGGAAGTATTGAAAAGTTTCTAAGCTACACTGTGATTGAAAATAATAAACTGTTAATCACAAATAAGCATCAGGTGCCTGCATGCATAATAATGTTGTTTCATGTCTGCTAAAGACAGAGTTCGCTACATAATTAGATTTAATAAATAACGAAGCAACTATTATAAGGCCGGTAATGCATCAGCGGTCCCCGGAGAAGCGTAAACATTCAACACCACTAAATTACTTAGTTATAAAGATAAACTTTCGATACTACGCAATACACATTTGTGATGGTCTTTCTTTTAAAACTGTTCGATAAAAGCAAAAATGAACTTTTTTTTTCCTTAACGAAACCTATGAGTAAAACTACATTTTGTTCATTAAATGCAAAAGTGTATAGAATACTGGTTTAATATAACTTATTATACATGCAGAGTTCTTGCAGCGCAATAACTCCGTTAAACTGTTTGCTAGACAGACTGAGTTTAGTCACAAAACATCATAATGCACAAGCAGTACTTACTATACACATACCTACATATACAGCGTGTATCTAAAATGTGTGGTTATATATTTTAACCCTCTGCTGCTGAAGTTACATCTGTCAGACACCGCGAAATCAACTGATTTGATTGCTGCGCCGCCATTTTTCCTCGGCGGCGCTCGCTACCGTCCTACAGGACCTACACCAGTGCCCCTTTTTCGACAGTGCTGCGACGAGAACGTTGGCGTACGTACCTGTCGAGGTATAGCTTGCTTTCAGTTGTCCGTGATACGTAAGGTCAGTAATAAATGGTGGGCCGTGGAGACGTATCGTCAATAAAATAATTATATTCCCATATAAAATCGTATTATTGATATGTAGGGAAGTAATTGATTGTTTTTAATTATAATGTATCTGTATCATTATTTTTTAGCTGGATTGCAATATATAACTGGCAACAACCAACTGACCTACCATCTAATAAGAGCAAGATTACTGATGACCATGACTCTTCAGCATGTTTTGGGACATGATTTTGAGACTGTAAAACAAAACTTCTCAAAGGATTTTTATTTTTATATTTTTTACCACTGTTTAAAGCCTTTAGAAAGCATAACAAGTTTTCTTTTGCAATATTTTTTGATGTTATTAAATAACAGTTGTGCCTAAAGTTCCTTGATTTCTTAAGCAATACAAATGTACTGTAATAATAAATTCACAAATATCTGTTTTATTCTGTATTCCTATAATAATAACTATTTAAAATATATCCCAACAATAACAGTACTTAATTCAAGTTTTGTTATAAAATATATAACACCTACCACGTAAGTATAGTACATAAACTACACATCTATCAGACTACTACGTCAGCATAATGTAAACTAAAATGGGACTGTAGTGGCAGAGGGTTAATGGTGTGGTACAGACCATCAAACTGATCAATTTTCACCTTGGGACCGACCTCGTAATTGCGATAAATAATCAACCGCCCCATACATTTGGGTCGAGTAGGTATTGAAGTTTTGTATGGGTTAGTTGATAATTTTTTCGCGATTACAATGTTGGTCCCATTGAGAAAGTTGTTCAGTTTGATGGTCTTAAATATGACAACGCAGTGCTGGCCCAGTGGTAATGGCCGCGACTTACGAGTTGTAGGCCACCCTTTTTTTTTTTTGACTGGGAAATCATCAAATAACTTCTCCCGCTCTGGGCGGAGCGGGAGGGTGTGTCAGACTCTTACTGACTAAAACCCACCCGTATTCCTTCCTGTTGCCTGTGTTGCGGGGGCCTCGGTGACCCATAAGTACCTTCCCGCGACCCCGGCAGGGTGTAGGCCACCCTGACCGGCGCTTTATTTTGTGTTAATTATTTAATCACCACTGCTCTCAAAACGGTGAAGGAAAACATCGCGAGGAAACCGGTATGTCCTACAACCAAAAATTCAAAGACATGTGACATCTACCAACGCGCACTGGGCCTGCGTGGTGGATTACGGCCCACTCCCTTTCAAAGAGAGGAGGCCTGTGGGAACGTTATAGGCTTATTATGACAACACCTATCTGATGCATGCTGTATAATTATGGACTTGTTTTTATCCACTAACAAACTCTCTGTTATTTCGATAAACAAGAAGTGACCGTCCATCATTTCTAGACCATGACAACACAATTTTCTTCACGCTAATTTGACCTGCCGGACATTCCCCGGCCAGTGTTTACGAGCCCAGTCCATTTCCTTTCGCCTTGTCATGACGACACCAAATACTTTTTACGGTCACACTCCGCCTAGAAGTAATAATACGCTTAAAAAGTCTAGGAAAATAAAGTTGCCTGATGCACGCAGACAACTTCATTATAACTAAAGTTAAAATAAACCGCTGGCTGACGAGTAGTTTAATTTTGCAAGTAATTTTAACGTTTGTTTGTCTAACAGTTAGTATTGGTAGAAACACGTCCAAAATGTAGCCGTTTTATGAGCCTTAAATGTTTAATTTCCGATGTTGATTTGCGGTTTCCTCAAAAAAATACCTGTGTAATTTCCCCTTTTATATTTTTCCTTTTCTTTTTGCAACCAACTTTCTGTTCAGAATCTCTGTAGCCTCCAGCGATCTAAGAAAGGAACACAGCTAAGCGTTTTCAATCAACTGGTGTAACACGCACAAGTAAAACCTTTCCTATCTAGCTAATCTTCTTTGGATCAGACACTCCAGAACTTTGAAATTGGAGAAGAAAGAGTATTAAATAAAGTGAGGTTTGTTTAAGGGTTGCTTGTGAAAGTATAGTCGGTGTTAAACTATACCTTATTATTAAAATGTTGGCTTATCAATATAATGATGTGCTTGTTACGAAGCTTGCGTGCGTGTATCTGGGTTGTGTAATTTCGAGTGATTAACGACCGGCGGTATACGTGTTGATTTAATTGTAGAAGAAAAAAGCTTAAAAAATCTTTTTTTTTTCTTTTTTCAACGCATCAGAATATGGAGCGTTGGAAACTTCTAATTTGAAATCTATTCTATAACAAAATCACTAAAAATAACATTGTTTCAACAGCAAATATAACAAAACGTAATTTCTACTGCCCTTCACGTATTTACATTTACTTCGTTCAGTTTATACAAGGTGCTAGAGAATCGAATAAAACAAATACACATCTTTCGAAACAAAATCGGTTTCATTCCGTCACGCTCGATCTATCCGATGCTTGTCGATACGTCAGCTGCCTATTGTATATCAAGTTGAATTAAACGGTGTGACACCGGCCTACATATGGATAACTGTGGATTTTTTTTGGTTAATTTTATCCCTATAGCAAGGGTATAGTCGACCTACCGATTGCTTTACCACCTAAGGTTGAATGTCATTTGCACGCCATTTTTTTTTTTTTGAGGGTGGGAAATCATCAAATAACTTCTCCCGCTCTGGGCGGAGCGGGAGGGTGTGTCAGACTCTTACTGACTAAAACCCACCCGTATTCCTTCCTGTTGCCTGTGTTGCGGGGGCCTCGGTGACCCATAAGTACCTTCCCGCGACCCCGGCAGTCATCGGCCCTAGTGGACCCCTACCTATGTGCTGACGACATCTCTTTGAGGCGCGCGTGGAATACAACGCGCCGTGGACCCGGGCCTGGTCTTTACCGGACGGTGAGCTACCCATTGCTCACCGTCCGCAAGCCCACGCCTACGGTGGCCGGAAATCCGCCCGGGATTCCCGACGCCCTGGGCGTCTCCTGCGGCGGCTAGGGGCGAGAGGGCGCGAAACTTGCCTTTCCCTCAACCGTCCCGCCTCCTCCTTTGCGAGCATTACTGCTTCGCAGAAGGAGGATTTGCACGCCATAAGACGACAAGATTTATTTTTCTATGTAACATATAATTGCAAAAATAGTGAAGTTTCAATTTACTGGGAATTGTTGTCAAAAGTGGTAAAGAATTACCAGGTGACTATACCTAACGTGTTGTTAAAAGTTCCTACCTATTCACTTCTTCATGCCAAACTTAGAGTCGCTCCAACCGAATTTTCATTTCCAACTCCAACCAAGTTTTTTGAGATTAATGGAGAAAGTCTTAGTCCATGTCGTGATGTGATCTGAGACAAAAATTCTGTCTATAAATCATATTTAGTGTCACAATCTTGAAATCATCGATCATCATCTAAAATAATGTGTCACGGGACTTTCTTTACAAAGTTTTTACAGGAAAATTAAAACTCTTCAGGAACTTCGGGCTATTTGTATTAAATATTAGCGACTTCGCCCGCGTGAAATTTCTTGTTTCCCTGATCCACCGCGTCGCATCGCATCGCCCGCCCGCGGTATTACTTCGTTTTCGATTAGCGTTCTTTCTAACTTTTTCTTTTCCCTCGGCTCCTTAGGGTCGTAGCGTGATGTTAACCCTTTAACTTTCCTCAAGAATAGGGCTGTTAAATGCAAAGCGATTTTTTAAATCCGATATGAAGTTCCAGAGATTAGCGCGATCGAACAAAAAAACAAAAAAAATCTTTAGCTTTAAGGCTCGTGTAGACTAGCGCGATAGCAATACGCCTGTCGCACCCGCAATATCGCCCTAGTCTGCACGAGCCTTCATTATATTACGTATAGATTAGAAAATGGCAGGTTTTTCGCCATTAGCACTATTTAAATAATCTGTGTTTGGGCACTTTTCCCGTTAACAGCAATGCGGATGAATTTTCTGATGCCCTATTTAATAATTACCCACCCACACCCATAGTTACTAATAAGCACAAACTCTCATACAGGACTTACATACACATACACATAATACCCTCACACATTCACACACTACACCACTCACACAATACTACAATAAAATCACCTTACATTACACTTCACAAATATTACCTTTTATTATAGTAAAACTTACCTCTCTATCTAAACTGTTTGCTAATAGTAATATGAATAAAATGTATCAAGACGCCGCTAAATCTGATAAATGTTCGAAGGAGTGTGAGTCTGGAGATCTGTCATACAGGTCCCGAACCTAGTTCAGACTCCAGCTCTCACGAAGGTTTAGCTTAAGGCAAAATTGTAAATACAAACTACTGCAACAATATACCTTGATGAGAGAAATAAACTTTATTATTATTATTATTATTCATTCCTTACCCCCTTTTGATACATGTATTTTTATAAAAAAGGTAGGTTAGTCCTATTATGATTACTAAATAGAAAGGAGAAGTGAATAATAAATTTTAATGAGATTGTAACACCAATGCTATAAAATAAATAAGCTTTACGATGTAATATTACGAGCAAGGGTAAACTGAACTTAGTTTTATGCCATTTAGTAAGGCAAGTTATACGGTAGTAGTGTAACCTTCAGCCACAAATCACTGTGAGGAAGGTTCTGCGATAACAGCGCGGCACTATGATGGATGCCGCGCGCCTGAACTTGGCCGAGCTTACCTATAGCCTATCAATTAGGCTTAGCTTTGTGTAATTATATGTATAACTAGAGGGTAATTTTAGGTTTAGTGTAAATAAGATTGACAAACGAGTTGAAAATTGTGTTCTAAAGAATAAAAGCTTTTGGTAGGTACTTTGAATCAGGGTTAAATAATTGAATAATATAACGTGGTTCTAGCAGAAAAACTGATTGCAGCTTCAATTAGTTTTTCCAGGTTCCGTTTAAGACAGAATCCGTTTTTACTCCTAGTTTATTGTTTTAAAGTCTCAAGTCAAGCCAGTGAGTTATTAGGCCCGGGTCGACGGCGCGTTGTGTTGCACGCGCGCCTCAAAGAGATGTCAGCACAAGTATAGGGGTCCACTAGGGCCGATGCCTGCCGGGGTCGCGGGAAAGTCCAAAAGGGATACTAAGGCCCCTGGCAACACAGGCAACGGAAGGAACACGGGTGGGTTTTACTCAGTAAGAGTCTGACACACCCTCCCGCTCCGCTCGAGCGGGAGAAGTTATTTGATAATTTCACACCCAAAAAAAAAATTGAGTTAGTTACGTAAACCTTCATGTGCAGTACTATTTTCACAGGCAAGTCGTAGACAGCAAATTATGGCCATGCAAGTTATTGCATGGCCATAATTTGCTGTCTACGACTTATTATAGTATGGTTTAAGAAGGTACAGAGACTTATACAGTATCAACATTTTAACCACCCCATATTCTTTAACCTATCCTGCCCCGTGCGGCACCGATTCGGAGTCAAACAATAGAAAATCATTTGTGTCTCATTAGCTGTCCTTGACCAATTAAAGGCTGGTGCAGACTAGCGCGATATCGCTGGCGCGACAGGCAGTAGTATGGTTGTTGCGCCCGCGATATCGCCCTAGTCTGCACGAGCCTTAAATCGGTATAATGACTACCCTTTATTCAGGTAAGGAGAAGTTTGAAAGCATTATAAATATCGACCGACCTGCGAGACCCTAACTTTGGTTTGTGGGCCAGGGTTGCTGAATGGCCACTTTAGCCACTTTAGACCCAATACATACGTGGGGCTATTCAAATACAGGAACTATTTATTTAGAATAAGTCATTCTTGAAGTTGAAGTGATGTTTATGTCACGGTAAGATTGTGGTTGCGCGGAAGCTCCAACAGCATCCTAAAAACATTATTAGACATAGTGGATAGTCCCTTTGTAAGGCATGGGGTATGGAGGCACGTGCCAACGTGTGTTAGGTCACGTCTTTTTTTTTATTGTTTTAGTCTGTAAAAGTTTGCTAACATAGTTAAGTTATTGTTGCTAATACTATATGGATTGTGTGTACTTGTATGTGTAGTCCAAATTAAAGAATATATTATTATTATATAATAATCATACGGTGACCTTTACATGAATTAGGGCGAATCGTTTTTGTAATAGATACTCGTAGCTCTTAAAACGGAAATAAACTGTATAGTCCTCGAATAATAATCACGTAAAAACGACAACACTACAAACAGATTTTCTACCAAAAATGTCTCCTTTACTAAACGTAAAACCAACACGTACACGTATATATTCAAATAATAAACATGTGAAAAATAGCCGCGAAAAAGACAGAAATATTTCATGGGCTCAGACAAAGATAAGGACGTTAGTATTCCAAGTGAGACCAAGGAGGCTATAAATAACTGTTTCATTCAAATATGAGCTTTATACACATTGACAATGCAGTATAGACATTATTCTATGTTAGTAATTCTACCTCTCACGCAATAAGAGGCCGATTGACATAAACCAGGCAACATAATAATAACAACAATAACTGACAAAATGTACCTACATTTCGTCAGTGTTGTCTGTGCCCGGATGTACAGACAGGTAAATTAATCGTTAAGCAAATTGTTAACTTACGACGTCAATTATTGGCCGTGTTATAGCCATTTCATACAACTCAACGGTCCATTTACGATGGTAGTTAATAAGCTTTTTTTTTTGTTTGGGTGGGAAATCATCAAATAACTTCTCCCGCTCTGGGCGGAGCGGGAGGGTGTGTCAGACTCTTACTGACTAAAACCCACCCGTATTCCTTCCTGTTGCCTGTGTTGCCAGGGGCCTCGGTGACCCATAAGTACCTTCCCGCGACCCCGGCAGGCATCGGCCCTAGTGGATCTCTTTGAGGCGCGCGTGGAATACGACGCGCCGTCGACCCGGGTAGTTAATATGCTTAACAATGAATTTC
The DNA here is from genome assembly GCA_905333075.3 of Atethmia centrago. Taxonomy (NCBI): domain Eukaryota; kingdom Metazoa; phylum Arthropoda; class Insecta; order Lepidoptera; family Noctuidae; genus Atethmia; species Atethmia centrago. The sequence goes on along the minus strand of HG995374.1, from coordinate 19,076,836 downwards.
TGTGACTTTACTATAGGCTTCGGGAAATATAGGCATGTTATGTTATGTTATGGTCATTCTTCTTCTGCGCTTTTCCATGTGACATCTAGCAATCCGCACTGAGCCCGCGTTGTGGATTACGGCCCACTTCCACTCACCAAGAGGCCTGTGTCCCAGCAGAGGGAACATTATAGGCTGATTATGCTTTTCCATGGTCTACGCGGGCCCTAATTCTGTGGTTCCATCTAGGTTCGTTGCCCACTGTAGGCACGCCATACATGATCAGCCTATAATGTTCCCACTGCTGGGACACAGGCCTCCTCTCTGTGAGAGGGAGAGGGCCGTAATCCACCACGCGGGCCCAGTGCAGGTTGGTAGATGTCACATGTCTTCGAATTTTTAGTTCTAGGACATGTCGGTTTCCTCACGATGTTTTCCTTTACCGTTTTGAGAGCAGTGGTGATGTAATAATGTTATCGCTGTTCTAACTGGGTTTAGCCCCTGGGCTATGGGTCAGCCAACCCATTTCGAGGTTTACGTACCCTGATATTGGTTCTAGGAGTCGCTTCGAAACTTGTGGTTAACCTCACATGTGTTTAAGTATGAACCTGGCCTACGGAAATTGGATTTAGCGAAAAGTTTATGGTAATTCAAAGTGTTGATAAGATTGGCTGTAACACCTACTGGGGATTACAGTCGCGATGTTTTATGTATAGTATCAAATACATAAAACATCACACCTGTAATCCCCGAAGCGTTAGGCAGAGGTGTATTTAGTAAACACCCACATTTCGCCAGTTTTGTTTATGTCCTTTGTAATAGGGGGCGAGCCTATTACCATCAACCGGGCACACATCCAGACTCCGGGCTGCTATTGAGAAATTCCTGATGGAAAAACTCAATAACACTATTCCTGGCTTGGGAAGCGAACCCAGGAACTCATGTTCAGCAGTAGCGCTTGCAACCGCTAGACCAAAGAGGAGTAACAGGTAATTCGTGAGGACGGTATCGAAGCAAGTACGCTTCGATACCGTCCTCAGGAATTACCTGTTCAATAAATCCTTGAAGATTTATTAACGCATAACATCTTAGAAATGAATCGACTCGGTTTTCGAGTGTTTTATTTATCGAAGCCTTTGATAGGCATGAGGGTTGATTGTCTCTCCAAGTTTGCTTATAAATCAGTAGGCGAAACTTCCGCGTTTGCCTTTACTACCCTATTATCTCTGTCAGTTCGATTTGACCAATGTAATAGAAGTTTTTCGAAGTGTTCCATTTGATTCAGTAGATAAAGGTTGGTAGGGATTTGGGTAAATGTTTTTTGTTATATATGTATGTTTAAAAATAAAATTGTTGTTATATGTACATTTTAATTTACAGCTAAGTTCACAGACTGGGGTCTGTGAACTTAGCTGTAAATTAAAATGTACATATAACAACAATAAATAAACAAACATATAAATAATAAAAAAAAAACAACATATAAATAAATGATCGTCCTATTACTTAAAAATTGCATTCCTTACCATTTATTTACCAATAAAGCTCTTTATATGCCTAAAGTAACATGCTAAAAGCTATTTTTAGTTATTTCCATAATGAAGTGAGGCCTAAATCCGAGTCACTTCCTCATCAGCTGATCGATTAATGGTAAATGTATTTAATATCGTTTAACGAGGTCCGAGCTCGGCTGATCGCATCGCCAGCCATATTGCATTCAATTAAAATTATACAGGGCGGAAGGAACAAACGCAACGGGGAAAATATGTATAAAAATATATTTCCATCAGAGGGATATGTTGGGAAGTTTAGCTTTATCGACAGACTTGCGTGTGACATACCAACGAAAAACCTTTATAAAAAATGTGTTGTTTACATTTTTTATAAAGGTTTTATCGCTTCAATGTCAGTACCATACCCAGCGGTTGTAAAAGCGTTTTTGCGCCATTTCTGGGAAAACGGTTTCTGGTATATATAATATTATTAAAACAAAACTTAACTTGCCATTTTGAATATTCCAGGTACTTTCGCTCATTTATTCGAGTGTGTCTATCCACCCTGTATGGATGAAGCTGTAAACCAGAATCGATCTACATCGTTCGCAAACTAATCGGATTGTTTGCCAATAGTCGGTTGGTGCAGTATATATTGGGATTTGGATCAAATGTTCGTAGTACAGTTTAGCTTATAATAAGGCTATAAATCCTTCGTAATAATATATTTAAAATTTTATGATTTCGTTTTAATAAATTTAATATTTATTAAATGGACTAACAAGAATTGTTATGCTAAAGAAGCTCTATTTTTTAATGAAATATTTTATTAAAATAAAGGTACGTAGCAAGTTCTCGGCGGCAGTACCTGTGGCAGTGTGGCCATGTTCACGAACGGTTTGTTTGAATGTAATTTCGTATTTGGAACAAGTTAAACTTTTACATTATGGCTATTTAATTTGAATAGTAAATTGGTAATAACCATTCCAACTAGTTAAATTTGGAATGGTTGTTACCAATTTCCCATTAAAATGAAAGTTGGAGTCAAAAATTAAATACATTGAGGAATGCTAATGAAAAATAGGTAATAAATTTATAAGCACGTCAAGTTAATTGTTACCGACCTATTTACTTCACAAAAAAACATAACTGTAAAAGGAAGAGACACTTTTTCAAAGGGAAGCTATTTCTTACATCAATTAATTTACATAATTAAAAAGGATTGTCGTATGGGTAACATAAAAATACATCAAACATTTTTAGGTAACGTAATTGTATGATCGACCAAAAATTGGATACATGTAGGTACTCCCAATTTTAAAGGAGCAAGCCCAAACAAGGCCCCGAATTCATTTACATATCAACACACATCAGAGAGTATATTGTTCTCCAAGGATATCGGTATACAACCTAAGGCTTGATTGAAAGTCATGCCATTCTAGGCAAAGCTTTGAGAGCAAACATAGTGACGACTAAAACAGTAAGATTGAATAGCACAAGCTGTCTTTACGACGTAGAAGCGTCGTGACTGGTACCCACTGGTATTTAGATCGTAGATACTGAAAAAGCAAGTATAAATAGAGTTCGTGATGATGCATTAATGTTGCACGTTTTCACTTAACAGTAATCTATATGTTCAGAACAGATGGCTTTTCTATTAGGTTGCCAAATATGAGCTGTTAGTTGGAAGTGATTGCCAATTTCACACGTTTGTAAGATCTACATTAAAGCACATATTAATTCTTTATCTGACTCCAACGTAGTTGGGAAAAGGCTAAGCAGATGATGATGAATACTTTATAGTCTAAAGAATACATTTAAAATATAACACTTAAGTAGATCAGAAATGGAACATACCTAATGGGCTCTTAACGATGAAAGCAATGTAAACAGACATAAAATACGTATCTACTTAAACACGAGAGCAAAATCGAATTATTCAGATCAATTTCAGACACTTTTTTTTTGATAATACTTTACAAGTTCATCCCTAATTTTTACTTTTCAGAGAATCCTTTTTGTATTGTGTAGCCCTATTTATAGCTCACGTAGAAGTCTTTTCGGTCTGCCTTTCAAAGTAAGCGATCTCATTCATTAGGGTGAATGTGTTTAGCAGCTGTGTTCGTAATATTGATAGTTCCGCCATGTATTGGTCGAGACACATTGTGTTGCTGGGGAGTTTTGTTGGGCCACGTCTTTTCAGAAGCTTTTTGGATTCGACAAAGGGTTGATGTTGACAGTTTTGATATAGCAGGATTCTTACGAAAAATACCAACAAGTATGGGTAAAGTCTTTAATAAACCACTTGAATTTAATAACATCTCGTGTTTGATAGAGACGTCAATATCGATATATTATTCTATAAGTGAAATAGTCAATCGAAGAGTTAGCTTTCCCTCGAGATATGCAGCTGCAATAAAGTTGTCTAAAGTAAAGTAAAAAATAAAGTCTCTTGGGATAAAGTCATTTAAAGTAGAATAAAATATATTATCTACAATGTTCTGTTCAAGACGAGTTTTCATTACTTTTTTCGAACAAGAGAAACCTGTCTAATAGTATAATTTGTTAACTTCTTTTTTCTTTTCGTTTCGATTATATCTATGTTTCCTATATTGTTTGGGCCCAGTTAGTTACATTTATTGCGGCGTTTGAGGCGTTGCTCAGATCATCAAGGGTGCAGGTGAACGGACATTTGGGACACTAGCAGTTGAGGCACAGTCTGTTCAGGAGCACCGCACTCGCACTGGATGTTGGATGAATCGGTAATATTCCATTTCGCCAAATTATGTTTGCAGCAGCCCACTTAGGCACGTTATCGATTCAGTGGTTTCCAAATAGGCCACTGCAGTTCGCGAACGGGAGGCAGGTGTTCTTGGGGTTTTACAAAGTTTTGAGATGATGGATATCTTTCTTCTCACAATTTACTTCGCTCTTTAGGTGGCCTGTTTTGGATTACCTGCGTGAAGTGTAAGAAGCTTCTGGGACTTTTTAGTTTAGTAATAACATAAATTAGATCCACGCCTGTATTGCTCTAAGAGTTAGGCAGAGGCGTGCCTATAGCATGCGCACATTCCGCCAGTTATGTTTAAGTCCCATGTAATAGGGGGCGAGCCTATTGCCATCAACCGGGCAAATATTCAGACGCTGCTACTGAGAAATTCCACATTGACAAATCCAATAACACTTTGCCCGACCGGCAATCGAGCCCAGGACCTCATGCTGCAGCAGTAACGCTTGCGATCACTAGAACAATGAGAACAACAGTCCAAGTTGTTCATTTTTATCAAATTATACGTAAGTTACGTTATGCAAATTCAATACGTAGATATAATTGACGGTGGAGTATCAATCATTTACTGTTTAATTCCATATTGTGCAATTAATTTTATTAATCTGATTGCAACTGTTCTTTCACTATTGTGATACGAAACGCTTCAGCAGCAAATTTTAAGTAAGAGAATATTATACACACACATAATATAACATCACGCCCTGTTTCGCCGAAGGGTTGGGCAGAGGTGTACCTGTAGTACACCCACATTTCGCCAGTTATGTTTAAGTCTTATGTAATAGGCGGCGAGCCTATTGCCATCAACTGGGCACAAATCCAGATTCCGGGCTGCTACTGAGAAATTCCAGATAGAAAAACCCAATAACACTTTGCCTGACCCGGGAATCGAATCCAGGACCTCATGCTCAGCAGTAGCGCTTGCAGCCACTAGATCAACGAGGCAGTATGAGTATGGTGGAGAGGAGAATATTGTGTTGTTCATAAAATGCAATTTCTTTTTAAAAAGCTTGTTAAAATAATAAAAGCTGTTCTTTGATCCTGCACCTGCTTATAGTAAACTGAACGCTAGGGTAGAAATTAATTTAATTAAAATAAAACGTTTCAGGTAAAGTCCTGTACACCAAGCTCATCTTTTTAAAATATACTTAAGTTGGAAAATCAAATTGAACTAAGAGAGGTCTGAATATAATATTTTAGCTGCTTAAGATTCAGCGAAAGCTTTCAGACGTCAGAGTCAAGTGATGGGAAACAGATAACTAATTCCCGATATTTCAGGCTTCCCAACTTTTTATTCGAGAAAATCCGTGATGGACTGTCTGCCTTTAACTATTAACTAACCTGTGTATATGGAAGCAGAGTGTTCCTTATAACATAACAAAACATCACGCCTTTATTCCCCGAAGGGTTGGGCAGAGGTGTACCTACAGTACGCCCACATTTCGCCAGTTATGTTTAAGGCCCATGTACTACTGGGCGAGCCTATTGCCATTAACCGGGCACAAATCTAGACTCCGGGCTGCAACTAAGAAATTCCAGATAGAAAAATCCAATAACACTTTTGCCCGACCCTCGAATTGAACTCAGGACCTCATGCTCGCTTGCGACCACTATAGACCAACGAGGCAGTCGATTGTTCCTTGTAATCGACATTTCCGTTAGTGCCAAATTGGCGGCAGGTGCCTTGATTTACAGCTAGATCGTGAACAATGCGTGTGGGCGCAAACATATTACAATAGTTACGATCAACAACACTAACTGTGGATGTGATAATATACCCTGCTAATATTTTGACTTGACTTCCCGTTTACACAATACGTACACGGAGAAGTTTGTGGAGAAATCACATTTAGTCCAAATGATTTGCGAATTGTGAGATTAAGATTCGTTTGCCGCGGTCGATCCAAGATGTGTGGCTATTTATACTCCGTCACATCTCTGTGCTTCAGAGAGCAATAAAATTAAACAGTCGGTTCTACGAATATCTATGTATAACAGTAATTATTTCGTTCAGACTGTGAATATGAATAAAATAAAATAATATGATTTTACCGGGAAGTTAAAATATATCATATCTATACTAATATAATATAGGTGAAGAGCGGTGTGTGGCGGCCATCTACATCGCCACAAGTGAACTACGCAGCACACTGACGTCACGCAAAATCCTGCATCGCGCAAGCAGAGTTTACCGCGCAACTAGCATATATACATCCACAACATCCCGACATCAACCGTCGGGCAGTTGCCCACCAGACACGACACCCGTCTGGTCGGAGGATCCTCCTTTTTCTATGGAGGATGAGTGAACTTTACACCCTGTTCCTCATGCCTCTATAGGTTGTTTGTTTGTTTCTTTGAACGCGCTAATTTCTAGAACTCTAAGTCGGATTTGAAAAAATATTTTTGCACTTGATAACCCAATTCTTGAGAAAGGCTATTTAACATCACGCTAGGTCTCAGGGGGCGAGCAAAAAGAAAAAGTCAGAAAGAACGCAAAGCGAAAACGAAGTATAACCGCGGGCGGGCGATGCGATGCGATGCCGTGGGTCTGAGGCCGAAATTTCTCGCGGACGTAATCGCAGACACGAGCAAGTTACTTATAAAATTCTCGGTAAAATATTTATCAGTATTGCTCAGTAAGTGAATTGCTGTGATCAGAAGGCAGTCGTTCCATGTTTAAATATTGATATTCGCCCGCATTTGCTTAAACTAGAAACCGACCCCAACAAACTTCGGAGAAGACTAAACTGATGGGTCCTGTACATCATTTTCGTTTACATATTTACCGGTACCTACTAATAATTTATGACATTGAGTTACAATGCCGTGCCACGCCATACCACGCCAGGAGGGGACCTCCTAGGAGGACATATTTATTAGTTACCTCATTGGTGATGTTCTTCAACAAGGTCAGGTGCGACTACGCACCTGACCTTGTAATAATAACTCGCAACCTCCGTGCGTGTATGACCAGATTTATGAACGTAAACGAAGCAAAAGGATTATGTAAGGATCATAGCAGGTGGCACATGTCTTCGAAATTTTTGGTTCTAGGACATGCCGGTTTTCTCACGATGTTTTCCTTCATCGTTTTGAGGGCAGTGGTGATGAAATAATTTATGAAAAGTAAAGCACCTGTCAGGGTTCGAACTTACGACTTACAACTCGTAAGTCGCGGCCGTTACCACTGCTCTGCCAGCTAGATGGTTGTTTATTAAGGAGATGCGAAAAAAATCATAGCAATAGTACATATAATTAAATTAAAAGGAAAACTATCACAGCTAAGCAGGCTTTACAAGTTAACGAGTAGTAGTCGACCAACTTGCATTTGCAGTTGGAGAATTGACCGTAATGTATACCGATGTATGGGAGAACATGTTTTTCAACTACAATGTTAAGTTTGTTTTTGGGATAAATTCATCCCAACTACGGAACCCTTTATTGTGATGGTCCGACACGCACTGGGCCGGTTTTTTATTACCTCTTATGTGAACAAGTGCCCATCCCTCCCTTACCTCCCCTTTGTATGAGTTACCATGTTCCCATTGTAATCAGATAATGTGTCAACAAATATTTATTTTAAAAGTTCAGTCTTGTGCCAAAGTGCCACTGATTGAATTATAATTAATGAAGCTACACAATTTCATTATTAATTGCCTTTAAAACTGACGACATGAATTAATTTCTGTGTTCCATTTAAGCTTTGATTCATTCATGGCATAAATACGATGAAGACTTGTCGACATTAGTCGCGAAATTAAAAATATCTTATCAAATGATGTTACTTGACAAAATATATTTTAATTATCGCTGATTTCATTTCAGATTAATATGTTTACATCGGCCCATAAGAAAATTTTTGAATCTTCTTCATTATTAATAAAATGAAATCATGTTCTTCTTATTCGTACTTTAGATTCGATATCTTTAGCATAATAACCAAACGAAAAAGTTATTATGTTGAATCAGAACTAAGAACTTTCTGCTTAGTTATCAAATCTCTATTCAGAAAAGTTACACACTTAGTTTGTTTGAAAGTTGTTACTATACCTAGCTTTCCTGCAAAATCACAAAGTCTTGAAGAATAAAATATTTTGAAGAAACAGTGAGTAACTTCACTGTAACTAAAGGCAATCGAAGTTTTTAACCAGCGTCGACAGTGCCGTAAAGTTCCACAGAGCAGATTGTTTGCGTTTCTGTACCTAGATTAAAATGAGCAGGAGTTTCAAGTTTTAAGATGTTTTTTGCATTCACTGTGCATTTAAATGCAGGCTTTCTATAAATGTACGTCATAAGCACTTATTGTTTTGTATACCAACTAAAAATATATGAAAATGTGTTTGATTTTGCTAATGTTTAGTTGACAGAAACTACAGAACGCTACCTGTATACTCCTTTTGCTTCGCTTACCTTCTCAATTCTCAATTGCATTCCATATGTATTACATAGATAGATGGTATAAAAGTAAAATACCAATATGGACCCTGTCGGCCACAGCAACATTAGGAGAGAGGGAGAGGGCTAAGTCGCATTTCAAGAAATTTAATATTATTATAAATTATTATGTGTTTAATTGTTTGTATGATTATGTATTTAGGTTTGTGTGTGTAGGTATAGTATATAATAGTTATTTTTAATTTATATATTGCATAAGAATAATGTTTTCATTATTATTAAATTATGTTATTATTTATGTATTTATATTTGATTTTCTATATTCCATATTATATTATTTTATTTTATTTTGCAATCGATTTATCATATAAAAACTCCTTTACTGAATAGTATATTTTGGATTGCAGAAATTGTTTCAATTTATCAATAAATATATTTGTTTTGTTTACTTCTCTAATGTCATTTGGCGATTTATCATATTTTTTTATAAGGACGTAACTAAAGGGCTGGTTGCGTGCATTTTGAGCCAGGATTGAGGTACGAGTATGTTTATTTTGTTTTTGTTGTGTCGAAAAGTATATCATGTTTGTGTTTCTTCGCAAGTGGTGTAAAAATCTGGGTATTTCCTGACAAATTTACATAATTCTAAGATATATTAAGCAGGGAAGTGTGAGTATTTGTGTTTTGGAAGTGTGGTTTGCCGCTATCTGTTCATCCTTTCATACTCCTTTTGCTCCGCTTACGTTTATCCTTACATACTCCCTTTGCTTCGTTTACGTTCATACACACAATTGAGGAGTTCAATTTCAAAACCCGCCAAAACGATATTTGAACAAAAACATTGTTTCGCTTGGTTATGAAGCGACATCATTCATTCTTTTTTCTTGGTTTAAAAATTATTATCAAATCCCGCTATAAGCCTAACAAATCAGCTTTCAAAAGTAGCAGTTTTTTGCAAACAGCGCTAAAAGAGTTCAAGTGCATTTCAAATTCCGCTAAATCCAAATCGACCAATCACAGCACGGCATTTGCTCAACGTAACACAACAAACAGTATGGCGATTTTGTCAACTAAGTGAAGAAGTGCTGCCGGTTTTTATGTTTTGTCAAATCTGTCAGTTGCGAATCCCGCTAAAACGAACAATGTTTATTTCAAACCCCGCTAAAATCAAATGTATACATCAAAATCCGCTAAAACAAAAATATGAATGTTTATCTTTCCGTTATTTTTAATTATTCTCCCAGTAAACAAAGTTCTTAAGTATTGCCAGTCTCAATATAAAGCTGTCACTGTGGTTTGAATGAAGATGTTGTTTAGAATAATGATTTTGTAAGGTTTTTTAAGTTTTACCGTTATTTAATGAAAAGTGTTTTGGCGGGTTTTGAAATTGAACTCCTTCATCTGGTCATACATGCATTGCGAGTACTAAGCACCTGACCTTTCTGAAGAACATCATCAATAAGGTCACTATATGTCCTTCTAGGGCGTTCCCCTCCGTCTGCCTTGAGAGATATCTTTTGTTAGTCGACCAGTTAGTTTTATTAATTGAGGAATAATTAAAATACTAGTAGTTCTGCGAACAGTGGACCTCGCGAGCCCATACTTTTTAATGTACCACTAAAGTTATTTAAACGGCATATTTACCGGATGTTTATAAGTTTTTAAAACATGGTAAATAAAGACAAGTCTTTCTTTCTTTCTAAATCTCCCGTTTTTAGGGTTCCGTAGTAAACAAGGAACCCTTATAGTTTCGCCATGTCCGTCTGTCTTTCTCTCTGTCCCCGCTGTACTTCAGAGACGCTTAGTACTAGAAAGCTGTAGTGAGTGTGTGTGTGAGGTAGACATATTAGTCATGCCGCCAAACTGCTAAAATAAAATCTTGAAAATTTTTTTTTTTTTAGGGTGTTGCCTTGCACGTAATGTGGGGATGATATTTTTTTTTCTCGTCTACCCCATGGTGTGGGATATCATTGGATAGGCCGTTCAAAAATACTGCGGGTCTGTGAACACCACTTTTCGATTCAAGGATCCACTTGCTTAATATTAAGCATTAAAGTGCCATTTTTTGTTAGAGTCGAGTGTCCCCCCCCCCCCCCCAGTTAAATGGTTGTTTCTGGAGATGTGAAAAAAATCATGGCAGTAGTACATATAATAAAATGAAAAGGAAAACTATCACAGCTAAGTGGGCTTTACAAGTTAACGAGTAATAGTCGACCAACTTAAATTTGCAGTTGGAGAATTGACTGTGACATACGTCGATGTATGGGAGAACATGTTTTTCAACTACTATGTTAAGTTTGTTTTTGGGATAAATTCATCCCAACTTCCCAACTACTGAACCCTTCATTGTGCGTGGTCTGACACGCACTTGGCCGGTTTTTTCATCAATCCAACCTTGTAGTTAAAGGGCCTATTCCACTGGTAGAAATCTAAAAGTGAGCAAGTTACTGCATTTTTAGGAGCTATTCTGCTCATCACGCCGCAAATTTGATGCGTGTGCGTGTATGAGACCAACTTACAGTTACTACCTTTCAAGAACCATCAAATTCGGATCTCATAAGGTGGAGATATCCAGTAGCCCCTTTTTGGAGGAAGTACGGACAATCAAACATCCCCGACGAAAAATAAATCTGAAAAGTCATAAAACCTGTATACCAAGTTTCGTCCAGATCGGTTGTAAAATTCGACCTGTAGAGGAGTACCTACTAACAAACTGACAGAGGAACATTGATGTACAAAAAACCCTTTGTATATCAATGCAGAGGAAAGAAAATTTTAGTGGGAAATCATCAAATAACTTCTCCCGCTCTGGGCGGAGCGGGAGGGTGTGTCAGACTCTTACTGACTAAAACCCACCCGTATTCCTTCCTGTTGCCTGTGTTGCGGGGGCCTCGGTGACCCATAAGTACCTTCCCGTGACCCCGGCAGGCATCGGCCCTAGTGGACCCCTACTTTTGTGCTGACGACATCTCTTTGAGGCGCGCGTGGAATACGACGCGCCGTCGACCCGGGCCTGGTCCTTACCGGACGGTGAGCTACCCATTGCTCACCGTCCGCAAGCCCGCGCCTACGGTGGCCGGAAATCCGCCCGGGATTCCCGACGCCCTGGGCGTCTCCTGCGGCGGCTAGGGGCGAGAGGGCGCGAAACTTGCCTTTCCCTCAACCGTCCCGCCTCCTCCTTCGCGAGCATTACTGCTTCGCAGAAGGAGGTGACGGCTGCCCATGCCCTCTCGCTCCGTACCATGGCCTGAACCAGGGCCGGACGAGAGGTCTCTGCCGCCGATCGCCTCCACGAGGACACGGCGGTGCTCTGCCCAAGCCGGGCAGACCTCCCAGACTTGAAGCAGAGACGCTTTGCTCGCTCGGTCGATTAGAAAATTAAACTTTATTGACAATAGTTGGTGCTTACATAATCTTTCCTCCATGCTACTAACCTACTAACACAACTGATTTTGACAAATGAGTTTCCTATCGATTATTCTAAGTGACGTATGTCGAACAGTAGGATTGCTACGGAAATGATTATTTATCCGTAGTATGTTTACATTTACATTTATGTCTATGATTTACATACAGGGTAAGTTTAAAAGGAGTGCGGATATTTTAAGAGGTAATCAGGTGCATAAAACTGGACAACTTTCCCCAAGGAACATAGGACGAATTTTAAAATTGAAAATTGACTTTTCGTACAAAGTAACTGGTCATGTGGCTTATGTTTGTATGAGAACGTGAGTTTTATTTTTTAGATTTCGTCCAATGTTCCTTGGGGAAAGTTGTCCAGTTTTATGCACCTGATTACCTTCTAAAATATCCGCACTTCTTTTAAACTTACCCTGTATGTAAATCATAGACATATAAATGTAAATGTAAACAAACGATGAAATCTAAAAAATAAAACTCACGTTCTCATACAAACATAAGCCACGTGACCAGTTACTTTGTATGAAAAGTCAATTTTCAATTTTAAAATTCGTCCTATGTTCCTTGGGGAACGTTGTCCAGTTTTATGCACCTGATTACCTCCTAAAAAATCCGCATTCCTTTTAAACGTATCCTGTATAGGTAAGCAAAGATTTATTTATTATTTAATAAAACTTTATGCACAAGTAAAAAAATACTGTACAAAGGCGCTGGCGGACTTAATACCTGAAGAATTTTCTACCAGTCAACCTTAGGGTGATACAGAGAGAAAACATGGCAGGTAAATACATACGTATAAAATACAACAATAAATAAAGACCCGAGAGCAGTGGTGGCCCAGTGGTAACGTCCGCGACTTACGAGATGTAAGTCGTAGGTTCGAACCCTGACAGGCGCTTTACTTTGCGTAAATTATTTCATCACGACTGCCCTCAAAACGATGAAGGAAAACATCGTGAGGAAACCGGCATGTCCTAGAACCAAAAATTCAAAGACATGTGACATCTACCAACCCGCACTGGGCCTGCGTGGTGGATTACGGCTCACTCCCTCTCACCAAGATGAGGCCTATGTCCCAGCAGTGGGAACATTACAGGCTGATTATGTAAACAGAATAAACTTTGTCAAGAGAAATAACGATCAGTAGAGGAGAAAACGAATCCAGCAAATCAGCGCTGAGATCTTTCTGCCAACTTTTTACGTAGTAAAGATTAGTGTTATAGGTAGGTATATCAGCATATTATGTGAATGAGATTGCAGTGTCTGCACGTGTCAGAGATCAAGACAGTCATTATTGTGTACGTTATACCTAAGTAATTACCATCTTAATGGAATGTTATCCATTATTGCATTGGCAATACATTAACATGAATTTAATGAAGCCAGTGGGGTAGCTTCTTGTTATATTATGTTAAGGCGCTGACAAGAGGCAAATGACCAAAACAGGTTTGTCTTAAGAAAAAAATTGCCAAATCTGTATAGTTTGTGGTAGTGGAAAAAATATATGTTAATTTTGAACATATTTCTAAGAACTTGGTTGTTAGCATAACACGATTTGAAAAAAATCTCGATACAAATTAACGTTAAACTAACCTCTTACCTTGAGTTAGAAGACCAAAATATCTGTATTAAATATCAACATACGTTACGTATTTAATTAATAACAAGAATGTCTTATTTGAATACTTAATATTTTTTTTATTTTCGATAACTCAACTCAATTTTGAGTAAATAGATAATTGCTTCACTGTTTGCAATAAATTACAAGCGTTATGTCATCGCGCTTCTCTTTCTTTTCTATGCAAACTGACAGTGACCGCGTTTTAGGTGTTGTCAGCGTCTTAATAACGTTTTATGTGGTCGAGCAAATCACACCGAAATACCGCCTACCTATGTCATATCATATATGTATGTCATATCTCTCTCTTAAAGGCAGTTTTAATATTACGAGTTCAGTAGAACCTGCCCAAGTAACGAATGTGAAAATACATTTGACCTTAATGAAATGTAGGTTTAGTCGTTATTTTTGAACGGCGTTGCATCGAGACAGTACAGCACTTTAAATGCGTTTCTTTTTTTGCATTGATAGATTTGATTGCTAAGCAAATAAAAGGCACCCTACATCAATTTGCCTTGTTATAGCCAATTCTTAGACTCTCTTGGACTCTCGACAAATGGCTAATAATTTAATGTTTTATGTTGCACGTAATGTAAACTGTTTTGCATACTGTTGTATAGAATCCATTTTTTTTTCCCTCTAACTGAACAGACAGCTGTGCTGCTGGGGAGTTTGTTGACCACTTCTTCTTCCCAGCTAAAGCACTAGGAAGTGGTGAAGGGTGGGCGTTTTGGGGGACTGTCTTATGTAATTTTGACGTTCGAAAAGTGCTGATTCTCAGCCTAGTTTGAATAAATGACTTTTGATTTTGATTTTGATTTTAGGGCTGTCAAAATAATGGCAGCTATTGCGATTTGAATATAAGGGAAATTTGATTTGGTAGTTAGTTTGCTTAACAATTAATTTGCCTGGCTTAAGCTACATTCGATTACTAGTTATATTTTTGTCTAAAGAAATACCTATGTATTTTATGGGTACATTGGGTACCTATGTCGGGGGGCATGCGGCTGAGTCACAGCCGCACACAACTATAATACGATCAACGATAAACGTTATATCAACGATAATACGTCGGACAGCTATTATATTGGCTCTAAGAAATAGTTCGAAGCTCCGTCAATATTGTGGTACACCGCTGTTAAAGCTATTAATCAGGTCACCATACAACGTCGACATGCAGCGTTACATTTACATAAATCATCAGCGCATACGTGGTTACCGTGTTGTGACGTCACAATAGTATCCTGGGGGGTAACCATCACCTCTTATAGCAGTATTATTTCAATATTACTTCTGCGTGAGAAAGAGATGGAGCTATAAGTCCGGTATAGCTCCGGTGTAGCACGGTGTAGCACGGTGAGCAATGGGTAGCTCACCGTCCGGTAAGGACCAGGCCCGGGTCGACGGCGCGTCGTATTCCACGCGCGACTCAAAGAGATGTCGTCAGCACAATGTAGGGGTCCACTAGGGCCGATGCCTGCCGGGGTCGCGGGAAGGTACTAATGGGTCACCAAAGCCCCCGCAACACAGGCAACGGAAGGAATACGGGTGGGTTTTAGTCAGTAAGAGTCTGACACACCCTCCCGCTCCACCCAGAGCGGGAGAAGTTATTTGATGATTTCCCATCCAAAAACGAAATATTGTTTGACTCCGAATCGGTGTCGCGCGGGGCTTAAAAGGTTAAATTCACTGCTAACCTTTTAAGGAGGTTAAAGTACTCATGATTATAAACAACTTTCACTATGGGACCAACTACAAAATAGCAAAAAAAAAAAAATGCATCTTTTTCACACATCGGGTAAATTTTTAGTTTTTGTATGAAACAGAAAAAAAATTAATTGTTTGACTCCAAATCGGTGTCGCGCGGGGCTTAGAAGGTTAAATTCACTGCTAACCTTTTAAGAAGGTTAAAGTACTCATGATTATGAACAACTTTCACTATGGGACCAACTACAAAATAGCAAAACAAAAAAATGCATCTGTTTCACACATTGGGTAAATTTTTAGTTTTTGTATGAAACAGCTAATATTTTCTTTCGATATAGGTATCGGTGTTGGTCTCATAATGAAAGCTGCTAATAATCATGAGTATTTTAACGCCCTGAAAGGTTTACAGTGAATTGAAATCACTGTGTATATTTTAGAAGTGAAAAATTATTTAGGCTGGTTGGGCGCTTTTGGTATGAGGGAAAAGCACTGAACTCGCGTGACCGTCTCGCTCAAATACATAATATATTGAAAAAGAAGAAGAAGAAGCTAAGAAGAGTCACTTTGACGTGCAGTCCTATGACTTAGAGTCTTTTTTAATGTATGTTCATCGATATATATTTTCGTGACCGATTTTAGTTTTTTTTCATTTGGTAGAGTAAGATTCAATAATACGTATTTTTTCCACTTCAGTCTATGTGGATGATGTTATAATAACTTCCTGTAACTGTTATTTACATAGCAGGTAGTGGTATTCGAATTTGTGTGGGGTACAAAAAAAAAACAAGAAACAAACAGACGAACATATAACCTCCTCCTTTTTGGAAGTCGGTTAAAAACTAAAGACACCGACTTACAAAATATTTCACTGTGTAGTGTTTTTTTGGAAGTCGATTGCTTTTTTTGTTTCGTAAAAAGTTTTTTTCTGTTTAAGAAGAGGCCTTTGCCCTGCACTGAACAATAATAGGCTGGTATTATTATTACTTATCTTCTATTTTATAATATTAAGCAACGAATAAATGGGTAAGTACCGCTTATGTAGTAAGTTTACTTAGCCGCATTCAACGCCTAATTTTTGCGTTGGGGCTTAAAATAGGCTTGACGCAAAAACGTATCGAGTTGCTGGGGACACCGGATTCAAACAGGTGTAAAAAGGTTAGAAGTATACTGAGCGGCTTTGTTTTGACTGGAAGCCGACCAAGTATGTTTTTTTACCAAAAAAGGCTATTATTGAACGTCACAACGGTTACAACATAAGAAAAATTAATCCTATAAAAGGTCGTATTTTTATTCAGGGATCACAGTTTTAAAATAAAAATTAAACGAAACAATCAAGCGCACTTAGCGCGCTGCCAACCGTTATCATGGTTATAAGACTGAGCTAATGGAGGATAGAACATAAGATTAGTTATTTTATGGATGTAATATAACTAGAAAAAGTTATTAACTCAGAACAACTTTGTACCAGTAAGTACATAACGTAGCTGAAACTGTTTTCATGAACTTTATCTAATAATTTCAGGAAGGTTTTTAAGGTCGTATATATTCTCTGAATTGAAGAATCGTAAGAAAACAATCCAAAATACAATTTATTTTCACGGTTTTCTACTTTGTTTTGAGAGCTGATTGTTTTGAGAAAACACGTTGCTAGTCTTAAGTGATCGTATTTACCTATTTCCACGTTTTTCAATTAGTCTTTACTTGGTTGTTATGTGTAGACACAGCGTTACGGATTTGGGAATTCTATTAGGCTTTTTAGGTGTGTAGTCTTAAATGGTTTTTTAAGTGTGTAGTGTTAAATGATTTTTCAGGCAGTAAATTCCTCGTCGCGGGAAGGTACTTCTGGGTCACCGAGGCCCCCGCAACACAGGCAACAGGAAGGAATACGGGTGGGTTTTAGTCAGTAAGAGTCTGACACACCCTCCCGCTCCGCCCAGAGCGGGAGAAGTTATTTGATGATTTCCCACACTCAAAAAAAAAAAAAAAAAGTCAGTAAATTCCTATATGCACAGTTTTAAAGATTCTGTTTGCTTTCACAGTATAGTTTCGATTAATACTCTTGTGGGCATTCGGTCTGAAATCTGAATTAGGCACTTTGAGAGATCACCATCTGATACCTACTTATTGAGCACGTTTGCGGGCTGAACTGAAAGATTATTAGAATTATCTGTGTCGTTGACATCGACCACGAAATCATAGGCGATTTTTCGTACGACCACACGGAATTAATCCAGAAAACATGACAGTGGACGTTGCGCCGTTTCGTTGCCAAAAACTGGTCGGGTTATTTATCGATTGACCTGAAATTACGAGATAATTTTTATATATAGATACTGCAAGTAGGAAATTCGTTATAGGCTATCAAAAATTATGTTTACACTTGCCTAGTTTGGGTGAGATAGCTTAAATCTACGAGTATCTCACCAATATTTTGCATCAAGTTATATACGACCTCTCCCAAGAAATTTGATCTAGTGGACGAAGTTGAATGCTTGTTGAACTTACAATGTTCTGGTCACCGGGAAATTCAACGCGAAGCTAGCGCGGTGTCGATTTATTTATAGATTACCCAGAACCCAGGAGAATGTTACAGTGACTTTCATTAAGGTTATTTTAAAACAAATTAATTGAAACGTTTTCTCGATCTGATGTGTGTTTTTTAATCTATGGTTTATTGTTTATTATTATGGTTTATTATTAAAATATTATATATTTTAGTGACATAGGTTATTGTTTGACAACACAAAGGTGAATGTGATGATCTACAAATCTGTCACAACCGTTAACGATTGCAGTCTTAACAGACTGTAACCAGCAAGACCTGAAAATGCAATACACATGATCAATTGATCGTAATCGGTTTTATTTTGACAGTTCACCCACGTTCATTGCGTTAGTTACGTTGTTGAGCAGACGAATTTTTCAAACCTATGAAGCAATGGATTAGCAACATGCTTCTAAACTGTTGGATTGTGATTAACTGCGTTACGCAATTAGGGTTCTGGTTTGTTGTATTTGTTATATATATAAGCCATATCATCTTTCACACAGGACTGTGTGAAAGATGAGGCTAGAAACCAACGTTTCTTTGGTCTTCCCCTACTCTCCCTTTGGTCTCCCTAAGCCATCGACATTCATACTCAAGCCTTTCCTGTAGACATTTTAATCATTTTTTTTTCATTTCAATTCTCATCTCAGCTGAATGCAATTGCCTTTCATTCATCACTTTTGTGGCCCAACATTCTGATCCATACAAGACAGCAGGTCTTACCATTGTTTTATCATGATTACATTACCATCTTAAGTTTAAGGGGAATGCGGGAGTCGCAGATTGTTCCCGTGACCAGCTGCCATTTCATCCATCCAGTGTTAACTCTAAATGCTTAACCGTCCGACCTACTTCGCCATCGCTTTGCATTATTTTATATAAATTTATTAGAAATATTCTATTAACCTAAATAACATGATTTGTTACGCTGTACCTAGGCCCTTTCCCAGGCGACAGGTACGCGCAGGTACTCTTTTTGCGGTGAACTCTTGCCGAACTAATTCCGGCAGCGCCACCTGTCCGCCGCGCCGTATGGTTGACTTATATAATAGTTCTTTTGAAAATATTGTTATCTTCAATTGTCCAATGACTAGATTCATAAGCCTCACCGGCTCCTCTTTATCAAATATATATTAAACCCATGTATGTACCCTTTCTGGAAATCATCAAACTTATTCAAACAATCTTCCCAGCCTTTTCCTAAGAAGAGGAGACTTTCGGGCTTCTGACGTTCCCCATCGGCTGTCAAAGATCCACGAATGACAGCCGGGACCAACGACTTTACGTGCTTTCCGAGGCACGCAGAGTCTCGGTATGGTCACCCATCCACAGACCAACCCCGTCAAGCGTAGCTTAACCTGATGGATCGACCCGAGCGGCTATTATTACTTAGCCACGAGCTCCTCATCAATCATCGAACTTACTAACAACTGCTTGTACTGCTACTAAAATTCTTAGCGACAACACTTTTTTATTAACTTTTATCCCATCAAAAACATAAATGTGAAATGGGAGCCAAGTTCAATATTATGATACGAGTATATGCCTTGGTTGTTGACTTCTACGACAAAAGAAGTGAGATCTAAATGGGTGCCCAGTTCAATAGTCAGTCCTGAAATTTATTTATAACAACATAAAATATAATTTCTTCTTGTAACTTAGGATAATATATTGTAGCCTAAGGTCTGACTTGGCTAGTTTTCATATACGAATTATTATATTCGATGGTTAGTTTCTACCAGCAAGCAAAATTTTCGTAATAATAAAATAAGAGCCGACAAGTAACAGATTTAGAACTTGCGAAGGCTATAATATAATTCGTATATGAAAACTAGCCAAGTCATTATATATCATTACTTTTTGTACATGAATTTTTGTAATAACAAAATTAATACCAAATGCTTTTTGTTAAACTACTGTATTTTTCTACGTTTACGGGGTATAATTGTCTTTTTTGTGTTATTTTCTATATTTTCTTGTACCTTTGAAATGTTCGAGTGAAATGCCCATTCAGTACCCGGAATTTTTTTTACGCGTTTTCTGTTCATACTTAATTTGGCCAAGTCGGGCGGGTATAACGTGCGCAGACGGTTGTACTCTACAATGGAGCTCTCTTGTGCCTTGATTTGACTTGGATCCAAATTGATAAGATGTACTCCATCTAAGGTTTGGTCTGAAACTTGGTGTTGACTCGTTCTAGTTCGTAAATTAATTTATCTATTGATGTGCGCTAAATATTGAAACAATAATTAATACTAAATCCCAGTTAATAACGTAATAAATACGAAAGTCGACTATACTCTTAGTTATAAGTACTAAAACGGAAATAGTTGGATTCAAAAAAATTAAGGGTGGTATTCAACTCATTATATATTCACGTGAAGACCTTAAAATCCACATAAAGGCCGGCTGTCATAAGTTTTGATTGCTGATTGCTGATTCTTACATTATTATTATTACAGTTACAGACACTAAGTATAGGTTAAGTGTTCTTAATATAATCAATTAAGTGAAAAATTATAATAAAATGATAAAAATTTACCAGTTTCAGATTTATTCCTTTGTATTCACCTAATTACCTATCTGCATGCCAAATTTGGACTTTCTAGGTCATCTGGAACTGGGTTAGAGTTTTGATCTATAGGTCAGTCAGTGATAAAAATTACGATTTTTGGACGTTAATATCTTAATATCCGTTTGAGATGTGTTTATGGAAAATTGGAGCACATATGTATCTCGCAAGTCTCAATATATGAGCTAATTTTGACACGTCTATGTGAAACAGTTTTACAGTTATGAGGGGGTCAAAAGTGGCTCCAAATGGTTCGTGTAATATTAGACACGGTGCTGCTCGCCAGTTCTGTTACTTGAACTTGGCTTGACACGCTACCGCGTGTCTAGATGTCCACCTGTGGGCAGCGTTGTGGGTTTATTATTACTAAAATTGTTTACGTTAAATTAGTTGTAAGTTCTAGTGTAACTGTTTGTTGTTCACATTATAAGAACTTACAACTAATTTAGCATAAACTTTCAATTAAAAAAATAAATTAAATTAATCGTAGTATACGGCTATTTAAAAAACTCTTTTCGAGAGCACGAATTATTATTCTCGTTGAAATTGGTGCTTACAATAATATTATAAATATAAAAATTATGATTTTAGATTAAGAAAATGAAAATAAACTGGGTACAATATTTACGTTTCATATTTAATGTGTTTATGAAAATCTGCCCATCCCTATTCTCAGACAATGGAAGGTATAACTATTTTAAGAAACGATCTTCAAATAATTGGCCCAGCGACAGTGTTTACACAACGAAATTCTTACACAGAATTATTTCGTTCATACAATGAACGAAATAATTCTGAGTAAGAATTTCGGTAATACTTGCTTAGGATAAAAACCTCATCTAATTTATTAATATTATTGTCTGTTCTCATTAGAATGACATGAAAAAAAAAAGCTAAATATTTTCCTCCCTATAATTTTCAAATATCGCCAGAAGAGATCCAAGTTTCAGGACTATAGTAAAACTTTTCGGTTTCACCTACGGGTGAAACAAAATAAATAAGAATAAGTAAGAATAAGTCTCGCCCCCTTGGGAATATCGGGATAAAATGTATGCTAATAATGTCCTAATCCAGGTCATGAACTAACAAGCAAACAAACTCACTTTTACATTTATAATATTACTTAGGATATTCCCATATCATATTGTTAATGTTTCAGGTGTACAATATACCTAATGTATGAGTGTATATTATAAGAGATAAATGTGCCAAAATGTTATTAATAAGTTTTTATGCTTCGCTTTCGATCATCGAGTTGTAAATGAGATCATTTATTTTGGCGTAGTTGCGAAAAATATGAATTATTTTAAGTTTAGTTTAGAATCTTATATCTCCAAAAAAGTAAATTTACAATATGCATAACAAAACAATTCTCCCGGGAAATAATCGAGATTCGGTGAGAAAGGGTTCAAAGTGCGAATCTCTGACACAATATGTAGCCTGCAGACATATACCTACATACACGGCCCGTCGTAAAAATAATTAATCCCTTTCGTGCAGCCGAGAAAACGGAGACGGAGAATTTAATATCTGCAGGCAGACATAAATACTGTGGAATAGTTTAACTAATATGTTATTAAGGTAGATGCTTCAGTCAGCCCGTGAAATATGTTTAAGCTTTTAGAACACTTTTAAGTAAAACATGAACATTATTAGGACGTTAGTATTTATTTGCGTTAATTAAATTATGAGACCTACTATTTTTTGGGTAATTAACCGATTTTTTAATGTATAATGGAAGAGAAGATAAAAAGGAAAACCTATAATTTTACTGCTACCGCAAATAACAAGATTACGAGACAAAAATGTTCCCGACGTCTAAAATTTAAATGTGAAATTATCTCTATTTTGCGGGCTGACTGTAGAAATCAGTTACACAAGTCTTGATCCATGTGTCTTACAGTGGCGAAAGTTCCATACAACACGATTCCTATCGGCTTCCTTTCGGAGGTTTGCATCAGCAACTCTACCGCCATTGAAAAATGGCAGTCAATAGTATCTACTATTGCCAAAAAATATAGTTACACAAATAACGTTCAAATAACAAAAACGCCTATTATTAACTTTGATTTACAACAAAAAAAATCTAAAATAACCCAGCGCCAAAACGTCGTAATCGGGAACTGAAAATTCATACAATAGCTATCCCGGCATGTCGACACTCTAAGTCACGTGGCACCGCTTGATATCGTTGAGAGCAAGCTGCTGTCTGTACAACGGGTTACAATAGAAACAGATATAGAAAAAATCGGCCAAGTGCGAGTCAGACTCGCGCACGAAGGATTCCGTACCATTATCTATAAAAACGGCAAAAAAAATCATTTTTTTTGTATAAGAGCCCCCTTAAATATTTATTATTCTGTTTTTTTAGTATTTGTTGTTATAGCGGCAACAGAAATATATCATCTGTGAAAATTTCAATCATCTAACTATCACGGTTCATGAGATACAGCCTGGTGACAGACAGACAGACGGACAGCGGAGTCTTAGTAATAGGGTCCCGTTTTACCCTTTGGGTACGGAACCCTAAAAATGCGTCAGCGAGAACGAGATGATGGAATATTGCACATTTTATTTACTTTTCACCTGTTCAACTTTATTGTATTCGATTATTTATATTATTCCTATAATAATTTTAGAGATAGTACCTAATTTAGTTGAGGTTATTTCTGTAAAATATTGAAAGTTTTGTTTGTGTAGTGATAGCGTCTTTTTGGTTCTGCTATTTGACGATAGATGGTGTTAAATTCAGTAAAAAAAAGACTTTATTTTTAAGTTAATATTTTTTTCGTTTATTGATAAGTAAGTTGAAATAGGCTTCGCTTCGGTTTGTCTCTTACAAATTCACACCTCTCCGCTCTGGTGTCTTAAGAATTACTTTACCGACAACTGAAGAACATTTATTTTTACAATTTACTGAAATACAGCAGGTGTACGCTTGGTATGTCTGAAATCGATAACAAATACCAGATGACTCAATCGATGAGTTTAGCCAAAACTTGTCAGTGCCATTAAATAAATTGCGAAGTCTGGGTGGAAAATGGAAGTTTCATTTGATAGTTTGCCCTCTGACTTGATTTTCTCAAATCTTATACTATTTACGAGAGCAAAGGTGAAACTTTTACCTATCTCTTAGAAATAGTTCGTAGTTCATTATGTTCTTAGATAGGCTAGATTCTTTCAGTGTACTTAAGTACTGATGTGCTCATGAAAGTTTAATTATAAAGATTGTGTCGAGACTCGAGTATAGAAGTAGTTACTGAACAATATTTATCGCTTTCATTGGAGTCTTCATTTTCTTTTTCATTAAGATGGAGGAAAATCGCGAAGTCATACAAACAATTTTATTATGAGATCATTTATATATCTTTATATATAAAAGTTCTGTGTAAATTGTGTGTGAACATTTTGTTGATAATATTTTGAATGCACAGTGCATTATAATGCACAGCGATTGTTGAATTATTGTATCTGCAATTAACATGTTAATGTACTTTCGAATAGGTACTTCTTAAGGATAAACCATAGCCGATGTGTCTTAGAACTCTTCACGTAATGGTTAGTCAGTAGATAGCTCAATGGGCCTATTGTTTTATTACAATACGGTTTGCGTTCGATTGTCCCTTCACACTGACGTCACTTTTAAAAGCAATCTCGTTAACTGTCCACTGTTCGGTAATGTGTGAATATATTACATATCTGCTTGTAACGAAGCGGACAAAAAGCGTTCACTGTCACGATTAAGTGAATTATAGAACACCGATAATTTGCATCGTGATTTGCATTGAATAGCGATGAGCGTTCCGTGTCACCCATTAACATATGCGCATAAAGTAAAAGTCGCCAACATTCACCACGACCAACCAGCCTTCATTATAGTCACAACACTCTATTGTCACGTTACTATCTTGCTCCTACATACAAGTAGTAAGGTCAGCGCATGTATGAACAGGTGTAAAATTTATAACACCTGTAAAAATCTTACCTCACAATAGTTACATGTTTTTGTTGCCTAAGTAACTTTGTACTCGATGACTCATCTTTGAGCCTGAAGTAACGCTAAATATAAAAATTCGGGGAGCGTCCACATTCGGTGATGTTAGAGTAGTATTAAATGAAATATTCCTTTTATTTACATAACCAAATTACAACATGATTATTAACATTAACTAAAATAAAGGAAATTGACCGGAAAAGTAAAGTGATAAAATATACGATCGTGTTGTCCCCCTGATGTCCATCCATCGGACGTAAAATGAGAAATTTCTTTTCCAAGACCTACATGACAAAAGGAATTCCCAATATGGTGGGATCGGAATCTTTTTACAGCTCACAAAGCGAGTTTCCTTTATCGTTAAGTAAAGTTTGGTCTGATCTCACAATTCACTTCATAACGAAACCGATCATTTGTCGGTAATATCGCGGTAATGGAACCTTTTCTTTGCCGGTGTGGTTAGCCAACGACAAAACCACGTGAAAATTAATATCATTAAAGTCCCCATACAAACTAACAAGCTCTTTGTAGACCAGCGGTAATGAAAAGCATATAGTTATTGTTGGTAATCAGCCTCATTTACATATGTTTGTCAGGATTGCCAGCGGTAAAATATAAATACATATTATCAACATTACAGTGTTGTCAGAAATTTGTGTGCTAACGATAATTGTCTCTACAAAAAGATTTTGTTTAAGATAACTACTTCTATTACCCAAACTGTAACAGTCAAAATGAAACAAATTCAGGTTAAACTTTAAATCTTAGCATAACATTATAAGCGGAATAAATTAGACGTTTCTACGCCATTGGACACAGCACAATGAAAAACTTTTAAGTATTTAATTCACAAGGTTATTTCAGTGATGGCGGTATATTTTCATGAATGACACTTGAAAGCAACTCTGACAAATGCCGAGACGATGACAAAAGGATTTTACGCTTGTTACACGATATTTTCAGTCATTATACATTCTTTTAGTTTATGATTGTCGTTTTATTCTGTTTGGCAGGGATTATTTAGTTATAAAATGTGAAGACAATGCGACCGGTTTGTAGAAGCATTGGTGCATTTTAAATATGTTCGTCTAGTGGCATTTAAAATTCATATTATAAATTATTTAACCCCTAAAAATTGTGAATATGAAAAGGACAAAGCTGAATATTTTTACTCTCAATATTGTTATCCGTTTGTAAATATTACAAAAAGGCCTTCGAATTTAAGTGGAAAAATTAAGTTAATAAATTATTTTTCTGAGGCCTCGTAAATTGAGAATACTTTTAAAATCATTAAAGAGTCATTAAACACCCCTAAATAAATTGTAATATTTTTACAAGTAATTGCACGAAGCAATTTTTTAATATAATATAATATTATATACGAACCAAGCTTTTGTGTAAGGTAACTAACTAAAACAATTTGCTATCAAAATTATATGAATTAAAATAATACCTACTCTGCTTCGTTTTCGAGAATCGTTCGTACAAAAAATAAAGTTGGTAATTGTAGAAGAAACTACATCGGGAATGTTCGGGAGTTTGATTTGTAATTTATTTAAGCTTATTTCTTTTTTGGAGCAAAGTGGTCGATAAAAGACGAAAGCTCTGTAACTGTTCACCTTATTCTGTAATACAATGATTAATAGATAAGCTGAATAGTAAGCCGAGGCGATAAGACGCTCGAAAATGCAAATGACATTCCATTAAAGGTAAAGAAAGCAATCTCGAAGGTGAACACTCGTCTGGAGCATTGCTTTCCATACCATTGTGCTCTATAGCAAAGAATCTGTACAATTATGTATGTATCGTATTTTGTCACGCAGGAAATGTCACGTAAATATTGGTGTATTAACCCAGAGATAACTCTCACGATATTTCAGCAAGCAATGCAATATAACGATATGAATGGAAAAGTCATTCAAGAGGAGGAGAGAAAGAAATAAAGCGTGGTAGCGGAAAATGTTCGAATCACACCCACCCGAAATTGTATTCCTACGGATAATCGCCGAGTGAAAAAGCTACGGACGGTTATGTAGTAAGTAGGTAGTACATTCCTTCACGACTATGGTCTATGAAAATATAACAGGTCCTCGTAAATATCTTCTCAACTATTGGGAAGCGCGAAAAATGAGCGATCCCATATTTGTTTTGACACAAATGCGGTCTGCGTGTGGTTGTGATGGCATTTCCCTTTGAGAATGCCTCCTAAAACTTTTTTAATATGTGTTGTGTGTTGGAGAAACCGATTTGATCGAGTAGAAGTTTTCTTCTACTCGATCAAATCGGTTTGGAAGATTGATCCAGTGAAATGGTGAAATAGTTCCTACCTATTTAGGTTTGGTTTTAATTACCTTTTGAACGCCATAAGTAGTAAAACTACTTATACAAAAATGTAAAATATGTACATAGCTACCAAAGATCTTCGCGTTTGTTTTTTTTGCGTCAGAATACTCGTAGCCTAAAATTACACACAATTTAAGGTGAATATTAGGCATTAGATGAGAAGACTTGTGTCTAGATAACTGTGATAAACGAAGGACCTAAGGATTATGTCAAGAAAAAGTTATGTCACGCGCTCTGTCTGCGATTGCGATAACGTTAGATTATATTATTACTAGCTGTTGCCCGCGACTTTGTCTGCGATCCAGGATGAAAAGTATGCCTTTATCCTTCATCAGGTTATGGTTTACTCATGTGCCACATTTAATCCAAATCCGTTCAGCCGTTTTAGCGTAAAAACGTAATAAACAAACAAACTCACTTTCGCTTTTTTAATATTGGTTAGGATTATTCAATTTTTTTTTTATTTTTGATTGAAAGAGACTGATGATCACTCATTTTAAATAAAAGGATTTTGTCGGAATTACCACGAAGCTGAAGATAGGAAAAATGCATTTATTAGAATTAGAATTTTGTCATACAAAAAATTAAATTAGGAACATTATAGGGGAGAGGCTCATTAAGTAGAAAGTAGTCACCTGCATTAGGTACGGTTTGGTAAGCGATACACAAATTACAGGCAGTAAGGTCTTTGATAGCCCAATAATGCTGATAAACTGAAATTCTAACCATAAATATCATTATTATTGAAAAGGTTGAAACATTTACGTCGTCAACTGATAGGTCAAAGGGACAGTCATCAAAAGTTACTCAGAGCTACAGACAAGTTCTCGTATCATATTTTTATTAAAAAATCAGAACCGTAAAATTTGAAAAATGTAAATTTGAACTCGTAATACCGATACATGTAACGAATTTATCATTGTTGTTAAGTCCATCATATCCACATTGTGGTTATAAATCGAACTAATTTGAAAATAACCATCGATGTTTGATAAGTTCTGCATCAACATAATTGCATATTGGTTAGGTTAGTGTTTAAGATAGCATCAATTTTTATGCGAGTTTATCGATAGATTTAGTGGAAAGGGGTGCACTTCTCTTTGTATTTTAAAAGGCGATTGAGTAAGCAAAGCTAAGTGATTATTCTTGTCTAAGACGGCCTTCAAGATGCTATGCTAGTTATTCTTTTGAAAACAGAGACTTAAATAAAGTAATAAATAGTAATAATGCATACATTGTCAGATTATTTGCACAAGAGCAACATTATACTCTTTCTTTTGTTTGTGAATACTATGAAAAATTACTGGAAAAAATAGGTTTCTGCAAACCAAAGTGGTTAAAATACAGCAAATAATGCTAATATTTGAAAGAAGTTTGTCTACAATAACTGTGATTTCTATTCGAAAAGGTTTTTCCGAGATTAATTTTCGTTTCATGTTTCTGTGTTTCGCTAAGGAAAATACAATAAAACTTTGTGATGTGAGTTTTTTGTTGTTCAGCCTTTAGCTTATATACTCGTAGCTTGTACCTAATTAGATAGATGTTAACATGACCTTGATGTTCTGCCATTTTATTTCGTTTTTTATGAAGTCAAAAGAAATCATGTGCAAAGTATGTTTAGTTATTAATTAAAAGAGCTATGGTGCTGATTGTCTTGTTACAAAATTCTCTAAACTAGACTAAAAATCATCAATATCCTGTCAAACGATGTTTCCCATTCTTAAATTGATTATAGTGACACAACTTTACTATATTATAGTTTGACAGCACTAATATCATTTAGTTAATCAATTTAGAGAAAATGGCAATTCTGCTATTCTGAATTTTACGTTTTTCACCTAAAATTTTGATTGTCAAACTAAATCAAATTAGTTTTAATTGCTATTAAAAAGGTGTTGAATAAAATGTGTTGTCCTGAACTAAAATTTACAAAGCACATTTCTCTTCTAGTTTTTGAAAGCTTGAATGCTTGTGAGTTTGGAAAATATTAAATCAATAAGGAAGCTTATGTGACTGCAGCTGCTGACGATTCGACAGAAAAACAATATTGTTATTAGAATACAATACGAAATTAATTCGTGAAAACATTAAGATTTGGAAAAGAAGAAATAATTATTTTTTAGAAACTATCAAAAGAAGAAATAAAAAAGAGTACAGTTGGAAAGATTCCGAAACCGTTCCAATCCATTCCAAATGGCTGAAGAAAAATAAAAAATAAAAATGTAGACTGCCTAGATCGGGAGTTTGCTAAAGACCACCAACCTATTGACATGAGAAACAGACAAATCCAAGATGGCTTTCCTACGGCGACGAGAATACCGGAGGTTTTCAACTTACTGAACGAAAAACCGATTTTCTTTTCTCGAAATCACATTTTTAGTAAATTAGCTTAATTACGCTGAAATAAATAAAAAATTGCATCTTAAGGTGGATCCGCAATGGTAGCCCACGCAATTCAAATGTTCTTAGGTTTTTTGTAATTTGCTGATCACTGTCAGGTTGCATCTTGATCAAAATATGATTTACCACCTTAACAAATATGTATTTACAGAATCATAATAATTAAAATCATTAATACATTTCTCTTAGTTAAATTTGTTTCATTAAAACAAATCTCTTATGGAAAAGTTCTTATGAGACAAATCTAAATTAAAGAGATGATTTAGCGGGCTACAACTGCGGATCTACCTGAAAGATAATGATTATTTGATATTACCATTTTTATCATTTTGTTCACTTTTATTCACTCTTTATTTTAATTACAGACAAATCTTGGTCTATGGTCTACTCAACTTAGCGATTGTCAAACTCGGTTTTAGTTGTGTTAAAATTATTTCAAGTTTAGAGAATCTTGTTTGCAGAATAGCTTTTAAGGTTCTCTTAACCAAAAATAAGAAATTTTAGTGATAGTTTAGTTTAGTAGTTTGTACAAGAAAATCGGCACCATTATCTAACAATAAAGCTAAACAGAAATATTAGGATTAGTACCTACCTAATATTATTTTGGCAATTTTTAAAAATATCTTTTTGTCCTTTTTAGCAACAATACTGTATAGCAATACTAGGATATGTGTTAACAAAGGGTTTGAAAAGGTCCTGAAAGACATGACAATGACAAGTGAAAACAATACATTTCACTCCTCTGTAATTTATATCTTTCACTATGACGCAGGCGTATTATGCTAAATGAACACAATTAACATTTGAAAGGGGGTAAAAGAGATAACTGTATTTTGTTTGCAGCTAGCATCCATTTTTCGTTTAAAAATATAATTTCATTTAAAATGTTCGGTCAAATTAAATTAACTAAGTCTACGTATTGCGGCCAAAAATGTAAGAATTATGGAAGATGAGTGTGTCGTGCCAAGGCCGAACAGCTGTTTTTATTTCACGTGCTGTCATGGCTACTGACAAATATTGTGATACTTTAGAACGAATATATTTTAAATGATTTAAAAGAATAATAAAAAAAAAACTATGGTAACAAATTAGTAGATAGAGAAGGAAGCAGCCAATTGTTTACTGATATTATAACGGAGATATAAAGAGTATATTATTATGTAAGATCTCAGAATAAATACTGACAAGTCAACGTGTTATCGTTTGATCCCGCTATGTAGAGGTGATGTTATAAAAAGGTTAAACGCGTCAACCGCCTCACCTATCAATAAAAAAATTTACGATGTTAACACTACCAGCAATATGAATTTACGATCAATAAATCAACTACGTCCTGCCAACGTTTGGGAAGAGAACCAATCGCTTTTTGGGAATATTAATAGGCACTTACTAAACGATAGCCCATCTATCGCACCGCCATAATGATTATTTATCAGTGTATTGTTCGTTAACCTTGTTTATTTATGGTAATATAACAAATGTTGATACTGAATATAAACTAGTGTTAATGTAAATTTAATCGATGCTACCAGCGCTCTAATTCTTATTGGCGATTGTGTCTGTGTGTTTCAAAACAATGATAAACAAGATCAAACGGACAAGTAAACAACAGATTTGCATTCAATCCTAAATCATAGAATAATTGAGATATTAAAAACGTCTATTCTTTGTCCTTTAGTGACAAATTCGTTGCAGGCTTATAAAGTAAAAATATAAGCCTTGCATTTATGAGTTATTTGTCTTTGACCTACTTAATAGACAAAACGGAGGCGATTTTGAATGTTAGTCCCTAGAGAAGTCAAACAAAGAACGCAGTTGAGAACACTTAGTAAATGAATAAACCTGATGAAATGTCATTAACTCTCACCATTGCAAATTTGAAATCCGTCAGCCAATTGATGTATTGGAGCACAAAATTTGTGTGAAGGATTCCAGCCGGCGGTGGTTTCGATACGTATTCAAATTACGTCACGAAAACCGATCCACAATTGAGTGAAAACCCTTTCGGCGTGACGAGATTTTTGAGTTTGATGTCTGAGCTTACCGCCAATTGGTTCGGTTAAAATCAATTTTCTTAATATTGTCAACGCTTTTGATGCTTATCAGTACTATGTATTGGGATCTGGCCTAGTATTATCAATTTCTCAGTCACGACACAACGACAGATTAGTGCCACATGTTTGCTTTCTATTGACGCTTCTTGTGATCAGCTTGCTGTAGTTTTCCTTAGAATGTCAAATGTAAATACATAAATGCGGTGTGCACATTGTATATTCTCTGTGTATTGTTAATTACAACATTTGTTGCAGTGTTTGCAACGTTTTCATGTGTGTGTTGTTATCACAACGTAACATCTCATTAATCTTGATAAGCAGGTGGGATTCAGGCTCATCTCAAGGCCTCCGAACCGATAAGAGGGTTGTTTAGTCTTGTGACAAAATGAAATCCACTTAACTTCCACCTTTGCCACATGTAGTAACGAAGAAATTTATCCTTTTTCGTTGACTTATTTTTCTATTGGCCAATTTGCGGGTGGCTGTATCTTTGTTTCTTGTTTTTCCAAAATTTTTAATCTTTAGAGATCCATTTCGTCATCCCTTATAATCTTTATTAACTTATGATCAGCTTCTAACATCCATGTCTTGTTTTGCACGCGGGTACCGTGCCTCCTGTTCCTTCGGTAATTAATTAGTTACAAAGCAGACTGTTGTTGGAACTCACTAAACGTGAGCCATCTTCCTGAATTATTTGTAGATGTCGATTATGTCATACACGCCTATCAGTTGGCACTACAAAAATAAATCATCGAAAACAAACCACTGAAATTTTTTGTTAACAATCCAAACCTGCAACTGGCACTTAAAATAAATAAGATGTTTATTTTTGTGGAGACAAAGTTCGAGCACTAGAACTGGGTTCGGGGCTTGGTTTGGAGGGGTTGTGGGATGTACTAGGTATGTAGTGTGTTGAGGAGGTCCACTGTTTGTTTACCTGTGTGCGACGCGGAGCGGGGGGTGCGGGGGCGTGGGCCCGCGGCGGAAGGCGCGTGTGGCCGCGCGTGCCAACCGACTGTAACTGCCGCAGCCGGCGCAGCACAGCCACCATCGCTTCGCCCGGCCTGCGCTTATCGGCCGTGCCACCACTATGCACTTCGAGCGATAACGATTTCAATCCCATGAATTATCTTCGATAAGTATCACTCAATTAAATTAAACTTGAGTGGAGCTATTTATTTTTTAATCAAGTCAGATACGCCAGTGCACTGCACTTCCGATACACAATCCGCGACAGTTTTTACGACAGCAAAGTGACACCATGCTCCAAAATAATTGTAATGGTTGTCGCTGTTATTATTAAATGTAGGCCAGACGCAAATACTAGAGCTTCTTGATTACCTTGATCACGATTACCTTTAGATTAGATTCAACAATGTGGATATTTTGATAGGAAAACGAACATGGATTAGAATTCATTGTTTTGATTAAAATTGAAGGATTAGATTGGTACGTATCCAACTTTCAACAGTTGTAGGCAGGCCTGAAACAAATTCAATGCCTTAAACAGATAGGTACTACAATTTAATCTTCTTCATAATACGAGCTAATACGAGCTGGTGATTAATTTATTCTCCAAAAAGTGTCGGGACCATTAATGATATAAAATTGTTCAGTATTTTTTTTTACATACATACATAATATCACGCCTTGTTTCCCCGAAGGGTTGGGCAGACGTGTACCTGTAGTACACCCACATTTCGCCAGTTATGTTTCAGTCCCATGTAATAGGGGGCGAGCCTATTGCCATCAGCCGTGCACTAATCCAGACTCCGGGCTGCTACTGAGAAATTCCAGATAGAAAAACCCGATAAAACTTTGTCCGACCCGGGAATCGAACCCAGGGCCTCGTGCTCAGCAGTAGCGCTTGCGACCAATAGACCAACGAGGCATTCAAAATTTGTATTTTTTTTTCATTCGTTTAAAACAAAATATATTTATTTTGCTTTATCATCATCGTCATGAACCCAGCTGTAAGTAATCCATCCATTGTTTTACGTAATATTGTCTGTCCTCTATAGACCTCTGTTATTTTTCTGTTCCCCTTTTGCAAACGAAACCAAATATCAATATTAACTTTATATTCGCCGTAAGTAAGTAGTAATAAGTTATCGACTTTGTGCATAAATGGTGACGGGCACATATGTTCCCACTGCTGGGATAAAGGCCTCTCTCTGTGAGAGGAAGTGGGCCGTAATCTACCACGCGGGCCCAGTCCGGGTTGGTAGATGTCACGTGTCTTCCAATTTTTGGTTCTAGGACATTCCGGTTTCCTCACGATGTTTTCCTTCACCGTTTTGAGAGCAGTAGTGATGAAATAATTTATACAAAGTAAAGTGCCAGACTGGGTTCGAACCTACGACGTGGTTGTTTCCACTGGGCCACCACCGCTCTCAACATAACGTATATGCATACAATATATGCCCCTCTCTATCTACCTACTATTATAAAATGCTACCTACTGAATCTATACATTGTCTCAAATTGTGATACTCGTAAAACTTATCTCTTCATTAATAATTAGCTGCTGCCCGCGGCTTCACCCGCAAGACATTATCGAAAATAAAAAAATCAGCTATCTGCCAGTGAAACTCCCGTCAAAATCGGTCCAGCCGTTTCAGAGATTAGCCGGAACAAACAGACAGACAGACAAAAAAAAATATATGTCCATCCATATGCATTTAGTAAAAATTATGGTTATTTTGACTTTGCAAACAGACACTTCAAATTTATTTATTTGTATAGATTTGTAAAGGCTTCTGCAGACTGGGGCGATATCGCGGGCGCGACAGGCATATTGCTGCCTGTCGCCCCGCGTTATCGCCCCAGTCTGCAGAAGCCTTGACTTTTAAATATGATCTCATTAAATAAGTGTTTGTAATAATATTAATAACTTACGTAAATATAACGTTATCTAAACGTAATAATAGTATTTTAAGAAAATAGCTACCTATTTACCAAGAATATAATTAATATGTTATAATTAATGTTATATGGTATAATTATTTATGTTATTGTTATTGACTGTTTATGCGAATGTAATTATTCAGTTTTCATGTACAATTTTGTTACTTAGATTTTTTACTTTAAGTAATAGCTATGTATCTAACAATAATCTGTGCTGTGCCCTGACAGGGTCTTTAACGGCTCTTAGCTCTAAGCCTTTTATTAACATCTTGTTTTACGTTGTGGGACGCCAATAAATTAGGGCTTATTATTTTCCAGGCGACTAACAAATTAAAGGGGGACAACCTAATTAAAAAAAAAAAATTAAAAAAAAATATATATATATTTTGCGATTATATGTTTTTAAGTAAAAAATAGCAGCTTAATAATCAGTTGTGTGCTTTGTTTGAATTTAAACTGGCATCGAGTTTTTGTTTTGGTAACTGATAGTCACCAACAATAGAGGCGTTCTGGCGTTCGGGGCCCTGCCGCGACACGCTCGCTTCCCTCGCTCGCCTTCACGCTGGTCACTTTTCTAACCTAATCTTACCCAAATGATTCAATAATCCTTCGCTGTAGCTGCCAACCTACTATATTTGCTACCGCCTTTAATTATTGTCTAATCCCAAATTCAGATTAATTTGTCGCCGCGTTAAATACATGCCATAAGTTAATATGAATATTTATGCACAAATGCGTACACGCATGTCTCACGTTCGTCAAAACCCGTCCTTTTCCAAAAGTTTACAGAAATTGGGCCGATATGTCCAGTGAATACTGAATAAAACCATTCTGGATTTTCTTTGGCCATACACGTATTTATATTAATTAAAGATATATAGCATAAAAAATAAAAGTATAACGCGTGTAAGCGCAAAACACATTCTTTCGTTCAAATTGAGTTCAAGTTTCAACTTATTATTGTTTAATTACAATAATAATTTTATTCAAATTAAACAATAACATGTGAAACTAAGTTCCAAGTTTCATTTTTGTTTATTTATTCAAATCTCTCATCTGTGTTTAAATTACGGTCTGTTTAATTATGTATGATGTAACCTTTGATTAGAATTAGGTAATCTTCGCAAACAGTTGGCTTATGAAGTTCCCTGAATTATATATGAACGACGTTACTTGGTAAGGTAATGAACGATTATATTATTAATTTACCACATATACAAACATAACATACATACATACGGCTATTTTGCTACTTGGTTTTCGTAATGTGTATGATATAATATCATTCCTAAACATACCCAACAGACTTGGCCAAAAGAAAGAAAAAATCACGTTCAGGAAACTTTACACAAAAAAACTGCAGTTTTTGATAGTAATAATATTGAGGAAATACCAAATATTTTTCGTGCCGAGCAACGATCGTCTATCATCTTAAGTTCCAACCATGAAGAGACTCGTGACAAAATTGTCAGAGGTTCCATCACTAAAAATAGGCATAAAGAACCCTCAAAGATTCACTTAGATAGAGAAATTGAATAAGGGATGCTTGCCAGAGTCACTGAGCAGTACGCCGTTCGTATGAACGCACGCAGGAACACGGTCCCAGCTACACACATGCATACATAAATCATTAGGTAGGAGTGTTACTAGTTACTGTGCAACTATACTTGCTTTTGCAGCAAGACTGTATTGGTTAAATATACCACAATCCCACAGGTTTGTGGTAGATTTAACTATCGATGAGGCGGTGGTTTCTGAGATTGTGTTTGTAGCCGCTGAGGGTTTTAATCGGGACGATTATATGCATAAGCATAAGCATACAATGTTTCCACTGCTGGGACACAGGCCTCCTTTCTGTGAGTGGTGGCCTACTCCCTAGTAGGCCACCACGCGAGCCTAGTGAGGGTTGGTAAATATCACATCTCTTCGAATTTTTGGTTCTATGACATGCTAGTTTCCTCACGATGTGCTCCTTCACCGTTATGAGAGCAATGCTGATGAAATAATTTACACAAAGTAAAGCGTCTGTCTGAGTTCGAACCTACTCGTAAGTCGCGGCCGTTACCACTGGGCCATTACTGCTCTGACGATTATATGGCGAAAGACAAAAAGCCCGTTATTACAATACATGTTTTAATTTCATTGGATGGCAAATAAACCGACGCCCCACCTGATGGCACAGACCAAATAAAAAACCAAGACATGGCAAGGGCTGTCAACAGTGACGTGAGGCCGGTTTCGTAAACAAGTGTGCACTTAGTGGGGTGTAGTTTGGTTTAAATGGGTTGTAAATGTATGCGTGTGAGCGTGTATGCACAGAGCGAAGGTGTAGTTTTGGCATGCTTCACAGTATTGTTCGCAGCGCTATGTCTTAGTTTTTTATTAGGTCTGAGCCAGATGGTAAGTGTTCACTACTGCCTATGAACGTCTGCAATATCATTGCAATAAGGGGTTTATCATCATTATGCAGCAGTCATTCGTTAATTCTGGATATAAAAATACTCCTGTTCAGTTTGGAGACTGTAGGCGCATCGGTTGTGAATAGAGCGAAATTAATTTCCAAATTGTTGCATTTCGGTCGGAGATTGGATTAAATTACATTTCACCCTAAAACCATTGTTTCCGGATTCTGAAACCTTATACGTGACTTCCTAGATTTTGTTAGTAAAACCTTTGGTCTACGGAAATACTATGAGTGGCTAGTAAACCAATGCGACCATGAACCCCTTTGTGGATATTAGACACGTAAATGGTTTAACAACCGTCACATTCTGAAGTTGACACAACTTACCGACAAGCATTAAGCGCTTTACTGCTTATTTTAAGCCAAATGTCTTAGTATGTACTTAAGAAGTTGAGGGAGAATTCAGTCGACGAAGTACATGTTCGGTGTAACATCGGTCCACCAATAAGTATTTAATTACAATATAAGAACAATTACTTAGTAAGCTATATTAATTGCTCTGAGATTACAATAGGACTTATTTTAAGATTGTAGAAATCCTTTTTGGTGAAAATATAATATAATCGAAATATTTTACAGATATAAAATACTAACAAATATAATACAATAACAAGAAAAGTTACATACGAAACACGACATGGTCTTCACGAATCTTCTTCTTATTTAATGAGACAATACTTACATCGAAAATAGTGGTATCATTTTCCGCCCCTAGCAAAAATAACTCATATGGCCCTAACATTGAGGAAATCTAGAAGTAATGGTCTGAAATTGGTGAATAAAGCTCTGTTGATTTTATCAACGGACATGGCGAAACTATAAGTGTTCTTTGTTGACTACGGGGCCCTAAAAAGCCTTTGGCTTGTAGCTTTTTAATAATACGAGTGCAGGCTGATGTTACTGTCCATCCTAAAATAACCTGTCCTATAAACTAGTGAATATCTTGTACTTAAATATATAATTATACTTATATTTTTGGAATATTTGCCCACAATATAACAACACACACAACTATTTAGTATTCTTATGTAGGTACAAATTGTAAATATGAAACTTTGTTGACATTCTATGTAAAAGGATACATGTCCTTGACATGTACATCTGTTGTAGGGATGGAAACATAAATGTATGTTAGTTCGACCCTGTATTTGCGAACGAATTATCGACATCCAGTGAATACGCACATGGAAATTCCCACAAAAGGCTGATCGTACTGGTTCCTTTACAAAGCAGTGATTTAAATAAGATAGAACGATTTATAAATACAGTAGCTGAAGTTTTCTTTCTGAGTTGGAACTGGATTTTTTTCAGGCTTCAGGTTAGAAAAAAACCAGCCAAGTACGTGTCGGACCACGCACAATGAGGGGTTCCGGAGTTAGGATGAATTTACCCCAATTAAAAGAAAATTAGAATATTTTTTCCCAATCCTTCTCTATACGAAAATACCTTTTGTAAGGGGCACTTCGAATCAATGTTGACGTTCAAAAGTGCCTTTTAGTGGACTTTACTAACAGGAGCTGAAATTTATCTACAAAAAAACTGGTTTTATGATTAATTATTATTGAATATATTATATAGATAATTCTAATATATTTTATGTATGTATGTATTTATTGTATATATGTGAATGGTACACCACAGACTACCTGCAGTATTGTCTCTCCTTTCTATTCATCCAAAGGTTGTCTTTAAAATATCGCTTTTACCGATAAGACCGCCCATTGTGTCACCAAACTATGTAAAATTTCTACATTTATAGCTGTAATTTTTATGGTGTACATAATAAAGAGTATTCTATCTATATATCTATCTGGATTTTCCTAAAAAAAAATGCGTGCTTCCCAGATAGGTTTTAATCAGTATTTTTCCTCCTTGAGACATTTAAGGCAAGAAAGGCATTACAAGACAATGAGCAGGAGCACGCGAGTAAATGAATTGTCAAAATGTTAATTTAAAACATGGGCCTGCCCATTGTTGTTTCGTTGCGATCACATTTGGCAAGCCCAAAATGGGTTTCCTCAAAATCGTCACAATTATTTTGAGGAAACGTCACAACCTGAATACCACACTTGGCAAACGAATTGGTGATCGTAGGAAAGTCAGGAAAATTCGTCGCAAATTGACTACCAACTTAAATTGGCCGTATATTCAAATTACTATTTTCATTCCTTGAAAGTAGTATGAAATAGCTATAACACGGCAAATTGACGTAGTTCGTCCACTTCATAAACGATTTGTTTCCCTGACTTTACACACCAAGACCGTAAAAAACATTACACAAAATTTTCAGGGCAGTTATTTCTTACAATTTCCCAAAGACATTTAAGATAAAGTGTCTGCAATTTCCAAATGGTAGCTGCAGTATCTCCATGTAGTTTGCCAGCAGAATTAAATCCGCGGTATTGTAGCATACAACCTCCGTAATGTAAATTATCATACACTAAACGATATGTTATATATAAAAGCGTGACGTCAGACAAAACCTGCATGTGAAACATGTTATGTTATTGGAACACTGATTGTATTACACTGAAATGTGAAAACATTTATTCTAATAGACTCAGTCTGCTGCGTAGTAGTTATTCTTTACATGAATAATACAATTATTTCACATTGCTTCTCGGTTGGAAACCTGAAGACGTTTTTTTTGCTGTTGCTAAATTTGAAACTGACAGATATTTACTTTTGCAGTTTTAGCATATGTAACCGAGCTTTTCTAATAAGTACCTACGATGTTACTATGTTCAAAAAGAACGAAAACATTGAACATAATTTTAAAAATAATAAAAATAAGTTCGCCTGTCACAGTTTTTTGCAATGTTAGATCGTACGTGACGTTGTCATTATCAAAGAGAGAATCCATCCAAATAAGATAATAAAACAGAAACACGGAAAGGTCAGCCTCACAATAATTACAGGGGGTAAACAAATAGTAGAAAAGAGTGAAGAAAATAATACAAGCCCAAATACATTTTCGTATATCATTTGGAACATTAACGTGACATGTCGAGTTCGTTATTAAGACATTTTCATACTAAGATAGAGGCAGAGCTTTGATAACTAATTAGCACAGTATTCAGGGTTGTCGTCAATGTTTCGAATTTACGAGCAATTTGCGTGGAACATAGGCGCGCATATGAAATGAAATAATCTCATGAATGAGACCAACTTTTATTGCCGTCTACCGCAACAAAGGAAATGGCCCAATACCAATTCCATAAATACTTAAGGATTTTTCGTATCGACAAGGTCAACTGAGTAAATCCTTTCAATACGTAACGTAAGAGATTGAAAATGTACAAAACCAAAGCTTACGATGTACCATTTCTTCTGCCGCGATGAACCGTCAAAACCATTACTATTTCAGCGTGTCGGCTCTATATTTTTCAGAGTAAAAACTGTCTCCCTTTTGAGTTTATGTAATTAGGCGACAAATTGAACGAACTGCGAGTTTGAAACAAACCTAAGGAGATGTTCAAAGACTAAGTTCAATATAACGAAAAGGCATTTAGAAACATAGAAAGTATGCCTTTAGAAACGGAAGAAATTGAACCGTTATTGGAATTGGATTTGCAGTATGTTCTATTAGCGCAATAAAACGTAAAATTCACATTCTAACACAATATGTAGCAGATAAAAATCGCCGTCTTATCTGGGACTTGATTGACTATACGTATCGGTTATATCACAGCAGAATATAGGCATAAGAAAGACATTTTTTGATTTATGAGACATTCTGAAAATCGTGAGCTTACCTCAATGAAGCGCCCCCTCACGTCAACTGCAGTAATTGATTGTGAAGCGCCGAAGATTAATTGCCGTTATCTGGTACTTACCTGAA
This sequence comes from Atethmia centrago, assembly GCA_905333075.3. Lineage (NCBI taxonomy): Eukaryota > Metazoa > Arthropoda > Insecta > Lepidoptera > Noctuidae > Atethmia > Atethmia centrago. The sequence continues at coordinate 19,036,310 of HG995374.1, read as the reverse complement.
AAATAAAATTTACATATTTATAGACATCTGAATCGTTTTCTAAGTAGGTATATTGCATATGAAAGGAGAAAAGAGACATCAAACTTATCAGATTTTTCTAGTAGGTATTGGATTACTATTGGAACGTCTGTAAGATAAGCTGACACCTACACGTATTATGGATTTATCTGACTGGCATATTTTTACGCATAATCGGAATCCAAGTTTTGCCAACCTATTTATGTAGATTGAATCTACTTATCATCCGTTTTGGCATCTATAATCTCGAAAGACTCTTTCTTAATTTTTCTCCTAAGATACAGGCGATCCCTGGTTTAGGAGACAGGATTTTATTTTTTTGCTAATATAGACAATTATATATTTTTTCCCCTTGTGCCCATTGTTCGTTGATTAAGTCTTAGCATGATAAAGATAAAGATAAAGATAAAGATAATTTATTTGCATAAACATGTGTACATTAGTAATTACCTTGCAGAGATATTTACTAAAGGTGATAAAGTTTAATTAGTTTCAACATGTTTTACCATAATTGGTGTACAAATCAGTGAAATAAAATGAAATAATTAATAATATAAAAATGTGATGAAAAAATTATTAAAAATTATAAAATAAAATATAAATTCAAAACAAATAATAAAATCAAAATAATAATAATCAAACAAAATAATAATCAAACATTCACAAAGATAAGTCGGTCAGAAAATCATTAACATTATAATATGCTTTTTCAGCCAGTAGTTTTATTAGTGCTCTCTTAAATTGGTTTGAACTCAGCAGTTTGATATGTTTAGGGACTTTATTATAAACTATGGAGGCTCTACATACTACACTTTTATACATCAAGGCTGTCTTGGCAGGACGAACACAAAGCTTGCTATTATCACGGCGATTTCGTTGTACAATATCGGATAGCAGGGGAAACAGATGAGAGTTGCTTCTTACAAATAGAGACAATTCGAGTATGTAAAGAGATGGTAGTGTCAGAATTTTATGCTTAATAAATAGTGGCTTACAGCTTTCATCACTTCTAATACTAAACATACCACGTATGCATCGTTTTTGCATTTTAAATGCCATGTCCTTATTTGTTGAGTTGCCCCAAAAAATAATGCCATATCTCAAGACTGAATCCACTAGGCCATAATATGCCGTGAGTAGCGCATCTGTGCTTATGGTTGAAGATAGTTTATATAAGGAATATGATAAAATACTAATTTTTTTACAAAGAGCGTCAATATGATCTTTCCAATTTAATTTATTATCGATAATTAAGCCAAGGAAACGAGCAGAAGTAACTTCTTCAATTATAAAATTTTTATAAGTTAATTTGACGTTTAGAGAATTTTGCGATCGTTGTCCAAAATGCATTATATTTGTTTTAGTCAAGTTAATTTTCAAATTATTATTATCTAACCATGAAATTACAGATGTCAGTGAATTACTTATGTCAAAATTATATTGTTCTTTATCCTTACATGCTATTGTAACAGTACTGTCGTCAGCAAATAGTGTCATAGGCTGAGTCGTAGCATTTGGCAGGTCATTTATATATATGATAAATAAGAGTGGCCCCAGTACACTACCCTGGGGAACACCATATGATACATATCGCTTCTTTGACGTGTATGTTTCTTGATTTTTTGTTTTAAGATTCAATTTAGTTATTTCTGTCATCTGTTCACGGTCAGTTAAGTAAGATTGTAATAAATTTAAAACATTTCCTCTAATTCCGTAGGCGAGGAGTTTATTAATTAGAACCGAATGGTCAACGTAATCAAATGCTTGCGTCATATCGCAGAGGATTGCACAAACTGGAGATTTTTTATCGATGTGGCCTATCACGTTTTGAATAAAATCATAAATGGCCATATTTATAGTTTTATTACGACGAAAGCCTTTTTGTTCGGTGCACAAAATTTTATTTATTTCAAGGTAGCTATTTATTTCACCGTAAATATATTTTTCGATGATTTTTGAAAATATACATAACAGTGCAACGGGCCTGTAGTTTTCCATCAACTGTTTGTTAGCTTTCTTGAATAAGGGTTTTATTATCGACAGTTTTAGATCACTTGGAAAGTTTCCTGTTAATATTGCTAGATTGATAATATGGCTAAGATGTTGACTGATATTATCATGTACCGCTTTTATAACTTTGGTAGAAATTTCATCGTATCCTACACTGTTTGTGTTTTTGAGGTTCTTAATTATATTAGAGATTTGTTGGGGTGTACTGGGTGCAAGAAACATTGAGTTTAATCGATTATTTATGAATGCAGTTTCATTTTTTCCAGCGTTTGGAATGGGCTTGACTTTGTCTACAAAATAATTATTAAATGCGTTTGCTATCTGAGTAGGATCAGTAATGATTTCATTATTATTAATTTCGATGGTATCGATATGTTCTTTTGGGATGTTGATTCTAGTTTTATTTATAATTTTCCACGCCGTTTTGCATTTATTGCTTGATGATTTAATATTATGGTTGTTTTGTGCACGTTTTGTTAAAGCTATGATTTTTTTAAACAGTTTGCAGTAGGTTTTGTATTTACTCACATTATCTCTTGTAGGTTTTAATCTGACTTTCCATAGCAAATCCTTTTTCTTCCTACTACAGACCTTAATTCCTCGTGACACCCATTTTGGCTTGTCAATAACTTTAATTGTCACTAAAGTTTTTGGAAAACAAAGGTCATAGAAGAGTTTGAATTCATCTATAAAGTATTTGTAAGCTACATTTGTGTCATCAGTCTTGTATATGTCAGAGAAAGATAAAGTTTTAATACACTCTTGAAATTTCTGAATATTATAAGCGCTGTAATCACGTTTCAATAAACGCCAATGTGTAATGGTTGGTTTTTTATTTACAGGAATTTGTATTATTTGAGCTGTATGATCTGATAGGCCTAATTCTAAAATATCAGTTTTACATACCTTATTAAAATTATGCGCAAAATTGTCGATACAGGTCTGATTAGCGAATCTCGTCGGTTTACGTAGTGCTAATTTTAAATTATAGTTCAATAGTATACATTCAAAATCTAGAGTTACATTATTATTTTTTAGAATGTCTATATTAAAGTCACCAGCGATTAGAAATTTACAATTTAGTTTAGCTATATAAATCAAAAACTTTTCCAACCTTTCAAAAAACGTATACACATTATTTTGTTTAGGTATTCTGTAGACACAGATAATAACAACGTTATGGTCTAGCAGTTCAACTGCACAACATTCAAAAATACATGGAATACAAAAATTTTTTACTTCTGACAATGTCCTGAATCTTTGTTCTTTTTTCAGCAATATGCACGTTCCTCCTCTTTTACTATTGACCCGACTATAAGATGTAGCCAGAATGTAGTTGGGTATACTCAAGTTACTCTCATGTCCCGACATCATGAAGTGTTCTGTTATGCATATAGCGTCGACAGATTTACCATTATCACTGAGTTTTTCCAAATTAATACAAAGTTCATCTGATTTGTTCAGTAATCCTGCAATATTTTGATGTAGAACTATGATATATTTTTCACAGAAAAAACTGAGTGCCGAGCGCAGTAGACTCATATTCATTAGATAAGTTCTCTGAATAAGATGTACAAGCATCGTTGTTATGAAGAGAAATGCTATCCATTAAAAGTTTTAAGTTGTCGTAGATATTTAGTAATCCGTGGTTGTTCAATCTTCCAGTACGTCCAGAGAACATATTGTTATCATAGGTTAACATTAAGTTTGAGTCCAGCAGCCAAGCGTACTTATGACTTAGATTATCAATATAAAGCATGTTATTGAAAGTTTCGATTCGTCCGTTAAACATTATTGAGTATCCGTTGCATTTATATGTTGGCAGGCATAATATAATGTTTGTATGTTGAACCTTTCCAAGAGTTTCCCTTATACTGACAATAATATCACAGTAATTGTTTGTCCTAAGAAAGTCTTCTTCTCCTACCAATAAAACACAATAGTCGTTGAATGTGTAATTAATGAGTTTCTGCTCAATATTTTCGACTAGTTTTTCAAGACCACAGTTTGGTGTAAGGTAATGGCATACTGAATAATTAGGGAAAGTGTCTTCCGATAAAGTCCATATTTTATTATGTTTATTGCTGCTTATGATACACATTTTATTCCGAGTGCTAGATAAATTAATATTCGATGTTGTAATACTAGTTGGATAATCGTCTCGTACTTGTTCATTGCACGAGGACTGTATGCTGCTGCTTTGTATGTTATTCTTATCTACTAAAGTCGGCGCATGTCTTGTTTTTATATTATGTTTACTTATATCTATTATAGTTTTATTGACAATCGAAGTTAGAGAGTGGTCTTTACCTACGATGTCAATAGTCTGGGTTTCTTTAGATTTTAGATTTTTCTTGGACTTTTTTGATGGCGTATTAATTTTATTTTTATTTTTCCCTGGACTGTTGACAAAATTTTTGTAAATATCATTCTTCTTTTTGTAATCCTCGTTGTTTTTTTTTAAATTACTGTTTTCTATCGACAGCTGTTCAATTTCCTCATGCGCACTCTTTAGTTGAGACGCTAGGCTAGCAATCTCATCTTTTAATGTCTTTATTTGATGAACATCTTCGTCTTCGGAAATGTCAGGCAAACTATTAGTCGTGGAGTTCAAAGTTTGTGATAATATATTGTCGCTACTTAGATTGTTGTTTGGTTCCGACAGCGTACGTGTGCGCCGGAACGTTATATTTTCCAAGAAATTCATCTTGAGAACGATAAACAACGTTCAAAAATTATTTCCTCTAGTGAGATTCGAACCCGACCCTCTCAAGTCACTTTTACCTCGAGATAGGTCGTCACGCCACTAGACCAAGTGATAATATACTTATGTGGTTGAAATTGGGGTTCCTTCTGCGATTTTATATGATATGTGTATATTATGCCAATAGATGTCTCTGAATTCGACTTAATCTTATATTATCTGGCCACACTATTTGAATGATGGCAATAATATAAGTCAGTGTTACAAGTCAGTGCTACGATATGACACAAGATGGCGTTGTCCTCACACAGTTTCAAATAAAAAACGAATCTTTCCGCAGGAGATTAGAAAGTCACAATATAAGAGTAATTTAGAAAAGTATTTCCCAGTTTTTAATAATTTGTAGTCCACAATATTGAGTCAGGGATTCACTGAATGTTCATAATCAACTTACAAAAAATCCATTTTAGCATAATGCATGTCACGGTTTGGGTAAAGTTTACTCACTGTTATTTTAGTTATACGTGCACAATGACTGCCGATAACACTGTCCAAGTCAGTTTAGGTGTTGAGTTTCACTTTGATGCACATTTCACAGTTCGTAGTGTTAATAAACTATATTTTTAAATATTTTAGCAGGAGCACAATCGAAAGTAGTGTTTACGTGCTAGCGCCCTCTAGCGTCCTCGAACATGTATCCAACAACCTGTGTATATGTATATCTTTGGATCAATAACTTATTATTATTATTATATCCAGTGGAAATGTGTTGAAAATTATACCAGAAAGGTAAATACATATTTGCTTAGTTCTTTTGAAAGTACATTGAATATAGGTTATTTACAAACTCAATAACTCAGCTTGTCTGGACGTGGAAGATTTTCTCGGTAATCTCGTCGTTATAACTAAGATTTACAGCCGTGAGTATAATGAGGTCTTCTCACGTGGATAATTCTTGAAGCAAACAACTTGGGAACTGGGAAAGCAGATCACATTTATTTTCTTTCTAGATCGTTTTTCCTTGGTGTGTGAAGTTGTTTTTCTAGGTAGCGTAAAGGTGTCGATCGTGTGGGTAGACCCTTAGATACTTATTTTCTTTATTTAGAATTTTATTGATTGTGAACTGAGTGTCGCTATATTTAGGTGACATTTCGAAGAAAGGTACTTGCTAGTATTGGGATAAAAAAAAATTAGGGTGTTGGAAAATAGTATGTAGTTAAGAAAATACTTTTTAGTTTGCGGTCTGTCACTATTATTATTTTTGTTCCTAATTTTAGAGTACGTAGGAGTATACTTGTGCAACTCGCAAGGTTTAGGAAAGCAACGAAACAAGCCAATGTGGATTTCTAAGTATAGATAAAATGTTTTGTACAATATTAATGACAAAAATATATCAGTAGTAAACCTTCTGCAGGATGTGGAGACAAGGAAACAATTCAGTGGAAATATTACCCCAATATTGGTAAGAGGAGGGTTCCCGAAACTCAATTATGTTGAACCTACACTTGTTGCTTTATATTTGGCTTATGTTACGCTGCCATATTTGTATAATAATGTGTTTATAAGCCGTTACACGACGAAGAATATCTGTACAATTGTGTAATGTATTGTGACATCGAAAAATACGTATTACCGTTTAGCTTAAGCATACGACCACACTATGCAGTAGCCACTGTTAGCCCTCATTCCCACAGGCGAAATAAAAATCTCAGCGGGAATAAAATCACTCGTGCGTGCCTCGGTTTAGTGGTGTGCTTAAACGAAAATTGTCACAGGTTGCCATAGAGAAAAAAAAGAGCTGACAACTTAATTTATATTTCAGGATTGTAGGCTTCTAAGGTTAGGTACCAAGTTAAGTGTGGGATAAGGAACAGCGCCACTTAATTATAATTATTTGGCTTGGGCGGTAAAATAAAGGTATTAAGGGCGCGTTTGCATTCTGTAGAGGTAAGTAGGTCCCAGTAGGCTAATAGAATAGAATACTCTTTATTATGTACACCATACAAATAACAGATATAAATGTAGAAATTTTACATAGGGTGAAACAATGGGCAAGCTTATCGCTAAAAGTGATCTTTTAAAGACAACTTTTGGATGGATTTAAAGGGAGAAGGAGAGACAATACTGCAGATGGTCTGTGTGTCTGTGTCTAATATGGGCACTTAATGGTACTGATTCCCTTGTCCACAAACTAAACTAAATTTAAGTTCAGTGCATCTTTAACTTTGTATTTCATTAAGACAGAAGATTCATTTTAGTTTAGTCTCATTAATCAGCGCCTGTCACTACTCCATACAAGTTTAGAGGTGATTAAAAACTTGCCTATTAAAATTACGTTAATTTATGTCAAGCGCTGATTAATTTGACAGGACTAAACTAAAATTTATCTTCTGTCCTTTTCTTAATGAAATAGAAAGAAAAAGATGCACTGAAATTAAATTTAGTTTAGTTTGTGAACAAGGGAATCGGCACCAATATATACGGAGTTTTTGACAGTTATAATGTACCTTGGGGGCTTTAAGGGCTTGTGGCTAAGTAATAACAGTCGTACGGGTTGAGTCATCAGGTTAAGCCACGCTTGCCGGGGTTGGTTCGTGGATGGGTGACCGAGACTTCTCCATGCCTCGGAAAGCACGTCAAGCCGCTGGTCCGGGCTGCCATTCGTGGATCTTTGACAGTCGTTACGAGTCGTCAGAAGCCTGACAACCAGTCTTACCAAGAGGTATCGTATTGCCCAGTAACTGGGTTGTGAAGGTCAGATAGGCAGTCGTTCCTTTTAAAATATTGGTATTCAGCTGCATCCGGTTAGAACGGAAGCTGACCCCAATAGTTGGGGAAAGGCAGGCAGATGATGAGTTAAACTGTAACGAAATGTTAGTCCTTTCGTTATTAAATAAGACTAAGTTTTCCTATGCAGGAATAAATAGGTACTTCTTCTAACTTGAAATAATTATCGTTATATCAATTCGTATTCACGTACTTATATACATTTATAGCATGGCTGTTCAATAAAAAGTACGTAATCATCATACACTTAATAAATGTACGTGTCTATGCCAGTCTGATGTTTCAGCTTTGAACATTATTCAAGCTTTCACTTCCTTATATAAAACCTGCTTCTAAAGCTTTTATAATTTTCCTTATTATTTTATATTTGTACGAACCAGAATATGTTTCTTTCTCGCAAAGTTCTTTGAACTTGTGCTCGTAACGTAACTGTTTCAAGAAATTGAAACTTTCAGAATCATGAACTTTCTCCTTGAAGGAACCAAAGGCAGTGTTTTACTTAATTTGTTAAAATAACATTTACCAACAATTTGACTAAATAAAGCTCGTGTAAGTTATTAATAGAGCCTTTTCACACGAATGATTCTCGCGTTGGCATTGTAGCGTTTATTCCACCGACCACAATTATTGTATGAAAATGCTCAAAGTCTTTCACAGTGAGAATGCAGAATTGACGTGGTTTTGAATGGTCACAATTGGTATGGCTGGTGGTTTATCGAGCCACGCAGAATGACTGAAATCGCACTGAAATGTATGTGTAAAGTGTAATATGTGTAACGAGTACATTATTCGTGTAGGTACAAGACAAAAAAATCGTATTCTATGTATCCCAACAGGTTCCACCTATATTTTAGTAAATTAAATACTGTTCTGTCTATTAAATTGTAGGTAAACATCTACTTTATAGAACAAAATTAGAAAATGCCTCTTCTTTTGATGTTTGCACACAAGAGAGAGCTTTTAACTGCGAAAGATTTGCAAGAAAAATGGCGAAGAAATGCTTCCTTCCTTTAAGCATTATTTAAAATCGCTTTTGTTTCATGTCCACGAAGTATCTGCCTTTTTTACACTCGATTACGCAATTAATGCAGGGGAAAAATGTATTTAAATTATCGCGATTAACAGCCATCAATTTCATAATTTTATAAAGATTAACTTTCATTTGATATATCACACGGTACAGTCCGCAAAACTATTATTTTTATTTTCTAATTTGTCCCCTTTTTTTTTTTATTTTTTGAGGGTGGGAAATCCTCAAATTACTTCTCCCGCTCTGGGCGGAGCGGGAGGGTGTGTCAGACTCTTACTGACTAAAACCCACCCGTATTCCTTCCTGTTGCCTGTGTTGCGGGGGCCTCGGTGACCCATAAGTACCTTCCCGCGACCCCGGCTAATTTGTCCCCTAATGTGACCGTCATATTCCAAATTCATTTATTTAAGTTACACGTCCGTGTTTGGATCACAGAAATTCATGTGTATCAAATTTCAACTTAATCGGTCCAGTAGATTCGGAGCAAATCGGTTCTAACAGACGGACAGACAGACAGACGCACGAGGGATCCTTTAAAGGCGCCGTTTTTTCCTTTTGAGGCACGGAACCCTAAAAACAGGGCTATCGTTGCCCATTGCAGTCGGGGACCTCTTAGATTAAAAAGTGTTCCACAGAACATTCCCCCGAATGCAATAATAATTTTATTTATCTGTTTAGTCAGCGCGTAAATGAGTGACCTTTCGCTTTGTATATTTATTAAGTAATACAACTTGTTTTTTACTGTTCTTTCTATATTCTAAGCTTTTCAGTTACGATTTTTGGCAGGACAGTCGTGTTTTTAATATTATAAATTATTTATTTATATTTTATATATTTTAATAGCAAGTTTTATTTTATAAAACATGTAATGCTAAGTGGTGTTCATGTTATTTAAAGCACTAAAGGTGGTTTTATACTCTCACGGCGTCGTCAAACGAGGATGGCGTGGGGATGAAATGTTGGTTTTGCTTGTACTCCCTACCTATGTAAATTGTATGCCAATAAATTATATAGTTTTGACATGTGCTCATCAAGGCCTTCAATTTGATACCCATATTGAAGTATGATTGAAGTTTTTTTTTTCACATTTCAAAACGGAGCCATACTGCCGCCATATTGATTTATTTTTCAAAAATATTTATAGCCTATGTCACCCGGTATGATGTAATATTTTAAAGTATTCTAACGATACCCCATACATCTGAATCTGTTCAGGCATTTACATGTTATGGTGGTACAAAGAACCACATTACACTCCTTTTTGGGTAGTCGTGTAATAACGTTTCACTGACGTCATTCGCCGGTAAATTGTTGACGCTTTGAGACGGCCGCCGCACATAGGAGTATTGGCATGTAAAATCCGGTCAAAATGATTTAATAGTTTCTTTAATAATAAAACATGGTAATATGATTTAATATAATCTTTAATTATAATAAAAAGTACATTCATCGCAAAAAAACACGTTTTTTAACTTAAGTACTAAAAAATATCTTAATTATACTGTTCCTCTTCATCGTCTTCATCTATATTTCTGCAGCTGATGTTGTCTTCTGTTGACTTCGATGGTAAAGATAGCGGCGCAATTGCGACCATCAGGTCAAGCACCTCTTTCGTAAAACTTTTTCTCTACAATTGCGGTTTTGGCCGAATTGAGCTTAAATAAGGATCGGAACTTAATAATAATCTGTTAATAATGTCCCTGTTGCAGTCTTCTTTAGAAAAACCTGTACTGCCTAAAGTTTTTATTTCGGGCCTCAGCCGCCTCCTCCAACAATTGACCAATGGGAACAATTGCTGCCACTATTTCTTTTAGCATTACTGAGGCATCAGTGTTTCCAATAATGCGTTGACTGACTCCAACTGCAAATATTAGTTCTTCACCAGGTACTTGCTCCCGTATCTCATTAGGTTTTTGTCGCTGACTATGCTCACTTAAGTTCTTGAACGATTTTGGCCGGCCCGGTTTATCTAATTGTAAGCTTTGCACTAAATGTCTGCAACAGTATAGACGATTTCAGTCATTTGTCGTTATTGCGCAAGAAGCGATCTTCTTTGCGACTTGCTGCTGCCTATTTCAGTCTTAAAAAATCTCAGAGTACGATCCAAATTAGTTTTTTCATCATCAGATCATTGGGTTATTTCAACTAATTTTGTTCCCAAAAATTCTAACTTTTTTCAATTTTATTTCCTTTAAAGTCACGCATGATGTCTTACAAAGCTTTACTGGTAAAACTAACAGACTGATTCTACATTATCTGAAAATATAAACAAAACAACATAAAGTCAAATATACCCATATTTTACGCTATCATCTTTAAAAAAATTAAAATAAAAATGGCGCGCGTAGGTGCGGCAGATTTGTATTGTATTTATTTAAACACATTCTAGACAACGTATTAATCGCAAAATAAAGGCTTGACAAGCCTTGACAAATAAACAAAAACACGATTAAATAAAATATTTTATACAATTTATTGCGAACTTTCGGTTCATCATTCTGATTTTTTTAAACAAATAAATGAAACATAAATTATTTAACTGTTATGTTAAAATAATCTACGTACCTTGTACTTTCATATTCACAACTTTTTTTCCACAATTTATCTCAACAACAGTACAGTTCAAACTCCAATGCAGTGAAAAAAACAGACGCCAAGAACGGTTTAGACAACGACTGGGTTCAGACTGCTTGTACGGGAATGGTCAACTGCTTGAGTTAAAAAAGTGTCCCTTTTCCGATGGACCGGTTAATAGGCTGCAATAATCTGTGGCTTTAATAAGTTTTTATTTAGCTTCGTAAATGCGACTTTTGACCGGATTTTACATGGTAATACTCCTTTGTGCGCCGCTCGAGTGATATTGGCGAGACCTACATTAAACAAAAAGTGTACAGGCTAATGCCTGTACACTTTTAATGCTTATAAACTTTTTATAGAGTATTTTTGTTCTTTTATATTAAAACTGAAAAATAGACGCGATAGACGTAATTTAGATGTGGCAAAAAAGTTCGTTAATCCCTAATTAAGGGCCGTATTACTTATTCATGTTATTAAAATCATCAAAGAGAATGAAACAATGGCACATTGTTGGGATCCTTTTAAAAATAAATGGGCCGACTGACCTCTCCTTCTCTTTTTACAGTTGACCCGTTTAGCTTCACGTTAAGGTAATTATTAGTTAAATTGTGGTTTGTTGTTGCTAATTACTTTGGCTAATTTAGTTATGCGGTTAAGGCAGGACACATAACTGTTTATTACGTTATTGTGTGTGATTTCAATGGAATTTATAACAAGTTGCCAAAGTTGGTTACAGAACTTAGCGATGGTAGGTTTAAAACCCACATCAAATGTGTCTTTATCAAAAAGGAATGTTAGGTATACGATGAAAGACTACGTTGAAGACAAGGAAGTTTGGCAATCATTCCTTATGCACATATAGCTTCCCTGGTAAAGTAAATGTCTATTAATTGCTCCCAGACCATTGACGAATCCATATACTCAGTGAATATTTAGATAACCTGCATTGTGGGTAAATGATAACAGTCTATACATACAACGAAAATACAATAACATCACAGCAGTGCATATGTGTGGATATGCACTGCTGTGTTGTTATCATAAAATGAATCATGTTTACAAACAAACAGATTAAATAAAACAAATACTCGAATCAGTAATACCGATTTTATCATTTACACAAGCTTACACATTCATATATGTAGCAGCAGAGATAGATAACAGCCGAGCATCGATAAACAACTGGTATTTAAGTACCTACCGGCCGTTATCACGATAATATAAAAACAGTAATAAATAACACTGATAGTATTATAATGGAAACGGTTTACCACCTGAGCTTATGTAAATGGTCATTATGTGCTGTATTTACTTAAAGTTACTTAACTTTAAGTAAATACAGCATATTAGTCATAAATATTAAAGTTTTGGTACCTAAGTACCTATTAAGTTTTAGTATATTAATTTTCATTTCTCTACTGTGCCTACCTTTTGCTTTTAAAGGTCTCCTTTGTATACTATACGGAGATAAGGTATATAAGGGGACACAATTATAATAAATTTTTCTCCTGGGCGTAGCGTTGTAAAAAAAACCGGCCAAGTGCTATATCTAATGCTATCTACAAAAACGGCAAAAAATCATGTCTGTTGTATGGGAGCCCCTTAAATATTTATTTTATTCTGTTTTTTAGTATCTATTTGTTGTTATAGCGGCAACAGAAATACATAATCTGTGAAAATTTCAACTGTCTAACTATCATGGTTCATGAGACACAGCCTGGTGACAGACGGAGAGACAGACAGACAGTTTTACCCTTTGGGTACGGAACCCTAAAAACAGAATTTCGTATCCTGTTAGCCGTAATATGGTACCTACACATCTGTAAACGTTAAAGTTAGGCGTAAATTATGCTTTTCAAGAGTATATATATTTATATATACTCTTGAAAAACATAACACATAACCGAAAAGACAAAACAAGTATTATTATCTATTGAACTTTGTTTCTTGTAAGGTATTGCAGATGACTAACCAATAAATTCTAATACGTGTTTTTACCCGACTGCCTCAGGAGGGTAATGTTTTTGCAGTCGGCTTTTCTGTTTTTGTAAATAATTTGCTATATTTCAAGCTTTTTAGTTTATTTCTGTATTTGGAATTGACGCAATACTAGGTTTTTGTTTTTTTTTTATATTTTAATAAAGCTGACCCAATTAATGCAGGTGTCTGTACCTTTTCAATTAACACATTGTACATCTCAACTTGAAAGCTCTTTCTTTTCTATTTTCGTTTTCCGTGAGAAAATTGGCAGATGGGCTCTGTTTCTTTACAAACATCAAAATAAAACAACTAAGTCTAACCAAAATATTCCACCGCAAAAGCGTGTTTCTATAGTAAGTTCCATGACAGATTTCATTCGCTTGTAAAAATTGAGAGTTTGGTTAAAAACATTGTATAAATATTTATGGCAAGTAAGTTATGACAGCTTTAAAAGCTGAACAATGGACGTGCAATGGACTGAAGAAATTTAGTATTCAATAGATGATGATATGGATCCAAGTTACCTACTAAGTTAAGCCTTAAGGTTCCTCTTGTACTGTCAAAATATGTGCGTTTTATGATTATGAGATCGTCACTCACTGGATGCCTTTTTTTTTGGATGGGAAATCATCAAATAACTTCTCCCGCTCTGGGTGGAGCGGGAGGGTGTGTCAGACTCTTGCTGACTAAAACCCACACGTATTCCTTCCTGTTGCCTGTGTTGCCAGGGGCCTCGGAGACCCTTTAGTACCGTCCCGCGACACCGGCAGGCATCGGCCCTAGTGGACTCCTGCACTTGTGCTGACGACATCTCTTTGAGGCGCGCGTGGAATACAACGCGCCATCGACCCGGGCCTGGTCCTTACCGGACGATAAGCTACCCATTGCTCACCGTCCGCAACCTGGACTAACTCTACTTTGGATGCCTAAGGGAGGACATCGCTGTCGAGGTAGACCACAGCGAAGGTGATGTGTCGATCTGATAATGTTTGCAGGGCCAACATGGCCAGAGATGGCACAAGACCGGGAGGTTTGTAAGAAAAAAGGGGAGATCTTTGCCCAGCAGTGGGACACAAAATAGGCAATAGGCAAAGAAAAAAAATGGTTATGACTGTGTATTCATAATGCGTGTATGCGTGTGCATAAACATGACTGAAACGACAATGTTACAGAAATCCCGAGCTAATAATACAGTAGGTATGATAGTTAGTAGTATAAACCCCATAGGCGACGACATAGAACGAGGCGGGAAGTAAAACTCTGGTTTGAACTAAATTAGGCGAGAGAAGAGAGAATCCTGATAGTGTGAGAGTTATCTCACACTTTCAGGATTCACTCTTCTCTTTCAAACCAGAGTTTTACTTCCGGCCTCGTAAACTAATGTAGGCGAGAGAAGAAAGAATCCTGATAGTGTGAGATAACTCTCACACTGTCAGGATTCTCTTTTTTCTCGCCAAATTAAGTTCAAACCAGAGTTTTACTTCCCGCCTCGTACTATGTCGTCACGAGGCAAATGACCAAAATAGGCTTGCGTTAAGAAAAAAAATGCCAGATCTGTATAGTTTGTGGTAGCGGAAAAAATAAATGTAAATTTTGAACATTTTTCTCAGAACAACTTGGTTGTCACTAAAACACGTTTTAAAAAAAAATAACTCGGTACAAACTAACGTTAAACTAACCTCCTACCTTGAGTTCCAATCCAGAATATCTGTATTAAATATCAACGTACGTTACGTATTTAATTAATAACAAGAACGTCTTATTTGAATGCAGAAATTGGTTGTTTTTTGTTTTCTATTACTCAACTCAATTTTGAGTAAATAGATAATTGCTTTATATTTTGCAATAAATTACAAGCATTGTGTCATCGCGCTTCCCTTTCTTTTCTATGCAGTCTGACAGTGACCGTGGTTTAGGTGTTGTCAGCGACTTAAATTAGGCGTCCCAGTAGTTAACAAAGTCGAACAAAGATTAAGACAGGAATGGACACAAAGCTAAATAGTTCAATATTGTTCTTGACATTATATTGAACGGCTTTAAAAAAAACAGACAATTTTTTTTTTGTTTTTAATGGTGGAAATTTGAAATAATTACATTACCTAAATGAATGCAGGTATAGGACCTGCGGGGTAATTGTGTAACACATAAAATGACAACTGTTCGCAATCGGTTTCATTTGGTCAACGTCCATTACGTTTCTTACATTGTTTTTTTTGGAATTTTTCAAACCTAAGAAGCAATTGATTAGCAATATCAGACAATGCACAAGCAGTACCTATTACACAATTAGGGTGCAGATTCGATTCAATTTACCAATTCAGAAGTATCTTATGTGGGTCATCAATTTCCATTCAATCTAATTAAGCTTCGTAATTCGATATTTTTTGTATAAGTATACAAAAAAATATCGAGTTACGAAGGTCATATTAATTCTGTTTCTATGTTGTGATAGGTAAAGATAAAAAATAGTTATCATCATTCGTGCATGAAATCAAAAGCAATGAAATTACTATGGAATTTCCTTATATATAAAAAGACGGATAAAGACTAATTCTCTTCAAGTTTTAATCAATGTCCTTTTTACCATAAAGGGTACTTACGAAGGAAAAATCTTGGATAATAATTCACAGATTTCCGCTTATTTCGCAAAATTTGAACAGGTAGACAGGTATTATAGCTTCCTTTTATAAAAGGCTTGAGCTTCAATGATGAAAAGACCTGTCGAACGAAAAAACCGATTAGCGTGCGCTTTTCATCAGGGGAATTTATTTATGACAGAACTTTCGTTGTTTGCTTTATTGGGCCAGTAATTAATACCACATAACGCCGAATATACATTTATTCCAGAATTGTACAAACAAACTCAACCACGGAAAATATAAATGATAAATAAAAACGCCAATTCGTTGAACTGTCATTCGGGTCGAAAAGGGTTCGTCTCTAGGGTTGATGTAATTTTGATGCATACAGAATCAGTCTTGCATAAAGAGCAAAACTATGTCGCATCGACATTATCTGATACCTGGCAGTAAACATTTAAGAATGGTGCTGATATATGTAAACAGGCTTCCTTTATTGCAACTAATTGCAGATTTTAGTTGAGGACTCTTAGGAGACAGTGTAACAATTCATTGCAACAGCTGTAACATCATAGATGCAGCTTTTGGGGCCGAGAGCACCTCTTTCAGGATTGACCAATTGGAACCGTGCACCTAGCTTCTGACGCTTCAGAAGTGCCCGCAGCATTTTATGTGAAATAAAATATCTTGATTTTGGTTGCTCTTATTGGTGTAAGATGTCGTTCGCAAAACTGTGTGAAGTTTTATTATTGTTCTTTTTTAATATAATATAACCGCAATAACAACGTAATTAATACTAAACCCACTGTATACCGCTGGAGTATAAAATCGCTCAATAGATATTAAATGCCGCATTTCTAAAGAACTTTTGTTCTTGTACGGCCGCCGGCCGGTCCGATATCGCAAGAAAAACAACTTGTCAGTTTTGGAACTAAAATTGAGCTTAGGTAAATACTGAATCTACATAGGTAAATGGGCTGATCCCTAGAGCGTGGCGCGTATGTTAATTTTTTTCGTACAATTCCCAGAAGTATTAACTATGAAAACTCTTTTTATTACTTACAAATTAAACTTTCTATAAAAGCTTTCCACTTTCTAACTTTTTATGATTTTTATTAAGTTAGAAACGGTAAGGACGAACAATTTACCGATTCGTTATTTTTGTTGATAGTATTTTTGTATAAGAGATAAATCATCGGTCAGTGGGTCGTCTTAGGGGCGGAGACTAATGTAAGTAATGAATTCCGATCGCATGAAACAATATTAATTTGTAATCAGTAATGAGCAGTCATCCCCAATACCGGGGGATTAAACCTATTAGGGCGAACATCACATTATTTTCATTGACAATTAAATGAGTATCACAGTACTAACAAACAAAGATATTATCGCATCTGACTTTCATATTTCACTGTGTGAAATTGTTTCATCCCTTTTTATACATATATTGTGTTAGAAAAACTCGGCAACCAGAGCGGCAGAATTCTCAAATTTCGTTTTTGTGTGAATTTTACTGGCACCTGTGCATTAGGCACTTGTCCCACCCCCCGCGGAGGTGACTAGCTATCAACGATTCTCTTGCTCAAAAACGTACAAAACATTGTCGGTCCCGTGTAAGTAAAAGAGATACCTACATATTGTTCATTTGCGAGAGCTTTGACATAATTAAAAAAGAGCAATTATTATGATGATTTAAAAGTAAGAGTGCGACGAAGCATAATCTCACAAATCTCTAGCTCCCTTATTTTTAGTGCTCATCTCGTACACACCAACGGCAGAGGCAACTTGCACCCGTCGACACTAGTCGACGGCAGCCGCAGAGGCGACTGCAGCCAACTCTAAATTGCTGATTTTTTTGTTATGTCACACTTATTGCCAAGGAGCGATATATTATATAATTGATTACTGACTGCTCACAACGCCGGTGAGTACTCGTTTATCACAGCTACAAGAGTTATCAAAGAGTGTACTCGCTCTGCGACACACGCTTGGTGGACAGAACACTCGCTGAGAGGCTGCTTGGTACATATGCATACCAGCAACTAATCGCTCGTCGTGGGACAGGTGCCTAACAACGACACCTGGGCATTATAGTAACAAATGGCCGGGCGTGCCCGCCTGCCCGAGCTGCCCGTACGTCACAGATGTAGGTCACTAAACTTATTGGAAATATGATCGGTTGATTTTTTGTTGCTTCAAACCTTGAGCAATTTGTAAGGGTCGGATAAAGTTCGTTCTAAGGCGGTTTTGGCTTTCATAAAAAAGACATATTTTAGGCCAACACCTCCTCCTCACTAGAGGAAGTTGAAAAAAAAAAGTAAATGTGCCAGCATTGGAATTCTCAAAATAAGGTTTTAGTTGTTACAAAAATGAAGTACCTACCACTAAATCAATCCGTTTGTTGAAGTTTTTATGTGAATTTCGCGGCCTCTTATTATATCAGCCAATTTAGTAAACTTTATATTATTTATATTTTGTCTGTCGCAGTTTAGTCAAATTTTGCATTAGATGTTTGCAAACTGCGGTATTTTTCTTATATTTTGTCTTGAGGGCTAAGACGTATTAATTTACTCAAAGCTATTGAGCGAACTTTTCTAAATGTGAATTGTTTACGACCATTGTCTAGTTTCGCAAATAAAAATTCAGTTTACAGCATAATAACTTGTGTTTCAGACTTTCGTATGTAAATAGGGGTAGGATTGGTGTGATCCCTGGGGCAGGATTCAAATAGCCTGTCTTGGATAACCTTTTTACAACCCTCTACTAATTTGTGAGTAAAATGCTTTTTTGTTTGCAAGTTAATTTTAAAGTTGTTAATGTAAAATGGCAGCTCGAGGTTTGGTCGAGGAATTAAAAATGATTATTTGATTAAGTTTATTGCATGATTCATCGTTAGCCTACTTTATATTACTTTGTTGCATTTTATAAATCGAACAAAAGAGATAACCTCCTTTGTTCGATAAAAATGTATTTCAACATAATCATTAAGAAATCAATCGTTAGGTACTTACATGACTATTCCTTAGCTTTTTATTGTAATCTAAGTAAATAGGACCTTCTGAATCCAATGCAATTTCAAGAATTTAAACCTAATTGCGAAATCGACCAGATGTACAGCCATTTTCAAAAACATTAGTTTACAAAACCGCACCTGCTTTATTTTATGCTATGTAATTATCGGTTCGGTAATTACATGGCATAAAATAAAGCACTGACAGCCGTGTGGTAGGTCAATGATCCGGCGATTGGGACTCGAGGTGGCCAAGCACAAGTCCGAGGCAAGGCTAGGGCCGATGCCTGCCGGGGTCGCGGAAAAGTCCGAAAGGGATACTGTGGCCCCTGGCAACACACATGCAATGGATGGAACACGGGTGGGTTTTAGTCGGTAAGAGTCTGACACACCCTCCTGCTCCGCTCAGAGTGGGAAAAGTTATTTGATAATTTCCTAACAAAAAAAAAGGGCTCCTGTCAATCATCAGCAGCTATCACCGGCGGATGTCGTTTATTAACTAGGTCTCTATGCGAATGTGCGAATCTGTAGCACGAAAACGTGAATAATAATAATTAGAAGTATTTATGTTTTCTTAGAAAATCTTTCAAGAATCAATCGTTTGGTACTAACAGGACTACTCCACAGCTTTTTGTGTCTAGGTTCAATGGAGTTTCGCGAATTATTGGGAAAAACAGATGTACAGTCATTTTAAATTACATCAATTTACAAAACAGCCTAACCGCGCTAATTGTTTAGCACAGAGTGACAATAATACTGCATTTTATACCGCCCGCTAACAATGTTTGTAGCACTGACAGTCGTGTCGTAGGCACCTTTCAATCGTTCGCAGCCAGCACCAGCGGGTGACGTTTGTTAACTAGCTCTCTGTGCGAATCTGTAGCTATGTCAGTCTGTCGGAATAAAAAAAAATACAACCAAATTGAGAACCTCCTCCTTTTTATGAAGTCGGTTAAAAACGAGAATAATAATGACCAAATTACGTTACTGTTTTATTGCTGTTTTCAGCTCCATAAGTCTTTTGGTTTGGTTAGATGTCAAATAAAATACAGTAAAAGTGATCTATAAAATGAACAACTTTTGTTATCGGATCAACTATGAAGAGCGAAATTAAAGCGTATATTTCATGAATTTTAGTTGGGTAGGTAATCATCATCATATTTTTTGTATGCACGTATTTCTGTGACAATAAACCAATTTTTATTTTCTTCTTTTGCACGCCTCACAATGCTTCAGCATGTGAGACTGCTCTACTCTCGATATGTAACCTTGTCAAAATCCTACAACATAAAATCGTTTATATACTCTCAATTATAAATGGAATTCATATTAGCTGGGAAGTTTTAAAAACTAGTGACTTGCCATTATATTAAGATTAATATATATTTATTGCAGGGAGAGTCTTACGAGTTGTACGTCGTAGGTTCGAACCCGGACAGGCGCTGTACTTTGTCTAAATTATTTCATCACCACTGCTCTCAAAAACGGTGAAGGAAAACATCGTGAGGAAACCGGCATGTCCTAGAACCAAAAATTCGAAGACATGTGACAATCTACCAACCCGCACTGGGCCCGCGTGGTAGATTACGGCCCACCCCCACTCGCAGAGAGGAGGCCTGTGTCCCAGCAGTGGGAACATTATAGGCTGATTATGTATGTATGTATATATATTTAGATAGATATACTTTGATATATATGACGGCGCAGCAAGTGTCTAGTTTTGTTACGAAGTTACTGGAATCACCGAAAAGGTTGGAGAAGAGTGATACGGGCTGGTGCCAGTCACTTTAGTAGAGCGTCGCGCGTCGCATCGATGGTTGCGTGGTGGCTGTCTTCTGATGACAGAGATGTCGGGGAAGCTGTTGTAGTACCACGTCCACGACGAACTGCTATATTCCGGCATAATCCTGATGATATTGCAGCTGCTGAACCACTAATATGATGATCACTTCTGGTAAAAGCTATCCTGCGCCATTATATATACTAAAAAATTAATAAAAAATTACGTGTAGTACGTTCCGTAGAGAAGTGTGTCTGTTTGTCGTCTCATCGTCATCAAAGGTCGTCACAGACAATGGATCTTCAAAGTTTTCTTTCTTCTTGATGAGTCTTATTGATTTTCGTTATCAAACTCATAACCATACAAAAGATTTTAACAAATAACTAACTTACTCTATTGCATTGTATGAAACAGCGATTTTCATTCAATATTACAAACAAAGTTCAATAACAGAATTTTTCAAAAATAGTTACCTAGAAGTTACTTATACCCTTTAAATATATAACACTATTATTGTAAGACGCTATTTATATTGGCATGGAATGCGGAACGACAAGTAGAGTAGGACCTACAGTATGCTCTTAATTCATGTTTATGTATTCACAGTGTGTTGCCCAAGTGATGACGTGCACGTATGCGTGCAATTGTTTATTAGATCTTTTCCCCAATCATTATATCAACGTAATACGTACGTACGTATACGTTATTGATCTATTTATTTCGTAGTTGGTTGTCACGTTATTTTGGAAATCTATCTTCAGCAGAAGACTTTGTTGACAGATTGATTTATTTTTCAAATCAAATCGATGTAAGTTGCGATTCATATGTTTATGCGAAGTTATAGTGTACAATGGCATTCCTGTGTCTTGTTGGTAAATACTAAACATAGTAGTTTTTTTCTGTTTAGATTTCATAGAACTGGGTTTTAGGGTCAAATTTATATCCTGATCCTTTGAAAATACTCTGTCATGCTACCATGACAGAGTATTTTCAAAGACTCTTATGAAGGCACCGTAATTCTATATTTCAGCTTTGATCCAATTTGAAGAAGTTACACATAAAGACCGTGCATAATATAAGATAACATGAGGTGTACCTACCTATAGTATACCCACATTTCACCAGTTATGTTTAAGTCCCATGTAATAGGGGGCGAGCCTATTACCACCAACCGGGCACAAATCCAGGCTCCGGGCCGGTATTAAGAAATTCCAGATGGAAAAATCCAATAACACTTTTGCCCGACCCGGGAATTGAACCCAGGACCTCATGCTTAGCAGTAGCGCTTGCAGCCACTAGACCAACGAGGCAGTGCATTTTTCAACTAATTCTGTTTCTTCGTGAAAGAAGCAAGCAATGACTCAAAGTTCGACACGTTTAAAGTGGACGTGACCAATGAGGTATTGCAGGTGTAAAATGCAAAATTTGATGTTGAATATCAAATGGGTTATAATACAAAATAAAACGTATTCGAAACATTTAAGTACTAACAGATTGATTTTCCGATAAATTAAATGCTGAAACCATTACGTCACAGATTGTTGTCGCGTCAGTCCGCCCAAATATTGTTAACGGCCAGAAAATTCGGCTTGCTTTCTCGAAATTTTGGAATGTTTCCGAAACAGACGATGTGACTCGTGCCAGTAAATCGTGTCTCGAAAATACATTATCACATATCGTTTGCATGCACAACATTCGAACAAGTCGGGCAATTTAGCATGTCCGCGTTCGCTTCCAACAAGGCGCACTGCGCATCCAGATAATAGTTTAGTTGCCAAATTGTATGTCTTATCATTATCATCTTGCAACAATACTAATCGTCGAATTAGCCTTAGCTCATTACTAATTGAGCTCCTCACTGCCTCATTAATGTTGATGAACACTTTGTTTACTGAGGCACGGAGTAATTACGTAGGTTTTTGTTTTATGCACGATGCGTTGGTACTGAGACAGTAATAAAATAATGTACAATAGAGCTCTTTGTACTTTGGGTGCTTTCAAATTGGGAAATAGAATGTTGCTGTTGTTGATGACAACGTGACAGCAGTGTACCACAGTTTAATTGTCAGCTGCATGCAGTCGACAATATTGAAAGCGCCCTTATAGTGTCAGACAGAATGCCAATTTTTCGGATGTCAGCTTTTGGTATTGATTGTACCTACTTTTGTTTGCTGTTTCAGTGGAACTTAGGTAGTGACTCACTGCCAATTTGGCCATGTCCAATGAGACAATTTGGACAAAAGCTATCCGATCCTGTGTATTCGATATCGCACCTTGTGCTATAATCATCTACGGACATAACTTCATGTTTCCAATAATTGCACTAACTAAAATTGGTTCTGAAATATATAAATTACGCCGAAGTACTAGAAGCAATGGATTTGAATGGGTTCAATTTAAAGACTGCAATATTAATGTGTCGTCTATATCTCTGAACCGTTAGCCGCGAGGGTCGCTGAGGGAATCGTTGCCATAAAGGGCAGATTCATTGAGCACACATATTAAATATGAATGTCTCTAATTTGAGACAAAACCAGAATCATCTTCGAGACATTACAACAATGACATTCTAGCTTTTGTTTTAGACAACCTTAACTGCAAGGAGTGCATCCGTCTACGTGCAACAAAGTTCTGACAATTGATAGATGTAGGCAACAAGGAGCGACAGCGATTGATTGAGCTTATACATGTGCTGTGCTGTGTGTTATGCGTGGTGTGGTGTAAGATAACAATACTATTATTATTCACAATCTAGTTCCACCTCAAAGCGTGTTCCTCGGAACAGAGAGGTTGACTGACTTGGTGGTGGACTGGTCGGTGCTCTACTGTTTTATTAGGTAACTTAGGACCTAGTCTCTTAACAAGCAGTTCAGATTTTACTAGTTTTGATGGTGGTATTGTTTATTGTATTCTTTATCTTCCTTTGTATCTCAATAAATACTTTTCTCTCTAATCGCGTAAACCATAATATTTAAATTTATAATATTCAATAGCACGTTTTAACTGTAGTCACCTACCTTATTTATAAGACGGTAGACCCGTATCGGCTACCGTGTGTTGTTGTATTGTGAAGGTTTAATTTTATAAGTATACTGTGTTTAAGATAGTTTGATCTTTACCTTTCAATACCCAACCACTTGGCCTCTGGGCTTATGATAGTTTGCCGCACGAGGGAACAAAATAAAAAATATAACAGTGGCCATTAATGTTGGTGTATAATAAAGCATATTCTATCTTCTATCTATCTACAATAGCTTCAGTTCAAAGCGTGCATGTCACACGGTATACGACGTAATTATGCTTCCGTCTATATCCGTGAGGGCACATTGCCAAAGCCCGGGGCAGTTGCTTATCGTCCGTCACCTGAACTACTGAAGCATGCGTGGTGTGGTGACGAATCGTGGCAACGCGTCAGGTATGATAATGCGAATGTCTCCTCAGTTTGAGTCAGATTTCAAGTAGTTATATGTTGGGTGGCTGAGTAATCTGTCTGTGGGATCTTTGGGTAGACAGAGGTGATTTGTTAAGATTTTATGGAAAGGAGACGCCAATATATGAATGTATAGTGTAGATCTTATTAAAAGTGTCATCCAAAGGTCACTGGCGCTAGCATAGTATCTAATAAAAATATTCATGAATGAAGAAATAATAATATCGGTACGCATGTCAAGATCATAGCATGTGACGCTACTTCGTTCTATTTTCGACCTGCTCAGTGGAGGAAAGTGAATAAATGAAATGAATCAGCTTCATCAGTTTTATCTTTTAAAATACACAAAAAGAACAAAAATATCGTAACAGAAACGGTATGGTTAAAGTCCATAAAACGAACATCCTGTATAATCCCAAAATCCCATCGGGCGCAACAAATGAATCTTTTAATCCCATTCGAAAAATACGTCCTGTGGAGGAAAACAGTAGAACCTTTATATTTTTATAACGCCGGTATTTTTATAACTTGCTCTAAAACTGTATAAATGTATCGTTATTGGTGTGGCTGACAATACTGAAGACGAGGGTTTGATGCTTAAGCAAATTTTTGGCAAATGTTGGTTTTTTGTGTTCATTATTCCCTGTAGAACCACCTGAGCAGATACTAAGAATGTTTAAAGATCCAATTCAATCTTTGAAAGCTCATGATTTGAAAGCTCCGTCACGCAACGAAAAGAACTGATGCACCTAACCCTGCCTGCTATACAAATCTAAAACAAAAGATGTATAAAGAATGCGAAGTCAGTGAACCGTTAAATATCCAGAAGATAAAACATTGCAATGAAAATTTGCAGCTGTTGATCGAGTAGGGTGTTACTTCGGCCCAACTACTTTATAAATGAATGGTATCTTCTGATTATAAGACAATGTAACATTCTCGTATGATTCGAGAGACTCGTGCATATATTTTTTCTTTGTAAACAATATATGCTTTTATGCAAAGCAGTAACGAAAGTTGAACGACCTTTTGAATCTCGACCCGAGCTTTAACCGCTTCGAACTAAGTTTACCCCTTGCAGAGTTTTCTTACTTGATCTCTAAACTGAAACAAATGTGTATATATTTAACTCGGGAAAACAAACAGTTACACAAATATCTTAATAAACAGGTAGTGAGAAAAAATAAATTTATTGGTTCTGTAAAGCCGGTTTACGGACGATAATTTTACGTGATAACGAGAGAGAGACGCGTCACAAGCCGAACGCTTAGGCCGATCGTGCCTCCCTATCGCTAGTTCCGCGCTCTCATTTGCACGCTCGGTTCAGGCGGAACGTGACAATGAGTCATGCTTTTTTGTGCGTGCAGCCGGCGTTCATCCATTTATAAGACGTTATCACGTAAAAAAAGAGATTACATATGTGTAGCTCACGACGTTATCCGCATCTTAAATACAAATATAATATTCCGAAGAAAAATCTGGTAAATTATAAGATATTATAAATTCAGAAAGTTTTGTTTAAATGTAACGATGCTACGTTTTTCATTCTATTCCGAAGCAGAAACCTCATATTCTGGTTTTTCCCTATACCTAAGTATTCATAAATTATGTGTTAACGAATGAACGTGCACGTAACGTGCGGTAACCTTTCGATAACAAGAACACATGTGAAACAAAAACGAATATGTAGGATAATCCCAACTCAACATAAAACCTTCTAAATAAAAACTCCACGGTTCTTTTTCTCGAATAATCTCGAGGTTATTTGAAGAGCAAAAGCTTAATTTACGAAAGGAAAATCTCCTGCAAATGTGGCAATCAGGTGCGGGTTAAAAAAATTATGCTGCGAATAATCCACTCTCACTGTATCTTATAACATTTTGTAATGGAAATATGCGATTTAATTTCAGAGCTCGTGCGACGGCATTATACGGAAGTTTGTATTTTCACTGGCAAATAATATCAGTGGATTTTAATTTACATATTTATTTAGTCGTTTCATTGCAAAGTAAGTAAATTAACATTTATCGGGAATCAGTAACGATTAAGTTTGTTCAATTTATGCTGGAATTATTTACAAAATAAACAGTTGTAATGTTAATGCTCGTGTGTTTCGATGTGGGCGAGTGCATTTTATGGTAACGTAAATTTAACAGGATTCCTAGGATCATGTATTGTTTCTAAAAGTAATATTATATTACCATAATTCAGAAATTTTCACGAAAGATTTTTCATCTAGGTAGTCCATCTCGCGTGGTCATGGTCGCAATTCTAACCCCTTTTGGTCGGGGTGACCTAGCTTAGTTACTGCGGCCAACTTTGAGAAAAGGCCAGAGTTAAAAAGTTTTATTTGAGAAAAACAAATGGGTTCCTTGTATTTGTATATACAGGATGGCCAGAGAAGTGACGTCTAAAGGTAAAATTTAGAGGACTTTAGTGCGGGGCATCCGAATCACCGCCATGTGTGTTCCGCGATTGTTAATAGTTTAGGAGATAGACTTTTTAATATTTTTTTTTTCAATAACCGTGACCTGAACATTGGACCATTTTAATCAACAACAACAAAACAACAAAATTAATAGATATTAAATTAGTTAGTAACAAAATTAACTTGCATTGTTGAAACAATGTTTCAGTGAAATAATTAAGTGCCTCGTACCATAAACTTGTTTATGCTTTGTGTACATTCTGGTGGACAACTTCATTATTACTCTTTGTGTATTCTGCAGCTTAGAACTAAATCGCTAAGCTTTGGTAGAAAGAGAATATTTATGCACTTTTTCAGCGTTCTGGAGACCAGCACTCAAATTAATGGAGATGGGCAGGACTCCTGTCAAGACATTGATTACAAAAACGTTGTAGATGTTTCGTCATTATCTCGCAGTCGGGATGATACGTAGCAGTCTACGCGGCGTAGCAGTTACACGCCTGCTACTACACGTCGGCTATTGCTACACGTAGTTAACTCTCTATCTGAGACTTAGCAACGAAATATTAAAACTTGACTGAACTTAAAGCAAGCACCGTGTTTTACTATCTATTGCTCCATAGGGGGGTGAAACTTGCCAATTAACTTTGGTGTTGTTAGCATACTAAATAGCGCGTAGTTATAAAGCGTTGCAGACACTTGATCTATTACCTTCATTCAGACATTTTCACGAAAGACTTTTCAGTTAGTCAATCGCGCGTGGTCGGTCGCAGTTCTAACCTTACCCTTTATGGTTAGGATGCCCTGGCTTAGTTACTGTCACCAACTTTGAGAAAAGGCAGAGGTTAATTTATTTAAAAAAGCATACATCATTAGAAGACCAAAAAGTTTTTAGAGGCTTATTTATAAAAAACGCGTACGTCATTAGAAGGTCAATACGTTTTAAGAGGATCAATTGAACCTTTCCCATAAGATATTTCATAAATTCCTTTAAAGGAAACTCACGCTGATTTGCGGTTCCTGAACGAGTAATCAACACTCTCATCAGCAAATCTGTTGTCAAACATCATGTTAGGGGTTGAAATTGATTGATATTAATAACAATAGCCAATCAAATCACTTGACAACAGATTAATTGAATACAGTTTCAGAAACCGGAGTTGAGTTGATTGACTGATTGTCATTGGACTGGACAAAGTAAATTGATTCAATTGAAAAATACTTATTGATTTGGACAACATCATAGTAACAAAATTCTGCAAGGTACCTTACTGGATTTTGTTACTTTCACACACTCATAATCAGCCTATAATGTTCCCAGTGCTGGGACACAAGCCTCCTCTTGGAGAGGGAGTGGGCCGTGATTGACCACGCGGGCCCAGTGCGGGTTGGTAGATGTCACATGTCTTCGAATTTTAGGTTCTAGGACATACCGGTTTCCTTACGATGTTTTCCTTCACCGTTTTTTTTACTATGAATTTGTCAAAATCACTAAATATTTTTTTCACTTACGGATAATTCGAGAGTTAGTATATCTCCGTGATAAACAAAAACCCATGGGTGAATCAAAAAGCTCAGTTTGTAGGTATTGTACAATTCAGTTTATTTTACATCTGTCATTCAGCATATCAAATCATAGTTTCGATAATGATAAATGATTTTATTTCTGTCAATTGGTTTGTACAAACACTTTTACACGTCAAAAATTATTATGTTTTAAAACTAGGAGAGTTCCATGTTTCCTATCCGACTACTTTGAGAAAAAAGACCGAAACAAATTCAGTCCCTTGTAAAGCCCAGACATAATTTTGGTCAGATCGGTATTTATGGCAATGACATCGCATTACAATCCCTTAACCAAGAATAACTCAACAAAATGAAAATAACAAAACCTCTTTTACTTTCAACAAAACATTTTGAAAACACAAAAAAAATGTTGTGCGGGATTTAATACTAGAATAAGCAGAGCGTTTGAACAAATAATGGTTCCTCTGAGACGCCATTATATTCCTCGAAAGGGTCATCTGACTATTTTTGAAAGTTGGAAGTTCGTGCGATTATTTAGTTCTCCAAGATCAGATTTTTTTTGTATTTTCTTTATAAATAGCTAGTTTTTCATTGAAATATTTTTTATTTTTGTGTACCTACCTAAGTAAATGATATGATATTCAAATTCATATTCTATAAAAGGAACTAGCTGACATATGTTGTCCTGTCCAATTTTCCATTGTTATGTACAAAATCACACCTGTATTCCCTGAAAGGTTGGGTAGAGATGAGCCTATAGTAACCACACACATTTCACCCCATGTCATAGGGGGGGATCGTTTTGCCTATTGCAATTTTCAATACTTCATACAAAA
The DNA here is from genome assembly GCA_905333075.3 of Atethmia centrago. Classification (NCBI taxonomy): domain Eukaryota; kingdom Metazoa; phylum Arthropoda; class Insecta; order Lepidoptera; family Noctuidae; genus Atethmia; species Atethmia centrago. The sequence goes on along the minus strand of HG995374.1, from coordinate 19,007,614 downwards.
ATCCCATTATAAAAAGGACGTTCAGTATTCTCGATTTTGAAAGTTTTCTTTCTAATTTTCTATCTTATTCTGCCTATTACGAACATCAAAACACAAAATAACCAAATTGGTTCATCCGTTCTCAGGTGATTCGCTTAACAACGAACAACATTTAATTTTTATTTATAGATCATAAAGTTTGTTAAGCTTGCTATAACCATTTCAAAACCAAAATTGCCAACGTTAACTGAGTTGATATAAATGTAGGTACCTACTTAACCTGAAAATGTAATAGCCTCTAGCCTTTTGAAGTTTGGTAGTTACTCGTACGTGTCTTTCTTGCCAATTTGAACAACCTTTATTTTTCATATCAAGTCGGAGAGTACCCATTCAAAGATGGGCTATTTACAGGTTGATATTTATAGATAGATACCTCCCTATCTTATGATAACTAAGCATCGTTTTCATCAACATTTTACTTCCTAAAATGTAGCTTTTGATGACAAAAGCTTCCGTATAAAGTTTACACATTGAAATTCCCGCAGGATCTACTTTTCTTCTAAAAACTATCTAGTTTAACAAAACTTCTTTCCACATCTATTGAATTCGATTCTCTCGAGTAGTTTTCAATTCTCTCTACATTCAATAGAGATGAATGATTTCCTTGTATTTATTTATAGGTACCTACTTACATGGTTTTGCTTTATTTCTTTTTGCACAGCACAAGTTTATGTATATATGACATGTATTTTCTTGCACAGCACATAAATTAATATCATTAATTAAAATATTAAGATAAAAACCTTTTGTTACCTAAACCTTTTGCTTTATTTAGATTTAAGTTATTACGTACTTAATTTATCAAGCCTGTAACATCAAGCGCTTTTTTTTTTGGTGGGAAATCATGTAGTGTAAGGGTCCAGTAGGGCTGATGCCTGCCGGGGTCGCGGGAAAGTCCGAAAGGGTTACCGAGGCTTCTGGCAACACAGGCAACGAAAGGAACACGGGTGGGTTTTTGTCAGTAAGAGTCTGACACACCCTGCCGCTCCGCCCAGAGCGGGAGAAGATATTTGATAATTTCCCACCCAAAAAAAAAAAATGGAGAAATGTGTTTAGTGTGGTGGTACATACCAATTTCACCACACCTTTCTGACAGATGCTGTACCTATAGGTACCTATCTAATATTAATCTACCTACTAATAAATACAAATCTTTCAAGTTCAATACATTCATATTTGTATTATACAGGCGTCAGTTAACCCACAACTTTGTGGCTGAGAAATCTTTTCCAGATCCTTTGAGATTACGTGAAGTAATGCGTGTAATAACTTCGGCCTTTGTTAGATTTTTGATAGTATACTATCAAATGTTATAATAATGAGGTCCAGCAAGGTTTAAGCTACACTAATACCTACCTATGTCTAATAGAAAAAAAAAACGGATTTAGAACTCAAATTATCAATATTTTTAAAACCCATACTAAAACATCGTTTTAACACTTGATTAAATTAAACACTAAAACACCTGTTTTAATTTCATAGTTCTATTATCATAGAGCGGTGCAAATTCACTGAAAATTATGTAGCTATGATCTTACAGCAAACATCTAGCTAGGTCCTTTACCCCAAGATATTAGCCTTAATAATCTTTGCACAAGCATGTGTATTGCCCTAAGCGTAAACTACGTTGAACCGTGTAGGAGTCAGACTGTTATGGCAAACAGTAAAGATAATAAAAACAGATGAACAGAAGCCGAGAATAACAATACTTACTCCTCCTACCCGGAATTTAGGCACCCTTTGTTTATGGAATACCGATTAAATAGTGACCTTGTAAAACAGGGAATTTTTAAATCATTATCTAATTCTAAAAATAAAGTATCCGAGAAAATGCTCCTACATACTGGCGCGACTTGTCGCGCGACACAAAGACACCGCGTGTAGCACTACAAGCGGTGCCTTTGTGTCGCGTCGCGTGTAAGAGTCTAAATAAAAAACAGGAAATAGAAACAAAATTATACATGGCCCATTTATTCGTAAACCCTTTACATTTAAGATCCAGGCTACGATTCACGCGATGTAAAACTTTTTCAAATAAACATTTAGACAACGGATGAAACTGCTGTAGTGTGCGCGCCATGCCCCAGGGGCCCAACTAATTGCCAATTACGGCGCTACCCAAAGTTGCTTCAAGATAAATTCGGACGTTGATAAAGAAAAACGATGTATTTATCTCACGCCCTGTTTTATAATAAGCTAGCTTTATTTATAAACAACTAACAGTTAATTGAATATTTCGCTTACGGGCTCCATTTTGTTACAATTTTTTTCCTCATAAAATCTTTGTCCTCATAAAACAACATCGTTTGTTCATCCAAACAAAGCCGTTATTAATTTCAGGTATCCGACATATATTACATTTTATACCAAGGTTGTAAGAATAATATTTTCTTGCACAATTTTCTCTTACATGCGAAAATTGCTTAAAAGCGACATCTAGTGGCAGAGCTCGCACTTACCTAGTTTCCGAGCCCACTACGGTCCAACCCCGTCGGCGTCGCACAGCGCGCATTTCAGCCGTGACGACGCGGTCGCGGGTTCGCCGGTGGCGCGCGTTCGTCGATATTTGCGCAGTGGCGCTCTCCTCTGTTTCTGCGATTGGCAACATAGTCCCTTGGTTCGTTTTGAGGGCAATAGGTGTTGGCACTGAAGTCTAGATGTCGCTGTTTTAAATCTCGTCACATTTTGTCACTCTGCTTGCAAAAAATTTTGGTTGGTGAAAAGTATATTGTGGTAACTTATTGAGTAGCAAAATAACGTATTTTGTCACAATTTATAAAGACTTAAAAACTGTGAATAACGATCGCCATATAGAAATAAAGTAAAACAATATGTTGTTAGGGTAGTGTTGGAAATAGAAGTTATACGAAAACTTTGAAAACAACTGTCCAAAACCGAAATTTCTTAATTTTTGTGATATGAACTAAAAATTAAATGTCAATAACGACAGCGTTTCACTTACTGAAAAAGAAAAGATTGTGTCTAATTAATTTAGAAACTTTTATTAAAGAATCCTTTGTACAATTTCTTTGGAAATAGTGTTTAGATTTTCGAAGAAAACAGAAAATTAATTGGGCTGTTAGTGTTACTTAGAGCTGAAAATATTGGCTTCTACATTGCAAATTTATTATAATAAGTATCTCGTCTTAACCTATTATTAGGAACTATCTAAGATACATAAACAACATTAATATTCATAGTCTTATGTTTATTTTAATTCTATCTAAGATACAGAAACAACATTAATATTCATTGTCTTATGTTTATTTTAACACTAGCTGCTGCCCACGGCTTTACCGGCGTGACTTTTTTAAAATTAAGCGAAAGTTACTCCTTATAACATCAGCTATCTGCCAATGAAAGTCCCGTCAAAATTGGTCAATCCGTTTCCGAGATTAGTCGAAACAAACAGACAGGCAGACACAAAAAACAAAATACAGTCAAAACCGATTCGCTTACTCGTAAAACGACACAGCGAAATTTTGAGGTCCCAGCATTTCTGTTTTCCTAACATAGTTGTTGGATATGACGACTATCGGCTATACTCGTAACAACTGTAATCCGACGCCCCCTTCGAAGTCATTATAATAGTTCAACTGTCATTAATTAATCGGTTATGACCGTAGGTATATACTTTCATATGCATTAAGTAAAAACCCGACTGCAAAAACACATAACTGAAAAGGGAAAAACAAGCATTATAATCTATAGAATTTTGGTATCGCACGCGGGGACAATCAAAAGTTACACCATATTTCAAGTTATTCGACTGTCCCCGCCTGCAAGACCAAAATTATAAAAATAGATTATAATGCTTGTTTTTCCCTTTTCAGTTATGTGTTTTTGCAGTCGGGTTTTTTGTTTTTTAAATAATTTATTTTATTTCAAGCTTTTAGTTTTATTAATATATTATTATCTATTTGAAAATGACTCATTACTAGTTTTTATTTGATACCAATGTTGTTGCAATTAATTAAAAAAAAAAACCTTTTTGTATTTGCAGATGCAATTTATAAATATTACATAGCCTATGTCGCTCCCACAACTAAGACGAATCTAAGGACACCTCATATGTTAAAATCCATCAAGCCGTTTAGGCTACAGAGCGTGCCAAAGAAATAGACATACATACATACATACATACATACATACATACATACATACATACATACATACATACATACATACATACTCTCGAAAAACATTACCCTCCTGAGGCAGTCGGGTCAAAAGCTTTTATTTTGACATAACAAACATACACTTCAAATTTATTATTTGTATGTATTAAAATATACACAGTCTTTGATTACAGGAATCTCGAAACGAGGAATATTCCCAGAACATATTAGTTTCTCCCCTAGAGAGGTCGTTTCATTTCGGAACGAGACGAAAACCCGACTTTGTAAGCACACTATTGTTACATTAAGGTTACATTTTACACTGAATAAATACAATAAGATAGTGTTTTTGGACAAATTGTATTGACAGCAGAAAAAGTAAGTTGTTGTAGAAAGTGACCTTTGTAGATAAACATTGGGTACCTACTAACTTAAATACATAATCAGCCTATAATGTTCCCACTGCTGGGACACAGGCCTCCTCTCTGTGAGAGGGAGTGGGCCGTAATCTACCACGCGGGCCCAGTGCGGGTTGGTCGATGTTACATGTCTTTGAATTTTTGGTTCTAGGACATGCCGGTTTCTTGACAATGTTTTCCTTCACCGTTTTGAGAGCAGTAGTGATTAAATAATTTACACAAAGTAAAGCGCCTGTCTGGGTTCGAACCTACGATCTACGACTCGTAAGTCGCGGCCGTTACCACTGGGCCGCCACTGCCCTATTTAAATATTGGTTTTGAAATAGATACGGTAAGTGTAGTCATAGCCAAGTTGCTATTAATTATTATCAATTAATGTTTGATGCCAAATTATTTATCGATCAACAATGCTAGCTTCTTCGTCACCTATTTATCACAACATATTACAAAACAAAGTCCCCCCCGCCGCGTCTGTCTGTCTGAACGCGATAAATTAAAAACCTACCTAACGGATATTCATACGGTTTTCACCAATGGACGGAGTGATTCATGAGGAAGGTATAAGCGTGTAATTAATCAAGGTTTTGGGTAAATTGGCTGAAATATGATGATGATTGTTGAAGATGTCGGTAAAAAACATGCCGACTGGGAGCTTTACTGGCGGGCGCCGCGTAAACCAATGAGAGTTATATGAGAACAATGTAATACGGAATTAATACATTGTTTACCTGGATTACGTACTACCGGGATTAAAAGTATCCCGTGGGATATTTTCCGACATCCATGCGGGCGACGCTGCGGGCATAAGCTAGTATTTATATTTGTATGTAGATACACACATCAAAAAACTCTCAGCAACATGTACCTACGGTTTTGAACTTTTGAACGATTATTACTATTGTAATATATTTATATTTCTTTAGATTATAATGAAAACAAAACACAAATGAAAAGTTTCTTTTTTTTTAAATCAGCCAGTATATTTCTGAGAACAAAAATATTGTATACCAATCTAGTTTGTTAAGAGAAAAATTAAGTATCAATTAATAAAACATGCAGTTTCTGTAAATGATGCGTGTTGCTTTAAACTTTTTTTGATGTGTGCAGTAAAGATATCGATACTTAGCACATACCTACTTACTTTGACTATAGGCTCTATAAACGATACTTAGCACACTTAGTACTTTGACTAAGCGTTACTCCTGTCACAGTCACCCAACTGTCAAACTACAAGTATCATATAGAGACGAGAATAATATATGTATATCTAAGCCAAAACACGTGCTAAGTGACGTTTATAAATGTCGACCTAAGTATATTTAGATATTTGCCATTGTAAACTCGAATATAAAGACTCAAAAATAACGTTATTGATAACGTGTTCCTAGCTTGGGGATAAAGATTTACATAAACCTTGATATGTTGACAGAATTTAAGCGGCTTTAAAAAAGGATCGTCCTGGACTCCTGGCTCTAAATAGGTATGTCATAATATCTCCTCCTGTTAAATCCTTCTGTTAAATATTATAAAAAAAATAATTTTGACCTACACTGGTAGCATATTTTTAGTGTTCCTGCCCGTGATGCAGGATAATCCCAGCACAGGCATCTTAACATTGTAATTAATACCTTCATTATATATATCTATCTAAGAATCATATTTTGTATTTTACCTAATATTATAATGAATAAGCATTTATTAAAAGATACCCCAATTTATTCGTTAGTGGGTGGATGAGGGTGGCTGGCGCAAGAACGTGGGGGATTGACACAAAAAATTAGAGGCCAAGGCCCAGCAGTGGGTGTGAAATCGGGCTGTGGATGATGATGGGTTGCAGATTTTTTAAATCTAAACCTACAACCTGTACCAGTCTTCCTCCACGACCCATATCACGTTCACAAGGGAGTGGATCCTGAGATAAATCTCTAGATATTATAACCTCCTAACTAACAAACAGCTGACTGCCTCGTCGGTCTAGTGGCCTGAAGCGCTACCGCTGAGTATGAGGTGCTGGGTTCGATTCCCGGTCAGACAAAGTGTTATTCGGTTTTGCCATCTGGAATTTCACAGTAGCAGCAGGGAGTCGGGAGTGATTTGTGCCCGGTTGATGGCGATAGGCTCGTCCCATGTTAAATAAATGAAGTAACCGATTTCCGACTTTGAGATAATAACTTAAGGTGCCAAATCGGTTATTTCGTTTTGTGTAATTAAGTCCTCTTTTCTTATGGCGACAGTATAGGTGTACCTCTGTCTAATGCTTTGGGGAAAACAGCCGTGATGTTATGGTGTTTTATATTATTATAGCGTTCAACGTTTATTACTAAACACGGGGAGTTTTTTAGCTACGATAGACAACCCTGGTCAAAATTACCACGCTTGGCAAACGTCTTTATTTTGTTATTATTGGCACACCTGCGTACCTTCCTACCATGCAGTAGAAGTACCTATTTGTTATACACAACTCAAAACATAAACATAACATCTCGCCAGTATTTCCCAAATGCTTAGCCAGGAGGTGTTTGGTAGGCACCGGGTTGTTTCGCCAGTAATCGGGAAGTAGGGTGATTCCTAGGTCGGAAAAGTATTATTGAACTTTTCCATCAGGCTTTTCTCAGTAGGTTCGGAGTATGATTTGTACCCGGTTAAAGGCTAGCCTCCTATTAAATGGGAGTCAGACATCGTTACTAATCGTTTTAAACTAAGGGCAAATATTGGCAAAGACAAGTTTTGTATTTCAATAATGGTAGGTTATAGCCTTTCCCATCTCATCATGCTAAAATAACCTTCAGAGTTTGACTGTTGATAAATAAGACCTTAGGTAAAATACAAAATGAAATAAATGCCATTCATAGTGGCCCTAATAGTATATTAGGCCCCGATCACACGAACCACAACCGAACCACAACCACAACCACACCACAACAACACCACGTGGATGCATCGCTAATTTGTATGAAAATGTATAGTCTATTCACACCGACCACATCTGACCAGAATCAAAATCAAAATAAAAAAAAACAAAAGTCATTTATTCAAACTAGAGAGAGAGAATCAGCACTTTTCGAACGTCAAAGTTACATAAGACAGTCCCTCAAAAACGCCCGCCCTTCACCACTTCCTAGTGCTTTAGCTGGGAAGAAGTGGCGCAACAAACTCCCCAGCAGCACACCTGTCTGTTTAGTTATATAGACTTGATTCTATACTAATCGTATGCAAAGTAATTAACATTACGAAACACAAATTAAATTACTTGCCATATGTTAGCTAGCACACGCCAATATACCAACAAAACAATGCAAACTGTACTCAAGCACATAAAAATTACAACTTAAAAACGTAAACAGTACTTAATACCTAAATAAAAGCCTCCAGGCATAAAGGGCGTGCCCGCTTACATAAGGCTATTGCTGTAACTCGAAGTGAGAAATGACAAACTAGCACCATCGAAGTAAAATAAATAAACAATTACTAATAACAATAATAAAACCATGGTCAGCAACACGACCAGTCAAAACAAGCAGCACCCATTCACGAGCCTTATGCAAAGATCAGCCATCACCCACCTCGCCACATTGGAGGGAAGGAGGCAACCCGACCGTTAAAATCAACCGTGTGGGTGATAACGACCACATCAAGGCCACGTCGCAGCCACAATGCAACCACTACGCGACGACACTGTCACAGCCGGATTCGATCTGTCTGCAAACTCTAGGGACAACGCAACCACAACACAACTGCAATAAGTTGCAGCGACACTACTCACACGTAACCACTGCTTGCCCACATTTTGTCGCTGCAATGTGGTGCGGTTGTGGTACGTGTGACCCTCTGAAAAGTCGTTGACCGAGTTTCACATTAGGTATTAATGAAAAAACTGGAAATTGGCAGCAGTGACCAAAATACATACAGCTGTATGAAATAAAAATGTTATTTTGATACCTATTGCTCTAAAAACAACATGCATTTTCCTAAAATGTTCACTGCCCCATTGTTTATTTTAATAACTCAGTATTTTTAAACCGATATTCATTTTGATACTTAGGTAAGTACTAAAAGAATAATGAATACAACATTATTTATAACTAAACCTCATACAATTTGGTAAACAAAATTGCAATATCTACTACTACTACTATCTTCTTATCTAAGGAAAATTCTGCCTATATAGGTACCTTAATTTAAATACGTTTATCCATTAGGACGTTTTGTTTGGCAAATAGATTCTATCAAATCCTTTGTGTGGGATAATACTAAGTGTTACTCGCAGTTTGTTCGGACACTCACTCCTATTTATAAACAAGTAAAAGTGATTACTTCAGTAAAAGTAATGATTTTTATTATCATTTTATTTGTTTAGTAATTGCTTAAAGTTAGAACTGTCAATAGTTAGAGTTCATAGACCCATTTTCTTTATTTTAAGCATTGAGAACTCGAACATTTTGCGCTTGATTTTGCGGTTATAGCAATGGAAAGCATCAAAGCGACTTAGATGTTAGATGGTATTGATTACCATTTGCTACCGGAGATTCAGTCATTCAGTTAGTTCATTGTTCGTCCCGCTTAAAGAGTAGGTAGGTAAATAAATTCTGCGGGGGATTTACGAGGGTGATAAAGCGTTATCACCCTCGTAAAAGAACGACCAGCTCGAATGCAAAAAAAAATAGGTTTTCTGTAAAGTCGGTTTACGGACGATAATTTTACGTGATAACAAGAGAGAGAGATGCGTTACAAGCCGAACGCTTAGGCCGATCGTGCCTCTCTATCGCTAGTTCCGCGCTCTCGCTTGCACGCTCGGCTCAGGCAGAACGTGACAATGAGTCAAGCTTTTTCGTGCATGCAGCCGGCGTTCATCGATTTATAAGACGTTATCACGTCAAAAAAAGCTTGAAAAAATGGAGAAAACATTTTTTTTATGCTGTTCTATTTTCTGTCAGATATTCTAACCGGACTATCGGGGTAGTAGAAGAGGCCGTTACTCCTAAAGCCTAAGCGTATCCCTTGCCACCTTAATCCTACAATTAAAGGTCAAATCTATGTCGTAATTTACAGTAGATAAGGTTACAGTTCCCTTTCTACTTATGGCCTGACCTCAGTATATAACTGATCATGGAAAATCCGAATCACTGTAACAAAATAATTATTTCTCTAATAAAATATTCAAACGAAAATAATTTCGTATTTATGAAATTAGAGGTAACCACCGGCTGAAAAGCATACAAAAACACTATGGAGTTCAAACTATTTTCAGTCTTAGGTACAAAACTCATGTAGGTACTTTTGTTTGTCACGAAGGTTGTGATCTCATTGTATGAGATGTAAATATATTGTCTTTAGCCATAACCGAGTCAAATTTCGCGCCGTCTTGCCCCTAGCCGCTGCAGGAGACGCCCTGGGCGTCGGGAATCCCGGGCGGATTTCCGGCCACCGTAGGCGCGGGCTTGCGGACGGTGAGCAATAGGTAACTCACCGACCGGTAAGGACCAGGCCCGGGTCGACGGCGCGTTGTATTCCACGCGCGCCTCAAAGAGATATCGTCAGCACAAATGTAGGGGTCCACTAGGGCCGATGCGTAACGTGACTTTCAAGGGCTGTTACTAGTCAAGTATTTATTAGATCTAGCTTTTGCACGCAACCGCATAGAGGGTAGAAATTATCCCAGGGAAACGTACTACTAAATAAAAAGTATCCTATGTCCTAACTTAGGTTATGGTCTACCCATGTGTCAAATTTCATCCAAAACCGATTAGCCGTTTTAGCGTGAAAGCGTCGGGTCGACGGCGCGTTGTATTCCACGCGCGCCTCAAAGAGATGTCGTCAGCACAAGTGTAGGGTTCCACCAGGGCCGATGCCTACCGGAGTCGCGGGAAGGTACTAAAGGATCACCGAGGCCCCCGCAACACAGGCAACGGAAGGAATACGGGTGGGTCAGTAAGAGTCTGACACACCCTCCCGCTCCGCCCAGAGCGGAAGAAGTTATTTGATGATTTCCCACCCAAAAAAAAGCCATAACCGAGTACACACTGATTCAAACTTTATGTCGGATCGGATCATGAGTAACAAATGCACGTGTCAGTGGTGGTGAGGGGTGCGGTACTGCGCAGCGAGTAGCGCACTTCAGAGCATCCATCAAGTTTTAATCGAGCAGTACCTACGTAATGTAAGTTGTACTACTATACTTTGTTCATATTATGATGATTGGCGTGACAGCTAAGTACAAATACAATCTAGACTTTTTTTACGACGTCAACGTTAGGTTCGAAAACAAAATTAATTAGTTCTTTAGAATGATCTATAGCGAAAAACTCAACCTTAGCTTTAAAATAAGCAATTAACATTACCATATATATATACTTTATGTTACCCATAATCATCTTCCTGCTCTTATACCATGTTACTTGTGGTCGGCGCAACACGTTCTCTTTTCTCATTCTTCCCTGTCAACCGTCATGCTATCATTCACTCCCTTCTCTTTCATATTATTCCTCATACAATCCATCGATCCTTTCTTTGGCCTTCCTCTCCCTCTCCATCCACCAAAATTTATATTCGTTACTCTTTTGGTACCATGTGTTTCCTCCCTCCTCATCACATGCCCATACCAAGCCAAACGATTGCCTTTCAACCTTTCTGTCACTATGTTTTTTATCGGGGTGATTATGCCAATCACAGAACATATAAAGGAGGTGCCAATCATGTTCGTTCCTTGTTTTCAGCAGTAGGTATGTTTCAGATAGGTAGGTAATGATTGAATGGTGTTTAGCATGTTTCAAGTGCCTTGTTTTCATCAACGTCCAGCTAGACTTTGTATAAATATTTTATCTGGAAAGTGGGACTACTTTATCAATAGACGGGTTAAGTATTTACCGGTTATTCTTGAATTATTATAACGAATTCCATTTGATACAATTTGTGTAAAAACAACTGGAATTTTGGCAGCGGTATTCAGAAATATCACCTAGAAAGCTTATTTAAATTGTTTGTGAATACAAATATTTCAAACTAAAGAAGTTATGATTAGTAAACTAATAGATTCTGAGGGTAGGTATACATTTTTTAGCTCTTCAGAGCTAAACCTTATTACAGGGAAGATATGACCATCGTTTACTGAATGCGTGCAGTGATGCAGGTAAGTACCTACCCAGCTAGCACTTAAAATTTAAACTTTCTAGGTAAGCTAATCGTTGCTTTTATCTATAATATTTCTAAAAGTCATCGAACTAAAGTCGTTAGTGCATGTTTTATTAAAATTAATAGTCTTACATCTGACAGTGCTAAGGGTAACATAAATATAATTATTATAATTGTGCTTTAATTATAATTCAGAACACAGTTTAAGCTAGACTATCAGTAGCTACTTCACAAAGTCACAGTTCTGACTAAAAGTAAATAAAACGGTTATTAGTTTATCAATCATTAACATAATTAAGACAAACATTGCACTGGACATTGTCGCACGAACCCTAGCAACAAATAGGGACATACATAATAATATGAAGTAACCTTGTAAAGGAAGAATAGCTGTTTTCGCTTACAAAAACCGGCCATATGCGTATTGGACCACGCACAATGAAGGGTTCCGCAGTTGGGATGAATTTATCTCAAAAACAAACTTAACATTGTAGTTGAAAAGCATGTTTTCTCATACATCGATATACGTCACGGGCAGTTCTCAAACTACAAATGAAGTCAGTCGACTATTACTCGTTAACTTGTAAAGCCTACTTAGCTGTGATAGTTTTCGTTTTAAGGCGCTGACAAGACCCAACTGACCAAAATTGGCTTCGCTTAAGAAAAAAAAATGCCAAATCTGTATAGTTTGTGGTAGCGGAAAAAATATATGTTAATTTTGAACATATTTCCCAGAACCTGGTTGTTACCAAAATACGTTTTGAAAACAAAATCTCGATACAAACTAACGTTAAACTAACCTCTTACTTTGAGTTTTAATCCAAAATATATGTATCCAATATCAACATACGTTACGTATTTAATTAATAACAAAAACGTCTTATTTGAATGCAGAACTTGGTTGTTTTTTATTTTCGATTACTCAACTCAATTTTGAGTAAATAGATAATTACTTCATATTTTGCAATAAATTACAAGCGTTGTGTCATTGCGCTTCTCTTTCTTTTCTATGGAATTTGACAGTGACCGTGGTTTAGGTGTTGTCAGCGTCTTAATTTCGTTATATATACTACTGCCATGATTTTTTTACATATTCAAAAACAATCATTTAGCTGGCAGGGGGGAGGGGGGACACTTGACTCTAAAAAATAGCAATTTAAACCTTAGTATTACGCAAACGGATCCCTGGATCGAAAAATGGTTTTGAACGGCCTATCCAACGATGCTCCATACCATGGGATAGAAGAGAAAAAATATCATCCCCATTTTACGTGTAAGATAGATATTTATTTACTAAAAAAAATTTTTTTTCATGATTTTGTTTTACCACTTAGTCGAAATGATTAACATGTATAGCCATGCCAAATAACAGTACTTTTTAGTTACTTTCTAGTACCAAGAGTCTCTGAGCTAAGCCAGGGGACAGACAGACATACAGACATGGGGAAACTATAATTCATTGTTTACAACGGAACCCTAAAAAAGGTTTTTATACAACAATAGTCACTTTGTTTCTTGATTTGGATGTTATATTTGGTGGTTTTCCTACAAACAACTTACGTCTAACTACTTATTACGAGTACCTACCGAACGCATTCAAAGTTTATTATTTTCTTACATTATGTAGCAGGACGAAGCTACCAATAACTTATCTGTTGAACACTGCAGGCTGATATATGGAGAGCTGGGATATAAAGCCTGATTACATTAACGAACGAACGAAACAAATAAAATGATGTTTATTATCATTTTATTTGTTTAGTCATTTCTTAAAGTTAGAACTGTCAAAAGTTAGAATTCATAGCCCCATTTTCTTTATTTTAAGCATTGAGAACTCGACCATTTTGCTTTTGATTTTGCGGTTATAGCAATGGAAAGCATCGAAGCGACTTGATGTTAGATGGTATCGATTACCATTTGCTACCGGAGATTCAGTCAATCAGTCAGTTCATTGTTCGTCCCGCTTAAAGAGTAGGTAAGTAAATAAATTCTGCGGGGGATTTACGAGGGTGATAAAGCATTATCACCCTCGTAAAAGGACGACCAGCTCGAATGCAAAAAAAAAATAGGTTTCCTGTAAAGTCGGTTTACGGACGATAATTTTACGTGATAACAAGAGAGAGAGATGCGTCACAAGCCGAACGCTTAGGCCGATCGTGCCTCTCTATCGCTAGTTCCGCGTTCTCGCTTGCACGCTCGGCTCAGGCAGAACGTGACAATGAGTCAAGCTTTTTCGTGCATGCAGCCGGCGTTCATCGATTTATAAGACGTTATCACGTCAAAAAAAGCTTGTAAAAATGGAGAAAACATTTTTTTTATGCTGTTTTATTTTATGTCAGATAATCTAACCGGACTTTCGGGGGTAGTAGAAGAGGCCGTTACTCCTAAAGCCTAAGCGTATCCCTTGCCACCTTAATCCTACAGTTAAAGGTCAAATCTATGTCGTAATTTACAGTAGATAAGGTTTCAGTTCCCTTTCTACTTATGGCCTGACCTCAGTATACGAGTATAACTGAGCATGGAAAATCTGAATCACTGTAACAAAATAATTATATCTCTAATAAAATATTCAAACGAAAATAATTTCGTATTTATGAAATTAGAGGTAACCACCGACTGAAAAGCATACAAAAACACTATGTAGTTCAAACTATTTTCAGTCTTAGGTACAAAACTCATGTAGGTACCTACTTTTGTTTGTCACGAAGGTTGTGATTACAATGAGATGTAAATATATTGTCTTTAGCCATAACCGAGTCAAATTTCGCGCCGTCTTGCCCCTAGCCGCCACAGGAGACGCCCTGGGCGTCGGGAATCTCGGGCGGATTTCCGGCCACCGTAGGCGCGGGCTTGCGGACGGTGAGCAATAGGTAACTCACCGTCCGGTAAGGACCAGGCCCGGGTCGACGGCGCGTTGTGTTCCACGCGCGCCTCAAAGAGATATCGTCAGCACAAATGTAGGGGTCCACTAGGGCCGATGCCTACCGGGGTCGCGGGAAGGTACTAAAGGGTCACCGAGGCCCCCGCAACACAGGCAACGGAAGGAATATGGGTGGGTCAGTAAGAGTCTGACACACCCTCCCGCTCCGCCCAGAGCGGAAGAAGTTATTTAATGATTTCCCACCCAAAAAAAAAAAGCCATAACCGAGTACACACTGATTCACACTTTATGTCGGCTCGGAACATGAGTAACAAATTCACGTGTCAGCGGTGGTGAGGGGTGCGGTACTGCGCAGCGAGTAGCGCACTTCAGAGCATCCATCAAGTTTTAACCGAGCTGTACCTACGTAATGTAAGTTGTACTACTATACTTTGTTCATATTATGATGATTGGCGTGACAGCTAAGTACAAATACAATCTAGACTTTTTTTTACAACGTTAATGTGAGGTTCGAAAACAAAATTAATTAGTTTTTTAGAATGATCTATAGCGAAAAACTCAACCTTAGCTTTAAAATAAGCAATTAACATTGCCATATATATATTTTTTATGTTACCCATAATCATCTTCCTGCCCTCATACCATAATATTTGTGGTCGGCGCAACACGTTCTCTTTTCTCATTCTTCCCTGTCAACCGTCACGCTATCATTTCTCACACAATCCATCGATCTTTTCTTTGGCCTTCCTCTCCCTCTCCATCCATCAACATTTACATTCGTTACTGTTTTGGTACCATGTGTTTCCTCCCTCCTCATCACATGCCCATACCAAGCCAAACGATTGCCTTTCAACCTTTCTGTCACTATGTTTTTTTAATCTGGGTGATTAGGCCAATCATGTACGTTTCTTGTTTTCAGCAGTAGGTATGTTTCAGATAGGTAGGTAATGATTGAATGGTGTTTAGCATATTTCAAGTGCCTTGTTTTCATCAACGTCCAGCTAGACTTTGTATAAATATTTTATCTGGAAAGTGGGACTACTTTATCAATACACGGGTTAAGTATTTACCGGTTATTCTTGAATTATTATAACGAATTCCATTTGATACAATTTGTGTAAAAACAACTGGAATTTTGGCAGCGGTATTCAGAAATATGACCTAGAAAGCTTATTTAAATTGTTTGTGAATACAAATATTTCAAACTAAAGAAGTTATGATTAGTAAACTAACAGATTCTGAGGGTAGGTATACATTTTTTAGCTCTTCAGAGCTAAACCTTATTGCAGGGAAGATATGACCATCGTTTACTGAATGCGTGCAGTGATGCAGGTAAGTACCTACCCAGCTAGCACTTCAAATTTAAACTTTCTAGGTAAGCTAATCGTTGCTTTTATCTATAATATTTCTAAAAGTCGTTAGTGCATGTTTTATTAAAATTAATAGTCTTACATCTGACAGTGCTAAGGGTAACATAAATATAATTATTTTAATTGTGCTTTAATTATAATTCAGAACACAGTTTAAGCTAGACTATCAGTAGCTACTTCACAAAGCCACAGTTCTGACTAAAAGTAAATAAAACGGTTATTAGTTTATCAATCATTAACATAATTAAGACAAACGTTGCACTGGACATTGTCGCACGAACCCTAGCAACAAATAGGGACATACATAATAATATGAAGTAACCTTGTAAAGGAAGAATAGCTGTTTTCGCTTACAAAAACCGGCCAAATGCGTATTGGACCACGCACAATAAAGGGTTCCGCAGTTGGGATGAATTTATCTCAAAAACAAACTTAACATTGTAGTTGAAAAGCATGTTTTCTCATACATCGATATACATCACGGTCAGTTCTCAAACTACAAATGAAGTCAGTCGACTATTACTCGTTAACTTGTAAAGCCTACTTAGCTGTGATAGTTTTCCTTTTAAGGCGCTGACAAGACCCAATTGACCAAAATTGGCTTCGCTTAAGAAAAAAAATTGCCAAATTTGTATAGTTTGTGGTAGCGGAAAAAATATATGTTAATTTTGAACATATTTCCCAGAACCTGGTTGTTACCAAAACACGTTTTGAAAACAAAATCTCGATACAAACTAACGTTAAACTAACCTCTTACTTTGAGTTTTAATCCAAAATATCTGTATCCAATATCAACATACGTTACGTATTTAATTAATAACAAAAACGTCTTATTTGAATGCAGAACTTGGTTGTTTTTTATTTTCGATTACTCAACTCAATTTTGAGTAAATAGATAATTACTTCATATTTTGCAATAAATTACAAGCGTTGTGTCATTGCGCTTCTCTTTCTTTTCTATGGAATTTGACAGTGACCGCGGTTTAGGTGTTGTCAGCGTCTTAATTTCGTTATATATACTACTGCCATGATTTTTTTACATATTAAAAAACAACCATTTAGCTGGCAGGGGGGAGGGGGGACACTTGACTCTAAAAAATAGCAATTTAAACCTTAGTATTACACAAACGGATCCCTGAATCGAAAAATGGTTTTGAACGGCCTATCCAACGATGCTCCATACCATGCGATAGAAGAGAAAAAATATCATCCCCATTTTACCAGTAAGATAGATATTTATTTACTAAAAAACACTTTTTTTCATGATTTTGTTTTACCACTTAGTCGAAATGATTAACATGTATAGCCATGCCAAATAACAGTACTTTTTAGTTACTTTCTAGTACTAAGAGTCTCTGAGCTAAGCCAGGGGACAGACAGACAGACAGACATGGGGAAACTATAATTCATTGTTTACAACGGAACCCTAAAAAAGGTTTTTATACAACAATAGTCACTTTGTTTCTTGATTTGGATGTTATATATGGTGGTTTTCCTACAAACAACTTACGTCTAACTACTTGTTACCTACCGAACGCATTCAAAGTTTATTATTTTCTTACATTATGTGGCAGGACGAAGCTACTAATAACTTATCTGTTGAACACTGCAGGCTGATATATGGAGAGCTGGGCTATAAAGCCTGATTACATTAACGAACGCAATATCATTATTCGCTATACAGTAAATTGCCTGTCATATTTAACTGATAATTTCGGCAGTAATTTAAATTACTACGTGTTAATGGTGATTGGGTCACTCCCTGTTATGCATAATCAGCCTATAATGTTCCCACTACTGGGATACAGGACTCCTCTCTGTGAGAAGGAGTGGGGCGTTTTCCACCACGCGGGCCCAGAGCGGGTTGGTAGATGTCACGTGTCTTCGAATTTTTGGTTCTAGGACTTGCCAGTTTCCTCACGATGTTTTCATTCACCGTTTTGAGAGTAGTGGTGATGACATAATTTACAAAGCGTAAAGCGCCTGTCTGGGTCCGAACCTACGACCTACACTCGTAAGTCGCGGTCGTTACCACTGGGCCAGTGGTGGCCCAGTGGTGCTCTGTCCCTGTTGTGGGACCTACTATACCCAGCTTTCGAATTTTTGGTGTACCTAATGCCAAATTGCCAACTTCTTCGGAGGAAAAGGCATGATGCTTATGTCAATGTAGGTTTTTAGGCAGCATTTTTTAGGAGAAATTACTATTATTTTTCGTGAATTTCTGCATAGAACAGATGACCCTCTTTTCTCTAGAGTTCATCATTCAAGTGAAAACGTAAGGGATTGTCACAAGGGCAATCCAAGGCCAAGGCAAGATCCCTTTGTCTGATAATAATAACGAACTGCTGTCGCCATTCTGTCTGTTTGGGGTCGTAAGCACGTCAATTTCCTCCAACACCGTTTGGGGAATAGGGACCTATGTCCAGTAGAGATTTACTGGTAATATTTCCGAATTGCCTCAAAATGAAATTGATGGTAACTTGTTCTCGTTAAACTTTTTCAATTAGTGGATTTCGGTTAATAAATTGGCAAGAATTGTTTTCCTCTGCGAAAAATAAAGGCAATTTTCATATGCCTTTGTGTTCGGAGAAACATAACAAACAGAATACGTGTCTTTTTATTGCCTTTTAAAAGGCAAAGTTAGTCATCCAAGTTGACATCGTTTTTGAAACATTTTTAATCGATTGTGGAACACTGTATCACATTTATGTAATGATTTTACTCAAATCTTTGCGAAAACGTTTTTCCACGTAGGTATTTAATGTACAGTCGCCAGCACATCATATTACCACAAACTGTAAAATTTCTCCAAATGATTTTAAACCTTAAAATGTTGATAGTTAACTTCAAAATCGAATAAGAAAATTTGACAGTTTGGGGTAATTCGCGGTGCTGGCGACTGTACCTAAATAATGGCGTTCTACATAAGTTTTCACAGAACAGATAAGACCTTATTGTATTATTCATCTGTCAGGGCCTACTTTACAACGAAAACTGTACTAAGAAAATATTATTTACTGCCAAAGTTTAAAAGTTCTGGAGAAAACACAGATAAAAAAGAATTGTGCTATAAAGGTTGACATTCACTGTCACTTTTCTTTGTTATGGGCCCAAGGCCATATGGAATTACGTAAAGAATCGTCTTTATGCCTATACCCTTGTTCTGGAATAAAGTGGACGGTCAATAAAGATGGCCATCATAAGGCAAAAACTATATAAATAGTATGTTATATTCCATTCATCTCAATATTTGCGTCCCTAGTTCATTAATGGTATATTAGATGGCATATTAAATCTAGGTATATTCTCAAACAAAAGCATTAAGTAATTAATTGCCGAGAAAACGTAGTACGTATTTAAAGAATGTATTTTAAATGGTTCAAAGTATTTCTATCGCAAAGAATCGATTACTTTCATTAAAAACATTTTTGAGGTACATAAATAAATAAATATTCCGACGCGTGAGTTACCATAAGTTTTTTTGCTAGGTTACCATAAGCATATCACAAAATACTTTTCTATCACAGCGTTAGCTTTATCACAAAGAACAATAGCACGATCACAGTTTCACGTCACATGTGCTCACAAAGCTCACTCCACGAGGTCACAACCACGAAATGCGCAAATTCAGATGTTTCGAACACATCTGTAATAAGATAAAGTCCCGCGCATACTTTCTCGTTATGTTTTAATTTCGATCGACGTTTATATTGGTCGAGGCGAGGCGTGGACTGCGCGTGCGTCTTGGCGCGTAACCGTCAGATCTTACATCCAAGCGCCACTTCACACCACGACCAGCACATTGCATGTCACGATGCCGATGACATGTACTTGCCTTACTTACAACATTTTTGCCAAAAATATAGACCATATTACTCACTGTCGTTGGTACTTATGACTCATGAGGTAAGCGACGTAAATTCCGTGAAAATGTTTTTCTATTTCGTAAAATTAATCTCTGTTCTTCATTGTGGGATCGGTGTAATATATTTACAGAAGCACCTATGTCATATTTTTCTAAAATTCCTATGATGTTAGCAAGAAACTGTGATTTACGCACGAGAGCAGCAGAAACAATTTTCTTCAGTCGAACCTGGTAAGTATTCCAGGATCGACCGAACAAAGTTGTTCCAGTTTGCAGTGTAAGCAACAGTTTGAACTTTATATAACTACAGGAGTTTCATCAAAGTGCTTACATAGATTGTTTAATAGTTTTAGTTTCATTGGCATCTCCAATATCAAATATGTAGTATCATATATTTCCAATTCGCATATTGAAATGAGAAAATGAAATTCTCAACTTTTGTTCGTATCAAACTCTGTTAAGTAAGTATTTGAATTGCGTCTGAAATGTTTTTATTGTGTCGGTTAGCGATCTTCTTTGAAATTGTCAAAGTAGGCCTTTAAGAAAGTTTTTGAGAGTTATGTTGGAAGTTATACAACTCGGAAAGAAGCTGCAGAAATTCGGTGAACAAAGATCGGAGCCATTGTTAATATCGCAAGTGTTCTATATCCAACCCACAAAATCTTGGAAGCATTTCTTTGAAATTCCAGTAATGATTATAATTGTCCGTTAGTTTATTAATGTAAGATATAATAATATCTAATACCGTCTTCGTGTCGGTGTTTACGCGCGACCGGGGACGAGAATAGCTCGTGGCAGAGTTTCAAATATGTCGCCGTGTCCTAAACCGCATCTTTGAAGATTCATGCCCTGTCACACTTAGTATGCGTACTTAGTTGTAATTTATTTTTCACTTATTGCGCGTTGACTACTGATGATCACGGAAATTATGTTGTTCAAATGCTTTGTACAAAAAAAAAAACGTTTTTTTGCCAAAACAGTGAACATCGTAAAAGTCCATCATGCTAGATTATGATTAAAAGATTGGCAACCAACTATTTCGATATGTTATTATAATCTAAGACTTGTACACTTTGTTTTGTCACGCCTTTGCAGATACTCGTTTATGAGGGAAGCATTTTACCTTGTGTACACTTTACTTGCCAAGAATTTGCACTTTTTTCACAAAGTGCTTTTCACGAACTTCGTCAGTTTTAACAAGTGAAGACAGCGTCGTTCGCCTTGACAAATGACTTACAAATTCTGATAAATAAGTTGACCTATTCACATAATAAGATAGTAGAAGCTAAGGACTTTATGTGCTACTAATCAGGAATTTAAACCATCGAACCAGTTTTTGTAATAAGAACGTTACTATCATTGAAATGCAGCTCTTTATACAAAACTGCCTACTTAGTCCGGTACTAAGTTGACAGTTTTGCATTAAGAACTTTAACGTAGTCGGACTAAGGCGCTCCACCCACTGCACCGCTCTCCGTTGCGTAGTGCGGGGCGGCAGATTTAACATTGTATCAGTTTGTATAGAAAACAAAATCTGCACGCGGGACGCGCTCCCGTGCGCAAATTTTTTGCTATGGCTGCCCCGCGCTACGCGACGGGGCGCGGTGCAGTGGGTGGAGCGCCTAAAGTTCGAAATTCAAAAATGGCGCAATAATTTAAACCTGGGTCTGATGATAATCCTTGTTTTGTATTAAGACGGCGTATGTTTTCAAAATCCACCCAGTTTGCCGCCAAACCAATAAATACTGATTGAAAAAGTTGCGGGTCAGTTTAAAAAAAAAACAAAGGACTGAAAAGCCACAAATTTTCAGTACCTACATAATCTGGCAAATGTACAATTTTATGTGGTACTATATGCTTCCAGTTTTGCGTAAATACGAGTAGGTCTGTGTTTCGGCTTTCGTCCAAAACGGTATTTGTTGAGATATAAATTAAATTCCGTAAGTAATTTTGTTACTGACATGATAGTGTTTCAAATACTTATCAATAACTAAACAGCTGACACACAAACACTTTAAATATTCATTTAACAATTCTATTACAATCATTCTAGCCTTTTCCCAACTATGTCGGGGTCGGCTTCCAGTCTAACCGGATGCAGCTGAATTCCTGTATTTTACATGGAGGGACTGCCGATCTGACCTCCACAACCCAGTTATTGGGTAACACGATACCCCTTGGTATCCCTTGGTTGTCAGACTTTCGGGCTTCTGACGACCCCTACCGACTGTCAAAGATCCACTTATGACAGCCGGGATCAACGGCTTAACATACTTTCCGAGGCATGGATCAGTCTTGGTATGTAAAGATGGTCACCCATCCACGGACCAACCCCGGCAACCGTAGCTTAATTTGATGCGGCTGTTATTACTTAGCAAAGTCAAAGTCAAATTATTTATTTCAAATAAGCACATAAAAGGCACTTTTGAACGTCAAAATTTACAAAACAAAAAATAGAATTGATTCTAGTCGCCCCTTCCAAAAGATTTCGTATGTAGAAGAACGGGCAAGAAACTCCACCTTACTCTTTTAAAATGTTTTACAATATTTTGTTTAGGTACATTAATTATAAATATAATTATATGTAAAGACGATGCATCTAGAATAAAATTACTATACCACAATAGGTAAAAAGAATTAAAATGAAGCAATGACTGAGAAATTAATTATGTGATAGATACATGATGCTCACTTAATTACAAACATTGTAAAAGTATCAAAAAGGTTAGTGTGTGATTTAAAGTAATCACAGAATGTAAAATGAACATTGATTTATTATTCTTATCAAATAATAAATTATGCAGTTAAAATAGCCACCAGTTTGATTTTATCTAGACTCTTGATTGTCCTATGGAGCTGGACCAGCCAGACCATGGTAACATACCAAGCATTCTTATCTTAGATATAATCCTCTAATTTGTAATTATGCTTGTTTACAAAGTTTACTTTTAATTTGAGTTTTAAGTTTTTTTCATTTAATTGCAATATATCACACGGTATTTTGTTGTAACATTTAACACAGTACCGCATAAAAGATGTTTGTACTTTAGATTATCTACCCACTCTAGCCACCCTACAATTCTATTACAATAACTAAGTAATTATTTCTGAATATCTCTCTGAAACTTAAAACTAGTTAATATTATATGAATGTGAACTTTGGATGTATTCATGTTCGCTACTCAAAGGCTATTTTCTATATTCTATCAAAGCAGAGCTACTTCTCGTCTTATCTTTGTGGTGCCAGTTTCGAGATAATAGCATTTCCTTTTCAAAAATTAATATTAAAATGATGGTAAAATAAGCTTAATATTCAGAAGTTTTTACAAGCTCATAGCGTTATTATAACGGAGTTTGTTCACCCATTTCAGCTCTGAAGATTTAATAATGCATTTAGGGAATTTGAAATTTCAAGACGGTACTCTTGGAGATAAATTCTAAGATAACCTAATCCGAACTTCTATAGCAATAGAACGATAAACTACCGAGAGTCCAGTCAAGCCAAATCTTATATCGAAAAGTTTATCCGTCCGTTAATTCAACTTCGTAACTTGTGCCATTCATTCTACTCTGAAAATGTTCCCTTCTGAAGATGTAAGTGGATTAACCGCATATACACACACAAAGTGTCCCTTACCCTAATCAAAGTTGACCGAGTTGATTGCATTAAGTCGTTAGTAGCAGTGCATCTCGCGTGTCCAAGAATGAAGAAAATATTACTCGAAAACATTACACTCCGACGTGTCTACTTATATGAAATTAACTTCCTGCTTTTTGTGATTATTTTTCCTCTTTGATAATGCACTGTAGGAACTAAGAGGGTGGTAGCACCTCTTTACTCTCCCTGCACGTTCCTAAAATATTTTACTTTTGTATGAATTATGTAAAGCCTTCGCCTTTAAGATAGAGTTTTACTTAGGAAAAGATACGTGACCACTGAAATTTATACCGCACGGCGTTTATGATGAATAAAACATAGACTGTGCCCTTAGTATGGATAGATTGGTAATCAGTCTAATAAGTTTTCGGGCCTAGATTTCGTGTTTTGTAATAAATATGTGAAAGGCTAGCTTTTCTTATTAAAAACTAGCTGCTGCACGCGGCTTGGCCCGCGTGGCCTTTTCTAAAAATAAAAGTAAGTAACTCCTTATAACATCAGCTATGTGCCAGTGAATATCTCGTCAAATTTGGTATAACCATTTCGGAGATTAGCCGAAACAAACAGACAAACAAACAGTAAAAAATAAATATATAAAAAGTACCGTATAAACTTTTTTGTTTCTAATTTAACGAATTTTTGTTTAAAGCTGTTATTTTGATATTACAAACAGACACTTCAATTTTATTTATTCGCATAGATAATAATGATAAAATAAAAATCAAGTAAGGTTTGGTGTTGATTTAAATATTCATTAAATGAATTTGGGATATGAGCCGTGTGTGTTAGCTCAGCGGGCTACTTACGTAAGTACCTACCCACATTTTAATTCACTTACCTGAGCTCCCCACTTCAGGCCCGCTTTACGACTTTACGCCTGCCTTGTTAGTGTTACAATATATTCAATTGTCTTGCAGTATTCTGCCTCCCGAGTTTACCACTCAGTTAAATGTGTTTACTTATTTTCATTAATTTTATTCCACCAGAAAGTTACCACAAGCAATAAAGTGTAGGTAATTTAACGATCTCCAAAGTTAATTCTCCCGAGAATTAACTTTGAAGATCGTAAATTGTTTGTTTTGTGTAACATCAATAGATGGCCTTTCATTTCACAAACAAAGCAAAGTCTAGAAAGTAACTTTACTGTTTAACTTGTAGAGTTTGGCCAGCGAGTCTGACACAAGGAAATGGTGGAAAAATTATAAAATCTTCAACATGACAATATTGCCAGCTGAAGATTTTTTACTTTTGTATTTTTATGTTAATTCGTGTGTTGATATTGAGTAGGAATGTAAGATTATGATAATATTTCAAACTATAATATCATGTCGTCAGCTCAAGTTTTTTTTTTAATTTGCCGTCATTTCCTTGTGCCACGACTCGCTGGCCAAACTCTAAAGGGTGTGCGAAAGTTAGTGACAGTTTGTTCTAATAAAATTTAATATAAAATTCTTTCTATTGGAAAAATAGTAATATCTCAGAGAGAAAACTCATAAAGAGTGGATGAGCAGGAAAGTGCCATCAATCAACTGAGGGTGCATTGTCTTTTGTTTAATGGCGCTTACAAACTTACTGTATTCATAATTTCATTTAGATTACATCAAAATGTTTGCATTAGATAAGTTTCTTTTTATTCGTCGACGATTTGGCGTAAGCTCTGCATACAACAATATTATGACGAGAGTAATAGTATGTGAATTTAAAAGCAGCATTTACATTCCAATAATGAAATAGATAGGCTTTTGTTTTAGCAATTCTGTTACAGTATTTACCGGTTAATGTACTCCCAGCTATAGGTATTGTTACTAGCAAGTAACTACAGTTAGGAGATTGGATTCACTAAATCGCGTTTATTTGATGGTCCAAATCAGTTAAACCATGTCAAAAGAAAATCTTGTTTTGTAATAACACCGCATATGTTGAGAACCATAAAAGACATTTATCAAAATAAAAGCTTTAGAAGTGTGTCACGCAATTGGTCTGCTGGCCGACAGAGACTACTTCAAACACAAGCCTTTGAGTTCAGACTAAAGAGACTGAGACAAAAGCGATGAAAGGGCGCAACCCTAAGGTCAAACTCACCGCTAGCTAAGCTCCTCACTAAAAGGTGCTGTTACATTTCAATTTGTAGCAAATAATTTTCTAGACATAGGTGTGTGTACTAACCTAAAGGCTTCATTAAGAAAGTTATAAGACAGGACTAAAGCTAAGCAAGAGAGTAAAATTTAATAATGTCACAGGTAAAAGTCGATAATAAATGCTACTTTTACACATCATCTGAATTAACACAAAAATAATCGAGCATTTGCTTTTTAGCATTTTATATAACGGCTAAGAGTTAATCTTATATATAAAATTCTCGTGTCACAATGTTCGTTCCCGTACTCCTCCGAAACGGCTTGACCGATTCTCATGAAATTTTGTGAGCATATTGAGTAGGTCTGAGAATCGGCTAACATCTATTTTTAGAAATTACTTAAAAAATATTTATATGGCAACAACGTTTGCCGGGTCAGCTAGTATTCTCTAAATTGTACTTCTGTTCCACATTTAATTCATTTTTTGATTAATATTAAAGATTTAGAAAACTAAAGTGTTAGTAAACTTTTTTACCGACTCTTGACTCTGCCATCAACGTAAAGTTGGCTCCATACAGAATTTATAAGGACATAATTGAAAGCGGACATACAAATTTACCAAGTTCTGTACCGTAATAAATTACCCACGCTTGTGTGTGACAGTTTTTTTCACATTTGTGCACAAAATCAAAAATCAAAATCAAAAGTCATTTATTCAAACTAGGCTGAAAATCAGCACTTTTCGAACGTCAAAGTTACATAAGACAGTCCCCCAAAAATGCCCGCCCGTCACCACTTCCTAGTGCTTTAGCTGGGAAGAAGAAGTGGTGGAACAAACTCCCCAGCAGCACGTCTGTCTGTTTAGTTATATAAACTTGATTCTATACAAATCGTATGCAAAGTAATTAACATTACGAAACACAAAACATTGGATTAAATTACACACTTGCCATACGTTAGCTAGCACGCGCCAGTATACCAACAAAACAATGAACAAACTGTACTCAAGCAGATAAAAATTTCAACATAAAAAAAACGTAAATAGAACTTAATACCTAAATAAAAGCCTCCAGGCATAAAGGGCGTGCCCGCTTACATAAGGCAATTGCTGTAGCTCGAAGTGAGAAATGATAAACTAGCCCCATCGAAGTAAAATAAGTAAACAATTACTAATAACAATTAAAACCATGATCAGCAAGACGACCAGTCACCACAAGCAGCACCCGTTCACGAGCATAACGCAAAGATCAGCCATCACCCCCCTCGCCATATTGGAGGGAAGGAGGCAACCCGACCCCCGACGCTACCGCAGGCAGTGACATCTAAGGGAGCATGACGAGCTTGCTGCCGGTTGCTCAGGCAAGAATAGTATAATCAATAGTCGAGGACGCTAGCTAACCACTTATTGCAATACAACTCATAAAACACACATTGTAATGAGTAGATTATGTCACTAATAAATTAAAATTTAACTAAATTAAATTACATTGACTTATACAGTCAAATAAAAAAATAATTAATTATATGAACTCATATAACCTGTCAGTAGGAAAGCTAATTCTGGAGAAAGAACATAAACATTGTCTAACACAGCGACCAACTATTCTTATCGTTTAAGTAGTCATTGATACAATAGTATGCCTTTGAACAAAGGGTGGATTTTACTTTAGTTTTAAACGCATTAAAAGGCAAATCTAGCAAAGAAGAGGGCAGCATGTTATAAAAAGTTATACCAAGCCCAACAAATGAGTTATGTACCTTATGAAGCCGGTGAAATGGAGCTCGTAATTTGTCCTTATTTCTGGTGTTAATATTGTGAATATCACTATTTTTAGTGTATAAGTATACACTTATACACTAAAAATAGTGATATTCACATTGGTGATATTCAGGCAAAATATACATTTTGCCTAATATATAAGATGTTGGCGAAGATGAATTGTGATGCCACCGTGAGAATACCAACATCTTTAAAAAAATCTCTTAGAGAAACTCTGGCACCAAGATGGTAAATAGCTCGAACAGCTCGTTTTTGAAGAACGAATATATTTTGAATGTCAGCGGCTTTGCCCCACAGCAGAATACCGTGGGACATAACTCTATGAAAATAACTAAAATAAACTAATCGAGCTGTAACTACAACTTCGACCCTCTATTCCGAACCAATTCACATACGTATGCAAGTAATGTGCCAAAATAGTAACTGAAGGTAGTACCGGAGAGGCATTGATGGGACCTGCTTACCTACATGAAACTGGAATTGAAATTATGGGAATTAATCCATAATTCCTGTTCTTGCCTTGTTAATAGTTTACCGGGCGAAGAACATGCATGTCGAAGCGATTTCCTGAAAATGATGAAAAACAGTGTGCATATAATTTCTCGTATTTTTGTAGAATAAATCCTAGAATTTATTTAAAAAATACTAGTTACGCTTACACTAATAGTTTCGCTAATTAAATAAAATTAAAACAAACATTCACAATATCCGTGAAACAAACATAAAAAGTTTAAATACAGCAGTCGTTTTATTGTTCTCGATGTAATTACCCGAAATGTTCAAGTTAGCGCCGACTGAACTTGCACAATAAAAAGAACGCTCTTATCGAATTATAAAACTTTTTACAGGAAATTGAAAACACAACCCCTGAATGTTCAGTTTCCTCTTTAACGATTTTTCTTTCCATTCAATTTGCTTTAAGAGCTTAATATGTTCCTAGGAGTGAAGGATAGGCTTCATTAAAGGTTATAGATTTTTTTTCTCCACGTTCTCATTCGAGCTAGCACAGATAGCAATCAGACATCATAGCCGTGTTTAATTGGACCTATTTCCTGGTTCCAGATTGAGCTATTTCCCTGCGAGCGTATTGATTAACTCCTCACAGATAGGTACTGTCCTAATGGGTTCTCAGTAACCACAGAAACTAATGTTTCTGTTGCCCATTCGGGTTGGGGAGAGGTGAAGTTTAATTCTGCACCTTTCCCCAACCCAAATGGGCAAAACAAAGCAGATCTGCGCGAATTTCTTGAGAAATTTGAAATTCAGGAATATTTATATCTGAAACCACAGGTATATTGACAGATAGCCTCGAGCGTTTTCTGCAAAACGTTATATTAATAACGTGCTATATTCGCCAAACAAATATGTATTTTGATATTGGATAAAGCACTGCGTGTGAAGAACGACGTATAACCGCTGCCAATGACAGATTAATGGCTTCCTTCAATGTGCCGTCTAATGTCGTGATGAAATATCACTGACAAAAGAAAGAAAGGAAAAAACCTCAATTTTTTCGTGGTTTCCTTCGCAAATGCGCAGTTTCTAGTAGATATCTTTGAAATTTATCGTCTGCTTTTCAATAAAGACTGGTATACGATGAATGATAAAACTTATGTAGCGGGAGGCAGTTTAGGCAAGAGATGGCGACTTTATTATAATGATTCATAGGACAATTCAGTGAAAGCGCCGACGGGTATAATGGAATACAAAAACTGTTGAAGACAGTGATCTCAGTACAATAGTCGAGGTTAGCGTGGATGAGCGTTAACGTGGCGGTCATTGTTGTGCTAATG
This sequence comes from Atethmia centrago, assembly GCA_905333075.3. Lineage (NCBI taxonomy): Eukaryota > Metazoa > Arthropoda > Insecta > Lepidoptera > Noctuidae > Atethmia > Atethmia centrago. Next base: position 18,978,485 of record HG995374.1, on the reverse strand, counting down.
CCTGGGACAGACCATCGCCAGAGCCTCTCATGAATATTAACTGATATTTGTCTTACAGATAGCCACTCACCGCTGAAAATATCTATTCAATATAGACACGACACTCGAGCTATATTGTTTTGCTGTAGGTATAAAGCGAAACTAATCTAAGTGTGTTTGTACGCGAGAAATATGAATAATAATAATGTACAGTGAGACTAAATGGGGTTCTGTTATCAAAATATAAGAAATAGCTATTAGATTTATTTATGCGTCTGGCTATTTATCTTTGATGCCTAACAGCTGTGCTAGCAGTCAATGCTAAATTACATAATATTTTATTAATAAATAAAGTCAGTTATTGAAATTCAAAACATTGACAAATAGATAAACCGATCACTGCCGTGCCCTTAACCCTCTTCTTCAGTCGTCTTTTAGGACTTCCATGGAACGATAATCAGCTGATCCAATCTATATTTATCTTTTACAAAATCACCGTAAATCTATTTATATTAATGGATTTGATGAATGTTTTTTTATGAATCTGTAAATTAGACACGGTGTAATTTAATCAAATAACTGAATTACCTGTTCAAAAGAACTTGAAAGATGGCAAAAGTTTGCACAAAGTTACGTAGGTACTTTTAGCCTATCAGAATTATGCTAAGTTAGGAAGTTGATGAAAAGGTAAAGTCTACGCATTTTCGCGGTTAGGTTTTGTTAAATTGTAACTTTATTTTGTAGACTATATACATTGTGGAGTGCAATAAAGTATTGATTATGGACTTAATTAGTAGTGAAATGTAAGTATAGGGTTGAATATTACTTTCTCAGATTATAAATTGAGAAAAAGAAAACTTCTTTCAGCTTCTAAGCTTCTCCATGATGTAGCAGGATCACTGATGAAACCTAGACATCAATAAAAATACAGCAGCATTCACGTTTCATTCACTTACCCACATATCCAAGAGTGTCTCCTTCTTGGTATAGATGCAAGCGTAAGCGCGAATGGGTGCAGCGCGGTGGGAGGGTCGTCCTCCTCCTGCGCCGGCGCACCACTCACGCGCACCTCCGGGACGCGCAGCTGGTGTCGACTCATCACAAAACACTTATCTTTAAACGCCCTCAGAAGAACAAAGAACAAATTCCAACATTTTTCACGCTCTCTAAAACGTTTGTAGATCCAAAAATCGTGTATCAAAATTCAACAATACGCTTCGTAGTAATAAATTCGGTTTGATTGATGTACGTCACCTGAAATGGAAAGAAAACTTTTGTAATTTTCGTCAACTTGAAACAAGTTAACAAAAATTACGATTTCATATTTTTGGAATGTGCTGCTGTATTCAGACTTGTCAGAAAAAAATGTTTTCGTCTACTTAGTTGCGCTGACTGGTCTATGAAAACTGGTCTTTGGAATATGTCTCACTAAAACATCATTAATTCTTACGTCTTGTTAATTCATACTAAGGCGGTCGTTTGGTGAAGAGATTCTATGATTTGTCATGTCTCCATATCCATTAGCTGCCCATAAGTTAACCGAAAATAATATTACTTACATCATAATTTGCGGTAAAATAAACGTTATTACGTTATTATATGGTTATTTGTAACTATCAGCTTACCATTCGTTTTATGGGGTTTATAAAACGATCGTTAAACGGAATCTTGAATTATTTTTGTGACCATTGAACCTTCAATGGTCACAAAACCGCACCTGCGAAGGGCATATTGCAGAGAAGCCTCATCGCTACATCCGCTTAGCCCCGTGTTATAGAGATTTATTTTAATATCTCTCACCCTTGACGGTATTCTCTAATCTCTTCTTTACGTAAGCACGACGTACGAGATACAAAAATATAACGTCATTAAAACGTATAACTGTGAAGAGTTGAAAATAAAATTGGCTTGGGAGAAAATAAATGTTTTTTTTTCTGTCTGCTTTTAACGACAGTTTTATTATAGGTCGATGTTCTTTGTATGTAATATGTTCATGCCTTACAGGTATGTAGGTATAAGCTACACACAAATTGGACTAATGTAAGTCATTATTATTGAATTACCACATCACAAATTATGTTTTATGGACAAAGCCCTGTTTCTTAATGTTGGTGAAGACTAATTATTACCCGACAAGAAAAGCCCTCTAGCTAATGAAATGATAAACATTTTCTTTCAGTGTCTCGTTAAAGTTATTAAGGATTTTTCTTTTGTCTAAAAATAAATGAAAATATTGGTTTGTAAGCTCATATTTAATCTTTATTAGGAAGCATAATGTTTAATTGTTTTTTAAGGCGCTGACAAGACCCAATTGACCAAAATTGGTTTCTCTTAAGGAAAAAAATTGCCATATCTGTATAGTTTGTGGTAGCGGAAAACATATATGTTAATTTTGAACATATTTTCCAGAACTTGGTTGTTACTAAAACACGTTTTGAAAAAAAATCTCGATACAAACTAACGTTAAACTAACCTCTTACCTTGAGTTCTAATCCAAAATATCTGTATTAAATATCAACATACGTTACATATTTAATTAATAACAAGAACGTCTTGTTTGAATGCAGAACTTGGTTGTTTTTTATTTTTCATTACTCAACTCATTTTTGAGTAAATAGATAATTGCTTCATATTTTGCAATAAATTACAAGCGTTGTGTCATCACGCTTCTCTTTCTTTTCTATGCAATCTGACAGTGACCGCGGTTTAGGTGTTGTCAGCGTCTTAATGTATGATAATACACAACTGATATTGTAGATTTATGGCTGGTGGCTTGGCTTATGTACCTACTTATACAGATCTAGATTTACTTGGGAAGTTGGCAAGCAAATTGGTGATCTCAGTATTATGAAGCTATTTATACACACGGGTGAAGGCTGCTACCCACCTTGATAATATTATTAATCTGTGCTAGATATACACGATTTGCATAGAAAGTTATAGCCCTTTACCCTAAACCGTAGTTTAACAGAATCTAATCTTGGTTTGAGGCTACTGTTTGTGACAGTTTGTCTAATCAATACACTATCGTTAAATCGGTCCGTTCAGAAAAACATGACAACGAAATTTAGGGGCAATAAATATTAAAAACGCATTCTATGTTTTTATTTGTAGTTTGCGAATAAGGAGTATATTTATAGTAGAGACTATGTAGTGGCTATCACAAGAAAAATACTGAAATCGGTATTTAAAGGTAAAATCTTTCACTGGGTATTACAGTCATTTTATTTAGAAATACGTGAGAAAATAATCCTCTAGCTGTAATAAGCAATGGGTGCGTAAAGAAATATAGATAATCTCCCCACAACGTTTGAGCGGAACTATTGTGCCATCTGTTGGCGGAGTGCCGAACACCTGGCCGCGACGCGACCCCGACCTCTTTATGAAAGTTATTTACCACACAACTGCTTAAATGCAACCAAAATATACTTATATTTAAATGGTTATATTTTAAATAAAAACCTTATATTATACTTATATTTAAAACGAATAGAGAAGAAAAAGGGTGGAAAATGATATGGACTCTTTTTTACTTGACTACGGCGAAGCAATAAGGAGAATTATAATTTTGACCGGTATGTAGGTATGTATATATGTATGTTCATCTGTTCCCTCATAACTTATAAACTACTTATCATAATCTGATAAATCAGGTATCGTTAGAAGCGTCTTGCAGGGGGGTAACCATCACCTCATATAGCAGTATTATTTCAATATTACTTAGCGTGAGAAAGAGTTGGAGCTATAACTCCTGTGTAGCTCCATCACTTTCCCACTGTGAAGTAATATTATAATAATACTGCTATAAGAGGTGATGGTTACCCCCCTGGTTATAGGATGTGACGATGTTACGTTACATTAAATTGATTATGGCGCCCTCTAGAGGACATAAAGTAACGAACTATAAAAAAAAATATGGTGCCGTGTTTGGTATCAACAAACAAAACAATCAAAGTCAAAGTCAAATTATTTATTTCAATTATGCTCGTAAAGGGCACTTTTGAACGTCAAAATAATACATTCTAATAGTTGTAAGCAATCACAAGCTTTACGGCAAACTGAATACGACCACGGCTATCCTCTGGGTCGGAATAGTTTGTACATAACAATTTCAGATGAGATTTTTTTCTTGTTTTATACTATTGAGAGCGTGATTAGTTTTGTTTAGTTTTTGAACTTACTTTTTTAATTGGTGAATGTACGTCTCTTGAGCGAGAAAGTAGAATATAGCTACTCGCTTCCTCGTCGTCGGCGGTGGGACCGCCTTAAATTCTGGATGGTCTCAGTTTCAGTATTTTATTCGGTACTTAATAGTACATAGACACTAAGCTTGTTTTCGGACGTAAAGGATCGCCTATAAATGATTATTTTTTCATGATATTTTTTCCGGAAATCGGATCTTCGTCAAAATGGCTATTGGTTCGTATTCCTATTACTTATACTAAATTAGTAGCAGTGGATACAGAAGTATAGAGATTCTATAGACCGCTTAACTACTAAGCTCCAAAGCTAATCTATGTACCTAACTAATTAAGCAAAAAAAAAAACTCTAATTTAGTTAGGTACTGAGAATTAATCTGAAACATTTTCTTTTGAGAAAAATATCTCATAAAAAGATTGCTCTCAACCAATGTCTTTTTCCTCATTAACTTTTTACATTTACAAATTCTATCCCGGAGAGCAGTAAAAGTTTCTGACGCGTAATGTCCCTTAGGAAATTTAAAACCGCTTAAAAATCAAGTAATTATAGGATACATACAACTTTACGACGAGGGTTACACTTAAACTTCAGACCTCGAATTAAATTTATGAGACCACCCCAACTATTTCACCTTTCGACTTTAGACCATAAATATTTTTTGTTCAATTGGGAGACAGCAAAATTTATTCATCTTATAGATAACCTTGGATAATCTGACTCGCACTTTCTCTAGGCTTTATTTTATGAGAGATCCCATCAAAGGCTTACGACCCACTTTAAGGAGGGTCGATTGGGGATGAGATTTTTTGTGAAAAATCTGTGCACGTAATAGGGCGGGCGGCGAATGTGAACGGAATATTTTGTCGCATTTAGAGACGGTCGAAGATGGCGACTGAAGCGGCAGGTACCGTGGTAATCTTTGTAAACAAATTCAACTTTTCTCCGAACTATGACAGTAATACGCACTATTCCAGATGTCGGTAAGTCGGGTAGGTATTTGAAAAGGTGCGATCTTGGTATATCGAGATAACGTGCGAATGATAGTGAATTCTTAAATGCTGGGTTTCTAAAACGTAACTAAACAAGTTTAGTATGAATTTAACTTAACCATTAAGATAGACACAGGAAAAATAGCACGTGAATTATTCCAATAGATATGAGAAAATAAAATAAATGTACTGGTATTGTGGAAAAACACGATCTTCAAACGCATTTGGCAGTTTCAAGAGCAATAAACTTGTAAAAGAACCTTGCAACAAATCCTTATAGGTCAAACATTCGCACCTACTGTATAGGTATGTATACACTGTTTCCTACTTGATGTCACGTCAATCACCTGAACAAAACGTCAACAAACTTTCAGCTGTGATTTCAGAGCGACACGACACAAAAGAGCATGTCGTACAAAAATAATATATTTTAGTCACTACAGTGGTACAATTTCTTATGATTCAGAAAGTTGGAACATATCTGCCCTTCATGTGTTTAGTTACCGAATTTCTTACAAGTTTCACAAGTACTGCGTATTTTTAAGAATTATCCTATGAATGGAAAACTTAATCTGAAAAGTTGTATATATAATACGGGCAAATATGAAGCTTTATGATTTCTACATGTTCTTTATTCAGAAATTTATTAGACCAGGCTCGTGCAGACTGGCGCGATATCGCGGGTGAGACAGGCAGCGCGACGCCACACTTTCCATGAAGTTTTCATAAAAATTGTGCTGCTAATGTCGCGTCGCGCTGTCGCATCGCGCCTGTCGCACGCGGGAGTTTTAATTCTAAAAATACTTTGACAGTTACCTTTTTTTTATAACCGACTTCCAAACAAAACATTACAAAGTGAAAAATAACTTTAATTTCGGAAGTCGGTGGCAAAAAACGAATATACAAAACCATAGACAAAAATATTTTTCTTATCATTCAAAATTATTTTTCACTTTGTAGTGTTTTTTTGGAAGTCGGTTGCTTTTTTTTGTAAAAGTTTTCATTTTTGACGTTTTAGTTGTGGTATCTACCCCACACAAATTCGAATAGAACTACCTTCTATGTAAATAACAGTGACAGGAAGGTATTTTAAAATCATCTACATAATATAGGTACTATAAGCGGGAAAACTTTTTTCTCTATTTACTTTTGCCTTCTTCGCCAATTCATAGCGTGCCGGTATTCTAAATATTTAAGTTAATTGCGTGTTTGTATTATTCAGATTATTCGTGTACATATAATTTACATTATTATTTTATGCTTAAGACATTAATGGTCATTGTGTGAGCTCATTTACAAAGTGCGTCACGTCACGACACATCCGCTGATACAATTTAGATTACGAGACGCATGCCATAACACTCGGATGCCTACTAGACTAATTATTCTAAATTGAACTCTATTAACTGAAGAGCTACGCAGGTTGTTTATGGCTCACATTAGGGGAATATGGTAGTCGGTCCCTAAAGACCATTTTCATTATCATTTAACCTATGGCATTTAAACTTATGCTTGCGTAGTTTCAAACTAATATCAACGTGTTTTAGTAAACCAATGTAAGAACACAACTTGTTACTTTGACACTTGACAGTTTGATGAACGATATTTCAAGAGTCCAGTCTGGTTCTGAAATTCAATAGAAAATAATTTGGTGTAGCCGAGAACAAAAAGCTATTCAAGAGGAGGTGGTCATGAATACGAACACAAGACTCATCAACGCCTGACGTAAGTAGGACACGATATAATACTGTGTGAGGAATATCATTTTTGTTTTCTCGTCAAACCTATTTTTCGTGTCACTGGTCCGTGACCGTGGAAAATGACTGTGCAAAGAATGATGCAAATGCTTGTTTTTATTTGTACGGTTTTTAAAGAGCATGGTGTACTTACTACTGTGGGGTAAAGCCGAGTTGACACAGTCAAATTACGCTTGGACACAGTAGATTTGACGACTACTTGGACGTTTTTTGATCATGGCAACACTGATCTAAACGCACTTGGATGCTGGCGTCCAATCAAAGTGGACTAGGACCGCGTTCAATTTTCATAGCCTGCTTTGTCAAATCTACTACACACAGCTATACATTTCCAGTACAAGCTGACCTCTAATTCTCGGGAAATTCTATACAATGCGAGATCAGCTTAAACTGGAAATGTATAGCTTGATATGCAGCCGTGTGTACAAGAGCACTTTGGTTGTGTCAACGCGGCACAATTGCGTAAATCACATAAATTGACAATTGATCGCAATGTCTCCCATCTTGACAGTTCAGCCACGTTCAATGCATTATTTACATTATAGGGCAGACGAATTTTTCAAACGAATGAAGCAATGGATTATGAATTTTCTTCAAAACCCCTGGATTGTGGTTGAAAGTGTTGTATGCAATTAGGGAACTGGTCAGTGTAAGTCAATGAAAAACTACTCAAAAACCTCATTATTGAAGACATTCCTAACAATAGATATGTAATTTGGAAGAAAGGTCCAACCTATTTATCCACTCTATTTATATTCTGATTACGTGACTCATCAGTCATCGATCAAGTATAGGCATTAATAATGTGGCACGTGCTTGAAGCCAATGCTAAGAGGGATGTATGGTGTGACACGAATGGATAGAATAAAAAATGAGTACATAAGAGGAAGTCTGAAAGTGACACCGGTGACTGAAAAGTTGTTCGGAAATGGATTGTCATAGTATGGGGTATGTTATGACTTATGAGGAATGAGGAAAATGTCGTGAGGAAAGTCTTGAGTATGAATGTTGATGGTTATAAGAGTAGGGCAAGACCAAAGAAACGATGAATGGATTGTGTGAAAGATGATATGGCTAGAAAGGGGGTGACTACCGAGATGACAACTAATAGAGGAGTATGGAAGAAACGGACATGTTGCGCCGACCCCAAATAAATTGGCATAAGGGCAGGAGAATGATGTGCTTGAAGCCAAAATATGTCAAAGATTAATTATGTTAGTATTTTTATGTATAAGTAAAATAATCCCAGCCCACATCCTACTGATTGTATTTTTTTTTTTCTGAATTTTAACGATCGACCGCCGTCTGATGACAACCACACGTTTCTTGTATTTATTTCCGTCCCCGCTATGACGTATGTGATTTTCAGGCTTCTTTTGATGTTGGATAACATCAATACTTTTGAAACCTCCTACGTAGACATTATAATTGCCTGCAATAGTAATAATGATCACATTAATTTAGTGTACCGACATGTTAGTCTGTTTTCAATTAGTTCGTCATTCGATTTAGCACTCAATAATGTTATAATCCCGTTAATGTGCAATTAATGCCTGTAATTGCACTGTCACCGAATTATTGATTGAACTGATTACCTACCTACTTCGGACATCATTAGTAAGTAAATTAAATTTAACACGGCACGGCTAAATTAGCAAAGTTATCACAAAATCTTATTAAGATCCTAAATCCAGACGCTGAAACTTTTGCTAAATTCTAAGTTCGGATTTGATCAAAGTTTCTTTAGCTGCGGATTATGGAGGAACTGGACTTATAAGGAGTTACGTCGGTTGACCTTAACATTGCTCATTTTGCAGGCACTCGAGGAGGGTGGAGAGGTAATAAAGGGCGGGTAGGGCAACCTCGGTGTGCTATTAATCGGAGATCGAGACCTTCGCGTGCGCAAAGCGCCTGACAGTCACGCGGCACGAACACAAACGAAACTGTTTGCAGTTCTATATTGGTAGGCGTTTGAACACACTAATATTTTTTCGGGAAATGCGAGATATTGCCTTGCCGTGGGTTATGTTAGGAAAGTGTAGTAAATATTAAGAAGCCTATATTTTCGTTTTAGCTACATCTGAGGTAAAAATATTGTAATTTAATTTGAAATCAATATTCTATAAATTGTTTACAAGTATGAGAAAGAAACCAAACAAAATTAACATTAATAACTAATCAAATTGGTTTCTCTTATTAATTAGGCAAAATTTTCGATGGCAACCACCAGATGAAATGTAAGATTTATCTGCCTACGTAATTTATAATTTTCCAGACATTAATTACCACTTCAATCTTACTAATCAGCTAGTTAATTAACAAACTGATGCAATTAATCGCCCACACGTAACCTTTTGTTATCTGATACTTTGTTAATTGCAACATAAAAGGAGACGGCCATACTAATGTTAAATTCGCCATCACCATTCTACAATTTCATTATTTACCTATTTAAATGCGGGCCTAACGAAAATGTATACAATAGACTGTCACGGAACCCACTGATAAATTAGGAGGTCGCTGCTAGCATTCAGAATGAGTTGGAAACAATGAGCAATAAAATGTATTATTATCGTTGTGTATGGCGACCTCACACTGAGCGAAACTGTTTTGCTTAAATACCTCATGTATAGAAGGCTAAATGATGAGCTAGATTATAATTCATATTGATTCATTCATCATTTCTTGTCTTTGGTTGGTTTTGATTTAGTTGCTAAAGTGCATATAGCAACGAAATCAAAACCATTTTTTGGAAGATTTCGACGTGTTGTTAAGGGGCCCGCTTGCCTTTTGTGGCATCTGTCATATAGATCAGAAAGATCTAAAAAGTATTTAAATGTGCCCATTTTATTTATAATCCATTATGATATCATTTTAATAAAGAATTCTCATTGTTCCTATCAAACACAAGCACTGCTATCAAATCTCTTCACCACCCTTGGTTGACTGGTAGAGAATGCCTAAGGCATTAAGTCCGCATTTGTGCCTTTTTGTGTGTAAAAAGTTTAAATAAATAAATCATAATTTAACCCAGATCTAAGCCACAGGTAATACCCGGCCAGAAGTAACAATAACAACGATAAACCTCATAAATCAGTGTCTTGGTTTCTGAAAGATAAGGCCAAAAGTTTGACATCGGTTTAGATAACTCTCAGGCCATTACTGGTCTAATCATCTATAAATTACCCTTTATTATTGACGTTACAGCGTGTTGACGTGTTCTGTTTCAGTAAATAGACCTCGTAGGGGTATATGATGAGAATCTTCCAAAATACACGGTGGATGTTACACGTCTGAGGAATACGTTCGGAATGCTGACGTAGATATATGACGTAGATTATTGTTTCTTTTATTCGCATGTACTATCCAACTGCTCGGCAAAGGCCATTATTGATACTAGGGATTTTTTTAAACGTGTTTGTACCCCTTTGTTTTTTCCTTTCCGTCCCGTAGTAGATTCCACTAATAAAACAGTAACGGAAGAAATGACACGAAAACTGAAACCTGCTGTTTTACTCGTAAATATCAATATTTCATAATATATAGTAACAGGATCCTGCAGGCTTAGCATGACACTCTCTATTTCTTCGAAGAATAGACACGGCTCTTTATATACAAAGTGACATTTCGTTTCTCAGTTTTTGACATCTCACTATAGAAATCCTTCTACAATCTGTCATCTTGTCTTTAGTTTCGAACATCTTTGTCTAGGTCCTTTTTTATGTAGAAGGATTTCTACGGTGGGATGTCAAAAAAGGAGAAACGAAATGTCACTTTGTATGGAAGGAGCCGTGTCTATTCTTCGAAGAAATAGAGAGTGTCATGCTAAGCCTGCAGATGTATTGATGATGGATCAAAATATCTTTTAATAACACTTTATATTGAAACAAAACCTTCGGTAACAATATTTTTATTTCTTAATCAGTCTTAACAAACACAATCTTAACAAACAGATATAATTAATTAATCTTATAAAGAAACCGCTTATTATTAAAATTACCAAAGTCTTAACTATTTACAGTTTTATTTTAGAGCACTTAAAATTTGCCGGACAGATCAAAAACCAGGGGCACAACACAAACGAAAAAAATAGTCCATTTTAATTAAACTTCAGACATAGCTTGAGCACTTAGGATCCTACTATCACTGACTGCTTCAACACTTAATGATAATGATTAATTTATCCACGAGCAGCTTTCACAAGACAGTTTACTTTTTAGCTTCCGAAATAGAAACACCTAAACTGTAACTGGTCAACGCAAATAACGCGTACCTAACTAAGTAGATATATATATATACAAGTTGAAATTGAAAACTTGCGACAAACTGAAATGGGACATTGTATACATCATTAATAACAACTTTTACTAAGGGACCAAAGCTGTAATCCTAAAAAAAAAATCTGCTTTTCCTACATTTTGATGAGGTATTGCGAACATAAATGTAGGGGACAGCAGTTTTTTTTTTGGGATTGTAGCTTTGGTCCCTTAGTAAAAGTTGTTCATAATGATGAGTACAATCTCCCATTTCGATTTGTCGCATGTTTTTAATGTCACCCTGTATATATGTGGAAGCTTGTAATTAGCAAATGTCGAAACTTATGCACGATATTCCTGTAAGCTTTCTTTAAAATTAAATAAATAAATAAATAAACCAACTCAGGTCATTGTTTTTTTTAAAGACACACATTATGATTCTGATATAATTCTACAGTTATACTCGTATGTGTTATGGATTTCAGATTTGTTACAGTTGTAATGCCAATCATGTGGTTTGGTTTAAATAGGTTGTTATTTGTATTATTTTAATAATGTTTTATATAGATTATTTTACATTTTGTGAATGTAACTATTTTGTAGACTATTTTGTTAAGTACCTGGTACTTGTTGACAGGCCTACACTGTCCTCCCATAGCATACCTATTAACACGGTAATTTGAAAACATTGTAAAAGCCAGTTATTTTTAAATGATTAAGACGCTGACAACACCTAAACCGCGGTCACTGTCAAATTCCATAGAAAATAAAGAGAAGCGCGATGACACAACGCTTGTAATTTATTGCAAAATATGAAGTAATTATCTATTTACTCAAAATTGAGTTGAGTAATCGAAAATAAGAAACAACCAAGTTCTGCATTCAAATAAGACGTTCTTGTTATTAATTAAATACGTAACGTATGTTGATATTTGATACAGATATTTTGGATTAGAACTCAAAGTAAGAGGTTAGTTTAACGTTAGTTTGTATCGAGATTTTGTTTTCAAAACGTGTTTTGGTAACAACCAAGTTCTGGGAAATATGTTCAAAATTAACATATATTTTTTCCGCTACCACAAACTATACAGATTTGACAATTTATTTTCTTAAGCGAAGCCTATTTTGGTCAATTGGGTCTTGTCCGCGCCTTAACCGTGGAGTTTCTTGCCGGCACTTCTCCATAGGAAACGACAAATTGAAACCGTGCACTTAGCTACTGACGTTTTATAAGTGCCCATGTAGGTTTATGTGAAATAAAGTATTTTGATTTTGTTTAATTTTTTTAAATGTAAGGTTGACGTCCAGCTTATGACGAATGAGTCTTAGCAGCTTTTTTATACAGGATATCATTATGCTAAGCTTATGTGGCCAAAGGAAGCGACTGCTATTTCGGCCTATCATTGCCTAAACCGGTCAAAATTCATAAAACCTGACGAGCATACGATACTTTAAATGATTTACGCGCACACTACGGTACTGGCAAAAACGCGGTGACATGGTTCCGAAGCAAAACAATGTGTGATGGATTGGATGGGCTACTAGATAAACTAGATATTCACAACCTGTTAGCTGTTGATACTTCGGCAGATTTTATTGTTTATTTTTCTAATCGAACGAAATTTTTGGCAAAATTCAGTAAGGCTAGTGTCCAGGTACCTAAAGGTAAGCTGGAAAAAGGAGATCTGGAAAAAGGTGATTAGGAAACGAAATCTGTAAAGGTCCAGTCTAATTTGGTTAGAAAGTTATTGATACCACTGACTGTACTGTCTCAAGAATGAAAATACAAATAAAATCGTTTGTATCATCGTATCTCGTGCTTTCAAGTCACACCTAACGTTTAAATAATGTCTAATGTTGAGTTTAATGTCTACGAAAACAGACGATATGTCGCTTTGTCGGGATATGTCATGGCCATAGCCATAGCTCCATTTCTGTCAAATAACTGTTTTGTTTGAGCGCCACATAAAGCTACACGCCCTTTTAGGCTAGCAACAGACGTGAAACATGCCGTGCCACACGACCCAAAGGTAGCGTGTTCATTGGCTACATTTCGTGAATTGGCTAATGAGCATGCCAGCATCGGTGTCGGGTGTTACAAGTGTGCCGTGGCCCTTACTATCGAACACTGTATGATAAAGTTCAAGGTTTTACGTCACTTTTGTTAACTTAATAAAAGAAACGCGATACTTATGTGATACGTTTTTGTTTTAGGATAATGTCGAGGTTGGTGACTAAAATAGTCCTACAATCCCTCCTACAAATGGAAATAAAGGCTGTTACAGACTGGGGCGATAAGTAATAACAGCCGCACAGGTCGATCGATCAGGTTAAGCTACGATTGCCGCGGTTGGAACGTGGATGGGTGACCATCTTTACATACCAAGACCCCTCCGTGCCTCGGAAAGCAAGTTAAGCCGTTGGTCCCGGCTGTCATTTGTAGATCTTTGACAGTCGTTACGGGTCGTCAGAAGCTCGAAAGTCTGACAACCAGTCTTACCAAGTGGTATCGTGTTACTGGGTTGTGGAGGTCAGATAGGCAGTCGTTCCATGTAAAATACTGGTATTCAGCTGTGTCCGGTAAGACTGGAAACCGACCCCAACATAGTTGGGAAAAGGCTAGGCAGATGATGATGACAGACTGGGGCGATATCGCGCGTGCGACAGGCAGAAATATGCCTGTCGCACCTGTGATATCGCCCCAGTCTGTAAGAGCCTTAAATCAACCAAAACAAACAAGGAAAATAAAACAGTAGGTTCTCCTTAAATAATAGTGTATTTAAAAGGTCAAGCATTTCTACATAATTACATTCAATCAGCACTAAAGTGTTGCGGACAATGAAACAGATGTGAGCTTTCTTTAATTAGAAAGCTTAGACGTCGTTACAAGAAATACGGGAGCGAGATTTAGGTAGGAAAAGGCTTAGATAAGGAGTTTAGATAATAGAAAAATCCGTGACCCTGCTGCCCGGAATAATCCGGGAAATTCAATACTTATAGATAGATGTTATAAGGAAACAGAAACCCATCAATCTTTCACAATCTTTGGAGCTTGGAGCTGTTCACTATCATGGTAATTTGGATAGGAGGATGAGCCATCAAATTGTTCAATTTAAGTCTAGCTGTGCTCGCGACTCTCACCGTGTTTTAAAGTTCCCGCAGACAGGCGCGACGCGACACAGGTAGAATAATTTCTATGAAAACTTCATGGAAATTGTTCTACAAGGTGTTGTTTTGGACCTGCAAAACATTTTAGGAGGTAATTATGTTAGTGATTCTCGACCCGAATCAACAAAAAAAAAAAAGAAAAGATAAAATTTAAAAATCTAAAATAAAAAGTATTATTGATTATTGACTTGGTATCGTATTGTTATACGATTATTTACGAGTTTCATAACAACCTCCTGAAATGTTTTGCAGGTTCAAAACAACAGCTTGTATAGGTGTTACGTCGCGCAACAGGTCGCGCCTGTCTGCACGAACCTTGATTCACTGGAGTAATCTGAGATGTGCTAGATGTTACGTTGTATAATAAAATGGTCATATTTATTGTTTATGCAAAATCATCATTATATACCGTGTCCGCATGTCCTAGAACCAAAAATTCGAAGACATGTGACATCTACCAACCCGCACTGGGCCCGCGTGGTGGATTACGGCCCACTCCCTGTCACACAGAGGAGGCCTGTGTCCCAGCAGTGGGAACATTATAGGCTGATTATGTATCATTATATACAAATATAATTGAAATCATAATTAAGGAAGAGAGGAGGCCTGTATCCCAGCAATGGGACCATTATAGGCTGAGTATGTTATTATTATAACATTTAGTCAATCAACAAAACAGTCCCCAAGCTCCACGAAAAAAGTCAGTACGGTACAGTTTGGCTCCGCCATAATAACCTGTTAACATTGTTAATTCAAGTAGTTACTGTCGATTAACCTCTGGGGTACAACACCGTCAACAACTTTGTTCAACATATACCTCATCAGTGATTGTATTAGGATAGTTATATGCTTGGGGAAGTTAGCAGCCAAATTAATTTGCTAACATAGTAGTTTGACTGTCAGAGAAGTCTAATGGATTTACGTTCAAGGCGGAAGTAACAACAAAAACAAAGCAACAGTATGCAAATAATGCTCGATTTCTAACTGGGACGCGCTAGTCTGCACGAGCCTTTTTACTGAGTCTAATTGAGTGTAGTCATCATTGCCAGATGCTGAGGGTTTCGTGACAGTGCAGAGGAAGCGCCGATCGCGACCAATCAGGAACCGCTGTGGCAAAGCACCTACACAACCAGAAGTTAGCTTGCGTGCCGCAAAGCCGAACACACCGGTGTACATCTCCCGCCTACACTACACCACTAAGGCGGAGGACATCGTGGAATACGTGCGCCAGAAGACCAGGTACTCGCCGAGGGTGCAGTTGCTGGAGTCACACCGCAACGTCAACTTCAAGGCGTTTGTGGTGCGAGTACCGAATTGTTATCTGTCCGTCGTCATGGAAGAGGACTTTTGGCCGCAGGACGTGGTGTTCCGTCGCTTCCGCGGACAAGTGCCACAAGTCAGCACAAGTACAAGCTAGTGAAGTGAATGCTACTAACATAGTTTTAAGCTATTTATTAACATACTTTTCAAGTATATTAAAATATGTATGTTTTTAGGTTAAGGTATTTTTTCTATGGGCCTGTGACGCCTGAAATAAATGGTATTATTATTATTATTATTGCGGTAGAAGTTGTTTTTTTAATGGAATTTCTGCTGTACTACACATAATCACAATCAGCCTATAATGTTCCCACTGCTGGGAGAGGCTTCCTCTCGGTGAGAGGGAGTGGGCCGTAATCCACCACGCGGGTTCAGTGCGGGTTGGTAGATGTCACATTTCTTCGTAATTTTTAGTTCTAGGACATGCCGGTTTCCTCATGATGTTTTCCTTCACCGTTTTGTGAGCAGCCTGTCAAGGTTCGAATCTGCGGCCTACAACTTGTAAGTCGCTGTCGTTACCACTGGGCCACCACTTCTCTCCACTAGTGCTGTACTGGTGTATGACCAAAACTTCCATCGGACAAGTGATTATACTACGAGTAATATACCTACTCGTACTTATAATAACACCAGCCTATTATAGGTAGGTACCTAAGTTTAGTAGTTAGATTAAGTAGGTAATTTCAGGGTTCCGTACCTCAAAAGGAAAAAACGGAAGCCTTATAGGATCACTCGTTTGTATGTCGGTCCGTCTGTCCGTTTGTCGCAGCCGATTTGCTCCGAATCTACTGGACCGATTAAGTTGAAATTTGGTAGACGTATGAATTTATGTGACCCGAACACGGACGTGTAACGTAAATAAATTAATTTTGAATGAAATGAGGTTCACTTTTATAGGGCAAATTAGAAAAAAGAAAAAGAAAAAGTTTTGCAAACTGTTCCGTGTGATATATCAAGGGCTTCTTGTGAGGGTCTCAAATAAGTATATTTTTTTATTTGATTTTAAAATAAACTGTTTTAAGGTTATTTAAGAAAATAGATGAAAATTTACCACTGAACACAAATAATTGTTCTATACTTATAGATTACAGGAAAACCTTTCTGAAAACTTTGTCGTTAAAATAACTTGGTAAATTTCTCAGTATAGTGCTGCAGGCTTTTTTTTTTTTTTTTTTGAGGGTGGGAAATCATCAAATAACTTCTCCCGCTCTGGGCGGAGCGGGAGGGTGTGTCAGACTCTTACTGACTAAAACCCACCCGTATTCCTTCCTGTTGCCTGTGTTGCGGGGGCCTCGGTGACCCATAAGTACCTTCCCGCGACCCCGGCAGGCATCGGCCCTAGTGGACCCCTACTTTGTGCTGACGACATCTCTTTGAGGCGCGCGTGGAATACGACGCGCCGTCGACCCGGGCCTGGTCCTTACCGGACGGTGAGCTACCCATTGCTCACCGTCCGCAAGCCCGCGCCTACGGTGGCCGGAAATCCGCCCGGGATTCCCGACGCCCTGGGCGTCTCCTGCGGCGGCTAGGGGCGAGAGGGCGCGAAACGTGCCTTTCCCTCAACCGTCCCGCCTCCTCCTTCGCGAGCATTACTGCTTCGCAGAAGGAGGTGACGGCTGCCCATGCCCTCTCGCTCCGTACCATGGCCTGAACCAGGGCCGGACGCGAGAGGTCTCTGCCGCCGATCGCCTCCACGAGGACACGGCGGTGCTCTGCCCAAGCCGGGCAGATCTCCACCGTATGGTCCACCGTGTCCTCCGGGCGATCCACACAGTGGTGACACCCGGACGTTTCCTCCCGCCTTATCCGACACAGGAACCTCCCGAAACTGCCGTGTCCGGTGAGGACCTGCGTCAGGCGGAAGGTGAGGACGCCGTGGCGCCTCTCCAGCCACTCCTCAAAGAGGGGACTTATCGCCGCAATTGTGGCGTGCCCAGCACTGGGTTGCGACAACCGTACTTTCCATGACGCCATGAGATCCCGCCGGAGCTCCGTCCGCTGTGCCGCGATTTCTCGCGGCAGCGGACTTACGCCCCGGCGTTTCGCCTCCTCGCGCCACTCCCATACGTGCGCGAGGGCTTTTGCCTCCAGATCCCATGGCGGCAATCCGGCAAGGAGGCTCGCTGCCTCACAGGAGACCGTGCGGTATCCCCGAACCATCCGGATGGCCATGACCCTTTGGGCCGCGCTCAACCGGCGGGCTGGCCGCAGCGCCAGAGAGCGCGCCCATACAGGAGCCCCGTAGAGGGCCATGGACCGCACGACCCCCGCGTAGAGCCTCCGGCAGGAGGCGTTTGGACCCCCTAGATTGGGCAGGAGCCGCTTCAATGCAGCGCCCGCCCGCTCCAGTTTGGGAGCCAAACGTCGGAAATGCTCCACGAAGTTCCACCGGCTATAATGTTCCCACTGCTGGGAGAGGCTTCCTCTCGGTGAGAGGGAGTGGGCCGTAATCCACCACGCGGGTTCAGTGCGGGTTGGTAGATGTCACATTTCTTCGTAATTTTTAGTTCTAGGACATGCCGGTTTCCTCATGATGTTTTCCTTCACCGTTTTGTGAGCAGCCTGTCAAGGTTCGAATCTGCGGCCTACAACTTGTAAGTCGCTGTCGTTACCACTGGGCCACCACTTCTCTCCACTAGTGCTGTACTGGTGTATGACCAAAACTTCCATCGGACAAGTGATTATACTACGAGTAATATACCTACTCGTACTTATAATAACACCAGCCTATTATAGGTAGGTACCTAAGTTTAGTAGTTAGATTAAGTAGGTAATTTCAGGGTTCCGTACCTCAAAAGGAAAAAACGGAAGCCTTATAGGATCACTCGTTTGTATGTCGGTCCGTCTGTCCGTTTGTCACAGCCGATTTGCTCCGAATCTACTGGACCGATTAAGTTGAAATTTGGTAGACGTATGAATTTATGTGACCCGAACACGGACGTGTAACGTAAATAAATTAATTTTGAATGAAATGAGGTTCACTTTTATAGGGCAAATTAGAAAAAAGAAAAAGAAAAAGTTTTGCAAACTGTTCCGTGTGATATATCAAGGGCTTCTTGTGAGGGTCTCAAATAAGTATATTTTTTTATTTGATTTTAAAATAAACTGTTTTAAGGTTATTTAAGAAAATAGATGAAAATTTACCACTGAACACAAATAATTGTTCTATACTTATAGATTACAGGAAAACCTTTCTGAAAACTTTGTCGTTAAAATAACTTGGTAAATTTCTCAGTATAGTGCTGCAGGCTTAGCATGACGTTTTGTATTTCTTCGAAGAATAGACACGGCTCTTTCTATACAAAGTGACATTTCGTTTCTCCATTTTGACATCTCACCGTTGAAATCCTTATACGAGTACCATCTACCATCTTGTCTTTCGTTTCTAACGATCTTTGTCTAGGTCCTTTTTTACGTAGAATTATTTCTACGGTGGGATGTCAAAAAGAGGAGAAACGAAATGTCACTTTGTATAGAAAGAGCCGTGACTATTCATCGAAGAAATAGAAAGCATCATGTTAAGCCTGTAGGTAGATTGTATGGGGAACATGTTTTTCAACTACAATTTTAAGTTTGTAGAAAGTTAAGTCTGTAAACTACGGAACTCTTCATTATGCGTGGTCCGACACGCACTTGACCGGTTTTTTAAATTTAATTTTAATTTTGCTACTGCAGGGCTAAGTCCTCTTCTCATACAGAGAAGACACGAGCATTGATCACTGTGTCGATTTCAGACTTATATAAACTATAAGTCCAGGCTTCCTCACGAAATTTTCCTTTACCGATGTCAATAATGCCCAAGATAAACTCAGACAGTACATATGAACTGAAGTCACATTGGTACTTGCCTGGATTTTGGAGAGGCGAGGCCTTAATCACTGGGCCACCACGACTTGACAAGTGATTGATTAAGCAGAAAGCTAGGGGCACCCCTTGTAGCAGTATTATTTCAATATTACTTCAGAGTGAGAAAGAGATGGCGCTATAAGTCCTGAACAGCTCCTTCACTTTCCCCACTGTGAAGTAATATTATAAGAGGTGATGTTTGGCCCCCTGTACATTATTTAATAGAAGTCCAAAAAGATAAGATAATTCGTAAAACCACCAGTAAATTCCGTGTTTTCCGAGGTCGAAGCCTAAAATCAATCACAAATATTACGTTATCTACTAATTCGGAACATATTGTCCGTAAAAGCACACACTCGTGTTTTTATTAATTAAACGGCAGGTAAACACGATAAGATTACGGTCGCACTACTGTTCAACTGATTAGTTCGGCCTGTTACACACAAGCGTATCTTTTTGTCTTTTCGTAATATGCATTATATTGACGTAGTCCGTCGCTCAGTTGTCCTTCTGTCATCACGGGCCAGTAACAAAAACCTTTTTTACAAAAAAAAAAACGACCGACTTCCAAAAAAATATTACAAAGAGGAAAATATTTTTAGTTTTGTAAGTCAGTGGCGCCGATTCCCTTGTTCACAAACTAAACTAAATTTAAGTTCAGTGCATCTTTTTATTTCTATTTCATTAAGAAAAGGACAGAAGACACATTTTAGTTTAGTCTTGTCAAATTAATCAGCGCTTGACGTAATTGACGTAATTTTAGTAGGCAAGTTTTTAATCACGTCTAAACTTGTATATAGTAGTGACAGGCGCTGATTAATTTGACAGGACTAAACTAAAATTTATCTTCTGTCCTTTTCTTAATGAAATAGAAAGAAAAAGATGCACTGAACTTAAATTTAGTTTAGTTTGTGAACAAGGGAAACGGCACCATTGTCTTTCTTTTTGTATTTTCGATGTTTCGTTGCCACCGACTTCCGAAATTCGTATTCCACTATTTGCTATGTAAACAACAGTGGAAGGAATTTATAATATCATCATCAACATACACAAAGTGGACTAAATACGTATTATTGAAGTTAACTAAAAACCACTCATCAGAACTTCTCCAAATTTATATGGGACCACCTCACCCTTTCATCATTAACGATAATATCGATGAACATGAATAAAAAAAAATACATACATACGAACATAGAACCTCCTCTGCCTCCTCTTAAAAAGATACGCAACGATATTTTTGGCACAAACAAAAAACGATCGCATATCTAAGTTGTGTAAGAGGAAGTCTGAAAGTGGCACCGGTGCACTATGGGACCAACCGGTATTTTCCATCTCAAAAATCGATAACTCTGTTGTTTTGTGATTTATCTCCTTGATTTTTTTTTTCACGTATTTGTGAATATCTAGGCAATAAAAGAAATCAAACATCATCATTCTAAAAAAAATATTTTTTCCGAAAAAAAATGACAAAGATAAAGTTATACGAAATTTCATACAAAAAATCATACAGTTATATTAAAATAGCAATAAAAGTTACACTTATGCTTAAAATAAGTTTAAAACTAAATTATTATTATTAAACAAACAGTTACATGACAAAAAAAAATTATTACTTAAACTTATCCTACTCATCACTTTCTATTTCCAACAATTCTTTAGCTTCGTCAAATAATTCTTTGGATATTAGAAAACTTGGTTTATTTAAGCTAGATATATAAGGATCAGAGAGAGTCTAAAAAATAATAATAATAAACGATGTTTATTATTATTATTTTTTAGACATACATTTTTGACATTATATACCTACAATTTATATTTCAGACTTAATATTATTAATATTATTTTACATGGATTCTTGTGTACGTTGTGAATGTGAGAACGTTGTAGTCTTAATAGACTAGATCTTTTTTTCTTTAGACCGTTTCCTTTTCTCTTTTTTTTTTTTTTTTTTTGTTAAGTACTTTTCGACAGGCCTACACTGTTCTCCCATACCTAATTTGTGTAATTTGAAAACATTGTAAAAGCCAATTATTTTTAAAAGAGTAACCGTGGAGTTTCTTGCCGGCTCTTCTCCATAGGAAACGACCAATTGGAACCGTGCACCTAGCTTCTGACGTTTCATAAGTGCCCATGTAGGTTTATGTGAAATAAAAATATTTTGATTTTGATTTTGATTTTAGATGTATATAACAAAATATGCAGAACGTCTTCGTTTGTTGCTGATCTGGAACAATTCCTAGCGTGATGTAACCTATATTTCTTATAATCTTTATTTCGAGCTTCCTGGGCATCTTCGGATAATTGTCCTATAGGCAAAACTGCATAATGCTCTATTATTTTAGCACCATGTATAAGTACTTTATGGACCGAAGATGGCATGTAGTACCAGTTATATTTGCTTACATATAATTGCGCGGTTACCAATGTATACTGACCAAATTTTTCTGTGTTTATAGGAAATCCCGATGACATAGTTTGAAGAATTACATATAGTCTCTTGATTAATTCTTCATCAATTCCGGTTATCTCTGCAGAACATTGGTAATTTTGGAAAAATCTCCTTGCCGTATTACCGTCATTGCTATTACCGGAACCTTGACGTGGTTTATCAATATGCAAGCCAAGCACTTCTCGGAAACGTTTTTGGACAATTTTTTTCTTGTCTTCTTTAAGTTGCTTGTTTTCTGGAATTGTTGCAGACCACTTCTCAAAACCTAAATTGTAAGAAATATGGAGGATCATTTCCATAAATCTTATCCATGCGTGTAGCGTCGACAATCCGTATTTAAACGCATTTTTATTTTCAACTCTCGTTGTAACTTTTAAAAGATCATTCATTTGTCTGGGAGTTGCTCCACAAACAGTGCAGGTAGCACTGGATGATGTGTTTGTCAACACTTGAGCAACTTTCCCATCAATCATTGTCATAAACAGTTGATGTTTAACTTCGATGACTTTGTCTTCTATTGACACAAGAGTTGGAATCAATTGATTAATTTTGGCTTCAATTTCACTGACAACCGCTGTAGTTTTTTCGGGAGTTTCTTTTGCAAATTCTAATGAAATTGGTCTGCAATATCTAACAGATGAGCAAGTAGGGTTTTTCCATATGACCGTAGAAGTTTCTTCATCTACTAGTCGCAGTGGTACAAGGGACACTATAACTACTTCCGGTAGAGTTTGTTTATACTCACTTTGCCCGGAGGATCCATCACATCCCCATTTAGTGAAAAGCTTGAGACGATTGTAAGTCGATCCTGACTTTATCCTTATAATACGGCAGACTGTATGGTCTAAGAGATCTTGCAGGTTGATTTTTGCGCTTATATTTGTCACCGTAATGCTGGATGCAGGCGGATAGCAAGCCTTTTTTGCTTCACTTAGTGTTTGATACGAAGGCAATACAGAACTTAAATTCTTATCAACGAGCCTTTTTCTTAGGTACGCATATTGTGCTTTGGTTAAATCAGTTTCAATGCATATACTCAATGCTTCCTCTTTTGTAAAGGAAAGTGCGTTATCTGGATTGAGTATGTTTTGTAGAATAACTTTTTTCTCTTCTTTTTCCTTATTTCTGATAATAGTCACAATCGACGCTTCGTCATTTTCCCCCATGGATCTTAAACCTTGCACATAAGCGTTACGGACATGTCCCATTCCATACTCCCGGACCAGCTCCATATTTTTTCGTTTCTTTGTGTTTTCCGAGCACTCGTCATATTGTTTTGTTGGTCTTCCACGTTCACCAGAAGTATTCAAACCAGAATTTACAGTGGTTGAGGTACTGCAAGAATTCAATGATACTTTAAACTCACCATTTAACCAATTTGAGTATAGGCTCTCGAACCGGTCCGGCTTTCTTTGAGCTTTGGTCCATTTCTGGTTGCAACTCGATGTTAGATTTTTTTGAATACTCTCTATTACAGTATTAACGTCAGTTTCCGATAGTTAAAATTTTCCAATAAATATTTTTGAGGTCTGAAGTACTTTTCCCTTTTATTATTTGATCACAAAGATCGCGTCGAACACAAACGAATTCACTCATTGTTAGATAATAATGTTTTTTATGCGTTAATTGTTATTGAAAAGAAGTATCTGAACACTGATGAATCGTATGCTGAACATACACGGGTATTTAAAGGACTAATATTTTAGTGCCTTGTGCAAAAACCATGGGACAATTGATTATAACAGTTCTCATCGAAATAGTGTAATCAGTACTGATTGTAATTATTTACCACAACAGATAAATAGAACTTCCGCAGCAATATAGTTTATCATACTTGTGGTTAAGGTGACCACCCCAAACAAAATTGCCATAGGAAGATTCTTTCAAATATAATAGCAGTTTTTTAATTTGCAAATGTATGTTTTTATCATAGAAATAGAAAAAAACAATATAGACATCAAAGGATAATAACTAAATATAATATTTCATAATAAAAAAGAAGAACCGTAATTTTCGAGGATTTTTCCCCGATTGACATTATTGCTTCAAAATCACCTCTGGCGCAAAAAACGCGCAAGTTTTTTTTAAATCCTCATATTACTGAGTAGATAAGGTCTCTAATAGAGTAATTAACTTGACACCGGCTGCTTTCGGCAACAACGAAAACTCCAATT
Source organism: Atethmia centrago (assembly GCA_905333075.3). NCBI lineage: Eukaryota > Metazoa > Arthropoda > Insecta > Lepidoptera > Noctuidae > Atethmia > Atethmia centrago. The sequence goes on along the minus strand of HG995374.1, from coordinate 18,954,343 downwards.
GAAATTAACAAAAACTAAATTTTCTTTACTTCACTAAAAAAATATTAAAAAATTAAATAAAAATATTTTTTTTACAAAAACTGAACGTGGTTGCAAAGTGTATATTCTAAGCTATCTAATGATGTATAACATTAATATGTTTCCTTGGAAAACTTCCGAATAATTATGTGTTGAACTTCCTTAACGGTAATTTAATTGGCATGAACATATTTATGCCCAATGTTTGAGGTTCATTTTATAAACGTAAAACTTTATATTTTTTTATATTTTGTAATTTATTCGTAAGTTCCATCTTTTGAGAGTATAAAACCATAAAACAATCTATGGATTTACGACTTTCGACAAAACCATTTTTGAGATGGAAAATACTGTTTGGTCCCATAGTGCGGTGACTGAAAAGTAGTGCGGAAATCGGTTGTCATGATATGGGCATGTGATGCGGAGGAACTAGGAAAATGTTGTGAGGAAAGTTTTGAGTATGAATGTCGATGGCTTTGAGAGTAGGGGAAGACCAATGAAACTATGGATGGACTGTGTGAAAGATGATATGGCTAGGAAGGGGGTGACTACCGAGATGACGACTAATAGAGAAGTATGGAAGAAATGGACCTGTTGCGCCGACCACAAATAAATTTAGATAAAGACAGGAGAATGATGATGTTGATCTAAAGTTGAATGATCAATTCACTGGAGTAATCTGGCATGTGCTAGCTGTCACTTTGTGTAATAAAATGGCCATACGAGATTTTTTTTGGCTTCAGTAGTAGCATTACGGCAATGTCTAGATCAGGGATTCCCAAACTATTTTGGGCAAGAGACCCCTTTTCCATTACGAACTGATTCCTCAGACCCCCATAGCATTTTTTATTTCATCTTGTACGAGCTTGTGCTAGCGTATCGACTTGTTTTTAAAAGTACATCAATGATACTTCCTACTAAAATATTAATCATTCTTATAACAAAATGGTACACATAACACAACTTATACAGTATCTTGAAAGTTTCAAATAAGAACTTGTGTTAATTAATAGGGGTCGATTTTAAGACCTCGTCGACCCCCAAAATTAGTTTTCGTTTATGTCGACCCCTGGGAAACTGATTTCGACCCCAAGGGGTCGATATCAGTCGACCACTTTGGGAATCCCTGGTCTAGACCAGGGATCTATATCTAGATAAACAACATAGTATTCGGACATGTAGCGTAATTAATTTAAACAAATGCTGCAGTGTTTGACTCTAATTGAGGATACGCGCACTGGCGATTTTTCTGTCTGACATACCTGTCACGATAGAAAATCAGTATGATTGACGTAATCCGTCGCTCAGTTGTCACATTCTGTCGCCACTGGACGAGCATTTAAAAATGTCGCTACGATATTTTTGTCTCAAACTAAAGTCTCAGACTAAAAACTTAAATGGTTTAAAATTTTGCTTTAATACGATCTCAGTTTAATTTGATACATCTAAGAATACTATGAATAGTGTGTTTGACTTAAGCTGCAGAAATTTCGGTAACGCCTACACTATCTAGCGCCTAGTGACCTAGTGACTGGACATGTGGCGCGATTTAATTGAATTACATGTCACCGTGGTCGACTCAAATTGAGGATACAGAAGCCATACTGCAATCTACTGGATACGCTAAATTGGATGGAATTCGCCGTAATCCCTGACCTTATTGCCTAGCTAAAGAATTCACAACCTTATTCACTTACACAATCGGAGCTCTCTATGGCATCATAATCAGACTATAATGTTCCCACTGCTGGGACACAGGCCTCCTCTCTGTGAGAGGGAGTGGGCTGTAATCGATAATGCGAGCCCAGTGCGGTTTGGTGGATGTCACATGTCTTCGATTTTTTTGGTTCTAGCTATAGTAGGACATGTCGGTTTCCTCACGATGTTTTCCTTCACCGTTTTGAGAGCAGTGTCGATGAAATAATTTACATAAAGTCAAGCGCCTGTCTGGGTTCGAACCTACGGCCTACAACTACAACTGGTAAGCCGCGGCTTTCACAACCTTCACTTACATAATCGGAGCTCTCTATGACATAAACCGATAAAAGTCAAAGAATTAATCTCAGAATTTTCAAGACGCTGAAAATAAAATCAAATGGCCAACAGGAAATTGCTCATTCAATAATTTGCCTGTCTCTGCAGTCCGTTTCATTATTCTCAGGTTATCAAAGAAAATAGGTAGGTAGGTATACTTGAAATCAACGAGAAAATTTGCTGGTGAAGGTTGCAGAATGAATATCAATTCCCTTAGGGGTGCTTCGTAAAGTGAATCGCGAGCCCTGAGCCCGCTTCGGTGGAGTTTCAAGGTTCATCGTTGCTATAAACTTGTAATATTTTAGCTTGTAGGTAGTTGACTTAATATAATTTAAGAATCAAGTTAAATGGTGCTTGTACGGTGTTTGTAAAACGCGTATGTACAGGTATCTGCACGGTTTAGTATTGTGTCTGTTAGTTTAGAGTAATTTATACGTGGCATAAATTACCCGCACGTGTAACTCGCATTTTTACTTGCTTGAGCAACTTGCACCGTGTACAACAGGTATCTGCGTGGTTTAGTATTGTGACTGTTAGTTTAGAGTAATTTATACGTCACATAAATTACCCGCACGTGTAACTCGCATTTTTACTCGCTTGAGCAACTTGCACCGTGTACAACAGGTATCTGCGTGGTTTAGTATTGTGTCTTCTAGTTTAGAGTAATTTATGTGTCGCATAAGTTACCCGCACGTGTAACTCGCATTTTTACTCGCTTGAGCAACTTGCACTGTGTACAACAGGTATCTGCACGGTTTAGTATTGTGTCTGTTAGTTTAGAGTAATTTATACTTCGCATAAGTTACCCGCACGTGTAACTCGCATTTTTACTCGCTTGAGCAACTTGCACCGTGTACAACAGGTATCTGCGTGGTTTAGTATTGTGTCTGCTAGTTTAGAGTAATTTATGCGTCGCATAAGTTACCAGCACGTGTAACTCGCATTTTTACTCGCTTGAGCAACTTGCACCGTGTACAACAGGTATCTGCGTGGTTTAGTATTGTGTCTGCTAGTTTAGAGTAATTTATGTGTCGCATAAGTTACCCGCACGTGTAACTCGCATTTTTACTCGCTTGAGCAACTTGCACCGTGTACAACAGGTATCTGCGTGGTTTTGTATTGTGTCTGCTTGTTTAGAGTAATTTATGTGTCGCATAAGTTACCCGCACGTGTAACTCGCATTTTTACTCGCTTGAGCAACTTGCACCGTGTACAAGCGCCCTAAATGCTCCCGAGTATATTACAGATACGTGATGCATAAAGCGTTATCTAGCTATTACATTGTTAATACCGAATATCATATTCAATTTATTTCGCAAACTAGATTTTAGAATAACATATTTATGCCACAAACTACAAATTTGGTCAGTTAATATGAAAATTAATACAATGCTCAGTTCACCTAGTTAGTTACGATTAGTTCAGTTTCACAATATTGCTTTGTTTATATTGCAGGGAAACTACTAAAGCCCATTTAGGCATACCAACACCAAGGCATGTGTGGTAGTGGTATCGGCCCCACTTGGTGATAGGGCCAGCAGCATTCATTGTGTTATTTAAGTTGCTGAGCAGACAAATTTTTCGAATATCTGAACTTATTTATTTAGCATGAAGCAATGGATGAGCAATATCCTCCAAAACCATTCTGATTGTGATCGGAAGTGAATACACTTCCAACTTGCGTAGCAACGCAATAAGAGTTTTTTTTTTAGGGTGGGAAATTATCAAATAACTTCTCCCGGTCGGCCGGGCTTCGGTATCCCTTACGGACTTTGCCACCCCGGCAGGAACGCAATAAGGGTGCTGATACCAGTCAGGGGTGCGACGATCTCCCGGGCACCCAACATATGGTAGTAGAAGGAACGAGAAAAGGCGTTAGCCGACATAATCTTCCGTTCTCCGCAGACGAAATTCTCATGGATACCCTATCCATGAGAAGATACAAAGGCATAGTCGTAATTTCTTTACCAGTTTTGACAACAATTACTAGTAAATTGACTGACTGGTTGAACTGTCACATAGACAAATAGACCTGCCGGTCTATTCTTTAAAAATCTTACCTTGAAAACTAATGTGCAATGTAAATTGTCTTTGGCCCCTGGCCCTGACATTAAGCAATGGACAAAATTGTCAAACTCTTATTGATTGAATACGAGGCTTTTGGCTAATTTATACGTATTCTTTTTTTTGTAATGTGCGTTTGTTTGTGCAGAATAAAAAAATATATTTATTTCTTTCTTTTCTTTATGGGTAAGTGAGCTATCATTTCACCATTGCCACCACTCACTTCACCTAAGTTTTCATGGTGTTTTTTAATTTTTTTACAGAATACCAATGCTGAAGTTGTAAGTGACATTCAACCTTAGGGTGATACCGCCCTGCCGGGGTCGCGGGAAGGTACTAATGGGTCACCGAGGCCCCCGCAACACAGGCAACGGAAGGAATACGGGTGGGTTGTAGTCAGTAAGAGTCTGACACACCCTCCCGCTCCACCCAGAGCGGGAGAAGTTATTTGATGATTTCCCATCCAAAAAAAAAGGGTGATTCCGCAAATATGAGGTCGAATAAACTAAGATTCGTGGTAAATGAAGCTTTCGTTTTTCGGGGTAGTAAACACTGACTATTTTGTCAACATAAAAGTAAACGTTAACCTGTGTAGACGATAAAAAGTTAGGCTATGTACTTTCTGTTATGAACGCTTGAAATGTCACGACCTCTCCACAATATCGTAACCAAATATTCCAAGCGTTAAAAGGCTTTCGAGAAGACGATATCATGTTATGGAACATAATTATTTGTCGCACACCTACCGTGTGTGTTACGGTACGTGGGCCACAAATAAAGAGAGAAATGGCAAAAAAAGGCCAGTCTAAGGTGGTTGTTCCTAAGTATGAAAAAGCCGCTAAAATCATTTGGATCTTTTTAGATTCAGCTTTTCACCTTTCGGCCTAACACAGAGTAGGCACGTACTTTGCTCTCCAAACTTATATTTGCACATCTTCGCTCTAATAATATCACAACTAATTACACAAACATGATCAAAAGCATTTTCCAGAATTAAAAAAAAACCGAAGTCGACGCTTTTCACAACGCCTAATTCTCTTGAGTAGGGGTTCTGTCCGCATTATTTATGGAACTTCTAGGAAAAATTCTCAACTCATACCCATCTACAGGATGATCCAGATTTAATGACGCGCCCCTAGCCTGATGACGTCACACATCACACGCCACGCTGCGTTGAGGACCCTCGTTTTATTTTATTGCTGACTGGGGAACATCCCTGAGCTACGCGCACCTACAATACGCCTACAGACGTACTACATATTAACACTTTTACGACTGCCCATTATTGTTATGACTTGCGTTGTTTACGCGTTGATAAGCGAAAACAAAAGATGGGCCAATGTGTGCCTGCACAACTACCAGTGACTACTCGTACCATTACTCGATGTTATGTTTTGTCTTCACAGGTTCTTTGTGCAGTTACATGCCTCAGGAAAAGCTGTACCTATTTTATTTACAATTCATCTTTAGAAACCTGGTTATTTTATGGTTAATCAGTCTCTTTGTTTCTATTAGTGTGTGATTAAATGAAATATTTTGAACTTAGTTGAACTTAGTTGAATGTTGAATTTAGTTGTGTAAATTTGGGTCAGTTGAAATCATTGTGAACCTGAAAAAGACAGCTTAACGAACCTAAAATATAAAATAATTACGCCCTAATGAGCACCCATTCACGCGACAACGTGCTTACCAAACGATTTCCAAAATATTTATTTTATGAAAATATTAAATTGATTGATTGCAAGTATGATCATATTTCTGAATTTCGTACAAAACTCAAGTTGCTTCCCATACGTCTTCGCCGGAATGCTCATATCTTATTTCAGCTATACAGTATTCTGTTCAATCCTACAACCCCCTCTTATCTTAAAGAACGTTTCAAGTTCCTTCATGACACACATAATAGATACCTGAGGTCATCGGAAAACTTAAGACTAGAGATGCCGATGCATTCCACCAGCTTTTATGACAAATCTTTTACAGTTCAAGCAGTACGGTTATGGAATGCCTTACCCTTGTCGATAAGGCGTGCACGAACTTTGTCCACTTTTAAAATTCAGGTAAAAAAACACTTTCTCTCTCCCTAAACATCATCATTACTTATAGTTATATAGTTCTTGATCTTGTTTCATGTTTATGGCATATACATATATATATATATATATATATATATATATTTATACATATATATATATATATATATATATATATATATATGTATGTATGTATGATACATGTTATGTATAGTATATAATTTATGTATTATATATATTTATTGTACATGTAACTGTTGTGATACACCAATGACTACCTGCAGTATTGTCTCTCCTCCCCCTTTAATACATCCAAAGGACGTCTGTAAAAGATCGCTTTTAGCGATAAGACCGCCCATTGTGTCACCCCTTGTAAAATTTCAACATTTGTATCTGTAATTTTTATGGTGTACATAATAAAGAGTATTCTATTCTATTCTATTCTATTCTAAATTGAGTCATTTCCCAATAAACATTTAGGTCTGTAAAAGTAATGAATTAAAGTATTTCATGAGAATTCTTCTTCGTTACAAGTAGGTCAAAGAAATGTAGTCCCTTTGACTGGAAGCAAACTGAATAGTGCAAGTTTACAAAATAGTTGTACATTTTACTTCCAGTAAAATTATTCAGTTGGAATCCAACTGTTGGAGTAGGAAACGTTACAACTGCCGGGAGAACACGGCGCGGCATTCGCTGGCAGAGTGTGCCGCTTGGGAGGAGCCGCGCCGTGCCCTCGTCTCAGGAGTAGGCAGTGACCTGTCACTGCCAGCCGTGGTCGACTCCATGGCAGTGGGGAGTCCTGGGACGCGGTGGTATCCTTCTGCGAAACAGTCTTGTCGCAGAAGGAGGCTGCGGAAAGGGAGCGGAAGATCTCTTCCTCTCACCCTGCCCGCAGCAGGCGTCGGCGGAGGGCGGATAATGCCCTCTTCCAGACCTCCTAAATGGGTCCAGGGGCGACGGACTCGGGGACATCCGTCGCCCCCCACATAGCAGGACCCGAGGTGGCGGCGCGTAGTGTACCACGCGCCCCCCTATTGGATGCCGCGGGGGGGGTTTTACACCTCATTCACCCCGCGAGCGTGAGGTGGACTGCAATGGCGGGCCGGCACTAGCCCGGGATCGCGGAAGTCGCACTAGATCCCATGATCCCCGGTGCAAGTGTGGGAGGGGAACACCGGGGTGGTTTTTAGTCAGTAAGAGTCTGACAGACCCTGCCCCAGGGCGGAGGACATCCATGAGGATTTCCACCCCGGAACAAAAAAAAAAAGGAAACGTTACAAAAAAGTCAACGGATGCAACAAAGAATTATATATCTTACCAGTCCTAATGTTGGTATTTAGAATAAATTAGATACATTTATATTGTAGGTAGTAACTGTACGTAAGTATCGTAGGAGCGTCAAACGTCCCAAAAAATAAATTACACCTACTCGGATGAAGCATTAATTTCCCTTGCCCTAGATTGGTCTCAGACTGAGAAAAAATCCACACAGTAGAATCATCTGCTGATTCCCGCGCAACTTGTTGAAAAAACGTCCATTCCTGTGATCAAAGACGGTGGACTAATGGCACGTCATTAAACACTACTTCTATCTCTAAATCCAAGGTATTTGTGAAAGACCTCGTTTTGTGAAGTGCCTACATTAGCATCAGTAGAATTCTTATCTTTTAACACGTTATTAACTACTTCTGTTGTAAGTACTTAAGTGCTTTTATTTTAGTTATGTTAGGTGCTGACAAGACCAAATTGACCAAAATAGGCTTCTCTTAAGAAAAAAAAATGGAAAATCTGTATAGTTTGTGGTAGCGGAAAAAATATATGTTAATTTTGAACATATTTCCCAGAACTTGGTTGTTACCAAAACTCGTTTTGAAAAACGTACGTATTTTACGTTACGTATTTAATTAATAACAAGAACGTCTTATTTGAATGCAGAAGTTGGTTGTTTTTTTATTTTCGATTACTCAACTCAATTTTGAGTAAATAGGTAATTGCTTCATATTTTGCTTAATAAATTACAAGTGTTGTGTCATTGCGCTTCTCTTTCTTTTCTATGCAATTAGACAGTGACTGCGGTTTACGTGTGGTCAGCGTCTTTTGTTTTGTCGTATTTGTTATAAATAATATGCACGTAGGTACAGTGTTTTATATTGTTTAGAACGCTGTAAAGCTGATAACAGACGCTTTACTCGAGTGATTGTTTACTCAAGCGATCATTTTTGTTTCATTCCATGTTACCTCGCAAAAATCACATAGAAACGAACATTCATCTGATCATTTAATTTCATTTTACAATCATTCGAAGCGCGAGTGAAAGATGGCGAATGCCGAAATTGAACATCGTCTAATTGTTTCACTAATGAATTCGTTGCACACGACGGTGAACTGTGACTCAAAGAGTGAAGACTCTGTAAGTGAAAGATGTCGAATGAAAGACATAAATGAACAAAAAGTAAAGCTTGTGATAACAGCTTTAAAGCTCTTACAGACTGGGGCGATATCGCGATACCGCCTCAGTCTGCACGAGCGTTTATTGAGTTGAAGGACTAGACAAAAATACAATAAAATTACAAAACAGACCAAGAATCTGCTGCGTAGAAAAAACTGTGACACTACAATTAATTGTCAAGTACTTGAACCGTCTAACGTACTACAATAGCTAAGATACAACGTCGGCCAAGATAATCAGCCTCATTTTATAATAGCAATTTAACACGCGAAGAGCTAATAATGATTGTCTTATGAGTGAAACATCACAATTACCAGGAAAAAGCGTAAACCCTTTTAGCTTGTAATGTGTAACACATTACAAGCTAAAAGGGTTTTTCAACTTGAAACCTTTGTAGCCAATTAATGGCGAAGATTAAAGTATTTTATTGCCCTTAAAGATGTTTGGAAGGGTTTGTTTTGTTGAGCACAGAGCTGCGTAAAAGAGATTCTTTACAAAATATGTAATATTAGGTAGGTAACTAATTTATTTTTGCCCGCTATTTGTTGTGACTTTATATTTCTGTAGCTTGGATATTTTTATTGTTTGTTGGTGTCTTTAAAACCTTAAAGGCTCCTACATACTGGCGCGACTTGTCGCGCGACGCCACGCGACACAAAGACACCGCGTGTAGCGCTACAAGCGGTGCCTTTGTGTCGCGACGCGTCGCGCGACAAGTCGCGCCAGTATGTAGGAGCCTTAAACCACTGTAAAGTTTATGTTTTTTTTGCAAGGAATTAACTAATTAAGATTTTAGCTGGGTCAACAAATAATATTGGATGGAAAAGACTTAAATTATTTTCAAACGACACACAGATTACCTTATCTACCACAGATTTGTATCCTCCGTGCCCTTTTTATGGACGATGTAATTAATTATTGAATTACACTATAGGAATAGGTACCACCAATAAAGCTATCACCAGAAAATACTTTGAAACATTGACCAAATCAACAAAACATACCAACCCCTGTATGTAAGTAAACGTATGAATCTTCCTGTATACGTGAGAGGCTGGAAAACACCGATCTAAAATTCAATGGATTCTCATGACGTAGCAATAGCCATTAATAGTAATTAAAGATAAGGAAAACAATAAGGTTTATTGAATGTAAGGTAATGAACGTAAATCCACCATTAGGTATTATGTTTTCCCCCTTTTATAGCAATTTAAGATACGATGTTTCAACTGGATTGTTCCTGCTATTTTGGATCTCAAATTCCCGTTCCTACGTCACACGACCTACATATTTACGGAAAATATTAAGTAAGTCTAGGTTACCTACTGACGCAAACCCAATTAAAGTAGGTATTGCCAAGTAAGGAACAATAAACAAATGATGATCAACGATTTCTTATTTAACACCGTCAGTAATTGTCATTGTCTTCATTAACAATGCCAGTTTTTAATTAGACAAATTAATTGATTGAGAATTTTTATCTGCACGATATGTATGCTACATAATGTAATACACGCATACATAAATTCTCGCCTTCTTTCCATGGGGGTAGGCAAAACGCCACATGCTACCATCCTTACATACTCTTTTATTTTATATAATATTGTTACAATGTGCAAACAAAGAAGCAATTTGTTGTTTGCACATTGTAATAATATTACATAAAATAATTACTGCGAAAATTGTGTACATACAACACAAATTGTGTTTGTTAAATTGGGAACCACTTTCAGTATCTACACATAGATACGTACGTAGGTACTCGTACTACGTGATTATGATAACATTTTATTTCTAGTCATAATGTAGTTAATTCAACCGTTAAAAATACCGAAACAAGTTTTAGGGATTACCTAGTTAAGACGCTGACAACACCCAAACCGCGGTCACTGTCAAATTCCATAGAAAAGAAAGAGAAGCGCGATGACACAACGCTTGTAATTTATTGCAAAATATGAAGCAATTCTCTATTTACTCAAAATTGAGTTTAGTAATCGAAAATAAAAAACAACCAAGTTCTGCATTAAAATAAGACGTTCTTGTTATTAATTAAATACGTAACGTATGTTGATATTTAATGCAGATATTTTGGATTAGAACTCAAGGTAAGAGGTTAGTTTAACGTTAGTTTGTATCAAGATCTTTTTTTCAAAACGTGTTTTGGTAACAACCAAGTTCTGGGAAATATGTTCAAAATTAACATATATTTTTTCCGCTACCACAAACTATACAGATTTGGCAATTTTTTTTCTTAAGAGAAGCCTATTTTGGTTAATTGTGTCTTGTCAGCGCCTTAATAATAACCTGTTGAGGACCACGTAATAACATTGATTATGAATACACTAAAGGGTTGGAATTTATATGAATAACAGCTGACCCCACAGACACTGTTCTGTCCAAACAATAACTTTTAATAAATTCCCATAGAAAATTAATTTACAGATTTATCCCGAATTTTAAAATTTTTCCGACGTCTTTAAATTTTTCCATTTAAGAACCTCATTCGGACTATATCGAACATTTTAAACCAACGAACAGAATTGAATGTTATTATGTCCCGGAATTAACGCGCACCACCAAACACCCCAATTAGAATATTATGTTATACTCGTAGAATAATAGAATAGATACACTGAATTTTTATTGCATAATCAATCTATAATGTTCCTACTGCTGGGACACAGGCCTCCTCTCTGTGAGAGGGAGTGGGCCGTAATCCACCATGCGTGCCCAGTGCGGGTTGGTAGATGTCACATGTCTTTGATTTCTTTTTTTGATTTAGGACCTGCCGGTTTCCTCGCGATGTTTTCCTTCACCATTATGAGAGCAGTGGTGATGAACCAATTTACTTTGAACCTACGACCATATCAACCAACTTATAACTTAACAACTTACCAACCTTACAACTCGTAAGTCGCGGCCGTTATCAATTGGCCACTGTCCTGTAAACTTTTATTATTATGTAACTAATATAATATATATTAAATAAGTTATACTGATTGTAGGAGAAAATTGTGGTGACATTACAAATCTGCGCACGCACACAGTCGCACACGTCTAAGGGTCTGGCGTAGTGGGTACTTCGTCCATTTTGGTTTTTTTGACTGAACAGCGGAAGTGTGACTATAATTTAAGTAGTTTTAATTATTTTTGGGATAAAAAATATTTACAATATTAAAAATTACAGAAATCGATTCAGTAAACGATTCTGAACAAATTACTCTCATAATGTGCATTGTACAGTGTATAGAAGATACTGATGAAGACCACTAGAAAGTATCAACATTCGAATATCTAGGTTACAATGTTACAATGCTTGTTCAACAAAGAAAACAAGTAGGTACTTTCTACACATGATTTCGCCACAATCATAAACTGTTGTAACTCTACTTTCACGTTATCTTCACGTTTGTACCTATAAGGACACACCATAGTTAGCAATGTTTTTATAGAAGGTGTAAAAGAACTTTTAAGTGAAGAACGGTTACGCACTCCCAAAAGGAGGGTTACGTTTTTATAGTAGGTGTAAAAGAACTTTTGAGTGAAGAACGGTTACGCACTCCCAAAAGGAGGGTTACGTTTTTATAGTAGGTGTAAAAGGACTTTTGAGCGAAGAACGGTTACGCACTCCCAAAAGGAGGGTTACATTTTTATAGTAGGTGTAAAAGAACTTTTGAGTGAAGAACGGTTACGCACTCCCAAAAGGAGGGTTACGTTTTTATAGTAGGTGTAAAAGAACTTTTGAGCGAAGAACGGTTACGCACTCCAAAAAAGGAGGGTTACGTTTTTATAGTAGGTGTAAAAGAACTTTTAGGCGAAGAACGGTTACGCACTTCCAAAAGGAGGGTTACGTTTTTATAGTAGGTGTAAAAGAACTTTTGAGCGAAGAAAGGTTACGCACTCCCAAAAGGAGGGTTACGTTTTTATAGTAGGTGTAAAAGAACTTTTGAGCGAAGAACGGTTACGCACTCCCATAAGGAGGGTTACGTTTTTATAGTAGGTGTAAAAGAACTTTTGAGCGAAGAACGGTTACGCACTCCCAAAAGGAGGGTTACGTTTTTATAGTAGGTGTAAAAGAACTTTTGAGCGAAGAACGGTTACGCACTCCAAAAAAGGAGGGTTACGTTTTTATAGTAGGTGTAAAAGAACTTTTGAGGGAAGAACGGTTACGCACTACAAAAAAGGAGGGTTACGTTTTTCGAGTATATGTATGTATATTTCTTTGGCATGCTCTGTAGCCTTAAAGGCTTGATGGATTTTATCATATAAGGTATCATGAGATTCGTTTTAATTGTGTGAGTGACATAGGGTATAACATTTTAATATGGCACCTGAGAATCAAAAAGAGAGGGGAATAAAAAAATCTTTTGCGATTATAATAATATGGGTATCAAATAAAAGCTAGTAAATAACAAATTCCATATTTATATTCTAACACTTTTAAGACGCTGACAACACCTAAACCGCGGTCACTATCAGATTGCATAGAAAAGAAAGGGAAGAGCGATGACACAACGCTTGTAATTTATTGCAAAATCTGAAGCTATTATCTATTTACTCAAAATTGAGTTGAGTAATCGAAAATAAAAAAACATCCAAGTTCTGCATTCAAATAAGTCTAATATAATCAATAATAAGTCTTGTTATTAATTGAATACGTAACGTATAATATGTTGATATTTAATACAGATATTTTGGATTAGAACTCAAGGTAAGAGGTTAGTTTAACGTTAGTTTGTATCAAGATTTTTTTTTTCAAAACATGTTTTGGTAACAACCAAGTTATGGGAAATATTTTCAAAATTAACATACATTTTTTCCGCTACCACAAACTATACAGATTTGGCAAAAAAAAATCTTAAGATAAGCTTATTTTGGTCAATTAGGCCTTGTCAGCGCCTTAAGCTACTATTTTGGTCAATTAGGCCTTGTCAGCGCCTTAAGCTACTATTTTGACACATTCCTATCGTGCTAATCTTACTTTATCGTACAGCTTATTTACTTAGGATTAGCTACCGTATTGCCATGTGTCTTAAGATGTCATCATTCAGCCGAAAGACGAATGCGACGCTGGACATAGGCCTCCCCCAAGCACCACCACTTCGACCGGTTTTGTGCTTCCTGCATCCAGCGAATTCCTGCGGCCGTCACAAGGTCATCGGTCCACCTTGTAGGAGGCCTTCCAACGCTACGATGTTCATAAGATGTATTAAAAGTTAAAACAAGACGCGGACGAATTAGCGAGCAGAAGCACCAATAAAAAATTCACTCTACTGGCAATAACAAAATGATAAACCGGCAGCAGACGTTTGATTACACCTACTACTTGCATGGTTTGATGATACCAGACTGTTTATTTTCTATTTTAAAAGGAAGGTAAAAAGATAAAAACGTTGCCAAAACGAATAAGACACCATCAGGCCGACGATTACAGAAATATTTACCATTCATAACAATTCCAGGAGAGATCATAAAAAAACTAGACATAAAAAACAGTACAATACAACATCTCCAATATTTTTGTAAAATGGAAGTAAATATTTGTTTGGGATTACACGGAATCAGTGTTGTGCAAACAGTACTCGTTCAGGTGGCACTGAACGCCTGTATAAACCGTACGGGTATCACCGCACCGTGATACTGCTGACTGTACCTATCGTTTTTATAGCAAATCGATGCAGTTTGAAACGACGCAAACGTGTCGATGGTATTGCTAACGTTACATATTTGCTACGAGATTTTATTAGATACACATATCAGCGAAAATCGCTGAATTTAACGCGGTTAATGCTTCAGTTGTGTTTTTTTCTACATTTTCCACGTAAAATAGAATAATAGCGGGTTTAGTTAGCGCATAATATTTTCGATACATGCATTAAATCTCTAGTTTCTTAGAAAACCAGAATTATCTTGCTTAGTTGAGTTTTTCTCTATTTTCCACGTAAAATATAATAATAACGGGTTTAGTTAACTCACAATATTTTCGATACATGTATTTGAAATCTTGAGTTTCTTAGAAAAACAGAATTATCTTGCTTTAAAGTATCTCAGAATGACATTGACTTGAGGGACTGTTGAGGGATTGTGTAGTGACGTAAAGTGATGTCGGTTGTCAGAACTTGCTGGCATCATGTAAACATTTATGTTTACAAATGGAATTATTAAAGACTGATTTTCTTGAAACAAACAAATTAATCCAACGTTGTTAATACCTGAACCTGAACGGTGCCTTAGTATGGACTTTGATGAAAAATAATGAATGACTGAAATCTAATTCATGCTATGTAGAGTATCGTTCTAGACAGGCCTAAGTCTGTAAAGTTAGGAATTACTGACAAGTCAGTGAGGGCCACAATCAGAAACAAAGTTTCGACCCATTCTGGAGAATCGGTTTGATTCTCCAGAATGGGTTTATTCGAAATATTACCCTTTTTTATCTGTTTGACTTAAGAAACATTAATAAAGGAATACAACTTTAGTGTAGTTATTTGTAAGTTAACTTTGCAATGTATTTTTATTGGCGAGCCCGCGTCTGTATCTACTATGTCTTTCAAACTGATTGCTTAATGTAATGAGTCTATTTCGCTGTTATGACTACGCTGTTTCTATTCTTCTTTTATTTAAGGGTCAGGTAATCGCCGTTGACCTTGACCATACAATTACGCGTCGCGCTCACCGCCACCGTTCGGTTTCATAGGGAATATTTATTTTTAGTGTCAAAAATATGAATATATAAAAAAATCACGGATAAGATTATAGATAATAAAATAGTCTGTTCATACAAAAACAAAATATGTATGTAGTTTTTTTAAGCTTTGGGTAGACGTTACTGCCTGAATTTATTTATTGAAGTATTTAATATTACCTATACTAAATGATAAATGATTATTATTTCTGTAAGTAGGTATATAAAAACACTTTTACACGTCAATCAAATTTTTTAAATAAAGCTAGATGAGATCGGCGTTTCCTATCTGGCTACTTTGAGAAGAAAGGCCGAAACAAACTCAGAGGTCACAGTCTCTTTTAAAGTCCAGACATAATCTTGATCAGATAGGTTGGTGTCTGAAATGGTCCTTTTGAGGAAAGAACCATACAGATTGAGTGAACCTGTCCAGTCAGTACACGTATTTGTCAGTAATCGTGCAGCTCAACTCACTACAATACTTATGTACATAATATATTTACAGATAGAATTGATGTGTATGCGTTCTAGTTTAACATACATTTTTTGCATAACTTACTTGCATTAAATGAAGTCGTAATATATAAAATATATATATAAAATAATATATATATATTTAAAAGTCACTAAAATCATATATCTGCGCCTTAATAACAGTCATTAGTCTTGGGTCTACGGTCTAGCAGGGCTAATAAATAACGTATATATTTCACTTGAGTGTCGGCTGCCGTCTTAGCTTAGTAGCGAACATACGTAGGTACATTATACATTACATTATCGTTATCGCTCTTTTCGGTCGGTATAGCAACATCTTAGAAATTAATCAAAGGCATTCTAGATTCTAGTAGTTTACCTGTACAACAAAGATTATATAATATATGGATATAATGTCTCACACTGTCAAGGTATTCTTTGTTCCCGATTTCTGTCAATGTAGCACTTTACACCCTTTCATACAAAAAAATATTAATAGATACTTTCAGTACCTGTAAGGATTTTTATTATGATTTTATTTGATACCTTTTTGTAGGTCGTAATTCATTTCATTTCACATCAAAGAAATCCAGCGTAGGTGGTTTAATGTTTCTGATTTTAAATTCATGTTAACCTAGAAGACTACATTGAGAACAAAAATGTAAGCTTCAAATTCCTTCAGAAGGAAGATGAAATAATAATGAAAGGGGAAATAATACATATTCACGTGACACTGAATTATTTACGCTGTAAAACGTTTTATCTGTCTGAACGGTCTTTGAAGTTACGTCCAAATATCGAGACGGTAGATTGAGAGATTGTATCTAAACAACATCACCGATGGTGTTGCAGATACCTAAATATAAATGATGGCTGTTTTTTAACAGAAATATGTGCTATCGTCCGTTAGTCGCAGAAATTATAATACTGGCCGAAAAAATGTCTCTCCCCAAAGAGAGAACGAGCCACCACGCTAGCTCGTTGCAATTACTCAGCATAAAAACTGCTTTCAAGAGACTAAAGGCTCCCGCAGACAGGCACGACGCGACGGTGCGACGCGATTCTGGTAGAACAATTTCCATGAAGTTTTCATAGAAATTGTTCTACTAGAGTCGCGTCGCGCCTGTCTGCGGGAGCTTTAGAGGCAGGTAATAGGTAGGTGGTAGGTAACAATGACACCGAGGTACCTCTACCCTTATCAGGAGAACGTGTTGAGTAAACAGCCGGCGTGTCCCGCGCAGATTTTGATTAATTTCACACACCGCTCGACGGACCAGAGTAATCACTTTCCGGTGATGTAATTTTATTATATTCCGCTTTTTTAGCAGACGAATATCCGATAATGTTGGTTGGTTTACTGGCAAAAATGTTTGTAAAATGGTTTTCTGATTCCAAGCAATTAATCTTCTTCAGAGTTACTGAGAGTAATAACAACCTTTTTAAGATGTTCTTACTGGAAGAATTTCCATAGATCGATAATAATATATCGCTTTAGAAATTCGTCGTTATTTTAGAAAACTGTCAATTAAATCTAGATGTTTGGAAACCGTTCTCCTAAGACCGATACGCCATTGGACTGTTCGTCGGCAGGATGATTCATTTATTTCCGTTTCCCCAGCAGGGTCTTTCACCTATGAACATTTCGCCGACAGAACCTTTCATATGCGTCACTTTCGACGACTCGCCCTTGGTAGTAAATAAAATAGTATGTTGGCAGCTACAGCGAAGGATAATTTTAAGTAAAAAGTAGCAGCTTAATAATCAGTTGTTGGGTTAGGTTGTGACCATTACCGCCAGATCCCCTCTATTGTTGGTGACTCTCAGTTACCAAAACAAAAACTCGATGCCAGTTTAAATTAAAACAAAGCTAACAACTGATTATTAAGCTGCTACTTTACTTGCGGCGAGTACTTACAGGTACTCGTCGGGACCTACGGGTAAGTATAACTACGATGTATAAGTGACGTGAACCGATAATATTGACGTCGATTATTCACGACACGTCAATTTTACTCACACTCTTGTATGAGCAAAACCCTCTAAAAATTGATTCCGATAAAAGGCTCTTGCAGACAGGCGAGACGCGACAACGCGACGCGACACAAGTAGCACAACTTTATGAAAATTTCGTGGAAAGTGCCGCGCTGCCCGTCGCGCGCGCGATATCGCGCTAGTCTGCACGACCCTAAAGTACTACCTACGGAAAGGCTGCCGTAAAAAGCAAATTTTATAAAACGTTAATATTATAGTCGTAAAAACAAATTACAATAATCAATAGCAATCTCTAACCATACAATCATTTTAAATAAACACAGTCCTTTAGAGAAATGCCATTAAAATGCGCAGCAAGTTATACATTGCACCGATTACGCGCGCACACTGAACAACATTCCGTGGTATTGTTATAATAAACCGTTCACACACTCCACTTTCAATTAGTTTATCAAGGTCGCAGTTAAATTAAAACAGCAAATAATACTCTAACGTATTGTTTCCCAAGCCTTTCTTTTCCGTAAGAAGCGGAACCTTTAAACTTCGAGGTTATATGTAAGCTATTCCACTTAGTTCGAGCGTCGATTTCTCCGCTGAGACTTGGATTAGGGATTCGAGTTGGGTAGTTCATTAATCAAACGTTTTCCCCTTAAATTGCTCCGATTGTTCCCAATAGGGTTAGTCGGAGCAATTATTGCTAAAATCAAAGTTAACATGTATATCGCTACATGTTATGTTTGATGTTGTATTGTATAGAATCAAGTTTTTCTACCTGAACAGACAGGTGTGCTGCTGGGGAGTTTGTTGCGCCACTTCTTCTTCCCAGCTAAATCATTAAGTGGTGAAGTAATTTTGACAAAACGAAGTAATTTTGACGTTCGAAAAGTGCTGATTCTTAGCCTAGTGTGAATAAATGGCTTTTGGATTTGATTTTATTGTAAACTTTCCAGCTTTGCTGGTACGAGTAAGTCAAAAAAAATCTGTCTAGCCTTTTCCCAACTATATTGGGGTCGGCTTTCAGTCTAACCGGATGCACGTGAATACCAGTATTTTACATGGAACGACTGCTTATACGAGGGCGACACTGAAAGTTTTTAGAACTGGTCACTTGTAAACGATATAATAAAAAATAACTGTTTAAATTTTGAAAATGGAACTCTTTGCCAATATTATTGTGTATGTATTTTATTCTGAATTTGTAATTTTTTTATGATTTGGCGGCAAATTGAAAACTGACTGTGTCACGTCAGCTGGAATTTGGCATGTAATGAGTTTAAACGTAGCCGCACTAATCTCACCGATGATCTGCGCGAGGGACGGCCTTCTCCGGCGACGACTGAAGATAACATCAGTGTTGTGCGGCGTATGATTGAGACTGACAAAAGAGTGACTTATCAGCAGATTCGGACAAGCTTAGGCATCGGTATGAGTCAAGTGCACAAAATCCTCCATGAAAATTTAGCGGTCAGGAAGCTCTGACAGAGGCCCAAAAACTCCGTCGTGTTGATTGGTGTCGTGAAATGGTTCAAAGATTTAACGGAGGTGACTCAAATGCTGTGTTCGATATACTTACGGGTGACGGAAGCTGGATTTAATGTTATGATCCTGAAACTAAGAGACAGTCTGCTGTCTGGGTGTTTCCTTCCGAGGAGTTGCCAACTAAAGTGAAGAGAGGTCGAAGCGTAGGAAAAAAGATGGTGGCCTCGTTCTTCGGAAGGACAGGTCATAACGTAACAATTGTTTTAGAGGATCGAAAAACAGTTACTGCAGAGTGGTACACTGACAATTGTTTGCCACTTGTCTTGGAAAAAGTTCGGGAGAAACGACCTCGCAGTAGGATCCTCCTTCACCACGACAACGCCTCGTCGCACACCGCCAAGCAAACAATCGACTACTTGGCGACGTCAGACGTGGAATTACTGGGTCACCCGCCCTATAGCCCTGACCTCGCACCTTGCGATTTTTATTTATTTCCGAAAATAAAAGAAAAACTTCGAGGAGAACGTTTTATGGAAGGAAGCAGTAGCAGCGTTTTAAAATGCCGTCGAAGAGACCCTTAAGGACGAGTGGGTAAAGTGCTTTTCTCATTGGTTCCATCGGATGAAGCGATGTATTGATGTAAATGGACACTATTTTCAAAAGATATAATAAAACTAATGACTTGCTAGTTTGTTCAGTTTTTGATTTTCTAAGAACTTTCAGTGTCACCCTCGTATGCTCCACAACCCAGTTACTGGGTAAGACTGGTTGTCAGAGTTTTTGTGCTTCTGAAGACCTCTAACGACTGTCAATGATCCACGAATGACAGCCGGGACCAACCGTTGGTCACCCATCCACGGACCAACCCCCGGCAAGCGTAACTAAATCCTACGGTTTCTGTCCTACGTGACTAGCAACAGGATAGGTGTGCGTATTTATCCAAACAGAGTGAAAAATATTAGGCACGTATAAAATACTACTCTTTCCGTGAGCTGGTATTTTCGGGATTAAATGCGTAGGTACCTACATACGTACTATGCATTTCTAAAAAGTGTGTGTACTTTACCTATTCTATTGTTGCTAGTTTATAATATAACGATGCACTAGAAAAATATTTATAGGCATGATTTAGGTTTTTTAGAGGAAATCTCTAAAAGGTATCCGGCGTTGGTATTTCTGAGAAAATAATGGTAACACACAATGGAAGGCAGAGATATACTCTGTCTTAATCTAGCCACTGCTTCAACATACAACCTACAGAGGCGTTAACGAGCGCTGGGGCTTTGTCTCGCATAGGGTCGCAGCATTATGCTGAGCGATGGCCGTTTTGCGTGGATATTATGCCCCAACTTGTTCTTTTTTGTACATGTGTTCTTTCTTTGCGTCATGTTTACCGCAATTAAACGTATTTTCTTTCTTTCATGCTATATATGTATTTAAAGTCAGAGAAGTGAATTGTTAAACAAATTGACTACCAACTTAAATGGTCTGTATATTCAAATTGCAACTGTAATTCTTTAACAGGTGTATGATATGACTATAACACGGCAAATTGACAAAGTGTTAATTTGCTTAACGATAAATATCTAAGACAAACTTACCAATAGGAAACGATATAAAAAGAAAACTAATATGAAAATGGCCCAAAAACTACTGTAGCAGCCCTGTAATCACGTCATAATTGAACTAAGTGCAAATAAGTACTCAAACAACGATATCAGTATGATTATTCACACATTCACATTATTCACACAGGCCGTTTGTTAGTGTTGTCAATCCGGAGCGAGGTAGAAATAAATAATGGACGAACGCCCCTACGTGCCGTGGCGTTGTTTCAATTTGTTTACCAACACGTTGGAGGCACGTCCGCCCGGCAATGCTCCACGGTAATACGGCTCATGTATATGTAGCTTTATAAAAATACAATAACGAATTACGTGAGCGTCAGTCATCTTACAGTCTTATTGGTATTAATTACATCGTTTATTGAAACAAATATTATACATACCTTCATAATAGTTTAGTTTTTGTATACCGTAAACTGGAAAAGGTTCATTGAACTACTTTATTCATCATTCGTTATCATCCACACCCGACTTCACCCACTGCTGGACACATTCTCGAACAAATTACTTAATTGACATTAGGGACTGCCAAACTGATGCAGTGTTTAACAGAAGAGTAAAAGAACAAAATCTTTCCACTTCATCATAGTTCCATATTATGTATTCATTATTTTGTACTACTCGTACATTACAATTATGTATATTTTAGGGATATTTATGTATATAATATGTAAGTATATTTTCTTAATGTGTGTGTTTATATTTAAAATAGTGAATAGTTTTTGACGAACGCGTTCATAAATCGATGAACGCCGGCTGCACGCACGAAAAAGTGTCACGTTCCGCCTGAGCCGAGCGTGCAAGCGAGAGCGCGGAAGTAGCGATAGAGAGGCATGATCGGCCTAAGCGTTCGGCTTGTGACGCATCTCTCTCTATCGTTATCACGTAAAATTATCGCCCGTAAACCGACTTTACAGACAACCAATTTTTTTTTAATGTATTTTGTTTTCTCTTCTACTCTTACACACGGTGTCTACACCTCTTTATCTACTTTCCTATCGCATGTATGCTGGAAGAGATTTTTTTAGAAATAAGCATCACCTTTGTGCGTATTTTTCTGTCCCTTTCTTCTTGTCTGTTTATATGTGTGTACATAAAATTGTTAAATGAGTAATTAATACACTTTTACCACAGGATCAAAACTGAAAAGGTGAAAAAAAAGGTCAGCTGTTTCATACATTTTGTCAATAAACATAAACACAAATGTCCAGGAACAGCAGATTTTTTTTCGCGATTTCAGGGTTGATCCCAAAGTAGAAGCTGTGATAATGATAAGTATATAATCGCCACTTTTCAAGTTGAGTGTAAACAAAAACTAAGGTTGTATACATCATTATTTTTTAACTAGTCTGGAATAATTGTTTTTCTCTACTATTATCCCTTCCAAAGTGAAAGCAAGATTAAACAAGTTCTTTACAATTGATGGCAGTACAATACTCCCATCATGTTTGGTGGTAAAAGGAAAATATCTCCCAAGGAATAAACTGTCTATTTTCTATAACAATGTTACAAGTTAAGCCTTCGATGCGTCACTCGACGTCAAGATACATTTGGACGAGCCGCCTGTTTCAGTCTTAAAAGACTACAAGGGTCGATCGAAGGGGTGATCGATTCACCTATATAAAAAGCCTAAAGTTCGAATAATTCAAAGTCAAGTTCAGAGAAGTATCGCAAATGGTTTAGATAACATTAAAGTACATAATGAACCTCCCGGAACCACAGGAACCATTATGTGCTTCAATAAAGCAAATTTATCTACGCAAAGATCCAAATATTTAAACATTTTGGTCAGCCAGCCTTCCAAAGCGTGGATAACAAAACTGGGATAACTTATCGGTATTTGCAAAAAATGTATTCTGGTTATTTGATACGAAACTGAAGGCCGTGTGGCCCTTATTTGTTTTGATATGACTGAACATGAAAAGTATCGCTTATTATATATTGTTTACTACATTTATAACCACCTCACGTCTATTCGTGGGATGAGAAATAAGGCAGGTGTGTATCTTATTTCGGACCACGATGTAACTACTTAAGGTCTTTTATAAGATGCCATGGCTGAAGAACATGACACCAGCGGCACTGACAAAGTGCCGCTGGTTTAGTTATGGCTAGACTTGCTGAACTCAATGTAAATGGAAAAATGTTAGGTGGATAGGCTAAAGGAAGACGGATGCCATTTTCTCCAGCCTTAGCTTATCTCTTGTAGCTTACAAATTATACACACACTACACACTACACACTTCCTCTCTCGTCATTAAATAACATAGTTCCTTGCTCTTGTTTCATGTTTAATATTGTATATGTACTTATATATATATATATATATATATGTAGTTAAGTATATTTATTGTGTTTAAGTGTATTTATTGTATATAGAATTGGTACACCACTGACTACCTGCAGTATTGTCTCTCCTTCTCCCTTTAATCCATCCGAAGGTTGTCTGTAAAGGATCGCTTTTAGCGATAAAACCGGCCAAGTGCGTGTCGGACCACGCAGAATGAAGGGTTCCGTAGTTGGGATGAATTTATCCCAAAAACAAACTTAACTTTTTAGTTGAAAATCATGTTCTCCCATACATCAATATACGTCACGGTCAATTCTCCAACAGACATAAAAAAAAAATGTTTATTGGAAAATCAAGTACCTATAGGTATAAACAACATTTTTTTGATTAGATCCTACTTTTAGGCAGATAGTGCCAGAATGTAAGTTGGTCGACTATTATTCGTTAATTTGTAAAGCTTACTTAGCTGTGATAGTTTTCCTTTTAATTTCGTTATATGTACTACTGCCATGAATATTTTCACATATCAAAAACAACCATTTAGCTGGCTGGGGACACACACTTGAATTCAATTTCACCCTGTTTAAGACATTATCAATAACAATTTACAATTATTTATGTACCTATTCTTAATCTGAAATTATATTAAACTTTCTCTCTCTCCAACTCTGTAACTGACATATGTAGGTATAACTTTGACATCAATTAATTAATTTGTTCCATTAAAATCCTAATTCATGGGTCTTATTTGTTGTTGCTGTCTTTTTTTGTGGTGATGTCGGAATAAATCCTGCCGACTGGGAGCTTTACTGGAATGCGCTGCGTAAACCGTACGAGGTACATAAAATTTATGTTCTACGGCGTTGTACCTACGGTATTGTACCCTCTAAGGATGTCCAACAGTAAACATTTCTGAAAGATAATTCAGAATTTGAAAATAATGTCATTGTCATTTTCGAAGCTAATTTAACCTGCGTATTAATCCTTATCCAAAAATATATATTATTTAAATTAGGCATTTAATTTAAATTGAAATATAACTTTACATCATATCATTTAAATAAATACTTTAAAAGATATCACAGATTAAACATTACGCGTAACAAAATAATTATGGTTAATAATTATGGCTATGAGGTACGCGATCGCTTTCGTTTCCATTTAATCCCGGTAGTACGTTCTCGTGGGATATTTTCCGACATCCACGCGGGCGAAGCCGCGGGCAATAGTTAGTTAGGTATAAATATTGTTTTACTCAAAGCAACTATACTACTGAGTACTAAGCCTGTTGCTTAGTAGATATACCACGGCAAAATTAAGAGATATTCGCAAGACTAGCAGTATCGACGTTAAAACGTGTTTTTCGAGGCACGGACGGGGTTCAATATGTCAAGAACGATAGACTTTCGGACTGACTGAGGAAAATGTAGCTTAACTCCGGTGTTCAATCGATCGACGCGGCTACTATTTGGCCAAGTTGCGCTCATGCGATGCCACAGCTTCTGTAACGTACAATTTGAACACTGCGTCAACAACCAAAGATTTTTTAACAGCTGATTTTAAATACACAACATAACATCTCGCCTTGTTTCCCCGAAGGGTTGGGAAGAGGTGTACCTGCAGTACGCCCACATTTCGCCAGTTATGTTTAAGCCCCATGTAATAGGGCGCGAGCCTATTGCCATCAACCGGGCACAAATCCAGACTCCGGGCTGCTACTGAGAAATTCCAGATTTGCCCGACCCGGGAATCGAACCAGGACCTCATGCTCAGCAGTAACGCTTGCGACCACTGGACCAACGAGGCAGATTTTACATACTCACTAGTGATTTCAAAGAATATTTGGTTCTTGCAAGTGCCAAATTTCCTCATACGTCGTCGTGACGAAATTTGACAGCATAAGATTTCGCCACACGAAAAATAAAACTGATAGAATCTTATTACAAATCCTTTAACAAGCTAGCGACTAGACCCGATTTCGCTTGCCTTCTATGTTAGAGGGTTTGATTTCCGCACTTAGTCCTTCAGGTGGACCATTGTGCGTGGGCCATGGCGGCCGTTTAGTGGTTATTCCAACCAGCCCACCTCCCACCAGAAGTTGATCACATCTCCTGGTCTGTTTAGAATCTATGTGTAGGATCTGGGTGCCCCGAGGGTTTCTGTTCTAATCTGGGTGACATCTGTGCATTCAAAGAGCACATGCGCAACGGTTTTCTCTGCCTCCATGCAAGCCCTGCACAGAGGGCTGTCCGTTATGCCTATTGTGTGGTTCTCTTGCCTTTATACACATCAGAAATTCTCCCAATGATGGTGAAAACCTAAGGATGGCGAAGTCCTAAACGAATATACAGACAAGCGAGTTTCTTTGACTATTTAGAGATTGTACCTACATAGCCCAGTGTCTAGTAAGTCTTTGTTTATAAACAAATGCAATGACATATCCATAAATTATGTTTAAAAGCCTAACTTGAGCTCGAGAATTTGGCATCGTAATGGAAACATTCCTTGTCCCATCTCTTGACGGCCACAAGATTTAACAACCTTCAAGCTTACATGGTATTGTCATTAATTGAGCATAATGGTTCTACATACTTATTTACCATTTTAATTTTCGCTAAAAACCCAGTAAAAATTACTTCCGGCATCCTAATCAAATCGATTTTTATTTGGATTTGTTTGAATTCCTAATAAAAATATGAGACCGGAAAAATGTAATTTTTTCTATTACAAAATTCTTACAGGCAACCCGGAATAGTGAAATGCGGCAATAAATTGTGTAAGGCTTGCCTTTCTCATGGGTATTTGGGACTGGGGCGGTCAGTGACGAAATTGTGGATGAACAGTAAACATTGGCAATGGGTCTTAAAACAGGATTCCTCTACGCTTACCTTTCTGCTGGGGAGTTTTTTGCGCCACTTCTTTCCAGCTAAAGCGCTAGAAAGTGGTGAAGGCGCGTTTTGGGAGACTGTCTTATGTAATTTTGACGTTCGAAAAGTGCTGATTCTCAGCCTAGTTTGGATAAATTACTTTTGATTTTGATCTTATTAAGATTTATTATTATTATTATTATTAATAATAATAATAAATATTTATTCAGTATTACAATGGGTAAAATTTTAACATAAAATCTGCGAAATAATTTACAAATGTATTATGATGTTAGATGTACTAGAACATGGCACAATATGTTTTTTCTTCTAAAAGTCTAAAAATCGAAAGTCTTCTGATTTTACGAAGTTGCCTAACTTAATCATGCAGGCAGCCCTTTGCAAGAACCAGACGTGAAACGTATATCAATGAGTCCGTGAAAGATCCATACCCAACGTTTACACGTCAATCATATTTTTAAAATAAAGCTAGATGAGGTCGGCATTTCCTATCTGACTACTCTGAGAAGAAAGGCCGAAACAAACTCAGAGGTCACACTCTCCTTTAAAGTCCAGACATAATCTTTGTCAGATCATGTGAAGGCCATGTAGATTGGTGTCTGAAATGGTCCTTTTGAGGAAAGAACCACACAGATTGAGTGGACCTGTCCAGTCAGTGCAGGCATTTGTCAGTAATCGTGCAGCTCAACTCGTGCTATTAAAAACGCTTTTATCTTTTACATAATATATAATCACACAATAGGATTACCTTTGTAAAAGCCCTAACAAATAGGAATTATAGAATCGCGAAGAAAAATGGAATCGGAACAGAATGCTTTATAGGCGGTCTATTGTCTAAAATTCCTTTGCTAATCTTAAAGGCGGAACAAATCGACTGTCTTATGACTGTGTCTTACTTGAATTTTCTTTCAGGAATTTCCCGATATCTTTTAACCCCTGTCTACAGTTGATTACATCTAAGCTGAAATTGCGCCCCGCCAGCAATTCGTGGTACCTATTACATTTGGCCCCTATCACCTTTCACGTTTATTAGCAAACAGAAGGTGTTCATTCGAGGATTACTTACAATCGTGGTTCAAATACAACATGTAGATTCAGAAAACAGCACCTTTTACAGATTTTCTTTCCTTTGCGAATCAAAAGCGATCCGAATTCAGGTAGGTATGTATTACGGTAAAGATACCCGTTCTTTACTTTCCTTACTTATCCAACAGATTTCACACTCGGTTGGTTGGATGTAAATTCACAATTTTATTTTATGTGTTCAATAGTCTGAAATAAGCCCGTATTACGATACAAGTCCCCGATCGTTTCGTTACCGTTTATCTTTACTGCGAGTAGGTACGTTGTACATTGGTAAGTACACGCAAACTTTCAATAACACTGAAAACAAACAGGTTTGTTCTACTTCAACTAAATTAGTATGCGGAATGGGAGAAATCTTACATAAGGCGCTGACAAGACCCAATTGACCAAAATAGGCGTCGTTTAAGAAAAAAAATTGCCAAATCTGTATAGTTTGTGGTAGCGGAAAAAAAATATGTTAGTTTTGAACATATTTCCCAGAACTTGGTTGTTACCAAAACACGTTTTGAAAACAAAATCTCGATACAAACTAACGTTAAACTAACCTCTTACTTTGAGTTCTAATCCAAAATATCTGTATCAAATATCAACATACGTTACATATTTAATTAATAACAAGAACGTCTTATTTGAATGCAGAACTTGGTTGTTTTTTATTTTCGATTACTCAACTCAATTTTGAGTAAATAGATAATTACTTCATATTTTGCAATAAATTACAAGCGTTGTGTCATCGCGCTTCTCTTTCTTTTCTATGGAATTTGACAGGGACCGCGGTTTAGGTGTTGTCAGCGTCTTAAGTTTTCATATAAAGTCTGTTTGAGACAGAGTTAACTGCATATTCGAATTGTTATTTTCGAGCTCCGTTATGGTACAAGATTATTATTATCTATAGAATCAGAGATATTGTATACCTACCTAAATAAATAAAGCCTTGAAATATCAATACTACTTGTTTAAATAGAACTGTATTTATAGAAAAACATGTACAATCGCTTAAACAAACATACATTCAATAGGTGACTCCTATCACTCATATATAAGGAAAATATGGGCAACAAACACAAACTTGTAACAGTTTACGTCGAACTACACAATCACACACACGTAGGTATGGATCATCTATACATATTATAAATTACAAGTGGCGTTTCGTCTGTTTGTGTGACCGCGTTTTTCTACTAAACTCCGCAACATTTTTTGAAGCGGTTTTCATCATCATTTAAAAAATTTATTTCGAAAGGTTTAACATAATCAGCCTATAATGTTCCCACTGCTGGGACACAGGCCTCCTCACTGTGCGTGGGAGTGGGCTGTAATCCACCATGCGGGCCCAGTGCGGGTTGGTAGATGTCACATGTCTTCAAATGTTTGGTTCTAGGACAAGCCGGTTTCCTCACGATATTTTCCTTCACCGTTTTTGGGAGCAGTGGTGATGAAATAATTTACACAAAGTAAAGCGCCTGTCCGGGTTCGAACCAACAAGTCGTAAGTCGCGGCCGCTATCACTGGGCCACTACTGCTATCTCTATCTGTATAATAAATATATTAAAATTACTTTTACAAGAAAAGTTGCTTTGAAGGATAAGATCAGAAATGAATCAGAATGAAGTCATCCGGAAGAGAACCGAAGTTACCGACATAGCCTGCAGAGTAAGCAAGCTGAAGTGACAGTGAGCTGGCCATGTTTGTCGAAGGACCGATGGTCGGTGGAGCAGACGAGTCCTGGAGTGGAGACCGCGTATCGGCAAGCGTAGCGTGGGACGACCCCCAGCTAGATGGCCCGACGACCTTAAACAGGTGGCTGGGACAGGCTAGATGCGGAAGGCGGAGGACAGTGTGTTTTGGCGCAGCCTGGGGATAGCCTATGTCCAGAGAGAAATCTCGATGTTTTATGAAGTCGTAAAAAACATGCGAAGCAATGGCGGGTCGCTAGTAGGGGTATTAGTGTTGTAACTACACATTATCTTAAACGATAAAAGTAATTGACACGAAACAATGTAAATAACTAAAACAATATTCAAGTTGTAGCATATATTTTGTAGCTATGAGTATCATTCCCATGTTGGTGTCTATAAAATTTGCTTATAAATTGGGTTCAGAAATGGAAAGATGTCATCGGGCCTAATTTAATGCCGTATTCAAATACGAAGGCGGCATAAAAGAATCCCAAATAAGGTGATTCTTGGGCTACCTACCGATAATAATATTATTATGATTATTAAAATCAAATTTCCATGCAGCTTTTTTTTGGTTATCAAATCAGTACTTAGAGTGATTAAGGCGGATATTTCTTGAAAACGGTCGAAAAGGTGTTTTTTAAAGCAGTGTAGCTCTTAAACAACAAATAATTTTGGAAAAAAAAATAGGATATTTTCAAGTTCTTTTTGCGTACAGTGATGGAACTCAAAACAAAATTAAACATACTTTAATACTTCAAAACAATCATGAAAAACACCTCATAATTATCTTTAAAAGCATTTTATCTCTTCATTAACAATTATAATTATAATTAAAACTATATCATAAAATTTCGAATGCCAATCTGCATCCAGTGATGGATTATTTATTATTAAATTGTTAATATTTAATTTTATACGATTTTATTTGCATTTTTCGACAAGCGTTGTGTCATCGCGCTTCCCTTTCTTTTCTATCCAGTCTAACAGTGACCGCGGTTTACGTGTTGTCAGCGTCATAAACAAAGATTTGATTGATGTGGCAAATAGTTCATCTTTTAACTTTAGGAGGGTGGGTGTTCAATTAGTGTCAATACTTTTCATCGCAACGTTAACAAAATATGTTCGTTAACTGTTAACAAAATTACACTTCAAACTAATAGGCTGTCCATCTACCTACCGTAAAGTTAAAACTAAACATTTTACAATTTAAATTAAAGTTTACCCGCAGAGTCTATATCGCTGTCAAGCAAACAAACCGCTCAGATAAGTTATCGGTTCCTATTGAAGAACGCTTACTATGCAGTAATACACACATCGTTGTAATGATAAATGACTTTGTTTCTGTAAGTAGGTTTATAAAAACTAGATGAGGTCGGCTTTTCTTATCCGACTACTCTAAGAAAAAAAGCCGAAATAAACTCAGTGGTCACTGATTTTTTAAAGCACAGATATAATCTTGGTCAGATCATGTGAAGAACATGTAGATTTGTGTCTAAAATAGTCTTTTGAGGAAAGAACCACACAGATTTGAGTGGAGCGACGATATATATGCAATTATGTTGAGCAGTGCAGTGGTGGCCTAGTGGCAACGGCCGCGGGTTGTAAGTTCGAACCCAGACAGGCGGTTTACTTTGTGTAAATTATTTCATCACCACATGAGAAAACCGCCATGTCCAAAAAAACCAAAAATTTTAAGACCTTAAGTCTTCAAATTTTTGGTTTTCACATCTACCAACCCGCACTGGGCCTGCGTAGTGGATTACGGTCCACTCCCTCTCGCCGAGAGGAGGCCTGTGTCCCAGCAGTGGGAACATTATAGGCTAATTATGCTACACAGATTTACAGTAAAAAGTTAACGTATTTATTTGGAAACGCAATAATTATTTCATTTTGTAAAAGGTAAAGCTTAAAATTCTAAAGCTCGAAAATGCAATTTCCGGCTGCATGAGCTTTAAAATGAACGTGACAGTTACGTTGTAATATTTTCATCGTGAACGTGTAGAGTGTATTTTGTATATCGGACACGGCTCCCATCTCCCAAATGACTAATTAAAAACAAATTGTTGCAGAGCATACAAAGCTTGCGATTTTCATCGTTAAAAATAATGGCTTCTGCGTACAAATTAACATGTAAGTTACTTTTTAATTGAACTGTTCTAAAGGCAACTTTAACATTTACTCGTATCTTTGGTAGATCTTTCTAAACTGAAGCTTTTATACCTCTTTGCGAGAAGCTACAAAAACTAGGCCTAACACCTAACGTAACATACGCAAACGCTCAAATCTCAATAGGTAGGTACGTTATTATTACACAAAAGTTTTGGCTAAATCACCAAAGCTAACAACA
The DNA here is from genome assembly GCA_905333075.3 of Atethmia centrago. NCBI lineage: Eukaryota > Metazoa > Arthropoda > Insecta > Lepidoptera > Noctuidae > Atethmia > Atethmia centrago. Next base: position 18,923,197 of record HG995374.1, on the reverse strand, counting down.
AATCCTTCAAAGTTTAATATTCCCATAAACGAACAGGTTCAACAGTATATAGTACGGAAATAATGGAGTTACGGAGCAAAGGGATCCCGGGTTAATACGAGTTCCATTGGTATCTTCATTTGCATAATCCAAAATGTTGGTGGAATACTAACATTCATTTTTATGATCTCGTGTAAAAGGAGACGGTAGGTAGGTTAGAGCGTTGCCCTGTACGAGACAACAATTTGATTTTGACGCGGGGATACACTCATGAATAATAAAATGAATTTTCTGATACATATTGAATTAATCTAGGAAATAAATAAAGAAAGTGTCACACGTTTTTGGGAAAAAACTGCTTTAGGACCGATTCTTTTACTTTTATAACTTTAATCTCTAGAATCAAATATTAAGACGCTGACAACACCTAAACCGCGGTCACTGTCTGTTTGCATAGAAAAGAAAGAGAAGCGCGATGACGCAACGCTTGTAATTTATTGCAAAATATGATGCAATTATCTATTTACTCAAAATTGAGTTGAGTAATCGAAAATAAAAAACAACCAAGTTCTGCATTCAAATAAGACGCTCTTGTTATTAATTAAATACGTAACGTATGTTGATATTTAATATAGATATTTTGGATTAGAACAAAAAGTAAGAGGTTAGTTTAACGTTAGTTTGTATCGAGATTTTTCTTTCAAAACGTGTTTTGGTAACAACCAATTTCTGGGAAATATGTTTAATATTAACATATATTTTTTCCGCTACCACAAACTATACAGATTCGCCAATTTTTTTTCTTAAGAGAAGCCTATTTTGGTCAATTGGGTCTTGTCAGCGCCTTAATAGAATTGTGGCGGTTTGACATAGGTACTATTTTTAAGACAAAATCTGTCAAACTGCGTGATTGAGTAAATAAGCCTTACTATTAAAATTAATGCGGTGACGTTATTGCTTAATTTGCGTTGGCCGTTTTGCGTGGATGTGACGCAAATTTTTCCCCAATTGTTATTTCGTGTTTGTGTTCTTTTTTATGGTTCTGTACCTCAAAAAGAAAAAAACGGAACCCTTTAGGACCACTTTGTTGTCCGTCCATCTGTCTTTCAAGACCCTTTATCTCGGGAACGCCTGGAGGTATCTAGTTGAAATTAAAACCATATGCTCAGCTCTACAGTCTCTTGAAGCTGTGAAAAAAATATCGTTAAAATATACCTATCATTGAAAAATCGTTGACCTAGAACTAAGAAATTAGGCAAGTACGTCGTCTTATACTACAGGTACAGGGAAACATCTGAAAACTATACATTTGTAATTAAATCATAAAAAATTCAATATGTCCGGTTTCGGACTGTGCAAACTTTTTTTTTTGTGGATGGGAAATCATCAAATAACTTCTCCCGCTCTGGGTGGAGCGGGAGGGTGTGTCAGACTCTTACTGACTAAAACCCACCCGTATTCTTTCTGTTGCCTGTGTTGCGGGGGCCTCGGTGACCCATTAGTACCTTCCCGCGACCCCGGCAGGCGGACTGGGCAAACTTAAAGGTTATAGTTAAAGTTTGCTCTATTCTATTAATAAAATAATTCTACATGTAGGGTCGGAACCCATCCCCCCTGAATGGCAGCCATTTTTGTGTTTTGATCGCCTTTTATGGAGAGTGCATACTAAAAGTACAGTAACTTTAAAATTTAAAGCTCAATTATCATTAAAAAAAAAAACTTTTAGCAACGAAAAAGTATTAACAATTGGTTAAATAACTCAAATAATGCCATTACATGCTGCATCATATTGAAATAACTGCTAAAAGATCAATTTTACGTTAAAAATAACATCGTTTTTTTTTGTTAATCATGGTTATTACAAAATTCACCCGGGGAACTACCTTTTTATCTACTCGTTTAACAAGTGTTTAGTTCACCTAAATAATGATACTAAAAAAATGATTCTATGACTAATGGTTTAAGAGATATTGTTGTTGGAACATAGGCTTGCGTAGGTAGTGAGTTCATAACGATTTGGTTTTTCTGTAGATATTTACAGTCACCACAGATCAATGATAAAGAAATAACAAGTATTAATTACTAGGTATTTATTATTTACAACACACAAGAAATTATAAAAGTTATTCAAAATGCCCCCCGCCATTTTGAAGGCACGCAGTAGCTCGGATCGCCACCTGCTGTATTGACCGTCTTAACTGGCTCGGATCACCCTTAATTTCTGCTGTAGCAACGCGAATACGCTCCAGCAGCTCTTCCCTGGTGTTGGCTGGCTCAAAATAAACTTTTTGCTTCATCCAACCCCATAGATAAAAGTCTAGTGGCGTTAAGTCTGGTGAACGCGGTGGCCAGGCTACGGGACCGCCGCGACAATCCACTGTGAATGATGTTGGTCTAGGTAACTTCTAACTGCTCGGGCAAAGTGTGGTGGAGCTACGTCTAACTGTAGCCACATGCGTCGGCGATATGTCAGTGGCAACTCTGAAAAGGCTTACCAAAAAAAAAAAAAAAATGATAGAATAGAGCAAACTACCACCCCTTGAAGTTTGTACAGTCGGAAACCGGACATATTGTATATATAGTCTTTATTTAAAGTACGTAATCAATCATCGAGGTTAAGCAACGGTATGCGCGGTCATAATATTGAATGGGTGACCAAACCCTTTTGTAGATTTTTTTAAACTTTTACTAATTTGTACAGAAGAGAACAACCTGAAAGCCGTATATTTTTAATTAAATCACAAAAAGAAACAGGGTCTTTATGCAAGGAACGGGGATCCAAATTTTGAAGTGAGTTAACCGTGTCATGTGGGGTATCGTATGAAAGGGCTTCATTGGCACAAGCTTAAACAGATTTTTAATTATTTTTGTCATGTACAGTTTTCGATTTATGACGAAGAATGAAAAAAAAACCTTGTCCCTTTTTTGTATGTATAGGTATCTAATAACTTCGGTGTATATAGTACCTAACAGTTTCCACTTTGATTAGGTTACCCAATTTAGGTATGAACTGTTAGTATACCAATAATATAAGTAATTATAGGTTTTGGAAACAGAATTTCGGGAAAAGCTCGGAAAAAACTGCGGGAATCGATTCCTGAACTATTTATAATGTGTATCTACCTACAAATGTCTGCGGAACCCTCGGTGGGCGAGTTCGACTCGCACTTGTACGGTTTTTTTTTTGTGATGTTTAAATATATGCAAATAAACGTATTTTCTTACTTTTCTTCTTGCTAATTTAAAAGCAGTGTAGATTTGAAGATAAAATGAGAAAGAAATAAAAATTAAACCACTCTACTACTTTATGAAAATGACGACACATTTTCAGAGCAAATCAAAAGTTATTTTACGAAATGAAAAGACAGTCACTGCATTTTATAACATTGCAGAACGCAAACTTGCAAAGTTTGCATGAAGTGTTATTTTACAATTTAAAACCACTCTCTCTCGGGTATGTTTCATATTTTCTAAAAGATCTGTCTTAGCAATTTCAGACATAGACTTGAAATATCGGTACTTAAAACACACCTACCAATAAACGGAAATTGAATAATAATAATACAACACACATTACTACCGACGTCATCATCTGCCTGCCTTTTCCCAACTATGTTGAGGTCAGCTTCCAGTCTAACCGGATGCAGCTGAATACCAGTATTTTACAAGGAGCGATTGCCTATCTGACCTCCACAACCCAGTTACTGGGTAACACGATACCCCTTGGTAAGACTGGTTGTCAGACTTTCGGGCTTCTGACTACCCGTAACGACTGTCAAAGATCTACAAATGACAGCCGGGACCAACGGCTTAACGTGCTTTCCGAGGCACGGAGGGGTCTTGGTGTGTAAAGATAGCGTAGCTTAACCTGATCGATCGATCCGTGCAGCTGGTATTACTTAGCCACAAGCCCCTTTACTACTGACGTACGAGTACTATAATGAGAATGCGATTACTATAGCAACAAGAACAAGGAATACGATGGTTATTCGCACGATATCGAATAACCGTTACTGTGTATCAAACTACAATGTGCTAGATATTGAATGGCACTGTTCACGTATAATATCATTTTATAGACTCCGTTACGCTAAGTGGAGGGCCTACGTATGCTTATAAAAATAAGTACCTGTTAGGGATTTGGCCGGTTTTAGAAGTTAACTGTATAGCTACACTTAGTACAAAATGTTGAGCGTCCCTTTTGTGTCTGGCAGCGGGGAAATATTTACACATTTTGGCCACGGGATTTAAACGGTATGAGTAGAAATATATGAAAATTTCGGCTTTGCGGGCTTTCGGTCATTATGTTGATCTGTAATGCTTGGTATTATTAAGTCATTATGTTTTTTTTTTAATTTTGTGTTTCACGAACTGTGTCCAAATAAACGTAATTCTTTCTTTCTGTCTTTCTTTCTTTCTTTTATTTAGAATATCCAACAAAGGATACACATATACAATATAAATCCCAATAATAAAAAGGTTCTTCCGTGTGCTCCTTTAATTACAGGAGACCACAGCAGGCACATACAACTAGGATAGAAATAAAATAGAGAAAATTAATGACGAAATTTGAAGAAACAAAATAATATTAACATAGCAAGATTAAGCATTTATATTACAATTGTTGACTATTGGAAGGAAGAAACATAGTTACATACTTAGTTATTATTAATATTTTTGTATTTTGAAATGGGGAAGGTTATGTCCAGGCTATAACGCTTTGACAATCCATTGTTAGCCTACAGTGTCTCGGGAGAGGGGCGAAATATCCTAGATTAGTTTTAGATCCTGAAACGTTCTTTCTTTCTTTATTGAACAGCAGATGGAGACGAAGAATTAATAACTAAAACAAAAGACTGCTCAGTAAGAATTATCATCGTTATTCAACGAAAATAGTATGAGGAATAACATAGAAATTTGAAGATTTCAGCCAAACAATGATAAAAAGTATTTGTTTAAAGAAAGTAATTCATGAGAAACGCCAAAATTACTATGCAAAAGAGGCGAATTTATGAATTAAACATAGTCGATTGGGAAATTTATTCATTTTAAGTGTCGTCACTCTCGTTGGAGGAGTTTATTTATTCGTACATTGGGAAATCGGTTAAAATGAGCAAAAAGAAACAGAAACAAACTGCGAACGTCTTGCAGCCTGACTATAATATTAAATGGCGCGTTGACTACTGACTAACATACGGCTTCTCCGCATAATCCCCAGAAGCTAGGGGAATAAGTGTAAATAAAACATTAATATTCCTAAGAAATAACACATACCAATTTTTTCCGAGAAAAACGTTACAATATTATTTTATGGGGCACTGAAAGCAAATGAGAACTCAGCGATAAATTCGACTCGAGAGTCCATGATAAGAGTCACAATTTGGGGAATTAACCAAATTTAAACTTATTAAAGCCACATTGGTTAGGTTAGGGGACATAAATCGAACCGAACGCTCTGGTCGGTCCACCCAAACCGTGTCCTAAATGGATTATATTTGGAGAGTAATTTAGAAAAATAGAAGCGAAAATCGTCGTATAAGTTGAACCTAGACATCACGTAACTACTGGAAGGTCGTAATGAAAATTCCTAGACAATATTATTTGGTAGATATTCCAACACTTTCACGAGTAACTATAGTAGGGATTAGCGGTCTCCATAGGCGGGGGCGGGGGCTTAGGATTATGGCCATTTCAAACTACGTGATCGGGTGTTTTTATTACGGTCCTCTGGCTATAAATGCTTTAGATAACTTTAAGAGACAGCAAAATTCAGACAAAGCGTTATGAACACAATTTATAGGCATTTTCTCGACTAATGTACAAGTAAATTCGTAATGAGCCTGTAGAATAAAGGCTCCCGCAGACTGCGGCGCCCGCGATATCGGTCTATTCTGCACGAGCCTTAAAACACGCAGCATCAGACAGAATTTTTAGTGCCTATTAGTAAAACAAAGTCTACAAAGTACGACTGTCGTAAAATATTCAAAGTAAGATCTTCGATTTAGATAATTTTTCTTCAAGACAGAATATTGAAAAGAAATACTTAATAAAGACATACTTAATAAGTGTATCCTAACTTAAAATTTTGTTATTTTTATTAATTAATTAGGGACAAAATGTCTATGTATATGTTAAAAACTTTAATAAAACATTATGTATTCATACAAAAAAATAAATATTAAAACATTTGTTTTATTCAGCGTTTTGGAATAAAAGGGCCCGCATTTTATGAGTTAAAAAAAAATCGTCAATTTCTTGCTTAGCTTAATAAGTCATGATGCGTGAGACGAATTTATTAACACTAAAACTATTTTGTTTATAGTAACTGTGAAGAGAAGGTAAATAAAACACAGTTAAGTAATAAGAAAAGCATAAAAACATGTTTAGTCTCGTGAATAAGATTTCAGAATTTAAAATACCCAAGAAACCATTTTCAGACATAATTTACTTCAATTCCCGACCTTAACAAAGTTTTTACATTTCTAGATCTCACAAATGTTCTTCATAGTTTAAGCAACTGAAATTCGAAACTCGATACATTTGACTTTCAAACGAAGGACTTTCAATAAAGTTATCCGACAACGGTAACAAGGGTTCAAGTTATCGTATTGCGAAACATTTTGAGTTTCACAATATGTGCGTTTAAATAAGGCTATGGCATTCGTGCATGATGTGAGACCATTTCACAGTTCGATAACCCGCTATGCTATATAGCTGGCTAGTGACGTAAAGTGCGATCGCCTGAGGCAGCACAGGAACTATGAAATTACTTTTTCATGACTATGTTGGGATGAAAATGTAAACGTTGGGGATGAGCACACAATCTTTTGTTATAAAGATATATTGCGGGCTGCAGGAAAGACTTGGTGAATGCAAGCGGAGCTCAGGTCTAGCGGAAACTCTATTCTTTTGACTAAGAATATATTTAGTACGACAAGACATTTTCTCATTCTGACTTTGATAAATAGAAGAACCTAAATTTAACGGAAGTTAAGCGCCGCGCGACACCGATTCGGAGTCAAACAATAGAAAATCAATTGTGCCTCATGCTGTCCTTGACCAATTAATTTAGTAAAATTAAAAGGGATTATGTATGTTTACTTCAGACGTCCCTTTCGTAATCCTTGGAAATGCGTCTTTGAAGATACATGCCTGACTGACATTGCACGCACATTTTGTTGAAAAGGTATTTTGGTCTTAGTATCATGTAGGCGAGACTATCAGCGTATGTCATTTTTATAAATTTTATGTGTGTGTGCTTATATAAATATAATACAAGTGACACAGTAACATGATCGTTATTTTAATAAAAAATAAAATGGAACACACCCGTAGGTTTGCTACGCAATTCCTCGCTCTATTTTTATTGTAGACGAAATGTGCGCAGATAACATAAAATTATTAGCGTTTAATTCTCGTAAATAGCACTCATATCCACATTTTTGAGTTTCTGGAATTCGTATGAATTTGTGCGTTATCGCTGAAACATTTTTCAAAATAGTTTTCAGACTAAGATTATGTCTGGACTTAGAATTGACCCCTTTTTTTTTGCTTGGGGTATCATCAAATAACTTCTCCCGCTCTGGGCGGAGCGGGAGGGTGTGTCAGACTCTTACTGACTAAAACTCACCCGTATTCGTCCCGTTGCCTGTGTCGCCAGGGGCCTCGGTAACCCTTTAGTACCCTCCCGCGACCCCGGCAGGCATCGGCCCTAGTGAACCCCTATTTTTTTTTTTTTTTGAGGGTGGGAAATCATCAAATAACTTCTCCCGCTCTGGGCGGAGCGGGAGGGTGTGTTAGACTCTTACTGACTAAAACCCACCCGTATTCCTTCCTGTTGCCTGTGTTGCGGGGGCCTCGGTGACCCATAAGTACCTTCCCGCGACCCCAGCAGGCATCGGCCCTAGTGGACCCCTACTTTGTGCTGACGACATCTCTTTGAGGCGCGCGTGGAATACGACGCGCCGTCGACCCGGGCCTGGTCCTTACCGGACGGTGAGCTACCCATTGCTCACCGTCCGCAAGCCCGCGCCTACGGTGGCCGGAAATCCGTCCGGGATTCCCGACGCCCTGGGCGTCTCCTGCGGCGGCTAGGGGCGAGAGGGCGCGAAACTTGCCTTTCCCTCAACCGTCCCGCCTCCTCCTTCGCGAGCATTACTGCTTCGCAGAAGGAGGTGACCATGCCCTCTCGCTCCGTACCATGGCCTGAACCAGGGCCGGACGCGAGAGGTCTCTGCCGCCGATCGCCTCCACGAGGACACGGCGGTGCTCTGCCCAAGCCGGGCAGACCTCCACCGTATGCTCCACCGTGTCCTCCGGGCGATCCACACAGTGGTGACACCCGGACGTTTCCTCCCGCCTTATCCGACACAGGAACCTCCCGAAGCTGCCGTGTCCGGTGAGGACCTGCGTCAGGCGGAAGGTGAGGACGCCGTGGCGCCTCTCCAGCCACTCCTCAAAGAGGGGACTTATCGCCGAAATCGTGGCGTGCCCAGCACTGGGTTGCGACAACCGTACTTTCCATGACGCCATGTAGTGGACCCCTACACTTGTGCTGACGACATCTCTTACCGGACGGTGAGCTAGAGTTTGTTTCGCCATTTGTTCTGAGGGGTAGTCAGATAGGAAATATCTACGCTATCTAGCTTTTTTTTTTAATATGACGATTAAAAGTGATTCTGGCATCCCATTTACAGAATAAACAATTTAATTTAATTTCAGCAAAAGAACTCTGATCAAAGAAAAACCTACTTACCAAAGAATAAAACAAAACTGGATGAAAACGTATGGATAGTATTATCTAAGGTCACATGCAAAATCTAATATTTCTGAAAATATTAGATTTTTAATGGAAAGTTCTTAATTTAAAATGAAGTGTGTGGGTTGACACATGAAAAAAAAATCTGAAGAAAAGTTGAAAGAAAACCAGGGACAGTCTCGTTTATAATATCAGGAAAAGAATAGTGGTGAATATAACAGTTTCTGATGAGTAATAAATTGGTTCCTATATTTTATTTAAATATTGGTCGTGCACTTGTACATACGTGTAACCCACTTCAGACATTATCTAGTATGGTATTGGCAACCTTGAAGTTGCGTTGTAATCGGATTGAATAACAATATGCTGTTTTTATTTTATATACAACTTAAAATTCATTTATTCTATGCCGTTAGGATTCTTGTGAAGGTCATATTCTGCTGCTCTTATGGAAAACTTTAGACGAAAATATCTTGTTGAGAAATATGTTTTTATTTAATTAATATCTATTTCAACTGCCTGAATTATGAAGGTATCAAAATATATCGCGAAACTATACTAAAATTAACTTGATATATTATTTAATTTTATAGCTGTTATGAACTAGCTTTTTTTTCGATAACGTGTGATTTTGACATTAAATTACACAAATAAATTCTGTTCTCGTAACATCGTTACACATCACAATACATATTATTAGTTCGTCCGTATTATATACATATACGAACTCACTAGTCACGAACGATACTCTTCGGATATTTATTCGACACGGTTGAATCAATATCGAATAATTTTTGCGCGAAACTTGGTAGGAGACAGGCAGTCTCTAACGTGTGGAGTTTTTAATTAAAGCGACTAGGTACATCTAAGTATTATTTCAAAATATTATTTCCTGTTTAATTATGATGTGTTTGTAAACCGCAGCATAGCTAAAACTATTATTTTGATAGCTAGGTAAGTACATTTTGTGGGAAAAAAACAAATTATAATAATTATTTATATAACCATCCAAAAATGCCTTTATGGTCACGTCTCCGCCATTTGTGGAGTTTGTTACCAACGTTATTATTAAAATGTTTTGTGTGGGAGGTTAAAGCTTAACTCTAAAACTATTATCTTGTTTTTCGTATTAAAACCACCTCCTCTGAATATTCAAATTAATGATGAAAAGGGTAAAATCCAACGCCAATTAGCTTTGAATGTTCGAAATCTAAGTTGGGTTGCCCACCTTCCGATAATCCCCTGTCGCGACAACCGAAGACCGATTCGTCGAGAAAGTTGTATCTTGTTCAGCGATTTTGCTTTCATGAACCTTGAGTGAAGATTATCGCGGTCGTATATCTTACTCGGCCTCGGCCTTCGGCCTAAGGGATTACTCAGGCCTGTCGAGGCACTTGGACGCTCTACCCGGTGTTCAAGTAGACATTGAGCATTGCAAGATGTCAATCAAAATCAGTCCTTAGCGACGTTACGGATATTAGCGTTCATAATACTACCTAAAAAGCTAAAAAGTTGAAGAAGATAAGTACTTTCGTCAGAAGTACAGTCAGCCTCAAAAATATGTGGACATCGGCAATGGGTATGTAATTATAACTACACATTGATACAATATTATGGAACAAAAATTGTAGACAATCAAATTAATTCTTGTTGATGTACCTACATGTTTCGAGGCTGTTTTGAGGTTGAAGTTGATAGGTATAGATGAATGAGTAGCTATGTGAGGTCAGTGGTTAACCTAACCACGTAATTTACATGAAAAGTATGCTAGATTTTAGATAGAACAAAGTGATTTTTAAAGACACGAACATCCGCGAAAGATTGACAACTACAGTAAATAAGAGCAATATTTCAATAAATATGTTAATGCAGTAACACGTCACTGCAATCTGGAGTCAACAGAGAACTGGACTTATGAATTATTAAATAATAAGTATTATCATAAGGCTACTGATTGAAAACACGAAGTCCTGATATATTTTTGAAAACACTTAGGCACCTAATAGTCTACTCGCACATCAGAATAAAATAGTAAGTATTATGTAAAAACCATGTAATCTGAATGAGGAAATAAACGTTGGTACAATATGTAGAATAATCGTAGGTTTAATTTAACCTATAGGTATAATATGTATAGTATACATACCTTTTCCTTGTTCAACACTTCCTGAACCAAATCTTGAAAAATACGATTACAAATTAATAATGAAAAATGCACAATAAATTACAAATAAAATATGTCTACTTTTTAAATTTAACACTACTAGCTTGGTTACGGTTGAAAGGAAGCTTGTAGTTTTAAGCCAATATGAAGTGAGTTGCCATGGTGACGAATCATCGTTCTCTGTTTAAATAAGAAGGTGCTTTCGTCCTACAGTGGAAATCTAGTTTTATTAAATTCGTCCGCGTGCAATTTCGTCCCCCGACCGTCCGCGTCGCATCCCATCGCTCGCCCGCGCTATTACTTCGTTTTAGCTTGACGTTCTTTCTGACTTTTTTCATTTTGCTCGGCTCCCAAGGGTCGTAGCGTGATCTTAAATAGCCGTGATTGTATAGCCCAATTCTTGAGAAAGGCTCAAGAATTGGGCTATAAAATGCAAAAAGAATCATTCAAATCCGACTGGCAGTTCCCGAGATCATCGCACATCATCTTTCGATTTACATGTAGTAGATTATTTGTATGTATCATTAATGGTTTTCGCAGCGCACGCTAAATAGTGACTTTTATAGGCAAATTTTTGATACCTTGGGTTACGTTATTGTAATTGTCGCAGGGATCCCTATTTAAAAAAAATACAGCCCCTCTCTCCCTTTTCTTCCTGATAATTTAGCTGTCGATTGGTGAAAAAATGGTTAAAATCGGTCGAGTAGTTTCGGAGTTTATTCGGTACAAACAAACAAACAAAAGAATCTTTCGTCTTTATAATGTTAGTAAAGATACTGTCCCACCACTTTCCAAAAGTCTTCCTAGGCTCTTGAATACAGGCTCGCGCAGACTGGGGCGATATCTCAGGCGCGATAGGCATCAATATGCCTATATTATGCCTGTCGCGCCCGTGATATCTAGTCTGCACGAGCCTTTAATGGTCTGGGCAGAAATAAAATTTAATTAAAACATTTATAAAAAAGATAACAAATGACATAAAAACCTACATCATTCAAACGGATGCTTACATGATGACGACATATCCACTTAGATACGTATTTTATCACGCATGATGCGACTTTGAAAAGGGTCATTCGACTCCTATTCGGATATTCCTCCTCAAAATGCGAACGTTTGATTCAGATTAACGAGCGTCGAATCCTTCCAACTCAGCAGAAATCCGTCGAACCTGCACACCCGTCCGCCATATTAATCCGTGAAAATAAATCCCGGCTTAATACGACCCATAAATACTGAACGTTTCTTAAATAAATCGGCAGAGTCTGGTATAACAGCAACCCTTACAACTTTCTGTTTAATTTTACGTCATACACAGTAACGTGGAAAGTCAGAATATTCTGAAAATATAATAAAATATATTGAAAATAAATACTCAATAAGGACTAAGCTATTGTAATATCTTCTAGTGTCTAGAGTTAAAGTTAAATAGAATTCAGTTTTTTTTTTAACAAAAAAGGAGCAGCCGAATTGTATGAGTCCAAAACTGTAATTTTATTGCTTTTTTAAGTCGTAAAGTGTGCGACGCGAATAATAATGCATATCACTGTGGGCTCCCCGAAACGAACAATTGCAATTGATCAATTGCCGACAATTTCTATTGTAGTAATATTGTCAATCGCTTCAATTGCACGTGGTAGACCACCAATTAGCACATAAAAGTGTATCAATCGCAAAAAATAGACAATTGCAATTTATCGTTTCAGAGACCCTTAATATATAACCTGCAAATCCGTCCGCCATATTAATCCGTGAAAATAAATCCCGACTTGATACGACCCATAACTACTGAAGGAAGAGTCTAATACAACAGTAACCCTTACAACTTTCTGTTTTACTTGTAACTTCTGTTTAACTTCGCGTTATACACGTTAACGTGGAAAGTCGAATAAAAATGTAAATTAAGTTAGGAGTTCTTTTGAGAAGTACCTGTCGGGGGTCCAATGTGGATCGTTACTAGGCCACGGTATGGGTGGCTTCAGCTAAAGGAGTTTTTATTATCACCGACAGGCATGCGAGTTGAAAAAGAGAGATAAATCTAAACTGGAGCGTGTATTTGTGCGTCACGTTATCTTGTTCGACACCATCAAAGTGTTGTTGTTCGAGTTTACGACACTGCACGACATGCGCGAGGGCAATGTGGCGCGATCCACACGAATTTATTAAAGTCAACACAAATTACCCGTGTTTATGGTTGAACATAATACATGCTACATTCTTCCATTACTCTGTATTCCAAGATTTTCCATGAACTATAAACTGGAACTACGTCGTCAACTCCTGAATGTTATTGATCTATTATTTCTTCATATATGTACTTACAAAGTTATCTTAGTTTTAGTTTTGAAACCCAAAGTTGTGCTAAAGTTTGCGAGTATTGCTATGCATCGATTAGCATAAAATAATCTCGGTATAATCTTAAGAAGGTATAACCCAATTAAAACGGTACCATTAAACGGAAGGAAACATTCAAACTTTTAATGATTTAATAATATTACGGACTCGCAATTAATTCTTTATATTTCTACCTTTGTCCTAATCAGAACGTAAAAAGAGGGGGAACTTTCTCAATCAAAGAGACTGGAGTCGCAATAAATTAACGTCAGTAGCAGAGTTCAAGCAAACTTAACGACTTAGAAATCAATTAATTTAGCCACTGCTGCATTGTGGTTATGTACCTATTATTACTGTTAATGGCTTTTAAAGATTTATGGAAATGTTACGTTACATTATTTTCTTCTTCAAAAGGCGAACAAGTTGATCAATTTTCTTTTGTGAGTTTGTTTACCTACCTACATGTAGGTAGGTATATTTGACCTTAATGTTCTAATATTTATCTTAGATCTAGGTAACTTGACTAGACTTCGACACTAACACGACACTGAGGAATTTCTACAAGAGAAAGATATTTTAACGACTTTAATTTGTGGTTTATTTTACCAATGTATATAATGTATTATGGATGTCCCAGATGGATTGATATATCTCAGCTATTTTAGATAACTGCTAGCTGTTTTACAAAACAGCTCAATTATGTAAAACACCTGAACGATGTTAAGCGATTTTCCATAATTACTACACGCAGAATTGCATAAACGTTTCATTTCATCCATCTGCGACATGGACATTGATACGACGCGTTATTAACTAATTAGTGATTGGTTGCGGTTACTAATCAGTGTTTTGTATGGATATTCAATAAAAATACTAGTGCAATGACATTTCGACTACTTATTGGTGAGTTGAGTTTGTATAAGATATACAAGAGAAAGATATACTAACAACTTTAATCGATAGTGTTGTGTTACCAATCTGCTCTCAACACTGAAAAGTAAAGGAGGCAGTTTTTGAAAGGCTAATTCAACACAAAAAATAGCTTACAGACTGTCAAACTGTAGATAACAAGGTAATTGCCTGACTGAAATACAGCAGCCAATCTAGCCACTTGACATGAGTTTGACAGTCTGTTAACTTTTTATATTGCTGAGCTTTTCATAAACTGGGAGATAGCCAATTAAAAGCTCAATTTTAAACAACGTAATTAAATAACGAAAGATAATTATTTTCTCTTGTAACTTCAGGTACCTACTACTAAAATTAAATAATTAGTAGGCATAGGTATACCTACTAATTATTCAGTTCATTCACTGATTTTTCTTACGTACCTAGCTACGTAATCAGTAAATGTTAAAATATGTTATATAGGTATAATTGGATTTTAGTTTTCATATTACGTAAATTTTTTTAAATGTATTTAAAAAACAGTTGTGCCCGGTTCATGGCAATAGGCTCGCCTCCTATTACATTACATGTGACTTAAAACATAACTGGCGAAATGTGGGTGTACTACAGGAACACGTCTGCCTAACCCTTCGGGGAAACAAGGCGTGATGTTATGTAAGTGTGTATATTTTTTTTTATTTATTATATTTTTTCTAATAAATTCAAAGCTCATTATTATGTTACAAAAAAATGGACTGTGAATGTTATACACAAACAATATTTTTATAACTCAGATAGAGATGATTTTGGAACAAAGGCTCCCGCAGACAGGCGCGACGAGACGGTGCGACGCGATTGTGGTAGAATAAATTTTCCATGTTTTCATAGAAATTCTACTAAAGTCGAATTATTTTTTCGCTGGAGTAATCAGACATGCGCTAGCTGTCACTTTGTGTAATAAAATGGTTACATTTATTGTAATGGTGATCGCTTAAAGATAAATGACAAATGATTTATTTTCTGTAAGTAGGTTTGTACAAACACTTGTGTGTTATGTTTTTTCTTCTAAAAGTCTAAAAATCGAAAGTCTTCTGATTTTACGAAGTTTCCTAACTTAATCATGCAGGCAGCCCTTTGCAAGAACCAGACGTGGAACGTATATCAATGAGTTCGTGAAAGATCCATAGCCAACGTTTACACGTCAATCATATTTTTAAAATAAAGCTAGATGAGGTCGGCGTTCTTATCTGACTACTCTGAGAAGAAAGGCCGAAACAAACTCAGAGGTCACAGTCTCCTTTAAAGTCCAGATATAATCTTGGTCAGATCATGTGAAGGCCATGTAGGTTGGTGTCTGAAATGGTCCTTTTGAGGAAAGAACCACACAGATTGAGTGGACCTGTCCAGTCACAAATCGATTAACGTAAGTGTAAAATAAATGTATAATAAATAAATAAGTGTAAATTCTAGAATACAATAAAAACAATAAATATGACCATTTTATTACACAAAGTGACAGCGGTCAGACTACTCCAGTGAATTAATAATGCGACTTTAGACTCGCGTCGCGCCTGTTTGTGGGAGCCTAAAGACTCTTACAAACAAGCGCGACACGAAACGCGACACAAAGGCACCGCTTGTAGTGCTACACGCGGTGCCTTTCTGTGGCGTCGCGTGACGCGCCTGTTTGAAGGAGCCTATAAACTGCACCTCAATAGCGTAACACAATTTGAATCACAATCCGAGAGTTTTGAAGCATATTGATAATAGTACAATCCATTGCTTCATAGGTTTAAAAAAAATCGTCTGCTCAACAACGTAAATAACGCAACGGTCGTGGGTGAACTGTCAAAATGAAACCAATTGCGATCAATTGTAATTTTATGTAACACGTAACGCGACGCGACGCGACACAAAGACACCGCGTGTAGCGCTACAAGCGGTGCCTTTGTGTCGCGACGCGTCACGAGACAAGTCGCGCCAGTATGTAGAAGCCTTAACGTTACGTCTTGTTTCCCCGAAGGGTTGGGCAGAGGTGTACCAGTAGTACACCCGCATTTTGCCAGTTATGTTTTTAAGACCCATGTAATAGGGGGTGAGGCTATTGCTATCAATTGTAAAATTCAATAACACGTTGCCCGACCCGGGATTCGAATCCAGGACCTCATGCTCAGCAGTAGCCCTTGCGACCACTAGACCGACGAGGCAGTCTGTGTGTCATGTTATGTGTGTTATGCAATTACCCTCTGTTCTGTACATGAACAATATCCGATGGTCAATCGTAATCTCGAATGTTCAATAGGGTCTTACACCCATTTTTGAAAAGTGTCTTAATTCAATTCTATAGTGCTAATATGCCCCAAAAAAAAATATCACAAAATTTTTATTCAATCGTAAAGTGCCATAAAAATACATTAAATTTTACATTTTCAAATTTCGCGCGTAGTTTGACGAAAACGCTGGACGCAGTGGACGCCATGTTGCTCTGTGGTCATGACGTCACTTGGCTATGTAAACAAATGCACTGATGTATTAACTATCAGTTGACAGTTGACACGTTTTAGTTTACACAGCGGCATGACGTAATAACATGGCGGCTACTATTTCATGGTGTTTTTTAACAGATTAGAAAAACTGAAAACGTTGAATTGAATTTTAAAATTTATTTTGTTATTTTATGAACTAAAAGTAACATTTTCCGACTCCTTTTTGCCTAAACTATCTCAATAATATATTTATAGATTTTTTCTCGTTTATAGTAAAATACCCTATTACAAAATCTTGTTAGCGTCTCGTCCTAGAAACGAATACAAAAGAAATACCGTAAATACTTATATATTCGAATTTCAAACACAGCCTCCATAATAATAAGTTCACGTTTCACTAGACACAAAAAGGTAAGGCAAGAAAGTCTAAGAAAGAAAAATCTTTTTAAAAGGAGCAAATTTTCTGTAGGCCGGGTAAAGAAATAATTATGACTGGGTTAATTACCGGGGTTTACTGTTCAAACAGCTGAGAGAAAAACGGTCTGGGAATAGATGGGCATTGTAATATTACCCTCTGGTTAGGTATACCAGACTAGCGCGAAACGGGCCGCGCCGGTTAGCCAGAAGCAAATAGCGTAATTACTCAAATTAATTACTTAAGGTCATTAGGTTTTTAGAGGATCAGTTAAATAGCATAAGCATAATCAGCCTATAATGTGCCCACTGCTAGGACACAGGCCTTCTCTATTTGAGAGGTTGCCATAATCAACCACGCGGGCCCAGTGGAAGTTGACGGATGTCACATGTCTTCGAATTTTTAGTTCTAGGATATGCCAGTTTTCTCAAGATGTATTCCTTCACCGTTCTGAGAGTATTTTACACAAAGTGCCAGGCTGGGTTCGCACAGCCAGGCGACTTAGGAGTTGTTGTAGGTCGTAGTGCCGAATCCCTACGACCTACAACTCGTAAGTCGTGGTAACAACTGGGCCACCTCTGCTCTTTAAGAGGACTACAGGACCTAAACAAGTTTTACAATGCCGAAAAGTACATGATCCACTGCAGTAAACAAATTCAGAAATATATATGATATTCTTCAGGATATATACTAGGTAGATAGTGTGTCCCATTCTTTTTTCTCACCGATTTATACAGGCTGGTCCACGAAACGGCGTCCAAAGAAAACATTAGAAGTTTCTCTCCAAGGACATCCCGTATAGTTGGTATAGCTGCCTGCCAGCCTGTATAGTTCCCGAGAAATCTGTACTTAAAGATAAAATAATATTTGTTGCTGGCCAATAATCGGTGACAAATGAAGTTCTCCTTGGGTACAGCGCAGACAACAGACTTTTTTTGTGAAGGAGACTCCGGCACATACCAATGTGATAGCATTTTATTAGCTCACAAGCTGTCATTAATCACTTCTTCGCACAAAAAGTCTGCCGTCTGCGCTGCACCTTATTGCCAGTAAGCTAGGGTGGTGTAGGGTGGTGAACTTGCGTGGGAGAAATCATAATTAGAACTAGGTACGAACATTTAGTTAGAGGTTCAATTGAATTTGTAGAATGTTTCTGATTTTTACCTATATATTTTGGTCCTTGGGAGTCTGTTAAAGCCACGGTTCCCTAGAAGAGCCGTGAACGCCATCTAGCGTCTGACATATACGAATGACGTCACTAAAACGTTATTTAAGAAAGTAAGTTGGTGTTTTTTCTAAGAGCCCGTTTTTTGACACCGTAAAGTCAAACCCCGTTGTCTAATGACAGCGGGGTTTGACTTTACTTGCTACATAACGGCCGCAGTGACGGCTGTCATGATTGACAGCCGTCACTGCGGCCGTTATGTAGCGGCCACCGCTCTTCTACGAAAACGTAGGTAGGTAAAGTTTCGCGTTTCGATTTCGGTCCATTGAACTACTAGAGGCGTCATCGGCAAACGATATTGGAAAGATTGGAAAAAAGTGCAATGGAATGTGAACGATTCAATGTTTTATGTAACTCTGTTCGTTTTGTGTATGACGAAGAAATTGAAATATCGAGAACAGATTTTTTACCCACGAACGCTAAAATACGTGTTGCAATTAAGCAGCCATTCGCTAAAAACAATCAATGAAGTTGTTGGTCAATGAAGTTGGTACATAAAAATCTCTTCTTTAAATTCAAGGAAAAAACTTTATGAATTCCAAATTATGTTCACATTAATTGCACCACGAATTAAGCATAAAAATATTTTAAAAGTTGCAATACACGAATTGGTAAAAATAAAAAGTTATTTTATTTTAAACCTTAAATATTGTTGAATTTTGTTTCATCATCTTCTCCTTAGCGTATCGATGGCAATCTAAATGGACTCGGCCCAGAATTCGGCTACGTGTTTGGCGCCATCAAAAGCGTCCATTAGTTTCTGTAACGTGCAGCCGACTGGACACGCAGGACATGATACTAAGTGTCCCATCGGTTGTGGAACAGCACCACATTTACTCTCCAAGTCGGAGTCGTCTATGAATCTCCAGTTCTTCGTTTTCCTTGCTTCGGTTCAACCAGGTCCGGAGTCTGTGTAAAGACTTGCAGGCTAGTCACGGCAACTCATGTCTTCAGCAGGTGGAACGAATGGTTTGGGTAAGGATGCACTGTCTAGCTTCAGTCTTTCTTTTGATCGCTAGCTAGTGTGTGGGACGAGACACTTTAAAAAACTGTTTCGACATTTCAGTCATTGTGGCGGAGACCATTTTGGCTCTTTCGCTGGAGCTTGCCACCGCTCTGCGAACTACTGGTGGCGCTATTCCCGCTAGTGGATACAGCAATGTTCCGAGGTCAGTTTTAGGTAACCAGTGATGATCTAACGTTTAATTAAAAGCTGTATCCACTAACTTTGCATGGGCGGATCAACTCCACACGGGGCACGCAAATTCACCCGCAGAAAATGATAGCGCCAGTCCAGTGGTCCGCATAACGTCACGCGAAGCACCCCACTTCGATGAGACTAGTCGCTGAATAAGACTGTTGCGAGTGTGCACCTTGTGTATTTTGTTTTATAAAACATTCAAACTGTACCACAGTATAGGTAAATAAGTAATGCACTCATTTGCAAGACTATGTTAACGTAAGTTTATATGCAGCAGCGCAAGCACAATAAAGGTAATCTAGGATTATGTCTAGTTGCACAATTATAATACTGGGTCACAGTTTTGTTATGTATGTATGTTTTATTTGCAAGTCAGTCTATATTTCAGTGAGAGATATTCCGAACATGACAGAGAGACATGACAGAGCAGTAAATCAGAATGTAAATGCATTTCTGATTTTCTTGTTTTCGCGTTCGCACTCGCTTTGTTTATTCTTATCATAGCTTTCAGCTTGACATGCTGATCTTTATACTGTTGGAAATGTTTCTTTATTTTATTATAGGGTTGAATGTCTGGATTTGTACCAATCATCATCTGCCTAGCCTTTTCCCAACTATGTAGGGGTCGGCTTCCAGTCTTACCGGATATAGCTGAATACCAGTATTTTACATGGAGCGACTGCCTATCTGACCTCCACAACCCAGTTACTGGGTAACACGATATCTCTTGGTAAGACTGGTTGTAAGACTTTCGAGCTTCTGACGACCCGTAACGACTGTCAAAGATCTACAATAGACAGCCGGGACCAACTTAACGTGCTTTCCGAGGCACGGAGGGGTCTTGTTATGTAAAGATGGTCACCCATTCACGGACCAACCGCGGCAAGAATAGCTTAACCTGATCGATCGACCCGTCCGGCTGTTATCACTTAGCCAAGCTTCTGGATTTCTACCAATACAATAACCAAAATATGAACTTTCGCGTCAGAGACATAATATTATTATGTTAGCGAAATACTTAGTTATATTTTCTATTACGTACGTTTTGCAAACTCTTACAGACATAGGCATGTAAAATAAGATTAAACAGGTAAGTAAATAGATAATTTGTTTTAACATTCATAACTGTCTGAATACAGTACTTACTTCTGCGCGAGACTTCGTCCATGAAATTTCTTGTTTTAACTTAAATATAACCTATGAGTTATGTATTACACTCAGCAATACTGTAGCTTCCCATTAGTGAATGAATTTGCGGAATCAGATCAGTAGTTCAGAAGATTAGCCCCTACGTACAAACTCACAAATTTTATCTCTTTACAATATTATAGTACAGATGCAGGTACAATGTACCAGACAAAGATAATTCAATTATCTTTTTTAAGATTCTTACACACACTTTCACCAATATTAAAACGACTTTCACAAACATCACACGGATTTTCCCACGTCACGAGTGTTGAGTACAAAGATAACGATTGTTTAGATTGAACACGTAAATTACCATCGTTTACGTCTCTCACACCTGAACACGGGTAATTAATCAAACGGCGGTCACGCCAGTGATTATTTGGCACTCAACTTAACCGTGTGGGACCGAGACTTGGGCCAATGAGACAGAGGTCCTTGTTTGTATTTAATTAGATTGTAGTGTCAAATTCATATTAATAGTAGTAGGTACAGACAGGGAAATTAATTGTGTATCACATTGGCACGCTAACGGAATACGCTGGATGTCTCAACCAGGCAGCGTATTCCGTTAGCGTGTCATGCACAGAACCGGAGGAAATGGCGATGGCGATGCTTGGGGGAAGCCTATGTCTAGCATTGGACGTCTTTCGGCTGAAATGATGATGATTAGCATGCTACGTCAAATTGCCAGGTTATAGCCATTTCATGCAACTGTCATAGAATGACAGCTGTGATTCGAATATACGGTAAATTGAAGTTGATAGTCAATTAATGTCCGTGACTTTACATTACGCCAATAAGTGGTCTAGTAAAAATTACTACGGAGTTACGGCCTAAAATAAATTATGTGAAATGACAGATGAAATTGATCAAATCTAAAAAATAATTCTTAAAATACAATAACTATTTTCATAGAACAAAAATGTACGGTTGTCTTTTCTCATTCTCCTGTCGACAAGTATACCTATATACGATAATTAATAATGAGATATAGGTACATCGGAAAAACAAAGCAAAATGCACATAGCAATGAGAAGCTAATTGACAATCACGTCAACTAAACGCCCGCACAGATAAAAAATCTACGATCTCTAACTTTTCTCTAAGATACTAGCTTCTGCTCGCAACTTCGTTCGCGTGAAGTATCACGTTTTAACATAAAATATATCCTACATACTACCCACCGCGTCGCGTCGTATACCTCCCCCCCCCGCGGTATTACTCCGTTTCTTCTTTCTGACTTTTTGGTTCTTCTTCAATTTCCTTAGCTTCTAAGGGTTGTAGCGTGATGTTAATAAGCCAATAGCCATCCTCAAGAATAGTTTTTTGTAGCCTATATATCTTCCGCAAGAATTGCAAGAAGAATTTTTCAAATCCGACTGGAAGTTCCAGAGATTAGCGCGTTCAAGCAAACAAACTCTTAATTATATTAGTATAGATCAGCACTTACTCCGTGGGTATTGCTATTTTAGCTGGTAAGTCTGGAACAATATGATCACAGCACAGCAGAACGTAATATTTAAGTCGGAAAACACGTTTTATAATACTTTAATGAATAATAATTTTAGTCTCTACCTACCTAGATAAATAAATAAATTTGTGTGTGGGCTGCTAAAATAATAAGGCCCCGAAAAAAAAATCAAGTAATAAAATATCCTGATTCTGTTTCAGAATGTATAATAATAATAAACAACAATTTACATAGAAAATTATTAATCCGGAATAATTATTGAAAAATGAGAAAGTACAGGTTCATAGGCATAGCCGATGATGTTGTTAATCCAATTGGATTAACAACATCATCAATAAACAATAAAATAATTATTTTATCATGAAATCTGAATCTGAGATCTGAAAAAAATATTAATAAGGTACAAAATATGTGTACTTTATTAATATTTCCGCAGTAGGTAAACAACGTTGCATTTATAAAACAGAATATTCGTTCGTTGAATTACGCTTTGATAAGAAGGTATCTGATAATATAAATACCTAATCTAAAAATAGGTATTAACTATATCTTACAACTCTCAACTAGGTCGCATTTCTTTCTAAAACAATAAAATTCAGCTTACACTCATTTAAAATTACGGTAATACACAGATACTCTGATACACGTTGTGTTAATCTTCATTATGCACTGGATGCATACGTGGTGAATTACTTAAATACAGTCAGGGGTTTTTTTTTGGGTGGAAAATCATCAAATAACTTCTCCCGCTCTGGGCGGAGCGGGAGGGTGTGTCAGACTCTTACTGACTAAAACCCACCCGTTAAAACATTACTGCTTCGCAGAAGGAGGTGACGGCTGCCCATGCCCTCTCGCTCCGTAAAATTGACGCCCTACGTCAATTCACCGTGTTATATCCATTTCACACAACTGTCGAAGAATGACAGTTATTGTAATTTCAATATACGGAAAATTTAAATTGTTAGTCAATTTGCTTAAGAAACAATTTCCCTGACTTACGGCCTTCTCACATAGAAGAGGTCGTATGTCCCAACAGTGGGAACAATAATTTTGATTATGTTATATGTATCTACAATGCAGGCACAATAAGAATGTAACGAGAAAACGCTTAGCCATTTTGCACCCTAATTTAAAGCTCTCACTATTTGAAAATCGAATGATTCATAAGCTCAACACACTAAATAATTGGTTCAAAAATGAGTTTCTGAAATAGGGATGCCCAGTGCTAGACTTAGTTCCTAAAATAGGGTTGCCCTCATTTGTTAGGAATAACGTGGATAGTCTTTTTGTCTTTAATCGAAAGGTCCCGATACGTTATTTGATTTTATCAATACCCCCTGCGGCGGCGGCGTATTGGTTTTCTTCTCAGTACGTGAATTATGATTATTGGTACAGAAAGGACACTAATTAGGATTTAAGGAGGCCATTTATCACTGATTAGGTATCTGTTAGGGAAACAAACTGAGAAGAAACGTTACTCCGTTTCTTAGAAAAGAATTGAGACAATGGTTTGAGTGGCTAACTATTATTAAATAATAGTTAGTCACATAATTACCACCAATAATTACAGTAAATTTTACTTTAACTTTTTTTTTTGTTATTGTTATGTCATAAATGATAAATTATTTTATATGTTAAAGTAGGTTTGTACAAACACGTCAAAAAAAAAATTATGTTTTAAAACTAGATGACTTTGGTGTTTCCAATCCGACTACTCTGAAAAAAAGAGGCTGAAACAAGTCAGAGTTTATTTTATCGCAGTTTCTTTTAAAGTCCAGACATAATCTTGGTCAGATCATTTGAAGACCATGTAGATTAGTTTCTGAAAAGGTCAAATGTTGCTATAAATTAAATAAAATTATTTGACATAACTCTACGTCATATTTGAAGGTTTTACGTAGAATTACCACGTAAGGTAATATCTGAATTCTAAGGTCTGGATAGTGGAAACGTGATCCAAAGAAAAGCTGTGCTAACGAGAAAATCGATTCGACTTTGTAAGGATAGGGTCCAAGCTCACTTATGTAGGTATACTTGAAGGTGTAAGGTACTGCCGGGGTCGCGTGAGTACTAAAGGGTTACCGAGGCCCCCGCAACACAGCAACGGAAGGAATACGGGTGGGTTTTAGTCAGTAAGAGTCTGACACACCCTCGGTTTTAGTCAGTAAGAGTCTGACACACCCCGAGAAGTTATTTGATGATTTACCACCAAAAAAAAAAAAGGTGTAAGGTAACTATAAAACCATCTGCCTAGCCTTTTCCCTATGTTGGGGTCAGCTTCCAGTCTAACCGGATGCAGCTGAATACCAGTATTTCACATGAAGCAACTGCCTATCTGACTAATATACATAATCAGCCTATAATGTTCCCACTGCTGGGACACAGGCCTCCTCTCTGTGAGAGGGAGTGGGCCGTAATCCACCACGCGGGCCCAGTGCGGGTTGGTAGATGTCACATTTCTTCGTTTTTTTTTTTTTTTTGTTCTAGTACATGTCGGTTTCCTCACGATGTTTTCCGTCACCGTTTTGAGAGCAGTGGTGATGAAATAATTTACATAAAGTAAAGCACCTGTCTGGGTTCGAACTTACGACCTACAACTCGTAAGTCGCGGCCATTACCACTGGGCCACCACTGACTAATATACATTCTAGTAATTAAATATGGTGTTTATAAAAAGAATTAATTCTGTTACAGAAAAATCTGTAGAAAGTTACATTAGGCAGTCGGAGGTCTGCAAAAAAATTGAGCTGTTTTTCAACAATTCCATATAAAACGCGTTTATTATTCTTGTTAATAAACTGTGACGAGAGCAAACCTACATAATATTTTTATCACAAACTCTACGGGTTATCCTCTTTACGCTTATTAATAATGCAATTACTTCATCCGGCTACCATGTCGCGGGCTACGTCACGACCGTGACGTAACGAACGGATACAGGCTGATCTTTTAGTTTTTAGAGACAAAAATTTGGCTGTATTCATTTATAATCTTGGATAAACTAAACTTACTACCTAATTATTATCATACAAGCCATGTGCCCGTGAGGAGTTCACGTTGGCGAAAATAACGACGTTCTATACAAACTATCGTCTCCTATGGAACACGTTTAGTGAATGAGCACCATGTAGGTATCAATCACATAAAGTGAATTTATCTGTCATTGCTTAATTTTTAGGGTTTCGTACCTCTAAAGGAAAAAACGAAATCCTTAAAGGATCACTCATGTGTATGTCGGTATATAATATACCACGGTATATACATATGAATTTCAGTGACCCAAAACATAGACGGGTAATGTAAATAAATGAGTTTTGAATATGTCACTTTTAGGGGCAAATTAGAAAATTATTAAAAATTAGTTTTGCAAACTGTACCGTGACATATCAAATGAAAAGGCTTGTTGTAAGAGTCTCAAATATTTTTTATTAATAATTTTAAAATAAATAGTTTTAAAGATAACTAATAAAAGAGGTGAAAATTGACAACCACCCCCCCCCCGTCCCTCTATTTCTGAAACTACTGAGCGTAAAATTTAAAAACAAACTTACTTTTGCAGTTGGAATGTATGGAAGAACATGTTTTTCAACTACAATATCAAGTTTGTTTTTGGGATAAAAAAAAGGTAGGTAACATATTCATTATACGGAACCCTCACCACGCGAGTTCGATTCGCACTTGTTCGATTTAAAATTCTTTTTACCTTTTTTGGTATAGTAATTTTATTGTAGATGCATCGTCTTCACATATACGTAATGAATGTACCTACAAAATATTGTAAAACATTTTTCAAGAGTAACGATCATGGTTCAAGGTTCTTGCCCTTTCGCACGTTCAATAGTGCCTTTTGAGTGTCTATTTGAAATAAATAATTTGACTTTGAATGAATTTTCAAAAATTCATGCTTAGCACTTTCGTTATTGTCTGTCAATGAATTAATGAATTTAAGATTTTTATTAACTAGATAGTTTTGATAAGCTACCTACCTTCCGTTTACAAATCACAATTTGTCTTAAATTTCTTGTGGCCTAAATAAACAACCAGCCTGTATATATATCAGACATAAACAAAAGTTTTTTTTTTCTAAAATGGCTGCCCTTTTATAAATGCCAGTTAATATAAAAAAAAGATGTAAATAAAATCGGATGAAACAGAGTATTACCGGTTTAACTACCTATAAATAGTGTTTTTTTCTTTATCTTATGACTTGACCTACGTTACACGTTAAAGGTTCCCGAATCGATTAATTGTAATTGTAGTAATATTGTCAATCACTTCAATTGGTTTTGGTAGACGATCAATGTGCGCATTAATTTGTATCGATCACGTAAAAACTGACAGTTGCAATTGATCGTTTCGGGAGCCTTTAGATTTAGCTCATAAATTTTTGTATATATTTGTAATCTGACAGTTAATATTATTATTTATGAACGTGGTTACGATATATACCTACTGCCAAAACAGTCAGTGTGTAAACATATTACGTATCATTATTATGTATACCTATATATTATATAATGATGCTAACGATTCTATTGTGTTGTTTGTACGCACTGTCAATTAATTATTATTATTATAATAGTATTTATTTATCTCATATTGATGTTTGTATATATTTTTGTCAGTTCAAATACCTACACAGTTATAATGAATTATTGAGGGTGTTTGTTTAGTTTTTTTTGTTTTACTGTTTATCATTTATTAAGACATGCATACTTTACTCACAAAGACGTACGTACAGCATTTTATAATAAGATAAACAATACAGAAAGACAGGGTTATTTGTCATTCTTGTCAGACAAATGATTAAGTCGTAAAAACGTCATGTTTTGCAACTTTAATTGCTACTATTTTATCATGCACTACTTAGTAATCCGCGTAGATAAAGTTTCCTATATACCTAAATCGACAAAACGCGCGTGGTGATTTCTAATTAGTCACAATTATAGTTGTCTTAAGATTTCATTTCCCTCATAGAATACAAAACCCAGCACGTAGTTAATTGCACATTTAGATGCGAACGGTAAGCCGTGTGTGCTCGTCATTCGCCCATGCGGATCACGACGCCCGAAGTTACTTTAACAACAACTGCTCGTACAAAGTAAGATTTTTGAATTAACTTAAAATAAATAAGATATCCGAATGACAATTTGCATCAACGCCGGCACATATTCTTACCAGCAAGGTCAGCATCAGCATCAGATCCGTAAACAAAAACCGGATTCTGTACGTCACTCTCAAATCCAAGTAAGCGAGGCATATTTATCGGCACATATGTATAACAAAACAATGCAGGCAACAATAACGTTTACTGGTTATTTCCTGCTTTACTCGAGAAAGAAACACAGCGAAACTACACGCGTTAGGAACAACGTACACACAAACACGAGGAGACATAATTACCGGCGACGCAACTAATAAAAACACACCAAAAAACCATTGCTATTCTGTGGAGTCAAGGCTATGAATTAGCAACACATTCCTTATATGTAATCGTTACGCGAAAACTAAAATCTTACTCGAAAAAACTTCACGACAAAAAGATACAACTGTTAATAACAGAACGTATAAAACTATCGAACGTCGTCGTGCACTGAGCGTGCTATTCGGCGGTGTTATTTGCTAATCGGACGTTATCGGGAAATGTAGGTAGGTGACATTTCGTAGGCATGTGCCTGAATGTGCGGAGGGCGCGCCGCGGCAGCAGCGCGCTCACTCGCGGTTAGGAGAGGACTGTGCGTGCAGCCCGCTAGCTCGTCGGGCCGGCCCGCTCGCGGCGGAAGCGGCGGCGACGAGCCGAGCGCAGCGGGCCGGTTGCCCACCGGACCGGAGCCGACCCGGCCCCAGACACCGGCACGGCGGACGTCGGGCTCGTCTCCTCGCCTGGCTGATGATGAGCGCACCGACCTGAATCATCCCTCGCGCGTTAATAACTTTAGTATCACTCATATGACACTCGTCGTCGCTGACGCTGCGATCCAAGCGACCTATCGCAATGCAACCGTATAATGTCAATGTAAATGTCACCGTCCTTGACTAAATGACTGTTTAAGCGACTATTGATATCTGAAACCTTACATTAAATTGAAAACCGATATGCTTACCGAACGTACGAATTTTACACATTGTACAATGTACCTACAACGTGTAGCCATACTGATCCCTACGTAGTATTGTTTTGTATGATTGCGATTTGTTTGTTATGGTTCTTATCTACAGATATCAAACCTTTATTTAACTTAGTTATATCTACAAGTACCAACAGCATATAAACACAGTTTATATCAGTATTTAAATACTCAATTCTCATATTGATCTTTCACTTTTTATACCATCTACGAGTATGTAATACATATGGAATGCGATAAAGAATTGAGTAGTGGGTATTAAAATCAACATAGTTTATATTAGCATCGTAATTGTCATATGGTTAAAGATTTACAAAAACTGCTCCCGAGGGAATCACTGAATCGAATTAATTATTCATTAATTATATAGTCAGTGGGTGAGTAGACATAAATTGCCCAGCCGTACCTATCTAATTAAACTATAGTTATACTGTAGTCAATAACTGGTATAAACGACACCGTTAAGTGATTAGGATTACATATCAATGAGCTAACGTGATTCACACTTATCTACTTACCGAAAAGTGATATTAGATATAACACACACATGGTAATGGTGCCGATTCCCTTGTTCACAAACTAAACTAAATCTAAGTTCAGTGCATCTTTTTCTTTCTATTTCATTAAGAAAAGGACAGACGAAAAATTTTAGTTTAGTCCTGTCAAATTTATCAGCGCCTGTCACTACTCCATACATGTTTAGACGTGATTAAAAACTTGCCTACTAAAATTACGTCGTTTTACGTCAAGCGCTGATTAATTTGACAGGACTAAACTAAAATTTATCTTCTGTCCTTTTCTTAATGAAATAGAAAGAAAAAGATGCACTGAACTTAAATTTAGTTTAGTTTGTGAACAAGGGAATCGGCACCATTGTCTATCGGAGTTTCGCTAAAGTTATAGCGATTGACAAATCTATCTACTTTAACTTAGTTGGGGATTACAATAAAATTTAATAATAAAAAATATATACGAATCGTAACTTATAAACTTTTTGTAAAATAAAATTAAAGGTTTGTTATCTCTGAGGAAGTCGTATGCCTAGACCGTATACAGAGATAATAAACCAAAAGCGTGACTTTAGAGTGTGTGAATTTGAAACGTCATTTAGGTATTTAATTAAGTACATACGGCGTTGTTCATAGTTGAAATTTCATGTTCATTTAGTGAAAACGATTAATTGGTTATTGACATTTACTAATTACGGTTTTTAGGCACCGTACCGTAAATGGATACAAAACCGGCTCTTAACAGGTATCGTTAATTTCGAATGTGTGTTTGTAACATTTATTTATCACCAGTAGACATTTTGTTAATTGTTTGCCAGGCACATTTTTTATAGGTATTGAACCTTGTGTCCTGAAAAATTTTATAGATAAAGATAACTGACCACCAGTTATCTTTATCTATAAAATTCTTGCCTTTCCATTGATCTTTCCGTCAGCAAGGGTGCTCTTAAACTATTCTTTATAGCAATTATAAGAATTATAATGTACTTTCTGAACACATTGATTAACTGGTTAGACTCACTCGAACAGTAAAACATTGTCAATATTGTATGCAGTACTTACCAAATACCTACCCATGTGTAATAAATACAGTACCTAAGTCATAATGTGTATACCATTATATATTATAAATAAATTAAAATGAAATTATTTTTATTTATCTCCACAAATTATATTTTTATACAGGTTATACATATTAAATGGACAGGTATTTTGAGAAGGTTTTGTAATTTATAGGAGATCTGGAGTCAAAACTAAGCCTAGACCTCTATGTATTTTAGAACTCCATTTATATCACATAGTAAAAGTTGTCAACGTGGTACAATTGCGAGTGATTGATGGTGTGTGTGTGTGTGTATGGGTATAAATATATAATATAATTAATTATAGTATAAAATTTTATATAAATATTATATTATACGTAGAAAACTCCAAAGCTCTTGTATCACCTTCTTCAAGTAGCTTCCCGTTGGTTGAAGCCACTCAGTCACTGTCAAACAAGCCCCAAGAATATAATAAATAAAATAAACAATTACAACAAAATATACTTTGTTACTTTACCAACTCAAGGACTTTTCCCGTTTTAGCGTAGCTTCGATTTAGTAACCATTTGTTTATTTTTTTTACATTAAATTTAACGACAATTTGCTGTATTTTTATTATATTTATTAACATTATCAACTTTTAACACTATGAAAAAAATACTTATGATTTTTTCTTAATTCAAATGAGAGAGTTTTTTTTTTATACAAATGTTAAAGTAAGTACTTACGTTAATTATTAAGTAGGTTGGTAGTTCATAATTTAACGCGTTAATATTATTTTTATGTAAATCTACAATGATAAAAAGTTGCTTGTAGATACATTAAAATTAATATGCTTACGCAGATTGGACATAACCACGCACATAATCAGCATATAATGTTCCCACTGCTGGGACACAGGCCTCCTCTCTGTGAGAGGGAGTGGGCCGTAATCCACCACGCGGGCCCAGTGCGGGTTGGTAGATGTCACATGTCTTCGAATTTTTGTTCTAGGACATGCCGGTTTCCTCACGATGTTTTCCTTCACCGTTTTTGAGAGCAATGGTGATGAAATAATTTACACAAAGTAAAGCGCCTGTCCGGGTTCGAACCTACGACGTACAACTCGTAAGTCGCGGCCGTTACCACTGGGCCACCACTGCTCTCTCACATAACCACGTATTAAACGTAATTCTGCTTTTTAGGGTTCTGTTGTAAACAAGGAACCCTAGTAGTCTCGCCATGTCAGTCTGCCTGTCTATCTATCTATCTATCTATCTAGGTATCTGTCTGTCTGTCTGTCTGTCCGCCCCGGCTTAGCTCAGAGTACTAGAAAGCTGTAATTTGGCATGGGTCAATCACGCCGAAAAACACACATATCCAAAAACAACCATTTAGCTGGCAGGGTCTGTAAAAGTCAAGGGCTCCCCCCCTTGACTTTAACAAAAAATAGTACTTTAAAGCTTAATATTACGCAAACGGATTCCTGAATCGAAAAATGACTTTTACAGACCCGCAATAGTTTTGAATGGCCTATCCCATGATACCCCACACCATGGGCTAGACGAGAAAAAAAATATCATCCCCACTTTACAAAAACAACCATATTGTTGGTTGTTGGGGTTATGCGTGGTCCGACACGCACTTGGTCGGTTTTTAACTACTTGGGTTACGTAAATAAAATTGTTTTCACGAAAAATAGTGATACGCTCCAGTAGTCGAATCATTTTCACCTACCTACAACTGAAGAAAAGTGCTAGAATAGGGTAGTTTTTTAGGGGACATTAGTAGCAGCTCTAATAACCGTTAGTTTTTAGAAAATATTGTTGTCTGATTTTTTTTTTCTATGTTTTTAATAACATGGTGCAAAACGTTTGCTGGCAATCTATAACTCGCTGGTAAGGTGCTTTGCTCGCACAGACCAGCACCCTAATTGCGTAAGTCGCTTTATTTCACAATCCGAAGGATTTTGAAGGAATTTAAAAAACATATAATGTTTGTTAAATTCGCAAAATGACAGACATTGTTTAAGTGTGTTACGTAATTACCCCGCCATGCTTCCGTGGCACAAAAGGGACTGTACTCAGCAGGCAGTGGGCCGAACAAAGCAGCCAATGATGACAACGATAAATGATTAATGATTGTATTTCTGTAAGAAGGTTTGTACAAACACTTTTAAACGTCAATCATATTTTAAAAACTAGATGAGGTCGGCATTTTCTATACTCTGAGAAGAAAGGCCGAAACAAACACAGACGTCGCAGTCTCTTTTAAAGTCCAGACATAATCTAGGTCAGATCTTGTGAAGACTTGATTTGTGTCTGAAATGGTCTTTTGAGGAAAGAACCACACAGATTGGGTGGACCTGTCCAGTCATTGCACGCATTTGTCAATAATCGTGCAGCTCAACTCAGAACTTAAGGAGCTCAACGATTTCACGAACAAGATCAAAGAAAGGACAAATTTGGGTAGGCGGCATACTTACTCAAACTGCTAAACCACGATTAAAAGTTACAGAGAAAAAAGAACAATGAGCTACAATAATTAAAATAATAATTATAATACTTCACAAAGTAAATTTTCATGTCATGGTATATATAAAACTCATCAATGAACGGTGCTTTGAAGGTGCAATATTATGATCTTTATAAACTACCTTAATTGTTGTACCAAATTCAAGCAGGTACCGAATATTTAACACTAGTACTCAATTAAAGCGTGAAATTGTCATAATTATAGTTTCCTCGCCTAGAACCACTTAATGTGCGAGTTAACCAAACTTAATGAGCTCTTAATACTTTCATCAAAATATAATAGAGCAAGACTAATTATTCAAACGATTATGACTTCTGTTGATTTATGTTTATTGCACTTCATGCATGAAATATTAGTATTTAACGTTTATTCATAAAGGTTAAGAAACGAATAAAACATAATTTTATGTCCTGCCATGTTAACCTTCTTCCTTACTTCACGCTAAAACGGCTGAATGGATTTGGATGGAATTTGGTACATGGATAGACCATAACTTGGAGCCTACATAGGCTACTTATCTTCCTGGATCGCAGACGAAGTCGCGGACAACAGCTAGTAAAATATAAAACTGGAATTGTTACAATGAATAACAAAAGAACATAACCGCAAAACTCTTGTAAGTATCTAATACCAAGGTTTTGCCGACTTTAGAGGATATATGTCTTTCGTCCTTTCAGCTAATTACCTACCTACGTGTTCAACAATCTGAAAAGTTTGAGTAGTGGCAAAGCGCAACCTGAAACTCTGTCTGACGAATGTTCCCTGAAAAGTTGACAGATTATCTAGTGGGTAGGGAACCTGCGCGAACAATGTGATCAGAGGGTGAGAAACGATCCGCGATACAATTAATATAATATTTTTGTCAATGTAGCACAGATGTTGTGGGAAATTGTCTGTTGAATAATACTAAATAATATTCTTTAATAATATTTATTTCTAACATCGCCATTTTTACATGGGAAATGTATCAAATGACGGAGTCCAATGCTTTTAACAAGTTTTTCCAGCTTTAATATACACTAGGTACTAAATTAAATAACTAACAACATACAAAAACTTAGTTTTAATAGCTTATTTCCTGATCCATCTCATGAATCATACTGTATATATATAACCACTTATGGATGAATCTCTGAACACATTTAATCCTAGAACTGCTACAAACATACAGCAAAACTTTCATATTTATAATTATAGTTAAATTACATGCAAATAGTTTAATCCCTTGTGGAACAGTTATTTATGGTGGTAAATATTTGGCACTGGGACCTCACGTCGTCGACGCATCTGGACCGCAACATATATATATACATATGTGTAAACGGGGTTTAGTTATGTGTGAATAACATAACCCGCAGTACCTGCGTGCAGTATTGTCTCTCCTTCTCCCTCAAAATTCATCCAAAGGTTGTCTTTAAAAGATCGCTTTTAGTCATAAGACCGCCCATTGTCACCTTATGTATTTTTTCCATTTATATCAGTAAGGTATTTACAAAGCAGTGGTGAGTGGAAACACCGAATGGAGACGCCCAAGGAGGACATACTAGTGACCTAATTGGTGATGTTCTTCAGAAAGGTCAGGTGCGTAGTACTACGTTACTACGCAATCGGCGTGCGTGTATGACCAGATGTATGAACGTAGGCGAAGCAAAAGTAGTATGTAAGGAGCGGAGCAGGTGGCGTTCTATAGTTTCTGTCTACCCCCGTGGCAAGAAGGCGTGAGGTTAAAGCTTCAGTGAGAATAGATTGAAAAGCGTTGAAGAAATATAGGATCATTGTCATCAGGTACTAAACTTTTACACTTCAGGCCTGGGTCGACGGCGCGTCGTATTCCACGCGCGCCTCAAAGAGATGTCGTCAGCACAATGTAGGGGTCCACTAGGGTAGATGCCTGCCGGGGTCGCGGGAAGGTACTAATGGGTCACCGAGGCCCCCGCAACACAGGCAACGGAAGGAATACGGGTTGGTTTTAGTCAGTAAGATCTGACACACCCTCCCACTCCACCCAGAGCGGGAGAAGTTATTTGATGATTTCCCATCCAAAAAAAAATAAAAAAGGCTACAATAGGCAGCGATTTGCGATGCGACTGAAAGAGCGAAACGAGATAAACATGATAGGGCTACATTATAAGCGAAAATCCGGCGTATATTCGGCGATGACGTGGCTACACTACACATGCTACACAACGAATTAGCATGAGCGATTCAATCGGCTAATTTCGCTGATATGTTGATGTAGCCGATGCCGAAATGTTGTTCCGATCGCTTAAATAAATCAAAGATCGCTAGTAATATTTGATGTACGGTGTAGCCATAGCGTGAGCATTCATTTATTTGTTTTAATCGCTCATGTGTCGCAGGTCGCGTCGCGGTCTAATGTAGCCTCAGCCTTATGTTGGCCTGAATTATAATTAAATGACCTATCAATTTAAATATTCTGTAGGTATGTGCATGACATGTTTACCTCCATAACTAAATAAATAAATGCTTAGAAAGCGAATTCTTAAGCGAAGCTGCAGCTTATTTATTTTAATTCTAATCCCCTTCTGCTGGCCCACAGGAAGAGATAAGGTCAACTATTCTGCACCGGAAACCATTCAAAAATAATAACCATAAACTGTTTTCATGGTAAGTAAACCATTAAGCTCTGTTAAATATTAAAATACGGTCGACGTTTTTTCTCATGTTGTTTTGTCCTCAGATTTTCAGATTTCAGTCGCGCAGATGAGATAGTAAATGGATTATGATGACCAGTCGCCGCCTGACAGCAGTCTGCACCAATTTAACTTTATTCACTCATTAGTAAACTCAGTCTTTCAATAATATTAATAGTAGAGGCTCATTTACACGTCTCCAGTCTGCCAGTAACAAATTTTGTGAAAGGCTAAAACCGTTTAAACAACTAATTTAGTACTCCACCACTGTCTTAGTAAGTACCTATCTGATTTTGTTACTTAAATCGTATAAACAGTTTATTTAGGACCTCATTAGTCAAGTGGCAGTTTACACAGATTGAGTGACTTCATTTTAGGACTTTAAGGGCTCCCATAGGAGCCATGCAAATGGGGCTTAATGCCGTGAACGAGTAAATAAGTGTTGTGTACTGACCAAACAGCTTTGTAATGGTTAACAAGCCCATCTATTATGTAATCAAACAAATTAACTCTTGTTACGTAAAACAATTCTTTTGATAACAACTTATATTATCGAAACTTTTGTTAAAGTCATTCTAAGTAGGTACGTAGGTAGGTTGAATAACTTTAACAAAAGTTTTGCAACGATCGGCTTCCCTTGTATTAGTATTAATATTTGGGTCAAATAAAAACCCTTTATTATAAGAAAGAATAATGTTTAAGATAGAAAAGACTAAGCGGAAAGTATCTTCCAGTTCCCGGCTATAATATCGTCTCAATTTAACTTAGCTCATGAAAGAGCTATCTTTTAAAACTTGTGGCAAATTTTCAGCTCTGCAAAAGCATTTACTGAGTAAATACTCTCCGTATAATTAAATTGTCACATTGGAACATATTTTTTGAGATTGAGATTACTTAGGTATCGTTTAAGCCCAGGTTCGCACGGGCGATTTTTTCACGCGGTGGGTTTTTTTTGCGCACTGTATTCAACGCTCTGCTTAGCGCCGAGAGTTGAAAATCCAACAGTTTGTTTTTTCGAGGCGCTGGGATGCTCTCTGTTGGATTCTGACCACTCGGCTTAACACCGAGAGTTGAACATCCAGTGCGCGTTAAAATCCCGTGATACTTTTACGTCCGTGCGAACGTAGGCTGTAAGACAGTGCATAAAACACAATCAAAGTAGTTATGTCTCTCGAGATCGAATAGTTTTGTGTTAAAATAGTGCTTTAGCTCATGGTGGCACGAGAAAAAGAAGTCAATTTTTGTCAATGTTGATTATGTGGCTGTGTTGCAAGTGTCATTGTTTTCACAGAGCGATAGTCTGACTACAGACTTACGACAGTCTTGTCTCTGGTCTGCGCATAGCCTGTGTAATATATTTCCCGTCTCCGCCAACGAATGTCAGCTTTGATTAATATAGACATAAACATGCCATTTCTGTCTAGCTAAGATTCAAGTTGGGGGCCCTCGAGATAAAATGTGTTCTGTACGCAATTGGAACACCTGACCGCAGATGGGCCCCAAAATGTACGTGCAACAAATTGCTTGCTTACATACATTCGTCTTTGTTACCAATGTGTTACATTATTATGAATAGATGCTATCGGGATTCAGGATTGTGCCTCTGAATTTGCACAAATGTGGTGGGTAATTTTGATTCATTATCTGAGAATTGCGGTCTTTGGAGGCGAATGTTCTTGGTTTTCAAAAATGACTTTGTAATAGAAAGAAAAATAGGTTTATTTGTCACAGAAGCACGTGGGTATAAAAAGATAATTAACTCGAGTAATCAGACAAATAAAACAAAAGATATTTAGATCATATCGACGGTTAAAAGGTAATGGCATAAGCGACATTTTGGTCGAAACCGAGTTATGAATGCCATCCTTCTTAATGAATCTATATTTTTAAGTAGGATGGCATTCATAACTCATTTTCGACCAAAATGTCGCTTAGGTATATAATCACGACCACAAAACAGAAATACTCGGAAGCTGCACTATTTTCCTTATATTTTGATACTAAAAATACCCGTACTTTAACATATACCCTGGTACCCAGGTATCCAATACTGATTGCATAAAGACCTTCATAGCAGTTAAAGTGCATTTTATTTTAAATTGAATACCGCAGCATCGTATTTTGTTGGAAGGTTCTGCGCCTTGTGCACGTGACGTCAACGCATAAACGCTGGCTCATGTCATGACTGTATTCGTTTTTATTAAATGCACATTTAAAGTATTTAAAGTTAGTATCGTGTGCACTTTCAATTTTTAGTTTTGACTACACTTTTTGTAAAGCAACGTTTACAATTTTAATAGTGACATGGATATAAATTTGGTACCTATGAAATATTATTTGTTTAATGAAAACCAATGTGAATTAGCTGTTCGCTTTGCCGCAAAACTTTGCTCTTTGTTTCATTCTCAACACGTGTGAAAATGTGTAAGCCAAATTCTTAAGTACCTTTTGTGGAAGAAGGGTGCCAAAATGTCTCCGTCTGTTAACAACTTCTTGTTTCCTTAAGCACTAACGCAGTCAGCAAACAGGATGCGAACTTACCTGGAAAGAAAAGAAACGGATTGAGTAAAGAACAATCAGATATAACGCAAAAGGTACCCACCCTTCCAAAGTTCGTATCCGAAACAAACAGAAGGGAAACTATGAAAAGTCATGGGTCAAATTTTCAATACATTTCTGGAGTATAATTTACAAGATAATAAAGAGGAAAAATATTGACAACAAGAGGTATGTAAATAGTATTAAAAGTTGGTGAATTTGTCGTTGTGGAGCGTCTGTTCGGGCGGCCGCAGGGTGCGCCGCTGTATCGACCCGGCGATGACGTAACGAGCGGGAGCCGATGCTGCTGGTACGCCCCACACAAACTTTAACAGACCCCTTATTTAGAAAACAAAACTTGTCACGATCTACCATTCGTCTTTCGGAAAAACGACCGGTCGTTAAATTAGTGACTTTTACTCAGAGTTGTTCGTGAATTTTAAGTGTAACATAAAAAGTGGGGTTTGTTTGGTTGTACAGAAATCTATGGA
Source organism: Atethmia centrago (assembly GCA_905333075.3). Lineage (NCBI taxonomy): Eukaryota > Metazoa > Arthropoda > Insecta > Lepidoptera > Noctuidae > Atethmia > Atethmia centrago. The sequence continues at coordinate 18,885,208 of HG995374.1, read as the reverse complement.
AGATTGTTGTCTGACTGGTTTTATACATGCTTCATCAGTGAGTTTCTAGTCTTTTAGAATATTAGCTTAGTTCGCTGAAAAATAATACGCCGCGCGTACGCACTGCGTGAGTGTTTCGTGAAATTTGGATAATGGGTATGTGTCATCTTGTTCCGTGACGTCATACACCGGACGAAAAGAAACATCTTGCAATGTGGATTATTTACAGCCTGTAACTGGATTAGTCCAGCTGTTACGGTGGGATTTAATCATACAAAACACCGCTCCTTGGTTCGAGTTTATGCTTAGCTGTAAGTACCCTCAAAATCAATAAAAAAATAAACAAGCCCACAATCTCGAAAAAAAGACGAATGAAAAACAAACCGCCCGTATATTTCATGTACAACTAGAAAAGACAATTGTAACATGTGGCCTTGTATGCGAGGATGATACAAACCTGCCTGCAGGCCGTGTTGCCCGTCCTCCACAGTGCACTCAATTTTATCAAACAATTTTGATTTTTATGGGCAAAGCGGCGCACCGTGCTACCCACATCAATACCTCCTAAGGCCTGGCTTTTATTGCGTTCCATTCTTTTTAGGGTTCCCTAGTCCCCATAGAACCTTTATAGTTTTGCCTTAGCCTCTATCTGTTTGTCTGTCCGAGGCTTACGTCAGATACTCTCAGTACTAGAAAGCTGTAGTTTAGCATAGGTATACATAATAATCACGGCGACTAAGTGGTAAAACCAATCTTGTTACCTGGGGTACCTCCCTTGCACGTAAAGTGGGAAAGATATTTTTTTCTCGTCTATCCCATGGTGTAGGGTATTGTTGGATAAGCCGTTAAAAAATATTCGCGGGTCTGTGTAAACCATTTTTAAATTCAGGGATACATTTGCGTAATATAGAGCTTTAAAGTGCAAATTTCTGTTAGAGTCAAGTTGTTGTTGTTGTTTTAAGATATGTGAAAAAAATCATGGCAGTTGTATATCGATGTAAGGGAGTACATGTTTTTCAACTATAATGTTAAGTTTGTTTTCTTGAAAAATTCATTGAAACTACGGAACCCTTCATTGTTCATGGTCCGACACGCACGTGAACAGTTTTTTTTTTGTATATCAATGAAGTATAGTGAAGTCGTTATTGATATTTTTTTCATAATCAAACAAAGAGTCTTAGTTAAGTAACATTTTTCATTTTCGAATAATGTTTGCCATTATTCACTAAACACGTCACTTATGGTGGGCCGATTTTTAAACGGGTATCTATATAACTTAGTTACCTATGCATTCTTATTTAAATATTTCTAAACGATGCTATTCAAAAATTTTGACAAATGGCTGTCCATTTTTTAGTTTGTTTCAAACACAAATGGAAATAGACTAGTGTTTTACATCCACGCTAATTTCTTGTCTACGCTTATCAATCTTACTCACTAGTCTAACAATAACTTCAACTCTTAGGTTTAAATATTATAGCAAGTACCAAAGGCGTGCCTATATCCCACTTTCCTTCAATTGACGACTCCCTACATTACTGCCTGCCGTCATAACAATCAAACCCAGATCAATAACGGAATGGATCAAACTCGGAAAAAATATGACGGCTGAATTGAGACATTGCAATTTATCAGACGGTAAGTGGGTGGACTTTATTATACTTACTTACATACTATTTGCCCTGCCTATTAAACCCTGTAAAATATCTATTATAAATATTACTAGGCAGACGTTGTCCTGTTTCCTAGAACACAATCACAGCGCCACCTACAGGGTCCAATTGTACACACATAAACAATTAGGAGGAGTTCAGTGACATACACACGTACAGAAGAATTATATATAAAAATATTTAGGGAAATACGTTAGTCACTCGTTTGATTAATCGGGACGCCAGCGCCACCAAGTGGCGCTCGACAGAGTCTATAACGTAACGCTTGACCGGAGATAAGTTCAGTTTGTCGGAGGCGGTCAAGGAGTGAACATGTTTAGAAACTGTCGCGCGTTCCGTATAGTTGTGTCGTGTACCTACAGTGTGTGAATAGTCTGTGTGATAATTTGATCGTAAATTATAATTTGATTTAAACTGCAAACGGTTTTTCTATTGTCCAATAACCAACACTTCCCATAGTACGCTCACAGTAGTTAAAATATGGCTGATGATAACGAGCGAGACGTACCTTCTCCGTCATATTATTATTTATATTTATATCTCATGGCTTCTATGAGTACTTAAAAATGTACATCTGGCATAGCCTGCTGCTTGTGTCAGTCAGCTCGGCTACCACCTTGCTGACTGGCTAATATTTTGCCATAATATGACTGTTCCTAAGTTACCCTAGGCTGATAACATTTTCGTTTTTAGGGTTCCGTACAAAAAGGGTAAAACGGGACCATAATACTCCTTTAATAGACTCCGCTGTCCGTCTGTCTGTCTGTCTGTCTGTCTGTCACCAGGCTGTATCTCACGAACCGTGATAGTTAGACTGTTGAAATTTTCACAGATGATGTATTTCTGTTGCCGCTATAACAAAAAATACTAAAAAACAGAATAAAATAGGTATATATTTAAGGAGGCTCCACACACACCAAGTTGCTCACTAACTGCGAGCAATGATGTAGCCCGCGCCGGCTGCTGCCGCGCCACCGCTTGCTTTGGTCGCGCGGCCCGGTTGTCACAGTTCTAACCTTTTTTTTTTTTTTTTGTTCCCGGGGTGGAAAATCCTCATGGATGTCCTCCGCCCTGGGGTAGGCGGAGGGGTCTGTCAGACTCTTACTGACTAAAAACCACCCCGGTGTTCCCGTCCCACACTTGCACCGGGGATCATGGGATCTAATGCGACTTCCACGATCCCCGGCTAGTGCCGGCCCGCCTCTGCGGGCCACCTCAAGTCTGGGGGGGTTGAGGTGTTTAAACACCCCCCGCGACGTCTGAAAAGGGCGCGCGTGTCACAGTTCTAACCTAACCTAACCTGTGACCAACTGTGACATAAGGCCAGAAAGTTAAAAAAAGTGTGGATCTTTAGAACCCCAAAAAGTTAAAAGAAGTTCATTAATTAAAAAAAGCGTATATTATTAGAAGGTTAATAAGTTTTTGGAGGATCAGTTAAATAGCATAAGCATAATCAGCCTATAATATGCCCACTGCTGGGACACAGTCCTCCTCTCTGTTAGATGGAGTGGGTCATAATCAACCACGCGGGCTCAGTGCGGGTTTAGTTGATGTCACATGTTTTTTAAGTTTCCTCACGATGTTTTCCTTCACCGTTTTGAGAGCAGCTGTAGTGATGAAATTATTTACACAAAGTAAAGCGCCTGTCAGGGTTCGAACTCATGACTTACAACTCGTGAGTCTCGTAAGCCTTTACCACCGGGCCACCGCTCTAGTTAAATACTTCCCATATTTTTATTGCAGCTTGAGCTGTCCTTACTTACTTCTTATTGATACGAAAAGAAAAGTTATCCTTCTTCTTAACAACTGACTCACAACTTATCATCATATATTTTTGTTTCCATACATAAAAATAATAAATGAATGATAAATGACATATGATAAATGATATATGATAAATTAATGAGAAATGATTTTATTTCTGTAAGTAGGTTTGTACAAACATTTTTACACGTCAATAATTAAACAACTAAAATGTCTTTCTTTATTTCATTATTTCATCAGGAAAGGTAAATGTAATAATAAAACATAACATCTCGCCAGTAATCCCCGAAGGGTTAGGCATATCGTCAGTAATGTTCATATTAAGTATATTTTCCCCATTTCACAGGCCTAAGAGGCAAAGCTGCGGACAAAGCTAACACTTTTTACGTTCTGTTCTTAAACAACGCCGGTCGTTTCAATTTCCCGAAGTTTTATTGTTTTTCATTTGCATTTTACGATTTTCCTGAACATGGAACAACTCTAAAGACGGGACCGACAGGTTTTTGTTAGAGAACCTTACTAAGAGGCAATATAAAGTACCTAAAGCCCAAATATCCTCGCTTGTACACACATAACATCACGACTTATTTCCCCGAAGGGTTGGGCAGAGATGTACCTGTAGTACCTACACCCACATTTCGCCAGTTATGTTTTTAAGTCCCATGTAATATGGGGCGAGCCTATTGCCATCAACCGGGCACAAATCCAGACTCCGGGCTGCTGCTGAGAAATTCCAGATAGAAAAACCCAATAGCACTTTGCCCGACCCGGGAATCGAACCCAGGACCTCATGCTCAGCAGTAGCGCTTGCGACCACTAGACCAACGAAGCAGTCCTCGCTTGTTACCTATGTATTTGTGTCATTAGGGAAATACATACCTAGCTAGATGAAGTAGGCGGGAAATGTGTATTGACCGAAATTGTTACGTAATACTCTTTACTGAACAATCTTTAAAACGTTCCTCTTTATGTATGTAAGTTTTTTTTTTTGGATGGGAAATCATCAATTAAGTTCTCCCATTCTGGGCGGAGCGGGAGGGTGTGTCAGACTCTTACTGACTAAAACCCACCCGTATTCCTTCCTGTTGCCTGTGTTGCCAGGGGCCTCGGTGACCCTTTAGTACCTTGCTACGACCCCGGCAGGCATACGTATGTAAGCTTAAATACGCATGGCTTGATTTTAAAACATGTTTGAGATTATTTGTAAATATGTGACATTTTCTTTATTTTGATTTGACATGTTTTATGGGTGAACTTTATGTAAGTAATCCAAAAAACGAATAGAATTAAAAAAAAAAATGGGCGATAATTTCAGAGTATTTTTTTTTTATAAAATACTTAAATATTGATAAAATATTACAGGTGAAATGCTGAAAGTAACAAGTGCATTTGCAGTTGAAGTCAACGATAACACGAAGATAAAACAGGAAAAAATGTTAAATCGACCACAAATTATCTCTTGTGCTGACATTACTGGAAATATCAACAAAACAACAGGAAGCGACAAAAATATGCTACAAATTTATATCGGATCACTGGGTTTCTCTCAGAAACCTCAAAGGCATGACGAAGAAGCGTCGTTCCTTTATAACATTAACGTGATAAAAGGCTCCTAACGCAACCAGCCTACAGTATCACTAACACGAAATCATCTGTAAAGCTTGTGTAACATAGAAATCCGGTGGGGAACAATATTGCGATGTTCATTTTTTTTCTCGAAAATACGATGTTCATTTTTAAGGTTCCATACCTCGAACCCATATTGGCGCTCGTGTGTCTGTGTCTCCGTCTGTCACAGTCGATTTGCTCTGAATCTACTAAAGCGATAACCAATAAGTTGAAATTCAGTACACATATGAATTTCTGTGACCCAAACACACGTGTAACGTAAATAAACGAATGTTGAATGTAACGGGCACTTATGGGGGGCAAATTACAAAATAAAAACCTATACAGTGTGACATATCAAATGAATGAATCTCAAATATTTTTTAATAATTTTAAAATAAACAGTTATTTAGGAATATAGATGAAAATTGACCCCCCCAAGAGGGGATCTTATCACCGAAACTACTGACCCAAATATGTTTAAAAAAAGTACAGAATATAGTTATTTACTTATAGGAATATATTTACAAGGAAAACTTAATAGAAGTCTATGGTGTTTAAAATAACATGGTAAATCTCTCAATATTGTGCGTACAAACTTAATAATTTTGCAGTTGGAATGTATGGGAGAACATGTTTTTCAACTACAAGCATAAGTTTGTTCTTGGGATTGTACGGAACCCTTGCCACGCGAGTTTTACTCGCACTTGGCAGGTTTTTTTTCTCTGAAGTACCTAGCTACGTCACCATCGTAAGTATGTAGACGGTAGGTGGGACAAAGTAAAATAAAAAAAAAATGTAATTAAAGCAGCGCTGTTGGACTAACGTTCGATCTTCCTACGCATACGGACGGTAAAAGATACAAAAGTCGTCAAAGTGAACAATCTACTAATGCGTATTGTAGGGTACCTACAGTATATTCATTTGACATGATAAATAAATAATTTTATTTCTGTAAGTGGGCTTGTACAAACACTTACACGTCAATCATATTTTAAAAACTAGATGAGGTCTGCGTTTCCTATCTGACTAATGAATACATAGAAGTACAGCAACAGTAGCTAATAATCACCGTAACTACCTAATTTATTTAATTATTAGGTAGGTAGGTGACCATAAAAGATTTCTGTGCCAACCATTCTTTGAGTCCCATAATTCCTGGTTCTGTTATTAGTCCCACCCACCTTCTTTCAAGTGCTTAATTCCGAATCACATAGCTCTCTTGATAGCATCGTATGAGAAAATATTATATTTCCTTTATATAATAAGGCATAATGAAAAATCTCAAACATTGCATGCAAATGAAATCTGGTCGGGTCGGGATTCTCAATAAAGAAGAAGAAGCAAAATATAAATCTAATATGATTGCTTTATTGCCCCAGAAGAATTGAGGACTTCCGTAGAATCAAAATGAGCAGATTTTTTGTAAATTTATTATTACATTCGAATTGGACATAGAAAAAGATATTGTAGAAAGAAACATGACGAAATAAAATAGTTGAGTTTCAGTCGAGAGTTACCGTAACCTCCTCTACCTCTACAAGAATTAAAACTATACATAAATATTAATTTAGTTTTATCATCCCTCAGCATCTCAAAATATAATTTTAAATTATTTGCAGAGCTTTCTGAAAAGTCTTGAAAGAGCGACTATTTTCGTTTCAATAAACGCTTGAGGTTTGTGGCACGCTTCTGTATCTCCAACCTATGCTGCGTTTTGAAACACGAATAGAAATTTCCTTTTTAGAGTACGGTCTACTAAAGTCTTAGTTATTGCAGTCTCATGTCGCGCGTCGCAGATATCGGTAGCGTCGGCAAAATTGGCCAAATCAAGAATTCTCACATTTTATAAGTTATTTCCACGATATTTTCTGCAGGAAATCTTGTTGACGAGGAAAATTACTTCAATACTGACCACTATACAAATTCAATAAATGTATTGGACAGTTTATTGCTTCGGGGTTGAAATATGAGTTAGAAAAGAGGCGCTTTTGTATATTTCTGCTGAGTTTTTCAGCCGGTAGACACTTATTAGTGTTCTTAACTCGTATTATGTAGAGCAGAAAAGGCAATTTATCTAAAGACACGCGCACTCGAATCATCATTAGGTATGTCTGGTGCGTAATATCATGGTAATAGTACCTACATTATTGCCCCATTTTAGCGAACCAAATGCGTAAGAGATGTGGCGAAAAAACATTTGCATTTCATATTATTTGCCTATTTGCATTATGAAGAAAATAAATTACGTAATGACTGCAATACTGTAAACAAAAAACAATTTTAGGGAAATATTTAAATTATCCTTTAAAACTTATTGATCTTCTAATGGACACTTAAAAAGAAAAACCTCCAAATTATGTGTGCGCTTCTAATGATGCATTGGCTATTTAGTATTTTTAGGACCCCAAGATAGAGTTAATTTAAGGTTTACAAAAAGAGGCGCATTCATTATATTAGAGTGTTCAATAATATTTTTAGAAAAGCAAAATGGGAATTACTTGAGGTTCTAAGAAATACATGCCATTTTAACTTCCTAACTAATGTTATAAATGCGAAAGTGAGTTTGTTTGTTACGCTTTCACGCTAAAAAAGCTGATCAGATTTGGATGAAATTTGTGTGGATAGACCATGACTTGGATTAGGATATAAAATAAATATATTTATCATCCCAATATTCCCATGAGATCGAGACTTATGCGGGTAAACCTGCGAGGCGCAGCAAGTATTTTTATACTTCTTTTAGTGCTGGCTGCACAGTCATTGTGTACCAAATAATGCTGAGTTAGTGCAGTTAAGAGTGGACTAATCCCAGCGGGCTGGCACGGTATAAATCAGTTCTAATCTACGGAGTAAAATAGTGGGGAAAATCTGCACCAGGAAGGATAAACAACGAGAAGAATGTGCAGTGGTGGAAGGGCAAATTATATTCTATTCTTTCCGTTCACTAAAGGGTCCCCGAAAGGCAACTGTCAATTTTTACTTGATCGATACACATAGTTGCGCAAATTGATCGTCTACCGAATGAAATTGAAGCGATTGACAATATTACTACAATATAAATTGATAGCAATTGATCGTATTTTGTGAGCCTATTTTATAATACATCGTATTATTTATGTCTACAAAAAAATATATATTTAATTTATTTATTTATTTATTTATTAAAACTTTATGCACAAGTATAAAAAAAATAATACCGTACAAAGGCGGACTTAATGCCTGAGGCATTTTCTACCAGTCAACCTTAGGGTGATGCAGAGAAGACACATGGCAGGTGCAACTTAAGGGATAGATAACACGAAAATAACTTTACCTCTTTTGATAAAGTCTGTCAGATATCCTATTACTACCATGGTTCTCTTTGTACCGTAGTCTCGTATCAATCCCTGAGATAGCGTCATACCTTCTCTAAGGCTTGTCTGATTGTAGGTACATCAAGGCAGATGAATGACAGCTTTGAGCCAATCTGGACCATACCTTACTGATAATTTACCGGATGGATGGGTTCAGATTGCAATGGGATAAAAGAAAAAGGGTAAGGGTAAGGCTTTTAAGGGTAAAATGGACTTCTAGAATAAATTAATATTGTCAAATGATAGTTTAGCAAAATATTTGTGTTTTTCTGTTTGCTACTCGTATACCTAATGAAGTTAACGATCTGTCAAGACCGCGAAGCCGAAACTTTAAAGAGTCCTCGAAACGATAAATTGCAATTGTCAATTTTTACGTGACTAATACACATTGATGCGTAAATTGATGGTCTACCAATACAATGGACAATATTACTACAACTGAAATGGACTGCAATTGATCGTTTCGGGGAAGGGTTTATGCCCCATTTACATGTTGCAAGTTACTTGCCTGATACAAATAAAGTGCATCTTCTAAACACCGTTTATACGGTGCAGCTTCAGGCAATTAAATTGCCTGTATCATACACCGTGTAAATCAGTCCTAAGGCACAACATTGCGCATTTTAGGATACCCTTTCAATTACAAATAAGAAATTTTAGAATCGGTCCACAATTGACGGAGAAATCGGCGAACATACATAAAAAAAATATATAAACATTTCGAATTGATAACCTCCTCCTTTTGAAGTCGGTTAAAAATAGTTTTCCAAGGAAAGACAAAGAAATACTTATATATGCTACCATTTCGCTTGTAATTTTCCAGCATTTATAAAACACCGGTTTTATACGTGGGTCATTAAAAGCGTGTCTTTAATGCTTCATAAAAGAATATTACGAAACAAAACAGGATTGTGGCACAACAAAAACAATATCTACTTCCTACGTCACTTTGCGAATGCGGATGATTATTAATTTTATTATTTTTAACCGACTTCAAAAAAGGATGAGGTTTCTCATTTCGAAAGTATATATGCTTTTTATGTTTGTTCGCGGATAACTTCGTCGTTTATGAACCGATTATGAAAATTATTTTTTTGTTTGAAAGGGTATTTTCCCGAGGTTGGTCCCATTGTCACCAAGTCAGAATCTGATGAGGCGATCCCATGGAAATCGAGGGAATTCCTTAAATTTTAAAGGCTATAGCGATTTAGGTATTTTTTATAGTAACTTGTGCATTTGCTCTCGGAAAGCACCATTTGGTGGAGTGGAATTGATCATGAAGACCACAGATGGTCACCGGAACTAATTAATAAGAAGTATTTAATTAACGAGTTGCGATTCGATTAGGTACTTTAATATGGTTGCTAAGCCATTTATGCTCTTCACAATGCATATGGTGAGTGACAGTTCTCCTGGTTCTTATCAGGAGAACTCCTCAATAATAAACGTCCCTGTATCAAGAAAAGCAATATTTTGTAAAAGGTGATGAACAGTTGACATTAGGCTATTGCAACTTAGATAAATTACAAACTGACCCACTAAGAAGTAAAAAATAAAAACTTTTTACTCAAACTCAAACTCAAACTAAAATACAAATCCAAAGACACCGACTTCCGAAATTATTACCTATAAGTTTTTTTTATTTTTAACTTTTTTTTGTAAATAGTATAAAAACGACTTAGGGATTTTAGATAGAGAAATGTTCAACTGATTCTCTAAAAACTTATTGACCTTCTAAAGATGGACATTTAAACAATTATGAACCTCTAAAAACTTTTTGCGCTTCTAATGATGCACACTTTTTTAAATAATTGAGCCTTTTTTAACTTTCTAGCATTTACAAACAGTTGTTCACTAACCGCGCGCGAGCTGAGCGAGCGTATCCAGCGGTGCTGCGGTAGCTGCGGTATATTTAGTATTTTTTGGTAACCGAGATGCAGCGAGTACGATACCTCAGGAAGTCGGTATGACCCGTGCGTACTGGACAGTCAGCCTTGCTAATATCCTTGCTGACTGGCTGATCTCTTCACGTCCCGCGTCAGCCTGAGCTACATAGGTACGTATACTTTATGTCGAAGATATAAGAAAAGAAGCTTACAACTAAATAAGATCTGCATCACCAATCTGTTGGTTAAAAGTGGTCATTAAGAGTAAATTTTCTGTAGATTGTTAATTGCAGCGGTTATGAAGAAACGCAACATCGACTTAGTTCAGACTATCCTATTGGACATTATCCGCTAAGTTCTCCACTCTTACCCGCTAAAACAGCCACCATGGCAACAATTCACTACATATGCGAGGACGCTTCGAAATATCCAATAAACCAGTATTTTTGTTTTTGAATACAAAATACTTCAAAACTGCGTAGTACGCCGTAGAACACATGTACCTATTCGGTGACCGAAATAAGTTACGAGCACTTGTACGCTTCGTTACAACTAATGTTATTTCATGCATCCTGAACTGGGTTTATGACGTCACGTTTCAGTAAACGCGTATTGCTTCACTTTTCATAATACTGCCGGTCATAAATATGAGATTTTCCAAAGACGTAGTGGCGGTACTAAATTATGAACCATTGTTTAGTTGCGGACTACTTTGTTGAATACAAATATTGCTATGTGTCTACAGTAGGCTTCAAAAATTGAATAAAAGCCTGTTAATGGTAATAATGACGGTGATGGATACTAAAGTCGAATTATTAATTAATCTGACATGTGCTAGCAGTCACTTTGTGTAATTAAATGGTCATATTTATTGTATTCTAGACTTTAAACTTATTATTATACATTCAGAAGTAGATGAGATTGTAAGAGAGTTGAAAGGGATGAAAAGTGGGAAAGCTGCAGGGTATGACAGAGTGTCTGCTGAAATGCTGAAGGGCGGTGAAGGGGTGGTAACAAGCCTGTTGTGCCGGATCTTTAATATGTGTTGGAGATATGGCCGTGTGCCGGATGACTGGTGCAAGGCTGTAATTGTACCACTATATAAGGGAAAAGACTCTCAGCAGGAGTGTAAAAATTACCGCGGCATTAGTCTCTTGAGTGTTGCCGGCAAACTGTATGCGAAGGTTTTAATAAAGAGAGCGATAAGAGTGACCGATGAGAAAATATGGAATGTGCAAGCAGGGTTTAGAGAGGGAATGGGCTGTATGGATCAGATCTTCTCCTTAAGGTGCATAGCCAAAAAACATCTGGCAAAGCACAAGAAAGTCTACTGTGCTTTCGTTGACTTGGAGAAGGCCTATGACAGTGTGTGGAGAGAAGAACTGTGGTCGACACCATCCATGTATGGTGTGGACTGGCGCTTGATACGGGCACTGAAATCTTTATACAAGGATTCCAGTGCTTGTGTTAGGATAAATGGGCCATACACAGACTGGTTCTGAATCTCAAGGGGTGTTAGACAGGGTTGTGTAGAGTCGCCGTGGCTGTTTAACTTGTACATGGATAGTTGTCTGATAGATTTGAAAGAGTGTGAGTGCGGATTGAGAATTAATGAGTTGCCTGTCAAGATTCAAGATTATTTATTTGTGAAAACATGAGTACACATACAGAGCATGCAAGTTATTAAATTACATTATAATTCTAAGATCAGTCATGTTTGGCCTTAGTGGCGTACAAATATTTAAATTTCAGTTATAAAAGTTATTGGATAAAGTATTAGATTACATAAGAACAAAATAGTAAATGACAATTTTGAAAACAATTAAATTAAATATATGGTCATAGTTACCTAACAACAATTAAAAAAAAATGTCATTGTCATTTGTCAAATGCCTTCTTTACGCAGATGATCAAGTTTTACTTGCATCGTCAGCAGAACAGCTGCAAGACATGGTGACTGTGATGAATGAAAAATATAAGATGAAAGGGATGAATATAAATGTAAATAAGACGAAGGTCATGGTGTTTGAAAGAGAAGAGGATATATCGGTGTGTGAAGTGAAAATAAATGATAAGAGTGTAGAGCAAGTAAGTGAATTTGTATATTTAGGGAGTCTGTTTACAAGGGATGGAAAGATTAATGAAGATGTGGAAAGGAGAGTAAATGCGGGAAATAAAGTGAATGGTGCTATACATGCGATGGTGACCAACCAGTCGATGCCCAAAGAGGCCCGATTGGCTGTTCATAATGGTGTGCTGGTGCCTACGCTTATGTTTGGAAGTGAATGTTGGGTGTGGCAAAAGAAGCATGAAAGTAGAGTAAATGCTGTGGAAATGCGTTCCTTGAGAAGCATGTGTGGTGTGACGATAAATGATAGGCTGGAAAATGATGTGATAAGGCAACGGTGCAGTTTAAAGGAAGATGTAGTGACAAAAATTGCAAAGAGTATGCTTAGATGGTTTGGCCATGTTGAGAGGATGAATGAAAGGCGACTAACAAAAGGTATTAACAAAGCAGATGTGAGTGGAAATGCCGGGAGGGGACGCCCCAGAAAGACATATAGTGACCTCATTAATGATGTTCTTCAAAAAGGCCAGGTGCGTAGTACTCGCAACCGGCGTGCATGTATGACCAGATGTATGAACGTATACGAAGCAAAAGGAGTATGTAAGGAGCGTAGCAGGTGGCGTTCTATAGTTTCTGCCTACCCCCATGGGAAGAAGGCATGAGTTTATGTATGTGTATGTGTATTATACATTTATTGATTGATACAGTAATTTATCACCATTACAATAAATATGACCATTTTATCACACAAAGTGACAGCTATCACATGTCAGATTCCTCCAGTGAATTAATAATTCGCATCACAATTCACAATTTATCTTCGCCAACATATTATTATACTTAAATTAGGAAAAAATATACACTTAAACACTAAAAACAGTGATATTCACAATATTAACATCAGAAATAAGGACAAATTACGAGCTCCGTTTCACCGGCTTCATAAGGTTTATACTCGTAACTCATTTGTTGGGCTTGGTATAACTTTTTATAACATACGAGGGCGGCACTGAAAATTTCGGGAATCAAGGAAGTGACACAACATTACTATTTAAAAATGTATTTATTGCTTTTCGAAGTATTCTCTGCGAAATTTGACACATTTTTCCATACGATGGAACCAATCATTGAAGCAACCATTCCATTCGGAAGTTGGGGTCTCCAAAATGGCCGTTTTGTAGGCGTCCACAGCTTCTTCAGGTGATGAAAATCTCTGTCCACGCAATTTTTTCTTTATTTAAGGGGAAATTAAAGAAATCATTAGGGCTTAGGTCGGGGCTGTACGGCGGACGGTCTAATAAATCTATGTTTTCTTGCTCTAAAAACTCTTTTGTTCTGTGCGCGGTGTGAGAACTCGCATTGTCGTGATGGAGGATGATGCGGCGGTTGCAGTTCTCTTTACGGAGTTCAGAAACGACCTGTGGCAAACAAATGCTAGCATACCATTCTGCATTAACCGTTCTTTGTCCCTCAAGAGGAATAGTCGTAACATGGCCGGTTTTGGAGACAAACGTGGCCACCATTTTTTTTGCAACACTCCGAACAAACAATTTTTGTTAGCTTTAACTCATTTTCGAACACCCAAACTTGTGACTGGTTTTTTGTTTCGGGTCCGTACGCGTCTAACCAGGATTCGTCACCTGATACGATGTTATATACAGCATTTGAGGATCCTGCGTGGAATCTTTCGAGAGTTCTGACGCACCAAGTAACGCGAGCCGCTTTTTGCTCTTCACAGAGCGAATGCGGTATCCATCGGGAAAACAACTTTTTTACACCTAAATGTTCATGCAAGATTATTTGTATTTCACTCATACCAATGTCTAAAGTTGCCTGAATTTCGCGGTATGTCACATGTCGATCTTCCTTAATCAGCTTACGCACAGCATCAACGTTTTCTTGGGTGACTGCAGTTTTTGGACGACCTTGACGGGGATCATCACTGAGCTTGACACGTCCACGTTGAAATTCAGCAAACCAGCGATAAATTGTGGTTTTGAATGGGGCTTCATCACCAAATGCAGAAATCATCCGGTCAACACATTGTTTTTGTGTTAAACCACTTCGAAAGTCATAATAAATCATCGCTCTTGAATTTTCTCGAGTCGATTCCATTTTCTCAAGGACTAAACAAGTTTGACAAAACCTTACGACAAGACCGAGAATCTTTTTTTAAATAAATAAATGGTATTCGATTTTTAAAACCAAGGAGTTTTCAATTAAAAAGATTTTAATATAACAGGAACAGTGGAAATATTCCATTCCCGATACTTTAGTGCAGCCCTCGTACTACCCTCTTCTTTGGTAGATTTTCCTTTTAATGCGTTTAAAACTAAAGTAAAACCCAATCTTTGTTCAAAGGCATGCTATTGTATCAATGACTACTTAAACGATAAGAATAGTGGGTCGCTGTGATTGAAGGGTCTTACAGACTGGTGCGATATCGCCTCAGTATGCAGAATGTTTATGTCAAGACAATGTTTATGTTCTTTCTCCAGAATTAGCTTACTTACTGATAGGTTATATGAGTTCACATAATTGATTATTTTTTTATTTGACTGTATAAGTCATTGTATTTTAATTTAATTTTAATTTATTAGTGACATAATCTACTCATTACAATGTGTTTTTTTTTTATGAGTTGTATTGCAATAAGTGGTTAACTAACGACCTCGACAATTGATCATTCTATTCTTGCCTGAGCAACTGGCAGCAAGTTCGTCATGCTCCCTTAGATGTCACTTTCTGCGGTAGCGTCTGGGGTCGGGTTGCCTCCTTCCCTCCAATATGGCGAGGGGGGTGATGGCTGATTTTTGCGTTATGCTCGTGAACGGGTGCTGCTTCTGGTGACTGGTCGTCTTGCTGACCATGGTTTTATTATTGTTATTGATTTATTTTACTCCGATGGTGCTAGTTTATCATTTCTCACTTCGAGTTACAGCTATAGCCTTATGTAAGCGGGCACGCCGTGCAGTGAATTTGAAGTGAGCTCAGTGTCAATCCCAGCGTCAGGTGGGATAACAGTTCACTTCAAGCTCATTTCGCATTTTCACGGTGAGATTATTACAGAATTAATGTAAAGTGTGTATGAGCTATCAGCTGCTACTCAGTTATTCTACAGTTTTGTGATATTCAAATCTATTGATTTGTTAAGCCTATTAGCATCTCACAAGTCAAGATTTCTCAGAAATATTAACATTGCCAAGAATTAGTTACATTTAACCTAAATGGGATGGTTGATGACAACAATTACGAGTACCATTTGCTTGTTCTAATTAAGTCATTGTTATGTTAAACAAAATGGCCGTACCTACAGAATAATGTTTGTTTCGGTTGTATTCAAAATAATGCATGTATTTTAGCTGTCATGTCTAATTGTTTACAGATTTTTTAAATAGTTTCTACTTGTTTCCCAGAGCTACCTTGACTAGCTTTTGTTCTCTTTTTTCTTAGACAAAATAATTAAATCTAGTAATTACATGTTTTTGGACTCTCCTCTCCACTCAGACGTTTAAGTACTAAAATACCAAGTAGGTATGGCAATAATAAAAACAGAATTCGAGAAAATTGAGCTGTGACAGTCGATAAAAACTTCACGCAGAAAATCTTCTAAAAATCTCCTCTCTATTATCAGAACAAATCTACGGCATTATAACTACCGTGGAAATCGTGGTGTTAGGATCCTTCCTTAATCAATCTTGGAGTTGATCCCATATTTATTCCGAGATTCACAAGCTATTCAAAATTAGAAAAAAAAATTTATCTTTATCGTTGGAAGGAGACACAAAAACGAATTTTACCTGTTAAGCCCCGCGCGACACCGATTCGGAGTCAAACAATAGAAAATCAATTGGGTCTCATTAGCCGTCCTTGACCAATTAAGCTTGAAATTGTATGATATTATATTTTACCTTTATATGCTTAAGACTTTGTTTATTTCCAAAGTAAATAGAAGCATATTTAATGCTTATACAACTTAGACTTCTGCGCTGCGCGCTGTTCTCGATATCTGCAGTCGAATTAAAAAACCATTCAACTGAGTTTTGCGCGGCTCGGAAGTAAGCGTTTTGTACTAAATGATTAGCTTTGTCAGATAAATCATGCAGGGGTTTAGGTAATGTTTATGCATCTTAGTTTTCTTGCTGCGCGTTGTTTCTTCATAATATTTATCTTGGCTTAGCACGACAGCCATAGAGAAGCGTTTTGTCGACGGAAGAGTAGCCAAAAATGACGTTTCCGTGCAGACAGTAGAACATTTTCGGTAGACAAGCGATTTCTATTCTACAGTAGAATAGAAAGCGTCATGCCGCAATCGACTTCATAGATAATTCAACTGAGTTTTGCGCGGTTTGGTAGTAAGCGCTACTCGTATGTTTGAATTGAATAATTACTTTTATCAGATAAATCATACAGGGTTTTGTTAGACGAAAAACTATCAAATAAGACAAAGGTCATTAATTTACTGTCCAACATAAAAAACGTGTTACACTGAACATGTAATTTTCGAACGGAAGTTACTTTTAAATTAAACATCCCACATAAACATCTACTACACTTCATAAATCTCGTAATCCGAGCATTCAAACCCGTAAGTAGCATACAATAACTGTATACAAACACAAACAGTTCCTTATTCTCGTATCATAGTAATCAGTATGAAGACTCGGCCAAGTGGAACGGGATCGTATACAGTCGATTTACTCTATAAAAAGCTCACCGTGAAAACTCATGTGAAGTGAGCTTGAAGTGAGATGTCAATATTGTCAATCCCAATATACCACTGAAAAAAAGGATCTTGACATACAGACCGACAGATGGACGGGCGAGCAACGAAGTGATCCTATAAGGGTTCCGTTTTTAGGGTTCCGTAGTAAACAAGGAACCCTTATACATAGTTTCGCCATGTCCGTCTGGCTGTCCCCACTGTAGCTCAGAGACGCTTAATACTAGAAACTTGTAATTTGGCATAGGTATTAATCATGCCGATTAAGAGCTAAAATAAAACGTAGAAAAAAAAATTGCACATAATGTGGGGATGATTTTTTTTTTCTCGTCTATCCCATGGTGTGTTTCTCGTCTATAGTTAGATAAGCCGTTCAAAAATACCACGGGTCTGTGAACACCACTTTTCGATTCAAGGATCACATAGACTCTTAAATCTAACAAAAATGAGCATTTGCTCATTTTTTTAGATTTAAGTCTCTGCCAGCTAAATGGTTATTTATGGAGATGTGAAAAAAAATCATGGCAGTAGTAAATATAATGAAATTAAAAGAAAAACTAGCACAGCTAAGTAGGCTTTACACGTTAACGAGTAAAAGTCGACCAACTTAAATTTGCAGTTGGAGAATTGACCGTGGCATATATCGATAAGTTTGTTTTTGGGATAAATCCATCCCAACTTTCCAACTACGGAACCCTTCATTGTGCGTGGTCCGACACGCACTTGGCCGGTTTTTTTTTCCTTTTAAGTTAAGTTACGGAGTTGCCCTAAAAATAAGATACGAAACTTAGGTGAAGTGAGCTTGAAGTGAGCTGTCAACAGTGTCTATCTCTAGCGTCACGTGGAATGTCAGCTCACTTCACCTAAGATTTTATGGCAATTTTTTTACAGAATAGCACCGCAGCACAGGTGGATCGACGGCTTACATCAAGCTCACTTCACCTAAGACATCACGGTGAGATTTTATAGAATAGTAGTGCTATTCTGTAAATAGCTCACCGTGAAACCTTAGGTGAAGTGAGCATCAATATAATATATAGTGTCAATCCTTAGCATCAATGTAATGACAGCTCACTTCGCCTGAGTTTTCACGGTGATATATTTACAGAATAGCACTACAGACCGGCTGTACAAACATTTGAATTCGGAATGAATACGATACGGCTACGCTCTGGAGACTACACGCGCGCTCAATTTTATTACCATAGATTTCGGAAAAGTATGTTATCGTAAGTGAATCCGGCCATTTTTAATTCACGTTGTATACTATCTGCAAAATGCATTGTGGTACCGTGGTGCCCTGTCTAGATAATGTAATAAAGGTTAATTACGGTAATGGATGTGGCCTCTATAACGGGTTGCATATTTAGTACTTTGGTGTAGCGCTTGTTTAGAACATAATGTAACTGAATTAAGAAAAACCGGCTCAGTGCGGGTCGGACCACGCACAATGAAGAGTTCCTTAGTTGGGATAAATTTATGCCAAGAACAAACTTAACTCTGTAGTTGAACATAATGTTCTCCCGTTCATCGATATACATAATCAGCCGATAATGTTCCCACTGCTGGGACACAGGCCTATTCATCGATATACGTCACGGTCAATTCTCCAACTGAAAATGTAAGTTTGTAATCGCAAATAATAAGTGATAAAACTACAAATTAACGATTTTCGGACTTTTGTAAGACATTGTTTTTGCCTAATTTTATGATTCTACGTCTATTTGTCTAGTATATAATAGTATTTTTATAAATTTTTCCAACTTGTTAGCTCTACGTGTTCCTGAGAAAAAGGGTCTTGACAGACCGACAGACGGACGGACGGATGACGTTGATCCTATAAGGGTTCCGTTTTTTTTCCTTTTAAGGTACGGAGCCCTAAAAGTAAGATACGAATTGGGATTACTTATGCAGTAATAAATTTTAATACAATTATATAAAACTACACGTAATGGCTACGAATAGTATTTAATAATACTAGTGCCTACAGTTATAAATTACGTCTTACGTTTCAATCTAATTTTGCATGCATAGTTTTTGCGAATTGTTTTAGAAAGTTAAAATTTTCCTTTCATTTTGCCTGATATTATATATTTTCAAGTTCGCGTAAATATTTCAAACTGTTTACATTATGTTCAGGGCTTTCAATGATTAATTTTAGTTTCAAGAGTTTCGTTCTATTTATTAATTGTGCAGTCATATGACAAGTATTTTCGCGCTAAAATAAGTCCTTTTTGACAAAGTTGATGAAACTGTGATGATAACCGTAAGTCACGTTAGTCAGACAGTGCCTTCAGAAAGTCTTGAGCTATTTCAAGAAGAAATAAATTCAATGTACGGTCGCCAGCACATCAAGTTACCACAAACTGTCAAATTTTCTCATTCGATTTTGTACTTAACCATCAACACTATAAGATTCAAAATCATTTAGAGAAATTTTACTCTGACTGAGAAATTTGACTGTACAGTCACATCCAAAATATGTGGGCTATGTTTGTCTGGTCATTGCATAATAGAATCTGCTTTACCGACAGCATTATAATAGGGCATTTTACTATATACGAGAAAAAATCTGTAAATATAATATATTTACAGATTTTTTCTCGTATATAGTAAAATGCCATTATTGAGATAGTTTAGGCAAAAAGGAGTCGGAAAATGTTAGTTTTAGTTCTTAAAATAACATAATAAATTTAAAAATTCAATTCAACGTTTTCAGTTTTTCTAATCTGTTAAAAATACCATGAAATAGTAGCCGCCATGTTATTACGTCATACGGCTGTGTAAACTAAAACGATCAGCGCATTTGTTTACATAGCTAAGTGACGTCATGACCACAGAGCAACATGGCATCCACTGGGTCTAGCGTTTTCGTCAAACTACGCGCGAAATTTGAAAATGTAAAATTTAAATACTTACATTTTTATGGCACTTATCGATTGAATAAAAAAAAATGTGATTTATTTTTGGGCATATTAACACTATAGAATTGAATTTAAGACACTTTTCAAAAATGGGTGTAAGACCCTATTCTTGCGTCGTAAAGTTAATACCGCATAATGACATCCAGCCATCTACTTTACGTGTAAGACCAATTGTCAGTCCGAATTAAAATTTAACACTGACCGACTATGACAGTAAAATGGCCAGGCCGCTAAAAATACCGCACGGTCTCCTGTGAGGCAGCGAGCCTCCTTGCCGGATTGGGATCTGGAGGCAAAAGTCCTCGCGCACGTATGGGAGTGGCGCGAGGAGGCGAAACGCCGGGGCGTAACTCCGCTGCCGCGAGAAATCGCGGCACAACGGACGGAGCTCCGGCGGGATCACCACCGTGTCCTCGTGGAGGCGATCGGCGGCAGCGATCTTTCGCGTCCGGCCTTGGTTCAGGCCATGGTACGGAGCGAGAGGACATGGGCAGCCGTCACCTCCATCTGCAAAACAGTAATGCTCGCAAAGGAGGAGGCGGGACGGTTGAGGGAAAGGCAAGTTTCGCGTCCTCTCGCCCCTAGCCGCCGCAGGAGACGCCCTGGGCGTCGGGAATCCCGGGCGGATTTCCGGCCACCGTAGGCGCGGGCTTGCGGACGGTGAGCAATGGGTAGCTCACCGTCCGATGAGGACCAGGCCCGGGTCGACGGCGCGTCGTATTCCACGCGCGCCTCAAAGAGATGTCGTCAGCACAATGTAGGGGACCACTAGGGCCGATGCCTGCTGGGGTCACGGGAAGGTACTAAAGGGTCACCGAAACCCCCGCAACATAGGCAACGGAAAGAATACGGGTGGGTTTTAGTCAGTAAGAGTCTGACACACCCTCCCGCTCCACCCAGAGCGGGAGAAGTTTTTTGATGATTTCCCATCCAAAAAAAAAGGCCACTAAAAATGTTCTAAGTTGATGTCAACTCGACATTGGTCAAAGATGACAGATGAAGATTGACATGCTATTTTGATCTTTGTTATCAAGTAAATAAATATTGTTTTCTATGCAATAGTCTGCTCAGTATCATAGCTTCAAGAGATATTATGTGTCCTGACTTGATAATGAAAAGAATTTGAAAACTGACGAAGATATAAAGGGCCGTGCAGACTGGCGCACGACACCGAGAACCGAACGACACCGGTAGAACAACTTCAATGAAGTTTTCATAGAAATTGTTCTACCGGTGCCGCGTCGCGCCAGTCTGCACGAGACTTTCAAGACTTGATTATACCTATTGGATAAGAAATATGCTAAATACGACATGGAGGTAGTTCTCTTGTTGACGGATTCAAATGTCTAAAGTTGTAAAATTCCAGCACTTGAGACGAAGACAAATGAACAATTTAAATAGCTTTTCAAATTCAGCACACACTTGGTCCGTTTTAAATTTCAGATCATTTACAAACCATTGTGTGGGACCACTGCCTCGTCCTCAAAATATTCAAATGTATTCATGAGTTCAATGTTTTCTATTCACGTTTTAAATTTAGTCATCTGATTGTTGTGTATATATATTCACAGACAATGGAACAACTCCTAATAGAACATTTTGTGAACCACCTGTATATATGTACGGAGAGCCATAAGTTAGGGACACTCTTTATAGAAGAATATTATTATGAAACTGATAATAATTATTTGAATATGTAATACATTATCCTTACCTTCCCTAAAATAATATTTTGCTGATAATATTGTTGATAAATTTTCACAACCTCACAAAGATAAATAATAACACAACCTTCGAAGAATTTACATACCGTTGGTGGAAGTTAAAAAACTTTGTATGAAATAAGTTTATGATTTATTACAGACAACTCAAACTGTTTCAAGGACGTTCGTCTAGATACGTACATATAAAATAACCATGCAAAAACTAAAGACAGAATGAAGACAAAACTAAAACAATTACTCCGAAATATTCAAAAAACATCTAATCCCACAAGAAATTACAGCCAACATTTGCTACCTCACCAACGTTTGGCCAGTAAACAATATGGCGTACAAAATAAAATTTAAATAACCAGATGTTCGGTTTTACGAAGATCGATAAGCTTATAACATTGCTGTCCTAAAAAGTGCAAGTAACGAGAGCAATTTGGTGCGCGGCGGTGTCGCAAGAGTGGCGGAGAAACCCTCGCGTGCGGCTCACAATTTAATTGCTTTGGCGCTGTTCCATCGCACGTCGACCTAGACTTGGCTGGAGGGTGCAACCTTTAAGTCCTTGAAATGCTAAGTAAATGACGTAATGTATACGATGGAGATATTTTTGACTTACCTAGTACAGCTGGCACGTTTAAATGTGGTATGCAGTGCGTTCGTTTTATCTATAGTCCTCACGACCGAATTTCGGCCATGGCGTTCACACCGGAGACTGGCCCGCATAATCTATGCGGGAGATATTATAGTGTACAATTGTGTGCACAGACACAGTTGGACTCTCTCTTCCCTCACTATCATATTCCGATGGGACGGCAATCCGACACGACGAGCAGCAAACATAGTACGTGTATCGCACGACAGTCAATAAAGATCCGTTTCAGCAAACAACGTAATGAAGCAATTGGAATTAAACATATTCAAACGTGATTTACAAGGAAAATTAATGTGTATTTCTAAGTATTAGTCCAATAGTAATCTAATTGATTTGTATACATTTGTATTTGGCATGTTTATTAGGCACGCGATAAAATTTATTTCTGCTATAGTGATACACAGAGTTGAATGATCGTGTATTTGAACTGGGAAATGTAAACTGTTATATGAAACAAGTAAACCACGATATCTTTATTTACGTTTCTTACGACACAATTGTCGTGGTGTTCTTCAAATAAATCGGTGTATATTGTCCTTATCGTACAACGATATCGCACTTTTCCACAGGCTTAAATTAATTGCAATTTTAACGCTAAACTTTTCCTCAACTAAGTAAAATGAAGCACTATCTCTTCCGGTATCTCTAATTCCGTTAACTTTCGGTCCAGGGTTGTCACGAACGCGTTCAAAGATACGTGATTTAACTTACATAAGAACTTTCACAGCTGTTTATAGTGACATCTCTTTTGGAAGGTTCTTCTAAACTTGGTACTCATAGATTCATTCCTAATCCCGGGATGGGTCAGTGGATGTCTTTCAGTTCGCTCGAATTGTTCAGTACCCGTATGTTATACAAAGTTTAAAACAGTTTCTATACCAGAAATGATTTACATAATTATAAAGTTTTTAGTAATTTTTAGTTTTCCGTAGACAACAGCTAAGTATTCGTATTAGTTTTCCTATTAGCTGTGTATATAATAATGGACTTTTCTAATACCTTCTGTGACTTTCCTTGACTGTTGTATTATTATTTTATTGAAGACTGTGTTATGTTTAAACTGCTCACTAACCCAAATCAACAAACAGCACACAGCTGAAGATTTGGCGACAGATTTGTGTTTTTCATTGTAATGAAAACCAAAAATCTGTCGCCAAACTTTAATGATAAACAAAAACCTGTCGCCAAACGTTCAGCTGTGTCTTTATATAAATCTCTATACATTTACAAATCTATAGAGATGTATTACCACGTGTCTATAAAATCAATGAACCCTGTTATTATCGGATTTGTGGTAAAATCCTAATATTTTTTTATATATTATTAAGGTCTTACCTATTTTTTAGGGTTCCGTACCTCAAAAGGAAAAAACGGAACCCTTATAGGATCACTTTGTTGTCCGTCTGTCTGTCCCCGGTTTCGCTCAGAGATTCTTAGTACTAGAAAGCTGTAATTTAGCATGGATATACATGGTAATCACACCGACAAAGAGGAAAAATAAAATCATAAAAAAAAAGAAATCGTACTTCCCTTACACGTAAACCGGGGATGATATTTTTTTTCTCGTCAATCCCATAGTGTGGGGTATCGTTGGATAGGCCGTTCAAAAATATTGCTGGTTTGCATATACTATTTTTCGGTTCAGGGATTCGTTTGCATAATATTAAGCTTTTAAGTACTAATTTTTGTTAGTCAAATGTCCTCCACTCTGCCAGCTAAATGGTTGTTTTGGATACGTGAAAGAATTCATGGCAGTAATACTACAGCCATGATTTTTTTCACGTATCCGTTCGCCGTTTCGTTTATATACATAAAACAAAATTAAAAGGAAAACTATCACAGCTAAGTAGGCTTTACAAGTTAACGAGTAATAGTCGACCAAATAACATTTGCAGTTGGAGAATTGACCGTGACGTATATCGATGTATTGGAGAAAATGTTTTTTAACTACAATGTTAAGTTTCTCTTTGGGATAGATTCATCCCAACTACGGAACCCTCCATTGTGCGTGGTCCAACACGCACTTGGCCGGCTTTTAGGGTTCCTTTATAGTTTCGCCATGTCCGTCTGTCTGTCCCCACTTTAGCTCAAAGACGCTTAGTACTAGAAAGCTGTAATTTAGCATAGGTATACATATTAATCAGGCCAATAAAGTGCTAAAATAAATATTAATTATTAATATATTTTTTAGGGTTCCTGGATAGGCCATTCAAAAATATTGCGGGTCTGTGAACACCACTTTTCAATACAAGTCCCCCCCCCTCCTGGCTAAATATAATGTAATTAAAAGGAAAACTATCACAGCTAAGTAGGCTTCACAAGTCAACGAGTAATAGTCGACCAACTTAAATTTGCAGTTGGAGAATTGACCGTGGCATATCTCGATGTATGAGAGAACGTGTTTTTCAACTACAATGTTAAGTTTGTCTTTGGGATAAATTCATCCTAACTACGGAACCCAACACGCACTTGGCGGGTTTTTTAATTTAAAATTGGGTGTCTATACTGTTTTGTAGATAATGAAACTTTTCAGTCTTTCGATTTTGTTAGCAACTTAATATTTTTATTCGCTCGCTGAATTTGAAGTAAGTACCAGTTTAAGTACTAAATCACGAGTTCACGACCTTCTGAACAGATTTATTGTAAGTGTAAGTGCAAACCTGGGTGGTCAACATCTAAAAATAGGCGGAGTTATAACTCTACTCGAAAGTATCGTAAGTGGTGCCCGAGTGATTTAATGAGGATTAGAAAACGTGGTACTGCGGCCACGAGTAAATGCAAGCCACTTGAATCTTCGATGTGGAGAAGAAACTTATTAATTTATTATGCACTCAGAATATCGCTTAAAAAGCTGTATACTAAAAATAAGTGTAGTTACCGCTTCTGGAACTAGAACAAAGTAGTTACACTTGAAGTGTAACAATTCTATTAACTACTTTGTTCTATTTCTTTAGATCCAGAAGCAGTAACTACACTTATAAGTAAACGAAACTGTAAAGTGCTCTAAAGATATTCCAACTACTGGGGAATGAATAGATTCATTTCTAGAGACGTTTTGATTACGAGTAATAAACTTTTATGAAATCTGATGTCTGGTAAAACAAACAGGATACTTCCCATATGCCGAGAGGATGTATGTGTGTGTGTGTATGTGTGGATGGATGTAATGTGTATGTGTGTGATGTTTGATGTAATATTATGACATCTTCATCATCTTCTGTAAATTAGTGTTAATAATAATAATTGTGTTCTGAATGTTTATTATAAAAATTGATTGTATTAAAAAAAAATGTTTGTTAATTGTATGTAATTTCGATTTTAAATTCTGTTATTGTTAAATAGTGTATTACTGGGTAGTTTTTTGAGTTACCATAACCTAACATTAAGACCTACTACGAGTATATCACCAAAAATCACACGAATAAATACTTCTTACGTACTTACTTAATATAAATGTTCAACATTATGACAGGAAATCGAGACGCTATTTTTAACGGACCTACTAATATAGATGTGTTATAGTTAGCTGTAATTCACTTGCTACATTCACTTCGAAACTTCCGATTTCCGAAAAAAAAGTTACCTTAGCCAAACAGCACTACAATTGCCATCCAAAATCAAATTGCATACTTGCTAACGTGCTAGAAGTAACAGATATTTAAAACGGTGAAACGGTTACCACGTAATTTCGCGAATCGGGGCACAAATGTACCGTCGGCAGCGTAGTTATCGACCGTGCCTTACGTAACTGCTCCGAGTATGAGCTTTTGGTGCTTTTGCTCTCACTATGTACGGACTCACTAGGTACCTTCATATGCATTGCAATCCCAGGCTATGTTGCCTAAAATAAGATCTCCATATTATCTGGTACCGAGAATGCAATCTCGGTTGTAACGAAATGTTAAAGGAACATTTTTACCGTTTATAAGATAGCAGATTGCTTTGACAAAGGTATTAAGATTAGCTCAGAGAATTTATCAAACACTAAGGGAGGGGGGTAAAGGTGGGAAAGGCAAATTTCGCGCCTTCTCGCCCCTAGCCGCCGCAGGAGACGCCCTGGGCGTCGGGAATCCCGGGCAGATTTCCGGCCAGCGTAGGTGCGGGCTTGCGGACGGTAATCAAAGTGTAGCTCACCGTCCGGTAAGGACCAGGCCCGGGTCGACGCCGCGTTGTATTCCACGCGCGCCTCAAAGAGATGTCGTCAGCACAAGTGTAGGATTCCACTAGGGCCGATGCCTGCCGGGGTCGCGGGACGGTACAAAAGGGTTACCGAGGCCCCTGGCAACACAGGCAACGGAAGGGACATGGGTGGGTTTTAATCAGTAAGAGTCTGACACACCCTCCCGTTCCGCCCAGAGCGGGAGAAGTTATTTGATAATTTAACACCCAAAAAAAAAAGGTAAAGGTAGAATTGCAACTAAATCAAAGATTGTACTTCATTAACGAATAAAGTGCAATCACTTGTTTTGGCATAAGATTTAGCCTCAGTGAAATAGCAATCACTAATGTAGAACGAAATTATTCTCGTCGTGGTTGTATCGATCTATCACGGTAGCTGCCTACTTCCCATGTGATAAAATGTCCACATTTTTCTCTAATTCCATTTCATTACCAAGAGCTCGTAACCAGTAAATACCTGCGATGTTAACCAGTAAAGAAGATTTTATAATGACCCTGACAGATTGGTTAAAGCCACAACCACATTTAAACGTCTATCGTTTAAATTAAAAGGGTCGATCGATCAGGTTAAGCTACGCTTGCCGCGGTTGGTCCGTGGATGGGTGACCATTTTTGCAGACCCCTCCGTGCGTCGGAAAGCACGTTAAGCCGTTGGTCCCGGCTGTCATTTGTAGATCTTTGGCAGTCGTTACGGGTCGTCAGAAGCTCTAAAGTCCGACAATCAGTCTTACCAAGGGCTATCGTGTTACCCAGTGGGTTGTGGAGGTCAGATAGGCAGTCGCTCCATGTAAAATACTGGTATTCAGCTGTATCCGGTAAGACTGGAAGCCGACCCCAACATAGTTGGGAAAAGGCTAGGCAGATGATGATCGTTTAAATTAAAAGGTGGTTGAAAGATATGACGACAGGCGCCAGCTGAACAAAATAAAGGCTTGTACAGACTGGCGCAATATCGCGGGCGCGACAGGCAGCGCGACACTTTCCATGAAGTTTTCAAAGAAATTGTGCTACTGGTGTCACGATGCGCTGTCGCGTCGCGCCTGTTTGCGAGAGCTTTAAGCCGGAAATGCCGGATATGCCACAGTGTAGAAATAAGGACAATAACCAGTTGACCAAGGAATTTGTGACGAAGTAGTTATTGTGTTTTTATAGTCTTTTAAAACTTGTTTTACGTCGCAGCGCTTTTCCGTACGGGATTTTGGGTAGGTTTCCTTGATGATGTTCATAAAAGTGACTTTTTATGTGTCTACGTGTTGACCCTACAGGAAAACATTTTGATTAAACACGTCGCTAAACCATATACCTACGTCTGCCAATTTACCGGAGTAAACAGTTTACATATTTGAGCTGAGACGGCAAACATCTGGCGTGGCCCATTAATAATTTTAGTTCTGAATCTGGAACTGCACAAGTGCACTCAAAGATTTAAAATCCAATTAAGTTTTAATAAAACAATAATACGTAATCCCAAGCACAATAAAAACTAACTCCGCAACTCTCACTGAGAAGCTGGATGAAACCACGAAATTTTAAAACGCAAATAATTTCAAGAAAACCTTTTGAGCTTGCAACTAGGTCGTGAAACTAGGTTACAATAGATAAGTTTACTTTTTAATTACAAAACTATCAATCGGCAAAGCTGGCGAAGAAAACAAACAAGCCGAGATTATAAACACAGTAACATACAAAAGAACCATTGGATGCGGGATATAAAAGAGGAATCGATTTTTCAGTAGCTGTAAACATGGTTTATGACGTGAGATGACGGACTAGTTATTTGTCTGGGACTATTGTTACTCACACAGGAATCTGTTAAACGTTCCAGAACGTGAAAACATGAGCTTCGGAATAACGTAGCGAACGGGAGTTTTAATTGATGCAGTAAAATTTAAGCTGCTTCATTTCTTGAGAAACAGAATAATAATTCATTTTCATGATACATTCTGGACTGGTTTTGAAGGGAAATAAAACAGAGGTGCAAATTAGGCGAAAGACAGTTTATGTTTCGAGAAATATTTCGTTCGCTACACATCTTAGAACAAAAAAAGACATGAAAAAATTACGCAACACATAAATATTTATTTTCGTACAACTATTCAAAGTGCCGCGCGTAGTTTATCGCGTTTGATCAATATTTCACCTTCAGATATAATTACACACGTATTTATTTTATGCACAGGTAACAAGAAATTCACGCAATTTAACACTTCCTCGAGGCAAAGTGCCAACGTAACAAATAGGTAGCTTTATCTTCTTAATAGTATGACGAGCCATATCAACAGATCTACAATAATGTACATAAATAAACGAACGTTTGGAACTATTTATCGACGTCACAGTGTAATATCTTGGGTATTAAATAATTTAGTAATAGTTAGAATACCAAGTGTATGACGATACAAAGACAGCGATACAAATGTTGCTTTAATATGAAAAAAGGCTTGGTACCCATATTTTTTTATGATGGTTTCAGCATTATGTGGGTACATTTTACTGTTTAGTTTAAGGGCCCCAGTTTTAGATCTTATCATAATGACCTAGAAACATGGTCCGATAGATTTTTATTAAATAAACATGCCACAATTTTGATTTTAAGCAAACTGAATGAATTTTGTAATTTTGTCTATATGTATTTTGTTGGAGAATAATTTAGAAAATTCCCAATAAGATGAAAACTCTAAAATTCTTTTGTCTCTCATGTGCGCGTCTTATCTGACTTGCATTTTACTCGAGCGTTCCCGATGAAGACGGCAACGTATTCAGGGCGCGAACGAATGC
Source organism: Atethmia centrago (assembly GCA_905333075.3). Taxonomy (NCBI): domain Eukaryota; kingdom Metazoa; phylum Arthropoda; class Insecta; order Lepidoptera; family Noctuidae; genus Atethmia; species Atethmia centrago. The sequence goes on along the minus strand of HG995374.1, from coordinate 18,855,906 downwards.
AATTTGAGTCTTATTTCTTTGTAGGTAGTTTAATTTAAATTCCAAAGTTAAAAAAAAAACTTATAGATTTTAGGTTCCAGTCCAAGATCTTGGAACAAGATTACGAAGGACGATGTTTTTGGTAGCTTTGAAACGTTACTATTACAGTAACGTTATTAAGCTTTTATATAAACCCTCACAACAGGCATCAGCAGCATGGAAATAATAAGTAGAAACAGCGTAGGTACCTACATAGCTACGTAGCTCGACGGTGTTGTCAAAGGAGATTATGTCAAGTTAGGCACCAGCGTTCTTCTATTAGCTGAGAACAACGCGAACCATTGTTGACCTACAAGTAAGAACTTTGGAGGCACTATGACTAGAAGGAAGTTCTTCACATTTCTATGTATGGAAATTGATTGAAAAAAACATTACGGTATGTGGGACGAGAAGATATTGCGTAGTTTCCCGAACGCAGCCCAGCCGAGTCGGATTCGACGATTATTATATTCACAATCAAGTAATTAATCCTCAAAAAATATTTTGAGCCTGAAGAATTTTAAAACCTTCAGTTGTTTGATATTGTTTATGTCAATTATTTGGCACCCTCGTAGATATTGCAATACAAAGAATTTGTGCATATATTTAAGGCGAGCTGTCTCCAAGCAGGGAAACGGCAAGCTAAATACCAAGTCCAAGTTTTCTTGCAAATGCGAAATGCGAGAGTTTAAATTCATACCTAACTACAGCGAGCTCCAGTGTTCTCAAGTTAAAACTTTTAAACGGCATCTAGCTGAGAAACATTTAGTATTGTCGCTTTTGCAATTGCTGAAAACTTCTGTACTAGTATGAATTCATTTCTAACATAATTATAATATTAAACTGTCTGTGCCCACGGTTTGGCTCACATAGTTTAATAATCTATAGTTCCTTAACTATCCACAATAATATTATAAATGCGAAAGTAACTTTGTCAGTCTTTTTTTTTTTTTTTTTTGAGGGTGGGAAATCATCAAATAACTTCTCCCGCTCTGGGCGGAGCGGGAGGGTGTGTCAGACTCTTACTGACTAAAACCCACCCGTATTCCTTCCTGTTGCCTGTGTTGCGGGGGCCTCGGTGACCCATAAGTACCTTCCCGCGACCCCGGCAGGCATCGGCCCTAGTGGACCCCTACTTTGTGCTGACGACATCTCTTTGAGGCGCGCGTGGAATACGACGCGCCGTCGACCCGGGCCTGGTCCTTACCGGACGGTGAGCTACCCATTGCTCACCGTCCGCAAGCCCACGCCTACGGTGGCCGGAAATCCGCCCGGGATTCCCGACGCCCTGGGCGTCTCCTGCGGCGGCTAGGGGCGAGAGGGCGCGAAACGTGCCCTTCCCTCAACCGTCCCGCCTCCTCCTTCGCGAGCATTACTGCTTCGCAGAAGGAGGTGACGGCTGCCCATGCCCTCTCGCTCCGTACCATGGCCTGAACCAGGGCCGGACGCGAGAGGTCTCTGCCGCCGATCGCCTCCACGAGGACACGGCGGTGCTCTGCCCAAGCCGGGCAGACCTCCACCGTATGCTCCACCGTGTCCTCCGGGCGATCCACACAGTGGTGACACCCGGACGTTTCCTCCCGCCTTATTCGACACAGGAACCTCCCGAAGCTGCCGTGTCCGGTGAGGACCTGCGTCAGGCGGAAGGTGAGGACGCCGTGGCGCCTCTCCAGCCACTCCTCAAAGAGGGGACTTATCGCCGCAATCGTGGCGTGCCCAGCACTGGGTTGCGACAACCGTACTTTCCATGACGCCATGAGATCCCGCCGGAGCTCCGTCCGCTGTGCCACTATTTCTCGCGGCAGCGGACTTACGCCCCGGCGTTTCGCCTCCTCGCGCCACTCCCATACGTGCGCGAGGACTTTTGCCTCCAGATCCCATGGCGGCAATCCGACAAGGAGGCTTGCTGCCTCACAGGAGACCGTGCGGTATCCTCGGACCATCCGGATGGCCATGACCCTTTGGGCTGCGCTCAACCGGCGGGCTGGCCGCAGCGCCAGAGAGCGCGCCCATACAGGAGCCCCGTAGAGGGCCATGGACCCCACGACCCCCAACTTTGTCGGTCTGTCTCTGTCTGTTAACTGTTCACGCCTAAACCACTGAACCGATTGCTATGATTGATAGATAGGTAGACTTTTTTTTTTTTTTTTTTGAGGGTGGGATATCATCAAATAACTTCTCCCGCTCTGGGCGGAGCGGGAGGGTGTGTCAGACTCTTTCTGACTAAAACCCACCCGTATTCCTTCCTGTTGCCTGTGTTGCGGGGGCCTCGGTGACCCATAAGTACCTTCCCGCGACCCCGGCAGGCGTCGGCCCTAGTGGACCCCTACTTTGTGCTGACGACATCTCTTTGAGGCGCGCGTGGAATACGACGCGCCGTCGACCCGGGCCTGGTCCTTACCGGACGGTGAGCTACCCATTGCTCACCGTCCGCAAGCCCGTGCCTACGATGGCCGGAAATCCGCCCGGGATTCCCGACGCCCTGGGCGTCTCCTGCGGCGGCTAGGGGCGAGAGGGCGCGAAACGTGCCTTTCCCTCAACCGTCCCGCCTCCTCCTTCGCGAGCATTACTGCTTCGCAGAAGGAGGTGACGGCTGCCCATGCCCTCTCGCTCCGTACCATGGCCTGAACCAGGGCCGGACGCGAGAGGTCTCTGCCGCCGATCGCCTCCACGAGGACACGGCGGTGCTCTGCCCAAGCCGGGCAGACCTCCACCGTATGCTCCACCGTGTCCTCTGGGCGATCCACACAGTGGTGACACCCGGACGTTTCCTCCCGCCTTATCCGACACAGGAACCTCCCGAAGCTGCCGTGTCCGGTGAGGACCTGCGTCAGGCGGAAGGTGAGGACGCCGTGGCGCCTCTCCAGCCACTCCTCAAAGAGGGGACTTATCGCCGCAATCGTGGCGTGCCCAGCACTGGGTTGCGACAACCGTACTTTCCATGACGCCATGAGATCCCGCCGGAGCTCCGTCCGCTGTGCCGCGATTTCTCGCGGCGGCGGACTTACGCCCCGGCGTTTCGCCTCCTTGCGCCACTCCCATACGTGCGCGAGGACTTTTGCCTCCAGATCCCATGGCGGCAATCCGGCAAGGAGGCTTGCTGCCTCACAGGAGACCGTGCGGTATCCTCGGACCATCCGGATGGCCATGACCCTTTGGGCCGCGCTCAACCGGCGGGCTGGCCGCAGCGCCAGAGAGCGCGCCCATACAGGAGCCCCGTAGAGGGCCATGGACCCCACGACCCCCAACTTTGTCGGTCTGTCTCTGTCTGTTAACTGTTCACGCCTAAACCACTGAACCGATTGCTATGATTGATAGATAGGTAGCCTGGGACCTGGAGAAGGGCACAGGTTACTTTTCATTTTAGATATTTGTATTAAAAAAAATGAAATACAAAATACACGCAGAAGTCGCGGGCAACAGCCAGTAGCTAATATAACGTACTGAAAACAGAGTCAGAAAGACATCTAAAACATATTATTTGATATTAGCGAGCAGGTGGCTCGTTAGGCTCGAGTTTAAGTGTATTAAGGGACGGACACACAGATTGACGTTGCTTTTTACAATGCCAGGATAATGCAACACGCGTTTTTTGATCCCATTATGCGGTTTTAATACATCGTAAATATATTTGCATTAGCATGACCACACACAATGCTCTTTGTTAGTTATTTTTATATCAAATTAATTATATTTGCAGTGTCTTTAATAGGAGCTAGTTACACAGCTGGCCTTATTGTTCTCCATGAAGAATAAGCTCTCTATTTTTAAAGGCTACTTAGGATGTTGTTGGGGCTGCCGAGATGCTGTAGTGCGTCTGGCATGTTTATGGAGGCTCAGATTGATGGCTTTCATGCCATCATGAGAAAGAGAGTGGCCTCCATATTGCACCGTATCCGAGCAAGCTCCAACAGCATTCTGAAGGCAATACGGTTAGACGGTCCTTTTCTTAGACCGTGTCTATTTGATTTCGTTTGTTTATTTTTATTTTTTTTTGTACTTAAGAACTATTTTTTAAGTACTTACAACACGAACAGATGTTCTGTAATAAAGTTGTTATTATTTAAATTGTCTTTGACATACCTCGGGAGTCTGGGGTCCCGGACGTCGCAACTCGCAGAGGCCCGTTAGTCACTTTTAAAGAAATGTGGCACTTATTAGGATGGCCGGATTATCCTCCTAGCACTTAATTTTTTTCCCTAATACCTATAACCCTCTGACCTCTGACCGAGTGACCGCATATAAACAAGCGCTGATTAATTTGACAGGACTGAACTAAAACTTATCTTCTATCCTTTTCTTAATGAAATAGAAAGAAAAAGATACACAGAACTTAAATTTAGTTTAGTTTGTGAACAAGGGAATCGGCACTCAAACTCAAACTCAAATCAAAGCATTTATTAAAAAAAAAAAAACATTTACAGGCACTTTTGAATTGTCTAGCAGTCGGTCAGTTAGAAATATGAAGCTAGTCACCCATTCCAAAGCGTAGTAGGTACCAATGGAGAAGAACGGGCAAGAAACTCCATGGACACTCTTTTAAATTATATTGATACATAAAGATTAGTATAAATAATGTTGAAATTGGGTCTCTGTTGTTTCATCGAAAAAAAATTGCCAAATGATCACTTCCCAAACAATTTTCTGCATGATTTCATTTGCCAAATTATTACTTAGCAAATAATCTTTTTACAAATAATTGTAACGCAAACCTAATGTTTGGCAAGTGAACGTTTAAACAATAACTTGTTTACCAACTAGTACTTTTACCAATCAATGTAGTCAAATATTTCAGTTGTAATTAATTTATTATATTTATTCATTTTACGCAAAATAAAAATTCTACCTCGTCTAACTAGTTCGGTTCTCAATAGCCTGCTAAAAATAATCTCTTTTTTCCATATTTTTTTCTATATAATCTATTCGTTTCTGGCACTCGCCGGCCGCTGCCGCGGCACCGCTCGCTTCGCTCGCTCGGCTCGTACGTAGGAAGTCACAGTTTTAACCTAACCTAACCTAACCATTATTTAAAATAATTAACCTACTCTAACTAGTTCCACAAGTAACCATAAATTTGACTTGTTTCAGACAAATTCAAGCACATCTCATTCACACAACACAAACGTTTATTGTCTAAAGATTGTTTGCTGTAATAAATCATTTGATTAATGATCAAATGCCTAAATGATATTATCCTTAATAATATTCTGCCAAGTAAAAACATGACCAAATGAAAATGTGCGGACTAAAATCATTCCAAACATGGCATTGGTATAAAAAAAGGTTTTGCTTAAGTTTGTTTGGGTAGAGAAATTTTTGCAAAATCTTTTCGGCAAAACGGCATGATCCCGTTGAATTTATAACTAAATTTGAGGATGATGTAAAAAAAAACGCGTCCATAGTAGCAAAATAAACAAAAAAAAAAAAAACAATTTCAAAATAAAATAGTTACAAGTAAGCCGAGGAAGCTAAGAGGGGTTGCATATAGTAAAAGGAGTAAAAGTCATAATAATGATTTCACTCTAGAAACTTCGCGTGGTCTTCTAAGCTCAAACAAAGAAGTAGCGCAAGAATTTGTAAATTTCTTTACCAGTATCCCAATTAAAACTACTGAAACCCTAAATTCCTCGTCTTCGCGTTCTATTGATTTATTAAGAGCAAACGTTTCATCCTGCCTGACTGAATTTAAATTCAAGCATATAAATCCCATAACAGTAATAAAAGCTTTCAAGCAAATCAAGATCAAATTAACAGAAGATCTATGGGGAATGTCAATCAAAGTTTGTACCTCCATTATTGAAACTATAGCGCCGTACTTAGCATTACTATTTAATTTGTGTGTTGATCAAGGAGTCTTCCCGGATCTAATGAAATATAGTAAGGTAATACCACTTTTCAAATCCGGGGATAGTAGAGACACCAATAATTATAGACACGTATCCGTGTTGCCGGTTTTCAGCAAGGTGTTTGAAAAGGTAATGCTTAATCAAATGCTCAATCATTTTAACACCAATAGAATCTTACACGATCAACAGTATGGCTTCACCAAGGGACGTTGTACGACTGACGCCGGTGTCACCTTATTAAAACACATATTTACGGCGTGGGAAGAGGCCCAAGACGCAATAGGAATATTTTGTGACCTCTCCAAGGCATTTGATTGCGTCGACCACGAAACATTACTCTTGAAACTTAAGCATTACGGACTTGGAGACCTTGCGCTCAGTTTAGTAAAATCTTATTTATATGATAGACAGCAGCAAGTTCAAATAAATGGTGTCAATTCACTCGGCTTAAAAGTAGAAATGGGTGTACCACAAGGCTCGATATTGGGTCCTTTCCTCTTTTTAGTGTATATTAATGATCTACCCCACTTGTTAAAAACCCAACCACAAATGGTGTTATTTGCTGACGATACTTCCTTAATTTTTTAAATTAATAGACGTGCCTCAAATTTTGACGACGTAAATAACGCCCTATTGCAGGTCCAAAATTGGTTCACTGCTAATAATTTAGTATTAAATGGGAAAAAAACTAAGTGCATAAGATTTTCTTTACTAAATGTCAAAAGTAGTATTTGTGAGATAGTATTGAATCAAGAGAAATTAGAATTCGTCGATAAAACTGTTTTCCTGGGGATTACGCTCAACTCAAGGCTTCAATGGGGGCCTCATTTAACTTCCCTTGCAGGACGGCTAAGTTCAGCAGCATATGCTGTGAGAAAAATCCGTCAATTTACTAATGTAGATACCGCACGGCTAGTATATTTTAGTTACTTTCATAGTATTATGTCGTGCGGTATTTTACTATGGGGATGGGCTGCAGACATCGAGTCTATTATTATTCTGCAGAAAAGAGCCATCAGAGCCATATATGGCCTCCGCAGGTGCGACTCTCTAAGGGAACTGTTTAAAGAAATTAACATCATGACGGTACCTTGTCAATATATCTATGAAAACATCATGTACGTAAGGAAAAATCTACATCTTTTTAGTAAAAGAGGTGAAAGACACAATTATATCACTAGAAATAGGGACCAATTAGTTCAACCAGGTTTCAGGCTGGCTAAAGTAGACTCATCTTTCATGGGGTACTGTTTAAAATGTTACAATAAAATACCTCCCCACATACTTCAACTGAATGAAACAAAATTTAAATCTAGTATAAAACGCACACTATTTAGCCAAGCATATTATAAATTGGGGGATTACATTGCTGATAAAAATGCTTGGCTCAACGCTGGTCCTGCTCCACAAGGGCGCAAAAACTAATTGATCAGGTATTGAAAATAGTGTTGGAGCTGCTGAAGATTTTAAAAACTCTTTGCATTGTATAAATTCAATCTCTTAGTATTGTATAGCTGCACAGCACATTGTTATGTGAGTATTATGTACTATAAAGCTGCCATTTACTGGATACGTCTTTCATTGACTTGAATATGCCCTGGTGGCTGGGAGTATGTCGTGCTCACTCTAATGTCTCGCTGATGGTGGCGCGTGTGTTGGATCATTTAGCTCCCTTCAAAATGGTTGAGCTGAATGGTGCTGATCCACGCGTCATGTTCGTGAACGGGCGCCGTCAGTAGAGACTGGTCATCTCTTAGCTGCCACGGCTTATTTTAACTTTAATTTTTGAATTGCTTTTGTTTTTGTTGTAATCTTTTTATTACGGACGCTTTTACGTTTTGCATCGTTCTCACATGTATAATTTCAAAATGAATGATGTAAACAATATTTTGTAACCATAATACGTTGATTTAAAAGAGTGTCCTTGGAGTTTCTTGCCCGTTCTTCTCCATAGGTACCTACTACGCTTTGGAATGGGCAACTAGCTTCATCTTTCTGACTGACTGACCGAACCCTTGACAATTCAAAAGTGCCTGTAATGGGTTTATTTGAAATAAATGCTTTGAGTTTGAGTTTGATATTAGAAAATCAAAACTTTCTCGAGCAAATTTCAAAAGAACAATAAACGAAATAACAAAATTTAAATGACTAAATGTTTTATTTAGAAAAAAAATTAGAATCCCAATGTTAGTGACATCAAATGAACGACTGATCAAAAGTTGCTAGATATAATTTTAAAATATCAAATCATTACTAATCAAATTACATAATCACAAATGACGACTGAATAAATTTGCTAGATGTAAATATAAGTACCTACCAAATCATAACTAATCAAATTTTATAATCACAGGGTCTCTCTTGTTTTATCGAAAAGAAATTGCCAAACTATCACTTCCCAAACAATTTTCCGCATAATTTCATTTGCGAAATTATTACTTAGTCAATAATCTTTTCACAAATAATTGCAACGTAAACCTAATGTTTGGCAAGTGAACGTTTAAACAATAACTTGTTTACCAGCTAGTACTTTTACCAATTTTTATGTAGTCAAATATTTCAGTTGGAATTCATTTATTATTACATTTATTCATTTTACGCAAAATAATATTTCTACCTCGTCTAACTACCCGTAGTTCGGTTCTCGATAGCTTGCTAAAAATTATTTCTTTTTTTCCATATTTTTTTTCTATTTAATCTATTCGTTTCTGGCACTCGCCGGCCGCTGCCGCGGCACCGCTCGCTTCGCTCGCTCGGCTCGTGCGTAGCAGGTCACAGTTTTAACCTAAGCTAACCAAACCATTATTTAAAATAATTAATAATTAATCCATTTTGACCTTTAAACGATTTGGTCAATAGTGTAATAAATAATTTAAACATTGATATTTCAGACTTTGGTCAGCTGAACTTTTGATCAAATGACCATCGTTATTTTAAACTTTGTTGATTTGTACGTTGTTCTTTTGAAATTTGCTCAGGAAAGTTTTGATTTTCTAATATGCAACCCTAAGAGGTGACCAGTCCCAACTGACGGCGCCCGTTCACGAGCATGACACATGGATCAGCACCAATTAGCTCAACCGTTTTGAAGGGAGCTAAATGATCCAACACATGCGCCACCAACACCGAGACATCTGAGTGAGCATGACATACTCGCAGCCGCCAGGGCCCATTCAAGTCAATGACATATTAACTGGTAAATGGTAGCTCTATTATACATAGTACTCACACCTGTGCAACGTAATTATACAATACAAAGTAGATTGAATTTATACAACCACCACTACCGAGTTAGACTAAAATAGTTGGTTTCTTCCCAGCGCTTACTGTGTAATAGGAAATAATAACTTGCAGTTGTCAGGTACTGCACAGCTCACTGCTCTCCTATGAATTATCGTAGCCCAGAGAATATATTGATAGGCACGAAAGAATGAAGCAGCAGGACAGTTTTATAGACAAAATAAACGTTCACGCCTTCGTTTTTGCTCCTCTTGACACCAATCTCTAGCTGCTCGAATAGGTAATACATATATAAGATGTGCTGCCGCATTCAAGTAGAATATCCTGTAGTCCTATTTTATTATTATGACTAACGAAACCCAATTAGTTTTGGAGTTCATTTGTTGTTTTTTTAGATACACATCAATCAAATGTCATTGTTCGTTGTTCGTTTATTCCTGATCCACCATATTTATGTTGTGTTGCTCTCCTTGACCAAGTTAGTTTGAATTTACTTTAAAACTAAGCAAAATTATAGAAAATTAACATTAAAAAACGATTACTATATTGTATAGCGATATTTACTTATAGTGTACACAGAGCTAGTTCAGGCTCTCCATACATTTCTGGAACATCTCCTTTAGAATTGTTCCCGTTTGTAAGAAAGGCGACCAAGATAGTATTAAAAACTATAGCCCCATTGTTGTTGGGCAATCTTTTTTAATACCTCGTTTATCTTGTTGTATTATTTTGTTATATACGTATCAACATGTTAGTAAATGTATAACTCATCAACACGGTTTCAGCTGTGGTCATTCCATTGACACTAATTTATCTTGTTTTATTTCTGATTTATGAAAAGACATTGATGGGAGATCTCAAGGAGGATGCGACATACACCGACTTTTCCAGTGCTTTTGAGAAGGTAAATCATCAACTAAATAAAGAAGCTGGAATCTTATGGTATCCACGGTTGCCTTCTCGCCTGATTTAAATTGTATTTGAGCAGAAAGAAACAAGTTGTTTTAGGCGAAGGACAAGAGTATATCATGTATTATGCCAAATCTGGAGTACCACACGGCTGGCATGTTAGTCCCCTTCTTTTCATCATATTTTTCAACGATTGCTTACATGTCCTCGGGAATATTCCACAGATGTCCATACGAATAACGTCTGGCTTTCTTTCGTATTGAGTCGTTTCGGAACCGTCGTACTGTCCATGATTTAGTTTTCCTTTATAAAATTGTCAATGGTCAAATAGAATGCGAACAATGACTGTGTCATATTATCAGTCCCATATAATCTTCCTAGACAGCCAATACCTAGACTTTTTAAACCTGCCACCTATGTAAACAACATTGGGAGATATTCGCCAACATCTAAGATGTGTATTTAATACAACGAACTCAACTAAAACCCAGATTTAGATGTGTTCTTTGGTTCTCTGCCGACATTCACAACCCTCTTGCGCAGTCATTTAAACAAACATTTAAATGGCTAATGTCATACTTTAAGCTTACTTTAATTATTTTACATCTTTATATATTTATTGATATTTTTGTAAGTCATGTATTTGTTATAATGCTGTTTTGTTTATAATGAGCTATTTTAGTGAGGAAGTAAGTACTTGTGAGCAAGCTCTATTATTTGATAGACTCCATGAATGGGTGGGTGCAGCCATGCAGTGAATTCAGTCTCGCTTCCACCTTGCTGACTGGCTCGTATTTTGACTATGGGGTTACATACTTCTTCGGGTCGGTACGATTTGGCACAGCCGAGCGGCAAATTATATTCTCGATATTGCCGCCCGGCTGTGCCGAATCATGCCAACCTGAACGAGTGTGTGCACCCGTTATGGTTCGTGCCGATACGAGGCAAGGTGAAAGATTTGACAGCCAGACAACAAGGTTGGTACTAACTATGGTTAGCTAATGCATCGCATGGTAATAAAATTGCATCACCAGTAGACCACCCACCATAAATTCTAAGGGGTTTAGAAGCTGAAGTTGTCAGCTCGAAAAGAGCACTTCAGCTGCTTAACTCCTTAGATTTTCAGCTTGAAAAGACCACTTCAGCTTATAAACCCCTTAGAATTTATGGTGGGTGACTAGCTAAACAGCATTTAAGTTGCTCTTTTATGCTTCTTTCGGATGACTCAGTTTTTCTTCAAACTAGGAAAACTTGAATATATTTACCTAACGCAAGTTTTTTTCTTTCTCCCGTTATAATATTCTTGGCAACTTCGTCGTTATGCTTGGCGTTGATTAAAATAGGTACGGTCTGCATCACAATTAGGTAACTAGGTAATTCTCGCCGGGGAAAAGTCTGACTTCACAATATTTATGCTTCCAATTTGTTTGTTATTCTATGTGCACTATTTTTAACCGCTTATTTTTTAACAAAAGAGCCGATTGATTCTGAAAAAATATCACCGTGAAAACTTAGGTGACGTGAGCTTGAAGTGAGCAGCTGCTGTCAAAAGCGTCAATGAGGTACAATTATGTACTGGCTCACTTCATCTAAGTTGAGATTGGAACAGAATAAACCGGTAGTAGGGGAACGATATACACATGCAAATATAGAAAGTTTATATACATCATTTAACCTTCAATGTTTTGTGTTTACTTTAAGACGAAAAATTGTGTTTTCAGTTTTGGGCTCTGAACGTACCTAAACGTACCGTAAGGTGAAAAGACGTAACTTAAACAATTAATCAAGCAGTACCTAACTCCAAGAACCTTTCGCCTGCTAAGACAGGAAAAATTTATCCACGTTGTTATTCGTGAGAAAGTTCAATAATTTTTACCAATTTTCTAGATAGGAATTTACGATTCCCAATAAAAATGGTTAGCCGCCCTTTGTCGAGTTTAAGTAAAAGGGCACTCATATATTTTAATCAGAATTCTGGAACAAGTTGTAGGATAAGAAGCAAGTCTAGTCTAAGCTTTCGCTAAAAGTAGAAAATCCGATAGCACGCTTTTATTCAGGCATTCGTTTAGGTGTCTCTTAGTATTAGTGAAAACAGGCTTAAAAAAAGTTAAAAGTGCGACCTTGACCCCACCTAAACCTGAATCCTATGTAAGTAGGTTATGTAAACCTGCATCCACAAAATTGATGGTTTACAACGTTTTAACCAAAGGAACTTTCTGATTAACCTCGTCTTAGTAGAGAAACCAAAGCAAGTTACTAAGTTTTAATTAAATTTGTGTTACTTGTGCGTGTATCGCGATTGAGTAAGATCCAATGCAGGGTATTAATATCTTGTTTGACTTGGTAATAATTTGTGCTTACATATTAGAAATACCTACTTATCAGTTACTATGTTTTAACATATTTTTAACTGACTTAAAAAAAGGAGGTTTCTCAATTCGTCAGTATATATATATATATTTTTTTATGTGTGTTCGCCGATTTCTCCGTCAATTGTGGACCGATTTAAAAAATTCTTTTTTTAGAAGGGGTATGCTCCCGAGGTGGTCCCAGTGTTTCCAAGTCATAATCTGATGAGGAGATCCCACGGAAATCGAGGAAAATCCTCAAATTTAAAATTAGGCACACCAAAACAAAAAAATACCCAAATCGCTATGATTTTGGGTATTTTTTTATAGTAACTTGAGCATTTGCTCTTGGAAAGCACCATTTGGTGGAGTGGAATTGATGATGAAGACCACAGATGGTCATCGGAACTACTTAATATGATTAATTTAACGAGTTGCGATTCGATTAGGTACTTTAATATGGTTGCTAAGCCATTTATGCTCTTCACAATTCATATGGTGAGTGGCAGTTATCCTGGTTCTTACCAGGAGAACTCCTCAACAGTTGACGTCCCTGCATCAAGAAAAGCACTATTTTGTAAAAGGTGATGAGCAGATAAATTACACACTGACCCGCTAAAAAGTGAAAAATATTTTTTTTTTTCCAAAAAAAACAAGAACTTAAAAGACAGTATGTATTCTAATATTGGCCTTATCTTTTATCTGACTATATTTTCATGTAGCGTTGGAACATAACAACTCTGCACGCCTTTGTATCAGTTGAAAGGTATAATATACAGTGAAAAGCTGCATATTCACTAACTAAAATTAATTTAATAAGGAAATTGTAACACGTATATATTACGAGAGCAGTGGTGGCTCAGTGGTAACCGCCGCGACTAACGAGTTGTAGGTCGTTAGTTCGAACCCAGACAGGCGCTTTACTTTGTGTAAATTATTTCATCACTACTGCTCTCAAAACGGTGAAGAAAAACAACGTGAGGAAACCGGCATGTCCTAGAACCAAAAATTCGAAGACATGTAACATCTATCAACCCGCACTGGGCCCGCGTGGTGGATTACGGTCATGGTTCCAGCAGTTGGAACATTATAGGCTTATTATGTATATGCAAAGATCTGGCGAAATTTGAAAACCAGGGAAAACGTAACAGCGACATCTGTGGGTATTTACGTGAAGCGTGAAAATACTCGGCTTCCAACAAACCCCATTCAGAGGCAACGTGAAAACATGAAATTCACACTGCCATCCGGACTAAGTAGTTTCACAAGCTGTACAGAGATGGCGCTGTAGTCACCGAACGGAAAATGCCTTGCTCTAGAGAATTGCTGTGTTTCAAACACATTTTTGTATGAAAAAACCTACCTTAGTAAAATTATCTAATTGAATATTGTGTATCTCTTTTACAAAGTTATTGAATGCAGTTGCTGCACAATCTTAAAAATCTCTAGATTTTTCTGTGAAAGTCCTTTTTATGGAAAACGTCCCAGCCAACTCGAAACATAAAATACAAACTTTTTTCTGGAATGTTGCCAAAATTAGCTGTGCATCAAATTAGATATAAAATTCAACAAGATAATATTTTACAATTTATTTAAACTAACATCTAAACTCTAACCTATAAATTATTAAATTGAATTAAGAAAACCTAATTGTAATATAAATAACGAACTCAAGTTTTACATTAAATTAAATCAGACTCATTCATAAATATCATGGTCGCTGCTAATATTAAAAAAAAAACGTGGATGGCACCACAAACTATTTCTACGGAGGTCGATGCCAAAATTATTTTATAATATTCCAGTCTTTTATGAGTGGCACGTGAGCATATTTATTTTAGCGACAAAGAATTCTCGATTGTGAAGGTAAAACCAAATTAATTTGGAAGTGCGTCAGCCAAGATGGTGAATTCTTTAGAAAGTAGCTATACATAATAAAAAAATATGAGCGTGTCTATACCTAGTAGATAGGTAGGTACATAATATTTTATTTGTTGCTCAGCATGACGCTCCGAGAAGTGGCTGCATCATAGGAATGTAAGTACTTATATATTATGGACATAGGCAAATGGATTATCAAACCCTTTACGATAAAGTTTCAAGAGAAGTTCGAGGGAAACTTAACACTCATACTAACGCATCATTGTTATTACCTTCACAAGGTACTTGTAAGTTTAGTTATATTGATAAAGGGGGTACCTAAAGCAAAAACTTAGGGAATGAACACCAACGTCCAACTGCGTGGGTTAAAAAACTGACACAACATAACCTTTCATTCCCAATTTAGCGTAGGAAAGAATAACATCTTCAATCATGTGCTGTCAAACAAAGAACTACTCAACAACCTATTTACAGTTGATTAATTTAAACAAACATTTCCATCCATCGTCTAGTAATCTGTTCCATAGTAAGCTTATAGTAATGGATAATACCTATATGACAAAACAATAGGCATTGTTATAAATCAATAGCAGGGTTAATTTAGATTAGAATGACGGACATTTGCCAAGTGACCGTGTAATACGTTTGACGTGAAAACGTCTCGAGTAGTGACTCAGGAGCCGATGACAGTCTCATGTTTATTATAATTTTGACAGTAAATAAATCTTTTATCTTTTGAAACAAGAACGATTTACCTGTCAGTGTTTTGTAAGTTCAAACGATAATTATTTTAGAAGTTTTGTGAGTAATTGGTTGATATCCCGAATAGTCGTACTTCTCTTCTCCACATTTATTATGCGCACGGCCAAAGTATGGCACTCTGTGCCAGCGTCTGTTCCCCTTCCACCTGAAACTCGTCAGCTTTCAAAGCAAGACTGAAACATCTTCTGGGCACGCTCGTTCCATCGTAGACTCCATCCATAGCTTTCTATCAGGCGAGATTGATGTCAAGAGCTGGCCCATTTGGCAACAAAAAAAAACCTGCCAAGTGCGTGTCGGACCACGCACAATGAAGGGTTCCGTAGTTGAGAATTCTGTATGAATTTATCCTAAAAACAACCTTAACATTGTAGTTAAAAGCATGTTCTCCCATACATCGATTTAAGCCACAATCAATTCTCCAACTGCAATTTTTTCCTTTTAATTTCATCATACATATGTACTACTGCCATGAATTTTTTCCCATTTCCATAAACAACCATTTAGCGGGCAGGGGGGGGGGGGCGACACTTGACTAACAAAAATTAGTAATTTAACTTAAGTATCCAATCGGAGCCAAACAATGGAAAATCAACTGTGTATCATTATCTGTCCTTGGCCGATATGCTTAATATCACGCAACGTAGTGTTCACAAACCCGTACAATATTTTTGAACGGCCTATCCAACGGTACCCCATACCATGAGGAAAAGAGAAAAAAAATTATCCACATTACGTGCAAGGAAGGTACCCTAAAAATAATTGTTTACATGATTTTATTTTAGCACTTTGTTGACTTGATTAATATGTATACCTATGCCAAATTACAGCTTTCTAGTACTAAGCGTCTCTGAGCTACAGTGGGGACAGACGGACGGACATGGTGAAACTATTGCTTTTGGCCACAGGATGTGGTGATCCGCCACTTTCGCGGACACGTGCCACTGGAACTGGAACTAACATAGTTTTAAGTTTTATTTAGTAACACAATTGTTATTATATGTATACTTAGGATAAGGTATTCATCTATGGGTCATTGTAACATCATGTGCCTAGCCTTTTCCCAACTACGTTGGGGTCGGCTTCCAGTCTAACCGGATACAGTATTTTATATGGAGCGACTGCCTATCTGTCCTCCACAACCCAGTTACTGGGTAACACGATACCCCTTGGTAAGACTGGTTGTCAGACCATCATCATCATCCACCACCATCATCTAGTGGTCATTGTAACCTGATAATAAATGGTTTATTATTATTATTATATCATTATCATTACTATAAGGGTTCCTTGTTTACTACGCAACCCTAAAAAAGACAGATTAATTGTACTAGGCTCACTCTTTTCTTCTTTTGCATGGTAGGAGTAAATGGAAGGAGGAAAATGTTGTGAGGAAAGTTTTGAGTATGAATGTGGATGGCTATAAGCGTAGGAGAAGACCAAATACAAGATGGATGGACTTTGTGAAGGATGATATGGCTAGAAAAGGGGTGACTACCGAGACACGACTAATAGAGAGGTATGGAAGAAAGGGACATGTTGCGCCGAACACAAATAAATTGGGATAGGGGCAGGAGAATGATGAGATGAATGATCTAAACACTAATTCAGATTTTAATGAACTATGATTAGATAAGACGTATCTTTATACGTACAAAGGTTCCTTTCTATATGTAAATACTAACTCTGTTTGTAATTAACTGTAATTAAGTTGACTATAAATAAATAAAAACGAATATACCTGTACCTATTTATACAACACGTATTTTATAATTATAGGGAGACAACTCAAAATGTTCCATATTTTATGCGTATTCCCGTATAAATTTATTTCGTACCTACGACGCAGCTCGCAGTCACATCGCTGAATATAAAATTTATTGCAATATGCGAAATCCGTATTGCATTTTGTTGATTTTGTCGCTGCACTAGTACCTATTTGTGTAGCTGTGTTATGTGTACACTCATCCCGGAAGTATGGATATTGACTTGTATTTCCGGAATGAACAGTAATTTTATCGCTAATGATGGAACGTTCTCTGAAGCCAAGTATTTATGAGTAATCTGACGTGTGCTAGCCGTCGTTTGTGTAATAAAATGGTCATATTTATTGTAATGGTGATCGTTTAGTTTAATCGATATAAATAAGTGTAAAATAAATATTTACTGTCTCGTTGGTCTAATGGTCGCAAGCGCTACTGCTGAGCATGAGGTCTTGGGTTCGATTCCCGGGTCGGGCAAAGTGTTATTGGGTTTTTCTATCTGGCATTTCTCAGTAGCAGCCCGGAGTCTAGATTTGTGCCCGGTTGATGACAATAGGCTCGGTATTTATTAGGTACATGGGATTTAAAAACATAACTGGCGAAATGTACAGTGTACCTCTGCCCAACCCTTCGGGCAAACAAGGCGTGATGTTATGTTTTATGTTATGTTAAAATAAATATATAATAATAAGTGTAAAAATCTAGTATACAATAAATACAAATAATAAAACCATTTATTACACAAAGCGACAGCTAGCACGTGTACTCCAGTGTGTGAATTAATAATCTGGCTTTAGTTCTGGGTTAAGGCGCTGACAAGACCCAATTGACCAAAATAGGCTTCTCTTGAAAAAAAATTGCCGAATCTGTATAGTTTGTAGTAGCGGAAAAAATATATGTTAATTTTGAACATATTTTTCAGAACTTGGTTGTTACCAAAACACGTTTTGAAAAAAAAATCTAGATACAAACTAACGTTAAACTAACCTCTTACCTTGAGTTCTAATCCAAAATATCTGTATTAAATATCAGCATACGTTACGTATTTAATTAATAACAAGAACGTCTTATTTGAATGCAGAACTTGGTTGTTTCTTATTTTCGATTACTCAACTTAATTTTGAGTAAATAGATAATTGCTTCATATTTTGCAATTAATTACAAGCGTTGTGTCATCGCGCTTCTCTTTCTTTTCTATGCAATCTGACAGTGACCGCGGTTTAGATGTTGTCAGTGTCTTGAACATAGTCATTGACAACATTGTCATTATGTAGATCTAATATTAGGTAGGTAATTATAATGTTGTCCTTCACATTGAAAAGATTGATAGCGGTGTGGACACATTTTCTCAGTTTAGATCGTTTTGTTGCTTTAATTATATACAAAACACATGTACTGTTTCCTTCCTGAAAGTATTACTTTTTGCAATATTAAATATTCATTGATATTTATTTACATAACCAAATTACAAGATGATTATTAACATTAACTAAATTAAATTAAAACTAAGTTAAGCCTAAAAAAGGCCCTCGGGGCATTGTACTAAGGATGCTGGCGGCATTTCCTCGCTGAATTGCAATGCTGAATGAAATATTAAATTAAATGAAATGAAATGTTAATAAGTTTTTTTTTTTGTAATAAAGGATACGTTGGTACTTTACTAAAAACTTTACTGAAGTGCATGTAAGTATAGTAGGTAATGACATGACAACCAAGTTATGGAAATGTTTGTAATGCTTGGGTAAGAATATTGCATTCAATTTCATGAATATTTTAATTGGAAAATCGTCTGTGAAAATATTATACCTACCTAAGTTTGTTGTACAACGCCGATTCTGTAGGCAATAGGATTATGACAATCAACTAGCTTTATAAATCATAATCGTTAGTGTTCTTATCGTTCTTAACCATTTCATTCGAGAGAGCATACTATTCCACGAAAATAAACTAGCTAACGCAGCCCACGCTCGATTAATGTAATTTCTGTTACAACCAAACCACAGTTTACTTTTAAATACTACAAAATATTTAACATTAGATTGACGAAAATTGCGCGTGTTCACATTTAAATGAGTACAGTCAACGAAAGAGATTAGTATGCTGGGAACTATAATTAACACTACTTGTGATTTCATGTCATTTTGGGACATCATCTGCCTAGTCTTTTCCCAAATAATGTTGGGGTCAGTTTCCAGTCTAACCGGATGCAGCTATATATACTGGTATTCAGCAGGATCCGGTTAGACTGGACACTGACCTGATTTTTATGCATTTTGCCAACATGACATGTCAAATACTGATTTTACATGTCATGTTGGAAAAATAGTATAAAAATCAGGTCTTTTGCGTCGCTCCTCTGAGTGTGTCGTATCTACGCATGTTGACTAGATACGACACACTCAATTACCAAGAACATTATTTTGCCTGTGTAGGTACTGAAAACATGTTTATTTTTTGCCTGCATACCAAACTCTTTTATTGACGGTATTCTCCTACATCCCAAAAAATCTGGGACATATTCCTGAACACGCGTCACACGGTTTTATATCATCGTCTATTATTGTTATGGTCACGCCAAAATAACGGGTGGTTGTCGGTAATAAAATTTCTATATAATTTTGTTAATGTTTACGCTAACAGACAAATGGTTGGTACAAAACTTGATGGCGTGCTCTGCGTGATGTTACCTGTTACGACTCGTTATTTATTCATCTATCTATTAATAAACAAAAATACGTTATGTAGGTGAGCATACTTTAGAATCACTCTCTTTTTAACTGGGTGAGGTAGTTTCAGTTGGTGCTTTCGAAATATGAGATGAATCAAATAAGAATAGGACTGGTCATGGCTGGAACTGGGACTGGAAAAACTTCAGTTTAGACAGTGGATGCTACAACCAATATATACTTTCTATTAATGTTTTATTCTTTATTTCTTCTTTTTCGTATGGTTAGCGTCTTCCTGGTGTCAGAGTTTTTATGCCATCCATGAGCTTCTGACTTGGCTTCACATGCCGTCGAGAAATATCTCTCTGGCATGCCCATGCCTAAAATTATTTCTCGACGGCGAAGGAAAACATCGTGAGGAAACCGGCGGTTCCTCACGTTTTTTTCCTTCACCGTTTTTAAGTAAAATATATGTATTACAATACGCACATGAATCCGAAAAGCGTGCCTTGGGTTCGAACTCGAGACCTATGACTTGGCGGTCCGACGGTCACACCACTAAGGCTATCACTGCTATGCAATGCAATGTTTTATTAATTATTAGATCTTTTTGACGTGTAAAAATGTTTATATTGACGTGTAAAAGTGTTTGTACAAACCTACTTACAGAAAATAAATCATTTATCATTTAATTTAACTACTTAATATCGTTAAACTCGTTGACAGATAATAGCTATACACAAGAAACTAAATTAAAAAAAAAAAACGACACAAAGACGCACTTATTAGGTCCAGTAGTAAGGGTAAACGATATACACTTGCATGCAATAAAATCGACCCATCCCGTACGCTTTCGTTCAGGACACGATAGCAAAAAATCTAAAACAAATTAATCAACACTTTTCACACTGTTTGTTAAATGTCAGTCTAAGATTACAATACACCAGTTTTTAGTGTAACAGTTTTTGGTTTATTGATTTTACAGATAGAAAAACAAAGACGGTTAGAATTGCTCAATTTTTTTATCAATCATTTTGAAAGTAAAATTCAAAAAAAGCATTAAATTTCTAAAGAATACTTTGTTTAGTAGCTTGTATTCCCCCCACGTGCTCTTATCGCAGCTTCCATCCTGTTTTTCATTGACCTTATTAATGTTTTTATGAATTCTTGGGGTATACCATCCCACTCCTCTTGAATTGGCTATTCAAGAGGAGTGGGATGGTATACCCCTTTAGTTCCTGGAGGGTTTCTGGAGGCTGATTTCTGGCCCTGACCCTTCTCTTCAGCTCATCCCATAGATGTTCAATGGGATTAAGGTCAGGGCTCCTTGCTGGCCACTCCATAACAGGAATTTCCACCTCACGTAGGTACTGGAATACTATCGTGGCTGTATGTGGTCGGGCGTTGTCCTGCATTAGCGTGAAACCCTCACCTACAAATCCGGCGTATGGCATAACATATTGTTCTAGCACATCCTGGATGTATCGTTGTGCAGTCAGATTGCCTAGACGAGGTCCGGATACGAACAGAAGATCCGTTTTTCCTTCCAAAGAAATTCCGCCCCAAACAGTCCACGAACCTCCTCCAAAAGCCACTCGTTCTTCAATACAAGCCTGTGCAAATCGTTCTCCCTCTCTTCGGTAGCCTTTCCTACGCCCATCATTTCCATGAAGACTGATTTTACACTCGTCCGAGAACAGTACGACCTTCCATTGTTCGAATGTCCAATCGACGTGAGCACGAGCAAATCGAAGCCGCGCTTGGCGATGCGCGGGGGTTAATTTTGGACCATTAGCGGGTTTGTGAGGATGCAATCCGCTTTCTGCAAGTCTCCGTCGTACAGTCCATTCACTTACAGCTATACCGCGTACATTACGAAGTTGCTGTTGCACCTGAACACCAGTCAAATGTCGATTTCTTAAACTTGTAGACACCATAAATCGATCATCTCGTTCTGAAGTAGCCCGATTTCTTCCCGAACCTGATCGTCTATTGAAGCTCCCAGTCTCTAAGAATCTTCGGTACACTCGTCTTACTGCTGATCGACTTAGGTGAAGACGTCTGGCCACGACGCGCTGACTCAATCCAGCCTGGATCAGTGCTACAACTTGTGCGCACTCAGACGGAGTAGTATCCATTTTCACAGAGAGTAAAAACAATTAAACTCAAGGTAAATGGTCACTAAATCAGTAAAATAACCAATGATTGAATAAACAATAAATTGATTAACTGTTAACACAATGCAATGTCACTGAGATTGCGTTATTAAAAATGAGAAATGAGGGTGTCCGAATAAATGAGTCAATATCATCAACAACATCCCATTCATTGAAGTGTAGGGCATGTACAAATAAAGTTTATGAAACATACCTTCAAATTACATTATTAGTTTTTGTTTGTCTGATCTTAATTTTTATATATTGTGTTCCGAATCGAAACTTACAGGATGGGTCGATTTTTTTGCACGTAAGTGTAGAAATATATTTTCCCTATCTCCTGCGCGTAAGCGTGTTTTGAATATGGGGTTCACTTTTGGGGAAAAAGAAAAAGGTTTTTTTTTATAATTTTAAAATAATTCGTTTTAAAGTTATTATCTTTAGTAAGTTTAAAACTTATCTTAGAAACTATTGAGCCTAAAATTTGGAAAAAATGCAGTAAATAGTGCTATACTTATAGATTACAGGTAAACCTATAAAGAAGTCTATGGTCGTAAAAAAGATGGTAAATCACTGAATATTGTGCGTACAAACTTACATTTGCTGTTGGAATGTATGGGGTAACATGTTTTTCAACTACAATGTTAAGTTTGTTCTTGAGATAAATCATCCCAACTAAGGAACCTTTCATTGTGCGTGGTTCAACACACACTTGGGCAGTTTATTTTGTTATTTATTTACTCGTATTACCTCCCCGACTACATTAGATAGTACCAGTTGGCACTAATGACCGCCATATTTCAATGCAACTTCATGCATCTTCTTGGGTTATCACCGATTAAGGGATTCCAGTGCCCGGCAACATTACCCATAAATAAATATATCTCCCCAATAACTGTATAATGCTATTTTTCTTTTTAATTGCCAGCTTTCCAAACAACAAAGGCATAGATTATTGTTGAGTTCTCTGGACAAAAAGATTACACACCAACACTGAGTGCTCGGTTATGTTCCATACACTTATAATTATGTCATTGGTAGATTTTGATGGGTAAACTGTGATTTTTGTTTAAATTATATTTTTTGATGATATTATTATTTATTATTATAGACCTTTAATTATCAACGCTATTATTTTGTATTTTTACTCAACCAAACGGTAGATAACCTCAATTTCGGTAGATGCCAACGAACCGGAGAGTAAGGTACAACATTCACAGTCAAATTTGAATTTCGTAAAACCATTAGAAGGTCATTCCAATGTAACTCTTAATAAAGTATAAATTAGAATAACTGCCGTGAGTTTGATAGAACTCTCCGGAATCATTATAATTTATACCTTATCTTACCGAGATAAGACTTACATTGCAATTACTTACCAGTGGTTGTACATCGATCGTGAATGTCTGAGCTCGACGTTACCGTTGCCGTACCGCTACCCCAAAACCGCCAGTATTTGTTTCAATTGTTTTTTTTGTTATATGGCAAAATGGCACGGCTGCAGCGTCGTGTACACGAGCCCTAACATTTTCTCCTTCATAGTGGGAATGGTTAATAATAAAAAAAAGTATTATTGAGTTTGTGACGTTTTTTTTTTTTTGTAGTATATTTATTTTTTAAACATAATCTATAAAATATAACTTTGCATCCCGAGATCTCGAACAGCGTTACCACGTAAGAGAGTATTCTGTATGGCGCCAATACTTTATAATAAATTACCAAAATGTTGGAGGGAAGAGACAGCCGCAAAATTAAGAAATAAGTTGAAAAAGGTTTTGTTAGAGAAAGCTTACGAGCACTAACGAATTTTTGGCCGATATGATAAACTAACATAACCCTGACTGGTATGATAAACATTTGGACATCTTTGATTATGATTCAAGTAACTTACACTGTGTAAGTTACACACTTTGACTTACATGACATATTTATTTGAATTATTCTTATTTTTGAGTACGAGTATAATATAAAATCTATATTTGACTATGATTATGATTATTTGTGTAACAAACCAATTTTGACATTATGCAGTTCAGAACTTTTTTTAACCGTTAATTATTATGGTTAAGTAATGCTTGTATGATAATGTTAAATAATGCATATTTTGTACGCCAGTAAGGCAAAACACGACAGGCAAAACGTGACTCAATTGAACTTTTTTATGTAACATTTTGCATTTATGTGTACCTATACTCATTTTTTTAGCAAAATAAATATCTTGTATCTTGAAATGCTGTTTGTTGGGTATAAGCGCACGGCTGGACCGATTTGGTAAATTTTGTTTTTGTTTCGTAATAGTTCGGATAAGGTTCTTACGCAAATAAAAAGTTGAAAAGTTGCCGGGAAAATTGGAAAATTCGGTAAAACTTGAAAGTGTATTTTGTATGCATTATTGAAATTTTGACAGCACAACGTCTGTCGTGTCAGCTGGAAGTATGTTTTGACTGCTTGTTTACTCATCAATATGGCTAAAATTTCTCACCTCGCAATATTTACGTAATGTCAAAGACTACCTCACCTACCTACTTTGTCATAGGCTATAGGTACCTACGCCGTCAGCAAATCTAAAGCTATTCTCTATCTACGGTTAAACTCAATGGAACTTTGACAGCTGAAATGGGCGATCCGTTTCTTTTCAAGATTTTGTAAGTAAGCATTAATTAAATTAAAACCGTCAGTGTAGAGTGTTTTGATAAAGAAAAGAGATCATTACGTAGCATTGTTGCCATCGGCACACTAACAAGAAGATTACGTAGCTGCTGTAAAGTTGCCGAAGTAATAATAATTATTAAGCTGACGGTCGCCGTCCGATAAGGACCAGGCCCGGGTCGACGGCGCGTTGTGTTCCACGCGCGCCTCAAAGAGATGTCAGCACAAGTGTACCACCAGGTCCACTAGGGCCGATGCCTGCCGGGGTCGCGTGAAAGTCTAAAAGGGATACCGAAGTCCCTGGTAACACAGGCAACAGAAGGAATACGGGTATTTTTTAGTCAGTAAGACTCTGACACACCGTCTCGCTCCGCCCAGAGCGGGAGAAGTTATTTGATAATTTCCCACCCAAAATATAAAAATAGCTGACGGCTAGTACAGAATAAAAAAAAATAAGTAGGCAATGGTAACAAATGACACTGACAAATTAGTCTGTAGCCACTTAAACTGAGACAGTAAAGGCCCCATATACCACTAAAATGCACAAACAAGTAACCATAAGCACTAAGCTTAGCAGACGACTTAGATCGTCGTATGTTGTTATTATCTCTAGACTCTAGAGAGAATCCAGCTGACAGCTGCCCCTTCCCTTAAAGCAATCCCCTAATCGCATTGTACAAAACGGACGCAACTGTCCAGCTTTATTCTCCACCAGTGTTGAAATATAAGCCTAAATCTGTAAAATCTTTCATTTTACAGATTTAGGCTTATATTTCAACATAATAAGGTCAGTGCAGACAGAATAAACATAGCTTCAAGATGTGTAGTCTTTTCTTTCCGATAAAGTGAAACTTGAACCCGACTCTCATACTACAAGCATAATATATTAAATTTCCTGTAATATGCATGCTCATAAAATGTACGATATGTTGGTCCCTTTGAGCACGGATCCCTGGGCCGAGACCGGGAGCGTTCGATACTCGTGATAAATTGTATAATGTTATTAGTGTAGTAATCATGTTGGCGTAAGGGTTCTAACAGTACTGCCTTGAAACGAATAGAGATAATAATATTAGCATTGTATCCGATGTAAGTAATTAAGCGACAAAGGTGCTGCGGCTTAGCCTATGCGGCGTGCACGCACGTTTGAACTAAAACGTGATGTATTAGCGTCCGGTAATACCTTTGTACGCGACGACCATTGTTTAACATTTCGATGTAGTACTCGTATACGAGGGTGTGTATCTTTCATGCTGACTGTACTGTCATTATTTCCAAATATTAATAAGATTTGTAGCGATTTTAAATCCTAAATATAAAATTGTAAGTATCTGATTTGTCCCAAATGATTTTTATATCAGGGTAGTCATAACTTTATAAGTATCTCATTTGACAGTTGCCGTAAAAGTACTGGTTTTTTAACGGAACGTAAGGCATAATAAATTTGGGGCACCGCGTAATTGATAAGTCAGTTCTCTTCGAGCCTCAAAACTTAAAGGTTGTCACCAAGAAGTCTAAAGTCTATAATCATCATCATCATTTCAGCCGAAAGACGTTCACTGCTGAACATAGGCCACCAAGCACCGCCACTTCGACCGGTTTTGTGCTTTCCGCATCCAGCGGATTCCTGCGGCCTTCACAAGGTCATCGGTCCACCTTGTAGGAGGCTTTTCAACGCTACGTCTTCTGGTACGCGGTCGCCACTCCAGAACCTTTCGGCCCCATCGGCCATCTGTTCTGCGAGAAATGTGCCCTGCCCACTAAAGTCTATATCAGGGATTCCCAAACTATTTTGGGCAAGAGACCCCTTTTCCATTACGAACTGATTTCTCAGACCCCCATAGCAATTTTTTTTTTCATTTTGTACGAGCTTGTGCTCGCGTATCGACTTGTTGAGTTTTTAAAAGTACAACAATGATACTTCCTACTAAAATATTAGTCATTCTTATAACAAAATGGTACACATAACACAAATTATACAGTATCTTGAAAGTTTCAAATAAGAACTTGTGTTAATTAATAGGGGTCGATTTTTAGACCTCGTCGACCCCCAAAATCAGTTTTCGTTTATGTCGACCCCTGGGAAACTGATTTCGACCCCAAGGGGTCGATATCGACCACTTTGGGAATCCCTGGTCTATATTATATTGAGTACCTAATTAAATAGTTCGTCAGATATTGCTATATATATACCAAGTGTGTATGAGTGCAAGAATATAAATACAAAAATATTCGTACTGAAAAGGAGTTTCATTTCAGTACCTACATTTATATTTACAAATAAAAATACCGTTAGCAATAAAAGGGTTATTGAACAACATTCTATTTCGCTCAATAAACTCTACAATATTAGAAAATAACAAAAACATTTGGCTTTTCTGTTATTGGAAATCCCTTTGAAAATCACTCGATTCGTTTCAATTAAAGCAAAGAGTTTATTCTCAAAGCAATTTGCAGCTTCTATTTGTCACTGGATTTTTGGATTGTCGAAATCGAAATCACTGTTCGAATTGCTTCACGAAATCTTATCACCCTTTCGGCAATCGAGTCACATTTTGAAGGGCACGTTGGCAGTCATACTTCCTGCTATAGGAAGGAAATATTAAATAAGTTTTCCAAGTCTCCTGGTAACGAAACCTTACCAAATCAAACCAATTTTCGAAACTTTTTTTTGAAGTCGGTTTCGTAACTAAATAGGATTCATTCTATATATATACATACTCGTACATATTTAACAAAAATTAAAAAACTGGAAAAATTTCTTTCTATTCGGGGAAAAGTTCAACTGAATTTGGACTTGGTTTATTTTAAGGGTTCCGTACCTCAAATGGAACACTTCGTTGTCCGTCAGTCTGTCAAATTGAAAGTAATCTAAAATACGTAGGTCTACGGTCTTAAGAAGCTCTAAAAAAATCAAGCTTCTAAGTCAGAAAATCACTGTTTGAGTCGAGATTCTAAATTTCCAATATGTCTCCAATGTATGTATATGTTTCCAATATATGAAATACAAATTTTATAAACTAAGTAGTGCTGTAACGATGTAATGGTGAAAATGAACTATGTACATATATTGGCCTTCAAAACTTAGTACCACGCTTTTAAAATTGCAATTTCTCTTACACTATAGAAGTCAGAGTTTTGAATTAAAAAACGTTTTATAGCAAATTTCATCAAATTTCTTTGAGGTTGTAGGGTATTATGCATTACCAACGTTTTTAACTTAAAAAAGATAAAAACCAAAAAGTAGCCATTTTTAACTTATTGCCAAAAAACTCAAACAACGTTTAGTTTATAAGTATGTTTTACGCCTAATTTACATTTCAATAACTGGTACCTCCTCGGGTTCTGATTACAGCTTCGAGCCGGGTTGGCATACTGAATACTATGTTTTGGTTTCGGAGGCGATGTTAGGGAATATTCTTCCATCAGGGCGACCTTGTACGACCCAAGCGGTGTTGTCGGGCGTTATCCTGCATCAGTATCGATCCATTACCCATATTTACTAAAGTGGCAATTTCTCAACACAGTAGAGACAATATAACGGTCTTCTCTTGTACTCGTGCACCTGGGTCTGCCATTACAAAGTCTCTTCAGATGGTTTCCAGTTTCTTCGTACTTTCGCTTCACCTGCCGGACCGTTGTTAATGTTAGACCCACCATTCCTGCAGTACGACGCATACTGATGCCTAGTTCCTGAAAAACAATGATTCTTGCACATTCTTCAGATAAAACAGATATGATAAGTAAATTATACGTGCTGTAGACACCTTGGCTTTTAAATCAAAATTTATCGATCAAGAAATAAATGTGAAAACAAAAACAGAAACAAAAAAGTCAAAAGTAAGACAGCAATTTGAAAAGGAGTGTTTTTGTTTATAAAGTTTTTTTCAGACATTCCTTAAGAGAAGGTACACTATAAAGTTTTTATATCATCATTTTAGCCGAAAGATATACACTGCTGGACATAGGTTTTCCCCCAAGCACCGCCATTTCGACCGGTTTTGTGCTTCCCGCATCCAGCGGATTCCTGTGGTCTTTACAAGGCCATCGGTCCACCTTGTAGGAGGCCTTCCAACGCTACGTCTTCCGGTACGCGGTCGCCACTCCAGAACCTGACGGCCCCATCGGCCATCTGTTCTGCGAGCAATGTACCCTGCCCATTGCCACTTAAGTTTGGCAATTCTTCGGGCTATGTCGGTAACCTTGGTTCGCCTGCGGATCTCTTCATTTCTGATTCGATCACGTAGGGAAACTCCTAGCATAGCCCTCTCATTTGCCCTTTGAGTGGCTTTTGGCCTTTTAATAGGCCAAGGCCCAAGTTTTTGTATAAAAAAAAATATTTTTGTTATCATTTTTATTTCGAAAATATGTCGTGTGTACTTTAAAAGTTATTGCAATTTTAAAAGGGGGTACTAAGTTTTGAAGGCCAGTCTATATAGATGTATACGACATATTTTGATACTCGCAAATAAATCAAAACGGTAGTTTCCGTTGACCTAGAATCATTAAATTTGGCAAGAAGCAAGGTCTCACAACACAAGTAAAGGAAAAAGTATAAAATTGTTAATTCTGTTCATTATGCTTTTAATAATTCTAGTTTTTATTTGATCGCTAGTGTGATCCCGGAAATATTTGAAAGCAATGAATTATTCCAACATCTATATAAGTTTCCATGCTGTAGCAGGTTCTAGAGGCATTACTTAGAACTTTCAACTTCCCCGTGGAAACTTTACCTGTTCGCAATGCACGCTGTCGCTAACAAAATGACAGATCTAGTAGCCATTTATCAGTGTACTGGTCCTGTTTCATCACCTTTACCAGAACGGGGTCTGTGGTCATCGAAATTGTTTGTTCAGCATGATTTCTGCAGGCATCGTCACTCTTGCCCCTATTACCTACATGGGAATAAACTCTCCTCTTTAAAAAAAAAAGACGTTTGTAAAGAAAAGGATATTGTGCAGTTGCGTGAAAATAGACCTAAGTCTAATAATTTTAATAAAAGTCTTCACGTAAAAGTTTAATAAAACCTTAAAAGATACTTTACTAGGTATGCCACTATGGTCTTAATTTATCTGCAATATCTTATGTTGGGCTCTTTCTATTGAAAGGGAGAGAACTTCGCTGGCCCTCGAGAGTATACTCGTTTTATAAATTAAAAAAAAAATACTTAGTTGTGTTTTTTCCAATTGAGGTTTATTAAGTTATTCAGAAATAAAATAATATGAACATAAAAACAAATATACCTATATAATTAATTAATAAAAACAACAAAATGATATCCTAACTTAACTAACACTATACACAAACTAAAATATGGCGTCGAAACATTCATCCACATAGCTGTCGACTGGTAATGTACCCAAGAGACTGGTGGCATTGCCTCATTGTATGGCAATGCTTAGGTTCTGGCCAAGGTAAAAGCTAGCACTTGTGTCACGGGTAGTGTCAACTAGCCGTTTCGGGATTTCCTTAAAAAAGCCATGAGCACTTGGACCCCACGGCCCGAGGGTTTCAACCCCAAATGGCTCGAAAATATAATAACCAATTAGGTTATTATACTTACGCCACTTGTGGTTCTCCGCAGCCGCAGCAGCAGCGCCAGCACAGCATGCCGAGCCAGGAAGATGGGATGGCGCAAGAATATCGACACACGTTGCACCCCACGCTAAAGGCCTACCCACCTTCCATGGAAATAAAGACATGCCGTCCGGTCTCTTGCCGTCGTCGCGTGCCAAGCCATTGGGTTCTAATACAGCTGGAACACCAACGGTGACAAGAGCTCGTCGGATGATGTTAATGTTCGCGTACCGCGCTAAGCGACCCGCACTTCGGTTGCAAGACAGGTCGTGGTATCCGAGATTGTTGATAACTTGGCCACAGTGACAGCGATGAGGAGAACAACAAGGAGCTCCTGGTCTTAGAGTATATATAGTATATACTATGAGCGATAAATATTTTAAAGAACATTGTTAGTTAGAATTCCCGTAAAGTACCTTAAGCTTGTTAAACTTTTCAAATAAATGTTAGCTTCAGTGTTGTAGGTTTACTCGTACTAGAAAACGTGACATTTTGTAGCTTCACTTATACGTCCCGAAGGACATGCAAATTTTAGAGTGGGGAGTAAAGTCCCGAATCACTTAAGCAGTTCATGGAGTTCCAAACAGTTTCCATTTTATGCTGTAATCTCGACTACACTGTATGAGAATAATGGTAAACATTTACGAGATGTTACGAACATTTTCCAAAATAATCTGTTAAATTATCTGGTTAAACGTAAGACATAAGATGTTATTAGTACAACAATATTAAAGTTTTAACATCCCCCGGGCTACGTGTAATACGATTAGGGAGCTGAAATCTGACATTTATTTAATCAAGCACCAATTACGAACTTCGGTACAAGACCTAACTTAGAACAGCTTCGAGAGCTTAGCGGGAAAGAGTCTACAAAAAAGAAATACGTTTAACTAAGCAAAGCTAAGTTAGAAGGTATTGATTTATAATTGGCCAACTTCAGCATTCGTTTTCCATCAAAAGTTTCCACACTGGAAACCATTTTACTTGTGTACCTATGAGCCTTTGTCGAGTTCCTTTTACTTTACGAAGATAAGAACATAATAACTTATTTTCAAGTTCCCTGCGCTTGTCAGAAAGTATTCAGAACTTGACGTCTTTTTTCAATAACAAAACGAGGGGAGAGGTAAGTAATCCGATTGCCTGTAATCACGGGTTTCCAATCGTACGTGGTCGGAAAATGGCAGAGTACACTGAAGATAAATAAATTCATTCGTATGGCAAGTCACGTATCTACACACATAATTTTCACGATTGGACAAATATATATACATTTTGTTGCTATTAACTAATAAAACTATTCATAAAACCATAAACAGGAATTTCGTAGTAGCAGCCCGGAGTCTGGATTTGTGCCCGGTTGATTAAAAGTACGCTTTGTAAACAAGCTTATTACAAATTAGAGGATTATATCCAAGATAGGAATGCTTGGTAACATGCTGGTCCAGCTCCATAGGACAATCTAGAGTCTTGACAAAATCAAACTGGTTGCTATTTTAATTGTATAATTTATTTTTATGACTGTTTAAAAATAATAAATCAATGTTAATTTTACATTCTGTGTGGGTGATTACCTTTACTCACACACTGACCTAATACTTTATTTTTTTTTAGGAAAACGTATACTTTTACAATATTTGTAAATATGTGAGCGCCATGTATCTATCACATAATTAATTTATCTGTCATTGCTTCATTTTTATTATTTTTACCTATTGTGGTATAGTAATTTTATTCTAGGTGCATCGTCTTCACATATAATTATATAATTAATGTACCTATACAATATATTGTAAAACAGTTTAAATGAGTAACGGTGGAGTTTCTTGCCCATTCAGAAGAATGGGCAACCATAGGAAACTACCTTTTGGAAGAGACGAGCGAATAGAGTCAATTATTTTTTTTGTAAATTTTGACGTTCAAAAGTGCTTTTTATGTGCCTGTTTGAAATAAATAATGACTTTGACTTTGTTGATAACAATAGGCTCGCCCCCTATTAATGGTACTTAAACATAACTGGCGAAATGTGGGTGATACTACAGGTGTACCTCTGCCTAACCTTTCGGGAATTACAGATATTATGTATGCAAAACCTATTCGTAGGTATAAAAATCCTGTTTTAAAATATTATGGTGCATTTCCTACAATAACACAGTAAGATGACTTATTTGGGTGCTTAGAGTTTATGACAAGATTTTATCAGAATCATAACTTATGAGTAGCTAAAAGAATAGCATGCAGCACCTACCTACAGTTGTATGTCCCAATAGGAAAATTGGTCTATGATTGCAATATTTGTACGGATGTAATTTTATTCTAGGTACATCGTCTTCATGTATTGTATATTTTGTAGTGTTTGATATATTTTTTGTTATGTATTTTTGTGGTTTACAATAAAGTATATATAAATAAATAATATAATTAATAATTATTAATGTATACAAAATATTGTAAACCATTTTAAAATAGCAACTATGGAGTTCCTTTCCCATTCTTCTCTATACGAAACTAATTACCTTTTGAAAGAGCCGCCTAAAGTCGAATTATTAATTCACTGGAGTAATCTGACATGTGATAGCTGTCATATTGTGTAATAAAATGATCATATTTATTGTATTCAAGACTTTCACACTTATTATTATACATTTATTTTACACACATTTGTACACTTATTTAAAATTGATTAAACTAAACGATCACCATTACGATAAATATGACCATTTTATTACACAAAGTGACAGCTAGCACATGTCAGATAACTCCAGTGAATTAATAATTCGACTTTATACACAATTGCACCTGCTTGTAACACGTCATGTTACAAGAAAATGCAATTGTGTATAAAGTCGAAAAAGTGCCTTTTAATGGCATCCTTGAAATAAATTACAAATTATACTTTGACCAATAATATGGCCACAAAAGTCATTATTATGCATTTCTTTTCATTGGTTCACAGTTCCACAAAAAGAACGGCGTTCCACGCATATTAATGACACAATTAATAATTATATTTTGCAGAGTGCTAATGAAGCAAAGTTTTCATTGAGCTAATTAAAAGCTTACCGTATTGAATGGTAGCAATTAATTAAACTTTCATAAGTGCATTTTCACACCTCCCGGTGAAACGGTTAAAACTAACTGAACTATCGGGTTTCCAAATAAGTGCTTACCTAGACATAATGTATGTAAGAACACCTACAACTATCAAGATATATCCTGAATATTATATTATAGTGTGACGTAATACAATAATACATGTAATACATGCATACATGTAATATAATAGTGTTACATAATAATGAAGCAATTGGCCTTATTAGAAGGCTAAAATTCACCCAAAGGGCAATGGAGAGGGCTTGCAGTTTCCCTACGTGATCGAATCAGAAATGAAGAGATCCGCAGGTGAACCAAAGTTACCGACATAGCCGAAGAATCGCCAAACTTAAGTGGCAGTGGGCAGGGCACATTGCTAACAGAACATGGCTGATGGGGCTGTAAGGTTCTGGAGTGGCGACCGGGTACCAGAAGACGTAGCGTTGGAAGGCTTCCTACAAGGTGGACCGATTACCTTGTGAAGGCCGCAGGAATCCGCTGGATGCGTGAGGCACAGAACCGGTTGAAGTGGCGGTGCTTGGGGGAGGCCTATGTCTACCAGCAGTGGACGTCTTTCGGCTAAAATGATGATGATAATAATAATGAAGATAAAAAAAAAATATTTATTTTATCAATTCATACCATGTTGTTAAACTACATCATCTGCTTATCCTTTTCCCAACTACCAGGCAGGGGAAAAACGTTTTTATGTATGAGAGACTAGCCAGTCATAATCTATTTTGAAAATATGATTATTTGTAAGTAAAACGTTCCAATTTCAAAATTTCCCTCCACATTGTTTGCGAGCCAATTTAAATTACCGTGTCTCATTAAAAAATGGATCTGCGCCGGGAACATTTTTCGCGCTATAATTTTTTAAGATTTCAAGTGCCGCGACTAATCGTACTCGTACGATAGACCTAAAATGGCAAGGCCCTTAAAAGGCAACCGTGTATCGTTGGTATAACAAATCCAAGCACGGTCGACTAACTTTGGGGGAAAGAAGTGGTCGCCCTTTGACGGCTGTTACGGAAGAAAACGAGCTAGCAGTGAAAAATCCATGACAATAGGCGAGTTACGTATTAAGTAATTCAGCACATACTGCAGGTTGGATCGGGAAGCCTTCACGAAATTCTACACGTACATCTTCGCGTGAGGAGGATAGTTTCACGCTGGGTGCCGCACAACCTCACCGATGCTCAGAAGCAGGGCCGGGTGGAATGGTGCCGTGACATGATAAACAAATTTGAAGCAGGCTCGTCTCGGCGTGTTTACGACTGATGTCGTAAACACGCCGAGACGAGCCAACAGGGAAGCGAAGTGCCAGTCGACGGTTTAGGTGTTTCAAAACGAATTAATGCCTACCAAAGTGAGGCGATCTAGAAGCGGGTAGAAGATTTTAATCGCGAGCTTTTTCAATTTGACTGGCTACTTGGTATCAATTCCTTTGCGGAACCAAAGAAGCATCAACGCTGAATGGTATACTACCAAATGCTTGGCAGAAATTTTCCCTGTTGTGAGCAACAAGCGACCAAACACAGGGCTACGCGGGCTACTGCTCCACCACGACAACGTGCCTACGCACACCACGCTCAAAGCGAGGGACTTCCTGGACAGCACGCCGGTCAAACTCCTGGGTCACCATCCTTACAGCCCTGACCTAGCACCATGTAACTTCTTTTTATTCCCAAAAATAAAAAATCAGTCAGCGTTCGAGCAGGTTGTAAACGAGGTGTCTGCGGCGGACTGGAAAAAGTGTTTCGAAAACTGGTTCAGATGCATGAAACTTTGTATAGAGGCTAGTGGAGAGTACTTTGAAAAGATTTAATAAAACAATATTTACCTATAGAACATTTTTTAAATTTTCGCAAAACTTTCTGAGTGTCCCACGTATGTTACGGTTGGCTTCCGGTCTTACCGGATGCAACTAAATACCGGTAAGTTACATTGCCCGTCTGCCTATTTGACCTCTACAACCCAGTTACTGGGTAATACGATAGGTACCCCTTAGTAAGACTGATTGTCAGACTTTCGTGTTTCTGAAGGCCCGTTACAATTGTTAAAGATCTACAAATGACAGCCAGGACCACGTGCTTAACGTGCCACGGGCTTAACATGCTTTCTGAGGCACGGAGGGGTCTTAGTATATAAAGATGATCACCCATCCACGGACCAACCACGGCAAGCGTAGCTTAACCTGATTAATCGACCCGTGCGGCTGTTATTACTTAGCCACAAGGCCCAAGTTTTAAGAACTACATTCATAAATAAATGGTAATATTGCGCTTTCACCACAAGTACTTTCGTTTCCCACCCTGTAAGTTTTATTATTTTACACCGCCCAGGTTTTGACCTTTGAAATCAAACTAGTTTGTAAGGCACATTAATTATGTATACTTTGGTCAGACTTTCCAGTCTTGTTTTTTTTTTTTTTTTGGGGGTGGGAAATCATCAAATAACTTCTCCCGCTCTGGGCGGAGCGGGAGGGTGTGTCAGACTCTTACTGACTAAAACCCACCCGTATTCCTTCCTGTTGCCTGTGTTGCGGGGGCCTCGGTGACCCATAAGTACCTTCCCGCGACCCCGGCAGGCATCGGCCCTAGTGGACCCCTACTTTTGTGCTGACGACATCTCTTTGAGGCGCGCGTGGAATACGACGCGCCGTCGACCCGGGCCTGGTCCTTACCGGACGGTGAGCTACCCATTGCTCACCGTCCGCAAGCCCGCGCCTACGGTGGCTGGAAATCCGCCCGAGATTTCCGACGCCCAGGGCGTCTCCTGCGGCGGCTAGGGGCGAGAGGGCGCGAAACGTGCCTTTCCCTCAACCGTCCCGCCTCCTCCTTCGCGAGCATTACTGCTTCGCAGAAGGAGGTGACGGCTGCCCATGCCCTCTCGCTCCGTACCATGGCCTGAACCAGGGCCGGACGCGAGAGGTCTCTGCCGCCGATCGCCTCCACGAGGACACGGCGGTGCTCTGCCCAAGCCGGGCAGACCTCCACCGTATGCTCCACCGTGTCCTCCGGGACTTTCCAGTCTATGACTGCATGTTAGGACTTTCATAAGTATTCGCTTTCCCTTCAGAACACGAAAGGTCTTTAATTATAAATGGTTTCTACCAATCACCCATACACGAGTGAACCACGGCAACTTTACAGAAAATAGCCGAGAGATCGCTCTGTGTGGTAGTTCTTAAACCAAGAACAAATAGCTTAAGGACGCTTATTAACAAAGCCGGACTCTATCTCTCATAACATCACCTAATCACAATGTAAACAAATCGCTATTTCCTTTATTATATACCTTATTCCAGAGTTAATAAAGACTATTATACACGGTAGTGGGCAAGATAATGAAAACAAATGACCATCTAGATAACATGACAAGCGTACTGTACGTAACAATGCACGTTATAGTAATGTAGTAAAACAATGCAGATACGTAATATTATATCACATGTAGTAAGTAGGTGCACTGCGTTTATGAATAAATCTTTCCACTCCATTTTATTGTTTTCAATATAGTAGATAAATCACATTACAGAATGCTGAGGTTTTCGCATCATCTCATCCATTGCGTATTCTTCGTAAACTGTCAAACTGTCTCGCAAGTGCTTGGATTTTTATAAATTAATTAATAAACGTTATGGTTTGTAAGTTTAGACCAAACGAATATAGAACCAGAACAAGGGCATCTTAAGCATTCTTGACATTTTAGATTCAGATTCAGATTAATTTATTTGCCAACAATGTAGGTACAGGGGGTAACCATCACCTCATAAAGCAGTATTATTATAATATTACTTCACAGTGGGAAAGTGATGGAGCTATACTGGACTTATAGCTCCATCTCTTTCTCACGCTGAAGTAATATTGAAATAATACTGCTATAAGAGGTGATGGTTACCCCCAGGTGTAAGATTACATTCTACCTTACGGCATGCAAAATCATAAAAACTAAAAGACACAATTTTCATAATATAAATTAGTAACTAATATGTCATTCTGATCTAATATAAATTCTCGTATAATATTTAATTTACAATAAATTTTTATTGTTAAATATTTTATCATTAAAGTCTTTTATACAATAGTACAGTCGTACGAGTGTAGAGCAGTGGTGGCCCAATGGTAACGGCCGCGACTTACGAGTTGTACGTCGTAGGTTCAAATCCGGACAGGCGCTTTACTTTGTGTAAATGATTTCATCACCACTGCTCTCAAAAACGGTGAAGGAAAACATCGTGAGGAAACCGGCATGTCCTAGAACCAAAAATTCGAAGACATGTGACATCTACCAACCCGCACTGGGCCCGCGTGGTAGATTACGGCCCAATCCCTCTCGCAGAGAGAAGGCCTGTGTCCCAGCAGTGGGAACATTATAGGCTGATTATGTATACAATAGTAACATTTTTCTAACAATTATGCCGTCAGCTTAGATTTAAATATTCGAATAGGGTATTCTTTAAAAGTGGGTTAGTATGGATAGACCAACAAAAGAACGTTCTACCCCTGTTTACACAAAAATAATTAGGTAGAGTGAGGCTAGAATGTGCATTCGCTCGTTTAAACAGACCTTAATTTTGTACGCGTCGGTGTTTGTATTCCCTACACAGAAATCATACTTGTATACACTGTAAGGCCTTTCCTTTATTGGTCGGTGCGTCAGCGGTGCGGGATCAGTATGCTCGGTATAACCGCTACCGAGAGCTCACCGAGCGCCTATATTTCAATAAGCGTTTCCTGATTGGCTCGGTATGCGCGGGAGCGGAGCGGGATCGTGTCGGTTTACCCCGTCTCGGTAAAAACGTCCAGTGACGAGATTTTCTCGCGATTTAAGCGGCACAAATATTACGAAAACATAACGTCAGGGGGCCTACAGCTCGTTAAGCACTAAATCCGTAGTTTCGGACAAAGTTACGGGTGTTTCCTACTCCGTATCACCTACGCAATTAAGATTACCACGGCGCCCATACTGAGAATGAGAGACAACACGATTTGACAGTTGTCCCTAATCGCAATGTGTTTGTGCCCGTTCGAAAAATTGTTGTAATGTAAAATTGTCATTTGTTTTGCCGGGTCAACTACTTTCGGACGGGCCCTTATCCTCGTTGATTAGAGAGTAGTCCCCCTGGTCCGTAAATGAAAACAGTGCGGTATCTTTTCGGTATACAGAGCATACACATACCGCACTGCTACTTGAGGAAACCGACCAATGAGGAAACGGCTTTAGTAGGTCCTAGTGTGTAGAATTATTTTAATTTTTAGGTTAATAAAAATGATCACTTCGCATAATAGTTGCTTAAAATAACCACTGTTTGCCATGTAGGTAGGTAGGTCATAATAATTCTGTGCTTTTAGCAAACATCAAATAGGTAATACGTTGCTCGAAACCGTATCGTGGGAGTACAAATCCAGATCACAATGAAAGGTTATTAATACTACAGGTGGATGTTGCACCCACCTACTTTATTGAACCCCTCAGAGCCTTTAATAACACGGGAAGTATGGGGAGGCTTATAAATAGCCCCGCAACTCATGTATCAGAACATAAATATTAAGTATTTACAGTTCTCATTAAATTATAATAAATGAAACAGTCTATCATCTCATCATCCGGCTAAAAGCAGCCAAGACCAAAGTAGTAAGGAAAAGGCTAGCCTTTGCACCGGATGTAGCTGAATACCAGTATTTTACATGGAGCGACTGCCTATCTGACCTTCACAACCCAGTTACTGGGTAACACGATACCCCTTGGTAAGACTGGTTCTAAGACTTTCTGGTTTCTGACGACCCGTAACGATTGTTAAAGATCCACGAATAACAGCCGGGGCCGCCGGCTTAACGTGCTTTCCGAGGCACGGAAGGGTCTTGGTATGTGAAGTTTAAAAGAGTAACGGTGGAGTTTCTTGCCCATTCTTCTCCATACGAATCTACCTTTTGGAAGGGGCAACTAGAATCAATTCTATTTTTTTTTTGTTAATTTTGACGTTCAAAAGTGCCTTTTATGTGCCTATTTGAAATAAATAATTTGACTTTGACTTTGAAGTGTGTTTTTGTGTAGTGTATTATCTAAATTCTAACGAGGTGCAAACGTACGATCATTCGTATTAACGTCCTTTTAATATTGCATAAACAAAGCTATGTAGATATGTATCTGTTTCACGATTCACGATTCGAGAAGGAGTGTAGGTACTACTCCTTTTTTTCCTTCTCCTTTTACTCTTTTGGAGTAGAAATAATACAAGCTCCAGGGAAGCCTTTGTGACCCCACTTTCGAAATAAATTCGTACATGAAGCTTTTGATTAGGGTGTTAGGTGAAATATTATGCGCCATGCTGATCTATTTTGGAGTTTCGAGTTAATCGGACGACGTCTTAAAATTCTTCCATACATTCATCTTCACTTACATAAATTTCTTAGAAAAATATTTGTGCCTAGTTTCAAGTTTATAAACTCAAGGTCGGGCAGTTTGAGTATTTTTTGTGGCCTACTCAAATGCCCTTTCTTTGCTATTGTTCGTTGAGTCGTTGAGTTCCTTAAGTTTTGAGCTGCACAACTTCTGACAAATGCGAGCACCGACTGGACAGGTCCACTCAATCTGTGTGGTTCTTTCATCAAAAGACCATTTCAGACACCAATCTACATGGGCGTCACATGCACTGACCAAGAATATCTCTGGACTTTAAAAGAGGCTGTGACCTCTGAGTTTGTTTTGGCCTTTCTTCTCAGAGTAGTAAGTTAAGAAACGCCGACCTCATCTAGTTTAAAAAAATATGATTGACGTGAAAAGTGTTTTCACAAACCTACTTACAGAAATAAAATGATTTATCAAGGAATAAGATTTTTCATACAAACAAAATCCCCCCTTAAAGGTCTAATTTCCAAAAACCCCTTCTCAGTACCTACATTATAATAGGAAGCCGTGTGCAAAATTTCACGTTCCTAGCTCCAGTAGTTCCAGCTTTGCGTGGATGAATCAGTCAGTACAAGTAATTATATTTTATGTAGGTATAGAAAGAAAGAACAACAATAAAGAGGGTGAGTTTGTCTGTAAGGGTTAATCTTCGAAATTTCTGATCCGATTCCGAAAATTCTTTTACTAATGGGAAGCTACAGTACTGCCGAGTGTCACAAGATATACATATGTAAAAAAAAAATTGAAAAACAAAAACCCAACTGCACATATACATAAATGAAAAGAGAAATACAAGAATTATAATCTATAGAATTTTGTTCACAAAAGTGACACCATATTTCACGTTATTGGTTTCTCCCTGCCTGTGATACCGAAATTCTATAGATTATAATTATTATATAATGCTTCTTTTTCTCTTTTCAGTTATATGTTTTTGCAGTCGGTTTTTCAAATAATTTATTTTATTTCAAGTTTTTAGTTTTATTAATATATATTTGAATATATATTAATAATATATGAAATTGACTCATTGCTAGCTTTTATTTGATATCAATATTGTTATCATTTATTTTTAAAAACCTTCCTCTCCCTTTTTTGTATTTGCAGATGCAATATATAAATATTATATAGCCTACGAGTATGTCACTCTCTCAAAGACGAATCTAACGACACCTCTTATATTAAATTCCATCAAGCCGTTTAGGCTACAGAGCGTGCCAAAGAAATAGGGCAGTCGGGTAAAAAGAAGTTTCATGCGGACGAAATCGCGGGCAGAAGCTGGTAAAAAAATAAACTGATTAACATAAAAAAAACAATAATTAACTATTTATTACTAGTTTTTTAACATTCCATGTTTATTTAGTCTCCCCTGTTGGTTGGATATGAAATAGAGATTTACTTTACATTAAAAAAATAATTTTATTTAAATTAAGAGAAGTCTCATAAAAAAACAATAAACTTGTGTGTTTTCATTTGGTGACAACGACTACAATAACGGGCGCTCTACAGCTCGGCTCATTCATACTCTAAAGTAAATACATTCACTGACAGCCAGATTAGCAATGCAAACATAATTAAGACGAAGATTAGCTACGAGGTTCTGCTTTCGAGCATCACGAAGGATTTAATTGCCTACAGTTTATGTAGAAAATACAATCACTACTCCCAATATTATTGTCACAAATATCAGAACAGCAAGTATCACAAAGGTGTGCTTATATAAAACTAAGGGTGTGGTTCAGACCATCAAACTGAACATCGTAATCTCGAAAAATAATCAGCCGTCCCATACATTTGGGTCGAGTAGGTATTGAAGTTATGTATTTTCGCGATTATGTTTTTGGTCCCACGAAAAAAGTTGTGCAGTTTGATGTCTGTACCACGTCTTAAAATATGACTATGCCTTTTTCTTACATGCTATATAGTCGATTCAATGCTTTGCCGTAAAAACTGTTGGGAAAGCACTTCCAATCGATATTTTTCGGAAAAAATCCCCATCCCTGATGGGGAGTTTTTCCGAAAAATATCGATTCTTAAATCGATTAGCATCGAAATCTGATAAATCGATACACAAAAAAATCATTTGTAAAACGTATTTTTTTGGTCCATGAAATCGATTCTTCGATTAATCGATCTCAGATCGCCATCCCTACTTCCAGCGTTATTTTATTAAGTCGTCCCTTCTAGTTTGGAGTATGATCTATGTTGTGGTTGCTAGTGACACTTTTTACTGTATGTACCTTTCATATCATCACACGCAATATATATTTTTTATATTTAAAACCAAATTCCACTGCGTTTACATTAATAAAACATGCTTGGTAATTGAGACTGATGAAAAAAAATGGCCAATTATTTAGACGGCTTTTGACTGCCGATTGTAACGTCTTAATCTCTTGTAAATAACTAGAACGTAACTATACTCCTATATACAATCCAAACGAACAAAGGCCTGTTTAGAAAACTTTACTTCTTTTACCATTTCAAAGAGTTTTGTTCTCACTACTATTTATACTTCTAGATTCCTCCCTAATAATAGAAACTTCTATTTGTGTCGTTCCCCTTCTGTTATTTCGTAAACAAGTCCACAAACATCTCTGCAAGTTGGAAATAGCGTTGTTAATAAAATACTATCTATTGCAGATGTAAATCATAAAATAGTATTATTCGTAGAATAGGTCAGCTAAGGCTTTACGTCACACACACGTAAAATACAGAAATAAAACAACTGAAACAGTAAAAAATACTTACAAAATAAACATCATTTATAAGTATACAAAACCGAACTGCTGCCATTCCCAATAAAATATTTAAGGATCTTAAAATTACAGTGAGAAAATAATGCTTAAAAAAAATCTAATAAGCGTCTGTTTCCTTCTAAATTAATTTACTTAAGCCCAAGACAGAAAGTCATTTAAAAGACAAGAAAAGGGTTGCCGGTAAAATACTGTCCGACATTTAACAAGGTTCCGATAAAATATTGAACTTTCTTCTCGTTATAATAGCAATTAATTTGACAAAATTAAAACATTTTTTGCTCGGTCAAAGCTTAATTTTGCTCACAGACGTCAGAAAAAAGAAAATAATGGTCCGATGTCCCCTGTGTCCCGATAGCGAATGACCTATTTTCTTACTAACTTGCTCCATGGCTGCAATAAACAATAAAAGGGGAAACTGCCGTAATCATTTGGCAGACGGATGGTTTTTCCCGCCATCAGGAATGGAAGCGTGGCGTCCATATCTCATAATCTTTTTAAAGTCGAAGTCAAAACTTTATTTGTAAAATATGTTGTACATAAATAAAATGCATACGAGTATTTTAAGACAGCATACGAGTATTTTAAGACATCAAAATTTTACGACGGCAAATTTTATTTGAAAAAGCATTGCCATGTTTTTTAACGATTGGTCAAGCATTGCATACAGCTTTATTTTAAAAGGCAATTAGCATAGTACTAGCTGCGCCCCGCGGTTTCACTCGTATATAAGTCCCAATAATCTAATATCGGGATAATCCTATGTCCTAGTCCAGGTCATGGTCTACCCGTGTGCCAAATTTCATAAAAAAATCCGTTCAGCCGTTTTAGCGTGAAAGCGTAACAAACAAATATAATAAATATACAAACAAACCCACTTTCGCATTTATAATAGTTAGGATTATTATTGTGCAATTTTCAGTCACCGGTGCCACTTTCAGAACTCCTCTTGTATACTCATTTCTTATTCTATCCATTCGTGTTACACCACACATCCCTCATATAGCATTCTCATCTCAGCTGCATGCAATTGCCTTTTATTCATGCCTTTTGTGGCCCAATATTCTGATCCATACAAGACAGTAGGTCTAACCATTGTTTTATATATTTTCCCCTTAAGTTTAAAGGGAATGCGTGAGTCGCAGATTGTTCTTCCAGTGTTAATTCTGTGCTTAACCGTCCAATCTACTTAACCATCGCCTAAAGAAAAAAATATTATGAAAACATATAACTAACACTTATTTATGTCCTATAATAATGTTGTTACGTAGTTGATTCAGATATAAATTGACAACAATAATATCACTCTCATTAATTCAGTGCTCGACTAATTACGTCGTGTTCGCCTATTGGACCAGTCATATCAATTGAGTTTATTAGCCAGCTGTAATATTGTCAACGAAGCGATCAGTCTGTGTCAGTACTAGCAATTGAAAGCTTCATTATACTCTCCACTGAGATATTATGACCAGTTTTTAATAGAATCGTGGCGTAGTTAAATGCTCTTTTATATTAATTACTAGACGCGCCCCGCGGTTTAACCCGCATAAGTTTTGACCCCGTGGGTGTATCGGGATAAAAAGTATTCTATGTGTTATTCCTGGTTATAAACTATCTGTGTGCCAAATTTCATCCAAATCCGTTTAGTACTTTTTGCGTGGAAGAATAACAAACATCCATCCATCCATCCTTACAAACATTCGCATTTATAATATTAGTAGGATTATATTCCACCTCTCCCAATCTCTCGAGAATCTTCCATCTGAACATGAGTTGCCTTGGCTTACCTGGAAATCATTAAATGGACTTTGGACCCAGGTAGGCCGAAGCAAGGAAACCTGCTCAGGTGGTGACTCACAGATGGAATCCACTCCATCTGTGAATCTCCCAGGCTTCCACCCCTAGAGTGTAAATGTGGATCTGTCCCGCAAACAACGGGGCACTTAACATCGTATCCAAA
The DNA here is from genome assembly GCA_905333075.3 of Atethmia centrago. NCBI lineage: Eukaryota > Metazoa > Arthropoda > Insecta > Lepidoptera > Noctuidae > Atethmia > Atethmia centrago. Next base: position 18,811,874 of record HG995374.1, on the reverse strand, counting down.
TATAGAGTTAGTCTATTGACTCGTGTCAATAGACTAACTCTATGTTTGGATACGATATGATATATTTGGAGACGACAAAACAAAAAAGTGTTCTTCTCGTGAAGAACACTTTTTTGTTTTGTCGTCTCCAAATGTCCTGCATCCAACTTGTCTCGGCTACCATTAAAAGAATTGACCCCATTAGCTATCATCTCGTCTTAGTAGACGAGATGATGGTAAATGGGTCAATTAAATGAAAATGGAAAAGTCATTCATTTAAACTACTGACTGAGAATCAGCACTTTTCAAATATCAAAATTATATAAGACAGTCCCTCAAAACGCTCGCCCTTCAGCAGTTCCTAGTGCTGCTGGGAAGAATCTGGGAAGAAGAAGTGAAGCAACAAACTCCCCAGCAGCACATTTGTCTGTTCAGTTAGAAAAACTTGATTAAAAGTGATAAAACTGAAAAAGGTGACTTTCCAGTCATCCCTCTTATTATTTGTCATAGACCTTAGTACGTCGTCGCCGAATTTCGATTTTTTCTGATCCAACCAAGTCATATAGGTATTATTAATTTTATTGAATGACCAACAAAAATTGGACAGTCTATATTTATATCAGCCTTGAGGTCTTTTTTGTTGAATTCTAAGCCATTTTTATTATAACGCCTGAAGTTACCAAGCACATAGAAATATATTTATTTTCATATTTCTTGTAGTAACTACCGACTGATTGAATAAACAAACTTTGACATTTACTTGTTAATAGTTAGATTTTGTTTTCCACTGAAGTATTGAAATATTCACGTTGAGAGCTTATGGGATCTCAAAATTTTGAAGGGTAGATGCCGAAAATGAGCTAAAATTGTCACAATTTCTTTGACAGGGTCAGATCCTACTTATAATTCGGTCGTCTCGCGACGCGTTTTTATTCACCTGTAGAGCTCGTAGATCTGCTCATATGTCACTATCATATCAAAATATATACGACGGATAAATACTTGTTAGACACGTTTCATAATATTGCTGTTATATTTTAGATTCCTTCTATGAAGGCCATTATTAGTGTAGTTTTCCATTACAAAGGTAGCCAGGTGACAAATTGAAAGTATTGAGATGCCACATTATTTTCAAATTTTATGTCATTATAAATTATAGCAATTTTACTATGTTGTAACATATTCTGTAAAATGTGAATGTGTGTTTTAAATAAATAAAAATATTTTATATCGCTGTAGGTTAAGTTGTAGGTCTTTATCTACATAATCTACTTTAGGCGCTTTGAAACGGAATCACTGGAATTTTTAATGTAAATAAAATGTAGGTACAATCATTTAAATTACCTATACATTTATTAGTAGCGCTTGCCAGCTCATTGCTTACATCATATCGTGCGTATCACAATTGCAAATAAATAATTGACACTTAAATAATAAAAAGATACCTAACATGACGTTCGATATTGATATGCACCTATACCCATCCAGATGGAATGAATAGGTACGTAGAGTAAGTAACAATACAGAAAATTTCACTGAAATAGCGAAAAGAGAACACATTTCTGATAAAATGAATCCGACTAAACAATCACGTTGAAACCGTACTCATACTGAATCCACAAACTGCTTCGCGAGAACGGCACAATAAAGTAAATAAAGCTAAAAGATCAAAACAATTTTGAGCACAATTCGTTCTAAGTACGTTCCTGCCTTTAATAAAATGTATGCTATTCCTTTGATGAAATTACTGCATCAGAATGGTATGACTCAACGGATTTAAAATAAGTTTAGTTTAAATGAGGCGCGAGTTACCTTAAAATAATATTTATGCGTATTATATATGAACGTACGAGAGCGTGACTTTTGTTCGTGAAGCAACGCAAACTTTTAAAGAATAAATAAAACAGCTGTAAAGTTGTATGGACGTACCGCGAGGAGCTAATTAGCAATAAAATTTAATTTTGGCATGTTTTATTTTGAGTTATTTCTCAATGACCAGCTCAAACGGGAATGGTGGATCAGTGTCTACTTAAACTTTTAGTGTTGTGCTTTGGAGATTTTTTATCAGCGTTCATTGGGAAAAATAACTTTCATCAATCAACTATACAGGGTTATTTATTCATTTATCAAATTGTATGCAAGTTAAAATAACCATACTTAAAAAAACGGACTTAATGCCCTAGGCACCGTCAACCAGTCTACCTTAGGATGACATAGAGACAAAACATGGCAGATGCAACAATACATACTAAGTCAAGAGAGATAAAAACACGGTAATTTTTCAGTGACATTTGTATGGTCACTGAAAAATAACCCTGTATAGTAGGAGAAATTACTACGAGAAAATCCACTTGCTTCAGATTGCTACAAAAAATAGGTAGGAAGGTAGTCGCTTATTAGACGCAAGGAAAGTCGAGACTTGAGAATGGTGAAGCTATTAAGTGATTAAAGAGCCAACGTTTTCAATCGGCCTGAAGATTAAATTAAATGAAATATTTTATATATCCGCTAAAAGCTAGGAGTATCGTTTCGAAATAAAAGTTTACGATATCGCGTATCTACATAGGCTATGTTGAGATTTCAGATCCGTTAAAGTAATTATAATATACAAAAGACATCGCAGTGATCATTTCTTTCTAAAATATAGATGCGCTGAAATTTAAATCTGAATCTTCATAGAATCAAATTACCAACCATGTGTGTGTATGAACAGTTAATCTATCCTCCTTTTGAACTATTGATCAATGCCTCTGTCTCGCTGGATATAACTGGCTTTTGCGGAGCGTCAATCATTCACCAGTTCACCACATAAATTGACACGAGCGATCGATTGAAAGATTAAATTCTGTCTACCTGAAATGGACTTGATTCTGGAACACTAGCAAACAAAAGACAGCGTAACAATCATGTTTATGAATGTTTCGGGATGCAAGAAGTTCACAATAACCCTGAAACATGTGTTTGAGTGCCTACGAATGTACGAACACAATCAACAAAAACATATTTATGTCAGGAATACATTTTAATATTCGAAATATTCCCAAAGAATTGGAAAAACTTTTTCAATTCAATTGGGCCTCCTTCCATCCCGAATTTCTTTTGATGAAACCGTATTATAATTCCTTTGTAGCAGTGTCTATATGATTCTGTAATACTTTCAAATGAAGCGTTATATATGGCTAAATTAACATAGTTTAATAAAGTATGTCGAATAGGTACCTTCAGTTTTATTATTTAATGACCGCCATCAAGGCTAACGATGGGTAACTTCATTTTTGGTCGCCGTCGCCGCGGCGTCGGCGTTTAATAGAGGACTTAACTTGTTCGTAGGTAATACGTACAAATAGGCATCCATTAAAATGGTCTGACGTCACCTTTCAGTAAGAACGGTTACAGGCGATAGAATTTAAGTAGGGCTGACGAACGCCCAAGGAAACCGACATAGCCCGAAGAATTGCCAAACATAAGTGGAATTGGGCAGGGCACATTGCTCGCAGAACAGACGGCCGATGGGGCCGAAAGATTCTGGAAAGGCGACCGCGTACTGGAAGAAGCAGCGTTTGAAGGCCCTCTACAAGGTGGAAAGATGACCTTGGGAAGGCCGCAGGAATCCGCTGGATGCCAGAAGCACAGAACCGGTCGAAGTGGCGATGCTTGGGGTAGGCCTATGTCCAGCAGTGGACGTCGTTTGGTTTAAACGATGATGATGATGCCAAACGCCCACCAATGGATGGATTGATGTAGACTGTGCTGACTAAGATTCTGTGATTTGTGTCAATTCCCTTTCAAGTAATCCACTCGGGCGTAATGTAGCCGATTTTTGTCGTTAGTACTTTCTGTTAAAAGGTGTAAATATGTGTGTGTGTCTACACGCGGCAACGTGAGAACACGTTATAATTTTGTGCATACCTTATTATATTTGTCATCGATTTTAGGTAAATTGGCACAGTCCACTCATACATAATATCAATTGGAACTTCATTGCGAATCACTGTCTCTCAAGATAAGGGATACCCTAGTTTATGAGACAGAGTTTAATCAATTTCAATGTATAAAATAAAGATATCATTATTATATTATAATTTTAGTGCATAAAACAACGTTATCGTTTCAATAAGCGGAATAAGTCTTGAAGTATAAAAAATGCTAGCTACTTCAAATCTTTTGATCGTAAACATATTGTTTGGTTTGTTAATATTGTTTCAATAATTTTTATTTTAGCAGGGTTCATGTTTTGAACTTATACTCAGTAACACCTTAAAAAGAAAAAAAACCGACTGTAAAAACACATAACTGAAAAGGGAAAAACAAGCATTATAATCTATAGAATTTTGTTCTTTTTTGAACAAAATTCTATAGATTATAATGCTCGTTTTTCTCTTTTCAGTTATGTATGTCGTATTCGTATATTATATTCGTGTTCGTATGATGTGTTCCTTAGATTCGTTTTAATTGTGGGAGTGACATAGGCTACCTAAATAATATTTATATATTGTATCTGCAAATACAAAAAAAGGAGGGGAAGATATTTTTAAAAATAAATTGAAACAATATTGGTATCAAATAAAAGCTAGTAATTTTCAAATTTATATGTATATATATTAATTAAACTAAAAAGCTGGAAATAAAATAAATGATTAAAAAAAAAACAAAAACCCCGACTCCAAAAAAAACGCATACCTTACTGAAAAGAGAAAAATTTTATCGACTATGGGTTTTTGGCCACATATATTTGGGCGTTCTCCTTTTATCATATTAGTACCTATAGATTAAATGAGTTTGTGCATATACCGTATCGCTCATTGTTATTTACGATGCAAACGAAGCACTAAATAATACTGTCCAGGCCAAGATTTATGAAATAACATTTTGTTACAGAAGGCTGAATAATTTCTATTTAATTATTCTGTGGTTACTGGTGAATTAAACTTTGATATATTTATTACTAGCGACCCACCCCTGCTTCGCACGGTTTTTACGAGTTGATAAAAAATAGTGATTTCTTTACTGTATGTAAGGTTAATACTAATTGTGGCGTAATTACATAAAAAATCATTATAACGTCACTTGTAAAGGCTCTTACAGACTGAGGCGATATCGCGGGCGCGACAGGCAGCAATATGCATGTCGCGCCCGCGATATCGCCTATATATAAGAGCTTTAATACTTATAATTAAAATAAAATACAAATATGGAGAAAATAAGAAAGAAGAAATATATTGTTCTAATGAGCAACACTAGATGCTATCATAAAACGAGTACGATTTAAGGTGGATGGTAAAAATAACCGTCCTAACAGTGTGATTTCAATCGGACTCCCAGGTGTGTTTAAAACGACTATGTAACCTAAAACGCAGTGCCCGCGTACATTTTGTAAAAAAAATAAGCCTAGAAACTGATTCCGTGATATGTAAAAAAAAATCCTAGGTAATAGGAGTAAAATAAAAGGTTATTCGAAGCGATTCCGGTCGTGCACAGCTTGGGCAGGTCAGGGAAGGGATGCGCTGCAAATGTGCGGGTCACTCTATGGACTTCTACGCTCCTATTCCGACTTTCACCAACCTGCTCCGCTGGCAGGTTTGGAGCCAAAAGAATGCTGGCTGCATTGTACCATGTACTTCCCACTCCGTTGTGGGACTTAACTTAATCACGACAGGGCTGACACTCGATTCTTGCGTTTGTAGTTTCTACGGCATTAGTACGAATCGGGTTTCAACTATTAGTTCAACATTGTTCCATGTGATACGGCATTAAGAAAAAATAAATGGCAGAGTTGAAAAATAAAATGTTGGTGTCGTGGTCCAAGAGGTTCTCATCACTGATAAAGATAGCAATCTGATATGACACACAACCAAGAAAAACATTTTCTGAAGCTTTTCATAAAATCATACATTCAAAAGTAAATCATATGTCAGAACCGAACTCGCAAATAAGGTAGAATACATATGTGATTGCATGGAGGATAAATACCAAAAAAAAAAATGTAGTTTTAGTAATTCCATATATTGGTACACAAAAACCTTCCAGTATACATTATCTAAATGGTTGTAATACTCGTAACCGCATCAAAATCCGTTGTATAATTTAGGAAGAACAATGCAGTCACACAGACAGAGACGAAGAGCGGCTTTAATTTAAAATATTTCCATCGCTATGTCAGATAAATGGGAGAAGACTATTATTAATCCTTAAAACATATTGTACATTTAAGGAACAAAAGAGAAATCATAGGTTTTCTACGAGTACATGTAGGTAATAAAGGTTTGTTTCAGTCACAATCATTTAAACTACTACGAAATAAGAAATACGTAGGCTATGGTAAGTACCTACCTATTTATCATACTATGTAGGTGCCATCGTAAAAAACAATCTTCTAGGAACACATCGTATAAACCTGGGATGAGGATCACTACGTTTTACAGGAGAATTAAGGATCGCGGTATCAAGCCTATGAGGGCGCAGGTAGAGCCAACCATGAGCCTCATACCCACCAAGGCTGAGATGATAATACTTTTACCTAAGCAACAGGAGTAACAGGGAACCCTAATTTTAAGACAACTTAGTTTTCCTTTGATAAAAACAAGAAGCGTAAAAACAACCTCATTCAATTTTTTTCACAAAATTATAATACCACAGAATTACATTAGCATAGTAATGGAAATTAAATAGTCTAAGCAATTGCGCACATTTTTTTGGAAGATTAATTTTTACTGGTACTCATCATGGCTGAAGTAGAATGGTGGAGCAATTAGTGAGTAGGTATTTACATAATTGTTTCATCTGAGGCACGTTTTAAGTCGCGTCGGCGCCGGGATAATCTCCAGAATAAAATACAAACAAACATTCTTTGGGCTCTTACCTTCTCAGTCGGAAAAACAAACAAATTGTATTTTACCCAATTAATTGTTTTTAATCACCATCTTCCAAAACCCAATCCACCCTGTAGGTACCAACACTGAATGATCCTAATCTTTCACAACTTTAGTAAAAGCGAAAATTAATTTTCCTAAACGAATATTTACGCTGCGATATCGTAAACAACTTAAATTGTATTTCCTTTTATGAATTATAAATTGAGTTGTTTATCATTCACGTCAGCATAAACAATATTTTTTAGAAGCTCAAATCGACGCGTAGGATCAATAACGGGGCCAATGAATAACAAACAAAACAAAAATAAAACGGATTCGACCAATAACAAGTCGCGCCTACTATTATACCTTTCTCAATGTTAACCTTAATCAATAAAATTTTGAGTAACCACATGCTTTAATCTTTAGAACCAAACTTTAAAATCATAAATCATAGTAAACACACATTCAATCAGCGCTTATTACATTGTTTTTTTCTCTGAAGAAACAAAGAGATACAACTAAAAGTGACGCTAAAACATTCTATTTCTTTTATGTTCGGATGGTGTAATGAAAAACAAGTAAAGAAAGCTCACGGTTTGGGCGGGCGGTAATTGCTCTACGCAACACGCATGAGCGCGTTAAATTATGAAACAAGCCACACGTGGCTTATTCGACGATTCGCACGAAACGGGTGAATCGACACTTTTAAATAATATGTTTTTTTCTGTAGGCGATTAGTAGGATTTTTTTTACTTTACACAGGATCAGTTTCTAGGCTTATTTTTTTTACAAAATGTATGCGGGCACTGCGTTTTAGGTTACATAGTCGTTTTAAACACACCTGGGAGTCCGATTGAAATCACACTGTTAGGACGGTTATTTTTACCGTCCACCTTAAATCGTACTCGTTTTATGATAGCATCTAGTGTTGCCCATTAGATCAAAAATATATTTCTTCTTTCTTATTGTCTCCATATTTGTATTTTATTTTAATTATACGTATTAAGGCTCTTACAGACTGAGGCGATATCGCGGGCGCGACACGCATATTGCTGCCTGTCGTGGCTTATTCGACGATTCGCACGAAACGGATGAATATACACTTTTAAATAATATGTTTTTTTCTGTAGGCGATTAGCACGAAGTCAATTTAATTTATTAGTGGATGAATCGACCACTCCAGAAATACGTATTAGGTAATTGGCACATTTTGAATTTTATGCAATAAAGTTATGAAAAAAGTACACTAGAAACTACTTTTAACAATTATTTTTCTACAAGTTTATATTTTATTCAGCAAATAGTTATGAGTAAATATAAAACAAATTCAATACAACTCCAGAGTTGTCAATTCGTCCACAAATAAATTAACTTCGTGTGAATCGCCTACAGAAAAAATAATATTATTTGAAAGTGTCGATTCGCTGGTTTCGGGCGATTAAATTCGTGCGAATCGACCCCCACGTGTACGTTCAAGCACATCCACATTATATACATAAAAGCCTTTTGACATTGACGATCATGATCCGACAGACAAAAAAGAAAGTCGTGCTACCCAATACTGCTATTCAAAAAGTTCTACAAGTGGTCACCTTGAGACTGAAACTTTCCGTTTCGAGGGCACTCACATTTTTAACAATCAGCAATTTTTGAGTGTACTAGACTAAAATATTCTAGCATCAAACCGCTCTCCTTAGGAATGCACGTGAATAATCTCCGTACTTAAGACGCTGACAATTAAACTTAAGGAGTTGCACATTTTTGGAGCGCGTGTCTTGGATACAGTCTTGGGTAAGCACAATTTACCGAATAAACGTGCAACATAAATCCTTAGTATTTAGTGCGAGTAATTTGCAGTTCATCCCAGTTCAACTATGTATTTAAACTTGATGTGTGAGTTTACTTTATTTCTGGATCAGAAGTGGTGAATAACTTGGGTACGTAGGTTAGGTACTACTTTAGTTCCCCAAATCGCTAGAGTCCAATAAAATAAAAGGTGAATGCACTTCGATTACACAAATAATGATTGTACTTCATAGTTTTCAGAAGTACCTACCTATAGAAAGATTGATTTGGAATAAATGAACAAAAAAATTGCATTCGCCAATTTAAAAAAAATGTTTGCTTATTTCCACAAATAAAATTCATAAACTAGTTAATACATATTAGGTTGACAGTATTTTGAGAAAATTTTGTTATTTGTGCGAGATCTAAATGAATAAATACGTGCAACACAAATCAAACAAGTCCAGATAAAACATACATTCGAAAAGTGATCTTTCATTCTCGGTAAGCCTCTAATTCATTCATTAGAGCAGACCCTAAAGCTCAAAGTCATTAAAACAATTGATCAATCTAAAAAGTAAACAACTCCAGTAAGATTTGTATTTGCAAGTATAAATCTCTAGTAACGTAAAATAAACAGAAAGGCCTGATTTGGAAATACGACTTAAAACTCATAGAAATAAAACCAAATCCTTGTACAGCCTCAGATAAATACGAATAATAATTCGCTTAGGGTGAGGTCTTAGTAGGGGTCCACTAGGGCCGATGCCTGCCGGGGTCGCGGGAAGGTACTTATGGGTCACCGAGGCCCACGCAACACAGGCAACAAGAAGGAATACGGGTGGGTTTTAGTCAGTAAGAGTCTGACACACCCTCCCGCTCCGCCCAGAGCGGGAGAAGTTATTTGATCATTTCCCACCCTCAAAAAAAAAAAAGGAAAAAAATAAAAAAAAAGTGTGAGGTCTTGGACTAAAGACATCGGCCGCATACGCGTTCCTGTGAAAATGTAGCTACTATCTCTTTGTAAAGCTCACTGAACTTAAAATTAGCAGAATATAACGAATAAATACTCTTTATTATGTACAGGTACACCATATGAATTACATATATATGGTCTTCTTTGTGATAGTCACACACTATCATACAAAAGACAGACGTATGTAACTGATAGGGATACCCGGAGCCTTACCTACAGAAAATAAATTATCTTAACCCTGCGAGCGTAAGGTTGGGTGTGGTACACCCAGACCAAAATGTCAAAATCGATCGATATTTTAGTGGTTAATCGTTATAAAGGTGAGTATAGATAAGAGCATTTACTTGTAACAGAACATCGGGCATTCGCCGTTTTTGTGTTTTGTTGAACCGCACTTCGAACACGATGCTCGATGTTTTGTTACAAGTGTTACAACCTGATTTTAAAAACCAACAAGTGTATTGTTGTATCATTTTATCGAGCAAAGATACGAGCGCGGGCGACGCGAAGTGAGGTGCGCGGGCCGAGGGCAGGTCGTTCAACAATTAAATAAATGTTACAAGTAAATGTTTATTCACCGTGAGCGTTGAACGCAGCTTCGAGCATTCGCAGGAACGTTACATTACATGGAAATGCTTTTTTAAATTGAGCTTTTGCTTGTATTGTACCATTCGTAAGTGTTTCTAGTGTATACTCACCTTAATGGGTTGTTCATTTGAGAAGCTGCGCGGGGGAGGGTAAGAAAGCGCCGATTGTGACGGCGTTAGCGTAAGTGTTCAGGCGAAGTCAAAGGTGTCAGCGGGTGAGTTACACCCACCTTACGCTCCGTGTAACAAATCTTGAAAAAGCATTTTTTTCCTGTTTTTTATTTTTTTTTTGCATTTTTGTTTTTACTAAAAAAACTAATGAGTAAGTGTCGTATGCTATATTTGTATAAGTTCAAATTGTTTATGTTGTTGATTCGTTTAATATATATACGGAAATTATACTTTTAGTTTGCCTTTCACTTTAGTTCAATAATACGTACTGATTATTTAATCATCAATTAAAAACACTACACAACTAAATTCACAAGATCCCAATATCAGGGTTTGTTACGCTCACCTTACGCTCCGTGTTACATATTTTAATCTTTCGCAGCCGCGCGCTGGGTTAATTTGAGCCAGCAGAAGAGTCTTAAATCTGTCGACACCCACTTTGCTCCGACTATACGCAAGACTAGCTCAGTATTCATTATTTACCGCAATAATTATGCATTATATTGCAGAGTTATGGCGGGATACTAATTGGAAGGCACTTCTGCTATATTTAAATAAACACCGACTAAACTTATGCCCACGCTTAATTCGAAAAGGTGCACTAATGAAGCTTGACATTCCACTCACCGAGAACTGTGAGTGATATGCTAATGAAGAGTGGATGAAATGTGTATAAACGGTTTTCCACTAAAATGTATAAAAATAAAGATTATTTAAATAAGGATAGGTTTGAGCAGAGAAAGAGGGACAAAGATTATTAACATACTTAATATTAATAGTGGGTATGAATTATGTTTTTGAACATAAACGTATATACAAAATATTCTAGGATGAATTTTATTTTGTAAGGGAAAACAAACAGTAGTAGGTAGTATATTAAAAATAAATAAATAACTAAACTATAAACTTAATAAATATACTACCCACTACATTTTCCACAAATTACAACTTCTCACGTAAACTCGTTTTTTTTTTTGGTTTGGAAATTATGAAGTAACTTCTCTCGCTCTGGGCGGAGCAAGAGGGTGTGTCAGAACACAACGCGCCGTCGACCCGGGTCTGATCCTTATCGGACGGCGAGCTACCCATTGCTTACTGTCCGCAAGCCCGCGCCTATGGTGGCTGGAAATCCGCCTGGGATTCCCGATGCCCAGGGCTTCTTCTGCGGCGGCTAGGGGCGTGAGGGCGCAAAATTTGCCTTTCCCTCAACCGTCCTGCCTCCTCCGTCGCGAGCATTACTGCTTCGCAGAAGGAGGTGACGGCTGCCCATACCCTCTCGTTCTCAGATCAGATCTCTCACGTCTGGCCCTGGTCCAGGCCACGGTACGGACATAGCTTGGACCAGGGCCGGACGTGAGAGGTCTTTGCCGCCGATCGCCTCCACAAGGACACGGTGGTGCTCTGCCCACGCCGGGCAAACCTCCACCGTATGCTCCACCGTGTCCTCCAGGCAATCCACACAGTGGTGACACCCGGGTTATTCCTCCCGCCTTATCCGAACCAGGAACCCTGCTTCTTGAACTCGCTGCTTAACTGGAGACCGTGTGATATCCCCGGGCCAGCTTGATGGGCATGACCCTTTGGGCCGCGTTCAACCGGCGGGCTGGCCGCCGCGCCAGGGAACGCGCCCACACCAGTGCCCTGTAAAAGGCCATGGACCGCACGACACCCCGCGTAGAGCCTCCAGGAGGAGGCGTTTGGACCCCCTAGATTGGGCAGGAGCCACTTCAAGGCAGACCCGGCCCGCTCCAGTTTGGTTACCAAACGTCGGAAATGCTCCACGAAGTACCACCGGCTGTCGAGGACGAGTCCCAAGTCCTTCATTGTCGATTCGCCGCCGATGTGAACCCTTCCTACCGTTATTAGGTGGCGCGTTCCGAGGACCATGAAAACACATGGCCTCGGACTTGTGCAGGGCCACCTCGAGTCCCAATTGCCGGATCCTGTCGACGATTGACGCAACCCCGCGTGCCGCTACTTTTGCCGCCATCTGGTGCGACCTCCCCTGCGCCAGGATCAACGTGCTGATGCCGCTAGGAAGTTCAGCGCCGCACACCGCACGTGCCAGTTCGACACTTCCTGGTGACCGGGGTAGATGACGATTCTCAAGTACACTACAACTCAAGTACCTACATTTAATAATGAAGTCTTTTTTTTTGGGTGGGAAATCACCAAATAACTTCTCCCGCTTTGGACGGAGCGGGAGGGTGTGTCAGACTCTTACTGACTAAAACCCACCCGTATTCCTTCCGTTTCCTGTGTTGCCAGGGTCCTCGGTAACCCTTTTGAACTTCCACGCAACCCTGGCAGGCATCGGCCCTAGTGGACCCCTACATCGACCCCTACACCGATCCACACAGTGGTGATTAGATTAGAGTGGTGACTAGATTGGATAAGAGCCGCTTTGAGGCAGCCCCAGCTCACCCCAGTTTGGGAGCCAAACGTCGAAAATGCTCCAAGAAGTTCCACCGGCTGTCGAGGAGGAGTCCCAGGTACTTCATTGTGGACTCGACGCCGATGTGAACCCCTCCTACCGTTATTTGGGACCCCGACTGTGGCGCGTTCCGAGGACCATGAAAACACATGGCCTCAGTCTGACGAATAATTAATCCTGTGTTGGAAAAATAAATGCCATTTTGAAAACATGCTACGCTTAGCTATGCACATAGATATTATATTTCTATGGCTATGCACTTTTGTTTTGTCCGCCCAAACTCAAATTCCTATTGTTGGGTAAAGAAAAAAACATGGGGTAAAGAAAACCCAAGCAACCACAAAATCGGCAACATTAGATAATATTTGTTGCGCTACGTTAAAGCTATTAAGGCATTGGCAGACGAGCATCTCAATCAACATCAAAACACCGATCAATCATCATTTTATTCAATAGGTACCTACGTGCCACTTAATAAAGCCGAGAACTTATCGAAAGGAAAGTGGCCGACTTTTACTGAAAAGACGTACCGTCAGCTTAAATAAGTTGATTATTTTGAGATTTTTATATTAATTACTCTAATGGCAGCTTATGTTTGCGCTTAATTTAAGTACTACAAATAACTTTATGACAGACACTTTTAACTTAACTTTTAACAATAATTATTATTTCTAAGTAAGTTAGCTTATTTCACTAATTCATTGTTTTATGGTGTTTACCTACTCGTACAAGTAACTGTTGCACTGTTATTTTACTTTAAATAATGTTTAACGTATTTGTATCAGTGTAATCAATGGTTGGATAAAATAAATACATATATAATCATTAGGTTAGATGTGTAGTACTCGCAACCGGTTTTCGAGTATGACCAGATGTATGAGCATAAACGAAGCAAAAGGTACTTCTTTTGCTTCATTTACGCTCATACATCTGGTCCCCCATCTGGTCTGGTGGGTGTGATTAGTCTGTAAGTACCCCCATAGGAAGAAGGCGTGAGTTTATGGATGTAAATCATTATCATAAAGTGAAACAGTACGATACCTTACGAGAATAATATTATTTACCATTCATTATCATTAGTATTGTAACGCCCGATTAGTCAGTTATTAGATAAACACATTACCGATATGCGATCTGTTTTCATGTTATTGATATTAATAAGAACATGTTTAGCCTTTGTCGCCAAGACGACGAGAGGCCAAGACAGTGACGGCCTAAATCTATTGTCAATACACAAAAATATTTATTTAAGACAGAATACAGATCTAATCATATTAAAAGGTCCAAGATATTGGGTGGACCTACTCCGTAATTTTATATTTTTCTTTCAAAAAAATTGTGCTAGCAATTTACAAAGAAACGTTATTAAAATTCAGATAAACAATTGGAGTAAATATCTAACAAAAAACCAGAAAAAAGACAAAATAAATTGATTAATGAGGCAAAAACTTAACTTCATTAAGGGGTTCGTGGCTAGACAATAACAGCCACACGGATCGATCGAAGGTCAAGCTACACTTGCCGCGGTCGGCTCGTAGATGGGTGACCATCCAATACATAATATGTCGAGACCCCTCCGTGCCTTGGAAAGCACGTTTAGACTACCTGTTCACTGGAGCGGAGCTGTGCCAATGTTAACCAATATAATCTTTTTCATCCATGCGGAGCGGACCGGAGTTTAGTTTATATTGGTTAATATTAGCATAGCTCTGCTCCTCCCCTCACTTCTCCACTCCAGTGGACAGACAGCCTATGTAAATCTCCGTTCCGCAGATTTCGAGCAGTGTGATTGGCCAATTCACGGTCCGCTCCTCTCCACTCCGCTCAGCTCCGCGTCAGTGGAAACGCACCCTAAGCCGTTGGTCCCAGGCGGCATTCGTAGATCTTTGACAGTCGTTACGGGTAGTCAGAAGCCCAAAAGTCTGACAACCAGTCTTATCAAGGGGTATCGTGTCACCCAGTAACTGGGTTGTATAGGTCAGAGACAATGCTTGATGACCTCAGTAGAGCTTCCGAAAGAGTGGGTCTTAAAATAAACATGGACAAGACAAAGATCATGTCAAATGCCCATGTTACACCCATTCTCATGAAAATCGGAGACGCTACGCTCGAAGTTGTGGACGAGTATGTTTATCTAGGACAAACTGTCCAGTTAGGTAGGTCCAACTTCGAGAAAGACGTCAATCGTCGAATCCGACTCGGCTGGGCAGTGTTCGGGAAGCTACGCAATATCTTCTCGTCCCACATACCACAGTGTCTCAAGACGAAAGTCTTTGACCAGTGCGTGTTGCCAGTGATGACCTATGGCACTGAAACGTGGTCGCTTACAATGGGCCTTATAAAAAAGCTAAAAGTCACTCAAAGGGCAATGGAGAGAGCTATGCTTGCAGTTTCCCTACGTGATCGAATCAGAAATGAAGAGATCCGTAGGCGAACCAAGGTCACCGATATAGCCCGAAGAATTGCCAAACTTAAGTGGCAGTGGGCAGGGCACATTGCTCGCAGAACAGATGGCCGATGGGGCCGAAAGGTTCTGGAATGGCGACCGCGTACCGGAAGACGTAGCGTTGGAAGGCCTCCTACAAGGTGGACCGATGACCTTGTGAAGGCCGCAGGAATCCGCTGGATGCGGGAAGCACAAAACCGGTCGAAGTGGCGGTGCTTGGGGGAGGCCTATGTCCAGCAGTAGACGTCTTTCGGCTGAAATTATGATGATGATGATAGGTCAGAGTTGCTTAATGTTAAATACTTGTACAGCTGCATCCGGTTAAACTGGAAGTCGAGCCCAACATAGTTGGAAAAAGGATAGGCAGTTGATGACACTAAACTTCGTTTTTTAAAACCTTCATCACTTAAATGTGCCTATTTATAACAAGAATAAAACATGGCGTCGCTTTTTTATACTGACGCACTTTTTTTTTGGATGGGAAATTATCCTTCCCGCGACCCGACAGGCAATGGCCCTAGTTGACTCCTTTTTTTTTTTTTTTTGAGGGTGGGAAATCATCAAATAACTTCTCTCGCTCTGGGCGGAGCGGGAGGGTGTGTCAGACTCTTACTGACTAAAACCCACCCATATTCCTTCCTGTTTCCTGTGTTGCGGGGGCCTCAGTGACCCATAAGTACCTTCCCGCCTAGTGGACCCCTACACTTGTACAGACATCTCTTTGAGGCGCGCGTGGAACACAACGCGCCGTCGACCCGGGCTTGTCCTTATCAAACGGCGAGCTACCCATTACTCACCGTCCGCAAGCCCGCGCACTGACGCACTTGTCTCAATAACGAGAGCTTTGACCTATCAGAAATGTGAATGTTTAGACTTCTATAAACATCTCCCGTCTATTTACAAAGAGCACGCGACGAGTTTTTTTGTGGAATTATTTTTCATGTCTCAGTATTTTGATCGAGATACAACCTGACACTGTCCTGCAAGTAACAAAAATCGTGAGAAAAATAGAATTTTGTGGGCTACAGCTGCGGAGCCACCTTAAGTGAATGTTATACGATTTCATACTTGAAAATATAGATTTCTTCATCGAATAATAACAAAAACTGCTGAACACAGCAGCTCTTGAAATGGTAAATATATAAATAGAATAAAAGATTTGGTTGTGTGTAACAAAATACCACAAGGGTTATAGACAGAAAGAATCCAGTGGATACGAAAATAATCAACTAGCGAGGGGAAAGCGAAGACAGTTGACTCCTTTGATCCGTATCGGTTGTATTGGGAAAATCAAACGGCCGAATTCTGTGTATTGTCACTCGCAAATACCAAGTGGTATAGGTACCTATATGTTTGGTGGCCGTTTTGGTGGAAAATAGGTACATAAAAAAAATATAACAGCGCAGGATAGCCTTTACCAGAAATGGTCACAGTATTGGTGGTTCAATATCATCAGGATTGTGCCAGAATAATATAGCAGTTCATCGTGGACGTGGTACGACAGTGGTTCAAGGGGAACCACTGTCGTTCACACTTCATCTTCTGTCATCAAAAGACAGTCGCCACGTAACCATCGATGCGACGCTCTGCTAAAGTGACAGTGATCAGCCAATGCCACTCTTATCCGACCTCTTTCGTGATTCAGTAACGAAACTAGACCATGCCACTTGCTGCGCCGTCAGATATTTACAAGATTTTTAACCGACTCAAAAAAGGAGGAGATTCTATGTTCGTCAGTATATATTTTTTTATGTCTTTGTTCATCGCTATTTTCGTTAATTGTGGACCGATTTTGGTTTTCTTTTTAAATTTGGTAGAAGAAACTTGCGCGGTGGTCCCATATAAATTTTATTTACTTTGCTTGGTTGGTTTTTGAGTTAAATTTAATAATACGTATTTTTCCTACTTAGTCTTTGTGGACGATGTTATATATAATAACTTCCTGTCGCTGTTATTTACATAGCAGGTTCAAATTCTAATACCACTGTATTAGAATTTGTGTGGGATAGATACCACAATTTAAAAGGGAAAACAATAACTTTTTACAAAAAAAAAACAACCGACTTCCAAAAAACCACTACAAAGTGAATTAAATTAAAGTTATTTGTAGTGTTTTTTTTGGAAGTTGGTTGTTTTTTTCGATTTTTTTTTTCTTACAAGCTTTTTCATAATTGGCTGCATTATAATATAATGTAATCATTCTATTATTGTTGACAAACGAGTGGGCTCTTATTTAATTTTGTTAGAAAGGCGGACGCGCTTGATTGCTTACTTCATCGCTGCACGCGATGCAATTAAATGTTAGATTAAATAATTATTAATAATAAAGTACACAAAAATAATGATTGGCTTTTCTAATAAAGAAATGAGAAATGGTTGTATTAGGCATAGGCTTTAAATTGCACAAGATACGAGTAAACCAACAAACTATTTTAAATAAATTTTGTCATTTGTGACAAATGGCACGCAAATAACATTCAGTAGCGGGCCTGCATTTGTAAAGTCGTGTCATTGGACTGTCCATTTTAATTCACGTCTCGTATAAATTAAACAATACAGTAATATCATATTGTTACGATTCTCGGAATACTTGGCCATTAATTGACGTTAGTACGTACCTACTCTTCAAGGCTCCAGCAGACAGGCGCGACGTGACACTAGTAGAACAAGACAAGACTGTGTGCATCATTGTTTAATTTTGTTTTTTTTCTTTCACGTAGTTTTTAACATGGTCTGGCAGTTGTGAGTATTTTTTGCGGCCTACCCAAATATCCTTTCTTTGATATTGTTCGTTGAATCGTTGAGCTCCTTAAGTTCTGAGTTGAGCTACACGACTACTGACAAATGCGTGCACTGACTGGAATGGTCCACTCAATCTGTGTGGTTCTTTCATCACAAGACCATTTCAGACACCAATCTACATGGTCTTCACATGATCTGACCAAGATTATGTCTGGACTTGTGATGAGACTGTGACCTCTGAGTTTTTTTTGACCTTTCTTCACAGAGTAGTCAGATAGGAAACGTGGACCTCATCTAGATTAAAAAAATATGATTGACGTGTAAGTGTTTGGACAAAACTACTTACAGAAATAAAAATCATTTATCATTTACACTACACGATATTTAGGGCCCAATGTTTAGGTGATGTATTTTTTTTCTATAGAAAGCATCCCTCCCCTTCTCTTATTAGTCAGTGCGATCCGCCGTTGTAATCGGAAATTATTATTTTGCGACGAGCGCGACAAATGCGACTGCCACCATGCGTTCGGAAGAACTTGTGTCGAACGAGGTCCTAGCATACCTGTAGTACCAGCTGGATGTCATGGACGAGATCAGTTTGATTCAGATTTGCACATCAAACTTTAATGAGGGGGAGATACGCAAAACACTGCTGTATGAGTCGCTACATATGGCCGACCGAATACTGTCCCACAGGAGGGATGCAAAGGGAGAGAGGAGTCTCCAAGACATAAAAAAAATGTTGAAGGAGACCGACCTGGACGACGTGCTGACTTTTTTGGCGATGGGTTTACGCAAGCTGGCCTTGGCCAGGCTTGGCCTGGTCGAGATGCAGTTGTAGTTGGAAGCGTCACAATCCACCATCAGTGATTTACGTACTGAGGTAGCAGGTTTATGCAAGACGGCATGTAGGTCACACGAGCCAGCCACTAGCGTCAACAAACGTCACGGCGCGTTCAATGCATCACAGCTGAATTTCGAGTCAGCAAAATTCGACTCGTCACCGGCCGCCGTTACTGCAAGCGAAGCACAACCGCGCCCCGCCCTCCCCACGTCCCACATCGTTGGGACGTCGACTAATATTAGCACTTCAACACCGGGACGTTATTAAAGCTTTCTCAAAGGCCTTCCTAAGAAGTTCGAATTTCGTTACCGCCGCGGCCGGTAACAAGCCAGGGGACAGGCCGATGAAGAAGGCTTCATTCGCTGGAGAAAAAGAAGAAGAAGTCTGTTTGTCACAATCAGTTCATTACCGCATTGACTGCTGCTATGCAACGACGCAGCAGTACGTGTCATGTTTAACTTACACCACGGAGGTAGAGGCCGTCGTGGAGTACATCAGTATGAAGACCAAGTTCACCTTGAGAGACGAGAATTTGGAGTCGTGCCATAAGATTAACATCAAATCTTTTGTGGAATCTTGTGAGGAATTTTAGCGGACGGGTGTCATGTATCGGCGTTATCGCTGACGGCTACATGACACGAAGACTCGGAGCAATACGTCGCCAACCTAACGTAGTAAATATAATATATTTTATAGTGATGTTTTTATTATGTATTTGTTTACTTGAAGAATATTTTGTGTATCTCGTCTATGAGCCTTAGTTGCCTGAAAGTAAAGCAATTCATTATTATTGTTATTTTATTTTTACGTCTCTTGACATTTCTCGGAACCTTGTAGTTCCAGACCTTTGGAAGGCGTATGAGTGGCCGAAGCTAACTCGCAGAAGCTCTTTAGACGTTAAGCCCCACCACGATATCAAAGTAGAGATACGGCGCGCGGCAGTGGGGTTATTATCATTATTATTACACCATCCCGATTAAGGGAAAGGGTCCCTGAATATAGCTTAATAAATAAGGCTTTTAGTATCGACTGAATATCTGCTTTGGGCCAACACTCTATACTATATACAGGTGTAAATAGAATAGAAGGTATGATAGAGTACAAATAGGCCTATTTTCCTAATTTTATATAATTTTTATTTTTTTTTGTTATCCTAAAATCTATTGACATTTATAGTTGTTATACAATATTATGACTAGGCTGTGACTTCAAGAAGTAACTATACAAGGAGCTCCTAGTCTTAGGGAAGCAGCGAGGCGTAAAGTAGTGTCGTCGAATAAACACTATAAAGTCCAAGGTTTCCTCACGATGTTTTTCTTCACCGATAGAATAGAACAGAATAGAATACTCTTTATTAATACACCATAAAAATTACAGATATAAATGTTGAAATTTTACAAGGGGTGACACAATGGGTGGTCTTATCGCTAAAAGCGATATTTTACAGACAAATTTTGGATGGGTTAAAGGGAGAAGTAGAGATAATACTGCAGGTAGTCATTGGTATACCATTTACATATACAATAAATACATAAAGCATATACTTATCGACATAAATAAGTATACAATAATAAATATGAAACAAGAGCAAGGAACTATGTAATGATGATGTTTAAGGAGAGAGGAAGTGTTTATTTATCTGAATTTTAAAAGTGGACAAATATTGAGCACGCCTTATCGACACGGGCAAGGCACCGATGTCAGTAATGTCCAAGATACATATGAATAGAAAAAATCACATTTTTCTCGGATTTAGACCCACAATCTCGTGCATGAGATGCGAGACCTTAACCACTGGGCCATCACAACATTTCTATATGATACTAAAACAATAAAAGTAATCTCAAGAGAAGACAAACTCACTAAATCATAATTAAAGTTACATTGTAAGTGAACTTTACGATGAATAAAACGCGGATGACATTAACTCCCCCCCGACCCCTGCTGTCCCGGTGGAAAACTGCCGACGACGAAGCTACGAGTACAGTTTAAGGGCCCGGCATTTACTGAGTCTGACTATGTTGATTATCTGTGGGTCTGCAGGACCACACATGACAATGATTATTAAGTAAAAAGACGTGGATTAAATAACCTAATATATTCAGATTCAGATTAATTTATTTGTAAAAACAGGTGTAGATAATATATGTACATGGTGTGATGCTTATTATATTAACTAAATTAAATTAAAACTAAGTTAAGCCTAAAAAAGGCCCTCGGGGCATTGTACCGAGGATGCTGGCGGCATTTCCTCGCTGAATTGCAATGCTGATGCGTTGCGCGAGAAAGCCGCCAGCTTTTCGGTCACCAGTTACATCAACTAGACGTTTCGCGATTTCCGCAAATAACTTAAGCGCACTGGGACCCCACGGACCGATGGTCTCGACGCCAAAATTATATTTAGGTGTTACAAGGTAGTTTTTGGCTCAACATGTTTGACCATGGCTGGTGTACAAATTAGGTCGAAAGACAATAAGATTTCAAAATAAAAAAATATGAAAATACAAAGAATAATAATATAAATAAATTAACATTAAACAATTAACATTAATAGCAAATTAAAAAATTAGGTCAATAGTCATGCGATTCAAAATAAATAGAATACTCGTAGATTCAGTCTGTATCTTCAGTGCGATTTATCATTTAAAAAATCATTAACATTATAATAAGCTTTTTCAGTCAGAATTTTTTAAAATGTTTTCTTAAACTGGTCTGAATTTAATTTCTTAACACAGCTAGGGATATTATTGTAAATTATTGGCGCTCTGCATACAAAGCTTATATACAGTAGCGCTGTCTTAGCTGGCTGTACACGAATTTTACTATTATCTCGGCGATTACGTATTATAATGTCCGATATTCGAGGAAACAAATGTCATTTAATATTTCTGACAAATAAGACTATTTCCAAAATATAAAGTGTGAGTATTTTATGCTTAGTACAAAGTGGCTTACAGCTCTCCCTACTTTGGATACAGAACATGGCACGTAGACATCGCTTTTGCATTATTAGGTTATTTAAGTACTTAAGTATGTTAGTTGTGCCGTTTTCGAATATTGAATGTAGCGTAGAAGGTAATCTATACAAATAAATATATGTCAAAATAACAGCATTTTACTAAATGCATATGAAAGTATGTACGGTATTTATACCAAAAAACTATTTCAAAAATTTTTCACTGTCTGTTTGTTTGCTTGTTCCGAGTAATATCCGAAACAGCTGGACCGATTTTGACGGAACTTTCACACTGGCAGATAGCTGGTGTTATTAGGAGTAACTTGGGCTTATATTTTAGAAAAAGCCACGTGGGTGAAGCCGGGAGCTACTCTATACTAATATTATAAAGTCATAAAATTTGTGAGTTTGTATGTGTAATCTTGTCTGTGTAATATTCAGCACTACTGATCCGATTCCGAAAATTATTTCACTAATGGAAAGCTACCGTATTTATTACATATATTTTACGTTAAAACAAGCAACTTTCACGCGGACGCAGTCGCATGAACCTAGTAACTATAAAGGCTTCTGCAGACTGGGGTGATATCGAGGGCGCGACAGGCAACAACAATATTAGGTTGGGGAAAAAGTCTTTTCGCATTATAGTAGTATAACTTGTAATAAAATCTCTTTGGGTATACTATTTGTATCTGGCTGGTTTTGGTATCATTGAAAGTTCAAATTTTATAGAACATAATTCCAAATTCAAATTAGGAAAATGTGTGATTTTCATTTGTTTTTCGTACCGTCAAGATAAGTGAATCTAATGAAGAAATTCGATACATTTTAAAATTTTACTACAAACAAGGTAAAAATACAACGCAAGCCGTGAAAAAAATTGCGATGTTTATGGACCTAGTGCAGTGTCTGTGAGAGTAGCACAAATTTGGTTTAAGTGTTTTCAATCAGGAAATTTTGATGTCAAAGATGCACGTCGCTCTGGTCGCCCTATTACGGATAAAATGGATGCCATTTTTGAAAAAGTGGAGCAAGATCGGCATATCAGTAGTAGTAGTTACGACGTAGCTGAAGAACTGGGAATTGACCACAAAACAGTTTTGGCGCATTTGAAAAAAACTGGGTACACGAAAAAGCTCGATATTTGGATACCTCACGACCTCACTGAAAGAAACCTAATGAACCGTGTACTCATTTGTGATTCTTTATTACGACGTAATGAAACCGAACCATTTTTGAAGAAGCTGATAACTGGTGATGAAAAGTGGATCACGTACGACAAGAACGTGCGAAAAAGGTCGTGGTCAAAGGCCGGTCAGGCTTCACAGACTGTGGCGAAACCCGGGTTAACTCGCAACAAGGTGATGCTGAGTGTGTGGTGGGATTGGAAGGGCATTATTCATTATGAGCTGTTACCACCAGGCAGGACCATCGATTCTGAACTCTACTGCGAACAACTGATGAGATTAAAGCAAGAAGTTGAGAGAAAGCGGCCGGAATTAATCAACAGAAGGGGTGTGGTTTTTCATCATGATAACGCTAGACCTCACACATCTTTAGCCACTCAGCAAAAATTAAGAGAGTTTGGCTGGGAGGTGTTAATGCATCCGCCGTATCGTCCTGACCTTGCACCTTCAGATTTCCACCTGTTTCGGTCTCTTCAGAATTCTTTAGGCAGTGTCAGGTTAACATCACGAGAGCACTGCCAAAACCACTTGTCGCGTTATTTTGATCAGAAGTCCCAAAATTTCTATAGCAATGGGATCACGTCCCTACCTACAAGATGGCAAAAAGTTATCGAACAAAATGGTACCTACATACTTTAGTTAAATGTAATAAACTATATTAAAAAATGTTTTGAATTTTCTTAAAAAATGCGAAGAAACTTTTTCCCCAACCTATTATAATAATGAAAATATAGAATATGCCTGTCGCGCCCGCGATATCGCACAAGTGTGCAGAAGCCTTAATATGATTGTTACACGAGGATAATGGTCCCTTAATGGTTTCAAGGATCGGAAAAGCGCAGATTATTACCTATTGGTCACATTTTTGCTGATTCACCTTTTTATTTTTTTTGTCTAACCATCACCGTAATTGCGTAATACAGTTCGAATCACAATCTGAATGATTTTGAAGGATATTGCTAATCCATTGTTTCATATGGTCGAAAAATTTGGCTGCACAGCGACGGAAATAAAGCAATGAATGTTGTTGTACTGTCAAAATTAAACCCATTGCTACTGATACCTATTGTGTTACGCTATTACCGCAGGCTTCTGATGTCAAATTTATAAGAAGTGACTGTCATCTGATAAGACCAGTAGTACCTACACAATATTATACGACAACCGGCACCGTCTGTGTCGTTTTAACGTGCTCTTGACCTGATTTTCATTTTGCTGAAATATGGCTGAGAGGCTGGTAGTCAAACGATAATATAGCGTTTTCCATGTGACAATTGACATTCCTGCCAACACTGGGTACTTACTTAACATTTTTGCGTAGTCAAAAACATTGAAAATGGGCGGAACGGGAAAAAGCTGTTCGGAAAATGAATAGGTATATAATGTAATAATGAACGTGTGCACATGCACGGCTAATGTTTTATAATCTATTCTAGCACTTTTTATTTACCATTCACATTACTTCCCTTGGCGGAAAAGTCGGTCCTTTCAGTCGGATGAAAGAATCAAATGTCAAAAGTGAAGAAGTTTTCATTTCAATAAAATAATGATTATCTAAAACATACATTAAACAATGCACAGTGCACCAACGAAACTATACACGTGGTCAATTTAACTTCAGTTACTGCTACTACAGGATATCGGCACGGGCACGTTGGTGACGCAAACCCATAAGTTTACACCTACCAAAAATCACTCAACACGCCTGAAGAAGTTTTCACTCAAAAATGTTATACACAAAACCATAAAGATTTTTTTTTTGAGAAATTATCAAGTAACTTCTCCCCCTCCGGATGGAGCGGAAGGGTGTGTCAGAATCTTACTGACTAAACCCACCCGTGTTCCTTCCGTTGCCTGTGTTGCCAGGGGCCTCGGTAACCCTTTAGAACTTTCCCGCGGATCCTTAAAGAACAGAATTAAATAGAATAGACTTTAATAATGAACTAAGCCAGTGCGGAGAAATGATATTACTTGCGACAAATTCATATCTATGGGGTGGAGAATGCACAATCTAGCAATATAAGCGGAAGCTTATATTACTAGCTGCGACTAAAAAGGAGGTAAACGTTGCTTCCTACTAAGTGTGTTCGTAATTACTATAACACTATCAGATCGCATATTACCTCTAAACGTTAACTGCAATTTCCTGACTTTACACCTGGTTTAGTCAAATTGTTCCCGTTCCGCTAACTAAGGAATTATTTTACAAATTGCACTGAGCTTCGGATATTAGAACAATGTTTAGACGGTAAATCATTTTACTACGTAGACGCCTAAAGGTTCATAAAATTATAAGTAAGTTTTCTTTTTAATCAATTACATAGCTGATTTAGTTTCTACGAAGGAAGGGCAGTCGTGTTTGTTACAGGGAACTTTACGTAAGCTGATTCTAAGGAAAAACTGTAATGCAGCAATAGGGTTAAATATTTACAATATTTCTGCTGCAAGAGAACGCTATTTGAATGAGTTTCGGGATTCGATTTTCAAAATCAAAGAAACTCTACGTTCACGGGTCCCATTTTTTATTTGCACTGATATGCCAAAATCAATACAGGCCATTAGTGAAAGCGCCTACACAAAAATAAAACCAGGGAAAAGTCCTCATACCCGTGAAAAACAAATGAATAAAATAGAAACATATTAAAAATACAGTGGCCGATATAACGCTCGTCCATTAGATTTTATTACTCCAATGAGGATCATATCTAACGTGTTACTAAGTGGCCACACAAACCGGGTTTAATACAATTTCGCTTTACACGACTGCGACAATCTGTAGACTGTTACCTATTTATTAGGAAGCTATCAGACGAGCAACGATACGAAACGAACGAGACGATTGTAAGGGAACCGACATGTCCCAAAACAAAAATTCCAAGACATTTAATCTACCAACCCACACTGGGCCGTGTGGTCTTTTTTTTTTTTTTTTTTTTTCATGGTGGGAAATCATGGGAGTGTGTGTCAGACTCTTACTGACTAAAACCCACCCGTATTCCTTCCTGATGCCTGTGTTGCGGGGGCCTCCGTGACCCATAAGTACCTTCCCGCGACCCCGGCAGGCATCGGCACTAGTGGACCCCTACCTATGCGCTGACGACATCTCTTTGAGGCGCGCGTAGAATACAACGCGCCGTCGACCCGGGCCTGGTCCTTGCCGGACGGTGAGCTACCCATTGCTCACCGTAGGCCGTGTGGTCTATTACAGCCCGCTCCCTCTCACAGAGAGGAGGCCTCTATCTTAGCAGTGGAAACGTTAAAGGCTATTGCTAAGGCTATTGTAGCAGACGAACGATACTTTAGGTCGACGACAGTCGTCGCCTGTTTTCTTCGACCGCAAGCGACAGTTGTCGCTCTAAGATTATGTGTGAAAAGTAGTACCATTTTTTTATTGGAAATCCATAATGGCACTAGGTGTTTTAAAACGATAAAATAACAGTTTTAAAAGTAAAACACGTTCGCTAGTTTGGTCTGTTTGCTCTGACAGAAAGTCATAGACAATCACAATCACAGTCGACGACAGTCGCCGACGGTCACTGACGAATTGTCTGTAAGCTCCCTAATCGAATTCACAATTCCCGCCAAGGGGCTGCAGTCTTGACATAGATAGCGATCGCTTCACGACTGATATCAGTCTCAAAGTCCTAAGGGGGTTCCTAGACAGTCAAAATTGCTTGACGACATTGTGATTTTTTCGTGCTCGTTGAGCAATTTTGACCGTCTAGGTACCACATTAGGACTTTGCGACCTAATTTGGTCGTAAAACAATCGTTATCTATGCCAAGACTGCAGATCCTGGGCGTGAATTGTGATTTCGATTAGGAAGCTTAAAGACACGTCGTCAGTGACCGTCGGCTACTATCGTCGACTGGCGTCAACTGTCGTCGCCTGTCGTCAACTGTCGTCGCCTATGACTTTCTGTCACAGCTTATATTGTTAGAGAAAAACGTTTCAAATGATATAATATGCAACAGTTACAACGTAACCTTGACATTTATATTTCAATGTACGATTATAAACATCGTTAGTTTATAATCTATCTAGCACGATTATAAACTATAAAAAAATTGTGATCTGCAACAAACCATTTACAATTTAACGCATTATTTGTTGATAGGTACTTTATAATCTATCCATGGCAAACCGACAAATTGTGAACTGGTATCAAACTTGCATGCGACGAACGCAACTTGCGCTAGTAGGTACTAAAGAGCCAAGTAAACGCGACCAACTTGGAAGAAGCGCTCGCTCGGCTCGTGGGCGGGAACCTAACCCATTTGGTCGGGGTGCCCTGGCTTCGTTCACAATGTGACGATTTGACATTGATAGATTATAAACTACCGGAAATTAATACCTACGTTATTTTGTAACAGTTCACAATTTTTAGATAGTTTATAATCTCGCTAAATACATTATAAACTAACGATGCTCATAATCTCTCAGATCTCATACATTATAAAATTACGGTGACATACACATATTATAAATTAAAGTCGCTATTCGTGTCTGTCTGTGTGACCACATTGTTCTTCTAAACCACACAACGGATGTTGATATGGTTTTCCACATAATTTTGAAAATGAATTCTGGAAGGTTTATGTGTATAATAGTTAAAATTCAACTTAGATAAATAATTATGAAATCTCAATGTTTTGTCAAGTCGTAAAAACCGTGCGAAGCAGGGGTGGATTGCTAGTTTATTCATAAATTAATTTTAGTTTCAAACAGTATGAATCACACAGCTCTGTGGCCATTATTTTTTCTCAGTTTCGATGTTTCATTTATTGAACAAGATAATTATTCACTTCACAGAAAATAAAACGTTCCAATGCGAAATGGTAATTCTTTGATTACAATAAATTCTCTTTTACCATTATTCGGGACATAAACTGATTAATTAATGCCTGCATCCGTTAATAAATAAAAATATAATACATCCATTTTCGGAAAAGCTCACATTGTTTTTTTCCTTAAAAGTTTATTGACAAAATGCCGTGCAATTCCTGCGTTTACGAAACCATTTTGTACGAAAAAAATGTACTGTTCCAGAATATTAAATGCTTTTAAGTTTATTGATAAACAAAATACAGCAGAACACAAATAAATAAGGAAAAACAAAACTTTTAAACACTTAAATTATATGCAGGGATAAGAGAGGGAAATACTTTCCCTCTCTTATCAGCAATCAAGCTGTCATCAAGAGACCATCTCTCCCGCAGGTATAATAGAATTGTGCGTATTAGACACTGCTCCCGGGATTGTCTCTTAACCGTACTAAATGGCTGACGATGAAGGTAAAGATAATCCTCTCGGTAATAAACGCTGAGAGGTAAAACTGAAGCTGAGATTTTTTGGTAAAAGGTAACAAGATATCTTTTTGAAAATAAAAACAGACATAAATTCAAACTCAAAGCAGTTATTTCAGTTAAACTAATAACTGGCACTTTTGAATTGTCAAGGAGTCAGTCAGTAAAAATTAAGGTAGTTGCCCATTCCAAAGCGTAGTAGGTTCCTATGGATAAGAACAAGCAAGAAACTCCATGGATACCCTCTTAAATCAAAATCATAATTATAAGTGACCGAAACATCGTTAAAAGTATAGCCGAATTGAGGTAAATAATTAACACAAATAAATAAAACAACAAATCAAAGCTAATCCGATCAATAGATATGTCTTCGAAAGTGTTTTTCGTAAATAAATCGTAGCTGGTGCCTATCATCCACCACACAAGTTAGTTGTAAGAGTAAACTGCTGAAATCAGATTATTATGTAGTTAGTTGTAAGAGTAAACTGCTGAAATCAGATTATTATGTAGTTAGTTGTAAGAGTAAACTGCTGAAATCAGATTATTATGTAGTTAGTTGTAAGAGTAAACTGCTGAAATCAGATTATTATGTAGTTAGTTGTAAGAGTAAACTGCTGAAATCAGATTATTATGTAGTTAGTTGTAAGAGTAAACTGCTGAAATCAGATTATTATGTAGTTAGTTGTAAGAGTAAACTGCTGAAATCAGATTATTATGTAGTTAGTTGTAAGAGTAAACTGCTGAAATCAGATTATTATGTAGTTAGTTGTAAGAGTAAACTGCTGAAATCAGATTATTATGTAGTTAGTTGTAAGAGTAAACTGCTGAAATCAGATTATTATGTAGTTAGTTGTAAGAGTAAACTGCTGAAATCAGATTATTATGTAGTTAGTTGTAAGAGTAAACTGCTGAAATCAGATTATTATGTAGTTAGTTGTAAGAGTAAACTGCTGAAATCAGATTATTATGTAGTTAGTTGTAAGAGTAAACTGCTGAAATCAGATTATTATGTAGTTAGTTGTAAGAGTAAACTGCTGAAATCAGATTATTATGTAGTTAGTTGTAAGAGTAAACTGCTGAAATCAGATTATTATGTAGTTAGTTGTAAGAGTAAACTGCTGAAATCAGATTATTATGTAGTTAGTTGTAAGAGTAAACTGCTGAAATCAGATTATTATGTAGTTAGTTGTAAGAGTAAACTGCTGAAATCAGATTATTATGTAGTTAGTTGTAAGAGTAAACTGCTGAAATCAGATTATTATGTAGTTAGTTGTAAGAGTAAACTGCTGAAATCAGATTATTATGTAGTTAGTTGTAAGAGTAAACTGCTGAAATCAGATTATTATGTAGTTAGTTGTAAGAGTAAACTGCTGAAATCAGATTATTATGTAGTTAGTTGTAAGAGTAAACTGCTGAAATCAGATTATTATGTAGTTAGTTGTAAGAGTAAACTGCTGAAATCAGATTATTATGTAGTTAGTTGTAAGAGTAAACTGCTGAAATCAGATTATTATGTAGTTAGTTGTAAGAGTAAACTGCTGAAATCAGATTATTATGTAGTTAGTTGTAAGAGTAAACTGCTGAAATCAGATTATTATGTAGTTAGTTGTAAGAGTAAACTGCTGAAATCAGATTATTATGTAGTTAGTTTGCAAGCGGTGAGCAACTGAGCAACCAGCCACTACTTCTAACTTCTGCTTGCAAGTTATGCCACATGGCGCCACGAAATATGGAAACATTTTTCTGTTGGTAACACTGAAGGCCTTGTCTTTTTCACAGGTGAACACACACATTATGTAGAGCAATAAACTAGTATTATATTTTATACGTTTTGTTTGGCGACGCTATTGGCAAAGGGTTTGATTTCCACAAGGAATGTAGGAACAGTCACGAACATACGCAATACGCATACCTTATAGTTACGCAAAATTCTAAACCATTTTTCTCGTGAAATAAAAATACCTATTACATAGTATGGTTTCGATGAAACTATGTACTGAACACCATACCGTTATCTATCAATGCTTTAGGAGAAAAAATTCTTCGCTTTTGAATCTTTAGTAAGTTTGTGCGTGATTGTACGAATATTTTATGACCTACAGAAATGCGTTTCATCTGAGTGTACCTAAATGATTTTTTTTCTGTTGAAGTCTGATGCAGTTTTTTGTTAAAAAAACAATATTCGTTTGCAATCGAGTATTGCGACATCAGCCAAAGATGAAAACTACAAAAGTATGTCATCGGCTACACAATATTCAAGAATCATCGCAGTAGGTACACAATAAACCAGGAATACTTTTTTACTATTGCCATTCGTACGAAATATAACGGAAATGAGCAGTGTCTCGAGGCTCGTGGATCTAAGTTGTCAAAATGCCAATAAACGTTTTACGAGAGCCGGTTAAATACGGGAATGAGGGACCGACGGAAGACAAAATGACAGCGTTATTAAAAAGTTCCAAACCAGTGACTCTTCTACTGAATATTATTGTTTTGTATTTTCCGAGACGTACCCAATGGTAGGTAATGTACCCACATTGGTAGATAATTGGCTAAATACTGGCAACTGTGTTTTCTCTTATGGATTGAGAAATGGACAAATCGGCATCAGAATTCAGTAACACAGGCTATCTTAGGCTAATTAAATCTATGTTTTCCTAAAGGATTTACAAACTCATGATCATGAAATTGTGGATGATAAAGCTTTGTGAATTGTATGCTAAAAGCATCGTCTTATGGATAATTATCACAGAGTAACTTTTTTAATCTGTCCATGAACACAGTAAGTTTAGGTGCTTACACAACGCATTTTCTTTCTGTGGGTTAACGTTGTCAAGTGTTACTGGGCAACAATGGATACCAAAATTGATCCGAGCCGTGCGAAATCGCAGACGACCTGAAACTCTTACTTACACTTACATAACATACATACATAATCAGCCTATAATGTTCCCACTGCTGGGATACAAGGCCTCCTATCTGTGAGAGGGAGTGGACCGTAATCCACCTCGCAGGCCCAGTGCGGGTTGGTAGATGTCACATGTCTTCGATTTTTTTGGTTCTAGGACACGCCGGTTTCCTCACGATTTCAATCACCGTTTTGAGAGCAGTGGTGGTGAAATAATTTACACTAAGTAAAGCGCCTGTCAGGGTTCGAACCTACGACGTACAACTCGTAAGTCGCTGCCGTTACCACTGGGCCACCACTGCTGCACTTACAGTTACCTTTTTATATTTCCTGTTACCTTATTTTATTTTAAATGTGATTTACGACTGGCACTCCAGCCGTAACGTTACACCCGATGCAGATGAATACCAGTATTTTATATGAAGCGACTGCCTATCTGACCTCCACAACCCTGTTACTGGGTAACACTATCGTGTGTTGTGATAGGGATATCCCTCTTGCTAGGGCTGGTTGTCAAACTTTTGATCTTCTGACTATCCGTAACGACTGTCAAAGATCTACGAATGACAGCCGGGACCAACGTGCTAATGTCACAATCAACCGCAATCAAATTAGTGCACAGTCAACATCAGCCTAGCCTTTGCCCAACTACGTTGGGGCCGGCTTCCAGTCTATATGGATACAGCTGAATACCAGTATTTTACATGGAGCGACTGCCTGTCTGACCTCCACAACCCAGTTACTGGGTAACTTGATACCCCTTGGTAAGACTGGTTGTCAGACTTTCGGGCTTCTGACGACCCGTAACGACTGTCAAAGATCACGTAAATTAGGCCACAGTAACCAGGAATATTTCAATTAAGAATTAATGACAGTTAGTAACCAATTCACTGACATTCAAAGCTAGTTATTATATCCTACTATGCTCGTTCGTACTCAAACAATCGACATCATGTAAGCACCAAATGAAAAACCCGGCTCGGAACATCGAATCCTATTGTTGCCTGTTCAGTTTCATTACGTTCTTTGTTCGCTACTCGGCCATAATACAGTGTTGCATTACACCACTTTGATTGCAAACATGTTGCTCATATCTATCTACCATAAAACAATTTCCTCATGTCCCAATGGAAAGCGCAAAGAACCGGACACATTCAATATACCTGAAGTGAAAAACAGCCAATACGCTCAGCATTCTTCTTTTATTGACCAATCAACAGTGGAGAAAGAGCAGTGGAGGATTAATTTTAATATTCTCTGAACCAATAAAGAAGGGAGTAACATTTCTACGGTTTCATTTATGTGGCACATCCATCCTGAATCGATAAAATTGAAACGGTATGACCGCAGCGTTAAATTCAGAATGCAAGTTTTTGTGATAGTTTTAATATTTATTCCATAACACATATTAA
Organism: Atethmia centrago; assembly: GCA_905333075.3. Lineage (NCBI taxonomy): Eukaryota > Metazoa > Arthropoda > Insecta > Lepidoptera > Noctuidae > Atethmia > Atethmia centrago. The sequence goes on along the minus strand of HG995374.1, from coordinate 18,779,287 downwards.
CAAACATTGAATAAAAGTAAAATACAATAAAGATGGAGTTAGGTACTAGGAGATATATAGATATATAGATTTCTTAAACTCTATGACATTAAAATAATATAAAAATCTGTGCTTATTCAACGTATGTGGTCTATTTTGCTCCATATTTGTAAAGTTAGTTTACTTAATTGACACAGTTCTACAGACTGTAACATTTTATGAGGAAATAGGCTATATATTAATAAAATAAGCCGGCTCTAAGAACGGTACAAAAACAAATACTTTACAATTTTGAAACAATATCTAGACACACCGGGGTCGTGTGGAAGTTCGAAAGGGTTACCGAGGACCCTGGCAACACAGGCAACGGAAGGAATACGGATGGGTTTTAGTAAGAGTCTGACACATCCTCCTGCTCCGCCCAGAGCGGGAGAAGTTATTTGATAATTTCCCATCCAAAAAAAAAAGACACCGTGGGTGTGAAAACTTCATGATTCGATTCTCAACTTGAACAGTGTGATTTTACCCTACAGAAATTCTGGCGGACTTTAAATTTGTAACGTCCCGTAAATAACAAAAGGTCCGTCCCGAATTATAAAGGACCGAACAATGTGTTTATTGAACCGAAAGTGTAAATAGGAATACCTTTTCCTTGCCCTTGTTAACATACACAGGCGTGTCCGGCTCTACTTATAATAATACTAGCTTTTTCCCGCCAATTCGTCTGCGTTGAGGTTGGAAATTATCCCATGGGAACTTACAAAAAGGGATAAAAAGTATATACTATGTTAGGACATAGTATATACTTTTTATCCCTTTAGTAAATTTAGATGAGGTACACGGAGACCATGAGCTAGGGTTAGGACCCTAGCTCATGGTCTAGACATCCGTGTACCTCATCTAAATTTATTCAGCTGTTTAGACGTGAAAGGTAAGTGACAGGCAGACGAGTTATTTATACATTAATAATATAAGTATATAGGTATGTTGGTATGTGCTGACAACGTCAAAGGCATTTTCTCATACAAAGAAGGATCAAGTATTAACGCCATTGATGGTGGACAAATCCTTGGTGATTCCTGACCATGAAAGTTCATGGTTCATGATGCTGTTCTAATTTGTCTATGGTCACTTAGATTACCGATCTGTAGAAAAACAAATTAACTTTAAGTCACGTTGGTAGTGTTTGTGGGTCCCCCAGCAACGCCCTAAGCCTAAGCTTGCACCCCAACGAGTGAATATAACGAGTACTAAGGGAACCCCTCTTAGCCCATAGGTATTCGTTATTCTGGCGTTATTATCAAGGATTGTTCAGTCAGCACCTAAGAATCTCCTAAAGGTTTACCTGCGAGATGCAAATAAGCACTAAAGAAATTAACCAAGTGGTTTTCGGATATTTAACGAACCAAAATTTTCTACGTCTACTTTTATAATCTACCTCGGAAAATCCACGTTGGTAAAGTATGCACGAATGTAGTTTCCAAGTAGACGCCGCATCTTTCTCATCATGCACTATAAATCTCGAACATAAGTAGGCCACCAGGTAAGCGAAACTCCGGCGCAAACTTAGTTAATGCAAAATTGTGTAACAAAGATCATTTAACTTGGACGTTATGACATCTTGTAAGTGGAAAATAATGTTGAGAGTATCCAGTTATATGAACTTTAAAGTGAGGGTAATAGTTTGTGGTGTGAGCGTGAATTTATTGTTTTTGCGTTTATGACCGTAACGTAGAAAATATACGTACAGGTGTTTGAAATATTAAACCCATGAGACACGATATCAAACGGGCAATACCCGTATTTTATGTAGGTTCACATGCTAATATCAGACTCAATCTGTCAAAAATGAATAGCTATTTAAAAAAAAACGCTTTGCTGCCAGGTTTTCTTTGTATTTACCGATACGAGCGTTCAATGCAAAACTTTCAATGTATCAAACAACTACTCTGAGGCCAAACCTAAATTAAAATAATGGTTGCTGGGCTGGATTTATGAGGAAACTGAAAGTTTATTTTGTAGGTACATACTCAGACACTTAACTTAAGACGCTGACAACACCTAAACTGCGGTCACTGTCAGACAGCATAGAAAAGAAAGAGAAGCGCGTTGACACAACGCTTGTAATTTATTACAAAATATGAAGCAATTATCTATTTACTAAAAGTTGAGTTGAGTAATTGAAAATAAAAAACAACCAAGTTTTGCATTCTAAAAAGACGTCCTTGTTATTAATTAAACACGTAACGTACGTTGATATTTAATACAGATATTTTGGATTAGAACTCAAGGTAAGAGTTTAGTTTACCATTAATTTGTATCAAGATTTGTTTTTCAAAACGTGTTTGGTAACAACCAAGTTCTGAGAAATATGTTCAAAATTAAAATATATTTTTTCCGCTACCACAAACTATACAGATTTGGCAATTTTTTTCTTAAGACATGCCTATTTTGGTCATTTCCCTCTTGTCAGCGCCTTCAGTTTTGTATGTTTTATCTATTGATTTCTTTGTACTCACATTTTTGTAAATTTGAATAATTTATGGAATGAACTGATGCATTTTAATATTGCGCTAGCAGAACACGTTATACGAGTATTATTTACTTAGTGTAGAATTTGGGTCACCAAGATACAGGCAGTGCCTAGTTTAGGACCCGTTGTTAAATGTGTCAAGTCTTTTGTTAGACTTTACTATTTTATTTTGTTACTTGTTTGGTTAAGGAAATAAGTAAATTAATTCTAATTTTCATTCATCACATTTTTGACAAGTTTTTGACTTTTATTGTCGCTGAGATGAGATTGTAACCAGATTTTGAACGTTTTAAATTAGGTACACGAATTAGACTTCTTACAGATCGTTTTGGTATAGGTACGTAGGTATTATAAGAATCCCTCGGATATTATTGTCTGTCTAACGGAGACAGGATAGTCTTTGCCTGGACTATACAGCATTTTGTGGATTTATCATTCTGATTCAATGTCAAAATCAAAGCATTTAATTCAAATAGGCACATAAAAGGCACTTTTGAAAGTCAAAATGAACAAGAAAATCGACCTGATTCTAGTTCCCTTCCAAAAGGTAGTTTTGTATGGAGAAGAATGACCAAGAAACTCCCATTACTCTTATAACATGTATATTTTGCATACATTAATTAAATCGTTATAATTATGTGAAGACGATGCATCTAGAATAAAATCACTATACCACAATGGGTAAAAATAATGAAAAACCGTACCATTGCGAGTTCAACTCGCGTGGTGAGGGTTCCGTACAATGAAACATATTCATTGTACGGAACCCTCACCATGCGAGTTGAACTCGCCCTTGTCCGGTTTTTCTACCATCTGCCATGTTTTTTATCCCTAGAACCAACTTAACATTGTAGTTGAAAAACATGTTCTCCCATACATTCCAACTGCAAATGTAAGTTTGTACGCACAATATTGAGAGATTTACCATGTTATTTTAACATATAAGAAGTCTATGGCTTCTTATAGGTTTTCCTATAATATATAAGTAAATAACTACTTACTGTATTAAAAAAAATAGGCTCAGTAGTTTCGGAGAAAATTGATGAAAATTGACCATACCCTTAGTATGGTCAATTTTCATCAATTTTCTTATATAACTTTAAAAATATTTATTTTAAAATTATTATAAATATTTTAAATTCTAACAATTAGCCCTTTCATTTGATATATCGCACGATATCCGTGTTTGGGTCATAGAAATTCATATGTGCACCAAATTTCAACTTAACCGGCCCAGTAGATTCGGAGCAAATCAGCTGTGACAGACGAACAGACAGACACACGAGTGATCCTATCAGGGTTCCGTTTTTCCTTTTGAGGTACGGAACCCTAAAAATTAAGCAATAACAGATAAATTAATTATAGTGATAGACATGCTATGCATGCTATGCATGTGATAGTGGTGCTCATCATATATATTTACAAACATTGTAAAAGAAGACGATTTTCCTAAAATTTTAACAAGTTGTTAATAAGTCAGTGTGTGAGTTAAAGTAACCACAGAATGTAAAATCATTGCTGTAACAATTATAAATTAAGATCAAATTAAATTAGCAACCAGTTTGATTTTGTCTAGACTCTAGATTGCCCTATGAAGCCAGACCAGCATGTTTCCAAGCATTGTTATCATGGATATAATCCTCTAATTTTGAATATGCTTGTTTACAGGGTGTACTTTTAATATGACTTTTTAACTTAGCATTATATCAGAAAGTATTTTGTTGTAACATTTAACACAGTACCCCATAAAAGAATAAGTATGTTTATACTTTAAAAATAAATTTATTTTTAATATTAAAAATATGTCTATTACTTTTATTAATAAAAACTGTGGATATATTCTTACATACATAATATTTTCATTAATGAATTGGTAAAATTGCATAATATTAATCCTTTTAAATAGTTCCCTAAGAGATTATCTTAAACAAACAATTAACTCCAAAGCGGGTGCTATACAGATAAGTTTTAATACAGATAGCACAGATTTGAGCTTTATCTCAGCGTTTTATTTTTAAATACCGTACTTAATCTCGTTTTTTATCAGATAATCTCTTGAAACAGGATTTAACTAAAATGACTATCTAAAATTCGTTTGACAATCATTGCTGTGCTGCTTTAATAAGATTTTAACATTCATCTGTGTATGGAATGTTAGATAATTTCAGTCCCATTACGGCTGGATTAAGATCTAACTTGTCAGTGCAATATCCTAAGTACTTTTAGAGCTAGTTTCAATATACTCTGTTATTAAGTGTTAACGTCCAATTAAAAAGATGACAGCCCGTTAGGTGTAGTGAGTGTCTCACTACGTACTAACTAATGGTTAATTGTTTTAACAAGGTGTTAAAATCAATTGGTTGTCAGTTGGTCAAATAAAATGCAAGAGGCGTATAATTTTATTTTTGGACGATGATGATACTTTATAAGCTCTTCCGTGAGCACCTTCCAAGCCTCATTTTTATGAACAATCGCCACTGCATCTATTTTTTTTTGTTTTCTAATATGTTTTATAATGAGTTGTATTAAAATTCCTTTTTCACTCGCGCAGAAATTGGGTCCATGACTTCTTTTCGACATTTTAAAACACACAAAATTGTAAAAATTAAAAGTTAACGTTTGACGTTTAAAACAACTAATATAGAATTACACAGACGCTCTTTCGATTTTAACACAAATTATGACGTACGGCTAATTCCAGTGAGGTATGTCTAAAGAACGTTTTGTTTAGACACCATGACATTTTGTTTTGGTTTTTTTTTTATAAACGAGAGTGAATGGCAAGTCAGACCTGTCGTTTTTGTTTAATCGATCACACATAATATCTACTTGATGTTTGTTTTAGCAACGCCTTGTTAAGATCCCTCTATAGAACGTAAACCTTTTTGACGTTTACGTCAATTTTAACAGAGGATTTTTTAATGGCTAATTTACGAATAGTTTGTTGAAAAGATCCCTCCCTAAAACGTAAACATTTTTGACGTCTACGTCAATTTTAACAGAACAGAATTAAAAACGCACGAGAAAAATGACAATCGTGTAAAAACAAAAATAATCTGTAAAATTAAGAGGTTTTTCTCGTGAATCTTTACTCGTTCGGAGCTTTAACGATTTATTCTGCTACATCATACATTATAAAATGTCACACCTGCCAATCATTTACACTTGGTTTTAGAGGAAGAGACACTTGTATTTGTATTGTACACTTATACCAAAGATAATATTCTTCAGTAACTGTCCGTGCTCCGAAGACATACATAATCATGAGCGTTTCTAAGAAGCGACTAAATCGTTTGTAAGTGCTCAATGGTCTGTTAAAAAGAGTTCACTTTAGATATGGTACGATAATTTTCTACCACCTTTTACCTAATGTTCTATATGTTCACTATTGTGATGAATAAGTATGACTAATGGTTCATATATTGTGACCTTCGGGGATTTACCAGATGTCGAAAGTACACGAAGATCTATATCTATTTATATAATAAAATCTTAGCGAAGTCAAAACTTTGCGTTTAATATTTTACAAAAAAAGTAATTGCTACGATCTCTGAGAACGATTCTAATGGCGAAAATATCTTTTTTAGAATGTTTTTCTGTTTCCCCGAATGTACCTTATGTTCCAGCAACTACTAGCGGATAGATTTTGTTCAAATTTTGCATAGATATTCCCTATAAGTCTGGTCAGTTATAGACTGCTATAAATTATCACGCTATTTGCTATGGGGAGTGAGGAATATTGCAATTTGTTCGTATTCTTCTATAGTTTACAGCAAACTGTAAAAAAGAGGAGCCTTAAGGTTAGAATATTGCAAATAGTTACAGATTTAACCTTTTAAATGATTATCATCACGTTATATCTTTATCGAGCTAATCATGACATATACGTGGTGGATTTTTGAGATGGGGCAACAAGGGCACCTTAACCGTTATCGCTATAAGAAACCGGTTATAGGAGACAATCCTTAACTTTCTGAAAAATGCTGATGTGCATTCACACAGTTTGAGAAAAAATTACAATCAGAAAGAAAATAGGCAATTTTCACTTAAACTTTATTGATGCCAATCCATCCTGTTTGTTAAGGCTCGTGAAGACTGGTGCGATATCGCGGTCGCGACAGGCAGCGCGACGCGTAGTGCGACGCTTTCCATGAAGTTTTCATACAAATTGTTCTACCAGTGTCGCGTCGCGCTTGTCTGCACGAGCCTTTATAATTACGGATCAAAAACTTTATCGGACCAACTTAGGTTTGAGTACTAAAAAAGTCAGAAATCGCAAAGAACTTCCCATAAATTTCGTAGGAAATGAGACTGGGATGTTAGAGAACACAATATACCAGTGTATGACAAGTCGAATTATTCCATTACTTCACTGGGCTGAATAGGGAACGAATATAATTCAGATAGTTACAGATTTAACATTTTAAGTGATAATCATCTCGCTATACCTATAAGGAGTTAAGCAGTCAATCATGGCATAATATAAGATCGGCTATTTTGGTCAATGTTCAACAAAGCAAATTCAGCGTTCATTAATTCACTAAAGACGAAATACTTCGCAATGGGAAAATGCTGTTGAAGGCTGCGTGGTATCGACCTCAGGATGAGCTGCTTCTCACACGGATAACTGTACGTACGTCGCTTGCTCTCGCGTCACCAGTACTGATTCTCTTCATATTTTGGCAGCTAAAGTTTTATAAAAATGTGGCTGTTATTTTAGTATATTATTATATTTGTAGCGAACAAAGTCACAGAAGCCTTGCATGCAGTTTTAACGAAGCGACACACCTGCCAAAAAATTACGCGACGGAAATTCGACGTTCTTACGCCTAGAATATTTTTTAAATGACCTACAACCAATCAGACCAGAATAAACACGTTGAATTACCGTCGCATAATTTTTGGAGATGTGTTCACTTAAACAGAATAAGTGCATTTTTTGGCTTAAAGCTCTGTCAGCTCTACAGCACATTGGCTTTCACGGATTCAAAATTTATGCCGATTACCTGTCAGTAATAGAACAAAATTATAAAATCGTGAAACATTTATCGTGACCTTTCCCGGAGTGTGGGCGAGGCTTCCAGCTGCAATTCTTCATGACCTTTCATTTCCAATGATTCTTTTACAATTTATTGTTACATAGGGGTTGTAATAAAAACAATAATTAATCAAAGGATCTTGTACTTTCTTGTCAAATTAAAACTATCTAGTAATTTAGCTTAGTTTTTTTTTTAAATACCCTGAAATATCACATTTTAAAATCGTTGTTCCATGTGACACATGTCTTAATAATCTACAAAGTTTTTTAGCTCTACATAAAATCTGGCAACCTAAAAATGGACCTAAAATACTTTATACCCTTCAGTGAATAGATACATTTATATATTTCAAGAAATACATGTGGATTTTTTTTTACAATATTCACATAGGGTTTGAAATGAACACGCCTTTTCCAGTATATATATTTCTGTATTCATATTCTTGCACTCATAAAATTTGGTATACAGCAATATTAACAAACTATTTAATTAGGTACTCAATATAATATCAATAGGTAGAGACTTCTTAAAGACAATCTTTCGGTTTCGAAGCTCGATGAGAACTAACTTAGAAACTTGGTGACGCTCCAAACATTAGGTTCCATTCCGTTCCGTTATAAAACCAGTACTTTTACGGTAACTGTCAAATGAGATACCTTCATGACTACACTGGTACAAAAATCATTTGAGGCAAATCACATGTTATTCATTTTGTATTAAGCATTTAAAATGACTACAAATCTTATTAATATTTTGAAATCATGACAAATTCGTACTACTTTGTCGTTATTACTTCATTTCATTCACAGAAAAATGAACAATAATATTTTCCTACAAAACGTCCACAAGCAATTCGGTTATGTCTTGTGGGAATATAAGCACTTTACTGACATACTCACAGAATTATCCGAAAACCTAAAGTGAACCTTTTTCTCTTTACGAGAAAAGGCGCTGTTTCTGAAAATTAAGACGTTTCGGTGTTCATTTTCACTTAAATGTAACGCAAGTTTATTAGCGTAACCGACGATTTTCTTATGATAACATTTATTTATCTTCAAAAAGTTATTGAGATCCTTAATGGCCAATTATAAGCTATGTTTTTAGTTTATCTTTGCGCTCCCTTTTTTGGGTTCCGTAGTAAACAAGGAACCCTTATAGTTTTGCCATGTCCGTCTGTTTGTCTGTCTGACTGTCTGTCCGTCTGTCTGTCTCCGCTGTAGCTCAGAGACGCTTAGTACTAGAAAGCTTTAATTTGGCATAGGTATGCATATTAATCACGCCGACAAAGTACTAAAATATAATCCCCTTGCACGTAATGTGGGGATGATATTTTTTTTCTTGTCTATCCCATAGTGTCGTTAGAAATATTGCGGGTCTGTAAACACCACTTTTCGATTCAAGGATCCGATTGCGTAGTTAGAGTCTAAGTGGTTTCCCCTCCTGCCAGCTATGGAGATTGGTTATGGGGAAATGAAAAAAACTCATGACAGTAGTATAAATAATGAAATTAAAACGAAAACTATCACAGTTATGTGGGCTTTACAAGTTTACGAGTAACAGTCGACCAACTTCAATTTGCAGTTGGAGATTTGACCGTGGCATATATCGATGTATGGGAGAACATGTTTTTCAACTACAATGTTAAGTTTGTTTTTGGGATAATCATCCCAATTTCCCAACCACGGAACCATTCATCGTGCTTGGTCTGACACGCACTTGGCCGGTTTTTTTTTGTTATGAAATTACGGTACCTAATAATGTTTTATGTAAAGTCAATATTTCAAGGAGAAATAATAAACTGTTCTGTATTGAATGGGTTTCGACTGAGTACAGAGCCACATTTTATTTCAGTAGGTACTATATTTTGGTTCCTTTATTTGCTATTAGTTACAGAGATTTTACGTCTGATCAATAAGATGAACCTATCATAAGATGCTCCTTGTTGATAGTCTTTCAGCAAAAAGCTTACATTTAGCTCAAAATGTAGACCATTAAAATAGTTTAACGATAAAACAATGATGAGCATGTTGCTGGATGGCGAGGGAAAAAAAAAGAAAAGATGGATGGATTGTGTGAGGAATTATATGAAAGAAAAGGGAGTGAATGATAGCGTGATGGCTGACAGGGAAGGATGGGAGAAAAGAACGTGTTACTCCGGCCGCAAGTGACATGGTACAAGGGCAGGAAGATGATGATGATAAAACAATGATTCAACATCTGTAGGTTCCTACGTGTCAATGCTTTTAAATTGAACATCGATAATGCGTAAATTCATCGATCGGCGATAAATTGGATTATATATTTTAATATTATTGTCGGAGGGAGGAGAATGGCGTCCAATTCGAACGCTTGCGGTTTAGCACATCGTAAATCTTTCGAACAAGGGATACCAAGAACGGCTATTAGCCTGAAAATTCGTCTAATAAACGTTATACGATTTATGATACACTCTCTATCTCTCGTTGCTTTTTTCAAATGTAATGTTCGATTGAAAAGTGTGTTCAATCGAACATTACATTTGAAAAAAGCTGATGTTTCGTGCGGCAGCTTGATTGATTGCAACTAAAAGTCAAGACTTGCAACTGTTGCAAGTTAAAAATATTAATAAAAAAACAATGGGACTAAACTGGGTCAAAAGGAAACTTTCCTGTGTTATAACATAGAGACAGACGTTCCGACATATTTTTTTTTTGGGAGGGTAATTTCAAATACATTCTCCCGCTCTGGGCGGAGAGGGAGGATGTGTCAGACTCTTACTGACTAAAACCCACCCGTGTTCCTTCCATTGCCTGTGTTGCCAGGGGCCTCGGTATCCGTTTCGGACTTTCCCGCGACCCCGGCAGGCATCGGCCCTAGCGAACCCCTACACTTGTGCTGACATCTCTTTGAGGCACGCGTGGAACACAACGTCCCGACGACCAGGGACTGATTCTTATCGGACGGCGAGCTACCCATTACTCACAGTCGGCAAGCCCGCGCCTACGGATTCCCGACGCCCAGGGCAGCTCCAGCAGTGGCTAGGGGAGTGAGGTCGCGAATTTTGCCTCTCCCTCACCCGTTACGCCTCCTCCTTCGCAAGCATTACTGTTTCACGTTCCGACAACCTGACGTTGGTCTTCATACACTGACCAGATGTATGAACGTAAACGAAGCAAAAGGAGTATGTAAGGATCGTAGCAGTTGGCGTTCTGTAGTTTCTGCCCACCCCCATAAGAAGGCATGAGTTTATTTATGTATAACTGATTTCCTCTCACACCTGTCACGTAAATTGTCCCGAGTATTTTTGTTATAATTTATTTTACAATAATTAAATTCCTTTGAACACCTACAAAGCAACACCACACTAGACATTCACCTCACGTCGGCCTTCCTAGTAATTACTTCCAACATTGTACATACGTAGAAATAATTCAGAACCAGTAACCAGATACTTCAATCTTTTCAAACACATTTGCATCGTCTGTCTAAACCGTTTGCGTAGGCAAGCAAAATATTACCTATAAATTAGGATTTGATATCAATATATCAGGCTTCCCCCAAGCACCGCCACTTCGACCGGTTTTGTGCTTCCCGCATCCAGCGGATTCCTGCGGCCTTGACAAGGTCATCGGTCCACCTTGTAGGAGGCCTTACATCGCTACGTCTTCTGGTATACGGTCGCCACTCCAGAACCTTTCGGCCCCATCGGCCATCTGTTCTGGCCATGTATCCTGCCCACTGCCACTTAAGTTTGGCAATTCTTCGGGCTATGTCGGTAACCTTGGTTCGTCTGCGGATCTCTTCATTTCTGATTCGATCACGTAGGGAAACAACACAATAGGAGATCAATCTATCAATAGAATCTGACTCATAACTTGTATTTGCTATCTCGCCGATATTCCGACATGGTAATGTGAATTTGGGTATCCCCATCACATGATTCACGGACCCGAACTCAGTGGAATGTTATAAGAATATAATTGAATGTCCCACTAAGAGTTTCACGCGCTTTCAATTCCGTGAGCAGGGGTAATCTGGATTATGGCGGTCAATAATGCTTTCGTCTAGTATTCGTTAGTTGAACACCGACTCGGAAAGTCATTATTAAAGTGAAACTTTTATTACATCGCCTCAATTTTTTTCGTCCGTATATCGAATGTCGCATTACAGCCGGCCGCGGAGTAGGGGTAAAGTGAAAAGCGCTCCGTAGAGCAGCCCAGGCCAATATGGCGGCGCCCATGGCTCGCATCAGCTAACCGTGTAGCATTTATATTCTCTCTCATTCGTGCAAGCGCTCCGCTGTATTTGTGTGTTTTGATCAGTGTATTGATGTAAATGTTCTTGTTCATTTGATCAAGATGGACAACGATACAGCTAGTGAGTCAAATAAACCGGGCAACGAGGGAAAAACCACGAGTAGTGCGAAAATATGCGTCGAAAAAGTTTCACTTGCATCGTGGTTTCATAAAACCACACAATGTTTTTTTTTATTTATTTAAACTTCTCGCACACAATAAGATACAATTGCGGACTTAATGCCTTAGGCATGACCACCGTAGGTGCGGGCCTGCGGACGGTGAGCAATCCACACCGTCTGGTATGGACCAGACCCGGGTCGACGGCGCGTTGTATTCCACGCGCGCCTCAAAGAGATGTCGTCAGCACAAGCGTAGGGGTCCACTAGGGCCGATGCCTGCCGGAGTCGCGGGAAGGTACCAAAGGGTTACCGAGACCCCTGGCAACACAGGCAATAGGAAGGAATACGGGTGGGTTTTAGTCAGTAAGAGTCTGACACACCCTCCCGCTCCGCCCAGAGTGGGAGAAGTAATTTGATGATTTCCAACCCAAAAAAAAAAGGCTTTCTCTACCCATCAACTAAGGGTGGTGAAGAGATAAGATGGCAGGTGGCAAAGTAATCAATCACATTTTGACATGTCAAAGTCGTATGTCGCTATACGATGTCATTGTTGAAAAACTAATAATACATTTTTTTGTAGATACCTACAACTCGTATATACATTATAAAAAATCATACAAAAAAGCTATCGTATCAGTCATAAAGTGAACTTATTATCATTTCTTAAGCAAGACCGGGTCAGTATAATTCCATATTTTGAATGAGATATCCGATAACCTTTCCAAGAAAACCTCGCCACAACGCCCAAAGAATCCAATAAACGACCAAAGCCGAAACCGTTTCACCAGTGAAAAGATTTTCCCTATCTATACGTCAGTTCAAACGAAAAGGCAAGTAACAGTCAATTAAATACACACTAACAGTAGATATCTAGAGCCTCTGTATATCGGAATAGACCTTTTGTATCCTCGCTAGAGAGTAAGCACGTAATTTATTTTCAAACTCAACAGTATAACTTCGTTTTTATACGAGATAACTTTTTCAACTAGCGAATGGAGCAAAGTTTATGAATGTTTGGTTTCATATTTGCAAAGTTAATAAGCGGCGCAGAAATGTTTTGATACAAATACCAGTCAAGGCGAAAGCGATAATAATAATAATAAATCATTTATTTGCATAAAACATGCTTATAAGATGATGTTAAAATATAACTGTGACTGTCTCGTTGTTCTAGTGGTTACAAGCGCTACTGCTGAGCATGAGGTCCTGGGTTCGATTCCCGGTTCGGGCAAAGTGTGATTGGGTTTTTTTATTTGGAATTCCTCAGTAGCAGCCTGGAGTCTGGATTCGTGCCCGGTTGATGGCAATACGCTCGCCCCCTATTACATGGGACTTAAACGTAACTGGCTAAATGTGGGTGTACTACAGGTACACCTCTGCCCAACCCTTCGGGGAAACAAGGCGTGATGTTATATTTTTATGTTAAAATATAATTATAATGGCACAAAAATGTTTAGCCAAGATAAAACCATGCACAATTTCTGGGTTTATGAATATTTTACACTTGCATCAAGATTTTTTTATCCATAAATAGTCCATGACATTCGTATTTTCTTACGTTTTTTGCAATTTGCAGGTCAGTATTAGGTTGTACGATACTCGTACAACCTTCGTTGATCGCGTATAATGATTTGCGGCCGCTGGGCACGCCACAATTGCGGCGATAAATCCCATCTTTGAGGAGTGGCTAGAGAGGCGCCAAGGCGTCCTCACCGGACACGGCAGCTTCGGGTTCCTGTGTCGGACAAGGCGGGAGGAAACGCCTGGGTGTCACCACTGTGTGGATCGCCCGGAGGACACGGTGGAGCATACGGTGGAGGTCTGCCCGGCTTGGGCAGAGCACCGCCGTGTCCTCGTGGAGGCGATCGGCGGCAGAGATCTCTCGATTCCGGCCCTGGTTCAGGCCATGGTACGGAGCAAGAGGGTATGGGCAGCCGTCACCTCCTTCTGCGAAGCAGTAATGCTCGCGAAGGAGGAGGCGGGTCGGTTGAGGGAAAGGCCAATTTCGCGCCTTCTCGCCCCTAGCCGCCGCAGAAGACGCCCTGGGCGTCGGTAATCCCGGACGGATTTCCGGCCACCGTAGGCGTGGGCTTACGGACGGTGAGCAATGGGTAGCTCACCGTCCGGTAAGGACCAGGCCGACGGCGCGTTGTATTCCACGCGCGCCTCAAAGAGATGTCGTCAGCACATGTGTAGGGGTCCACTAGGGCCGATGCCTGCCGGGGTCGCGGGAAGATGAAAGATGGAAGATGATTTCCCACCCAAAAAAAAAGGGAGGTACTCTGAAAAATACCACTTTGCCGGCGCCATTACTATGTCCCATGCCAATACCATGCTGAACCCATGCCAAATTACAGCTTTCTAGCACAAAGAGTCTCTGAGCTAAGCTCCCCGGACAGACATACAGACGGATATGGCGAAACTATAAGAGTTCCTTGTTAAGTCTTAAGGAGTTGTAATGCTAATTCTAATGATGATAATTCTGTAATAAAAGTCCGGATTATATTTGTTACGGTCACGAATAATATTTTAATAAACATACAACCTTTTTTTTTTGGGTGGGAAATCATCAAATAACTTCTCTCGCTCTGGGCGGAGCGGGAGGGTGTCAGACTCTTACTGACTAAAACCCACCCGTATTCCTTCCTGTTGCCTGTGTTGCGGGGGCCTCGGTGACCCATTAGTACCTTCCCGCGACCCCGGCAGGTCCCGCGACCCCGGCAGGATCAACATACAACCTGACGCTGGCTTGCAAATTGCAAAAAACGTCAGAAATTTTGAATTTCGCGAGCTACTAGTGCATGGTTAAGCGATTGTGAACTTTAAGGGCGATTTTCATTAATGAAATTGAACCCGATCAGCCCATTTAAACCATGTTCTAGAGCTGTGTCAATATTCCACAACAATGATGGCATTGGCAGCTCTTTAACGCGTTTAGATGTGCTGATGGCGTTCAGTTTCTTTGGTGAAATTCACCCTTAGAATATGACCGTAGCACAAGCTACTGTTGCTAATTTAATACATTATATGCAAGCACTTTGTGGATTACTGAACAAAGCTTCATTCTACTAGATAAATAACCCTTTTAAAATTATTAAAGGAAAGCGGAAACTGACTGAGGATTATAATTTAAGCCAGTCATGACAGATTAATAGGCGTTACCGAATTACATTACGTTATTTTACATGACTCAAATAGGCCAGCATAACGCTTTGAAAGTGTTAAAGGAAAAAGGATTACTTAGATCTTATAATATAGAAAATACACCACGTACTTTTACTACTCTGACTGTCAAAATATAGGAGAATAGGGGTGATGCTTGAGTAAAAAAATTGTTGTCTGTAAAGTCGGTTTACGGACGATAATTTTAAGTGATAACGAGGGAGAGATGCGTAACAAGCCGAACGCTTAGGCCGATCGTGCCTCTCTATCGTTAGTTCCGCGCTCTCGCTTGCACGTTCGCCTTATGGAGGCATGAGGAACAGAGTGTAAAGTTCACTCATCCTCCATAGAAAAGGGAGGATCCTCCGACCAGACGGGTGTCGTGTCTGGTGGGCAACTGCCCGACGGTTGATGTCAAGATGTTGTATATATGCTAGTTGCGCGGTAAACTCTGCTTGCGCGATGCAGGATTTTAGCGTGACGTCAGTGTGATGCGTAGTTCGTATGTGGCGCTGTAGATGCCGCCACAGGCTCAGGCGGAACGTGACACTTTTTCGTGCGTGCAGCCAGCGTTCATCGATTTATAACACGTCACACGACGTTTCACGTCAATAAAGAAATCCTATTTAGTCCATAAGTCAGATAATAAAAAAAATATTAGACACGTATTTTTTGCTTTATCAAGATAAAACGCAATAAAGTTGGGAAGTCCAGCTCGATACGTCACAATTCAGTATAAAATCTAGAAAGGCGTGACGTCATGTCACATATAGTCCGGTTAAGTAGTCACGACCTCAACTACGAGATGCCATACAAAAAAAAAGTCATGTTACATTTTAACTCAATGTATCGCCGTAATCTTATGATTACGTAAAAAAAGAAAAACAAACACGTGTCCCATATTTTTTAATAAACTTGGTACCTGACGGGCAAAAAAAAATTTCCTCGTCCTTATTAAATGTAGTCACATACCCTGCTCGCAAAACCTTTATTTACACGTAAACTTTTTGTGATCCGTACACAACATCGCTTACTATCATATGGGTATAGCACTATAGATCTTCAATGAGGACCACGTGAATAAACACCTAACAAAAACCACTACTTGACTACCTTGTTGGCCTAGTGTTCGCAAGCGCTAATGCTGAGCCTGGTCCTGGGTTTGATTCCAGGGTCGGGCATTATTAGGTTTTTCAGCAGTTTCTTAGTAGCAGCACGGAGTCTGGATTTGTGACCAGTTGAAAACAATAAGTTCACCCCCTATTGCATGGGACTTAAAGATAACTGGCGACATGTGGCTGTAACATAAATAGGTACACCTCTGCCCAATTCCCGGGGAATACAGGCGTGATTATATTATGTAGAAACTACTAAAATATTTCTTTGCCCAGCGCGTAATGGAACCTCAAGCTCAGCAGCAAAGCTCGCTTCTCGCTCAATATAATGGCTTCTGTTTATATTTCTTTTTTTACCGTTTGGCGACATCTAGAGAACAAAGCAGAAAAGAAAAATCATAGAATTTAATATTTATTTGTTTGTTCCGCTTTACAAATTGGTTTCCATTGTTGCTGGCGAAATATTGAATATCAAAAACCAGCCAAGTGCGTGTCGGAATACACACAATAAAGGGTTCCGTTGTCGGGATGAATTCATCCGAAAACAACATTGTAGTTGAAAAACATGTTCTCCTATACATTCTAACTGCAATTATGTAAGTTGGTCGACTGTTACTCGTTAACTTGTAAAGCCTACTTTTTTTTTTTTTTTTTTTCAGGGTGGGAAATCATCAAATAACTTCTCCCGCTCTGGGCGGAGCGGGAGGGTGTGTCAGACTCTTACTGACTAAAACCCACCCGTATTCCTTCCTGTTGCCTGTGTTGCGGGGACCTCGGTGACCCATAAGTACCTTCCCGCGACTTGTAAAGCCTACTTAGCAGTGTTTTCCTTTTACCTTCGTTATATACGCTGTTGCTGTGATTTTTTTCACATATCCAAAAATAAATATTTAACTGGCAGGGCCACACTTGACTCTAACAAAAATTAGCACTTCAAAGCTTAATATTTCGCCTTAATCAAAAAATGGTTTTCAAACAATCGCAATATTTTTTAACGAAATTTCCAACGATAACCCACACAATGGGATAGACGAGAAAAAAAATCATACCTACTTTACGCAAAAAGAAAAAAAGAAGAAGATTGAACTGAAGAACTTTGTCGGCGTGATTAACATGTATACCCATGCTAAATAACAGCTTTCTGCGTTCTAGTACTAAGAGTTCTAGACATAAGCCGCGGACAGACAGACAGACGGACATGGCGAAACTATAAAGGTTCCTTGTTAACTACGGAACACTAAAAAGCGAACTTTTTATGTTTCTGAAAACCTTTATGTATTCAAATTAAAGATAGGCGAAGAAACATGCCATTAATTTATTGTTTTTCCATTTTCCCTATGTACAATTCGAAAATCGTCAAGGTCGGTACATGTTCCCTTTCTCATTTAAATAAATAATAAAATGAATACTGCCAAGATATTCGAGAAGCTTCTTTAAGAATCAACAATAATGAGGAACAGCTTATTCATTCAATTTTTTCATTCGTGTTGTTGTCATGTCTGTTCGTAAAAATAAACAAGTGTTCAGACGAAATCAAGACAAGAAATAAGTAAAGTTTTGCTTATTAAGACGTGAAAATTTCCATATATTTCACATTCGCTTTGGTGTAATGAATACGTGGAATAATTACTCGGTGCTTTACATTTATAGTCAGGGAAATTAATTGTTAAGCAAATTGACACCCCACGTCAATTTTCCGAGTTATAGCCATTTCATACAACTGTCAAACAATTACCTACAGTTATGATTTGAATACGAAGGTTACGAGTAAGCATTAAAAACAGTACAAACTTAAAGTAGGTACCAGTAGTATGCTTAGATGTTTGGTCATGTTGAGAGGATGAATGAAAGGCAACTAACAAAAGGTATTTACAAGGCAGATGTGAGTGGAAACGCTGGAAGGGGAAGACATATATTGACCTCATTGGTGATGTTCTTCAAAAAGGTCAGGTGTGTACCGAACCTACCGATTTTTCGGTATTTCTACCGATGTGGGCTCTGTTCTACCGAAATACCGAGATATAACGATTTTTCTACGATTTCAGAGTATACATGGAAATTCTCCCGATTTTTCTACCGATTTTACACTTTTAAGTTGGCAACCCTTTTCATTTATGTTTAATATTACGGGGAAGCCACTCACATGCATAAAATGCATATGCCTAGATTTTTATATCGAAGCTTGTAAGCAAATAACCACGCAGTTTCCATTGAAAAATAATCCAATAAAAGGTTTAGACATAATTGATCCAAAAAATGGTGAAATTGGCAAAACTGCTTCGATAGTTCCTCTTTAATAATAATGTTCAGAGCAAGGATTTCCAGGAAATTGATACAGAGTGGCGCATTTTAAGAAATTGTGAGCAAATAAAACATTTCTTGGTGATGTAAAACTATTTTGGGATGAAGTAAGTTTACTCAAGCGTGGCGATGAAACTCAAATGTTTCCTTTGTTGTCTAATTTCATCTTTTATATTTTATCACATCCCCATTCATCCGCTAACGTTGAACGCATATTTTCACATATTAATCTTTTGAAAACAAAATAGCGAAATAGGCTATCTACTGAATAAATCATTGGTCTATTTATTACATGCAAAACGACACTTTAATACAGCTAATTGTTATGATTTAGAAATTAATTCGAAGATGATCGCGGCTATGGCCAAAGAATATTGGTATAAAAATAATTATACTTAAGTGTGGTTGTTATAAATTAGTCTGTAAGTTTTGTTTCAATAAATACACGAATTTGTTTAAATATTGTATTTTTTTGTCAAATACCGATTTTGGGTACAAATATACCGATTTTAGCTGGCAACTCTACCGATCTGGCTCTATGATGTTCGATACCACTGCTCACAACCGGCGTGCGTGCATGACCAGGACCTCAAGTCTGCTATTACAATAGTGTCAGAATGGTCAAAATCATTGATTTCTTAATTGTTTTTTTGACAAGTTTGGTAATCTACTAATATAATGGCGTCATTAATGAGGAACGGAACAGACCATTCTGACACTATTGTAATAGCAGACTTGAAGCCCAGATGTATGGACGTAAACGAAGCAAAACGAGTATGTAAGGAGCGTAGCAGGTGGCGTTCTATACCTAGTTTCTGCCTACCCCCATGGGAAGAAGGCGTGAGTTTATTTAAGTGTATGAATGTAACTTTTACCATTTTATTCGGCAGTGGTGTTGATATAGACAATTTAAGTTACTTGTCAATTTTCTTAGGCCTGTGTTCAGTAGTGGACTGCGAGGGGCCGAGTTGATAGTCAATTTCCTTAAAAAAAAAATTCCCTGACTTTACTTATCAAATACACCGCACACTTGAATTCACCGTTGACAGGCGCGAAATCTTATATCTTGTGCTCCGCCTCAGCAAAGCTAAATCAGATATCATATTATTGCCCTACATCGCTCCGGGAAGCGGTTATGTTATAACATAAAGCTTATCTAAACTTTGATATGTATTTGTATATTTTAAAATATTTGCCTTAGGAGATTTGACATGAGAAATATTGAACTCGTCTCTATAGGAACATTTGGTTTTATTTGTGTGGTAATTGTAATAACGATCCGTACATTTTTATTATTTATTATTTAACAGTTTATGTACACACATATAAATAGACAAGAAGAAAGGAGCAGAAAAATATGTACAAAGGTGATGCTTACTTCTTATGCTTTATTCTTTTTACATTTAAAATAATCGGTATTGGTGCCGATTCCCTTGTTTACAAACTAAACTAAATTTAAGTTCAGTGCATCTTTTTCTTTCTATTTCGTTAAGAAAAGGACAGAAGATAAATTTTAGTTTAGTCCTGTCAAATTAATCAGCGCCTGTCACTACTCCATACAAGTTTAGACGTGATTAAAAACTTGCCTACTAACATTACGTCAATTTACGTCAAGCGCTGATTAATTTGACAGGACTAAACTAAAATGTATCTTCTGTCCTATTCTTAATGAAATAGAAAGAAAAAGATGCACTGAACTTAAATTTAATATAGTTTGTGAACAAGGGAATCGGCACCAATGTCAAACCAACTCAAGCTTTCCCTACCCTTTCGAATTTGTGGCAAATATTGCTGATATCAGTGATTGAGAGCAGTGGTGTCCCTGTAGTAAAGGCCCCAACTTACGAGTTGTATCTCGTAGGTTCAAACACAAGCACATTTCTTTGTGTAAACAATTTCATCACCATTGCTCTCAGAATGGTGAAGGAAAACATCGCGAGGAAACCGGCACGTCATAGAACCAAAAATTCGAAGACATGTGACATCTTCCAACCACTGGGCCCGCGTTGTGGATTACAGCCAACTCCCTGTAGATGAGAGGAGGTCTGTGTTCCAGCAGTGGGAACATTATAAGCTGATTATTGCTGATAGCCAAAAAAAAAATTATAAATAAGGACGCGAGAATTCAGTAATGTTTCGAATGTTTACAGGAATCATTCGTGATGGATATTTCTCCGCTGAAAAATCGTATGAAACTGAACTAGTTTCAAGCGGTTGGGTTTAACACCTCGCACTAATTCTACTTTTAATTCTAGATGCTCGTTAAAGTAGAATTTATGTTGACATTTTGTAAATATCGTTTGCATCGCCCTGTCCCATTATAGATCGCAGTGATAGCAATCCACGAATAATTACGACTGTTACCGAGTTCTCTCCACATTTTCAATGTTTAACGGTCACGAATTACACGCTACGATTGATACCGAGAACCAATTTGTAGATACATTTTGTATGTTAAATACAGCGAACTATTTGTCATTGACTTCGTTTTTCATTCTGACGGTACACAATTCACCGTGCAAGACTGTTCTTTCTTAGCATGCAATATAGACATAAATCCAGATATATTTAAACTGTAAAACGCTCTTTCATTTTTAATTTTAGAAGTTTACAAACGTTTATCTGTTGCGGTAAGTCAGTAATGTTTTGGATACGTACGCATTATAGTTTACGAGCGCGTAGGTACCAAATCTCGTGTTCGAGAGCAGTGTCTGCCAGGCGAGTTGGTCGAGGAAATATAGAGATTAATCCACTCGATACGCTAACAGCACTCCGATACATACATATTATGCAGTCTCCCACAATTCCTTTGAAAGGCTGCCGCATCCGTACCCTCGCTCACGACGTGCGTTTCATTAAAAAGCGAGTGACTTTCAGAAAAAGAACAAAAGAACGCTAGAAAAAGCATCGTTCGCTTCATGAAATATTAAAAAATAGGCACGTACATTTGTTTTGTTTCCAACCACGACCGTTTTTTTATAGCAAACTCCATTAAGTTATTAGCTGGGACATTACTTGGAGAGTACCTATAATGAGAAGAGAAATCTTTTTATTTTAATATTAAACAGAGGGCGATGTCTTACATGCATTTTAATAAGCACTTTTCCAAATGAAACCTTCAAACTAGCAATTTCCTAGTGGAGTATATGGGGGTGACATCATTAGTCACGCCTCTGACACCTAATGAACTATCATTCACAAATGAAAGTGCTCTGTTATTTTTACAGCACCGTCTCTTCAGGGATATTACACCCTACTTTTCCGTGAAGACCTGTTTCCGGTTAATTTATGCATAATTTTTGTAGAAACCGAATCTATAGATTTTTTTAAATATGTGCACAAAGTTTTAGTACAGTCGATACATCGCCTGTCAGATGCAACATGAGACTTTTCCGAGCAACTTTCCGTGACATCGCGACCTCAAACGAGTCTCTAAGGACTTTAAGGAGGTTGGATGTCTCCGGTCATTCATACAGCATGCACACGCTTTGAGCAGCGGCCTGCAGCGAAACCTGCGGCGGAGGTGTGTGAGCATTGCGGATGTCTTTCATGTCGCTTTCATAGCTCGCCGGCCGAGGAACACAGCGGCAGCCGACTGACGATGTTTTGCTTTTCTCTTTGAGGCAAATTCATGAACATAAGTTTTGTTTTTCGCAGACACTGTGAATGTATAAGTGTTTTAATAATTTTAAGCATGAAACATTAAAAACTATGCACCGCAAAATAAACTTCAGCAAAATCCAGCGGTGAAATATAAAAGCTAAGATGAACAGCCACGTTCTGTTACGTTTAAGTAAAATTTCTGAGATACAAATAGAAAATCTTTTTAAAAATAAAAGACTGTGCTTTTATCGTAAGCTCGCTCGTCTGCTCACTCAGCCTGCGACTATTAGCAATTCCATCTTCCATCTCTCGTCAAACAAAATTCGCTTAAAATCAAACTGGTACAAGCAATTTTATCGAGCACTGGATGGAGCTATTCGCCAATTGAGTTTCATCGTTAAAAAAACGCGACAGAAATATGCAGGCTATTAAAACGACCTCGAAAACAAAAACGGGATGATTTTTAATGTAGTTATCGGTCTTCTCAACTCGGGCCGGTTCACTTTAGCCAGAATGTTATAAAGATATAACGTAGTAGCGTTCGGAAATTTCTATTTTTTTTTTTTGGATCGAAACCGTAACTGTATCACCCCACGTTTAGCCATGATGCGGTTGAGAATGATACTCAATGACCTGGAATGTCAAGGTTAAAATCTAGAAAAAGACGCTCTAATCGACCATCACTTAAACATTTTCCACGTGGCCGAGTGTTGGTATCTGATCATTCATCACATTCATGGACGTAATTATGCAGCTGTCACTTATAATCATACAGAAACACATGAATGAGCTCTGCCATTAGACTCAGGATCAGATCAATAGAAAGATAACTCGTCAACGTCATTAGAAGTCACGACCCTCAGTAATGAAGCATCGTCTACGGAAAGAACTAAATACGTTGCTAGACACAACTTGTTCTAAATTGTTTTATGACAGGCACTGGCGACTTGTTTATTTTGCTGAAACCATTAAAATTGCAAATAAAATATGTCATAACTTCAATTTACGGTTTGATCATCTTGTTTTATTTTATTGCGCAAGCTCCACGTGGCAACGTTTCACCGCCATCTTAATACTACAGAGTGATTAATAATATGTATTTAAGATACTCAAGGAGATGGAGTGTTTATAAAAAAATCATGGTGCAATGTTAATTTCATAAAAATAAACATTGGTAAAATTAAATTGGTTCAAGAAGCGTTCTCGAATATTAAAAAAAAAACAATGTTTACTCACAAAAAGAATGAACATTAATTAGGAGCATACTTGTTTTCAAATCTGATTGGTAATGTTATTTTAAAAATCTCAACAAAACATGCTGTCGATCAACATGAACAAACACGATTTTAGCGTTAAATAATGAGCTAAACATTTTTTGCACACATCAATCAAGGAGATTTAAATAACTTAAAATTGTTTTGTTAACGAAGCGTAACAAAAGTCTCAAAAATATTCATCACAGTATAGAACTTTTGTTAGGTTATGGTATGAGTTCTATAGTGTTATGAAATTCTATGTCCATTTAGAAAACACAATGAATTTAATAATAAAGTTACTACAACTAAACACGGTTTATAAACAATAAGTAAGATTCAATTTATGATAAAGTGACGCGAATGACGCGGACGATGGTTAGCGACTGTGGTGTCGTCGTGTGTTATTCTATTCGAACAGACATGGAACGTCATAGGTACTTGAGTTCGCATGTTTGTGTGCATGTGTGGGTTACATACCACTACAACAGCAACTAAAAAATCGAGTGCTAATCCGATTCGAAGTTAAAAATATGCTGAATGTCAATCAATCAATATACTCAGCCTATAACAGTCCACTGCTGGACGGCCTCTCCCAGGTTGCGCCACAACACCCTGTCCTCCGCCTTCCGCATCCTGTCATGCTGAATGTAATTTGTAGCAACGCATAAATGTTCACTTAAAATAAATGAAAAATGCTTTATGAAGTAACTAGATACCTATGTAAATTCTTCATCAAAAAGGAGCATCCTTCCGCCAATTGGATGGTTTTCCCTGCGAGCCGAGCCCGACGTTTCAAGTAAGTTACCTGTTATGTATAGGTATGATTTATAATGGTATACTTAGTTACGTTAAATGAACTATAGGATTAACTAGGGTTGTATGAAAGTGCGGATATCGGCTGCATAATTTTAACAAACTTAAAGACTCTTTATGGCTTATTTCGTTAAACAAACACTTCCACACAATAGGCATAACGGACAGCCCTCCGTGCAGGGCTTGCATGGAGGCAGAGGAAACCGTTGCGCATGTGCTCTTTGAATGCACAGGCGTCACCCACATTAGAACAGAAACCCTCGGGGCACCCAGATCCTACACGGAGGTTCTAAACAGACCAAGAGAAGTGGTCAACTTCTGGAGGGAGGTGGGCTGGTTGGAATAACCGCCAAATGGCCGCCATGGCCCACGCACAATGGTCCACCTGAAGAACTAAGTGCGGAAACCAAACCCTCTAACATAGATAGAACATAGAACCCTCTTTATGGTCTTCGCCGCAGTTGAGTTAAAAGTCTAGGCGTCATTCCTAGACTTTGTAAGTCTTCTCCTCTCTTTCTTTGTAAGTCCGAAAGGGATACCGTGGCAGGGGCCACGGCATCCCTTTCGGACTTTCCCGTATGACAGGCAACACAGCCAACGGAAGGAACACGGGTGGGGTTTAGTCAGAAAGAGTCTGACAAACCCTCCCGCTCCGCCCAGAGCGGGAGAAGTAATTTGATGATTTCCCACCCAAAAAAAAAAAGGTGTAATTCCTACGGTCACTGTTTGTGGTGTCATGAGCGATTCTACATAAACATTACGACGAGAATATGAGCATCATTTCGCCATTAGCCTTTTGTAGTAAAAAATCGATGTGATTTTTGCCCTATCTCTTTTTGTGGTATTGTAAGAAACTTCATAAAATATCTTTCAATTTTCCGTCTACAAAGTACATATCCTAGCATATGTATGGGTAGGTAATATCGTATGCGTACTCGAATTGTATTGGAATAAAATGGGGCCATACGTTCGTTTATCAGATGACACAGAGAATCAATCACCGAGCGGTGTCGATCAATCATTGGGGAACACAGGTATACGGTGAAGGTTTGACAGTACCACCGGCTAATACACTTATTTTCAGACTTTATTCAATGTTTCATTAGATTATGAGAAGACAGGAGAGAGATGGTTGCTGTATAAAAAACTGAAAGGTCGTAAGTTAAAGTCATTATTCTTAGGACTTTCAGCGATCCTATCTTTTATTTGGTACGTATTTCGTTTGAAGCTGACAGAATCAAAAATAAGCCAATTGTACACGGTTGTATTAAAGTCAATGTTAGTCACTAAAAGTTCTAGCTTTTGAAGAAGTTAAAGAAGTGCTATTTAGCATAATATGAAGACAAACAGTATTTTAGGTCTAAAGTTGGCAGTGGTGCCAGCACCAGCTTATTACCGTACTTGCAATAGAAATAACATTTTTACGATCAAAGTTTCGTTTAGCCCTTGAAGGAAAATAAGTTTATTTTTCTACATAATATATACACTGGTGGATATTTCGTGGAGTGGTTGGAATCGGAGTTAGTGATCCGGGGGGAATCAATTCCAAGGTTGAGTAAAGTATTTATTTTCCTGTAAAAAAAATCTTAAAAGCAGCTCAGACTAACAGTCTGGAGTTGTGCCTAACAAATGTCTGCTCATTATGGGACTAAATATAGCTACCGGCGACACGTGTTAGCATAACGAAACTCACTTGGCATACCCTTCGAGAAATTCAGGCTGATTTTGAAGGACGGGTGGCTAAAAACAGAACAGAACTTAAAAAGCAAAGTATTGTCCGTTGTAACGGAATCATTAGACCCGTTGTTTTCCAATACAAAACTAATGTCATAATGGATTAGAAAGGGACGCCCCAAGCCGAGCCGCGTCCAATAAAACTGGAGGTAAACTCAATTTACTAATAAAACTTCGAATTTTCAATGCTTTTCGGCATCGGTAACTTATTTAAGGGTTGGGTAATCGCCGTTGACCTTGGCCATACAAATGTGCGTAGCGCTCACGCCGCGCCGTGGTTCGGTTTCATAGGGAATATTTATTTTAAGTAACGAAAATACAAAAATTTGAGAAAAATCACAGATATAATTATAGATAATAAAATAGTCTGTTCATACAATAATAAAACATGAAAATATCTTAAGTAGTTTGAAAGTAATATCGTTTTTTATGCTTTGGGTAGACTTCCTGAATTTATTTCATAAAGTATTTTACTACAATACTTAAATATTCACATATAGAATTGATGTGTATGCGTTTTAGTTTAACATACATTTAAACTAGTTTGCATACTTGCATTATATGAAGGCGTAATAACATACTTAAAAGTCACTAAAATCATAAGTCAATAAAAAGCCTTAACGTTAACGTGTAACATTTTATGATTCAACTTTTCCAAGCTTGTTTTGATTAAATTTCAGAACAAACATTTTTATGAGCGCTCAGTATAAATAAGTATTAAAATGGCTGAAACGGCGGAATAAATTATGGAAAGCAAATAAGCCTTTCATTTTCAGCCCACCAAGGACTATTTATTTTATTGTATAATAAAATTTGGATACGTAAATCCATATGCAGAACTTATTAAAATAATATATTGCAGTATCAGACACGTTGTACAATGCATACAGTTTCCATTTCATGTGTTAATTACGCATGGGTTGACCAATAAATTGAATTCAGATATAAATTAATATTAAACGCCGAATGTTTATCAACCGCTAAAGGTTTTTTGAAACCGAATATATTTATATCAGCTATAGAAGAAACCTTTTCAATTTTTTTTTTCACCTTTAACGAAACAGAAAAAACAAAGGCGATATTTTCCTTTCTCGAAATCCAAGCAATCTGTTCGAAACACTTGAAAAGGGTTGAGAGTATTTCTTGTAATATTTAGATAGAATTTCGTATTCAATACTTCATCCACACTATCTCAGATTGCCTACTTTGCTATGTGACAATATAAATATTTCACGTTTGTTACAGGTTTTTCTTTCGGTATATGATCTTGTTTAGACAAAATCCTACAGCATTTTTAAAGTATAAATAAGAATACAATGTTAAGCACTGAATCTGGAACAATGGTTAGAAAAAATGTGGTAATTTCCTATCTCTAGGACGTCGGCGACAAGACGAGCATTTTTCATACTTGTTCAACTTACTTGATGTGGTACGGATTTAAGTTTCACTATAAAAATAATAAGCAACTACGACTCTATTGCCTGAAAATAAGCCGGAGAAAAGAACAAGAATATTCAAGTTTTCATCCAATTATATCAAATAGAAAAAAAACAGTTTTTTTTTTTTCAATTGTTGTTCATAATATCCGGTAAACGTGAACAGAACTTCAGTATCGTGAGTTTCGCAATAAATATGAGGAAAATATCGAAGGGAATGGTATTTTGGTGGAAACCTTATTGCAGGAAGTAAAAAAATATTTTTCGGTTTTTATTAAAGAAATACCCCGCGAACATGAGAAATCCATAATCGGTGTTGGTTAATGTATTTTTTTTTTATTTTATGAGAGGGGGAATGTACGGAATTGAGGGTATTCGATTGGAAAAAACGTGACTTTTATTTATAATCCAGGAAAAT
This sequence comes from Atethmia centrago, assembly GCA_905333075.3. NCBI lineage: Eukaryota > Metazoa > Arthropoda > Insecta > Lepidoptera > Noctuidae > Atethmia > Atethmia centrago. The sequence continues at coordinate 18,751,502 of HG995374.1, read as the reverse complement.
AAGACAAATTATCGGAAAATCTGCAAAAAGACTGAAGTTTTCTCACAGGGCTATATTCTTGGACAATAATAAATAGTTATAAATAGAAGAATGTCACACACCATCGTTTCCACACTTCTGCATTCATATAACAAGAAGCAAGTACTTTGACCCCGGCACCCAGCTAATGTTTGCAGTAATAATGATTTTCAAACAAACGAAACGGCTGACTTAGCACAGTCTCTGAAAGTGACATGTTAATATTACATGAGTTACATACAAGTTGTGTAAGATTATGAACCCTGAACGTACGTACTTATAAACTTATTGTTCTTGTCAAGTAGCTAAGTATTATAAACATTTCCTTTTTGCTTCTCCGTAATCTTAGGCACAATGAATCTCGTGAGACTTCCTACATACTTCACTGATTATCCACTGGCAATTATCAGATGCCCCTTTATCATTAATTTTAAACGAGTTAGGTAGTTACAGCAACGTTGTTTTCTTAATGATGGAATAATTGTTTAATTTAGAGCATAGGGCTTTCCAACCGTGATTATTTATTCGTCGGTCCCGGGGGTAGCTTAAACGCTAAAGACATTTGTAGTGACTTAGGTCAAGTAAAAACGATAACAATTTGTCACGAGTAAGGTAACGTCAACTAAACTAAAAGGTTTAGTGACCGTTGTATCTTTTTTATGAAAACGCAATAGTAATTGCATACCGATATTTCAAAGTTAAGACATAAGTACATTCAGAATCAGAATTCCTGTTTACCGCAATAATAAAATTATTGTTATTGCGGTAAACAGGAATTCTTGTTGCTTTTATATACTTACTAGTGGTCCGCCCCTGCTTCGCACGGTTGGCAGAAGTCAAGTTGTGAAAACCGTGTGAACCGTGCGTTCATTAATATTTCTTTGTTATATATAAGTTTAATATATTATACATAATTACGTTTACCCCTTCGGTAAAAAAAAAATCTCTAAATAATGGTGAAAACCGCATCAAAATCGGTTGCGCAATTTAGAATAAAACCGCTGTGTGACCGCGTTTTTTATTTTTATTCTTTAGAATAAAAAAAGTAGGAAGATAGCGAGTAGAATTTTGACAGACACGAAAAGCGACAGTAATTTATAATACGTATAGATTATACTTTGCTTACATGAGGCACTATTTTTCAGTTGAATATCAATTAATAAATGTATTAATGTATGGTGGTAATAATGTATGGTATATTAAAAAGAAAAGATGTAAATTGCAATAAATTCCCTTACAGGGCTTAAGAACGGACGGAAAGCGAGTTTTGCGCATCGTATGTATCCTTCTTTGAACATTTTATGGCGCTACTGATTGATGCCTTTCAGTATGTCGTACGTCTGTATACATACGGATTGCTTATATTATATAGGTACCGTAAATAAATGGATAGATTATGGTTATAAATGAAAGTAAAAATAAACATAAAACAACAAGGACTTCGTTAAATTTTTAGTTACAAACAATCACAATAATTTTTTTTGAAGAACGAAACATTTTCTCGGTTTCTTAATCTGTGGTAAGGGTACTATCGATACTTCCCGTAATAGATAATTAAAGAAAGCGTTTGGGTTTAAACTTAGTTTAATTTTAAAAATACAATAATATCACCTACCTTAATCTGTGTGCACCACATGCAAAAAAAAAAGAAATAGAACATTAAAAAAAGTTAAATACACGATTTGTAGGTACATAAAATCTTTTATATAGGAGTAAATACCTAACTTTTCAAGCAGGTACGTAATGTCTAGTTCATAAAACACTTAACAACTATAAATTTTCTATGACACCGTTCATTATAATTATGTATATGAACTCGTGCATCGCATTTAATGGCTCCAGTGTACTTCGTGAGGCTATAAAGTTAATTTTACGAGCCTACGTTTAATAAACAATTGGGCATCATTAAGCTATTAGACTACTTTTAACTTTGTAAACACGGTTTAATTGTGCAAGCTATTTTAGTCACTGCAGGATCGAACACCATGGTGGAATCTGATATCGACGTCGTGGAGTGAAAACCTAGTAAAGAATAATATAATAATAATTGTTTTTCTTTTTATTTACAAGCAATGCAATGCAAATGCAATTACAAGAAAAAACGTGCATAGCTCTAAGATGCTTATAATGCCTTCTATTGAGAAAAATGATAATAAGAAACTCCGAAAACGTCAATGGTGCCGATTCCCTTGTTCACAAACTAAACTAAATTTAAGTTCAGTGCATCTTTTTCTTTCTATTACTATAAGAAAAGGACAGAAGATACATTTTAGTTTAGTCCTGTCAAATTAATCAGCGGTTGACGTAAGTTGACGTAATTTTAGTAGGCAAGTTTTTAATCACGTCTAAACTTGTATAGAGTAGTGACAGGCGCTGATTAATCTGACAGGACTAAACTAAAATGTATCTTCTGTCCTTTTCTTATTGAAATAGAAAGAAAAAGATGCACTGAACTTAAATTTAGTTTAGTTTGTGAACAAGGGAATCGGCGCCAATGACTGCTATATTTTAGACAGTTTTTAACTTCCTCTGTAAAATAACGTTTATTGCACTCCCAAGGTTTTCACTGCACGGTGACGATGGGTCATACAAAATTAAAAGGTGTAATGAATTTTGAACTCACCGAACGTTAGCTAGGGTATGTCGTCGGCTCTTGAGGTATCTGCCGTGGTACTTCTGCAGCTCGCCGATGCTGCCCTGTTCGGCCTGCATCCTGCCGAGCGCTGGCTGCGGCGCCGGCGCAGCGTCCTCGCCGACCTGCCCGGGCGACGGCGACGCGCTGGCCGCACCCGAGCCACGCTTACGTGCTTTGTTAGACTTCCTAGCCGCCGCCGATATACATATCTTCACCGACGACGGACTCCCAAAACTTCGCTTCTTTCCCGAACTTCTCGATGACGTGTACGCAGTGTCAGTGCTACTACGTGTGCTCTTGTATGAAGGTGTGACCGTCAAATCTGTGGCGTCCTCGAGAGGCCAATCAGAATCGTCCTCCTCCTCGATCCCTGGCAGCGGCGACTGTTGACCGATTGGACGCGGTGAGCTTATTACAGGCTCTGGGGCGACTGCAAACAAGCAATAAAGGCTCTAAACAAACAGGTCGAGAAAAGTCGAAAGTATTAACTGTAGAGGTCTCAGCTACCTACTGCCGCACAAGGAAAATTTGCTAAAGACTTTCGCCTTCAAAATTAATTCAAAAGATTGGGCTGTTTCTAACTCCTTGATTGTTGAATTTCCCTAACTTGCCTACAATAACAGTTTGTAATAAGAAGACAACGAATGCCTCGAGTTATTTTGTAAATGAGAAACGGAACTTCTGAATATACATATATGAAGAGAATAAACATTGTATACTTTCAAATAAAACTGTTTTAGATTCTATAGCTAAGAATACAATGCTTATCAAAATTAACACGACTTAATTGACACTAAATAAAAAAGAGAACCTACTGAACATAGTAAAAGCTGTACTATCGATAATGAACAATCACTTTTCTCCAATATTAGTCATCAGTACATTCTAACAGGTATCTAAGAGTTATTAAACGCGTACCTACATTGAAATTATGTATTCATCGGGTGTCGTTTTACCTACGCCGAGGGGCTCTGTTCTAACGAGTAATTTCCACCTCCCTTGAGAAATTGAGTCCACGATTTGATCAGAATATGAAATAAGGATTTTTTTTCTTGCTTATCGATGATTTTATAATAAGGTTATCTAAAATAAAGAGACCAAGCATCAACCTGAATTATAAATTATAATATATAAAAATCAATAATGCTGGGAGAGAACTCAAGAGACGACGATCAACATCATTTATTACCTATGCAAATTTTGACTGGGAATGGAAAACATGCGCCCAGGCTCAATGTGGGAATTAGAACAGTAACAACATATATTATGCTATAGCCTGTCATTATTATTGATATATTTTGGAGGTAAATAAGTGAAAAGGACACTTATTTATATAAAATACATAACAAAAATTAAATCAAACACTACAAAATATACAATGGGTTGCTTTATCGCTTATAATCGCTTTTGCGGACATGATATTAATTCAGACTTGTTACAGTTGTAATGGCAAACATGTCATTTGGTTTATATAGGTTTTTATTTTTATTATTTTATTAATAGATATGTTATATAGACTCTTTTGTATTTTATGAATGTGAGAACGTTGTAGGCTTATTATTTATTTGGTTTATTTTTTGTTAAGTAACTGGTACTTCTTGACAGGCCTATACTGTCCTCCCATAGCGATTAATACTGTGTTAAAATATTGTAAAAGCCAATTATTGCCGGCTCTTCTCCATAGGAAACGACCAATTGGAACTGTGCATCTAGCTTCTGACGTTTCATAAGTGCCCATGTACATAGGTTTATGTGAAATAAAATATTTAGATTTTGTATCGGATACTGATGAGTCAATGGCTGCTTACAATAGCAAAATCTTACTTTCCCGTATTTTTTCCAATTTAACGCTAACAAAAGAGTTTTCATAGCTCAGGGCTAACACATCCTGCCGGGGTCGCGGGAAGATACTTATGGGTTACCGAGGCCCCCGCAACACAGGCAACGGAAGGAATACGGGTGGGTTTTAGTCAGTAAGAGTCTGACACACCCTCCCGCTCCACCCAGAGCGGGAGAAGTTATTTGATGATTTAAACCCAAAAAAAAGGGCTGACACATAATCTGGTTCTTTATCTTAAAAAAACGTTACTGTAAAAATCTTTCAAAGAGCCAGTTAGGCATTTCAAAAAGATTATCAAGGGTAAGAAAAACAATTTGTTTTCAGACTTCACAAAAGTATTACAACCAATATCAAAGGCCTATAGGTGTTTGTTAAGGTAACTTGTTATGGGGCTCAACGTATTTAGCGAATACGTCAGCTTGATAAGCCGGGTGTTGTTTACTCTGATGCGGTGTACGTAACATTCAGTCAAGTTAATCGGCCGAGAAATTAGAGAATGAGCGGAGTATTGCTGTGGCCAGTGATACAACGTTTAATTATTCACGACCAGGCCTTTGAGAACCGATTGACCAACAACCTGGTTAGTTTCAAGTTCAGTGGCAATATTTAAGACTTGAGTATCATAACAACTATATGTACTCTGGAATACTGAATATCGATTTCCGATAAAACATGAGGACGTCGTTTTTTGTGAAATATGAATGAACGACAAGATCCCGTAATTCTATAATAAGTTACACAGCATCGTAGTGAATGCTTTATTGGATTCTTTAGAGAGTCGAAATGAAGAAGCCAATATCATATTTTTAATCTCCAAAGCATTATCGGAACTTTGACCTACATTTTAAGCAAAATCAATATTAGGGGCCTGTGACACATACATAGTTGTGTGGATATGTATGTTTTTCTCTTAGTTTTACATTCGTACTTTGTGACATGAGACTCCAGTTAAGCACACCGAATATTAAACTCTGTCGATCGCTTTACCCACAAATGGGATTTTCCTATCACTGAATAGGTAGGTAGGTAGTTTCAAATTTAATCAATTCCACTTCTCCGGTTAACTACGAGTTAACGTTTAATAGCATTGCAGTAACGGGAGTTTAACCAGATTGTGTCAACCGACTAATATAATGGAGAATATTGGATTGAGAAACTAAACGTAACGCTGTAAAGGGTTGATTGTGATTAATGAGCTTTGCTGCGTAGAAACTTGTAGGCATCATAATGAAATAATGGCTATTACGATAATAGCCCAAGTCATTATATAGCTACGAACCCATTTATAAAGGGAGGTGGTAAAGGTCATTATTCTTTGTGAGTTTTTTTTTATCGAATAATTACGGACACCGGATTTAAATGCTTTATTCGTAAGCCATGAATACGGTTCTGTTCTAACGCTACCATTGTTCGCAGTGAGCGCAGTGGTGGCTCAATGGTCCCGACTTAATCAAGTCCTTTACTTTGTGTAAATAACTTCAACACCACTGCTCTCAAAACTGTGAAGGAAAACAACGGGAGGAAACCGGCATGTCCTAGAACCAAACAATTCGAAGACATGTGACATCTACCAACCCGCACTGGGCCCGCGTGGTAGATTGTAACAGCCCACAGCCTCTCGAAGAGAGGAGACCTGTGGCTCAGCAGTGGGAACATTATAGGCTGATTATGCTACCATTGTTCTAACTAAACGTTTGTTTACCTTTAAAAATGGATGCTAATTAAAAGCAAATCTACGTCATGTGTAAACAGCCACTACTGTTCTGGAACTAGACATAGATACATTATATAACGTGACTTTTAGCGGTGAAAACACGGCTTAATTTAAAATCAACAAAAGGGGGTTGCGGCGGCGTCTGCCATCGATCCGCCTCCCGCCAATATTTGTGTAGCTAAATGCGACCACTCCCGCCCATCATAATGTTAACTTGCATAGCCCCGTAGCTCCATAGCCTTGTAACCCGTAGCTTATAGCATCGTAGCACCGTGCAACATAAGGATCGCTCACAATGTAAACTCTATTTAATTGACTATAAAACTAGTAAACTAATTGGTAGGCGTGAAGTGTGAGTGTAAACACTCACTTCAGGGAACTACGGGGTCAAATTATTTTAATTAGTTCCGCAAGTTTGCTTTGAATATGTCTCTAAATATAAACTTGTTTCGCAATATTCTACAATGTGGAGACGACAATAAATGAGAACATTGGTATTGCATAGGAGTATTATGAAACTATTACTTAAGGGTCGGATAATCGCCGTCGAACTTGGCCATACAAATGTGCGTCGCGCTCACCGCCGCGCAGCCGTTCGGTTTCATAGGGAATATTTATTTTTAGTAACGAAAATATCAATATTTTAAAAATATCACAGATAGAATTATAGATAATAAAATAATCTGTTCATACAAAAAAAAAAACAAGAAAATATCTTAAGTAGTTAGAAAGTAATATCGTTTTTTATGCTTTGGGTAGACATTACTTCCTGAATTTATTTCATAAAATATTTCACTACAATAGGTACTTAAATATTCACATCTAGAATTGATGTGCACGCATGTTAGTTTAACATATATTTTTTGCATAACTTTGCATTATATGAAGGCGTAATAACAGATTTAAACGTCACTAAAACCATATATCTGCGCCTTAAAGCGTAAGAACCGTAATCGGAGGAGCTCGTGGCTAAGTAATAACAGCCGCGTGGGTCGATCCATCAAGTTAGGCTACGCTTGCCGAGGTTGGTCCGTAGATGGGTGACCATCTTTACATACTGAGACTCCTCCGTGGCTTGAAAAGCACGTTAAGCCGTTGGTCCCGGCTGTTATTTGTAGATCTTTGGCAGTCGTTATGGCTCGTCAGAAGCCCGATAGTCAGACAACCAGTCTTACCAATGGGTATCGTATTACCCAGTTACTGGGTTGTGGAGTTCAGATAGGCAGTCGCTCCATGTAAAATACTAGAAGCCGACCCCAACATGGTTGTGGAAAGGCTGAGCAGATTTTTTTGTTTAAACCGTAACATCGAAATGAAAATATCGTATAAACGAACAAACCAAACCAATAATAATAAATAATTACTCACTGTATGTACTCGATAGACCGAACGATAATTAAGTTTATTACTTAAGATATTTTGTAAAGTTTCTCATATAATTTACGTGAACTATGTATGTCCTTTTGAGAAATAAATATCTTTAAACCGATAAATCATAACATCGAAATAAAAAATAATAAAATAATAATAAAATGTAATATCGAAACAAAAAAAATCATATAAAATGTAACATCGAAATAAAAAACTGATTTTTTAAACAAACTAAATAGTACTGATGGGCCATTTATAGGTTTTGCCAATCTTTGACTAGCTATAGTGACTAAAGTATTGGATATCATAATCAGCTTATAATGTTCCCACTGCTGGGACACAGGCCTCCTCTCGGTGAGAGGGAGTGGGCCGTAATCCACCACGCGGGCCCAGTGCGTGTTGGTAGTATTGGATAAATTTGACAGATATTTTGTAAGTAAGCAGACTGGGAAGGTCATAAGATATATTTTATGGTGGTAATAGCTGCGCCCCGCGGTTTCACCCGCATGAACCTCGACCCCGTGGGAATATCGCGATAAAAAATGTATCCAGGTCATGAACCCATGTGCCAAATTCCATCCAAATCCGTTCAGCCGTTTTAGCGTGAAAGCGTAACAAACAAACTCACTTTCGCATTTATAATATTAAAGTAAGTCTATTAGTTAGGATTGTCGTCTCCACTTTGTATAATAATAGACGGTGAATAAATAATTCACAAGCTAATTGCCTGAATTGATGGTATTTACGTTAGTTTCAATAAATCAATAGCCTACATTTTCCAAGTGAGTGAAGCAACGCTTTAAACGATTTCAAATTTTACTACGGAGAAATGAATTCCAGTCCAGTGCTCATAAAACCGAAATAGAACCCTTCAGAGAGTGAAATCCGATCAAAGTAAATTAAATCAGTTGCCTTAAAGACATCATTAATTTACTAATACTAATTTTAAAAAAAATATAGCGCTCCAGACCAAATTTCAGCCATGGCGGCTAATCTCAGCGGAGGCCAGCCTTCCGCGCCTGTGATATATTGCACAAGTGTGTGCGTAGGTGCACTCTCTCTTCCCTCACCCTCATAGTCCGATGGGACGGCAATCCGACACGACCGGAGAGAAACCAGGCGCAGGGCCCACGGCTTAGCGTGCTTTCCGAAGCACGAGGGTTTCAAACCGCCAACATCCAATCTTCGGGCTGTTACAAAGCAATTCCTAATGGAAAAACCGGGATACAAACCAAGTCACCAAGGCACCTGGCAACACAGGCAACGGAAGGAATACGGGTGGGTTTTAGTCAGTAAGAGTCTGACACACCCTCCCGCTCCGCCCAGATCGGGAGAAGTTATTTGATGATTTCCCACTCGAAAAAAAAAAGGACCCCACGCTCAGCAGTCGCGCTTGCGACCACGATACCAACGGGGCAGTCAAAATATACCTATACTACAACGCCTTGTTTCCCCGAAGTGTGAGGCAGAGCTGTACCCATAGTAGGTACACCCACATTTCATCAGTTATGTTTAAGTCCATACGCCATCAACCGGGCATAAATCCAGACTCCGGACTGCTACTGAGAAATTCCTAATGGAAAAACCTAATAACACTTTGCTCGACCTGAGAATCGAACCCAGGACCACGCTCAGCAGTCGCGCTTGTGACCACAAGGCCAACGGGGACCAACGGGCTAATACTAATGACATTATAATACCATGTAAAGTATTAAGTCCTATGTGTTCATTGTGTTATCAAGTTTTAGGGCGCAGCTGAAACACCCAAGACCTTTTTGTTCTCAGTTAATTACTGAGTAACCTTTAACTTGGGCGAGTAATGTAATGTCGTTTAACAAACTTCGACACTCGATTCCTTTGCCAACAAGTCGAGCAAAACGAACTTTAGATTTATAACTATTGGTTCCAGGAATACTTTTAACGTGAATTGAAATTGCACTGCGTTTTCTTTGTACCTTTCACTCTATTTACCGCCAATAAAGGAAATGAAAATCCATTGATGAATCGTTGTTCAGAATAAATAAACTTCCTTCGCGATTTTGTGCAATAAAAGGAAGCAGTCTTTTGTGTGAGCTTTAAGTTATTGTTGTCCCTTCAGTGATGGATTGATAATGTTCTTACTTTAAGAGCATATTTTAAAATTATTACACATTATCGTGACTGGGGATCACCTGAAGGCAAAACCTCTTTTATTAAAAGAGTAGGTTTAACATTTTGCGATCAAACAAAATCCAGAGTAAGCCAAGAGTGATGGCCGGTGAAGGCCGTTGGATGCGGGAAGCACAAACCGGTCGAAGTGGCGGTGCTTCGTGGAGGCATTTGTCCAACAGTGGACGTCTTTCGGCTGAAATAATGATTATGATGAAGCCAAGAATCCGAATGCGAATTGACTTATACGAGATAAGTTCGTGTAACAGAATGTTTGCAACAGTTCGTCCCAAGGGCTTGTCCCTACAAGGTTTGATTCCCTGTAAAATGTTCACAGAAGAACTCATTTACTATAACTTTATAATTAAGTTTGTTATACCAATCGTGATTGAGTCAATATTTTGATTACTATATAGTTAGACTCGTGAAAACTTGCTAAAACTTCATTTACTGTACCTAATTTGCAATTACTAATTAGTTACTATCAACTCTATATTAATCTTAATTTCTACATTTATGTTTGTATTTTTTATGGTGTTTATAAACTCAGATAGATACAAAGAGTAATCTATTCTATTCTATTTTCAGGCGTTCAAATTTGGTTTAAGTTAGAATTCTCAGTTATAGCGCGGAGTCTGGATGTGTGCATATACAGGTTGAAATTGAAAACTTGCGACAAACTGAAATGGGACATTGTATACATCATTATTAACAACTTTTACTAAGGGACCAAAGCTGTAATCCCAAAAAAAAAATCTGCTTTTCCTACATTTTGATGAGGTATTGCGAACATAAATGTAGGGGACAGCAGTTTTTTTTTTTGGGATTGTAGCTTTGGTCCCTTAGTAAAAGTTGTTCATAATGATGAGTACAATCTCCCATTTCGATTTGTCGCATGTTTTCAATGTCACCCTGTATATAAAACCAAATGCTCGCCCGATTACATGGTACTTAAAAATTACTGGTAATATGTGGGTGTTCTATACATCTCTGCTTATCCCTTAGGACAATACATGCGTGAAGTAATGTAAAAACCCAAATGTTAGACTATTAAAATACATAGCTAAATCGTATGCAGCATTTCGTTTCATACTTTTCTTTCACTTATTGCGCTGAACGAAACTTATAAATAATTCAATAAATCACACAAGTGGGTTTGTAAGCAATATTGCGTCTCTGCAAAATAACATAAATACATTTATGTCATTTGCGATGTTGCAAAATTATTTAAATAATCTTAGCCGTTCATAAAATCAATTTGAATGTCAATAGATAATTGTTCAACTATATATAATCGAAGTAAGTAATGGTGTTGCAGCGCACTTTAAAAAGTACACAATTTACCTTTATAAATATTAATAGTGACATTAACTTACAATGCTGAACAGGTAATGATGACTATTATATTCCATAACTGCCTAGCTTCCTATTGTAGAGAATCGTCAAATCAATGCAGCAATCTAGATGTTATTGCTTTTGGTTTGATATTTAGATCTAAACTGTAAACAAACAGATTTTGTTTTGTTACTTTACGATAATGGGCCTTATACTATCCGTAGTGAAGCCTACTTTAAATCTGTGAAATCCATCACACGATGAGACCTCTTTTGCCTAAACCTTTCCTCATGGAACTAAATTCTTAATATACGATATAGGATATTTCTGAATAATACGGGTATTCTACCGTCCCGGTAGCCCAATTGCATATGCTTGAGTTTGTCAAAATAGAGCCAGGGTGGCCGTTCCCGGGTATATTGGGGACATTGGGCACTTTGCTAGCTTTCCAAATATTCCTACTTTGGAGATTCCTTCACACTTTTTGTGCGTTCTTACTGTAATGTCGATTTGCTCCCGCATGCGGGCCAATACCGCATGCGAGAGCACATAACGGGTAACATATTTATGTGTGCTTAGCACTGGGCGGGACTAATCCGTATAATTGATGAAATCCGCATGACAGTAAAACGCTCTTAATTGCAATTTAAAAAAAAAACCAAACGTAATAGCCCAATATTCCCGGGATCGACACATCACTGGTCAGTAAAATATATAAAAGAAGACTTACCATAATCATCGTGTAACAGTTGCGGGCTGCCGTCCCGCAACGCATAGTCGGCCTCGTCGACGGGCGCCGCCGCGCGCGCCCCGCACCAGGGCACGCAGCAACGGAACACCCCGCCTCCCACCACCGTGACGCCGTGCGCGCCCCCACCACACTAACACTAACACCACACACACATGCGCACACACACCTTATCACCATACGTCACTGCACTGTATTATTGCCCGACACGTCACTAGACTCACTAATAATCAACCCCCTTATCTTCTACGTTTTGGCACTTTTTATAATAAGAATAAGAATTTGTTAGAAAGATCTAGTTCAGTCTTCAAAGTTGGCTTAGAAGTTAAGATAAGTTAAGGTATCGATATGTCAGTCGACTTATATGAACGCTTATTATCGGGGCTCTCATGAGGAAAACTTTGACAGACGGAAGGGAAGGGCGAAGGGATAACAAATACTTATGTCCAGTAATTGTGTTCGCGTGCTGTCTTTTACATCGGATTTATCATCTCGGCATCATCGTAAAGTTTCTTACGTATATAAATATGATAAATTCACTTTAACCCATTGCTGTGTTATTTATTATAATTTCCTACAAGAAACACAAACAATTATGTATTACATTGAAACATTGAATCACATACTATTGAATCACTCACATCCCTAGATCCAGACGTACGGATGAACGTATCGAATAAAATTTAAATAAATTTGTCAATGCACACATTAGATCATCAGCTACATTCTACAATGTTCAAATCATACATACAGTCATGTTGAAATTTCATGGCGATGGGATGAAAACGTATAGCAAAGTATCGTTGTGCTGTATGTCCGTATTGGACGAATGCCAAGCAAAGTCGCCGAGTTCTTCATAGGCTATCACTTTGAGCATACCTAATTCACCTCCAGTCGTATTGAAATATTAAAATGAGCAATAAGATACCGTCTGTTCAGCGACACGAAATAAACAGCTGGGCTCTAATATATATCGTGCTTTTGCCCAGAAAGAAGGTCCTAACTTTATTATCATGAATGTGTACGAGTAACAACTTGGACTAAACTTGAATTAAATAAAAAGGAAAAGGACATTATGACGAACCCCCGAAAATCTGATGCCACAACATAATGTAAGTTTGAGTCAGAGTTATCTCGTAAACCACTAAACCGATGTTGACGGGATGATGTGGCCGAAATCATGATAAAAAGTTTTAATTTTAGATTAGTTTGCTTATGGCTAAGTAATAACAGCTGCACGGGTCGATCGATCAGGTTACGCTACCCTTGCCGCGGTTGGTCCGTGGATGAGTGATGTTTACATACCAAGACCCCACCGCGCCTCTGAAAGCACGTTAAGCCGTTGGTCCCGGCTGTTATTCGTGGATCTTTGACAGTTGTTACGGGTCGTCAGAAACCCGAAAGTTTGACAACCAGTCTTACCAATGGGTATCGTGTTACCCGGTAACTGGGTTGTGGAGGTCAGACAGGCAGTTGCTCCATGTAAAATACTAGTATACTGCTGCATCCGACTAGACTAAAAGCCGACCCCAACATAGTTGGGACAAGGCTAGGGATGATTTTAGATTAGTTTAATGATACAACTTTCCTCCACTCGCAGAGTAGAAAGTACAAAATAAGCCGAATAATAAGAATAATAAATTCGGCCGCGTGAAGAAACTGTCTCGAATTCGACAAACGGAGTGTGAAAGAAAGACAAATGAAATCGTACTTTAAACCTTTCAATAGACACAATCAAATAATTTCACATGTGAGATCTCGAGAATCAGTAGGTAGGCTGGATATAATGTCGTTAGTTACTATCCCACGTCTCCCTGAATATGGGAGAAAATTCACTTTGGGCCTAGCTGGTTCTTCCAAAAGATTATTTTATTCATTCAAAGGCCCAAGTTGGGTAAATCAATTCGTATGTTTGAAGAACATTTCCCAGCGATTGAATTCGGACTGTTTTATGCTAAAGAAAAAAAAACGTAAACGTTAAAACACACGAAACAAATACAAAAATAATATAAAAATTCTTTGTTTCTTTCTTTACTTTCACAGAGGAATACTGTGACTTAATGTGACTTTTACCTATTTCAGTTGTCCCTATGACGTTTTAAATTAATTCATTAAGAAATGCAACCTAGTCCTAATAATTCAAATATTTCACTTAGGTAAGTCAAACGATTTTCGTTTTCTCCATGTTGTGATTATGATCAATTTAATTTTCATTAATTATCGTGACGTAGCTAAAGTGGTTAAACCAGGATAATACTTTCCGTATGCATTACATATATATATTATCAGCATTTGCAATAACAACTGGCTAGATCATAATTACATTTTTCAAATTACAAGAGATTTATGTGTTATTGATTTGAAATACATTCGAGCTCGGTGGTTTTGTATGAAATATGTAAATATTATATCAATTTCACCAGTAACAACAGCACAAATAGGTAAATAAGAAAACTAGGAAAATATCTCTTAAGCTGAATAGTTCTTCGGTATCTTCACTTCAATGAAAATGTAATGGCTGGAAATAAACATAAACTAAATTATCCCTTCTTCCAAAAATACCAAAAGAATTGTGTAGGATTTGAAGGTTTATTTGCGATTCATTATAAAAAATAAAGACTGATAAATTTGTATTAAATCCAAATCCACATAATAAACTCTGAATTAATTAGGACAGAGATTTGAAAAACAAGGAAAGTTGGTCAAATTATGTATTTACATTTTTATATCATATCGTTTTATGCAATTCCACATATGACTACGCCTTATATGGGTAAGTAAAAAACCAGTATTACCTTCTGTTGAATTATGTGAGCCTCAGATTAATATAGGTTTTTTGAATTCGCTCAGCACGTTAATTAATTCCTATCAATCAATTCCCGAAACGAGGTTATTATCATAATGGGTTCCGGTATAATACGCTCAATAAATACCGATTTAATTTGTATGCAATCATTGTTGACTCCCCTCTCCCCAGTTTTTGAGGGACATAATAAACAAATTACTTACATGAAAATGGAGTTAACCAAAATATAGGTATTGTGTAAAATAGTCCCTTTTCTAGCTTAAGAATAAAGAAAAGAAAAAAACATTACCCTATTTCAAGAATTTAAGCACGTCGTTGTAAGTAAACGAATGAAAAAGATTTTTTTTAATATTCTTTTCTGGAAACCACTAAACCTTTGAACGTGACGGTAAAGTATTCAGCTAAATTTGAGCATCGCGTCGGTCTAAAGTCTAGACAAACACGTAAATTTCAATTCAATAGTAGGCACCTACCATTTTATTCAACGTTAAAGACTTTCGCCTCTCTACATTTCTACAAAGCTTTTTTTTTTAATCAAAAATCGATAATAATGGCTGTGACCTTTATTAACGGTATATTCATTAATTTCATTAGAATGAATGAAACAACAGAAAAGGCTAATAATAAAATTTAATGTAATGTTATTGGGGATTTTTAAAAGCAATATATTTTAATGGTAATATCGTCGGCCAAGGTCGGTGTACATAGAAATGATCCATCAGAACATTGTGACGATGCCAAATAACACGTCGTAGTACTTCCTAGTTGCTATTGTCAGACGACACATTGATCAGAGACATTTTCATTTATTCAATGATATTATTATGACCTGTATAAGGAATTGCCGGCCCAATAGCGATCGGCACAAACAATTACCACTCGTTGAGCGGTCGCTGGTTTCAATTGTGTGGCTATTCCCTACGTCATCTGTGACTGGCTGAGACGCGATGTTCGCTCTTCGTTGTTCAATCGCTAAATTTGCTTTCAAGATTTATACGATGCTAATTAGATGCCTCATACCATTCATTAGAACTTCGTTACGACGCTGCCTCGTGTAAACACAATTTCAATGTACGCGAGTGAACTTGCAAGCCACGGATTTAGAAAAACAAAACTTGGCAGAAATCCTGGAACTTTTATACGATAAAACGTAACGCTTTAAATGCATTTGTTAAATTGAATTACTGTTATCGCAGCAGCCGCTAAAATACCTTTTATTTGTATTTACATCGTCATACGTACAATCTAATTACTGCGTTAACATTATCACGGTCTAATCTCATTATCAGCCGTAGTTAAAAAGTCAGTTGTTTTCCTGCTATTACCATAAAACTCTTGTAAAACTACTCAATGAACGGGACTTTTAATATCTTTAAAGTTTATGTAAAAATCGTTTTCCATGAATGATACTTAAACGATGAAAAGTATGACATCTAGTATTGATTAGTGGCATGACGTTATTATATTTGACATACGTTCAGCATTAGGGCCAATTAGTTACATTTTAATGTTAAAACAAACAAAATAACCACGAAACGTGTAGTTACCTACACGTAGCACGACATTTGCCTAAAAATACATCAAGCAACCACGGTGTAAGAAAGAGTTGATGACAGGAAGCGATAAAAATAATATATTTCGAGATTATGATAAGACGTAGATCATGGCTACGTCTCCAATAATTTACCTACTTTCTTAAATTACCAAGATTAATTACCTTAACGATAGCTCCAGCAAGTGTGCAGATGTCATAAAATATGTTTGCATGCTTATAGCTGCTTGAGATAGTTGTATATTAAACATTATCTAAATTCAGAATCGGAATGTTCATGAATTTTCCAGGGGCGTCACTATATTTTATTTTGTTCAGGAAAGTGTCGTTTTAAATATTATTTCGCCATGGACCAACAAACATGCAACAAGTTGTTCACAAAATCAATATCTTCAATGTGCCTTATGAAAACCTCGTTTTTTAGCTTGTGTCTGAGTTTAGGAGAGCCCATCACAATTGTGTCTTTACCAGTGTGCTTACCGCTTTTATGTTTATTACTGAAAGAGTTAAAACATTGTGATTGATATTTTAACGAAAGACAGGTACTTATTAGATAACCTTTACCAAAGATGTTGTAGATAACTAGTTTTTTACCGCGATCATATTACAGAATTGACGTTATTCATAAAAACGTTGCGTGTTCCAAAGAACCTTGACACTTTAACGGAATTATATTTTACACATTAGAGTACTCGTAAGCAACGCAGCGCAAAGCGCTAATGCATGTTTTTTACTGCGTGATATTCGGATTAAACTGTTATCTTTTATGTGTCGTAGCTCGTTACAATAATCGCGACGAGTGAATATAATATATTCCTAACCCTAAAAAGGGATACGGGTCTCGTGAGTGTTCCAATAGCATACCAAAATCGCGTGCGGTTTCCACCTCTTCAGATAATGAAAACTAAATCAAGAGCGGATTAAATTTGTCACTGATGAGCCGTATATTCAAAATATACAAACATGAAACAATGCCCCAGTGGCACACTGCACTGTTAGAGAAGACACTGTACGCGGGAGAAGGGCCGCGGGGCACGGGCAGCCGGGCTGGCTGGCTGGCTGGCTGAACGAGCGACCTGGTGCTCAGCAGTGCATCTCACATCGGCCACATTCGCGGCGAGGCGAGCGCGAGGCGTCGGCGGCGGAGCGGCCCCGAGCGTCGCGACGGCCGGCAGACCGCGACTGGAGCGTCACTGCGCGTCGCAGCCTAGGGCGCCGAGCGAGCAGGACGAACATACTGCTGGCTCGCGCGCTCAAACCACGATTCTAGCCCTTGAACCTTCTCTCTTAATTCCTATTTACCTTGTTCACGCCGCGCCTCTTATGTTTTTGTGCGACCGCAAAAGGGTTTTCACCCCGCGAGGTGATCCCGTGAACGTTACGTAGACGTTAGAGATAGAGATGCTGCGTGGCCTTTCCTATGCTACGGGTCGTTTCGATGTTATGTCACTATTGAACGTGCTTGTGCCTTGTTGTTTGGCCGTGAACGTATTTTAGCCGTGCACTCATTTGGACCATTATGATTTATAGCTCCTGAGGGACATTTGTGACGCACTGCACAGACTATCCATTTCATTTGTAACATTCTGAATAGTCTTTAATTTAAATCCTAACCTATGTAAACGATCAAGTTTAAATAAAAAATCATGTTTGAGAGAAAATGTGAGATGGATTTAGCCATCGATATCTATAGAGATTCTAAAATCTAGGTTAAGTTACAGAATATCGATTATTGTACATGTGTCTGCAAGACTCAGTTGAAAATATAATACTCTTTAATATGTACACCTTAAAACTTACAGATTTAAATGTAGAAATTTTACATAGGGTGACACACTGGGCGGTCTTATCGCTAAAAGCGATATTTTAAAGACAACCTATGGATGGATTAGGGGGAAAGAAGAGACAATACTGCAGATAGTCCCTGGTGTACAATTTACATATATATAATAAATACATACATACATAAATAAAACATATTAAACTTATCTATATAATATATTCAATACCTATTTTCCATACCTTTTTTATTTTTTTTTCTTTGATCATCTTTTTGTACTTTGCAATAAATGTGGAAGCTTGTAATTAGCAATTGTCAGTTGTTACTATTTTTGTTACCATTTACGTATATTACGAGTAGTCTGTAAGCTCTCTTTAAAATTTTAAAAAGAAGTAAATAAATAATAATCATGATAGTGCAAAAAAAAAAATATGTTAAAGGAGAGAGATAGTATTTTAAACTACACTCAAATCAATTCGAATCAAAAGTCATGAATATGACTTTTGATTTGAATTGATTTGGCGGAAACTAGGCTGAGAATCAGAAGTTTTCGAACGTCAATAAGACAGTCCCCAAAACGCACACCCTTCACCACTTCCTAGTGCTTTAGCTAGGAAGAAGTGGCGCAACGAACTCCCCAGCACAACTGTCTGTTCAGTTAGAAAAAAAAATGGATTCTACTGCACTTTAATCTCCCATACAAGGCAGGAAAAATACGGACTCCATAAAAACTGCTGCCTACCTTATAATTATCATTGGTTTATCTCACAATTTCATTAGGAATTACTTAGCGCTCCCTCGTCTCACTTTCATCGTTATATGAATTAAACCCTGTCACTACAGGGTACCGTTCTAATAAAGCGCGAAGACATAATAATGAAAATTGAATTGTATTAATATTGGCAAGGAATTACACCCAGTTTCGGCTTTCATAGAATTTTCATTTCATTATTTTGTTGCCATGAATTTCTTGGTTCATTGAAAACGATTTCAAATGTATTTTCAGTGCTTTGCTCATTGATTCAAGTAATGCATTCTTGCATCGAGACGTCTTAGGATTTGTACACCCAAATAAAAATTAAGATCACACCTGCATTCCCCGCAGCAGAGGTATGTAGTGACACCTGAATTTTGCTCATTCTAACAAAGCGCGAAGTCGTAATCATGAACATTTTATTGTATTTATATTGGCAAGGAAAAACACCCAGTTTCAGCTTTCATAGAATTTTCATTTTATTATTTTGTCGACATGAATCTCTTGGTTCATTAAAAACGTATTTAAATGTATTTTCAGTGAAAATCTTGAACTGAACACGAAGATAATATAATTTGCCTAAAATTGGGCTAAGTGCGTGAGCGTAAACTCCGATTGAATTCCTTGGACCGTATAATTATGTATGATTATCTCGAATATCAAAGCGTGTAGTAATCGATCACATAAGCCTGTCGTATCTCGTATCATTGAACAGGGACTCAAGATAAGTGTAACCTATTTGATCTAAAGTCCCAATTTTCTGCAAATGTATTAAAACCGCCTGCTCTGACCTCTATCAAATATGTATGAAGGCAGCCGCAATATACGCCAAACGGCAATATCTTTTTACTTCGGATGTTCTAGCAAAAACAATAAACAATCGGGGATCCCAGCGAATCGAACTAATCGACTTTGCGAGACTCTTCAAAAGGAAGAGACAAGAACAAACTTCAATGCATAAAACGCGTTGCTAAGATTGCTTTTAGAGATTTTACAGCAGACAACGCCGTCGGCTCTTATACGGCTTCCAGTAAACTTGCCTGAATAGTGGATGAGATTGATCCTGTAATCTTGCGACTATGAAAATGTTTGTATTTCTCGGAAAATGTAAATAGAAAATCGAATTTTCGACGTCACCTAGACGTTGACGTTTGCGTCTTCTTTGGAAGTTTGTTGTTTAAGTAGCATTTATATTTGTATAGATATTCATCATATCATTTGATGCGTAACAAAAATAAACTCCTCTCAAGATTTTAAGTTAAATGAATTTTAAACTTTATTTAACCCACTTCAGCTACAGTTCGTAGCGGTGCTACGAAAGGCGAAAGCTTTCATCACCATATCAAAAAATTACTTTATTTTTTTCATACAAAATGTTAAAGACTCGTAAAACGTATGTAAATGTGAATGTTCATGTTTCGTGTACTAATTCACACTCGGCGCGTGTAGAGCAATGATGGCCCCGCATTGTGCGCGCACCATCTAAACAGGGCAATCATCCTTAGTGATGAGCTATAGCGAGATTATTATCGAGATATACCATTTTATCGATTGCTTAACCCGAATTTTGACAAGTTGATGCTGGAGTTTTTCGTTTAAATGCATGAAGTTGGGCTTAAAAATATTTGCCGTTTGGTAATTTTAATACTAATATTAATTACAATCAAACTTAAAATACATCTTTGGAAATGTCTGTTATCTAAATCTTAACTCAATTAAGACGCTGACAACACCTAAACCGCAGTCACTGTCAGATTGCATAGAAAAGAAAGAGAAGCGCGATGCCACAACGCTTGTAACTTATTGCAAAATATGAAGCAATTATCTAGTTACTCAAAATTGAGTTGAGTAATCGAAAATAAATAACAACAAAGTTCTGCATTCAATTATGATGTTCTTGTTATTAATTAAATACGTAACGTATGTTGATATTTAATACAGATATTTTGGATTAGAAGTCAAGGTAAGAGGTTAGTTTAACGTTAGTTTGTATCGAGATGTTTTTTTCAAAACGTGTTTTGGTAACAACCAAGTTCTGGGAAATATGTTCAAAATTAACATATATTTGTTCCGCTACCCAAACACAAACTATACAGATTTGGCAATTTTTTTTCTTAAGAGAAGCCTATTTTGGTCTATTGGGTCTTGTCAGCGCCTTAAACCATAATTATGAAATTGAAAGTCGACTTGAGCTAGTCGATCATCCTAAGATTACTCTCGAGGGCCAGAACATTATCATGCCGGATTTCCTCTAAAGTAGGTATATATTTACTAGCATGTGTTGTACTTGTAATTTTCCGAGCAGTCTCGGCAACTAATTGACCTCCCGTGACATCCTGTGGGTGTCGTATGAGAAGGCAAATTGTGCCAGGAAGACTGCCAGTTATATCTAGGTAGCAGTGGAGCTATACAAATCGAGGTTTGCCTAGATTCTCATTACATTAGAGTACACATTATAGTTATAATATAATGTGTACTCTAGTGTAACGAGAATCCGTTTCGCGTGGTCGTAAAGAATCCTTTTCACACACGTAGGTCACATATAGATTTTGTGTGACGAACCTGCTCTACTCAAACTTCTTTCTCCTGTCCCTTAGGATAGTGTCAAAAGGAAGGCCAGCGCGGTCGATGTTTCAAGTATGATGAGTACCACATTTTCCCGTTTGTTATTTTGAGTTTATATATCGTGGTCAGCGGACTGTAATCATGATAACAATAGATAATCCATCTGTTTAGGGAAATATACATAATATTATAACAACACCATCATATCGGTCTATACACGTGTAGGTACCTATAGTTTATGAGGCAGACTCACTCTCAGCGGGGATATTTACAGATTGATAATAATTATAATTAACGTAAGGATAATAAAGTTCACTCGACACACGATTAAATTATTTATAATTTAAGGCAATACGCAATTTTAGTTTAACTGGCTGAGTTTATGGCACGCCACTGTTATTTCGTTTTACTGCCATTTGAAACGCAAAGGTAAGAAAACTTGCCCATAAACGAGATATGAGTCATATTCCTTAAAATATCTGAAACGACATTATTTTATTGGGCCAGGATAAAATAAAAAAACATAAGAAGAAGACGAATTACCGTTAATATTATTTTCATATATAGAACGAGATAAAATCACTCAGATAATACACAAGAGAAAAGTTCAGGCGAATGACCCCAGTGATTGATAAAATCTGGCTGTCACCCCAACAAAAAGTTTTCGTAGGTCCGGCAAATTACAAATCACAAATGCGCATCACTAGTCCCCGTATTGTCAATTTGCCCGCCAAATCGATCACTATTTATAACTGAGATCGAACACGGCCGAACTACGCTCTTTTTACGAGATGAATGATATGTAGGCAAAGGTAATTTAGTATTATTAGTCCGTAGATACGCTATTATGATTCATGGAATAATAAATCAAAGAGTAGATTCATATTGACGTGAATGTGGTATGTGTAGTGTAGGATTGTAGACCTATGTTTACTGGTAATAAGGCTGAAAGCAGCCACATTTACGCGGTCTTTCAGTTTCATTTAGACGGTATAATTACTCGATGAAAAATGTTTTGTAGATGTTCATGTTTACGTGGTTTTGGCGTTACGTTAGAGAAGTTTTCAAATACGTTTTTATGAAGTTGCGTTAGTTCCTGTTTTGAAATTGACTTCTGGGGGGTAACCATCACCTCTTATAGCAGTATTATTTCAATATTACTTTAGCGTGAGAAAGAGATGGAGCTATAAGTCCTGTATAGCTACATCACTTTCCCACTGTGAAGTAATATTATAATAATACTGCTTTAAGAGGTGATGGTTACCCGCCCAGGGTAAGTATGACAATGTGCGCTAAATATACTTTCAAATTATTGGTATTTTGGTCACACTCCTGTTGACGAATTTATCATCCAAATCCTATTTGTTTATAAGCAAGCGTTAAAAGCGTTCACTCAAAGGTAAATAAAGGAGGTATCCATTACACCGACAAAACCAAATCTGTTTACCTACATCTGTTCGTGTTTTCGCTCCTGTGATTAATGAATATCCAAATAATATCATCAAAGCACATTATGGCGACGATATGGAAATAGGCCGATCCGATTAATACTTTATAAATAACACGCCTGACTGGAAAATCACTTTGTTTTGTACCTGGAAAAGTGAACGGCCGATTTATATCTCCGTGTATTTTAAACTTTTGTTTGTGAGATTCGAAACAACAATTGTGTTTTGTTTTATAGGGAAAATGCTGCAGTTCGAATGTGAAGGTTTTTGATAAACCGCTCTCATGCTTGGTTGCAAAAATGTTTCTATTGTAAACTTTCAGGTGTCGTGTTTTGCATGCAAAACCAGAAGCAAACAAGCGGTGAATGAAGGATAGTACCAATTTCCTAGAAATCTCAACTTTTCTATATTATTCAAGTCTGCCTATAGTACAGCCAAACAAGCTATTTGGTATAGATACAGGCAAAAGTATTAATGTTTGAACATAAAGTGTTAAAAAATGAACACTTTTAATAAAATAAAAAAATAAATAATGTGAGCGAATTAACGTTTTACGCTTGTGGCAAACTTAAAAGAGTGATGTAAAATAATTGACTGCTGAGCACAGCAACGACATTGCAGTTTCTAGTTAGCGGTCTGTATATCACATAGCTTGTTCGACTGTACATATTATATTCATGTCTGTTTACCTAAGAACAAACAAGCTAAGTCATAACAACGCTCTCAAAGGAAGAAAAGCAAAATATACTTATATGTTTTGTGTCCATATTAAAACACAAAATATATTTTTATATAATGTTTATAGATATAATATGCAGCTTTAAGGCTCCCGCAGACAGCCGCGACGCGACAGCGCTACGTGAAACTAGTAGCACAATTTATATGAAAACTTCATGGAAAGTGTCGCGCTCCCTGACGCTCCCGTGACATCGCGCCAGTCTGCACGAACCTTTACTCACGTGCATATTTTCCAAGTTTACTTTTGTTTTTTTTTTTTTTAATATTTATTTATTCACATAACCAAATTACAAGATTATTATTAACATTAACTAAATTAAATTAAAACTAAGTTAAGCTTAAAAAAGGTTCTCGGGGCATTGTACCGAGGATGCTGGCGGCATTTCCTCGCTGAATTGCAATGCTGATGCGTTGCGCGAGAAAGCCGCCAGCTTTTCGGTCACCAGTTACATCTTGTTTTGTTTTGTTCCTTTGACGGAGTTGTTATGATTAAATCAGCGAGACTTTATAAACCAATCTGCACCCTAATTGAATAACACAGTTCACAATCCGAGAGTTTTAAAGCATATTGCTAAACCATTGCTTCATAGGTTTGAAAAAATTGTTTGCTCAACAACGTAAATAAAGCAATGAACGTGGGTGAACTGTCAAAATGAAACCGATTACGATCAATTGTCATTTTATGTGTGTTACACAATTGCCCCGCTGGTGTTTCTTTCGGAAGTTGTCCCACAGTTTCCGGGCAATGATGATATTTATGAGGATATACTCGTATTTTTGCAAAAACCAGACCAAACCTCTTCTTAAGGCGCTGACTTCAAGAGGCAAATGACCAAAATAGGCTTGTCTTATGAAAACAAATTGCCAAATCTGTATAGTCTGTGGTAGCGGAAAAAATATATGTTAATTTTGAACATATTTCTCAGAACTTGGTAGATATCAAAACAAGTTTTGAAAAAAATCTCGATACAAACTAACCTCTTACCTTGAGTTCCAATCCAAAATATCTCTATTAAATATCAACATACGTTACGTATTTAATTAATAACAAGAACGTCTTATTTGACTGAAGAACTTAGTTGTTTTTTATTTTCGATTACTCAACTCAATTTTGAGTAAATAAATAATTGCTTCATATTTTGCAATAAACTACAAGCGTTGTGTCATCGCGCTTCTCTTTCTTTTCTATGCGGTCTGACAGTGACCGCGGTTTAGGTGTTGTCAGCGTCTTAAGGTAGATGTTAATATATTTTCAAGAATTCAAGAAGTAAACTCAGAGCATTCCAGAAAGCTCTATAAACTAATAAAACCAGCTCATTGCTGTCCCACTGCTGGGCAAAGGCCTCTTCTCATACTGAGAAGACACGAGCTTTGATCACCACGCTTGCTCAAGACGGGTCGGCGATTTCAGACTTATATTAACTATATTCGTCCAGGTTTCCTCACGATATTTTCCTTCACAGATCATCATCATTCTCCTGCCCTTATCCCAATTTATTTGTGGTCGGCGTAACATGTCCCTTTCTTCCATACCTACTTCTCTATTAGTCATCATCTCGGTAGTCACCCCCTTTCTAGCCATATCATCTTTCACACAGTACACCCATCGTTTCTTTGGTCTTCCCCTACTCTTATAGCCATCGGCATTCATATTCAAGACTTTTCTCATGACATTTTCTTCATTCCTCCGCATCACATGCCCATACCATGACATCCGATGTCCGCACAACTTTTCAGTCACCGGTGCCACTTTCAGACTTTCTTTTATGTAGGTACTCATTTCTTATTCTATCCATTCATGTCACACCACACATCCCTTTTCCCTCCTTCACAGATATCAGTAATATTATTTAGAATATGTATATATCTATTTTAGTATATTATATACTTGATATTTGCACTAACGACATCCCCATTTTATGTCCTGTGACTGCCCATTCCAAGATTGCTTAGAAGAGATCACAGAAAGCGATAAGGCACAAAATATGTCATATTTTGCTGAAACTTCTCTTCGTCCGTCTAACAAGGGTAAAGTTTATTAGAATATGATCGTTCGGTGCAGTAGAGAATTCATCTATAAAATATCAGGTACTTTGTTCCTAACTTATTACTAATTGTTGCCCTTCCATCATCTCGTCGTAAATCTCCTCAAACGGAGACTTAAAGTCAGGAGCACACGTAAGTAAACTATTACTTTCACATGATATTTACGGCAAATGACGTTTGTGTCTAGACTGAGCTTTATCTTGGATGCCAGCGCTAGTGTTTAGTGTTATACAAACATTACTCACGCTCATTCCATGCGTTAAAGGGTCAAGAGCATTGCGTGTTTTAACCAAAAGTTATACATCTCTTTAAGAGATGTTTTACTGATGAGTCTCGAAATATTTGAAACATCGCTTTATTTATACTCATTTTGAGTGTCACCACTACTCCTTCCAGATCAAAGTTTCAATCGACTTTTTTTTAGGCAAAACCGATAGATTATTTCTTCAAAGTAAAAGGAACTCTAAATTTCAACTGCATGCGAATAGAAATCACAATTTTTATGCTCTGCTGGGAAATTATGTGTTAAATTCACGCAAATTTCTGTTTTAGAGATCAAACTAGCTTGCACTTACAATATCTCTTGTGTTTGTAACCTAAGTCAGAGAGTAAATTTATCAGATACTTATTCACCGGAGTTCGCTCAGTGCAGCTACACAGTTACAGTTTCTCCGGCTCGACTCCAAGAACTGCACCTATGGTTTAGCAAACTGTCGAGTTTCCTTCAAATAAGTCTCGTATCTCTCAATTTCATCAGCATATGTCTATAAATTCCTACTTTCTTCTAAGTACTATTTAGAACTCCGATTTGACACCCATAAGTAAGTGTTGCGATACTTGTTTTTTGTCAACAACATACATTGACGTTGTTTCAGACAGGTTTTGATAACTAGGTAATTTGTTCACCTTTTTGACATTCAAGACAAGTTCTACAAGTTTTGTTTACAACTAATCATTACGACTTACTTTAGGTATAAACAATAAACGCAAATAGTCGACATAACATGTAAAATATATGTTGTGAACGAGGGGAAAGAAGATTAGTAGCTGGACAAAATATTAGGCTCGAAAAATAAACTCTATAAACGCACAGATATGCACACAGGTAAAGATATCAGCTAGGTTTAATAAATTGCAAACCTAACAATGAAAACAATTGATAGATATGTAAAATAGAACATAAATTGAAAATTACGATCCAATACAGCCCCAGCAACTGACAGTACATTTCTTACATTTCCACATCGGAATGGCAATAAAGCTACAACGTATTGTACTGAGTCGAATGCGATAGTCCACTGAATAGGCCGGAGTATTGTACGGGACGAGTAATTGTTGTTTCAGTAAAAAGGAAGTACTTCAGCCCAGGTACAGGTGCGGCATTGTAACTGAGAGACGCGAGAAGAGATAAATTGAAAAATATATACGGTAATTTTTTATTCAAGAAAGCACACCAACATAAATCAGAACTGTATAATGAATACTGATCTTGGACGTCCTGATGATCACTGCTTAGTCGGCTTGGCAGAACGATTGATGATTGCAGTTTGTTTATATTATCAGGCAGAAGCACGATCAAATGATGTTGGCTAATCTCTCAGCCACCTTCTGCGATAAAGACAAGCGATAATAAGAGATAGGTATCCTTTCGCATGGAAATTTCAAAGTCCACAGAGCAAACTGTGAGGAAAATTCGAGTCTATGACTCACATTTAATAGTCAACTATAAACTTAGTCGGTTTTCTAAAAACCGACTAAGTTTATAGTTGACTGCCAAGCCGACTAAGCAGTGATCATCAGGACGTCCAAGATCAGTATTCATTATACAGTTCTGATTTATGTTGCTGTGCTTTATTGAATAAAAAAATACCGTATATATTTTTCAATTTATCTCTTCTCGCGTCTCTCAGTTACAATTCCGCACCTGTACCTGGGTTGAAGTACTTCCTTTTTACTGAAACAACAATTAATAGTCAACTATAAACTTAGTCGGTTTTTAGAAAACCGACTAAGTTTATAGTTGACTATTAAATGTGAGTCTTAGACTCGAATTTTCCTCACAGTTGCTCTGTGGACTTTGAAATTTCCATGCGAAAGGATACCTATCTCTTATTATCGCTTGTCTTTATCGCAGAAGGCAATTGCGATTCAGATGATGATTAATCGTGATGCATCATAATAATGCAAAAGGGTAGAAAATGTTCGATGCAGTAATCTGTTGAGTACGCTTATTAATTCCAGATAATATGGACTGCGACCGGCTGCCGGTGACGTCATCAGCTTTAATAAATAATGACGAGGATGCATAGGCAATGTATGTGACAGTTCCGTTGCGAAGTGTAGTTTTAAGTTCGATTATATCATTCGTGCTCATCATAGTTCATCCCAGAAAAGACTGGTGTAAAAATGGCATCTTTGAATAAAATAATTCAGTACCTTAGGGAATTTAGCATCCTAATGTTATCAGCATTAAAAGGACAGTTTTGATATTTTGTCCGTAACCGTTTGTGTGTTCTACACAAAACAGTGGACTATTTATCATAGTGAGAAGTAAATGACAGCTACGAAACTCGTGAATAATTTGTTCATAGATCTACGGAATGGATAAGATAAATGACTGTCGTCTTGTCCCAGTAACAATTCTAGTATAAACTGGCTTATGCACGCAATATTGTTCACGTGGCGAAGATAATCTACGGTCTTGTAATGGTCTCACGGACTGGTGACTGAGTAAGTACTATTACAGGTAAATGTAATTTGACAGTTCGGTATTATCAATGGTTGAGCATTCTGATAGATAGTCGTTTTAAGGGTACCCAAAGGGTCAAACGGGATCCTATTACTAAGACTCCTCTGTCCGTCTGTCACCAGGCTGAATCTCATGAACCGTGATAGTTAGACAGTTGAAATTTTCACAGATGATGTATTCCTGTTGCCGCTATAACAACAAATACTAAAAAAACAGAATAAAATAAATATTTAAGAAGGCTCCCGTACAACAGGCATTATTTTTTTGCCGTTTTTATAGATAATGGTACAGAACCTCCGTGAAGACCCCTCCGTGCCTCGGAAAGCACGGTAAGCCATTGGTCCCGGCTGTCATTTGTAGATCTTTGACAGTCGTTACGGGTCGTCAGAAGCTCGAAAGTCTGACAACCAGTCTTACCAAGGGGTATCGCGTTACCCAGTAACTGGGTTGTGGAGGTCAGATAGGCAGTCGCTCCATGTAAACCACTGGTATTAAGCTGCATCCGGTAAACTGGTTGCCGACCCCAACATAGTTGGGAAAAGGCTAGGCAGATGAAAAATCGAATCCAAGCTATTATAAGACTGCTTCTAAAAGCTATTATAGACAATTACGTGACAAAAGAAGGTTAGACGTAGAAATATCGTATGGGAAAACGGCATTACTCAATAAAAGTGTTATTTGTATGGCATCACTGATTTATAATAAATTGCCCGATGACATTAAGAAGTTACCTTCTCATGTATTTAAGAAGAAATTATTCACATTCCTAATTAAAAAGTGTTATTATAATGTAAAAGACTATTTCGAAGATAAAGATATTGTATTTTGATTATAGCAAATATTTGTACATAAATGCAACATGATAATAAATACAATTACTGTGACATTATTGATTTATTTGTTATTACTGTTATAATTAATGTGTAACGAAATTGACTATGTATATATATTTTCAATGACAATTTAATTTTATAAGAAAACTGATTAAGAATAATTGTGTCATAATGTTCCTAATATATTAGATTTGCACACCTTGCATGGTTATAATACGGTGTACCTTATGAACTTTTGTAACATCCTCTGAACCTGTGTTATGCAAATAAATGATTTGATTTGATTTGATGATGATCTAACTGTAGGTAACTGTTTATTGTACCCGTAAGTACTCGTCAACGTAAATTCTCCGATTGGGAATGTGTTACCAGTAACCAGTAAACTGTAAATCACCCATTTTCACCGATAGCTGTATTGATGTGTAACATCTTTCCTGTCGCTGTCTGTGGGAGTGTGCAACAGGAAGTGACAGCTTGAGCATGGAATAAATAAGTACTTTTTAATGGAATGGAATTAGTAATTACTTTATAATAGCATGGAATTATTGTACTCATGGAATTGGTATGTACTGTAGAGGTTCTATGATAATGCATCATCCTAGCCGCTAGTTGACACTGGCAACTTAATAAAGATAAATATTTAAAATCAGAATATAGATTGAAAATGATGCATTGTCACAAAGACAGTCTTGAATGAACTCACAAACGAATGTGTATTGGATTTTAAAAGATAAATATACCTAATAACAGTTATCAAAAAGGAATATTATTTATTTCATTTAGCACGTCCCCCGCACTACAGTACGATAATTAAACGGGATAATTACGGAACGGATTATAAGTAAACGGGGTCTTATTTCGACCAGTGGGCGACCACTAGAAATGAATAATTATTCGAATAAATATTTCAAAATTTTGCTTTTTAAATTTTGAGGTTAATTTCTGTCGCTGCTCAATTGCTTATTACCAAGGTGAGATGTCAGATGCCCCATCATATGCGACTAATGTAAAGCTCGCTCGTTTTTTTTTTTATATTTAAATGTCTGTGTTATCTCTCTCCGGACCTAGAACCAAAAAATCGAAGACATGTGACATCAACCAACCCGCACTCGGCCCACGTGGTAGATTACGGCCTACTCCTTCTTACAGAGAGGAGGCCTGTATCCCAGCGGTGGGAACATTATAGAGGCTGATTATTATGTTATCTCTCTCTGTAGGCGACCATACTAAACTCTAGTTCAACTTCTAGCTTTAGATACCTACATTAGTACCTATAGTATAGAAGAACGGGCTGTGCTTTAGGTACATTATTTCACAAGTTTTTTCCACAACTGAAATAAGACTTTTGTTTATTACACTTCCTTGATCACTGTTATATCAAAGAATCAAGCAAGGCTCAAGGCATTCCTGTTGGAAAGATGTAGAGAAATCTACAACTCATCTAATTATTATATTCAAACGCAATGTAAATTGTTACTGTGTAAATAAATTGAATTGAATTGAAATCCCTAAGATAATTGACAAGAATAATGTAGACAATTACAGAACTAAAATCAAGATCTAAATAAACCCGTTGCGTTACAACGATACAACCCTGTAAACTTATCAAATCACAATTGTGGTAATCACGTAGAGCAACCACAAACCTAGTCGCTATCAAAGAACGAGCGAAACACATCTCAATATTGTATGAGTCTGTCTATTTTCATTTTCTGCGACATTAGCAGATTACAGATAGAAATCGTGCACGAAACATCAAGGTCGTTATACAAGCTTATAATATAAGACAATAAATTGTATCGAGACAGCCAAAACGACAATTTGTAAATAACAGAATCCCACACACCTGGAAAATTTGGGTTAGATTGGATCATCATAAATTGATTTTTCTGGGTTAGGTTGTGACGTGAACGGTGTTGCGAGTCAAATGAGATATAGTGGGGGACGATCGACTTATAAAAAAAATGAATAATGGCCAGAAGTATTTTTACGCATATTTCACATTATACCTACGATAATATAATTAATTTTAATGTTAGTATTTATTAGAACCGTCTACTAAAGAAAGAAAGAGAGAACTATTTTCTTGACTGCAGAAAATTCTTCGTTTTCTGGGCTATAATTTCCCTGTGTAGAGGAAACACTTTTCCCCACACTAAATTTCACTCAACTCATTACTAAGTTGCAAGCTGAAATTTGCAGAAAACTAAAGATTTTTCGAGCAACTGAAGTCGTGAACGTGTAGTTAGATCTTTTCAGAGCCCGTTCTTTATCTGGCTACAGAATATGAAATTGAAAATTGCTTTTCTGAAATACCTAACACAAAAATTGGTAACATACTTTAGAATTAGGTATCTCTCTGGTAGAATTTCGGATAGTCTTGGTCTTTCAAAAGCTGTTAGCTAATTAATTTTCTGGACATTTTGGTCAAACTGTACATTAAAATTGTATGTGCCGCAAGCGGCCAGTAAGATTATTATTATATGAAGGATGGACAACAACAGCGGAGTATGTAGCTACGGCACAGATCCGCTTCCGAGCGTGGAGATTACGGAAGCGAGCCTTGGATCTTTCATGGGATCCCTCGGGGAGGCCTATCCTCAGAAGTGGACGTTTGTGGCCAGGTACGATTTTAATCACACACAGATTGAAGCTACCTCTACTACATACATTCGTAGAGAATTTATTATTAAAGCCAACAGATAAAGGACACCGTTCGTTAATTTAACTATCCCTAAAGTCATCCGATCGTTATTTTACGACGATCCGTCATATTTTACGTCTTTCTTAATACATAAACGTTTAGTACAAGTCTCCAAAGTGTTTGCTTCCTCAATCACGGTCAGCAACAGCAGTGCAAAGCTTTCGCCTTCGCTTACTTAAACAAACACTCATACAACGTAAGTACCAATATCTAAGAATACTTCCACATATTCTTAGAAATCACTGAAATAACATGTCGTATGTATTGAACTGGAGAAGTAGCAAGTGTTTGCCAACAAATTAAGATTTTCTCACTAGTTATAAACAATATATTTATATTGGTTTATACGACACCTGCGTCCTTCTACCGCGTAAATATTGAACAACTAAAATTAGTTGTAAGTCTAGACATTGATTTGTGGCTTTATTTACAATTTACCTGCTTTGTACTTATAATATTAACGATAGATACATTGCATATGTTATTTGTTGAGATGTGATATGAACCAAAGTGTTGACTGGCTTACTCTGTTGACTGAAATGAAAATGTAATATCGTACGTTGGTTTTTATGGAAAATATTATTTTCCTGTTCGTACTCACATTTCATTTCGGGGTGTAAGGGGGAGCACACAACAACCGGACTCCCCAAATGTCAACCTCACCTGCACGCGGTACACCCTGCCACTGACGGACGAGGTGCTGACGACCGGCCGATGGCGGTATAACCATCCAAGAAGCCAATCTAAATTCTCCAGAGCGATGACGGGCAGCAGCGTCATCGGTGCGAAAGGATTGGTACTGCGGTCACCAACCCGCATGCCCAGCGTGGTGACTATGGGCATTAAAAAACCTCCCAACAATGAATACAGTGCCAAAACAACGGCCCTCAGTTCCCGGTGGTCCCGCTATTCCTGGTCAAGGTAGCAGTCACGGTAACGGCGGGACGGGGGGTGCGAAGAATCCCCGGGCTACGGCAGGCTACCAACGACGACTATATCTGGCGACGTACAATAGACGTTCGTTGAGGCTGGACCATCACCTTGCCGAACTCGAGGTAGAGTTAGGTCACATTAACTGGCATATACTGGGGTTGTCTGAAGTCCGAAGACGGGGAGGACACGATAACCCTGAAGTCAGGTCACCTATTCTACTTCCGCGAAGGTGATCAGCTCTCCCAAGGCGGTGTCGGCTTCCTTGTCAACAAGGATCTCACTAGCAGCGTTGTGGAAATCAGTAGTGTGTCGACACGGGTAGCGTACCTTGTACTGAAACTCACTGACAGGTACTTCCTGAAGGTGATACAGGTATATGCGCCAAACTTCGACATGCTCTGTCGAGACAGCTGAGGCCATGTACGAGGACATTGCCAAGGCAATGCACAGTACGACAAAGGCCCACTACAACGTTGTTATGGGTGACTTCAATGCCAAAGTGGGAGTGCAAGAATGCGGCGAAACGAAAGTTGGACCGTTCGGTTTGGGGCGCAGGAATCACAGGGGGCAAATGCTGGCCAACTTTTTGAGTCTCAGGGACTCTTCTTGATGAATTCGTTCTTCGAGAAGAAGCCCCAAAGGAAGTGAATCTGGCAGAGCCCCGATAACGTGACAAGGAACGAGATAGACTTCATTATGACGGATAAGAGGCACATATTTAGAGATGTCTCCGTGATCAGCAGGTTTAATACCGGAAGCGATCACAGGCTTGTCCGAGGCACTCTAAATATCAATTTTCGAGCCGAGAGAATCCGCATGATGGGGCCTACTCTCCAACCTACGCAGCTTCAAGCCACTCTAGGATCCGAGAAGTTCCAACTGGAGCTTCAAAATCGATTCGTCCTACTGGAAACCACAGGCACTATTGATGAGAAGGCCGACGAGGTAGTCAAAGCACTACGCGTCGTGTCCCGCAGACTTTTCCCGTCGCAACGTAAAAGTAAAGTGTCCAAACTTTCCTCGGAGACTCTCGGACTTATGACGGAAAGACGAGAGTTACCATCCACGCCGCCGTCTTCGTCAGATAAGAGGGCCTTAAACCTAAAAATTAGAAAGCTGACACGTCGCGATCTTCGGTGCTCTAACACTCGTGACATTATGGTCACGATTGAGCAGAACCGAGGGTCGAAAGTGTTCGCTCAGTAATTAGGGAGGTCCCATCTGACGAAACTGAAAACTGCGGATGGTAGGATCGTGACTTCGAAGTCCGAGATACTCGAGGAAGTCGAAGATTTCTACGGGCACTTGTACTCAACGCGGATGGCGAAACCAGCGGGGCATAGTGAAGATGACCATCGAGCCGAATTAACGTGCCATTACACGGAAGACATCCCAGATGTCGACCAGTGTGCGAGATTAGGGCGGCTCTCGAGCAACTAAAGAACAACAAGGCACCTGGTGATGACGGAATAACGACAGAGCTCCTTAAAGCGGGCGGGGCTCCAGTCCTGAAAGAGCTAGCTAGTCTCTTCAACTTCGTCATCCAAGTAGGCACAACGCCGGAAGCGTGGAGCAGAGGTGCGGTGGTTCTGTTCTTCAAAAAAGGCGACAAAACCTTGCTGAAGAACTATAGACCCATCTTACTTCTGAGCCACGTTTATAAGCTGTTTTCGAGGGTCGTCACGAACCGTCTCGCCAGGAGACTTGACGAGTTCCAGCCACCAGAACAAGCCGGTTTTCGAACAGGCTACAGTACCGTGGGCCACATCCATACTATGCGGCAGATTGTACAGAAGACCGAAGAATACAACCAGCCGCTGTGTATGGCATTTGTGGACTACGAAAAAGCCTTCGACTCCGTCGAAATATGGGCAGTTCTGGCCTCTCTGCAACGATGTCGAATTGACTGGCGTTACATCGAAGTGTTGAGATGTTTGTATGACGCTGCAACGAAGACTGTCCAAATCCAGGATGAAAAAACCAGCCCTATCCAACTGCTCAGGGGGGTGAGACAAGGGGATGTGATATCCCCGAAACTTTTCACCAATGCTTTGGAGGACGTGTTTAAGACGCTGGACTGGACTGGACAGGGTATCAATGTAAACGGCGAGTACATCTCACACCTTCGTTTTGCCGATGACATCGTCATAATGGCAGAGACGCTGGAACAGTTAGACCAGATGCTGCACAGCCTAAAAGGAGCCTCTCGGCGGGTTGGCCTCGGCATGAATTTAGACAAGACGAAAGTCATGTACAATTCGCACGTCTTGCCGAGTCCAATCCACATCGAAGGGTCGCTTCTCGAAGTTGTGAAGGAGTACGTCTACCTAGGACAAGTTATCCAGCTCGGTAGACACAACTTTGAGAAAGAAGCCGACAGGAGGATCCGATTGGGTTGGGCAGCGTTCGGAAAACTTCGTCAAGTCTTCTCGTCGCCAATCCCTCAGTGTTTGAAGACTAAGGTCTTCAACCAGTGCGTCCTGCCCGTTATTACATACGGTGCCGAAACGTGGACACTGACAGTCGGGCTGATCCACAAATTAAAGGTCACTCAGCGCGCCATGGAGCGGGCTATGATCGGAGTTTCTTTGAAGGATAAGATCAGAAATGAAGTTATCCGGAAGAGAACCGGAGTTACCGACATAGCCTCAGCAAGCTGAAGTGGCAGTGGGCTGGCCATGTGTGTCGAAGGACTGATGGCCGGTGGAGCAGACGAGTCCTGGAGTGGAGACCGCGTATCGGCAAGCGTAGTGTGGGACGCCCCCCAGCTAGATGGACCGAAGACCTTAAAAAGGTGGCTGGGACAGACTGGATGCGGAAGGCAGAGGACAGGATGTTGTGGCGCAGCCTGGGAGAGGCCTATGTCCAGCAGTGGACTGCTATAGACTGAGTTGATTGATTGATTGATTGACTCACATTTCATGAAATTCTCACGAAAGAGAATTTATAATTCTTAAAATTATGGTCTGCGGCATAGAACGTTCGTTGTCGAGTTCTCACAATCTAATCGTCCTTTTCATGTAGAAAGGCAATAATGTTTATAAATTTTATTGTTTAATTAACATTTCCGTGTTAAAATTAAATTCCGCATTCATTTTGCCTTTGTAACAAACCTGTTTATCATGCAAACAGACAAAGTAAAATCCGTAATTTAATGAAAAGGTGAGCTTAAAAAATACATGAAAGATATATCCTGAAAAAATAAAAATGTCCTTTTGCCCTTCTCAGATTGCGAAGTAAGAAGGCCGAATCGTGACTGGTTTATAAAACTGCGAACGACGCGATTAAATTACTGTGACATAAACACATCATTCATTCATAATTGTTATTGCAAAATAGCATGACATTTGCTATTAATGTCAAGTCTAACAAAAAGGTTGCAATTCAGTGACGTTGGAGCATTAGCAGAACATCAGTGCCGCTGGCTAACTAGCGATTAGGCTAACACAAAAGAAACGCAGCAAAAATAAGATACATCGTTACTTGCCTACATTGTTTTGTACTTTTTATCCTACGTTGCTCATCATCATCTGCCTAGCCTTTTCCCAACTACGTTGGGGTCGGCTTTTGTCTAACCGGACGCAGCTGAATACCAGTATTTTACATGGAGCCACTGCCTGTCCACAACCCAGTTACTGAGTAATACTATACCCCTTGGTAAGACTGGTTGTCAGACTTTCGGGCTTCTGACGACCCGTAACGACTGTCAAAAATCAACGAAGGATAGCCGGGGCCAACGGCTTAACGTCCTTTCCGAGGTCACCCATCTATGGACCAACCGCGGCAAGCGTAGCTTAACCTAATCGATTTACCCGTGCGGCTGTTATTATTTAGGCACGAACCCCTCAAGCTATCTATATATATATGCTATGCTATATATCCTAGTTTTGCCTCGCTAGTGGTTTTAAAGAAGGTTACGGCAGCTCTAAATGTCAATTGTTACGCAACTGTCACAAAAGACATGTAATGTTTTACGAATACTATATTATGTGTATCTGAACAAGTGCACCAATTAATAAATATCCTAGAAAAAAAAACCGGACAAGTGCGAGTTGAATTCGTGTGGTCGTACAATGAATATGTTATCTACCATGTTTTTTTTTATCCCAAGAACAAACTTAACAAAAAACATGTTCGACTATATTTTTTTTACTATACATTCCATCTGCAAATGTAAGTTTGTACGCACAATATTTTGAGATTTACCATTTAGATTTCTTTAGTTTTTCCTGTAATCTATAGGTAAAGAAATATTTTCTGTTTTTTTTCATAATTTTAGGCTCAGTAGTTTCGGAGATAAGGGCGGGAATGGTCAAGTTTCATCTCTTTTCTTATATAACTTGAAAGTTATTTATTTTAAATTATCAAAAAAGCCCTCACAACGAGCCCTTTCATTTGATATGTCACACGGTAAAGTTTGCATTTTTTTTTTAAGTTTTCAATTTTTTCCCCTCTAAAGTGAACCTCATATTCAAAATTCATTTATTTACGTTACACGTTCGTGTTTGGGTCATAGAAAGTCGTATGTGTACCATATTTCAATTTAATTGGTCCTCCAGTAGATTCGGAGCAAATCAGCTGGGACAAACGGACAGACAGACACGAGTGATCCTAAAAAAAAAATGATTAAATTCACTCCGCATTAATTACACAGGCCTGCAAAATGAAGGTCATAACTTCCTCTCTGGAATTTGATAGCTGATTCTGGAGTATTTTGATGCGCTGATTACGAATATGTACTTAGTTTTTCTCCATCACCTCCTGATTTTTCAAAAAAGCTACAGATAGAAAATTGAGAAAAAAGACAAGTTTTCACTTAAAAAATTATATATTTAAAAAAGTACTTAATTTTTAACTTAAAAAACTATTAACACGTAATAACAACTTATTGCTGGGTTAAAATACACTTAAATTTTATTTGTGGAACCTGGTCCTTTTTTCCTGGAAGCTTCTGTTGTGCGATTTTCGCTTATATTTCCGGTTTGGATCATCACGCTTCAACAACCAACAATAGTCCGTCATCATGCTGACATTCCATCTTCCTTGATACCGGACTTCAAGCTCTTTTAAATCTTGGTGAAATCTTTCACCTTGTTCTTCGCTAACGGCTCCTAGATTTTCTGGGAAGTAATCAATGTGCGAATTCAGAAAATGAAGTTTAACGCTCATATTACAACCCATTACACCAAAATTCGTTATCATTTTGGCTACTATTTCTTTATAGTCCGAGCTTTTATTGTTCCCCAAAAAGTTTTTTACCACTTCCTTAAATGATTTCCACGCTTGTAACTCGACATCATTGAGTTTTTGATCAAATTTTTCCTCCGACATCAATTTTCTTATATCAGGGCCGACAAAAATTCCTTCTTTTAACTTAGCATCTGATAAAGATGGAAAAACTGAATGCAGATATTTGAAACCTTCCCCATCTTTATTTAAAGCCTTCACAAACTGTTTCATTATACCCAATTTGATGTGTAAAGGCGGCAGTAAAACTTTTTCTCTGGGAACCAAACTCTGTTTAAGCACGTTTTTGATTCCTGGGGTTAGTTCAGTTCTTGGAGGCCATTCCTTTTTGGTCCAATGATGTTGTTTATCCCGGCTATCCCATTCGCAAAGAAAGCACGGGTATTTTGTATAACCACCTTGTTGGCCGAGTAGCATGCTTATGATTTTCAAGTCTCCACACACCATCCAGCCGTGATGTTCGTAAGCTATAGTAGCTAAAAGCTTTTCCAAATTTTCATAACATTCCTTTAAATGGACAGAATGTGCAACAGGTAGT
The DNA here is from genome assembly GCA_905333075.3 of Atethmia centrago. Classification (NCBI taxonomy): domain Eukaryota; kingdom Metazoa; phylum Arthropoda; class Insecta; order Lepidoptera; family Noctuidae; genus Atethmia; species Atethmia centrago. Next base: position 18,713,000 of record HG995374.1, on the reverse strand, counting down.
GAGGCATATGTATTCCCATTATGTAGAAGGACTGCTTTTAAACTTCTTTTTGAGGAGTCAATAAACAATCTCCACTCCTTAGGATTGTATTCAATGTCGAACATTTTCATCAAGCCAGGAATATCTTTACAGTACACCAAATCATGATCTTCAGCGAAGAATGGAAGGAAATCTTTTTCTCTGTGACGGTACCATGAAAATGAAGTACCAGGTGCAAGCATATTTCTTTCTTTTAATCGTGATCCGAGGAGCTCAGCTGCATCTTTGGGGAGATTCAAATCTCTTGTCAAGTCGTTTAAATCTGACTGTGAAAAGAGCTGACACTCGTTAGAATCTACTTGAAATACAGGATCAGATTGGGATGCATTCTGTTCATTTGTATCATTAGCAGAATCTTCAATTTGTATAGCTGGATACGGGGGCTGCACCATTTCTGAATCTCCGAAAACTGCAGGCGTAACTGATGACACATTTGGATAGCTTATGTCACTTTTATTTTTAGAATTGTATCCAGTTATGTCACAACAACAAAAGTAGCAATCTTCAACATGGTTGTTAGGCTCTCTCCATAGCATGGGCGAAACGATTTTGAAGCTATTTTTCTGTCCTTTTGACCACTTGCGAAGTTCAAGTAAACAAGTCGAACAAACTTTTTGAGGTGTCCAAGTTTTGTCTTGGTTACTTATAGAATGTCCAAAATAACTTTTGTAAATATTTTTCACATAGTCTGTAATGTTGTTTCGTTGTTTTATCACCATGAATTTCCCGCAAATATAACAAAAACAATTCGAAGAGTTTAAACAACTTCGCGACGACATTTTAAAGTTTAGGTTGCAAGATGCGCACTTCGACTGTTAGTTTTCTAATTCAGAGTAGGTACTTATACAAAAAAAACCTTTTGTTTTCTTCATTATACCCTTTTTGAACAACATTAACAACAATTAGGCAATATCACCTAAACATCGTGTATTAATGAGCTCATTACTAAATGAAGCCAAAATGACCCGTTTTCGAAATGGTTAATGCGAATTACTTACACTTATTATGTAGTAATTAACAAATTACTGATTTGCATTCATTTCCATGTCGTCTTAAACTAATTAAATGCAATAAAAATTAAGCTGAAGTAATTAAGTGACGTTTTATAGATTTTAAAATGTATGCGCTCAGACATTTTTAGTTAAAATCTTAAATATTCAATATCAAAGAATCCTGACGTGATAGAATTTTTTTATTATTTTTCTCGTAATCAGCACATCAGAAACTATAGAAAACGTTAATCAGATCTCAGAGAGGAAAACCATTGCAGACCTGTGTTATCAACGTTACCTCTCTACCAACAAACTGTTACCACAAATCTCTAATGAGACACGAAACAAAACCACACGCAAAATTCCTGCACGATACGCTATTTTACCTTAAAACGTTAAATAAGGCTTAGTCGTATCTAAGCAAGGTTTACATTTTATTTTCAATCACCTTTTGCCTTTGTACCATATTCCTTTTTGACCCACTCGTTGCTTGATAATTCTCACCTCTACAAACATTAAGGAAAATATCTTCTCTTGTTTCTAAGTTCATAAGTTAGGGCTAAGCGTTGTCTGAAACGCAGAAACGATGAAGAAGAGCAGTGGTGGCCCAGTGGTATCAGCCCCGACTAACGAATTATAGGCACGACCTATAACTCGGTAAGTTTCGAACCCATAGCAGTCAGGTGCTTTACTTTGTGTAATTCATTTCATCACCGCCGCTGCTCTCAAAACCGCGAAGGAAAACATCGTGTGGATACCGGCATGTCCTAGAACCGAAAATTCGAAGACATGTGACGTCTACCAACTCATACTGGGCCCGCGTGGTGACGGCGTTACAGCCTGCTCCCTCTTACAGAGACGAGGTCTTTGTCCCGGCAGTGGGAACACTATAAGCTGACTATTCTTGTTGTCTGAAACAGTTTTTAATGTTTGGTGGATTGAAAGATAGGTTTTATGTTGGTAGCAGGTAAAATACAGAACTTAAGTAACATATTTTGAATTTCAGTCAGGTACCTATGCAGGCTGTATCATCATAAATTTACCATCTAAAATAAAGTTAAAAACCAAACCCAACTACGACTAAAACTTCCAGAAATAAACACCACAAAGTGAAAAATAAGTTTATTTTCGGAAGTGGGTGTCTTTGTATCTGTATTTTAGTTTTTTGCCACCGACTTCCGAAATTAAAGTTGTGTTTGTGTTTTTGGAAGTCGGTTTTTTTTTATTTTTGTATAAAGATTTTTATTTTTCACTTTTTTGTGTGTCAATTTGTAATTTATCTAAGTTACAATAGCCTAATGTCAACTGCTCGTCACCTTTTACAAAATATTGCTTTTCCCGATGCAGAAACGTTAATTGTTGAGAAGTTCTTCTGTTAAGAACAAGGAGAATTTTATAGGCACACCTATAGCGATTTGGATATTTTTTTAAAGTATCTCGTGCATTTGCTCTCGGATTACATATGGTGAAATGGAGTTGATGGTGAAATGGTATTAAAGTACCTAATCGAATCGCTAACCGTGAAATACTTATCATTCAGTAGTTCCGGTGGCCATCTGTGGTCTTCTTCATCAGTTCCACTTCACCAAATGGTACTTTATGAGAACAAATGCACGAGTTGCTATAAAAAAATACCCAAATCGCTATAGGTGTGCCTATAAAATTTGAGGGTTTCCCTCGATTTCCTTGGGGTCCTCTCATCAGATCCTAACTTGGTGACAATGAGACCACCTCGAGAGCGCACACTTTAAAACAAAAAAGAATTTTCGAAATCGGTCCGCAAAATAGGGAGAAAAAAAAATTGGTGGAGAAATCGGTGAACATACATTTAAAAAAAAACATACAGACGAACATTATGACCTCCTTTTTGAAAGATGGTTAAAAATAAAATCGTTGGCGGTTTTCGTATCACCGTCACATTTTACAAAAATGTTTTCTCAAAATACGACAGAACAGATGAATATACATACGTAGCTACATACATAGGGAACATTATAACGATTATGATGTCATACATAGCCTGTTAAAATCATTAACCTCCTTTGGCTTTGCGGGTAGTAGGGTTAAAATGTATGTCTGACACTCCGATACCGAGGTAATAGAAAACAAAAGGTAACTAATTACGAAGGGGAAGCTGAGTTACTTTTACAAAAGCCCTTCAACATAACCTATTTATAACAACCCAAAAGAATTTCATTCGGTTTCCAAAACGTTCGAGGAAGACAACCAAAAGAATCTCAAATCAATCGCTTGTGGTCCAATTTTTGAGCGGATGGTATTTGACATTAGTATATCAAAACAATCAATCCACTTTGGTCCCGGCTGTCATTCGTCGATCTTTGGCAGTCGTTACGGGTCGTCAGAAGCCCGAAAGTCTGACAACCAGTCTACCAAGGGGTATCGTATTGCCCAGTAACTGGGTTGTGGAGGTCAGATAGGCAGTCGCTCCGTGCAAAATATTGGTATTCAGCTGTATCCGATTAGACTCCAACATAGTTAGGAAAAGACAGATGGATATATGTATATCACGATATTCACGAAAGGTAATGTAGGCGTTAATGTAAGGTAAAAAAACAACATGTCCCACTTTTAGTTAGAGGGTAGGTAGCTGCAAAAAGTCTCCCCCACTGCCTTCTGATGTTGCTTTTTCTGGCCAAACCTTCATCACGATAGAGTTTTGTGCCCCGGCAATAACTGAACATGAAAATATGCTGATTGATGTGGAATATGGATCATTAAGAGGGCCCTTCCCGGTTCGTCTATCGTCAACGCGAGCATGGTCAAAAAGCTTGTTGTTTCATCCACCGCAAGTAAGAACTACTAACAAGCAAGCGAGAACGCGATAACATTGAACGGAAATTTCCGCACACTATTCAGTGTGCGGAAATTTCATAAAACTTGTTCCAGGAAATACATGTTTGTGAGTACCTAAGCCCTACAAGTCTGTGAAATAAATGTTTGACATTTAGAATCTCCAGTACATATGCGAGGTTTCTATGACGATGTTTTCTTTACTTTTACAATTTATGAGTACATTATGAACGGCCAAAGTTTAGATAAAATTTGTGGAAAAAAGCAGATTTTTGCAGGCTTATACTGAATATGTTTCTCCAAATTTCTACGTTTTGCTTCCATAGAAACCTAGATATAGTTGACCAAGATACTTATTAGTTCAAAAATTCAAAGGAATATGTGTTACAACGCCATAATCAGGTACGAGCGTTTGTATGAAAAGTATGACGCGTTGGCCGCTTAATGGGCAAATTTGTAATAACCGATTAGTTACTAAATTACTTATAAGTTGTAAATTTCTAAAATATGCTTCTCTCCGTACTATCTACAAGTAGGTTATAAAAACTACCTGCAAACCGAAACTCAGTTTATTAAGCTCGTTAAATGACCCTTTAAATGAGTTTTTCACTGATCGGGATCTAGTTTAACTGCTTTGTCGGGCCTGAAAAGAATTCGACCCATCCTATCCTATTACCGTTAAATTGGACATTTCATTACCTTTAAAAGTAAATGAATAAAACAAGAATAGGATATCTAAAAAAAACTATTAAATTGAGGTGTTTAGGCAATTCTTATTAGTAGGTCACCTAGTCTGTCATAATGCTCTTCAAAGTACGGTACCTATAACTAATTATTCAGTCATTCTTCGTCATAGTTCACTCGACTTCGACTATTTCAGAAAGTTTTTGTCTTTTATTGTTTCAACAGGCTTAATCCTATCATATAAGATTATCCATGGCCAGAAAATGTGAAATACCTAATGTACTATGACATTTTAATATATTACTATGTACCTACCTAAGTAAACACACTCGCTAATTATTTTCCATTATCTACTAAGCTTAGATAACCGACTCTCAAAGGATAGTTTAATTTTATGGAATTCCTTTCATCGAATTGTCTTTCTTCAACACTTTTTTCAACATTTTTCAGAGAAGAAACCCTTTTTTATTATCAGATTACTAGTTTTTCCGCTAAAGTTTTTGGCTGATATTTTCTAAAACTTGGCGCATACGCGATTTCTCAAACAACGACTAATGCCCACATTTTTGCCATACTAACGTTCGTGCAGCGAGGAATCGTGGGATCGATTAATTTTTAATCGCTGGCTCAGCATCCAGTTACTGATTTTTAATTCTTAAATTAGTTGCTATAGAACCTCATCCACTCTTGGAATGACCCTAAGGTTAGTAACAAAACCAATTTTTATATTTACCCAGGAAATCACTTAAAATACGGATATCAGTCTCCGATCGGTGTTCTCAGTGGCGTGTGTACTCCAGTCCTGTCAAAGGGGCGCACCTGCTCTTGCCTGATACGCTGAAAGCTTCTTCACTCAACAAGTGTCGGGACATCCCTGAAGAGTAATGTTCCTTGCATTAAAGTACCATACGACTGACTCAAATGAAATACCCGGGGTTTTGAAAACAAAGCTCATATGTAACGATGTTCACGGAATGTAGACACAAAGCATCTTAAATTAAATAACTTTTGACGCAATGGAACGTAAACGAAATGTTAAGACAGGAGATTTCGTACGCAAAACTTACTCAAGTCAATCAAGTCAAAATTAATTTAATTAATTAATTCTACTACTTACTACTACTAAGAAAAATTAACTTACTAAACTTAACGTTAATTTTTAGATCTAGACGGTCAAACTTATACCTAACACAGTTTTTTTTTTTTGGGTTTGAAATTATGAAATAAAAAACTTCTCCCGTTCTTGAGGGAGCAGGAAGGTGTGTCAGACTCTATCTGAATAAACCCCACCCATGTTCCGTTCGTTCTTCCGTTGCCTGTGTTGCCAGGAGCCACGGTATCCCTTTCGGACTTTCCCGCGACCCCGGCAGGATAAAACTAACACTAAGGCGCCATCTCCACGACCGAGAAAACGCGGTGATAGTCTCGCCGTGCCATCAAATTCAATAGAAACTCTATGAATCAATCTCCACACGGTCGTGGCGATAATTTGAAGGCACAGTGTGTCTATCGCCGCGATTCTCTCGTCCGTGGAGACGGCGCCTAAAATTAAGAAAGCCTAAAAGGTAGCTGTTTAGGCTTCTAAACTAATCCCATTTGAGTGATATGTACAAAACATGTATTTACCTACGTGTTTCATATTAAACTCCTTACTGCCGCATTCCTTGTATTAAGTTAACATTACGAGAACAAAGGCCGGTCATTAAATATGAATATTATAAACAATGGTCTCAAAAGCTGAGTTACAATCAGTGCTCAAACTATGTATGAAATCGCCCTTGAAAAGAACTTGGGTCAGCCTTATCAAAATTTAATAATTTTGACGAATTAATACCAATCATCTCTATTGTTTCGTCATAGTTATTGAGCTATGCATTTATCTTTGTGGTGAGTTTGGTAACTGAAAGGACGCAGCAAAAAACCGGCTTGATGAAAACCAATCGGATCTGGGTGGATTTAATCCTTATTTCTTTTGACTGCTACTGGCACTGCTATGAAGCTTGTGATGTTTTCGCTTCGAGAAATATTGCAACATACCAAACTAGGAAAATTAGAACAAATTATTTTTTTGCTGATTTTCAGGAAGAGGTGAATTGAGAATTTAACTGTCTATTGTGTTTTTGTATTTATTTGTATAGTTAGTTATTTAGTCATTTAATTTCGTAGCTAGTTTAAATAATTAGATGTGTAATAATTGTATTTAAGTAAGCAATTTAATGTTAATAATAAAGTATTTCCTCATATTGTCCCTAATCATTGTTTATAACCATAAATACCAGCTAAAGTTACTTAACTCCTGTGAATATTACTGAAATACCATTAGGGTAAAGAATGACCACTGCACTGATGGAACTCTTATAGTTTCGCCATGTCCGTCTGTCTGTCTGTCTGTCTGACCCCTACTGTAGTTCAGAGACGCTTAGTACTAGAAAGCTATAATTTGGTGTACATATTAATCACGCCGACAAAGTGCTTAAATAAAATCTAGAAAAAAAAATTTTTTTAGCGTACCATAAAATCTAAAAAAAAATTTTTTTTTAGCATACTTACCTCCCTTGCACGTAATGTGGGGATGATATTTTTTTTCTCGTCGACCCCATGACGTGGGGTATCGTTGGATAGGCCGTTTAAAAATATCCTTGAATCGAAAAGTGGTCTGTGAACACCAGTTTTCGATTCAAGGATCCACTTGCGTAATATTAAGCATTAAAGTGCTAATTTTTGGTAGAGTTGAGTTTACCCCCCCCCCCCCCCCCTGCCGCGCCGTCGACCCGGGCCTGGTCCTTACCGGACGGTGAGCTACCCATTGCTCACCGTCCCAATTGCCGGATCCTATAAACGATTGTCGCAACCCCGCGTGCCGCTACTTCGGCTGCCGCCTGGTGCGTCCTCCCCTGCGCCAGAACCAACGTGTCGTCAGCGTAGCACACTACGCTGACGCCGCTAGGGAGGTCGGCGCGTAGCACCCAGTCGTATCCGATGTCCCACAGATGCGGCCCCAGGACCGATCCCTGTGGGACACCGCACGACATCTCTTGCCGGTTCCACACTTCCTGGTGACCGGGGTAGATGACGGCCCTGTCCATCAGATAGGCCTCGACCACACGACAGAGGTAGGGTGGCATCCGGTGGTACCGGAGTGCCTCCCTGATGCAACTCCAGGGCAGGGTATTAAATGCATTGGCTATGTCTAAAGACACCGCCAAGACGACCCCACCCTAAGCAACAGCATTCCCTGTCGTCAGGGCTCGCACGCGCATGATGGCATCCACCGTAGAGCGCCCTCTGCGGAAACCAAACTGGCTCTCCGCCAAATCCGGCCCCACCCGCACCAGCTGGCCGACGAGGCGGTCTGCAATGACTCTTTCAAAGAGCTTGCCCACCTCGTCGAGCAGCACGATGGGCCGATAAGCGGACGGAGAGTCCGCAGGGCACCCTGCCTTCTTTATGAGGACCAGTTTCCTCGTCTTCCAACGAAGCGGGAACTGGCCCCTCTCCATACATGCGCTTAGGAGCCTCCTAAGTCGAGGCCCGAGAGCCTCCACGGCCAGGACCCAGGCCTTACCAGGTAAGCCGTCGGGTCCTGGGGCGGTATTTTTGGCATTAAGCCTGCGTACCGCCGCTCTCATTTCTACCTCGGACACCTCCGGAGCATAGTCGTCGTCGTCGTCGTCGGCGGTGTGGTCCGCATAGGGCACCGCAGCAGGCGGAGCCATGGGCGGGGAGGTGTGTTCCCCTCGCGAAGGGAACAGAGCGTTCACCACGCCCTCCATAAGCTGGGGCCGGAGACTCTGCGTCAGCGGGCGTCCCCACGGGTCCCTGTCCAGAGTCCCCAGCGACTCCTCGCGGGCCAATGCCCTGGCCCGCAGGATCTCCGCTTGGAGGGCGGTCTTCGCCGCTCTGTACCCCTCGTACAGCTCCGCTTGAATGGCTTCCGTATCTGGAGGTTTGATACGGAGCCTGCGGTGCCTGGTGTACCGGCGTCGCACAGCCACGCACGCGGTGCGCAGAGCCGTCAGCTTCTGCGACCACCAGTACACCTGGCGCGAGGCACGTCCAGGCTGGACCCGGGGCATTGCCACGTCACATATATCGGACATGGCCTCCCGGAACCACTCCGCCTCGTCGTTGATGTCAGCAGGCCTGTCCGGTGGTGACACCCAGGCCTGCACGATCGAGGCTTCCAGGAGGAGCTCCCGGTCCAGCTGCTTCAGCGCCCACCGCGGACCACTCGGGGCCCGTCGGACCAGCGCGTTCGAGGTCTGGGCGGAGACGTCAAACCGGATATACCGGTGATCGGAATAGGTCTTCACCCCCTCCATGACGCGCTAGTCAACTACACGGGGCGACAGAGCGGGGCTGGCGAACGAGATGTCCACCACTGATTCACCCCGCATCCGCACACACGTGGGGACAGAACCCCGATTTAGGACGACCAGGCCTGTCTCCAGAGCCCAGTCCTCCACCATCCTGCCTCGCGTGTCCGTCAACCGGGAACCCCAAGCCAAATTCTTGGCATTGAAGTCCCCGAGGACGAACACGGGGAGGGAACCAAACCCGAGGACGAACACGGGGAGGGAACCAAACCCGACGACGACGTCTCTCAACTCCGCAAGGGAGTTGTGGAACTCGGCAAGAGTTCGGTTCGGAGAGAAGTAGACGACAATTTCCCCGAACCATGCTGCTATGCAGCCCCGTCCTCTCTTGACGGCCTCGAGGGACGGGGTACCGGTGGCGGCCGACGAAATTAGGGTCACTGAGCCGCTCAGGTCCTCTACCCAGTCATCCCTGGGCGGGACAAAGTACGGCTCAGCGACCACGGCGATGTTAATCGACCACTGCGCCATGCTCTGGAGCAACAGATCCTGAGCGGTGGCGCAGTGGTTGATGTTCGCCTGGAGGAGGCGTAATGGGGCCATTACTGGCACTCCATATCAGCCCCCTCTTGAGCCTCCTTTGCAGCCCCCTGAGAGGAGCCTGCCGCAGCGGCTATGGTGGCAACGGCGACGACGGCGGTGGTGGAGGCGGCAGTGGCGGTGGCTGTGGTGGCGGCTGCGGAGGTGACGGCGGTGGCGGAGGGCTTGCCTCTGGCCCTGGCTTTGGCAGATGGCCTTGCCCCCCATCCGGTGCTCGGCCGGCTTGCCAGCCGCCGCACATACGGCACAGTGCGGCGTGGCATTACACGAGCCGGCCTTGTGCCCGGGCAGACCACAGCGGTAGCAAAGACCGCTGCGGTCCACCTCCGAGGTGCAATTCGCTTGCACGTGGTTGCCCACCTGGCAGAGGAAGCACCTCAGAGGTCTGGGTTCCAGCAGTTTCACCTGCACGGAAACCCAGCCCACCAATAGCCGTTGGCCCTCCCCGGCAATTTTTCTGGCCGCCGACACGGGGCAGCTCACCATAACGGTTTGCAGCCCCGTGGAGTCAGGACGGATGATGCCTGCCCTCACCTGCTCGGCAGAGCACCCCCAGGTCCTAACCACTGCGGCGACCACCTTCTCTTCAGTGAAGTCGGAGTCGTCCAGGCCCATACCGCCGTAGGCCCGTATCATACGCATGAGCGCACTTGGTGGGCCTGGACACTCGGACATCGTCCGCATTTAGTGACGCCCTAAGCCTTCTGGCCAGGGCGTCAGCGGCCGGACCGCTAGCCGCACCGGGGACCTGCACCATTTGGGTCCCAGTCGTCGCAATTTTCATTTTGAGGCCCCTGGCAGCACCGAGCTCCTCGAGGCGCACCACCTCACCCACCTTCTCAAGAACGGTCTTGTAGGTCACGCCCTTCTTTTCCGCATCCGGCTGTAGTGTACTACGGCTGCGGAATTCGGGGCGCGGAGCCTAGCCGCGGCGGTGCGCTCCTTGCGCCGCTGCCGCCTCTCCCTCTTTTTGGCCGCCCTTGCTGCCTTACCCGCCTTCTTCTTCTCCCCGGCCACTTGCCATTCGGCATCGGCCGGAAGAGATTTAGGAGGCGGGGGCGGCCGTCTCGCCACCAGGGCCAGTGCCCTTGTTGCCAGGGCTAGGGCCCTCGCCGCCGGGGCCCCCTGCCGGCTTAACGGTTGGAAAAAAATTATAGCAGTAGTACATATAGTGAAATTAAAAGGAAAACTACCACGGCTAGTAGGCTTTACAAGTTAACGAGTTATAGTCGACCAACTTAAATTTGCAGTTGGAGAATTGACCGTGGCATATATCGATGTATGGGAGAACAGGTTTTTCAACTATTGTAGTTGAAAAACCTGTTCGTTGTTAAGTTTGTTTTTGAAGTAAATTCGTCCCAAGTAATCCCAACTACGGAACCCTTCATTGTGCGTGGTCCGACACGCACTTGGCCGGTTTTATTTCATCATAAAACAATGGAAACTGCCTCAAGAACGGACACAATAAAAAATTATAGATTGTGATTTCGCCTGCAACAACGTTCTATCAAAATGATTAACGGGACACACTACGAAGGCCAAATGCGGTCAGGAACAGACAGTAGGCCTAACAAATGGCAGGACTACGAGGTCCCGTATATCAACTATTTACTATTTATTGGTCCAACACAACGAACATTATTTTCCTTATTGTTTCTTACGTAGTTTCTCGTGTTTCCCTGTTTATTGGACAGTTTTCGATGTAATATTGTTTAGCAGTGTAGTGGGTTCCGAAAGGTTGTTTAACTTTATTGTCGGGCTGATTTAAAAAAATGAATGGAAACAGAGATGAGATTTATTATTGTAAGGATTTAATTTTTAAGCGGTAATGGATTGGAGTGGGGATTGGGAAAATAGGTGGATTAAAATTTGGATTGTGGATTAAAACTTTGACTGCCTTGGTAGTCTAGGTGGTCACAAGCGCTACTGCTGAACATGAGGTCCTGGGTTCGATTCCCGGGTCAAGAAAAGTGTTATTGGATTTTTCCATTAGGAATTTCTCAGTAGCAGCCTGGAGCCTGGATTTATGCCTGTTGATGGCAATAGGCTTGCCCCCTATCACATGTGACTTAAACATAACTGGCGAAATGTGGGTGTACCTACTATGGGTACATGTCTGCCTTCTTTCGGGGAAACAAACCGTGATAGTATATTAAAAATACATATTGAAAATGAATAAACAAAGTATTTATAATCCGCATTGCCTTTTAAAAATAGAAACGCACTATTATTTGTTGGTATTTATTTTGTAGTAGGAAGGTAATGTTACTAACACATAATTATTTATTCTTAACTGTACTCCTTAACACCAATAATGTTCAGGTTTCGTTGGTAATAAGTTGCAGTATTTACCTACGCACGTTTTATTCCGCCGAATACTTTCAAGACGTCAATTAAGATGCTCTCAGCACACTCCCGAAACAAACCGGACGAGTTGTTGCCGATTAGAGAGACTTAGGCCTCTCTGCTTTTTCGCGTGAGAAAACTCACCGAATGTCGGTCAATTACTCTTGATCCTTTTACGTGTTAATCGATAACTCAAGAGCCTTTTTCGGCTAAACTTGTCTTCTCATTACTCAGCGAGGCTTTGGGGGCTACGTAACATTTATGAGCTATGAAATGTTATGGTTTTATAAAGTTTAAGTCTGGAACTATAAAAGAAATGTCGTCAAATGTAATGGCAGCGGTTTGGCTTAAAGTTTTGAGTTTATTTGGGAGATATATTGAACAGAATTAGCATAATTACAATCCTGCTTAATTCTCCTACAGAAAAGCTGTATCGATGTTTATAATGTTTAAATAAGTGATTTACATAATTTTCTAGTTAAATATCCGTCCTAAGCCTAGTCCTAATGTACCTTCCTAAGTATTTTTTTTTCTGAAGAAATAGAAACAATTACCTTAAAGCCTGATTTACACATAAGCATAAGCATCAATCAATCTGCCTAGCCTTTTCCCAACTATGTTGGGGTCAGCTTCCAGTCTAACCGGTTGCAGCCGACCTATCTGACCTCCACAACCCAGTAACTGGGTAATACAATACCCCTTGGTAAGACTGGTTGTCAGACTTTCGGGCTTCTGGCGACCCTTAACGAATGTCAAAGATCCACGAATGACAGCCGGGACCAACGGCTTAGCGTGCTTTCCGAGGCACGGAGAAGTCTCGATACGTAAACATGGTCACTCATCCACGGACTAACCCCGGCAAGGGTAGCTTAACCTCGATCGACCCGTGCCGCTGTTATTACTTAGCCACAAGTCCCTGACAAACCAATCTAAAAACTTTTTATCATGATTTCGGCCACATCATCCCATCAACATCGGTTCAGTGGTTTACGAGATAACTCTGACTCAAACTTACATTATGCTGTTGCATCAGATTTTCGAGGGTGCGTCATAATGTCCTCTTCCTTTTTATTTAATTCAAGTTTAGTCTAAGTTGTTACACATTCATGATAATATCCACTTATCCACGGATCAACCCGGGCAAGCATAGCTTAACCTGATAGATCGACCCGTGCGGCTGTTATTGCTTAGCCAGGAGCTCCTAAGCATAATCATATCAGCCTAAAATGTTCCCACTGCTAGGACACAGACAGGCCTCTTCTAGAGAAAACGTGGGCCGTAATCCACCACACGGGCCCAGTGTGGGTTGGTAGATGTCCCATGTCTTCGAATTTTTAGTTCTAGGACATGCCAATAAGTCACGCTTTCTGTAACTGTATTGAGAGCAGTGGCATATCTACCATTAGTTGAAGCAACAATAAAAATGCACCGTCTAAATAGTGTTTAGACAATGCAAGAGATTTATTGCTTCAATGTTATTGTACCTATGCCAACTTACAGCGTGTAAATAGGGCTTAATGAAAGATCACAATCATTCGAACATTCCAATTCCTAAATTGTTTTAATAAAACAAACACATAATTTCACAGACTGTCGAGTTCTTATAGCCCGCATCAAAAGTTACATCAGGTAAATACAAAGAGAATTTTTCAACGTTCCATGTCCAAGAACTTTACGATGTGAGTTGCAGACAGACAAACAAAACAAAACTAACTAGTTCTCTCTACAAAACTACTAGCCTAGTTGTGAAGTTTGCAGAACATCTGCTAGACCTGAAAACTTTGCCCTAACACATCTGTCTATAAACCTGATTATAGAAACGAATAACGTGGTATTTTTAAAATAATTTTTAATTTAGTAGGTACGTTCTTTTGTCGAGTTTACATTAAACCATAACCTAACAGTTTGACGTTCTGAACAAATACTAAACTTTATCTGATATTTCAAAACAAAAAATGGATATTATTACCTAGAGTTGATCTCTGAAAATTCCTTTTAAATAAAGGGACATCCTTTTGAATCTTCGACATTATTATTCTTCCAATTTTATAAATACCCTTGTTATGTTTATTTGGGTGTTGTAACTATGCTTGACCCCACACTTCTCCGAAACACGAGGCAACACAATCATCTTACTGAATGATGTAAATGGGGTCGGCGCCGGCGCCCAAATGTATTGCCTAACGTTTTTCACAAAGGTTCAAATAATCGTGAAACAACACTCTCGCAAATACAAATAAACGCTATCCCGCACCATTTGTTTACATGAAAAGTTATGTACGTGACGAAGAAAGTGCGTAAGTACCAAGAATAAGCTTATAAAATGTATTGTTTGGATTTGGTCGAACGTGTCGTACTCTCATTCCCGATCTTAATTACTTTTGTCTTCTGCGGGAAACTTTCACGTATAAATGTTGGCCTTTTGGCTATTTTCACTAACACCTGATGAGTTTTTCGGCGATAAACTGCTGTTTGCACGAAATAAATAAAAAATGCAGCGTGGACCCAAATCAGCTTATGTACTAATAACATAAGTGGACGAGCGGATGATGGAAAAACTACGTTGGCCTAGTCTGCGCTTGTAAAGAATCGGTAACTTCCTAGTATGAACATGCTCGTTTATATTTCCAGTCTTGTGCTATATGCAATTCTATAGCGAAACGGCTTTTTGAAAAACAGCTACAACATCTAGGGCGAACGAATGTAGATAGTATGACTAAATTATACAAAACTAATAAACAGTGAAGCAGAGGCATAATACTGAATATTTAAAAATATATTTAATGCAGAAACACGGCTGGGGTGCCTTACAGTATACAGAATACGTGGCAGTCTACCGCGCCTGACTACGCCCCTATGTTGTCACAAAATAAATGTTTGCACAAAACATCAACTTTGAAATCTTTTTTGTTATTCGTTTGATGCAGCTTTAAAAATTTCACAATTTCATTCAATTATCTCCTACTGTCTGTTCCAAAAGTAACTGACGAAAATGTAAACAAACCCTGTTCAGGTTAATTTCTTACGCCATCACTCACAAAAGAGAATTAAGAATACATGTATTAAGAAGGTTTCCACTTTATATCACAAGTTTTTCCAACAATAACTCAGACTTAAAGCATTTACTTACAGTTTTGAAATACACTTTTGAAATGTCAAGGAGTCGGTCAGTTAGAAATATGAAGCTACTACCCCATTCCAAAGCGTAGTAGGTACCTATAGAGAACGGACAAGAAACTCCATGGACACTCTTTTAATTGGTCAAGGACAGCTTACGAGACGCAATTGATTTTCTATTGTTTGACTACGAATCGGTGTCGCACGGGGCTTAACAGGACTGGAACGCTGAGCTTTTTATGTTGTTACAAAAATACTAGTTATATCTATAATTTTGAATCTATAACTACATAATGTGAGGCCGATATAAAAACATAATATTATAAATTAGTTCAGAAATCGAGTCCCGCAGTTTTTTTCCGAGCTTTTCCCGAAATTCAGTTTCCAAAACATATAATTACTTATATTATTGTTATACTAACAGTTCATACCTAAATTAGTTAGGTAACCTAACCAAAGTTGTTATTTACTTAAATATCAAATTTAATCCAGATTTGTTAGTGGTGACTGAAAAAAGAATACCGACTATATTTTCGAATAAAGTCTGTATTTTTTATGATTCAATTTTCAGTTTTTTCCCTGTACTTGTAGTATAAGACGATATTACTTGCCAAATTTCATAGTTCTAGGTCAACGGAAAGTACCCCATAAATTTTGATTCCTTTGAGAGTGTCGAAATATAAGTATTTTGCGGCATAAGCGGCCGTATCTTTTTTTACGTTAACAAGAAGTTTGATTTTTTTACAGCTTCAAAAAATTGTAGATTTGAGTAGGTATATGGTTTTAATTTCAACTCGATACCTTCACGTGTTTGCAAGATAAAAGGTCTTGACAGACAGACGGACAGACAGACAGACGGACGGACAGCAAAGTGATCCTACAAGGGTTCCGTTATTTCTTTTTGAGGTACGATACCCAAAAAAAAAGAAAGACGTATACGTTAAAAGCGTCCAGAGTACAGAAAATAGAAACAAAAAAAAACTAATAATAATTAAAATAAGCCGTGGCAGCTAAGAGATGACCAGCCCCAACTGACGGCGCCAGTTCACGAACATGACGCATGGATCAGTACCATTAAGCTCAACTAGGGCTAACAGATCCTACACACCACCATCCTCTATCAGCGAGACATCTGAGTGAGCATGACATACTCTTAGCCGCCAGGGCACATTCAAGTCAATGAAAGACCCGGTAAATGGTAGCTCTATTGTACATTTACTAACATTTGTACAATTAGATAATACAAAGGAGATTGAGTTTATACAATGCAAACATAGTCTTACATTCTTCAGCAGCTCCAACAGTATTTTCAAATCTTAATCAATTAGTTCTGTTTGTGGAACAGCATTGAGCCAGCATTAAGCCAGCACATAGCCAGAATTGAGCCAGCATTGAGTCAGCGATGTAATCACGCAACTTCTAATATGCCTGCCTGCCTGCATAGTGTGCGTTTTATACAAGACTAGCTTTTGCCCGCGGCTTCGCCCGCGTGGATGTAAGAAAAAATCTCACGGGAACGTACTACCGAGATTAAAACCCTACCCCTATTTGTTTATTCAGGTTATAAAATTAATGTTTGCAAAATTTCATCCAAATCCGGTCAGCTGTTTTTGCGCCAATCCGGAACATACATTCAGACAATTATACAAACTGACGAAAATTCTAAAAACTATATTTTAGGCATCAGACTCGTTCAATTACTTTTAAGATGGTATATGAATACCAACTTAGTTTTGTACATATTTGTTCAATATCCATGTTAATAAACTTCTTGGACTACAAATAAACTTAGACATGACATGTCTGAGTCTATTTGTAGTCCAAGAAGTATTGTACTGTTTATTTTTTCCACGTTTTTTTTTTAAACAATAATGTATGTATACCAACTTTTGAGATATTCAAGGCACTCAGTAAAATTCATCCCCAAAAACTTAATTACCCCTTTTTTCCCCCGTTAGGGGTCGATTCTCGAAACCCCGATATACTTTACGAGCCCCGAGTTTCGAGTTAATCGGACCGCGCGTTAACGATTCTTCCAAACAAACTTTAACACTCCCTAAAATCCTTTTGAGGGGTAGTTTTGTAAAACGAATTATAACAAACTTCATTATTTATTTAAGAACGTGTTCTCTCTAAGTTTAAAGTTTATTAGCTCAAGAAATAAGATTTTTCATACAAACGTAATTCCCTTTTCACCCCCTTAAAGGTCGAGTTTCCGAAAATCCCTTACCGGAGCTCGCCCACGTTGGAAAAAGAACCCTTGTGCTAAATTTCTAATGTCAATCAGTCATTTCACCCAAAACACCTGAAACCTGGTTGAGCTAAGAGATCCCCATTTCTAGTACTATAATTATGTCTTTCACCTCTTTTTCTAAAAAGATGCATTTTTTTCTTACGTACATGGTGTTTTCATGAATAAATGGACTAGGTACCGTCATGATGTTAATTATACCCTTGAAGTTTCCTTAGAGACGTGCCTGTGGTGATTTTATATGGCTCTGATGGCTCTTTACTGAAGAAAAATATAGAATGTAAGAACCAGGCCCGGGTCGACCGCGTGTTGTGTTCCACGCGCCCCTCAAAGAGATGTCGTCAGCACAAGTGTAGGGGTCCACTAGGGCCGATGCCTGCCGGGGTCGCGGGAAGTTCGAAAGGGTTACCGAGGCCCCTGGCAACACAGGCAACGGAAGGAACACGGGTGGGTTTGAGTCAATAAAAGTCTGAATCAGCTCCGCCCAGAACGAGAGAAGTTATTTAATAATTTCCCAACCAAAAAAAAAAAGACATGATACTATGAAAGTCACTAAAATAGACTAGCCTCGCGGTATATACATCAGTAAATTGACGGAATTTTCTGACAGCACATGCTGCTGAAACTAGTCGTCCTGCAAGAAATGTTAAATGAGGAACTGTTTAAATCATCATTCATCATCATCATTCTCCTACCCTTATCCCAATTTATTTGGGGTCGGCGCAACATGTCGCTTTCTTCCATACTTCTCTATTAGTTGTCATCTCGGTAGTCACCCCCTTTCTAGCCATATCATCTTTCACACAGTCCATCCATCGTTTCTTTGATCTTCCTCTACTATTATAGCCATCGACATTCACATCAACATTTTCCTCATTCCTCCGCATCACATGCCCATACCATGACAACTGATTTCCGCACAACTTTTCAGTCACCGGTGCCACATTTAGACTTCCTCTTATGTACTCATTTCTTATTCTATCCATTCGTGTCACACCACACATCGCTCTTAGCATTCTCATCTCAGCTAAATGCAATAGGGTCTTACACCCATTTTTGAAAACTGTCTTAATTAAATTCTATAGTGCTTACATGCCCCAAAAAAAATCACAAAATTTTTATTCAATCGATATGTGCCATTAAAATGCATTTAAATTTTACATTTTCAAATTTCGCGCGTAGTTTGACGAAAACGCTGGACGCAGTGGACGCCATGTTGCTCTGTGGTCATGACGTCACTTGGCTAACAAATGCGCTGATCATAATCTAACTATCAGTTGACAGTTGACACGTTTTAGTTTACATATCGGTATGACATAATAATATGGCGACTACTATTTCATGGTGTTTTTTAACAGATTAAAAAAACTGAAAACATTGAATTGAATTTTAAAATTTATTTTGTTATTTTATGAACTAAAAGTAACATTTTCCGACTCCTTTTTGCCTAAACTATCTCAATAATCTATTTATAGATTTTTTCTCGTGTATAGTAAAATACCCTATTGCCTTTTGTGACCCATAATTCTGATCCATACAAGACAGCAGATCTTATCATTGTTTTATATATCTTCCCCTTAGGTTTAAGGGAAATGCGGGAGTTGCAGATAAATAACATTATTAAATTGTAATTGATAAATCATAGGCGAAAATATTGGTTTTAAGATTAACCCCAAACAATAGTCAAATGAAAAACTTCTGTAAGTTGATTTAAAATTAGAATTTCGTGCTAAAGTTTTCAAACGATCAAATCAAAGCACTACTAATTGGCATCCACAGGTAAATTTTCTGGCCCATTTGGTTACATTTTAATCAGATACTTTTGGAACAGACCATACCTACTCGTCTACATTTCACAGAAAATAATTGAGCGTCGCGTCGCTCTGTAGGTACCTGCTCACAAAATGTTTTGTAATATTAAACCACTTTAGAAACTTTCATAAAAACACGTCGTTAAAACTATATCGTTCAGTCTGCTAAGTTTTAACAAGTACTAGAGTCTTCTTTGAAAATAAACTAATTGTAACTTGTAAATGTTCGAGCATTTTCAACTACCCACTTCACTTCTCGACAAGTTGTGAGATATTTTTCCCGTAATTAATAAAAGCTCCACGTAATTTCCCATGGAACTATGAAGTAAAAGCTTGTAAATAACTGCTAAATTGATTTACCATCAAAGATGAATGTTCTACAAATAATACTTGTTCAATTCGGATCAATATATCGTAGTTCATTGACTTCACTCGTATCTAAATTTTTGCGGCGTGGATCAATCGATCGATCTACCAGCACGTTGCCAACCGTTGTTTACGAGCCACAACCTGTTACTTATGTATCTGATAACGTCCCTTGAAGTATAAAATTTACTAACATTTAGGTCTAATCCGAATATCTCGGAAAATTTAAAATTGTCTGACATTTAGTTCTTGACCTTAGAAACTAGCTAAGATCTAAATTTTCTCACAGACTCAACGTATTGCGTAGTGTATGAAAAAATGAAAGGAATAGGCGCAGTAGGTGAAGATATTTTTTAATTTTTTTAGACTTCAACTACTACGACTTTATAACCGGAAGGGTTTTTTATGACCGTAATTTTATCAGTTTATTTTTTAAACATGGAAATACATATCTTTGAATTTCTATTAAAGACCTTTTCAGACTTGCAGTTGGAACAGAAAAGTTCAGAAACTGATGACCGACTTTCAGTAATAAAGAGGCCCTATAAAAAGTAGATGAAGAATTAATATTTATACAAAAGTATGTTTGCCACCCCTTTTGAAAATTTTCACCAACTTGGGAAATTCATATGTACTTATAATTTAATTCAAAATTAATATTCCCGTCTATATTTATGACTTTTCAGTACAGAAAACAATTTACCTTATAAACGACTCGAGTATTTGGAAACTCATTTCCGTATACGAAGATATAAACAAATAAATCTAATTTATGCCACAATAAATTGTATGAGGACACGAAATAATTCATTCAAAGCTTTGGCAAATAAATTATAATATGAAACTGCGTTCTAAATGAGAATGCAAAGATGGCGCAAATATGGATAAACACACTTACCTACAGAGAGCCAAAGTGTCAAAGTACCAACAATAAACCAACCTATTACAATTAAAATATAACATTATATCAAGTTACTGTCAAGGTTTTTTCAAACTATGTATAAATTGGAGTCGGCTTAAGGCTTAACGGATGCAGCTGAATACCAGTATTTTACATGGAACGACTGCGTATCTGACCTCCACAACCCAGTGATCAACCCAAAACCAACGGCTTAACATGCTTTCCGATGCTGTTATTACTTAGCCACGAGCCCTCCTGTCGCTATGTCAAGTAATAGACACTAAATAAAAACGAAGAGAGAGTAGGCACTTCGGCTACAGTACGTATGAACTCTACGTAGTATAAGTTTACCTTCAACTGTCTCGAAAATAAATGATAGTCATCACAAATGGCCATCAAATCGTACACAAGGCTATAGATTTTTATATCAGTATCAACATTGTGTATGTAACTCGTTCAATTATTTTTAATAGGGCATAATAATTGGTATTTAACAACCCTAGACAAAATTATTGAAGAGCATTCAATCAAAACCTAAAATAGTTTTGTTTTCTGAAATAGGCATCGATTTAAAACTGTTTATGTTTAATACGAAGGCGAATGAAGTTACTACTCGTATATTTTAATCTTTTTCGGGGCTTCTGACTCGACATTGCGATAACAACTTTTATTTGGTACCTACATAAAACACTACACTATACTATATAATGTTTTTATATTCTCGTGATATTTATTTTAGAAGTTAGTATGTATGTTTGTGTAAATGTATGTTAGTATATTCCCATATTATTTGTTTTGTGAATACACACGGTGTCTTCATCTCTTTATCTACTTTCATATCGCAGGTATGCTGGAAGAGATGTCTTTAGTAATAAGTATCATAAGTATTCTTTTCTGTTTATATAATTATAAGTTTACATAGATGGTTAAATAAATAAATAAGTGGATATAGCATCTCGTACATCCACACTTAAACTTATATCATAATGGAGGCCCTTCTGGTCCCACCGAAGCCCGGTAAAGCAGTCGAGGACCCCCGAGCCGATAAAAGCCAGTATTAAAAAGAAAAGGTAGATTACGAATCCAATGCTTTAGCAAAAACTGAAAAGATCTGAATTTTCTAAAATCAAATTCGTATAGTGTATGCATATTCCGCTATAGTAAATAATGTAGTTTAAAAGAATAAAGCTTTTGACTAAGATCTCACTACTACGACGACTGTCGTACACATTTTCAGCTTAACTTACGTCATTTTAACAAAACTTATCCGACCCGTAAACGACAACGCGAAAGTTTTATGAGCTAACACAACTGCACAAGCTGTGGAACAAAATGTGTTCATTCTGTGAAACAGGATTATCTATAGGCAGTATCTTACGCGATATAATCAAAGAGAGGGGCGATGCGGGTCACAAACACGCGTAATTTAATAGGGGAATCGCTCATAATAATTATGTATTCACAGTGAAATCGCGTTTGATCCTACACCCCTCAAAGAATTTAATCGATGTGACCGATGGATAATCTTCCTTTTTCTAGTAATAAATCCATTACTGGACTTCCGTTGCGTCGTTTTTTTTCGAATCGGAATCGTCACCTTTCCGGGTTTTCATTATACCAATATCAATCGCTAGAGCTTTGTATAGAGCTGAAATTCACTGAATATCTGAGTCTTTATATGTCAGTATATATATAGCTGTCGGCAAGTTAATAGTACATTGTGGTACTAGTGTGTAACATTGGTGAGCTGAGGCGCCATTGAGACCCGAGCCGTAGGTGAGGGTCTTAAGAGAGCCGAGGACGGTAATCATCAATACACACGTGTATCATACGACGTTTTTTAACACACTTGCGAATAAAAAAATAAAAAAGAACTCTTTTTATTTAATAGGTAAAAAGTTTATTTAGAGAAACAATTAGTAAATGTGCAGATAGTAAAATTATAATTAACTGTTTTTGATGGCATACCGGTCTCATCTGATAGATTATTTATTGAAATATTTTCATCTTCTATTGTAATTTGAGATGGCTCATTATTCGTGTAGGTAGGTGAAATCCAATTATTGGATGTACTTGGTGTTTCGTCAGTAGGAAGCGCCTCAGAATCATGTTTAATTCTTTTTGTGATTTTTGTACAAATTTCCTTCTTGTTTTATATAGAATCTTCTACGTATGATTCTGCTACATTGCTAGATCGCCACCCACCATGACGCTTCAAAGTCATTATATCAGCTCCTGAATTAGCTAGCAATGTAGCAGATGTTCTTCTGAAACTATGTCCAGTGTAGCTCTCAGCATCTGCTAAACCTAAAAACTTAGCGATTTCTTTAGGCATAGATCCAAATTTGTTTATACCTATAGGTTGACAGGTACATTTACCATTCTGGTAATTTAGAAATAAACGGTCAGTTTTTGCTTTTGGTGACCGCTAATTTTCATACTTCTTAACAATTTCATAGAATGGACCGTGTATGGTGAATGACCTCGGTATTTTATTTTTCGTGATAGATATCTTCACTAAAAGCATCTGGCCATGGTTCTCTATGTTTTTTAAGGTTATACTTGTTAATTCTTGTATCCTACAGGCACCAGTTACACCAAATATTAAAGCAATCTGAAAAAAAAAAGAAACAATAATTAAGTTCAACACACAACACAGGCTGAAGTCGCGTAGATATTTAAAATTAATTTAACTAACCTTAGTAGCCAGATATTGGTTATCTGGAGCATCTTTTATAAATTTTTCAATATCGTCAGACGATAAAACCTTTGATTTCTTGCTTCTAAATCCATCGGATAGTCTCTTTAGATAAGCTGACAAATTAGAGTATGTTTTTAAGTCCACTCCATTCTTTGTTCGGACTGTACTTTTTAACATTGAGTATAAACACCACAAAGAGCTAGGTTTGTACTTAGAAGATAATTCTTTAAAGTACGCCATGAGCACATTTTCTGAAAAAGACTGCGTATTCTTGCTGTTTTGCCATTTTATGAAATTTTGGTACGCTAATAGATATTTTTCCTTGGAGTTTTCAGGTAGTAAACATTCCATAACGTTAAGGGCTTCACATCTTATATCGGGCGGTGTACAACATAAATCATTTTCTTCGTAACTAGTACTTGTAGATATTTTAATTAATAAATAACTATAATTTCAACAGTGAAAACGAGTTGTGAAAAATGTTTCGCTATGGCGGGAAAAATTAATCAGTTTTCCTATGCGCGCGCATTGCGATCTACCACAGACTAAAGAGATGAGTTTTTTTTTTATTTTCCGCACATATGGTTTGCGCCTATTTTGCCACGTACAAAATGGGGAATTTAAAGTTTTCTTTTATTACAGAGAAAACAAAAGTTATATTTGAGTGAAAGTTTTATTTATTAAACACGTCCGAGTTAAAATTATCTATTTAAATAAGAAGTTGCATGAAATGAGCAAGCAATAGGAACATTAATTTATTGCCTGGGCCTCCGCTGCCAGTACCGGTTCCTAATTTATTTGTTCTATTGAACACGATCTTCTTTTTGAATAAAAAAATGTATAAGAACAAAGCAACTCAACCAACAAAATTTAAAAAATATCTATAACTCACTAGTGAGTTATAGCGATGAAAAATTCATAGTTTGATTATGGGTGTCATTCTGTGCCTAATTGTGCCACTTTATGAGCAAGGGTGTTGAAAAATACCAGACTTCGATAGCGTAGTTCAGTTGTAGAGATAAAACTTAACAAGTGAAGCAAAAATAAGCAAGTCAATTTATTCCATTCCGACTTTCCTAGATCATAGTGTTACCGTCCACATGAAACTTTGTCATAACAAAATTAACAGAAGTTTGTAGGTAGGTACTGTTTATTGCACTATAACGTAATTCGCTAGACCACAAGACCTCCAGAATTCATCGGTTCCTAGCAATGCACACCACATGCCAACAACGTAAATAATAACACTGACGTACCCATTACGTACAGGTAGGTTATACACGGTCAAATAAATTAGCTCGCGAAACTCCACAGACGTGATGGGTATAAAAAAAAAATATTCATTGTTTTTTTTTGGGGTCAACGACGGTAGTTACTTGAAACAATCAGTTTCAAAATCATTTTTTTTTCTGTGTATTCTTCACAAATCTTTTGTCTTTTGATAAAACAAAAGATTTGCTTAACTTCTACAAGTAACGTCACTACCAGTGGACATTGACCCCAGAAAAAAAACATCAAATCTTTTTTTCTTTGTTTTATCATGATATAACGATACCCATGACGTCTGCGGAGTTTGGCTAGCTAATTAAATTGGACTCTGTATAGTAATGACGATTAAATACCTATTGTCAATACGTACGTTCAAAACAATAATCCTTAAGACTATCGATTCTTACTCGCTAAAATCTTCGTCATTCTGGTAAGGTAAGGTTCACACGTCGTTGCATTGTACGATATTTTACAGTAAAAAAAAGGTTGGGTTTATACAGTATTTCACGGGACGTTTTATGCAGTATATGTTTTAACCGCACGACCAGCAGGCTGTAATTAAGTAATAATTTATAGTGTAGGTATGACTAATAAAGACGAGCAAGACCCCAGTCCTTCAAACTAGGAAAATCCTGTATCTTGTAGGACAGAATGCATCACTTGGATCCCAACATTATAAGTAATGTAAAATATCGTACAGTTGGTACGATGCCGTATGGACGAAGCCTAATAATTCTAAAACTAAATAAAGACCTCCCACTCCGAGTTAGGCTGTCAGACATGGAATAGCCATTAAATGTGACCAAAACAGAATTGATTCTATTGTGACCGGCATTATGATCGTGCGCTGACCGGACGCCATTGTGATAAAAGGTCACAAGTGATAAATGTGAGCATTAGTTTAATAGCGGAAAATGAGGTAATAATGGACGCTTCGGTAGGTTTTAATGAATGTTTCTACCTCTAAACGTCCACCAAATAGTTGTTTGTTATTATATATTTAAGTAGTGCATGGGTATATAAATCATGTGGACTTACACTCTTCGATTTATACTCTTCCTTTTTTCACAAGTTTTTATTCCAAAAACTTAGACAGCTTAGATAGGTTAGAACCGTCCTTCCCTGCTAGTCGTCAGACTTTTTCTTGTGACTATTGTCATTCATGAAGGCGGGTAGTCATGGAATACCTTTGGTTCGTCAGGGATTAAAAAATGTTCGTTAAAACAAGTAAAATATTTACAAATTCTAGTTCTCAGTGTTTATTTGACTCCAGTCATGCTATTTTTAACATCAAGCTCAGCGTTCCAGTTTTGTTAAGCCCCATGCGACACCGATTCGGTGTAAAACAATAGAAAATCAATTGTGTTTCATTAGCTGTCCTTGACCAATTTATCTATTTTCACCGAAATCACACATGCTGTAGGTACTTACTGTTGATATACGGTATTAGCACTTCAGACGTCTATGATCGATCCGACGCTTGTTAAGCCGTTTCTCTCCGATTAATTAACTCGTGTATCGACATGTCACTCATTCTACAATTTAGGTATATATCAAACAAAACTCCTATTTGTCCCACATTAAGGCTCCTGCATACAGGCGTGACGCGTTAGCGCGATGCGATACCAGTAGCACAATTTCTGTGAAACTTCATGGAAAGTATCGCGTTGCGCGTCGCGCTGCCTGTCGCGCCCGCGATATCGCGCCAGTCTGCAGGAGCCTTAATGTGGGACAAATAAGAATTTTGTTTGATACATACCTAAATTGTAGAATGAGTGACATGTCGGTCGATACACGAGTTAATTAATCGGAGAGAAACGGCTTCACAAGCTTCGGATCAATCATAAATGTCTTTAAATTAATTTAAATCACCAATGTTTTGACATACCTAATGAAATACTGAGCACGGGTAAAGCTGTGTATTCACGGGTATACTAAATGTCCTGCCACTCGTATTGCGACTGAAACGACGAATGAAATGCTATCGCGACATCGTGTGACTACGAGTCAGGTGTTGACGGGTCCCAGGCAGATTTCCGGCTACCGTAGGCGCGGGGTTGCGGACGGTGAGCAATGGGTAGCTCGCCGTCCGATAAGAACCGGGCCTGGGTCGACGGCGCGTTGTGTTCCACGCGCGCCTCAAAGAGATGTCAGTCACAAGTGTAGGGGTCCACTAGGGCCGATGCCTGCCGGGGTCGCGGCAAAGTCCGAAAGGGATACCGTGGACCCTGGCAACACAGGCAACGGAAGGAACACTGGTGGGTTTTAGTCAGTAAAAGTCTGACACACCTTGCCGCTCCGCCCAGAGCGGGAGAAGTTATTTGATAATTTCCCAACCACAAAAAAAAAGGTGTCGCAGAGAACGCATTGTCTGCCGGGGTCGCGGGAAAGTTCGAAAGGGTTACCTTGGCCCCTGGCAACACAGGTAACGTAAGGAACATGGGTGGGTTTTATTCAGTAAAAGTCTGACACACCCTCCCGCTCCGCCCAGAGCGCGCGAGCGGGAGAAGTTATTTGATCATTTCTAACCAAAAAAAGGGTACCTACGCATTGTGAATGCGTGGCATTACTGTATTTTCGTCAGCAGCCAGAACCATAAATTTGTATCAATTTCTAATAGGCACTGAAAATTGATGATCACGTTAGTAATATAATATTTTTATGATTTTGCTTAAAAAAAACAAAATATGTTAAACGAATAAAGTCTTTAAAATAAAATACATTCGGTCTTGTCTCATTAATAGATTCGAGTGTTGAAATATCTACGAACAACTTTTTAGGGATTTGTGTCATCCAATCTCTTAATTTGTCTTGATTGGCGGAAGCAGGTCACGACTGTCAGTAAAAGTCAGTGGAACGTTGCAGTCGCTCTATCGCTGGAAAAACCTTCTCCCATCACACATAACGGCAATGCTTGTACAGTCCCTAATCTTTCCCATGATTGACTATTGTGATGACCTGAATGCAGATCTCCTCAATAAACTTGACCACCTTCTAAATAACTGCATTCGATTCGTTTTCAATTTCGTAAGTATGACCATGTGTCTACGCACCGAGTGTTTTTAAAATGGTTGCCCATTCGTCAGTGCAGAGAGTTGAGGGGTCATTGTTGTTTTCTATACCCGAGGAACCCACTTGGAGAAGTGGGAGTAGAGCAAAATTATTGAACATGTTCAATACTTTTGCTCTGCCCATAGTTAAAATCTTCGTTCCACCAACAATCGTCTTCTACGATGTCCTTCTCACCGCACTGGTTTTATCACTCTTCTTTTTTTGTGCGGTTTTTCTTTGGAACGCGCTCCCTCTGAACATCAGGATGGCAAACAGTCGATTATCATTTAAAGTGAAGGCACGGGAATATATTCGTAAGAAGTTGGCAAAATCATCCCAGCGCTGATTCGTGTTCTCCTCTGCCAATCGTTATTTCTCCCGACACGTTTTATTTTGTTTTTAAGTATGTACATATGTATCTACGAGTATGTATTAGTATATATTTTTGTTTTTCGAGTGTTGCACCTGCCGTGTTTTTTATCTGCATAACCCTAAGGTTGACTGGTAGAAAATGCTTTAAGCATTAAGTCCGCCTTTGTACAGCATTTTTTTTACATGTGCTTTAGATTTTACGTATATAAATAAATAAAATAAAAGCCTAATTAAATTTAGTCTTTCGTCAAATTGTATGGCACTTCGACTGGTTATTATATTTTCCCTGGCTTTGCATCAAACGATTTTTATGCTTTATTTCTCGAATTCACAAATAAATACTGTTATTAGGTACAAACCAGTTTTACGTTCAGAGACTAAAACTACATTGCATGAGATCATTCCACTTAAAATTCT
The DNA here is from genome assembly GCA_905333075.3 of Atethmia centrago. Lineage (NCBI taxonomy): Eukaryota > Metazoa > Arthropoda > Insecta > Lepidoptera > Noctuidae > Atethmia > Atethmia centrago. Next base: position 18,684,956 of record HG995374.1, on the reverse strand, counting down.
TTTTATAGTAGAGAGACAAAGCTTTAAAAAACAATGTCGCTCGAAATTCAGACTAAGTGATCGTACGTTATTTACAGTGCTATGCGTTATTGTGATAGCCATGAAAGGATCCAAATTGCATAATACTCAATGCTTTTGCGTTGAGAATGTTTTATTCATGATTCGAGCGTTAAAAAAAGTCTTCTCTTTTTTCGTTTACGCTATTTCGTATAGTAGTTTATTTCAAAGCACTTTATTGTTTTTATTTGGATTACTTACGTTAGTTATTCTGAGTGCAATCCGTTCGGTTCCTTACCTGCAACAAAAAATATTATGATAAAATTATGTAGAAGCATCTTACTCATCTAACCATGGTTTACCATTGTAACGACAAGAAATTTTCATTCGTCACAATCTCGCCCAATTTTGCAAATGATTGCGTTGAAATTATTCAAAGCTCACAGGCTGACTCGGGATTTCGCTAGTACCTATATTTAAAATTTACCAAGCCCCCAGCGAGAAAACACTTAATTCTAATAAGAAACCACAATCCAAGCTTACAAAGTTTCTGCAATTATCAAGACATCTTATTAAACATTTAAGTAGGTTCCATTTTGCTGTATTAACGTTGACAAAGTTTGTACAATACATTTCAAGATAGTGCACAAACTTGCTGTCTATGTCAAGCTCTGGTTTTATTCGTTTTTTTTTTTTTGAAACTCACGCAGGTCGTCGTTGATTTTATAAATTCTTCTGGAGGTTAGTTTGGTAGTGAGTTTTGACAACATAAACATAACATAGCATCACGCCTGTTATCCACGAAGGAAGGGTTAGGCAGAAGTGTATAGTACACCTACATTGCGCCAGCTATGTTTAAGTCCCATGTAATAGGGGGCGAGCCTATTCCCATTAATCGGGCGCAAATCCAGACTCCGGGCTGCTACTGAGAATTCAATATCGAATAAGAACTCGATATCGCCCCAGTCTGCACAAGCCTTAATAAGAGAAAAGAAAATAAATTAAAACCCGTTAACCATCTGCTCCGGGTACTTTGTTAGAGCTAGCTCTACCCGAAGCAGATCGTTACTATTTACATACCACAAATAGACATTAACAGATTGCTTGTGGATTTAAGTTAATAGATAAATCACGAGATAATTGTTATTTAAGACTGCGAAAGGTATTAGGTTCACCAGTCTGTTTCGTTCAATATTTATTTAAGTATACTGTATTAAATGAGACACAAATGATTCTGTTAATCTTAATACCGCAATCCGTAAGTGGTTATATTTTTATAACACAATTAAAACGAAAGTCTCTTGGGAAACAAATGTAGATTTTTCTCTACATAGTGATTTTAATGTTCAGACGTCCGTATTTACTTTCAAACATGATAGATTAGGAATTAGAAAGGCTTATTAAAAACACCATTATTATTAATCCAAACATGTTTGACTGTAATAACACATCTGTTTTAATTAATTTTAAAGCTTCCCATACAATGGAAATTACGGACGGCCCCCTTGGGTGCCCGTAACTTCCAGTAGCAGCCGATGTTGGGTAGATTAATGATAGAAGTAATTAAATGTCGACAACCGCAAGCTAGGCAATTTAGACTTAGCTAAGTATCCATACAGTATAACTGTATAAACGAGGGGCATGCGCAAGGTGGCCTGAATTAATATATGTAATTAACAAATTTATCGAAATAAGAAATTGAAGACGAAATTGAAATAAGATTTGCATACTGTGGACTTCATTCCGCTCACTGCAACTGGCTACTGACTTACCTTTATTAAGACAGGAATCTACAACGTTTTTATTTTCATACTTCAAAAATGTGAGAATCCAGTTAAACCATGTAGAAGTCGCACTGGCCCCACGTTGGGCGCCTTACTATCACACTGGCGCCCGACGTGGGACCTGTGAGGCTGTATATAAAAATGGGTCTCCTGTAAAATCACAAAAGGTGCAGTTATGCCCTTGTCTTACCGAAGGTGCAATAACTGAAACGAGAATCGAATACGAAATACTTCAATATGTCCCTCGTGTAACAAGTCATCTTGTATAATATCTAATAATCCACACGTAACTAACCCTTTCATAAAGCAACATCTTCCTCTTGATGAAAATTCAGAAGCAATATCTGTTCTCTAAACATATCAACCCGAGAAGATATTTGTACCAAGACTATTTTTGTCAACACAGTAAACAATCTATTGGAGATATTCTTTGGTAATTCGAAACGTAACGGAAAGTAAAATAAAACGGCTGAAGGCCGTCGTAAGAACTGAAGTATTTGTCAAAGTATCGAATTTGAAAGCTTTGTTGGTTTTGTGTCAATCTTCTTTCGTTGAAATCATATCAAGGCCTCGTCCATAACTTTCATAACATTTTGTTTTGAGTTCAGTTAAGATTTTGCGCAAAGATTATGTCAACTGTTTCTTCTTGTAAATGAAATCCTATTTTTGGATTATATTTTAGGAAACACTTTTTACTTATCTTAGCTTGTAAAAAATAGATAACTAATCGTTTTCCTGGTTATTATCCAACACCTGCTCGAAACTCTTGCTGGGCTAGTTCCTGGAATCTAGTTATTTATTTTTTTCTAACCACAATGAAATGTTGATTTAAAAACAACCCAATCAATATCAAACGAAATTTGACCTGTTCGTGACCTACAATTGCATTTACACATCAGCCGTGACAGAAACAAAAATAAATTAACCAAGCTTGAAAATAAATTATAAAAATTTCCCGTTAACTGCATACAAAAAACTTAATCCAGAATACAACGATAAAGGCAATTCTTTTGATTGATACTGTCAATCTTCATGACTGCGTGTCGCTTTTAAACATTATTCCTGAAATTGTTTTAACCCTTAACTCCATCGCAGCGAGAATGAAACGCAATTTAAGCCACGAAGCGCGGCAACAAGTGTCAGTAATTGTATTTACGTCGCTGTCGCAACATTTTCCCATAGGCAACATTTATTAGTGGATTACTGGCGACGGATTTTTAAGTGAACTGGATAGTGAAAGTTTGCTACTGTTTTTGTTTTATGGGGAAAGGTTGTACTTATGGATTATGTCTCTTTTGTTTTGTTTATTGATAGTTTTTAGGGTTCCGTAGTAAAGAGTCCCTTATAGTTTCGCCATGACTGTCTGTCTGTCTGTCCCCGCTGTAACTCAGAGATGCTTAGAACTAGAAAGCTGTTATTTGGCACAGATTGCGTACATATTAATCACGCCGACAAAGTGGTAGAATTAAATCTTGAAAATATATTTTAGGGTACTTCACTTGTACGTAATGTGGAGATGTTAAGTTGGTTTTTGGGATAAATTTATCCCAACTATTCCCAACTACGGAACCCCTCATTGTGCTTGGTCCAACACGCACGAAAAACTATTAATTTTATATTTCACCAGGAATATTTCGCTTCTGAAAATGGACGATATCATAAAATAATTAAATTATTTGTAACCAGATGTTTGCTTTGCTAGATGCTGTTGTTGGGCGTTACAAGACAAATCAGGTGACAGACTTGACACATCAAAGGGTTTAACGCATTGAATAATCGTCAAACAGAAACATGATGTTCTGGCACTAATTTATAGTAACACGATACATCAAACATAATTACATGGTTGGAATTAGTTGTTAAACGATTGTGTTATTAATTCATGCTAGGAGAATTTATTCAATCATAAATTATTTAAATATATTAAAATTTAATTTATTTATTTATTTATTTATTAAAACTTTATGCACAAGTATAAAAAAAAAAAATACCGTACAAAGGCGGACTTAATGCCTGAGGCATTTTCTACCAGTCAACCTTAGGGTGATGCAGAGAAGACACATGGCAGGTGCAACTTAAGGGATAGATAACACGAAAATAACTTTACAATACAAGAATACATACGTAGATACATACATATAAACAGAATAAACTTTGTCAGGAGAAATAACGATCGGTAGTGGGGAAATATCGATCAGTAGAGGAGAAAACGAATCCAGCAAAATATCAGCGCTGGGATGTTTCTGCCAACTTCTTACGTATATGTTCACGTGCCTTCAGTTTAAAAGACAACCGACAGGTCACCGTTCTGATGTTCAGAGGAAGCGCATTCCAAAGAAAGACAGCCTGGACAAAGAAAGAAGAGCGAATGAAACCAGAGCGGTGAGAAGGACATCGAAGAAGACGATTGTTGGTGGAACGAAGATTTTTACTATGGGCAGAGCACAAGTATTGAATATGGGAAGTCAGGTAAGAAGGAGAAGTGGGTTTGTAGAGAATAGAGAACAACATAGACAGAGCCCTCACCTCTCTGCGCTGACGAATGGGTAACCATTTTAGAAGCTCACGGTGTGCGGATACATGGTCATACTTACGAAGATTGAAAACGAATCGAATGCAATTATTGAGAAGTCGGTCAAGTTTATTGAGGAGATCTGCATTCAGGTCATAGTAACACACATCACCATAGTCGATTATGGGAAAGATTAAGGACTGTACAAGCATTGCCTTTATGTGTGATGGGAGAACATTTCTCAACCGATAGAGCGACCGCAACGTTCCGGTGACTTTCTTACTAACAGTCGTCACCTGCTTTTGCCAGTCAAGACAAATGTCGACATGCAGACCAAGATCTTTAACATCGGAGCTAAACGGAATGACTAAGTTGTCAAAGATTACAGGTGGCAAAGATAAGCCATTCAGCTTCCTTATGCTGTGGGGGCTCCCTATTAAGATAGCCTGACACTTGGTAGGGTTAACCGCCACTCCAAATCGATCAGACCAGTTTTTGACCACACCTAAATCCCGGTTTAGCTCCTCAATCGCATCAGAAATGTTATCAACACTTGCATGGCAGTAAAGTTGCAAATCGTCGGCATAGAGATGATACGCAGCCCGAAGCTCGGTGGTAATGAGATTAATAAAAATGGAGAACAAAAGAGGAGATAATATACCGCCTTGAGGGACGCCAGCTGCAAGATCACACCAACTCGACGAAGAGTCACCAGCATGAACAGACTGCTGACGCCCCCGAAGATAAGAGGAAAACCATTCCAATACCTCTGGAGAGACCATATGATAAGAAAGGATGGATAAAAGGACTTCGTGACTGACGGCATTAAAAGCATTGGAGAAGTCAATTAACACTAAGACTGTAACTTTGGTGTCTTCCATTCCCCGCCTTATATCGTCAGTCACTTTAAGGAGAGCTGAAACGGTACTATGCCCGGGCCTGAAACCGGACTGAAAGGGACTGATGAGGGAGTTGTGGTGGACAAAGTGGGAGAATTGTTTATGAACACTGGCCTCCAGCACTTTAGACAGAAAGGGCAGGATGGAAATTGGGCGAAAGTGACTAGGAAAAGAGGGGTTGGGTATCTTAGGCAGTGGCCGAACAAGGGCTTTACGCCAAAGGAAGGGGAAAACACCGGTGTACAGGGAGAAGTTTAAGATGTGGGAGATTGCAGGAAGGAGTTGATCAAGAGCCGTAACGATCATATGGCGGCTGATATTATCGCAGCCCACAGCTTTGGATTTAATAGAAAGGATAATCTTTCTGATCTCTCCCGGGTCAACTGAGGTGAAGACAAAGGGATTAATATTAGGGCGCGTCAGACCAGCAAGGTAGTCAAGGGTTTGACATTTGGTTAGACTATCTAGCGTGGGAACAGTGGAGAAATGGTGATTTAGATCGTCTAAGCCAATTGTGTTAGGAAGGTCTGAGTGCCGCGATTTGCCGATGCCTAAAGTTCCAAGGAACTTCCAAATATCGGCAGGAGAAGAAGAAGTGATATTATTTAGGATATGTCGGCGTTTAGCATTGCGTATCATCTGGTTACACCGATTCCTAGCAGCCTTAAAGCAGGTCCAATTGTCCTCCGAGCGATCCTTTTTGAATTTCCGAAACGCGCGGTCTCTCCGTCGAATTGCCATCCGAACTCCCATGTTCATCCAAGGCGCAGGCGGACGCTTCAACTTGATTTTTCTGATAGGAGCATGTGTGTCATATAGCTTGACCACAACATTGTTGAACAAACTAACTTTTTCGTCAACTGAAGCAGCTGCTTCCAGGGGTGACCAGTCAATATTGGATGCATCTTGTTGAAGCTTCTCGCTATTCATACGTGCAAAGGCACGCCTGTACTGGAATTTTGGTTTAGGTTTAGGGGTTTAAGGACATAGGATAGGAATATAAGATCGTGATGGGAAAAGCCAGGAGCAGCATATTGACCATGTGAGGAAACTAGGGAAGGATTAGAGGTGAGGATCAGGTCAAGCCAAGTATCATCACCGACTATATTTTGGTGAGTGGCTTGGAGAGGTAATACATGCAAACTGGCTGACTCGATTAGATGCAGGAGTTTACGGGACCGAGGGGCGTTGTGGGCAAGGAGGTTGGTATTAAAATCCCCCATAACAATGTGATGTACATACTCCGAACCCAAAGATTCAAGTACCGATTCGAATTCAGTGAAGTAATCAATAGAAGGGGGGCAATAGACGACACCAAGGACAGTTTTAGCTCCTTTGACACAAACCTCGAGGAAAAGAAACTCTGCGGATTCATTGGAAGAAGAAGAAGAAGCTAGAATTTTAAAAGGGAAATCACCACGAAGGTAAATCGCTACACCACCCCCTCTCCTACCGATCCGGTCATTCCGAAGAAGAACGAAACCGGGGAGCGGGTAAGTGGTTGAGAGCAGGTTAGGTTTGAGCCAAGACTCGGAAATCAGGACGGCGTGAACGTTGCTGTCAGCAAACGTGTCGTACAGTTCGTTGTAGTGACTAGGAATGCTCTGAGCATTGAGGTGGCACACGTTAAATAGCCGGCTATAATTTTGACTGAAATTTTGGCGTAAAAGAACACCTAAGGTGTCAGTAAGAGAAATAAAACTTTCATCGCTGGAAGAGGTACTAAATTCGTTAGCAGAATAAAAAGATTCGTTATCAGATGTCATAAATACTATTACAATAAATAAGATAAATATATAATATATAATCGCAAAAAATAAACTACACGAATAGCTGGTACGACGTTTGCATCTCTGCACCACCCGCCAGCTCACAACATCATCAAATTCTGAGCAAATTAAACATTAGTTCAACGAATTATGTGATTAAGAGCACTTTCTAAAACTAAACAGAACCATCATACACAATAAAATAGTAACAATAACAAGATAAAAAGTAAAAACTATGTGTACACAAATGAATTAAATTAAATAAATTAAAAAATTACGGTAAGGCGAGAATAATTCTAAATATTCTAAGTAATTCTAAATTTTGAGTGCGTATCCGATTATGAATATGCCAACCTTCGAATCTACCCTAATATCTTAGATAGTCTGTGGACTTTGTTGACATATTTGACATTTTTCATTACGTACAAAAGATATAAAAATTGAAAGGTCTTATTCTAAAACATGTTGAGGGTAAAATATTATCTAAAGCATGCAAACTTTTACAAGGGATTCTGAGGCAACTATACATAAACTAATAAACTGATAAAAACTACTCGGAACATAAACAAGGAAATTATAACGGTAAGTAATTCCATAATACCAATTGCATGCAACTACATAGTAAGTTTAAACAAGATACCATTATTCCATTATTGACCCACTCTGTTTTGCAGGCAATCTCCTGTGCCTTGGGCCGTTGGATCTTGTACCTTTGGAAACTTCGCAAGCAGTGGACTGAGCTGATCCATTGAAGATACTTTATGCCTACTTCCGTCAAAGGCCTTCAAAACAATAACACCGTCCTGCGTCCAACAAGACCGCATTCCGAAGTGAAGACGCGCCTTCCCAAAGATGGTTTGCCGGACCTTGGTCAGGAACTCCTTGACTGAAATGGAGGTTCCTTTCAGGCTTGTCTTAGCTTTCCACACCAATGATTTATCATCGTAGCTGGAGAACCTCACTAGTATGGGCCTGTGATGATCTTTATTGGGTGCGCCAAGTCTGTGACAGACCTTCATGGAGGACGCAGAGAAGCTCTTGAGGGCCAGCTTATTGGTAATGATATCCAGGATGACTGCAGTGCTGTCTTCACTATCAGCTTCAGCAACACCCTGAAAAATCAGTGCTTTCCGCCTGTGCCTTTTCTCAAATGCGTCAACCTGCTTAGCACACTCACTAATCTGAGTCCGGAGCAATCCAAGCATGCTGAAAATAAGCTCCCTGAAAGTCCGGAACTCCTCAGCCACTCTAGCCACAGCATCCTTGGCAGGTCCAGCGCACTGAATCTGAGCTTCCAGTGCTTCCATCTTCCGAGTGAAGTTTTCTTCTAAGCTCTTTTGTGCCGACAATATCTCAACAAGTTGGGACATAGTGATCCACAAGTGTCAAAGTGCAAGTGAAGTTAATAGTATGCAGGTGATGAGCTGGCAGGTGGTGTAATTTTAATATTTGAGTCACATAAATGTGCCACAAACGTGAGTACCCATGTAGTGGAAGTTATACACCGATAACTGATAATTTTGCGGCAAATAATTGTATATTTTAATATTAAATATAAATTCAAAATCAAAGATATGTCTGTCGTTTTTTTACACCTACCCGCGAAAAAGGACAATTCCAAATTTAAGGACAATTCCTCAAATTACATTTTAATCTACTTTGGTGAAGAAAAGCAAAGTTTTCTTATTTCTTATTGTGATGTCATTAAAATCACTTTTGATAAAATGACTTTAATAATATCGCGGGTGCGACAGGCATATTTCTGCCTGTCGCGCCCGCGATATCGCCCCAGTCTGTAAGAGCCTTTATGTCTCTTCCTGCCTTCTAAATATTTAACCTAGATATAAGTTAAATGTAATAATACTTTCGGCGACCTAACAGGGTCATGAACTCATACGTTTTAGCCTAGTCTGTAACTAAGTGTACATTATGCAAATAAATAAATAAATATTATTTAAAAATAAAGTTAATCAAAAGTATATCCATGACCTTATCCATGACTTTAACTATAATATCACAGCTTACCCTGATGCCAAATGCTTACATACTGTATAGTCTCCTAGACATGCAATATTACCACCACAAGCCATTAAGTAAGGATTATGTAGATCCGCATGCATACACGTCTTCTCTCAAAAGCCCTTTTCATCATAGCCACTACCTCCGACACAAATTGACTACATCCATAACGGTTTAATAGTAATCTGTCAATCAAAGATTGTTCATATCTCTATATACGAAGACACGTTTTAATAACGTTACTGCCACGTTCAATTCTCTTCCCTTCAATAAATTGTGATGAACTGAAATCACGTTCGAATCGCATTATTGTGGCACCCTTTTTTTTTTATGGGAAATCATCAAATAGCTTCTCGTCTCCGCGTCTCCTGCGGCTGTTAGGGGCGAGAGGGCGCGAAATTTGCCTTTCCCTCAAACGTCCCGCCTTCTCCTTCGCGAGCATTACTGCTTCGCAGAAGGATGTGACGGCTGCCTATTCCCTCTCGCTCCGTACCACGGCCTGAACCAGGGCCGGACGCGAGAGATCTCTGCCGCCGATCGCCCCCACGAGGACACGGTGGTGCTCTGCCCAAGCCGGGCAGACCTCCACCGTATGCTCCACCGTGTCCTCCGGGCGATCCACGCAGTGGTGACAACCGGGCGATTCCTCCCGCCTTATCCTACACGGAAACCTCCCGAAGCTGCCGTGTCCGGTGAGGACCTGCGTCAGGCGGAAGGTGAGGATGCCGTGGCGTCTCTCTAGCCACTCCTCAAAGAGGGGACTTATTGCCGCAATCGTGGCGTTCCCAGCACTGGGTTGCGACAACCATACTCTCCATGTCGCCATGAGATCCCGCCGGAGCTCCGTCCACCGTGCCGCAATTTCTCGCGGCGGCGGAGTGGCGCCCCGGCGTTTCGCCTCCACGCGCCACTCCCATACGTGTTTGTGGCACCCTTACGCTACAATATATTAAAGTATACAGCACATCTTTATGTGCCTATATAGGCAACTGTACATCAGTGGTAATACGATCACTACGAATATCACCCTTATCATCACGACATAAAGCCGCTGTCAATCTCGTATCACCATTGATGTGTAGTTGACTATACCTAATAAAAAGAAAAGATACAGATTAAATCGAGAATCGATTTAATCAAACATCGATTACATAATCGTAAACACCGTTCAACTACGAATCGAATTCATACCGAATACACCAACACTAGGTCAACAATGCAATCAAGCTCAGGATTTGTGGAATTCTTATTCATACAACATTGCAATTGGTGTGAATGCGGAGTAACGTCAGTCGGTGTTCGGTAGTGTGGTTAAGTGGATTACGACGATGACGCTCGTCCGAATTAACCGAGCGCTCGGCTCCGATCCGAAATAACTTCGTAGAGATGTATACGTGAAGATAACAAGAGTGAACGAACTGTTATGGCAATGTTTCCTCATGTTAGCCCGGATTAGTATGAATTGGTTTGCTTTCAGTTTCGAAATTGGCTATTTCAGACAGCGAACGCGAAACTTGGTTAATCTTTGTAGCTTTAACATATTACTTCCACTTTACTGGGTAAACTTTTCTCCTCATCGATAGAAAATACTATTAATTTAGTAGAGCAATGTGACTTTTGTATTATCGAAATAAAATAAGAGTATCCTACATAGAATTTTCAAGAAAACTTTTGCATTACATTTTCCATTACTGCTAGATTTGTCTTACAATTTAAACTGCGACGTTATTTACCTTATCCTTCTTTCTAGAGTTAGCCCAACTTACAGGAAATGTTAGCTTTTGAATACAATCTCTTCCATTTCGCTCAGTGTTGTGCGTTCTTGGTGACATTGTTGGTTTACTTATCGCCTTTCACAGCATCCAGAGCACCGCAACTTGACTTCCCGCACATTACTAAGGAAAACAATTTCGAAATAGATTTTTTTATACACCCACTAATATTTAAACTCCCGACTAAGTCATAACAAGTCTCGAGTTTAAACCCACAGCACTCAGCTCTGACTTTTCGGATTCACGTGCGCATTGTATAATTATCACTTGCTTAAAAAACGGTGAATGAAAACATCATGAGGAAACCGGCATGCCTGAGAGATATTTCTCGACGGCATGTGAAGCTAAGTCATAGGCCCATGGGCGACTGGAAACTTTGACACCAGGTAAGTCACTAACCACACGAAAAAGAACGATTAATACTCCTGAAAATTGACCTGATATTTATTTATTTATTGCCTCGCTTTTTACGGACATTGGTGGTTTTAGCGCGTTATATTTTATCATAAAAGGATGCATAACGTGTTATCTCTTGAAATAATATTACTGCCTAGATTTAACCGTTTTTGCAACACTCACGGAAAGATCAATGAGTGAACGGTTAGCTGATCTATTCATTGCTGGAAATCACACACTAACATGTTATTTTATTCTAAATCGCATTATCTTTTAGTCACGGTCGGGTGCATCTCTATGGGTTTATCAACTGGGCCGTGTAAAGCGTTGCATGCGACGATTTAAATTGTGGCTGCCTCTAAGTATAAATTATACAAGTTAGACAGTAGTTACATTTTTTCTGCTGTTGCTATACCAATCCACTAAAATGAAGTCATTATGATTGTATGTGCTTGCATTTTTCTTTCTCATAATGTGAGTTTTCGTCATCAATATATTCATCACAGTTCCTCTAAAGAACGTTATCCATCGCGACTTGTGACAGTTTTTCCATTAAAGAAAGTTTAACTACTGAGTAGATTTATGTTCTAACTTGTGTTGACAGCTCATGCTTTCAGCGGCGCACTGAACACTGTACTTTTAGTAGCTAGAAAAACTTTCTAAAGTGAAATTCGTATAGAAGAAGTGGTGTAAGACTGTCCTGTAATTTTTTATAGACACAATAAATACATGCAATAACTTTGTTAGCTTAGTTGTGCAAGTTATATTGTGCAAGCTGTGGTCTCTCATAAGAAAAATAGAACCTAATAATATTTTACCCATTGGTAACAACATCTTTTGTATGTCCCAATTTCTGGTGTCCCAAATGTCCGGTCATCTGCACCCTTGACGACCTGAACAGCGCCTCTGACGCCGCATTAAACGTGGCCACCTACTGGGCCCAAACAGTATAAGCAACATAGATGTACGAAAAGAAGAAGTTAGAAATCCTTCATAAAAAAAATAGCTTGCCTCATTCACACCCAGCGATCTGTCCAACAATTTGAACCGTAGCTGCTACGCTATTTGAACTGATATAAAGGTACAAGTCTGTGTCGCGATTGCTTACAGCTGTCACTATTACTTGCATCCTCTATGTTAATTACTGTGCTATTATTCTACACTGGGCAACCTGGGGCCAGCTGAGACTTAAAGACTACACTTGCAACATTAATATTCTAGTTTGCTATGTCACACGATACAACCTACTAAATAACTCTTAGACTTGATTTATTTGCTTCTGTAAAACAATACGAATTAAATACAGTTCGTAAATTGGGGATAAATATTTTTGCGTCAAGATTACAATTAAAAAAAAAACTGTCAGTCGTAGGACTCCACGTCAGGAGTGTAAACTTGTTAGCTTCACAAACTTGTAAACATCTTTATATAATATGTATTTAAGCGTGACGGTCCCGCGAGTTCAGTGCTTGTCCCGCGTAATAGACTAAAATGGCGTATGCAACATGGCGGTGAAAATATATAACCACTTAGCCGAAGAATTTAGAAATGCTAGATTTTGAATTTAATAGAAAGCTATATTTTATTAGTTGGTTGTGTTAGAGATGTATTTATTCCATCAATGAATATTTTGAATATAAAATGTAAAACTTATGTATTATAATTATTATGACATCCACATATTATTATTGACATTACTTAAATAATATTGAAACATTTTCATTATTCTTGCTATTTTTATTCACTTGACATCATTATTATTGATCGCTATTTTTAATTTTAATTATTATTTTAAATGGATAGTATTGGATTTAATTTGAAATTTATTAATTGCATTGTAACCTAAACTTAAATTATGACACTATTATTAGTATTCTTATGTAATAATAATAATTATTAAATGTGTACTTACTGCATGCTTTATGTATAACCAAGATGTAAAATCTAAATATCTGCACGGCTGGAATGCCGAATATAGTGATACCCATAGATCCTAATAACTTATATCAGCTACCTATATCCTTGCAAATAAATATATCATTCATTCATTTTTTCACCATCCCAAAAGTACCCGACGTGTCTAAAAAAGATTGCACTTCAAAAATTCATATTTATGTTTAAATCTTCTAGTACACTAAAAAGAAAAAAAAAGAAAATTACAAAACCAAATTCAGAGCTTTCCATCGCAAATAAAACAAGTAAGTATAAGTAACAAAATAGGTGGCTAAATTCGTAATAACATTCGCGGATGAATTATGTCTTAATAATGCTACCCCACGTAAATTGGCTGCCTACGCACAATTACCCACGCGTTGGTTTGTAACATGTAATGTAGAAAGTGAGGAATATTATGGTGCCGAAAATTATGCCAAGAAAACATTAGTAACACACTATGCGTAGCGCGCGAACACGCGATATTCACTCAGCGACCGCGTCTCAACGCCAGATAAGATCGTGAAATTCGCGCGGTGTGCCACAAGTGTGTTTCTGCCTTTGAAAGCGCTCCTTTATTTCAGTTTGGTGCTCCCACATATTCATCATGTTTTCATTAGAAACCAGAAAAGCTAGCTACTTTTAGTGAATAGATTGTGTAGAACCCTTCAATTAGAATGAATACACAACCCGTTAATAGAAGTTTATTCTGAAAACATTTGAAATGTAAAATTTTCAAAGCTGGGACAAGAACGTTGAGTTTATTTAGATACTATGTATTAAGGCGCAGATATATGATTTTAGTGACTTTTAAATCTGTTATTACGCTTTCATATAATACAAGTAATTTATGCAAAACCTGTATGTTAAACTAGAACGTATACACATGAATTATATATGTGAATATTTGTATTGTAGCAAAATACTTTACGAGTATGAAATAAATCCTGGAAGTAATGTCTACCCAAAGCATAAAAACGATATTACTTACAAACTACTTAAGATATTTTCATGTTTTTTTTTGTATTCAAACAAACTATTTTTTTATCTATAATTCTATCCGTTTTTTTTTCAAAAATTCTTATTTTCGTTACTAGAAATAAATATTCCCTATGAAACCGTGTAACGTTACGATTGGCCGGAGGGCCAGTCGTAAGTCACGTTAAAAGAAAGAAAACTAAAGTAATAGTACTTACTATTAAATATTTAAAAGATTAGACTAAATATTAAAATTATTCTATGCTTCCGGTCCGAGTGCACGGGACGCTTGGACGGCAGGATGTAGCATCGGCAGGCAGCAGTGGGACAGGGCTGACAGACGCGCCTTCACAGTCAGTCGGCAACTCTGTCCCAAGGAATAAAATGTCTTTTGTAAGACAAGAGGTTTTGTTCTATAGTACTTAAATTAGTGGTATTGTTGGTGTGGTTGGTGGTATGATGTGTAGTCGGAGTTAGTGTCCAACGCCACGTTGATAGAATGCCCTAATAATGATAGAGCTCTCAGTCCAGGAGTGGGCTAGTAAGACGGTGGCGTAGTCCGAATCTCGCCGATACGGTTGACTGCGGAGGGACTCTACAGCACCTCACGCTCCACGAGACGAGTGTCTGGACCTCCTAAGACACACAGGAGTGGTCGGCTATGGCGTCCTAGGCCACGCGACTATAACGCCTTCGGCCTTAGAAATCTCCCAAAGGCGGAAGTGAATCACAAATCACACACACTATGAGATTCTTTAGAGATTATATTTTTACACGTTACAATTATTAGTACAAGAAATAAAGTAAGCTATAGAACTGAACTGACTGAGTCGAACTGAACTGAACTGAACTGACTGGACTGACTCTTGTCAGGTCCGATCACCGCTTTTATAGATCCTGGCAAAGGTTCTAGAAGTTTCTGTGAAACATAATTCAAATGATTAATTTGAATGCCTGCCAGGATCAATAAAAACGGTTTACATGAGTACATACCGAAGTAAGTCTGAAACTAGCTTTATCAAGGCCGGTACGATTCATAGAGAAAGAAAATATTAGACAGATGACAATTTATGATTGAAGATGTCAATGGATAAAAATATGCTATTTTACATCAAGAGAAAATTAATAATATAAAATACAGTATTCAGTGTTAAAAACAGTTCATTGTGATGTTGTTTTCAGCTGTGGTGTTCAAACATAGAAAGCTAGAGAAATAATATGATTTCATATGTTTGAAGCAAGGAAAATAGTACAGGAATTATAACAAAGGTAATTTTATAATTATTATAGCATAAAGATGTGGCTTTGAGTAGCAAAATACCACAACCGAACGGTGGTGCGGCGCGGCGGCGTGAGTGCAACGCACATTTGTATTGCCAAGGTCAACGGCGATTACACGACCCTTAATTAATTAAACGTATAAACTATGAGTACAAAGTTTATTTGTTAATGAGGTTCAATTTAATTAAAACGATTTTATATAAAAAACGATTTAATCAGTGTTTCTATGTCAATAACACTCATAAAAATCGCCCTTTCACTCTTTCAACCAACATTCTTGCCATTTCATTTTACCACACACTGGAAATGCAATTAATTGTTTCGTGATAAACAATAGCGACCCACATACACATAACACAACACAACACCTGTAATCCCCGAAGCGTTAGGCAGAGTGTAGGGGAAGCCGGGGCAATGCGAGCCCCTTGAGGGAAATCTTGAATAAAACCTTATAAGAACAGGATAGTGAAAAAAATTTATTACTCATTAATGTTCTTTAAAGTTAACCTAAAATAATCATCTTAGTTTACTAGAATTCTGGGATAATCGAACTATAAAAAATCAGCCAAGTGCGTGTGCGTTGGGATGAATTTATCTCAAAAACTAACTTAGCATAACAATTGAAAAACATGTTTTCCCATGCATCGATATGCATACGTCACGGTCAATTCTCCAACTGCAAATGTAAGTTGGTCGACTATTACTCGTTAACTTGTAAAGCCTACTTAGCTGTGATAGTTTTCCTTTTAATCTCGTTATATACCTACTACTGCCATGATTTTTTTCACATATCCAAAAACAACCACTTAGCTGGCTGGGGGGGACACTTTTTTTTTGGGTGGGACATTACACACACACACACACCGTTGCCTGTGTTGCCAGGGACCACGGTATCTGTTTTGGACTTTCTCGCAACCCCGGTAGGCATCGGCCCTAATGGACTTAGGGCCGATGACTGCCTATACATACACTTGTACTGACATCTCTTTGAGGTGCGCGTGAGACACAACGCGCCGTCGACCTGGGCCTGAATCTTATCGGACGGCGAGCTATCCATTGCTCACCGTCCGCAAGCCCGCGTCTACGGTGGCCGGAAACCCGCCTGGGATTTCCGACGCCCAGGGCGTCTCCTGCGGCGGCTAGGGGCGTGAGGGCGCGAAACTTGCCTTTCCCTCAACCGTCCCGCCTCCTCCTTCGCGAGCATTACTGCTTCGCAGAAGGAGGTGATGGCTGCCCATGCCCTCTCGCTCCGTACCATGGCCTGAACGAGGGCC
The DNA here is from genome assembly GCA_905333075.3 of Atethmia centrago. NCBI lineage: Eukaryota > Metazoa > Arthropoda > Insecta > Lepidoptera > Noctuidae > Atethmia > Atethmia centrago. Next base: position 18,668,343 of record HG995374.1, on the reverse strand, counting down.
GGACGCGAGAGGTCTCTGCCGCCGATCGCCTCCACGAGGACACGGCGGTTCCTGCCCAAGCCGGGCAGACCTCCACCGTATGCTCCCCGCCGAGAGACATGAGACACAACGCGCCGTCGACCTGGGCCTGAATCTTATCGGACGGCGAGCTATCCATTGCTCACCGTCCGCAAGCCCGCGTCTACGGTGGCCGGAAACCCGCCTGGGATTTCCGACGCCCAGGGCGTCTCCTGCGGCGGCTAGGGGCGTGAGGGCGCGATGTTTGACTCTCCCTCACCCGTTCCACCTCCTCCTTCGCGAGCATTACTATTTCGCAAAAGGAGGTGACGGCTTTCCATGCCCTATCGCTCCGTACCATGGCCTGGACCAGGGCGGGTGACCAGCCGGATGGCCATTACCCTTTAGGAAGCGTTACACCGGCGGGCTGGCCGCCGCGCCAAGGAATGCGCCCACACTATATAATATAATAGCCATAATGTTCCCACTGCTGGGACACAGGCCTCCTCTCGATGAGAGGGAGTGGGCCGTATTCCACGCGGGCCCAGTGCGGGTTGGTAGATGTTACATGTATTTGAATTTTTGGTTCTAGGACATGCCGGTTTCCTCACGATGTTTTCCTTCATCATTTTGAGAGCAGGGGTGATGAAATAAATTAAACAATGTAAAGCGCCTGCCAGGGTTCGAACTTACGACTTACAACTCGTAAGTGGCGGCCGTTACCACTGGGCCACCACTGCACTCACCACTGCGCCCACACCGGTGCCCCGTATTAATAGTAATGGGTTCAGTAGATTCGTAGCAAATTGGCTGTGACAGACACACATACAGGCAGACAGACAGACACACGAGTGATCCTATAAGGGTTCCGTTGTTTTCGTTTTGGGGTACGGTACCCCAAAAACAGAAATCAGTCTGTTTTGCCACGTGTACAGGGCAAAATTGTCATATGCGGGGCATAATAGGCATACCCAGTCTTATACTGTTATCTTAGTCAAAAACCGAACAGAAACCAGCAAATGTAAAGGAGCTCGTCATCATTATCCTATTTGTCGGCACAGGAACAGTGGGCCCTTCTGTGAAATGCACGGCAACTGTATCCGAGTACCAATATCCAGGATATGAACACGCCGTGTCATCATTGTCTAATTCGATTTCGTATTTTTTTATTTTCAATTTGTCTTCTTCTTCTTTCCTTCCTTCTCATAAGCTAGTTTCCGTATCTGAGGTTCTTTAAGATTAATTTTAATAAGGTGAACAATGGTTCGTTTTTGAACTTCTGCTTTGGGTTTTGGCATGATATTTATAGGTGCTTACGCTGTTTCCATTTCCCCCAAGCTCCATTTAGCACGTTCTGTCTTCCTTTGGTAGTATGAGGAACTGGGTGCAAAGTTCACTCATCCCTCAATAGAAAAGGGAAGATCTTCCGATCAGACCGGTGATATGTCTGGTGGGCACTGCCTTGGCATGTAGATACCTCCAATGGCCCGCATTTTTAGTGTCCAAATTATAATAATGAATACACTATATCTATGACAACCCCGATACGCCGTAACGGGCGTCGACAGCTACCCGACTCCTTTAGGAGGTATACAAATCCTTATCTCGGTATCCGATCTTAATATAAATAGAGTCTGTTCCTGTTGGGGTATGGACATGTTTCAGGAGTTTAGAATATTGCCTAGCCTTTGAGATAAAAGACTGGTCATTAAGGTCCTCGTTAAAGCAAATGTAAAATATGTTGAATCATCAAAACAGCCTATAAGGTCCCCACTGCTGGAGCACAGGCCTCCGCTCTATGAGAGGGAGTGGGTAGTAATCCAACACGCGGGCCGAATGCGGGTTCGTAGATGAAATATGTTGAATGATTTAGAAATAAATACTGTTCAGGACGAGAACGACGTCAACCTTTTTTTAGGGTTCCGTAGTAAACAAGGAATCCTTATAGTTTCGCCATGTCCGTCTGTCTGCCTGACCCCACTGTAGCTCAGAGACGCTTAGTACTAGAAAGCTGTAATTTGGCATAGATATACATATTAAACACACCGACAAAGCAGTAAAACAAAATCTTGAAAAATAACGTGCCTACCTCCCTTGCACGTAATGTAGGTATGATATTTTTTTTATATTTATATATATTTTTCGCGTCTAACCCATGGTGTGGGGTATCGTTGGATAGGCCATTCATCACTCTTCGTATCAAGGATCCACTTGCGTAATATTAAGCATTAAAGTGCCCATGCCAGCTAAATGGTTGTTTATGGAGATGTGAAAAAAATCATGGCAGTAGTACATTTAATTAAATTAAAAGGAAAGCTATCACAGCTAAGTAGGCTTTACACGTTAACGAGTAATACTCGACCAACTTAAATTTGCAGTTGGAGAATTGACCGTGACGTATATCGATGTATTGGAGAACATGTTATTCAACTACACTACAAGGTTAAGTTGTTTTTAGGATAAATTCATCACAACTTCCAAATTACGGAACCCTTCATCATGCGTGGTCCAACACGCACTTGGCCGGTTTTTTTTTGTTTCTTTTGCTATCGTCATGGTGTCATCTGCCCAGAGGATGGATGGAAGGATGGACTCTGTCAGACTCTTGCGGACTAAAACCCCAAGGTTTTCTTCTCTTATCAACTAAAATGTATTATTTCACGTGAGGTTTTTTTTTTTAGGAAACCAACTAAAAGTATTTGGACATTTTTCGATTTACCTGCAGTTCAGTTTAGCCTTTTAGTTAAAAGACTACTCATTCTAAACATCTGCAACATTGTTTACTTATAAACAGTAGAGACAGACTTTAATGAGTCCCGAGAGACAAGACCATATTAGGAAGGTAAGTAAGTTAGTCGTGTCCGGTGAGTCCCACGGGCCAAGTTCCTGTTATCAAATCAATCTGTAGGTAATGGAATAAACTTCATGTAGTTACAGCAGAAATGATTTGTGATAGCGTTAGGAGTTTGTGGGTAGTTCAATGTTCAGAAACCTCCTATATGAAATTCTAAATTTCATAATTATATTGCCAATTAATTTCATAATTATTTCAAAATTGCCTCGTAGTAAATTTTGATCAACATACTCGTACAATGTTAAACAGCGCTACAATTTTCAAAAAAACTTAAAAAAGTAATAATTTCGGTGCCTACATTGACGGGTCCCCCCTAATGCGTGAAAAACAGATGAAACTACTGTTATTAAATCATAATAAAGGAAGTAGAGTCGTTACTTCAATAAATCCCTTCGTTAATGAAAATATTTAGTTTTATTCAAAACAGTTTAACAAACCAAAATATTTACTGAACTGAAACTTCTTATCGAGAAATTGATTAAATTGAATTATACAGTTGATCCAAAAGTTTTCGGGATTATTTCTCAAACAAAAACAAAACTTGAAACTTTTATTTAAACACTCAGTGTGCTTACTCTCATATAAAAAACTCGAAAGTGTATTTACCTCGGATATATGCTCTCATATTAAAAACTTACTCTCTATGATGAGGAAAATTTACTTCACTTTTTTATCAATCACTGTGAAATATTGTGCTACATGATACTGTTCGACTTGATTTCCAGTTCTTTTATCCAAAAGCGGATGATTTTTCGATCGCAGAAAGCGATAAGGCCACCCATTGTATATTTTGTAGTATTTATTTTTTGTTATGTATTTGTGGTGTACAATAAAGTATATGTAAATAAATAAATAAATATTTTTTTTTTACCAAACGGTAGCATCTCATAGCAATTTCACCTGCGACTGCTCTTGAAGCATTATAGACTTTCTTACGCTTCTCGCGTCCGGCCCTGGTTCAGGCCATGGTACGGAGCGAGAGGGCATGGGCAGCCATCACCTCCTTCTGCGAAGCAGTAATGCTCGCGAAGGAGGAGGCGGGACGGTTGAGGGAAAGGCAAATTTCGCGCCCTCTCGTCCCTAGCCGCCGCAGGAGAAGGGGTCGGGAATCCCGGGCGGATTGCCAGCCACAGTAGGCGCGGGCTTGCGGACGGTGAGCAATGGGTAGCTCACCGTCCGGTAAGGACCAGGCCCGAGTCGACGGCGCGTTGTATTCCACGCGCGCCTCAAAGAGATGTCGTCAGCCCAAGCGTAGGGGTCCACTAGGGCCGATGCCTGCCGGGGTCGCGAGAAAGTCCGAAAGTCCGAAAGTCCGCGAGAAAGGCCCTAGCACGGACGTCTGTCAAACGAGCATTTCATCTTAAATATGTTTAAGATGAAATGCTCGTTTGACACATATCATAAACAATTTTTTAAAACTTTTTTCATATATGGTTGATACTAATTACGCATGACGCAAAAATTAAAAAACAATTCAATTCAAATTTCTTTCGAAATTACGTTACGTTTTCGTCACGTGTCCGTGCTAGGGCCTACGTATCAAGCGTAGGAAAGTCTGACTAACGAAATGTTAGTGTACTTGGGTACACCTCTGCCTGACCTTTCAGGAATTTTAGGCGTAATTTTATGTTATGTTGAAGATTTTAAAAGCAACCAATAACGGTCGGTACACAATAGGAACCCACAGAACAAATAAAACGCAATATAAAATAAAGTGTCCGAATCGGTATTCATTAATACGCGACCACTAATGGATGCCAACATATCAATAACGAGTTACTGACGTGAATATTCATCGGCCATTACCTTTATATTGCCATCGACTTCGTTTAATTTATTAAATAGGGCGTACGTTTTGTTTTGGGACACATTTAAATGTATTATTTATGATTTTGTGGGACATTTTGCCTCTATCTATCGGTTTGTGGGTGCTTCGTAATAAAATATTATATTTATATTATGACTAGCTATTGCCCGCGGCTTCGCCCGCGTAGAGGTCGGAAATTATCCCACGGGAACTTTCTACTGGAATTGACTCAGGAAAAGGCCGAACACATTAAGACGAACCTAGATAGCCAATGGACCCCGACCCGGGTAGCGGAGGGCACAGATGTGGTGCAAGAATGATGATGACCTAACCTGGCTGACTCAGAACGTACCCAGAATCAGACTCCCACACAGTGACCTCACACTGACAGTATTGAGACAATCCGACGTACCCACCCTTGTTCGAGCCTCGCTTTTCGTCCCTTGTTATAAAGGTGACGTAGCCTGGCTCCAAAGTTTTCTGATCCGTCAGAATACTTGGTATGACATTGCCAGGTGGTCGCTGTACAGGGCAACTTCTATCAGTGGCGACAACTACAGGACTTATCTGACCTTGGGTGTGCCACCTGAGGAAGTTGAAAAAGTCCTGTTCCGGGAGCGAGGGATATCGTACCTACTCGAGTCAATGTACATACGCTACTGGCCCACGACCCAACCTTCTGACATCCAGACCGACAGCACGGACATCGTCCCTCAACATCGTAAAGCCTCGAACCATCGCACTGATCCAAGAGCCGTGGATCAGGAACAAAAGAATATGTAGCTCCGGTAACATCGGAGATAAGCTAATTCTCAACACACAGCTCAGGCAAACCAAGAACCTGCGCTTACATACCCAAAGAAATTCTTATTACACCACTCACTTAATTCTTTTCCAGAGACCTGACAGCTGTCAGGCTCCAGACTGTAGGTGATGTCTCAGATGTTGTACTGGCCTCGTTATACATGCCGGACGAGAACGCAAACTGTCTGCCGAAAGAGATGGCTGACCTGGTACAGCACTGCAAGCACGCCAAACTAGACCGGACCATCAGCACTGACTCATATGCCTGAACTTCATAGAAAAGGTACTACCTACCTGTTTATTATCTACTAACCTTTACATTGTAAACCACGGCTCAGAAACCAGTGGAGGTAGATCATATGACATCATGGTTGGTGGAGATCTATAGCGTCTACATAGCAGTCAGACACATACCTATCCCATGGCGCGAAGTTAAAGTCATTTGTATACCCAAATTTGGCAAACCGACTGTACACAACCCAAGGCTTATAGGCCATACGCCTCACATCCGTCATTCTGAAACCTCTCGAAAGGCTATGATAGGCACATCCGAGACGGACCTCTGTGGGTAAAACCACTTCATAAACAACAGCATGCGTATTCCACAGGGAGGTCAACAGAATCCGCGCTGCATAGCGTGGTTTCCAAAATTGAATGCGCAGTTGACCACAAATGCTCATCTCTGGCCGCCTTCATTGACATCGAGGTCGATTTTGACAAAATCATGTTCACTAGTATCAACATGGCCCTCGAAAAACACAGTGTAGGAGCGCTGACACATCGTTTTGTATTCTAGATTCGTGCAGCGCCCGGCGACGACAGTTCGCCCGTAACCGTCGTAAACTATAGACGCACTCTTAAACTGATAAGCTACTCCTCTGTAATATTTCGTAACAAGTTTAATAAGTCAAGTTACCACAGAGTTTTCGCAGCATTTCATTTTCTCTCCGTACACACAACCCAAAGGCATTACATACACGCACACAAAAACAGCAAAGACTCGACCTTGAATGGATCACCAACATGCATAAACTGAGGGCTGTAGAAGTCACTACAAGACACTACAGGGGCCATCGTGGCGAAGGGCTGCCCGCAAGGGGGCGTCCTCATCAGTGGCGGTACCTTCATATAAGCCCAAAAGCCCGGCATGCCTTACTAAAATGGATGTATGAATTAATTTTTAATTTATTGTACCTAACCAGTAGTTTATGAGAAAATTGCGATGATACATACGTAGGTACCTACATACTCAGTCGAAAAATGAACTTTCTTTTTTTGAAATCGGTTAAAATTTTATTGGGCTTGCGTTATTTTGAAACCCTAGGCACGCCACTGGTCCTCATGCCGTTTATGTAGAACCTGGTTGTATCAAAATACGCAATGACAAAGGTTACTTCACCGTAGCCTACGCCGATGACATAACCATAATAATAAATGGCATCCACGAAAATACTCTATGCAACCTCATGTGCCAAGCCTTGAAAATAGTAGAGGACTGGTGCAATATACACCAACAATCAACGAACCTGTATGAATCTTGTAGCATGGATGAAACCTGTTTGAATCTTTACAAAAAAGAGGAAACTGACAACACTACAACTACCACGATTTTTTGGAACTACCCTCAGCCTGTCAACTAGACAGACCTAAATACCTGGGCATCTTTTTGGACAAACAGCTGAATAAATTGCAAAACAATACATACCAACTACATCACGACAAAAGTCAGCATATCCCTGTGGCAGTGCAAGTGAGTGCTCGGTAGGAATTGGGGATTGATATCAAGGTCAGTTACTGGCTATACACCACAGTCATCCGACCAATTATCACACACGGGTCACTTGTCTGGTTGCTGAGCATAACCCAAAGAAATCTCGAAAAACAGCAGCGGTTCGCTTGTGTAGCAATCACTAGCGTTATAAGAACTACACCTACTACCGCCCTACACCACCGCCGTCACCTCTATTTCTCATCGTGCGAGAGGAAGCGGCCCTGGCCGTCTTTAGGGTCAATATATCAGAAACTCTGAACAAAGTCTCAAAGCACATACGCATAAAGGAAGTTGCGATCAAACGACAACCAATGATGGCATCGCCCTATGACAAAGCCCCGAATCTACACTACTTTCAAAAGCATTACAATATAATACTCACAGAAGAACAGTGTGATTACTCAGACCGAAAAGAGATCATGTACCCGCAAATAAACGTACGAAAATACGTTTATTTATATACGATGGACCAAAGACCGACTCTGGAATCGGAGTCGAAGTTTTCTTACACGACTTTAACATAAATATATCCAGGTCGCTGGAAATGTTCAACACACTCTACCAGGCGGAGTGTGTGGGCATTATACAGACGGTTTACGCCATAGAAGCTAGGAAAGTTATGGACATATACGCATACTCTCCAACACCGCCTCAGTTCTCCAATCCTTAGAGAAAAGATATATCACATTGAGACTAACACTAGAATATCACAAAGCACTGAAAACACCGTAATACTGCAATAGATAAAAGGACACAGCGAATCCGCTCTGTCCTTTTATCTAGTAATCACTAAGGAACAACGCAACTGATGAACTAGCCAAGAGCATCCAGCACGTCAGTCTGTGGACCCGAACCTATCATGCCCATCCCTTTCAACCAGCTACACAAATGGCTGCAGGAGTTTACCCACTCACAAGCGGAGAGCTTGTGGACCTTGACACCAGGGTGTAGGCAATCCAGGGAAGCTATGCTATCCTTAGATGGCAGGCTATCCAGGCGCTTATTACGCCTGAACAGGAACACCTGGTGGCGGGGACCATCACAGGACACTGCTTGCTAATCACGCACTTCAATACAATAAGCATAGCGGACAGTCCTCTGTGCATGGAGGCTGAGGAAACCATTGCGCATGTGTTCTTTGAACGCACAGGCGTCGTCACTCAGATTAGAACAGAAACCTTCGGGTTACCCAGGTCTTTTGCAAGTTGTTCTAAACATACCGGGAGACCTAATCAACTTCTAGAGGGAGGCGGGCTGGTTGGAATAACCACCGGTGGCCGTCATTGCCTACGTACACCTGAAGGACTAAGTGTGGAAACCAAACTCTTTAAAAAAAACCAAAGTATGTACTACCGCAATAAAAAGTATCCTGTGTCTTAACCCAGGTCTATATGTGTGGCAATTTTATCCTAATCCGTTCAGCTGTTTAGGCTTGAGGCAAACAAAGAGTTACTTTCACATTTATAATATTATATACATAGTATGCTTGGTAATGTTCGAAGGGTCGTTGATATTCCTAAGCTAGGGTCGAGGTAAACGATGATTGACTCATACCTGTCTACTTGCTAACTGTCAGGACAGGTTCACTCAAATATGTATGGCTCTATCCTCAAAAGGCCATTATGGGCATGACAAGGCTCTGCATGGTTCGCACACATATGTACGTGATCATTATTAAAAATGTCTGTCCGTTCATAGAAACCTGTGGTCTTTAAGTTAATTTTGATTTCCCTGTAGAGGTATGAACTTACTATGCATTTAGAGTAAACAAGTGAGCCATTCAAATTGTGTGCAGTCATTTAATTTAAGTTCCAAGTGAACTTTACACAATCGCACAAGTATTAGGTCGTAGATGCCCATCCACGCGACCTTTACAATGCCCGTTTTCACTAACACTAACTAGACTGTTAATGTGGTGCTGTTCCACAAACGAAGGGACACTTAATATCATGTCCCGCGTGTCCTTCCATCTGCACGTTACTGGAACTGTTGGACGCTGCTAATGGCGCCAAACTCGTAGCTGAATTCTGGGCCACATCATTTCACATTTAGATTGCCATCGACACTAAAACTAACACTAAGTAACACCTAAATATTATTGCTCACTGGATTTTCAATTCTCGTTAAAAATCCATCACTACGCTTTTGTTTAGGCTTTTATTTAGGTGTTGCTTAGAGTTAGTGAAAAAGGGTAGGAGAGTTGCCTATATTCTTCTCTTTTTAACCTATAATCACGCTTATCCTCCTAGCAACGTACAGAACCCTCTGCGAGACACCTCAACTCTCAACTTGACCTCTTTTTACCGTAAATTTTACTACAGGCTAGATAAATTGAATATGATGCTGACTCAGTCTAGGTTTTTATTTCAGTTTTATATACGCACCGATAGAATTTTCCGCAACTGAAGACTTTTTATTCAAATCGATGTATTGAAAGCTTCCATTGTTTCTTCTTTCACATTGGAGACAAGCACGCAAGACTAATGGGATGAACTGGTCTGTTTGGAGAAATTTAATTGTGATTGTCGTCTGTTACTTAAAGTTTAAGTAACGTAGGAACTGAATTTGTAAAAAACGGATGATGCCTTCCGCAAAATTAAAATGGTGACTCATCGTTTTGACTTGTCCCCGCTTGGGCGCACCTTGTGTTGCTCCGCATCAATGTCACAGCGGTGAAGCCGTCTACAGTCTCGGACACCATGGCCCTTCCTGCTGCAGGAGCGCAGGTCGCATAGCACGCCACGCCACCAGCGTGTGTACCAGCGGTATTAGAACTAAACGGCTTGGCACTTGACGATAGGAAGAGGCCAGACGGCATGACATTGTTGCATTGGAAGGTGGGTAGGCCTCTGGTATGGGACGCAACCTGTGTCGACCCGCTTGCGCCATCTCATGTTTCAAGCACGGCTAGCTGTGCTGGCGCCGCTGCTTCGTTTGATAAGACCCTCAAGTGGCGCAAATACTGTAAACATGGTATTTACAGGTTCCAATGTGTAGATGTTAATGTTGTGAAATCTTCCAGGCTACTAGTTCAGTTAGGTGTACCACACGCCTCAATACTGGGTCCATTTTTTAGTGTATATTAATGACTTACCGTTATATTTAAAGGGTATATGTGACATTGTACTGTTTGCAGATGATACCTCTCTTATTTTTAAAGTAGACAGGAATAGACAAGATTTTGACGACGTAAAAAGTGCACTATCAATTGTTACGTATTGGTTTACGACAAATACGAGTAACTTAGTTCTAATTGCCAAGAAAACGAAATGTATAAAGTTCGCATTACCGAATGTTAGAAATCTAGGACCCAACATCGTCTTGGATAAAGAGGTTCCTGAAACTGTAGAGTCGGCAGTTTTTTTAGGTATAACTTCAGTGTGGCCCTCATATATCAAGCGAAGCGGGAAGGCTCAAATCGGCCGCTTACGCCGCCAGGAAAGTAAGACAATACACTGACGTTGATACAGCTCGATTAGTCTATTTTATTTATTTTCATAGCGTTATGTCCTACGGTATTCTACTGTGGGGCAAAGCCGCTGTTATCACAAATATATATGTTCTTCAAAAACGAGCTGTTCGAGTAATTTACCAGATAGGTGCTAGAGTTTCTCTGACAGATTTTTCTCGTATTAATTAGTATTCTCTTATTTTATTTTCGTTTATTATTGACATAATCTGCTCATTACAATGTTTTTTGTTGAGTTGTATTGCAATATGTGGTTAGCTAGCGACCTCGATAATTGATTATATTATTCTTACTGGAGCAACCGGCAGCAAGTTTGTCATGCTCCCTTAGATGTCAGTGCTTACGCTAGCGTCTGGGGTTGGGTTGCCTCTTTCCCTCAAATATGGCGAGGGGGGTGATGACTGTATTTTGCGTTATGTGAACGGGAGCTGCTTGTAGTGACTGGTCGTCTTGCTGACCATATTTTTGTTTTTGTCACGCGATTGCAAGCCAAGCATCACAAATGTGTCTGTCAGGGAGGAACGCTGACACCTGAGATACAGGACATGTCCTAGTTCGGGTGTCAGGAGTTTCACTTTACGAGTATGCTCAAAGCCTGTTAGTATAAGGATATAGTTCTTAAGTCTTTTTTTTAAAAGGAGTTGCATAATGAAATTTAGTACAACATTATAACACTCGTTTGGATGATATTATGGTTACTATGACACTGGTTCTTGCAATAAGCTGTTTCAGAAACTTTTATAGAGGAACATGTGTGTAGATAAAAACAATTATATATATTGTTTTTAAATAACCACGCTAGTTTACTTGTTCATGTATACATAAAACATTTAATAGAAAAAACTTAGAAGAGCACAAAGTTACTGCTTATTTCAACAGACACTTTTTAATTCTTTTTAAAGAAATTTCTCGCCAACTGATCGACACTTCACGTGACCAGACGGCTGGCTCGTTCTTTATCCAAAGAATTAGCATTGCCATTCAACGTGGCAATGCTGCCAGTCTTCTGGGCACGTTTCCGGATGACAGCGATGCGGACGAGTATTTCAACGCCTAAGTGTCCTTTTGTTTTTTGTATTTATTTGTATAGGTATTTAGTTAGTTAGTCATTTAATTTAGTACCTAGTGCAAACAGTTAGTTTCTTCATAAATATAACTAAAACTTATTAACCTGTTAAGCCCCGCGCGACACCGATTCGGGGTCAAACAATAGAAAATTATGTGTCTCATTAGCTGTCCTTGACCAATTAAGAAACGGATCAAAAGAAAATTATGTGTGCCTGCAAATATTTCAGTGAGACTTTTGAAAATCCGAGTCTGAACCTACCACGGATATCTATGATACCTACTCACAGCTGATAATAAAATATTTGCACAGTTTGATAAAAACAATCTAAGCAGTGCATTCTGTGTTTTTTTTTTCTAAAGGAGTAAACATTTTTAAGAAAGTTATTTTTTTTATCTTGGGCTTCCGATAAAACATTCACGCAAATTGCCAAGGACTATTTCTCATGCTTCTTCCACTTATTTCGATATTATAAATGGCAGACACTTTAAATCTTAATCTTTATTGCCTGCGCGGCACTGTAGGTAGTTTATGTCTTAAAGTGTAATCTTAAGTATCAACTTTTTTTTATATTTTTTTTTGTGCAAAAACTACAAAAAAAACTCTTTGTAGCATAACATAAGTCGCAGAGATTATTTAAAATGAATCCCTTTCTATATCAAAGTACCTAATTTTGGTTATTCACTGCTACCATTCTACTATTAACGTTCAAATATGAAAGTCTACTCAAACGAAACTGCAGACAGAAAACTATCTGTATTAAAATGTAGCTGAACCTCACTGAGTTGCCAGTTTGTTGGCTAAAATTAATTTACGCATAGGCCGAGGATTTAGCGATTTTATGTGGAGCCTTGCATAGCGCTGAAATATTAAGGCTTTCTGTTTTCACTCGGTACTTCGGATTAAAACGGGTTTTACTGATTCACTGTGCATCCTAATCCGTTCACAGGTTAAAATTATTCAGAGCACATTTCAAATCAGGATTATGTAATTACAGGAAAAAGGAATTCATTTGAGAACATTGGAGCTTTTAGAGCAAAAGGTTTATTTTGTATGCCGTAGGTGGCCAAAATGCAGCACTGCTTGTTGGCCATCTACGGCATCAACCACCACCAATTCTCAATGGCCACCACCTCCTTATAGATATCAAAACTAACTCTACTATGAGATTCTTTTCTCCCTTCTTTCTTATCCTGTTTCACTTCCGTTAGTTCTTATCTATGTTCTTCACACGCTAAGAATCTGCGTTCTTCCAACAATCTTCTCCTACTCTGTCCTTCTCATACTTCTGACTTTGTTAATTCTTCCTTTCATATTCAGACCATTCTTCTCTGGAATGCGCTTTCTCTTGATATTATGACGGCTATCAGTCGGTATGCATTTAAGCGGAAATTGCAGTAATTTTCAAAACAAATAGCGTAGAGTCATCTCAATTACCTCTTATCCTTGAATTTTTATGTATAATACATATAATTATAAAGTAGGAATATATTGTAGTAAATATGTATGTATTTGTATTATAAGTTTGTAACCTATTTATGTACTTGTGTAGTTATTTTATTTATAATCTATTATGATAACTTTTAATATGTTAATTATTATTATTTCCTCTCAAAGCACCAGCCATCTTATTAAGTCCGCCTTAGTATCTTATTGTGTGTAAGAAGATTATTTACATAAATCTGCAATTCCAGGGGTAGGTAACCTGGGGTCGCGGGAAAGTCCGAAAGGGATACCGAGGCTCCTGGCAACACAAGCAACGGAAGGAACACGGTTGGGTTTTAGTCAGTAAGAGTCTGACACACCCTCCTGCTCCAACCAGAGCGAGAGAAGTTATTTCATAATTTCCCAACCAAAAAAAAAAAAGGGTTAGGTACCACAGGTGCATTGCCTACTCCTTTTGAACAGACAGCACCCTCTTAGCAGGTTGTCGTGTCAAATAAAATCAAATCAAATCAAAATATTTTTATTTCACATGAACTTACATGGGCACTTCTCACACAAACGTCAGAAGCTAGGTGCACGGTTCCAATTGGTCGTTTCCTATGGAGAAGAGCCGGCAAGAAACTCCACGGTTCTTTTAAAACTAATTGGCTTTTACAATGAAAAAAAAAAATCCTTTTTTTTTTTTTGAGTGTGGGATATCATCAAATAACTTCTCCCGCTCTGGGCGGAGAGGGAGGGTGTGTCATATTCTTACTGACTAAAACCCACCCGTATTCCTTGCTGTTGTTGCGGGGGCCGCGGTGACCCATAAGTACCTTCCCGCGACCCCGGCAGGTATCGGCCCTAATGGACCCCTACCTTCTCCCAAAGGATAGCACCATTATCAGTCTTGCGGGATATGAAAATAGTTACTTTTGACATTATCCTCTTTAAACCACCTATGAGAACAAAGTGTATTGTCTAAAGAGTGACGTAGTATGTTAATTAATAGTTATTTATGCAACTGTTGTATAATAAGGGTATTAAAACACGAATGTGGGTTTATAGTATCACATGAGTATTTTAGTACCTAATTATGTACAGTTGCATACAAGACTTTATCTACATACATGATATGAATCCTCTATAAAAGGTTCTGAAACCATAAGGTGTTGTACAGTGTTGTAAGAACTACGTAAATTCATGGAAAGTTTCTAGTAATAATTGGTTAGAAATGTCCTTTGCTGCATTAGAAATATCAGGTGATGTGTTATCAAAGCTTGTATCACACATTTTTGTTCGATATTAGTATTGTACATTTTTGCAATAATAATATCGAACAAAAATTGCGGAATACGACGTGAATTCGAATAACCTATAAGTTTTTTATTTTTTTATTTACGGTGCTAAGGTAGCGAAACGCGCGTGCATGACAATATTCTTTTTTTGAAAAGGAGTTGCATAATGAAATTTAGTATAACATTATAACACTCGTTTGGATGATATTATGGTTACTATGACACTGGTTCTTTTAATTTTGGCAATAAGCTGTTTCAGAAACTTTTATAGAGGATTTATAGCATGTGTGTAGATAAAAACAATTACTTACAAGTATTGTTTTTAAATAACCACGCTTCTTTACTTATTCATGTACACGTAAAACACTTAATAGAGAAAAATACATAAACTTAGAAGAGCACAAAGTTACTGCTTATTTCAACAACTTTTTATTTTTTTATTGTTAAATAGGCATGCTCTTGACCTCGATCACGCCTGATGGAAAACGATGGACGAGGTCTCGTTTATTATAATAGAACGAGCATGCCCAGACTTCCAGCAGATCTCCTTCATTATGGACTAGATGTCTGTTTCAGACGATATGACAATCGAATGCATTAGTGGTACAGCTGAAGTTCACAGGCATTGCACATTGAGGACTGAAGTCGTAATACTTAGCAACATTTCCCATGACTTGGTCTCTTGGCATGACTTGAGCCTATGCTGAGATATAACCTACTGGACCAACACATTTCGCGAAAAAAACCGGCCAAGTGCGTATCGGAACACGTACAATGAAGGGTTCCGTAGGTGGGATGAATTTATCCCAAGAACAAACTTAACATTGTTGTTGAAAAACATGTTTCCCATACATTCCCACTGCAAGTGTAATTTGTACGTACAATTTTGAGTGATTTACGATGTTATTTTAAGACCATAGACTTCTTATAGGTTTTCCTGTAATCGATAAGTATATAAAATTGTTGGCTCAGCTGTATCGGAAACAAGGGGGGCGGGGGGGCTCTAAAACTAATTAATTTTAAAATGATAAAAAAATAAATATATTTGAAATCTTCAATACAAGTCCTTTCGTTTGATATGTCACACGGTACAGTTTCCAAAACGTTTTGTTTTAATTTCCTATTTTTTCCCCAAAAGTGAACCCCATATTCAAAATTCATATATTTACGTTACACGTTCATGTTTGGGTCACAGCAATTTCATATATGTACCAAATTTCAACTTAATCGGTCCAGCAGATTTGGAGCAAATCAGCTGTGACAGACGTACAGACAGACGGACACACGAGTAATCCTTTATGGGTTCCGTTTTTCCTTTTGAGGTACGAAACCCTAAAGCCGCAAACTTTAATGAACAGGAAATAATAAATATTACATGGAACATTGGATCATTAATTCTTCGTACTTTTGCCTCCCAACTATCACATCTGTCTTTACACCTCGAGACGGCTTACCCAGCCTGATCCATCACGATTAAATACAACGTGTGTGCTATATTATGGGCGTAAATCTCCCAAACCGCACACTTTGGTCTCTCCTCTGTACCTATGTACTGCTAACTGAAGTTTAACCACAAGTATAGCGGTTAACGTGTTCAGCTTAAACATCAGAGTCGGTAGTTAGTAGTTGATGAGAAGGTAAATGATCTTGCCCTTGTCTGAGTCACTTCATACTTGCGGGTCATTGAACTTCACTTTGGCAGTTCAACAACATTCATTACATTATTTACGTAACCGAGCAGACTAATTATTCGAACATATGAAGCAATGGACTAGCAACATACTTCAAAATCATTTTGACAGAATGTGATTGATAGTAATTAGAGTGCTGTTCCAACAACAGGTACGTAAGTATAATTATACTAGAAAAACTGGACACATTAAGTATTTGTCCAGAGCAGAGTATAGACAATATTTTGAGCAACATCTGCAGATTTAGCTGATTAATATCACAATGATAGGGCAGTAACTAAGAAATAAACATTATCTAACCAGAAAGGGCGGTAAATAAATTGAGTCATACCTATAGTATCTCCACTTGTCACAAATTTGAGTTACCAATGAAAAACGTTTTTAGTTCTTAATACATTTACAAAAATATTTTTTATTTAATGAGTTCTAGTTTAGTAGGTAACAGTTTATAATAACATTTATCAATTAAATATTCAGAGCAGTTCTTCAACATTTTACTAATAAATTAATTTAAAACTGTAATGGAGATTGCCGGATTTAAAGTGTATTTGTGGAGACTGCCTACTTTGATACGGACAGTACTATTGCCCTGATATATACTGTATTTGGCAAACATTTAGGCAAACGGCATACTAAATGCTGGGCTCTGATTGGTCGCACAGTGGAGACGGCCATATAAGAAGGAAACATTAATGGAGATTGCCGATTTTGTTACCAACGACGCTTTGATTCCGATCGCGTTTTATAAGACAGAATGCCGCTTTTGAAATGTTTTTTTTTTTAACAATATAGAGAATAGAGACAATATTTAAATCATTAACTTTTTTTGTACCAATACTGGAGATTTGATACTATATGGCTCAATTGTCTGAGAGCAATTGCTCTGCGTTTATTTTTTTTATTAATTAATTAATAAAAATAATAAAAGTGGAGTAAAGTTATGCCAAGCTAAAACCTCGAAAATTGTCTTTCATACAGACAATAATTATGTATCAGTCAAATTAGATATCAGACAATATAATTTACAATTTCACCAATTTCATGACCTATCAAAAACAATACGTGCATTTCGAACTGTATCTATTAGTTGTATAGGTTCTGCTCAGCGTATAGATAAAAATTTATGAGAAGAAATGGCGAAACAAACTCAAGGGTCAAAGATTTAAAAGAGACTTTGACCCTTGAGTTTGTTTGGGTAGTCAGATAGAAAATGTCGACTCCATCTAGCTATTTTTTTTTTAATATTACGTGTAAAAGTGATTCTGATATCCTATTAACAGAATAAACAATTTAATTTAATTTCATTATACTTAATTGCAATTTCAGATTTTTATTATACCTATAATACCTTGACTCTAACTGTTTTGTAATTTTACATGTTCTACCTAAGAGAGCCGGGTGATCTGTATCTCAGGACCCTCCTACCTCAGACACCTTTCTCTATTTAAGATTGTGCATCTTACTAACCAGTTCCTGTAATATGATGTTGAGATAAATAAAGATTCATGATTGAATACTGGTCGGAACTTTACTCCGCGTTTAATACTATGGGAGATGTGTAGTAAAGTGTAAAATATTGTTACTCAAACATAAATATAATTAATTTATTTATATATTTATATTTATGTAATGAACGGCCTAGGCGTCCAATTAACTGGCTAATTTAACCAGATGGCTGCGACATATACATTACATAGACTAGTGTAGTATAATGGCAGTCAAAAAAACTTCAATTAATACCAAATAATATGTACCTATATTCTCAAACTATAAAAATCAAAGCAAGTTAAACAAGCATTAAGCCTGATGACTGTATACTGGTGTCCGCAACTCCACGTCCAAGTGCGTATTTTGCGTACGGGTGACTAAAACATACACTTCTATTTAAACGTACTCGTAGAATCTCTTGTAATCTTACGCGATCATAATCAATACACAAGGTTCACAAAGGATTTAGCAGAAACAACATCTGTCGTCAGTAATAAAGAATAATGACGTAGCAATTGCTTTAATTGTCCTGGATAGAACTGATTGAGACAATTTTGCAACTGGCGATAGCAATTGACCTCATAACAGTGTTCCTATTACGTGTCACACTTATATTGAATGGCTTCAATAAGGTTTGATGGTGATTTTGTTGCTTGTTATTTGTTTAGATTTGGGTCGGACAAAGCTATTTGAGAAAAGAGGTCTTTTGTTCTATATGATAATAATCCACTGTAGCAAATTGTTGATCATAACTAATATTATATAGAAATAAAGTAATTTGTTTGTTTGTCAGAGGTAGGTTATCTATTATAGTATTGATCGGATTACAACAATTCTTTCATTAATAAAGTAGGTACATTATTAACGATTACCATAGGATAAAACTTATGGGTAAGCGTCACCGACATGGAAATGTTACCGACATACGAATGCGAAAACGTCTCTGAAAACCATTTTCGAATCAGATATCCGTTTGCGCAATATTAAGCTTTAAAGTGCTCATTTTTTGTTAGAGCCAAGTGTGTGTGTCGTGTACCCAAGCTAAATGGTTGTTTTTGGATATGTGAAAAAATTCACGGTAGTAGTATATAAAACGAAATTAAAAGGAAAACTATCACAACTAAGTAAGCTATACAAGTTAACGAGTAATAGTCAACCAACTTAAATTTGCAGTTGGAAAATTGACCGTGACGTAGATCGATGTATGGGAGAACATGTTTTTCAACCACAATGTTAAGTTTATTTTTGGGATAAAGTCATCCCAACTACGGAACTCTTCATTGTGCGTGGTCCGACATGCACTTGGCTGTTTTTTTTTTATTTAATTATATGTTGTGGCATGTTGTGTGGTGAGTCAAACAATCTGCTTAGCCTTTTCCAAATGATGTTGGGGTCGGAATGGAAGCCGATCCCAACATAGTTACAAAAATACTAGTATTTAGTATACCAGTCTTTTACATGGAGCTGCTGATGTTGTGTGGTGAGTATTTCCTCAAATTGTTTGCAATAAACTAAGATGTTTCTATGTAAAAGGATGACTCTCTATTACTCCTTTTGCGTCTTACGTTTCAGGTTATGCCGCGGAAACTAGTTGGCCGGTCAGAAAAGGTTGAAACAGGGCTAGACTGTCGCCAGACGTTCTAAAGTTACGGTTCACGCGTGCAGACTTTGTTAAAACACCCCTATTTTTCATATCACACGCGTATATTTACATCAACAAGTATCACAATATTTTTAACTAACAATAATTTTAATTGGAAGGAAAACTGATGCACGCAAAATTTCTTCCGTTGTACCCATATATATGAGATAAGATATTGAGGATTTGTTAAGACGTGCAAAGTCAGATAAAATAAGGCTTAGAAGTATTAGCCGAGTTCTATAGATTATCACTCGCGAATTTACGGAGTAATCCGCGATCTATCGATTGCAATAAGGTCTTGGTGTTTTCAGCTTCGTTCCTTATCGTTCAAGGTGAAATAAATGCGACATTATGTGAACGGTACTAAAAGATGAACGAAGCACAATCGCAGATATCACCGCTCCAAGTAAGAAAAGTGTTTTGAGGTCATATCATGTTCATTCCCTAAAATAAGGTTCAACTCAAAGCCGCAATGGCTCTTTCTTCAAAACGCGATTCAAGCAGGCTTCTAAGATGACGCTTTCTATTTCTACGAAGAATAGGCACAGCATATACAAAGTGGCATTTCGTTTCTCCATTTTTGACATCGCACCGTAGACGTTCTTCTACAATCTGTAATTTTGTCTTTTGTTTCTAAAGATCTTTGTCTAGGTCCTTTTTATGTATAGACTATTTCAGAAGAAAGTTGTTTGAGGTAGTGAAGACAATTTGATTTTGTAATCGCTGTGCTAAAGACAGCAGAAAATCTTCTATCGACGGCCACAAAGTATATCCAGTTACCTAAAAAATCATGATTTTACAGGAGAGCGTTTTGAACGTATAACAGCTGTGATAATTAATAGAAGATCAAAGCTATATTCTTCTATTGTACATCATTTAGTTAATAGGGCATTACCAAGGAAATGGTTAAGGCCAATATTACTGTAATATTTTTTTGTTCCAAAATACGGTAGTTACCTACTTCGACACTTTGAGATAAATTGTTGTAGTTGTCTTTATATACGTGGCTCATGAGTAAATATTGAGGATCATATGTGAACCAGAAAAAAAAAATCCTATGACAAAATAAAGAATTCCGAGTCGAATTATGTAAAAGAGTGAATTTCGTAAAAAGTGCTGGTGACTCTTTCTACTTTGCGGCCGTTGTACTGTCTACATGGAACGTCATTTTTGTCTACTCTTCCTTCAACAAAACGCTTCTCTACGGTTCTCGTGCTAAGCCTGCAGTAAAAATCTTTATTGCAAACCACATGATTCATAAAAAAACACAATAATGGCATACAAACATAAAGTCACGCCTTTCTTAACATTTACGCGGCTATATCTAACCACCGCTTGTAGGTCTTGGTAGCACACATCCTATCAAATAGGTCTATACCCTTTCTACACGGACATGAATGATGCAATTCTGCTTCTCTTAATGGCATTGAACGCGTTCAGCCTCGCTTCTGCGAACATTCAGGCGCAATACGGTAGCGATAGTGTTCGGACTATAAAAGAGACCTTGACCTCTGGGTTAGATTCGGCATTTCTTCTCAGGGATTACGCGTAGTTAACTAGGTAATGCTCACGTCATCTAGTTTTAAAATATTGACCAATAAAATTGATGTGAAAAGTGTCTTAGAAGATCAACTTATAAAAAATAAACATAATTTCATCATCTATTTACATAACCAAATTACAAGATGATTATTAAACATTAACTTAATTAATTTAAAACTTAGTTAAACCTAAAACGTACCGAGTACCGAGGATGCTGGTGGCATTTCCTCGGTGAATTGCAATGCCGATGCGTTGCGCGAGAAAGCCGCCAGCTTTTCGGTCACCAGTTCCATCAACTAGACGTTTCGCGATTTTCGCAAATAACTTATGCGCACTGGGACCCCACGGACCGAGGGTCTCGATTTTATCATTTAATTTTATATCACACTGCTTAGTTGGCAAGCGCGACTTCTGAGTCTTGAGTACGATTCCCGGGTCAGTCGAAGAGATAACGGATTTTGCTATTAGCTAGAAGCAAAATCTCAGTAGCTGTAAAGGGGCTGTATTTATGACCGGTTAATGGCAATACGCTAGTTATTTAAACATAGATATGGATTAATGTGTGTGTATGACACACCTCTGTCTTCCCCGTTTACGAATACGGGAGAGATATGTTATGTTATGCCTCGTTGGTTTAGTGGTCGCAAGTGCTACTGTTGAGCATGAGGTCCTGGATTCAATTCCCAGGTCGGGCACTTTTGCCGGGGTCGCGGGAAGGTACTAAAGGGTTACCGAGGCCCCTGGCAACACAGGCAATGGAAGGAATACGGGTGGGTTTTAGTCAGTAAGAGTCTGACACACCCTCCCGCTCCGCCCAGAGCGAGAGAAGTTATTTGATGATATCCCACCCAAAAAAAGAAAAAAAAATTTGTTCGGTTTTATGTTTTCCATCAGGAATTTCTCAGTAGCTGCTTGGAGTCTTGATTTCTGCCCGGTTGATGGCAATAGGCTCGCCTCCTATTACACTTAAACATAACTGACGAAATGTGTGTAAGGTACAGCTCTGCCTAACCCATCGGGGAATACATTCATAATGTTATGTCATGTTATATGTTATATTAAGTTGATTATTTGTAGTGTAATAAAACGAAGCATCTGTTCATAAAGAAAGTGCCGCCCCATGGGTTAGCAACGATATAAAGCAGTGGTCATAAATAAATCCCCCTTGACAGTAAGTTGCTTGCCTTTGGGTGGGGCCACTAAATAAACCAATAAGGTTGACCTTTTCCTACTCCGATTTTCTATAACCTTGTCTGATTTCACTAGAATCCTACGGATTTTACGGAAAGAATGTGCGCTTTTATAATTCCTAACGGGACGATATTATCGTGGACATCCACGTCCATAAAATGTATGTACGGACAGGTTATAACGTTATCGAAAAGCGTCTTCATATATTGCCATACATTTTACTTCCCCGTGTTATCATGTCGTGGACGTCCACGATAATATCGACACATTAAAAATGATAAAAGACTTTAATGTGGGCACATTAAAGTCTCATACGGGAAAAGGTACAGAATCAAAATCAAAATCAAAACAATAAAAAAAACAAAGTCAAGTCATTTATTCAAACTAAGCTGTGAATCAACACTTTTCGAACGTCAAAATTACATAAGACATACATAGTCCCCAAAACGCCTACCCTTCACCACTTCCTAGTGCTTTAGCTGGGAAGAAGAAGTGGTCAACAAACTCCCCAGCCTGCTCAGTTAGAGAAATAAAATGGAGTCTATACAAAGAAGAAAGAAAGAAAGAAAAATATTTTATTTGGGACACGCACAAGAAATACAAAAGTAAAAAAGAAGCATTTAAAACTAAACTTCGAATAAACAAAAAACAACAAAGAAAATCACTAAAAACGACTTGCGCGATGCCAAAAAGGCTCCTATCTCAGCATAATGCTGCGATATTTAAGAATAAATACCGCAGCGCTGGTATTCTGATAGGGCCCGCTGTGATGCCATGGACACATCTACGGACACAACATATATATCCGACCTAAAAATTAAATAATAAAAAGACAATTACAATTAATAAAATACAGAAATAAATAAATATATGTAGATGTACAGTAAATATTACGATTGACTCCGACGCTCGAACTTCACTTGTCCATGCCATAAACTATTGTCTATGGTGTATGACAAGCGAAGGGACGCAGGCGCATTGCGTTGCATTCGTTCAGTTGTCAATGTTTTTGTAAAAAGTTTTAAGAAATTATTATAGTGATTGATACATACATTATGCAAAACAATTTACACTACGTGCAACACAAAAACATTAAATTATTAGCCATGTGTCAGCTAGCACACCACCATACCAACAAAAAAAAAAGAAAAAACCGAAAACTATTCTCAAGCAGAGATAAAAACGTAAACAGAACTTAATACCCAAATAAAAGAAGTAGGGAGATACCTACTTGCAGGTCATTTGAACAAGTGTTAACAGTACTTAACCCTTAATTACTCGCGTGGGGTCTGACATACCCCGGTCGGTATTTAAGCATTCATATTTCTGAGGTTCTTGCGTCTAGCGCCTTTACCTCCCCGATAGCTGCTTAAATGTTACTATAATAATAATTCATTCATTTTCAGATAAAGGCCATTACATTAAATTAAATTAAACTAAATCACAAAATTGGTATACTGACCTTGACCCTGATTGAGATTTAGCAGATTTTTCTAGAATTCAGTGTTTTATTAGTTATAAAAATTGGGATCTATGTAATCCTGAGGCCTCTTATTTTGGCGTGAGTATTTAGTAATGGCGAAAAAAATCACTAGTCCTACTAATATTGTGAGAAAAAACTTCACTGTAAAATATATTTCACAAATTCTACTGAAGTTTCTAAGCTGACACAGAGTACAATATTGAATGAAAAAGTTAAAGAAAAGGACATCAGTAACTGTATGGAGGAAGAAACTTGGGAAGTCGCTTAACACGTTTCTATTGGCAGCGACAATCCCACTTTATTGAAACGTCCGAGTCGAGTAAATACGAGTTATTTCTATATTTTTTTAATGTAAAGCTATGATTAGCTGACTTAAACATAACTGGCACAATTTGGGTGTAGGTACTACGGTACCCTCTGCTAACCCTTCGGGGATTACAGCCTGCTGTGTGTTTATACTCAATTATATCAAAATCAAAATATTTTATTTAAAGAAGAAGTAAAATATTTTATTCGAGACACGCACAAGAAATACAAAAAGTAAAAATAGGAGCATTTAAAACTAACAAAATTTACATAATTATTGTTCGAATAAACAAAAAACAACAAAGAAAATAAATAAAAACGACTTGTGCGACGCCAAAAAGGCTCCTATCTCAGAATAATGCTGCGATATTTAAAAAATAATACTGGTATTCTGATAGGGCCCGCCCGCAGCTCTGGTATTCTAATTCCACATAAAGCTGCATGGGCACTTATAATACGTCAGAAGCTAGGTGCAAGGTTCCAATTGGTCGTTTTCTATGGAGAAGAGCCGGCAAGAAACTCTACGGTAACTCTTTTAAAAATAATTATTACAGTGTTAATAGGTGTACCCGGTACTTAACAAAAAATAAATGGTCTACAAATCTAGTCTATTAAGCCTACAATGTTCTCACATTACAACATTAGACAATTCAGACTATTTTCGGATTCAACGTAAAATAAGTACTCATAGATAATAAAATCAAGTTAATCAATCAAAATGAGACTGTGTTTGGAGAATTCGAAAGATATTCGAGTTGGGATGTCTTTTGTCTAGACTCGAGACCCTAGAGCATCTATACTCATAATTATAGTCTTTCAGTAATATCTTTAGCGTACTTTGTCAGCGTATTCCTCCCTTTGAAACGATTTAATTCCGATCCAGAAATTATGAATTAAAAATAAAGTTCTGCTGGTTGAAAACCTAAAGGTTTGAAAGACGATCCGTGCCACGAACTTTCATTAATGATCGTTTAAATTGAAAAAGTTCAAAAGCTTTGAATTTTTTATTTATCTTAACTGTGTACCTTTTGTTTGAAACAGACTTCTTTTAATCGAATGCGGCGAAATTAGAGTTAAAATATCTCTGTCGCTGAAGGGGAAATATTACGGACGTTCCTATTTCCTTGACAGAGATATTTTGTTTAATTAAAAAGAAGACTTTTCCTTGAAAAAGATCGAACGATGAAAATGTGTTCAACATTTTCAATGTAGAAACATCTCAAAAAGCTGCCTATTTTACTTTCTAGAGAAAGGCAAAATTTTCTTGTGCTAAATACAGTCACGGAAATTATTTAGTAAGCCAATTTGCCCTCTACGTCAATTTGCCGTGTTATAGCCATTTCATATAACTGTCAATGAATGACAGCTGTGAATTGAAAATACCTAGGGACAATTCAAGTTAGTAGTCACTTTGCTTAACAATTAATTTCCCTGACTTAACATCAGTGATTTCACTGATCTTAATTCAGGGAAATGAATTCAGTCTGTATATTGCTTTAATTTGTTGTGCTATTTAGCACATTTTTTGCGCTATTTAGCACACAAAATTAAGACATTTATAAATAAAATACGTTTATTTCATATCTTATTTAGCTTACATAGCATGTCGAGGACACTCCATTTAGGCATAGAAAATATCTGTAGTTGAAAGCTCCGCTCTTCCCTTACATTATAGACGTCCGAGTACAAATAGATATATACAAAAACAAAGAAAGGAAAAATTAAAATTAAAATACAATCAATAGGGTCTTACACCCGTTTTTGAAAAGTGTCTTAATTAAATTCTATAGTGCTAATATCCTCAAAAAAAAATCACAAAATTTTTATGCATTAAAATTTTACATTTTCAAATTTCACGCGTAGTTTGAAGAAAACGCTGGACGCAGTGGACGCCATGTTGCTCTGTGGTCATGACGTCACTCGGCTATGTAAACAAATGCGCTGATCTACTTAATTATCTAACTATCAGTTGACAGTTGACACGTTTTAGTTTACATAGCGATATGACGTAATAACATGGCGGCTACTATTTCATGGTGTTTTTTAACAGATTAGAAAAACTGAAAATGTTGAATTGAATTTTAAGATTTATTTTGTTATTTTATGAACTAAAAGTAACATTTTCCGACTCCTTTTGCCTAAACCATCTCAATAATCTGTTTATAGATTTTTTCTCGTATATATTAAAATGCCCTATTGTTACGAGTGTACGTGTGTGAGAGAGAGAGACACACTCTAGTAATATTTATTATTAAGTCACACGCTGCCAAAGTAAATCTGTATCTATATTATGTAATATTATATTTTAAACTGTGAAGCCATATTATCAACTTTTTTTCCTTTATAAATATATATTAGTTTATTAATTTTATTGTATAAAAAGCTATTTTTTTATATTGTCTATTTAAATAAGTTAGATACGGGTCACGACACGGGCCTGGCAAGTAGAAAGCTATCTCAAAAATAATATATCCAACTTTCAGTGTACCAAGAACCGAACAAAACCTGGTCCTCGAATGCCTCTGAAAATTGGCGCTGTTATAATAAAATCCAAATAGCATTTTCTGTGTCAGCGTTTTGACTTTTCCAACTTTCACGTCCACTACTCGGCCGTGTGAATGAACGCTATGATTTTTTATATAACCTAATCTAAAAATGCTTCCTGACAGCAAAGAGCTCATGGAAATTAATTCACCCTTTTTCGAGATGACTTGCACACACACACGTACAACGCGCGAGCGCGTCCCGAAAACTTTATTTTTAGACAAATTGGAACTAACGAATCGATCGATTTTGTCGTAAAATCTCTACTGACGTAGGAATTTTACTCGTTTACTGAAACTATCTACGCATGGAAACGGAATTTGTGAATTAAAATGCCAGCTTTAAAACTCTTAAATGTTCCGGACATTGTTGACTTAGTCTCATAACTTTCTGAATATTATACATTTAAAAATCCAGCTCTTTTCCTACCCTACAAAAGATGAGATGGTTGGGCTGTAATATGTATATCAAAAGAATACTTTCTTGTTTTTTAAGTCTTTTAGGATACTTGCTATTGCTCGCGGGTTCTTATACGATCTGGATTAAAAAATAGTTTATGTCCTTTTCCAGGTCTCAGGGTACCTCACCTATCTGCCAAATTTCATCCAAATCCGTTCAGCCGTTTTAACGTGAAAGCGTAACTAACAAACAAACTCACTTTTGCATAATACTAGTAACACTTATTAGTAATACTTTTACGTAACGGATAAATCTGCACTGTTCAGAGTCGGCAATTTATGTAGGTTATAGACTTTCTGAGAACTCGTATGGAGGGTCCGTTATAGGGGTTGAAAGAATATTTTATTATTGCTTTGTATGTGTTTTTGTGGTCAATGAGGCACGTCTTTTACACCTCCCCTGACAGATTTAATACGCAGAAAATTTTCCTAGGATTAAGTTTCCTATAATACGAACACTATGGAGTAACGTGACCTCTTTGGTTATTCAATTAACCTTGTCAGCAAGATTATGTTCCATTAGATTAACACAGCATAGGTACCTTACCACTTTGAACTTATTAAAAGTAACTTCGCCTTATCAACATCGTTATTATGTAACGCATAATTATTAATAGAGAAAGAAATCTATACTTGACATAATAAAGCTGAAGAGTTTGTTCGTTTGGACGCGCTATTGTCGTATTTGAAAAATATTTTTTGCATTTTATAGCCCAATTCTTGAAGAAGCTCATCACGCTACGACCCGAGGAGCGAGGAGCCGAGCAAAAAAGGTCGAGAAAACGCTATGCGAAAACGAAGTAATAGCGGAGGCGGGCGATGCGATGCGACGCGGCCGGTCGGGGTCCCAGGGAGTTATAAAAATGTGGATGTTGTTTTAGTATAAGTTTATTTATTTATGCTTCAGTTTACAAAAAATGTTTTAGTGTTTGGAGCCTACATTTAAACAAACATTGCCTAGGCTATGAAACTCTAGAGAATCTAGTAACAAACCGTAGGTACTTAAAATATCAAATAAAAACAAGTACATTAGTGAGAGTACGATTCGAGTGTGAATACCTTTTTGCAGGAGTTTTCGTGCAGCACTAACCCGAAGAAAAGAGGTGTTTTTTTCTTAGACAGACTTTATTCATTATACGTAGTGTGTGTAGTGTGTATTTGAGAATGTATGTGCGAGTGTACCTGCTACATTATGTGCTCCAAAAGTGCCTCCGTGTCATCATATGTAAGTGTCTCTACGCAATTGGTTATTGTTTGCTTACATTTGTACTAGTACAGTTATAATGTGTATCTAACGACTTCCACGCGAACGAAGTCGCGAGCAGAAGTTAGTCAGGAATAAACCGCTGTGTTCATTTATTTTATCTAAGTAGTTACTTTGATCTTAACTTTACGCAGATAGGCACAAAAAAATCGTGTGCATAGATTGTAATTAACGTTTGAAGGCCGCAAAGATTCTCAATGTATTAATCAGCTCCTGAAATTAAAAACTTTGCATAAAGCTGGATATTCTTTGAGCATCACCCTTTGGAAGTAACATGTCATTTGAATATGCAAATTCAAGCTTAGTTTAATTTCGTCCAACCATCTGCGACCGTCGGTACCTTAACATTACGACTCGTTACATAATGAGACGGGCTAGGCTTAGAAAACATAAACTACTTTTATTTATTAAAACTAGTGCTAGTAGATTAAACCTATATTTTATCTAGAAGATTAAACGACCCTGTATTTATTCGTTTAGTACTTTACGAACTTAAGTCAATCTAACCTTGACATTTTGTTAACTTAAAAATGTGTATAAATTCTCTTTCACGATTGCCTTCTATTTTATTCAACAACATGTCCCGCAATTAACGCACAACACTAAATACTCATCATCATTTTCCTGCCTTTGTCCCATGTTATTTGGGGTCGGCGCAACACGTTATCTACTTCCATCCTCCCCTGTCAGCCGTCATGCTATCATTCATTCCCTTTTTTTTCATATCAATCCTCATACATCCATCTTTTCTTTGACCTTCCTCTCCCTCTCCACCCATCAACATTCATATTCATCACTCTTTTAGTCACATGCGTTTCATCCCTCCTCATCACATGCCCATACCAAGCCAAACGATTTCCTTCCAAATTTTCTGTCACTGGCGCTACTTTCAAGCTGGATAGATATTCATTTCTTACTTTATCCATTTTCGTCACTCCACACATACATCTCAAAATTCTCATCTCCGCTGCATGCTCTCTTTTTTCGTCCGTCTTCTTCATGGCTCAGCACTTGGATCCATACAGTTCGACAGGCCTTATCACAGACTTGTAAATTTTCCCCTTTAACTTGAGGGGCATCGGAAATACTCCAATTAGAGTATTATGTTATAATCTTATTACATACTCTGAATGTTTACTCATCTGCCTGCCTTTTCCCAACTACGTTGGGCTCGGCTTCTAGTCTAACCGGATGCATACCAGTAATTGACATGGAGCGACTGCCTAACTAACCTCCACAACCCAGTTACTGAGTAACACGATACCCCTTGGTAAGACTGGTTTTCAGTCTTTCAGGCTTCTGACGACCCGTAACAACTGTCAAAGATCTACAAATGACAGTTGGCACCAACAACGGCTTAATGTGGTTTCCGAGGCACGAAGGGGTCTTGGTATGTAAAGTTGGTCACCCATCTACATCTACGGACCAACCGCGTCCAGCTTTGCTTAACTAGATCGGTCGACTCATTTTTTTTTTTGGGGGGAATGTATCAAATAACTTTTCCCGCTCTGGGGGAAGCGGGAGGGTGTGTCAGACTCTTACTGATTAAAACCCACCCGTATTCCTTCCGTTGCCTGTGTTGCCAGGGGCCTCGGTAACCCTTTCGAACTTCCACGCGACCCCGGCAGGCATCGGCCCTAGTGGACCCCTACACTTGTGCTGACATCTGTTTGAGACGCGCGTGGAGTACAACGCGCCGACGACTCGGGCCTGGTCCTTATCGGACAGCGAGCTACCCATTGCTCGCCGTCCGCAAACCCGCGCCTACGGTGGCCGGAAATCCGCCCGGGATTCCCGACGCCCAGGGCGTCTCCTGCGGCGGCTAGGGGCGAGAGGGCGCGAAATTTGCATTTCCCTCAACCGTCCCGCCTCCTCCTTTGCGAGCATTACTGCTTCGCAGAAGGAGGTGACGGCTGCCCATGCCCTCTCGCTCCGCGACCCCTGGAGCTGTTATTACTTGGCCATAAGCCCCTCACACCACACTGAAAGTTTACTATTATGTATAAAACATTGTTTATTTATTAAAGTTATATTGATTGTGGAAGAACATTGTGGTCACATTACAAATCTACGCACGTACACAGTCGCACACGTATAAGGGTCTAGCGTAGTAACTTAGGTGCTTCGTCCATTTTGTTATATTTTGACTGTACAGTGGAAGTGTGGCTGTAATTTACGTAGTTTTAATTATTTTTGGGATAAAAAATTACCTATACTTATTAAAAATTACAGAAATCGATTCAGTAAACGATACTGAACAAACTACATTCATAATGAGCATTAATTCAGTTAAACCGGACCCAGCACATTGCAAGGATCCTTCAGAGGCTAGAATTTCCAAATTGGAGTGACCAGAAATAACCCAGAGTTGAATCCCGTAGAACATGTACTGAACATGCTTTCAAAGCGAATCCGGTCAAGTCTCAACCCTCCTCAGACCCCTCCATGATTTAAAAACCGCTCTGGTCCCACCCGGGACGACATTAACATCATCCAGAAAATGCAGGCGGTGATCAGAGCCAGAGGTGGAACACAAGTTATTAATTTTAATGTTTTTTTTTTATTTTGTTTTTGTTTTGTAACAAAACCTTTATTTTAATGTTTGTGTTAATTTCGATTTTTGTAATTTACATAAAAAACATAACATAAACTCACGCCTTCTTCCCATGGGGGTAGGTAGAAACTATAGAACGCTACCAGCTTCGCTCCTTCTCTCCTCTTTACATATAAAATGGATGAGGTGTGTGAGATGGTGAAAGATAAAAGAATAGTTGTTTTATATGTGAATGAGACGAAAAGAAAGGGAGTGGACTTATCCAAACACGGCTCTTTGACCGCTATCTGGTCCGCTGTTCAAGAGACACACAGGGCCTATCAGGGTGTGGGAATTGTCCTCTCCGAGCGGATGATGAAATGTGTGAAAGATTATGTGTGTGTGAGTCCCAGGATTCTTTGGGTAAGAGCCAATGTGGGTTTAAACCCTATCTTTTGTAATTTAAATAAGTTTTAATAAAGGTTTCAATGTTTTTTTCGGATTTAGTGATTTAAATTTAGGTATCAGACCATCCTCTATGTTTTATAAAACAAAAAACATTTCCTTCGTGTTTCATTTTGACAATAAACTACATAATACGCTTGGGCCACATTCTATGCCACTAAGTGTATTTGTATAGAATAAATTAAAGTCGCTTTTCGTGTCTGTCTGTGTAACCGCGTTATTCTTCTTACTATGCGGATTTAGATGCGATTGTCACCACCATTTAGAGCATTTAATCCGGAAGGTTTATAATGTAAAATGTATTAATATTAAACTTACATACTAATAATAAAGAAATCTCGACATCTTGTCAAATCATTGAAACCGTGAGAAGCAGTGACGTGTTATTAGTATAATGATAATAAGGCAAGGTAAAATAAGGCATGTTTTACCTTGAATTCTCACGATTATATATAATTAGTAGGATTACCATTTAAATATGTAGCAGGCAATTTTAATAAATCGATAATACACGCAGCTGTATTTCAATTAGTTCTTCTTCAGTTTGAATTATTCTTTCAGCGCAGTGGTGGCGTAGTGGTAACGGCTGCCTTTAAACCCAGACAGGCTACTTTGTGTAAATTAAATTATTAATTCATCACCACTGCTCTCAAAACGGTGAAGGAAAACATCGTAAAGAAACCGGCACGTCATATAACCAAAAAATTCGAAAAGATATCTACCAACCCGCACTGGGCCCGCGTGGTGGATTACGGCCCGCTCCCTCTCACAGAGAGGAGGCCTGTGTCCCAGCAGTGGGAACATTATAGGCTGATTACGCTTATTCATTCAGCATGAGTCAACCAAAAGTACTCCGAATAAAGATAGTAGGCACACAAAATGATAGTTCGTGCCTGAACTGACTGCCTGAGTATTCAGACCTTTCGCAGGACGCTTCACCCGATGAACAATTTATAAATAAACTTTTAAATGTTCGTGTAAAATTTACTTTACCCTTTAAGAAGTTTACGACCTTTTGCAGAAGCATGACCCTAGCTAGCTAGGCCCTATTTACTAACGTAAATAATAATATTGCCTCTTCTTGTTTCCTCTACTTGAGTAGGTATCTATCAGGCACCTACCTATGTACCTATATACCTAAAATATGTAGAGTACTGTTACTTATTGATTGATTTTACGTATAGATTGATTACGAGAACATTGATTACGATTTTACGAATAAGGAGAAGCAAATGTTGTAACTTTCATTATTTATTTATTTATTTATTTATTAAACTTTATGCACAAGTAAAAAAAAACGAGTGTGCCTTACAGTAGTCGATATGATGTGTAATATCTGATAGCTCACCTTGGTAATAAGCAACTGAGCAGCGACAGAAATTATCGTCAGAATTTAAAAAAGCTAAATACTAAAATATTTATTCGAATATTTATTCATTAGACACCAGAAATTTGACCCCCTCTATTTACAATCTATATAGTACTTACTTATTCCATGCTCAAGCAGTCACTTCCTGTCTACACACTTCCGTCCCTTTTCACGATATCACTCTCACAGAAAGCGAGGGGAAAGATGTTACACATCAAAAGTACCGTACAAAGGCAAAATTAATGCCTTAGTTTTTTTTTTGGCTTTTTTTACTTAATGCCTGGGGCATTGTCTACCAGTCAACCAGCAAGCCAGCCAGTCAGTTATCTGTCTTAACATTTAAGATCATCATTATTACTAAATATTACTCACTTTACCAGTCAAAGCAAGGAGTTTAATAAAATATTCATATTCATAAAACATAAAGATCATTACTAAAATATCTTTACCTTTTTTCGAATAAATTAATATGCCTTTGCTAAGTTATTACAGTAAATATTGTTAGCATACGATGTTCAATAAAATAATAAGGTGAGGTCCTCCCTTAGGATTCCAACCCGTTTTGATCTTTCACTAAGTTAATTTTAGTAGTCCTGAACAAACCCTTAAACAACAGTAAGTAATAATATTATCAACACTTTTTCGTGATCATTAATTACCTACATGAAGATTTTGTAAGTTAATTTATCAATCTTTCAATGAAAAGAAACCTCTGCAGCGCTGTATAAATATTCTGATCACATTTGCCACCAAGTTGATGTATCAAAATGATAATGTTCACACGACGAAAGCCTAAAAAGCAGTACATCCATCTTAATTATTCATAGGGAAGGTATCGATCCATTACGCCCGCCATCTGCTAACTGCCGCCCGTCTCCCAAGTCCCTCCTAAGACAGTACGCACGTTAGAGTCAAATTTTATGTCAGAAGTTTGTGTCTCATTATCAGTTTCATAGAGAATAGGTTATCTAAAGTCACAAACAATTTTGTTGGTTTTCGATACAACAATTTTATCTGCCGAACAATTTTTTATGTGGAGATTTAGTGTCTAAAGCTGTCTTGTGTGTGACGAAACTGTTTTGACTATGTTCTAATATGAACAAAGACTGTTCCTTGCTCATATCAGAACATAGTTAAAACAATTTCGTCACACACAAGACAGACAAGACAAACAAGTTAAACAAACTGCTGAAACTGTTCTGTTTATAACATACCAAACTTGGCCTGTTATAAACAGAACAGTTTCACCAGGCCAATTAAAACAGTTTTTTCTAGTAAAAACAAAATGGATTTGTTGCAAGTGTACACAGCTCCTAAAGTATTAGAGAAATGTTATGGTGTAACGAAGATAGTATTCTCAAAACCATACTATTATGAAATAGGTCTTTCCTCAAGTTGCAATCGGTATTTTACAAGGACATCGCTTTTGAATGTTGCGTCAGTTTAAGATATTTATGCTCGTGCCTGTGCGCGCCATTATTGTTCTTATAAAGAGATAGTCTCTTTTGTCTCAAGTCTGCGCACTGCCTTACGACTCCTTGCCAGTTCTGTAGCAACATCATTTTGTTATCTAATCCTGTCTTGGCTATTGTGGCTTTGATACAGGTATTATCTTTCCCTTTGTTATTTTCTTTCTAATTTCATATTTATCTAACTGGTTCGGATTTACTTTTGTATTGTATCGTGAAGAATAAATATTATAAAGCTAATTTATAAAGACAATTCCTAGTATTTAAATGGGTGAATTTTGTGATTCTTTTGAATTGTAAGGTGGATCGGAAATTGTATGCCTAGATTCACGCTAATGTAGGTACAGTTTAATATAAATTTTTTGCCGTTTGGTAAATCTATTCAAATTTATTGTTTTTTTTTTTTGCTACCTAAATTTGCTAAGTAGTATCTTAATTAAATAATTAAAGTATCTAAAGACTTTTTGACTTCTTACACTTTTCTATAATAAATATCAAAGACTTAAGCCAGTCAGAAACTCAAAGAAAAAACTAATTTAATTACAACTAGTATCAATAAAGCCCTTTTGTGTTCCAAAAATATAATTTGTTAACACCGAATTCAATTGATTTCCAGCGAGTTTTGAAGTTATTTTGACCGAAACAGCGTAATTATAATTAGTACCTACTGCTCAGTGTTATTGAGGTTGGAACCTAATAGAGACCTCAAAAAATAATCCAATAGAGAAGCAAATTGCCCGTATTGAAACTAGGCAAATTATATCGCCTTTATTTAATAATTTCTTGGGAGAAATACCGAGATTCCTTAGTAACGTTACGATAAAATCTGGGAAAACGAATTATTATTCAAACATTATTTTAGTCTTTGTCCTACATTAATGTTAGAAAAATATAGAAAATTTTACAATACATTACTTACTTCGCTGCTACAAGGATCTATGCAGATTTGAATGACATTTTCAGGGGGGCTGCTCTGCCGGGGTCGCGGAAAAGTCCAAAAAGCCCTTGGCAACACAGGCGACGGAAGGAACACGGGTGGGTTTTAGTCAGTAAGAGCCAGACACACCCTCCCGCTTCGCCCAGAGCGGGAGAAGTTATTTGTTAATTTACCATCCAAAAAAGAAGGGGTCGCTGCTGGTAAACATTAGTGAACTTTTTTTTTCGAAATTGTATTGAAAAAATAAGATGGCTGCGTTAGTTCAGATTTTGGTTACGCGCATCAATAATTTTGTAGCGTTATACACAACTGCCTCTAATATCTAGGGATATGTAAAAAAAAACTACTTTCAAAGATCTAAAAGGATTCTGTTCGTGCGGTGTGAAACCGATAGACCGACATCGGCATAGCCGGCCCCGGGGACCCACTGAACTCGTAAACTTTTACACCCCACCCTCTAACCGGGACCATTTAAATAGAATTCAAGTATTTGTGGAGTAAATAACAGAATTCATTAGTGAAATCTATATTTAATTTGAAAATTCATTACCTCTAGCAATATTTAGGTTTGAGAATGCTTGCATTATAACATTTTAAATAGATTTATCTATTAAACATTTCAGCTCTATCAAAAACAATAGTTTTGGTAGAGTACACAGAATGAATCGGTTGTAATCTTGTCGCAAAACTTTGAAGGAGAGAAATAATTTATCAAACGAAATATGTATTCGAAAAATTCAGTAACTTGATGAATATTACTTTCGTTACGACTAACAGTCGCCCAAAATGATGAAATAGGTAGAGAAAATAATCCCGTTAGGTTTAGTGAGACCCATATATGAGAAAATTCGTCTAATCTTACGAAAAATGTGCACGGTATTTCTTTTTTGCACGATTACTTACGTTATAATAATATCAAAAAATTGCAAAATAAGACCAGACCGAGATACTTTCATGTTTGTTATTTTTCATACGGAATAGAGATTTTTATATAGAAGGATATTACGCTGTATTGATGATTCTTGAAATATAATGTCTTGTACCCAGAAGCCGCTCAACCGTTCCTCAGGGACCACCATGCCAGTACCTTTATGACGCAACCTTTCTAATCTATTTTGCCCTTTTCACGTTATATTTATCCAGTTATTTTAATATTATCTACCAAACTTTTTTTTTTTTTGGGTGGGAAATTATCAAATAACCTTCCCGCTCTGGGTGGAGCGGGAGGGTGTGTCAGACTCTTACTGACTAAAACCCACCCGCATTCCTTCAGTTGCCTGTGTTGCCAAGGGTCATAATCGTATCACGTAGTCTGGACCAAAGAAATACTGGAAAAGATCCGGTAGGTTCCGTATAGTTAGGGTAACCAATCAGATAGTACTAGAATATTATTTGTAAGAGGGAAGAAGGAAACAAGAAGGTTCTCGTGTTATTAAAATGACATTGCTTTATTGACAATACTTGTTGATTGATTAAAAGTCGCCGGCCGGCTAAGCCGGTATTGTGTGGACATTGCCTCTACCTTTTTCAGCTTATAGATAATTTTCCTGAAATAAAAACTTTGCAGAAATAATAAATGGTGTTTATTTTGTAAATTGGTTTCAACAAACACGTCTAAAAATAATTATACTCTAGATGAGCTCTGTTGAAAGGGAAGCAACCTTGGACATGTTATGGTGTTCAACTTTAAGGATAATCCCTATTCTGGAATATTCTTGACTGAAGAGCATTGGTTAGTGAAGTCACGTAAGCATTTTTAGGGTTCCGTAGTCAAGAAGGAACCCTTATAGTTTCGCCATGTCCGTCTGTATGTCCGCGGCATACTCTTAGATACTCTTAGTACTATAGTGTGGCCATTAGTGCTGTGCATTCCCTGAGGTATGCGCGCGGCGAGACGGGGGGAGAATCGGCTGCTGCGCTCTGTCAGTGCGCCTTCCGAAAGTCTTTCTATCCTTTTTTCTTCGCCTCCCACCTCGCCGTGCATACCTCAGGGAGTGCACAGTACTAATGGCCACACTATAGAAAGCTGTAATTTGGCATGGGTATACTTTAAAGTGCTATTTTTTGTTAGAGTCAAGTGCTACTTGTAAAGCCTGTACTGGCTTTACAAGTCAACGAGTAATAGTCGACCAAATTACTTTTGCAGTTGGAATGTATGGGATCACATGTTTTTCAACTAGAATGTTAAGTTCTTGGGGTAAATTCATCCCAAATACGGAACCCTTCATTGTGCGTGGCCCGACACGCACATGGCCGGTTTTTTACTTGATCAGCTGTTCATCGAATAGTTCATTTCATTATTGGAATGTGAGTATTGCGATCCATATTACATTCACGATCTACGATTCTCACCGTGTCACATGTAGTTGTGTAGGTATTATAGTGTCGAGTCATGTTATAACGAGGTACCGCCGTGCCCCGGTTTGCTAGTGCCCCGGTTTGCTAGTGCCCCGGTTTGCTAGTGCCCCGGGTTGCTTGTGCCACGGTTTGCTAGTGCCCCGGTTTGCTAGTGCCCCGGTTTGCTAGTGCCCCGGTTTGCTAGTGCCCCGGGTTGCTTGTGCCACGGTTTGCTAGTGCCCCGTAACGTTCCTGCTGCCATTATCGAATATTTGCCACTGAACTTGAGCGTTTCATTTATGTAGTCTGATACTCGAAAACGACCAATTGGAACCGTGCACCTAGCTTCTGACGTTTCATAAGCGCCCATGTAGGTTTATGTGAAATAAAATATTTTTATTTTTATTTAGAGAAACTTATGAGTACCGAATAAAACAAGGTTATACTTAATGGTAAGTATAAAATAAAATTATATCAAATTGTGCATTTCTTTCTATACGCGTTTTTACGTGTAGCTACTTACCTACTTTATTCCCGCCGTTTTGAACGTTCCGATCAGCGAAGAATTCGTGGAATAACATGTTTTCTTCCTGCGAAATCAAATCTCTCCAAACAAATTGAAGGAAAATATTTTTTGTTCAAATAACATGTGATTCAAGTGGCCTTCCCGTAACGGAATCGGGATGTTTTAAACAAACAGGATTTGCCGAATAAAAACCAACGTGAAACGCGTTAGGCGCGTTTACAAGTCAACGAGTAATAGTCGACCAAATTACTTTTGCAGTTGGAATGTATGGGATCACATGTTTTTCAACTACAATGTTAAGTTCTTGGGGTAAATTCATCCCAAATACGGAACCCTTCATTGTGCGTGGCCCGACACGCACATGGCCGGTTTTTTACTTGATCAGCTGTTCATCGAATAGTTCATTTCATTACTTTATTCCCGCCGTTTTGAACGTTCCGATCAGCGAAGAATTCGTGGAATAACATGTTTTCTTCCTGCGAAATCAAATCTCTACAAACAAATTGAAGGAAAATATTTTTTGTTCAAATAACATGTGATTCAAGTGGCCTTCCCGTAAAGGAATCGGGATGTTTTAAACAAACAGGATTTGCCGAATAAAAACCAACGTGAAACGCGCCTAACAACATGTTTCCTGGATGGCGTCCAAAAGAAATTATTAAGGTTGTGTCCTCAAACTGTGTATAAATGTAAATGGTGTTGCCATGTGACACGATAGGACAGTTAAAGGAAAGAGAGAGCAGGTATAGTCAGCCTCAAAAGGATGTACACATCGACAAGAACTCATTTAACTGTCTAGAATCTATGTTCCCTAATATTGTAGTCACAAAACATATTACATACCTACTAGCTCTTTAATTGTTACAGTAATAAGAAATATAAACTTGTTGAAAGTGAAATAACTAGCCTATAATGTTCCCACTGCTGGGACACAGGCCTCCTCTCTTTGAGAGGGGAGTGGGCCGTAATCCACCACGCGGGCCCAGTGCGGGTTGGTAGATGTCACATGTCTTCGAATTTTTGGTTCTAGGACATGCCGGTTTCCTCACGATGTTTCCCTTCACCGTTTTGAGAGCAGTGGTGATGAAATAATTTACACAAAGTAAAGCGCATGTCTGGGTTCGAACCTACGACCTACAACTCGTAAGTCGCGGCCGTTGTCCCTGGGCCACCACTGTGTGTGTGAAAGTGAAATGAATTCTTGTAGATGTGGTATACACATTTTGTGGCTGACTGTACCATGGAGAGCCCTTCTCTGTTGCCTTGTGTATGTTTCTCGTTGTTGCCGCATAAGGATTTTTTTTTTCGGGGTGGGAAATCATCAAATAACTTCACCCGCTCTGGGCGGAGCGGGAGGGTGTGTCAGACTCTTACTGACTAAAACCCACCCGTATTCCATCCTGTTGCCTGTGTTGCCAGTGGACTCAGTGATCCATAAGTACCTTCCCGCGACCGCCGCCTTTTTTTTTATTTTTTTTCAGTGTGGGAAATCATCAAATAACTTCTCCCGCTCTGGGCGGAGCGGGAGGCTGTGTCAGACTCTTACTGACTAAAACCCACCCGTATTCCTTCTTGTTGCCTGTGTTGCGGGGGCCTCGGTGACCCATAAGTACCTTCCCGCGACCCCGGCAGGCATCGGCCCTAGTGGACCCCTACCTATGTGCTGACGACATCTCTTTGAGGCGCCCGTGGAATACAACGCGCCATCGACCCGGGCCTGGTCCTTACTGGACGGTGAGCTACCCATTGCTCACCGTTCGCAAGCTCGCGCCTACGGTGGCCGGAAATCCGCCCGGGATTCCCGACGCCCTGGGCGTCTTCTGCGGCGGCTAGGGGCGAGAGGGCGCGAAACTTGCCTTTCCCTCAACCGTCCCGCCTCCTCCTTCGCAAGCATTACTGCTTCGCAGAAGGAGGTGACGGCTGCCCATGCCCTCTCGCTCCGTACCATGGCCTGAACCAGGGCCGGACGCGAGAGGTCTCTGCCGCCGATCGCCTCCACGAGGACACGGCGGTGCTCTGCCCAAGCCGGGCAGACCTCCACCGTATGCTCCACCGTGTCCTCCAGGCGATCCACACAGTGGTGACACCCGGACGATTCCTCCCGCCTTATCCGACACAGGAACCTCCCGAAACTGCCGTGTCCGGTGAGGACCTGCGTCAGGCGGAAGGTGAGGACGCC
The DNA here is from genome assembly GCA_905333075.3 of Atethmia centrago. Taxonomy (NCBI): domain Eukaryota; kingdom Metazoa; phylum Arthropoda; class Insecta; order Lepidoptera; family Noctuidae; genus Atethmia; species Atethmia centrago. The sequence continues at coordinate 18,628,428 of HG995374.1, read as the reverse complement.
GTGGCGCCTCCCTAGCCACTCCTCAAAGAGGGGACTTATCGCCGCAATCGTGGCGTGCCTAGCACTGGGTTGAAACAACCGTACTTTCCATGACGCCACGAGATCCCGCCGGAGCTCCGTCCGCTGTGCCGCGATTTCTCGCGGCAGCGGACTTACGCCCCGGCGTTTCGCCTCCTCGCGCCACTCCCATACGTGCACGAGGACTTTTGCCTCCAGATCCCATGGCGGCAATCCGGCAAGGAGGCTCGCTGCCTCACAGGAGACCGTGCGGTATCCCCGGACCATTCGGATGGCCATGAACCTTTGGGCCGCGCTCAACCGGCGGGCTGGCCGCAGCGCCAGAGAGCGCGCCCATACAGGAGCCCCGTAGAGGGCCATGGACCGCACGACCCCCGCGTAGAGCCTCCGGCAGGAGGCGCTTGAACCCCCTAGATTGGGCAGGAGCCGCTTCAATGCAGCGCCCGCCCGCTCCAGTTTGGAAGCCAAACGTCGGAAATGCTCCACGAAGTTCCACCGGCTGTCGAGGACGAGTCCCAGGTACTTCATCGTCGACTCGACGCCGATGGAAACCCCTCCTACCGTTATTTGGGACCCCAACGGTGGCGCGTTCCAAGGACCATGAAAACACATGGCATCGGACTTGTGGAAGGCCACCTCGAGTCCCAATTGCTGGATCCTTTCGACGATTGTCGCAACCCCGCGTGCCGCTACTTCGGCCGCCACCTGGTGCGACCTCCCCTGCGCCAGGACCAACTTGTCGTCAGCGTAGCACACTACGCTGACGCCGCTAGTGAGGTCGGCGCGCAACACCCAGTCGTATCCGATGTCCCACAGATGCGGCTCCAGGACCGATCCCTGTGGGACACCGCACGACATCTCTTGCCGGTTCCACACTCCCTGGTGACCGGGGTAGATGACGGCCCTATCCGTCAAATAGGCCTCGACCACACGACAGAGAGAGAGAGTTTATCCCGCACCACCTTGTACGGGCGTCCCCACGGGTCCCTAGCCCGCAAGATCTCCGCTTGGAGGGCGGTCTTCGCCGCTCTGTACCCCTCGTACAGCTCCGCCTGAATGGCTTCCGTATCCAGAGGTTTGATACGGAGCCTGCGGTGCCTGGTGTACCGGCGTCGCGCAGCCACGCACGCAGTGCGCAGAGCCGTCAGCTCCTGCGACCACCAGTACACCTGGCGCGAGGCACGTCCAGGCTGGACCCGGGGCATAGTCACGTCACATATGTCGGTCATGGCCTCCCGGAACCACTCCGCCTCGTCGTTGATGTCGGCAGGCCTGTCCGGTGGTGACACCCAGGCCAGCACGATCGAGGCTTCCAGGAGGAGCTCCCGGTCCAGCTGCTTCAGCGCCCACCGCGGACCACTCGGGGCCCGTCGGACCGGCGCGTCCGAGGTCTGGGCGGAGGCGTCGAACCAGATATACCGGTGATCGGAATAGGTCTCCACCCCCTCCATGACGCGCTACTCAACTACACGCGGCGACAGAGCGGGGCTGGCGAACGAGATGTCCACTACTGATTCACCCCGCATCCGCACACACGTGGGGACAGAACCCCGGTTTAGGACGAACAGGCCTGTTTCCAGAGCCCAGTCCTCCACCATCCTGCCCCGTGTATCCGTTAACCGGGAACCCCAAGCCAAATTCTTGGCATTGAAGTCCCCGAGGACGACCACGGGGAGGGAACCAAACCCGACGACGACGTCTCTCAACTCCGCAAGGGAGTTGTGGAACTCGGCAAGAGTTCGGTTCGGAGAGAAGTAGACCCCTACCACGACAATCTTTATTATTCTGGTAATTGTAGAGCAGTTCTTAAAATGGTGAAGGAAAACATAGTGAAGAAAACAGGATCTCCTAGAACCAAAAAATCGAAGACATGTGCCAACCTGCACTAGGCCCGCGACCGCCGCATAAGGTTGCCATTATATTCTCGTTTGCCGGAATGTTCTGACTAATTTTAATGTCCCAGCTTTTACTTGTAAGTTCGCTGATTCAAATATGTTATTTTGTCCATTTGTTTTGTTGATTTTTTGACAATATTTCTTAAAATGGTTTACAAGGCCTTATGCTTGAACCAAGATCGACAATTTTCATGAAATTATGATTTAAAAGAAGCCAAAATGATGGTATTCCTAATGACTACAGAAAAAAAAACTATTATAATCAAGAAGACAGAAGTCACCGAAAATTTGCAATGTTTTCGCCATGGGAGTCGAATTCACGGTTTTCGAAGGCGCTGACAACAATAATGAGGTCAAAATCAAAATTCAAGATGGCGCCACCGAAAATTTGCTAATTTTTCGTTAAGCAGTAAACTCCGTCGTGCGTCGGTACACACTTTTGAAAAATAAACTAAAAATAAAAATGATAAAAAATTGTTTTTTTTTTTAGATAAAACAAAGTGAAAGGTGCACCAGGTACGTTGCGCAGAAAAACGTAACGCTTGTATTAATGTCACTCCTCATAAAATTTCCATAAAAGAAAATCGATTCTGAAGGAGTAAACTCCAAAAAAAAAACGAATATAATGTTCCATATTTTTTGAATTTTCGGCGATTGTAATATTCTACTCTGTTAGACTTCTAAAATAAATGGACATAACAAAAACTGTGTAAATTCAAAGTCAATAGAACCGTTAGGTTAGGTTAGACTTTGAATTTACAACAAAACAAAACTATTAAGTATCAAACTACCACATTAGTTTCAATTAAATTTCGCCGCTGAAAGTTCCAGCAATTAGGTTAAGAGACACGACGGTCTTCATGAATAGAGAAGGGCCTCACTAAAACATGCAGTTATTTCTCATTACTTCGCTGATACGTTGGAAGTAAATAGATTATTTAATAGGGGTTAACCCATAATTAGGGACTTTTCGGTAACGTAACAAATCGATTAAAAGTCCTGTACTTCCCGAAGAGTTGGCCATTGGTGCACAATAGTACAAGGAAATTTCGCCAGTTATGTTTAATTCACTTGTAATAGGGTTGAGCAGTGGTGGCTCAGTAGTAACGGCCGTGACTTACGAGTTTTAGGTTGTGGGTTCGAACCCAAGCACTTTGTGAAAATTATTTTATCACCATTGCTCTAAAAACGTGGAAGAAAAACATCGCAAAGAAACCGACATGTCCTAGAACCAAAAATTCGAAAGTGACATCCGCCAACTCGCACTGGGCCCGCGCGAGGTTTTCTCTATCTCACAGAGAGGAGGCCTGTGTGTCGCAGTGGAACCATTATAGGCTAATTATGAGGGTTGACCATTTGCTATTAAGCAGGCACAAGTCCTGACAACAATTGTCTAATAGAAAAAAGCCCCATAAAACTACCCGGTCCGAAAGAGCGCCCCTATCTCATAATGTCGTAACATGCCCATATTATCATGGGGAAATACTCAATTTGGTAATAATTTCGGTCACGCAGGTACAGAATTACGTCAATTCTAATTGAAAATCAATAAAATCATGACTTAATTACGACGTAGTACCTAGTAAATGAAAACAATTATTTGAATGTACGGTATCTAAGTGCATCGAACGCCAAATGAATTATCATGAATTTCATGGACCTAACGTAAATTCGATATAAAATTTAAACGAAAATACAACTATTCTATAGCATTTTGTTTTCAATTTTAGCAACATGCACAATTAGTATTACTTATAGATATGAATAAAGACTTAAAAGTAAGTAGGGGAAGCCGGGGTATTACGGGCCTCCGGGGTAAGACTGCCACCCCCTCCTGCGCAGAATAATAAACGTTCGTTTGGAAATAGTTGTATCGGGTTCCAGTCGACTTCACACTTGCGAGACATGTGCTTTTGTGTCCGTAACTGCATGTCGCTCGACGACAGAATTAAAATACGTAAGTTGACGCAAATTATATCTTTTCATTTTTTAATTACGTTTGTATTGTAACTTATTAATGGTTGTGTTAAATTCTGAAATCTTAAGTAAATTACTACGTTCAACTTTGTGACAAAATAACTAGAAAACGTTGTGAACTAATTACCAAAGATTCTTTAGATTTTATTTACATTTATTTTATATGACCTCGAACGCAATTCGGGCGGGGCAAAATGAGCAGAGTGGCCGTTTTGCCTCGGGTAAATATGTTAAGTTTATCTTTTTTCTGCAGATGTAATTATGGTTCGCCACTACAAATAGAAGACAGAGCGTGCTAAATTTAGCTTGGGAGAGATGGAAACAACCGGAAGCGCGTATACGTAGATATCATAGCAAACCCCAAAGCGCAAGTCTAATAACGAATACTCGGAGTTCACCTTATAAGAAGAATCTGGAAGCTCAGACACAGATACCAGCTTATGAGAAGAAAGGAAAGAAGAAAAAAACAAAGTGAAATGAAAAATTAAGAAAAAAGAATCAGAGAAGAAGACATGGAGTGTTTATACTCTGGATATATTGATACTCGGAATTTAGAGAGGGTTTTGTCACTTGTGATACATGTTACAGATGGGCCCACTACTCCTGTGCCGGTGAAGAGGATAATGATGACAAATCCTTTCACATCTGCTGATTTTTTGCTCGGTTTTAGATTTACATAAGAGTATAAAGGCTCTTACAGACTGGGGCGATATCGCGTGCGCGACAGGCATATTGCTGCCTGTCGCGCCCGCGATATCGCCTCAGTATTCAGGAGTCTTAAGACTGTGTGTGCCTTTTATGCCCCGCATATGACCATTGTGCCCCGTGCCCGGGGCAAAATGAGCAGTTCTTTATTTGTCTTAAAGTTCGATTATTTCCGATGTACTAATAGACTAGGATATTTATTATACGTAAATTTTAAAGAACAATAATTAAACTAACAAAAGGATTTTGATTCTTTTAATTATCTTGTGTTATAAGGCTTTATTCAAAATTTCCCTTAAGGGGCCTGCATTGCTCCGGGTTCACCTAAATATTATGTGCAAAACGAGTATTTTTAATTTTAAATCCGTTTGAATTTATGTGCGTTACGTTTACCCCACGCGTTCGTGCTTGGCGCAATGATAAGTAATTACAGCCTTTAATAGAAACGGACAGCAACATAGAACATTATTGACTGTGTACACAGTCAGACTGATTTGTTATTAGGTAAGTTTGTTGAACAATATTTAAATAACAAAATTGATTGCACTCTGGAACTTTCCATTAATGGTTAGATGGAAACAGCCAGAATTGTTAAATAATATTTAGCGTGCAATTAGTTTCTGCCTGCGGTTGGACTCGCATTCTAGGGAAACTACTTCATGGACCTCGATAAAATATACCTATCCAACCATATTCTATCTGTCTATCCAGCCATCCTATAATGGTGATCCAAACTACGTGTGTGCAAATCCTTTTAAAAGCCGTTGAAGCGTGATTGAGTTACAAACATCTAAACTTTCAGGTTAACATATTATTGATAGTAGTGTCGGTGTCGTTTTGCATCCTCGTCAAATTCAAGGAGGTAATTATGTTAATGATTCTCGATACGAATCAATAGTGGTGTATTCTAAAAAAATGTCAACCTAAAAAAAACAAAAAAAAAACAAGTATGTATTAGTTATTGAGCAGGTATCGTAATTTTATTTGATTATATATGTCTTTCATAGCAGCTTAATGAAAATTGACGAGGATGCAAAATGTCACCTTTTATAATTTAGGAATAATAGTTCTACGAAGTTCTATTTGCCAGCACCTTAAACTGTTTCTGTTAGATTTAAATACATACAAAGTGCAAATAAATTTATGCAGCCACTATCGATCGTAACCTTTTGAAACGGAAACATCTGTTGGCGGTAGGTACGTATCTGTTCCACTACATACTAACACAAGTACGTAAGTACCAAGTTTACGACGAGACGCCGGAACCAGAGGAACTCGGCCATATGTCTCTACGACTATTCTCGTACAAGTACTCTCAATAACCATAAAACGCGGCAATCAACACACTAGTTTCGTAAAAAACATAATATAACTGAATCCTCTTCGATTCCTTCTTTTATGACGATACTGTACCTCGCCAACATTATAAAAACTGGCCAAGTTTCGTACCACGCACAATAAAGGGTTCCGTAGTTTGAATAAATTTATCCCACGTACAAACATGGAAAACACGTTCCCCATACATTCCACTACAAATGTAAGTTTTTACGCATAATATTGAGTGATAATATTACCATGTTATTTTAGGACCATAGACTTCTTACAGGTTTTCCTGTAATCTATGAGTATAAAAGTATTATCTGCATTTTTTTCAAAATTTTAGAGATAAGGAGGAGGAATGGTCAATTTTCGTCTATTATCAAACCAAAACATTTGAAATCCTCATAACAAGCTTTTTAATTTGATATGTCACACGGTACAGTTAGCATAACTTTTTTTCAGTTTCTAGTTTTCCCCCCAAAAGTGAACTGGGGTTACCATTCAATTTTTCATTTTTCATTCAAAATTCAGGGAAAACAAGAAACTGAAAAATGTGTATATGTATATAATATTTAAAATTAATTTATTACATAACGTTTATTCAGAATTTCTGAATTTCGCAGAAATTCATATGTGTACCTTCAACCTAATCGTTCCAATACATTCGGAGCAAATTGGCTGTGACACACGAGTGATCCTATAAGGGTTCCGTTTTTTCGTTTTGAGGTACGGAACCCTAAAAACTTGCCTTGTTAATTGTACCAACATTTTTCACGACGTAAATCATACGTTATCAGCAAAAACTAAACTAAAAAGCCGTAAACTAGTTCTGAACAAAAAACTGTGTAACAAAAACCTTTAGTGAAAATATTAACATTGCTCGTTGAGCATGATATTGCGACACAAGGACAAAGGGTATTACATATGCGTCGTACGGGGCTACTGAAACTCGAGCAATAAATAAGAGAATTTATATTAGTGGGGCAATTTACGCGTCTTGAGCATAGCTCATTGTCCACAAAGATGGCAGCCGAGCCGAGATAACGGACTTGGTTTGAGTAGACTTGTCGCAATCTGAGACTCAAATCTGGTAACAGACGGCCGAGATTACGGTTTAGTGCAGCGCCTTCATCCAACATCATGCTGCCATTCCACATTTAAAACCGTAGGCACCTTAGGGAAACGTAGGAACAGTGAGAGAAACAGATTGCTTAACAAATTAACTATCTACTTAAATATTCAAACCACAACCCAATCGACAATCTTTATCGTGTCATTACGTAGAGTTTTATCCGCTAAACATTTCCCTGACTTAAAATTTGCCTTGCTTAAAATTTGACAATTTGCAATTATTCAATTAAAGATATGTTAATCTGCCGACCGGCACAGCTAATAACAGCCGTGGCCAGGTGGTGGATGAAATAAAATACACGCTTTATTCTGAGCGGAAACTGATTCCGATTGTAGAGCAATTCTTTGTAGCAATGATGCTAGCTTTATAGTACATTCATTTAGTTCACAATTCCTACCTTAATACCATTTTTTAAAGGTTGATACGGCTGTATTTGTTATTATTTAATCATAAGTCAGTTTCAACTTGAGTCGCTTTACCATTTCATTTCATCTAAAAAAGTCCGGTTCTCAAAGCAAAGCGTGCTCCAGAAATGTGACAAGAAAAATGAAGATGAAGAAACCATGTAATGAGTTAAGATTTTTGTAAAAATATGTGACGTGGTGTTACTCGGAGGCGAGTAATATGTAGGGTAGGTAAACGTCGCCGCTGCGCCGCGGCGCCGGCCGTATCGACCGCCGCGCGCCGCCTGTTGAATGCCGACAACCCTCTTTGCCACCCTCGACACCCCAAGACCTTAACGCCCCTTCCACTTTTCACGTGCTTAAAATAGAGGCGTGCAATGTCGATATTTCAAACATTAGCCTGTCACAGGACACTGAGCATAAGTAATTCAACACAGAGAACATTAAATACGAGGTATGAATGCCTTTTTACGTTTGCACACGGTTTTATTTATACATCCGGACATAATTAGGGGTCCAGAAGAATTCTCATGCTAACAATATGTTTAATAGGTTATAAACTTATAAAGTTCGTGTTATGGCAATAACTGTTTACTTGGGCACCGAATATGGGGTTTTATACCTTTCCCAAACTTCATGTTCAAATACAATATGTATTAGTGGGCAAAGTGTGAGTGTGTACTGTCAGCTGTTAGCTGGGGTGATAGACCCACAACTATAAATAACTTTAGCTGGATATATTAGATGGGCCACAAATGAGAAGGTAGCTTGTAGATTTAATGTTTATGATGAGACGTATATTATTACAAATTCCATTTGTACCTATAATACAGAATAGTTGCCTCCCTTTGAGTATAAACTGTCTTGTAGTCTTGAACTTTAATTAAAATCTAGGCCAATGCCACGTACACTTCAGTGAGAAATTACATACCTACACGTCATATTTTACGGGAACATGAAACTTTGTACGAAACTTTTAAACAAGATAGTGATCCTCTTCAATGAATAGCTCTTTAGAAACACGTAAGATTCTTAAGATACATCTTGTACTTGAAATGTTTAATAACATTTATAAAATATTGGATATATTGTACAAAAATGTAGGTAACTCGTCAATATCTTAAGCAGTCATAACTTTTATTAGAAGGATAATAAAATAGAGTACCTACGCGTACAAAATAATATCGTTACAAATGAAACACCATTAAAAATTCACCGCAGTCTAGATACAGAATCTCCAGCAGCTTATTAAAAGGTCTGACATGAAATAAATAACTAAAATAATGGCTGAATACCAAATGTAGTGGGTAGAAAGATTAATGGACTGCTAAAATATGCGGCTATAATAATAGCTTTGAGCCTTTCTTTACCTTGAATTAATAAGTTTCTGTCAAATAAGCTCTAACACCTAGTAGACACAAAATTGAAAGCTATTAATTCTCTTCACCTAGTTTAAATAGCTACTACTTAGCAAAATAATCTAGACTGAATATTTGAACCAAAGCGATGGAAATTTCTACAGAAAATGTTCGTTTAGTTAACTTTTAATAAAGAAAATCAATTAATAATGAGAACCCCTACAGAAAATTTAATTTAGAAATCGTACATCAAGCAGCACACCTGGCTAATGGGCTCTGGTACATTACTCGACTAAATTAATATTTAAGAAAATTGTGAAATATTTAAAATTAATAATTAAAAACAAACATGATCATAAATTGACGATCTTTTCTGTAAAGCTTCGGTTTCCTAGAAGAGCGGTTCTGTCATATTATAACGATCGTCATAAAAATCTGATATTTTCAGCAGTATTTGACATTAAGGTGTCAAAAAACGCTCTGTAAATTAAGAGCATCACACGAACGGTCACATATTAACAACTAGATAGATAGATAGATATTTTGGTACTCGGCCACATGAGCGACATCTATCCACTGTTGTTGGAATCTCTTGAGTTTGTTAACAGCCAGTTTTCATAGCTACCGATGTGTAACAACGCCACCTATCAGAATTTTCTATAACTAAATGGAAACTAATGTTCACGGTTTCAGCTCTGGAAAAACGTGTTCTAGCGTATTGCTGTTTTTCCGTTAGATGGCATTCGTGGCGCGAAAGCTAATTGAAATTCATGACAGAATACAAAGTTCTACGTTTTTAATTGAGAATAGTGATTATTTTAATATGTACGAACATTTCTGGCATTTTTTTTTTACTTAAGTACTTTTTTTTTTTGTTTTAGAGCATGTTCGACAACTTCGTTAAAGTCAGTGTATGGATGGATATGGGTAAGGATAGGGCAGCACCAGTTTTTGTGGCGATGATCATGTCCCGGCTATGTGCAGCGATTGACGTCTTTTAGCTGAGATGATGTCATAAGAAGATCTGCAAATACTCATCTATGATTATGTACCTACAGTAAACTAACTACTAAAATGCAATTATTTGAAAAGAAAGCCTAGAGCCTGCTTGGAGCATTAAGTAAATACATTAAAACTGTTCATTAACGGGTATTAAGTAAAGACCTAAGCCTCAAGCAGATTTAAAATCTTTGCGGCCCTTTTATATATAGCACGTCTAGATACGGTTTTTTTTTTTATAGAGAATGGTAGTTACGGTCTTTACTTAAATACAGATTTATTGTTTCTCGTGCTTTATTAGGGTTCTGTAGTAAACAAGGAACCCTTATTTATAGTTTCGCCATGTCCGTCTGTCTGTCTGCCTGTCTGTCGGATACTTTTCATCTCAATATTCCTACGGGATCGAGACTTATATGGGTAAAACCGCAGGGTGCAGCTAGTAAATAATAAGGGGAGAAACAAAAATGAACAAACATATTATCAAATAAATGATTCTGTTGATTGAGTTGAATCCAGCCGTACATTTTTCTCGGGCTTGTTTTCACATTTGTCGGGTAGGAACACTCAAGATCATTCAAAAGGTGTTAAAGACGTTCTCAAGGAAGGTACGATTTGAAAGAAAAAGATGAATGAAAACCAAAAACAAATCAATACATTTTGTACGTAACACGCACGCTGTTCCATATTTTGATTTCCCAATTTCGTTAGACATGAGCAAGCAAATAATGTGATATCATAAAACATTTATTAATTTTTTGTGCATAGGTAGGTACTTGAGAAGTCACTTAGAGAAAAAAAACAAAATAATAAAATATAAAAATATTTTAAATAAAGAAGAATAAAGACGTGAAAAGTGGTTTTACACTTCTTGTTGGCTCTAACAAAATTGCCAGGCCAGAAAAATACAATAAATTGAAGCTAGATGATTAAAACAAAATAATCAGTACCTACCCATCAATATAGTTAATTATTAAAAGACATAAATGGTATGAGTCCAATCGGCTGAGAATCTGCTTCATTAGGTAGGGTATTAATGTAAAATTAATTTGGATGCCCTAAACAGGCAAATATGGACATTAAATCACCAACCTTTACACTGATACCACCCACCTATATGTATTTTCTGCAAATAAATGATCCTTATTCTTATTCAGGTTTAATTCTGAGACATGGCAAATATAAGTAAAACATTTATTTTCCTAAATAATAATATTATAACATCAATCATAAAATATTTTAGAGATAGCCATTGCAAGCTATAAGCCACCTGTAATAAATAACTAGAAGAATATCTACCTAAATTGACTAAATGTTGAGCTACATTTTTAAACTTAAAACTTATTTACGAAGGGTGCAATTTTTTGTAGTATCTTCCACTTCAAATGCAAGTTGTATTTTTATTATTACTAGTGGTCACCCACTGGTCAAAATTCGACCCCCTCTACTTACAATCTATATGGTACTTACTAATTCCATGCTATTAAAAAGTACTTCTGTCAACTATCTATTTTCAAGTCATGAGTGTCTCAAATGCATGGTAGTGTGTGTAATGTTTTTTTTTTGTATTAATTCAATTTATTTGTAATGCATATTATATAAAAGTATTAGCTTATATACTCCTACATATAAACTTTAACCGTGTCAAATTTCATACTCCTCCGTCGGCATAATTTTCGTAAAAAGGAGTACAAAGTTTTTGCTTCACGTATTAATATAATAATTTCATGTAGGTACATACACAATGTAACTGCAATCAACTGCATCTGCAAACGTGACTGCACAATAAACAGACAATGTCTTTCAAATAACAAGAAGACTTTGTATCTTCTACATTAGAATGTATACAACACGGAGTACAATGGCGTGTTCTTGAGGTTTATTTTTAGCAATCCTTGAACCGACTACAAAACATTACTGTGCCACAAAAGGAAGACCAAGAAACTTTATATGTATATGTAATGTTTAACGCTTAGTTAATTACCAATGTGTCTGTTTCATGATATTATAAAGCGGTTCTGTGTTATAGTTAAGTGTGTGTGACGTTTAACCTCATATTTTGTTATGAAAGGAAACTAGGTTTATGCAATAGAAAGTCTGTTCGTATAGTTTATATCCGTAACGATAAAGGCATTATACCCCCCTGTATAATGCCTTTATCGTTATAAACTTCTCTATTTTATAACTACTTATTTATGAGTTTAGGAACTAGTGAGATAGAGAACTTGAATAACGACATTAAGTTATTATTAAATCACGGTGGCCCCTGCCGAAATCGTGACGAAAACCTAAAATCGACGAAAAAATTCAACGCTGGGTCTCTAAAATCTTTTAACCATAAAGGCTCAAAGTTTTCGTTACCATTTTCCTTCCACCGAGTATACTGAAAATATTTTACACATCAATTTATTCAAAAAAATGTTCAACGTGTTAGACCAATGCACATAAACTTGCAATAATAAATAACTCAACGCGTAGCGCATCGGTTATCGTCTACGACAGCGTAGCCGTAGCCGGCGTAGCGTTGATATCAAAATACCTTTTGCTACGCCGTAGCCCCAGGGGATTTCAAATTGTTTTGTTGATCCTTTACATATTAAGTATCCTTTCCTTTTTAAGTATGTAAATGATTGTATAAAGTGATGCATATACGAGTATTTGACAACCATTTTTACACCTTAATTATTTTGTTATTTGTTTGCCTTTGCCGTAGCCTCAGGGGGGGGATAAGTCCTTTAAGCCAATACGTATCGTTTCGAATTTATTAAGTAGGTTGTATACAGTGATGCATATTATATTAGACAACGATTTTTGCACCAAAATACTTTTATTATTTGTTTTTTGTCGATCACACAATCTGTTCACGTTACCAAAAATAGCCTCAAAAACCACATCAATAGGGCATAAAAGCCAACCAAACAAACTATTAAATAACTTAGAAACAAGTCTGCCAGGGATTCGCAGTAGAGAGTATTTCGATTTCGTCAAATACTACATACGCTACGTAGATCTATGCTAGCGGCGCGCGTCAAAAAGTTCACAGATCGGCGTGTGACGGCTAGGCTCACATTTTGTATATATTAAATTAACATCTGCGTATTACGTAGTCCATGAAGATATAAGTGGTCAGAACTTTTGTGTTGTTAAATTAAATAAAAATATATTCGGTGAACTAAAATAAAAAATATATAACTTAAAATATCTAGTATACCAAATAGAACTGCTCTTCTAAGCAAAAGTTTTTTTGGGAATGACATCTAAAATTTACAATAAGATACCTGTAGACATTTTAAATACCAAGGAACTCTCACTATTCAAATATACATTTTTTAATTGACAAAGCTTACTACACGGTCCAAGATTTTTAACCTTTTAAGCCCCGCGCGACACCGATTCGGAGTCAAACAATAGAAAATCAATTGTGTCTCATTAGCTGTCCTTGACCAATTAATAATTAGTGCCTACTACAATCTGCCACCATACACCTAATTCTTCTTTTGTAAGATTTTCTTTATAAGTGATACCTATGAAATTTTTATACTGTATGTTGACATAATTTATTATTGTATGCCTACTAGACAGGACATAATGGATCTGTAATTTACCGAACGCCTGTCTGTATAACCTATGTCCATAATAAAAAGATTTGATTTGATTTAAATTAAGTCGAGCGTGAATCATGGTCAGAATTAAAAAGCCCCTTTATATTAACCGGCCAAGTGAGATTCATACTTCCTTCCACTATAGCGGTACAGAACCCTCAGGGTTATGTACTGCGCAAGTTTCACGTTTCATATTAAACTAATCATAACTAACCGTTATGTTTTTTTTTTTCATTTATACCCTTTGTGTTATATAATTACCTACAATTGCTGATGAGCTATGAGATAGACGGTCATCGTAGACTAAAAAAAAACCCGACCAAATGCGTGTCGGACCACGCACAATGAAGGGTTCCGCAGTTGGGATTACTTGGGACGAATTTATTCCAAAAACAAACTTAACATTGTAGTTGAAAAACCTGTTCTCCCATACATCGATATATGCCACGGTCAATTCTTCAACTGCTTAAGTTGCTGCTTAACTCGTTAACTTGTAAAGCCTACTTAGCAGTGATAGTTTTTCTTTTAATTTCATGTACTACTACCATGAATTATTTTACATCTCCATAAATAACCATTTAGCTGACAGGGGGGGGAGACACTTGACTCTAACAAAAATTAGCACTTTAATGCTTAGTATTACGCAAGTGGATCCTTAAATCGAAAAGTGGTGTTTACAGACCTGCAATATTTTTGAACGGCCTATCCAACGATACCCCATACCATGGGGTAGACGAGAAAAAATATCATCCCCACATTACGTGAAAGGTACGCTAATTTTTTTTTTTTTCAAATTTTTATCTTAGCACTTATTGGCGTGATTACTATGTATACCTATGCCAAATTACAGCTTTCTAGTACTAAGCGTCTTTGAGCTACAGTGGGGTCAGACAGACAGACAGACAGACAGACGGACATGGCGAAACTGTAAGGGTTCCTTGTTTACTACGGAACCTTAAAAACAAGCCGAACAGCACCCTCGAAACTACTCAATAAAGATTTTTCTATTTTCCGATAACTTTTTCTACAGCGAACCCAGATTAAACAAGAAGAAAGTCTAACAATAAAGTATAAAAGGACTTTATTTACTTTATAATATCTATCTCGTGTAAGCCTTGATTTTTCACAATGGTCTATCCTGTAAAGCCTTGGTGGTCTGCAAAGGACGGATTGATAACTTCTGACTACTTAAGAGTTGGAATAAAAAAATATAACCCTTCCTTGGCAGTAGGGTAAAAAGAGCGAAACTTTATTACTAAAGCACAGTACACATATTACTTGCAACTTGGACATGACCTATTACGATGTCTGTATTTCAAATGCATCAATTTAGATTCTTGAGACTACACACAACTAGTGACTATTTGATCGCGTCTATTGCATGTTAATCGTCTGTGTATTTCTATCACTATCAACAACTTTCAAGTTTGTTTTTGATCTAGGTACCTGCTTAATTTCTCAAGTCCTAGATCTCAAGCTTTCTTCCGCCTATTAGTGTTTTTGTTAAGCAAAAGTCGGAATAGTAAATGTTCTGGTTTGCACACGGTCTCATAACTGCTTACGTTTATAAATTGTACTCTTGCTACTAACATTATATCCACCCTTCTCACTTTGAGGTACACCGACAATTTGCATGACATGACTCACATTCTGCTGTTTCGTGGTGGCTTACTCATCAACTCGTTCGTATTGTTTGGACAGGAACATAATATACTACGTAAGATAATGCTATGGGCGAAAACTTGGAAGTTATGTGGCTTTACCAAAGACGTTACATATTATGTGTCCTACAACCATGCAAGCCTTAGACTTTTAGAGAGAATTAACAAGTTGTAGGTACTCGTAGCAATAAAATCAAAATTGCCATTGTATGCAGTTCTAAACATATGTCCCGTAACCCCGCGTTTACCACGAGGTATAAATCTAAGACTAGTTTTATACAAAACTTGTAGAAACTTGTCAAAACTTTGAACAAAAAAAACAAAAACCCGACTGCAAAAATACATAACTGAAAAGATAAAAACAAACATTATAATCTATAGAATTTTGGTATCGCCGGGGGGTGACAAACAAAAATTACATCATATTTCAGGTTATTGGTTTGTCCCGGCCTGCGATACCAAAATTCTATAGATTATAATGCTTGTTTTTCTCTTTTCAGTTATGTGTTTTTGCAGTCGGGTTTTTGTTTTTTTTTTATAATTTGTTATATTTCAAGCTTTTTTGTTTTATATATATAACATGAACAGGGTGGATTTTTGACAAGGGGGGTAAGGGCAGCTACCTTAACCGTTGTAGCTACAGGAAAACGGTCTTAGGAGATCGTCCTTAACGTCTTGAGACATTTAGATCTGTATTCACAGATTTTGAAAGGATTTTACAGTCAACAAGAAAATGGGCAGTGTTCACTAAAACCTTTTTGGTGCCAATCGATCCTGTTTCTTACAGGGATCAAAAACTCTATTAGACCAACAGAGTTTTGAGTAGTAGAAGAGAAATCGTAAAAACTTTTTCCATATATTTCGTAGGAAATAAACTCAAAGTTACTTTTTTATGATGAACAGATAAGCCGAAAATAAACAAAAATTCAAACTTCGAACGAATACGCGTTATGCATTTATTTGCTTTAAGGCGCTGACAAGAGACAAATGACAAAAATTGGCTTGTCTTAAGAAAAAAAATCTCGATACAAACTAACGTTAAACAAACTTCTTACCTTGAGTTTCAAACCAAAACATCTGTACAAATATCAACATACGTTACGTATTTAATTAATAACAAGACCGTCTTATTTGAATGCAGAACTTGGTTGTTTTTTATTTTCGATTACTCAACTCAATTTTGAGTAAATTGATAATTGCTTCATATTTTGCAAACTACAAGCGTTGCGTCATCGCGCTTCTCTTTCTTTTCTATGCAGTCTGACAGTGTTTAGGTGTTGTCAGCGTCTTGAGAACAAGATAGTTTGTTGTTTGTGATTTCCGAGAAGAAAATGACCTCAAATAATTTTGAACTTTCAGACTTATATGGGAAACGTTAAAAATGCCTGTCCGCTACAAAAGTCAAATATCACAAAAAACCTTTGCATGGGAAAAGTTTTTCAAAAGCAACAAAGTATGTAAATATTATTTTCAAACCAAATTTAATTATATCGCATATTCGTTCGGAATTTCAAGTGTATCGTTTTTGTTTATTTTCGGGCAGTCTATCCATCGTAAAAAGTAAGTTGGATTCTCATTTCCTACAAAATGTATGGGAATATGTTTTTGCAATTTCTGACTTTTCTAGTACCTACTCAAACCTCGTTTAGTCCGCTAGAGTTTTCTGATCCTTATAAGAAACGGGATCGATTAGCATCAAAAAAAGTTTTTGTAAAAACTGCCCATTTTCTTGATGACTGTATTTTTTTTTTTCAAAATCTGTGAATGTAGATTATAATATCTCATAAAGTTAAGGACAGTCTCCTTAGACCATTTTCTTGTAGCGACAACGGTTGAGGTAGGTACCTGCCCTCAGTGGCGTGCAGTGGTTCTCCACAGAGGGTAGGCCATGCATACTGACACCAAAAAACCTAATTCGCGCAACATCACAGCGCGGCTCTACATACAAGAACTCACCACATTATTCAAGGTTTAAAAAACGATTGTTAACGATGCAAACAGAAGAAAGATTCGGCCACCTCAAATATCATAACCAAGTGGGTGGGTGATAATTACAGAACACGTCACTTGCAAGATATCCGAAGTCATGAATTATCATATTTTTGGATTAATTCTCGTAATTCGGGCACACATCTACCTTTAGACACAACTTGAATCTTATCATTAAACGACAAGTGCGACTAACCTTTTTTTTTTTGTTCCCGGGGTGGAAAATCCTCATGGATGTCTTCCGCCCTGGGGTAGGCGGAGGGGTCTGTCAGACTCTTACTGACTAAAAACCACCCCGGTGTTCCCGTCCCACACTTGCACCGGGGATCATGGGATCTAATGCGACTTCCACGATCCCCGGCTAGTGCCGGCCCGCCTCTGCGGGCCACCTCAAGTCTAGGGGGCCCCCCCCCCAGACTTGAGGTCTGAGGGTGAGGTGTTTAAACCCCCCCCGCGACGTCTGAAAGGGGCGCGCGTGGAACACGACGCGCCGCCACCTCGGGTCCAGTGTGATGGGGGGCGGCGGACGTCCCCAAGTCCGCCGTCCCTGGACCCATTTAGGGGGCCGGAAGAGGGCGTTGTCTGCCCTCTGCCGACGCCCGGTGCGCCTGCTGCGGGCCGGGTGAGCGGAAGAGATCTCCCGCTCCCGTTCCGCAGCCTCCTTCTGCGACACGACTGTTTCGCAGGATACCACCGCGTCCCAGCTCTCCTCGCTGCCGACCATCGCCTCGACCACGGCCGGCAGCGACAGGTCACTGCCCACTCCTGAGATGAGGGCACGGCGTGGCTCCTCCCAAGCGGCACACTCTGCCAGCGTATGCCGCGCCGTGTCCTCCCGACAGTCGATGCAGTGGTGACACCGGGCGTCCGGCTACCTGTTTATGCGACACAGGTACTTCCCGAAGCAACCATGCCCCGAGAGCACCTGCGTCACCCGAAACGACAGGGAGCCGTGCCTCCTCCCGAGCCAGGGCTCGAGCACTGGCCGGACCGCCTCGATGGTGGCGAGGCCGGCGGTAGGGCGTGAAAGCCTGTCCCGCCATTCCGCCACCAGGGCTGCGCGGAGCTGTGACCGACGCAACTCCGTATGTCACTGCATCAGTCACTCGCCCCGCGCCCTCGCTTCCTCGCGCCACTGGTATAGTGACGCGAGTACTTTCGCCTCGAGGTCCCAGGGCGGGGATCCGGCCAGTACGCAAGCCGCCTCGAAGGAGATCGTGCGATATCCCCTGATGACTCTGACGGCCATCGCTCTCTGCGGCTTTCGCAGGACAGCGATTCTGCCGGCCGTCAGGTCAGCCGCCCAGATCGGGGCCCCATACAGGGCCATCGATCACACGATCCCCACGTAGAGCCGCCTACAGGCGGCGCTCGGGCCCCCCAGATTGGGAAGCAGCGTTGACAACGCCCCAGCCGCGCCCAACAACTTGGGCGCCAGCCGCCGGAAGTGGGGGCCAAAATCCCACAGGCTGTCGAGCACCAATCCTAGGTACTTCATGGTGGACTCGACAGCGATTTGAGCACCCCCGACCACGATGTGTGATCCCGGCGGCGGCGCCCGCCGGGGGCCATGAAAGATCATGGCCTCCGACTTGTTGAGGGCAACCTCCTCCAGGCCCAGGCGCCGTATGCGGCTCACCACCTGTGAGACCGTAGCCGTCGCCAGCAACGCTGCCTCCCTGTACGAGCTCCCCCGGGCCGTGACCAGTGTGTCGTCTGCGTAACACGTCAGGTCCACGCCCGGCTGGAGCTCGCCCCGCAGCACCCAGTCATACGCGATGTTCCACAGGAGCGGGCCCACGACCGAGCCCTGTGGAACACCGCACGACATGCGGGAGTGCGACTAACCTAACCTAACCTACAAACCAAGCGAAATTTCCCAAATATGAGAAGAAAAATAAAAAATTATGAAGTTTTTAATTACTTTTATAGGGCTTTTGCTATTCCTTACAATTTATAATTTTTTGGAAGGTATAAATTCAACAATACCACCCTTTTTTTTAATTGTCTCTAGTAGTCTGGTAGTCATGAAGGAAACTTCCCCGCAATTCGGGGAATTGTCCAAAAATTGGCAACCCTGGTCTTCAATATTTTTCATTCATTAAATCTTCACTTTACACACAACCAATGAGGACCAAGCTCCTGCCGCCGGAGTTACGCCCCTAATTTAACTATTGTGTGCCGTTCATACACACACGAGTGTGCATGAACGGCGGTGTTCATATATACACGAGTGTGCGTAAATTTATGAACGAAATGTAGGCGAAACGAATCCTTGCCTTGCGTACGTAAGCTCCGTCGAACTGTGAGTCACGTGGCGTCTGCGACAAGTTGCTATAAGAGTTTTAACAGGAGTTTAACTATTTTTTTAATATTTTGTATTATTGTATTACATAGTTAAAATAAATGCATTTGGCGTTGTTGGTAGGGTAGGCTAGGCCTAATTGCCTCTATGGACAGCACGCCCCTGCCTGCCCTTACTGCCCCATCTCAAAAATCCATCCTGTATATGTATATATGAAATTTACTCATTACAAGCTTTTATTTGATATCAATATTTTTCTAATTTATTAAAAAAAAACCTCCCCCTCCCTTTTTTGTATTTGCATATATATAAATATTATATAGCTTATGTCACTCACACAATTAAGACGAATCTAACGCCTCTTATGTTAAAATCCATCAAGCCGTTTAGGCTACAGAGCGTGCCATAGAGATAGACATACATGCATACTCTCGAAAAACATTACCCTCCTTCTCGGGCAGTCGGGTAAATAGACAAGACATTTCTGAAACAAAGTCAAAACACACGACATGTTTTCGAGAAGTCTTTTACAAGACTTGTTGAAAGGGGTTAACACCTAGTTAAAAGTTGTGATATTAGAGAGTACTTAAGAATAGCAACATTGAAACACTTTGAAGAAATATTGATTGCAAATGGGTGATCAAAGTTAGCCCACCCCTTCCCTGGACCTCTTTTCTTTGCCACGTTTATTCCCATGAACGTAAGATTCAAGACAAGAATTGCCTCTATTCATAACAAATGGGTTACAGTGAAAATATGTTTCTGTAAATAGGTCAAACCACATGAAAAACGCAGCGGAAAAAGTTTTGACGCCATGAAAAGTGAAGAATCGGCGAAACATTTTACCCTCTTCACATTATTGTACTATTTTCACTCCCCTAAGGCAAAACTTCAGTAGCCTGTTTTTGTTCGTATTCATGTGACTGCGAAATTTTCCGGCCACCTGATAATGTGACGATAATGCACTGTGTTTCATACTTGTGTTGCATGAGGATAATATATTTACTAACGGACTTCAAAAAAGGAGGCGGTTATAAATTCGAATTATTAATTTACCGGAGTAACCTGGCATGTGCTAGCCATCACTTTGTGTAATAAAATGGTGATATTTATTGTATTCTAGACTTTTACACTTTTTATACATTTATTTTACACCTCTTTCTACCTCTAACAAACTGCCTCTTTGGTCTAGTGGTTGCAAGCGTTACTGCTGAACATGAGGTCCTGGGTTCGATTCCCGGGTCGGGCAAAGTGTTATTGGATTTTCTGGAATTTCTCAGTAGCAGCCCGGAGTCTGGATTTGTGCCCGGTTGATGGCAATAGGCTTGCCCCCTATTACATGGGACTTAGACATAACTGGCGAAAGATAGAAAAGATCCGGATGTCTTACACGTCAACGATAGTCTGGCTGTTCTTTCGAAATGGTATCGCAGCTAATAATCTCTTACTTAATGCGACCAAAACAAAATGTGTTAAGTTCTCACTATCAAATGTATCCCAAGTGGCTCTAAATTTAAAACTTGATGGCAAGAGACTAGATGCTATTACGGAAACTGTATTTCTAGGAATTACTCTGGATTCGAAATTGCAATCAAAATTACATTAGAGCTCTTTCAGGTAGATTAAGTTCAGCTGCATATGCAGTAAGAAAAATTAGACAGTTGACTGATATAGCCACATCTCATCAGTTAGTATATTTTGCTTATTTCCACAGTATTATGTCTTATGGCGTTCTGCTGTGGGGATCGGCAGCTGATGTAGATTCAATTTTTATTTTACTAAAGAGGGCAATCCGCGCAGTCTATAGGGTCCTCGTGAGTCCCTTAGAAACAAATTCAAAGAAATTAATGTACTAACTTTGCCTTCTCTTTATATCTTAGAAAGTATTTTGTATGTTCGCAAAAACTTATGTCTTTTCAAAATATAAATACAAATACACGTAGTAAGTATGAAATGGTGATACCCAAATTTAGATTATCAAAAACGAGCAAATCATTTGCTATCAACAGTATCCGCTTTTATAACAAGTTGCCAAAGTCGGTTACAGAACTTAGCGATGGAAAGTTCAAAACTTACATCAAACATGTCCTTATCAAAAACGCATATTATAAGATTAAGGACTACGTTGAAGACAAAGAAGTTTGGCATTAATTCCTTCTGCACATGTGGCTTCCCTAGTACCTCATAAACGGCATAACTATGTAAATGTCTATTAACTGCTTCCAAATTAGGATGTTTATTATTATTATTATTATTATTTTATACATGCTTTTTTGACATAATATTTTCATTGTTTCACATTATATAATTTTGATTTCAGACTTGTTGTAATGGCAAACATGTCTTTTGGTTTAAATGGGTTTTTATTTTTATTATTTTATTGATATTTTACATAGATTATTGTGTACCTTGTGAATGTGAGAATGTTGTAGGCTTAATAGACTAGATATTTTGTAGACCTTTTTCTTTTTTTTTTTTGTTGAGTACCTGGTACGTCTCGACAGGCCTACACTGTCCTCCCATACCAATTAACACTGTAATTTGAAAACATTGTAAAAGCCAATTATTTTTAAAAGAGTAACCGTGCACCTAGACACCCGAGACGACCAATTGGAACCGTGCACCTAGCTTCTGAAGTTTCATAAGTGCCCATGTAGGTTTATGTGAAATAAAAATATTTTGATTTGATTTGATTTGAAATGTGGGTGTACTACAGGTACACCTCTGCCCAACCCTTCGGGGAAACAAGGCGTGATGGTATGTTATGTGTTATGTTTAGTTTACACTTATATAAATCGATTAAACTGGACGATTACCCTTACAATAAATATGACCATTTTATTGCACAAAGTGACAGCTAGCACATGTATGCACATGTGCACATGTGTACATGTGCATAGTAGTTGCTAGCACATGTCAGATTACTCCAGTGAATTAATAATTCGACTTTAGATGCCAAAGTTAAGCTTACTTAAAAGAAGGTCGTCGGGATCACTGAATTAATGGATCTAGGACAGTAATTGCTGGATGACATAAAGTTAATATTAAAAATGTTAATATTAAAGTTAATATTAATATTAGGCATCATACCATCGAAACATTAATATCAAAGATGGATCGACTACCTATCATCGAGTAAATTGAATGCTGTGGAGAATGCAATATGCCTCAAAGAAAAATGTGTTGAAACAGTACAGACAGATGAACTTACTTTATAATGTACCTAGATTATACCCGCTCCGACCGGGAGAAATTGCATACTTTTTATACTAACTTTCATTTACACAGATTTGTAATAAGCTAACAAGTGCTTCGACTTTGCAATTAAAAAATTAACCGTATCCCTAATCATTAAACTATTTCTTGTTTTGGATTTACACCTATCACGTTTGACTTACTATTTAGCTAAGAACAAAACTCACTTCAAGATAAGTACACTCTTTAATCAATCATCGAGGTAATTGGGTACACTCACTTTATAAAACGTTACACTTAGTAACGTCGTCACTTAGTAAATCCTGTCTCTCATTAGTGAGTTGTATGTGTATAAAAAAAAAATCTGCTTTTCCTTCATTTTGATGAGGTATTGCGAACATAAATGTAGGGGACAGCAGTTTTTTTTTGGGATTGTAGCTTTGGTCCCTTAGTAAAAGTTGTTCATAATGATGAGTATAATCTCCCATTTCGATTTGTCGCATGTTTTCAATGTCACCCTGTATATCTAATTTGATTTGTGACAGAAGCATTCTCTCCATTCCTGTGGTCGTCACTGTGTCAATCCAGTGCCAAATAATGTCCGAATCAAATACTTCTTTCTGTTCTGCAATATTTACTTCTGTAACTTTGTTGGACGCTCACGCCAGATGATCATAGTAATAAAACTAATTATATATTAAGCTACATAATATCTGATTACTTCCGAGTTTTTAAAAGATTACGTAACTACAACAGTAAATGAATCAGTGTCTTTTAGTCTTTGTCTAGGTATATTTTGTGACTTGTAGTGTAATCTGTGTTCGACATATCCATGTCGGAGATTAGTTATCAACATATGTGTATTATTCGCTGAATGTTTTATGAAACTATTCTGGTATTTCGTGTAACTTTTATCCAGATTGCTATTCGGTTGGTATTTCTTTTCTCATGCTTCTAGGGCAACTTCAAAGAGCCTGGCCTCAGGTGATTGATTAAATTTCGAGTCCAGAGCAGTATCAAGAATATCTGGTAGACAATATAATTAGATGGGGTTGGATTGGTATTTCTTAAGTAAAGTTTGTTCAGAGTCTTGAGCTCTCAAAATTCGTGAGTATTTATATTAAATTTTTGTCTAGTCTGGTCTGCAAATTCTTAGACTCAATATTTGGATCGGATTGAAAACACTACACTGCGTTCCAAAAAGCCAATTACTGACGTACCTCAAACTATCGTCAATCTGCAGTAAACCGAATAAAACAAAGAGCTAATATGGACCAATTAAGTAACAAAAATCGGATTGAGACTAGGCACGACAGTGATATGAATTTTATATATCTGCGATGATTTACGAGGACGAATGTCTCGATACGATGAATCCATAATAAAAGAAAAAGATGTTTATTACATAAAACCGAAATACTGATGGTGAATACAACAAGGTTTATTTGAGAAAAACCTTTTCTGTATCTTCCATTCTATGTAAGACATCCAGTCAACAGTCTTAGTAATATGGTTTATAAAATATGAGAGCTTATTTCTCATATTACTTCCTCAAATATTTCATACTTATTATCAGACTGGCTTTCCACCAGTCTCTTTATCAATGAAATCCTTATCAATGTAAACACACAAACAGAAACATTTTTCATAACACGTAGACACAAAAATAAACATTGAAAATTACTCAGAAACCTTCCTAGATTATGCTATATAAATCTAAAACCAGACAAAAACAGCTCTGTTTTACATTAAAATTGTTTATACAATTTCAGGAAATATGTTTATCAAAAAGTAAACAGTGAATCATAAAGTCATCGATCCATCATGCGTTGACTGGAGTAATAAACAAACAGACCACGCGAGTAAATGACTCCTGGGCTTTGAACGTATTTTTAGTAGCCTATGAAAATGTTATGCACAACTGGGGACTACTGATAGAACTGCAACACCGCAAACTTCAACATCCATTGCGTAATTTACGTGTTTGAGCTAAAAGACGACAGATTATTACGAGCAGTGTAAATCGTTGTACATTTTCGACCAAGTATAAATATTTTTGTTCGATCTGAAAGCTTCGGCTATTTGATCTTGTTTATAAAACGCAGGCTCCCAATTCGCACTTGGCAATGAAACCAGTTATGATGCCGTAACTCCAAGTTGTTTGAACAGAATTTAATTATTAAGCGGTAAAAATGTTGAATTCAAATACACAGGGTATTTGAATTCAACATTTTTTCAGGTCATGCCCTCGTAATAGAGTGATAAGCAAACAATGGAAAAAGTCCTGTAAAAACTTATTATATTTATTGCTAGTAGGAAATTATTATCAAGCAACCATTTTCGGATTGGATTTTTCTACTGATATCCATCTTCAATGGGAGTTCTTAGGTATAATACGTTTTTAGGGTTCCGTATTTTCGAATGAAATAACGGAAACCTTATAGGATCACTCGTGTGTCTCCTTATCTGTCTGCCTGTCTCTCTGTCTCTGTCCATCTGACACAGCCAATTGGCTCCGAATCTAAGAGACCGATTAAGTTGAAATTTGGTACACATATCAACTTCTGTGATTGAGTCACAACTAACGTAAATAAATAAACTTTGACTAATATGGGGGTCACTTTTCTGACGTTTCATAAGTGCCCATGTAGGTTTATGTGAAATAAAAATATTTTGATTTTGATTTGATTTTGAGACAAATAAGAAAAAAAAAGTTTTACACATTGTACCGTTTGACATGTCAAATGAAAGCGCTTACTGTGAGGGGTATCAAGTTTGTTTCTTATAATTTTAAAATAAATAGTTTTAAAGTTATTTAAGAAAATACATGAAAATTTGCCACTCCGCGAAACCACTGAGCCTACATTTTTAAAAAAAAATACAGAAAACAGTTCTATAAGTACTTAGTTCTATTGGATGTCGGAAAATAACCCACGAGGACGTACTACCGGGATCCAGGTTATAACCTATCTGTGTGCCAAATTCTTTTTGCGCCAATCTGGAACATACATCCAGACAAACTGACAAACATTCTAAAAAATATATTTTCGCATCAGACTCGTTTTTTGCATCGACCTCGTAGCAATTACTCTTTTTCAAAAAAAATAAATGTATAATTTTGACTTTACGTTACTATTTTATAATATGTTGACGACTTTTATCTGTTTGTCATTCATTACACACATTCTTTTTTTAATACAGGATATAATTTTTCTCTAGCATCTCATAAAAAAGTACATTTATCTCAGCTGATTCTCACCGTGCTCTTAGAGTAAGAGCCGTTACAATTTAACTTGATTAAAATGCTGAACGACGTATTAACATTATCCTCGGGAACATTTCACTTATTGGATGAAATACTTTGAACAAAATTACTCTGAAGGATCGTCTTCAGAGTACTTTTGTTCAAATTATTTCAATAAAAATCTAACACGCAGACACATACTCGTACGTCATCGTCGTTATGTCTTTGTACGTAATATACGCTTTATCTATCTCCATAGGTAAATGTATCTATGGTAACCTCTGTCAACCAATAACAGCAATTTTATTACACTCGATACTAAATTACATAATCTTTAAATTCTTTCTGTCTCCTTTTGTTTAAGAGCTTCACCTAGTTCAAAACTAGAATTACGGTAAATTGTAGGAAAAACTAGATGAAAAGAAGTTAGGTACATCTCTCTTTTACTACTACAAGCTCGCAAGTATGATACATATTTCTAACGGCAATTAACTAATAACAAAAATATATGATATACAATACCTCCACCTGACAAAAATACATTAAATAGTAATTAGACGCTTTGCTAAGTGAAATGCATTTTATTATTAAAACCCGTTTACACTCACCATATTTATTGTAAAAAGATTTGTCGCTGGGTCCCAAAATTCATCACACAAGCATACAGATTACGCGGAAACAAATTAACATTTGACCCTTATAATCTGTGAGCTGTCCTGGCCCAAATTCAATGAAAGAGCGATTTACGTACATACCTATATAATTATAACTATACAAAGTTAACGCTAATTTGACCCGCTTAGGTTGACCAAATAAACTTTATTTGCGAGTTAAACATCTGCGAATAGCTGGCGTGGATTCGACTCTAGTCTGAAACTAGAGTCGAATCCACGCCAGCTATTCGCTTCAAAACAAACATTATTAAAATCGGTGTTGCATTTTGAATCTTCGGCTTATACAACTTTACTTAATATATTTTCTCAATGAAAACTAATTTATTTTAATAATAAAATTATAAAATAATCCTGCATAAGATATTCTAGAAACATTAAATTCAATTCCTCAGCCATTTCATTATTAAAGGATGTAATAAAAATACGTAGCACTCTTTCAATATTCAAAAGCAAAAACACGAATTTTCTATAGACGTATACATCGTAGATTGTTTTCAGAAATATGTAACCCTATTAAAGCTGACTTAACAAAAATGCTTCTACTTTGACACCAAAGTTGATATTTTTGTATCAAACAAAAAATATGTTTAGGTATGATATTTTAAAAATATCTGACGGTCTCAGTTTATTATTTTATGATTGGTCATCAACAATGTCACTATCAGTAAAGAGACTCGTAAACTTGTCGCTACTGAGCTTGATTACATTCAGTGGGTCTCTCAAAAAGATAGTGTACCCATCTGCCTAATAGCATTTTAAAACCCCGAGCGTCGCGCGTCGGCTTGAGGAAGTGAAGGAGAACACGTGGAACGTGACAATGAGCTGATGGGCCAATAAAATAAAATGAGCTTACGTAAAGAGGGAATGTAAAGGCATTAAGAACATTACACACAAGAGTTGCAGCGTTGGCAGGTTTTCAGTTCCGAATGTCAAACGTTCGCGTCAACGTCGCGAAATTCTTGCAAGAATTTCGGATTTCTGTAGCAATGCTGTAGCTGAAAGATTTCTGTAGCACTCTACAGAAATCTTTTAGCGCTTGAATAACATTGAGTAGACCCTGTTGGTAAACTTATGTGAAATTGTCATACAAATTGTACCTATTGACAAACAAGATGACGGAAGTTAGTTCCGATATTCCGTTGTAGCATTGTTTCTGTGAACTTCACTCCACACACAGAAGCAAAGGCACGATGCTGTTTTATTTAACAACAATGACATCAATACAATAGGGAATATGCAAGTAATTCAAAACTTGTCGATTATTTAAATATAAATTGTGTAAGAGTCAAGAATCAAGTTCCTATTCTTTAAAAAACAACAATAATGCATTACTTATTTTACAATTCATTCATTTATGTTGCGTTTTTTTGGTGGAACGGAACGTAAACACAAAACGCGTCGTCTTCGACAATGCCGGTAGTGACGACAGAAACTATGTTAGTAAAAATCTATTCTTAGCAAAGTGCTTGAAATCTCAGTAAGGTAAGTAAGTAAGTGCGATTTCTGCTTGAGCACAAAAAATAATTTAATTTATATGTTTTACTTGTTTTACGTTTGTGCTACAAACAGATGAAAACAAAGAAGATTTGTGGTAAATGACCCCCGCGACAGAAACGGTCGTTTGAACTGTAGTAGAAAATTGTTAGAGTTTCATAATTTTTTTGAGCAACGAGCGTTAATTGAATTTAACTTTTAATACTTTTCTTGGGTTTATATTACTGTATATTAGTGACATAGGGAAAAACAAAATTACATGCATATTCCCTATTCTATTATGTAAGTCTCGACGGATGTTCTCCCATTTTGTCGTGATGTTTGCGTTCGTTCGCGAAACACTGCCCAACCTACCGTCTAAGAAGCTTTACACTCCCGGTGTGTAAAGCCTCTTAGAAGGTAGGTTTACACGTGGCCCATAACGACCTGTGAGTAATGACCGAGGAATACGAATAAAGTGGGTGATGGAGCAGCGTGGTGCTATGCACATAAGTTACACCACATGTTGGTAAGTACGTAAGCAGCAGTAAAATGAATTTAGAGTAACTCGACACGGTATCCTTTTAGAAAGGTTGTAAATTTTATTTCTAAAAGCTGATACCTACAAGTGAGGTGATTTATTAACAATGGCGAAACATTAACCTACAGGAAAAATATATTATAGTTGTTGATGTTCATATTCATAAGTCTGAACAATGAACATAAGAAATACAAAATTATTAAGACGCATGTAAGTATTAGAATCATTTATTTTTAAGAAACAAGGGTTGATTTATTAGTATAAGGGTACTTATTCCTATACTCGTTCACCAATAAAAGCAAATACTGCTTTTGTTCTTTATTGATTGTAATCAATTTATTATATACCTAAATACACGCAAACACAATTAGTGAGACACTTATTTAAGCAGCCATATAATGCTTTTTGTTAAAGTTTGATGACTAGTAGCGACCTCTAAATCGTATCGAACAATTAAAAGAAAAAATCTGTTTCATATTTAGATGTATATAATCGAATGACAAAGTGCCGCGATGATAATTAAAAAGTCGAAAAATAAGGACCGCCCTGCTGTACATTTACCAATAACGGACTGATACCTACAACTGATTTTACATCGAAAATATTTTCATTTGGAGTGAAATATTCAATCTGGAGAAAGTTCTTCCCAGAAACACTAAAATCAAATACGGGAAAGGGTGCTGTTAACCACACAGCAGTGTGGCTGAACCTTAAGGCGCTGACAAGACCCAATTGACCTAAATAGGCTTGTCTTAAGGAAAAAAATTGCCAAATCTGTATAGCTTGTGGTAGCGGAAAAACTATATGTTAATTTTGAACATATTTCCCAGAACTTGGTAGTTACCGAAACACGTTTTGAAAAAAAAATCTCGATACAAACTAACGTTACATTATCCTCTTACCTTGAGTTCTAATCCAAAATATCTGCATTATATATCAACATACGTTACGTATTTAATTAATAACAAGAACGTCTTATTTGAATGCAGAACTTGGTAGTTGGTTGGTTTTTTATTTTCGATTACTCAACTCAATTTAGAGTAAATAGAGAATTGCTTCATATTTTGCAATAAATTACAAGCGTTGTGTCATCGCGCTTCTCTTTCTTTTCTATGCAATCTGACAATGACCGCAGTTTAGGTGTTGTCACCGTCTTAAAGTACATTACGGGTTCCTCAATGTTTTAAACTGACACGCTTAGAACTAATTTGAAAAGCTTTTAACGTGAAATAGACTTTGTTTAATTTTGTTTATTTTTTTCCCAATTTGTTCTAAAGTCGATATTAGATTAACTAGGTGGTTCTATGGAAGCTATTTTATACACATAATGCCTAACACTGAGGTCCAACTGTAGTTTACCTACTCATCATCTGCCTAGCCTTTGCCCAACTACATTGGGGTCGGCTTCTAGTCCAACCGGATGCAGCTGAATACCAGTATTTTACATGGAGCGACTGCCTATCTGACCTCCACCCCCCCCCCCCTTCCCCTATACCCCTAGGTAAGACTAGTTGTCAGACTTTCGGATTTCTCACGACCCGTAACGTGTAGTTTACTTAGTATTAGTATTGTTCACTAAATTATTGTTCTATCTTTACTTACTTCATGTAGTTTTTATACTAATATGTATGTGTATAAAAACGACACAAAGATACCCACAATTTAAATGTAACACCTTTTTTTTTTGGATGGGAAATCATCAAATAACTTCTCCCGCTCTCGGCGGAGCGGGAGGGTGTGGCAGACTCTTACTGACTAAACCCACTCGTATTCCTTCAGTTGCAATGTGTTGCCAGGGGCCTCGGTAACCCTTTAGTACCTTCCCATTTAAGTTGCTACTAAAGGTTGAATTTGAAATAAAAACTCTCTACATTTGTAAGATTCTTTTATTCATAAGTCTTTTTTTTTTGGGTGGGAATTCATCAAATAATTTCTCCCGCTCTGGGCGAAGCGGGAGGGTGTGTCAGACTCTTACTTACTAAAACCCACCCTTATTCGTTCCTGTTGCCTGTGTTGCCAGGGGCCTCGGTGACCCTTTAGTACCTTCCCGCGACCCCGGCAGGAAATGTAACACCTACCTTGTACTTGTATGAATGAACTAATAAATGTACAATTTAATTTCGTCCTTCCTATCCGAAATCTAGACACAATAAATGTTATGCTTGTTAAGTGACAACTATGCTGAACTTGGTTTCAGCTGTGTTATCCATAGCCGTATTCTAGATTTGAGCAATAAATATGATAAACCGTTGTTGTTTTTAACCGATAAAGCCCCAATGGCTCCGAATAGGAGCCCTCGCGGCGCGCGATTTGAAAGTAGTTATCGAATAAAAATGTTTTTTTTGAGATTGAGAGATGACGTTATTGAGCCACGGGCCTGAGCGGTTAAACAAAATAACTTGCATTAAGTAATTTTCCTTTGTTGAATTAACTTACTTGAGAGCTCGTTAAAGTGCTTCTTATTTTTCTTAACTCTCAGTTTTATATACGTTTATCTTTTCTTTTTATATGTACCTACTAAAAATTAACTTTTAAATTGACAAATATAATTACAATTTTAGTAAATAATTAAATTGATAATAATCGCTTAATCTACATCACTGTAATTACTTACAAGTTTTTTTTTATATCATCTACCGTCTGACCCGTGGGACATACTTACAGTAGCAATGGGTTTAATTTTGACAGTTCAACAACATTCATGCGTTATTTAAGTTGTTGAACAGACAATTTTTTGGAACATATGAAGCAATGGATACTCAAATACTTAGCCAACTTTGTTATGCTGGTGTGCGTGACAGCTGCGCCTTACACTCGCGCCACGTCACTGTGCTGTCATTGTGTTATTCTAGTGTGCGTGCATTTTGCGGCCAACAGTTGAACGTAATTTTTTTCGACGAGTTCACATCTTTTTCTGTCTATCTAGACATATTTATATCTTTGAGATTAGCAATAAATCATTCAGATTGTTATTGATATTGCGTTACGCAATTAGGGTGCCGATCATCATCATCGTTCTCATCTCAAATGAGGTGAATATGACACCCCACGAAATATACCGAATAAATACTTTTCTGAGTCACTTCACTATTGTGGGTATTAGTGAAGTGACTCAGAAAAGTATTTACTAGGTACACACAATATATTCGTAGGTACATTTATATATTATGGTATGTTCACTGAATGATGTGAATTCACAAGAAATGCATTGTTTGTAATTTGTTATAAGTACATAGATGTGAGTATCGATTAAGTTAGGATAGGCGCATCTATCGCATTGGGTTATCCTGTAATAGTAGATGTAAGAAGATAAATGAATAAAATAAATATTCATACACAACTTTTCGTACTGCCAGGTTTCGTAACCTCAAAGGAAATAATGGCGACCCTTTAAATGGAGTCGAACATATTCATGAGTTTGGTGAACCACTTTCTATGGTGATCTCGGTATGGGGTGTCGCAAATGACTCCATGCTTTGTTATTTTTGGATTAGTATTTTTGTGAACAGATAAATTAAAATGTTGATTCTCCTTAAGACGCTGACAACACCTTAACCGCATTCACTGTCGGATTGCGTAGAAAAGAAAGAGAAGCGCGATGACATAACGCTTGTGATTTATTGCATAATATGAAGCAATTATCTATTTACTCAAAATTGAGTTGAATAATCGAAAATAAAAAACAACCATGTTCTGCATTCAAATAAGACGTTCTTGTTATTAATTAAATACGTAACGTATGTTTATATTTAATACAGATATTTTGGATTAGAACCCGAGGTAAGAGGTTAGTTTAACGTTAATTTGTATCGAGATTTATTTTCAAAACGTGTTTTGGTAAAAACCAAGTTCTACGAAATATGTTCAAATTTAACATATATTTTTGCCGCTACCATAAACTATACAGATTTGGCATTTTTTTTTCTTAAGAGAATCCTATTTTGGTCAATTGGGTCTTGTCAGCGCCTTAATATAATTCCTCATCATGTTCAGAAATCTTCAGAATCCTAACTTATCGTAACTATATTTATTTATTTGTTTGTTACGCTTTCAGGCTAAAACGGCTGAACGGATTTGAATGAAATTTCGCACATAGGTAGACCATAACCTGGATTATCATGACATGGGATACTTTTCATCCCAATTTTCCCACGGAATCGAGACTTATTGGGGTGAAACCGCGAGGCGCAGCTAGTAATAGGGTAAGGAAAGGTATATTGGTGATATAAGTAATTTGGTGATATTTTTTAAACAGAATACCACAGAGTTCCCTATGCAAACACATTCAAGAGACAGCGCTAGCGAGTTGTTACGAGTGTGAGGAAGACAGATATATATTACGCGCTTCACTACATCGTTCTCGCGTTTAGTAAACAAACTTTTCTCACAATCGTGCATCAGTGGCGCCATTGCTTAGCGAATGTGGGCTATGTTTACGTATTTCGTTAAAAATAATATATTTAATTGGTGTTTTAGTGATAAAACTTGCTAAAATCGTTCCATAAACAAACGATTAATAAAAAACAGCTGTAGTGAAGTCGTGGTTCAGTCAAGGTAAGTTTTTATTCCTTAAGTTGTGTCGGTTGTTTCTTAGTTTTTTTGCCAATATTTTGGATACATTTTTGAGAGGTTAACTTTAGACCTATTTTACGCTTGTAATTAAAATATACTAGAGAAGTCTATTATAGAGTTTGAAAGGTACTATGTTGAGGAATTCGTGAATGTAGTTTATTTTGAATTTGAGGTTAGTTTTTTTTATCACCAAATTACCTGTACAAGGATTTTTGATATCACCAAATAACCTATTTTTTTTTGTACCTCTAGATTGACAATGGATAAAGAGAGTAAATATAGAAAATATGACCAGCAGCAACTTCAGAAAGCCGTCAGATTAGTAAGAAATGAAGGTAAAACCATTTATAAAGCTGCTAAGGAAGCAAATGTCCCATGGAGCACCTTAAAGCGTTACCTAATGAATGAAGAGGATTCTGTACGAAAAATGGGTAGGCCTTATGCATTATCTTGTGACTTAGAGTTGAAACTTTACAATTATATTATAGAAATGCAAGAATTGGGTTTTGGGCTTACCGTTTATCAAATTAGAAAATATGCCTATGATCTTGCTGAAGTGGCTGGACGGGAGAACTTCTTGCTATCAGCTAATCGCGTTGCAAGCAAATGGTGGTGGACCAACTTTAAAAGTAGGTACAATTTATGCTTACGTGTACCAGAAAATCTTTCAGCCTATAGGGCTTCTATGGCTAATGAGTTCATGATCAAAGACTTCTTTTCGAAACTAGATGATGTTCTTACGAAACTCGCTATCAAAGACAAACCACATCTAATTTGGAACTGTGACGAGACTGGGTTATCGTATGTAGTGAAACCATCTAAAGTTGTTACTGGTATTGGAAAAAAGTACGTTTATAAAAGATCCTACGCTGAGCGAGGTCAAACTGTAACAATGTTAGCATGCATTTGCGCTGATGGGACATGGATTCCTCCTATGATAATATTTAAAGGTGTTAGGTGGAACGATACACTTAAAAATGATGCTCTTCCCAACTCATTAATCAAACTATCTCCCAAAGGATGGATAAATTCGGAATTATTTTTAGAATGGCTAAATTTTTTTATAACTGCCATACCACCTGAACGTCCTGTAGTCCTGCTGATGGACTCACATTCTGCACATATTGGACCAGAAGTTCTTAAAGTTGCGAAAGATAATCAAGTTCATCTATTTACTTTCCCAGCTCATTGCACTCATCTATTACAGCCTCTTGACGTAGGTTTATTCAAGCCACTTAAAAGTTACTGGCGCGATAGCATGAATAGGTACATGAGCAATAATCCTACAGATGCTCCAAATCGCAGTAACTTCCATTCCATTATGAATCCAGCATTCATAAGCGCCTTTAATAAAAAGAATATTGAGAATGCTTTTAAAAAAACAGGCATTTGCCCTTTAAACGGAAATGCAATTTCAAAGGAAGCGTTACGACCTTCAACTTTAACTGACACAGCACCTGCTGCATGCCCTGCTTCTGCAGCTCCAGCGTTGATTAGCACATCATCTGAAGGTTCTTCTTCAAGTTCTATACTCACATTGGAAAACATTTTTAATACACCCAAAGCATTGAAACGCCCAGAAAAGTCAAGAAAAAGAGATTCTAGCGCGAAATGCTTAACACTGACAAGTGCTAATGTAAATGAAAATGTAATACAAGAAAACCTTCAGCCTCAGCCCTCAACATCGGGAAAATCTGGTCAAAAAGCAAAAAAAAGTAAAATTCAAGAGATTGATGATGATTGGGAGTGTGGATTATGTGAGGCCTTGTACTCAGCTGATGTTAAAAAAAGGAATGGAGCCAAATGGATCCAGTGCTCGTATTGTTTGACCCCATACCAC
Organism: Atethmia centrago; assembly: GCA_905333075.3. Taxonomy (NCBI): domain Eukaryota; kingdom Metazoa; phylum Arthropoda; class Insecta; order Lepidoptera; family Noctuidae; genus Atethmia; species Atethmia centrago. The sequence goes on along the minus strand of HG995374.1, from coordinate 18,593,527 downwards.
GAGATCTGCGCATCTATCGAAGATACTGATCCCGAGGAACAGCTATATTATAGATGTGATCGTTGCATGGAATGATATTTATGAAAGGGCCAAACATTTTTTTTATTTTTAGTACAAAATATCTGATTATATAGCCAAATAAATACTATCACCAAATTTCCTACCCTATATCACCAATCTACCAGACTGTGTCGCCAACTTACCTAAGATTTCTTATGTATTCAATAAACATTTATTCTCAAAATTATTAGATTTTTGTTTAGCAAACTATTCCTAACGTTTACTTCAAACAATAAATAATGTAATAAAATAAAAGTGACTTTTTGTTAAGTTGTCAAATTCCTATGAAATTAGTTTGTTTCTTTTTATCACCAATATACCTTTCCTTACCCTATTATAGATGCAAAAGTGAGTTTGTTTCTTTGTTAGGATTACACGTTAAATCTGCTGAACGGATTAGGATGAAATTTGGCACATAGGTAGACCATGATTAGGACATAGAATACTTTTTGATACCATCCCGTGGTATTATTTCCGACATGCATACGTGCGAAGCCGCTGCCAAAGCTTCGATATAAATAATTTCTAACTGTCTTATGAATAAAGCTTATCATGAAACGTTCTACCAAAACCATTTCCAACTTCAGTTAAAACTTTTAACTGCTGAATTAAATTCAGTTCATACAAACCCTAGTCAATCTAGACACAAAATCATTATCTTTATTAGTATTATGAAAATGGAAAAATCATGACGCTGTGAAATTTATATCATTAAAATGTTTATGATTGAAGTTTCCAATAAATCACAACGCGAAGCTATAAAAATATAATAAATCCCGTTAAACTTGAATATTTGTTATTCTACATTATCGCTGCCAATTTACACAAGACGCTTTGAAATAAAACATTATAGGAGCGATATTCAATATTTCATCATTACGCTTAATGCGTTCAACACTATCTATGCATACCTAGCATATTATAATTTGAAGTGATTAAGATGGGTTTCCAAAGGTTATCAATCATACCATTCAATTCATTCATCGCTTGAGAGACCCAAGAGTTGTCATCGAACCGCACTTTGTTATATTTGCCAAAAGGGAAAATCTGATTAGCCAACATATACAAATATACAGATGGTTATATTGTTAACGCGGTGTATAGAATCACAGAATGGGGACATGCTATCGTACCTTCGTGTGTACACATGACTACATATAGAACTTTTAATGGCACCAGCAATTGCCTTTGCGACTCTGCCAAGCAATTTTCAACTCTATTTTGTCGTTCCAAAGTTGAAACTTGATCAACTTAACAAAAATACAATCGAAGAAAAATATTAGCTATGCGAATGGATTTGAGTCAGATGTTTCTAGATTTAGGTGCATATAGAACCAATCAGTGCCTGAAGCTATGCTTTAGTTAACGTCATAGATATTTTGAAATAGATAGTAGGCATTTTAATAAGAGGTATATAAACGATTGATCCATTCGTCCTTCAAATATAAAATTAAATGGTTCCACGTTTGTTACTTAGTCATGCTTTAATGGCTAAACGAATTGGAATGAAGTTTGGCTCACCGGCGGACTATTTTTTATTTTATTTATTTATTTGATTTACATGGCTTAAAAAACCAATTACATCAATCAAAGGATATTTTATAATAAGTACAAACATAACACATAATATGCATTAATAACAACAATTAAATACAATTCTCACAAATAATGTTTATGGCACATAACCATTAAATTGGCGAATTTATTAGCGATCAGTTCGCAGTACGAGTTGACTTCCACGAGCTTATTTAGTGCGGTCAACACGCGCGGTACGGGAGACGCAGCACAGGATGCCGTCTGACACGAAGGCACGCCTAGTAGTCGATGTTTTCCGCCACGGAGATAATTATTCGGTGTGTAGAGTCGAATCAGCTCATTATGGATGTCAGGCACATGCGTCATACCCTTCCACACTTTGAGCATAGCGCTTACCTGGCCATCTGGTCTCCAGCAAATGATATCCCAGACATCCTAAGAGGAACTTGGTAGGATAGAGGTAGGGATAGTAACTGAGAGTTCTTCTGAAAAGAAAACGCAGGAATGCTTTTTGAACTACTATTGATTATGAACTGGATTAACACGAGAGCTACTTTTATACGTGTATATGACGACTAAAACCGCAGGTCACAGCTATGTTTAAGAAATCAATTAAAATTATGAAATACGACAAAGGGCAAAGGATAACCACTTGAAAGCCCAAATTACAGGGACAACTCCAAACCGAGGGGTCTTTTCCCATTTTTCACCAAGTTATGAAACGTTAATAACCATTTTCCTATAGCGCGTTGTTTTAACGTAATTCTTTGAAGGCGGGAAGATAAAGGTAATGTAATAATGGCGTCAGCAATTTATGTCTCTAGTCTCTACGTGTCTCATAAAATGATATCAAGATGTCGCATGTTTTAAATTCCTCTTACATGATATTGGATTAGAATAATAATGTTATTCTATTAGGGCCTCCTCGTGTAGGTACTCAGCATAATATTTATTTACTTTAACATTGGAAGTTTTCCTACATTTTCATTTCTTGTATTACTAAACTTTTTCCAGGGACACTATGGTTTTAAAAAGTAGCTTTAGCAAAGAAACCTTGCTTGATTTTTTTTAATGGCATTTCTTTAATCGAACCCCAAATAATTCCTATTTGAAAAATATTAATAGACACTCTGATATAATAAATGTGCCTTTTTTTGTGAGCCTTAAATAATTGCTAAATAGTCAACTAAAGCTTCGACCAACTTGGATGTAGCAGTTGGTCACAGTTCTAATTTAACCTAACCGATTAGGTCAGGATCACTGCATGTTACTACGATCAACTTTGAAAAAAGGCCAGAAATATAAAAAGAGGCTTCTTTATTTTTAAAAAGCGTACATAATCAGAAGCCGAAAAAGTTTATAGAGGCCGACTTATTAAAAAGGGTAGGTACATTATTAAGTTCAATTTCATTTTTAGGGTTGGTGGGTTTAGGGGTGTATGGGTATACATATTAATCACGCCGACAAAGCAGCAAATAAAAACTTGAAAAAAAAAAATTTTTTTTTCTCCCTTGCGCGTAATGTAGGGATAATATTTTTTTTCTCGTCTACCCCAAGGTATGGGGTATTGTTGGATAGGCCGTTTAAAAATATTGCGGGTCTGTGAACACCGCTTTTCGATTCAAGGATCCCCTTGCGTAATATTAAGTTTTGAAGTGCAAATTTTTGTTAGAATCAAGTGTCCTCCCCTCTGCCAGCTAAATGGTTGTTTAAAATAAATGAAGATGTGAAAAAATTCATGGGAGTAGTGAAATTGAAAGGAAAACTATCACAGCTAAGTAGGCTTTACAAGTTAACAAGTAACAGTCGACCAACTTTAATTTTCAGTTGGAGAATTGATTGTGGCATATATCGATGTATGGGAGAACATGTTTTTCAACTACAATGTTAAGTTTGTTTTTGGGATAAATTCATACCCTTCATTGTACGTGGTTCGACACGCACTTGGCCGGTTTTTTGAGTTTACAAAACTTTCCGGAATAAAAAACAATAATTTATTTTCAAGCCAGTTTATTGATTTGCCTGTAGGTTAAGTTTACATAAAAGTTTACCATCCTATTGCCTACATATGCTACTAAATCCTGATATCTTTGTATATTTCTTGGTATTCATCGATGAAAAGATTGTATAATAAATGTGGAGGTAATGTATATCAGAATATCTTTCAACGCAAGCTGAAAAGTCAACAGAAGGAAATGGTGTTCCATTTTCTTGAAATATGCGGCAAATGCGGATCGCGTTACGTCGCGTCATGTCGATGTTACAAACATTTCTACAAATACTGTCGATATAAGGAATACTAATGTAGAGACATTATATTATATTATTATATATCTATATTATTATTGTATTTAAATGAAGAGTGAAAGAACACTATCTTTCCACTTCTTCATAGTTGCGTATGCGTATGTAATTATTATTCTAGTGATATTTATTTTAGAAGTACTTATGTTTGTATGTATGTATGTTAGTATATTCTCTTATTATTTGTTTTATTTTATTAAGTGAATCGTTTTTGATTTTATGTATTCTATTTTCTTTTCTAAAGTAATTAAAGAGATTTAGACACCGTTGTAAGAGACAACGGTGTCTACATCTCTTTATCTACTTTCCTATCGCAGGTATGCTGGAAGAGATTTCTTTAGAAATAAGCATCACCTTTGTACGTATTTTTCTGTTCTTTTCTTCTTGTCTGTTTATATTATACAATGTAATTGTACATTAATGGTTAAATAAATAAACCTTCAAGTTTATGTTTTTATTCAATAGTCACTTTTCCGATTTTCGCTTTTTTGCTGACGCCATTTTTTGGTATTATGTTAAAATTGTTTGTGTTTATGTATCATTCATTTGTATCATAGTTAGTCAGTCACTATCTCACATTTATAATCTGTTACTAAATTATGTATTGGTAATGTTCTTCAGAAAGGTCAGATGCGTAGTCCTCGTAACCGGCGTGCGTGTATGACCAGATGTTTGGAAGAAGCATAAGGAGTACCTATGTAAGGATTGTACCAGGTGGCGTTCTGTAGTTTCTGCCTACCCCCATGGGAAGAAGGCGTATATTCGTATGTACGAGTATATAAATTAGATATTATCCCGCTTTATAAATGACGCGATTTCCACATTACATATCAATCATCAGACCAGCTATATGATACCCTATTTTTCATCAAACCGGGTCGCCTAAATTCCAACTCTATCACATTACCGGAAATAGGTGAAAAATCGATTACAAGATTCGTCTGAGTGAAACTGAATGAAACCGTTTAAAATTATCTTTCAACGGACACGTTTCGAAAGTAAATTGAAGAACCATACCACATTTCATACTTTCATATTCCCAAGTGGGTTTAAATGAGAAATTAATAAAGAAATATCACGCCTTTATTACAATCTAGATTCATCATCTGACCATACAATACATACCAACATAGTTAGGAAATGGCTAGGGCCATTTCCTAACTATGTTGGGGTCAGTTTCAAGTCTCACCGGATGCAACTGAATATGAAATATACTTTACATGGAGCGACTGCCTATCTGACCGCCACAACCCAGTTACTGGGTAACAACCCCTTGGTAAGATTGGTTGTCAGACTTTGGGGCGGACGACCCATAACAACTATCAAAGATCTACAAATGACAGCCTGGACCAACAGCTTAACGTGCTTTCCGAGGCACGGAGGAGTGTTGGTATGTAAAGATGGTCCCCCATCCACGAACCAACCGCGGCAAGCGTAGCTTAAGCTTAACGATCGACTCGTGCGGCTGTTATTACTCAGCCACAAACCCTCGATATAGATTAAGACTCATTTTAAAATAAGGTCACACACACGACGCCATTTTGCTTATTACATCCGTCAACTACAGATACGTTAGTGTCAACACGGAGCTGCACTAAAGGTTCAGCAGATGATTCACTGTAGGTACGTAGGTATTCACGTATTACGTATATCTAGGTACAAAGATGATAGCTTTAACGTTTTTGAACACGTGCGTATGGAATAGTAAATACTGTAGTAAATAGAGATTAAGGGGCTGACAAGACCCAATTGACAAAAATAGGCTTCTCTTAAGAAAAAAAATTGCCAAATCTGTATAGTTTGTGGTAGCGGAAAAAATATATGTTAATTTTGAACATACGTTACGTATTTAATTAATAACAAGAACGTCTTATTTGAATACAGAACTTGGTTGTTTTTTATTTTCGATTACTCAACTCAATTTTTAGTAAATAGATAATTACTTCATATTTTGCAATAAATTACAAGCGTTGTGTCATCGCGCTTCTCTTTCTGTTCTATGCAATCTGACAGGGACCGCGGTTTAGGTTTTGTCAGCGTCTTAAGGAGTATTGTTAGTCATGTGTTTAGACACACGAACGTCCTAGGTTTTTGTTTTGTTTAAATGTTTTTAAATGGCCCTTTCATAATTTTGTTTTTGATTTTTACTATTAAAAAATACGTTAAAAGTATTAAAACCAGAGTGCTACCCGATGCATTCTAGATAGCTAATACCACAGGGAAGTTTTAATGCGAAGCAGTAATATTCGCGAAGGAGGAGGCGGGACGGTTGAGGAAAAGGCAAGTTTCGCGCCCCCTCGCCCCTAGCCGCCGCAGGAGACGCCCTGGGCGTCGGGAATCTCGGGCGGATTTCCAGCCACCGTAGGCGCGGGCTTGCGGACGGTGAGCAATGGGTAGCTCACCGTCCGGTAAGGACCAAGCCCGGGTCGACGGCGCGTCGTATTCCACGCGCGCCTCAAAGAGATGTCGTCAGCACAAAGGTAGGGGTCCACTGGGGCCGATGCCTGCCGGGGTCGCGGGAAGGTACTTATGGGTCACCGAGGCCCCCGCAACACAGGCAACAGGAAGGAATACGGGTGGGTTTTAGTCAGTAAGAGTCTGACACACCCTCCCGCTCCGCCCAGAGCGGGAGAAGTTATTTGATGATTTCCCACCCTAAAAAAAAAGGGAAGTTTTAATAGGAGCACACATATTTATTATTTCGGTATGATGCAAAACAACACCACAAACATAAAAGTTTTGTAATAAAACAACTACATATCCAACTAAAACACAAACGAAATTAAACTGTCGGAACGGATCGTGCAATGTTAACATATGGAAACGCAATCTGATTGCTTACTTTAACAAATACGCAAAGCTGTGTTGTCACGTAGATAATGTCTTATTTCTTCTTCTCTTATTTATATTAAGATGGATCCTCAGTGGTTGCCCGCGAAATCGAAATTTACTTAGTTTTTTGCAATTTGCAGGTCAGCATCAGGTTGTATATTGATCAAAATATGATTCGCGACCATAACAAATATGTCTTTACAGAAAATAATACATCCTCTAAGTTAGATTTGTTACATAGGAAGTTTTCCCTGAGATTTATTTTTATGGAAAAATATAACTTAGAGATGTATTTACTAGTTTTATTTGTTATAGTCGCTAATCATATTTTGATCAATATACAACCCGACACTGACCTGCTAATTGCAAAACACGTAAGAAAATTTGAATTTCGCGGGTTACCACTGCGGATCTACCTTAAATTCCAAACGCAACATGAGACGGGAGAGGTTCCCCACCCCCCTTATTACTCACCCCCCTTGTTACTCACCACGTTGCCCGCAGTAATTGTTTTATGGCATGTGGCAATCAAGAACCATATATCTACGTAGGTACCTACATATGAATAGTGTTGTTCACAGTTGTTCACAGTATAGTGTTGTCCCTATAACAGCGCAGGGGATTGCAAATTACAGGTTTGGTTAGCAGTCCTTTGTAGGTACGATTGTTTAGTAAGGTAACATTATGAATTAATTCAATTGCAAAGGGTATTTTCGTTGAATGAAACTATATGAGGGTTAGATAAAATTGACTTTTAGAAATCACATAGTGATTCTGACTCTTATAATAACAGTGGAGAATGCACAACTTTATGCAAGGTCAAGGAAAATACGTTTCGTCAGAAGTCCCGGGTCTAGATTGAATAGTGAGCCTTGTCCACATGAGAACTTAAACTCATCATAAGCGAAAGTTGCTATCTATCGACTCTGGGTATAAAGGCGTGATGTTTAATATTAAGCTCACGCCTTCTTCCCATGGGGGTAGACAACGGCCCACTCCCTCTCACGGAGAGGAGGCCTGTGCCCCAGCAGTGGGAGCATTATAGGCTGATTATGAAAGCTAGTGTCCTGAGGGGTCATAACTTGAATCTCTCTCCCAAAATCGTTTTCAAGTGACAAATCATTATTCAAACCTTTTCACCGCAATTTATTACGGATCTTAGAACCTTTTCAAAAACCGAATCAATGAATGGTGAAAAGCGGTCTCAAAACCAATTTAATATTCGTATTTCAATTTCCTTTATTATTGTTATAGGAAAGTTAACTGTCAAATTCAGAATTAAATACTTTAAAACTTTTTTAATAACATAAGAATTGAATAAATGTTTAACTGTGACTCGTAATATTTTTGATGACTAAGATCATACATAAACTGAAGCCTTCTTCCACAGAGGGTAGGCAGAAACTATAGAACGCCACCTGCTACGTTCCTTTTGCTTACGTTACGTTCATAAGTTAAGTTACTTATGTTCATCATCATGATCATCATTTCAGGCGAAAGACGTCCACTGCTGGACATAGGCCTCCCCCAAGCACCGCCACTTCGACCGGTTTTGTGCTTCCCGCATCCAGCGTATTCCTGCGGCCTTCACAAGGTCATCGGTCCACCTTGTAGGAGGCCTTCCAACGCTACGTCTTCCGGTACGCGGTCGCCCCTCCAGAATATTTCGGCCCCATCGGCCATCTCTTCATCACTTAAGTTTGGCAATTCTTCGGGCTATGTCGGTAACCATGGTTCGCCTGCGGATCTCTTCATTTCTGATTCGATCACGTAGAGAAACTCCAAGTATAGCCCTCTCCATTGCCCTTTGAGTGACTTTTAGCCTTTTAATAAAGCCCATTGTAAGTGACCACGTTTCAGTGCCATAGGTCATCACTGGCAACACGCATTGGTCAAAGACTTTCGTCTTGAAACATTGCGGTATGTGGGACCAGAAGATATTGCGTAGCTTCCCGAACGCTGCCCAGCCGAGTCAGATTCGACGATTGACCTCTTTCTCGAAGTTGGACAGTTTGTCCTTTTTTTTTTTTTTTTTTGTTGCCGGGGTGGAAAATCCTCATGGATGTCCTCCGCCCTGGGGTAGTTTGTCCTAGGTCAACATACTCGTCCACAACTTCGAGCGTAGCGTCTCCGATCTTCATGACAACACAACACAACATGATGTGTAACATGGGCATTTAACATGACCTTTGTCTTGTCCATGTTCATTTTAGGACCCTCTAATCTCTTTCGGAAGCTCTACTGAAGTCATCGAGCATTGTACTGAGGTCCTCCATAGTCTCAGCCATGACAACTATATCGTCGGCAAACCGAAGGTGATTGATGTACTCGCCGTTGATGTTGATGCCTGCCCCTTTCCAGTCCAGAACCTTGAAGACAGCAGCCTCCAGTGCAGCGGTGAACAGTTTCGGAGACTAGTTTCACTTATTTTAAAATGTATCAAAAACTAAATAATAAGTTAGTTTAATTGTAGTACTACCTTATTTTTAAAGTGAAACTTTTATTCTATCGCCTCAATTTTTTTCATCCATCTATCGCATGTCGCATTACAGCCAGCCGCGGAGTAGGGCTAAAGTGAAAGGCGCCCGCGCAGAGCAACCAAGGCCAATATGGCGGCGCCCATGGCTCGTATCAGCTTCACTAAAGTTTCACTTGCATCGTGGTTTCATATAACCACTTTTTTTTTTAATTATTAACCTTTTAGCATTGACTAATCTAAGGCTTAATTAATTATCTATTTTTGAATTATGCCGAGGGGGCCAACGCTCGTTAAATGCTAGCTTACATAAACTATAAATGGGAAAGTGAGTTTATTTGTTTGTTACGCTTATAAGCTAAAACGGTTAAACGGATTTGGATGAACTTTGGCACATGGGTAGATCATACCTGGATTAGAACATAGGCTATTTTTGTCTCGATATTCCCACGAGATCGAGACTTAGGCGGGTGAAACCGCGGGGCGCAGCTAGTCTATGTATAAAGCAGTAGGCACTGCTTATGCTAAATCACATATGTTATAGGAAAATATTTTGGTAGCCATGGTGATAAGGATAAACATTACCAGCCGCAATTTATTAGAACGAACGTAAATAGTTTAATCATGGTCTATTTATTACTAAACAAGCCGTTGCCCGCGACTTCGTCTGAGATCCAGGATAAAAGTAGCCTATGTCCTTCTTCAGGTCATGGTCTATCGATGCGCAAGGTTTCATCCAAATTCGTTCAGCCATTATAGCGTGAAAGCGTAACAAACAAACAAACAAACAAACAAACAAACTCACTTTCGTATTTATATTACTCGTAGTTAGGATTAAACGTAGGTACCTACTGAAATTTTTCAGAATATCGGAATATGTCTCGCAGAGGCAAAGGTTGACAACGGCCGACGATATTGCTCTTCATTTATGGTTCAAACGAACTCTAGCGAAGTTAATCAATGAAGCGGCAAGTGACTGAGATGTTAATTAATTACATAGTTAAACACGGTTAGTGGAGTTAAATACGGTTTAAATTGCGTTTAACGTGTAACTTAACGGAAGTTTTACTCTTGAGGATGGCTAGGTACCTAAATGTCGATGTAATTTGTTAGATTACTTTGTTAGTGATCACGATCACTCGATGACTGCCATGAGTATCGGGGGTCTGATAAAGGGTTACCTATTGTATTTTTCTGAATTTTCACTAGCAATTCGGAATAGTCCACATCGAAGAGTCGCTTCTCACGTGAAGGAATACGTCTACGTAGGACAAGTTATCCAGCTCGGTAGACACAACTTTGAGAAAGAAGCCGACAGAAGGATCCGATTGGGTTGGGCAGCGTTTGGAAAACTTCGTCAAGTCTTCTCATCGCCAATCGCGCAGTGTTTGAAGACTAAGGTCTTCAACCAGTGCGTCCTGCCCGTTATGACATACGGTGCCGAAACGTAGACACTGACAGTCGGGCTGGTCCACAAATTCAAGGTCGCTCAGCGCGCCATGGAGCGGGCCATCAGAAATGAAGTTATCCGGAAGAGAACCGGAGTTACCGACATAGCCTGTAGAGTCAGCAAGCTAAAGTGGCAGTGGGCTGGCCATGTTTGTCGAAGGACCGATGGCCGGTGGAGCAGACGAGTCCTGGAGTGGAGACCGCGTATCGGGAAGCGTAGTGCGGGACGCCCTCCAGCTCGATGGACCGACGACCTTAAAAAGGTGGCTGGGACAGACTGGAAACGGAAGGCGGAGGACAGGGTATTGTGGCGCAGCCTGGGAGAGGCCTATGTCCAGCAGTGGACTGTTATAGGCTGAGTTGATTGATTGATTGACATTCGGAATGTGGTTTTGTGCACATTTGCTAGCACTTGGGCTACCACCTTTTATTTTGGAACATAACCAAACTGGTTAAATGTGGGTGTACCTACCTATAGTATGTTCTAAAAGTATCCGATGAAAGTGTAAACGAACCCTGTTCAGGTTAAATAAAAAAAAAAATCACTGTCCATCCCATGGTTGCCTGGAAGAGATCGCAGAAAGCGATAAGGCCGCCCATTGTATATTTTGTAGTGTTTGATTTATTTTTTGTCATGTATTTTTGTGGTGTAAAATAAAGTATATATGTATAAATAAATTAATAAATTCTTACGCAATCACTCACTAACGGGGTGGCACTTTAATTTGCATTTAGAAGATTTAAACCTTATAACGGGTGTAAAAATAACGTTTACCAAGCCCGGAGACATTTGTTCTTCCCGTTACTATGATTTTTTTTTTGTATATTTGACCATACCTAGAAACCTTCTGGTAACGGAGATATTCAAGGTCAAAGTTCCAAGTATTGTTTACGTTTGATCAATACATTTACCACAATTCCTGTACCATAGGCACCCATAAGCACAATATTTTGGCGTCACATTGCGCACTACCGTGAACAGTGAGTTTTCACACCAAAAACAGAAATCGTGTCATAGATATCTAATATTAAATAAAATTAATAAAAACAAAATTCATTTAATTCAGCTAAAACCCATATTACATTACATAAAATTAAAATTAAATTAAATTTCAGAATATTGCATCATATTGCATAAAATGTCAATGCAATTAAAATGAACGAATGAATAGGTACAAATTATAAAATCACAGAATTAAAATTAAAATAAAATGACGATTGCAATTAAAATAAATGCATGAGCAGGTATAACAGAATTGAAATTAAAATAAAAAAGTTACTTAGTTTGATGTACAGAATGCGTAGTCGTGATGGGTCTTTTTGTCCTGTATATCACCACTTTTTCCAACAATTATTGGTTAAATAATTGTTGAAATAATAATAATATTCATTTGTAATTGAAAAATAAACTACGAAAATTGACGTTATCAAATTAACCGCAATTGACAAATGAAAAGCATATTTAAGGTGATTTACTCAATGTTAGAATTTCTGATTTCAATATTCAAATAATCACAGCACTCAATATGTAAACCTCTGGAGACATAATTATCATTGCAATATAATTTTTAAAAATATTGTTCATCGGACTGGTTAACTCCAAGAGAGTTTTAAAGGAATAAGTAACAATAACTTTCCAGCTACACAGCACACACATGGGTACCTCCCGTCATTTTCAGTTGCCTGAAATATTTTTTCGATTTAACAAAGCTCTATTAAATGTATTATATTTTATCAAAGGAATTCTTGTGAAATACCTGTCTTGATGTTTCGTAGAAATAGAATAACATAATGCTATCCGACACAATGTAGCATTCTACAAAATAATTGGACATGTGCTTGAAAATGATCTGATAACTGAAAAATGGCCATAACAATGTCTAACTGTCATGGATTTTGTTCAATTTAAATAACATGTACCTATGAGCAACATCTGGACGAATTTACTATATTTAGTAATAAATCCATAAGTATTTACTATATAACAACTTAATAATATTTGCATGTGTCGTGTTTCAAGTCTCGTGTCAAGAAAATGTTTACGCTCCAACGGTACGATCAAAATGAAAACACGGTTGTATTATTCCTGTATCATTTTATAGCTGAGATATAATAATTATCAACCTTCATCATCCTCTCTGAGGTATCCTATGCAAAGAGAGAGTTATATTTTCATGTGCGTGTAATTTCACAGGCACACAAAAATAAACCAGCACGCTGGGTACAGTATTACAATGCTGTCTGACGGGACGAACTTGTCCTAAAACATTCATAATAGAAATTCACAGAAATAGAGAGGTTTCACCAGAAGTACAAAAACTAACAAATCGGTGGATAGTTCGTTGGTACCGTACTTTCTACAGACTGTAATTTTAAACACAATCAACCTCTTGAGGTAGTCTCTGTACTCATCACTATGAACAACTTTTACGATGGGACCAAACCTGAAGTCTCGAAAAAAAATCAGCTGTTCCCTACATTTATGTTAGCTTAACTCGTCAAAATGTAGGGAACAGCTGTTTTTTTTCGCGATTTTAGATTTAGTCCCATAGTAAAAGTTGTTCATAATGATGAATACAATGACCCATTAAGAGGTTGACAGTGTTTAACATTACACCCTGTGATGCATTTCACCAATAAAGATTAACAATGCAACCTAAGTAGGTAACACACACGAAGCATATTTGAAAATCAACACTAAAATTCCGACGACACATTCTTAGTTTGCAAGATGTTTATTTCGCTCTTACTAACCAGCGCTATAGGAAGTGCAGTCAGCTTTCTTGGCAACGCCTTCCAACCTCCTTGACTTTTAAGTAGGGTTAATTTGTTGCTATTATTGAACACTAGCGCGACGCTGACGATGGGTTAGATCATGAACATCGAAAATTAATCCTTAAAAAATAAAAAAATAAAGTTGTTCAGAAAACTTTTATTCGAATCGTTCAGTATGTACATAGTAAGGTGTCTGGCGGGCATGAACTTATGTGACTATTAAAGGTCAAATATAATTTGTTCGTAATATACTCCACCTATCATTTCAAATAACGAAACCTATCATATCACGTTACGCAATTTTTGTATCAGATCAAAAATACATAATCCTAGAAAATCCACGCAACACTTAAAGCATAATAAAAGAGTAAAGATATTAATAATGTGATTTATAGGGCACGTATCGAAAATACCCGTCATATAATAAAATCACTATTATTTTATATGTTCCATAATATCATTTTACCACGTTGCCATTACATTATGCCACGCGATGCGTTGCATAAATATAAATTGATGGGCTGGTCATTTATGTGAAGAGTGCACTAGAACATCAGGTTACAGAAATATCACTATCACAGGCCTCTTGTCTAAGCCTGGAAATATTGAATAACGTCATTCTCTGTATTTACCGATCACCATCAAACTCAAACACCGACAGTTTTATCAGTTCGCTAAACAATCATTTGGAGACCATAACACCAAATAAAAACATTATTGTGGCAGGTGACATAAATATTAATATTATACCTAAACAAATTGAGCAGTCTCATGAACTAAAAAATAGAACGAACTACCTCAACATGTTGTCTTTACACGGTATCCTTCCAGGGCATCTGTTACCAACGAGAGACAAATCATGCCTGGACCACTTCATGCTTAAAGTAAATAAGAAAAAGTTTTCTTCCACTATTGCTATCCTTAATACCACAGTAACTGACCATTACACAACCCTTCTAGTATTATCTAAGCAAAAATGTTTACAAAATGTTCGTAAAACCAAGTCATTTGTTGACTTTGAACTGGCCCTACATTATCTATAAGAAAAGAACCTGAGTGAATTACTTTTCTGTGATGATCCTAATTCTCTGTGTACTCTGTTGATACAAACTCTAGCTGACTCCATCAAATTAAATACAATCATATTAAAGATCCCTAGCAAAAAACTAATTTTAAAACCGTGGATTACCAAAGGTATTTTGCGCTATATACAAAATTGGAATAAACTCCAAAATAAACTTCGTCATGATCAAACCAATGAAATTCTAAAAATAACATACAGACGTTACAGATACTACTGTAACAATTTGATTAAAAAACTAAAAAGACGACATGAAAGGAATCTGCTATCTAAATCAGTTAATAACAATAAATTACTGTGGAAAAATATAAAAGCTATTACCTACTCACAGAAAACAAATAATTATGATGCAGAATTGTTAAAACTTCAGCCAACCCCGTCTGATTCAGTAAATTTTATCAACAATTATTTTTCTAAAATTGGTCATGACCTGGCTCAACGAATCCAACCTACAAGCGTCAATTATGCCTTCGGGCAGAGCAGAAACGCACCAAATCTAGTAAATTCTTTTGTGCTTTTTGAAACTGACGCTAACGAAGTATATAGAATATTAATTAACCTAAAAGCTGACAGTGCCCCTGGCTGGGACAACATCTTTACGAAATTTATAGTAAGTATATAGGCATGGAAGCCGTTCCTATCATAGCCCATCTTGCGAACCTCTGCTTTAAAACGGCATCTTCCCTGTCCCGTTAAAAATAGCCATTATTACTCCTGTGCACAAGGGTGGGGGTAGAGACGATATTAATAATTATAGACCAATTTATGTTCTTACTAGTATATGGAAAATTATTGAAAAATTAATAAATGTTAGGCTTCTTAATTACTTAAACAAATACAATATCTTCTCCGACTCACAGTTTGGTTTTCGTCAAGGTATTTCTACTGAGGACGCCGTCATGTCACTAACTTCTTCAGTTGCAAATCACCTTGACAATGGAGATAAGTGCATAACTGTCTTTTTAGACCTTAAAAAGGCATTCGATACCGTCTCTACGCCTATCCTTGTAAACAAGCTGGAAAAAAATAGGTATTAGAGATATAGCGCTTGATCTGTTTAAGAACTATCTTTCAAATAGGAAGCAAAGTGTCAAAGTGGGGCAACTTATAAGGGATGTCACAGATGTAACATACGGCGTCCCCCTAGGAAGTGTATTAGGGCCAACGCTCTTCTTGATACACATAAACGACCTGTCATCATCATCATCATCATTCCAGCCGAAAGACGTCCACTGCTGGACATAGGCCTCCCCCAATAGGGAGGGTTTGCCATAATCGCGACGCTTGGCAGGCGGGTTGGCGATCGCAGTATGGTGTTAAAATGCATAGAGAACGCTGCTGCCCATTCTCTGGTATTCTAGTCCCTTAGTCACCTTTTACGACACCCACGGGAAGAAATGGGAAAACGACCTGTGTAACATGAAAATTCCTAATGCCAAAATCCTGTCGTACGCCGATGATACGGCTGTCATCTTTTGTGTTAGGACATGGCACGATGTGCAGCTAAGTGCTGAAACAGGAATGTCCCAGGTTGCAAACTGGCTCAATGCTAATGTTCTCACATTAAATACCTCCAAAACAAATAAGTTTCAGTATCTGCAATCGCACTCAACCAACCGGCGATTTTCGAATCATTATACATGTACATACAGTATAAATATTGATAATTGTAACTGTTCTAGTATTGGCAAAGTCTCTAGCACAAAATATCTAGGGGTAATGCTAGATCAGAGATTGTGCTGGTACCCCATCTTGAGCAAGTTGCAAACAGAGTCCGCAAGCTAAACTGGATTTTTAAGACCCTGCGTCACGTGCTCCCTAGGTCTATACAGAGTAGCGGTAAGCCTGCTAGAAATGTGCTCACTCAAATATATATTTCTCTTGCGCAATCAACATTGATATACTGTATTCCAGTTTGGGGTGGGGCAACTAAATCTAAATTCATCCAATTGGAGAGAGCACAACCAGCCCTGTTCAAAATAATGCATTTTAAAAAAAGGAGATTCCACAGAGAACCACTACAAACTTTCTGACGTACTGTCTGTTCGGAAACTATTCATTACTCAAATAATTTAAAAAAAGCACAAAACCTTAGCTTATAATTCGGATGTACACTCTAGGAGGAGAAAACATAATATAGTTCAAATACCTGTAACCAAGACCAAATTCAGATCTATGCAGTTTAGTAAACGATCAGCTCAATTGTATAACAAAATAAATAAAGAAATTTTCGTATATGCAAAATCATATCATATTTATATGTAAAGAAATGTTGATTGACTGGATAAAACCACTTACTTATGAAAATACCGAAGCTCTCATACAAAACATAACTTAATATAAGTACACGACCCGCTCACACACACTGAGACTTTCCCATACCTACACGTACATCACACACACATACTCATACAACCACACATCCACAACACTCATGTACACTCAACAACACATGCACACTCATGCTCACGCTCACACACGTTCACATAATTATATTTTGTCTTACTACACACTACACCCATGTACTGTTTTTATTTTGTTTTAAGTAAGTACCTACTGGTGTGAAGGAGCGGAGTCCTCTAATACAGGCATTATTGGCTTAAAAGAGGACTCCAAACCCAAAATTAAACTATTGACACAATAAACGTTTATTATTATTATATTATTATTATTATAAATTATACATATTTTCCGCAAATCATTTATTTTGCCACTCGTACATTTACCGAATTAATGGGCCAACTGCCCCGTTGGTCTTTTAAAAAAAACCACCCAGACCATAACAAATATGACAGAATTATAATCATTAAAATCGTTAATACATCTCTCTCAGTTAGATTTGTTCCATAATAACTAATAATATTAATAATCATTTTTATTTCAGAAAAAAAAATACATTTACGGTTCAAAAAAACAATTCCAAGTAAAAATAGAATATTCCAGAAATAAGTGTGTCGTTGGTGTCTGTACTAATGACAAAAATCAAAGTAATTTAAAAATATTAAAAAAATAAATAACTATAAACTACAATATTAAGCCACTTATTTTATTTATTCATATTGAAATATTTGTGTGTGTGCGTGCACGACAGTGCACGGGTGAGTGATTCTGTATGTGTGAGTGTATGTCTGTGTTTTTGAAATGTCTCTATTTGATTGTTTTGAAAAGATCTTCAGTCTCCTGGTAATGTAACTTTAGTAATAGGCTTTGTAATTCTTTTTTGCATTTGTATTTTGGTAGGTTATGTACTTATGTATGAAATGATATTTTATGAATACGGTTGTAGAGACGAGAGCTATTTATATTAAAATTTCTACTGGCACGAGTAGTTCTATGCGACTGTAATTCACACACTATGTCCTTCCTGCGCTTGTAGTTCTGCTTATATGGGATTGTGGCATGCTTACGCATGACGGTCTGAAGCACATAGAGCTGTCTTACTGTGAGTACAGAGCATTTTTGGTACAAAGTTGAAGTCGGGAACCTAAAAGACTTCTTTAAAAGCACTTTTAGGACCGTTCCGTTCTTTGTGCTCTCTCCACTCGCAGCATACTAGCTAAAGTACCACCCCACGCCGGCGTATGCAGTACATTAGAATTGATTATGCTAGAGAAAAATACACAAGCTTTAATGTCTCTAAGTCAGCAGAAGATCTTAGTTTTTTGAAAATATACAAGAGTTTCCTTGTACGGGAAACTATATTTCCTATATGCTTGTCCCAGCTAAAACGGGAGTCGATTTGCACTCCTAGATCCTAGACTCCTATAGGAAATAATATATAAGGAAACTCTTGCTGGGACTGCCTACCTCTCACACGCACAATTGACATGAGGTCATGTCAGTTGTGCGTGTGAGAGGTAGGCAGTCACAATTTGGACTAGAGTGACGACAGGTATGTGCAATGATTTTGAGATTTCGATGGTTGGGACGCGGAAGAACCAGAAAAGTTACAAATTTAGTTTTAGTGCGTTAAGCGTTAAAAGGTTGTCATTCAGTCAGGATATTACTGTAGAGAGAGCCTTTTCAGCTTCATGATATGCTAACTGCCAGTATTTGGCATGCACAATCAATGCCGTGTCATCCGCATATGTAATAATTCTGCAGTTATTAATTGACACAGGTCGTTGATGTACACTGAAAATAAGGTGGGACCAAGCACACTGTCTTGTGGGACTCCATATGTGAGGAATTCTTCATTGCTGGTGAAATTTCCAACCCTCACATACTGACTGCGTTCAGTGAGGTAACTATGAAATATGTCTAGGACCGTGCCCTTTACACCTAGGGCCTCGAGCTTGTTTAGAAGGATGGGAATTGAAACGGTGTCGAAGGCTTTTGGCAGGTCAAAAATACTGCTATAGTTTTTAGCTTATTATCTAAAGATTGAATCGCAGTTGTAGTCAAATCTATTACAGCGTCTTCAGTTGACTTGCCCTTAATAAATCCGTATTGGTTTTAAGAAATAATATTATATTTGGTTAGATAATTAGTTAGTTGTTTATTTATGAGCTTTTCAAAGACCTTGGAGATAGTTGTGAGGACTGAAATTTGTCTATAATTTCCGACACCGTCTCTATCGCCACTCTTAAAAAATGGGTGGTCAACGGCCTTCTTAAAAACTCTAGGGAAGGTCCCAGTAGTTATTGAAAGGTTAAATATGTGTTTTATTACAGGAATTAAGATGTTGCTGGCTGATTTCAGTAAGGATGCAGATATCCCACCCCGACGTTAGAGTTATCCTTGGCTTCCTGAAGTAAGCTTTGATTATAAATTATTCTTAGTTTTGTCAACAAGTTGTTAAGAAAGTTGCGATAGCGTTTGTAGGATGTGCTAAGTGTCATATTATTGGGGTTTTTTTGAACATTAACGTGCATTTTGTTTTTATTTTTATACATTTCAGAAGTCCAGGGGTAACCCAGGGTTTTATGATCCTTTTTTGTGAGGAATATTGTGGATGAAATTTGATGTATTAAAGACTCAGCCGCTTCATTAGCATTGTTAATAATAAACAAATAAGACAGGTCGGTTTTTCGCAAGTCGTCTAAGACTGCTTGTTGATCTGTATGCCTAATGTAATGGTTTGGTTTGGGTGACGTATTTGCGGTGCCGATACATAGCACAGTTGGGTAATAATCCGTAATCAATGTGTCCAAAACGAATGTGGTTGCAGTTTTTTTGCGTCTTTAACATGACATGGTCAAGACTGCCCCCGCGTAGGGAAGACGTGAGCAGGAAACATGGCTTGCGAAGAAATAATATTCAGGTATTCATCCCAAATGTCGCGTGATACACCATTGGTGCATAAGAACTTAGGTATCAAACCCGTTGAACGCCAGACTCCGGATACCTAATATGATGTCTATGTTTAAATCCCCAGTGACAGCTAAAGTTTTATATCCTTTTAGATTAGCCAACACATCATTGAGACTTATAAGGAAGTTGCCAAGGTTCTTTTTTGCCAGCGAACGATATATTGCTATAATAGCGACTTCGTCGCTAGTGCATACCAGACAATTAGCATCCAGTAACAATGGTTGGGAATTTTGTGTTTGAAATTAGATTTAACATAAACAATTATAACATCGTTCTGGTTACAGAAGGATGATTGGTAGTTTATAAAGCCATCTAAAGTGCTTACATTAACAACCTTACTAAGCCAACACTCTGTCAGGACTATTACGTCACAAGTCATATTGATTGAATCTAAGAGAATAGAAAATTGTTTAAAGTTTGAGTTTATGCTACGTATGTTTATTTGAAATATAATATGAACGTACTTGGTGCATTCGTAGGGAGAACAGGTGAAAGACTTAGAAATACTTACTAATTTATTCCAAATTGTTAGATTGCTTAAAATTCACTATGGATAATATAACCGAGATACGGTTATATTATCCATAGTGAATTTTAAGCAAATACGTATATTTTCGTTATTTGGGAACGATGGAGAAAGATTAACGTTAAAACTCGGATTTTTTAAGACGTCTTCTTTATGAAGGGGTGTGTATATGTAGTATGTGGTATTTTAAGATAAGTAGCGGTTAGCAGTATTTGGGACAAAATACAAACATAATTTAAAAACAAAAAACAATTTAAAATGCATGCATGTTCAAAATACGGAGACAACAAAGTCGAATTACTATATTTTATTGCTAATGACTAGCAATAAAATATCGCAATTTATTTTCATTAGATCACTTTCCATTTTTATATGCATCGATTGCATACCTTCTTCCCTAAGATATTTGTTCTTAAGGAACAAATCTAACTAAGAGAGATGTATTATAGTATATTTTTGTCGTATTTGTTATGGTCGCGAATCATAGTTTGATCGGCCGAAGATGCAAGTCTGACCGAATTTCGTTTTAAGTTTTCGGCCGAAAAATAAACATACACATTCAACTCTCACAAAGAGTAGGCATATATCTGGGAAACGTTATAGGCTAATTATGCGATGCTATTGATATCAATCTACCCTAGTAAGATAATACTGCTTACCTTCTACACGACTGCGGTGCCACAGGCCAGCTCCGGCGCGAGCGCAGCACCAGCCCCACCCGCGGCATGGATCCGTGCACGTTGCTCATCTGTGGTGCCGACGTGCGCTTGCGACTCCAACCGCGACGACTGTTGTTGGCACCCCACAGGTGAGATGTGCCGTGTGCTGGGTAAATAGGAATGATAATAATTAAACAGCTCTTACATAAAATATATTTATTTTTGTAAATTGGTTTTAAAAAGAGACATGTTGCGACGACCACAAATAAATTGGGACGAGGGCAATAGAATGGTGATGGTGATAGTTTTAACAAAAAAAAAAAGAAAGGCAAACATAAATTGGCTGTCATGGGGCCGATAGAAAAACATAAATCTATGAAATACCAGTGGTAACCCTTAAAGCTGCAGATATACTGTTAACATAACAATTTCGGTGACGCGAACCAGTACGACTTTCCCCTTCCAAAAACCGCTCAACGCGCCTAAAGAACTTTTCACTTCAAAAATTAAAACTACACGAGGTCGGTCTTGACTGTGTTCACATGCAATGTTCAAGCCTACTTTTGAACCGCTAAGAGATAAATTTTCTGTAGAACAAACCTAGTGTCGATTTTCCTGCTCAGCAACGTAATTAACTTTAGAGTGTTGCTATCTCTTACTTTCAGACTGCGAGAAAAGGACCGCAACGCTCTCAGATCTCGAGTCAGAATAGTTTACGTCTTGAATTTCGTGTTTTTAGTCGTGATCTCAGATTATTATCTATTTTTATTCTGAGGTCGCAATATTCTTACCTAAATACTTATCATCTGAATTCGTAAGATTTGACACTCTTATTTAGTTCTTTCATGTTTTATGAAAAAAATTAAAATAGAGTGCTACATGGCTCTTTTGACACCTGAATGACATTGACAGGATATTGGTAAACATTTTTGACATTGTCACAGAAATTGTATTGAAAAAAGAAGATGGCGGCGTTAGTAGTGTGTAGTAGTTGTGTTAGTAGTAGTGTATTAAAGTCAAAGTTAAGTTTGCGCACAAAATAATCAGCGCGAATATTATTATTTCATCGTTCTCTTATCTTCAGAAAAACTCTATGAAGAATACGATAATTAAGTACCTACTAAGAAAATGTTAATTTAAGGTATACTTAGTAGTCGCTTCTCTTGTAAGAAAATTCTCAGTAGCATCCCGGAGTTTGGAACGGCACTGATTTAAAGCGGCAGTTGTTTATTGAAGTTTTAGTAAATTAAAAATTCCAAAATGCATGTTAATTAACAAGTTTGGTACCGTAAAATAGGGTGAATAGGGATGCAGGGGTGAATCAGTTCGAAACTTTAAAATGGATTTTAACGTTGAAATAATATAGATTGTTGCCCAAAAGGACTCTAGTGTGTTTACTGTAAAATAATTAACGACTAACTTTCCTTGTCGGCAGCAAATTGTATTATTTCAACGTTAAAATCCATTTTAAAGTTTCGCCCCGATTCACCCCTTTTTTTTTTGGGTGGGAAATTATCAATTTTTTTTTTTGGGTGGGTTTTAGTCAGAGTCTGATACACCCTATCAGACTCTGACTAAAACCCACCCGTGTTGCTTCCGTTGCCTGTGTTGCCAGGGGCTTCGGTATCCCTTCCGGACTTTCCCACGACCCCGGAAGGCATTGGCCCTAGTGGACCCCTACACTTGTGCTGTTAACATCTCTTTGAGGCGCGCATGGAACACAACGCACCGTCGACCCGGGCCTGGTCCTTACCGGAGGGCAAGCTACCCATTGCTTACCGTCCGCAATCCCGCGCCTACGGTGGCCTCGATTCACCCCTGCTTCCGTATTCACCCCGTTTTACGGTACCAGTAAAAAACGTAGGTAAAAACCGAGCAGTAAACTAAATATTTACTTGTAAAGTATTATATTATTTAATTATTGTAAATGTGAAGACTATGTGGGTTATTGTTTTTATTTTTCTCTCAGTTAGTTTTAATCTTGGTCAGGCAGTTTGAGTAATTTATGCGGCCTACCGAATGTCCTTTCTTTGGTATTGTTCGTCGAATCGTTGAGCTCCTTAAGTTCTGAGTTGAGCTGCACGATTACTGACAAATGCGTGTATTGAATGGATAGGTCCAATCAATCCGTGTGGTTCTTTCCTTAAAAGACCATTTCAGACACCAATCTACATGGTCTTCACATGATCTGACCAAGATTATGTCTAGACTTTAAAAGAGACTGTGACCTCTGAGTTTGTTTCGGCTTTTCTTCTCAGAGTAGTCAGATAGGAAACGCCGCTTTAATCTAGTTTATTTTTTATTTGGTTGAAGTGTAAAAGTGTTTGTAGGTACAAACCTCCTTACAGAAATAAAATCATTTATCATTTTATTATTTAACAATGGTGAAATGGTGATGTTCTTCAGAAAGGCATAGTACTCGTAACCAGCGTGCGTGTATGACCAGATGTATGAACGTAAGCGAAGCAAAAGAAGTATCTAAGGATCGTAGCAGGTGGCGTTCTGTAGTTTCCTTCAATTCAATTATTATTTCGGAAAACATCCATATTGTATTAGTATTAGAACTTAGAAACATATTTCATTTCATTACAAATCAAATAAAAAATAATCATAACAAATATTTAAATGGGTAATTAAATAAACATTAAGCAGTAAAATGTCTGAACGGGCAATCGCGTACGATGTTCTATGGAAAAAACTGGAGGACATTAATTTACCACATGAACTTGTAAGAGTTTTTAAATATTGGTATACGCACCAGATTAACAGCGTAAGATGGGCGGGAGCTATGTCTGAGCCATATAGGTTGGAGTGTGGCGTGAGGCAAGGCGGATTGACCTCCCCAACCCTTTTCAACCTCTACATGGACGCACTGATCGTTGCGCTCAGCAGTGCCCGTGTCGGCTGCCATGTTGATGATGTTTGCGTCAATAACCTTAGTTATGCTGACGACATGGTGCTGCTGAGCGCTTCGGTCTGTGGCTTGAGGAAGCTAATGCAAATCTGTGAGGAGTACGTGAGTGGGCATGGCCTTAAATATAATGTAACCAAAAGCCAGTGCATGGTCTTTGAGACGAGTAGTGCTAAATGCCCGCAAAGTATACCACCAGTTTTTCTCAATGGTGTTCCCCTAAACTGGGTGAAACAATTTAAATACTTAGGGCATGTGGTCACAGCTGGCCTCAGGGATCATGCTGACATCGAACGGGAGCGGAGGGCCTTGTCAAAAAGAGCGAATATGTCGGCACGCAGGTTTGCACGCTGTTCTGATCAAGTCAAGATCACATTGTTTAAAGCATACTGCACTTCTTTGTACACGTGTAGCCTGTGGGCTAGCTATACACAGGCGAGTTACAGTGCCCTCCGCGTCCAGTACAATAACGCGTTCAGGGCGGTATTGGGGCTGCCCTGCTTCTGCAGTGCCTCGAGCATGTTTGCTGAAGCGCACACCGACTGTTTCCACACCACAATGCGCAAGCGGTGCGCGTCCTTGGTGCGCAGGGTGCGGGTCAGATCCAATGCTGTCCTAGAGATGATTGCTGGACGTTTGGACTGCCCTTATATTGGGAAGTGTTGTAGTAGGCATATAGCCAGGTCGTGATATTTGATGTTTTAAAAATTTCTTATTATTTTTACCCAAAATTTGCCCTAAACTTTTATTTTTATGTGTATTTTATATTATTAATTTCCCATTAATTTTATTTTATTTTTTGACATTGTATTTATAATTTGATGACATTCTATTTATTTTTATATTGTGATTTGTATTGTGTAACCTGAAATAAATGGATTTTGATTTTTTTTTTGATTTTGAATTACGTGTGGGCAGTAAACAAATCAGATTGAGTCGGTATGATATCTTACTTGGGAGTAACGCTCACGCCCGCTACTGCGGCACCGCTCGCTTCGCTCGCTCAGCTCGCACGCGGTTGGTTACAGTTCTATCCTAACCCACCAGCTCGGGGTGCCTTGGGTTATTTACTGCGACCAATTCGGCTCGCGCGTGATTTGTCACAGTTCCCACCTAACCTATTAACTGCCTAACTATTTACCTAACTACCCATTTAAACATTTCTACTGGCCATTCATTTATTTCATTACTTGAGTATTTTTTGTACTATCGGTACAAATTGTAGGATGAAATAACCGACTATTTTTTTTCAACTGCTCATAATAACCTCCATAATGTAAAAAATATTACCCGTTTGGAACTATGCCCTATGAACTATAAACTTAATATCACGCCTGTATTCTAGTCATTTTGACGTTAAAAAAGTGCTGATTCTCAGCCTAACTTAAATAAGTGGCTTTTGATTTTGATTTCCTGAAGATATCCCTTCAGGAAATCAAAATCAAAAGCCACTTATTTAAGTTAGGCTGAGAATCACTTTAAACAGTAGGTAGATCCTACATTTTGCCAGTATTATCATTAGTCCCATGTAAAAGGGGGTGAGCCCCAACCCAAAATCACAATTTCGGGCTGCTACATAGAATTTCCAAAGTACACGAGCGGCACGCGCCGACGCTAGAGCTGCAGCTGCCTCTATTGCTGTCTTATGTTGAAAGTGATACGATTACTTAAAAATGATTTATACTATATATTTTAATTGGCAAATCAAATGACCCATAATTAATCTATATCGTACTTGACTTTGTGACGGCGCTTTGAAACGTCTCGTTACTAATTGAAAAGCCACTTCAACCACAACTGATTGAGGGCCTAAACTTAATTCAGGTTCCTACTTCCCGTTAGAATTAAAAAATAAAAACCTTAACTTTTAGTTAGAAAATGGTGAATTGGATACTAATTAATATACTGCAACGTAAACGAAGCAGTATTAATTAGTACCTATATAAAGTAAATGAAAGATAACATCACTAGAGTGATCTACTTTATTGATTGATTGCGATAATATAATTTGGGGTGAATAATAGTATAATTTGGAGACCACCTAGTTATGATTTGAGTTTTAAACATTTACATAGTTTTTATTTTTGGTAGAATGACATTTCAAAAACACAATTCTGTAATTTTAGGATTGAAAACGTCTTTCGGTCAGACACTAAAATCAATTAAAGTAACAACGACCAGACTGGCCATGATATGAATCTTCACCCTCGACAGTATCAGTCTTTGATTGAACATACACTAACCCAATGAAAAGGAGCCTGGAAGACTAGAAATTTCATCTGGGAGTTGCCCTTTGTTAAATCTGATGGTACAACGATCGATAACAAAGGGGGCAAATGTATCGTTTTCAATTTGGCCAATGAATTACAAAACTGATTGAATACAATATGTTCTAAAATGAAAAACATCACAAATAGTGCCACCCCGTTTGAAGTTTTATTTAATGTTTTTTGGTGGTAGGTGGTCTACATGATGACAAAATAATGGTGACTGTGTCTAG
The DNA here is from genome assembly GCA_905333075.3 of Atethmia centrago. Classification (NCBI taxonomy): domain Eukaryota; kingdom Metazoa; phylum Arthropoda; class Insecta; order Lepidoptera; family Noctuidae; genus Atethmia; species Atethmia centrago. The sequence goes on along the minus strand of HG995374.1, from coordinate 18,567,105 downwards.
TGAACAGATGTTCACTAGGTGACCAACCGTTATTTTGTGTTACCAGATGGTAACAGCTGATATTAGTGTCTGTGACCACAACAACACTTCTTCTTCTCAGCGTCATCATCTGCCTAGCCTTTTCCCAACTACGTTGGGGTCAGCTTCCAGTCTAAACGGATGCAGCTGAATACCAGTATTTTACATGGAGTGACTGCTTATCTGACCTCCACAACCCAGTTACTGGGTAATACGATAACCCTTGGTAAGACAGGTTGTCAGACTTTCGGGCTTCTGACGACCCGTAACGACTATCAAAGATCCACGAATGAGAGCCGGGACCAACGGCTTAACGTGCTTTTCGAGGCACGGAGGGGTCTTGGTATGTAAAGATGGTCACCCATCCACGGACCAACCGCGGCAAGCGTAGCTTAACCTGATCGATTGACCCGTGCGGCTGTTATTACTTAGCCACAAGACTTCTTCTTCTTAGCGTGTCGATGGTAATCTAAATGGGTTCTGCCCCATTCGGCTCGGTGCGTAGTCTCGATTAACATCGAAGGGTTCTCCGAAGAGAAATTTGAAATTCTTTCTGATGTCTACCGCAAAACTCACTGCGAAATTCTTTGCGTCCAAGAGACCCATCGAAATTAACCCAAAGCTGGCCACACATTCCTGGACTTACACTTATCACCGAGATCTGTCATCCCAAATACAACAACACTGTTTGATGACAGAAATAGGCGTGGTGGTAAGTAATATGTATTGCTGAAAAAGCTCTACTACTTAACATGGCAATACTCCAACTTTGAACATACCTATAGAAAAGATTAAAGATTTCTCATTTGCCATTCCCAACAATTGTCGCGACAACTGTTTAATTTCCATATCAAGTCAGAAGTCATATGGCACTGCTACAATGTGTATACTTAGTTATTGATGTCAACACAATACCAGTGAGTTGTTCTATTTGGTTTGTTTTTCGTGCTAGGAGTACAATACTCTTTTCAATTACTACGATTGTATCTCTCTGACATTGTTATCGCCTAACAAAAAGTTGCCTGCAAAGTTGTGTTGTTCGTAGTTAGATAGAGTTTGTTTACATTTGCTTTCGTACCGAAACAATATTATTATGAAAGTATACAATCACTAATGAAAACGTTGATTACTTTAATTTGAACTATGGCGTACCTACCTAGGTAAAATATCAAATGGTTCTTAATGTACGGTACGACAACCAGTCAAAAAACATCCTTTATTATTATGCTTCTTAAGAACACAGGTGGCATCTACAGAGTTTACAGTCTCTACTCTCTTTGGTGACGTCATTGAATGAAAAAGAGTGACGTAAAAGGTTTAGGCCAACACAGTATAATCAAGTCGTGGCCTGTTTGCAAGGTATTGATCTGCATGCCAAGCTTTTCATCGCTTTTTACATGCAAATTAGCCAGTTTCACATTTAAAGCACTTGAATAACCCGGCTTCATTGTTTCGCAAGAAAAGGTTTTGATATTTACATACTCGCTGTTCGTTTCATAATTATGGCCAGGAGTAAGATATAATAATAACTGCGTGTAGGTTCACTGAAATATTGTTTGATTTATGGGAATATAATGTAAAAAAACACTAAGTACATTTTACTTTTTTGTTGTAGAAATAAAGATGTCATTAGGAAAAACTAAACACAATCGCTAAGTGATTAATATCGGTAATTCAGCATTATACCGGTGATCATTACAGCTTTAGACAGACCTTAAATAATTTACAGGAGCCAATTTCTTTAAAACTCATGTGTGTTCACTGAAAACTTAAATGTATTCAATCCTAAAATCTCTTGGGAGCAATTAATGGATGTGTCCCACATATCATTTCAATAAAAATATTTGCCTAATGAAAAATACTCTCTATTCATTACGACATGCGCAACTCGCGAGGAATTCATTTCCCGTTGCCCAGGCAACAATCAATTAATGATATATCTCACATTTCTCGCTTCTTGAGTCCACAGCGTAATTTGTATAATTAGTACCAAAAGTGTCGGATAAAACGGATCAGAACACGTACCTGTGGATGGCAATTTGAAGTGTCACTTACAGATTAAGTGCTTTTATTTGATTATTTGAATACTAAAAACCGCAACTGTAATTTTAAATCACCATTAATATGTTTTTCTTTTGATAATTAATGTTAATTGTATATAACCTCAATTTACATGGATAATTTTTCAATTTAAATTTAATAATGAACCTACCCCCCCATGAGAAGAAGGCTTGAGTTTATGTATGTATGTAATTTAATTATGTTACCTACACAATAATTGTTATAAAAAGTAGTGAGAGAAAATACAGATGAATGTGCTACTATGAATTCCCTTCAGTGAGTAATTGCGTAAGAATTTAACGTGAACAGGGTTGTCTACAGTTTCATCAGATTGGAACCTTGGGGTTTTTTTTTGGTGATACTTTTGGAACAGACTATAGGTTATGTTGACGGCAGACGAGTTGTTAGCGCTGAGATGCAGTCAACTAAGAATGTCAATGCCTGGTGAGAAATAGAATAAGGAAAACTTACCTACTTAATATAGGTGAAGGTAAACGTGTAACCACACAATGTCAAGGTCACATTAATAAACGTAACACAATTCTTCAATGTAGGGAAGTATGAAGTCACTAGCACATCACCATTTATGAAAATTAAATGTCTTTTCACTTGACTGCACTATTTTTTTTTCGGATGGCAGCTTATTAATAAACAAATGAATAACTTTATGAGGAAAACAATTTCAAGTTTATGAAACTTCTTCAATAATAGACCAACTTCGTCTTAACGGTCTCCATTATCACCAAATAGTTTGTAAGAGAACTAAACATTTGTATTAACTCAATCGGAAAACGGAGAATGAATGAAAAATCTATCACATGATATATACCACATGGTATACTTGACCTCGTCTTTGGTTTACCACCCTAAGGATGAATGTCACTTGTATGTCATAAAACTTCAAGATCTATTTTTACTTTAAGACCAATGAGACGGTCAGAGAGTTTTAACGTTAGTGAAGTTTCATTTTACTGTGAGTTTTTGTCAAAAGTGGTAGAGTAATAACGAGGTCAACTATACTGTTAGTAACCACGGGCGTAGAATTAAACTGAAATATTCACAATTTTCCAGCAGACACAACACTCGTATGTCACTAACAAATATTGACTGGCGCGATAATTTAAGTACCAAACATTACAACATGGAGAAATTAACATATACGTGTGAGTAGGAAGTTTCATAAATAAATTCATAATAAACCGCTTGGAGAGTTGCTTTGGCATATTCCATCTCTTTTCAGCAAGTATGTGAAGAGTGAGATATACCAAATATTCCAGGTTCCAGGTGATTATTCTTAGATTACGAATTCACATGGACTCTCTAAAACCAAAGTACGTAACTACATCCCTCCACCTATATTGTTCAGTTTTGTGCTATCTAAAATACCTCTGATGTAGGGATACGTGAAGGTATATAGCATCATTATCCCACCCTTACCCCAATGCTTTGGGGTCAGCGCAGTATGTAAACCATTTTCTTCCATGTATCTAAAGAAAAATATATTATTTCCTGACTTCCATGCACCTTTTCGTAAGTCGGTCTTTAATGTTTGCAATCCAAGTTCATACCACGGTATACTTATATGGTTATATGGTATGGTGGTTCTTTTACTATAGCAGTACTAAACATTTTTTGTTCCATGGTCGCCATGGCAACTGGTTGCAATGCTACTAATAACGACAGTTTATGTATTTAAGATCACGTAAAAAGAAAGTAATATACCAAGCATTATACTGGGCGATGGCCGTTTTCCGTGGATATGAGGCAACCCCAACTTGTTGTTTTTTTGTGTTTGTGTTCCTTCTTTGCGTCATGTTTACCGCAAATAATAGTATTTTCTTTCTTTCTTTGTTTCTAGAGAGAGCTTATTATAGAGCATATTTCGATACCATCATCAAGTGACATCACTTTTATGGGATTCTGTTCAATACCACTAATATGATTGGAGTTTACAGGCAGTCCATACAACTACTTAATTATCAGCTTAATCCATTAATGATTTACCCACTTTAATTAGACACAACCAAGCAAATTGTCTTACGACGACGAGAAAGAGGAAATAGATTTGTTGTTGTGGTAGGGTAAACAATTTTAAACATTTGTAATTTCAAGGAAAACTTTTGATCGTTTTCCTTCAACAATAATGTATTTTAGTAAGTATTGTTGATGTTATTAATGATATAACGTTAATTTGCCAGTTTGAAGCGTTGGAGTTCTCGAGAAATGATGTCGATATCAAGCTCTAATACGAACACCATTAACAGAGTAAATAAATCAAGAAATTTGCCAAAATTCAGAGTTGCATTCTACGAGCTACTTAGTTGTAAAAAGGAAGACAAGATGTAACAGAAAACGCTTTACAGCAAAAATAAACAAAAATATATAAGGAGAAATCATGGCAAAACTGTGGACTGCTTGAAAATATTAAATAGTGTAGACATTGTAAACAATCAATTGGACACGATTCACTTTCAACACAGCCTAATACTACAAGCAATTTAAAAAATTCCGCAACGTAAAACATTTAGGAAAATAAAAAAAAAAACAATAAAATTTATTAAAAAGAAACACAACACAACTAAACGTTCACATGAAGTCCAAAACTTACGAAAATTCAGGATGGGATGTGGTCCTCTAGTATTTGTGACTTATTGTACGTTGCTAACTACAATCAACGTAGAGTATGTCACCACTTTATCAAAACCAACACTACAACACAACTGACATTCACGTTAATATTGACACTTACGAAAATTCAAGCTGGGATGTGGTCCCTGCTCGGAGCATGCGCGTCTCCCGCGCGCACTGAGCAATACTTCCCTGCGCGGGCGTTCGATCTCGCCGCGATCCACGCTCGGCCCAGCCTCGAGCGCGCATGCGCCACCGCCCTCCTCCCTACCTTCTTCTACCACGCACGCAGACATCACTATTTTTGTTCACTAGAGATGTCCACAACACCTCACTGTTTTTTAACCACCGACTTCCAAGAGAATAATTGCGAGGCTTTATAGGTTAATCTATCACCATATAGTACAATTTCCTCAGTCGCTTTTTATGTTACCCAGGTACGTCACCGCACTGCACGTTAATATTCTACACTCAAATAACTAAAATGATCCGTGCCATCGACACTATAGAACAAGAAGAATTACGAAAGAGGTTGTATTCAGTTACGTTAGCTAAACTTCACTGCCACATTTCAAAATCTACACACTTAAAATCACTGTAGTTTTTCAAAGTTTTTGTATTTCTCTCATTCTAATTATGTTCTGTAATTGCGTCTGTGATGAAAATCTGAAACAAAAAACGTCATTATAAAGATAATGCTGATTACGTTAATGTGAAACTATCTACACAAAAAAATATATATATATTACTAAATAATGCAGTCGTTAATAATAACTACGACAATATGACGTACCTCCTTTCATAATAAATCATTATTTGCATAAAATTGAGTTCGCAATTAGGATGATGTTCGTGAGAATAGAATAGAATAATAGAACACTCTTTATTTTTTTTTTCTGGTTGTTATTTATTTACATAATCAAATTACAATATGGTTATTAGCATTAACTAAATTAAATTTAAACTAAGTTAAACCTAAAAAGGCCCTCGAGGCATTGTTCCGAGGATGATGGCGGCATTTCCTCGCTGAAATGCAATGCTGATGCGTTGTGTGAGAAAGCCGCCAGCTTTTCGGTTACCAGTAACATCAACTAGACGTCCCGCGATTACCGCAAATAATTTATGCGCACTGAGACCCCACATACCGAGGGTCTCGACGCCAAAGGGCACAAAATTGTACTCTCTGCCAAGGCCTCTATATTTAATAATTATCAAATTTTTGGCATTTTCTGCCGCTGCATACGCTTTAGAAGTAGTCCGTTGGAAGTGGGATGGTGCCAGTGTGTCTACACAGGTAGCGTCCCACACAAGCATCCGTCCCAAACTCCACGGAACCAAAGACACATCATCAGGTCTTTTGCCATCATCGCTGACAATGCCAGTCGGCTCAAGAAGGGCAGACACATTGATGCTGGCAAGAGACCGGCGGATTATGTCAATAAGTGTCGCATGTCTTGAAAAGCGGCCTGCACTTTTTTGACAACAAAGTCCATGGTGACACAGTCGGTCCTCGTCCGTGCCACAAGGGCGTGTGTGTGGAGTGCATACCGTGACCCCAAGCCGCAGACCAGTCACCAGACGAAGCGAGGTCAGATCTAGGAAGGTACCGGTGTATGGAGCAGGATGAGCATGTAGCCAATAACCGGCCTCTCTGGCTCCGACCGCCAAAAGTCTTGCGCGATCCGGACCTGAACTGCGGCTCAGAATCGATTTGTATGTTAAATCGCAATAATAATCGTCCCAGCTCCTTTGCGTTGGTAAAAATAAAATACATAAGTAAATAGGTAACCGTTTCCCATATTTAAACTCGAAACTATCTTATGACTGTTTCGTTGGTCTAGTGGTCGCAAGCGCTACTGCTGAGCATGAAGTCCTGAGTTCGATTCCCGGGGCATGCAGTGTTATTGGGGTTTTCCATATGGAATTTGTCAGTAGCAGCCAGGAGTCTGAATTTGTGCCCAGTTAATGGGCTCACACCCAATTACATCGGACTTAAACAGAACTGTATTATGAATATGTCATGCTCACTCAGACATCATTTTTTTTTAGGTTGGGAAATCATCAAATAACTTCTCCCGCTCTGGGCGGAGCTCCCGAGGGTGTGTCAGACTCTTACTGACTAAAACCCACCAGTATTCGAAGGAATACGGGTGGGTACCGAGGCCCCCGCAACACAGGCAACAGGAAGCTGTTGCCTGTGTTGCGGGGGCCTCGGTGACCCATAAGTACCTTCCCGCGACCCCGGCAGGCATCGGACCTAGTGGAACCCTACCTTTGTGTGCGTGGAATACAACGCGCCATTGACCCGGGCCTGGTCCTTACCGGACGGTGAGCTACCCATTGCTCACCGTCCGCAAGCCCGCGCCTACGGTGGCCGGAAATCCGCCCGGGATTCCCGACACCCAGGGCGTCTCCTGCGGCGGCTAGGGGCGAGAGGGCGCCAAATTTGCCTTTCCCACAACTGTCCCGCCTCCTCCTTCGCGAGCATTACTGCTTCGCAGAAGGAGGTGACGGCTGCCTATGCCCTCTCGCTCCGTACCATAGCCTGAACCAGGGCCGGACGCGAGAGATCTCTGCCACCGATCGCCTCCACGAGGACACGGCGGTGCTCTGCCCAAGCCGGGCAGACCTCCACCGTATGCTCCACCGTGTCCTCCGGGCGATCCACACAGTGGTGACACCCGGGTGTTTCCTCCCGCCTTATCCGACACAGGAACCTCCCGAAGCTGCCGTGTCCGGTGAGGACCTGCGTCAGGCGGAAGGTGAGGACGCAGTGGCGCCTCTCTAGCCAAGGCCTCAAAGAGGGGACTTATCGCCGCAATTGTGGTGTGCCCAGCACTGGGTTGTGACAACCGAAGTCAGTTGGGAGTTTTTTTAAAAAAAAAAACTGGTCATCTCTTTGCTGCCTTCGGCTTATTTTTAATTATTTTATTTTGAATTTTTTTTTTTGTTTGTTTATTTTGCTACAACATGGACGTGTTTTTTTTTACATCGTCATCACATTTAGATACAAATTCAACATGATTTATACTAATCTTTATGTATCAATATAATTTAAAAGAGTGTCTATGGAGTTTCTTGCCTGTACTTCTCCATAGGTACCTACTACGCTTTGGAATGGGCAACTAGCTTCATATTTCTAACTGACGGACTCCTTGACAATTCAAAAGTGCCCGTAAATGGTTTAAAGGAAATACATGCTTTTAGTTTGAGTTTGACTGGCGAAATATGGTTGTGCTACAGGTACACCTCTGCTTAATCCTTCGGGGAATACAGGCTATGTTATGTTCTGTTATCCTAATCCTAACTTCCTAAGTAATATTATATTATAAATGCGAAAGTGAGTTTGTTTGATTGTTTGTTTGTTACGCATTCACGCTAAACGGCTGAACGGATTTGGATGAAGTTTGGCATATGGGTAGACCATGATCTAGGTTAGGACATAGGTTACTTTTTATCTCGATATTCCAACGGGATCGAAAGTTACGCGGGTGAAACCGCGGGGCGCAGCTAGTCTTATGATAAAATTAGAATTCAACTCAAAAACGGTACATAAATAAAACTTACGTGGCTTTTGTCGTAACTTAATTCCCTGTTTTATTAATAACGGGGTTGCCTATTAATTGTTCGTCGCTTGTAATCATCCACTGAGCTATAAACAATCTCCCAAACTTTTAACTCAACCCTTCTGTGAATATTTCCTGCTGTCATTAACTTCGTTCTTAAACCCAAAACAACTCCTAATTCTCTGACAAAGTTAATAGAAAAGTTGTGAAGCCTGCGGTCAAACATTGGCTGAGGTAAACAAAATATTTTGATATTCTACTCAAACAAACCCGGCCAATATGCTTATGTTTCCACACCTTGTCGTAGGTATCCATCGATCGGTTTAACCTCTGACACAAACTTCATTAGAGCTCGTGCATACAGGCGCGACACGGCGGCGCGACGCGACTCCGGTGGAACAATTTATATGAGAACTTCACGGAAATTGCTCTACCGGTGTCGCGGAGCGCCTGTCAGCACGTGCCCTTACTTTAATAGAATTTACACCTGGGGCAGACACCATAAATTTATGAAATAAAGGCCTATATCTCTACCTGCCTATAAGGCATTTTGAAATCGAACGCCATGATTTTTTCGTGGAACAATCAGGCTTTATATAGGTGTAGGCGGGTGGGTGCATTGCATTTGGTCGTATATTTTTCCACTTTTCACTTTAGACCGTGAGTGAGACTTCAAACGTCACGACCATGTAAATCGGTATCATGGTACAGCGAAAGCAAATATTTTCGAGCTTGTTTTTCTTTGCAAAGTACACAAAAAAGATTTAATCGAATGCCAGTCATCGCTGTGAACTCGACATATCCATGGCATTTGCTATGATTACCAGATGTGGGAAAAATAAATTGAAATACATCGTCCAAAGATTGAAAAACCAGTCAAGTGTGAGTCGGACTTGCGCACTAAGGGTTCCGTACCACAAAAACATTCAACTGACTACCGATTACTTAAGGCTAAAAATATACACAGCTCTGTGACAGACTGACGGGCAGACAGACTGATTGTCAGACAGACAAACGGCTTAGGCTTAGGCGCCAAATCCATGGGCGAGAAAATCACGGCGATAAACTCGCCATGCCATCACCTCGACCTCGACCTCGACTCATGGTACTAGAAGGAGCAGTGGGGTTTTAGTCGGTAGGAGTCCGACATAACCCTCCGTCCTTCCCAGACGGAGAGTTCGTATCAATGAGCATTTCCCAGAAAAAAATGAAAGGTAGGTACAAAACCTTAAAATGGATCTTCCGCTTTACCAATACTTATTATTTTAACAAAAGTTGACAAGTCGACGCCCATGCCCTTTATTCAATAACATACTTAAAACTAACTAGTAAAAGTTCATCATTAATTCACCAGTATGATTTTTATTATATAAGCATATTCTTATGCATGGACATTATGGCATCCAACTGTGGGGCTGTACTAAACCGACCAACATCAAAATTATTCAAACATTCCATAATAAGGTACTCTGGAACACTGTTAATGCGCCCCGGTATATAAGAAATGACGACCTCTATCGTGACCTAAAAATGGAACCCGTCACCAACATAATCCAAAAAATTGCTGAGGTCCATGAACACCGACTCCACCAACATGTGAACATCGAGGCAATTCAGCTGTTAGGCCAAACAAATATAGTGCGAAGACTAAAACGAATAAAACGAGTTAGTGTAGTATAAAAAGTAAAGACATAATAGTGACAATGACAATCCAATTATTATATACCTTAATCTCTAGTTTAAGGCCTTATTTTGTAAATATTTATGTAAATCAATTAGTTCAATAAACAATTTCAATTTCAATTGAACAAAAAATAACTTACACACATTGAACACATGAACAAAGTGATATATTATTATATCAGACTCTAAGAAAGTGGAACGGACAAACATTGTGTTGTTTGTAATTTTGTGTAAAGTACAAACAACACTATTCTAAGTTTTAAAATAATTATTACGTAAAAAAATAGGTTAGATTAAAATTACTTATTAGTCTTATAGGCTTTTTTTTGGGTAGGAATTATCAAATATAACTTCTCCCGTTCTGGGCGGAGCGGGAGGGTGTGTCAGAATTTTACTGACTAAAACCCACCGTCCGCAAGCCCGCGCCTACGGTGGCCGGAAATCTGCCCGGGATTCCCGATGCTCAGGGCGTCTCCTGCGGCGGCTAGGGGCTAGAGGGCGCGAAATTTGCCTTTCCTTCAACCGTCCCGCCTCCTCCTTCGCGAGCATTACTGCTTTGCAGAAGGACCTGATGGCTGCCCATGCTCTCTCGCTCCGTACCATGGCCTGAACAAGGGCCGGAGGCGAGAGATCTCTGCCGCCGATCGCCTCCACGAGGACACTGTGGTGCTCTGCCCAAGCCGGGCAGTCCTCCACCGTATTCTCCACCATGTCCTCCGGGCGATCCACACAGTGGTGACACCCGGGCGTTTCCTCCCGCCTTATCCGACACAGGAACCTTCCGAAGCTACCGTGTCCGGTGAGAACCTGCGTCAGGTGGAAGGTGAGGACGCTGTGGCGCTTCTCTAGCCACTCCTCAAAGAGGGGACTTATCGCCGCAATTGTGGCGTGCCCAGCACTGGGTTGCGACATTCGCACTCTCCATGTTGCCATGAGATCCCGCCGGAGCTCCATCCGCTGGGCTGCGATTTCTCGCGGCGGAGTTACGTCCCGGCGTTTCGCCTCCTCGCGCCACTCCCATACGTGTGCGAGGACTTTGCCTCCAGATCCCATGGCGGCAATCCGGCTAGGAGGCTCGCTACCTCACCGGAGACCGTGCGGTATCCCCGAATCAGCCGGATGGCCATGACCCTTTAGGCCGCGCTCAACCGGTGGGCTGGCCGCAGCACCAGGGAACGCGCCCACACAGGAGCCCCGTAAAGGGCCATGGACCGCACACCCCTGCGTAGAGCCTCCGATTTGGACCCCCTAGATTGGGCAGGAGCCGCTTCAAGACAGCCCCTGCCCGCTTCAGTTTGGGAGCCAAACGTCGGAAATACTCCACGAAGTTCCACCGGCTGTCGAGGACGAGTCCCATGTACTTCATCGTCGACTCGACGCTGATGGAAACCCCTCCTACCGTTATTTGGGATCCCAACGGTGGCGCGATCCGAGGACCATGAAAACACATGGCCTCGGACTTGTGCAGGGCCACCTCGAGTCCCAATTGCCGGATCCTTTCGACGATTGTTGCCCCACCCCGCGTGCCACCACTTCGGCCGCCGCCTGGTGCGACCTCCCTTGCGCCAGGACCAACGTGTCGTCAGCATAGCACACTACGCTGACGCCGCTAGGGAGTTCGGCGCGCAGCACCCAGTCGTATCCGATGTCCCACAGATGCGGCCCCAGGACCGATCCCTGTGGGACACCGCACGACATCTCTTGCCGGTTCCACACTCCCTGGTGACCGAGGTAGATGACGGAGTCTTATAGGCTAGATTGTCATTAATTATTAAGAACCTGGTTCTTTTTAATAAAGGATAAAAAAAATAAAACCAGTATGAATAAATAAACGTTGCCTATTAACGCAAAGCAGTCTTGTCACCACTAATTGATTTTGATGAAAATACTTCAACCCCTGTAAAATTACAAGAGACATAGCGTTATAGTAATTGATATAAACGACTTATGTGGGAAGCTCAAAAGGTTAGTTCAAATTAACAATTAAACATGATATTATTTAGTAGTTGAATTGCATATTTAGATTAGCATGACATGAAGCTATTATTCACCAGATCTATAGACGTAAACGAAGCAAAAGGAGTATGTAAGGATCGTACCAGGTGGTGTTCTGTAGTTTCTGCCACCCCCATAGGAAAAGGCGTGAGTTTATGTATATTTATGTAAATATGAAGCTATTAACTTACAACAAACCTAGGTTTAATAATACAGATGTAAGAACAACAGCCAGCGAACGTGAGAACCGTGATTCCATTACTAGGCTATTTTTATTTTCAGTCAGAAACTTTTCAAATCCGGAGTTAACACTTTCAGTACCGCTAATACGTCACGCGTGTTTTTAAATTTCGGTGTTGGGTGCCGCTAACCCACGCGGCGTATCTGTCGCATATTTAATGGGGGTGGCAATGAAAGTGTTAATAGCGCAAGTGAGGTCAACATAAGGTCTCCTGCAGGCTTAGCATGACGCTTTCTATTTCTACACCTGTAGAATAGAAATCGCTTGTCTGCATTTCTAGGTAGAAAACTGTCAACTGTCTACACGGTAACGTCATTTGTATCTACTCTTCAGTCGACAAAACGCTTCTCTACGGTTCTCGAGCTAAGCATGCTGTAGTTTCTGTAACTATCATTAGTTGATTCGATATTTAAACCATTCTTGAAAATAAATAATTGCGCATCACTATGACTTTACTACACTTCGTAACCTTTAACTAATCAGGCTAAATTAGGCTCTGAGGCTAGCCGACTTGACATTGGTGCTGCTTAAAGTTTTACTAAACCCTCAGGGGATAAAAATAAACCAGGGGTCCACCGCCAACCTTTACTAATTTATTTTTAAACCTCTCCATTGAAGACTACACAAAAAGTTCTGGAGGCTTGAAAACAAATTGTTAAAATAAGATATTTATTCATTTCAGGCTAATCAATTGGGGTGTCACACTCTTTCAAAAAAAGCAGGCATGTGACTAATCAGTGGGATTATGCTCCATGAGGTTATCAGTCAAATAAACTAAATAGGTACCTACATGTTACAATCGTAGTACATACAAATAATAATATATACTAATTAATTTCAACTAAAGTTGATGACTTAGTGCCTACAAAAGAAAGGAAAAACCAACACCTAAATATACAACTCCACAAAGTCTAGGGAACAAGCCAACTACATCAACTTATTTGAGAAAATTCTTTAGAAATTTTAAAAATTGAAACCTTATTTCATAAGCATTTTGGAATAAGGAACGAAACCTCACTTTGGCGCAGCGTACGACCATATCGTTTTTTTTTCTTGTGAATATGATTTTTGCTGCTTTCTTGTAACTTTTGTGACTCTGAAGCGTTATGTGACGTCATCATTTGACGCAGTAAGAAATGCTGAGGGCTGTGGATATGCTTAAAGCAAGGCGCAGTCAACGTGAAACTGCCGAAGCTGTAACACGCAGCCAAGCGTAATCTGCCGATTATGGGAGCATTACAGGGTTACAGGAAATGTTGCTAAATGTCACGGAGGAAAATTCAGAAGACTCAGAGACAAGAACGCTTTCTGTAAAATGCTGCGAGAAGGCACCCTCAAACTACGTTTCACCAGCTGGTAGGAAGACTCCAGTCTCAGCACCAAATGGTCATCAGTGCCCAACCCAAGGATTGTCAAGGAGAAGATTGCACGAAATTATTCTTCACGCTCGCAGACCGCCTAGAGTTCCAGCTCTTCGACGCCAAAATCGAGGGCGTCGATTATTGTCTGCTAACCAAAATTTGCACTGAACCGACACTCAGTGAGCTCGTGTTCTTTTTTTGATGATTCGCGCTCTGGAAACCGTCCCGATTCAAAGAGAGTGCGTGTTTTGCGAGTTTCTGGTCGCCAGAGTCGACCCCAGAATCCTCAGGAAGTTCATCCATACCAGTGCTGAACGATTATGGTGTTGGCTGGAATTCGCCTGGATGGAAGAACGGACCTCGTTTTGATACGAGGCAATTTAAATGCGGAACAATACTGTGACGAGATTGTGCAACCTATGGTCATCCCTCGCCGACAGCAGTATGGCCCATATTTCACATTTATGCAAGATAATGCGCGTGCTCACACAGACAGGGTGATGAATGAGCTCTGCGAGAACAATATTAGTGTGGCCTGCTCAGTCCGCTGATCTCAATCTCATAGAGCAAGCGTGGGATTTGTTCGAGAGAAAAGCGTTCAGTGACTTTCCCCAAAATTTGAACACGGAAGAAGAGCGTTTGGTACATATTTCCAGATTATGGAGCGATATTCTACAGGTGACAATGGACAACCAACAGGTGACAATGGATACTTAGAATGCCGCGCCGATGTAGAGCCGTCGCTAATGCCTTGGAAGGTGCAACGGATTATTAAAAAGTTGGTAGGAATGTATTTTTCTATTTAATTATATCTGGGCGTTAGTTTTTCTTTATCCAAAATATGTCGTTTTTGGTACGTACAATATTTGATTTTCTGATATTTTTTCACTAACAAGCCTTTTATTTAATCAAAAATTTAATATCTGTATTAAATTACTTTTCTATTGATACAAAATCTATTACATAAACAGTAAAATAATAATAGTTACAGTCAAACCTGGGTAAGTGAGAAAAAATATTACAGTCAAACCAGAGTGAGTAAGAACTGGGTAAGCGAGAAACCTCTATAAATGTGAGTGATTGCCAGGTCCTGTCATTTTAACTGTCTAAAACTTCTATAAGTGAGAAACGGATATCTCTAAAAGAGAAAGTCGTTTTTCACTCGTGGACCTCTATATCTAAGACTACTACTTACCTGTACCTCTACAAGCGACAGTCGAACGTATAATTGAGACTGCTATTTGCCTATACCTCTACAAATGACAGTCGAGCGAATTTAACATCTCTCGTGGACCTCTATAACTGAGACTGCTACTTGCCTGTACCTCTATAAGCGACAGTCGAGCGTATTTAACATCTCTCGTGGTCCTCTATAACTGAGACTGCTACTTGCCCGTACCTCTACAAACGACAATCAAGCGTATTTAACATCCGCAGGAGACGCCCTGGGCGTCGGGAATCCCGGGCGGATTTCCGGCCACCGTAGGCGCGGCCTTGCGGACAGTGAGCAGTGGTTAGCTCACCGTCTGGTAAGGACCAGGCCCGGGTCGACGGCGCGTCGTATTCCACGCGCACCTCAAAGAGATGTCGTCAGCACAAAAGTAGGGGTCCACTAGGGCCGATGCCTGCCGGGGTCGCGGGAAGGTACTTATGGGTCACCAAAGCCTCTGGCAACACATGCAACAGGAAGGAATATGGGTGGGTTTTAGTCAGTAAGAGTCTGGCACACCCTCCCGCCCGCTCCGCCCAGAGCGGGAGAAGTCATTTGATGATTTACCACCCAAAAAAAAAAAAAAAATCGTATTTAACATCTCTCTTGGACCTCTATAACTGTGACTGCTATTTGTCTATACCTCTACAAATGACAATCGAGCGTATTTTACATCTCTCGTGGATGTCTATAACTGAGACTACTATACCTCGTCAAACGACAGTTGAACATATTTAACATCTCTCGTAGACCTCTATAACTGAGACTGCTACATGACTGTATCTCTATAATTGACAGTCGAGCGTATTTAACATCTCTCGTGGACGTCTATAACTGAGACTGCTACTTGCCTGTACATCTATAAGCGACAGTCGAGCGTATTTAACATCTCTCGTGGACGTCTATAACTGAGACTGCTACTTGTCTGTACCTCTATAAGCGACAGTCAAGCGTATTTAACATCTTTCGTGTACGTATATAACTGATTCTGCTACTAGCCTGTATCTCTATAAGTGACAGTTGAGCGTATTTAACATCTCTCGTGGACGTCTATAACCGAGACTGCTACTTGCCTGCACCTCTATAAGCGACAGTCGAGCGTATTTAATATATCTTGTGTACCTCTATAACTGATACTGCTATTTGCCTATAACTCTACAAATGATAGTCAAGCTTATTTAACATCTCTCTTGGACCTCTATAACTGAGACTGCTATACCTCTTCAAACGACAGTCTAAAATATTTAACATCTCTCGTGGACCTCTATAACTGAGACTGCTATTTACCTATACCTGTACAAACGACAATCGAGCGTATTTAATATCTCTCGTGGACGTCTATAACTGAGACTGCTACTTGCCTGTACCTCTATAAGCGACAGTCGAGCGTATTTAACATCTCTCGTGGACCTTTATAACTGAGACTGCTACATGCCTGTACCTCTATAAGTGACAGTCGAGCGTATTTAACATCTCTCGTGGACGTCTATAACTGAGACTGCTACTTGCCTGTACATCTATAAGCGACAGTCGAGCGTATTTAACATCTCTCGTGGACGTCTATTACTGAGACTGCTACTTGCCTGTACATGTATAAGTGACAGTCGAGCGTATTTAACATCTCTCGTGGATGTCTATAACTGAGACTGCTACTTGCCTGTACCTCTATAAGCGACAGTTGAGCGTATTTAACATATCTCGTGGACGTCTATAACTGAGACTGCTACTTGCTTGTACATATATAAGCGACAGTCGAGCGTATTTAATATATCTTGTGTACCTCTATAACTGATACTGCTATTTGCCTATAACTCTACAAATGATAGTCAAGCTTATTTAACATCTCTCTTGGACCTCTATAACTGAGACTGCTATACCTCTTCAAACGACAGTCTAAAATATTTAACATCTCTCGTGGACCTCTATAACTGAGACTGCTATTTACCTATACCTGTACAAACGACAATCGAGCGTATTTAATATCTCTCGTGGACGTCTATAACTGAGACTGCTACTTGCCTGTACCTACCTCTATAAGCGACAGTCGAGCGTATTTAACATCTCTCGTGGACCTCTATAACTGAGACTGCTATTTACCTATACCTGTACAAACGACAATCGAGCGTATTTAATATCTCTCGTGGACGTCTATAACTGAGACTGCTACTTGCCTGTACCTCTATAAGCGACAGTCGAGCGTATTTAACATCTCTCGTGGACCTTTATAACTGAGACTGCTACATGCCTGTATCTCTATAAGTGACAGTCGAGCGTATTTAACATCTCTCGTGGACCTTTATAACTGAGACTGCTACTTGCCTGTACCTACCTCTATAAGCGACAGTCGAGCGTATTTAACATCTCTCGTGGACCTCTATAACTGAGACTGCTATTTACCTATACCTGTACAAACGACAATCGAGCGTATTTAATATCTCTCGTGGACGTCTATAACTGAGACTGCTACTTGCCTGTACCTCTATAAGCGACAGTCGAGCGTATTTAACATCTCTCGTGGACCTTTATAACTGAGACTGCTACATGCCTGTATCTCTATAAGTGACAGTCGAGCGTATTTAACATCTCTCGTGGACGTCTATAACTGAGACTGCTACTTGCCTGTACATCTATAAGCGACAGTCGAGCGTATTTAACATCTCTCGTGGACGTCTATTACTGAGACTGCTACTTGCCTGTACATGTATAAGTGACAGTCGAGCGTATTTAACATCTCTCGTGGATGTCTATAACTGAGACTGCTACTTGCCTGTACCTCTATAAGCGACAGTCGAGCGTATTTAACATATCTCGTGGACGTCTATAACTGAGACTGCTACTTGCTTGTACATATATAAGCGTTGTACTATAGAGTATAAATGTATCTTTATGTCTATAGTGTAAGTATTTTGTATTGTTTATAAGAGTAAAAGTAGTATATAAATTTTGTAGGTTTTATACCCATTGTATGTTAAATATTCGTATGTCGGTTTTAGCGGCGGGTGTCTCCTGACCATAACATTGATTACCAACTTTGGGCCTACCATATCCGGGGAATAAATGTCGTATTTGACAGTCGAGCGTAGTTTAACATCTGCTATTTTTGATTCATTTTTTTTCATTCATTAATTTCAGAACTAATTATCATTCCAAAGAAGAAATGGGGGGCGCTCCACAACTTTTTTGAATACTCGACAGTTGTTAATAAAACAATATTTGATAAAACTTATGGACTGGAAAGACATATACAAAATGTAAAAACAAAAACGCAGAAGAAATTAATGGATAAGTAAATATTAGTGTAAGATTTGTTTTTCTTTTTGTAAGCATCTATGTCAAATTCTAATGAATAATACCAATACAATACATACAATGTTTATCACTACATATTTACTGTGTGTTTTATAAACCTCAAGCCACTCCTGTATCTCTATCAGCTAGAAACTCGTGTTAGTGAGAAACCTCCGTAAGCGAAAAAGAGATCGCGGTCCCTTGAACTCTCATTTATCCAAGTTCGACAGTGCTTTGAATACCCTTGTCTCTAGTCTTTGTTGAGTAGTGTAGTTTAGTGTTTGTGTACTGTGTCTGTATTTTATCAAACCATTCGAATCGATGTTCAAAACAGTACCTACACAACTCAAGGAAATCCAAAGAAATCAAAATCTTTCGTTAACTTCACAAAAACAAGAACAAACAACCTCAAAAAAATACGAAGTCATAATTCAGACGCGCTAAACAAACGATCGCCGAAAAAGGTTTTCTTAACACACAACATTACCTCACCACTACCCACAGCCAAGTAATTCAATGACTATAAGACTTATACCCCAAGATATTATATTTAAAAGCACTTATAGCTTCAAGTAATTGCTTAAAAGGGAACCGATATTCTCTATGTAATTTTCTTCAAAATAATAACTTACTAAGTACCTAGACGTAATTACTGGCAATAATATTATAGGGTTATACATAAATAATACGAAAATGTATGTGATTTGAATAAAAGAAACGTTTTAAAAAAAAAGCTAGCCTCGTTATTTCTTAAAATATTCAGCGCAAACCTAATGAGATATGAAAAGGATCAGAGCCATAAAAAGACTACTTTACAACTGCGATAGTTCACCAAATGTCGAAAAGCGAGTGGGTGAAATGTCGGGCTAAGTTTGTTCAGTCCTCACGTTCTATTATTCGCGACCTATATTTGTAGAGACACGATGTCTTATGGCATAAAGATGAAAATAGCGCGGCGCGGGCGCTCCCGGAAAATAGCTAATAGGGTTAGATGTTGCAGGTAGGACTGCATTGAGGGGTTAACGGTCGTACGGGGCAGCGACCGTCTCGACGCGGTGCGGAATACCGCCACGCTCGCCTTCGTGATCCCAACCCACCACCTACAGTATTCATGACTTTCCACAATTAACTTAATTACTGAAGTGCTTTCACGAAAAGACTTGGAAACTTAATTATATGATTCAATCTGTAAAAGTTTTGAATTTTTTAATTTCCATTCATAAACGACAAAAAATTATAAAGAAAAAGTTGACTGTGTAATCGAAATAACTGAAAATCTGAAAAGCGATCATTGCACGTAATCGTGAAAAAAAAATCAGCATCCTCCATGCATTTCGTTGATTTATGTGAACACAAATTTACTGAACAGCTTTTTTTCACAATTTCAGACAAACAATAATCACGATTTCATGGTTGGTCTCAGCTGCCGGGGTCGCGGGAAAGTCCGAAAGGAATACCATGGCCTATGGCAACACAGGCAACGGAAGGAACACGGTTGATGAGTACCTACACAATGCCCCCTTTCAGTTATTTCAATTACAGCTTGTATACGATACATACATAATCTACGGCATTTTTTTTGTACCAATAAAATAATACATCGGTTATTACCATATTCAATTGTTCATTTTTATTTGGGTCATTGTATTTGGTAGCACTGGTGATTTGGTTCGATATCCGACCCACTTACACGCTACAAACGAACACTTCCTCTATTATTAAATCCGCCCCTTTTTTTAGTTTGGTACCGAAGTACCTATTCTTTTGTGGAAAAAGGAAAATTAAAGGGAGTTTCGGGAAAACTCTTCAAAAACTAGAACTTCAGAGGCTAATATGTGGTTTTTAGTTAAACATTTATGTAGCTAATCTGTTTAGGAAAAACTGCAATCGGATCCAATAAGAAAAAAAATGGAAATATTCACAGAAAAATACATTCAAAATTCAAACTAAAACTTTTTAATTTACGTTCCAAACCGAATGAGTACCTAAGCGTAGTGAATAAATTTCATACAAAATTGGTGCAAAATAAAATAACACAGCTCATCAAAGCACAAATATTCGAAAAAGTTGGAAGTTTGTAACATTTTCAACTGAGAAAATTTTACGAGTCTCTGAAAATCTACTGAGACTAATTCCTACTTCAAAATATTCGCCCGAGAAAATCAAATTACCGCTGACAAATTCAAACAGAACAGACGAAATTCTCACAGCTCGCTGGTCTGAACTAACGTTGTAAAGTATCAATGTCGAATATTCAATAATCGCAGGTTAGGCTACGAAAAATATTGTCAGTGACATACTGACGATATTTATACGATTTTTTTACTTTTTATCTTTACCTCTCTTTCTCTCTTCTTGGCACGAAATATAATAAGAATGGGTATGTCGTGATAATAGTTATGATACAAGTGTACCTACTATGTTGGTCAGTGCACACGAGGTGGTATTATTCGCGCGAGCCGTAGGCGAGCGCAATAAAGGAGCCGAGTGTGTAATAATCAATGCATACGACGTTTTTCAACACACTTGCGAGGAAAAAACAGACTTGTATTGTTATTACTTTCGTAGGCCGCTAGGTATTTGTAGTTTCTAGCTATTTCTAGATTTTGGTAGCAACAGGCTATCATTCGCGGTTCAGGCCTCGGTTAGTATTAACCGGCGGGGTCAAAATAATCTACGTAGTACTTTTTCCTACGTGAAGTCGACATTTTTAATAGAATTTAACCACACAACGAAAACATTAACAAATATTTATAGAAAATGGCGCGCTTTGTTTTGCTTCGCGCCGCGCTAGCGATGCACACGCAGATGTAAATAAAGCACTGGCAAAACCGCTAAGTAGCATATATTAGATAATAAACATAAAATAATCTTTTGATTGCGCAAATTAAGGTTAAGACGCTGACAACACCTACACCGCGGTCACTGTCAAATTGCATAGAAAAGAAAGAGAAGCGCGATGACACAACGCTTGTAATTTATTGCAAAATATGAAGCAATTATCTATTTACTCAAAATTGAGTTGAGTAATCGAATATAAAAAACAACCAAGTTCTGCATTTAAGATATTTTGGATTAGAACTCAAGGTAAGAGGTTAGTTTAACGTTAGTTTTTATCGAAATTTTTATTCAAAACGTGTTTTGGTAACAACCAAGTTCTGGGAAATATGTTCAAAATTAACATATATTTTATCCGCTACCACAAACTACACAGATTTGACAATTTTTTTTTTTAAGAGAAACCTATTTTGGTCAATTGGGTCTTGTCAGCGCCTTAATAGGTATGTATTAAAAAAACATGTAATTTTATGAAATGATGATAATTTTGATGATTTATTTTTCATAAGTAACCTAACATAGTTTATTTAACCACACAAATATTAATTGTTCATAGACAAAAAACTCTTTGCGTAGATTGAAAAAAAATGTAAAGTAAAAACACGAGTGTATAATAAGCTGAATTAAGAACCTAAATGCGTTGCCATGGGTCACTTTACAAGCAAGTGTGTTGAAATAGTTATTTGTGCAACTAGAGAGCAAAGTTGGTTTTTGCTGCGAGTGTTGATTTCGAATCCCAAGGAAGCGAAGGATTATGGAATCCTTCGCTTCCTCGGGATTCAAAATCAACAATCGCTGCACTCGTGATCTAATTATAGAATTAAATCACGAGCGCAGCGAGTGATTCTAGGTTAGACTCCTGAGTGCAGAGAGGGCAAAGACACGAGATGCAAATAACTTTGGTCTCATGTAATACACAGATCTTGTTACGTCAGCAGCGAGAAAATGTTACTTAAAGGTAAAAATATACAAAATGGTCAAAACTGTACCCTTAAAACAAACATTAAAAGTAAAAAATAAATATAATTACATTTAAAACCTTAACAGACGATTTGCAATTTTACGGTTATATGTGTATCCGAACGTTATTGTTTGTTTCTTTTTTGGGCCTAGATATAGAATTAGAAAATCAAACTTCGAATCGACTTGTATCTATCTCTCGCATTTTTGTACCGAAGTGAAAGTGACAGAACAAAGTGAAGTTCAAATGTTTCGATTTTTGTGAGTAAAGTCAAATTATTCATTCACTGGAGTAATCTGAAAAAAAAAAATTATATTTATTGTAATATGATCGTTTAGTTTAATCGATTTATATAAGTGTAAAATAAATGTATAGTAATAAGTGTAAAAATCTAGAAAATATTAGGAAAATATTAGGTTGGGGAAAAAGTCTTTTCGCATTATAGTATGTATGAACTTGTAATAAAATCTCTTTGGGTATACTATTTGTATCTGGCTGGTTTTGGTATCATTGAAAGTTTTAATTTTAAAGAACATAATTCCAAATTCAAATTAGGACAATGTGTGATTTTCATTTGTTTTTCGTACCGTCAAGATGAGTGAATCTAATGAAGAAATTCGATACATTTTAAAATTTTACTACAATAAAGGTAAAAATGTAAAGCAAGCCGCGAAAAAAAATTTGCGATGTTTATGGACCTAGTGCAGTGTCTGTGAGAGTAGCACAAATTTGGTTTAAGTGTTTTCAATCAGGAAATTTAAAGATGCACGTCGCTCTGGTCGCCCTATAACGGATAAAAAGGATTCCATTTTTGAAAAAGTGGAGCAAGATATATCAGTAGTAACGACGTAGCTGAAGAACTGGAAATTGACCACAAAACAGTTTTGGCGCATTTGAAAAAAACTGGGTACACGAAAAAGCTCGATATTTAGGTACCTCACGAGCTCACTGAAAGAAACCTAATGAACCGTGTACTCATTTGTGATTCTTTATTACGACGTAATGAAACCGAACCAATGATAACTGGTGATGAAAAATGGATTACGTACGACAAGAACGTGCAAGATAGGTTGTGGTCAAAGGCCGGTCAGGCTTCACAGACTGTGGCGAAACCCGGGTTAACTCGCAACAAGGTGATGCTGTGTGTGTGGTGGGATTGGAAGGGCATTATTCATTATGAGCTGTTACCACCGGGCAGGACCATCGATTCTGAACTCTACTGCGAACAACTGATGAGATTAAAGCAAGAAGTTGAGAGAAAGCGGCCGGAATTAATCAACAGAAGGGGTGTGGTTTTTCATCATGATAACGCTAGACCTCACACATCTTTAGCCACTTAGCAAAAATTAAGAGAGTTTGGCTGGGAGGTGTTAATACATCCGGCGTATAGTCCTGACCTTGCACCTTCAGATTTTCACCTGTTTCGGTCTTTTCAGATTTCTTTAGGCAGTGTCAGGTTAACATCACGAGAGGACTGCCAAAACCACTTGTCGCGGTATTTTGATCAGAAGTCCCAAAATTTCTATAGCAATGGTATCATGCCCCTACCTACAAGATGGCAAAAAGTAATCCAATAAAATGGTACCTACATACTTTAGTTAAATGTAAATAAACTATATTAAAAAATGTTCTGAATTTTCTTAAAAAATGCGAAGAAACTTTTTCCCAAACCTATTATATGACCATTAAGTTACACAAAGTGACAGCTAGCACATGTCAAATTACTCCAGTGAATTAATAATACGACTTTAGGCCCAGCACGAATACTCTGTCTACACCCAGCACTGTTCTCGGGCTTTAAAAAACAAAATAATTTAAAAGTTACTTTGTCTCACGCTCGCAGCAAAACCGAATTTCGCTCACTGTCTTTAAAAAGCAGAACCTGCTTGTTTGAGGTCCTGAGGTGAAAAAATATTTCCTAATCAGCAACTTGGCAACAGAGCTGTCTGCCCAGTGCCCAAGGAGCCGAATGTAGGTTTATTACCTATAGTATCACTAACACCTTGTATACAACCAAAAATACTAGGTAGGTATAAAAGTTGGTATCTCTTCTGATGCTCCAAATAAAAAATAAAAAATTGTGAAATTGACTGACCAGATCTGTAAAAATCTCACTGCGAAAACTTAGATGAAGTGAGCCGTCAATAATGTCGATCCCTAGCATCGGTGGAATGACAGTGCGATTGCACCAATTCACGAAGTAAAACCTGTCCTTTGTCCGATAACAATGAGGGTTTTTTCTGACAGGTCCGAACCTGACGTTTCAGTAAACGTGAGGTCAGGACCTGTCAAGTGTCAAAGTGCCTATATTTTGTTTAGTCGTGACTGAACGATGAACGAATGAATGAAACGAATGACGAACGTCATCGTATATATTTTATATTCATTGTCGAAATGGAAGACCTCTTGTCAAAGTGGCACCAACTGGTGACGTGAATTTTCATGAAAACTCTTATTGTCACAACATTTCATTGCTTATATTCTTGTCTCTCTTGAACATACTACCCGCAAATATTTTAATCATTGGTATTCAGTTATTAAACTTGTACAAATTAATACCCGTAGTAAAGAGATACGAGTATCTCAGTTACACAAGAGGTTATAAAATTGCTTTTATAGATTTCTACTACAAAATTAGTAATAGAATAGAATAGAACCTCAGGATAACGAAGCCCTAATTGTTTCTTTTTTTAAAACCTCTAAGTAATAAGTACAAACTTGTGAAATAAATGGCGAAATTGTGATTATAGGCAGAGCTGTTTAGTAAAATAGCTCTGCCTATCCCTTCAGGGAATACAAGCGTGCTGTTTATATTCTGTTCTTTGAGAAGCAGAATACTTAGCTAAATAAGCTCAAATTTTCAGACTCCAAAGACATAAATGACGTTTTCAGTAAATTATGTTAAAAACTTTACCTCCATTTTTCGGGTTTCTCCAAAAATATCCTTTTAAATTGCTGCGTGGTCAAATTTCAAAGGTATCTCCACCAGTGGAAGTTAATGAGGTTAAAAATTGTACGGCTTTTCTTTCAAGCCCGGCTTTGATAATATACATATTATATCAATCAATACTTATCGCTTCGCGGAAACGGATGACGATCCGAGGAACTTCACATAGCTGACTTAACTTAAGATCACGTTTTTGCGACACTATTATTGGGCCTAAAGGAAATCTTTTATCGAATATTTATGAACATTTTGTCAGACAAGCGAGATTGTTTATTTATGTATTTTCTCCCAGAGGACTTAAAATAGTTTTATAGGTATATGATGCATTTATTCGATTTGATATGATTTTTGAAACCTAGGATCAACTTTTAGAAACTTGGTTTCATCTTGTGCCATTTATAAAAAAATAAAAAATAACGTTTATTTACAGACAAAGTCCATTGCATTAAATTAAATCACAAAATTAATACAAAAATCACACACACAATAAAATAATACTCAAACATTCAAATCAAATAATATTAAAATACGAGATACGCATGTCATTCAAATCAAAAGCCTATTCTTAAAAAAGTTGCTGTTTCTTTTATTATTTTATTACTCATTTATTTTCTATTTTTTAGGGTTCCGTACCTCAAAAAGCAAAATCAGAACACTTATAGGATCACTCGTGTGTCTGTCTGTCCGTCTGTCACAGCCAATTTGCTCCGAATCTGCTGGACCGATTAAGTTGAAATTCGGTACACATTACACTATAGAACAAAAGCAGTGTTTGCTTTTATTGTTGAACGAGTATAGAAATTAGTACCCTAATACTAATAAATCAGCCCTTTTCAAATACTTACAGGTGTCTTAATTTGTAACAATAACAATAATTTTGTATTTCTTATGTTCAGAATTATGAATAAAAAATAATAATAAAAGATATAAAAACTCTGTACATTTGTTAATGTAGAGATTTAAAATTCAACCCTTTATTTTTTTTTTTAATTGTGAAATAGTTTCTTGTTGTGTAGAATCAAATTACCTATGTGGTGAAAAACTTTATTCTTAAGTTTTTTAATGATTAGAAAACAAAGAAAATGTTTTGCAAATTGTACCGTATGACATTTCAAATGAAAGTACTTATTACAAGGATTTCAAATATATTTTTTTAATAATTTGAATATTATTAAAGTAAATAGATAGAAATTAACCACTCGGGGCCATTATCTCTGAAACAGCAGAGCCTAAAATATAAGAAGTCTATCATATTAAAATAACATGGTGTATCACTCAATAAGTGATACACCATGTCATGGTCAGGTGTGCGTACAAACTAACATTTGCAGTTAGAATGTATAGGGAACATGTTTTTCAACTACAATGTTAAGTTTCTTCTTGGAATAAATTCATCCCAACTGCGGAACCCTTCATTGAGCGTGGTCCGACACGCACTTGACCGGGTTTTTTCTGCGAATGGACAAAAATGAATACATAAATTGAACATATTAAGTATCACGAGATCAGCATACTAATCATATTTTAGGCCGGAATTTCGAAACCTTGTCTTGACTAATAAGATGTTAGAGTACTTATACTATAATATCATATTAAGTCTAACGTTAATCAAGTGCCCTTCAGACTTAAAATCTTTACCTATCACAACTTTTTATGTCACTAAACTCTTTAATAGTGACTTTTCAACCCCTTTTAATTAAAAAGGGACTTAATTACACTAGCACAAAATATGTACCCGTAGGTACATATTTTGTGCTAGTGTAATTAAGTCCCTTTGTGTTTTTTAAGTCCCTAGTGTAAGAAGCTACTTGAACCTTTATAACATGAAAAACCTATCTAAATACCTGTTCTACTTTATTATTAAAAATAACTCGTACTTTTATTAAAATAAAATTAATGAGTTTCTCATAAACGGGACTACATTAAATCTAGTCTCAATTTTGTCAACTCATCTTCTCTGGTATACTCGTATTATGAAATGAACGTAGAAAGCATTTTCTTACCTTTGATCGCAAGAAACTCTCATTCATCATAACAGAAAACTAATTTTGGTATTTGTTGAATACACCGATATGTCTTAGTGAAATTAGGTCAATAATTGAAAATACACAAGTAGCGTCAGTTTATATTCTGGGTGATAATAATGCTCATGCCCCAGCGGGGTAATTGCGTAACACCCCATTAGTAGCAATGGGTTAGATTTTGACAGATTAACCACATTCATTGCGTAATTTACGTTGTTGAGCAAACAAATGTTTCGAACATATGAAGCAATGTGTAACTGTCTGTGAACTACTCCTATTTAATAACAAATATAATATTTATTTTAAGGCCGGCCCGTGGTTCGGTCCATTACGAAATACATAAATTTTCTATTTAATGGGAAACAAACTTGAGACAAATAACAAAGGACAGGGGGCAGCCACGGCCTCTTAAAGCAGTTTTATTTTAATATTACATCAGTGTGAGAATGAAATGAAGCTATACAGGGGGTATAGCTCCTTCTCTTTCCCACTGTGAAGGAATATTAAAATAATACTTCTATAAGAGGCGGTGGTTGCCCCCCTGGTCGAATGCAATAATTGAACACATTCCAAAGATACGAGTACAGTATCCGATTTCAAATCGCAGAGCACAATAGCCAACATCTGGTTACCATGAGTTAAGCTCGGGCAAAACCCAAACGGGCCCTTAAAACAGTTGAGAAAGTGTACAAAAAAAGCAATAAACCTATTCTGCGTATTCTTTTGGTATCGGGAAAAAAACCCACACTCGCGTCGTGTTTGGAGGGAGTTAGGATTTAGGCTGATGAAGTCAGGACAGTTGATTGAAGACCACGAGAGAGAGCGAATTTTAACAATAAGTATAGTTTTAGACTAGGTTATATTAGTCCACTGTAATGTAAGTAGTGTGTAAGGTGCGTGAATCTCAGTTTACTATTTTATCCCTCCTTATTCTATTCTATGACATGATCGAGGTATCCTACATCAGCGTTTGGTTCTAGGGACTCGAAGAAAGCCTTTCATTGGGTGTGACATTTACCAAGAGATGGTAGACGACTACTCCACCAACAGACTATAGACAACCACAACCAAGACACGTCACTTAAGGCAGTCAAACCACTTATTGATGGCTGAACCGACTGAATACTCGCAACTCGTTAGGGCCAATTTAAGCTATTTTGTAGTTGTTTACGAACACAAACCAACCAAAAGTTAGAGATGGCTACCTTATCCCTATGGACTGACTAACTGCAGGATATTTTGCATTGCACTTGATGTACGCACACTTCCCGGGAGGGGGTAAACTTCATTAAGTTCTCCTAGACTGGTTCGATAATTCGTTCTAAGGATCGCTAGGAATTGTCTCGTTAAACCACGAGAGCAGTGGTGGCCCAGTGGTAACGGCATCGACTTGCGAGTTATATGTCGTGGGTTCGAACCCAAGCAAGGACATTTCATACTGTAAACAATTTCATCACCACTGTTCTCAAAAAGGTGAAGGTAAACATCGTGAGGAAACTGGCATGTCCTAGAACCAAATATTCGAAGAAATGTAACATCTACCAACCTGCACTGGGCCCGCGTGGTAAATTACAACCCACTCCCTCTCGATGAGAGAAGGCCTGTGTCCCAGTAGTGGGGACATTATAGGCTGATTATGAAAACCACATATAGTTTTCGGGCCTCTCACAAAGTATTAGCGAGACACGATATTTGGATGCCCAGATAGAAACGCTCCGTTACTAGACAAGAACAGTCGCACGGCTGCCGGTTACATTACAAACATTCTCTAAATGGGGACCATTCAGGAAGTGAGAAGTGACGATTTGGAAAAACCACTTAGGCGTATAGTAGGAGCAATCGTAAATAATTCTGCAACCGTCTGACATTGCGGTACGCTTGTGCAATGTTTATATTGTCTTAGTAAATAAAGGGTGAGTAGGTCGTTATAAAGGGTTTATTACGTAAGTACGCGCCCAGTGATTACTGGAACGTGTCTCGCTCAATGGCAGTTGAACTTCGCAGTACTCTGCCTTAGGATTGAGTAAGATATGACTGTAGAGTTTAGGGAACGTGACTTGTTAGAATTGTAGCACTGTCCTTAGCGGTCCATCCATCAAATCCATTAACGTAACTTAAAATAATCTACTTGTATTCCCCAACGCAAGCGTTACGTGTTATTTACCTACCCTTTTGTATTGCTCTCATGTCTTCTAACTTTCATAATGAAAAGAAAAGTAAATAAACTAGATTTCCTTTCCTTAATTTTTTACCTATGAATTCCCAACCTTATTTTATAATGACATTATTTTCTTGCATCCGTCCTTGTCGTAACTTTCTAAGTAGGGACAAGGCGAAATAGTTCATGGGGATTCATTACAATCGGTGGGAGGGTGACCAGTCTTTTTTTTTTTTTGGGTGGGAAATCATCAAATAACTTCTCCCGGGCGGAGCGGGAGGGTGTGTCAGACTCTTACTGACTAAAACCCACCCGTATTCCTTCCTGTTGCCTGTGTTGCCAGGGGCCTCGGTGACCCATAAGTACCTTCCCGCGACCCCAGCAGGCATCGGCCCTAGTGGACCCCTGCTTTTGTGCTGACGACATCTCGTTGAGGCGCGCGTGGATTACGACGCGCCGTCGACCCGGGCTTGGTCCTTACCGGACGGTGAGCTACCCATTGCTCACCATCCGCAAGCCCGCGCCTACGGTGGCTGGAAATCCGCCTGAGATTCCCGACGCCCAGGGCGTCTCCTGCGGCGGCTAGGGGCGAGAGGGCGCGAAACGTGCCTTTTTCCTCAACCGTCCCGCCTCCTCCTACGCGAGCATTACTGCTTCGCAGAAGGAGGTGACGGCTGCACCTGCGTCAGGCAGAAGGTGAGAACGCCGTGGCGTCTCTCCAGCCACTCCTCAAAGAGGGGACTTATCGCCGCAATCGTGGCGTGCCCAGCACTGGGTTGCGACAACCGTACTTTCCATGACGCCATGAGATCCCGCCGGAGCTCCGTCCGCTGTGCCGCGATTTCTCGCGGCAACGGACTTACGCCCCGGCGTTTCGCCTCCTCGCGCCACTCCCATACGTGCGCGAGGACTTTTCCCTCCAGATCCCGTGGCGGCAATCCGGCAAGGAGGCTCGCTGCCTCACAGGAGACCGTGCGGTATCCCCGGACCATCCGGATGGCCATGACCCTTTGGGCCGCGCTCAACCGGCGGGCTGGCCGCAGCGCCAGAGAGCGCGCCCATACAGGAGCCCCGTAGAGGGCCTTGGACTGCACGACCCCCGCGTAGAGCCTCCGGCAGGAGGCGTTTGGACCCCCTAGATTGGGCAGGAGCCGCTTCAATGCAGCGCCAGCCCGCTCCAGTTTGGGAGCCAAACGTCGGAAATGCTCCACGAAGTTCCACCGGCTGTCGAGGACGAATCCCAGGTACTTCATCGTCGACTCGACGCCGATAGAAACCCCTCCTACCGTTATTTGGGACCCCAACGGTGGTGCGTTCCGTGGGCCATGAAAACACATGGCCTCGGACTTGTGCACCTCGAGTCCCAATTGCCGGATCCTTTCGACGATTGTCGCAACCCCGCGTGCCGCTAATTCGGCCGCCGCCTGGTGCGACCTCCCCTGCGCCAGGACCAACGTGTCGTCAGCGTAGCACACTACGCTGACGCCGCTAGGGAGGTCGGCGCGCAGCACCCAGTCGTATCCGATGTCCCACAGATGCGGCCCCAGGACCGATCCCTGTGGGACACCGCATGACATCTCTTGCCGGTTCCACACTCCCTGGTGACCGGGGTAGATGACGGCCCTGTCCGTCAAATAGGCCTCGACCACACGACAGAGGTAGGTCGGCATCCGGTGATACCGGAGTGCCTCCCTGATGCAACTCCAGGGCAGGGTATTGAAGGCATTGGCGATGTCTAGGGACACCGCCAAGACGACCCCACCCTGGGTAACAGCATTCCCCGTCGTCAGGGCTCGCACACGCATGATGGCGTCCACCGTAGAGCGCCCTCTGCGGAAACCAAACTGGCTCTCCGCCAAATCCGGCCCCACCCGCACCAGCTGGCCGACGAGGCGGTCTGCAATGACTTTTTAAAGAGCTTGCCCACCTCTTCGAGCAGCACGATGGGCCGATAAGCGGACGGAGAGTCCGCAGAGCGCCCTGCCTTCTTTATGAAGACCAGTTTTCCCGTCTTCCAACGAAGCGGGAACTGGCCCCTCTCCAAACATGCGCTTAGGAGCCCCCTAAGTCGAGGTCCGAGAGCCTCCAAGGCCAGGACCCAGGCCTTCCCAGGTAAGCCGTCGGGTCCTGGGGTGGTATTTTTGGCATTAAGCCTGCGTACCGCCGCTCTCATTTCTACCTCGGTCACCTCCGGAGCATCGTCGTCGTCGTCGTCGTTGGCGGTGTGGTCCGCATCGTGCACCGCAGTAGGCGGAGCCATAGGGGGGAGGTGTGTTCCCCTCGGGAAGGGAACAGAGCGCTCACCACGTCCTCCACAAGCTGGGGCCGGAGACTCTGCGTCAGCGGGGGAGCCCATGGGCGGAGTTTATCCCGCACCACTTTGTACGGGCGTCCCCACGGGTCCCTGTTCAGAGTCCCCAGCGACTCCTCACGGGTCAACCCCCTGGCCCGCAGGATCTCCGCTTGGAGGGCGGTCTTCGCCAGTCTGTACCCCTCGTACAGCTCCGCCTGAATGGCTTCCGTATCCGGAGGTTTGATACGGAGCCTGCGGTGCCTGGTGTACCGGCGTCGCGCAGCCACGCACGCAGTGCGCAGAGCCGTCAGCTCCTGCGACCACCAGTACACCTGGCACGAGGCACGTCCAGGCTGGACCCGGGGCATTGCCACGTCACATATGTCAGACATGGCCTCCCGGAACCACTCCGCCTCGTCGTTGATGTCGGCAGGCCTGTCCGGTGGTGACACCCAGGCCTGCACGATCGAGGCTTCCAGGAGGAGCTCCCGGTCCAGCTGCTTCAGCGCCCACCGCGGACCACTCGGGGCCCGTCGGACCGGCGCGTCTGAGGTCTGGGCGGAGACGTCAAACCGAATATACCGGTGATCGGAATAGGTCTCCACCCCCTCCATGACGCGCCAGTCAACTACACGCGGCGACAGAGCGGGGCTGGCGAACGAGATGTCCACCACTGATTCACCCCGCATCCGCACACACGTGGGGACAGAACCCCGGTTTAGGACGACCAGGCCTGTCTCCAGAGCCCAGTCCTCCACCATCCTGCCCCGTGTGTCCGTTAACCGGGAACCCCAAGCCAAATTCTTGGCATTGAAGTCCCCGAGGACGAACACGGGGAGGGAACCAAACCCGACGACGACGTCTCTCAACTCCGCAAGGGAGTTGTGGAACTCGGCAAGAGTTCGGTTCGGAGAGAGGTAGACTCCTACCACGACAATCTCCCCGAACCGTGCTGCTACGCAGCCCCGTCCTCTCTTGACGGCCTCGAGGGACGGGGTACCGGCGGCGGCCGACGAAATTAGGGTCACTGAGCCGCTCAGGTCCTCCACCCAGTCATACCTGGGCGGGACAAACTACGGCTCAGCGACCACAGCGATGTAAATCGACCACTGCGCCATGCTCTGGAGCAACAGATCCTGAGCGGCGGCGCAGTGGTTGATGTTCGCCTGGAGGAGGCGTAATGGGGCCATTAATGGCACTCCATGTCAGCTTCCTCTTGGGCCTCCTTCCTAGCCCCCTGAGAGGGGCCTGCCGCAGCGGCCACGGTGGCGACGGCGACGACGGCGGTGTTGGAGGCGGCAGCGGCGGTGGCAGTGGTGGCGGCTGCGGTGGTGACGGCGGTGGCGGAGGGCTTGCCTCTGGCACTGGCTTTGGCTTTGGCGGGTGGGGTGCAGGCCTTGCCCCCCATTCGGTGGTCGGCCGGCTTGCCAGCCGCCGCACATACGGCACAGTGCGGCGTGGCATTGCAGGAGCCGGCCTTGTGCCCGGGCTGACCACAGCGGTAGCTGAGATCGCTGCGGTCCACCTCCGAGGTGCAATTGGCTTGCACGTGGTCGCCCACCTGGCAACGGAAGCACCTCAGAGGTCTGGGCTCCAGCAGTTTGACCTGTGCGGACACCCAGCCCACCAATAGCCTTTGGCCCTCTCTGGCAATATTTTTGGCCGCCGACACGGGGCAACTCACCGTAACGGTTTGCAGCCCCGCGGAGTCAGGATGGATGGTGCCCACCCTCACCTGTTCGGCAGAGCACCCCCCAGTCCTAACTACTGCGGCGACCACCTTGTCCTCCGTCACGGAGTCGTCCAGGCCCATGATGCGCATGCTAGCGCACTTGGTGGGCCTGGACACTCGGACCTCGTCCGCATTTAGGGACGCCCTAAGCCTTTCGGCCAGAGCGTCAGCGGCCGGGCCACTGGCCGCGCCGGGGACCTCCACCATTCGGGCCCCAGTCGCCGTTATCTTCATTTTCAGGCCAGTGGCAGCGCCGAGCTCCTCGAGGCGCACCACCTCACCCACCTTCGCCATAACGGTCCTGTAGGTCGCGCCCTTCTTTTCCGCATCCGGCTGTAGTGTGATTACTACAGCTGCGGAATTCGGGGCGCGGAGCCTAGCCGCGGCGGTTCGCTCCTTGCGCCGCTGCCGCCTCGCCCTCTTTCTGGCCGCCCTTTTTGACTTAGCCGCCTTCCTCTTCTCCCCGGCTACTTGCCATTCGGCATCGGCCGGAAGAGATTTAGGAGGCGGGGGCGGCCGTCTCGCCACCGGAGCCCTCGCCGCCAGGGCTGAGGCCCTCGCCGCCGGGGCCGGAGTCCTCGCCTCTGGGGCTGGAGCCTTCGTGGCCCGCGCATTCGCCCCGCCCTTTGGCTGCCCCGACGACCCCGGTTTGGCTGTGGCAGCTGTGGCGGCAGAATACGACGGGGCTTTGCGCTGGCCCGAGTTCGGCTGGCTCGCCGCTAACGGGGGGCGCAGGACTATGGCCTCTAGAGCGGAGAAACGACTCCGCAAGGAAGCCATCTCCTGCCGTACCAGGGTCAAAACCCGGTCTTCAGCAGGCACGGGCCGCCCCTGCCCATGCTGCTGCCCCCCTTCGGCTCCACTTGGGAGTCGGCTCTTCTGAGCCCAGCCAGGTCCGCTCGGAGCTCCTCATTCTCCTTTTTGAGAAGCTCCATGGTGGCTGTCAGGCGGGTGACCTCCGCCCGCATCTCCGACATGCCGTCTGAAGGAGGCCCTAGGTGAAGGGCCTCCGCTGCCGCCATAATCGAGGCCGTGGCCGCGGATATGGCCTGGTCCTTAGAGGACTTGAGCCTCTTCACGGCCACCCCCTTCATCAGGGCTAGCACCACCTCTGCGAACCCGGCCACACGCTCCGAATTGGGGCCGCCAACGGCGTCCGCCCCACCACCAGGAGCCTCTGAGCCCTGCACTGCCTTTGCGAGCCTCTCGGCTCGCTGGGCCTTCTCGGCTGGGCAGGCTCGGCTCGGCTCGCCAACCTCCCTGGTGGAGGGCCTTCTATCCACCCCTTTTCCTCCTCGGGCCCCACCCCGACCATCCTTTCATTTAATTTATGTTTTGTTAGAGAGATTTCATCCTTATAATTGACCCTAACGATCGATGCAATAAAAGTACAGGGTATATTTTTTTCAGATTTCAGCCGGTTCGATTCCCGGGTGTGGGAGAAGAGAATTTTCGAAAATCTTTGAATGCAGTTTGCTTTCTATTCAAAAATAAAGGAATGTTTCCTTTGAGTAAAACTTTCTATCTGCAGTATTAAGAGTACTTTCCCTCCAGCTGGCATTACAAAATTCCACCCTGTATATATAATTATATATTAAGGATTAGTATGCTCACGGCAGCTCTCGCAAGCTTGATCACTGCGTAGTGCTTAGTGAGGCTACCCGGCCGTCGGTTGTAGTTGTGAAGGTACACTATGATTCATCTTGGTCTGACCACCTTTTTTTTTTGGGTGGGAAAATATCAAATAACTTGTCTCGCTCTGGGCGGAGCGGGAGGGTCTGTCAGAACCTTACTGACTAAATCCCACCCGTGTTCCTTCCGTTGCCTGTGTTGCCAGAGGCCACGGTATCCCTATCGGACTTCCGCGACCTCTGCGACTTCCCGCGACACCTACACTTGTACTGACATTTCTTCGAGGCGTGCGTGGGACACAACGCTCCGTCAACCCGGGCCTGGTCCTTATTGGACGGTGAACTGTCCATTGCTCACCGTCCGCAAGCCCGCGCCTACGGTGGCCTGGATCAGGGCCGGACGCGAGAGATCTCCGCCGCCGATCGCCTCCACGAGGACACGGCGGGCATACCTCCACCGTATGCTCCACCGTGTCCTGGTCTGACCACCTGGCTTTCGAGATTAATGGCAGCATAAATGTACTTAGGCCCCATTATGTTCATGGGTTATGTTCATTTATATATGAAACAAATTATAATAACGTTGTTTGGGGTCATAGGGATAATGACCCCAAACAACAGAATCACATGTTATGAATTGAACAATTTAGAGACTTAGATTTTCCTATAAAATTAAGCCACTGTTGAGATGGAATGTGTAACAAGGTGGAACATAGATCCGTGATTGATAAGATGAATATAATCGATAAGAAAATTCAAAACGTGTTACAATAAATCGACTAAATCATCACGCGCCGTTATATATACATTATATTACGAAGAATGTACAAAATGTAAGAGAAAATACGATCCTAATTTAGAAATGGAATTGTCCTTTGTCACTGCTATTGGACAAATGGCATGGAGGGACACACGAAGTGTTCCTTGGCATGCAACAACAACTTCACAATAACATTTTTACACCGACTTTCCTTTTCGACAAAAAGAAAACGTAAAATATGTCGCAGGCGTTTTAAAGAAGTAGTCTCTTAAGTAAGATACTAGCTATTTAGAAAAATATGGAAAACGCCTAACATTTTAAAATGCGAAAATAATAGTAAAAGCTACACAAAAAAATCGCCTTGAAAATATTAAAATAATCCACATCGTTTACCAAATATACCAAAACGGCACATTACTTTTAGGTTTTATATAACGACTTATGTAACTCAGTCAGTAAGTAAACAATATAACACATCACGCCTTGTTTCTCCGAAGGATTGAGCAGAGGTGCACCTACAGTACATCCACATTTCGCCAGTTATGTAAACAAGAAAACAAGAAACAAACAAAGTAAACAATAAACAATATCAAAGGCATATGAGTACCAAGGCAACATTATTTATAATTTTATTGTTTCCAAGTCAAAGGCAAGTAGGCATGCTCCAAATATAATTTTGAAAACAAGTTTGTGACAAGAAGTGTTTCGCCTTTTCCCTTAAGTGCAAAACAAAGCAACAAGTATATAAACGGTATACATATAAAGTATATTGGTTTTACGTCACTCACTCAAAAGTTCTTTGTGCTGTGAAAAGATGAAAATTTATTTGTGTATTTACAAATCGACAAATGCAGTCACACCAAAATGAAAACTTGCTTGTAACTTCACATCTATAAAAATAAATAAAATTGAAGTGTCTGTTTGTAATTTCAAACTAACAGCTTTTTACTAAATGCATATGCCAGTGTACACGATACTTAGAATAAAAAAACTTTTTTTTGTCTGTTCTGGCTAATCTCCGAAACGGCTGGACCGATGTTGACGGGACTTTCAGTGACAGATAGCTGATGTTATAAGGAGTAACTCAGGCTACTTTTATTTAAGAAAAAGCCAAACGGGCGAAGCCGCGAGCAGCAGTTAGTTTAATATAAAATCTTGGTACACGATACTAGTACTTATATAAGTCCTAATGATGTCTTAGTAAGTATACAGTTTCATACAAATTTATTAGTATACAGTTTGCTAAGGAAAATGATTTTTACCTAGGAAAAGTTTTCCTACCGCAAAAGTATTCCTTCTTCTATTGCATACGTGTTTAAAGTTACAAATAATGTAAAAGCTAGAACTCGCTTCGTTGATAATTATGACGTAGCACCTTATTTAGGGCTGACAGTGATGGAGAAATGTTACTGGACTTCACTGAAGAAGATACGTCATCCATCATTTATGTATTCTACGTTAGGAATTAGTATTTTCAAAGAAAGTATTTTTCCTGAAACAGGCAACTATTTTAGTTACTATATGTTTTATTTTTACTATTTTAGTAAAAATAAAACAGCACATATTTTCTTAAATATTTCAAAGTTGCTCGCATAATAAGAATTGTTCCTATTCATTACTACTTTCGCTCCCAAAAGTTTGTCATTAGATGTAAAATCAGCCTATTATAACAGATGACTATATTTTTTTTTTTGTAGTCTAAGCAAAGGTTTGTGTTCATAATTATGGGGCCACACATATACGCGAAACTCAATGGTACGAGTATATACAAAATACTAAAACTAACTCAAAAAAATGCAGAATGACCGTAATAAAATGGCTAACAGTTAAGAAACTTTCTGTCAAAGTTTTTTAGTTGTAAGTAAAACTCTCGGTACCTACACACATTGACAATTCACAAATACACGTGTACTCAATAAGATATGTATAAATAAATAAAATAAATAAAAACGTTTATTTCAATTACAAATTGGCCTTTAGATACATATTAATGGAGATCACCTTTTAAGCAAGGAGTTGCTTGTAGTAAGAGACTCCGCACTTCCACTATGCAATTGAAATGTAGACAATGTAAACATGCAAGGAAATAAAAATAAAACAAAAATAAAAGGGTAGTTAAAAAGTATACCAACAGCTCTGCAAATAAATGAGCGTTATGCAGAAAAAGGTCAGATCACGCGTGTACGTGTGGTATGTGTATCAGGAGTGAGTGTGTGAGTGAATGTGGGTGTGTGGTGTGTGAGTTATAATGAGCAATGCTTAGATCAATTTTCAAAATTACTAATCACGCTTTCACGCCTAAATGGACATTGGACCAAACGTAGGTTTTTGTCGGTTGTCGGCCAACCCTACGACAAACTCAAAGGATCGAAAGAAGCTAAAGAAGTCTTCTTTAACTAACCATGCGCACCAACACTAATGTAACCAATTTGTTTATTGAAAAGTAGATATAATAGACTCAACATCGTCGTAGGTTTTAGTTTTAAGCCAATCGGTTACATCTTTTTTACAGTCCCAGAGCCTCATGGGATATATTCGTAATTCTTTATTCAGCAAGTTGTATAGATACATACAGACACTCCCTTACAACACCAACACAATAGACACAAATCACAGCACCATGCATACATTCTTTTTTTAGGGTTCCGTTGTCAACAAGGAACCCTTATTGTTTCGCTACGACCTGCTGTCTGTATGTCTATCCGGCCTATAGAGGCTTAGCTCAGAGACTCTTAGTACAATAAAGCTGTAATAATAAAAAAAAACTTGAAAAAAAAAACTTGAGAGATGTCAATTAATTAGTGAAGGAATTGTAATAATTTTTTTTTTTTTTTTAAGTTATAACAATATTTTTTTGTTTTTAACAAATATAATGTAATATAAACTTAATCAGTAGGCTCAATTTTAGTAATAATTGGCTTGTGGAGAGAGAGAGAGAGAGAGACAGACAGAGAAACACGCGCACGCCGCACGGCTTACAACTATAGCAACTATAGCAAAAAGTGTCGTTACAACTTTTGGTCTTAATTTTTTCCGTCTAGCCCCCTTTCGCAACGCGCGATAAGGAACTTCGTCCCAAAAAGAATTTTAGGGTACCTCCCTTAATCGTAAAATGGGGATGATATTTTTTTGTCGTCTATACCATGGTGTGAAGTCTCGTTGGATAAGTCGTTCAAAAATGTTGCGGGTCTGCGAAAACCATTTTTAATTCAGGGATCTGTTTGCGTAATATTAAGCTGTGCAAATTTTTGTTAGAGACAGGAGTACCCCCCTACCAGCTAAATGGTTGTTTTTGGATTAGTGAAAAAAAACATTAAAAGGAAAAGTGTCATATACATATATACATATATAACAATATGTGCCCAAACTAGTATCGAACTGGGGCAGTACTAGCGCAGCCATGTTGATTGAGAGAGGATCGATAGAAAGTAATGCTGTAAGCACGTTATGTTTTATAAATTAAAGAATATCTAAAGTGGCATTAATTAATTACCTTATTAGAAGATATAACAAAAACTATCACAGCTAAGCTAACTTTACAAGTTAACGAGTAACAGTCGACCAACTTACATCTGCAGTTGGAGTTGTATATTGATGTATGGGAGAACATGTTTTCAACTACAATGTTAATTTTGTTTTTAGATAAATTCATCCCAACTACGGAACCCATTGTGCGTGGGCCGACACGCATTTGGGCGGTTATTTCACACTTATTTTAAGTTTTAAAAATGTACCTTTTTATATGTATCACAACACAGGGAATCCTAGTGAGAGGTCTAGGAATTCAATCCACTTGAATGTAAACTTAGCGAAATAAATTTATTCTTAAGGCTCAGACAGACGCGACGAGACACCGCGACACGACACTAGTAGCACAATTTCTGTAAACACTTTATGGAAAGTACCGCGCTGCGCTGTCGCGCCCGTTACATCGCGCTAGTCTGTACGAGCCTTTATCTATTGAAGCAGTAAGCTAAGATCAATAGCTAACAAAAATATTCTGCGTAGGTGCTTTTGGAAAATCATAGAATTTCGGTGACCTAGAAAAAACATAAAGTATTTATTCAGAAAAGATCCAATATACTCACGTATTTTACTGGAAACATAAAAGTTCAAATCAATTTACTAAGGTCAAAACCACAAACGATATTCACAAACCCAACTCGTTGTGACCCCATCAGACTTTATGACGTCCGTATATTTGGTTTCAATTGTTTCAAATAAAGTTGAAAATCAATCTTGCCGTGTGGTGGAATTTTATGGTACGAGTACTAGGGTAGTCGAGAATAGAAAACTGTGTCGCTCGAAGTAAGTTATTATTAGGTACAGAAGTTTTGGTTTGGCCGACTGGCTGGTGTGCTTACTTCTCTTCTCTTCGTCTAAGTTATGATTGTTGTCATTACTGTTAATAACTTTTAGTCTGTGACTGATGAGAGCTTTAAATTATGGAGATGACACAAAGGCAGGTTACGAAGGGCGTTTTTAAACGAGTAATTTATTAAGGCTTAACTCGAATGAGGGCAATGTATAGAGGCTTAACTATATGTAGACAGATATCCTAGAAACTTTCAGGGTGTAAATTGCTGCGAATGTTGTTGCAACCAAGTAAGGGATTATCTTCACTAGCGAAGTATATTCTGGTATCCTCACGAATAGTTCAAGAGTTCAAGCGATACTTATGCTTTAAACTATTTTCAACTGTAGAATTATAATCGGCCATGGTAGACGTTGTTATTTTAAAAATTACGAGTGGTATTTTTGTTCGTCAGCTTTTTATCTTATTTGTTATCACGATTGGTACACGGTGGTTATCGATATCGCCTGTAATTGGGTTAATGAGGTCGGGGATAGCTTATGTAAAACCGGTCAAATGCGTGTCGGACCACGCACAATGAAGGGTTTCGTAATTGGGATAAATTTGTCCCAAAAACAAACTTACCATTGTAGTTGAAAAACATGTGGGGAACATGTTTTTCAACTACAATGGTAAGTTTGTTTATATACATTCCAACTGAAAATGTAAGTTTGTATGCACAATATTAACTTACCATGTTATTATAAGACCTTAGACTTTTTAAAGGTTTTCCTGTAATCTATAAGTATAGAACTATTTTCTGTATTTTTTCAAAATTTTAGTATCAGTTTCCGAGATAGGGGGAATGGTCATCTATAATAACTTTAAAACGAAGTATTTCAAAATTATAAAACAATATATATTTGAAATCCTTACAACAAAATTCATATATTTACGTTACACGTTCGTGTTTGGGTCACAGAAATTCATGTATGTATTAAATTTCAACTTAATCGGTCCAGTAAATTCGGAGCAAATCGGCTTGTACAGACAGACAGACACACCAGTGATCCTATCCATTTTTTTTACTTTTGAGATACGGAACCCTAAAAATTACTTTGAAGTCAGCTTCCAGACTTACATACTACGCTACACGCTAAGCTAGGCTGTATGATTTCATTTCATTTCATTACATTTCAACATCTTCATTGGATTTTCCATTGAGCTAAGTACATACTTACAAAACTTCTGAACTTTCTAAAAGTCCTTAATGAAATAGAAGAGGCTGCACACTGTTTGAAAAGTGAAAATCACTGAGTCGTTATCTAACTTATGCAATGGCAATTATTACTATCGCAATGGATTTACATTATATCAACCACTGTCTTTTTTTTTTCATTTTTTCCCATAATATTCAGAAGGTTTCTGTTAATGTTTGGTACTTACCAGATAAAAAAACCAGAAACATAACAATAAATACAGTTCCACTGCGGTATATACTCGGATATGGTCAACCTACGTCACACACATAATGGGTTTCCTTAAAGTACTCTATAGACAAGAGCACGTTAAAATTTTTAAAAGGGTTCGTCGTAAACTACGTGGTCGTGCATAAACCGAATCCGGCTAGTTTGTAAGCAAGAGATCTCGCACTCGTATTATATCATACGAGTACGTTTCAACAATAGAGATGCAGTTTCCAAAGAACAACTTTGTTAAACATCGTTTAAAAATTGTTAAAACGTGTCCCTTCATTCTCGAAGATGATTCGTAGCTATTATATTTTTATTAGTTTCTGCGAACTCTCATATTGCTACTGTCAAATAAAAAAAGCTCTTTTATAGAAAATAAATAAGCGATTTGCTTCTATAAACAAATGACGACATAAAAGCAGTAAAGTAAATAATCTAAAAATTGCTTGTAAAACGTGTTAGAAATGGAACGCAATATCTGTAATTCAGATTCGTGCCGCTTCTTAGCGTATCTGTCACTTGAACATCCCTTTCTACGTGTAACAGTTTATTATAAAAAAAAAGAAACGAGTACTTATCAAATACCAGTGCTTTATACCGAAAATCACCTTTAAAAGGTTCTAGAATTTTAGAAATTCTTTCAAATCTGGCAACCTATTTAAATGCTTATATAGAATGGCTAACTCGGAAGTATACAACTTTAAATTAAGATTATTTTATTACAAACGAGTATTGCCATAATTATACAAAACAGGCTTGGCAATTTTGTAAGAAATCAATCCGTTTATTCCAAAACGGATTGAAAAATTACCCAAGTACTGAAGTTAATGCGGTATTCATGGTATTATAAATCGTAGATGACAAATTTGCCACGATTTACTAAATGGTAGATATCAAACAACGGTAAAATTGGGCACCCAATTAAAATGGTGGTCATAAAAGTTCTATACGTAGTACATTCGAATTTGCCACCCTTTTTTTCTTTGGGTGGGAAATCATCAAATAACTTCTCCCGCTCTGGGCGGAGCGGGAGGGTGTCTCTTACTGACTAAAACCCACCCGTATTCCTTCCGTTACCTGTGTTGCGGGGGCCTCGGTGACCCATTAGTACCTTCCCGCGACCCCGGCAGGCATCGGCCCTAGTGGACCCCTACACTTGTGCTGACGATATCTCTTTGAGGCGCGCGTGGAATACAACGCGCTGTCGATCCGGGCCTGGTCCTTACCGGACGGTGAGCTACCCATTGCTCACCGTCCGCAAGCCCGCGCCTACGGTGGCCGGAAATCCGCCCGGGATTCCTGACGCCCAGGGCGTCTCCTGCGGCGGCTAGGGGCGAGAGGGCGCGAAATTTGCCTTTTCCTCAACCGTCCAGCCTCCTCCTTCGCGAGTATTACTGCTTCGCAGAAGGCGGTGACGGCTGCCCATGTCCTCTCGCTCCGTACCATGGCTGAACCAGGGCCGGACGCGAGAGATCTCTGCCGCCGATCACCTCCACGAGGACACGGCGGTGCTCTGCCGAAGCCGGGCAGACCTCCACCATATGCTCCGTGTGCCCAGCACTGGATGGCGACAATCGTACTCTCCATGTCGCCATGAGATCCCGCCGGAGCTCCGTCCACTGTGCCGCGATTTTCGCGGCAGCGGAGTTACGCCCCGGCGTTTCACCTCCTCGCGCCACTCCCATACGTGCGCGAGGACTTTTGTCTCCAAAATCCATGGTGGTAATCTGGCAACGAGGCTGGCTGCCTCACAGGAGACCGTGCGGTATCCCCGGACCATCCGGATGGCCATGACCCTATAATTTTATTTTTTTTTTAATTTGCCACCCTGTGTTACCTACTTGATAACCAAGTAGGTAACATACAGCCTTGCCTGACCTTAAAACATCTCAGAACCGATCTTTTTATGAAATGCTGAGCTAGAATCTAATTCATGCAAAACTAAAGCAAAATAAGAGTGTTTTCACAGTGCTGACTAGTAAATTCGGTACATTCATTATTAATCACCGTTTCTACGTAATAACACAATACAATCTACAATTGTAATAAGATTTTAATGACATCTAGTTCCTATTACTGCCTCGTTGGTCTAGTGGTCGCAAGCGCTACTGCTGAGCATGAAGTCCTGGGTTCGATTCCCGAGTCGCTCAAAGTGTTACTAGGTTTGCTTTCTGGAATTTCTCAGTAGCAGCCCGGAGCCTGGATTTGTGCCCGGTTGATGGCAATAGGCTCGCCCCCTATTATATGGGACTTAAACATAACTGGCGAAATGTGGGTGTACTATATAGGTAACTCTGCCCAACCCTTCGGGGGAACAAGCCGTGATGCTATGTATGTATGTAGTTCCTATTAAA
The DNA here is from genome assembly GCA_905333075.3 of Atethmia centrago. NCBI lineage: Eukaryota > Metazoa > Arthropoda > Insecta > Lepidoptera > Noctuidae > Atethmia > Atethmia centrago. The sequence goes on along the minus strand of HG995374.1, from coordinate 18,523,590 downwards.
ACAAAATGTTGGTTTTTCATTCTGTTACTTTTTATCACTCAGAAACAAGATGTGTGTCATTTTGATCAATCAATCTGCCTAGCCTTTTCCAAACTATGTTGGGGTCGGCTTCGAGTCTAACCAGCTAACCGGATACAGCTGAATAGCGCTATTTTATATGGAGCGACGGATGATAATTGCTGCATGAACCTAAGTAAAACAAAAACAACATCTCGAACGATAACAGCTCAGCATTTATCGACGTATGTGCCTCAAAAAGCTATAAAAGCAAAACGTAAAGCATTCAAGATTATAGATACAGCATGGCGTGCCGCACGCGAGTTCACACCGGACGGTGCTTGATGTCGCGCGACTACATGTCGTCTGGCCTTGCTCTAAGTTTTCTCATTAACCTCCTGTTTACTGGAGGATCACAGGAAACCGTCCGTCTAACACGCGTGCAGATATGAAAATGATTACGATATACTGATTTAGTAGGTACGTATATTGTTTTAGTGAAATTTGTATACTACCCTCTAAGTTTATGTACTGGGATGATATTGTGACATTCAAGCCTTTTGGATATTATCGAACCAGACTAACGAATATTTGTAACACAATAGTTGTTTTGTATTTACATGATTGGAGTCACAAAATAACGAGCAGGATTATTGTCCCACAATATCGTATAACTGAAATAATTTGGTAAGTATCTCTAAGCATAATATAGGACCTACCTACCTATTTTAGAATGATCATTCCACAATCATTTTTTACTGTTTTTTTACTGTTTTACGCTGCACTATCTACTATTACTATTGAATAAACAAAATATATAATATATGTATTATAGTTTTTTCTTGTTTTTTTATTCAGGAATCGAACCCGCAGCCCGTTATTCAGAACGAAGCCGCACCACCTCCTCCATCCTCCTCACATTGCGCCGTTGTTCAAAATATCTACATCATTTTGTAACAATTTAAATTAAACGCTTAAAACCCAGGCAACAGGAAAAAAGGTAAGTAGCCTAAATAACACGGTGAGAATAATTATGTTTTAGTACCAACCCGTTTTAATTAGAAATGAAATGTCGCACATTCCCTTTTCTAATTACGTCACATCCGAAATGTGTAATGACAGCTTTGTGTTTTATCCACTTGAACACACTTAGAACCATATAGATCTAATTTATAGTAAGCTTGGCTTTGTGCTTTGAAGTTTGTGATTATAAGAGAACAATAAAGAATATTGTTATCATAGAAATTTCACCAGATGAAATACAGGCAAATTGTGAACAACGGTTACTCTTAGGCTGCGTCCTAACCAAAAGTGATCGTCACGCGAGCACGTGATCGTCGCGTTCATATGTCACTTTTCGTTCGGAAAACCGGAAGGCGCGACCATGCGTTACGGATCACCGAACAAAATGTGACATAATTATGAACACGACAATCGCGTTCCCGCGCGACGCTAGCTTTTGGTTAGGACGAGGAGTCATAAATAATCAGCCTATAATGTTCCCACTGCCCCGGCAGTGTCCTCGGCCTGTGTCTCGACACAAGCCTCCTCTCTTCGAGAGGGAGTGGGCTGTAATCTACCACGCGGCCCCTGTGCGGGTTGATAGATGTCACATGTCCTCGAAGTTTTGGTTGTAGGACATGCCGATTTTCTCACAATGTTTTCCTTCACCGTTATGAGAGCAGTGATGATGAAATTATTTACACAAAATTAATAGTTTCATCACCACCTGTCTGGGTTCTAAACCACGACCAACGACTCGTAAGTCGTGGCCCAGTGGTACGCACTGGGCCACCACAGCTCTCTTAGGAGTCATACGAATTTCTTCAATTAGAAGCTAATAAATCATTTTGAGCCGATAGGCATCCTTGACTAGTGTACGGCCATACGTCTTTTACTGATTGATACTGATGATGATGATGATGGAATAAAACTATATACCTATTTCACTTGAGACGTGTATTGAGTCCACAAACTTAAGTAATGTCGAGGTGTTGCTTGACACGTCCGAATATGATGTTAATGAACAGAAATTTATAAAAAATCGATTCGAAAATCGACAATTTTGAAGAGAGTGAAAGAATTTAATTGGCTGCCGGCGTTTAATGAACGGCCTAGGCGTCCACTTAGCTGGCTAATTTCACCAGATGGCTGCGACAGAGTTAACTAAACGGCTTATTAAGCTAGTTGGCTGCGACATATATATTTCAAAGCCCATATTTCGCCAGAAATACATTACGTTTGTATGGTTTTTGTATGATACAGTCAATATACTTGAATAACATAACAGGCACTTCATGTACCCTACCCAATCTCGTGCCGGAAAATTCTCGTAATGCGTTTTGTTATCAACGTCGATAGAATAACAATAACAATTATTCGAAAGCCATTACCGTCAAATGGGGAAATTGATACAAACAACAAGACACGAGGGCCTTCCTACGCCGTAAATATCGTCTTTATAAGCTGGCATTTAATAAAGTAAGTACATAATAGATGGAGAGATCATACGTTAAGGCACAGCTGGTGGTCAATTTCTTGTGGAAACTGCTTAAACGAAGTGTGTGTTGTACACCAGAAAAGGCGTCTTTTCACGTGGTTATTTCTAAATATTATGTGCGGATAAGTTAATATGTTAGAAGTTTCGAAAAGTATTTTCAACTTTCATCCACACGTGAAAAAAAATAAAAGCATTAATAAACTACTCATTAAATATTCCTTTTCAATTTGTTTTCAAAATAATTTAATATTAATATATAAAACTTATTAAATATTTCCTTCACATTGCATCTTTGGTCTTATAAAAGGTTATTTAAAACAAAATGATAATATTACAAGGCAGTATTAATAGTTATTTTTCTTTGATAATTCAATGAAATTATGTTACACGATTCTGAAGCATTAAAATACTAAAAGTAGTTATTTATCTAAGTACAACAAGTAAAAATATAACGATGTTTCAACTTACAGCAACTTTTTTCGTAATTTAATATTTCAAGCAAATAGGGACAAATGAGGTTTAATAAAATCTTCTCATTTTCGCGTAAAACGGTAGAAAAAATGAACAGTATACAAAATCTTTTTAAGATTATGTTGACTCCAGAATTCAAGCGCAATTCTTGTGTGTATACCTACATACATAAAAATATACTTTTAGAACAAATTCATTAAATAAGTATCACTATTTTGACTGCTTTCTTAGTCTAGTGATCGCAAGCGCGACTACTGAGCGTTGGAGTCATCGATACAACCCCAAGTCGGGAAATGTCACTGAGCTTTTCCGTTGGGAAATGTTCATTAGCAGCTCGTAGTCTGCAGTTGTGGAAACATGGAACATAACTTTCTCTAACTCTTTCTACTTCGAGGAATATAGGCATGATGTCAAGATGCCTGAAATATTATCCAGTAAGAAGATTCGACCGCAAGGTAAGACTCCAGTTTATTCATGGCCAGATACGCGAAGATGCAACAAAGGCCATTACTTTGTGGCTAGTCTAATAAGCACCTACTTGTTCGCATAATGCCCAGTCATCACGCAAATTGTTCGACATTGGTTACCGTCAGAGTTCAAACAAATGCAGGAGTTGCAACATACGTAAATACCTACGTACCTACGTAAGTTATCATACAAATAAATAAAACTGAAGTGTCTGTAATTTCAAAATAACAGCTTTTTACTAAATGCACATGGAAGTACTCGTATAGACGGTACTTATGACAATTTATTTATTTTTTGCCTGTCTGTTTGTTCCGTCTATCTCCAAAACGGCTGGAACGATTTTGACGGGATTTTCACCGGCAGATAGCTGATCTTATAAGGAGTAACTTTCTTTTATTTGAGAGAAAAAAGTGTGGACGGCCCTGTGGGCAGCTAGATAAATTATGAGAGAAGAATACCCAATTCCATTTTCAGACAGTCCTGGAAATGGGCCTCCCTCTCTCTTCCCGATATCATCAAAAGCAATAATTAAGTAAGTATGTTAGAGGGTTAAGCACAAGAGCATCCTTTGAGTCTTCTACTTCTCTCTTATAGGCATGAACTATTTAAGCCATGCCATGTAAAAAATATTAGCCAGTCAGCAAGGTGGTAGCAGAGCTGACTGCCCAGAGTACGCCGGACGTATACTCAAGAAGGCTGTTTTAATGAATCCAAACATCCTTTGATAAGACAATAACAATAAAGGTACATTAAGTAGGTAGAGCAGTAGTGGTCCAGTGGGAACAGCCGCGACTTACGAGTTGTAGGTTGTGGGTTCGAACCCAAGCTGGCACTTTACTTTGTGTAAATTATTTCATCATCACTGCTCTAAAAACAGTGAAGGAAAACATTGTGAGAAAACGCCATGTCTAGAACCAAAATTTCGAAGACATGTGACATCGACCAACCTGTACTGGGCCCGCGTGGTTTATTACCTATGGCCCACTCCCTCTCACAGAAAGAGGAACCCTGTGTCCCAGCAGTGGGAACGTTATAGACTGATTATGTACATAGGTACATTCGGCGGTCACCAATCCGTTTACCAACCGAGACGAGGGGTGATTATCTAGGATTAATCCCTCACGACCCTCATTTTATATTCCCACGTTGACGTTTAAGAGCTTATCATAATGATGATTGATGAAAATCCACGCAACAGCATAATCAGCCTATGATGTTCCCACTGCTGGGATACAAGCATCCACACTTAGAGAGGGAGTGGGTTGTAATCTAGCACGCGGGCCCAGTGTGGGTCTGTCCTGCCGGGGTCGCGGGAAGGTACTTATGGGTCACCGAGGCCCCCGCAACACAGGCAACAAGAAGGAATACGGGTGGGTTTTAGTCAGTAAGAGTCTGACACACCCTCCCGCTCCGCCCAGAGCGGGAGATGTTATTTGATGATTTCCCACCCCAAAAAAAAAAAAAAAAAAAGTGTGGGTCTGTAGATGTCAAATGTCTTCAAATTTTTGGTTCATGCCGGTTTTCTGACGAACCGGTGATGAAATTATTTACACAAAGTAAAGCCTGGGTTCAAACCTATGACCTATAATTCGTAAGTCGGGACTTTTACCACTGGGCCACCACTGCATACCCTTCATACGCCACAAAATACATAATTTATTCCAAATTCATGCTTTTTTTTTTGGGTGGGAAATTATCAAATAACTTCTCCCGCTCTGGGCGGAGCGGGAGGGTGTGTCAGACTCTTACTGACTAAAACCCAACCGTGTTCCTACCGTTGTCTGTGTTGCCGGGGCCACGGTATCCCTATTTATCCTACCATTAGTTTGTACGTTTTACCTTTTCAAAAGTAATTTTATGTTCCAGCGTACGAAATGTGAACTCATGTGAAATAATATTCACGGAGCGAGCATTTAGGATAATTGAGTGAAAACTTCGGTGAAATGTTTTGAATGACTTAATGATTTATACTTGTGTAGATAAGAGTGTGCAAGTTTTGAATAGACATTGTTAAAAGTCGTTTGGAAAAGCGATCAGGAACGTTCTGTATGCTAAGTTAAATAAACTAAGGAGTTAACGCTGTAAATCAAAGGATTTTCTACATTCGGTAGCGTAAAGAGCTTGAAAGTACGAGTAGGTAGACTCCATTTGAAAGACCTTTTTCGGGGAAATACTATGTCCATACATACAAATATAATATGTCCCCAAGATCTTTAAGGATGGGACCGGTTGCTGAAATGCTTAAAGATATTTGTCAAGAAAACGGAAAAATATAAGACGTCCTAATATTAACTCAACTTAGTAAGTAAAACGGGACAAAAATATTATTCTTAAATATTTTCCTACAAATATTGGGCATCTTAATCCTACGCAATTTCATCTAGCCTACCAGTCCCATTTATTAATAGAATCTTGACGAAAATATTATCCTCAATCAATTAACAGAGACAAAGAGAGTAGAAACAATGAACACTAAACTTATTTGAAGTTTATCCTTCATTAAGGCATACAATTAATAAGACAATACAAAATAATACGTGATTTTACAATATTTCCTGGCGAAGATTAATTTTCTCTGCGATTAAATATTTTGAGTGAATATACAGTCGCGCAAAAATATGAATTCCCATTTACAATATTACTCTCAACTAAAATATTTTTTTTAACTCTATTGAGTTTTTCCAATTCTTTGAAAACAGAAATACAATATTTTGTATTTCTGTTTTCAAAGAATTGGTTCAACAAATCGATTATAATCAAAAACGGAACCGATCAACCACTTTAACAATGTCGTTTTCATTTACTGATGGTACTCTAAACCCTAGGTTTTTGACGTAAAACTTTACAGTTCGATGGGTTACGAATTGTAATTGAATACCAAACATCTGAGAGAGTGGTAAACAACTACAAAATCCTATCAAATGCCTAGGCTCAAAGCAGCTCTAACGAAATCTCATGTAGTACTGAGAATTTCTGTAAATAGAACGCCGAAATACGTCGTACTACGCCGAGCATTCTGTAGCAAACCAAATGCGTGTTTGAAATTCGGAATTAACAAAACTGAAAACCCGTGACTAGTATCGGTATAGTCAATGACAAAAGTCCTTTCCTTTTTGTTTTAGATAAATCATAATACTATTTATCAAATTTCTCCTACTTAATATTCTATTATATATTAAGTAATAATTGGCAAGTTTTCATTCATAAAACTCAGAACAGAACACTTGACTGATACCTATTAACCGACTTAAGACGATTCCTTCTACTACCCTTTCTTAACATGGAAATTCCTAGACTAAGCAGCGCTTAGGAAAACTTCAACACTTCCATTTTTACCAACGTATTCCACACTCTTTAGCTCCGTCCATTCCCGTCAATCCAAACACAACACGTACTTAACAAATAGCGTGTTAAATAACAAATGGACGACCAGCGAAGTGGCTCGCAGTTTTATTGTATTGCACGACAAGGTGTTGGCTCTCAACGTGATTGCACGTCCCGCGCGTAACGGAGCAAAATGACCTTTAGTGTTACGTCAACATTAGTACGTGACGTAGGAACAGCGTTACGTGGTATACAGGATGTAAAAAGACCCATCACACAGCCGAGTTATACAGGGTTAAATTTAATTAGCTGGCGAAGCTACGTAGTCGTAACTGGTATCGATTGGGCTACCCGCTCTGCTAAGCCTTGTGATAAAACCGTAAAACTTTATATTTTAATTATTATTCAAAATCATCGTTATATACAATTTTATATACATATTGACATTGCTAAATATTATATACACAATTACGTGAATATTTAATTTGAAAAGCATTATATTGCTTTAATTATTGTGAATGTGAGCACCGTGTGGGTAATTTTTACTTATTTTTTAAATTTATTTTTTTCTTTCTGTCTTAATGATAGTCGGGCATCTTGAGTACTTTATGCGGCCTACCCAATTGGCTTTTCCTTGGTTCGTCGAGTCGTTGAGCTCCTTAAGTCCTGAGTTGAGCTACTCGATTACAGACAAATTCTTACACTAACTAGACAGGTCCACTCAAGTGTGGTTCTTTTCTCAAAAGGCCATTTCAGACATAGATCTACAAGATCCTCAAACTCAAACTCAAATCAAAGCATTTATTTCAATTAAACCATTTACAGGCACTTTTGAATTGTCAAGGAGTCGGTCAGTTAGAAATATGAAGATAGTTGCCCATTCCAAAGCGTAGTAGGTACCTATGGAGAGGAACGGGCAAGAAACTCCATGGACATTCTTTTAAATTATATTGTTACATAAATATATAACTAAATAATTAAATGTGAGGACGATGTAAAACAAAACGCGTCCATAGTAGCAAAATAAACAAAAAAAAAAACAATATCAAAATAAAATAATTACAAATAAGCCGTGGCAGCTGAGAGGTGACCAGTCCCAACTGACGGCGCCCGTTCACGAACATGGCGCATGGGTCCTCCAAAATCTGACCTCCTCACATGATCTGACCAAGATTACGTCTGGACTTTAAAAGAGACTTTTACCCTTGAGTTTGTTTCGCCATTTCTTCTCAGGGGTAGTTCAGATAAGAAATGTCGACTCCATCTAGCTTATTTTTGAATATTTTTTTAATATGACGTGTAAAAGTGATTCCGATAGACTATTTACAGAATAAACAATTTCATTTCATTTCATCGATATCTAAACACGACAAAATAAAAATGATTTGATGATTATTTTTTGGGAATAATGACCAATGGTAGTGTTGTTACGTGAAATGTGAGTTGATAAAATCTATTTTCCGGCGGTTGATGACCCCAAAAAACATCATCAAATTCATTTCTTTTTGTTTATAACATTTAAATATCGATACCTAATATAATTTGACCCTGTAGAGATTGTATTCACGAGTTAAAATTGCAATACCTGCCATAATTAAATCTTAAAAATAAACAATAATTTACATCACGTAGAGAATGAAAATATTGTGGTTTCGTTTTAATTTCATCAAAACGTAATTTAAGAAAAGTTTTACTAAGCTCTGTAAATCTACAATAGTGTAAAAATATTTTAAGACTCTTGCAATAACTACCAATATTAAATCTTTAAAAAATCTTTTAAAAATTCTGTAATTTCTATCACGTAGAAAATTAAAAGAAGCTAGTTGCTTCGCCTTCATTTCATCAAAACGTGAATAAAGAAAACTTGTACTGCAATTGATACAGGGGGCTTATGGATAAAAAATCACCGCTTTAAAACATAATTAGAACAACTTACCTACTTACTACCCCCGTTTATTTTTTAGGTGTTCTTGCAGGCGTAATTGTGCCGAAGTTACGCGACCGAAGTTCAGCACAATTACGCCTGCAATGCTATTTGAATTACTGACGACATACTATCCCGAAATTACGTCGCGTCATAGCGTACAGCCTGACTTCGGTCGGGCGTAAGTTCAGCGGCAACTTATTCTGTGAGCACACATTATACGAGACCGAAGTTCGAGCGCTCGACTGAATAGACACACAAAGTTGCGGAACTGAATTTCTGCCGCGTAAGTTCGGCACTTATGGTGTGTCATATCAGCCGAATACGTCGGAACGTAAAATCAGCCGCCGAATTTCGGTCGCGTAACTTCGGCATAGTGTGTTTAGACACTTATTATCAAATAATTTCTCCCGCTCTGGGCGGAGCGGGAGGGTGTATCAGATTCTTACTGAATAAAACCCACCCGTGTTCCTTCCGTTGCCTGTGTTGCCAGGGGCCACGGTAACCCTTTCGGACTTTCCCGTGACCCCGGCAGGCATCGGCCCTAGTGGACCCCTACACTTGTGCTGAAGACATCTCTTTGAGGCGCGCGTGGAACACAACGCGCCGTCGACCCGTCGCGCCGTGGTCCTTATCGGATGTTGAGCTACCCATTGCTCACCGTCCGCAAGCCCACGCCTACGGGCGCCGGAAATCCGCCTGGGCCTTACTACCCTCTGAATATTATTCCTACTATTATTCTTAAAGACGTTACGCTATTAAAATGAGTTGTAGAATGTGTGTCACTGGTATACTTATTTGTTTTCCTCGTTTGAAAATACATCACTATTTAACTGATTCGGAAGTTCGTGTAAAGGCTCCTGCATACTGGCGCGACTTGTGGCGAGACGCGTCGCGACACAAAGGCACCGCTTGTAGCGCTACACGCGGTGTCTTTGTGTCGCGTCGCGTCGCGCGACAAGTCGCGCCAGTATGTAGGAGCCTTTATACAAAACCGACCAAGTGCGTGTTGCACCACGCACAATAAAGAGTTCCGTAGTTAGGATGAATTTATCCCAAAAACAAACTTAACATTGTAGTTGAAAAACATGTTCTTCCATATATCGGTGTATGCCACGGTCAATTCTCCAACTGTAAATTTAAGTTGGTCGACTATTACTCATTAACTTGTAAAGCCCACTTAGCTGTGATAGTTTGATATTGATATTTATTTATATTTTCCATCTCCATAAACAACTATTTAGCTGGCACCCACACTTGACTCTAACAAAAATTATCACTTTAATGCTTAATATTATGCAAGCGCCTATCCAATGATATCCCACGATGGGATAGACGAGAAAAAAAATATCATCCCCACATTACGTGCAAGGGAGGTACCCTAAACAAAATTTTAAACATTTTATTTTATCACTCTGTCGGCGTGATTAATATGTATAGGTACTATTGTATACCTATGCCAAATTACAGCTTTCTAGTACTTAGCGTCTCTGAACTACAGCGGGGACAGATAGACAGACGGACAGACGGACATGGCGAAGCTATAAGGGTTCCTTGTTTACTACGGAACCCTAAAAATGACAAATGTGTTTAATTTAGGCCGTTTCATGAATAAATAGTGAGTTTAATTACCATTAGACGTGAATTTATGGAAAGGTGATATCGTCATGGTGTGACCATTTTTAATAGCCTATAATAACACAACACGATAACGTGTCAGCAGGCCTAGAAAAATAAGTTTTCTGTAGCGTTAATCGTTAGACGCTATCGCGCTAACGAAAAATGTATGGCAATGACATTAGGTGTGGAAAGAACCCGTAATTTCACGCTGTGTTCGTAGACAATTAAAAACTTGTAACGAAAAGCTACCGCTAACCCAGCGTTAGCGTGGCGTCTCTCATACAAAGTTGTAGACGAGTGGTGTTTTTGACAAATGGAAACGCAAATTTTAGCGTTTATTGTTCACGCTCTCTAGCGGAGGCTAAACCCTGCCGCTAAGGTATTGTGGAGTGTTTTAATTAAGGTTGTTTTTTGTTTAAATGCATTGCTGAGGCTGTTATGGTCGGCAAATAATAAGGAAGCGTGGATTAGGCGACGAATAAGTCTTAATCGGCTTAGTGTAGAGGTTATCGCCGAAATGTCGGAATTGGAGTTTATTCAGCGTTTTAGGCTGGTTAAACGAATATCTTGAAATCTCTGCAGCGATTTTAGGCGCTTAACTTCACTAAAAGGAACTAGGGAAATTTCACTGGAAGTTAAGGTAGGTACAACAAAGCTATTCTTACTTAGAACAAATGCAACAACTAACTTATGTCCCTAATTTAATTTTATAAATTGTTCAGGCCTCGCACGTAGTCTAAATTCCATCTTAAACTTTAAAATGTAAAAGGAATTTGATATCTTTTCTTGAAGAATTTTTGCTAATGTCTGATCCAAAATGGAACAGTTTTGATTTCCGCCAGACACGAATTTGACGTTTGACATCAATGACATTGACGTTCGGGTTTTTTTCGTTCTCATGTTAACTTCCAAGAATCTATTATTTTTTTCCCACGCTGCTGAATTAACGTCTGGCGTGAGCTTGCTACGTTAAATTTGTAGCATTTTTTTTTTAGCATTTGTTACTAATTCCGAATTGTGGTCTCCAATCACAATTCGCAATTAGTAACTCTACCAACGGTTTTGAAATCAATATCATACCGCGATACTGAAACTTGTAGATACCAATGTATAAATGTGTATTTCCCATTTCAATAGAAAGCTACATCATTTTTGTAAGTATTAATACAATAAATACGTAGGTACAATTTATGTTAGTATGTAGTACGTCGTAACCTATCGAGACTTAAGTAATGAGATACAACAATCTGTGGGAGACCCCCTGGGGGTGGGGGGAGGGAGAGAGGCAACGTAGTACATCAATAATTGCATCATTTAGGTCCAAATTAATAAGAAATGCACGAAAAGATATTATTGATAAGGTAAACGTGCATTTCTTATTAATTCAAAAATAAAATCTTATTCTATAAATAATATTAAAATCTTATTGATTTAACATTTTATTCTCTGATTTTTTTTTTAATCAAAGTTAGAATAGGTTGAAAACAAAGTTGTTTAAGTACTCATAACTAATTGAGAGTAGCTGGCTATGCAATTCATATTCATTTTTATCGTGATTTCTAAGTTTTCCACTCTAGCTATTCCGCCGGGCTTCCAACTCATCTATTTCCCGAACTCGACTTTTCCAGCTTTTGCAAAATTATAATATCTACTAGTTGGACTCTTTATATCCAATGTAGGACGTCCTTTACTTTTTCATTTATTATAAATGGAATTCACGATTTAATCCTGGCGCTCACACTAAATCCATACTTCTATACTAATAACCCGACTACAGCAAAGCCAAAGGAAGATTATGATTTTATCAGGCTATGTATGTACATATGTATGTTCATCTGTTCACGCATAACTCCTAACAACTAGTCATATTTTGTCAAAGGTATCGTTGGAAGCGCCATTATCCTCCGCGGGTTATTTGCTAAATGACGTCACATAAAATCCAAGATGATGATTTTTAGTTGGCGTTTTTGTCGTAATTCAACTTATTTTTTTATAATTGCGAAAGTAACTGTCTGTCTGTTACCTTTCGCGTTATAACGGTTAAACGGATTTGGATGTTTAGCACACAGATAGATCATGACCTGGATTAGGACACGGTATTTTTATCCCGGTACTATGTTCCCGCATGGGCGCAGCCGCGGGCAAGAGCTAGTACCAACTAATGTAGGTATTAAATTTTAGTTATTCACAAATTCAGTTCACAATATACAACTTCATTAATACTTTTTAGGGTTCCGTAGTCAACAAGGAACCCTTATAGTTTCGCCAAGTCCGTCTGTTTGTCTGTCTGTCCGCGGTTTAGCTCAAATACGCTTAGTACTAGAAAGCTGTAATTTGGCAAGGGTGTATTAATCACGCCTACTTAAGTGGTATGATAAAATATAGAAAAAAAAAATGTATTTTTTTTTCTCGTCTATCCCATCGTTAGATAGGCCGTTTAAAAATATTGCGCGTTTCTGGTGACTATCAGGTATCCGTTTGCGTAATATTAAGCTTTAAATTACCAATTTTTGTTAGAGTCAAGTGTCCCCCTGCCAGCTAAATGGTTGTTTTTGGATGTGTTAAAAAATGTATGGCAGTAGTACATATAACGAAATTAAAAGGAAAACTATCACAGCTAAGTAGGCTTTACAAGTTAACGAGTAATAGTTGACCAACTTAGATTTGCACTTGGAGAATAGGGTATTTTACGTTAAACGAGAAAAAATCTATAAATAGATTATTGAGATAGTTTAGGCAAAAAGGAGTCGGAAAATGTTACTTTTAGTTCATAAAAAAACAAAATAAATTTTAAAATTCAATTCAACGTATTCAGTTTTTCTAATCTGTTAAAAAACACCATGAAATAGTAGCCGCCATGTTATTACGTCATACCGCTAAGTAAACTAAAACGTGTCAACTGTCAACTGATAGTTAGATAACAGATCAGCGCATTTGTTTACTAGCCAAGTGACGTCATGACCACAGAGCAACATGGTGTCCACTGCGTCCAGCGTTTTCGTCAAACTACGCGCGAAATTTGAAAATGTAAAATTTAAATGCATTTTTATGGCACTTATCGATTGAATAAAAATTTTGTGATTATTTTTGGGGCATATTAGCACTATAGAATTTAATTAAGACACTTTTCAAAAATGGGTGTAAGACCCTATTGACCGTGACGTAAATCGATGTACTATCGGCCAATCTTCCGCATGCTCACCTCTAAGGCGATAATCGTATAGCACGGCTCACGACTCGATCGCCCGATGCAAGCGTTTTGGCCAATGGGATGCATGAAGCGTATTTTAGCCGTGTTTGTATTAATGTAATTATGTATAGTGTGTGTGACAGTCACACTAGGCGCGTGCTATGCTCACTTGTTTGTAAGACATTTTTTTAATGGGCACGGCCAGCGAGAGCGCTTTATGAATTGTTATTGTTGACAAGAAGTAATTTCGTACTAATATCTTCCGTTTGGTTTAGAAAATGTATTATTGGTATTGCTATACGCGTACCCTAAAAAAACTTTATTTAGCATTTTTGTTTACCACTTTGCCAAATTACAGCTTTCTAGTAAGAGTCTGTGAGCTAAGCCGGGGACAGACAGACAGACAGACGGTCATGGCGAAACTATAAGAGTTCCTTGTTGACTACGGAACCCTAAAACAAAGCAAGTTACGTAGTTTTGTTAGAAATTGTCATTTGCTATCTCTTTCTTTTATTGCTGTTTTGATTAAAATAGCAAAATTACTTACAGTAGTATTTGAACCATTACTTGGCGCTAGTGTTGCCCAAATGCAAGAAAAAGACGAGACTTAGCCAGTCTTGGTCTTGGTCTTGCGCCAATACACCTGGTCTTGGTCTTGGTCTTGGTCTTGCGCTCCCAGTCTTGGTCTTGGTCTTGGTCTTGCAGCAAGAGTCTTGCAAGTCTTGCAATTACCTATTAGTCTATTACTATTTATTAAAGTTTACTTTAAATCTTAGAAAAACGTATTAGAATTGGAACATTGTGAGCTTGAATTAACATAGCCATAGTAAAGATCAAGCAGATTAATAAATAACTGAAGATTTGATAAGAAATTCGAAAAATCAACTGACCTATATGTCGTTTTCCATGGAAGTAACTGTTTCTTAATAAACATTTATGATTTATAAGCTTACATTTGCTAAAACATGTAAAAAAACAAATTAATTACAATAACTTGACTGTATTTTAAAGAACAATACTTATCTGTCTAGAAAGAGATTGAACCCTCAACTTATAAGAAATTTAATAAAAGAGTTTTACGATTTATCATTTATTTGAATAAAAAATAAAATACAACACAAATCAACAGCTTTATCATTAGGTTATGATACTTTATATCAATTTTTTTGACCAAGAATTAATACAAAGTAACCATCTGGCTGACTCATCACTTAACCTATTTCTATGTTTTCTAATTACTAATGATGCTTTAGAAAATAACCTCTCAGCAGGTACTGAAGTTGCAGGTATTGAGAGAAAATCACGGGCCATTTTCGATAAAATCGGATACTCTGTCTCATGCGTCCTCCACCAATCTAAAATGTCTTCCGAGCTGGCAGTTCTTGGTTTTCTCAGGTACTCCTCCAACTCGTCTATCACTAAGCCTTGAAGACAAGATCCAGATGACGTCGAGGGACATTCATAGAGTTTATCAAAGTCTATTACGTCTTCATCTTCATCACATACTTTATTTTCTTTTTCTGGTAATTCCAGAGATTTGTTCAGTGAGTGTAGACTTTTATATTCTTCATAAAGTTCATTGAACTTGCGCAGACTTTCTGTTTTAAGTTGCTTCCCCCACATTGTCAGGTCAAAAGTCTGAGCCTTATGCCTTGGGTCTAAAATTAAAGAAGTACAATAAATCCAGTTGCTCTTCTTGTAATGTTTAAGCATTTTGTCTCGAGCTGCTTGGAAAGCTAGAATGAGCCTTTCATCCACTTCAGATCGATTAGGTTTCTCATCTAACTGTTTTACCATGGATTCAATTTTATCTAGCAAGAGATTGAATGATACAATGACTAGCGGTAATGTAACATATTTGTCTCCACCATGTTTTGTACTTAAAAGTTTAAAGTTTATTAGAAATTTATGTAATTTTTCGAGTACCTGCCATTCATTAGCTGTGATTTGAAAATCATTTAATTCGGTGACAGAACTGCACAATATGTCAATGCCCGCTCTCACTTTTAAACCAAATCCAATCATATCATGTGTGGAATTCCATCTCGTTGGACAGTCAAGAATGGCATTTAGATTTGATGGCACGCCAGCTGCTTCACAAGCAGACTGAAACTTCTTCTTCACTATCTCACTTCTTTTTATTTTACTGGAAATACTGCGTAACTTTGTTACAGATGTACGCGAGTCAGCAATATTTGGTGCAGATTCTTCATCTTCCTCATCCTCAGTTTCGTCTGCATAGTCTTCGTACTGCTGATCTTGCGCGTTAGTGTCAGACTCACAGTGTAATGCTAAGGTCTTTAATAAATCTTGTACACCAAGGTTTAAAATGTGAGCAAAGCACCGGAAATGTTGATTGTCTGAATCAAAGTGTGGCGGCAGCTGTTTGCCCAGTTCATACATAAATTTGGTATTTGCAGTTGCGTTGTCGACCGTGATACCTTGTATTTTATCAATTATGCCATATTCCAATAAACATTCATGGAAAATCGTTGCAATATCTTCCCCAGTATGTCGACCGCGTGATGGTATAAAATCAAGAACTACAGATTGATACTTCCATTCGTTGTCTATATAATGAATAGTAACCCCGTAGTAACTCCTACCAGCAATTGACGTCCACCCATCAATGGTAAAAGACATTTTAGATGATAATTGTTGAAGTCGTTCCTTGAGATTCAATTGGAGCTCTTCAAATCGCTCTTTGACTTTCCTTCTAAGTGTAGACCTTTTAGGAAACACCATATTAGGGCAAATACGTCGAAAATATACTTGTGTAGCTTCGTCATCGAAAAATGAGAAGGGAAGATATTTTTTCACCACCCAATCAACTGTAGCTGTCGTGATGTTGTCACTGCTGTTTTCCGACTGAAACAAAACAATAAATCTTGTGTTATTATTTAAAACATACTAGGTTTGAGCGTATAAGAGGAGGAGGTTTGTTGTTGTTAAATCGAGAAAATCGTTAAATTGATATTTGTTATATTAAGGTTGCACTGTACTGTAATTTACCAAAATAAAGTACTTAGTTGTTACTGGCCGATTAAATGAAAATATGGGTGTTTATAAAAAATATTTAAGACGATAATTACATACTTAATATGTCGCACCCCTAGATGAAAACACCACTAACTCAAAAATACTTACGTAAGTTAATGGCGTTTTTGAAAGTATCGCATGAATAGCTACGCGGAGTTAAAATTCTTTTAACTGTTAAAAAAATATTCTTACCTGTCCACTTCTTCCAGCGGTTACTAAAAAGCTTGTGATATCTCCACTTAATTTTGGTTTAACAGGAAGAAATATTTCTGATTCCTTTTTGTGGAAAGATATTAGATGTTTCCTTAAGCCTGAAGTGTTTCTGTTTTTCATTTTTATTTCAATCTTTTTATGTTGGCACAATTTACAGAAGGCAGTTTGGGATGCATGAATTATTTCGAAAAACTCCTCAAATTTGCTTTTGGGTCTTTTAGATCTGTGACTCAAACTCTCGTTACTCGGACTAGAATAATTTGAATCTTCGTCACTCATATTAAATTGTACACGTGATACGTTTTTAGAAAACAACGAGAATTAGTAAAAACAATTATTAAGTTAGACTCGAAGCACAGCTCAATTGGAAATGACTGGAATTAAAATAATTCCTTTATTTATAGTACGTTTCCTTGCTTTCTACCGCGCCGCCTCGCCACGTGCCGGCTCTATGAAAAGGATGCCGCCGCAAATCAAACAATGCCGCGTGCGGCGTACAAACACACACTAAATATTACCTACTTGTACAGACGCGACGCGTGAATAAAATAGAATTAGTGCCAATCACTATTCTTTACATATAAGTGAATGTTTTGGCGTACATCTATACTAATATTATAAAGCTGAAGAGTTCGTTTGTATGTTTGATGACAGAAGTTTTAAAATAAATAAATAAGTCCTGAACGTCACTATACCTCCAAAGTTACTATTCCTCGTGGACGAAGTCGCGGGCACAGCTAGTAAATACTTACTCTCATCATCTCTCTCAGAGATATTCGGGCTGGTAAGTAATACAAAACTCTTATCGCAGGCTTTTTATTTTATTAGTAGGTAAGTACCTACGCTTTTTATATTATTTTATTAGTTTTGTAGAATTTTTTTACACGTTTCAAGTATATTTAAAAGTGGCTACAATATTTATTAAACGGGTGATATTTGAACACTTTTTTGCTATTTTTTCTTGTAAAAACTTAAGAAATATAATGACTAAATGTACAATAATAGTACCTAAGTAATTAGTTTAAAACCATATAAGTAATCAATATTATAATATATACTTACTAGAATGAATTAATATGACATCTACTACCTATCCTTACCATTTTATCCTAATCATAATACTACTTGCGTGATCAGTATAATGTATTCATTTTCATTCTAAGCACTCTGAAACTTATTTATTCTTTGGAACACCTGTAGGTACTCTTAAAAAAATTCGAAATTATTTTGCATGAGTATACCTACGCCCTATGGCGGCAATCAAATAGTGTCACAAATGTTATGATTTCGGCGTGGCGGCAACGATTGTTTTAGATTTCAAAAGAAGCCGCCGGCGCGTGTATCATAACCATGTACTTCCGAAAAGCGGCAAATTTCTTTGAGAAGTAAGTACAAAACCTTTGATGCCGCATTATCAAAGTGCCGATGGTTAAAACATAACTATGCATGCACTCAGTTTGATTTTAATAGATATTTTTTTATTCGCTATGTTTATGGTATTAGTCGTAATGCGCATAGGTCCAGTTTTTCATATTCTTTGATACAGTTTTTTGCGTCTCATAGAATTCCTAAGCGTACCTACCTATACACCGAACTGTTACACCTAACTACTCAGTGAAATAGCGCTAAGTCCTAGCTGCAAGACGCAAGAGTCTTGCAGGCTATGTCTTGTTCTTGCTCAAGTCTTGCACGGTCAGTCTTGGTCTTGGTCTTGCTAAAAATACGCGGTCTTGTTCTTGGTCTTGGTCTTGCAAAAACGCAAGAACAAGACCAAGACTGCAAGACCAAGACTGAATTTGGGCAACACTACTTGGCGCAGTTTATACAATGTTATCAGATTTTTTTATTATTGCTGTCGCAACTTTTGCAACTGCAATAAAAATAAGTTCATTATCTAAGCACCATTGTTATTCAGTGGGAACGTCAGAACATCTGGTTAAACAATAGATCGGCTTTATAGAACGGCCATAAAATACGGTCGCAAAAAATTACGAAATATTTCTTCAACACACTTGCTTGTAAAGTGACTCAGAAATTCAGCTTATTATATAGAAGTATTTTTACTTTACATTTCTTTTTTTCAATATACGCAGTTTTTGTCCAAAAACAATGAATATTTTTGAGAAAAAAAAATTCGTTACATCAGATAAATCAATCATCAAAATTATCATCATTTCATAAAATTATATATTTTTCACTACATATTAACCTTAATTTGCTTATTCAAAACATTATTTTGTTTATTATATTTTTTATATAGGCTGTTTAGCGGTTTTTCCAGCGCCTTTATTTACACCTGCGGCGCGCGGGATAAACAAAACAAGCGCGGTATTTTCCAGAAATACTTGTTAACGTTTTCATTGTGTGGTTAATTATTATCAAAAATGTTGACTTCAATTAGGAAAGAAGAGCGAAGAGCAAAGCGTAGATTTAACCCCCCGGAAATACTAATCTAGGCACGAAACGCTAGTGACAGCCTGTTGCCTGCAAAATCTAGAGAGAAATACCTAGCGGCGTACGAAACTAATAACAATACCAGTCTCTTTTTTTCCTCTCAAGTTGAAAACCGTCGTATGAAACGCGCACACACTCGACTCCCTTATCGCGCTCGCTCGCCCTCGGCTCGCGCGAATAATACCGGCTCGTGCAGTGAGTAACCAACATACCACACATATTTATATTTTTTGTTACACGCCCTATACTCACACAAATTCATATTGTCTCTAATTGGACGAAACCAGGAAGGGGTGTGGTTTGTCACTAGCTGCGCTTGCCGCAGAAATATTTTCTAAAGTGAGCATGCTTAAGTTTTGCCAATAGTATGTCATGTACAATGTTACGTTTATTTTTGGGCTAAAATCATCCCAACATGACGGAACCCTTCATTGTGTGTGGTCGGGCATGCACTTGACCGGTTTTTTAACACTTTATGTCCAATAATCCGAACTCGACAAGCCCTAATGCTATATCTATGTACCTGCACTCTAAGAGTTAGTTTCAGCTGCTCTTCCAAAAGTAAGCTTTCAAGTGATGAAACGCCTGCATTGTCTCTGGATTTTCGAATACAGGGAGAACATAAACAAAAGTTTACTTTTGTTGATTTCAACATCTCATCAAAAACAACCATCAATCTTACTTTTGATTTTTGAACCACCAAATTGTACTTTTCATTTTTTTTTTTCTTAAGTTGGATACGCAGTGGTAACCCGCGAAACTGAAATTTTCTTACGTTTTTTTGCAATTTGCGGGTCAGGTTTTAATTTGATCAAAATATGATTCGCGACTGTAACAAATCTGGCTCTACAGAATTATAATCATTAGAATCATCAATACTCTCCTTAAGTTAGAATTGACCTTACATGTCAGGATTTCATGAAATAATGATGTAATACAATCTGATACTGATTTGCAAATTGCAAGAAACCTGAAATTCGCGGGTTACCCTTTCTATATTTTTTTTGTGTGGGAATTTATAACTTCTCCCGCTCTGGGTGGAGGGCGAGGGTGTATCAGACTCTTACTGAATAAAACCCATCCGTGTTCCTTCCATTGCCTGTTTTGCCAGGGGCCTCGGTATCCCTTTCGGACTTTCCCGCGGCAGGAATCGGCCCTAGTAGACCCCTACACTTGTGCTGACATCCCTTTGAGGCGCGCGTGGAATACAAAGCGCCGTCGACCCGGGCCTGGTCCTAATCGGACGGCTCGGGGGCTACCCTGAGGCTTTCGCCTTAAGTTTTTCACACTCCTTCCTGCTTCTACATTACACAATATCAGCGCTGTCCATGCAGCAAAATAATGAAAGTTAGTAAAGCTCGGGGTTGTATTGTATAGCTTTTGTTAAGTCTTTCTTCATACTTTATTATTTTTTTCTAAGTAACTTTCTCTGGGTTACTTTTTAGGGTTCCGTATCTCAAAAGGAAAAAAACGGAACCCATAAAAGATCACCCGTGTGTCTGTCTGTCTGTCCGTCTGTCACAGTCGATTTGCTCCGAATCTACTGGACCGATTAAGATGAAATTTGGTACACGTATGAATTTCTATGATCCAAACAGGAGGGTGTAACGTAAATAAATAAATTTTGAATAAGAGGTTTACTTTTGGGGAAAAAAAATAAAAACTTAAAATAAAACTTTGGCAAACTGTACCGTGTGACATATCAAATGAAAGAAGATTCATGATTGATTCTTGAAAGGAGTTCAAAAAAAAAATTTTTAAATATAAATCATTTATTTACATAACCAAATTACTAGATGGTTATTAACATTAACTAAATTAAAATAAAACTGAGTTAAACCAAAAAAAGGCCCTCGACGCATTGTACCGAGGATGCTGGTGGCATTTCCTCGCTAAATTGCAATGCTGATGCGTTGCGCGAGAAAGCCGCCAGCTTTTCGGTCTCCAGTTACATCAACTAGACGTTTCATTTTTTTTTATAATTTTAAAATAATATATTTTTAAAGGAGGAACAGGTTTTATAACAACAGTGTTAAATTGTTTGTACTTGGAATAAATTCATCCCAACTACGAAACCATCATCATATTATCATTGTTCGTGGTCCGACGCGCACTTGGCCGGTTTTTATTATAAGCTCATTCTCAAATTGTTGTGCGGAATATTCTTTTTAAACTTCTAAAAATACTTCGCTTCGACACACACCACAGTATAAATAAGGTCTGAACGATAAACTATCAGTGAAGTTTTTACGTGGCTTAGAAATTGCATTGAATTTTTGACGGGGCTTATCTGCGATACAGTCCTTGAACATTGTCCTGATAAGCCAATTTCACTTGTAGTACTTACACGTTTACTTATACGTTTAAACGCAGCCGCAGAAGAGGGCAGCTGTTTAACTCCCCGGTCAGGTCGTTCCACCCCACATTGGGTATTTCCCACGATGGGAAAATCCATCATGATTCGTTAATACCGCACGTTTAGGGGCAACATAGAAGCTCTATTTCCCTTTAAGGCGCAGATATATGATTTTAGTGACTATTAAATCTGTTATTAAACCTTCATCTCCTTCTGCGAAGCAGTAATGCTCGCGAAGGTGGAGGCGAGACGGCGGAAAGGCAAATTTCGCGCCCTTTCGCCCCTAGCCGCCGCAGGAGACGCCCTGGGCGTTGGGAATTCCGGATGGATTTCCGGCCACCGTAGGCGCGGGCTTGCGAACGGTGAGCAATGGGTAGCTCACCGTCCGGTAAGGTCCGGCCCGGGTTGACGGCGCGTTGTATTCCATGCGCGCCTCAAAGAGATGTCGTCAGCACAAGCGTAGGGGTCCACTAGGGCCGATGCCTGCCGGGGTCGCGGGAAGGTACCAAAGGGTTACCGAGGCCCCTGGCAACACAGGCAACGGAAGGAATACGGGTGGGTTTTATACAGTAAGAGTCTGACACACCCTCCCACTCCGTCCAGAGCGGGAGAAATTACTTGATGATTTCCCACCCAAAAGCCTTCATATAATGCAAGTAAGTTATGCGAAAAATGTATGCTAAACTAGAAAGCATACATACCAATTCTAACTGCATATTTAAGTATTATTGTAAAATACTACAATTATGAAATAAATTCAAGAAGTATTGTTTACCCTACACATAATAAACGATATTACTTTCAAACTATTTAAGATATTTTCATGTTTTTTGTTTTTTTAATAAACACACTATTTTATTTATTATCTATAATTCTATCTGTGATTGTTTTTCAATTATATATATTTTTGTTCCTAAAAATGAATATTTCCTATGAAACAAATGGAGCGGCGCGGCGCTGCGTGAGCACGACGACCATTTGTATGGCCAAGGTCAACGGCGATTACCGGACCCTTAACAGACTCTAGGGATAGAGCTTAAGATTTACGATATTACATATTTTAACTTAAATATATTGTGTAGGAGACTTTCCACCAATTTTTAGTAGGCAGTGGGTGAGAACTCTTGATTAATTAATAACAGCCGCACGGGTCGATAAGAAGTTAAGCGACGCTTGCTGCGGTCAGTTCGTGGACCGTCCATTGGATATCGATCCCTCCGTGCCTTAGAAAGCACGGTCCCGGCTGTCATTTGTAGATATTTAACAATCGTTACAGGCAGACAAATATGATTTAAATATGATGATATTTAAATCATATTTGTCATTGTCTGAAAGTTTTATGAAATCATCATCTGCCTAGCCTTTTCCCAACTATGTTGGGGTCGGCTTCCAGTCTTACCAGATACAGCTGAATACCAGTATTTTACATGGAGCGACTGCCTATCTGACCTCCACAACCCAGTTACTGGGTAACACGATACCCCTTGGTAAGACTGGTTGTCAGACTTTCAAGCTTCTGACGACCCGTAATGACCGTCAAAGATCTATGTGTATTGCATAAGGTTGTTAACGCTAATCTATTTAGACAATCTACAAATAAAAGTTTTATGAAATAACACGGTAATTTTACGTAGGGTGTCAATAAGCTCAACAATTAATTTGAAAGAAAAAAATAGAAAGAAAATACGTTTATTTGCGGTAAACATGACGCAAAGAAGGAACACAAAGACAAAAAGAAACAATTTGGGGGAGAATATGCGTCACATCCACGCAAAACGGCCAACGCTCAGCACAATGCTGCGACTCTATGCGAGACAGAACCCCAGCGCTGGTTTTCAGCGATAGCAGTCGTTGACGGTAAGACGTCGACCGGTGCAGTACACAGTGAGAATTTCCCTGGCTGTACAGTTTTCTCAAACAATTTTGTTTAATTTTTTTGTTAGAATTTATAGACACAATAATAATACCTCCCAAATTGCTTTCCAAGTTTCTTCAACGGTAAGCTTTTGTATCCACAACGATATTGGCCTCATTCTTGGCCACCGTTCGTGTGGAAATATAATGTTGCCCGTATTTATTTATTCTATTTGGTTGTTTAACTACGAATATAACGTTTTTGTGTAGTTTTCAGGAAATGCCTGTGTTTGTTTCATTTGAAACAACCTCTAAAGGCTCCCGCGATATCGTGCTAGTCTACACGAGCCTTAAAAAGTGTTGAATATTTGCCAGAAACCATATTCATCGTAACATGAAAATAAGCAGAAAAATACGTCGAAAAGTTAAAAGACTTCTAAGCCGAATGGACGCGTTAAATGTGATATTCATAATCTCGATTCACATTACTATCTCTTGCTCACGTTAGAATAATATTTTCTAAATTGCATTTGTTTATTGACCAGTACAGGCTCGTTTTATATCGCCTAGTACACTAATAGAAAGTACAAAAGACACATATTTATGCCAAAATGTTAAATTGTATTTAATCCAATTCGTTTCGTTTCGAACCCAAAAGTACGAAATTACTTTTCATTAGATTCCAAATTCCAAAAGTATAAGGATATAACAATTAAAACAACGATCCCGCTTGTTTTTAACGTATAATAAAATAAACGTTTTAAACGTTGTATAATAATAAAACTCATGCGTGGAAAATGGGTTGAATTTATTACTTTTATAAAATTACAAAAGTGGAAAAAATGGACTTTCCGGTTGGAAAAATGAATGCAGAGAGAGCGGGAGAGTTGCTAGACATAAAAAATGTCAAGCTTAATCACAATGTTGCAACTTAATAAATGACTGAGTAATCGATTACAATTATACTTACTAAAATGACAAATTATTGCAGATTGAGTATTAAATTGGTATAAAATTAACTTTATAATATTAATGTTGAATTTACTTTAACAATTGTAATTATGAAGTTAGTTAAGAGTGAGAGACCTAGACAGATAAATAGATTAGTCAGTGTGAAAACATACCTTTGCCGAAAACGTGTCTAATGTTACTAAACCGAAATTAATTCAATCGTAACAAACTTGACCATATTGACGTGACCTTCTATCCCCAAACAAGCAGCCAAATTCCATTATTAACTTCTAAACTACGTTATAGTTGTATCGAATACTCATTAACAAGTCATCAAAACTTTTAACTAACTTATTGGAACTGGAATGAAACAATACAAATAAGAGCCTCAATTAGAATACAGTAAAGGCTCCCGAAAACAGGCGTAACTCGACAGCGCGACGCGAAGCTAGCAGCTCAATTTCTATGAAAACTTCATGGAAAGTGTCACGCTGCGCATCGCTCTGCCTGTCGCGCCCGCGATATCGCACTAGTCATCTCGAGCCTTAAAATGTGTTGAATATTTACCAGAAACCATATTCATCGTAACATGAAAATAAGCAGAAAAATACGTTGTAAAGTTAAAAGACTTCTGCCAAATGGACGCGTTAAATTATCGAAAAATCTGATATTTATAATCTCGATTCACACTAATATTTCTTGCTCAGATTAGAATAATATTTTCCTGAATTTCTTTTTGTAAGAAAATTAGGAAAACAGCTTGGGCTTAGTAAAGCCACGTATCGTCTGGAGCTAGAAGAATATAATGTAATTGAAAACAAAAATCTAAATGACGGGAAAGTTTAATAACAATAAACACAAGACTTTTATAAAACCACTTTGAAACTTCAGAAAAATGAGTACGAACTCTCTAACTTCTACAACTCTTTTTTTTTTTTTTTTTTTTTTGAGGGTGGGAAATCATCAAATAACTTCTCCCGCTCTGGGCGGAGCGGGAGGGTGTGTCAGACTCTTACTGACTAAAACCCACCCGTATTCCTTCCTGTTGCCTGTGTTGCGGGGGCCTCGGTGACCCATAAGTACCTTCCCGCGACCCCGGCAGGCATCGGCCCTAGTGGACCCCTACTTTGTGCTGATGACATCTCTTTGAGGCGCGCGTGGAATACGACGCGCCGTCGACCCGGGCCTGGTCCTTACCGGACGGTGAGCTACCCATTGCTCACCGTCCGCAAGCCCGCGCCTACGGTGGCCGGAAATCCGCCCGGGATTCCCGACGCCCTGGGCGTCTCCTGCGGCGGCTAGGGGCGAGAGGGCGCGAAACTTGCCTTTCCCTCAACCGTCCCGCCTCCTCCTTAGCGAGCATTACTGCTTCGCAGAAGGAGGTGACGGCTGCCCATGCCCTCTCGCTCCGTACCATGGCCTGAACCAGGGCCGGACGCGAGAGGTCTCTGCCGCCGATCGCCTCCACGAGGACACGGCGGTGCTCTGCCCAAGCCGGGCAGACCTCCACCGTATGCTCCACCGTGTCCTCCGGGCGATCCACACAGTGGTGACACCCGGACGTTTCCTCCCGCCTTATCCGACACAGGAACCTCCCGAAGCTGCCGTGTCCGGTGAGGACCTGCGTCAGGCGGAAGGTGAGGACGCCGTGGCGCCTCTCCAGCCACTCCTCAAAGAGGGGACTTATCGCCGAAATCGTGGCGTGCCCAGCACTGGGTTGCGACAACCGTACTTTCCATGACGCCATGAGATCCCGCCGGAGCTCCGTCCGCTGAGCCGCGATTTCTCGCGGCAACGGACTTACGCCCCGGCGTTTCGCCTCCTCGCGCCACTCCCATACGTGCGCGAGGACTTTTGCCTCCAGATCCCATGGCGGCAATCCGGCAAGGAGGCTCGCTGCCTCACTGGAGACCGTGCGGTATCCTCGGACCATCCGGATGGCCATGACCCTTTGGGCCGCGCTCAACCGGCGGGCTGGCCGCAGCGCCAGAGAGCGCGCCCATACAGGAGCCCCGTAGAGGGCCATGGACCGCACGACCCCCGCGTAGAGCCTCCGGCAGGAGGCGTTTGGACCCCCTAGATTGGGCAGGAGCCGCTTCAATGCAGCGCCCGCCCGCTCAAGTTTGGGAGCCAAACGTCGGAAATGCTCCACGAAGTTCCACCGGCTGTCGAGGACGAGTCCCAGGTACAACTTCTACAACTCTGCGGTACATTTTTACACTAAAGAGTAACTACTTAAAAAGTGAGAGTAGAGTGATATGTTACAAAAAATTAAGCTTTATTTAAAACAACTGCATATCATATCATCAAAGCCGTACATAGGCCGCCCCCAAGGATTGCTACAACGACGGATCCTGCGCTGGATAATACTTTTCCCGAATCTCTCTTTGAAACCCTCTTATTTCACCGCATTTTCTACAGCAACGTAAGCCAATTTAATGAGCAAATAGAAAATAAGACATCGAAATGTCAGCGGGAACAAAAGCATCCTGTAATCTAAGCTTATAATACCACCCTAATACCTGTCGGAATTGGATCAAAAATAATCTTAGAAGACACGATATATAATCTTAGAAGTGTCTTTTAACCTACTGTTAAAGTTGGATTTTGAATGATTTTTGTTTATTTTATTGCATTTATATAATTATTATTTTATGCTTCACTTCTTAAGTGGTGTTTTACGTCTTCATTGATCCTCTAACTAACCGAAGAAATCTAATGCGTAATCATTCAAACGATACCTGCCTACTTCATTAATTTTTTTGCGCGACTGAAGGACATCACGGTACGCATCGAAACAGACGTAAGCGCATCGTCGCGTCAATCAATTAATCAATCAACTCAGCCTATAACAACCCACTGCTGGACATAGGCCTCTCCCAGGCTGCGCCACAACACCCTGTCCTCCGCCTTCCGCATCCAGTCTGTCCCAGCCACCTTTTTAAGGTCGTCGGTCCATCTAGCTGGGGGGGGGGGGGGGGGCTCCCACACTACGCTTGCCGATACGCGGTCTCCACTCCAGGACAAGTCTGCTCCACCGGCCATCAGTCCTTCGACATACATGGCCTCTCTTCTCTCCCTCTTCCGGATAACTTAATTTCTGATCTTATTCTTCAAAGAAACTCCGACCTTGAATTTGCGGACCAGCCCGACTGTCAGTGTCCACGTTTTGGTACCGTATGTGAAAACGGGCAGGACTCACAGGTTGAAGACCTCAGTTTTCAAACACTGCGGGATTGGCGACGAGAAGACTTGACGAAGTATACCAAACGCTGCCCAACCCAATCGGATCCTCCTGTCGGCTTCTTTCTCAAAGTTGTGTCTACCGAGCTGGATAACTTGTCCTAGGTAAACGTACACCTTCACAATTTCGAGAAGCGACCCTTCGATGTGGATTGGACTCGGCAAGACGTGCGAATTGTACATGACTTTCGTCTTGTCCAAATTCATGCCGAGGCCAACCCGCCGAGAGGCTCCATTTTGGCTGTGCAGCATCTGGTCTAACTGTTCTAGCGTCTCTGCCATTATAACGATGTCATCGGCAAAACGAATGTGTGAGATGTACTCGCCGTTTACATTGATACCCTGTTCAGTCCAGTCCAGCGCCTTAAACACGTCCTCCAACGCATTGGTGAAATGTTTCGGGGATATCATATCCCCTTGTCTCACCCACCTGAGCAGTTGGATAGGGCTGGTTTTTTCATCGTCGCGTATCCGTTCGCATTCGCAGAGTTTTTCCTCTCTCTAGTAGAGAGTAATAACACTCCACAACCTTGTCATATTTGTCATATTTTTAGTTCTGTATATTTTATCTTTATTTTAAAAGAGTAGGTAACCGTGGAGTTACTTGCCAGCTCTTCTCCATAGGAAACAACCAATTAGAACCGTTACGAGTACGTTTCATATGTGCTCATGTAATTGTTTTAAGTGGGTTTGACGCTACAAGCCTAGCATCATGTTGTACCTAGAATGTAGGTTATTATCTAATATATACTACCTACATGATAGGTATCATGCTGCTACTGATTGAAGATATTGAGTAAAAAAAGAATCCTCCCGGCCGATATCCTCATAGACCGATGGGACGGTAATCCCACAAGATCGGGGAGAGATCAGGCGCAGGATCAACGGCTTTACATGCTTTCCGAGGCACGGGAGTATCACACCACCACCTTCAAAACTCCAGACTAACGGAAAAACCTAATAACCCTTAGCCTGACCTGGGAATCCAAACCAGGGCTCAACAGCTGCGCTTGCAAACATGAGCCCAACCCCACATCGAATTACCAGCTTACTATCGAAGTAGGCTACCAAGGATTAAACCAGATAACATCAAACGTACTCATATCTAGCTAAGTGTTGTTCTACAATTTCATGTAAATCTTTTAATGAAACAAAGCATTTGTGTGCTCCAAACAATGGCAATATTGTTATTCAATCGTCTTAAATCCGGAATTATGTATGTGTTGATCCACCGGCTATTAAATAAATATAACAAACCAGTATATATATAATGCTAACGAAAGCTTTTCATCCCAACTAATATTATAAATGCGAAAGTGAGTTTGTTTGTTTGTTACACTTTCATGCTAAAACGGCTAAAGGGATTTAAATAAAATTTGGCACATCGGCAGACCATGACCTGGAAAAGGACGTAGGCTACTTTTCATCCTGGATTGCAGGTGAAGTCACGGGCAACAGCTAGTAACGTATATGTATAAAAATTATCGCGTGAGTCGTGAATAATAAACTACGTAGATATAAATTCTGCGAAGAGCAAAACATAAAAAATCATTTCATAGCTCTGTTTATGTAGTTAACCTATTATCCTGTCCTCTGTACCCCAAAACATGCAGTCAAAGTGACCTCTGAGCTGCCACGGATAACGCCGTGCAAGTGGCGAAATTTTAGGACTACAAAATTTGAATCACTGTTGTGCCAGCGAAACGAAGATGAATCACTAATAAGCTAATTACTACTTAGTTCAAATAAAACAGAAAAACGATCTTACCATTTTAGATTCCTCCGTCCATACTCGAATGATCTTATTAGTAGGTTAATAAATTCATTTTATCGACAGCTTTGCTTAACCTAGATCAAAGTGCTCGTCGAAACAAGGTGATTGAAAAATGTGAAAAGTGGTAATTTTCACGAGCCGGTATCATAGAAATTCTTAGTCAATAACTGACTTCTTCCCTTTCAAAGCAAAACACAGCAATGCGGCTCAAAGAGATGTCAGCACAAGTGTAGGGGTCCACTACGGCCGACGCCTGCCGGGGTCGCGGTAAAGTCCGAAAGGGATACCGAGGCCCCTGGTAACACAGGCAACGGAAGGAACATGGGTGGGTTTTAGAGTCTGACACAGCCCCCCGCTCCACCCAGAGCGGGAGAAGTTATTTGATAATTTCCCAACCAAAAATAAAAGCTTTGCGGCTGAGCGGCAAGATATGGTGGTAATAAGTAATTCCCCGGGCAAGCTTCTTCGCAAAGAGCCCTACGTTACCTACGGTACCTAGTTATGAATATAATAACGAAGAACAACTTTAATCACCAATCATGTAGATTGGTGGTTAAAGTTGTTCTTCGTTATAAAAAAAAATATTTCGTCAAAATTATTTCTGGGTTTTTATACTTATACACATTGACATTGGTGATTTTTATATATACAATGACATGTTTATTTGGTTTGTGAAGTATTATTTTATTCAAATTATTGTGAAGAATATGTGGATCATTGTTGTTTTTTCTTTTCTTTTTTGTTAGGTTTAATCTTGCTCTAGCAGTTTGAGTAATTTATGCGGCCTACCTAAATGTCCGTTCTTTGGTATTGTTCGTCGAATCGTTTAGCTCCTTAAGTTTGTTTGTTTGAGTTGAGCTGCACGATTACTGACAAATGCGTGTACTAACTGGACAAGACCACTCAATCTGTGGTTCTTTCCTCAAAAGACCATTTCAGACACCAATCTACATGGTCTTCACATGATCTGACCAAGAATATGTCTGGACTAAGAGACTGTGACCTCTGAGTTTTTTTCGGCCTTTCTTCTCAGAGTAGTCAGATAGGAAACGCCGACCTCTAATCTAGATTTTAAAATATGAATGACGTGTAAAAGTGTTTGTACAAATCTACTTACAGAAATAAAATCATTTATAATTTTATCATTTAACAATGGTGAAATGGTGATGTTCTTCAGAAAGGTCAGGTGCGTAGTACTCGCAACCAGCGTGCGTGTATGACCAGATGAACGTAAGCGAAGCAAAATAAGTATAGTGAGAATCGTAGGAGGTGGCGTTCTGTAGTTTCTTTCAATTCAATTCAATTCAATTATTATTTCGGGAAACATCCATATTGTATTAATATTAGAACTTAGAAAACTGTTAGTAGCATAGAAATTTAAAAAAAAACAGTATTCCAATCAAAAACCAAAAAAATAATTTAAAGTCAATATACAGAACAAAATTACAATTAAAATTCTGCCTGCTCCCATGGGACGAAGGCGTTATGTATGTATGTAACTTCAACAATATAGTCGCACATTGATTGAACACAGTCTTGGCATCACATCATAATCGTAAGGCAATGTAGCCATTGCCATAAGATTATGATTTGAATACCAACTCATTTGCATTTTAACAAACACTTACACGGAAACTCCTAGCTGGAAAATAAAACCGTTTCGTTATTCCGCCCATCGCGCTGTTACTAGTAATAGTATGCAAAAAAATAATATGAATGAAAATTGCAAGCGTGTACAGTTTAATTGGAAAGTCGTGCCGGTAATTCTAGTCTTGGTAATTCTTAGTAATTTAGAATAATAAAAGGTAGAATTTGTTTTTAACGCTGGAAGAGTAGGTACCTACTATAATAACTTAAATCTGGACTAAATTGGCAATAGATGTTACAAAATTTAAATGTTGTGTAGGCTAAACATTTTATTTTAACGGCATTTATTTGACATTCCTATTTTGCATGAAACTCCACTGTCTCCACAGTCTAACCGGATGCAGCTGAATACCAGTATTTTACATGGAGCGACTGCCTATCCGACCTCCACAACCCAGTTACTGGGTAACACGATACCCTTGGTAAGACTGGTTGTCAGACTTTCGGGCTTCTGACTACCCGTAACGACTGTCAAAGATCTACAAATGACAGCCGGGATCAACGACTTAACGTGCTTTCCAAGGCACGGAGGGGTCTTGGTATGTATAGATGGTCACCCATCCACGGACCATCCGCGGCAAGCTTAGCTTAACCTTATCGATCGACCCGTGCGGCTGTTATTACTTAGCCACAAGCCCCACTTTTTGATAACTCGACAAAGTCTGTATGGTACTAAAAATATTGTTTCAGTTTTATTCCCCTCAGAAAAAAATGCTTTTCATAAAGTTGCGACACAATATCCATACCATTCCAATTCCCACAACGAACGAACATACCTTATCATTTCGTTTTGAGATGCTGACAACACCTAAACCGCGGTCACTGTCAGATTGCATAGAAAAGAAAGAGAAGCGCGATGACACAACGCTTGTAATTTATTGCAAAATATGAAGCAATTATCTATTTACTCAAAATTGAGTTGAGTAATCGAAAATAAAAAACAACCAAGTTCTGCATTCAAATAAGACGTTCTTGTTATTAATTAAATACGTAACGTATGTTGATATTTAATGCAGATATTTTGGATTAGAACTCAAGGTAAGAGGTTAGCCTGCCGGGGTCGCGGGAAGGTACTTATGGGTCACCGAGGCCCCCGCAATACAGGCAACAGGAAGGAATACGGGTGGGTTTTAGTCAGTAAGGGTCTGACACACCCTCCCGCTCCGCCCAGACCGGGAGAAGTTATTTGATGATTTCCCACCCTCAAAAAAAAAAAAAAAGGTAAGAGGTTAGTTTAACGTTAGTTTGTATCGAGATTTTTGTATCCAGAACAACCAAGTTCTGGAAAATATGTTCAGAATTAACATATATTTTTTCCGCTACCACAAACTATACAGATTTGGCAATTTTTTTTCTTAAGAGAAGCCTATTTTGGTCAAATGGGTCTTGTCAGCGCCTTACGTTATTTGTTTACGGACTTTCCTGTACAGGGTCAAATTAAATTAGCTAGAGAAACTCTGCAGATGTGAAGGGTATCGACATCTAAGCAAGAAAAAAAATTGAAGTTTTTTTTGGGGTAGATTTGTTACTTGAAGTGTGAGTTGAGAAAATTTGTTTTCTAACTAAATATACAAATGAATACAAAAAACAAAAGGACACTTAGGCGTCAAAGTATTCGTCCGTCAAAATATGCATCCGCAAACGTGCCCAGAAGACTGGCAGCTTTGCCACGTTGAATAGCAAAGCTAATTATTTGGCCAAAGAACGAGCCAGCCCCTCTGGTCACGTGAAGTGTCGATCAATCGGCGAGAATTTCCGAGAAAAAAGAGACGCGCACTCGGGCCCCATGACCCGAGCGTTTCGACGACAAACGACGCAAAACTGTAGTTTCCTATAAGGTTACAGTATTTGCGCCACTCGAGGATCTCAGCAGCTGCAGCAGCAGCAGGGATTTGTTTTCTTATGTTTTATAGTGTTTAGATATCAATACCAATCACGTCTGTGAAGTTTAAATAAAAAAAAAAAAAAAAAAAAAATCCGATATTGCAAGTGACCAGCAACTGCAGATGTTCACCCACAAAAAAATCTAATTCATTTTTTGAACATGTTTACATATCGATACCGATCACGTCTGTGGAGTTTCACTAGCTGATTTAATTTGCCCCTGTGATGAAAGAAAGAAAGAAAAATATTTTATTTAGGATACGCACAAGAACTACAAAAATTAAAAAAGGAGCATTTAAAACTAACAAAATTTACATATTTGTTCGATAAAAAACAACAAAGAAAATAAATAAAAACGAGTTGTACGACGCCAAAAAGGCTCCTATCTCAGCATAATGCTGCGATATTTAAAAAATGAATACCGCAGCGCTGGTATTCTGATAGGGCCCATGTGATATCGATAGTATTAAATAAGAAAGTATACTCAAGTCTTTCAAATTATGTCTTGTACTCGTATAATTTTCCCTATAAAAATGGGCAGTCCTCCAACCAGTGCCAATAAACAGCTTAGTCATGCTTTTTTAATGTCGTTTACCGCAATACGTTGGGTCATTAATCTTTAGTATAATTACTAGCCGTAACACATGGCCGGCCTTGGCATAACGTATTTATGTATACAATCAATTTTCTTTCAGGTTTATTAAAGCGAATGCGTCAGGGTAGCCGTCCGATAAGGACCAGGCCCGGGTAGACGGCGCGTTGTGTTCCACGTGCGCCTCAAAGAGATGTCAGCACAAGTGTAAGGGTTCACTAGGGCCGATGCCTGCCGGGGTCGCGGGAAAGTCCGGAAGGGATACCCAGGCCCCTGGCAACACAGGCAACAGAAGGAACACAGGTGGGTTTTAGTCAGTAAGAGTCTGACGCACCCTCTCGTTCCGCCCAGAGCGGGTGAAATTATTTGATAATTTCCCACCCAAAAAAAAAGACCCCAAGAAATTACAATTTTCTTGTTTTTTTGCAATTTGCAGGTTATCAGGTTGTAATGTTGATCTAAATATGATTAGCGGCCATATAAAATATTTATTTAAATAATGATAACCTCTAAAATCCTCAATACAACTCTCTAATCGGATCGATTCTAATGCCGAAAAGATTTTTTGTCTGTTTGTCTGTGTGTATGTTCCAGCATCAGGCAAATTCAACTAGATAGATTCTGTTCAATTTTTGCATAGATATTCCCTATAAGTCTGGTCTTTTTTTTGGGAGGGAAATCATCAAATAACTTCTCCCGCTGTGGGCGGAGCGGGTGTGTCAGACTCTTACTGACTAAAACCCACCTGTATTTTTTCCTGTTGCCTGTGTTGCCAGGGGCCTCGGTGACCCTTTAGTACCTTCCCGTGACCCCGGCAGATAAGTCTGGTCTGGCCTATATTAGAATGCTATTTGCTACGGGAGATGAGCAATATTAGATTATGTTTGCATTCTTCTATAGTTTACAGCAAAATGTAAAAACATGAGCCAAACGGTTAGAACACTGCAGATAGTTACAAAAACCATTTAAATGATTATCATCACGCTATATTTATATTAAGATATGGCATAATGATAATCATGTATAAGGTTAAATCTGTATCATCATAAATCATAAATGACATTACAGGGTGGATTTTGAGATGGGGAAGTAAGGGTACCTTAACCACTATAGCTACACGAAATCTGTCTTAGGAGACTGTCCTTAATTTCTTGATTAATTTTTATCTGCATACAAAGATTTTGAAAAAAATCGTGCCGAAATTTCGGCAATTTAAAAAAAAAGAATGCCAATTTATCCTGTTTTTATGAGGATTAAATAACTCTATTAGAGCAACTCAGGTTTGAGAAGGTACTAAAAGAGACAGAAATCGCAAAAAAAACTTTTCCCATACATTTCGTGGGAAATGAGTCCCCAAATTAATTTTTAGGGTTCCTACCTAAAAAGTAAAAACGGAATCCTTATAGGATCACTTCATTGTCCACCGTCCGTCCGTCTGTCTGTCAGTCAAGACCCTTTTTCTCAGAACCGCGTGGAAGTATCAAGTTGAAATTAATATCAATACGTAGGTCTACGGACTATGGAGCTCGAAAGAAATCAAGCTTCTAAGCCAACGCAATAAGTAAATATGGCCATTTATGCGGGTTATTTTAATACTCATAAATAAATCAAAACCTATAGGTTACTTCCCACTGGCTAGAATCATGAAATTCAGCAAGAAACAAGGTCTAACGGCCAAAGTAAAGGAAAAATCCGAAAATCGTTAATTTGTAGTCACATACAATATTTTTTTTTTTGCGATTACGAACCTACATTTGTAGTTGGAGAATTGATGGTGACGTATATAGGCTCGTGCAGACTGTGCGACAGGCATATTGCTGCCAGGCCCGCGCTATCGCGCTAGGCTGCACGAGCCTTATCGATGTATGGGAGAACATTTTTTCGACTAACATGTTAAGTTTGTTCCTGGGATAAATTCATCCCAAGAACGGAACCCTTAATTGTGCGTGGTCCGACACGCACTCGGCCGTTTTTAGGGTAAAACAGGACCCTATTACTAAGACTCCGCTGTTCGTCTGTCTGTCTGTCTGTCACCAGGCTGTATCTCATGAACCGTGATAGTTAGATAGTTGAAATTTTCACAGATGATGTATTTCTATTGCCGCTATAAATATAAAAACAGAATAAAATAAATATTTAAGGAGGCTCCCAAACAACAGACATATTTTTTTGCTGTTTTATTGATAATGGTACGGAACCCTTCGTGCGCGAGTCCGACTCGCACTTGGCCGGTTTTTTTTTATGATGAATAGACTGGCGGCTATAAAAGTCAGAAATCGCAAAAAACTTTTCCCATCAAAATCGTTTATTTGCATAAAAAGTGGTTGGTACAAAAGATGTTACATATAAAATTCAGTGCAGACACATTCCGCCATGCTGGCGGAACTGACGGCACGCAAATATTTAATAGATTTTAGTGAGTTAAACAGTGGCGCCGATTCCCTTGTTCACAAACTAAACTAAATTTAAGTTCAGTGCATCCTTTTCTTTCTATTTCTTTAAGAAAAGGACAGAAGATCAATTTTAGTTTAGTCCTGTCAAATTAATCAGCGTAAATTGACGTAATTTTAGTAGGAAAGTTTTTAAACACGTCTAAACTTGTATGGGGTAGTGACAGGCGCTGATTAATTTGACAGGACTAAACTAAAATTTATCTTCTGTCCTCTTATTAATGAAATAGAAAGAAAAAGATGCACTGAACTTAAATTTATAGACTAGTTAATAAAAAAGTAGATGTAAAATTCGAATTTTAACGTTAAGAATTCTAAAAACGAAAGGAAAAAAATATTCAAGTCAATACAAGTCATAACAATATACCCATACGAGTCATAGCAATATACCCATACAAGTCTAAACGTTCTCAATTATTTGAGGTCCTTTTTTTTCCTCAGAATGTCAGAAATCAAAAGCAACATACTATGTAAATTCTGTTCTCAAAGCACATAAAATTGTAACTAGTAATCATTCGAAAAAAAAAATTGGTAATTTTTGTTTAGTCTTCATTGTAGCATCAATATTATAATATTAGTTAGGTGACTGTTAATGAGAAATCCCGTGTGTTGTCAATCTACTCTTATTATTTTAGTGATGACCGTTCCTCAGGAATAATATGTAAGAATACATCAGTCAGTGACAATGTATCAGTGTTATGACATTAGGTAGTATATCCAGGAACGCAGGCGTTCATTCATTCACTAAAACCGAAAAACTTCGCAAGCAACGGGAAATTGCTAATGAAGACTGCAGAGACGACTGCGGGACTAACGGCTTCTCACACGAACAACTGTACGTCGTTTGCTCCCGCGCCACCACTCCTGAGTCTCTGTATATTTTGGCTGCTGAGACCAAAATTACAAGCGTAAGTTTGGTCTCAGCAGCAACAGTAACGTACAGGGAAGTTTTTATAAAAATAACGTAACATCACGGCTGTACCAGCATGTCGATTCTGTAAAAATCTCACCGTGAAAACTCGCGTGGAGTGACCTGTCAGTGTCATCCCACTGATGCTAGGGAGTGACCAAACATTACATTTATAATCATAATCGAGATTTTAATAATATTTTTATGCCAATTCTATTGATCATTTTATATTATTTCAAAACTAGTATTTAAGTGTTGAAACGTTACTATTTAGGTTTTTTTTTAAATAAAATAGCAAAACAGAAATTCAGTCAGAAACTCATTTTTGTTCTTTTTATTCCAAAGGTTTGGTAGTTTTCGCAGCTGCCATCTTGCTTTTTAGATTTGACCTCACTATCGGCTTTAAAACCCCCGAAAACCACGAAAACGACACCCATGATGAAAAATCTGAAAATTTTCGCAGCTGCCATCTTGCTTATTAATTTTGACCTCACTATCGGCTTTAAAACCCCCGAAAACCATGAAAACGACACCCTTGATGAAAAATGTTTGTAGCCGCCATTTTGGATTTTGATATAAAGGTGGTAAAACCAAATTTTTGTTTGTCACGCATTTAAAAAAAAAACGTCAAATAAAATAAAAAAACTCATCTTGATATTAATAACTGCGCCTCACGCGCAAGCGCGGCGTGATCTTATCACTTCACCCGATTCTCGTAACCATAGTAACCACCCGCGCCGAAGTGAATCGGATAGGTGAAGTGAGTCTGTAAGCGCGACGCGCGAGTGTCGTGATCTTATCACTTCTCTCGATTCTCGTTGCCATAGAAACACCACTTCAACTTGGGCTGGATAAAGTGAGCCTAGCCGCCCGCCCGCCGGCCGGTTCGCGCGCTGCGCGACTGTCAGTTGAACTGTTGAATTTTAGTATAGTATTGATAACGGTGATTTTATGAATATTATTTTATTATTTATATTGGCAACGCGTAGGTCGGTATAAATTTACCTACCTAAACTAAAATATTAGAAAGTTACTTATTAAATAATCCGCACTTTTTTATTCAAATAGCTTATGTACACAGACACACACATCGTTTATTTAGGTTTCCACATAGTTTGTGAGGGGATAAATTCTATGGTCTTGGTACTTTTAGCACTCGATCACTTGACACACTCGATTATCTTTTCTTATCGAATAGACTTGGGTTAATAACAATGCTGAATAACGTCGCACAGTCTTTACTCTACTCAATCCACTATCGCTTCTTCAAAACACATCGCGGTTAGGTCATGGGATTGCGTTTATTTAATCAGTTAACTGATTATGATCAATAGAATTAGCATGAAAATATTATTAAAATCTCGATTATGATTGTAAATGTAATCCTTGGTCCATCCCTAGTATCAGGTGGGATGACACATACAGTTCACTCCACGTTCACTTCACTTAAGTTTTCACGGTGAGAAGGTTACAGAATAGCAAGGCATGCCTTTTAAGTTCTGTTGTTTACATATTTGCCGCCAATTTTGAATTTAGAACTGTATAATATCCAAATTTGATGCAACCCAAATTCTTTCAATTGATGTGATATTCTAATGAAATCAATTGCAAGAATTAGGATTAATTCCAATTGTTTAGTCACAGCGTTGTTTTAAATTTGTCAGGTCACGTACGAAATTGAATCTTAGTAAGGAAAATGTCCGTGCAATATTTTTCTATAACTTCCGAAGAGGCCTAACACAGCTTCAGTGTTTCGAAGAGCTAACATCTGTGTTCAATAATGAAGCCCGATGTCTTTGGACAGGCGGCGAACGCTGGTATTTAGAACTCCAGCGTGAACATACCAGTCTTACAGCTCGTGCAGACTAGCGCGATATCGCAAGCGTGACAGGCAGCAATATGCCTGTCGCACCCGCGATATCGCCCCACTCTGCACGAGCCTTTAGTGACAAATCTCGTGAAGGACGTCCCAAATCTGCCTTCACTGAAGATAACATCGATGCTATGAGATAACTAATCCTCGAAGTTCATCATGTGATATATCCGGAGATTGAGGCACTATTAGGCATCTCAAAGACAATCATTCAGAAGATCTTGCATGAGGCGCTTGGTGTGAGAAAGCTAGTTTCCCGTTGGCATCCGCATTTGCTTTCCGACGATCGTAAGGCGGCCCGCGTCAGATGGTGTAAAAAAACTCCTCAAAGGTTCAACCGAGGAGAGTCAAATCACGTGTACAACATCATCAGTGGTGACAAATCTTGGATCTATCCCTACGATACTGATTCCAAACAACAATCCACAATCTGGGTCTTCAAAGACGAGTCAAAGCCGACTAAAGTTGTTCGCTCTCGAAGCACTCCAGACCGGTGAAGAAGCAGTCGACGCTTTCAGACCACCCATATTGTACACGCCCACTTTAGAGTGGAATAAATATTTTAATAACTGGTTCGAGTGAACGGAAAAGGAACGTGATGAATACTTAAAAAAATAATAAAAAATCTCGTACTATAAGGTTCTAATTGTGTTTTTTTTTCAAACGACAAAAATTAAAAGGCATGCCTCGTATTCCCCGAAGGGTTAGACAGAGGTGTACCTACAGCACAACTACATTTTGCCAGTTACATTTAGGTCCCATGTAATAGGGGTGAGCCTATTGCCATTGACCGGGCACAAATCCAGACTTCGGGCTGTTACTGAGGAATTCCAGATGGAAAACCCAATAACTT
This sequence comes from Atethmia centrago, assembly GCA_905333075.3. NCBI lineage: Eukaryota > Metazoa > Arthropoda > Insecta > Lepidoptera > Noctuidae > Atethmia > Atethmia centrago. The sequence continues at coordinate 18,484,003 of HG995374.1, read as the reverse complement.
TGCCTGACCCGTGAATCGAACCGAAGACCTCATGCTTGTGGCGGCCATCTACATCACCGCATGCGAACTACGCATCACACCTAAAAATCATAATCCATCCTATGTCTTAATGTCACTCTATTTCTTTAAGCATGTGTTTCTTTTTTTTTGATTTTGTATATAGGCACCTTGTTTTATATATATTCCTGTCATTTGTTATCCATGAATGCTATTGTGTGTTGTGCTATGTCTTTTGTGTGCACTGCATCGCACAAGCAGAGTTTACCGCGCAACTAGCATATATACAACATCCCGACATCGACCGTCGGGCAGTTGCCCACCAGACACGACACCCGTCTGGTCGGAGGATCCATCCCTTTTCTATGGAGGATGAGTGAACTTTACACCCTGTTCCTCATGCCTCTATATGCTCAACAGTAACGCTTGCGACCACTAGACCAACGCGGCATTTTTTTTATCAAAATGTGGTTATTTTAGTATATTGTGGGCTTACGACTTCTTCGCGAACGAAGTTGCGGACAGAAACTAGTATATACATAAATAAAACGTAAGTAACTAACATGTAGTTAGATAAATCTGAAATCACACTCCACGTAATATAGCAATCAGAATCCAACATTATTAATCCTTATTAATTTATCGAATATTGATAATAAAAATAGTAATTCTGACAGCAATATTACAAGGGTCAATGAATGAACAATTGTACATTATTATTACAATTATTACAAATTACGGTCTTATTTTTTGTCATGCGGCAATATTTACACCAAATATGATTCTGATATGAATTGAATTGAGTATGATTCAGCTAGGATGTGTCACCATTTTACGAAAATTAGAGGAATTGCTAATGATCTGCTGGGAATTCAGGAAATGAATCGCTATTAGAGGAATTGCTTAATGTGGCCGTTTTAGGCCCCCAGAACGCTGCGTGAGATTAAACCACGGCCACGAATAAAAGCAGTTTATCCTCAACTAGCTTCTACTCGCGATTTCGTACGTGTGAATTTTTTTGTTTGCAATATATTCAATATGACACTCGGCAATACCGTAGCTTCCCAATAGTGAAAGGATTTTCGGAACCGGATCAGTAAGTACACGGAAAAAAAGGATGTCTTAAATTAAGACAATATTCTTTTGGTCAAGACAAATATTGATTCATATACCTACGGGGAAAACAATATATTCTTGAATGAAGCAAAATTTTGTCTTTGTTTTATTGTCTTCTTCGAAGACATTATACTTAAATGAATAATTATCAAGTTTAATTTTAAGAATATTATTTCTACAACTAGATAAAAACTAGATATTTTCTTCAATTAAGATTATTATAGTCTTGAATCAAAAATATTTGCTTAAGTCAAGAATAAAAACCAAGTATTTATTATTCTTAATTTGAGTAAACAGGTTTTCTTGGACTGAGTACATTTACTTACGTTAAGAAAATATTTACTTGGATTGGAACTATTTTTCTGAGAATATTGATATTCTTCGCTGAAGAGATCCTTTTTTTCCGTGTTCAGTTCAGTTCCAAAAATTACCGCCTATTATAATGAGAATGTAGAACGCCATAACACCGTCTCGCAGGAAAAAAAAAAAAACTATATTTTCACCACATAATACAGGTATATTGAATTTTTTGCCAATAAAAACGAGAAAATTACGAACAATATATAAAAAACAACACTGTCATAAAAAATATACGGTTGGTCGCTTAACCGTTAGATATTTTGAAGTATTTTTTTATTTAAAGACAAAGGCTTGTGGGGAACTTTCACCCCATCAATGGATGGAATTTTGCTACAATTGGCTTCGGGAGGCACCCGGATCGATTGCAATCGGTCGTTTAGTCCGATAGTCTTGTAACGAAAACCAGTTCGTAGGAGGCTGCGCCGAGAGCCTAAGCTGGCGGAGGGCGACACATCGAGCAGCAGTCCCTCGGGCGTAGATCGCCTGTACAGCCTTACAGGCTGCGCCACCTGGTGATGCCTGTAAGGCAGTACCTTGTCACCTTAGCACCGATCATGCCAGAAGCGGCCGCGCGCGGCGGTATGGTGTGGTTATGTGTAGCCGATGGGTCAGGCCAAAACTGGCATTTCGGACTAAACCTAAGACAAATAACGGAGTTGTAGACCAGAGAAAAAGCCAAAAATGAAGTTGAAAGATAGGGTACTGGAGCGTAGCATGGAATACTTGCAGTTGAACAAATAGATCCCGTATACAGGGAAAATTATACGCCGGAGGCGGCTTCAGGATTGCCTCTTACGGACAGGGCATCATAGCACTACTTTATTAAATTGTACCATTTTTTTTTTTTTTGAGGGTGGGAAATCATCAAATAACTTCTCCCGCTCTGGGCGGAGCGGGAGGGTGTGTCAGACTCTTACTGACTAAAACCCACCCGTATTCCTTCCTGTTGCCTGTGTTGCCAGGGGACTCGGTGACCCATAAGTACCTTCCCGCGACCCCGGCAGGCATCGGCCTTAGTGGACCCCTACATTTGTGCTGACATCTCTTTGAGGCGCGCGTGGAATACGACGCGCCGTCGACCCGGGCCTGGTCCTTACCGGACGGTGAGCTACCCATTGCTCACCGTCCGCAAGCCCGCGCCTACGGTGGCTGGAAATCCGCCCGAGATTCCCGACGCCCAGGGCGTCTCCTGCGGCGGCTAGGGGCGAGAGGGCGTGAAACGTGCCTTTCCCTCAACCGTCCCGCCTCCTCCTTCGCGAGCATTACTGCTTCGCAGAAGGAGGTGACGGCTGCCCATGCCCTCTCGCTCCGTACCATGGCCTGTACCAGGGCCGGATGCGAGAGGTCTCTGCCGCCGATCGCCTCCACGAGGACACGGCGGTGCTCTGCCCAAGCCGGGCAGACCTCCACCGTATGCTCCACCGTGTCCTCCGGGCGATCCACACAGTGGTGACACCCGGACGTTTCCTCCCGCCTTATCCGACACAGGAACCTCCCGAAGCTGCCGTGTCCGGTGAGGACCTGCGTCAGGCGGAAGTTGAGGACGCCGTGGCGTCTCTCCAGCCACTCCTCAAAGAGGGGACTTATCGCCGCAATCGTGGCGTGCCCAGCACTGGGTTGCGACAACCGTACTTTCCATGACGCCATGAGATCCCGCTGGAGCTCCGTCCGTTTTGCCGCGATTTGTCGCGGCAACGGACTTACGCCCCGGCGTTTCGCCTCCTCGCGCCACTCCCATACGTGCGCGAGGACTTTTGCCTCCAGATCCCATGGTGGCAATCCGGCAAGGAGGCTCGCTGCCTCACAGGAGACCGTGCGGTATCCCCGGACCATCCGGATGGCCATGACCCTTTGGGCCGCGCTCAACCGGCGGGCTGGCCGCAGCGCCAGAGAGCGCGCCCATACAGGAGCCCCGTAGAGGGCCATGGACCGCACGACCCCCGCGTAGAGCCTCCGGCAGGAGGCGTTTGGACCCCCTAGATTGGGCAAGAGCCGCTTCAATGCAGCGCCCGCCCGCTCCAGTTTGGGAGCCAAACGTCGGAAATGCTCCACGAAGTTCCACCGGCTGTCGAGGACGAGTCCCAGGTACTTCATCGTCGACTCGACGCCGATAGAAACCCCTCCTACCGTTACTTGGGACCCCAACGGTGGCGCGTTTCGAGGACCATGAAAACACATGGCCTCGGACTTGTGCAGAGCCACCTCGAGTCCCAATTGTCGGATCCTTTCGACGATTGTCGCAACCCCGCGTGCCACTAATTCGGCCGCCGCCTGGTGCGACCTCCCCTGCGCCAGGACCAACGTGTCGTCAGCGTAGCACACTACGCTGACGCCGCTAGGGAGGTCGGCGCGCAGCACCCAGTCGTATCCGATGTCCCACAGATGCGGCCCCAGGACTGATCCCTGTGGGACACCGCACGACATCTCTTGCCGGTTCCACACTCCCTGATGCAACTCCAGGGCAGGGTATTGAAGGCATTGGCGATGTCTAGAGACACCGCCAAGACAACCCCACCCTGGGCAACAGCATTCCCCGTCGTCAGGGCTCGCACACGCATGATGGCGTCCACCGTAGAGCGCCCTCTGCGGAAACCAAACTGGCTCTCCGCCAAATCCGGCCCCACCTGCACCAGCTGGCCGACGAGGCGGTCTGCAATGACTCTTTCAAAGAGCTTGCCCACCTCGTCGAGCAGCACGATGGGCCGATAAGCGGACGGAGAGTCCGCAGGGCGCCCTGCCTTCTTTATGAGGACCAGTTTCCCCGTCTTCCAGCGAAGCGGGAACTGGCCCCTCTACATGCATGCGCTTAGGAATTAAATTGTACCTGAGGTGGCTATGCCACTGGTCATTATAGAAATATATTTATTATTTTATTTATTTTTATTAAAACTTTATGCACAAGTAAAAAGAAAAAAAAAAAAGAAAAAGAAATGTATTAAGTAGTAGATTTAGTAGCAATATATTTATTCCATTAGTAGTTTCGCTATGTCACAACATCATAATTTTTACACCATTTTTCTAAAGCGACTCGTACGACTAATAATGCTGCAAACCGAATTTTGACAATGTGGCTTCCAAAAGTCACGTTTGAAAAGGTAAAAAAAAAAAAAACGATATAAGAATAAAACAAGCTTGACCGTGTTTGCGCACAAAGAGATCTGTACGGCAAAGGTACAACGCAGCACTACGTACAAACACACACATTTTACATCTCTTCATAATATTAAGTACTACCTGCGATTTAACCCGCATAAGTCTCGTCAGAATATCAGAATAACAGTATCCTATGTTTTAACCCAAGTCATGGTCTACTCATGTGCCAAATTTCATCCAAATCCGTTCAGCCGTATTAGCGTGAAAGCGCGACAAACAGACACACAAAAAATCAAATCTTTTCCCTTTAGAATATTAGTTTAGATATATATCTAAACTGATATTATATAGGGAAAAGATTTGATTTTGACCAGTACTTAGCGTTGCCAGGCGTCCGGATAAAGCCGGACACAGTCGGGCTTTTTGGTTGCGTGTACGGCCATGTTAGAATATGTCGAGCTTGTCCGACTTTTGTTAGGCTTTTTAAATTTGAGCATTTTTTTTTACCATATATGGATATACCATGACCATTTTGTATTACTTGGTTTTCCATTGCAAATTGCAAGTTGCTGCTAACTACTATTGCAATTATTGAAATTAATATTGTAATGAATATTGAATGATTAATAATAAAGAAGACTGATTCATTCAATGTTATTGTTATTTAATTAGAATTTAAGAAGAGTTTATTGTTAATGATAAAAAAGCCTTGTTTTACTTTATAAAATAAATGTCGTGTTATACAAAGACTAAAAAATTAAGGGTATCCAGCATTTTTACCCAAATGTCCGGCTTTTCGTTTTTAAGACCTGGCAACCCTACCCGTACCTGAGATACACATGTTTATACAGATATAAAGTCGTAATGCCATTACTATGGTTGCTTTAGCTTTGAAAGCATTTCTGTATTGTATTTATGCTTACACGTGGTACAGTATATAGTAGAATACCACAGGTACATTTACAGCTTTTATTAATACGAAAGTGTGTCTGTCTGTCTCCCCGTCTGTTGGTTTCAGTGAACAAAATATCTTTACATACTATTGTAAACGGTTTGCATAATTGTTGATGAAATTAGGCAAGGTTAGTGTACCTACTTTTGTTCCAAAAACTCTTTTATCTAGTGGCGCAGTTACAATTCAATAAAACTGTTCCAAAAACGTGTTAAATTAATATTTGTTGAGGTAATCTTCACCTCTTTAGGCAAATCAAACAAAGGCCTGCTAAATCAGTCCACACGTTTAGTATGTGAATCGTAACACACATTCGTCATTCACACACAAAGATAGACGTTAATGTTTCGCATTTCGGCTTCAGCGAATGTAATTGAGTATTCGAGTGACATGCCTATTACCCGCTACTTGATTTCCTGCCTTAATACTCGTAACATAGACTCTTTCGGACCCAGAAAGCAATTAGTTTATCAATGATAGTTTGTCCCCATTTGCTTATGTGGAGAAAAATAGGCAAGAAAAGTTACTAGTTTCTTAGACAATAAAGACGTCCAATATACAGAAACTTACAACAATCTATATCTACAAATATAAGAAAAGCAATAGCTTCTAGAAAATACTGCATGTCCCTGTGTCTCCCTGATTTGTGGCTCTATATAAGTCAAATCGACTTTGCCGCGAACCTCTTTGCAAGCTCGATTTTTTTTATTTAAAACGTTATATTGAAAATTTTTACTTTATACTCGCATACCTACTATATTTACAAGCCATCTTCTTTGCTTAACTATCACCAAAACATAGCCAGAAGTTATATATGTGAGGCTTTGACTTTAAAACATAGCCAGAAGTTATATATGTGAGGCTTTGACTTTAAAACATAGCCAGAAGTTATATATGTGAGGCTTTGACTTTAAGAGTTGTGCCCTTTTAATGGACACTTTTTATACTACACTACTGCTACTGCTTTTTACTAAACATCGAATTAGCTCACCCTCAATTACACCAAAATATATATCAATATAAAACTAAGCTCCACAGAGCATTTAAACCAGAAAGGTCACAGAATTTAGTTTCATTTTCCCAAAACTCAATATTTGAGTAGTAACAAAAGACGATTAAGTTCAGCCAACAAAAGTATGCCCTCCGAGGGTTCTGTGTTAGCACTACAAACAATATCCTATTCAGAAATAAAATAAATATACGGAATGGTCTTTTATATTTATTAAAGTGAAACTTTTATTACATCGCCTCAATTTTTTTCGTCCGTATATCGCATGTCGCATTACAGCCGGCAGCGGAGTAGGGGTAAAGTGAAAGGCGCTCCGTAGAGCAGCCCAGGCCAATATGGCGGCGCCCATGGCTTCCATCAGCTAACCGTGTAGCATTTATATTCTCACTCATTCGTGCAAGTGCTCCGCGGTATTTGTGTGTTTTGATCAGTGTATACTCGTACATGTAAGTGTTGTTGTTCACTTGATCGTGATGGATAGCGATACAGCTAGTGAGTCAAATAAACCGGTCAACGAGGAAAAACCCAAGAATAGTGCGAAAATATCCGACGATAAAAGTTTCACTTGCATCGTGGTTTCATAAAACCACACAATGTTTTTTTTCTGATTGTTTCGAAAAATGGAATACGTACCTAATAGATAATGCACAGGATATTGGAGGGGAAATTGTTTCGTGTTTAAAACTTGATAGCGCTGTGTTTGTGGCGTCTAACGAAACAAACTTAATTAAAGTATTAATCATAGTTTCGTAAACTTTGCTTAACACTATTTTACTACTTTATGGCACAATTTTATGGGCATTTTTATAAAGCATCAATCACATCAAGATGTAGCCATATTTCACTTCCATTACCACAAGTTGCCCTTTCAAAGCTTGGCAAAAAGAGTAAAAAATAGTGGCGCCAAATTGCCAATATAGTTGGCCGAATAGTGCGTTCAGGCTTTATTCCACGAGTCAATGCCAATGAAAAAAAAAAAACGTGTGACCCTTTCAGTACTCGCATATGATGTGTAATATCTGACATCTCACCTTGGTAATAAGCAACTGAGCAGCGACAGAAATTAACCTCAAAATTTAAAAAGCTAAATACTAAAATATTTATTCGAATAATTAAATTCATTACTAGTGGTCGCCCACTGGTCTAAATTCGACTCCCTCTACTTACAATATATATAGTACTTACTAATTCCACGAGTACACTAATTCCATGCTATTATAAGGTGCTTACTAATTCCTTGCTATTAAAAAGTACTTACTTATTCCATGCAGAAGCTGTCTCTTCCGTCCCTTTTCACAAAATCATGAATCAATCCCAGAGAAAACGAGAGGAAAGATGTTATACATAAAAAAACAAATATATCTAAAACTACACACATTGTTATTTTAAGGCTCCCATTGACTGGGGCGATATCGCGGGCGCGACAGTCTTATTGCTGCCTGTCGCGCCCGCGATATCGCCCCAGTCAATGGGAGCCTTTATTCTTTCGGATCTCTTTCAAGCACTTAAATCTTCACGTTATAGGTATTCAACACCGTCACTTTTCCATTACCTACCTAGAATACAATAGAATAGAATACTCTTTATTATGTACACCATAAAAACGTAGGTACAATGTACAATGTTGCGTTCAGTTTCTATGTATTATTTTTGGCAAGCTGTAAATCATGATTGTGCTTTATTTTGACGTTTAATGTTTTCTGCTTAAAGACCAGAACATCACATAAGTGAAGACTGGCTGACTCATCGCCTTCCAATTTTCCTATTTCCTCCTCACGTTGTCAAATCACTTTTTTTCCTCCATGTTGGCAATAAATTAAGAAGTGCCATTGCTCCAGCAGGCTTCTTAGCGCGAGCACCGTTTCGTCGACGGAAGAGTAGATAAAAAACCGGCCAAGTGCGTGTCGGACCACGCACAATGAAGGATTACGTAGTTGGGAAGTTGGTATGAATTTATCCCAAAAACAAACTTAACATTGTAGTTGAAAAACATGTTCTTCCATACATCGATATATGATACAATCAATTCTCCAACTGCAAATTTAAGTTGGTTGACTATTACTCGTTAACTTGTAAATCCCACTTAGCTGTGATAGTTCTCCTTTTAATTTCATTATATGTACTCGTACTACTGCCGTGACGCAAACAGATCCCTGAATCGAAAAATGATTTACACAGACCCGCAATATTTTGAACGGCCTATCCAACGATTCCCCACGCCATGGGAAAGATGAGAAAAAAAAAATCATCCGCACATTACGTGCGGTACCCTAAAAAAAATTTGGTGACGTGATTAATATGTATACCTATGCCAAATTATAGCTTTCTAGTACTAAGCGTCTCTGAGCTACAACGGGGACAGACAGACAGACAGACGGACATGGCGAAACTATAAGGGTTCCTTGTTTACTACGGAACCCTAAAAATGATGTTCGCGTAGATTTTTTTCTAATCGATTCTCAATTTTTACTGATATTAAGTCACGTATATAAAGACAACTACAACATTTTTTCTCAAAGTGTCGAGTGTCGTAGTGTGTGTGTAGTCGTATTTTGAATAAAAAAAAAATTACAGTAATATTGGCCTTAACCAATATGCAATAATTGCTCTATTAATTGCTCTATTAATTAAATGATGTAAAATAGAAGAAGATAGCTTTGTTCTTCTATTAATTATCACAGTTTTGCGTTCAAAACGCTCTCCTGTAAAATCATGGTTTTGTAGATAACCGTACCTAAATACTTTGTGGCCGTCGAATAGAAAGTTTTCTACTGTCTTTAGGATGACGATTACAAAATCAAATTGTCTTCAGTACCTAAGACAATTGTCAGTTGTCCGTGTGATTTTGGCAGTTTGGGATAGAAAACTTTCTTCTGAAATAGTCTCCATAAAAAAGGACCTAGACAAAGATCCTTCGAAACGAAAGACAAAATGACAGATTATAGAAGGATTTCTACGGTGCGACGTCAAAAATCGAGAAACGATATGCCACTCTGTGTAGAACGAGCTGTGTCTATTCCTCGTAGAAATAGACGCGACATGCTACCTGCAGGAAGCTTTTTTATTGAAGATAGTGACGTATTCTCAATTTTACAAAAGTCCAGGCTTCCATTTCTGTCGCGGGAAGATACTAATGGGTCACCGAGGCCCCCGCAACACAGGCAACGGAAGGAATACAGGTGGGTTTTAGTCAGCAAGAGTCTGACACACCCTCCCGCTCCACCCAGAGCGGAAGAAGTTATTTGATGATTTCCCACCCAAAAAAAGAGGCTTCCATTTCTAGCCGTGCTAATATTGTTTTTTGTAAATATATTTTTGTGTCACTATCGTCAGGAAATATCAAGTACGACATGACGTTTCATTTATCAATAAATTATTATATCCAGCCAGAGGCGAAACTATTAAAATGTCGTAGTAAACGATATCATTTCACAGAATTTTACTAGCAACGTTATGCGCTTACTATGTGGAAAATTGTCAATTCGATTTCATTTCCCGGTATAACGTAGGTTTTCTACGTACCTACCGGTAATATATGGTATCTACCTACGTACGGGCCTATGTATGTGTGTTTGGTCTAACAAATGTCAATCATCAAATGAAAGATTTAGGGGGAATTATTAAATAGGTACAAGTCATCTAAACTGCAGGCTGAGTGTTCGCAGGAATTACTTATAATGTTCAGTTCAAATTAGAGAGAACATCGATACGGGCTGATGAAGATAATGTACCCGAATGGTACATACATTCATCTCTTATAATATTTGAGGTATTCATTTCGTTTGTAACTTTCCAAAAAAGTATAAACCGTAGCTATTTTTAGAACAGCCAGACATATTTCAAGGGCATTTTGGGCTAAAAATTCCGTTTCAACCCTTTACACTAGCCGATTGCCCGGAGTAACATTATCCTTCCAGACAGCATTGATCACAGACAATGAATCTCACATGGTAATGTCACGATATTTTAATAAAGAAAGAGAACAAGACAATCCCTCTTTTCAAAGGTATGAAAATATGTTTTCACAAAGACTGCTGCTCCAACCACATCTGAGTTACCAAGAATCCTTACATATTATAAAGTCCCCCCACAGCATGTGTCTGTCTGTCTGTATTTACGCGAGAAACTCAAAAACTACTAAAGGGTTTTTAAAACGGTCTTCACTAATGGACGGATTTATTCATGAGGAAGGTTTAAATGTATAATTCATCAAGGTTTTGTGTAAATTGGCTGAAATATGACGATCATTGCTGAAGATGTCGGAAAAATCATGCCGACTGGGAGCTTTACTGGCGTACGTCGCGTAAACCGTACGAGATACATGAAACGTATGTTGTACAGGATTGTACATCTTAAAAAAATCAACAATAACTCCGCAACTGAATTTGTAAAAAATGTCATTGTTATTTCCGAAGCTATTTTAACCGGTACTATATTATTTTTTTTCCAATAAAATATGTTGCCTAAATTGGACATTTAATTTAGATTAAAATATGCCTGTACATCATATCATTTAAATGAATACTTTAAAAGATATCACAAATTTAAAATTACGCGAAACAAAATAATTATGATTGACGGCGGCGGGCGCAGCGCTAAAAGTTAATGACCTTTTTCTCAGCTCTCGGTGGGTACACGATCGCTTGGTTTATTTTTAATCCCGGGGTAGTACGTTCTAGTGGGATATTTTCCGACATCCACGCGGGCGAAGCCGCGGGCAAAACCTAGTCCAATATAAAATTAAAACTGTAACCTTACATTTCTTGGAAGTTACATCGTTTTGAGGCTGTGACTGACAAAAGGAGAATATCACTATCTTACTGCATTCTCGTGATTTGTATTTTAATCTAGGCACGCGGTAGCGTGTCAAGCCAAGTTCAAGTAACAGAACTGGCGAGCAGCACCGTGTGTAATATTACACGAACCATTTGGAACCACTTTTGACCCACTCATAACTCAAAAACTATTTCACATAAACGTGTCAAATTTGGCTCATATATTGAGACTTGCGAGATACATATGTGCTCCAAATTTCATAAACACATCCAACCATAATTTAGATATTAACCTCCAAAAATCGTCATTTTTATCACTGACTGACCTATAGATCAAAACTCTAACCCAGTTCCAGATGAGCTAGAAAGTTCAAATTTGGCATGCAGATAGTTAATTAGGTGTATACAAAGAAATAAATCAGAAACTAATATTTTTTTATCATTTTATTATAATTTTTCACTTAATTGATTCTATTAAGAACACTTAACTTATACTTAGTGCCTGTAACTGTAATAATGTAAGAATCAGCAATCAGCAATCAAAACTTATGACAACCTGTCTTTATGTGGATTTTAAGGTCTTCACCTGAATATATAACGAGTTGAATACCACCCTTATTTTTTTTAATCCAAATATTTCCGTTTTAGTACTTATAACTAAGAGTATAGTCGACTTTCGTATTTATTACGTTATTAACTGGGATTTAGTATTAATTATTGTTTAAATATTTAGCGTACATCAATAGTGTAAGATCATTACTTATAAATAATTATTAAATAATATTGGCATTTCGGTACACGGCGCGCGGTGCGACGCCGGAGCAGCGGGGTCAGCGCCCCGACTTGGCTAAATTAAGTATTAACAGAAAACGCGTAAAAAAAAATCCGGATACTGAATAGGCAATTCACTCGAACATTTTAAAGGTACAAGAAAATATAGAAAATAACACAAAAATATTTTATACCCCGACAACGTAGGAAAATACAGTAGTTTAACAAAAACCATTTGGTATTAATTTTGTTATAAATAAGTACCTACTAATAATTAATGTACAAAAAGTAATGATATTCCATCAAAAACATAAATGTGAAATGAGAGCCAAGTTCAAAATTATGATATATGCCTTGGTTGTTGACTTCAACGGCAAAAGAAGTGAGATCTAAATGTGTGCCAAGTTCAATGGTCAGTCCTGAAATTTATTTATAACAACATAAAATATCATTTCTTCTTATAACTTAGGATAATATTTTGTAGCCTAAGATCTGACTTGGCTAGTTTTCATATACGAATTATATTATAGCCTTCGCAAATTCTAAACATGTTACTTGTCGGGTCTTATTTTATTATTCTGAAAATTTGACTTGCTGGTAGAAACTAGCCATCGAACATAATAATTCGGTTTGTGCACAGTTTTGCAATAAAGTATAAAAATACTTAACAAACTTAACTTTACTTTACTTTACTTACTTACTTACTTACTTACTTTACTTAAAAAAGTTGAAGCCCGAACGAAGGCTTGTTGGTATACTACACACATCTGCTCACCTCTTCGGGGAATACAGACGATGCTTAATTTGTTACAATAATCCTGTGTTTATATCCAATCAATCTGCCTAGTCTTTAGATCGGCTTCCAGTCTGACCGGACGCAGCTGAATTCCAGTGTTCTACATGGAGCGACTGCCTATCTGACCTCCACAACCCAGTAACTGGGTAAAACGATACCCCTTGGTTGTCCGAGTTTCGGGCTTCTAACGACCGCTAACGACTGCCAAAGATCCACGAATGCCAGCCGGGACGAACGGCTTAACGTGCTTTTCGAGGCACGGAGGAGTCTCGGTATGTAAAGATGGTCACCCACCCACGGACCAAACCCGGCAAGCGTAGCTTAACCTCGATCGACCCGTGCGGCTGATATTATTTAGCCACGTAGCTCCTCTCCTGTGTTTATAACCATTAATAAATAGCCTATGATTATAACCATTTATTAAAATTAACGTGCTATCAGAATTGGGAGCGCATAAAATTTTACTGCCAATGTATAAGCAATGTTATTTCCCAATGGCGTAATGAATGTCTAGATTATTAACTGCCCTTGCCTCTATTTGGAATACTAACCTAGATGTGGAATACTAAGCCATTAAGCCCTCAGGAGGTAATATACAAAGGTAATCCATGTCGTTACTTTATACTGCCAGTTCTAACTGCATTACCTGCATGGATGTTAAAGTTTTGTAGTCGTTAGATTAAGTAATTAAAGCATCATAAGGTTAATTAGATACAAACAAAATTATATAGCTTTTATTAACTTTTGCTAAGGTTGGTAAAAATATTGGGCGGTCAGGTTCGCTACCGACTTGCTGACTGGCCAATATTTTTTTTAGATTATTGTCAGACGTAGGTAGGTTGTACTTATACAGGGTGGAATTTTGTAATGCCACCTGGAGGGAAATTACTCTTAATACTGCAGATAGAAAATTTTACTCAAAGGAAACATTCCTTTATTTTTGAATAGAAAGCAAACTACATTCAAAGATTTTCGAAAATTCTCTTCTCCCACACCCGGGAATCGAACCGGCTAACCGGCTAAAATCTGAAAAAATTATACCCTGTAGTTTTATTGCATCGATCGTTAGGGTCAATTATAAGGATGAAATCTCTCTAACAAACATGATAAATTAAATGAAAGGAAAACCAGGAAATCTGAAGTTACAAATTCAATGAGTCAAGTTAAAGCTCTTTAACTAACATCCATCTTTTGTAATGCAGACTCCTTTGCGACATACTCGTAGCTGCGTGTATGAGGTAATTTAAATATGGAATGTTAGATTAAAATTTGAAAATTAGTATGTCATAGTTGTTATTCACATTTGATTGTTTTTACAACTCATTTCACATTTTGTCTCACGGTGAAAATGGCTTATCAAGAACAGTTTGATTTAATGGAAGCTTATTTTTTAAATAACAAAAACGTGAATCTAGCTCTGCGGTGGTATGGAGAGAGATATCAAGACCGACTGGCACCAACTCGGTTCGTATTGAAAAGAATGGTAGAAAATTTAAAGAATACGGGTGGTTTCAAGAAGAGACGGCAAACTATTCAGCAAAACTATTTCGATGTTGAACTAGATGTTTTAACATACTTTGAATTCATTTCCAAAGGCTTCAAGTAGAGATGCTGCCGATGAATTAGGAACATCCCACACTCGCGTACTTAAAGTGCTGAAAAAGTATAAGTATAAATGCTATCGTGAAGGTCGGTTGGTGCAAAAATTGCATATTGGGGATCGTGACAGACGATTACAATTTTGTGAAAACATGCATGGAGAAATTGACCGAAACCCTCATTTTTTGAGTAACATTGTATGGTCTGACGAAACCAACTTCAGCAATAATGGCATGTACAATCGCCGCAATAACCATTATTGGTTTCGAGTGAATCTTGTTCGTGTTCATGAAACTAACAATCAAGTAAGATTTTCTTTCAACGTTTGGTGCGGAATTATGAGAAATAATGTAGTGTTAGTCCACGTGTACGAAGGTCATTTAAACACTGTCAAGTATATTGAAATACTGGATCTCTTAAGAAACGAGTTAAATGGTTTCCCCGAGGAAGAGCGAAACCAAATAATTCTACAGCAAGATGGTGCTCCAGCACATAACAGCAGAATCACTACTGCCTATATTAATAACCATTTTAATACCTGGATTGGTACAAACGGCACAATCAGATGGCCTGCGAGATCGCCAGATCTCACCCCATTAGATTTTTTTTTGTGGGGATATGTAAAAAATCAAATTTACATTAAATTTTATGCGAATGACAACGAGTTGAGAGTTGAAGTTCAGAATACGATTTATAATATTCACCACAACACTTTATTAAAGGTTACTAGAAATTAATTCGTTAAAAGAATAAATTTGTGTATCCAAGAGAATGGAGCCCATTTCGAGCAACTAATTAGTTAGTTTACCATTTTTTGTAAATAAATAATTAAATTAATTTAAGATTTCCTGGTTTTCCTTTCATTTAATTTATGTTTGTTAGAGAGATTTCATCCTTATAATTGACCCTAACGATCAATGCAATAAAAGTACATGGTATATTTTTTTCAGATTTTAGCCGGTTCGATTCCCGGGTGTGGGAGAAGAGAATTTTCGAAAATCTTTGAATGCAGTTTGCTTTCTATTCAAAAATAAAGGTATGTTTCCTTTGAGTAAAACTTTCTATTTGCAGTATTAAGAGTACTTTCCCTCCAGGTGGCATTACAAAATTCCACCCTGTATATAGGTAAGTATCACGCTGCTCGAGATAGTCGAGTTTATTCCAAAACATAGGCTCTTCTTTTCTTTTCGTGTGGTTAGTGACTAAACCGGTGTCAGAGTTTTTATGCCGCCCATCGGCCACTTGGCTTGTCTTGGCTTCACATAATTTAATCAGCCTATAATGTTCCCACTGCTGGGACACAGACTTTTCTCTGTGAGAGGGAGTGGGCCGTAATCCACCACGCGGGCCCAGTGCGGGTTGGTAGATGTCACATGTCTTCGAATTTTTGGTTCTAGGACATGCCGTTTCCTCACGTTGTTTTCCTTCACCGTTTTGAGAGCAGTGGTTATGAAATATTTTACACAAAGTAAAGCACCTGCCTGGGTTCGAACATACGAACTACAACTCGTAAGTCACGGCCGTTACCACTGGACCACCGCTGGTCTTGACAGAGAAATTCATGTGTACCAAATTCCAACTTAATCGGTCCAGTAGATTCGGAGCAAATCGGCTGTAACAGGTGGACAGACAGACAGACACACGAGTGATCCTATAAGGGTTCCGTTTTTTCCTTTTAACCCTAAAAACAAACAAGATTTCAAATAAAAAATATAAATATTTTTTCATGTCCAAATCATTTTCGTTTTCGCCCGAAAATAAGATTAAAGCCGACGCTTCTTTTTCTTTTTCGTTTTCGGCTGAAAATTCATTTTCGGTGAGACATAAAATTTTACACACCTTATAATTCAAGTATCTATTGCAATATGGTTATAGCAGCGTAATTATCTTAAGATTCACTGGCTTGGTCAGCTTGCACCACTGAAATGCGCTACCACTTATAACGACATTCACTAACATCGAAAAGTCACGGTCACTTTCGGTAGATACTCGTATTATACATCATAGCAATGCGTTATGTAGGTCATATCAATTACCGGTAGAATAAACGGTCTTTAGTGATAATACCTTGTTTACCACGCTTAGCAGTTGGATTGATGATAGCAGTTTGTTTTGAGCAGACAGGCGGACGCTTAATGCTTTTCCTCACGTAATCCCTACGTTGCCCTCGACACCCACGACTGGGAATGCCTGAACTTTGCTGAGTTCCAAATAAAAATTAGGTAGTTACATAATATGCACCTCTGACCTGTTATTATTTGTCGAAAAGTGCAATGGCAGCAATGGTATTCGATCATTGTCCAGCGTCACACACCAATAATATACCTATTATATAATAGGTATATTATTGGTGCAAATTAAATGTAAAAATGTTACTACCGTTATTAGTTTGTTTTTTGATTCTTTTGTAATTGTAATGGTTTGACATTTATATTTATTCGATATCATATAATTTCTGTTTAATTTTGGAATTGAATACTATTTGCATGCCCATGAGACGGTAGAATATGGAGGACTACTTTTTTAAGAAAACATCTATGTATCAATTACCCATGTTTGCAAAAATAAATGATTTGATTTGATTTAAATTAAATTAGCTAGCAAAACTCCGCAGACGTGATGGGATCAATGAAACAAGAACTAAACACGAAAAAATAAAAATGAAAATCATTTTTTTGGGGTCAACGACCGTTAGTAGTGTTTTTACTAGAAGTATGCGTTCATAAAATCTGTTTAAAACTGATATTTCAAGTGACCGGTTGATAAACCGACCCTTAAGGAATCAAAAAACGCTCTGTTTTATGAACAGCCGTTATTGAGTAGCGGCTTTCTTAGGAAACCAAATAATTAACGGAACGTACCGTTTTTCATAATAGGAGCTGGACCAGCGGGGTACATTCGTAACACACTATCAGTACCAAATCCCAAAAATAAAACTCATCAAATCTATTTATTTTCGTTTTATCATATTTAGGTAACTATTAGGTATCGACAAGTATCTAATCATTTTTGCGGAGTTACGCTAGCTAATTTATTTATTTATTTATTTAAACTTCTCGCACACAATTAAGTACAAAGGCGGACTTAATGCCTTCGGCATTCTCTACCAGTCAACCAAGGGTGGTGAAGAGATAAGATGGCAAGTGCTCTGAGAGGAAATAAAAATAACGAAAAATATTAAATATAACATAATAGATTATAAATATAATAAGTACAGAAATACATAAATAGGTTACAAGCATAAAATAAAAATACATACATACTTACTACAATATATACCTACATTATACATATATATATACATACAAATTCAAGGAAAAGAGATACATAATTGAGATGACTCTACGCTATTTGTTTTGAAAATAACTCTGCAATTTCCGCTTAAATACATATGAATTTGACGCTGTATATGTTTAGATTTTAATTATCTTATAGGTGAGTATAGGTATTTTACATGTTTTCACTGACATAAACAACGGGCACACGAGCAGCGGTGGCCCAGTGGTAACGGCCGCGACTTACGAGTTGTAGGTCATAGGTTCGAACCCTGACAGGCGCTTTACTTTGTGTAAATTATTTCATCACCACTGCTCTCAAAACGGTGAAGGAAAACATCGTGAGGAAACCGGCATGTCCTAGAACCAAAAATTTGAAGACATGTGACATCTACCAACCCGCACTAGGCCCGCGTGGTGGATTACGGCCCACTCCCTCTCACAGAGAGGAGGCCTGTGTCCCAGCAGTGGTAGCATTATAAGCTGATGATGTGATGTAAGCAACGGGTTCAAAGACGTGCAAGATAAAGATAGAGCATAGTGTATACCTTTACCTTTTTATAAGATAACCCAATAAACCTGACATAAAATAAGTTCTATACCTCCATCGTTCACTCTGCATAAGGGAATGGAGGTGTAATCTGATTTACTTTAATTTCCACAAACCTGTTTTCTTAAGGGTTAATATAAATGCTAATAGCCCGTCTGGCCTGCCTCCCCTGTGACGTGTAGACAAGACACTGAGATTGCGACTATTTTCGCATTCTTACAGTTATAATCAAGCGAAGAAAACTGGCGTGACTTTCACCCAGATAAGTAAAAGGCACCTTTATTTAAACTAGGACAACTCACTTAACAATTTATTAGCTTTTAAGTTCGTTAAGTAACTTAAACTTTCTAATTAAACAACTAAAAAGTTTAGACCTGCTGTATTTGAAGTAATCGAACTGAACTGAAATGAACAAAGTCGACTTGTACATTACGTCATTGAATTGTCGGCCGCACTAGTAAAGCTACTCGTATATTAGGTCCCATCCCCATTCACTTAGGTATAGATAATTATTGTCAATTAATGTACACCGTGCATCTGTACATCTATTATAGATATATGGATACGACGAAATGTCATAGATGATATTTAGTCGCTTTGAGTGTCTGTATGTGTAAACACTCACATCTTCTAATCTACACAATGGATTTTGATGGGGTTTCACTATAATTTAGAAAATTTATTCCGGGAGGTTTATGTGAATAAAACTTTCATATTTAACTTAGATATATTACAGAAACTCTTGCGAAGCAAGGGCGGGTATCTTGTATACGTAAGCAGCCTATAATGTTCCCACTGCTGGGACACAGGCCTCCTCTCTGTGAGAGGGAGTGGGCCGTAATCCACCACGCGGGCCCAGTGCGGGTTGGTAGATGTCACATGTCTTCGAATTTTTGGTTGTACGACATGCCGGTTTCCTCCCGATGTTTTCCTTCACCGTTTTGAGAGCAGTGGTGATGATTTACACAAAGTTAAGCGCCTGTCTGGGTTCGAACCTATGACCTACAACTCGTAAGTCGCGGCCGTTACCACTGGGCTTTATATATCCACTGGTATATTGTATATTATCATAAACATGTAACTAGCATGACAATGCATCTGTACCAATGCAAAATGATCTAATTGCATTAAATCAAAATCGATTATGATAATCGAACCTTCGCCGATAATCCGCCTCTGATCACTTTGTTTCCACAACAATATTACTAATTAAACAGCGGTTTTGAAATCACTTAGCGCACTATATTTTATGCACATAATTATACAACTTTATAACTTCCATTTAGAGCGAAATTGTATGAAAAAAGAAGGAGAAAACCTTTCAAGTTAAATATTCTTAATTTTATGTGGAAACGTGTTTTCGCAATATGTAAGAATTTAGAACTTTTGTAATTTTGGGATTATTTTGAAGCATCCGTGACGGATAGTTTTCAATTCAATATTATTGTCTTTCTTTTACTTTTCTTGTGGGCACTTATGCTATTAATGAGGATTATGATAATGTTTAAGCGTAAACTTGATAAAACATAATTCTTGGTAAAGACAAACGAATCTTTCAGATCCTTCGAAATAATTTCGCTTAAAGATTTCTTCAAATTATCTTAGGTAACTTAAAAGTTTTAAATGCAATCTCTGTTCGTCCTTAGATAATCATTCTTTTGTCCTTAGATGATCATCGTTTTTTACCCGAATCTGGAAATGCCAAAAGGAAGGATTTTGATTTTAGCAGTCTATGTATGTATGTTTGTATTTTCGTGTATTCTACCGTAGCGCCTAAACTACTGAACCGATTTTGATTAGTGAGGTATCTATATGTAGATTCGTAATAATGGTCCGGGTGACATAGGCTACACGTAAATAGCTGACCTCAAAAAAAAAGAGATAATTATGAAATGTACCAAACATGTCATAATTAACTCTTTTTTTTTTAGGACAGCTATTTACGTGTAGCCTATGTCACCCGGACCATTATTACGAATCTGCACAACAAAATATTTTACAACGAAATATTTATATTTTGCATTTCATCGAAGCTCTATGAGTGGTGCTGGCGTCGAAATAAATCGCGCTATGGGGTCGTTCAAGGCACTATGTACTGCTATTGGAATTTAAACACTAAGTGTCGTCAAGTCAGGAGTCAGTAGGTTGATTACTGACCTATTTTATTACTCTTATTTACGATGTCGTGACTTTTATCAAGCGTTAAAACGGAAAAGTATAAAATAAAAAATTAAGTTTAAAAAATTGTAACCCGACTAGACTAATTCCGTAGTCGGGTTTTAGTTTATAATTTATTTTTTTGTCTAGGTAGGAAGGTATATCAGAGATATTTGATATACAAACAATTTCTTATCCATTTCAACCTCCTTTTAGATTTCTCTACTTATCCATCTTAATGTATCATCTGTATTACGCACAAATGCAGGGTGGAAACAAAATACGGCGCCAAGCTTTGTGTAATACGATTCTAACCGACCTCAATTTTGTGTTCTGACAGGATATCCAGGGCCCATGTCAGTCGCGTGACCAAGACAAATCATCCGAACGTAGCCATGTACCCGCTAAAATCGATTCGGCCGTTTATTTTGTAGACCGAAACAATGAAACTGACATCGGTAACTACGAAATACGTAAAGTCACAGTGCACACTCATTTACTATTATGTAATACTTGCTGCACCCTAACAGGGTCATGTTTTAGCCTAGCCTGTAACTGAGTGTACATTATGCAAATGAATAAATAAATAAATAAATAAATAAATAAGTTTTTACTTTGTTTTTGAGTCTCCAATTTAACTATTTTTTTTCTCGCAAGAAAGACAATGAACACTACAGCGTAGTTGAAAGATGTTTATTTTCTGCCTGTATACCTAAGTCTTTTGTTGACTGTACGTGCGAACTGGCGCCACTGGTAAATCCGATATCTCGATAATACAGGCCCAGCATCAACACTAATGCCTTCTTCCTTATTAAAGTGGCGACACATTTACCCTCTGCCTATAGAAACATAATGGCTCGTTTTAGTGACACCATTTTTCGTAGACACACTTAATGTTCGATGGAACACCTTAGTCGAGTCATATAAAACCTAGGCTACCTCACATGGAAAGCTAAAGTGAACAGGCGAATCTGCATCATTTCAGCCTAACCTACGTAAGTATGTCCATACTTACACGTAAGTGACACTTATTTTAAACGATTTTTTAAGTAGTACTTCATAAGCCGCCGATTGTGCGGAGGTGAAAACACTTACACTTTTAAGAGATAAGGTAAGATAAAACTGTGTGCACTTCCCAACCTGGCAGTGTGATTACTCTGAGTCCATCAACAATCTATTCATGATTACAACCCCCGGAAATATGTGTCCGGGGGGTTTTCCGCCAATGATACTTAACAGAAATTGATAGTCTGTTATCAATAGATATAACTGAGCCTATTGAAGCGAACCCGTACAATGAGACCGGGTCGCAATCAACGGGACGAGTCTATTGTGACAAATCCGATACCTCCCTTTCCATTCGGCGCATGGAATTCAACGGCGTCTGTTGAATTCCATGCGTCAAATGAAACTCAAGGACTCACTAGAGGAAAATAAACCGTTTCTCACAATAAAATATATTTTATTTGTGAGTGTTACAGGAAATCAATTTTTTATATAACATAGCAAAGCTGTTAAAAAGTTTCGTGCGTAGAATTTATTGTTTACAGATTGAGCTACGATTTAGCAAGGCTAGTAGCATTGTTTTTTTATGAAAAGTGAAAATATTTTCAGTCCTTCACAACCTCCTGGAAATGGGGCCTAAAGACAGGGCCTATTGCAGGTCACCACGATTAAATTCTGATCACCACTTAACATATTGTGATTTGAATACGTTTGACATACAGAGACACTGCTTCTTCCTGATATAATCTGTCGGCTATAAAACTCTATGGTAAACTTTACAGCAAAGCCCCGTGAAAAGTACAAACCATACTACATTAAATTGAGTGTGACACACTCAATTTAATGTAAAGTACTCGGTATTGTCAACTAATTGCGTTGCGGTATTAAGCGCCATTGTTCTGATTCCCCTAGAGAACTGTACATTTTCAGGAAGTTATACTGCCTTCGCATTTTCGTTAGACACTGAATTTGTCACTTGAGATGGTGATTTACTACATGTGGAATAGTTTCCGTGTAGTTTGTGTGTAGTTTTCCGTGTGGTGCCGGATGTAAAGAATGGCATCATCCTATTTCTTCCCGTGGGTGTTGTAAAAGGCGACTAAGGGAGTTACAAGAGAATACAGCAGTGTTCTCTATTTATTTTAACACCATACTGCGATAGCCAACCAGCCTGCCGAGCTTGATGATTACACAAGCACTAAGAAAATACGGACCCTAGTACCCGGCGGCCCGCCTACCCTTGGCTACGGTAGCGTTCAAGGCTACGGAGAGGCAAGGGGTGCTATGAACCCTAGGAAGAGATCCACAGCCACCGAAAATTGGACCTGGCACAACACGCGTACACTCCGAAACCAAGGTTACCAAAATAGCCCGAAGAATTGCCAAACTTAAATGGCAGTGGGCAGGGCACATTGCTCGCAGAACAGATGGCCGATGAGGCCGAAGTGACATCGTGTGCGCGACGATCGCGAATTCGCTCGGCGATCGCTTTTTAATGGGACGCGGGGATAGTTATGAATAAAGTTTTAAAACTAAATAAATATTAATGGGCGAAACGAATAATTAATATTATAAAATCGTTTGATTTTACGTTAGTTTTACTCCGTCCGTTTGTGCTATGCCCAAAGGAATAAATATGAATAAATATTTAACAGACAAATGTGTAAAGTGACTATCCACCTCCTCGATTCTATTCATTTACCTACATATAGAAGCTCTAATCTAAAGTATTTGATGGGTACCAACGACGGTGTAGGCCTCTAATTAGTTTTTAACACCATCTTATCAAGATCGCCGACCATCCTTTTGATATCAAAGAGTAGAGTAAAACTAAAAAAGTTCGTCGTTATAATACTCTCTACTATCATTCAAGTGTCGCCACACGCTCCAGAAATTTTGAATAATCTTACTTACATTCAAGAATTTTGTCAGGAATATGATAACTCTTTAAATTTGTAGTGGTTCTCCCTGTACTTACATTATTAATTTGTATAATTCCGCCTAGCATAATGTTAGCATAAATGTCCGCCCCGAAAAGCAAGTCAATTAGTCGACTTTTGTAGAATTCCGGGTTAGCTAAATTAATGTTTAAAAGTAAGTCCAATTTGGTTTAACGAATGTTTTGTTTGGAATTTTTTTAATAAGTTCGTTCATAATGAGCACATCAGATACGAATTCAAAATTACTGTATGTAGAAGCACATTCTATGCTTATCATCACCTTACAACTGCTTTCCTTTTGCCCCACTCCAAAAAATATTCCTTTCTATCGTTGTCTCTTGATACCTAACATCTGAGCCGCTTCTCTCTCGCTGATTATGTGATAATTGCGAAAGTGAGATTGTTTGTTTATTTATTTGTTTGTTTGTTTGTTACGCTTTCACGCTAAAACGGCCGAACGGATTGAGATGATCTGGATTAACACATAGGATAATTTTTATCCCGATATTCCCATGGGGTCAAGACTTACGTGGTTAAAACCACGAGGCGCCGCTAGTAAATTAATAATCCACATTTCCGAACTCACTTACTAAAAATAAAAATGCGAAAGTAATTCAACATTGTCTGTCTGACAAACTTTCACGCCTTAAGAAGAAAAAGAAGAAGAAAATACGTTTATTTGCGGCAAACATGACGCAAAGAAGAAACACAAATACAAAAAATAAACAATTTGGGGGAGAATATGCGTCACGTCCACGCAAAACGGCTAACGCTCAGCATAAAGCTGCGACCCTATGCGAGACAGAGCCCCAGCGCTGGTTTTCAGCCTTAATGGCTGAACTAATTTCGATGAAATTTGGCACACAGATAGACTATGATCTGGGTTAGGACATAGGATACGTTTTATCCCGGTAGTAGACATCCGTTCCCGAGGGATAAATTCAGACTTCTACGCGGGAGAAGCCTAGTGCTCTATACATTACATACAAATTGATAATGTCAAACAGCGATAAAATGTTGTCGACTATATTCTATTCTGCAGCTCTCTAGTCTGGCAGTCCTTCAGACAACTTTACTATATCACCTAGTTGCTGTACAACTGCCATTGTGATATACCATCGAACGTTACACTGCGCATCAAACCAAACAGTACGACAATGGCGCCGATTCCCTTGTTCACAAACTAAACTAAATTTAAGTTCAGTGCATCTTTTTCTTTCTATTTCATTAAGAAAAGGACAGAAGATACATTTTAGTTTAGTCCTGTCAAATTAATCAGCGCCTGTCACTACTCTATACAAGTTTAGACGTGAATAAAAACTTGCCTACTAAAATTACGTCAATTTACGTCAAGCGCTGATTAATTTGACAGGAGTAAACTAAAATATATCTTCTGTCCTTTTCTTAATGAAATAGAAAGAAAAAGATGCACTGAACTTAAATTTAGTTTAGTTTGTGAACAAGGGAATCGGCGCCACTGTCACATTCATTATAATTTCAGACTGTAAACGTCCAGTACTGAACATGGCTTCCTAATGGACTGTCATAGTTCGTGTCGATATGAGGAAAGAAAGTGGACTGTAGTTATGAATGATTGTAACATTAACATTTAACAATATTGGTATTTTTACGCTAGAAGCCAGGCTCCTAAAATTGTATTCAATAGGGTATTTTACTATATACGAGAAAAAAACTATAAATAGATTAATGAGACAGTTTAGGCAAAAAGGAGTCGGAAAATGTTACTTTTAGTTCATAAAATAACAAACTAAATTTTAAAATTCAATTCAACGTTTCCAGTTTTTCTAATCTGTTAAAAAACACCTTGAAATAGTAGCCGCCATGTTATTACGTCATACCGCTAGTAAACTAAAACTTTTCAACTATCAACTGACAGTTAAATAATAGATCAGCGCATAGTCAAGTGACGTCATGACCACAGAGCAACATGGCGTCCACTGCGTCCAGCGTTTTCGTCAAACTAGGCGCGAAATTTGAAAATGTAAAATTTAAAAGCATTTTTATGGCACTTAACGATTGAATAAAAAAATTTTTATTTTTTTGGGACATATTAGCACTATAGAATTGAATTAAAGACACTTTTCAAAAATGGGTGTAAGACCCTATTGAACGTATTTTCTTCATGTATTTTTTTTTTATTATTTACATTGAAATGCTTATACACAATACTAACTTCTGGCCGCGACTTTGACCGCGTGAAAGTTCTTGTTCCCCGGACCCGACCCACCACGTCGCAACGCATCGCCCGCGCCGTCCTGCGCTATTACTTCGTGGTCGTTTAGCGTTATTTTTTACTTTTTCCTTTGTGCTCGGCTCCTAAGGACTGTAGCGTGATGTTAAATAGCCTTAAATACCTTTTTCAAGAATTGTGCTATCAAATGCAAAAAGATTTTTTTAAATCCAACTGGTAGTTCCAGATATTCACGCGGTCAAACAAAAATATAAACAAACTCTTAATATACAAGCTTTATTATATTAGTATAGATATTACACAACTTACTATTTACACTAAGTACAAGTTAATAATAATAATAAAATTTAAATATTCATAATTTCACATAGAAATTACCTAGAAGTTACGTCATTACAAAGTTACGTATTAAGGGTCAGGTAAACGCCGTTGACCTTGGCGTCGAGCTCACGCCGTACCGCCCGTTCGGTTTCATAGGGAATATTTATTTTTTGTAAGGAAAATGTAATTATTTTACAAAAATCACAGATAGAATTATTGATAGTAAAATAGTCTGATCATACAAAAAAAGTCATGAAAAAATCATAAGTAGTTTGAAAGTAATACCGTTTGTAAAATAAATAAAATAAAAGTTATTAAATATGGAGGCCTTGGCAGATAACACAACTTTGGCCCTTTGGCGTCGAGACCCTCGGTCCTGGGGTCCTAGTGCGCATAAGTTATTTGCGGAAATCGCGAAACGTCTAGTTGATGTAACTGGTGACCGAAAAGCTGGCGGCTTTCTCGCAAAACGCTGATGCGTTGCATTGCAATTCAGCGAGGAAATGCCGCCAGCATCCTCGATACAATGCCTCGAGGGCCTTTTTTAGGTTTAACTTAGTTTTAATTTAATTTAGTTAATGTTAATAATCATCTTGTAATTTGGTTATGTAAATAAAAATTTATACCGTTTGTTATGTTTTGGGTAGACATTACTTTCTGAATTTATTTTATAAAGTATTTTACTACAAAACTTAAATATTCACTTATAGAATTGATGTGTATGCGTTCTAGTTTAACATACATTGTTTGCATAACTTTCTTACATTAAATGAAGGCGTAATAAGAGATTTAAAAGTCAGTAAAATCATAAATATGCGCCTTAATATTAGTAAAATAAATGTTAAATTGTGTCTAAAATAAATCTAGTGTATAACTTATATAGATTGATTAAGGGGCTAATTGAATACAATAGCGACCTGCCTGATGTAGGTTTATTCAAACCTCAAATGACAATTACTGCAAAAATAAAAACAAAAGGACACGTAGGCGTAGAAGTAGGAACTCGTCCTTATCGCTGTCATCAGAGGGACTACTCTCTAAGTCCATCCATCCGAAAGTAGTTGGTCCGTCAAAACAAATGACAAATTCAATTTTTCCAACGGGAAAGAAGACATTGCGAGTAGGGACAACTGTCAAATCGTCTTGTCATTCATTCTCAGTTCGGGCTCCGAAGTATTTATTTATTTAACAGTTTATGTACATACATATAAACAGACAAGGAACAGAAAAATACGTACAAAGGTGATGCTTATTTCTAAAGAAATCTCGTCCAGCATACCTGCAATAGGACAGTAGACATAGAGATGTAGACACCGTGTGTAAGAGTAAAAGAGAAAACAAAATACATATTTCTAAAATAAATATCACCAAAATAAATATCACCAAAATAAATATCACCAAAATACTTATATATTTATAATTAATAGTATAAAATAATAAATACATAATATGCAACTATGGCAAAGTGGAAAGATAGTGTTCTTTCACTCTTCTTTTAAAAACAGCAACAATTTCGCAGTCCCTAATGTCAGGCGGAAGTGAATTCCACAGCCGAACCGCGTGCACAGTGGAGTAGGAGTAGAAGTCGGTAGAGTGGGGAGGGGATTTAAGGTAAAAGTAATGCTAAGTCCGTAGGTACAGAGTAGGAAACAATCGTAACTTCGGCCGAAACTATGGATATAGTGCTTAGGGAACCATGCTTTAATATAATTAAAACAGAAATCAATCTCTCTAGTCATCTGAACTTTGATTGGATTTAGGCTGTAATATTATTTCTGTTAACGAATCAAATGAGCTAAGATGATATTTGACTCACATTACTTGATTTACCAATCAAATACCTAGTCACAGACTTGATCAGGCTATCAGAAGCAGAGTAAGTACTTCATTATTAACAAAACCAAGCTTACGTACATAAGAAATGTTTAATATCAAATAGTAAGCAAATACTCGATATTCAACAAACCCTCAACACTAATAATAATATCAATTACATCGGCGTTACTGTACAAAATGGTGGAAACTGATATTGACTAAATACTCGTAGCTTTACCATTTCCAATTACGTTTCTTCACTCACACGACAGCCACTCGACTAATATCATGTGTAAAATACGAGCAGGAATTATCTCGTACTACGAATTATAATCAACATAGGTCACTTGACTGGTAAATAGAGATAAGTACAGGAGATGTATCGATTATAATTATTTAAGCATATTATAGACACGGAGTAAGTAAAATGTATTTCTGATTGCGAGGTTTAAGACGGTTTTACTCGTAAGAAATAATGTTATGTCTTCACAGAATTTCTATGAACAAATTCACCAATAAGGGGTTTAACCAAAAATCCAGACACAAGAGTAATAAAGCCTTAATTCAATTTCTTAAAATCTGTTTCGAGCTAAAGGAAAACATCTTTCGAAATCTAAATTAGTTTAGACCGTAAAACATATCTGTCGGAAGAGGGTGACCCCGTCAGGCCTCTTTTCATGTTTACTTAAATTTTTAGATCTACAAATTAAATTAAATTAAGTTGCTATATAGCAAATAATGGATAGTACGGTCATAGCCAAAAGATATTCCTCACCTGAAGGACTATTTTGTCTGCTAATTGCACAATAGAATCTGCTTTACCGACTTAGCATTATATATTGCGTCGTAATGTCATTACCGCGCAATAACATACCATGTTCATGTCAGAGACATTAACAGACTCCGACAATTAAATTTAGAAAAAGAAATATATTTCATAAATGGTCAGCCATTTTATGAAATATATCTTTTTCTAAATTACGTATCGTTTCTAAATTACGAAACGTATTTCTTCTTTTTCTAATGGCCTGAGCCATTCAAATGTTTTAGATTAATGTCAGCTCGCTATTTGGGTATTTTTATCTTTGTTATCATTATCAAGCAATAAAAATAGTTTTTTAGCCAATAGTCTGCTCAGCTTCAAAGGTATTATGTGTCTTGACTGATAAAGGAAAGAATTTGAAAACTGACGAAGGTATAAATGACTTGACTGTGCGTTTATTACTTGTTAAGGTGCAGATATATGATTTTAGTGACATTTAAATCTGTTATTACGCCTTCAAATAATGCAAGTAATTTATGCAAAAATGTATGTTAAACTAGAATGCATACACATCAATTGTATATGTGAATAAGAATTGTAAGTATTGTAGCTAAATACTTTATGAAATAAATTCAGGAAATAATGTCTACCCAAAGCATAAATAACAATATTACTATCAAACTAGTTAAGATATTTTCATGTTTTTTTTTGTATGAACACACTATTTTATTATCTATAATATATCTGCAATTTTTTCAAATGAGTATTCATATTTTCGTTACTAAAAATAAATATTCCCTTTGAAATTGAACGGCAGCGCGGCGTAAGTGCGACGCGCATTTGTATGGCCAAGGTCAACTGCGTTTACCCGACCCTTAACGAAAAGATTAGCGTAATTAGCCGTTTAGAACTGTTTATATAATATATGTTCTACAATTTATATTACATACTTTGTTCTTTAAAACTTCTTGACGACACAAAGTTTTGTAATACCAAATACTAAAGTTCACAAAACCCTTTCCCTTAGGGATTCAAAGTGTCTCCTAAGTTCATGGAATTCTCGTAACGGTGTCATAATATTTACTGTTGAGGAAGAAGTACCTACATATAATAAATACCTAAGTAAGTTGGGTTTTATTTATATTTTTTGAAATATAAAGGCTTCCACATACAGGCGATACGCGATGGTGCGAAGCGATTCTGGTAGAACAGTTTCCATAGAAATTGTTCTACTAGAGTCACGTCGCGCCTATCTGCGGGAGCCTTAACGCAAACTGTTTGAATCCACAAAATAGTCTCAAGAAGTTTTGATTTTTAAAAAATATGAAAAAGTCCTTAGTCACAGAAACATTTTTACAAAACATATTTATAACCTCTGCCAAACTGCAAAGCAGTTTGCTGGCAGACGTAGACTCCTTTTTTTTGTACACGCGTAACATACTCCTATACGCCTATAATGTCCCCCGGTGCTGGGATACAGGCCTCCTCTCGTTTAGAGGAAGTGGGCCGTAATCCACCACGCGGGCCCAGTGCGGGTTGGTAGATGTCACAAATGTCTTCGAATTTTTGGTTCTAGGACATGCCGGTTTCCTCACCATCGTTTTCTTCACCGTTTTGAGAGCAGTGGTGATGAAATAATATACACAAAGTAAAGCACCTGACTGGGTTCAAACCAACGATCTACATCTCGTAAGTCGCGGCCGTTACCACTGGGCCACCACTGTTCAACATGATTTTTATAAAGACACTTTTTCACCTTTCACCTTAAAACTATTCTTGCATTCCTTTTTATAAAACACAAACAATTTTTTTTTTATATTTTCTACAGCGAGGCTTTGACAAAATATATTAAAGAGGTACTTATGTATTTTATTTTTAAAGGAGGTTTTTGTGATACAACTGTTTAATGTTTATATCGATTGAAAAGTTAGTAAAAATAGTTGAGACTAAAAAAAATCTACGCCTTCGACCATAATAATTTTTATAAGTGGTCACTACAAAACTTTTCTTTGTTCCTTTGTGATCTTGTGCGTATTATGAGGCGGACTTTGTCATTGTCATCATCAACATCATGTCAGCCGAAATACGTATACTGCTGAACATAGAACTTAGTCAGTAATCGCTAATTCACCACTTTTTTTTCATTAGAAAGAACACGGCCTGTAATTTCTGACATCATACATATCTGTTTAAAATAGAACATGAAACACATACTTTGAGTTTGAGCTATCCAGAATGTCAGAGCCGAAATCAATCGGAGTTTCGATAATACTTGCTCTTGAAATCCCAATTGATTTAGTTTCGAATACATTAGCCACATCATCCCACCGCGAATTCCGTTCAGAATCTATATTACGGCCTCATCGTGAATACAAATATGGTAGCAAATAACCTACCGTGTTATTAATAAGACCATCATCTCCCACACCTTTTCCCAACTATGTTAGGAAAATCTGGGGCTTTCCGACTAACAGGATACAGCTGAATAGGTACCAGTATTTTACATGGCGCGACTGCCTATCTGACCTCCACAACCCAGTAACTAGGTAAAACGATATACTTTGGTAAGACTGGTTGTCCGACTTTCAAAGATCCACGACTGACAGCCGGGACCAACGGCTTAACGTACTTTCCGAGGCACGGAATCATAAATTAAACCTCCGTCACATTTAGGCACGTGTCGTTTTTAATTACAAATAATATTTACAGGATTTGGGTATATTTACAGGGAAATGGTAAATTTTAAATTAAGAGAGAATTTTAAAGGAGGAATAAAAACAAACCATATATGGTTTGTTTTTATTACTAATTAGTAAATTAATCAAATTTAGACTTCCATCTAGCTTTGTATTAGGCTCAAATATATTCATTTCTGTAGCCCAGGAGATAAGAGATAAAGAGAGAGGGGCAGGAGATTAAAATAGACTAGCAAAGATATTATTTATGCCAACACTAAGCTTAGATGAACCATTTATTTAATTAATTTCATAGGCGTCCTTAGTTAAAGTACCTTCTTTTATATGCGTACCACACTTTGACATAATGGCTTAAATTTTTACAATATTATAATTGAACATTAATATACCTTAATGGTCGGGTAAACGCCGTTGACCTTGGCCACACAAATGTGGGTCACGCTTACGCCGCGTTGTCGTTCGATTTCAAAGGGAATATTTTATTTTTAGTAACGAATCACAGATATAATTATAGATAGTAAAATAGTTTGTGCATACAAAAAAAAACATTGAAAATACATACCTATCTTACGTAATTTGAAAGTAACATCGTTGTTTAAGCTTTGGGTAGAAATTACTTCCTGAATTTATGTCACTAAGTATTTTACTATTACAATACTTAAATATTCACATAAAGAATTGATGTGTACGCGTTCTAGTTTACAATATTTTTTTTTTGCACAATACTTGCATTATTTGAAGTAATAACAGATTTAAAAGTCACTAATATCATATATCTGCGCCTTAAACTAAATATAGGTAATGATCCGTGTCTTAAGCTTAAAATCACCTGCATATAAATAACTAACTTTTGCCCCCGGCTTCGCCCGCGTAATGTCGGAAAATATCCCACGGGAACGTACTACCGAGATTAAAAGTACGGTCCTATATTATGTTAACCCAGGTGATAAACTCTGTCTGCCAAATTTCATAAAAATTCGTTCAGCCGTTTTTGCGCTAATCCGGAACATACATCCCAGACAAACGGACATATTCTTCGTTACTGTTTTATTATAGGTATATAATAGATTTATGTCAAACAGATGTTATACTTACTACATTAGGAGACGGACTTTTTTTTCGTTCTCCTTTATTTTTGAATTCTCTTCCAGTGCCCTTATATCTTTCCATTAATTAGATACATCAAATATACACGGTACATAAGGCATCTCAAAAGCCGCTGCTTTTAACTAAAGAGAGAGAAAATTTTTTCTAATGACCATCTTGATTTCATGCTACTCTTGCCTCTACGACAGACACAAGAAGTTGTCATTCACTCATTGTTGAAACCACTCAGTAATTCAATCGTCGTTATAATATGATATTTCAAAGCAATAATAACTTATTTTCAAACTATGATTGAAAAGTTGACCTATTACCAACTGTGTAGTTTTGACTTTGAGCACTTTCCTAACTTTATTTTCACTTGTACAAGCCACTATAGTGTTTATGTACATTACTATTGTGGACAGTATTGTATAAAGAATTTACCATTGAAAGTACTCGGAAACAAATCCTCATTTAAATGCGTTTGTTGTTCAAGGAATTAATTTAATATCTCCTTTACGACCTTCTTGGTGTTAGGCTTAATTCATTGTCCCTGGAAAATGTTTAACTTTTTCCAAAAATGTTGAGAACAAATTCTTATTGTGCCATCCTTCAGCTATGATAGATGTGGGGTTCTTTTAAACTTATTTTCAAATCTCTTTTAGTATCTTAACATGTAGAATTGTAGACCTCAAAGATCGACAGAAATTTCTCTGGAGACTACGTCGCTGAAATAAGAATTATATAAACTATAGAGATTTAGGTTTAAACCTAAATCTCTATAGACTTGGGCAGCTTTTTTTTCAGATTTTTTTTATTGTTTTCGTATATTTGTAAATTTTATAGTAAATAAAAATAATGGGTATATTCAGGGCGAATATGTCCTTATGACAAGACGCAAATGTAAATTGCAACGACAGAAAAGTGTCAAGATTGTTAACCCATCGATTCTGAATATCCGTTGACCCCGATTGAGTTCTACCGTCATCTTGTAAGTATAAGATTTCGTTCTTCAATTCAGCATTAAGGAAGTTCTTTGAATATTAAGACGATAAACATCCAATGGGTGGATGTGGAATAACGTAACCTTTCAATGGAACAGATGAAAACAAAAAATTGTGTGTTGTGGACAGAGTTCATAATTGATACCATATTATTGACCCTACCAGCTGGCAAACGAATAACGATAATAACATGTTTATATTACCACAGTGGAAGAGCTAGTAATCCTCAGGTCCTCTTTATATAAACGATAATAGCAGATAAGGGACACAAACCTAATTTGTTTTTGATCAACCAACAAAGTTCCATTTATCTAAACCAATATCGCTAAATGTCAGGTAAATCCCGTGTAGCGCCCTGTTTATCTGGCTCACACCTAAATGAATAGTTAAGGGTCGGGTAATCGGCGTTGACCTTGGCCTTACAAATGTGCGTCGCGCACACGCCGCGCGGCCGTTCAGTTTCATAGGGACTATTTATTTTTAGTAGCGAAAATATGAATATTTGAAAAAAATCACAGATAGAATTATTATTAATAATATGTTTGTTTGGCTCAGACCAAAATGAACAGTTAAAGTCACTAAAATCATATATCTGCGCCTTAAGCGCAATACATACCAAATTCAACCCACCGACCCGCCGCGCGACCCGCCGCCGGTCACAGCCCGCCGACACAACCCGGCGCGGCGGCCTTTATAAAGGTTATCATATAAGCCGACGTGTGTATTGCACTTAAAGCGCTGACAAGAGGCAAATTACCAAAATAGGCTTGTCTTAAGAAAAAAAAAGCCAAATCTGTATAGTTTGTGGTAGCGGAAAAAATATATGTTAATTTTGAACATATTTCTAAGAATTAATAAGAATTTTTACCTGACAGTTAGCGATATTGGTTTAGATAAATAGAACATTTTTGGTCGATCAAAAACAAATTCGGTTTGTGTCCCTTATCTGCTATTCTCGTTAATATGAAGAGGACCTGAGGATCACTAGTGTCGGCGGCTTTGCTGTGTATTGCGCTTTAGATTCATTGTACCTACTCGATGTACTAGATAACTGAGAACACGCACAAACCGTGTGGTGGTTATCTAATCACAGTGAACATATTTATTCAAACTTTTCATAATTCTCATTTTCATTAATAGAGCATGTACTCGTATTCTGTTTACATTCGTAATTCCTTCATCTATTTTAAGCTGTTATGTTTTACAGCACTATACAACTATTGATCATAAGTCTGAGCAGTTACATCCATATTCTATTAATGATAAATGATAAATGATTTTATTTCTGTAAGTAGGTTTTTACAAACACTTTACACGTCAAAAATATTTTTTTTTAAACTAGATGAGGTCGGCATTTCCTATCTGACTACTCTGAGAAGAAAGGCCGAAACAAACTCAGAGGTCACAGTATCTATTAAAGTCCAGACATAATCTTGGTCAGATCATGTGAAGACCATGTCGATTGGTGTCTGAAATGGTCTTTTGATGAAAGAACCACACAGATTGAGTGGACCTGTCCAGTCAGTGCACGCATTTGTCAGTAGTTGTGCAGCTCAACTCAGAACTAAAGGAGCTCAACGATTCAACGAACAATACCAAAGAAAGGACATTTGGCTAGGCCGCAAAAAGTACTCAAGACTGCCAGACCATGTTAAAAACTGAGAATAAAAGAAAATTAAACAATGACCCACGTAGTCTCCAAATTTACAATAATTAAAACAATATGATACTACACAGAGTAAATATTCATGTCATTGCATAAATAAAATTCATCAATGTCAATGTGTATATCCGGACATAATCTTGGTCAGATCATTTGAGGACCATGTAGGTTGGTGTCCAAAATGGTCTTTTGAGGAAAGAACCACACAGATTTGAGTGGACCTGTTCAGTCATCATCATAATCATCTACTTCTCTCGACAGCCTCGTTGGTCTAGTAGTCACAAGCGCTTCAAAGTGGCAAAGTGTTATTGGGTTTTTCCATCTGTAATTTCTCAGTAACAGCCCGGATTCTGGATTTGTGCCCGGTTTATGGCCATAGGCTGGCCCCCTATTATATGGGATATATATTCATAACTTGCAAAATGTGGGTGTACTATTGGTACCACACCTGTGCCTACCCCTTCGGGAAATACAGTCGTAATGTTATGTTATTATAATGAATTAATAATTATGAAATAATTCTCGCGAGGGTCATTTACCTATCAAGCCTATCGATAAAAAGTGGCAAATGAGACAGATTCATTAAATAGTGAATACAATACTGTAAGCATCAATTAATAATTAAACATCAATATATTGAATCACCATTATAATAAAATAATTAATTAGTTCAGTTCACACCAACAGATAGTTTTATTGCAAGCCATATAATAGGGGGCCAGCCTATGGCCATCCATAGGCTGGCCCCCTATTATATGGGATATATATTCATAACTTGCAAAATGTGGGTGTACTATTGGTACCACACCTGTGCCTACCCCTTCGGGAAATACAGTCGTAATGTTATGTTATTATAATGAATTAATGATGTTAAATGTGCTCTTGTATCGGTACGTAGGTACTTTATGAGATTAGCTCATGCCTTGTTGAAATAGTAGCCAATCGTTGAAGTGGTAGCGAGGGTAACTGCCCAGAGTGGGCAAGATAAAAGTGGAGACATAGTAGGTAATTTTCAAACTAATATTTTTATTAATTGGTCAAGGACAGCTAATGAGACACAATTGATTTTCTATTGTTTGACTCCGAATTGGTGTCGCGCGGGGCTTAACAGGGGGCTTCATATTATAATTAAATAGCTGCGCTCCGCGGTTTCACTCACATAAGTCTCGATTCCGTGGGAACATCAGGATAAAAAGTATCTTATGTGTTAGCCCAGGTCATGGTCTAACCATGTGCCAAATTTCGTCCAAATTTGTGCAGTCATTTTAGCGTGAAAGCGTAATAAACAAACATACAAAAAAAATATTATTAGTTTAGACTAGCAAACCGCTTCTGCTTCATGTGCAATGGCGACATCTGTGACACAAACAAAATATAAAAATAAAACTGCGATTTAACGGAGTAATAGTCAACTTACATTTGCAGTTGGTGAATTGACCGTGACGTATATCGATGTATGGGAGAACATGTTTTTCAACTACAATGTTAAGTTTGTTTTTGGGATAAATGATGAATTTATCCCAAAAACAAACTTACAGAACCCTTCATTGTGCATGGTCCGACACGCACTTGGCCGGTTTTTACTTTTTGAAATAATTCTCTATCAAGCCTATCGATAAAAAAGTGGCAAATGAGACAGATTCATTAAATAGTGAATACAATACAGTAAGCATCAATTAATAATTAAACATCAATATATTGAATCACCATTATAACAAAATAATTAATTAGTTCAGTTCACACCAACAGATAGTTTTATTGCAAGCAATTGAATGTAAATTGCACTAATTAAATGACAAAACTTGACAATAATATCATAGGTTCAATTGTAATTTATTGAAAATTGTAATTGTGTAACTACTACTTATTTACTTCATTCGTTTATTTATTTATTTTTTTCGTTTATTTTGTCTGTTGATTTTTAAACAGGAATTAATTTACATATTATAACATCACGTTGTTTCCCCGAAGGGTTGGGCAGAGTGCCTGTAGTACACCCTCATTTCGCCAGTCTATTGCCATCAATCGGGCACAAATCCAGACTCCAGGCTGCTACTGAGAAATTCCAGATAGAAAATCCAATAACACTTTGCCCGACCCGGGAATTGAACCCAGGACCTCATGTTCAGCAGTAGCGCTTGCGACCACTGGACCAACGAGGCAGGAATTAATTTAAAATATTTGAATTTGAAAACTGGTTTTCAGTTATGGTGCACTATAGGTACAATACTGCCGAACCCTTCAGAGAATGCAGGCGTGATATTGTGTTATGTAATAGCTGAATCACACCCCGTCGCAAATATTTATATATTAAAATATATAAACATTTAATATTAATATTAATATTTATTAATATTATTATTATTTTTTTTTTTTTGTAGGTAAACCTACTTCTAGATAACCGTACTATTAAACATACTACGTATGGTCTTCGGGGCTCCTAAATCCTATTTGAGGTATCGAAAAAAATCCAGTTCACTCGTTAGTTAATTGGGGTCCAATCTCGTTACGACCTGCTTCCATATTTATTGTAACCTACGTGGATATGCCTCATAACCCACTTACATACATAATCCGGATTTAAATATTAACATACCTACTCGACCGCGGACGACAACTAATAGCTGAGTCACTCCAGAACTCAGTCTATTTATGACTTTCCTTCACGTCCTACGATTTTTATGTAATTTATGATTTATGAAAACGTAGCAATGCCAATCACAGTCATTTATTCCATTATTTTTATTTTCTTTATACCAAAACATAATAAATCTCGTTTTATTTCGAAGAAAAAATGTCGTAACTCACGATCGTAACTACTCGTATCGTATAAATATTGACATAAATATGCTTCACAAACCAAACCATTCCACCAGCAAACAATTTTGTTTTACGTAAAATAACATTCCTATTTATCCATTTACCCCACATTGAGCCGATACGAAATACATTTTACTTTAGAGTTTCCCTTTAGATAAATGTTAGTACAGTTTTTCCGGAATACAATTTGTATGCACGTAATATACAGGTTTGACCCCGTGGCTTGTAGATCCCGGAATAATTGTAACATAAACTACAATTTCCCGCTTGAAACAATTTGTAAAAGGTCATTTCATAGTAGGCCATAAAAGAGAGCAATGGTGGCCCAGTGGTAACGGCCGCGACTTACGAGTTGTAGGTTCGTATTCACACCCTACTTTGTGTAAAGTATTTCATCACCACTGTTCTCAAAACGGTGACGGATAATATCGTTAGGAATCCGGCATGACCTAGAACCAAAAATTCGAAGATATGTGACATCTACCAAACCCGCACTGCAATGGGCCCGCATGGTGGATTATGGCTCAATTTCTCTCACTGAGAGGACGTCTGTGTCCCAGCAGTGGGAATATTATGCTAGTCCATAAAAGCTACTGGTAAGCTAAGCACGGGCTTCTGAATAACTCAATCAATCAATCAATCAACTCAGCCTATAACAATGGGATACCGCACGGTCTCCTGTGAGGCAGCGAGCCTCCTTGCTGGATTGCCGCCATGGGATCTGGAGGCAAAAGTCCTCGCGCACGTATGGGAGTGGCGCGAGGAGGCGAAACGCCGGGGCGTAACTCCGCTGCCGCGAGAAATCGTGGTACAGCGGACGGATTTCCGGCGGGATCTCATGGCGACATGGAGAGTACGGTTGTTGCAACCCAGTGCTGGGCACGCCTCGATTGCGGCGATAAGACCCCTCTTTGAGGAGTGGCTAGAGAGGCGCCACGGCGTCCTCACCTTCCGCCTGAAGCAGGTCCTCACCGGACATGGCAGCTTCGGGAGGTTCCTGTGTCGGATAAGGCGGGAGGAAACGCCCGGGTATCACCACTGTGTGGATCACCAGGAGACCACGGTGGAGCATACGGTGGAGGTCTGCCCGGCTTGGGCAGAGCACCGCCGTGTCCTCGTGTAGGCGATCGGCGGCAGAGATCTCTCGCGTCCGGCCCTAGTTCAGGCCATGGTACGGAGCGAGAGGGCATGGGCAGCAGTGACCTCCTTCTGCGAAGCAGTAATGCTCGCGAAGGAGGAGGCGGGACGGTTGAGAGAAAGGCAAGTTTCGCGCCCTCTCGCCCCTAGCCGCCGCATTAGACGCCCTGGGCGTCGGGAATCCCGGGCGGATTTCCGGCCACCGTAGGCGCGGGCTTGTGGGCCTCAAAGAGATGTCGTCAGCACAAAGTTAGGGGTCCACTAGGGCCGATGCCTGCCGGAGTCGCGGGAAGGTACTTATGGGTCACTGAGGCCCCCGCAACACAGGCAACGGAAGGAATACGGGTGGGTTTTAGTCAGTAAGAGTCTGACACACCCTCGCGCTCCACCCAGAGCGGAACAATCCACTGCTGGACATAGGCCTCTCCCAGGCTGCGCCACAACACCCTGTCCTCCGCCTTCCGCATCCAGTTTGTCCCCGTCGTCGGTCCATCTAGCTGGGGGGCGTCCCACACTACGCAAGCCGATACGCGGTCTCCACTCCAGTACTCGTCTGCTCTACCGGCCATCGGACCTTCGACACACATGGCCAGCCCACTGCCACTTCAGCTTGCTGACTCTGCAGGCTATGTCGGTAACTCTGGTTTTCTTTCGGATAACTTCATTTCTGATCTTATCCTTCAAAGAAACTCCGAGCATAGCCCGTTCCATGGCGCGCTGAGCGACCTTAAATTTGTGGACCAGCCCGACTGTCAGTGCCCACGTATCGGCACCGTATGTCATAATGGTCAGGACGCACTGGTTGAAGACCTTAGTCTTCAAACACTGCGGAATTGGCGACGAGAAGACTTGACGAAGTTTTTCAAATGCTGCCCAACCCAATCGGATCTACCGAATTGTGTCTGAATAACTGTAATTGGAGAATTGCCGTAATCACCACTTTTGGGTGGGTAATCATCGTTTGTTGTTTTGGCAGACAGAAAGACATAACTGCCTTTCTACATGAGAAATGCTCACTTTTTATTACATTCGCAAACGTAGCCTATTCGATACCACGAAGAAGAAAATTAATGCAAATGCTGATAGTAGTGCCGTGTAAAAGTTTTCAGTTATAAACTTTTATGGCGCACGTTCAGTTTTAAATTGCATTAGTACCAGATGCATTTTCTCTCAAGTAACCGAGACAAAATGCATCTGATTCGCGATGAATTATTAGGGCTTTGTGCACATTGATATGTTTTGTAACACTTACTTTCAGACTTACCTACTGAAGAAATTGTGATACGACTATTGATTTCCACAAACACAACGTTCAGTATCGTGTGTCACAGCTGGAAAAGTTTTTTTTGTAACCATATCACTTTACACGATGCGATGACCCAATTTAAATATTCGACCAATATAAAGTTTGACCTAGTTAACTTAATTCGATTCACGGCTAAAATGACTTGTTTAAATTGCTGTCAACTTGGTCTTGGTTAAACAAATCTTAAAATCTTGTAAAGTTTTTGGAGTCTGCTTTTAACGGAATGCGGAAAGCAAAGTTTGCCCCATAATGTTGGGATAGCTCTCAAAATGTTTCAATGGAAGCTTCAAACTTTTGTGTTTTCTTTAACTTTTGTCTCTAGGCTTTTGCAGACAGGCGCGACGTGACGGTGCGATGCGATTCTGGTAGAACAATTTCCATGAAGTTTTTATAGAAATTGTTCCACTAGAGTCTCGTTACGTTGTCGCGTCGCGCCTGTTTGCCCTTTTAGGGTTCCCAAAATACCTATTCTTGAGGTATAAAAGCAGCCGCCTTAATTTGATACTCTACAGACACTAATTTGCTAAATAGGTACAGGTATTTATGCAGGTGTTCGTATCACATTCCTATGTTATTAACCTTTGGGACAAGGAAATATCAGATGAATGTTTATAGATATTTTTTTTATAATAATTTCCTGTTAACTAAGATCATGGAAGTGACATGTTATCATATGTAATTATTATGTTTTATATTTTTTTTCAACCTGTAAAGAAATTGATTTATCAATAAATACTACCCATTTGAAGTAAACTTTGCATACTAAAACAATAAAAACAGAAAAAAAAAAAGAATAAATCGATGAAAAAATATCGAAATTCAAATCATACAGGGTGCGTATGATCATACAGGTTGAAGAAACAAAAAATTGACTATGCCATAGGCTTCTACTCCGTTCACCTACTATACCCTATGTTTTTCGAGACGATAGAAAAAATCAGTCGGTACATATAATAACTACAAAAAATCTGTTAAATTTGAAACAATAACTTCAATCTACATATATATATCCCTAACCTGAAATATTTTATTGAAATCACTATCACCATCACAAGTGTTCCCTACTCATCGCGGGAAGGTACTTATGGGTCACCGATGCCCCCGCAACACAGGCAACAGGAAGGAATACGGGTGGGTTTTAGTCAGTAAGAGTCTGACACACCCTCCCGCTCCGCCCAGAGCGAGAGAAGTTATTTGATGATTTCCCACACATAAAAAAAAAAAAAAAAAAAGTGTTCCCTACTCGCAGGAGACGCCCTGGGCGTCGCGAATCCCGGGCGGATTTCCGGCCACCGTAGGCGCGGGCTTGCGGACGGTGAGCAACGGGTAGCTCACCGTCCGGTAAGGACCAGGCCCGGGTCGACGGCGCGTTGTTTTCCACGCGCGCCTCAAAGAGATGTCGTCAGCACAAGTGCAGGTGTTTACTAGGACCGATGCCTGCCAGGGTCGCGGGATGATACAAAAGGGTTACCGAGGCCCCTGGCAACACAGGCAACGGAAGGAATACGGGTGGATTTTAGTCAGTAAGAGACACCCTCCCGCTCCGCCCAGAGCGGGAGAAGTTATTAGATGATTTCCCACCCAAAAAAAAAAGTGTTCCTTACTATTTTACTATAAAAGTAACTTTCTGATTCAAATGTTCAACAACTATAGAAATGAAACGTTTTTTTTGCCTCCTGTAAAATCACATTTTTGTTGTTATTATATATTGATACTTAACCGTCGATATGTAAACGTTAACGTTGGGTAACGTTACGCACGCGGTACTTGGCTATATGTTGATATAGCCAAGTACCGCTTGCTGTAAGTTGCAAACAATGTAATTTCATGATAATATTTTGAATCATTTTGTGTACGAGTTAAATGCTAATGAAAATTAATGTGGATGGCCTTCTAAGGACCAAAGGAACGGGCAATGAATTATGTGTTAGATGTTTTGGCTAAATTAGTCAATACTAAGATGTCGGCTGGTAGAGATGAGACCCAAAATTCTTTTCTTCCTAATTTTTCCGCGTTTTCTGTTCAAAATACACAAAATTGTTTTCTTTAACTTTTGTCTTTAGGCTCTTGCAGACAGGCGCGACGTGACGGTGCGATGCTATTCTGGTAGAACAATTTCCATGAACTTTTTATAAAAATTGTTAAACTAGAGTCTCGTTACATTGTCGCGTCGCGTCTGTTTGCCCTTTTAGGGTTCCCAAAATACCTATTCTTGAGGTATAAAAGCAGCTGCCATAATTTGATACCTACTCTTCAGACACTAATTTGCTAAATAGGCTGTTCAAAACACACAAAATTCAATAAATACAAAATAATATAAAAGCCACGTGCAGCGTATTCTCTTAAATTATAAGTATTGAAAACAGATCTCTTTACGTTTGTACCATACGCATGAATTGGCATATGTTGATATTTCCCTTATACTTGGGTATGAGCTAAGGAATAATAGCTATTAATGATTCAAGTATTAACATAATTTTCACAAGAAAAGCGCCTCTTCCGCGAAATGCAACATGTATAGGGATTAGTAAACGCCTATACATGTTGCAATCTTTTTAAGCGTCAAGTAGGCGAGGCCTGGTTTATCCAGTAACAGAACCACACTTACAAAACATGGCAAACGTAAAAATCCAATTTCATTTTAATCCGGCCATTGACTGTGCATGCCTAACATACAAAACTTATAAAGCACCCGCGGCTTCGCCCGCGTAGAGGTTGGAAATTATCCCACGGGAACGTACTGCTGGGATAAAAAGTTATTAACTCTCTGTGTACCAAATGTCATCCAAATCAGTTCAGCCGTTTTTTCGTGGTTGAGTAAAAAACATACATACTTACAAAATAAGTTAAGTTAAATTAGTATAGATATAGATAATGTAACTATATCTTTACTAATATTATAAATAAAAAAGATTTGATATT
The DNA here is from genome assembly GCA_905333075.3 of Atethmia centrago. Classification (NCBI taxonomy): domain Eukaryota; kingdom Metazoa; phylum Arthropoda; class Insecta; order Lepidoptera; family Noctuidae; genus Atethmia; species Atethmia centrago. The sequence goes on along the minus strand of HG995374.1, from coordinate 18,440,863 downwards.
TTGTTTGTTTGTTTGTTTGTTTGTAATGGATAAAATCTACTTATCTGATTTTAAAAATTCTTTAAAAAGCTACAGTATCAACGAGTAATATAGAATGTTTTTTATTTTCAAAATAATTAGAGATCTCTACGAAAATTACAATAATGTAACCCAAAGTACAGATATTCTATTTCACGAAGTCCGTTCGGCTTTGATTGTAGTAGTGACGTATCCCGACAAGCGCGCTTGTGTGTGTAAAAGTAGGTAACGTTAGCAAAAAAATCTGATATATATTCAAGTCGAGATAAAATAATCATCTAAATAAAATTTTGGTTTTAAAAGTATATACATTTTGTAAATAAATTAGATTAGGTTGCAATAAATACAAAAATATTAAGAATATGTAGGCATTTAATTAAGCATTGGTGTTACAGAATGGAAACGAAACAAGTAGGACTATTCAGTATTTTCAATCACTATCAGATAAATTTTCGATTTCCGATTCCGTTTTGCTGTCGTCAGAATCATCTTGTACATTGATTATAAATTCAAAATCGAGATCAAAATATTTCAAGTAGTCTTTTTAATTTTTTTCAACATGAGCACAAGTTTTTTGCCACGTTTCACTGCTAACTTGCCCAAACTTTCATTGATCAGTCTTTCCGTATTCGTCATGTTTTGCTCAATATTTTTAGATGCGACATAATTTTTAACGATCCCCCAAATATTTTCAATCGTATTTAATTCTGGGTGATAAGGGGGAAGGCGTAAGACATCAAAACCCTTGCTTTTTATAAAATCGTCAATCTTGTAGATTACGTGTTGGGCTTTGTACTTCTTTATTGTATCGTACAATTCCAATTTAAGAAGAGATTCATCAAATGCTATACCCTTATCCCTGAGCCATTGCTGCATATCGGCTTTCTTTGTAGATTGCGTCGGTAGTCGTTCAGCCCGTGTGTTGTGATAAGATGCATTGTCTAAGACAATGACAGAGCGCGGAAGTAAATTGGGTAGCAACTTTTCATTTAGCCATTTTACATAGTTATCATAGCTCATATTTGAATGATAATCACCAGCTGTTGAGTTGGCCTTATAAACCAAGGAAGCATTTTCAATAAAACCATCCTTGGTTTCCGCGTGCACTAAAATAAAGCGAGTGCCTGTGCTATTTTTTTTTAAAAACGGAGTTCTTTCCTTTTTTTTGCCCAGGTGTTGTTTCGCATGTGTCGAAAGGACGTAGCTCTCATCGGTGTAGACAATGGGCCGACTTTGAGAGCGGTACTCTGTTATTTTTTTTTTATATTTTAAACGCCACATTTGTATATCATGACGCTCCGTCAAGACTTTACGGTTGTTCTCTGTTTTGCGCCACTTGTAACCGAATTTCAACAGTAACTTGTGAACAGTTTCTAAACAACCTTCGAATCCGATTTTTTCATTCAATGCTGTTCTTAACTTAGCTAATGTTGGAATTTCTTTATGGACAATATGGAAATCTTGTACAGTACTGCGAACCACATCGGCTGTAAAATTATCTATATCCACTTTATTATCTCGCTTTCTCCTTTTCTTCATAGGTGAAGTGAATTTTGATGAAGTGGATGGCAATTCCTTCTCTTCTTTTAATATTCTTTGAACTGTTTTTTGGCTCACACCCGTAGCTTCAGCTGTACGGCGTGTAATGTCTCGTAAATGAGACAAATCACAGTTGAGTTCCATTAATGATTTTGTAAATTCATATTCTTCTCGCAGAAAATGATAAACACTAGCTATCATGTTTCGACCCTAAAACAAAATGTAATCAAAATAATTAAGTAATATAAACATTTTATAACACAAAAAAACATTCATTTTATAAATACTTCTATTGCTATATTAAGTATCTTTGTATAACATTTTAATTGAAAACGTATAAATAAATATTACCTCACTATGGACAACTCTTCTTCGTTTTGTTGCCATGCTGACCTTACTCCGTGAAACAATTTGGCGCGAACTAAAAACCACTACTGATCCGGACCGTGTCCCGATCGACACTGAGCGCTCTCGAGGTTACGCACACAAAAACAATGTGCATGTGCACGCTTGACAACATTCATAGCCAAACGGACTTCTGTATCAAAAATTTGTCTATGGAAGTCATTACTTGGCGTGCGCTACAAAAACAGTTGATGATAAATATAATAATGTACTACATGTTTATAGAACTCATCGTTACACACAAAAAGTCCGTGAGGCTATATGTCTACCTATTATAGTTAAGTCACAAAAATCATTTTTTGTTCAAATTAGTCAATCAAAACACGAGTAGAATCGAAAGATGATGACATTCGTATCATGATATTAATCCTTATCCAACTAAATGGTTTCATAATCAAGGTTGATTATGGACATGTAAATTCCTCTTTAAATGATTCGAATCGGACATGTCGATTAGAAGTTAAGAGTAGTATAATAATGTTAAAAGTAAGACAATTGCCGTGGTGTGAGCGAACAGACCTGCATATCGATTCTGTAAAAATCTCACCGTGAAAACTCGCGTGGAGTGAGCTGTCAGTGTCATCCCACTGATGCTAGGGAGAGACCAAGCATTACATTTATAATTATAATCGAGATTTTAATAATATTTTTATGCTAAAGGCTCCTTCAAACAGGCGCGACACGCGACGCGACACAAAGGCACCGCGTGTAGCACTTTTTTTTTTTTTTTTAGTGTGGGAAATCATCAAATAACTTCTCCCGCTCTGGGTGGAGCGGGAGGGTGTGTCAGACTCTTACTGACTAAAACCCACCCGTATTCCTTCCTGTTGCCTGTGTTGCGGGGGCCTCGGTGACCCATAAGTACCTTCCCGCGACCCCGGCAGGCATCGGCCCTAGTGGACCCCTACTATATGCTTGCTGACGACATCTCTTTGAGGCGCACGTGGAATACAATGCGCCGTCGACCCGGGCCTGGTCCTTACCGGACGGTGAGCTACCCACTGCTCACCGTCCGCAAGCCCGCGCCTACGGTGGCCGGAAATCCGCCCAGGATTCGCGACGCCCTGGGCGTCTCCTGCGGCGGCTAGGGGCGAGAGGGCGCGAAACTTGCCTTTCCCTCAACCGTCCCACCTCCTCCTTCGCGAGCATTACTGCTTCGCAGAAGGAGGTGATGGCTGCCCATGCCCTCTCGCTCCGGTGACACCCGGACGTTTCCTCCCGCCTTATCCGACACAGGAACCTCCCGAAGCTGCCATGTCCGGTGAGGACCTGCGTCAGGCGGAAGGTGAGGACGCCGTGGCGCCTCTCCAGCCACTCCTCAAAGAGGGGACTTATCGCCGCAATCGTGGCGTGCCCAGCACTGGGTTGCGACAACCGTATTTTCCATGACGCCATGAGATCCCGCCGGAGCTCCGTCCGCTGTGCCGCGATTTCTCGCGGCAGCGGACTAACGCCCCGGCGTTTCGCCTCCTCGCGCCACTCCCATACGTGCGCGAGGACTTTTGCCTCCAGATCCCATGGCGGCAATCCGGCAAGGAGGCTCGCTGCCTCACAGGAGACCGTGCGGTATCCCCGGACCATCCGGATGGCCATGACCCTTTGGGCCGCGCTCAACCGGCGGGCTGGCCGCAGACCGCGTGTAGCACTACAAGCGATGCCTTTGTGTCGCGTCGCGTGTCGCGCTTGTTTGTAAGAGTCTTAATTCTATTGATCATTTTATATTATTTCAAAACTAGTATTTAAGTGTTGAAACGTTACTATTAAGGGGTTTTTTTAAATAAAATAGCAAAACAGAAATTCAGTCAGAAAATCAATTTGGTCTTTTTTATTCCAAAAGGTTTGGTAATTTTCACAGCCGCCATCTTGCTTTTTAGATTTGACCACACTGTCGGCTTTAAAACCCCCGAAAACCATGAAAACGTCACCCATGATCAAAAATCTGAACATTTTCGCAGCCGCCATCTTGCTTGTTAATTTTGACCACACTATCGGCTTTAACACCCCCGAAAACCATGAAAACGACACCCATGATGAAAAATCTGAACTTTTTCGCAGCCGCCGTCTTGCTTTTTAATTTAGACCTCACTATCTGATTTAACACCCCCGAAAACCATGAAAACGATACCAATGATGAAAAATCTGAGCATTTCCACTGCCGCCATCTTGCTTTTTAGATTTGACCTCAGTATCGGCTGTAACACCCCCGAAAACCATGAAAACGACACCCATGATGAAAAATGATTGTAGCCGCCATTTTGGATTTTGATATAAAGGTGGTGAACCCAAATTTTTGTTTGTCGCGCATTTAAAAATAAAAAATGGCAAATAAAAAAAAAACTCAAACTGATATTAATAACAGCGCCTCAAGCGCAAGCGCGGCGTGATCTTATCACTTCACCCGATTCTCGTAACCATAGTAACCACCCGCGCCCAAGTGTATCGGCTAGGTGAAGTGATGTTGCCATAGCAACATCACTTCACTTGGGCTGGATGAAGTGAGCCTAGCCGCCCACCGGCCGGTGCGCGCGCTGCGCGAGTGTCTGTTGAACTGTTGAATTTTGTTATAGTATTAATGACGGTGATTTTATGAATATTATTTTATTATTAGCAACGCGTAGGTTGGTATAAATTTACCTACCTATAATAAAATATTAGAAAGGTACTTATTAAATAATCCGCACGTTTTTTATTCAAATGGCTTATGTACACAGATACACTCATCGTTTAGTTAGGTTCCACATAGTTTGTGAGGAGATAAATTCTATGGTCCGTCAGCCAGGTACACTTTCTCACTCGATCACTTGACACACGGTTATCTATTTGGGTTAATAACAACGCTGAATAATGTCGCACAGTCTTTAGTCGACTCAATCCACTATCGCTTCTTCAAAACACATCGTGGTTGGGTCATGGGTTTGCGTTTATCTCATCAGTTAACTGATTATGATCAATAGAATAAGCATAAAAATATTATTTAAATCTAGATTATGATTGTAAATGCAATCCTTGGTCCATCCCTAGTATCAGGTGGGATGACACATAGAGTTCACTCCACGTTCACTTCACTTAAGTTTTCACGTTGAGAAGGTTACAGAATAGCACTGCTGCGCTTCAATAGTGTGGCGGACGCTGGTAATAAAACCACATAAATAACACTTTAAAGTGGACTGTATTTTAATAGAAATAGTTAAAGGTGTTACACTGGCAGATTGCGAATGAAGACTGACTGTTGACATATGTTCGTTCACTTGAACGGAATGAGTGAATTATTATGTATGCTTCATACATAAATGGCAACGCCGACAAAGAAACCAAAAGGCTATAGTTTGAATACAAACCAAAATGTAACTTAATCTTATATTTACTGAATATTAGACAAATAGGAACATTTGTGTCCTTTTCACAAGTATAAATAAACTGTTTAAACTTGGGTACTACTTATTTACTATTTTATAATATAAACAAAAATGCTTAACTATTTAGGTACCTACTTACTGGATGCTTCAATTCTTTTGAAATCCTTTAAATTGTTATGTACAGAATTACTAAGGAATAATCTAACAAAGTAAATTTAATTAATCAATAACTGGAAAACTACTTACTAAATTGTTGTGATTATAAAACCTATTGTACTTATACATACATGACATACATTAATGTTACGTTCATTTAAGTACCTATGTACTATGCATTTTAAATAGGTTGGTATGTGTCTATTACAAAATAGATGTGCACATATTTATATTACATTTTACCTTCTTAAAGTATAATTATGAATCTATTGAGTATGCTATATCTGTTTACATCATGTTTAAGTTCAACTATGATTATTAATTTAAGTGATTTTTTTTAACAGAAAGTTGGCTTAACTAACGATATTTATACCCTACGTATTTAGCCTAGTAAATGAACAAGTTCACATGACATGTCCAGCAGCCACACAGAGGTAAATTATTAAGTATAATTTATTCATAAATAGGAAGTACACAAACTTTCATAACACTAGTACGCATGATTTTACCACTATTAGTTCTTACAGATAATGCCCTGACCTTGCCATCTGATCCAGGGAAAGTCTGTTCTACTCTGGCCACTGGCCATGTTAATGGAGAGGTGTTATCAACTCTGAGTAGCACCAATACCCCTTTTTCAATATTTGGTACACTATTGTGCCATTTTGGCCTATTTTGTAACTGAGTCAAATATTGTTTTGACCAAGTTTTCCAAAAGGATTGAGCCATGTGAGTACATTGCTGCCAAAATGACAAACGGTTTGTGGGCACATTTGTTACATCAGGTTCAGGGAATGATGTAATAGAAGCACCTGTCAAAAAATGAGCAGGAGTTAAATAAGACATGTCATTTGGGTCAATACTTGGCAAAGAAAGTAAAGGCCTGGAGTTCAATAACCCTTCTATTTGAATTATCACAGTATTCAACTCTTCATAGGTTAGTATCTGTTTGCCTACAACTCTTTTTAAGTGATATTTAGCACTCTTAATTCCTGCTTCCCATAGGCCTCCAAATACTGGTGAATAAGAAGGAATAAAACTGAATTCAATACCAAGATCTGAAGTTGAGTTTATAATTTTCTCCTGATGTACCTGATTAAAATGTAATGAGTATAACTCATGCAACTGATTATTGGCACCCTTGAAGGTAGAACCATTGTCACAATAAATAATAGATGGCTTATTGCGACGATAAATGAATCTTTTTAATGCCTGTAAAAAACATTCAGTTGTTAAATTTGATACCAACTCAATATGAATGGCCTTTGTTGTGAAACAAACAAATAATGCTATGTATGCTTTTAAAATTACTGGTTTCCTAATACGGTGTAATTTTATTGAAAACGGACCGCCATAATCGATTCCTACCTTTTCAAAAGGTCGGCTGGGGTTCACCCTGTCTGAAGGAAGAGATCCCATCATTTGCTCTGATGCCTTGGCTCTTAGCTTGAAACACAGTAAACATTTGTGAATTACTCCTTTGACTTCTCTAAGTCCATTAATTAGGTAAAACCTTTGACATAAACTGGCTAGGGTCAACTTCTTCCCAGCATGTAACAAACATTTGTGTTCATTGTTAATTATTGAACGTGTAATGTATGATTCTTTGGGTAATATGATAGGATATTTCTGATCATATGGTATGTTAGCATTGTGTAACCTACCTCCTACTCTGAGGATACCTATTCCATCTAAAAATGGATTTAAGGATTTCAAATTGGATTTAATGGGTTTCTTGGACATGATACAATTCATTTCCTCACTTAAATGTTGTTTTTGATCTTGTCTAATTATATTTTTGAGTGAAAATTGAAGTTCTTTTATTTTTAGATGTCCGGAGACCCTATCTTCTTTCTTTACTTTGCAATTGTTAAAAAACCTGTAAATATAGGCAATAATTCTTTTCAATTTGTTAATATCCGAATAATATGAATATAAACTGAAATCTTTATTTGATTCAGAAGTCAATGTAATATTACAAAGCTTAAGTTCAGGAATTTCCTTAGGAATTTTGATATTTGTAGATTCATGTGTGTAATTCTTACTATGTAAAAATTGTGGCCCATGCCACCATAACTGGTTGTTTTTAAGTAAGTGAGGTTCTATACCCCTAGACAAACAGTCTGCAGGATTCTCAACGGTACTGACATATGACCATGAGGCATTTTGTGTGAGATCACAGATAGTTTTGACTCTGTTTGCAACATAAACAGACAATTTTGTGGGCTCTGTGTTAAGCCAAGCAAGAACAATTTGAGAATCTACATATAAATGTACCTTAATGGCAAAATTATTTTTAATTAGTTGATCATACAACTTTTTTGATAGTTTTGCTAGTATCAAAGCGCTATTCAACTCTAATCTTGGTGTGGTTAATGATTTTATGGGATTTACCCTTGATTTTGAGCATAACAACTCAACATTTACTTGATCATTGCTGTTAATGGTTCTTAAATAAACACAACAACCATAAGCCTTCTGAGAGGCATCTGCAAACCCTATTAGTTCAATACATGTTGAGTTTTGTGTGTCAATATTTCTTTTTACTTGAATACAACCTGTTCTTGATAAATTATCAACAAAACATTTAAATTTTTTATTTAAGTTCAGTGGCAATGGTGAGTCCCATGAAACCTTCTCTAACCATGTTTGTTGCATGATTATTTTTGCAAGTACAATAATTGGACCTACTAGACCCAGTGGATCAAAGAGTTTGCTAATGAAACTTAATGTCTGACGCTTGGTGTAGACATCTAACAACTCAGTTTGTGGACAGGAAATGTTCAATACATCCGTTTGTGTGTTATATTTGATACCCAAGGTCTTCACATATTGATCATCACTTTTGCATAAATCAATTTCATTTGAAATCTGTAAAGCACAGGGAATGTCCCTTAATATATGCTCACTGTTTGAACTCCATTTATGAAGTTTAAAACCACCAAGGTTTAAAATGGCAATTAATTGGTTTTTCATATCAAGTAATTTTTGTAAGTCGTTACTACCGGTACAAACATCATCGACATAGCATTGATTCAATAATATGTGTGCACCTTCAGGGTAAGTATGCGCAAATCTGAAAGCTAACTCATTTAAACATCTTGTAGCTAAAAATGGTGAGCTTTTAAGTCCATAGGTGACTGTTTGCAACTGAACACACTGTATTTCCTTTTGTGGTGAATCTCTCCACAATATATTTTGAAGAGCACAGTGTGCTGGGTTGAGGTTAACTTCTCTAAACATTTTTTGAATGTCAGAAAATAACACATATTTATGTAATCTGAAGAGAATCAATATATTAAATAACTCATTTTGGATGCAAGGCCCATTGAGCGACATGTCATTTAAAGAAAAACCTTGATTAGTAGCCATTGAGCCATCAAAAACGACTCTTAGTTTTGTAGTTTTGCTATTTTCGTTTAATACTGGATGGTGTGGTAGAAAGTATACCTGACCAGCTTTTAAATCATATGTTTGAATATCAATGTATTTAGCATGACCCATTGAAATGTAAGTGTCAATGAACGCTTTATAACCTCTGAAAAGTTCAGCATCTTTGTGAAGTCTTTTTTCTAAATTGTTAAAACGTTGTAAAGCTCTTATGAAAGAATCTCCCATGTTTAATTGATCAAAATTTTGTTTTAAAGGTAAGTTAACTTGAAATTTATTGTCTTTCAATATTACAGATTCAGAAAAGATTTTTTCAGCAAGAGCTTCTTCAGAAGCCGACTCAGTGAAAACTTCTGTCACTTGCTCACACTTCCAAAACTGCTCTAAAGTCTTTTCTATATTTTGGGTGCTATCACATTCACTGTTTTTTAAAATGTGTTTGGTACACTTACTTACCGGAGAGTAACTTCTAGTCTTCACCCTTCCAGCCACAATATACCCAAAGTGGGTGTTGTGTAAATACAAACCTTTAGGGATAATAGGTAGTTGTTCACGCAATAAGATTTTAAAGAAAGCGTCACAACCTAATAAGATACTTATTTTTCCAGTTTTATAAAATTCTGTGTCAGCTAACTTGACGTATGAAGGAATTTTTAAATTATCTGTATCTATCTCACACTGAGGTAAATCACTAGTGATGTTTGGCACTACACAGCATACTATTTGAGTCTTGTAAGTGTTGAGAGTAGAAGAGATGTTAAAAGTAGCAGTATGAGGAACTGTGTTGGATTGACCACATATTCCTTTAATATAGGTATAGTTATTGACTAACCTGCAATCAATTTTTTCTGTTAGGTCTGATAACACAAAGGAAACCTGACTACCTGAGTCACAAAGAGCCCTAACTTGAAATTGTTGACCTAACTTGTCAGTTATGTTTACCTTTATAGTAGGCAATAAAACATCAACACATTTATTCATAGATAATGAAACTTGCTTTAACTCCTGTTCAGGCTCATTTTTATGCAGTAAACTATTATGGTTTTGTTTGCAAATTGAACACTTAAAGGCAAATTTACACTTTGACAGGTGTTTGTTTAAGCATAGGGTACACAACTCATTGGTCTTTACATAGCCGAAACGATCAGATAGCGAGGCAAGTTTAAATTTTTCACATTTATATAGTTGGTGATTTTTAGTCTTACAAAATTTGCATACTTGTGTATTTTTGTTTACCTCCTTAGTGGCTACCAAACCTGTCCTGCGGCCGCTGTTCACTGCACAATTTGAGGATGTTTGGCTGTCTGCCACAGTTTCAAGTGCTGCTGCCCGTTGTTCTAAAAATTTAAGAAGTGAATTTAAGTCAGGGTCAGCCTCTGATTTTGTTTCTAGATGAAAGCACCTTAATGTGTGTATGTCGAGCTTGCGTTGCAAAATGCATACAATAATTGCATCCCAATGTTGAACGGGTATATTTATGTTTTTTAAGGCAGCTAAATGCTGTCTGGTTTGAGAAATGATTTCTCTTAAAGCTAAGGCAGTGCACTTAGAAATAGGCTTTAGGTCTAATATAGAATTAACATGATAATTAACGACCTTGTTTTTATTATCATATCGCTCGCTGAGCAATTGCAGTGCGGTTGCATAGTTATGTGCAGTTAGCGATAAATGTTTAATGAGTTCGGCGGCTTCGCCACTTAAATAGGTTTTTAAATAATAGAATTTATCACATTGTGATAGTTTAGTGTTCTTGTCGATGACACTTTTAAATAGGCTGATGAAGTCGTGGAAGTCACCTACCTCACCTCCAAACTTGGAAATATTTATAGGTGGGAGACGTTTCATAGCGTCTTTTTCTTCCTCGTCACGCTCTGCTCCGGGTTTCGGAGATTTACCTGGGCTAGATTTTTCTTCGATGGCATCTTCGAATGCGGCTAAGGCACATAAATATATGGATTCATAGTGGCCAAAGTTTTCATCGTTATTTTCATCTAGAACAGATATATCAATGTTAAATGAGCTATATTCTGAAAAGGCGGTGACCAACCTGTCCTTCTTGACCATAAGCGCCCTTATAGGGGCTTTGTCGATATCCTCGGACTCAACAAACTTACATAATGTGGTTATCGTTCCTTTTGCCTGCCCCCTGGCCAGTATTAGGCGTTTTAAATTGTTTGCCATGATGGCTTAAAAGGTTTGTGTAACTACACAAATTATAAAAACTTGCAATAATAGCAATTTTGCGCATATATGGATGCTACTTAGTTGTACAGAATGCAATGATTGCACAATGCGGAAAAAAATGAGACGTGTGATTCACTTCACTTGATAGAACACCACAAAAATGGCGGATTATGGCGTCGGACAATGGATGAAGATGTTGAAAATCGGCGGATAACTTCCGGCAGCTATGGAGTTTGCTAGAAGTTTCTGGAACTCTCGACGTCGCCGACCAACCGGCGGCCGAGTTGATCGCGGTTCTCGTTCGCACGCGTACACTCTTCTCGCTCGTCCGCGTAGGCGCGCTGTCTGCTGAGCACGCTGTGTTTAGACTCCGTACTCCTCGCACGCGACGCGATAGTTGAGCGGTGCGATGAATGACAACTGATGACAACGCGGGTTTGTTGATGACCGCTTCCGCTAGTCCACGCCGACAAAATTGAGTCACACTCACACAACATATAGAGTTGATTATCTGCCGCGAACACTATTTTCGTCGAAGGACCATTTTTATGTGGCGGACGCTGGTAATAAAACCACATAAATAACACTTTAAAGTGGACTGTATTTTAATAGAAATAGTTAAAGGTGTTACACTGGCAGATTGCGAATGAAGACTGACTGTTGACATATCGTCGCTTAAGTTCTAACACCGCGGAAGTCATTTTTTTGACAAAATACGTATTGTATGTCATTCGATAGAGAATCGCAAGGCGCATCGTTTGACGAATTTTAAAATTGGATGTGTCTACATGAATTAAACATATTTTAATTTATATATTGAATAAACCTAAATATGGCTAGTTGTTTGAGGCTAAATAAAACGGATTTTTTGCTCTCCTGAAAAGTTGCGTATTTTGACTTCCGCGGTGTTAGAACTTAAGCGACGATATGTTCGTTCACTTGAACGGAATGAGTGAATTATTATGTATGCTTCATACAAATAGTTACCTACACTTTATAGTTTTAACTAGAAACAACTTAATAGTAGTTTGTACTAAATAGTAAAGTTTGTCTTAATAATAAATAAAAAGGTCCCAACCTATAAATAGTTTCCGAAAACGAATGTTTTCGGAAACTATTTTTTAAACGGGATGGAGAGAGTGTTGAACATTGTAGGCGAAGATACGAAATCCACGCGGACATTCACGCGGGCGAAGTGCTAGTAAGTAGGATTTATAATATTATAAGGATTCAAAAGTGACCGAAAAAAACCATATCAAAATCTACCCACTAATTTTCAAGATAAGTCAAACAAGCTTTTCGTTTATTACAAAAACGTGTTGTAAAAATAAATAATGTTACGTGCAGAAAGGTCAGTAAAACCGTGAAGAATATAAAGGTGTGGCAAATTACTTCCGAGTTACGTTATAAACTTCAAAGGACAAGCCTTTCTTAATATCATTATTTTCTTAATCATACAGTTTATAGTTTACCACACACAATAGTAATACTAGTTTATTTCCAAGCTTCGGTACACGTTACATCAATGAGGTCTCGACCCCTGAACTAGGACATCCTTATCCGTATGACAGGGGTCGTGTTTCTCCTGTTATATGGGTCATGGGTAAATACAATACAATTTTCACAATAACTTTTTTACAGGTTCAACAGAAGTCTTGTAAGTATGTTTAATATGCTATGTGAAGTCTTGTAAGAGACAAGACTTCACTTAGCATTTTAATTTCTTGAGCAGTGAATGAATGGTGAAAGGTTGACACTTATGTACCTACTACAATTTATTATTGAATGTCGAGCCAACAGTTCATGGTCAATGTGAAAGTGAATGGAGGCTAACCACTAGGCCGAATGCTTTTAATATTTTTGGCTGGATTACAAAACAATATTTCACAGCGCACATACCTTCCTACATGTTCGGTAATGAGGCACCAATTCATTATTTAAAATTAATTGATCAATCAAATCAATCAAATCAGCCTATAACAGTCCACTATTGGACATAGGCCTCTCCCGGGCTGCGCCACAACACCCTGTCCTCCGCTTTCCGCATCCAGTCTGTCCCAGCCACCTTTTTAAGGTCGCCGGTCCATCGAGCTGGGGAGCGTCCCACACTATACATATATTAATTAAGAATAATTAATATATATGAGTTTATATGTTTTAATTAATATGTAATTAATAGATACAATTGATAATTACGTCGGTTGTCCGGCAGCGAGATGGGCAGACGGCATTGTTACCACAGTGGATAGAACGTGGCTGAGGCAGACTCAGGAGTGTGGGGATTCGCACAAGAAGGCGGCAGACAGAGACAGAGGCAACAAGGTGACGGCAAATATATAATAATATGGTTAATATTGAAGCTAATGCAGCATCCTATATTTCGGCGTCGCTTGTCTCGTCAGATAGGTTTGGTGTTCCTTCGATGTCATGTATTTGTCCTGCCACTTGTTATATATGCCTTCCACAAATGATCAAATATATTTGCCGTCATCTTGACGACAGATATTAATGGATGAATCATGAAATAAAATATTATTGCCGAGCTGTTCATAGTAATATATTTATTTTCCTGACTGTAGGTACACTACCGGTAGACGATCTTTTTTATTTTGAGCTCGAAGGTACGCACTTTTCTTCGTAATTTCGTGAAGATTTATTAATAGAAACTCTATAATTTGATGGTTGGTTCTTTTCCGTAACGAATATTTCTTAATTGGTCAAGGACAGCTAATGAAACACAATTGATTTTCTATTGTTTGACTCCGAATCGGTGTCGCGCGGGCAGGCCCGGTCAACTTCTTAGTAGCAGTTTGGTACCGGGGATGACCTTGGGGGGCTACAAAGAAGCGAGACGGAATAATATCTAGCATCTCTCTCGCACGTTTTTTATGTTGCCATGAAAGAAATATTATTATAAGTGACGATGACGCTTCAATTTAATCAATTTTTTTATGAACTTCCTATGATACTGAAGTATATACTATTATTTTTAATGTGTTTACTTCTTTTTGATTGTAGTATTGTTACTTGTAAAATGTAAAAAAAATAATACTATATTATGAAGGCAAGTTATGACAATAGCAACCCAAAGATAACTAAACAAAATTACAAATGGCGGATCGCTTGCGCTTGCGGTTGTGTTCTTGCTTATTTGTGTTGTAAATTAAGTTTGTATTTCCTTATAAACTTAATTCCGACATTACTAACGTTGAGTTGAGCATCCCGTTCCTCCGTTATAGTGTTTACTGTGAGACAGAGACTCCAAAACAAGTGCTGTGCATTGTGTTAAAGAGACAGAGACTCAATTTTTTCTTTCACCATGAAAGAAAACGAAAGGAAATGTTACAAGTGTGGATGTTCCCCTGCTCAGGATCCTAACATCACCTTGCATCGTTTTCCTAAACCTGGGAGAACAAATAGCTTAAGGTACGTTTGCTAAAATTATTATAAGATAGGTAAATAAAAAAAAAAATGAACCACTGAAATAGAGACGTAGACAAAAATAGGTATTGAAAAATTATCATGTGTCGCCTTGGCTACCAGCTTATCTTATTGACATTCAGTCTTCAGCATTTCTCGCTAGTTACTACTTTAAATTGCTGACCATTTCCATGTCGGTCTTCCACTTGTTCTATCATCATAGAAATAATAACATTAATATCATGCTTGTTTTAATCCCCGAAGAGGTAGGCAAAGGTGTATTGGTACACATAGAAATCACTTGTAGCTCAAAGAAGTTCCTTGTGGGCAATTGACACAATGATGTACTATGCAGAAATAAAGAACTAAATAGTTATGTTAATGTCAAAATATGTACCTATAGCAAATGGTTGGATGAAATTTATGTAGAAATCACTACTTGAGCATAGTACTAGATAGGGCATAAAACTTTCATAACAAAATTTGTAAATTAATGCTAATTTATCTAATTGTATTTTTTCAGATGTGAATTATGGGCGAAATACTGTTTTCCTCATGACTCTTGGTCGTCACCAGATTTTCATAACAAGCTGCATTCTAGACATTTAATGTTATGCACAAAACATTTTAAGACATCATCATTTGTTGATAATTCTGGAAAGAGGCTAGTCAAATCTGCAGCACCAGATGCGGAATGTGATAAGGTTAGTTAATCTTTCTTTTGATACTGTCTTTATAACTTCTTTTGTCTTGCTTTTCTCGTGCTAATGTAAACATATTATTATCTAGTTAGCAATGGTGGTAATTTTCAAATATGTAACTTATGACTCATTGTTTTGTAAAAGCAACAATAATTATATTAAATGATTTTTTTATTTTTAAATTTTGCCATCTTTCTGAACCAATGCTGTACATTACATACGAGTAAATAATGATTTCATTGTTTGAAATTTTCAGATCACATCCGGTGACCCTATAATGAACTGTGTTTTGACTGTGAATCAGCCTATTGTGGGTCCATCAGTAACCATTCAACCATTGTATGAGAATAGTCAAAACACAATCGCTGATCCAAATGTGTCTGAGCCTGTTGCAGGGCCATCTAAAATTATCCAACCTTTGTATGAGAATCAGAAATGTACCATTAATCGGCACAAGGCTAGTCCTATTTCTCAAATTACTGAGGTCAGCCCTATTGCTGCTACAAATCCATTGATTACTAAAAAAGACAATCATAAAATGTTGATGAAAATGAAAAATCACATGAGAAAAATAAACAGACTCCAAAAATCGTTAAAGCATCTGAAAAATGAATCATTTCTTAAAGTAATGAGCAAGAATGACTCAATACATGAAATATTAAAATGTAAAATATCCCCAACTTTTGCATTATTTCTGCAAGGGGAATTGCAAAACTTTAAAAAAAGGCCCAAAGGTCGGAGATGGAATATAGACTCCAAAATAATAGCACTAAGGCTCTATAAAAGGTCACCTAGGTGCTACAAATTATTAAGAAGAGTGATTTGCCTGCCGACACCTAGTTCACTAAAGTCATTATTAAACAAGTTTAACATGAGTGTCGGTATTAATGAGCAAATTTTTACTGTTTTGAAAAAAACAATAAAGGAACAGAATTCCTCAGAAAATCAATATATCCTGATGTTTGACGAGATGTCAATAAAAAAAAATTTGTTTTATAATAAGAAGGAAGACTTGATTGAGGGGTATCAAGACCATGCATTGCAGGGCAGGTCACCACAAATGGCAACCCATGCCCTTGTCTTTATGATTGGTGGAATTCGGAAAAAGCTGAAGCAACCAATTGCTTACTATTTCTCTAGCGGATCTGTGACTGCAGATAGGCTGTCTGTTCTTATAAAGGAGGTGAGCATTATGGTATTTTAATTGCTATTTTGTCAAGATATGTAGTAGTTATTTTTGTACCATATTGATTTACCTTAATCATTTCAGGTTCTGCAACACTGTTTTGACGCTGGAATCAATATTTCAGCTTCAGTGTGCGATATGGATGGTGTGAATAAGAGAGCTCTAAGTATGTTGGGAGCATCTGTAGAGCAGCCATATATTCTGTTTCGTAACCGAGAAGTAGTTACCATTTTTGATACTCCACATTTGCTCAAATGCTTTAGAAATATGTTTTTAAAGTATGACATTAAATGTCCTACAAATATAACATCAAATGATCGAATTGGATTTGGTAAGATATTTTATTTTATAACAGTCTTAATATTATACATAGGTCCTATTTACTAAAAATTAAGACTCACTTTTTTTACAGGTGTTGCTAAATGGAGCCATGTAAAAGAGTTTTATGAGGCAGATAACAGCAACCCCAATTTCGTTTTTGCGCCTTGTTTAAAACAAGAACATTTAAACCCAAATACGAAGCAGAAGATGAAGGTAAAGCTAGCTGCACAAGTCTTAAGCCATTCAGTTGCTGCAGGGATGTATGCAAAAATTTCACAAGGTAAATAAAACTTACTCAATACGTTTATTGCATTCCACAATGTGAACTTAGGTGGTACGTACATAAAGACATACATTCGTTTTGGAGCATTGTGGGCCCTGTCGGGCATAACAACATAAAAATTAGTAGGAGGGCTATTATAGATATTTGTTAAACAATTTTAATATTAATCTACTCTTTCGTTTTGTGTAGGTAGGTAGGTTAATAACTAATTGTGTACATATAATTTTCACTACTCATATATTGGATTTATACATTAATATTTATTTAAATTATACATATGTTATTATTATCATTGGTAATTATAAATAAATTATTATTGCGTTTTTTTTTTGCTATTATTGTTTATTTATTAAATTTATAATTTAAATATTCATGTACATTATAATAACATTTACAGATTAGAAATTGTTTTAATTTATTTATAAAGATATTAAATTTTTGTTCATTTTTAATTTCATCAGGTAGTTTATTATATATTTTAACTGACATTACTAAAGTGCTTGTGGAGTGTATTTTTAGCTTAGAACCTGATTGGTTTAGTCTATTTTTGTGTCGTAGTATGTAGTGAGTCTGTATGTTTTCGCGTGTAGTGAAGAGTTTTTGATTATTTCTAACAAATTTGCACATTTCCAAGATATATATGCAAGGTAGGGTTAGAAGTTTATGTTCATGGAAATGGGGTTTGCAGCTGTCTGTGTTATCTATGTTAACTAGTATTCTAATCAGTCGTTTTTGTAGTATGAATAGTGTTGAAATTACGCTATTTCCCCATAATATTACGCCGTAGTTTAACCATGCGTATGCATAGGCATAATACTTAACCAGAGCAGTGGAGAGGTTTGTGGATTTTTTTATTTCGCAGAGGGCAAATTAGGTAATTTATTATATAGGCAAATTTTGATAGCTTTGACCTGATTTTTTTAATATGTGATTTCCAATTTAAATGTGTATCTATGGATAAGCCGAGTAGGTTGAATTCTTTTACTGTTTCAATTTTTGCGTCGTTGTAAATAAATGTTAAGTCTAAAGGGGTTTTCTGACGTGGATGGAAGGACATGATTTTAGTTTTATTGAAATTTAATTCAAGGTTGTGTTCTGTCATCCAAGTTACTATTTTGTTAAGTATGCTTGTAAGTATTTCGGTTAAGTTGGTATTGTCGTGGCAAGAAGTTAGTACTGAGATATCGTCGGCAAACAGAACACATGATTCATTTATTATTGTAGGGAGGTCATTTATATAGATGATAAATAGGAGGCATCCAATAACACTCCCTTGGGGGATTGAGGCGTTAATTTGCTTGCTATCCGACCGAATGTATTGCGATTCGTTTTTCATGTTCGTTGTAGTATTCTACTTCGACTTGGTGTTCTCTATTTTCCAAATATAATTTGAACCATTCGTAAGATTTCCGCGGATCCCTATTCCTTGTAGTTTGTTAAATAGAATGTCGAATTGCACTTTATCGTAAGCTAACAGTATACCTACGGCATATTTTTTGTTATCAATTATATTAATGGCTTCCTGGATAAAATTATATACTGCTAGAACTGTAGAGTGGTTTTTTCGGAAACCATTTTGGGATTCATTAAAAATTTTATATTTTACGCAAAACGAATAGACGCGATTACACATCGCTTTCTCGAATACTTTCGAGGCTGTAGGTAAAAGAGCAATAGGGCGGTAATTAGAGGGGTCGGTTTTTGAGTCTTTTTTGTGAATTGGCTTTATAATGGCTTTTTTTAGGTAGTTCGGAAATCTTCCTTCCTCAAAAGACAGATTGACTAGCAAGTAGAATGGAAGGGTCAGCTCATCTGCACACTGTTTGACTAGGGTCGGTGGTATTTCGTCTATTCCATAGCTGTTTTTGTTTTTAAGGCTTTTCAATATTAAATTTATTTCACTGGGACCTACTGTACTTAGGGACATGGTATTTTCTGTGCGGTGGACCACAGAAATGTTTCGCGGTTCTTTGCCGGGGGTTTGCGCATATCCTTCTCCGATAGACGCAAATAAGTTATTAAATATAATTTGCTGTTTGCTTCGGGTCCGAGATAGCATTGTCATTTACGCGATATGTTTTTTTTTTACCTTTTTACGTTTTTATTCGTTCGTTCGTTTATGATTTTCCACATAGTCTTTACTTTATTATTAGATTTCATTAATTTATTTATTTATTTATATACTGTAGTTTTTTAGCTTTTTTTTACAATTTGTTTTAAAGCTTTTTCATATATTTTGTAATGTTGTTTAATTAAAAGGGTATTTGTTTTAATGGAGAGTATTTTTTCAAGGCTTTTATTTTTACAAGAAATTTTGATGCCTTTAGTTAGCCAATGTTTTTTATAGTTTGTTTTTAGCTTTAATTTTGTCTTTGGTATGGATTGATTAAGTATGTCAGTAAGTGTAATGTTAAATGATTCATAGTTTACATCAATATCCCTACCGGGCTTGATTATATCGTTCCATTTTATATCTTTTAGTTTAGATTTGAAACATTGTGTTTTTGCTATTGAACAGCCTCTTTTCAACACACCAGACTTACTGTCTAGTTTGCCGGGGTACAGCCAATTTTATTATTGTACTACTATGGTCAGAGAACCCCAACTCTTCCACTGTGGTGTGTGATTTTATATTGCAATTTGTAAAAATTAGATCTAGACACGTTGAGGTGGTTTGGGTCTCTCGCGTTGGTACTTTTATATGCTGTACAAAATTATATTCTAACATGAGATCTAAGAATTGGTTTGTTTTTAAGCTACTATCCAATACATACTCAACTTATAAAGGTTCTAGCACACACATCAGTCACGTTAACATTACGTCGCTAGTCAGTCACGTCAAAAAATATAATTACGTAGAAGTTGTAGGATGTTGGCTACACACATCAGGCACGTCACTACCGGTGCGTCTCATCGTATTGCTATGAACGAAACAAGAACAAAATATGACTGATGACTGACTATCTATTCACACAAGTCCCTGAAATTGACGTTGAAAAAGGAATGTGGGCCGTCACTGCTGGAAATAGGCCTAGGCCCAAGTAAAAATATTGTTTAATGTGTGATAGGTGATACATTTTACTGGGTTCAAAAATTGAAAAGAGTATGCTTAGATGGTTTGGTCATGTTGAGAGGATGAATGAAAGGAGATTAACAGAAGGTATTTACAACATGTGACGAGACGCCTTAGCTAGGAGGAAATAATAGTGGCCTTATTGGTGATGTTCCTTCAGAAAGGTCGGGTGTGTAGTACTCGCAATCGGCGTGCGTGTATGTCCAGATTTATGAACGTAAACGAGGTAAAAAGAGTGTGTAAGGATCGTAGCAGGTAGCGTTCTGTAGTTTCTGCCTACCCCAATGGGAAAAAGGCGTGTGTTTATGTATGTATGACTTGTAACAAACTTTAAATCCTATTTATCAATTGTATTAATGAGATCTTAAATTATGTATTGTGTTATGTTTACAGGGCAACTCTCTTCAGAAGCTGTCACTACAGCCGATGTTATTTCCAACATGGACAAGCTGTTCGATAGTGTCAACGCATGCACACCAGACTTAAGAAGGGGGAAACCATTTTCCACAAATATGAAAAACAATTCACCGCATCTCACACATTTCACTCTTAAGAAGAAATTTTTTAAAGAGTTGATATTTTTAGAATGCAGACGAACCCCTCCATCCCAAGAAGGATGGATTTGGTCAATCAATGGAATAGAACGAATCTGGAGAAATCTTAACACATATAAATCAATTAAAAGTTTGGAAACAAGGAGGCTCCAGCAGGATCCTTTGGAAAACCTTTTTGGTTGCATTCGGGCCAATTGTGGCTGCAATTCAAATCCTACTGCTGGACAATTTGTTGCTGGTCTTAAAACGGCTGTCCTCAGCAACTTATCTTTTATTGGGACCGGAAATTGTGAAGATGACGAAAATGAGGTTGTGTTGAAAAATTTTAAATCTTTATTGTCCCCACCTACAGATATACCCACTGCTCATGCCACAATTTTAACAAATGAGTTAGAAGAAAATATAAATTCCACATTTGAATGTAGCTTGCAGGAAAGCAGTGGCGAAATTCAAGCATGTGCGTACGTCTGTGGGTTTATAATAAAAAATAATCGCAACAAATGTGAAATTTGTAAAAATATGTTTGTGTCTGAGACACAAGAGATATCTCATACTTTTATTGAGTTTAAAGAATATAGTGATATAAAAAAGTCCCTCATATACGCCTCTACAAATCTCATTAACTGTATCGAAAGTGGTGCTACAATGATTAATGGCTTTTTAGAGACAGAGGCGTATAAAAAAAAATTAAAAGGGACAATTGAAGTTTTGTTTAAAAACTCGATAAATTTTGAGTTTCTCGATAAATGTCCAGATCATAAATATAGAAACATTGATTACATATATAATAGCGTGTTTCACATTTGTGTCAAGAGATTTTGTATTTTAAAAAATCGCCAATTTGCAGAAGAGTACTCTGCATCTGCTCTTAAAAGGAAAATTGATATCCTGCAGAATAAATAAGATATTAGTCCAAGATCCCAGAGCTTTATGACATATCTTATTTTCACAAAGATGAAGCCTTGTAGTGTCTCATGTACTTTTAATACCTGCGTGTTTGTGGAGTTCGCTCAGTGACACCTGGGCAGGTACCAAGTGAGAAAGGTAACTAAAAATAAAGAGTTACATAACTTCTTTTTAATTAAAGTTAACTTTTTAGGCAGGCGGGTTTTTTGATTTTCAAAATATATTTTTTATTTCACTGAAGTTAAGTAACTCTTATTTTTAGTTACCTTTCTCACCTGGTACCTCCCCAGGTGTCACTGAGCGAACTCCACAAACAGGTATTAAAACTGCATGAGACACTACAAGGCTTCATCTTTGTGAAAATAAGTTGTCATAAAGGTCTGGGATCTTGGAATAATATCTTATTTATTCTTTTACTTTATTTACCTAAACTTCAGGGAAGGGTGTATCATAGAGTGGATAATAAATACCACCTCTAAAATCTCGGAATAATTATAATGACGTGTGAATTGTGTGTATTGCGATAAAAAGGGTAATTTTAAAAATAAAAAGCAAAATTTCTAATCAAATCAATATTTATATTTACAAACAAATCAATAATTTGTAACTGTAAGTAAAATCCAATAAATAATTCGTGGTTTTTAAATCCAGGGATTTAAATGTCATTATAATTATTCCGGGATTTTAGAGGAGGTATTATCCACTCTATGTTACTTCCTCCCTCAAAGTTTAGGTAAATGAACTCTACCTATTCCGATATCTGCATATAACTTATTAAACGCACAAATCTTTTTGTAATTTTTTCAGTAAATAAATAGTTGCCATTCTCGATTATCTTTATGAGCTGATAAGTAACTGTTTACATGCATAAATTAGGTGAACGTTTTGTTAATAACTCCGTCACTTACGTCCGTCAATGTACCAATGGTTTTTTTATGTACCCAATGTGGGCAATAAGTAATATTAATTATAATCTAAATAAAAAAATATGTATTTCAAAAACCTCTTTTTTATTTTAAATAAGTTACTAAACACAGTTCCTGTTTTAAATACCTCCATTGACAAATAACAACCTCGTACGTTTTTTTCCGTTCCAATTTAGCAATTAAAATCATTGAAACGAAAAAAAACAAGCGAAATGGTATTTAAAACTAAGCAATCACACCTACCTATTATCACACGATTCAAAATTCCCGCACAAAATGTTTGAAATTATTCAAATTTCCCGCTCAAAAAGTTTGAGATGATTCAAATTTCCCGCACAAAAAAGTTTTGGATGGCACGACAAAGATGGCACGCATTGTGGGTGCCATTGCTATGTTCGAAGTTGACATTCTTCCCGTCAGGGTATATATGTTCTGTGCGCGCGGGGCTTAACAGGTTAACCTGTTAAGCCCCGCGCGACGATGACGATGTAACATTGCAAACTGCAAGCTTACAGAGTTTATTTTTCGATTTGTCATGCAAATCATCATAAAACAATATTACCTAACCCATGCTCTACTCTTATTTTCGATTTAATTAAGATAATTGCGAAAATCAATTTACAGGCAGTATACACACGTGGAGCTTTCACATTGTCCTATCCAACACTTTATCTAATGACGTGCCTTAATGTTCCTCCAATTAATTCCATTAACAGCCTAATTGCATTATCTGTTCATTTTGACCTGAAAACAGATTAAACAAGTTCGGTGTTCCTTTTAATACAGATTATACGACTTATATGAAATGCTGTCCTAAACTTTGTTGTTAACTACACACATTTTGAACTAACTTCTGTTATGTAATTTGTCTAAACACTGGCTTTAATGGACATAAATGTTAATTTACACTTTACAGTGGTTATTTTGAACACTGTTTTAAGCTTTTACGGTTGTTAACAGCATGCTTAACATGACGCTTTCTATTTCTACGAAGAATAGACACAGTTCTTTCTATACAAAGTGACATTTCATTTCTCCATTTTTGGCATCGCACCATAGAAATCCTTTTATATAAAAAAGGACCTAGACAAAGATCGTTAGAAACGAAAGACAAAATGACAGGTTGTAGAAGTATTTCTACGGTGCGATGTCAATAATGGAGAAACGAAATGTCACTTTATATAGAAAGAGCTGCGTCTATTCTTCGTAGAAATAGAAAGCTTCATGCTAAGCCTGCTGCACTAAAATTGATGGTTGATGACGGATTGTGACTGTTATTTACTGACGAATACTGTCTGAAAATGAGTAAGTTTTTATTTTCAGGAATACCATTATTACTGTTTACTACGTGCATAGAGATGTATAGCTAGCCCTGTGAATATCATCAGCATCATCATTTCAGCCGAAAGACGTCCACTGCTGGACATAAGGCCTCCCCAAGTACCGCCACTTCGACGGTTCTGTGCTTCCCGCATCCAGCGGATTCCTACGGCCTTCACAAGGTCATCGGTCCATCTTATAGGAGGCCTTCCAATGCTAGATCTTCCGGTATGCCGGCGCCACTCCAGAACCTAAATATGCAAACTAACTGCAAACTAAATATATACAGCTGTATAGTGGGTGGCTCACTTACCCACAACACCTGGGTGGGTGGCTCATCTGGCGTCCGCTTGATTACGCAGCCAACCATGCATTTAGTTGGTGACGCGACCTGGCTGCGCCGCCATGGCGTCCCGATGAGGTACTTGCAATTTAAATATCCAAATTACAATTACCTTCATCAAAAGTCATCTGCTAGGCCTTCTCTCAACGTCTATTGGGATCGCCGTCAGTCTTACAAGATGCAACTGAACGTCAGTAGCAGGGACAGTCTCTTCCCCATGTTGACCTAATTTGCCCTTTACAATCCAATTACTAAGTACCAACAAGATCAAATGTACAATAGATACATATTCAAACAGGACAACCAGTGTACTTTAGCTATTTTCATAGTGTAATGTCGTACGGTATTCTGTTGTGGAGAATTGCTGCTGACATTCAGACTATCTTTGTTTTGCAGAAAAGAGCTGTTTGATCAATTTATTAATTAAGTCCGAGACACTCTCTCAGAGAGAAATTTAAGGAGATTAATGTAATGACTGTGCCCTCTCAGTATATTTTTGAAAATCTTTTATATGCCCATAAAAATATAAAATTGTTTAAAAAATACAGTGGATATCCATAATATAAATACTAGGAACAAACACAAATTTGTTGTACCTACAACAAGGCTCAAGAAAATAGGTGGCTCATTCAGATGTCAATGTATACGTTTTTATAATAAACTTCCAAGCCACGTTCAAGATCCTCTAGATCTAAGCCTTCATAAATTCAAATCATTTATTAAAAGTAAGTTAAATTGTGCCAGAAAGCCTTTTAAACCGCTAAAGATTATATTGAGGACAAAAAGGCTTGGGATTGAGCTGCTCCAATTATTGCATACCGAAACTTTTATTTTATTTATATACACTTTGACATTTAATGATTATTCAAAACACAATGACATATTTACTTTGTGGAGTTTAATATATTATTATTTAAATTATTGTGAATGTGAGGACTATGTGGGTCATATTTTGTTTTGTGTCTTTCTCAGTTAGCTTTAATGAGAGTCTGGCAGTTTGAGTACTTTATGCGGCCTACCCGAATGTCCTTGGTATTGTTCGAAGAGACGTTGAACTCCACTTTGAGTTGAGCTACACGATTACTGAAAAATGCGTGCACTGACTGGACAGGGTCCGTTCAAATCGGTGTGGTTCTTTCCTCAAAAGACCATTTCAGACGCCAACCTACATGGTTCTCTATACACATCGGCATTGATGAATTTTATATATAAAATGACATGAATATTTACTTGTAAACTATTATATTGGTTTCAATTATTGTGAATGTGAAGACTATGTGGGTCATTGTTGTTTTTTTTTTCTCATATAGTATTAATCATGGTCTGGGAGTTTGAGTAATGTATGCAGCCTACCCAAATATTCTTTCTTTGGTATTTTCGTCGTATCGTTGAGCTCCTTAAGTTCTGAGTTGAGCTGACGATTACTGCGTGCACTGACTGGACAGGTCCACTCAATCTGTGTGATTCTTTCCCCAAAAGGACCATTTCAGACACCAATCTACATGGCCTTCACATGATCTGACCAAGATTATGTCTGGACTGGAGTGATAAAATTTAAAACTTTTTACAAAAAAAAAACACCGTCTTACAAAAAAAACATTACAGAGTGAAAAATAAAAAAAAACAGATCCAAAGACACCTTCCGAGATTAAAGTTATTTTTCACTTTGTAGTGTTTTTGTCAACCGCTCATCACTTTTCACAAAATATTGCTTTTCCCGATGCTGGGACGTAATTGTTGAGGAGTTCTACTGGTACTTATAAATAAATAAATTGTTTAGCAACCATATTAAAGTAATCGGATCGCAACCCGTGAAATACTTATTATTCAGTAGTTCCGGTGGCCATCTTTGGTGCTCTTCATCATCAGTTCCACTTCACCGAATGGTGCTTTTCGAAAGCAAATTCACGACTCACTCTAAAAAATACCCACATCGCTATGAGTGTGCCCATAAAATTTGAAGATAGATTTCCATTGGATCCCATCATCAGATACTGACTTGGTGACAATGGAACCACTTCGAGAGCATATCCCTTTCAAACAAAAAAATATTTTCGAAATCGGTCTACAATAGACGGAGAAATCGATGAACATACATAAAAAATATAACCTCCTTTTTAGAAGTCGGTTAAAAAAGTAAGAAACCATTGGTTGATCACGGTAAATGTAATTTACCCAGTCTCGCAGTATGATCGATCGCCGCAATTTTAATTTAAGCACGAGTACCCCGTTGTATTAACAGTACCTATACAAGGTGTCGTTTAGCATCCTCGTCATATTTCAGGAGGCTGCTATGAAAGACATATAATATAATCAAATAAAATTACGATACCTTCTCAATAATTAATACTTACTTGTTTTTTAGTTATTTAAGTTTGACAGTATTTTAGAATACACCACTTTCACAGAACAGAATGACCCCGTTGCGTATGCGGTAGTGTGTGTGTAAAAGGGCAGTTACAGTACGGTATCACACGGGCAGCGTTTTAACATGCTTGTCCCACACAATTCCGAAAATAAGAAAAAATAAATAAAAAAGACCCACTTATTTTATTATTGATTCGTGTCGAGAATCATTAGCATAGTTACCTCCTTGAATTTGCAAAGTATGCAAAACGACACCTTGTACACTACAAATTCACTTCTTTATGGGTTAAAGTTCACTTTCAATCTTAATTGAATACAGCGAACCAAACGATCGAAAAATGAAATGAAATGAGCATAATTATGAACGGTCATTCCTATGTAATATTGTCTGTGTCGTGTGAATGTAGAACGAAACAAAAATGAACATTCACTCAAGTGAAGCGATTGATAACAGCTTTTAATAACAGCTTTTAATAGCTTTTAGACAGTTATCTAACGCTACTCGAGTAAATGTTCATTTTTATTATCAGCTTTAAGACAGTTAACTATAACATCGACTAGGCGGCATAATTTTTTGTGTTGCTGTAAAAGTAATTAAATAAAATGTGTGGAAAACAGTAATGATCCATGTATAATACCTACTTCTAGTATCTAGTATCTTCTAGTATCATGTAGTAGATAGGTATCTATCACATTTTTTACGGGTTTTTGGAAAAAAAGGGAAAGGGAAGTAGGAAAGTTTTGAGTATGAATTTCGATGGCTACTAAGGCCTGCGCAGACGGGGGACTTTTGTCCGCGACGATAAAACGTATGGAAATCTATACAATAACGCACACGTGGGACAAATAGACTGTCAGCATTTCCATACGTTTTATCGTCGCGGACAAATTGTCCGCGGACAAAAGTCCCTCGTCTGCGCAGGCCTTAAGAGTAGGGAAAGACTAAAAAAACGATGGATGGACTGTGTGAAAGATGATATGGCTAGAAAGGGGTGACTACCGCGATGACATTTAATAGAGTAGTAAGGAAGAAAGGGACATGTTGCGCCGACCACAAATAAATTGAGATAAGGGCAGGAGAATGATTAATACATTTTTTACAGCCAGAAACACTTGATCTGTCCACTATAGTAGACATTGTGAATTGTGATGTTGAATGTCGATCGCCCCGATAATATCTCAAGCTCGGCCTCGGCGTGTTATCAAACATGTGTGCTCAATTTATCACGAGCTTCAAACAATAAAGGAAAACATCGCCACATCGTGAAGAAACCCAAACGTATGCCTCACGAAAAATTGATTATGTTTTGCCTAGAACTATTCACAGGTTCAGTGTTATGTTAGTAGGTTTACCTACACTTTACCAGAAAAATTACATGTTCAATATATAATTGTTCCTGTACACCTTTCTCTGTTTTGGTCATTACTGGCAAGAACCTTCATAATAAAATTAATTACTCACTTACAATCTCTTCGACTCGGGACCTCAACACGAGTTGACCTTATGACTGAGGCTCAAAAAGTGAATAAAACGGCATATAAAATAGGCAACACCTACAACAATATTAACAGCGTTGTTGTGTTTCGGCAGTTAGAGGTAAGATAGCCAGTTCCTCTGTGGACGATTCCGGGTGAAGGTTGCTTCCACCTCCAGCCTGATCATCACTTACCTTATTAGGTGAGATGAAGGCCAAGAGCTTCCCCATTGTGCTTAAAAAAACGCAAAACAAAACCGCACTGTTAAGTTTTCAACACTTGGCTCAAAGCCGAGAGTTGAAATTCCAACGTGCAATAATACTTATTTAAGCACTAGCTTTTGCCCGCAGCTTCGCCAGCGTGGAGGTCGGAAATTATCTCATGGAAATGTACTAGCGGGATTAATTTATCATATGTTATAATCTAGGTTATTAACTATCTGCGTGCCAAATTTTATCCAAATCCGTTCAGCCGTTTATTCTGTCGTAGTAACAGCAGAAGAAAAGGTCATTGACTCTCGCGCCACCGTCAACCATAATGATTTTGTTACACGTAATTTTGAATCTGTGATTTCTTTTAAAGTATTCTCATAAATTAACCGATGTGTAAGCATATTTAATCTGAATTAAATGCTCAATTTAAATACTATATTTTATTGGATAAGGATCAATATAATATTGGTCAAAAAAGCTTCGGAAATAACAATGAAATTCGTATCAAATTTTCAAATATAAAAGTCGTTACTGTGGATGACCCACAGTAACGACTTTTATCTTTGAAAATTTGAAGATAGACATATGATATTGCGGACTCTTTTGTTGAAGTTTTCAAGATGTATTCGTACAATATTGTAGTATATTAATTTTATGTATCTCTAACGGTTTACGCGGCGCACGCCAGTAAAGCTCCCAGTCGGCATGATTTTTTCCGACATCTTCAACAATTATCGTCATATTTCAGCCAATATATACAAAACCTTAATGAATTTATACACTTACACTTTCCTCATGAATCACCCCGGCGATTGGTGAAAACCGTTCGAAAATTCGTTCGACTTTTCGAACCGGTAAATTTACGTTTAGGTCCTGTAGTCCCCTTAATATTAATAATTAAAACCTAACATCACGCCTGTGGGTATTTTCCGAAGGGTTAGGCAGAAGTGTGCATATACGAGCAATAGTCCCACATTTCGTCAGTTATGTGTAAGTTCCATGTAATGGGCGAGCGTATTGCCATCAACCGGGCACAAATGCAGACTCCATTCTACAACTGAGACATTCCAGTTGAAAAAAATTAGTAACATTTTGCTTTACCCGGGGATCGAACCCGGGACCTCATGCTCACCGGTAGCGCTTTATTTTTTTTTGGGTGGGAAATTATCAAATAATTTCTCCCGCTCTGGGCGGAGCGGGAGGGTGTGTCAGACCCATATTCCTTCCGTTGCCTGTGTTGCCAGGGGCTTCGGTAACCCTTTTGTACCTTCCCGCGAATTGCAATCACCAGACCAACGAGTTTAAATTATTAGATGAGTGCCTAAGTAGGTGAACATACATAATTAAAAAAAAATTTAGGTACGCTAACCTAACTGGGTCATCATTAGGAATGTGTTGTATTAATTATTCCTAAAGGTTTTCGATAGACTGGGCGTTAGTTACCGACCGAAACTATTAATTAATTAATTAAGTTCGTTAATAATGTGAGGAGTGACTTATTTATTACACTAGTTTTTATGGGTGCTAGAGACCCTTTAGTGAGTATAATAATTATAATGGGTCGATGGATGATAATAGAGATAATTATATGCCCAAGGTAGGTTTTGTGGTACTACGTTTAATTACCGTTTTTTTCTAGCGTCTGACTCACCCTCCTCGCCTCGCCTCTGTCTGTCTGCCATGTTGGTCTTGTGGTCACAAGCGTTACAGCTGAGCATGAGGTCCTGGCTTTGATTCCCGAATCAGGCAAAGTGTTATTGGGTCTTTCCCTCTGGAATTTTTCAGTAGAAGCCCGGAGTCTGGATTTGTGCCCGTTTGATGGCAATAGGTTCGCCCCCTGTAACATGGAACGTGAAGACATAACTGGCGAAATGTGGGTGTACCTCAGGTACACCTCTCTGGAAATAGAGGCGTGATGTTACGAGGGAGACACTGAAAGTTCTTAGAAAATCAAAAACTGAACAAACTAACAAACTAAGTTATTATATTTTTATTATATTTATTATTATATTTTTTATTATAGTTTATTATAGTTTTATTATATTTTATCAAAATAGTGTCCATTTACATCAATACATCGCTGCATCCGATAGAACCACTGAGAAAAGCACTTTACCCACTCGTCCTTCGGGGTCTCTTCGACGGCATTTTGAAACGCAGCCACTGCTTCCATAAAACGTTTTCCTCGAAGTTTTTCTTTTATTTTCGGAAATAAATAAAAATCGCAAGGTGCGAGGGCGGGGCAATAGGGCGGGTGACCCAGTAATTCTACGTCTGACGTTGCCAAGTAGTCGATTGTTTGCGTGGCGATGTGCGACGAGGCGTTGTCGTGGTGAAGGAGGATCCTACTGCGACGTCGTTTCTCCCGAACTTTTTCCAAAACAAGTGGCAAACAATTGCTAGTGTACCACTCTGCAGTAACTGTTTTACGATCCTCTAAAACAATTGTTGCGTAATGACCTGTTGTTCCGAAGAACGAGACCGCCATCTTTTTCCTACGCTTCGACCTCTCTTCACTTTAGTTGGCAACTCCTCGGAAGGAAACACCCAGACAGCAGACTGTCTCTTAGTTTCAGGATCATAACAATAGATCCAGCTTTTGTCAGTTTTTGGGCCTCTGTCAATTTATGAGGTATCCACCGGGCACAAAGCTTCCTGACCGCTAAATGTTCATGGAGGATTTTGTGCATTTGACTCATACCGATGCCTAAGCTTGTCCGAATCTGTTGATAAGTCACTCTTTTGTCAGTCTCTAGCATACGCCGCACAACACCGATGTTATCTTCAGTCGTCGCCGTAGAAGGCCATCTCTCACGCCGATCATCGGTGAGATTAGTGCAACCACGTTTAAACTCATTAAACCAGTTGTAAACAGTGGCACGAGATGGGGCTTCATCGCGAAAGGCCAATCGAAGTCTATCATAACTTTCTTGTTGACTTAAATGACATCGAAAGTCATAAAAAATCATTGTACGAAAATTTTCTCGAAACAGTTCAAATTTTGAAAATGGAACTCTTTGCCAATATTATTGTGGATGTATTTTATTAATTTGTCATTTTTTTACGATTTGGCGGCAAATTGAAAATTGTCTGTGTCACGTCAGCATGAATTTAACGCGAGAAAATTTTCGTACAATGATTTTTTATGACTTTCGATATCATTTAAGTCAACAAGAAAGTTATGATAGACTTCGATTGGCCTTTCGCGATGAAGCCGCATCTCGTGCCACTGTTTACAACTGGTTTAATGAGTTTAAACGTGGTTGCACTAATCTCACCGATGATCGGCGTAAGAGATGGCCTTCTACGGCGACGACTGAAGATAACATCGGTGTTGTGCGGCGTATGCTAGAGACTGACAAAAGAGTGACTTATCAACAGATTCGGACAAGCTTAGGCATCGGTATGAGTCAAATGCACAAAATCCTCCATGAACATTTAGCGGTCAGGAAGCTTTGTGCCCGGTGGATACCTCATAAATTGACAGAGGCCCAAAAACTGACAAAAGCTGGATCTATTGTTATGATCCTGAAACTAAGAGACAGTCTGCTGTCTGGGTGTTTCCTTCCGAGGAGTTGCCAACTAAAGTGAAGAGAGGTCGAAGCGTAGGAAAAAGATGGCGGTCTCGTTCTTCGGAACAACAGGTCATTACGCAACAATTGTTTTAGAGGATCGTAAAACAGTTACTGCAGAGTGGTACACTAGCAATTGTTTGCCACTTGTTTTGGAAAAAGTTCGGGAGAAACGACGTCGCAGTAGGATCCTCCTTCACCACGACAACGCCTCGTCGCACATCGCCACGCAAACAATCGACTACTTGGCAACGTCAGACGTAGAATTACTGGGTCACCCGCCCTATTGCCCCGCCCTCGCACCTTGCGATTTTTATTTATTTCCGAAAATAAAAGAAAAACTTCGAGGAAAACGTTTTATGGAAGCAGTGGCTGCGTTTCAAAATGCCGTCGAAGAGACCCCGAAGGACGAGTGGGTAAAGTGCTTTTCTCAGTGGTTCTATCGGATGCAGCGATGTATTGATGTAAATGGACACTATTTTGAAAAAATATAATAAAACTAATAACTTAGTTTGTTAGTTTGTTCAGTTTTTGATTTTCTAAGAACGTTCAGTGTCTCCCTCGTAACATCATGCCTCTATTTCCAGAGAGGTGTACCTGAGGTAAACCCACATTTCGCCAGTTATGTCTTCACGTTCCATGTTACAGGGGGCGAACCTATTGCCATCAAACGGGCACAAATCCAGACTCCGGGCTTCTGCTGAAAAATTCCAGAGGGAAAGACCCAATAACACTTTGCCTGATTCGGGAATCAAAGCCAGGACCTCATGCTCAGCTGTAACGCTTGTCACCACAAGACCAACATGGCAGACAGACAGAGGCAAGGCGAGGAGGGTGAGTCAGACGCTAGAAAAAAACGGTAATTAAACGTAGTACCACAAAACCTACCTCGGGCATATAATTATCTCTATTATCATCCATCGACCCATTATAATTATTATACTCACTAAAGGGTCTCTAGCACCCATAAAAACTAGTGTAATAAATAAGTCACTCCTCACATTATTAACGAACTTAATTAATTAATTAATTAATAGTTTCGGTCGGTAACTAACGCCCAGTCTATCGAAAATCTTTAGGAATAATTAAAACAACACATTATGACTTTTATCATTTAAAACATTCCCAATGATGACCCAGTTAGGTTAGCGTACCTAATTTTTTTTTTAATTATGTATGTTCACCTACTTAGGCACTCATCTAATAATTTAAACTCGTTGGTCTGGTGATTGCAAGCTGCGGGAAGGTACAAAAGGGTTACCGAAGCCCCTGGCAACACAGGCAACGGAAGGAATATGGGTCT
Organism: Atethmia centrago; assembly: GCA_905333075.3. NCBI lineage: Eukaryota > Metazoa > Arthropoda > Insecta > Lepidoptera > Noctuidae > Atethmia > Atethmia centrago. The sequence goes on along the minus strand of HG995374.1, from coordinate 18,407,852 downwards.
GACACACCCTCCCGCTCCGCCCAGAGCGGGAGAAATTATTTGATAATTTCCCATCCAAAAAAAAAATAAAGCGCTACCGGTGAGCATGAGGTCCCGGGTTCGATCCTCGGGTAAAGCAAAATGTTACTAAATTTTTTCAACTGGAATGTCTCAGTTGTAGAATGGAGTCTGCATTTGTGCCCGGTTGATGGCAATACGCTCGCCCATTACATGGAACTTACACATAACTGACGAAATGTGGGACCATTGCTCGTATAGGCACACTTCTGCCTAACCCTTCGGAAAATATCCACAGGCGTGAGGTTTTAATTATTAATATTAAGGGGACTACAGGACCTAAACGTAAATTTTGTAAGTTTTATAATGCCTAAAAGTATATGATCCACTGCAGTAAACAAAATCAAAAAAAAATATGATATTCTTCAGGATATATGCTAGGTAGATAGTGTCTTGAAAACATAATATAACTAATTTGATATGATAGAAAAAAATCACGAAGATACCTCTAAAAATTTATTTTAACGATTAATAACCATAATATACATGCAATCATTATGATTTTTTGTCATACTATTCTACAAGCAACATATTAGCATAATAGTGTGTTATTTTTTTATACAATCTATAGCTTTTTTGTAAATCGATAATTGCTTCATATTTTACAACAAATTACCAGCGTTGTGTCATCGCGCTTCTCTTTCTTTTCTATGCAGTGACGACAGTGACCGCGCTTTAGGTCTTGTCGGCCTCTTAAAGAACTTCGCAAATAATATTTTTAGCCCCTCTAATTCGCTTCGAAGACATACTTAGGCAGTCATGAATTAGCGTTAACATCAACTACTTCGACATGCTATTAAAAAGTTACTCCAAAACTTTACAATTGGATTTAGGGCAGCTAGCCGTGAAAGCAAACTTCACTAAGTAGGTATTTATAAGCAAATCTCGGTAAGTACTTTGAACCCTGTGCCACTCAACTGGGGTTGTAAAAGCCCTAAGAATTCAAGACGAGTCGACAGCACGTGTATTCGTTAATATGGAGGCTTTTATGGAGGAAATTAGAATAAATCAGACTTTCCATTTTGAGCCTTTTTAGGAACGTGCAAGCATCATGTAGGTACTTTTGCTTATACTCGTACCGCGGCACATTTAAAACAAAAATACATTTCTTTATTCGCTTTACTACCATTAAAATGAAACAAGCAATAACAATACAAAGTAGATTAATATCGTAAAATGTTGTAACTTGTATTACAACAAAAGGAACATTAATATTACGACTCATTAACATGAATTATTAAGCGGTAACGTTGTTGCTTTATTATTTAAACACGCATGTTCAATGCTCTGCATGTTGGTGTACTTTTTCCAACATTAATTCCAGTCACTTGGGCCGCATTGTCAGACCTTCATCACACGTTACCTCACAAATTAACGTCTGGAGTGAGTTACAATGCTTTGCTAAAATAACAGCGCCATTCACTCGACTTGTTCACCTTAAAATACTTTTACTAAAAACTTGCGAAATGCTACAATGCTTTCAATTAATTAAAATGACGCCTCAGGCGTTGGCTGTCCAGTTTAAAAAATGAATGTTAAAAGTTATGTTTCTCCACACTTCACTAGTGGCCAGATAAAGTTTTGGTTACTTTTATAGTGAAAAAATAAGTATGAAGATAAATCGCGTGGTGAGGGTTCCGTACAATGAATATGTTACCTACCATGTTTTTTATCCCAAGAACAAACTTAACATAGTAGTTGAAAAATAAGTTCTGCCATACATTCCAACTGCAAATGTACGCACATTATTGAGAGATTTACCATGTTATTTTGACACCATAGACTTCTTATAGGTTTTCTTATAATTTATAAGTAAAGAACCATATTCGATATTATTTTCAAGATTTTAGGGTTTCGGAGACAAGGATCATAAAATTTCTTAAATAGCTTTAAAATTATGTATTTTCAAATTCGTCACACGGTACAGTTTGCAAAACAAAAAGTTTTTTAATTTTCTACTTTGCCACCCAAAAGTGACCCACTTAATCAAAATTCATTTGTTTACGTTACACGTCCCAGAAATTCATATGTGTACCAAATTTCAACTTAATCGGTCCAGTAGATTGGGAGCAAATCGGTTGTGACAGACGGACAGACACACGAGAGATCCTATATGGGTTCCGTTTTTTCCGTTTGAGGTACGGAACCCTAAAAACACCTTTTTCTTGTTAAACGATTTGCTGCTAATAGAATTATAATCTCATGATCGTTATCCACTTTTCTCCAACTTTAACAGCGAGAATTTGAAATGAATTGCGTCCATGTTCCCAATTCACAAGGATTTTCTTAAATTTGTATAGCGATAGCACAATAACACGGATTCCTTTCATGTAGCGTTATTGTGATCTGTTATTTGTATGATCGTAAAAGTCTTAAAAGAATCTGTTTACTTTCAATAAAAAGTACATTGGGATGAGTCACCGTAAGCGTCAGAGGTACTACGAAAAGGTGCTCAGTTGCCACTGTTTAGTGAATAAAGATTACTATGCAAATATATAGCCCCAAACTTACTTTGAACGTCACTGGAGCGTATAACTTCGTTCGCTCAACTCACTTAGGTCCCCATTCATTTTTACACTATACTGACTTAAGCTTTAGACTTTAAACTTGATTTGCCGTCCCTACAGCAAGCCGATAAGTGTTTCAGTGCATTGTGACTGTGAGCTTTTGAAGACCAATTCAATAAAGCTATGAATAAGAGTTCAAAATGATACTTTAAAAGCTTCATACAATTATATTTTACAGTGAATGTGTCGATTCAAATTCATATTCACTTATTCATTTAGTGAACATAGGGTAAAATTATACAGATGTTATATAAAAAAATGTTGGTCCATACTATGTCCCGCCCAAAGGCATACAAAATAGATTATTAAATAATCGATTGTCACATTAACAGAATGAAAACAAAAACCATAAAGTCAATAAGTAGGTAAATGTCACAATCGCATGACAAACATTAATATTTTATATAGAGTTAATAATAAGATGTCAATAAATTGAGACGGCACATTGTAAATAAATAGAATTTTGTATACAATAATAAATGAAATAAAAATGTCAATAATTGTCGATACATTGGCATAAAATGGTCGCCCCATTGAATTATTTCAAAAGGACACGTGTTTTGAATTTCAGTACAAAATATCATAATTTTTTTTTGTGAATATTCTATAAAATGAAAGAGCGTGACGCAATAAATTGAATTGACAGCTATTGTACATTTAATAGAGCAGTTCTGGGGAATGGAAGTGCGACCGGGAAATAACAACATGGTTGCGTTGACCCTTTAGATAAATTGTTTTTTTCGCTCCCAAAAATATAGGATTCGTCCCATTTCATCAGAATCTTTTGAACGTAATGATGGCCCCACTCGGGGGAGACAAATAGTACGGTTCAACCAAGTATCTGGCAGCTAAATTACGACGAGCGACTCAAACTTTTTTATACTTAACATTATAAAGAGATAAATAATAATCCTGTTTCTAATACCGATGGATTACCATCTTATATATTGTAGGCTTAATAGACTAGATCTTTTGTAGACCTTTTTCTTTTCTTTTTTGTTTTGTTTAGTACTTCTCGACAGGCCTACACTGTCCTCCCATACCTATTAACACTGTAATTTGAGAACATTGTAAAAGCCAATATTTTTTAAAGAGTAACCGTGGAGTTTCTTGCCGGCTCTTCTCCATAGGAAACGACCAATTGTAACCGTGCACCTAGCTTCTGACGTTTCATAAGTGCCCATGTAGGTTTATGTGAAATAAAAATATTTTGATTTTGATATTTTTAAATGTTTTTTAAAAATAATTAAAAATGTAACCAATATGTAGAGTAATGAAATAGAGGAAATAAAAATAAGTATAATATGGTCAGATCTTTTTTTAAACAAATTTTCTTTAATAACTTAAACGTATAATATTAAATCATTTAATTCAGGTAAGAAAGACTTATAACATAAAAACCCTATAGACTAACATAAATAATTATAAAAACCACAAAAAAATAACACACTACACTTGTGACCATGGTTTTGGTCGTGCTTCCCTGTAAGGAGTTGTGTACGGACATACACAATACCTGCCGGCCAAAGCCCTTTTTTTTTTTGGTTGGGAAATCATCAAATGACTTCTCCCGCTCTGGGCGGAGCGCGAGGGTGTGTCAGACTCTTGCTGACTAAAACCCACCCGTATTCCTTCCGTTGCCTGTGTTGCGTGGGCCTCGGTGACCCATTAGTACTTTCCCGCGACCCCGGCAGGCATCGGCCCTAGTGGACCCCTACATTTGTGCTGACGACATCTCTTTCAGGCGCGCGTGGAATACAACCCGCCGTCGACCCGCGCCTGGTCCTTACCGGACGGTGAGCTTCCCATTGCTCACCGTCCGCAAGCCCGAAGCCCTGAGCTGACTAAAAATTGAATCTGTGTAAAAATTAATTTGTATGTAGGGAGGAGGTAATCTTCGGAACTACTAATCCGATTCCGCAAATTCTTTCACTAATTGGCAGCTACAGTATTGCCGAGTGTCGTGGATATATTTTATATTAAAACAAGAAATCCTCGAGACTGCCTCGTTGGTCTAGTAGCCGCAAGCGCTATTGCTGAGCATGACGTCCTGAGATCAATTCCCGAGTCGGCCAAAAGTGTTATTAGAATTTTCCATCTGGAATTTCTCAATAACAACCTGGAGTCTGGATTTGTGTCCGGTTGATGGCAATAGGCTCGCCCCTATTACATGGGACTTAAACATAACCGGTGAAATGTGGGTGTACTATAGGTACACCTCTGCCTAACCGTTCGAGGAATACAGGCGTGATGTTATGTTATGTTATGTTATGTAAAACAAGAAATTTCTCGCAGACGAAGTAGCGGGCAGAAGCTATGCGTTAATATAGTGTCAAAATATAAACATTCATTCTAGATCAATGACGTACTCGTATTATATATAGACACGTCATGAACCAACATCGCGGCGCTTAAACACGGCGAAAATACTAGATAGCTACTTATACGCGTGAAGAAAGGGAAACGACACGTTTTTGTCTTTAACTTTTGAAGTATAATTTGTACATCGTCTGAAAATACACGACGGCATGTTTTTTTTATGTTTTGCACAGGTTTACACACACAATATAAATTAAAAACAAACGTAGTGTGGCGCGACAGGTTGGTGCGTAACTAAGCGCGATGTGGCCAATTGGCTTCATTTCATGTTGTCATTTTAGAGTGCGGACAACGTAGGTATCTATAGTTTTAAATATCATTGTTCTAGATACGATAATTCTAAAGTCAATGTAATCATCTAAAGTACATTGTATTGCCAAACAAAGAGCCGCTAAAATCTTGGATGAAAAGGCACGACTTAGTTAGATGTAAATACATGAATCTACATTCATACAACTCTTTATTTTGGACAGCGCCAAACATAAACCGATACGTGATGCGATAAACTTTTACAACTACCGTTTGACTTATGTAAGCGCTTAGTAGGTACAGTCAGGGAAATTCATTGTTACGCAAACTGACACCCATTATAGCCATTTCATACAACTGTCAAATGATGACAATAGTTGTAATAAATTAAATTGGTATTCAATTTTCTTAAGTAAGTGTTAGAGCAGTGGCGGCCCAGAGGTAACGGCCGCGACTTACGAGTTGTACGTCGTAGGTTCGGACCCTGACAGGCGCTTTACTTAGTGTAAATTATTTCACCACCACTGCTCTCAAAACGGTAAAGGAAAACATCGTGAGGAAACCGGCATGTCCTAGAACCAAAAATTCGAGGACATGTGACAACTACCAACCCGCACTGGGCCCGCGTGGTGGATTACGGCCCACTCCCTCTCATAGAGAGGAGGCCTGTATCCCAGCAATGGGAACATTACAGGCTGATTATGTTATGTTTCTTAACAACTAATTTCCCTGACTTTACGTAGGTACGAATATTCTCGTTTACTCCGACGTTGTCAAATATCCGGCCACACTCCCTGCCTAGGGGAAACAAATGAAAATCGAACATTCCATTACCTACAGATAGAGTATGTAGTGACCTATATACCTGTTCGTCTCTCTACGAGACAATCCCTGCCTCCAAAACTTTTCCAACTTCTTGTACATTTCAGTTCAAATACTCTAATGCGTGTTCAATCGACCCCTAAACCCAACCCGTTTCAACTACCCTTTGCCTTTTACATCCTCTGCACCTCCATTACTCCTAACCTCGGACTCCAAAATGTCAATCACTTGTTTACTAAATCAAACATCTAAATGGCAAGCAATTTGTCACTTAATTCACCCAATTTTTTGACCGAAGCTTCCTCCGCACAAGGAATAGCGTTCAATATTTGAGATCTAATACCTTCTGGTCATCAAATAACTCGAGCCGCGGTTCTAAGGATTAGTACAAAGTTGAGTCGGATAATATAAGTAAGATAAAGCATAGTTTCAGGGAGACTAACATTGTACCGGTGTGGACAATGGACTAAATGAACATTGTACCGGTGTGAACAATCAAAAAATGGATTAAACTTTATTTTGAAACTGTTTTGAAACTCAAACTGACTTTAAAAATACTTTTGTAATATGCATAATCAGTCTATATTGTTCCCACTGCTGGGACACAGGCTCCCTCTTTGTGAGAGGGAGTAGGCTTGTTCTACCACGCGGGCCCAGTGCGGGTTGGTAAATGTCACATGTCTTCGAATTTATGGTTTTAGAACCAAAAATTCGAAAATATCGTAAGGAAACCGGCACGTCCTAGGGGCTTGCCGGTTTCCTCACAATGTTTTTTTTGAACTTATAAAAAGTCGTTTTAAAATAACATGATAAATCTCTCAATATTGTGCGTACAGACTTACGTTTGTAGTTGGAATGTATGAGGGAACATGTTTTTCAACAACAATTCTTAACGAGATGTGAAAAAATTCATGGCAGTAGTACATTTATTGAAATTAAAAGGAAAACTATCACCACTAAGTACTTGCAGTAGTAAGCGAGTGATAATATTACCTACATAAAATATAAATCCCATAAACTAGCTATATATACTTACCCTTATGGATATACCTACTTAGTATCCATATTAAGTATATCCTTAAGGGTGTCTACAGAAAGTTTCAGACTAATAATTACATAAGTTGTTCGAACATTCTATTGCAAAAGCGACCGCATTCTGTAGATGATGTTGGAAATTATTTGATTTCGTAATTTAACGAGTTATAAATTGCGTGAAACTGTGCTAGGTTTTATGGCTGTAAATCTTAATCAAAGTTTCAACTCCCATAATTTCCACGCTTTTAGTCCGTTATAATATAACGCTTTCGTAATTAAGTAATTATTACACAGTTTCATTAAATTCAGTGAGTTACTGAAAAATACGCATGTTTAATTTTGTTGTTAGTTTTGTGAGACACTCGTGTTTATATTTTTTACGATTTTACCAACTCACGTGTTTGTTTTAAGAATCAGCCAATCTATTCCGTAAAAATCTCACCGTGAAAACTTAGGTGAAGTGAGCTGTCATTCCACCTGATGCTAGAGATCGCTAGGGATTGACAGCTCACTTCACCCAAGTTTTAACGGTGAGATTTTTACAGAATAGACCAGCATATGGAATGATAGCTGACTCCAAGCTCAGTTCACCTAAGTTTTCACCGTGATTTTTTTATACAGAATAGACCAGCATGTAGAATGACAGCTGACTCCAAGCTCACTTCACCTAAGTTTTCACGGTGAGACCTTTACAGAATAGACCAGCATGTGGAATGACAGCTGACTCCAAGCTCACTTCACCTAAGTTTTCACGGTGAGACGTTTACAGAATAGATCAGCATGTAGAATGACAGCTGACTCCAAGCTCACTTCACCTAAGTTTTCACGGTGAGACCTTTACAGAATAGACCAGCATGTGGAATGACAGCTGACTCCAAGCTCACTTCACCTAAGTTTTCACGGTGAGACCTTTACAGAATAGACCAGCATGTGGAATGACAGCTGACTCCAAGCTCACTTCACCTAAGTTTTCACGGTGAGACGTTTACAGAATAGATCAGCATGTAGAATGACAGCTGACTCCAAGCTCACTTCACCTAAGTTTTCACCGTGAGATTTTTACAGAATAGACCAGCATGTAGAATGACAGCTGACTCCAAGCTCACTTCACCTAAGTTTTCACGGTGAGACCTTTACAGAATAGACCAGCATGTGGAATGACAGCTGACTCCAAGCTCACTTCACCTAAGTTTTCACGGTGAGACCTTTACAGAATAGACCAGCATGTGGAATGACAGCTGACTCCAAGCTCACTTCACCTAAGTTTTCACCGTGAGATTTTTACAGAATAGACCAGCATGTAGAATGACAGCTGACTCCAAGCTCACTTCACCTAAGTTTTCACGGTGAGACCTTTACAGAATAGACCAGCATGTGGAATGACAGCTGACTCCAAGCTCACTTCACCTAAGTTTTCACGGTGAGACGTTTACAGAATAGACCAGCATGTGGAATGACAGCTGACTCCAAGCTCACTTCACCTAAGTTTTCACCGTGAGATTTTTATACAGAATAGACCAGCATGTAGAATGACAGCTGACTCCAAGCTCACTTCACCTAAGTTTTCACCGTGAGATTTTTACAGAATAGATCAGCATGTGGAATGACAGCTGACTCCAAGCTCACTTCACCTAAGTTTTCACCGTGAGATTTTTACAGAATAGACTAGCATTTAGAATGACAGCTGACTCCAAGCTCACTTCACCTAAGTTTTCACCGTGAGATTTTTATACAGAATAGACCAGCATGTAGAATGACAGCTGACTCCAAGCTCACTTCACCTAAGTTCTCACGGTGAGATTCTTACAGAATAGATCAGCATGTGGAATGACAGCTGACTCCAATCTCACTTCACCTAAGTATTCACGGTGAGATTTTTACAGAATAGACCAGCATGTGGAAAGACAGCTGACTCCAAGCTCACTTCACCTAAGTTTTCACGGTGTGACCTTTACAGAATAGCCAGCTGGTCATGATCGGTCAAACGAAGTTCTCTTTAGAGTTCCAAAGGAGTTGGCTCCTTTCGGACTCTAAAAAGAACTTATTTTCAACCCGCAATTCTACGTAATCCCTAAACAAACACGTTAATAAAACTGTAAACAGTAATACATATAAATATTTACAAATTAAACAACCAAAGTCTCCAAGTTCTCAACCCAAGATCTAAAGTGTTTAGGTCAACACTAAGCTCACCTCGAAACTGAACAATAACTACATACATTAAATATTTATTTAAAAACTAGCTTCTGCTCGCCACTTCATCTGCGTGTAACGTATTTAGGGTGCTGATGGGGTTGCCCCGAAACTGCAGCTCATCAGGGATGTTTGCTGAAGCTCGCGTTGACTGCTTCTGCACTGTGGTGCGGAAGCGGTGCGCATCCCTGGTTAGTAGGGTTCGGGGCAGCACTAACAGCATCCTGTCTATGGTAGCAGGCAGGCTAGATTGTGTGTTTGTGAACCACTGCTGCAGGGTGTCGGCTGGGCCTGTCACCGTGCAGCAGTGACGTCACATATTGTTTCTGTATTACTGTTTTGCTAACATAGTTTGTAAGTATATTGTTACTAACACTATGACTCTTGATACTTGAATAAAATGATTACTTTTATTATTTTAAATGTATTTGACATATCTCGGGACCCTGGAGTCTCAGACCTTTGGAAGTCGTACGAGGGGCTGGAGCCAACTCGCTAAGGCCCCTTAGACAATTTTAAGTGTTGAAGCACCAACCGACGATTATCCCTGTATGCACTATGCAAATCCACCCAAGGATAAACCCCGGTTGGTGCAGGACTATTGCAGAACATGGAAACAAAACATAATAGGCTATGGGTTTTGGTGGCTTTAGTGGATTGGTAACCTAAAACTATGGAAGGTGTCTGATCAATGTTATGTAATTGACATGCACACTCAATAATGGGCCCCTGGAAACTGTCACTAGCACGTACTGACAAGGGGCAACATGCCCTGAGGTACTTGAGTAGTGGAGAGGTATTCCGCGGCTTTCAGAACTATCCCAGAGCCCGGGAGATGGCCAAGATCCCTACGAGCACTTACTGGAATACTTCCTTCCTCCGAGCACGTTTACTCTTGCGAATCTCCGCTCAAGCCGGCCAATAGAGGCAAGAATGAGGTGGGAGCTCTGTTCCTCGTCAGTGTTCATTCCAGCCAGCCAATAAAGGCAACCCAGAGATAAGGAACAAGACTTCTCCCAGGAGATAGGATCCGTGGGGTCGCTACTGGGCAACAAGACGCCACATGCTGCCCTGCGGGTTTCTGTATCTCTCTTGGTTTGGCACCTTACCCTAGACCTGTTCCGGCAAAGTAAACTCTACCGGCACAGACCCAGAGTTTGGAGCGCGCAAGCCCCACCACAACGTCAACGTAGTGAGGTGGGGTTATTATTATTATTATAAACTATATGTGTACTAAATTTCATCCAAATCCGTTCAGCCGTTTTTGAGTGATTGACTAAAAAGGATCCAAACATACAAACTTTCACATTTATAATATTAGTAGGATAACATTAATGAACCCACCAAACACGTGTTTAAATCAATAAAAAATACATACTGTAATATGAATCAGCCTATCACGTCGTTTGATGGATTACATTCTTTTATTGGATAGTATTATAAGAAAAAAAACAACCATAAAGTTATGAGATAAATTGATATATTGGACACACTTTGCCAACGTTTTTAATATCATTTTGCAAAGAAAATTATTTTCACATGGTGATGGATAGCTTTTATTAGTATTAGTAATTTGTTTGACAAACAATATTGGATTTCCAAACATGCTTCATTGCCAAAATATTAGGAATAATGAGAGAATTTGACAGGTAGCTGAGTTCGTGACGAGAAATATTGTTGTTATAGACTTTTGCGTATCAACTTTTGGTTGAAACTTTTAAATTCAAGAAGAATGTATTATTAAACGATTTTCAGTAGTCGTAATTGTATTACCGGAAATATAAATATTAATTAAACACATAATCACACTAATTAAACTAGCTATAACTGAAACAATAAATGATACGTGGGTTTTACATCATGAATGAAAGTGATAAATGTAATCGCATTACACACGTAATTTATTACTTTCAAGATAAGGCAATCTTTACGACAGCACCTAACGAATATGCTAATTGCCATAAATTTTCAGCATCTTAATGAATTTCTTCTACCTTCCTCAAACTAGGGAACTTGTTACTGAAAATATATCCTTAATTACTTTAAGAATATTGTCATACTCACCAATATTCAAAACTAAAGCTACAAACACACACATAAAACACACACTAGTTCACAATGATCACTTATAATAAAAAAGATCAAATCCTCGATTTATTTAAACATTTAAACCACTATAATAAGATTATTAGTTTCAGTTTACAGATTAGTTGTAAAGTTTCAACTCAAAAACTTCACTGGAGAACTTTAGTAAATTAGGTAGGGTGATTTCAAAGCGATTTTTTTTTTAATCGTAGTTTTAAGAATTGGCTACGAGAATCTGGGACGTGCTACGGCGTAGCTCGTAGCGGCTTGAGCGCGCGTGGAGCGTGAGGTCTGACGGGCATGCGGAACGCGACTGCCTTGCAGCTACGACTCTACGAGCGACGCTTGCCTGAAAACACCTCTATACTATACTATGATACAGTCAATGTGACGGGCGTCTGTAAACACAACCGAGCGTGCCGACTTATCACAACAATCACTGATACCTATCACATAGGACTGCATAATAGCTGTGCCTTTTGTTACCGCCGCAATCAGACTTCAAACTTATTTCTGTAAATGTACGATGACAACAATGTTATTAGTCAAGTCAAAATATAAATGTTTGTACTTGTTTAATGTTATGTTATATTTTATGTAGATACTAACAAACATCAAGAACCTCGCTGTGCAATGTATCTGTAATAAGTTTGAACTGAGATTGATGAATAAACAAGCTGTTGTAGAAACAAATGAACTGTGAAGAGTTTAAGGACATTTATTAAATAAATAAAATAAAATAAATAAAAATTCTTTATTGTCGCCAGTTAATACAATCATCTTAGAGTAATCTAACATATGCATCGTTAATGTATTATCCAAGGAGTACTGCTACTGATTCCCAAACTAAGCTAGAGCTTGTATTTTGGGAAACAGTGTTCAGCCGCAGGAAGTATCACATATTAAGAAACGAATACATTGGTTTGAATGACGCTGCAGTAGACTTACAATGATCTTAGTATAAATTCCGGTTGTTCTTATTGTGTATTCAAATTGTTATTATTTATGTTTATAAGTTTAACAGATATGTGTGATCTGTGTGTATGTGTGTGCGTGTATGTGTATGGTGTGAGTGAATTAAAGAATTTATTAATTAAACTTGGGGCATTTTTTTATATGTCAGATGCCTCTACCCGAGTCATGTATCAAATGCGTTGCCTACCATTCGAAGTACCCTGTCTGGATGCACCTTTAGAAGAATCTTCACGGGGCACATCCGGGTAGTCAGATGCCGCTGCAAATCTTGCTGAATGGATAATCTCTCTCTCCTTCTCCGGTAGGAGGTATAGCGGAGGTTTAGCTCGTGCCGACTCAAGAAGATTGTTTTTTTGTTTATAAACAGTATTATGCCTAAGTGGCACAACCTGTGCAGCAATTTTCATCGTAGAATCAAGGTGGTCCTGGAGGTCTACTCTCTAAGAACAAAATCCGTAGTTTCAGCCGATGTTACGGGCGTTTCCTACGGACATAAGATTAGTTTGGGCCCGAACTAAGAATGAATGAAAACACGATTTCACAGTTGTGAAATTGCGATGTGATTTTACCCGTCCGAAAAGGTTAATTACTCGGGAGTGGGGTTCAATCCGAAGTTTCAAACTACTTTCGCGCGGGCCCGTATCTTCGTTGACGGAGTCAGAGAGTAGGCTCCTAGCACACATCATAATTTATCCAAGTATGACGCAGAACGCTTTACGTAACGTACAAACGTTTGCAAAAATATGGCCTTGGTCAAGGCCGGTACAAACGCAAATCATTCAATATTATGGACTTGTCTATGTTTAACCAATGGTTCGCCTTTGTTTTGGCAGGGCACGGGTACCTACTTATAAGTCTTCATAAGTACATGACTGTGTTGGTACAAAATATGGAGTGATAATATTTTAGAAGTGTTTTCATGCGAGGACTTTATTAGGTTTTCTGTAAAAACGTGTTTTTAAATAATAGTATAATGTAAGAAATATATATTAAATACTGACTAGGACACGACTAGTTAGGGTTCCGTAGTCAACAAAGAACCCTTATAGTTTCGCCATGTCCGTCTGTCTATATGTCTGTCCCAGACTTAGCTCTCTCAGTCCAGTCTCAGTCGTAGTACTAGAAAGCTGTAATTTGGCATGGGGTATTCATATTAATTACGCCAACAAAGTGGGAAAATACAATCTTGAAATATATCCTTCACTACTAGAGACATTACAACACTTTCATTAATGTTTCATTTTTATTTTATTTCTTTTTCTTTTATTTTTTCTGTTTCTCTTTGAATAGCCCTAATGGATTTTTGTGTATAATGTGTGTCCTATTTTCTATATGCTCATCACTCTGAAGGGACACTGGCTTCTAAGATACAGGTACATAAACCTAGTTTAGAAGTCAGGGTTTTTCTGGAACACTAGCTTCAGCCATTTTTTTCTTAGATCTAAATAATGTAAAGTTTTGGAGAAATAAAAATATTTTTTTTTAATTACCTAGGCCCACGGCTGTAAGCAGGTTAGACCATTGTGTGGTATCTTCGTCAGCCTGGCAGACAGTTGCTAGTTCAGGTATTGATAAAGATGTTTATGTGTTTGATCACTTATCTATATTTATTATATCGCACATCCTCTAAAAACTGTCGTTACACAAAAAAAATAAGAACACAGATAAAAACCCAGTCGAATTACATTTTTCATATTCCATCAATAAAAAAAACCGCCGTAATTGTAGTGTGAAAAAAAGCTTCTAGATGGAGCTAGAGTCAGTTTTTTACGGAGCGAGAACGCGCGTTCTCTCCTCAACAACAGTGACGTATCAGAGCTTGTGTCGTGTGAACGTGTGAAAGTGCTGTAACCTTTTGACCGCCACAGTCATGTAGGTATAGATGACAGCGCAAAATGTGCCCAGCACGCCACGGTCACGACTACATGACAGATTTCAAGGAATAATTCGCAGCTTGGCGCTGAGGGCACGTCTTTGCTTTTTTGACGTGGTGGTCAATAGGTTAAAATATCGTCATAAACTGTCTTGTGACAGTATTTTAGGTAAGTTTCTTCACATTACTTGCTAATTTAGGAGTGAATACTGTAGCATTACAATATGATACTGTTTTTTCGATCCTTATTTGAAAAGATGATATTTTTTAATTGTAATAAAGTGTCATATCATAGGTTATAATACTATTTCACTCAACAGTGGTTTATATTGACGTCTTAATCTGGAATGAAAAAAATTGTAATCTGTGTTGTGCCACTTTTTCGTATTATTTTTGCTTAATTTTGCTAACGAAATGTTTACAAAAATAGGCTTTTTTTTTTTTTTTTAGGGTGGGATATCATCAAATAACTTCTCCCGCTCTGGGCGGAGCGGGAGGGTGTGTCAGACTCTTACTGACTAAAATCCACCCGTATTCCTTCCTGTTGCCTGTGTTGCGGGGGCCTCGGTGACCCATAAGTACCTTCCCGCGACCCCGGCAGGCATCGGCCCTAGTGGACCCCTACTTTTGTGCTGACGACATCTCTTTGAGGCGCGCGTGGAATACGACGCGCCGTCGACCCGGGCCTGGTCCTTACCGGACGGTGAGCTACCCATTGCTCACCGTCCGCAAGCCCGCGCCTACGGTGGCCGGAAATCCGCCCGGGATTCCCGACGCCCTGGGCGTCTCCTGCGGCGGCTAGGGGCGAGAGGGCGCGAAACTTGCCTTTCCCTCAACCGTCCCGCCTCCTCCTTTGTGAGCATTACTGCTTCGCAGAAGGAGGTGACGGCTGCCCATGCCCTCTCGCTCCGTACCATGGCCTGAACCAGGGCCGGACGCGAGAGGTCTCTGCCGCCAATCGCCTCCACGAGGACACGGCGGTGCTCTGCCCAAGCCGGGCAGACCTCCACCGTATGCTCCACCGTGTCCTCCAGGCGATCCACACAGTGGTGACACCCGGACGTTTCCTCCCGCCTTATCCGACACAGGAACCTCCCGAAGCTGCCGTGTCCGGTGAGGACCTGCGTCACGCGGAAGGTGAGGACGCCGTGGCGCCTCTCCAGCCACTCCTCAAAGAGGGGACTTATCGCCGCAATCGTGGCGTGCCCAGCACTGGGTTGCAACAACCGTACTTTCCATGACGCCATGAGATCCCGCCGGAGCTCCGTCCGCTGTGCCGCGATTTCTCGCGGCAGCGGGCTTACGCCCCGGCGTTTCGCCTCCTCGCGCCACTCCCATACGTGCGCGAGGACTTTTGCCTCCAGATCCCATGGCGGCAATCCGGCAAGGAGGCTCGCTGCCTCACAGGAGACCGTGCGGTATCCTCGGACCATCCGGATGGCCATGACCCTTTGGGCCGCGCTCAACCGGCGGGCTGGCCGCAGCGCCAGAGAGCGCGCCCATACAGGTGCCCCGTAGAGGGCCATGGACCGCACGACCCCCGCGTAGAGCCTCCGGCAGGAGGCGTTTGGACCCCCTAGATTGGGCAGGAGCCGCTTCAATGCAGCGCCCGCCCGCTCCAGTTTGGGAGCCAAACGTCGGAAATGCTCCACGAAGTTCCACCGGCTGTCGAGGACGAGTCCCAGGTACTTCATCGTCGACTCGACGCCGATAGAAACCCCTCCTACCGTTATTTGGGACCCCAACGGTGGCGCGTTCCGAGGACCATGAAAACACATGGCCTCGGACTTGTGCAGGGCCACCTCGAGTCCCAATTGCCGGATCCTTTCGACGATTGTCGCAACCCCGCGTGCCGCTAATTCGGCCGCCGCCTGGTGCGACCTCCCCTGCGCCAGGACCAACGTGTCGTCAGCGTAGCACACTACGCTGACGCCGCTAGGGAGGTCGGCGCGCAGCACCCAGTCGTATCCGATGTCCCACAGATGCGGCCCCAGGACCGATCCCTGTGGGACACCGCACGACATCTCTTGCCGGTTCCACACTCCCTGGTGACCGGGGTAGATGACGGCCCTGTCCGTCAAGTAGGCCTCGACCACACGACAGAGGTAGGTCGGCATCCGGTGATACCGGAGTGCCTCCCTGATGCAACTCCAGGGCAGGGTATTGAAGGCATTGGCGATGTCTAGGGACACCGCCAAGACGACCCCACCCTGGGCAACAGCATTCCCCGTCGTCAGGGCTCGCACACGCATGATGGCGTCCACCGTAGAGCGCCCTCTGCGGAAACCAAACTGGCTCTCCGCCAAATCCGGCCCCACCCGCACCAGCTGGCCGACGAGGCGGTCTGCAATGACTTTTTAAAGAGCTTGCCCACCTCTTCGAGCAGCACGATGGGCCGATAAGCGGACGGAGAGTCCGCAGAGCGCCCTGCCTTCTTTATGAAGACCAGTTTTCCCGTCTTTCCCGCCCGAAATAGGCTGGAATAGCTAATTACTGTTTTTTACGTTTCTTTGATTTTAGGAGAATTTATCGACGGTGGTAGGTATAGCAGACTTACACGCAGACTACAAAGCAAAATATTTAGAGCAAGGAGTTACAGTAGCAAACTACGAAATGTACGCGAAAATCTTTAATTTAGAATTTAATTTAAGTTTTTTACTCCTAAAAAGCACCGCTGCGAGTTGTATGTCAGCTACGAAAATGCAATTGGATCAGAAAAAGAGCTATTACGTGAGAAGTACATGTTACATTTGGAAGAAAAGGATCTATCTAGAGTTGACAAAGAGAGTGATAAAACTAAAGCGTGTAGTGATTACATCATTGCGGTCTATGATCTTCAGGCTGTTCTTCAAACTCCAAAAGGAGATGTCTTCGTTTTTTATTACAAATCGAAACTGTCTGGTTCCTCTGATCACACCGATTGCTACCCTGGCACGAAGGGGAGGCCAATCGAGGGGCAGATGAAATTGGATCTTGTGTTCTGAGCTTTATCGACAAAATTAAGACAGATTACGCTGGTTCAGGCATTGAATTTATCTTTTACTCTGATAATTGCTGCGGGCAACAGAAAAACAAATTTCTATTTTCTGTGTATATATTCGCATTGATGAAACATTCTAAAATAAAATCTATAACACATAAATACCTTATCACTGGTCACACTCAAAACGAAAGAGACGCAGTACATTCCACTATAGAAAAGGCTATTAAAAAGAACCTCCGATCTGGTCCCATCTATGTTCCGAGCCAATATTTTATTTTTATTTTATTTGTTAGGGACAAAAAACAGTTACATGCTAAGCTTAACTAAAGATTCTTAAATTAGCACAATACTTAGTAATACATAATCTATTCCATATGTGTGTTACTACACATGTAACCCACACCATTGTCCACGAATTCACAAAAAAGAAGTTAAAAGAAAACAGATATACAGTGTGTGCATCATAAAAGAATGTTAAGAAAAAGAGAAGTCAAATAAATATATATATAGAAAGATTATTCTTAAGAATTTAGTAATTCGATTGCTCTCGCCTTGAAACAATGTTTGGTGAGAGCAAATATGTCGAGCTCCATAAAGTGAGTGTTGTATGCATCAACGAGATGACGAAGAGGCACGCGCACACCAGCATTAGTTCTGCACGAGTTTGTGTGGAATAGTCGAGGCACACGTACCCCACGAAGCATGACACATCTAGGTACTATATAACGTAGACTATTAGATAAAGGAATGCAATCGAATCTATTATTACATATACCATGTAGCATCATTACACCCAGAAGTAATCGTCTCGATTCCAAGCTAAGGACATTATAACATATTAGTAATTGTTCATAGGAGACTTTAGGGCGATGACATTTATAATTCATAGTACGTAGATACTTTTTCTGAACAATTTCTAGTCTATCCTTGTACTTATCATATAGAGGGTCCCAAATTTGAACAGCGTATTCTAATTGCGGTCGAATCAGGCATTTATATAACATTAAGAATGTAGAGGGTCGTACAAAGTCACTTGAAAATCTCATCACCAGTCCATACATCTGAAAGGCTTTTTTAACAATATTGTCAATATGAGCATCAAAATGTAGACGAGAGTCAAGAGTAACACCCAAATCGCGGACAGATTGAACTTCATTAAGATTGATATTATTTATTGAGTAATTAAAATTGATTCGATTTATATTTTTGGTAAAAGAAATTGTGAAACATTTTGGAAGACTAAGAAAGAGTTTATTTTTAAGGCAGTACTCATATGTATATGTTCAAATAATAAGGAACGCCAAAAAGAAAGGCAACCCGTTCTGGGTAAACGAAATGAGCTTTAGAGCCTTTTATTTAATGAAAAGTCTATCGGAAACCATTGGTTTCAATTCTAAAAAAATTAAAACTACTGAAATAAAAGTTTTAAAATTGATTCAGAGCGAATTTAAGAAAATATTCTTCAAATATTCATAAAAAGATATCGATTTTAAAGAAGCGGAAATCACAAGAAAACAATTAGTCTCCCAAAATGTCTCGCTAAAAAAAGCTTATAGAAGCAAACCCAAAATAAAAGAAAATTAAAAAAGAGACCTCTTAAGTTTGGTACAGAGTAATCATATACCGAGTTTCTATGCCAACTTTTACACAAATTTGTAATAATTTTTAAATTTTAAAATAATAATTCAAGATGCCTAATTAAGTGTGTGTGTGTTTGAATTGTGATTGTGTGTGTGTTGAATGACTGTGATTCTAAGTATATTTTTTAACTTTGCCCTAAAGACTGATTATAATATTGTGAATGTTCCTAAAGTAGCTTCAAAAATTAGATTTAATAATAAGAAAGATATATAAATAAATAATATTTTTGGGTTACAATGTGTTTCATTTCATAAATCATGTTCAAATATAATGTAAAAAGTGTCACATTTTGGGTATTTTTTTAAATTAAAAAAATCCGTTCCATTCATAAATATATTTTTACATTCTGTAAATAGATTGTTAAATCTTCTGTTGATTAAAATAATAAAAAGCTTAAAATCTGTATCCTGAAAGTCACATTAACATTAGTTTATTGGAAAATAATTAAAATCGGCTTTTTCTCAAAACTTGTTTTAGGCGTGTTACGACAGTTTTTTAGAGGATGTGCGATATGTAACTTAGATGTAGTTAGATCAAAGTTGACGACCGGGGCACACCCCGCACTGCTGTTATTTGATGTCTTTTGTGAGGCAGCGAGGGGATCTAATGAAGTACACCAGTGACCTAAACGGGACTACTACTTCATTAGATTATGTGGATAGAACAAACATGTCGAGACGCTCACCGAGAGGTCAGGCTTATATTCCAAGCCTGGGTTTTGGCTGATTGACCAACCTCTGGGACTGTTTACGATCAAATGTACGAGACGCGTAAAATTTTCAAAAGCCGGCTAAAGTACTGTCAAAATAGGCAAGATCAAATTAAAATGGACGTATTAGCAGAACAACGAGCTGCAAATAATTTCTGTGCATTTTGGAAGTCACAGGTAAGTTGGGGCTAAGCCTGGTCGCACGGCGGATGTGGGACCCCTACTGAGCATGGGGACATTACTAATTTATTTCGAGACTATTTCAATGTAAGGTCTTTACTTGGGCCCTCAGTGTCGGGAATCGGTTTTATGTCTCATGTCCGGGGATGGAGCTGGTACTACGCTTCACCTCGAAGCAAGTAAGGTAGGTGATAAATAGTATGAGTATAGGGAAAACCCCTAGAAATGATAGGCTCAGCATAGAACATTTAAAATATGCAGGCATGCATATGCCGAGGGTCCTGTCCCTGTTCTATAAGACGTGTCTCAGCCAGTCATATTACGCGGGTGACTTAATCAAGACCATTGTAGTTTCATTGGATTTTGTCCTGATCTATCAACCGAGAGTGCTATCCTAAGTATCAAGTACTACACTGACCGTACACGCGGGGGAACGTTTGCTTCCTTGATCTCTCCAAGGCTTTCGATCTCATTTCTTACGACGTGCTTTGGAGTACATTGAGGAGTAGGAGTATATCGGAGGAACTGCTCAGCTTATTGCAGTTGTAGTGTCGTAGCCAGACAAACCGTGTTAGATGGTCTAATGCGCTCTCGGAATCATAAAGGTTGGAGTGCGGGGTGAGGCAGGGTGGCTTTTCGTCTCGCGGGCTCTTCAATCTATATGTTAATGACCTCATTGCCGAGCTTAGCAGCATGCGTGTCTGATGCAGGGTAAATGGTGTTGGTTACAACAACATCAGTTATGCGGATGCCATGGTGCTGCTGGACCCATTGCCGGGAGCGATCGCGAAGTTGCTAAATGTATGTGAGACCTACGCTCCTGCACATGAATTGGTCTATAATGCCAAAAAATAAGTAGTGTCACAAAGTTCAAATATACTGGGCATTTTCTTACCGACGACCCCAGTGACCATGGTGACATGGTGCGTAGGGCTCTTGTGGTCAGAGGTAATGTGTTGACATGAAGATTTTCTGGGTGTGCTCGCCAAGTAAATATTACGCTTTTGTCAAAGTTTTTACAGTGGTAATCTTTGGGTTAACTACTCGAAAAGGTCGCTGGATGTTCTACGCGTCCAATACAACAATGTTTTTAGGATGCTTTTGCGTCTGCCCCGTTACTGCAGTGCCACAGAAATGTTCGCGGAAACCCATCCCAGAGGATTTCAATCCATCATCCGCAAAAAAACGGCCCCTCTCCTGAGCAGAATAAGAGGCAGTCACAACAGCATCCTGGCGGCAGATACTTCCTCCGCCAATTTGTGAGAAGTCTTAAAAAGTATAAATAAAGAGAATACATTTATATAGCACAGACTAAAAGGCACACAATATAATATTCAGCAGATAAAAAAAAATATAAAATCAAATAAAAAGTGTACAAGTACGATGTAAGAAATTTGCAGAAAAGTGTGCCTCACAGCTGCGCCAAAAAGATCCAGTTCAGCGAAAATTGCCAGAAAACTAGTGCCTGACGCTGGTTTTCAATGGGACCTGAAGTGTGAGGTGACGGATGTAAAGTTTTATAATGCAACGTGTGTATGCGTACTTAAATAAAACAAACTGGTGTCAGATAAAAATAATAACGAATACGTACATAAATGGTGTGATTTAAAAAAAAACAAAATTATAAATAAATGTGACGGACGCGTGATAGACCTTTGTTAAAATGTAAATAAAGAAATCCTTCGAAACGAGTCAGAACAAACCTTTTTTAAACGATGCCACACTTCACGTTCCAACACATTGTCATAATTTATTAATCCATGCACTTCATCGCACAATACGCTGCAAGCAGTCGACTTGCTAGTTTCCATTTCTCTTGTCTAGTTGATGAGTGGTCTTCTCATTAATTCATCTTTAGTTTAAGTTACTAACAATAGTGTTTTACACATAATCAGCCTATAGTGTTCCCACTGCTGGGAAACAGGCCTCCTCTCAGTGCGGGTTGGTACATATCACATGTCTTCGAAATTTTAGTTCTAGGACATGCCGGTTTCTTCACGATGTTTTCCTTCACCGTTTTGAGAGCAGTGGTGATTAAATAATTTACACTAAGAAAAGTGCCTGTCTCGAGTCTAACCTACAACTCGTAAGTCGCGGCCGTTACCACTGGGCCACCACTGCTCTCATAGTGTTTTAACTAACTAAAAATTAATGAATCAATTTTTTTAAATAACTGTTAATTTTTTTTTAATAATACGTAAAAGCAAAAGCATTTTGGAATAAGGAGGAAAAACTTCACTTGGTCGCAGCGTACGGTGACGTCGTTTTGAACCGTACGTATACTATTACGTAAATAATAACTTTAGAGACTACTGTCCACAATCTTTTTTTTTTATAGTATGAACCATTTTCGCTGCTTTTTTGGAACATTTGTAACTCTGGAGCGTTAAGTCACGTTGTCATTTAATTATTATTGGCGCGTTACAGGGCTACAAGAGTTGCTGAACGTCACCGAAGAAAATAAAGGGTCACTAGTCAGAGACTAGACCGCTTTCTGCAAAATACTGCGAGAAGGCAGCCTCAAATTAGGGCTCGCCAGCTAGTAGGAATCAGCATCAGTAATCAAACCGCCAAGAGAAGATTGCGAAAAGACAATCTCCACGCTCGCAGACCACTTAGAGTTCCAGCTCTCTGACGTAGAAATCGATGGCGTCGATTATTGTGGGCTAACGCACATTTGCATTAGACCGACACTCAGTAGGGTCGTGTTCTTTTTTCTGATGAGTCGCAATTTGGATTTCTTCCCGATTTAAGAAGAGTACCTACGTATTTGGCGAGTTCCTGATTTGCCAGGCAACTCCAGAATCCTCAGAAAGTTCATCCATACCAGGGCGGAGCCCGGAGGACACGGTGGAGCATACGGTGGAGGTCTGCCCGGCTTGGGCAGAGCACCGCCGCACTGTGGAAAATAATGGTCTGTTTCTGATTAAAAATCAATAACTTCTTTATTTCTGAATATTATGTTCTAAAATTTTGCACAAATATAGAATAGTGTATATGGCTTCAAATAGAATGTAATTTATTATGATTAAATTTAAAATAATAAATTAAAAAATAAAACTAATTCAAAATTATAAAAAATCTCCAATGTTTATTTCTTAACAATGAATACTATTATTTTAATGTTTACAAAAACCAAATATCATATAATACATCAAAATAAAAATCAAATAAAATAAAAAAAGCATTTTTTTAAAGATTAAAATCGAACACAGATTAATTAATTAATTGTACTGTTTACTAAATGTTATGTTATTTATACTTGATGAACTTCGGGATCTAAAATTAATTCGTTCACTTTCAAAAGATCTAAGGTGTCTTCATCAAGTTCCTTCACGTTTTTAGTATACGGTTTTCTAATGCTGGTAATGTAAGGATCTGAAGTATAAAGTAGAGTATGAAATACATCTTCGTTTGTAGCGGATCTTGAGCATTTTCTAGCATGATGAAGACGAAATTTTTTATAATCCTTATTGCGAGATTCTTGTGCATCTTCCGAAAGTTGACCAATAGGGAGTACTGCAAAATGCTTTATGACACTTTCTCCATGAATCAAAATTTTGTGAACTGAAGATGGCATGTAATACCATTCATAATTGCTCACATAGATCCTAGCAGTCTCCATAACATAACTGCCAAATTTTTCAGCATTTATCATTACACCCGATGAAAGAGCTTACAGAATTATGTAAAGTCGTTTAATCAAATTTATATCCACTCCTGTAATTTCAGCAGAGCAGCTTGCATTGTGAAAAAATCTTCTGGCAGTATTACCGTCATTAGAATTACCACTTACTTGTCTTGGTTTGTCGATGATCAATCCTAGCTCTTCACGGAAACGCCTTTGTACCAGGGTTTTCTTCTCTTGCTTTAGTCGTTTCTTTTCTTCACTTGTGGCTGACCATGTTTGGAAAGACAGATTATAGGAAATATGTAAAATCATTTCCATACAACGAATCCAGGCGTGCAAAGTAGACAGTCCGTATTGATAAGAATCTTCATTTTCAGGCCTAGCTGTCACTTTTGTCAAATCGTTCATTTGGCGTGGAGTAGCTCCACATATTGTACATGTGGAACCCGAAGGCGTATCTGTTAATACCTGAGCTACTTTACCATCTATCATTGTAAGGAAGAGATCATGCTTCACTTGCACTCCCTCACCTTCTTTGTTAATTAATGATGGACTCAAGGAATTTATTTGACCCTTTATTTCATCCACAACGGCTTTAGTTTTCTCGGGAGTTTCGTTACAAAATTCTATTAATATAGGCCGGCAAAAACAAACAGATGAAGGTACCGGATTTTGCCAGACAACATCACCTGTTAGCTCGTTAATTAACTTAATAGGCACCAAAGAAGTGATAAATAAATTCGAATCAGAAATAAGTTCAGACTCTTCTGGCAGTTTCTGTTTGTACTGGCTTTGACCGGATGAGCCATCACAGCCCCATTTACTATACAGAAGTAAGTTATTCAATCCATTCCTATAGACTGAATCTATTGTCAATATTCTAGCTGCAAGATTTATTAGATCACAATCTAATAAATCTTGAAGTCTTACTATTTTTGCACTTGTGTCTGTAATTTCTATGGCTGAAGACGGTGGATAGCAAGTAGTTTTAACTTCTTGCACTTTGTAATATGGCGGAAGCACAAAATATTTTCGTTCGTTCGTTAAATTTCTCAAGTACAAATATTGTGCTTTCGTTAAATCTGATCAATAAATACGCTCAATGCTTCTTCATCCGTTAACATTTTGGTCTGCCTTGCGTCTTCTATGAGACTCGAAAATAAGGTCTTATTTTCACTGTCAGCAAACCTTAATGTTTCCACAAGTTTAGCTTCTGTTCCTTCTCCTATCGAACGTAACCCTTGAAGATATGCATTATAGACGTGTTCAAATTCGAGGGCTCCGGAGGTGACCGAGGGAGAAATGAGAGCGGCGGTACGCAGGCTTAATGCCAAAAATACCGCCCCAGGACCCGACGGCTTACCTGGGAAGGCCTGGGTCCTGGCCTTGGAGGCTCTCGGGCCTCGACTTAGGGGGCTCCTAAGCGCATGCATGGAGAGGGGCCAGTTCCCGCTTCGCTGGAAGACGGGGAAACTGGTCCTCATAAAGAAGGCAGGGCGCCCTGCGGACTCTCCGTCCGCTTATCAGCCCATCGTGCTGCTCGACGAGGTGGGCAAGCTCTTTGAAAGAGTCATTGCAGACCGCCTCGTCGGCCAGCTGGTGCGGGTGGGGCCGGATTTGGCGGAGAGCCAGTTTGGTTTCCGCAGAGGGCGCTCTACGGTGGACGCCATCATGCGTGTGCGAGCCCTGACGACGGGGAATGCTGTTGCCCAGGGTGGGGTCGTCTTGGCGGTGTCTCTAGACATCGCCAATGCCTTCAATACCCTGCCCTGGAGTTGCATCAGGGAGGCACTCCGGTATCACCGGATGCCGACCTACCTCTGTCGTGTGGTCGAGGCCTATTTGACGGACAGGGCCGTCATCTACCCCGGTCACCAGGGAGTGTGGAACCGGCAAGCAGGGCTTGTTAACGTTACCAAATAACAAAATAATAACCGTTAAGTAACGTTAATTTGAATGTGTTACCTTACTAACGTTACAAAAAAATTAACGTTACTTGTTAACATTACCAGTAATATAACGTTAATTAACAGTAACGTAAAATATGATAATAACGTTAATTTTACCGTTAATTTTGCTACGTTGCCATTCTGTAGGTTTACATTTTGTGCGCTCGCTTAGCATTGGATCTCTTTAGGTACAATGTTGCCGCTCCGCCGCCGCACTATGGGAAAATCGCGTATGTTTCGCATCAAAACTCCGTATCTCAGTCGTTTCAAAACTAAATGAGCTGTAATTTTGCAAATGTTTTCATGGATGTATAAAGTTTAATGTAAATAATTTCGATTTTGAAAATTCTGTTTATTGGTTACTTAAAAAAATACATGCATTCTATAAATATAAAAAAAAAAATGTCTTTTGTTTAATTTACTTAAAATTTACGAGTAATAATTGCAGCAAACGAGAAAAATAAAGTACAAAATTCAGGAAGCCCCTACAGATTTTCGTTGATAGGCAAGAAGGGCCGTGGCTTCATCTAAAAGTCATTTTGATATTGTTTCTGAGGTATTTCTCAAACTTGATATATATGGATCAGAAGTGTACAATAAGGTATGGAACACGTCTTCATTTGTAGCCGCTTTTGAACACTTTCTAGAATGGTGAAGTCTAAACTTTTTGTAATCCTTATTTTGGGATTCTTGCGCGTCTTCGGACAATTTTATTGTCCGATAGGTAAAATAACATAGTACTCAATGATTTTTTCTCCGTGAATAAGTATTTTATGCACGTAGTAAGGCATATAATACCAATTATAAATATCTACGTACAGTTGGGCTGTAGGTACTACATGCGTATTCACCGAACTTTTTTGAATTAATAGCAATTCCAGATGACATACATTATTATGTACATTCGTTTTATAAGTTCTACGTCTACACCTGTAATGCCTGCAGAGCAAGAGTAATTCTGAAAGAATCTCCGAGCTGTGTTTCCGTCATTGCTATTTACAGTGCCTTGTCAAGGTTTATCGACATGTAGTCCCATTTCCTCCCTAAACCGCTTTTGTGCCAATTTTTTCTTTTCATCTTTGTTTTTTTTTATTTTCAGGCACCTGACCACTTTTCAAAAGACAAGTTATAAAAAATGTGTCTCCATACTCCTAATCCAAGCATGCAGTGTCGACAGTCCGTATTGAAATGAACTTTAGTTCACATCTCGTGTCCTAACTGCCTCTAAGTTATTATTTTGCCGAGGAGTAGCACTACGAACTGTACAAGAAGCGCTCGAACGAGTTTCAGTTTAAACTTGTGCCACTTTACCATCAATCATGGTTAAAAATAGGTCATGAGTAATTTCGATTACCTCGCCATTCTTATTTATCAGGGATGGAGACAGATTTTGTTTTTAGTTGTTGATATCAGCCACAACAGACGCGGTTTTTTCAGGAGTTTCTTTGGCAAATTCTAACAATATAGGTCTGCAATATCTTACAGATGAGCAAGTTTCATTTTTCCAAACAACAGTATTAGTTGTCTCATCTATGAGTCTAATGGGTACAAGTGAAGCAATAAAAAGGTTTGCATCTGATGTAAAATCGCTTTCTTCGGGCAAAACTTGCTTGTACTCACTCTTCCCGGATGACCCGTCACAACCCCATTTACAGAATAGTTTCAACTTTCTTAAACCGTTTTTGTAAACTGAACCAATTAGTAATTTACGTGCCACAGTATGATTCAACAAGTCCTGCAGATTGACTTTTGCACTTATGTTAGTAATGGTTATGCTTGAATCTGGTGGGTAACAATTCTTCTTCGCTTCAACTAAAGTTGGATAAGAAGGAAACACTGATCAGTTTTTGTCCGCCAAACAAAGTCGAAGTTTACTATACTGTTCTTTGTCAATAAATGTCCGTAGTGCTTCTTCCTTTGAAAAAGGTGTAACGTCTTCAGAGTTCTCCGTTACGTATTAAACAAAAAAAAATCTTATCATTTTTTGATGCAGTTCGTATAATATTAACGATTGCGGCCTCCTCCGTCTCATCCATAACCCTTAACTCCTGAGCATATGCATTGAGAACACAGTCCGATCCGTACTCTTATATTAATTCCATGTTTTTTAGTTCTTTTGTTTTTTTTCTGAAGATGCTTCGTATTGTTTCGAGGGTCTGCCGCCACTACTTCCAGGCATATTGGGGTCATTAACCGTGACTCGACACTCTAGTGGAACACGAAATTGACCAACTAACCAGCTGACTTTCTTACTTTCAAAGCGGTCTTTTATCCGAGATACATTTCTCCAGCGTTCGTTACATTTAGATACCAAGTTTCTTTGACTGTAGACACACAGTAGCTATATCCTCTGGTGACAATTTTAAATTTTCTTGGAAGTAGTCTTCTATATTATGCCCATTTATCAACAAATTGCACAACTCACGTTTACTACAAACAAATTCAACCCATTTTTCAAATCAGTCAACTTTGCAATTAACTGCTTTTTAGGGCAACTGAATTTTGACCAATAACTGTGAATGTTTCAGGGCTCACCATCCTTTTATAGGCATATGAAATAGTGCTATGTGCACAAAGATAAGATACTAATAATTTGCACTCTTCCCATAACCAACCTGTTTTTATTTCGACCCTAATAGATAGTGCCCATATTTTATCAAGTGAGGTGGTCAAAACTGTACCAAAACCACAAAGAACTATTAATAATAATCATCACTGTAATTAACTTTTTATTAATTTGACCTTAATAGACATAGATAACAAATGATTTTATGAGAAATAAAAAGAAATTGAAAAAAAATATAATTTTTATCTCGCGATATGTTTTAGCACCGTGTCAGAAAAAGAGCAAGTATGAGCAATTTTTTTTTCTCCTAGCGTAAACTAATGTATAAAGATCTTAATACAATAAATATGTGTCTCGTTAAAAAAAATAACCTTCTAAACATACCATCTTAAACTATATTGGTTAATTTTATTTTATCAAAGTAATACAATATGTAACAAAAACCCTGTTGTTCCTTCTACCTACGTTTCAAAAATCGGTTTACTAAGCGATAAAGCAAGTCATTTATAAAAAACTGTTCAATAGAAAAAACAATAATAAATATTTAATTATTAATATTTGTAATGTTTAATTGATTTGTTACCTCTGCAATTCTGCATGAAGCGATGACGCGAAACCAGAAATAGATAGAACGGTCCCACCACACTCTTTGGTCGGTGCCGCCGCGCCGGTACAAACCGCCGCGCGCCGCCGCATATCTACCTATTTTTCTACACAAGTTCGTGACCTTGTCAGCTGTTGTTTTTCAGTATCACTTTAACGAATTAATTTTTGAAAGTCTTGGTTTACACTCTTTTTAAGCACAATTGATAATTGTTAAAACTACATTTAACACTTCACTACGTTAAAAAAAAAAAACAAATTCGCCGCGTCTGTCACATAAAACCTGATGTACCTATTTACATTTTAATGCCTTAATTTATTATGATATCTACTTGACGGCAACGGAGTTGCTGTTCGATATGACCACCTTGTACCTCTACACTTCTAGGCTCATAGTCGGAGGGAAGTAGTGATTGGACGCGACAATAGTGAAATGGGTGCTGGCCATCTTCTTTGAGTACTCTCCTAACGCGCATAAGGTTTACTCCGAGTTCGTGTCCCACTGAGCTTGTACTTCGCGTTGGATCGTGCTCAAGCAAGTCCAAGACTTCTGTCTCGAGTCTTCGGTCTGCCTGCGTCAGCTCGTTGTAGGTTTCGCCCGTGCACACTGCCGGTATTGTACGTACGTATGTGCAAACGTTGGAATACCATCGCCGACGGTAATGGTAGACTAGCAAAACGTTCTTGGTAGAGTCTGCGTGCTTCTGCATAATTGCAGTTACATTTCCGAAGACACATCAACATATTAAAATATTCTACGTTAGAATAAGATATGGTCAACGTTTACGTAAACAAAACACAAGTCACTCATTACGTAGGTCAACAATAACATCCATTCGGTAGTAACGTGCGCGGGAGACTAAGGTGATTCGCAGGGAGACGGGTGGTGGATTGGCGGTGTTGGTAGGCACGTGGTACCGACCCGGGGCACGTGCGCGGCGGCAGTTTTTGGCGGTATCTTTTGTCGCATTCAATGAAAGCCGCTGAGATCGTAGGCTATTTAGCGAAATAAAGATGTACTTTTAAACATTTTTTGGAATGTGTCGATTTTAATAGTTATTTGATTTTGACCTCTCGACTAGCCAATGCTTAATTTTTTTAAATTATAATTTCATCAATGTTCTGCTTACAGGTAAATGTATACGTTCCTAAAAGGAACAGCAGGGTTTTTGTTACATATTGTATATATAATATTAATTATGAAACGTTATGAGGAGATTATAAGCATTCCAAAAATGTATAATACTGGTACATTTATATCAAAAACTTTCGAGTTATGTGGCATTGAATTGCAGTAACGTATTGCGTCAAAATTACTTTATTGAACAAGATTTAGCTTTGATGCCTATTTATAATTATTTTGATTTAAAAAAAAATGCGAATAAAAAGCTTATTTATTAGATTATATTAAATTATTATTTTTATTCCATAACAACGACATTCACGTGAAACGGTTTTGAGGCGGCTTTGTATGGGGCTTTACCATAGTGCGGCGGCACGGTAGTCTGTTAAATCCTGCATGTGTAAGACGACTATTGTAATAAATATTAATTAGAGGGGCTTGTGGCTAAATAATAACAGCCGCACGGGTCAATCGATCAGATTAAGCTACGCTTGCCGCGGTTGGTCCGTGGATGGGTGACCATCTTTACATACCAAGACCCTTCCGTGCCTCGGAAAGCACGTTAAGCCGTTGGTCCCGGCTGTCATTCGTAAATCTTTGACAGTCGTTACGGGTCGTCAGAAGCCCGAAAGTTTGACAACCAGTCTTACCGATACCCCTTGTATTACCCAGTAACTGGGTTGTGGAAGTCAGATAGGCAGTCGCTCCATGTAAAATACTAGTATTCAGCTGCATCCGGTTAGACTGGAAGCCGACCCCAACGTAGTTGGGAAAAGGCTAGGCTGATGATGATGAATCAATAATTACCTTGACTATTGTCTTCACTCATAGATATTGAATAAATGATCAGTTATCACTGACTAAATCAGCTCACTATAATATCAGCACTTCTCACGCGTAAGAATCAGGCAAGGCAACGTTTTGATCGGCACGATATCAGCGCGGTGCGAGGGCGCGCGGTGGGCGGCTCACCACGCGCCTCAGGCCCCGCTACTTCCACCTTACCCGTTTAAAAATAACGATAAAAGTAACGTTAAGATAAAATTAACGTTAATAAAAATTAACGATAAAATGTAGCATAAATAACGTTAAATCTATTACCGTTATTTTAATATTAACGGTAACGCTGTCAAATGGAGATAACGTTATGAAAAATTTACCGGTATTTAAAGCCCTGCCGGCAAGAGATGTCGTGCGGTGTCCCACAGGGATCGGTCCTGGGGCCGCATCTGTGGGACATCGGATACGACTGGGTGCTGCGCGCCGACCTCCCTAGCGGCGTCAGCGTAGTGTGCTACGCTGACGACACGTTGGTCCTGGCGCAGGGGAGGTCGCACCAGGCGGCGGCCGAATTAGCGGCACGCGGGGTTGCGACAATCGTCGAAAGGATCCGGCAATTGGGACTCGAGGTGGCCCTACACAAGTCCGAGGCCATGTGTTTTCATGGTCCTCGGAACGCGCCACCGTTGGGGTCCCAAATAACGGTAGGAGGGGTTTCTATTGGCGTCGAGTCGACGATGAAGTACCTGGGACTCGTCCTCGACAGCCGGTGGAACTTCGTGGAGCATTTCCGACGTTTGGCTCCCAAACTGGAGCGGGCGGGCGCTGCAGTGAAGCGGCTCCTGCCCAATCTAGGGGGTCCAAACGCCTCCTGCCGGAGGCTCTACGCGGGGTTCGTGCGGTCCATGGCCCTCTACGGGGCTCCTGTATGGGCGCGCTCTCTGGCGCTGCGGCCAGCCCGCCGGTTGAGCGCGGCCCAAAGGGTCATGGCCATCCGGATGGTCCGGGGATACCGCACGGTCTCCTGTGAGGCAGCGAGCCTCCTTGCCGGATTGCCGCCATGGGATCTGGAGGCAAAAGCCCTCGCGCACGTATGGGAGTGGCGCGAGGAGGCGAAACGCCGGGGCGTAAGTCCGTTGCCGCGAGAAATCGCGGCTCAGCGGACGGAGCTCCGGCGGGATCTCATGGCGTCATGGAAAGTACGGTTGTCGCAACCCAGTGCTGGGCACGCCACGATTTCGGCGATAAGTCCCCTCTTTGAGGAGTGGCTGGAGAGGCGCCACGGCGTCCTCACCTTCCGCCTGACGCAGGTCCTCACCGGACACGGCAGCTTCGGGAGGTTCCTGTGTCGGATAAGGCGGGAGGAAACGTCCGGGTGTCACCACTGTGTGGATCGCCCGGAGGACACGGTGGAGCATACGGTGGAGGTCTGCCCGGCTTGGGCAGAGCACCGCCGTGTCCTCGTGGAGGCGATCGGCGGCAGAGACCTCTCGCGTCCGGCCCTGGTTCAGGCCATGGTACGGAGCGAGAGGGCATGGGCAGCCGTCACCTCCTTCTGCGAAGCAGTAATGCTCGCTAAGGAGGAGGCGGGACGGTTGAGGGAAAGGCAAGTTTCGCGCAACACAGGCAACAGGAAGGAATACGGGTGGGTTGTAGTCAGTAAGAGTCTGACACACCCTCCCGCTCCGCCCAGAGCGGGAGAAGTTATTTGATGATTTCCCACCCTCAAAAAAAAATATACTATAATATGGATAAGATACGCACGGTCTTCCACGTTTCCCAGAAGAAGTAGATGGTGTGGAGATGGTTGTAACGTCTTCAGAGTCCGGTAAAGTTATTGAATATTCTGATTCCAACCAATTACTGTTCTTCATTAAAAATGTATCCTTGTTCCGTGAAGCTTCGTTCCAGCGTTTATTAAAAGCGGGAATAATATGTCTTTGAAAATCACTGAGGATGAAACATAAGTTGTCTTCAGACACATGATATTTTTCTTGCAAAACTGTTGATAATGCTTCCAACGATTTTCCTCCTTCGATATACGAAAGTATTATTTCACGTTTAGAACACTTGAAAGTAGACATTTTGAAGAGTCAACAAATGTAATTACACTTCTGTTAATTCACCACTATTTTGTTATTTACAATGGAATGAAACCACTGTTTATATACTATTTGAAATATGAGGGTAGTGTGCATTTTGTTGATTAATATTTTCACACGCAACATGAGTGCAAAAAAGATAAATGCCCTAATATCAATGATAAATTACAAAACTTACCGCAAACTATTGATGTAAACAACAACATTTCAAACCGCAATAGATAGCGAGCGGTTTTCCGTTTTCTGACTCTTATCACATTTTTATTAATTACTCCGAAACCCGCAAATATCCGCAGCTGTTATTATTTGATTATGTTTATGGATAGTTAGGCTACAAATCAACATTAAATGTAAAGCAGGGGTAAACGTGGGTAACTGTCAAAAGTCTCGAACTTTAAAAAAACTTTTTTTTCACCATATTTTATTTTGCAATTATTTTAAGGTGAACCTTAACATAACATTAAATACATATTAGCTGTTTCATTTTCTTCAAAAGACGAGGTTTCCAGAAATATATAATACATTATACCTTTTCCTGTAACGTATAACAATAAAATCAATTTAAAAGTGATGAAGTGAACGGGCCTGACATGGACGTCCGTCAAAACTATAAAGTTTGTGGTGTTGTAAAAAAATCATTTAATTTAATATTTATAATTTTTTGATATTATAGTCTAGTTTGGTCCTTAAACTATTGAGTAAAATAAAAAAAGCATGCCAGTAGCGACATTGACAAAAACCATTTTTAATCAGCAGTTGTTCTACGATTTTCCATAGTGCGCTGTGTCCTCGTAGAGGCGATCGGCGGCAGAGATCTCTCGCGTCCGGCCCTGGTTCAGGCCATGGTACGGAGCGAGAGGGCATGGGCAGCCATCACCTCTTTCTGCGAAGCAGTAATGCTCGCGAAGGAGGAGGCGGGATGGTTAAGGGAAAGGCATGTTTCGCGCCCTCTCGCCCCTAGCCGCCGCAGGAGACGCCCTGGGCGTCGGGAATCCCGGGCGGATTTCCGGCCACCGTAGGCGCGGGCTTGCGGACGGTGAGCAATGGGTAGCTCACCGTCCGGTAAGGACCAGACCCGGATCGACGGCGCGTTGTATTCCACGCGCGCCTTAAAGAGATGTCGTCAGCACAAAGGTAGGGGTCCACTAGGGCCGATGCCTGCCGGGGTCGCGGGAAGGTACTTATGGGTCACCGAGGCCCCCGCAACACAGGCAACAGGAAGGAATACGGGTGGGTTTTAGTCAGTAAGAGTCTGACACACCCTCCCACTCCGCCCAGAGCGGGAGAAGTTATTTGATGATATCCCACCCAAAAAAAAAAAAATACCAGGGCGGAACGAATACGGTGTGAGTTGGAATTCGCCTGTGTGGAAGAACGGACCTCGTTTTGATAAGAGGCAATTTAAATCCAACAGATTATTAAAAATCTGCTAGGAATGTTTTTTTTTTTTATATTTAATGTTCTAAAAATCTGGTGGGTCGTTTTTTTTTATTTGCAAAAACTGATGTTTTGGTTTTTCATACCATTTTAGATTTTCATAATATATTTAGGTGTATTTTTTTCAATATCAACTCTTTTATTTAATCAAATATTAAAACCTGTATTAATTAATTATTTTGCTTCTATTGATATAATATACATGTTACATAAAAAGTGTAAAAATTAAAATCAAATGGCACAATAGTAAAAAAACCTCTTTTTTCATCCTATGTAGGTATAAACGTAAAGCAATTTATCACTTGCCTAAAGTGAACATGATAAAGTTAATACGGAAAACGCCGACGACGGTTCACCCACATGCATATATAAAATAACTCTCCACTATAACTACCTAATACAAAATATATGAGTCTGAGTCAGACATAATCAAATTACCTCGTACTTATTTCATCGAGCAGGAACCTACGTCCGAACCACATATATATTTTTTTTGTTAATGGTATCTCGCAGGTCAACCTAGGAGGTTGTCGTCTGCTCAATATATTAAGGCCTCAGGCAGCCAGGGCCGTCTGTCCACATCACATAACGATGCTTATATACGTCACAGTATCGCCAGACGATCACCAAACGATGCCACTTAATATGGCACTTGCTATTTTATATTTATGACTACGACGCGATGTCGGTACGTTCGTTATATATAAAACTAGCTTTTGTCCGCGGGTTCGCTCGCGTGGATATCGGAAAATGTACTACCGGGATTAAAAGGAAACGAAGCGATCGCATACCTCATAGCCGAGGAAAAGGTCATTGACTCCTAGCGCTGCCCCCGCCGCCGTAAACTATAAATATTATATATTTTAAAGTATTCATGTATCCGTTCGACTGTCAAGGAACCGCGACGCGTGATATGATGTCACGGCATATTTTAATCTAAATTAAATGCCCAATTTAAAGAAAAAAACATATTTTATTGGATAAGGATTAATATAACACCTACCGGTTAAAATAGCTTCGGAAATAACAATGAAAATTTTATCAAATTCTGAAAAGTAAAAATGGTTACTGTGGGTCATACTTAGAAGATAGATGGTAACGCGGATTTTTAGTTGGACTTTTTAAGTTGTACAATCCTAAACATAAATTTTATGTATCTCATACGGTTTACGCGACGCACGCCAGTAAAGCTCCCAGTCGGCATGATTTAATCCGACATCTTCAACATGAATCGTCATATTACAGCCAATTGTCACAAAACCTTAATGAATTATACATCTCAACCTTTCTCATAAAACACTCCGGCCAAAGATGAAAACCGTTTGAAAATCCGTTAAGCAGTTTTTGAGTTTATCACGTTCAGACAGACATACAGACGACGCGGTGTGGGGACTTTGTGTTATAATATGTAAGGATAAGGATAACATCACGACAGAGTTCCCCGAAAGACTCAGGCGGAGTTGTATAATAAGGTCACCGTTCGCCAGATATGTTTAAGTCCCATGTAAAAGAGCGAGCATATCGCCGTGCATCATCATCCATAGCCCGATTTCAACCACTGCCAAACCCCACGCTTCTGAGCCATGTCGCCATTAACTGGGACCACAAATCACATCACAGATCCAGACTCTGGGCTGTTACTAAGTAGTCTTGCGCATAAGAGTCCGCGACCGGGAGCGCTTGGTTTAGTTCGCAAACTAGTCGTTGTTTTAGTTCTTCAAGCCCCGACTCGTTCTTGAACCAGAGAGATAGAGGCCGATGGTGCGCTCGCTGTGTTACTACTCCTGCATGCGTTCTTATAGATCGTCAGCTCTCGTCTCGAACCAGAGAGAGGGCAGATCGTTTTTCGCTCGCTTTGCTACTGCTCCTGCATGCGTTCGTTTGTTTATTAAAATAGCTGTTTTACTGTTATTTTTTACTTTACAATTTACATTGTACTCGAAGTATTTGAATTTGTCATGTCTTTTTTTATTAACAAGTCCATAGTTCATAAAAAAATATTACTTATAAAATATCCTAAGCGTGTAAAAAGAAGCTTAACCTGTATATTGTGTAAATATTTGTGTAATTGGTGGAATAAATGTACCTATTCCTTATTCTAGTGAATAAAGAAACCCTTTTATAAATAATCGACTTTTATTTTTTTTAGACAGTGTAGTATTATGAACCAGAACAACTAAGTGAGCGATAGTAGCTAATCGTGGCATGAGAAACTCGGGCGCCGCGCTAGCTCCCGCGTCTTATCGAACGAACTAATGAACTCAGGAGCGAGGAATCTTGGAACTAGTTCGCGTAGTTCGTCGTTCTCGAGCTACACAAGACTACTACTTACAATATTCTGCATTGGGAATTTCTCATTCCCGATGCAGAATATGGTGCCGGACCATAGAACCCAGGACCTCGGCAGTCGCGTTGCAACTAACAATGACAATGAGGCAGTTAACATATCCATGTTTGTCACAGATATACAAGTGTGATCCAAAGTGTAATTCGTGTCAAATCAAATCAAATCAAATCAAATCACTTTATTTGTAGATCATAGGTGAAAAAAAAATACATATATGCAGATGTTAGTGCTCTTAAAATTATCGCTATGTCTTGCCGTCAGCGGCGTACAAATATTCTAATTTTAATTCTAAAATATTCTAATTACAATTACGAATTATTACTATGTCAATCTCTAATTAATTAATATGTCAATTTTCAATTACTAATTATTACTATGTAAATTTTCAATTACTAATTATTACCATGTCAATTTCTAATTATATTAATATGTCAATTTTCAATTACTGATTATTACATACTATGTCAATTTCTTAATATGTCAATTTTCAATTATAATATTATGTCAATGTCAATTAATTACAAATAAATGGATTAAAATAACAATAAAATAATGAAATGTCAAGAAATTAAAATACATCTTCTAAGAACTCATTGACTGTATAGTATGTTTTTGCGACTAATAAATTTAGAAGAGCATTTTTGAAATGCTGTATGCCGCCAACATCTTTTATTGTAATGGGTAGCTTATTGTACAATTTGGGACCCATTCCCAAAAAGCTTTTCGAATAGAGCTTAGTTCTGTGTGGAATAGCACATATATCATTGCGTCGCTTTGATCTGAGCGTTTGGAACAAATGCAAGTTCAATCTAACGAATACTGCTGTCTCGTATATGTACATACATGGCAAAGTCAATAGTTTATATTTATTAAATAATGGTTTACAACTGTCAGTCGTTTTCAGCTTAAACATACTACGTATACACTTCTTCTGGGCTTTGAGAGCAAGTTCTTTGTCAGTGGAGTTTCCCCAATACATTATTCCAAAGCGCAACAATGATGGAATATAAGCTTTGTATGCTATTAAAACTACAGCCTCGTTACATATTTTTGCAAGGTTATGAAGTGCATAGGAATACTGGTTTAGTTTTTTACATACGGTTTCTATATGACATTTCCAGTTTAGGTGACTATCCAAGTGAAGTCCCAGAAAACGGGCACTATCAGTTTCGAGTATTTTTTGATCGTTGTATTTTATATTTAAGTTTAGTTTTTTTGTCCTTTGTTGGAACATCATAATTTGTGTTTTTTCTAAGTTTATTTTAAGTTTATTGTTATTTAACCAATGTATAATGTTATGGATAGACTTATTTATTTCATTCTCATATGATTGAAGGTCACTACATGGTACAATGAGCGTACTATCATCGGCAAACAAGACGGTTTGGTAGTGGGTACATTTCGGCAGATCATTAATAAATATGAGAAAGAGCAAGGGCCCAAGGACACTGCCTTGGGGTACACCGCGGGTAGTATACCTAATGGACGACTTGTGAGCGACTTCTATCTTAGAGTTAGGACAAATTCTATTTAAAACCGTGATTTGTTTTCTTCCATACAGATAGCTTTTGATTAGGCTCAATATATTTCCTCGAACACCATAACGTTCTATTTTACCCAGCAGTATTGTGTGATCCACGTGATCAAATGCCTTGGACATATCCATGAGTACTGCGGCAATGGGATTTTTTTTGTCAACATTACTAATAATTTTCATAACCAAGTCATTGATTGCATTGTCAATATTTCTATTTTTCCGGAAACCATACTGTTCCTTTGCAAGTATATGATTTTTTTCAAAGAATGAGTTAAGAGAAGTATAAATTACTTTTTCAAAAATTTTTGATAATACTGGTATTAATGCTATTGGGCGGTAATTTGAAAGGTTTGTTTTATCACCTTTCTTATGAAGTGGTTTAATTATGGTCGTTTTTAGTATGCTTGGAAAGTGACCACACTCTATGCATAGGTTAATTATAAAGCTTAGCACGGGTGTAATTACATGCGCCACTAGTTTTAGAATCTTTGTTGAGATTTCATCAAATCCCGTGCTATTGGTATTTTTTAGCGAATTTATTGTATTGAAAATCTCCATAGCATCCGTCGGCGCCATAAAAAGGGTTTTTGGGTGGTGATTTATATGGGAAATTGCATTACCGTTATCAAATTTTGTTGCAGGATGTACCGAATCTATAAAATAATCATTGAAAGCCATAGCTATGTCTTTAGGATCGTTAATTTGTTTGTCACCAATAAGAATTTGCTTCACAGGTTCTGGCGGAAAGTTTAATTTACACCTATTAATTAATTTCCACGTAGCTTTGGTTTTATTTTCTGCACTATTAATAGTATGACTATTTTGAGACTTTTGCGTCAAATGTACTACTCTCTTTAATCGTTTCGAATATTGTTTAAGTAATTGTTTGTTTTCAATGTTTGGTGATCGCCTGTATAAATATAGCATCTCTCTTTTACGTTTGCAACAGTTTTTGATACCTTTAGATATCCATCGTGGAGTTTTCCGAGTGGAAATCTTTTTTTTCACGGTCGGGAAGCACAGTTCGTAAAGAAGTTTAAACATATCATAAAATGAATTAAAAGCTATTTCCGGATCTGTACCATTAAATACCTCAATAAAACTTAAATTGCTAATGGCTTCAATGAACTTAGATATATTCTCAGAGCTATAATCTCGACTTAATATATACCAGTGATCAATTGAACATGATTTTCTAACAGGACAACTAAACAGCTGGGCGGTGTGGTCCGAAAGGGCCAACTCTAAAATTTCGCCAGTACCACCTCTAACATTATGCATGATGTTGTCGATGCAGGTTCCACTCGATACACGTGTGGGCTTTTTTATACTCGGTTTAAGTTTGTAGCTCAGCAATAAATGTAGAAATTCAATGGATATTCTTGCTTTTTTCAGAATATCAATGTTAAAATCACCGCAGAGCAAAACCCTTTTTTCCAAATTTCTTCCGCAATAATTTAAAATACGCTCAATTCTTTCCAAGAAAATAGAAGTAGCATCTCGCGTGTATTTAGGAGGTCTATAAATGCAAATTATAATTCTTTCCAAGAAAATAGAAGTAGCATCTCGCGTGTATTTAGGAGGTCTATAAATGCAAATTATAATTAACTTGTGAACTACCAGTTCGATGGCACAGCACTCTATAAAACTGGGCACACTGAATTCCTTAATGTCTAAGATCTTGAACTCGTATCTATGTCTAATAAGTATACAGGTACCACCATTCCTGGTCTTTCGTGAAGAGTATGTTGCAATTTTATATTCAGGTATATATAAGTGCATAGTATCGTCATCTTTCATATTATGTTCCGTAATGCACATAACATCCACTGCTTTCCCTTCATATAAGAGTTTATTTATACTAAGGGTTAACAAGTCTGACTTTCCTATTAATCCATTAATATTTTGGTGTAATATATTTATTTGATTATACACGAAAAAAATCGTTGTCAGAAGAGCTTTCGGTTTGGGTGGACTGATCATTATATAACTTTTTATTACTTTTTGGTAATTGGTTTAGGATATCCGCAACAGCAGTATTTTCAAAATAATGACAAGAATCAAGACTATAGCAAGTTAATTCATTCACTTCTGCTTCTGAACCTAGATACGCAATATATTCCATTAAGTTTTTTAATATTTTAGCAATTGCTTTATTGTTTACTGTTGCAGTATATTTTCGGAACATTTCATATGTATATTCCACACAATAATTAGAATCAAAAAGATAAGCATACTCCCATAGTTCATTATCTAAATACATTAGCTGATTAAACATTTCAATACGTTTATTAAATATAGAAAAAATATTACTTAATTTAAAATTAGGGGAGCAGATGACAATATTAGTATTTATGACATTACTAAGCTCCTTTTTTATGAAGTCAATTAATAGTCTATAGTTTTTGGAGACTTCAAAATCTCTTTCACCTATATAAATGACACAATAATCGTCATGGGTAAAGTTTTCGAGTTTTTTATCCAAATTTGAGAACAGCTGTTTTATGCCACCATTTGGTATGATATAATGGCAGAACTTATAACCTTTGAACGTACTTTTTCCAATGTCTAACATCTTATTCACATTATTACTAGAAATCAAACTTATTTTTTTGTGATTTTTTTGACAGTTTTTAGATGAATTTTTGAGGAGACTGTTAGTAATGGTCGGTAGAGTTTGTATTTCCGGTATGTTATTAATATGTGGATGTGTGTCTTGAGGTTTCTGTGCATATTCCATTTGAGTATACTTGGTTGCTTTTTTGACTGATGTAGGTGTTCCCAGAGCAGCCGGTCAAGAGGTTAGAAGGACGAATAAACTGCCTTTTTACGATAGGTATTTACGGCCAGAACGTTGACCATACATAATTATACCCACACCAAACTCGCCTAATAAAATACTAAAACTCTATCATGATTATGGCGCGTACAGACTAGCGCGATATCGCGGGTAATACAGGCAGGAATATGCCTGTCGCGCCCGTGATATCGCCCAGTCTGCACGAGCCTTTAAATATACTGTTTGTCTATAGAATAATGTCTGTTTCATCAAGTAATTGGGTCGTGGAGGTCAGATGGCAGTCACTAAATGTAAAATATTGATACTCAACCGCTTTGTTTAGATTAGGCGACAACCCCAACCTAGTTGGGAAGACGGATAATGATCAAATAATAGACTTAATTTATAACGCTTGCAATACAAAAACCCTTTTCCTTCAGTCCACATTGTTAATTCCTTTTAACCCTTAAATGCATAATGTCTCAAAAAGACTTAACAATGCATTAACAGCTTCCAAATATGAATTTATGAGTAGGTACCAAAACATATTCTGAATGTAAATTGGCACTCGTTAAAATAACGAACTGGAATTAAAAATACATTGAAGCACAAATATTTGATAAAAACCTATTTGCAGGCATTCAAAGCATTTTCATTAACGACCGTATTAATTAACCTTTCAACAGACATAAGAATTTATTTGAATACGTACTTTACCCGCGGGATTTCTTTTCGTAATCTTAAGAATGAAGAAATATCGCAGTTTCTTTTAGTCCATCATTGGAAAATAAATGGAATGATATAGGTATAGCAAATCTATTAAGGAGATTGGGTTATTGTGTACTCAATAGGTACGCAAATTAAGTTATTGATGAGTTTTCTCACACCTTCTCTTGAAATATTGAGTCAAGGGATATTATTCCATTCAGTGCATTGCATGATTTGAAGTATGTCATAGTGTCACTATATTTCTTTAAGTATGTTTTTCTTTCTTTGTATATTGGCACCTTGTTTTATACATATTCCTGTAATTTGTTATCTACTAATTGTGCTATTGTGTGATCTGCTATGTCTTTTGTGTGCACTGAATAAATGTTTTATCTATCAATCCATTATCTTATAATATTTAAACTTGCTAGCAGCTAGTTGAAAGTACCAATTAGAAAATAGAACTCCTATGAAAATAGGCAGGCCAAATGTCACCCACCAATTTCGCCTTATACATCAAAGAACTATGTCGCAGTTGAGACAGCAGCAGCGTCAAACAAAACACAATCCTGCCAGTCTCTTCAGAAAACCTGTTCACCCAAGTTTTCACAGTGAGATGTTTACCGAATAAAACCGAGGGGCTTGTGGCTAAGTAATAACAGCCGCACGGGTCGATCGATCAGGTTAAGCTAAGCTTGCCGCGATTGGTCCGTGGATGGGTGACCATCTTTACATACCAAGACCCCTCCGTGCCTCGGAAAGCACGTTAAGCCGTTGGTCCCGGCTGTCATTTGTAGTTCTTTGACAGTCGTTACGGGTCGTCAGAAGCTTGAAAGTCTGACAACCAGTCTTACCAATGGGTATCGTGTTACCCAGTAACTGGGTTGTGGAGGTCAGATAGGCAGTCGCTCCATGTAAAATACTGGTATTCAGACTGGAAGGAAGGTAAGACTGGAAGCCGACCCCAACATAGTTGGGAAAAGGCTAGCCAGATGATATTTACCGAATAAATATCGGCAGAATTTAACTTTGCAACTTGTACCTATCCTGAATTCAACTTTGCAACTAGTTCAACACAACATGTCTTTCAACATGACGACAAATCGACAAACTATTCAATCTAAACTCGCTACGGTAATATTGGAAACTACTAATACTTGCTCCATATATTTATATAGCTTACTCGTAAATTGTCCCATTAGTTTTCCGATTTGTAACACGAAAGCCGTATATTTGTAACACGAAAGCCGACAGTGTTCAGAATTTGCACTAATCTTCATTGAGGGGACCAAATTAGCGCGCCAGTCTAAAACCCCTTTTGTTTGCGAATAGCGAGTGGCACTAAACTAGAATACGCGAATTTAGGGGTGAATTGACTAATTTATGTATAAAAAAAAACACTTTTATAATAATAATGATTTCAACAAAATCCTAACTAATCTTTATATTTTGAAATTGACGGCTCGACTGGTACAACCACTGAGCGATTGACTGCCGACCGTGGGTTCGATTCCAACGAAACAAATATTTGAAAGGGCGTTATACTTTAGCATCATCATCATTCCAGCCGAAAGACGTCCACAGCTGAAAATAGGTCTCCTCAAGGCCTTTTCTACTGGTTCTGTGCTTCTCCCATCCAGCGGATTCCTGAGGCCTTCACTAGGTCATCGGTCCACCTTGTAGGAGGCCTTCCAACGCTACGTCTTCCAGTACGCGGTCTCCACTCCAGAACCTCTCGGCCCCATCAGCCATCTGTTCTGCGAAAAATGTGCCCTGCCACTGCTACTTAATTATTCGGGCTATGTCAGTTACCTTGGTTGTCCTATGGCTCTCTTAATTTCTGATTCGATAACGTAGGGAAACTCCAAGCACAGTCCTATCCATTGCCCTTTGGGTGACTTTCAGCCTAATGAGGCTGATTGTGAGCGACCACGTTTCAGTGCTATAGGTCATCAATGGCAACACGCACTGGTTTTGTGAAAATGCGGTATGTGGTACGAGAAGATATTGCGTAGCTTCCCGAACGCTGCCCAGCCGAGTTGGATTCGACGATTGAACTCTTCTCGAAGTTGGACCTATAGTTTGTCCTAGGTATACATAATCGTCCACAACTCGAGTGTAACGTCTTCGATCTTCATAAGAGTGGGTGTTACATAACCATTTGACCTTTGGCTTGTCAATGTTCTTTTTAAGACCCACTCTTTCGGAAGTTCTACTGAGGTCATCGAGCATTATACAATAGTAGTGATGGCATGACTATAGAGGACCTCCTCTATCGTCATGTCATAGCGCGATGTACTCGCCTGTGCTGTTGATGCTTGGCCCTTTCCAGTCCAGAACCTTGAAGACATCCTCCAGTGCAGCGGTGAACAGTTTCAGAGAGATAACGTCTCCTTGTCTCATACCTCGCTGCAGAAGGATAGGTTTCGAGGTCTGATCCTGGAGTAGGACTGACTTAAAGGCGTTTTTGTACAGATACGATCTGGCACCGTTGAAGAGGCATGTCTCAATCGAAATCGAAGAATCGAAGGCTTTCTCGTAGTCCACGAACGCTAAGCAGAGAGGC
This sequence comes from Atethmia centrago, assembly GCA_905333075.3. Taxonomy (NCBI): domain Eukaryota; kingdom Metazoa; phylum Arthropoda; class Insecta; order Lepidoptera; family Noctuidae; genus Atethmia; species Atethmia centrago. Next base: position 18,363,976 of record HG995374.1, on the reverse strand, counting down.
AAGTTATACTCTTCGGTCTTCTATATAACCTGCCGCAGCGGATAGGGTGTATGTGGTCTACGGTGCTAAAGTCTTTATGGAATCCGGCTTGTCCAAGAGGCTGGAAGTCACCAAACCTGCGCGCGAGACGTTTTGTGAAAACTTGAAAACATCCTGTAGACATGGCTCAAAAACGAGATGGGCCTATAAGCCAAAGAAATATAATTCTTAAGGAATCAACACACCTCTGTTCCATGCCTGTAGCGTTTTATTGTCAAGTTTGTATTGTGGCGTAATTTAATAAAAAATCACTAATGCCACATTGATAAACGTATAATTTTGTAGATTTAACAAAAACACCGAAAAATAGAATGGATATAAAAAGGTAAAAAATTACATTTTAAAATTCAAATTAGAAAAATGTCATGTATTCCAACTAGGCTGAGAATCAGCATTTTTGAACGTCATTATTACTTAGTACAGTCCCCCAAAACGCCCACCCTTCACCACTTCCTTCCTTTAGCTGGTAAGAAGAAGCGGCGATCTTCCCAGCAGCACAGCTGTCTGTTCAGTTGGAAAAAAAATGGATTCTATACAATAGTATGCAAAATAATTTACACTACGCAAAGCATTGAATTATTAGCCATATGTGTAGTACACCACTATACCCACTAAAAAAAAACTTCGAAAACTATACTCAAGCAGAAATAAAAACGTATACTTAATGGTGCTAAGCTATACCTAAATAAAAGCCTCCAGGCATAAAGGGCGTGCCCGCTTACATATAGCTATAGCTGTAACTCAAAGTTACAAATGATAAATTAGGACCAACGAAGTAAAATAAATAAACAGTTAATTACTAAGAACAATAACAAAACCTTGGTCAGCAAGACGACCAGCACACGTTCACGTTCCATTACCTCCCCCCCTCGCCATATTTGAGGGAAGGAGGCAACCCGACCCCCGACGCTACCGCAAGCAGTGACATCTGAGGGAGCATGACGAAGTTGCTGCAGGTTGCTCCAGTAAAAATAATATAATCAATTGTCGAGGACGCTAGCTAACCACAATTTGCAATACAACTCATAAAAACCATTGTAATGAGTAGATTATGTCAATAATAAATAAAAATAAAATAAAAAACAAAAACACATAAACAGTCAAATAAAATAAACAATTATATGAACTCATATAACCAGTCAGTAGGTAAGCTAATTCTGGAGAAAGAACATAAACATTGTCTTGAGTTAATCACTGCGACCAACTAAGGGGAACTTTATACATTTCGTATTCTTGGTATTGAGAACTAAGTTATTTGTCGTAAACCAATCCGTAAACATTGAGAGTGCACTGTTTACGTCGACAAAATCTTGCCTATTCCTCTACTTAAAAAATAAGAGAGGTATCATCTGCAAACAATCAACGTCACAGAAAAAAAAATGACATGATATTCAAAAGTATTAGATTCCAGACGCCCTTGATATTGAAACGCCCCAACGTGACGATACTTGGATCAAAATATTACTTACAACTTATGTTAAAATTAAAAGGCCAATGCGTTTTTGGTTGTGTGGGGGGGGGGGTCTTTTATTTTTTTTTTACATAATTTTATTTTCTGTTTTTTAAACTTTATATATTACTAGTAGACAACCGAAATTGCGGCCGAGTTATATCGATTGTTGAACTTCAATATTTAATAATGTTTACATTTAGAGTAATCTGTAGATTATTATGACTCTAACCGCTTAGCTGTGCGCTGTTCCGTGTGGTGCCGGACGTAAAGAATAGTACCATCCCATTTCATCCCGTGGGTGTCGCCGCCTGCCAATCGTGGCGATTATGGCAACCCCCCCCCCCCCCCCCCCAAATGACAAGCACTAAAAAAATACGGCCCCTAGTACCCGGCGGCCCGCCTAACCCTGGCTACGGTAGCGGTCAAGGCTACGATGAGGCAAGGGGTGCTAAGTATCCCCGGAAGAGATCCAGCTACCAAAACCACCGAAAACTAGACCTGGCAACATATAACACGCGTACACTCCGGACCGACGAGAAGAGAGGGGGAGGACTCGATAATCCTCAAAACCGGGAACTTGCTCTATTTCCGGGAGGGCGACCAACAGTCCAAAGGTGGTGTCGGGTTTATCGTCCACAAGTCCCTTGTGAGCAACGTGGTGAAGATCGAGAGTGTGTCGACAAGGGTGGCGTACCTTATACTTAGAATATCTAAAAGATATTCGCTGAAGGTCGTACAGGTTTACGCCCCGACCTCGTCACACCTCGTCCTTCCGAAAGAGTGGGTCTTAAAATGAACATGGACAAGACAAAGATCATGTCAAATGCCCATGTTACACCCACTCTCATGAAAATCGGAGACGCTACGCTCGAAGTTGTGGACGATTATGTTTATCTAGGACAAACTGTCCAGTTAGGTAGGTCCAACTTCGTGAAAGAGGTCAATCGTCGAATCCGACTCGGCTGGGCAGCGTTCGGGAAGCTACGCAATATCTTCTCGTCCCACATACCACAGTGTCTCAAGACAGTGACCAGACAGTGACAGTGGTCAGTGTCTTTGACCAGTGCGTGTTGCCAGTGATGACCTATGGCACTGAAACGTGGTCGCTTACAATGGGCCTTATAAAAAAGCTAAAAGTCACTCAAAGGGCAATGGAGAGGGCTATGCTTGGAGTTTCCCTACGTGATCGAATCAGAAATGAAGAGATCCGTAGGCGAACCAAGGTCACCGACATAGCCCGAAGAATTGCCAAACTTAATTGGCAGTGGGCAGGGCACATTGCTCGCAGAACAGATGGCCGATGGGGCCGAAAGGTTCTGGAATGGCGACTGCGTACCGGAAGACGTAGCGTTGGAAGGCCTCCTATAAGGTGGACCGATGAATTTGTGAAGGCCGCAGGAATCCGCTGGATGCGGGAAGCACAAAACCGGTCGAAGTGGCGGTGCTTGGGGGAGGCCTATGTCCAGCAGTGGACGTCGTTCGGCTGAATTGATGATGATGATGATGATGATGATGATGATGATGAACCGCTTAGCTTGTTTGCATGTGCTGGTCAAAACGCATCGTGGTCGTGGTGCGGACTTAATTCACAAGGAAAAGACTAAAAATTACTGATACGCGTTAGCAAAAAGTTTAAGTAACAAGTTTAAGGAAACAAATAAAGTTGAATTATCTAATTCCGAAGTGGCCGTTAGGCGTCTACAAAGGACACGAACACCGGGTGGAGCAATGACGTAGGTTATATCATACTCCTCTAGATCTCATGCGTGATGATCATCCAGGATCTGCCACGCCCATGCCATGGAGCCAAAAAGGTAGATAGACTTTAAAGGTAGCAAACTTTCCTAATAAAAAATAGTGGATAAATTACCGATTCACAAGCCGGATCTTTAAATAGAATGAAAAAATAAAGGGGATTTGCATACCAGTTCCTGGACAGATTAGTTATCGCAATAGAGCAGACAGTCGACTCTTGAATACGACGTTCCTACGGCGAGAAAAATGTCATGCAAAAGTTTCAAGTTTCGGAATTGGATAAGAGAGAATACAAACCGTTAATCAAATTCACATTTCGACGAGCAGGGCACCAGTATTACATGGTAATATATTGTACAGTGATAAAAAATATGGATTTAAAAGTTTGACGTTGCACGATTCCGTCACAAACAAAAAAAATCAAACCCTAATATTCAAAAGCAAAACATAATGCCAGTAACGACCTTTCAAAAAGGTTGATTACTTGAAACGAAAGAGGAATATGACAATGTCTTTAAATGTAGAATGATAATTCTACAGTACGACGGAATCAAACCGTTTCTGGGGGGCATTAATTAAAAAGGTTTTCCGCCAGCCTTCATGAGTTCGGCCATAATTCCGTCATCAGTAGGCCTAGTCTTGTTGTTTTTAAGCTGCTTCAGAGCCATCCTAATCTCGCACAAGCTAACGTCCAGGATGTTTTCGGTATAGTGTCGGGTCAATATGTAGCTCTTGGGTAGTTTGCCAGATTCGTAACAGGTTACTTGTTCACGTCTACTGTCCATAGAACCAGAGGGTTCTATATTCTCAACAGCTCAGATTTGGCGGATACGATCCCATCATCGGTCTTCAGTTTCGCAAGCTGGCTCTACCCAATAAACAAATCTCTTGCAAAGACCTTGGAGCCTTTATTCCGCTCCATCGTGAAGGTCGCTTTCAAGGACTTAAATATCCATCTATTGAGCTGGTACTTGAGCGCATCGTCTGAAGACTGCAGGATAATCTAGCACCTCTCCTCCAAGAACTGTAAAATAGGATCTCTTGTTTCTATTTTTAGGGCGGGTCTTGAAGATCTTAGACCCGACCGTATGGACAGATTTCACGAATCCATCGTTATAATCTTGCACTCGTCACGATTCCGAAGTATTGATATTTAGGTTTTCCAGCTTGATATTTAGGTTCAATGTGCCTCCTACCATGCGATGATCATATCCAGTTTTCACTGCGTTGATGCGACACATAATTGAATATTTGCTTTTCCATCGACATAAGTCAATCTCATTTTTAGTGGCACCATCGGGGGGCTTTACCAGGTCCACTTTCTGTGCTCGCGTTTTCTGAAGAAAGAGTTCATCATAAAGAGGCTTTCCTTCTCCATAAAACTGACCAGTAGGTGAGCCCAGTGGGTCCGACGTCCAACTCGCAAATTGCCCAAATTAAAACTCATCATCGTCTCTTTTGCTCAGTTTCACGTTAAAGTTCTCATGACAAAGGTGAAGTAAGTTTTAGAGCCATGCTCTGGAAATATCTACATACTTGTTATCACCTTCATCGTCGGGTTGTGACGAGATCGGGGCGTAAACCTGTGCGACATTCAGTAAATATCTTGCGAATATTCTGAGTAAAAGGTACACCACCCTGGTCGACACACTCTCGATCTTCACCACGTTGCTCAGAAGGGACTTATGGACGATAAACCTGCCACCACCTTGGGACTGCTGGTCGCCCTCCCGGAAATAGAGCAAGTTCCCGGATTTGAGGATTATCGAGTCCTCCCTCTCTTTTCTTCGAACTTCAGATAACCCTACCATACCCCATCGTAACCTGCTCAATTCTTTTTCGAGTTCGATGATCTTTTAAAAAAAAAAGAAAGACGAAAAAAAAGACGGGCCGACGGGCACTAGGTGGGTTTTTGGTGCTTGTTATTTTGGCGGGGGGTTTGCCATAATCGCCACGCTTGGCAGGCAGGTTGGCGATCACAGTATGGTGTTAAAATGAATAGAGAACGATGTTGCCCATTCTCCAGTAAGTCCCTTAGTCGCCTTTTACGACACCCACCGGAAGAAATAAGGTGGTTGTTGTGTATGTCACGCACCGCTGGGGCGAAGCCATCGAGAAACATGGCGAAGCACTTGCTGTATCGCTTGATATCTCGAAGGCTTTCGACAGGGTCTGGCACGCTGGTCTGCTCAGCAAGCTTCCTGCTTATGGCATCCCAGCTGATTTTTGTAGCTGGATATCAGACTTCCTTAGTGAACGGTCGATCAGAGTAGTCGTTGACGGCTGCTCCTCTGACCTTATGGCTATTGATGCCGGAGTTCCTCAGGGGTCTGTTCTCTCTGCAACTCTTTTCCTGCTGCACATCAATGACCTACTACAGACTGGTATTGTTGGGTACGCGGACGACAGTACTGTTTCAGAGAGATACTTGTCCAGCGCAAAAACCAACGGGGCCGCAGTTCGTTCCTTGAGAGAGGCCTTGGTAGAGCGGACAGAGTTGACGTTAAGCCTTGTCTCCCAGTGGGGTGATGATAATCTGGTCACTTTTAACGCCACCAAAACACAAGCGTGTCTTTTTACCGCAAAAAGGAGTCGTTTCGACCTGACTCCTACTTTTCGGGGTACATCGGTTCCTGTAACTGATCGGCTCGAGCTCCTAGGCATGGAGTTGACATCTAACCTCAACTTCGGCGCCACCATCGAGTACAAAGCCCAGACTGCGGCCAAGAAACTGGGCATCCTAAATAAGGTGAAGCGATACTTTACGCCTGGACAGCTTTTGACCCTTTATAAAGCGCAGGTCCGATCCTGCATGGAGTATTGTAGCCACCTTTGGGATGGCTCGGCTAAATACCAACTTGCCGCGCTTGACTCGGTGGAACGCAGAGCTAAGAGGCTCATTGGCGACGTAAATCTGGTGGATGCCAAGCTTCACAGTTTGGCCCATCGTCGCAAGGTTGCCTGCTTGTCGGTCTTCTATAGATTGTACTTCGGAGAGTGTGCTCAGGAACTCCACGACCTCATTCCACCGGCCCCCTTCTATTATCGGTCATCTAGGCGCACTTCAGGTTACCATCCCTTCCTGGTGGCTATCCCACCAACTCGCACTAAGCGTTTCCAAACTTCTTTTATAATGCGCACAGCAAAGGAATGGAACTCTCTGCCTGCGTCTGTGTTTCCGAACGCATATAACCCTAATCTCTTCAAAGTGAGAGTGAACAGGCTTCTTCTGGGTAAGCTCGCTCCATCGTCGACTTTGTTTCTGTCGCCTCTGGCATAGACTAAAGTCAAGAGCAAACCCATCACAAATAAAAAAAAAAAAAAAAAAAAAAAAGGTGGTACTATTATTATTTTCGTCCACATAGTTTAGTAAGATACATTAAATAATCCTATTGGAATATGATGTCATTATTGAAGCTACCATTAGACGAATAGAACGACGAATAGACGAACTAAAATATCACGTTTTATTAACGTAAAACTATTTCTCCGAAGCGTATTGAGTTACAGTAGGTACTGTTTCTTCGAAATATAATAAATTTAGCTTCTAGAAATTGATCGAAGTTCTAGAAATTTATAATTTTGCTATTTAAGCTACCTTAGGTTGTTTCGAGGATCCTAGAAATAATTATAATATATACATACGAAAATAAAAATGTACGTTTGTCTGGATATTATGTTACGTTTTGGCGCGAAAACGGCTGAACGGAATTGGATCAAATTTGGCAGACAGATAGGATATAACCTGGATTAACACATGATTGTCATCCACAGCACGACTTCAACCACTGCTGAGCATAGGCCTCTCTTCTCTTGTGCCAATCTACACGTTCACGTACCAGGCTCATCCAGGTTCCGCCTACCCGCCCGGTACACGCCGCGGTGCTAACAATGTCTTCCGCCTAGCTCGCCGCCAGGACGACTGACACTTCTTCTTCCAATCCTTGGACGCCACTTGGTTACTGCCTTACTCCACCTGTCATCACTGCGCCTTGCCAGGTGGCCTGCCCAACTCCATTTGAGTTCCTTAACTCGTTTTCCGATTTCGAAAACCTTCGTTATTACACATAGGTACTTTTAACCAGTGCAGACTCAGTGGTAACGGCCGGGACTTACGAGTTTGTAGGTCGTAGGTTCGAACCCAAACAGGCGCTTTTCTTTGTGTAAACTTTTCATTTTTTCAATTACATCACCACTGCTCTCAAAACGGTGAAGGAATTCATCTTGAGGAAACCGGCATGTCCTAGAACCAAAAATTCGAAGAAGTGTAACATCTACCAACCCGTACTGAGCCCGCATGGTGGATTACGGCCCACTCCCTCTCACAGAGAGGAGGCCTGTGTCCCAGCAGTGGGAACATTATTATGCTGATTATGTTACTGGCTGATTATGTTACTTTTAACCCTAGTAGTACGTTCCCGTGGGATATAATTCGACATCCACGCGGGTGAAGCCGCGAATAAAAGAGTTATCTAAGAAGACATTATAAATAAACTGATTAAGTAAGAGCTATTTTTTGAAAATAAGGGTTTTTCACAATCAGCATGAAACCTATATTCCCCGAAAGAGTAGGCAGAGTGCAGATAACAGGCGTATAAAGGTTCCGGGCGACGCGTCTTTAGATTAACAATTTTTATGAAAACTTCATGGAAACTGTTCTACCAGAAACGCGTCGCACCGTCGCGTCGCGCCTGTCTGCGGGAGCCTTAAAACGGCAACTAATTGCTAATTTTGTTTTGTTTTATGTTGTTTATTATATATAATCTAGGAATTGTTTTGTCGACTTTAATAAAGGTAAGTAATTAAGATAAGAAGCTTATTTTTGTGCTGTTACGAAATAAAATAAAAAAAACATGTACAGTCGCCAGCAAATCAAGTTACCACGAACTGTCAAATTTTGATATTCGATTTTGGACCTAACCATCAATAATTTAAGGTTTAAAATCATTTGGAGAAATTTGACTGTTTAGTATAATCTGATGTGCTGGCGATTGTACCTAAGTACTTTGTGGATGAAATACAACGCTAAAGTTTCTAACTTTCTCTTATTATAACCTACTCAAACATCTCAGTATTTATTTATTTATTTATTTATTTAAACTTCTCGCACACAATTAAGTACAAAGGCGGACTTAATGCCTTAGGCATTCTCTACCAGTCAACCAAGTCAGTAGCTGTATACTTTCACATAAACTATTTTCTACCAATATACAGTCTACCGTTCCAATACCTAAAAATTTTTCGATATCCTTAAATGTTTAATCAAGAGACCTTTAAATTTAATTAAGTCCCGAAGTGGAATGTCGAACATCAAATAAATAATCTGCGCTGAATAATTGAATTTACTGCGAAAAAATACCTGAATTGCTATGTCAGATCAAAACTGAAAAGACGAGAGAATCAAGTGACAAAATAAACAGGCATGTTTGTCTGTTTATTTTTACCTGACAGTGGTTATTTGTTCTCACATTCGCAGCGTTTTCTTAACCAAAAAAAAATACAATGCCTCCAGAAATAGGAAGCAACATAATGGAATAAAACCCTGAAGTATTTATTTTTCATTCTTTATTTAATTAGGAACTTTTATTCGAAAGCGTATGACAGTCCCATCGTACCCTAAATACATATTGCTACATAATATGGACCATGAACTCCTCTTCGATTCATCACCTTTTGGTTGAGACAGAATTCTATGGAATGTCCCTAAATCAGTCGGTTCACTGAAGAATTTACTTTTAGGTACTGGAATGTAAAAGAACACATTGGAAACGAAACTACGAAAGTTTTTCAACGAATGTATCAAATAAGAAAACGCTCCAAATTATTCATCAAATTCATCATCATTATCATTTCAGCCAAAAGACGTCCACAGCTGGACATCGTCACTTTGAACGGTTCTGTGCTTCTCGCATCCAACGGATGCCCTCTGCCTTAACAAGGTCGTCGGTATCATCAAATTATCAAAACATAATAAAATGTGGGTAGATATATGATTTCATATCTATGATTTAATATCGGGGTCGTACCTACAGAATGATTAAAATGAAAATCCTTCTTTTGACATAAACAAGTAGGTAGGACTATATAAAATACTTTCACGTTTTTTCGCAGGTCTATTGTCCAGGTAATAATTTGCGCGTCTTTTGTAGGCACCTTCTTATAATTTAAAAAATATTTCGTTAAATAAGACTAAATGGAAAGCCGTCTGTTTAGAGTTTTAGGGTTTCAATAGATAACTTTTATCTGAGGAACTAATATTGCGGTTTGACAGCTTTTGTTTAGAAAATATGTCAAACTGTCATATTTTCATATTTATTCCTCAGATAAAAGATGACTGTTTATTGAAAAATCAGCCCTTACACAGTTTGACTGCAGGATGTAGTTACATATACGTTCCAATTGTAATCTAATTATTATTGACAACCTCGTTAAAATAGTGGTTGCAAATATGTCGTGCTAAGCATGTTGTCCTAGGTGTTTGGAAGTGTGAATAAAAAACGTGCGGATTATATAAGTACCTTTCTAATATTTTATTTTAGGTAAGTAAAATTATACCGACCTACGCGTTGCCAATATAAATAATAAAATAATAATCATAAAATCACCGTCATCAATAATATAACAAAATTCAACAGTTCAACTGACACTCGCGCAGCGCGCGCACCGGCCGGCGGGCAGCTAGGCTCACTTCATCCAGCCCAAGTGAAGTGATAATCTTTTTATTATGGACGCTTTTACGTTTTGCATCGTTCTCACATGTCTAAATTCAAAATGAATGATGTAAACAATAATTTGTAACCATAATACGTTGATTTAAAAGAGTGTCCGTGGAGTTTCTTGCTCGTTCTTCTCCATAGGTACCTACTACGCTTTAGAATGGGTAACTAACTTCATCTTTCTTAGTGACCGACCGACCCCTTGACAATTCAAAAGTGCTTGTAGTTGGTTTATTTGAAATAAATGCTTTGAGTTTGAGTTAAATCCGATATTGTGGTCAAAATTAAAAAGCAAGATGGCGGCTGCGAAAATGTTCAGATTTTTCATCATGGGTGTCGTTTTCATGATTTCCGGGGGTGTTAAAGCCGATAGTGAGGTCAAATCTAAAAAGCAAGATGGCGGCTGCGAAAATTACCAATTATTTTGGAAAAAAAAAACAAAATTGGGTTTCTAACTGAATTTCTGTTTTGCTATTTCTAAATAGTAACGTTTCAACACTTAAATCCTAGTTTTGAAATAATATAAAATGATCAATAGATTTAGCATCAAAATATTTTTAATATCTTGATTATGATTATAAATGTAATGCTTGGTCAGTCCCTAGCATCATGGGATGAAACTGACAGCTCACTCCACGCGAGTTTTCACGGTGAGATTTTTACAGAATCGACATGCTGATCGATTGACCCGTGCGGCTGTTATTACTAAGCCACAAGCCCCTCCTCAAACAGTAATAAAACCATAAAATAAAAATATGTAGAATACTACGTCATAACTTACAAATGCTAGGTTTGTGCACAACTAAATGCACTGGGTTCGCCCTCTGATACATCTTATTAGGTACATATAACTGTTGACATGTGGGTGTAGGTAGGTACTATACGCCCCTGCCTTCAGGTAATAACGTGGGTGTAATCTACACCTCAGCCTACCTCTTCGGGGTACACAGGCTTGATGTTATGTGTTACGACGAAAATGACACGAGTAGGTAAACACTTCACACCTAGCTATAAAAATAGAAAGCAAAGATTATTGCTTTACTTTGGAACTATTCTGCGAAAAACTACGACTAGGTATCAAGTTATATACTTAACTAACTGCTGTCCGCGGCTTCGCCCGCGTGGGTTTTACTAAAATAAAAGCAGCCTAAGTTATTCCATATAACATCAGCTATCCAGTGCCAGTTTTCAATGCCACTGAAAGTCCCGTCAAAATCGGTCCATCCGTTTCGAAGATTAGCTGGAACAAAAAAATTGTTAGGTATTAGTTCCGTGTAGGGGGAAATCCCCTAGTGGCGGACACTTAAGGTTTTTTAGAAATAAAATAAAAAATATTTTAAGGAATGTTTATTTATTTATGACTTACAATAGATAACTAAGTTAGAAATCAAATTAAACTAAAAAAAACACAACCTCTGCTTAAAAATATTTAACACCATTAATCAGACTTCGGTAACAAAAAATGTAATTTATAAAAGTGGTACCTAGTACCGGACGGATATTTGTGCCATACCAAAAGCACTGGACATCTCAGAATAGCTTGCATCGATCACATATGTAGCCATCTCCAGCCTCTGGGACGTCTGCACATGCTTCATGTGCCCACCCAAGACAGGATGAGCTCTGGATCCAGTCTTCCTCAGTGTCTTCTAAGCAAACCACGCAAATTGTTGTGTTTGTGTTAGATGTTTCAGTTAATGGTTCCACTTTATTTCCATATTTTTCTTTGGGCTCCGCGTCTTTCGCTTCTTTTCCTTTGGGTTTAATTTCTTTGGTTTGCTTTCCTTTGCCTACAATTGCTGCTTTAAACTTAGATCCTAATTCCTTCTTTTTGTCTCTCATGTTCCTTTCATTTTCTTTTTCTTCTGCCACTTTTTTGTACGGCGTTTCTTCTTCTCCTCGATTTAGCGCCTTTATTTTGTCATATACAGTGCTTTTAGGATTATTGTATCGCATTGCAGCTTGTCTTACACTCAGTTCTTTGGAAAAAAAATATCAATAGCAGTTTGTAAGCTTTCCACCGTTTGTAAGCCCACGATCCTTTCTTTTTCTTCTCTTCCATTTCAATGCTATTCATTCTTCTATGTTCTGAAACAAAATTCAACAATTAGAATAAATAACGTTAATTCTCACGAGAAATATCAATATGTTTACTGTCCGGTGCTAAGGGATGACTTAGTGTCCGGTACTAAGGGACAGATGATTTCGTACATTAGGTGGTACCTACTATAATTAGTTAAAAAATCTAATAATATTCTATCAGTTTACGGGTAACAATTAAGTACTACTTTTATTTTTGAATACCATTAAAATGTAAATGCAGAAATGTGCCAGAATTACTTACATCGATTTTTACGTGACGCCGTGATTTCCCGCCAAAAGCAGCAAACGCCCGCTCCCGCCGTGGCCTTGCGCGTCACTCGCGAGCCACGGCGCGTGATCCTGTTGCTGTGTGCCCCCCGCGCCCCTTTCACTTGTACTTTGAATCGAACCGCAACTATAAACTACTTGCTTGAATAGTACGAGTGTCCGGCGGTAGGTGCCGTCCGGCGCTACGGGACTTCCCCCTATACTTTCATAAGTAGTAAAAAGCTGTCATTTTGACATCACAAATAGACTGACTACAATTGTATTTATTTTTATAGATTGTATAAGACGAGCTATCACATTCCTTCGTTGAATGTATATTATATGAAAGGCCCGAACACAACGAAGTTTGAATTAGTTTATGCTTAATCCCACATTCGCGTCTAATCCAGTCAATAGTTACAGAAATTGATATAAGTTCTATTTTGCAAACTAAGTTTCAATCAATATTGAGTTTAGTTTTAGCTTTAACTTCTATGAAGCTTATAACGAACACCTACACATTCATTGGAAAATACTTAGGCAGTTACAATAAACATTTATTTTAGGCATTTATTGGCACCCGTCAAATTACAAACTCTTACTTGACAAATATAATATTTAAAAGAAACAAACACAAAACAATAACAACAAAAAAACTCACCTATGAGATGGAACTTACACATAATACTTATATGTACTTGTACAATATGTAAGTACGCGTCAAACTTTATGTCGGCTCTAAAGTACGCTACTCGCTGCGCAGTGCGCACCCTCACCCCCGCCGACACGTAAATTAGTTACTGCGCAGCGACTCGCCTCATGTTCCGAGCCGCTATAAAGTTTGAATCGGAACCCCCACGATTCGCCATTTATAAAGGTACACATATATAACTGGCGAACCGTGGGTGTTCCATACATTTCTGCCTCTAATACCCGCTGTCTAAATACAGGCGTGTTGTGTTAAGTTTCATTATGTCAGGATGTGGAAAATTAAATAGATATGAATAAAGTTTTAAAACTAAATAAATATTGTGTATGAAACGAGTCAATTATCAAATTTTAAAAACTTACAAAAAAAAACAACTGACTTCCAAAAAAACACTACAATGTCGCAAAACACTATGAAGTCGGTTGTTTTATTTTAGGTCGTTTTTTCACATTTAAGTGGGTCAGTTTGTAATTTATTTAAGATACAATAGCATAATGTCAACTGCTCATCACCTTTTACAAAATATTGCTTTTCCCGATGCAGACAGCAGTGCTATTCTGTAACCTTCTCACCGTGAAAACTTAAGTGAAGTGAACGTGGAGTGAACTGTCACTGTCATCGTCTAGGGATGGACCAAGGATTACATTTACAATCATAATCGAGATTTTAATAATATTCTTATGCTAATCCTATTGATCATAATCAGTTAACTGATTAAATAAACGCAATCCCATGACCCAACTGCGATGTATTTTGAAAAAGCGAATTGAACCGAAAGACTGTGCGACGTTATTCAGCGTTGTTATTAACCCAAATATATTCAATAAGAAGAGATAACCGAGTGTGTCAAGCGATCGAGTGCTAAAAGTGGGCCTGGCTGACGGACCATAGAATGTATCCCCTCACAAATTATGTGGAAACCTAACTAAACGATGTGTGTGTCTATGTAGGTACATAAGCCATTTGAATAAAAAACGTGCGGATTATTGAATAAGTACCTTTCTAATATTTTGTTTTAAGTAGGCAAATTTATACCGACCTACGCGTTGCCAATAATAAAATAATATTCATAAAATCACCGTCATCAATACTATAACAAAATTCAACAGTTCAACTGACACTCGCTCAGCGCGCGCACCGTCCGGCGGGCGGCTAGGCTCACTTAATTCAACCCAAGTGAAGTGATGTTGCTATAGCAACGACAATCTAGTGAAGTGATAAGATCACCACACTCGCGCGTCGCGCTTGCCGACTCACTTCACCTAGCCGATTCACTTCGGCGCGGGTGGTATCTATGGTTACGAGAATCGGGTGAAGTGATAAGATCACGCCGCGCATGCTGCTGAGGAGACTGAGGAGCTGTTATTAATATCAAGCTGAGTTTTTTTTTTTTTTAAATTTGCTGTTTTTATTTTTAAATGCGCGACAAACAAACATTTGGTTTATAAAAATCCAAAATGGCGGCTACAAACATTTTTCATCATGGGTGTCGTTTTCATGGTTTTCGGGGGTGTTACAGCCGATACTGAGGTCAAATTTAAAAAGCAAGATGGCGGCTGCGAAAATATTCAGATTTTTCATCATGGGTATCATTTTCATGGTTTTCGGGGGTGTTAAATCCGATAGTGAGGTCTAAAAAGCAAGATGGCGGCTGCGAAAATGTTCAAATTCTTCATCATGGGTGTCGTTTTCATGGTTTTCGGGGGTGTTAAAGCCGATAGTGAGGTCAAGTCTGCTGCGAAAATTACCAAACCTTTTGGAATAAATAAAACCAAATTGAGTTTCTGACTGAATTTCTGTTTTGCTATTTTATTTAAAAAAAAACCCCTAAATAGTAACGTTTCAACACTTAAATACTAGTTTTTAAATAATATAAAATTATCAATAGAATTAGCATAACAATATTATTAAAATCTCGATTATAATTATAACTGTTGGTCACTCCCTAGCATCAGTGGGATGACACTGACTCCACTCGAGTTTTTACGATGAGATTTTTACAGAATCGACATGCAGGTTAGTTGTTTAGGAGTTCTCCTGGTAAGAACCAGAAGAACTGGCACTCACCATATGCATTGTGACGAGCATAAATTGCTTAGCAACCATATTAAAGTACCGTCTAAATAATAATAATCAAATTGCAACCCGTTAAATACTTATTAATAATTATTATTTGAAATAGAAATAGAAAATTATTTCAAACAAAAAATGAATTTTCTATTTCTATTTATAATTGACGAAGATTTCTTTGTCAATTATGGACCGATTTTGAAAATTATTTTTTATCCGTAAACATACATTTAAAAAATAAACAAACATATAACCTCTTCCAAACTCAAACTCAAACTCAAAGCATTTATTTCAATTAAACCATTTACAGGCACTTTTGAATTGTCAAGGAGTCGGTCAGTTAGAAATATGAAGCTAGTTGCCCATTCCAAAGCGTAGTAGGTACCTATGGAGAAGAACGGGCAAGAAACTCCATGGACACTCTTTTAAATTAAATTGATACATAAAGATTAGTACAAAAATAATGTTGAAATTATAACTAAATGTGAGGACGATGTAAAATAAAAAAACGCGCCCATAGTAAAAAGAGAAACAAAAACAATTTCTAAATAAAATAATTACAAATAAGCCGAGGACGCTAAGAGGTGACCAGTCCCAACTAACGGCGCCCGTTCACGAGCATGACGCATGGATTAGCACCATTCAGCTCAACCATTTTGAAGGGAGCTAAATGATCCAACACACGCGCCACCATCAGCGAGACATCTGAGTGAGCATGACATACTCTCAGCCGCCAGGACCCATTCAAGTCAATTACATAACCGGCAAATGGTAGCTCTATTATACATAGTACTCACACCTGTGCAATGCAATTATACAATACAACGTAGGTTGAATTTATACAATGCAAAGATAGTCTTACAATGTTCAGCTGCTCCAACAGTATTTTTAAATGTTAATTATTCAATTGGTTGTGGTTGTGGAGCGGGACCAGCATTGAGCCAAGCATTTTTATCAGCGATGTAATCACCCAACTTATAATATGCCTGCCTGCATAGTGTGCGTTTGATACAAGATTTGAATTTCATTTCATTCAGTTGAAGTATGTGGGGTGGAATTTTATTGTAACATTTTAAACAGTACCCCATGAAAGATGAGTCTACTTTAGCCAGTCTGAAACCTGGCTGAGATAATAGGTCCCTATTTCTAGTACTATAATTATGTCTTTCACCTCTTTTACTAAAATGATGTAAATTTTTTCTTACGTACATGATGTTTTCGTAGATATATTGACAAGGTACCGTCATGATGTTAATGTCCTTAAACCGGTCCCTTAGAGAATCGCGCCTGCGGAGATTATAAATGGCTCTGATAGCTCTTTTCTGCAGAATAAAAATTGACTCGATGTCTGCAGCCCGTCCCCAAAGTAAAATACCGTAAGACATGATACTATGAAAGTAACTAAAATAGACTAGCCTCGCGGTATCTACATCAGTAAATTGACGGATTTTTCTGACAGCATATGCCGCTGAACTTAGCCGTCCTGCAAGAGATGTTAAATGAGGACCCCATTGTAGCCTTGAGTCGAGCGTGATCCCCAGGAAAACAGTTTTATCGACGCATTCTAGTTTCTCTTGATTCAATACTATCTCATAATCACCACTTTTGACATTTGGTAAAGAAAATCGAATGCACTTAGTTTTTTTCCCATTTAATACTAAATTATTGGCAGTGAACCAGTTCTGTACCTGCAATAGGGCGTTATTTACGTCGTCAACATTCGTAGCACGTCTATCTACCTTAAAAATTAAAGAAGTATCATCAGCAAATAACACCATTTGTGGTTGATTATTTAATAAATGGAGTAGATCGTTAATATACACTAAAAAGAGGAAAGGTCCCAATATCGAGCCTTGTGGAACACCCATTTTTACTTTTAAACCCTTTTCCTTTTTGGAAGTCGGTTAGAAATAGGTCGACACAAGTCTAAAAAACTAATACTGACAAAAAATATCCGGCTAAGTGCGTATCGGACCGCGCACAATGAAGGGTTCCTTATTGAATGTAGCCGTAGAATGAGAAACAGAGATGGCGCGAAGTGTAGTTCGCTTTATCGCGACGATGTAGCCGTAGCAGCACACCGCTTGACGCGGACATCTCGCTGTAAATAGAGAGCGCGCGAAGTTTAGTTCGCGTTATCGCGACAATGTAGCCGTAGATTATCGCAACAATGTAGACGTAGCATTCGTCGAACTCGATGATTTATCACAACGGTTGTCCTTCGCCGCTACTTCGATGGAAAAGAGGGTAGACTCAAAACCAATATAGACCAAACAAAACTAAATCAAGTTGAACATATCGAATAGGGTTTAAGTACCATTTTTTTATCGATGGTTAGTCTAAGGTAGTAGGTACGAGTGTTATGAAATTAAATCTATTTTGATTAGGTAAGTACTAGCTGACCCGACACACATTCTTTCCAAATTTCTATAGTTCATACAAAAATCCCATAGAAAAACGACATTCAGTTTTTCCCGAATTTTAACATTTTCAGGATTTTTTTCCAATTTTTCTTACCCTAAAAGCCTAATTCGGCCTATTAGGAACATTTTAAAACAAATATTAGTCATATCGGTCCAGCCAGACATTGTCAAGTGATGCGCTTACCAGAGCTAAACAGCATTTCATTTTTATTGATATATACGAGGGCGGGTCAAAAAGTTCGCGGAATGGGGGCTTAGAGTGGGGAAGGGAGGACTTCTTTTACCTGTCACTACTTGGTGACTCAATACAACTACAAATACTTAGTTTCAGCCTGATTGGTTCATTAACCTTTGAGATTTCGTTGGATAAACAAGTAAATCGGGAAGAAGAAAATTTAGTTTCATGCCGAGATAAAGTTCCTTACTACAAAAGGAAAAACACCTCAGATAAATATGGAAGAGATGTCATTTATTTATGGGGACTCATGCCCTGGAAAATCGGTGATTTACAAGTGGAGTCTTTTCAAGCTAGGCAGAGACTCGGATGAAGACGAGTAACGCTCTGGTCGGCCGATTGAGGCAACATATTCAGACATTTTTACCACCCACCCTACAGTCCAGATTTGATCTCCTTGTGATTATTACATAACATACATAATCAGCCTATAATGTTCCCACTGCTGGGACACAGGCCTCCTCTCTGTGAGAGGGAGTGGGCCGTGTACGAGCATCGCCACATGTATTATTGTTTTAGTTTTTACCTGATCAAGCAGTTGCTAAGTCACCGATTTATGTACATTCGCTGACTAAGCTATTACGCCCGCCACAAGCCACCTACTTTTGGCATTATATAATTCGTTGTTTTATTAAATAAATGGTCAATCATTATCGGACACAAAACAGTGATTTTATTTCCTGTACACATCCCGAGTGATTCATCCACCTACATCCTACATCTCAGTGTGCGGAGCTGCTGCCCGTACATTTATGGTCCTTCGAGCCGGATTGCCACTACTGGAGCAAACAGTCCTGCAAGTCGCACAGGTACGAAGTGTTTCTACTTACGATAGCGAATCGGTTTGACTGGTCTTCCACAAGCGGATCGCCCCAGTCAGATTGAGAAGGCGCACAATATCGTACGGAGAGATTCCTTCGGACCCTGCGATCGCCGTGGGAAACATCAACATTTGGTGGTTCGGGAACTACATACAACAATACAACAGTGAAGTCAACAGAGCTAACGTCCATCCACTACACGCATACATACTCGTGCAACAATTATGGACGCCAGGCAACAAGAACTTCTCAAGCGGCAGGAAATCATCGCAGAGGGCATCCGAAAAATTGGTGTCAACTTCGGAAAAGATGGCCCTGACCGCAAAACCGCCACATACATCCGGGGCAGACTGGATACCCTCCAGGCGCACTGGAACGAATTCGAAATGAATCATGGCGTGCTACAGGGCGCCATAGACCAGACCGACATATACTACACAACAAAAGTATACAACAGGGTCAAGTCGAACCACTCAAACATACAACATAAGCTGCAAACATGGTCAACAAGCACTGCGGAACTCGCGAATCGCCCAGAAGAAGAGAACAAGAAAACTGGAGTCCTATCGAGATCGGACGAGCTAAAAAATCAACAAGCAACAAACTTTAGAGCCTTCTCACGTTTCGTCAGCAACTTGCGTACTGCTGACATTATTGAGAAATGGGAGATAGAAGACAAGCTTAGGGTCCTCGAATCGCGATGGAGGGCGATTGACGAAGTGCACTGGCAGCTCGACAACGTTCTCGTCGGTAGCGACGTAAACTACGAGCTCGAGTTCTCGCAGCACGAAGAAACATACGAGTGCACAAAGCGAGGTCTCAACCGCAAACTCAACCACGCTGTCCAACAACGGGATAGTGCGCCAAGGATCGAAATACCGATATTCTCTGGAAGCTACACACAATGGCCGACATTCCTCGATCTATACATCGCGGCTATCCATAATAACCCTTCCCTCTCGAAGGGGCAGAAGATGCAACACCTGAAGGGGAAGCTAAAAGGAGAAGCTGAGCGCCTTGTGCAACATCTGTCTGTTTCCGAGAGCAACTACGACTCCTGCTGGGAAATCCTCCACCATAGGTACAATAACTTGCAGATGCTCTTCACCAAGCAAATGCAAGTTTTGATGAGTCAACCTACGATTCAAAATCAAAACGCGTACGAGCTGAAGCGCCTACACGACACCAGTCTCGAAACCGTGCACGCGTTGCGTAACTTGAGCATCGACACGGCAACATGGGACCCGATTTTGGTGCACATTCTGGCAGCAAAACTAGACACTCAGACCTACGCTGACTACATGGAGGCGAGGAAAAATCCAAGAGGGCTTCCCGACTTCAAGGAATTCATCCAGTTCATCGAAGGGAAGTTCACGGCGCTGGAGTCAGTAGTGAAGAAAACAAGTAAACCCAACAAACAAACGGATGCCGACGTCACCCCAAAGAAAGGGGCCTCGATGACAACAGTACCAAGGGATGCGTACAACAGATACAGACGCTACCCCAAAGCAAACCATACAAGCTCCGACAGAAATTGTCCAGTTTGCAAAACAAGCCACATCTTGCTCTACTGTAAAGAGTTTCAAGAAATGACGCCAGCCATAAAAATTAGGACAATTGAGCAATTGAACATTTGCAAAAACTGCATGTATCCGCACAACGGAAAGAAATGCAACTCGCAGAAAAGATGCAAAGTGTGTAACGGCGCACATCACACCACGCTACATGACCTAGTCCGCGATACTACGTCAGCGACACTGTCGTCAAGCCAAATGGCCGAAGGCGTGACAAACAACAACATGCAGCGAAAAACCAATCACGTGTCAGGAAATTTTGACGAAGTTTTACTGGCTACAGTACAACTTAAAGTAAAGGCTGCAGATGGAACTTACACCGTACTTAGATGCCTTCTAGACCAAGGCTCCCAACTGAACCTTATAACAGAATCGGCTGTGCAACGACTTGGGCTTCCGCGACGCAACCACAACTCAACTGTGTCAGGGATCGGAGCATTTGCCAGCCAGAGCAACGGGACCGTTCAGTTGGACTGTAAGTCCCTTTACGGAGATTACGAGTTTTCAACCCCGGCATTAGTAATGGCTAAACTACTCAACAACCTGCCTAACTACTCCTTCGAAAAACAAGATTGGCCTCACATAGAAAACATTAACCTGGCCGACCCACAATTCAACTTATCAAGGCCGATTGACATTCTAATTGATGCTGGGGTATATGGCGACATAGTCATGAGCAACATTACTCGAGGAAACATATACGCACCAATAGCACAACAAACAAAGCTCGGCTGGGTATTAGTTGGAAATACGAATACTTTCAACTGTCATGTCGTGGTGGACACTAGCGATATCTCTCGTTTCTGGGAAATTGAAGAGATAATATCAGACGACCAGTCTACGACTGTCGATGAGGAGTACTGCGAGAGGCTGTACGCTGATACAACAAAAAGACAAGAAGATGGGCGGTATGCAGTGAGAATCCCCATGAAGACCAATTTCGAGCAATATTTAGGACGATCAAAGCCACAAGCAGTCGCGCAATTCAAGCAATTGGAAAAACGTTTGACAAGAGACGAAACCCTCGCTTCAAGCTACAAAGCTTTCATCGGCGAATACAAAGCTCTAGGACATATGAAAAGGTGCACAGAGCCGGACACGCCAAGCTGTTTCCTACCCCATCATGGAGTAATGAGACCCGATTCAACGACAACCAAACTCCGAGTGGTTTTCAATGCATCAGCAACCACTAGCTCGGGACACAGTTTAAACCAACTGATGGAATGCGGGCCTAACTTACAACAAGACTTACAAGCTATTATTCTACGATGGAGGGCATTTGAATACGTGTACACAGCGGATATTGAGAAATTCTACCGACAAATACGTATTCAGGAAAAAGACCAACACTTACAAAAAATAGTGTGGAGGGATTCAGTCACAGAGCCGTTACAAGAGTTACAACTGACTACAGTAACATATGGTACCAAGTCCGCTCCCTTCCTGGCAATGCGCACCATAAGGCAACTGGTAAAGGATGACGGCGCACAGTACCCCTTGGCGGCGGCTATTCTGTCCAATCAGCTATACATGGACGACTTAATAGGCGGAAGTCACGACTTCATAACAGCACAGAAAGCTCGAAGTCAACTTATAACAATGCTGAAGGGCGGTGGATTCAACTTACGAAAGTGGGCTAGCAACGAAACGCGCCTACTTGAAGGCTTATCCGATGAATTGATAAGCCAAAAAATGTTCGACTTCAAGGATGCAGACACCAACAAAACGCTAGGCATCACTTGGAACCCGCGCACGGATCAGTTTACCTACAAACAAATACCACTCTGCAACAAACGTGATGTCGACACAAAACGCACACTACTGTCGGATATATCAAAACTGTATGACCCACTTGGTTGGCTATCACCGGTAACAGTGAAAGCCAAGCTAATTTTTCAACATGCTTGGTCAACTACAACGAGCTGGGATGATAAACTCCCACTAAAGATACAGCAAGAATGGGAGCAATTCCGCAATCAGCTCGCACACATACACGACATAACCATACCACGCTGGATCGGCGACACCCAACAACCCTTCGAACTTCATGGCTACTGTGATTCATCAGAACGAGCCTATGCATGTGTCATATATTGCAAGACCACTGATAAAGAAGGTAAACAGATGATAAGGCTAGTAGCAGCTAAAACAAAATTAGCCCCACAGAAAAAGCCTATTTCTCTGCCACGACTGGAGTTATGTGGTGCAGTACTACTAACCCGACTGATCGAAAAAGTAAAAAACTCCATCAACTCGCAGATCCACACCATACATTGCTGGACGGACTCCATGGTGGTGCTTGGCTGGCTACATGGTGATGTGAGCCGTTGGAAGAGTTTCGTAGCCAACAGAGTCACAAAAATTATCCAGATAACACCACCCAACTCCTGGGCCCATGTCAAGTCCGAAGACAATCCTGCGGACTGCGCAAGCAGAGGAATCTCACCATCAGCCTTGATAGCTCACGAACTGTGGTGGAAAGGCCCAACCTGGCTTCAAAACAACAACATACCCAAACAAGGTATTTTTACAACGAACGAAGAGAAAAATAAACGAGGTCAAACCTGCGCAATACAAACAATAGACGCGCCCCTCATCGAGCAACTACTGCAAAAATACAGCACGATGACTTATGCAACCCGAGTCATCAGCTGGATCAGACGATTCATAAACAACTCGCGTGACGCAACAAGAGCCATACACAGGTCACACTTAACTACGGAAGACATTGTGCAGACTCAGCATCTGCTTGTGAAAACTACACAGAACAATACATTTGGCGATGAAATAGCATACCTACACAAACATAACAAGGTACGGGCTACAAGCAAACTGTTGAGTTTAAGCCCAATGCTAGACGCACAAGGTATTCTTCGAGTGGGAGGAAGACTTGAACATGCTAAGTTAAACGACTCCCAAAAACATCCAATAATTTTACCAAACAAACACAAGTTATCAGACCTCCTGATTGACCAAGCCCACAAGAATACTCTCCACGGCGGTGCCAGGCTTACTTTGGGAAACCTTCGTAACAAATATTGGATACTTGGCGGCATGAAACCAATCAAGAAGCAACTCAACAAATGTGTCACCTGCCACCGCTACAAAACGCAACGCAGCAATCAACAAATGGCACACTTACCAACGCCTCGAGTTACACCTTCAAGGCCATTCACACACACGGGCGTGGATTTCACGGGACACGTTGAAATAAAGGCTAACAAAGGTCGCGGCATTAAAACAGTTAAAGCCTACATCGCGATTTTCATTTGTTTATGCACAAAAGCCATCCACCTGGAGCTGGTGTCAGATCTCAGCACGATAACATTCCTCGCAGCATTGAAGCGGCTATGCGCACGACGAGGAACACCAAAACATATCTACAGTGACAACGGAACGAACTTTGTCGGAGCAGCAAGAGCTCTAGCCAAAGAACGCCAGGAGGCACTGCAGCTTCTAGTTAACGACGACCTCATCAACAACACTTCCGAAAAACGTATGGAATGGCACTTTAACGCACCATCTTGGCCCACAGCGGGAGGACTATGGGAAGCTGCAGTCAAGAGTATGAAACACCACCTAAAACGCGTCCTTGGGGAACAAAGGCTTACGTACGAAGAGTTTACTACTTTGCTAGTACAAATTGAAGCCTGCCTCAACTCAAGGCCACTTGTCGCCCTAACAAACGACCTCGACGACATCGATTACTTGACACCAGGCCACTTTTTAGTCGGTGGACCGGTTCTGGCACCTCCGATGACGTCAGAGAGTGACAACAGCCAGTTAACTTTACGATGGCGCCTGACAGAAAACATGTACAAGGAATTTTGGAAGAAATGGTCCAAAGATTACCTACAAACATTACAATTACGAGGGAAATGGCAAACTCCAACACGCAACATTGCCGTGAATGACGTCGTCCTTGTAAAGGAAGAACAAATAGCCCCAGCCCGATGGTTATTAGGGCGAGTTATAGAGACGCATCCTGGACCGGATAACTTGGTACGAGTCGTCACGCTCAAAACTAAATCCAACATAATGAAGAGACCCGTAACGAAATTGTCCCGATTACCAATTGAAACCGGGAACAACAAAGAAAACAAACCAACACAACCAGAGGCGACGTCATCAACATCTCAACGTCGGGTGAGCCCTAGACGGGCACAGAAGGGTGTTTCCAGCTGTAACGTCCTCAAGTACCTAAGCACGTTACTAGTACTGATGGTTACGTGTGTGACACCGTCCATGCAACAACTCGTCAATGTAACAACTCTAGACCCGACCCGCCTTGTATACTTTGACAAAGCCGCAGACTTACAGATAATACAAGACGAATGGAGACTGGTAGTATACTACAACATGTCAACTTACTGGAAAAGTACTTCTGCCGTTGAACAATACGTCCAGCAATTACACGGACTTTGTCAACGAAATATAGCGTACTTGACTATATCCACACAACTCGAGCACGAACTAAACGAGCTCAAACACTACAACGAAGTACTACAATCCGACCACGGAATACGTAGCAAGCGAGGTCTCATAAACGGAATTGGGAACATTGCCAACTCTCTATTTGGAGTACTTGATGACAAATTCGCCGAAAAATACAACAACGACATCAAACTACTGCACAGCAATGAAGACCACTTGTACAATCTGTACAAACAACAGACTTCAATAATCGAAGGGGAATATAACCTTCTGAAGAGGAACGAGCAAGTAATGAACCGGCAGTTCATTGTCATCAACAAAAGTCTCAGAGACTCGCTCCAACAACTGAAAACCGAACAAGACCAAGCAACGTTCCTTACTGCTACTGCACTTGCCGCAAACATGATGATAACAAACTTGCGGAGAATACAAGACATGTTGATCAGCCTAGTTACAGATCTTCGTCACGGCAAGGTCGACACTCACCTGTTGAAACCCGATGCGTTCGAAAAACAGTTGAACATCATAGCAGGACAAGTCCCAAAAGGATTATCTCTCCCTTGCTCAAACAAGTTCAAGTGTATCCGGGAAATGTATAAACTAGCAAGTGTGCAAGGAAAACTAACCGAAGACTTCATCATATTCGAAGTAAAAATCCCGTTAGTAGCAGACGAACAGTACGAACTAACCGAAGTCATCCCAATCCGCAACATAAAGGGAACCTCCATGATTCACATAATACCAACAACCAAATACATAGCCGTTAACTTGAAGCTAGACATGATGATACCACTGGATCAACAACATCTTTCATCGTGCGAACAAGTAAACACAAATCAGCTGTTGCTATGCAACCTTGACCTACCTATATACAGTATAAAAACAGCCACAACAATGTGCGAAGCAGGCATAATAAACAATCGAGGAGTAACAACCTGCCGCACTAAGGTATCGAATTGCAGCAATGACTGGAAAAAACTGCACAGTAAGGGAGCTTGGTTGTTTACGTGTTGCGAGGAATGCACTATGCGCATTTTCTGTCCTGCGGGAATTACGTCACAGACACTACAAAATACAGGCATCATCACCTTAGCTACAGGTTGCATGATGCGCGGCGATAAACATCTGATTCATGCACACTACAAAATGCAAAGCACCATGGAATTAGGAAATGAGCAAGAGATCTACGTACCAGAGATAAATCTAAACGAACTATTAACAAGCAATAGTCAAATTACAAATATAACAAATATGGAACTTGAAACACATGAAGAACAACTAAAGAGTATTAAGAGAAAAATTGAGCTGGTTAAAGAACAACAGGACATACAAATGGTTAATTCCGTGGAGGCGGAGCAACATCACTACGTCCTGTACGGCTGTATGATAACCTGTGCAACAATATTCAGCATATGGGTATGCGTCCAAATTAAAGCACGCTGTCTCCGTACACCTCAAGGAAACAGAACAGGAAAGCAGGCGCACAAGGAAGAGATTGAGATGGCCCCAAGTCCTACTGAACGGCATCTCCCTACGGAAGGACAAGCAAAGGCAGACACCCCGGATCTAGAAGAGGTCCCCAGACATCTTCCTAACAGCAGCAAGGTGGATCGCGAAACGTCGCCAATGACAGTTAGCGACGGACATAGAACCTTCCAATAACTTTCTTTACATACTTTACTTACCCTTGGATAATGCATTTTACTGGACATTTGTACTTTTATAGTCGGCAGGATGTACGAGCATCGCCACATGATATTTATTGTTTTAGTTTTTACCTGATCAAGCAGTTGCTAAGTCACCGATTTATGTACATTCGCTGACTAAGCTATTACGCCCGCCACAAGCCACCTACTTTTGGCATTATATAATTCGTTGTTTTATTAAATAAATGGTCAATCATTATCGGACACAAAACATTGATTTTATTTCCTGTACACATCCCGAGTGATTCATCCACCTACATCCTACATCTCAGTGTGCGGAGCTGCTGCCCGTACAGGCCGTAATCCACCATGCGGGCCCAGTGCGGGTTGGTAGATGTCACATGTCTTCGAATTTTTGGTTCTAGGACATGCCGGTTTCCTCACGATGTTTTCCTTCACCGTTTTGAGAGCAGTGGTGATGAAATAATTTACGCAAAGTAAAGCGCCTGTCTGGGTTCGAACCCACAACCTACAATTCGTATGTCGCGGCCCTTACCACTGGGCCACCACCGCTCTCATGATGATGTGTGATTATTATTTGTTCCCAAACTTGAAAAAAGAACTTCGTGGAAAAAAATTCACCGATGACGAAGAAGTGAAGTTGGCTATTTTGAGGGCCCTGACATTTTTTTTTTTAAGGTATAAACAAATTATTTGAAAGGTCTGAGAAATGTATTAGGGTTAATGGAGAATATATTGAATAGGAAAAATAATTTCATGTTTAATTTCACCTCCCTTCCTTTTTATTCCGCGAACTTTAGACCTCTCGTAGAAGGTAGATTTTTCATCAGAAAAACATTTCGACGAGCATTGTCTCCGATTCCAGGCAATATTTAATGATTGAGGAAAGAATGTCAGAGACAGAAATTGTGTTACTTGTTTCGGGTTTTTAAACATACCTACATATAAAACTGCGGTCCCACGACCCGTTAACTGACAGGCCGCGCCACACACTTGACATGTTGGAATGGCGGCCACCAGGCCGCACCAGCGGAGTCATTGTGTAACACACTTCACAGTAGCAATGGCTTTCATTTTGACAGTTTAACAACATTCATTGCGTTATTTACGTGCAATGGATTAGCAATATCCTTCAAAATCATTCAGGTTATCATTGAAAGTGTTTTACGCAATTAGAGCGACACACGCCGTGGGAATACGCGCCGCGGCACGCCGCGCCTTTAAACTTACCGACTCCCGACGGATCGCACGGGCGACGTCACTCCACCGGAGGCCACATCGGATGCGACGGGCCCCACGGCCAGCCTGGTCCTGGCCTGGTCTGGCTTGGCGCGATATGACTTGTGAAAAATCGGGCCGTGGGACCGCAGCTTATGGTAGCGTGCGTGTCCGTGTACGTCATGTGCCAGTACCTAGAATGAAAATCTTACGGAAACTTAGTTTTTTAGACTTTTGTCACATGAAATGTCGTTATTGGAATTTAGTGAAACTGCATGTCTTCACTTTGAACGTGTATATTACGTCGTTGATGCGCCATGTTTGGTGTCGCCATTTTAAACGTCTATTGCCTGTTTTTATGGTCAAGGTTTTCAATTATTACTGATTGGGGTCGGCTTAGTTCATTTACCTACCTATAGGAATTTAGGGTTGATTGAATATTATGATCATGAGTGAGGCCGGTTTACACTTTGACAAGTTCGAGTCAAAATAACCCTTGTCTAACACTCATATTCTAAGTCATTTCCTACACTTCACTCCACGTCGACTCCGCCTCCATCAGTGATATTTACAGTTAAAACTTGTAATAAATTGACATAAACGTCAATTTTCCTTAGTGGAGGTGAGAAATCATGTGCCAAATACAAGAATCAAAACCTACCTTAACACATTTGAGTCAACCACTTTTCATAGAGCTCATATTATTATGCCTTCCTCCATACATGCACACATATCAAAGGAAAGGGGTCGTCACGTTTGACGGCGTATAACCAAAGCGGATCAGCAGCTACGATACGTCGACTCGGCTATGGCTAGGCAAGGCCGCGCTTACGGCCCGCCGTTCGCTGGTTGATCTGGCTGGAACCAAATCAGTTTGAATCCAAACGTGAAGTGTAGGACACGGTTATGTTCCGTTATGACAGCACGTGTGGCAACAGTAGTGTAGTGTGCTGCAGGCAGGGCGCGGAAAGGGTGAGAGGGGCAAGGGTGGCCGAAGAGACGTAAGCTCGGGTACGGAGAGACGTAAGCGAGGGGACGACGAGCCGTAAGTGCGGGAATTGCAAGTTGACCGCGCACCGCACCGCGGTTCGTGAGCTTGTCCCGAGGCGAGGCGATTACGTTACGATTCCGATTAGTGTGCGTTGTGCAAAGAATACTGAATGGCTCGAGTTGATACGGTGATGATCCCCTTCCGATTTGATATGTGTGCTATTTCCTTTACTCAGTACCTTTGGGGTATTTTCATGTACTAGTGGGGTGGGGACATGGAATATTAAAAACATAAAAATTAAGAAAAGTTATAATCGATCGCTTTAATCCTGAGACAGGGATCAATCCCTTTGTGCAGTTTTTTCCGAAGTAATAATTTTAATTTTTGATATACTTATTTAAATGTCATGTTATTTTTTTTTTTATATTTTATTTTAACAACTGATTTAACGTTCAGTGTCCTATTATTAAAGTTCTTGATCGTCCATTCGTCCTTGGCAGGAACACTATTAGGGTTTCGTAGTAAACAAAGAACCCTTATAGTTTCGCAATGTCCATCTGTCTGTCCGTCTGTTCCCGCTGTAGCTCAGAGACGCGAGAAAGCTGTAATTTGGCATAGGTGTACATGGGGATGATATTTTGTTTTCTCGTCTATTCCGTAATGTGGAATCGTTGGATAGGCCGATCAAAAATATTGCGGGTCTGTGAACACCATTTTTGATTCAAGGATCCGTTTGCGTAATATTAAGCATTAAAGTGCAAATTTTTATTAGAGTCAAGTGTCCCCCCTCTCGGGCTTGCGGACAGTGGGCAATGGGTAGCTCACCGTCCAGTAAGGACCAGGCCCGGGTCAACGGCGCGTTGTATTCCACGCGCGCCTCAAAGAGATGTCGTCAGCACAAATGTCCACTAGGGCCGATGCCTGCCGGGGTCGCGGGAAGGTACTAAAGGGTCACCGAAGCCCCCGCAACACAGGCAACGGAAGGAATACGGGTGGGTTTTAGTCAGTAAGAGTCTGACACACCCTCCCGCTCCGCCCAGAGCGGAAGTTTGATGATTTCCCACCCAAAAAAAAAAAAAGTGGCCCCCTCTGCTAGCTAAATGGTTGTTTATAAAGATATGAAAAAAATCATAGCTGTAGTACATATAATTAAATTAAAAGGAAAACTATCACAGTTAACTAGGCTTTACAAGTTAACGAGTAATACTCGTAGTAGACCAACTTACTCGTATTTGCAGTTGGAGAATTGACCGTGACGTATATCCATCGATATACGCCACGGTCAATTCTCCTACTTTAAGTATGGGAGAACATATTATTCAACAACAATGTTAAGTTTGTTTTTGTAATAAATTCATCTCAAGTAATGCTAACTACGGAACCCTTCATTGTGCGTGGTCGGACACGCAATTGACCGGTTTTTAATTTATTTTCATAACCAAGTTTTAATTGATTCCAACCGCATAGGTATCTAACATTGTTTGCAAGGATTTTTGGTGTTTTCTCAAAAAATGTGCTAGTTATTTTAGGAGTCGTTTCTGCGGCCGTTATCATGGCTTATTCGAGAAGTTCCTTCAATAACGAAGCGCCCGCGCCTGTGTACCTAAGTAAGTAGGTAAGCACCTACTTAGGTACATGTACCGATTTCAAGTCATGTGACTTTAAAACAAAAAAACGAAGACGACAGCACTTCAGCAGTTTCTTTTTATAGTCTTCATTGGTTCACAGCTGCAGGATTTCTGTTTGATACAGGTTTATTTTTATAACTTCTTTATGGCGCCGTAAAAAGTGTGAGACCAGTCTAAATTGAATGATAAATCCGTTGTTATGGTAAAGGTCTTCCCGCTTTACTGCGGTAAATTACTGTGGTTGTTTTCATTTACTGCAAATCTTGTTTACTTATTTTGTTGGATAACGGGATGTGGGTCACATTTTTTGGCAGCAGGTGCTTTTAGAATCGTTTTGATTAAACTGTTACTTCGGTTCCACTATCTAATAAGTATCTGAGTGAACACTTTCAGGACGTACCTACATTGTTCGGACACCCTGTATAAATCAGAGGTTGGTAGGTTTCACACACAAGAACGTTTCTAAAATCCCAACTAAGGGCTCCCACACAAAACTGCGAATTTTAGCAGATCGCAGATTTTAGCAATGCAATGTGCGAATCGCATTGCTAAAATCTGCGAGTTCGATGTTATTTTATTATGTTATTTGATGGGGTGTAAGGGGAGCACACAACAACCGGACTCCCCAAATGTCAACCTCACCTGCACGCGGTACACCCTGCCACTGACGGACGAGGCGCTGACGACCGGCCGATGGCGGTATAACCATCCAAGAAGCCAATCTAGATTCTCCAGCGCGATGACGGGCAGCAGCGTCATCGGTACGAAAGGATTGGCACTGCGGTCACCAACCCGCTTGCCCAGCGTGGTGACTATGGGCATTAAAAAGATCCCAACAATGAATATAGTGCCAAAACAACGGCCCCCAGTTCCCGGTGGTCCTGCTATTCCTGGTCAAGGAAGCGGTCACGGTAACGGCGGGACGGGGGGTGCGAAGAATCCCCGGGCTACGGCAGGCTACCAACGACGACTACTTCTGCCGACATACAATGGACGTTCGATGAGGCTGGACCATCACCTTGCCGAACTCGAGGTAGAGTTAGGTCGCATTAACTGGCACATACTGGGGTTATCTGAAGTCCGAAGACAGAGGGAGGACACGATAACCCTGGAGTCAGGTCACCTATTCTACTTCCGTGAAGGCGATCAGCTCTCTCAAGGCGGTGTCGGCTTCCATGTCAACAAGGATCTCACTAGCAGCGTTGTGGAAATCAGTAGTGTGTCGACACGGGTAGCGTACTTTGTACTGAAACTCACTGACAGGTACTACCTGAAGTTGATACAGGTATATGCACCGACTTCGACATGCTCTGACGAGACAGCCGACGTCATGTACGAGGACATTGCCAAGGCAATGCACAGTACGATAAAGGCACACTACAACGTTGTTATGGGTGACTTCAATGCCAAAGTGGGAGTACAAGAATGCGGCGAAACGAAAGTTGGACCGTTCGGTTTGGGGAGCAGGAATCACAGAGGCCAAATGCTGGTCAACTTTTTAGAGTCTCAGGGGCTTCTTTGAATTCGTTCGTTCTTGATGAATTCGTTCTTCGAGAAGAAGCCCCAAGGGAAGTGGACCTTGCAGACCCCCGATAACGTGACAAGGAACGAGATAGACTTCATTATGACGGATAAGAGGCACATATTTAGAGATGTCTCCGTGATCAGCAGGTTTAATACCGGAAGCGATCACAAGCTTGTCCGAGGCACTCTAAATATCAATTTTCGAGCCGAGAGAATCCGCATGATGAGGCCTACTCTCCGACCTACGCAGCTTCAAGCCGCTCTAGGATCCGAGAAGTTCCAACTGGAACTTCAAAATCGATTCGCCCTACTGGAAACCACAGGCACTATTGATGAGAAGGTCGACGAGGTGGTCAAAGCACTACGCGTCGTGTCCCGCAGACTTTTTCCGTCGCAACGTAAAACTAAAGTGTCCAAACTTTCCCCAGAGACTCTCGGACTTAAATGACGGAAAGACGAGAGTTACCATCCACGCCGCCGTGTTCGTCAGATAAGAGGGCCTTAAACCTAAAAATTAAAAAGCTGATACGTCGCGACCTTCGGTGCTCTAACACTCGTGACATTATGGTCACGATTGAGCAGAACCGAGGGTCGAAAGTGTTCGCTCAGCAATTAGGGAGGTCCCATCTGACAAAACTGAAAACTGCGGATGGTAGGATCGTGACTTCGAAGTCCGAGATACTCGAGGAAGTCGAGGATTTCTACGGGCACTTGTACTCAACGCGGATGGCGTAACCAGCGGAGCATAGTGAAGATGACCATCGAGCCGAATTAACGCGCCACTACACGGAAGACATTCCGGATGTCGACCAGTGCGAGATTAGGGCGGCTCTCGAGCAACTAAAGAACAACAAGGCACCTGGTGATGACGGAATAACGACTGAGCTCCTTAAAGCGGGCGGGGCTCCAGTCCTGAAAGACCTAGCGAGTCTCTTCAACTCCGTCATCCAAGAAGGCATAACGCCGGAGGCGTGGAGCCGAGGTGCGGTGGTTCTGTTCTGTAAAAAAGGCGACAAAACCTTGCTGAAGAACTATAGACCCATCTCACTTCTGAGCCACGTTTATAAACTGTTTTCGCTGGTCGTCACGAACCGTCTCGCCAGGAGACTTGACGAGTTCCAGCCACCAGAACAAGCCGGTTTTCGAAAAGGCTTCAGTACCGTGGACCACATCCATACTGTTCGGCAGATTGTACAGAAGACCGAAGAGTACAACCAGCCACTGTGTATGGCATTTGTGGACTACGAAAAAGATATCCCCGAAACTTTTTACCAATGCGTTGGAGGACGTGTTTAAGACGTTGGACTGGACTGGACAGGGGGACTCACACCTTCGTTTTGCCGATGACATCGTCATAATAGCAGAGACGCTGGAACAGTTAGACCAGATGCTGCACAGCCTAAATGGAGCCTTTCGGCGGGTTGGCCTCGGCATGAATTTGGACAAGACGAAAGTCATGTACAATTCGCACATCTTGCCGAGTCCAATCCACATCGAAGGGTCGCTTCTCAAAGTTGTGAAGGAGTACGTCTACCTAGGACAATTTATCCAGCTCGGTAGACACAACTTTGAGAAAGAAACCGACAGGAGGATCCGATTGGGTTGGCCAGCGTTTGGAAAACTTCGTCAAGTCTTCTCGTCGCCAATCCCGCAGTGTTTGAAGACTAAGGTCTTCATCCAGTGCGTCCTGTCCGTTATTACATACGGTACCGAAACGTGGACACTGACAGTCGGGCTGGTCCACAAATTAAAGGTCGCTCAGCGCGCCATGGAGCGGGCTATGCTCGGAGTTTCTTAGAAGGATAAGATCAGAAATGAAGTTATCCGGAAGAGAACCGGAGTTACCGACATAGCCTGCAGAGTCAGCAAGATGAAGTGGCAGTGAGCTGGCCATGTATGTCGAAGGACCGATGGCCGGTGGAGCAGACGAGTCCTGGAGTGGAGACCGCGTATCGGCAAGCGTAGTGTGGGACGCCCCCCAGCTAGATGGACCGACGACCTTAAAAAGGTGGCTGAGACAGACTGGATGAGAAGGCAGAGGACAGGGTGTTGTGGCGCAGCCTGGGAGAGGCCTATGTCCAGCAGTGGACTGCTATAGACTGAGTTGATTGATTGATTGATTCGATGCGGCGTCATATCGCATCGCATCGCAGTTTGGTGTGGGAGCCCTAATCCCAAAAATATCCTTTTATTATTACGAGTATGTCTAGATAGAGTGTCGCTCTGCAAAAGAACTAAAACAAACAGGCCAACTTTCTTATGCTGGTGTGCGTGACAGCTACGTCTTACACTCGCGCCACGTCATTGTGCTGTCATTGTGTTATTCCAGGGCCTCAAGTCTGCTATTACAATAGTGTCAGAATGGTCTGTTCCGATCCTAATTAATAACGACATTATACGAGTATTAGTAGATTACCAAACTTGTCAAAATTAACGATTATAAAATCAATGATAGACCATTCTGACACTATTGTAATAGCAGACTTGAGGCCCTGTGTACGCGCATTTCTTTCGATGAGTTTATTGCAGCAGGCTTGACGCTAGCATGACGCTTCCTATTTCGAAGAATAGACATAGCTCTTTCTATGACTTTAATGCTTGTTTTTCTCTTTTCAGTTAGGTATGTGTTTTTGCAGTCGGGTTTTTTGTTTTTTAAGTAATTTGTTTTTTTTCAAGCTTTTTAGTTTTATTAATATCTACAATTGACTCATTACTAGCTTTTGATATCAATATTGTTGTAATTTATTTTAAAAAAACGTTTCCCTCCCTTTTTTGTATCAGCAGATGCAATATATACAAATTATATAGCCTATGTCACTTCTACAATGAAGATGAATCTAAGGACACCACTTATGTTAAAATCCATCAAGCCGTTTAGGCTACAGAGCGTGCCAAAGAAATAGACATACATACATACATACATACATACATACATACATACATACATTCTTACATACATACTCTCGAAAAACATTACCCTCCTGAGGCAGTCGGGTAAAAATAGTGAAAAATTATAGTGTTGTTTAGCTATTGGAACAAAACTTCGATAATGAGGCTTCTGCGTCGTTAATACGGCAATAAGTATGTTTTGGATTTGTTTACCTTAAGCATTTACCCTATTCTAATGCTTTCTATATATAGGTACCTGATTACAATTGGTTGAAAACAGTTAAAAACTGTAAAAGAACCATGTACCTACCTATAAGTATTTTTATTATTACTGGTTGAACGGGACAAAAAGTTGCCAGATAACATTAAAAAAATGCGGCGAAATGTCATTTTTCCATCCCTTGTTAATTAATGTCGATGGCTAACTTATTTGTGTCATAGCTACTGATGTTTGATTCAAGGTTCCTACATACTGGCGCGACTTGTCGCGCGACGCGTCGCGACACAAAGGCACCGCTTGTAGCGCTACACGCGGTGTCTTTGTGTCGCGTCGCGTCGCGCGACAAGTCGCGCCAGTATGCAGGAGCCTTTAACAAAAATTGAGTCCGCGTAGATGTATAGAGCAGGGAGGGTTAATATCTTGAGGTTTACAAATTGAGGTTTACATGAATCTGTTTGGTGTATCCCACATATTGATCTAATACACTTTTTTTGTGCCTTGAACGCAATTTCTTTATCAGTTGAGTATCCCCAATATAGTATCCCATAAGAAAGAGTGGATTCCACATAGGCATGATAAGCACTCAGTAGTGTGGTGGTTTAATTAGATACTTTTTTGAGCATATGTAGGGCATAAGAGAATTGGTATTTACATGTTTTCAATAACATATTAGAATCTATATAGATATCTAGAAATTTGGTACTTGTAACCTCAGATACAGTTGCATTATTGTACTCAATAGTTACAGGAATTAATTTTGCGATTTTATTCTTGAAATTCATATAATGGGTTTTTGCAAGATTTATTTATTGTTAGCCAATTTATTAATTTAGATAGGAGGAATATTATGTTTTTCCATACTCAGAAATTTATTTCTCGAAATATTTAAGGTATCTTTTTTATCAAAAACGAAGGGACTGAATGTCGTATACTTTCAGCCGATGGTGTACACAGAACATAATATATAATATACCCTAAAGGGATGGGGTATCACTATAAATATTGTTTTCAAAAATTTTGACAACTGATTCAAAACTATTTTACATTTCTTTTTTACATTTATCCATGATACCATCTATTATATTGAGCGTAGAATTTGGCAAACATGTGTGTTTGTATGACTCTTTTAATATCCAATGTTACAGAACCGTTACAAATTCTTTTCTTTGCACATCGCCATCTAGTATAACCCGTAGCCTAATTTAAGCAAAACATTGTAGCGATAATCATTATGGAGTAAAACTGGTTTACCTTTTCCACTTTCAATGAATTACATAGCAACATCATCACTCGAACTAGAACTAGCCGCTGCCATCATCAACATCCATTATTCTTTTTTTATAAAAATAATGTTATTTTACTATAAAAATAACTAGGATAAATATCGCAAAATCCTTTTATATTTAAAATATTTTTTTCAAATTACTTTATCATATGTAACATTAATAATTCATGAAGTGGCCAGTGTCAAACCTCTTTAGATTTGAAGATTCTCTTTAGATTTCCTCTTTAGAGTTCTCATAACTATTACACTTTTTGTTTTACGCGAGTCATACGGTAACGAACGGCTTTTTGGTAGGAAAACATAGTGTACCTAAAACTTTTGTAGGTTGCTGTATTAGATTTGCCCGCGAATTTGCCATTATAAGAATTTGCACATGAAGAGAATTTGCCGTTTTTAGAATTTGCTTCTAGCGAACAAAGGATTAACTGCTAGAGTGTTAAGACACTCTAGCACTCCGATTTTGTAAGCCAAATAATAATGTAGTAGCAAATCAAAAAATGATCGGTTGTACAGTGTACTCTTCTTTGGTTATTATTTGAATATTATTCAACTCTTGCCAAGCCTAACCGTAAAAGGTTTACTAAGCCAATAGAATGTATGGGGCACTGACAAGGCATGGGGTGATACATTTTCTATGCCTGTACCAGTGAGTCTATGGTTCTTTCTGACATATGTTGCCATAAAATAAATATTGTTTCCCCAAAAAATCAGTTTTGAAAATAATGTTTCTGGGTGTACAAGTTTTATTCTATAATGAATTCATGAACGGCAATATTACAAGAGATCTTCAGTCCACGGTTGAACCCTTGAGCCATGTTTTGTTATGTAATAAGACCGTAAGAATCTTGTATTGCTTGCTCTTGTCCCATATGACTTGCGAGTCGGTGCGAAATATATTTATTTTCCATTCTCTCCTATCAGCCGTCTTGTCATCATTCACTCGTTATCCATCCATTTTCTTTGGTCCACTTTTGGTCTCCCTATTGAAGTTACCTTAATTCTTACGTTGGCAAGACTGTAACTGACTTGTCATTCCATTTGTCAACAGCGAATTGACGCTACGTGACGAAACGCAAAGCAACGCTACCTACGATAATAAATATTCGCTTCGCTGTAATTTGTGAATTCAACTTCTTCGGTTTTATTAGCTAACTATCCAAAATGGTGAAACTCTCAACAGAGTTAATACAAAACTCGATGCAATACATGAATCCATGTCGAGATCGAGAGTTAGATCTTAGAGGTTAGTTCTTGGATACATTTTTGTAATAGTTTGGTCTTTTTTATTTACTTCTACCCGATAAATGTGCATAATCAAAAGATATTTTCTTTTTCTCGTAATTAAATGATATAACTTTATACTTTGGATTACATTCTAAATCTTCCCGCCTCTTCTTATAGGTTACAAAATACCGCAAATTGAGAATATGGGCGCAACATTAGATCAGTTCGACACCATTGATTTCTCAGACAATGATATCAGGAAACTGGATGGATTCCCGTTGCTGAAAAGGATCAAGTGCTTGTTATTGAACAACAACAGGATTGTGTAAGTATTATGGTGAATGAAAACAACCAACAATCACAGAATTTGATTATTGCAAGATCTACTAGTAATATTCATTCTGTACCAGTGCAGAAGCAAGGGTAATGCTTGACTGCCACATAATTTAATTTAAATTTTAGTGTGAACTCAAAGCCCTTAAAGACCAGTGATGCATACGAGGGCGGCACTGAAAATTTCGGGAATCAAGGAAGTGACACAACATCACTATTTAAAAATGTATTTATTGGTTTTCGAAGTATTCTCCGCGAAATTTGACACATTTTTCCATACGATGGAACCAATCGTTGAAGCAACCATTCCATTCGGAAGTTGGGGTCTCCAAAATGGCCGTTTTGTAGGTGTCCACAGCTTCTTCAGGTGATGAAAATCTCTGTCCATGCAATTTATTCGTTATTTTAGGGAAAGTATAGAAATCATTAGGGCTTAGGTCGGGGCTGTACGGTGGATGGTCTAATAATTCTATGTTTTCTTGCTCTAAAAACTCTTTTGTTCTGTGCTCGGTGTGAGATCTCGCATTGTCCTGATGGAGGATGATGCGGGGGTTGCAGTTCTTTTTACGGAGTTCAGAAACGACCTGTGGCAAACAAATGCTAGCATACCATTCTGCATTAACCATTCTTTGTCCCTCAAGAGGAATAGTCGTAACATGGCCGGTTTTGGAGACAATCGTGGCCACCATTTTTTTTGCAACACTCCGTGAATGAACTATTTTTGTTGGCTTTAACTCATTTTCGAACACCTAAACTCGTGACTGGTTTTTTGTTTCGGGTTCGTACGCGTATATCCAGGATTCGTCACCTGATACGATGTTGTATACAGCATTTGAGGATCCTGCGTGGAATCTTTCGAGAGTTCTGACGCACCAAGTAACGCGAGCCGCTTTTTGCTCTTCACAGAGCGAATGCGGTATCCATCGGAAAAACAACTTTTTTACACCTAATTGTTCATGCAAGATTATTTGTATTTGACTCATGCCAATGTCTAAAGTTGCCTGAATTTCGCGATATGTCACATGTCGATGTTCCTCAATCAGCTTACGCACACCATCAACGTTTTCTTGGGTGCCTGCAGTTTTTGGACGACCTTGACGGGGATCATCACTGAGCTTAACACGTCCACGTTGAAATTCAGCAAACCAGTGATAAATTGTGGTTTCGGATGGGGCTTCATCACCAAATGCAGAAATCATCCGGTCAACACACTGTTTTTGTGTTAAACCACTTCGAAAGTCATAATAAATCATCACTCTTGAATTTTCTCGAGTCAATTCCATTTTCTCAACAACTAAACAAGTTTGACAAAACCTTGTGACAAGACCGAGAATCTTTTTTTACATAAATAAATGGTATTCGATTTTTAAAACCAAGGAGTTTTCAATTTTAAAGATTTTAATATGACAGGAACAGTGGAAATATTCTATTCCCGATACTTTTACTGCAGCCCTCGTACCTATGTATACTGGAAACAGTAGGTAATAACAATTTGTTAATTGACACGTAATTTTATGAAAATAAAGAGATTATCAACAACAGTAATAATACTTGAAATTAAACAAAGCTTAATATAATAATATCTTTTTCCAGAAGACTTGGTGAAAGTTTGGAGCAATACATACCTAATTTAGAATCCCTGGTGTTGACAAACAACAATATAACAGAATTAGGTGATTTGGACCCTCTAGTCACACTGCCAAAACTGAGAACACTGTCGCTACTGCATAATCCAGTTTCCAACAAACAACATTACAGGTAAATGCAATCACCGTTTATCATCACTATTCTCCTGCACTTATCCCAATTTATTTGGGGTTGATGCAACATGATTAGTCATCATCTCTATAGTCACCCTATTTCTAGTGAAAGATGATCCCTTTCACACAATCCATCCCTCATTTCTTTGGTCTTCCCCTACTCTTATAGCTTCATTCATCTACATTCATACTCAAACATACACAGTTATGTTATCATTATTGTCATCTAGCCTATTGGAAGAATTTAAGCCACAAAATACAATCCACCACAGTTGTGTGCATGTCATAAAACTGTGGTGGATTTTATTTTGTGCTATCAGAATAATCTTTGTTCCATTTCTAATATTTGAAACCATTATTAATTTTAAGCTTCAACAGGGCCTCCTCAGGGTTCCTCTACAGGGCTAAGTTCTCCCTTTCATTTTGCACTTGTGGCAATATGAACCTAGGGACATGGCTTATGAATTGCAACAATGTAGGTATTCCATATCAATTTATTTGATATGAATAACAAAAGGTTATGTTGCACTGCAAATATTTGCTAAATCATCATCCTTCCATAATAATAATTTTATAAATGTTTATCCATTGAATTCCAGAGCATATGTGGCATTCAAATTCCCAGAGCTGAGATTGTTAGATTTTAGAAAAATCAAACAAAAAGAAAGGGATGATGCAAATACTTTGTTCAAAAGTAAGAAAGGAAAAGAGATGCAGAAGGAAATTACGAGAAAGGCAAAGACATTTGTGCCTGGAGGAAACATGCCTGATCCTAAAGTTACAAGTATGTAATATTCAACCAATAACTATGTCACATAATTTAAGAAATCCAAGGAAGTTAGGTACTGTTGTATCAGATTGTTATAATTTTGTAATGAATAGGGATAGGATAATATAACAATCTGTATGATACAACATCAACCTCCCTGAATCCCTTTTCGTAAAATACGTTTTTTTTTTTGTGGCTATGTCTGTTCTATGCGTGAATGCTCAGTTAAAATCTCACATCCTTAATAAATCTGTTTCAGATCTCAGCCCACAAGAAATCCACAAGATTCGTGAAGCAATCAAGAATGCGTCATCTCTACAAGAAGTGGAGAGGCTGACGAGA
Source organism: Atethmia centrago (assembly GCA_905333075.3). Classification (NCBI taxonomy): domain Eukaryota; kingdom Metazoa; phylum Arthropoda; class Insecta; order Lepidoptera; family Noctuidae; genus Atethmia; species Atethmia centrago. The sequence goes on along the minus strand of HG995374.1, from coordinate 18,323,548 downwards.
ATGCTCCAATCAGGCCAAATCCCTGGACAGAAACCTTTACAACCACCAACTCAGTCAAATGGCCAACGTAAGATTTGTATAAGATACCAAATACTGCCAATGGCGCCGATTCCCTTGTTCACAAACTAAACTAAATTTAAGCTCAGTTCATCTTTTTCTTTCTATTTCATTAAGAAAAGGACAGAAGATACATTTTAGTTTAGTCCTGTCAAATTAATCAGCGCTTGACGTAAATTGACGTAATTTTAGTAGGCAAGTTTTTAATCACGTCTAAACTTGTATAGAGTAGTGACAGGCGCTGATTAATTTGACAGGACTAAACTAAAATTTATCTTCTGTCCTTTTCTTAATGAAATAGAAAGAAAAAGATGCACTGAACTTAAATTTAGTTTAGTTTGTGAACAAGGGAATCGGCGCCAATGTCGTTTGGAACCAATGAATCCCAATGTGGCGATCCTGAATCAGCCAATGTATTTTTGACGCTTTCCAGCTGAATCAGCCTATGTAATTTTGACGCTTTCCTGCTAGATGAGAGGACAAACGACCTTAGGGGGACACCGGATATGTAATGTGGAGAGATGGGTTGGGGCCAACTTAGAAAAGGCCTTTATCCAGCAGCTTGCACTAAGCAGTCTCTGAAAAATATAAAAAAATAAAAAAAGATTAAATTTAGCATTCACTAATTTTCCACATGTCAATGGCGCTATCTGTTTCCGCACAAAGCATTTTCAAGATACTTTTAAATCTGTTACAGTGTTACATCATTTTATCCTACCAATTTTATTATTAATGTGAATTAACATACAAGCAGCATATTTACAGCACATCTCGGCCTAAGAATGGCAAATGGAGGTCTGTAGTGTCGCAGCTGGAAGTGGATCACAAACCAACCTGCATAAAGACTTATTTGGGCAAACTGAGTTCCCATAGAACTTAATTAAATATTAACAACCAAATGTCCTAATTCTTGTGATTCCAGAAGATGACGAGGAGGAGATGGAGACCGACCAAGCAAATGGCCAGTAAAGAGGTTACCCACTACAAAAATATACAGACTTTTTGTTTAGGCTGAAGAACAGATACATCCTAATTAAGATATTTCCTTTTATTGATTTAATTATATGGAGTGCGATAATGTTAAGCTGGTAAGAACAGTGCTTAGTTTTACACTAAATATTTAGCTATTAAGGCAGATACTACACAGAAACCAAGGTTATTAAGCAAAAGAACAGATACACGATAGTACAGATAAATGTACTTGTTACAATCAAAAGGTGCATGTTACGAAAACAATATTCGTACTAAACAATGGTGCCGATTCTCTTACTAAACTATCACTAAAATTTCTTACTTTTGCATGAGAATGATAAAGTTATACTGCAAATAATTTTCTCTAAATTTAAAAACTATTTTGACACAACTAAAATCGAGTTTGACAATCTCGACTCCGCGTGGTACTTGTTTGTCCTACCCCGAGAATGTTTTTAGAGCCGGAGGCGCGCAAGGAGGGCAGCCTCAACGTGTTTTATATGGAATTTTTCACTTTTTGTATGGGAAATATGAAAAATTATTACCTACATGTTGGGTTTTAGGGGTCTATGGATTTCAAATGGGGGACAAAATTTTAATTCTTTTTGCGATAGGATTCACCGTTTTCGAGAGATAAGCAAAAGAAAAAAAGGATACGGTACCGGTTTTGCGCTTGAAGTTAAGGTGTTTGTGTTTTAGTTCATGGCAACTAATTTTATTCCACACCTTTTTAATCGCGATTAAAAATAGTCTGATTTAGTTTTATAATCAAAATTTTAGGCGAAAAACGTCAAATTCAGAATAGCAAAATTCTCATTTTCACTAAATTAATAATTAGTGTCACTTTAGTCAATTTCAGAATGGGAAATCGACATTTGACAGGAATAAACTAAATTTTGGTGGTTTTTAGTTTAGTTTAGAGGCAATTGTGACGAGAATCGGCACCAATGTCTAGAAGAATATCGAAACCCTTTTGAAGGTTTCGTAACATATATTCTGATGTTATCTGAAAAGAACTTCATACTACAACTGTTTTCATTTACATTCTATTTTTCCAATAAAACAAAATTCCATTCAATTGTCTTATTATTTAATAATTATCATTAATACACAAATTGTTTCACTTTTAAATATAATAATTCATCATTGCCAGCATCTAAGTAGACGGTATAAATTTCAGGTAGAAGTACCATTCGTCCCATTAATTCTTTTATAGAGGGTCTTTTGTCAGGCAAGACTGACAGCATAGAATCCACAAGGTCCTGCATGCTCCTGTCATATATCGTCAAATCTATTGGATGTACGCTGCCATTTGTAATTGCCTTTACCAAACCCACTAATGTCTGAAAAGCACATATTTATTAGGATTTAGCCAATGACGTATTATATATAGACACGTCATGAACCAACATCGCGGCGCTTAAAAACGGCGAAAATACTAGATAGCTACTTATACACGTGAAGAAAGGGAAAGAAAATATGACACCGTACGGCGGGATGCCTGTTGCTAGAGGGAGATAAATATACATCTTCAGTTACGTCACAGGATAAGTAATAGTCAAAACGTAGTGTCGCGCGACAGGTTGGTGCGTAACTAAGCGCGATGTGGCCAATTGGCTTCATTTCATGTTGTCATTTTAGAGTGCGGACAACGTATCTGATCTATAGTTTTAAATATCATTGGATTTAGCCAAGTAATTGTATTTGTTTTTATAGGCGCTAGAATTTACAAGTTATCGACTGGCCAACTATTAAACAGGAGAACAAGCAAAATCAATATATTATCTACTCAACGAGCAGAAACTATTTGCAAACTAGGTATATTTATTTTGCGATAAACCCTTCGCTTCGCAAATGCGCCAAGTAGATACATTAATTTTGATTGTTCTGGTGTTTAATAGCTACTCTACACATTAACTTACCTCAGCGTCGAAAGCCCTTTTGTGAGTACACATTTCATAGAGTAAACAACCTAAGGCCCAAACGTCACTTTTGCTACAATACGGCTTGCCTTCGCACAGTTCTGGGGCCAAGTAGTAAGGTGTGCCTATAACAGTCGATGTCTTCTTGGCACTGAGAAAAACAAATTCGCAGGAAGTATTATCATTTATCAATCACTTATCAGATATTTCGAAAAATTCTTAAACTAAAAAACCCTTTGCTAGACCTCTGTATTGAACCCAGGATAACCATGCTCAGCGAAAATGGGGGTGTACTAAGGCTTACCGTTGGGGAAAAACTAGGCGTGATTTAGTACAATTAAATAAATTAATGTACATATTTCGATTCAGCTCACCTTGCTAACACTTTCGATATACCGAAATCACCTATCTTGACTACAACGCCATGCTTGCCAGTCAAGAGAATATTTTCCGCTTTCAAATCTCTATGAATGATATTTTTACTATGAATGTAGTTAACTCCTAACAAAACCTGGCAAAAGTAGAAAAGAATTTCCTGAAATCATAAATAATTATGGAGTGAAGAAGTTTCCACGTAGTCCATAAACACTAGTCCGTACCTAAGTAGGTACAGGCAGCCTCAAAAAGGTGTACTTATAAGTTCATCGACAAGAATTCATTTAAGTAATTGTCTATATTTCTACAATATTCATTTGTTCCTTAATATTGTTTCATTGTGTAGCCACAAAATACATTACGATTTAAATGTTACAGTATAATTATGAACTTCGCCAGTTTATAATCTATCTGTATTATTTCCGTTAGATTATAAACTGTCGAAAAATTGTGAACAAACCATTTAAAATTTAACGTATTATGTACCGATAGTTTATAATCTATCCATGGGAAACCGACAAATTTTGAACTGGTATCAAACTTGCTTTCGACGTGACGCAACTTTGAAGTAGCGCGTTGGTCAAATATCTTTTTTTTTTTGTTCCGGGGTGAAAATCCTCATGGATGTCCTCCGCCCTGGGGCGGATGATGGGGTCTGTCAGACGCTTACTGACTAAAAACCACCCGGTGGTCCCCTCCCACACTTGCACAGGGGATCATGGGATCCAGTGCGACTTCCGCGATCTCCGACTAGTGCCAACCCGCCATTGGGGGCCACCTCAGGCTCGCGGGGGAGAATGAGGTGTAAAACTCCCCCCGCGACGCCACCTCGGGTCCTGCTATGTCCGGTGACGGATGTTCCCTTGTCCGTCGCCCCTGGACCCATTTAGGGGGGCTGGAAGAGGACGTTGTCCGCCCTCCGCCGACGCCCGGTGCACCTGCTGCGGGCAAGGTGAGTGGAAGAGATCTCCCGCTCCCTTTCCACTAGTGATGTGTAACTCACCAATTTTATTTGAGGTTGAGGGGAGGACCTCACTTTACCACGTGAAGTCCTCACGAGGGACTCCTCATTTGAGGTGAAGAATCGTCAACGGCGTATTCACCTCACGACTCGTGAGTCCGAGCCGAATTCAGCCGAACGTACGAGGGAGCGAAGCGGGCGGGCGCGACGACGACTCACGAGTCTCTACTCACTCGCGACTCACGAGTATTCGCGAGTCGCGAGTGAGTAGACACTCGTGCGGCACGAGGCACGAGAGGCACACTGCCAGCGTATGCCGTGCCGTGTCCTCCCGGCAGTCGACGCAGTGGTGACACCGGGCGTCCGGCTCCCTGTTTATGCGACACAGGTAGTTCCCGAAGCAACCATGCCCCGAGAGCACCTGTGTCACCCGAAACGACAGGGAGCCGTGCCTCGAGTACCGGCCGAACCGCCTCAGTTGGTCACAGTTGTGGTATAACCCATGTGGTATAACCCATTTCACTCAATTCACAATTAGTCGACAGTTTTATAATCTAACGGAAATAATACCGAACTAGGTTCTCACAATCTTATGCTGACATAATACATCTTGTTGAGGCTGGCTGTACACACGGCTACATCAAGCTATACGTCTCCAGTATAAGCTGACCTCAAATTGTACAGAAATCCTATACGATGCGAGATCAGCTTATACTGGAAATATTTAGTTTAATATGTAGCCGTGTGTACCTCTACCTAGACGGCACGGTTCTTTGGATTTAGCCAGCACATAATCAGACGGGCGATGGTCGATGTTATGGAAGAAACAGAAGAAGACGTCTTTCGGTTAGTAGTTAGGTACTTCATATCACCATCATATTATGATGGTGATATGAAGTACATAACTACTTCTACATGCGACCATGACTACCTACCTTTGGTACCGAGCACGAGTTATAGCCATGCAGATACCTACATAGACTACTCAGGTATTACGGGGTTCATATTATTATGTTCATAATAGAGTTAGGTAGTAGTGATTAGCTACTGTATAACCATACGTTTTTGACGTTTGAACATATCTTACCTTTCAAGCAACAGGGGTAGACGTTAAATTCACTTCCAGACACAAAGACTACCTACTGATTGTTGCTTGAGCAACGCAGTTTAGAGATAAGTATTTTGCGCCTTGGACGTTGTTGAATGTTGACGTATTAAATTCTAATAAACGGTAAGTACTCATTAGCAGCGGTTTAAATACATACATTGGTGTGTGCATATTACCTGCTGTTGTAATAATTTTGGACATCTCTGATACATGTATTCCGCTAGATTCCCGCTAGTGGCATATTCCATGGATATCATAACATGGTTATCAGTGTAATAGCAATCATAAAACTTGATGATATTTGAGTGATGCAGCGAAGATAGGATCTGAACTTCATTTGCTATATCCTGAAATAATAGGGGTAGTGAGTTATCAACAAAAATCCTATCAAAATTAATTCTGGGTCAATTAGTGTACCTACTCACTTGCTTATGGTCTTGAACCTTTATGTTCAATTCTATATCCTTAACTATTGTTAATTCAGTACTATCTCGCTTTTCACATAAATACACGTTCCTGGAAAGAAATTGTTTAGTAATTCAGTAGATAGATACCAACAGTACTCTGAACCTACTTCTAAGAAGTTATTTTCGTAAGGACCTGCGCCCTTACGAACGGCACGGCAGGGTACCTATATTTCGGCATCTAGTGATGCCGAAATATAGGTACATCAACTACATGCAAGCGCATACTGAGGGCAACTATGCCGTAGTATCTTAAGGCATGCCGTGCCGTCCAGAGCAAGGAACATTTACTCTAGGGAGGTTCTGTGAGACTCGCCGAATCGCACATTCGCGAGATCGTGCTCACGCGTTGTTTTCAAAACAGTAGTTCTTCATCAGAATAGCCGTAACGCCGCCTTGCGCCTTGCCTCAGCATGACGAAGGAAGCCGAAGCATTGCGAAGGCTGCCGACATGGCCTGCCTTAGCATACCGCTTACATCCCTTGCCGTGCCGTGCCAGTAGGTGCCGGCGATAAGTTGGTGGAAAGATCACTACTATAGTAATATGAATTACATACCCGTACGTCCCTTTACCAACTGTTTTTAAAACTGTTAAGTTATGACTTTTAAATCTTTTCGTTATACAGTCCATTTTTGTTACTTATTTCTTATTATCTCACAATTCAGAATGTCCATTAGGTTAGCATTATTGGGCTCTTTATCACATTAAATGCAAGTTTAGTTTACAGTGACTAAAATCAGGAACTTCTCTTTTTCAAAATTAAACTACCCGCATAATAAAATTATCATGAAGAATAGTAAGGTAGATTGTTCATTACCACAACAAAAAAATAATAAGGTCGTACAATACCTAAAACTACCGAGTACTAGTGACAACACTCTATTGATGCCCGATACCACAGAACCCGATACGGTCCACAGCAGTCCGCGTGCGGACCGAGCCGAGCGCTACCGAAATAATACGAACTGGAACTCGAGGCTAAACGTAGCCGTTTTTGTAAAATGTTTATTTCAACTTATTTTTAATACCGACCAAACGTTCAAATATTGAACCCGACCTCAGTATATCCAATACATAGTTACATAATAAAATAAATAGGTAGTTTCGAAACCATTCCAATACCTATATGAAGCGAACTCGGTGCTCGGTATCACCAATACATAGTTATTAAAATAAATAGTAACCTGGTATTGGTAATAATACCGATAAATAGTTTCGGTATTACAAATTCACATACCGACCCATGTCTACATCTCACTCAACTCGCTCGATGCGAGTTGAGTGAAATAGAAAGATACCAGGTCAACTCTAGTTGCGAATCGACTCAGTAGCCATACCATTACAATAGCATGCGTAAATTATTGCATTACTCGCGGTCGCGGGCGTCTTTCAACTCGCTTGGGTAACCTTGTCTCGAGTCGAGCTCTATTCTAAGTAATGGTTGGTTGATCCCGCATTGAGTCGAGTCAGTACCCAAATCAATTCGAGTAAAAATCTTTTATTACGTTACTTTAGAGAAATTTTTAATGCTAGCAATATTGACAAATAACGTCAAAACTTGTGTTTCCATCTGTTTATTTTATTCTCCCGTGAATTTGTTCAACCATTCTTACCTTCCTGGAGTATATGTATATGTTCTGTGATTCTTACTTTTCGTGACGATATTAGTACAATTTGCGTGTTTTCATAAACAAAACTAAGTAAAGAAGAGTGGCCTTTACGTACCTATTTGTGAGCATGATTTTTGATTTTATAGGAGCCCCTTTGCTTGGCAGTATATCACATGAAATGTGTCGTATATTCTATGCACTATTATTTTTGAAGTGAAAGCTTCTTTATTCGCGTTGAGCGATTTTGGGTAGGGGCAAACTGAAGGGTTCGCATCACCGACGTGCTATCCGCGACATGCTAAGGTGACGTGTTGCGCCAGACTGGCAACGCGCGACGCGAGTCGGCCTGTGTACGCATGTATATGTATATTATTAAAAAAAAAATAAGTTTTCACTTCTGTCGGCAGTCCCCATGATCGCCTATTTTTTGTTTTGTTTACATCAAGATGTTGATTACTACGATTCCGAAATTTATGGGACACTCCTCCAAAAGTGGCAACACTACTAGTTTTACGACCCGAACTACTGCCTTCTACTCAGCTGGCTTACAAACTAGACATGCGCAAAATGTGTCAGTGAAAAGAAATGAATGAAGTATATCTTTTGACTCAATGAAGTAGTCCAATCATTTAGTTCAGTACTTCATTTAGTTCAGCAAATCAGAACGAATCAATGAGATATCGAGCTCGCGTAGTGTGATAGATATGTTACGATGAATGATGCACTTCACTTAGTTCACTTTTATACGTACGAGTATCTCGATTTTCCTTCATACTTTTTAAAGGATTAGGACTGTCAACCACGAAATATGAAACCGACTTAAAAAAAAAACTAAAAAAATATTAATTTAAAATTAACAGTTTCAGAAGTAAGCAAAACTACCTAAGTAATTATATATATTAAGTAGTATATTTTCTGTTTTTTTTTACTGATAGTTAGATTCCTTTTTGTCTAGGTTGGCGTAAAAAATAGTCATGTGTGTTGCCATGTGTGTGTAAGCTAGACAAGCGACACATACATAGTATAGGCGCCGTCGTCGCTCGTCAGCCCGACTTTAGCCGACCGGCCGGCGAAATGACACGAACACGTACGAGTCATGCATGCGAGCGAAATGAAATAAATGAATGCTGAGTTGGTGCGAGCCAAAAGAAGGACTGAACTAAATGAAGGAGAGACACATTTGAATGACTACTGAAGGAAAGATAAGTTTATTTTGTGAAATGAAGTACTTCATTTCCTTCAATCGTTCGCGAACTACCCATGTCTATTACAAACTAAAAGTTGTAATTATAAAAGCTGTAACCTAAAGGCCTTATTATTAGCTGGTTCGTTAGATAATTATCTGAACTGTAAAGATGGGTCAAATGATGGGATCTTACGACGCGAAGAAAGTTGGTCTTTATATGGATGATCAACCGACATTTGACCCGCAAGCAGGATTTGATTACCAGAGAAAACCAAGAGGTAATTCCTTTAAAATCTATAATTTTACGAGTTCCTATAATTGTCACAGTGTTACAGTGTTCCATCTTTTAAGGTGGATTTAAACAAAAGTTACATAATTTTTGTTTAGGTTATGTTGCAGCCAAAACAAAGTGTTATTGATGCCTTCAAACTTCCAAGATTGAAGATGAACTACTAATTGCCACTATCAAAGCAAAATTAGCATACATTATTTAATAGAACTATATGTTTACACTCACTACTGTTATCTTTATTTTTCAGATATGGTAGCTCGCGAGGCTGATCTTATTTCTGCTAAGATTCCACCAAAGCACCGTGACTACTGTGCCCATCATTTGTTGGAATTCCAATCTTGCCGCTATAAAAACATGCCATTGCTCTATAAGTGTGCCCATGAGAAACATGCCTTCTTGATCTGTGAAAAGGATGAGTATGTTGATTCAATATTACAATTTTATAGCAATAGTTGTAACCTAATTAAATCATTTGTTGTGGTGACAATCAAAATCGTATCTTGAGGTGTAGAGCAGCCAGTTCTACTATTTTTCTCACAACAATCTAGTATTTTATTGGAAAATTAAAATAAAATTACTTCAATAATGGATCTGGTGGAAGTAAAATACTAAATAATAAAAATGCAGTGCTAAAAATAGCACTATTGTGATGTCTATTAAATGACAGAATGTCACAGCATTATTACATCAGCAAGATTTTTTAAATAATTTCAATTTTCTAATGAGGTTGAATGTAAACCATTCTACAAGTTGAAATTATTGAAACATTCTACAAAACAAATATATTTTATTCTGTAGCTTCATTTATGTAATGAAAATGTTGAATAATAATTGTTATTACCATGCTGTTTTGTGCCAAGTAGTAAATAGTCATTAAAACATAATAAATGAAGAAATAAGTGTACACCATGAAAGTAGGATAGGATAATCACTACATAATATAAAACAAAAGTCGCCCGCCCACGTCAGTCTGTTTGAATGCGATAAACTCAAAAACTACCAATCGGATTTTCATACGGTTTTAATCGATGAACGGAGCTATTCATCAGGAAGGTTTACGTGTATAATTTATTAAGGTTTTGTGTTAATTAGCTGAATTAAGACGATGATTGTTTAAAATGTCCGAAAAAATAATGCCGTTATGTTAGTAGTTCTGTGGGATAATTTCCGACCTCCACTCGGGTGAAGCCGCGGGCAAAAGCTAGTTGTTAATAAATTACTGTTTGGTTTCAGTTATGAACTTCGCATGAAGGAATTCGAACGTGAGCGTCGTCTCAGGCTACGTGAAAAGCGTCTTGTTGGTGTTGCATAAATATGAATGCTATGTGTATCCATCATGTTCAGTAGATAAATTATGTTGCTATGAATACTGTGTAAATAGAATATACAAAACATCTTTAATATTTATTTGTAAGCTCCTTATTTTTTTTTTTATAATCTAACATTTAATTTCTCATACTTTTGTTTGATGGGTTGAAATGATCTATCTCTATCCTACAAAACCGGCCAAGTGAAGGGCACAATGAAGGGTTCCGTAGTTGGAAAGTTGGAATGAATTTATTCTAAAAACAAACTTAACAGTAGTTGAAAAACATGTTCTTCCATACATCGATATATGCCACGGTCAATTCTCCAACTGTAAATTTAAGTTTGTCGACACACTATCACAGCTAATTAGGCTTTACATGTTAAAGAGTAATAACTCGTTAACATGTAAAGCCTATTGAATCGATAAATGGTGCTGACAGACCCGCAATATTTTTGAATGGCCTATCCAACGATACCCCACTATGGAATTGACGAGAAAAAAAATATCATCCCCACATTACGTGCAAGGATACCTCCCTTGCACGTAATGTGGGGATGATATTTAAAAAAAATATTTTCTAAATTTTATTTTACTATGCCTGGGAGAAATCCCAGGATGCCATTGGCATTTTCTGTGACCTCAAAAGCGCTTGACTGCGTTGACCACAATACACTGACCTGTAAATTACACCATTATGGGATTCGTGGACAATCTTGTTCTGTCCTATCTATCAAACAGGCAGCAAAAAGTAAACGTTAACAGGGCGACCGCGACGTCCTCGGGGTCCCTAGTGAAGATGGGCGTGCCCCAAGGTTCAATTCTTGGCCCTTTCCTATTTCTTGTTTATATTAATGATCTTCCTTACACGATGACTAACTTATCGGATATAATTCTATTCGATGACGACACTTCTCTTATTTTTAAAATAGATAGAAAAGATACGGATGTCTTACACATCAACGATAGTCTGGCTATTCTTTCCAAATGGTTCGCGGCTAATAACTTCTTACTTAATGCGAACAAAACAAAATGTCTTAAGTTCTCATTACCAAATGTACCCCAAGTGACTCTAAATTTAAAACTCGATGGTAACAAACTAGATGCTATTATGGAAACTGTATTTCTAGGAATTACTATAGATACGAAATTACAATGGGGAGGATGTGCAGCTGAACTTAATCTACCTGAAAGAGCTCTAATGTGGGCTATTAGAGCTCTTTTAGGTAGATTAAGTTCAGCTGCATATGCAGTAACAAAAATTGGACAGTTGACTGATATACTTGTAGCCACGGCTAGGTTAGTATATTGCTTATTTCCACAGTATTACGTCTTAAGGCGTACTGCTGTGGGGATCGGCAGCAGATGTAGATTCGTGTGCGTTACCCCAGCAAAATGATGTCGAAAATAATCATTTAAATCTTACAGATAATTAGTTCACCAGCTTCTGTAATTGTTGCGCATATTTTTTAACTTGTTGCACTTATAGTTTTTTAGTTATTTCACAAAAACATTTCCTGCTGTACCCCAGCAGGAAACGTTTATAACGTTACTGCAGCCAGACATTTTTTTTTAATGGGAATATTGAAACAAATAGTAGCTATATAATAAATATTAGTTGTCTAGACGAGGTAAATGTTGCACCTTATTTTGTATTTGTTCTTTCTTTGGCTGCGAAGTTATTCGAGATCCTGCTGGAGTAACGTTTGTGGTTTTGCTGGATCTCTGAAACGTTTAGCGGATTCTTATCATATTTTTTACATAACTTCTTAGGAATTAGTTTTAATTAGTTGTGCAACAAAAAAAAACAAAATAATGCACCGTTTAAAGGTTATTTAATTAAATATAAAAACCCTTCAATAGGTCCTAACATTCTAAATAAGAGCTATAAAGACTTACTTTAAAGGTTATTTTGTAGCTTGTAACTGCCTTCAAATGTATGTGAAGTTTCATTAGTACCTACCTATCCTGTAAGTAAATAACAAATTATGATGATACTTATTCAGTTCTCCACGTTCACGGTCAAAATGTGCGCGGAGTTATATGGCCACCGATAAACCTGTATGTGGATATATAAACTGAATTTATATCAATAATTAGTTGCTTAGTTTAGTTTTATACCTGTAATAGTTTTTTACTGTACATACAATAATTAACGAGATAATAAAAAAAAAGTCATTAGGAAGTGCAAGACCGTGATAACCCGACCAAGTTTAGGTGGTTACAAAAAAACGACCGCGTAGTACATTATGCTATCTTTTAAAATATGTAGGATAGTGTTATAAGTTTAGTACAGATGTGTACACAAGTGTTAAAAATAACTACATGTTTCTTAAATAATATTTATTTACAGGTAAAATAATCATTTCAAATTAACTTTAACAGTAACTGGGTTGTGGAGGTCAGATAGGCAGTCGTTCCATGTAAAATACTGGTATTCAGCTGTATCCGGTAAGACATAGTTGGGAAAAGGCAAAGCAGATGATGATATCGCTTAAAATCACAGATCAATGGTAATATTAAATGATATCACAATGTAGTAAAATGCTTACAGTAAGTCCTACTGTTTCGTAGTCTAATTTCAAATACTAATCACTTTTTTTTTTCTACGTATTTACAGATAGTTGTATTCTAAAGTTAACTTAAATTAATTAAAAGTCACAGATCTAAAATAATAAAACTAACTATAAAATAAGTTTGGAATAAAAGTGATTGTGATAACTAGTGCCTCTATTTTCTTCGCCCGCTTTCAATCCACTTAAACTGCAGTCAAATAATTATGTCCGTTTTACTTTTAACTGATCCACCTTAAATAGTAATATCTAAGCGAGTGCCACAACAAGATAACTATGAGTTTCTTATAGACAGAGTTACTCAATCCAAGGAGGTTGTGGTAATAAATACCTGGTAATAACTAGGTACGCAAGTTGAGGTAAAATCATGGTAGAATGTTTGTTTTTAAATACTAAGTAAGAATGTACGTGAATTCATCAAGCCACACACACAATAATTATGGTCCTCAAGAGGAGCAGTCCACATTAATTATAAAAGTAATTAGGTACACACTTATTGATTAACTCGCACGCACTCGTTAAATATTTGCAAAAATAGAAAGCGGAATTGCGGAAGCGCACACACACTGTACAAGACGAATTATGCGATTAATGGTCAAGTTTAGTGCGCTATGCAAACAATGAAGGAGGTACCTCTTCCGCGTCCCACCTGGAGCACCTCCAGGTAGGACGCGGATGAGGTACCTATCGTCGATTCTTGATAAGTATGTGCAATTGTGCACATAATAGGGGAGATGTAGGTAGGTAATGGGAGTCACTTAAGCGAGAATTGAAATAAAAGCAAATCTATAAATCAACTATTTATTGCTTTAGTCGTATATCAAACTTTGCTTATCTAACTATCAATTGAGATCATCTTTAATCACTTTGGCTTACTATTTAAGGAACTATCATTAATTAAAAAAAACAGGTTTGATCACCATTGTCAACATCGGTTGGCAATGGTGATCAGCGTGTGGACAATGATAGTCATCACATATCGGATACATAATTGACGGCTGAGTCCCATCCAGTGCAATCTGCATGAGCCTAAAGACCACAAGAAGTGCACGGAAACCGGACCGGAAGCTTTAGCATATTCGAATGCCGCTTTCTAGAGTTTGCGGTGCGCCTGTAGAGACATTGGCCATTTTTTTTATTGTGTTCGAGAATTCTTCTTTCATCTCACTCGTGAAGACAGTAGCACGTCCAAGAGAAGGTTCCTTGTCTTTATTTTTGGATAACCTTTTTTGAAGACCGGAAAATGGAATATTCATCGTTTTTGCGGTTTTCCTCATTGAATAACCACTATTTTTGATAAGTTCCACCGCCTTTTCAAGGTGGTCCATAGACCAGCCAGCCTTATCGATCTTTCTAGGACGAACCTTCGGCATCTGCAAAACAGAACAAAGATTTTTTTATTGGAAGTTAGCAATGGGGGTCACCCGACTCCGATTGCCTACAACGGAGAAAACAAAAATAAAAAACCTAACAAAAAAAGTTGAGCTTATATGGGCAAACAAAGTTGCAAATTACAATCTTAAATGCTACGATCAATACATATCATAAGCATAGAAACAAACTCTAAATAGTTTGAGACTTACCTTCGTATTTATCCACTCGAAAAATTAGAACACAACGACGCAAAATCGTTTTACGTGTATTACTCTCCCACGCGTGGTGCGAACTGAGTGAACTGTCGGCCTGGAGCGCTACTAGCGTTCGGCTACCGAGTGAGTTCATTGAAATCGCTCGCTCGCGTTCGGGTTTTTCTTATAATGGGTGACCACGATTGCCAACTGACTCCAATTGCCTACATCTCCCATAATAGCTAAGTATCCTATCTAATAAGTTGCCGAAAGATAATAATAATAATGTTTTCATAGTACCTACAGATATTATAATATTGTTATGTATTTAACAGTGTACGCGTCTGTACCGAACTTGTAAGGTGTATTATACTAAACATTTTAGAAGATAGCATAATTTACTACGCGGAGCGACCGCTTTTTTTATAACCACCTAAACTTGGTCGGGCTATCACGATCTTGCGCTTCCTAATGAGTTTTATTTTATTATCTCGTTAATAAAACTGAACTAAGCAACTAATTATTGATATAAAATTCAGTTTATAATATATCCACATACAGGTTTATCGGTGGCCTAACTCCGCGCGCATTGTGACTGTGAACGTGGAGAACTGAATATCATCATAGTTTGTTAGTTACTTACAGGATACTAATGAAACTTCACATACATTTGAAGGCAAACTACAAAATAATGTTTAAAGTAAGCCGTTAGGGCTCTCATTTAGAGTGTTAGGACCTATTGAAGTGTTTTTATATTTAATTAAATAACCTTTAAACGGTGCATTATTTTGTTTTTTCATTGCACAACTAATTCCTAAGAAGTTATGTAAAAAAGATGATAAGAACCCGCTAAACCGTTGCAGAGATCCAGCAAAACCACAAACGTTACTCCAGCAGGATCTCGAATAACTTCGCAGCCGAAGAAACAACAAATACAAAATAAGGTGCAACATTTACCTCGTCTAGACAATTAATTAAATAGCTAATATTTGTTTCAATATTCTCATTAAAAAAAAAATGTCGGGCTGCGGTAACGTTATAAACGTTACCCCAAAAGGAAATGTTTTTGTGAAATAACTAAAAAACTATAAGTGCAACAAATTTAAAAATGTGCGGAACAATTACAGAAGCTGGGCAACTAATTATCTGTAAGATTTAAATGACTATTTTCGACATTATTTTGCTGGGGTAACGCACACTGTATATTCAATTTTTATTTTACAAAAGAGGACAATCCGCGCAATCTATAGAATGGGCCCTCGTGAGTCCTTTAGAAACAAATTCAACAAAATTAATAATATATTACTCTGCCTTCTCTTTATATCTTAGAAAGTATTTTGTATCTTTGCAAAAACTTACGTCTTTTCAAAACAAAAAGTGATTTCCATAATATAAATACACGTAGTAGACATGAAATTGATACCCTTTAGATTATCAAAAACAAGCAAATCATTTGTTATCAACAGTATCCGCTTTTATAATAAGTTGCCAAAGTCGTTACAGTTACAGAACTTAGCGATGGAAAATTGAAAACCCACATCAAACGTGTCCTTATCAAAAACGCATTATAAGATTAAAGACTACGTTGAAGACAAGGAAGTTGGGCAATATCTTTTTTTGCACATGGGCTTCCCTGGTACCTCATAAACGGCATAACTATGTAAATGTCGTTAATTGCTCCCAAATTACGAGGTTTATTTATTTAGCCTACTTAGCCGTGATGGTTTTCCTTTTAATTTCATTATATATGTACCTACTACTGCCATGAATTTTTGCACATCTCCATAAACAACCATTTAGTTGGCAGGGGGGGACACATTTTTTTTTTTTGGATGTTAAATCATCAAATAACTTCTCCCGGTCTGGGCGGAGCGGGAGGGTGTGTCAGACTCTTACTGACTAAAACCCACCCGTATTCCTTCCTGTTGCCTGTGTTGCGGGGGCCTCGGTGACCCATAAGTACCTTCCCGCGACCCCGGCAGGCATCGGCCCCAGTGGACCCCTACCTTTGTGCTGACGACATCTCTTTGATGCGCGCGTGGAATACAACGCACCGTCGACCCGGGCCTAATCCTTACCGGACGGTGAGCTACCCATTGCTCACCGTCCGCAAGCCCGCGCCTACGGTGGCCGGAAATCCGCCCGGGGTTCCCGACGCCCAGGGCGTCTCCTGCGGCGGCTAGGGGCGAGAGGGCGCGAAATTTGCCTTTCCCTCAACCGTCCCGCCTCCTCCTTCGTGAGCTTTACTGCTTCGCAGGAGGAGGTGACGGCTGCCCATGCCCTCTCGCTCCGTACCATGGCCTGAACCAGGGCCGGACGCGAGAGATCTCTGCCGCCGATCGCCTCCACGAGGACACGGCGGTGCTCTGCCCAAGCCGGGCAGACCTCCACCGTATGCTCCACCGTGTCCTCCGGGCGATCCACACAGTGGTGACACCCGGGCGTTTCCTCCCGCCTTATCTGACACAGGAACCTCCCGAAACTGCCGTGTCCGGTGAAGACCTGCGTCAGGCGAAAGGTGAGGACGCCGTGGCGCCTCTCTAGCCACTCCTCAGAGAGGGGACTTATCGCCGCAATTGTGGTGTGCCCAGCACTGGGTTGCGACAACCGTACTCTCTATGTCGCCATGAAATCCCGCCGGAGCTCCGTCCGCTGTGCCGCGATTTCTCGCGGCAGCGGATTTACGCCCCGGCGTTTCCACTCCTCGCGCCACTCCCATGCGTGCGCGTGGTCGATTATTACTACTACTATATTTTTTTCTCATATACAAAAAGCACCATTTAGCTGGCAGGGGGACACTGGACTCTAACAAAAATTAGCACTTTAATGCTTAATATTACCTGGTGGTGTGGGGTCCTGCCGTTTAGCCGAAAAGATTTTGGCAAAATTTCACTACCCAAACAAATTTAAGCAACCTTTTTTATACCAATGCAATGTTTGGAATGATTTTAGTTCCCACATTTTCATTTGGTCAAATTTTTACTTGGCAGAATATTATCAAGGATAATGTCATTTAGGCATTTGGTCATTAATCAAATGATTTATTACAGCAAACAATCTTTAGACATAAACGTTAGAGAATGTGTTGTGTGAATGAGATGTACTTGAATTTGTCTGAAAATCTATATCAAATTTATGATTACATACGGAACTAGTTAAGAGTAGGTTACTTATTTTAAATAATGGTTTGGTTAGGTTAGGATAAAACTGTGACCTCCTACGCACGAGGCGAGCGAGCGAAGCGAGCGGTGCCTCGGGAGCGGCCGGCGAGTGCCAGAAACGAATAAATTATATAGAAAAAAATATGGAAAAAAAAGAGATTTTTTTTAGCAGAATATCGAGAACCGAACTAGTTAGATGAGGTAGAAATTTGATTTAGCGTAAAATGAATAAATGTAATAATAAATTAATTCCAACTGAAATATTTGACTTCATAAAAATTGGTAAAAGTACTAGTTGGTAAACAAGTTATTGTTTAAACTTTCACTTGCCAAACATTACGTTTACGTTACAATTATTTGTGAAAAGATTATTTGCTAAGTAATAATTTGGCAAATGAAATTATGCGGAAATTTGTTTGGGAAGTGATAATCTGGCAATTTCTTTTCGATGAAACAAGAGAGACCCGGTGGTGTGATTTATTATACTATGACGTGAAATAAAATATTTTGATTTTGATTGACTACACTAAAAAGCATGATACGACATTAAAAAAAAATATTAATTTCGAGGTCCCTCATGCCAATAATACACTGCCTTTATAAACTTAACAACTAATAAGCTGTGCTAAGAGTTCTGTGTTAATAAGGACACGTAATTTACTTCGGCTTCGAGTCCCAAAGGTGGGTCAAAGAATATTAACTCTTGACACCGACACTCAAACCCCGTCAAACTCAAATCATTTAAAATTTTAACACAGTATCTACCTATATATACTTAATGTATGGCGGGCGGATTTTAATATTCTTTATTTCATTTAAAAACGATTTTAAATTGCACTAATGTGAGTGCGTATGTATGTCAGGGGCCGTAATGCTGTTGGTCAAGAGTCAAGTGTCCCCTCCACCCTTTGCCAGCTAAATGGTTGTTTTGGATATTATTATGAAAAGATTCATGGCAGTAGGTATATAATTAGAACGAAATTAAAAGGAAAACTATCTCAGCTAAGTAGGCTTTACAAGTTAACGAGTTGGTAATAGTCGACCAACGTACACTTAAAGTTGGAGAACTGACCGTGACGTATTTCCACAGATCATATAGATCAGTGCGTATATCGATGTATGGGAGAGCATGTTTTTCAACTATAATGTTATGTTTGTTTTTAGTATACATTCACACACGTATCTGTCTGTCACAGCCGATTTGCTCCGAATTCCGAAATCGAACTCCGAAAAAAAGGACCCATTTGGTTGAAATTTGGTACAGATATGAAATTCTGAATTTTGAATATGGGGTTAACTTTTGGGGTAAAAATTAGAAAAAAAGAATTGGTTGTCTGTAAAGTCGGTTTACGGACGATAATTTTACGTGATAACGAGAGAGAGATGCGTTACAAGCCGAACGCTTAGGCTGATCGTGCCTCTCTATCGCTAGTTCCGCGCTCTCGCTTGCACGCTTGGCTCAGGCGGAACGTGACACTTTCGTGCGTGCAACCGGCGTTCATCGATTTATAAGACGTTATCACGTCAAAAAAAGTTGCGCAAACTATACCGTGTGACATATCAAGATATGATGAGAATTTCAAATATATATTTTTTTTTTATAATTTTATAATAATTACCTAGTTATTAAAGAAAATACATAAAAATTGACCATTGAACCCTTATCTCCGAAGATGCTGAGACAAAAGTTAAAAAATACAGAGAACGGTTCTAAACTTATAGATTATAAGAAAACCTATAAGAAGATAGATGAAAATTGCCTCTTTTCTCCGAAACTACTGAGCCTAAAATTTTGAAAAATACAGAACATAGGTAGGTAGCTACGAGGGCGGGTCAGGAAGTTCGTGACGTTTTGAATGAAACACAGGTTTTTAGATAAAAAGTTATTTTATTTTTCAACATAGTCTCCTTTGAGTTCTATACACTTAGTCCAACGTTTCTCCAGTGTTTTTATCCCTTCCGAAAAATATGATTTGTCGAGGTTATCAAAATAGGCATGTGTTTGTGAGATGATTTCGTCGTTGCAGACAAATTTCTTTCCGCCGAGTCATTTCCATCTATAAAATACCTCTCAACATGGTAGCAGAGCATGGCATGCATGGTTTGCATGGTATTGGAAACCATTAATTAATAAATCAAGTAAGATTTTAGTAAATAATTTTCTTTAAAAAATATACATTTTTCAAATAAATTCTAACGAAGGCCTGTCAAAATGTCGACTTCATCTACGAGTTGCAGAATTGATATCGGTCGTTTAGAAGGTAAAGAAAATTGGTCAACATGGCGCTGCAAAGTAGGTACTGTTGCTTTTAAGGGGTACTACTGGCGGGTTGGATGCTATAAATGGAAAACTTATAGAACCTAAACAACCAGCTACTACAGCAACTGCAGACGTCAGAGAAAATTATGAAAATACTTTAGAAGCATATCATAAGATAGATAGTACGGCGATGCTTATTTTGATGGCTAACATGTCGGATGCCACACAAAAGGTCATGAGATTCTCAACAGCGAAACAGGTTTGGGATGAATTGCACACTTTGTTCAATGGAACATCGGAAGACAAAAGCTATTCACTATGCTACTGTTTCTTTGGCTATAAAAAAGATCCCCACATGACATGTCAATGCATATATCCAAACTGAAAAATATATGGCATGAATTGAAAGTGGAACTTCAAAAAGGTGTAACGAAATATGACCGACCTTCCAGAGATATTACTAATCTGTAAGATCTTGGAAACTGTACCCGACGAGAATTACTTCTCTTTCAATTCCAGTTGGATGTTGATGTCAAGAAAAGATCGAAATATAGACAATCTGACAGCACAAATATGTGCTTACGAATGTTCACTTTTGACCAAAGAAGGTCTAGCTCTAGTTGTACAAAATAAGTATATGAATAAGAAAAAGTGTGGATATTGCGGACTATATGAACACAAAGTTAAAAAATGTCGCAAGTGGATATCGGACGGAAAACCTCCTAAAACACCTGTACTGTCGGCAAGCCAAGCTAACAACACCAATCTGACCCTGTCATTAATGGAAGTTGATACAAATGAGGCTGTAAATATTATTGAAGAAGATTGACAGTTGGTTTATTGACAATGGTGCTACAAGCCATGTCACTAGTCGAAACGACATATTTTCCAGCTTTCAACATTTCAGCAATAATCGAACAGTAATAACAGCAAATGGTTCAACAATTCAAGCTATTGGCAAAGGTACAGTTGATTTGATAGTTGATGTTCGAGGTCAGACACAAAACATTAGACTGTGTGATGTATGGTATGTTCCAGCAATAAAGAAAAACTTATTTTCCGTACTTGCTGCTCAAGATAAACTTGAGAAAAGAGTCTTCACATCTGAAAGAGAATTTTGTCAATTGATAACTGATGGAAAAATAAAATTAATTGGCACAAGAGTCAAGAATGGAGGACTCTATAAATTAAATGTAAAGACTATTATAAATTCATGTCCTGAATTGAATTCACTGTCAACAAGAAATATTTTACAACTCTATCATGAAAGATTCGCTCACCAGAATAAAAGACACGTCAAACAATTGATTGAAAACGAACTTGGTTTAAAAGTAAAACTCGATTCTGAATTGGTAAAACACATAGATATAAATTTGGAACAAGAGAGCGAGCTAAAGCACCAGGAGAGATCATTCACACAGATGTATGTGGTCCATTTCCCAATTCATTCAAAAAGTTTCTTATTTTGTATTATTCAAAGACGATTTCAGTAAGTATCGTCATGTTTACTTCATCAAGCACAAGTCTGAAGTGAAGGATAAACTTGTAGAAATTATAAACGAGACAAAGACTACTGGTCATATTATAAAGACAATTCTCAGCGATAATGGAGGAGAATTCCAAAATGAAGCTGTGAAGAAGATCTTGAATAATCATGGCATCCAACACCGTTTGACAATGCCTTATACGCCGAAACAAAACGTAAAGTGAGAAATCGTGTAGTGAGAGAGAGAACAGAACTTTGATAGAAGCTGCTCGTACTATGATGCACGCTCACGAAGAACTTCCACTCTCCTGTTGGTCTGAGCTTGTCAACTCAGCTGCTTATGTTCTGAACAGAACTGGACCGACTTTTTTAGAAGGAAAATCACCATTTGAGTTATGGTTTACAAAGAAGCAATCAAACATTTGAGATTCATTGGCACTGAATGTTATGCTCATGTTCCAAAAGAAAAGAGAACGAAAATGTGCAGAAAAGCTCAAAAATGTATTCTCGTTGGATATGATGGTGATGACGGTTATCGGTTACTGAGCTTAAACAATAAATCGTATCCAACAATGATACGGTCAAGAGACGTTATATTTAACGAATCAGTCATCAGATCTATTGGATTGGAGTCAGATGTTTCTGAACCAAAAACACAGAATCCAATGGTTGAGATGGGGATTAATTTTCCTAAAACTAGAGAAAATCATCTAATGTTTGATGCAAGGGAGGATATTTTACAAGGCGCAACTGTTTTAGGTGTGCCTCAAACATTGAATGATGCTGCGAGTTTTGAAGAAACAATTCCCAATTTGCCTACAATATCGGATGAACCTAGTAGAAATGAAGAAGAATCTATTAGTCATATATTACGCCTGAATTATCAGAAGTTCATTCAGATGTTGACGTAAATGAAAATTCTATGACAAGGATTTTAAGAGATAGATCGACATTGCGACCACCACAACGGTTTGAAGATTTTATTATGTCTGCTATTGTTAGTGATTTTGATGAACCCATATTATACAAAGAAGTAATAAAAAGTCCTCAGAAAGCGGAATGGTTAAAAGCAATGGAAAGCGAAGTAAAATCTCTACAAGATAATAAAACTTGGATTTTGGTGGATAAACCAAAAGACAGAAAACTGATTTCTTGTAAATGGGTGTTCAAAGTAAAAACCAATGCCGCAGGAAGCCTTGACAAATATAAGGCTAGATTAGTAGCTAGAGGTTACACACAAAAGAAAGAGTTGATTATAGTGACACATTTAGTCCTGTTGCTAGAATGGCTACGATTAGATCGATTCTTAGCATCGCTGCAAATGAGGGATTATCTCTAAAACAGTTTGATGTAACAACTGCATTTTTGAATGGTTTATTAGATGAAGATATCTACATGAATCAGCCAGAAGGATACAGTGATGGTACGACTAAAGTATGTAGGTTGAAGAGAAGTTTATATGGTCCCAAACAAGCTCCAAGATGTTGGAATAAATGTATTGTTGATTATTTGAAAGTTTTAGGATTCAAAAAATGTGACACAGATCCATGTTTGTTCATTAGAAACCGACTAAATAATATCATTCTTGGACTCTATGTTGATGAGGGTCTAATAGCGTCAACGAACCCAAAGGAATCTGAAAAGTTATAAGATACTGAAAAGTTTTTGTCAGAATTGAAACGGAAGTTCAAGATAACCACAAAACCAGCCTCTTACTTTCTGGGTTTGGAAACGGCGCAAAAACTCGTCCATATTGCGGTTGAACCACGCCAAACATTCCTGCGAAATTGTCACACGGTTGCTATTGTGGTCGATTGTGAGCACACGCGGCACCCATTTTGCGGAAAGCTTTATCATACCCAAGTGATCATTCAAAATTAAAACCACTAAGCCATGTGAGATGCCTATGGCTTCCACAATCTCTCTCACTTTCAATCTCCGATCGGCTAAAACCATTATCGTGAATTTTTTCAATTGTTTCGGATGTAGAGACCTCAACTGGGGTCTAGATTGAACGTTCGGCATCTTCCGTGCTTGTACCGCTACATCGAAATTCAGTAAAACACTTCTTTACCATGGAAATAGATGGTGCAGAGTCCCCATAATATTTATCAAGCTAAGCCTTGGTGTGAGTGATGGTTTTTATCAGCAAAAAATAGTGCTTAATGAGCACCGAAATTCACTTTTTACCTTTTTTTTTTCAAAACGCGCGGTAGTCTGCTATCAAGTATCAACGGGTGCCAAACACTAAATGACGCCGCTTGTTCAATTTTTGACAGGAGTCAACTGACAGTTGCCTGTTGACAGGAGCAGTGTTGCCGCATTAAGTTGTTGGAGCATTAAGAGGCGGGATATTCAAAAAGTCACGGACTTATTGACCCGCCCTCGTATTTACTTATAGATTACAGGAAAACCTATAAGAAGTCTATGGTCTTAAAATAACATAGTATAACACTCAAAATTGTGCGTAAAAACTTACATTTGCAGTTAGAATGTATGGGGGAACATGTTTTTCAAGCATAATGTTAGGTTTGTTCTTGGGATAAATTCATCCCAAGTACGGAACTCTTCATTGTGCGTGGTCCGACACGACCTTGGCCGGTTTAAGAAAAGAGATATTCCTAACAAAATCATTGCTTCAAACAAAAACACTCTTTAGTCGCAGCGGACTGGCTGTTTACCTAACATGCATGTTTAGCTTACATGTCTAAATAACATGTTTGTTAAGAAAGTTCGCGCAGCGGAACCGACTATTATGACGAACATAAGTTAAAGTATCATTAGTCTGAAGTCAACCGAGTTAAATAAATAATAAAAAATGTTTTCAACCACGTTGACCTAGTGGTAAAATAACATCTTGAAAAGTTTTTTTTTTAATACGTCCCTTGCTTGTAATGTGGGGATGATATTTGTTTTTCGCTTCTATCCCATGGTCTGGGGTATCGTTGGATAGGCCGTTCAAAAATATTGCGGGGCTGTTAATGCCATTTTTCGATTCAAGGATCCGTTTGCGTGTTAAAAGGAAAACTAGGTATCACAGCTAAGTAGGCTTTACAAGTTAACGAGTAATAGTCGACCAACTTAAATTTACAGTTGGAGAATTGACCGTGACGTATATCGATGTATGGGAGAACATGGTTTTCAACTACAATGTTGTTTTTTTTGGGATAAATTTATCCCAAGTAATCCCAACTACGGAATCCGTCATTGTGCGTGGTCCGACACGCCCTTGGCCGGTTTTTGGTCATTACGTCTGAATTATTTTCATACGCTTTGACCACTACTTGGCTCGTGTGTGAAAATAGTAATACGTTTAGCTTTACTGATAAATAAATAAATGAAAGAAATATCCCTTAGAATAGGGCACTTTTATATTGTATTATGGTCCTGTGTAGAATAAAATAAGATTTTCCCACAAAATCATCCAGTTCTCTATTAGTCTGTGCATCCAGTGGACCTCGCACATTGACTTACCATAAAGTATTTCATAGACAATTAAATGAAATGTCAACCCCGTGAAGAAAATCAATAATGTTGCCATAAATTAAAAACATTTGCTGTTACAATTTTTGACGCATTGTTTTTGTACAACAGGGATGCATTTTCAATGGCAAGTGCGAGATGCTCTAATGAGAGTTACACAGACATTTGGCACGAGAGAATTCGCAATTAAACACTTTATTAGTCATCGGTAATAAGGTCTTCGTGACGTTTTGTGACGCAGTCGCCCATCCACAATTTTTGTAAACACGCTTGTCGAATACACAAATTCTATACGAATAGTTGAATAGGCTATTTATTGCGGAAGTAATGGCTTCCTAAATTTTAATTGCAGACATTATTATAATATCGATAATTAAAATCAAATGTGACGATATGTCGCATTTTTTGATCTGATCGGGCGCGCTTTGTGAATAATTGTGTCATCCGGCTTATTCCCTTGGATATTTAAATGAGTGCTACAAAGAGCTATCCTGAAAAAGATTGTTTGTGTCCAAGAAAATTAATTTCCATTTATGAAATAAGCCTGTGTTTATAACAAAAATCCAGTGTGTTTAGGATTTCTTTCAATGGATTAAGACATGAAAATGATAACTTGCGATAGGTTTTAGTGAATCTGAGATATTAGAAATTAGTTTATTGTCATGGATGATGCCGGCGGCACGAGTTCCGTGAAGAATAAAATGAAGGGCAAGGTGCAAGACGAAGAGGAGGACTCGGAGGAAGAAGTGGTAGACAGTGAGGACGATGACGAGACCATCGCCAGAATACAACGAGCTCACTTTGCTCAGGCAGCGGCTATGAGCGCTCGGAGGCGCGCGGCTCCTCGGCCCAGGCCTATGAGCCACAAGCGGAAGATGGAAGCTGTGAAAAACTTTCATAATTTCACGAAGAAACTCAAAAAGGACACAGGTATTACAATTCGCAGCTTAGTTGGTAATAACGTCTTAGAATTAAGTGACTTTTCAAGTGAAGATAGTAAGACAGAAAGTGATGGACTATCAGAGGAGGAATTTGTAGTTAACCTCAATGCTGTGCAAGAATTGAATGAAGAAAACGAGAGTTACATTGACCCTGAGACTGGTGACATAGTGAAGACGAAGAAGGAACCACAGAGCACTAGTAAACCTCCTGAAGAGGTTCCTCCATGTCCAGAACCTGAAGTTAAACAAGAACAAGAGGAACAGCCAGAGCAAGACCAAGAACAGGAACAGGAACAAGATGAAGAAGAAGAACAACCTAAAACCCTTTCAATTAGTGACCTTATTGATGAGGGTGACTTAGATAATAAAAACGTTGAAATTGCTGAAGTAGAACAGGGTGACTTATGTCCAGAAAAATCAGCGGATGAATTGTTAGATATTAAACAAGAAGAAAGTAGTCAGGATTTCGACATCACGGAGAAATTGAAAGAAATGGGAGAGATTAGTGTCAAGCCCGTTGTTAAAAAGGAAGATGATAGTGAGGAGTCATCAAAAGATGAAGAAAAGAAACCTGAAGGTGAAGATGAGGTAAGATTAATTATTTATTACCTTTATGTACTGGTTTATATTGTTGTGTATTTAAATAATGGACCCATCATAACCCTATTCTTAGTATTTCTCTGAAACATTCAGGTCAGTACTAAATTCAGACATAAAAGCCAATTTTACTATTGTGTTAGCAGTGATAAAATGCATTGAAAGTAATATATACAATATGTATGGTTATAACTTTTACTGTGGAACAGACTTTTGATCTCCTGCCAATACTTGGATTAACACAAAACATGTTCCTTATTGTTTGTTTACTAACACCTTATTGCAATTTTATTATATTATGGTTAATAAGTTGTTAAAGTTTTTTGTTTACCTTATCACAATGTTGACACAAAACAAAAATAGGTATATTATTTTGTCTGCTGTTACAGTAATTTTGATAATAATAATTATTACTGATAACTTGTATTGCAACATCAATGCTCCCAAATCCAACCCCGTTTTGGGTTAAAGTAACAACCTTAACCGTACTATTCTAACCATTCCTATGTTGGTTGAATAGTAATAGTAGCATACCAAACAATAGTCATGATATACCTATAATATTTACTAATGACTGCAAATTCATACATTCTAGTCATTATAATGTGATGAGATTTAGTTACGGTTATCTGAGTTTGGTCATAATAATGTCTACTGTACAATATCATGATTTGATCCTTATGATGTTGTTGATATTATTTACACAATTATATTAGTTCTAAACATGACTTGAAACATGATATTATTATGTTATTCTGCTGTAATATTTCACAGAGTATCCGTTTCATATGTATTTTACTTAAATTACAACAGTAGTCCAAGATCCTACAATAATTGCTGTTAGAAAATAAATGGGTCAATAAAAACATGAGTAATTTTTCAAACTACAGAACAATAACTACCAGACTCGCTTGTTGTTTACATTGCAAGGTACCAAGTCATAATCTGGTACTAATAGTCAAAGATTGTATCAAATAACTAATGCAACCTCATGAACATACAATTATTGGTTAGATTTCAAGGCTACAACAAAATTAATTATAAAAAGAATGTTATTTATAAATTGTTCATATTGCAGAAGAAACCAGTGAATACCAACGCTATAAATGTACGTCGAAACATCAGGGAGGTCATGGATGAGAAGAACTTGGATGCTTCAACACTTGCTGCCCAGAGACAGGAGTCGGAGAGGTTGGCTCGAGTTCAGGAACAGCAAAGAATCATCAGAGAGGTATAATTATATCAATTTTTTACTGTCAGGAAATC
The DNA here is from genome assembly GCA_905333075.3 of Atethmia centrago. Taxonomy (NCBI): domain Eukaryota; kingdom Metazoa; phylum Arthropoda; class Insecta; order Lepidoptera; family Noctuidae; genus Atethmia; species Atethmia centrago. Next base: position 18,295,959 of record HG995374.1, on the reverse strand, counting down.
AAGAATGGAAATCCAACAATTAAACTACTTATTTTCATCTTATATTCTCTGTCATCATCATCATCATTTCAGCCAGAAGATGTCCACCGCTGGATATAGGCCAAATGTATTCTTTGTAAAGTCAATTATTTTAAGTAAATCTGATATAATAATATCAGATTTACTTTAAATAATTTCAGAAAATGATGGTTGCTCAAATAATGAAAAGGTGTTTCTAATATGTATGTTGTTTTAAACAGGTACAAAGGCAAATAGCTATTAATAGGCAAAATAAAATTCATCAGAAAACTATATCACTGTTGCAAGGTGGATCATCAATTCTGAAAAAGTCTCTTCCTGGGCAGAAACTAAAGTATGTAGCAAAACTTAAAAATATTAATATTAGATGATAATTCAAAAACTAATTGGTGTTCTGTTCTTGTTTCTAGTTTACCAAATACAGTGCTAGTGAAATTACCATCAGGTGAAACTAAAAAGACATTAAAAGCTGGCCAAGTCGAAGTTACAAGGTTGGTGAAACCAACTACCTCTGGAGCCCAGAAACCAGGGAAATCTGATCAGAAGGCTGATAAGAAAGAGGTAGGAAAACTATAATTTGGTATCTTGTATTATCCAATTTTTAAAATTAAAAGTTTTAGTTAAAGCTTATCTGTATGACTTTTGAAGCTGTTTGAGTTTCCCAAAACGCTTGTCCCATACAAGGATTCTTTTAGTATCATCCGTTTTGAAAATGGCTAGTTTATATTATATCTACTTAATTGAAAACTAGTAGATGTAGATGCTCTATCACCCTCTCAAATAATATCAGTCTGCATTTCATTGATTATTTAAAATTAATTAAAAAATTTAACACAAAATTTTAATGTGTAGGTTGTAGAGATAGTTGATAGCAGCAGTGGTGAGGAGTCTTCGTCTTCGTCATCTGATTCTGATGATTGCATAATGCTGTCAGATTCAGAAGTGCCGCCTAGTCCTGAAGCCGAAGAGGATCCTGGTAACTCAGGTAAGACTCTTAAAATAGAAAGGATATGCAGTCGTAATTCTGTAAATAGTCTTTCTCTGAGTGTAGTGAGAAGTCACTGACATAATAGCATTGATTTCATTGACAATCGCGCTACGCGCTTTACCCTCTCGGTGTTGGGAGAAATCGGGTTGTCTTTTCCCTCACCCAGAAAAATGACTTGTGTCCCAGTTTGACCCCATAATCAGCCTGTAATATTCCCAACATTACAGGCTTTTTTTTTTTGGGTGCGTAATTATCAAATAATTTCTCCCGCTCTGGGCGAAGCGAGAGGGTGTGTAAGACTCTTACTGACTAAAACCCACCCTTGTTCCTTCCGTTGCTTGTGTTGCCAGGGGACTCGGTATCCCTTTCTGACTTCCCACGACCCCGGCAGGCATCGGCCCTAGTGGACCCCTACACTTGTACTCTTTGAAGCGCGCGTGGAACACAACGCGCCATCGACCCAGGCCTGGTCCTTATCGGACGGCGAGCTAAACATTGCTCACCGTCCAATATTACAGGCTGATTATGGGGTTTAAAGATATAACTGCACATTAAGCCAGTTCCTGTTAAATTCCTGATGCCTTTACTAGGACATCAGCTTGCATTTCAGGTGTTACTTATATATCAATTTTATTCTCAAAGTTGATGTCTGAAAGTGAGGGTGGAGTAAGTGTCGTGCGGATTCGATCACGCACTCGGGATTGGCCGCATGCAGGATCCACAATGTATCTTTTTAAGTGTTTACTATGATGTTTGCAAAATGCATGTGTGACGTGATTTTTTTGTTTGCTTGGTTTTGCATCATGAAACTTCACGCATGCGGACCAATCCCGCGTGCGAAATTCCGCATAACACTTGAAAGTATTAAGTATGAAAATATTTCTCTTTGCTTCAAGGTCTCCATGTGAATGATGCATATAACATCCCAGATGAACAAGGCCGTGTTTTAATCAATATTGGTCACCCGGAAAATGATGAGGACATATTCTTGGCACCACAAATTGCTAGGGTTATCAAACCTCATCAGGTAAAACTCATTACAAATTGTATATGATATATTTTATAATGTCACCATGGTCTATTCTACTTTTTCGCGAATATTATTTACCTGTGTCCTTTTTGGTTCAAATGAAAACTTCCAATTCAAGAGATATTGATATGGATATCTCTTGAATTGGGACTCATGTATTGAGACCAAAAATTGATAATATAATGCTATATTTTCAGTTTTAGGTCTATTCAGACCTAATAATGTAAATAAATACTTCATGTGATTTGTCTGTGTTTCAGATTGGCGGTGTAAGATTCCTATTTGATAACATTATAGAATCTGTTGAACGATTCTCGACATCAACGGGCTTTGGATGTATATTGGCACATTCAATGGGCCTTGGCAAAACGTTACAAATTGTATGCTTCTGTGATATATTCCTTCGCCACACGTCATCTAAAACTGTGTTGTGTATCATGCCAATCAACACACTTCAGAATTGGGTAAGTGTCCTAGAAAGGAGAAAGAAAGATCGAAAAATAAGTTTAATTGTCACAGAACACATGCATACATAAGGATAATTAATTGGAGTAATATTATACATTAACAGAAAAATAAAACAAAATAGATCTATAGTATAACTACTGATACAACAATTATTCTTAATGCAAATTTTAATGTGATTTGTTTAAAACTAAGTTTATTTCCTAAAGTGGATTTGTAGTAAGGCCGCCCATTGTATATTTTGTAGTGTATCATTTTTTTATTTTTGTAATGTGTAATCTGGTGTACAATAAAGTATAATGTAGTCTGGTCATAAATTTTGTCACATATGGAAAGTTAAATAAATTACACAATGAGTTACGCACATTTTATACCCTTTCATTTGATATACAAATGGTTGTACCATTTATATATCAAATGAAAGGGTATAAAACACAGATTTAAACCACATTAAAATTATTCGAAATGTCCTCCTCTTGCTTCGATACAAGCCTTCAATCTGCAAGGCCAGTCATCAATCGAAGCACGCACGACGTTCATGTCAATATCGGCGACTGATTTTATCAGGGATGCTTTTTGTGACTCCCAAGTTGAGATGGGGTTTAGCGCAGACCTTCTCTAAGTGCTGCCATATTTTGTAATCCAAGGGATTCAAGTCTGGAGTGGATGAGGGCCATTCCTCATGCCTGATAAAATCGATTCCACGGGTTGTAAGCCAGTTTTGGGTACTTTTCGCCTTATGAGCTGGCACAGAATCCTGCTGGAATAGCCAGTGCCAGTTTTCGAACATTGTTTGTGAAAGAGGTTCCACAATGTTTGTTAGGACTGTGTTTTGATATACGAAGGCACTGGTTTTCACTCCTTTTTCACAAAAAAAAACCTCCGTTGGACCCAAATAGGACACCCTAAGCCAAACCATGAATGCCGAAGGGTGATGACCACGCTGAACACGTGGCACACGTCTGCTCGTTTCTTCACTAGAGTGTGCATACACTTATCATTTTGTTTGTTGAAACTCTCCTCAACATTAAAAATTTGTTCGTCTGAAAAAAGTGTTTCTCGGTATTTTTTTCCCGCGTACCGCCTTAACAAAACCCGGCTTCTTTCGATTCTGATTTTCATCAGCAGTTAAGATGTGCTGTTTTTTTATAAGCACGCAGTCCTAGACTTCATTTAACACCCTTTCTAAGAGTAGCTCTGCTTAGTCCCATCTGCAGAGCCAACATTTTTTGCTTGCGGACAGGATTTCGTTGGATTCGCGCCTTAACTGCTTTGATGACCGCTGGAGTCCGAACAGTACGACGTCGACCGCTCTTTTGTTTATCTTCTAATCTTGAATATTCCCTGAATCAATTGATAGTACGATAAATAATTCTCAGCGGAATTTTTAAAATTTTCAGCTGATTGAAAATCTCAGTTGGCGCGTGACCGCAACGATGCAATGCAATTTCTGCGTCTTCTTTGAGCGTCTACTCCATTTTAGAAAATGAACAAAATTCCAGAAACCCTTTGTTTTTATTATCTTTAAATATTCAAATCTCGAATGCCCATAATATTTTCCTCGGCTTGCATTCTAAATTCGAAATTTTACGTATGTGACAGAATTTATGGCCTGACTACGTATACAAATAAATAAACTAGCATCACATTCTATGTGTACACAAACCCTGAGGGGTTTGTGTACACATATAATGTTTGTGTTTTAAGGGGTGGTGGACTTTGGGCAGATCCGCCTTGGTTACTACTTCACTCCCTACTATTACTAAGACTTATCTAGTTTTATACAGTCTGTCAATGTGATTTTTTTTTCATACCCTTCCTTGCTAAAGAGACTTCCTCAAGGGTCAGGGCTAAAAGTATGATTCAAGCAGTTATAACTCTAGCCTATTCAGCTGTTCTGAACATATGATTGACGTTCAATTCTGCCTGTGGCCACTATTCAACACTTCCAAGATCCATCCTTACCAAAGGCAATGAACACATGATTGTGTGTACTATTCCTAAAATCCATTATGTGTAATGTTTCAGGTAGCAGAATTTAACATGTGGTTGCCATTTGACGCGAACACAAGTCCGTTGTCAGCTCACGGCGAGGTGCGACCGAGGAACTTTCCTATCTATGTGCTCAACGATAGTCACAAAACGTTACAAATGCGAGCCAAAGTTGTAAAGGTATGGATTTTTTTGACTATAGAACATAATATTAAAAAGTTGAATTGTCGCTGATAAATGTCTTAGCATTAACCTTTTGACCGCCACAGTCATTTATAGATGACAAACCAAATTGTGCCCAGCACGCCACGGTCACGACTACATGACAGATTTATATGGAATAATTCGTAGGTTGGCGCCGAGGGCACGTTTTTGTATTTTTGACGTGGCGGTCAAAGGATTAAGTCTGCTTCTTGAAAAATTGGAATGATAAAAACTGTCTATTACATCCATATGCTATAGACAGATTTAACTTTTCAAATTGTCAGTCATAATCTGCCTAGCCTTCCCCAACTATGTTGGGGTCGGCTTCCAATCTACCCGGATGCAGCTAAATACCAGTATTTTACATGGACTAACTGCCTATTTGAGGAATACGATACCCCTTAGTAAGACTGGGTCTCTAACGACCCGTAACGACTTTCAAAGATCCAAGAATTCCACCCGGGACCAACGGCTTAACGTGCTTTCCGAGACATGGAGGGTATGTAAAGTTGGTCACCCATCCACGGACCGAACTGCTGTGGCTGTTTTAACTTAGCCACGAACCCCTCAAACTTATTAATCACAGTGTTACTATAATATTATTTTTTACTTTCTAGGATTGGACTACCTCAGGCGGAGTTCTTATGATAGGTTACGAGTTATACAGACTACTCAGTATGAAAAAAGATAAGAAACCTCGTAAGAAAAGGAAAGCTGATGCTAAGTTAGAAGCCGAAAAGGAGAAAGATGAGAAAAAGTCGGAACCACCTACTGAAGATACACAGGTAAAAGATGTCAATAATACACACTTGTTTTCAGACTATTTTTAGACTGAATCCTTAGGTAAACTATTCACTGGCATGACTAACGTGATGCCAATATGTGCTGTGTATTACTAATAAACTGCAGCCGATTGAATATTGATGAGAGCAGTGGTGGCCCAGTGGCCGCGACTTACGAGTTGTAGATCGTAGGTTAAAACCCAGACAGGCGCTTTACTTTGTGTAAATTATTTCATCACCACTCCTCTCAAAACGGTGAAGGAAAACATCGTGAGGAAACCGGCATTTCCTAGAACCAAAACTTCGAAGACATGTGACATCTACCAACCCGGACTGGGCCCGCGTGGTGGATTACGACCCACTCCCTGTCACAGAGAGGAGGCCTGTGTCCCAGCAGTGGGAACATTACAGGCTGATTATGTAATGTAATGATGTAATGATTGAATATTTACAAATTTGTATTGTTACTACCGATTTTCTCAATTTTATCGATGTCTATGAACGACCCACCAACCCACACTGGGCTCGCGTGGTGGAGTAGGGCCGATTCCCTCTCACAGAGAAGCGGCCTGTGTTCCAGCAGTGGGCATATTATAGGCTGATTATTTTATACTATAAGACAATTAATTTTCTCCTCGTTACTTTTGAGAGTACATATTACAAGCTTTTTTATTCTCTGTGAAGGCTTCTGAAGAATCAAAGCTGGATAAAGACGATGGCGACAGTCAGGCGAAGCCAGATGATACGAAGGACGACACAAAGAAAGAAGAGAAAAAGGAGGATAATGCTAATGATGAAGATAAGAAACTTTTAGATGGTGAGCATACTGAGCATCGCCTAATACTAAAATAATATTCTAAACTTTTGATCATATTCAATAATAACTTGACAGTTTGATGCAATGTTCCTTTTTGTCAGTGCACTCTTGACAGAATGGTTGTGGTCATCACGTTACAGTGAGATTTCGGACAGCCGTGATTTGCCTCACGATGCGACGCCATCCTTCCTGCTGTAACATGTGTGCTTTCGTATAATGGGCCGGCCCCTGCGGATTTAATCTAGTCGGTCCTTCGCATTGGCGACCTGCCACGTGCTCTGGTTCCTTCGAGTTTTCCCTGCACTACAAGACGTTCTATGGAATCATTTCCCCATCGTGACACATGCCCAAAGGATTGGAGTATTCGAGCCTATACAGTAGGCTTAGCATGACGCTTTCTATGTCTACGAAGAATAGACACAGCTCTTTCTATACAAAGTGACATTTCGTTTCGCCATTTTTGACATCGCACCGTAGAAATGCTTTTACATAAAAAAGGACCTAGACAAAGATTGTTAGAAACGAAAGACAAAATGACAGATTGTAGAAGGATTTCTATGTTGTGATGTCAAAAATGGAGAAACGAAATGTCACTTTGTATAGAAAGAGCTGTGTCTATTCTTCGTAGCAATAGAAAGCGTCATGCTAAGCCTGCTGTAGCCGATAGATGCTGCTTGATGCTGAGTTCTTGGAGTATAGATGTGTTGGTGCGAAATTCTGTCCACGAAACTCTAAGCGTTTCGCACCACGCACTCTAGCACCACATTTCCAACGCGTCTATTTCTTCTTCTCAATTCCTCTAAGTGTCCACGTCTCAGCAGCGTACAGGAACATGAGAAACACTAATGCCCGAATAAGCCGAGTTTTGGTCGCTCTGGTGATGTTGCTATTCTTCCAGACTTTCTTCAGGCTGTCCATAGCAGACCTAGTTATGGCCATGCGTTGCTTGATTTCTTCTACGTAGCCATCGTGGCGAGATCAGAGCTCCTAGATAGATATACGACTGTATGACGTCGCAATTCGCAATCTGGGTAACTTCGGGCGAGTTATTGTTTGCACGGTCGACAATCATCATCTTCGTCTTACTTCTGTTTATTCTCAAGCCGAATGCTAAGCTGTCATGTTCCATCTTGGAAAGCAACTGCTCCATGTGGCCAATACTAGTCGCGAATAGCGTAGTATCATCCTAAAACTAAAAAAAAACTGTTACCAAACAAAAACTATTGGGTTGGGATACTGACCTTTGCGAAAAGAATGGATATACCGTTCATTCATTTCGCAAAATTCGTTAAATAGTTGATTTTGAATAAATCCCGAATGTGTTTGTTCTATTATCTATTATTAGGAATATAATATAATTATTTTACCAGTCTTAAAACCTTATAATACAGCAAAATAGCGCTTTAATTTTTAACCCTACATGGACAATCGGAATAGTAGATTGTTTGCCCAGGGGAGCAAACAATTATTTTAAAGGCAAGAGTGTTTCTTTAAAACCAAAACGCAGCGAGGGATTCAAAGTACGTCACTCAAGCTTGAAATATTGTTGCTCCCGAGGTGGACACTCTATTTTTTATCACCTTCTATGAGAAAATAAGTAAGTCAACTTATGAATAAGAATAGTACGTTTATTTATTTAATATATACTCCAAAGAGTTGTAGGTTGTTTAGATTTAGCTAAATCTTGAAAATAGGCACATTTCCCGAAAAAGGTTTTACTCTTCTTGCATTTTTCTTCAAGAAAGAAATTGTTATATGCTTTCAGATATTGTACACGGTATTTTGTAGGTAAAAGACTTTGTATATACCCATTTTTATTGTCCGTGAGTAAACATTTACCAACGAAGGCGGAATGCATTTCGGGCGTTTTTTATTTTTTCACAAACATTCTTTTATTTGGCTCGCGCGTGGTTTTCTTTATCATTTATCATACAGCCTGTTACTTGTTCATACAATGTTCGTGATTGATCTCTTCGGTGATTGGAACTTTTACTAACAATATCACATTCCAAATTAAAATCACTTAGTCCCTAGGGATTAAATAGCTATTTTAGTCCCGGTTTAGGAAGAATAAAATAGCTCTTTTTGAATAGATGTGATAAATGGTAGATTATACAACAAGTGAAAAAAATCGAATTTAATCCCAGGGACTAAGTTGGATCCCGAGAGTAGCGAGGGATTCTAGATTAGTATCTTGAACGGAGCGAGGGCTACAAGGACCAATGTGTTTTTTTTTCACGAGTAGTGTACTCTGCTTATTACCATTGACTGCGAGAAAATAAATAGTAGTATAGTATGTGTATATATATTTATTGCTGCTTTCGAGCGAAATGATTCCCTTAGTCAGTGTCTTAAGTTCGTCGCTGGAAGAACTCATTTTATTATAATTATATTAATAGATTTTTCAATGACATAAAATAACCACGATAATGTCCTTTTTCGAATGGCAATGGTAAAAAAATATTTTCGGATCATTTACTTTTTAAAACGAGAAATCGGTTGTTAATAGTTGGTTGAGTTATGTTATAAACGACAAAAAAATGTTTTAAAGTTTCTGTTATTAAGTTCAAATAAAACTTTGATTCATTCAATTTCGCTCTATCTTTTTGTCACCTCACTTTTTTTGTCAGAAACTGGTATCCCTCCAACTGTCAAGTTACTGTATTATTAAAAGTACATTTTATAACCACTATAGTTTGACCGATACCGCTGTACTGTGCCTTAGGAATGCGCGACGAGTCGGGGGGCGGGACGCCGTGAGCGTTGACGAATGAGCGGCCTGCACTGTGCCCCCGCCCCCGCGCACATACCTAAGGCGCGGTACAGCGGTATGGGTCAAACTATAGTCACAAAACTGGTATAGCATCTAGCTAGACTCAGTTTATTTGGTGAAGTGACGATGAAAATAAACGCCTTACTGAGCCCAGAGAAGCCTATGTCTTAAAAATAATAATATAATAATAATAATATTTTTAGGAGCTTATGGAATTTTAAATTTAAAAAAAAAACAATCAACGTACTTACATCTAATTTTAACCAAATAATTAAGCAACAGGCCAACCCTCACAAAACAAATCACCTTACTTATAACTAATACACACATTAACAACCTAATTAAATAAGAAAACCTAACTTAGAACAAATCTCGAATGTCGTTACGTAAACCGGCAGAGCGTCCGCACGCGACGATAGTTGGACAGAGAGTGACGCTATCTGTTTGAGTCGCCGCTTTATAGTTTTTTTTTTTTTTTTTTTTTTTTTTTTTTTTTGTGTGTGGCATCTCGTAGTTGACCTTGAGAGGTCGTGACTACTTAACCGGACTTTCCTGTGGCTGCCTTAAGCGAACTCAAAGCCTCCAGCCAGGGGCGAATTTCTTATATTACTAAGCGACTGCACGCTAAGGGCACCCCCTGTGGGGTACGGACCTCGGCTTAGGGCGTCGCTGGGGGGAGGACAGCAAGATGGGACAGGCTGGATCTGGTTAATATTATTATTATTAATCGGGGAATTTAAAGCTACAGGCTCAGCTGCGGCGCGGGCTGGCACTTCTTCGAGCAAGGGTCGGGGGGGACAATTACGTCGGGGTTTACGCGAGGGACCTCGGCGGCGAGGTCGGAACGTAGGTCGTCGGTGTGTTTTGTGCACTGTACTCGTTGCCCTATTGCTTTCCTGGAGGAGGGTAATGGGGTCATCGGGGTCGGAGAGGGTATGCCTTGGACGGCGAATAGAACTAATGGTGGAGGGCCTATAACTGGCGGCCTGCACAACCAGAGGGTTGCGGTGGGTGGTGGCGGAGTCGAAGAAGCGCTTCGTGATGCGCTTCATGAACTGCTTGATGGTGGGGATTCTAAGATCGAGATGGAGGATCTCGTTTCGAACGAACCAGGGGGCTCCCGTTGCCTTTCGGAGGAAACGGTTTTGGAGGGACTGCATCCTGTGGATGTGGTGGGGTTTAGCGTGTGCGAAGACTGCACAGGCATAAGTCATGATGGGACGGATGCACGCTGTGTAAATACGCAATTTGCCCTTAAGGGACAATTTGCTGCGCGCATTTAGGACGGAGTGAAGTCTACCGAGAGCGAAAGCGGCACGCGAACGCACCTGCTTGATGTGCTCTGAGAACGAGAGATGGTGGTCAAGGGTCACGCCTAGGTATTTGGCTCGCTTCTCCCAAGGGATAGGCTTGCCGAACATGGTGAGCGGTCGGGGGGCGATGAGGTTTTTACGCTGTTTGGTGAAGAGAACAGCCTGACTTTTGTCGGGATTGACCTCGATTCTCCACTTTCTAAACCAAGCGCCAAGCTTGTTGACCTCGGTCTGGAGAGTGCGAGATATGTGGTCGTGGACTAACCCGGTGTAGTAGATGGCCGTGTCGTCTGCGAACAGAGCCAACTGCGCCTTTCTACTTTTCGGGATGTCGCTGGTGAAGAGAGTGAAAATGAGAGGGGATAGTACAGAGCCCTGAGGGACGCCTGCACGGATAGGGTGAGGGGAGGATAGCGCTCCTTCGATGCGATAGCGGAAGGTGCGGTTCGACAAGAAGTCTCGTAAGATGAGCACGAGACGATCGGGCACACCGAGTTTGTAGAGCTTATATAATAAGCCGTTGTGCCAGACCTTGTCGAACGCTTTCGCTATATCGAAGAATACAGCACCGGTCGTAAGACCACGTTGAAAGCCGTAGCTTATGTGTTCAACGATGCGGTGGACCTGTTGGACGCAAGAATGTTGGGCTCTAAAGCCGAACTGCTGGTCGGGGATGAGGCCCTTTGTTTCCGCAAAATCTCTGAGGCGCTTTAAGATAAGCCTCTCATAGATTTTGCCGAAGACATTGAGCAGACTGATGGGCCGGTAGCTGGTGGGCTCCGTTTTCGGCTTACCGGGCTTCGGTATGCCGATGACGGTGGCCTTCTTCCACTCTTGTGGGAAGATGTTATTGCTCAGGGCTCCATTGAAGATGGTGGCCATGAGCATTATGAGGTGAGCGGGGAACAGTTGGAGCACCCTATTGGTGATTCCGTCTGAGCCGGGGGCTTTGCGAGGTTTTAGACCCTTGATGATATCATGCACTTCGTCTGGAGTGACGGGAGGCAGAGGATAGTCAGGGTCTTCAACGGGCGGGAGCCGCTTTATAGGCTCGGTGACATCCTTATATTGAGATTCCTAACACGGCTTCTCCTGACTACGCGTCGCCCACGGCCGCGTCTTGAACGTCTGGGAGTCCCTGTAGAGGTGCAGGCTCGCCAACTTCATGTGATGGACCTGCCTCCGCCAGGTCTTCATCAGACGGGGTTTGGTGGCTGTTGCGGACGTTATTAGTGTCCTCTTCATCAAGGCTAACTGTGGGTCAAACAAACAACTTTATACACAACTTTCAATTGTATAGTTGTGCCTATCTCTTTCAATCATCGCTCTTACAAGGCCCTGAAACATACATCGTCACACGTGCCAAGCTAATAAGGCGTCACGGAAGAATAGGTCTACATAAATATTCCCGTAGTTCCATGATCCTTAGACATCACATTCATCATCGTTCTTACATCGTTACATGCAAAATTAACTTTCACACACACACTCAAACATGTAGGGCAATACCCCGCAGTTTATTGCCAAAAAGACACCAGTCTTTTACTCTCTACATGTCAAAGACACCCCGCAGTTTGCCTTACCCAAGGTGGCCCAGCAGGACACCTCGAGTCTCGATCTAGACGCTTCCACATAACATGTAGGGCAATACCCCGCAGTTTATTGCCAAAAGTTCGTCCCGCAGTCCGACTCTACATCCCATGTTTGCCTGGTAACGTCTAGATCCAACAACAATGAACGTCCCGCAGTCCGTTCAATCAGAGCGTAAGTACTTCATAATCACGCTCAAAGAATGCCGCGCAGGCCTCGGGACACCATTCCCCTTGCCAAGGCACCATATACTGAGCAGCCGCATGTGTGGTCTTCCCATAGGAACTGCTTAGTAGCCGCAGCTCATAGCGTCCACTCGGTAGAGCTCGTATGACCCTGTAGGGGCCTCGCATGCCTGGATCTAGCTTGCCTGTGGACTGGGAGTATTTGATAACAAACACTAAGTCGTTAACATTCAAGACACGTGGCTCAAGAAATCCGCATGGGACATCATGACACCCTTTCTATACTCGATATCAAAAGAAAAATCTTGAAGATATACCCACCACGTTGATACCCTTGGAAGTAGGTTTTTTATCTTTTCTGTCGCTTTAAAAGCATTACAGTCGGTCACAATTTAAAAGTAAAGTAAAGCTTTAACGACAGCTAGGGTTTCCAGTTCATGGGAGTGGCTACGACTTTCAGCACCTTGGGTAACTCAGCTAAAATATGCGACCACTCTTTTGCTACCATCCTCATGAACTCGAAGAAGGACTGCACCGTACCCTACGCTACTCGCGTCGGTATGTACTTCTGTAACGAGGTTTTGGAAAGAAGATTGCTAAAATAGGCTCAGTCGTCAAGATTGTGTTAATTTCTTGATGGACTGATTCCTGCTCAAGACCCCATTTAAACGGAACGCCCTTCTTTGTAAGTTGTGAAATACGAGTTCGACTTGCGTATCCCTTGATACCTTCTAAAGTACCTAGCTAACCCCAAGAACTGGCGCACCTGTTTGACATTTTGTGGGACTGGCGAATCTACCAAGGCCTTAATTTTCGAAGGACTCGGCTTTACCTGACCACCACTGATAACTCTGCCCAAATATTCTATCTCTGTAGTCAGAAATGAACACTTGCGCAGATTTATTGAAAACCAGCTTCTGTCATGGTCGTGACCTATTTTTTGCGAAACAGTTGTCCTCCGTATGACCTTGTTTCTTACAGACGACACAAGTAGAAGAGCTAGCTACCGGTGTCTCCGAGGGTTGAGTTGCCTTCTTCGGGCAATGGTAACTTCTGTGACCCGATTGGTTACAGCTAAAACACTTAACGCCCGACGACTCGTCGACGTCGTGTACTCGTTTATTAGAAACGGTTACTGGCGGCCGCGCTTTCACTGGGAGTTTATCACGATTTGGTTTTTGATAAATTGATAAGAAGGAAACTAAATTTTCCGGTGAGAGATCTGCATTCGCGGCTGCAGCTCGTACTTGAGGATCGTTGATGCCACGGATAACTATCAAGGTCATTAGATCTTCGCTAACTCCCTTAACAATGCGGAGGCGTAACAAGGCCCGACGGGCGTATTCGGCATACGAGGAGTATTTGTCTGAAGTATTATTCATAGTCTCAAATAGAATATTTGCGTAATCTAATTTTCTCGGACACAGGGGTTTAAACTCGCGTTTGAAACTAGACCATGATCTGTCGTTACATACCCATTCGTTTAGCCAGGTTTTGGCATCGCCCTTTAAGCAATTTGCAACCCGTGATAAACATTCTTTATCGTCCCAATTATTTGATACTTGGGCCCTATCTACCTCGTCACACCAGGCATCTATATCGTGCAGTGACGGGTCAAAATTCGACACATAGTAATTACGAGAACGGCTCGGAATTATGGACTGTATCGCGTTAACAATCGCTTGAGCACCCGATTGTTCTAATGTAGTAGTGGGGGTAGACGTGAAATTACTTTCTATCGTTTCCAATCTATTCATGATCGTGTCTAACGTATAGTTGAGGTTTTCACGTGATTTAGTAGACCTACGTTCATTTTTGTTACGTTTGGAAAACCGCGTCCGGGAATCGTGACGGTTTCGGGAACCGGGGCGCGAAAAGGAACGTTCACGCGTCCGAATACATGATCGGGAACGATGGCGGAGGCGAGATCGCGGCCTACTCGGTGTACGGGTACGCCGTCGTGAACTACGAGTGCGAGAACGCGAATCTTTTGACCGACGGGAACACGATTCTTCACGTCGTAATCGTTTTCGCGAACGTTCGTGGCTTCGATGCGACTGACTACGTGATTTACGTGGTTTTGGCATATTTGCGGCGGTTAGAACAATTTTCAAATATAAACCGAAGTGAATATGATTTGTTGTGTGAGAATTGCACAAAACTATTTGCAGTGACTTTTTAAAAAGCAGATGGCCAAAATGAGCAAGGCGGTAGGCTTAATTCTTAATCCCACTTCTGATTTTAGGAGCTTATGGAATTTTAAATTTAAAAAAAAAACAATCAACGTACTTACATCTAATTTTAACCAAATAATTAAGCAACAGGCCAACCCTCACAAAACAAATCACCTTACTTATAACTAATACACACATTAACAACCTAATTAAATAAGAAAACCTAACTTAGAACAAATCTCGAATGTCGTTACGTAAACCGGCAGAGCGTCCGCACGCGACGATAGTTGGACAGAGAGTGACGCTATCTGTTTGAGTCGCCGCTTTATAGGCTCGGTGACATCCTTATATTGAGATTCCTAACAATATAATAATAATAATAAATATTTATTTGACATAAAAGTACAGTTTTACAGGTTGACACTTAATTTAAGCAAATAGTCTGGTACAAAATAAATGATCAATGACCCCCATGCTCGGAAAAACCTGTGTTACAGGGGTCATCCATCCGTCCATTATGGATCTATTGGTTATCATTTATCTATTGCACATTAGGAAAAAAAAAACAATGCTGACTATGATGTATAGTGTTTGATGGATGGGCATAATTTTTCTTCGGAATTAATGAATATTACTGTCTTTAGAGCTGTGCATGGTTTGTTTACATTTGACTCATTTGAAAATGTAAAAAATACAGCAATTTTTTTCAATAACCTGCGAGAAATTTATCCGCTGCCCCACAGTGGAGAAATTTCTATAAAATCATGGGTTGAATTCATGGTAACAGTTTGCGGGTCTATGTACCTTACACCGTGTAGACTAGAAAGAACACAAAATCGTAGTTTTAACCATTATCTTGTATTTACAGAAATGTACGAAGCATTGGTCAAGCCAGGTCCAGATTTGGTGATATGTGACGAAGGACACCGAATTAAGAATTCCCACTCGAATATATCTTACGCATTGAAGCAAATGAGGACGAAGCGAAGAGTAGTGTTAACAGGTATGACTGTGTTCTATTCACTAAAAGTATTAATGTATTATACCAGAGCGGGAGTTTTTTGGTGTCATTCTCTTACTGACTAAAACCCACCCGTGTTCCTTCCGTTGCCTGTCTTGACAGGGGCCTCCGTATCCCTTTCGGACTTTCCCGCGAAAAGTATTCATTTGGAAACACAATTTTTACTAGTTACATAAGTATAATTCTTGACCCAAAATACGTTATATTTTGTTTTACCTGACGTTTTTATCTGATGTGCTTATTATTATGAAAATCAGAATGCGAAAGTTGTGGTCTATTGTAAAGCGTATTTTGCCGCGAGAGATCAATTGAGCATATAGCTAGAAAACTCGGATTAATCTAGCATAGACTGATGCGTAAGTAGGTATATGATAGACTAGATGCGCCCCGCGGTTTCACCCGCATAAGTTTTGACCCCGTGGGTATATCGGGATAAAAAGTATCCTATGTGTTATTCCTGGTTATAAACTATCTGAGTACCAAATTTCATCCAAATCCGTTCAGTACTTTTTGCGTGAAAGAGTAACAAACATCCATCCATCCATTCTTACGAACTTTCGCATTTATAATATTAGTAGGATTAGTATCTTTGTACAGAAAGTGAATGGCTCAAACCGAATGTAGACAATGCTCTAAGTAAAATAAAGACACCTCATGAACTTGGTTTTTGTGTAACATCTTTCCCCTCACTTTCCTGCAATCTGTGGAAGTGATTTCGTGAAAGGAGACGGAACTGTGTAACAGGAAGCCGGGGAAGCGCGCGCTATTTGATTTGACCAATGAGTCCGCGCGGTGGTAGAGTTCGCCGCCAGATGGTACCAACCCATTATCCGAGAGGTTGGTACTGTCAGCCAACAGAGTAATTATACCTTTTTTAAACTTCAACATTCTGTAATTTCATCTGACCCAATCTTCAAACGAAACATAAATCATTTGTTCCATCGCGAACAAAAAGATTATTACCAAAGTGAGATGTCAGATGTTACACATCATATGAGACTACTGTAAGGCTCGCTCGATTTTTTTTATTTATTTATTTTTTTAATTCAGGCTATCCTTTGCAAAACAACTTGCTGGAATACTGGTGTATGGTGGACTTCGTGCGTCCGAACTACCTGGGTAGCAAGACGGAGTTTTGTAACATGTTCGAGCGGCCGATTCAGAACGGACAGTGTATAGACTCGACTCCTCAGGATATACGGCTCATGCGATATCGGGCTCACGTGTTGCATTCTCTACTTGTAGGTTTTGTACAAAGGTAAGGATATCAGACGACTTCTTAATCGTGTTCCTTTTTTCTGAACGGTTGTCAAAGTTCCCACTGATTAAATAAAATTTGTTCAGTTCAGTAATGATTTTACGCCATCATTCTGGTTATAAATCATCATGTTACTATCTGTTTTTGTGCTTGGACTTAAATGTGTCTATCAAATGATCGTTCTTCTACTTTTTGCCACCATTTATGTCTGAATAGAAAATATAGTTCCAGCCGTACCTAATCTACATTTCGTCGTCTTGCTAATAATATACTTATAAAATTTGTTTACAGACGATCGCACGCTGTGTTGCAGTCAACGCTACCTCAAAAGGAAGAATACGTGCTCCTAGTGCGAATGACACCACTTCAACGTAAACTCTACGAAAGGTTCATGAATGAAGTAGTCCGCTCCACTTCAGTGCCAAATCCTTTGAAAGCTTTCGCAATTTGTTGTAAGGTATGTAATATTTAATTGACATTAATAAAAGACGTTGTCTTTTATTCACCTGATCATACCGGTACCCTACGTGTTCACGCAATTTGGGCCTTTTTAAAGACCACTTCGAACGTAAACTGCCATATTATTATATTATCAATTATTCGTTCCTCTTATTAATTCTGCAGAAATATGAGAATGTATATTCTGATCACTCGTTCAACCGTACCTTTATATTCAAAATGTATCTTATGTACCTTTCTTAGATTTGGAATCACCCTGACGTCTTATACAATTTCCTCAAGAAGCGTAGTGAAGTGAACGCCGCTATTGAAGAAGATTTGGATTTGGAAGAGATAGGTGGCGTTACGAAAGCCGGACGTGCAAGGAACATGAAGGGAACGCCGGGTCGACGACCGGGAAAACCAAGGGTAAGAGAGATATGTAAAAGCTTAAGTTTTCATGGAGCAGTTGACATTAGGTAATTAAGATGCTGCATGATGAGAATAGACTCTAGCTAAATTATTCATTAATTAATTATTTTTTATTCATTTCAAAACGTACACAAAGGGGCCATTCAAGTATTACGTACGAATTTTATTAATTTTTAACCTCCCCCTGATTATTTTAAGTAATGTCTTTAATCTAGCTCTAAATATTTATCATTATTATTTTAGGGTGCATCCAAAAAGCCAGCAGCGACCATACCGCCTAATACAACCACTGGTCCGATGGCGCCACGCCCTGATGCCAACATTTACGGTAACGCGTCCTACCCTAATGCTCCGTACGGTCCACAGCCCAACGCGTTCAGACCTGACCAGCCTTCCGGGTCCTACCCACCGTACCACAACTACCAAAACCAAGGCCCTGGTTACTACCCACCCAATCAAGGGTACAATCAGAATTACGACGGCAATTACTACCAGCAACAACCGCCGTACGGTGGTAACTACCCTAATCAGTATCCACAAAACATGCCTTCTGAAACTGGACAAGGTTATAACCAGAACTATTGGGGTAATGGAAACACTGGGTACTATGGTAACACTGGGTATTACAATAATCCTCAGTATCAACAAAATAATCAGCCACCACAAGACTTTAGAGGCAACCCGCCTCCTGAATACAATAATTCTCAACATTACCCACCGAACTACAACGCACCGCCGAACGATCAGCCATATCCCGGCAATGCGATGCAACCCTACACGAATAATCAAGATAATTACACTAGTAATCAACAAAGACCACCGTATCAAGGCTATAATAATCAGCCTGGTTACTCTGAGTATAACTCCAACGCGCCACAGGGATCTTACAATCCTAATAATCCTGGGCCTCAAGGATATCCTAATCAGCCATATCCTCCACCATATGCCGCTAACACTTCTGGATATGGAAATAATTCAACTCCGTATAACCAGTACGACAATCATCCTACCAATTACCCTGGCTTCCCCAACAATATGCCTTCCAACCAAACTGACCCAAATGTGCCAACTCAACCTGCTATTAAAAGCGAGCCTAACACTGTTCCTAGTAATTACCCAGCTGTCGATATCAAATTGGAACCTAATGTTCCACAAACACAAAATACAAACCCTGTGCCATTTGGTAATCCAGCTTATGGTTACCCCCCAAATACGCCATCTTATCCGGAACAGCAAGAAAATAACTCTAATGGTAACAATTATCCATGCTCATATCAGAACTTCCCCTCTCACCTTGAAACTAAACCACCTATGGGTAGTGCCAGTTCTGGCAGTCCAGTAACATCATGGCCTATAACTGAAATAAAGACTGAAATTGATAAACTAAAAGCTGAGGAAAAAACTGAGATGAAATCGGAGTCTGATGGTGAAGTGAAAATAGAAGACTTGGATACAAAGAAAATAGTGAAAGATGAAACGAAGAAGATTAATAAAAACCAACCTCTTCTTTTGAAAGATTCGAAATTTGAATCTACTAAAAAGAAAGATAAGGAATCCAAAACAGATGGAGGAAAGAGTGATGGATCTGAATCAGAAGAAGAAATTCCAAAGGGGAAAGGTAAACAAAAGGGTAAAGGGAAAGATAGTAAAAAGTCAAAGGCGAAGAGTAAACCGAAAGCTAAGGGAAGAAACGATAGGAAGACGTCGAAAGAAAAGAATAACGAGGACTCTGAATCTGAAGAAAGTGAGAAGGAAGAGAAAATGAATAGAGAAGAAGAATTAGCCATGGTCAAGAAAGCTGAAGAAATGACATACGACTGGGCAACTGAATTGCTAAAGGATTACATTCCTGGGATTATTGAAAATTCTTCAAAAATGGAATTGTTCTTTTACATATTGAATGAGAGCATAAAGCTTGGAGATAGGCTATTGTTGTTTAGCCAGAGTTTATTTACATTGAATCTCATTGAAGACTTTTTAGAAAAGAATTACATTCCTGGGACAAATTGTCTTTGGGAGAGAAATACAAACTATTACCGTAAGTATTATTCTATTACTTAAGTTTCGATCAATATCGTTCATTAATTTCAAGTTTATGGCAATGAATCATATGCTTGCAGGCTTGGATGGTTCTACGCATGCTTTAGAGCGTGAGAAGCTAATAAACGAGTTCAACGCCAACCCGCACATATATTTGTTCCTCGTATCGACTCGCGCCGGTTCCCTCGGCATCAATCTCGTAGGAGCCAACCGGGTAATCGTTTTCGACGCCAGTTGGAATCCTTGCCACGACACGCAGGCTGTTTGCCGTGTTTATAGGCAAGTATTTATTATATTTGACACATATCATGTTATAAGCTTTAGTAGGGTCTTTGTGATATAAAGTTGCGGTTATTTTGCTAAGGTCATATTTCGGTATAATAATCTTGTAAGAACATTTTTCATGTATTTTTTTTTTTACTTTTTTCATAACAAACAACATTATTTAGATACGGACAAAGAAAGCCATGCTTCGTCTACCGTTTCGTGATGGACTGCTGTCTTGAGAAGAAGATCTATGACCGTCAAATAAACAAGCAAGGCATGGCTGACCGTGTCGTCGATGAATGCAATCCCGACGCTGTTCTCTCTATGAAAGAAATCACAAATCTATGCTTCGATAATGATGAGAAGGTAAGTTTAAATAACATTACGTATTGTAGTTAAAAGGATTATTATTACTGTCGAACGTAGTGGAACGTAGTGCAATCGCGACGCTGATGTTGCTTCAACGCGAGTTTCCATACAATTATATTACCTACGCGGCGCTAGCACAACTCGTGTATTTACGCAGCGTGTACGTGGCGTGAGCGCGACGTCAACGCCTTAGTCCGAAGACATTCTTAGGTCTTGTCGACCTTCAATGTATCTGCGAAAGGCTATTTAAATTAGATCATCATCATCATTTGCCTAGCGTTTTCCCATCTACGTTGGGGTCGGCTTTTAGTATACCCAGATGCAGCTGAATACCAGTATTTTACATAGAGCGACTGCCTATCAGACCTCCACAACCCAGTTACTGGGTAACACGATACCCCTTGGCAAGACTGGTTGTCAGACTTTTATGCTTCTGACGACCCGTAACGACTGTCAAAGATCCACGAATGGCAGCCTGGACCAACGGCTTAACGTGCTTTCCGAGGCGCGGAGGGTCTTGATATGTAAAGATGCTATTTAAATTAGATATTAAAATTAAATAACTTTAAAAATATCTTTTACATTTCCCGACATTACACTGCAGCCCACATAGTCGCGATGTTCGGAAGAAAAATGAATCGTAAGAAATATATTAAATCGAAATCATAATTTTTACTGCCTTCGACTAAAATCTTTTCTTTTAACTTGATAACGTCTTATAAATCGATGAACGCCGGCTGCACACACGAAAAAGTGTCACGTTCCGCCTGAGCCGAGCGTGCAAGCGAGAGCGCGGAACTAGATAGAGAGGCACGATCGGCCTAAGCGATCGGCTTGTGACGCATCTCTCTCGTTATCACGTAAAATTATCGTCCGTAATCCGACTTTACAGACAACCAATTTTTTTCTAGGAATCCGAAATCAAAGATCTGTCCGAGCATAAAGACAAGTACATCGATGTGTTGATGCAAGGCGTTATATCGCAACACGGGAGGATGCTGAGCAAGGAACCGTTCCAACACGAGTCGCTGCTAGTTGATAGAAAAGAGAAGAAGTTATCTAGTGCTGAAAAGAGACTGGCGCAAAGAGGGTGAGCTTAGATTTTTAACTATTTGAGAACTTTACTTGGATAAGTCTTATTATGAGTGTATTTATAAGTATGTGAACTTATCTGAGATGTCTTATTTAAAACAAAAACAGCTATAATTGATGTTTAAGCAGTTAGGGGTTGGAAAACTAGGACCATGGGGTATGAGTGCTCATCGAGTATTTCGGGACATTGCTAAGCTCAAATTGGGTCAACTCTTCATGTGACCAGAGGGCTGGCATATTTTTAGGCCAAAGAATCAGCATTACTATTCAACGTGGCAATGCTGTCAGCCTTTCGGGCACTTTTCCCATTAACAGCAATGCGGGACGAATTTTTTAATGGCAGATTTTTTTTATTTTCGAAGGGATGAGATCGTCCCCTTTTGTTTATATACATACTTGTACATTATCTATATACATATTATAAATTAAAGTCGCCTTTCGTGTCTGTCTGTGTGACCGCACTGTTCTCCTAAACTACTTTTTTGATGCGGTTTTCACTGTCATTTACAGAATTGATTCTGGTAGATTTATGTGTATTATACAGTAATATTAAACTTATGTATAAAAAATCTTGATGTTGTGTCAAGTCGTATAAACCGTGCGAAGCAGGGCCGGTCGCTAGTATTATATAATGTATTTCTCTGTAAATAAATAAAAAAAATATTGTAATATAAAAGGCTACCTAATTTGTATTTCATAGTTATTAAAAATAAAACGTTTATACTTTTTCCAGATACGAGCTAGAAAAGAAAGCAGCATTAGCGCCAAAGCCGACGACGGCGTACCGGACCGTGCGCACCGCAGACGGCAGCCTGGTGCAGCGCCCGGTGGCGTCCGTGCGGCCCATGCAGCACGGCGCGCGCTGGATCCCGGCCGACGTGTGGCGCCGCCAGGGCATGACCGCGCAGGAGATGACGCTGCCGCTCGGTAATCTTCTATATAAATAAAAATGAAATGCTGTTCGTTGGTAAGCGCACTACATGAGAACGGCTGGACCGATTTGGATATGATTTCGTTTTAAAATAATAGTCCGAATTAGGCTTTTATGGAAAGAAAAGCCCGGAAAAAAGAAAATTTGGGAAAAATTTAAACTGAGAGAGCTTTTTTCTATGGAATTCAAGTCGTAAAAACCGTGCGAAGCAGGGGCTGATTCGCACGGTTTTTAACACACTAGTAGTAATTATTTATATAACTCGGGACTCTGATCCATATTATTGTTGGTATACTTAAAAAATATTTTAGTAACCAAAGATACAGACACAACTAAATTAAATAACTGAAGTACATAGATCAAATTATAAAATAAATGAATTAACTAAATCACAATTGGTGGGTCGTAAACTCTACACCGAATGTAATGGAATCATTTACCTACAAAAACAATTGTGAAAACGTAAAACCAAAAACCACTTCCTTCGCCGCCTAACATCCACCAAATGGACATCACCTGCAGGACTTGACCTGCGAATAACTGGAATGCCACTTTGTTTCTCCGCTGTTGAATATGCCTATTCAGCATGAGGCCGATCTGCTCATACTAAATTAGTGGATACAGCACTTAATAAGTCGGATTATAACTGGTTGTACAAACCAACCCCGATGAGAATGCTGTATCCACTGACTGGCATAGCGACTGGAAATTCGCAGGTCTATAGCAGGCAGCAGCATAGATAGGGCGAAGCTACAGGTCACCATGCCACCCAATGCACAACTAAAACCCAGTGTCCCAGAGGGTTAAAAACTTTCCTTGGGTGTGTGAGTCCAGCCAATCCAGATGACAATCCCTCCAAAGCGAGATGCGACCTTTGGCAAGAGCTGCTTCAACCTCCTGATTCCTTTATTAGACTATCAGAGAGCCTCCCATCCGGACACAAGTTTCCGTGACGGACTTGGAAAACCTTAAATAGACTTCGTACCCAAGTTGACCGCAGCAAAGACAATCTCCACGAGTAGGAGTTAAGATCTGGTGTGTATGCGGCGTCTCTTCACAGACAATGGGTCACCTTCCATCTTGCACCGCATGCCCAGTCACCTGCGTACGTAAGGACCTAATGGCTGCGTCAGCAAACCGTATTAGCGTTGCTGAATATTCAGGCAAAGAATTCAAAAATAAAAAAAATATTTTATGCGTTATTTTGCCATCGACACGCTAAGAAGAAGCATGGTGTAGTAAATATTTTTGATAACTACGAATTATTAAGCTTTATTTCTTTTTACAGATGTTGTAATACCAACGAACTCAGCTGAGAAGACGAACATAGTTTTAAAAGCGGGACAGCGTGTCATGGTTTTGAAATCACCAAAAGGAATTTATATGCAGTTAGAATCCGGTAAAATTATTGCCATCAAGACATCGTTTAAAGGTTTGGGACAAAAAGGCGCAGATAACAAAGACAACAGCCCCATAGGGAAGAAAGGTAAACCTTCGTTTGTCATTCATGAATTGCAGCTTTGTAATATTTTTAACATTTTAATAATGTGTTTTTGTTTTAAGTTTTAGGCAGTCGTCCAGTGTCAAACATACCAGGGTCTTTAAAGAATAATTCGGCAATTACAATTACATCAAAAACAGGTCCTAGACCTGGTTTTCACAGAGTAATGCGGCCTTCTATAATAGGACAAAACAAAATGAGGCCCATGATACCTGGTCAAAAAATATCCGATATCAGGAGTCGACTGGGTGAACTTAGATCATACTCAGGTTTGCGTCCAAAATCCCCACTAGCAGGCAGATTAGTACGACCCAATCTACCTGGTTCCGTGAGTATAACGAAAATCCCGAGAGAGCCCAAGAAATCTGAACCTGACGGCAATGACTCGGGTTCTACAAGTAAGATGGAAGTTAACTCTGATGAAGATACTCAAATATTAGATAGTGACGAGGAGGATGACAGCAAGCAACAGAGTTCAAAGCCAACTTCTGATGTAGAACAAGATAAGAATAAACCTGAAACTCCAGAATCTTCCAAACCTAGTGAAGAAGAAAAACCAAGTACATCACCTGATAAGGATTCGAATCCTGAACCCATAGTCTTAACGACGGATGAAAAATTGCCCTCCGAGGATGTTCTAGAAAATAAGACTATAGAAGATAACTCCATTGAGCAATCTAAAATACCAGATATGTCAAAAGTGGATGCGACAGATTTGAGCCGCACTGCTGATGCCGTCGAAAGAAAAATTAATCCACTGAAGAATTATAGGCATCAGAGGCCGGGTGGTCGGCCGTCACTAGAATCGAGCCTCAGTCAGCTAGAGAGGACTGCGAGCGTTTTGAACAAAGAGGGGATGCCAGACTTCCGTCGAAACTTGGATGATATTACGCAATCGTACTCTCCGACCGGTGAAGAGAAGCCTGGAGCGAAGACGAAGAAGCGTCGCTCGCCTGCTAAACCTGACGTCGTGCCTGAACCCGTGCTGAGTGCTCCGCCCGCGCCCGTTCCTATGCCGCACAGTGTGTCGAGCTTACTGGGGCCGGCGCCGCGCAGCCGCAAGCCGGAGCCCGCGCCGCTCGCCGCGACGCTCGCCGCGCCGCTCGCCGCGCCGCTCGCCGCGCCGCTCGCCGCGCAGCTCGCCGCGCCGCTCGCCGCGCCCGCCTCGCCGCTGGACGGCGCGCAGCACGCAGGCACGCACCCCCGGCTCATGGCGCGCCCGCACGAACCGCAGCCGCACCCTCACGCCGGACACATGAAGCCCTCGCCCGGCATGCCACTCAGCCTGAGCCACCCTGCGATGATGAGCGGCGGCACGGCAGCACCCGCCGACTTGACAAAGTCATCCGCCCCCGGCGCCATGCCGCACGGGCCGCCCGTGCCGCCCGGACAGGCCTATCCTGTCGGGAACCCTCCCCCGGAAGGACCCTACGCTCAGTACCCAGGTAAGGCCCCTTATCCTTTAATTACACTGGTACTTCCTTCCCAGTACAGCCTATCACAACCACTCGATTCCACAGCAAGTTTATTCGAAATAAATTATAAATGTAATATTAATTAATTTTAAAATTACCACTTAAATATTTTTTACCATTTTGTTGCGTTCCCCCTAAACGAACTTTAACAGGCGAATCCTATAGAGCAACGAACGGTTGTGAATAGTTGTGCAACACTGGCAGAACTGGTACCACTTATGAGCAATAATATTAAGGCCGGGTTTCCAATGACGCGGAGCGGGGCGGAGAGGAGCTTAGCGGTGCACGAATTGACCAATCACTATGCTCGAAATCTCCGCTCTGCAGATTACGAGCACTGTGATTGGCCAATTCACGGTCCGCTCCTCCACTCCGCCCAGCTCCGCGTCAGTGGAAACGCACCCTAATAATGCTTGTTGTGCCCGCAGGTTACGGGATGGGATACGGCGCGTACCCCACGCCGGCGTACTACGGCGCGTACGGCGGCGGCGCGTACTACCCGGGCTACGCGGGCCCGGCCGGCGCCGTGCCGCCGTATGCGGCCGCGCCGCCGGCTCCCACGTACGCGCCCGAGGGCTACCTACCACCCAACCCGCAGTGGTAGGCCCCCCTGACTGCTAACGTTTAGTGCAAGAGTGTGACCATATTCAGTGTTAAGATTGATGTGCATGGCCGAGTGTTCCTCTATAACGATTGACTCGCTTCCCGGTCGAGTGAGTAGCGTGGCTTTAAATTTTCACTATGGTTTACCTTCCTGCGAAGCCCGGTGGGCCCCGCCGGATTTGTTCTCCTCCGTATTATATTTATTCTCTTTTGTACCTATAAGTATATTTGATCCGATGTATCTGTAGTTCTATAATATTACTGATGAAACAAAAATGTTATACTTCCAATCACTTGATGCAATTACAGTATGTTAGATGCGAATGTGCTTCAAATATTTTTCTGTAATACATAGGTACTTTTTAAAATGCCATGAAAATGGAGTGTGCATTTTAATACCCCAATATTTCATGTGCTGTGTGGAATATGAAGTGTTTTCTAGTTTTGCGGTAACATACCTACATAACCATTTTTGACTTTGCCACAAAATAATTTGTCTAGCCTAGCATGGCATTTTCACCATGAACTCCTCGATATTATTATGATAATAATATGACGAATTTATTTTACTCTTGTGTACGTCCCAAACTTTAGTTGAAGATATAAGGTATATTGAAAATGTCACAAAATTTAATGATTTTCTTGGGATTGTAGATACTTATATTTAATTTATACAAAAAACAAAATTTTCACATTTCTTAAAATGATTTATGTATTTTGAACATACTTACGATAAATGATATAAAGTGATAAGTCTAAGTACTTACTATGAAACATGATGTAAAATAAAACACCTAATGCGATCTTCAGGAAACTCGTTTTTGTGTGGATATTAAACTATTAATATTGTTATGAATGCGTGAAAAGTTCTGAATTTCTCCAAGCTAATTACTCAATGAGTGTAGAATTTTCAAGTACATATTCAATCCCAATAATAGTTAAGTGTGGTCGGTTGTCAGTAAGTCCCTTTATTACTGTGGCTATGGATCGATTAATGGATGTGATATGTTGCTACATAGTCTTAAGTCGAATATAGCTTGTACGGAGTATTTATCAATCGTAATTTTAGATAGGCGCCCTTAGTATCTTAGAAACTTTAGTTTCTCATTTAACCTACAGGTCCGTGATATGTTCTTACATAGTAGTTATGTATGCAAATGCTATATGCATAGAGAACTATTTATCTAATTTGTAATGTGTTACAATATGATCTGATGGCGAAAGTCGTTTTTAACTTACCTGTAGTCATTCATTTCTATTTTTCTTTGGTGTGTTTTCGGATACGATTTTGTATTTTCAAGCTCAGTGCATCGTCTAACTTTGCAGTGAGTGTAATGATGACATTCTTTCTTAATGTAATAATTGGACAAAGTCTGTTTATTGGCATTAACACATTTTATAAACGCATTAAAAGGGCAGGCTCGATACACGTCCAACGTTGCGTGTTGTAGCAGTATTATTTGTCGCTTGTGAATAATTATGATCTTAAGAGATTAAAAGTGTAGGGTAAGGTTAAATAATAAGTCTTGAATTGAAAACGATTTAGTGTATTTAGAGGTAATGTGTGTTCACTATCAACTTTTATATAACTTTTAGTACACAAATTAATGAATTATTTAGTAGGGATTTGACATACAACTCGAAAAGAGTTTTTCACACAAACAATTTATAAGACTTGATATTATTTTTATTATTTTGTATATTTTTACGTTGTCAACTCGGAAGTTGTAAATCCAAATAACACACCAGACGAAAAGTAGAAATATTGCCGTGTATTATTTTAAAAATAGGTCTTCAATCATTTATGTATGTTGTCCTGTGTACAAATAGCGTTCGAAATTACTATTCGAAGTGATACAATAATAAACATTGCATTTTAAATTGGTCAACTAGTATTGTACCGGCGATATCCAATAAAGAAATCAGTAAACAGTTCATGTATTTTAATTATTCTCGTAATGGGTTTGTGTTACTAATAATACCTTCGTTTTATTGTAAGTATGATGAAAGTGGGTGGGATGTAATACCTGTCGCGGTTGACCTTGCATCTGTTCTTTTACTAACAAAAAATGTTCTGCCCAATAATCGGTATTGTGAAAAAGTCAATCTATTTTAAACACCGCGCAGTAAACGCCTGGAATTGCGTGACCGACCATTTATACCTATCGGATACTGTCATCTAATCGTCTTGAGTTTGTCCGACCATGGTTATGTCTAGGTCCTTGAATTATTCAATTTGATATACTGCGACTTAATAACATGGTACTACGTCAACGGAAGATGCGCACGAGTTGAATACCTAACATAGTACACTATTATGTGTAATTGGTCACGGAGCATCTAATTAAATATAAAACTAGTTTTCTTTGTTGGAAGACACTTGCCCGAGAGTTATACGATTCTTTGCACCTCATAAAAATATTCCACAAAAAAAGCTTGTTAAAAAAGGTTAACAAGTATGTGAATCTAGGCACGGATCTGTTGTATGGAGCATGCCATGTAGGTAGTATCACGGGTGGGTTTTAGTCAGAAAGAGTAGAATTTCCCACAAAAAAAAAAAGTTATGGGATCCTTTGAAAGGTTTTAGCTAAAGTAGCTTCGCAACGAATATTTTCTAGAGGGTAAGGAAAAAGTACCTTAGTTTATTCGTACAAATTGCCCAGTATCCAAATTTTGACTAACCTGTTTTAAAAGGATCTACAAAATCAAGTGCGTGTCGGACCACGAACCGTGTCGGGTTTCGTTGTTGGGATGACTATCACAAGAACAAACTTAATATTGTAGTTGAAAAATATGTGCCCCCATACAATCCAACTGCACATGTAAGTTTGTACGCACAATATTGAGTGATTTACCATGTTATTTTAAGACCATATACTTCTTATAAGTTTTCCTGTAATCTATAAGTAAGTATAGAACTATTCTACGTATTTTTTTCCAAAATGTTTGCAGTTGCGGAGATAAGGTCTGGTCAATTTTCATCTATTTTATTTAATAACATTAATAGTAGATTGTACAACTAGTGCATGAAAGAAGCCATTACACCCCGAGATGTTTATTTCCATAGTTAAGTCGAGGGGTAAAATGAATCGTTTATGCCCGAGTTATACAATCTGCTTTTCACTTCGATTGCAAGAAAATGAAACAGGCATAAAGTATATAACAGTAATTACTTGTTTGTATGATCTCCAACGCATGAAATTGACGTACGGGTTGAGCTAAGTGGCTTGGATTTCGGCGGTAATATTTCTTCTACCACGTTTTTCGCATTCTGCTCCTTCGATCAATAATTCTGCTCCATTAGCGTGTTAGGCGAGAGTGTAATTTCTTCGTCACATGAATACTCAACTGTTTTATTATAATCACTTTTCACTGTTCAAAATTGTTGCATAATTGTAGAAGAGAATAGCTAATTCCCGCCAGGAAAGTTTTTAAAAGTTTTTTTTTTAAATTTTCAACATGTGTCATTCGACTTGGGTCTTAAAAACATTTCTTTGCGTTTTTAATAATAAATGACAGCTATTTTATCAGGTTTTATTAAATTAACGATAGAACACACGGAAGTGATATAAATTAAAGCAAATGAAATAGAATAACGACTTTAATCTGCGACGTTTTATTGTGCCTGTGGCTGATGGGCGTAATTATCTTAGTCTTAGAGAAAAAGTTTACTTTATGGACTAGAGCATAAAAAGCGATTTTGTCGCCTACGCATACCACAAAGACGAACTTTTAGAGCATGAAAACTAAAAAACGAATTATTTTAAAATTATAAAAAATATAATTAAAATACTGATCACGAGCCCTATCATTTGACATGTCACACGGTACAGTATGCCAAAACTTTTATTTTTTATTTTCTTATGTTTCCCCCAAAAGTGAACCCTATGTTCAAAATTCATTTATTTACGTTACACTTTCGTGTTTGGGTCACAGAATTCATGTGTACCAAATTTCAACTTAATCGGCCCAGTAGATTCGGAGAAAATCGGCTGTGAGACGGACAGACAGACAACCAGACAGACACACGATGGTGATCCTATAAGGGTACCGTTTTTACCTTTTGAGATCTTGTGGAAAAGAGCTGCATAGCTCGCCTCAAAACATGCTCTAATTTATTAAAGCTTGTCAGTATTCTGCATTGTCTCGCATCAAACTAGCATCATTAATATTAACAACTAGGTACTAAAAAAAGACAACAAATACAAAAGAAACAAAAGCACTAAGTTCTACAGATGATTAATCTTATTCACTTTTGTGTTCCTATTCCCATTTTTTAGCACACTGGAGAGGGCAATGACCAAGGCCTTCTTGAAACCGTTGAACATTAACGGTTTCTTAATATTTGTAAAATAAACCTATCTGGTAGTTTTGGTAGTGTTTGCCTTGAACTCAAAAAGTTAAATTAACTTTGCTTTATTTAAATTTTTAGTAAGGCGAAGGTTTTATTTATTATACAAGACACACTTAGCAGTTTGTTGTAATTTTATTTTCTAAAGTTTATTCATTTTCTAAAGTTTATTCATTTGTTACCATTAATGGACTGAAAGCTCATGGTCAGATGATGAGACACGTAGGTGTTGATTGCATATCACTAATTATATAGGTATTCTACACAGCACAGGTAATTTTAATTATACTGGGTCAAATTAAATTAGCCAGCGCGACTCTGCAGACGAGATGGGTATCCATACCTGAACACTATAAAAATCAAACAAATTATTCACGAAACAAAAAACCCGAATTCAAAAACAACTGAAAAGAGAAAAACAAGAAATAAAATCTATCAAATTTTGGTATCGCAGGTGGACGGGACAAACAAAAGTTACACCATATTTCAGGCTTGTTTCCCTCTTTTCAGTTATTATGTGTTATTGCAGTCGGATTTTTTATTTTTTTATTTAAACTTCTCTACCAGTCAACCAACCCATATAGCCATTTTTGGGAACATTACGTAACGGTTTCGACGCCTAGTGTGTACACTGATTTATTCTCGACACATAATCTGGTCGCCATTCCGTGTTAGAGTAGTGGCTGCAACTAAAATTGGGGAAGAGTCGACACAGTAACATTCGGTTTCTAATTTACGTCGCCGTGTCGTAACATTGTTACCATATTTTAACCAGAGTTCCAAACAAATCATTCATTCAATCGCTCATCCGCGCATTCGTTGACATTGACTCGTTAAGTGACGTTGATTATTAATAAAATAAGAAACTGCCATCTTATCACCGAGGTAAGTAAACAAAGATTTTGTTTTTATTGATTATTATGGTTTTCGATACTCAAATCTTAACATGGGAAATTAAATTAATCGTGTAATTTAGTGGGATAGGTTGAAATTTATCAACGCGCCACATTATTATAATAATTTAACCATTCCGACGAAAATACACATTGTTTTTATTTTCATGATATTTTTATTTTCTATTCTCAAAAGCTTCCATTTGAATGCAATAATAAATTTGAATGTTTAATAACAAACTATTTTAGCAGTAATAAACCGTACTATCGATAAATAATGAAAAAATATTTTTGTTAAGTGAAAAATATTCTCGTCACAACAAGTTACAAAGTTACGATAATGTGTCGACATGTTATGTAACACATGTTACGTAAAGTCGTCACAAACAAACTGAATTTTTAAACTGGTCTCTTCACCGTTTCTCAAACTTTAGTTTGCCAGACAAAATGCCATATTGCATTGTTTTAACTAAAGAACATTTCACAATTAATATCCCTTGTACCAATTACGTGGGTGAAAGACAACGTCCTTTACTGGCCGCGTACACACGTGCACACGCACGCAACACAGACACAAACACTCAAGTCAGATTTAGACGAAAGTATGGTATGGAGAGCCAATGCTTTGCTATTTTTGTAGAGGAGACAATAAAGTTCTTTATTCAAACGAAATTAATACATTATATTGTTTAACTTATATTAATTATTCTTTTGCAGACGACGATACGCCAAACACAAAAAAATATTCCAACAAAGCATCGAAAATAGTGACGTAAAAATAAAAAACAAGATTTTGGATTTAAACCATGAGACCAAAATTATGAATATCAGTTCTGATAACTTACTTAATGTACTCGTACTGTGCAGCAAAAGTACAAACAGTGATTAACTACGAAGATGCTGACAAATTATCTTCATGATTGATAGATGATGGAGACGACAGTGAATAGGATGTTAAATTATAAAATTTTGTTGTTATTATTGCTCTATTTAGGTTTACTAACCAATGCTCAATACGTACAAATATACTATTTTTGATACCACTTTATATGACTGCATATTAAACTGATTAGGTGGACTTATTATTAAGTAGCTATTTTAGATTGATGCAGGTCTTTAAAATGTTCTGTAGATTATTAGTGGTAAGTAGCTAATGCTAGTAAAGGTACACCTGCACTATGCAAGTGTCAGTGATGATTTTGTGATTTTGAAACAGAAATCGTTTCTTCTTATGTTTTCATTTTATTACTACCCCTAACGTTGTCACTAAAGGAATAAATACCATTTGGGAGTTGCAAAGCATACATAAAAGCTTACATTTCACACAGTTAACACAAGACAAGTTTGAGAATGACTGGATCTGGTGATTTCCATTTATCCAAGTTAGTGTTATAAGTATTCCGGAACATTGACGTAACGTTACTACACATGTTACCACTCAGTTACTGCACATTGTTACCAATATTGTACACTAGTTACATACAACACGCAAAATGTGTAAAACGTGTGTAAACATTTTTTCTGTAACAAGTCGACACAGCTACAACACAAATTTACTAGAACTAGTTTCTGTCACTTTGTTACTTAACGGTTACGACACATAGAAGCGAACCCTCACACAGTCGCAAGGTGTCGTATCAGTTACGAAACTGATGGGACTTGTTACACCTTTTACAAATCTGCGACCAAAAATGGCTATATGGGAAGGGTGGTGAAGAGATATTTTTTTGTTTTTTAAATAATTTGTTTTATTTCAAGCTTTTTAGTTTTATTAATATATATATATATATGGAATTGGCTCATTACTAGCTTTTATTTGATATAAATATTGTTGTAATATATTTAATTACCGTCCTTCTGGACAGTCGGGTAAAAAAAAAATCCTTTCCTCCGTTATTATTTTATTTACAGATGCACAGCCTATGACGCTCCCACTATCAAGACGAATCTAACGACACCTCTTATGTTAAAATCCATCAAGCCGTTTAGGCTACAAAGCGTGCCAAAGAAATAGACATACATACATCCATAGTAGGGATGCGCCGAATAGTGGTTTCACCGAATAGCCGAATACCGAATAATATTCGGTTAAGTTCTTACCGAACCGAATGTACTGCCGAATAATTCGGTTCTCCATTCCATAGTTTTGCCTTAGAATGCCTTATATTGCTGAAACAATTTGAAAAAATTACAAAAATTACATGTTCCACTTTCTCTTCCATCTCAAGTGATTCCTCATAGTAACACTTTGAAAAAATACCTAAACAAGCCTGGGGGGTTACCATCACCTCTTATAGCAGTATTATTATAATATTACTTCACAGTGGGAAAGTGTTGGAGCTATACAGGACTTATAGCTCCATCTCTTTCTCACGCTAAGTAATATTGAAATAATACTGCTATAAGAGGTGATGGTTACCCCCCAGGCTTGTTTATGTCTTACATTTATGAAGTTGAATGCCGTTTTAGAGGACTAAAAGATAAAAGTTATTGCTTTGCGACATTATTGGATCCTAGGTTTAGGACGAGATATTTTTCACCAGAAAAATGCGAAATCGTCAGAAAAATGGTTCTTCTAGAAGCTATTAGAAGAAGTGAGAATAATAAAAGTTCAAGTGATACCGAGTTGGATATTAATAACCCAGCACCGAGACCTCTACAAGATGTCACTAACTACCTCGAAGAAACCCACGTCGCTTTTTGGGATTGCTACGAAGAAGCAAGCAAGCAAGCCCGTACAGAGTGAAAACTCTAAAAGTCCAATTACTGTCGAAGTTGACAGGTACATACAGGAAAGTCTGCTGCCTAAAACCAATAGCCCTTATGATTGGTGGGCGAAACATAAAACTAAATACGCACATCTAGCCAGAATTTCCTTGAGTGCACCTGGTAGCAGTATATCATAGCGAAGGTTTGTTTTCCGAGGCAGAAAAACCGCACAAGGAGAAAAGATATAGGCTTTTGCCAGATAGAGCTGAAAGCTTGGTCTTCTTGCATCATAATCTACCGCCGCTTGATTATAAATATTGAATTTTAATTACAAAATATATTCTTGATTTATCTATTTTTAAATTTATTAGTACCATAGTTGTGAAAACAACATATTTAATTCATTATGCTTCCTTTTCTATTACAATATAATTGTAATTTGCTAGTGGGATTATTGCAATTAAAAATTACTGTTCTTTTAAGATAGGTACTTGAATTTATGTAACTATTAATAGTTAGGACATAAAATCAAGTACCTATCTTAAAAGAACAGTAATTTTTACCTAGCATTAATGCTAGGTTGAATTTGATTACCTGTGTTTAATTATATCTACAATAAACGATTTCTAATAAATATGATTGTTAGAATATGGGATTTCTTTAATTTATTTTGCCCCAAAGGCTGATTTACAATGATCAATTAAACCGAATACTTTCGGCATTTCAACCGAATGATTCGGCCGAATACGAATACTTCAAATCCTGCCGAATACGCCGAATACCGAATATAAAACGAATATTCGGCGCATCTCTAATCCATAGCATAGGTACTCTCGAAAAACATTACCCTCCTAGGGTTTTTTTTGGTTGAAGTATGTTGTTCTTGAAGTATGAGTTGAGAAAATCTGTTTTCTTTAGTTTTATTGTGTTTAAATATTGATACCCATAACGTCGGTAAAATTTACACAAAAAAAATACTGATATGTCAAGTGACTATACTAACTGCGGTGAATGACCCACAAAAAATATCATTAAATTAATTAATTTTTATTATGTTTAGATATCGATGCCATTACGTCTGCTGAGTTTTGCTAGCTAATTTATTTTGACCATGTATACTTATTACGTTAGGTTATGTGGTTAAATAACGGCTACCATAGAGTTACTCTTACAATGCATAGGTCTATAATGAAGTAATATATTTACATAATAGGTACAACTTATAGCGGTAGCATTGATTCAATACCTACCAACATAATAAAAGTAATCTACCACAAAATTAAGTTTATTGAATTTATCATTTCTTCAATCAAATCCACAAAACCATGAGCCAAGGCGTACTTTATATTTTGTAAAAGCAATCTACCATTATGGTCACTTTTGTTTCCCAATAAACTTACCTACTCCTTGTCACAGGAAACTTATGGGTCGGGTAATCGCCGTTGATCTTGGCCATACAAATGCGCACTGGACCGTTCGGTCTTCGGTTTTATAGGAAATATTTTTAAGTAAAGAAAATATGAAAGTTTGAAAAAAATCACAAATAGAATTATAGATAATAAAATAGTCTGTTCATACAAAAAAAAAAAACATGAAAATATCTTAAGTAGTTTGAAAGTAATATCGTTAGTTATGCTTTGGGTACACATTACTTCCTGAATAACCACATAAACTAGTGATTATTACTGCCGATATGATATGATTAGCTGCTATAGGACAATCCGGAGGAATTTTCCTGGAAGACTGCCTATTTTAGATAAGAATATTAAGATTAAGATAGTTTAATGGCAGTATCACTAAATTATTATGACATAATCAATGATGTTTTTATAGATACTTCTACAGAGCTAGTTGTTGCTGTCTCAAAAAGGGTACCTATCTTATTTCTTAAAAAGTTACGTTCGTCACCATACACATAATAAT
This sequence comes from Atethmia centrago, assembly GCA_905333075.3. Classification (NCBI taxonomy): domain Eukaryota; kingdom Metazoa; phylum Arthropoda; class Insecta; order Lepidoptera; family Noctuidae; genus Atethmia; species Atethmia centrago. The sequence continues at coordinate 18,260,325 of HG995374.1, read as the reverse complement.
TGCATCCTAAATGATGCAATTAGCTAGGGTGACCTAGGGTCACCAGGTAACTGCTGATTTTTAGTGATTCGATAAGCATTTTTTCGGCCATGAACTCGACATAAATATTTGAAGCCAGACAAGTTTTTACGCACTCCACGAAGTCTAAGTAAAACATGCAACAATTAGAGAAGACGATTAATTTCATGGATGAATTATTATTGTGTAAATTATGATGCTGCCACATTAATCTTATCTAACTTGTATAAAACAAAACAACAGTCATTTAAAGTTTAAATTATATATTGTGCAGCGCTGGATTGGCGATGTTATATAAATTGTAAGCGCGGCCGCCGTTCGCTTCTAATATTATGAGTGGTAAGGGAGGCGCCAGCGCAGTACTGGGCGGGAAATTGTAACGCAAACTTCTCGATAGGTAATACAAAGTGTTGTAGTATTAGTACTCTTTGAGAATTGAATAAGAGAAGACTGATCGTTGTAACAGTGAACTAGAAAAAATAATAAACGTTATTAAAATGTGGTGGCGAGTGATATTTGTGAGTATTGATATTTTATTAAAATTTATTTTGTAGATAATTAACGTGGTCTTTGACGTTTAATTGAATCACTAAACGATGTGAAAAAAATATCTATCTACATACCTACCAGGATAATTACTTACCTACATACCGGTGGTTCCGGGTTTTTTTTTTAAATTTAGGTACAAGCTTTATCCAATATTTAATGAATCCTTGAAATTAACTGTTGTTTCAAAAGTTAGATTTATAAAGCCGTGTCTCATATAAAAAAAAAATGAAAAGCTATTGTTGCAGTTGAATAAATGCACATACCTAAGTGAGGCATGTATTTGTTTTGTTTTATTATATTTAAACAAAACTAAAAAAATAATTAACCTATTTAGGTAGATATGTATCACAATGGTGACATTGTGACACTTATCTAAATACAAGTATAAATCCTAAGTGTATTCTATGCAACCGCACTGAGTGACAGCACTTGAAAGTTAACCAAGGCCGACCAAGGGCAATAGATTCTATCAAAATTTTCTCCACGATTGGCTCAACGGTCGCATCCTATTAGTCTCACTTTCATTTCAATATCTTTCACTAGTAGATAAACCAAGCTCATTAAGACCATAATCATCCGTTCAATATGTTCGCGGTGTTTACGAATTTTCGCTTTAGTTAGGTTTGTTTTTTCACAAAGGATTGGGTAGGTAGGTACTTTTGGTTACAAATGTTTTAACAACAAAAAGATATGGCGTGATGTAATTGGGCACAATTTCCTGGGAAATTGTAGGTTGAAAATAAGGTGTTTCTGATAAAAAAACTAGTAGGTAGCTACCTAATTAATTCTAAAGTTCGTTTATAATCCCAGATAATAATTTGACAGGTGCAAATGTCAAACTTCAAACGCGTTGTGTTCCACGCGTGCCTCAAAGAGATGTAGTCAGCACAAGTGTAAGGGTCCACTAGGGCCGATGCCTGCCGGGGTCGCGGGAAGGTACAAGAGGGTTACCGAGGCCCCTGGCAACACAGACAACGGAAGGAACACGGGTGGGCTTTAGTCAGTAAGAGTCTGACACACCTTGCCGCTCCGCCCAGAGCGAGAGAAGTAATTTGATGACTTCCCATCCAAAAAAAAAAACTGAACAACAGATTTGAAGTGTCAAATTACTATCTCTGGGATTAAAAAACGAACTTTAGTTCTGGAAACCATGAGCCTGATTTCTTCGTAGCCTACTAGTCTTGCTCGCCTGGAAGGTAAGGTAGCTTAGGATTTTGGTCTAGGACTAGATCTTCCTCCTTTCGCGTCCAGGATTTTAGGTTTGACGATGCGGTGCTTAGACGTGTTATGAGCAGTGGTAGCGCATTTTGCATTATTTAGTAGATTTTCCGAAAACTCAACCTGTGAAAATTACGGTGTTACTTGCGTTATTACTGTTAGCTATTATTTCCTTTCAGACTAAATACCTATTGTATGCTTTTGTCTAATTCGTTACATACCGAATCGGTAATACTTACTTTACCTTCGTAATAAGTTGTACAAAATATAGAACACATAGACAATGGAATTTCATGCATATTTAAATGCAGTGGACATCCATACAAATTGTAATTTTTCTTTTATTTTAACCATGGTGACTTAAATGGTGATCGGGCGTCTGTTGTCCTAGTCGTCGCGGGTTCCATTTCCGCATGAAGGCAAATATTTGAGGTGTATGTTCCGAGTTTGTATGGGTAGGTACGTGATTTAAGTATGTAATGAATTACAGTGAATCTTGGTGTAGTTACTGAAACCTTGGGTTCTTATACACCACCGCACGCTGCCTGCTTGTGAGTTAGTTATTTTTCTTGTTTTGAGTACCTAGATAATTTATTTTACCACATAGTTATACAAACCTACCTATAGATAGCTATATACTTACTTATGTGATGTAATGACCCAATTTGGAAGCCACTATTGAATAGGAAATAAGTTAAGTGGTTTTCAAATAAAATATGTTTTATGCAACAACTATTGCATAAGTTAAATGTGTTGATTTCAATTCAAGACAACATTAATGCATTGGAAAAAAGATTAAATCTGCTCTCTTACCTAATGAATACCTTGAGTACCTACCTACCTCGTATAATTTTACCCTTTAGGATTCACGCATCTGACGGAAGATGCTTCGCGTAGATAATAAAACATTCAACCTTACACACTCAACCGATGATGCGTTATTGCGTTTATTATTTGTTCGTTACGCGACCGACGCTACGCGACGCATATTCAGTCCATCCACCATCCTTAAGGTGCTAGAATTGAATAAATATGATATGGTTTACAATCTACTTATATGGATGGGTAGATCAGATACATAATTAAATTAATATCCAATTAAAAATATTATTCATTGAATGAATACTTACTATACCTAGTAATTGTTATTCAGGTCACGAGCATGTTTTTCAGGACTTTACTGACGTGTTTCTCAGCACTGTCCATGGTTAGCATATACAACGTTTTCAAATAATAGGAACCTAATTTCGTCTACATTTAATAATCACCTCGAAGAAAAAAACTTACCTAAGAAAGGCTAAAAGTCCCCAAATACCTAACTAACTACTGTATTAACACTGACATTCTTGTATTTGTTTAAAAATACCTAAAAACAGAAAACATAAAACTGTTTCTGGAGAAGATACCTATATCAGAGAGTTTATATTTGTCTATATTTACATATTATTTATTATTAATTAAAGTCGCTTTTCGTGTCTGTGTGACCGCGTTGTTTTTCTAAATTATGCAACAGATTTGATGCGGTTGTCACCATAATTTAGAGAATTTTTCCGGAAGGTTTATATATATACCTACTTAAATATAAATTTCTTACATAAATTAAACTTACACATAATTAAGAAATCTCGATGTTTTTTCAAGTCGTAGTTGTTAGGTTGTTTATCTTCCTAGTTCCTACCCAATATTGCGTAGCAGAAAAAAAAACAAGAAACCTGAATTTGTTTACATACCTAATATTAAAATACCCACTTAAATAGGAAGTAATTTGTAAGGAACGTGTTAACAAAATACAACATATTATTTTAAAGTACTTATAATAATTTTACAAAGCTCCATTAATTGACGATTTAATTAAACTACAAAAAATATGCAAAAACCATTTAATTGCTATGCTACATAAGTTTTTAAAGCTGGTATTAATTGGTTTGATAATTGTACATTTTTATCTGACAGCGGTGGAGCCATTAGGAAGTGTTATTAATGTTATGTGCTATGTATGTATGCTTACCTAGGTACCTCCCTACTCATCTCGTAGTTTGCCGCCTCGTACGTAATACAGCTACTGTGCCGATTTCAGCTAGTGAGATATGTATCGTTGCATTTTCAAGATTCTTTACGTAGGTATCTTGTTCTAAGTACATACCTACTGTTGTTTTAATATAAAATAGGTACATCTTATGACACTCGGCAATACGAGTACTGTAGCTTCCCATTAGTGAAAGACTTCGGAATCGGATCAGTAGTTCCGAAGATTACCCCATATCCACAATCTCATAAATTTTACCTCTTTATAATATTATTATACCCAAGTAGATAAAAGTTATCAAAGGCCACTTAGTATGGCTATGTTCAGCTATAATGTTGAGAGTTATAGTTTTTTTTATAACTTAGGTAGATATATTCATACTTTAAACTAATTATTACAACTTTTTGTTTGATTTAAAGAAACAATTAATATGAATGAAACAACTTTTAAGGCGATGGCAAGAAAATGCTATTACCAAAATTGTTACAAAACATGTTTTCCTGCTAAGTATAAAGTTAGATTCTATGGATTTTGTTCCCATAATATAAAAAGTTTTCAGCAAGTAGCTTTTCTACTTTGTAACGAGCAGTGCTGAAAAACAAAAAGTTAAAAGTTTTTTTTTTTGGTTTTTGTGTTTTCTACGATATTTTGTCTCATGTGCCTGTAGGCACTGGTAAGGTGCACTCGAACGTACTACCCTTCAAACCAGGCGCTCTACTCCGTAAGCAAGATATCCGTAGTTTCGGCCCAAGTGACGGGCGATTCCTCAAAATCAAAAATATTTTTATTTACATAAACCTGCATGAGCACTTGTGAAACGTCAGAAGTTAGGTGCACGGTTCCAATTGGTCGTTTCCTATAAAGAAGAGCCGGCAAGAAACTCCACGGTTACTCTTTTAAAAATAATTGGCTTTTACAATGTTTTAAATTACAGTGTTAATAGGTATGGGAGGTGTAGGCCTGTCGAGATGTACCAGGTACTTAACAAAGAAAAAGAAAAAGGTCTACAAAATATCTAGTCTATTAAGCCTACAACGTTCTCACATTCACAAGGTACACAAGAATCTATGTAAAATATTAATAAAATAATAAAAATAAAAACCTATTTAAACCAAATGACATGTTTGCCATTACAAGTCTGAAATCATCCTATCCTAATCCGTATCACTTATGGACATATGATTGGTTTGGGGCCCCACCTAAGAATGAATGACACTGCGATTTGACAGTTGTCCCTACCCGTGGTGTAGGGTTCACTCCAACGTTTCGAACTACTCTCGGACAGGCCCGTATCTTCGTTGACGGAGTTAGAGAGTAGGCCCCTAAACACAGCAACACTGCTTGGAAGCAGGAATAAATGTGTTGGCAAAAGTAGATAGCACGTAGGTAGGTAGGTACTTCGCTAGACGAGCTCTACGTATAAATTAATTTAAATCAGGACTTAAAAGTTGCAAACATAATAAAAATTCAATACCTACCACTTTAGCATTGTTTTGAAAATATTATTTCCTACTATGGCTAAATGTACACTTTTTATGTATTGTACCTATTGAAACGTTTTTTTAAGGTGTTTTTTTGTGTTTCGCAGATGCACTCTGATGTTGCATTGTTCCCATGTAGACATAATCATATCTAGGTTACCTCTCTGGAAGAGTAGGTTTTAACCTGCTTTAATTGAAATTATTAGGTAGGTACCTAGATACCTAGCTACCTTAGTAGGTAGGTAGATAGGTACCTACCACGGATGTTTTTGATAATCGCGTCTGCATCCGCAATCAATGCGGAGCTCATGCGGATGCGGGTGGAAAAGGGTAAATATAAGTAAAATCATAATCAACAAAATGGAAATTATAATCATTTAAATCATCAATATAGCTCTAAATCGTGACGATTTTCATGAAATAGTCTTATATAGATCAAATACATAATTTCCAAAGCTGTATTGATTATTATACTATAGGTACTAGATGCGCCCCGCGGTTTCACTCGCATAAGTTTTGACCCCGTGGGTATATCGGGATAAAAAGTATGTGTTATTCCTGGTTATAAACTATCTGTGTGCCAAATTTCATCCAAATCCGTTCAGTACTTTTTGCGTGAAAAAGTAACAAACATCCATCCATCCATTCTTACAAACTTTCGCATTTATAATATTAGTAGGATTTATTATAATTTAGTACTTAATAATTTTATTATAACTCAAATTCAAAATTCAAATTAAAAAATCATTTATTTGCTAATATGGGTAATTACATGAAGTTGTTAAAAATAGAGTATAGTTCAACCATATTACGCCTTGAGGCATGCAAATCTCATGTTTTGACTGTATCACAACACTATTAGGCAATTACATGCAACAATAATATATAATTAACAACACAATTTTGGTAATTTCACCGTGGCAATTAATAATGAGAAACTTCACAAATAAAAAATGTCACTAGAATAATATTAAACATGAAAAAGTCATGTATTAAAATGAGAATGTCAAAATGTTTTGGAAATAAATGTCAAAATTATAATAATGGCTAATTAATTAGTGCATTAATCACATGTCACATCAACAACAATATTACTGACAACAATATGTCCTTACATCCTCTATTAAATAATCCTGAATACTATAATAACTTCTAAACAGCAAGAATCTTTTTAATTTCTATTATCTGTATTATGCATTAATTCTCGGCGGTTTAATTGGTCTACTACATTGAACACCTCGGTTGTAAGTTACAAAGGTATCGCTTACAATCGCATTGTTTCGTTTTTGAAAGCACTGCTTTCTATCCAGACCGACCTAGAAAGCAGGTAATAAAATATCTTCACCATTGGCCGTGACCACAAGCAGTGGATTCATCTAAATATGAAAATCAAGACTTTTTTGTTAAGTTCTATAACACGCCTTTTTCTCCTGAAGGGTTTTACAGAGCTACGTACCTATATGATGCTAATACCTAAGTATGTAGTGGTTATAGAACTGTACTGTACTGTATCAAGTATGTTGGTAATTTCATTTCTTTATTAATGTTCGTCTTTTTACCCCCGACGAAAAAGAGGTATTTATACGGAGTTATAAGTGTACGGTCTCCCGAACGGATGAACTGATTTTGATTTTTAAAATATATTATATAGCTTAAACTAACCAATATATTAGTCTGTACCTATGTATCTTTACTGTACCTACCAACCTCATTTTTCTTATCCGTGGAAACGTCACTACGTTTCCACGGATTGTAGAATGATCCCTTAGCTTTAATGTTTTACTCTTATTTATGTAGGTACTACCTACTTTACAATAGTATGTTTTCCGTAATAAAGTAAAATTAAATGATACTGTCTAGCCTATTTCGGTCACAGCTACAGGAATCTATGTTTTCAATCGTAATTGGGAGCCCTCCGCTCAAATGCTCTTTTTTTATTTGTATGAATATATTGCCATTTTAATATAATTATATTTTACTCTGCATTATTCAGCTATATTTTCTCTAAATAAACTTTGACATAACTTTAATAGTTCCTCAGTTATTAATAAATGTACCTGAAGTGAGATTTCGCTAATTTCTCACGTGTAGGTGGGAGATTTGACCACCGAAGTAGGGACCTATTACCCGGACTTGAAAATGTAATGATTCTATGAAAAAAAAAACTGTAGTTTTATAGACAATTCAAACTTAAACATAAGTCACGAAGTTTTTCATAATAAAGTGACTATCTAATTAATAATTTATTATTTAATAAAATGAGACCATTAGGTACTTTGAGTATCTTTGAGTTGTCTATGTAAGTAATTAATTAAAGCATCATAAATATTTTGTCTTACGACATAGTCTAGGACAATAATAATAGGTAGTCATAAACTTTTAATTAAATACAATTTTAACAATACTACGGTCCTTTTGATAAACTTAAAGATAATAGCAATCACAATGAGTTCTTGAAACGCCAATACTTTCTAAATTTTGGCAAATAGATTTTCCTTTATAAGTGTCGTCTAAAGCATGTTTTATTACTGATTTATCTAAACGACTTCTGTTTCTTGTACTTTCTTATTTTTTTTATATATTTTAACGGTGTTTTGGGTGTGTATCTGAAATGGGAAAGAACGATAAGTTATTAATGAAAACTTTGCGGGAGAGTTTACCCTGGGTAAACCTCCTCCCGACGCGTCGCATGACTAGTCTCTCACTTCACGCAAATTTGACTGTTATAAATTTAACTTTTAGAAAAAAATATGGCCCGTAGGTAAAGGCTATACAAGGTGTCGTTTTGCATCCTCGTCAAATTCAAGGAGGTACCTATACTAATCAATAATAAAATAAGTAGGTCTTTTTTTTTCTAATTTTCAGAAATCGGCATGTGTGGGACACCCATGTTAAAACGCGGACACTGTAACTGCCCTTTTACACACACACACTACCGCATACGCAACGGGGTGATTCTGTTTTGTGAAAGTGGTGTATTCTAGAATACTGTTAAACTTAAATAACTAAAAATCAAGTATGTATTAATTATTGGGCAGGTATCGTAATTTTATTTGATTATATGTCTTTCATAGCAGCCTCCTGAAATTTGACGAGGATGCAAAATGACACCTTGTATAGGTCGTATGTGTTACTAGGATAAATACACTTATGATTTGTATCGATGCCTTGTTCGAATCAATTCACTCAAAACAACACTAATCAAATATCTGAAATTAAAAAAAAAATCACTTACAAAACGTGGTGGTCTCTTCGAAACCAAACAGCTGAACGCCATGCCGATGCCGTCGCGTGAGCAAGGCAAGAGATACGTAGCACGTGTAAAAAATCAGGCAACAGCGCAATACTTATGTCCACAAAGATTTTATGAGCAGTGGCTATTGCCTGCCCCTGGTAAACTCTCCCGGATTCCCCCTAGGTATCGTTCTCTCCCTTTTCATGATTAAAATGTTGTTTTAATCAACACCGGCCATGTTGTGTTTCAATTATCGTAATATTTAATTCTATTGTGTAAGGGGGTGAGTGAGGGCAGAGCATCCCGGTTCAGTGCTTCTACTGTTTACTGAATTTGATTTAATTCACATTATGAGAAAAAAAAATGAATTTAATTTTTCCCTGGGCGTCCCTAATAATTATTAACCGGTATACCGTATCACCGTATACCCAATTTGTATTGGAAACGAAAAAATAAACAAAAACCGGCTAAGTGTGTGTCCGACCACGCACAATGACGGGTTTTGTAGTTGGAATGAATTTATCCCAAGAACAATAAGTTTGTTCTTGAATTAATTCATTCACATTCACATTGTAGTTGAAAAACATGTTCCCATACATTCCAACTGCAAATTTAAGTAGGTCGACTATTTCTCGTTAACTTGGAAAGCCCACTTACCTGTGATAGTTTTCCTTTTAAATTCGTTGTAGTTTATACTGATGCCGTAATTTTTTTCACATATCCAAAAACAACTATTTAGGTGGCAGGGGCCCATGCACTTGACTTTTACAAAAATTAGCGATAAATGGTTTTCACAGACTTGCAATATTTTTAACGGCCTATCCAAAGATACCCCACACTATGGGATAGACGAGAAAAAAAATATCATCCCCACTTTACGTGCAAGGTAAAGCGCACCTTGCACGTAAAGTGGGGATGATATTTTTCCCTACAAATTTTATTTTTCCTACCTCTTTGGCGGCGTGATTATTATGTATACCTATGTCAAATTACAGCTTTCTAGTACTAAGAGTCTCTGAGCTAAGATGAGACAGACAGACAGACGGACATGGTGAAACTATAAGAGTTCATTGTTGACTACGGAACTCTAAAAACATAGGTACTCATAACCCATAGCTAGGCACTCGTTTCTGTTATTTTTTTAGGATTCCTTAGAATATGTTACATAAAAGGGAATATAATTATTACGATTGCCTTGGAAGTAGGAGTACTCCTACTTACATAATTATATGCTCCGAGGCAAAGTCAAAGTCAAAGTTTTTATTAATGCGATTTTTGGTGATAAAACAGGGTCTTAAAAATATTTTATAGTACCTCAAAAATTTATCCATTAAGGCATGCATTGTTAAATTACAATATTAAAAATTAAGTTAAACATTACATGAAAAAATATAAAAACATAAAATGTCAGTCACATGAAATTTTGTCAACTAGGAATTCGTCAATGGTTTATTAGCATTTGTCTACTAAAAATGTATTTAGTTCACGTTTAAATTGTGTCAAGTTTAAATCTTTTATGTCATTTGGTAGCTTATTAAAAATTTTTGGAGCCATGCAAAGTATGCTCTTGTGCATAAGGGCGGTTTTTGAACTTCTTAGGCATAATTCATGTCTATATGTTGGTCTTATGGATCGATAGCTTTTTTCGGAAGCTTTTTTAAATGAATCACTGTTTTTCTTTATGAACAAAGCGGTCTCATATATATACAGACAAGGTAACGTTAGTATTTTTAATGCGATAAAATGCGGTTTGCATGTTTCTGTTGATTTAAGATTGCACATGGACCTTATGCACCTCTTTTGCGCTTTAAAAATTTCAAGTTTTTCACAAGAATTTGCCCAGAAAATTACTCCGTAACGTAATAGAGAATCTATGTAGCCATAATAGTAATACGCGGTTACGACAGCCGCCTGATTTACTATTTTGCCTACTTTATAAAGAGCAAAGGCAAACCTGGATTTAGGATCGATGAATGTGCAATCGTAATAATCTATTTTTTTTTGTAATTTTTGGCATCGCAGATGTGCTTGGTATTTTGCCCGTTCTTAGGATTCAATGGATTGTTTGTTTGTGTGCAAAATCGCCCTATAGCACCTGACAATAATCTTGGTCAGATTGTACAGAGTGGATATTTATTTACAGACTATCGCACCTATCTCTCTGATTAGAAAAGTCAATAAAATCAAGAAAAAGCAGTTTTCAAATTAATTAATATTTCTTAGTTTCCTTTTAATTAAAAAAAGTACCTACCTATAAAAAATAAATGAGTCACCTGACTGCAGTAATTAGGTACTCTGGCATTGATTAGCCCAATCCAATTTAGACTGTTAGATACCGACGCCTACTTCGTAATAAGTCTAGATAAATCTTAAGTCTAGGGTAATCTGAAGCTGTAAACTAAAGTACTTAGTAGATACCAGTCCATAAGACACTAATAGTACCTACCTATCTACTGTTAATTTTACTGACTGAAAAAAAAAAAAAAACTCATACTAAAGTCAAATTATTACGTAATTTACTGGAGCAATCTGACATGTGTTAGCTGTCACTTTCAGTAATAAAATTGTCATATAATGTAAAATAAATCGATTAAACGATCACTGTTACAATGAATATGACCATTTTATTACACAAAGTGGCAGCTAGCACACCACACACAGCACACACACACACACACACACAGCACAAAAACACACAGCACACACAGCGCACAGCTAGCCAGATTACTCCAGTGAATTAATAATTCGACATGACACTTTCCTTACCATCAGTATTTTTGCACCTTCTAGCAATACATGTAGGTCAGTGATTCCCAAAGTGGTCGATATCGACCCCTTAGGGTCGAAATCGGTTTTCCAGGGGTCGACATAAACGAAAACTGATTTTTGGGGTCGATGAGGTTTAAAAATCGACCCCTATTAATTAACGCAATTTCTTATTTGAAACTTTCAAGAAACTGTATGCGTTATGTTACGTGTACCAACTTGTTATAAGAATGACTAATATTTTAGTAGGAACTATCATTGTTGTACTTTTAAAAAGCTCAACATGTGAATAAGCGTGCACAAGTTCGTACAATATGAACAAAAATTGGCTATGGGGTCTGAGGTATCAGTTTATTTTGGAAAAGGGGTCTCTTGCCCAAAATAGTTTGGGAATCTCTGGTCTAGTACGTGTCAAACTTTATTGCGGCTCTGAAGTGCGCTACTCGCTGCGCAGTACCCCTCACCCCCGCTGACACATAAATTCATTACTACGCAGCGACTCGCCTCATGTTCCGAGCCGCCATAAAGTTTGAATTGGGCTGTATGTAGATATACGGACGGGGCGAGTTCGAACTAGGGAAGAGTACGGGGTAGGCTACTAATGTGAACTACCTACTGGATCGACTTGATTCTTACGAATTGTTTATTTTTCTAGCCACTGATGTCATCTATAGGATAGCATAGCATAACTAAGGAGAATGCGCTAAGGTAGCCCGTTACGTTTTTGCAATTTGCAAATCATTAATAAGTAGGTACGTCTCTCTTAGTTAGATTTGTTCCTTAGGAACAAATTTCATATGGAAAAGTCGTTATGGAACAAATCTAACTTAGAGAGATGTTTTAATGATTCTAATCATTAGAATCATTAAAACATCTTTCTAAGATTAAGTGTAATCATATAATGGTGCCGATTCCCTTGTTCACAAACTAAACTAAATTTAAGTTCAGTGCATCTTTTTCTTTCTATGTCATTAAGAAAAGGACAGAAGATAAATTTTAGTTTAGTCCTGTCAAATTAATCAGCGCTTGACGTAAATTGACGTAATTTTAGTAGGCAAGTTTTTAATCACGTCTAAACTTGTATGGAGTAGTGACAGGCGCTGATTAATTTGACAGGACTAAACTAAAATTTATCTTCCGTCCTTTTCTTAATGAAATAGAAAGAAAAAGATGCACTGAACTTAAATTTAGTTTAGTTTGTGAACAAGGGAATCGGCGCCAATGATGAATGAATATTATAAAATACTAATGATTATTATAATTCTGTAAATACATATTTGTTATGGTCGCGATATTTTGATCAAGATACCTACAACCTGCAAATTGCAAAAAACGTAAGAACAAAATATTTCACGGGCTACCACTGCGGATCCACCTAACAAATACAGTCGACTGCATGTCGGTGGTAGCACTTTGATCTAGAACTGGCCTAACGTACTTTCCATAGAACAAAAGGCCAGTTTATACTGGTTGTGTACTTCGAAATTGGGGGTCTGAAGTAACCACTTTTACATTGGCACATACCTATAACGGTATAACCCGTACTTTAAGATAATTTATATCTACTCGTCTAGCTCAAACCTTGATCCCAAGACCCAATGTGATGTGAGATCGAGAAATCAACGCAGGAAGCTCTTGCTTGCTTTGAAGAATCGCTTTCTAATGGTCGAAACTCATTAAAATCGATTTTACAACCACGAGCAGATACCCTACCATAGAGAAAAGGATTTCCTTGATTTTATTGTATAGCTGTGCTTTCTTGTGACAAACGTTCTTGTTATGACTACCTCGCTTGTCTGTGTTTCGACAGGAGGGGTAAGACCGTACGAATCAAATTCCCGACTAATTTGGCAATATTATTTAATGCTAACAACATTGTGTTCTGTGCCATTGTAATGTCGGTGTGCCGTACGGTCTTACCCAAGCTAGCACAGTCATAGAAGCTACGATAACTATTTGCCATCACTCTAACAAAAAGGTTGCTTCTGCTGGAATCATACTTTTATGCAGTTTTCCGACCTTCAAGTACCAGCATAAAATAAATACCTACCTACGCTATCTAGCAGAGTTGTGTGTGCTGCTGATGATAGCATTAACTCGCTGGCCAAGCGTTATGATTTTGGTCATTGAAATCTTGGTAAAATAGAATCTCGTAGCTCGTTCAATATGTGAACGGCCTCATGACAGCGATATCAGTTCATTTGGCAGTTAGGGATTTCGAGTGTTGAAGCACTATCCCTCCATTCTGACTATTATTGTTTTCCATAGATAAGTAGGTATACACTTGGTAGTTTAACAAAATGGTCGGTAAATGGAAAAGTTTCGACATTTAGTTTGATAAATAAAAGCCTAATTTGGGGCACGCTACATACGCATTAACCCTAAACAGTTAATATGGAACAAACTTTGCTTTTTACAAGTTTTTGAACATTATCAACGGAAAACACATCATGGCTTCTTTATTTCTTTTAGATAAACAGAGTTGTTTGTGGGTAATCATCAACCATATTTTTTATATTTGCCGCAATAAAACTACAGGAAGCTAGCAACAACTAATGATTAAGATGTAAGTACTGACTACAACTAGGTAGGTACCTACAGTGTATTATTATGAATTGCACGTTAAAGTCCAAAGCCGACGTAAATTACACTTGATTATTAGGTACCTGTTCATATCTTAATAATTATCACACTAGATTTGAATTGAATTTAATAACAGCTTCATCTATTCATTTAATTACTTATTAAGTACCTATACATAGGATACATACCTACAATAGTCTACCTACCTATCTGTACGTAGGTATTAAATAATGAGTACCTAGGCTTATGCATCGATACGAGTCTACAATATCTCTAATTGCTTAGCACGATTCTCTGTTTTATCGAAAATACTATAGATACAGCATTAAATTTGAAATAAATATATGGTAATTTTGAGGATTAATGTTAAATACTATGTTAAAAACTCATTCCTGACTCACTCATCATTATATACAATTATATTTATATACATACTGACATTGATGAATATTATAAACAAAATTATGTGAATATTTAGGTACCTTGAAAAGTATTATATTACTTTAATTATTGTGAATGTGAGCACTATGTGGGTCACTTTTATTTATTTCTTTTTTTTTCTGTTTTAATAATAGTCTGGCATTTTGAGTACTTTATGCGGCCTACCCAAATGTCCTTTCCTTGGTATTGTTCGTCGAGTCGATGAGCTCCTTAAGTCCTGAGTTGAGCTACACGATTACTGACAAATGCTTGCACTGACTGGACAGGTCTACTCAAATTTGTGTGGTTCTTTCCTCAAAAGACCATTTCAGACATGGATCTACATGGTCCTCACATGATCTGACCATGATTATGTCTGGACTTTAAAAGAGACTTTGACCCTTGAGTTTGTTTCGCCATTTCTTCTTAGGGGTAGTCAGATAGGAAATGTCGACTCCATCTAGCTTATGTTTTAATTTTTTTTTTAATATTACGTGTAAAAGTGATTCTGATATCCTATTTACAGAATAAACAATTTCATTTCATTTCATTACACTAAAACACGATTTCATAAAATATTCTTGACAGAAAAAAATTACAAAGTTACCTCCAAACCGTATTCAAAAAATACTTTCGAATTAGATCATGAAACTTTGCTATAATAACTGAACTAAATATTCGTAAAAACAATTACATAAATTATCGGCGCCTTGGAACCTCCCTGTCTCGGTTGCTCGCGTGACCGAGAGCAGCAAGTGCGAGCGAGATGAAGTGAGGTGCGCCGAGGTATTATGGACTCTTAAGTTTAAGATTTCTACGAAATTTGTTTTTGTGTAGTCTGAGTTTAATGGGATACGTATTTTTAATTAGGTTCAGGTTTCATTACTAACGTTCGGGTCGAGACAAAGTCGAAGTATGCGAATTTTAGAATTAATAAGGTGAGTTGATAGATACCTACATATAATAATATGTCGACTCAATTTTGTGTGATTAGCAGAGAGTAAGTAGGCGTTCGTTGGTGACGGCCGCTTTAAAAGTTACAATGAAGAGGTAGGGCTCGAGGGCTCTCTAGTCTGTAGGTAAATTATTTATTACCTATGTATTTTTCCATATTTTTACGTCTGTCGAACATATAATTACGCCTGAAAGTATTTCCCGAAGGGTTGGGCAGGCAGTGGTGTACACTCAACATAGGTGGGGGGTGAGGGCTATTGCCATGAACCGGGCCCAAATCCAGACTACGGGCTGCTACTAAAAAAAATCAGATTGTAAACTACAGAATCCTGAAAAAAATTTTTTTTTAGGGTGTCGGTACTTCACTTGCACGGAATTACGTGCAAGTGAAGTACCGATACCCTAAAAAAAAATTGTGTTTAAAAAAAAAATATCATCCCCAAATTTGGGGATGATATTTTTTTTTCTAAGTTTTAAGGGTTCCTTATTTACTACGGAACCCTAAAAAACGAGCTAGCCTTACAGAAGTTGCTACTGAGCAGCGACAGAAATTAACCTCAGAATTTAAAAAAGCTAAATACTGAAATATTTATTCGAATAATTATTAATTATTAGTGGTCGCCCCCGGTCGAAATTACACACCCTTATTTACAATCTATATAGTACTTACTTATTCCATGCTCAAGCTGTCACTTCCTGTCTACACACTTCCGTCCCTTTTCACGAAATCACTGCCACAGAAAGAGAGGAAAGATGTTGCATATCAAAAACATAGGTACCTATAATACCTACTCAACATGCGACCTTAAAACATTTCGTGGCCGTGTACAATAATAAATGATGACTGATCACCGATAGATAATTCATCATAAACTTATTAATTGGCCATCCATTGTCCTCGTCATCTAACGGCAATTATTTTACAAAGATTTCTATAAAATTACTGAAATTAAGTAAGACTTGCGTGTTTGTCAACATTGAATGTTTAATAAAATTGTACCTAAGTACCTGTCTACTTACACGTTTATATTGATACTTTTCCTAAGCACTAGGTACTATTTTACTAAGTTGTAGGTATTAGTTGGTCTCTACGGTATAACGTGCACGTCTGTTTACATCATTTAACATTAATGATGTAAGTACCTAACTAATATTGTGTCATATTATAATTTAAAAGATGTCCACTTAGTTTCTTGCCCGTTTTTCTCCAGAAGAACTTACTACGTTTCTTTGGAATGGGCAACATCTGTCAATGTGAATGACAGACTCCTTCGACAATTCAAAATTGCCTGTAAATGGTTTAATTGAAATAAATGGTAAATAAATAAAATAAATTTATTTCAGGTACCACATAATCCTTAATAGAGAACATCTTTAAATTATTTAATATAAATACAAAATCACACATAAATAAATACAAAAGATAAACAAAATATAATACAATATCAACACACAAATTAGATATTTCAATAAATGCATGCTGCTTTTTATTGAAGTATTTTTCATGATTTAAATTCACGAAAACGCAGTAATATCCTCATTACGTATAAAACTTAACTTACTCAATCGATGTTGTTGTATTACAAAATTACAATGTTTACACAGACACATTATTATATTATTAAAATCCAATCTACGTAAAATACTTTCTTAGCGACACCGGCGGCATGGAAAGTAAAAATTAGTTTCCGTACACGGTTCATTAATTTCACGATCGCCATCAGGTTTTTTTACTGTCCACAAATAAGTGCCAGTGGCAAGATATTGCACAAGTTATACTTTTTTTATGTGTATAAGATTAACTTTGTGCCACTTCCTGTTTCATGTTATGTCATAGGTACAGTAAGTTTGTTTCCTGATGGCACTATGTATGGAGAAATATAACTTTTTATTACGATTCTAACGAAGTCAGAAAGGAAATGAAATGTGGACCACATAAAGTCTCCCAGGTGGAAACTAGTAAACTCGCCTAATTGCGTAATTAGCGGTTGGGCCTGCTTCGCACTTAGAAGAAAATTGTAGCAAGACCATTTAGACCAACCGCATTGGAAGTACCGATAAGGTATCAGCGTGGCTTGAATAGCCGGATGAATGAAAGTTCCGGATTCATGTCTTTAGCACTGACCAGTTAGTGCACATTTTTGATGCATTCAAACATACTCCATGAGATCGACACATACGAAGTGCATTCAATAAGTACCTAGCCTCATCGCCAGAGGGCGCTGTAGTTTCAAAAGAGTTTTACCACAGTGTAGCACATTCTTTTTTAATTCTTTTTTCAAATTTTCATTCCAATCCCTTCATTTGTTTTAATTTGACAACTTATGGAAGCGAACGTGTCGATCGGTTTTACAAAAATGGAAAAAGAGCAATATCGTTTGGTGATTCGATTCCTATTTTTGGAAGGGAAAACGCGCATCGAAATCAAAGAGCGCTTGGATGCTGTGTACGGTGACTCTTCTCCATCGATGGCCACCGTCAAGAATTGGTTCAACGAGTTTGCACGTGGCCGTACGTCGGTTTTTGGTGAACCACGTCCAGGTGCACCGAAAACAGCTGCTACGGAGGAAAATATTTAAAAAATCCATGATTTCGTATTGCCAGATCGCCGATTGAAGGTTCGGGACCTAGCTGAGACTGTAGGCATTTCAGAAGGAACAGTGCATCATATTCTTCACGAGGAACTCGGCATGAGAAAGCTGTCGGCGCGATGGGTGCCGCGTTTACTCACACCAGAAAACAAGCGCAACCGTGAGACCACATCGGAGACGTGTTTGGCGCTGTTTAAGCGGAATCCAGCGGAGTTTTTGCGTCGTTTTGTGACCGTCGATGAAGCCTGGATCCACTGGTACACACCAGAGACCAAGGAGCAATCAAAACAATGGATCCAGACCGGGGAACGTGCTCCAAAGAAGGCGAAAACTGTAAAATCGGCCGGAAAAGTTATGGCCACCGTTTTCTGGGATTCACAAGGTGTGATCTACATCGATTACCTCGAGAAGGGTAAAACAATTACAGGGCTTTACTATGCCGATTTATTGGGCCATAAAAATTTATTAGCTGTAAAGCATTCCTAGCATTCCTAAAATGGATAAAATAAAAAATAATAATTCGACTTTATCTATGATCTGCCTTTTTAGGAATCGCGGTAATAAAAAACTTAAAACCGCATTCTGCGATCGATATTACTTACCACAACAAAGCAAAGCATTAACATTTAAAGAAAACCATGCCAAAACCATTTTAGGTCACATCGATTAATATCGATGCAACAATTTAATTTGACTTCCTGCTCAAGTTCATATTATGTGCATTGACACAACGAATTGAAAACAAACATGAATAAAAAGTTCTGTAATTGTCATGGTCTAATAAATATCGTGTCGCCAATTATGTAGGCAGGTACTTCACGCCTGTCTCAAAATAGAGGTGTGCGTCTACTGTGACGTAACACAATATAAAATGAAACGGTAAGTTCATGGCGACCATCTTTTAACTTATAAGTTAGAATAGGGATGCAAGGACTTCTTAAATGAAGTACCTATTCTTATAGAGTCAGTTTTGTCTCCAAACCCTGCATCACTTTTAACCCATTTTACCATACGGCTCCTCGTCAATGTTCACTCCAGCCGGTCAATAAAGGCAAGACACAGACTTCTCCCGGGATATAGGGTTCGTGGGGTCGCTACTGCCCAACAGCTCGTCACATGATGCTCTGCGATATATGGTAAAATGGTACCTTCATAGTGCAGAAGACGCCAAACCAATATAAAGGAAATAATTCGATGATAACTTGAAAAGAAATCCAAATTTCAATAAATGGTTGGGTATGGGGTATAATATAATATTCCGACGTATGAGGGCCTGGGTTCGATTCCTAGGTCGGGCAGTTTTGTTGGGTTTTTCCATCAGGAATTTTTCAGTAGCAGCCCGGAGTCTGGATTTGTGCCCGGTTGTAGGCTCGCCCTCTATTACATGGGACTTAAAACATAACTGGCGAAATGTGGGTGTGCCATAGGTGAACCTCTGCCTAACCCTTCGGGGAACACAGGCGTGATGTTATATATGACTTAAAAATTGCTAGTTATTTTAATGAATATTTAAACCTACTTATTCATGTTTATTGTAGTCAGATAGGCACTTACTATAGATATATCACCATAGTCTGCCCAAACCTTTCAACCAACACTGACTTTTTGCGCTGGTCATACAGTTTTTTACCCATTATTGTGACACAGTTGTTCGTAATTGAACGTTACGTAACATGATCTAATAGAAAAACGAATTCACTTTTTTATTGAAACCTCTTTCATTGAGATGCAGTGCAATGATCTCGTAACCCTTTCAAGCTATTTAGAAATGGTCTGGTTAATTTATAAATGGAATAGATAATGCACAACTTTTTTTTTGGAAGGTTTTAGTTGTCTTGGCACACAGATTCAATAAGTTCTGCTTGGTCGTTTGTTAAGAGTAGGTCAGTCAATTGGTCCCAGGGGCGTCGTAAAGGATGACTGAGTAGGTATATATACGTAATGCACGTTGCATAGATAAGCTGTCAGACTACCGTACTTGCCAATAAAACACAGCTCTTTGTCGATTCTAAGGTCTTAACTCTCGAATAGTCGAAGTTTACCGCAGGTATATCAGTCTGGGTGCATATGAATCGAGTAATTCTAACATACTTGTTAAAATGAAGGCTTTTAGAAAATAAGCAAAGTTAAACTAAACCTCTTCACATTGATACGTAACTTGTAACCTGCCCTCACCAATTTTACCTTCTACGGCCATGAGTGAATGTAAATCCTAATATGACACATTGCTTGTTGTTTCAGATATTGTCGTTCATATTATCAGTATTAACGATAAAAGTTCCAGTCGACAATGTAGATGATCCCACCGAAGTACCCCGTTCCCCGGAAGGTACACAGAATACTCCTGTTTACTACATATCAGACGATGCCAATGTCGACAGCTACCTCGTCCCTCCAAACCCTCACAAATCTGAAGAAATGCCCGAAGGACCTCCCACGTTCTTGATACCACCCTCACAAGAAAGGCAGCCCAACTTTTATGACGTGCCCAAAGATTCTGCAGATGTTCAAAGTGACTGGCTGCCTATTCTTCAAACACAGCCGCAAACTAAACGCAACGCTCAATTCCAGCAAAGATTGCCTCTGGAGTCCATTCCGATTTTTTTCAACCCTAACCAAGCCGGTGCAGTTCAAGTTCCTCTACGCATACCCCCTGTACCTTCAACACGTCTAGAACCACCTTCAGTTGATGCTGTCAACGAGTTCTTTATAGAAGTGCCCGACGACGAAGAGCTGCATGTCGATGAAAATAACGAGGCTATTGAACCATCGGATTATAATGTGCACCCTCAAAACGAAAACACAAATGGCTCACCACTAAACCAACAACTTAATCCTGCAGAACCTACCCTCGCTTTACATTTAACACCCCCTAAACCACAATCATTTAATACACCAACAAAACAGTATCCGAAGAAGTATTCTGGTGGATTCAAGCCTGTTCCGATACCCCTGGCCCAGTTCGCTGACCCCGCCCCAGAAGTTCCTAAAGCGAAACCTGCGAAATACTTCAAGCCACAGTCTAGCGCTGAAGTGGAACAATACACACCGACCGATGACGAGAAGTTATTATATCATTACAAAAAAGCTGAACATCAACGACAACTGAAGGGAGAAGAGGAAGCCGCTAAGGTCAGTAGTATATCATTTTGAAATACGGTGAGAATTTAGCGAATATGAATTTAACTTGAAACTTGTTTGGTTCTCAGCAACAACAGTTAGCTGACGGTGTTTCAGAGGAAACATATGGCGAGCCTACTTCGGCGGAACAAGAAACTTCGGAAACTAACTTGAGATACCCCGGACGTACGTGTAATATAACTTAATAATAACATAACAATGATTGTTTGAAGTGGGTTGAGATATATAAATCAAAAACTTGTTGTATGAATAAAGTTACTGCACTACAATACCAAAACAAATGTTCGACCCCTCTAACAGTTCCAACGAACTATTTACCTACTGAATAATATTGTTAAAGATACAATTTCGTATACTCAACGTACGAGTTTATGTAATGTTGATAGGTATAAATAAAAATTAATAGGCATTAGGTTATTGATTAATGCCTATTCGTTATTCGGAAGCTATCTTAAGACGCTGACAACACCTAAACCGCGGTCATTGTCAGATTGCATAGAAAAGAAAGAGAAGCGCGATGACACAACGCTTGTAATTTATTGCAAAATATGAAGCAATTCTCTATTTACTCAAAACTGAGTTGAGTAATCGAAAATAAAAAACAACTAAGTTCTGCATTCAAATAAGACGTTCTTGTTATTAATTAAATACGTAACGTATGTTGATATTTAATGCAGATATTTTGGATTAGAACTCAAGGTAAGAGGTTAGTTTAACGTTAGTTTGTATCGAGATTTTCTTTTCAAAACGTGTTTCGGTAACAACCAAGTTCTGGGAAATATGTTCAAAATTAACATATATTTTTTCCACTACCACAAGCTATACAGATTTTGCAAATTTGTTTCTTAAGAGAAGCCTGTTTTGGTCAATTTGGTCTTGTCAGCGCCTTAAGTAAAGTTTACTGGACAAAATGTTTATCTTAAATCAACTTCCTAGGTAGGTTAGTTCTTGTCCAAAAAGTTTTGAATTAGTAAAGTGCGACCTTTTTTGCAATGGTCAACACGGAAAGGTGTATTAAGGCGCTGACAAGACCAAATTGACCAAAATAGGCTTCTCTTAAGAAACAAATTTGCAAAATCTGTATAGCTTGTGGTAGTGAAAAAAATATATGTTAATTTTGAACATATTTCCCAAAACTTGGTTGTTACCGAAACACGTTTTGAAAAAAAAATCTCGATACAAAGTAAAGTTAAACTAACCTCTTACTTTGAGTTCTAATCCAAAATATCTGTATCAAATATCAACATACGTTACGTATTTAATTAATAACAAAAACGTCTTATTTGAATGCAGAACTTGGTTGTTTTATATTTTCGATTACTCAACTCAATTTTGAGTAAATAGATAATTACTTCATATTTTGCAATAAATTACAAGCTTTGTGTCATCACGCTTCTCTTTCTTTTCTATGGAATTTGACAGTGACCGCGGTTTAGGTGTTGTCAGCGTCTTAATAGATGTGTATAATTTTTCAGACAACGCGTACCCACCGCATCACGGCTCCCCTGCGCCTATTCGTTATGGGCCCCGGCCTGCTCCTTTACGTCAAGCACCCCCACCGTCTCCCCCACAAGATGTGGGCCCCGCGGCCCCGGCCCCTGACGGTAGGACCGAATTCAGGATGCATGGCATGAAAGGACCTCATAGTTACCAGTTCGGATACGATACTGGCAAAGGGTATGTATTCTAGTTAAACCATTTGGAATAGAGGTGGGCTATAGATATAGACGGACCGGACCTTAAAAAGACGGCTATGACAGACTATATGCGGAAGCGCAGAACCTGGTTTTGTGTACGCAAATTAGGAGAGGCCTATGTTTAGTAGCGATGGTATGAGTTGAAGACAAATAAAAGTGGTGTACCTAATAATGGTGCCGATTCCCTTGTTCACAAACTTAACTAAATTTAAGTTCAGTGCATCTTTTTCTTTCTATTTCATTAAGAAAAGGACAGAAGCTAAATTTTAGTTTAGTCCTGTCAAATTAATCAGCGCCTGTCACTACTTCATACAAGTTTAGACGTGATTAAAATCTTGCCTACTAAAATTACATCAATTTACGTCAAGCGCTGATTAATTATAAATTAAATTGTAAAAATTGCAGGAAAAATCGTCAATTCCGGTTCGAGGAGCGTGACAACGAAGGCCTGGTGAAGGGACACTATGGTTACATGGACAGGGCCGGAAAACTCCGCGTTGTCAACTATAGTGCGCACCCAGAGTATGGCTTCCGGGCTGAAGAGCCCGTAGAAAAGCAGCCATGAACATCGAATATTAATTAAGGGCAGTACCTACCCGGGGCCCAAGGATACACACGAGCGCTAGAAAGAGATTCCCACACATATGAGGGATAGAGATAACGCTCTGCAATTCTGAATTGTTTTTCAAACTCGATGTGATACATTTGCTACCGGGTATTGTACGTGTGGTCGTACTTTGTTATCGGGTATTGATAAAATTATCTAATCTTCATTAAGTAGCTCTGAGGAGTTATGTTGTAAATATTATTTTTTGTAAATAATCGTATTTACTCCAAATTGTTGGTAGAGGAGGTTCAGTCTTTAAACTACTGAATAATGTTTATAGCTAAATACAAATGTTAATCTTAAGTATATAGAATTTTATGTAAGGTATTTTAGGTCTGTTACCATAAGTGTCATATAGTGGATAAGACATAATAATTTATATGATAACATAAATAAAATAGAAAGTTTTATAAAATTGAATATATTTTTTATTAAATGACTTAAATAAAATATCAATAGCATCTATTATCATATCACATAGGCAGGTATAAACTATAAATAAAAAAAAACGATCAGAAACTTTGTCTCTAAATCTTTGTATCAAAAATATTTTTTATTGATAGGTATAATTCTTATCCTCAGGAATGAAGAGGAATGGTAAAATTGATTACTTTAAAATAGATGTAAAGAAGCATCAAATATGTAATAATTAATATTATGTACTTACTTAACTATATAAAACTGTGTTAAAATATGGCACTAAATAACTCAATCTTAATCAAAATATAAAGCTTTTTTAAG
Organism: Atethmia centrago; assembly: GCA_905333075.3. Taxonomy (NCBI): domain Eukaryota; kingdom Metazoa; phylum Arthropoda; class Insecta; order Lepidoptera; family Noctuidae; genus Atethmia; species Atethmia centrago. The sequence goes on along the minus strand of HG995374.1, from coordinate 18,236,298 downwards.
TGTAATTGCAAACAATAATTACATAAAAATTCGTATATACATGTTACTTCTTAATGCTATTTACTAGTTCACCAAGTAAACTAGAAGCACCGATGCGGAACAGTTTTGGTGTGAGCCATTCTGGTCCTAATTCCGTGTAGACAAGGACCAGCCAATTGACAGCATCCCTTGCTGTCTTTATCCCCCCAGCCGGTTTAAGGCCGACCTGTAGAACAAATATGTATGACTAGTGTGTTATGAAAATTCGACTTATCATTGGGGTGAAAAATCTTTAATAAAAATGTACACACACTTTAATGTTCATTTATGAATATAACTTTTAAACTGCTCTACATGTAAGGCAAGTAGAAGGTTGTGAGTTTGGATCCCATATTGATTGCGTTATATATGAGAACCTACTCTCAACTAACCAAAAGGTATCCACTTGGTTAGTTGAAATATTCAAGTAATGAGCAATGTAAATTGATCTACTTTGATAAAATTACTTACCCTAACACCCGTTCTCTGGTAATGCTTTCTAATAGCCCTACACATGATCAGACCGATGGGCAGGGTAGCATTTACTGTTTCTTTGCCTGTTGACGTCTTAATGAAATCTGCTCCAGCCATCATTGACACCATTGAAGCTTTGTAAATCTGTATCAAATTAATCTATATCACTTTTTGCTCAGTAATATAACTAATAAGTGAGACAAAAAAAAGTGAAAAAAAATTTGAATCATCATCATTGACATCTGCCTAGCCTTTTCCCAACTACGTTGGGATCGGCTTCTAGTCTCACCAGATGCAGCTGAATACCAGTATTTTCATGGAGCAACTGATTATCTGACCTTCACAACCTAGTTGCTGGGTAATACCTATCTGCAAGACTAGTTGTCCAGCTTTTGGGCTTTTGACTACCCCTAACAACTGTCACGAATGACAACCGGGACTAACGGCTTAACATGGTTTCCGAGGCACGGAGGGGTCTTGGTATGTACCTAAAGATGGTCACCCATCCACGGATCAACCGCGGCAGGCGTAGCGTAATGTGATCGATCGACCCGTGCGACTTAGCCACAAACCCATTCAACAACAACAAAAGTATGAATGTATGACAAATTTTTTAGCAAAGTATTATACAAATCTAAAATAGTTTATATCGAGGAAAATCTGATGCCATTGGTGAGAAAATTAAACAAGACGGCAAAGAAGCCAGTATTGCTTTAGCATCCTTTAATACAGAAAAACTCATAAACCCGACTTAATCTCTAATGGCTGTTGTCTCATGCTGCCTGCTGGCTAAGTTTTCGAAAAATCCGTGTTGTATCAATAAAACTTACATTTTCATAACTTCCTAGCTCTCCAACTCCAAGGATTACTTTTAGGTGAGCATTACTGCAAGCTTTCCTCATCTGCTGAACTTCAGAGTACAGTGTGTCCCACTGCCCAGTTAGTACTAAACTACGGTCAAGGACTACATCAATCTCTGTGGCTCCACTTGATACCGCATAATTGATTTCTTGCAGTCTTGTCTCTAGCGGGTAAAGACCAGAGGGGAAACCAGTGGCAACTGTAAAAGTTCGATCTTTTACTAAGTCTTCATGCTATCCACATTGATATTATTATTATAATGTTTTTTTATTATATATGAAAGATCTTTTTTTCTGTAAAAACAAAAAACTTGTATGAAAAGAAAAAGTTCAGCTTACCAGCAGCAATCTTAATTTCTTTGGTGAGATTCATTAGTTTTATGGCCTCATATGCATCCTTCACCCTGTTAGGATATACACAGACAGCCGCAGTTCTAATGGTTTCTTCTAATTTCAGTTCTCCTTTCAAGTCTGAGGGTAAAGGATTTGCGGCCTGAAATTTAATAATAGTATGAAATAAAAATACACTTAACGTAGTAGTCAATCAAATTAGAATCCAGAAATTAATTAAAAATTAGGCTTTTAAGATTTTTTTTAAAGATTTTTTTACAATATATTTATAATAATTGTGTAGTGAAAGTATTTTTATACAAACCTTCACACAAAGTCTGAAGACATTAGACCGTGTATCATCACCAGACAGTGTAGTCAAGTCAATTACGGTGATAGCTTTGAGTACCCACGCATTGAAGTTATCACCATTTACAGGGTGTGTCTCCAGTATGGTCTTAATTTGTGCTTCAACATTTGATTTGTTGATGTAAACTTTCTTTAACCCTCCCATTTCTAAACAAAAATTAGTTACTATGATCCGAATTAGGTTTCCAGATCAGGAATTCAGATTCGGAAACCTGAATGCTCTGCTTACATACTAAATATTTTACAAGGCGCACATTATTCCGTTCGGAAAAAATAAAAATAAATATTTTGTTGCAAAACTGAATGTGCCTGTTTGGATAAAATTATATCGTTACATAAAAAAGTACAATAAAAGCATGTTATTTTTGGAGGAAATATTTTTGAATACTTTCATGTTTTGACTAAGAATAAAATAAATAGCTAATCGTACAAAATATGAACACATCACGTCATCGTTTCATTATTATTATTAACAATTGAGATAACGTTATCACTTAGTATTCTTAGAACATAGGAAACAATGTAAAACTTACCTAGAACTTTAGAGGTTGGCTGAACCATTATATTTATCTAGAATCGATGTAAATATTGTACTTTAAACTCTTTATTTATTGTTCTACTCTTCTTGCAAATAATTTCAGAAAGTAGATCTTATGAACGTTACAAACAACAAACAACCCGCCCGGGAATGACCGGTGACATAAAGAAGTTACATGCCACAGACTAGAAAAATTAGTAATAAATACTTATTACAAATTTTTCTAGTCTGTGGCATGTAACTTCTCTCTTCTTTTAACGCGTAATAAACAGTACCATTGACATATAAATATACTTATCTCAATGTGCGCAGTACCCACACTACCCACAGGCAGTACCCCACCCGTCAGCCCTGCTGACACATGAATTTGTTACTGCGCAGTGACTCGCCACATGTTCCTTGCCACCATAAAGTTTGAATCGGGCTGTAACAGAGAAAAGTAGTACTATAAAGTCGAAATAATAATTCACTGGAGTAATCTGACATGTCTGTATCTGACAGCTGTCACTTCGTGTAATGAAATTTATATTATATAATGTAATGGTGATCGTTTACAATAAATATGACCTTTTTATTACACAAAGTGACAGCTAGCACATGTTACATTATTCCAGTGAATTAATAATTCGACTTTATTAATAAAGATACTCTGTGGGTGACATTAGAGTAGAAGTGTTACCGTTATGGAAAACATTTCGGCGTGTTTTTATTATATTTTCGGGTCACAAAAACAGCAGTAATACAACATTGAAAATTATATCAAGGAAATGTTACCCAAACAAATAAATTTTATCTCTAAACCAAATAGCGGGGGTGCATTTTTTATTTTGATTGTGAGTGTGACAAAAAAGTGTCTCGTGTCCGTTGGGGTGGCGCCACAAAAAGAATAAAATGTTCTTTCTACAAGTAAGGCCGCTGTCTTTGTGAACTAATTTCACTTGTTTTACTCATGGTTTAATTGTAGATTGTATGGCAATATTTAAGCAGAATCGAGGCAAACTGATAATGAAAATGAAACGAATGTTTAGTGTATATTACTGAACCTAGATGTCGTTACCAACGGGCACTCACCACAAATCTGTAACTTGAAATGGTCATGGAATGGGTTTCATTGGCGTGAAATAGACACTTTAGGACATTATTCCTTATTTGGCAAGGGAAGGGAAAACGACGCTCTGACCAGGGCAAGGATACTAAAGATATTTATTAAGCTTAGGTATCGGTATAAAACGCACACTTTAACAAAAACAGCAAAAACCTACGGAACCCGAATTTGGTGGTATCAATTATTTAATTCCCCAATATAATTATTTTGGTACGTACACGGGTAAGTTGTCATTAAATTCATACCCTAATGCAAATATTTTTATTGTAGGTACTCCATTTACATATTTGCTGTATCTACATCCATTGCCGTTACCCAACTCTGCTGGCGTAGGTTTCCATCCAATCTGTGTGGATGCGGCTAAAGTGATTGCAGATGGTACCTACTAGCTCCATATTATACCTTCACATCCCAATTACTTGGGGGAAGCGATTGAGTTTTTGGTTTCCTCACGACTGCTCTAGGTTGCAGATTTTTGGGGCCCGAAAAGGGCCGGTGAAAATGTTTTGCTGTTGGGACACGCAGTGCTGATGGATCGGTTTGACTGACGGCTACGTAATTGGACTATAGGTTACTACCCAGAGCGCGCATCATACAAACGAAGGCCCAGAATCCGAAATATAGTAGGTATATAAGTGTCCAGATTCCAGATTGAGTCTACCTACATTATTGAGCCGACAGATGTCCTCTAGCTGGATATAGGTCAGACGCAACGGTCCTGAGCTGTGATTGACTCAAGTCTTACATTTTACACATGTAGGTACCTACCTACGGTGAATGAAGGAATTTGATAAGAAAAGCGTGCTATCACATGCAATGTACCGTAGTCCTAAAAAAACTGGACTAGTGCGAGTTACACTCGCGTGGCGACGGTTCCGTACAATTAATACGATTTCTACCATGTTTTTATCCCAAGAACAAACTTAACATTGTAGTTGAAAAACACGTTCTCCCGTACATTCGAAATACAAATGTAAGTTTGTACGCACAATATTGAGAGATTTTCCATGTTATTTTAACACCATAGACTTCTTATAGGTTTTTCTGTAGGTAATCTAATAAGTAAAGAACTATGTTCTAAAATTTACGCTTCGTAGTTTCGGAGATAAGGGGAATGATCAATCTTATTTTCTTAAAAAACTTAACGTATTTATTTAAAAATTATAAAAAAAGTACAGATTGCATAGGTAAGTTTATTTTTATTTTCTAGCCTGCCCCCAAAAGTTTATTCAAAATTCATTTATTTACGTTACACGTCCGTGTTTGGGTCACAGAAATTCATATACAATGTACCAAATTTCAACTTAATCGCTCCAGAAGATTCGTAGCAAATCGGTTGTGACAGACGGACAGACAGACACATGAGTGATCCTATAAGGGTTCCGTTTTTTCCTTTTGAGGCAGGGTACCCTAAAAATAACCACGACTACCAATATAATATAATATAATATCTATTAAGCATAGTAGGTAGTCGTGGTTATTTATAAATACAAATAAACTTTATTCATCTATATCGGTCAAAATTATAATTTCGACCTAACAATGTTAGGTACAAGTTCCAGGTATTGTTTCAAAAAACAGAGAAATGTGTATCGTCATTCAGAATCGAACTTCAGTGGACACAAGTTTGTATAAATCAAACATCCTAGCCACGAGCTGGATTAAACGTAAACATCAGAACTATCTGGGGAGAGCTTGACGCGCTATTCAATTCACTACGCAGTCTGTCATACGGTATACCTACATACTGTTAATATTGGTGTACGGCGGGTTTTTTGTCCGTCTGTCCGTCCGTCTATCACAGGTAATAGGTAGACACTTTTTGCAGAGTGTGTACTACTATGGCCGCTGTAATAACAATACATGAAAATGATATATAAAAACATACCTTTAACTTTTAGCTTTATTTAATTTTTCCTCATACAAGAAACATGTTTTAGTTTTTTACTAACGTATTTACAAGAAATGTGTACTGATAAATATTGTACACCATTTGCGGGTGAGTCCGACTCACACTTGGCCGCTTTTTTCTGCACATGTGAGTTTAATTATTTTCTATATTAAAGTAAAATTACATGAGTTTATTTGAATTAATTCAAGGTACTTATTTATGTTTTAATTGCAAAACCTTACTGTAAAGCAAATGGAGCTAAAAAAAACGTTTAAAAAAGCTTTTCTCTTTCGAGCCTTTTGCCAATTTGCAACAAGCAAGTAGATTCGCTTCGTTATTTTTTAATGTAAATTATTTTTCAGCTCTCTTGCTCAAAAAGTCCGTCATTGTAGCGTACCAGAGCGGGGATAAAATAGCATATTTTCCTCTAGGGGAAAAAGTATACGTTTTTATTAATTTTTGTCTGTTACCAACGAGCGTACAAAAACGAAAACGTCTTTATTCATAGGTAGAATAATCATGAATACTCGTAAAGCCTCCACTGTTTCATAAAAAAATAACATTTTAGGCCAAGAAATCCAAAGTTATCACTAGAAAAAATATTTCGTAAATAAGGCACCAACTGAAAAATATTTGGCGACAAAGGTTACATACTTACATTTGTATACATTTTTCTATTATTTTCATCAATGGTTTGATGAAAATACTGGTAGGCACGAACCAACACCTCCTTCTGCGAAGCAATAATGCTCGCGAAGAAGGAGGCGGGACGGTTGAGGGAAAGGCAAGTTTCGCGCCCTCTCGCCCCTAGCCGCCGCAGGAGACGCCCTGGGCGTCGGGAATCCCGGGCGGATTTCCGGCCACCGTAGGCGCGGGCTTGCGGACGGTGAGCAATGGGTAGCTCACCGTCCGGTACGGACCAGGCCCGGGTCGCCTCAAAGAGATGTAGTCAGCACAAGTGTAGGGGTCCAATAGGGCCGATGCCTGCCGGGGTCGCGGGAAGGTACTAAACGGTCACCGAGGCCCCTGGCAACACAGGCAACAGGAAAGAATACGGGTGGGTTTTAGTCAGTAAGAGTCTGACACACCCTCCTGCTCCGCCCAGAGCGGGAGAAGTTATTTGATAATTTCCCACCCAAAAAAAAAGGCACGAACCAAAATACAGTTTTAACACACTTATTTTTACAGGTTGCTTAAATTTTTGGGATCACAGGTGCCTGCAGACGGATAGAACTGGCTAACATAACAGTGGAAGATGTCGAAACTGATACATATCTTCAAGCCATAAATCCGCCCAATGCAGAGACAAATAAGGAGAGGATATTCGTTATAAGGGGAGAATTTCTATAAATTGACAAAGCCTACCAAGATTTACGGGCGAGTGGGATGGGCACACCGGTTTTCTCTACTATAAAAACGTGCAATTGCCATGCACAAGGCATTTTATAGGCAAAAATAAATTTAGCAACATGCCAAAAGAGATCACCATCTATCTAAATTTGTCTAATCCGGTTCAGTACACTAGCCATAGTTTCCGAAGAACAGCCGCAACTGTCTTGGCGGATACTGGTGGCAATATAACAACGCTAAAACGCCACGGTAGATGGAGATCCGATCAAGTGGCGGAATGCTATATAGAGAACTCCATTCAAAACAAATTTTATATCACCCAGCGTATCACAGAACGCATCAATATTCTCTCAACTAGTCCACAACCACTGACATCAAGGGATGAGTCAACTCATCTGATTCTCTATTCAGAACATTTGAACGAGGGACCCTCAAACCTGGAACTACGTGTCCCACGTTTACCCCACAGACAACTCAACATTTATCTTCATAGACGACTGAAATTAAGTTCCCGGGGTAAAACATCTGGTTAAATATCCAGAATTGCATAAATTGTACGTTTAATTTTTAATAAAATAAACTATTTAATATTGTATTGGATTATTTTATTTTCTCGCAATCGTAGTGAATAGTAGAGTGTAAAACACGGCGCTACAAACCCATTGTAACTCGGTTTCTATTTACTCCCTCACTAAAGCTCTGGAGTAAAAATACCTCGTATATAATGGGTCACTTTAGCCCCTCGTATAACAATCTACGATTAGATTTTACGCAGAAGGCTAGGTATAGCTTGCTTCTAACTGTCTTCTGTAATGCAGAGGTAAGACGGAGAACATCTGATTTCCCTAAGGAATTTAAAATAATTGTAGGTACCTACAATGAACATTTTACTAACCACATTAGCAGCAACTCACCATCTTGGTAAATTAAGGTTTAATCGATCTATGTACTTTTTTACGTTTAATTTACTAAAGCCACACGGGCGTAGCCGGTGCGTTTCGTCGCGGCATCGCTATGATTTCAACGCACCGAGTGCGTTGCGACACCGCATTGCCCGTGTGGGCAATGCGGTGTCGCAACGCAACGCTACTTACGGCTTACGGCTTACGTCTCGGTGTTGGGTGTCTCAGTTTTCTTTAGTACAAGGAACACTGCGTCTCCTTGTCCGTTGAGCGTGCGTTGCGTCGTTGCACGTCGTCGCAGCGCACCGTGTCGCATAATATGTCAGTCACTGTGATTTGTATATAGGATGACGCAGCGTCACCACTCAGGCGCCGCAACTCTTATTTTACATGACAGGTATTCCCACATAAAGTAGGTAGGTAGTCCACCTGCTCTTCAGTCTGCGTCGTCACATTCTTCTACAGTTTTGCATTTTGATGTTTCAGTTAACGCACGAATTTTTTTATGTCGCATTTTATAAAATCTTGAATAGGAAATGAGGATCAGTCTCTTAGCCAATTTATTTTATCCCGGGTAGACAGCTTAAGATTAAGACGGGTTCATTTTTACTTAAGTAACAACAAGAAAAAAAAAAGAAAAGAAATGGTTGCTTGAAGTTGGTGCTTGACGTTTTCCTGTGCATTTAAATACCTGGATGCTTATACTTAATGGGACTTATTAGGTTCCTATAGTAGGTATTCCTTTGGTGTTTGCCAATTTCTGTTGTGTACGTATCCGGTGAATAGAGAGACGCTAATCAAAGAATAAATCTCGGTACGTACCTACAGCGTACGATTTATTGCGATCTGAGATTTGTTTCAGGCTCGCAGGACGCGAAGCGGGCGCTATAAACATTTCACCGAGCCATTACTGTAGTCCCACGGAGAAAATAGCGTCTTAGTTCTTGCTTTCAAAGTTTTAAAGGAATTACTGTTGTTTCTGCCTTCCCCTTCGACATAGATTGAATAAGACTCGATGTCATAGGTCAAGGTACGTTTGTCCAGTGTTCTTTTAGTTTGGGACTTTATGAACCTTGAACTTCTTTTCTAACTTTATTGATAGCATGATCCGATCTTATAGGTATATACGCTTGATTAGATATCCACAACTAAGCTTCAGTATTTGCTATAAAGATAACTAACTGACTGACTGAAGAACTGAGAAGGTAGGACCTACGAATGTAACATAAGTAAAAAAAAATAGAAGACAAACATTGATCATTGATACAAAATTTATTTTGGCTTTCTGCCGAAAGCGAGACCTTAGATAGATATTTAGAAAGCCTTAACCCTTATTTACCATATAGCCTAGGTAGGTACTAACCATTACGTCACTCACTCTACTGAACATTAGACACATGAAAATGAGTCTTAAATCCTCTTTCCTGGGAACTATACATGTTTGGAACAGAATAACTCGCGGATAACGAACTGCCTTTCAAAATGAAGGATCTCAAGATATGAGGGTTCGCGAACAAAGAGCAAGGTCGTGTCTCCGTGTGACGGTACTGTATGCGCAACGGCTCGGAGTCGGGATACGAGTGCGGACGTGTGGATGAATGAGTGTTCCTTCATCTTATTTCCATATCCGCATGTCAATTGCCACGCAGTAATTTTACTTTGTTGTAGGAAGGGCTCCGGAATCAGAGTTTTATTGACGTTTTATGCGGATATTGTTTGAACGTCGCCTTTATGTGTTGGCGCTGGTTTTGCATCACGGAATGAGTAGAGAAATTTGGGGTGTTAGAAAAAAAATCGGTACATTCGCCAAGGAAAGTGAAGCTCTTTTAAATACTTTCCTTGAGTTAAAAAACTGTTATAGTTAGCTTGAAGGATTGGCTATTGTTAATATCTTTGTTGGTGAAATAGCCGAAAAGAATCAAAGACCATACCTACCCATACTAAGCCAGAAAATGTGTTGTGCTGAAGATGAAATTACCCGTATATTGCAGTTAATATATCACCCTCCCTGACAAACGGATGGGTTCTCGCAGCTACGACGTGATGAATGTTACTTTGCACATTTGGTAAAATCACTTACCCGTGTTCTATCAAATCCTCTGGAAGAACTGGGGACGAGCGTACCAATGGACACAAGTAGGTATTTTGATTTTGGTTCAATTAAAGACTGACTTCGTCAGCAGTAAAAAAGATGGACACAAGATGACCTATCCTATTTCTATATAAACAATCTCATGCAATCGGAGACAATAGGTCTGTCTTTATTGGAAGACTAGATTATTCCCGCGGCTTCGCCCGCGTGGAGGTTTTTTTAAATACTTTCTCCTGATAATAACAAACACAACAAAAATAATTAGCGAAATCGGTCCAGGTCGCGACCATGGGAAATAGGGATACATTTTTATTTTTATATACATATACATATATGTAGATAGATGGCTCCGACTGCATGAGATTGTTTATAGGTACTTATAGTTATAGAAAAAAGTCATCTTATTTTCATATTTTTAAAGTTCTATTTTCACGCAGTCGGGTTTTTGATTTTTCGAATGACTTTTTAATTTTACACCTATTAATAATTATTTTTGACATTAATAAGACCTATTAAAATTATAAGAACTTTATCACAGTTTTGTTATAAGTTTTGAAAATGTAAGTGAGAATGGTAGCTAACCAATTTTAAACCGTTACAGATCGTAAATGGTGCTTCAAAATGATTAGAGGATCCTAAAGATGATTTGAAAATACCTATTCAATGATACCCCACTTGACATAGTTCGTCGACTTTCTTTTTTTCTATTTCGCAATATGGCGTCTGGTTATCGCCATATTGAATTTTGACTACTGTTTATGTCTTTAGTGATACTCATAAGATTAAGACAAATCGATTGACGTAAGAATCATCAAAATCGGCCCACGCGTTTGGTCTCTATAGCGCCACAATGGAACAAACATACCTACATACATACATACATACATAGGCTGATAAACACATTACCTCCTTTGCTTCACGCGCTCGCGAAAAAAGGCAGAAAGATTCGGAAAAAAACACGACAACCAGATAAATAACGGACGTGTTCGAAACAGTCATACCCAGTTTTTTCTGCGAGGAGATAAGAAACTGCCGCAGTCGAATTCTGAAGGTACCACGATATTCAAGATAAGGAATCTTGAAAATCGTGGTACCTTCCGATCGATGGTGGAAAATTTTCCATCATTTGGATGTGGCGTACTTAAAACTTCCCCTGAAGTCACCTGTCTGTGCGAGTGAGTGTGGAGTTGCTGCGAGGAAGAAGACAAACTCGCGCATTCTCCTGGCGATCCAGCACTCAGATGTCTCGCTGATGGTGGCGCGTGTGTTGGATCATTTAGCTCCCCCCAAAATGGTTGAGCTGAATGGTGCGGATCCATGCGTCATGTTCGTGAACGGGCGCCGTCGTCAGTCGACTTGAGTCGACTGGACATCTCTGTTATTTTATTTTTAAAGTGTTTTCTTTGTATTGTTTATTTTGCTGTACATGGCCGCGATTTTTTACATCATCCTCGCATTTAAATTAAATTCAACATTAAAAAGAGTGTCCATGTATTTTCTTGCCCGTTCTTCTCCATAGGTACCTACTACGCTTTGTAATGGGCAACAAGCAAGCTTCATATTGCTAACCCACCGACTCCTTGACAATTCAAAAGTGGTTTAATTGAAATAAATGCTTCAAGTTTGAGTTTTGAGCTCAGTTTTTTGTGTTTAGGTTGTTAGGTTGGCTGCTTTTACTTTAAAACCCCAATTAGCTTTATACTGGTCGCAAGTGCGACTGCACTGAGCATAGGCTCGTGGGTTCGATTCCTAGTTCGGGCAGTGATACCGGATAGGTATTACCCATAACGAATTTCTTAGTAGGTAAAAGCCTGGAGTCTGGATTTGTGCCCTGTTATTGGTTTACCTCCCATAGCTTCTACTGGACATAAACAAAACTGGCGAAATGTGGGTGTACCTACCTATATAAACCTGCCTACGCCTTCAGGCGTGATGTAATATGAGTTCCTATTAAAGTAATTGCTGAAGAACATTGTAGAACAGTTGGCAATATTGACTAGTTTACATAGGTTAGGTAAACGTTAAATTAGGTGGCAACTACTACAAGCAATTAAATTATTCTAGTAATTCAAACATAAATGGCAAAGTTCTAGGTTTTGTTAGAGTGGGTAGGAGTTTAAGTAAATTGAAGAATAATAAGGTGGTATTAAATTTTCTCTTACATTTCATCGTAAAGGTGACCTACTAGATTACCTGCTTTTATTGTTTTAACGCTGCTAGAAAAAGGCCTTTTTACTTGATTGCCCTAGAAGGAGGGTAATGTTTTTCGAGGGTATGTATATATGTCTCTTTGAGGGGCTCGAGCTAAGTAATAACAGCCGCACGCGTCGATCGATCAGGTTAAGCTACGCTTGCGTGGTTGGTCCGTGGACGGGTGACCATCTTTACATACTAAGACCCCTCCGTGCCTCGGAAAGCACGTTAAGCCGTTGGTCCCGGCTGTCATTTGTAGATCTTTGACAGTCGTTACGGGTTGTCAGAGTCTGACAACCAGTCTTACCAAGGGGTATCGTGTTACCCAGTAACTGGGTTGTGGAGGTCAGATAGGCAGTCGCTCCGTGTAAAATACTGGTATTCAGCTGTATCCGGTAAGACTGGAAGCCTACCCCAACATAGTTGGGAAAAGGCTAGGCAGATGATGATGTCTATTTCTTTGGCACACTGTAGCCTAAACGGCTTGATGGATTTTAACATACGAGGTGTCGTTAGAGTTGTGGGACTGATAGGGAATATTTATACCTATTGCATCTGCAAATACAAAAAAAAGAGTGGGTAAGGTTTTTTTTAAATGTTACAAAAATATTGGTTTCAAAATAAAAGCTAAAACGCTAGAAATAAAGCAAATTTCAATAATTTTAATAAACAAAAAACCCGACTGAGATTATAATGCATGTTTTTCTCTTTTTGGTTATGTGTTTTTGCAGTTGGGTTTTTCTTTTTTTTAATAATTTCTTCATAATATTGGTATATACGGATGGCCGATGGGACCGAAAGGTTCTGGAGTGGTGAGTGCGTAAGTACGGGAAACCCTGAGCCGTAACTTTCGCTTAAGTGGCCTCGGGGCAGGACAAAAAAAAGGGCCTCATTCATCAATAATTTTATATGGTTTGAAGGGAACCGACAAACTTTTTAATAGGCTTTATTTAAAATATTTATTAGTGATACACAATTTTTAGAAGAGAGGTTTTTTTGAAGTTCTTGGAATTTTTGCTTTTTTTTCTTGCCTTTTTAGGCGCACTTGAGTACTGCAGAAATCAATTTTAAAGTATACCTGATTTTAATGATAGGTACTTGACTGCATATAGAAATAATTCATCTTGTTTCCATCTTTTTTAAAGTTCACATTTTACGCAGTCAGGTTTTTTGATTTTTTAAATTACTTGTTTTATTGAAGCCGATCAAATCTGAGACAAAGCTCAAAACTGTGACACTGACAGTGACAGGTCGTCTATCTTGACGGAGACTGCTAGATAGCAAAGGCAGGTTCTCAATTGCAGAGCTGCACAGCTCATACGTGGGGAATTCAAACGGATGAGACGCGAACATCAAAAAGTAAATTCAAATTATTGAAAAAATGGTCTTGAATTTTTTTACGTTGATTTCTCGTAGAACGTGTAATTTTTTTCTCCCTGCCTAGTGAGCCCCCAGTAACGGGCCCCCGGGGCGTTGCCTCGGTTCCTCCAAAGTAGTTCCGGCCCTGAGAAGGCCTCCTACAAGGTGGACCAATGACCTTCGCTGAATGCGAGAAGCACAGGACCGATCAATGTGGCAAAGCTTGGGGAGGCCTATGTGCAGCAGTGGACGTGGTGCTTCGTCATTTCAGCCGAAAGACGTCTACTGCTTCACTTTGGTAGGTGTTGATTCGTTTGAAACACCCAAACCGTCGACTGGCGCATCGTGTCTGGATCGTATTGATAAATCCAACACTCATCACCAAATGAATGATGTAATGATGTCGTAAACATGCCGAGACGAGCCTGGTTCAAATTTGTTTATCATATCACGGCACGGTGTGGTTGTGCGGCAGCCAGCGTGAAACTATCCTCCTCACGCGAAGATGCACGTGTAGAATTTCGTGAAGGCTTCCCGATCCAACCTGAAGTATGTGCTGAATCTCTTGATAAGTAACTCGCCTATTGTCATGGATTAAATTTTTCACTGCTAGCTCGTTTTCTTCCGTAACAGCCGTCAAAGGGCGACCACTTCTTTCTTCATCCCCCAAAGTTAGTCGACCGCGCTTGAATTCGTTATACCAACGATACACGGTTGCCTTAGAAGGACCTTCATCCATGAATGCCATTTGAAGTCTATCGTACGATTCGTCCGGTTTCAGGCGACACTTGAAATCGTAAAAAATCATGGCGCGAAAATGTTCCCGGCGCAGATCCATTTTTAATATTTTTTAATGAGACACAATAATTTAAAATAGCTCGCAAATAATGTGAAGGGAAATTTTGAAATTGGAAAGTACCTATTTTTACTTACAAATATTTTTTTTTATAATATTTTTTATATTTATAAAATAGATTATAACTGGCCAGTCTCTCAAACATAAAAAACTTTTTTGCGCAATACTTTCTGAGTGGCCTGGTATTATGAAATGATTTAGCCTTTTCGTAACTGTTATGTCAGTTACACAATTACTAACCAATATTTATGTTTACTAGCTACCTATCGTTAATATTATTTGTGTGTTCACGATCTACGACTGGGGGATAAAAGTGTTACGTATTAATGTCGTGCGGACCGCGGACGTGTCACAGTCTGATTGGCAATAAATTCGGCCGGTTGGTTGCTCGGAAAACCGACCAAACAAATGTTATAATTAAACGGCTGATTAACCAACACTTGACTTTCAATTCAGTGATCGTGGTTATATTAGATAACAATAGGTAGTGGGTGGATTCTTACTAACTATCCTAAGTAATCTTAACTATAAGTATGTCGCAGCGATGGCATCATCATGGCTCCATCTTTTATCTTGATTAAGAAATTAAGAAGCTACGTACGTCAATGTAAATTAATCAAACGGAAACGTCAAGTGTGACACTTGGGTAAGGTCGATACAGCTGTGGTGACATTTAATTGACAGCCGTCACATGACTGAAGGTAGACATCTGTCAGTCACAGACATTTGTCATCTGGCGGAAAATGACAGTGACGGTGGGAGCGGACATTCATTCTTTGGTGAGACATAAAGGCGAACGGTCGTGCTTTCGATTGTAACCACGTGCTGTATCGAATTTACCGCGTTTCCCATTCTAATCTGTTCTGATCGGCTCAATCCTTGAACATTATTGTAATTAGTGTGTGTGAAATAATAAATACACAGTTCCTTCAAGTTTTCGAAGTGTTATTTTTAATCTACGGCCATGTGTGACCATGCTGATAGCGAGGCGCCCCCTCTTACCTCGTCATCAGAAGTTGGATGTAACCCTAACGACCCACATGGTGCGAACGGCGACACGAACGGGAATTCGTGTAATAATGAAACGCGTGCTTATGAAAGTGGCAAAAGTGACGAAACATGGCTTTTACTATTAGAACAGCAGAACCGCAATTTTCTGGCTGCTGTACGAGCAATGCAAACATCATCGTCAGGCACGGATCGCCTTCGCCTGCCGGATTTCGACCCAGAAAAACAGGACGTTGACTCTCGTGCCTGGGTAACAACTGCAGACATGTGCGTGACCGATCAACATTGTCAAGGCGCATCGTTAATGATCGCGTTGAGTCGCGCGCTCAAAGGAGAAGCTTCAACTTGGCTCTCATCTGTGTCTTACCCTGGCATGACATGGAGCGAATTCAAGGCGCTGTTTATAGCAAGGTATGACTGTCGTGATACTACCGCTTCTTTTCTAATCAACCTAAATAATAAAAAGCCAAAGGAAAATGAGTGCCTAGCCGCATATGCTGCTACCCTCATGACTTCTATAATGTCTAGATGGAACGGCCTTACTACGGAACAGATTGCGATCGCTACAGTCTTGGCCCATGTTGCGAAGATCGATCCGCGTGTGCAAAGACTGTCATTTACCACGGATATTAAGACCCGTAGTGAATTACAAAGGGAGTTAAAGGCCGTATCGTTTCTGAAGAGACACGCTTCCTCTAGTGACGATCGTGATGGTGTTGATGCGAAACGACTACGACCAAATGGACCGCCTACTATTACCAAATGTTTTAGCTGTGGGAAACTAGGCCACAAGTCGATGTATTGTCGCGCTAACAAGGATCTGAAGCCACGAGAGGATCGGTTTAGATTCAAAACTCCTTACAACAACCATAGCTCGAGTAACGAGTCCACAGGGAGGGCTGACCGGGTTACCTGCTTCCAATGCCATGAACAAGGACACTATGCATCCAACTGCCCCCAACGAAGCAGCAAAGAGGTGGGCAGCAGTGCTGCCGCTGGTTCTTCTAAGGAAAAGCGAGTGGACGTATGCATCGTCGGTGCACCAACTGGATCTCTACGTCATTCTGGTGAGCTGCATACTTTTAATTATGATTCGGGCGCCGAATGTTCATTAATTAAAGAATCTGTTTCATCTAAGTTCAGTGGTAAACGATTTTATGACAGCGTGACTATGACTGGTATTGGACAAACTTCTGTAACTTCGACTGTACAGATTTTAACTATTGTTGAGATTGACGGGATAGTTTTCGAAGTTCTTTTGCATGTGTTGCCCGACCATTGTTTGCGATATAGAATTATGATTGGACGAGAAGTTTTAGCTCTTGGTTTGGCAGTATACATGTCATCGGACAAACTGAGATTTCAGAGGCTTAAAGTGATTGAGACTTGTGACGTGATCGATAACAACGAGACAAATTTTGACTTGATTGACACTGACGTTCCTTCTGAAAATAGAACTCAACTGTTAGACATTTTGAAATCTTTTCAACACTGTTTTATCACTGGTTTTCCTACCTCCTCTGCTAATACTGAGCCTATGAAAATACGTTTAATAGACCCCCATAAAACCGTCAATCGACGCCACTGGAAAGTTAAGCGGTAAGAATGACCGGAAAGAATACGTCTTCGTGCTAATCGATGCTTTCACTAAGTATGTGTTGCTTCACCATACCCTTCATATTGACACAGCCTGCAGCATTAAAGCTTTAAAAGCTAGTGTTTCGTTGTTTGGTGCACCTAACCGCCTGATCGCTGATCAGGGCCGGTGTTTTGCCAGCAGAGATTTTAAGGATTACTGTGACTCTGTCAATATTAAGCTTCATTTGATAGCAACGGGTTCTTCACGAGCTAACGGTCAGGTGGAGCGTATTATGAGCACCTTAAAAAATATGCTCACAGCCGTAGAAACTAGTGAACGTTCGTGGCAGGATGCCTTGCCCGACGTGCAACTCGCGCTCAACTGCTCCATGAATCGAATAACGAAGGCCAGTCCACTAGAACTACTTGTTGGTAAGGTTGCAAGGCCTTTAGATATGTTGCTCGCTGGTGATGACGAAGCAGAATGCGACATTGAGCAGGTCAGATCACAGGCAGTGGAGAATATGGCGAAGGCTTCTGCATACGATAAGGTAAGATTCGACTCCACTAAAGCTAAATTAAATCCTTTTTCTGTAGGTGACTTTGTTTTGTTACAAAATGAAGAGCGCAATCAGACCAAGCTTGACCCTAAGTATAGAGGACCATTCAAGGTTACAGAAGTACTTGAAGGGGACCGCTATATCCTTAAAGCTCTTAACTCAAACCGAACTTACAAATACGCACATGACCGATTACGAAAAATGCCTGACGCCGACAATCCAGACGACAAAGACTCTGACACTGACAAAATCGATGCGATGAACTTTGATGATGAAGGGGATGGACCTTCGAGGAATCTAATTGACGAAGGGGATGGACCTTCGAGTTACGAGTTGTAAAATAGTATGCAAGTCGCTCAGATCGCTTACATGTCCATGCCATTCGTAGGCGTAGGCGTAAAATCGGGCCTCATTTCCCGTCGCAGTGCGGCCACGAAGGTGTGGCGTGCGTTTGGCTTGGATATGTAGGTGCTCGCTGATGATACCGCCGGATGGAGGCGATGTGTTGAAATGGGTACCGATAGAAGGTAGCCCAAGTGGCCGGATGGAGGCTTAAGTGTTGAATTGTAGAGTATTGCATACTGGATTTCATTTGAATGCTTTTGAGCTGATATAGTAGAATTTTGACTTTTGCTCGACTGCTTAATTATTTTTTTTATTTTCCTGGAGAGATTATTGATGATTTGAGATAATTTTGGCTGAGCTTTGCATTCTGTAGTGACAAAACGAATAGTGTTAAACCCTCATAATATTTGAAATAAATTATTTTGTTTGAGTACCTAAGTGTTAAATTATCCTGACTCATTGGTCAGGAAGGCCGAGCTAGAAAATTGTACTGTGCGAAGGTATTTTCTTTATTTCAGAATCCACACACGAGGACGTGTGAGTTGTCATGATGGCCGTGTCGCAGCGATGGCATCATCATGGCTCCATCTTTTATCTTGATTAAAAAATTAAGAAGCTACGTACGTCAATGTAAATTAATCAAACGGAAACGTCAAGTGTGACACTTGGGTAAGGTCGATACAGCTGTGGTGACATTTAATTGACAGCCGTCACATGACTGAAGGTAGACATCTGTCAGTCACAGACATTTGTCATCTGGCGGAAAATGACAGTGACGGTGGGAGCGGACATTCATTCTTTGGTGAGACATAAAGGCGAACGGTCGTGCTTTCGATTGTAACCACGTGCTGTATCGAATTTACCGCGTTTCCCATTCTAATCTGTTCTGATCGGCTCAATCCTTGAACATTATTGTAATTAGTGTGTGTGAAATAATAAATACACAGTTCCTTCAAGTTTTCGAAGTGTTATTTTTAATCTACGGCCATGTGTGACCATGCTGATAGCGAGGCGCCCCCTCTTACCTCGTCAAGTATATATTTTATATTATAAATGCGACAGTGAGTTTGTTTGTTACGCTTTCACGCTAAAATGGCTGAACGGATTTGGATGTAATTTGGCACATGGAAGACCTTGACCTAGATTAGGACTTTTTATTCCGATATTCCCACGAGATCGAAACTTATGCGGGTGAAACCGCGGGGCGCAGTTAGTAATATTATAAAAGCGAAAGTGAGTTTGTTTGCTACGCTTTCACGTCTTAACTACTGAACCGATCATCATGAAATTTTGCATACCTACACGTTGTCAGGAGTACAGAAAAGGTCATAGGGTACCATTCATCCAGAGAAAACTGTACTGTTCCCGAGGGCTAGAAAAATAACTTTACAATATATCTAGGACATTAGGACTACTAGGTCATAATAGATACCTACTTTATGTTTCTTTTTCACGTAGGTTTTGTCGGAATATTGTATTATAGAATTTAGCCGTTTCATAACTTCCCATTTAATAACTTTGTCAGTCAAGCTTGAGGAGCCCTATTTGTCCAATAAAACATTTGCCATTAGGTACTTCTTAGGTAATCAATCGATTCATTTTTGTTTTTTGGAAGAAGAATCAGGCCGTAAATAAATTGACTTTTGACACTGGCCATGTTGTTAAAATATAGACATTAAAACTAAGATTAATTTTACATCGTTTACGCCAAAATTCATTTTCAAAGTTACGCCGGGACATTATTGTTTTATGAGGTCTATAACTTTCGCCCTGTAATGGTTTTCGCTTCGTTGTGGCTGCGCTCTTTCGCTGTAAAAATATTCGATGCTCGCAGATAAAGTAGTGAAAAGAGAAAAATTTTCATGTTGCAGACGTGACTAATAAAAAGGGTAAGTTGGGTGGCTCCATAAATCGCCAGCCTACGGACTTGGAGATTTATATTTCTATTAGGGGTCTCCTAACAAAGATATCTGAGATAGCTGTGCAATCACAAAGTTGTGAATAATATATGCTAGCAGTTGTGCGGAGTGCCTAGCCTTGCAGATTAGTTTTCTAGTAGCTTATTAAGGATAACTCTTGTGTTAATATAGGAAACTTTTAAATTAATCAAAGCACTTTGGTAAATGATGATACATCGATCTTTTCATCTCCTCCATCTAGTTCAATATGAACGTCTCGCATCATTCTTAACTAGTGTCATCAGAAAAATATCTACTTATATCGGGTCTCATCGCAATCGTCGAAGTTATCTATCTAATAAATCGCTGGAAAAGTAACTTGTCATCTATGACAACTGACAACTGAGTAAGAATGACGTGAAAATGCGAGAACAAACGAGAAAAATGCTCTGAGAGGAAAAAAAAATATAGCAAGGTAGGTATCCATATCACATAGATATAGTTCATTATTATTTAGTATCATATTAATCTTTCAAAAACTTAAACTAATGTGTCAATTTGTTTATGTTGTAAAAGTCTAGTTGTTTCTATTAATTATTGCATACAATAAGAACCATGTATTGAGGAAGAAGAAACTGACTCCTGAAACACAGGTATTATATCTAGCTCTGGAGTCAGGGTTTTACAATGATTGTAATGTTTTTTATGCAAATAAATGATTATTATTATGTCCTTACATATCTCGGGACCATGGGGTCCCGGTCCTTTGGAAGACGTACGAGGGGCCGAAGCCAACTCGCAGAGGCCCCTTGGACAATTGTAATGTAATGAGGCACCAAACCACGCTTATCCCTGTTTGCTCTATGCAAGTGCACCCAAGGACAGCCCCCGGTTGATACAGGACTATTGCAGAACATGGGAACAAAACATATTATGCTATAGGTTTGGGAGGCTGTAGTGGATCGGTTTCCTAAGACTATGGAAAGGCTATGGCTCCCACCGGACCAATGCTTTATATAAAATACACCAATAAAATGGCAGGGGGTGACTTGCACACTCAATAATGGGCCCCCGAAAACGGCCGCTGGCACATAGTGACGTGGCAACAAGGGGGCAACACTTCCTGAGGTGCTTGAAGAGTATACACTTCTCAAGCACCTCAGGAAGTGTTATATATACCCATACGGGTATTCCAAGACTTTCAGAACAATCCCAGAGCCCGGAAGATGGCCAAGATCCCTACGGGCACTTACTTGAATACTTCCTTCCTCCGAGCACGTTTGCTCTTGCAAATCTCCACTCAAGTCGACTCTGTTCCTCGTCAGTGTTCACTCCAGCCGGCCAATAAAGGCAAGTCAGAGATGAGGAACAAGAAATCTCCCAGGAGATAGGGTCCGTGGGGTCGCTTCTGCCCAACAGCTCGCCACATGCTACCCTGCCGGTTTCTGTATCTCTCTTGGTTTGGCTCCTTACCCTAGACCTGTTCCGGCAAATTAAACTCTACCGACACAGACCTAGAGTTCGGAGCGCACAAGCCCCACCACGACGTCAACGTAGAGATACGGTATTATTATTATTATTATAGTTTATATTATAGAAAAGTATTCCTTTACTTTATATATAGGCTTTTAGAGATTGATTGAATCAGTAGATCAAATACCTTTGTCACTTTTTAATAATAACTTATTCGACTGGCTCAGGGTGCTCGCACACGTCAGACTTTTTGCAGAGCTGATTATCGGGCTGGTTCAAATTCTATACATTACGAGCTACTTTTTGTAGGACGTACATGTGCGTTGCACTATTGCCATATTTTTCTCCTACACAAATCGGTCACCGATTATCGGACGTGGGCGGGCGGCCATAAACATAAGTACGTACAGTGACGAGCATAAATATATGACTACTACCTTTTGCCAGCGGCTTCGCCCGTGTGTATGTCGGAAATTATCCCACGGTAACGTACTGCCGGAATAAAAAGTATCATATGTCCTAATCCAGGTGATGGTCTACCCGTGTGCCAAATTTTACCCTAATCCGTCCAAGCGTGAAAGCGTAACTAACAAACAAACTCACTTTCGCATTTATAATATTAGTGAGGATGGACAGTTCGGCAACAATATCTGATTTAATTATTCATTCATTAATATCAGTTCTCAAGAAGACAGCACATCTACATAAATGTGCAGTCTATCATCTGTGGAAGGCATATTAACAGCATAAATATGTGACGTCGAAGACACACCTAAATTATCTGACGACATATGCAACGCCAAAATAAGGCATGCTAAATCGGCCTCAAAAAGAGTCATCTTTTTTAGTTCGATTTAGCATGCCTCATTTTGGCGTTGTTTTGGCGTTATAAATATCTGTCTAACTAGTTTTAGGTTCAGAAGAATGTGGCACCTTGTTGTGATAAAAAATATGTGACATCACTTGGGCAGCATAAAAATCTGATCGTAAAATGTATGTATGTGACTTTTACAGACATATATATCAAATCAAATTAAAATAATTTTATTTCACATAAACCTACATGGGCACTTATGAAACGTCAGAAGCTAGCTGCACGGTTCCAATTGGTCGTTTCCTATGGAGAAGAGCCGGCAAGAAACTCCACGGTTACTTTTTAAAAATAGTTGGCTTTTACAATGTTTTCAAATTACAGTGTTAATAGGTATGGGAGGACAGTGTAGGCCTATCGAAAAGAAAAAAAAAAGAAAAGAGAAAGTTCTACAAAAGATCTAGTCTATTAAGCCTACAACGTTCTCACATTCACAACGTACACAAGAATCCATGTAAAATAATATTAAAATAATAAAAATAAAAACCTATTTAAACCAAATGACATGTTTGCCATTACAACAAGTCTGAAATCAAAATTGTAGGTATATAATGTCAAATAATGAAAATATAATGTCAAAAAAGTATGTCTAAAAAAAAATAATCCTCTTTTGTAAAATAAAAATTGAATCTACATCAGCTGCCGATCCCCACAGCAGAACGCCATAAGACATAATACTGTGGAAATAAGCAAAGCATACTAACCTAGCTGTGGCTATATCAGTCAATTTTTGTTATTGCATATGCAGCTGAACTTAATCTACCTGAAAGAGCTCTAATGTGGGCTCCCCTTTGCAATTTTGAATCTAGAGTAATTCCTAGAAATATAGTTTCCGTAATAGCATCTAGTCTCTTGCCATCAAGTTTTAAATCTCTTACTTAATGTAAGAGATTATTCGCTGCGAACCATTTCGAAAGAACATCCAGACTATCGTTGACGTGTAAGACATCCGGATCTTTTCTATCTATTTTAAAAATAAGAGAAGTGTCGTCAGCGAATATTATTATATCCGATAAGTTTGCCATCATGTAAGGAAGATCCTTAATATAAACAAGAAATAGGAAAGGGCCAAGAATTGAACCTTGGGGCACGCCCATCTTTACTAGAGACCCCGAGAACGTCGCCCCGTTAACGTTTACTTTTTGCTGCCTGTTTGATAGAAAGGACAGAACAAGATCAGCAGCTTGTCCACGAATTCCGTAGTGGTGTAATTTACAGGTCAGTTTATTGTGGTCAACGCAGTCAAACGATTTTGAGAGGTCACAGAAAATGCCAATGGCATCCTGGGATTTCTTCCAGGATTCCAAAATGTGACTGATGAGTTTTACTCCTGCGTCAGTCGTCGACCTACCTTTCGTGAAACCAAACTGGCGACATGTAAAATACCATTAGAATTGAAATGTGACAGCATCTGGTCTAGCTTGATTTTTTCATATATTTTACTCGATGCTGCACAGATATAGGTAGTTCTATAATTAGAGGGATCACTTTTACTACCCGATTTGAACATTGGTACTACTTTACTATGTTTCATTAAATCAGGAAACGTACCGCTGTCTAAAAATTGATTAAATATGCCTGTTAGGACAATTGTGCCAATGATATCTGCAAGAACCTTAACAGAAATCCCCCATAAGTCTTCAGTTTTCTTTATGTTAAGACTTTTGAATGCCTTCTTAATTGTGACAATAGAAATGGGCTTGAATTCAAAACTTGGAATGTCTTTAGAGAAGTGTTTTTTGAGAAGAGATTCAGCTAATATAGGTGATGAGGGGAGAGATTTCGTAACCTCTATTGGGATGTTGGTAAAGAAATTTTCTAGTGTCTCAGCAACTTTTAACTTATCTGTAATGGTTTCATTATTAATTTTTAAAGACAATTCATTTTGATCTCGCTGTTTTGTGTTTCCAGTTTCTTTGTTAATTACCTAACTGCTTTTATTTTATTGTTAGAAATACTAATTTTGTTACTTATTAATTTAGATTTAGCTTGTATATTATTACATATATTTTTTGTCTTCTTGAAAACCGATATTAATGAATGAATCATGAAATCAGTTATTGGTGAACTGACCATAGTAATATATTCATGCTTGTGACTGTACTCTGTCAATCCCATATTAATACATTCACCAATGAAATCGTCGCGATTAAACTAAAAATAAAACACCGACACCTTGACTAAATGCTGTTAGACCAGCAACTTCAATCAAATTAATTTTCAATAAAGAATTGTGCAAACTCAATGGCGCAACAATTTATCGACAGACATGTTTGTTGCTTTTCCTGTTTCCGCTGTCAAACCGAGAAAAAAAACAATGCGGCTTCCGCCTACGAAGACAAAGTTTTTTTTCTCCACGCCAGAATGGCTTCCGGGTGCACTAGTTCATCAATCATCGTATTTTCGGTTGACGAAAATTGAGGAAACTTTGATGTAGCAGACGGTGACAGCATTGAAAAACAAAAATGGTGGTTTTCCCTGATTGACTGAAGGAAGTCCATTCTTTCTTTTTGGTTTACACGTTGTCGTTCCAATCTAGTACCTACTGGCTTGCCCTACCATTTTTAATTCGGCATCAATTTGATGGAAGTGATTTGGTTCGATTATCTTCGAAATAAATATAGAATGTTATAATTTGATTGAAGATTCCTGCTATGTGCCGCTTCAAGTAACACAATTTAAAAAATAATTTCAGTATTTTTATCGCTTGTACTTACTTAAGTTTTATTCAGCTTGCCTGTAATTAATAATGTTTTAATGCACGAAAATATATAGGACTTAAAATGTCAGACCATACAATTAGGCGAGACTGTTTTGTCGCATTACAGTCTTTTCAGTAAAAATAAGAAAACAGTTTTATTAATTCATTACGCCCACGTTTACTTGACAAAGTTCTTAGGTAGATATTTAGATACTTATTTGTCTGCGACATTAAGATAGGTAATTTCTCAGACGAACGAAAATATATCTTCATAAGAAGTTTCGGGCTTTAAATCGTGTCTAATTGAATTATTCAGCAAATTGGATTTATATCCTCCAACATAACAAATAGAAAAACTTTGGAAAACTTGCTTGTTTGACGTAATCGCGTGAAATGTTGAGGCAATTTCAAAAATGATTTTATCTACTTTTATATTGTAAAATTCGAATTATAAACTTCAAAACGAGTTTATATTGACATATGTACTTTATAAACTCATTTCTTTTTTACCCGATTGCCCCAGAAGGAGGGTAATGTTGTTCAATGGTATTGGTGAAGTTTTTCGAGAGTATGTACAGATATACTCTCAAAGAAATAGACCTACATACATACATACATACTGTAGAATTATTAACTCTACAATTTTTTTTTTTTGGTATTTGACCTGCATTCTTTACACTACATATTTCACATCATTTGCACATGTGTCAAACATTCGAATTTTACTATGAAAAATACTGGATTTTTTTGACAAGATGTTTGGGTGTAATTTTAAAATATTTTCTTTTAGAGATCAGGTAGTGCTTCCTCAAAGATTTTCTTTAATCATATGCCTTTTGGAATTTAATAACACCAAAATTTTGTGATTGGATGTTTATTTAATCTGTCGTTTCAAATTCAATTTTATTTGGTATGTATTCCCATATTTTTTCTTTATTTCGGTTATTATAATATTGGATATTTACCAATTCTCTTGTTATTTATAGCTTTTCATCCTGTTTGCCGTCACACACTCTTTATGAGTCATTTAAGTTGAGTCCCACGTAACTGTGGTATGTAAAACCTTTTATTTTTTTAAAGTCCCGGCTTTATAATTCCATACCTTTTAACCACAACCTTTTTATATAGGGAAAATCACCCAGGGTTTAGTTTTAGGCGAATCCCAAAATGCGCCCAAGCTAAACACTACTTCATTACTCGCCACCATGCAGCACCGACATCATATATCTCATCTATCGGCGCCGGTGCAGCGTCGTGTCACTCGCCGTTACGCAGCTGCCCATCTAGGCGTTGCTCGCCTCTACGCAGCGGCCACCCTCTCCGCTTCGCCGTGGAGCTTCATCGTGGTCTGCGTCTCGGTGACGTGACCGGACTCTGCCGGTCAGCCGATCGGCTGGCGCATGGTCTTCCCTGTCAAAATCCCTGGATAATCTAGTAACATGTTTCCATTTTCATTTTTTTATTTTTCCAATAGTTGGGTGTCCTCAACGCACCTAGAGGGTGGATTGCAATCTTCCGACTAGGTCGTTACATCACGCCCAGCCGATTTTATTTTCTAGGTCGCACACCTGACTCAGATTTTTACCTTTTTTGTATTTTAACTAATTGTCGTTACTTTTTTAAAATTTTGAAAATATTATATTATTACAGCGCGTTTCATTTAAAACCACACTACAATACATACATACGTATGTATGTATGTATGTATGTCTATTTCTTTGGCACGCTCTGTAGCTTAAACGGCTTGATGGATTTTAACATAAGAGGTGTCTTTCGATTCGTCTTAATTGTGGGAGTGACATAGGCTATATAATATTTCATCAGCAAATACAAAAAATGGAGGGGATGGTTTTTTTTAAAATAAATTACAACAATATTGATATCAAATAAAAGCTAGTAATGAGTCAATTATATTTATATATATTAATAAAACTAAAAAGCTTGAAATAAAATAAATTATTTAAACAACAAAAAACCCGACTGCAAAAACACTAAACTGAAAAGAGAAAAACAAGCATTATTAATATTACCAAAATTCTATATATTAAAAATACTTGTTTTCTCTTTTCAGTTTAGTGTTTTTGCGGTCGGTTTTTTTTTAAATAATTTATTTTATTCATTTCTCATACCTACTCGGAAAGTGGTGTTTGTGGAAGACACTGTTCCCGACCTTTGGGCGGGAAAGACTCATAGTAATTGCTTCCCTCTCTAGGGAGCAAATGAATATAAAAATAGAACTAAATTTGGATAGGTAGTCGGCTTTGAAAAATTTTACATATTTAAGAAAAGTATCGTTTAAAATAATAAAAAAATGCTCCGGTCTTGTGAGTGTATAAACACCCAGTGTGAATTTAAAAAAATAACTATTAAGAGAGCAGGCCCGCGGCGGTGACGTGGTGTGTTCCATATTAAAAAAAAAAAAACATGTCTGTTGTATGGGAGCCCCCTTAAATGTTTATTTTATTCTGTTTTTTAGTATTTGTTGTAATAGCGGCAACAGAAATACATCATCTGTGAAAATTTCAACTGTCTAATTATCACGGTTCATGAGAGACAGCCTGATGACAGACGGACAGACAGACATACGGACAGCGGAGTCTTAGTAATAGGGTCCCATTTTACCCTTAGGGTACGGAACCCTAAAAAGCAAATAAATTAGGTAGGTTTACCGATCTTTATGTGCGTAAGTTGTAAATATCTATCTTTATCTAACTATTTGTAGTATGTAGTCACAATGTGTAGTAGGTATATCAATTTAATCTGTTTTAATTTAATGTATGAAAAATAAATGAATTATTATTATTGTCAAATTAATCGTATTGTATATTCTGCGGAGGTCCATGATCCATGATTATACATAATCCAAGACAGGGAGAATCACCTAACTTTTCAAAATAGAATGAGTACAAAAGAACTAGCAGCTTGGAATGATAATTAAGAATTACCATTCCAAGCTGCTAGTTCTTTTCTCCTGTGAGGTAGCTAGCCTCCTTGCTGGATTGCCGCCATAGGATATGGAGGCGCACGTATGGGAGTGGCGCGAGGAGGCGAAACACCGGGGCGTAACGCCGCTGCCGCCAGAAATCGCGGCACAGCGGACGGAGCTTCGGCGGGATCTCATGGCGACATGGAGAGTACGGTTGTCGCAACCCAGTGCTGGGCACGCCACAATTGCAGCGATAAGTCCCCTCTTTGAGGAGTGGCTAGAGAGGCGCTACGGCGTCTTCACCTTCCGCCTGACGCAGGTCTTCAACGGACATCGCAGCTTTGGGAGGTTCCTGTGTCGGATAAGGCGGGAAGAAACGCCCGTGTGTCACCACTGTGTGGATCGCCCGGAGGACACGGTGGAGCATACGGTGGAGGTCTGCCCGGCTTGGGCAGAGCACCGCCGTGTCCTCGTGGAGGCGACCGGCAGCAGAGACCTCTCGCGTCCGGCCCTGGTTCAGGCCATGGTACGAAGCGAGAGGGCATGGGCAGCCGTCACCTCCTTCTGCGAAGCAGTAATGCTCGCGAAGGAGGAGGCGGGCCGATGCCTGCCGGGGTCGCGGGAAGGTACTAAAGGGTTACCGAGGCCCCTGGCAACACAGGCAACGGAAGGAATACGGGGGGTTTTAGTCAGTAAGAGTCTGACACACCCTCCCGCTCCGCCCAGAGCGGGAGAAATTATTTGATGATATAGACCAAAAAAAAAGCTGCTAGTTCTTTACCATTTGGGTATAACTATTTTATTTTTTCGCGTGGCACCCTTTTGGACTGCCACGCGACCCAGCAGGCATCAGCCCTAGTGGACCCCTACACTTGTGCAGACGACATCTCTTTGAGGCGCGCGGGGAATACAACGCGCCGTCGACCCGGGCCTGGTCCTTACCGGACGGCGAGCTACCTATTGCTCACCGTCCGCAAGCAATTTGGGTATACCTATACTAATAATATTGAAAAGAGAAAATATTAGATTCTTTTTTTGTTTGTTTGTTTGTTTGTTTGTTTGTTTGTTTGTTTGTATGTTTGTAATGTATAAACTCAAAAACTGCTAAACTGATTTAATAAATTCGTTCACCTATACAAAGCTACATTATCAGCGAGTAACATGGGTAGGTTGTGTATGGGTGGGTTGGGTACGAAAATTATAATATTTTATAACCCAAGGTATCAAAAATATGCATATAAAGTCATCGTTTGGCGTGCGCTGAAAACTATTGATAGTACACAAAATAATGTACTACACGTTTATAGTAGGTACTTAATCATCATTACCCACAAAAACAATGGTCTGCGATGTTTTAAGACGCTGACAACACCTAAACCGCGGTCACTGTCAGATTGCATAGAAAAGAAAGAGAAGCGCGATGACACAACGCTTCTAATTTATTGCAAAATATGAAGCAATTATCTATTTACAACTCGACACTCTATCTTCTCGAACACTTCGTCTTATTCATATCTTCAAATCTCTCCGAGAATCGGCCAGTATTGACATTCTAAAAATGGTGTACTTCACATTATGCCAATCGATTATTGGATACTGTATAACTGTATGGGTTGGAGCAGCCAAGACTTATCTTCTGAGAGCAGAAAGGTCTCAAAGGGCCGTACTTAAAGTTATGTTAAAGAAACCCTACAGTTACCCTACAACGCAACTTTACGCTGACTGCCAAATACTGACGGTTCGGCAGCTCTTTATTCTCCACTCTGTCCTGAGGGTACATGCCCGCTTACCTACATCTGACCCAAGAAAACTTACATACGAGGGTCATTCAATAAATACTTAGCCTACAAAAAGTAAACGAAAATTTTGGAAAAGTGGCAATTTATTTTTCAACAAAGTCTCCTTTTAGTTCGATACACTTAGCCCAGCGATGCTCCAACTTTTTTAACCCGTCCGAAAAATAGTTTTTGTCAAACTCTGCAAAATAGGCCTCCGTGGCGGCGATGACCTCCTCATTCGATCCATATCTATTCCCGGCGAGTGATTTTTTCAGATTAGGAAACAGAAAGAAGTCACAAGGGGCCAAATCTGGAGAATACGGTGGATGGGGCAACAATTCGTAGCGTAATTCGACCAATTTGGCCATGGCAACGGCAGACGTGTGAACCGGTGCGTTGTCGTGGTGAAACAGCACTTTTTTCTTCGCCAGATGGGGTCGTTTTTTCTTTAATTCGGCGTCGAATCGGCCCAATAAATCGGCATAGTAAAGCCCTGTAATTGTTTTACCCTTCTCGAGGTAATCGATGTAGATCACACCTTGTGAATCCCAGAAAACGGTGGCCATAACTTTTCCGGCCGATTTTACAGTTTTCGCCTTCTTTGGAGCACGTTCCCCGGTCTGGATCCATTGTTTTGATTGTTCCTTGGTCTCTGGTGTGTACCAGTGGATCCAGGTTTCATCGACGATCACAAAACGGCGCAAAAACTCCGCTGGATTCCGCTTAAACAGCGCCAAACACGTCTCCGATGTGGTCTTACGGTTGCGCTTGTTTTCTGGTGTGAGTAAACGCGGCACCCATCGCGCTGACAGCTTTCTCATGCCGAGTTCCTCGTGAAGAATATGATGCACTGTTCCTTCTGAAATGCCTACAGTCTCAGCTAGCTCCCGAACCTTCAATCGGCGATCTGCCAATACGAAATCATGGATTTTTTTAATGTTTTCCTCCGTAGCAGCTGTTTTCGGTGCACCTGGACGTGGTTCATCAAAAACCGACGTACGGCCACGTGCAAACTCGTTGAACCAATTGTTGACGGTGGCCATCGATGGAGAAGAGTCACCGTACACAGCATCCAAGCGCTCTTTGATTTCGATGCGCGTTTTCCCTTCCAAAAATAGGAATCGAATCACCGAACGATATTGCTCTTTTTCCATTTTTGTAAAACCGATCGACACGTTCGCTTCCATAAGTTGTCAAATTAAAACAAATGAAGGGATTGGAATGAAAATTTGAAAAAAGAATTAAAAAAGAATGTGCTACACTGTGGTAAAACTCTTTTGAAACTACAGCGCCCTCTGGCGATGAGGCTAGGTACTTATTGAATGCACCTCGTATGTTCCCCCAGGTGTACAGTACAAAACCTCATTTGCAAGACGTCAATACTTGTCTTTAAAAAAATACAGAAAGAACTAGACATAATAGACCTAATTAAATTTAATGACAAATCGAACATTTCTGACTGGCACATACAGCTGGACTATATTAAAATAGAGTCTTTACTATCATAAATCGCTTGACATAATACAACTTCAAAAAAAAAAAAAACAACACAAACACTCATATACACACACACACACACACACACACACATACATCGGTACACTCTCCCTCTCCATTTTCTCACACACTCACGCATACACACACCTCAACACTCACACATGTTTGACTAATGCTAATATTATTATGTATTTATAATTGTAAATCTTAACACTTTCACTTTGTGAACTTCATTTTTATTAAATAAAACTTTTTGCCCGATCACTGTCTCTTAAGATACAAGTCTCCTAGTTTAAGAGCATTAGCGTTCATTATTTTTTTGTAAGCATAGACTGTTTATTTTTGTAAACCTAAATCTTCTGTGCACTAGCTATATTGTTTTATGCTATTGTTTATCTACCACTTTTTTTTAATTTGAACTGTGTCTGTGTGTATTATTTGGACAAATAACCAATTTTATTATTATATCGTTTATTAAACTTTTTGCCTTATAAAATACATTTTTAAATATTTCTTAGAAAAATTATAAAAAAACATTTAAAAATATATAAAATAGTGGTCCGCCGGTATCGGGAGCAGGGGCCAAGCTACCGGTGGTTAGGGCTCCAGATACAGGAACCTCCTCACGATGCGAGCCGTATCGAGGAGTACTGCCTTGTGAATCAGGCCCTTGATCCAGCCGCCTAACGAGAGCCTCGAGAGATGATGGTTGAGGCTTTCGGCCATCAGGCTATTGGCCGTAACGACAATCGGCACAATGACAGCCGAGTTCACATACCACATGTCAACAACCTCGTGTGCTAAGTCGAGATATTTTATTTGTTTCTATTTTTCAGCTTTCACGAGGTTATCGTCATGTGGAATGGTAACATCGACTATCATTGCGCGGCGCGCTAATCTAACTATCACAACTATATCAGGCTTAGTGGCGACAATAGTACTGTCAGTAATGATAGACCAATCCCAGTACAACGTGACATAGTCATTTTCGAGAACTGGGTCGGACACGTACTTGTAATACGGTACCTCGAGAGTTCACAAGTTTATATTTCAAAGCAAGTTGCTGGTGAATAATCCTAGCCACTTGGTTATGTCTGTGCAAGTACTCGCCGTTAGCCAGCGTGCTTAGAGGATTCAGGGCTAAGCAGAACCAAAGTGGACTCAAACTGTCACCCTGACTAATTCCCCGTTTAATCCATACAGGCTCATCATTCCCCTGGAGGACACCGCGGATAGCGAAGGACTGTCCTCCATCGCCTCATACGAGATTCAAGGAAGGTGCGTAGAGTCGTATCTATTTTGTACAACTCCAGCACCCTCATGAGCCATGTATGTGGCACCGAGTCGTAGGCCTTCTTATAATCTATCCAGCAAGTTGACAGATCCTTGCGGGAACGACGAACCTATTGGCTAATGGCCATGTCGATGAGAAGTAGCTCCTTAGTGTCACGGGACCCGTTCCTACATCCATTTTGTGAGGCAGACATAATCGAATTACTGTCAATGTGTGTGTTAATTTTCGCTCTCAAAAAGGATGTAAGAAGTTTATAGACCGTCGACAAACACGTGATCGGTTTATAATTCTTGGGTTCCGAGGACCTGACTTATGGAGCAGGTGGGCAATGCCTGTTGTCGGAAACTGCGGTAGCGACCCAGACTCTAAGGATGACTGGAACGGAGATGCCAGGCTAGTGTGTGAACTAAAAAGATTTGATTTGATTTGACTAGTTAAGCCATTTCAGCCAAAAGTTGTGCAGTCCGTTCGGTCCCGGTGATTTCCAATTCGGTAACGGACGGACCGCTCTAGCTCAGTGGCGTGCCTAGGGTTTCAAAATAACGCAAGCCCAATAAAATTTTAACCGATTTCAAAAAAAGAAAGTTCAGTTTTCGACTGAGTATGTAGGTACCTACGTATCTACGTATGTATCATCGCAATTTTCTCATAAACTACTGGTTAGGTACAATAAATTCTCTATCGAGCATTTTAGTAAGGCTTTTGGGCTTATATGAAGGTACCGCCACTGCTCTAGCTATATCTGATGGCGTCATAATGACAACTTCCATTTCCGCTATAGTTTCACACACTCGCTCGACATCCCGCATTCAGTCAGCCTCAGCATGGCAGACAGGTACCGACCAGATGCTGCGCCAGAACGCGGTCGTGGTGGCATCATCCGGGCGGCACATGTCTGTCTCGTTTTGTTCAGGTCGCTCCCAAGCTATATACCCACCTCTCATCGCTCTGGAACATACGATTCTACGTGTATCGATCAACCCGCCGCTTATACCGCCGTATACGGCTCACCCATGCACAAACTTTCTGCTTCAGGAAGTCGATGCACTCTGTGACACGGGACATGTATTCTCGAGGGCTGATTCCAGTCCCCAAGAATTCCTCACGCACGTATAGGCATGGCGCGAGGAGGCGAAACTCCGGGGCGTAACTCCGCTGCCGCGAGAAATCGCGGCACAGCGGACGGAGCTCCGGCGGGATCTCATGGCGACATGGAGAGTACGGTTGTTGCAACCCAGTGCTGGGCACGCCACGATTGCGGCGATAAGTCCCCTCTTTGAGGAGTGGCTAGAGAGGCGCCATGGCGTCCTCACCTTCCGCCTGACGCAGGTCCTCACAGGACACGGCAGCTTCGGGAGGTTCCTGTGTCGGATAAGGCGGGAGGAAACGCTCGGGTGTCACCACTGTGTGGATCACCCGGAGGATGCGGTGGAGCATACGGTGGAGGTCTGCCCGGCTTGGGCAGAGCACCGCCGTGTCCTCGTGGAGGCGATCGGCGGCAGAGATCTCTCGCGTCCAGCCATGGTACGGAGCGAGAAGGCATGGGCAGCTGTCACCTCCTTCTGCGAAGCAGTAATGCTCGCGAAGGAGGAGGCGGGACGGTTAAGGGAAAGGCAAATTTCGCACCCTCCCGCCCCTAGCCGCTGCAGGAGACGCCCTGGGCGTCGGGAATCCCGGGCGGATTTCCGGCCACCGTAGGCACGGGCTTGCGGACGGTGAGCAATGGGTAGCTCACCGTCCAGTAAGGACCAGGCCCGGGTCGACGGCGCGTTGTATTCCACGCGCGCCTCAAAGAGATGTCGTCAGCACAAGCGTAGGGGTCCACTAGGGCCGATACCTGCCGGGGTCGCGGGAAGGTACCAAAGGGTTACCGAGGCCCCTGACAACACAGGCAACGGAAGGAATACGGGTGGGTTTTAGTCAGTAAGAGTCTAACACACCCTTCCGCTCCGCCCAGAGCGGGATAAGTTATTTGATGATTTCCCACCCAAAAAGAAAACAAAAATAAAAAAGTCCTCGAGAATGCTCAGCTTACAAAGCGCATCACACGTGGTCGTGTATTGCTCTCCCTGAAGCAGTATAGTTTACCGATGAGTACCCTGGCACCATCGGTATGACGCTCAATCCTGCACTGCCAGGCTGGTACGGCTGGTTTTGATCGAGTAGCTCCGTCAAAGTTTGGAAACTTGACCTTCGCTAAACGACATGCCGCAACAGCCGCGCAATACAGGATAGAGTGTGTACCAACGAGATCCTCGCTGCTCTCGAAAAAATCCTTAAGCTGCGAGTTCAAGGCACACTATTATTTATTATTATGTCGTTTATTAAACGTTTTGCTTTATAAAATACATTTTTAAATATTTCTTCGAAAAATTATATAAAAAAAAACATTTAAAAATGTATAAAATAGTGGTCCGCCGGTATCGGGAGCAGGGTCCTAGCTACCGGTGGTTAGGGCTCCAGGGACAGGAACCTCCTCACGATGCGATCCGTATCGAGGAGTACTGCCTTCTGAATCAGGCCCTTAATCTAGCCGCCTAACGAGAGCCTCGAGAGATGATGGTTGAGGCTTTCAGCCATCAGGCCATTGGCCGTAACGATAATCGGCACAATGACAGCGGAGTTCACATTTCACATGTCAACAACCTCGTGTGCTAAGTCGAGATATTTTATTTGTTTCTCTTTCTCAGCTTTCACGAGGTTATCGTCATGTGGAATGGTAACATCGACTATCATTGCGCGGCGCGCTAATCGATCTATCACCATTATATCAGGCTTATTGGCGACAATAGTCCTGTCAGTAATGATAGACCGATCCCAGTACAACGTGACATGGTCATTTTCGAGAACTGGGTCGGACACATACTTGTAATACGGTACCTCAGAGTTCACAAGTTTATATTTCAAAGCAAGTTGCTGGTGAATAATCTTAGCCACTTGGTTATGTCTGTGCAAGTACTTGCCGTTAGCCAGACGAGAACAACCAGAGATACGAGTAATATATGTGATAGACTCACCCGGACGGTGGCATGCCCGACACACGTCAACCGTCCCGTCCTTCATAATATGTCTCCGGTAGTTATTCGTCAAGATAACTTCGTTCATAATTGCACAGACAAAATCTTCAGTTTCCCCGAAACGGTCCCCAAAACGTAGCTAGGATACGGACGCTAAAAAATCTACATCGAGCTCATGAAGAGCCCGATAGAAGCGCCCGTGTAGCTCCTTGTTTTGCCATATCTCCTTGCGGTCATTCGTGGTAAGTACTACAGGTTTGTACCAGTTCTCTTTAGCCATGGAGAGTGGGGTAAGTCCCTTGTCCACTGCGACCACATCACGGTACATACCCACTTCGGCTTTCAAAAAATATTCCCTGAGACTGCATATCTCGCGGTTGTGGAGGGTCTTCGCATTTAAAAAGCCTCGACCCCCGCACTTCCGTGGGTGATGCATCCGGTTTGCGGTCGACGGTGTACGGACCCTCCTATCCAGGGCGTCGAGTTCGGTCTGATTCCATTTGAGTATGCCGAAAAAGTACATCAAAACCGGCATGACCCAACCGTTGAAGGCGCGCACCTTGTTTCCGCCTGAAAGAAGACTAATCAATACCTTCTTCAGGCGGCCAAAAAAGTGCTCCTTCAACGATTGCTTCATGTCAGTAACGTTGACGCCTAACGTTGAAGCCTAACGCTTCCGACATACCCAAATACTTATAGCTTTCGGGTGAGGAGAGGGATCTAAGGTGTATGGAATCCGAAAGTTAAATTCCCTCGGATTCCATTATCTCCCCTCGCTTCACGTCATGCATGACTGCACATTTGTCCACACCAAACTCCATTCTGATGGCGCTACTGAAAATTTCAGTTACCTTCAGTAGCTGCATCAGTCGCAATTTGTTGGGGGCAAAAATTTTCAAGTCATCCACGTAGAGGAGGTGAGATATGACCTGACCACCTCTCCTCAACCGATAGCCTAGACCTGAATCCTCCAGCAGTGTGCTTAGAGGATTCAAAGCTAAGCAGAACCAAAGCGGACTCAAACTATCGCCCTGAAATATGCCTCGCTCGATCCTTATCGGTTCGCTATTCCTCTGGATATTTCGACATCCTGTATAGCGAAGGACCGTCCTCCATTGCATACACGACATCAGGAACGTGCGCAGAGTTGCATCTACTTTATACAAATCCAGCACCCTCATGAGCCATGTATGTGGTACCGAGTCATAGCCCTTCTTATAATCCATCCAACATGTCGAAAGATCCTTTCGGGAACGACGAACCTGTTGGCTAATGGTCATATCAATGAGGAGTAACTCCTTAGTACCGCGGGAACCGTTCCTACATCCATTTTGAGAGGCAGACATGATGGAGTTGGTTTATTATTATTATTATTTACTCAAAATTGAGTTGAGTAATCGAAAATAAAAAACAACCAAGTTCTGCGTTAAAATAAGACATTCTTGTTATTAATTAAATACGTAACGTATATATAATCAGGTTAAGCTACGCTTGCCGCGGTTGGTCCGTGGATGGGTGACATCTTTATATACCAAGACCCCTCCATGCATCGAAAAGCACGTAAAGCCGGTGGTCCCAGCTGTCATTCGTGGATCTTTGACAGTCGTTACGGGTCGTCAGAAGCCCGAAAGTCTGACAACTAGTCTTACCAAGGGGTATCGTGTTACCCAGTAACTGGGTTGTGGAAGTCAGATAGACAGTTGCTCCATGTAAAATACTGGTATTCAGCTGCATCCGGTTAGACTGGAAGCCGACCCCAATGTAGTTGGGAAAAGGCTATATAGGCAGATGATGATATATAATGCATATTATACGCATATTTAATGCAGATATTTGGGATTAGAACCCAAGGTAAGAGGTTTCGCAGGAAGGTACTAATGGGTCACCGAGGCCCCCGCAACTCAGGCAACGGAAGGAATACGGGTGGGTTTCAGTCAGTAAGAGTCTGACACACCCTCCCGCTCCGCCCAGAGCGGGAGAAGTTATTTGATGATCGGCCACCCAAAAAAAAGCTAAGAGGTTAGATTAACGTTAGTTTGTATCGAGATTTTTTTTCAAAACGTGTTTTGGTAACAACCAAGTTCTGAGAAGTATGTTCAAAATTAACATATATATTTTTTCCGCTACCACAAACTATACAGTTTTGGCAATTTTTTTTCATAAGAGAAGCCTATTTTGCTCAATTGGGTCGTGTCAGCGCCTTAAGTTTGAATATTATAGATAAGTCTCAATAACCGTCTTTTGTTTAAATTAGTCAATCAAAACACGGGTAGAATCGAAAGATGATTACATAAATATTGTTATACTAATATCCAACTAAATAGTTTCATAAAACTCGAAACTCAAACTCAAAGCATTTATTTCAATTAAACCATTTACAGGCACTTTTGAATTGTCAAGGAATCGGTCGGTTAGCAATATGAAGCTAGTTGCCCATTACAAAGCGTAGTGGGTACCTGTGGAGAAGAACGGGCAAGGAACTCCATGGACACTCTTTTAAATTAAATTGTTATATAAAGATTAGTTTAAATAATGTTGAATTTATAACGAAATGTGAGGACGAAGTAAAAAAAAAACGCGTCTATAGTAGCAAAATAAACAAAAAAGAAACTATTTCAAAATAAAATAATTAAAAATAAGCCGAGGCAGCTAAGAGGTGACCATAATCAAGGTTGATTATGTATATTATTATGTAAGTTCCTCTTTAAATTATTCGAATTTAGAAGTTACGACGGTTATAAAAATGCTAAAAGTAAGAAAAATGCCGCAGTGTGAGTGAACAGCCCTACGCTTACCTACACGTTTTATTTTTTGTGGATTAACACATAGAATTTACTACTTTTAATCCCGGTAGTACGTTCCCGTGAGATACCATCACGCGGACGAAGCTGCGGGCAAAAGCTAGTTTTGCAATAAAATTAAGTTGAAAAGGCAACATTTAAGTAAAAAAGAAAAAAATCATTTCAGGATAATTGTGAAGTAAAGTATTATACGCTGCGGTAAATCGTCTCTCCCGCGAGTGAGTAAGTGATCCGTTTGCGTACTGACGTATTAAATCTAAGGCACAATAATCCTTTGTCGGTCCAATCTAAAAGCATGATCACTCGCCGAGTAACGAGTTGGTATGAATTACTTCACTCGCAGCTAAATTACTAAGCAAGCCGGGCTTTCATTCCACTTCCGTTAATGGAATTCGTTCACTTTTCAACAATTCACTGTCCAGCTTCTTTCTAAAGAGCTTTGGGGAACGTTTTGTTTCTGACACTTAATCAGGCCCCGCGATTGTAACGTTGATTATACTTAGGTCGATAACCCAAAGCTCCCCGGAGTCTGCCCAGAGACTATTCAGTCTTATCGATTTATTTATAAGGATAGATACATAGCTTTTTAGGACTCGGCG
Source organism: Atethmia centrago (assembly GCA_905333075.3). Taxonomy (NCBI): domain Eukaryota; kingdom Metazoa; phylum Arthropoda; class Insecta; order Lepidoptera; family Noctuidae; genus Atethmia; species Atethmia centrago. Next base: position 18,197,615 of record HG995374.1, on the reverse strand, counting down.
ATACGTATAAAGCACCACTGTGTTGTATAAAAGCTGAAGTCAAATAAATGCAAAAATAATGGGCAGGCTTTCCGAAGTCATGCATCAATTTAATGTCTACCTAAACGGTTCTGTAACAGTATCGTAAGATACTTTAGTGAGGGGAGGTCTACAGTGTGTTATTACGTAGAAACGTGCCCATTAAAAGTATTAAATGTAAGGTCAATACTCTGTAACAGGTAAATATATGTAAAGGGCGGAGCGGTGGTCTCCCAGAAACCTCCAAATGTTTTCGTTACATACGTTCACAATTTCATACACCGCTGATTCTCTTAATTAACCCGTTCAGCGTATTTTAAACGAGTTGGGATTCACACGCAAAACTGCCCTAATTTGGAACTTATGTCGTCTTGAACTAAAATCATTTACTTTATCCAGACTGCGGTCTTGTTTACATGAACAGATTTTATGCCATTCGAGCTTAAAGTTACAAACATTTCGATGTTCACAATTTGGAATGGAAGTTCAACAGAACGTTGATCGAGAATTAATTACATAGCATGGCATTGGCCGCTGCATCAAGTTATCAACCACTAAGAAAACGCTATTATCTCATACAGCTGAGTTATTGCGTGAAACAGGAACTTCCTCCAGGCAATGCACGTTTGATAAAATGTATCGAGAATGTCGCATGCCGGATACTTATGTGGTATTTTCTGTTATTTAGTCGCTTTACGTAAGTAATCTTGTCGATGAATCTGGGTTTGTCGTTCTGTAATACCAATTATGTTTAACAATAACCGTATTAGCGCCGCTTTTTTGGAGTAACTTAGTAAAGTAGGTTGTTATGAAATCTTAGAAACCTAACTAGGTTCTTTTATTCGCGTTTCTTCATATGAGTACGCCTGTAACGAGCCGCAGTGTCAGAAGTTGGCCGAGATATCCAAGTTTCTCACTGGACCGAACTGAAAAAGAGTTAAGTATAAGTTAGGAGTTGAATCTACGTGACTTTAAAAGAGCAGAAGTCGACTGTACTTTACATTAAGTTTCGGTTAACGCGAGTCTAATTAAGGAAGTTTTCGCGGAAGTTTGCTAATATTATAAATGAAGAGGAAAGGGGCCAAATTCACGCTCACCCCTGTCTGTAATGACATTTCTTCTTGCACTTTCAAGTTTTGTTTTGTGCAACTTCCTATCCTGTTTCACTAATTTGACAAACGGTAAACTTTTTTCAAGAACGCTTTCGTGAAAGGTTTTGAACGGAATGAAGTAGACACAGTTTGAATAGATTCTTAATAGAAGTTCCTTTCAGTACAAGAACTAAAGTTGCAATTAGCCATCTTTCACCGGGGAGCGGTGGTGGCACAGTGGTAACGGACTCGGGGCCACCACTGGGCCACCAATGCTCCTCGATCGAGTTGTAGATCTATTAATGGGTTCGAACCCAGGCAGGCGTTTTACTTTTTGTGTTGTGTAAGTAATTTCATCACCACTGCTCTCAAAACGCTGAAATAAAACATCGTGAGGAAACCGGCATATCCTAAAACCAAAAAATCGAAGATATGTGACATCTACCAACCCGCACTGGGCCCGCGTGTGGATTACGGCCCTCTCCCTCTCAAAGAACGGCAGCCTGTATCCCAGCAATGGGAACATTATTGGGTGATTATGTATTATGCAAGCCACCTTTTGACTTGAGTGAAGCAATCATGACGTAACGTGACTTTCAAGAGTTGTTACTAGTCAAGTATTTATTAGATCTAGCTTTTGCACGCAACCGCGTGGAGGGTAGAAATTATTCCAGGGGAACGTACTACTAAATAAAAAGAATCCTATGTCCTAACTTAGGTTATGGTCTACCCATGTGTCAAATTTCATCCAAATCCGATTAGCCGTTTTAGCGTGAAAGCGTCGGGTCGACGGCGCGTTGTATTCCACGCGCGCCTCAAAGAGATGTCGTCAGCACAAGTGTAGGGGTCCACTAGGGCCGATGCCTGCCGGGGTCACGGGAAGGTACTAAAGGGTCACCGAGGCCCCTGGCAACACAGGCAATAGGAAGGAATACGGGTGGGTTTTAGTAAGTAAGAGTCTGACACACCCTCCCGCTCCGCTCAGAGCGGGAGAAGTTATTTAATGATTTCCAACCCAAAAAAAAAAAGCGTGAAAACGTAACAAAGAAACAAACTCACATTCGCATTTATAATATTACGAGCTGCGCCCCGCCGTTTCATCCGCATAAGTTTCGATCTCGTGGGAATATCGGGAAAAAGTATCCTATGTCCTAATCCAGGTCATGGTCTACCCATCTGCCAAATAACATCCAAATCCGTTCAGCCGTTTTAGCGTAAAAGCGTAACAAACAAACTCACTTTCGCATTTATAATATAAGTAAGGATTTGATCAAGTAAAATGTATTTTAGAGTGTAATATAATGTAACTGACTTTGGAAAGGAGCGGCAGAAATTCGGACATTATATATAAACATTTATAAACAAATAAATAAACATTACCTTCTGCCCGCGACTTAATCCGCGTGTCTTGTTTTAAGGCGCTGACAAAACCCAATTGACCAAAATAGGCTTCTCTTAAGAAAAAAAAATGCCAAATCTGTATAGTTTGTGGTAGCAGAAAAAAAATATGTTAATTTTATACATATTTCCCAAAAATTGGTTGTTACCAAAACACGTTTTGAAAAAAAAAACTCGATACAAACTAACTTAAAACTAACGTTAAACAATGCAATATAAATACAATGCCCCGAGGGCCTTTTTTAGGCTTAACTTAGTTTTAATTTAATTTAGGTAATGTTAATAATCACCTTGTAATTTGGTTATGTAAATAAAAACGTTAAACTACCCTCTTACCTTGAGTTCTAATCCAAAATATCTGCATTAAATATCAACATACGTTACGTATTTAATTAGTAACCAGAACGTCTTATTTGAATGCAGAACTTGGTTGTTTTTTATTTTCGATTACTCAACTCAATTTAGAGTAAATAGATAATTACTTCATATTTTGCAATAAATTACAAGCGTTGTGTCATCGCGTTTCTCTTTCTTTTCTATGCAATCTGACAGTGACCGCGGTTTTGGTTTGGTGTTGTCAGCGTCTTTACATAAAATATCCTATGATACTGTAGCTTCTCATTCCTGAAATAATTTTAGGAATCGGATCTGAAGTTCCGAAGATTATCCCCTTTATACAAACACATAAATTTGACCTCTTTATAATATTTTATCTTGATCGCAATGGGTTTCATTTTGACAGTTCACCCACGTTCATTGAGTTGTTTACGTTGTTGAGCAGACGATTTTTTCCTACCTATGAAGCAATGTATTAGCAATATCCTTCAAAAGCCTTGGATTGTGATTGAAGTGTGTTACGGAATTAGGGTGCAGGTATTTCATATGAAAGTCTATGAAAACAACCTGATTGACAAAATTTTCAGTTCCACGAAACTGAATGGAGATATTCTAACGAAAACTTCCACAAACGTCAGGTTTAGTCAAAAGGCCTACATTCCGCACTCACTAAGAGGAAGGCATACTGTACCGAAATGAACTGGCGCGTGCCTTTGTGCAGCCTGCGTTTGTCCGTTTTTCATGAGAATTCACTTTTATTTCTACATGCTGTTATTGGTTTCCAGTATCCACTCCGTTGGAGTGAGTATATTATGCTATATACGTATGAATTGAAATAAAGATGATGGAGTGAAAGATGTTATGGCTAGAAAGGGAGTGAATACCGAGATGACGACTAATAGAGAAGTATTGAAGAAAGAGTCATGTTGCGCCGACCACAAATGAATTGGGATAAGGGCAGGAGAATGATGATGATGACGTATGGATTAACAAAAGAAATTGTTTGTCTGTAAAGTCGGTTTACGGACGATAATTTTACGTGATAACGAGAGAGAGATGCGTCTCAAGCCGAACGCTTAGGCCGATCGTGCTTCTCTATCGCTAGTTCCGCGTTCTCGCTTGCACGCTCGGCGCAGGTGGAACGTGACACTTTTTCGTACATGCAGCCGGCGTTCATCAATTTATAACACATTATCACGTCAAAATGACTGCTTCCTGTTTTACAATGGTTTTCTTAATAATAAACGAAAGGTACGGTTTTATAAAAAAACGGTGGGTGCCACATAGCGGTTGTAGTGACGGCGTTTTTTTTTTTGGTTGGGAAATCATCAAATAAGTTCTCCCGCTCTGGGTGGAGCGGGAGGGTGTGTCAGACTCTTACTGACTAAAACCCACCCGTATTCCTTCCGTTGCCTGTGTAGCCAGGGGCCTTTAGTACCTTCCCGCGACTCCGGCAGGCATCGGCCTTAGTGGACCCCTACACTTGTGCTGACGACATCTCTTTGAGGCGCGCGTGGAATACAACGCGCCGTCGACTCGGGTCTGGTCCTTACCGGACGATGAGCTAACCATTGCTCACCGTCCGCAAGCCCGCGCCTACGGTGGCCGGAAATCCGCCCGGGTGTAGTGACGGCTGCCATGAATATTATGGCCGCGGGGTTTGACTTTACAGTGTCAAACAACGCTCTGTAGGAAAACATACCTAATTACTTTCATAAATAACGTTTCAGTGACGTCATTCGCCAGTAAATTGCAGACGTTATATGGCGGCCACCGCTCTTCTACGGATTATGTTATAATTATGGTTACAGGCCAACAAAAATTTCTTCAACATTTTCTTTTTCTTTTGTTCTGAAAAAATCTTCAGCTCATTGCTTTATCAGAATGGCAACATACAGTTCGCTCATAGGCATGTGTGGTTGTTGGGGTAAGATACTCGTATGTAGATCATGCCTTGACGATTAATTCAAGGTTAGTGATGATATTCGACATTTCTTTTTTTGTCTTGCCAAAGGAGAAAAAAAATACCGGCCAAGTGCGTATCGGACCCCGCACATTGGAGGGTTCCGTAGTTGGGATTACTTAGGATGAATTTATCCCAAAAACAACGTGGAAAAACATGTTCTCCCATACATCGATATACGTCACGGTCAATTCGCCCACTGCAAATTTAAGTTGGTCGACTATTACTCGTTAACTTGTAAAGAATACTTAGCTGTGATAGTTATCCTTTTAATTTCATTATATGTACTACTGCCATGATTTTTTTTCACAATTTCTTAAATAACTATTTAACTGTCAGGGGGGTTAGTGTCAAGTGTCCCCCACACTTACCACTAACAAAAATAGCACTTTAAAGCTTCGTATATTATTACGCAATCGAAAAATTGTGTACACAAACCTACAATATTTTTGGCCTATCCAACGATACCCCACACCATGGGGTAGACGAGAAAACGAAATATCATCCCCACATTACATGCAAGGGAGGTACCCCAAAACAAATATTATTTCAAGGTTTTATTTTAGCATTTTGTCGGCGTGATTAATATGTATGCCTATGCTAAATAACAGCTTTCTAGTACTAAGCGTCTCTGAGTGACAGCGGGGACACACAAACAGACAGACACAATAGACAGACAGACAGACAGACAGACGGACATGGCGAAACTATAAAGGTTCCTTGTATACTACGGAACTCTAAAAAGGTGAATAAAGTTCTATACACAAATTTACTGTTTACGTGCTAATGTCATATCAAAACATTTTCATTATAACATAATATAACATCACGCTTTGTTTCCACGAAGGTTAGGCCAGAGGTGTACACTCCACATAGAGGGGGGACGAGCCTATTGCCTTCAACCGGGAACAAATCCAGACTCCGGCCCGTTACTGAGAAATTCCAGATAGAAAAACCCAATAATACTTTCTCTGACCTGGGGATCGAACCCAAGACCTCATGCTCTGCAGTAGACGAGGCATTGTCATTATGTCTGTCTGACAATTCATTATGTCTGCCTTAATGTCCACTTTACATTTATTATTCTTTTAAATATGACTCGTTATTCCCAATAAAACTTTAGCCTCAGTTATTATTTTTTTAAGACAAATTAAATTTTCCTTTTCCTAAGACTTGTCACAAACAGATAAGAAGTACTGAAGTGTCTATTTAGTTAGCTCAAGTTTTTTCCTAGGACAGCTCCAAAGTGCCCTTTAGATAAGTTTTGTTCGTAACGAGCTTAAAATACTGGTTTTGATGAAGTGACTTTTGATTTAATGTACCTTTAATACTGATGGTGTTTGCGTCGCCACCCGCACTTACTTGTGGCTTTTATAGTTCACTTAGGCTGGCTTTCAGATTAATTATAGGGTTGGTACTATAGTTTAAAAAAAATTATATTGTAATTTTTGGATATTCTTCCTGTCTGACTGCTTCGTTGGTCTTGTGTGGGTCGCAAGCGCTACTGCTGAGCATGTTGTCCTGGGTTTGATTCCCAGGTCAGGTTATATTGGTTTTTCTATGTGAAATTTCTCAGTAGCAGCCCAGAGTCTGGGGTTGTGGCCGGTTGATGACAATAGGCTCGCCCTTTATTACATGGGACTTAAACATAACAATTCAACTGCAAAGAAAGAAATCGCAACCTAAAGTTGCGATTTCTCAACACAGTGGAAACAATATAACGGTTTTCTCGGGCACTACCCAGGTGTACGGGTCTGCCATTACCAGGTCTCCTCAAATGGTTTCCAGTCTCTTCGTACCTTCGCTTCACCTTCTGGACCGTTCGTAACGTCACACTCACCATTCTTGCAGTACGACGCATACTGATGCCTAGTTCTAGAAAAGTCATGAGTCATGACCCTAGCAGATTCTTCAGGTGAAAGAGGCATGATAAATAAGTTTATGTGCTGTTGTTTGACTTAGCTTTTGAAACAATACTCATCGATCAAGAAAAAAATTGAAAACATAAATGGAAACAAAAAATGAATGGTAAAATTGTAATTCGAAAAGGATTATTTTTGATTTTAAATTTTTTTTCAGCCCTTTCTTAAAAGAAGGTTAACGACTATGAAGTTTTTATGTACAAAATTAAACTATTTTTCGAATCCTTTTTGTTTCGAAAGTATATCTTGTGTACTTAAAAAGTTATTGCAATTTTAAAAGTGTGATACTTAGTTTTGCAGGCCAGTGTATACGAGTAATATGCAGGTATAGTAGAAATACGAGTAGATAAACAGGGTGGATTGTTGAGTCGGGGCAGTAAGGGTATAACCTTAACCGTTGTAGCTACGGGAAAACGGTCTTAGAAGACCATCCTTAACTTTTTGAGACATTTAGATCTGCATTCACAGATTTTGAAAAAAAAAAATACAGTCAGCAAGATAATGGGCAGTTTTCACAAAAAAATAATCAATCGATCCTGGTCTTTACAAGGATCAAAAAATTATATAAAAAAAGCTGAGGTTTAAGTACTAGAAAAGTCAGAAATCGCTTGAAACTATATTATTCTTATAACACCTATACCTACCCGCTCCTATTTCACACGGATGCAGTGGCGTCATGTCAGAACACAGTGATTTTTGGGCTATATCTAAGTTCACATAAACGTTCTGAAAAAACACTTTCAACTCAGACCAAAGAAAAACCAAGACATAGCGCTGTCAACAGCGACATGAGGCTGGTTTCGTAAACATGTGGGAGTGTTCAGGTGAGGTGTAGTTTGGTTGTTAATGTGTGCGTGTGAGCGTGTTTGCACAGAATGAGGTGTAGTTTTGGCATGCTTCACTGTATTGATAGCAGCGCTATCATTTATCATTTAAGCAGTCACACAGACAGACACGAAAAGGGACTTTACTTTATACTATGTACCTGTAGATAATGTTATAGAGATAGGTAAATAAAGCCTACGAAAATACACGTAGCAGGACTCTGGAGACTTGTTATGTTAATACGAATCGATTAAAATACTTTTTACTTTACTTAAGCACGCAGTAAAAGTTCTAACAACGTCATAAAATATTTGTAAAGCTTTTAAAGTCAAAGTTTTGTAGAATAGGGATCTTTCATAATAGTTTTAACGTATATTAATGTAATTTTAAATGTTTTAAATTGAAAGTTTATTTCTTAGACTTGCCTGAATAAGGGCTAATTTTATGTTCGTTATCGATTTTATTTTTAGCACTTACGACTGGAAGCTGGTACAAAGTTGACGGAAAAAGCTTAGATGTAGTAGGAGTAACATTACAACACACTGAAAGCGCAGCTTCAGTAAAATTTATAGTTTACTGTAAAGTTGTACCGATTTACTCTAAATTCCGTTCAGTATAGCTGTACTACATTTTATGCGACACTTACGCGCCACGTAACCTCCCGGAGTTTACAAAAATCTTAAAGGAAGGGATAAAGTTGCATAGTATACATTTTCCTACATTTTACAAAACAGTCGATAAAAACAGATCATTCAAATATTTAAAAAAATCTTCAGTTGCGCGTAAGGACATTTAACTCTGAAAAGAAAAGAATTCCAAAGGAAAAACATCAATGAACATAAAAAAATACCGGCCAAGTGCATGTCAGGCCACGCACAATGACAGGTTCAGTAGTTGGGATAAATTTATCCCAAGAACAAACTTAACATTGTAGTTGAAAAACATGTTCTCCCATACATTCCAACTACAAATGTAAGTTTGTACGCAAAATATTGAGGGCTTTATCGTGTTATTTTAAGACCATAGACTTTTTATAGGTTTTCCTGTAATCTATAAGTATAGAACTATTTTCTGTATTTTTTTTCAAAATTATAGGCTCAGTGTTTCCGAGATAAGGTAAATTATCATCTATTTTACTAAAAAACTTTAAAACGATATAATTTATTTTTTAATTAAAATAAATATGGGACTCTCACAGTAAGCCCTTTCATTTGATATGTAACATGTATGTATATGCAAAACTTTTTTTATGGTTCTTGTTTGTCTCCCAAAAGTGACCCCCATATTCAAAATTCGTTTATTTATGTTATGCGTCTGTGTTTGGGTCACAGAAATTCATATGTGTACCAAATTTCAACTTAATCGGTCGATTAGATTCGGAGCAAATTGGACGTGATAGACGGAAAGACAGACAGACAGACACACGAGTGATCCTATAAGGGTTCCGTGTTTTCATTCGGACGGAGCGAACCCTAAAATGAACGCTTACTTACTCATCTAAAAAAGCTCGAAGAAAAGAATTTTTCAAATTAAAATTCTCAAAACACTCCACATAAAAGTACAAGCAAGCAATGTAGCTTCATTCATTGTGGCATTTTTATTACGTAATAAGACGGAATTCAAATGGATAATCTCAAGCCGTAAACGAGCTGAAGAACATGAGCGGCATGTTTAATATGACTTTTCCATACAAATAAAAATGGCGAATGGTATGTAGGGACCATCGTAAAGGATGATTGTAACTGCGAATTAAGTTTGCGCACAGAATTATCAAATCACTCCCTCGGTTTCGAATAGCTGGTAAAATAACAGGATTAGATTAGCAATTAACTGGAAACACATGCTACAATTCGTTATTCAGTCCATATTTTACAGTCTGTTCTAAAAAGATATGAACCGATGTACGTGCTTAACATTAAAAATAGAACAGAAGGATTCTTCGAATTAATGTGAAATTTTCTACTTTCAATAAAACGATTTCCTCCCACTGGCGCTGAAAACGTGATTTAACATAAAATTTTGTTTGCTTTCGCTTAAACAAATGTTTCCACTCTCCCCTCACTAGCTCAACGAGTTGTGAAGTTGAAACTGTCTATTAAAATACGTATTGAACACTCAGACGACTTCTTTGGGAAGATAGTGTTTTTCTGTCAAGTGTGTGCTTCGTCTTTCTGGGGTTTCGTCAACATCATCTATCTTACGTCAATTTAAATTTTTTTTATTTCTTCGTATCCAGTTTTGTTATGAGAACAATTCATCGTTCTTGCGCGTTTTGCTGGGTACTTGTATTTTATAGAAGCGAACTCGGTGACACATCGCTGGCTCTTCGCCACAACTCTATTGTCGTGTCTACTCACGCCGTCACACCACCCTCAATCAGTTTTTACGACTTTTAGTGACCTGATAAGCGTCTTTTATGTCTTCTGTTCAATTTCAAGTTCGTAAAGCCTTTTAAGAGTTCGTAGTCCAATCAATCATTGGATCCAAGAGTAGAGAAAAGAATACCTACTACTTCTGAAATATTCTGAAGCTTGTAAAGTTAGCTAGTTCAGCGCAGTGGTCAATAAATAGTAGTCACGGCCTAAGAGATTTATTTCAGTCCGTTTCTAACACTTTAAGTTCGAAAACTAGGCTTGGTTCTTACCAAGAACGGATGGGATAGCATTTCATCTAAAGCTAAAAGATAGTTGTTGTACCTCCATATGCTCCCGGTATCATTCCGGTAGAGTAAGCTTACTAAAAATAAAGTGCTTCTGTATGTAAAACGGTGCGCGGCGTCACATCGAAGGCTCTGCATTTCGAATACCTATCATTCTGGATCAGAGGCTTACTTCATAACTGTAGCGTTGTGTTCCAGGAAACATTCACAATTACTTTTATAACCAGTGGATTGTGTATTCTATATTTATTATCGTGGTAATTACTGTTTAATTATACATGCATTCACTTAATACGTATAGTTTAGAGGGTCAGTTCAGTGGTGTGGCTTGGTTCAGTAGATATGCTTGTCTAAAAGTGTATAATTTATTATAGTCTCCAAGCATTGACCCGTGTGTTCTGCTGTCAATACTTTATAATTCATGAGTTGCGTGGAACTTGGTGCTCTGAGTTTGGACACGTCGCAAGTCTAGGTACAGTTCGAGCAACTTGTGTAGTTGTGTGCGCAACATGGTCTTTGTTCTCTACAGAATCTTGTAAGCGTTTGGACGTAAACTGTTTATCAGTAAGAATAATGAGGTATACTGAATGCTGCAATGGTAGTAAAATGTTATGCTTCCGGCTTTCTCTTTGGGGAAATTCGAAGGCAATTTTTGTGTAGATCTTTCTTTTCGCTTCGTGTTCCAGTTTATATTTTTCGGTTAGTTATCATCGACTAGGGCGGTGGAATATTTTCAGATTTTAGCTTCAATATACTTTTTAAGGAACAAAGTTATACCAAATACCTGAAAAACATGAGAGAATAAAACTTAATTTCACGTTCCGACAATTTAACAGCTAAAGTTTAATCATCAGAGAATTATATTATTTGGTATCTACCTGAACAAAAGGCGCTTTGTTTCATATAATGTTTTTCTTCTCTTATTCTCTCTGGGAAAAAGTTTCATCATAAGATGTCCTTATTATTTATTTTTCTTTATCATTTATCTCACGCCTCATGTCAGTCGGAGACAAGGCAAAAACCCTTCCAAATAACACGGACGCCTAGACGAATTGTATTAGCAATAACAAATAAAAGACAGCGCAGTAACCCTGGCATAATGTAATGTAGGAGGAAATCACAACTAAAGCAACAGACAAAGGCTAAAGTAGGGTAAATAAAGTTCCTAAAATAGACCATGAACCAGCTAAATTTATCTTACATCAAATATGAAAAGTGGTTTGACGATAAAACTTTTGTCCGCTTTAACAACATTGGAGTTCAGAGTTTCCAACAGTGGTGATTGTGGAGCAGATATTAAGCCACTTTTGCTTGCTGTTTTACCTGCATTTATTTGGGTCCGTGAACTCATTGTATTGTACTTAGTGGTAATTTTAATTAGGTCATTCTGGTTTTACTTTGGATATTACGTCGTGATTTTTAAAAATATGTTGCCTAAATAAGGACATTGTATACGTGTTATAACAATAAACGTTTTCTCAGCCTGTAATAATGCAGCACTATAAAGAAATAATAGCACCGTGGGTCTAGTAACGTGAAAGGGTAACCTTTAGTGGGCCGAGCGGAGTATTATACTGAGGTTAACAATAGGTTAGCATAGAACCTTAATGTTTCATACATGGATTAATGAATGGGAAGCCTGAAGGCACAAAGAAGCGTAATGAGTCGGTTCTCGCACGGCTCACGAGGGTAAGGAGACATTGAGTTGAAACTATAACTAGTGGATGAATTATCCCCACGTCACACCTCCCGCGTTTTCTCTTCAGCCCTCTCGTCTCGTGCTATGCAATGACTTGCGATGTTGTTGTTCGACTTGCTAATGAGTTCTCGATTTAGCTCGAGGCATTTGCAAGTACCTACCACGTATTTTCCTTCTCATTACTTATGGTGTCTTTTGACGTTTACTGTCGAAACTTCGATGTGTTTCGGTGGAGACATTCTTATTCTTACTTTACGCCTAAGTTATAGATTTTCCTTATTATATTTAAAATCTCGACAGTTAATTAAATTATCATTACGTATTTATTACGTAGGTTTTTAACGCGATTTCTAATGCTGTCTTAGTGTTGTCTGTAATCATTTCTTAAATAAACGTGTTTTTTAGTTTGTTTTTGCCTCAACTGACAAAAACTCTATCACTAGATACTTCTAGCTTGCATTGCATTTGATTAAAAGCATAAAAAGTACGATCAATCAAAATACAACGCGTGCAAACCGAATATTCTCGGAAGGTCATCTAATTTTAGAGACAATACCACTGCGACAAACAAAACACTGTCAACTCAATTATCGGCAAGATTAACTTCTCTGAGTCAGTCTTTGTATCAGAGAACACGATATGATTGCATACCCACAAACGCTATTCCTCCGATAATCTCGTGATTATGGACAGTACAGTTTTATTGTGTCGGGATATAAGGCTTCCATATCGTCACCCTGGGACGACATCGAAGAATTTTGCTACAAAGCGTTAGGGTTGGCAACGGCATCCTCATAGAATAATATTAGCAATAAAGTACATTTTCCTTCACCGATGCCGAGTTGGCTTACACCCTCAAGCATATTGAGTTTGTTTTTGTGTGTGTGCAAAGTTTTTGTTAATATCTTGCCGCATAACGAGGCCGCATAATTATTAAGTTTTAGTCGTGCCTGTCGATCATTTAGTGTTATTCTAACGGCAGTTCATGTTTTGTTGGTTTAAACCAGAATATAAAATAGCTAACTGAATATTAATGGTTACTAAGTAAAATAATTATGTTTTGGGAAATAAAATATGATAATGAGATTTAAAATACAAGTCGCCTACAGCGAGGCCCTGTTCCAGAGCTTTTTTGACATCTCAAGAGACTGCTCGTGTTAAAAGATTTATGTTAATGAGATTTAAAATACAAGTCGCCTACAGCATGGCCCTGTTTCAGAGCTTATTTAACATCTCAAGGGACTGATCGTGTTAAAAGATGTATATTAATGAGATTTAAAATACAAGTCACCTACAGCGCGGCCCTGTTTCAGAGCTTTTTTAAGATCTCAAAGGACTGCTCGTACTAAAAGATGTATGTTAATGAGATTTAAAATACAAGTCGCCTACAGCGCGGCCCTGTTTCAGAGCTTTTTTAAGATCTTAAGGGACTGCTCGTATTAAAAGATGTATGTTAATGAGATTAAATACAAGTCGCCTACAGCCCGGCCCTGTTTCAGAGCTTTTTTTAAGATCTCAAGGGACTGCGATTGAAAATATAAGTCGCCTACAGCGAGGCTCTGTGTGTTAAAAGATGTGGGATAATGTACCGCTAAACATTTTATTTTTAAAGTCAACCTCAATTGAGTTCTCTACAAAGCTCTATTGTGTAACAACCTCCTACCGAAATATCTCAGAACACAAAGATAGCCGAAGGCATTTAAAAGCTGTTTTGATCAAACATTGGAATAATTTAGGATTGTTTATGTTTCCGCTCTGTGGAGCCCTAGCGAGGTTTCTACAATCACACGTAGGTAACCAACATTGAACCAAAGTTGGACACAGCTCGCCAGCACGCTCCAGCAGGAAATACGTTCATTGTATTTTATGTTACGGTATACGGTAGTTTGCCAAACTAACAAGTGTACAGGGAGATTATGAGCCTCATTTATTGTTTAATAGCTTTTTCCTACCTCGTTTGCGTTGGAAAAAAGTTAGAAGGAAAATACAATGCTCTTGGGTAGGTAACTTAGAAATCGTTTTCCATTTCCGTTTTTGCGTCTGATGGGACCGTTTGCCAATGCAAGTGTTTATCGAGCTACGTTTTGCAAATGACAAGATGTTATTATGGAACACTGATATCGAGACAGGACGTGGACGTTTACGTTGATACTTTGTTTTGAAAAGTGATTTTTAAAGTTGGGTTTTTTACGTTGAATCATCATTTGTTCCGATTATACATAGTAGTATTAGGGGCTCCATGCTTACAGTCGATTAAGAAGTTTTACAACAGACTGCCCGGCAACGCAACACAATATTTTTTTTGGCATTACTAAAAACCACGAACTTATAATGTGTACATTGTACGCTTAAATAGGTATATGTTAACCGTGGTCTCCACGACAACATTGCACTCTGGAAGTAAAATTAGTTGGTAATTTGTTTGTGCTCATATATTGTAATTTTCAGACAAAGCTATAGATAGTCATTCAGTTATTTGCGACGAACGTGACAAACTACAGAAACATTCTGTTCAAATTATGTACAAACGTTCTTTAAAAGTCTGGTCAACGCATAGGCTACATATTATTTGCGATGGAGGACTAGCAATTTTGAATTATGTTCGTATTCTTCAATAGTTTACCGCGAGATTGTGATTAGATGAGTTAAAAATTATATAATATTCCAGATAAATACGGATTTAATATCATCACGCTATACCAACAAGGTACTAAGCAATTCATGTAAGTGTGTGCTAAGTAATCATGACATGTATAAGAACGGCTATTTTGGTCAAATTGCCAACGAAGTAAACAACATTAATCGGTTTTAGAGATTTTCTCTTTTTATGATTGCTTAAAAAAATGTTTAATACTGACTTTTAAATAATCATCATCATCATTCCAGGCGAAAGACGTCCAATGCTGGACATAGGCCTTCCCCAATAGGGGAAGCCATGTCTCTTTACATCCGGCACCACACGGATACTTTAAATAATAAAAATATGTAATTTAACATCTTTTGCATACCTATTTTCTACATTTTCTCTAGAAAGTCTATTACTTTCTAGATAATATTACAAACAAAAATGTATTACGAAACTGATAAGACCACAAATTGTTATAATGTGTGTCGGAGTCTTTTTCTTCTTTTTTTTGTCAAGGATAATAACTAGTATCACTGACATCTTGAAGAGTAAAGCTGCGGTTTTCTAGAAGAGCGTTGACCGTCACATAACGGCCGCAGTGATGGCCGTCAATATTGTGGTGTCTTACTACTTCAACGCGAACGAAGTCACGGGCAGAATGCAGCTAGTAATGAATAATTATTGGTTTTAATACTGCTAATACTTAGATAGTTACGCAATTACCAATATACATTACTGTACCTAACACGACTGAGAGTGATACCATGATTAAAATTAAAATATATAAGAACACCGAGTCCATCCGCAGCTTAGTGATTTTTAACAGTGGCCGAAATTCAGGCGTCCATTTATTACTATCAGTTTCGTGGCGCCCGGCGCAGAGGGCGCTACATTACGGCACTCCTGTGGTTTCCTAACTACCATCTCTAAGAATCACGTGATTTACACCGCTGGAACTTTCGCTGCTCACCACTAAAACGGTTATATTAAGATTTGTTGAACTCACAACTTCACGTGTTTTCGAAGTCGTGACGGTGCGTGTTCGTTAATTAATATAAAACTCCCTCGTACTGTTTACTCGATGTTCAAACATGACGAAAAGTTACAAAGTTAGATACCTACTCTCTTTTGAGAAATAATAAATGAGAACTCAGTAAGCTTTAGATTCTTTGATAATTAAATTATTTAAATGACTTTACCCTCTCAAAGTGCACGCTACTAAATTATTTGTTAGAGTTAAGTCCGCTGAAGCCTTTCTGGCCTTCAGTGACGCCTTCAAGAGACGTTTAGTAATTAGGACGATACGGTTTTCTACTGTTGGAGCTGAATAGGGCGGCAAGCTCAAAGTAAACGATAGTTGGACATTTTTTGTCGGGAAAACTTAAAAATGTTCCTACTTTGTAAAATGAATTTTATTTGTTTGTTAATGTTGTTGGAATAATAATTTCGGGGAAAACAGTCCGGGCGTTGCGTTATTAGCTTCAGAGAAAATGCGCCAGTACTGGCCTGGAAAATATTATAAAAGAGCGTGTTATTAAAAATATAAAATAATATTTTCTTGTTGACCGGGTGCAAGGGAAAAATACAGCCGTACCAAAACTGCCGAGGTGGGATGTATATGAGGCTGGTGAAAGGGTAACATGACGACAGTACAGTGTTTGTTAAACATGAACAAAATTGGGAACGCACAACAATGTCATCATCATCACTGTGCCTTTTCACTTACTTTATTAATGTTTTTCTCTTTTTCCCGATATGAACAGGATACATGACAGGTATGAATTCAGTGGTAACTGAATTCATACCTTGACTATAATTGATAATAGTTTACATAAAGGAAGTACCAGATGACGACATTAATGCACCATAATGCACCTTTTTTTTTGGGTTCCCGAAGTCATCAAATAACTTCTCCCGCTCTGGGCGGAGGGGGAGGGTGTGTCAGACTCTTACTAACTAAAACCCACCCGTATTCCTTCAGTTGCCTGTGTTGCCAGGGGCCTCGGTAACCCTTTGGTACCTTCCCGCGACCCCGCCTTGCAAGTAGCATCTTAGAAATCTCCTTAAATCCCCTCCCACTCTACAAACTTCTACTCCTACTTCTTCTCTGTGCACGCGGTTCGGTTGTGGAATTCACTTCCGCCTGACATTAGGGACTGCCAAACTGTTGCTGTTTTTAAAAGTGAAAGAACACTATCTTTCCACTTTGCCATAGTTGCATATTGGTGCCGATTCCCTTGTTCACAAACTAAACTAAATTTAAATTCAGTGCATTTGAAAAATTCAAAATTTGACAGGACTAAACTAAAATTTATCTTCTGTCCTTTTCTTAATGAAATCGAAAGAAAAAGATGCACTGAACTTAAATTTAGTTTAGTTTGTGAACAAGGGAATCGGCACCATTGTGTATTTATTATTTTATACTATTAATTATATATAAGTATTTTAGTGATATTTATTTTAGAAGTATGTATTTATGTAAGTATATTCTCTTATTATATATTTAAATAGTGAATAGTTTCTTTTTATTTTTATGTATTTTGTTTTCTCTTCTACTCTTACACACGGTGTCTACATCTCATTGTCTAGTGTCCTATCGCAGGTATGCTAAAAGACATTTCTTTAGAAATAAGCATCACCTTTGTACATATTTTTCTGTTTCTTTCTTCTTGTCTTTTTATATGTGTGTACATAAACTGTTAAATAAATAAATAAATCAACCTCATCATTATTTCAGCCCGGAATCACGCACTGCTAGGAATCCGCCTCCCTCTTCTTCTGCCAACCAACCAACCCAACTACTTATTGTTGATAATATAATAAATAAGAGGATAATAAATACCGCGTTATAAAAGCGGATGTACCTAAGAAGTTTTCGTTTATCTAATGAAAGATTCCACAGCGGAATTGTTAAAAAGAGTGAAAGTCAAATCATTTATTTTAATTAGACCATTCACAGATAATTTTGAAATGTCAAGCAGTCTGTCAGCCAGTCGGACAGTTAGTTGCTTGTTTCCAAATATAGATTTCTATAAAAAGGAACTCTATGGTCACATTTTCTTTAAATCATAACATTATTGTTAGCAACCTAAATAGATTAAGCAAAACTTGTGTAAACTAAGCATTACTTAAGGGCTTTACATTAGCTCCAAAGATTGTTATACACATGGCAGAATAGTTTCGAGGCTTTTCCTGTTTGAGTTTGATTATTAGAACGTCATTGGAGACGCTGGGAAAGAATACTTACGTGTTTTCAATGTATGTATTTTGATAATGTTCATGTAATCTATACATATAATAAAATCGTAGCGAAGTCACAACTAAGTATTGAATGTTTTTGAATGTTTTTGAAAAAAAGTAATTGCTATGAGGTCTGGAACGATTCTAATGTCAAATATATCGTTTTTAGAACTTTTGTCTGTTTGTCTAAATGTATGTTCCAGTATCACGCAAATTGCGGCCAGCCCGCCGGTTGAGCGCGGCCCAAAGGGTCATGGCCATCCAGATGGTCCGGGGATACCGCACGGTCTCCTGTGAGGTAGCGAGCCTCCTTGCCGGATTGCCGCCATGGGATCTGGAGGCAAAAGTCCTCGCGCACGTATGGCAGTGGCGCGAAGAGGCGAAACGCCGGGGCCTAACTCCGCTGCCGCGAGAATACGCGGCACAGCGGACGGAGCTCCGACGGGATCTCATGGCGACATGGAGAGTACGGTTGTCGCAAGCCAGTGCTGGGCACGCCACGATTGCGGCGATAAGTCCCCTCTTTGAGGAGTGGCTAGAGAGGCGCCACGGCGTCCTCACCTTCCGCCTGACGCAGGTCCTCACTGGACATGGCAGCTTCAGGGGGTTCCTGTGTCGGATAAAGCGGGAGGTAACGCCCGGGTGTCACCACTGTTTGGATCGCCCGGAGGACACGGTGGAGCATACAGTGGAGGTCTGCCCGGCTTGGGCAGAGCACCGCCATGTCCTCGTGGAGGCGATCAGTGGCAGAGATCTCTCGCGTCCGGCCCTGGTTCAGACCATGGTACGGAGCGAGAGGGCATGGGTAGCCGTCGCCTCTTTCTGCGAAGCAGTAATGCTCGCGAAGGAGGAGGCGGGACGGTTGAGGGAAAGGCAAATTTCGCGCCCTCTCGCCCCTAGCCGCCGCAGGAGACGACCTGGGCGTCGGGAATCCCGGGCGGATTTCCGCCCACCATAGGCGCGGGCTTGCGGATGGTGAGCAATGGGTTTCTCACCGTCCGGTAAGGACCAGGCTCGGGTCGACGGCACGTTGTATTCCACGCGCGCCTCAAAGAGATGTCGTCAGCACAAATATAGGGGTCCACTAGGGCCGATGTCTGCCGGGGTCGCGGGAAGGTACTAAAGGGTCACCGACAAGGGCAAGACAGGCAACAGGAAGGAATACGGGTGGGTTTTAGTCAGTAAGAGTCTGACACACCCTGCCGCTCCACCCAGAGCGGGAGAAGTTATTTGATGATTAAAAAAAAAATCAAAAAAGAAATACATATCATGCAAATACTACCGTATAGATCTTGTTCAAATTTTGCATATGTATTCCCTATAATTCTGTAGTATATTCTGTTAGTCTATAGGCTATAATTTGTCACGCTATTTGCTATGTGCGATGAGCAATATTGCTTTATGTTCGTAAACTTCTATATTTTACCGTAAATTGTAAAAAGACGAGCCAAAAGGTTAAAATACTACAGATAGTAACAGATTTCAGCTTTTATATGATTATCATTATCCTGTGTCCCAATAGGGGAGCCTATTGGAGGAAGCCTATGTCCAGCAGTGGACGTCTTTCGGCTGGAATGATGATGATGCTGTACCTTTATGGAGCTAAGCAGTCAATCATGATATATATTATACAGGGTGGATTTTTAGATGGGGCAATAAAGACGTTAAGCCGTAAAACCATTGTTGCTACGAGAAAACGGTCTTGGGAGACTGTCCTTAACTTCTTGAAACGTTTTGATTTTCGTGAAAAAAAGTACAGTCAGCAAGAAAAATTACAATTTTCACACGGAAAAAGGACTAACTTTTTTTATGCCAATCGATCCCGTTTCTTATAAGGATCAAAAAACTAGGGTAGTAGGGTCAACTGAGGTTTGAGTACTACAAAATTAAAAATCGTAAAAAAAATAGCTGGTCTGGGCTGAATGGGGAACAAATATAGTAGATAGTTATAGATGGAGCAATCATGAAATGTGTATAAGAACGGCTGTTTTAGTCAACTTGCAACAAATAAATAGCTAAACGGTTTCCCAACAGTTGATATGATTTGTGCTTTCTATTTTAGGGTTCCGTAGTCAACAAGATGACTAAAGACTGAAATGACCTTGCACATAAAGTAGGGATGATATTTTGTTTCTCGCCTATCCCATGGTGTCTATCGTAGGATAGGCTGTAAAAAAATATTGCGGGTCTGTCAAAACCATTTTTCGATTCAGCTAATTGCATAATAATAAGATTTAAAGTACTCGTTTTTGTTAGAGTCAAGTGTCTTCCTGCCAGCTAAACGACTGTTTTTGGATATGTGAAAAAAATCATGGCAGTAGTATATATAACGAAGTTAAAAGGAAAATTATCACTGCTAAGTAGGCTTTACAAGTTAACGAGTAATAGTCGTCCAACTTACAGTTGGAGTTGTTTAATTGACCGTGACGTATATCGCTGTATGGGAGAACATGCTTTACAACTACAGTGTTAGGTTTGTTTTGGGATAAATTCATCCCAACTACCGACAACAGCCCTTGATTGCGGCCGGATTTTTTAATATTTTGTAATACTAATATGTGATAGTTCGTAGAACGTACACAGACTAACATTAAGTTTACGCCTCTTCTGTTATCTATGGTTATAATAAAAATAAATATTTGTGGGTATGTGTCTGTTAATGAGGTATACTGTGTGTACAATCTACCGTTAAATTATTTTAATGATAGCTATTTGTCAGGAATAATCTGTAAGAATGCAACAGCCAGTGTCTCAGTGTTGTGCGATTAGGTAGTATATGCAGCAACGCAGGCGTTCATTAATTCGCTAAA
Source organism: Atethmia centrago (assembly GCA_905333075.3). Lineage (NCBI taxonomy): Eukaryota > Metazoa > Arthropoda > Insecta > Lepidoptera > Noctuidae > Atethmia > Atethmia centrago. Next base: position 18,177,028 of record HG995374.1, on the reverse strand, counting down.
AACGAAAAACTTCGCAAGCAATAAATTTGAAGGCCGTAGGAGTCGACCTCTGGACGAGCTGCTTTTCACACGGACAACTGTACGTCACTTTTTCCCGCGTCACCAGTCCTAAATCTCTTTATATTTTAGCTGCTGAGACCAAATACAGGAAAGTATTATAAAAATGTGTAAATTTTAGAATATTCTGGTGTATTACGACTTCCACGCGAACAAAGTCGCGGCAGAACTTTACTAATGAATTATCACTTACGCAATAACCATTTTACATTACTGTACCTAACACAGAAGTAAAAACAGGATGAAAATGAACATATATACGAACACCATCCGCAGCTTAGTGATTTTTAACAGTAGCGAAAATGCAGGTATCATTATAATCGTTTTCTATAATCTGTATTATTCAAGGACTTATTCTAGCAATATAATTATATGGTTACGTTGTTGCTACGTGACAAAAATATGATACAACAATGTAAGAAGATAGTATCTAATAGTTCTATAATGCTACGGCTACATTGTCGCGATAAAGCCACACTTTACACTTTGCGAGGTCTCTGTTTAACAGCGAGACGTCGAGTGGCGTGCGAGAGAGAGTGCGCGAAATGTAGTTCGCTTTATCGCAAGATATTGTAGCCGTAGCATGAGGGACAAAAACTATTCTCCAATTACCCTCCTTCCGAGAAAAATAAATTACCTGTGACACGTGAAGCGAGCCTCAAATCTGCCTTTCTTTGTAGACCTAGCCTTAAAATAGGTAAAGAGCTTGCCCGTAGATAGTGTAACGAGCATACATCTTCTATTTCAAAAAAATAAATAAGTATATTATTTAGTTAAAAAAAAAAAAAATTTGAGTCTTAGTGATAATATTCTGTAGAAATGAGCTAACATATTCCGTTTTCCTTAAGTGCTCACTAACCAGGGTCTCTGTGAAATATTTAAATTGCACTGAGTTCTCTGCGAGCTTTTACGTAATTATTTAAATTTATTTATCTCTGATTAATAAACAAGATCAAATGAAGTTTTGGGGTGCAGTTCGATCTATATGACTCTTTATTCTCTTCTTCTGCTGGGGTTGCGCCACTTCTTCTTCCCAGCTAAACAACTAGGAAGTGGTGAAGGGCGGGCGTTTTGGGGGACTGTATTATGTGATTTTGACGTTCGGAAAGTGCTGATTCTCAGACTTTGAATAAATGACTTTTGATTTTGATTATTAAAATACAGGGTGACAGGGATATCGACTTGTAACCTGTTACCATGGATTTAGTAGGTACATGATTCTGGAAACCCTTGCTTTGAAAATTTTCGTTGGTTATTAAAATGAAAATTTGTTGTTTCATACATTTTGACCGCGTAGGTATTGTACTTTCGTAGGAAACAGCTGTTTTTTTTTTAATAACCAACGAAAATGTCGACGCAAGGGTCCAGAACCATGTACTGAATCCAAATGTTAACTGCTTGTGCGTCGATGTCGGATGCCAGCCACCCTGTTTACAATTTCAACCTGCGGGCTAATTGCGTAACCCACTTACAATGCCTTTCATTTTGATAGTTCATCAAGATTCATTGCGTTATTTATTGAGCAGACGATTTAAGCAATTGATTTGCAATTTTCTTAAAAATTCGGATTGTGATTGAAATGAAATACACACAATTAATTGGGGTGCTGCTGATTATTTTATCCTGCAAGGGAAACAAGCAAACTGCACGGTGAAACTAAATAATTTTACCCTTTTTTTGGTGTCTCTACTTTACTATTGTCATAATAATTTCCTGCGACATAAAGTAGACCAATCTTTCAATCACCAGAGATTTGGGGCTCTTCGGTAGTTCTCATGTGTTTGTTTGTGTGTTTGACTAGTGTAGCGAAATATAAATGAAAATTCACCACTTTAATATGTACATAACATACATACATAATCAGCCTATAATGTTCCCACTGGAACTCAGGGACACAGGCCTCCTCTCTGTGAGAGGGAGTGGGCCGTAATCCACCTCGCAGGCCCGTTGCGGGTTAGTAGATGTCTTCGAGTTTCTGGTTCTAGGATATGTCGGCTTCCTCACGATGTTTTTCTTCACCGTTTTGAGAGCAGTGGTGATGAAATAATTTACACAAAGTAAAGCGCCTGCCTGGGTTCGAACCTACGACCTACAACTCGTAAGTTGCGGTCGTTACCACTGGGCCACCGCTGCATTTTTAAAAAAATCTAACGAAGAATATAAAAAAAAAACTGAAGATAAATAAGATCTAAATAGTTGCGGAACCGATAATTTGGGCTAAATGAAGAGAGATTCCGAGAAAACTTAAGGTACATCAGATGGTAAATCTTAGTCCCGCATTTGGTTTCCGAACCAAGGAATCGATTGGAATCGGTTTTAGGTTCGCGACTCCTAAGTTACGTAATCTTTCAAATGAATATTATCTTATCAATATGAACCTAAGTTATCCCGACCGAAACAGACCTGCGGGGCAATTGCGTAACACACATAAAAGGGCAATTGATCGCAATCGGTTACATTTTGACAGATCACCAACGTCCATTACGTTAGTTACATTGTTGTGCAGCCGAATTATTCAAATCTAAGGAGAAATGAATTAGCATTATCCTTCAAAACTCTCGGATTGTGATTCAAACTGTGTTACGCAATTAGGGTGCTGGTTTAAAAAGTATCAACTAGTATTCAAATGCAGAAAGAAAACGCAAAAAGTACTAAAAACTATAGAAATTAAAGGTTTAAGTTAAAACCTCGTTGAACTGCAACTCTGCAAGGCGTAGCGCGTCTCGAATAAATCGCCGGTGATACGATGTTCATGTGTCGCACCAATACGTACTCACCGGTCTTCGAACTTCAAGGATTCTATGCGGCTGGTAAAGACGAACTAAGAGCACACAGATTCTATGCGGCTGGTAAAGATGAACTAAGACAATGCAGATTCTATGCGGGTGGTAAAGACGAACTAAGCCAACGCAGATTCTATGCGGCTGGTAAAGACGAACTAAGAGCATACAGATTCTATGCGGCTGGCAAAGACGAACTAAGACAACGCAGATTCTATGCGGCAGGTAAAGACGAACTAAGAGCACACAGATTCTATGCGGCTGGTAAAGATGAACTAAGACAATGCAGATTCTATGCGGCTGGTAAAGACGAACTAAGAGCACACAGATTCTATGCGGCTGGTAAAGACGAACTAAGACAACGCAGATTCTATGCGGCTGGTAAAGACGAACTAAGATAACGCAGATTCTATGCGGCTGGTAAAGACGAACTAAGAGCACACGGATTCTATGCGGCTGGTAAAGATGAACTAAGACAATGCAGATTCTATGCGGCTGGTAAAGACGAACTAAGAGCACACAGATTCTATGCGGCTGGTAAAGACGAACTAAGAGCACACAGATTCTATGCGGCTGGTAAAGACGAACTAAGACAACGCAGATTCTATGCGGCTGGTAAAAATGAACCAAGAGCGCCCGCCTACGGTGACCGGAAATGCGCCGATGATTGGGATGATGATGGGATTCCCGACGCCCAGGTCATCTGGGTGAAATTTGCCTATCCCTCAAACGTCCCGCCTCCTCCTTCGCGAGCATTAACGCTTCGCAGAAGGAGGTGACGGTGGCCCATGCCCTCTCGAGAAGCTATGCTTGGAGTTTCCCTACGTGATCGAATAAAAAATGAAGAGATCCGCAGGCGAACCAAGGTTACCGACATAGCCCGAAGAATTTCCATACTTAAGTGGCAGTGGGCAGGGCACATTGCTCGCAGAACAGATGGCCGATGGGGCCGAATGGTTCTGGAGTAGCGACTGCATACCGGAAGACGTAGCGTTGGAAGGTCTCCTACAATGTGGACCGATGACCTTGTCAAGGCCGCAGGAATCCGCTGAATGCGGGAAGCACGAAACTGGTCGAAGTGGTGGTGCTTGGCGGTGGCCTATGTCCAGCAGTAGACGTCTTTCGGCTGAAATAATGATTCAAGAAAACTATAAAACACGTAGACACAATGTTGATACTTATTATTTTCCTTCAGTCTTCCTAAAATCCTTACATTGTTATTTTTATAAGCCTTAAACAGTAACATAAAAAAATAATATTATAGAATTCTTACAAAACGTTCCACATGTGGAGATCAAGTATTCGTAGCGAGCTACGCCCTGCTACGCCGTAGCACAGGCTCTACGGGTCTACGGGTGATAAACGACGGGCATGCGCGGGCGACGTAGCGGTGAGAGGTGTGGAGAGTTGCGGATGTAATATACCTGCATCAGTACGCAGCACACAATATTTTTTCACCTATCGTGGAGATTGTTTCTGACATAAAATCGAAGAAAAGTTTATAACAGTAAACCACGAATAAAAATCAAATTATTTTTATGTAAGTAATTCTAAACTAGACTTCAGTTTAGAATTACTGTTAAACCTGTTTCTTTGATTTTAATTTAATCTCCATAACTTGACAGTCAGTCTTCAGTTAGTAACAGTAGATTTTAATAATAGATATAACCAATGAAAACGATGTTTCGGATGAAACATTAACAAAGGTACATATTAGCTCAGTAACAACATACGTTATATTATTGGGTATATCTGAGTTTTCATTTCTTTAATTCTTTTATCCAAACATTGGAATTGTAATAAATTGCCTCGAGATACGAGTTGTGCGTACGCGTACATTGCAACCCAATTATTCCAAGAGCCTTAAGCAAAGTATTTAAATGTAACAGTCTCGTACCTAACAAATGTTATGATAGCAAGAGCGGTTAACAAAACGCTTACTTCGTTACGAATCTGGATATTTACTAACTTTCAGTCTAGGCTTTAATTTTCTCAGAGTAAATACAACCATTCTTTTTTATGAAAAGAACCGCTGAGTCAGTTGTGATAATGGCGGGCGCTGATTGTGCAGACAGGATGAGTTTATAAAATTTAAACAAAATCTGTAATAGATATTTTGTATAACCATAGTGCCGTTATGCGGCACATTGTATTTTAGTATTCATAAACGACCACTGGGTTGAGAGAACAGGTACACAAAGCTGTATTTATTTTGTAACAAAATTATGCTTTTAAACCTTTTAATATTTACATTGTGATTATATCATGATATTTAAGTAAAAATTATCATTATCCTTGTTTTGCTGCGAAAGTTATGGAGATTGTTATTACAAAAAAAACTCACGCTTTTAGGATTTGTTGTCAGCCAAAAATAGACTCCAACCACCTGATCCATTTTGATAATGTAGGACATTGTCCTAATCCAAGCTTACATAATGGTATGGCCTATGCCTACAAGTAACACACGTGTAAAAAGATGAAAGCTTTCGCATTTATATACTTATTTTACAGGGTATTTGGTAGAAGGACCGATACTCTCTTAGGAATAGAGGCCGCTCATATCCTAGTTTTCACCCATAAAACCTATGTCTTAAGTGTCACGATAATTCTCCTTCTGCGAAGCAGTAATGCTCGCGAAGGAGGAGGCGGGACGGTTGAGGGAAAGGCAAATTTCGCGCCCTCTCGCTCCTAGCCGCCGCAGGAAACGATCTGGGCGTCGGGAAACCCGGGCGGATTTCGGGCCACCGTAGGCACGGGCTTTCGGACAGTGAGGAATGGGTAGCTCGCTGTCCGATAAGGACCAGGCCCGGGTCGACGGCGCGTTGTGTTCCACGCGCGCCTCATAGAGATGTCAGCACAAGTATAGGGGTCCACTAGGGCCGATGCCTGCCGTGGTCGCGTGGAATTTTAAAAGGGTTACCGAGGCCCCTGGCAACACAAGCAACGAAAGGAATACGGGTGGGTCTTAGTCAATAAGAGTCTGACACACCCTCCCGCTCCACCCAGAGCGGGAGAAGTTATTTGACAATTTAACGCCCAAAAAAAAAAGTGTCACGATAATTGAGATAATAATATGAATTTATTGAATAACCCAAAATGATGTCACAACTTTTTTTGTGTGGTTGTAATAGAAAGCAATCATTTTTGGTGTTATCTGCAATGTAAATTTATGTATAATTGGTTGTAGAAAATGGCTTCCAATGTCTTAAAATTGTGTAAAATAAAACAAGTTTGTGCTAGCAAATGACATCCCCAATCCCTCAAAAAATTGGTTACACAGATTGGTAGAATCCTAACAACCTGTATAGTAAGGTAAAATCAACATTACCTATGTCCCTATACGTAAAACAAGCTACTTTTGACCTACAAATATAGTATTCAGGTATTCCACTCAGATTTCAGGATACCTGGGGAGCACTTTAGAATAAACTAAAACGTGTTTAAAATTCGTAAGAATTCAAAGTTAGTAAGAATTTAATGAGTCTAGAGTTCATTTGATACTTGCTTTCTTATAGATTTGGGGATTAAGATTTTCGTTAAGTATCTTGTTTAGTGTGTAATCCTTCTATAATTTACGAGGTAATTTTTAGACTGCAAGATATTGTTTAGTTATACATAGTTATTTGTGTGTGTGGTTACGATTCCGTGAGAGGGTTTTGGGACAGATATGCCTTATGTTTATGTGTAACCCTGTTTAAGAATTTTGCACCGTTGCCGTTGTCAATGCATGACTCGCAGGATTGGAAAATATTCAAAAGTGAGTTATACCGTTATATTCCTTGTTGTAATGTTCTTTTCACGATACTATTGCATATTGTTGAACCCGATCTAGAAAATAAAGGATCTACTTGTAAATATTCAAAGATCTGATCCAGCAGTTCCAGAGCATAAAGTATTACAGTGTCTTTGATAGTACGGATCTTCGCGGGGCAATAGCACGTAACAGGAGGTGCTTCCTAAATTTTTTACCACATACCCACATTCATATTAAATGTGGGTATTTGTGTGGCCATAACAGAACAAAGGGTGTTACATAATATAAATAAATAATAATGCATTGGGTTTAGGGTAATATTAGTTACCAGCCGATCCAGGCGTACCATAATAACTTGTTTTTCTTAGTGAGTCTCACAACTCCTATGGAATAATAAGCAGCTCCATGTTTTTCGCTTTGATTACCAAATCAGTAGGTATATTTTAATCAATAACAAAACATACTTCCCGTATTTATATCTATACAAACATTGATTTGTAATTAATCGTAAAATTACTTACAAAAATTGATCGAACTATCGGCTTATTTCAAAAATGCCTAACGGTTTTTTGATTGCCGTCGCTGTACGTAAACATTAATATAAGTTTAAAATTAATTCAAGTGGTGGGTTTATAATGACAAGCCTAAAACGTGACCATACTCAGAACGTGTACAGAATCACCTTCAATAAGGATTACAGATAATGAACAATGGATTTAACGTTGACAGATGTGTTTGTTTACATTGTTAACCCACATGACAACAGGAGATTAACTACGTAACAGTTAGTACAATGTCGCCGCGGTCACGGACCAAACGGCCACTTGAAACTCACTAGCAGCGACGTTGATAACAAATCTTTCTGCCAGCCTGCATCCACTCTCAATTACTTTTTATTATTTTTCACTTACACAATGCCCTCTCAGACAATCAAAGGAATGCTATTGTGTTGAAAGTAAAAAACTGTTTACTTTCAATTGAACTTTTTTAATTAGTCTTTTAGCTGAAGATTTACAGGGTAAGATGTTTTTCGAATGAGATTAAAGATTTAATAGCTACAAGGTTTAATATAAAGGTATTTAATTTGTTTTTTTCTTTTGGTGTAGGTAAGTAACCTGTCTCCGACATCTTTAAATTGTAAAGGTGATTCAGGATTGTTCCATTTAAATCAGGTTTAGTTCCATTAATTACCAAGAATGGTACTCATCAAAGGATTTTTAAAATCAACCTGAAATGCCACAATCGTGTAAATTGTCTATTATTATTAGAATAAAAGTTAAAATTGATTTCGAAGATGTATTAAATTGTAACGAAGAATTCGAAGCAAATCGATTTGAAAGCACTTACTTTAAAAACTACATTAGGTACAAGTAATAGTCAACATTAATTTATTCTTTTGATTTATGAATTCTGTTACGAGTAGCAGCCACAAAAACCTAAGTGTTGTGCTATAAATAACTTGCAAAGTGTATGTATTTGTGTATTCTGTACCTACATCGTAAATTATTACAGTCCACTGGCATCTATTGACATTATTATTAAATTATTTTTAGCAGCATTCGTGTTTCGCAATGAATAGTTCAGCACTGTCCAAACTTTTCAGTTATAATAGAAATTGATGGGTAACACGTAGAGTGAACTCACGAAAACAAATATAGTTGTGGTTGTAGCGGAAGGCTCTGGCCCGCGCTATAGCGGAATTGTGACGTCAGAGTCAGTCTACTTCGTCTACAGAACGACGAACGTTTGCGGCCCCGACAGACGCATCCGGGACCACGAATCTAGGCCACAACTTACAACAAATATTATGAAAAAAAAGTCACCACTAAATGGGGATAGTTCTAAAATAAGCACTTTATTTTAGAACTATCCCCATTTAGTGGTGACTTTTTTCGCAAAGGAGTTCGGTGACCGATCACAATCGGCATGTGACTGCAGATCACTAAACAGTTAGCTGAGCCGCATTCTGCAATTAATTGTAATCGAAGATTGACGTTTGAAGGCCCTCGTTTCGACACGAGATGTTCGCTATTTTAAAAGGTTTTATTTTTATGACACCAATACCCACAGCCGCTATCAGAAATTATGCAATCATTTGGATACCTTTAAAGAGAAAATTACAACAATATTGACGACAAAATTGTCTTTACAAATCGTTTAGTTTATATTTCAAACATAGGGACTTTTCAAACATTTTGAATAAAACTGGTTGAGGTGCCGTGATGCTGTGCATGTTTGTGTAAAGACAGATTATTTAGTTTAGGGTTTGACAAATTCGTCCTCCTTTTATTTTGACCAGCTTTATTTGTAAATACCTGTAGCAACAATAAATAATATTCTATACTATTCCTTTTTTGGCTTAGTAGTGTGTCATATAAGTTTCACAAAAACCAAAATACAATAAGGCTCATCCTAACATGTACCTAAGTCTCAAGAGATCGAAGGAAATGGAAAATGTGTCAGTGAATTCCTCGTCAGGCCAGCGACTTCTGCCAGCAACCCGTCGGCTGTCGCCCGCCGCCGCTATTTATTTCACGATTTTGGAACACGTTTTTGCGACACATGCTTCGAACGCTTCAGCTGTCGGTCGGAGATATTAGGGTAACAGATTCCTTGTACTATTGGTTTTACCATACATTATTTCAGTCCTTAGAAGTCTAGATATTTAGAACACGCGACTCCAAAAAAAGCGCAACAGAAACACTTTTAGGGGATCTATAACTAAGTTACCTCGCATGGATACATTGAAGGTCAAAGTTAATTGGTTTCAGCGGATACAATACCGCTCCTCGTCCTCTTTAGGGTTTCGTAGTCAACAAGGAACCCTTATAGTTTCACCATGTCCGTCTGCCTGTCTGTCCGCGGTTAGCTCAGAGACTCTAATTATTAGAAAGCAGTAATTTGCCATAATATGTATATATTAATCACGCCTACAAAGTGGTAAAATAACAGCTTAAAAAAAAAATTGTAGGTTACCTCCCTTGCACGTAAAGTGGGGATAATTCGCCGCCCCCGCGGAATAAACGCGCAAGTGAAAAATTCAATTTTACTTCTATAACTTTATGACTACACCGAATAGAAATTTGTTTTTATGTTGTTTAAAAGATTTTTTTTGTAGTTAGTCTAATTAATATTAAGTGTTAAACGGGTACCGATTTTGAATTATTGATAACAAAAAAACATTTTACAGAAATATTTTAGTTTTTTTTTATCGTTAATGTTAGTTTGAGTTTTTTTTTTTCTTGTCAACTATTGTATTTTTTTTTGTTTTGCAATATGAATTGAATTGAATCCTTGAAAACTTGAATTTTCTTTGCGTTTTTCGCAGTACAGTGATACCGTTGATGGGCTATTACGCGTTTATTCTGGTGTAGTCAAAAATTTCTGATATTGTTGTAATAAGTTTTTGTTTTGGATAATATATCATCAAGGTCGGAATTATAACATTATGTTACGATATATCGGTTGGAATATAACATTTCGCACAACAAATTGCACTTTACGGAATTATAGTATGTATTAAAATCTGCACCAGAACAAACGCGCAATGGACAACGACGTTAAAGAGCCGAGGACCGCCGAGGTCTCAGTTGCACCTGTTATGTATGGTATAAGTATACTTTACACAATGTAAGTCTTTAATTATTTTTGATGTTGGTTTTAAATGAAGAATAAAGTAATAACTTTTCGTAACTTCGTAATAACTTGATTTAAAAATCTGGAAAAAATGGAGGTGATGTATTTTGACCTTTACGAATATGGATTAACATCAAAATCGCCGCAATAGCACTTGAGCGTTTATACTGTTGGGGCGGCGATATTTCTTTTTCTCGTCTATCCCAAGGAGCGAGGTATCGTTGGATAGGCCGTTCAATAAATATTGCGGGTCTGTGAAAACTATTTTTCGATTCAAGGACCCATTGACGTAATTTGTGAAAGTGCTAATTTTTGATAGAGACACTTGACTCTAACAAAAACTAGCACACACAGGGGGGTGCCCCTGCCAGCCAAATGTTTGTTTTTGGATATATGAAAAGAATTGTAGCAGTAGTATATATAACGAAGTTAAAAGGAAAACTATCTCAACTAAGTAGGCTTTACAAGTTAACGAGTAATAGTCGACCAACTTACTTACAGTTGGAAAATTGACCGTAACGTGTATCGATGTATGGGAGAAAATGTTTTTCAACTAAAATGTTATGTTTGTGTTTGGGATAAATTCATGCCAACTACAGAACCCTTCATTGTGCGTGGCCCGACACGCACTTGGCTGGTTTTTAATTATTATTTAGTCACATTTTGACGACATGCGGTTACGAGAGAGTTTGCTAAAGCCACATGGGCATATAAATACCCAATATTGATAAAAAATTAATGAATAAGTTTCCGAGTAACGCGCTACAGTGTCGGCCGCGACTGCTGGCGCGTCATTATTTAGTCGTCTCGTGTAACGCGTCACGTACATCTGTGACTGTTACTAAAGTAGCGCTCTCAAGTACTGATCGCTTCTGTTACGTTACGTTACGTTCGTAAAATTTTATCACTCTTTTATCCCTTTCAAAGTACGAAGCCCAAGTGGTGATAATGCACTTTGTGTAACCACGTATGACAGGAATATGTAAGTGATAGCTTATGATAGCTCGCACATTGCCCACAAGGACGTAAGCAGCGCACGAAAAGGGCCAATGTCCTTTTTATTTGTTCTACAGATTAGTTTTTGAACGTAATATTTTATTACAAATCGCATTACGATCTAATGAATAAATTATGAAAAAAATATCGTAGACTTTCTACGTCTCCTACAAGATTATAATTTAGTCATTAAACATAATCCTTGGCGTAATAACGATTGAACTGAAAGAGAATTGATGACTGATATATACTCGTATAGTATAAACATAGATTGGGAGTTAAAAATAACGAGCTTAAAATAAAATGTTTAATGTAAGTTGGCAACTTGGTTATCACAGCAATACAGCTGCAATTAATTTCAGATATATTACGACATTCATCCCGGTATCCGGATTCCACTACAATTAATCATTTTATTCCAGCAGCAAACGAATTAACATATACTTCGAATACAGATCGTCTGATAGCAGGCATCAGAATACTCTTTGAGTTGGTTCGGTAAATAAAGTTAAATTGGGAGCAAAGTTTGAATAGCCAAAGATTTGATCAGGAGAGGAAAAAGTCGAGTAAAAACAGAATACAGATTAATTGGGCTAGTGAGGCAGTAGCAGGTTCATCCTTGTAGCCAGAGGATTGATTAGACGGCGTCGGCACGGTAATTAATTGACGCATCCGGTTCTATTCCGCTTTTTGTCTCGCAGGGTTTGATTGAATTTTTCACTTCGCCGCCAATAAGTTGGGTGAAGCAATCAATTTACTGGCACTTCATTAGCCATGAAAATTACATAGAAGAGTAGAAAGCGGTTTGGTGGCAACATAGCACATAATAGCTTAAGTAAGTATTATGTAGTGACGTAAACGATAGTTCCTTTTTTTTAGCGATAGTTATTTTTTTTCCTCCTTAATCCATCTGCATAGATGACTGAGTCATCATTGTGCAGTGTGGCCGAAACCAGGAGAATCCATTAAGCCATAACTGAAGATAGCGTTGTATTGTTTTTCAGTTCCTTTTGTATCGATTGATTACGTCCATCAGGCTGGATGGTTTATCTGCGAATCTCCGTTTCACATCGTCCACACTGTGCAGTGAGTACAAAATCCAGGACAAAAACTGACGGAACAATGTTGGTTTTCAATTCCTTTAGTACCTACCAATTCGTTTGTCCGTCAGGCTATCTTAATTCCCTGCGATGAATCTCTTTCATGTCCTCCGTAGCATTATGTGATGAACCGCTGTTTGTGATAGTGTATTTTCTACGGATTTCCGGCTACCGTAGGCGCGGGCTTGCGGACGGTGAGCAATGGGTAGCTCACCGTCCGGTAAGGACCAGGCCCGGGTCGACGGCGCGTTGTGTTCCACGCGCGCCTCAAAGAGATGTCGTCAGCACAAGTGTAGGGGTCCACTAGGGCCGATGCCTGCCGGGGTCGCGGGAAGGTACTAAAGGGTCTCCGAGGCCCCTGGCAACACAGGCAACAGGAAGGAATACGGGTGAGTTTTAGTCAGTTAGAGTCTGACACACCCTCCCGCTCCGCCCAGAGCGGGAGAAGTTATTTGATGATTTCCCATCCAAAAAAAAACAAAAGTGTATTTTCTAGTCGATAGTGTTTTAGGTAATTTCTTTTTTAGAGTATTGTGACAATAACTTTTGTTTTATTTATGACATTAGAGATTGCGAACGCGGTAGTCTAAACTAAAACTAAATATTAGTTTAGATCTAAAATACTGAGGAGCTCGTGGCTAAGTAATAATACCCGCACGGGTCGATCCATCAGGTAAAGCTATGCTTGCCGGGGTTGGTCCGTGGATGTGTGACCATCTTTACATATAATATAATAATAATAGACTTTACTTTTCTTTTCTTTTTACTTGCTTGTATTAATGTATTCCTGAAGAACCCAAAATTGGCAAAAAAAAAAACAAAAAACTAAAACATACTGTAAGATGCCAAGATACAAGAAGAAAATCTATTATTACACGGAGAATAATATACCTAGTACAATGCTGACGAGAAGTCGGGCACGACGATTGATTCAAAACACACCCAACATCTTCGGGTTCGTCGCTCAGCTCCGCCTCGCAGTTGCCGGAACATGCTCCAGACGTGAGTTTAGTGATACCGGCCGATGCAGTTGCGTCGAGCTCGAGCGACGAATACTTCTCGCCGCCGACGACACTACCACCAGTATGTCCACGCGGAAGAGGCCGACCACCGGCCAGCTTATGACTCCGAGGCCCACCGGCCTCTGATAGGGTCCCCCCCTGCTCCCGGTGGAAGTGTACAGCGCATGAGATGGACACAAACTATCAACGAAAATGTCATGCGCGCATACTTTGGGGCTACAGATCTTGACTGCGTACCGTAGTCGGATGCTCTCTCTGTTTCAGGTGCTTGAACCAGCTGTCAACGTGTCAGCGCAACGACTGTCGGATCAGGTGCGGGTCATCCAGGGTAACCATATGCTGGATGACGTCGTACTAGATCGAATACGTATCGAATCACGGAATAGCCATGTTTCGCCACTGGTCACGGTGCAAATGGAAAATTTACCCGGTGCTTCACCGCGACCTGAGCACTCTGGTGAAGAGGATGATGACGAAGCTATATCCGTGAGTTCTCAATGCAATGTACGATTGAGGAGTGCTTTGGAGGATGCCTTCCGGGAGTACCGCTCCACTCCGCAGAAAAAAAACAAAGCGCTGGTGTGTCTTCTAGACTCGCAGCAGTCAAATTATTTTGACGGCAGCAAAGACCTCACCGATACCCACTCGATCTTGTACTGTGCAGCTGTAGCGGCATGTCGTGTACTCATGCTAAATTTCCCAACAGTGACAGAGCTCCCCGACCAAAACTAGCTGTACCAGCTTGGCAGTGCAGGATTGAGCGTCGAATCGATGAGGCTAGAGCACTCATCGGTACCCGGTTCCACATGACGATAACCTCGTAAAAGCTGAAAAAGTTAAGCAGAATAAGTATCTTGACCTAGCTCGCGAGGTTGTCGACGTGTGGGATGTGGATACAGCAGTCATTGTGCCTATAGTCGTGACGGCCAATGGCATAATAGCCAACAGTCTCGACCAACAACTGAAGAGGCTCTCGTTAGGCAGTTGGATCAAGGGCTTAATCCAGAGAGCGGTACTTCTGGACACGGCGCGTATCGTCAGGAGGTTCCTCTCTAAGGAGCCCTGACCACTGGTAGCTTGGGCCCTTTTCGCGATACCGATGGGCTGCTATTTTTGTATTTTATAAAAATATTTTAAAATGTAAATAATATGTATTCAATGGAATAAAAGAAATAGTAATATATAATAAATGTTTATTTCCAGTTTACAATTTTGGATTTACCACTTGCTACATGATAAATATTGCCATATAAATTGTAGATTAATATAGGGTTTTAAATCTCTGACACCCAAGCTAATCTAGTTAAACCAGTTGGATCAGCAAAAAATAAGTGTAGATAGACAGAAAATAAAGATTTTATACACCACTAAATTAAACTAATTAAGAGAAAACCATTTGAAAAGTGTGTGTTGTGCTGTGTGTGTATGTATGTGTGTGTGTTTGTAACAAACAAACAAGGTATTTATGTAATGTGTTGTGTTGTGTTGTGTTGGGGGTGTGCTCCAGGATGTGTCAGACGGGGTACTGTTTGGGTGAAAGGCGGTGTGGGTTAAGTTTACTTGGTGAGCTTTTTTCAACCTCGTCATAGCTAAGGGTCATTACATTATTTACAGACCTTCCCTTTACAATCAAATTTATTGAACGTGTAGATGTTACATCTTTTGTTCACAAAGTTGTATATACGACTACCAAGGATTCTGAAAAGACGTTCTGCAAGTTTCGTTCTGTGCTTCTCTATGTGACATACGTTTGCGGTCCCACGTTTTGCCAGGCGGTTGAGATCCAACTGTAAAGAAGTATGTCTATTTAGCACAAAGAGCTGCCTCACGGTCAAAACTTAAATTCTTTATACAATTGAGCCGTACTATACCTGTAGTTTTTAAAGGTCCTTGAAGACAGCTCTCTGTGCCCTTTCCAGTTGTATCACTTGTCTTCGGAGCACCGCCCCAGACCAATATGCCAAACGTTAATATTGATTGGCAAAGGGAGAAATAAACCATGTGTAAGGTGTGTGCGTCTGGACTTAACGCAGGCTTTTAAACACGGTAATTATCATCCCATGATATGAGATTGTCAATTAATACGCCAAGGTATTTCACACTGGTTTTCTAGTCAGGGGAAGGCAACAACTCACTACAACATACAATTATTATGAGCTTTAACTAAAAATGTGTTGTTAGGTTGCGAAGTAGATTTGAGGGAGAAAGTGATGAAGTTGGTTTTATACACATTTAGAGTTAGACTATTCGCCGATAGCTAAGACATAACAATGCCAAAAACAGATTCTACTCTCTCTCGGGCTTCGCTCCAATTTTCAGCAAGTACTAGAAGGGCCGTATCATCCGCATATATGTAAACGGAACAATTTGGGAGTACTAAATCACATAGACTATTTACATACACTAAAAAAGTGTAGGACCCAAGATGGAATCTTGAGGCACTCCGAAGGACAAACCACACTCATCACTGACATATGCAGTGACTTTAACACACTGTGTTCGCTCAGATGAGCGACACAGTGTCGATAGCTCGCAAATCGCAATCTATCTAGATAGCTCGCAAAGATAGCAAGTGCCCCCCGCACTTGCTAACTTTGCGAGCTCTAACTCCAGTTCTCTCTAATTCTCTCCAATTTTTTGAGTAGGATGGGGACAGAGACGGTGTCAAATGCCTTTGATAGGTCTAAGAATAAACCCAGGCACTAAGACTTTTTATCAAGAGTCAACAACTTCGTCAATCAGGGCCGAAAAAGCGTCCTCGCATGACTTTCCTTTACGAAAATCATATTGATTGCTGGAGAGAATATTATGGTTTTCCAGGAAAGACACAAGACGATTGTTCAGCACCCTTTCAAGAACCTTGTACCAACCAACAATGCCGGAAGGACCGAAATTGGTCTGTAATTGTTGACACTGCCTCTATCTCCTCCCTTGTGAATTGGGTGAACGACTGCTCTCTGTAAAAAATTCGGAAAAACACCTTCAGAGGTACAAAGACCGCATAATATATGTGAATGACCAGGGGCACAATAGTCTGTTTGCTCATTTTAAGAAGCTGTGAACTAATTCTATCCCATCCCAAGACCCATTATAATATTTTCAATTTAAGCGTAATCCGGAGGAAGAAGAACAATAGAGTTCATTAGAGCGTCATCCCTGACATATGACACATGTAACGTACCAGCATTTGTATGCTTTGCTGCAAGTTCCTTGGCAATGTTCGCAAAATAATTGTTGGCTGAAGACTTGCAGTCAATGTTGGACATAGACAATAACTCCGTAGGAGGAGATCTAGAGATTTGTTTATTAATTATGGTATTAATAATGTTCCAGGTCTTTTTAGGATTATTTTTAGCTTTCACCTATTCATTTTTTTCGTGATTATTTTTAGCCTATGTAGAAGCTTATTGCAAAAGTTGCGATAACGTACATACGAGTATGTACGAGTATGTTAATTTTAAAGTATAGTTGTCCGGTATCTTTTTGTGTTCTCTATGCATGTTGTTCCTATTCCAAATGCATCTAAGTGGCCCTGGAGTGATCCAGGGCTTGATTGCTCTGAGCCTAGAAGGAATGCACCTGGTGATGGTATTTTTATGTAATGTAGAAACAATTGCATTAATAAGAAATTCAGTAGCCCTATCTGGATTGCTAGTACACAAGATGGTACTGAAATTGTTTTTTTCAATTTCGGTAAAATCTTAGTCGTTTGATGTTTCGTTACGGTTTTTATGCAAATGAGTACTGGGACGTTGTCGGTAATGTGACTGTCCAGGATAAAAGATACTACAGATTTTAACACTTTAATCATAACATGATTCAAGCAGTTTTTCCTCTGGTCAGTAGTTCTGTGTGTGATGCAGTCAAATTCATGTATTCGTTGTAATTTGGATCATTATTAGTTGTGCTAATGTTCATGTCCCACCAGAAATATATTTTTATGGGAGGAAATCGATGCTAGTATAGTATTGAGACTGATTAAAAATATGTCTATATTGCGAAAAGCTGGCGGCCTGTACACAGCAATAATAATTATATCAGTGAGTTTGCAGATTAGGCAGTTTGCATCCACAATTAAACCGAGACTCCTCCGTGCCTCGGAAAGCACGTTAAGCTGTTAGTCCCGGATGTCATTCGTGGATCTTTGACAGTCGTTGCGAGTCGTCGGAAGCCCGAAAGTCTGACAACCACTCTTACCAAGGGGTAACGTACCTAATACCCAGTAACTGGGTTGTGGAGGTCACATAGGCAGTCGCTCCATGTAAAATACTGGTATTCAGCTGCATCCGGTTAGACTGGAAGCCGACCCCAACATAGCTAGGCAGATTTGTTTGATCTAAAATACTGAGCATAACTTCTGTACATTTAAAAGGCCTCGATAACGTTACGTAATGATGAAATATTCGATTAGTTTTAAAATGACTAATTGCTTGTTACCAAAAAATGTATTGCCTCTCCTCGTCGCCGCTTATTCCATTGAGTTCGTTATTACTTTTAATTTTAAAAGATTCCCTTTTGTCTTTTATACTCTTAGTTCTTCATGTCTCATCGAAAACCTTTTAATATTACAAGTTAAAATTTCACTTTGTTGTAGGAAGGAAGTTGTGGCCTAATTAAGGTCGAAAAGTACGATAAGTTTAATTCAAAATTGGAGCGAGAATTCCTTTTTTTATCGGTACTGCTGTATGGGTATAGAATTAAGCTGTTGCTTTAACTTTAAAAATGCTAATGATATTTTAGATTGGCATGCAACAAAATGGTTTCAGAATTATGATTGAGTGAATGAGTCCTTACTTAAATCATGAAAATGCTACTGAGTGCCAAATTAGCATTGGTTATCCCACTTCAATTTTCTAAAAAAAGGCACGGAAACGAAATATTTTAGCCAAAATCAGCATGAAAGGTCAGTTTCAGAAACAAAAGGTCGATTTGCTTTAGTTTTCCACTTGTGATTCGAAAACTAAAAATTGGATTGTGAGTGTGAATAGTAAAGTGGTACGAAACCGGGATAGGCCACGTCACTAGAGGCATTCGTTCAATCAATGCGAATTCAAAACTTTGATGGCACTAGTTGTTCCGGCGCCGATCCAACTTTGGTTTATGGAGATACCGCTACCAAACGCGGGAAGTGTCTGCCGTGTGGGGAATCACTAAACTTACGTATGCTGTGCTTACTCACACAGTAAAAGATATCAATTCGAGATATTTTTATCGTAGTTTTTTATAGATCGAGTAGGAATTGTAGTACCTCCGTTCAAGTTAGACGGTTAAACTAGCTAGAGATATAATATTTTGCGTTTTTGATAAATAGCTATTTAGTGTAGCAGTTTCAACGTCAATTTTACCTGAATATTGAATGGTTTCAGTTTAAATTCGAAACTGGCAAACATATAAAAGTTCTCAGATGTATTTTCGATAACTCACAAACTGGTGATTATTACAACCAGTTGTAAGTTCGGGCTTTGATAATCCGATTCGAAACAATAAGTTTTAACTTATTTGCGAGTTTGGCACTTAGTAATTTTGTAATCCAATACACAGGTGTTTGATAAGATGGCATAATCAGCCTATAACGTTCCCACTGCTCGGACACAGGCCTCCTCTCTGTGAGAGGGAGTGGACTGTAATCCAACATGCGGGCCCAGTGCGGGTTGGTAGATATCACATGTCTTCGAATTTTCAGTTCTAGTACATGCCTGTTTCCTCACGATGTGTTCCTTCACCGATTTGAGAGCAGTGGTGATGAAATAATTTACACAAAGTAAAGCGCCTGTCTGGGTTCGAACCTACGACCTAGAACTCGTAAGTTGCTGATAAGATGGTGATGTTTTTCATTTTTAACGTTGGATTTTACGTTACTTAGTCACTTGGATTATTTTTCCTGTTCTTGTATATAAGTCAAAGAGGTTAGTCATGTAAAGAGAACACAGTATGTAGGCTAACAAATAATTTATTTGACAAAGTCATTATTATTTAAATTCAAATCTAATTTCCCTACATCACAATATAATAGGTATTAAAATTAAGTTCTAATCTAATCACATTTTCTAAGCTTAAATCAAAACAATGGTTAGTCATGACGCAATTTGTGTTATAATTGAATCGAATGTAATGTAATCTTGTAAAAATGAAGATTGCGATTACCGCTCACACAGGTCTTGTCATGAAATTGAATACAATATAGAAACAACAATTAAATACTATCACACACATACATGCTACTCCTAAATTAGTTTTGGAAAATTTTGTACTTATTCCAGTTTTATTTCCACTAGCGATATCTTTAATATTTTCTGGAGTGAGAATTCACGACACACTTAAACTAGCACTATCAATACTTAGATCCTCATTGGTAAGTGGCCACTATTATTGTTGAAATCGAATACTGGCACTTCATCTAGTTCACTAGAAGAGGATTTTTCCCGCTTTTTGCGCTGCGAGTGCCATCTCCTTTACTTTTACGCGATGTACTTTGCCGGAGGGCGTAACGGGTAATGAATCTACGAAGAAAAGACCGCCATTCACTCGCTTCCCTTCCATGTTCTCTGAAAACAATAAGTTACCAATTGAGTAAGAATGAAAAATGGAATTGTTTAGTTGTGTGGCTAGCCGTTAGTAATAAATCTGAAACGTGTGTAGTCCCGTGAACGGCAATAGATCGTGCCACCTGCGACGTTGAATACGGACCACGGCGACGGAGATACATTGAGCCTGGCCAAGCATTCACTGCGATGATTGACAATCAAAGTTCTGTTTAGCGTGCTTTTACAAGTTCCATTAAACCAGCTTTTCAGTTAAAAACTGATAACAGATTTACAATTATTTCCTTCTCAATGATTTTCCTTTAAGATTTTTGATCATGATATTTCTTGGAAATGTGTAAATTAATACTACCAAAGGGAATTTATTAATATTATCTCAAATGCCTCTGGGGGGCAATTTCCGTTCGCTTGCCTTCACATCCATCATCCGTTGTTTATAATGCAATCAATTTAATAAAGATTATTTTTATTTCGACATTATCTTTGGCGTTATTATCTAACCTCTGAATTTATTATTCGAATACGGAAAAGACGAATCTTCCGGACAGAGTAGGTATACTATGTGTATATGGGAAACTTATTTTGTTCCCTTTACTAAATCAATTTTAACAATGTGATTTGAATTAACACAGAATATAGTTTCCTAAGCCATTCATGATATCACAATAAATTCAACATTATCTTGCCAACTGATTGTGGAAATTGAACAAATGAAAGTAATTCATAAATTTTATAAATATGAAATCAATCAAAGGAACGGCTGTCATTTGTTTTCTACCTATCAAAGAAATTATCAGGAGAAACATTAATTAATTTTGATGAATCGTAGCTCCACATAATGAAAATATAACGAGCAAGTATATACTGCAATAAAACTGTTTCTTTGAGCTGTGTAATAACGTTGATTAATCTGTTATTTGCAATTTTGCAAATTAATGAAATGTTTTTCGGGTTTAAGTAATGCACAGCTATGAGTGTCACACAAGCTGGCCCGAGCTTATCTCGCTAAAAACTAACATGTTAATATTTTCATTCCGTGGAAACGTATGCAGATGCTGTTTTTCACTGTTTTTGTAATAACCATAATTACTGCAAACATTGAATTAAAGGACATGACGTGATGGTAAAGCAAATATATTTTATATGTCTGCCTTGATTGCGCTCCTGAAAGTGAAATATTCGGCAGTCACAGTTGCGCGTTATTTTACAAATGAATATGATTACTGCGCAAAATACGGGCCAACTGTTACACAAGTAATTATGACATGCGATATGAGGTTTTCTTGAACCATCAGATGAAAACACGGATTTATGATTGCTGTTTCTCAACAAAATATGTCAATTTATGTTTTCGTCACATGTTTACCTATTATACATATATCTATTG
Organism: Atethmia centrago; assembly: GCA_905333075.3. Lineage (NCBI taxonomy): Eukaryota > Metazoa > Arthropoda > Insecta > Lepidoptera > Noctuidae > Atethmia > Atethmia centrago. The sequence continues at coordinate 18,155,754 of HG995374.1, read as the reverse complement.
TGTCCACAAAATGTATATCTATGCATTATAAGTTTTCTTGAACCATCAGATGAAAACAAGGATTTATGATTGCTGTTTCTCAACGAAATATTTCAATTTGTGTTTTCGTCACATGTTTACCTATTGTATATATATTGTGTCCACCAAATGTATACGAGTATCTATGCGTTATGAGTTTTTTTGAACCATCAAATGAAAACACGGATTTATGATTCCTGTTTTTCAACAAAATATTTCAATTTGTGTTTTCGTCACATGTTTACCTATTGTAGGTATATATATTGTGTCCACCAAATTTGTATCCATTGTAACTATGTATATCTATTGTGTCTACCAAAACATTGTTAGGTATTTATACCTAGCAAGGTCTTTAGACCTACCTAGAAAATATTGCGTCTATCAAAATTGAACATTCTTGCTAAGTAAGCCGATGTACTCGTAACTTACCGATGTAAGTTAAGATTAAAATCCTATATTTCTCCGATGCCTTCAACTCTTTAGGGAAATTATAATAGACATCTTAGAACCGACAAAATAACCATAATCTTCAGCTTAGCCGTAGGCACTAGAAACTGAACAAGCAATATACAATTCTAACCAAGACAAAGTAACCACAGTCTTAATATTGTTATTACACTTATGCTAAATTCTCAAATTCAAATTATCTTGCATAGTAACGACTGGACCTATAAAAAATACCCATTTCATAACATGGTTTTGTAAATACTATGTTCGTGACACCATCAAATTTCTATCAAAAGTATGAGAAATCGCTTTTGAAACTTATGTATAGAGTAACGTATTTATGCTCGTGATTGTAGAGCAGAGCTATTCTGTAATAATAACACCGTGAAAACTTAAGTGAAGTGAGCTTGAAGTGAGCTGTCAATAGTGTCATCATTAGCACAAAGTGGGATTAGAGCTCACTTCACGCTCACTTCACCCAAGGTTTCATGGTGAGATTTGACCACAGTAGACCGGCTGGTAGATCTATTATATGAACTTTACTAAATAAAGACATGTTTATTGGAAGAATGAACATGAACCTTACATAAAAATGGGAAAGCTACCAATTAGTTTTATGTCGCACTGACACAACTATCTATCTACTTAAAACGGATATTATAGATATGTGATTTGGTAAGTCGTTTTTTTATTAGGTATATAAAATACCTGATTAATCTTATACCATTGGCTGATTATAAGATAGCACCTAATAAATCAAATATTTCCAATGGTTATCATTAAAAAATATTATTCAATTGCAATTAAATTAAGTAATAAATAATATAGTTTAAGAGACAGATACACATTTAAAAATCTGATCTATGTATTGTTTTGTTATTTTAACTTTTGACTTTTGATGTGATCAAAGGGATGCTTTTAGTTAAAATAATGCATATTACTGAAAATGTGTTTTTGATATTGACGAGACCATAATTACATATAAAGTGGCTGGAAAGCTGTAGGGTATACCTCATGTACAAAGCAAAGAGATCTGTCTAATTAATATTGCTAGTCGTGTTGCTTTATTGTGAATTTTTATGTTTTTGTGTAAATCAGTAGGTAATGAGGTCAAAATACTTACTTCTAACTAAGTCTAAGATCTCTTTTGTGTCAACATTGTCGCCGTTTCTCCTCTGCAGGGCGATGACGGGCAGTTCCATACAATCGAGTTGAGGCAGGCTCACAACGCAGGCATCCGCCACGGAAGGGTGAAGCTTGATGATTCCTTCCATTTTCAAAGGAGAAATCTGACAACAAAATAATTTATTTATAACATAGATATAACATAACATCACGCTTGTAATCCCCGAAAGGATAGGCAGAGGTGTACTCATTCATAATACATCCACATTTCACCGGTTATGTTTAAATCCCATGTAATAGGGGCGAGCCTATTGCCATGAACCGGGCCAAAATCCAGTCTCCGGGCTGCTACTGAAAAAACCCTGAATTACTGAAAACCCAATAACACTTTGCCCGACCTGGGAATTGAACCCAGGAACTCATGCTCAACAGTAGCGCTTACAAAAAACATATTTATAAAATGCACTTAATGCCTTTTGATGCAAAAAGTTTAGTATTTCAAGTATTTATAAGAGGCCTATCTTAATAAAAACATTCACAAGCCTACTCGGCTACATGAAATTAATTTATCTGCAAGAATGAATACGGCTTGAACCGTTTGACAATATCGTAACCACTTTTGAGTGGCTGAGTTTACAGGGTTTCAAAAATGAATGAAACTGTTCATGTGAAAAGTTCCTTTTAAAATGAATCGTATCATTTTTAACATCAATCATGAAAGACAATACGATGGTAAAAATAATATTATTTGAATAACGTGAAGCGATGTTTGTAAAATGTTTTCTTGAAATGGTAGCAAGGATTTGGTAGATATTTTTCTTGCGAAATAAGTCTTAGTTTTCTCTTGTCGCATATCAACCGACTCGAGACAGTGCGCCACTAGGATGAATCAGAGCGTGAGATAAAATAAGTCTAGCTAAGTTTACGCTGACTGAGTTTTCGCCTTACGTTATTTTTAGAGGTAAAACAGTATTATTTCGAACGAAACTTTTACTCCGAATTGGCACGTTGTATTTGATTGCATTGCCATCTTTACGCATCATTGAGATTTTTAATATCCGTTGATTCATTTTGTGCATTTTATTCATTGGCGTTATTTTCTTTCTAAAGTCGAATGATTCATTCACTGGAGTAATCTGGCATTATGTTAGCTGTCACTTTGTGTAATAAAATGGTCATATTTATTGTATCCTAGACTTTTACGCTTATCAACTCACTTTTATTTTACACTTATAAAAATCGATTAAACTAAACGATCACCATTACAATAAATATGACCATTTTATGACACAAAGTGACAGCTAGCACATGCCAGGTTACTCCGATGAATTAATAATTCGACTTTATATTCGTACCTAGTATATTTCGTTGGATTTTTTAATTAGAACGGTTAAAGATAATTATTTTTTAAAAAGATTCTTCACTCACTAGAAAACCGTAGTGCTTAATTAAAAGTCTCTTGCGCTCCACAAAATAGTAGTAGTTTTGCTTGTCCTTGTAGAACATGTCTCCGGTCTTGAACCAGCCGTCGTCGGTTAACATGGTCTTCGTCTCCTCGGGATTGTTTAGGTAACCCTGGAAATTCAATCAATAATGAATAATAACGTCCCAAAAACTGGGTAGGTTTCTTTACACCTAACAAATTAAAAGGTATTTTCCACAAAAATACAGCTTTCATTTGATGCTCAAAAGCTGAACACGAAATGCATTTAAAGCTATTTACTGTTCGAAAAGGTCAATACTTCGTGGGGTATTTTCCAAAACTGTGCTGCTTTTAACTTGCAAACCGACCGGGATAGATACAACCTACAGCTATATTATACAGAATACTTTATTGAGTAACTGTGTAAGTCGGGACCGAAGCAGTATTAGCGCGCAGGTAAATTATAAATGTGTTCATCCTTAGGGCATTATCATCCGCGGTCCACAGATTTACTAACGGTTTACCTTTTTGGGGATTGAGATTCCGAGAATCGTTCTCAAACATTTTACTAACTGGATAGTATTTTTGCGTAAAATTATCGAAAAGCGTACCTATTTTGTTAGTTACTAAGTAGGTAGGTTTATAGAAACGACCCTACATGCTCACGTTCCTACTGGTAATCGTAGTAAACTAAATTAATAATAATAATTAATTTTTAATAAATATGTATGAAGGTGCTTTTTAATTCGTTTAAACAAATGTAGTGTTTTACCGTAAAGAATGCGTCGCCCTTAAGCCACAATTCACCGGTTTTGTTAGATCCTTCCAGAGGTTTGCCATCATCACCAATGAGCTACAAAAAAAAAAAAAAATTAGAATAGGTCAATTGATTCGTAATTAAGTATACCAGTTCTGAAAACACATTTTCCTAGTAGTAAGTAGGTAGCTTATCAAGTAGATAAATTGCTTATCAGTAAAATGTTCCAAAAGTAATCAGTCATTACTATTAAGAAACGTCAGATATTTTTGTTATTTTGTACTGTTTTAACTGTAATAATTAGTGTGTTTTCCGAAATAATTATCTTTTCAAACATTATCATTGTTACCTACATCATTATAATGTCATATTTTTACTAGAAAGGGGCTGCAATTTAAATCTTTTCAGCAGGCAGTTCATCAAATTAGTTTACAACGATAGCTGTTTTCAAAAATACAATATATACTTATATTTAAGTGTAAAACACATACCTTGAACTCGTATTGGGATTGTGGCTTGCCAGTTGAACCGAAAGGTGTGTCGTCGTCGAAATCAAAGATGGGCGCCAATAACTCAGTCATTCCATAAACCAGGTATAAGAACGCGTCGCATATACTCTGCAAATAGATACGCTTTTATAGATAGGTGTATTATGTATAAGTATATCAATGGTGTTTTTTATTCAGACAAATATGGAACTAATGGTGGTCCAGTTAACACTATTTATGCAACTTTAGGATGATGATAACATTTGTTTCCCTAATTTAAAATACCTGCGCAGAGTTCATAGAGATGTGCTGGCTAGATATTTCTTCTCGGAAAATATAAAGCTTGGAAGCCCGACGAGTTTATAAAATTTAGTAAAAAAAGAACAGCATTTTTTTCCTTTACAGTCTACCATGGACCTATATCAGATAATATAATGTGCGTTATAATACTTACTCTAAATCTGTCCAGTAATGGCTTCTCCATAGCGCTGCCACCAATAAGAATGTATTTGAAACACGATAAGTCACAATTTTTTTCTGCCACGTTCAGAAAATGACCTAATAAATATGGCGTAAATGCAGTAGTGTTGGGCTGAAATATTATCAAAAATGTTAATATCAAGAAGGTATAAAAATCACAGTACCAACATGTTATCCGAACTTATAAACAACACACCTGTGTGTTATCGGTTATTGTTATTATCATTATATTTACCCTGTATTTGTTGATAATTTCGACGATTTTCATCGGAGTCAGTGGTGCCGACGACTGGACCCTTGTGGAGCCTTTCAAGGGGCCAGATATGAAGTATAAGAGTGATGAGACCCACTGTAGCGTGGCCATAGCTAAGATGACGTCACAACTTCCCGGGAACGGGTTCCTGCACAACGGAAATAATGTAATCCCTGCGCTCTTTTTCAGCGTTGTTTCCAAGTTTATTAAGATGTTTTACAAAATAATATTAGCATCGAAAATCGATTTTAATTTCACGCTTACGAGCATCTCTAAAGTTTAAGAGCCGATGATAAATGTTCAATTTACTTGAACTGTGCGGTGAGTCCCAACAATTTAGTTTTGGACATAACTTCAACTAATGCCATTAATTTATTATTTACCGATATGCGATACTGCGAACTAACTAAACTTGCAATAAGTTTCGAAGCATGTTCGGTGTAACAAAGTTCTGAGGGCATCTACTAGTAATTAATTGATTGGTTATTGATTTAAATACCTTATACCGATGCATGACCATGGTATATAATCTTAAAATAGATCAGCATTGAATATAGTACAAGCCGTCTAAACATCCCTGGAAGTTGCATATTAAAACAAAGGAATGCATTTTGTATACAGATTCAAAATGTGTAAATGGAATAACAGTGACGTGAGTTCTTTATGCTTGTCAATATCCTACTTTAAATAAAGTACATGCTTCAACCTTTATCAATTTCAAACTTCAACAGATATGCAAGATCTACAATAAACCTATGTAGGTTTATTGTAGATCTTGTGCATATCTGTTTGAAAATGTGTGCAAAGCAGTTTGAGCTTGTAGTTTATTTAATGTAGGATATTGACAAGCATAAAAAACTCACGTCACTGTTATTCCATTTACACATTTTGAATTATGATCGTTTGGCAAATTAATGATTCAATTGCTAATGCCGACCGCTATAATCCACCACACCCAAACTAATCGGCCAGTTGAATGACTAAGCCAAGGATTGTGATTTTAATTCATTTATTAATTAATTTATTTATCGCTTTACTGCTTCTACCTTATCAGTGTTATTTCAGGTTTAATAAAAATCGGATTTTATGCAATGATTAGCAAGTGATACATCCTACGTAATGCCTATAAATAACCAACTTATACCTGACAAATAAATTATTTTGTACATTTGTATAGGTGCTCACCACCAATTGATAATTCCGTTTAGTAACTTGTCGTAAGGGATGACTGCCACCTTCGGCAGGCCTGTGGTTCCACTGGTCAACATCAACCATGCAGTCGTTTTGGAATGGTCGAATAGAGCTGGGCTGAAAACATCATACAAATTGTACAGGAAACTTATCCTGCCTTACATGCAAAAGAAAATCATTTTCTTTAGGACGCCCTTATCAAATAATAATAAAAACTATTCATATCACTATACCTGCCTAACTCTTTGGGGAATACAGGCGTGATATTATGGTGTTATCACTAAACTTAGCATAATAGCATAATCAGCCTATAATGTTCCCACTGCTGGGACACATGCCTCCTCTCTGTAAGAGGGAGTGGGCCATAATCCACCACGCGAGCCCAGTGCGGGTTGGTAGATGTCACATCATATTCGAATTTTTGGTTCTAGGACATGCCGGTTTCTTCACGAAGTTTTCCTTCACCGTTTTGAGAGCAGTGGTGACGAAACAAATTTTACACAAAGTAATGTGCCTGCTTAGGTTCGAACCCACGACCTACGACACGTAAGTCAAGGCGGTTACAGCTGAGCCACCACTGCTCCATCACTATACTTATGAATGGTTAATTTTGTGTTGATGTAATTGTAAATAGATAAACGCGTGTGTCTACGTTTTGGTTCACGCATTATCATGAACTGATTTTTATGTAGGTATTAATTACGTGGGCTACGTCTTTAACATCGCACCAACCTGCTGCAGCACGCGCCTCTGACGCGCGCCTATTGAGCGTATGCACGCTCAATATAGTTTCACAACAGATTGACTGCTTCAATAGGGTATTTTACTATATACGAGAAAATATCTATAAATATATTATTGAGATAGTTTAGGCAAAAAGGAGTCGGAAAATGTTACTTTTATTTCATAAAATAACAAAATAAATTTTAAAATTCAATTCAACGTTTTCAGTTTTTCTAATTTGTTAAAAAAAACACCATGAAATAGTAGCCGCCATGTTATTACGTCATATGGCTATGTTAACAAAAACGTGTCAATTATCATACAAAGATCAGCGCATTTGTTTTCATAGCCCAGTGACGTCATGACCACAGAGCAACATGGCGTCCACTGCGTCCAGCGTTTTCGTCAACCTACACACGTACTACACTACGTACGTAAAATTTTAAATGCATTTTTATGGCACTTATCGATTGAATAAAAAAAATTGTGTTTTTTTTGGGCATATTAGCACTATAGAATTGAATTAAGACACTTTTCAAAAATGAGTGTAAGACCCTATTGTACTCTGAGTGACTTCACACGGGCCGTATTTTGTAAAGATATTCTTGGTGTTCATAAGAATACAATATAGTTAGTCTAATCTTTATAAGTAGAACTATAGTTATAACTACTACTACTATTGTGTTAGGTAAGCCTGTGATGATTGTTGTATGTGTTTTAAAACAAATAAATAAATAAACATAATGATTCTAGACGGTTATTTACCTGTAATTAACTTTTGTGCCATTGTGCTTCTTGACAAACGCCTCAAGATCACATTCTTTGTCGTCAAATATGACGATTGTTCCCTTCTGGTTGCTCGCTTTAAAAGCTTCTATGACCCTCTTTTCACAAGCTTTCTGACAGAACACTATCTTCGGGAAGATGTATGGGAATAATCTTGTTAGATCGTCTGAAAGTAATGTTATTTAGAGATGAATTTGCAAATTTTGTAAGATAATAAAGCTGTCAGAGTGCAAACATTGTTTTCTTTCTTATCGTAAACTTACTTTGTCCAACACTGGGATCGATGGCGCACATGGGGTATCCCCCGAAGTGGCAGGCAAAGAACGGGATGCACAGGTCCATATGGTTGTTGCCGATGAGGATGGCTGGGTCCCCGGGATTCAGGCCTGACTTAACCATTGCGCTGGCTAGGCGACAAGAGCGTTTTGCCACAGATCTGTTGGTTTCCTCTTGTTCCGTTGTGAAATCGATCTGGAAGATAAAAATAGTTATTTTTGAATTTAAATCAAACATCTGGTAAGACACGTAGCGAACTTAATTGTTTAAGCATCTCTTTAACTGTATCTATTAATTATTTACGTATTTTGAACAATTAATGAATTACCAATCCAACGTAAATTGAAGTGTGGCATTAGTATCTACCTTTCTAAGGTTAAAAATAAAAAACTTGCTAGAGCAATAATTTATTATTGTTACGAATGTAATTATTTATTTTTGCAGAAAACATTTCTGTGATAACGGAATTGACTGATTTGCAATTATGTTGCTTAAAAATAAATTAGGCTATAATTCAGTTTGTTAGATTTTTCCTCGCGAAGAATACTTAATTAGAGTTTTTAATTGATAAAAATAATGTATACAAATTTCTTTGTAGGAAATTCTTAATTGTTTTTTATAGTGTCTTGTTTTTGGCATAGCGATCGGTAATTTTAATAAAAGTAAACTACATTAGATCATTGGTCTAAAAATGAAATTAAAAAATAATCTTCGAAAAACTAATCTTCGTTATTTTGGTTAGTACCCTAGGTTTAGTAACCTACTTAAACGACCGATACTGTGTGCTAGTAGTTTATCTCTTGTTAGTACCTACTAGGTCAAATGAACAAATAGTTCACGTAGTACGTGAGAGTCGCGGTAGTGTTAACTATGTAAGTACGTGAAATCGTATTCTTTACTGAGTTATTTTTTGTTTTATCGCACTTTGCTTTCGCCTTATTAGATTTATTTTAAATTTTACCTTAGGTGCAAAGAAAATATCCGGTGAAATACATTTTGTAGTTGTTCTTTGAAGTATTGATAGCAGTGAATTCGTAGATTTCTAAAGAACTGTATAAATAAAGCAAATTGGGTACCTACAATTAAAATTCATATTCCGGGAAGTTATGTTGTAGGTGGGTATATCAATCAGTAATTTAGCTGAACTTCAAACTGATATCAAAATAATTTCATTTAAGTAAAATTTTACTATTCAAAGTGGTTTTAAATTGTTTATTGAGATATATTTTGAACTGTTTGTGATTAGTATTAACAATGAATTTACCTTGAAATACAAAATATTAAACCTAACATTTACATTTCCACAGATTTTTTTTCAAGACCTTGATGTATTTTAAGACCTTCTAAAATTTCACATTCACTCATAGATTTACGACACGTAGATGATATATAAGCACGTACCTGACAGATCATTTCTGGGTCATCGTACATAGCCTCCAAGGTTATGTGGCCGATGTGGATATCTTTCTCATTGAGGCTGTAACGGTTAGCAGCACTCTTCCTAAACCGCTCCACACGATTCGTAAGTCTTGTCTTCGAATGAATATCGGCCATTTTATTTAAAACACCTTTTATCACAATTAATAATACACCAAACAAGTTTTTCTACTATGAGTAGATCGAAGTAGCAGAAATTTTTCCACTAATATATAATTATATCAGTGGAATGCGTTTATATATGTTTCACTCATTATTTTTATCTGTACAGTGATTGCGGTATAAAATTTTAATAGATATCTGTTAATCTTCGCTCTATACCTGATAAAAATGATAGCAATACCTTCTATATGAGTTTAAATTGTATTTGTCGTCATCCGTAGTTAGTATATTAAAGGTAAACAAAGAGAACGATCTGAAAAAGCAACAAAAATATGGTTTACTAGCTTTTACCCGCGGCTTCGCCCGCGTGGATGTCGGAAAATATCCCACGGGAACGTACTACCGGGATTAAAAGGAAACGAAAGCGGTGGCCTCATAGCCGAGCGCTGCACCCGCCGCTTCAACCATTAATTATTCTGTTACGCGTAATTTTGAATCTGTGATATAATTTAAATGATGATGATTAATGATTTAAGCCTATATTTTAATCTAAATTAAAGGCCCAATTTAAATAACATATTTTATTGGATAAGGATTGATATAATACGAGTATCAGTTAAAGTAGATTCGGAAATAGCAATTAAATTTTTATCAAATTCTGAAAGATAACAATGGTTACTGTGGGTCATCCTTAAAAGATATAGACATATGCTATAGCGGATTTTTTGTTGAACTTTATAAGACGTAAAATCCTACAGATTCTATAAGAACATAATTTTGATGTATCTATTACGGTTTACGCGGCGCACGCCAGTAAAGCTCCCAGTCGGCATGTTTTTTTCCGACATTTTCACCAATAATCGTCATATTTCAGCCAATTAAAACCTTAATGAATTATACACATAAACTTTCTTCATAAATGAACTGATTTTAAACCGGTTTTCACCAATATACGGAGTGCCGTATATTGGTGAAAACCGTTTGAAAATCCGTTCAGTAGTTTTTGAGTTTATCGCGTTCAGACAGACAGACTGACGCGGTGGGGAGACTCTGTTTTATAATATGTAAGATTGCGGCATTTTTTGTCTTCCGTCCGTCATGTCATGCGGGATTTGGAAAAATGAAGCCATTATAAAAAAGGCTAATGCCAATTTTTTTTCCACATTTAATAAAGTTAACGCTTTTGTTTAAATACAATATGAAGCAATAGCTTAATTAGTGGGAATGGCCCGTTTCAAAATTACGGAAACAAGCGATAAAGCATTGTTTGCGTAATCAGCTAGTTTCACAGATTTCACTTTGTTAAATAATACCTGAAATGAACAGGTTTCATTTCACAGTTTAATTTTATGTTGCAGTTTACGCCAGTTTTCATCATAATATTCTGAAATTCGTCAAAACACCTACGATTTTCGGTATTCTTAGGCTGATGTAGCAAGACAAATGATAGCGACAAATAAATCTTAACGAAACTGTCCAAAAATGAAGACAATAAAATGCCTTCATTTGTTTCGTTTACTGACATCAAATATTATTTTTTGACATATCATTACTTTATGTCATCATCAGATTGTGTCACAATTATGATGATGATGTCATCATCATGATGATGAATATAAACGACATCATTACAGGCGATGAGTCTTGGATTTATTAATATGATCCAGAAACGAAGCGCCAGTCGACGGTTTGGGTGTTTCAAAACGAATCAACGCCTACCAAAGTGAAGCCATCTAGAAGCGGGGGGAAGATTTGGATGGCGAACTTTTTCAATTTGACTGGCCACTTGGTGTCAATTCATTTACGGAACCAAAAAAGCATCAACGCTGAATGGTATACTACCAAAATGCTTGGCAGAAGTTTTCTCTGGTGTGACCAACAAGCGCCCAAACTTAGGACTACGCAGGCTACTGCTCCACCACGACCACGCGCCCTCGCACACCGTGCTCTAAGCGAGGGACGTCCTGCACAGCACGCCGGCCAAACTCCTGGGTCACCCTCCTTACAGCCCTGACCTAGCACCGTGTGACTTCTTCTTATTTTTCCCGAAAAAAAATCTGCTCAAAGGGATACAATTTTCGTCGCCGGAAGATGCGCTGTCAGCGTTCGAGCAGGCTGTAAACGAGGTGCCTGCGGCGGACTGGAAAAAATGTTTCGAAAACTGGTTCAGACGCATGAAACTTTGTATAGAGGCTATTGGAGAGTACTTTGAAAAGATTTAATAAAAAAATATTTAGGTACCTGTAGATTTATTTTTTATTTTTTTCAAAACTTTCTGAGTGTCCCAGTCAACTCAGCCTATAACAGTTCACTGCTGGACATAGGCGTCTCCTAGGCTACGCCACAACACCCTGTCTTCCGCCTTCCGCATCCAGTCTGTATACTTTATTGTACACCACAAAAATAGTTAAATAATATATATAATCAGCCTATATGTTCCCACTGCTGGGACACAGGACACAGACAAAAATACATAACAAAAATGAATCAAACACTACAAAATATACAATCTTTATTAATTAATTAATATTATCGTTATTAAATAATGAATAATATTATTATTATATTATTTATTTATTTCCAACTTACATCTATCCTTACAGAGAAACCTATTGCGATAGTGTACATCTGAACTCTTATCCTAACTTATTTACTAACACATTATTTTAATTAAATTTTGTAAGTTATTACAAATAATGCATTCTTTGTGAACTCACTCAGAGAACAACAGAATAGGTCTGTGTCACTAGCTATGAGGTTGAGAGTGCGGAGTGCGCGAGTCAGTGGCGCCTCACTTAAAAGATTGGTCCGAGCGCGCGGCTTCGCCAGCAGCCGTGGCTGCCGTCGTCGCCACACGAACCTGTCCGGAACACACAAACCTATGTGCCCTAATATTTCCGCATTATGTACCTTCCCTCTAAGTACTTTGAATATGTACGAGGTAAGTGCGAGATCCCTCCTGACCCTCAGTTCGTTATATCCAACCATACCCAAAATAAATAAAGTTAAGTTTTAGTTTTAGTTATAAGAGTACATAAGCGGATAAAATGGGTAAACACCATACAGGCGCAGGTACAAGTACCTCACAAACTTGTTTTGTACTCTCTCCAGCATGAGCTTATATTTAGATTCGTGTGGAGCCCAAATGACTGCGTTACATTCCAATTGACTTCTAACTAAAGCATTATATAAAGCGATGACCGCTTTAATGTTATTAAAACCACGCACCATACGTAACATAAAACCCAGATTACGGTAAGCTTTTCTGCAGCAGCTTGTGACGTGATCACGAAACGTTAGCCCAGTGTTGAATTTAACCCCTAAGTCCCTAACTTCCGTGGCCCTAGCCATTGGCAACCCGTCTATATTATAAGTAGGTATATAGAATAGGAGTGCGCGCACGAGAGAAAGTGATTGTTACGCACTTTGAGATGTTGAACTGCAAGATGTTGTCCTTGCTCCAGGTCACCACTCTGTCTATGTCTCTTTGAAGCCTGTCACAGTCCTCCAATTTACTTATCTCCAGCGACAGCTTGAGGTCATCAGCAAACAGTAAACATTTGGCGTCTTTGACAACTTCTGGCAAAAGTTCATAAGAATGAACTGCAAAGGCCCAAGATTACTGCCCTGACTCACCCCCGACCGGGTAAAATATGGCTCTGACTTGTGTCCCGCATACTCTACGTACTGTTGCCTACCGCTCAAGTAACTAGCAAAAACCTTTAGTAGGTGTGGAGTGAAACCAATGGCCGCTAACTTTTTCAACAAAACATCGTTATTTACCAGATCGAATGCTTTTTTAAAATCGAAGTAAGCGGCATCAGTTTGGCCCCCACTGTCCACTGTTGGCACAAGATTAGCCATGTAGCACAAGAGATTGCTAGTAGTGCTTCTTGCTGGTCGAAAACCGTGCTGGGCGTCCGAAAGCTGGCAACTGACCTGTTGATATATGCTCTTATGAATAGCCGCTTCGAAAACCTTCGCCGGAGTCGACAGCACTGCGACAGGCCTGTAACCATCCACCGTCATCCCTGACCCTCCCTTTGGCACTATTTTGGCATTATTATTGTATTATAATTATATCCTAATCCTAACTAATATTATAACTGCAAAAGTGAGTTTCTTTGTTTGTTTCGCTTTCATGCTTAAGACGCTGACAACACCTAAACCGCGGTCATTGTCAGATTACATAGAAAAGAAAGAGAAGCGCGATGACACAACGCTTGTAATTTATTGCAAAATATGAAGCAATTCTCTATTTACTCAAAATTGAGTTGAGTAATCGAAAATAAAAAACAACCAAGTTCTGCATTCAAATAAGACGTTCTTGTTATTAATTAAATACGTAACATATGTTGATATTTAATGCAGATATTTTCGATTAGAACTCAAGGTAAGAGGTTAGTTTAACGTTAGTTTGTATCGAGATTTCTTTTTCAAAACGTGTTTCGGTAACAACCAATTTCTGGAAAATATATTCTAAATTAACATATATTTTTTACGCTACCACAAGCTATACAGATTTAGCAATTTTTTTTCTTAATTAAAGCCTATTTTGGTCAATTTGGTCTTGTCAGCGCCTTAAACGGCTGAACGGATTTAGATGAAATTTGGCACATGGGTAGACCATGACTTAAGTTAGGACATAAAATACTTTTTATCTCGATATTCTCACGGGATCGTCATTTATGCGGATAAAACCGCCGGGCCCAACTAGTAGAAAATACATTTAATTAAAAATACCTACGTGTCCTGTCAAACATCAAAATTTCCACAGGTATCCATAAACCGTCCTTGGATCATGAAAACCCCGCTTTTCCAATGGTATACATATATAGCATTAAAGAAGACGTTTACGACGATTAAGGTAGCCAGGAAAGGGTCGGTTATGTAAACTCGATACCTACGTGTTATGGCGGGCGTAGCAACGGGAATTAAAAAAATATGTGTTTGTCTCAATATCAAAATATGATTGACTTGAAAATCATTGTATGTAAACCTTGATTGGTAAGGAACTGCCTAAAATTTTTGTTGTTCTACGGTAAACATTCGAGTTTCCTTCAAGAAGGAATCAAGGTTATATCAGAGAACTAACGACCAGATTCCCATTTATTGTCCTTATCGTAACTCGATGGCACTGTTTGAGTATAACAAGTATCGCAACTGCTACTCTGAACTGAAAATAGGGAGCAAGGCTCCAAATAGTTGCGAACTTTTGGGTTTGTGGGGTACCCACCGTTTATTTTGAAAAGGCTTAAGACGCTGATAACACCTAAACTGCGGTCCCTGTCAGATTGCATAGAAAAGAAAGAGAAGCGCGATGACACAACGCTTGTAATTTATTGCAAAATATGAAGTAATTATCTGTTTACTCAAAATTGAGTTGAGTAATCGAAAATAAAAACAACCAAGTTCTGCATTCAAATAAGACGTTCTTGTTATTAATTAAATACGTAACGTATGTTGATATTTGGTACAGATATTTTGGATTAGAACTCAAAGTAAGAGGTTAGTTTAACGTTAGTTTGTATCGAGATTTTGTTTTTAAAACGTGCTTTGGTAACTACCAAGTTCTGGGAAATATGTTCAAATATAACATATATTTTTTCCGCTACCACAAACTATACAGATTTGGCATTTTTTTTTTCTTAAGAGAAGCCTATTTTTGTCAATTGGGTCTTGTCAGCGCCTTAACCACATGTGATTAAAAATATCGATCACATTCCTTGCGGGTCCCAATCGACCCCTCGTTGCTGTTGGTAGGAATTTAGATATAATCTGAATATATATCAGCGATTAGATACTTTCTAAAGATTATAAATGAAAGGGATAAAAAGTATGTATTGTTTGTTGAAAAATATGTTGTCCTCAACGTGTTCAACGCGCTATCAATAAGAGGTGAGCTGGTAATTATAATAATCTTGGTCGTCAGGATGTCGGACGTCACTATAATCTAAAGCTGATCATGTTTTTGAGGATCATTGATAAATGTACTGCAATAGATTTAAAAATAGCAGCTGATCCGCTGCTTATCTGTAGATATTCACTTCGTTACAAATAGCACTGAAAAGTTTTCTAGAACATTCAAACTTATTCTTATGATCTAAATAATTTGAGACTTGCCGTAGCAGATTAATAATTTAAGTATGCTGGATGTGTCTTAGTAGCAATTTAGTATTTGCCTATTAGCAATAATTAGCTCCAAAAATGTCTGCGAAAGATCAACAGCAGGATACGCGGCGCTGGGATCGAACATAAAACTTAAATGAGTTTCGCCTCTTCTTGTTATCTTAAGGCAGGTTCAACAAAGTTTTACGTTGTTCTGTTTATTGAACATAGCACAGTTTGCCCACAACTCAATATGAAATTATGTTTAAGTTTTAATTAACGGGCAGAACAAACTTAATTGAATTTGAAGTTTGGACAGGGCAAACTGTTTTAATATAACAGTGCTCACAATTATGTATGCTGTAGTTTCATTATACATCCTTGGCTGAAGCATAACAGTCTAACTTGTTAACGGAATCTTGTTAATATTAAACCACTTAGATAAATTGAGTTTACCTTTATACATTTATTAGAGATATTAGACTGAGTTATTTAAAAGGTACGGCAATGTGTTTTGTGAGGTCGATGCCTGTTTGAACTGGCCGCTCTGTCTTTTCAACGTGTGACGTTTATGAACATGATGATGTGATACAATACGGGAAGGGCCAATAATCCAATACGATACGCGGATCACCTTAATTGATAGCTGGAGGTGTGATTTCAAGGTATTTATTGTGATAAGGTTTTAATACTGGGTTGAAAACGCAGAAACGACACTGATTTATGATAAAAATAATCGTTTTAGTAATGAATTACGGTAAGCAGGTATATTTATCTACTTTGATGTCCGGATATCGCGAATATCGAAAAATACCCGTTAAATTTTATTGAAATTGGGTAGCGATACTTACACGTGGAAGTATCGCTACTTATAATAATCATATTCACCAATTCACCTGAGCACTCCAAGTAGTCATAGTTCTTAACTTATTGCCCGTGGCATTTTAACGATCTACTCCATTTATTAAATAATCAACCACAAATAGTGTGTGTGTATTAATTAAGGTAGATAGACGAGCTACTAATGTTTTTGATATTGTGTGTATTAACGATCAACTCCATTTATTAAATAATCAACCACAAATGGTGTTATTTGCTGACGATATTTCTTTAATTTTTAAGGTAGATAGACGTGCTACTAATGTTGACTACGTAAATAACGCCCTATTGCAGGTTCAGAATTGGTTTACTGCCAATAATTTATTATTAAATGGGAAAAAAACTAAGTGCATTAGATTTTCTTTACCAAATGTCAAAATTAGTGATTATGAGATAGTATAGAATCAAGAGAAACTAGAATTCATCGATAGAACTGTTTTCCTGGGGTTCATGCTCGACTCAAGGCTACAATGGGGTCCTCATTTAACATCTCTTGCAGGACGGCTAAGTTCAGCGGCATATGCCGTCAGAAAAATCCGTCAATTTACTGATGTAGATACCGCGAGGCTAGTCTATTTTAGTTACTTTCATAGTATCATGTCTTACGGTATTTTACGTTGGGGACGACATCGAGTCAATTTTTATTCTGCAGAAAAGAGCTATCAGAGTCATATATAATCTCCGCAGGCGCGATTCTCTAAGGGACCGGTTTAAGGACATTAACACCATGACGGTACCTTATCAATATATTTATGAAAACATCATGTACGTAAGAAAAAAAATACATCTTTTTAGTAAAAGAGGTGAAAGACATAATTATAGTACTAGAAAAAGGGACCTCTTAGCTCAACCAGGTTTCAGACTGGCTAAAGTAGACCCATCTTTCATGGGGTACTGTTTAAAATGTTACAATAAAATTCCTCCCCACATACTTCAACTGAATGAGATGAAATTCAATTCTTGTATAAAACGCACACTATGCAGGCAGGCATATTAAAAGTTGGGGGATCACATCGCTGATAAAAATGCTTGGCTCAATGCTAGTCCTGCTCCACAACCACAACCAATTAAATAATTAACATTTGAAAAGTTGTTGGAGCAGCTAAACATTGTAAGACTGTCTTTGCATTGTACAAATTCAATCTACTTTGTATTATATAATTGCATTGCACAGGTGTGAGTACTATGTATAATAGAGCTACCATTTACCGGTTAATATGTCATTGACTTGAATGGGCCCTGGCGGCTAAGAGTATGTCATGCTCACACAGATGTCTCGCTGATGGTGGCGCATGTGTTGGATCATTTAGCTCCCTTCAAAGTTGTTAAGCTGAATGGTGCTGATTCATGCGTCATGCTCCACAGCCGCCGTCAGTTGGGACTGGTCACCTCTAAGCTTCCTCGGCTTATTTGTAATTATTTTATTTTGAAATTGATTTTTTTTTTGTTTATTTTGCTGCTACGGCCGCACATTTAGTTATAAATTCAACATTATTTATACTAATCTTTATGTATCAATATAATTTAAAAGAGTGTCCATGGAGTTTCTTGGCCGTTCTTCTCCATAGGTACCTACTACGCTTTGGAAGTGGCTTCATATTTCTAACTGACCGACTCCTTGACAATTCAAAAGTGCCTGTAAATGGTTTAATTGAAATAAATGCTTTGAGTTTGACTTTGAGTTCATTACAGCGGACCCTATCAGAATACCAACGCTGCGCTATTTGTTTTATTTTTATTAAATATCGCAGCATCATGCTGAGATAGGAGCCGTCTTCTTTTTTGTTTTCACTATTATTTTATTGTTTTCATGATTTTGTTAGTTTTATGTCCATTTTTATTGTTGTATTTCCTGTGCGTGTCCCAAATAAATATCTTTTTTGTTTTAAGTCATTGCTGTCGAACGATCTTTATTTTAATGAACCCTAAAGTTAGGTAACTAGTAATAGTTTCTTAACCGTCCATAATACACGTGTTAACTTTGCGGAAGAAAACATAAATATGTTAATTAAGTTTTATTTACCTAACCGCTAAGTTAGTTGTACCGTTTAAAATCAAGTGGATTCACGTGGCGGCCGCGGCGAGGTGGCAAGGCGGCTGCGTTAAGTAGTGTACTTGACCTCAACCCACTAAACACGCGATTATATGAAGCGGCAATTGGTGTTGAGTATGCAGAATGTATCTTTTAAACCTACAAATATACAGGGTGTGGCGTACATAGTGGTCCAATGTTAAGGGGTCGATACATCGTATATTCTATCTCTATAGCTATCACGTACCACAATTTGAACCATTTTTTAGGGTTCCGTACCTCAAAAGGATAAAATAACAGGCCGAGTGCGTGTCGGACCACGCACAATGAAGGGTTCCGTAGTTGGGATGAATTTATCCCAAAAACAAACTTAACATGTTCAAAACATGTTCTCCGATACATCGATGTATGCCATAATCAATTCTCCAACTGCAAATTTAAGTGGGTCGACTATTACTCGTTAACTTGTAATGCCCACTTAGCTGTGTTCGTTTTCCTTTTAATTTCATTATATGTACTACTGCCAGGAATTTTTTTACATCTCCATAAACAACCATTACGTTTTCAAGGTGATATTTTAGTACTTTGTCGGCGTGGTTAATATGTATACCTATGTCAAATTACAGCTTTCTAGTACTAAGCGTCTGTGAGTTACAGCGGCGACAGCCGACAAACAGACAGACGGACAAGGCGAAACTATAAGAGTTCCTTGTTTACTACGGAACCCTAAAAACGGCAAACGACCGGAATCCGTTGGTACTAACGGTTTTTCCTTTTCGAGGAGTTAGCATACGCTAAGAGCGTTATCACACTGACGATTTGCCAGCGTGTTTCCAGCGAAGCGATTTGTGAACGGGCTCTCCGCGGGTGCTAAGCGAGCTAGCTGCGACACTTGCACACTTGCTTGTCTCACTCTCTTTTGTACACTAACGTCAATTGTTCTTGTTTACGCAAACGCAGCGAACACGTAGCGCACACGCAGCGAGCGCGTAAAAATCGCGTCGCTGGAAACACGCTCGCAAATCGATAGTGTGATGGGGGCCTTAGCCATCATCGCGAGAAGTTATAAGGACACATATCACTATTCTAAAATACAATAGTAGCTTTATGAAGCAATCAATCTCCCCAAATATTGTTGTAAAAAAATGTTGCTAAGTTTTAATTTATAAGTTTTTGGGGCGTTTACGTTGATTGGCTGAATTCTGAAGCTGAATCTACCCATATAAAGGTTGTACTCAGCGAAATTAGACACGATAACTGAGTGTAACAGATCAAATTAAAAAGAATACACGTAGATATAATACTCGTATGTTGTCTGGTCTTTTCCTGAAGTGGCGACTTCACATTTCATGGCAGATTTCTTTCTAACCAAAAACAAAAGTGGGTTCAAATCCATTGGATTCCTGCGGCCTTCACAAGGTCATAGGTCTACCTTGTGGGCCTTCCAACGTCACGTCTTCCGGTACGCGGTCGCCCCTCCAGAACCTTTCGGCCGCATCGGCCATCTGTTCTGCGAGCAATGTGCCCTGCCCACTGCCACTTAAGTTTGGCAATTCTTCGGGCTATGTCGGTTACCTTGGTTGGTTCTCTTCATTTCTGATTCGACAACGTAGGGAAAATCCAAGCATAGCCCTCTCCATTGCCCTTTGGGTGACTTTTAGCCTTCTTATGATGCCTATTGGGCGACCAACTTTCGGTGCCATTGGTCATCACTGGCAATACGCACTGGTCAAAGACTTTCGTCGTGTGACACTGCGGTATGTAGGCCGAACGACGATTGACCTCTTTCTCGAAGTTGGACCCACCTAACTGGACAGTTTGTCCTAGGTGAACATAATCGTCCACAAGTTCGAGTGTAGAGTCTCCTGAGAGTGAGCGTTACATGGGCATTAAACCCATCAGCGGTAAGAATTTAATCAAAATGATTTATTACAGCTGACTTTTGGTGATGGTATCTTCGCTGATGTCACGTGCGATCTAAAAATGCATCTGTTTTTTAATAGGTATGATAACAAAAAGAAAAATCGTCTGATATTGATAAGTAGGCATTTAAAATACCAAATACTGATTAAATTATGATCAATCACGTTAAATGATATGCTAATCATTAATGATGCATTTTTATCATAATCATTTGATTACAGTTTACGAGAGGAAGGTCATGATTTTTGGAGTTCTCAACAATGTTTATTAAATGGTTGCCTTCGATTAATTTTGGTCACCTCTCAACTAGTTAGTACTTGTTGTGAGGTGAAAGAATGCTGAAAGTTCCTAACCTAGTACAAATGTTACCTTCTATATAATGTTATATTCTGTATATAATAAAATTTGGAATTCAAGAAATGTTTGGTATTGCTGTTCGGACAATATCGTCGCTAAACGGCACGGCTCTAAAGGCATTTAGTTTTAAATCTTTGACCTTAAAATATAGCCTAGGCATAAATCATTATTCCTGCGAAACACTTCGCCCAGTCCATTATAAACCGCCGCTAATGTTTCGCAGCTCATTTCGTTGCCCAACTGAACGCTCACATGAATACTATCGCGCTCTGCCCCGGGAATATTAACGAGCGAATTACTGTAACTGTTACTAACTCCCACCATGAAAATTTTATGTTTACAATGTAGAAATGAAACGAGAAAAATATTTAATGACGTACTAATGGTTTTTTATTCGTCGTCACTGTATCAGTCTTAAGGATCGTGCAGACTAGCCCGATATCGCGGGCGCGATAGACAGCAATATGCCTGTGGCGCCCGCGATATCGCCCCAGTCTGTACAACCCTTTAATCGTTATTTGCTCAACATTAGATATTTTGTATTTTATTAACTACCTACTACCATGAAAGGTGACACCATATTCGTATTCACCTCAATTGGGAAACGGTTCGGTGATTGCTATGTGTTGTAGCGCTTGATAAAGTATTTTTTCTAATATTCTCCAGAGAACAGAGAGGGAGTATTCGGGGGCCTGTTCAGGTGGCAGTTAATTTATACGCATTTATTGTTTCGGCATAATCCTCATCATTAATTCAGTCACAAGACGGCCATTGTCGGGCGTAGAAATCCTCCAACCATTGTCGCAACGGTTATGTCAAAGCTGTTTAAAAAAAAATAAGAAATTAACCGATCCATATCAATACTCGTCATTATTGGGTACACTGCCAGCAAAAGCCCAAACGAACCATGGGGTATGAAAGTATTCAATAACATCCTACTGTCCTATATTATCCCCACACAGACGAAGTGGTTCTTCAAAATGGCTAGCTGTCACTGAGAGCAAAGCACCCTATTTAGCTGACTCGTTCGCTGCAGTACTAAAGAACATTTTAAACTACCGAACTGTGTTGAACCGAAAACCGACCAAATGTTAGACTTCAAACAGTATACCCAAGCAACCGATGTTACAAACAGTGTTGCCAAAGTTAATGAAGTAGCGTAAAAATGCAATTTTATTATTGCATCCCTTTTCCATTTGGTAGAAGCTTATCGTATTACAGAGGTGTTTGTTAGCGCTAGTCAGTGTGAAGCGTATATGCTGCCCGAGAGCGAAACCATGAGGGCTTGACTAAACAAATATACACAAAACTCGATTCATGCACCCACGTCATAAGGGTATTTTCTGTGTGTACACATAAAAGTAAATGTTAAGATTGCTGAGTAGTGAACAAAACGGGCACACTAACGGTCGCAATTCTGCTGTGATGCGAATATTGGCCGTCCTACTTCCACGGCGAGCACGTAGGGAAAACAATGTCTCAGACGTAGTTATCTACATAAGTAAACAAGAATGCCGTGCTTCTACTAATACTCAGTTTTCGGGCCACAGAGCGTTGGTTTTTACGTTGCAATAATCGGGATTCGGATCATGCAACTGGCCCAATTTTCCGAATAACTTCGTACTTCGCTTTTGCAGCTTCAGTTGGCTGGAAAATAAAAAGAGTTTGCACGACGCGGTTTCAGAAGTTTGTACACGATGGTACATAGCACTCTACGTCATGAATAGCTCGTCGAGATATTTGATATAAGTAAGCTAATAGTTATAACTTTAGCTTGAGGTGGACTGTCGCATCTGCGGTATTTTAAATCGCTGAAGAAGGTGTCGCAGTAGAACTTGTACATTTATAAAAGGTGAACGGCAGATTTCGTATAGCTTACTTTTTTGTTGTTTTGTTATACAATTTGTACCACATATTAAGGCAACTAAGCCATTTATTTTCAGGTAAGTGTACTATTTTTAGAAGTTCGGATTAATTAATAATATTTAAAAAAATATTTTAATAACTACACGTAATTTAGTCGTAAACTAAACGTAGTTATGTTGGTATTTAAGCTATGCTCGCCATGAGGGTATTACTCGACCTGCCCCCTTCTTAGATGAAGTAATTTACGAATTAATTAATTGTAAATAAAATAAATGTACTTAAAAAGAACTATTAACTGTATTGTTTTATTTACCTAGACTTAAAACCACATCAGGACTTCATCATTATCAAACTGTTGCAGTCAGCTGCTGGACATAGGTATCTCCTAATGCACTCCGCTGAGTAGGTACGATCCTCATCTCAATTTACCTACTTGATAGTAAGTAAATTAATACACTACAAAAATAGTGACTAGCAATCTAGAACATGTACTTTATTACCGAAACAATGTTTATGTGCCTATAAGTAACAATCTACATTGATACACTAGTACTTAACCTTAAAAAATAAAACTGGTTATAACTTTTAAGTCCCAAGTTCTAAAAATCTACGAATTTAAAAAGGGCTTGTCTATCATATTAACTATCAATTAAAACAAAAAATATCCCAAAACACGGAATTTTTTAGGTGTACGAAAGTCCCATACAACCCTGCCGTTCGCCTTTGCAATGAATTTGGTAACTGCTTCAACCACGAAGATGAACGTCAGCGGCGACGTAGTAAATTATGAAAGTTTCACGTGCATGCCGTGGCTACATTAGAACAAAGCGGAGTCGCCGCTCCTAAATAAACGGCTCCGGAGCGCTGCAGCCAGCTCCGACTGCTATTTTCAATTTCAAATTTGCCTCTCCAACGACAATAGAATTGCAGCATTTTATGTGAAAAGTTTTTGCGATCTGCCTTTATTCAGGTCATTGGAATTGTAAAAATGTTGATTTTTTTACCAACGATGTATGAGTGGAAGTTATTCTTCGTCCCAATTTTATTTAGTCAGATATTAAAATTGATGTGAGCATGCCTTTTCACAGGGTTGTCGAGGCGTTGTCTCGTTTGAGATAAATTGTTTGCACAGTGAGCAGCATTCAAGTAATTTGAAGTGGCGCTGTTGTCTGGGAGGTGCGTGCGGCGGCAATTCCGACGCGACGTGTGCTTTAATCACCCTCTTTAAACGAAGACTCACGTACCCGACCGGGAGGAAACGTTTATTTTAATTCCCCACAAATGCGTGTCTAATTTCAGCGGATGTGTTTTGTTTAATTTCGAAGGATTATAATTGCCAAGACACAGGGATTAGGTATGAGGTCTTTAGATGTGCGCTTCGAGGCATTTTGTTGGAGAGGCTCGAGATCCTCCGGGAACTGTGTTGTTCTAGAATATTTAGAGGCTGGTTACATTGTTTATAAAGTTTCGATTACCGAATACATTAACTAATAAAATTCTAGAGAATTTTTGCTCCCTGAACGGATTAAATTATGAATACCGAGAAAATGTTGTAGAAACATTTTATTATTGAGATTAAAAATAGCAAAATAGTCGGTTTATCACTATTAGTAGGTAACATTTGAAAATCTTACCTACTAAATGAATGGTCATTTTGATTGTGAAAGTTATTTTATTGATCCCCTGAGAAATGTAAATGTCGCGGGGATGAAAGCTGTTGGCCTACAATTACGCAACTGAGATTTACTTACGATTGTCTTAATTGGGTTTTCCGACGGTGGGTACCAAATACAATTAAGTACGTGTTTGATATTAAAATTAGGTACCTCTACCTACTACGTAATAGAATACCTAGATTTTAATGTTTGTTCTGGTTGAAAGTAATTAATAAGTAACTATTGGTACGGAAACAAATAAAGTGATACGTACCTATTCAATATATATTTGTTTATAGCACAATATGTGTTTATAGATTTACTAGCGACCCGCCCCTGCTTTACACGGGTGACTTAACAAAACATCGAGATTTCTTATATATCTAAGGTAGGTAATATTAATGTTTTATTACACATACGCTTTCCGGAATAAATTAGGAGAAAACCACATCATCCATTGTGTAGTTTAGATGAACTAAGCGGTCATACAGACACTAAAAGCGACTTTAACAGAAAGTGCACGCACGCGACGATCGCGTATTCGCGCGGCGATCGCTTTTAAATAGGACGCGGAGTAATACGCACATGATAATGATACCTGCGTAGCGGAAAGCGTAGGCTCATAGCTACGCTCGTAGCACCGTAGCGGTGGCGTAGCCGAGCGACCATCAATGTATTCCCAACGATTGATTGCGGATTCGAACGTGAACAAAACACTTTGCTCGACCTGTGAATCAACGTTCAATGCACGTCACAACTCTAATGAGGTAATTATGGGAGATTATATAAATGAAATGGGTTGCCGCTGGGGTTGCCAACGTTTTGTA
The DNA here is from genome assembly GCA_905333075.3 of Atethmia centrago. Classification (NCBI taxonomy): domain Eukaryota; kingdom Metazoa; phylum Arthropoda; class Insecta; order Lepidoptera; family Noctuidae; genus Atethmia; species Atethmia centrago. The sequence goes on along the minus strand of HG995374.1, from coordinate 18,130,601 downwards.
CAAGAAATAAAGTATATTATGGTCAAAGTGGTAAAATAAACAGTGTTTCGGAAAAATAAATAGTATTTTAAGTATATGTTAAATGTTTTAAATAGATACATAGAGTTTATTAGTGCTACTCGCGCAACTCATAAATTTATCACCAATTTTGAAGGCTTTTTCGCTGGATGCGGGAAGCACAGAACCGGTCGAAGTGGCGGTGCTTGGGGAAGGCCTATGTCCAGCAGCGGAAGTCTTTCGGCTGAAATGATGATGAATGCCATGCTTGGTAGTGGCAGTAATAGATGATGTTTATAAGTGATGCGCATGGGTGTAGGCCATAGCTTGACTACTGGTTACTGAGGCTGCGCGTCTACCAATAAATAATGTTTTGGTGCGTCATGACGATTACTGGTCAGACCACTTAACACTGCAGATTAATTGTAATCTGCATGTAACGACAGTGAAGTAGGCATGTCAGAGTGTACTTGAACAAAATTATGACATTAAATAAAGAGAGAGAAGTCTACTTCAAATACGTACATACACTGCGACATGCTAAGCTTTATTGAGAGAGATAGACTTTCCTTCTGAACTGAATGAGTATTGTCGGTGATAGGATGTGTTCTTGTGCCCATGTAAATCGGTTATTGACGAGCTGTACCGGAACACAATCAAGGCGCTACAGGATGCAGCAATGCGTAGTCGAGAGTTTGGTCGGGAAGGGTAGACATGTGTATGGCTGGAATAAATATGTTAAACATGCACACAGGGGGGCCCGGGATAAATTCCAATGATGGAAATTAAATGGTATGCCAAGGTCTGGTCCTAGTTACTTAAATATGAAATATTATAGTAAGATTAGGTTCAAAAGTAGATTGAAATATTGTCAAAATCACAAAGATCAAATAAAGATGGTGGATAAATAGCTCAAAATTAGAGTTAAAAAAATGCGTATTGTTTTGGTAATAAACTAATTAGTTGAATCAAAAATGGGGCGACGGGCGCAAAGTGTATGGCGAATATTTTTAAAGAGCATTTTAGAGTGCAGTCCGCGTTGACTCAGGAGCAAGGTGAGACAGAGGTAGGTCTGATTGATTCGGAGGCTCCTCGGGGATTCACTGCTAAGGATATTAACCTGTTAAGCTCCGTGCGGCACCGATTCGGAGTCAAACAATAGAAAGTCAATTGTGTCTTATTAGCTGTCCTTGACCAATTAAGCAAGTAGCGACTAATTTATCAAAGGGGAAGTCCGGGGTATGGCGGGGATTAGGTGTTGAGCACGCGCTGGGCCTGATATATACCGCATACTTGCAATGTTTTTAACATATTGCGTCCGTCACACCTATCTTTCAGCGAATTTAGTAGAGAGTGTGGTAGTGCCCGTAATTAAAAATAAAACCGGTCAAAAAAAACTACAGGCCTATCTCCTTAGCTTCGGTACTAGGGAAGGTACTTGATGGTCTGCTTGAGCGTCAGCTTACTAGCCACTTAACATTAAATGATGCGCAGTTTGGCTTCAAAAGTAAATTGTCGACGGAGAATCCTATCCTGGTGCTCAAGCAGACTGTAACGTATTATACGGACAGAAAGTCACCAGTTTATGCTATCTTTCTTGACCTTTCCAAAGCTTTTGACTTCGTATCCTATGAGAAGCTATGGTCTAAGCTCCATAGTTTAAATCTGCCTACAGAGCTAGTTAACTTGTAAAAGTTTTGGTACAGCTCTCAAACAAATCGCGTCAGGTGGAATAATGTGTCTTACGAGTCGTATTTGTTGGAATGTAGAGTAAGGTAGGGTGGACTAACCTCGCATGCTCTGTTTAAACTGTACATGAATGACCTGATTGATGAGATCAGCAGAACAAGTGTCGGTTGTTCAATAGATGGTGTTATGGTTTACAGTCTGAATTCTCATCGTCTACATGACGAAGTGTTGCTGCTTAGCCTATCAATCAGTGCACTCCGGAAATTGCATGTTGTATGTGAAACCTATGCGGCGACGCATGGGCTTACATACAACGTCAAGAAATCGCAAATGCTGGTTCTCAATAGCAAACAGGTAACGTTCCTCCTGTGACTATAAGCGAAACACCATTTCAGCGTGTTGCTCAGGTTAAGTATCTAGGACATATGGCCACGGAGGACTTATCTGATGATGCAGATTTGGACAGGGAGCGTAGGACATTGGCGGTTCGGTGTAATATGTTAGCCCGCAGGTTTACGCACTGTAGTAGGGATGTAAAGGTGTTTCTTTTTAAGGCCTACGGTGCTAAAGCCTTTACGGAACCCGGCTTGTTGGGGGGCTGGAAATCGTCAAACTTGCGCGCGAGACGGTTCGTGATGACTCTTGTAAACAGCTTGTAGACATGGCTCAGAAGTGAAATGGGCCTATAATTCTTAAGGAGGGTATTGTCGCCCTTCTTAAAGAACAGTATCACCACACCGCTGTTCCATGCCTGGGGCGTTTTGCCCTCGAGTATGACGGAATCAAACAGCTACTGGAGGGCCTTGAGAACGGGCTTTCCACTGGCCTTTAGAAGTTCAGCCGTAATTCCGTCATCACCCGGCGCCTTGTTGTTTTTGAGCTGCTTCAGAGCCATCCTAATCTCGTACAAGCTGACGTTCGGGATGTCTTCAGTGTAGTGTCGGGTCAATCTAGCTCTTGGGTCGTTTGCCAGATTCGTATCAAGGTGTTGACGTGTATAACTGTCCATAAAACCTCTCGATCTCTCTCAACAGTTCAGGTTTGGCGGATACGGTCCTGCCGTCATTGGTCTTCAGTTTCTCAAGCTGGCTCACATATCTTTTGCGGTTGCGGTTCCTTAATGCAGTTTGCATCAAAGCGGCGAAGTTCGTTTTTTAAGGACTTAGAGATCCGGGCGAAGAAGAAGGCGTTACTTGAGCGCAGCGACTGAAAACTGCAGGATCATCTAACGCCTCTTCTCCATGAGTTGTATAGTAGGATCAGAGAGTTTCTTGTTTCTATCTGTACGACGGGTCTTGAAGATCTTAGACCCGACCGTACGGACAGGTTTCACGAATCGAAAACGTTAAATCATCCACGGAGCTCCCTAGGCACTCGAAACGATTCTGAAGTTCGATCTGAAAGCTCACGGGGTTTTAGACTTGGATCGGTGCTGGGCGGCGCGTAGACTTCATCAGTCGCGATCTTTCCAGCTTGATATTCAAGTTCAATATGCCTCTTACCATTCGGTTATCACTTCCGGTTTTCACCACGTTGATCACAGAGACATCATTGAATACTTGCTTCTTCGTCAACATAATGAGACTTCATTCAAAAAATGAGAAAAAAATAAATATTGAATTGAATTGAAAAAATGAGATTGACTAATCTCATTTTTTATTGCACCACCAGGGCTCTGCCAGGTCCACTTTCTGTGCTCACGTTTTCTGAAGAAGGAGTTCATCATAAAGAGGCCTTCCTTCTCCATAAAACTGGCTAGTATGTGACCTCGGTGGTTCCGACGTCCAACTCCAAATTGCAGCTCATCATCGTTTCGTTTGCCCAGTTTCGTGTTGAAGTCCCCCACGACAACGGTGAAGTGAGTTTTAGAGCCATGCATGGCTCTGGAAATATCCTCATACATGGTCTTCACTTCATCGTCGGGGCGTAAACCTGTATGACTTTCAGCGAATATCTTTCGGATATTCTGAGTATAAGGTACGCCACCTTAGTCGACACACTCTCGATCTTCACCACGTTGCTCACAAGGGACTAATGGACGATAAACCCGACACCACCTTGGGACTGCTGGTCGCCCTCCCGGAAATAGAGCAAGTTCCCGGATTTGAGGATTATCGAGTCCTCCCCTCTCTTCGGACTGTACACGAATGTACCCTCAGGCTCGGCTTTAAGTGCTGCTTCATGGTAACGTGTCGGCTATTTACATGATATTTGTTTTATAATCTGCCAATTTAAGAGTGTACAACAGTATAATATTATTTTTAACAGTATGGTTGGCAACCCTAGTTGCCGCACCTGTGTTGATGCTTTAGGTAAAGCTCTCACGATTTCAATAATGAAGGAAATTATGGTAAAATATCCTCCGAACTTAAAGGAAAAACAAGAGAACCAGAATACTAACCTATCGCAAGTAATTCATACAAAGCTAATTGAAACCAGGCTTTAAGGAGTGTGTCTACCTTGACAACATAAGTGATAATCAGAAATGGAATACGAGATATTACTATTAATATTGTCGTAGCTAGATGCTATAGGTACCCATGTATGTTCAAAAGGAACATATGAGTGTACACCCATACATCGGCGAAACCACAAATTAATTGGATTAGATTGCGCACAACAATCGCAGTAAGTCAGAACGAGCCCAATCGACGAACAGCAATTACAAGCGCCGCACAAACACCCGACAAAATTTACGATGACATCCGAAATGAGAAAATTGACGAAAATATTCGTAGAGCCGACACAAGAATGATACACGTCGCGGTTGGATTATTTGTATTCGAAGTGCGTTCATTGAACGTGCCACGCTTGTTAATATTGTTACTAAGTAAACTCCATTTTCAATTACTGTATTTGGTTATGCTCGATGGTATGATTCGCGTAATACGTCAAATTTGAATCGGCACACACCGAAGAGCGAACAGCGGGAAGAATTATGAACGTTAATTTGCATGGACGTAGCATAACTCGTAATGGAATGCATTAATGTCGAGTGGGAGGTACAGTGGCTGCTGGAGAGCACTTTGTAGCAACTCGTTTCGAGCAAAAAGCGGAGCGCAGACGCGGATATACCCTCAGGCTCGGCCTTAAGTGCTGCTTCATGCTAACGTGTCAGCTACTTACATGCTATTTGTTTTTTAAACTGCCAATTTTTTACGTATTTACAGAAAACGTCATAGTAATGTGCTGTGACATCATAATATGAAACGTGATCTTTTTTACTGTTGTAACAGAGTGACATATATGTTTGAACGATTTTCATGAATTTCATGATGGATATAAATATGAAACAAACAACGTTTTTCAATAAATAGGTTTGTGTAACGACTATTGTTAAATAACCATTGAGCTGAAAATGAGCACTCATAAAGTTATGGATGTAATCGACAAGAAACTAAAGAAAAAGTACTGAACAGTGAATATTACCTGCGAACAATTATTTTCCAGTTGAAATACAATGAATTGCACGTTCCGAACGTTTCCATTCGTTCCTCCACTCAATTGTTTTTTATGAATAGCTACATATTGTCGGTAAATCTCTAGGTACTGTGCTCTACTACGAGGGTTTTGTAAAATAAATCAATGTTAATGTTGTTCTCTGTACACGTTCTACTAAATATACCTTCTTTTCCTCTGGCTCGTGAAAATTAACTTAAAATGAGAGAGTAGGCCTCTCTCATTTGAACTCTTCATCACTATTCGATTTAAAGTGGTAGCTTTTTTTAATATTAACCCAAATGAGAGCATTGTTCGTAGGCTATACGTCTTCTAAACCTCATAGAGCGACGCGATTTTAAACTAAAAAGCTATTTGCCAAAAATATTTCGTAATAAATCGCGGTGTCGTTGTCGCTACAAGGTATCTAAGTAATTGTAAATTCTCAATAATCTGAGTAGACAGAGATTGAGCGGACACATCTATCACTCTCGGCCCACTGCTACAAGATTCAGCGATAGCTCCAAAACTAAATAATTGACAATTTGCTGCTAGTAGTTTTTTCATATAAAATATCCGATCTATACGAAGTTACGTAATAATTGGTCCAGGGTTCGTATGTGTACAGTTATTGGAAACCCGTATCGTAATAGCAAATGTGCTCCAAATGTTATACTTATTTTGTTTTATTTGGCTTTCGTGAATACTTCATTAAAACACGAAAACATTTTCAATAAAAACCTTTGTTGCGAAGTATTCATGTATATTAAAATTATGATGAAATTATTTGAATGGTATTGGTACAAGTTTCGAGGGGTTAAAGAATGTTGAAGTAATGAGGTGTTAAAGATTGCGAGAGTAAAATTATTTTTAAGTTTTGTACGTAGGTACGTAAATGTATCACCGCAATCACATCACAACAGTTCTACATAGTTCAAGGGGAATAACTCAGTCTTATAGGCACCCATACTCCTGAGTCCTGTGCTATCCTAACTTGAGTTCCATAACATCTGATCAACATAAAACCCAACACACGAAAAACCCTCCTATCTGCATAGTGTTTCACAGACACAAAATTATACTTTATGGGCTTTTTGTTACAAACGTTTCAAAGCGAAAGGAGTTACGTATATCCAGCGGCTCATGTATAGATAATATTATGCATAATGTCAAAGGGGGGAGTGGTTATGTATTAGAGCTTGCTTTATCTGATCACACAGCACAACTCTTTAAGTGTCCTGTGAAGAAGTCGTGTTCTATTGATCACTGGTTTATATTAGCAAGGGATTATAGTTCGGAAAATAAATCAAAGTTTATCGAAACTATTAGTAAGCTGGGTTTTAATGAAGTTTATAGTTCTACTGATCCTGAGTTAGCATTCAATTCATTTTACGATCTATTCAAACTATTCTATGATCTTTGTTTCCCCATCATAAGAAAAAAGATTTCTGCCAAAAAACCACCTCGTTGGATTTCTAAAGGAATAAGAAATTATAGTAAACGGAAGAGAGAAATGTCGTGGGAGTATAGAAGATCGCCTAATTTAAAAAATACTATCACTAAAAGCCTACTCACAAAGACTAAAAAGAGTGATAGACTTGACACAAAATGCACAAAATAGTTGGTTGGTAAAAAATGCAGAAAATAAAACTAAAGCAACTTGGAAATTAATCAATAGATGTAAAATCAACTTCCCTCCTGAACCCATTCAAAATATAGTTGTTCGAAATGAGCAAATAAGTGACCCTAAAGAAATTGTTTCAGCATTTAATGATTATTTTATTGATTCTGTTCAACCTAATGTGAATAATAATCGCACTGGTGCTGTATCCTCTGTAAATCACAAATCGCTATTTATGACACCAACAGATCGCTTAGAAATATTCCAAATTATTAATTCTTTAAAGAACACGAATAGTGCGGGTTATGATAATTTAACTTCTAACATTTTAAAATCTGTATCACATATAATTTCGCCCGTATTAAGTTTTATAATAAAATGCATAGAACATAGCCATTTTCCAAAAACTACTTTACTTTTAAGCCTTTGCACAAAAAATGTAAAAAGATACAGTTTCAAACTACCGTCCAATTGCTCTCATACCAGTAATATCTAAAGTTTTCGAAAAAATAATTTATAAATCAATATACTCATTTTTTGAGTTAAATAATCTATTTGCAAATCAACAATATGGTTTTCGGAAAAATAGAAATATTAATAAGGCAATATATGAACTATTTTCTGTAATTGTTAGTAATGTAGATAAAAAAAGTCCTATTGTGACAGTACTCATGGATATGTCCAAAGCGTTTGACCATGTCAATCATGTAATATTATAAGGTAAATTAGATCGATATGGCATTAGAGGAAATATTTTAAACTAAAAAATTAAAACTTATATCAGTGACCGTAAGCAAATTACTGTTTTAAAAAGAATATGCTCTAAGTCTAAAGTAGAGGCAACTTATATGTCATCACCTAGATGTACATAATGTGGTGTACCGCAAGGGAGTGTTCTTGGCCCTTTGTTGTTTCTCATTTATATCAACGATCTGCCAATATGCACTAAATCTCAAACAGTTTTATTTGCACACTCATTATACCATGCAAACAGATTGACACTTACCAAAATGATATAAACAACTCCATCCATTGCATAATAGATTGGCTAGTAATGAACGAATTAAAAATAAACTTAGAATAAAAAAAAAATTATACCGACTTCAAAAAAAAACTGCAACACTAAAAAGCTAAAAATAAATTGAATTAAAAAATTAAAAGCGAAAACTTAAAAACACTGAAAAGTAAAAAATAATTTTACCTTATAAATCAAAATACCTTAATTACTGCCTACCTATACCTAATTAAATTTAACATTAAATTTTTTGGAGTCGGTGCCAAGCCACGTCAACGTCATCTCAGATCAGTAATTTTTCTTAAACTTTCGTACTTAATAATAATATAAAGTTACACTATATAATAATAAGAAGTCGGTTAATAAAGGAAAATTTACGCAGTAAATATACGAAATCTAAATCTAATAACAACACTTCATAATGACTTTTATTGTAAATTATAGGCAGAACTTTAGAAGTAACACTCAATTCATTGTTGATTGTTTACCCGACACTTCCCTAGATGGCGTTGTATAATTCGATACATTCCTGTATCGCGGTGTTAAGATTCTCAGCGAATTAATGACATTTACTAGAAAAATCTAAGCGAAATATCCCGATCTTCAATAATACCGCGATATTTTTGGTGATCTGTTGCTTTGAATGTTTATGTTTTGGTTTTCTTTTTGTTTTGATATAATTTTTACTATTCCATAGAGTTATAAAATTTTCTATTTTAATTTGTTTGATTTCTTTTTCTGGTAGGTAATTAGGTATTAATAGCGTCGGGTTTGGTTTGTGTTTTTTTAACTGTGTTTAGTTTAGGTGTTTAATTTTTTTTTCTTGTGCATTTTATAGTTTGCTATAAATCATAGTAGGATAGTTTATAATTATATACTTTAGTGAATAAGTTAGGTTAGGTTTAATTTTACTTCGATATTGTTTAATATAGGTAATTAGTTATTAAGCAAGGTTTTTTGGTTTACTGGCTTGGCACCGACTCCAAAAAATTTAATGTTAAATTTAATTAGGTATAGGTAGGCAGTAATTAAGGTATTTTGATTTATAAGGTAAAATTATTTTTTACTTTTCAGTGTTTTTAAGTTTTCGCTTTTAATTTTTTAATTCAATTTATTTTTAGCTTTTTAGTGTTGCAGTTTTTTTTTGAAGTCGGTATAATTTTTTTTTTAAAAAGTTTTTTATTTTTCCTTTTTTAGTGTTAATATTATTTGACATAATTATTCATTAAGTTAAGTAGCACCATGGGTAGACCAACTAAAGGTGCCGCCCGGATGAGGAAGAACAGAATACAAGAAACCATTAAAGAAAATAAGGAGCGTCTATCGAAGAATTGCAAACGCAATATTATATCTCGTTCCCAGGAATCACCATTGGCTTATCATGCTAGATTAAATCAGATGAGAAATTACATGCGTTCTCAATTGTCACAGGAGTCGCAAAGTGATCGGAGTCGTCGACTTAATCGTATCCAGGAACGTTTGTGTAGCGAGTCGTCTGAACAGCGTGAGTGTCGTCTAGATGTTATACGAAACAGACTGGATAACGAGACTCCTGAACAGCGTGAACATCGACTCGGTGTCATACGAGAACGGTTGAGTAATGAGACTCCCGAACAGCGTGAACACCGACACGATGTCATACGAAAACGGTTGAGCAACGAGTCTCCCGAACAGCGCGAACACCGACACGTTATGATACGAGATCGGTTGAGCCGCAGAAATACATTTATGGCAACAGTTCTCCTTCTGCGAACTCACCATCAACATGCGTCAAAGTAGCGATATCGAATTTGTTGATTTATTAAATAACTTGCGATTTGGTGAGCTCACAATCTCACAATTGCAACTTTTGTGTGAAAGACGGCGAGTTGAACAGATTGGTGAATTCGCAGATGGTGCTGCAGTAAGGATTTTTCCAACTCTTAAATTGGTAGATAACTATAACACTAAGATGACGAACCAACTGCTTCAGTCAAGTCTCGTTTACATCTTGCGTGCTATCGATGAGTCACGAGAGGCAGCAACCTACGGAAAACGACCACCATCTAATGTTATTCCTGCAGATGTAAATAACTGTGGTGGTTTGTTGCACGAATTGCAACTTGGCATAGGCTCTAGAGTTATGTTGAGACGTAACATTTCTGTTACTGAGGGCCTGGTTAACGGGGCAATGGGGATTGTCTCTAAGTTTAAATGGCCTGCCTTTCGTCGCGATCAAATAGAATCAGGCGAGTTACCCGATTCAGTTTTTATAAAATTTGATGATGACACTATTGGCACAAAAGTGAAAGACACTGAGGGGTTAGTTGCCATAGCGCCTGTTTCAACAACATATCAGGCCACAAAAGGTTATGGGGATGTTGAACGGAGGATGCTGCCGCTGATCCTTAGTTGGGCGGTAACGGTGCATAAACTTCAGGGCACCACCCTAAACAAAGCCGTGATTAACTTAGGCAAGAAAAATTTTGCTAAAGGCCAAGTTTATGTTGCGCTAAGTCGTGTAAAGACTCTGGATGGTATTGCTCTTTGCGACTTAGAGCCAAACAAATTGCTCAAGAAACCGCATGACGAAAGAGCATTGCGTGAAATGCAACGATTAAGGCAATTGTAAATTTGTATAATAATAATAAAAATATAATAATTGGCCAGGCCAAAATGATTAAGGCTGCTTTTTTTTTACTAAGCAGACAGTAGAGTGGGTAAGAGCCCACTCTAGTGTCTGCTGAGGAATCAATTCTCGATGTCAACGAGTATGTCTATCTAGGACAAGATATCTTCTAACTCCTGATCGATAAGGAGTTGTACCTTCCATCATCAGCTCAACGGAATATAAGAATACAAGTAACGGTCTAAACGTGCCTATAATATTCAAAGAATTATCCCCTAACCTTCTAACCTTTCACTGTAAGTTCCTATATGTACTGTTCACCGATGAGGAGTTCCATGCGGTATCTTCGAAGACTATAATTAGTTCACCACGGATGGATAGATAGAACCAGCAATTATTTTTTGATCTTTAGTACAATATCCAAATCACATTACGTGTACTGTTTGTTTTTGAGGAGTTCCATCGTTTATCTCCCAAAGTATACATCAAATCTTCACAAAATTAATATGGGACCACCTCAGGAGTATACCCTTACGAATAAAAAAAGAATTTTCAAAATCGGTTGACAATTGGCGGAGAAATCGGTGAACATACATAAAAAAAAAAAAAAAAAATACATACAGTCGAACATATAACCTCCTCCTTTTTTTGAAGTCGGTTAAAAAACAAAGCTTATGACATTTAACCAAAAACCCGTTACCCCTAATTTAAATATAACACATGCTAGTCAAGGAATAGCTGAAACGAACAATGCCAGATTTTTAGGCCTTCAGCTCACTTGACCTGGAAATGTCACGTAGAGATTGTCTGTAAAAAATTACACCAATACTCATATACACTATATAATCTTGCAAAAATGGCAAACGAGTCTATAGTTATCATATCATACAAAGCATATGTGACATCTAAATTACGTTTTGGAATTATATTTTTGGGAAATTCCACAGAGAGGTTAGCTGTGTTCAAAGCTCAAAAGAGATGTGTGCGTTCTGTAATTAGACTTAAACCTACTGACAGCTGTATCCCATATTTTAACAAATTTAAACTTCTAACATTTCCTTGTATGTACATTTTTGAAACAGTAGTATTTGTCAAATCCAACTTTCATATATTTAAAATACTGAAATCTAAACGTCGCAACAGAGAGATATGTACCATTCCACACAAAACTGCATTATTTTCGAAAAGTCTACTTGGATTGGCACCTACAATCTATAATAAGCTTCCTATAGAAATCAAAGAATTAAATGAAATACTTGCTATTGAATTACTAGCTTTTTTGAAATGAATCAAAAAAGCTATATTGGAACTATTATTATAATAAGGTATATTACTCTGTTAATGAGTACCTAGATGACAGATTTTAATTTATTAATTCATTCCATAACCATTATTAGTTCCAGTTTTTATTATACCACTATTATTTTTTTTTCTTTTAGTTGTGTAGCTGTTAGTAATCTCTATATTAAGTATTATTAAATTATTGCCTATTGTTTTAAATATTAACATATGAATGACTACTATTAAATTATTGACATTGTTTTTTTAATTTATGATTATTATTATTACTAATACATTAATTAATACTAAATTATTGACTATGTACTATTATAATGTTGGAAAAGTCTTTAATTATTGTATGCCTAAAGGCGGGTCATAGATGTACTTTAGTTTATAAACTATAACACCATATTTTTACCTGTGTACCACAATAAATAATTTGAATTTACTTTGTGAAGCTGTGGACAACATTGGATTTAAAGTTAGTATCTGTGCATAAATAGAGGCAAGTGGCTATCTTATTCTCTCACGGCATTCTGAGAATCCCATTTCTACGATTGGCGTCTGTAACTTCTCGGAAAGACAAAGTGTTTCTAGGTGAGCTTTATTTTAGCTCCTTGATCAACAAAGAGTTATTTGCATTAGTATTATTTTAATCTTTCATAAATATTCCTTATTTTGTCAGTACACATAAAACTAGTTCCGTGAAATTCAGAAGGATGGACAACGCACAGTCTAAATCACTGTTCACTATAGATACGTTGATTTTTTTAAGAAAAATTTGGACCCAAAGGTGCACTAAGGATTTTTCAGAACTCAACCCCTGAGTGGATTTAACGAGGGATTGAAGCTTGCATGCGAACGATCAATATTTGTGAATATTTGTGCACGAAAATCAAATAGTGCCATAACCATTGTTACATCGTCGGTATGAATAAAATAATATGTCAGTCGTACAATGCAGACAGCCGGGATGTAAATACACGCTAAATTAATTCCAATCATGCTATGTAAATATTTTCTTAGTCAGTTTTTAGGGTTCCGTAGTAACCAAGGAACCCTTATAGTTTCGCCATGTCCGTCTGTCTGCCTGTCTGTCCCCGCTGTAGCTCAGAGACGCTTAGTACTAGAAAGCTGTAATTTGGCATAGGTATACAATCACACGGTGAGCAATGGGTAGCTCACCGTTCGGTAAGGACCAGGCCCGGGTCGACGGCGCGTTGTGTTCCACGCACGCCTCAAAGAGATGTCGTCAGCACAAGTGTAGGGGTCCACTAGGGCCAATGCCTGCCGGGGTCACGGGAAGGTACAAAAAGGTTACCGAGGCCCTTGGCAACACAGGCAACGAAAGGGACTCGGGTGGCTTTTAGTCAGTAAGAGTCTGACACACCCTCCCACACAAAAAAAGGTATACAATCACGCCGACAAAGTGCTACAATAAAATCTTGAAAAACATTTTTTTTAGTGAACCTCTCTTGCACGTAATGTGGGGATGATGTCTTTTTTTCTCGTCCAACCCATGATGTGGGGTATCGTTGGTTAGGCCGTTCAAAATATTGCGGGTCTGTAAACACCATTTTTCGATTCAAGGATAGGTTTGCGTAATATTATGCTTTAAAAAGTGCTAATTATTGTTAGAATTAAGTGTGTGTGCCCCCCCTCCCCCCCTTCTACCAGCTAAATGGTTTTTTTTATGGAGATGTGATAAAAGTCATGGCAGTAGTAGTGCATATAATTAAATTAAAAGGAAAATTATCACTGTTAAGTGGGCTTTACAAGTTAACGAGTAATAGTCGACCAACTTAAACTTTTGCAGTTGGAGGATCGACCGTGGCATATATCGATGTATGGGAGAATATGTTTTTCAACTACAATGTTAAATGAACCCTTTATTATGCGTGGTCCGACACGTACTTGGCCGGTTTTTTACAATTGAATTCGAATCACAACATTCACCAGCTGTAGGTATTGCCTTGATAAATGGAACCAAATAACTGCTAAAAGAGCGTTGTTTTTCATTAAAAGCGACGGAGATATTATGAATTACTTTGTCTGGAAAAAAATAAATTAAATAATTATGTTGTTTGAGCAAAATGGAAAAAAAATAAATGAAATAATTATGTTGTTTCTGCAAAATGGAGTGAAACAAGCTGCTAACCTTAGGTAGCAAAGTAAATTCAAGTGTTCGCCGCGAAGCCGGGATTTTCCTAACTCTTTAAAAGACTTAGCGTCTCGGCGATTTTGTAGGAAAACAATGTAATTTATTTTCTTTATGTACTCCTGCTTTACGTATTATCTCGACCTCAGTCCGTCGCTCCACTTTTTGTATTATGACGCTGACAACACCTAAACCGCGGTCACTGTCAAATTGCATAGAAAAGAAAGAGAAGCGCGATGACACAACGCTTGTAATTTATTGCAAAATATTAAGCAATTATCTATTTACTCAAAATTGAGTTGAGTAATCGAAAATAAAAAACAACCAAGTTCTGCATTCAAATAAGAAATTCTTGTTAGTAATTAAATATGTAACGTATGTTGATATTTAATACAGATATTTTGGATTAGAACTCAAGGCAAGAGGTTAGTTTAACGTTAGTTTGTATCAAGATCTTTTTTCAAAACGTGTTTTGGTAACAACCAAGTTCTGGGAAATATGTTCAAAAGGGACATTCATTTTTCCGCTACCACAAACTACACAGAATTGGCAATTTTTTTTCTTAAGAGAAGCCAATTTTGATCAATCGGGTCTTGTCAGCGCCTTAAGGCCCGTGCAGATTAGCGCGATATTGCGGGTGAGACAGGCAGCAATATGCCTGTCGCGCTCGCGATATTGCCCCAATCTGCACGAGCCTTTAAGATATTGTTGATGTATAAACTTTTGTTCACCTAGGTATGCAGCCCAGCCTTGTCATTACTTCGAAGTTTTCATCTTAAAGAGTCCTTGCGATGACATTTTTATTTATAATAATAAAAGTTGTTCGAATGATTGCTGTGTATTAAAGGTCCGCAGAGGTCATCGAGGAGTGACGGAGGCGCGGGTCTCTCCACACTCGGCGTGACGTGATTAACTTCCCCCCGCCCCCGCGCTGTCACCGGCTACCGCCTGCGCCGTCGCGCGTCGCCCGTCCCCGGGGCGCGAATCCAATTTACCAACTTGTACCCCGTTATTGTGTCCGCCACTGTTTGTGTTCCCATAAGAAAACTTTTCTTTATAATAAATATACTGCGGTGGACGTGTGCTGTTGATAGATTCAAATGTTACTCTTCTTGCAGATACATATATGTACATATGTTTGTTTGATATCATACATCTAATCAAGAACACAATATTATTGTAATTACTTCATGTATGTGTTATCCAATATTATGATTGTTAGAAACGATATGTAATTATCTGGAAATTTTCCGTAGAATTTGCCTATAATTGTTATTTATTACGCACGTTATTTTTTTCTTACCTACAATGAATTATAATTTATACTATCACATTGATCAAACAATATTAGCTGTCAATTGGCATACATAATAAAGATTAGGTACGGGTAACCAGGCAAATGTTAGGTAAGTACGAGAGATTTATTTTTAACTTCCAATTGCTCGCGGCTTTGCCCACTTAGAGCGTACTAACGGCATAAAAAGACTTATGTCCTAACCCAAGTCATGGTTTACCTGTGTGCCAAATTTCATGGAAATGCGTTCAGCCGTTAAGGTGTAAAAACAGACAGACAGCGTTACTTTCACTTAATTATAGTAGGTAAGTATGCAGCTTATCACAGAAAGGTGTGGTCACGTTTAAAGGCTCCTGCATACAGAGGCGCGGCGCGGGCGCGACAGGCAGCAATATGCCTGTCTCGCCCGCGATATCGCCTCAGTATGTAGAAGCCTTAAGGGTGCGGTACAGACTATCAAACTGAACAATTTTCTCCGTGGGACCAATATCGTAATGGCGAAAAAGATTATCAACTGTCCCATACAAAACCTTGTTCAGTTTGAACGTCTGTAGCACAGTCTTAAATATGACCACACGTTTCTAATAAATGCTGTATATGGAAGTACATACATACATAACACCACGCCTTGATTCCCCGAAGGGTTGGGCAGAGGTGGACCTGTAGTACACCCACATTTGGCCAGTTATGTTTAAGTCCCATGTAATAGGGGGCGAGCCTATTGCCACCAACCGGGCACAAATCCAGACTCCGGGCTGCTACTGAGAAATTCCAGATAGAAAAACCCAATAACATTTTGCCCGAACCGGGAATCGAACCCAGGACCTCATGCTCAGCAGTAGCGCTTGCGACACGCAGAAATAATAGGTGAATTTCGAACCTTCCGTTCTCCTGTAGAAGACTTTATTCATCGATAAGTAAAGCCAGCACCAGGCGGTTATTACAAGATTGTCCTCAATTCGCCAAACATTCATAACAATCCTTTGAAGTCCGTTGTACACCTTAATCCGCTTAATTCCAGTCTATCGGAACTTACAAAAAGCTTAAGCAGGAAAACGTCTTGTTGGAAGGCTTAAATCAGTGGCGGTACCTTCATATAAGCCCAAAAGCCCCGGCATGCCTTACTAAAATGCTCGATAGAGAATTTATTGTACCTAACCAGTAGTTTATGAGAAAATTGCGATGATACATACGTAGATACGTAGGTACTCAGTCGAAAACTGAACTTTCTTTTTTTGAAATCGGTTAAAATTTTACTGGGCTTGCGTTATTTTGAAACCCTAGGCACGCCACTGGCTTAAATAATACTGGTTATTGGGGTATATGTAATTTACCTACTTTTGTTATAGTATAAATGAAATATTATTCGTAATGATGTGTCATCTACGTCCGTATATTAAAAAAAAAAATACTTTATTCCTAATGATGTGTCATGTGGCATAAAAAATACTTTACAGTTAATATTTATTTTATTCAGTAAACAATTAATATGTAGGTAATGTGTCTACGGCCGTAATGATAATTATATCATTACGGCCTACCTAGCCCCTTAGGTACTGGGATAAATATTGGATCAAAACCGAAAAAAATCTACATAGGTACATTAAGCAGTAGGTAGGGTAACTGCTGTAGTAATTGGCCACGTTATAGTAACTGGCCACTGATAATAAAAGAGGTAGAAACAAGGTAATGTGGACTAAAAAGAAAATACCATAGATACAGGAATATTTTTGTCTTTTTCATTCATGGCCTTGCTTGCGTTACCTTGTTTCTACCTCATTTGTTATGAGTGGCCAGTTACTATAGCGTGGCCAATGACTCTAGCAGTTACCCTATCCACTATACTTTTTACGTGGTTTCGTTGTTTTAATTGCCTTATTTATTCAACCTGTCCAACCTACAAAAAAAAAGGGTTTGACCATAGAAACATTTATTCCAGTTTATATTACACCGTTTCAGAAGCCAACAAAATGTGAAACGGCAAGCTGAAAGCGAATAAACGACGATTTGCTGAACAGGACTTCCGGACTCACACAACGTTAGAAGACCGGAAGTCTGTAGGTAAGGACGCTTTTGCGGACTTCAAATACGAAAGTCGGCCTATGGCCATCTTATAATATGTAACCTACTACGGTTCTTAGGTAGGTATACATGTCTACATCTTAGATAATATTGGTATTCTACTTTATTAAAAGTACCTATAAAATACAGATACGGAGATTGTGCCTAGATTGATGAATAAATGACAGCATATCGTGTGTATGTAATAGTTTTAACCAAATTCCAAAAAGAAGGAGGTTATATATTTTTAAAGCACTATTTGGTGAAGTGGAACTGATGATGAAGACCACAGATAGCCACCTGAACTACTTAATAATAAGTATTTCACGAGTTGCGATTCGACTTTAATATGGTTGCTAAGCAATTTATGCTCGTCACAATGCATTTGGTGAAGTAGAACTGATGATGAAGACCACAGATGGCCACCTGAACTACTTAATAATAAGTATTTTAGAGTTGCGATTCAATTAGGTACTTTAATAAGGTTGCTAATCAATTTATGCTCGTCACAAAGCATATGGTGAAGTGGATTGGATGGTGAATTTACTATCACCTCCAGTTCTCCTGGTTGAATTAATAACTAAAAACCTTTGATCACCGATTTCTTTCTCGTTCACACGAAGGCTTTTGCGGTAAGTCTATATTTGCACAAGTCAAACTGTAATGCTTATACCACCGTCTGCAGTACTCTACAGCATTAGATGCCTTATTTTAACATAGTGTATACTAGCAGAACGAACTTTGTAAGAATATAATCATGCCATAGAAATAAAATGGCCAAGTAGGAAGGTGAAAGTGACCGCCCAGGGAGACGCACGTACGATGCCGTATCGCATAAACTACTTCAATCCAATGATTGAAATAGTTTATGCGATACAGAATTGTCATTTTATACATTGTAAAAAGCTCACTAATCTACTGAATAGTAGAATAATGAGCTTCAGATGTTGATAAGGCGGCTGAGACATGTTTATCTACTTAAAAGATATACTTATTTAATTAAGACATATTTAATAGGTGGGGTGATCCATTCTTATCAGAGAAATCACGAATAATACGCATTATTATCGACTATGACGTCAAAATAATTATGTGTACTTACGTAGTCTTATAGGAATTATAGGTAATAACATTAATAATTATAATTTATGTCATTTAGATTGGGGCCCCAAAGATACAGCTGCCAGGTGGTCAACTGATAAGATCAAGATTGGGTCCCCAACGATACAGCTATTACGTGGTCAACTGATAAGATTTTAAGCATCTTAAAAATTATCATGTGACCGCTTATGTTACTGCGAAAGTATGAACAGCGGTTATTTCTAAAGTATTAGAAATTGTTACTAAAATAATAATTAATTCTTACCTACCGATGTCAAATGCAAAACATTACGCTGTCTGGTATAGTGAGCATAAACTGCTCTAAGAAGCACGAAGCATCTTGAAGTGTTAACACTTCAAGATGCTTCGTGCATCTTAGAGCAGTTTCTGTTCGGTTGTTATACGAATGTCTACGACAGTCATTGCATCCACCCAATAACTATACAGTCTCACATCTGGTTTAACTTCAGAATATTGGTAAATTGTGCAGTTTGAGTTTTGGTCGCCAGATTGCAATCTCTGCATGTAAATATTGAACTTTAGCTGCATCTAGTTAGACAGAGTGCCGATCCCAAACTACTTCCGGCATAAAAGCTAAGAGGATAAATGGATTTCTCAGTAGCAGCCCGGAGTCTGGATTTGTGTCCGGTTAATGCCAATAGGCTCGCCTCC
Source organism: Atethmia centrago (assembly GCA_905333075.3). Lineage (NCBI taxonomy): Eukaryota > Metazoa > Arthropoda > Insecta > Lepidoptera > Noctuidae > Atethmia > Atethmia centrago. Next base: position 18,111,666 of record HG995374.1, on the reverse strand, counting down.
TATTCCATGGGAATTAAACATGATTGGCGAAATGCGACTGTACTATTGGTACATCTTTACCTTACCTTTCACGGATTACAGGCATGATGATAAATAAGACAAAAATAAAAAATCTTAAACTTGCAAAGACATCTATACTAATAATATTATCAAGAGAAAAGATTTGATTGTATGTTTGTTTGTTTGTTTTTAATGTATAAACTAAAAACTAATTAACCGATATTAAAAAATATTTCACCTATAGAAAGTTACATTATCAGCGTGTAACATGGGCTGCATTTTATTTAAAAACAAATTGATCCCTACGAAAATTACAATAATGTAACCCAAAGTATCAAAAATTTGCCTATAAAAGTCAATAGTTAGCGTGCGCTGCGAAAACAATTGATGATACATAAAGTAATGTACTATATGTTTATAGTACTCATCATTACCCACAAAAAAGTCAGCGAGGCTATATGTGTAACTATTATACTTAAGTCACTATAACCGTTTTTTGTTCAAATTAGTCAGTCCAAACACTGGTAGAATCGAAAGACGTTGTCATTCGTATCATGATCCCAACTAAATAGTTTAATAATCAAGGTGGATTATAAATATATATCTAAATTCCTCTTGAAATTATTCGAATCGTTTAGAAGTTACGAGGGGTATAAAGTGCTAAAAGTAAGAAAAATGCGGCGGTGTGTGCGAACATCCCTACGCTTAGTCTATTAGTCACCTACACATTTTATTTTTTGTGGATTAACACATAGGATTTACAACTTTTAATCCCGGTAGTACGTGCCCATGGGTTATTTCCGAAATCCGAGCGGGCGAAGCCGCGGGCAAAAGCTGGTACAGTATATTCGTAGAGTTTGTGATTGATTCATCACGAGTATTTAGGTTTATAAACGATTAAAGCAATCATCGTGACCCTCTGGTTGTCAAGGCCGCCAGTTATAGGCCCTCTAAGTTAGCTCAGTTCGCCATTCGAGGTATATTCTCACCGACCCCGACGACACCATTACCCTCCTCCAGGAAAGCAGTTGGGCCATGAGTACAGTGCACAGAAACCACAAACCGACATTCCGACCTCGCCGCCGAAGTCCCTCGCGAAGACCCCGACGTAATTGTCCCCCCGACTCTTGCTCGACGAAGTGCCAGCCAGCGCCGTAGCTGAGCCTGTATCTTTTAATTCCCCCGATAATAATAATTATCCAGCTCAGATCCAGCCTGTCTTATCTTGCTGTCCTCTCCCCAGGGACGCCCTAAGCCGAGGATCGTACCCCACTGGGGGCACCTCATTAGCGTGCAGTGGCTTATTAGCGTAATGGCTTCCTATTGTAAGAATTTCGCCTCTGGCTAGAGGCTTTAAGTTAGCTTAAGGCAGCCACAGGATAGTCCGGTTAAGTAGTCACGACCTCTCGAGGTCAACTATGAGATGCCATTCATAAAAAAAAAAACATTCGTTTCCACTCGCTAACAAACTTCCACTTCTATAGCACGAACGGTTGCTGGCCACTCCTGTGGCACGCTCGTTTTGTTCCATAGCTCAAAGGTTTGTTAACTTGCCTCCCGTATGCTTGCAAACACAGTTTAAACCTACGAAAAGTAACCCTCACTCAGGCTTCATTAGAAATGTGGGTATACTTTACATTTTTGGTGTGTACACGAAAATACACGAAAAAATGTATTTATTATGACTGAGTATTAAATAAATACGGTACTTTTTACTCCACTAATTTAATTAAACTGTCAATAACAGAGTGCAGTATTTCGATACATTTAGCTACAAGCTAAGCACCATGAATGCGGGATGATGAGTCGCCAAAAATTATGAATGAAATTGATTGTTCTTTTTAGGGTTCCGTAGTCATCAATGAACCCTTATAGTTTCGCCATGCCCGTCTGTCCGTCTGTCTGTCTGTAATTTGGCCTCGTATGTTAATCACGCCGACAAAGTGGTAAAATAAAATCTAATTTTTTTTTAGGATACCGCTCCTACACGTAAAGTGGAGATAATTTTTTTTCTCGTCTATCCCGTTGTGTGAGGTGTTGTTGGAAAGTTCGTTCAAAAATATTGCGACTGTGTAAAAACCATTTTTCGATTCATTAAGCTTTAAAGTGCAATTTTTTGTTAGAGTCATGTGTGTCCCCGGGAACCCGCCTTTTTTTATCGTGTGGAAATCCTCATGGATGTCCTCCATCCTGGGGTAGGTGGAGGGGTCTGTCAGACTCTTACTGACTAAAACCACACGGTGTTCTGCTGCTACCTTTAGCCGGGGCGCTGGAGTGCTTGCGCATTTCGTCACGCTCCCCCGGCTAGGTGTTGGTCTGCATTACTTCATGCAGACCCCGTCACCCTCAAGAGAGGCGCGCGTGGAACACGGCGCGTCGCCATCTCGGGCCTTTTACTGTTCAGGTAACAAACTCCCCAAGTCTGTTGCCTGCAGGCCTCTCCCAAAGGCGGCCGGACATCGTTCCGCACCCGGTGACTCTGCTACGGATTGGTAGGGAGGTTGTATCCTCCCTCTCCCTTTCCGCGCCTCTTTCGCGATCATCACTTCCTCGCAGAAGGAGACGGCGGCGTCCCACGCGCTCTCACCTCCGACCATGGACTGGACCATGGCCGGAAGCGAGAGTGTATCCGCAGCACCAACCGCCGTGATGAGGTCACGGCGCTGCACTGCCCACGCAGGATATTTCTCAAGGGTGTGCTGCGCCGTGTCGTCAAGGCAATTGCTATGGTGGCAACCGGGTGTCGGTTCCCGGCCTATGCGGCACAGGTACTTTCCGAAGCATCCATTTTCGGACAATACCTGTATTAGCCGGAAACTAAGGGCACCATGCTGTCTCTCCAGCCACTCCCTCACCTCGGTTCTAACCACCGCTATCGTGCCATGCCCCGCGCTGGGTTGCGCAAGTCGCTGTTCCCAATCCACCACTACGGCCTGGCGGAGCTCAGCCCTGTACACCTCAACATGGCGAGGCATCTCGCCCCGCTACAGCGCGTCCCGGCGCCACCGATATAGTGACTTTAGGATTTTGGCGTCAAGATCCCAGGGTGGTGATCCGGCCAAGAGGCTCGCCACCTCAAAGGAGACGGTACGGTATCCTCTTATCACCCTGAACTCTCTGTGGTATTCTCAGTATTGCAATGTTGAATGCCAGCTAACAGTTGTTTTTGGATATGTGAAAAAATCCACGGCAAAAGCATATATAACGAAGTAAAAAGGAAAACTATCACAGCTAAGTAGGTTTTACAAGTTAAACAAGTAATAATCGACCAACTGACATTTGCAGTTGTAATGTATGGGAGAACATGTTTTTCAACTACAATGTTTTTCTTGAGATAAACTCATCCCATCTATGGAACATAACCTTCATTATGCATGGTACGACACGCATTTGGCCAATTTTATTACAGTTTAAAACAGTGTTTACTTTTTTAAATCTACCAGTTAATCTGACTTTTACCGTAACATGTGCATTTATCATGAAAGTATTAAAAAACCCTACTCTCTGATTATCATCTACTTATCGTCTATTTGCGCGCATACTTTGCGCTTAGTGAAGTATCTAAGTACTTTATCGCTAATTAGCCCAGCAGGAAACGCACCTTTTAACAACTTTTTCTAAAGATCTGGGCTTTGAGTTGGTACTAGCGTTAGGTTAGGTTAAGTCAGGGAAAATGATTGCTTATCAAATTGACTGTCAATACTGTCCGTAAATTCAATCATTATTTGATTTCACAGTCGTATGAAATAACTAGGTAACACCTGCGTATAACACAGCAAATTGACGTTATGTGTCATTCTGCTAAAACACTAATTTCTCTGACGATACATGAAATCTTTAGAGCCATTGATAATAGTATTTCTCGTATTGTTTCGTCTATAGAACTCGGAATTGTTGATCATTGCTATTCAAAATGTTTAGGCGCATTATTGTTTGTGTCCTAGTTATCTCTAAAGTCCATACGTTTCCCTTCCCTTTTCTCGGTCATTTCTCTGTCCCATTGTCCCCGGACAAAGCTCCAGGACGCAAAATAGTCCCGTTTTCAAGGAAATCGCGCGGAAATTCCTCGGACAAAATAATATAAATATAATTTAAAAAAATATGTACATGCATATAATTTAATCATTACTGTCAGAGGAACTTTGCTTTATTATTTTTATTAAGCTGGTGAACCGAATATTGATTTGTTTTTTTACAATTTGTTATAATAAAAATAATTATAATTAATCTGTATATACTTATAGTGGACATTAATTGTATTAAGTTACACTTTTTTATAAATAAAGAACATTAAAAAGTTATGTTTATTTCAATGTTAACCTGCTAACTGACGTAGGTATATAAACCCATGTCCCATTTTGAGTTAAAAAATAAATGGTCAGTTTAAGCATAGTATAAAGAGAGGAAGTAGGCTATCTCCGGCCCAATCCGCGATATAATTGTCTACTGTCTCAGGGTTGTCACTTTAGCTAAATTTTAATTCAGTGCCTATAAATTGACAAGGGTCCGGAAGTTGTATTTTTTACTTGTATTGTTTGGGTACAGGGTTTGTGAGGTCGGTTTTACCTAAACGATGATGAAAAAAAAAACATCGTAAAACAACATAAAAAAACTAACGCCTGCCTCTTAGACTATAATAAAATTTTTGTTCTGTTGTTATGATTCGAACTTTGCTCTATTTATCTGATTCACAATTAGTCAATTACTTATTTTTAATTACGATTTTATAACTGTAAGTAGGTACTTAGTTACTATATCTACAATACTGAAAAATCGGCATGACTAAACGTAAACAAAGCAATAGCCGTAAATCAATTGACAGATCAAAAGTACCTAATACATTCTAGTGGGAAAGTAGGCCTACCTACTTCCTCTGTCTGATAGAAAACTAATACAACAAAAATAAGTAAGTAGGTATCTCATCATCAAGTAAAAATTAAATGCTTGAATAAGTGACTTGCTTACCTTTCCTGTTCAGGTAATCTGAACAGTATAAATAACAGTATAAAATAAATTAATAGGTAATCTGAACAGAGACAATTCTGGATTAGATGAATTATTAAGACACCCAAACAAACAGCAATACGTTCTCCTGCGATTATCACACATTTTTCATTCATTTAGTGGTGCCGAAAAGCCGTGACGCGAGAATCTCGTGCGGTGTTAGCCCCGACTGGCGGACTGAGAAACGGGTCGATAATTTTTAAGTGTGCGTGCGGCGACGCATTTATACTTTGGCGCACACATACAAGCTGCGCGCGGTGCGTTTGTATGAAGATAACTTACTTCCCCTCTTTATACTATGGTTTAAGTATCTCTCGCATCTTCTCTGATCATAAAAGTTATACTATTGTAAAGATATACCAGTAACCGACAGATATGACGTACTGTATGTCAATTTACGTGAACATTTTTTGTTAGGGCACTGCCCTATACTAATTCCGGCAATGTTTTCTGAGGCCATCCGTAAAGGACGGATGGCTTCAGAAAATGTTAAGAATAAAAAAAACAACCATGTTCTAACTTATTATCCAGTCATGTAAGTAGGTAATTTGAACAAATATTTTGTGAAAATTCTATTAAATATTAAATAAAACGTGAATTCTGGGTCAGGATGGAACTGCTTTAAGTTGTTGCTTTGTTTTGTTGTTGTGTTGTTGTTGCAGTTCCATTTCCGTATCAAAGAAACGCAACGAAACGTATTACTATCCTTATTTTTGTTTTTGATATTTTTTTTATTTAATTGAAAACCTTTGCATGCCTATGTGACGGTAAAATATGTATAACGTTATTATAAAAACAATACCCATATTTGCAAAGAAATAAATGATTTGATTTGATTTTTGATTTTGTAAATAAGGTAACCAATAAACATGGACCTTTTACCGAACCTACCGGACTGAAATAGACAAACACGTCAACTTACACGATGTAATTTGGTCATAACATAATATATATTATATGACTTTTAATATTGGTTTAGAATGAATAAACTATAAAATATAAAATGTGTGAGATAGGATGCAAGAACAGTCACGAGAAATTAATTGTTAAGTAAATTAATATACTACGTCAATTTGCCATGCTATAGCCATTTCAAAGCGCAGTAGCCCAGTAGTAACTTACGAGTTGTTGGTCATAGGTTCAAACCGAGACAGGCGCTTTACTTTGTGTAAATTATTTAATCACCACTGCTCTTAAAACGGTTAAGGAAAACATCTTGTGGAAACTGGCATGATTTTTTGTAGAAGACATGTGACATCTGCCAACCCGCCCTTTTTTTTTTGGTGGGAAATCATCAAATAACTTCTCCCGCTCTGGGCGGAGCGGGAGGGTGTCACTCTTACTGACTAAAACCCACCCGTAATCCTTCCTGTTGCCTGTGTTGCGGGGGCCTCGGTGACCCATAAGTACCTTCCCGCGACCCCGGCAGGCATCGGCACTATTGGACCCCTACCTTTGTGCTGACGACATCTCTTTGAGGCGCGCGTGGAATACAACGCGCCGTCGACCCGGGCCTGGTCCTTACCGGACGGTGAGCTACCTATTGCTCACCGTCCGCAAGCCCGCGCCTACGGTGGCCGGAAATCCGCCCGGGATTCCCAACGCCCAGCAGGGCTAACATGACAGGCGCGAGAACGCTCTCTTTCTCGATTTGTCGAAATTTGTCTACGATTCTGACGTCATCCGAATGCCTAACATGACCGCTAAGCGTGAGTAAACTCGAGAAAGGCACTTTGACAGTTCTTTATCTCGCGACGAGAAACCGATGTAGCAAATTATTAAAAACAAATCATTTTTATTTTAGCAACATCGGCTCATTCGATAAATTTTACGCATGGAATTAGTATGTACTATAATGATTTTACATCCACCTCTATTAATTTATGTTGTAATTTTTTGTGTAACCGACTTTTTTTATTAAAATTTAATATTTTTCTATGGCATGCCGAAATTAAAATACAAAATGACGGAAACGAAAATGAGTGAGCCATTTTTGTTAGGGGAAAAACCTGTGGGTTTGCGTCACCAATATGTTAACCGCGTCACCGACATATGAACAGACGTGCTGGCAAAGTCAACGACATGCTAACAGCGTCACCGAAATGCTAGCAGATTTACGAAATGCTAGCAGATTTACGAAATGCCAATCGACATACGCCGTGATAACCGCGTCACCGACATTCTGAAAGCACTTGTTGGCATGCAATTTGCGTCACCAACATGCACACCGCGTCACCGACATCCTAACCACGTCACCGACATGCAGACTGCGGCACCAACATGCTACCCAAGTCACCGACATGCTAATGTAACGTGTGCATCAGACTGGCGTCGCGGAGCGGCCTGTGTACGTACATGTATACGCATATATATACTTATATATGTTATTCCAAAGTTTTAAGTTTTCATTTCTGTCATCAGTCCCCATGAATGCCATATTTTTTTGTATTATATTTTTGTCTACTCTTCTCGTCGTCAAAATCGAGGACGACTAAATGACAGCAGAATCGAAGATTATCTCGTGTTGAATTGTCAAAATACGAGATAATTTAGGTGCCATGTTAGGGTTTGTCGAGAAAATATCGATTTTGACAGAACGAGTCGAGTATTTTGTATGGCAGCGCTGTCAGAAAACGAGAAAATTGACAGAAATAGACAAAAATTACTCACGCGAGAGTGAGTAATTGTCGCGTGTGTCATGTTAGCCCTGCAGGGCGTCTCCTGCGGCCGCTAGGGGCGAGAGGGCGCGAAACATGCCTTTCCCTCAACCGTCCCGCCTCCTCCTTCGCGAGCATTACTGCTTCGCAGAAGGAGGTGACGGCTGCCCATGCCCTCTCGCTCCGTACCATGGCCTGAACCAGGGCCGGACGCGAGAGATCTCTGCCGCCGATCGCCTCCACGAGGACACAGCGGTGCTTTGCCCAAGCTGGGCAGACCTCCACCGTATGCTCCACCGTGTCCTCCGGGCGATCCACACAGTGGTGACACCCGGGCGTTTCCTCCCGCCTTATCCGACACAGGAACCTCCCGAAGCTGCCGTGTCCGGTGGGAACCTGCGTCAGGCGGAAGGTGAGGACGCCGTGGCGCCTCTCTAGCCACCCCTCAAAGAGGGGACTTATCGCCGCAATTGTGGCGTGCCCAGCACTGGGTTGCGACAACCGTACTTTTCATGACGCCATGAGATCCCGCCGGAGCTCCGTCCGCTGTGCCGCGATTTCTCGTGGCAGCGGGCTTACGCCCCGGCGTTTCGCCTCCTCGTGCCACTCCCATATGTGCGCGAGGACTTTTGCCTCCAGATCCTATGGCGACAATCCAGCAAGGAGGCTCGCTGCCTCACAGGAGACCGTGCGGTATCCCCGGACCATCCGGATGGCCATGACCCTTTGGGCCGCGCTCAACCGGTGGGCTGGCCGCAGTGCCAGGAGGCGTTTGGACCCCCTAGATTGGGCAAGAGCCGCTTCAATGCAGCGCCTGCCCGCTCCAGTTTGGGAGCCAAACGTCGGAAATGCCAACCCGAAAACCCCTCCTACCGTTATTTGGGACTCCAACGGTGGCGCGTTCCGAGGACCATGAAAACACATGGCCTCGGACTTGTACAGGGCCACCTCGAGTCCCAATTGCCGGATCCTTTTGACGATTGTCGCAACCCCGCGTGCCGCTAATTCGGCTGCCGCCTGGTGCGACCTCCCCTGCGCCAGGACCAACGTGTCGTCAGCGTAGCACCCTACGCTAACGCTGCTAGGGACGTCGGCGCGCAGCACCCAGTCGTATCCGATGTCCCACAGATGCGGCCCCAGGACCGATCCCTGTGGGACACCGCATGACATAACTTGCCGGTTCCACAGTCCCTGGTGACCGGGGTAGATGACGGCCCTGTCCGTCAGATAGGCCTCGACCACACGACAGAGGTAGGTCGGCATCCGGTGGTACCGGAGTGACTCCCTGATGCAACTCCAGGGCAGGGTATTAAAAGCATTGGCGATGTCTAGAGACACCGCCAAGACGACCCTACCCTGGGCAACAGCATTCCCCGTCGTCAGGGCTCGCACGCGCATGATGGCGTCCACCGTAGAGCGCCCTCTGCGGAAACCAAACTGGCTCTCCGCCAAATCCGGCCCCACCTGCACCAGCTGGCCGGCGAGACGGTCTGCAATAACTCTTTCAAAGAGCTTGCCCACCTCGCCGAGCAGCACGATGGCCCGATAAGCGGACGGAGAGTCCGCAGGGCGCCCTGCCTTCTTTATAAGGACCAGTTTCCCCGTCTTTCAACGAAGCGGGAACTGGCCCCTCTCCATGCATGCGCTTAGGAGCCCCCTAAGTCGAGGTCCGAGAGCCTCCAAGGCCAGGACCCAGACCTTCCCAGGTAAGCCGTCGGGTCCTGGGGCGGTATTTTTGGCATTAAGCCTGCGTACCGCCGCTCTCATTTCTACCTCGGTCACCTCCGGAGCATCGTCGTCGTCGTCGTCATCGTCGGCGGTGTGGTCCGCATCGGGCACCGCAGTAGTCGGAGCCATGGGCAGGGAGGTGTGTTGCCCTCGCGAAGGGAACAGAGCGCTCACCACGTCCTCCACAAGCTGGAGCCGGAGACACTGCGTTAGCGGGGGAGCCCATGGGCGGAGTTTAACCCGCACTATCTTGTACGGGCGTCCCGACGGGTCCCTGTCCAGAGTCCCTAGCGACTCCTCGCGGGCCAATCCCCTGGCCCGCAGGATCTCCGCTTGGAGGGCGGTCTTCGCCACTCTGTACCCCTCGTACAGCTCCGCCTGAATGGCTTCCGTATTCGGAGGTTTGATACGGAGCCTGCGGTGCCTGGTGTACCGGCGTCGCGCAGCCACGCACGCAGTGCGCAGAGCCGTCAGCTCCTGCGAGCCAACCCGCACTGGGCCCACGTGGTGGATTACGGCCCACTCCCTCTCACAGAGAGAACATTATAGGCTGATTACGAGCCATTTCAATTAACTGTTATAAAATGACAGTTGTTATTTGGATACACGAACAATTTAAGTTGGTAATCATTTGGACTTTACCCAGATAAAGTTACCTTTTTCTTCGTCAGAAAAGTCTTGAAACCATTTTTCTTTTCGTTACGAATCGTTACTTGTAGTAATTTAAGCAACGTCACATTTGACACAAGTAAAATACAATGATTAATAAGTTTTACAAAGTGCAGTCTAATGTCTAAAAGCAATCTATACCAGTCAGCGTTTCTATGGAGAAAAATATACTTACTTTACACCAGCTTTCGTTTTTTGAGAATTGTCAATTATTAGTACGAGTGTTGTAGTTGGTACGTTTTCCGAAAATGCTAATCATCAAACTGTCAATATCTCTATATTTCTCATTCGATTTTGAACTTAACCATCAACTTTTTAAGGTTTAAAATCATTTGGAGAAATTTGACAGTTTGTGGTAACTTGATGTGCTGGCGCCTGTACTTGAAAATTACATAAATGGCCTACAAAGCAGTCTAGAGAATAAAAAGCTTACTAAACACGTTGTAATATTTTCAACGATGGTACCTTGTAGATCTTTTGGCATCACCTGGCATCATTTTATAATTAGGAAGGAATAAAGGAAGAACACCAGTAAAGCAAAAACATCGTGAGGCAAGCTGGACTTATAGTAAACTAGCTGCTGCCCACGGCTTTGCCCGCTTGGCTTTTTCTAAAATAAAAGTACTAAGTTACTCCTACAACATCAGTTATATGCCAGTGAAAGTCCTGTCAAAATCGGTTCAGCCGTTTCGGAGATTAGTCGGAACAAACAGACACTTCAATTATATTTATCTGTATAGATGTACATTATATAGATATACATTATATACGAGTAGATATACATTAATAATAATAAATAAAATTTCAAAAAAAAGTAGCCTAAGTTACTCCTCATTACATCAGCTATCTGCCAGTGAAAGTCCCGTCAAAATCGGTTCAGCTGTTTCAGAGATGAGCCGTAACAAACAGACAGACAAAAATTGTAAAAAATGTTATTTTGGTATACGTATTACCGTGTACATCCATATACATTTAGTAAAAAGCGGTTATTTTAATATTACAAACGGATTAGATGGAATTCTGAAAAGTGTAATCGCCAACCAAGTGATCAATGCTCGAGCCTGCTCTTTATTAGAAAATGCCATTGCCCTGCAGTGGAAGTAGTAGGGCAATAAAAGGCTGGTAATATTACTTAGAAAATTGTGAAACGGCAATGTGTTTTTTTCTGAAATAAATTATTATTATAAAAAAAATTATTAATATTATTATAAATTATTATTATTTCGTTTATTTGTTTTACATATAAAATGTATTTTTAAATATTTCTTAGAAAAGATATAAAAAAACATTTAAAAATATAAAAAATAGTGGTTCGCCTGTATCGGGAGCAGGGTCCAAGCTACCGGTGGTTAGGGCTCCAGAGATAGGAACCTCCTCACGATGCGAGCCGTATCGAGGAGTACTGCCTTCTGCGATTCAGAAGGCAATACGCCTTCTGAATCAGGCCCTTGATCCAGCCGCCTAACGAGAGCCTCGAGAGATGTTGGTTGAGGCTTTTGGCCATCAGGCCATTGGCCGTTACGACAATCGGCACAATGACAGCCGATTTCACATTCCACATGTCAACAACCTCGTGTGCTAAGTCGAGATATTTTATTTGTTATGCGGAATGGTAACATCGACTATCATTGCGCGTTGCGCTAATCGATCTATCACCACTATATCAGGCTTATTGACGACAATAGTCCTGTCAGTAATGATGGACCGATCCCAGTACAACGTGACATGGTCATTTTGGAGAACTGGGTCATATTTATCACACAAGTTTATATTTATTATTATTATTATTATTACTACGCTGGTCACTAGGTAGTAGTTCGCACAGACTGGGTATAAAATTTCCATACATTTTCTATAAGCTCAGCGATAACTAGACGGTTGAGTCGGGCTCGGACGACAGTCGGCAGTGATCGAGTGGTCCCATTTAGTCCCCAGCGGGACGAGCATACAACACCGCAGTAACCAGATATTTTTATCTTAGGTGAAAAGCATATAACCGAGCATTGTTTAAAAGTAATAATCTTCTAAAAGTAGTAATAATAATCTTAAGGCACTCATAAAACAATCACGCTCAATAGTACCTAATAATTCTAATAACACTAAGGCCCGTATTACAGAACCCCACTCAAACCTCAAGCATTACTTAAAACTCGTTTAAAGCCATTTCATTGACTGAAAATAGTTTTAAGTAATGCTTGAGTCTTGAGTAAGGTTCTGTAATAAGGCCTTAAGAGTGACTGATCATTCAAGTTAAAAGTGGTATAATGGTTATCTCTCTCAGCAATACAAAGATATCGCAAATTCACGCTGATTGTTCAACAGATTCATTAATTATTATACATTTTTGGTATCATATGATACCAAACAACAAACAAATTTAACATCAATGAACATGAATTTCAGTCGGTAGGTATCTACCAACTGAAATGTATGTTCGTTTCATCTATACCAATATTATAAAGAGGAAAGATTTTTTTGTTTGTTTGTTTGTTTGTACCGAATAAGCTCCGAAAATACTGAACTGATTTAAACCATGTTTTTACGAATATAAAGTTAAATTATCCGGAAGTAACTTAGGCCTTAATTTATTAAAAAAAAAAATGAAGATCCCTACGAAAATTACAATAACGTAACACAAGGTATCAAAAATTTGCCTATAAAAGTCACTATTTAGCGTGCGCTGCGTAAACTATTAATGATACATAAAAATAATGTACCACATGATAAAAATGTTGTACAGTTTTTTTTGTAGTACTCACCATTACCCACAAAAAAGTCCGCGGAGTATATGTCTTAACTATTAAAGTTAAGTCACAATATCCGTTTTGGTTCAAATTAGTAAATCAAAACACGTAAAATCGAAAGATGATGCGCGATGATCTTTGGAACTGCCAGACAGATTTGAAAGGTTATTTTTACATTTTATACCATAATTCTTTAGAAAGGTTAAAGGCGATTTAACACTACGCTACGACCCCTGGGAGCCGAGCAAAAAGAAATAAGTCAGAAAAGCGAAAACGAAGTAAAGCGCGGGCGGGCGATGGGATGCGACGCGGGGGCCGAAATTTCAAGCGGACGAAGTCGCGGGCTGAAGCTAGTAATTTACAATTCTCTAACTAAATTACTGTAGTATGCTCTTAACTATGTTAAAGCAGGTCATTATACCTATGCTATATATGGGATCAAATCAAATCAAATCCATTTATTTGCCGGAATGTAGGTTTACAATCATGTACGATCTTAAAAACTATAATGGTCCCTTTACATTCTACCATTTTATGATGATACTATAAAACTTTTTTTTGGGATGATAACATTATTAATTTAATAAATCTTGGTACACATGAGCTCAGAGCAAAACCGTAGCGCTTCTGTTTGCGGATCACTTGAGTGACGGCTTGACATTTTTTGGACATTTTACCTCATCCGAAACAACGTAACAATACAAATAATACGTTTAATTATTTTAACATTTTGGTTCACTTAATGGAGTTGCAGAGTCTTCAAGTTTAATAATAAACCCCGAAGATCAAGCGGCACTTGTTTATTATATCCTTTTTAAGACACTGCCAGCTGGCGGAGACATTTTGTGCCCGTATTTATGAACCAAACTTAGTTAGTAACCCAAACTAAGTTCGTCATTCTAATGAGATTATCTCTCCTTCCGTCGGCGTAACATTTTCTCAAAGAAAGAATAGCCACTGATCTTATTTACGTGGACTGTTGTTGAATTCTATATTACTACTGAAATATATTAATACTAACAGAAATCAGTCTGTATGAAAGTCAAAGTCAAAGTCAAATTATTGACTTCAAATAGGTACATTAAAGGCACTTTTGAACGTCAAAATGTTATTAAAAGTTTCTTCAAATCTGCGTGTAGCAGGTACTAAATTATTTGTTTAATATATGCGCGTTTACACCAAGGTGTAAAACATGTATTCTACATGCTGTGTATCGGGGTCAAATAAAATTGCTAGCCAAACTCCGTAGACGTGATGGGTATAGACATAGAAACACGACAAAAAAAAAAAAAATTTTTTTTGGTTCAATGATACAAATCATTTAGGACCATTTAGTAGACTGATTTCTGTATCAAAATGGGGCAAATTTCGATAACATTATGATACAGAATGATTTCTGTATCAAAAAGGGAAAAATTTCGATAAAGTTTTGATACAGACTGATTTCTCTATCAAGATGGGGAAAATGTCGATAACATTTTAATACAGACCGATTTCTGTATCAAAATGTTATCAAAATTTTCCTCAAATCTGCGTGTTGCAGGTATAACGACGGCCGTGACTTGTTATTGTTTAGTGTTTACATGCCGACTAACGCTGTAGATAATTTAAGCGAGTTTTGTGAATGTCTTAGTGAAATAGGTGCTATAGTTGCGAGTGAGAATGTTGAGTCTGTCTATATATTAGGGGATTTTAATGCGCACCCTGGGGAATTGTTTAACCAGGAAATGTTATCTTTTTGTGATGAGCAAAGTTGGTGTTGTGCTGACTATAAGAACCTAGGTATAGACTCGGACACTTTTACCTTTGTGAGTGATGCCTGTGGCAGTAGACGTTGGCTTGACCATTGCTTGGTTTCTGAAGCAGCGTGGAAATCAGTGGAGAAGGTGGAAGTGTACCATAACGCCTACTGGTCAGACCACTTTCCACTCTGCATTCAGGTCAACCTGGGGATGGTGAGGCGAACGGATGCCTCAGCAAATCTTGAGGGCAAGGTAGTAGATAAAGTGAGGTGGGGGGAAAGATGTACTGACCAAATAAATTGCTATTACCAACTATGTATGCAAAAGCTTAGTCTTGTCGATTTCCCAGCAGAGTTAAGCAACTGCTGCGATAACTTCTGCTTAAATAAAGAGCACACTGTAATAATTGATAATCTGTACAAGAATATTGTTACGTCACTGCGAGAGGCGTCTGAGGGCAGTGCAGGTTATGTGAGAAAAAGTAGTAATAAACGTACTGTGATAGGGTGGAATAGACACGTTAGGGACGCTCATGGGTGCGCTAGGGTGGCTTTTAAAAACTGGGTTTGGCACGGGAGACCTCAATCTGGTCAGTTGTTTATAGATATGCGAGAAACGAGAAAAGTCTTTAAACAAAAACTTAAATACTGCCAGGACAACGAAGAACAAATTAAGTTGGATATTATAGCTTCAGAACATAAGAAAAAGCAGTTCAATAAATTTTGGAAGGCAACTCAGAAGTTAAACACCAGACCTGCTGTACCTTTGAGCGTTAATGGCGTGTCTGAACCAGTGGGGATAGCGGACATGTTTAGAGTGCATTTCTCTGTGACACCACGGTTGCAAGTCAATAGGCAGGAGGGGTGCGGTGGGGAGAGACTTGGGTCGTCTAGCCCGATTTACATCACGTCAAAGGAGATAGGGAAGGTTATAAAAACCATGACTAGGGGTAAGTCTCCTGGTCATGATAACCTTAGTATAGAACATTTCCAACATGCCGGTCCGCATCTTCCTAGGGTCTTATCTATGTTATATAACTTTTGTATTAGGCACTCATACCTGCCTGCTGAGTTGATGAGGACGATTGTTGTACCTATAGTGAAAATTAAGACAGGCGACGTCTCGGACAAGGAGAACTATCGACCAATCTCATTGGCTACTATAACTGCAAAGGTGCTTGACAGTGTGCTCGGGCGTAGGATGTCTGGACAGCTCAATTTATATGACGCACAGTTCGGTTTTAGAGCTGGGCTGTCTACAGAAACAGCTATTTTGGCGCTCAAGCACACGGTCAGTTACTACACCTGCAGGAACACACCTGTGTATGCTGTATTTTTAGACCTTTCGAAGGCATGACCTGGTTAATTATAACGTCCTATGGACAAAGTTGCGTGACCGGGAACAACCAGAGGAGATAGTTGAGCTTCTCAGGTATTGGTATAATCACCAGATTAACCAGGTCAGATGGTCGGGTGTTTTGTCTGAGACGTATGGTCTGGAATGTGGTGTAAGGCAGGGTGGTCTGACCTCCCCAGCGCTGTTCAGCTTGTATATCGATCAGTTGATCGGGGAACTCAGCAGCACAGGGGTTGGATGTTCGGTAGATGGTAAAATCATAAATAGCATATCTTACGCGGACGACATGGTGCTGCTGAGTCCCTCGATTGAGGCACTCAGGCGATTGCTTGAGGTTTGTGAGAGATACCCCTTGACTCACGGCCTCCTGTACAACGTGAAGAAGAGTGTGTTCATGGTGTTTGGGGTTACTGCAAAGGGTCACAGGGCAGTGCCGCCAGTGTACTTATATGGTGTTGCTCTAAACAGAGTGCCTTGTTTTAAATACCTTGGACACAAACTAGTCGAGAATTTAAATGATGACCAGGACATAGAACGGGAACGGAGAGCGTTGTCGGTCCGATGCAATATGTTGGCCCGTAGGTTTGCAAGATGTACGAGACCGGTCAAGATCACCCTTTTCAAGGCTTATTGTCAGTCTTTTTACGCATGCAGCCTGTGGGTCAAGCATACGCAGAGGGCCTACAGCGCTCTTCGGGTCCAGTACAACAACGCCTTCCGGGTGCTGTTGGGGTTACCGCGATTCTGTAGCGCGTCAGCCATGTTTGCTGAATCTACTACAGATAGTTTTTCAGCAATCATGAGGAAAAGAACGGCATCATTGTTACGCAGGATTCGTGGGAGCGCCAACGGCATACTGAAGGTGATCGGGGATAGGCTGGACGGCGTTTTCCTGGAGTATTGGACCCGTATGCACAGCTACGGGCCTGATACTGCAGGAAAATACATGAATTAAATTTAAATTGTATTGTATTGTAGGTTTTATTTTGTTTGTTTTTAATTATAAGTAAGTACTAACATAGTTACGTAAGTTGTATCACTAACAAAATATGGAGCAAGTTTCCGAAATAAACGTTTTAATATTATTATTATTATTATAAATGATTTGCTAATGTCATGTGCTTACTGCATGAATATCGAACAAGATTTTTAGCGCTGATAGCCAACTCGTGTTGTGTCGCTTCGATAATACAGAATTATTAATTAAAATAATAAAATAAGATAAAGCTTACATGAATGACTGTGTTATCCAATTATCTTTTATCATTAATGAAATCCTAGACGGCTTTTAAATATAACTTAGGTAAATGCCTGGTTACACTAATGCGTCTGAGTCATTGAATCATTTTGACTTTTAAAGTTACTTCCTGTGTAATCAATAATGTGGTGTTAGATAAGATGATACATGGATAAATTTGCTAATTCTCTTTGTAAACTGAGTCATAACCCTTTTTTATCGTTTACCTATTCGATTTTGGATTATAGCAATGATTGTGTTTGCTCATTTATAATATTTGAGCAGGAAAAGATTATAGTTTTATGAAAAGGCGGTTGACTAATGAATGTAAAAATACACTACTTATTTTTAAAAATTATTTTAAGTAGATTAGGTAATGATGCGTTATTAAATTGACACAAAATATGCCTATGCAAAAAAAATTAAAAAAATATGCCTTTGTAAAATAAATAGTATGCTGACCTGCTAAATAGAAAATGGAATAATAACATAAATCGACATAAGTGCAAACTTACATAACATAATCAGCCCCCTATAATTTTCCCCCTGTTGGGACACAGGCCTCCTCATTTCGAGAGGGAGTGGGCTGTAATCTACCACGAGGGCCCAGTGCGAGTTAGAAAAAACTAGATGAGCTCGGCGTTTCCTATCTGACTACTCTGGGAAGAAAGGCCGAAACAAACTCAGAGGTCACAGTCTCTTTTAAAGTACAGATATGTCTGTACTTAAGATTATGATGTCTGTAAGATTATGATCTTTGTCAGATGAATCATGATCATGTGAAGACCAGATTGGTTTCTGAAAAGGTCTTTTGAGGAAAGAACCACACAGATTGATTGGACCTATCCAGTCAGTGCATGCATTTGTCAGTAATCGTGGAGCTCAACTCAGAACTTAAGGAGCTCAACGATTCGACGAACAATACCAAAGAAAGGACATTTGGGTAGGCCGCTTAAATGACTCAAACTGCCAGACCAAGATTAAAAGTAACTGAGAGAAAAAATAAAAACAATAACCCACATAGTCTTCACGTCATTCACAATAATTAAAAAAATATAATACTTACTTTAAAAAGTAAATATTCATGTCATTGTATAGAATATATAAAAAAAAACAATGTCAATGAGTAAATAATCTTGGTCAGATCATTTGAGGACCATGTAAAGTGGTGTCTGAGATGGTATTTTGAGGAAAGAACCATACAGATTTGAGTGGACCTGTCCAGTCAGTGCACGCATTTGTCAGTAACCGTGAAGCTCAACTTAGAACTTAAGGAGCTCAACGACTCGACGAACAAAACCAAAAAAAGGACATTTGGGTAGGCCACATAAAGTACTCAAACTGCCAGATTATCATTAAAACCAACTGAGAAAAAGTAATATTTAAAATATATGATCCACATAGTACTCACATACATCATCATCATTCTCCTGCCCTTATCCCAAATTATTTGGGGTCGGCGCAACAAGTCGCTTTCTTCCATACTTCTCTATTAGTTGTCATCTCGGTAGTCACCCCCTTTCTAGCCATATCATCTCTCACACAGTCCATCCATCGTTTCTTTGGTCATATAGTACTCACATACATGTTAATAAAAATAAAAATGACAATATTAATTCTAAAAACTTAGTGTAACAATAGTTTTAGTATAAAATTAGTTTGTTGCTGCAATGTACCCATACATTGGAATACCTTAATTAATCCAGGTTCCAAGACATACCGGTTTCCTCACGTTGTTTTTCCTTCACCGTTTTGGAGCAGTGAAGTGCATACTTAATCCGTCTAAGATGATGTAGCCCAGGGACAGACATTGGGGCACTTTTTAATATATATGTCGCAGATTATAAAAGTTGAGCGATAATATAATATTGTAGTATTAAGCTGAGGGTAAACGCCGTGACGCACCCGCTAGAGGGAGGCGGCACGTGGACAAAGTCGTGGTAAGGGAAGTGGCTAAACGACGGGTCAGTCTTATGAGGGCAACGAACGGATGCAGACCTCCACTTCTCCTATGCGAAACTGTCGGTTTGCCCGAACTTAGAAAATAGTGTGTGAACGTTATTAGTATTGTATTGTGTTAATTATTGCGAAAGTAAATAATACTAACTGATTTGCTATATCATCGTGTTTGATTGTAAACGTGCACTATGGATTCCGTACTACCGAAATCTAGATGATGACGGCACTATCGCTCAGTCATCGTTGATGCCGTCATATATGATAGTATTAGCCATTTGAATCACACTGCAGGGCAAAGGCCTGCCTACCCTCCTTCTTCTTGGGATTCTTCAAAAGCATCTTCCGCTGTTTGTGGCCAATCCTTATAAAAAAACCGACCAAGTGCGTGTCGGACCACGCACAATAAAGGTTTCCGTAATTGGGATGAATTTATCCCAATAACAAACATAGTTGAAAAGCATGTTCCCCCATAAATATAATCTTTGCAGTTTGGCAGAAGTAAACTTTTTGTAAAACTTAGGATTTCACCACGAATAAACACTTTCGAATTTAGAATTTTAATTTTTTTTCTTCCAACTGCAAAGGTAAGTTTGTACGCACAATATTGACAGATTTACCAAGTTATCTTAAAATGAAAGACTTCTTAAAGGTTTTCCTGTAATAGTAAAGATTCTGTATTTTTTTTTTTCAAAGTTTTAGGGTCAGTAGTTTCGGAGATAAGGGAAATAATTTTCATCTATCGTCTTAAATACTTGAGTTTGAGTTTGAGTTTGAGTACAGTTTGCAAAAGTTTTTTTTTAATTTGCCCCCCAAAAGTTACCCTTATATTAAAAAGATATTTATTTACGATACACGTTCGTGTTTGAGTTACAAAAATTCACATGTGTACCAAATTTAAACTTAATCGGTCTAGTAGATTCAGAGAAAATCGGCTGTGACAGACGGAAAGACAAAAAGACAGACAGACACAGTACCTACACACGAAATCCTATAAGGGTTCCATTTTTTCCTTTAGAGGTGCGGAACCCTAAAAAGTCGAGTTCGCTCCGCCATCTTCTCCTGGGCCTGCCGCGTTGCCGTTTTCTACTATTTGGGACCAACTGTGCGATTATTTTAGTCCATAGCTAAAATCATTTTAACTTTTTACTATAATATTTATTTTAATTACCATAAAACAGATCATTCTAGACAAAGCATTCCACACTTAGTCACAATTTAACAGCATCTTTGGTCTCTACAATATTGTGCAGAAACAATAGAGTAAGGATGAAGAGTGCTCAATCAAAAATTATACCGACTTCAAAAAAAAACTGCAACACTAAAAAGCTAAAAATAAATTGAATTAAAAAATTAAAAGCGAAAACTTAAAAACACTGAAAAGTAAAAAATAATTTTACCTTATAAATCAAAATACCTTAATTACTGCCTACCTATACCTAATTAAATTTAACATTAAATTTTTTGGAGTCGGTGCCAAGCCACGTCAACGTCATCTCAGATCAGTAATTTTTCTTAAACTTTCGTACTTAATAATAATATAAAGTTACACTATATAATAATAAGAAGTCGGTTAATAAAGGAAAATTTACGCAGTAAATATACGAAATCTAAATCTAATAACAACACTTCATAATGACTTTTATTGTAAATTATAGGCAGAACTTTAGAAGTAACACTCAATTCATTGTTGATTGTTTACCCGACACTTCCCTAGATGGCGTTGTATAATTCGATACATTCCTGTATCGCGGTGTTAAGATTCTCAGCGAATTAATGACATTTACTAGAAAAATCTAAGCGAAATATCCCGATCTTCAATAATACCGCGATATTTTTGGTGATCTGTTGCTTTGAATGTTTATGTTTTGGTTTTCTTTTTGTTTTGATATAATTTTTACTATTCCATAGAGTTATAAAATTTTCTATTTTAATTTGTTTGATTTCTTTTTCTGGTAGGTAATTAGGTATTAATAGCGTCGGGTTTGGTTTGTGTTTTTTTAACTGTGTTTAGTTTAGGTGTTTAATTTTTTTTTCTTGTGCATTTTATAGTTTGCTATAAATCATAGTAGGATAGTTTATAATTATATACTTTAGTGAATAAGTTAGGTTAGGTTTAATTTTACTTCGATATTGTTTAATATAGGTAATTAGTTATTAAGCAAGGTTTTTTGGTTTACTGGCTTGGCACCGACTCCAAAAAATTTAATGTTAAATTTAATTAGGTATAGGTAGGCAGTAATTAAGGTATTTTGATTTATAAGGTAAAATTATTTTTTACTTTTCAGTGTTTTTAAGTTTTCGCTTTTAATTTTTTAATTCAATTTATTTTTAGCTTTTTAGTGTTGCAGTTTTTTTTTGAAGTCGGTATAATTTTTTTTTTAAAAAGTTTTTTATTTTTCCTTTTTTAGTGTTAATATTATTTGACATAATTATTCATTAAGTTAAGTAGCACCATGGGTAGACCAACTAAAGGTGCCGCCCGGATGAGGAAGAACAGAATACAAGAAACCATTAAAGAAAATAAGGAGCGTCTATCGAAGAATTGCAAACGCAATATTATATCTCGTTCCCAGGAATCACCATTGGCTTATCATGCTAGATTAAATCAGATGAGAAATTACATGCGTTCTCAATTGTCACAGGAGTCGCAAAGTGATCGGAGTCGTCGACTTAATCGTATCCAGGAACGTTTGTGTAGCGAGTCGTCTGAACAGCGTGAGTGTCGTCTAGATGTTATACGAAACAGACTGGATAACGAGACTCCTGAACAGCGTGAACATCGACTCGGTGTCATACGAGAACGGTTGAGTAATGAGACTCCCGAACAGCGTGAACACCGACACGATGTCATACGAAAACGGTTGAGCAACGAGTCTCCCGAACAGCGCGAACACCGACACGTTATGATACGAGATCGGTTGAGCCGCAGAAATACATTTATGGCAACAGTTCTCCTTCTGCGAACTCACCATCAACATGCGTCAAAGTAGCGATATCGAATTTGTTGATTTATTAAATAACTTGCGATTTGGTGAGCTCACAATCTCACAATTGCAACTTTTGTGTGAAAGACGGCGAGTTGAACAGATTGGTGAATTCGCAGATGGTGCTGCAGTAAGGATTTTTCCAACTCTTAAATTGGTAGATAACTATAACACTAAGATGACGAACCAACTGCTTCAGTCAAGTCTCGTTTACATCTTGCGTGCTATCGATGAGTCACGAGAGGCAGCAACCTACGGAAAACGACCACCATCTAATGTTATTCCTGCAGATGTAAATAACTGTGGTGGTTTGTTGCACGAATTGCAACTTGGCATAGGCTCTAGAGTTATGTTGAGACGTAACATTTCTGTTACTGAGGGCCTGGTTAACGGGGCAATGGGGATTGTCTCTAAGTTTAAATGGCCTGCCTTTCGTCGCGATCAAATAGAATCAGGCGAGTTACCCGATTCAGTTTTTATAAAATTTGATGATGACACTATTGGCACAAAAGTGAAAGACACTGAGGGGTTAGTTGCCATAGCGCCTGTTTCAACAACATATCAGGCCACAAAAGGTTATGGGGATGTTGAACGGAGGATGCTGCCGCTGATCCTTAGTTGGGCGGTAACGGTGCATAAACTTCAGGGCACCACCCTAAACAAAGCCGTGATTAACTTAGGCAAGAAAAATTTTGCTAAAGGCCAAGTTTATGTTGCGCTAAGTCGTGTAAAGACTCTGGATGGTATTGCTCTTTGCGACTTAGAGCCAAACAAATTGCTCAAGAAACCGCATGACGAAAGAGCATTGCGTGAAATGCAACGATTAAGGCAATTGTAAATTTGTATAATAATAATAAAAATATAATAATTGGCCAGGCCAAAATGATTAAGGCTGCTTTTTTTTTACTAAGCAGACAGTAGAGTGGGTAAGAGCCCACTCTAGTGTCTGCTGAGGAATCAATTCTCGATGTCAACGAGTATGTCTATCTAGGACAAGATATCTTCTAACTCCTGATCGATAAGGAGTTGTACCTTCCATCATCAGCTCAACGGAATATAAGAATACAAGTAACGGTCTAAACGTGCCTATAATATTCAAAGAATTATCCCCTAACCTTCTAACCTTTCACTGTAAGTTCCTATATGTACTGTTCACCGATGAGGAGTTCCATGCGGTATCTTCGAAGACTATAATTAGTTCACCACGGATGGATAGATAGAACCAGCAATTATTTTTTGATCTTTAGTACAATATCCAAATCACATTACGTGTACTGTTTGTTTTTGAGGAGTTCCATCGTTTATCTCCCAAAGTATACATCAAATCTTCACAAAATTAATATGGGACCACCTCAGGAGTATACCCTTACGAATAAAAAAAGAATTTTCAAAATCGGTTGACAATTGGCGGAGAAATCGGTGAACATACATAAAAAAAAAAAAAAAAAATACATACAGTCGAACATATAACCTCCTCCTTTTTTTGAAGTCGGTTAAAAAGTTGGTTACACTCACTGAAGGAGTTTCTGGTACCAATCGAGTGATTGTTTCACAAGCACTCGATTGGTACCAGAAACTCCTACTGGAATATTGAAAACGAAAATAAACAGATGCCAGTTGAAGCTCCAGCAATTAACATCACCAGTAACGGTTCGAAGAATCCTAAATAATATTATAAATGCGAAAGTGAGTTTGTTTGTTTATTTTTTGCTTATTTGTTTGGTTACGCTTTGACACTAGAGCAGCTAAACGGATTTGGATGAAATTTGGCACATGGAAAGACCATAAGCTCCATTAGGATATACGATACTTTTTATCCCGATATACCCACGGGAACGAGACTTATGCGGGTGAAACCGCGGGGCGCAGCTAGTATTATATAAGGAAAATGTGTATTTACGTAGAAAAACGTTTTACTTATTTTTTGCAACCAGGCATCGTTGCTCTGTTTCGGTTTAGGGTGTGGAGTAATTACTGACATGGAGTTATTTCAGCTTGTTCTCTGGGATGGTAACGCGACTGTGATGTTTGTATTGCTGATTAGCGGCTGGAACACCGCCTAGTTGTTAACCACTTAAAAGGTTAAGTTTTGATAATAAAGCTTTTTAGAACCTATGAGTATTGTGGAGGAGTGTAAATAAAATTCCAGTGTCCAGCACCATAATTGCGTAACACAATCTGTATAATTTTGAAGGATATTGCTAATCCATCCAATCCATCATATGTTCGAAACATTTGTGTGCTCAACAATGTAAATAACGCAATGAATGTTGTTGAACTGTCAAAATGAAACCTCATTGCTACTGTAAATGTGTTGCGCAATTTTCTCGCAGGATAACGTCTATTGAGATATGACCATGAATATTAAGCTCAGTGATACTTCTTACACTTACTTACTTACTGCTGCTATACAGTATACAAGTTATAGCCACGGCGCGGGGAAACTCTGTGTGCGGGGAACATTGCATTTTGCATTGTTAGCATTATTGTTCCTACATAGCTTAAGGTGAAAGCGCCAGGGTAGACCTCGAAGAGGATTGTAATTATGTTTTAAATTTGTGCAGTTGCGAATACATGATCAACATACAACTGACCTGACACTGACCTGAAAATTGCAAAAACGTAAAAAAAAAAAAGTTGTATTTCATGGGCTACCTGAACGCGTTAAACGTAGTTTAAATGCAGCAAGGTTGTATTATTTAAATGATCGGGCTCATTTCCAAAATAATCCTAATGCAGTGAAACATGAATGAATGTAAAAATAAAATAATATAATTGTAAATAAAATAGCTGGAGCTAAGACCCAAAACAGCCGTTTGTTATGCCCGCATGATATACTGTAGACAGCGTAGAATCAGGCTTACGTTTCTGTTGGCACTAGCACTGAAATAGGCTAGCTCTGTAGGTGTATAACTCTTTTGTTGCCGCATTAAAAATTTCCTGGAATTGCCGCTTTGGACGTCAAATAAATAATATTGCGCGTTGAGTCCATTGGGCTGCTTATTTACGTTGCAGTTGCAAAACAATACCGGTTTGAAATAAAGTATTATTGACTGAAAAAGTCTAGCAATCAATTTTGAACAATTTATACTTAACCTACTTTTTGATTTATTGTAAAAGTTGTGTGACACGTCTTAATGTTTCTGAACGTGCCCAAGACCATGTACCTCTCTCTACCTATGCATATTATATAACCAGATTAATACAGAGTGGGTGTTTGAGACGGGACGGTAAGTGTAGGTATCTTAAGTACGTGCATTCTGAAAGTGGGCAACGTCGCAAATTATAGCTGCCAAATATTTCGCTGTTTTGATTGTTTTGGGAATTTTACTGTATGGAAATATGAAATATCGCTAACTAGTGAACAATTTATTTAATTTTATTTTATTTATTTAATACTAAATATTGATTATGAAATGCAATTATTGTTATCATAACACCGCATATTTTTCGGTAGTTGCTATAGTTTTAAATGTAAAAAAAGTATTTTGAAAACTTTCCAAATATTCCTAAAACGGTTACAACATCAAATTCAGTGTTATAATTGCATTTCATTATTAATACTTTAGGTCACTAGTTAGCGATATTTCATATTTCCATACAGTAATATTAACAAATTAATAAAAACAAGTATATTTGACAGCTATTTGCGACAATGCCAAATTTTAGAATACACGCTCTTAACCGTTGTAGTTACAGAAAAAAAGAGATTTTAATGTATCGTTTCTTATAAGGATCAAAAATGTCTATCGGACCAACTGACGTTTGAGAACTAAAAAAGTTAGAAATCAAAATAACTATTTCCATACATTTCGTAGGAAATGTGACTCCCAACTAATTTGTTATAATGGATAGACTGGCCGCTACAATGAAGACTGGCCGAAAATAAACAAAAGAAATAAACTTCAAATTTCGAACGTCATTTTCTTCAGCTGCAACATTTTTTTTACTACGCTCCGGATAGTCCATAGAGGAAAGTAATATATTGGGTAGGATAGTCTTTGGAAATACTAGGTTACGGAGAGAATTCCGCGGAATGTAGATTTATCTTTTACTTGAATTGATATTTTAGTCTTAATTACTAATGATTCTTCTATGTATCCTTCGGCTTCTTTACTCGTTTTCCATCCTCCGTCTCTTTTAATTGTAGTCAAATCTGCGCCTGAATCATCTTACAAAGTAGCTGAAGTTCTGCGGAAGCAGTGACCAGAATACAAGTTTGGAATTGGTAAATTAAGATACGTGGCAATCAGTTTTGGAATACCAGACATTTTTGGTAATTACTTGCCTCAAACATTTCCCTTTTTGGTAATTCAGGAAAAAACTATCAGTTTTCATATCAATAGGTCGAAGTCCTTGGTATTTTTTTATTATTTGAACAAATTCTTTCTTTACTGCGAAGGTTCGGTTAACTTTTGTTTTAGAAGCTTTTAACTTTTCTAATATTATTTCTCCTTGTTTTGTTCATGTACCTTCATATTCACCAGTTCAGTGTTTCTGCAAGCGCCACTTATGGCCATCTTTAAATGTAAATCTTTAATGGCTACCACTTTTCATGTCGTGTTGATATTGTATAATATCTATACATACCTAATTACAGTTTAAGACAAACTTAGATGCGATGATACTATAATGATTTCTTTACCTTTATTACTAAGTATATTTCATCTGGCGCTTAATTTAAGAAGGTTTGGTCCTCTTGTGCGGTGAAAACTGGATTTTTTCGCTTTGAATCCATCCGACTGTCTTTTCAGAAAAGATGACAGTTTGGCAAAATCTTTCAAATGTGTATACCTATATCGTGTTTTGTACTTAAAGTCGTCTTTGACATTGAATACACGATCCATAGAGTTGAAGATTTATGATTCTTAGATAATTCACTGAAAAATGCTAGTAACACGTTTTTCGAAACAAACAACTCTTTTTTTCACCGCGCCTTTTTGTAAAAAACATCATAAGATTTTAAGTATCTTTCTTTTGATTATGGCGGTAAAAGGTAGTAGTGGAAAACCTTCAGGCTTTAATCAATATCTGAATATGATGAACTCATTTTATACAAATATATGTATAGTAAATGATTAGCACTCGAAAAAACAACTGAACATCGAATTGCCGCTTTCCCGCCTTTTTATGTTTATTTTTCTGTGGCATTCTACCTGCCAATATTTTTTTATCATGATTTTGGTAAATATGTAGGTAGCTCAAAACTATTAGGCTTTATACTTAAACTTACTTTTCAATAAATTATTATTTAATTGCTTAGATGGTTTGGCCATGTTGAGAGGATGAATGAAAGGCGACTAACAAAAGGTATTCACCAGGCAGATGTGAGTGGAAATGCCGGGAGGGGACGCCCCAGAAAGACATATAGTGACCTCATTAATGATGTTCTTCAAAAAATTCAGGTCGCAACCGGCGTGCGTATATGACCAGATGTATGAACGTAAACGAAGCAAAAGGAGTATGTAAGGAGCGTAGCAGGTGGCGTTATATAGTTTCTGCCTAACCCCATAGGAAGAAGGCGTGAGTTTATGTATGTGTACCTATGTTATTATTTAATTTACATAGTTTTTTTACGACGTTTCCGTGGGATATTTCCGATATTCACGCGGGTGAAGCCGCGGGCAAAAGCTAGTCTACTTATAAAATACAGAACATCCAACTTATTTCCAAGCCAAACCGGTTTCAGTTGTAAAACACAAAATTGCGCTCGATTCAACACGGCAATTGCCAAACCATTCCGCAGTCCATCCTCCAAAATTGCTACAGCAGACATCGCATATTCCCTGGTCGCTATTGATACAAAGATGATGAGTATTTAGCCGCACATGCATGGTCGTCAGGCCGTCAGCCGCACTAACACGAGGTCAAAACAAATAAGTCCCTGTTGACAGGAGGTCGCGTGCACCGCTCGCGTGTCAACGCTGTCGATACCGACCGCATCACTCATCCTTTACAATGCATATTGACGGAAAACTGACAATATTTCATGTCAAACCTCTCTCGCAAACCTTGTTTTCACAGATATTATCATTGCGTTTCTGAATCAATGGTTTTTTCTATTGAAAACGCAGTCGATTGTGTTTTGACTCTGTTGCTTTTCTAGAGTTTGCTTCAGACCGTTTTATCCTACTTGGAATTGGTGTTTTGCTCATAAGAAATACTTTTCTCTGAATGAACATTTGAAAGAGGTAGGTATCTTTACCGAAAGTTGATGTTGAGAGTACCTAGGTAGGCACCTACATATGTGATGTAATCCCTACAAATTCCTTAGAAACACATTTTTGTCTGTTTTAGGTAGGTACCTATTAGGTAGTCGGTAGGTACAACTTTCGGTACAGGCCATAGGAAAGGAACACAGGAGGAAGGTTACAGGCCAATTATGTTTATTAAGTACATAATTTTATTATTCTGTTTCTGAAAATAGATCCTTTTTTATGTATTTCTTAATGCTAACAAATATTCGTAGCTCAGTGAAGCTACAACAAAGGCTTGAGAAAAGGATAAAAATGTGAACCGATTTACCTAAAGAATAAATTCTCAGCGAAACATGGATTAAATCATTTATGAGAGGGATTTCCTTCCAATTTAAATAGCACTCCCCCTTAAAATTACATCGAGTGGGCTCTGAGGTCGGCTTAGTGGTAAAGACTTAATTTGGAAGCTAAATAAACAATATTCATTAATAATTTAATTCTATAATTAGTATTTTCGTGTTTAAATTATGGTTATTTCAATCCACAATTATAGAATTGTTCAATAATAATCAAATAATGTAGTACCTACTTACCGTAGAAGGTAATTGTTTCTCGCTTCAGGAAATGAATAGGAATAACCTGTAGTTATCAAAATATTTGTATCCAAGAAAAAAAAATAAACAGAATTGTACGCAGCTCAGTGTTAACGTGCGCTTAAAACTACCTACCTACTTACATACATGGAAGCAATATCAAAGCGAACTATATGTCTCGTAGAGAATTATCGTATTATTGTATCGAGGTAAAATTAATCACATTACAATTTTAGCTTCTCTTACATTTTACTCGCAACGCTTAATTACACGCCCATTATTTTGGAACATACTCCTAAACACTGAACACAGTGAACACGCCATTCACGAGTGCTTTTCAGCGGCTGTCCAAAACACGCCCGCGGTTATCACAAACAAACTCCAACTTTGCTTTTAAGACCGACGACTGTAGATTTATTTTAACTTTAACTAAATGAGCATCCCTTTATTTTCAAAGTCCATAATTTCCACACGAACCTACGTCTACCGTAATCTATTTAACTTGTAAACTCACGTTGTTATTACTTTAGCATTATAATTTATGATTTTTTCATTCGATTTCGCTGTAAAACCGTTTCTATTGAGTTCAAAGTTAGTTAGGGTTCACGAGTCCCGTCGTCAATTCATAAAGTTTCATTTTCACGAAACTGGGGGAATAATCAATGGGCAGGCAGAAAAGGAGTCTGTGGGTCGTGATGGATTTGGTCCAATCAATGCAACTGGGTAAATGAAAAGAGCGCCTAACGAAGAGTCCAGACAATAGTGTCGGCTGACGAAAGCCTTAGAACGGGGTAACTGATTGTTATTGTTTTTGCAATACCGCCACACGGCGGTTGCCCACATTGGTAAATACTGTAAAATAAATTGTTGAAATACTGGAAAATATTTTGTTGTGGGTAAGTTCGCCGTACCCCGGGGCGGCCGTGTAATAAGTACCTATATGCCTGTATCAGAATTACCCAAACGTTCGTAAATGGATTTTCAGGCAGTAACATTACCACAATAACAAAAAATAGAGCTACATTTCGAGCTATAAATAAAGCGATAATACGGCCTCGTGTTACAAACAAATTACACTTTAATCCATCATTCTGTCGATAACACACGTGCTGAGAAAAGTTTCGTTATTTTATTATCTTAAGTACCTAAGAGTCTCTCGCTCACTCGCATACCTTCGCAAATTAAAGTAGGCACGTGCAATACATCATGTTTGATTCAAAGCTGAATAATCCATTTTCTCCGACAATAACTGCTCAATAAATGATTTTCTCCATAAGGATAATGGCTGGATTTTCTACTGTTTATTGTGGACTCAATTCCTACTATGATTGATTGAGGCTTAGGTGGAACTCTTCCAAGGGGAAATTACTTCGTTATTCTTCCTAAGTACGTAGCTATGAACGAAAATGTCGGCTATCAATATCGTCTAAGTGTTGTATTATTTGTTTGATGGTCGTCATACGATGTGGGACCAAGTGTGTGCTTATAAAATGTTTTGTGCGTACGAAACTTACTTCCCTTGTATGGCAAGTAGTTTTTTTTGTAGGTAAATTGGAACCATTCTATACGAATTACTGCATAAAGCATTTACTTAAACTTACCGTAAGTATCTATAAAATATAAAAGATAGGGACAAGACAATAACACATGATTTAGACAAATCCAACATATTTCTTTATTCTATTCATCCATATTCATTTACATAGTGTTATAAATTATTACTATTTATTTACAAATCTCTATTAACAAGTCGCTAACCTTGTTGACACGTCCGAAATTTTAAATTCTTCTTAAAAGTGTTAAAAATCTCCAGTTATTCGAAAATGACGAAGGTTTTTTGATAAAATTATTATTTTTTAACGATAAAACAGTATAGATTTTAGTATAAATCAATGTTATGTACAGAGAACAGAACCACATGACATGTATCTCCCTCGATTAATCTTTACTCATCAGTCTTTGTCAAGGGTAATTAATATGCCCCAACTTATAATGAAATTAAATTTTCATTAGAAATATCATACCGTTGGTACTTTGTAACTCTGGAAGATAAGGTTCACATAGGTTTTCTATTAGGTATTTTGAAACAGATATTCTATTATTAATAATTTGAATTATTAGCTATCACATTATTATTTACAAGTAGTTTTAGTCCGTGACATCAGAAACGTTTTACGCCTTGAGGATATTATTTATTTCATTAGATTCTATCCACAGAATGATACTATTATTTAGAAATATATAAATATATATTTGGTATTTTTATAACGTAATTTTTCTCATTAAAATTACAGTTTTTTCTAAACGCTTCTTGATACCATAATTTGAAAATATACTCGTATGTTTGAAAGAACAGTTGGCTTTTATCTTAGTAACCGACAACCTCTACAAATGTATAATATAATTCATCTAATTCCTTATCTTCTGATTTATTCATTTTATTAAACCTATGTTTGGCCAGTTTGACCTATTACTAAACAATAAAAACCATTATTTTCATTAAAACAACGTTATAGTTATTTTAGAGCGATTGTCGCAACACTATCTAAATATTGAAAAGGAAGTCATCGTGGTACAACAAAATATACATTCATGAGATTGGATATGTTCAATGAATTTGTA
Source organism: Atethmia centrago (assembly GCA_905333075.3). Lineage (NCBI taxonomy): Eukaryota > Metazoa > Arthropoda > Insecta > Lepidoptera > Noctuidae > Atethmia > Atethmia centrago. The sequence goes on along the minus strand of HG995374.1, from coordinate 18,080,174 downwards.
CACAATGAGAGTAATTTTAATGCGAACAGCCAGTACTTAAAAATAAATTTGTACTTAATTAATGTTAGTTATAAAAAAAACTACCGCACGCTGTATAATAACGGAACGAGCGTTGCTGGTATTCGCCAAAGACTACGAGATGTTGAATCTGAAACAATATTGAACAGTATTATTGTTTGTGGCACTAAATAACAGGGTTACGAAGATAAATAAGTCTTAAATACGTATAGTGAATAGTGCTCTATTTATAGTCAGGTAGGGAAATTTGGTTTGAATCGAGCTCTAAGCCGCATTACCGGACAATGCACTTTTATCTTTAGCCGTTCCGCGGCTATTTGTATGCCCTTTATTTCTGTTCCTACATGCTACATTAAGGTACATTACCTGTTTTATATAAGTAGCAAATATACTGTGAAACTAACTTTCAATGGGTATAAATTGTTGTCACGCTTGGTTAAATATTGTGCTCTTTTTTACTAAATTATTCTAAAATGTTTAATATCGTGATAAAAATTTAAGTAACTTTTGAACTTGCCAGGAACAATGTGTTACTATTTATAATTACAACACAATCTCATTGTATTACCTATCTATGTTCAAAATTAATACAAAGAAATTGCACCAAAATGCGACAAAGTCAAGGGCCAGCCAGAACACGGGCGCACAGTGTTATCCCGGCGCTATTTCGCGACCCGGCGTCGCTATACACAAGTATCGATTGCACTTACCTACTGCTCTATTACGGACGCCTAGCACGGAGGCAACCTCTGGCTGCTCCATATCGAAAATTAGTTCTGCGCGTGCCGCGTACAGGTTGTATATGCTCGCTATGCAGGTCAGCCGGAGACTGCCTCGCTCGAACGCCTCATTCCTAACCACGAACGACAACTCCCCAACAGAAGGCAGCCTGTTATCTGGACCCGTTCTCTCAAAAGTCGGTTTCAAACTCTCCTTCGATGGCCTTCTAATCTCCTCTTTATGCAAATTTATATACGACTCATCCAAGTACTGTATATTTCCTTCATCGTGGAATATATTAAAATTCACATCATCATCCGGCTGCTCCGTAGTTGTAGTTTCCGCCTTCGGCGGCGGATCCCATTTGAACCACGTCGGCAATTCGTGGATAAGAGAATCCATGTCGATCTGAGAAAAACACAATATAATATAATACTGGGAAATATTACGGATATTACACAGCTCTACGTTAGATAAAGGAAGCTTATATAGCTCTGAGCTGTTTTGTGATTAATGAACTCGCCTACGCAGTGGGCAGTGACGGCGGCAAAAACAACGGTCGCGTCAAAGTGAAGCAAGTAGGAGCTGCTCCATTGTTCGCGTGGACATGGCGGACCCCTGTCTGTAGCTGTCCGCTGGACGCTGATCAAACACATTTCTTTAATGTCAATTTCGACATACATAGTTTGTCAGAAAAATACTTGCGAACTCCGGATAATTTGTAGTCATATTTCCGAGGAGAATTTACTGTGTTACTTGAGTACGTAGCGCTCGGTGGGGTCAAATAAATAAAATTGTATTTAGCGTTTACAGAGATCAATAAATTATCGGAAGCTACCGTTTTACGAATATTTATTAAAGCTATTTGGCAGCCTAATTTTAAAAATATATTTAAAGGTCACTAATATTAGGTCAGTAAAAATCCTTATAGATAAGGCAAAACTATTCCTGTTAAAAAGCGGGTACCAACTGTAGAATCCTCGGTGTAACATTCTGTGAACATGTGCTTCGGGTTAACTATTTCTAATGTCCTCTCCACCCGTTGGCCTTAATTTCAGTTAAACATCTACATTAACGGCTCGAAACTTACTCTTTTTAATTGTACCTGTTTTATCTGCTGATACGACACCTTAAGGTGAATCGGAAGATTTGGGCTTATTTTTATGAAAAAGATTTAGTTGGATCCTTACCTATTCCTTACTTACACAAAACAAAACAATTGTTTACCTGACCATACATGATCCTGTTTGGGATTTGCATTGCATTTACTGCTTAAGAACGTGGTCAAAAATATTCAGTTAATTTGTGTTCTGTAAGGTATTATTAAATCATACTACGTTATGTGTTACAATCAGAATCCAAATGGTTACCTTGTGTCAAAGGAAACCAATTTTATTGAACTCTCAAACTTTGGTCACATCAATTTCACTTCTCTTTTACAACGGGGACACCGTTACGAAGTAGGAGAAGTACAGCACAGGTACGAAACAAATTGCTGCCTTTGATGTTAATCAAATTATTCGATGAAAAAGAATCTTCAGCGAACATTGCCTTCCATATTAATAAAACATCAATCTACTGACCCATCCGAGTTATTATTACATAACGATACTTTAGTTATCTTTATTTTTTGCTGCTAGCTGCCAGCACTAATATTGATGTTAACATCACAAATATAAAATACAACACAGGTAGCTATAGGTTTTATTTTCTACTCGGCTCCCCGAAATTTTGTAGCCACGATTAATGGAAATTACCCGGAAATCGATGGTCTCGCACCCTCTTCTATAGAAGAGCTATAGCTAGAAGTGGAATTCCACAAACGAATCTCAAAATCCTAAAGACGGGCCACAGGAGGAATTTCAGTGAATTTAAATCTTAAATATGCTAGATATTATCCCAGCCATTGCAAGTACAATTTGATTGTATACAGAACCTATTATTTTATATAGAGGGAATTTATGCACAGCCCTTCATACCTTTGAAGTAAGGATCTTGCAGTTCGAACCTTCTACCTGTAGGTATCCTATATTAAGTGTCCGTAAACAGTAGGTGTGTTTACGGGAGATGGGCCGTAGAAGGCAACACACAAGGAACAGTGGAAAGCTATAGGGAAACTTTTGCCCAGCAGTGGGACAATACAGGTTAAACAAAAAAAAACAGTAGGTAAGATATTCTTACTTCACGTCCATTCAGTGCAAAGGTTAAATTAGCCGGCGGGTGAGCGGGCGGCGAGCCACACGTTGCTCGCAGTGTAGACCCCACGCCGTACCATGACCGGTCTGACACCAGCTTAGGACCCCATTCAGGAGCCTCTGCACATAAACAAAACTATACAGTTAGAACAAGTTTGGCTGGGAAATTATTAAATACTTCTCCCGCTTCGGGCGGAGCGGGAGGGTGTGTCAGACTTTTACTGTCTAAAATCCACCCGTGTTCCTTCCGTTGCCTGAATTGCCAAAGGCCACGCTATCCCTTTCGGACTTTCCCGCAACCCCAGCAGACAATGCTCCATACTACGGTTTCTTCTGTATCGATGGGAGGCACATATTATACAACCACATTTACAAATCTGAAAATTACTAATCACAGAAATATTTTGTTCCATTCGGTGTTTGAATTTCCTTATATTAAAGCCAAGATGAATAAGGACGGAACTGAAGTTTAGTTCTTCAGTTCAGACAGATCACCAACTGGGTTTTATAAAAAGGTTACACGTCATCATCATAAAAATTCCGGTCTTAATATGGAGAGTCCACTGCCGAGTCCACTGCCAAATTTAAAGCCCTGGCTTGTTTACCAGATCAGACGGAAAGAATTTAAAAGAAAGTTTCTTTTATAATATTAGTATATGGTTGGCCTTATTATATTAATAGTTACCTATTATCCGGGTGTTACAGGTGTATTCAGGGTGCCGATTTAGTAAACAACTTTTGATACTTGGCTGACTTTATCTCAACGCTAAGTTAAGCTTGAAAAACTTGAAATGAATGGTAAGAAACCGGTTGCAAAGCAGTCTGTTAGTTTTAACAATTCCAAAAAAGTAATTTTAATAGAAGTTACCTATAGTATCCGCGCAATTTAATACGTACAGTTTGTAGTCTCTAAACGACCAAATTTGCAATCTGTAGCTCGAACAAACCCTGCGAAGATGCTAGTGTCCGTTATGTAACCCGAATGGCATTTTGTCGAATACAGCTCTCTCCTATAGCGTCATAACAAAAGCTCCCAGGCTGCTAGTATCTAGTCTGACAAACCAGCTTCTACATGCCACTATTAAGCTTTATTGACTAAGAAAATGTGTCGTAGCTGGAAAGATTCCAACGCCAGCTTATCTTGTATAACATACTATCATAATATTAGCATACTGTTGCAAAATAAAATGGCCATTCAAAAGATAGTTTTATACTTTCAGTTTTTTAACAAGCTTAGCATGAGAAGCTTATTTACAGCTGAAAAAGGCTTTTGGCAAGTATTCGGCATCAATTCTCGTTGGAAATTCGACAAGGGCCTTAAAAAATTCGTAAAATATATTGATGCTGTACTTTTTGAGCGCACTCGCCACAAAGTCACGTCGTCGTTACATTAATTAGTACGTAGGTACGTGGTTTAAATTTTTTAATGAACGCGGTTACTTTGCATGTGAAGTGGTACGCGGCGCTTGACATTCAAATGTAGGTACTAACCACTCCGCTGGCATTTTGGTAGCTGTACCATTTTGCTAATTATCACTTCAGCGCGGTTAACATTATACAGTTTTAGCCTTCGCCGGAGAATCGCGTTAATGTTACGTACGTTGAGAGCCAAGATGAATATGACCATGTAGTCTGTTCTTTACAAAAACACGAAATTCCCTTTATGGCTAACGCTAGGCGAACACTCGAAAGCTTTCATGCCGTAGTTTGTGTAATATCTCTAAAGCTTTAGCGCGCAGGTCAGTGGGGTGATTCTAAAGATTCAGTTTTGAATCTACGCAGTTTTTATATTGCCAAGATAACTCATTATCGATTAAATGGTGAATTTATAATGTATGTAGTAATAGTTAGAGTGCCTTATAAAGCATGACATGTACTCGTATTTTAACATTATGTTTTCCTGTAACAAAGTTTGCACCTACAACAATAATAAATACATATATTTGTACAAAGTGTGGCCCTATTACTGGCTTACACTGTTTGCACAAATAAGGCATAACACAACTATAAAATTACCAGCATGAGGTTTCCAAAAAGTATTTACTTAGGCACGCCAAATAAAGGTTATGATTAAATGAAATGAAGGTGTACATTGTTCGGAGCTATCACATTAATACAGGCAGCTGTGTTTATGGCACGTTTGTTTACTCCTCTTTGTGGGTCACGCTGTGCGTTCCAGAAAAGAAAAAATCAAGGCGCTTACAATCAAAGCTCTTTATATTAAGGCGCTGACAAGACGCAAATGAACAAAATAGGCTTGTATTAAGAAAACAAAAAATTGCCAAATCTGTGTAGTTTGTGGTAGCGGAAAAAAATATATGTTAATTTTGAACATATTTCGCAGAACTTGGTTGTTACCAAAACACGTTTTGGAAAAAATCTCGATACAATCTAACGTCAAACTAACCTTGAGTTCTAATCCAAAATATCTATATTAAATATCAATATACGTTACGTATTTAATTAATAACAAGAGCGTCTTATTTGAATGCAGAACTTGGTTGTTTTTTATTTTCGATTACTCAACTCAATTTTGAGTAAGTAGATAATTGCTTCATATTTTGCAATAAATTACAAGCGTTATGTCATCGCCCTTCTCTTTCTTTTCTATGCAATCTGACAGTGACCGCGGTTTAGGCGTTGTCACCGTCTTAAGGCGCTGACAAGACCCAATTGACCAAAATAGGCTTCTCTTAAGAAAGAAAATTGCCAAATCTGTATAGTTTGTGGTAGCGGAAAAAATATATGTTAATTTTGAACATATTTCCCAGAACTTGGTTGTCACCAAAACACGTTTAGAAAAAAAAATCTCGATACAAACTAACGTTAAACTAACCTCTTACCTTGAGTTCTAATCCAAAATATCTGTATTAAATATCAACATAAATTACGTATTTAATTAATAATAAGTACGTCTTATTCTAATGCAGAACTTGGTTGTTTTTTATTTTCGATTACTCAACTCAATTTTGAGTAAGTAGATAATTGCTTCATATTTTGCAATAAATTACAAGCGTTATGTCATCGCCCTTCTCTTTCTTTTCTATGCAATCTGACAGTGACCGCGGTTTAGGTGTTGTCACCGTCTCAAGGCATTTGTTTTAGTTCATGAATCCTCCCCAGAGTATAAATAAATACCAACGAACGTTCCGGGAATACTTGATGTATTAAATCTCGCCGTAATTATAAGTATTGTGCGTGGCGTACACTTACCCGTAACTATCACGTATATTGCCGGTAACTTTGTTACTCACATTATACCTACGGGAAGCATTGAAAATGCGGCTCTCAGATCTCAAGAATCCTTTGAACCTAATTAATCTGTATAGCGGCATCGCGTCACACAAATGAGCTCGTCAGTCGTGATTCATGGCGGAGAATCACGTCATGATGGGACAGGTAAAGCCCTATAATTTAGAGAGGTGCGCGAATGTAGTACGTCACAACGTTATGGAGCCCGAGGGGTCTATTACACGAGGAGAAAATACGAAGTTTGGTGTTTCGTTTCAGAGTCAATCTCTGTCGCGTCGTTCCAACGGCCATTAACAAAATATTATGGCGACGATCTTTGGAATGGCAATAAATACAAAATGAAAACCCAAAGTTTATGTCGGTTCACGAGGATATTCTATTTCTACCAATCTGCAGAGTAAAATCTTCACAGAGAACTGAATGCGATTCCTTCGATCTAAACTGCACACTGTAATAAGCTCTGTGGCGAGATGGATTTAGTGCGACAAAAACTACGAGCAGTGGATTTTTCAACGGAATTTAAATAGTAGATGATGATATATTCTATACATGATCTCAGGGTATTATCCATATAAGTACCTATCTAAATATAAATTGTAGGTATATCTTTTTACACTGCTGCTATTTTAATGCTGATTTTGGCAGTAAAAACCTATTTTCTAATTTTATTCTTCGTTTTTCAAGGTTGCTTGTTTTTGTAGTGGCTTTGCTGAGAACCCTAGCTGTCACGTTCCTCGCGCGTGCTTCGTAGTGAATGCAAAATGGAATCCTCAAAGCATGTGTTTCGGGATTCCCGTTTCGGCCAACAAAGTTAAATTAAAGCAGAGATTTTAGGGGTAAACGACACTCGTATTATGCACCTAAATCTGGTAAGGTTCTACGCCAATGGCATTCAGCTACGTGCAACACGCGTGTTCGGATAACGCGCGTGTTAAGCGTGCGTGTCACGCGGAGGTGACACCTGCAGTCGTGACTATACGCACGCGTAACTCCACACGTTTTTGCTTGCCATTTGCAATATCTTACATACAGAGCTGATAAGAGGTGTAAAAGTTTCAATAAAAGGCTTTTAAATGGTTAAAAAAAAGCAAGTGAGAAGGAAAGAAAGAAAAAAAAACATGCTAGAGGACTCGGAAATTAATCTAGCTAGAACTTTACTTTTGAAAAGGACATCTCAAGCAAAAAATTCGCTACGAGAACAAAGCTTTGTAGCGGAGTTATAGACTGCTTTTAGAGCCTCTCTACCTACGTGACATTACTCGCGTGGAAAAAGCGTTTAAAACCCATTCTAATATTATAAATATGCAGTGTCTGACTGTTTGTTTGTTGCGTTATTACGGCGTAACAGTTGAACCGATTTTAATGGCATTTGGAATAGAGATAGCTTAACCCTCGGGAAAGACTCAGATCTGTATTTATATCGATAGTAATTTATAAAATTAATGTATGCTTATGCATACCTTTATTTTATAATTAACATGCGACCAGCACCTACTTCGCAAGGTTTTTACGACTTGCCAAAACATTCAGATATCTTTATTATATGTAAGATGAATATTAATGTAAATCCGGAATATATTATCATCATTGACTGTGAAAACCGCGTCTAAATCCGTTGCGTAGTTTTAAAGAACAACGCTATCACACAGACAAGAAAAGCAATTTTAATTTATAACTAGCTTCTGCCCGAGACTTCGTTCACATGGAAGTCGTAAGAAACACAATATAGGTAGGTACTAAAATAACAGTCACATTTTTATAAAACTCCCTCGGCCTCTGACGCACCGCGTCGCATCGCATCGCCCGCCTGCGCTATTACTTCGTTTTCGCTTAGCGTTCTGTCTGATTTTTGGCTTTTTTCTCGGCTCCTAAGGGTCGTAGAGTGACGAAACTTCCTCAACAATTCGGCTATCAAATGCAGAAATATTTTTTCAAATCCGACTGGTATTTCCAGAGATTAGCACGTTCAAACAAACAAACTCTTCAGCTTTATTATAATAGTAGAGACAGAAATACAAACGACGATGTTGAATTAAAATTTATTATTATTTGGAAAACTTACAGCATCTTCAAAAAATATTTAAAAAACCAGCCAAGTGTGTGTCGGACCACGCAAAATGAAAGGTTCCGTGGTTGGGATGAATTTATCCCAAGAACAAACTTAACAGTTAGTAGTTGATAAACATGTTCTCCCATACATAACAACACCCCACACAACGGTATAGACGAGAAGAAAAAATACATCCCCCCCACTTTACGTGTAGGAGAGACCAAAAAAAAAATGTAATATTTTAGTTTACCACTTTGTCGCCGTGATTAATATGTACGAGTATATCCATGTCAAATTACAGCTTTCTATTGCTAAAGTCTCTGAGCTAACCCGCGGACAGACAGACAGACGGACATGGTGAAACTATAAGGGTTCCTTCAATCAACTCAGCCTATAGCAGTCCACTGCTGGACATAGGCCTCTCCCAGGCTGCGCCACAACACCCTGTCCTCCGCCTTCCGCATCCAGTCTGTCCCAGCCACCTTTTTAAGGTCGTCGGTCCATCTAGCTGGACTCGTCTGCTCCACCGGCCATCGGTCCTTCAACACACATGGCCAGCCCACTGCCACTTCAGCTTGCTGACTCTGCAGGCTATGTCAGTAACTCCGGTTCCCTTCCGGATAACTTCATTTCTGATCTTATCCTTCAAAGAAACTCCGAGCATAGCCCGCTCCATGGCGCGCTGAGCTGAGTTCAAGTTTAAGGGTTCCCTACCTTAGGGGAACTAAAACCCTGAAAAAATCTGAAAAAGTGAACACTTGTTGGGGATCGAACTCACCGTGGCTTACAGGGCGACCGTGGAACTGTTACACTGTATACTTCGTTGATAATAATTAATGTAACTTATGGTGCATCCTCACCTAACATACTTTTTGTAGAGCAACATTTAGTAACATGATAACTTCTATAACTTTTAGTAAGTTTACTAAATCATTTTGTTATCCATTGTTGCTTTACTCACACTTGCAAACGTTGCTCCACAAAAGTGACTTTGGTGTGGATGCACCATAAAATAGCTGTTCTTACTTATACATGTCAAGATTGACTAGCTCCTTTTAAGTATAGCGTGATGATAATCATTTCAGAGGTTAAATCCGTATCTACCTGCAATATTATAGCATTTTTTGTCGTCATCTCGCAGTAAAATGTTGAGGAATACGGACCTATTGCAATATTGTTAATCCCCATAGCAAATAGCCCATAGATAATATATAGACTATTCGACGACCAGACCTTTAAGGAATATTTGTGCAAAATTTTAACAGAATCTATTCAATAGTTTTTGCGCCAATCCGGAACATACATCCATCCATCAAAAAAACTATATTTTCGGCATCGGACTCGTTCCCAAACCTCGACGCAATTCCTCTTTTTGAAAAGTCAATGGTCTGCTTTGACTTAATTTTTTTTTTATATGTATGGATATACGAGTAGAAAGCCAAAAGTAGGAAAATGGTGTGTAGAAGTATAAATGGAAAATTCCAAAATTCATGCGGGCAAAGGCTCGTTTGATAATTAATCTAAAATGTCTAAAATAATGTCAGGTTTAGTAAACACATTAGGTTAGAAATGTTGGTGTCATTGGCTGGTGGTGGCACCACGAGGATAATTGTTGCGTGACAATGAACTAGCAGCCTTGACGGTTGTAATCCTAAATGAAATCGGTAAACAACAAAGAGCGGGGACGACGTTAAAACGTATAGTAAAGTATCGATGCAAATACCGATAACGAACGTTTACGGAACGAATTGTTTGTTTTTAAAATTGACTTGTTGAGTGATTAGGTTAATGAACCTTGTACACAATGGTCGATGGATTTATCGTGTAAATACGTTTTAACCTAGTTGTAATGATAAAAATAAGAGTACACACAATTTTGTGTTTGTAAATAAAAATCACACATTCATGAAAACAGAATTCAATTAGCTCCAAATTTTGTAACAGAAAAAAATAAAAAAATCTATTTTTATGCCAGTCACATTTTTATTAAATTAGTTCAACCTCTGAAACTGAATTCAGACCTTCTGAATTATTTCATTTAATTTGAAGCTTTGTTGTTGTCAAGGCTTCAAATTAAATGAAAGAACTAGATGGGAACTAGGTGTTCCTGCTTGTTTTACGTGGTTTATGATATTATGCAGTGGCAGTCAGTAACTTTTTCACCTGTAATATGTGTCTACTGTTCTTCAATGTTTGTGATTAAAGGCATTTAATTGGTCAAGGACAGCTAATGAGACACATTTGATTTTCTATTGTTTGACTCCGACTCGGAGTCGCGCGGGGCTTAACAGGTTAGAGGATTAAATATTTCAGATGGATTGATAATTTTGCACAATTCCTCGCGCCGTCTCGGAAATGTCATGTTTGGAGCATAAAATTTTAAGAAATAAGAAATATGTAAAGATCGTAGCAGGTGGCGTTCTGTAATTTCTGCCTATCCCCGTGGGAAGAAAGCGTGAGTTTATGTATGTATTTAAATGAACAATGTTCTTACAAAAATAACAATGATACAAAATACTGTTTAAATTGAGCCTGGAGGAAATGCTACATAATTCTTTAACATCCGTATTTCATATCTGCGTAGAGAGACGGCTAGATCGGCCTAGCTTCTAACTCCTACAGCCCCACTCCGCAGTTTTGTACTGAACCTGCACTCACTAGATAATGTATGCATAAGTTCCAGGCGCCTTCGGACTTCCACCGCATAACATTAGGAGTTCACTTTATCAATGACTAGCTGTTGCCGCGACTATGTCTGCGATCCAGGATGAATAGTAAACCTATGTCCTTTTCCACGCCCCAAGCTCTATCTTCGGTTAAATTGCATTTCGATCGGTTGAGTGTTTTAAGTGTGACAATGTAACAGACAGATAGACAGAGACTTTCCCTTTATAATCTTAATCTTAATATTATAAAATTAATAAATAAAATAATCTTAATTTTATAAAATTAATGCTTAGCTTAAGGAGGAGGCGGGTCGGTTGAGGGAAAGGCAAATCTCGCGACCTCTCACCCCTAGCCGCCGCAGGAGACGCTCTGGGCGTCGGGAATCCCAGGCGGATTTCCGGCCACCGTAGGCGCGTGCTTGCGGACGGTGAGCAATGGGTAGCTCGCCGTCCGATAAGGACCAGGCCCGGGTCGACGGCGCGTTGTGTTCCACGCGCGCTTCAAAGAGATGTCGTCAGCACAAGTGCAGGGGTCCACAAGGACCGATGCCTGTCGGGGTCGTGGGAGTCCGAAAGGGATACCGAGGCCCCTGGCAACTCAGACAACAGAAGAAGCACGGGTGGGTTTTAGTCAGTAAGATTTTTTTTTCTAGATTTTATTTCATTTTATTTTCATGATTAAGATTATAAATCTTAATCCTAACTAATCTTATAAATGCGAAAGTGAGTTTTTTTGTTCGTTTGTTACGCTTCACACTAAAACGGCGCGATGGATTTGGACCTGGAACCTGCACTAGGACAAAGGATACATCTTTATCCCGATATTCCCACGACATCGAGACTTATGCGGGTGAAACCGCGGGGCTTAGCATTATACAGTGTATATAATTATATAGATACTAACTTCTGCCCGCGACTTCGTTCCCGTGGAAGTCGTAAGACACCACGATATACTAAAATAACAGCCACATTTTCATAAAAAAACTGCCTCCTTCCTTCCTTGCCTGCCTTGGTCTAGTAGTCGGAAGTGCTACTTTTGAGCTTCAAGCTCAGTCCTAGGTTCGATTTTCGGATCAGGCACAGTGTTATTGGGTTTTCCATCTGGAATTTCTCAGTAACAGTCCGAAGTCTGGATTTGTGCCCTGTATGTTTGTAGTTTGATCTCAGCAGCCACAATATACAGAGATTCAGAACGGGTGACGCGGGACAAAGAGACGTACAGTCCACTGACAGTACACTGACTGATGAATTCTTACAGATTATTCCTGACGAACGGCTATGCCTAAAATAACAGTAACCAGTTCTCATTAACAGTCACCTAACATTTATATGTATAGATTGGCCGCTACAATGAAGACTGGTCGAAAACTATGAAAACGACAACCATGACGAAAAATTTTAAAATTTTCGCAGTCGCCATCTTGGATTTAAATTTTGACCTCACGATCGGCTTTAGCACCCTCGAAAACTATGAAAACGACACCCATGATGAAAAATGAAAAATTTTCGCAGCCGCCATCTTGGATTTTAATTTCTAACAAATTCACACTCTCTATCGATAGAGAGAGTAAAGAAGAAAGTCGCAAGAATGAACGCTTTTTCTTCGTTTCTTCGAGAACTTCGTTCCAAAAGTTTTCTGAAAGTTGCCCATTTTCATGCTGACTGTACATTTTTTCAAAATCTGTGTTTGCAGACCAAAATGTCTCAAAAAGTTAAGGACTGTCTCTTAAGCCCGATTTCGTCTAGCTCTACAACAGGTTAAGGTTCTCAAAAATCCACTCTGTATATGTCATGATGATTGACTGCTTAGCTTAAGGAGAAGGCGGGACGGTTGAGGGAAAGGCAAATCTCGCGACCTCTCGCCCCTAGCCGCCGCAGGAGACGCTCTGGGCGTCGGGAATCCCAGGCGGATTTCCGGCCACCGTAGGCGCGGGCTTGCGGACGGTGAGCAACGGGTAGCTCGCCGTCCGATAAGGACCAGGCCCGGGTCGACGGCACGTTGTGTTCCACGCGCGCTTCAAAGAGATGTCGTCAGCACAAGTGCAGGGGTCCACTAGGACCGATGCCTGTCGGGGTCGTGGGAAAGTCCGAAAGGGATACCGAGGCCCCTGGCAACACAGACAATAGAAGAAGCACGGGTGGGTTTTAGTCAGTAAGATTTTATTTTTTAGATTTTATTTCGCCTTTGTCGGCGTGATTAATATGTAACCTATGCCAAATTACAGCTTTCTAGTACTAAGCGTCTCTGAGCTACAGCGGGGACAGACAGACGGACGGACATGGCGAAACTATAACGGTTCCTTGTTTACTACGGAACCCTAAAAAGTGAATAAAAATCGGAAACCCCATAAAAATATAGCATATGATAATCATTTAAAGTCAGTCAATCATCTGTAACTATCTGCAATGTTCTAACCGTTTGGCCTTTTTACAATTTGCTGTAAACTATAGAGGAATACAAACATAATGCAATATTGCTCATCCCCCATAGCAAATAGCGTGATAATATATAGCCTACCGACTGACCAGCCCTAAAGAGGTATCTATGCAAAAGTTTAACAGAATCTATCCGGTAGTATTTGTGTGATGTTGGAACATACATTCAGACAAACAGACAAAAATTCCCGACGCAAAATAGTCCGGTTTTCCTCTGACAAATATAAATATAATTAAAAAAAAATATGCTGCATATAATTTAATAATTACTGCCAGAGGAACTTTGCTCTATTATTTTTATTAAGCTGGTGAACCGGTGATTTGTTTTTTCACAATTTGTTATAATAAAAATAATTATAATTAATCTGAATATAATTATAGTGAACATTAATTGTTCTAAGTTACACTTTTTATAAACAAAGAATATTAAAAAGTTGTGTTTTTTTTTTTCAATGTTAACCTGCTAACTGACGTATAAAAACCCATGCCCCGTTTTGAGTTAAAAAATAAATGGTCAGTTTACCTATACCCCATTATTACATACCTATTCGTTTAGTAGGTACATCAAGTTTAACTATCCTCGTGGTCGCAACCGCAACTGCTGAGCGTTAGGTCCTGGATTCGATTCCAAGGTCTGGCAAAGAGTGTTACTGAGTTTTTCCATTAGGAATTTCTTAATAACAGCCCGGAGTTTGGAAGTCGGCGGTGTGACACCCCCGTGCCTCGGAAAACACGTTCGGATTGCCGTCCCATCGGACTATGAGAGTGAAGGAAGACACACACACTTGTGCACTATAACATCTTCCGCCCTGAAGGCTGGCCTCCGTTGAGATTGGCCGCTTTGGCCGAAATACGGTCTGGAGGTCTATTTTAATTGGCCGTCAGCGTAAATTACCTCTTTAGGAATCCACGACTTGCGCTACCTGCTCCCGCTATAAACCCCCCCCCCCCTCCCCCCCTCCCCACTTCCGGTTTATCTTATCAGTTGCTTGTTACAAGTTGACCGGTACACATCTCTGTAAATTGCAATCCTTGTTTTCGCTAACCCATGGATACCACACCAGAAGAAGCCGCTCAAGTTGTTGCCTTGTTGCAACAAGGGTTAAGTCAGCGAGCAGGCGCTGCCCAGCTCCACTTGAGCCAGTCTTCTGTATCCCGAGTATACAGACGGTTCCAAGAGACTGGTGCCTTCAATCGGAGACCAAGAACGAGCCGCCACCGGTGCACTTCAGAGAGAGACGACCGCTTCATTGTCTCAACCTCGCTGCGTAATCGACACCTTACGGGCGTTCATGTGCAGCAAGAACTGAGACGTGTACGACAAGTGGCTGTCAGCGAGTGGACAGTGAGAAGACGCTTGTGGGACGGCATTCCTCAAGAAAATGTCAAAAAATTGATAAGGTCCATGAAAAACAGACTGCGGGATGTAATTAGGGCTAGAGGGGGCAATACGAAATACTGATTTAAATAAATTAATTTTATTTTTAAATTTTTTTGTTTAATTTGTCAAATACGAGACACATACCCTTTTTCCTAAATTCCCGTTTTTCCTACTCTTGCGTTCAGACATCATTTATTTAAAAAGTGATGGATGGATTTCAATGATAATGATATCAAATAAAGCTGACATCTTAAGCTTTCGAATGACATATCATTTTAATAATTTCCATTCAAAATTTTAGTTGTATCAATGTATGTGTGCGCCGACAAGGCTTGAGTCGATTTGGTTGCTCGCGAGTGTATTACGCAATGTAAATTGTCTTTGGCACTGACATCTAGCAATGGACAAGATTGTCAAATTTGTATAGCTTGAATACGAGGGTTTTGGCTACTTTGTATGTGTGTATTTTCATGTTTTTTTTTTGTAATGTGCGTCTTGTTTGTGCAGAATAAACAATGTTTCTTACTTTCTTCACCTGTGTGCAAAATTTTATCCAAATTCGTTCAGTCGTAAACGTGATTGAGTATTAAAAATTCAAAAAAACTGACATATTCATAAACATCTAAAACTTTCACATTTACAATATTAGTAGGATTCCTGTGTTTAGAAGGTCGTGACAGTAATGTTGTTCAATGTACTGGAATAATGTTTACGTTGGTTGAAGAGCTTCTTCAGTGCGGTTCGTCTGTTAGGCATTCGACCCGATTTACTGCCACGGTCGAGCTTTTCCTGGAATTACTGGCGTACCTACTAATATGTTCCCTAGGATATTATATTTTGCTATCAAATCTGTACCTACACATTATAAATAGAACAAAAAAAAGTCGCTTTTCTTGTCTGTCTGTACGACAGCGTCGTAACGGATTTGACGAGGTTTTATATGATTTAGAACGTTTATTCCAGAAGGTTTATGTGAATAATACATTAAGGCGCAAATATATGATTTAAGTGACTTTTAAATCTGTTATTACACCTTCACATAATTCAAGTGAGTTATGCAAAAAATATATGTCGTATAGAATCAAAAGCAGCAATCTGACATTTCACTAATTTGCAAAATTCATTCAATTATTATGTATTTAATTGTAATTTATTCTACTGAATGTGATGTGTAATTGAAATAAGAACCTCAAATTTTATAATATACTTCACGTGTGATTAAATTGTGAATTTGATTAAAGAGTGACATTATTTTTCTTAATTACCACAAATTAGTGAAATGTCAGATTGCTGCTCTTTATTCAATACGACTCATATGTTAATTACAGAGACATCAGTTCTATACGTGAATACTTAAGTATTGTAATAAAATACTTTATGAAATAAATTCAGGAAGTAATGTCTACCCGAAGCATAAAAAACGATATTACTTTTAAAATACTTAAAATATTATCATGATTTTTTTTTTTTGTAAAAGGCAGCTTTTTTATTATCTATAATTATTTCTGTGATTATTTTCAAATATTCATGTTTTTTCGTCCCTTTAGTAAAAATAAATTATCGCTATGAAACCAAAAGGCGGCGCGGCGTGAGCGCGATGCGTATTTGTATGACCAAGGTCAACAGCGACTACCCGACCCTATATTGAACTTATTTTACTATATTTAACTTAGATATAGCATAGAAATCTCGTTCACCCGTATGAATCTAGGGCGCGTCGCTAGTATTGTTAAACACGAATTGGTAATAAGGTATCATTATCATTCAAAATTGATATTTCTACAAATTGTCATCATTGACGTGACGCTGCTAATTGAATCACTTTCCGTTCCCTCTTTCCGCTTCTCAGATTTGTGGTTGTGCTATTTCCGGCTTCATATTACCAAAATGAAAATTAATTTCAGGTTCCAATGTCATTATATATTGCCTTCAATAATTCCCCAAGTTATGGTAATCCTAATCCCGCGCCAATTGCCGGCCGGCCCTGCATTAGTATTCCAAAATTATGATAATTTTTGATATTTCCGCCAAAATTATAACCTACACATTGAAATAAAAATACTCTGGGTATATTTATATATGGGATAATTATTTTAACACCAATATTCACGTTGTTTTTTTAATAAATTAAGTACAGATTTTTCAGAGAGACGAAAACAACATCCGTTTTTAAGCGTTACGATTGTAAAAAAAAGCCGTTACACTTCAAATCAGTGCTGGGTGTAGCTTGGCAACTGTGAAATAATTGATACGTTTACACTTTGGCAATAGCACTCCGATTGAACGGTATGTAGGTAAACTATAAACTGAAACCGTTGATGATCATGAGAAACGAAATTATTTTACCAAAACTGGCCTCAATTTAGAACTTCTCGATAACTCAATCCGTCCTTCGATAGGTTTTATATTTGACATGAAATTGGTGTCGATGCCATTCCGTAGCAACGATTTGGTTCTTCATAGAGAAATTCTGAATCGATTTCCTACCCATAGGTACTAACATATAAATTTGTTCGTAATTTAACATGATGTTAATTACCGACGACTTCGAGAGGTGCTGATCGTATCTCCGTGTGGAAGGTAGGCGCGTCAGCCGACACCTCGCATCGGAACCGGCCTGCCATCGCCGGCGTCGCCTGCTGCAGCACCACGCGACGGGCACCCGAACGAGATATCTGTAGAGGACAAACATTTATTAAGTACAAAATAAATAATTGATTTTCGGATAAAAAAAAAAGAACTAAGCAATGATTCAGTTTGTTCAAATTCGAAAGAATATCTGTTAGGTACATGGGAATGAAGCAGTACCTAATGCTGGAACGGGTGAGGAAGATGCAAATTTCACGCCCTCACGCCCCTACCCGCCGCAGAACGCCCTAGGCGTCGGGAACCCCAGGCCCATTCCCGGCCACCGTAGGCGCGAGCTTGCGGATGGTGAGCGGGTAGTTCGCCGTCCGATAAGGACCAGACCCAGGTCAACGGCGCGTTGAGTTCCACGCGCGCCTCAAAGAGATGTCAGCACAACTGACGAGGTCCGCTAGGGCCGATGCTTGTCGCGGTCGCGCCAAGTTCAAAAAGGCTCACACACAGGCAATGGACTCGAAGAAACGAAGAAACTCGGGTGGGTTTTAGTCAGTAAGAATCTGACATCTCGCTCCGTCTAGAGCGGAACAAGTTATTTGATAATTCCACACCAAAAAAAAATGTATATGGGAATAAAAATAACTAGCAAAGTTATAAGTACCCTTTCCGGAAATACAGGCAAGATGTCATTATAGGTATTATTACTATCTGTTCAGTTTTTCCTTATAAAATGTACATGAGTAAAGTAAACAAAAATAGAACTGTCTTCGATAAAAAGAAGGTCAAAACATGATTTTATCAAACAAAACAAAGAAATTGATAATACTTAAGTATACGTAAGGATTAAAAATAAAGGCTTAGCCTAATTTTGGACGGATCAGTTAGATATGTAGGTAGGGCTAAGTATTCGTTTTGTATATTATTGTTTACAGTTTTAGTCACGTGTATGCATACGGGGTATCTCACGATTTTCCTGACTAGTTTCAGACTAGCCTACTTTATAAAACCTTTAAGATGTAGGTATATTCGTATAGGAAATAAAATTACATTAAAGGCTCGTGAGGACTAGCGCGATATCGCGGGTGCGACAGGCAGCAATATGCCTGTCGCGCCCGCGATATCGCCTCGTCTGCACGAGCCTTTATTCGTTTGCTACGTCCCAGTGATTATGCTTAAAACAACGTAAGTATCACTTTACATCACGCCTTGTTTCCCCAAAGAGTTAGGCAGTGCGAAGAGTGTACCTGTCGTACACCCACATTTCGCCAGTTACGTTTAAGTCTCGTTTAATAGGGGCGAGCCAATTGCCAACAGCCGGTCCCAAATCCAGACTCCTGCAGGCTTAGCATGACGCTTTCTATTTCTTCGAAGAATAGACATAGCTTTTTCTATACAACGTGACATTTCGTTTCTCCATTTTTGACATCGCACCGTAGAAATCATTCAGCAATCTGTCAGTTTGTCTTTCGTTTCTACCGATCTTTGTCTAGGTCCTTTTATGTGTAGACTATTTCAGAAGAAACTTTCTATACCAAACTGTCAAATTCACACTGACAACTGACAGTTGTCAAAGGTAGTGAAGACAATTTGCGTTTTTCTACTCGACGGCCACAAAGTATATATACGGTTATCTACAAAATCATGATTTTACAAGAGAGCGTTTTGAAATCAAAACTGTGATAGTTAATAGAAGAACAAGGCTATCTTCTCCTATTTTACATCATTTAGTTAATAGGACATTACCAAGGAAATGGTGAAAGCCAATATTACTATAATATGTTTTTGTTCCAAAATACGCTAGTTCGACACTTTGCGAAAAATTGTTGTAGTTGTCTTTATATAAGTGACTTAATATCAGTAAAAATTGAGAATCAAACACAAAAGAAATCGACAAAGAATTCTGGGTCGAATTATGTAAAAGAGTGAATTTCGTAAAAAGTGCAGTTGACTTTGTCTACTTTGCTGTCGTCGTACTTTCTACACGGAACGTCATTTTTGTCTATTCTTCCGTAGACAAAACGGTGCTCGTGCTAAGCCTGCTGGCTGCTACTGAGAAATTACAGATAGAAAAACCTAATCACCCACCCCCAATAATGTGCTGTTAAACATAACAGCTCATGAATCTTATTGTTCTATACGCCCATTTTTATTCAGTTCCTCGCCTCTAACCACGGTGCAGATTAACGATCCCCCATCACGGAAAATAACACTAAATCGTGTCACATCACTTATTAGGAACCACGGCTTTGAGCCACGCCTAATTACAGCCACCATATACAACATTCAATATCGATCATATAAAAACGTTTCATTTTAAAAGCACCCTTCCAAGGCTAAGTACCCAAAATACTACAATTTGTAAGTAATTTATAGTGCCACAAATTAAGATTAATGTTACATGATATTGGAAGGCATCCGAAATAAATGTTTTAGTGCGTAATAAAAATACGAATTAGTTACATCGCCTTGTTTACGACTGACATGGGGTATCGTTTTGTACTGTTTTATAGTTTACCCCGAGCTCGAACAATTTTGAATAACGTAAACTAAAAATCCAATGTTAAGATTTCATACAACATCATACAATGAGCACTTTTCAATGTATAGAACTTCGATATATCTTCATATCTACATAAACACTTATATAATTTATAAAACGTTCCGTTGTAAATAAGGAATCCTTATAGTTTCGCCATGTCTGTCTGTCTGTCTGTCCCCGCTGTAGCTCAGCGATGCTTAGTAATAGAAAGCTGTAATTTGGCATAGGTAGGTATACATATTAATCACGCCGACAAAGTGCCAAAAACGAATAAAAAAAAATGTTTATTGGCTCCCGCAAACAATATTTATTTTTCAAAATTGCACGTAATGTGGGGATGATATTTTTTCTCAGCTATCCCATGGGATGGGGTATCGTTGGATATGCCGTTCAAAAATATTACGGGTCTGTGAACACCACTTTTCGATTCAAGGATCCGTTTGCTGCAAATTTTTGTTAGAGTCAAGTCTCAGTCAGTTTTTGTTAGAGTCAGGAGTCAGTCCCCTGCCAGGTTATTTATGGATATGTGAAAAAAAGCATGGCAGTAGTACATATAATTAAATTAAAAGGAAAACTACCACAGCAAGTGGGCTTTGCAAGTTAACGAGTAATAGTGGGCCAACTTAAAGTTGCGACTGGAGAATAGACCGTGAAGTATAAGAGAACACGTTTTTCAACTACTACGTTAAGTTTGATTTTGGGATAAATTTATCCAAACTTCCCAACTACGGAACCCTTCATTGTACGTGGTCCGACACGCACTTGGCCAGTTTTTATCGTAATTACTTAAACGTACCTAATGGTATCCATTATTTATGTGTCATGTCTTGTGTATATCTTTTGTTGGGGATTATATTTAAATATACAAAAAACTCATAGTAGCACGTGTGTTAGAAAATGTCCTTGATTATGTACAATACAAAACAATTTTAATAGATCCCTTCTTTAGAAGACAATCATAGTTGAAAATATTTTTTTGTAGGTACGTAACTGTACATTTCTTAGAAAGAAAAATCGGAAAATATTCTATGCATGTAGTACAAAAGAAAGGTTGTTACAATTGAATCAAATGGTAGGTACTAGGTACAATTACTTGCAAGATCTCCTAGAACTGTTATCAGCATGAGTTACTCGAGCGAGTGAGGGGATGATTGGCACAACATTTCTAGCGTTCTCAGAAACGCCGGCGGTTCACAAATAAATATTCAAATGCTCAGTTAAAAATGAAGGTATCTTTTGAATAATTCCTTCATTTATTAAGTAATCTACTTTTGAAAAGCTGTTTTATTGTATCACGTCAGTGGCATACCTACTCAAAAAGGTTTAAGTATACAATCATTCAATTAAAGCTCTCTTTTCTATTTCATTTCTTTTGTACAATCCAACGACGACCTTACAGAAAAAAAGATTACTTATACTCGTATATTTTCCTTCAATTAGGCAAGGTTTTGCAACGATAAACTCAAACCATTTGTTATAATTAAACCATTTACAGGCACTTATGAACTATCATGGAGTCTGTCAGTCAGAAAGATAAAGCTAGTTGCCCATTCCAACGCATACTTTGCAGATTCCGATGGAGAAGAATGGGACGTATTCAAGAAAGTTAGTAAATTACAAAGTCACTCTTTTAAATTAAAATATAGTAAAAAAATATTGGTTATATCATTCATGTTGAAATTATACATATACAATGTGAAATGGATGTACGAGTAGAAAGACGTGCCTCGGGATCATGTTCAAAGAGGTACGCAGAAAAAACACTTAAAACTAAAAAAAGGTTGAGAAACTCTGTTCTACATAAAGACAATTTACATATCGGATGACCCCTAGCTCCTCTCTAATTCGTCCTTTTCAATTCCAAAGCTATTGCGGTTGGACCGATTCAGAGATAAGACCTCCATAGTTTGTTATAATCCAAATTCAACGCTTAGGGCGCGATCACACGTACCACAACCGCACCACAACGACAACACGTGGACGGCCGATAATTTGTATGAAAATAAATAGTTTATTCATTTGGTCCTCAAAATTAATCTTGTGGGCGATACCAACCACATCAAGGCCACGTCGAAGCAACATAGCAGCCACTACGCAACCACCAGCGAGACCGCGAACTAGTGGCCGGCCACATTGCAAACACAACGATACGTCGACCATTTGATTTGATTTTGTAGTTACCACAACCCAACTGCAAGAAGCTGCAGCGACACTATTCACACGTAACCACTGCTTGACCACATTTTGTCGCTGCGATGTGCTGTGGTTGTGGTACTTGTGAAATGGCCCTTATTTAGTTGAAAACCTATTCATTAGATAACCATTTAACTTTCTGTGGCACACTCCGTTTCAGATTATCATTCGCATATTCATTTCATAACTCACTTCAGGTGAGCAGCATTCCAACTTTAGCTCTAGAGAGTACTTAAGTAGCTGGCATCTCAAATTTGTTCAGCTTCTTGCTTTTTCTTTTGGGAATGTTTAGCTATGTAGATAATAATTTTTGTCTTTATTATCTTTATCTTGATTTTTGGGGTTGAAACCCTTGGGCCATGGGCTCTGAGTGCTCATGGCTGGGCTGGGCTGGACTCTGGCTGGGGAGTTTGATGGCCACTTCTTCCCAGCTAAAGCACTAGGAAGTGGCGAAGGGTGGGGTTTTGGGGGACTGTCTCATGTAATTTTGACGTTCGAAAAGTGCTGATCCTCCAGTTTGAATAAATGACTTTTGATTTTGATTTTTGATTTCATGGTCTTTTTAATAAAATGTCGAAACCCCCGTGACCGAAAAGTTATTTTTTTGGGTGGGAAATTATCTAATAACTTCTCCTGCTCTGGGCGGAGCGGGAGGGTGTGTCAGACTATTACTGACTAAAACCCACCCGTGTTCCTTCCGTTGCCTGTGTTGCCAGGGGCCTCGGTAACCCTTTCGAACTTTCCCATGACCCCGGCAGGCATAGGCCCTAGTGGAGCCCTACACTTGTGCTTACGACATCTCTTTGAGCGCGCGTGGAACACAACGCGCCGTCGGCCTGGACCTGGTCCTTTCCGCAAGCCCGCGCCTACGGTGGCCGGAAATCCACCCGACGCCCAGGGCGTCTCCTGCGGCGGCTAGGGGCGAGCGGGCACGAAATTTGCCTTTCTCTCAACCGTCCCTCCTTGACCGAAGGGCTGGCTTATACTTTGGCCAGAGGCTAAGCATTGCCATACAACGTGGCAATGCCGCCGGTCTCTTGGGTACATTACCAGTCTACAGCGAAACGGATGAATTTTTAGACGCCATATTTTATAGTGAATAGGTTTAGTTAAGTTAGGATATAATTGTATTGTTTTTATGAATTAATTAGATATAAGTTGTTATTTATGAACATATTGTTTTAATTCTGAATATCCTAATAAATATTTAATTTTACTGTAAGAATTTGTAACTAACTTTAACTAACAACGTACATGGACAATTATTTGAAAAATACTAATATTGTTCACGAATTTTCAATGTTGTCTTAGTCCTATACAAAAAACAAAGTTATCGCTTGTTACGATTTGGCTCCAGAAGTCTTTTGAAATCATACGACAGATTTCATCTCAGAATTGCTTATTTCAGCTTCCAAAGCCATAAGAATCCTCCGCCCATCAAAGTTAGGTGGAACGACGCGACTCAATATACAATTTCCCCACAATATCGTTCGTTGTTCTATTTTATGTGCCCTTTTGTCGTGCCGCAGTGATTATGCCAATAATCTTACATTTTTAATAGAACAATTACCATAGTCTTTTATCGTTCCGTAGATTTTTATCTACGGAACGATAAAAGACTATGGTAATTGTGCCTAAAAGTTATCATAAACAATCCAATAACAGAGGGTTTTCCCTCTGTTATTGGATTGTTTATGATAACTTTTAGGCAGTCAAGTGCAATTTTGCCTCGCTCATCAAGGATCCGTACCTTTTTAAGGCCCGCATTAATGAATCACTCTTAACAGGGGTTGTCTTTTGGTAGCGAATGTCAAAGATAATCTGTCTACATCTAAAAACTCCAGTCTACATCTAAAAACATAACATAACATCACGCCTTATTTCCCCGAAGGGTTGGGCAGAGGTGTACCTATAGTACACCCACATTTCGCCAGTTATGTTTAAGTCACATGTAATAGGAGGCGAGCCTATTGCCATCAACCGGGCGCACATCCAGACTCCGGGCTGCTACTGAGATATTCCAAATAGAAAAACCCAATAACACTTTGCCCGACCCGGGAATTAAACCCAGGACCTCATGCTCAGCAGTAGCGCTTGCAACCACTAGACCAATGAGGCAGTCTAAAAACAAATACCTATCAGAATTGTGTTTACAAAGTAGATCATTATCTCAAACAGCCTAAAATAATACAGCATCATCGATTTCTCTCCATTTATTTTTACGAGTACAGCTCTTTACCTAATGTATTATTTTATCGTTTTTCCACAACATTATAAAGGCTGACCAAAATAGGAACCCTAAAAACTAATTTAAGAATGATTCATATTTCCAGAAGGTATGTATGTGATTTCTTGTTATCTAATAATACATCCGGGTACGAAGTGCTTATCTCCTATTGTGATTGATCAATCGCAAAATCGTAGGATTAATTAATTCCTGATAATTATGTAAGTAGGTATTATCCAATTCAGACAAAGCAATGAGACACAGTCATAAGAAAAAACCGAGGACGGTAAAGTATTGGATTCATTATTAATTGCAAGACCTGCTAAGTACTGCTGAGTACTTACAATACTGATTAGATATTAACGATTTGCAAAAAAAATATCTGCCGCTACAAAATATAGTTTCTTAAATTATACGTAGTTAAAACATTGTCCCTTTCTAAATACCCAGGGTATTTAGAATGGAACAATTTTTTAACAAACAGTGTAAAGGCTCCCACAGACATGCACGACGCGACGGCGCGACGCGACTTTCAATTTCTATGAAAACTTCATGGATATTTTCTACCAGAATCGCGTCGCATCGTAGCGTCACGCCTGTCTACGGGAACCTTAATAAGTTCATCTTTGTTCAAAGGTGCTTAATTTTCAGTTCTCCTCTGTAAAGGGTAGGTCCTCTACCTACCCTGATAAAGTACACAGTTAAAAGAAGTATGCGTTACCAAATCCTAGTTATTATCTATACTTATAATTATATCGTAGCGAAGTTAAAATTGTATATTGAATATTTTTGAAAAAAAGTAATTGCTACGAGGTCAGGGATCGATTCTAATGACGAAAATATTTTTTTTAGAGTTTTTGCCTGTTTGTTTGTTTGTTTGTTTGTCCAGCAACACGCAAATTATACGCATAAATACTCCCTATATGTCTGGTCAGTTGGTAGGCTATATATTATCACGCTATTTGTTATGTGGGGGATGAGCAATATTGCATTATGTTTGTATTCCTCTATAAAATCTCTCAGCAAAAAAGACGAGCCAAACGGTTACAACATTGCAGGTAATTACATATTTTACCTTATATATGATTCCGATCGTGACACACAGCGTGGATTTTTGAGATGGTACAGTAAGGGCAGGTACTTTACAGCGGACAGGCGGAATCTCATGGCGACATGGAGAGTGCGATTGTCGCAACCCAGTGCTAGGCACGCCACAATTGAGCCAATAAGTCCCCTCTTTGAGAAGTGGTAAGAGAAGCACCACGGCGTCCTCACCTTCCGCCTGACGCAGGCCCTCACGGGACGCGGCAGCTTCGGGAAGTTCCAGTGTTGGGTAAGGCGGGAGAAAACGCCCGGGTGTCACCACTGTGTAGATCGCCCAGAGGACACGGTGGAGGTCTGCCCGGCTCGGGCAGAGCACTGCCGTGTCCTCGTGGAGGCGATCGGCGGCAGAGATCTCTCGCGTCCTGCCTTGGTTCAGGCCATGATACGGAGCGAGAGGACATGGGCAGCCGTCACCTCCTTCTTCGAAGCAGTAATGCTCGTGAAGGAGGAGGCGGGACGGTTAGGGAAAGGCAAATTTCGCGCCCTCTCGTCCCTAGCCGCCGCAGGAGACGCCCTGGGCGTCGGGAATCCCGGGCGGATTTCCGGCCACCGTAGGCGCGGGCTTGCGGACGGTGAGCAATGGGTAGCTCACCATCCGGTAAGGACCAGGCCCGGGTCGTCGGCACGTTGTGTTCCACGCGCGCCTCAAAGAGATGTCGTCAGCACAAGTGTAGGGGTCCACTAGGGCAGATGCCTGCCGGGGTCGTGGGAAAGTTCGAAAGGGTTACCGAGACCCCTGGCAACACAGGCAACGGAAGGAACACGGGTGGGTTTTAGTCAGTAAGAGTCTGACACATCCTCCCGCTCCGCCCTGAGCGGGAGAAGTTATTTGATAATTTCCCACCCAAAAAAAGGGCAGGTATGTATTTTAACCGTTGCAGCTACACGAAATCGGTCTTTGTGACTGTTCTTAACTTTTAGAGACATTTTGATCAGCACTTGAAATTGAAAAAAAAAGTAAGTACATTCAGCAAGAAAATGTGGAATATTCCCAAATTTTTTGGAACGAAGTTCTTTAACGCAGTTTGCGGTAAGTGTTAACTGCGAGAAAGCGTTACGGAAAAAAGCATTTATACTTGCGACTGCCTTCTTCTAGGTCAAAATGAAAATCCAAGATAGCGGCTGGTAAAATTTTAAAATTTATCGTCATGGGTGTCGTTTCTTTTTTTTTTTGGGGTGTCTGCATAAAACTTCCTCGTGTGCCTGGTTGCTGCTGGTTCCCTGCTAATACGTTCGGGGGAAAGATCAGTCGTCGGGCCGGTGCACCTTGGGCACTGCTAATAGTCTCTCCATGTATCGGAGAGGATATTGACTGTGGCGAATTTCTGCATGGCGGGGAGCTTAATGCTCGATCGTCGGTCGTCCACTCCCCTCTCTGCTTTCAGAGACCTGCTCTCTGTAAGCAGAGAGGGGAGTGGACGACCGAGGGCAACGAGTGGGCGCAGAGTGATGGCAATCGCTGTGCACTCACCCTGCCAGCGAGCTCGCATCGTAATCCGTAAAGAGATCACAGTCCTGTTTTGTGACTTGGAACGGGAAGAGGATCTTGGCTTGGTTGCCCGGATCGCAAGGATGATAACTTCTATAAAAATCTTCTAATATCAAGTTTTGGTGCGCGGCAAGGGTATGAATGGCTGAGGCCAGGGGACTGGCCCGCGAGGAGTCGCTGGGGACTCTCAGCAGTGACCCGTGGGGACGCCCATACAAAGTGGACGTAGAGTCTCCGGCCCCAGCTTGTGGAGGACGTGGTGAGTGCTCTGTTTCAACCCAAAAAAAGGGCAGGTACTTTAAATGAAAATGTTCTAATTTCAAAGGAGACTCCAACTTACTTTCTAGGGCTCCGGACCCCAAAAGAAAAAAATGGAACACTTAGGATCACTTTATTGTCCGTCCGTCTATCTAATTGTCAATACCCCTTTTTTCAGGAACGCGTAGAGATATCAAGTAGAAATTATTGTCATATACGCAGGTTTACGATCCCTTAGAGCTCTAAAAATATCAAATTTTAAGTAAACGCCTTAAAAAATACCGCCATTTATGCGACATATTTTGATACTTACATGCAAATACTGCAGCTACTTCCCGTTACTTCCCGGATATTTCCCATTGACCTATAATCATGAAATTTGGCAAGAAGCAAGGTCTTTCAGATCGATTAAAGGAAAAAGGTCCAAAAATAGCTAATTTTTAGTTTAATCACAAAATAAAAAAATGCGATTACAAACTCACATTTGCAGTTGGAAAATTGAGCGTGACGTACATTGATTTATGGCACATTTTTTCAACTACAATGTCAAGTTTTTTCTTGGGATAAATTCATCCAACTACGGAAGCCTTCATTTTGCGTGGTCCGACATGCACTTGACCGGTTTTTTTATGATGAATACACTGGCCGCTATAAAAGTCAGAGATCGCAAAAAACTTTTCCCATACATGTCTAAACGTTCTAAATTATTTGAGATCCTAATTTATTTCATTTCAGAAATCACAAGCAACATAATTACAAAATAAAAATTACAGTTACCCAAAATTTACAGTTTTCTCTATCAATGTTACAGGCACCCCTCTAAATTACTTTATAAAGACAACCTTTTGAGATCAGCCGTTGGATGTCAACAGGGTGACCCTCTTGGGCCAGTCATTTTTAGTTTGGCAATAAATCCAATTATTCGACAGCTAAATTCTGAATTCAACGTATGGTATTTGGATGACGGAACCCTAGGTGATGTAGACACAGTCTTAAAAGATTTAACTTTTTTAAAAGCAAAATTCAGTTCCATTGGCCTAGAACTTAACCTTTTAAAATGTGATATTTATCTTCCCCAAACCACTGACAGACAGACTACCATAACAAAATTTAACACATTAGCACCAAATATCAAAATTACGGAAAGAAATTATCTTCACCTCCTGGGGTCCCCAATTTTTGACGAATCCTTTCGAACGTTCATTGAGGAGAAAATACAAAATATGGATTTGCCAGACAACCCAACCTCCCAGAGACGGTGGGACGTGCCGCTCTGCAGTGTTATACGGAATACCCTGATAAATACATCACTTAATACTGCTGAGCGTGCTCGTCTGCTGGCTGTGGGAGAGTGGGAGTCTGGCTTGTGGCTTCAGGCGCTCCCGTCATCTACCATAGACACTATGATGGATGACTCATCGTTTCGGCTCGCTACGTGTCTCCGTTTGGGCGCACCTTGTATTGCTCCGCATCGGTGTCACTGCGGTGAAGCCGTCGACAGTCTTGGACACCATGGCCTGTCCTGCTGCAGGAGCGCAGGTCGCATAGCACGGCACGGCAGCATCAACGATATTATTCGTCGAGCCCTTGTCACCGCCGGCGTACCAGCGGTATTAGAACCAAATGGATTGGTACGTGACGATGGGAAGAGACCAGATGGTATGACGTTGTTGCCTTGGAAGGTGGGTAGGCCTCTGGTGTGGGACGCAACCTGTGTCGACACCCTTGCGCCATCTCATGTTCCAAGCACGGCTGGCTGTGCTGGCGCCGCTGCTGCAGTTGCTGAGACCCTCAAGGGGCGCAAATACTGCAACCTTATAGGAAACTACAGTTTTGAGCCGTTTGGAGTCGAAACGCTCGGGTCATGGGGCCCAAGTGCGCGTCTCCTTTTTAAGGAAATCTCTCGCCGATTGATCGACACTTCACGTGACCAGAGGGCTGGCTCGTTCTTTGGCCAAAGAATTAGCATTGCCATTCAACGTGGCAATGCTGCCAGTCTTCTGGGCACGTTTCCGGATGACAGCGATGCGGACGAATACTTTGACGCCTAAGTGTCCTTTTGTTTTTTGTATTAATTTGTATATATAGTTAGTAATTTAATTTAGTGTCTATACATTACATTTTTTCGTCAGTAACATAGGTACTATGTAAATTCTGTTCTAATCAAATAAAATTATAACGCATATTCGTTCGAAATTCGGTATATGTATGTATATACTTATATTTGAATAAATATTTATTCCACAGTTTTCGTTATTGCACCTACCACTGTCTGTCTCTGCATGACCCAAATGTTGACTGGTAGAAAATGCCTATGGCATTAAGTCCGCCTCTGTACATTTGTGTGCGTAAAGTATTAAATTAATAAATAATAAATAAATCTGTAAGAATGCATCAGTCATTTTATCAGCGTTGTGATATTAGGTAGTTTAAGCAGGAATACAAGCAATGGTAAATTGCTACTGAAGACTGCGGAGTCAACCTCAGGACTAACTGCTTCTCTCACGGACAACTGTACGTCGCTGGCTCCCGCGCCACCACTCCTGAGTCTCTGTATATTTTGACTGCTGAGACCAAAACTACAAACGCAGTATACAGGGAAGTTTTATAAAAATAACATAACATCACGCCTGTCTTCCGCGAAGGGTGAGCCAGAGATGTACCTATAGTAGGTACACCCACATTTCGCATTTCAGTTATGTTTAGGTCCCATGTAATAGGGACGAGTGTATTGCCGTTAACCGGCCACAAATCTAGACTTCAGACTGTTACTGAGAAATTCCAGATGGAAAACCCAATAACACTTGACCTGAACCGGGAATCGAACCCAGGATCTCATGCTCAACAGTAGCGCTTGCGATCACTAGACCAACGAAGCAGTTTTTTTTAAAATAAAAATATGGCTGTTATTTTAGTATATTGTGGTGTCTTACGCGAACAAAGTCGCGGGCAGAAGCTAGTGCTAACTAATATTATATATATACTAACTAATATAATATAAGTCAGTTTGTTTATTTGTTTGTAACGCTTTCACGCTAACACGGCTGATCGGATTTAAATGAAATTTGGCACATGGATAGACCATGACCTGGATTAGGACATAGGTTACTTCTTCTCACGATATTCATACGGGATCTAAACTTATGCGGGTGAAACCGCGGGGCGCACCTATAAATGCGAAAGTGAGTTTATTTGTTACGCTTTCACGCTAAAACGGCTGAACGGGTTTGGATGAAATTTAACACATATGTAGACCTTGACCTGGAAAACGATGTAAACTACAATTCATCCTGGATCGAGATCCAGACGAAGTCGCGGGTAACAGCTAGTTATCTATATTTGTACATAGTATTAGTTCCGTGTGGTGCCGGACGTAAAGAATAGCACCATCCCATCTCTTCCCGTGGGTGTCGTAAAAGGCGACTAAGGGACTTACTAGAGAATGGGCAGCACCGTTCTCTATGCATTGTAACACCATACTGCGATCGCCAACCCGCCTGCCAAGCGTGGCGATTATGGCAGCCCCCCAATTGGGGGAGGCCTATGTCCAGCAGTGGACGTCTTCCGGCTGGAATGATGATGAGATAGTATTAAACAAAATCTCTTTTCATGTCTGTCTGTGTGTCCGTTTCATTATTCTAAACTACACAATAGATTTGGATGCGGTTTTCACCGTTATTTAGATTATTTTTTTTATTATTCCTGAAGGTATTTTAAGTTGAATATTAATGTTTTACACAGATGCAACTTAGATATAGCACAGAAATCACTAATGACATGTTGACATGCTGCCACATCAGTAGATTGCACCCGTGCGAAGCATATAAACGAAAAATTCACTAACGCAAACTTCCATTGCATAATACGAGGGCGACACTGAACTTTCTTAGAACTGGCCACTTGTAAACGATAAAAAAAAAACAGTTCAAATTTTGGAACTCTTTGCCAATATTATTGTGTATGTATTTATTCATTTGTCATTTGTTTACGATTTGGCGGCAAATTGAAAATTGTCTGTGTCACGTCAGCATGAATTTAACGCGAGAAAATTTTCGTAAAATGATTTCGTATGACTTTCGATGTCAAACTCAAACTCAAAGCATTTATTTCAATTAAACCATTTACAGGCACTTTTGAATTGTCAAGGAGTCGGTCAGTTAGAAATATGAAGCTAGTTGCCCATTCCAAAGCGTAGTAGGTACCTATGGAGAAGAACGGGCAAGAAACTCCATGGACACTCTTTTAAATTAAATTGATACATAAAGATTAGTACAAAAATAATGTTGAAATTATAACCAAATGTGAGGACGATGTAAAATAAAAAAACGCGTCCATAGTAGGAAGAGAAACAAAAACAATTTCTAAATAAAATAATTACAAATAAGCCGAGGACGCTAAGAGGTGACCAGTCCCAACTAACGGCGCCCGTTCACGAGCATGACGCATGGATTAGCACCATTCAGCTCAACCATTTTGAAGGGAGCTAAATGATCCAACACACGCGCCACCATCAGCGAGACATCTGAGTGAGCATGACATACTCTCAGCCGCCAGGGCCCATTCAAGTCAATTACATAACCGGTAAATGGTAGCTCTATTATACATAGTACTCACACCTGTGCAATGCAATTATACAATACAACGTAGGTTGAATTTATACAATGCAAAGATAGTCTTACAATGTTCAGCTGCTCCAACAGTATTTTCAAATGTTAATTATTCAATTGGTTGTGGTTGTGGAGCAGGACCAGCATTGAGCCAAGCATTTTTATCAGTGATGTAATCACCCAACTTATAATATGCCTGCCTGCATAGTGTGCGTTTGATACAAGATTTGAATTTCATTTCATTCAGTTGAAGTATGTGGGGTGGAATTTTATTGTAACATTTTAAACAGTACCCCATGAAAGATGAGTCTACTTTAGCCAGTCTGAAACCTGGCTGAGATAATAGGTCCCTATTTCTAGTACTATAATTATGTCTTTTACCTCTTTTACTAAAATGATGTACATTTTTTCTTACGTACATGATGTTTTCGTAGATATATTGACAAGGTACCGTCATGATGTTAATGTTCTTAAACCGGTCCCTAAGAGAATCGCGCCTGCGGAGATTATAAATGGCTCTGATAGCTCTTTTCTGCAGAATAAAAATTGACTCGATGTCTGCAGCCCGTCCCCAAAGTAAAATACCGTAAGACATGATACTATGAAAGTAACTAAAATAGACTAGCCTCGCGGTATCTACATCAGTAAATTGACGGATTTTTCTGACAGCATATGCCGCTGAACTTGGCCGTCCTGCAAGAGATGTTAAATGAGGACCCCATTGTAGCCTTGAGTCGAGCGTGATCCCCAGGAAAACAGTTTTATCGACGAATTCTAGTTTCTCTTGATTTAATACTATCTCATAATCACCACTTTTGACATTTGGTAAAGAAAATCGAATGCACTTAGTTTTTTTCCCATTTAATACTAAATTATTGGCAGTGAACCAGTTCTGAACCTGCAATAGGGCGTTATTTACGTCGTCAACATTAATAGCACGTCTATCTACCATAAAAATTAAAGAAGTATCATCAGCAAATAACACCATTTGTGGTTGATTTAATAAATGGAGTAGATCGTTAATATACACTAAAAAGAGGAAAGGACCCAATATCGAGCCTTGTGGAACACCCATTTTTACTTTTAAACCGAGTGAATTGATACCATTAATTTGTACTTGCTGTTGTCTATCATTTAAATAAGATTTTACTAAGCTGAGCGCATGTTTTCCAAGTCCGTAATGCTCAAGTTTCAAGAGCAAGGTTTCGTGGTCGACGCAATCAAATGCCTTGGAGAGGTCACAAAATCAACAAGAAAGTCAACAAGAAAGTTGTTATTTAAGTCAACAAGAAAGTTATGATAGACTTCGATTGGCCTTTCACGATGAAGCCCTATCTCGTACCACTGTTTACACTGTACGAGGGGTACAGAGCGGCGAAGACCGCCTTCCAAGCGGAGATCCTGCGGGCCAGGAGGTTGGCCCGCAAGGAGTCGCTGGGGACTCTGGACAGGGACCCGTGGGGACGCCCGTACAAAGTGGTGCGGGATAAACTCCGCCCATGGGCTCCCCCGCTGACGCAGAGTCTCCGGCCCCAGCTTGTGGAGGACGTGGCGAGCGCTCTGTTCCCTTCCCGAGGGGAACACACCTCCCCGCCTATGGCTCCGCCTACTGCGGTGCCCGATGCGGACCACACCGCCAACGACGACGACGACGACGATGCTCCGGGGGTGACCGAGGTAGAAATGAGAGCGGCGGTACGCAGGCTTAATGCCAAAAATACCGCCCCAGGACCCGACGGCTTACCTGGGAAGGCCTGGGTCCTGGCCTTGGAGGCTCTCGGACCTCGACTTAGGGGGCTCCTAAGCGCATGTTTGGAGAGGGGCCAGTTCCCGCTTCGTTGGAAGACGGGAAAACTGGTCCTCATAAAGAAGGCAGGGCGCCCTGCGGACTCTCCGTCCGCTTATCGGCCCATCGTGCTGCTCGACGAGGTGGGCAAGCTCTTTGAAAGAGTCATTGCAGACCGCCTCGTCGGCCAGCTGGTGCGGGTTGGGCCGGATTTGGCGGAGAGCCAGTTTGGTTTCCGCAGAGGGCGCTCTACGGTGGACGCCATCATGCGTGTGCGAGCCCTGACGACGGGGAATGCTGTTGCCAAGGGTGGGGTCGTCTTGGCGGTGTCTCTAGACATCGCCAATGCCTTCAATACCCTGCCCTGGAGTTGCATCAGGGAGGCACTCCGGTATCACCGGATGCCGACCTACCTATGTCGTGTGGTCGAGGCCTATTTGACGGACAGGGCCGTCATCTACCTCGGTCATCAGGGAGTGTGGAACCGGCAAGAGATGTCGTGCGGTGTCCCACAGGGATCGGTCCTAGGGCCGCATCTGTGGGACATCGGATACGACTGGGTGCTGCGCGCCGACCTTAGCGGCATCAGCGTAGTGTGCTACGCTGACGACACGTTGGTCCTGGCGCAGGGGAGGTCGCACCAGGCGGCGGCCGAATTAGCGGCACGCGGGGTTGCGACAATCGTCGAAAGGATCCGGCAATTGGGACTCGAGGTGGCCCTGCACAAGTCCGAGGCCATGTGTTTTCATGGTCCTCGGAACGCGCCACCGTTGGAGTCCCAAATAACGGTAGGAGGGGTTTCTATCGGCGTCGAGTCGACGATGAAGTACCTGGGACTCGTCCTCGACAGCCGGAACTTCGTGGAGCATTTCCGACGTTTGGCTCCCAAACTGGAGCGGGCGGGCGCTGCATTGAAGCGGCTCCTGCCCAATCTAGGGGGTCCAAACGCCTCCTGCCGGAGGCTCTACGCGGGGGTCGTGCGGTCCATGGCCCTCTACGGGGCTCCAGTATGGGCGCGCTCTCTGGCGCTGCGGCCAGCCCGCCGGTTGAGCGCGGCCCAAAGGGTCATGGCCATCCGGATGGTCCGGGGATACCGCACGGTCTCCTGTCAGGCAGCGAGCCTCCTCGCCGGATTGCCGCCATGGGATCTGGAGGCAAAAGTCCTCGCGCACGCATGGGAGTGGCGGGAGGAGGCGAAACGCCGAGGCGTAAGTCCGCTGCCGCGAGAAGTCATGGAAAGTACGGTTGTCGCAACCCAGTGCTGGGCACGCCACGATTGCGGCGATAAGTCCCCTCTTTGAGGAGTGGCTGGAGAGGCGCCACGGCGTCCTCACCTTCCGCCTGACGCAGGTCCTCACCGTACACGGCAGCTTCGGGAGGTTCCTGTGTCGGATAAGGCGGGAGGAAACGTCAGGGTGTCACCCCTGTGTGGTTCGCCCGGAGGACACGGTGGAGCATACGGTGGAGGTCTGCCCGGCTTGGGCAGAGCACCGCCGTGTCCTCGTGGAAGCGATCGGCGGCAGAGACCTCTCGCGTCCGGCCCTGGTTCAGGCCATGGTACGGAAAGAGAGGGCATGGGCAGCCGTCACCTCCTTCTGCGAAGCAGTTATGCTCGCGAAGGAGGAGGCGGGACGGTTGAGGGAAAGGCACGTTTCGCGCCCTCTCACCCCTAGCCGCCGCAGGAGACGCCCAGGGCGTCGGGAATCCCGGGTGGATTTCCGGCCACCGTAGGTGCGGGCTTGCGGACAGTGAGCAATGGGTAGCTCACCGTCCGGCAAGGACCAGGCCCGGGTCGACGACGCGTCGTATTCCACGCGCGCCTCAAAGAGATGTCAGCACAAATGTAGGGGTCCACTAGGGCCGATGCCTGCCGGGGTCGCGGGAAGGTACTTATGAGTCACCGAGTCCCCTGGCAACACAGGCAACAGGAAGGAATACGGGTGGGTTTTAGTCAGTAAGAGTCTGACACACCCTCCCGCTCCGCCCAGAGCGGGAGAAGTTTTTTGATGAGTTCCCACCCTCAAAAAAAAAAAAAAGACTTGGAGTTACTGGGTCACCCACCTTATAGCCCAAAACTCGCACCTTGCGATTTTTACTTATGTCCGAAAATAAAAAAAAACTTCGAGGAAAACGTTTTATGGACGCCGAGGAAGCAGTGGCTGCGCTTGAAAATGCCGTCGAAGAGACCCCTAAGGACGAGTGGGTAAAGTGCTTTTCTCACTGGTTCCATCGGATGCAGCGATGTATCGATGTAAATGGACACTATTTTGAAAATATATAATAAAACTAATAACTTGCTAGTTTGTTCAGTTTTTGATTTTCTAAGAACATTCAGTGTCACCCTCGTACTTATCTTTTTATATATTGATCTATTTGTGTTTTGTGATTATATGTCGATCTATTATGTTTTATTGTTGTTTACCTACTCTAGATCTTTTTGTATGCACGTATTTCTGTGACAAACAAACTTATTTTTCTTTCTTTCTTTCTTTCTATATATTTCAGTTATAGTTTCTAATCTATCTCCTCTATCAACCCTTGATAGTGCCGCGGGAAACCGCTTTGGAAACTATGTTTTACGTAAAGAGTTAGTTGTGGTTAGGCTATCTCAGCGCTTCCCAGAAACTTAATAAACTATAAAAAACTGGCCAAGAGCGAGTTGGACTCGGTTCCGTACCACCCTACAATATTTAGCAAAAACGCCGAAAACCCTTTAATTTTTATCTTTATAATTATTATTTTTATTATTTGTTGTTATAGTGGCAATAAAAATACACAATATGTGAAAATTTCAACTGTTTACCAATTACGGTTCGTGAGATACAGCCTGCTGACAGACAGACGGACGGTCGGACGGCCGGACAGCGGAGGCTTAGTCGGTAAGGTGTTGGGTTCAGTTTGGGATCGGGTACGGATCCCTAAAAAGTAATAAACTAGAGACATTTGATCAACGCGTGTTGATATTAATAATAACAATAATAATAATAATAGTTTATTTCAGGCATTAGCACCCATAAAATTAAAATTGAAAAGTTATACTAAACAAATGAACATAAAAATAAACAGTAAAGAAAAACAACAATAGAAAACAGCCCACTATTTCACAACAAGGAAGCCAAAACAAATGTACCCCGTAACATTGTTGAGTACATTTATTTTGTCTCCCTCAGTAAATGCACAGTATGAAAAACAGCTTTGACAATACTATTTTTACTTGCCACCACACGCGAAAAGAACGACGTCCTGAGCTTCCCCATGAGCTCAAAGAAGTCGGTTACTCTGTTCTCAGCAAACATCTCAGTCGCACTACACCGCCAGGGCAGGTTGAACATGACCCGAAATGCGTTATTATATTGTACACGAAGAGTATATTTGTACCAAAGTTGACTGGTGTAGAACGACTGACAGTATGCCTGGAACAGAGTTATTTTTACTTGCTTCGAGCAATGGAAGAAACGCCTATTTAGCATGTTACTTCTACATGCAATGCTACGTCTCTGCCTCTCCAGGTCATGGTCATCTTTTAAGTTTTCCGTTATGATGTGTTCGAGATACTTAAATTGACTAACTACTTTTAGTTTTGAGCCACACAAGGTAATTGGCAAGACCAACCATTGCCATGTTTGAAAATAATTACTTCTGTCTTTTTAACATTATAGCTTAAGGCGTTATCCCATAAGCTCGGCTGAGGTCTAAAAAACATGCGTATACTGTTGTATTTCTACTAATGTATTTATAAATAGTATTTTTTATAGCTAGGTCAGTGGACAGGCCCCGACGAAACCCAAACTGTGCGTTAATAAGCGGAATGTTCGTTTCATTTAGGTGTTTCATAATCAGGTTTTCGAAAATTTTTGATAATATGGTTGCTAGTGATATTGGCCGGTAATTAGACAGACTGGACACATCACCGGTTCTGTTTTTTACTATGGGTACAACGGTGGTTTTCATAAAGTCTTGAGGTAAGTAACTGTGGTCAATACAAGAATTAAATAAGGAAGCAATTTTATCAAATACCAAAACAGGTGCAAACAAAACGTGTTCGACACTGAGTCCATCGTGACCCACGGACTTGCCACGCTTCATATCTTTAACACATTGAAATACATCCTCAGCTGTGACGTGTAACCCTCTAAGTTCAGCGGACGGCGTCACCTCCGTCGCGCTCGCCGCCGGCAGCGACGCCAGCGACGCGCGCGGCGGCGGCGGCGTCCCCGCGCCACCAGGGGCCGAGCGCGACAAGTTCGAACAGCTGGCAGTAGTGGTCGAAGGTGGCGGAGATATTTGCAATATTAACAGGATTCTGATCACCATTTATGGACAAAGGGAGACTAGATTTATAATTTAATTTATTAGTTTATTTCCAGATTAAAGCTGTGTAGTTATTGTTTCAGGCCTGTTCATAGTTAGACTAAGTTTGTGCCAGCAATAGGCCTGGCAACAGCAAGCAACTAACGTGGAAAGTCAAAGAAAACTAATAAATATTAAACAAAGTAATTACTTTAACAACTTTACTTTCATAACAATTTAGTATTCTCCTCAGCCTATGTTCTCTTTCCATTAAATATGTACAGTTTGCTCTCCTAATGGTAGGATACTCCAAAAAGTATAGTTGACGAAGAAAATGGGGAATAATAGTATAAGCCTACGTTCGCACGGGCGCTCTTTTTCTTGCCGCACTCTGGATTTTCAACGCTCTGATTAGCGACGTGAGTGGAACATCCAACTGTGCACTTTTTCAACGCGCTAGGGATGCACTCTTCGCGGGATGGTACTTATGGGTCACCGAGGCCCCGCAACACAGGCAACAGGAAGGAATACGGGTGGGTTTTAGTTAGTAATAGTCTGACACACCCTCCCGCTCTGCCCAGAGCGGGAGAAGTTATTTGATGAATTCCCACCCTAAAAAAAAAAAAAGATGCACTCTATTGGATTCTCAATGCTCGGTTCGGCGCCGAGAGTTGAAAATCCAGAGCACAGTCAAAGACTTCGCGTTAAAAAAGCTCCCGAGCAAATGCTTACAGGCAGATAAATGTTTAATGTTTTAAACAAAAGAAATTTGTAGCTTGACTACTTGAAAGTCTTTCAAAATATCTGCAGGCGTATTACATTAACGTAAAGCTAATCAAATTATCTTCAAATAATCTGCAAATTCGTAATCTTTAAGGTTTGAAGAAAAGTAGAAAGAAAAAATAATTTGATACGATCTTTTTGGTCTTTGTGTCTTGTATTTACATTCACTTTTAACAGAGCTTTCTTTTATATTAAAATATGTATGAGGTTTAGATGATTCTACTTTTCTTTTCAAAATGTAAATGTTATTTTTTTCATCATCATGAAATAAACACCCACTGGATGTAGTGACTGAGTAGTGACAGGCGCTGATTAATTTGACAGGACTAAACTAAAATTTATTTTCTGTCCTTTTCTTAACGAAATAGGAAGAAAAAGATGCACTGAACTTAAATTTAGTTTAGTTTGTGAACAAGGGAATCGGTACCACTGTCTCATACCACGGAATATTTCACGCACGTTTCGATCAGATCATTAATATAATCGGTGCTGCGCCATTTCCTATGGAATGGTGCAGCCGCGGTGAAGCGTCGCACAGTACTACCGCTGTGTATATTGTACAAGAATTTGGATGTAAATAAAATTATCTTAATTGCTAAGATACGATACGTTTTACTAACAAACGAGTCATGGTTACTTGAATAAATAAAATAAAAAATAAATAAAATAGCTGCAGATCATTAAAAGCAGTATGTCTTAATCAGTACCCAAACAACGCAAATCTGCAACGTCAACATTATTCCAACGCCTACAACAACACGGGATAAAAGAGTCCGATTCTGTGTCGGAAACCGCACTGCACTCGTTTATTTTGACGATCCAAAAATACTGCTTACAATGTAAACATCCCATAAAAGAGCGTCAATAAATAAACTTTGCCAGAGAGTATGTTCACGCCTATCCTAACAACTACTAACGTACTGAAAGTAACTTCCAATATAACATAAGTGCTATGCTCCCAGGTTTAAAGCTATAAAATTACACGCTGTATCTCCAGCTTTATCAGCTTCGAATGTGAAATTTGTTTGGAAAGTTTTAAAGAATGGATTTGCTTGAATTTTCTGAATGCGATCTTTGGACTTAAGGACGATATATAGTCCCGGGAAAAGAATAAAGTGGATGCAAGTTAAGTTATGATCATCCCAGGGTGGGGTCGTCTTGGCGGTGTCTCTAGACATCGCCAATGCCTTTAATACCCTGCCCTGGAGTTGCATCAGGGAGGCACTCCGGTACCACCGGATGCCGACCTATCTCTGTCGTGTGGTCGAGGCCTATCTGACGGACAGGGCCGTCATCTACCCCCGTCACCAGGGAGTGTGGGACTAGCAAGAGATGTCGTGCGGTGTCCCACAGGGATCGGTCCTGAGGCCGCATCTGTGGGACATCGGATACGACTGGGTGCTGCGCGCCGATTTCCCTAGCGGCGTCAGCGTAGTGTTATACGCTGACGACACGTTGGTCCTGGCTCAGGGGAGGTCGCACCAGGCAGCGGCTGAAGTAGCGGCACGCGGGGTTGCGACAATCGTCAAAAGGATCCGGCTTTTGGGACTCGAGGTGGCCCTGCACAAGTCCGAGGCCATGTGTTTTCATGGTATTCGGAATGCGCCACCGTTGGGGTCCCAAATAACGGTAGGAGGAGTTTCCATCGGCGTCGAGTCGACGATGAAGTACCTGGGACTCGTCCTCGACAGCCGGTGGAACTTCGTAGAGCATTTCCGACGTTTGGCTCCCAAACTGGAGCGGGCAGGCGCTGCATTGAAGCGGCTCCTTCCTAATCTAGGGGTCCAAACGCCTCCTGCCGGAGGCTCTACGTGGGGGTCGTGCGGTCCATGGCCCTCTACGGGGCTTCTGTATGTGCGCGTTCTCTGACGCTGCGGCCAGCCCGCTGGTTGAGCGCGGCCCAAAGGGTCATGGCCATCCGGATGGTCCGGGGATACCGCACGGTCTCCTGTGAGGCAGCGAGCCTCCTTGCCGGATTGCCGCCATGGGATCTGGAGGCAAAAGTTCTCGCGCACGTATGGGAGTGGCGCTCGCGAAGGAGGAGGCGGGACGGTTGAGGGAAAGGCAAATTTCGCGCCCTCTCGCCCCTAGCCGCCGCAGAAGACGCCCTGGGCGTCGGGAATCCCGGGCGGATTTCCGGCCACCGTAGGCGCGGGCTTGCGGATGGTGAGCAATGGGTAGCTCACCGTCCGGTAAGGACCAGGCCCGGGTCGACGGCGCGTTGTATTCCACTCGCGCCTCAAAGAGATTTCGTCAGCACAAATGTAAGGGGGACCGCGGGAAGGTACTAATGGGTCACCGAGGCCGCTGGCAACACAGGCAACAGGAAGGAATACGGGTGGGTTTTAGTCAGTAAGAGTCTGACGCACCCTCCCAGAGCGGGAGAAGTTATTTGATGATTTCCCATACAAAAAAAAAAAGTTATGATCATGCTAGTGTGCAGAACCAAATTACAAGATGATTATTAACATTAACTAAAGTAAATTAAAACCAAGTTAAGCCTAAAAAAGGCCCTCGGGGCATTGTACCGAGGATGCTGGCGGCATTTCCTCGCTGAATTACAATGCTGATGCGTTGTGCGAGAAAGCCGCCAGCTTTTCGGTCACCAGTTACATCAACTAGACGTTTCGCGATTTCCGCAAATAACTTATGCGCACTGGGACCTCACGGACCGAGAGTCTCGACGCCAAAGGGCACAAAGTTGTACTCTCTGCCAAGGCCTCCATATTTAATAACTTTCAGATTTTCGGCATTTTCTGCCGCTGCACCCGCTTTAGAAGTAGTCCGTTGGAGGTGGGACGGTGCCAGTGTGTCTACACAGGTAGCGTCCCACACAAGCATCCGTCCCAAACTCCACGGGACCAAAGACACACCATCAGGTCTTTTGCCATCATTTCTGACAATGCCAGTCGGCTCAAGAAGAGCAGGCACATTGATGCTGGCAAGAGACTATATCTAGACTATATAGATTATATCATTAAGTGTCGCATTTCTTGAAAAGCGGCTTGCACTTTTTTGACAACAAAGTCCTTGGTGACCCAGTCGGTCCACGTCCGTGCCACAAGGGCATGTGTGTGGAGTGCATACCGTGACCCCAAGCCGCAGACCAGTCGCTAGACGAAGCGAGGTCGGATCCAGGAAGATACCGGTATATGGAGAAGGATGGGCATGTAGCCAATGACCGGCCTCTCTGGCTCCGACCGCCAAAAGTTTTGCCCGATCCGGACTTGAACTGCGGCTCAGAATCGATTTGTATGTTAAATCGCAATAAATATCGTCCCAGCTCCTTTGAGATTTTAGGTTGTCTGGAAATTCTTTACCCGGGCAAGCAATTTTAAAAGCATTCTTGGCATTCTCCAAGCCCGCAGTCTCATAGTTTGTGGGCAAAGCCCTTAGGACATTACCTATGAGACGTGACATGCTATGGGTGGACGACCAAAAGGCTGGGGAAGCAACTCTCGAAATTTTGCGGATTCCTAAGCCGCCAAACCGAATAGGGAGGGATGCTTGTAACCAAGATGGTTCATTGCGCTTAATATTTAAAATAATTTCTAAACTAGTTTTGAGTAAATCGTCTATTGGTGAAAGCAAATTTGGATGTTTTCAAAAAGGGCTACAGCGAAGCACATAAGTAAATTTAGGGACAAAAAGGCAAAACTTTAGAATTATAAGAGCTTAACGAGGACTGATTTCGAGTAAAAAAATTGCGGGACTTTGTAATTTAGAAATGTTTAGTGTGCAGTAATAATAATACTGGTTTTCTTTTGTCGATGCGAATCGTCTGCGGTGTGCGGGAGATTTATTTACCGCATGCGAGCGAGATTTCTTTTGATAAGGCAAATTAGACTGATTGTGTGACATTAATGGGGTTGTTGTTGGATGCCAATATAGGCCAATAAATGCTTTATACTTCCAATGCCGGTGCTCCAAAAGTGGTTTTAACCACTCTTCTTAATAGTTTTTACCCCGCATGTAGAGAGATTCCGCAAACCTACCGTTAGTTTATTTTCTAATAAAAATGAGCTTTAAGTTGTCGGTTGTTGCATCACTTTAAAGTAACGTAAAAGCTCTTTACCTCATTCTTATTTACCTCAGCTTCACGTTAATTTTTCCTTTTACTATTGGTAAAGCGGCATTAATGCTATGTGCAAAGCCATAACGAGATTTTTTTACGCTTTTCTTGTCTATTATACTCGGAGGTATACTTCAAGAAATATAAAAGGAAAATATTAATAATAAGGGAATTATTTTCCTGCTTAGCTGTATTGAAATGTTTTTCGTCTTTTTTCGTCCGACTTTTCCTGAAAGAAAATGGGAACTGAACCTTATATAATCTAACGTCGTTTTAACTTACATCTACTTCAATTCCTGGCAGTGGGAAGACCCTGGTGTGGGGCAGCTCCTTTGGGATGTATCGGTAGAACTCTTCCCGTCCTCTGTACCATTTGACACTATATAGAGCCTCTTCATCTTCTAGTTGCCAGCTACATTCTAGAGTCACAGTCTCGCCTACTAACACTGCGTTGGGAACGTTGATCTCCAGATTGTGAAGACCTCTTACACCTGTGAACAAAGAGAGACGAATTATTTATTATTGTTCGGCTACGCAATGGGTCAGGGGAGTGGCTAAATTAAGCCACCCCTGTCTTTTGTCTTTGTCCTCAAAGGAAACTAAGGGATGACCCACGTCAAAAGGATGCTAGGTAACATTAATCAATGTGCTAATTGATACTTTGGTTTCAATTAATTATATTAATGATTTGGATATGATTTGTCACTACATATTATAAAAAAAATCCACCTGCCGCGGCCGCGTCTGTCTGTCTGAACGCGATAAACTAAGAAACTACCGAACGGTTTTTCATAAGGTTTTCACCAATGGCGGAGTGATTCATGAGAAAAGTTCATGTGTATAATTCATTAAAATTTTGTGTAAAGTGCTGAAATAATATGACGATGATTGTTAAAGACCAAGAGAAAGATGTCGGAAAAAATCATGCCGACTTCCCAGTCGGCATGATTTTTTCCGACATCTTTCTCTTTCTTCTTTCTCTTCCTTCTTTCTTTTTCTTTTTTTTTCTCTATTGGTTTATTAACCAATAGAGTTATAATATGAAAACAAACATTGTATTACGGAATTAATTCATTTGTATATATTAATACATAATTATATATAAATA
Source organism: Atethmia centrago (assembly GCA_905333075.3). Lineage (NCBI taxonomy): Eukaryota > Metazoa > Arthropoda > Insecta > Lepidoptera > Noctuidae > Atethmia > Atethmia centrago. Next base: position 18,036,417 of record HG995374.1, on the reverse strand, counting down.
ATACCTGGATTAACACATTAATGTTGGTAGTACTCTCCCGTGGGACATTTTCGACATTCAGGCGGCCGAAGCCACGGGCAAACGCTAGTTCATAACTAACTATTTATATTATATATTTTTTTTAAGTTCGTATTCAAACCCAATATTTTAGTATTCCTTCAAGAGTAGTTTTTATGTTCAGTTTTATTAGAAAGATGCACGGTCAATAGTCATAGATCGCAATTTTAATTGCTGATTTAGAACTAATCAAATCCCCACGTTAATCTAGTTTTAAATATTACAAAGACTCGCCATGATTGAGCATTGTTCTCTAGAATATGGATTCATGATTTTCAACGCAATTTATTGAAATTGCAAGTTATAAGAATATCAATTCATTTTCTGAATGCCATTATGTTTTACAGTGAAAATGTAATTACATTTTGCAATTTCAATCAACTTACTAGCATTTTCAAAGTTTAATCATTTCATAGATCGTTTGGTCATGTAGTTTCACAGCTGTCAGACGATATCATTACAAACCGTATTAATTTTTTATTTTACGAATCATAGAAGTATAGAATTTATGGAGCCAAGGGAGGTGAACCAATTTAATTTAATAGAACTTGCTGTCCTTGAAGTTGACTTCAAGTACAGAAAGTTCAGATATTATTTCAAACTAATATCTAGTTTACAAATAGGATCTTGGTTCCAGTCGAAATGTAGGTAAGTTATATAACTTTTTTACGATAATTTTATGCTTAGTAATAAAGTGTTGAAACAAACAAAAATTTTACATCAAAGCTTATCCCTGTCCAAATCAGTTCGAAATTCGCTGACATAATGTACAATAATTTGACATTCGCCAAATAAGCTAATAAGGATGACTAGCCAACGATCGTAATAAGTAGATTTTCCAATGTTAGCCTGAATGAAACATGTAGCCATTGTTACAATCACAATTAGGTCTTCCATTACCAACCGAAATGAAACCAGCTGTTAAGCCTCGAATAAACAATGCAATAGCCCGATTCCAAAATGGCATAGAAAATAGACTTTATCTTGGATACGAAAATGACCTTTATTTATATAGGTAGGTAGTACGTAGATCGTTTTATTCAAGTTGAGTTAATGCCATAATGGTCTCCATACGTAGATAAAAGTTATTTATTCTAGACTGTTTCCTAAACTACCTGTTTGGACTTAGGGTATCTGTAGTGAGTAATGTGCTTAGATTTGAAAAGGTTTTACTACGTTTATTTTTTTTTATAATGGTCGCATTTTTTTATGTTTTCATTCAATGTTGGTATCTGTTACAACATAGAGTCTGACTGCATTACAACTAGGTTTTATCCGGCTTTTACTGAAGCCACACTTTAGCCATTACACATTGACATTAATATCCAGAGAATCAATTCTCACAAATATGTATACACGTGCGTGCTCGCGAAGCATTGACAGCAATGTTGTACCACATAGTATGTTCAAGCAACCTTTTACCGAAAGACCATTCATGCATGCTTCACAAACATAAGACTTGTGAGTAGCTGTCTTTAGATCTTGCGGGGTATGCCCCGCAATATCGTATATAGCCATACGGCTACATATGATATGAATATACAGGGTGAAATTGGCATTTCATGGGCATCCTCTTAAGGGATCATTGTGATCACTCAACATTATGAACAACTTTTACAATGGGACCAAACCCGAAGACGCGAAAAAAAATCTGCTGTTCCCTTCATTTATGTTCACCTAGCTCGTCAAAATGTAGGGAACCGATTTGCGTTTTCAGGTTTAATCCCATAATAAAAGTTGTTCATAATGATGATTACAATGACCCCTAAAGAGGATGCCCATGAATTCAATTTCACCCTTTCACCGTGTCACGTCACGAGCATAAATATCTTACACTTACTCAAGATTGAGTAGCAAGATGAAAAGCAATTTTATCCTAAAGCATTGATAGAAGTTTTGTAGTATTACGGACATGGTATTCTTGATACCGTACTTTTATGAAACAGCGGGGTAATTGCGTAACACAGATAAAATGACAATTGATCGCAATTGGGTTTCATTTTGACAGTTCAACCTCGTTCATTGCGTTATTTACATAGTTTAGCAGACAATTTTTTCAAACCTATCAAGCAATTAATTAGCAATATCCTTCAAAATTCTCGGATTGTGTGTTACGCAATTAGGATGCAGTTCTTGAAATTTGCAATCGTTATTTCATGAGAAATTATATCGCTTTATAATTTTGTGTTACTCTAAAAGTATTTATGCTCGTGACTGTACACATATAGGTATTTAGGTACAGACAGCTGCATTCACACTTGACACTCCCCACGTATTAATGTACCTTAGGTAAAGGTAGGGTTACCAGCCGGTCGTGTATTACATTATAATATCAAAATATCAAACGCAACTGGAATACACCGTGACAAAGTTATCAGAATATATAACCGAAGCATACCATGCATGCTGCAAACTAAGAGCGCCAAAAACCAAGGGCGAGAGGAACCCCTGATGGAATGCAGAATTTAGTAAACTCAGAGATGCATTGCGTAAACAATTCAACAGAGCCAAAAACACTAGACTCCTGGACGACTGGGAGCTATACAAAGAAACCCAATATGTATACAAAAACAGATTAGAACCGCCAGAAGATCTGCTTGGCGGAAATTCTGTGAATCCATCGAGACAAACAATGAAGTCGCTAGGGTAAGGAAGATTCTGGCAGCAGACCAAGACCGAACTCTTGGCGCTCTGAAAAAGCCTGATAATACATACACACTAACCGACCAGGAAACCAGTAAGGTCCTTCTCGAAACCCACTTCCCAGACTGTAGACTCCTGGAGGATGGGAGGTGGGAGGCTGAACCAGAATGGACCCCAACGGATCAGGACTGGTCCAGAGCCCGCAACATAGTAACAGAAGACCGGTTAAGGTGGGCTATTGACACCTTTCAGCCGTACAAGTCCGCAGGGCTGGATAGCAATTTCCCAGCCCTGCTGCTGTGGGGGTAAAACATCTGGTGCCATTGCTGACGGAGATCTGTCGAGCCTGCATGGCACTCAGGTACATACCTCTCGCGTGGCGAGAGGTGAAAGTCATTTTCATACCCAAACCTGGCAAAACCGACTATACACAACCCAAAGCTTATATACTGAAGACCCTCGAGACACTTTGCGATAGACACATTCGAGATGGACCACTTCGAGCCAAACCCCTTCACAAACAACAGCATGCGTACACCACAGGTAGATCAACAGAATCAGCGCTGCACAGCGTGGTTTCTAAAATTAAATGCGCTGTCATTATATTCAATAGCATCAACACGGCCCTTGACAGACACAGCATAGACCCGACCATAAGTGGCTGGATCTCAAATATGCTTAAACTGAGAGCGGTACAAGTCACAGTGAACGACACTAACAGGGCCATAGTGGCGAAGGGCTGCCCACAAGGTGGCATCCTCTCGCCACTTTTATGGAATCTGGTTGTCGACAATCTTATCAAAACACTCAACGATAAAGGTTACTTCACCGTAGGCTACGTGGATGACATAACCATAATAATAAACGGCACCCACGAAAATACCCTGTGCAACCTTATGCGCCAAGCCTTAAAAAAATAGTAGAGGTTTGGTGCAATAAGCACCAACTATCAGTAAAGCCTACAAAAACCGAATTGGTTCTTTTCACAAAGAAGAGGAAATTGCCATTATTACAGCTATCACGATCCTTTGGGACCACCCTAAGCCTATCAACTGAAACCAAATACCTGGGCATCTTCTTGGACAACAAAAGCCAGCATATCTCTATGGCAGTGCAAAAGACTGCTCGGCAGGAACTGGGGCATTAACCCCAAGATTACCTACTGGCTATTCACCACGGTCATACGGCCAACTATCACATACGGCTCACTAGTCTGGTATCCCAGGACAGACCTGAGCACAGCCCAAAAAGATCTCGAAAAACTGCAATGGTTTGCTTGTGTAGCAACCGCGAGCTGTACGAGAACCACGCCCACTGCCGCCCTACAGGCTATGCTTGGACTGCCGCCTCTGCATCTCATTGTCCGAGAGGAGGCGGCCCTGCCTGCTTTTAGGCTTAGCATAACAGGAACCCTGAGCAAAGACTCTAGAGTGAAGCACATACGAAAAAGGGAGGATGTGATCAAACGGCGACCAATGATGGCATCACCCTGCGACAGACTATACTGCTTCCAAAAGCACTACAACATAGTACTCACAGAGGAACAGTGTGACTATTCAGGCCCGAATGAGGTAAGAGTCTACACCGATGGATCAAAGACCAACTCCGGAACCGGAGCCGGCGTTTTCTCAACCGACCTTAGCATAAACATATCCAGCCCGCTGGGAATGTTCAACACCGTCTACCAGGCAGAGTGTGTGGGCATTATACAAGCGGCGTATGCCGTAGAAGCCAGGAAAGTCACGGATACTCATATACATATACTCTCCGACAGCGCGTCAGTTTTCCAATCCTTAGGGAGAAAACACAGTACTTGGAGACTAACACAAAAATGTCACAACCATCACGGGCCACTGCTCGCTAAACAAACACTTTCACACAATAGGCATAACAGACAGCCCCCTGTGCAGGGCTTGCATGGAAGCAGAGGAAACCGCTGCGCATGTGCTCTTCGAATGCACAGGCGTCACCCATTTCAGAACAAAAACCCTCGGGGCACCCAGAACCTACACAGAGATTTTAAACAGACCAGGAGATGTAATATATATAACTTCTGGAGGGTGGTGGGCTGGTTGGAATAACCACCAAACGGCTGCCATGGCCCACGCACAATGGTCCACTTAAAGGACTAAGTGCGGAAACCAAACCCTCTAACATAGAACATAGGACATCTTATTATCTAATTACCTACGTATAGTGACAAAATCAAATGTAATTATTGAATTAGGTAAGTTATAATTATAATTGAAACGTCTAGTTGATGTAACTGGTGACCGAAAAGCTGGCGGCTTTCTCGCGCAACGCATCAGCATTGCAATTCAGCGAAGAGATGCCGCCAGCATCCTCGGTACAATGCCCCGAGGGCCTTTTTAGGCTTAACTTAGTTTTAATTTAATTTAGTTAATGTTAATAATCATCTTGTAATTTGGTTATGTAAATACATATTATAAATTAGGTAAGTAGGTACACACGGCTACATATCAAGCTACGCATTTCCAGTTTATGCTGATTTCGCATTGTATATATGAATTCCGTACAATGAGAGTGGTCAGCTTATACTGGAAATGTATATCTTGATATGTAGCCGTGCATGTGTACCTACTGCCAAAATCGATGAGCGTGCCTACAGAGGTAATTATGGAACAAAATGATCTTATGCTACGGCTACATTGTCGCGATACAACGATACGACGTCTCGCTGTACAACAGAGAGCGCGCGAAGTCGAGTTCGCGTTATCGCGACAGTGTAGCCGTAGAGTTAAAATCACTTATTGTAGAGGTTTACTGTGTGCATGTGTATCGAGCAATAGACAATTACAGGCTTAGTTATATATATTAAAAATAAATTATTAAAAAAACAAAAAACCCGACTGCAAAAACACATAACTGAAAAGGGGAAAACAAGCATTATACTCTATAGAATTTTGGTATCGCAGGCGGGGCACAAAAGTTACACCATATTTCAGGCTATTGGTTTTTCCCCGCCTGCGATACCAAAATTCTATAGATGCTTGGTTTTTTGTTTTTTAAATAATTTGTTTTATTTCAAGCTTTTTAGTATTAATTATATATGTATACATATGGAATTGACTCATTACTAGCTTTGATTTGATATCAATATTGTTATAATTTATTTAAAAAAAATACCTCGTCCCCCTTTTTTTGTATTTGTCACTCCCACAATGAAGACGAATCTAAAGACACCTCTTATGTTAAAATCCATCAAGCCGTTTAGGCTACAGAGCGTGCCAAAGAATTAGACATACATACATACATACATACTCTCGAAAAACATTACCCTCCTTCTGGGGCAGTCGGGTAAAAATAGGCAGTCATGAGGACTGCCGACAGAAATGAAAACTTAAAACTTTGGAATAAGTCGAGTTTATACAATGGATTAGTGTATATTTGCGTATACATGTATACAGGCCGCTGCGCGTCGCCAGTTTGGCGTAGCAAGTGATATTAGCATGTCGGTGACGCGAAATCATAAGTTTTGCCCCTACCAAAAATCGCTCAACGCGGCTAAAGAAGTTTTCATCTCAAAAATCTTAATTAGGTATAGGTCCCTGTAGATGAAATAGGCGAATACTTAGTTACCTACTAAGATGTTTGTTTTTCTCTAAATTATTTTTAAACCTACGGTAGAACTGTTCCCGTACGAAGAGCGGTGTTAAACTACCAACCGTATTGTCTCTAACCACTTTTGTAGTCGTAAACAGTCTAAAATAATGCGTGAACATCTTTAATCTACGGATGCGGACGATTTAGCAATTCATAGTTCCAAATTGATTTGATAACGTTAGAAGGATGCTGCTTATCCTGTGCGAATACATGAGACAAATATGAGGGCAAGGAATCTACTGCCCGTAGGTAGGTACCTATCTCGTCTACGTAACTGCGTCTACGCTAGGCGTGCTGAGCACGAGCGGAGCAAGAATTCACGTAGCGTAGACGGACTTAGAAGCCTCACAGCAAAATTCACAGGTAGCACTTTGACTTTACTCAGCTAAGTAAAGTTAACTTTTCATACGCGCTTGCTTTTTTGTAGTGTAGTTGTAGGCCGTAGGTTCAAACACTGACAGGCGCTTGGTGTAAATTATTTCATCACCACTGCTCTCAAAACGGTGAAGGAAAACATCGTGAGGAAACACGAAAGCATGTCCTAGAACCAAAAATTCAAAAACATGTTACATCTACCAACCCGCACTGTCCCCGCGTGGTTGATTACGGCCTATTCCCTCTCACAGAGAGGAGGCCTGTGTCCCAGCAGTGGGAACATTATAGGCTGATTATGCTAAACATCATGTGTTAAAAAAGTGTAAGCCAAGGAAACGGTAGGAGTTATTGGAGAAACGCCTTAGCTTGCTGAGATGTAGAGAAAATAAATAAAAATATGAAATTAAAGACTTATTTTTTTTTTGGAATAGTATAAGCTTTTATTTGTGATACATAGGTGGTAACAAGATCCTCAGTACAATTATAATGCTCTATGCTCAGCCATACAAAGGCATAAAAAACAATTAAAAAGTTATTTCACAATAGAATTTGCCGTCTACAAGATAATTAATTTTGATTCGTTACATGATAAATGTTGCACATTGGCCAATGAGTAAATACTAGGTACTTATCTACCTACTCTTGTGACTAGAATGCAGCCATTTTGCGATTCATATACTTAAGTATATAAATCGCAAAATGCAAACCTAAGTAGGTTGCAATCTCTTCTAGGCCTGTGTCCCAGCAGTGGGAACATTATAGGATGATTATGCTAAACATTGTGTTAAAAAAGTGTAAGCCAAGAAACCGGTAGAAAGAATTTGACCCCAGTCATACAATTTGAATTTGAGCAATGGTGGCCCAGTAATGGCCCGAGTATGAGTTGTAGGTCGTGGGTTCGTACCCAGACAGGCGCTTTACTTTGTGTAAGTTATTTCATCACCACAGCTCTCAAATCGGTGAAGGAAAACATCCTGAGGAAACTGGCATGTCCTAGGACCAAAAATTCGAGGACATCTACAAACCCGCACTAGGCCCGCTTGACTCCCTCTCGAAGAGAGGAGGTCTGTGACCCAGCAGCGGGAACATTCTATAATGTTCCCACAGCTGGGTCACACTTTTTTAACACATGATGTTTAGCATAATCAGCCTGTGCTGATTATGCTAAACATCATGTGTTAAAAAGTGTAAGCCATGAAAACGGTAAAAGGAATTATTGGAGAAACGCTTGAGCTTGCTGAGCTTTAGAAAATAAATAAAAATATCACAACAGAATTTGCCGTCTACAAGATAATTTAACGGTAGGTAAGTAAATTATCAACTGGTGGTAGGTAAAACGGTTTATAAGAACAAAGTATCAGATTATACTCTAAAACTAATAAACTGAATCTCTGTTATCTCAACAATTAGGTACAAATTAGGATAATTTTAATTCTTTACTTGATAACAGATGCACATTGCCCAATGAGTAATTACCTACTCTTGTGACTAGAATGTAGCCATTTTGCGATTTATATACTTAGGTTGCAATTTCTTCTTAGTAAATTTGACCCCTGTCATACAGAATGTCCAACGTGTAGTTCAGTGGTCGACACCTCATTAATGTAATGATTACTAAAGCTTTAGAAAAAAAATTGTATTCATATTGATGTATAGAGTTACACATTTTCGTATTTAACACTACCATATTTTGAGATATACAAGAGATGAGATGCCTATTTAAATGTATCAACTCTTCCTTAGAGGTTAAATCTCATAAGCTCCGAGAGTAGAGTTATTATTTTATATTTTTCATCTTACATTTTAGAAAATAAGAACCTTCATTTTACCATGTAACAAATGTTTTAAAGACTTCATACGAGGATAAAACTACCGTCTCATTGATCAAAATGTCTTCTTATTGTAGCAGGAAACAATAGATGAGGTCAGAGCAAACAACATTTTCAACTGGCCTACATTCCCCCTGGGCATTGGCCAGCTCTCCAAAACGTTGTTTCGAAACGTGCAAATACCTATACTGAATAAATAAATAAAAAACGTTCTCGGAAAACAAGAAATAAAGTAGACATTGAACATTCTATTAAAAGAGGAATTAAAGAAACTCTCCAAGATTAGCACACATGTAATAATGTTAGCCTTCAAATACAAAACGCACCCGAGGATCAAACTCGAAGAAGCGTGCGAGATAAAAATGTGGCATCAGCATGTAAAAGAGCTCATACAAACACACTCGTTTCCCTCCCAAAACTTAATTTTCCTTGACTCGTTTAATCCACATCAAATATGTCTTATACTTTACTCGTGTTTTCATAAATAGGGGGATTTTTTACTTATCGTACCATACTTACACGAGAAATGTAGTTCGTAAAATAATATTTAATGTGAGCTCAGACTTTCTAATACCTATTATGTGAGTAGATATTCCACCAATGGAACAGGATTGTGCTACGTGACGTCATCTCAATTTCCAATTTTATTTACATACGAAACTCCTAACTTAATTCCGTTCAGACTGAAAATCGAGTGCGAATGGTAGCGATCTTTACAAGCTTCTCTCGGAATTTCAGTTTGTTGGAACCCTCCTAATCTTATAACGGTAAGTAAAGCTCCAAGTGTTTTTGATGTTACAGAGACGAAAACTGTATGAAAATAGAAAAGGAAATTATATTTGGGAAAATAAAGAAAGAGGCGGCGAAAATAAACGATGTTTGCGGACGGACTGGACTGCCTAAATAAATATAAAACATTTTATTTTATTTCCTATCTAGGCTCCTGAATATTTAATTAAATTGTATTTATTTCATTGTAAAGCTTTGTAAGCTTTGTAGAATATTTTTTGAACGGTTTCCTCACGATGTTTTCATTCTTGGTTACGATAACGAAGAATGAAAACATCGTGAGGAAACCGTTCAAAAAATATTCTAGAACCAGAAAGTTGAATCGAGAATCGAGTCGTGAAATCCACCAACCCGCACTGGACCCGCTTGGTGGAATTTTGGCCCTTTCATGGACAAGAGGCCTGTTGCCCAGCAGTGGGTAAGTTATAGGCTGATTATGATAAATGATAAATAATTTTATTTCTGAAGTAGGTACAAACACTTTTACACGTCAATCATATTTTTTTAAACTAGACGATGTCGGCGTGACTACTCTGGGAAGAAATGCCGAAACAAACTTAGAGGTCACAGTATACTTATGGTTACATAAAGCTTATGCTATGCGTGTAATATCTACCGTTAAACATTAACCCTCTATTCCACCGCTATCAAGTTCGACTTATAGGAAATAATAAGACAAAAATCATCACTTTTGACACACGGATTGGTTAATGCTATACCAAGGGGGGGGGGGGGGGGCACACTTGATTCTAACAAAAAATTGCAGGGGGGGGGGTGGCATTACATTTTGTAGGAGTAGCAAATAAACTGAAACAGTCTTCCATGTTTTTGAAGTCGCTAAATCTGTTCTAAAATTGTTCCGACAGTAACTTGAGTTCTTCAGCATATTGAGCATAAGCAGAGAGCGTGTTGAAATGGTAGCTATTACTAGACAGCATCTGTGACTCCCACAAGCGTAGTTTGATCTGAAACGCTTTCAAATGGCTGTACAAATCATTTACTAACTGTCCTTGTTTTTGAAGTTTCAAATTTAAATCATTCAAATAGCCTGTAAGATCGACCAGAAATGCTAAGTCACATATCCATTTTGGGTCACTTAATTCAGATAGTGGTTTATCTTTTATTTTCATAAAGTCTGCTATCTAATTTCTAAGCTCGTAAAACCGTTTCAACATTTTTCCTTTGCTCAGCCATCTGACTTCACAATAATATGTTACGTCGTTATATTCAGCTGATATTTCATCAAAAAACGCCTTGAACTGACGATGGTTAAGACCTCGGGATCGAATAAAGTTGATGGTTTTTACTACCACATTCATAACATTCTGGAGTCGAATGGACTTAGAACACAGGTTCTGTTGGTGGATAATGCAATGAAGGACTATCAAATCATCTTTTGCACATTTAATTCTGTTGCTTTTTCATTCAAAATTCCGATGAAACCTTTACGTAAGCCGACCATAGAAGGTGCACCATCAGTGCATACTCCAATTAATTTTGACCATGGCAAGCCAAACCTTGTGAATACCTTTTGAACTTCAATAAAAATATCCTCTCCTGTAGTGGTTCCTTTAAGCGGCTGTAAAGCAAGCAATTCCTCAGTAACAGTGAACTCCTTATCAACACCTCGAATAAACATAGCCAGTTGAGCTGTGTCAGACAAATCGGTGCTCTCGTCTAATGCTATGGAAAATGACAAACTATTTTTTTCAAATTCATTTTTCTTTTCGGGACACAAAATACTGCAAACTTCTAACATACACTCCTTGATAAATTCTCTTTCGGCAAATGGTTTTAATGCCTTTGCCAATTTTGAGCTAACTATAAAACTAGCTTTCAAAACATTATCAAGTTGTGTTCTTTGTTTATGAAACATTTGTTGCTGTTTTTCCAAATTTGCGGTAAGCTTCTGGATTTTGTGTGTTCTTAATTGTCCTGTCAGTGAGTGCAGCGTAGCATGTTTAGTTGAGTAATGCCTCTTTATATTGAATTCTTTCATTCCTGAAATGGATTCATTACACAGCAAACAAATAGGCTTACCATTGTGCAAGATAAAAAAGAATTCTTCAGTCCATTTTTCTTGAAACTGGCGACCCTCTGTATCTACTTTTCGTTTCTTTCCACCAGACATCATTTTTGTTTACTTTTCGTTCAATAAACTTAATAACAAACTATAGTTAGTAACCACTCAAGATGCACACAAAGTCACAAAGCATGTTGACGGCTCGAGCTGTTCGCTAGGATATCGCTTGTCCAAGTTATCACCTCGGTAGCTCAAATAGAACTGAACGAACGTTCGGGCCATCCACCCACTTATATAGGCAAAATGAAGGAATAATCTGGAATAAACTAGTTTAGAATAATTGAGAAGCAATAAATCTTTTGATGTGACGCCCGTGAGGCGGCAAACCTCAAAGAATTTGATCGAGCAAGCCGAGTGGCGGCGATTCCAAAGAGTGTGGTGTGGCGGCAAACATCAACTTATACTCCCGTGAGTATAAGTACCTAATGTAATATTTTTTTAAATTGGGTTTTTTCAAAATGTCTCGCGGGCCGGATAATATCTTACAGCGGGCCGGTTGTTGCCCATATATGCCCCAGACCATGGGATAAACGAGAAAAAAATACGGCGCTCGACAGAGTCTACAACATAACGCTCGATCCGAGTTAAGTGCAGTTTGTTGGAGGCGGTCAAGGAGTGAATACGTTTAGAAACTGTCGCGCGTTCAGTATTGTTGTGTCGTGTATCTACAGTGTGTGAATAGCTAGTGTGATTATTTGATCGTAAATTATAATTTGATTTAAACTGCAAACGGTTTTTCTATTGTGCAATAACCAACACTTCCCATTGTACGCCCACAGTGGTTAAAATATGGCTCTAACGTGAGAGACGTACCTTTTCCGTCATATACTTATGCCAAATTACAGCTTTCAAGTACTACGTATGGGTGTCTGAGCTAAGCCGGGGACAGACAGGCAGACAGACGGAAATGGCGAGACTATAAGGGTTCCTTGTTGACTACGGAACCCTAAAAAGGTGTTGTATAATTTAAACAAGACATGAAGGCACATGATAAAACCCAACACAATATTGCTAACTGCTACAAGTACCTATGTAATGAGTCACACTCATTCATTTGACAAGAGAAGGATGTTGAATCATCGATTTCTTGATAATAAATATCTTAATCTCAGACAGAGATTAGCAATGGCCAAAAGCTTTGGCCAATAGACAACTGTTTTATTTTTTCTGCAATGAATCACGTTTTAATAATAATACTAGCTGCGGCCCGCGGTATTACTCACATAAGTCTCGATCATGTGAGAATATCGAGATAAAAAGTATTCTATGTCCTAATCCAGGTTATGGTCTAGCCATGTGCCCAATTTCATCCAAATTCATTCAGCCGTTTTAGCTTGAAAGTGTAACAAACAAACAATAATTAAATTCAATTTCGCATTTATAATATTAGTAAGGATACCACGAAGGATACGTATTATTATATGTATATTATAATAAGTATTTGTAATAATCGGTAGGTTATCATTTTCAATGGATGTTAACCAATATTTTAATCACTCTCTTTAGTTTGAACATTACCAAATCGCCGTAGGTAAGCAAGCCGTGGGCAATGTTTTACAACTGGGCACTACGCAATTATCGAAAATCCATTGTTGGTAGCTCAATCAAATAGGTTCGCAAATAGCTCACCATTCATACATTTTATTGAAGTTGCAGGTACACAAAAGTACCTAGGAATATCAAGTTACTCGTCGTGCATGTACGGCATAGTATATCCTGGCGGGGGATACATGAGCTACCACAACGTGAGTTTCTATATACCTACCTACCGCATGCGGGCACGGTAAAGCTTCCACAAAATAAATTCTCTAAAACAAGTGAAGATAAAAAAGCTTTTAAAAATCGAACGGATCGGAAAAATGATCGTTTCGATGCCGATATCAGACGTCTCACTCGAGTGAAGGTCCATTTTTGTATCATTCCACGTCTACGCGACACCGACAAAATTATATAGGAATTGACGTTCATCTACTCCTTTAATTTAATTTTTCGATCATTTGGTAGACGAGTGAAAGGTGCTGAATACCGAAATCCAACATCGTTGGTTTGGTTCACTTATAAATTCATTTTGCCGTGTCCAGACGTTTCACTCAGAGTGAAAGATGCCGAATGAAAGGGAAAAATTACCGAAAAGTGAATTGTTTGAAATTGGCTTTAGGTGTACCTACGTCATATCAATTCCTTGTTAGATACGTATGTGCCTTTGCTTCCTATCTTAAAATAAATCAAGTTCTATCCTATCTCTTATCAGTCTGATTGACGAGAGAGATTGAGGTTTAAGTACAATCATGCAGTCTACATGGCAATGAATCTTTTTTAAATCAGTCTGTTGAACAGTCATTTTCTTTGTCAAGCATTCACCCTAATACATGACACACATTAGTCTTAAAGGGGTAGAGCTACTTTGGTTCTCATTCACTTTTATAAATTATAAATCTACCATCAAATCATAGGTGCTTATCATTGCAATTTAACCATTTTTTACCTGAAAATGCATCCCAGTTTTTTATACTCTAAACAAACTGACCCCCTTTATCAAAGTTGGTCGGTAATGAGGACTTCATCGATCCCTGGAAAGGTTCAAGACGAACGGCTGGTTAGAAACATGAAGTATGTGTGTCAATAGTAGATTGTTTCCGGTCCAAATAGACAGAAAACATCGTAAATTATTCTAGTAAATTATTCTGCCTATCTGACCTCCACAACCCAGTTACTGGGTAATATGGTACCCCTTGGTAAGACTGGTAGTAGGACTTTTGGGCTTCTGACGACCCGTAACGACTGTCAAAAATCCACAAAAGCCGGGACCAACGACTTAACGTGCTTTCCGAGCCACGGTGTGTAAAGATAGTCACCCATCGAAGCACTGGCGATTTAATTTATCCCACGGTGGTAAAGTTTGTTCGCGTTGCCTAGAACACAGTTTGGTATGTTCCTAAATAGATATAGGAAGATTCACTATGTACACAAGTCTCCGAGAACGCTCACAAGTTGTGCAATTACCTACTTTACAAGACGCGCCAACTTCCAACACATACACGAACGTGCACATGAACGCAAGTCGATGGTTCCTACTAATTTTGATGACCAATTTAATTTAACTATCGACAATATTTCCAATATTTTTATGTGTTGTCCCACTGTTGGGCGAAGGTTTCCCCATAGCTTTATACTTTTCTCTGTGTGTTGCTTTCTCCGGCCAATCCCTCATAAACGCAGCAATTTCAGTACCTCATTACCAAATCTCAATATCGAATTTATCTCAAACAGTCCTCCGGAAATAGACTCTTGGGCAGAAGAAACTGCAGTAAAATATATTCATGACATCCATAATATATTCGCTCATAGAAGATAGAACAATCGTAAAACTGAGATGGATGTGAAGGCGGACACTTAATTTTATTGTGCGGGACAAGAATTCACGATGACATTTGACGTAGAACGAGCTGTCCCGCTGCTCAATGAATGCCAATCACGAAAGCTGACATAAAATTCTGCGAAATAACATCATTATAGATTATTTTGTATTTATTTGCCTTATAACATGTTTCAAAGAAAATAATGTACAAATCACTTGAAAGCTAAATAAGGGATGAAATATCAATGTAAGCTTGAAAGGAAAGCCGCGGAGTCGATCAATCATGCGGACACTTTAGCACGAGATATCAATGACTTGGGTTCGGCCTGTGTGTATAGCCCCACAGCCCCCAGCTACTGTTTGCTTCATTGAATTACATTGCGGACCCCTGCTACTAACCCAATATTGCGTAGCTGCCAAGATCACTTTACTAAGTAATTTGTTTCGTTAAGATTTTGGTACGTTTAGTAATATTGATGATAAAAGGGATATAATAATTAGTTTAGTTACGAGTACGTTTACTGAGTTAACCACGGCGGTTGAGCGGTGTTTGCTTCAGATACTATCTAATTGGATGAGTAACCATTTACAACCTTCTATCTTTACTTCGCTCACCGACACGTTCTGAAGTTTCAATTTACAAAAAACTGTATAATCTATCATCAGACATAAAATTATAATGACTGATAACAATTACATCTTCATTATCAAATGGAAAATGTATTTACTTAGACCTTTCTGGTGAGAGTGATTAGGTACATAGATGAGTGTTATTTCTATAATTGTTATTTAGTTTGATAACGTTAATCAGTTAAAATGATTAATTGGTTCGTGAGTGGAGCTATAATGATTTCTAAAATGGCTACTCTGTTGGCACGTTTATTTTACGTGTTCGGCATGGGCAAATGCTTGTATATTTTCTTTTGTTTTCGTAGTATCGATTGTGTCATAATCGTACTGTAAATAACAACAACAAGATCAAACAAATAACAACAACAACAAACAAACAATAACACGAAACACATGCAAACAACATTGAATTAACAATTTTGATTGTTAATTATTATTAATGACTGTATAAATCGTGTTTACAAACCATTAGATAATATTTGTAAAACTGTTTCGACATTATGGGCCTAGTAACTATTTACATAAATCACCTGATACCCTAATTGCATGTTGCAACTTTATATAAAACTGGTCTTAAATAACTATTAGGTATTATTATTTTAACAAAATAACATAACATTTTTTTTTATGGCATCTCGTAGTTGACCATGAGAGCTCGTGATTATTTAACCGGACTATCCTGTGGCTGCCTTAAGCGGACTCAGAAGCTCCAGCCAGGGGCCAATTTCTTATATTACTAAGCCACTGCACGCTAATGTGGGGTAGGAACCTCGGCTTAGGGCGTCCCTGGGGGAGGACGGCAAGGTGGGACAGGCTGGATCAGAACTGGATAATAATTATTATAAGGGGAATTTAATGCTACAGGCTCAGCTACGACGCGGGCAGGCACTTCGTCGAGCAAGGTACGGGGGGGACGGTTATGTCGGGGTCTTCGCGAGGGACATCGGCGGTGAGGTCAGAACTGATTGTACTCGTCGCCCTACTGTTTTCCTGGAGGAGGGTAATGGGGTCATCGGGGTCGGTAAGAACATGCCTTGGAAGGCGAACTGAGCTAATAGTAGAGGTTCTATAACTGGCGGCCTTCACAACCAAAGGGTTGCGGTGAATGACGGCTGAGTCAAAGAACCGCTTGGTAACGCGTTTCATATACTGCTGGAAATAACATAACGAAGAAAGGTCAAGTCTTCAGTAAACTTTCAGCGTCTAGAGTTGCGGTATCGCCGTACATTTAAAACTGTTAACAAAGCCCACTAATAATTCATCAACAACTCTAAGAACTTTATCCACAACTATTATCGGTTTGAATGCTGAAAATAACTTCTTAATGTCCTGATCCCAACCCTTTTAACAAGAAACTTAATTTCATTCCAGTATTTTTTTTTTCTATTTCCATTAATCAACAAAGTCAACCTTTTGTTAAGGTCGGGTGCACACGAATGAAAGATTGATGAATGAACTTAATGTGGAGAGTTTTAAAGTCTGAGTCGACCGCGCTGCCTTTGTTTTAGACTAAGTCAGTCTCGACGTTAAGATAGACTTAAACTTATAAGGCCTCGTTACTAAGCTGAGCGAAGTAAGTACCTAGGAGTACGTAGAATGTACATGCGTCTCAGGCTTGGTAATTTAAAGTTATATTACTGGCAACAAAATACATGAGTCGCTGAAATAGAAAGATATAGAGCAAAGATAAGAACTACCCACCTTCAAGAAAGTAAGCCTCAGTATACAGTACTACCTACTTATTATATTATGTACAATGTACATAACAGAAACAGAAAGGGTAATATCATGTAATCCAATTGTCTCACTGGAGCCAAAATATCATCCAAGGTACATACTATTTTTAGTACATTTGGCTGTCCTCTATTTAGATTTTCCTTGCTCAGATATTCATACCTAAATGAAAATGAAACAAAAGGCACGACTGATACTAATAATCGTTAAACCAAAACTACACTAGGTAACTGGAAACGGTGCATAATCATCATAAAAACAAATCCAGATTTCAGACTGTTACTGAGAAATTCCAGATGGAAAATCCAATAACACTGCCTGATCCGAGAATCGAACCCAGGACCTCGTGCTCAACAGTAGCACTTGCGACCACTAGGACTAAACCAACGAAGCAGTTTTTCATGACAAAAATGAAATTAAATGTGGCTGTTATTTTAGTATATTGTTGTGACTTGCCCATGCGAAGGAAGTCGCGGGCAGAAGCTAGGACGTGATAAAGTTACCCGACACGCCATTAATTGCAATATTCCACCGAATTACTCGTAAGCCAATGCTGAATTGAGGAAATTATAGGCAATCTATTATTATGACGTAGGTAGCACCTCTTGGGTCAGTAAGCCTCATGACACGAGCAAATTGTGACGCGGTCGAATCACCGGCAGCGGCCGGCCATTCGGTATTTAATTACATTGATCTATTGATCGCTGGACACTAAAATATGACGCTCTAGATAGCCCCAAAAACTAGTTCACACAAATTAAAATATCGTTGTAGTTTACTAGGGTATTTTGAGTTTCAATTTAAAGTTAAATTTTACAAAGTTTCATAGTTATACTCAATAAAAATCAAAGAATAAGTAAGCTTAAAGCGGAACCCAATCGGTTGTAGAAGAATTAATAAAAAGGTAGGAAACTAAACTTTAGTGCTAGCAGCGAGTAGAAGCAAAAGTTTACATTACTATATTAATAATTTCTGATCTTTAGTAACTTGAATGTTATAGTTACAATGAATTTCACGACATTTGGAACACTTCGCAGCGCTTACGTTCACTGTGCACTGGGGGCATTAAGTGCCGGGAAACGTAAAAAGTTTAACAGACCATGAAATAATCTATGAAACTAGTTGTATTTCCGTTAAAAGTTTTTCGTGCATTAGAATTTATTCTCATGGTTTAAAAAATAAATTCTAAACTAAACGATCTACGGCGTAGTTCGTGCTACGCGTAGCTACGGCCACGGAAAACAAAATATTTTTTTTATTGAGAATTTCGTTTCTCCATTTCTATAAAATAGCATTAGTGGTAATAGGAATATAGTAATCCAGTTGCTAATAACATCATACTACAATCACAGTGATTGCAGAATAGCTAGATTGGAAAGATGCCAACGTGATCGCTTTAGGAATATTGTTAGCGCTTTGTTGATTACGGGTACTAAGTCGCCAATTCTTGCGGGATAATCCTCAACAATATTATGATAAAGCTAAATGTGAAAAAAACCTACTTTTATAGAAGCTGTAAAATTGTTATCATAACAATAGTACCTAGCCAGGCTATTCTAGGGAGCCAAATTTCGAACTTTATCCAATAAAACCGATTCCAATAACTGCCCAAATTACGATAGGCTACCTTGTTTTTCTCTCAGAGTTCCCAAACTTATTACAGAGTCTAATTTTACGTTTGATTGTAAACAGATCTCTTTTACTGAACAAAAGTTACCATTGTTGGAACAAAACTAAAAAACTGGTCAGCTAAATGGTGTTTGTCTAACCGGCAGATTTGGTTTTGACCAAAATGGAGATATGTTTGCACCAATTGGCACTGACTGAGACAGATTGGTAGTTTCCTGCCAGCGAGTGATACAAATGTCGTTGTAATGGCTCCTAGAGACAAGGGTTAATTTATTTGAAGACGACGACTTGCGAGTGTGACTTCCTTTCGCAGAGTAATGCTGATTCCTCGTAGGAATTAACTCTGTAGAAATTCTAATTCTCTACGTACGACAATTAATATTAATTACTTATTTATATAAAGTGAGAAGCTCTGATATATATAGCTATACACTACGTAGGTACATATACAAATTCTAAATGTTGATTGTAATTAGTAATTCATCAGTTTTGTGATTCTACGAATGACTAGATTTCGTTATTAAATTACCTATATTACAACTCTAACAAATTCATTATAATGATCAATTTGTAATTTACCGGCAATCAAGCCTAATTTTAAAATACTCACTAATAGTTAATTAGAACAATTTAGTACCACATGAAATCATTATGGTTTAATTCTGTAATTAGTGGTGTGCTCAATTTACATATCATTATGAAATGTTCGTTGGGGTAAATAGGAAACTTGAAAAATAATTAAAAGTAATTAATTATTGGGATGTGGGTTTTCGATCTACTTGTCGAGTAACAAAATTGGACTTATCACCATGTAATAAAACTGGTTTTATATGCAGAACAATACATTATTTTTTTCGAAAATGACAATTGCAAACACTGCAGCACAGGCAACAGCATAACTCAATTTCGGTCATTTTAACAATTGTTATATTTTTATTACAAAAACAAAGACTAAATTGAGTTTTGTCCTTTGTTTATCAAGCGATAATATTATATTTTCGAGAAATAAAACGAAATAAATAGAAACTCATTCATAATTCTTTTGTGCCAACATGTTCAATGTTAACATGGGACAAGCGAGGGCTATTTCCATCATTTTTACTGAATTACGTTTGTGTTCCATTTTCCTTTAGATGTCCTCCAGATGTAGTTGTTTTTGTTACCGCAAAAACTTTCGTTTTATATGGAATTCAAGGAGGGAAAGCATTTATTGGGCCCAACGATCCTTATTACGTTATAAATCAAAGTTAGATACGTACTCATGACGTTTGGCCTTCGCAGTGGAATAATGCGAATATTATTGCTAGAGATATTTCCTGATCGCAAGTTAGTTTTACTTCTTTCTTAAATACTGACTCATAATTATGTCTTAATAACCAAAACTGAACTTATTAAACATGTCTATATTTCCAGATCATAAATAACTTTTACTATTGTTTTTACTACTCATAATTATAAACATACATAAACTCACGCCTTCTTCCCTTGGGGGTAGGCAGAAACTATATAACTCCACCTACTACGATCGTTACATACACTTTTTAGGGTTCCGTAGAAACAAGGTTTAAAGTTTAGCCATGTCCATGTGTCTGTATGTCTGTCCCCGCTGTAGTTCAGAGACGCTTAGTACTAGAAAGCTGAAATTTAGCATATGTATACATATTAATCACGCCGACAAAGTGCTAAATATGTATACCTATGCCAAATTTTACCTTTTTACCGTAATGTGGGGATGATATTGGATATGTAAAAGAAATCATGGCAGTCGTATACAAGGTGTTGTTTTGGACCTGCAAAACATTTTAGGAGGTAATTATGTTAGTGATACTCGACCCGAATAAACAAAAAAAAATATTAAAAAAAAAAATAAAAAGAAAAGATAAAATTTTAAAATCTAAAATAAAAAGTATTATTGATTATTGACTTGGTATCGTATTGTTATACGATTATTTACGAGTTTCATAACAACCTCCTGAAATGTTTTGCAGGTTCAAAACAACACCTTGTATATAACGAAATTAAAAGGAAAACTATCACAGCTTAGTAGGCTTTACAAGTTAACGAGTAATAGTCGCCCAACTTAAATTTGCAGTTGGAGAATTGACCGTGACATATATCGATGTATGGGAGAACATGTTTTTCAACTACAATGTTATGTTTATTTTTAGGATAAATTCATACCAACTTCCCAAATATGTCTTGATTTTGTCTGCCTCGTTGATCTAGTTGTTGAAAGCTTTACTGCTGAGCATGAGTTCCTGGGTTCGATTCCAAGGTCGAGCAAAGAGTTATTGGGTTTACTATCTAGAATTTCTCAGTAGCAGCCTGGAGTTTGGATTTGTGCCCGGTTAATGGCGATAGGCTCGCTCTTTATGACACGGGACTTAAACATAACTGGCGAAATCTGGGTGTACTATATGTACACCTCTGCCTAACCCTTCGGAGAACAAAGCATGACGTTGTGTTATGTCTTGATTATTTAAAAAATAAAATTAAGTTACTAGTTCCATATTATGTAAGGGACACGTGTACATTTTGAAATAGATAACCTGAAATCTAATTTGTAACATGCCTTTTTGGCGTTTGGGTATCAAGTAAGCTAGTTAGCCGTTTGTTAAAAGGTTGAGCAATTGGAAATGTGTCCTTAATGGCACGCTATCTCTCTACCTTTTCCGAACCTAACACAATCAGTCACTACAGTTTGGAACCCTTTTCTCATTAGACATACAGAAGTGACGGGAAAACATGAAGTAGGGATGCTCATTCATAAAAATATCGATATGATATATCGAACTGTTATATCGATACCTACAATACGATATATCGATCGATACGAATATATATACGATATTACGGGTCGTCAGAAGCCCGAAAGTCTGACAACCAGTCTTACCAAGGGGTATCGTGTTACCCAGTAACTGGGTTGTGGAGGTCAGATAGGCAGTCGCTCCATGTAAAATACTGGTATTCAGCTGCATCCGGCTAGACTGGACGCCGACCCCAACGTAGTTGGGAAAAGGCTAGGCTGATGATGATGATGATCATGACGATATATCGATCAAAAACATCTATTTTTTCTGGGTATCAAATGTTTTTTTTTATTTAATTACCGTGTAATTATAATAAGAAGAATTAAATCTTTATTATACCGTAATATAGAGTTTTTCTTGACACAGAACACGCCACACTTTACACATCACACAGCATACATTTTTTTCGATTATATTTTTTTTAATGAGGTACTGTCGCCAGCATATCAAGTTACCACAAAGTGTCTTTTCTCATTCTATTTTGAACTTAACCATCAACATTTTAAGGTTAAAAATCATTTGTAGAAATTTGACAGTTTTAGCTTTGGGAACACCCAATTCAGCTAACTTACAAAATTATAAAATATTTGTATCTTAACTATGTATCTAAATCTAAGATCATACAATATTAATGGTTATTGTCGATAGAGTAGTAAAGAGCGCGAGTTACAAAATACAGAAAAATCAAATAATACGAACTCTGAAAGTCCATAGATTAAATAAAATATAAGTGCTGCCTTCATGCGGAGTAACTCGTACATTAGTGAATACGTTTCGTTTCTTGTTGTAAATGTGGTGTTACACTTTTAACTTAACTTTAGAAACTTAATGTCTATGTGATTGAATGGTTTTTCTACTAGTCAATTTAGTTCCTCAATTTTTCCGCGCGTTTTCTTTCTTGTAATAAAAACTCTATTCGATATTTATAGATAGAATAGATAGAATACTCTTTATTATGTACACCATAAAAATTACAGCTATATATGTAGAAATTTTACATAGGGTGACACAATGGGCGGTCTTATCGCTAAAAGCGATCTTTTAAAGACAACCTTATTTATATGTCGGATAGATTCGATATAGGTATCAAGCACATGTATTATATATTTTTTAAATATCTATATATAGCGAGCATTCCTAACATGAAGTTATTTCAGAAGTAATATAATAATATTGATTTAGGTAGGACAAAAATATTTCATTAAGATGGAATTGTATTGAGCAATATGGAGCCTCCATCGGCTAGCAAATTGCGAATATAACTAGGTTTAGTGAAGACATATGAACATATCTACAAGATCTTTCAATCCATCTTCCTGTGTTATAAAATAATAATAACCTCATCATTCTTCGTAACTTTCATTCACAAATTTCTTGTCTGAAACGTTCAGCTGCCGAATTATTGAAAAGGGTTAGGTACTTCAAATGCTTGTAAATAGAGCCAGACAAAGACTTTGTTGACTATATAACTAACCTTGATAATAATTTAGGTAGTGTTCAAAGCCTTTCAAATAGTGTCCAAACATTAAGGCATTAATCGATTTTGAATTTAGCTAAGCGAAAATTTATTTCAGGAGAAGAATTTAAGTTTCCATTTGTTTAAGTAGATGCTAAGTCCTTAAAAGTAGGTGAAAATCTACAACATTTCAAGACTTGTCGCGGGAAGGTACTAAAAGGTCACCGAGGCCCCTAGCAACACAGGCAACAGGAAGGAATACGGGTGGGTTTTAGTCAGTAAGAGTCTGACACACCCTCCCGCTCCGCCCAGAGCGGGAGAAGTTATTTGATGATTTCCCATAAAAAAACGACTGACGAAGGAAATGTATTTAATTAGTGACACGATAATTTTCAATATTTATTCCTGACTGAAATAAACACATTCAGATATTATAAAAATACTGAAAGCAGTTTTTCAGCTTTACGCTATCAAAAGTTGTTCGCATTAAAAGGGTAGTAGAATTGTCACGAACGTAACTTTCTGCCTAACCCTTTGGGGGAAAATAGCCGTAATGTTATGTTATGAACTAAATATGTAGGTAGTAGTGTAGACTACGGGCCTTTTTTTTTTGGATGGGAAATCATCAAATAACTTCTTCCGCTCCGGGTGGACCGCGAGGGTGTGTCAGACTCTTACTGACTAAAACCCACCTGTATTCCTTCCGTTGCCTGTGTTGCGGGGGCCTCGGTGACCCCTTAGTACCTTCCCGCGACAGACTATGGGCCTTGGTATTGAATTTCGTAGTCCTTGTTAACTTATCACACACAGGTTGTATAATTATTTGTACGTAATCATTCTAAACAACACAACTTGTAGCGACGTCTGTTTGTAGATACATACAACAATGAACTATCATTGATGCTGTTAGCGATAATCATGAAAATTAACACACGGATTAGTCCCTTGACATCACAATACTGACCTATTTTGACTGTACCTTTTGTTTCAATAAAACATCATTAGAAATGACGACAACACCATAATAACGATTATTCTAATACATATACTAACTTTGAGTGAGTAAATAAAATAATATGAAAATGAAAGTAACTCAGGGCCCGGGTCGACCGACGGCGCATTGTGTTCTACGCGCGCCTCAAAGAGGTGTCAGCACAACTGTAGGGGTTCGCTAGGGCCGATGCCTGCCGGGGTCGCAGTAAAGTCCGAAAGGGATACCGTGGCCTCTGGCCACACACAGGCAACGGAAGGAACAACGGTGGGTTTTAGTCAGTAAGAGTCTGACACACCCTCCCGCTCCGCCCAGAGCGGGAGAAGTTAGTTGATAAAACGCCACCCAAAAAAAATTGGGACAATCAAGTTTGCAAAAAAAATGTAGAGTTAAGCGACGCGACACAAAGACACCGCGTGTAGCGCTACAAGCGGTGCCTTTGTGTCGCGACGCGTCGCGCGACAAGTCGCGCCAGTATGTAGAAGCCTTTATTGAAGGTTAGTAGAGTAATTTTAAGTAATTGAAGATAGTATAAGGGATCTTACGAACTTCTAAATGCTTTAAATCAAAAGTTCTATAAACAGAGTTCTTATTTATCCTTGAGAATAATTTCTCTTTATCGGTTTATTTTCCGAATTACTTTAAGACCGAATGATTTTATAAGGCTTTAGCAATTTATAAATCTGTAGTTTATGTCAGCTAAATTAGCTAACTTACGTCAAAATTAACAAAAACTAGCGACAACATAAATAATTAATCAAGTAGGTACTTAAGCTCGACACTAATTATTTTTGTAAAACAATTTTATTTTGTACCAAGAACGATTTGTGAGCTAATTGGATAGGTAGGCATTTTAATCTGCAGAGACACCCACGACTACTTTATTATAAACTAACTGCGCCCCGCAGTTTCACCCGTAAAATCTTAATACCATGGGAATATCGGGATCAAAAGTACCCTATGTCCTAATCCAGGACATGGTCTACGCATGTGCCAAATTTCACCCGAATCCATTCAGTCGTTTTAGCGTGAAAGCGTAACAAACAAATCAACAAACAAACTCACTTTCGCTTTTATAACATCAGTTAGGATGATAGCAAAAAATGTCCACCCAAAAAATTCTAGAATAATCGTATTATATTTTGTTTTTGGTCTCTGGTACCTGTTTTTCTTTACTTAGAAGCCTTGTTGTTTCTGCAAAAACTGCCTAGGCAAGTACTTAACTCATTTTCAATTTAATAAACTTCGGTTGGTAGTATAATAATCGTTGTCATATAATACGAGTAGCACAATAGCAATCCAACGTAAGTGCTCGTTTTAATGAACGTAAAAGAAAATAATGCTTTTCTAAATAAGCAAGAGGAAATATTTGTTGAAGGCGCTTTTCCTACTGCATTACATTATTAAAAAATAACATAACATCACGCCTGTCCTCCTCGAATCCTCGAATGGTTAGGCAGAGGTGTACCAGTTCTAGGTACATCCACATTTCACCAGTTATGTTTAAGTCCCATGTAATGGGGAGCGAGCCAATTACCATCAACCGGACACAAATCCAGACTCCGGGCTGCTATTGCTGTTGGAAAAACCCAATAACACTTTGCCCGACCTGGGAATCGAACCCAGGACCTCATGCTCAGCAGTACGCCTTCGACCATTACACCAACGAGGCAGTCTATTACAAAATTAGAAAATAAAAACGAAATAGAGTAATTGATATTTAGAGGTGGCCCCATTTCATTTCAGATCTTCATAAATTGGAAGTAGCTATCATACTAAAGTCTTTTTATTATGAAGTAATATCAATCTACCTTTGATACCGCTTCTTTATTTTTCACGTGCTTAAATATTGCAATCACTTTTATAGTCTTTCAGGCGTTTGGCTACCTTTTACGCCAGGCCGTATTCCTTCTACATAATGAAAAAATATTTTTAGATTTTACTTTACAGGCATAAACTCGTAGGTAGAGATACATACATAATACTCGTAACACGCCTATATTCCCTATATTTCCCGCAGGGTTAGGCAGAGGAGTAGCTCACCGTCCGGTAAGGACCAGGCCCGGGTCGACGGCGCGTTGTATTCCACGCGCGCCTCAAAGAGATTTCGTCAGCATAAGTGTAGGGGTCCACTAGGGCCGATGCCTGCCGGGGTCGCGGGAAAGTTCGAAAGGGTTACCGAGGCCCCTAGCAACACAGGCAACGGAAGGAACACGGGTGGGTTTTAGTCGGTAAGAGTCTGAGTCTGAGAAGTTATTTGTTAATTTCCCACCCAAAAAATAAGGTTTAGGCAGAGGTGTACCTTAGCATGTATACCCAACATTTCGCCAGTTATGTTTAAGTCCCGACTCCGGGCTGCTATTGAGAAATTCCTGATGGAATAACCTAATAACACTTTGCTCGACCTGGGCATTAAACCCAGCGCCTCATGCTCAGTAGTAGCGCTTGCGACCAACAGGCATATAATTTGGTCTTCATTTCAATATAGGCACGTATGTATGTTTATGTAGGATGTGCTCAACATAATTCAGTTCCGAGTCGACGTAGCGTCGTAATTGATATCTTATTCAAAAGCACTTTAAGATAATCAAATTTAACTCAAACCGTAGCTCGATTAACACCTAATCAACAACATTGGATGATTAGAGATACATCGTACATTATAATTACTTGTAACTTAAGTTCTAGCCACACCTAATATTGATCGTAGAGCCACACTAAGACGAATCCCGCGCGGGATGCGGGTCGCGACTATGTGTGTCGATTGTTTTTGTTTTTAATTTTAGGAAATCACGCGACTACATAACACCTCCATAGATACAAGTTAATTGGCACAACGTGACCGAATTTCGTCCGGCATCCCGCGCGGAATTCTCCTCAGTGTGGCCAGAGCTTTAAACTGGTTTGTATATTGATATGTTACGAAGCCTTTCTAAGTTTCAATATTATGTACACGATATTTATCTTTAACAAGTACTTAGATACTAAACAATTTTCTGGCACATTGTTTTGGTTCTATTGACCTTTCAGGTAGTACCTGTATCTTAAATAAGTTCAGTATCTAAAGGATACTGTTTCCCTACACCCACTCCACAGCCTAACTTACCAACCTGACATTTAACCCTGTGTGTACTCGAAAGAAAACAGAAAATGCTTAAAATAATAAATATCGATATTGTGAGGTTGCGGATAAAAAAGTCTTTGCTCTGCTCCATTACACGTGAATATTTTACCTGCATGAACTTTGGTAAACGTGGTAAAGGAATATTAAACTTGATGAAGATAATTTAAGGGTATTCTCGTATGAAAAAAAATGACGAAAACGAATTTCATAAATCTAGTTAAAATCGTTTTTAGGGTTCCGTGGTCAACAAGGAACCCTAATAGTTTCGCCATGTCCGTATGTCTGTCTGTGTGTATGTCTGTGGCTTAGTTCAGATAATCTAAGTACTAGAAAGCTGTAATTTGGCATGGGTATACATATTAATCATAGGACAAAGTGGTAAAATAAAATATTGTTTTTTTTAATGGTTGTTTTTGGATACGTGGCAGTAGTCTATATAACGAAATTAAAAGAAAAACTATCACAGCTAATTAGGCTTTACAAGTTAACGAGTAAAAGTTGACCAACTTACATTTGCAGTTAGAGAACTGAGCGTGACGTATATCGATCGATCGAGAACATGTTTTTCAACTACAATGTTAAGTTTTTTTTGGGATAAATTCATCCTAACTACGGAACCCTTCATTTTGCGTGGTCCTCACGCTTGGCCGGTTTTTTGGAAAACTATTACTTAGATACTTATTCATAACTAGCTGTGCCCTGCGGTTTCACCCACATATGTCTCGATCCCATGGGAATATTGGAATAAAAAGTACCTTATGTCCTAATTCCGGTCATGGTCTACTGATGTGCTAAATTTAATCCAAATCCATTCAGCCGTTTTAGCGTGAAACAACCAAACTCACTTTCGCATTTCACATGCGAAATTGAGTTTGTTTGTTTGTTACGCTTTTACGCCAAAACGGCGGTTTGATAAACGCGTTTGGTAAACGCGGTTTGATGTCTATCAAACCGTAATTTTCAGAACGTTATTATTATATTATAATAATAGATACTCACCCATTCCCCAGAAGACAGTAGCAAAGAACGCCACAAGGATGCGGCTTCCGCTGGAAGGTACGACCTCCATACCACCTGATATCCGGTACCCGACGCACATACACTACACTCCTTCTTAGTTCACAGCTCAACACAGTACAACGTAGTCACTCCTTTAGCTCACAATATTACGGGTGTTAGTTCGCCACACAATTTCACACATTTTATGTCAATCCCACTTTCCACTGAACCTGAAAAAGGAGCTTATTTTCGTAACACGCTCAAAATGCGCTCACGGTTAACGTATTACGAGGATTTCAATGTTATATTAGAAGCCTGATTTGCGTTCAAATAAAAACAGAGATCCCCAGACAGATTAACGATTTGGTGAACTTTTACGAATTCTTTTCCGATGATTGCTTTTAATTCAAAGACTTGAATTGTATTATTACTTGGAAACGAATGTTTTATCTATAGAAATAATTTAGCTTTTATAGATATTATTATAATCTATAAACCGAATAGAATACCCTTATTCATATTATTCAGAGAAATTATGTCTCTAATTTCATTAAATCTGCAAACACAAATGCCTTAATTTACGCACCATTCCAAAAAGCTTATTAGATTTTATCCAAATACATTCCCATCGAGCGAGACAGCGTGTTTTATGTACGACTCAAACATTGCCAGGGAACAACTTGTGTCCGCAATTCAAGTTTTTCTCCTGAAACTTCTAACAAGTTCTGGAAGTGTTTTGATTATTTTTTTGTTACGTAAAAAATATATTGTTCTGGCAATAACAAAGGCAGTTTAGTAAAGCAAATATTGTTGTCTTAATACACAAATTAGTTCCCTGTGTTAATTAAATTCGTGTTGTTTTTGAGAAAATCAAATTGGAAATAATAGGTGTAATTACACATTGCCTGGCGTTTGTTTGATGAAATGTTAATGAGATACACTTTGTAGGTCCTAAGTCTGTAGTAATGGAAAGTCTGAAGGGTGCTACGACAGCTGAAATATAAAGGATGAGCGAGGCGACATGAAACACAGCTGTCACCGATCGGCTCTGACCAATCTCGTTCTTTATCCTCTGTTTCAACTTTACATTTATTCGGGTTGAGAGCCGAGCCTTTCACAGCTCTTATCATATTGACACAGACGGAGCATTTAATCCTTCAATTTGGGCTGCCCTTTTCGATATCAGTACCCTAAAGACGAATTTCGAAAGTGTATAACCGCGTTTAGTAATGTAGGTACCTACGTACAAAAATAAATAAGCCGCCGCAGGACTAAAAACTCGGGGTACATTGTGCAGCTTATTCACTGAATCCAGTTTGTTTACATTGAAAATAAAACTCAATCAAAAAATATTTGTAACCAATTAAATATTGAAACAAGACTCCAGCCATTTAGTGAATTTTGCGTAGCCATTGCATTCTCGGAATACGTTTGATTAATAACTGTTATAGTGGAAATAAATAAGAGAAAACAATGTTAATGGTTTATTGCCATTCAATACCATTAACCTTTTACCATTTATTTTTGTGTTTGGAGTACTTACATACACAAAAATCACTTACCTACCTACCTATTCAAAATGTTGGATTTTATTTTTAAATATCGGCTCTAAATGATTGAATGTGTCTATGGCTTGAACCTTATAAAGCAGGTTTGGTACGTCGGCGCACCTACTTCAGGATATCTAGAGCTAATTTTAATTCAAACACGCGTACATAAGTTTTCATCTCGCTCGCGACTTTTGTCTTGTGTAACTTTAATCTTTCTCTTTACTTATCTCATCTATACTATTCTTACATATTATACCTACATTTATAAAACAAAGTCCTTCCGCAGCGTATGTCTGTCTGTCTGTCTAAACGCAATAAACTCAAAAACTACTGAATGGGTTTTCAAACGGCTTCACCAATGGACGAAGTGATTTATGAGGAAGATTTAAGTGTATAATTCATTAGGGTTCTGTGTAAATTATGGCTAAGATATGACGATTATTGTTGAAGATGACAGAAAAAATCACGCCGACTAGAAGCTTTACTGGCGTGCGCCGCGTAAATCATAAGAGATACATAAAACTAATGTTCTACAGGATTGTACATCTTAAAAAGTTCAACAAAAAAATCCGCGATAAAGGATAAAAATTCTAAGGATGCAGTATCCACAGTATTAAAAATGGTACCATTTTTAAGTTTCAGAATTGTATAAATTTAATTGTTATTTCCGAATCTATTTTGATCGGTATTATATTAATCCTTATCAAATAAAATATTTTATGAAATTGGGCATTTAGTTTAGATTAAAATATGCCATGACATCGTGTCATTTAAACGAATACTTTAAATGATATCGCAACCGGCGTGCGTGTATGACCAGATGTTGTATGAACGTAAGCGAACAAAGCAAAAGGAGTATGTAAGGAGCGTAGCAGATGCCGTTCCATAGTTTCTGCCTACCCCCATGGGAAGAAGGCGTGAGTTTATGCATATATGTATGTTAAAAGATATCACAGATTCAAAATTACGCGTAAAAAAATAACTATGGTTGACGGCGGCGGGCGAAGCGGTAGGAATCAATGACCTTTTCCTCAGCTATGAGGTATGCGATCATCGATTCGCTTCCTTTTAATCCCGGTAGTACATTCCTGTGGGATATTTTCCGACATCCACTCGGGCGAAGCCGCCGGAAAATTCTAGTGCTAAATATAATAACCAAGTCCATTAATTGTTTAAAACTTTCAAATGAAAAGTTCTCCGATTCGCTTATGTAAACTGTGCTCCATCGTAAAGTTTTAAAGCTTACCTTAGTAAAAAGCTGTTTATTTTATTCTGAGTAGATACAGAAGGTTATTTAAGGTGCTACGTAAAGAAATAATCATTGCAAACTGGACGGGCATAAGAAAGTGACAGAGTCAATTACTTCCACATGCGAAAAAAGAGAGCGCAACAATGCGCTGGAACGAAAATTAAACAAGATAAGCGCTAAACCAAAAAAAAAAATAAAATAAATTAAGCTATGTATCAAAAATATTGTCAGCCAGAGTTTTCAAGTACCTAATACGCACATTTTGAATGCAATTCTGCAATGGAAGTACTTAGAATTTAAGAATGACTGAAAAATATTATAAAAAGTGGAGGTCTTTTCGGAATTAAATTCTATCGAGGAAATTTAACCCAACTGCATTTTTCTTCAGTCAGAGTATTAATCAAATATTCAATAAACATAATTATATCCAAAAAATGAATCCATAAATGCTGTAAAAGTGAAATAAATGGTTTCGAAAAATCTTTCAATTTATTTTGGTATCTCCTTAATAAATATTAAGTCAATGTGTAAGAGGTGCCCACTCTTACACATTGACTTATCTTAAAATGGGCAGCCCATTAATGCCGGTAGTTCATGCATAGGACCACTTTATTCTGGGTTTCTAGGTTTGCGTAGTCAACAAGGGACCCTTATAGTTTTTCCATGTCCGTCTGTCTGTCTGTCCGCGGCTTAACTCAGAGACTCTTAGTACTAGAAAGTTATAATTTGGCATGGGTATACATATTAATCACTCCGACAAAGTGGAAAAATAAATCTTAAAATATTTTGTTTTAAGGGACCCACTCCTACTTGTAAAGTGGGGATGGATTTTTCTCTCTCGTCTATCCCATGGTGTAAGATATCGTTGTAAAAGGTCGTTCAAAAATATTGCGAGTGTGTGCAAACCATTTCTCGATTCAGGGATTCGTTTGCGAAGTATTAAGTTTTAAAGTAGTAATTTTTGTTCAGCGTCAAATGTCCGCTCCCTGCCAGCTACATGTTTGTTTTTGGATATGTGAAAAAATTCGCGGCAATAGCATACGAGGATATCATATCTCGTATATCATATATCTCGTATATCATATATATCTCGTATATCATCATCTGCCTGCCTTTTCCCAACTACATATGTTGTGATCGGCTTCCAGTCTAACCGAATGCAGCTGAATACCAGTATTTTACATGGAGTGACTGCCTATCTGACATCCACAACCCAGTTACTGGGTAACACGATACCCCTTGGTAAGACTGGTTGTCAGACTTTCGGGCTTCTGACTACCCGTAACGACTGTCAAAGATCTAGAAATAACAGCCGGGACCAACGGCTTAACGTGCTTTCCGAGGCACGGAGGGGTCTTGGTATGTAAAGACGGTCACCCATCCACGGACCAACCGCGGCAAGCGTAGCTTAACCTGATTGATCGACTCGTGTGGCTGTTGTTACTTAGCCACAAGCCCCTCAACCAGTTTTTACTTGCACTTAACCAGTTTTTATCTTTTTTGGGCAACAAATCAATCAACAATCCGTAAAAATAATCACACAAATCGACTTAGAAAAATTGAATATAAAACCAAAAATATCTTGTCGGTTTGCCTCCTTCTTTTTCTGTTGGCTTACAATAAATATGCTAGGTAAGTAAACTTTATACTTTGAATTCTACTAAATAACAGTAATAACACGCCTTTTCACCAAGTGTGTTCCAATACATTAGTACCTAGGTGTGTAGGAGTGGAGCCTCATTAATCGACCGAAATAGCAAGAAAAGAGAATCCCTCACTAATTGAAGGCTTTGTAACTCCACAGAGCCTGTAGACTATCGTCAGTTTCCTACAGGTTGTGCACGTACCTAATACGTTTATTATTCGTAAATAATTGAATAACGTAATTATAAATTACATCCTAAATTGATTCAACAACAGTTGTGGTTTGTAAACTAATCTTATAATATCATTAGAAGGTTTAACTGGGCTTAGTTAATTACATATGACCAATTCAATTTCATAAATTCTGCACCATTGTAGTCCGTTCGCTAATTAATTGTTTAGGTATTATAACATGATTTTTAGAGGGTCATTTTACGTAACTGTTACGAATAATATCATCCATAAATATAATTATATTTAACTGTCACCTGCCACGCCAATAGCAGACATTCTGTGTGAAACCCATAAAGTTATAACAATCAGAGACCTATCTATCATAACTGACAAAGCGACATATTTAACAAAAAAACGGCCAAAGCGTGTAGGAACACGCACAATGAAGCGTTCCTTAGAACTGGGATGAATTTATCCCAAGAACAAACTTAACTTTGTACTTGAAAAAATGTTTTCCTATACATCGATATTGTAGGTATGTCATGGTCAATTCTCCAGCTGCAAATGTAAGTTTTTTAATCGCAAAAAATAGTGATAAAACTACAAATTAACAATTTTTGGACTTTTTCCTTTACTTGTGCTGCTTGTGATTCTAGGTCAACGGGAAGTGCCCTATAGATTTTGATTTATTTGCGAGTATCAAATATGTCCCATAATTGGCCATATTTTTTATTACTTTAACTTAGAAGCTTGATATTTTTAGAGCTCCAAGGGACTGTTGGCCAACGTATTTGATATTTCAACTTGATACTTCCTCGCGTTCCTGAGAAAAAGGGTCTTTACAGACAGACAGACAGACAGACAGACCGCCGGATGGACGGACAACGAAGTGATCCTATAAGGGTTCCGTGTTTATCTTTGAGTTACGGAACCCTAAACACGATGAAATTGTCACATTTTTACTACAGGTGCTGTTTAATAATGCATTAAAACTGTAAAAAAACTTGTAAAATTATCGGATTGTCACCCGTCGGTTTTATTAAATAAACCCCTGGGATGGTACATACACGAGGTTGCCAACATGCGGTAAATATGTCAGACAATGGCTTAATAGCCAATAGCTTCAACCTGCACCTGAAAAGGCTTGATCCAGCTAGGCAGTTGGAACCAAAAACATGGCATGAACATGGCACCAATTGTCAAATAGTGTGATATAGTCCCTCTCTCTGGCATTTGTATGACCTTGTTGTTATTTCATATGTAAATTAGTTTCATATTATACGACGACAATCTTGTAAATACTTTCTGAATGTCAGTGAAAAATTTGTGCTGTCACATTAAATTAGTCATGTAACAAACAACTTATAAATAATGGACATGTAGTCACGAGTACACTATGTATGTCACGCTTCCCTAAAACAAAAAAAAAGAGGTCACATCCCGTTTAAAAACACAGAGCACCATAGAGAATGCTACAAGTATTCTGAAAGCAGGAAAGTAGCCTATTCTCATAGTGTCAGTGGGCTGTTATAACGACCCTTTAATTAGCAGCGGTATGCAGCGAGTTATTGAAAAACAACACAACACGTTGCTGGGCATGTGGGTAGGCGGGTAGATCACTGAACAAAAGAAGGCCACACAAAGAGCAATGGAACACATTTTGCAGAGCGCGTCGCACCGTGTCCCATATTTCCTAACGAGATGATATGCCAACGTTTATTCTTCATGTTTCACATGAATTGCGCCACCAATGCATTCTGTTCGTGTAAATACACGATACTTTGTCTCTTACTCGATTATTTTATGCTTTTTAATTTTCCTGTCGTCGTCGGCTGAAACGGACCGTTTTTAATGAAGCAACTCGAAATTATTGAAGGGGTTGAAACCTTGTACGAATATTCTTTAAATTAAATATTTCACTTTTTCCGTCTTAATTATAATAAATTGTTATCATAATTAACCTTGTTTACTTAACGATGGAAATGGTAGCTTGTAAACTTGTGGGGTGTAATTAAGATGGGTAAATTAATTATGTAATCAGTTAGTATTTTTGGAAAGCTACAGATATAGAGAGAGCCGCTGAGAATAGAGCACATAAAGCTGCTTCTTTTACACTCACGTAATATAAGCTTGGCTACATAGATTGTGTATTTGTAGTTCTAGGCTTTAGGGCGTAGATCCTGATTCTATTTGCGGTCTGTGTTTTAGGTTTTTATTTCTTCGTGCTATCTACGTTCCACTTTCGGACTTGTCGGAAAGCCCTAACTTTCCGTTTGAAGGCAGCCATTATCTTTGAAGTGTTCGTCTTAGAAATATACGTGAGAGTAGTTGAAACTGTGGGTCTGTTATAACCAAATAAATCTTCGTAATGGCCAACCCGCGGCTCCACTAGACCAAATAAAGAGAGGAAAATTATAGGATTTTTAAAAGTATTTTTGTTAGCCTGTTTCTAAAATAAAAGGAATACTTTGTAAATGGTTGCGTTATGAAACCCTCAGCTGTCGACCTTCACTTGGCTTTATTTTGCCTGCTTTAAGAAGTTTTTGTTAAAAATCAACAAAACCTTTGAAAATATAACAATGCCTTTCTGAATATTTGTATTTTACCGTTCAAGTTATTACCAATATCATCTTACAGTTACTAATAAAAAGCCTTAGAGATTTAAAAAAATACAATAAAACTTTCATACAATCGTCTAGGCATTAAAAGATAAAAATAATTAATTGTCAAGATTTAATTGGCTAATTCCAACCAAATCAAGCTCTGGTACAACGTAGTATACTACCGTAAAAACCTTTTTGTGGTAATTTACTCGTTTCCACATTGACTGCTCATTATATACCCGCCTATTAAAATGCTAGGTCAGCAACGATGTGTGATTTAAATTTTGAAGCATAATAGGCTCATTCAATTATTTAAAACAATCGTTTCCCTTTTATTTTTCGGTTACCCGTAATGCAAATTATTTTATAAAAATTTTAATCGATGTTGCAAATTATGGTGAGGCTTCACCCGTTTACCGGAACTCCTGAAAACTTCGCTAAAGCTTTTTATCGGGGCTGCCATTTGTATTTTTTTCTATAGAAAAATATTTTTTTTTTTATTAAATCTCTTTTGTAGAAGTTATCTGGCAATTCAATCGACATTAAAAGGCTCTTTGTATTAACTTGTGCGGTAATGTCTACCACCTGGAACTTCGACGTGAAAGAAGCAAAACCTCTTTGTAAAGTTACACACTGTTGTCTAGACTCGTGTTTTTAAACTATCTTCTCACAGGGCTGGTTATGTAAGTAAAAAGCTACCTAATACTTTTCCTATGTGGCTATCCGTATGTTTTTTCTGTACATAAGTAGGTAAATATCAAAGATTATATAACCTGCTAGTTAAATAAAGAATTGGGTTGTTTATTTAACTAGCAGCGTGATCCGTTACGAACTAATGGTCTTGCAATCTTGAAGAAAACTGTGGTCAACAGCTTAGCCACAAGTAAAGACGCCAAAAGGACGATGAGTACCTATGCCCTACCTACTGCAAGATAACCTATTAGCTTTAAAATTATCTACCTGAAAGAAAATCATATGGCCTCGCACTTAATAGTTCCGGTTCTAGAACGTTTTTACTGTGAGCTATACCTGCGTCGTTAAAGAACAAACATTAATGAGTTATAACGTATCAATAACCATACGGAAAAACAAAAGATTACAGTAAAGTTTGCCTAGTAACCCCCTACCGCTTGATATGTAACAAAGTCACGGAATAGATCCATTTCATGAAGACCCGAGCGATCGAACAGGGGCACGTGTAGTAAACGATCTGAACATTCGCGCCGAAGACGATAGCCACAGACTGAACGCAAACGCAAAACGCAATTAGTAAGTAGCTACTTTACAGCGAAAAGTACCTCATAAGCCATTTAAACAAGGGATTATATCAGTTCCGTTCGATATTGTTTTGAAAGTTTTGTACATCTAGTTCAAAGGCCACACGGAGCGATAAAACTTTGAGATTAGGCATCGCTTATTTCTCTAGATGCGGTAGGAATTATCTTTATGTAGGTCCTACCTCTCGGTGTCTCTGTATTGTGGTAACACATATTATAAACGTATCCAAAACTTAAAGAAATCTGATACATATTAAAGATTTTATGGCCATGTATAATTTCTAACGTGACGATATTATTGTGGACGTCCACGTCCATGTGTACGGAGATACGTGCATGTTATAACATTGTGGCGGCATGTACAACGCCACTTATGAACTACGCATCAAAGACCTAACGTCACACATATCCCGCATCGCACAAGCAGAGTTTACCGCGCGCATGGCATATTTACAACATCCCGACATCAACCGTCGGGCAGTAGCCCATCAGTCACAAATCCCGTTTGGTTGGAGGATCCTCCCTTTTCTATGGAGGATTAGTGAACTTTGAACTTAAAAGCGTTTTCATATATTTACATACATTTTACTTTCCTGTGTTATCGTGATGCCATGACGTGGACGCGTCCGCCATTACAACGCCACGTTAAAAAATACAGAAAGTTACGGTCGCTGAAAAGTTTTATTAAGACGGATTATTGTCGTTGCATGGCAGACCATTATTAAGTTTTCTACACATAAACTTCTTATATATTCTCTAATTGATGGTGAAAACCGCATCAAAATCCGTTGTTTAGTTTAAGAGAATAACGCGGTCACACAGACAGACACAAAAAGCGACTTAAAAGATTAAGCTACATTTGTTTTGATTGAGCCGAGAAAATACAATGACAACCTAGTTGGCGCTAGAACTGACTAAGTACTTAGGTTTTTACTAGCATCAAACACTAGTTTGCTGTAAACCTGGACACAGGTACTGATGACACTGACAGTCTTGTTAGCAACAGCTAGAACAGGCTACTTATCAACGTTAACTCAATCATTTGAAAGGTTATCCTTAACCTTTAATTCTAAAATATGAACCAACTCTTTAATATATATGTATTGTAAAGTATTTGAAACGTTAACCCTTTGAAAGTCCTTATTATGTTTTGTAGGTGAACACTGAACAAGAAGTAACCTCGAAACTAAGAAAATATCTTTGTTAGCATCCAATTTTATGTTTATTTCTTATTAAGTAACAAAAGTTTAACATTTCTCTGTCTACTCAGTCTATTCTTTGACATTCAGAATCCTCTGAGATAAAGCCGACGGGCGTTGGCGGCACGATAGAGTCAGATAACTTTGAGAATAATCTAGCATAGATTAAAAAGACTTGACATACCGAAACGTTTGATGTTCTATGTTGTCTATGGTCTTACAAAGTCTACTCTGTGTAAAATTTGTCACTCAGGCCGCGCTTGTCGCTGAAACGATATTAATTTCTGACGTAATTGAAAGAGTTCTAGATTTTATTATATTACTGCCCGACCCGGCTTCGCACGAGTGTATTGGCGACATGTCGAAACTTTGAAATTTCTGTGCTATATCTAAGTTAAATATTAATGTGTTATATACATAAACCTCCCGAAGTTAATGCTCTTAATTGGCGTTGGTGAAAATCCCGAAATTGAGTTTGAGTTTGAATTGTGTAGAGTAGAAAATCTAAGCTGTCACACAGACAGAAACGAAAAGCGACGTTATTTCATAAAATGTAGGTATATATAAATGTAATATAGATTTTTAAACTGCATTTGATTAAATTCAATTGAGAATTACATTTATTCCATACACAATTAATTATTCAGGCGGTAGCCGTGTTCAAAGATCTGCTTTTAATTAGATGGAAACGAGGTTACCTACGTTACATTGAATGGTAATAAATTAACTAAATATCACAACATACGACAGAAATCGTTGAGTGAATGTCCAAATGATTGCAAGTGATTATTTGTAAGCCCAAAATCTAAGAAACATCAGAAGAACATGGAATAGTTACCCATAGCAACACCAGTAAGGAATGATAGGTTCAGCAGAACCAATGACCAATTATTCCTTAAGTTGTCCTTATTTTAGTTACGCTAATGCATTGATTTCCTAAGAAAGCAGACTATGGTCACACAATAACGGCTGTCCAAATACAGAGCATTTTTTGACACCTAAATTTCAAATACTGACGAAAATTACAGGTTTTCATGGCGGCCGTTATAGTATGACGGAGCCGTTTTACTAGGAAACCGTAAGTTTAGAAAGGGCAGAGTCTAGAAAAACATCTATAAACGTTAATTAGCATGGCTAAGCGTTATATATAATATATCCTGTCACTGCCGAACTACAAGTGCAGAGACTGGAACATGTCTAAGTCAAAGCACGAGCTACCATGCTCACTGCGTATGGCAGTTAAGCTTAACGAACTTCTAGTCTTCGAACCTTGGGAACACATCTCATAGAAAATTCAATTCAATTAGGGTTTGACGATCAGGCTATCGAAACGTGAGTGAAAATATCCACTTGATAATACCTGCACACATTTCTCGAAGAGGTATGCAGAGTTAAGGTAAACGCAAATATTTTGCGGGAAAAAACCGTGTGAAAATTTGTTCTACGGTTTTGGTCTCCAATAAAGCTGTACAAGTGTTGGTAGAGGGATGGATGATACATCTGCTAGATGGCTCTTTAGTACCTATAATTTTATCTGCCAGATTAATACACGGTTGTACACGGAATAAATCCAGCTCATAATCCAGCACATTAGTTAAGAACCCCTAGTGAATAAGTTTGTGTTTGTACTAAACAGTAAGCCAATGTTGTCTAATTAAATAAATATATTATTATTACTATCTTTTTTGTCCTTACATATCTCGGGACCATGGGGTCCCGGACCTTTGGAAGGCGTACGAGGGGCCGAAGCCAACATATTATTATTATTATTCTAGAACTCCCCAGCGTAGACATTTTAAGTCTGTTATTAAAAAAAATTGTCTGCTGTTTGCGGGTGGGTCTAAAATCATGTATTGAATTCATGGTAACAGTTTCATCGTTGATGTCCCTTACACCGTGTGTAAATCTGACAGATAACATTGTTGTATTAGTAATTGCTGAAACAGATCCTTAATATGTCACAAACTAATGAAAGGAAAATGTAAGGTGGTTTGGTACTAATATGTAGATCACAATAAAGCTTATTTACACAGCTTGAGTAGCCCAATATAACCACAAACATTCCATTGGCCCAATTTGAACACAACTATGTAAATAATCCCTACCATTTAGGCTGTCAAATTATGAAAAATATAATTACTTTTTAATTAGTCAAGCGATTTCAGACCAGGCGGCCCTTTTGAAATGCTATAGGACATTCCGATTATATTGAATGCTCTGCAACGAATTTAGTCGTGAGGAAGAAGCGACGATAAAATTTATTTGGGTGTAAAGCAATTAAATAAAACTCGTTTAACCGATTCATTAAACATTGGCACAATGGTACGGATTGGATGAATTTCTACGGTATTACATGCGTTACTTTATGTAGATATGCAGTGATTTACTGAAGAAAAGGGGAGAGAGCCACCGACCAAAGGTCGATGTATCGGCAATTCAGCAGAAGGGGCCCGCCACCACCGAATTCCGTAATGAAATCGACCACGTAATGGTGAACCTTTTGTTCTGCATTTTAATCACGCCACAACTGTTTCAGTGAACGTTTCGTTCAACTTACATCTGTCCCTATATTTGGTGACGTAATAAAATTTACCCTCAACTCGTGTTCTATTTTTTTTTGGTCCCTCTATGTTTTGTTAATTATATTTTTTTTAAATATTGATTGTTTACTTTTATCGGGTCTTTTAAATTGAATATGTTATTTATATAAACATTTTTAAGCATATTCTAGTCACCTTGTATTTCTCACGCTCAATCAAAACTATTATTTAGAACACATTAAACATGATTAATGTCGCTACCGTTATTACAAATGCGTAGGATTTATTTCGTGCATAAAACTGTCCACATACTATGTAAATGTCCCTACTTGATTTACAAGAAAATGAATGACAACACATTGATACCTACAAACATCCATTGAAACTGTACCGTCAAGTCCTTCAAAAAGTTTTCCAGTTGTTGAAACTCGCACAAAACAGCGGTAAACTTAATCACTTCATAGTCCGCAGTGTTTATGAATTAATTTTATTAAAACTTCCATCTGGGGACGCGTCTAATTAACTAGGTCCGTCGGCTTATTTGTTTGACTGAGTTTTGACAGACGAGTAACGTAAATTTTAATAAGGGGTAGGGTCGGCGAGAGTGCGCGGCGCGTTCCGTGCGGTCGCTCGCCGCCATGGCACTGCCCGCGCTCGGGCGCTCGGGCGCTCGGGCCGCTCCGCGCTCGCTCGGCTCGATGGCGGCGCGCGCCTGGCCCTGGCGCCCGCCCAGCCCGCTGGCAACTCCGATTTCCGTAGCGGGCTAAGCCGAAGCTTTCCTAGATTGTGTGGCCTTAGTGAACATTAATTACACCCAACTTAGTCTGATTAAACCTTGAGGAATTATCCGGATTGACAAAATTAACTTTTAACTTAGATTTATGTCGTTTTGTTCAACAATGTTAGGTCGCGGGGGGCGCAGAAACTTTCGTAATCCTTATAGGCAATATTGTTATAATTAATGGATTTATACGTTCCCACACTCATTTTCTTACGAGACCAAAAACTTTGCCAATATAATTTAAACTTAATTAAGCATAAAATTTAGTAGTGCTCTATTAACGATGTTGTCTTAATTAATTAGCTTTTGGTATAAGATTGCTTTCTTTCTATTGACTTACGTTGAAGATAGATCGATATCATACGTCATTCAGTAAAAGCTAATGGGTTTGTTTAATTAAACTTTAAACCTAATAACATTTTAATAGTGCACATTTAGTCGTACAATAAAACAGAAAAAGCGAATTGAAAAGGTAATAACGTTAATTACAATTTCATTAGTTCAGCAAGATCGAGCGGGTGAGTCGTGAAGATTAATTACAAAACAACTTTACTGGCGAATATCCTCTAAGAATGTTGATCAAAACAAAATTTGTAAACGCTGCGAGCACGTCGGCGCGGCAACTATTAAATTAACAATGCCCAACGGAATAATTATGAGGGCCAAATAGGGTATACTTACTGTGAACATTGTATAAGTATTTGTGAACCGAATAGAAGAGGCTAAAGTAGGTAATAATAAATTCTGAAGCAGTAATTGTCATCAATCTTCAAGCAGCTGAGTGTTCCACATTTTGATACGCGTCGCACATGGCGTGAGTTGTGACGTAATTCGCAAAGCTTTCGGCACAGTTATTAAGAGCAGCTGCACACTACCTGACGGATCGCGAACTTGACCAATTAAAACTTTGACAATAATAGTACCTACCAACGAATTATTTTGTGTCGATAAATACGTTCCATTTTAGTATTGCTAAATGTCCGTACTTTTGTACGTATTTATTATACCTAACTAAGGCATAATAAATTAAATAAACGAGACCATAATATTTGCGCTCGGATAGTAATTAATTTATTAGGGACCTTCCCTTAACTATAATTTAAGGGCATATAATATTAATAGTTATCAAACGTATTTACCCATTTTGAGCGAAGCATAGAACAGGGCAAATACAATGATAATTATATTATCAACGGAATATTATGAAAGGAAATTGTGTAATATTTATTCGGATATTAATATGAAGTAAATAAAATAATATTTCCTCGTAGACAGCCGTAATAATAAGTTTTGGCAGAAGATGTGACTGTAGCATATTCCTTGAGAAAACACAAACTACTTACTTCTATTACGCAGTAGTGGGTTGTTCGTAACATTTCCTTTTAAATTGTAGGTAAATAGGTGTGTTACATTGTACCATTCGATCTGAATAATATTAAAAATATACAAAGCAAAATATAGGTTATCCCTATGGACTATTGTTAGCACATGTTGCAGAATGAGTTATTATTTTCCGACAGGCATTATTTATCGTTGTCCCAATCCCAATACAATTTTTTCACTGTCCAACGTGAAAACGTGAACCTCTCCTTCGTATGTGGGAACACTTGAGTTATATACGGTGACGTAGACAATAGTCGTAGGTATTACATATTTTGTATAACTTATCCATAGATCAAAAGGTATGTATTGTTCCAAACCACCGATTTGTGAAAAATATGTTCGGTACCTAAAGATTTTCATTGAAATGAAATGATTTTATTTCTGTAAGTAGGTTTGTACAAACACTTTTACACGTCAATCATATAAAAATAAAACTAGATGAGGTCGGTGTTTCCTACCTTACTACATTATCATCACCTTAATTCTCCTCCTTCTTTTTCTTCCAAACTTCATACGTCATCTCGGTAGTTACTCCCTTTCTAGCCATATCATCTTTCACACTGTCCACCCATTGTTTCTTTGGTCTTTCCCTACTTGTATAGGCATCCGCATACTCAAAACGTTCTTGGCGACATTCCCTCATTCCTCCTCATCACATGCCCATACCATAACAACCTTGGCCACACAACGACAGTCAAGGTGTCACTTTCAGACTTCTTTTTATATACTCATTTCTTATTCTATCCATTCGGGTCACACACACACACACTTCCCTGTTAGCATTCTCATTTCAGATGCATCCAATTCGCTTTCATTCATCACTTTTGTGGCCCAACATTCTGATCCATACAAGACAGCAGGTCTAACCATTGTCTTATAAATCTTCCCCTTAAGTTTAATGGGAATGCGGCAGTCGCAGGTTGTTTTCATCATCATTTCATCCACCCAGTGTTAATTCTGTGCTTAATAGTCCGATGTGGTTTGCCATCGCTTTGCACGAGTGAACCGAGATACGAATACTTAAAGATTTTCATTTTATCAAAGTGTCAACGAACTCATGAAAATTTAGTACTGTAACTACAGTGGTATCGATTGTGAAGTGAACCAAATAGTTCAATTAACACTTTATTTAGAGCATTCGAATGAAAGGGCTCACGAAGTAAGTTCACATTAAACATGTTTATGATTTAGTCGGCTCCTGTGTTTATAATAAAGCTGAGATTAATGGCGCGAGCGCGGCTGACGCACCCGGCCACGCCTGTCCTACATCCTCGTTAGATTTTTTATAATATACAGACTCGTCCTTTTATTCGGAAGCCGACCGCACACGCCTCACGCGTTTTATTACTTCTCTTTCCGATCTAACAGGGGCGAGCATATTTGTACATTATTTTATGTATAAATATTATT
This sequence comes from Atethmia centrago, assembly GCA_905333075.3. Classification (NCBI taxonomy): domain Eukaryota; kingdom Metazoa; phylum Arthropoda; class Insecta; order Lepidoptera; family Noctuidae; genus Atethmia; species Atethmia centrago. The sequence continues at coordinate 17,992,476 of HG995374.1, read as the reverse complement.
TATATTGCTCAGGCTCCACATGCCTAACCATAATAGCAAAGGGTTAAATGAATAGCGTTATAAACAATGCACGTTTAACGCGTATGGCTGACCGATCGGTTGCAGCTCATGGAAATATCAAATAAAAGTTGCGGCACATAGAGGAAAGGGCGGTGACATCCGTAGCAGCCGCGTGGACGGGTGCGAATCAAACAAACTTTGCTACACTAATGCCTAGACAAATAGGGGATTCTTTGTTACCCCATCACGCAACCACAAAGTTAGTCGAGTTATTATGGAAACAAAAGGTGGTATCAGCTAACCTGATCCCTTTCTTTAACCCGTGTCAAGCACTGCCCGCGATATATTTACGTAACTTATGACATGTTTTGTTAGGGAGCGTTTTGCTTTCTATTATATAGTTCAGCAGAAAATGTTTCCGAACTTTCATGCTCTTTCAGCGGAATAACAATTTACTACTAAATTTTAACGCTTAAAAAAGGCACGAATTGATTGAAATATTGCCCAAAAATCAACATGTATTTATTTCTGACATCTCGGTTTGAACTTATTCCGATAAAAGCAAACTGTTCGTACATGAGTAGGCAAAGGTATTTTTCAATATTAGACTCTTGAGTCGTAGTTCGAAGCGTAAATATTTTCATACACGATTCCGCCACACAATTTTCCCAGGCGAGCAATTCCATAAAGCGCAGGTACGTTTTATAAGCTCGATGGCATTGCACACTTGGTTTTTAAAATATTTCAACTCGCATTTCGATTAATATAGAGATATTTTTGGGTCAACTGTCAATGAGGACTTAAATGTCAATAAATACATTCGTTTGACAAATTTATTTACATAACCAATTTTAAAAGGTAGAAGTAGCTTTTCAAATTATTTTATTTCGAGTTGAATTCGTCATCATTGATGAATTATTACTTTTCTGGGATCAGCTGTAAAATAATAATAACTCATCATCATAATCAGCCTATAATGTTCCCACTGCTGGAACACAGGCCTCCTATCTTCGAGAGGGTGAGCTGTAATCTACCACGTGGGCCCAGTGCGGGATGGTAGATGTCCCATGCCTTCGATAAAAACTCATACCGGTTGTTTCGTCATACAATGTTTTCCTTCACCGTTTTGAGAGCAGTGGTGATGAAATTATTTAGGTACACAAAGTAAAGCGCGTGCCTGGGTTCGAACCGACGGCCTACAATTTGTATGTCGGGGCCGTTACAACTGGGCCGCCACTGCTCACACTCATACCCTTATTCATTATTGATTTAAGGCAACACCTTATTGGCCATGAGAATTAATTTGGAAAGCACACACACACAACATACATAAGGACGGTCAGTGTGATGTATCGGTAAGAGGAAAATACTTATAACGCCATTCAGATAATACTCAACATAGTGATTATAGCAATCACTGCTTATAATCATTATCAAAGAAGTGACTGGTGATTCCAGTGTGTCAAGTCAAGCCTGCTGCTTATGCTTCATTTAACAAATTATTCACGGACACACACAAGTACTCGTATATTTTATAAATTAAACATATTCAGTATAACAAAGAGATTATAATACTGACCCCATTTATAAACCAGCTATCTTCAACATTGGATAAACAGAGTTATTCGCGAAAGATTCATTTCAACATGACATCCATGCCAACTGTGAAAACATTTTGGTACAAAGCGGGCAAAGGAGCACACTTCCTTCTGAATCATGCAATCCCGACGTTTGTCGGAAACACAACCGCGAGGATTACGTCTGCGGGCTCAGGGCTCACTACGACTACATTCTAATATTTACAGAATCTTTTCCACCAAATTATATTACGTCAAAAGCTTTTAGACATACGAGCCACTTTTATAGCGGCTTGTAAGGTAACCGCGCTCCTACAAAATGAATTCATAAAGCAATGCATTGCGAACGTCTAGCTTTCTATTCCATATTTATCGCCTTTACATGGTAGCTCGCTAAAAGCCTTATTATATCACTGAATAACCAGCCAAGAACGAGTTGAACCCGCATGGTGAGGGTTCCGTACAATGAATATGTTATCTATCCTTTTTTTTGTATCCCAAGAACAAACATATCAATGTAGTTTTAAAACATATTCTTCAATACATTCCAACTGCAAATGTATGTTTGTACGCACAATATTCAGAGATGTACCAAGTTATTTTAACACCATAGACTTTTTATAGGCTTCTTTCTGTAATCTATAAGTAAAGGATATTTTTTTTTCAAAATTTTAGGGTCAGTAGTTTCGGAGATGAGGGTCAATGGTCAATTTTCATCTATTTTCTTAAATAACTAAAAAAAAAGTATTCGAAACCCTCACAACAAGTCCTTTCATTTGACATTTCACAGGGTACAGTTTGTAAAACTTTTTTTTAAATTTATATTTGCTCCCCAAAAGTGACCCCCTCATATTAAAAATTCATTTATTTACGCTTACACTTCCGTAATTGGGTCACAGAAATTCATACATATGTGTACCAAATTTCAACGTAATGGGTCCTGTAGATTGGGACCAAATTGCCTGTGACAGACAGACAGGCAGACACACGAGTGATCTTATAAGGGCTCTGTTTTTCCTTTTGAAGTACGGAACCCTAAAAAGCTATATAATCTAAAGAATCGTGACCGCTAAACGAACAGTATTTCATGACTGCAATAGAACCTTTTCATATTAAAAATATTTTTAATTCAACTTTGTACTTGAAATTTAATGTAACGAGGTCATTACTTCAATCATTGTCGTAATATGACCGTAACATGAACATAAAGCTTGTGAGACACTGTAACTTTTATTAATTAGCTTGTCTATTAGGTGCATGTTTGCAGCGATCTTTCACGGCTTAATTACTTGTGAAGTATGATGCATGTTGTGAGTGGCACCTGCGAGGAGCGGGCGGGGCGCGGGGTTGCGGGGAGGGGCGGCTAGTTTATTTCGAGAGCATCCGGTGGCTCCCAGCTGTCCACAACGTTAATATGACGACAGCGACACTGTCACTTCTATCCAATCTTCGAAAATATAAATTAAATGTCAATATCGAGAAAATTACTTTTGATATTTTTATGCTTAGACATTACAGGGCGTTTTATAGCCCCAACGAAATTTATTTTGGCTAGCTTTGAAAATGAGGGCCTAATTAAAATTTCATGACCGTATCCAATGACTCTAACTCAAATAAATTATGCATTATTAACAAAAGCGATAAAACAAATACATAAAAATATGGTTTCTAAAACAGGAGTTTATTAATACAGGACTGACTGTGATCATTGTGGAAATGATTGACTAAACTCCTAAGCCAGGATGTGTACGTATATGAAAAGGGTGCTAAAACAGTCAAATGATGTTCATTTCTGCGCTCTGAGCAATATCCGGTGGGTCCTCGCTGTACACCCAATAATGTCTATATTTAACTACAGAGCAATCTCCGCTGAATGAAACAAATTAGCATTTTATGATATTATTAAAATGTAACGCGACCAGTGCGCGGCCGAATTTGATTATATACGTTCATCATAATTATAAGATCGTAAAAGGTCCGTTGATGAACATGCTAGCCTCATCGTAGATTGGTACGATTCTCATTGGCTTAAACATCAACACACTAGGCATAAAGATTGGTGATTTCAGTATTGATACGCATAAGACAATCCTTAGTAGTGCCCACAAAAAAAGGAGAAGCGTTAATGTTGATGATTCGTTCCCGTTCCCGAGAGGGTTTCATTTTTAGTTTTACGTAGTTAACACGGAAACCTTATAGTTTCGCCATGTCCGTCTGTCTGTCCCCGGCTTAGCTCAGAGATTCTTTGTACTAGAAAGCTGTATTATACACGCCGAAAAGTGGTAAAATAAATTTTGAAAAAAAAATTTTTGTGCACGTAGAAAAAAATACCATCCCCACTTTGGGGATGATATTTTTTTTTCTCATCTATCCCATGGTGTGGGATACCGATGGATAGGCCGTTTAAAAATATTGCGGGTCTGTTAAAGCCATTTTTCGATTCAGGGATCCGTTTGCGTAATATTAAGCTTTAAATTGCTATTTTTTGTTAGACTCGAGTGTCGCCCTCTGCCAACTCAATAGTCGTTTTTGGATAAGTGAAAAGAATCGAGGCAGTAGTATACATAACGAAATTAAAAGGAAAACCATCACAGCTAAGTAGGCTTTACAAGTTAACGAGTAATAGTCGACCAACTTATGTACAGTTATTTGCAGTTGAAGAATACATCGATACATCGATACACGTCACGGTCAACCGACGTATATCGATGCATGGGAGAACATGTTGTTCAAGTACAATGTTAAGTTTGTTTTTGGCATTCATTCATCCCAACTACGGAACCCGTCATTGTGCGTGGAACCATTCAAAAATAATTACTATAAACTACATTATACACTGTTGTGCCATCGCTACGAAGAAGCTTAAACTATAATTTATATTGTATTAATTAGGTTTCTAGATATCCTTCCTTCAGTGGACACAATTCGGACGGTGAGCAATGGGTAGCTCACCGTCCGGTACGGACCAGGCCCGGGTCGACGGCGCGTTGTATTCCACGCGCGCCTCAAAGAGATGTCGTCAGCACAAATGTAGGGGTCCACTAGGGCCGATGCCTGCCGGGGTCGCTGGAAGGTACTAAAAGGTCACCGAGGCCCCCGCAACACAGGCAACGGAAGGAATACGGGTGGGTTTTAGTCAGTAAGAGTCTGACACACCCTCCCGTTCCGGCCAGAGTGGGAGAAATTATTTGATGATTTCCCACCCAAAAAAAAAAAAGTGGACATAATTCGCAAGATATTGTAAAGGTATTTAGGTTCCAAGTCACATTACGAGACACCAAATAAGATTATCGGTGTTTCCGTTTCCTACGTCAATTCCGGTGTTCTTTTTATACAAGTAATGCATACTAAGATATGTAGACAAGCTCCTGGGACATGCACATGCATGTGGTTTTAAACAACAGCTTAAATATTACTCGGTACAGTTTTCGGTAACACTATCACGTCTGTAATCTTTGGAGGCGATCCCTAAAGCTGTAGTTGGGCTGTGCTATTATACAGCACGTTTATGGCGGTCTTAGGAGCCCCAGAATCCTTATTGGGCATAGTTCCAATCTCGAGTACCTACCTAGAGGAAAACGGGTAAGGGGAGAAGTAGGTATAAAACGGTTTTCCCGACATGGAGATAATTCAAGGAAACCTTACGAAATATTTCGTGTTGCCCTTTTTGGGTTCCGTAGTAAACAAGGAACCCTTACAGTTCGCCATGTCCGTCTGTCTGTCTGTTTTTATCCCGTTGGATAGGCCGTTCAAAAATAGTTTGTCGGTGAACACCATTTTTCGATTCAAGAATCCGTCTGCGTAATACGAGTATTAAGCTTTAAAGTGCTCATTTTTGTTAGAGTCAAGTGTCCTCCCCCTACTAGCTAAATGGTTGTTTATGGAGAAGTGAAAATGTTCATGGCAGTAGTGCATATAATGAAATTAAAAGAAAAAGTATCTCAGCTAAGTAGGCTTTACAAGTTAACGAGTTATAATCGACCAACTTTAATTTGCAGTTGGAGAATTGACCGTGACGTATATCGATGCATGGGAGAATATGTTTTTCAACTACAATGTTAAGTTTGTTTTTGGTATAAATTCATCCCAATTATCCCAACTACGGAACCCTTCATTGTGCGTAGTCCGACACGCACAATGATGCACGGTTTTTTAGAAGATTTCAAATTGCATGTAGCGTAAATAAAAATATACCATATATTTCAAAAAATTTACCGTTTTTTTATATTCAAAAAGTAACGCTAATGAGCTTTAAACGCTTTAAATCTACCTAAAAGGTGTGTAAATACCAAATCTTTATATAAATATAATAGATTTTGAAACGGGACCTATACATAGGTACCTAAATATAGAAGTTTCCTGGTGGAAAGCGATGATTAAATGCAATAATTTATTCAAGACTAATTTCATAGCACAGTGGATACCTTTGCGTCACCTGCAAACGAAGCAACGAAGAGACTCAAGCAAACCTACCCACATCTCTTTTGCTTAGTCTGCGTTCGTTTAATTAATCGTGTAGTCCTGAGTAAATGAAAGAATGAATGAGTGAATTAAGATTAATGTTTAGTTTTACCTGTATTTACATAAACTAACAGCCGAATGTAACTTTTTCTAATTCTGTTTTACTGATGACACGGAGTTGCGATGTAAATAAAGTAAATTACGGACCCTTGAAACTTGATTTGTGTGTGTTAGGTTTGTTTGGTTTTGTTTAAAAATTGTATTTGTTTTTATTGTAGCTAGCTACTACATTTTTTCATGAATTTGAGAAAAGATCTTTGCTCTGAAGTAGGATCTTGTCATAATTATTAATAAGATAATTTTAGCCGATATCACAAAATTTTCAATTCAATGGTGCAATTCGATGCTCCTTTATGTAAAATTAATTAAGCCTTCGTGTAATTTGCTAATTAGTATCGTTTGTATGTAAAGTATTCGCGTGGCTGGTTAAGTGTACACAACACGCCAGATATCTGCATTTAGATAGACATCTTGTTCCGTTCCCAATGTTCTTCATCGCGATTGGCAGAACACCACGACAGACGAGTCTTTACGTACCCTACACCACAATCTACGCTATGGTACCTACGTAATATCTAAAATCGAAAGTAGGTTTCCACGAATGAAATACAAAAGCTCATGAAAGTTTATATCAAAAAGTTCACATCCAATTTGTAACAATTGTTACAGCACCGCCGTTCAACGTCCAGTCCGATCGTTGAAATAAGAATAGAAGCCTTTTCGTGAACGTTCAATACGACGTGAAGAGAGAAGATAGCTCGACTTAATGTAATATACCTATCGGTGAAGGCACATTCATATAAAATAATACTTTGTAGGCAAAACGATCGAGAGTCCCTCGGGTGTCGTAAAACTGCTAAGCCTTTGCCTAAATTGAGAAACTTGTTGAAAAATCTCACTTGTGGGATACGATCGTGCCAGTTATTTTTCAAAATCTAATTGGACCAGCACCATTGCTTTGATATGGGCTGCTTAATTAAAAGTATAGGCTAAAGTTTATACCAGTTTTATTTCCTTTTGTGTTGAAACACGAAAAGAGAACACGTTCTTTGCTGAAAAACGACGTAAAAAATACATAGCGAATTGTTTAATACTATGCAGGCTTACTTGAGTACAAATACACGAAGAACAGTGGCCAAGTTTGCGCAAACAAGAAATACACTATTGACGCGTTTTAATTCACGAATGTAAATCTCAAGAGAAGCTTTCAGTACGTCATTGATGAATATTACATTACGTGGAGTAGATCCACACAAATCTGAGATATTTTTGTAGAGAAACACATTTCACTGGTGGAGCTAGTTACGCCCCTGTATCCGGCAAAACCCCAAGAAAAGCCTCTCACCGCCAAATCTCCTGTCTGTTCTCTAAAATACGTAAAAAGGAAACTGCACCTTTCGTTGTCGTGAGTCGTGACGATACAAGATATTGAGACAGTTCTGTTATTATTCTGTTCATTTCTTAAACAACGTCTCTTCCTAGCAATTGAAGCTTAGAATGTATAATAAAGCATTACCACAGTTACTACTAACGCTTGATGCAAATTACTTGAGAAATCTTAGTTAGTTTGAAATAACAAAGATAAGTAACGCTGTAGAAATACATTGAGATGTCGGGGGATGACTAGCTGCTTCCATTCCGCTAAAATAACTGCACATTAAAGTTTTATCATTACAGATTGAACGAGGGAGCTGAGGTAGGATTTATAGAAATCCCCCAGAGCTCATGAGTAGAGCACGTCCCACCGATTCTACAAGATTCTTCCGTCCTGTAATTCCGCAATAAGACGATCATAAATGTCCAACTTAAATTGAAACAAAGAAAGGATAATGTAAAGCACTAACGTGTTCTACAAGAAGCGGAAGACCCGGGAAAGGTTAGGCACCGTTCGGCCTACTTTTATAAAGAAAAGGTTAAATAAAATATTTAGACAAACTAATGAAGCCCAAGAATTTAAGCAAAATGAGAAATTAATATTTAATTAGATTGATCTAAAAACGAGTAGGTACCTAATTACTTCATTTAAATGGACGCATTTGTTTCTACGCAGTTAAAAAAGTAAAAATATATTAAGCTAATTTAAACAGCAGAATGTATTCGTTTCATGAGCAAGTGACGTAATAAGCAATAACAACAGGAAATGTTAATTGAAACGGCCCCACGTTCATTTGCTGCAATTCAGAGCTGAGACTGCAATCTGCGAGCGGGCGACGCTTGAACTAATTAATTACATCTCTAGACTACCCACAACGCACGCTCAACCTAACCCAACAATAACTTCTCAATTACGTTACAAAACTTACAATCAATAAATAACGCTAAAACTCTCGGGTCATAAACCAAGTTATAATAAATGATCCATTCAAACTCCGGCCTAAACGCTCCGTTTTACATTCATAAACAATTTGTAATACTTAATGTTGACATTTGTATAGTCAAGAGATTCACTTTGGAAAAACGTAGCGAGATAATACGAAGGACGCGTTCAACATTATCTCAGTTTAGCAGGCACATTTATCAGGCTGTGGTCACATTCCACTAACGAAAAAATATACGGATTATATACCTTAACGAAAATATTGCTGGATTTACGATATGGCCGCCACCAGCGTCGTGACAGAAATAGAAAATATCTGATAGAACCGCCTTGCACATAACATACATCATACCATGACAGCGACATGACTAACCGTTAACAAACATTCTACAGAACACGTTGCACGGAAAATACGATAAGTTTTCCCAGTCCATCTATCAAATCAGATAGATTGACACAACGCATAAATAATTGAAAAAGACATTAGAGTTTACTCACAAGTTCATACAGTCAGAAAACCGTTTTCAAACTTTGAGACGATTCCTTTTTATCATTACACTTTGTTATATTACAACTGGTGGGCGCGCAATCTTATCTTTAATGTAGGGGTTTATTTATAATCGTTGATTAAAGTTAAGAGACGTTTAAACGTCAAAAAAGTATGGTTAAACAGTCACTAATCATTGCTTAAATTTAAGCATTGTTTATAAATAATGGTTATATGTTAAATTTTCATTGAGAGAAACGCGAATATTCATTTAGGTAATCAGAATTCAGAAATGTTGTTCATTTTTAATATTATGTTTTCGTCTTTTGTTCTAGGCATACGTATGTATGTATCAGCGATCTACTAGGCCTTTATAAAATCGAGAGTTATTTTACGAAACTTTGGATCGATTTGATATAGGTACTGTGCTTGTCGAAGCGATGTCTCATAGAAAAAATATTGATGGAACTGGAAAACTTCCTATGGAATGTTTTGACGCGCTGTCGTACTTATGTCGAGCTTAAAAACTTTCAAAGAAATGTTTTGACATGTTTTATCATAAATATTTATAGAATAAATATGGGCCGAGGCAGAAATATGAATTCAGAACTGGATCATAAAATGTTAGTGAAATCTGAAAGGCGGGCTTTTAAAACATAGGAATGTCTATCTTTTATTCAATCAAAACATTATATTGTGATTAATTGAAGTTGACCTGTAAAACTAAAACATTCCGGTTTATGTTCATACTTTCACATTTCTTTTTTTCTTTCTTTAGCATAAACATAACATCACGCCTGTATTCTCCGAAGGTTTAGGCAGAGGTGTACCGAGTTAGTACACACACATTTCGTCACATCACTGGTACAACTAACCCCAACGTCGGGGACATTTGTATCAATTCTCCCAATTCACTTAACGCAAAGTATTGTTTGTTTGTATTTTTTCTACACATCTAGTGGTAAATGCTAACTCATAGCTCAGTTAACTAAATATCAATGAATATTAAAACAATTGCCACAATATTAGCAGTAAACTCAGAATTTTACATTAATCCTAGAATGCTACAATTGTCCTCGGTCTTCCTACCGACTAACTACAGAAGATTCAAATACCTAGACATACGCTGGGCGAAAAGTTTCTGCTGGCGGGAAGGGATTGTGTTTTGTTTTGTCGTGTTTGATTTGAGGAGTAGGCAAACAGGCGCGGGTGAAACATGATGTTTTTCTGGCTTTGTACGTAGGTACTCTTAACCAGTCAAGTTTTATTAATAATCTAATATAATTTCTGATAAACATCGTATCTCACAATTTAATTAAGTAATTAATTAAACAATATTAGTTCTGCTTTAAATAAGAGCTAACCACATTACCTAACTATAAATATGTACATCTAACGTTTGTTTATGTTGCTTAATTATTAATATTAGTATTCCGTGTCAATTCTAGAGATATTTTTCACCCATATGAGTCCGTGCGTTTGCTCACATGAGGATAAGATTGTCTATAAAGGGCTGAGCAGACGATGGATAATTTGTCGGTGACGATAGAGTGTATGGAAATCCTGGCAGTCTATTTGTCCTACGTGTACGTTATTGCATAGATTTCCACACGTTCTATCGTGTCACGGACAAATTATCCATCGTCTACTCAGCGCCATAAACGACACTTTGTCGCGTATTAAAGGAAATGTATTTCAAAAATAATCGTGCGAACGATTACGAGAAGCGTGAACGGCTGGACCGATTTCGCTAATAATTTTTTTGTTGTGTTTGTTATTGTCAGGAGAAGGTTCTTATGAAGCCGCGGGCAAAAGCTAGTTATAAATATAAATTACTACTAGTGTATTGTGAAAATTGTCTTTTCAGAATAGCACAATTATACTCGTACTTACCTTGAATAATTTATGAGTCGCATCTGGTGGTGGAGACTTTGCAGCAAGGTCCCATTTTCTAGTGTTTTTGCCGTTTCTTCTAGTAGAATTACATACAATATTTTTTTCTTGTCTTTAACAACTTTTTTTTTCATAAAGTTCGTTCCGAATTATTTTGCGCATTGCTACGAGACTCGCAAACCGAATGCTTTGAAGAGCTAACAAAATAAAATTATTCTTATTTCTGCAAACGCAAAGGATGTTTTGATTATGTTCCAGTCTCATTCATAAATACTAAATAATTAATAGCCCGGATGTTAAGGCAAATGATGGGGTGTTTTAGAACGGTTTACTTACATGAACCCTTCTGGTTATGCGTGTCCTTTCGGATATCTTCCAAAAGGATCACTTCCGGAGTACCGGTGCTCGAATATAAGTTACAGATGCATATACCTAGTTGTAATTTCTATGTACTCTCTTGGAACAATACCTAATTTCATTTTACGATACGTTGCGGTCGTTTAAAGATATAAACTTAAGATTTTTTCAACTGAAACACTTGTAGACAAAGGCTGAAAAAAACAAAAAATAAAGAACGGTTAAAGAAAAATATTACGTCAAATCCCACATCTATCTTAAAAAACTTTTATACCTTTGTAGATATATTTTTGTTCTGAGACAACTTGGTCATACAACACTATTCCCCTAGGTTTTACTACTGGTACAGACGTAACAAATATATTTTCAAAATTCAAAATATCTTTATTGGGGCATATGTTAGTTACAGGTCTTAACAATAAATTAGAGTTCCGATATGTCCTGCTAGGCATACAATAATTATGTATTGGCATTCAATATAAAATTATTTTACATGTCAGATTTAGTTATAATAAATGATAAAATATCAATATACGTATATTATATAGCAATATATGTATAATATTTATATACATATGTTAGGTACTATAGTTACATACTACAGTGAGTTACTATAGTTATATATTACTAGGTATGAAAGCGTACCCAGACACGCTTCAATTACTTACAACGCACCTGCCTAGTGCCTAGTCTCAAGTACACCACCCCACACTCCCCATGTGGTTAGTGAAAGGCACAAAAAAAGAAAGGGCAGGATTCAACTAATTACGTCATACTGTTTTGTAACGAAGTAGTCATCTGAGATCTCAGATCATTACCTATCGTCTCAAATCACAATGGTTGAAAAATGTCTAGAAACTCACACCCGGTTGAAACGAAGGTTCCCTTCGCTTTTGTGAGAGCTAGACCGAAAAAAGTTTAACGTTTTGACCCTCGACTTACGCCCCAGAACCAACAGCGATAGAAAATTACTTTGTGTATTCTAAATAACAATTATACGAGTATATGCCCTTGAATACAAAGTTTAATGACAGACAACTTGCAGAAAGCATTTTTTTTAAGAAACAAAGATTTTGAGGTTAAATTTAACAAGAAACAATCCTTTCAATAAGTACGTAGATACATGCTAATAAATGCCTGTCACTAATGTTATTTATATTGCCTGTATGTGGTCAGCTTAAAATAAAGAAAGAACATTATAAGGTGGCCAGTTAAGCTAAAAGATTCAGTAAGTAGAACATTAAAGTAATTATGTACGTATCTTGTTTTGTGTTAAATAAACATTTAAGTAGCATTCATTTGGTAAATCTTCTTGACTGTTGAGTTGATTGACTTGACATAACAAGGATTAGGGATGCCCTTACCTACATTAGATTCGTATCGATATATTTAAAACAAAATCGATACCGTTCAGTACCCAGCGTGTTTATCCTATTTGAAATATTACAATGCATCTCACTTATGTCTGTCTATACATAAGTGAAATGCATAAATAATTAAAACCTTTTTCTATACAATTACAATAATTTTATAGAAAAAGATTTTAATTATTTATGATTAGGATATGAAAATCGGTTTTAATGTTGAATTATTTTCGCACATAAGGTATATGGGTCCTACCACCAACATTTTAACGTTTAAAATCTTTTGGAGAAATTTGAAAGTTTTTGGTAACTTGATGTGCTGACGACTGTACGTATAGATGCATATGACATGTGTGAGCAGCCGATCTATTCTTTAAAAATATCAACCTGTAAACTAAGGTGAAGTGAGCTGTCAATAGTGTCAGTCCCTAGTATCGTGTATAATGACAGCTCACTTCACTTAAGTTTTCACAGTAAAATTTTTACAGAATAGACGAACTTGTGCTTTAGAGAATAGATTGGCAGGTGGCCAACGCAAGTAATCTCGCCGTCGATGTGTGTGAAATGTAAGATCATGCATCACTAATTGTCATGTCAAATCTAATTGTCAAAGATGGCGTTGAGTGTCATTTTGATGTGATGTCGTTACTCGTTACAGCTCTTTTTTTTCATTCTGCGTTCCATAATAAATAATTAAAAAATTGTTTATTATGGAACGCAGAATGTCCGTTTCATACAGATATTGGCAATTAGTATTATAAAACCCCCGACACTAACAAAAACATCTAATAGCAAAATAATACGTATTGGGCCTCTTTAAGTTTAATATAAATTTAGGTAATATTTTGAGCCAAGCATCGTCGAGTCGCGGGACGGTTAATGAAAAGAGGAAGTTAACAGCGGCTATTCTTTCTACAATAGCATATATTCGTTATTGCTAGGTATAAACCTCATCTGTTTGACGTTTTCTTTAGCCGTCCCCCGACTCGACGACGCTTGGCTCAAAATATTATCTAAACTTATATTAAACTTAAAGGCCCCAATAGTATTATTTTGTTACTTTTTAGATGATTTTGTTAGTGTCGGGGGTTTTTTAAATTTAACTTTTATTACCCACTTTTTAAAATTTATATATTACTATTACGTCAGACACGCTACCATCGATACGTGCCTCGCCGAAATCTGCGCACCTGTAGGAGTTTTTACCAAAGTGAAAGTACTTTCTGATTTACCCTCATTTCTATCTCCTTCTCCGTCATAAGATCCTGATCACCATTCACTATAACCTATTTATTGAGACCAGTACAATGAGCTCAAACACGATACCTGCGCTGTAAGTTGGTGAGCGAGTTAAATATCGACGGTTAAAAGGTAATAGGGCATAAGCGACATTTTGATCGAAAATGAGTTATGAATGCCATCCTACTTAATCTCTATTTTTAAATAGGATGGCATTCATAACTCATTTTCGACCAAAATGTCGCTTATGCCCTATTACCTTTTAACCGTCGATATCAACTAGAAAAGAGCTGATAATCTTCAAACGACTGAACTGATTTTCTTGAATCATAGCTAAGAACACTCTCCATTAAGTCACCTTTCAAACAATGTTGTTGTTCGGGAGCTACGATGCCACAGACAGTCACACACACACACACAGACAGACATACAGACACGTCAAACTTATAATACCCCGTCGTTTTTGCGTCGGGGGTTAAAAATACATTTATAAATATTACGTACGTCAGATGTTTGTTGGTCCTCGGGCGATTTACGACGATGTCCTTTCTCGAAGCTTATGTCGGAATACGCTTAAATATGTGACAACTTAATAATATCGAATTAACACAAACATTTTCAACGGTTACTTTTAAGGCTCGCGCAGACTGGGGCGATCGCGGGCGCGACAGGCATACTGCTGCCTGTCGCACGGTGGATCGAAAATCGGCTGTAGAAGACATAGGATCTCGATTTCTTAAATGTTATTTTTTTTGCTGGAAATGACTTCTGCTGATCATTACTACTCGCTATGTACAAAAATGACACCCGAGTTAATTCTGCCCAAAAACGAAGGAAATATATTTTTTTTACGAAAAATGTGTATGAAGCTAGTATGAAAAATCGAGTTATCTCCTAAACGGCATGTTTAACCGTAATATCCTTGGAGGTGGTCATAGTGCTAATTATTTATGATTTTTTGGTTGCCGATTTGACGAAAAATTTAATGCCGTGTTTTTAAAAAAATCGTCAAAATATTTTTATTTATTTTTACATGTAAAACGATCCCTTTTAGTGTCCAAGTTAAAAAGTTCGATATGTTATTAACCCAAATATTAAGAACACACAAAACAAGAAAAATTAAATAAAAAAATTGCTGTTTTTTGACACATTTTTATTAATTTAAATAAAAAAAGATTATCAATCTCTTATTTAAGTAACATATAAAGTTATATTATATACAAAATAATTTAATTTAAGGAATTAATACTAAGCATTTGTAAAATAAAGTAAAATAAATAAAAAAAAGACAAAATATCATTAAATATTACAAAAAAAAACCCAAACAGACTCAAATACAAATTTACAAATAAGTACATATATAATTTTTTTACAAATTTTCCTTAGCACTCTCGTTGTCAGACTCCAATTCTGAGTCAGCATCCAGATTGGATATATCCAAAAACTCGAACTCAGTTTCCTGAAATTGAATTAAGTCGAGAGTTTCAGCAAAAAAGCTCTGCTTTTTCTTGGCATCTAACTTAGGCCTTTGTGCACTTAGCAAAGGATCCGAAGAAACAACAAGCATATTTAAAATGTCTTGATTGGAATCCTGCCTGCTTCTTTTCCGCGAATGATGTTCTCGAAACCTCCTAAAATCTTTGTTTCGAGACTCTGAGGCTTCTTCCGAGAGAGTCCCAATCGGCACAATATTATTTTTCTCAATTATGTCAGCCCCATGGATTAATAATTTATGAACGGTTGACGACATGTAGTACCAGTCGTATAATAATACGTACTTTTCTGCTGTTTTGCGGGCATAATCTCTAAATTTTATTATATCGACCTGCTCTCCAGATGTAATTGCTTGTAAAATTACAGAAAATCTTTTGATGAGGTCTTCATCCAAACCGGTTATAGCTGCGGTTTTATTAGGAAACTCAAAGAATTTTCTTGCAGTATTCCCGTCATTGGTGGTTCCCGAGCCTTGTTTTACTATATCAATCAACAGATTGAGCTCATCTTTGAATTTATTTTGAATTATTTTCTTCCTTGTCTGTAGCATTTCTTTGTGCTCATCACTTCTCGCTGCCCACCGTTTGAAGTCGAGCCTGTATGCAATGTGTAACAGACATTCCACACAATTTATACGGGCGTGTAGGGATGACAAGCCAAATTCATACAGGTCAGAACACACAATTTTTGATGTTACAGCATCTAAGCGGTTCATTTCTGTAGGCTTTGCTAAGCACAGGTAGCACGATGCATTTGATCTAGCTTCAGAAAGGTAAGTGCAAACTTTAGCGTCGATCATCGTCATCATTAGTTCATGAGTCACCCTATTATTATTATTGCACTCTGTGGGGATAAGGGCCTCAATTTCTTCATCCATTTGTTTTTTCAGCTCAAGGACAACTGCTTCACTCTCCTTTACAAAAGTAAACTGAACTGGACGACAATACAAAACTGAGCATGGTTTTGGGTTCGTCCATAAGATGTTGTCTCCATCTGTCAGTTTAAGTGGCACCAAGGAGGTCATGAAAATGCTCGAGTCATCTTCCTCACCCTCCATTTTCTTCTTGTATCGGCTTTGGTTAGAAGCACCATCAAATCCCCACTTGGATATCAGCTTCAACTGCTTGTTATGCTCTTCCTTAGAAAGGCTTTGAAGAATTCTTGTAACTGTGATATCAAGTAAAGCTTGAAGTGTAATCCTAGCCGATGAATCAGTAACTGTCACTGATTGCTTCGGAGGGTAGCAATCAAGCTTAGTTTGTTGCACTTTATAGTAAGATGGATAAATATCCTTAGCACCTTCCCGAATGGCAGCCTCTCGCAACGTAATATATTGCCACTTTGAGTGTTTTAGCGAAAGAAACAATCCAAGCGCCTTTTCTGACGTAAATATGATTGTTTTCGCTGGTTTCTTAAGCGTTTCATTTAATTTAGCGGCTGCTTCAGGATTTTTCATCATGTATTCGATGACAGAGGCGATATCTCCATGCCCTTCTTCTTTTAAACGTGCTGCAGCTGCATATGCCAATTCACTGGAATCTTCGCCTGTGTGTTCATCAGATCTTCTCTTTTTTTGTTTACTTCCCAGATCTTCGAATGGTTTACGGGATCTTTTCGTCATTGTTTCAATGGACGTTGATGTCGACGGTTCTGGAGAGACTGAGGGCGCTCTTGGTATCTCATCAACACTTGGTTCTTGATTAACTAAAGTTTGCACAAAACTCGGCCAATCAATATTTGCTCCCAACCAATTCTCGTACTTTCTCCTGAAATTATCAAGGAATCGGTTGGATTTCTGCCACCTTTGTAAAGCGGCTCGCGTAAATCTCCGACAAAATTCTTTGAGAACAACACGAACTTCGTCAGACAGGTAATCGCCTATGCGGGATACAACTGCACTGAACAATACATCATGATCAAATGAAGTACTCTCACTTCGTAGAAGAACAAACAAGTCTAAATTCGTGATTAAACTTTCCATTCTAAGATTTTATAGTCGCAGATTTAGTGTTAGCAGTTACACAGTTGTGAACAAACTAAATTATAAAACAAAACTTTAGCCCTTTTATTGCAAAACGCCAATAATTAGGTAACTACCCTCATTAGTTATCTTCTCATTAGCTAATGAAAATTTATAATTGTCACTAACTATTCTTAGAACTCATAGCACTGCTAATTAACAAATTAGCTTACTTATCAGGAAAAGTTGAATGCAATCCATTGTTGGCATTGTCGTGAGATATTGAAAATCATTAAATCACCTATAAAGACTCATTAGAAGACCTAATCAGTGTAGTTACTTAATCACTTCTTTTCGGACTCATTAGAAGAGTAAACAATTGGTAATTTGGTTGTATGAAAAGTTTTAAAACTCATGATGTGTTGATAAATATCTAGCTCAAACATAGTTGTCTACGTGTGGGTGTACTATAAACCTCTGCCAACTCCTTCGGAAATATAGGAGTGATGCTATTTTATGTTACGTGTAGTTAAAAGTCCGTGTTCTTCAACATAAACACTAAAAGAAATCGTTTCATATGAAAAAACAAATGAAAATATTTTGACGATTTTTAAAAAAAAAACGGCATTAAATTTTTCGTCAAATCCGCAACCAAAAAATTATAAATAATTAGCACTATGACCACCTCCAAGGATATTACGGTTAAACATGCCGTTTAGGAGATAATTCGATTTTTCATACTAGCTCCATACATTTTTTCTTATAAAAATTATAACTCTTCCATTTGTGCACACATTTACTTCATATGACATTTTATAGAACAGTAATGATCAGCAGAAGTCATTTCCAGCAAAAAAAATAACATTTAAGAAATCGAGATCCTATGTCTTCTACAGCCGATTTTCGATCCACCGTGTGTCACGCCCATGATATCGCGCTAGTCTGCACGAGCCTTTAACGGTTTTAAGTATACACAGGCTTTTATTGGTTCGTTTCCGACAATTTAAACGAAAGAACCTTTTAATCTGAACCCTCTGTTGTTACTGAAAGTCTATAGGTAAATAATACATTATTTTTACTTTAGGAAATGAGTTATTATTTAATTTATGTAATGAATTATTGTTAATTTTAGAGGTACTGCTTTATATGTTAGAATAACATTGGGTTCATATTTTGATGTAGGTATTTATCAACCCACATAGCTATAAAAATGCTTTTCAGTAACCATATCAAGAATTTCAATATGAATAAAATTTAGCTATAATAAGGTAAACAAATGTATTATACGACTGCATGGTTACATAACTTTGGGTAAAATAATAAATGAAGCTGAACAAAAAGCGAGTCCCGGTGTATTCGGACTGTTTGTGAGGCACGAAATGTTACACAATGAATTTACTATCTAGTTAAAAACTCGGGTTCTCTACTTCACAATAGACTTTATTTTTATCACACGGTTAGCAAACATTACCTACGTTGTTTATTGTGAAATATGAAATTACTTTCAAAGGGTCTGTGAAATATTATTGTAACGCGAGTTGCGTCACCTTCCCTCTATGTATGTCCAAGTACCTACTTGGACATACATAGAGGGAAGGTGAGTTGCTGTTGTTGTTAAATAACAATTTTTTTTTTATTTGTGTACAATTTATTATCTTAAGGGTCGGGTAATCGCCGTTGACGTTGGCCATACAAATGCGCGTCGCGCTCACGTCGCGCTGCCGTTCGGTTTCATAGGGGAATATTTATTTTTAGTAACGAAAATATTTGGCAAAAATTATAGATCGAATCATTATAGATAATAAAATAGTTTGTTCATACAAAAAAAAACATAAAATATCTTAAGTAGTTTGAAAGTAATATCGTTTTTTATGCTTTTGGTAGACATTACTTCCTGAATTTATTTCATAAAGTATTTTACTACAATACTTAAATATTCACATATATAAAATTTATGTGTAAGCGTTCTAGTTTAACATACATTTTTGCATAACTTACTTGCATTATATGAAGGCGTAATAACATATTAAAAGTCACTAAAATCGTATACCTGCGCCTTAAGTATACTGGTCCGGGGATACCGCACGGTCTCCTGTGAGGCAGCGAGCCTCCTTGCCGGATTGCCGCCATGGGATCTGGAGGCAAAAGTCCTCGCGCACGTATGGGAGTGGCGCGAGGAGGCGAAACGCCGGGGCCTAAGTCCGCTGCCACGAGAAATCGCGGCACAGCGGACGGAGCTCCGGCGGGATCTCATAGCGTCATGGAGAGTACGGTTGTCGCAACCCAGTGCTGGGCACGCCACAATTGCGGCGATAAGTCCCTCTTTGAGGAGTGGCTAGAGAGGCGCCACGGCGTTCTCACCTTCCGCCTGACGCAGGTCCTCACCGCACACGGCAGCTTCGGGAGATTCCTGTGTCGGATAAGGCGGGAGGAAACGCCCGGGTGTCACCACTGTGTGGACCGCCCGGAGGACACGGTGGAGCATACGGTGGAGGTCTGCCCGGCTTGGGCAGAGCACGGCCGTGTCCACGTGGAGGCGATCGGTGGCAGAGATCTCTCGCGTCCGGCCCTGGTTCAGGCCATGGTACGGAGCGAGAGGGCATGGGCAGCCGTCACCTCCTTCTGCGAAGCAGTAATGCTCGCGAAGGAGGAGGCGGGACGGTTGAGGGAAAGGCAAGTTTCGCGCCCTCTCGCCCCTAGCCACCGCAGGGGACCAGGGGCGTCGGGAATCCCGGGCGGATTTCCGGCCACCGTAGGCGCGGGCTTGCGGACGGTGAGCAATGGGTAGCTCACCGTCCGGTAAGGACCAGGCCCGAGTCGACGGCGCGTTGTATTCCACGCGTGCCTCAAAGAGATGTCGTCAGCACATAGGTAGGGGTCCACTAGGGCCGATGCCTGCCGGGGTCGCGGGAAGGTACTTATGGGTCACCGAGGCCCGCGCAACATAGGCAACAGGAAGGAATACGGGTGGGTTTTAGTCAGTAAGAGTCTGACACACCCTCCCGCTCCGCCCAGAGCGGGAGAAGTTATTTGATGATTTCCCAACCTCAAAAAAAAAAAAATGCTCCACCGTGTCCTCGGGGCGATTCACACAGTGGTAACATCCGGGCGTTTCCTCCCGCCTTATCCGACACAGGAACCTCCCGAAGCTGCCGTGTCCGGTGAGGACCTGCGTCAGGCGGAATGTGAGGACACCACGGCGCCTCTCTAGCCACTCCTCAAAGAGGGGACTTATCGCCGCAATCGTGGCGTGCCCAGCATTGGGTTGCGACAACCGTACTCTCCATGTCGCCATTAGATCCCGCCGGAGCTCTGTCCGTTGTGTCGCGATTTCTCGCGACAGCGGAATAACGCCCCGGCGCTTCGCCTCCTCGCGCCACTCCCATACGTGCGCGAGAACTTTTGCCTCCAGATCCCATGGCGGCAATCCGGCAAGGAGGCTCGCTGCCTCACAGGAGAAGACTTTGACCCTTGAGTTTGTTTCGCCATGTCTTGTCAGGGTTAGTCAGATAGGAAATGTCGACTCCATCTAGCTATTTTTTGTATTATGACGTGTAGAAGTGGTTCTGATATCCTATTTACAGAATAAACAATTTCATTTCATTTCAAACAAGAATATATACAGAAACTCATTTACATGTTCGGCAACTGCTTAAAAATCCTTTGTTAGGTATTTTGTGTAAGGAAGGTTTAATTATTAGAATATTCTTCGTATATCAAGTGTCAGTAGCTGTCTTTATCATTATAGTTATCAACGCCTACACACCCTTTGTTCTGTTTTAACAGACATGTTATTAAATAAGTAGGTATGCCTGAAACGTAATGATGTGTACAACATGTAGGTAAAAACATATAATTATTTAGGTACAGTCGCCAGCACATATAGTTACCACAAACTGTCAAAACTTCTCATTAGATTTTGAATTTAACCGTCAACATTTTAAGGTTTAAAATAATTTGGAAAATTTTACAGTTTCGTAAAACCTGTGATGTGCTTGCGACTGTACGTTTCTAGGTTATCTGTAATAAAGGTACAAATAGGTAGATACACACTGGTAATATCTCTGTACGTTGTAAAGTTAACAGAAGAAATAAGTATGCACGAAGCTCTTTAGCCCATACTAATGTTAGTGTTTGAGTGATCATGTTTTTGACATCGAAAATAATAAATAGTGTGTTAATGTGTAATAGTGTGTGTAGTGCAGTGTATATTTGACTACATGCGACTGTGGGTATATCTATGTACCCACATTTCAAGCATATCTTGATACTATTACTCAAACTGCGAATGCATTTTTTAAATTAATTCAGCTGTAGCTTTAGCTGAAAAGTGCAACGAAAAAAGTTCTTACTTTAGTCTTTATTTCCCTACTGGCAGAACATCTTATTGTCACCGTGATGGCCCGCAGGTTAAATACACAGCAGCAAGAATTATTGCGTAAGTTGATGTCCAGTCCAAGTCATCTGTCTGACAGTTTTAGAAGTGAATTTGGTGTCATTTTTTACACTTAGTTTGCGCAGTAAAAATACAAGAAAATTATGCATTATGCAAATACATATGTCTCGGCTTAATATTCTCTAGACACCTACAAGTAGTGAGCAAGAGCCTTCTCTATGATGCTACGGCTACATTGTCGCGATAACGCAAACTACACTTCGCGCGCTCTCTGTTGCACAGCGAGACGTTGAGCGGTATGCGAGACCTACCGCAACAATGTAGCCGTAGCATGTGAGAAGAAGTCCGTGAAAACTTGAAGAAGACCAAGTTTCCTAAAACCATCAAGAAGCTTAAGAGATATATAGAGACACCATAAAGAGATATATTAACAAAAATATATAATTTTAAAGCAATAAACAGACGCTGTGAACAGTGCAGCACCTGTGCAAAATATTTGATTGACAGTCCAATATTGTTTGCATGCATATTTATATTTCGTTACCGCTCCCATTTTTATAAAACAGCACACGACCCTTTGATACCGCTCGTGACCATTGTCATCTGCTAGGTATAGAGAATGGCAATGCTGGGAAAGTCTTATTTTAGATACCATTTTCTGATGGAAAATGTTCGATCTTCCACAGAATATTGCAGTTTACCTAAGAAAAGATGGAAAATCGTCTGATGAATGATTTTATTTTCTCGTTAAAAACCAGGTGTGGTCGATATTGAAACCTCGTTTTTTTTAAGAAATAACTATTTGCTTTCCCAAAATATTGTAATGCTACTGATGCTTATTTTTTTTCGCTGATGCATGGAGAGCACTTCAACCTCATGGACTCTCAATTTAACGTTAGATATGGTGGCTATAGGGTCTTACACCCCGGATTTCTGGCCACCGTAGGCGCGGGCTTGCAGACGGTGAGCAATGGGTAGCTCACCGTCCGGTAAGGACCAGGCCCGGGTCGACGGCGCGTCGTATTCCACGCGCGCCTCAAAGAGATGTCGTCAGCACAATGTAGGGGTCCACTAGGGCCGATGCCTGCCGGGCCGCGGGAAGGTACTAATGGGTCACAGAGGCCCCCGCAACACAGGCAACGGAAGGAATACGGGTGGGTTTTAGTCAGTAAGAGTCTGACACACCCTCCCGCTCCGCCCAGAGTGGGAGAAGTTATTTGATGATTTCACACCCAAAAAAAAAAAATAGGGTCTTACACCCATTTTTGAAAAGTATCTGAATTAAATTCTATAGTGGTAATATGCCCCAAAAAAATCACAAAATTTTTATTCAATCGATAAGTGCCATAAAAATGCATTTAAAATTTTACATTTTCAAATTTCGCGCGTAGGTTGACGAAAACGCTGGACGCGGTGGACGCCATGTTGCTCTGTGGTCATGACGTCACTGGGCTATGAAACAAATCCGCTGATCTTTGTTTGATAATTGACACGTTTTTGTTAACATAGCCATATGACGTAATAACATGGCGGCTACTATTTCATGGTGTTTTTTAACAGATTAGAAAAACTGAAAACGTTGATTTGAATTTTAAAATTTATTTTGTTATTTTATGAACTAGAACTAACATTTTCCGACTCTTTTTTGCCTAAACTATCTCAATAATATATTTATAGATTTTTTCTCGTATATAGTAAAATACCCTATTGCAGTAGTTTCGTTTGCGTCAAAATTATTAATAGGCTAAAGTCCATTTATTAATATAAAGCACTCTAACCAAAAGTCCTCACGCCTCTCACGTTAAATTAATTAACATCTGCTTAAAAAAAACAAATCTAATCTTTTAAGGAAGACCAAATTAATATGCAAGTCGGGCGTGACGAAGTATCGTATCTAGTGCGTGTTAAGTGATCAATGACGGGAAAGAGGAGTGACGTCAGAGTAGCGTGACACGTGACTCACACATGACGCTACACCACCGCAATTTCCGAACCAAATATAACTTGCCTTCCGGTGATAAATTGGATGTACATACTCCTCGCAGTCGCTGATACTTTCATTCCTACGTATTGCTGTTATTTGTTTGATGGGACTCATTTTTATTACCTTTATGCCGATTTGTGCCGCGACTGCAACATAATCCAAGTTAAACAACATGATTTTTTGGAAAAAACGTTGTAAGTTGTATTCCCAGATTATTTTATTCTACGGATTGTGAGTGTGACAAATGTCACCTAATTCCATTCATAAAAATAATATAATTTCGCCAAACGTATTATATCCAATTTACGTTAACCGACAAAACTTTCCAAACTCCGTTTACCATGTATCAAAGTTTAAACATTAACCGGAGATCAAAACTCCGGCAGTAACTACGCTAGCGACACGGACAGCGCCAACTTAAATATATGTAACAGGTCACCCAACTAAAAGCAGGATTATCTGTCGTTAGAGCCGCGCTTACCGAAGAGCCTCGTGTTTAAAAGTAAGCCACACAATCTCAAATCACTTAAACACATGTTGCTTGCCCCATATAGAAACAAGGATATACATTCAAAGGTATCTGTTACTTAATGTCGCTTCGACGCTATGCAACTCTAGAGCGACATTGACATGCCTTAATTACTCTACTTACCTTTTGGCACAGATTAGTTAGTAAATGGAATGTCATGAATGCGAATTGTCGAATAGACGTGTGAGGTTTTGCGTTGCATCAATTATGAAACCCCAACACCAAATAGTATGAAATGAACATCCTAGTGAGTGAAGGTCCAATTCGCAGCATTTTCTTTACTTTTTTATATATTTTCCAATTATTATTGTAACGCAGACTTTCTTTGCTAGACATTGACATTCTAGTACCAAATGCCCGCACAATATAATAATATTACGCTAAGCTATAATATTGCTAAGTTTTTACAATCTCTAAAAACACAGTAATTGCGCTACTTTTTCGTTATTTAGTAATGTATCATAATGTCAATAGCATAATCAGCCTATAATGTTCCCACTGCTGGGACACAGGCTTCCTCTCGGTGAGAGAGAGCGGGCTGTATTCCACCACGCGAGCCCAGTACGAGTTGGTCACATGCCTTCCAATTTTTGGTTCTAGGACATGTTTTTTTGGATGGGAAATCATCAAATAACTTCTCCCGCTCTGGGCGAAGCGGGAGGGTGTGTCAGACTCTTACTGACTAAAGCCCACCCGTATTCCTTCCTGTTGCCTGTGTTGCCAAGGGCCTCGGTGACCCTTTAGTACCTTCCCGCGACCCCGGCAGGCATCGGCCCTAGTCGACCCCTACATATGTGCTGACGACATCTCTTTGCGCGCGTGGAATACGACGCGCCGTCGACCCGGGCCTGGTCCTAACCGGACGGTGAGCTACCCATTGCTCACCGTCCGCAAGCCCGCGCTGGTTCTAGGACTTGACGGTTTCCACACGATGTTTCCTTCACCGTTTGGGAGCGGTGGTGATGAAATAATGCACACAAAGTAAAAGAAAACGCCTGTTTGGGTCCGAACCTACGACCTACAACTCGTAAGTTGCGACCGTTACCACTGGGCCAACGCTGCTCACTTATACCCTTACTCATTATTGATTTACGACAACACCTTATTTACCGTTAGAATCATTATGGAAACCCACTACATAAGGACGGTTCAGTATAAATGGTACGTGCGTATACGGCCGGTAATCGGTCTAACTACTTGTGTCCTCAGTATTAATAGTCTCGCCTTGGGTTAACTGTTGACATAAGCTAAATTATCTCTAATACGGATCAGATCGGTTCATCTTGCCGCTACATCGGACTCACATTACGTAATGGTGTAAAGTAATCAATTCACTTAGTCGGAAAATGTGACTGTGTTTTTCACAACAAAGAATCACTCGCGCAAATTAATTATATACACAAAGAATCTGTCACACTGTCTTTCTTTTTGTTCGTAGGTGTCGCAGGAAGAGGCGTTAATGTCAAGAATATGGTTCAAGACTACTAGCACATACCTATAACTCCACCAATCACCAATTGCTACGCCAAGAGTGGTGATCATGAAATAAAATAAAATTAAATGAAATTGTTTATTCTGTAAATAGGATATCAGAATCACTTTTACACGTTATATTAAAAAAAAAAAAACTCCTGAGAAGAAAGGGTCAAAGTCTCTTTTAAAGTCCAGACATAATCTTGGTCAGATCATGTGAGGACCACGTAGATGCATATCTGAAACGGTGTTTGAGGAAAGAACCACACAAATTTGAGTGGACCTGTCCAGTCAGTGCAAGCATTTGTCAGTAATCGTGTAGCTCAAATCAGAACTTAAGGAGCTCAACGACTCGACGAACAATACCTAGGAAAGGACATTCGGGTAGGCCGCATAAAGTACTCAAAATGCCAGACTATCATTAAAACTAACTGAGACAAAAAAAAAACAAAAATATATATTTTTAAATACCCACGTAGTGCTCACATTCACAATAATTAAAGTATAATACTTTTCAAGGTAAATATTCATGTAATTTTGTTTATAATATTTATCTATCAATTTTATATACATATTGACATTTCAATATGTATATAAAATTGTATATAATGATGATTTTGTTTACGGTTTTATCACAAGGCTTAGTCGAGCGAGCAGCTCAATCCCAAGCTTTTATGTCTTATAAATAATCAGAAATTGTATAATACCCTTTTTTACAAAGTTTGGTTTTATTTTAAATCGTTTAACGGTTAAATTTCGAATGTCAATAGGAAGTTTGTTGTAAAAGCGTATATGTACATTGACTCATGAACGAGTTGCCTACTCTGTGGAGGAGAGTGTGAAGTACAGCAAGATTATTTTTATTCCTTGTTAATCCGTGGATATCGGACATTTTCTTTAAATTTGATATATTTATGTGTGCATACATAATATTATCAAATATATATCGAGAGGTTTTTTTTTTTTTTTGAGGGTGAGAAATCATCAAGTAACTTCTCCCGCTCTGGGCGGAGCGGGAGAAGTGTGAGTGTCAGACTCTTACTGACTAAAACCCACCCGTATTCCTTCCTGTTGCCTGTGTTGCGGGGGCCTCGGTGACCCATAAGTACCTTCCCGCGAACCCGGCAGGCATCGGCCCTAGTGGACCCCTACTATATTATGTGCTGACGACATCTCTTTGAGGCGCGCGTGGAATACAACGTGCCGTCGACCCGGGCCTGGTCCTTACCGGACGGTGAGCTACCCATTGCTCACCGTCCGCAAGCCCGCGCCTACGGTGGCCGGAAATCCGCCCGGGATTCCCGACGCCCAGGGCGTCTCCTGCGGCTGAGGTCTCTGCCGCCGATCGCCTCCACGAGGACACGGCGGTGCTCTGCCCAAGCCGGGCAGACCTCCACCGTAAGCTCCACCGTGTCCTCCGGGCGAATATTGAGAGGCTACAGTCAGAATATCTAATTCTTTGAATTTTTCTCGAAGAGAATCTCTTGGACCTAGGTTGTAAATGGCTCAAACAGCCCTTTTTTGTAAAATAAAGACGTTATTAATTATATCGTATGTATTTATGAACCGCTCATCGCCTGTCTATCACAAAGAAAACGTTTGACAATGCGGTCTGATATTACAAAGGTTAGTGCCGTCCTAGTGTTTTGTTTTCAAAGTTTATGCAGACGGCTGACTAAGGAAATTCAATCGGCTATTGTCTAAGGCAACAAAATCGACATTTCAGTAGCCATTGTTGCATCGTATATGTAAATCTCAGTCATTGTTCTGCGTCCTTTCAAACGCCCGTTATCTCACCATCGCTCCGTCAGACATAATGTATAGGAAAATGTGTAGCCTTATACAGGGTAAGTCTAAAAGGAGTACGGATATTTTAGGAGGTAATCAGGTGCATAAAACTAAAAAACTTTCCCCAAGGAACATAGGACGAAATCTAAAAAATAAAATTCAACTTCTCATGCAAACGTAAGTCACGTGACCAGTCACTTATTACACAGATTATTTACTCATTGACATTAATGATTTTTTATATATACAATGACATTAATATTTACTCTTTGAAGTATTTTTATTGGGTTATTGTTTTTATTTTTCCTCTCAGTTAGTTTTAATCTTGGTCTGGCAGTTTGAGTCATTTAAGCGGCCTACCCAAATGTCCTTTCTTTGGTATTGTTCGTCGAATCGTTGAACTCCTTAAGTTCTGAGTTGAGCTGCGCGATTACTGACAAATGCGTGAACTGACTGGATAGGTCCACTAGGTGTGGTTCTTTCCTCAAAAGACCATTTCAGACACCAATCTGCTTGGTCTTCACATGATCTGACCAAGATTATGTCTGGACTTTAAAAGAGACTGTGACCTCTGAGTTTGTTTCGGCCTTTCTTCTCAGAGTAGTCAGATAGGAAACGCCGAGCTCATCCAGCTTTTTTTCTAAATATGATTGACGTGTAAAAGTGTTTTTACAAACCTACTTACAGAAACAAAATCATTTCATTTCATCATTTCATTTAATTTCACTTTGTATGAAAAGTCGATTTTCAATTTTAAGATTTCGATCTATGTTCCTTGGGGAAAGTTGTCCAGTTATATGCACTTGATTACCTCCTAAAATATCCGCACTCCTTTTAAACTTATCCTGTATACTTGGTTTTAAGTTAGGTGTATGAAAATATAATATGTATGGCAGGTAATGTTGTTTTGTTCTAATGAAAAAAATAACCAGCCATGTGCGTGTCGGACCACGCACAGTGAAGGGTTCCGTAGTTGAGATGAATTTATCCCAAGAACAAACTTAACATTGTAGTTGAAAAACAAGCTCTCCCATACATTCTAACTGCAAAGTAAAGCCTACTTCGCTGTGATAGTTTCCCTTTTAACTTCGTTATATATGCTATTGCCGTTAATTTATTCACATATTCGAAAACGACAATTTAGCTGGCAGAGGGAGGGGAAGGGGCACTTGAGTTTAACAAAAAATAGCACTTTAAAGCTTATTATTGCGCAAACGGATCCTTGAATCGAAAAATGGTTTTCACACACTCGCAATACTTTTGAACAACCTTTCCAACGACACCCCACACAACGGGATAGACGAGAAAAAAGAAATCATCCCCACTTTACGTGCAGGAGCGGTACCCTAAAAATGGGGCGTGATTAAAGTGTATAATGCCAAATTACAACTTTCTAGTACTAAGAGTTTCTTAACTAAGCCGCTGACAGACAGACAGACGGACATAACGAAACTATAAGGGTACCTTGTTGACTACGGACCCCTTAAAACAGTCAGTTAATGTGTCCGTTACAACTTAACTACAAGTTAAAACCTACAATAGATTCTAAAATGTTCCAAAAATCATACGGTAATACCATTGCGTCGGTTACAAAATTATACATTCTGTCATTGTAATTTACTCTCAACGGACGGGATTTATGATTGTTCTTCTCGGGCCACTCTCATCGTATTAATATTAGTGGGGCGAGGCGGGAGACAGGGACATCGCTCGTTGGAAACCGATCTCGAAACAAACCCAATTAAACGCGCCCGCGCCGCGCCCGCACCCGTACCACCCGTAAAATAGATAGAACAGAAGGGCGGCTCCGTACAACTTGTGACAACAGCAGTGCTATTCTGTAACCATCTCACCGTGAAAAGATAGGTGAAGTGAGCGTGGAGTGAACTGTCAGTGTCATCCCACCTGATGCTGGGGATGGACCAAGGATTACATTTACAATCATAATCGAGATTTTAATCATTATTTTATGCTTATTCTATTGATAATTCAAAGCTAGTGTAGTGTTTGTTATTATGAACCATTTGTTAACTGATTAAATAAACGCAATCCCATGACCCAATCGCGATGTGTTTTGATGAAGCGATAGTGGATTGTGTCGAGTAATGACTGTGCGACGCATGACGGTATTGATCGTTTGGATAACACACACACTTGGTTATCTCTTCATAATGATTTGGATCTATTCAATAAGTAGAGATAACTAAGTGGGTCAAGTGATCTAGTGCTAAAAGTGTGCCTGGCTGACGGACCATAGAATTTATCCCCACACAAACTATGTGGGAACCTACCTAAATGATGTGTGTCTATTTAAGCCATTATAATAAAAAGACGTGCGGATTATTTAAGGCGCAGTTATACGACTTCTAATGATTTTAAATTGAACATCACGTCTAGACGACTCGTCTTATTAACATAAAAATATGTGTTATACTAGACTATTGTCTTCGTAATTTGATATAATCATATTTGAAATAATATATTTATAATATAGTGAAATTAATTTGTAAAGTAATGTCTAACGCGGATTAAAAAACGATAATTACGCAAAAACTAACGGGCGTATTTTCATGAAACTTTCACCATCTAAAAGACAATTTAACTACTCAAATTTTAGTATACGGCTTCTATTCCTTTTGTGTTTGATTAATCAAGGTAGGTTGTTTTTTAGAAAGAAAAAGTATTTATTGGGACTCGCACAGGAGATCACACATTAAACTAAAAAAAAAAAAAACACTCATAGAAATATATAAAAAAAAAACAAAAAGTAAAATTAAAATAAAAACAAAAAGTCCTGTACGAGGCCAAAAGGCTCCCATCTCAGCATAATGCTGCAGTACTTAAGAAATAAGTGTCGCAGCGCTGGTATTCTGATAGGGCCCACTGTGATATCACGGATAGATACAGACATAAATAAAAAATAAAATAAACGTATGAAATAACCTATAAAAATAAATAGTTATTAAATAAATATTCATATAATACTAAACCGCGTGTCAGAACCCGACGTAACATCAGTTACTTGTCAATGCCATTTGAGTTTGTGGTACTCTATGGTATCGTACTACTTATTTGTGTTCTGTGGTGATGGCATCGCGAGGATTAGCTCGTGGCTCGAAGAGCAAACAGTCCATCCACATCTCTTTGTTTTAACCCGCGCGGACCGCCACAAAGTTTAGTTTCCTCTGTGTGGGCACAGACTACGCAAAGGTACCTGTGCGGACACAGGGGGAGCCTGCCGTGCCGCCCGGTGGAGCCCCACCGAAGCGGTCGCGGGGGCCACGCCCCGCCAAGATGCCGAAACCCGGCACGCGCGGCTCGCTGGGCCGCGATGCCGGGTCGCCGGAAGCCCGTCCGGCGTTGGACCGGGCGACGTCGCTGCCGAACATCGGCGACGCGTCGTCCGGTGCGCCGCCAGCCGGACAGCAGCAGAAGAAGAAGAAGAAGGGGGGGAAGAGTGCCGCAGCCGCGGCCAGCCCACCGACGACATCGGCGCCTGCGCGCGTTGCGCCAACGCCGTCGTCGGGTCGGCAGCATGCGGTGCCCATCCGCCCAGCTGCGTTCCGCCCGGTGCCGATTCAGGCCCCGGGAAGCGCCGCAAATCCGGGTCGCGCGCCGCCACCGGCGCGCGCCGCCGTGCACACCACGCGTGCACCCGCACCCGCGCGCACTGTAGCGCCCGCTGCGCGCGCTACCGCGCCGCCGCCAGCGTGCCCCGCGCCGCCCGTGCACCGTACCCCGGTACCGTCTGCGCGACCCCGCGCACCCCCTACCCGTACCGCGGCCCCACCGCCGCGGTTCAACTCACCACCATCCGCGCGCCCCGGCTCTACCGCGCCGCCAGCGCCCGCTGAGCAAGCTGCGCCTGCTCCACGCACCGCCACAGCCGGCCCCCGCTTCTCGCTGGCGGGACCGGCGATGGCTGAGCGGGAGCGGCCAGTGAGTGCCGGCCCTTATTCTCGGCCGGCGCTCATCAAGACACCAGCGCCCGCCTCGCCGGCGCCCCCCCGAGCCTCAGCCTACGACTCGCCCGCGATGCTGTCGGCATGCTCTTCTAATGTGGGATCGAGCATGTCGCTGGCATCAGTGGGCTCGGCCGCATCCGGTCGCGGAGACGTGTCCCCGGACACGACACCGCGATCCGGCCAGCGGCCCACCGTGGGAGGAGCTGAGGCCGCATTGGCGACCCCACCGACGATGTCACCAACACCGTCGCTGGGGTTTGATTACGAGTTTCGACTCGAACCCAGACCCCAGCGACGCAGGAGGAGCTCGGGCGAAACCGCGTCTGAGGAGGCGAAGAGGCACTGCCTAGACCCGCCGCGGCCACAGCGCGATAGCGCGCCGCGGGGTCGGGCCACGCCTTCGCCTACTTTCTCGGACGCGGTGCGCCGTACTACTACAGCAACTACGGTGACACCGCCTACGGAGAGGACACACACTGGGGTAAGTGGTGATTCTATCTTACCCCCTGCCCCCGGCACATCTGCCGCACCCCCTGATGGCGCTCCCGGTACCGTAAAGCCGGGAAAAAAGGTCAAGAAGCTTCGGTACCCACCGCTGGTAGTGGAGAGGCTACCGAACTGGGCCACCCACTTCAGGGCCATCGCCGCCAAGCTGGGCCGGCCTCCGAACGCTCGCCCGTTCGGGTGTGGAGTACGCTTCACGCCCGACAGCGAGGAAGAGTATAGGCTGGTCCAGCGATACCTGACCGGCCTAGAAAAGGACAGTGGCGTTTCCTGGTTCGCGTACTCGCTGCCAGCGGACCGCAATTTGAAGATCGCCATTAGGGGCCTGCCTGCAGACACG
Organism: Atethmia centrago; assembly: GCA_905333075.3. NCBI lineage: Eukaryota > Metazoa > Arthropoda > Insecta > Lepidoptera > Noctuidae > Atethmia > Atethmia centrago. The sequence continues at coordinate 17,960,288 of HG995374.1, read as the reverse complement.
GACCCTAAGGAGATTGAGGAGGAGCTCCGGACGTTGGGATACCAACCGGAGTATGTGCGCCATATAAAGGGCGCACAAGGACGACCCGGTTGCGTGTTCCATGCAATCCTAAAGAAGACCCCTGACGTCCGGGATATCTTCAACACCACCGTATTTATGTATATGCGGGGTGTGAAGATAGAGGCTTGGCGGGGCAAACGAGGACCCGCTCAGTGCCACCGGTGCCAACGGTTCAGGCACAGCTCGCACCAGTGTCACCGTCCGCTCGCTTGTGTGCGGTGCGGGGGGGAGCACGCGGCACGAGATTGCCCGCGCCCGCGGGAGGAACCGGCCACCTGCGCCAATTGCGGTGGCCCGCATCCCGCGTGCAACATAAAGTGCCCCGTGTTCCAGACGGAGATCCGGAACAAGCGAGCGGGGACTGTCGCCATCTCGGCCAAGCGCCGGCCTACTGTGGCCGAGCATAGGCCACAGGAGGCTCCAGAAGAGGACCAAGGCATGACGCTGATGGCGGCAGCCAACGGGCCCTCCCAGAGAAGCCAAGCCACTCCCTCCGGGCGGAGGAAGCATAAGCGCGGGGGGAAAGGGAGGAAACCCAAACCCCCCCAGGCGACCCAAGAAGAGACCCTTAAGGCCGGCCCTGCCGTACACAGGACACAGGCCGTACAGGAGAGATCCTCAACTACTGCTAGCGCCGGCATAGCGCAGCGGGAAAATGAGGAAATCGCTGCTGCTAGCGCCACCATACGGCAGCGGCAGCAGACAGAGACACATAAACTCCCTAAAATAACGTATGGTGGCGCCTCCGGCGCTAAAACTCAGAAGAAGGAGTTTACGGCCTGTGCCATTAAATTGTTAATGGACCTAATAAAAGCTATTAGGCAGGGCCAAGATATTGAGACGGTCATCCTTGACGGTCTAGCCACGCTACTCACCTTGTATCATGGATAGACCGTTAAGGGTGATCCACTGGAACGCCCGCGGCCTTAAGGATAAGGTCGCCCCCCTCCGCCACCTCCTTAGGGAGCAAAACATCGACGTGGCGCTCATAAACGAGACGCTCCTGGGGCCCGAAGATAGGGTTAGGTTCCCGGGTTACCTCGTTTACAGGAAGGACGAAAGGTCGGCTAGCAATACCCGCTATCGTGGTCTGGCGGTTATTGTGAGGCGAAGAGTCGTTCACCAGGAGCTCCCCTTGCCGTCGCTTAGGTCATTTTACGCGCTGGGTGTGCAGCTACACCTGGCCGGCGAGGACTTAAATTTATACGCCTGCTATAAGCCGCCCGTGGTACATTTGGACGTAGCGGAGCTGCGGGCGCTTATTAGCACAAACCAGAGGGCAACCATCCTCGCCGGTGACTTCAATTGTAAGCACCCAGCGTGGAATAGCCACACCAGGAATACCGAGGGGAGACGGCTCTTCGCGGACGCGGAGGCCTTCGACTATACGGTGTCCGGCCCCGAAACGCCGACACACTACCCAGACGCACAGGGCTACCTGCCGGATGTGCTGGACATCGTAGTCCATCGAGGGCTACACTGCCAGATCACACAGCAAGTGATCGACGACGAGTTACAGTCGGACCACCAACCTGTACTCGTCGTCCTATCGGGTATGCCGACCCGACTGAAGCCCATAGCGCCACGTCGATCAACGGACTGGACGAGGTTCGAGGAAGAGCTGGAGACCACCACGCCCACTCGGCCTATAATCACCTCCGCGGACGTGGACCAGACGGCCTGCGACGTCACTGCTTGCATACAGAGCGCCTTAGAAGCGGCGACAACGACGCAGCCGCAGGGGAGAGTGCTATTGCCGCCCCTGCCGGCGCGCCTACAAGCGATGATCGCCGAGAAGAGGCGCCTTCGCAAGCAGTGGCAACAGTTAAGATGCCCATCACTAAAGACGCAGCTGAACCGTCTCGCGGAGAAGGTTAAGGCCGAGCTCCGGGCGCACACCGCCGCGGACTGGGAGGAACGTATCGACGCCACTAGAGATAGTTGGCCGTCGGTACACAAACTGTGCCGCCACTTCACGAACACCCCAGCCCCGGTGCGTCCGCTCCTAAACAGCGACGGGGCGCTTAAATATGTAGCAGAGGACCGGGCGGAGGTCTTCGCCGAACACCTGGAGCGTCAGTTCCGCCCTAACCCGACCGACGACGTCGAACATGTCGCAGCGGTCGAGAGACACCTCGGGGACTATTTCGGCACGCCGATAGCTCCCGAAGAGGACCCTGTCTTTTTCTCGCCGGGCGCAGTCAGACGCGCCATCCTGAGGACGAAGCCGAGGAAGGCCCCCGGTGCTGACGGTATCTCCAACGCAGTGCTGCGCCACTTGCCGTACCGAATGGTAGCGGCACTGGCGCGCCTGTACACGGCGATACTGCGCACGGGGGCCTTTCCGGCCTCGTGGAAGGAAGGGCGCGTCATTATGCTGCCCAAGGCGGGGAAAAACACCCAGAAGCCGGAGAGCTATCGGCCCATTACACTGCTGCCGACTGTCTCCAAGGTGTTTGAAGCACTCCTGCTGCGACATCTCCAGCCGTATATCGCCCCACGCCCAGAGCAGTTTGGGTTCAGGGCAGAGCACAGCACGACGCTCCAGCTGTCGAGGGTACTGCACCACCTCACAGCCGGGCAAAACAAGAAGGAATACTCGGTGGCAGTATTCCTCGACATGGAGAAGGCCTTCGACCGTGTGTGGCACGAGGGCCTACTGTATAAACTGGCCACCTCAGACGCGCCCCGTCGCGTTGTAATGGTGGTCTCCAGCTTTTTATCCCACAGGACCTTCAGGGTGGTGGTCGACGGCGCGCTGTCTAGCGCGCGCCCGGTGCTAGCGGGCGTGCCGCAGGGCAGCTGCGTGTCGCCGACGTGTTACTCACGTTACACCGATGACATCCCCACCACTCCCGATGCGATGCTCGCGCTGTATGCCGACGACGCCGCGTACATCACTACGTCGCTTAATGCGAAGTACGCGGCGGTCAAAATGCAGCGCGCGCTCGACCTACTTCCGGAGTGGTTGTCTAAATGGCGGCTCTCGGTGAACGTGGGTAAGACGCAGGCGATGGTCACTGGATCAGCGCGCCTCCCACCGCCCTTGAAACTACAAGGAGCCGACATCGATTGGTCGCCCCGGGTCAAATACCTGGGTGTCACCATCGACCGTCGGCTCACTATGGGGCCACATGTCCGCAAGGTCGCCGCGCAGGGTAGGGTCGCCCGCAACCTGCTCAAACCTGTGCTCTCGTCCCGCATCCCGGCGCGCGTCAAACTGGGCGTGTACAAATTGTACGTACGCCCAATTTTGACGTACGCCGCCCCCGCTTGGTTCGCCCTCACGAGCGAGTCGAGCCGGAAGCTGCTCCGCGCGCAACAGAGCATTGCGCTGCGGACTATCGTTGACGCTCCTCGCTTCGTGAGGAACGATGTAATCCAGCGGGACCTCGGGATCGAGAGCCTGGATGAGTTCGTGCGGCGCCTCGCGAAGGGGATGTACGCGCGTGCCGACGCGTCTGATTGGCCTCATGTCAAGCAGATAGCGCCCTGGCATACGCGTCCCCCTGACGCGAGACCCTTGCCCCGCGACCTGGTAGCGGACGAGTGACCCCATACACCGGACTGGACGCCTCGAGTAAGTCGCACCCAGGTTACACGCGGCTTACTCGATTCAACTGAACTCTACAGATGACATACATCTATTGCGTGGCGTGTACTAAGTTAATATAGGCGCGTCACGTGATTAAACCAGACATTCATAACTAAACAGGCATTCAATTCACACGTACGGGCGCGGCGCGGGCTGCGACGCACGTAGACACTGAACGGCGTTACACACAATACAATGCCGTTCACACACACACGACAGCTCTTTAGCCCGGACCGTGATCGGCTAGATCTGAGAGCGGGGCGGGCGGGAGCTAAACACCTATTCTGTAGGAGCGTCGAGTCGGCTCCACTGTCGCTGGTCGTCTTCGTCGGGCCTCCCCCGGGTAACCGGGGGTCTCACCTGGCGGGGACTGACCGCCGTGGAGTCGTGAAGAAAGCGGCGCTAACGTACTAGCGTCGTGGCGCGCCTACAGATTTACTCATAGCAATCAGTTACACGGACGCGTTAAAACGCGTCCGACGTTTTTAAACCGCCAACATAGGCGCATACAATCAGGGGTCCGCTTTTACGGACCAACGCACACCCTCCGCGGACAGGGGGCTATGCCTCGGTTCCGCATGCCGCGCCCCCTTGCGGGGGCGCTGCGACATCTCCAATGGCATCGCTGTGACAAGTACAGAGACGCGGGCGCCGACATTCCGACAAAAATTTAAATAAAAATAAATATTAGAAAAATATTACGGTTGTTTATTGCTACATTATTAACAGTGCAATAATATAATAAAAAGTGTTATGTGGTTAGTGGCTTGGAGAAATTAAGATGTTAAAAGTTAGAAGAATTTCAAATTTCACTAATGACAATCAACGAAAAAATAACAAGAACAAAATGTGTGTGGTCAGTGAACAATGGCAATCGCTGCCAAACACTTGCCTCCTTTGCCAGCCGCGTGCAGATCAGGGGTAAGTTCAAAGTGAGGTATCTTTTTGAATCTGTAATAAGTGCTGTTTAAATTTGATTCTGAATGTACCAACTGTCTTTATAGCACGAAAAGGAGGTGGCAAGTCGTTCCAGCAACGAGAGGCAGCGAATTTGAAACTACCACGGAATGCAGCAGTTCTGTGTGATGAAGCTAACATGAGGTACGAAGATGCTCTAGTTTTAATCTTGTTAATATCGCGCGACCAAGACAGTTTCTTATATAAATAATCTGGTTTTTTTGTGAGAATAGTGCCAAAGAGTAGGGTAGCCAGGTGAAGCTTTCTGCGTGCTGACATTCTCATCAAATTACCCTTATTTAAAAATGGAGTGATGTGGGATCGTGGTGGGACGTTATAGCAGAATCTTGCACAAGCATTCTGCACCCGCTGGATCAGTTTTTCGCTTCTACCGAGAATGCACGCCCCATACACAGTGTCAGCGTAGTTCAGCTTGGATAGAACAAGTGACTCACACAGCATGATACGCATATCCACACTTATGTAGGGGCGGACACGATACAAGAGCTTGAGTCGGTAGAAGCAGTTGCGCACAGCCTCCAAAATGTGAGATTCGAAATGCAGCTGCCCGTCAAATACTACCCCAAGATTACGAGCCTCCAAAACTCTTTCCACACCACAACCATCAATCATGAGGTCCAAGTTGCAAGCAAGCATTTTGCTCAGGAAATCCCTAGATCCCATCACAATATACTTGGACTTACTAGGGTTCAGGACCAAGGAGTTTCTTCTGGACCAAGCAGAGATCCTTTCCAAATCCTCATTTATTTTTCTTACAGTTTCAGCAGTATCCTGGGAGCGGAAGGAGAGGTACAACTGCAGATCATCGGCATAAAGGTGGAACTTGGTGTTGATCAGACAGTTGGCAATGTCAGCACTGTACAGGATGAAGAGAAGAGGGCCAAGGATCGATCCCTGCGGTACACCCCTGTCTACTTGCTTTGGACCAGAAGACATGACATCTCCATTACTGTCACATGTCACCTGAACAAACTGTGTTCGATTACTGAGGTAACTCTCAAACCATTTAACTGCTTCAACTTCACACCCGTAATAAGACAGCTTGGAAAGAAGAAGCGAAGTGTTAATGGAGTCGAAAGCACGGGAAAAGTCTAGTAGAACAAGCAGGGTTCCCATGCCCTGGTCTCTGGCTTCAAGGATGTTACCAACTACATCTAGGAGTGCTGTCGCTGTGCTGTGGCCCCTGCGAAATCCGGATTGAGCCAGTGGCAAAATACTATGGTGCTCAAGATATGCCCTAAGCTGGTTGGATACAACCCTTTCCAATATCTTGGACAAACATGGCAGTAGACTTATCGGACGGAGGTCCTTCACACTAGTGGGGTTAGGTACTTTTGGGATTGGTCTAACTATTGCCTTTTTCCACAGATCAGGGAAAGAAGAGGAGACTATGGATCTGTTGATGATGGCTGTGATTACTGCAAGTGTTCGAGGAAGTGTCAACATCAGCATCTCCAGAGAAATATGGTCAGAGCCCTGTGTATTGGATTTAAGACTGCGCAAGATCTTCAGCACCATATCCTGCTGGACCGGCTCAAGCCGGAAGTGATTGTTACTGTGTCTATGATGTTCAAAATAACTTAAATCAGCAGCTGTGACCTTACCACTGCCAGGTACATCCAAAAAGTGCTGATTAATAGATTCTGGGTTGTTACAGAAATGTGGCAGACTATGCTCTGGTTTTTTTGAGGTGGCTACAGTTGATTTAATATGACTCCATAACTTCTTAGGTTGTTTGATATTATTATTAATGTATGTTTTAAAATATGCGCACTTCTCACTATCAAAAGCAGCTCTAACAAGGTATTTAAACTCTTTGTATGATTTAATGTGATGTTCAGATTTTGTAGTTTTAGACTTCAAATGGCACTTGTCACGCAGCCTTATCATTTCCCTGATGGTGTCAGTTATCCAGGGTAAAGATTTCTCTTTAATTAAGACTTTTTTAAGGGGAGCATGCAAGTCAAATAGAGTCAAAATGTATTCATTAAACATTGCAACCATGGAGTTCACATCTTCCAGACTTTCAATATGTTCCCAGTCTATTCTATTTAAGTCGACATTAAAAAAATCAGGAAGGATGTCTTTAAGTGGCCTATAGGTAATCCAGTGTGGAGTAGGTTTCTCTAGTTTAAAATTTAGTTCGACAGATATAATTGCGTGGTGACCGAGCTCGGGTATGTGTGATACTGAGACCCCACATACACGGGCGTCAGTGCACACAACATCAATTAAAGTTTCACTATGATCTGTGAAATGAGTTGGCTCAGTAACAACTTGACTAAGCTTGCTGCAATGTATAAAATTGTTCAGTAATTTAGATTTGTTATCAGTTTGGTTTAATAAATTAATATTGAAGTCGCCAAGCAACACAACCCTGTCCACGTTAGCAAAGGACGAGAGAGAATCAGTAATTGCATCCAGGAAGACATTGACATCAAGCTACGGCGGCCTGTATGCAGTGCCGATGATAACTGCATGTGAGTTAATGTTAAGCCTGAGCCACATTTGTTCAACATGCGGCGCCGGCGGGTGGGGCACGGCGCGCACGCACAGCCCGCGGCGCACGTAGAAGCCCACGCCGCCCCCGCGCCCGCCGCGCACGCCGCGCGGCCGCGGCACGTGCCGCAGCCGGTAGCCCGGCACTGTCGGCGCACGACCTTCCTCTCCCTGCCTGAGCCAGGTCTCATTTATCGCCATGATGTCCACCAAGAGGCCATCCATAGCAACAAGGAACTCCTCATGGCGCGAACCGAGCGACCCCGCGTTAAATAATCCAACTTTTAAATTTCTTGTCTTATTCATTTTTATAAATAGTGGTGTATATAAGTAGAAGTAGGTTTATCATAGTTAGCGTCAGAAGTGGTGTAGAGTTTTGTATAATAATGTCAGGTGTAAATATACTGAAATACATCATGGTATTAGGTGTAACTTGTAATAATATAAAGCGAAGTATTGTAATTGTTATAAAAAAATACATAATCAGCCAAAATGAAATAATATATAAAGTCCGTAAAAATAAATATGTCATACTAAATAATGAATATGTGACAATAGTGTGTGGAAGTGTGACACAAATAAAATGTACATAATATATTGTAATGGGTCGAGCAGCTGGGCCACCATAAGAAACCAACGTATACTGAGATACAAAAATAACTGGCCTCGCACAAGACAAACTTAAAAACCTAAGTGAACACAGAACAGATAAAAAACAGTAAAGTTTAAGGGTTGAGTTATTAAAAACAGTACATAGATTTCCAGGGGCTATGTTATCAGACATCCTTTGCTGTAGACACCTCACAACCAAAAACACGCGCAAGATCCTCCTCAGAGCGGATGCAGTGGGTAGGCTTGCCGTCACCCTGCTTAGCCAGAATACGGCCGAACTTCGTCCAGGTATACCTCCACCCGAGACGACTGCCAGCTTCACGCACACGGTAAAATAGTTGCTTGTTTGCCTTGGTAAGCCTTTCATTAAGGAAGAAGCGACGCGGGGGTGCGGAGAGTCCCAGGTCCGCGGTGGTGGCTCCGCGCCGCACGCGCGCGCTCTGCAGCAGGTCGTCGCGCAGTGCGCGCCGCGTCAGGCGCACCACGATGCGTCGCCCGCGCGCTGTCGTCGCCGCTGCTTCCACTGGGCTCGCTCCGCCGACCAGACTCGCGCCGCTTGCCGAGCTGCTCTGTACCTCTCGTTCAGCTCGCAAGCCCACCCTTTGCGCAAACACTATGTCCCGATCTTCGAGAGTCACCCCAAGCTTTGCCGCCACCAGGCCGACTGTGTGCAACACGTTTTCACCCGGAGACTCCGGGATGTTGGCGATCTCTAAGTCGGAGCCAAGTAACTCCTGCTCGCGGTCGTTGAGGTCAAGCTGCAACTTCAGCACAATCTGTTCCAGCTGGCCCACTTTGCTGTCTGGCACTGCAGCACTTTGTCTGCTCTCAAGAGCCTCAATCCTAGCCTCCAGGCTGTCAACCCGCTCGGTACAGACTCCCATCGACGAGTTCAGGCCGGCCATCTCACGACGAAATTCCCTCATTTCATCGCGTACCTCCCGCAGCTCGGATCGAAAGAGCCTTATTTCCTCACGGAGGGTCAGCTGTGTATCCGGTGAAGGCTCCCCATCAGCAGACTGTTCGCTCCCAGCCCGAGACAGTACTCCAGCCAACGCAACGGGGGGTTTGGTCACCGCGACAGGTGACCTGATCATACCGCCTTCGACTGGTACAACAACCGGAGCCGCTACCGCTGTCGAGAGAGGAGCTGCCACCGCTGTGGAAATAGGAGCTGCTACGATTTGCGACGCTAGCGCAACAGAGGCTGCCGCCGGTGTGGACGCTGCTGCTGGTATTACAGGGGGACCACTACCCAGATCCTTGACAGGTGTGGCGCTGTTATCACCCTTGGGCAACTTTCTTCTGCACTCAGGGCACAGCCAGTTGCTGCTTATCTGCGTTGGATCTGGCAACAACAAGCAAGCGAGGTGATACCTGTTGTGGCACGCAGAGTTTCCACACGATGCGCCCCCCCTTGTCGACAGAAACTTTCCGCAGGCTGCACACTTCACCATATTAGATCGCGCACAGCACTCTTACTATTTTTTGGCGTCGCTAGATGGCGCCTGTTACGCAGTAAATTATTAACTTTACACAATCTGTGGTAATGTTGTCGACACTTGTCAAGAGTCATAAAAGTAACACTTTTTGGGGGTACCGGTAACACCAAAAACTAACAAGTAACTCCGAAGTAAAAATAGTTAATATAATTAAAAATTGTTTTTTGTGAATTCCACTACCGAACTGCGGTTTAATTGCTTTGCAAACGATCACACACTTAAGGAGCACTACAGTGCTAATGTAAACAAAAAAATTACTTGGTATTGAATGGTGTTTTATTTAATAACAGTGCTGACACGAACAGCTGATGTGTACCGTAATCCGTCCGTGACGTCACTCTCACTTTTTCGAATAAGCTTGGTGCACGTTGAAACGGGGGCTCTTGAGGGCGACGGGCGGCAGTGCTTCGCTGACCACTGTCATGGGTAGACGCTAACGCTTGGCGCTCGGAGCCACCATAACACGATTTTATTCGTTTTTAAGGACGTGTTTGCAAAGTTTATAGGTATAGAATCCAACTACTAAATTGACACGGGTCACACACACAAGTGTACGCATGGTTAGCTACGGGAATAGTAGTCAAGTGAACCAATTTGGATCATTTGAGTTTTTTTTTTCTTATTTCGTTATAATTCGTAGGTACTTACAAAAAATATTTCGTATTGCTCTTTATAATTTTACTAAATAATTCTTAGATATAAATACTTCAGTGTCTCCTAGGCACTGGAAGCCCTCTACTAGTAGAGAGATGTGGGCTGTGGACTTTAGGCAAGTTTTATCAGTTATGATAAGACCTTACCTCCGGACTTGATGAAGGGACCTGAAGGTGTACTTTGGTGACTGGTACTGGAACTGGTCGACGCGTAGGACTAGGTTTGCCGAGTTTGGGCTCATTTTGATAGTTGTGATGAGACCTTACCTCCGGACTTGATGGTGTGACCTGAAGGTGTACTTCGGTGACTGCTACTGGAACACCTCGACAAATAGAACTAGGTGTGCCGAGTTTGGGCTCGTTTCGATAGTTATGATGAGACATTACCTTCGGACTTGATGGAGTGACCTGAAGGTGTACTTCAGTTACTGCTACTGGAACTCGTCGACGAATGGAACTAGGTGTGCCGAGATTGGGCTCGTTTTGATAGTTATGATGAGACCTTACCTCCGGACTTGATGGTGTGACCCGAAGGTGTACTCCGGTGACTCCTACTGGAAGTCGTCAACCAGTAGAACTAGGGGTGCCGAGTTTGGGCTCGTTTTGATAGTTATGATGAGACATTACCTTCGGACTTGATGGAGTGACCTGAAGGTGTACTTCAGTTACTGCTGCTGGAACCCGTTGACGAATGGAACAAGGTGTGCCGAGATTCTTAAACATCCCTAAATAGTAACGTTTTAACACTTAAATAATAGTTTTGAAATTATATAAAATTATCAATAGAATATAGCATAAAAATATTATTAAAATCTCGATTGATTATAAATGTAATGCTTGGTCAATTCCTAGCTGCAGTAGAATGACACTGACAGCTCACTCCACGCAAGTTTTCACGGTGAGATTTTTGCAGAAATTTACAGAATCGACATGCATACACACACGCAAAGACGCATAACGAAGGCGATATCATACGATGTCAAATAAATGCTATGCAAGTCACGAGTTCACTTGCACTCGCTCTACTCAAAACGCATGTCTATGTGTGCGTGCGATTTCGTCTGTTCGCGTTACATAGAACCGACCTTCTGTGCGTACCTACACTGTGCACGCACAGCGCCCGCACCGCCCCTAATCATCCACCCCGTGCCTTCTGTTTCACAAACCTAAATAAATTATCAGCCTTTTAAATGAATCATCGCTTTTAAATACTCTTCTAGGGTTAGAAACTTAAATATTGTGTTTTAACACAATATTTAAAAAATAATATACCTACCTAAATGACTGCCTTGGTCTAGTGGACGCAAGCGCTACTGCAGAGCATGATGTCCTGGGTTCGATTCCCGGGTCGGGCAAGGTGTTATTTATTTATTTATATAAGCTTTATTGAACATCACAAAACCATAACAAAAAATAAATCAAACACTACAAAAAATACAATGGACGGCCTTATCGCTTTCTGCGATCTCTTCCAGGCAACCATGGTGGTGGTGATGATGGTGTTATTGGGTTTTTTCATCTGGAATTTCTTAGTAGCAGCCCGGAGTCTGATTTATGCCCGGCTGATGGCAATAGGCTTGCCCCCTATTACACATTGGGACTTAACCGATAAAGCCCCAATGGCTCCGAATAGGAGCCCTCGCGGCGCGCGATTTGAAAGTAGTTATCGAATAAAAAAGTTTTTTTTGAGATTGAGAGATGACGTTATTGAGCCACGGGCCTGAGCGGTTAAACATTACTGGCGAAATGTGGGTGTACTTTAGGTACAACTCTGCCTAAACCTTCGGGGATTACAAGCGTGTCATGTTGTGTTATGTAATATACCCAAATGTCAGTGGGTACTGTCCAGAATTTTCTGTTTTTGTTTGACCCATAATCTGGGGCATAGAAGGATTAAATGAAACGAAAATAAACAGGCCTCTACCTACTGGAAACAATCTGATTCTCGGAAAACTGCTCGCCATACATTTTTGGATTCTGTTTTTGTTCCTATTCCTCCTGTAGTGGTTAGAACAACCGCTTAGGGCTCCGCCGTGTTTACAAATGGAAGTTCGTGGTCGCTGACGTCACAAAGCCCATCATAGGCGCCGATTTCCTGGCGCATTATATCATATTGGTGGATTTAAAACATTACCGCCTCATCGACGGGCTAACCCAGCTATCCTCCACAGCGTCTCTAGCAACCGGTTCAGCAACTGACATTGCCTCAGTGAAGTCGGTTAGTGGTAACACGGAGTACCACGAGCTTCTTCGGCGGTACCCGGAGATCACACGGCCTGCGGGAAAACAAAGACAGGATAGTCACGGTACTGTGCACCACATCCGCACCACACCAGGGCCGCCCATTTTCAGTCGCCCTTGCCGTCTCGCACCAGATAAGCTCAAGGTCGCTCAGAAGGAGTTCCAGGCGATGGTAGCGAGCGGCACGGCACGACCGTCTGAGAGCTCATGGTACTCCCCGCTTCACCTCGCTCCCAAGAAGGACAACAGCTGGCGGCCATGTGGGGACTACAGAGCACTGAATGCCCGCACTGTCCCGGACAGGTACCACATCCCGCACATACAGGACTTCTCACATCAGCTGGCTGGCAGCAGAATATACAGTAAAATTGACCTTATTAAAGCGTACAACCAAATACCTGTCCAGTCAGCTGATATCCACAAGACAGCGATCACCACTCCGTTCGGGCTGTATGAGTTCCCGTACATGACGTTTGGTCTCAGGAACGCAGCGCAGACATTCCAGCGTTTCATGGATGAGGTGCTCCGTGGACTGCCGTTCTGCTACTGTTATTTAGATGACATTCTCCTGTTCTCAGAGACGGCAGCCCAGCACACCGAACATCTGCACCAGCTCCTGAAGCGGTTGTCTGACTACAGCATCCTGGTTAACTCTGCTAAGTGTGAGTTTGGCAAGACCTCCATCACCTTTCTAGGGCATGAGTTGTCCGCAGAAGGTGCTCGTCCCCTGCCGGAGAAGGTGCAGGTAATCCAGGACTATCCAGCTCTCAAGACCGTCAAGGAGATGCGTCGCTTCCTGAGTATGTTCAATTTTTATCGCTGCTTTGTCCCAGAAGCCGCTCGCTTGCAGTCGCCGCTTAACATTGTCCTCTAAGGGCCTAAAACCAGAGGAAATCAGCCAATTAGCCTAACAGAAGAGATGCTACATGCCTTTACTGCTTGCAAACATGGTTTGTCCCAAGCTGCCTTGCTAGCGCACCCAGGCCCCAATGCTGAGCTTGCTATATTTACAGACGCATCAGACACCTCAATAGGCGCAGTACTGCAGCAGAAGGCAGGTGATTCATGGCGACCGCTAGCATTTTTCTCCAGGCGTTTGTCCGCATCGCAGAAGCCCGTCTAACAGGGAGCTCTTAGCCATCTACGAAGCAGTCCGATACTTCCGGCACATGGTTGAAGGTAGACACTTCACCATATACACGGATCACAAACCCCTGTCATACGCGTACGCGCACAGTAGGGAGAATTGCTCACAGAGGCAATTTCGTTACCTGGACTACATAGCCCAGTTCACCACGGACATCCAGTTTGTTGCAGGCAAGGACAATGTTGTGGCGGACGCACTGTCTCGAGTAGAGACAATAACACTACCAACTCTTGATTACACGGCTCTTGCACATTCCCAGGAGAGCGATCCTGAGCTGCAAGGCCTCCTCACAAGCAACAGCACATCTCTCAAGATGGAAAGAGTGCGCTTCCCTGACTCAGGGGCGAAGCTGCACTGCGATGTCTCCACAAGTAACACCCGCCCTTATGTTACAGAACCCTTCAGAAGGCAGTCGTTCCAGAAGCTTCATCAGCTGAGCCACCCTGGCAGGCAGGCCATGGTCAAATTGATTTCCACATGCTTCGTTTGGCCTGGCCTGCAGAAGGACTGCAGGGCCTGGACCAGAGAGTGTATAGAGTGCCAGAGAAACAAGGTCATGCGGCATATATCCTCTCCCACCTCTCCCTTCCCTGTTCCTTCCCAACGTTTTTCCCATGTCCACATGGACATAGTAGGGCCACAAACTATGTAAAATAATTTCAGGTATTGCCTCACCGTCATCGACCGCTTTACGCGCTGGCCTGAGGCATATCCCATCGCTGACATCACAGCTGAGACATGCGCCCGCACCTTCATCGCTGGCTGGGTGTCTCGCTTCGGTTGCCCCCATCGCATCACTACCGACAGGGGCAAGCAGTTTGAGAGCAAGCTGTTCAGCTCCATCGCATCGCTCCTCGGTAGCCAGCAGCGGCCAACCACGGCGTACCAGCCTGCAATGGCATGGTCGAACGCCTACACCGCCAGATGAAGGCGGCCATCCGATGCTATACGTACACCAACTGGTCCGAGGCTCTTCCACTGGTGCTGCTGGGCATCCGCAGCGCCTGGAAGGAGGACATAAAGGGGTCAGCAGCCGAGTTAGTTTACGAGGAGCCCCTTAGACTACCAGAGGGCTTATGAACATAAGCCCTTCACTCACCGGCACCGTAGACTATACCGACTTCGCGGCGAGACTCCGATTTCTAATGGCGAAGCTGTCACCAGAACCGGCGAGTCGACACGGCGAGAAGCCATTCTATGTGCCCAGCAGTCTAGCTGCGGCAACCCACGTCTTCCTGCGTCATGACGCCGTGCGCCGACCACTCGACCCACCTTACACCGGGCCATTCAAGGTGCTAAAAAAGGGGCGACAAAACGTTATAATTGAGGTTAAGGGGAGAGAGACAACAGTCACTATAGATAGGTTGAAGCCCGCTTACCTCAACAACGACATCAACAGCACCCGCAGCTCGACGACAACATAAACGGGGGCAAACACGCCTCCGCCGCCAAACATCACCGTCGAGAGAAAAACCCGCACCGGTCGCACTGTACGATTACCTGATTACTTTCGCCCTTAATTAGTAACTACGGTCTCAGGGGGGTAGTAGTGTAGTGGTTAGAACGATTAGTTTCATCATAATTATATCACTTAAAAGCTAATTGTAAACACTACACACAACACGTTACATAGCTTCTAGGATCCTTGAGAACCTTAGCCTCTCCCAGTCAGCTCCGAGCATTTTTATACTTTCTGTTTTACTTGTACAAATTGTCCATAGTCCTTATTGTTGTTTTGTACCTGTAATTGTTTTAAGAAGTGCCGTGGTAGGCAGTAATGCAAGCAGTTTTACTGAAAATAGTTTATTATTCAATCTACCCCGTAACACTTCACTATTCCGATTACGGCCCACTCCCTCTCACAGAGTGGAGGCCTGTGTCCCAGCAGTGGGGATGGACATTATAGGCTGATTATGCTTAGGCCAGCTTAAGCTTATGCAGGGTTTATATAAATATTAATATTTATAAGAAGGAAGGCAGCAATATGAATTATGACAGCGTATTATATTGTAAGGCATATCCTTAATACTAACAGAAGGTACCCAGCAGACACTAAATGCTGCTATAAATCAAATTGTAAGCACGATATTTGACATTTTGTCACCATTACTTTTTACGACTTAGCTGGAATATATGAGCAAATACCGAACATACTCCTAGATATTTGCAATGAAATGAGACGAGAAAGGTATGTGTGGAATTTGGATATTTATTCAATTTTATGTAAACAGCTTTGTTTGTGTTTGTGGAAACAAGGACTCATTCATTTCAGTAAAAGTATTGTCATGCCCGAAAGCTATGTTAATAACCGTTTATTTCATGAATATGTCAGACTAGAAAGTGACATAGAGGATTGCGGAAGCTTAAAAGGCTTTCAATTGACTTTTACGATTTGATGCAACCGAACATATAAAGCCCGGTACATATTGCGTGTGTATGTATAGGGATGAGCAGTGTCATGTTGCATCAACTACGCTTACATTCACCCTGCAACGTGAATATATGGACAGAGCAATATTCGCTGCCAGGATTGGCTTACACTTCCAGATTAAGCGTGTAAGAGCTAGCCATGGAGGCTAACTTAATCGTGTTTATCCAAGCATTTAAGTTTCAATAGGTTTTGTAAGTTATTTTATTGTTTTAAAATGTGTACTTATGTAATCTTGCTTGCTTTATATTGTCTTTTATATGGTCTGGTTTCTTGAAACGGCATTCCTCGCAGAGATATTATAAAGTGTCAACTAATACTTACCGCTTCTTGCTAATTTCATATATCAAGAATATTGAGGAAATTTGACCTACCTATTTTTAAATCTCTTGGAACTAATACAGTCCAGCAGGGCTAACATGACACACGCGACAATTACTCACTCTCGCGTGAGTAATTCTTGTCTATTTCTGTCAATTTTCTCGTTTTCTGACAGCGCTGCCATACAAAATACTCGACTCGTTCTGTCAAACTCGATGTTATCTCGACAAACCCTAACATGGCACCTAAGTTATCTCGAATTTTGAAAATTCAACACGAGATAATCTTCGATTCTTCTGTCATTTAGTCGTCCTCGATTTTGACGACGAGAAGAGTAGACAAAATTATAATACAAAAAATATGGCATTCATGGGGCCTGGTGACAGAAATGAAAACTTAAAACTTTGGAATAACATATATAAGTAGGTATATATGCGTATAGGTACATGTAGGTTAGGTAAACAGGCCGCTGCGCGACGCCAGTCTGATGCACACGTTACATTAGCATGTTGGTGACGCAGTAAGCATGTCGGTGACGCAGTCTGCATGTAGGTGACGTGGTTAGGATGTCGGTGACGCGGTTTGCATGTTGGTGACGCAGATTGCTTGTCAACGGGTGCTTTCAGAATGTCGGTGACGTGGTTATCACGGCGTAAGTCGATTGCCATTTCGTAAATCTGCTAGCATTTCAGTGACGCGGTTAGAATGTCGATGACGCTGCTAGCAGGTCGAGCTCGCTAGCATGTCGGTGATGCTGCTAGCAGGTCGGGCTCACTGTTAGCATGTCGGTGACGCTGCTAGTAGGTCGGGCTCGCTGTTCCCATGTCGGTGACGTTGTTAGCATGTCGGTGACTCGGTTAGCGTGTTGGTGACGCATTGAGCATGTTGATGACGCATTTCGGTTAGCATGTTGGTGATGCAGATTGCATATTCAAGGGATGCTGTTTGTATGTCGGTGACGAGGCTAGTATGTCAGTGACGTGGTTAATATGTCGGTGACGCGGTTAACATATTGGTGACGCGAACCCACAGGTTTTTCCCCTACCAAAAATGGCTCACTCATTTCCATTTCCGTCATTTTGTATTTTAATTTCGGCATGCCAAAGAAAAATATTAAATTTTAATCAAAAAAGTCGGTTACACAAAAAATTACAACATAAATTAAAAGAGGTGGATGTAAAATCATTATAGTACATACTAATTCCATGCGTAAAATTTAATGAATGAGCCGATGTTGCTAAAATAAAAATGATTTGTTTTTAATAATTTGCTACATCGGTCTCTCATCTCGAGATAAAGAACTGTCAAAGTGCCTTTCTCGAGTTTACTCGAGTTTAGCGGTCATGTTAGGCATTAGGATGACGTCAGAATCGTAGACAAATTTCGACTTATCGAGAAAAAGAGCGTTCTCGCGCTTGTCATGTTAGCCCTGCAGGAAAAACAAGATACGGACCGAAAATCTATATATAGATAGATAGATAGATAGATTGATACATCAATATCTCTATAGATTTTCGGTACTGTAACTTTATACTCCAGGTGTTCATTCATAACATCGAAAGCACTTAAAGCTAGGAAATAGATCCGCAATACACAGCGGATATGAAACCAACCGGCGCGTGCGGTTACAGGCCCACAGTAAACAAGTCGGCACGTATTGCCTTGTAAGTATTAAAGGTTTTACAACAAAAGTTATGTATGGGTTGAACGGGGTTTTCCCTTCGGTATGATCTAATTTTGTCTCAGTAGGAAGGCGGTAAAACGACGTAATGGGCCAGAACAAAACGCCTCTGATTTATAGAGGGCACGCCACCCAACTCGTACTGACTTAAATAGAAAGTGGCAGACACCCTGAAAAGGGTTACGCGGATATATTCCACGTTTGCACTACGCTTGAACAAATAAAATGACAATAAATACCTAAGCACTTATTTCGGCCCATCGATAATAAAATACTTCCACGTAGTACACGTTAGGGACCGTCCACACTCCACGCATTTTCGTTGTTTTTTGTCAACAAATTGGCATGAGGGCTGTTCGGATGTATTTCGTTTTTATATATTTAAATTTTGCTGGATGAATTTACACTATCAGTACACCGCAAGATATTTGTTTTATAAATATTTGAATAAAATCTAAAAAAAGTCAGTGTTTAAAAAGTCAACATTAATAAAGTTATGAAAACGTTTGTGAGGCATCCTTACTGTGTGTAAACGTGATAATAAGCCAGCAGACACTTATTCATTCGCCGCTAAACAAGTTATTCAAATGAGATTGTGCACAAAATTTCATTTCACTATAACAGAGAATAAATTGAAATGTTAATATGCGTTCAGGGGTGGTACTCGGCATTAAAATCAATTTAATCTATCTGCGTAAACATTGGGTAGTTAATGTAACTATTGGTAGGCTGCGGGGGTTTGATGGAGATATACTTCGGGCGGGTAGAGGTCAACACTAGAGCTTACGTTTGTAAAAGTTTCATAGCCGCCTGTTAACTAGATTGCCTCTGCATTGGCAATAGAACAAAACCACTACTTTTGCCTCTATTTCCCTCAGATATAAGATGACGTAAACAAACATAGCATAAAGCCTCATTTATTCAGCATACTATGAATTGCGTTAATTATGACGTGTGTAAATTACATGGTAATTTGTTAGCGTACCCCAAACGAACTCTCTGCAGACAATCTCATCCTCACACAACACGATTCATCAGAGTAACCTAAACTTAACTAATTTACGTCAAAACAACTCATATAGGTAAACATAAAAGCTACGCTAATGAGGTTAACTATTCGGAAAATATTCTTCCTCTCAGGGATAATATGATAACAACATGACGCAGACATAAGGAAAATATTTCACACATAATTCTATACGAAAAAGGTTTTATGGCTCGTAAAGCCAATGATCCCAAAATTGCCCTCAGCTTTCTTCTAATCCCAAAGGTTTACTTATATTATGTAAAACACCAATAAAATAGAATTCTAACCTCTGTAAAATACATCAAATAATACAATTGAAACGCAGGCAAAAAGAAAATGGTATGTCTTACGTATACTTATGGAATGATTTTCAATTATTGCTTCGTATTTTATTAGCGCTTAACCTGAAAAAGTAACCTTCTAATGAAACGTCTGGCTAACAAGAGCAATTTTAGGAAAAATAATATACTTCCATATAGAAGGTATTTATTATTTACCGCTCTTAAAAGTATAAGGTGGTTTATATACGGTCCCTTATCTGAATCTGAGGACACAGGTGGACGCCGCGTACGCTCTTGTAAATATTTGATGTATACCCTTAACAGCTCTTTGCTATTATAATTTACGGTATTGTACAAGTAAGTATACGGTATAACCCTACACTCTCGCCCACTCTCAGCTTATATTTTTTATGTTAATTTATACCTTGACACCACTTGATACATAATATTACCACAGATATAATAACAGAGTATTCTAATGTGTTTGCGTTCAAAACGTAAAAATAAAAATCAAAACAATAATAACAATTCACGATTCTAAAATTATATGAAATTCAAAAGAGTGCGGGACCTCGGAAATGTTTTGATGTAAAAATAAGGGAAATCTTTTCCATTTCACATAATTTTGTTACATCACAAAGTCAAGGCTTTGTTGTGAATAAAACCCTATTTCGTCTGAACAATGCGTGAAAATACTGACAATAAAAGATGAGGCTTGAGAGGAAATCAGTTAATAGCAATGGATTCTTTCTGAGGATATTATACAGTAAGTATAGCTATTTCTGAAATATAATAGGAACCTGTACCTCAGTTACGCCACATGGCAAGCATTTTATTAATTTTGAAAGACTTTGTTTGTGTTTTGAGAGATTTTGTTTTAATACAGAAATCAATATTTTGAAGTGCTAAAGCAGCTTACATTTTATTATAAATGGACAATCTCATGTAAAAAGATGAAAAACGATATTCCTCCTTCCATTTAAAGTTTATTATCATACAAAAATGCAAGTAGATACGATTATGCTTTGAAAAATATTTCACAATCTGTACTTTGTGACAAAATCGGATTTGAATTCGCAAAATATATTTTTTTTTTACACTCGACTGAATAGCATAGAATAAGAATTCTTTGGCTAGGTACTTTATGTTAAGATACCTATTTATTTTTTCCAGAATTTTGGTATTATAATATTGTTGTAATTTATAAAAGTATGCGTGATAAGTCAAAAATGGGCCAAATGTATCTAAATCAGGCGAGCGTATATTGATTCGCAAATAACATTAAAATCCAATTATGGACAAACGTCCCAGCGACCACAAAACTGGTGTAAACCTTTTAAATTGATCAAATTGTGAAACTACCAAATAGTTACGTCAAATATTTGTTTCGAGTGTTATAAATTATTACTAAACTTGTAACTAAATTAAATGATCAATGGTGTCGATTCCCTTGTTTACAAACTAAACTAAATTTAAGTTCAGTGCATCCTTTTCTTTCTATTTCTTTAAGAAAAGGACAGAAGATCAATTTTAGTTTAGTCCTGTCGTTTAGTAGTTTACATTACAATGATCTTTTAATTGAAGATATGCTTGGAGTTTCCCTACATGATCGAATCAGTACCTAATGATGAGATCCGCAGGAGAACCATGGTAACCGACATAGCCCATAGAATTTCCAAACTTATGGCAGTGGGCAGGGCGCATTGCTCGCAGAACTGGTTTTGGAGTGTCGACCGCGTACACAAAGACGTAGCTTTGGAAGGCCTCCCCAAGCTGGACCAATGACCTGGTGTAGGCCGCATTAATCCGCTGGATGCGAGAAGAATAGAACCGGTCGAAGTGTCGATCCTTGGGGGAGGCCTATGTCCAGCAGTGGACGTCTTCCGACGCAGACATCGGCTGAAATGATGATTATTTAATTTAGTTACAAGTTTAGTAACCATTTAGGAACTATTTCTTTAAACATCGTTTGCTTCTTTTTCGTCTCTGTCTTTATTGGCTTTCACTATGAACTGGCCAGTACCTACTTATCTATCTTAAATTAATAAATCTTCGTGACACAGCCGCTATCTTGTTGTAGAGATCAAACGTACATAACTGATAAACAAATGCAGTTTGTAATTATCTTGATGAGCTTCTGGTAGTTACTTTGAGTATAGTGAAGTTATTTTATCCATGGCCAGAACTAATTCGCAATAGATATGTATGAATAGGTTAAGATAACAGTAGGTAGGCTAGTAAAGATGATACCCATCCACGATCGACCCGTACGGCTGTTATTATTTTGCCAACATATCGAGACTCCTCCATACCTCGGAAAGCACGTTGGTCCCGGTTGTCATTTGTAGATCTTTGACAGTCGTTACAGGTAGTCAGAAGCCCAAAAGTTTGACAACCAGTCGTAGCAAAGTGTATCATGTTTTCCAGTACCTGGGTTGCGGGGGTCAGATCGACAGTCGCTGCATGTAAAATACTGGTACTCAGCTGCAGCCGGTTAGACTGAATCCGTACGTGTTCATGCAAACAAAAACAAATTGTGATTTTGTATTGGTCGATTTTTTGTAATTTTTTTTTTTTTATTAGGGTTCGTGCAGACTGGCGTGTTATCGCGGGTGCGACAGGTAGCGCGACACTTTTCTTGAAGTTTTTATACAAATTGTGCTACTAGTGTCCCGTCGCGCTGTCGCGTCGCGCCTGTCTGCAGGAGCCTTTAGTGGATCGTGTTCCTTTTATTTCCTAATTTATGTTATAGGTATTTTGCACCAACATTTTTTTCGTTTTTATTTTATTGTTTATCGGTGGAAAACTTGTAAATGGCCTTCGTTTTCATATTGTTTAAGAATAGGTACTATAAGTTAGCTGTAAGTTTCCTGAATAAAATAAATAAAACAAAATAATTTTCTTCCTTGCAGCCGAAAATGTTGGGTGAAAACATATAGTGAAAACTGAAAAATCCGACCGCAACCGCATGCAGATTCCAGGCCTTGATTCTGGTAGTACTTCATGAACCCAGCACATTTATAAAGAAACGCTAAGTAATCTTACTTAAATGTGTTTAATTAAACCGTAAGTAATGAGACTTTTTTAGTGCCAACTGCTGTTCCAGGATTCAAAATAAATAAATGTAAAAAGCTTAATACGTATCTACTTATAAGTAATAATTTTGTTTTACCTACAACAAGTTGGCGCTCTGCGGTGGCAGCATATGCATTCTATTTCCATAGCGGAGCGACATGGGTGGCGGCCCGTCATAAATCAACACAATTTGTTCCCAGCACGTTTTGATCGCCCGTTAATATTTGTGATAATTGTTAAAATAATACACACGACACAATTTCAAATTCGTTCACCCCGGATGCTAACCATTTGTTATTTTTACATCTAACATCACTCATTTAATAAAATCATTTTGAGTAAAGAATTTAGCTGAAATCAAACATTGTTTTATCTCATTGCCCATCAAAAGCTCTTTATTGAATATAATAATTGAGAGCTATGTAAACAAATTTCCAATTGATGAACGTTCCAATATTATTAGCAGAATCGTGTTTACAGTCAGAATTAAATTGAGTTATTGTTTATGTTCTTTAATGCTATTTTAATTAATATAATTTGCAAATGTGCTTATTTAACATAATAAGTATTGAAAACATTAATTACATTTGCTGTGTTACCTATGTATTTGTATACCATACCATTACCATAAAATATGTTGGTAATAACATAATGAACCACTATTTACTTAAAGTAGTAAAAATGAAAGAAAACGAGCTTAACTTCAATATTTTTCTGAAAAACATCTTAAAATCTAAAATAAGCTTCTAAGCGAAGAAACATTAAGCCCAAAGAGACATAAGGACGGCTTAGGAAATTATAGAGAAACGAAAAAAGAAAAATTGTTTTCACAACGTCATGCTCTTACCTTTTGAAGTCTAGAGGAAGACAGTTAATAGTGCTTACTCGTGGCACTTCATAGAAAGCGATCCTTTTATCGTTGAGAAGGGACTTCGGGGGGTTTTCAGAATCAGTCCGGATGCGGGGAGCACTGGTATTTTTAAATTGGTTTGTTTATTAGTAGTACACACGCATCGTTTGTTAACTAGTAACGGATACTTAGTCGTAAATTGGAACGGTTCTCGTGAAGTAAAATACTTGGAATACGTATAATTTAAAATACCTTACCATTTTTGAAGGTAAATAAACCATACTATACCATTTTATATGTCTATACCTGTGTAACACGTTAAAACAAAATGTAGAAGAGTGTCAGTTAATTTCCCTTTATGTAAGGTTATTCCTTCCGGAACTATTTGCACGGTCGTTAACATAATGGACCGCACAGCCAAAGATAAATGGTTCGTGGAAACTGAAATCAACCAGCCAAGAAGTAGGAAAACTACTGTAAGTGCTGTGACGTAATGGGTATTCTCTAATAAGACCATTTCCGAAGACTTATTGTTGTCGACAGATTTGCTAAAGGTTCATGTAAATCGCAAATAGGCGAATCTTTTCTGAACACAACTCACTATCTTTACGCAAAAATATCTAAAACTGATATTCCTCCGTAAATGATAATAGAATAAACGTATCTTGTATTTTTATTTTCTCCCAGATATGTGAGCGTAAGTAACGTATTTTATGAGATCCGCTCGTACTGCTGAAATGTCTGTCATGGTCTGCGGTATTGCAGATATATTCATGTTTAGATCCCTCGTTGGGGCCGGAATATGCTGGCAAAGATAATTCAATTATCCTCGGAGGTTCTCGTGTCATCACTCAAGCGCAGGTGAGCGAGAAATTTCTCGGTTTTCCGAACTTCATATATGGAATAAATAAGTTACAATAAACCGGTCGACACAGAACCAAACAACGACGTGACTCGAATACTTACACTCACACCTTTTGGAGAAAATCGCCTAAATTTAGCTTTGAAAGCGTTTTAAGATTAAATTATTTGAAAAGTTTATAATACTTGCACGAATCTAAAAGCCTTTTCACTTTAATTTCTTGAATTTAAATTCGCTTCATAAAGATCCTAACACTTCAGATAAAAAAAGAATATTTATTCGCTTTGTGCTTCGAAGTCTGTCATCAGAATCTACCGTGCATTTTTATTAGCTTGGAAATATTTTAGGGTTGTACCGATATCCACGCTAGTTTACATAATATTAAACCGCAATTGTAGATTTATTTATCCTTTTAAAATAGATTACACACCCAGAAACTTAGTTTCCAATTGTTTTAATTATTTCTTGATATTGTTCCCTTTACTATCTTAAAGTCGAATCTGCGAACTTTGTGGAAAGTTCGATTTATTGGTTCTAGACTTGTGTTCAATCCGTTTTATAATGCAACCAACAAGTAGTACTTATCCCGTATAATCCATCGCGGTTTCACTACCGACAACCCGCTGTAAGTTATTAGATTTGAAGAGTTTTGGCGGAGACGCTCTCAGCCGCTTCAATTTGTGCTTCGTTAAACGATTTTCAAGAATATCTTAGAGCTGTTTTTTTATATTACATACCTGGATAAGTTATATTCCTCCATGGTGGTGATAGTCGATTTTAGAATTTGGTACGGTACCTACTGTTGCTCAATTTCAACATGAAACAAAAAAAACATTTTCCGAAAGCGGCTTTGTCGTTTAAATAGAGTTCGTTTGAATTTTTAGTCTGGTAAAAGTAGAACTAATTTCTCTATATAGTTTTAGTTAGTTTCTTAGCTTATTTGTTATTGACCTAATGTAGGTAGGTACGCCTTTGGGAAAAATTCAGTCAATTAATAAAATGCCTGTTTATTTTCTTGCCTGTCTTATGTATACTTCAATGAATAGTCTTTTAGCTCAAAGCCTATTTATTTGTTTTAAACAAAAGGTTAATTAGCTAAACAACGTGGAATTGTACTCGTACCTATAGGTAGATCTTACAACAGAAGCTGTCATAGGCCTCAATGTCGATTTTTTTTTTCCCGAGATTATTGTTGACACGAGACGACCCTGTTAACACGAGATGATCCTATGATCTGAGGATGACACATGCCAAGAATAAAAGGAATTGTCAGCAAAATTATTTTTGTTAATATTTTGAACGGCAGACAAATACGTTAGGTTATTTTCTGCCGTCCGTTGTAAGGGGTCCCATTCTCACACGATTTATTCTTTATAACGAAAACGAAACGTGAAAAGCTAATGTCCGGACCTCGTGACTTGACATCATATTAGTTCTTTGCCACACACGCTTGTCCCCATGTTTTGAATAAACAAATAAACATAATTACAGAAAACACGTACTTAGTAAGATTGTGATAATATTTTGTTAACTTTCTCTCTAATTACTTTCTTAGTTGTTTTCATACTGTTATAGCTATTAAAATTCCTAAAGTTTGTAAGTAACATTAACAACAGACGGAGCACAAGGTTTTGTCTTTGTATTCCTCTTACGCAACTGTTATATTTCGGTAAACACAAAAGTACTGCAGATTATGAAATTTGATTCGGTTTTAGTTAATTCAGCAAGTCAGTGGCGGTAACTAATTACCCCTCATTGTGTTTTCGACTGAGCTGATGTGGCAGAAACTTGAGTTAACACTATACATCACTCGGCGTGCACACATGACGAAGCCACTATTAAGTCATTAATTAAGCAAAGACGACGTAGACAAAGACAGCTCAGAGACACTCTACGTAGTCTTTAACAACTAAGTGATAAAGTTGAAAGTGCTGTAATTTACAGTGGGCATGAAGTTAATGGGGTAGCATTAGAAGGGCACGCCGACGTCGACCGACAGCGTCGCAAACAAATAAAGCCACTCGTTAAATAAATCGCCACAGTCAAACATAGTCGAGACCTTTCCGCACCTCTGCACCCGTGAATAAATAAACATAATAATGTGTTTAACGAACGACCCGAAGTTTTTAAACAAGATAATAACTAACATTTGATTAAAAACAACATTGGCTTCTGAGTAAATATGTACAATTTATCATGAAGGTTATTTTATCTTTACAATTCCAAAATCTGCCTCAAACTTTGTTAAAATAATCCATCTCTTTGAGTAGACCGCGCTGCAAAAGGAGCGACAGAAATAACTATCTGAGAGAAAATATAAACTTTTATTTTCCACGAAATCTGTTTATCTTTGTAGGAAGTTCATTGAATGAACATAAATGCTTATGAAGACATTTCTCAGGAAACATTATGATTGTTGAACGCTTTACTTATTCGCACATTAAATGTCCGATCTCTGATGAGATATTTCCGTTTCTTCTTCCTTGTAAATAACGGAGCAGAAATGGCCTTTAGGTAAACATTCTTTTTGACTTGGCTTGTAATAATAAAAATCAATAGCTTCCCAAAGCTTAACTGACCGTGTATATCGCGGCTGTCCTCTTCCCTTTCATCAGTTTTCCTTTGTATTATTACTAAGTCGAACCACAAACAGGCTCACCCACGCGAATACTTAAATCAATAAAGACTTTATCAGATATGTTCTTCACGAACTGAATAAAAATATATCGCGCTCACAGCTTACCTTGCAAGGTAGGGAGTGATTTAGCTAGTTGTCAGTAAGTAATTCCTCACGCCGTACATTTTCACAGCGTTGAAAATAGTGATATCGAAAATTATTCTACGTATGATATACGGATGTAGATACATCGCTAACAATATGTCAGACTATTTGTATCCAATTTAGAGTGACAGATTTTTCGATCAGGCAACGATGTGATGAGATGTATTTGGCTTTAGGCTAGAAATTAAAATGTTTTATATTGAAACAGCGGCACACTTGTTTCATACTATAATTATTTTTAAAAGATAATATTCAAACTTTGATAACATGATTGATGTGTTTACGTGACATTGTAAAAATATTAAAATTGCTGAGCAAGGCAGAATCAATTGTGAGAACTTTTCTGACTCTGTGCTGTCCGAACTGAATTTATAAAAGTGAAATATTGAATCACATCTTGCACGCATGAACTAAGTATTTTAAGTTCTTCAATCTTGAAAGAAGTTTGTAAATGTAATTATAGTTTTTCTTCGTTTCGCGGGACACAATGAAGCTAAATCGACGTCAAATCTTGTGTGCGAAAATGAGATTATTCATGATGATGACGTAGTTACTTTGAAATAGTGCTGAACATTTTAGAGGTCAGTGGAACATTGCGGTCAATGTGCAATTATAATAAACGCCCTCCCGCTAGAGATTAACATAACGAGACCACGAGTTAGGGAAAAGTTACCGTATTCCTGAATCCTCAGGGAGGTCTGAGCCGAGAATAATGAGTGAACACACCAACTTTCTGAATTTGCCGGGATCGAAGCCATGGGGAGTTAGTTAGCAATGTCGCATTTAATTATTACGACTGAGGATTTTCGGAAAATATTATACAAAATATATTAGATAACTAATGCTCCATTTCTGTCTTAAACCAGATAGTTCGCAGTTTGTTTTTATCACGAAATAGAAAAAACAAGTACTCCGTGGTTTTAATAACCTACTGCTATGAGCGATAAGACCGCCCATTGTGTCACTCTATGTGAAATTTCAACATTTAAATCTGTAATATGTATCTGTAATGTGTAATCTGTAATATGGTCAGGTAGGCAGTCGCTCCATGTAAAATACTGGTATTCAGCTGTATCCGGTAAGACTGGAAGCCGACCCCAACAAAGTTGGGAAAAGGCTAGGCAGATGATGATGAAATCTGTAATATGTATGTGTGTCTGTGTGTTGTATGGTGTACATAATAAAGAGTATTCTATTCTATTCTGCTAAACGTCGTCTTTGAATTACAGACCAGTAGGTTGGTAAACAAACCAACTGAGCCGCCTGACTTCCGTAGTACCAACTCAAACTTCAATATTAGGCATCAAGTCCAGATGTGTGAAATACAGATATTTAATATCTAGTTCAGACACAGATGTTCAAAATTCGATCATAGAATAAAGTGTCAGAAAGTGTATCACCATATTATTTAAATTTTTGTATATTTTTGAACAAATAAATTATAATTATTTCCTTTATTATATTTACAATACATATTGTATGCATTTTTTTTTTTAATATAAAAAAATAGTAGGTAGGAAGAGCTTCCAAGCTACCGGTGGTCAGGGCTTCTGAGATACCTCCAAACAATACGCGCCGTACGCAGAAGTCGACAACCTCGCGAGCCAGGTCAAGATACTTATTTTGCTTATCTTCCTCAGCCTTCACGAGGTTCTTGTCATGCCGAACCTCAATATCAAAAATCATCGCGTAACACTGTTATCAATCTATCACCACTATGTCAGACTTATTGCCAACAATAGTCCTGTCAAATCAAATCAAAATTAAAATATTTTATTTTACATAATAAACCTACATGGACACTTATGAAACGTCAGTAGCTAAGTGCACGGTTCGTCGGTCGTTTCCAATGGAGAAGTGCCGGCAAGAAACTCCACGGTTACTTACTCTTTTAAAAATAATTGGCTTTTACAATGTTTTCAAATTACAGTGTTAATAGGTATGGGAGTACAGTGTAGGCCTGTCAAGAAGTACCAGGTACTTAACAAAAAATAAATGGTCTACAAATCTAGTACACGTTCTCAGATTCACAAAATATAAAAGAATCTATGCAAAATAATAATAAAAACCTATTTAAACCAAATGACATTTTGCCATTACAACTGTAAAAAGTCTTAATTAGTATCCAGTCCACAAAAACCACTAATAAATAGTTAGTTGTCAGTAAAATGTCCATGACATTGCCCGGGACACTGGGGTCCCGGACGTTTGGAAGGCGTCCTCGCAAAGGTCCGGGAAGCCGAAGCCATCTTGCAGAGGCCCGTTAGACGTTTTTAATTAAATGAGGCACCAACAGAGGATTATCCCTATTCGCACTATGCAAGTGAACCCAAGGACAACCCCTGGTTGGTGCCATTGCAGGATTGCAGGATTTGGAAACAAACATATTGGGTATAACTTGGGTGGCTATAGTGAACTGGTTATCTAGGACTATGGAAAGACTATGGCCCCTGCCTGACCATGTTTTATATAAAAACACAGATAAAATAGCAGGGGGTGACTTGCACGCTCAATAATGGGCCCCCGAAAACGGTCGCTAAGACATAGTGCCGTAGCACGGCTCAGACCTATAGTTCAGGAGCGCACAAGCCCCACCACAACGTCAACGTAGAGATACGGCGGTGGGGTTATTATTATTATTATCAAATAAAAAATGACCCGGACTTTGTGCTGTCCATCATCATCATTCCAGCCGCAAGACGTTCATTGCTGGACATAGGCCTCCCCAAATAGGGGGGGGGGGCTCGCTAGGCAGGCGGGATCGCAGTATGGTGTTACACGGAAAACGGTTGTGCTGTCCAAAATTCAGTACTCGTAATTCATAAAAATCTCCCGTTTCCTCCCGCCTTATCCGACACAGGAACTTCCCGTAGCTGCCGTGTCCGATGAGGACCTGCGTCAGGCGGAAGGTGAGGACGCCGTGGCGCCTCTCTAGCCACTCCTCAAAGAGGGGACTTATCGCCGCAATCGTGGCGTGCCCATAGTTTGGCATCTGTAGGTACAGTAAAAGGTACATAACATGAGTCATGACCGCTAATCGATGCCAGACAGGCGTAAAGGAGGGTTACGACGATCTATAAACCACGAGTGTCACAAAATCTACTTAGAATTTGCGATTGTAATGCAACTTTACGATCCATCAAAATGCTTACGACCTTAAAATTAAGTAAAAATCGCTGAATATACTCGTAGCAATAATGTGATTTTCAAATATCCATCAGAGCTGAAAATGATTATGTGCGTACATAACAAAAAGAGATATTGACCTCGGGACCCCTGAATAACATAATACCATACAGTCTAGCTAATCCGTTATGACTCAACCAACCCTACTAGACCCTCGACCCCAAAAGAATCAAATATCCAAAAGCTACCCAAAAAGAAGTTATGAGGAACCCTGATTACATTGAATGGTAACTTATAATACGGTTTATTACAAAATATATAATTTTATTCATATATGTTATCCGTCGTGGTTGTATTTTTTCATGACCGTATGCAGTCGTGCGATGCATATGAATCCATCGCGCAAAGCTGAGAGTTATTGTCAACCAAAACATATTTTTTGTGGAAATATAGGCCTCGGTGCCTCAACGCGACTATAGTCCGCCGGATAGTGGACAGTCCGTGTCAAGCTTAGTGTTTGTGCATTTATTTGGCAAATACTTTTTACGACTGTTGTTGTCTAAATATTTACTCGGACGAGTTTTTCACGAGAATATTAGTAACTACTTTGAATGATTCCCTTACATCATTCTGACACAACTTAAACTAAAAACTTCATTTTTTACTCAAGGAGAACGCCGCCGCCGTTCCGCGGCAGCAACAAAAGGGATTTTCCGAGGCGACCGGTTTTGTACTCGGATTTTTGTTATGAAACCTTTCATAAGTATGTAAATTGAAAATTTCAGTGCGCAAAAAGAAAGAAAAATGGTGAAATCCTTGATAACTCTGTGTGAGATGGTGACGGAATATTTTTTTGTAAACTTTTAATGAGATCTTGTGTCTATACCTACACACATTTTATATATTAGCTGGAGTCGCAGATGACTGCGGTACATCGCCTTTATTTCATGGCCGCCATTCGAAATCTCATCGCACGCTGTAATATAGACACAGTCGTTTTTACTTTACGATCTTGTAATGTCACCGAGGCGTATCAAACGGTAGAACACACCGCGCTCTCTGTGCCTGATAATATTTTATAACACAAATCACTACCAACATATTTCGAGCACAATAATGTGGAAAAGGGTCTTGGTAACATTGTGAGGGACATTCTCCCGCAAAGAGGGTACAGGAAAAGTCTTTTGCTATTATTGTCTACAGGTAGTTTTGTCTAAGGAACAAGCACTCTTCCTAGAACAGAGTTAAGAATAAAAAACCGGCCACGGACCACGCACAATGAAGGGTTCCGAAGTCAGGATGAATTTATATAAAAAACAAACTTACCATTGTAGTTGAAAAACATTTTCGATAAAAAACACATCGATATACGTCACGATCAATTCTCCAACTGCAAACGTAAGTTGGTCTACTATTACTCGTTAACTTGTAAAGCCTTCTTAGCTTTTCCTTTTAATTTCGTTATATAGGTATACTACTGCCATGATTTTTTTCATACATCTAAAATCAGCCATTTAGCTGGCAGGGAGAAGTGCAATTTTTTTTTTAAATTTACACTTTAAAGCTTAATATTACGCAATCGGATCCGTGTTTTCACAAACCCGCAATATTTTTGAACGACCTTTCTCTAACTATACCCCACACCATGGGATGGACGAGAAAAACAATATCCCCACTTTTACGTGTAAGGGTTTTACCCTAAAAAAATGTGTTTTTTTTTCATGATTTAATTTACCACTTTGGCAGCATGATTAACCATGCCAAAATACAGCTTTCTAGTACTAAGAGTCTCTGAGCTAAGCCGCGGACAGATAGACGGACATGGCATAACGACAAGCGTTCCTTGTTGACTACGGAACCCGAAAAAGTATAGTGAAACCACTTGCAATACAAAAATAGTATTACAGCACGTCGTTGCCGAAAGGCAGATGTTGGTACAATGCCGCGAACAGCCCATACTTTATGAAAGGAATTATTTTCACCCAAGCTATTGTGTTATGAATCCAGAAAATCACCTGTATAATTTAGTTCTTTATAAAACATTGCACTTTTCACAGTATACTAAATGGCATAACTACTTATTGTTGAAACATTTGCATAATCAGCCTATAATGTTCCCACTGCGAGGACACAGGCCTCCTCTCGGTGAGTTTGAAACATTTATCAATCAGTAAGTCAATCCATATTTATACTTTTAAGCTGAAGTACCAACTCGTACTATTTGATTGTTAGTAGGATTTTACTCGGTGAGCAATGGGTAGCTCACATTCCGGTAAGGACCAGGCCCGGGTCAATGGCGGGTTGTGTTCCACGCGCGCCTCACCGAGATGTCGTCAGCACAAGTGTAGGGGTCCACTAGGGCCGCGAGAAAGTTCGAAAGGGTTACCGAGGCCCCTGGCAACACAGGCAACGGAAGGAACACGGGTGGGTATTAGTCAGTAAGAGACTGACACACCTCCCGCTCCGCCCAAAGCGGGAGAAGTTATTTGATAATTTTCAACCCAAAAAAAAAAGTAGTATTGTACTAGGTAGGTATCATTCTGTTGTGTGTGAGACAATAGGCAAGGGTTACATAACATACATATTCAGCCTATAATGTTCCCACTGCTGGGACACTGGCCTCCTCTCTGTGAAAGGGAGTGGGCCGTAATCCACCACGCAAGGCAAGGGTTACGTTTTATTAAACATTAGACTTTGAAATAGGGACGTCTAGCGATGCGATAAACTAAAGATTTAATCAAAAGATTGTTTTTATGTAGGACAGAGGTCGTGTGTACTTTATAATCTGATTTTAAATCAAACGAAGTGGTAATTGATTGATTGATTGACATTTATGCTTTTAATATAGCAAAAATCTATTTAGAAATTAATTAAATATCTTTTGAAGGAAAATAATGCGGAAGGAATTTCGATAGACCACTTGAAAGGGGTTGAGATGAGGGACGAAACCGCTAACCACGAAGACAATGCGTTATTGTCCAAGTTTGGTGGCTCAATGATCTTGGATTACTGCGCTATGAGTCGCGAATTCAATTACCGCCAGGAACAGTCTGGTTTATGGCCTTCGAAAAGTTCTTTTTTTGGGGCTGTCACTGATGTTGAATATAATTATTTATTTATTTATTTATTTAGGATCTCCAACAAAAGATGTACACAATACATGACACATAAATAAAGGGCAACATCAGGTATTGAGTAGGTGTACTCCTTCTCTTATAGGAGACCACAGCCTGCACAATAACGTTAACAACTAAGCTAACAAAGTTAAAATATTAATTAAAGGTAAAATTAGGAAACAGTTAATACATATCTAAAGGACATTTAGAGATACTTAAATTAAATTAAATATTTTAAACAATTCTTATATTTAGACAGAGAATTATTATCCTTTATAATTATAATTTATTAATAATTATAATTTATTATCCTTGTGCAGGGATTTTATTTGCTAACAAAAACGTACCGGATATTGTCCTATAATTTTATTTACATCTCATCATCTGCCTGCCTTTTCCCAACTACGTTAGGGTCGGCTTACAGTCTAACCGGATGTAGCTGAATACTAGTATTTTACATGGAGTGACTACCTATCTGATCTCCACAACCCAGTTACTGGGTAATACGATACCCCTTGGTAAGACTGGATGTCAGATTTTCGGGCTTCTGACGACCCGTAACGACTGTCAAAGATCTACGAATGGCAGCCGGGACCAACGGCTTAACGTGCTTTCCGAGGCATGATGATAATACACGATAATAATGTATATAAAAATAGTCACCCATCTACAGACCAACCGCGGCAAGCGTAGCTTAACCTGTTCGATTGACCCGTGCAGCTGACGACCGTGACGACGTAATTTTATTTACATCTGTCATGCTTAAAACGAGGTAACAGCCATCAAGCTAAGCGAGCCTAATGAGAGGTCATCTCTGATGAGGTCTGATGAGTTTCTATAATTACGGCTCTCACATTTCAGTATCAAAAACCCAAAAAAATATTTTGCAACAGAATTATAAAAAACAAAATTAAAGTAGGTACATACATATTTTGTATATAGAGATAATCTCGTGACAGTACAAACCCGTGCTACTTTTCTAAGTAAAACATCATAAATTTGTACTTTCATGTGCAATATCAGTAAGAAGGTTCCTTAGTCATCTATCCCTTCCTAATAGCAGCAATCAACGAAAATTCGTGCACCCAACTATATAAAACACGTGTAGTTCACAAACAAAAAATGAACATGCATAAAATTTTAACGAACAGAAAACTTAGATAGATTTCACAGCAGATTCCAAACTAGGTATAGCCTATATCTTGGTGACCCAAACACCACACTAAGTTAATTTAATGAGTTCAGCTAGCGCAAGATTGTTATTGATAATTTCATAATTTAAATAAATAAAATTTTTATATCAAATGTGAGTAAAAAGAAGCTAATATATGTAGGTACATAGATATCCTTTAGATTACGACTTTGCCTGAAAAATAAATGGTATGGCTACGCGAAGGTCAAATCATTCTAAATCCTTACTTATAGTTAGTTGTGTGAGAGTTCCATAAAAGGACAGCAAATGACCGGACGCATAACGTACTCATATAAATGCAATATTGTCCGCGTCGGACGGAGCCGACGGGACTCACCTTGCGACCTCGGCCTCCTGATTTATTCAAAGTCTAAGCTCGGCCGGAACACATCTACTTTGGATTTAACCCAAGCCACTTTCGTTTTTGATAGCCCTGCCGAAGATCTTCGTAGGAGGAAGTGTGACGCAACAATCCCGCAAATGGGCTCGACTTCGTACGTCACACTTCATACAATGCTTTTGTAGCTTCTATTTTTTCTGGACACTCTGTTTTTATGTCTGCTCTAATGCAATTAGTAAACTTCTTCTGTGTATATTCGGCGCTTCTACTTCATTAAACTTCGTAATAGTAGGTAAGCTATGCTTACTAGTAATGTAATATTCTACGAGTTCTTTACCAGACAAAAGTTCGCACATTTACGAACTATTTTACCAGAGAGATTCACAGTTGGAACTACTACAATTGTCTCAGTAAAATACATTCTGCTCTGCTACGTCTACAAAAGTACAATCTAGTTTTTTTTTTTTCTACAAGGCTTGTGGACCTTTTTAATTGTTCAATTCCTTTGTCATAATATTCTGTAGTACTTATTTCAATTTACAAACAAGATGAGAAAGTCTCTGTCGGTCTAAAGACAGGTCCCTGCCGATAGAGATTGCCAGAAAATTTACAACAAGATAATTTAGCAGTTAGCTCTGATGTACATGTTTTGCTTACATTACAAGAACTGTATAACTTACGCTGTAGCGCAAGAAATTGTATAAAAGTGGTCCGGTGTTATTAGAATAACTAATTTAGGTTATTTTACCAAAAAGAAAATTGTAATCCCTCAAATTAATCAAAGCTCCCTTTTTAGGAATAGCACGTTTTAGCAGATTTAGTTACAAAGTTATCAGCATTAATTTCGAAGGCATTTTGAATATTCATTTCATAGACATAGACCAATTAACAAACAATTCAGTAGTTTCAAATGGTCAAAAGATCTTGACATCAAAGAGCTAAATTGTAATTGTTGTAATTGTATGACGGCTCTTCGTAAGCTTCCGTATTCCTATGCAGAGAAGCCATCATCCTCCAATTCTTCTACAAAATTCTTAATCGTTCCTGCCTATGAATGATGTGATGCTTCACATACAATCAGCACCATCAGAGCATGCAGTTCCGGATGACTACCAAAATTCATCAAAAGTGGTCCAAAAATATTTCGGAGCAAACATAGAAGTATGGCGCAATCGAACACGGCGCACGACTGCCTCGCGAAATTGATATAGCAGAGCTTTGAAACACATGTAAACAGGAATACGAATGAAAAAATGTTTATAGGTACACACATCCCAGGTTGATAGCCCAGGAGGTATCGAGCGGCGCTCCAGATTTATGAGCTCATTATACATCGAAATTTACGATCATTTCACAGGCATCCAATCTCCTCCTCTGCAAATGTATTTCATACATAGGTAATATTTTTGTCACGCTTGACAAGGGAGCTACGACCTTTAAAAGGCAATACAAAATGTGAGGGTTATTTTTATATACTCCGTTAAGGACTTTTCTTGAAAATTATGCACATACTCGCACGTAACTGCGTTCGACGATAGCTTTTTTATTTGGTGTCGCTTAAAAAACTTTCTAGAATATTCCTGTGTATCTTTTTGCTGCGGAGTAAGCAATAGTTCATACTCTGCCAACACACCTGAGGTGTGCTGTCACAGCGTTAGGAGTTACCGCTGTTGAACCACGCTCACTGATATATGCGGGATCCTAGACCATCGCTTGCTAAGCACAACTGTGACCTATTTTCCCCAGATAACCTTTAAAACATTCGGAAAAAAATAAGAGTTAATGAATTCTATACTCTCCTGAAACGTGGATTGAAAACAAGAAAGATTATTGCAGTAAAACTGAAAAAGGTAAAGCTAGGAAAAAAGCGTTCATTATTTTTCTTGTACGAGCTGTGAGTATTTAAATAGTTATAAAGTCTATTAAAACATAACCCGCTCAAAATTAACATTAAACAAAAAGCAAAACTACCGTAACATAAACTTAGTACCTACTATAGTAAGTGACTTAAAAGGGCCATTTACGATTACGCCAACAACATGTTGTTCAACCACAAAGATGTAATATTTCAGGGTCCGTTGGTTATGACGCAACCCTAATTAGACAAGGTCTCTAGTCACGAATAACAGACCAACATACTTCATTATTATTTCGTTTCACGAGGGCGCTTTGGTTGTTTGTTACTATGAAACTATCTGGTGAGGAGTTCTTTTGTCCGCTTGACAAAAAGCGACGTGTACCGACGGCACTACATTACTCGTAATAACTTCCTGAGTCTGCACGTGGTATAATGTGGCGTAACGTGCCGTCACTGACTCGCCTTACAGTGCTGTCCTCTCGTTACCTGCGATTCCTTTTATGTCTCTGGCTGTCGTATTTCGTGCTTCACGTTCTTCTAGTTCACGGGTTACATGTAAAATGTCAACGGTGCCGCTGTTCTCCTTAATTTTGGAGATTATTTCCCACCTCTGTAATTAATTATATTAACAACAAAACGTTAGGGAATCGAATTTAAATTTTGTGATATTTATCATCATCAATAGGATGAATTTAATTAAATAAACTAGTAACAGAATGAAGCATGACAAGAATTTAAATTGACAAAATAACTCAAATAAAAACCTAATATAAATTCACAAACATACATGTTGGTATGCCCGGTGACATTCAAAATGTTTTCAAATCAAGCTTACAAAATATTTATTAATTTTAAAGAAAAAAAAATGCGACATTACAAAGTTCGCGTCTTTTTCATTTGGACCCTTTAAGTGCTTAGACTGAAGGTGCTCCTGATACATTATTCATAAGCTGGGTTGCGTTACCTTTTAACTCGACGATACCATCTTTTTGGCTAAAGAATTTACAAGAGCAAATACCTCCTAATCACTTTTATTACATAAATATTAGATTTAAACAAACTCCTTTTCTTATTGTATTTACAGTGGTTTATAAATATTTTTTAAGAATACTGTTTATGCGTCTGGAAATACGTTTACTCAGTGAAAAACTTATTGTATTTTTAATATTCCTTGCTTTATACCTAGCTAACCCAGCCCAAACAGAAATCTAGCCAATTTTTGTTCTTTCTTTTTCGTCTACTTGCAAAAAATACTGTTAGTCTAACCAAAAGACAAATAGAGTTGACGTAAGTTTTCGTCAATATCTAACTCTGAACAAATATAATCTTGTGTACTCAGTAATAGAAATAGTTTATTTTTCTACCCTCTACGAGGTCTACGGCGTAGCGCTACGCGATTGTCGTTTCAAGTTCTTCAACAAAAAAAGACTTTCAATGACTTCGTTCTATTTTTCTATATGTAAATGTCCTAAAGTTCTAAAGTAATATCAGTCAATTTGCAACTTTCAACAGTGTGGTCTTGAATCCTACTTTCAGAAGTTTGAAATGACTTGATTTTTAGAAGATAAAACGTAATACTTTTCGACGTAAATAACAGGAAATTTAAGGAAATTCTACCTAAAAATGTATACAGTAAACTATAACTGGAAACATACAACTCCAAGTAATAATCAGTCTGCTTTAGTCGGACAATATGCGTGTGATTATGTCGAATTGCTATCTCCCAGAGGTCATCAAGCGTCCTAATTCCACACTAAATCTTACCACCTCGCCTAATTGGCAAATGATTGGAGCCTCTACTACTTAACTACACAATATAATACTACTGCAATATTGCCCACAAAGATAATAATAATAAATAAGCGGTAACAACTAATAAAAATAATTTATTGATTAAATTTATTAGCACGGATTAGACGTAAATCCCTGCAGCTTATATTCAAAATTTGAAGTGTCTTTAGATATTGATTTGGCTTCTCGCGTCCCAATTTAACAATTGACGCCAATTAATTTGGTCTTGCCGTTATAATATAATTCATTTTGACATTAGTGTGCACATGAATAAATGCAGCTACGAGTATTTGACTTTATTTTATCCGCTTTTTTGCGACAACAGATTATTTATTATTTTTCAATTTCATAATTTATTATTCAACTTTATTTTTATCATTCCATGCCGATCATTTCAGTCCACTTTCCAACCTTATGCTACCCTATGCTAATTCCATATTTCCCCATTCAATCTCCAGGGAGCCAGCCAAACTGAGCAGTTCTTTGAATGGTTTTAGAAGTCTGCAGTCTGTAGGCAACCGCTTCCGTCTTACTGTTGGTGTAATCGCTTTTATACAGTACAGTAGCGGACGCAGACACAGGCACTAATTGTGGTAAACGTTGCTTCGTAACGGGCCACTTACTTCCTACAATCCTACCACTGTTCTCAGGACGGACCGTGTAACGTTACGATACATGCTGTCTAAACAATGGAAGATGCATTTGTGTTTGTTGAATGTCTAAATTTGTTTTTGTTTGCCGTAAAAACGGATATAAAGTGCCATTAACTTTAACTCCGTTTTTTAATAGATATAAATGTAATAATACTCAAAATATCGCTACAAAATTTTAACTCAAATATTAACCTGTAATAATATGAGATAAGTTCTTGAAGAAGTAACATCCCTATACCGTGTCACATCCCTATACCGTGTGCCATCCCAATACCAATATCTAAAAGCATCATCTGTTCCGATAAACCCACTCTAAGCTTTAAAAGGCACGTGTGGCTGCAACGATATGAACTGTCAATAATGAAATTGGCTGAGATATATTTTATTTACTATTACCTCGTTTATCCAGTTTCCAATTTGTTATCGACCTCGGAGGAGACGGGCGGCCCTGTTCGCCCGCTGGTCGGTGATATTTCTACGTCATGTTCTATTGTTATGTCCCAACTGTATAATTTACTTATAATTCTGTATAGCACTGGCGCATTTGATGGATGCCTCAACGTCACAGGTAATACGTCGTCTGATTTATTACGGAAAACGAATGAAGTTTTAGTAAATAACAAT
Source organism: Atethmia centrago (assembly GCA_905333075.3). Classification (NCBI taxonomy): domain Eukaryota; kingdom Metazoa; phylum Arthropoda; class Insecta; order Lepidoptera; family Noctuidae; genus Atethmia; species Atethmia centrago. The sequence goes on along the minus strand of HG995374.1, from coordinate 17,920,994 downwards.
ACAAATGAAAGTAAATTGTTAATATTGAATAAACAAACAGTTACTGAAGAAACAGCTGTATCTTCTTATAAAAAAACTGAGTAAGCGTTACTGTTGGAGGAATTATGCGACCAAAGTGGTATTCATTTTAATTGAAAGAGGAAATTATTTCACAATCGGAACACAGCATAAACACATATTAATAATACCGTACAAGCAAACTTCTCTGTATTTATTTTGCCGCCACAATCCCATCGCGATCGACCGATACATCCAATTTGGTAAATTTGAATCGTATCTTTGATATTTATATTTAAATGAACGCATTTTTATTATTCAATACCACGGAGCGGCTTTGAGAGGGAAATGTTGTTGTGTAGAATTAAAGTGTTGGCAACTGAACACTTTCATATTTTTTACGCATAGATATTTTCTCTCGCGTAACGCGAGCCTGGTTGAAATGAGCTAGACAAATGCGTCCACGTCCTCAATAAGCCATTTATTTGTCGTGTTATTAAAGAATAAGTTAGCCCGTCAGCGCACCACTATATTTTTTTTAAATAAAATGTATTCACCAAATGAACGACTGAATAAAACATAAACATCAGAAAAAAATAGGCTGCATTTGTTTGGATTTCAGCTCTAACGGATATATTTGGTGGTACTAAATTAATCACGACAGAGCTGTGATCGATCAGGTAGGCTGGTCAGCTGATATGACAATTACGAACCTGCTGTTAGTGCAATAATTATAGACAATAATAACTCACAGCTCATAGCCGGCCATTGTACGAGTTCGCAAGGACAGCCGCTATTAACCGTACCCGAGGTGATCATCGTAACTCTACTTGATATAACTACAGCATCATACAAGACGACACACTGCCGTTTTAGTGCCATAAATTGAGTTATCTGGTTTATTACAAGCGCAGACCAAGTGGTTATAAATCGTAGCGCCCCACCATAAACAAGCCGGTCTCTAGGCGACTGTCAATCGAGTATACTAGCAAAACGTCCCCATAAATATTGTTGCAGGTATTTCGCACGTATTTCCATACCAAATTGCGGAACGATAGTCATCTATCATTTCGCTTTGACGTTTTTCACATCACGAAAAATCTGACAAAGTTACAAATGTTCACAAATTGACGACATAAATATCTACGTGGAGTTACGCGTTCGGTACGTATGTTTCCGACCTTTAGGTGTGAAGAGTATACGTTATTGTTCCAGTATATAATGTTGGAGTAACTTCATCGCATATTGTCTACCTTTAAAATCGATATACGTGATACCTACTGGACTATAGCATAAATCGCATATTTCGGTCTTCTGACTGACCCACGTAGAACGTGTACGTTTCTACGTACACGTCCTACGTGGGTCAGTCTATCAAGCGAAACTTTATACTGGCGACATGTTCCTGGAAAATCAAATTTTACATGTTTATTACCTGTCTTAGTTCACACAGTTACAGTTACAGGTGTAACTATTCTGGCTTGGTAATAAAACTTATTATCGTATTAGTTTACAAATAATGTTTAACCAATATTTTAGGAAAGAAGGAGGTTCTCAATTCGTCTGTATGTATATGTATATACCTACCTATATTTTTTTATGTTCATCTATATATTCGTCAATTGTGGACCGACTTTGATTTTTTTTTTCCATTTGGTAGTGATAACTTGCGCGGTAACCACCGCCATATAAATTATATTATCTTTGCTTGGGGTTTTTTTGAGTGAGCTTCAATTATACGTATTTTTTCCACTTAGTGTATGTTGGTGATGTTATATTAAGTTCCTATCACTGATATTTACATAGCAAGTAGTAGTATACTCCGGGGATACCGCACGGTCTCCTGTGAGGCAGCGAGCCTCCTTGCCGGATTGCCGCCATGGGATCTTGAGGCAAAAGTCCTCGCGCACGTATGGGAGTGGCGCGAGGAGGCGAAACGCCGAGGCGTAACTCCGCTGCCGCGAGAAATTGCGGCACAGCGGACGGAGCTCCGGCGGGATCTCATGGAGAGTACGGTTGTCGCAACCCAGTGCTGGGCACGCCACGATTGCGGCGATAAGTCCCCTCTTTGATGAGTGGCTAGAGAGGCACCACGGCGTCCTCACCTTCCACCTGACGCAGGTACTCACCGGACACGGCAGCTTCGGGAGGTTCCTGTGTCGGATAAGGCGGGAGGAAACGCCACCACTGTGTGTATAGTCCGGAGGACACGGTGGAGCATACGGTGGAGGTCTGCCCGGCTTGGGCAGAGCACCGCCGTGTCCTCGTGGAGGCGATCGGTGGCAGAGATCTCTCGCGTCCGGCCCTGGTTCAGGCCATGGTACGGAGCGATAGGGCATGGGCAGCCGTCATCTCCTTTTGCGAAGCAGTAATGCTCGCGAAGGAGGAGGCGCGACGGTTGAGGGATAGGCAAATTTCGCGCCCTCTCGCCCCTAGCCGCCGCAGGAAACGCCCTGGGCATCGGGAATCCCGGGCGGATTTTCGGCCACCGTAGGCGCGCGCTTGCGGACGGTGAGCAATGGGTAGCTCACGGATAGGTCGCGGGAAGGTACTAAAGAGTCACCAGGGCCTTTGGCAACACAGGCAACAGGAAGGAATACGGGTGGGTTTTAGTCATTAAGAGGCTGACACACCCTCCCGCTCCGCCCAGAGCGGGAGAAGTTATTTGATGATTTCCCATCCAAAAAAAAAAAGAGTAGTAGTATACGAATTTGTGTAGGGTAGGTACAGTCGACAGCACATCAAGTTACCACAAACTGTCAAATTTCTCCAAATGATTATAAACCTTAAAATGTTGACAGTTAAATTCCAAATCGAATGAGAAAATTTTACAGTTTGTGGTAACTTGATGTACTGGCGACTGTACCATAACTAAAAGTGATATTTTTTAATAAAAAATAAACACACGAGCGGGTGACAAAAAACGAAAATACAAAACGAAAGATTCTAACTTCAGAAATTAAAGTTAGTTTTCACTTTGTTATGTGTTTTTGGAAGTCAAATGTCAAGTTTTTATTTTGCAATACAAATGGTGAATAGGTACTTTATACTTCATTTGAATAAAATTATTAATAAAAACACATTTAAAACCAGAGGGCCGGAGATGATATAAAGGATGCAAATGAAATCATAAATATGTAGCGAACTAGGGAGTTACAATATACTGATTAATTCTACTAATAAAATCCCGGAATCGAAGGTAGTAACAGCCAGCAAAGCTTTATCCCAGGGGGAATTTCATGGTTTAATATTCACTATACACATCACCTACGAACTCTCTAAGTGCCTTTATTAAAGGCAGGTACGCATAATATAAATGTTTTTGGTAATACGATATTTACTAATATGTTCGGCGTAAAGTATTTAAGCGGGTCTCGGGTGGCCCCCATCCACGCCGCGACCGCTCATTAGTCACTGCCGACCCCCGCTGGGAACACCTGCTCTCTCCAATTTTATTTTACTCAATAGCTTTGAATTTTCCACCGGAAAATCATATAAAAGTCCATTTGACATCTTTGATGGAACAGTTTCTACCGAAATCGTTTTCACCCTCAATATTCTAATAATATCGTTTATTAAAATATAGTTTTTTATAATTTTAGTTTATTTGTCTGAATTTTATTCAGACAAGCAAACTAAAATTCTAAAAATCCGTACGGTGTGGTACAGAAGTACTGCGAGGGCTGACCTCAAATAAATTGGAATAATAGCCTCCTGGCTTTTAAAAAAGCCAAAATAACACAAAGTCTTCTTCGTCTTTCTCCTGAAAGAAGAAGAAGACTTTATATTATTATTGCCATCGACTCGCTAAAAAAAGAAGGTACGGTGATCAGAAACGATAATCACTAAGTATAGAAACGATAGAACCCCAATCAAATCGGATCATTCTCGAAAACCCTCATTACACGACCATTCAGTTACGGTATTGACGCACCCTGCCCTGCCAGTATTTCTGAGTATTCTGAACGATTCAATCACAACATTCAAATGTTTTGAGGTTTTTCGGCCACGTGGCAAGAAAAAATGAGAAGAACAAAATAAACATCTTCCACTGTTTTATTGTAAGCAGTACTACAACGCGTTTCACTGATCAGTGCCCGCAGCAAATTGTGGGTTATTGAGAAAGTTTTTCTTTCACGCCACGGCAACTATGTTCCCTCTCAAAATCCAGAGGGACCCATCGAAAAACTCTAGTGATTTGCAACTTCCGTATCTGAGGGCCAACGAATTTTTATTAACTTTTTTTAAATGTTGTTTCTATGAACCAATTTCAGTTTTGAATGCTTTTCCGTTGTCCTAGACTTTATTTTCGGAATGGACGATGTGTTCGGTAAGTAGTAAAGCCAATAAAAATAAATAACAATTTAAAAAGTAACATGTCATTGTTAATCATATATAGAAAATCACCAACAAGGAATTATAAAAGGCACCTTATTATAAATTATTGGCATCTACAACAGCCATGAAACTTTTAATTCGCTCATTAAATCTCCTAAAATATCCCTTCATTCACAATTCGGAGACTTAAAACCCTTCGCACTTTTGGGGAACAAGGTAAGTTGTTCCATTATGATATATCAGGGACACATGACCTCATTAATTCCTTAAGTCTACTACGACATCTATGGAAGATTATGGGGATTAAAGGAGAGTTACACTGGTATTCTGAGCTTATACGACAGTGAATACGTTGCGACCGCCGCAGTAGGGTTGTGTTGTGTAGGGTTAAGGATCACATGTTTTACGAGCAACACAGCAACCCATTTCACTTAAGTGTTACAACCTGCTTTAAATGCGAAGTAGCTGGAATTCTACTACTTACCATGTAGACGAATATACTTGCTATGTTTGATGATGAACTCGCAAAAGCTGGGCTTGGTTTACGCTAATTATGAATATATAATATCTTCTAGAAGTAATAACACCGGGGGGACAGCAATTCCTCGGAAGAAACAATATTAATTAGTCTGTGATAAAAATAGCGCAGAATATTAAGTTCCTTCGTCTACATTACATTACATGAGATAAATCTTTTACCTCCACTCAGGTCAAACCAGCACCTCCTTTTTTAAGTCAGATTAAAAAAAAAACATGCCGTTTTGACTTGTAGATTCTTTAATTCCCCACCATTCATAGCCAACGTTAATAAAATCAGCCAACATAAGCACAGAATTTACGACTCCTAAAATAATTAAACCACTGAAATACAAACGCGGTTATGAATTTCTTTTTCTCTTGTTTTATCGTTGTCTTGGTCTTAATATTAATATTAAGGAAGGCATTACGACGCCACAGCTGCAGAAGGGTTATTATAAACTATCTTTTGGAGCGGAGCGGCTGTTTATCTCCACTTTCTTAGAACCGTAATGGTTTTTATATGGACGTGGTGAAATTTACTTCTTAAAGTTTCAGATTCTTTATAGTATATGTAACCTGTTTAAACGATTTTCACACGTTGTAAATAGCAACTTATTATATTTTTTACCTTGAAGTGATGTATTCTTTACTCTAGGTAGTCTCAAAACATCAGAAAGTTAAAAAATGGCAACATTTTTGTTATCTAAGCAATAAGTTCCACCCATACTCTAAGTAATAAGGTCACACGAAACGAGAATATCATTAGTGAACCATCAGTTTTCGACACAACCCCTGCATAACCCCTATAAGATCCCAGTCATAAGACGGTTGTCTTATGTAAAAATACTTTCCCACACGAATACAAATGAACCAGTCAATTGCAATAGATGCCTGCCACGGCAGAAAGCTAATATACCCAACCCTTTTCCATTACTAAAGTAACATGAAAGAGAACAAAAGTACCTTTACGGAGGTTTTCCGCTTAAGATCGTTACTATGACACTAAAAATAGTACACTAGGTTGTGAAACAAAAGTAATACATTATATTTCTTTGGAAAAACTCCTTTCACTTTTCATACCATGTATTCGAAAAGAGGCGAATGGTTCCTCGATAAGTGCGAGCAAAATGGGAACTTATTATTTGTTTTTGCTTTACTTTTTGTCAAAATATTACAGACACTTTTAATTTGATATTTATATAAATTTGTAATGGTTATGTAAATACAAATATTCGTCATTACTAAAAGCATCTCTTATTTATTTTTCTCATAGAGGGGGATGAAAACAGAGTGTACCAAAATCATTTAACCTCGACCGATGTACTTTGAATCCCTCGCTACGCTTAGGATTCTACTCTAGAATCCTTCACTTCGCTCTAGATTCAAACAATCGCTCTCGCCCTCCATGCGTTATTTTGGTCCCTTGTGACACAATCTACTATTAACGCCCTGCTGTGGAAGAGAACAGACACGTTTATTAGTTTGAACTCTTTTATGTACCCCATTGTCTAAGCCACAATGGATCCGAATGCGACATTCGTACAGAGATACAAGTAGGGTGGCGGATCTTTTCATAAACCGCCTTTGAGTGGATGGGACGCGGCCGTTAGCGTGTGAGAAAAGCTTTAAATTTCAACAGGGCGACATCCGATGTCGGTGAATTTCTTTTGTGCCTTGACAGTTTATTACGAGAACAAAAGGATGACGTTGTTTGAACAGACCCGCTTTAGATTTTACTACGCTGATTACACATTACTCAAGATCTACTCTATTGTGACGAAGATCTGTATTCCCTTTCAATTCTAAAAGGAATTACATTTGGCTGTAATTCACCCCAAGACGAATCGAATTCATCAATCAGTTGATAAATTCTTATACTTTCTCGCTGATAAGACATAAATTGACAAATTATTTCAAATTCAAATTCGGTTTGACTCGATGAGTTATCTCATTATGGAAATTGTTTAGTATTTTCGTATTTTTAATGTGTACTTGGTTCATTAGCTTTTATTTAGTTTGACTATAGTTATTTGTTTAACATTATTCAGCGAAGTTGGATTACATTATTCACCCTACTAGGCATTTAGTAAGGCCTCATTTGAGCACATTTTCATAAATAAGGCACTTCGCTGTCTCAACACACTGTTGTACAGTACAGTACGCGTGTGTTAATATGGCGACGAGATTTAGAAAGAGACACAGGGATGTGTGACAGAGACGATGCTCTACAAATCCGAACTCTAGTTTGATTTGACTATTATTTCTTGTAATACAAATGTTGTCCATTTAAATCTACAGCCTTTTGTACGGCAGGCTTTTTGTTACAGTACAGCATCTAAACCGCAACGTAACGTGTCTGTCAACAAGCTTCCATAGTGATTCATACAACACTGACGACTGTGCCTACACATGGCGAATAAACCGTAGTTTTTCACGGCAAGAAAATCGTGTGTCTACAAAAGGGCCTACCAGTTTCCATCCGTTTTCGTCTCCTTTGTTTTCTATTTATTTTGCACGTTCCTGTGGCGGATGTTTGAGGCGAATGTGCCGAATCCTTCAGTCAGTCAAACACGTGGAGCCTTGACTCGTTTGATCTTATTGGTTTATAGTTCAAGATAAGACCTTGTCTTTACATAAACATTGGTAGACCTCATTTAGAATTGAGAGAGGTAACATGCTTAGCTGGCCGGTCAAGTGTGTTTCATTCTTTATAGACTCCGAAGTATATTAAGCGATCAAACTCAAACTCAAATTCAAAGCATTTATTTCAAATAAACTAAATACAGGCACTTTTGAAATGTCCCTTGACATTTGACCGACCGACTTTCTGACTGACCGACCTCTTGATCGGTCAGTCAGAAAGATGAAGCTAGTTGCCCATTCCAAATCATAGTAGGTTTCTATGGAGAAGAACGGGCAAGAAACTCCACGGACACTCTCGTGTCCGTAATAAAAAGGGAAACGCCAATTGAAAAATTAAAATAAGCCGTGGCAGCTAAGAAATGACCAGTCCTTACTGACGGCACCCGTTCACAAACATGATGCATGGATCAGCACCATTCAGCGCAACCATTTTGAAGGGAACTTAATGATAACAGTCTATTAAGCTCAACGACCTGATAACGGCAGCTGGGAAAAACTACATGCGGCTAACTACGTGCTACGCTAAAACTTTAAAGTGGTGTTCAGAATATTACTGAAATACCTATAGGCTGAGTTTAGAAAATAAAAATAAAGTAGTTTCTCTAGTATTTACTCCGTCACTATAAAAAATAAAAGACAACGTTTATCAAAGCAACCGTTACATTTTCACTAACAAGGTGCGGTACGCATTAGTCTTATTATTGCAAGTTTAAAATTCATGCACTAAAGAGACATTTCTCGTGGGAAGAGATAACATTCCTGGGAAGGTTCAAAGTGTCCTCAAGGCGGATCGCCAATTTCCTTTGTAAGCGCTTCAAAGTTATTAGGGAAATTGCTCTCAAAATAAATATACAGAGTGGGAGAACATAGGTACCTTGTTTACCAGTTAAGTGTTACCTACTTATGTACGGTATGAATAGTTGATGACGAAATTGTTTCCGACCCTGGCAGCCAAGTGTGAGTGCTCGGTAGTACGTAATATCAAGCCCGAAGGTCCATATTTGTCACTATAAACATAAAATGGGTCCATGTGAACAGGCAGGCCGCGCGTCCTAATTCTGCCGCGCTCGTTAATTATTTACTTAGATACATCTCGGACAGCTTTCGAGCCAGGACCCAGGGCGAAGCCTTTGTAATTGTTTGTACACTTTGAAATCCTAAGGACACTATTGTATTTACAACCGTGACTAAACCTAATGTACCATTTGCTGCTTTAATCAAGTTATTCTGTTTAACTTTTATGGAATCCACTCTTCGGAAAGAGAAAAGGATTCTTTCGTAATGTTTCTTCTATAAAATCTAATATTTTATTTCACATAAACCTACATGGGCAAAGTTCCAGTTGGTCGTTTCCTATGGAGAAGAGCCGGCAAGAAACTCCACGGTTACCTACTCTTTTAAAAATACTTGGCTTTTACGATGTTTTCAAATTAGTGTTAATAGTTTCGTAGGTAGGTAGGTAGGTTGGGAGGACAGTGTTGGCCTGTCAACAAGTACCAGGTACTTAACAAAATAGAAAATGGTCTACAAATCTAAAGTCTAACGTTCTCACATTCACAATATATAAAAGAATCCATGTAAAATATTAATAAAATTGTTAAAATAAAAACCTATTTAAACCAAATAACACGATTGCCATTACAACTGTAAAAAATCTGAATTAATATCCTGCCACATATATACAAGGCCACTCAGAAAGTATTGCGAAAACAAGTTTTTATGTATGAGAGACTGGCCATTTATAATCTATTTTGAAAATATGATTATTTGTAAGTGAAAATAAGTACGTTCCAATTTCAAAACTTCCCTCCGCATTGTTTGGGAGCTAATTTAAATTATCGTGTCTCATCAAAAAATGGATCTGCGCCGGGAACATTTTCGCGCTATGATATTTTTACGATTTCAAGTGTCGCCTGAAACCGGACGAATCGTACGATAGACTTCAATTGGCATTCATGGATAAAGGCCCTTCTAAGGCAACCGTGTATCGTTGGTATAACGAATTCAAGCGCGGACGACTAACTTTGGGGGATGAAGAAAGAAGTGGTCGCCCTTTGACGGCTGTTACGGAAGAAAACGTGCTAGCAGTGAAAAATTTAATCCATGACAATAGGCGAGTTACGTATCAAGAGATTCAGCACATACTGCAGGTTGGATCGGGAAGCCTTCACGAAATTCTACGAGTGAATCTTCGTGTGAGGAGGATAGTTTCACACTGGGTGCCGCAAAACCTCACCGATGCTCAGAAGCAGGCCCGAGTGAAATGGTGCCGTGATATGATAAACAAATTTGAAGCAGGCTCGTCTCGGCGTGTTTACGACATTACAGGTGATGAGTCATCATTACAGGATTTATCAATATGATCGAGAAACGAAGCGCCAGTCAACGGTTTGGGGTATTTTAAAACGAATCAACGCCTACCAAACTGAAGCGATCTAGAAGCGGGGGGAAGATATTGATCGCGAGCTTTTTTAATTTGACTGGCTACTTGGTGTCAATTCCTCTATGGAACCAAAGAAGCATCAACGCTGAATGGTGTACTACTAAATGCTTGGCAGAAGTTTTCTCTGTTGTGAGCAACAAGCGACCAAACACAGGGCTTCTGCTCCACCACGACAACGCGCCTCTGCACACCGCGCTCAAAACGAGAGATTTCCAAGACAGTACGCCAGTCAAACTCCTGGGTCACCCTCCTTACAGCCCTGGCCTAGCACCGTGTGACTTCTTCTTTTTATTCCCGAAAATAAAAAATGAACTCAAAGGGATACATTTTTTGTCGCCGGCAGATGCATTGTCAGCGTTCGAGCAGGCTGTAAACGAAGTGTCTGCGACGGACTGGAAAGAGTGTTTTGAAAACTGGTTCAGACGCATGAAACTTTATATACAGGCTAGTGGGGAGTACTTTGAAATTTAATTAAAAAATATTAACCTATAAAACACTTTATTAATTATCGCAAAACTTTCTGAGTGTCCCACGTATATAGCATGATTTTTCCTATTCCCTTATAGCTCAAATTAGAGCTATCTCTTCTGCTGGATATTAAGATTTCACCAAAGATATAAGATAACGTATAATAACAAAACAATTACCACTGCCGCTAAGTTTCAATTATTACGTAAGAACTATGACTATACTCTCACTATGTTTTATGTTTTCAAATTCGACGTTCAAATCCATTTATGTTACAATTCAAATATTTACACAACTGAGCAAACCGGAAATGAAAGGGAAAATACGTGCGTAGTTACCCGCGTGTGTTCCTTTGTCACGGTGTTATTTTCATGTTACTTGTTACAGGATACGCGAAACGGTGTCACAACATTCTAAAATTAAAGTTGATTAGGTACGTTGATAAGATTTTGTTTTTTGCTTCGAAATTCAAAGTTTTCGTACAAGATAAACGAGTTCCTACAGTGTTGGGACACTTTACATAGTTGGAGCTAGCGTCGCATGTGCGACACGCTATACGAGTTGATGCCGTGCTGTCTCGTAACGTTTCATGTGCGAGAGTAACTCTCCAAGTCAGGCTCTACGGTGCACTCTACATCTCCCAGTAGACGGTTCAAATAACACTTCCAGCTGATAGCGTCGTTAAGCTTTAACGTGTTCGTGAACACCCAGTTTGTACTTAGTTTATGTTTAGTTTTATTACGCCGTGCAGCATTTGTTACGAGCAAGCCGTGGCGGACTAACCTCGTTATAATCCTGCTTGTAACTGAAAATAGGCACCTACAACCATAACTCGTAAATTACACTATCAACAGTTAATAGATAGTGTCGGAGTCATAACAACATAACAAACGGGGGGATAACTAACGAGTGCTGTCATTCTCATACAGCGCGGGCCGAATTGTGTGTTGGCCGAGAGAGAATTAATGAGGGCGGGCCGGCCGCCAGTCGCACGCGCCGCGGGGCCCGGGCCCCGGCCTGCCACCCCGGTCAGCACCAATGAGCATCGACATTACTAATAGTAATTCTCAAGTCGAAAAAAATGGACCGAAAACTAAACGTTGCTCATAAATCTAGGCTGTTAACATGCAGACAAATAACGCTCATGTTCTCTCTACAACAATATCGAGCAACGAAATTCTATTATCTATAAACACGTGTCGAACATTGTCGATTAGATGTGGATACCTAAACGCTATTGTATTGTAACGCCCCTGCTGTGTAATAGGTTCAAAGTCTCAAAATTCGTGAGATAGTTGGACTCGGAACTCAAAAATTAGAGACCGTAATGGTAACTTAAACAAAATGTAATGGTAACTTAAACAAAATTAAATATAAAATGAGGTCAACAAAAAATAAAGTGGTTTTCTAGAAAGCTGAAATGAACGCAGCAATCACATAAATAAACAAGGCGCTTTACCCTCTGCTACAGTTGATGATTCCGGGCGGATGGTGCGTTCACTTGTTTTTTTAGGACGGACTAGAAAAATAAATGTCTTGAATGAAAAGTTAAAGGTAGCACAAACCTTTTGTAATAGGTTCACCCACTCGAAACTTTTACAGGATTTTACAGTAATGTTGGAACCGTTACATAATAGAGTAAAAAAAGATTGCCAATTTTAATGACAAAGTTATTGAGTTCTTCAAGCACATTTAGTATCAGGATCAATGATAGCTATTCATATTTCTCGCAAAAGACGTCCTTCTTCGAATAGGTCCGCGGGGGCAAGATATCGCTCAAATTGTTTCCAATATCTTTTACGAGTATTTGACACTCGGGTGAAAAATTACCAAGACTTCCAAGCGATATTGTTATTTTCACGCTGTGTTATTTATACGGATGTAATCCCTCAAGTTTTTTGTTACAACGATGGAAATGTTTATTTTATGATACTCGACATATTGCGCATGGAATTTTTATTTTGTAAATGTCCAGAGTTTCTAGAGAAGGTCTGGGGACACAACAGGTACGGAAACTTATTAGTCATGTGCGCAAATCGTCTTCATATTCAGGCAGAACATAAATAGTAAATAGTTTATTATCCAGCAGGCTTAGCACGAGAACCGTAGAGAAACAACCGCGTTATAGTTAATAAGATGATGCTACGGATGTCGACGTGTACGACGTGTACGATGCCGACGGAAGAGTAGACAAAAATGACGTTTCCGTGTAGACAGTAGAACATTTTCGGTAGACAAGCGACTTATATTCTACAGTAGAGTAGAAATACAAAGCGTCATGCTAAGTCTGCAGGTAATAAAGTACCTAGGGACACAGGTAAAACACCCTTGAGGAATGCCCTGCGTGGGCCGTGCAGCGCCGTGACCTCGTCGCAGCGGTTGGTGCTGCAGATACACTCTCACTTCCGGCCATGGTCCAGTCCGTGGTCGGAGGTGAAAGCGCGTGGAATGCCGCCGCCTCCTTCTGCGAGGAAGTGATGGTCGCGAAAGAGGCAGCGGAAAGGGAGAGGGAGGATACAACCTCCCTACCAATCCGTAGCAGAGTCACCTGGCGCCGGAGGGTGCGGAACGATCTCCGGCTGCCTTAGGGAGAGGCCTGCAGGCAACAGACTTGGGGAGTTTGTTACCTGAACAGTGAAAGGCCCGAGACGGCGGCGCGCCGTGTTCCACGCGCTCCTCTCTTGAGGAATTGCAGCCGTATGCGACTGCTGAGGGTGACGGGGTTTACATGAAACAATACGGACCAACACCTAGCCGGGGGAGCGTGACGAAATGCGGAAGCACTCCAGCGCCCCGGCTAAAGGTAGCAGCAGAACACCGTGTGGTTTTGTCAGTAAGAGTCTGACAGACCCCTCCACCTACCCCAGGGTGGAGGACATCCATGAGGATTTCCACAAAATAAAAAAAGGGACACAGGATGAGACAATATAAGTAACTTAAAGTATTACTTACAGCTAGGTTACAAATTAATATTTGTCAGTGAGCCCCAAACTAGACAGTTAGTCTGTATGTCGAGCCTTTGTGTCTTTTTAATGCCCAGAGAATATTTTTTAATTTTCGCTCCGCTGATTTATTTCATTTTAGAATGCACACATAAATATACATAACCACTAAACGTTGCAAAAACACGACCACACAAATACAAACACGTTTCTTTGCTGACAAACACAAACAAAACTGACGGAGGTAAACGTATACTGCCCTGCAAGTATAAATAGTGCAAATAAACTGTCTGAAAGATGTGCCCGCATAACATACAGGTATGTACTATGTACCTACATGAGCGCCGTCCGACAGTCCGCAAATATTTGGCCAGTTCTAGAATATCCCACGGAATACTGACTAAGCGTCGTCTAATCACGTTGTAGAACAAAGATGGGGTAAGTAGGTTACTCATTAACATTTCAAGTCTCGAACCTTCGGCCCCGCTTTAACCACGGGGTGGCCAGACTCGCCGAACAATGGGCGATACTCAAAACTAATTTCGTTGATACTAAGGCCCGACCTAGTGACTGTAATGAAATAAAATGTTTCTTTTGTCTTTCATTGGCACCGTTACAGACAGATGATTAGTAAGAAGTTGAGAGAAGAAGAGACTATCAATAGGTTCGTTCAAATTAGAACCAAAAACAAATTCAGTCACCGTCTGGTTTTTCAGCTATGGTGATAATGGCAAAATTTTCTGGTGAGTGTTACACAAGCGATCTATGTCTGAATATATGTAAAGTAGTATCTAGTCGTTATCTGGGCTAATACTGTCGTATTGTGTGCTATGAAATTCAAAACTTATTTATGCTAAATGGCCACCATATTGTCTTGAAGCTGTTATAGCATCGTCGTATTAACTAAAACAACAAGTAGGTAATACCGCATAAGAATTTCAGAACCCAATACGGAGAATTTCCGCGTTAGAGAGCCAAAATCGATTGGAACGACTTGTATTGGCGAGCGGGTCTTCCAAAATGCATGGTATGCGTTCCAATGAACATTTGTAATACCAGTTCGGCACTTTCATTGTATTGGTTAAAACTATGTGCTTCCGTTCAAACTACAGTTAATTCTACTTCGATAGCGCAATGTTTCAATAGCTATACGTACTGAAACTATTTTAGCAGAGAGCTCTTCATGGAAATGGAGACGAAGGGGGTTTATTTAATCTTCGAGCTCGTGTTGGCACGAGATACTCAGAAATAGCTAATGCCGTCATGCCGTGGTGGGAAGATTAGCTAGTCAGCAAGGTTGGTAGCGGTAACTTGAACTGCCGGAAATATTTAAATAATGTCACTCATCGAGGCTTTTCGTGAAAACATAGTTTATGTTCTTTTATAAATAAGAGACTACGAAACTAACTTTTTAATACAGAGAATTTTAATATCGTATGAAATAAAACCCTAAATTAATAAATAAAACGTAATTAGAAAAAGTTGAAATTTAATAAAATCGAATTTGGTAATAAATTCAATTCGCGGTTTTTACTTTTGATTGTTTTCTCACTTTGTTTTCAATTTGTCTAATCAAAATGATAAAAGACGGTCATTGTCGTCTTTCACCATCATTATTGAATTACTATCATATCGCTAATAAATACACCAGAAGAATGTACACGTATCGTCACTATGTTAGAAGAAGGCAGAAGTCAGCGATGTACAGAGACAACAATAGGCGTGTCACTTTCTACAGGGCAGCGCGACGTTTCCGAGAAACTGGGCAGAACATAAGAAGACGAGGAACCGCCAGACAGAGATGTACTACAGCTCGAGAGGACCGATTTATTGATACGACCATGCCCTCACTGCATTTAAGTAACAAATCAACTTCAGGAGACCCGTAGAGTCGACGTAAGCGAGCGGACGGCGGCGGCTCCTTGAAGCTAATTTGACCCCCACATAGACCCGCAAATGGTCCAAAACTTGAAGCAAGATTACTTTACGCCCGCGAACACGCACAATGGGGAGACGAAGAATGGTCAAGAGTAATGTTTTCTAAGGAATCCACATTCATGCTGTATATGTGATGGGCGGCCAAGAGTCTACCGACGGCCAGAAATGTGCCGTTCGGTGGTGGATCTGTTATGGTTTGGGCTGGAATCTCTTCAGAGTCGCACGGAGTTAGTGCTGATATAAAATTGTACGCTAACTAATGCAAGATATAAGGAAGAAATTTTTCATGAGCACGTCGGCCCATATTTAATTAATATGGGTGAAAATTCAATATTCATGCAAGACAACGCCACATACAGCTCAAATTGTAAATAAGTATTTTGAGAACGAGGACCATCAATCACATGGACTGGCTCGCGAGAAGCCCGTACCTGAATCAGATTTAACGCGCTTGGGACGAGCTTAGGAGATGTGTAAGAAATCCGACCCAACTACACTTCGAGACCTTAGTGGAAGAATGGGCCAATGATCCGCAAAATCGCTTAAGAAATTTTATAAACAGCATGCTCAATCGCCTGGCAGCTGTGAGAAGAACCCGTGGAGGCAATACAAAGTATTATTTTTTTACCTCCATGTGTCTAATTGATCGCAGTGCACTGTACTGTCGAATTGAATCTTCCAGTGCAATGTACCTAACTGTGTCCAATAGAGTCTCCCAGTGCACTGTACCTAACTGTGTCAAATTAAATCTTCCAATGCAATGTACCAAAATGTGTCAAATTGAACCTCTCAGTGTACTGTACCTAAATGTGTCAAATTGAACCTCCCAGTGCACTGTACCGAGCTGTTTCAAATAGAATCTCCCAGTGCACTGTACCTAACTGTGTCAAATAGAATCTCCTAGTGCACTGTTCCTAACTGTGTCAAATTAAATCTCCCAGTGCAATGTACCTAACTGTGTCAAATTTAATATCCCAGTGCACTGTACCTAACTGTGTCTAATTGAACCTCCCGGTGCACTGTACCTAACTGTGTCAAATGTAATCTCTCAGTGCACTGTACCAAACTGTGTCAAATAGAATCTCCCAGTGCACTGTACCTAACTGTGTCAATTAGAATCTCCCAGTGCACTGTTCCTAACAGTGTCAAATTAAATCTCCCAGTTCACAGTGCACTGGGAGATTCTAATTGTCACAGTTGATTCAATTGAGAGATTGATTCAACTGTGCACCGACAGTACCTAACTGTGTCAAATTGAATCTCCCAGTGTACTGTACCTAACTGTGTCAAATTGAAACTCCCAGTGCACTGTACCTAAATGTGTCAAATTGGACCTCCCAATGTACTGTACCTAACTGTATCAAATAGAATCTCCCAGTGCACTATAACTAACTGTGTCAAATTGAATCTCCCAGTGCAGTATACCTAAATGTGTCAAATTGCACCTCCCAGTGCACTGTACCTAACTGTGTCAAATATAATCTCTTAGTGCACTGTACCTAACTGTGTCATAATGAATCTCCCAGTGCACTATAGCCAACTGTGTCAAATAGAATCTCCCAGTGCACTGTACCTAACTGTGTCATAATGAATTTCCCAGTACACTGTACCTAACTGTGTCAAATAGAATCTCCCAGTGCACTGTACCTAACTGTGTCAAATAGAATCTCCCAGTGCACTGTACCTAACTGTGTAAAATTGAATCTCCCAGTGCACTGTACCTAAATGTGTCAAATTGAACCTCCCAGTATACTGTACCTACTGGAGCGGGCAGGGGCCACCTTGAAGCGGCTCCTGCCCAATCTAGGGGGTCCAAACGCCTCCTACCGGACGCTCTACGCGGGGGTCGTGCGGTCCATGGCCCTTTACGGGGCTCCTGTGTGGGCGCGTTCCCTGGCGCTGCGACCAGCGCGCCGGTTGAGTGCGGCCCAAAGGGTCATGGCCACCCGGCTGGTCCAGGGGTACCGCACGGTCTCCTGTGAGGCAACCATGAGGCAAGCCTCTTTGCCTGATTGCCGCCATGGGATCTGGAGGCAAAAGTCCTCGCGCACGTATGGGAGTAGCGCGAGGAGGTGAAATGCCGGGACGTAACTCCGCTGCCGCGAAAAATCGTGGCACACCAGACGGAGCTCCGGCGGGATCTCATGGCCACTTGGAGAGTACGATTGTCGCAACCCAGTGCTAGGCACGCCTCAATTGCGGCGATAAGTCCTCTCTTTGATGAGTGGCTAGAGAGGCGCCATGGCATCCTCACCTTCCGCCTGACGTTGGTCCTCACCGGATTCCTGTTTCGGATAAGGTGGGAGGAAACGCCCGGGTGTCACCACTGTGTGGATCGCCCGGAGGACACGGTGGAGCATACGGTGGAGGTCTGCCCGGCTTGGGCAGAGCACCGCCATGTCCTCGTGGAGGCGATCGGCGGCAGAGATCTCTCGCGTCCGGCCCTGGTTCAGGCCATGGTACGGAGCAGGCAGGCGGGCAGTCGTCACCTCCTTCTGCGAAGCAGTAATGCTCGTGAAGAAGGAGGCGGGACGGTTGAGGGAAAGGCAAACTTCGCGCCCTCTCACCCCTAGCCGCCGCAGGAGACGCCCTGGGTGTCGGGAATCCCGGGCGGATTTCCGGCCACCGTAGGCGTGAGCTTGCGGACGGTGAGCAATGGGTAGCTCACCGTCCGGTAAGGACCAGGCCCGAGTCGACGGCGCGTTGTATTCCACGCGCGCCTCAAAAAGATGTCGTCAGCACAAGTGTAGGGGTCCACTAGGGCCAATGCCTGCCGGGGTTGCGGGAAGGTACTAATGGGTTACCGAGGTCCCTGACTACACAGGCAACGGAAGGAACATGGGTGGGTTTTAGTCAGTAAGAGACTGACACACCCTCCCGCTCCGCCCAAAGCGGGAGAAGTAATTTGACGATTTCCCACCCAAAAAAGTGTACTGTACCTAACTGTGTCAAATTGAATCTCCCTGTGCACTGTACCTAACTGTGTCAAATAGAATCTCCCAGTTTACTGTACCTAACTGTATCATAATAAATCTCCCAGTGCACTATGCCTGTGTCAAATAGAATCTCCCACTGCACTGTACCTGACTGTGTCAAATACAATCTCCCAGTGCACTGTACCTACCTGTGTCAAATAGAATCTCCCAGTGCACAGTACCTAACTGTGTCAAATAGAATCTCCCAGTGCACAGTACCTAACTGTGTCAAATAGAATCTTCCAGTTCACTGTACCTAACTGTGTCAAATAGAATCTCCCAGTTCACTGTACTTAACTGTATCATAATAAATCTCCCAGTGCACTATACCTAACTGTGTCAAATAGAATCTCCCAGTGCCCTGTACCTGACTGTGTCAAATAGAATCTCCCAGTGCACTGTACCTACCTGTGTCAAATAGAATCTCCCAGTGCACTGTACCTAACTGTGTCTAATAGAATCTCCCAGTGCACTGTACCTAACTGTATCATAATGAATCTCCCAGTGCACTACACCTAACTGTGTCAAATAGAATCTACCAGTGCACTGTACCTAACTGTGTCATAATGAATCTCCCAGTGCACTATACCTAACTGTGTCAAATAGGATCTACCAGTGCCTTTTTTGCGTGATTATAAGTAACAAACATCCACAAATGTAAACTTTCACATTTATAATATTAGTAGGTTAGTAGGATCCCAAAGTATTCTAATTACAAACCAATTGGTTGAAACAGCACTAAAGAGGAATAAATTATTTCAGGACTCTTTTAAATAAGGAGTCTTTTGTGAATCGCATAGATCCTACCTTAAACACGTCTTTAAATCAACTTAATAAGGTTAAGACAATTTAATGAAGACACCTGAATTGAATGAATGTATTTAAAATCTCGGCTCTCCCAAAAATATATACTTACATACGTTCGAGCTATTTTAAGGTGACTTTGAAGTATATTTCATTTCGACAAGGTTGTTCCTTTAAAGGCGTATCACCGTGTCCATAAAAAGGTTGTAAAAAGACAAAAGCTTAAGTTTTCAGCAGAAAGCCGCGTTCACGCTTCCAGAGATCACCTTGATGTTTTGCATAGAAATATGAACCTGTTAAATTTTGGCACAAAACGCACTCAGACTGATAACTCGTAACTCGTAAGGTGAGAGGCTCATTTACATGTTAACAGTAGGTACGTACCCGTGTAGTAGTTAATCCGGGGTCGCAGGTGACGAGCACCCGCCAAATTGATATTTTATACTTGCAATTACAGGGTGATCAATTTACATCGTACCGCCAACCTCAAGCTGGCATCACGAAAAATGGCTGGAAGGTAAGTAATTTAATTAGTTACATGAAATGAAATGATTTTATTTTCTGTAAGTAGGTTTATACAAACACTTTTACACGTCAATCATACTTAGAAAAAAAACTAGATGAGCTCGGCGTTTCCTATCTGACTACTCTGAGAAGAAAGGCCGAAACAAACTCAGAGGTCACAGTCTCTTTTAAAGTCCAGACATAATCTTGGTCAGATCATGTGAAGACCATGTAGATTGGTGTCTGAAATGGTCTTTTGAGGAAAAAACCACACAGATTGAGTGGACCTATCCAGTCAGTGCACGCATTTGTCAGTAATCGTGCAGCTGAACTCAGAACTTAAGGAGCTCAACGATTCGACGAACAATACCAAAGAAAGGACATTTGAGTAGGCCGCATAAATGACTCAAACTGCCAGACTAAGATGAAAACTAAATGAGAGAAATAATAAAAACAATAATCCACATAGTCTTCACATTCACAATAATTTAAAAAAAGAATATAATACTTCAAAAAGTAAATATTAATGTCATAGTGTATAAGTATAACAAAATCATCAATGTCACACTTAGTATAAAAATAGATTTAGTATAAAATTAGTTTGTTGCCTGGGGGTACATTGGAGTAGCTTAATTAATCCCAAGCCTTTTTGTCGTCCAAGTAATCTTTAACTTTATAGAAACCTTTTTGACAGAGTTTCTGTTTAATAAATGATTTAAATTTATTGAGGCTCAGTTCTTTGACATGGCTTGGGAGATTGTTGTAAAAACGTATACTTTGGCACTTAAATGAATTACTATTTTTTTGGAGCCTAGTCTTGGGCACAATAAGTAAGTCTTTGTTTCTAGTATTTATGCTATGAATGTCGCTGTGTCTAGAATATAGGTTAATATTCTTTTTGACATAAATCAGGTTCTCATATACATAATGAGATGCGACTGTCATTATGTTTATATCCTTAAATGTATCCCTCAGTGAATGCCTACAACTTAGGTTATAAATTGCTCGAATGGCTCGTTTCTGCAGCACAAATATAGCCTGAATGTCGGCTGCATTTCCCCACAGCAAAATTCCGTACGACATTACACTATGGAAATAACTAAAATATACTAATCGAGCTGTTTCTACATCAGTCAAATGACGGATTTTATACACCGCGTAGGCTGCAGAGCTTAGCCGCTTCGACAATTTGGTTATATGTGGGCCCCACTGTAGCTTTGAGTCCAAAGTAATACCTAAGAACACAGTGGTGTCCACAAGATCCAACTCCGCCCCATTTACTAGTACATTGGTTTTTACCTGCTTAACGTTAGGTGTCAGAAATCTAATACATTTGGTCTTTTTCTCGTTTAAAAGTAAATTATTAACACTAAACCAATGTACTATTTTAGAGAGAGCATTATTTACATCGTCAGTAACTGTCTGTTGTCGTTTAAGCTTCAATAAAAGTGATGTGTCATCTGCAAATAACACTATTTCATGACTGTTCTTTATAAGGCAAGGTAGGTCATTAATATATACGAGAAATAAAAAAGGGCCAAGAATTGAGCCCTGCGGAACTCCCATAGTGACAATAGAACCCAGGGATCGCTTACCGTTAACGTCCACTCTTTGGATCCTATTATCCAAATAAGAAATAAGAAGATCCAAGGCAGTGTTTCTAACACCATAGTGATGCAATTTCCTGACCAATGTATCATGAGAAACACAATCGAAAGCCTTAGATAAGTCACAAAAAATACCTAGGGCATCATGTGACTTCTCCCAAGCCTCAAAAATATGTGCAAGAAGTTCCACACCAGCGTCGGTAGTCGATCGACCCTTTGTGAAACCGAATTGTTTACTGTTTAATAATTTATGTTTATTAAAATGTCTTTGCAATTGATCTAGCATCAATTTTTCAAATATTTTACTAAAGGTGGGAACCACAGAAATTGATCTAAAGTTTGTGGGGTCTGATGTGCTGCCCGATTTAAACAAAGGTATTATTTTACTACTCTTCATTAAGTCAGGAATTACACCACAGTCAATACATTTATTAAAAATAATTGCCAATTCAGGCGCTACAGTGTTAATTATGCATTTTGCAACCTCCACAGAATTTCCCCATAGATCAGCTGTTTTTTTAACATTGAGTGTATTGAAAGTTTTAATAATATCCCGAGCACTAACATAGTCGAAATTAAATTCATGGTTACAAATATCAACATATACATATACAGATTTAATATTACTTTTATAAAATAAACGTGACAAGGCTTATCTCGGGATGTGCTAACATGCACACTTCTACCGCCAACGAGGTGTTGTTGTGTTTTTTTTTAATGGTTTAAAACCGTGTGGTGTCTCCACACTGTTTTAAACCCAAGAGGCAGATTGAAACTTGAAATATTTGAAAAATGTCTCTGAGGCAAACAAACAAAAAGATAGACAGAATATATAATATTAAGGGCACCATAAAAATATAGATTAACTTAGGTACATTGCGCACATTCTTATGTGGTTATTTGCTTACAAACATTACGTTTGAGTAAGAGGAAAACGCCTGACGAGACGGTCACATCAAAAATGTGTACGAAATGTTATTAGTAAAATAGGTAAAAATAACTTGTTTTACATAACGTGTGTGTGTGTATGTGTGTGTGTTGTGTGTGGCTTTCAGAAAATCGTAACACCACAGACAAAGGCTTAGCCCGCACTACTATATTAAAACGCGCGAAATTTTTATCGCCATTTTCGGGATTTTTTTTTAAACCCATGCGGTAAAAAAATCCTTGGTTAGATACAGATTTGACGGGGTGCGCGTTGCGTATGTCGCTCCTTGCGACATAAAATTCACGCGGACGGGAGGGGCAGGCCCTTCACGCTCAATCGTAGGTACACTAGTTTTTAGTTCTGTTGTCCATTGTAACTGTAGACATGCGTCTCTGCTGAGATCTGCTCAAAAGTGAAAAAAATCGCGGAATGCATGCTTATTAAAATTCCGTACACTGAATATAAACCGAGAAAATCGCGCGGTGAGATTTCGAAGTGCGGACTTAGCCTAATGCCAACGAAAAATGTTTAACGAGCAGTTCCTGGAATGGTTTAATTATGATGGTGGATGATACCAGTTCCTGGCCTAACAATGAACAAAGCAAATGAGCAAAGTGTTACAATTAACGCTTCCTAACAAATCCAGCTCATCCTCTAAAGACCACTAATCATAAATCCTGCTGCAAATGTGGTGCGTGCACTACTAAAGATATAAATCCTATTTACTGCGACCTGAGGTGAAATACACTTCGGTGGAAAAGTTCCAACAGTCAAATCCGATTTATAGAACCGAGTAGGGTTTCATTTACATTAGCAGATTATTCTGCCAATATACTGCATGCGGGAAATCGTGTTTGGTGAAAAATCTTCCGTGTGTTAACTTTTATACGACTAATTTACTTGCATGATCCGGAATGTGAGTGGAATTTAACGGATCGCTCGGAATTAAACACTTGTTTTTTCATGTCATTACAATACTTATTTATTTTAAATATATTAAGGTGCTGACTTCATGATTCGTAGCAAGCGTGCGTAACGGCGCTACGCGCTTGCTACGGATATAACGCCCACAGCAACCCTTCTTACATCTTACTCAATGGCACTCAAACTAATTTCCTTTCTATCAAGCCATCGTAAACAGCCTTTAACTTTAAAATTGTAGAAAAAATTGCAACATTATTTGTTTTAATTCAAGTGCTTAAATAAATCAGTACAAGCTGTTATCCTGTGCAGCCACAGCAGCTTAGTGTGGTACAATTGGGGGAAAACAACAGCTTTTTAGTTTAATACATCCGCCTTTTTGGAGTTAACTAAGTGTAAACTGGTTGCTACTTAACTTAGCTTGCTATTTTACTGCAAAGTAGGTATTATGTAAAGCCTATTTCATAAGAGCTTGAACAACCAGTACAGGGATTGCGTTGCAAAAAAATAATATGTTAATCTAGGCAACATTGTACAAAACAGTGTGGATTATTAATTACATCCCCTAATTTATCCGTTAGCTTCTTTTATTTCTTTTCTTTTATACAAACCTTATTCCGCTATTATTATCATGTTTCATCCTTACATAAATATATATTATTATAAAACAAACTCCCCGCGCCCGGTGTTTGTATGTCCGTCTGTCTGAACGCGATAAACTCAAAAATTAATTAATGGATTTTCAAACGGTTTTCGCCAATGGGCGGAGTGATTCATGAGAAACGTTTAAGTGTATAATTCATTAAGGTTTTGTGTAAATTTACTGAAATATGACGATTACTGTTGAAGCTTTACTGGCGTGCGCCGCGTAAACCATACGAGATACATAAAATTTACCTTCTACAGGATTGTACATCTTAAAAATTTCAAAAAGTCCACGATAGCATATGTCTATATCCTAAGGATGACCCACAGTAACCATTTTTATCTTTCAGAATTTGATAAAACTTCATTGTTATTTCCGAAGCTATTTTAACCGGTATTATGTTAGTCTTTCTCCAATAGAATATTTGGTTATTTATATTGGGAATTTTATTTAGACTAAAATATGCCTTTACGTCATATTATTTAAATTAATACTTTAAAAAATATCACAGATTCAAAATTACACGGATAAAATAATTATGGTTGACGGCTGCGGTCGCAGAGCTAGAAATCAATGACCTTTTCCTCGGCTATGAGACATGCGATCGCTTAGTTTCCTTTTCATCTCGGTATACTTTCCCGTGGGCTGCTTTCCAACATCCACGCGGGCGAAGCCGTGGGAAAAGCTAGTAATATATAAATAGAGAAACAAATGTAATTCCAAACATCTTTTATGTCGCCAAACTATTATAATACTTAGGTACTTTACCAGAGAATTCTTCCCTTATAAGTAGCTAATATGAGAAAGTTACGGGCTATTATTTATCATGGTGGGTGGCGAAATCTGTTGCCTCTGCGCCAACTTGGGCCCATATTTTCATCCCGACATGAATTCGCAGCGGCAGTAACACAATGTAGTCAATTTACTTCAGTCCCGACTGAAAGTTTTCTCAGTTCTGTCAAAGTTATGATTGCCTTGTTTTCCATCTCGCTTGTAGAAAGATGACAAATAAAACTTGAATCCGCCTAGTGCATCCGGCGCTACCTAGGTATATACATATATATGGGTAGCTACAGCTCGGACGCAGCAACTGTTTTATTAACAGTTGTACTTATATTTTTATATAAGCATATTTACTCCGTATGCAATTTCATGTTTTTCAGGATAAAAGAAACTATGACCTTGTAGGTACAGTGACATAAAAGCCGTACATGTATAATAATATGTTGTCTCCGAGGTGAATTTTCTCATCCCGAGTACAAATACATACCATCCGGAGACAGCGTGTATTTGAAGCCATTTTCGCTTTCCTTTTGTTGAAATTGTATCGTAGGTAATTTTCATATAAGCGCAGTAATGCGCCGGTAATGGTCCATAACAGAAAGCTCGCAATATATAGAGGCCGTCCCTCACCCCGCACGCCCCCATCCCCGTCCGCCCCACATGTTGTACAGCACCGCCACCACACCACACACTACAGAAACAAAATGTTCAAACTATTCAGGATTTATTACTAGATATTCAACAAACCGTTCAGACTGGAATGTAGCAAAATATCGAGCAAACAAGCGCCGAGTTGACAGTAGCCGTTTCAAATAAAACAAAGCCCAACATATCGTAAAACAATATTTCATGTAAGTACTTATTGCTACTCATTTTGTTACATACCTATATTTATATTTTAAAAACAATTTAATGATTTAACGGTTCGCCAGGACTTATCACGGCCATATTAAATCTTTGACGTTACGAAATAATAAAATACAAGCGTAAAAATAAAATCTGTAGGTAATATAATAAAATAGCGGCGTGGAAAAAAATAAATTAAATCTTGTTACGAGACGCGTCCAAAATATGCTCGGGAACGCGCCCAGCGCGAGAGCTTTCTTTTAAATATCTCCAATGGCAAATTTTTCACAATAGCTCTGTTATATTTTGCAGCATTTTTCAGTGACGTCTAAAATCTCATGTTACGTTCGTAGAATGTTATTTTCTCTAGGACTTTTACTCTTCGCTACAGCTACCTAAGTATAGATCAATACACCAAGAGGACCGCAGCTCAATTGATATCTATCAATGCCTCAGTACTTCTACAACTATCCCGCTCAAGATTATGCCGCGATAGTCGAAAATCATTCTGCAATGGCAGCATTCTTCATTTCATTTGCAGCCCGATAAGAAAACGAGTTTCAGAATAAACAAAAGAGATCAAACACAACAGTTCCCTGATAAGTAATTGGTGTACAATGTACGTACACCGTAAGTAGCTACAGATTGTTGGGGGAGACTTAAGCCTTGGACGACGTAGCAGAACAATGAAATCTCGGCGTGGACAAGCCGTAATCCTATTTGTGTGCAGAGCTTGGCTCGGCAGCCGGCGCCGGCGAGCGCCCTGGCCATGCGGGCGATGGACAAACAATAACTCTAGCTCACACCTCTTGCAAACCACCAGAATTAACTGGAATCACGAGGGAATTACGCAGACGGAATTCTCTTGTACCGACAGAAATTTCCTTTAAGAATTGTTAATAGTGCAAACAGAAAGCTTGATATTACAATGTATGAGTAGATATGCATACTAAGTTCAGTTATGCTACTGTTAATTAGGAGCGTCTTGAGTTCCTGACTCAACTTATTGCAGTCCTGCCAGCAATAAAGACGTTTGTTTGAATACAAAAGCAAGCTTTTTGAACTATAATTTAATTACCCATTTTATGCTAATTATTGTCCTCGATTTGCCACCAATTGGGAACACAATGCATGGCATCTTAATACCAATTCAGCATGTACATTCTTAATTCGCAGTAAGTGACACATTCTCAATTCTAAGTGATCTAAACGCTGTTTCAAAGCATACTACAATGAAGTTATTAATTTCCAATCAATCGGAAATTCAATTCCTGAAACGATGTATCGCCCACTTATAATTCAATACTGGACAGATTGGACAATTTAAAACAAATAGAATTTTTAAAATTCGGCGCAGACAGAATATTTTCAAATGTTGAAGTTTTCCAACGTGGCATCGCGGTATCAACCAATGGGATTCTCAGGTTATACTTGGAAAACGCTGCTAAATGTTTTGAATAAATAATTAGACGCTACATCTCTCATTCTTAATTCACGATACCTTAAAACTGCTTAATAATGTTCAAAATTCCAGTAGTAGACACATAGACATAAAACCAAATCTGTTCTACATCAAAGAGAAGCTCACAGATCGATCAGTCTAAGCAAACACTACTCAAATATTAAAGAAGACAGAGCTAAACCACGTACTGATTAATTTCAAACTAGCCCGTACACGATAGGAATCGTTACGGTTCCGAGGTACTTGTTGAGTGAAATATTCAAGGTAAGGGTGTCCCGTCGGTGGGTAAACTCGGGACAAACAGAGGGACGTAGTTGCTTCGACGAGATAACTACTGACCGTCTGCGGCGTTCCCTAATTAATTATTCGACAGTATGGACACACTTGTCCTAACCTACCTACCTTGTACCTTAAGCGCGCTTAAAGTTGCCATTAAGACAAGACATACTTAATTGATGTTTACATGTTTGCTAACTAATTCGTAGTACAGGCTGATAGAACTTATTAATAGTCTTTCCAATAGCTGACTAACATTATTTTGTCACTGTTTAACTATTCTTACTTCAGCTTTAGATACTAAATGATGCCTTCAACCGTGATGTAGCATTTTACGTCGCATAGTGTTTTTATAAGATATATTGTAATGACAGGTCTTTAACCCTTCGCTTAAAAGCACCACAATTGCCCCATTTGTCTCAAATCTTACATTTTATGAACAATACGGAGAGTGGGTAATGATAATGACTCTATCCTGTTTTATTTTTAAAGCAATATGTTAACCATTTCAGGTGGTTCCCTGGAAGAAATTCAGTTTCCATTTATGCTCTGAAAAGCAAGTGACATAATCCTAATCCTAACTTAATATTATAAATGAAAAAGTGAGTTTGTTTATTTATTTATACGTTACGCTTTTACGCTAAAACAGCTGAACAGATTCGGATGAAATTTAACACATTGGTAGACCATGACCTAGAGAAGAACATAGGCTTACTTTTCATCCTGGATGGCAGACGAAGTCGCGGGCAATAGCTAGTAGGATCATAATAGGTCCATGTTGCCCCGCCCTGGGGAACATGGTACTTTTGCATGCCGTGTTCTGTAATTGGTCTGTTAATCTTGACACTTGAATCTTTCATTGTTATTACGATATTGTGAGACCCGTGGTTCTACAGTAGACGGAATGGTAATTCCGCAGACAGACTGCATACACACGAAATGCTCGCATGCAAATTCCTCGAGAACGATTTGTTCGTGAACAGCAATACTAAAATGCCATGTGATATACAATTAATACAGCTATATTATCTAGCCTATAATCTAGGTCAGCATTCATCGACATAAAAACTACCTATTAATTAATTGCCAGATCATATCGCTTAATTGAGTACGAAAGAAACTATTTCGTATGAGATGTACCTGTCTTATAGTAATTTATGGAAATGTCTTATTGAATGTGCCAGCACTTTAAGAAATGGATATTCTTCATCTGTCAATGTCATGATCCTATTTTTCACAGAAGTAGATGATTCTGCCACAACTATATTCCTTAGCCGTCATGACGGGTCATATGATAAAATAAGTAAGTAATATATTAATATTAAATTAAAAATTCCTGGAATGCTCATCTGAGTTCTATAAGGTATCTTATTTTCTTCAAAGATGAGTTCAATGTTTTCGCTATTGAGATAGTAAAACTGTATTCAGACTGATTATTATTTGATTTGTTATTTGCAAATATATTTGAATAAGTAATTGCATTAATTTAACATATTTTATTATTCACTTAGTTTCTTTAAACTAAGTGAATAATAAAATATGTTAAATTAATGCAATTACTATTATTTCTATATTATTTATTATTTCTATTATTTACTATTAGTTCTAGGTTTAATGATGACTAAAAATATAACAGCTACTTTTAGCTGTTAAATTTTTAGTCATCATTAAACCTAGAACTTTCTGTTTCTTTTACTTTTTATGAGACTGTCAGACTCACAAAGATGAAAACTAAAAACTCACTTCGATTGATCTCTTTTTATTTGAATTTCGATTATATTAAATTCACTTTGAATATTGACAAATATGGCACTTACGAAGAAAGAAATCAGTGATAAGGTTTTATTTCCGAATGAGGTAACAGCAAAACGCTCGAGTAACAGGTAAAATATTATTTATTTAAGTACCTACTTACAGAATGAAAATATTATTATTTACTCGTTGGTATTTATATTGGTACAAGATGTTTCCGTAAACATCAATCGGAAAAATAAGTTCGTGCCTAATTTTCTTTACGGGTTACAATATTTTTTCTAAAAATAGATCTGGCCTAATGATTTTGCCGATTTTTTCAATATTGCTAGAAATCATAAACAGAAACACCAGGAGTACTAAATGTTAAATAAATACGATTATGTTCTAGTTACACGAATTCGAAATTCGAGATTTTGATACCTAACACCGTTTCTACCTGTAAAAATTAAATGTTTAATTCACAACGTTTTACTGAGGGATTAATTGCAAAGTTCAAATATCGATACTTAAATGGTGTTATAAGTATTTATGTTTTTGTAAAATTTACTGAAATTCACGATTCATCGGTGAGCCCTATCTGGTAACTTTTGCAAAAAACTATGAAGCGTTTGAAACGAAAGAAGCTGATAGACGTACATAATATTTCCCATTTTAAAGTCAAAATGGCTGTCTTGCTCCTGTATTATTTTACGCAAATAATGCATTCACAAACGGAATGCACAAGAATATGGTCGGGGACCGAGAAATACGCTGAATAATGTCACTGATGTTACCGCCTGTTTCGTTGCTATTTTGAGTACCTATTTGCTATATTATACTCGTAAGTTCGTGCACTATGTAACGAAATGATGCAATCTACAGGTACACAAAAGTGTTTATACAAATTATACCTATGCTTTCGGCTCTCCTTCTAAAGTAGGTGCAAATACGATAGCATAAACGTAGCATAATCAGCCTATAATGTTCCCACTGCTGGGAAACAGGTCTCCTCTCTGTGAGAGGGAGTGGAGCGTAATCCACCACGCCGACCCAGTGCGGGTTGGTGGACGTCACATGTCTTCGAGTTTTTGGTTCTATGACACGCCAGTTCCACATGATGTTTTCCTTCATCGTTTTGAGAGCAGTGGTGATGAAATAATTCACACTAAGTCCGTGTTAGGGTTCGAACAAATACGATAAGACGTGTTAATCCAAAGCTTCCTATGCTTTTAACCATAGAAGTTTGAATTCATCGTAATTATCAGACCCAATACCTAGCTATTCATTTACTCGATGTATTTTTAATCTATTACATAGAAAAAAAGAAAAACCAAATCATTTTTTTTTTTTCAATATTGAATGAATGAAGCAAATAAAATATTAGGTCCTTAGTAAATATTTGGCAATAAGGTATTTCCTAAGAATTTGATATTAAATAAAAGTGTCAGAAATAGGAAATTCAGCCTCGAGGAATTTTATTTAACATTTTTACCCGAAAATTGCTACCCGTCCTCACGATCTCGTAAATAAACGTCCAAAAAATATGAAAAAAGCGTAATAAACGCTAAGACAAAAGAAACGACGCGAGCGCGTTATGTGCTATACCACACTTTGGTACCTATGTAGTGAGTTATCAGCCCAGAGGTGTATTATGTAGGACCTCGGATGGGGCCCAAGGCCCAGGTGAGCTTAATTCACCCAGCTTTATATTTACGGGGCTCAAAGTTACTTTCTGAAATTACGTTTTATACGTCTTCGATTTTTTTGGTTCTAGGACATGCCGTTTTCCTCGCGATGTTTTCCTTCACCGTTTTGAGAGCAGTGGTGATGAAATAATTCACACAAAGTAAAGCGCTTGCCTGGGTTCGAACCTACGACTTACAATTCGTAAATCGTGGCCGTTACCACCACTGCTCACCGACCAGTAATTTAAGTAGGCACATATCGACGGTCCCTACGTACAATCCCCTAAGTGGTAGATCCGTGATTTGCATTTTTTGTTTTCGTGACCTTGAGGCCACCCTATACTATCGTTTAGTTTAACAAAAATAAGTTGGCAAATTGAAATTTAAATCACGAAACTACAAAGTTTACTAAAATTTCCGACGTAGAAAAACAGTCGTGGTAATTCAGTCAATTTGCGTTGTAAAATCAACCGTACTGCCGCGTGCCTCCCCTACTATTGCCACTTGCGGGACTATTGCGTTCGCGCCAGCCTGGCTGACGGTCATTGTAATTTTTTCGCGAATATTATACGTAAAAAATATCCACAGAAGAAAAAAATCCACAGAAGATCGTGACGTGCAACCGCATAATGTAAACATCACATTTCCAGACCCATGCTTACAAAAAATTTTATACCATACACCCCACGTACATTAATTCATAAATGGCAATTACGACTTTTGGTTAATTTAAAGACTACCACGTAAAAGCCAATAGGTCCCTATGGAAATAGCTTAAGTGGTTCTTATTGACATTTACGTCACTATAATATTTCCGATGTATAAGTATGTAAACATGACTTTTATGACCTATCTTGTTATGTTTTTAAATTAAACCATCTTATATTAAACGTTAATACCAAATTTCATGACTTTGCAATGAATAGAACATTGTATACATGTGTTTAAAACTTTGAACTGCTCTCCTGTAAATTTTTATATTTGTTCTTTATTAAGGCTTTTGCAGACTGAGGCGATATGCCTGTCGCGCCCGCGACATCGCCTCAGTCTGCACGAGCCTTTATACGTAGGGCCCGTCGATATGTCATCATGTAGATACGTATTACCTAATTGTTTTATACCTTTGCCATATATACAAATATATCAAATTTAAGTGTCTGTTTGTAATGTCAAAATAACAGCTTTTTACTGAAAGTATTTCCGGTAACAAATAAACTATTTCTATAAATTTTGTCTGTTTATCTTTTTGTTCCGGCTAATCTCCGAAACGGCTGGACCGATGTTGATGGTATTTTCAGTGACAGATAGTTGATGTTATAAGGAGTAACTCAGGCTACTTTAAATTTAGGAAAAACCACGCGTGCGCAGCCGTGGGAAGCAGCTAGTTTACAATAAAAGTAAGTAAGTTTCGTATTTGTATTTAAGTACCTACCTACAACGCATATCTAAAGCAAATATAAATCATAATACAAGCCGTCCAATTCCGCAACCCATCATATATCTTCTAAAACATTAATTTAACCGCTGGAAAATACAAATTGGTCCGCCATTTTAAAATAAAACACCCCTTCACTGGGATGACACAAAATTGACGTTTTTTGAGACCGTTTTCATTTGTTTTTTATCACCATCCTTTGCATGTTTCTTTTTATTCTTATTGGATTTCATTTTTATGATCAATATATCCTTTATTAGGGCGTTTGAATTTTATTAATGTCAATTAGATATTGAACGGAAATTAAACGAACACGCAAGTCAACAATGAAAATCTGGGGTCTTCTGTAAAACATGCTTTAATAAAAGCTTCTTTGTTTTTATAAATACCTCAAAAATCCAGCAATCTGCTTTTACCAACTACGAGTACTCGTATGTTGTAAATCAGCTTCTGGTATAATCGGATGCAGCTGAATGTTAGTATTTTACATGGAGCGACTGCCTATCTGACCTCCACAACCCATTTACTGGCTAACGCGATACCCCATGGTGTCTGGTGGTCAAACTTTTTGGGCTAAGACTACCCGTAACGACTGTCAAAGAATGATAGCCGAGACGAAAGACTAACCGTGTCATCCGCGGCACGGAGTGGTCTCGATATGTAATGGTCGGTCCCCCATCCTCAAAACGACCGCGGTAAACGTAGCTTTTTTTTTTTTGAGGGTGGGAAATCATCAAATAACTTCTCCCACTCTGGGCGGAGCGGGAGGGTGTGTCAGACTCTTACTGACTAAAACCCACCCGTATTCCTTCCTGTTGCCTGTGTTGCGGGGGCCTCGGTGACCCATAAGTACCTTCCCGCGACGGTAAACGTAGCTAAACCTTCGATAGTCCCGTGCTGTTATTATTATTTACCTTCGATAGTCCCGAGCTGTTATTATTATTTAACCACGACTTCTGCAATCTTATATCGTCATCATCATAATCTGCCTGCCTTTTCCCAACTATGCTGGGGTCGGCTTCCAGTCTAACCGGATGCAGCTGAATACCAGTATTTTACATGGAGCGACAGCCTATCTGACCTCCACAACCCATTTACTGGGTAACACGATACCCCTTGGTAAGACTGGTTGTCAGACTTTCGGGCTTCTGACGACCCGTAACAAATGTCAAAGATCTACAAATGACAGCTGGGACCAACGGCTTAACGTGCTTTCCGAGGCACGGAGGGGTCTTGGTATGTAAAGATGGTCACCCATCCACGGACCAACCGCGGCAAGCGTAGCTTAACCTAATCGATCGACCCGTGCGGCTGTTATTACTTGGCCACAAGCCCCTCTTAATATAAGCCAAACTTATAAGTATATACCTATGGTATTTAATTCTTTTAAATCAATAAAACGTTTTTTTTTGTTTAGAAGTATGTCATGAAGTCTAACTCACGTCTTGTAGACGGTGCTATAACGACCTGTCTCCCGTCCATTCGTCCCCACAACATGCACTGTTCACTGCAAACACATTCTATGTGGTTGAAGTTGTTCGTACCACTCCAAACCACACACAGTAAGTACTTATGTACGAAGCCCTGACACGTAGGAAAACTACCAGATATTTAGGAAAAGTAAATACTACTGGAAGATACGTGAGAAGATTTATCTCAATATGGCTTGTCTAAGAAGTACCTACTCCGTGCGTGTTAAATATTTTATCAAATCTACCTGATCTTTTTAGGATTTTCGTCTTAAGTACAAACCTTCTACTTAATTTAATGGCAATTTCGTAAAATCATGGAACGTGGAATAAGTATCTTAATTATTATTATGAAATAAATTTCGACAATGACAACATCGTCGTACAAGTTTACCGGTTATATTCTGGGCATATTGCCAGAGTCAGCCTAGCTAATGAACTAGTAAGTCTTAATACTGTCATTTTCTCCAGATTCTTCATATTCAATACATAAGCAGTCCTTATGATTACCCGATTACCCGTACGGTAATTAAATGTATGGTACTTAAGAGGCCGACAACACCTAAAGCCCTGTCACTGTCGGACTGCATAGAAAAGAAAGAGAAGCGCGATGACACAACGCTGGTAATTTATTGCAAAATATGAAGCAATTATCGATTTACAAAATAGATATAGATTGTATAAAAAAAATAAAATACTATTATGCTAATATGTTGCTAGTAGAATAATCTGACAAAAAATCAGAATGATTGCATGTATATTAGTGTAGTTTTTAATCGTTAAAAGAAATTTTTAGAGGTATCTTCGTGATTTTTTTCTATCGTATCAAA
The DNA here is from genome assembly GCA_905333075.3 of Atethmia centrago. Taxonomy (NCBI): domain Eukaryota; kingdom Metazoa; phylum Arthropoda; class Insecta; order Lepidoptera; family Noctuidae; genus Atethmia; species Atethmia centrago. The sequence continues at coordinate 17,886,801 of HG995374.1, read as the reverse complement.
TAAGTTATATTATGTTTTCAACACACTATCTACCTAGCATAAATCCTCAAGAATATCATATATTTTTCTGATTTTGTTTACTGCAGTGGATCATATACTTTAAGGCATTATAAAACTTATTAAATTTGCGTTTAGGTCCTGTAGTCCCCTTAAGTTGCTACTGCCCCGCATATCCCTTCGACCACCTTTTAACTAAACTCACACCGAAGCAGTTCGAAACCTGAATTCGTCACGTAAAATAGCCACACCTGAAATAGCTTTGAAATAAAAAAAAACTAATAATATATGTTTCTATTTTGACCTATAAGTACCGACATTATGTCTGTGACAGCCAGGGATATGGACAAAGATAGTTTTAGGAGTATTCTCTCTAAAAGAGAACTCGAAACCTGTCGATAAAATGCCATTCCAAATTGTTTTCAATGTTTTATCGGAACGTGATAGTGAACAACGACTCGATAATTCATTTCGTACCATTATAACAAATAATGTAGCTATCTATGTACCTACTATGTTCCGTTAGTTGGTAGCCGGGACAGAAATTGCTAGGTTCGCGTAAAAATGGCTGATTCGGCCCGCTAGTTATGAATAAATGATTGAGTTTAGAGTATTGATCTTTCTGATGGAAAACCGTCACATAGTCTATCCTATACTTTTGCGTCTAACTTGTTATAAAATGAACTGGTAACTAGGTAAAAAGTACCTTTTATATTGTTATATTAACTTACCAAGAGTATCAACGTCAGCAAAGATTACCTACCCGACTTTACAAGTGAATCAAGTAGAATTATATTTTAGTTTCTTCTTTCGTGATGTATGAGAAATTTTATTCTTTTTGAAAGAAACCTACCACACGTGGGATAAATTTGCGTGTGCTCCAAATGAAGATGGATTGTAGTCTACACTATCTATAGTATAGTATTTGATATGTTTTATAAGTAGTAGGTATTCGCTAAAAACATATCAAAATATATAATAATTACAAAATATTGAGCAAGGCTCTTACAGACTGGGGCGATATCGCGGGCGCGACAGGCATATTGCTGCCTGTCGCACCTGCGATAACGCCTCAGTATGCAGGAGCCTTTAATGTATGTAAAAGTACTTATTCCTTCAAAACATATCTAGCAGCGAATTCTAAAATGATGATAAAACCATTAATGTCCGTAACTATGAATAAAAAACAAAGTGCTGTTCAACAGATATCCATTTAGTTTCAGGGTATAAAAGTACCTAGGTAATATTTAACAAAACCCATTACCTAAGCTAGGATTTGATGAAATACTGACGTACAGTAGGTAGGTAGGTATATGACTACATTCACGTGAGCTTACAGTTATTAATATTCATCGAAACAATCGAACTTCATTATACGTTGGAAGGTAAGATAGAAATGATTTATTGAAGCAGAAACAGCCGGAGGCGTTCTCTCCGGCTCGTTCGAAGCCGTCCGCAACACCTAGACATCTCGTGCAAATCCCGAGTGACATGTTTACATCTTCATAGTTCACTGAAAATTACTGGCTGTTCAACGTTGTTCAACAGATTCCACCTTAGATTATATCCATTATAACTTGTGATTCCTCCGCTCAGAAATTTTCCGCTTGAAATATCGTAATTGACCTCTGGTTAACCAACATCAAGCGTTCAAATATTAACGTAAAGTATCACGGTAAGTGGTGATAAATAACGCCGGTACCTCACACACATTAACTGTAACATAGATCCAAGTCACAAAGTATCCCAGTGTCTACTTACGAACTCATCTTTATAATGGCTCCCTTTATACTCTGAAAAAGCTGCTTTTTACGTTAAGAACCAACGATTTAGCGTTAGCTTAATGACTGTTAAGGCGATGACGTGTAAAGAAAATTGTGCCAATTTGTTTGGTGAAGTCAATTTGTCACACACTCGACGTGTGTCGGATCGCGCTCTACCCTTTCTCGTGGATTCTTTCAGGTTGTGTTCCCCTCACGAGACCGATGCAATTTGCATCGAAAGCGACTGCAAAAAATCCGCTTTACGGTGAGCGGAGTGAAGATAATTCCTTGTAGAATTGATCCGAACCAGGTATCTTAACAAAGTTGGCCCCGCTGATATTGATCTTTTTGTGTTTCTAATCCATTATAACATAGAGAAGTGGAGCTAATATGGTATTTTCCTTAAAATGATAAAACCATTAATATCCAAAAATAATCTACATTTTAAAATTAGTTAAAGGAGTATGAACAAGATTGAGAACATTGTTCTCACATAATCTGGTGGCACAAGGAATGTCTAGTCTTTAAGACCTTCATATTAGACTTTTTTCACTGTTTAGAACACCAGTGTCCAGTCACCGGCTTACTGAAAAAAGCCAATTTCTCAAATTAGAGGTAACTGGAATCGTTATCATCAATTGTACACACAAAACAACGAAGCATAGTAGTAGTCCCGTCGTAGCATTGTAGTATTCTCATCGTAGCGTTTTCGTAGCCCTGTAGGCATGTCGTAGCTTCGTAGTCATCTCGTCGTAGCACCTTCGCGCGTCGTCGCGACGTCGTAGCTTTGTCGTAGCGTTGTCGTGGGTTTGTTAAAGTTTTGTCGTTGCCTCGTCAATTCGTCATAGCACGCCCTTGCTACGCTAAGTAAATATTACATATTTATTTATACTACATTATATTAATATAAGGTATGAAGGAATAGGTAGAAATACTTCAATTTGTGGTCTATGAATTTCATATCAACTCATACACGTATGTTTTATTATAACATAGAGAACAACACTTTTTTAACTAAAAATAGTGTTACTAACACCACGTCCAGTAAAGTAAATAGGTATACCTACGTCTACAACAATGAAGAGTGAGGAATATAGGTAGCGTTGGAAAAAAAAAACAAGAGACATGATAGATAACTGCTATCTCGCCGGCAAAAAGGGCAAAATGAAGAAATTTCTCGTCATAATAATATTATAGTCATGCCATGTGTCACGCTCGGGTGGCCGCGCTCGTTCTCTTCATGACGCCACTTCGTCAAGCTTCTTGTCCCAAATCGCGTCGCATTAACCCATGCTTGTCTATGAGCTATATTATTATAGTGATATAAATCTACACATGAAGGCGTACAGTCAGGGCTCATACTCTTTTTGGTTGTTTTTTATAGCCTTCTTTCTTGGTTTACTTAGCCTTCTTTTCGCATCTAAATCCGTCCAGTAGAATTCATGTTAAGGGAACAGACAGGCAGTAGGGTAAGGAAGATGTTGATGCATTTAATGAATGAATGTAAGTAGGAAAGATAGGTAAAACAATGCTAGATTAATATAGAACGCTTTTTATAATTAAACCTACACGACAGCAAGCAATCAAACCCCAATTTTTTATTAGTGTTTGACGAAAAGTAATTTGTGCTGGCGAATCTGGAAACTGAAATGCGAGCGGAGCGAGCTCGCAAATTTTAGCACCTCGGGATTGGTTAAGTTTTCTTTTGGCCATTCGTACAGAAAAAGGTGTCAATTTGTGTCAAAGATATTTGACGAAAACTTTAAACCACGATGCAAGAGCGAGCGACAGCGAGCACGAAAATATTAGCACCACACCCTATGAATATCATGACTGCCTCGTTGGTCTAGTGGTCGCAAGCGCTACTGCTGAGCATGAGGTCATGGGTTCGATTCCCAGGTTGGGCAAAGTGTTATTAGGTTTTTCTATCTGGACTTTTTCAGTAGCAGCCCGGAGTCTGGATTTGTGCCCGGTTGATGAAAATAGGCTCGCCTCCTATTACATGTGACTTAAACATAACTGGCGAAATGTGGGTGTACGCAGGTACACCTCTGCCCAACCCTTCGGGGAAACAAGGCGTGATGTTATGTTATGTTATATAGTTTATAATCTATCTAGCGAGATTATAAACTGTTGAAAAATTGAGAACCGCAACAAACCATTTACAATTTAACGCATTAAATTATTTGCCGATAGTTTATAATTTACCCATGGCAAACCGACAAATTGTGAACTGGTATCAAACTTGAATGCGACGAACGAACCTTGTAACGCGTAATACTAAATAGCCAAGTAACTGCGACCAGCTTGGAAGAAGCGCTCGCAGGCCGCTGCCGCTGCACCACTTGCTTAGCTCGCTCGAGCTGAGCAAATAGCCCGATCAAATGGGTTAGGTTAGGGTAGCCTAACCTAACCCATTTGGTCGGGATGTCCTGGCTTAGTTACTGTGACCAATTCGGCTACCGCCAAGACGTGCCAATCAGAGACGGTTCACAATTTTAAGGGTGATAAAATCGGACAGATTATGAACCCCGTCGCTATGGGCAGGTTCGTTCACAATTTGGCGACTTGACATTGATAGATGTCCTAACTACCGAAAATTAATGCGTTATATTGTAACAGTTCACAACTATTCGATAGTTTATAATATGTTTTTTGTATGAAACACTCATACTTACCGGATAAGTGCACGAAGGTTATTGTTGTGTCAGTAATTAATAATAAGAGAAGACCCCTCTGATGGCTCCAACTATAGGCTTCCAAGCAGGACTGTCCACAGAAACAGCAATCTTAATGTCTTAAGCATACTGTCCGGGACACTGATATCGAGACTACATGGACAGGAAGACTCCATTTTATGAATGCTTCCTTGTTGTCCTATGAACATCTTTGGGAGAAACTGAGGGCCACCTCACTCCCCGAGAAGATCATTACATAACATACATAATCAGCCTATAATGTTCCCACTACTGGGACACATGCCTCCTCTCTGTGAGAGGGAGTGGGCTGTAATCCACCACGCGGGCCCAGTGCGGGTTGGTAGATGTCACATGTCTTTGAATTTTTGGTTCTAAGACATGCCGGTTTCCTCACGATGTTTTCCTTCACCGTTTTGAGAGCAGTGGTGATGAAATAATTTACACAAAGTAAAGCGCCTGCCTGGGATCGAACCTACGACCTACAACTCGTAAGTCATGGACGTTACCACTGGGCCACCACTGCTCCTCAGAAGATCATTAATGTTCTTGATTACTGGTATAACAACCAAGTCAATGTTGTAACGTGGGCGAACGTTGTGTCCCATGAGTACAGGTTGGAGTGCGGTATAAGACAGGGTAGTTTAACATCCCCTCGGCTCTTCAACCTGTACATCGATGAGTTAATTGAGGGTCTCAGTAACACTGCAGTCGGCTGCACTATTGATGGCACCACTGTTAACAAGTTAAGCTATGTGGATGATATGGTGTTACCGAGTCCTTCAATTAGCGGTTTACGGGAACTTGTTAGGAGATGTGAGGAGTACCCCGTGGCTCATGGGCTCACGTACAAAGTGAACAAAAGCGAGTTCTATCGCGGAATTTTAAAGTCGACACCGTCTCATCTGTTACACTAAATATTGTACCGCTTAAAAGAGCGACGCAGGTTAAGTACTTGGGTCACTGGATCACGGAGGACCGCACGCTGATGACGTGGACGTTGAACGAAGTGCATTGGCTGTTCTCAACAAGCTGGCTCGCAGGTTTAAACGGTGCCCAAATGAGGTAAAGTGCACAATGTTCAGGGCAAACTGCCAGTCGTCGTCCAGCTGTACACAGTGGACACTCAATGCCCTTCGTGTACAATATAATAGCGCTTTTAGGATTTTGTTGGGGCTGCCAAGATGCTGTAGTGCGTCTGTCATGTTTATGGAGGCTCAGATTGATTGCTTTCATGCCATCATGAGAAAGAGAGCGAGCGGCCTCCATATTGCACCATATCCGAGCAAGCTCCATCAACATTCTGAAAGCAATAGCGGACCGGTTAGACGGTCCTTTTCTTAGACACTGGATCGCACTTTTTGTATCTATTTAAAATCGTTTGTTTTTATTATTTTGTGATTTACTAACATAGTTCTTAAGTGTAAGTACTTAAGAACTATGTTAGTAACATAAATATGGATGTTCTATAATTAATAATCTGAAATAAAGTTATTATATAATACATATAATCTCGCCAGATAGATTATAAACTAACGCTGCTCACAATCTTACGTATAACGCAACCATCGTAATAACGTTAGTAGTCAGACGTCATGCCGGGCGGCGCAGTGAGTGGTAATAAAGAGATATCGGTCAAAGCCGAATGATTGATCAGTTTTGATGTATATGCTCATAGGTGCTCCGCACCCACTATTTACCTCTCGTGGGTGCTGGAGCCCCCGAGCACCCACGGAGTAGGCGCCCTTTGGTAGGTACAGTCACGAGCTATATTCTCCTAAAGTTTTGATAGAAATATGGTGTTACGAACATAGTATTTTCGAAACAAATACTATTATGTATTACATAGATCTTTTGTCAAAGTTACAATCGTCATCGCTTTATAGGGTTCCATCCCCGAAGGGTGCCAAACGGAACTCTAATACTAAGCCTCCGCTGTCCGTCGCTCTGTCAGCGGGCTTCTTAAAATTTAACTGTCTACCTAAGTATTACGGTTATGAGATACCTCATAACCGTAATAAGTAGACAGTTGAAATTTTCACAAATTGTGTATTTCTATTGCAGCTATAACAAATAATAAACATAAAATAAAGTTAAAAATTAAAAGGTGTCCATAGAAATTTACCGTGGTTTGAGGAGTGTCATTGTACTTGTCAGTGTCATCATAGTCTACTCATCGAATAGAGTACATTTTTTTTTATCTTCAACAATGAAGAAATAATAGGTGCCGCTAAAGTTGTAAGTTATAACTTACAACGATACTTACTTATCGCATCTTATATCGCAACAACTAAACAAGTTAGGAATTTGAAACTTCTGTTTATCACGTAGGTGCCATATACTATATTATATATTGATTCAGCAAATTAAAAACGATTCTTAAGGTATTTTATGGAAATATGGACGATTTTCTGCAACTGTAAAAAGTTACTTTCTAATTAACAGTATAATTATGAAATACAAATTTATCTTTGCGATTTTTTAAATTTAAGATGAAAAATATTCTCTGTTTAGTATTTTTAAATCTTGTACGATATGGTACGGAACCATTCGTGTGGGATGAACGGTGATGCCCGTGACTGTACATAATTTGTATAGAAACTTACTCGTACCTGCTATGTTGTACCTACTGAAAAAACAGTTTTTTAAATGGAGTGCCTGAAAATGTATTATGATTAGGTACTAATAATTTGTACTATTTATTTAAATTCGTATCGCTAATAAGGTTGTGAAAATTAAAATAATATGTCTAGCCCAAAATCATCATGAGATCTGTAGGGGCATACGCCTACAGATCTCATGATGCATACGGCGTACTACGGGCATACGGCGCAAAATGGAAGGTAGGCCATTGTCTGCGGAGAGACACCGCACTTGAGGTCCAAGTCGTTCATAAACCCCCATCTGTGGAGATTATCTATGCTAAGGCCGACTTGGGTTCGTAGTCTATTTATGGATTTCCAAGTCAGACACGGTAACGCGTGCCCAGGTCTCAGATGGCTCGATAAAACTGGCAGGGGGTGTAAGCAGCTCCCACCAGAAAGCAGGTTTTGCTGTAGAGGCATTGCCATTAGCTGGACTCACGCGCCCGAGAAAACTTTTACGGTTTTGAAGCCTCTGAGGCACTGAGACGTAGTCGGACAACTACGTATCAGTGCCTCAGAGGGTAGCGTGGTTCAGTTTGTAGCTTTGCCCTCTCAATGCGGCTGGCTATGGTCATACAAATTTCTGGAGGCGCAATATCAGTCAGTGAATACAACATTGGTACGGGCTCGGTTTAAAGCAACCACTAATGATCTGGCACGTCTCATTTAGAGCTGTATCCACTAAGTTGGCGTGACCCCATACTGGAGAGCCATATTAACTAGCGGAAAAGCAAAGTTTGTGTAATGTGAATGTGATATTGTATATTTATTACGTTATCTATGTATGTATTTATTTATTGAAGGTTGTATGTGAATTTATATGTGGATTTATATCTGGAAATAAAAGATTTAATTTCAAAGCGCCAATCCAGTTGTTCGCAGGACTTGGGGAGAGGTAGATGTTTAGCGGTGTAGTAAGTTATTTCTGACATGTACTTTCAGTTTTACATTTTGGCAATTGTTTTAGTAAGTAAGCGACCGATCTAAAGTAATACGAGGTATTTCGGGTGAGCGCTTTGGGTGATTGGAACCCCCTGCCATGAGATGCTCTGTTTACGACCCGCTTGCCTGTTACGAAGGTGGAAGACGCATGATTGCGTTTTTGAGGGATTCGGTTTCAATGCGATCAGTAACAGCTGTGCAATCTCTTCAAAGTCAGTGGCTTGACAAGTTAATGCCAGGTCATCTGCGTATACGAAGCGGGTTGTATTTGGGGTCGATGGTGTAGCTGTTGAATAGCAGAGGTGCAGTACGCTGCTCTGAGGTAGTCCATTTTTTTTGTCTCGCCATCTACTTCTATATTCATAGAGACTCCCCTGAAACCTTTGGTTACTAAGCAGTTCAGATTGGTAACCTTCCATAACAAGCGTTTAATATTGACGGTGTCATAAGCTGCCGACAAGTCCACGAATACTGCGCCTGTCCCTTTTTTCATTTCAAATCAATTCTCAATGGTCTAAATTCTGGTTGTTCTGGAATTCATTTTGGGTCAACGAGAGAGAGAGAGAGAGCTAACAATAGCCTTTCGAACTGTTACTCGTAGTCGGTGTGACAGAGTAGGGATATAGAACGAAAGTTTTTAGGATCGTCATGTGGTTTTCCAGGTTTGGGTATAGTAATAATTTTTGATCTCTTCCAATGGCGGGGGCAGGGGGTTAAAAAGTTGCAGCAGCCACGACACAGATAAATGATAAATGATTTTATTTCTGTAAGTAGGTTTTTACAAACACTTTTACACGTCAAAATACTGGGCGTCACCAGAGCGTAGCCCTTGAATGGTCAGGACGACGTCCGTTAGTGTGAATGGATCGCACACAGATTAACTGGAGGTAGAGGGGTCGTTTGTTTTGGGAATTCTGCCTAGGCGTTTTGTTGGTTTGTCGTTTAAAAGGAATTGGGGGGCAACTTAATGAGCCGTACCTGTACTAGACGTATGAGGTAGTGGTGGTTCGGTGGTGAGTTTGCAAATGGTGGACCACACTTTTTTACTATTGTGAGTCATGACGATATTAGTAAACGTTTCCATCCATTTTCCTGTCCACTTATAACTGACAGCAGTTTTTCTCTAGCTTCAACGGTCTCTACTGAGAAAGGGTCACTGTTGTAGAGTTGTTCATACGTCTTTAGGAGCTCCCAGATTCCTGAGATAGACCGGAGATATACGATGTGCAACATCCTCGGGGGATATATTTTCGGGATCTTATAAAGATGCTGAATGCGGAAGTTGACGGACATGGTGTTATGGCGTAGCCTGGGAGAGGCCTATATCCAGCAGTGGGTTGCGGCAGACTGAGTTGATTGATTGATGGAGATGCTACGCTTATAAATTTGTGGTATTTTTTTGGGGAAGGCGGAATGTTAAATATTTCATCATCCACGGATATTGGTGCCGATTCCCTTGTTCACAAACGAAACTAAATTTAAGTTCAGTGCATCTTTTTCTTTCTACTTCATGAAGAAAAGGACAGAAGATAAATTTTAGTTTAGTTCTGTCAAATTAATCAGCGCTTGACGTAAATTGACGTAATTTTAGTAGGCAAGTTTTTAATCACGTCTAAACTTGTATGGAGTAGTGACAGGCGATGGAGATAATACATACGCCGAGAGCAGCAAACACTGCGATACCGTGCTTCGGGTGACATATCTTGGCGACGAGTGACAGTCCAGGAATGTGAAGCTTGCTTTGGGTGTAATCTTGATGGGTCTCTTGAACACATATGATGTTACAATGTGTCTTGCGAGATAATTTAGAAAGAATTCTGCTTTATCCTAAGAGAACCCTTCGGTATTGATCGAGATACACACAAAGCTAGTTTTGTCAGTGGCCTATTTGGCCCTGAGGAAGACCGATTAGAACTTATATTTGCCATCGTGGTGAAAGGATAAGCCAATCGACAGAAGTCCCCAGTCACCCATAGTGAGTCGGACGTAAACAGAAGGCGCCGACCCTCTGTTACGTCCGACCGGTAGGTACGTCCCTTGGGGTAGCTCCTTTCATGCACCCCTATTTAATTAATACAGGTTATTAAAAGGAATTGGTATACTCGTGAGCTTATACCACAGCTTTAAAAGCTTTATCAAATTAGATCTAAAGACCAACCCCAGACTCAAAGGACTAGGCTAGCGAGATTTCATTTATTCATCAACGTACTGAATTATTATCGCCCCCCATGATGGATAAGTGCTTCAAATATGACACAATATTCACAGCTAATAATAATTCACAGACTGTGTTCTCTCATCGCTCATACCGATATAACACCCATTAAGTATCTGCTCAAATTATATCTGAAGACTGAATATTTTGAGAAAAATTAGCTTTAAATAGACACCATTTGATTAAATTGTATTCAAAGCCAATAAATTCTTGTCTTCGCAGCGTTATAGAACGGTCCCTCATCAACTCTTTTTATTGGACACTCAGCACTGGGCATCATTACCCCCATCAGTTTTTCCTGCTCCCTTCGTAATGACGTCACTTTACCTCATCAGCCGTTGTCCAACTAGCATCCCTGCATCCTTATAGTACAAATTACACACATCAAAAAAGTCTAAGCAACACGCATCGTTTACAAATGCATGTTTTTATTAATTAATACTTTTGTTTTTTCTTAACAAACTACGAGGGCGGGTCAATAAGTCCGTGACTTTTTGAATTTCTGACCTCTTTACTGAAACAGCAACACTGCTCCTGTCAACAGGCATCTGTCAGTTGACTCCTGTCAAAATTTAAACTTGCTGCGTCAGTTAGTTTGTGTTTGACAGCTATTTTTATCAGACTACTCACCAATTTGAGGAGAAAATGGAAAAAAGTGAATTTCGTGTGCTTATTAAGCATTATTTCTTGCGAAAAAAAATCATTACCGAGACCAAGGCTAAGCTTGATAAATACTATGGGGACTCTGCACCATCGATTTCAATGGTAAAAAAGTGGTTTACTGAATTTCGTTGTGGCCGTACAAGCACTGAAGATGCCGAACGTCCTGGACGCCCAGTTGAGGTCTCTACACCCGAAACAATCGAAAAAATTCACGATATGGTGTTGGCCGACCGAAGATTGAAAGTGCGAGAGATTGTGGAAGCCGTAGGGAGCTCGCATGGCTCAGTGGTTTCAATTTTGAATGATCACTTGGGCATGAGAAAGCTTTCCGCAAGATGGGTGCCGCGTTTGCTCACAGTCGACCACAAACGCAATCATGTAACAACTTCACAGGAAGGTTTGGCGTTGTTTAATCGCAATATGGAGGAGTTTTTGCGCCGTTTTGTAACCGTGGACGAAACATGGATCCATCACAACACACCAGAGACCAAACAACAGTCAAAACAGTGGGTTTCTAAGGGTGAATCGGCGCCGAAGAAGGCCAAGGTGGGTTTGTCAGCCAATAAAGTTATGGCGACTGTTTTTTGGGATGCACGCGGGATAATCCACATTGACTACCTTCAAAAGGGAAGAACAATCAATGGGGAATATTATGCCAATTTATTGGACCGATTCAATGACGATTTGAAAAAAAACCGACCTCATTTGGCCAAGAAAAAAGTTCTTTTCCACCAAGACAATGAAAGGGTGCACACATGTGCAGTTGCCATGGCAAAAATCCATGAATTGGGCTATGAATTGCTCTCTCATCCGCCCTATTCTCCAGATTTGGCTCCGAGCGACTACTTCTTGTTCCCAAACCTGAAGAAATGGCTTGGTGGAAAAAGATTTGACTCCAATGATGAAGTCATCTCGCAAACAAAGGCCTATTTTGAGGACCTCGACAAATCATTTTTTTTGGAAGGGATAAAAAAATTGGAGAAGCGTTGGACAAAGTGTATAGAGCTCAAGGGAGACTACGTTGAAAAATAAAATTATTTTTTTATCAAAAAATCTGTGTTTTATTCCAAAAGTCACGGACTTATTGACCCGCCCTCGTAGATTAGTATACAATCTTTTTGTTCTCGGAACCATACTGGTAGATTTAAAAATAGAAACATTTCGACTGTGTTTTGTTTTCATTAAAATAAAAGCTAATTATTTTTTACCGATTTCATGTTGTTTTCGTTGCTTCATAAATTTGATATTTACCAGAATTTTATCATTTTGAGATTGGAGTGGAGAAAAATTGAGTGGTGAGTAATTTTTTAAGTCATGGAGCGACGCCATTTGACTGCTGATGAAATGCAGAGAGCTGTAGGAATGCTACAAGCGGGAAGAAATCAGGCCCAGGTATCTCGGCATTTTGGTGTCAATAGGAGCGTGATTTGTCGTCTTTGACAGCGTCACGTTAATACGGGGATCCTGCTAAGCAGCACCCAGGATGTGGAAGGAGTACAACTGCTCGACAGGACCGATACATAATTATACAACTGACTGCAAGACGTCAGCCGATGTTAACCGCTCGGGAGATAGGTTTAAAGCTACAATTCTCAAGCGGTGTTGTTGTTAGCCACCATCCCGTTAGAAATAGGCCGCATGAATACGGCCTACGAGCACGACGCCCAATTAGGTGCCCACCACCACCATACGCCATGGGAATCGCGCCAGTCGAAACGAAATTCGGTCTAGGGAACACTTGACATGGACCCAGGAGCAATGGGATAAAATTTTATTTTGCGATGAGTCCCGGTTTGAATTAAGCTCAGATACGAGAAGGGTGAGAGTGTATTCATCGTCCCGGAAATGCTGAACGGCTGAGATGCGTCCAGACAGTGCACCCTTACAGCGGTTCCAGTGATGTTATGGGCGGGTATTACTCGTATGAAGAACAGACGAACTGAGCTCGTTTTTGTAGATGCCAATATGAACGCTGAAAGTTACGTTGAAAATGTCCTCGGGGCTTAGCCAAGAAATCACGCTGATGCATGACAATGCGCGTTCGCACATTGCTCGGAGGACCAGAGAGTACTTGGCAATGGAAAACATCCAGGTATTGCCGTGGCCTGCACAATCGCCAGACCGCAATCCCATCGAGGACGCATGGGACATGCTTCAGAGACATGATCTTAGAGAACCTGGACGGAGTGTCGACAACCCAACAATTGAGAGACTTGTTAAAATGCCATTGCGAGTGATTGCCGCAGGATCAGATAAACAATCTTATAAATTCAATGAAAAATCCTTGCCAATAAGTTATAAACAACAGAGGCGATCAAACTTTGTATTGAATTACCAAATAATTAAAAAAAATGTCATTATTTAAGTTCGTAAAACATGAAAAGTTTAATTCGTTTTAACTTTATTCACGTTTGTTACGGTACGCATATTATTAATTATTTTGATTAAGTGAACAATTCAATGAAGGATTTTGTTGCTTTAGTCACTAATACCATCAAAAAATGCTTAGTTAGTATTTATAAAAGAAATATTAATATATTACAATAGTAAAAATCGTTCAAAACCGGTCATGTTGCTTAGACTTTTTTGATGTGTGTAGTATAAATTACTCTGATGACCCATCCGAGTCAGTTCTCTTTTTAGGTATACTTTCGACGTGTCTTTACCTAATCTACCTAATACGGATAATAAAAAAGTAGGTTTTATTATGGTGTTATTTAATTGGGAGTGCAATCGCGTTTTTTTTTCGGGAGCCCGGCGCGGCCCCATCTGCTCAGGCTATTTTTAATGGTCTAAGATATTTAGATATAAGTACTGTAGAGATTCTTAACCTGCATGGTTTTAACATACAACCTTTTCGAATAAGTGAATGGCATAAGATTATGAGATAAACGCTATTACGAATTAAAAATAACAAAAGAATAGAAAGTTGGCTTAGCGGGCTGATAAGCGGATATAAGGATTTTAAAAAAAATATCGTACTACTAAAAATAATTGTCCAAGTTAAACTATAATTATTCGTTATATTTGAACGATCCGGTCAAGTAAGGACGAGGGGTCGTTATAGTATCTACTTTGAGCCAACCTATGATTTTTCTCTTAGTCGATGCACTTAGCAGATCTAAAACACAAATGTGAAATTTATCGAAATGCACTTAGATAGTTTGAGTTGGGATCGTCTCTTCCTAATACTTAGCTTATCATGGCCAACTACAGCTACCTAGCCAGCTAGCGAGCTATAGCTGCCCGTTATGTATATGTATGTGCAGCTGCATTATGTGTATGTTAAGGGTATATACCCTTCATGCATGCTAACACCTTAGAAAAGGGCGTAGATAATGTTATTAGAGCAATCTGTCCTACCCGTATATTTACATACAAACTACACATACAAGTTCGGAATACGCTGCAGGTAGCGCCATCTACAACGACTGACATCAACTAAATAATGAAGGAGTGGCCTGTAATCAACGAATACATGTTGAAAGCCGATACCCGAAAATAAATTAGTCCAGCTGCTGCACATAAATGCTGGACAAAAAGCCTAAGAAAATAGCTCATTATTTTACTGTTGTTGAAACTTTGGATCGAAACTGATACTTCTAGAATCATGATAAACCAAGAAACCATAAACCAGTGCCATAAACTTAATCCTGTGAAAGAAACCAACCATAATCTGTACAACTTGCAACACCACAGCTCACTGTCATTTCTTGTATATTGTTTGACGTTTTTGTCAAAATAGATGTCCAAGACAAGAAGCTCAATGCCCTCGTAACGAACGTTAACGTGGTGATTATTTGTGACTTGTGAACAAAATAAACAACAACACTTGCTTAAAGAAGCGACAAAACTGTTATTTGAGCCTTAAAGGATATACAATAATCTACCATCATGACTATGAGACCAGATGACCACCGTAGAAAATGGGACAAAGACGAATTCGAAAGAATCGCTGCAGACCGATTGAAAGCTGAAATAGAAGAAGAGGAACGAGCTAAAAAGAAAGGTATTGTAACCAACTTGTTACCAGTTACGTCCTTTAATCGTCTAGTGTAAAACTTGGCCCTGATACGACACAAGTTACTAAGAAGAAGAAGAACCTTCAGAATGAATATGATCCACTACGTCTGGCTAAAAGTTTGATGGTCGCGGTTTATTTATCTGCGTAAGAATAAAAAAATACTCAATCCCGCTTTGTTGACACAATATTTTATTTTCATATGTTGCTTATTAAGCAAATAGTAATCAAATCTATGCTAAGAACCTCAAAATAATTGAGGTAATTAGTAAAACTTATCTACAACATGCCTATTTCTTTTCAGTCCCGCCTATCAAAAGAGAGCTCCTCAAACAGCGAGACTACAAAGTTGATTTAGACTCTAAGCTCGGTAAAAGTGTAGTTATAACAAAGAACACTCCCACCTCACAATCAGGAGGATACTACTGCAATGTCTGTGATTGTGTTGTCAAAGACTCCATCAACTTTCTGGACCATATCAATGGAAAGAAACATCAAAGGAATCTTGGCATGTCCATGAAGATTGAAAGGAGTTCATTAGATCAGGTAATGAATGACTTAGTGTTGATAAAATTCATGACATATTCGTTAGGTTCAAAACATGCCTCTAGCTTCTTCCATTGGGTTATGTATTGAACACATGAATAGAAACGTCAGAAAAGTCAGTTTCTATACATGTTGTCAGCTCCTGTCTGGTCTACCAATATTCTGTATACCTATTCTTGGGTACCAGTCCTTCACTGCCTTACATCCTTGCATGTATGTTCTTATCATGTAACCAGTCCATCTACTGTTACTGAATAATCTGCAATCGGCTTTCAGTCATAATCAGATGTTTTCTAGGACTAATTTGGGTTGGGTGCTATTCCATTAAGTGGCACCATATGAGTTGGTAGAGACTAAATAGTTAGTGTCTCTGGTCTATGTCTAGTATTTGCCATCTTTTTAGGCGAGTTACATCTTCATGTCGAGTTAATAGGTTCTTAGCCAATTCAGTTGTGTGTTTATTGAGTCTTTCTTGATATCTATGTAGTACACCAGTATTTATAACAGATTATATCGAATTTTCAATGTGTTATTGCTTTAATGTTTAGTACTAAAGTTGAAGTTATCAATCACGTGTCAACACTGAAGAATATAACTAACTTGTAAAATACAACTATTTATACATACCTGTAATCCGACATGTCTGCAACTCATTTTTATTACACACTTTTCGCTGAATTATTATATAAAACTGTTAAAATAACAGGACTTTTTCTTTTTTATAAAAGCACATCTTTGTCACTACAAATCACAAGAGTAAATATTTTTAGACAAAGCGGGTAATTAGAAAAAATAAATGTTTCCCCTGTCCTACATATAGGCTAGTAGGCATATCTGGGTTAGGTCTCTAGATATTCTGTTGTATTCTGCCCCGTCTACATCGGATCTGCTTGTGTGTAATTGCTTTCGTTGTCTCTGTTTTTCTTCCAGATTGTTGCGTATTTCCAGCGGTATGTTATTTCTTTAGATGAAGATTAATCTCGGGGTAGCATGCCACGCAGCAACTTGTATGAGGTTTGTGATGTAAAATGTTGCTTCATCTGTATCTTCTTCTGTTTTAAGTATGACCTTTAAGTCGACATGTTTTATGATTATATAGTGCTGGCCTCTGTGGTCTGTGTATTGCCGACACGTTAAATGTTGCTATGATAGGGGTATGGTCAGATACAATATCAAACGATGATTCCACATCAAAATATACATCAGTAAGACCCTTTACAATGAAGAAGTCTACTAGATCGGGTATCTTGTTGACGTCAGTTGGCCAGCAAGTTGGTTCGCCTGTTGCTAATGTTATGAGTTTGTGTACGTCAATACATTTTTTCAACTCACGTCCTTTAGTGGTGGTTAATCTTTATCTACTTAAAATGATCGAATAAACAGATTATAAACCGTATTCTCTTTTATATGAAAAATGTATAATTTTTAGTATTATAACAATAAGATTACTCATTTGTCAAAAAAAAAATCAAAAGTCATTTATTCAAACTAGGCTGAGGATCAGCACTTTTCGAACGTGAAAATTACATAAGACAGTCCCCCAAAACGCCCACCCTTCGCCACTTCCTAGTGCTTTTGTATGATTCATTAGTAATGCTGTACTCATGCTCTTCCAAATTTCAATTCTATTAAGTAATATATGGATAACGTAGTTAGTTACGCACTGATATACCTAGATTATTAGCTATTGTTAAACATGCATAGTGTGTAATTGTTGGTTTTCCTTAATAAATAAAATAAAATAAAAATAATCTTAATCCCCAGTGGGTGTGTTTACAGTTCCAGTCTCCACCGTTTATGAATCCGTTTCCCAAGCTCTAGAAGTAGCAGTTAAACATGTGTTGTTTAGGATTGTGCTTTAGTTGGCAGTAGATAGCGCTTACATTAGTAGGCCCCATACATTCGTCTATAGTGATGGTAGTAGCCTGCATCCAGTACTCTTGAAACTCGCTGTGGAGGTGGTGTTTGATGTTACTTTTTATAATAACTGCAGACCTTCCGTGTGATGTGGTATTGGTGCAATATACGCAATAGTTGTCCATCTTGAAATTCTTGCGGTCATTAAGGTGGGTCTCACTCAGATATCAGACCAATATCGGCTTTGTTATCTTTTAGCAGTATTTCTAGTTATTGTTTATTTGGCGTCAGGCCATTGATATTCCAGGTGGCAATACGTAACGACATCATTGTGGAAGCCTACTTATGAGTGTCATGATGAGATTCATCATTATGCTAAACTGTGATATGAGTTGGTCGATCCTTTCAGTCTGTTTTCTTGAAAATCCTTCTAAGCTACATCTATTTTCCTGTTCGAGTTCTATTTTTGACAAAAAATGTGTTTCGTGTGTGACTCGTGGTCAACGTGATTTTTTGTATTTGTTATGTGTGACTCTGTACGGTAAACTTTGTCTTTCTGTGTTCTCTGTGGTTCCGTGTGGTCAGTGTTATCTCTCGGGTTTGCTTTCTGGGTCTCTGTGAGGTCTGCTGCACCTATATTTGGTTTTTTGGCAGCTTCACTGTACAGTCCCATTACGCTTGCTTGCCAACTTTTTGGTTGCGTAGCCCTGGGGTTATTTACAGGCTCGATGTTTATCGTGTCTGTGACAGTTTGGTGCTCATTAGTTGCAGTGTCTTTTTCCGGTACTTTCAGAGTGGGTCTTGTTTTCGTATGTGTTTGATATTTTTTTCCAGTGTGCTTTCTTGCTACAACTTCCTTATACACCTGACATCCTTTGTAGCTAGCAGGATGACTTCCTAAGCACAGCGCGCATACTGCTGGGGTGTTTTCTTCTATTGAGCACATCGTGGTTTTGTGTGCACTTCACGCATCTGTACGGCCGCATTCAGTTATTTTTGCTGTGCCCATATTGTTGGCGCCTTTTACATTGTACCACTGTCGTTTTTCTTATTGGATCTTCTATTGTAACTTTCTGGTTGTATATGAATTTTATTTCCTTGACAAGTCTGTTATTTTCATGCGGGGCTATATTGAAAAAGAATGTATTTAAGGGCTCTTTGGTTCCTTGTTTCCGAGCAGGGACTATTTCCCCTTGTACCCGGTTTCTAGTGTTCTCTATTGCTTCTATGATAGCATCTTTTGGTGTGCTGCAGTGAAGGTGCTTAATAACAATCCTTCTGCATTTTTTATTCTTGCGTATTTAAGTGTGACTTATGCTCTTTGCTTCTTATATGCTCTATCAGGGTTTTATATTTTTCGACGGTATGGGAAGAGATGATGAGCTGATTTTGGGATACTATTTTGTAAGTTAATCTTTCTTTACCACAACTTCTTTGATGAATTGGGTAAGTTTCGCTAGTTCGTCAACGCCATATAGTATCATTGGTGCTGGTTTAGGTGTTCTTTTGGCTGGAGCATCTCCCACTTCCACATTCTAACAATGCAAATCTGTTACTAGTTCTTATTTCTGGGGAGGTACTCTGTTCCGGATTATTTATTTCTCTGTGTTGGTTGATAATTGTCTTCCGTCGCTGTGTTATTTTGGCTTGATTAATTCTTGCCTCTTTCTCATCAGGTGATCGATTTCTCTTTTGATGGCATACTTGTTATCTCTTTGCTTGTACTAGGTGGACAAGCAATCGCGGTAGTAGGGGTTTGGTTTACATCAGCGGGTTTGAATTCGTTGATAGGATTGCAGCTGTTGATATTTTATTTGTCATTGCTAATTTCAGACAAAGATGGAAATCTTGGTCTGTTGAATAATCCAGGGTGGAATTCATAGTGGAGATTTAAGTAAAACGACACTTTCGTATTTACTTCACTGATTATCTGTTGAATCACTAATTAGTATAGTCCACAAACAGTTTTACACAGTTTTCACACTATAAAGTTCACTTTTACAATGTTTCTGGGCATTATACTTGTAGTTTAATGAACAAAATCACTAAATATCCGGCAGCGTATCTACCCGTGTTGACAGCTCCAGTAAATATATTCTTCTATCTCTTATAGGACCACTTGTGTGTCTGTCTGTCTGTCCATCCATCTGTCACAGCCGATTTGCTCCGAATCTACTGGACAGATCATGTTGAAATTTGTACACATATGAATTTCTGTGACCCAAACACGGATGTGTAACGTAAATAAATGAATTTTGAATATGCGGATCACTTGGGGGCAAATTAGAAAATTAAACAAAAATGTTTTGCAAACTGTACGGTGTGACATATCAAATGAAAGGGCTCATTGTGAGGGTCTCAAATATATATTTTAAAATAAATAGTTTTAAAGTTAGCTAAGAAAATAGATAGAATTTGAACATAAGAGGGGTTATGTCCTACTGAGCCTAAAATTTGGAAATAATACAGAAAATAGTTCTTTACTTGTAGATTACAAGTAAACCAATAAGAATTCTATGGTGTTAAAATAATATGGTAAATCTCTTAATATTGTGTGTACACGCTTACATTTGCGGTTGGAATGGATGGAAGAACATGTTTTTCAACTACAATGTTAAGTTTGTTCTTGGGGCAAAATTATCTTCTGATAAAAAACATGGTACATAACATATTCATTGCTACCCTCACCACCCTAACCACGCGAGTTCAACTCGCACTTGTCCGGTGTTTTTACACTTGCCCCAAACAGACATTTAAGTGGTCTGTATAATAGCTAATATTTTTAATTGTGTGTGTGTGGCCATTTATTTTTAGTTGGAACTTTGTACTTTTGAATTCAAGTTTTGTTTCCCAAGTAGTTTCAGAATTTAGTCTTTTTAGAAGAAAAAATTAAAGATGTACATTTCATATTCACAGGTTAAAGCTCGCTTTGCGAATAATAAACGTAAATTAGAAGAAAAGAAGCGTGAGTATGAGCTTGACACGCGACTAAGGGAAGCAGCAGAAGAAGAGGCCAGGGTGAAAGAACAGCGTCGTGAAAGACGCCGTGACAAGAAGCGCAAGCTCATGGAATCTGAGGAACCTGAAGATACACCAGCACAATCTGAACTAGCTCAGATAATGGGATTCTCTGGCTTTGGAGGGGCCAAGAAATAGTATAATGTAATAATTTAAGTATGGTCATAAATAAATGTTTGATATTTAATAAAGTATTTTATTTTTCACACTGGCAAAGAAGCTTATAGATACTTTACGTACCAGAGTAAGTTGCTTTGATACGACTATATCGTCGCCTGCAAAGTTTATACGGTCGCCAAAACGCTTTCCTGTAAAATTATGATTTTACAAGAGCGTTTAGAATTCAAAACTGTGAAAATTTAATAAATAAATTAATCAATGAAGAACAAAGCTATTTTACAACATTTAGATAATAGTTCAATTACCAAGGATTTTTAAAAAAATATGGTACTTAGACTTCTTTATCTACTTTGCTCAAACCTACTTTGTAAACTAAATGAGTCGACTACCGTATACTACTAAATCCCCTGGTACGCGGGACTTCCTAATTGCTTAAAGCTTATAAATAATTTAAGACAGTTATTACTATTCTTTTGTCTTTTACATTGTTGATTGCCTTAATAAATAAGGTATGTACTAGTTTTCCTTATTTAACTATTATTTGTGATGCCGACGTGACTTATTATTATTGCTGTTGCACAAAAATAACGCAAGTTTAAAAAACCGAAATTAAAACGTTTAAGTGTCTGATTATCTTTGTTTACAACAGGTGAACGTGCCGATTGTCCGACGT
Organism: Atethmia centrago; assembly: GCA_905333075.3. Classification (NCBI taxonomy): domain Eukaryota; kingdom Metazoa; phylum Arthropoda; class Insecta; order Lepidoptera; family Noctuidae; genus Atethmia; species Atethmia centrago. The sequence continues at coordinate 17,865,645 of HG995374.1, read as the reverse complement.
ATACACGGACTAATGGTATATGTCCGTGTCTACTACATCACTTTGTGAAAAAAAAGGTGCAGTTGTCTTTAAGTACGTGACTTAGTAGAGAATGAAACAAAACTAATAATTTGAAAAAACAATTAATTCTGGGCCTAATTATGTAAAAATGTGAATATCGTAAAAAGTGCCGTTGACTCTTTGTAGTTTGCTGCCGTCGATATTTACTCAACACCAGTGATGGCTCTCTATTAAGGATAGAATTGAAAGCCAGAGTCTGCTTAAATTCACAAATAGAAATAATCACTACTATTCAACGTTCAGTAAACAGAAGCAAATATTTATATAATACGAGGCATGCCTTTTAAGTTTTGTCGTTTGAAGAAAAAAACACAACTAGAACCTTATAGTACTTTTATTGTTTTTCAAACTATTCACCACGTAGCTTAATACACTTTTCCATTCGCTCAAACCAATTATTATAACATTTATTCCACTCTAAAGTGGAGGTGTTCAAAATGCCTGACTTGAAAGCGTCGACTGCTTCTTCACCGGACTGGAACCTTTGACCACGAAGACTCCTTAATTTTAGGAAATGTAAAGAAATCGTTAGGGCTTAGGTCAGGACTGTATGGAAGATGGTCAAGAATTTCTACTTTTTCCTGCTTCAAATACTCAATCGTTTGACAAGCGCTGTGTGAGCTTGCGTTGTCGTGGTGCAGGATGATGCGTCGCTTTGAGTTAGATTTTCGAAGTTCGGCGATGACTTGTAGTAAACAAACTGTGGTATACCACTCTGCGTTAACCGTTCTACGATCTTCAAGTGCAATAGTCGCAACATGGCCGGTTTTTCCAACGAACATGGCCACCATCTTCTTTGAAGTGCTTCGAGAACGAACAACTTTAGTCGGCTTTAGCTCGTCTTGAAAGACCCAGATTGTAGATTGTTGTTTGGAATCAGGATCGTACGCATAGATCCAAGATTCGTCACCACTGATGATGTCGTAGACGTGATTTGACTCTCCTCGGTTGAACCGTTGAAGAGTTTTCTTACACCATCTGACGCGGGCCGCCTTGTGATCGTCGGAAAGCAGATGCGGTATCCAACGGCAAACTAGCTTTCTCACACCAAGCGCTTCATGCAAGATCTTCTGAATGGTTGTCCCTGAGATGCCTAATAGAGCCTCTATCTCTCGATACGTCACATGACGATCTTCGAGAATTAGTTGTCTCACAGCAATGATGTTGTTATCTTTAGTGAAGGCGGATTTTGGGCGGCCTTCGCGAGATTTGTCACTAACACTAGTATGTCCACGCTAGAATTTTAAATACCAGCGTTCGACAGTCCGCAGATATGGGGCTTCATCACTGAACACAGATGTTAGCTCTTCGAAACACTGAAGCCGTGTCAGGCCTCTTCTAAAGTTGTAGAAAATTATTGCACGAACATTTTCCTTAGAAAGATTCATTTTCGTAAGTAAACTGACAGATTCCAATCTATGCTGTGACAATAGCATTAATCCTAATACATTAGACTGTTTTGAGATTCAAAATTTTAACATATTCGAATATAGAACAGTTCCAAATTTAAAATTGCCGGGAAATATGGAAACGACAGAACTTAAAAGCCTCGTTTAGCCCAACGATTCAGACGTAAACTGTCAAGCGAAAGGTCATGAGTTCAATTCCCACTCCTAAGCGGGGGCAGCATTAACTATCTTAGTTAGAGAGGTTTATGTATTACCCAAGACTGGATGAATGACTGTAGTTTGTTTCATCGCCAAAGCATTACATTACCAATTTATATAACAATACTTTGAAGCTAATTATTGTATGTTGATGCTCAATAGATAAACGTAAACAAATAAATATAATTAGGTTCTAATGTCCATTTCCATATACAATCAAATCATTAGGTGCGTGGCGATGACTCGTCATTTCCGTCCAAGCCCACGCCTATGATACAGTGTCCAGTGTTCTATTGTATGCATGCTTTCATGCGGAACATGCAACTGAATCGACAAGGTCACTTCAGGTAATGAAAACATACACGAAGTACCACAATCTTATATGTGAGTACAGACGACATCAAAAGTCATTCAACAGAATTTTTATTTAAGAGCGTGTCCTGTCCTGTTACACTTGCCAAAAATTCTTCTTGATGACCTTCTTTATTAGGTAGGTACCTACCTACTACAATCTTATGTTATTTTATAAGTCTATGTAATCAAAGTTCACTGCTTCTTTGTCCAAGTGTCCACTTTCCTACTCCAGAAATGTAAAATCAAGATTGTATGATGATTGATAAGCTGATAGTATTAAACGCTCATTTCGCCAGTTATGTTAAAACATGAAATGAGTGCTCTATACTGTCTGCTTATCCCTTCGCAAAAATACAGACGTGAAAAGTTTGACAATCATAATTTTACATTTCTGGAGTAGGAATGTACCCTTTCTTACTACGAAAAATGTAGGCAAGCTAAAGTAAGCCTTAATATTGCCGAGACAATGCAGCGCTGTACGATACTCTCATGGAGTGTACAGATAATTGCTATAGGCTGTATCAATGAAGTAGGTACTGACGGAAAAACCAAAAAAAACAGACAAGGGCAAGTAGGACTCGCGCAATCAGGGTTCCGTCCGTACAAGAATTTTACCAAAAGACACTTAGCCTGTGACTAAATTTAGATTTGACATCGAATGTTCTGCTCGTTTTTTCCATAACCAAAGGTTTCATAAAAAAATTGCTTCCTAAAACAGCCCCACAGCAAAGCGACCAAGCCGCGGGGACTCGTGTAGGTATTCCCGCTAGATGTATTTTTTCAGCTAAAAAGAAATAACCAAAACAACTTTTACATTAACGTCCCGTGCATCGGGAAAAGCAATATTTTGTAAAAGGTAATGAGCAGTTGACATAAGGCTATTTTAACGTAATTAGATAAATTACAAACTGACCCACTAAAAAGTGAAAAAAAAATTACAAAAAAACAACCGACTTCCAAAAAATACACTAAGTACAAAGTGAAAAATAACTTTAATTACATAAGTCGGGTGTCTCTGGATCTTCTTCCGAAGTTAAAGTTTTTTTACTTTGTAGTGTTTTTTTGGAAGTCGGTTGCTTTTTTTTTGTAGTTTTTTTTTTCACTTTTTAGTGGGTCAGTTTGTAATTTATCTATGTACGTTAAAATAGCCTCATGTCAACCTTTTACAAAATATTGCTTTTCCCGATGCACGATACGTTAATTTTTGAGGAGTTCTCCTGATAAGAACCAGGAGAACTGGAGCTGATGGTGAAGTCACCATAGCTTTTTTATTTTTTTATCATATTATATTTTGTATCTTATCGAATCGCAACCCGTGAATACTTACTTATTAAGTAGTTATGGCGGCCATCTGTGGTCTTCATCGTCCAGTTCCACCTCACCGAATGGTAGGCACCATCCAAGAGCAAATGCACTGGTTACTATAAAAAATACCCAAATCGCTATAGATGTGCCTATAAAATTTGAGGATTTCCCTCGATTTCCATGAAAATCATCAGATTCTAACTTGCTGTCAATGGGAGCACCTCAAGAGACCACAATTGACTGAGAAACCGGTGAACATACATTAAAAAAAAAACATACAGACGAATATAATATAACCTCCTGTTTGGAAGTCGGTTAAAAAAAAAGACAATTTTTATACGGAACCCTAAAAAGAGCTCTGGACACTTGCCATAGTAGCGATGACACTGCAAGCAATGGAAGCAATGATTTTCCGCCACAATCAGGCGAAACCACGCCCTCGTATAAAAGGCAAGTTCACAGTCATGGTGAATCAATGTGGTGATTGAAACTGGAGACATGAGGACGATACTGTTAACCGTCGCTCTTTTAACTTTATTTTATTCGTGTATATTGGCATATCAAGTGAGTGATTAGTTCAATTTTGCGTTTTTAATTTTGTTGATTGTTTTTTATTTTGTATTTGGCCAGTGGGAATCTTCAGGCCCTTAATTAATTTTATTAGAATGTAACATTATACCTGCGTTACTTACGGTAGGCGTAGGTGTATTAGGCTATCGCAAATATGGCGGGCCGCACCGCAACGCCACGCATTGCAACAATCCTTTAATTTTCGTATATTTTCTATGAACCAACACACACTACAGGCCGGCCGCACCAGTTTTTTGTATGAAAATGCTTTGCGCTGCGGCCCGTTGCGGCGGTAATGTGCGCTTGGCTTAAAGTCACCTTCACCAGTTTCGTTTTGAAGTCTCATCTTATAGGGAGCGAGCCCACACATTGTCAAGACACTAGCCGGCCACAAATCCAATCTCCGGGCTGCTAGCTGCTGATGGAAAATCCAAAAAACAATTTGACCGACCAGAGAATCAAACCTCCACCACGCTCAACAGACGCGCTTGTGGACATTGCAACAATTACACATAAACATATATAACATCACGCCTGTATTCCCCGAAGGGTTAGACAGAGGTACCTACCTATAGTACACCCAAACAACAAATAATTACCTAAGTCGTAAATTAATTTGTTTCAGATTTCACTTGACTCTCCTAGCTTTACATGTAAGTATTTCTACAGCCGCTTTAATAATAATGTATCATTAGGAATAGGATATAAGTAATATTTATAATTGACACAGCCCAAAATCAAACCATTAGGTAGGTAGATATAAGTTACTGAATACAATGAATACTGAATGAAATAGTTTTGGTTGACCTCCTTTTTTTCTTTTTTTTTTGAGTGGGATACCATCAATAACTTCTCCCGCTCTGGGCGGAGCGGGAGGGTGTGTCAGACTCTTACTGACTAAAACCCACCCGTATTCCTTCCGTTGCCTGTGTTGCCAGGGGCCTCGGTAACCCTTTAGTACCTTCCCGCGACCCCGGCAGGCATCGGCCCTAGTGGACACACTTGTGCTGACGACCTCTCTTTGAGGCGCGCGTGAAATACAACGCGCCGTCGACCCGGGCCTGGTCCTTACCGGACGGTGAGCTACCCATTGCTCACCGTCCGCAAGCCCGCGCCTACGGTGGCCGGAAATCCGCCCGGGATTCCCGACGCCCAGGGCGTCTCCTGCGGCGGCTAGGGGCGAGAGGGCGCGAAATTTGCCTTTCCCTCAACTGTCCCGCCTCCTCCTTCGTGAGCATTACTGCTTCACAGAAGGAGGTGACGGCTGCCCATGCCCTCTCGCTCCGTACCATAGCTTGAACCAGGGCCGGACGCGAGAGATTGGTTGACACCCTGCAGTCACATCTCGAAATAATGAAGATATCCTTCTGAGTGACGGACGTTCATGCATAGATCGGCCATAGACTCAAAGGTAGATTGATTTTTTTTGGGTAAGTAACAATATTATACTGAGCGAGTTTTCGAGATTTGGTTGACACCCTTTTTTTTTTTTTTTGAGGGTGGGAAATCATCAAATAACTTCTCCCGCTCTGGGCGGAGCGGGAGGGTGTGTCAGACTCTTACTAACTAAAACCCACCCGTATTCCTTCCTGTTGCCTGTGTTGCGGGGGCCTCGGTGACCCATAAGTACCTTCCCGCTTGGTTGACACCCTGCAGTCACATCTCGAAAACTCGCTCAGTATAATATTGTTACTTACCGAAAAAATGTACCCTTGAGTCTATGGCCAGTATGCATGAACTTCCGTTACTCAACAGGATATCTTCCATTATGAAAACAAAATCTTTGAACGTACATTTTTGTCTAACGAAATCGGCATCATTTGCTGAATATTTTTGCTGTTAATCAATTTGCACACTTCGTTGTAAGTAGTTGTAGGTACTGCCTAATTACTTGCATTAACGGTAATTAATAATATCTTTTTGTTAGCGAACCTTGACAGCATTGCAGACTCGCACCGAGTAAAAAGGCAGTTGGAGAATTTCGACGATGAATACCCGTCAGCGAGCCAGCAAGAGGAAGAAGAGCCAGGCTTCTGGGACAGAATCGTCAAAGTGGCACTTAAGTTATTCAGTAAATTTGTAGAATGGTTAAATTCATCATAATATAAATCATGATAATTTTCTAAGGATTCAGGATTCTTTGAAAATGTAGGATTAGAGCTCCATCAGTTAATGTGTGTTAATTTAATTTGTTCCTATTTAAATTATTATTTTTAATTTAAACGATTGTTTCATTTACCCTTTTTAGGGTACCGTAGCCAACAAGGAACCCTTATAGTTTCGCCATGTCAGTATGTCTGTCTGTCTCTACGCGGCTTAGCTCAGAGACTCTTATTAGGTAGAAAGCTGTAATTTGGCATACGCATTAGGTAATCAAGCCGAAAAAGCGGTAATAGTTATTTGTGCAACAAGAGAGCGAAGTCGTTTTTTGCTGCGAGTGCTGTCTTTGAATCCTGAGTGTGGCCAGGGATTCAAAGGCACGAGGTGCAAAAAACTTTGTTCTCGTGTAACACACATAACTTTTCACTTCAGCAGCGAGAACACTTTAGGAGATAAAATAATAAACAGGAATAGATTGAAATAACTATTTATTGTGAATCAAAATAATTAACATTGTAGGTTGAGGTACCAATTCAATAATATGGAACATTTTAAAAGTTAAAAGTAAAATTACTGCAATTCTGCAAATTAAAAGTAACAGATTTATTTGGCAACGTTATAGTTGCATTGAGTTGAGTTTGATTATCTGGGGTTAAGGTTTCTGTTTCAACAACAACGGTGAACGTTTGTGACTCTAATCGGCTTTCTGTATAAGTACACTGTGCGTCGTTGGAAGTGGATGGGCGTGGGTGAGACCAAGGATCTGAGGTCGAATTCAGACTTATTGTTTCCACTATACGCTTACAGATTTTCGGCTTATTTTCTATTGAGTCTTCAATATAGCCTTCTGCAACCGTATTGGACTTCCACCCTCCCGCCGTGACGTTTTAAAGTGGTGAGATCGGCTCCGGAATCAGCCAATAGCGTTGCCGAAGTTCTCCGAAAGCAGTGACCCGTCTATAGCTGAGGCTCTTCCAGTTTTAAGAAAGTGGCAATTTCTCGCGGTATAGCACCTATTTTATTTACTCCCATAGGCTGTCTTGAGCATTTATTATTATGGTATTGTATGAAAAATCAGTCGGTTTTTATATTGGCTGTACGTATATTTTGGTATTTTTCTACAATAGTTACATATTCTTCACGTACGACAAAAGACCTGTCAAGGTTCGTCTTCGTATTTTTCAATTTTACTAACAGTAATTTATCTGAATGCTTTTCGATATTATTAACTGTTAGCTGTAATAGCTCGTTATTGCGACACGCTCCACTAATTCGTATGATCAGTACAACCTGTAATGAAAATATTACATAATTAATATGCATAATTTAACATTTACAGCATCTTTTACGAGTAGGTACATATCGTAATAAATATTTTAACAGTATTGCTAAGCCAGACTAGGATTCATTGCGCTTCCAAAAATTAGTAGGTAGTAGGCAGTAAGTACCTTTAAACATAACAGTCTACACACAAATTTTAATAACTAACAACATAGATTCATAGGTACCACTTACTTTAGCGTCAAGAAAATTGCAGTCCGGAGCTTCATTAAGAAATTATTCTATGCTAAGGGCCGTGAAAATTTTGGAAGTTTTAGACTTATGCCTGATAAACATTATTTTTAGAAAAGATACGAGTTTTGCGTATGTTTCAATATGCACGTCTCCGAAAAACTGCTTGCGCCCTTTCTAAGTCTCCATTCATTGAAGACATGGTATGCTTTCAGATATTTCTCGCGAGACTTCTCAGGTAGGAAACTTAATTCTGCATTAATAACTTGTTGTTTTAACTCTTCCGGTGTTAAAATACTGTTCTCGTCGCTAGTTTCACTCATAGTTTACGATTATTTTAATATTTATTTAACTTATTCAACTCTTTACGCCAGCCACAAAACTTTATTCCCGCTCTTTTATTTAAATTAAGGCGTGTTCGGAAATAGCACCCATGATATTTTATTATTCAAAATATATTACGTAACATTATTGAAACTAGAAATAAATATTTACAGGTTAAATATCAGTTTTATTTGCAGTAAATACTTATTTTCGTTTAAATACAACAATAAGTTAAAAATTCAATAAATCATTACAAGACATAATTATCTTTTTGCAAAATTTCTTTAGTTAGTACGAAATTCCGAACGTGTTTGTCTTTGAGGTCGAATTCAAACGAACTTCGAAAGGGCTGGTCTTTGTCTCTCTCTCTTTCTAATGGCGGGAAAGAGATATAGTGTGAATGTTTCGAATTGTATGATTAACCCAAGGCCGAATAAGATATTCGCGGCTATCTGAAAAAAAAAAAGTTACTTGGTCTCACTCAGTGAGCAAAATCGTATTTTGCTCACTGATTTCAGGCAGCAAAATAATCTACTATTTCACTTCAGTAGCTCAAACATGTAGGATGTTTGAGCTACTGAAGTGAAATAGTAGATTATTAACCAAGGGGATAAAGCAGTGTCTTCTGTCGCGGGTGACGATTTAAGTTCACCTAAGACTACAGCTTTATCACCGAGGAAAATACTCTACTTTTCGTACCATTTGCGAAAAAATTAACACAATAATAATATGAGATAAGCATTTATTAAAAATAATGACAATATTAAAAGTAAAAGTTAACATTCGAAACATTGGTCCAATTATTGATAGAGAGAGTTACATTTTTGTTTGGTACATTTATTGTTGATGAGTTGATTTGAGTATTTCTCTGTTCTTGCGTCTGAGGAACTTGCGTTTCATTGTAGATAGTATACGTCGGAGATAGTGGTGGTAGTGCATCGTGTGTTACGGACGAAGATAAGATGCCGGAAGTTGATGGTTGTGGCTCTGATGGATTAAGTTTTATATTTTTGTTAATTTGACTGCTTAATATGGTTATTGTGTTATTTTATTCGCAAATGGTACGAAAAGTAGAGTATTTTCCTCGGTGATAAAGCTGTCTTAGTCTTGGGTGAACTTAAATCTCTCGCTACACTCAGGACTCGTCTTAAATCCCTCGCTTCACTCGTGATTTAAGTTTTTAACACCCTCGCTACGCTCGGGAGTAAACCTCGAGTCCTTCGTTACGCTCGCGATTTAAATCGTCACCCGCGACAGAAGACACTGCTTTATCCCGTCGGTTAATAATCTACTATTTTTCACTTCTCATGCTCTAAAACAGGGATTCCCAAAGTAGTGGTGGTGGTGGTGGTTCGGTTTCCTAGGGGTCGACATAAACGAAAACTGATTTTGGGGGTCAACGAGGTCTAAAAATCGACCCCTATTAAATTAACACAAGTTCTTATTTAAAACTTTCAAGATAGGTAGGTAGGTACTGTATTGTTTATGTTGTGTTACGTGTACCTACTAGCAATAATTAATATTTTTGTAGGAAATAGCATTGTTGTAGTAATGTAAAGTCTCAAGTTCATACAAGATGAAAAACTCGGCAAGTCAGTGTGGACTATAGATGCTGGCGGGAAAAATTCCGAATCATTCCCGTCGAATACTTCAGAAGTATTCCGAAATATTCTGAAACTTTGGGAATATTTCAATTGTCAAAAAAAAAACCGGGAAAATTGTATTAACCTATTAAAAGTCACTGTACTCGATTGAGTACAGCGTAACGAAGTAAAATAATAAGGTGTATCACTTAAAATTTCCAAGATCTGTAATTTACACTTCGGGATAAGGCTGTACTCAATTGAGTACAACATACTTTAATGGGTTAACAGTAATAAAAACAGAACGGATTTCAATAAAGTTCCGTCTTTATTGAAGTTGGTTCTATGTTCTAAGATTTTATTGAAGAGGTTGGTTTGAGGTGCTCCGGCTTCATTGAAGTTGGTTCTATCTTTTTACTTAAATATTTTTATCTCAACATTTGTTTATGTCACGTATACATATAGTGACTATAGTCCGTCTTATGAAAGCGCAACCTGAGAAAAAGAGGTTAAAAACAAAATTTTTGTATGTGGTATTACTAACTAGTAGGAGAATTATTTCTTGACACTTATTTTTTTTTTGTTTCCTACAATTGCGGCTGAATAATGTTGCCAATTAAATTAAAAAAAAAAACTCCATGTCGCGCTTTCATTAGACGCACCCTAGTAATATTGTTCTAAAAACTGCATCAAAAGCGGTTTAACGCGAGATAATCGCGGACAAACATACACACCTACATACGGTTCAAACTCATAACCTCCTTTTTATTGAAGTCAGTTAATATATATCAAAACCTACTCCTAAGTATAGCAAATAGGTACTTTTCTGAAAACCGCATCAAAACGTGTTTGCTTGCAAGGTTTGCCTTTATTTGTTTTTATTGACTTTTATACTTACGCGATATGTAGATAAGTAGGTAATGATTAATACATATCTATGTGACTCGCGAATACTCGGGATGCAAACAGAAGAGCTATATACAAACTAATCAAAAACATAGGTATCCCTTTTTCAAAAAACAAATCAAATATGCTCGGTGGTTTTTTATTCCACAACTTAGTACCTAACATTTAGAAAAAGAGCATTTGCAAAAATAGCACAAAGAAATAAAAATCCTGTTAATCGCAGGATAACATATTTACCTATAAAAATATGAACATAATATATTATACTTAATCAATCATATTTATAATAAAATAAACATTTATATTTTACTTACTTATGTGCCACTGAAAAATAAATTCACCCACCACACAACAAAATAAACACGTTTATTCCTGAATAATTCGGTCGAAATATTCCGCGGAAACATTCGATTGCGGGGTATGAATCTTTCTCCGCGGGCGAAAACTTCCGGGGAGCATCTCCCCTCTTACCGCACCCCGCACCGCCATCGCCTGCATCACCGCTAACAAAGAGTTTCAAATAAATGTCACTAGATGGCACGACATTTTATTGATCTATGATTGAAGTGTAATTTCAAAGTTTTTGTTGACTTTTATAAGGTTTATTCATACATAATCAACAAATAATAATCATAATCACACCAAATTATGTAACAATAAGCTCTTAGTACAAATTTCAAAGATGATTGGAATGCACAATTAATATTTATACCAGTAGATGGCGCTGTATTAAATTTCAAAGGTTAACATCTCGATTTTTTAAATTTTGTTTTGTTTAATAATATCACTGATAATAGGAGTAAGGAGTACGTAGCAGCAGTACAAAAGTACAGTGTGCTTTTAACGTCATCTATTCGGAATAAAAGTATAATGTAACCCTTCTTGCAAAGTCGCTACTAACACCATCTATTGGGAACGAACGCGATTGATGTACAAAAATAGCTAGAATTGCCAGATGAAATCTGCTCTTTACGTCGGGACATTTCTTTGTATGGGATGAGGCATCTGTATGCTAGTATCGATGCAAAATACGATATTTCAGCAAAAAAAATAAAAATTTCAATAAAATTCATTTTGAATAATTCTGATTTAAAGAAACTTTCCCAGAAGTATTCCGGAATTATTCAGAATTTTTCAGAAGTTTTGCAACTATAGTGTGGACAAGTTTGTGCAAGATAATGAGTTCGAGCGTACGTCTTTCAGGCGCGTTTTGGCTTGCTCTCTATTTGACGCTTGCGTGATTTAACACGAACGAATTCATGATCAAGTTGCAAGTCCAAACATGTTCCTGATATTTTACTATTTAACGAGCTTGCACTTAGGTTGAAAGTTCAATTGCGTTTTGAAATTCGTTGGAGCTTGAACGATAATAACTCATATAAGTACTCATTTATTTCAAGAGATTACAAAGTTATTACATAGCTAATAAGTGAAGTAAAGTGACTGAAAAAGAATTTACAAAATGCTGAGCTCCCTACGCGAGTTAATAGCGTAACCATACAATATCTGCAGTTTATGAAAAATTAACAGGGTAAGTACCAAACAGTTTTTATTCGGCACAGCGCATCAGCATTACCACACAGTGGGGCATACATTGTGGTTTTTTATTTAGGTAGTTTCTTATTTTAGGATTACTGAGAGTTTTATGATGACACGAAAAAAAATGCAGACAATACAGTTTGGACTACTTGAAGTTCGGATTTATTGCATCTCCATTAAATCAACACTTGCCGATGTGTCTCATATGTGATAAAGTATTCAGTAACGAAGTAACGATGCCATGAAGCCTTCAAAAATGGATGACCACTTATCAAGAGTACATGCTGACAAAAAAAGTAAGCCCTTGTCATTTTTTCAAGCACTTAAAGAAAAACTAGACAAAAGGCCATCCATAAGATCGATGTTTGCGTCATCATCTATTAAAGACGATGATGGTTTACGAGCGTCCTATAATATATCTTTACTAATAGCGAAGTCGGGGAAATCCCACACAATTGGAGAGCAGCTTATCTTACCAGCCATTGCGGAGATCCTTAACAATGTATTGCACAAACCCGCACATGATATTTAAAAGAGAATACCTTTGAGCAATAACACCGTTCAGAGATGCATAGACGAGATGGGACGCGATGTGGAAAATATTTTATGCAAGTTCTTACAGACCAACAGATTCTCTCTCCAGTTGGACGAGTCTACATTACCCGGCAATGAAGCTCTGTTGTTAGGATATGTTCGATACATCAAAGATGAAAATATGTGCCAAGAACTGCTTTTTGCTACATATTTAGAGACTGATACCAGAGGAGAATCGATTTTTTAGGCCGTGGAACATTTTTTACTGACAAAGCTATTTCATGGAAGAACATTGTTTCTGTTGCGACTGATGGTGCACCGTCTATGGTTGGTCGTCATCGTGGTTTTATAGCTCATTTAAAGCGACAACTGCCTGATGTACCTACTGGTCATTCACTGCGTGATTCACAGGCAGCAATTAGTAGCAAAAAAGCTGAGTCCTAGATTGCATAAGTCTTTACAATATGTAATAAATGCTATCAACAAGATTCGAAGCAATTCTTTGAACTCTCGGTTATTTGCTCAGCTATGTGCGGAAAACGACAAAGTCTTTACTCGATTACTTCTGCACACTGAAGTTCGCTGGCTATCAAGAGGCTCTTGCTTAGAAAGATTTTCAGCCATTTTTGAATCTGTGTTGGAGTTTTTACAAGAAAAAGATCCTAAATTGAAAGAAAATCTGAACAATTGTAAAACAGATATTTATTACTTGACTGATATCTTTGGAATGTTCAACAAAGTTAATTTGCAGCTGCAGGGTGACGATCTTAACTTGATTAAAACAAAATCAATAATGGCGCCGATTCCCTTGTTCTTGTTTAACTGAACTAAATTTAAGTTCAGTGCATCCTTTTCTTTCTATTTCATTAAGAAAAGGACAGAAGATCAATTTTAGTTTAGTCCTGTCAAATTAATCAGCGCTTGACGTAAATTGACGTAATTTTAGTAGGCAAGTTTTTAATCACGCCTAAACTTGTATGGAGTAGTGACAGGCGCTGATTAATTTGACAGGACTAAACTAAAATTTATCTTCTGTCCTCTTCTTAATGAAATAGAAAGAAAAAGATGCACTGAACTTAAATTTAGTTCAGTTTGTGAACAAGGGAATCGGCGCCAGTATCAACCTTCGCGGGTAAACTAATCCTTTATAAGCAAAATTTAGGCAGAAAAGAATATTCGCAAACTCAAACTCAAAGCATTTATTTCAATTAAACCATTTACAGGCACTTTTGAATTGTCAAGGAGTCGGTCAGTTAGAAATATGAAGCTAGTTGCCCATTCCAAAGCGTAGTAGGTACCTATGGAGAAGAACGGGCAAGAAACTCCATGGACACTCTTTTAAATTAAATTAATACATAAACATTAGTACAAAAATAATGTTGAAATTATAACTAAATGTGAGGACGATGTAAAATAATAAAAAAAAAAAAAACGCGCTCATAGTAAAAAGAGAAACAAAAACAATTTCTAAATAAAATAATTACAAATAAGCCGAGGACGCTAAGAGGTGACCAGTCCCAACTAACGGCGCCCGTTCACGAGCATGACGCATGGATTAGCACCATTCAGCTCAACCATTTTGAAGGGAGCTAAATGATCCAACACACGCGCCACCATCAGCGAGACATCTGAGTGAGCATGACATACTCTCAGCCGCCAGGACCCATTCAAGTCAATTACATAACCGGCAAATGGTAGCTCTATTATACATAGTACTCACACCTGTGCAATGCAATTATACAATACAACGTAGGTTGAATTTATACAATGCAAAGATAGTCTTACAATGTTCAGCTGCTCCAACAGTATTTTCAAATGTTAATTATTCAATTGGTTGTGGTTGTGGAGCGGGACCAGCATTGAGCCAAGCATTTTTATCAGCGATGTAATCACCCAACTTATAATATGCCTGCCTGCATAGTGTGCGTTTGATACAAGATTTGAATTTCATTTCATTCAGTTGAAGTATGTGGGGTGGAATTTTATTGTAACATTTTAAACAGTACCCCATGAAAGATGAGTCTACTTTAGCCAGTCTGAAACCTGGCTGAGATAATAGGTCCCTATTTCTAGTACTATAATTATGTCTTTCACCTCTTTTACTAAAATGATGTAAATTTTTTCTTACGTACATGATGTTTTCGTAGATATATTGACAAGGTACCGTCATGATGTTAATGTCCTTAAACCGGTCCCTTAGAGAATCGCGCCTGCGGAGATTATAAATGGCTCTGATAGCTGTTTTCTGCAGAATAAAAATTGACTCGATGTCTGCAGCCCGTCCCCAAAGTAAAATACCGTAAGACATGATACTATGAAAGTAACTAAAATAGACTAGCCTCGCGGTATCTACATCAGTAAATTGACGGATTTTTCTGACAGCATATGCCGCTGAACTTAGCCGTCCTGCAAGAGATGTTAAATGAGGACCCCATTGTAGCCTTGAGTCGAGCGTGATCCCCAGGAAAACAGTTTTATCGACGAATTCTAGTTTCTCTTGATTCAATACTATCTCATAATCACCACTTTTGACATTTGGTAAAGAAAATCGAATGCACTTAGTTTTTTTCCCATTTAATACTAAATTATTGGCAGTGAACCAGTTCTGTACCTGCAATAGGGCGTTATTTACGTCGTCAACATGCGTAGCACGTCTATCTACCTTAAAAATTAAAGAAGTATCATCAGCAAATAACACCATTTGTGGTTGATTATTTAATAAATGGAGTAGATCGTTAATATACACTAAAAAGAGGAAAGGTCCCAATATCGAGCCTTGTGGAACACCCATTTTTACTTTTAAACCGAGTGAATTGATACCATTAATTTGTACTTGCTGTTGTCTATCATTTAACCGCTCAGGCCCCTGGCTCAATAACGTCATCTCTCAAACTCAAAAAAAACTTTTTTATTCGATAACTACTTTCAAATCGCGCGCCGCGAGGGCTCCTATTCGGAGCCATTGGGGCTTTATCGGTTAAATAAGATTTTACAAAGCTGAGCGCATGTTTTCCAAGTCCGTAATGCTCAAGTTTCAAGAGTAAGGTTTCGTGGTCGACGCAATCAAATGCCTTGGAGAGGTCACAAAAGATTCCTATGGCGTCTTGCGCTTCTTCCCACGCGTTAAAAATATGTCTTAGCAAGGTTACACCGGCGTCGGTCGTACACCGTCCTTTAGTGAAACCATACTATTGATCGTGAAGGATTTTTTCGAGTTAAAATGATTGAGCATTTGATTAAGCATTACCTTTTCAAACACCTTGCTGAAAACCGGCAACACGGATACGGGTATATAATTATTGGTGTCTTTACTGTCCCCGGATTTGAAAAGTGGTATTACCTTACTGTATTTCATTAAATCCGGGAAGACTCCTTGATCCACACACAAATTAAATATTAAGTTTTGTTTCTGCATTTGTCAAAATTACCAGAAATGCTTCAAGATGATGACATTTTATTATATGTCATTCGCTTGGACGCATTACACAAGGATTTTACGGAGAGGTCTCTTTAAATTTACTCTTTTAAATTTACAAATTCTGCAATGGGTTCTTTTAAAGGAGGATCTTTTAAATTTACAAATTCCTCAATGGATAATAAATCCGTACAATACCACAGCCATAGAAGAAGCCAATGTGATAATGCAAGAAGATTTGATTACCATCAGCACAGACGAAGAGCTTAAGCGGAAGTTCAAGCAAGGCTATCAGAAGTTCTGGTTGCAACGCAACATTGAAACACAGTATCCTACATTGTGGAACATTGCTGAAAAATACCTTATCGCTTTTCCATCATCTTACCTAGTTGAAAAAAGCTTCAGTGTGGTAACAAACATTTTGACGAAACAAAGAAACCGCTTGAAAATCAACGAACGTGGAGATTTAAGGCTGCAACTCACCAATATTGAACCGGATGTAGCTAGATTGGTAGATAGTCACCAGGTTCATCCATCACACTGAATGTTTTATTTTCTCTTTGCGAATAATAAATACTAATAACTACTAATACTTTATAATTTCCTACCCATTTAAGATTCTTTAAGTACCTACCTAATTTGTAACAATCATTATAAATTAAACTTGATATTTACTGAATTGTATGTCTTTTCATTTTGTTAAATTTTGATGAGAAAAAGAAAGTCAACTTTACTCACTTAACCAAGTGCAAAGTTTTCCAATTGGTACCTTAGTACCTAGGTATTTTTTATCAATAGGAAAAAACTAAAGATAGGCCCCCTTATTCATAATAGTCTGCTAACTTAAAGCATTGCTAATTCTTACTCTGTCTTCGTCTATTGACCTAAGTCAGAATGAAAAATAACACTCTGTAGCAGCTGTTTTAAGTTAGCGGACCATTATGATTAAGGGGGTTGATCTTAAAAGTAGGTAATTTGGCCATGGGGGTCTTTTTTTTTGGGTGGGAAATCATCAAATAACTTCTCCCGCCCTGGGCGGAGCGGGAGGGTGTGTCAGACTCTTACTTACTAAAACCCACCCGTATTCCTTCCGCTGCCTGTGTTGCGGGGGCCTCGGTGACCCATAAGTACCTTCCCGCGACCCCGGCAGGCATCGGCCCTACATATGTGCTGACGACATCTCTTTGAGGCGCGCGTGGAATACAACGCGCTGTCCCATTAGCCCATATCGGGCTAAAGGGAATTTAAAAACAGAAGCGTGCACAAGCATTTTCAAGTCTTTGGATCTTTTTTTCAGTTTTTGACATTAATCGTTGGCCATACACTGTGTCCGCATAATTTAACTTTGATAAAACCAAAGACTCCACAAGTAAGACTTGCAATTCTTCACTAAGATAGGGACGGGCTTTGTATAAAATCTTAAGTCTATAGTAGCAATTACGGATAGACTCAGATACGGGTTTGTGAAAACGAAGTTCCGTGATCATGATAAGACCTAGATTACGTGCTTCGTAGACCCGTTGGGTAGGCTCTCCCATAACAGTCACACAGCTGGGACAGGGTTTAATTTTACCTAACTGGTTTTCGGTTCCAAAAGCATATACTTGGTCTTTGTAGGGTTCAAGGCAAGCATATTGGCCTTGGACCATTGAACTATGTATTCAAGATCTGTAGTAAGATCATGTAATGCTTGTTCATAGTCATCCGGCTTAAATGATATATATACTTGTGTATCATCGGCATAAATATGGTATTTACATTTATGGTATTTATAGTTTCAATCATATCGGCCCAACACAAAATAAACAATACTGGCCCAAGAATCGAGCCTTGCGGAACCCCCCTTCCTACCTAGCGATATCCAGAGACAACTGTTGAGCCATCCCCCTGACGTATTTCAACGAATTGCGTATGATCGCGAAGATAGCTATCAAACCATTTTATAGTGTCGTCGTCAAAAGCGCGTGAAAAATCAAGCAATACCAAAAGAGTGCCCATCCCATTATCTTGAGCCGACAAAATATTGTCCGTCACATCCAACAAAGCCGTGGCTGTACTACGGCCCTTCCTGAACCCTGATTGAAAATCTGGGAGGATTTTATTTGTCTCTAAAAATGCAACTAATTGCGCACATACTACTTTCTCTAAAACTTTAGAAAGTACCGGCAGTATACTAACAGGTCGAAGATCCTTCATGTCCAATGCATTAATAGTCTTCGGCAGCGGGTGCACTTTGACAATTTTCCATAACTCTGGGAAAGATGAGGATGTGACAGATGTATTTACTAAAGCAGTCACGGCGTCCAAAGTCACAGGCAAAGTCAGTAATATCATATTTATGGTAAAGCCATCGCAACCTTCAGCATTCGATTTAATAGTAGTCAGTATGTTCGCGATTTCCTTGCGTGTTGTCGGCCTCAAAGTAAACGTGGAACTATTTATATTCTATTTCTCGTGGACTATATGCAAGCAATGAATTACTACCTAACCGTATCCGCACCTGGCACATTCAGAAAATGGTCACACATTTTGTCGGGATCGTTGAAGTGCAGAGGTAATTCTTTATGTACCTATAGATGGGAGCAGGGTAGACTTTAGGTTATTCCAAAGCGCTCTGGAGTCATTTATTTGACTGTTGATCTTGTGTTTATAGTACGATGACTTCTCGTAAAATAGAGACCTAGAAACAAGTGACTTCAATTCTTTGTAATAAAGCTTTTTAGAAGTACATTTTTTGTCTTTTAAATACTCTGCATGTGCTTTATTCCTCAAATGTATCATGAATTTAACATTATCAGTAATCCATGGGAAACAATACTCCTTAATGACACTTAGTTTTTAGAGGTGCATGGATATCAAATAGTTTAAGTAGCTTCGAGTTAAATTCACTGACCATTGTATTAACATATTGCAGCTCGGTTAACGCTTTCCAGTTACGTAACTCAAAATCCTGATCAAAACATTCCCTAATAATGTTCTTTAGTGGTCGATAAGTAATGGTTCACGATGGAATCATCGGGCGTTTAAAACTAAATTCGCCGGAAATCAACGCGTGCGCACCTAGATCCGGTATTACATCAACGGATACAGAGCGTGGTTTAACATTTGTACAGATCATGTCTATCAGAGAGTTGCCATGCACTGTAAAATGCGTGGGTGACTGCACCAATTGTTTAAAACCGAGGCAGATCAAAAATGAGACTAACTTGTCCATCTTTGAGTCCGTGTCACAAAGCATGTTTATGTTAACCGGTCAAGCCCCGCGCGACTCCGATTCGGAGTCAAACAATAGAAACTCAATTGTCTCTCATTAGCCGTCCTTGACAAATCACCTACAAATATCGTGTACTCACATTGCGATAAGGAGTTTAATGATCCAGATACAGCGTCTAGGAGAAGATCAACATCTTGCCAGGGCGGGCGGTAGGCGGTACCTATTGCTAGGTTAACTCCGCTCCTTCTTCGCCTGTTCGCAGCCACGTCTCATTAATGGCCATAATGTCGACGTCCAAACCCAGTAATGCTGCTATAAATTCGTCGTGTTTCGTACCCAAAGAACCCGCGTTCCAAAATCCAACCTTTAGGTATGTAGTACACATCATTGAATAGATAATTTAATAACGATAACTAAAAATATCGTAGAATATACTAAATAAAAGAACTTACAGATTGATAAGAGAACGAGACCGAGAAAGAGAGAGAGAGATGTAAACTAGATTGTTGTGGTAAATAGATAAAGCGTAGTGCAAGTGGATTATTTTAAGCGGCTTAGAAAAAATATATAAATATGGTCTGGCACCGTGGGCAGCGTAGATCATAAGTAAAAAATGACAACTTAAAAAACTAAAGATGCTAACAGGAAGTAAAAAAATATGTTGTGCGTAGGCGACATAAAATCGTCTTTTATGCTCTAGTACATAAAGTAAACTTTTTTTCTAAGACTAAGATATTGTTAATTTAATAAAAACAGATAAAATAGCTGTCATTTATTATTTAAAAACGCAAAGAAACGTTTTTATGACTTGGCAGTATGAAGTACCCAAGTCGAATGACACATGTCGAAAAAAAAAATAAAAACTTTTAAAAAGTCTCGTGGCGGGAATTAGCTATTCTCTTCTTCAATTTTGCAACATTTTTGAACAGTGAAAGTGATTAAACTAAAACAATGGAATATTCATGTGACAAAGAAACTACACTCTCGTCTAACACGCTAATGGAGCAAAATGCGAAAAACGTGATTGAAGAAATATTACCGCCGAAACCCAAGCAATTTTATCTTAACGCGTAGGTACGACAATTTCATGCGTTGGAGATCAGACAAACAAGTAAGTACTGTTATATACTTTATGCCTGTTTCATTTTCTCGCAATCGACGTGAAAAGCAGAGTGTAGAACTCGGGCATAAACGAGCCATTTTACCCCTCGATTTAACGATCCACCCTCGCCGGCGGCTCGTGTGGATATAAACGTCTTGGGGTAAAATGGCTTCTTTTATGCACCAGTTGTACATCTACTATTTTAGGGTACCACTCCTACACGTAAAGTGAGAATGTTTTTGTTTGTCGTCTATCCCGTTGTGTGGGGCGTCGATGGTTGTTTTAGGATAATTATGTGAAAAAATTGACGGCAATAGCATAATTATGCTATTGCCGTCAATTTTTTACGCGACGCGTTACGTTAACTATCAGCTAAGCAGACTTTACAAGTTACCGAGTAATAAATAGTCTACCAATTTACATTTGCAATTGGAATGTATGGAAAAACATGCTTTTAAACTACAATGTTAAGTTTTTTCTTGGGATAAATTCATCCCAACACGGAACATAGTGCGCGGTCCGACATGCACTTGGCCAGTTATTTTATAAACAAAATGCTGTCTAGATAAGTAGATGATCATCATTGGCAAATAGACATGTAAATGTTCAAACATGGAAAGTCAGGTGAAAAATTAAAAAAAAAAATGTACATTATAAAATAATATATTTATTGTAATGAAGTGGCAAAATAGAAGGTTGGTACTTAGGAGTAATGTAACATGTTAATATAATTGCAAGGAACCAAGCACGATGGCACTTTTTCGTAATTTTTATTTATTACAAAGGAACAGATAATACAAAAGAATAGATTTATGTAATTATGAATTTCGACTAATGAAATGAGTAGTATGTTTCAGTATCAGAATCAACTCTTAGAACTAGTATTTAACAGGAAAGTAGCAGTAGATAAGAGGTTATTATCTGATATTCATATTAAATGTTACAGTCTCATAAATGCAGGATATCAAGGACGCATAAATTATTAAACTAGATAGCATACAAGAGCTTTCCTCTATAAATACTGCTGCGTTTGACAGATTTTTACTCAATTTTATTAACAATCCACAAGTGGTATGAAAAAACTTACTTCAACTACAGATTACACACTATTATTGAACATTAACAAACGATTATATAACAAGTACTAGTAATATGTGACATCCAGCGTGCTCTGTATTAATACTTATAATATCATGTAAAGTAAAACTAAATTGCTATTCTGATCGAGTTTCCATAAACAACAACAATGAAAATAAGAGAACAAGTACTATTAAATGCAAACATAAGACTTTAGTAAAATAATGAACACAAGGTT
The DNA here is from genome assembly GCA_905333075.3 of Atethmia centrago. Taxonomy (NCBI): domain Eukaryota; kingdom Metazoa; phylum Arthropoda; class Insecta; order Lepidoptera; family Noctuidae; genus Atethmia; species Atethmia centrago. Next base: position 17,844,205 of record HG995374.1, on the reverse strand, counting down.
GTAGTTGTATTTTAAACTATAATAATATGCTTGAAACTAGGGAACTTTTCGTATCGTTTTTTAAGGTGGGATAGGTGAATAGGTGTGCTATAATTAACTATTGGAGTCAGTGGGAATGGTGCAATATTCAGTCAGTTGGGTCAGTAACTATTGTAATTACGTGAGACTAGTAAATTAATAGTTTCGTTATTTTCCTAAAAGAATAAGGCCGCGTCCTATTCAAAACCGATCGCTCAGAAAACCGGAAAGCGCCCTCTCTCGACGCTACCACGCGTTAATTTTCACCGAACAAAAAGTGACGTAATCGCTTTTAAATAGGAAGGCAATCGCGTTGATCTCTTACAAAATAAACAAAAGCTTTGTTAAGCAAATAAGATAATCTACAATTTGACAATCTCTTTTAATTTAAATAATGTATGTAATTAGATCTTGGCAATTAGCGGAATTTATCTCACATACATAATTGGTTATTCGGCATTCTTACATTTGTATCATAAAGCTATAAGTTTTTTTTTTCGGATGATCATAATTCGTTACACGTGCAGATTTTGCTGTATTTTCACAAGATTTTCCATGAACGTGGGATGACATGGTTATCAGATACGAAATTCAGTGATATTAGTAATTCCAACAGCATAAGATTTTTTACAATTTTAACAACCAATGACGACGTTTGTTTATAATGTTTTGTCCACGCTCATATGAAAACTTGTTTCACTAATAACTTTATTTTATATTCATCCAATAAAGTCGGAAGACCTACGTTATAAAATAATATAAATTAGCATTATTTTACATGTATAACTGCAACAATAACTTCTAATACTAATTGAAGACTGTTGTGTAACGTTAAATCGTAAATAACTAGCTTGTTTTTTTACATTCATATATTATGGTAACCTATCGATATTAAAGTGCAATAATATAAATTCAAATCCATACAAGTGCTTGAAAATAGAATAACAGTAAGTTACAGCATCTGATAATTAAATTAGTACCTTATAAATTACCGAAACCATCACATAAAACATAAGTGGCAATCGTAATATGATTGACGATGTAAAGTCGCGAACAAAGCACTTGGACAAGTTGCGTAAATTTTAAAATTTTCATAATATAGAAAGGACAGTTTTATAAAAACTGATATTAGACGACCGACGTATATTTTTAGCAACATATTTCGTTATATTTTCTTATTAAAGTAGCCTTTTTAAGCAGTCAAATCTGTCAATATTTATTAGGTACAAAAACAAATATAGCATTTTAACATCTGTGACAATTCAAATTAATCACATACTGGGTTACATATTTTTTCCAGGAAGATAAATAAAGTCCGCGACCTCGCAAGCTCGTTATTATCAAAATACTATTGGCGTACGACCGGACCTGCACTCGCCGACGGCGAAGCGACGCCATGACGCGTCAACACCGCTGCCGGCTCCGTAGCAAAACAATCGAAGCACGTATCAAGAAAAAGTTCTTGTACGAACCGCCGCGCGCACAACATGTATGTATCTCTAGCCAGTAAGGCACTAACATCAGAATAAACACATGGACTACGAAATACCTCCGGATGGCGTTGCTTCATTGACAGCAGTACTGAACGAGCCTGCAAAGAAAGATAACTTGCTTAGTAAAATTTACTGAAAAAAACCGAGACGGGGACGATATAATGGGTCTAATCAGGATTATCAACGTTAGACATTAATAACCCGTTAGGCGCCAGTTTAACATACACACATCATATTACATATATAATTATATATATATATTTTAATAGACACGCATCATAATATACAGGGTGATTGGTAAAATAAATATTTTTTTCGCGATTTCAGGTTTGGTCCCATAGTAAAAGTTGTTTATAATGATGAGTGCAATGACCCCTTAAGAGGTTTTTATTATTTTTCCAATCACCCTGTATATATATATTTTAACATACACACATCACAATATTATATAAAACAATAGGGTTCGGGGCGTAGGTAAAGTTTCGTAAATCGTATCAAAGATTCCCTTTTTAGTACGCAGCCCAGTTGAAAAAGAAGGCTGCGCGTTGTCTATTTTTATTGGCCGAGCGAGTACGAGAGGCGTTTCCGCCTGAAGCGCGCGGATTGAGGCGGGAGCGGTTGGAAATACTTTCGTGTTATAAGTTTTTAAGCTCCTCGCTGTATGAAAGGAGTGTAAGAGCACGTTTTCTGATAACATTGAAAAATACACTTTATTCTAAGTGACATAAAGTGAAAAGTTGTAAACACATGTAACGCAAACATCAAACGGCTTCTTGGGAGTCCACGTCCATGCAAGAACTTTAGCATTTTAAGACTATCCTGCTCCTTTCGATTCCAGTGGTGAGGCTTGCTTAAGTGTGAAGTGTACAAATAGCGAGTTATATATTTTTTATTCTGAGAGAAATAATACAATACCTGTCTCAAATGTATAGGGTTGGACATAAAGTGCACTTGATGCAACAGTTCTGCTTGCGGGCCTGTTTTGTTATCGGGTGCGGGCTTCTCGGTGGTCGGACTGCGAGGCTCTATGGCGCTCGTACCTGATCCATCCATACCTAGAAACATTATAAACGATAAAATACGTACAATTCCTGGGCGTTATGATGACACAGCGAGTTTTAGAACGAGACTAGCTGCGCCCCGCGGTTTCACCCGCGTTAATCTCGATCCCATGGAAATATCGGTATGAAAAATAGATATTAGCCGATTCTCAGACCTACTCAATATGCTCACAAAATTTCATGAGAATCGGTCAAGCCGTTTCGGAGGAGTACGGGAACGAACATTGTGACACGAGAATTTTATATATAAGATTATCATACAGGTACAACGCCAAACTTCTTGTATAACTCGAAGTAAAAAATTTAATTGTTTTTGTTAAATATTTAGAAAGAGCGTTTACGGCCCTTTGTACACGGCACGATTTCTTTACGGTACGGCGTATAAACCTCACCGTAACGTGTCTGTCAACAAGCTTCCATAGTGATCCATACAACACTGACGACCGTGCCTACATACGGCGAATAAACCGTAGTTTTTAACGGCAAAAAAAAACCTGCGTGTATAAAGGGCCTAAAGGTACGAGATACGAATATTTATATCTGTCGAACATCATGATGAGATTAGTAAAAATATTTAAGTAAAACGGAACACACTCCGTAAATAGTTCTTACCAGCCTTACCTGCAAAGAAAGCTTCGCGCAACTCATGCGACGAAGGAGGTCGCGTGCGCACGCAGGCCAGACAGTCTGCAGTAATGTGCCGCCACTTCCTATTGGTTGACGACGAGCCGCTAACAGCTGCCTCAGTAACTACTGCCCCTACACTTTGAACGTTGTTTTCATCTGCAATAGACCGAAGGCCTACTTCCTGGGTCACTTGATTTGTGACCTGTGCCTCTGATGCAGCTATAATATCAACTTTATTTTCATTATTAGCTGTTTTCACACCCTCATCAATAACTTTGCTTGGTGTGGTAACACTTTCGTCGACACTGACTGTAGTGACAATCCTTTTGGTTTTGTCTTTGGTTGAACGTGGGTTGTCACTTGTTTCTACGCTAGCCATCGACGTGTCTGCGTTCGAGACAGCTGGTTCTGATTTTTCCAAACTTACTTTGTGAATTTGAACTGCTATGGTGCTTGAACTAGCTGTAAAAGAAGAATTAGCATTTCAGTAATGAGTGAATATTGTAATAAATGTAATGAGTAAAATAATCTTGCATATTGAGAGAATACATACAATAGAGTCCGGCCGAATTTCGTTTTCAGATTTCGGCAATTTTTGTTTACGATCGATTTTTGTTACCTACCTATTATTTTCGGCAGTCGTCCAAAAAATATTTTGTGTCGGCTAATCAATCAAAATCAAAAAATCAAAAGTCATTTATTCAAACTAGGCTGAAAATCAGCACTTTTCGAACGTCGAAGTTACATAAGACAGTCCCACAAAAATGCCCGCCCTTCACCTTCAATACTTTCGATATATTTATTCAGAGAAAAAGCATAGTTAAAACAACTAAAAGCACAATAACTGAAAAATGACTTTTTCTCGCATATAATATTATGTATTGTTTTGTTTGATTATTAATAATCAAACAATCTGTTGTATTATTTGATTATTAATAAAATCCAATTTGTGCTGCTGGGGAGTTTGTTGCGCCACTTCTTCTTCCTAAAGCATTAGGAAGTGGTGAAGGCGGGCGTTTTAGGGGACTGTCTCATGTCATTTTGACGTTCGAAAAGTGCTGATTCTCAGTCTAGTTTGAATAAATGACATTTGATTTTGATTTTGAATCATCGCTTCTCTGCAATGATTGAAAAAATGACCTATCGCAAAAAAAACAACTCTTCATTTTCGGTTTTCGTAAATCAGGCCGAATTTCGTGTCTCTTCGGCCGAAAACAAAAATGGTAATTCTATCGGACTTTAAATTAAGGACATTAAAGATGACGTAAAAATCACTGTACCTTTATGCGAAGCCAATTTCTGACTGTCAGGCGTGGCGCGTGATTTATTTTCCGTGCTAGCACTACTTGTGTCCACAAGGAATGACGGCAAGCGATCACGCTTCGTGTGGTCACTTTTATCAGTGTCTTCATCGTTCATATCCTCGTCTCTAAAATACAAAAAAAATAGATGCCAGGCAATTCTATCCACTGAGCAATTCAACATATGCAAAACGAGACAATATTTAGGGTTCAATCAGGCTGCCTATAATGTTTTCACTGCTGGGACACAGGCCTCCTCTCTGTGAGAGGGAGAGGGCCGTAATCCACCACGCGGGCTCAGTGCGGGTTGGTAGATGTCATATGTCTTCGAATTTTTGGTTTTAGGACATGCCGGTTTCCTCACGTTTTCCTTCACCGTTTTGAGAGCAGTGGTGATGAAATAATTTACACAAAGTAAAGCGCCTGTTTGGGTCCGAACTTACGAGCTACAACTCGTAAGTCGCAGATGTTACCACTGGGCCACCACTGCTCCCCACCTACTCAGTGGCGGTACCTTCATATAAGCCCAAAAGCCTTACTAAAATGCTCGATAGAGAATTTATTGTACCTAACCAGTAGTTTATGAGAAAATTGCGATGATACATACGTAGATACGTAGGTACCTACATACTCAGTCGAAGACTGAACTTTCTTTTTTTGAAATCGGTTAAAATTTTATTGGGCTTGCGTTATTTTGAAACCCTAGGCACGCCACTGCACCTACTGCTATGTAATCAGGCCGAATCTTAGTATAGTTAGACCTTCAATAACCAGCACCCTATGATGATAATGATTTTGAAGTATAGTGCTAATCCATCGCTTCATATGTTCAAAAACGTGTCTGCTCAATAACGTAAATACCGCAATGAATGTTGTTGAACAGCCAAAATTAAACCCTTTGCCACTGATAGTATGTTACGCAAATAACCCCTCTGATTCATATTCACACAAGAAGTGTGCCCGATGGGATTTCCCATCGACAAATATGACGAACATCCTTACAAAGTTTCATTCCATATTTAACCCCTTTAGAGGATGAATTTTCAAAAGCCCCATATTTAACCCCTTTAGAGGAAAACAATTCAAAAGCCCCACATTTAACCCCTTTAGAGGATGAATTTTCAAAACCCTTAGTACTCACTTTCGTTATACAGATAAGGGGTCATTGACCCTTAAGAAGATGCCCATGAATTCAATTTCACCCTGTATAAGGAACTTTCGTGCAACATTTCATGCTTCTAGACCCAGCGGTTTAGGCTTTGCGAAGGCTGTCAGTCAGTAAATGAATGGATTCAAGGTGTTTATTAACCTTTTGAACGCCAGAGCAAAAACGCATGAACTTGCCCTCAACGCCAGGCCACAAATTCACCGCAAATACCTACGAAAAAAATAGGGATTCCAAAACTTCATCGATAATCAATTTTATTTTCATTTTCGTCTTTAATTTCGAAATATAATGTCCTTATAACATTGAAATTTAATTCAACATTACATTTCTTCCTATTAAAGTAATAGTTATACACTATTTACAGACTTGTATAATACCGTAATAACAGATATGAGACTACAATATATTTAAATATAATAACTGTAGGTACAACACTATTCTTGATCTGCTGTCTTCATATTGTGACCATGGCGTGGACGGCCCGCCATTTTAATAACTACTTCGCTTCCGAAATAAGGATGTGGCAACGTAATATCTCGTTTATCGATGTTCTAGTACAATATTATTTTATAATAAATGAAACACGTTTTTTAAATCAGATTTATAATTCCGAATGTAACAGGTACTTAAAAATATATGATTGAAATAGGTTAAGAAGGTAAATAAAAACTATGAAAAAATAGAAAATTTTAATAAAATGTTATACAGTATGTACTATGTATACATGTTTTTAAATATTAAGTTCTATAAACCTGGCATAAAAAGTAACAAATTAAAACAATTAACGATTATATATAATTATCACAATTACCAATCAGTCTTATACTAATAAATCTTTTGAATAATAGAACAAAATTATACAAAATCTACAATGCAACCTGCATTCTGATCATCTAATTCGCTGGGTGCAAAGTGGGTGGTGGGGACAGTGAAATCGATCTCAGCGCGCACCGTGGCTAAAAAAGGAACTTTTGGCAGACTTTATTCCACGAAGTTATAGGTAAATATGGAGCCCACACTTAGAATAAAAGTTTCGAGTCAAATACTCTCGCTCCTATTCTCTGAGGCAAACTGAGGTCTGATCTCTTTTTCTAGTGTACTACAGAAATTGAAACAAACTGACCTCAGACAGTAGAAGAGAAATAAAAATTCAAGTAGGTATTTCAAGTGTGTACTGTGTACTCCATCTTTACCTACACCTTCATGCTTTATTCACTGCTTACTCCTCGTAAAGACAATGACAGTCAACTATTTATATATCGCTTAAACATATACACAAGTAAAAATATCAAAATCATTCTTGATTTTTACTTATTTATGTTAGCGATCAATAGGTTAAATAATACAACAAGCATTTAGTAGGTAACTGTATGCTGATTCATATCTTAATTAAATCGTATGTAAACAAACAACGATCGATATATCAACTTAAAAACTCTGTATAACGGCTGTATCTATTTTTTTACAACAATAATATTCTCAAAAGTAACTTATTTCTGTAAAAAATATGTTTCTTTCGGTCTACAAACACCAATACCAGGCGACACTTACAGATTTCATTGTGATTTTTAATAAGATTAATATTTGCTCAAAATTTTTAAAATAAAAGCAGATAAAAATAACTTACCTCTAAATCAAATTCGTCCAAAGATTCTGTTTCCGAAAATTCTTCGTCATCTGAGACTCCTTCTAATATGCGAAGAAGTTCTTCCGTAGTCATTAAATTCCCACTCATTATAATAGTCACTTAATATAAATCTTGAACTCGATATCACAAGTAAATTAATCATAAATATTATTCATTCACTTCACTAATTTCTGGTCGCCGCGCTTGTGACGTCACGATATTGTCGTCTAGTCGTGACCATGGCGTACAGGGTACTGATAATTCGGGTTGCGTTAGGGATGCGCTTGAGTTGGGATTAGTGAATATCGAAATTCGACCCAACCAAATTTTATTTTTGACTATGTAGCTTATTGAATGATTTTTAAGACTGGTTTTATAAAATTAATGCTGCTTTATCCTAGTACCAAATTATACCTAAAATAATATATTCCAGAGGAAAGTTTCGAATCGATCTTTGATTTGAAATAATGATATTATCCAACATGCGCTACATCACTAGCGGTCACGCAGTTATGACTCTGGCGTGTGAGGACATTCTTTTTTCAGAGTTTATTTCTTTCTTTTTAACGTAAAATTTCTCAATATTTATAATGCAATTTAATTAGTTTTATGGAAATAAATAAATTTTGGACCTTCTATTTTACAGGTATATAAATAAATAGGCATTAAAGTAATGTTTAAATAGTTTATTTCGTGTTTTAATGTACCGCTGTTTTTGTCACATATTTGTGTCGTTGGCGCTCAGGGACAGTTTTCGCTTGTCACGTATTTGTGACCCTGGCGCTCAAAAGGTTAAGTACGAGTAGATAGACAAATAGCACTTATTCAGTCAATTCATTTTGACGGTTTCTATTTATCGTTTCCTATCATAGGAACTCCCGACATTAATGAACGATATATACCTATTACTGACAAATGCGTGCACTGACTGGACAGGTCCACTCAATCTGTGTGATTGTTTCCTCAAAAGACCATTTCAGACACCAATCTACATAACCTTTAAATGATGTGACCAGGATTGTGTCCAGTCACATTAAAAGAGACTGTGACCTCTGTGACCTCATCTACTTTTTAATAAATAATATGTGTAAAAGTGTTTGTACAAACATACTTACAGAAATAAAATCATTCATAATTTACCTGGGAAACAGTTCCATAAGGTCCCTAGGAAGACAGATTCCGATGTATGCAGGTGTATGTCCATGAGAGAGACGCACGGCGGGCGGGGCGGCGGGGCAGGTAAAACGACGGGCTTGTAACGACGCCCCCATCGCCCCAGTCGCGCCCCCTGCCCCGCTAGGTGGAGATGCGCGGGTGTTGTCTCCCAAAGGTAAAGGTTTCCAGTCATACTCCAACAGACTATAACAACAAAGTATTTGGTTATTGCCTTACACATATTGTTACTGATACTCTCAAACTGTTTCTGGTACTCTTCAAAATGCCAGTCCGAATACTATAATCTGCGCGCAACTGCTAGTTACCGCCTGAGGTATATGAGTTAAGACGTACGTACGTCAGTAGACAGACGCAAGCTAACTCAGTTGCACGATTCAGTTGTTTCCGCCAGTTTTTTCCAAACGCACATGAGATAAAATATCCCAAGATGGGATCTCCAATAACACAAGTGAAAAATGGTATTTACAAAGTGCATAGTTTATTAAGATATGCATACATTTTGTACTTTAACGGTGCTAGTGAAAATCATATTTTGATTTGCTTATTGAGAAATGTTAATTTGCTCATAAAACAGTTTTGTTTCGTAAATAATAACATTTAATAATCACTTTTAAACATGCGTTTATATTTTTTAGCCTGGAAATAGAGAAATATTATATTATAATTACCCATTACATCAATGAAGACGTTTCTATCATTTTATCCTGATTTTATCTGCCCTCAAATACCTCACTTGCGTCTTGTCAATCATGCCATCTCGTCTCGTCTCACCGAATACATACCTCACGCAGTGACTAGCAGTGGCGCGCGGCCTATTTTTTGACCCTGCATTTTGATACAGGATATGTTTGATATTTAATATCCGGACTTTAAAAGAGACTTTGACCCCTGAATTTATTTCGCCATTACTTCTCAGGGGTAGTCAGATAGCAGGGGCGTGCCGTCCATAGAGGCAATTAGGCCTAGCCTACCGTACCAACAACGCCAAATGCATTTATTTTGACTATGTAAAACAATAATACAAAATATTAAAAAAAGTTAAACTCCTGTTAAAACTCTTATAGCAACTTGTCGCAGACGCCACGTGACTCACAGTTCGACGGAGCTTACGTTATACGTAAGCAAGGCAAGCATTCGTTTCGTCTACATTCCGTTCATAAATTCACGCACACTCGTGTATATTTTCGTGTGTATGAACGGCACACAATAGTGAAATGGTTTAAATTAGGGGCGTATCTCCTGCGGCAGGAGCTTGGTCCCCATTGGTTGTGTGTAAAGTGAAGATTAAAGAATGAAAAATATTGAAGACCAGGGTTCCCAATTTTTGGACAATTCCCCGAATTGCGGGGAAGTTTCCTTCATGACTACCAGACTACTAGAGACAATTTAAAAAAAAGGGTGGTATTGTTGAATTTATACCTTCCAAAAAATTATAAATTGTAAGGAGTAGCAAAAGCCCTATAAAAATAATTAAAAACTTTTTTATTTTTCTTCTCATATTTGGGAAATTTCGCTTGGTTTTTGGGGAGTTAGGAAAATAAGTTTCGGCAACACAGTCCAGTGTGTCAGTGTTATCCGGCAAAATATGGTAGTCCCTTTTGTGGAAGAACACGGTATGACAGTGATACAATTTTAATTGGTAGTGTTTGTTTCATGTGACAATGACACGTAATTTATATGTGATCTTGAATGTTTTGCTTTTTTTAGATCTTATTAAGTTATAAGTAATTGGTTTTGAAACGTAAAGTAGTGTAAATATTATGTGTTGTGTTATTATTTGTTTATTTACCTAAGAATGGTGTTCTGTTGTGAAGTTTGCGCCGATAATGTGTTGGTTAGGTTAGGTTAGTCGCACTTGTCGTTTAATGATAAGATTCAAGTTATGTCTAAAGGTAGATGTGTGCCCGAATTACGAGAATTAATCCAAAAATATGATAATTCATGACTTCGGATATCTTGCAAGTGACGTGTTCTGTAATTATCACCCACCCACTTGGTTATGATATTTGAGGTGGCCGAATCTTTCTTCTGTTTGCATCGTTAGAAAATCGTGTTTTAAACCTTGAATAATGTGGTGAGTTCTTGTATGTAGAGCCGCGCTGTGATGTTGCGCGAATTAGTTTTTTTTTTGGTGTCGGTATGCATGGCCTACCCTCTGTGGATAACCACTGCACGCCACTGTCAGATAGGAAATATCGTCTCCTACAAGATTTATTTTTAAATATGACGGTATCCTTTTTTATTCAGACTTCCTATTTACAGAATAAACAATGTCATTCCATTTAATTTCACAAGAGTGCGTCAATCATTGTAATATGAACCTTACGTCAGAGTTCATAAAAGTCACTGTTTGAGGCGCGCTCTTGATTTGTTACGTCTAACAACCTCATTACTTACGACGCGGGATACAATAGTTACGCTATACGCAACAATAGTGGTTGCTGCTTCAGTAAACATAAAACATGACCATCTTCCACATTATCCAACATTTTTGTAACACATTGAGGACTTATTAACTTGATTACTAAACCAAATAATCTCTCGGCTCGCTAATCCCATGGGAAATAGGCGTGAGTATAATGTATGTATATAAACAGAGTAAATACAATATGCCATCTAAAATAAAATTATATAAAAGTGATTTGATTACAATGTAGAAGTAGTATGTATGTTATCTATCCTAATCCTAACTAATATTATTGCGAAAGAGAGTTTGTTTATTAAATTAAATTAAATTACCTCATTTTCACCATTCTTTCTTTAGTAGACTTGGCTCTGTCTCTTAATGAAGAGAATGGTTTTGAACGTCTGTTCGTGTCTGATAGTAACCAGCTCAAGTCATCCATTTCACTCGAACCTGCAGCGCTTTCTGACAAATATGGCCTAGAAAAGTATTTCTAAGATAAGTTACCTATTTTAATTGAACAGATTAAATATCAATGATCTCAATGAACAGCTCAAATCAATCGCATTCTAATATTTTAATCAACCGGGTTACAGCTAAGATTATAGCCTCAATTGCATAGTTTCCTTTTCCTTATTACCTACCGTCTATTAAGTGACTTCAAAGTAGCGTATCCAGTCATATCCATCTGAGATGGAGGCGAGCTGCCCACCTCGTTACCCGTGAAACCTGCAATAGGCAAATTTTACTAAATGTATATGAAAGCATATACGGTACTTGTGTCAACAAAACAATTTTAATAAAAAATTTCTGTCTGTCTGTTTGTTCCGGCTATCTCCGAAACGGCTGGACCGATTTTGACGGGACTTTCACTGGCAGATAGCTGATGTTATAAGGCTTACTTCTATTTAAGAAAAACCTACTCTGGCGAAGCCGCTGGCAGCAGCTAGTTTGGAATAAAAAAGAAGGTGGTACAACAAACTCTCAGAGTCAGACAAGGGAAAATAATATAAATATGGTGGAGGTCCAACTCACTGGAAGTGGAAGTGCGTCGTTGTAGTTCCGATATCTTCGGCCGGTGCGTGCTGTTACTGCTCTTCATACCATACAGACTCGAAGAACTCGGTATTGGACTCAGAGTCAAAACTCTATCACTGCAAACACGTTACACATCAGAATTTAAATATTTAATATATTATATTTAATATTTATTAAATATATTATAGGGATGGGCTAACGTAGCCCGCGAAATTAAGATTTTAATTCTGTAAATACATATTCTATGGTCGTGAATTATATCTTGCTCCACATACAATCCAATTCTGACCTGCAAATTGCAAAAAAACTAAGAGATAATTTGAATTTCGCGGGCTAACCTGGCGCTGTAGCCTTGACAAGACTTCGTTTATACTTACGGAATAGCGTATTTCCCAAGAAATGAATCGCAACTACTAACTCCACTGGTACTAGATTCACTGGTGTTCCTCACTCTACCCTCATGATGCTCTAAGGAGTTCATTCTGCCTATTAATAGTCTATTCTCCGCCATTGCGACCCGATGAGGTCCAGGTCTTTCGTAACTCGAACAATCTCTAAGTATATCGACTGTTCGCGACTCTGATAAAGTTGGTCGATCATGTGAACTAGAGCAAGTTTGCGATGGTAGCGTATGCGACTTTCTTTTGTCCGGCCGCCCATCAGTGTAACCTTTATGGTCTGTCACATCTTGGTCTTTGATTTCCGAATTGTCGGCGGATACCGATCCCGTTTTTCCAAAAAGTTTCGTAGTGTCTGAATGTAAGCTTTCTGCGACACTTTGGTCGGTGTGATCTGAATGTTCGCTCAATTCTGTGTCGTAGGTGTTGTAGCGACATTCTGGTGACGTCACAAAGTAATGCACGTTCGTGCCTTGCTCAAAGGTGGCGGAGGTTTCGTCGGGAATTACTGGGAATTGATCGTACCTCGTGTGTCTTACGCATAGCCATCCTAAAAGGTAAGCAACAAAACGTATTTATTAAGCCAATGAGACAAAATTATTACACAATCTGTTAGTTTATTTTCCTTACCAAGATCGGAAAGTAGATTAGCACCATCATACGTGCTTCCAATAAGTCCGAGTACATAAAAGGCAGTGGCTCGCACAGAATACACCGGGTTGTACTTGGCCAACCTTACGATATGCACAAGCACGGAGTCTTCCAAGTATCCGTTACTCAAACTCATTAGTTGGTGGAGGCCCTGTGACGTCACAGCAGTGTTGCCAACTGCCCACAACGATGCCTTTATGTCGGCGATCTCTTGCTCGTTGGCGCACTTCTTGCGTTGTAGAATCTGAAATGAGATGTTATTTATTTAAGAGGTCTGTTACATTTGTCTTAGTATTCGATTAACGTTCGGTGCACGCGACTTTATTCGTGGGACAAGTTATATAAGATGGGCATCTTAATTAATATTATAAATACGGAAGTGAGTTCATTCCTTTGTCCTTCTTTCACGCGGCTAGGTCATCTTCATATCCATGCAGTGTGTAAAAGATTATAACTATAATCGTTTGCACACATCTCATCGCATCTTTTTGAAATGATAAAGCTTGTCAAGTCGAAACAGTCTTTACGACTTGACAAGCCACATCATTTCAATCATTTTTGATTTCTCTATTATATGTAAGATTAATATTAATGTTTTATAGACATCAACCTTCCGGAATAAATTCTCTAAATGAAAACCGGTCACATATAAAGACACGAAACGACTTTAATTTATAATATGTACTAGCTTTTGCCCGCGGCTTCGCCCGAGTGCATTTCGGAAAATATCCCACGGGTACGTAATATCGGTATTAAGAGAAAACGAAGCGATCGCATACCTCATAGCCGAGGACAAGGTCATTGACTCCTAGCGCTGCGCCCGCCGCCATTAACCATAATTATTTTGTTACGCGTAATTTTGAATCTGTGATATCTTTTAAAGTATTCTTTCAAATGATATGATGTAGGCATATTTTAATCTAAATTAAATGCCCAATTTAAATAACACTGGATTGGATAAGGATTAATATAATATCGGTTAAAATAGGTTCGGAAATAACAATTACATTTTTATCAAATTCTGAACGACATAAATAGTTACTGTTGGTCATCCTTAGAAGGTAGATCTAACCTATCGTGGACTTTTTTGTTAAACTTTTTAAGATGTACAACCCTGTAGACCATACATTTTGAGTATCGCGTACGGTTAATGATTTTTTCCGACATCTTCAACAATAGTCGTCATATTTCAGCCAATTTACACAAAACCTTTATGCCACTTAAACCTTCCGCATGAATCACTCCGTCCTATGGTGAACCATTTGAAAATCCGTTTAGGACTTTTGAGTTTATCGTGTCAAGACAGACAGACAGACGCGGCGAGGGGGCTTTGTTTTATATTATATAAGACTTCAAATAAATTGGGATAAGAGTAAGATGATGAGATAGGATATAAGAACTATGAAGATGCCTAGCGGGAGGGGCACGGCGACTTTTCCCGCCTTGCGCTCACCTTATAGTGGTCGGGTAGCACAGCAGCCAGCAAGGAGCGCGCGCGGTGCGCGGGGTGCGGCGCCAGCGCGGCGTGCAGGTGCGGCGGCGGGCGCGCGGCGCGCCGGGCTCGCGCGCCGCGGCACGCGCCCGCCTCGCTCACCGCCAGCGCCTCGTGCACGCCCGCCTCTACTAGTCGCACGTACCTGAACAACAGAACACTCGCTCACTAAATTATAATGCTTCGTTGTTCTAGTGGTCACGCTACTGCTGAGCAAGAAGTCCTGGGTTCGATTCCCAGGTAGGGCCAAAGTCTGGATTTGTACCCGGCTGATGGCAATAGGCTCGCCCCCTACTACATGGGACTTAAACATAACGGGCGAAATGTGAATGTACTATAGATAAACCTCTGCCTAACCCTTTGGGGATTACAGACGTAATGTTATTAACTATAAGTCTAGGTTTCCTGACGATGTTTTCCTTCACAGATGTCAGTGAAGTCCAAAATAAATTTGGAAAGTATATATTAATTGAAAAAGTCACATTGATACTTGCCCCGATTTGAACCCACAACCACGTGCATGAGAGGCGAGGCCTTAATTACTGGGCCATCACGACGATCGTGATAATCATAAAATAATTTTAAAGTCAAAGTTAAAGACAAATTATTTATTTCAAATAGGCACATAAAAGGCACTTTTGAACGTCAAAATTTACAAAAAAAAATAGAATTGATTCTAGTTGCCCCTTCCAATAGGTAGTTTCATATGGAGCAGAATGGGCAAGAAACTCCACCTTACTCTTTTAAAATGTTTCACAAAATTTTGTATAGGTACATTATATAATTATATGTGAAGACGATGCACCTAGAATAAAATTACTATACCAAAATAGGTAAAAAAAAAAGAAATACAAATGAAGCAATGACAGAAAAAATAATTAATTGATAGGTACGGTAAAAATGTATAGACATAAAACAAGATCTTACAACAGATCACAGAATTCTCTCTCCTGCGCTAGTTAAAACTGTGTTGCAGAAGCCAGTGTCCTCCCGTACTAAAAAGACACAACATGACGTTGTAAAAAAAAAAAATAAGAAGACAAACGAACGTTTGTTTTGTTCTTTCAACTACTTTTAAATTTAGAGAAAAAGAATAAGACGGACAAAATGTCACATAGTTCTACAACATTACATAGTTCTTGTTTTGCACGAAAAGTATGTTTGTTAGTGTGTGGGTATTTCAGTACGCCAAAATAGACAGTATAAAAGGTTGGCACCATCCAACCAGCGAAAATGCAAGCACAGATAGCCCTTGAAGGGGGTCGACCGAATCACAAGTTCCAGAAAGGCGATACATGCCCGTTTGGCGCCCCTTCTGAACATTGCTTTAATCCTTAAAACCATCGAAACACTTCCAAAAAATACTGGCCAAGTGCGAGTCGGATTTGCACACGAAGGGTTACGCGTACTACCGTACAATAATTAGCAAAAAAGGCCGAAAAAAAATCGTTTCTTGTATGGGGACCTTTTTAACTTTTAACTATATTTTATTTTTATTAATTGTTGTTATAGTGGCAATAGAAATACAGTACACAATCTGTGAAAATTTCAACTGTCTACCTATTACGGTTCATGAGATACAGTCCACTGACTGACTGACAGACAGACAGACAGACGGACGGACAGCGGAGGCTTAGTAATAGTGTACCGTTTGGCACCCTTCGGGTACGGAACGCTAAAAAGGGAAGGGCTGAAATTGGAACACATTGAACAAACAAAAAAATAAATTTTGTCACACCCTCTTTTAGATAAACCTTTGTTTATAATTGAAAAAACTCACCGATAGTTGTAGGATTTAGTCCAGAAATCCAGGTGTTTCTTGAGAAAAGCAATCGACTTCGCGTCTACCGATTGTACAGCTACGGCGACTTCGAGACTAAGCCACAGTAGGTATCCTCTGTCGCTAATTGCAGCAAAATCCAGGGTAGTGGGTTCCGCTGTCTTATCCAAATGACAGTTCTGACAGAGAGTCTCTTTCATAGTTATCAACTTTTCCACGTAAAACTGCATGAACACAAGTATTGGATGAATTCATGATAATAATAAATATATGTATACAAAATAATTTAGGTGATTTGACAGATAATAAAATAGAACCAAAAGAAGAAAATCAAAAGTAGACAGCCGACTTTTGATTTAAGAACGAATTTCAAAAAGACCAAGGTTGATTAATTCATTATAACGGTGGTTATACATCACATTGTGGTCTAATGAATTGGTAAGGAGTAAAATGAAGGAAATGAGAATGACGAATTAAATGAATAACTACACTTACAGGAACATGATAAGCTTCTTCCAAAATCGTGAGCGCAGTTTTTACAACCACTTTCGATTCGTCCTTTATTTGGCCGACCAACATTTGTAATATCCAGGTATCCATGTCCACACCGCTGTTAGAATCACTATTATTATCTCTTTGAGTTGCTTTAAGATGATCATTAACAGCATTCTTCTTCAATTTAGCCTTTCTTCGGACTAATTCGCGAGATTTTCGAGACGCTCTCAGCAGGACGTTCAAGAACTGTGTTGCATACAATCTGGAGGCTTGAATATTGCAAGTCAAAGTCTTTGCTAAAATGTCTCTTGGAAATGAGTCCAAAGTGTAATCCAGGCTGGATATCACTAACTTCACATAGCAGCTATGATGAGTTCTTGTTGATAGTTCTAAAAGGCTGAAAAGTGGTTGCAAAAATTTAAGTTGCGTATAAAAACGTATGGATGTATCACATCACAATGTTCCAGTGCGAAAAAGAGATGGGACCTATATAAGACGTATAGCGCCATCCGTTGTTCTCTATATGGCTACCGACCAATAAAGGTACAGTTAACTTACTTCTCATACAATCCAGTCTGCTTAAATAGCCTCAAACCATTCTGCGAGTGACACAGTTGGCCGATGAACAGGAAGTACATCTGACACATAGTGTTGCACATATGCTGAGGACTGAACAGACACTCGTGAGCCTTCAGACCCGTCTCTATAGCCTCGATCTGACGGCTCACGTCCAGGAATAAGTCTTCTAACAACCTTTGGCACTCAAGCTGAAATATAATTTTGATATTTTAATAAAATTAGATTGCATTTGCTGTTATAGAATACGTCAAAGATCATGGCTGCTGCAGTCATAAAAGATGGAAAAAAATAACAATTAACTCCCGCAACTATCTCGAGTTTTGGTGTTTAGTAAAGTGCTGTAACGCCTTAAGGTGGATCCTCATATAGAGTGGTAGCCCACGAAATTCAAATTTTCTTACCTTATTTGCAATTTACAAGTCAGTGTCGGGTTATATCTTGATCAAAATATGATTAGCAACCATAACAAATATGTATTTACAGAATTCGAATCATTAGTACGTCTCTCTTAGTTAGATTTGTTCCATAAGAACGTTATGGAAAATTTCTTAAGGAACAAATCTAACTTAGAGAGATGTATTAATGATTTGAATGGTTATAATTCCGTAAATACATGTTTATTATGGTCGCGAATCATATTTAGAGCAAGATACAACCTGACACTGGTCTGCAAAATGCAAAAAACCTAAGAAAATTTGAATTTCGCGGGGTACCAATGCGGATACACCTTAAAAAGTAAAAATAATTAGAACAAAACTAACAACTAAGTTGTATATATATTTTACTTACATCATTATGTCTCAGTAGATGCCTAATAAGTTGGCAGCCCGCACGAGTGGCGGAGTGACCGTGGCAAGTACTAGACAAATCTGTATGAGAATATTTATTGGAAGACGGCTTCAGGTAATTAATTATACGAGCGACCCACGCTTTGTGACCACTGTCGTTGAGGTTTAACAAGGGAGTGTCGTTTTCCTGAAACAATATTATATTGTGAAAAACAAATCTATTATCGAGATTTACAATAATGAAATGAGTATTACTGATTCATAATATACCTTCAATATAGTCCTTATTATATCCCAATTCCAGGTATTGCCGTCCTTATTCTGCATAACCAACGTACATCGAATCAAACTGTCGCTATCTCGTTCGAACAGATTGAAAAACTTCGCTGACTTAGTAACTCTACTGACTGCCGCACTAGTCCGAGAACTAACACTTTTACTTTTAACTAAAGCACTCACATTTCTGTTAGGAACATCAGCCCGAGAGCCAACACTGTGCCTCTGTTTTGGCTCGTTTTCGTTATCAGAATCATTTAAGAATTCAATACTATTTTCTTTATGGAGGGAAACGTCAGGTTTTGGCTTAACCATACTAGCGTTGTCTTTTTCTTTTCGACTTTTAGTATTATCTTCTACTTTCTCTCTAAATGCACCACTACAATACTGTATAATGTGGTCTAGGAACAAGCTGCTACTCGCCGGCCTGGCTTCGAGCATAGAGTGCAGTCTCCGCAAGGCAGCCACTGCGGCTAAGGCCTGTGGCTTGCCTGCCGAAGCTTGAGACATTAGCGTCGGAAGCGCCGGCGTTATACTACATATTTGGGGAGGTAGATACAGGTGTATTAAATGCAATAGTTGACCCAATAACACAGTCGCTCGGACAGATATAAAAGTATCACTTGTAACAATTACTTCAGCTAAACCGTCTAACAACCCAGCCTGAAAAATACAAAGTATATTAATTTGATATCGTAACTGTAAGTTATTGACACATTTCGTTTATTCTAACACAAATGTCGTACCTCTAAGAAACACTGAAGTAAGAGTGCAAGATGAATTTCTATTATATCAGGGCCCGTAGCACCAAGATGAGGTAATATGGCAGTGCCTTCAGCGGCAACAAAACCTTCGTTCAGTCGCCAGGAATCCTGAAAACATTATATATTTAACACAACTGACCATTGAGATTTTTAGTTTATAAAAAAGGAAGGATCACATTCTGGAGTTCAAAGCTTACTCAGATAGGGCAGCTATTCTTAGATTCCATATAGCCGACAAGAAAAGCTTAGCAATTGCTAAGCTTTGGGTGGGCTGATGTTGAACATCAGCCCACCCTGACGACGTAGATGAAGAATTGTACGACCTCCTAAATAAGTCGTGCGACAATAACGGAGGCATGTGGACTATCGTACAGGGAGACTTCAACGAGAAAGTTGGTCAGCAGGCAAGTGGTGGCTAGGCAACAACTCGACAATAGCAACACAGTCGGTCCATACAGACTGGGCTGGAGAAGAAGGCGGGATATGCTTCAGTTCGCTTTTGGTCAAAACTTAAGCGTAGGAAACAGCTACTTCTATAAAAAAGTCTCATCGTCGATAGACATAGCTGTCTCAAAAAAATAGACTTTTGCCTCTTTTTACATAAAAAATTGATTAACAACGTAGAAGTTGTTAACAATTTCAACAAGTTTAGTTCTGAATACCTTTGCGCAGAACTCTAAAATTCAAATTAAACGTATATCGTGACCAAATAATCAAAAACTCTATTAAAATGTTAAACAGAACCAAGAGCAATTAATTCATTCTTGATTTAAAAAAATATTTTCTTTACTAGAATCAAAAGATGAAGATAACGTTCATACAGAATATAAAAATATCAAAGATGTTATAAAAAAGGTCAGTAACAAAATAAAAACAAACAAATATAAAGATAATAAATTAAGCTACCAAACAAAACAGCCGATCGAAGTGATACACAAACTAGCCATGTGTACACACCAGCATACTCAGCTACTGATAAACTTGTAAAGTGTAGTATCCGTAAAGATTTAGGAAACCGCAATCCACACCTCATCAAGATATCTTTGGAACAAAATATGTAAATGTTTAAAATCAAAAACAGGGAATTTCAAGCAAAGGACGATCTACTATTGCCGCCACGTCGAAAAAGCAAAGACGTGCCCACGGCGCCAAGCTACGAATTATTATGAATTTATTCAACAGCATTTCAAAACTTTTCCACACAAATTTTGCCACTGATTGATTATTCTTTTCGAAATAATTACCTATCAGTCAATTTCGCACTTGTACCTGTGTATTAAAGAAATCGAGGACCCAATATCAGGATCACTCGACAAACAACAGCCCCCCGAAAAGCCCGAATTTCGCCGCGATCTCTCTACTAATAACCCCATTCACTCAGTCAACCAGATTATCAAGAAACACTCAGAATTCCAGCTCTCACTTTATATCGCCTTTGTGGACTATTCAAAAGCTTTCGATAGTATCGCCCATAGCACAATTTTTAACGACCTGCAGAATCAAGACATAGACACCACTTACATTAATCTTCTACAAAGTATTTATAGGAGCAGCAGTGAAGGGATTAAGATCAGTTCCATGGCGCGACCGTCCTTCCAGATTGAGAAGGAATTTACGCAAGGCGCTCCGAAACTATTCACGGCTGTGCTGGAGTCTTCCAAAAGTTAGCAGCGAGCTGGGCGGAAAAGGGCATTATGGTCGGCCATAAGAGATTATCTATCTCCGTTTCGCCGACGATATTGTCATTTTCGTCATCAGCTTCCTAGTTGACCAAGATGCTAGACGATTTAACACGGCAAACCTAGAAGTCGGACTTCAGATGAATATGTCAAAGACCAAGTTGATGGTGAACAGCGCGCATCGCAGTATCACTGTGGCGGGTGGGGAGGTTGAATACGTTGATGAGAATCTCTATCTTGATCAAATAGTCTCTTACCAGACTAGACAAAACAAAGAAGTTGCAAGACGCGCCGAAAATGCCTGGAAGAGCTCTTGGGCCATGAAAGATCTAATGAAAGGTGATCTTCCTTTGTACCTTAAGGAAAGGCTCATTAACGTGTGCATACTTCCCACCCTCACATAATATGGTACTCAGTGCTCTCAGTCTTTGAGAATTCAGTAGAGGTCCACGCTCGAGGTTTGCCAGAAGGCTATGAACAACGTATTCTGTGTATCAAACTAAAAGACCGGGTTAGGAATACGACCATGCATTCCATCACAAAGATAGCTGATGTCACTTGGAAAGCTGCCACCGCTAAAATGGAATTGGGCTGAACACATCTGCCGCATGTCAGACGACCAAGGGGCCAAACTTACGATGGGTCACTCGTAAGTTTGGCCTCTTGGTCAGGCGGAGATGGCAAGATGAGCTGGAGTCCTTCAACAAGAAGGTCCTGCCTTCAACAGAGAGAAGCGAAAAGTATGGAGTAGGGAGGCCTTTGCTCCGTAGTGGGACATCACAGGCTTTTAATAATAATATAATAAAAACCGAGTACACTTTATGTACGCTGTTGAAAATTAATACAACAGTATAACTTACTTGAAAGTCAGATGGATCAACTGCATCTAAAGCTACAGAAATCTCATCTGTCCA
The DNA here is from genome assembly GCA_905333075.3 of Atethmia centrago. Taxonomy (NCBI): domain Eukaryota; kingdom Metazoa; phylum Arthropoda; class Insecta; order Lepidoptera; family Noctuidae; genus Atethmia; species Atethmia centrago. The sequence goes on along the minus strand of HG995374.1, from coordinate 17,822,476 downwards.
TTCCGGTTGCGGTAATCCAACTAGTTCATATAAGAGATCTAATATCGCTTTCTGAAAAAATCAAACAATAACTTCATGAAAAGGTTGGATTTGAATTAACGCGTTTAGTAAACCTCGCTTTCTTGGTTATCAAATATTGAGCAACATTGTTGCATCGACAACTTTTTGTGTTGAGGAATCATGTTGTTGGCAACACAAAATCTTGTAATCTTGTACCAGCATTATAGTAGAGTGCCGATCTTACGCAGATTGGCTGTGTAAACAAGAAAGGTTAACATTGTTCCAGCAATATTTGAAGGTACTATCATGAGCAACTGTTGTTCAACATTTGTTTAACATGAATGACGTTCAACAGCAGATGCTAATGATTAATTAGACACCATTGTAAATGTTTTACTTTTAAATATGTTTAGTATAAGTAGCTAATAGACAAATTGTGAAACAAGTTTATTCATTCTGGTCTAATTAATTATTATTATTAATAATAATAATAATAAAAATCTTTACTTCAGACCAAATGATCCAAAAAAAATATATATATATATGTATATGTATATATATATATATCAATCTGTATCAATATATATATATAGTTACTTAATAAAAAAAAAACTACAGTAAAATGGCATACAAACAAACTCGGCTTTCTTAACATTTACGCGGCTATCTCCAACCACCTCCACCACTTGTAGGTCTTGGTATTATTAAAACAGTATTAAATGTAGTTTACTCACTCGAACCTCTAATCGCGGAAGGTAGAGAGCGGCGACTAAGGCATGTAGGCCGCCAGTGCTACATGGGTGACAGAAGTGGAGCAACCCTGGCCAACTGCGAAGCACGCACAGGAGGGCAAGGCGACTACACGTGAACCGCATCTCGCGTTCATCTCTGATTAAAATAACTTCATTATTAGTATTTGATTTACTTACTTTCACAATAAAGTTAAATAGTGCATTCCTAATCAACGCTATTTCAGATGAAGATAGTGGTAATGGTAAACTCGTTTTCATTGGTCTTTTTTCTTTTTTTTTTTGGGTGGGAAATCATCAAATAACTTCTCCCGCTCTGGGCGGAGCGGGAGGGTGTGTCAGACTCTTACTGACTAAAACCCACCCGTATTCCTTCCGTTGCCTGTGTTTCGGGGGCCTCGGTGACCCATAAGTACCTTCCCGCGACATTTGTGCTGACGACATCTCTTTGAGGCGCGCGTGGAATACAACGCGCCGTCGACCCGGGCCTGGTCCTTACCGGACGGTGAGCTACCCATTGCTCACCGTCCGCAAGCCCGGGCCTACGGTGGCCGGAAATCCGCCCGGGATTCCCGACGCCCAGGGCGTCTCCTGCGGCGGCTAGGGGCGAGAGGGCGCGAAACATGCCTTTCCCTCAACCGTCCCGCCTCCTCCTTCGCGAGCATTACTGCTTCGCAGAAGAAGGTGACGGCTGCCCATGCCCTCTCGCTCCGTACCATAGCCTGAACCAGGGCCGGACGCGAGAGATCTCTGCCGCCGATCGCCGCCACGAGGACACGGCGGTGCTCTGCCCAAGCCGGGCAGACCTCCACCGTATGCTCCACCGTGTCCTCCGGGCGATCCACACAGTGGTGACACCCGGGCGTTTCCTCCCGCCTTATCCGACACAGGAACCTCCCGAAGCTGCCGTGTCCGGTTAGGACCTGCGTCAGGCGGAAGGTGAGGACGCCGTGGCGCGTTTTCATTGGTCTTAAACGTCGTGTTCGAATTTTATTATTCTATTATCTAGTTTCTATATATTGTTTCGGGTTATAAGCATTGCAAATCCCAAGCGTTTGTGACTTATACTCATGACACAAGGTTAAAATTATAATGAATGACTCACGTTCTTGAAGTGCAACAACCACGTAGGAACATGTGATCCAGTGAAATTAAGAACATTGGAAAGGCATTGAAGTTTATACTGACCTCTTTTTGAATATTTTAACCATTGAACTTCGGATATTTAAAATAAAATTCAGCTCAACTATCTTCAACTTAAGCCATAACATACCTGCTAGTCTCAGTACCGGCTGGACGGAAGTGAAAATCACAGTAAGGTGAACTGAGACACATGAGGTCAATTCGCGCGGCCCTGCGCGAGGTGGGGTCGTTGAGTGTGTGAAGTAACACGCCACATAGCGCCTCCGCCATGCGGGGTGTCGCACATTCGGCTAGTTGGCGCGTCACTGCGTTCACACCGCCACATGATATGAACATGTCGGGGTTAAGAACACCTGCAATTTTATTGGTGGTTATTTGTAAATGGATGTGAAGCCATTCAACTTGTATCGGGTTTTTGAGAAGAGCCTGCGGAGGTTACATATAAGCTGGATATACTTTTGAGTTTAATTTAGTTGAAATAATAACCTTTTGATAGCCGTGAACATTTCACAGGACTCTTCAAAAGTTACTTACAGATCTCGGCAAGCGTAGCAATGGCGGGTCGCGACAGTCGGTCACCAGTGCCGTCGCCAGCGCTGGCCGCCCGGGCGACCGCAGCGAGACAGCGTAGTAAACCATGTTCCACAAAGGCACCGCGCTGCCGTCGCACTCCACCCGTAGCGCCCACCACGGCCACTACTCGACGCACTACGCGTAAGGCCTGCGCTCGTTCTTCTTCGTTGCGAAGCATTAAATCCATTGACCTACGGATCACAATTGATACTGCTAGTCAGTTTATGCTCTGTTACTTATGTATACAGTCTAATGACACGTGTACGGAAATTCTTCTCTAGTCTTACTGCATATGCAGCTGAATTGTGTAATGCAATTTCGAATCTTGAGTAATTCCTAGAAATACAGTTTCCGTAATAGCATCTAGTTTCTTGCCATCGAGTTTTAAATTTAGAGCCACTTGGGGTACATTTGGTAATGAGAACTTAAGACATTTTGTTTTGTTCGCATTAAGTAAGAGATTATTAGCTGCGAAACATTTCGAAAGAACAGCCAGACTATCGTTGACGTGTAAAACATCCGTATCTTCTATTATCTTATTCTATCTATTTTAAAAATAAGAGAAGTGTCGTCATCGAATAGAATAGGGTCTTACATGGGTGTAAGACCCTATTCGCGCCTTATTTCGCGCGTAGTTTGACGAAAACGCTGGACGCAGTGGATGCCATGTTGCTCTGTGGTCATAACGTCACTTGGCTATGTAAACAAATGCGCTGATCTATTATCTAACTATCAGTTGACAGTCAACACGTTTTAGTTTACACAGCCGTATGACGTAATAACATGGCAGCTACTATTTCATGGTGTTTTTTAACAGATTAGAAAAACTGAAAACGTTGAATTGAATATTAAAATTTATTTTGTTATTTTATGAACTAAAACTAACATTTTCCGACTCCTTTTTGCCTAAACTATCTCAATAATATATTTATAGATTTTTCTTGTATATAGTAAAATACCCTATTATATCCGATAAGTTAGCCATCACGTAAGGAAGATCATTAATATAAACTAGAAATAGGAAAGGGCCAAGAATTTAACCTTGGGGTACGCCCATCTTTACTAGAGACCCCGAGGACGTCGCCCCGTTAACATTTACTCTTTGCTGCCTGTTTGACAGGACAGAACAAGATCAGCAGCTTATCCACGAATTCCGTAGTGGTGTAATTTACAGGTCAGTGTATTGTAGTCAACGCAGTGAAACGTTTTTGAGAGGTCACAGAAAATGTCAATGGGATTCCAAAATGTGACTGATGAGTTTTACTCCTGCGTCAGTCGTCGACCTACCTTTCGTGAAACCAAACTGGCGACTATGTATAATCCCATTAGAATTGAAATGTGCTTTCTGGACTACTGCAGTCTTCTTCGAAAAAGCTTCTTCGAATCAGAGAAAAATACATCAGAATAATAAAAAAACATATTTTCAGGCAGTATTGCATCAGCAAAATTAGAAAAAGAAGAGAAAAGAGAAAGCAGTAACATAGAAAAGGGCGTACGACAAGGGGACCCTCTCGCCAAAACTCTTCACAACAGTGCTGAAAGATGTTTTCAGACAGTTCGAGTGGACTGACCATGGCATAAAAATTGATGGTGAATACCTAACCAACTTAAGATTTGCCGATGACTTCATCTTATTTGCAAAGTCGTCTCCAAAACTGCAAGAGATGTTCAATGACTTAGGTCCGTATTACAGCACATTCCTCAAGTCCAGTCTGATCGTCAGTCAGTCGATCACTGTTTAAGCATAGAATCAGTCCTTGAGCATCAGTCTTATTCCAGGACGGTAATCAATCTATTGTCAGCTGAGAGTAAAATCGAGCAAAGATGTGTCGGGGTCGCGGGAAAGTCCGAAAGGGGATACCGTGGCGCCTGGCAACTGGCAACACAGGCAACGAAAGGAACACGGGTAGGTTTTAGTCAGTAAGAGTCTGACACACCCTGCCGCTCCGCCCAGAGCGGGAGATTATTTAGGAAATCATCGCTAGTAGGGCAGGAATGACATTGGCCGGGGCCTGGGCGTTGTTGAGATACAATTGTGGTTTTTTACAGTAATGGCGGCATTAATTCCGATTTTGACTACGCGCCAAAATAAGCTTTTAGCTCATTGTATTTTTTGGTGAATGTTTTTTATTCAAATACAGCTGTTAATTTAAAAAAAGTAGATTATTTTACATAGGTATTCTTTTATAATGAAAAATATTGACATGAAAACCTATAGGTACCTGTTTTTAAAGTTTTCACAACTACACATATGGGTGCTGTCATCCTGTGTAGGTATCACTTAAATATCTGAGAGGAACGCGAATGTTCCACCTTCTATTTGAATCATCGTTTAATAAATGATTGTAGGTAATAATCAACTTCTCCAAATAGGTATATCCATTTAAATAGTAATGCTTCAATTCTACAAAAATATTAAAAAAAACTCGATAATGCAGATAAACATGAAAATAACAAAAATTAACATGACAATCGATTATCAAGTGCAGTCTCAACCACATTTGGGTGGTATAACAGATCAAAACACTGCTTGAGTTCGCTTCAGGAACTGAGTAACGATCTAAAATTAAGCCAAACTCAGCTGAACTATGATCAATGAATGTATGCATGAAGGACATTCTAAAATACAAACTTTACTTTTTTAAACATATATCAATGCTTGAGTTTCCTTCTGTAATACGGACCTTAGACACACACAGCAAGAAAGTAGGTTTAAATATGAACTCACAAAAAAACTAAAGCAATAACCAACCAAGCGAAGGCAACAGTCACAATAAATAACATCACAATCTTCCACATAATCTTGTGGAAGATTATACATATTTAGGATAAATAATCACAACAAATAACATATCCAGCAAAAAGATAAAAACACGAATAGGGTATGCGTAGAAGAAATACTGGTCCTACAAAGTAATAATGAAAAACAAGATAATGAACAAAGGAAAAGTTTTCTTCACCAGCATCCTTCCTATACTAACTTAATGCCAAACATGGGCCTTGACCAAAACCCAATAGACAAACCATCAAATGCGTCAGCATAGCATGGAACAGAGTATGATGGGGAAAAGAAAGATAGAAAGAACCAATCACTGTGTGATCAGGAAGACAACAAAAACACAAGCTGTGTTGTATTAAAACTGAGAAGAATAAAATGGAGATGGGCTGGCCACACTTTCAGGGGAGAAGAGAAATGGATCAAAAGTGACCATACACTAAGAAGAGGAAGAGAAAAAAAAGAGAAACCCTTGAAAAGATGGCAGGATGACTTGGTGAGGATGGCTGGAAAGACTTGGATTAGACAGGAAAGGAGCAGGGAGAACTGGAAGGGGTTGTAGGAGGCCTTTGCCAAAGGACTGAGTCAAAACTGACATTAAATGAAACAACTATAACTATCACTACGAAAAAAGGCTATAAATGTGTGCAACTAAATTTTATCCAAATCCGGTCAGCCGTTTTAGCGCCGACGAAAATTCTTTGTTGATATTTTATTACATGTATAGATAAGCATACATCACCATATTTGACTGTCGAAAATACAACATGCGATTTTTAGGACCTTCTGCATGGTTAAATAATGTCTGTGCATTTACATGGCCTATACACTGCCAGTAAAAAGTATTTACAAATACTGGGAAAATACAATGTTTGCTGATATTTCTTTTGTAAAAACGTGAAAAGCATAAATTGGAATTGTGTAACCAGCATTTTATTCTTGATATAAAGCTGGTTATTAACAGTTTTCAAACTTATTTTCGAACATACATAATCGTAAAAACAGGATAATAATGATGTAAAATATAATGGCAATTGGATAAATTCAGATTTTTTTATTGGGTAGTGTTGCACCTGGTTTTTCCTGCTTTATTATTTTTAATGCAGTAAGTTTAACATTTTATTGGATTTATGTTCCCCTGATGTCATTGCTTTTGAATAAAATAAACATAAATACAGTGTAAACTCCACGTAACGTCACTCGATTTAACGACAAACTCTCTAAAGCGTCGAAATCAATCGACTTTGGTTGGTTTAGCTTGTCTACCATACAATGATACACTCTACATAGCATCACACTCTCAATAATGACAACAATTGAGTAACAAAAAGTACCTTTTAAGTTGCTAAAATTAGTACATTTTTTTGTTGCTTTGTTATCCTAGCCCGCAATAAACTCTACTGTCGGCATCATATATATCGAACTTTCTAAGAAATTAATTCTTTTGTTTACAAATTCGGATTGCTTGCACGTGTAGACCGTTTTTGACCATGACTAATAAGAAGGAGTCATGGATCATCTATACCTTATCTATGTATCATTATTCTCAGTTGCTTACAAACTTTCAAGCTGTAAACATGGCGCAATTGCATAAGATTTGTTTTTATGTACATAACTAATAACACTACTCTGAAATAAACTTTTTATTTTTCTAATTCTGATTTTTCTTCTCTCCATTTAATGACAACTCTCTATAACACCATAAAATGCACAGTCCCTTCAGTGTCGTTATATACTGTAATCACATTGGAATTTGTCTGTAACTCAGAGCTAGCCAGCTTCATTTTCATGATGAAAATTATGAATATTAGATGATGAAAATTATGAATATCACTAAAACTTGAATATGAACATGCAAAATATTATAAAAATTGGGTTTACCTTATAACTAAAAATGGTAGTTTCAAGTTATTGAATGTAGCTACATCAGTTTCTGTCTTGATCAAGTAGCGTAGCACTCTCAGAGCTGAAGCTCGTATTACCATAGAATCGTCAACAAGACTTACACGAATACTGTAAACAAAAATAAATAAAACAATATCTTTATCACATATTTACATTTATTGCTTAAACACTGTCAAAAGAAGAGTATTATGCTGTTATGAAAGACATCACAAATTTAACAACATAACCTCTTTCTATAGGAGTAATATAGTTTAATTTCTTTTAGTACAAGAGGTAGATGAATGCTTACCAAGTCATAAGTTCGTCAGGTGTGAAGCCTAAATTATTTCTGTCTTCTTTGCATAAAAGTGTGACTAAAGCATTTAAGTAGGACAGTCTACGGCTATCAGATCCACTTTTCTGCATGCCTCTAAGACCTGACTTGAACTCCATCGGGTTATTTTTGCTGGTGGGTGAGGTATCATTGTGGAATGGCTTCTTCAAATATAATCCTTGAATGATTTCCTTTATATTTTCTTCGGGTGTTTTATTCTTAATGTCCAATTTATATAAATCACTCTGTTTACCTGAAATGTGTAATGCATGTACCAATACTGAAATGATATATTTCCGCACATGTAAATAAATTATTTAATTTATTAATCTTATTATTCACCATTAGTTAATGGACATTAGTTCAATTATAGATGAATAGTTATTAAATAAATTACAAATATTTACCTTTCCTGCGACTCAACCAATTTTCGTAGGTGGTAGCCATTATAACATTTTTTACGCAACAGTTTGTAAAAGTAATGAGTGTTCTTATGTTACACCAACGTGTAGGGACATAAATACTTTCAGTAATTCCTTTATGAATTAGACATAGATCATAAAATAAACCGTAATTCAGTCCTGTTTTCCTCACACACCAACACCACACATTTGACTTGACTTGTATTTTGACAGTTGACAAGTAATAATTCTGCAATATTTTATAACTGCAAGTTGTCTCTGGTATGAGTGTTTGTTTATATGATTTTACGCAGAAGTTTGATGCTGCTGATTCACCAAAAAAACTAATCTATGGAAGTGGTAATGTTGAAACTATTGAAATCTGTGAGCAGTGCATGCCTTTGCCGTGGGCACCAAAACCAACTTACCAACCTATTTACAGTCTATAGAGCAACTAGGCCATGTGAAAAAGTACTCTGGCGGGCTTTCCACCAACGTACAGTGTGACGGTTCGAGAATCTAGCTTGACAAAACCCTATTTTACTACTTGTTACAATAAGCAATATTTTGGTTTAAATAGCAAGTAAACAAGTTACATTTTAATAGGATTCATATACGCGGAGGGTACGCCCAACATTAGCAGGTAGAAAAAGGTCGACGTGTCGACTACCTGCGCCTGCACGAGCAAGCGTTCTCAGAGACCGTTTCATTCGTCTGAGTTCGCTCGATGAATACGCTCTTGTGATGTGTGCTATTTGTGATTGTGTTTCGGTGTTGTGTTATTGAAGTATTTAGGTACAATTACAAACCTTTTTTATAAAGATATATTTTTAAACTGACTTATATCACTCTGGAAAGTCGAGAGAGATTTATGTTGAAAGAAAAAAAAAAGTTTTCAGTTTATATTAAACTTTTAGTTTACTGCAGCCCGTTTCCGAGTCCTTTGGCCGCATTATTCTTAAAGTTTGGTTTCTAAGCTACAATTATAATTTTGTGAAAAAGTACTCTGGCGGGCTTTCCACCAACGTACAGTGTGACGGTTCGAGAATCTAGCTTGACAAAACCCTATTTTACTACTTGTTACAATAAGCAATATTTTGGTTTAAATAGCAAGTAAACAAGTTACATTTTAATAGGATTCATATACGCGGAGGGTACGCCCAACATTAGCAGGTAGAAAAAGGTCGACGTGTCGACTACCTGCGCCTGCACGAGCAAGCGTTCTCAGAGACCGTTTCATTCGTCTGAGTTCGCTCGATGAATACGCTCTTGTGATGTGTGCTATTTGTGATTGTGTTTCGGTGTTGTGTTATTGAAGTATTTAGGTACAATTACAAACCTTTTTTATAAAGATCTATTTTTAAACTGACTTATATCACTCTGGAAAGTCGAGAGAGATTTATGTTGAAAGAAAAAAAAAAGTTTTCAGTTTATATTAAACTTTTAGTTTACTGCAGCCCGTTTCCGAGTCCTTTGGCCGCATTATTCTTAAAGTTTGGTTTCTAAGCTACAATTATAATTTTTATTTGTTTGCGAAAGTTTGCGACACTCATACAGTTTTTGTTCATTTTCAGAATGTCGACGTACCGAACGTTTTTCGATATATGGTTTTCCAACCCCAAAACATCAAGAAGCGATGCATTATTGCATTATATTTTGCAACAACACGATGACTGGCCTATTTCTGAAGACGTTTTAAAGAAATCGAAAAAACGAATATGTTATATTAACCAGAAAATTCAACAAAAATGGACGAAATCGGGGAGACATCGGGAACGTTTCTTGAACGCAAATTGTTCGTGGTTGGAAGAAACTATTTCGTTTGCTGATATATTAAGTGAGTCTACAATTGACATGTCACTGCCTGGAACTAGTAGGCAAACTGGAAGACCTCGGAAAGACTTCGCAAGTACTAGCGAAAGAACTAAAAAACGGCGAGTTCAGCATCTTCTGGATACAACTAGCAAAGAAGAGATATCGATGGCAACTGAAACACATCTTCGCCAGTCAGAAAAAAGAGATTCAGCAGCAATAGTTAAAGAGCTTTGTCTCTTTTCACCCAGAAGAGGTACGAACATCAAAAAAGCACGGAAAGTCGTGGCAACCCAAAGGACAGATGGACTTTCAGTTGACCAAGCTCTGGCATTAATCATTGATGCTAATCTGTCGACACACCAATACCGTTTGATACGACAACAAACACAGCACATTAATAAAAATTTGTACCCATCATATTACAAGATTAAACAAGCCAAACAGTTGTGCTACCCTGAAGAAATGAGTTTCACAGAAACGCTTGCTGAAATAAAACTACAATCGTTAATGGACCACACGATTAAGAGGTTATGTAAAGCGCAAGAAGAAGTATTACAAACAATTAGTGAATTAAAAATCCTCAACATTGTTGTGAAATGGGGTTGTGATGGAGCAGAACAAGTCCGATATAAACAAAAATTCACTGATGTAAATAGTAGTGATTAAAGTTTATTTAGTATTTCAATGGTGCCTATACAATTGTATTCGTTGAATAATGAAATTAAACAAATTTTGTGGCAAAAGCCGACAACTTCATCAACAAAATATTGTCGTCCTATTAAATTTCTTTTTGCCAAAGAAACCTCTGCTCTTATTGTTACCGAGGTTGACAAAGTTAAAGAGCAAGCGGAAACACTTGCCGACTAAAATTCTTATAAATAATATGGAAATATTGGTAAAATCAACTTTGATATTTTGCATGATAGATGGAAAAAATTGTAATGCTGTAGCTTCATGTGCGTCTACTCAAACCTATTACATATAAGGTGCTAAACAAAAAGAAATGAACAATGAAACCATCATTTTACAAAAATCCAAAAAAAAAAGTTTTTTTCACTTGGTTTATCACCATTACACTCGTGGATTAGACTATTCGAATGTATGTTGCATATTTCTTATCGGTTAGACATGAAACGTGGCAAGTTCGGGGAACTGGAAATAAAAATAAATTAAGTTTAAAAAAGAAAGATGTGCAAGAGAAGTTTAGGCATGAATTAGGTATTTTGGTAGACATGCCTAAACAACAAGCAGGAAATACGAACGACGGAAATACAGCCCGTATTTTTTTTCGGAATGCTGAAAAGTCGTCAGAAATAACAGGCGTTAATTGTAATTTAACATATAAGATCCCTTTCATCCGGAAATTCCCATGGGATCGGGAAATCGGGAATTACGCGAGTGAAACCGCGAGGCACAACTAGTTTAGGTTATGAAAATATACTTCACAAACTGATTTACGAAAGATAAAACGATAAAAAGACTTTTGTCAAGCTAGTTTCTCGAACCGTCACACTGTGCAACGATGCAAAATTTTGCACTTTGTCAGTATGGATCATGTTTTAATTATAAGTATTTTAAATGACTTTCGAAATTATATTCTGTTTTAAAATAAGCCAGAAATAAAATACTGGCAACATTGGGCTTCGAAATTTGACGAACTACGATCACCGAGCTAGGATATGTCTATGACTACGATGCTGCACAGTGCACAGCGCACACATGAAGTTATAGATAACTTCATGAGCGCACACTATTTCCTTTTCATTGTCTATGGCGGCGTAGTGAGGTGGTGAACTGAAATTGTCATAAAATCGTACCCAAGCAATCCCTAAAGATTATTTAAGAAAAGTGAAGTGCTTCGATATAAAAACAGATTACTATACTGCCATCACTTTAGTTTTGGTGGTGGACAATGTTAGATCCAATTGATACTATCGACATGAAATCGTGTCGTATATGTTTGACAAACAAAAAGCCATTATGTCCTCTATTCAGATATAAGTTGTCTGGTAATTATGCTGAAATGCTTACAGCGATTGCCGACGTAAAGGTAAGTTGGAATCGCCTCTATTTTGTATACAAACTAGCGGGCCTAGGTGCTTGTCAGTTGATTTCAGAAAGCTGACCAAAACAAACTCAATAGTGTCGGAATAAGTGCTAACTAATAACCGCGGGAGATCGTTGACGAAAAACCCCGGCATAAATCAAAACTCATTGAATGCAATAAATTGACATAATTCTATCAACAAACCGAAGCAAAACAAGCACAATAGAAGATTGCTGCATTTTATTGTAATCATGCACGCATGCTACAGTAATATGAATGCTATTTATTTATTTTTATTGTAAATGCTAATGCCATGTAAACAAATGTTTCAGGTATCATCCAATGATGGCTTGCCTGAAAAGATATGCCTCAAATGCTGCACCACTTTGGAGAAAGCATACCTACTTAAAACAGTGGCTGAGAGGTAAGCCTTTACCTTATTTCCCTTGAATCATCTAAAAAGATAATGTCTCCAAACATTGATAAACTTTTCTCACATACCACTCTAATGAAATGTTATGAGTTGCTAGCCAATTTTGTCCCAAATTACCACAATTTGCAGTTTTTTTGTTGTTTAGATACTTCAATTAATGATGTGTTTATACCTGCACTTTAGGCACAGTCCAACTGTAACGCAGCACAATTCGCCCCCTTAGATGACCCTCGGATCTTGTATTGTCCTATTGCAAGGCCATAGCTTGTATTGTCCCATTGCAAGGCCTTCTCCTTTTTAGGTTTCCATACCTCAAAAGGAAAAAAAACGGTACCCTTATAGGATCAAAAGTGATCCTATAAGGGTACCGTTTTTTCCTTTTGTGTCTGCCTGTCAGCCGATGTGCTCTGAATCTACTGGACTGATTGAGTTGAAATCCAGTACACATATGAATTTCTGTGACCCAAACACAATTGTGTAATGAAAATAAATAAATTTTGAATATGGGGTTCACTTTTGTGGAAAATATCACAAACTAAAAAAAAGTTGTTAAAAATAACTGGCTTTTACAATGTTTTCAAATTAGTGTTAGTAGGTATTCCCATACCTGTAGGCCTGTCAACAAGTACCAGGTACTTAATAAAATAGAAAATGGTCCAATCTACAATCTATTAAGCCTACAACATGCCTAATAAAAAGAATACAGAGAATAGCTCTATACTTATACAAATGTAAGACTGCCACTGCAAGTTTACAGACTTACATTTGCAGTTGGTATGTATGGGGGAACATGTTTTTCCATTACAATGTTAAGTTTGTTCTTGCGGTAAATTCATCAAAAGTACGGAACCCTTCATTGTCTGACAAGTACTTGGCCGGTTTTTTATTTCATGAAATGATTATTATTGAAATTATTACGCCTCATGGTGGTGTCCTATTGTAGGTCAGTCCATATTTTGTATATATAAAACCAAATTCAAATTTAACAGGTCTGAAAAGAAACTAAGAAAAATATTAGCTAGGGAAAAAGAGAATATACCTACTAAAAAGATTGCATTTGATTCTTTTACGGACATAAAAAGTGAAATTGGCCCATTGACAATCAAACCTGAACCAAAATGGGAAATGGAAATAGAGGTGCCAGAAAAGCCTGTGGAAACTATGGATGGCAAAGATATTGTGATTGCTCAAACAGTGATAAGAAAAGTAGATCCTAATGCAGAGGAGGTAAAAATTGATAACTATGATGATGATGTGCAGTTAACTTGGAGAACTACAAGGACTAATTATTCTACTAAAAGTGATCCTGATGTGAGTAGAATCTTATTTGTTGCACTCTTATCCCAATTAACTTGGGGGTTAGTGCAGTGTCTTCTTCTTCATACATTTAATGCTTGCTATATCTGAACTGGTAAGTAAGCTCACCAACTCAAAACTTTTTCAGGATGAGGCTGAATATTTAGAAGATGATGTTTTCCAAGATGATGATGATGATGACTATGTTCCTCCAGTTGAAAAACCCAAAACTAAATTTAAGAAACCCAAACTGTCAGATATCAAAGTTTTTAAAGGTAAAACTGTTGTAAGGAAAGTAAAAGTTCTGAAAAAATTTAAAGATGAATTTGACATGGGTTCTGGTAGGTCTAGAGATGAGAATAAATCACGAGCTACGACAATTACTTGCTGTAAGTACCAAGTAATCTAGTTATCCAATGGCAGTTATTGCTGATTAGGAACTAATTAATTTGTTAATCATTTTTTATACAAAATGACCTTCAAGTTTCAGATTAATCATCAGTTAAATGATGTTTTGTCATAATTGTAATTAGCATGCCAAACTAATAGTTGAATTGTAGTTTTTAATGTAGCTATCATAGTAATATAACTGGACTAAATACTATATTCACTGATGCAGCAGTTACAGTTTTTAACCTAAAGAGGCAGAAGCTGTTATTTAAATTGTTTAAAAAAATATATTATTATTACATTTAATTTATAGATCCAATTTTAAAGAATGGTTCAAGAGGTTCACCTATCCTATTAAAGAGACCAAAGGATGCAACGGTACTAAAAGTTCATACAGGATACAAAACAAAAACTGCACCATTTGTCGGAGAGAAAATTGTACGTAGAGAAAAGCCTGTGAGAATGGTACGGACTGCTGTCACCAAGCAACGTGAGAAACTGGTGTGCCCTGTATGTGGTATACTTACATTCACGTTAGGCAATCACATAGCCACACATCAAGGTACATACTAATAATATTGCATTTAAAATATTCTGTCATTTTCTACTGATTTAATATCTGATTTAAGTTAAACTTCGAAAGTACCTAATATATTTTATTATATATTGCAGAGAAAAAGAGATACACTTGTGCTCAATGCCCAAGATCATTTGCACAGAAGAGTAATTTGATGGTCCATGCTAAACAACATACAGGAATTAAAGATCATATTTGTGAAGTATGTGGAGCTGGTTTTTACAGCCAGAAATCTTTGGTTAGGTATGTATTGCATTTTAAAGTCAAAGAACCCTATTTAAGACATCAACTAACATTATTTTAATTTTCTGTTTATTATTTGTTTCAGACATAATTTAATTCATAAGGGTGAGAGACCATTTTCCTGCAATTTGTGTACTAAGAGATTTATTGCTGTAAGTATAAAACTTTTGACAATAGTAGTATCAATTGTTATTGAAGCGATTTTTTAATGGCTGTTTTTCTAAATCCCCCTTATGTGCTTAATAAAATTAAAGAAAAAATAAGTGCAATTGATGTATTTCAGCGTTGTGACTTGAATCGCCACCTCCGCATACATTCGGGTTACAAACCGTTCAAATGTAACACTTGCACAATGTCGTTCAACGCGAAACATCAGTTGCAAAACCACGAGAGAATGCACACCGGGGAGCGGCCGTACACATGTCAGGTGCGTCATAGTCTTTACATTATTGTTGTCACGTTCCAGATGGCAGGTCTGCGCCGCCATATGACGATACATACTGGTGAAAAACGGTTCAACTGTGACTTCTGCAGTAAAAAATTTACGCAAAGCCATCATCTACAGAACCATATGATTACCCACACTGGTGATAGGCCCTATAATTGCGAGGTCAGTAGGCTCCACATGATTCTTACCAATGGCCAAGTACAATATGTTGCCACATAAGTGATCCTATATACTTTTAGCACTGTTGTGTATGGCGAGTGTTGCCAGTTTATTATTCCTACTTTAACCAATCCAGACTTGCCATAAATAATACTAATTCTCTAACAAAAAATGAGTGGAAGCAAACATATAAATATAGACGTAAACCCCATATCACATAAGCTTATTCAGGCTTGCATTTTGTGCCCATCATCCAACTTGGCAGTAAAAACTTAGGTTTAACTGCAGAAATCCCTAACTGTTTATTGTTTTGTACGTTTTTTAACAAAAAAAACCTTTTCAGGTCTGCAATGTTGCATTCAGTTATAAAGTGAATTTAAATAACCACGTGTTCAAAGTGCATGGGATCAACCTGAAATTCAAATCTATTCATACCGTGACTGAGGATGTGCTTCGACGGGAAATGGGCATGTTGAATGAGACAAGAGTTGCACTATCGCATATTATGCCGCAGTTGGGAGAAGTACCGACGCCGGCTGCGCACGAAACTGTACTATCATTATCCTGATGCGAAAACAGGGAGTATTTTTCATGAAACTGTATCATAATCCTATTAGTGTACAAGCTTTTGAACTTTAATATCTTATTTTCATGTTATTTAGTGTTGAATGCGATTATGAGTTGTGTACATGCAAGATTTATGTTAGAAATTTACATGTTCCCCAGTTAAAGCATGTTATCTATAAAGAAATTTAGATAATGAATATTTTCACTTGTAAATACAAAGTTTTTGTTAATACTTAAATAAACTAGTGCAGATATTTAAGTTAGAGTGGTTTCTTTTCATACGCAACAAGGTAATCTGCATTCGTCATCCTGAGCTGCACACTGTCGAGCCATCCATGAGAAGATCGTCTAACTAAGGGACATTAATTAGTATAACTGATAACGAAGCCAGAAAGGTAATACCGTGTTAATGGCTTAGTTTTTCCGAAGGCCTACCCAAAAAAAAGTGCATTTGACATTCAACAAGTTAAAAAACATTGATAGAAATGTAAAAAATAGTATATAAGAAGGAATGCTTTTATTTCTAATATCACAATCAGTCTCGTTCAACGTAATTATCTTTATATATATAACTAGCTTTACCCGGCCCGGCTTCGCACAGGTAGCACTAAGTATCTACCTACCCCTTCCTACCTAACCTACCACCCTACCTGTCCGGGTGCATATAACAGCCCACCAAAGTATTATCGCAATTGGATAAACGGTATGGCAGCGCATACAATACAAACATTCACAAACCTATACAAAATAAAAAAAATAAATAAATTTGACACAAAAAGTACTAGGCTTGCTATTTATTTGTAAATAGCAAGCCTAGTACTTTTTGTGTCAAATTTAATTCCAAATTTCAACTAGATATTATACAAAATACAAATAGCCAAAATTCAATCCAATTAAAATTGTAAAATTATCACATTACAAATCTTCGAATTTTAATATATTATGTAAGGTCAGGTGGGGTAAGTGAAACATACTTTACTTTTAATTTTATGTAAACAGCTCTAGTACAGTAATATGACTCGAATTTGTAATAACGATTGATGCGACGTAATCTTCCTTTAATCAGCCGTCTATGATTCGAGTTCCAAGCTCTATAGTCGTGCATTCATCGATGAAATCATCAAATTTAAGCTGACTATGGTTTTGTTTCACTTCCCCCATATATGGGGTAACTGAAACTGTCGCCAGAATATCTATATTATTGAGTCTGCGGAACTATTAAAAAGATTAAAATGACATGTCAAAAAGCTTTTATCTAATATGAGTCGTATTTCGTCGGTATTAGGTTTAATTTAGGAAAAACATTAAGAAAATAGAATTTGGGGTAAGTGAAACATAGTCGCTGTGGTCAGGGGTACAAAACAAGTGCAAAAATCGAACAAGATTTTTAATTTCTCAATGGTTGATGAAAAAATAAAATTGCGAAAATATTATGAAACAAATTAATGCTTTTATTTAGGTACATAGTTTACAAATTCAAGCCTTTTTACTTAATTCAAATATAATTATGTAAGTAGTATTTGCCGTCTAAAATAAATCAACAATTAAACTCAAATGACATTAAAATTAATCAATCGTAAATATTAAAAAAAAAACTGTAGTCTATCGGCAAAAATAGATCTAACTAACGTAAAGATAAAAATATTCTTTTTCTATGTTCAGTCTCATTTTAAGTCTAATAAAAATACTCTGTTTTCTAAGTTCAGTCTCAATCTAAGTCTGAGTAAAAAACAAACCTTACATTAAAAAAAACTGAGATCATAAATTATGTCGAACTATTTTGTTTGTATCACTCATAACTTTAAAATTTAATCATACCATTGCTCTTTGGTAATTGTAGCCCTATGTTATAATAATATGCAGTCGAAACATTGTTAGTATTCTGAGCCATTTCTAAGCTCCCTAATTAAGGTTATTGAATATTATATGTTTTGAATAACATTTTAAATATAATTTGTCCTCTTCGTCCTATAATGGGCTTAGGAAGTCTTTCAACAATATCCTCTGTATGACGAATTTCAGATATGTCATCAATGGTTGGGAAAGTAAATACTGTTTGCCCTTCTATATTCGACACCGTTTTTCTCATATATTTAATTACTGGATAACCGATACCGTTCCTATGTAGTACTACGCCAACAAAGTGCTTCACCGACTTTTTAGTTGCAAATTTTACTAAAACCCATTGCCCATTATCTAGGGTTAAGTTTTCATTTTCTATATAATTTTCGTTTTCTTTATCATCTAAAAGATCCTTACAATATTCTCCGTAATCTGCATCACTTTCATCATCCAGATTGATTTCAATTTCGCTCTCACTGGATATAGATAGTTTCCGTACCTTTTTGGCGTTTCTCTTAATATTTTTTTTTGCATTTTTATTATTAGCATCATTGTTCTTGCCTTCCTTGGATATTTTTAACTGTTCATAGGTTTCTCTATTTTCTACTTTTTCCTTAGCTTTTTTTTCCTTTTTTCTTTCTTTTTGTCCTTTTTCAGCCTCAATAATTTTATCTAGGGTCATGTCTTCATTTTCTATATAATTTTGATTTTCTTTATCATCTAAAAGGTCCTTACAATATTCTGCATAATCTACATCACTTTCATCATCCAGATTGATTTCTATTTCGCTCTCACTGGATGTAGATAGTTTCCGTACCTTTTTGACATTTTTCTTTATACGTTTTTTTGCATTTTTAATATTAATAACATTGTTCTTGTCTGCCTTGGATTTCTTTAATTGTTCAATGGCTTTCCTTTTTTCTTCCTTTTCTTTTGCTTTTTGTTCCTTTATCCTTACTTTTTGCTCTTTTTCAGCCTCTATGATTTTACACCTTTTGTATACTTCGTCGTGTGTAATTAATTCTGCACCTGTAGCTATCTTCGTCATTTTTCTTTTGGTTGAAGTCCCACCTTTTACAGATTTTAGAAGAAGATCTTCAAATGAAACTTTACATGTCACTATGCGGTCATCAAGAATTTGGACTCTTGAATTACGTGTATCACTACAAGCTGTATGTAAATTTGTGGTTGGTGCAGTCTCTGGTTTGTTTATCAATGATATATCATGATACTTGGAAATTGGTACACAATTTTCTAACGAAAAATTAAGGTAATTTTTCCCCACTAATGATTCTATAGTCGTGTGTTGGTTTTCCAAGAAGTGATTATGTTCTAGGTGATCTTGTCTTTGAGACACCGATTTGATGTCATGTTCGGTAAAATTTCGATGAAAAGTCGAAGTTGACGGTTCGCTCCAATTCGTCTTGCTACCAACTGCAAATCTTTCCTGTAATACACTTCGTGTTTCAGCTACAGACTCGATATGTTCAGATGAAGTTCGATGAATAATCGACAATTCATTATTATTGTAACTTTGCTGTAATGCACCAGCATCTGTACCAGAAATCACTTTATTAATGTTAACCAATGCTATTTTTTGTAAGAGTTCGGGCTGGTTAGCAGTAAGTTGAAAAAGTTCATTTCGTTGCTGGAAAACAAGGCTTACGTCATCGTCATTATGACATAAATCAGGACATGTTTCGTGAGTTGCTGTGTATGCTCGATATATTTCCCTAGAAAGCACCGAGTCAACAACTACAACTTCAATGTCAGGATCCTTAGATCTAGTTGTTTTTGAGTGCCATTCCCGCAACAGAATCTGATTGAATTTCTCTTGTGGTACTGCATTTTTGTTAAGTGGATAAATACCTGCTTTTCTAAATCCTGCCGAGCATACACTGGGTTCTAATGCAGCCCATATTTGACCAATCATCTTAGAGAAATCCTTTTTTGGTAAGACTTTCCCTATATTTTGTCTTTGCCATTTCACCAAGACAGCGTCCCATTTATCCTTAAAGGATTTGTTAACAGATAAATCTAGCGGTTGGAGAACATCGCTAGTATGCGGTGGGATTTTAAGTATGGTTATTCCAGCTGCACGAGCTTTCTCTATTATATTTATGCCCACATGCGTACTATGACCGTCGTATATTAATAAAATCGGCCGTTTGTGGCCAACGCTTGGTAGAAACACTTTATCAAAAAAAGTTTCAAATACTTGGGATTCCATCCAACCATTAGAAGTTGCCGCATAAACGGTCCCCGGGTATGCTTCCTTAGTCGTCCACTCATCCCAGACGTTTTTGCCTTTGTATACGATGAGGGGAGGAATTTTTTCACCTTGCGCATTGCAACCTAACAGGACGGTCGTGTTGTCCTTCCCGGGTGACGAAATTGTACGTGTTGACGTGAAGCCCTTAAGACCCACCACCTTTGACTTACTAGGATCCTTACTGAAACTGGTTTCGTCCAAGTTATATATATGAGCAGGTTTATTCTGTAAATCTAATTCGTTAATAGTTTCCTCTAGTAAGTCGAAGTAAGGATATATAATATCAGGTCTACATGCATTTTTCCTAGCATATTCTACTGGCTGGGGTTTTTTGACCGATAGTCCGTGCCTTTTCTTAAACCCCAGAAACCAATCTTCGCCTGGCACTCCATTATTGAATGGGTTGGCAACACAATTTTTGTTGACATATTCACCAACTACTTCCAGGAGTTCTTTTCTTGTTAGTCCAAACCCATACTTTTCCATAATATGGATATTTTTAGCCAACGACTCTTCTACATCACGTGATAAAACCGTACTCCTGCCCAAGGTATTAGATTTAAATCCTCTGCGTTCATAAATACGGTTAACTATGGTTGATCTTGGAATAATATAATGTTTGGAAGCAGTGTAAGCAGACATAGTTCCATTTTTGACTGCTTGTATTGCATCTTGCAGTTTTTCGTTTGAGTAAGCAGCTTTATCAGTTTTTCGGATGTAATTTCGAGGCATGCTTTACATAACCTGGAAAAAAAAAACTATTTATTCAAATTAACTTATCTACTATTACTTAAAAACAGTAAAAAGGTTTTGTTTGTACAATGATGACATTATTGTCCGATAATTAATATTTTATTTTATTATATGCATTGAAAAATTTATAGCTATGATAGCTATCGACTAATTAGGTAGAGGTCCTCGAACGATTTTTTATTTGTCTTTTTGTTCGGGATTCAAACTGCCTATCCGATTTTAATGAAAACTTTATCCTTCTGCAAATTTACCATAACCGCCCGGTTACTAGAACTTTGCGCGAACGAAATGCCAAGACGTTAACCAATAAATCAAGTAGGTACCTAGTAAAACAAACATTATACAAGAAATTATTTTTCAAAAAAAATGTTTGTGTACTCTGGCACGGGGGAAGTGGGCGATATGTTTCTCTTACCCCGGCCATCACTGTTTCACTTTCCCCAATCAGTACTTTTGGAGGTTAGAATTTCGGACGCCTTATAATTCAATTGCCTTCACGTTTTAGCTAGAAATAACTATTACAACATAAAATCTATAGTTTAAATACGTTACTTACCTAATAAAATCTTCATAAACACTATTAAATTGCTTGACACCAGCGACAAGATTAAGCACGTCCAACTCGTGTTTTGAAGTTTACCAAATGTCAGATTTATTTTCTTTATAAAACCTCGTAAAATGATCGTAGCGACATCTGTGCTAGAACATTGAAACCTCTTTGCCGAACCTGTTTTATCGACCGATCACTATTACAGCTGAACTGTATAGTTTATTGTATAGGATTGGGTGTTTCACTTACCTCTTCGTTTCACTTACCCCACCTGACCTTATGTATTTTACATATAAACCGACTTTTTTTATAGATAATGATGTGTTCTGCAAAGTCGTACATTATTTTGTTCTATCATCAATAGATTTCGCAGCGCACGCGATGTAAGGAATTTTTTAGGTCATTTTTTTACACCTCGGGTACATTATTGGAGTTTTAGTAAGGATCCCTAATTTTTTGAAAATATAATATAGCCTATGTCACCCGGGGATAGTGTAGCTTCCCAACGGTGAAAGATTTTTTAAAATCGGTCTTGTAGTTTCGGAGCCTATTCAATGCAAACAAACAATTAATCAATCAAATCTTTCCTCTATATAATATTAGTACAGAAAATTATTTTGTACGTGTCTGTCACTGAACTCCTCCTAAACTGCTGGACCGATTTTGATGAATTATTTTGTTTGAGTTGATGGTTTAGATTCATTCATTTGGACCCGATATGTGGAGCTGTTCGGGCAGGATACCGTCTGTCAGGTCCGCTAGTTACCTATATATGACCAAAATACAGTCTTAGCATAAATGGTTTTATTAAAATACTGGTCAATGGGTTAATAAACAGAAGTCGACTTATTTTAAGTCGACTTTTGTTAATTAACCTATTGACCGCCACGTCAAAAAAGCAAAGACGTGCCCTCCGCGCCAAGCTACGAATTACGAGGGCGACACTGAAAGTTTTTAGAACTGGCCATTTGTAAACGATATAATAAAAAAAACAGTTCAAATTATGAAATGGAACTCTGCCAATATTATTGTGTATGTATTTTATTTGTGTGCGTTACCCCAGCAGGAAAGTGGCCCCTAGAATGATATGAGTGGTACGTATAATTAGTGCGTAATCTGCTGTAAAATTTGCGCCAAATAAAAAATTTGTGCGCTTTGTCGTTTTGTAAAAAAACGGAAAAAACGATTCCTGCTGGAGTAACGTTGTTCCAGCAAGAAAATTCTAAACGAATGATCGGAGAGAGAAATATTGAGCATGGGCAGATAGCTTATATTTGTGCAAAAATGTGCGCCTAAAATATAATTTGTTTGTCTTCAGATTTTCAAGATATTGCGTTTCCTGCTGGAGTAACGTTTTGCAGAATCGTGTATCTCTAAAACTATTGTATGTGCGCCTGTAGAATAAACATACACGAGTAGCTCTTAATTTGTGCGTATTTGTGACAGAATTAGATTTAAGAAAATATTTATAATTTTCAAGTAATTCCAAAGTAATAGCGCTTTTTTTTAAACTCGAAAAAATATCGCAGCGCCTAAATGAGAAGACGTATAAGCTCGCTGAAAACTGTATTCGGTCCTTCTTGACGCTTATAATAACCACAAAAAGTTTCAAAAGTGTACATGCATGCGTTATTGAATAATATTGCTAAAAGTCAAAACGACGGTGTCATAACTTTGACGGCAAAATACAAGAAACCGGCTCAACCCAAGATGTGTAGGTGTAAACCAAAAATTAGTGCGTTTAGTCAAAAATATATAGTAAAAATATTTAGCTTGGAATGCTTCGCATTAAGAGGACGATAAATGCCAGCGACCTTGAGCGAGTGGGAGGAGCTTGCGTCACCCCCCGCGACCCCGCAACCGTTCTCACGTAATGTAGGGTAACCATACGTTTCAGATTGTGTGGACTGTCCTGCCTGATTTTTTATCACAATCCAATTTTTTTATGTAGTGTTCACAAATAAGGTAATATTCTGATAATAAAATAGGATTGTAATATATTATATTATTTTAATAGTTTGCATTGAATAAGTTGGTTTAAACAGGGTGTAATTTTGAACACCATCAACCTCTCTCGTCATTGTACTCATCATTATAAACAACTTTTACTATATTGGACACAACATGAAATAACTTGGACTAAACATGAAATCGCGAAAAAAAAATCAGCTGTTCCCTACATTTTGACGAATTAAGCGAACATAAATGTAGGGAATAGCAGATTTTTTTTTTCGCGACTTTACGAGGCACGGATGAGTCTCGGTACGTAAAGATGCTCACCCATCCACGGAACAACCGCGGCAAGAATAGCTTAACCTAATTGATCGGCCCGTGCGGCTGTGATGCGACTAACGAGCTCTTTAGCTATGGAAACAATATAAAGTGAAATGAAAAGCCAAAAATCTAAATAAATAAATTAATTAAATTCCAAAATAAAATAATTAATTTCTTTAGTGACAGATGAGAAAATATGAGATGTGCAGGCAAGATTTAGAGAGGGAATGGGCTGTATGGATCAGGGGGCCGATTCTACTAATTTGCAAAGTTATACGCTCTGTACCGTCTCATCAATGGTTCGGTTTCGTTCGGCTCTCGTTCGTCCCCCATAAATCTATTCTACAATTTTTATGACAATAACTGTAACTGACTGTAACCAAGTCGAAACCCAACTCAATCACTACGGGAATGAATGGCAATGAGTGTTACCTATAGTTCAATTAGTAAGTTTATAATATTACTATAACAAAAATGGTTAAATAACAAATAAAGTTTATACGAATAATAAACCCATTAAAACTTATTTTCCGTTATATTTACCACGAAAAGTAAATGATTTTTTCCATATATTTTCATAATTGTAAATTAGCAGATTTTCTTAAAGGAAACAGTCTGGGCGGTTCGAATTGCCATTTTAGAACAATGTTGTTAGTAGAATCGCCCCCCAGAGTAAGTTAGTATATTTGGGGAGTCAGTTTACAAGGGATGGAAAGATTGATGAAGATGTGGAAAGGAGATTGAATGCGGGAAATAAAGTGAATGGTACTATACATGCGACTGTAACCAACTAGTCGATGCCTAAAAAGGCTCGACAGGCTGTTCATAATGGTGTGCTGGTGTCTAAGCTTATGCATGGAAGTGAATGAATTTTGGGTGTGGCAAAAGAAGCATAAAAATAGAAAGAGGGCCGATTTTTCAATCGCCAGATAACTTTTATGTGAAGAATATGTTTGACGTTTTGACAGCTTTTGTATAGAAACTATGTCAAAGCGCCATATTTATTCCTCAGATAGAAGTTAACTGATGATTGAAAAATCGGCCCTAAATGCTGTGGAAATGCCTCCTTGCGAAGCATGTGTGACGTGACTATAAATGATAGGCTGAAAAATTATGTGATAAGGCAACGGTGCGGTTTAAAAGAAGCGTGCAGCTGGCCTTCTATAGTTTTTGCCTTCCCCTTGGGAAGAAGGCGTGAATTTGTTTGTACTAATTATTTTTTTTACATTTCGTAGAAATGTAGACATTTTTCGAAATATTCCTCTTGTCGAGTGTCTTGATCTTCCTGTTTCTCTGTCTCTTCTTTGTCTGTATTTTGCCTTCAACCAAAATCATTGATTCCATTCCAGTTAATGGTCCTGGAAATATAAAAAATACCTGTGAATCTAAATTGTATATAATAAATAACGAACCATTGTCAGTTCTTTCACTATTTTCGTCATTATTTATTTCCGTCAGGTCGCAAATACCAAAATATTAAAACATAATCTTATTAATGAGCTGCACCTGTTTATTTAAACTAGACAAGTTTCTAACCTAATATAACGGGATTGTCCCCATAAAACCATAACAAATGGTATGCCTAGAATCTACAATTTATTTAATACTCACTTTGTCTCTGCATTTTCATGTTGGGAATCATTGTCAGTTCTTTCATTATTTTTATCATTATTTATTTCCGTCGGGTCGCAACAACTAAAATATTAAAACATAATCTTATTAACCGCTCAGGCCCGTGGCTCAATAACGTCATCTCTCAATCTCAAAAAAAAACATTTTTATTCGATAACTACTTTCAAATCGCGCGCCGCGAGGGCTCCTATTCGGAGCCATTGGGGCTTTATCGGTTAATGAGCTGCACCTGTTTATTTAAACTAGACAAGTTTCTAACCTACTGTAACGGGATTGTCCCCATAAAACCATAATAAATGGTATGCCTAGAATCTACAATTTAATACTCCGCTTTTTCATGTTGGGAATCATTGTCAGTTCTTTCATTATTTTTATCAAAATTTACTTCCGTCGGGTCGCAACAACTAAAATAGTAAAACATAATCTTATTAATGTACTACACCTGTTTTTTTTTAAGCTAGGTAAGTTTCAAACCTGCTGTAACGGGATGGTCCTCAAAAAACCATAATAAATGGTAGTCTACAATTTATTAGGTAGGTACTTACTTGCTCTCCGCATTTTCGTTTCGGGAATCTGTATTATTTTTTTATCCTACAAAAAAAAAAAAATTAGATACGGATCTAAAGTTATGTTTGAACTTACTCGTAAATAATGGATATACTCGCGCACAAATTATTATCAAAATAACATTTAGCTAACCTCATTATATTATAATAATATATGAGAAACTTACCTCAGTATCCTGTTTCTTTCATGTATACGTCATTTCTCTTTCAGAACTTTAGTTGTTCTACTCATATTGTTGAAAAAATACGTAAGTACAGCGGTCGTGCAAAGTGTCAGCGTCTACCCGTGACAGTGGTCAGCGGTACACTGCCGCCCGTCGCCCGCGCAGAGCGCCGCATGCCGTTCCGTTCGATTTTATAGGGAATATTTATTTTTAGTAATAAAAGTGTGAATATTTGAAAAAATTCACAGATAGAATTATAGATAACAAAATTGTCTATTCATAAAAAAAAAAACCATGAAAATATCTTTAGTAGTTTGGAAGTAATTTCGATTTTTATATTTGGGTAGACCTTACTTCCTGAATTTATTTCATAAAGTATTTTACTACAATACTAAAATATTCACAGATACAATTGATGTGTATGCGGTCTAGTTTAACATACATTTTTTGCGTAACTTACTTGCATTAATTGAAGGCGTAATAACAGATTTAAAAGTCACTAAAATCATATATCTGCACCTTAAGTAGATATAAACAAAAAACAAAACATGTAAACAACGACTGGTTATCCGACCAAATTCGAATGACTATGAAAAAGCGACGGATTCATACATATCGATGACCTTTTTCATCGGACGTATAAACCTAAGCTGTTGTCCGTACAGTCGCGTGCAAACGTTTGTTGGCAATTATACGCGACGTTAGCGGATGGCGCGGGGCCAGAGACTAGCAGCGGTAGCGAGGCGAAACAAGGCAAAATTATGGAAAACTTAATGTTAATTTATCTAACATACCTACGGCTTAAATCTATGTACTTATGTAGATACTTTGCCTTTTTTGCTGTTGTGTTAATTGCCTTTTTATTTGTAAAAAGTAGCTGTAGGCTTTTTTGCAGTAATCATCAACAATATTTTTTTTAAACCGGCCAAGGGGTGTCGGACCACACACAATGAAGGGTTCCGTAGTTGGAATTACTTGGGACGAATTTACTCCAAAAACAAACTTAACGTTGTAGTTGAAAAACCTTTTCTCCCATACATCGATGTATGCCACGGTCAATTGACCGTGGCATACATCGATCCAACGCAAAATTCCAACTCCAACTGCAAAATTAAGTTGGTCAACTATAACTCGTTAACTTGTAAAGCCTACATAGCCGTGATAGTTTTCCTTTTAATATTGTTATATTTACTACTTTCACATCTCACATCATAAACAACCATTTAGCTGGCAGGGGGACACACTCGACTCTAACAAAAATTTGCTTTAATGCTTAATATTACGCAAGTGGATCCTTGAATCGAAAAGTGGTGTTCACAGACCTACAATATTTTTGAACGGCCTATCCAGCGATACCCCACACCATGGGGTAGACGAGAAAAAAAATATCATCCCCACATTACGTGCAAGGGAGGTACGCTAAAAAAAAAATATTTTCAAGATTTTATTTTAGCACTCTGTCGGTGTGATTAATATGTATACCTATGCCAAATTACAGCTTTCTAGTACTAAGCGTCTCTGATCTACAGTGGGGTCAGACAGACAGACAGACGGACATGGCAAAACTATAAGGGTTCCTTGTTTACTACGGAACCCTAAAAACAACCGCCAATCAAATGTTTAGTCATTATAGTACTTTTTTTCTGCTAATATTATAAATGTAAATGTCTGGATGTATGTGCTTCGTTCACACACAACATACTGAATGTATTTTAATGAAATTTGGGTATAAGAAGATAGCTTATACCTTGGAATAGCAGTTAGGCTACTTATTATAACGTACTTAATCAAGTGCAAAGTCACTGAAACAGGTACTAAAATATAATCCGATAACAAGTTTATTTTTTTACTTCTTTTCTACTTCAGTGTACACAGGCACAACACTTGCCAACCGGATCGTGAATAAAGTTAAGAAGGTCATCGATATGTGTGAATCCGTCGCTTTTTTGTAGTCATTCTAATTTGGTCGGATAACCAGTAGTTGTTTACATTTTTTGATTTTTGTTTATATCTTCTTAATGCAAAACATTCCAAACTAAATATTTTCACTATATATTTTTGGCTAAACGCACTAATTTTTGGTTAACACCTACACATCTTGGGTAGAGCCGGTTTCTTGTATTTTGCCGTCAAAGTTATGACACCGTCGTTTTGACTTTTAGCAATATTATTCAATAACGCATGCATGTACACTTTCGACAGAGCTCCTTAAAGCGGACGAGGCTCCAGTCCTGAGAGAGCTAGCGAGTCTTCTCAACTCCGTCATCCAAGAGGGTACAACGCCGAAGGCGTGGAACAGAGGTGCGGTGGTTCTGTTCTTCAAAAAAGGCGACAAAACCTTGCTGAAGAACTATAGACCCATCTCACTTCTGAGCCACGTTTACAAGCTGTTCTCAAGGGTCGTCACGAACCGTCTCACCAGAAGACTTCACGAGTTCCAGCCACAATAACAAGCCGTTTTTCGAAAAGGCTTCAGTACCGTGGACCACATCCATACTGTTCGGCAGATTGTACAGAAGACCGAAGAGTACAACCAGCCGCTGTATATGGCATTTGTGGACTACGAGAAAGCCTTCGACTCCATCGAAATATGGGCAGTTCTGGCCTCTCTGCAACGATGTCGAATCGCCTGGCGTTATATCGAAGTGTTGAGGTGTTTGTATGACGCTGCAACGATGACTGTCCAGATCCAGGATAAAAAAAACCAGCCCTATCCAACTGCTCAGGGGGGTGAGACAAGGGTATGTGATATCCCCGAAACTTTTCAAACCAATGCCTTGCAGGACGTTTTTAAGACGCTGGACTGGACTGGACAGGGTATCAACGTAAACGGCGAGTACATCTCACATCTTCGTTTTGCCGATGACATCGTCATAATGGCAGAGACACTGGAACAGTTAGACCAGATGCTACACAGCCTAAATGGAGCCTCTCGGCGGCTTGGCCTCGGCATGAATTTGGACAAGACGAAAGTCATGTACAATTCGCACGTCTTGCCGAGACCAAACCACATCGAAGGGTCGCTTCTCGAAGTTGTGAAGGAGTACGTCTACCTAGGACAAGTTATCCAGCTCGGTAGACACAACTTTGAGAAAGAAGCCGACAGGAGGATCCGATTGGGTTGGGCAGCGTTTGGAAAACTTCGTCAAGTCTTCTCGTCGCCAATCCCGCAGTGTTTGAAGACTAAGATCTTTAACCAGTGCGTCCTGCCCGTTATGACATACGGTGCCGAAACGTGGACACTGACAGTAGGGCTGGTCCACAAATTCAAGGTCGCTCAGCGCGCCATGGAGCGGGCTATGCTCGGAGTTTCTTTGAAGGATAAGATCAGAAATGAAGTTATCCGGAAGAGAACCGGAGTTACCGACATAGCCTGCAGAGTAAGCAAGCTGAAGTGGCTGGAAGGGCTGGCGATATTTGTCGAAGGACCGATGGCCGGTGGAGCAGACGAGTCCTAGAGTGGAGACCGCGTATCGGCAAGCGTAGTGTGGGACGCTCCCCAGCTAGATGGACCGACGACCTTAAAAAGGTGGCTGTGACAGACTGGATGCGGAAGGCGGAGGACAGGGTATTGTGGCGCAGCCTGGGAGAGGCCTATGTCCAGCAGTGGACTGTTATAGGCTGAGTTGATTGATTGTACACTTTTGAAACTTTTTATGGTTATTATAAGCGTCAAGAAGGACTCAATACAGTTTTCAGCGAGCTTATAATTATGTCTTCTCATTTAGTAGCTGCGATATTTTTTCGAGTTTTAAAAAAAGCGCTATTACTTGAAAATTACAAATATTTTCTTAAATCTAATTCTGTCACAAATACGCACAAATTAAGAGCTCCTCGTGTATGTTTATTCTACAGACGCACATACAATAGTTTTAGAGATACACGATTCTGCAAAACGTTACTCCAGCAGGAAACGCAATATCTTGAAAACCTGAAGACGCACAAATTATATTTTCGGCGCACATTTTTGCACAAATATAAGCTATCTGCCCATGCTCAATATTTCTCTCTCCGATCATTCGTTTAGAATTTTCTTGCTGGAACAACGTTACTCCAGCAGGAATCGTTTTTTTTGTTTTTTTTCCAAAACGACAAAGCGCACAATTTTTTTATTTGGCGCACATTTACAGCAGATTACGCACTAATTATACGTACAACTCATATAACTCTAGGAGCCACTTTCCTGCTGGGGTAACGTACCTACACATTTTATTCATTTGTCATTTGTTCACGATTTGGCGGCAAATTGAAAATTGTCTGTGTCACGTCAGCATGAATTTAAGGCTAGAAAACTTTCACGGACCAACCGCTACATGCGTAGCTCGATCGACCCATGCGCCTGTTATTATTATTACAGACCGCCGCTGAAAACTGGCCGAAAATGAACAAACTTTAAACTTTGCATTTCGAACGAATTCATACGCGTTACAGATATTCTATTTCACGAAGTCCGTTCGGCTTTGATTGTAGTAGTGACGTATCCCGACAAGCGCGCTTGTGTGTGTAAAAGTAGGTAACGTTAGCAAAAAAATCTGATATATATTCAAGTCGAGATTTAATAATCTAAATAAAATTTTGGTTTTAAAAGTATATACATTTTGTAAATAAATTAGATTAGGTTGCAATAAATACAAAAATATTAAGAATACGTAGGCATTTAATTAAGCATTGGTGTTACAGAATGGAAACGAAACAAGTAGGACTATTCAGTATTTTCAATCACTATCAGATAAATTTTCGATTTCCGATTGCGTTTTGCTGTCGTCAGAATCATCTTGTACATTGATTATAAATTCAAAATCGAGATCAAAATATTTCAAGTAGTCTTTTTCAATTTTTTCAACATGAGCACAAGTTTTTTGCCACGTTTCACTGCTAACTTGGCCCAAACTTTCATTGATCAGTCTTTCCGTATTCGTCATGTTTTGCTCGATATTTTTAGATGCGACATAATTTTTAACGATCCCCCAAATATTTTCAATCGCATTTAATTCTGGGTGATAAGGGGGAAGGCGTAAGACATCAAAACCCTTGCTTTTTATAAAATCGTCAATCTTGTAGATTACGTGTTGGGCTTTGTACTTCTTTATTGTATCGTACAATTCCAATTTAAGAAGAGATTCATCAAATGCTTATACCCTTATCCCTGAGCCATTGCTGCATATCGGCTTTCTTTGTAGATTGCGTCGGTAGTCGTTCAGCCCGTGTGTTGTGATAAGATGCATTGTCTAAGACAATGACAGAGCGCGGAAGTAAATTGGGTAGCAACTTTTCATTTAGCCATTTTACATAGTTATCATAGCTCATATTTGAATGATAATCACCAGCTGTTGAGTTGGCCTTATAAACCAAGGAAGCATTTTCAATAAAACCATCCTTGGTTCCCGCGTGCACTAAAATAAAGCGAGTGCCTGTGCTAATTTTTTTTAAAAACGGAGTTCTTTCCTTGTTTTTGCCCAGGTATTGTTTCGCACGTGTGTCGAAAGGACGTAGCTCTCATCGGTGTAGACAATGGGCCGACTTTGAGAGCGGTACTCTGTTATTTTTTTTAAATATTTTAAACGCCACTTTTGTATATCATGACGCTCCGTCAAGACTTTACGGTTGTTCTCTGTTTTGCGCCACTTGTAACCTAATTTCAACAGTAACTTGCGAACAGTTTCTAAACAACCTTCGAATCCGATTT
This sequence comes from Atethmia centrago, assembly GCA_905333075.3. Taxonomy (NCBI): domain Eukaryota; kingdom Metazoa; phylum Arthropoda; class Insecta; order Lepidoptera; family Noctuidae; genus Atethmia; species Atethmia centrago. The sequence continues at coordinate 17,790,902 of HG995374.1, read as the reverse complement.
TTTCATTCAATGCTGTTCTTAACTTAGCTAATGTTGGAATTTCTTTATGGACAATATGGAAATCTTGTACAGTACTGCGAACCACATCGGCTGTATCTATATCCACTTTATTATCTCGCTTTCTCCTTTTCTTCATAGGTGAAGTGAATTTTGATGAAGTGGATGGCAATTCCTTCTCTTCTTTTAATATTCTTTGAACTGTTTTTTGGCTCACACCCGTAGCTTTGGCTGTACGGCGTGTAATGTCTCGTAAATGAGACAAATCACAGTTGAGTTCCATTAATGATTTTGTAAATTCATATTCTTCTCGCAGAAAATGATAAACACTAGCTATCATGTTTCGACCCTAAAACAAAATGTAATCAAAATAATTAAGTAATATAAACATTTTATAACACAAAAAACATTCATTTTATAAATAGTTCTATTGCTATATTAAGTATCTTTGTATAACATTTTAATTGAAAACGTATAAATAAATATTACCTCACTATGGACAACTCTTCTTCGTTTTGTTGCCATGCTGACCTTACTCCGTGAAACAATTTGGCGCGAACTAAAAACCACTACTGATCCGTACCGTGTCCCGATCGACACTGAGCGCTCTCGAGGTTACGCACATAAAAACAATGTGCATGTGCACGCTTGACAACATTCATAGCCAAACGGACTTCGTGACATAGAACATCTGTACAATTTTATTTGCTTTGAGAACAGAATTTCGGTAGTTTGCTGCTTGAGATTACTGACATTCTGCGAAAAAAAAATCCTCAAATAATTAAGAACGTTAAGACTTTATGGGTAAAGCTTTTTGCGATGTTTACTGTTGTAGCGGCCAGTCTTTCCATCATAAAAGAAGTAAGTTGGAGTCTTATTTTCCATGAAATGTATGGGAAAAGTTTTTTTGTGATTTCTGACTTTTTAGTACTCAAACCTCAGTTGGTCCAATAGACTTTTTTGATCCATATAAGGGCCCTCGCCCACGGCGACTTTTTGTAGCGATGCAGTCGCGCGTTTCGTAAACGCGCAACAGCATCGCTACTAACGTGTGTTAGTCGCATTTGCAACGCGCTACAGAAGCGATGACAACGCGATACTAACGCGCTACAGACGCGATGCCAACGCGCTAAAGCAACGACAAGACAACGTGACTAATGTTGCCTCAACGGAGTCCATCTTGCAACTGTAGCGATCGCAGGTATTTTTGTGCCATTACTGAATCGCGTTTGCATCGCGACAGAAGCGCGACAGTATCGCATTTGCGTCGCGCCTGAATCTGGGCCCGTGGGCGAGGGCACACAGAAAGCGACCGCTTCGCGACTGTATCGATGCGGACGCGCGACAGCATCGCTACTGCATCGCTACAAAAAGTCGCCGTGGGCGAGGGGCCTAAGAAACAGGATCGATAGACATCCAAAAAGGTTTTTTGAAAATGCCTATTTTCTTACTTTTTTTTCATAATCTGTGGATGCACAGATTATTTATTTCTCCAAAAAATTAAGGACAGTCTCCTAAGACCGTTTTCCTGTAGCAACATGTAGCACAGGATAAGGTATCTGCCCTTACTGCCCCATCTCAAAAATCCACCTGTATATACTAGTATAATAAGCCGAAGAGTTTGCTTGTTTTTGTTTGAACGCGCTAACCTCTGGAACTACCAGTCGGATTTGAAAAATTCTTGGAGCATTTGATAGCCGAACTCTTCTATGAAGGTTATAGGCTATTTAACATCACGCTACGTCCCTTAGGGGATGAGCAAAAAGAAAAAAGTCAGAAAGAACGCGAAAACCAAGTAAAAGCGTGGGCGGGCGATGCTTTTCGACGCGGTGGCTCGGGGGCCGAGGGAGTTGAATTGTTCCACTTTGCCCCACTCAGCCGCCCCGTGAAATTTTGAATAGTTAGGTACCTAGTTAAAATAATTATCATAATTTTCTATTTACGGGTACAAATCATACAAATATTTGTGATTTTGAACTTAGTATGAAAAGCATTAATGAACCAGTAAGAACAAATCGTATATCTGTGATTTTGAAGGTTTAGTTATATTTACTTAGATTTTGTTTTGTTTGTAACAAATCGTGTAGGTAATAATAGGTTGGGGAAAAAGTTTCTTCGCATTTTTTAAGAAAATTCAAAACATTTTTTAATATATCTTATTGACATTTAACTAAAGTATGTAGGTGCCATTTTGTTCGATAACTTTTTGCCATCTTGTAGGTAGGGACATGATCCCATTGCTATAGAAATTTTGGGACTTCTGATCAAAATACCGCGACAAGTGGTTTTGGCAGTCCTCTCGTGATGTTAACCTGACACTGCCTCAAGAATTCTGAAGAGACCGAAACAGGTGGAAATCTGAAGGTGCAAGGTCAGGACTATACGGCGGATGCATTAACACCTCCCAGCCAAACCCTCTTAATTTTTGCTGAGTGGCTAAAGATGTGTGAGATCTAGCGTTATCATAATGAAAAACCACACCCCTTCTGTTGATTAATTCCGGCCGCTTTCTCTCAACTTCTTGCTTTAATCTCATCAGTTGTTCGCAGTAGAGTTCAGAATCGATGGTCCTGCCTGGTGGTAACAGCTCATAATGAATAATGCCCTTCCAATCCCACCACACACTCAGCATCACCTTGTTGCGAGTTAACCCGGGTTTCGCCACAGTCTGTGAAGCCTGACCGGCCTTTGACCACGACCTTTTTCGCACGTTCTTGTCGTACGTGATCCACTTTTCATCACCAGTTATCAGCTTCTTCAAAAATGGTTCGGTTTCATTACGTCGTAATAAAGAATCACAAATGAGTACACGGTTCATTAGGTTTCTTTCAGTGAGCTCGTGAGATACCCAAATATCGAGCTTTTTTGTGTACCCAGTTTTTTTCAAATGCGCCAAAACTGTTTTGTGGTCAATTCCCAGTTCTTCAGCTACGTCGTAACTACTGATATATCTTGGTCCACTTTTTCAAAAATGGCATCCAATTTATCCGTAATAGGGCGACCAGAGCGACGTGCATCTTTGACATCAAAATTTCCGGATTGAAAACGCCTAAACCAAATTTGTGCTACTCTCACAGACACTACACTAGGTCCATAAACGTCGCAAATTTTTTTCGCGGCTTGTATTGCATTTTTCCTTTTTTATAATAAAATTTTAAAATGTATCGAATTTCTTCATTAGATTCACTCATCTTGACGGTACGAAAAACAAATGAAAATCACACATTTTCCTAATTTGAATTTAGAATTATGTTCTTTAAAATTTAAACTTTCAATGATACCAAAACCAGCCAGATACAAATAGTATATATACCCAAAGAGATTTTATTACAAGTTCATACCTACATACTATAATGCGAAAAGGCTTTTTCCCCAACCTAATATTAATCACTGATTAATTTATTAATCAGTGATTTACAACTCGATTCCTTCAAGAAACAATTAGTAAAGATATACATCTTTATTTTCCAAACAAATATAAATTACGAGCATACCTACCTACACAAATTCTAAGGTGCCAATCCTAGTGGGGCAGAATACAACAAGATTCCACTGCAAATTTTAAGGCATTCCACTTTGCCCCACCAGAGGAGTTGCTGAGTGGGGCAAGGTGGATTCATCAGGGTTAATTCAGTGACTTTTATAAAAATGTGGCTGTTATTTTAGAGACTTCCACTCGTACGAAGTCGCGGGCAGAACCTAGTGAGAATAAAAGTGTTTCTTTCTACACAGTTAAATATTGAGTGACTACATTTTGTTTTAATTTCTATCGATGTTTTCAATAGTTAATGTTCCTGTCTCATTACCACTACAACCGTGGGTGTCCACTACAAATGTGTAATATGGGTGATCTTCAAATTGGTGATCTAAATATAATCTGTCTTGGCAATCTAATAGATATTGTACACACCGGGGCACCAAAAATGGTATAGGTACTGTGTGGAGTACATAAGTACCTACATAACATTTTCGTTATGGTTTTCATAAAGATTTCATTTTTGAAAAGCGGGTGCACGGGGAATGCCAAAGTTAGTTAGTTCAAGCCAAAGTTAGTTAAAACTCATGACCTCAAAAACATGTTTTCTTATTCCTTGAAAACAATCAAGGGATATGAAAACATGTTTTTGGTATCCTGCAAATATCCTGTAAATGGAAATAGCGTTAGAGCAGCGGTTCTCAAACAGCGGTCACGGAACCCTTTTGACAAGCAAAATACTTGACGGAACCCTACAATAAAACAATAGTTTTTAAAAGTGTATTCTTTATTATATAAGCATAATAAAAGTACAATGTAACAGTTACTAATTATTACTTCCTTTACCACATGGCAAGTACAATAATTGAAGATATTAAAAATGAAAAAATCTTAACTAATAGGAGGTATGAAACTGTTTTTTATTTTTTATCAATTGGTTGATATCAGGTTTGATAGAAGACATTTGAAGTCTCATATCAGGTTCGGCGTCCAGTCTATTGCGATATTTTGTTTTCGTGGCTGCATAGGTTGAGAATCCTGTTTCGCACAAATATGTTGTTGGGAACGGGAGAAGAATATTCAGAGCCATTCTGCCAAGCATTGGATATTAATCATGGATTCTGCACCAAAAATCGTTGAGAGGCGTCGTTTTGAACAGTGACTCCATACTTGTGTCTGATGACCTTTCTAAAAGAGATTCATATATCTCGTTTGACATACTTTTGGGCTTTTGCAAGTTGGGTAAAAAAGGATTATGAATCCATGAATTCAGCTTCATTTTTGTATTCTGTTCTTCGGGAAAATACTTTTCAAAAGATGCGCGCATCGAAGTGAGATATTGGACCAATTCTTCAAACACATCATCTTGAAAAATTTCTGAGTCGTTATCGCTAACAAACTCACTGAGTGACGTATTCTCTCTTACCAACGCAAATAATCCAAAAATCTAATTTTCTTTTGAAGGCAGTTATTTCGTTATAGGCCTGGAACACTGTTGTCTGTTTACCTTGCAATGATAAATTCAATTCGTTCAGTTTTGGAAAGATATCCGCCATAAAAGACAATCGGAACAACCAAGTTTTATCATACAAACGGTCTTTCAAATTAAAGAAACTGTATCTGCTGAAAGAAACATTTGTAACTCGGCTCTAAGTTCAAATAGCCTTGTTAAAGTTTTACCCCGAGACAGCCATCGCACTTCTGTATGGAGCAGCAGTGTTTTATGTTTGCTGCCGTAATCTTCACACAATAATGAGAACAATCGGGATTGTAGTGGTCGTGATTAGATAAAATTAATTATTTTTACCGCTTCATCCATAACTAATTTTAGATTTGACGGCATTTGCTTCATCGCAAGTGCTTGTCTATGCAGAATACAATGGCTGGAACTACAATTAGGCGCTTTACTTTTTATTCGTGATACTGCTCCTGCTGTTTTACCTGTCATCGCCTTGGCCCCATCTGTACAAATGTCAATGCAATCGTTCCAACTAAGATTATTTTCTTCAAAAAATATGTTTATTTTATTAAAAATTTCTTCCCCGGTAGTGTTTGTGGGCAGCGGTGGACACATAAGCATGTCTTCTTCAAAAGAACGTTCATATGGATATCTCACGATAACCAGCAAGATAGCCACACCAGTGACATCAGTTGACTCATCCATTTGCAAGGCGAATCGTATTTTTTGTAGACGTGCAACTAGTTCTTGTTTGACGTAGCTTGCCAGATCATGGATTCGCCGTGAAACAGTATCGTTTGATAGCGGTACAGTAGAAAGATGCTTTGCAGATTTTTCATCGAGCATACATTTTGTTATGTCTAACACACATGGCTTTATTAAATTCTCAGCGATAGTGTGCGCTTCACCGTGTGCAATGCGATAGCTAACTAAATATGATGCCTCCGTGGCCTTTTCATTGATAGTTTGTGTTACATGCATCATATTTTTTTGACTTTCCAATAGCTGTTCTTTTTTACGAACAAAAAATTCTTTATTCTTGTCTTTAGACTCGGGGTGTACAGTTTCTAAATGTCTGCGCAATTTGGCAGGTGCCATGGAACTATTAGGTAGCAGTTTACTACATAACATGCAGAGAGGTGAGCCGTTGGAATCGACAAATCCGAAACTGATATATGATTCATCATACTTCCTTTTTTTCGTCTTTGAAACCGTGGAGCTTGACGTCGTGGCATCATCGTCTGGATCGGTAATTGCTGTATTCTCCGCGCGTACTGCTTTTGAAGATGTTGTTGCAACACGTTTAACACCTTTAAGCCAACGTTCCATTCTTCTTTATTAATAATGTTACACGTCAAGATGGTGGGGTCAAAATAATGCACAATCGTTACTGCGTTTATGAGACAAAGTTTAGTCCAAAGAAGAAATGTATAAAACTGATACAATCAGAATACAGCAGGCAGTAGAACTTACAAGCAGGCAGCAGGCTAGCCAGCTTGTAAGTAGGTAGGTACGAACTTATCGCTCTGAACGCTAATCGTCAACTGACTGACGAGGCGCGACTTTTTTTTTTTTTTTTGTGTATGGCATCTCGTAGTTGACCTTGAGAGGTCGTGACTACTTAACCGGACTTTCCTGTGGCTGCCCTAAGCGAACTCAAAGCCTCCAGCCAGGGGCGAATTTCTTATAGTACTAAGCGACTGCACGCTAAGGGCACCCCCTGTGGGGTACGGACCTCGGCTTAGGGCGTCGCTGGGGGGAGGACAGCAAGATGGGACAGGCTGGATCTGGTTAATATTATTATTATTAATCGAGGAATTTAAAGCTACAGGCTCAGCCGCGGCGCGGGCTGGCACTTCGTCGAGCAAGGGTCGGGGGGGACAATTACGTCGGGGTTTACGCGAGGGACCTCGGCGGCGAGGTCGGAACGTAGGTCGGTGTGATTTGTGCACTGTACTCGTTGCCCTATTGCTTTCCTGGAGGAGGGTAATGGGGTCATCGGGGTCGGAGAGGACGAGGCGCGACGCGCGATCGCCGCTTTTATACTTAGTCCTAGACTCGAACTCGAACATTCTCAAAAATACTCGAGTCGGCGCCTTTGATAAACAAAAAGCGGAAATAAAAATAGAAATACAAAAAAATGCGTTGTAAACAATCTCGACTTTATGTTTTTGAAGATAGAGCCGAAAGTCGCTTGTTCACAACTATAGCGTCTAATTCAGAGGCGGCTTTTATCAAAAGGACTGCGCGCTCACAAGTATACGCGCAGCGGGCGGAGTCAAAACGTTCGACCAGTGACCAGAGAGAGGTGTTTTGATTTTTTTTCTAAATTCTTGCAGAACCCCTACAGGGGTATCGCGGAACCTTAGGGTTCCGCGGAACACACTTAGAGTACCGCTGCGTTAGAGGAATAACAAATAAAAATCCGACATAACAAGATCCACAATTTTATATTTCAATGGTTAAAATGTGCCCATAACGGCTCGATTCACATGTTTAACTGATATGGAAAGACATATTTTCGAGTTGCTTTCCCGACTGTCGAAAGTTAGTCAATAAATGCTGGTTAGTTCGCTGTACCGTAGGAGTCTCTGGAGCAGACACATCCCACGCTGATGGAGCGATATTCACCAACCCATTTACGTTCCAGTTCAGATGTTAGTTTAAAATGAGAAAATTGGTGTGGCATCTCCTTTTTTTTAATTATTGTTAACTAAAACAAAAGCACATAATTATTAAATTAGTATATATATTCCTATATTTTAACTGAATTATAATTATAATGTAATGGCATATTACGTTGTATATATTTTCCTCGCACGTGTATGGCCAGGGGCAAGCGTGTTCGCTACAAGTGAAATTGTGTACGTAACGCGGGAACGTTTCTTCGCCCCAGTCTACAGGGTTTTTCTGAAATATTGTATCATACTCTTTAATATAAATATTTTGCAGTCAATCGCACATCAGTGGTAACAATTTGGTATTGACAGGTCTTTATATCGTTAGCAGTAAGGACGATCTTGTGAAGTGCCACTGATGTACGTACGTTGACTGCACTATTTACAGCAATATATTAAATGTTTTCTTTTTGCTTACGGTGGGGATACAAGCGCAGGGAGGATCCGGTATAGCTTGCTGAAATCATTTTAAATTATATTATATTTTATTTTTTATAATTTCTATGACAGGTTAGTTATAACACAAACATGAGCTGCCATATTCCAATCCAACACATTAGTTGTTCCCAACCAATTTTGGTAGGTTGTTTGGCGGCGACGAGTAAGCGGTTCCAATGGTTCCGTGGATGCCTTAGAATTAAGTTATAACTTGAAAATGCTTTGGTCAAGCCAAATGCTTACTGGCCGTTTTATGCAACTGTAGGGAATGTCGGTTAGGTATAAAAATACTGGAAATTCACAAATTATGGCATACTCACATTATGATGCTTCCCAACTTTACCCCTTTTACGAGTCCTTGTTTCGACAGACTTGTCTAATAAAACGACGTCGTTCCGTATCATATTTGCATAATCAACAATAAAAGCTGACAACTCTTCAGAGTTTGCAGGTTGAATGGAGTCCGTGTCGTAATTTGTCCCTATGTTTCCAGAATTGCCTAATAATTCACTGTCCCGAGCCAATCTCACGACGTAGTTTTTTCTTTTGCGAGTTCTTTGGTCTTCTAGCATGTACTCGTCAACGTTAGAATTCTGCATTGCCATCACTTTTGGGACTAATGACTGAATTAAAATGAAGAATCCAAAACATACTATCACGAAGACAAACGGCCGAGTTATCTGAAAATAAAATAACGATATTCTTGGGGTCTAGGTTTTCTTAATTCCCAGGATATAAAATATACATAAGTAATGCATGTCGTTAAATGACAACTAGACACACTAGGTTTTCACTTGGACTGTAAATTATAAAGAGAACATTCTAGAACAATAGTCATAGGTACAAAACTTCCGTGCTGGAATCAGGGCAACCAATTTCACAAGCGCTGCCGAAGACGATCCTTTCCAAATTCCTGTCCCTTATGCATCTTAATACGAAAAATTAAGACATTGGTGCCGATTCCCTTGTTCACAAACTAAACTAAATTTAAGATCAGTGCATCTTTTTCTTTCTACTTAATTAAGAAAAGGACAGAAGATACATTTTAGTTTAGTCCTGTCAAAATTATCAGCGGTTGACGTAAATTGACGTAATTTTAGTAGGCAAGTTTTATATATATAATCACGTCTAAACTTGTATGGAGTGGTGACAGGCGCTTTTTTTTTTTTTCTTTGGGAAATATTAATATTTAAATATAACTAACAAAATTCAACAAAACTGTTTTTTTTTGGGTGGGAAATCATCGAATAACTTCTCCCGCTCTGGGCGGAGCGAGAGGGTGTGTCTGACTCTTACTGACTAAAACCCACCCGTATTCCGTCCGTTGCCTGTGTTGCGGGGGCCTCGGTGACCCATTAGTACCTTCCCGCGACCCCGGCAGGTGTTCTATGCTGATGCACCTCTGCCTACCCCATCGGTGAATACAGGCGTGATGTTATTATCTACTTAGCTACTAGATTTTATTCAGGGTCAAATAAAATTAGCTAGCGAAACTCCGCAGAAGTGATGGGTATCAGTATCTAAAAACGATAAAATAAAAATGATTGATGTCTTTTTGGGGGTCAACGACCGCTGGTAGTATTGTCACTTGAAGTATGAGTTTAGAAAACCTGTGGCGAACCGACTCCCGTCGCCAGTACAACACTAGCGCTAGCTACACAGATCCTTACGCCAAACCAGTCCAGGCGTCGGCGGGTGGATCTGCGGCGCGCGAGGACAGAGGCGAAGGACCTGCTCCCAGTCACCGAGCGCCCGCGCCAGTGCACAACCAACCTTCCCAAAGCACACCCACGTCGCTTTGAGATTCGCTCGTGCCCACGCATTCCTACATTTTATACTGTTCTAATCAATACCTTTCGGCTTACTATCGTGTCTAAATTAAATCATAAATTTCTATTGTGTATCCATCATCGTTTCGAGCTTGTGTTCGCGCGTCCATCTAGATATCACAATAAACAGATTGTATGAAGCTACTGAGTTCATATTATAGATAACCCGCAGCATAAGACCCATATTGGTGACCCGCCTGTGTGTTATAAGAACACGACCTCGAGTGCCGATAGCAAGATGCCGACCGATGGGAATACGACGCCGGAGTTCGGAGTACAGCCGAAGGACGACAATTCTCGCGACGCCTCCATTTCCGGTTATGTCGACCGCGTGGCCGTACGGTTGCCGCCATTTTGGGCAGAAGACCCGGACGTGTGGTTCGCCCAGGTGGAGGCACAGTTTGTTGTTTCTGGAATTAAGGATGATGCAACAAAATTCAATCATGTTGTTGCCCAACTCGATCAGAGGTATGTGAAGGAAGTGAAAGACCTCATAAAGAACCCGCCGCGCACAGAGAAATACGCGAAATTAAAGCAAGAGTTAACGAAACGCCTCTCAATTTCTAGAGAGTACCAAATAAGCCAGCTGCTGTCCCACGAGGAGTTAGGTGACCGTAAGCCATCACAATTTTTACGTCACCTCAAAACCCTAGCCGACGGCGGAATTTCGGAAGAATTTTTGCGCAACATGTGGTCAAGCCGTCTCCCGCAGCACGTGCAAGCCATCATTATGTCTCAGGCTTCCGCTAGCCTTGATGACGTGGCAGAGCTTGCGGATAAGATTTGCGAGGTTTCCCCATCGTCAAACCAGGTAGCCAGCACCTCATTTAATGTTGACAGTTTATTGCAGCGCATGGACCAGTTGATTACGTCACGCATCCAGTCAGAGCTTTCACGACAAATTTCACAGCTCACCATGAATCGTGGCCGTAACCGTGGACGCTCACCCAGCCGTTCTTCAGGACGTTCGAGGAGCAGAGGTCAGAGCCAAAACCGGACACAAGGTATGTGCTGGTACCATAATATTTTTGGTGACAAGGCACGTAAATGTACAGCTCCGTGCAACTTCAAATCGGAAAACTCCCACGGCAGTCAGTAGGAGCGGCAGAAGACTGTCGGACTACCAGCCGCCTATTCATTACAGACAGAAAAACCAAGGTGCAATACCTAATTGATACCGGTTCCGACCTTTGTGTACTGCCACGTCGGTTTCTACGTCAAGCTAGAAAACCTACCGACTACAGTCTCACAGCAGCAAACGGCACCATCATTCACACATACGGCACTTTGAATTTACACCTGGATTTGGGTCTGCGGCGAGATTTTACTTGGAATTTTGTGGTAGCCAACGTGGACAAGCCTATCCTTGGTGCTGACTTTATCTCACATTATGGCCTTCTTGTTGATTGCAGAAACAGTCGGTTACTAGACAGCCTGACCACATTGTCTTCAGCAGCATCACTCAGAAAATGCCACGTGCCAAGCATCAAGGCGATTTCGGGTAACAGTGAGTACCATAAGCTATTAGCTCAATATCCAGCTTTAACAAAGCCAGCCGGTGTATATCGAGAGATCAAACACTCTACTGTACACTACATCCGCACCACGCCAGGCCAACCGGTTTTCTGCAGACCACGACGACTTGCTCCCGATCGTTTGAAGGTAGCCAAGGCACAGTTTGACGACATGGTTCGCGAAGGCACTGCTCGACCTTCAGACTCACCTTGGGCATCTGCACTGCACCTGGCACCCAAGAAGGATGGTTGGAGACCCTGCGGAGACTACCGGGCCCTCAATGCACGCACAATTCCAGATAGGTATCCCATCAGGCATATTGAGGACTATTCCCACAGGTTAGCAGGATGCAAGTTGTACTCCAAAATTGACCTGGTGAAAGCCTACAATCAGGTACCGATCTTCCCAGAGGACATTCCGAAAACAGCGATCACGACACCATTCGGGATGTTCGAATTTCCATCCATGTCATTTGGATTAAGGAATGCAGCACAGACTTTCCAGAGATTCCTTGATGAAGTGCTTAGGGGCCTGGATTTCTGTTATTCATACATCGATGACATTCTAATATTTTCCAGGACCGAGAGAGAGCACCTGGACCATCTCCAGCAGGTTTTTGAGCGACTACACAACCATGGGCTACTTATCAACGAGGGCAAGTGCAGTTTTGGCCAAAAAGAGATAACATTTCTTGGCTACACCATTTGTGAAGATGGCACGCGTCCCATGGAAGACAAGGTGCAGGTCATACAGGACTACCCACCTCCAGAAACCGTGAATGGCTTACGTAGATTTTTAGGAATGTTGAATTTTTACAGACGCTTCATCCCTCACGCTGCTGAAGATCAAGCTTATCTACACGACATGCTCGCTGGGCCTAAGGTGAAAGGCACGCAACCACTCACCTGGACAACAGAGACTCTTCAAGCTTTTGACACCTGTAAGGCTAGTATAGTCAAATGTACACTTCTGTCTCATCCTGTTCATAACGCACCACTTGCTCTCGTCACTGACGCCTCATCAAATACGGTAGCATCAGTTCTCCAACAGCTGGTAGATGAGGAGTGGCAGCCACTTGCTTTCTATTCCAAAAAGATGAATAAGGCCCAACAAAAGTACAGTGCGTATGACAGAGAGCTATTAGCAATTTATGAAAGCGTGAAACACTTCCGTCACATGGTCGAAGGTAGGCATTTTGTGATTTATACTGACCATAAACCAATCACATTTGCTTTTGATCAGAAAGATCGTCACTGTTCGCCGAGACAGTTCAACCACTTGGACTACATCTCGCAGTTCACGACGGACATCAGACACATCCCTGGTAAGGACAACGTCCCAGCTGACACTCTCTCGAGGATCGAAGCCATTTCTTCTCCACCTGACACAGCTACACTGGCACACATGCAGCGGGATGACGCAGAATTGCAGGAATTAATTTCTTCGGGTTCTTCTTCCCTGAAAATAGAGAAAGTCCCTGTGCCAGGTACAAGTTACACACTTTATTGTGATATCTCTCTGTCGAGGCCTCGTCCTTATGTTCCTAAAGAATTGCGTCGACAGGTCTTCAACTCTCTTCACTCCATGAGCCACCCTGGAACCAAATCCAGCATCAAACTCGTCACAGGAAGGTTCATCTGGCCCTCCATGCGCAAGGATTGTAGTGCCTGGGTCAGAGCCTGCGAAGCATGCCAGAGAAGTAAGGTACAACGTCACACCTTTTCTCCTTTGAGCAACTTCCAACTTCCAGGAGAACGATTTAGCCACGTCCATATAGACTTGATTGGCCCACTCCCTTCTTCAGACAACTACAAATACTGTCTCACGGCCATAGATCGTTATACCCGCTGGCCAGAAGTTCTTCCTATCAAGGACATCACAGCAGAGACAGTAGCAAAAGGTTTTTGTGACACCTGGATCTCACGTTTTGGTTGTCCACAGATTTTGACATCAGACAGAGGCCGCCAGTTTACCTCTCACCTTTTCAAGGCTTTGACAGATCTCTGTGGATCCCAGCTACGCCACACAACTTCCTACCATCCTGCTGCGAACGGCATGGTCGAAAGGTTACATCGCACCCTGAAGGCGGCAATCATGGCGCATAACGAGAAAAGATGGACGGACATTCTCCCCGTGGTTCTTCTCGGCATCCGAACAGCGTGGAAAGAAGATCTCAAATGCTCAGCAGCCGAGATGGTATATGGTGAGCCATTGAGGATCCCTGGTGAGTTCATTCACTCAACTAAATCTCAGACAGTTTCACAACCAGATTTCGTTTCTCAACTAAGAGCCCACATGTCTAAGCTCAGACCTCAACCTGCTTCTAGACATTCAAACAAACCTGTCTTCATTCATGAAGACCTTCAAAAATGTACCCACATTTTTCTTCGTAAAGATGCCTTGCGTGGTGCACTACAAGCACCGTATACGGGACCACACCGAGTTATTTCTAGAGCAGAAAAGACCGTCACTGTTGAATTAAATAGAGGACCAGTGACCGTCTCAATTGACAGATGTAAGCCAGCTTACATCCAAGCCAATAACGATGTTGTCATTCCCGACAACACCCTTCCTTCTCCCCGTTCTAATCAAAGTCCTTTTCCTAAAACCACTCGTTCTGGACGCATTGTCAGGTTTCCTGATTTCTATTCCGCAGGACTTTAAGTCTCCGAAGGGGGTGATGTGGCGAACCGACTCCCGTCGCCAGTACAACACTAGCGCTAGCTACACAGATCCTTACGCCAAACCAGTCCAGGCGTCGGCGGGTGGATCTGCGGCGCGCGAGGACAGAGGCGAAGGACCTGCTCCCAGTCACCGAGCGCCCGCGCCAGTGCACAACCAACCTTCCCAAAGCACACCCACGTCGCTTTGAGATTCGCTCGTGCCCACGCATTCCTACATTTTATACTGTTCTAATCAATACCTTTCGGCTTACTATCGTGTCTAAATTAAATCATAAATTTCTATTGTGTATCCATCATCGTTTCGAGCTTGTGTTCGCGCGTCCATCTAGATATCACAATAAACAGATTGTATGAAGCTACTGAGTTCATATTATAGATAACCCGCAGCATAAGACCCATAAACCTGTTTTCTTTTGTTTTATCGTGTTTAGATATCGATACCAATAACTTTTGTGGAGTTTACACAAAAGAGAAAATTATTTTTAAGCTGATATTTCAAGTGACTACACTAACTGCGGTCGATGACCCTACAAAAAATCATCGAATTAATGTATTTTTTGTTTTATGATGTTTAGATATAGTATACCTATCACGTATATAATTATTTTGATTTGTATTCTTAATTTTGTTTTGATTCTATTATTATTTTATAATTTTTGAAACTGTATAATTTTAATGACACGTTTTGAGATTGCATGCCTGAATTTGTACAACTGGACTGCGCATTCAATCGACACATCTGGAAATGTATGCTTATGTATTGTGTTGAGCAATAAACTTTGAATTTCAATTTGTATGCGGAGTTTCGCCAGCTAATTTAATTGACCCTGCATAGTGGCCTAAGTTTTTAAGAACATATAATTTAATCGAAATAAAATAATACCTACTAAAATAATACAATCTTTAAGTAAATAATAAGGCAAAATAATAAGATCTATAAGTATGTAGTACTTACCATGACTGTAGGTACAGCTTTCCCAGGTTTTCGCAAAAGAATGATGTTCTTGGGAAAATTTTCCACCCTTATATAGCAGATATTGATTGATAGGTGGATAAAAGGGGGTCCATTAGTGAGAAGAAAACGACGCGTTGTGTATAATTCATCGAAGATGGGTGCTATCAAATTACACTTGAAGTAACAAAAGCCTTTTTCTTCATAATGGGCTTGGTGACGGGTTATTGGGATCGTGACATGGACTAATGGTACCTTCACCTTAGCGATAAAATACGTCAACAGCCGAACACCGAGTGAAAATGTTGTACCTAAAACTGGATTATCTGTTGCCGCATCACGCTTAAACCTACTGTATAAAAAAAAAGAAAAGAAAAATTAAAATATAGCATACATTCCGTGGCAATCGGGGTACTTTTTACCGCGGAGAAATAAAAAGTTAGGTACCGAGACATGCCCAAGGTAAGACTTTCTTGGATATACAGGGTGTTAGGCAGACGGTTGAACAAACGAAAATGGCGATGGCGGATCCGTGGGGCCGTCTGCTACGTGTTTAGGCCCAATAACAAGACCCAGGCCACACGCATTTTATTTTGTTATTCGAAACTCGTCGATACTCAAAAATCAAACGTCAATAATTTCTTTAAAAAATAACAAAACTGGCACCATATTTTTTTTATTTTCATCTAGAATAATTCTAGAATCTTATAAAATGACACACATAAAATACAAACATAATTGATACGCTGTCTTTTGAAACAACCAATTTAATCATCACGGCGAACCGTGGCTTTTCCCGGATTACAGTTTTGTTAATAAAAATCCCCCAATTCCCTCCATACGCAGTTTTATCACTCCAAATATCCCCCCAATTCTCCCCCATAACTTAGTAAACCCCCAAATTTGGGGGGATTCCCCCAATCTGGCATCACTGATTAGAACTGCTTTATCACTCTTACTTTTTTTTTAAACGCTGTTCAAAGTCGGGCTTGCGTTATGTTTTTTTTAAATTAGTTCGTAGTTTAAGGGCTCGTATTTAACTTTCTAGTAACCATCTGCGTCAAATACGATTTTTTTATGATTCTACAATTATTCTAGACAAAAATAACAAAAAAATGTTGCCAGTTTTGTTATTTTTAAAAGAAATGATTGACGTTTGAAGTTTGAGCAACGACAAACGAATTAAAAAAAAGCATGTGGCCTAGGTCTTGTCTGGGCCTAAACACATAGTAGACGGCCCCACGGTGGGTGTTCGCCATTTTCGTATGTTCAACCATCTGCCTAACCCACTGTATAGTTTAGGCGACTCTGCATAGCAGCAGCAGGCACCGGGACAGTCCTCGCATATGATTATGACCCTCACCAACCCCCGATCGCTTCCTAACTAGTCTAGACCTTATTCCGTAAATTATTATTCGTTTATG
This sequence comes from Atethmia centrago, assembly GCA_905333075.3. Lineage (NCBI taxonomy): Eukaryota > Metazoa > Arthropoda > Insecta > Lepidoptera > Noctuidae > Atethmia > Atethmia centrago. The sequence goes on along the minus strand of HG995374.1, from coordinate 17,774,451 downwards.
TGGGTGTACATCCTAAATTATTAAGTTCCATAAAATTATTTAATTGAAATTTTAGTTTAGTTTGTGAACAAGGGAATCGGCACCAATATTTTGTAACCATAATACGTTTATTTAAGAGTGTCCGTGGAGTTTCTTGCCCGTTCTTCTCCATAGCTAGCATAGCTAGCTCCATAGCATAGTTCTTCTTCTACCTACTCCGCTTTGGAATGGGCAATTAGCTTCATATTTCTGCCTGACCGACCGACCCCTTGACAATTCAAAAGTGCCTGTAATTGGTTTATTTGAAATAAAAGCTTTGAGTTTGAGTTTGACACACCATACAACAGCATGTGCGGTAAAATAGGTACTCACACCTAAGTACCTACCTGTTTTACCGCATACTCCGTTAGTTAGATAGAGCCGTGCGTATCCTTTACGGTTTTAATTTAATTTCCAAAAAAAAACAAGAGTTTCACATTGCGAGAATAAAATAAGCTGAATGATCGAACCTCCTTGGAAGCGCTTTTGCTCAATACGTTTGACTCACTTTAATACTAAAGAGAAAATGAGACGTAAGATGTAGTTCTAATTTAGCGCTAATTTAGATGTAGTTTTAATAGCGCACGTGGCGCCGTTTCCATATTAGAATCGTCAAAGATTGTTGCGACTTTCCGACTGATTTTTATAAATAAAATAATAATGAGTTCAAGAGAGGAATCTTATATTATTAGGGAATCTACTCCACCTGATAAATTGAATTAGGCGCAAATTACAGAAAATGGTCTCTTGCCGCCAAAATCAATAATACCTACTATTAATTTCCAAGAGTAGTGAGCTATGTGTATAATTTCTTCGTTGCTATTAAAAATAGCAGTAAATAGTAGTTTGGTCAACATTTCAGAATCGGTTGAACTCATTTTTAATCAAATATTAGTCTTTAAAACCGAGATTTTGAATTTCGGTACAGCTTACAGAGTTAGTATCCCGCCAAATTATAGTCTTTTTTTTTAATGTGAACACACCGCGGGCCGTCCCGCTAAATAGGTATTTTTTTTATACAGTCACACCTACATTTTACATTTAGTGGAGCGCCTGGGGGTTTTGGCCTCGGACTTTTGCAACAGTGAATGACTTAATATGGTCGAGGTGGGATTTTGTTTTTTGTACTTTAGATTGCAAAGTTTACCGTTATACTCGTATATAGTTATATTAGTTTTATATTTAAGTATATAATTTCATTTTACACGATTTTTTTGTTGATATATTTGACTTAAATATACACAGAAAACATCTTTCAAAGATACCTGAGTGTATTACGGGTCGCAGGAACCTTAAACGTGGAGGGGAGAACGGTAGTGGCAGCTGCAATGTAAAACTAAACGGATTTTTACCCGACTGCACCAGGAGGGTAATGTTTTTCGAGAGTATGTATGTATATATGTATGTCTATTTCTTTGGCACGCTCTGTAGCCTAAACGGCTTGATGGATTTTAACATAAGAGGTGTCCTTAGATTCGTCTTAATTTTGGGAGTGACATAGGCTATAAAAGGTGTTGCTTTGGACCTGCAAAACATTTTAGGAGGTAATTATGTTAGTGATTCTCGACCGGAATCAACAATAAAATGGGCAGGTATTTTTTTTCATTTTATTCTTATTTACGGAAATCGGTAAGTGTGAACTCCCCTTTTTAAAACGCGGCCAGTCTGTACGTGTCCTTAAACTGCGCTTTCACACACACACAAACAAACGCAACCGACATTTCTTTCATAGATCCAAAGCACCAACCACCGCACGCTCCCATTACCACTAGCCACGCCCCCGCGGCCATCACAAGCACATAAATCGGGTCAATTTATTAGTGTGATTGATGATTGCCGCCCGGTGGAGCCCCACCGTAGCGGTCGCGGAGGCCACGCCCCGTACCATGCCGAAACCCGGCAAGCGCGGCTCTCTGGGCCGCGATGCCGGGTCGCCGGAGGACCGTCCGGCGTTGGACCGGGCGACGTCACTACCCAACATTGGTGACGCGTCGCCCGGGTCGTCCGGTGCACCGCCGGCCAGGCCTCCGCCAGTGAAAACCAAAACCAAGAGGCCAGAAGAGAGAAGAGGAGGGGGAACGGGTACCGCGGTAGCTGCCGGCCCACCGACGACACCGGCGCCTGCGCGCGTTGCGCCGGCGCCTTCGTCGAGCCGGCAGCACGCGGTGCCTATCCGCCCCGCAGCGTTCCGTCCGGTGCCAATTCAGGTACCGGAACCAACTACAAACCTACCGGGCCGCGCGCCGCTGGCGCGTGCCCCGGCGACGCCGGCGCACGTGCCCGCGCCCGCGCGCTCAGCTGCGCCCACTGCGCGCACTGATGCGCCGCGGCCGCGGCACGTCGCCGCACCACCGGCGCGCCCGCTCGCGCCTTCCGCGCGCCCCCGCGCGCCCCCCGCCCGCACCACCGCGCCTCCGCCGCGGTTTGCGTCGCCGCCCGCGCCCTCCGAGGCTGCGGACGCCCAGGCGCAAAATAAGAAGTCCCTAGCTGTGCCAGCTCCAAGCCTCGCCAGCTCCGGCCCCAGCCGCTTGCTGGCGGGACCGGTGATGGCTGAGCAGGAGCGGCCAGCTAGTGCCCATCTTCTCGGCCGGCACAAGTGATGCCAGGGGTGCCCGCCTCGCCGGCGCCCCCCCCGCACCTCCGCGTACGATTCGCCCGCGATGCTGTCGGCATGCTCCTCCCGAGTGGGGTCGAGCGTGTCGCTGGCGTCGGTGGGCTCGGTCGCTTCCGGTCGTGGTGACGTGTCCTCGGACACCACCCCGCGATCCGGCCAGCGGGCCTACGTGGGAGGGAGTGACGACGTCGCGCCTATGTCGCCGGCGTCACCAATACCGCCGCTGGGCTTCGACTACGAGTTTACACTCGAGCCCAGACCCCAGCGGCGGAGAAGAAGTTCCGACGAAACCGCGTCGGAGGAGGCGAAGCGGTACTGCCTTGACCCGCCGCGGCCACAGCGCGAAAGCGCGCCGCGGGGTCGGGCGGCGCCGAAGTCGCCTACTTTCTCAGACGCGGTGCGCCATTCCCCACCGAAGACACCGCAACCTAACAAGACACCCACAGGGGTAAGTACCTCACCCCCTGTTCCCCTTATGGCATCTACTGCCCCTTCCGTTGCCGCCGCCCCCGGCGCCCCCACGGCGCCGACAGCGAGCGGCAAAAAAAAGGAGAAAAAACTCAGATACCCACCGCTGGTAGTGGAAAAGCTGCCCAACTGGGCCGCCCATTTCCGGGCCATCAGCGCCAAGCTGGGCCGGCCTCCTAACGCCCGTCCCTACGGGCGTGGAGTTCGCTTCACGCCCGACACCGAGGACGAGTACAGGTTGGTCCAGCGCTACCTGACTGGCCTGGAGAAGGACAGTGGCGTCTCATGGTTCGCCTATGCGCTGCCAGCGGAAAGAAGCCTGAAGATCGCCATAAGGGGACTACCGGCTGACACGGAACCCCAGGAGATCGAGGAGGAACTCCGGGCGCTGGGATACCAGCCGGAGTATGTGCGCCACATTAAGGGCGCACAGGGAAGACCCGGCTGCATCGGGGGATGTCGTTACGCCCCCGCAAGGGGGCGCGGCAGCGGAACCGGAGCGTAGCTCCCTGGCCGCGGAGGGTGTACGGTGGCCCGTGAATACGGACCCCTCATTTTGTGCGCCTATTAGCGGCGATTTAAAACTTCGGACGCGTTTTAACGCGTCCGTGTAACTGGTTGCTATGAGTAAATCTGTAGGCTCGCCACGACGCTAGTACATTAGCGCCACTTTCTTCACGACTCCACGGCGGTCAGTCCCCGCCAGGTGAGAACCCCGGTTACCCGGGGGAGGCCCAACGAGGACGACCAGCGACAGTGGAGCCGACTCGGCGTTCCTACAGACTAGGTGTATAGTCCCCGCCCGCCCCGCTCTCAGATCTAGCCGATTACGGTCCGGACTAAGGGACGGTCGTGTATGTGTGAACGGCATTGTGTTGTGTGTAACACCGTTCAGTGTCTACATGCGTCGCAGCCCGCACCGCGCCCGCATGTGTGAGTTGACTGCTTGTCTAGTAGTGGGTGTCTGGTTTAATTACGTGACGCGCCTATATTAACTTAGCACACGCCACGCAATAGATGTGTGTCATCTGTAGAGTTCTATTGAGTCGAGTAAGCCGCGTGTAACCTGGGTGCGACTTACTCGAGGCGTCCAGTCCGGTGATGGGGTCACTCGTCCGCTACCAGGTCGCGGGGCAGGGGTCTCGCGTCAGGGGGTCGCGTATGCCAGGGCGCTATCTGCTTGACATGAGGCCAAGCAGACACGTCGGCACGCGCGTACATCCCCTTCGCGAGGCGCCGCACAAACTCATCCAGGCTCTCGATCCCGAGGTCCCGCTGGATGACATCATTCCTCACGAAGCGAGGAGCGTCAACTATGGTCCGCAGCGCAATACTCTGTTGCGCGCGGAGCAACTTCCGACTCGACTCGCTCGTGATGGCGAACCAAGCGGGAGCGGCGTACGTCAAGATTGGGCGCACGTACAGTTTGTACACGCCCAGCTTGACGCGCGCCGGGATGCGGGACGAGAGCACAGGTTTGAGCAGGTTGCGGGCGACCCGACCCTGCGCGGCGACCTTGCGGACATGTGGCCCCATAGTGAGCCGACGGTCGATGGTGACCCCCAGGTATTTGACCCGGGGCGACCAATCGATGTCGGCTCCTTGTAGATTCAAGGGTGGCGGGAGGCGCGCTGATCCTGTGACCATCGCCTGCGTCTTACCCACGTTCACCGACAGCCGCCACTTCGACAGCCACTCGGGTAGGAGCTCTAGCGCGCGCTGCATCTTGACCGCCGCGTACTTCGCATTAAGCGATGTAGTAATGTACGCGGCGTCGTCGGCATACAGCGCAAGCATCGCGTCGGAAGTGGTGGGGATGTCGTCGGTGTAACATGAGTAACACGTCGGCGACACACAGCTGCCCTGTGGCACGCCCGCCAGCACTGGGCGCGCGCTAGACAGCGCGCCGTCGACCACCACCCTAAAGGTCCTATTGGAGAGAAAACTGGAGACCACCTTAATAACGCGACGGGGCGCGTCTGATGTGGCCATCTTGTATATGAGGCCGTCGTGCCACACACGGTCGAAGGCCTTCTCCATGTCGAGGAATACTGCCACCGAGTATTCCTTCTTGTTGAGCGCGGCTGCGAGGTGGTGCAGTACCCTCGACAGCTGGAGCGTCGTGCTATGCTCCGCCCTGAACCCAAACTGCTCAGGGCGCGGGGCGACATGTGGCTGGAGATGTCGCAGCAGGAGTGCTTCAAACACCTTGGAGACAGTCGGCAACAGCGTAATGGGCCGATAGCTCTCCGGCTTCAGGATGTTTTTCCCCGCCTTGGGCAGCATGATGACGCGCCCTTCCTTCCACGAGGCCGGAAAGGCCCCCGTGCGCAGTATCGCCGTATACAGGCGCGCCAGTGCCGCTACCATTCGGAACGGCAAGTGGCGCAGCACTGCATTGGTGATACCGTCAGCACCGGGGGCCTTCCTCGGTTTCGTTCTCAGGATGGCGCGTCTGACTGCGCCCGGCGAGAAAAAGATGGGATCCTCATCGGGAGCTATCGGCGTGCCGAAGTAGTCCCCGAGGTGTCTCTCAACTGCTGCGACATGTTCGGTGTCGTCGGTCGGGTTAGGGCGGAACTGACGCTCCAGGTGTTCGGCGAAGACCTCCGCCCGGTCCTCCGCTACATACTTAAGCGCCCCGTCGCTGTTTAGCAAAGGGCGCACCGGAGCTGGGGTATTTGACAGTTGCCTACAAAGTTTGTGTATCGACGGCCAGCTATCTCTAGCGTCGATACGGTCCTCCCAGCCCGCGGAGGTGAGCGCCTGCAACTCGGCCTTCACCCTCTCCGCGAGACGGTTTAGTTCCCTCTTGATGGTAGGGCATCTAAGTTGCTGCCACTGCTTGCGAAGCTGACCCGGCTGCGTGTTTCACGCCATTCTTAAGAAGACCCCAGACGTCCGGGCTATCTATGACACCACAGTATTTATGTTTATGCGTGGTGTCAAGATAGAGGCATGGAGGGGGAAAAAAGGGCCCGCCCAGTGCCACCGGTGCCAGCGATTTAGACACAGCTCGCACCAGTGTCACCGCCCGCTCGCCTGCGTGAGATGCGGAGGCGAACACGCGGCGCGCGACTGCCCGCGCCCACCTGAGGAGCCGGCCACCTGCATAAATTGTGGTGGCCCGCACCCCGCGTGTAATATAAAGTGCCCCGTATTCCATGCCGAATTAAAAAATAGGCGGGTGGGGACCGTCGCCATTACGGCCACACGCCGGCCATTCACGGCCGCAGAACGGCCACAGAATGTGGAGCCCGAGGCCCAAGGCACGACGCTAATGGCGGCGGCCAATGGGCCCTCACAGAGGACAATTCCCCTTGCCGCCTCCTCGGGGCGGAGGAAGCACAAACGCGGGGGGAAGGGTAAGGGTAGGAAACCCAAAACCCCCGCGACGACCCAGGAAGAGGTTCCCGAGGCCGACCCTGCCACAGAGCAGGCGCGGGCTGTGACCCAAGGTGGACAAGAAGTGTCCGCAGGCGCCGGCATAGCGCAGCGGCTACCTTCACAAGCCAAGAAGTTCGCCCGACATCCGCGTGGCGACGCCACCGCTGCGACTAGCGCCACTGTACCTCAGCGGCAAGTCGCAGAACTAAAATCTAAGCGGCCAATCACAACGCCGCTGACGTACAGTGGCGCCTCTGGCGCCGGAACGTCGGCAACAACAACAAGCACAAAAAAGGATTTCACAGCCTGCGCAATCAAGCTTTTGATGGACCTGATAAAGGCCATCAGGCATGGTCAAGACGTGGAAACGATCATCCTTGACGGCCTGGCCGCGTTACTAACACTGTACCATGGCTAGGTCGTTAAGGGTGATACATTGGAATGCCCGCGGCCTCAAGGGAAAGGTCGCCCCCCTCCGCCACCTCCTGAGGGAACAAGACATAGACGTGGCGCTCATAAACGAGACGCTCCTGGGACCCGAAGATAGGGTTAGGTTCCCAGGTTACCTCGTTTATAGGAAGGATGAAAGGTCGGCCCACAACATCCGCTATCGTGGTCTGGCGGTCATTGTGAGGCGGAGAGTCGTCCATCAAGAGCTCCCGTCGTCGACACTCAACTCGTTCTACGCGCTGGGTGTACAGCTGCATATAGCCGGCGAGGACATAAACGTGTATGCCGCTTATAAGCCGCCCGTGGCTCGTATCGACCTATGGGAGCTGAGGGCGCTTATAGGCGACGGACAGCAGGCGACCATCCTCGCCGGTGACTTCAATAGTAAGCACCCAGCGTGGAACAGTCTAGGAACGAACACCGAGGGGAGACGGCTCTTCGCGGACGCGGAAGCCTTCGGCTATACGGTGTCCGGTCCGGAGATGCCGACACACTACCCGGACCTGTCCCACCATATTCCCGATGTGCTGGACATCGTAGTCCACCGAGGGCTACACTGCCAGATCACACAAGAAGTGATAGACGACGAGTTACAGTCGGACCACCAACCGGTACTCGTCGTCCTATCGGGTGTGCCGACCCGATTGAAGCCCATAGCGCCACGTCATGTCACGGATTGGACAAGGTTTGAGGAAGAGCTGGAGACCACCACGCCCACTCGGCCTATTGTTACCTCCGCGGACGTGGACCAGATGGCCTGTGACGTCACTGCTTGCATACAAAGCGCCTTGCAAGCGGCGACTACGACGCAGCCGCAGGGGAGAGTGCTATTGCCGCCCCTGCCGGCGCATCTACATGCGATGATCGCCGCGAAGAGGCGCCTTCGCAAGCAGTGGCAGCAACTTAGATGCCCTACATTGAAGAGGGAATTAAACCGTCTCGCGGAGAGGGTGAAGGCCGAGTTGCAGGCGCTCACCACCGCGGGCTGGGAGGACCGTATCGACGCCGCTAGAGATAGCTGGCCGTCGATACACAAACTCTGCAGGCAGCTGTCTAATACCCCAGCTCCGGTGCGCCCTTTGCTTAATAGCGACGGGGCGCTTAAGTATGTAGCGGAGGACCGGGCGGAGGTCTTCGCCGAACACCTGGAGCGTCAATTCCGCCCTAACCCAATCGACGACACCGAACATGTCGCAGCAGTCGAGAGACACCTCGGGGACTATTTCGGCTCGCCGATAGCTCCCGATGAGGATCCTATCTTTTTCTCGCCGGGCGCAGTCAGACGCGCCATCCTGAGAACGAAACCGAGGAAGGCCCCCAGTGCTGACGGTATCACCAACGCAGTGCTGCGCCACTTGCCGTTCCGAACGGTAGCGGCACTGGCGCGCCTGTATACGGCGATACTGCGCACGGGGGCCTTTCCGGCCTCGTGGAAGGAAGGGCGAGTCATCATGCTGCCCAAGGCGGGGAAAAACATCCTGAAGCCGGAGAGCTATCGGCCCATTACGCTGTTGCCGACTGTCTCCAAGGTGTTTGAAGCACTCCTGCTGCGACATCTCCAACCACATGTCGCCCCGCGCCCTGAGCAGTTTGGGTTCAGGGCGGAGCACAGCACGACGCTCCAGCTGTCGAGGGTACTGCACCACCTCGCAGCCGCGCTCAACAAGAAGGAATACTCGGTGGCAGTATTCCTCGACATGGAGAAGGCCTTCGACCATGTGTGGCACGACGGCCTTATATATAAGATGGCCACATCAGACGCACCCCGTCGCGTTATTAAGGTGGTCTCCAGCTTTCTCTCCAACAGGACCTTTAGGGTGGTGGTCGACGGCGCGCTGTCTAGCGCGCGCCCAGTGCTGGCGGGCGTGCCACAGGGCAGCTGTGTGTCGCCGACGTGTTACTCATGTTACACCGACGACATCCCCACCACTTCCGACGCGATGCTCGCGCTGTATGCCGACGACGCCGCGTACATTACAACATCGCTTAATGCGAAGTACGCGGCGGTCGAGATGCAGCGCGCGCTCGAGCTCCTACCCGAGTGGCTGTCGAAGTGGCGGCTGTCGGTGAACGTGGGTAAGACGCAGGCGATGGTCACAGGATCAGCGCGCTTCCCGCCACTCTTGAATCTACAAGGAGTCGACATCGATTGGTCGCCCCGGGTCAAATACCTGGGGGTCACCATCGACCGTCGGCTCACTATGGGGCCACATGTCCGCAAGGTCGCCGCGCAGGGTCGGGTCGCCCGCAACCTGCTCAAACCTGTGCTCTCGTCCCGCATCCCGGCGCGTCAGGCTGGGCGTGTACAAACTGTACGTGCGACCAATCTTGACGTACGCCGCTCCCGCTTAGTTCGCCCTCACGAGCGAGTCGAGCCGGAAGTTGCTCCGCGCGCAACAGAGCATTGCGCTGCGGACCATAGTTGACGCTCCTCTCGTGAGGAATGATGTCATCCAGCGGGACCTCGGGATCGAGAGCCTGGATGAGTTTGTGCGGCGCCTCGCGAAGGGGATGTACGCGCGTGCCGACGTGTCTGCTTGGCCCCATGTCAAGCAGATAGCGCCCTGGCATACGCGACCCCCTGACGCGAGACCCCTGCCCCGCGACCTGGTAGCGGACGAGTGACCCCATCACCGGACTGGACGCCTCGAGTAAGTCGCACCCAGGTTACACGCGGCTTACTCGACTCAATAGAACTCTACAGATGATACACATCTATTGCGTGGCGTGTGCTAAGTTAATATAGGCGCGTCACGTAATTAAACCAGACACCCACTACTAGACAAGCAGTCAACTCACACATGCGGGCGCGGTGCGGGCTGCGACGCATGTAGACACTGAACGGCGTTACACACAACACAATGCCGTTCACACATACACGACCGTCCCTTAGTCCGGACCGTAATCGGCTAGATCTGAGAGCGGGGCGGGCGGGGACTATACACCTAGTCTGTAGGAACGTCGAGTCGGCTCCACTGTCGCTGGTCGTCTTCGTTGGGCCTCCCCCGGGTAACCGGGGGTCTCACCTGGCGGGGACTGACCGCCGTGGAGTCGTGAAGAAAGCGGCGCTAATGTACTAGCGTCGTGGCGAGCCTACAGATTTACTCATAGCAATCAGTTACACGGACGCGTTAAAACGCGGCCGAAGTTTTAAATCGCCGCTACTAGGCGCACATAATGAGGGGTCCGTATTCACGGGCCACCGTATACCCTCCGCGGCCAGGGAGCGACGCTCCGGTTCCGCTGCCGCGCCCCCTTACGGGGGCGCAGCGACATCCCGATGTGTGATTGATGGCGCCGGCGCGTGCATACGCTTGCAAATTCCGCCCGTCAAGTGCGCCTTCGATTAACGGTCGCAATAGGTACCTACTACCTAGTTGTAAAAATGACAGACCAATACTCCAATGTACTTGGCGGAGATGGTACGCTTGTATACCATCAGCGGACAATGTACCTCGTGCCATCGAAATGTTCGCGGAGTTATTCCCCAATCGGCATCGTCCCTTACACAGGGTAATGCTGGCTGCTACGCAGAGACTCGATCATCGGCAGTTCGAAGTTCCCCAGCATGCTTAAGGTCGCGGCAACGAAGGCCTGCCTGTCGCCTTGCAGGAAGATATTCTGGAATTCTTCCGGCGAAAGCCACGGGCAAGCAAACGGGAGGCTGGTCGACGGTTTGGAGTGCACCACTTCACAGTGTGGCGGCTGCTGCACAAAGAAATGCAGCATCCTTTTCATTACCGCAAGGTACAGGATCTCCACCTACTTGATAACGCCGCGCGAGTTACATTTTGTCACTGGTTGCCGGAACACCAAGACACCAACATCCTGTAGACGGACGAGTGTTTATTTACTCGAGTTGGCGTCTACAATGTTCATAACAAACATAAAGTGATCAGTGCTTTCGACACAATAAAAACGAATGTGTTTGTGTGGTGCAACGTCGTGCTAGACTGTGCCTGGAGTGTGACGGTTGAAACTTTGAACAATACCTCCAGGTAACATAAGTAGGTAATTTATTTACTTGTACATAGACAATAATTTGTAAATACGATGTTAGCTAAATCAACTTAATAAGTGTAAATAAGTTGATTTAAAATTTTTAACTACGCCAAAAATACCTATCAGACAAAATAAATCACTTAAAATCCCTAACACATGGGTACCTACCTACTTAACTAGCACAAATTATCTTGAGGTATTTTTGTCGGTCCTCACCACGTTAAAAAGCAGAAAAGAAAATCTTAAATCAACAATTTAATCTACAAATAAAAACGAAAACCGTCCTTGGGGCTGAATTTACATAGAGAGCCCGCCGCGGCACTGCGCCCAGTACCTACATAACCTTATTATTATTAGGCGCGCACGCGCTCGCGATTAGTTTCACAGTTGTGCAACAGGAACTGCTTACGTGCTATGTAAGGTTTATTTATCGCCGCCTATTATTTTATTCATCAGCTGATAGGTAACTAACGACGCCAACGTGAACTTTTTTTGGCGCAGTAGTATCTACTTCCTACTATTATTATTTATCGTAATAGCCCAGTGGTTAAGGCGTTCTCCTCTCATGCATGAGGTTGCGGGTTCGCAACTGAGCAAGTACCACTGTGTTATTTTTAATTCATAATGATGTAAATACTTTCTAAAACTTAGGACATCAATAAAATCATGTGTTTCGGAAAGCACTTAAAGCCTTTGGTTCCGATAGATTTGTAGCTCTCGGACAGTCGTTAGGTACCACACGGGTCGGTACGGGTCAACGACCTTACAGCCCTGCCGTAGGGTCATTGATACGGGTAATCAAAAGCCAGAAAGTCTGACAATTAGTCTAACAAATGGGTATCGTGCTATGAAGTAACTGGTTTGTTGAGGTCTGATACGCAGTCGCCCTACGTGATTCACTGTCCCTCCATGTAATGAGCTGCATACAGTTAGACTGAAAGCCGACCCTAACATAGTTGGGAACAGGCTCTGCAGATGATGAACATTTTCGCATTGTTATGATGCTTCAAAATGAGTTATTATTTAGCGAAATTTTAAAAACAATAATGTAGAAACAACATTGTTATTTTCAAATTCGAACTACATCTCAAGGTTAAATTATTTGCTATAAGTTGCTGTAGCTGTAGCTACAACAATTTGTACAGATCGCGGCACGTTGGTTGAACCTTGCGCAGTAACAGATTTTCGAGTCTCAATCGAATTGCGGTATGCGTGCAACGCGGGGCTGCGCGTAACCATAGCAACCACCGCCATTTTAGTTCAACTTACGTGCCGCGTTTTTTTTCATAGAAATGTGGGCGGAGCCTCGTACAGCCTGTCGTCACTGGTCATCGCATTCACGCACACAGTGACATGACGCGCGATAAATCGCAATGGGTGATTCTGTTTTTTTTGAAGAGTGTTATTAAGAGAGTTATTCTGAAAATCAATAAAATTTAAAAATCTAAAATAAAAAGTATTATTAATTATTGACTTGGTATCGTATTGTTATATGATTATTTACGAGTTTCATAACAACCTCCTGAAAGGTTTTGCAGGTTCAAAACTGCATCTTGTATAATATTTATATATTGCATCTGCAAATACAAAAAAAAGCAGGTAAAAGGTTTTATTTTTTAATAAATTGCTACCTAATTGGTATCAAATAAAAAGTTAGTAATTACTAATTTTCAAATATATATAATATATTAAAAACTAAAAAGCTTGAAATAAAATAAATTATTAAAAAAACAAAAACGCATAACTGAAAAAGGAAAAACAAGCATAAAAACCCGACTGCAAAAACTCATCACTGAAAAGGGAAAAACAAGCATTATAATCGATAGAGTTTTGGTGTTGCAGTTGCAGTGTTGTTTTGGTGTTGCAAACGAATAACCTGAAATATGGTGTACTGTTGATTGTCCCCGCCTGCGATACCAAAACTCTATTGATTATAATGCTGGTTTTTCCCTTTTCAGTGATGAGTTTTTGCAGTCGGGTTTTTTGTTTTTTTTTTTTTAATTTCTGGCTAGTTTAGTCCCCAGTCCGATCATTGTATTGGCAAGCCAATCCCTTGGGAGAAGCGAGCTAAATATGTAGGTCTGTTCTTTGACCATCACCTTATCATTAGTGAGCACATAAGGCGGCTCGTTCGCCGGCTTCCTTCGCTCTCAGTTTGCTGCGTGCGGTCAATATGAAGTGGAGCCTCCACTTCATATTGACGCACCAAACTGTCACTTAAGTGCAAATTGCGCATCTACACCGCGATTATCAGTCCTATCATGACTAATGCTTGCACATGCGTTGTCTTTGCAAACGCTAAGCCACGCCATCTCCATAGGATGCAGACTATTATTTGGTATTCAAGTTGTTCATTCACACAATTTTGAATCCAAGTAAAAATAATATATACGTGTATCGTGTTTATTGCTAACTTATTAGGCCTCTACTGCCGCCCGTCTATCCGTCTGTCTCTCTGCCACGAAGAAATATCTCAGATGACTGGAAATGGTTGAGGAACTTGTGGATAGGTCTCATGGCGTAATTTAAGACAAATAATCCCGATCCCAACACCCCATAAATAGTAGTTATATAACGCGAAACTTTAACAGTGAAGCAAGTCAGAGATACTGCACAACTTTCTCAAAGAAAGTTATGTCGAGCATTAAAATAAAAATTGACCTCCCCATACATTGACCCTTAACAGCTGATCGGACAATATGGATATGTCGGACAATGTATGAAAACCATTTTGTTTTTCTTCAGAATTTATATTATGGAAAAAAAAATGCACAGCTAGGTATCTCAAAGAAACTTATGTTTCTTTGGGATAGTTGTGCTTGTGCAGTATCGTTGACTGTTAAGGGCGCGTTTGCAAATCAGACAAAATTGTGCTGTTTTTCAGTACATATTGCGACAGAATTAAACCAAATCAAATATCACTAATCACTAACACATATAAATTGGTTCTTCATCTAGAAAAAATAGTAACCATTTTGTTGAAAATTATAGATTTTTATAATGTAAAAACGATTTTCTGTTCCCATTTTTCACAAAATTAACGATACCGGGTTGAGTTTCAGTACATTTTTTGTTTTATTATCAACCTATTTTAAGGTTTCTAAAAATACTAGAAGTAGGCAGATATATTCAATTCCAAAAAAATAGTACAAAAAAATATCAAAATGTCACACATAGTCGCAGAAAAAATTAAAAACTGAACTTATTTTTTCACATATTTTGCTATTACGGATGAATCGGTTGCATTAGTAGGGGTTATTTTGTTTTTGTTCCAGTCTTGCTATTAGTGGTGGCTAATAAAGCATATAGCATAATAAAGCATCTTGCTTATCATAAATAACAAAAAGCAAATGCTATCTCACTTGTTGCTATTTGCTTTTTGCTTTACATCGCACATCGCACTCTCTGGCTCTGTCCGTCGCACATCGCAAGCGCATGTAGTAATAAGCAACCAGGCATAGCAAAGCGGCGGGTGCCGGCCGCCGGGTGGCTAGTCGTCGCATGCTAGCGTTAGCTTTCGGTCGCGTGTGTTATCGCGATCTCAGGCGGCTCACGTACGTAACGTAATATTATAAACAATAGTACTAGTATAAAACGCACACTATGTAGCCAAGCATATTATAAATTGGGGGATTACATTGCTGATAAAAATGCTTGGCTCAACGCTGGTCCTGCTCCACAAGGGCGCAAAAACTAATTGATCAGGTATTGAAAATAGTGTTGGAGCTGCTGAAGATTTTAATGAATTGATACAATGCAAAGAGAGTTTTCTTTGCATTGTATAAATTCAATCTCTTAGTATTGTATAGCTGCACATTGTTATGTGAGTACTATGTACTATAAAGCTGCCATTTACTGGATACGGCTTTCATTGACTTGAATGTGCTCTGGCGGCTGGGAGTATGTCGTGCTCACTCTAATGTCTCGCTCATGGTGGCGCGTGTGTTGCATCATTTAGCTCCCTTCAAAATGGTTGAGCTGAATGGTGCTGATCCACGCGTCATGTTCGTGAACGGGCGCCGTCAGTAGAGACTGGTCATCTCTTAGCTGACACGGCTTATTTTAATTTTAATTTTTGAATTGCTTTTTTTTTTGTTGTATTATTTTTTTTTTTATTACGGACGCTTTTGCGTCGTTCTCACATGTATAATTTCAAAATGAATGATGTAAACAATATTTTGTAACCATAATACGTTGATTTAAAAGAGTGTCCGTGGAGTTTCTTGCCCGTTCTTCTCCATAGGTACCTACTACGCTTTGGAATGGGCAACTAGCTTCATCTTTCTGACTGACTGACCGAACCCTTGACAATTCAAAAGTGCCTGTAATTGTTTTATTTGAAATAAATGCTTTGAGTTTGAGTTTGAAAATGTTGTTCTGCTTCGTGCGTTTTTAGTGTAAATAAACAGTGATAGGATACGCAATATTGATTATGTAAATAAAAACTAATTGTGTAAGTATGGACGATTGACTGAGTGAGGTATCGTGTTGTTGTTTTGTGTGTAGGTATTTAACGGACGAAAATTTTTAGAAGGAACATTGAACTTTTAAATACGCCTATAATGGTTTTAAATACTAACATACTTTATTTCTTAATAACACTTAATCAAATAGACAGTCCTAAGACTGGAAAGTAGTATGAAGTAAAGTTCATTGTTTTTTTTTTACTGCTTAAAGTAAAGCATATAAAATAGTATGCTTAAAATAAACAGCATATAGCATTAAGCAAGTGATTGCCATAAAGCAACTTTGAACATCACTACTTGCTATATTGCGCAAACGTTTCGAATGCAACCTCAGTCCTCGCTTGGCCGCCGTCGTGAGTGGACACTGTATCGCCTGTTAGCCGCGCCACGTGTTGAAAAAGATCGCTGTACATGTACAAAGTATTCGATAAACCAAATTAGATACTTGATACGTTGTTTTTATAAAAATATTCTTTTTCGCTAAAAGTAAAGAGGATTTATAAATGCCTATTCGTCTCCGACTTGATGGAGTGACCTGATGGTGTACTTCGGTGACTGCTACTGGAACTCGTCGACCAGTAGAGATCTACTGGTCGACGAGTAACGAGCTCAAACTCGGCACACCTATCTAGGTGTGCCGAGTTTGAGCTCGTTTTGATAGTTATGATGAGCCCTTACCTCCGGACTTGATGGAATGACCTGAAGGTGTACTTCGGTGACTGCTACTGGAACTCGTCGACCAGAAGAGCTAGGGGTGCCGAGTTTGGGCTCGTTTTGATAGTAACGATGAGCCCTTACCTCCAGACTTGATGGACTGACCTGAAGGTGTACTTCGGTGTCTGTTACTGGAACTCGTCGACCAGTAGATCTAGGTGTGCCGAGTTTGGGCTCGTTTTGATAGTAATGATGAGCCCTTTCCTCCGGACTTGATGGACTGACCCGAAGGTGTACTTCGGTGTCTGTTACTGGAACTCGTCGACCAGTAGAACTAGGGGTGCCGAGTTTGGGCTTGGTTTAATAGTTATGATGAGACCTTACTGACTGAAGGTGTACTTTGGTGACTGCTACTGGAACTCGTCGACGAATGGAACTAGGTGTGCCGAGTTTGGGCTCGTTTTGATAGTAATGATGAGACCTTACCTTCTGACTTGATGATGGAGTGACCTGAAGATGTACTTCGGTGTCTGCTACTGAAACTCGTCGACCAGTAGAACTAGGGGTAACGAGTTTGGGCTCGTTTTGATAGTAATTATGAGCCCTTACCTCTGGACTTGATGGACTGACCTGAAAGTGTACTTCGGTGTCTGCTACTGGAACTCGTCGACCAGTAGAACTAGAGGTGCCGAGTTTGGGCTCGTTTTGGTAGTAATTATGAGCCCTTACCTCTGGACTTGATGGACTGACCTGAAAGTGTACTTCGGTGTCTGCTACTGGAACTCGTCGACCAGTAGAACTAGAGGTGCCGAGTTTGGGCTCGTTTTGGTAGTTATGATGAGACCTTACTGACTGAAGGTGTACTTTGGTGACTGCTACTGGAACTCGTCGACGAATGGAACTAGGTGTGCTGAGTTTGGGCTCGTTTTGATTGTTATGATGAGACCTTACCTCCGGACTTGATGGACTGACCTGATGGTGTACTTCGGTGACTGCTTCTGGAACTCGTCGACTAGTAGATCTAGGTGTGCCGAGTTTGGGCTCGTTTTGATATTTATGATGATCCCTTACCTCCGGACTTGATAGAATGACCTGAAGGTGTACTTCGGTGACTGCTACTGGAACTCGTCGACCAGTAGAACTAGGGGTGCCGAGTTTGGGCTCGTTTTGATAGTACTGATGAGCCCTTACCTCCGGACTTGATGGACTGACTTGAATGTGTACTTCGGTGACTGCTACTGGAACTCGTCGACTAGTAGATCTAGGTGTGCCGAGTTTGGGCTCGTTTTGATAGTAATGATGAGCCCTTACCTTCGGACTTGATGGACTGACCTGAAGGTGTACTTCGGTATCTGCTATTGGAACTCGTCGACCAGTAGATCTAGGTGTGCCGAGTTTGGGCTCGTTTTGATAGTAATGATGAGCCCTTTCCTCCGGACTTGATGGACTGACCCGAAGGTGTACTTCGGTGTCTGTTACTGGAACTCGTCGACCAGTAGAACTAGGGGTGCCGAGTTTGGGCTCGTTTTGATAGTAATGATGAGCCCTTATCTCCGGACTTGATGGACTGACCTGAAGGTGTACTTCGGTGACTGCTACTGAAACTCGTCGACCAGTAGAACTAGGGGTAACGAGTTTGGGCTCGTTTTGATAGTAATGATGAGCCCTTACCTCTGGACTTCATGGACTGACCTGAAAGTGTACTTCGGTGTCTGCTACTGGAACTCGTCGACCAGTAGAACTAGAGGTGCCGAGTTTGGGCTCGTTTTGGTAGTTATGATGAGACCTTACTGACTGAAGGTGTACTTTGGTGACTGCTACTGGAACTCGTCGACGAATGGAACTAGGTGTGCCGAGTTTGGGCTCGTTTTGATAGTAATGATGAGACCTTACCTTCTGACTTGATGGAGTGACCTGAAGATGTACTTCGCTGTCTGCTACTGAAACTCGTCGACCAGTAGAACTAGGGGTAACGAGTTTGGGCTCGTTTTGATAGTAATTATGAGCCCTTACCTCTGGACTTGATGGACTGACCTGAAAGTGTACTTCGGTGTCTGCTACTGGAACTCGTCGACCAGTAGAACTAGAGGTGCCGAGTTTGGGCTCGTTTTGGTAGTTATGATGAGACCTTACTGACTGAAGGTGTACTTTGGTGACTGCTACTGGAACTCGTCGACGAATGGAACTAGGTGTGCTGAGTTTGGGCTCGTTTTGATTGTTATGATGAGACCTTACCTCCGGACTTGATGGACTGACCTGATGGTGTACTTCGGTGGCTGCTTCTGGAACTCGTCGACTAGTAGATCTAGGTGTGCCGAGTTTGGGCTCGTTTTGATAGTTATGATGAGCCCTTACCTCCGGACTTGATAGAATGACCTGAAGGTGTACTTCGGTGACTGCTACTGGAACTCGTCGACCAGTAGAACTAGGGGTGCCGAGTTTGGGCTCGTTTTGATAGTACTGATGAGCCCTTACCTCCGGACTTGATGGACTGACTTGAATGTGTACTTCGGTGACTGCTACTGGAACTCGTCGACTAGTAGATCTAGGTGTGCCGAGTTTGGGCTCGTTTTGATAGTAATGATGAGCCCTTACCTTCGGACTTGATGGACTGACCTGAAGGTGTACTTCGGTATCTGCTATTGGAACTCGTCGACCAGTAGATCTAGGTGTGCCGAGTTTGGGCTCGTTTTGATAGTAATGATGAGCCCTTTCCTCCGGACTTGATGGACTGACCCGAAGGTGTACTTCGGTGTCTGTTACTGGAACTCGTCGACCAGTAGAACTAGGGGTGCCGAGTTTGGGCTCGTTTTGATAGTAATGATGAGCCCTTATCTCCGGACTAGATGGACTGACCTGAAGGTGTACTTCGTTGACTGCTACTGAAACTCGTCGACCAGTAGAACTAGGGGTAACGAGTTTGGGCTCGTTTTGATAGTAATGATGAGCCCTTTCCTCTGGACTTCATGGACTGACCTGAAAGTGTACTTCGGTGTCTGCTACTGGAACTCGTCGACCAGTAGAACTAGAGGTGCCGAGTTTGGGCTCGTTTTGGTAGTTATGATGAGACCTTACTGACTGAAGGTGTACTTTGGTGACTGCTACTGGAACTCGTCGATGATTGAAACTAGGTGTACCGAGTTTGGGTTCGTTTTGATAGTAATGATGAGACCTTACCTTCTGACTTGATGGAGTGACCTGAAGATGTACTTCGATGACTGCTACTGGAACTCGTCGACCGGTAGAACTAGGGGTACCGAGTTTGGGCTCGTTTTGATAGTTATGATGAGACCTTACCTATGTACTTGATGGACTAACCTGTAGGTGTACTTTGGTGACTGCTACTGGAACTCGTCGACGAATGGAACTAGGTGTGCCGAGTTTGGGCTCGTTTTGATAGTAATGATGAGACATTACCTTCAGACTTGATGGAGTGACCTGAAGATGTACTTCGGTGACTGCTACTGGAACTCAAACTCGGCACACCTAGTTCTATTCGTCGACGAGTTCCAGTACCAATCAAGTCACCGAAGTACACCTTCAGGTCACACCATCAAGTCCGGAGGTAAGGTCTCATCATAACTATCAAAACGAGCCCAAACTCGGCACACTTAGTCCTACTTGTCGACCAGTTCCAGTACCAGTCACCGAAGTACACCTTAAGGTCACTTCATCAAGTCCGGAGGTAAGGTCTCATCATAACTAATAAAACTTGCCTAAAGCCCACAGCCTACATGGGCATTTTCGTCAAAATGTCTACCATCCCACTCATGGGATGTCCCTTACATACAAGTTGCAAATATAACTAATGTTTTTATGACATACTAGTAGAAGTGTCGAGTTATTATTAAATTGCTCCAAATGACTAAAGTTTTTTTTTTACTGAAATTGTTAAGAGAAATTTAAAACAAATTGATCAAATTAAATCCAGAAATGCGGCATCTTACGTCTCGCAATACTGTCCTTTAGATATATAATATGACCTATGTTAACTTATTTTTTGCAATTTGCTTCTTAGTACATATTGCACATATTTTAGTTTTCGTAATCTAGTTGTAGTTTTCAAGCATGTTAAACTCTAGTATATTATAATACAAGTATTTACACATTTTAATGTTTTTATCTGTCCCCTTGGTATGTGTTAACTGGACAAGTCCTTGCACCGTGACCGTAAATTGAATTATTTTTAGTATTGATTTTTTCTACCACTCGTCGACTTTTTATTTAATTAGCAACACAAAATCAATTATGGTAACACCAGCAGCCATTTTGAAGTGTCAGTTTAAATTTGTCTTCAATCTTAAGAGTTTTTTGACCGGTAACGGACTTTTATCGGAGTTTTCACCTCACATTGACCAGTAAGTATTTCACGTTTCCAGAATGATTATGTAATGTTAGTGTTATAGCAAAAATAGTTTCAAGTGGCGAAATTAACTCTGGTTTTCGGTAAATAAGTGCTATTTAGTTACCAAACAACATTTTTAGGTTATGATAACAAAACTGAGAGAAGCTGTGGTACCGTTACGTCCTGACCATTACCAAATGACTGGTAACGTATGAGCCGGACTAAAAAAGTAACGGACAGGACAGCCTAAATATGTGGGCACACTGAGAGAATCCTTACTACTATGAAACTGCATAATATATATATTGTGGGGAAAGTCTTGTAGGTAGTAGAATTTGAAACAGGTACATTTAAAAAAAATACATCCGTGACTTCATTCTCGTGGACCACAGTGAACCTAAATAACGTATTAGGTTATGTAGTGGGAAGAATAGAAAGTATCTACCTATATGACATAGGGGATTATATGTTTTAGATATCAGAATGACACTTACCGCTGCAGAATAAATGAAGCGGTACAGGGAACGTATAAAAAAAGATTCCCAAAAATATGAAGAGTATCGTAAGAAGGACTTAGAACAACTCAAACGAAGGCGCAAAAAGATTTCAGAATTAGATGGTACTGAAAAGAAAAGTCAGAAAGCAAAAAAAAAACAAACAAACAAAACAGAAACATAAGCAACGTGCTAAAAAACAAAAAGATACTGTAGCGGAAGCAAATGCAAAAAAAGATGAGACTAATGAATTGCAAAAAAAAATACAATGACAAGGCACAAACTTCAAAACTGAAATATTTAAAAACAAAGTGTACTAAACTTAGTAGTGCGCTTAAAAAAAAGGAAGAAAGGATAAAAAACCTTATAACTATATGTGAAAAACTAAAAAAAATAAACTATCGATTAAAAATAGATGCAGAAAAACAGATCTAAAACAGGGAGAGAATAATTGAAAAAATTAAAGCTCGAGAACAAGTCCTAGAAGATACTATGAAGAAAACTTATAATTTATAAAGCATGTCAAAAACGCTCTAAAAAAATAATACTAAAAAGATTGATTACTAATGCCAAAGTAAAATCGTACGTAGCTAAATTAATAGGCCTAACAGGAAAACTCAAAAAAGCTAAGCCGAAGAAAGCAAGTCTTGTATCTGAAGAATTACTTAAATTTTACGTTAGGGACGATGTGAGCCGCTGCACGGCTGGAAAAAAAGAATGTCGCACATATAACAAAAAAAGCAACAGATAAGGTATTTACTGGACACGTTACAGAACCTTTATAAGAAGTATAAAGGTTGTACGAAGGTGGGAAATATAAATTTACCACTGCATCGCTGTCAACAGGAAAAGTACCCAAAAGGCTGGCAGCATTACCACGTATGGCAATGCTGATTCTTTGGCCAAAAAATAGACCAGCCCTCTGGTTACGTGAGGAGTCGACCAACCGCTTGGCGATGTCTCTAAAAACTAAGTTAGCACTCGGACCCCATGGCCCTAGTGTTTCAACCCCAAACGGCTCGAACATATAAGTCCCAAAAAGATTTGAGTACTTGCGCCGTTTGAGGTTTTCCGAACCTGCAGCAGCCGCCCCAGCACAGCCCGCCGTGCTAGGAAGATGAGATGGCGCAAGGGTGTCGACACACCTGGCATCCCACACCAAAGGCCTACCTACCTTCCAAGGCATTATGGTCATACTGTCTGGTCTCTTCCCATCGTCGCGTACCAAACCATTAGGTTCTAAAACAGCGGGCACCCCGACGGTTCCAAGAGCGCGACGGATGATGTCCTTGATGCTGGCGTGCCGTGCTATCCGCCCTGCGCTTTTACTGCAGGATAGACCATGGTGTCCGAGGCAGTCGACAACTTCACCGCATTGGCAGCGCTGCGGAGTCACGCAAGGAGCGCCCAGACGCAGACAAGTAGCGAGCCGGAAGGTGGTGTCACCCAGCATAGTGCCTATGTTGGGTGACGGTAGCGCCTGAAGCCAGAGGCCCGACTCCCACTCACCCACAGCCAGCAGGCGGGCACGCTCAGCAGTATTGGTGGACGTATTAATAAGATTATTCCGTACCAACCTGCAGAGCAGCTCGTCCCACTGCCTCTGGGAAGATGGGTTCACGGGCCGATCTGTATCCGGGCAAGCCATTTTCTAGGCGTTCACCGCGTCGGTCAAGCACGGCACTTCAGAGTCAACCAGGGAGGGGGCTAAAATTTCCCTGGTTAGCTTTTCAGTGCTGTGGACACAGGACAGGAACACCGGTAAGCTAATATTAGTAATTTTACGGACACCGAGGCCACCAAAACGGATAGGTAGTGTGGCTTGCAACCACGCTCGGTCGTCCAAGGCCACATTTAAAATGGAAGTTAAGACGCTGACAACACCTAAACCGCGGTCACTGTCAAATTCCATAGAAAAGAAAGAGAAGCGCGATGACACAACGCTTGTAATTTATTGCAAAATATGAAGTAATTATCTATTTACTCAAAATTGAGTTGAGTAATCGAAAATAAAAAACAACCAAGTTCTGCATTCAAATAAGACGTTCTTGTTATTAATTAAATACGTAACGTATGTTGATATTTGATACAGATATTTTGGATTAGAACTCAAAGTAAGAGGTTAGTTTAACGTTAGTCTGTATCGAGATTTTGTTTTCAAAACGTGTTTTGGTAACAACCAAGTTCTGGGAAATATGTTCAAAATTGACATATATTTTTTCCGCTACCACAAACTATACAGATTTGGCAATATTTTTTCTTAAGCGAAGCCTATTTTGGTCAATTGGGTCTTGTCAGCGCCTTAATGTATTGCGAATAATTTGGTCAATTTTGTTCAAGAGGTGTGACTGCTTCCATAAAGGGGAAGAGCGTAGAAAATATATAAAATTTGGGCCAAAACAACAATCAGGGTGAATGCCGAATGTAAATTAATTTTGGAGAATCTGTCTGAAATGTCGTTATAATTATTATTATTTTAAGTTTGTTAGTTATAAAGTGTTAGTAAATAAAGTGGATTAAATTTACCACTTTTTATAAGTACAAACCATTTTATGTTTTGACAACACACTTGGGAGCCAGAAATACATGCGTATGTGTTAAGCATAGCAGAACATTGAACTGAAATTTGCTTGTTTAAAAAAACATTCTGTACTTCTAAATAGCAATATAAAAGAAATACTTGCATTACAAACATGTGACCTGAAATCTTTCGAATGCATGCATGGTAAATGCACGAAATGCAAGAACATTCCCATTATATACGACACAAATGTGCAGTTAAATCAAAACGGCACGTGGTACCAATGGGAGACAGTTATCCATAAATACTCTTAAATAGAAGGATCAGAAAGTGCAGAAAAGACAACGAAGAAAACGATAAAAGCAGAGAAAAACGGAACCATTAATCACTTACTACAAGAGTTTGAAAATGACATTAAACCTTTCAAGAAACATTATTTTAATAATATGCACCAACAGGACCAATATCAACTTATTATAAATCATCTAAACCAGGGATTCCCAAAGTGGTCGATATCGGTTTCCTAGGGGTCGACATAAACTAAAACTGATTTTGGGAGTCGACGAGGTCTAAAAATCGACTCCTGTTAAATTAACACAAGTTCTTATTTAAAACTTTCAAGATAGGTAGGTAGGTACTGTATTGTTTATGTTGTGTTACGTGTACTAAGAATAATTAATATTTTTGTAGGAAATAGCATTGTTCTAGTAATGTAAAGTCTCAAGTTAGTACAAGATGATAAACTCGGCAAGTCAGTGTGGACAAGTTTGTGCAAGATAATGAGTTCGAGCGTACATCTTTCAGGCGCGTTTTGACTTGCTCTCTATTTGACGCTTACGCGATTTAACACGATCAAGTTGCAAGTCCAAACATGTTCCTGATATTTTACTATTTAACGAGCTTGCACTTAGGTTGAAAGTTTGATATACTGCGACTGAACTCCGTTTCGGTAGCACGTACACCCGATTTTCTACGCTTAACCGCCAAGATTAACAAACCTAACCGATAAACAATTCTACACCAGAAGCAAACATTTGAAGAACACCCAACATCACAACAACATCAAGACAGCCTTCGACGCCGCCCTTGGACATCGCCCCTTCCCGCGCTTTTGAAGCGACGGTTGGTAGGAGTCCGCGCATCGAAGCGCGTCAGTTAGAAAAGGCGCGAAACCGGTTCGCGTCCGCGTAACTAACTTACTAGTGCGCGCAATTAAAACAGTGATTCGAATTCGTTTGTGGACATTGTTCAGTGACATTGCCTAGTGACATTGTTCGTGAAAAACAACAAAGAAGATAAAAATCTGACTTTGTAAGCAGTGACTTTACGCTTTAATAATAGTGATCCGTGTTTATTCTTCTGGGACTACCGTTGCTTCCGGGATTGAGTAGACACGTGAGTAAGAGATTATATACTCGACCAAGTGCCACCTGATCCATAGCCCTTAGGGTTACTTAATCCCGCTCCACTGACAGACTCTACGACCACACACTCACCTCCCTGTCGAACTGACAGGGAGGGTTGTCCAACCCTCACACCCCCAACCTGGGGACCAATTGATCAAACATTAAATATTAAAATAACCTCATCATGGCTGAAAAAGCCATGATACGACTGCTCAAGAGGCTTATCCGTTATGAACCAAACTTCCTTCAGAAGTATGCGTCTTTCATCGAGGAGTGCAACCTGCCTCCGGACCCCAACTCCCCCGATAGCCCCACCCCCAGCCCAGCTAAACGCTCCCGGTCCCCATCCCCGGCTTCACTCATCTGTGACACCGAAATGGCGACCTTAGATGACTCCGATGAAACCGACGACGAACCTACCGTCCCGGCCCGTACATCCTCAGATGCCGCGCAATCCTCCTCTTCCGATGACTACACCGTAGTCGAAGGCAAAAGGAAGCGCAACTCCGCCGCCCGTAAGGCCAAAAAGGCTGCCAAAAAGCTGGCTCTCGCCCCAGACACTCCCACTGCGGCCCCCGCGCCATGTAGCCGTCCCATCTCCCCCGCAACTGTCACCAAGCCTGCAGGCTCCAAGCCTACAGGCACCCAGCCCACCCCCCCCCCCAAAGCCCCCGAGGCCCCAAATCCCCACTACCACCCCCGATTTATATCCACGATAAGGACCTATGGACTACAGTGTCCAAGGCCTGCGCCGTCGAGCGCATAAACTACACCCACGCCCGCCCCACAGCTGTGGGAATTAAAGTCCAAGTCCAGAACTCAGCTGACTTCCGTTCGCTGACGAAACTCCTGAGAGAGCGTAAAGTGTCATTCCACACTTACGCCCTCAGCGAAGATAAACAATTTAGGTGCGTAATTAAGCGCATTCCTAAAGAAATAAAAACCGAAGATCTCCTAGAGGATATATCATTCCAAAAATATCCAGTGATCGAAGTTCACCGCATGCACCGCGGTCGTAATGGAGCACCGTACGACATGATAATTGTCGTGCTGGAAAACTCAGAGGCCGGAAAAGCCATCCTTAATATAAAATCGATTTGCAGCCTGACAGGCTTCACGGTCGAAAAGCCTTTTAAAAATCGTTTTCCTGGACAGTGTCACAACTGCCAGCTGTACGGATATGCGCAGCGTAACTGTTTCGCGCGAGCCAGGTGCGTCAAGTGCCTAGGTGATCACGCAACGGCGGACTGTGCGCGTCCTAAGGACCTGTCCTTGTGCACAGAACCTCCAAGCTGTGTGTTATGCGGCGAGATCGGACACCCTGCGAGCTATCGAGGGTGCCCCCGAGCCCCGCGCCCCAAACCACAACAGCGCCCCAGACTCCCCCAGGGCAATAAACTCCCCGATAGCCTGAGACCGCAGCGACCTTCGCCGTGGAACAAAATCAATCACGATGAAGCGTTCCCCGCCCTCAAGCCCACACAGGCAGCCCCCCCGACCATCCCTCAACTGATGGCTCACCCCGTACCACCTCCATCAGCATACCGCCATTCCTCAGCTGTTACCTTACTCCATCCAACCCCCAAAGGGATGGTTTGCGACCCAGCAACCAACCCCAATTCGCGCCCCCGCGCCCACCAAAAAACTGGCTCACCCCATTTCACCCCCAGCGGGTTCATTTGTGACTCAGCACCAAACCCCTTCCCGCGCATCCGCGCCCCCAACTAAGCAGGCCCCCAAGCCAGCTACTACAACCCCAAGAGCGCCCGTACCAACATACGCACCCGCTCCGGCGCCGTACAGCCCTAGCACATTTGATGTGCTAGCGCGTTTTTTCAACCCACACGTCATAGCCCGCAGCAACGAGCTTCACGCTAAGCTCATAGCAGCAAAAGGAAACCTACAGGCCAATATGGCCCTCATGTCGGAATACTCCGACTTGTCCGCGTTTTACATCAACTTCAATCCCTAATGAACTCACTAACTACTAGTAGCAGAGTCAAACCTCGATCCCTTAAAATAGGTTATTTTAATGCTAATAGCATCAAGGGTCAACGTGACGAAATAGCGACTTTCCTTCGCGATCATCAACTTGACCTATTCCTCATTCAAGAAACCTTTCTTAAACCCTCTCTCCGAACACCTAAAATTGCAAATTATCGCGTAATTCGCAATGATAGACCCAGTAAACACGGGGGTGGCACCCTCATTTATTATAAAAATTCCCTTCACTGCATACCCATAATTACACCCCCACTTTCGCAAATAGAGGCATCTATCTGTCGACTGGGTATGACCGGGCATCCCTCCGTCACAATAGTATCGGCATATATGTCACCGCTAAAAACAGCTGCTAGCCAAATAGATCTAGATCATGACATTAATATACTAATGAACCTAGACAGCACTGTCATTCTGGCAGGCGATTTAAATGCGAAAAGTCCCATCTGGAACTCTCGCATAACAAACCCTAGAGGTAATGAGCTTTCACGCCTATCCACTAAATATAACTTCGATATTATAGCACCAATGACGTTCACCCACTTTCCCGGTAACATCAATCAAAATCCAGACATTCTCGACATAGCGTTGCTAAATAATATCAACTTACGTTTATATTCAATAGAAACACTACACGAACTAGACTCCGACCACAGACCAGTTATCTTAGCGCTAACTTCCCGCACAGGTCCTCAAGATCCTGGTCAGCCCCCCCAAACCAAATTAGTAACTGACTGGACCAAGGTCGAACAACACCTCGAATCTATCACGTCAGTTCACCTTGATAAAATACCAGAACAAATAGATTCAGTCTCAGACGCACTGGGCGCGATCGACTCGCTCACGGGCCACGTGCAAGCGGCAGTGAACGAAAGTTCACGGCGGGAACCAGTGATGGATGACCATCGCTGGAAACTGCCAGCCGATGTGCGTGCTCTGCTGACTAGGAAGAACGCAGCCATGCGAGCATACGACTCCTTTCCGAATGACGACAACCGCAATCTTATGCGTCGCTTACAGCGCGAAGTCAAGTCACGCATCAAAATAATGCGTGACGAACGATGGGATGAGCTAATGAGCACCATTGACCCCTCCCACTTAGCATTCTGGCAACTTGCCAAAACACTCAAGTCCGATACAGTCACAGACATACCCCCTCTCCTCCGTCCTGATCAAAGCTTACCCTTTGAGGACGAAGAAAAGGCCGAATGCCTAGCCGACAGCCTAGAAGCCCAATGCTCGCCAAGTCCACTGCCATTCGACCTAAAACACTGCGACATAGTGAACGCAGAGGTCGAACGCAGGTCAGCCCTCCCCCCTATCGAGGACCCAGATAATCCCCTCCCCCCAGTTACCCCTGATGAAGTCCACTCCCTCATTAAAAACCTAAAACCCCGAAAAGCCCCGGGCGCCGACGGCATTAATAACCGAGTGGTCAAATTATTCCCAGCCCAACTAATTGTCCTTTTGACAACAATATTCAACACTTTGTTGAGCAACAATCTCTTTCCACAAGTATGAAAAGAAGCCACAGTAATAGGCTTCCACAAACCCGGCAAACCTAAAGCCGAACCGTCTAGTTACAGACCCATCAGTCTCCTCAAGACAATGGGGAAGATCTACGAACGCATAATCTTTAAAAGATTAATGGATTTTGCCGAATCCAATAAACTCATACCTGATGAACAGTTTGGATTTAGAGCCAAACACTGCTGTGTCCGCCAAGTCCATCGCATAGTCGAGCACATAAGTGCAGGTTACCAATGTGGTAACATGACCGGCGCCCTATTCTTTGACGTAGCGAAGGCATTTGACAGAGTCTGGCACAATGGCTTAATTTATAAGCTATACACGCTTAACGTGCCTGATCGTCTCGTACTCATCATACGAGATTATCTGTCAAATCGAACCTTTCGCTACCGCATAGGGGAGACCCTGTCCTCCCCTCATCCGATCCGAGCTGGTGTTCGCCAAGGCTCAGTACTCTCCCCCCCCCCTCTTTTGGCTCTACACGAGCGACATCCCCAAACACCCCAAATGTCAGCTGGCCCTATTCGCAGATGATACTGCAATTTATTACTCAAGTCGCAGCACTGAGTACATTCACCGACACCTCCAATCAGCAGCCAACGCTCTAGAGCAATGGTTCACGAAATGGCGGATCGAACTCAACCCATCAAAAAGTGCAGCTGTTCTATTTGTCAAAAAAGGCAAAAACAGCCTCGCACACACCCGCACCCGACCTATCACCATGTCCGATCAAAAGATCCAATGGGAACTGAAAACCAAATATCTAGGGGTAACACTCGATAATAAGTTAAATTTCAACGAGCACATAAGAATAGCACGCAACCGTGCGTTCTTTGCGCTCGGTCGCCTTCACTCTCTCGTTAATTCACGTAGCAAACTAGCCCTTAAGTCAAAGGTGCGAATTTACACCACGTGCATACGCCCCATCATGACCTATGCCGGCGTCGTGTTCGCACACGCCAAGCCGTCACAAATAAAGAAAATGCAAATCCTCCAAAATCGATTCATGCGAAAAGCCACGGGCAGCCCCTGGTACATACGCAATGAACAGTTACATGTCGATTTAAATCTGCCAACCATCAGGCAATTTCTTAAAAAAGCAAGTAAACGCTTCTTCGACTCTGCTACCACACACACCAACCCACTAGTGGCAGCAGCTATCAACTACACACCCTCACACATATCACGCATCCGACGCCCCAAACATTCACTAACAGATAAAGACGACGACATCACTCTCTTCCAAGAGAGTGTCAAGTTAGATCGCAAAAAACACTACACACCGACATCCTGTGCTCGACGGCGAGCACCTCCGCGAAGCAAAGTAACTAAATACTCCCCCCGTCCCTTGAACCCGCCCGCCCGCGCGGCGCAAGTAAAAAATAAACAATGTCCCTAATAATAACTCACAGATTTATCAAGTCCCCACTTGCTCAGTAGCCGGTAGCGCCCTAAGCCTAGGTTCGAGTCCCACTATGGGACGCCCTTAGCTGTGCTACCAATTTTAACCTTTGAGTAAAAGGTGAGAGGCCCTTCTGGCCCCACCGAAGCCCGTTGAAGCAGGGAAAGGTCCACGTGACCCTTGCAATAAGCCATGTTCTAAAAAAAAAAAAAAGGTTGAAAGTTCATAAGGCCCCCGGTGCCGACGGTATCACCAACACAGCGCTGCGCCACCTGCCGCACCGTATGGTTGCGGCGCTGGCGCGCCTGTACACGGCGATACTGCGCACGGGGGCCTTTCCCGCTTCGTGGAAGGAAGGGCGCGTCATAATGCTGCCCAAGGCGGGGAAGAACATCCTGAAGCCGGAGAGCTATCGGCCGATCACTCTGCTGCCGACAGTCTCCAAGGTGTTTGAAGCACTCCTGCTGCGACATCTCCAACCACACATCGCGCCGTGACCCGAACAGTTCGGGTTCCGGGCGGAGCACAGTACGACGCTCCAGCTGTCGAGGGTACTTCACCACCTCGCAGCCACAATGAACAAGAAGGAATACTCGGTGGCAGTATTCCTCGACATGGAGAAGGCCTTCGACCGTGTGTGGCATGACGGCCTGATATTCAAGCTGGCCACGTCAGATGCGCCCCGTCGCATCGTGCGGGTGGTCTCTACTTTTCTATCCCACAGGACTTTCAGGGTGGTGGTCGACGGAGCGCTATCCAGCGCCCGACCGGTGCTGGCCGGTGTGCCGCAGGGCAGCTGCGTATCGCCGGCGTGTTACTCACGTTACATCGACGACATCCCCACCACTCCAGATGCGACGCTCGCGCTGTATGCTGACGACGCCGCGTACATTACCACCTCGCTAAATGCAAAGTACGCGGCGGTCAAGATGCAGCGCGCCCTCGACATGCTCCCTGAGTGGCTGTCGAAGTGGCGGCTCTCGGTTAACGTGGGTAAGACGCAGGCGCTGGTCACCGGTTCCGCGCCCCTCCCACCACCCTTGAAACTACAGGGAGCCGACGTCGAATGGTCGCCCCGGGTCAAGTACCTGGGTGTCACTATCGACCGTCGGCTCACGATGGGGACGCACGTCCGCGAGGTCGCCGCACGAGGTAGGGTCGCCCGCAACCTCCTTAGACCGGTGCTCTCGTCCCGAATCCCGGTGCGCGTCAAAATGGGCGTGTACAAGCTGTACGTACGCCCCATTTTGACGTACGCCGCCCCTGCATGGTTCGCCCTCACGAGCGAGACGAACCGAAAGCTGCTCCGCGCGCAACAAAACCTGGCACTGCGGACCATAGTGGACGCCCCTCGTTTCGTGAGGAACGATATAATCCAAAGGGATCTCGGGATTGAGAGCCTGGACGAGTTTGTGAGGCGCCTCGCGAAGGGAATGTTCGCGCGTGCCGACGCATCTGCTTGGCCTCACGTCAAGCATATAGCGCCATTGCACGCGCGCCCCCCCGACGCGAGACCCCTACCCCGCGACCTGGTAGCGGACGACTGACGCCATCGCACCGGACTGGACGCCTCGAGTAAGCTGCATCCAGGTTACACGCGGCTTATTCGAATCAATAGCACTCTACAGATAAAATACATCTATTGCGTGGCGTGTGCTAAGTTAATATAGGCGCGTCACGTAATTAGCACAGACATTCACTACTCAACAGGCATCTAACTCACACACATACGCATAGCGCGGGCTGTGCGGCATGTGTAGACACTGGGCGGTGTTACGCAATACAATGCCGCTCACACACACACGACAGTTCCTTAGCCCGGACCGTAATCGGCTTGATCTGAAAGCGGGGCGGGCGGGAACTATACACCTATACTGTAGGAGCGTCGAGTCGGCACCTACGTCGCTGGTCGCCTTCATTGGGCCTCCCCCGGGTAACCGGGGGTCTCACCTGGCGGGGGTTGACCGCCGTGGTGTCGTGAAGAAAGCGGCGCTAACAGTATTAGCGTCGTGATGCGCCTACAGTAATCACAATAGCAATCACTCACATGGGCGCGTTATTATTAAGCGCGCCCAATCATCTAGGCGTCATAAAAGTGACCAACACCATGAGGGGCCCGTATTTACGGGCCAACGTATGGCTTCCGCGGCCGGGGGGCGATGCCCCGGATCCGCTAGCCGCGCCGCGACATCCCAATGTTTTGAAAGTTCATTTGCGTTTTGAAATTCGTTGGAGCTTGAACGATAATAACTCATATAAGTACTCATTTATTTCAAGAGATTACAAAGTTATTACATAGCTAATAAGTGAAGTAAAGTGACTGAAAAAGAATTTACAAAATGCTGAGCTCCCTACGCGAGTTAATAGCGTAACCATACAATAACTGCAGTTTATGAAAAATTAACAGGGTAAGTACCAAACAGTTATTATTCGGCACAGCGCATCAGCATTGCCATACAGTGGGGCATACATTGTGGTTTTTTATTTAGGCAGTTTCTTAACTTTTTGTTTGCAGGATTACTGAGAGTATTATGATGGCGGACACGAAAAAAAAATGCAAACAATACATAAACTGTATTGACTACTTGAAGTTCGGATTTATTGCATCTCCATTAAATCAACAATTGCCGATGTGTCTCATATGTGAAAAAGTATTCAGTAACGATGCCATGAAGCCTTCAGAAATGGATGACCACTTATCAAGAGTACATGCTGACAAAAAAAGTAAGCCCTTGTCATTTTTTCAAGCACTTAAAGAAAAACTAGACAAAAGGCCATCCATTAGATCGATGTTTGCGTCATCATCTATTAAAGACGATGATGGTTTACGAGCGTCCTATAATATATCTTTACTAATAGCGAAGTCGGGGAAATCCCACACAATTGGAGAGCAGCTTATCTTACCAGCCATTGCGGAGGTCCTTAACAATGTATTGCACAAACCCGCACATGATATTTTAAAGAGAATACCTTTGAGCAATAACACCGTTCAGAGACGCATAGACGAGATGGGACGCGATTTGGAAAACATTTTATGCAAATTCTTACAGACCAACAGATTCTCTCTCCAGTTGGACAAGTCTACATTACCCGGCAATGAAGCTCTGTTGTTAGGATATGTTCGATATATCAAATATGAAAATATGTGCCAAGAACTGCTTTTTGCTACATATTTAGAGATACCAGAGGAGAATCGATTTTTCAGGCCGTGGAACATTTTTTACTGACTAAGCTATTCCATGGAAGAACATTGTTTCTGTTGCGACTGATGGTGCACCGTCTATGGTTGGTCGTCATCGTGGTTTTATAGCTCACTTAAAGCGACAACTGCCTGATGTACTAGTCATTCACTGCGTGATTCACAGGCAGCATTTAGTAGCAAAAAAGCTGAGTCCTAGATTGCATAAGTCTTTACAATATGTAATAAATGCTATCAACAAGATTCGAAGCAATTTTTTGAACTCTCGGTTATTTGCTCAGCTACGCGAGGAAAACGACGAAGTCTTTACTCGATTACTTCTGCACACTGAAGATCGCTGGCTATCAAAAGGCACTTCCTTAGAAAGATTTTCAGCCATTTTTGAATCTGTGTTGGAGTTTTTACAAGAAAAAGATCCGTATTTTTTTTTTTTTTTTTTTTTATTTTATTCACAAGGAACAACAAACAGCTACAATATACAGTATAGAAAAATAAATACACAAAACAGTTTAACAATATTGTAGCCCACAACGCTGTTCACAGATTAACTGTGGAATATACAATTAATTAAACGCTAGGGTAAATTAATACATAATATTATTAAAAACTAAACTTACCTACTTAACTATCATGTTTATCTTTATCTTGAACTATATATTTACACCTAAATCAAGACAGCTCCTTTAGTATAAGACCTTTGAACTTACTGGGAGGACATGCAAAAATGTCAATATGTTCAAAAGTCCTATTGTAGGCATCTGTCATTCTGTGAACAGGTGAGCGCAAACCCGTATTAGAATGGCAAGTACGCACGGAAAATAGTCTGCCAGCGCGCACCTTTCGCTTGTACACTGTTCTAGGGACAACATAGCATAACATGTTGGTTAACTCAATACAGTCAAATTTATTACTAACAATGTTATAAAGATTCATGGCATCCAAGTACTTACGTCTATTTTCAAGTGTTGTGAGTTTATACTTACTAAGTAAATCCTGATATGGCAAATAATATCCGAAGCATCTAAAATGCATAGAACGTAGGAATTTTTGTTGAACACACTCAATCGCCTCAATATATTTCTTATAATATGGACTCCAGACGGACACGGCATACTCCAGTTGCGAGCGTACAAGAGACTTATAAAGGCAAACATATGAAGAAGGCTTTTTAAAATCTAATGTCGAGCGCATAACAAATCCATAAAGTTGGTACGCTTTATTAACTATTTTGCTAATATGCAAATCTAAGCAAAGCTTGGAGTCAAGGATAATGCCGAGATCACGGACAGAATCCACTTTTGTTAGGGGAACATCGCATAGTGTGTATGTGTATCTTACGATATTTTTATTTTTTGTGAAGTTTATAACATTACATTTAGGTAAACTAAGCTGCAACTTATTTTTACGACAGTAGTTCGACAGCCTATCCAAGTCTTGTTGCAAGAGAAGGCAGTCATTCGCGTCGCGTATTGTTCTATATACCTTAAGATCATCGGCATATAAGAGGAATTTGGCATTAAGAAAACACTGGCTGATGTCGTTAATATACAAAACAAATAAAAGGGGACCAAGAATAGAACCCTGTGGTACACCAGAGGTGACCTGCGCTATGCAAGATGAATGACCATTAATTACAACTCTCTGACTACGGTTAGTGATGTAGGAAGCAAACCATCTCAGCAAGTTACCACGGATTCCATTAAACGCTAATTTATTGAGTAACATTTCATGATCTACCCTGTCAAAAGCCTTGCAGAAATCTGTATAAACTGCATCCACCTGTACGCCGCGTATTTGAAAGAAAATCTGAACAATTGTAAAACTGATATTTATTACTTGACTGATATCTTTGGAATGTTCAACAAAGTTAATTTCCAGCTGCAGGGTGACGATCTTAACTTGATTAAAACAAAATCAAAAAAACAAAAAAAACACGGGAATCGGCACCAATGGTGCCGATTCCCTTGTTCACAAACTAAACTAAATTTAAGTTCATTGCATCTTTTTCTTTCTATTTCATTAAGAAAAGGACAGAAGATAAATTTTAGTTTAGTCCTGTCAAATTAATCAGCGCCTGTCACTACTCCATACAAGTTTAGACGTGATTAAAAAGTTGCCTACTAAAATTACGTCAATTTACGTCAAGCGCTGATTAATTTGACAGGACTAAACTAAAATTTATCTTCTGTCCTTTTCATAATGAAATAGAAAGAAAAAGATGCACTGAACTTAAATTTAGTTTAGTTTGTGAACAAGGGAATCGGCACCAATATCGGCCTTCGTGGGTAAACTAATCCTTTATAAACAAAATTTAGGCAGAAAAGAATATTCGCAGTTTCTGCATTTGTCAAAACTACCAGAAATGCTTCAAGATGATGACATTTTATTATATGTCTCTCATTTGGACGCATTACACAAGGATTTTACGGAGAGATTTGAGGATCTTTTAAATTTACAAATTCCTCAATGGATAATAAATCCGTACAATACCACAGCCATAGAAGAAGCCAATGTGATAATGCAAGAAGAGTTGATTACCATCAGCACAGGCGAAGAGCTTAAGCAGAAGTTCAAGCGAGGCTATCAGAAGTTCTGGTTGCAACGCAACATTGAAACACAGTATCCTACATTGTGGAACATTGCTGAAAAATACCTTATCGCTTTTCCATCATCATACCTAGTTGAAAAAATCTTCAGTGTGGTAACAAACATTTTGACGAAACAAAGACACCGCTTGAAAATCAACGAACGTGGAGATTTAAGGCTGCAACTCACCAATATTGAACCGGATGTAGCTAGATTGGTATATAGTCACCAGGTTCATCCATCACACTGAATGTTTTATTTTCCCTTTGCGAATTAATACTTTTTAAATATAATTTCCTACCTACTTAAGATTCTTTAAGTACCTAATTTGTAATAATCATTATAAATTAAACTTGATATTTACTGAATTTTATGTCTTTTTATTTTGTTAAATTTTGATGAGAAAATGAAGTCAACTTTTAACCAAGTGCAAAGTTTTCCAATTGGTACTTTAGTACCTAGGTATTTTTTATCAATAGGTAAAAACTAAAGATAGGCCCCCTTATTCATAATAGTCTGCTAACTTAAAGCATTGCTAATTCTCACTCTGTCTTATTCTATTGCCCTAAGTCAGAATGAAAAATAACACTGTAGCAGCTGTTTTAAGTTAGCGGACCTTCCTTCCGTCCTTAATCTTAAAAGTAGGTAATTTGGCCATGGGGGTCTGAGGTAAAAGTTCATTTTGGAAAAGGGGTCACTTGTCCAAAATAGTTTGGGGATCCCTTAAAATGTTTCAACTATTATTTTCCAGTAAGTAACCCTTATATACCTCACAAACATTGCAAGTATTAGGAGGGTGTTTACTGCCGTAAGTACTTTCTAACTGCAATACATAAATAGGTATTAGGAAGTAAGTGTATTGATGTTGATAAAAATTGGAGGAATCTCTCAATTCGGGTCCGGGTCATCCGTGTGTCCGGCTTATGTTGCGTGTAACTGTCATGTTGCTTAGAAATATACGGCCACCAACATTGTGAAATGGAACTAGACTCCAGTAACAATTTTTAAGGCAAGGGGTTTATAAAGAAATACTGTAAAGGACCGCGTACCGGAAGACACAAAACCGGTCTATGTCCAACAGTAGACGTCTTTCGGCTGAAATTATATGCCTGTAAAGGACGGTATCTACCTGAACTTTTGTCAAATATCACACACACACACACAGTGTTGGACAATAGCCATGAACAAAGCTCTATATTATTACAATAATACATACCTAGAAAAATAAATACTCTACGCGGACGAAGTCGCGGGAAAAAGCTAGTACTTAAATAATAAAGTTTTTCATATTATAATAAATCAATGTAGTGTTATTAGACTTCCGTTGCTGACCGTGCGGGACTTTTTATCGATTTACCTGGCAAAGCAAGATCGAGCTAATGTACTCTGTGGGTCCTACACAATGCATAGTTCAGGTGTTATTATTTATTTGGTTAGTATGAATTAACTGCTGAACATAGTTATCTCTGAAAAGTAAAAAAGTTTGTAGGCTACTTCAGCAAGCAAATGTTCACATGGCTTATAAAAAGATGGGATATGGAAAACCAAAAGACAAACTATCATTTTTCAATCAACTTTTATTTATAAACTATAAACTTTTTTTTACAAAATTATTTTCCATTAATTTGAGAAATGAAATAGTTATTATTAATTAAGGTCGTCTGTCCATGATTATGAAGTTTATACTGATTAAATACCTAACTTTTGACAGGAGGATACACCTAATCAAACAAATTTATAGACGTTTTTTGGATAGGTAACATTTAAAATATTATAGGGATCTTGTTAGCTTCTATGGCTTTCATTGCTTGTTCATACGCCATCGCTGCCTGAGGACCATCAAATGGGTTTTCTATCTCGTCACTTTTTTTAATTCCGTGTGCTCGCAGCGACAGTTCCCTCACAATAGCTCTTTCTTGCTGTAAAACTTCTTCGTTCATTACGCGCACAGATCTTCGTTTCATGAACACTCCGTGCTTTTTTAAACAGTGTCGGTTAAAATCGTGTTTGTAGCTGTATGGTTGCGAACAAATCTGAAATTGAAAACCATTTTCAAATATTAGAAGACATAACATAACATCACGCTTGTTTTGCCAGAAGGGTAGGCAGAGGTATACCTATAGTACAACACTCGCCAGTGCCACTGCCGGCGAGCCTATTGCCATCAACCAGGCACAAAACAGACTCGGGGCTGCCGGCTCCGGCTTCTGTTTTCAGTTTGTCACAGTTTTCTTGAGCGACGAAGGTGCATTTTCATCTCCTTAATATTTACTGCCATTTACGAAAAGCAAGAATGTAGGATACGAGAGCTAGCGAGGCGAGCTCGAAATCTTTTGCACTTAATTTTGGAGTTCTCGGTTAGGTTTCTATTGAACATTCTTATGGAAATAGAAACCGGCTTTGTCGACTTATGCGGAAAAGTTTGAGAGTTAGAAAAATATAATATATATTTCTGACTCTCAAATTTTCGAGCTTGTGTAGGAAAAGTTTTTTTTTTAAGTCATACATAACTAAAGAGTTCCTTTTTCAGATAACATTATAAAGTACTTCTTAAGATCCCAAATCTTAAGAAGTACTTTATAATGTTATGTATGTGCCCCCCCCTGAACCTGGAGCCCGGTGCAGTTTGTCTTGATACTATTCTGAGCTATTTAAAATTTCTACGTCTAGTTGCTCAGCTTCTTTAGCCTCGACAAAAAACTGTCGGAAAACTGTATCCGACAAAAAGGTATTTTTCTTTGTCGTAAGACACTTTTGTATCATTTATAGCGACTATTATAGTAGGTACATAGTAATTCCATAGGTGTCACCGATACATCGGGTGATCGGCCGCGAACGAATGGGACGCGGCGTCGCAAACTTGGAATCGTGCGCACAATATTTTTTTCACAATGAACGAACTGGTGCATAGAAAATCAAAATATTTTATTTCACATTAACTTAAATGGGCACTTACTCGTATGAAACGCCAGAAGCTAGGTGTACGGTTTCATTTCGTCGTTTCCTACAGAGAAGAGCCGGCAAAAAACTCCACGGTACATCATCATAATTATAATAACAGCACATAGTCTTATTATACGTGTCGCTTAGACTAAATAGGTATCAATAACAGGTCAGGAGTCGACGGAGATATTAATTTAACATACGAGTTAGTTATATTTATAGTTTAAACAATTTAATGCATATTTTGACATGTCGTCATAGTGGCTGTTTATTGTATTTTGATACTAACTATTTTGTTAGAGATTTTGTTTTAATTCGGGAACATATGTTTCTTCCCAAGAAAAGTCAACATGTATTGGCTACTTTGTTAGCTTACAGTATACACGCAGTTATTAATAATTTAACAAGACTAGGTTAAGTGACGAAACAGTATTATCTAGTACTTCTAATGATACTGTGATAGATTTTTTAAACTTTTAGACTCGACAAAAGAGAAGCATAATAAGAATATTTTACTGTATCACCAAAATATAAATCGTTTCTCTGGCAAAATCCTAGATGTGGAATTGTTAACAGCTAAATAGGTATCATATGGATATCTCATGTTTTTGTGAAACCTGGTTAAGACCGGATAGGGTGTTGTTTAATGTAAATAATTTTTCAGTTGCCAGTGCGTACAACAGGTCCTCAATAGGGGGTGGTACCCTTATATTATGTAAAAGTATTTTCAGACATAAGGAAAGGAAGGATATCACTGCTTGCTCTGTTGATCGCTTATGTGAGGTAGCATGTGCAGAGGTTGAAGGCCATACTTTCTTATGTGTTTATAGACCACCGGCATCAAACATTTTTTTTTATTACGGACGCTTTTACGTTTTGCATCGTTCTCACATGTATAATTTCAAAATGAATAATGTAAACAATATTTTGTAACCATAATACGTTGATTTTAAAGAGTGTCCGTGGAGTTTCTTGCCCGTTCTTCTCCATAGGTACCTACCACGCTTTGGAATGGGCAACTAGCTTCATCTTTCTGAATGACTGACCGAACCCTTGACAATTTAGAAGTGCCTGTAATTGGTTTATTTGAAATAAATGCTTTGAGTTTGAAACTTGTCATCATTTTTAATAATTATGGAAGAAATACGAGGCAAGCTTTTTAAGGATAATAATTTCGCTTTGTTTGTGGTGACCTAAATATTGATCTATTAGTTAATTCACTGGATAAAAGTAAGCTTATATCATTGTTTAAATCATTCAATTTAAAGTGTATATTTAAAGAAGCAACTAGAATAACAGCAACCTCAGCTTCGTGCATAGACAATGTATATACTAATTGTAAAATAATAAACTCTTCCTTAATAAGTGGCGTCAGGTCTGACCATACTGGTCAACTTGTATCATGTGACCTAGATAAAAAGTTACACATAGATAAAACCAGTAAATTAAGACCGCTCACTAAAAATAAATTGAAAATCTTTAATAATAAACTACGGTACATTATTTTCTACAGTTTGCCATGAATTCAATAAAGCATGTCCTGTGAAAAAAGTTGCAATCAATAATAAACCAAAATTTAGTGAATGGGCCACTGCTGGCATTAGTAAAAGCAGAGATATTTTATATAATTTGTACTACGAGAAATCATTGACTTCTGATCAGGCCCTTCATAATTATGTCAGAAACTATTCTAAGATATTCAAAAGACCTCTGGTCTGCGTTCAAGCTAAATCTAAATTAATAAGTAACAAAATTAGTATTTCTAACAATAAAATAAAAGCTGTGTGGCAGGTAATTAACAAAGAAACTGGAA
The DNA here is from genome assembly GCA_905333075.3 of Atethmia centrago. Taxonomy (NCBI): domain Eukaryota; kingdom Metazoa; phylum Arthropoda; class Insecta; order Lepidoptera; family Noctuidae; genus Atethmia; species Atethmia centrago. The sequence continues at coordinate 17,734,152 of HG995374.1, read as the reverse complement.
ACACAAAACAGCGAGATCAAAATGAATTGTCTTTAAAAAATAATAATGAAACCATTACAGATAATGAGATAAGTTAAAAGTTGCTGAGACACTAGAAAATTTCTTTACCAACATCCCAATAGAGGTTTTAAAATCTCTCCCCTCATCACTTATATTAGCTGAATCTCTTCTCAAAAAACACTTCTCTAAGGACATTCCAAGTTTTGAATTCAAGCCCATTTCTATTGTCACAATTAAAAAGGCATTCAAGTCTTAATATAAAGAAAACTGAAGACTTATGGGGCATTTCTGTTAAGGTTATTGGAGATATCATTGGCACAATAGCCCCTGTCCTAACAGGCATATTTAATCAATGTTTAGACAGCGGTACGTTTCCTGATTTAATGAAACATAGTAAAGTAGTACCAATTTTCAAATCGGGTAGTAAGAGTGATCCCTCTAATTATAGACCTATATCTGTGCTACCAGCATTGAGTAAAATATATGAAAAAATCATGCTAGACCAGATGCTGTCACATTTCAATTCTAATGGGATTTTACATAGTCGCCAGTTTAGTTTCACGAAAGGTAGGTCGACGACTGACGCAGGAGTAAAACTCATCAGTTACATTTTGGAATCCTGGGAGAAATCCCAGGATGCCATTGGCATTTTCTGTGACCTCTCAAAAGCGTTTGACTGCGTTGACCACAATACAATGACCTGTAAATTACACCACTACGGAATTCGTGGACAAGCTGCTGATCTTGTTCTGTCCTATCTATCAAACAGGCAGCAAAAAGTAAACGTTAACGGAGCGACGTCCTCGGGGTCTCTAGTAAAGATGGGCGTGCCCCAAGGTCCAATTCTTGGCCCTTTCCTATTTCTAGTTTATATTAATGATCTTCCTTACATGATGGCAAACTTATCGGATATAATTCTATTCGCTGACGACACTTCTCTTATTTTTAAAATAGATAGAAAAGATCCGGATGTCTTACACGTCAACGATAGTCTGGATGTTCTTTCGAAATGGTTCGCAGCTAATAATCTCTCACTTAATGCGAACAAAACAAAATGTCTTAAGTTCTCACTACCTAAATGGCTCTAAATTTAAAACTCGATGGCAAGAGACTAGATGCTATTACGGAAACTATATTTCTAGGAATTACTCTAGATTCAAAATTGCAATGGGGAACCCACATTAGAGCTCTTTCAGGTAGATTAAGTTCAGCTGCATATGCAGTAAGAAAAATTAGACAGTTGACTGATATAGCCACAGCTAGGTTAGTATACTTTGTTTATTTCCACAGTATAATGTCTTATGGCGTTCTGCTGTGGGGATCGGCAGCTAATGTAGATTCAATTTTTATTTTACAAAGAGGGCAATCCGCGCAGACTATAGAATGGGTCCTCGTGAGTCCCTTAGAAACAAATTCAAAGAAATTAATGTACTAAGTCTTTTTTTTTTTTTTTTGAGGGTGGGAAATCATCAAATAACTTCTCCCGCTCTGGGCGGAGCGGGAGGGTGTGTCAGACTCTTACTGACTAAAACCCACCCGTATTCCTTCTTGTTGCCTGTGTTGCGGGGGCCTCGGTGACCCATAAGTACCTTCCCGCGACCTCGGCAGGCATCGGCCCTAGTGGACCCCTACTATGTGCTGACGACATCTCTTTGAGGCGCGCGTGGAATACAATGCGCCGTCGACCCGGGCCTGGTCCTTACCGGACGGTGAGCTACCCATTGCTCACCGTCCGCAAGCCCGCGCCTACGGTGGCCGGAAATCCGCCCGGGATTCCCGACGCCCTGCGGCGTCTCCTGCGGCGGCTAGGGGCGAGAAGGCGCGAGACTTGCCTTTCCCTCAACCGTCCCGCCCCCTCCTTCGCGAGCATTACTGCTTCGCAGAAGGAGGTGACGGCTGCCCATGCCCTCTCGCTCCGTACCATGGCCTGAACCAGGGCTGGACGCGAGAGGTCTCTGCCGCCGATCGCCTCCACGAGGACACGGCGGTGCTCTGCCCAAGCCGGGCAGACCTCCACCGTATGCTCCACCGTGTCCTCCGGGCGATCCACACAGTGGTGACACCCGGACGTTTCCTCCCGCCTTATCCGACACAGGAACCTCCCGAAGCTGCCATGTCCGGTGAGGACCTGCGTCACACGGAAGGTGAGGACGCCGTGGCGCCTCTCCAGCCACTCCTCAAAGAGGGGACTTATCGCCGCAATCGTGGCGTGCCCAGCACTGGGTTGCGACAACCGTACTTTCCATGACGCCATGAGATCCCGCCGGAGCTCCGTCCGCTGTGCCGCGATTTCTCGCGGTAACGGACTTACGCCCCGGCGTTTCGCCTCCTCGCGCCACTCCCATACGTGCGCGAGGACTTTTGCCTCCAGATCCCATGGCGGAATGTACTAAGTCTGCCTTCTCTTTATATCTTAGAAAGTATTTTTGTATGTTCGCAAAAACGTATGTATTTTCAAAACAAGAAGTGATTTCCATAATATAAATACACGTAGTAAACATGAAATTGTGATACCCAAATGTAGATTAACAAAAACAAGCAAATCATTTGTTATCAACAGTATCCGCTTTTATAACAAGTTGCCAAAGTCAGTTACAGAACTTAGCGATGGAAAGTTCAAAACTCACATCAAACGTGTCCTTATCAAAAACTCATATTATAAGATTAAAGATTACGTTGAAGACAAGGAAGTTTGGCAATAATTCCTTCTGCACATGTGGCTTCCCTGGTACATCATAAACGGCATAACTATGTAAATGTCTATTAACAGCTCCCAAATTACGATGTTTATTATTATTATTTTTTGCCATTATATTTTCATTATTTGACATTATATACAATGGAAAACATGTCATTTGGTTTAAATAGGTTTTTTATTTGTATTATTTTAATATTATTTTACATGGATTCTTGTGTATGTTGTGAATGTGAGAACGTTGTAGGCTTATATACAAGATCTTTTGTAGACCTTTTTCTTTTCTTTTTTTTGTTAAGTACTTATCGACAGGCCTACACTATCCCCTGCCGGGGTCGCGGGAAGGTACTAATGGGTCACCGAGGCCCCCGCAACACAGGCAACAGGAAGGAATACGGGTGGGTTTTAGTCAGTAAGAGTCTGACACACCCTCCCGCTCGGCCCAGAGCGGGAGAAGTTATTTGATGATTTCCCATCCAAAAAAAAAAGGCCTACACTGTCCTCCCATACCTATTAACACTGTTATTTAAGAACATTGTAAAAGCCAATTATTTTTAAAAGAGTAACCGTGGAGTTTCTTGCCGGCTCTTCTCCATAGGAAACGACCAATTGGAACCGTGCACCTAGCTTCTGACGTTTCATAAGTGCCCATGTAGGTTTATGTGAAATAAAAATATTTTGATTTTGATACTACGAGTACAAGCTGATAAAAATCTGCTAATAGGTACTGTAAAGACGCTACCAGAAAACTAGTCCCGCAGTGAACGATTTAGGGTCCAATACTGTTGTCTAGATCACTGCAATTCCCCGCAAAAAAAAAATATATAAATCAATTGGGACTTCAACGAGTACAGTACCATGAGGAGTAAGCGGGTTCGCCCGCGTGGCTTTTTCTAAAATAAAAGTGGCCTAAGTTAAACCTCCTTATAATATCAGCTATCTGCAGTGAAAGTCCCGTCAAAATCGGTACAGCCGTTTCGGAGATTAGCCGGAGCAAACAGACATTTTTTTTTAATAAGTATATACGTCGTATATACTTTAATTTAGTAAAAACCTGTTAATTTGACATTACAAACAGAAACTTCAATTTAAATTAATTATAGATTAGGTACCAATTAGGTATACCTAATTGGGTCAATTGAATGCTACTATAAAATGTATTTTACCTCGCATCTAAAAGGTCGCTCGCCAGTGTGCACGCGCATATGATGTCGCAAAGCGTACTTAGTGATAAAATTCATAGGACATAGCTCACACTGGATGGGTTTGCTTCCAAAATTATGTATCATCCTATGACGTGTTAGTATCGGTTTCTGTAAAAGTAGAAAAGATTATGATATAGGGCAAAAATACATGGAGAGGACAATCTGAACAGACGAATCTGCGCTTATTTGGTCTTACCGCGGCAGCGTGAACATTCACGAAACGCTGATGAGATAGTTTAATAATAATAATTTCTTTATTCGTTAAACAATTTAATTTAAAAAAATATATTAGAGCTCTTACACACGAGCGGCATGTTCCCAACGGCAGAGGTAACTGCAGCCGTCGACGCGCGTCGACGGCTGCAGTTACGTTACAGTTAGTAAGAGCCGTTGCTCGTGTATAAGAGCTCTTTGTGAACATGACAGACAGGTTTTGGTTGGAATCTCTGAACATGCACCACTGAGCAGCGGTTCATGCAGAAGAATCCAGCCGGCCCGCTGTAATTGACATGACGCGGTTGGTTAGTTCTAACGATATTCTTCACGTAGTAATCGCTCCGGCCGTTGTAAGCGCGTAGGTCCTGAGGTCGGAACAACCACACACGGTACGGATTTTGGTGAAGTCAGACGGATCTGACGGTTGAACTGACCTGCGGGGTAGTTGTGTAATATACTTACAGTAGCAATGAGTTTAATTTTAACAGTTCAACAACATTCATTGCGTTATTTACGTTGCTGAGCAGATTTTTTTTTTCGAACATATGAAGCAATGGACTAGCAATATCCTTCAAGATAATACAGATTGTCATTGATAGTGTGGTGGTATCCTAATGGCTAGACATTACTTACATTGGTATGTAAGTAATGTCTAGCCATTAGGATCAGCACCCTAATTGCAAAACGACACCTTGTATGTATAACACTACGATATGGTTATCATAGTGATATACATACAAGGTGTCGTTTTGCATCCTCGTCAAATTTCAGGAGGCTGCTATGAAAGACATACATAATCAAATAAAATTACGATACCTACTCAATAATTAATACATACCTACTTGTTTTTTTAGTTACTTAAGTTTGAAAGTATTTTAGAATACACCACTTTCACAGAACAGAATCACCTCGTTCCGTATGCGGTAGTCTGTCTAAAAGGGCAGTTACAGTGCGGTATCACACGGACCGCGTTTTAACATGCGTGTCTCACACATGCCGATTTCCAAAAATTAGAAAAAAAAATTACCTACTTATCTTATTATTGATTCTTGTCGAGAATCATTAGCATAGTTACCTCCTTGAATTTGACGAGTATACAAAACGACACCTTGTATATAGTTTATAATATCGGGTCCCGAAAGTCGTAGGTAATTATTTAACCAAATGAGAGCTTGGTACAACACAGATGATGGAACAACTTATATCAGTTTACGATTGCAAATAAAAAGTTCAAAGCAAGATTACTTTTCTATCTGATGCAATTGGTGGCTATTACTTAGTTCAATCTCAGATTTGATGACACTAATTGCATGAAACTGCTTGAAAAGTGATCTTGTTTTTAACCTATTAGTTGCAGTCGGGTTTTTAGATTGTTCAGCCTTGTAGTGTTGGTATTATATTATTGTAATAATCCGTTAAGAGAATGAAACTAAAAAAATACGGCTTCTGTTAATGTCCGCTAAAATCCTCCATTTTGAATTTTACCCAACTGTGGCGGAGCCCAAAAGGGGGATAATTTTGGCTGGTTTGTATGTAGGTTTGTCTGTCTTTGTGGTTGGTTATACATACCCTTTTAAATGCTTTATTGCAAATATCGCAAACATATTTTTTCTCTTCACCATGGCATAGCATGTGGCTGAAAAATAAAAAATGTATAAGCTTAAAAAATATAATTCTGATAGACTTTAGCAAAGAACACACGACGTTTTTATACGCATAATCAACAGCGCGTGATCTAGGTTTAGGTTTAAATACTTTATTCTCAAAAAGACAAAAGGACCACTTACACGAGAATATAATAATATGATAGCATAATGCATCTGCCTCATCAAACTTGAAAAACAGCTCTAGTTGCGTTTGCAGCGCGTTATAGGTTCGTAAAAAAACGCCATGGCTTAGTAACCAAATACTCGCGCATTTATGACAGCCTTAAATAGTGTTGCCCAAAATCGGTCTTGGTCTTGTTCTTGCATTTTCGCAAGACCAAGACTGACCCCTGCAATATTTGAGCAAGAACAAGACTAAGCCTGCGAGACTCTTGCGTCTTGCAGTTAAGTCAAACTGAGATTTGGGCGTTATTAAGCAGTATTGGGTTTCAATCTCGATTTTGATAGACGTTCCCCAGTATCAAAACCGTATCGTCGTAACACTAAAAGGTATTGTATTGATTATTATATTTCGACTATTTAATAAATAGCGTGTTACTCACAAATATGTTCCCATGTGATAAAAATGTACCGAGCATAACTTTCTAGCAAATTTCATACCTTGTAGGTATCTATAATAATATTTATAATTATGAATATAAATTAATTAATGAATTTATAATATTGAATATATACCAGAGAGAAGGCCTGTGTCCCAGCAGTGGGAACAATATATAGGCTTATTATGTTATGTTATGCTTGTATGTGCAGATATATCGTTAGTAGGTTGGTATGTGCTTACAATTGTAGCCAACAAAATTATACAAACATTATGTAGGTACTTATGTTTCAAATTTTATATTATTCTTTCTTCTATCAGCAAAATTTAAAACTAACAGCGAGTCGAGTAAGTTTTTACGCCAGCCAATGTTATGGTACAGATGCCAGCACATCAAGCTACTACAATCTGTCAAATTTCTTTAACAGTTTTTCAACTTTATCGCTAAAGCATTAAGGTTCAAGGTTGATTGGGAAAATTTGACGTTCCGCGAATAAACCGTTGGTCGGTCGGTGTATTATGTACCTACTTATTTGATAATTTACCGACAAAGACGCCGCGGTTTATCAAAGACTGTGCAACAAGTGTATCACAGCATTAGACACTGTTTGAGCGCCGCATTCGCCGCCACAGAGTACGGACAAAATTGTTACCTATTTTGGTAGGCTTGGCACAGGAGAATAAGATTAAATGACTTTGAAGATGTCTCAGCAGTAGGTAGGTATAAATTGAATGCTCAGTTTCTTGTATAGATACATTCGCTCGAATTCAAACACTACAGCATTTAAAGGTATCGGGCGAGATGATATTTATTTATAGTTTTTTTGTGAAGAGTTTAGCCACTAAACACGTACAGAAAATCTTTACAGGTACCTACCTAAAGTTAGTAATTACGCCCGGTCAAGCCCCGCGCCACACCGATTCGGAGTCAAACAATAGAAAATCAATTGTCTCATTAGCCGGTCCTTGACAAATTAAATTGCGTATTTTTTTTTTAATTATTGTCAAGTTAATTTAATTAATTTGGTGGTTCACTATGCCTATGACAATTTAAGCTCAAGATGTTCTTAGTTCTAAACTAACGTGTTTAATAAATAGTAATAGGCTATCAGGTAATTGTAAGACTTTCGAGACTTTTGCTGCACATGTTTAATAAATAGTAATAGGCTATCAGGTAATTGTAAGACTTTCGAGACTTTTACTGCACATGTTTAATAAATAGTAATAGGCTATCAGGTAATTGTAAGACTTTCGAGACTTTTACTGCACATGTTTAATAAATAGTAATAGGCTATCAGGTAATTGTAAGACTTTCGAGACTTTTGCTGCACATGTTTAATAAATAGTAATAGGCTATCAGGTATTTGTAAGACTTGCGAGACTTTTGCTGCAACACCAAGACCAAGACTGAGAGCGCAATACCAAGACCAGGTGTATTGACGAAGACCAAGAGCAAGACTGGTTATGTCTCGTCTTGGTCTTGCATTTGGGCAACACTACCCATAGAGTATAATATTAGCTGCTGTGCCCATAGCAAGATTCGACAGAAACAATACACATTATGTATATTGACATAATTTTGGTTTACTGTGCGTTCACTATATCTTGACGCGTGACGCAATTGGTAGCACTGAATTTTGCAGTCATGTGGTTAGTAGTTTTGTTCTATTAGTCGCCATTTTGAATTCTATTAGTATTGACACTGGTGCCGATTCCCTTGTTCAGAAACTAAACTAAATTTAAGTTCAGTGCATCTTTTTCTTTCTATTTCATTAAGAAAAGGACAGAAGATAAATTTTAGTTTAGTCCTGTCAGATTAATCAGCGCCTATCACTACTCTATACAAGTTTAGACGTGATTAAAAACTTGCCTACTAAAATTACGTCAATTTACGTCAACCACTGATTAATTTGACAGGACTAAACTAAAATGTATCTTCTGTCCTTTTCTTATTGAAATAGAAAGAAAAAGATGCACTGAACTTAAACTTAGTTCAGTTTGTGAACAAGGGAATCGGCGCCATTATGACTGCAAAATTCAGTGCTACCAATCGCGTCACGCGTCAAGGTATAGTGAAAACACTATAGGTATCAGATTCACAAAGTACATTCCACACTGATTAGCCTATTGTATGTAGGTAGTTGTTTTTTTAATGATTGGCCTTACGATTTCAATGTTGCGATGTTGTGGAAAGCGGCGATACATTGATCACATTTAAACTTTTTAATCTCCGAATGCAGCTTCATGTGCGATTTCAAATTACTTTCCGTGAAGAATGTTTTTGAACACTGATCACATTTAAATTTCCTTTCAGCTGAAAAATATTTTACACATTTTATTAATAATACTGTGATGTAGGCCGGGTGTCGTTATATCTAGGCAAAAAAAATGGGTTTCTGTAAAGTCGGTTTACGGACGATAACTTTACGTGATAACGAGAGAGAGATGGGTCACAAGCCGAACGCTTAGGCCGATCGTACCTCCCTATCGCTACTTCCGCGCTCTCGCTTGCACGCTCGGCTCAGGCGGAAGGTGACACTTTTTCGTGCGTGCAGCCGGCGTTCATTGATTTATAAGACGTTATTACGTCAAAAGTTAATGACTGTTGGTTACAATTCTTACCTGTGTGAACCAAAATATGAGTATTCAAGTTTTGAAATAGTTTTCCACAATAAGGGCAAACATTTTTCTTAGGAGGACGGTCTTTGCGTGGTTTTATGGCTCTGGGTTTATTTTTCACTGCAACTTCAGTCCGAGCTAACCTCAAGTCTGTTATATATTTAGGCTTAATAGGTTTAGCGAGGAGAGGTTTAAACCAATCTTTCTGTTTGTCAGTTTGGTTTTTTTTTGGTTCTGAAAGAATATTTTGTTTGCATAGTTTTTATTATCGTCTTAAAGGCTAGCGCAGGGTGGGGCACTCCGTTGCGGTGGTATTGTGCCCTTGGCTTTACAATGAAATGCATAATAATATATAAATTGGCACTTTAGCAATATCCTTTTTGATTCATCCTTAACAAATTCGCACATTACTTTTCAAACATTCTTTAAAATGTTTTCCTCTTACCTTATTAAGATTACACCTATTTTGAAGCTCTTTCACAGAACCTGAATTTTAAGATAAATAAATATCTTAACAAACATCATGCATCTGTAGTTTGGAACTACCTAATAGTGATTCTCAATAGGGCATTTATTTTAATTCAGTACTTACCCTTCACATTTTTCTTTTTTATATTATTTTTCTTCTTATCATAACTGTAGTTACTTCCTGAGTCTGAGTTATAGTCATCAGCACCTATTTCATAGTCCTGCTGCAATAGAACAAATCAGATAAAGTTTTTCATTCCTGATTTATTCTAAAATATATAGAATTTTAATTACTTAATCATTTCTTAGATGTAATTTAAAAATTTCTTTATTTACACTTCAGAATCACAAACATCTGTGTAGCCCTGGCTTTTGTACTAGGAGTTCCTGTATCACAGGAGCCAGGTATTACAATATACAAGATACAACATCTATATTACAATAGACAAGATTTATTACAATACAGCGAATTTTTTTATTTGGGACCTTAAGTCCACCTCAAAGTCTCAATAAAAAAACCGACCAAGTGCGTGTCGGGCAACGCACAATGAAGGGTTCCGTAGTTGAGAAGTTGGGATGAATTTATCCCAAAAACGAACTTAACATTGTAGTTGAAAAACATGTTCTCCCATACATCGATATATGCCACGGTCAATTCTCCAACTACAAATTTAAGTTGGTCGACTATTACTCATTAACTTGTAAAGCCCACTTCACTGTGATAGTTTTCCTTTTAATTTCATTATATGCACTACTGCCAGGAATTTTTTCACATATCCATAACCAACCATTTAGCTGGCAGAGGGGGGGGGGGGGGGGGACGGACTTAACAAAAATTAGCACTTTAATGGTTTAATATTACGGCTTAATAGGCGGATCCTTGAATAAAAAACTGGTGTTGACAGACCCACAATATTTTTGAACGGCCTATCCAACGATATCCTTCACCATGGGATATACGAGAAAAAAAAATATCCCCACATTACGTGCTTTTTCTAGATCTTATTTTAGCACTTTGTCGGCGTGATTAATATGTATACTTACTTATGCCAAATTACAGCTTTCTACTACTAACCGTCTCTGAGCTACAGCGGGGACAGACAGACAGACAGACGGACATGGCGAAACTATAAGGGTTCCTTGTTTACTACGGAACCCTAAAAACCAGTAATAGACCTTTTAGTATTTTTCGAAATAGAGAAAAGTAATATAATGAGAGCTTTATTATGGAAAAAAAACCTTTTTAAAAAAGCCTCTGGTTCCTATTAGTTTAAATTCAATTGTTGGCTAAGAATAAAAGGAGAATGCCCAAAAAAAAACACACGTCGCTTAAAAAAACTTCTATAGTAGATTCAAGGCTCCTACATACTGGCGCGACGCGTCGCGACACAAAGGCACCGCTTGTAGCGCTACATGCGGTTTCTTTGTGTCGCGTCGCGCGACAAGTCGCGCCAGTATGTAGGAGCCTTTATGGTTGATATCAAATGTGAAATTGGTTTTTCACAAAATGATCACCTTAAGCGCCACAGCGTGCACAAAGTGGCAACATTGCAAACGTCGAATAAAGAGTTTCCTGTGATCAAAAGATATGGTAGCGCAGCATGTGGTTATGCTGCATTTTCTACCATCCAAACGACATGACGAAAGTCAGTTAAGCACTGATAGGGCTAATAACAATTACTTCAAGAAAACAGCGAAGCATGCAATGATTGACTTTAGAATTGCAGCAGCCTTCATTCGTGCATATCAAGAACCCCTTTTCTTTTTGGATGAGAAATTATCAAATAATTCTCTCGCTCTGGGCGGAGCGGGAGGGTGGGTCAGACTCTTACTGACTAAAACCCACCCGTGTCCTTTCCGTTGCCTGCGTTGCCAGAGGCCTCGCTAACCCTTTCGTACCTTACCGCGACCCCGGCAGGCATCGGCCCTAGTGGACCCCTACACTTGTGCTGACGACATCTCATTGAGACGCGCGTTGAACATAACGCGCCGTCGACCCGGGGCTAGTACTTATCGGACGGCGAGCTACCCATTGCTCACCGTCCGCAAGCCCGCGCCTACGGTGGCCGGAAATCCGCCCGGGATTCCCGACGCCCAGGGCGTCTCCTGCGGCGGCTAGGGGCGAGAGGGCTCGAAATTCGCCTTTCCCACCTCCTCTTACGCGAGCATTACTGCTTCGCAGTAGGAGGTGGCGGCTGCCCATGCCCTCTCGCTCCGTACCAATCAAGAACCCCTAAGACTAAAGAATAAACAAAAAAAATAATACAGCATGTTCTATTATCTCTCCTATGCTAGGCATGAATACACTATGGAACAACCAGGTAGTTATCTAGATTCTTTCTTGGCTGATCACAATAATATGTAACAGGATATATTTTTGTAATAAATATCTACCTAGGCTCTTTTATATGTCTTTTTCTATATACTATATCTACTGATAACCACCTTTATTTACATGAAGAAAGCAACAAAATCATTATTGTAAAAATTACATAGGCAAGGCAAGTTGTGTAAAAAAGGGTTGTCATGGTATGAGGAAGTGATGCGGAGAAATGAAATGTCACCAGGAAAGTTTTGAGTATGCATGTGAATGGCTATACGAGTAGGGGCATTCGATTTGAGCATTCTCCTAAAATCTAATTACGAGGATTTATGGTATTTTTGCCTTCTCTTTGCATGCTACATATTAGTAAACGAACCTCAAATACTGCTAAATTTAAATAATACATATTAAAAGAATTGTCAAAACTTTTACTTACATAATCACAGTCACTGTCTGATTCTGTTTTAATTGAATTTAGAAATTCACTTACAGACAATGCTTTCTTTATTTTACTATCCTTATTTTCACTTGAGTGTTCAATTTTTTTAATAACAGTGTTATTGTATGATAGGCAATTAAGACCTTCTTTAAAGAAGTTCTTAGAAAAGGTTTCCATTGAAGGTACTAGAGGCTTGCAGTCAGTTTCAACTTCAATTTTTATTTTAATATCACGTAAGTTACTAAAGTTGATTCTCTTCAAGTTAGAAGTTTCTTGTAGTACCATTTCAGCCCTGTAAAATATGAGAAAATTTATCATGTTAAAAAAGCCAAAAATTGCATGCTGTCTTCATGTGAAATGCATTTAATAACATTAATAAAATAAAATAATACAAATGTTTTTATTGACATTAATTAAGGAGTTACATTTTAATTTGAAGCCCTGACTCCTGAGCTAGGTGGTACCTGTGTTACAGGAGTCAGTGTCTTCCCCTGTTTTTGGAACAATAACAATAGTATGCAAAAACAAAAATTAAATTAACGTAAAATTAAAATTATAAATTAATGAATTTAGTGCATGCATGCACTTGAGTAGTTTGTGTGCGCGTGTGTGTGTATTTTTGTTGTGTTTTGTGTGTATGTGTGAGTGTGTGGTATTGTGTTAGTGTGTGTGTGTGTGTGTGTTTATGCTTGGTGGGTGGACTTTGGGTTATAATATCTGAGAGTTCATTTGCTACATTACTAATTATATTATTATTATCATAATTATCACGAGTATTGTTCTTTTGGGAACATTTTTAATGTTGGATTATAGACACACCTTTCAATTTCGATTTTAAATTTGTATGCATCTGTGAGTTTCCCACGACAGGAACAACAAATTTTATCACTAAAACCATCTTCATTTCGAATCTGAAAACAACATACAAATTAATTTATAACTTGGTATACATGTACCAAAAGACGACACATAAGCGAGTTTATAGGATATGAACCTGATATAAAACCTTATTATAATAAACCCAATATAGTACCAGCCCAGACTTTGGATTTGTGCCCGGTTGATGGCAATAGGCTCGCCCCCTATTACATGGGACTTAAACATAACGCAATAATAAAAATAACGGGGCGAAATGTGGGTGTACAGCTCTGCTCAACCCTTCGGGATAACAAGGCGTGTTGTTATGTTTATGTTATGTTGTCTAATAAACCCTGTCTGTATCAACAGATTTATAAATACCTTAATGTTAGCGATAGAAGACATCATATCGGCAAATGTAATGCCGTCTGCTTTCGCATATATTGAGAGTACATTTTTGGAACATCGTAAACAAATACGACATTTTTCCATTACTATTATAAAATTCGTAAAAATATTTACTCTATTATAGATAAATAAAGTTTGAAGAGATATCCCACAAACCCAAAACACAACAATAATTCGTCAGGATCAAACATAAAATAACACTAACATTGTATGTAAGTATATATTGTAACACCGTCACAGGCCAAGCAACGTCGTCGCAATAGAAGTCAGATTTGACGTTTCTCTTTTGACATGCGGCGATAACATTGTATGAACGTCGAAGTAAGAAATTGAAAAATCAAATTCATAATCCTATTTAATTACTATGTTACCCATACACTATCACAACATGTATCATTCGTAAGCATCAAGTTTTATATTGAAAAAATGCACTCAAAAACACGAATTAATCGTTGATTTATTCCGAGAGGACATTAATACAATGTCACGTCTTTGGGTTGGTTGCCGTAGTGTTGTGACCGTTTTTTGACCGAATAAAATCGATTTTCTCAAAAATCGTTTACAAACATTACATTTTAAAAAAGAGATAAATGTGTAATTACTGTATTAATTAATATTTAAACATATAAAAATAAAATCTGATCACATATATTCTTAGCTTTATTTTGATATTAGATTAGATTAGATTTATATAGATTAGATTAATATAAATATTTTGATATTATACGAAATGATTTGGTAATGTATTATACTACATATAATAATACATACAATGTATTATTATTTAATGCACATAAACCTTCCGGCAGAAATCAGTATGTCGGGTTTTAGTTTATGTCTTGATTTGGCTTTGAATCTCGCCCAAATTTAAACTTCGTTGGAATTTATGTAATAACTGTTAAATATTACAATCTCGTGCGTGTAATAAAACTGTCTATTACAAACTAATTATTTTAAATCGATGTCTCAAGAATCGGTTTTTAAAGCATTCGACTTTTTTTTCCCCTCACTACACAAAGTATTTTTATAGCTGTCAAATCCGACTTCTTAGATTGCGACTAGGTACTTGTAGCAAGCAACACAGATGAATAATACGTAGCACAAGCAAATGTCATTTAAATGTTGTGACCATTGATGTAGGGTGTGACATGTTTAAAAAACTTTATGGTTTTGTTAACATATAGGTCATTGAGTCACATTAAAAAAGAAAACCTGACTCTGATTTAAGAATTGGCAGTAGACTCTAAGAGTAAACTAAATCTGCTGCTGCCACACCATTATGTGCCACATGTTGCAGGTGAAAATGGCTCATATTATAAACATCTTTAATTATTAAAAATAATAAAATCGGATCGAACTAAAAATTCAATTTGAAATCATCATTAATTTATATGAAATCAGATGTCAGGTTGAATTTTTGGGGAGTCTTAAACAGTGGAGTTTGGCAACATTCCGTGACATGACTGTAGCGCCGCGTCTGCGAGACTTCTTTCGTGAGACGGACTTTACTTTAGCAGAAGATTGAATTCTCACAAATGTAACGTACTGGTTTATGATGTGCAAATGTCATTCAACCATAAGGTGGTAAAGTAGTTACGAGGTTGACTATAACTACCCCCACATCGCATTCATTTACCTGCACCCTAATTTCGTAACTCACTATCAGTAGCAATGGGTTTCATTTGAACAGTACAACAACATTCATTGTGTTATTTACGTTGTTGAGCAGATACATTTTACGGACGTATGTAGCAATGGATTACATAATCAACCTATAATGTTCCCACTGCTGGGACACAGGCCTCCTCTCTGTGAGAGGGAGTGGGCCGTAATCCACCACGCGGGCCCAGTGCGGGTTGGTAGATGTCACATGTCTTCAAATTTTTGGTTCTAGGACATGCCGGTTTCCTCACGATGTTTACCTTCATCGTTTTGAGAGCAGTGATGATGAAATAATTTACACAAAGTAACGCGCCTGTCTGGGTTCGAGCCTACGACCTACACAACTCGTAAGTCGCGGCCGTTACCACTGGGCCACCACTGCTCAGCAATAGATTAGCTATAGGGAATACAATCCGGAGTATCCGTAATCCGAAAAATCCGGATATCCGCACATTTTTACTAAACTTCCAAATCCGGATTTGTAAATCGAATCCAGATTTTTTGAATAATAAGAAATTGTAACAAAAAAATCGAAACGAGCGTTTTCGCTGTTCGCGCTTCTCGCGAGTGTCGAGTCTGTCGGCTCTGGGGGGAGCGCGCGGGGCGCGGGACGCAGGTCGAACAAGTGTGTGAGAATAGAAGAAGTAATTTTCAAAACTGTAGGAAGACGTATTAATCCTATAGAAGTGTCTGTTGAATCACATGAAACTACACCCAGAGAACAAGAGTCCTTTATTCAAGAAATGAGTTTTCGAGAGAGATTTGCATTTGAGCTAAATAACATCGATAAGGCTGGAGAAGAAAATGTGCTCATCAACCGAAAGCCTGAAACTGATATTCCCAGTTTAGTGCGAGTAAAGATGGCGTTTTTCGAGGATAGCGGTTCACGAAGACGATACTTGGAGGCCGCTTACAAGCATCTTCAGTGCATTCCGCCTACAAGCGTCGAATCAGAGCGTGCTTTTCCGCAGCAGGAATTATGGGCAACTGAATTTGCAGCAGTTTAAAGGACAGCACTTTACTTTATTAAATGTGACCTCAAATTGTCATTGTGTCTCAAAAAATTACATAGTTTTTTACATTGTTAAATTTATGTTGATTGTAAAGTTGGGTTCAAAAACAGCGGGCACCCCAGTGGTGACAAGAGCCTGACGTTAATACTGTCGTGCCGTGCCATCCGACCAGCGCTCTTGCTGCAGGCCATGATGTGCGAGGCAGTCGACTCCTTCACCGCATTGACAGCGATGTGGAGCCCCGCAAGGAGCGCCAAGACGCAAACATGTAGCGAGCTGGAATGTGGTGTCACTCAGCATGGTGTCTATGTTGGGTGACGGTAGCGCCTGAAGCCAGAGGCCCGACTCCAATTCACCCACAGCCAGCAGGCGGGCACGCTCAGAAAAGTATTGGTGGACGTATTAATGAGTTTATTCCGTACCAACCTGCAGAGCGGCTCATCCTACTGTCTCGGCACTTCTCGGGCTGAACCATATCCGGGCACTTTCCAGGCGTTCACCGCATCGGTCAAATACGGCACTTCGGAGTCAACCTGAGCAGGGGCTAAGATTCTTGTGGTTAACTTTTCGGTGCTGTGAACCGAAGACAGGAACCGGTAGACTTACACTAGACATTTTGCGGACGCCGAGCTCACCAAAACGAATGGGTAGTGCGGCTTGCAGCCACGCGCGGTCATACAATGCTAAATTTAAAATGGATGTAAGAGTACTTCGAATAATATGATCGATTTTGTCTAAAAGCTGTGGCTGCTTCCATAAAGAGGAAGAGCGGAGAAAATACATCAAATTTGGACCGAAACATGTTTTTCTTCCTTTTGTTTACGTTATGTTTAATAATTGGACAAGGAGTCTATTTGTCTTTATTTTTGTTCTTCAGAGTTATTATTAATTATTTTATCAACGTTACTCAGCACGCGAGTCACAGACTGATTATTTTACTGCAAGACGAGATAAATACGGTAATTAAATTATGATAGTTTGAAATATTCCAAATGACAAAAAAATAAAAAAATCATTTGATTTGTCTTTATTTTAATCCATTTACACAAATATAAGAAACGTCATATTAACAAACTAATATGGATATGTTTATTTTCATGAAAATCCGGATAATCCGGATTGGACCAAAAATCAGTTCTTAAAAATCCGGATTTCATAACAAAACAGATTTGCATTCACTAATTAGGTATATCCTGTAAAATCATTCACATTGTGATTGATAGTGTGTTACACAATTAGGGTGCTTTCTTTTTCTACATTTTTGCTGACGACATCTCTTTGAGGCGCGCGTGGAATTAGGGTGCTGAATGTGAGATTTCGCTATATTGCATTTCCTGGCATAATTATTTATACCATTGAATATTCACTGAAGACAAAAACCAGGAAACCAAATTTTTTTTTCGTCCGCTGTTGTTTTTATTGATTCTTGGAGCCCTAAAGATCTTTACATACCAAGACTGATTAACTCATTACCTTTCCTTTTCCGTAGTCGGGTAAAAGGACGGGTGCGGTTGCTATATATAGAACCGCTAGGCTAGAGTGTCAATAAATCAATAGGAATGTAGGTACTTAAATTACATATTGTAAAACTGTTGTGTGGCGTTTTTTATTTATTCGAACACTGGGAACATTTCATTTAGAAGTCTTGGATTATTTTTATAATAAGTAGTTAATTTATTAACTAATTTACACCTAGGCGGTAATGAAATGAAATGAAATGAAATGAAATGAAATGAAATGATTTTATTTTCTGTAAGTAGGTTTATACAAACACTTTTACACGTCAATCATACTTAGAAAAAAACTAGATGAGCTCGGCGTTTCCTATCTGACTACTCTGAGAAGAAAGGCCGAAACAAACTCAGAGGTCACAGTCTCTTTTAAAGTCCAGACATAATCTTGGTCAGATCATGTGAAGGCCATGTAGATTGGAGTCTGAAATGGTCTTTTGAGGAAAAAACCACACTGATTGAGTGGACCTATCCAGTCAGTGCACGCATTTGTCAGTAATCGTGCAGCTCAACTCAGAACTTAAGGAGCTCAACGATTCGACGAACAATACCAAAGAAAGGACATTTGAGTAGGCCGCATAAATGACTCAAACTGCCAGACTAAGATGAAAACTAAATGAGAGAAATAATAAAAACAATAATCCACATAGTCTTCACATTCACAATAATTTAAAAAAATAATATAATACTTCAAAAAGTAAATATTAATGTCATAGTGTATAAGTATAACAAAATCATCAATGTCACACTTAGTATAAAAATAAAATTAGTTTGTTGCCTGGGGGTACATTGGAGTAGCTTAATTAATCCCAAGCCTTTTTGTCGTCCAAGTAATCTTTAACTTTATAGAAACCTTTTTGACAGAGTTTCTGTTTAATAAATGATTTAAATTTATTGAGGCTCAGTTCTTTGACATGGTAGCTTTCAGTAGGACTAGCATGAATGTACCTACCCTAGTATAGCTATTGTAAACGCAATGTGAGTGAATTTTGAACCGAAAATATCCTAAATAATATTATAAATGCGAAAGTAAGTTTGTTTGTTTGTTTGTTACCTTTTCACGCTTAAACCACTGAACCGGTCATCCTGAAATTTTGCAAATATGTTGTCAGGTGTACAGAAATGGACATAGGGTAATTCGGGAGTGCGACTCCTATTCGGAGTCAATGGGGAGTTACCGGAGCGTAATTGTTGTTTTCCCCGGGAACAGTTATTTTTTTTTCGGGATAACAGGTACGGCGGGACTTGACGGTTTGGGCTAACTGGCATACCGCGCGCCGTTCGGGGGTTTAGTTAATAGAAGGCGCCACTTTTGCCCGCGGCTTTGCTCGCGTTAATTTAGAATTTCGGGTTGTACTCTGCTTGTCTACTATAAATTATCCTAAACCGTTTGGTTTAAAACCCCACGAACAGAATTTTGTGTCAAACATAGATAAGAACAAGTCTTCAATTTAAATCAATATCGACAATTTAATTTTCTTGCACATTACCATTACGTTTCCTCTACTACATTGAGCAGTGCCATGGCTACAGGGAGTACAGCACCCCAATAGGGTATATACGAGAAAAAATCTATAAATTTGAGATAGTTTAGGCAAAAAGGATTCGGAATATGTTACTTTTAGTTTATAAAATAACAAAATAAATTTTAAAATTCAATTCAACGTTTTCAGTTTTTCTAATCTGTTAAAAAACACCATTAAATAGTAGCCGCCATGTTATTACATCATACCGTTGTGTAAACTAAAACGTGTCAACTGTCAACTGATAGTTAGATAATAGATCAGCACATATGTTTACATAGCCAAGTGACGTCATGACCAAAGAGCAACATGGCGTCCACTGCGTCCAGCGTTTTCGTCAAACTACGTGCGAAATTTGAAAATGTAAAATTTAAATGCATTTTTATGGCAAATATCGATTGAATAAAAATTTTGTGATTTTTTTGGGCATATTAGCAATATAGAATTTAATTAAGATACTTTTCAAAAATGGGTGTAAGACCCTATTGCGTAACAATATAGGTACTTTCTATCAAAGTCCGAAGGGTTTGAACGAAATTCCTAATCCATTGCTTTATATGTTTGAAGAATTCGTCCGGTCGATAACAAAAATAACGCAATGTATACTATGTTGTTAAATTGTCAAAATGAATGGTTTTTTAAATAATTTGTTTTTATAAATAATATACATACTTTTTTATCCCAGAATTACTTCTGGGATAAAAAATACATATACAAAAAAATACACACAAAATATAATAAAAATACATATTGCATAGTCTTAATTATTATTTATTAAGACTATGCAAATTACAGTCACAATTCACATAATTGCACTGTTCAGTCAAAACAAACCAAAATGGACGAAGTACCTACTACGCTAGACCCTTATAAGTGTGCAACTGTGTGCGTGCGTAGATTTGTAATGTAACCACAATTATTTCCTACAATCTGCCTAGCCTTTTTTTTGGCTGGGGTCGGTTTCCAGTGTAACCGGATGCAGCAGTATACCAGCAGGCTTAGCATGACACTCTATTTCTTCGAAGAATAAACACGGTTCTTTTCATACAAAGTGACATTTCGTTTATCCTTTTTTGACATCCCACCGTAGAAATCTTTCTACATAAAAAAGGACCTAGACAAAGATCGTTAGAAACGAAAGACAAGATGACAGATTGTAGAAGGATTTCTACGGTGAGATGTCAAAAACTGAGAAACGAAATGTCACTTTGTATAGAAAGAGCCGTGTCTATTCTTCGAAGAAATAGAGAGTGTCATGCTAAGCCTGCAGTATTTTACATAGAGCGACTGCCTATCTGATCTCCACAACCCAGTGACTGGGTAATACGATTTTATACGATAGACTGATAAGACTGGTTGTCAGACTTTCGGGCTTCCTAACGACTGTTACAGATTCACGAATGACAGCCACGACCAATGGCTTAACCGTGTTTTCCGAGGCACGGAGGAGACTCCTCCGTGCCTCGGAAAACACGGTATCTAAATACCGACATACCCATCCACGCACCAACCCCAGCAAGCGTAGCTTAACCTGATGGATGGACCCGTGCGGCTGTTGAGGCCGTTAGGTGTTCAAGTACGTATGGTAAACCCACATCGCCAGTCATGTTATACTTGACGGAGAAGGTACGTCTCTCTCGTTATCATCAGCCATATTTTAACTACTGTGGGCGTACAATGGGAAGTGTTGGTTATTGCACAATAGAAAAACTGTTTGCAGTTTAAATCAAATTATAATTTACGATCAAATAATCACACTAGCTATTCACACACTGTAGGTACACGACACAACTATACGGAACGCGCGACAGTTTCTAAACGTATTCACTTCTTGACCGCCTCCGATCAACTGTACTTAACCCAGGTCAAGCGTTATGTTGTAGACTCTGTCGAGCGCCGCTTGGTAGCGCTGGCGTCCCGATTAGTCAAACGAGTGACTAACGTATTTCCGGCACGGCCATCCTGCTTGCACACGTCCTTGTGTGTTAACCTGCAACCAGAAATCAACAACAGTGTCTGTTCAACTCGGCCAACTCTGACCGAACTCTAGATTCATCGGGTCGGTGAAAATAAGGATTTTTTTAAAACCCTACAGTTTTGTTTTAACCAAATCTTACTCTTTAAAATCAAACATGGTAAAATTGGGAAAATACAACAATCACTACCCTTTTTTTTTGGGTGGGAAATCATCAAATAACTTCTCCCGCTCTGGGCAGAGCGGGAGGGTGTGTCAGACTCTTACTGACTAAAACCCACCCGTATTCCTTCCGTTGCCTGTGTTGCGGGGGCCTCGTTGACCCTTTAGTACCTTCCCGCGACCCCGGCAGGCATCGGCCCTAGTGGACCCCTACACTTGTGCTGACGACATCTCTTTGAGGCGCGCGTGGAATACAACGCGCCGTACACCCGGGCCTGGTCCTTACCGGACGGTGAGCTACCCGTCCGCAAGCCCGCGCCTACGGTGGCCAGAAATCCGCCCGGGATTCCCGATGCCCAAGGCGTCTCCTGCGGCAGCTAGGGGCGAGAGGGCGCGAAATTTGCCTTTCCTTCAACCGTCCCGCCTCCTCCTTCGCGAGCATTACTTTAATTACATCTTCTGCTTCGCAGAAGAAGGTGACGGCTGCCCATGCCCTCTCGCTCCGTACCATGGCCTGAACTAGGGCCGGACGCGAGAGATCTCTGCCACCGATCGCCTCCATGAGGACACGGCGGTGCGCTGCCCAAGTCGGGCAGACCTCCACCGTATGCTCCACCGTGTCCTCCGGGCGACCCACACAGTGTTGTCACCCGGGCGTTTCCTCCCGCCTTATCCGACACAGGAACCTCCCGCAGCTGCCGTGTCCGGTGAGGACCTGCGTCAGGCGGAAGGTGAGGACGCCGTGGTGCCTCTCTAGCCAAACAATCACTACCCTGGGCCATGTACCATCAACCAACATTTAAAACTCTACTGCAACAAAAATTACCTAGCTTACAGAAACTCTCGAGTAAGACCACGCCACGGCTCTCCAGCCGACCAGAAATCGCATTGCGACATGACACATGACCTACTGGCATCTTTCTTAACCTCATACTCAACCTCACCTCCTGTTTTTTTTTGTATTTCTTGTTATAGCGGCAACAGACAGATCGACGGCGCGTTGTGTTCCACGCGCGCCTCAAAGAGATGTCGTCAGCACAAGTGTAAGTAGGGTTGCCAGGTCTTAAACACAGTTTACAGTTTAGCCGGACATTTATTTATTATTTGTAAAAAGGCCGTACACCCTTAATTTTTAGGGTTCCGTACCCAAAGGGTAAAACGGGACCCTATTACTAAGACTCCACAGTCCGTCTGTCCGTCTGTCACCAGGCTGTATGCTGTATCTCATGAACCGTGATAGTTAGACTGTTGAAATTTGCACAGATGATGTATTTCTGTTGCCGCTATAACAAGAAATACTAAAAAAAACAGATTAAAATAAATATTTAAGGGGGCTCCCATACAGACATCATTTTTTGCCGTTTTTAGGGTCTGTCTGCCTGTCTGACCCCACTGTAGCTCAGAGACGCTTAGTACTAGAAAGCTGTAATTTGGCAGAGGTATAATAAATATTAATGACGCCCAAAGTGTTAAAATAAAATCTCTAAAAAAATTTTTTTTAACGTACCTCCCTTGCACTTAATGTGGGCATGAAATTTGTTTTCTCGTCTACCCCATGGTGCGGGACATCGTTGGATAGGCCGTTCAAAAATATTGCAGGTCTGTGAACACTACTTTACGATTGAAGGATTCACTTGCGTAATATTAAGCATTAAAGTGCTAATATTTGTTAGAGTCAAGTGTGTGTCCACCCCCCCCCTGACGGGGGTCAGGGGGGGGGGTGGACACACACTTGACTGATTAATTTGACAGGACTAAACTAAAATTTATCTTCTGTCCTTTTCTTAATGAAATAGAAAGAAAAAGATGCACTGAACTTAAATTTAGTTTAGTTTGTGAACAAGGGAATCGGCACCAATTTTTTTTTTAAGTAAAACAAGTCTTTTTTATCATTTACCATACAATCTTCTTAAATTATAATGAAACGAAAATAAAACAGAATGAATCAGTCTTCTTTATTATTAATCATTCAATATTTATTACCCACAATATTAATGTCAGTAATTGCAATAGTAGTTAACAGTAACTATTATTGCAATTTGCAATGGAAAACAAATGAAAACAAAATGGTTATGGTAAAAAATATATGGTAAAAAGAAATGGTCAAATTAAAGCCTAACAAAAGCCGGACAACGTCTAATTTGGCCACACAAGCAACCAAAAATCCAGACTGTGTTGGGCTCTATCCGGACGCCTGGCAACGCTAAGTGTAGGGGTCCACTAGGGCCGATGCCTGCCGGGGTCTCTGGCAACACAGGCCACGGAAGGAACACGGGTGGGTTTTAGTCAGTAAGAGAGAAACAACCCCGCTCCGCCAAGAGCGGGAGAAGTTATTTGACAATTTCCCAACCAAAAAAAAAAAGTTGTTGGGGAGAAAAAGAAAAAAGTACCGAATCCAACAAATTGAAACGTAGAGTGTAGTTATGTGACTAGTTAAACAGGCGTTCTATATATTTCTTGTATTGAATTGGTCAATGACGCTAAGAATTTTGTAATATTAAGTGTAGTAAACATCTAACCTTGAATTAGAAGACCGTCTAGGACCAGGCGGGGTCGTCTCAATAAGTAAACGTAGGAATGCCTACGGGGGCTAGACCTATGTCGCCAAGTTATTTTCTATTATGTGAGAACTAAAAACTTCGGTCTTCAATAATGACGCAACATTAATCAATGTTAATCGATCAATGTTATTATTATTAAAATTGAATAAATATAAACATAATTTATGCATAATACAATAGATATACGCTCGTATAGCGTAGGTTGTAACTAAATAAACAAAAGAGTTACCCAATCAAGACAATAAAGAAATTAATTTAATTTAATGCAACGCATCGGGAAGAGGGCGGAGGCTACTTATTTTCTAAAATTAAGGTACGCTTTTCTTAAATATACCTGGCAGCCCCACAAGCCCCACTTCCAAGGAACATATTTACTCTAGGGAGAAGAATAACAACTACGAACAAATAAAATGGTACAATATGAATAATACAATGATATATAAATAATACAATTTCACTAGTTACAATTTTCCAGCTCCGCTTTGATAGTCAAGCATCCTTATTGATAAAATTAACATAAAAGGTAAATAGGAGAAAATGTATTCATGCTTGTAGAAAACTTTGAACAACAAAATCATAAGTTAGTGGTTGATTTGTAAAAGTCAAAGACTACTCAACGTCGTTAATGGTGAGGATAACACTTAACGTTGCAAAAAGAGAAAATGATGACAAGAGAATTCACAAGAAATAAAAAGTCAAAGACTACTCAACGTCGCACACTGGTCCCAAATGATAAAAAAGGGGACATTAAGAAATTTTTGACAAAAGGTCAACCGATTCAGCTTATTTTTTTTTTTGTAGACAGCTGATGCAATTACAAATCACTTTTGTACATTGAGTTTTTGCCAAAAAAGCCGTATTTTCAGAGAAAAAAAATATTCAAATATTTTTTGTATGAAAGAAATCCTAATTTTGTCTTTATCTTCCAAGATTCAAACGTATTCAAAATAAAACTTAGCGCAGCTTGTAGAGGGGCTAATTTCTCACTACTTTGTCATAGACACTCAACTGCGATTTTGTGCTCCTTTTGAGTTACATGCACTTTAAATATTTTTTGTATGAAAAAATCCTAATTTTGTCTTTATCTTCCAAGATTCAAACGTATTCAAAATAAAACTTAGCGCAGCTTGTAGAGGGGTTAATTGTTCATCACTTTGCCATAGACACTCAATTGCGATTTTGTGCTCCTTTTCAGTTACAGGCACTTTAAATTTTTCGTTGTCGGATGAGCTTTACTAGTTTTTTGTAGACAGCTGATACAATTACAAGTAACTTTTAAAGATGTATTTTTTGTTAAATAAGCCGTATTTTCAGAGTTAAAAAATTAATTCAGGCGGATTAGAAATAATCTTGTTAAAGATAGACTAAGATGTAATAACATTTTCTTCATTAATAAGTAACTCTTATAAATGTCTTTCTATTAAAAAAAGTCTTATTTTAAATATATCAAATAAACAACTTGGATATCTCAAAACGTGTACAGACATGTTCAGGTACAGGTAATTTATTGTGTGACTCGTATGTAAAATTTTTTTTGTATAGAGTCATTGCTTAATTACCCTATAAGTGACGATTTCGGCTCTATTTGGTCATCTAGTCGAACGCGTCGAAAACGCTGAATGATGAATAGGTATATAAATTGCAATTAAAAATTCCCTTTGTAGTTTTGCGGTATTTATGTAGGAGCACATCTTAGTATGTTTTATTTTCTCGTGACTCATCCAAATTGCAAGAATATTTGGCTCATTATCTAACTACCCCATTAAGTAATGAGGTAGTTAGGTAATGAGCCATTATCTAACTACCCCATTAAGTAACGGGATAGTTGGGTAATGAGTCATATATCAATAGTATAAGGGCAAGCGGAACCCGTTTTTGTTCATTACGCGTCTTGTGCTCGTAAAAACAACACAATTTTTTATCAACTATCACCACATTGTAACTTTTATTTATTTGCCTGTAACATTTTTGTATCAAAATGACTACATTTGTGACTAATTTAGACATTTTTTCTTTTTTGAGTAATAGTGGGTGCCTTAAAAATAGTGATTTACTGTGTCAAACCATTATAAATCGTATTTCAAGTGAAATTCCAAACGAAGAGCTCAGTATTATCAAAAAGTTTTGCCAAAATTATACGTCAAACCTAGCTAGAAGATGGGACAATTCAGGTAGAAACGAAAGATTTGGTGTTAAAAACAAGGAGTGGTTGGAGTCTAAAATTTTGTGGCCAACTTTAACTTCTGTGAATTTTCCTATGTTGTTTGATCCAGAATATACCATAGAGGACATTTCAGTAGACGTAGAAGAGCATAATTTATCGTACGAAGAGGAAGCGGGTGCATCTACATCAGAAGCTACCACAAATACTCCCAGAACTAGAAATAAACGACCATTTGAAGATTTAACAAATAAGCAGAAGAAAAGACGTTCTTTGTCTCTTTTGGAGCATTCCGAAGAGCTGTTCTATGCTCTTATTGCTAAACTTAATGAAAACGGGCGCACTGTTTGTTCTAAAGTTATTAAGTGCCTCTCAAATAAGCCAGAAAAGGTGCAAGAAGTAAGTGACTTTTTATATAAAGCTTCTGATAAATCGATTTCCGAGGAAGACACCTTAGCTCTTGCCACAGCATTGAGTTTATCAAAATGGCAATATCTAACTTTGAGGTCCATTTTAAGTACAAATGGCACAGCGGCTTTTCCATCTTACCAGAAGTTACTGTTGAAGAAGAAAGAATGCTATCCAGCAAAAGAAGATATTGTGATATCGGAGTCAGGAACTAAAATTAAGTTACAGGCAGTTCTAGATTTAACTGCCGAGAAGATTTTGAAAGTGACTGGTTCAAATATTAATGGTGGTGTTTTGAAGCTAGTTAGTAAATGGGGCTGTGACGGAGCTTCTTCACAAAGTTGTTACAAACAAAAACCAACTGGTGACATATTTTCAGAATCTTCTGTATTTATGACATGTTTATGACATGTCTGAACACGTTTTGAGATTTCCTTGTTTGTTTATTTGATACTGATAATTTCATATATTTGTAAGAGTTACTCTACAAGCTGCGCTAAGTTTTATTTTGAATACGTTTGAATCTTGGAAGATAAAGACAAAATTAGAATTTTTTTATACAAAAAATATTTAAAGTGCCTGTAACTCAAAAGGAGCACAAAATCGCAGAAGAGTGTCTATGACAAAGTAGTGAGCAATTAGCATCTCTACAAGCTGCTTTAAGTTTTATTTTGAATACGTTTGAATCTTGGAAGATAAAGACAAAATTAGGATTTCTTTCATACAAAAAATATTTGAATATTTTTTTTCTCTGAAAATACGGCTTATTTGGCAAAAACTCAATCTATAAAAGTGATTTGTAATTGCATCAGCTGTCTACAAAAAAAAAATCAGCCAAATCCGTTGACCTTCTGTCAAAAATTTCTTAATGTCCACTTTTTTATCATTCGGGACCAGTGTGCGTCGTTAATGGTGAGGATAACACTTAACGTTGCAAAAAGAGAAAATGATGACAAGAGAATTCACAAGAAATAACTAACATCTAAAGTAAATAATTACGTTGCTAGATTATCATACGCTCGCGCAGACATTTTACTTGTGAAGTGGGGCTTTTTTTTTTGGGTTGAAAATCGTCAAATAACTTCTCCCGCTCTGGGCGGAGCGGGAGGGTGTGTCAGACTCTTACTGACTAAAACTCACCCGTATTCTTCCATTGCCTGTGTTGCCAGGGGCCTCAGTAACCGTTTGGTACCTTCCCGCGACCCCGGCAGGCATCGGCGATGTGATGATGTACCCGTACTGTCAATGCCTAGTTCATTTATTCATTTCAGCCGAAAGACGTCCACTGCTGGACATAGGCCTCCCCCAAGCAATGCCTAGTTACAAAGATAGAAATAGAGACTGAATGCAAAACTATACCTATGTATCTCATGTAATATTGAAGATAAGGTATATTTTTAAATAAAAATTTGCAGTTGTGTGTGATTAAGGGGATGCGCTAAGGTAGCCTGCGAAATTCAAATTTTCTTAAGTTTTTTTGCAATTTGCACGTGAGTGACAGATTGTATGTTGAGAATTATAATAATTACAATCATCAATAAAACCCTGGCGCTTTCGCCTTAAGGAAAGAGATTGCACTGTTTTCTTATGTTTACATGTTTTACGGATGTTACTGTTTATAAGTATATACTACTCGTGCGCGATAAGTTGGGACCTGCTAGGAATGCGACTCCCCCGCTAGGAATGCGCCCGCTTCCCCTGCATTTCGCCGATGGCGCCCGTATTGTACCGTTCGCATCATTATTTTTACTAGGGTTTTTAGTCTCGTACTGGCCTACGTCACGTAACGACGCGCTCTGGAATTCTTTTAGTTTTCGTTTGTGTTATTGTCCTGTCAAATTAATCAGCGGTTGACGTAAATTGACGTAATTTTAGTAGACAAGTTTTTAATCACGTCTAAACTTGTAAAGAGTAGTGACAGGCGCAAAATGTATTTTCTGTCCTTTTCTTATTGAAATAGAAAGAAAAAGATACACTGAACTTAAATTTAGTTCAGTTTGTGAACAATGGAATCGGCGCCAATAGATAAAATCAATGTATAAACTTAAACATTGTATTTTTATTCATTACAAAACCATAGTCAACACTTTCGGTGATACATAAATAAGTACTTAGTGTACTATTTTATTCAAATAGTGTAAAAAAGATTAGATAAAAAGCAGCGTCCTCCCTGAGTAACATAATAAATTAGGTTAAAAAAAACAAAGACGAAGCCGCGGGCGGCTGCTGTTATGTTCGCTTTTTTGCGGGCGGTACAAACATGCCAATATGACGGCACCGCGCTCAGGTCCCAACTTAAAAACATTGGGATGTCGCTGCGTCCCCGTAAGGGGGCGCGGCTAGCGGATCCGGGGCATCGCCCCCCGGCCGCGGAAGCCATACGTTGGCCCGTAAATACGGGCCCCTCATGGTGTTGGTCACTATGACTCCTAGATGATTGGGCGCGTTTAATAATAACGCGCCCATGTGAGTGATTGCTATTGTGATTACTGTAGGCGCATCACGACGCTAATACTGTTAGCGCCGCTTTCTTCACGACACCTCGGCGGTCAACCCCTGCCAGGTGAGACCTCGGTTACCCGGGGGAGGCCCAGTGAAGGCGACCAGCGACGTAGGTGCCGACTCGACGCTCCTACAGTATAGGTGTATAGTTCACGCCCGCCCCGCTTTCAGATCGAGCCGATTACGGTCCGGGCTAAGGAACTGTCGTGTGTGTGTGAGCGGCATTGTATTGCGTAACACCGCCCAGTGTCTACACATACCGCACAGCCCGCGCTATGCGTATGTGTGTGAGTTAAATGCCTGTTGAGTAGTGAATGTCTGTGCTAATTACGTGACGTGCCTATATTAACTTAGCACACGCCACGTAATAGATGTATTTTATCTGTAGAGTGCTATTGAATCGAGTAAGCCGCGTGTAACCTGGATGCAGCTTACTCGAGGCGTCCAGTCCGGTGCGATGGGGTCAGTCGTCCGCTACCAGGTCGCGGGGTAGGGGTCTCGCGTCGGGGGGGCGCGCGTGCAATGGCGCTATCTGCTTGACGTGAGGCCAAGCAGATGCGTCGGCACGCGCGAACATTCCCTTCGCGAGGCGCCTCACAAACTCGTCCAGGCTCTCAATCCCGAGGTCCCTTTGGATTATATCGTTCCTCACGAAACGAGGGGCGTCCACTACGGTCCGCAGCGCCAGGTTTTGTTGCGCGCGGAGCAGCTTTCGGTTCGTCTCGCTCGTGAGGGCGAACCATGCAGGGGCGGCGTACTTCAAAATGGGGCGTACGTACAACTTGTACACGCCCATTTTGACGCGCACCGGGATTCGGGACGAAAGCACCGGTCTAAGGAGGTTGCGGCGACCCTACCTCGTGCGGCAACTCAACAACCCAACTTATCTTTTTTTTTTTTTTTAGGTATGGCATCTCGTAGTTGACCTTGAGAGGTCGTGACTACTTAACCGGACTTTCCTGTGGCTGCCTTAAGCGAACTCAAAGCCTCCAGCCAGGGGCGAATTACTTATAGTACTAAGCGACTGCACGCTAAGGGCACCCCCTGTGGGGTACGGACCTCGGCTTAGGGCGTCGCTGGGGGGAGGACAGCAAGATGGGACAGGCTGGATCTGGTTAATATTATTATTATTAATCGGGGAATTTAAAGCTACAGGCTCAGCTGCGGCGCGGGCTGGCACTTCTTCGAGCAAGGGTCGGGGGGGACAATTACGTCGGGGTTTACGCGAGGGACCTCGGCGGCGAGGTCGGAACGCAGGTCGGTGTGTTTTGTGCACTGTACTCGTTGCCCTATTGCTTTCCTGGAGGAGGGTAATGGGGTCATCGGGGTCGGAGAGGGTATGCCTTGGACGGCGAATAGAGCTAATGGTGGAGGGCCTATAACTGGCGGCCTGCACAACCAGAGGGTTGCGGTGGGTGGTGGCTGAGTCGAAGAAGCGCTTCGTGATGCGCTTCATGAACTGCTTGATGGTGGGGATTCTAAGATCGAGATGGAGGATCTTGTTTCGGACGAACCAGGGGGCTCCCGTTGCCTTTCGGAGGAAACGGTTTTGGAGGGACTGCATCCTGTGGATGTGGTGGGGTTTAGCGTGTGCGAAGACTGCACAGGCATAAGTCATGATGGGACGGATGCACGCTGTGTAAATACGCAATTTGCCCTTAAGGGACAATTTGCTGCGCGCATTTAGGACGGAGTGAAGTCTACCGAGAGCGAAAGCGGCACGCGAACGCACCTGCTTGATGTGCTCTGAGAACGAGAGATGGTGGTCAAGGGTCACGCCTAGGTATTTGGCTCGCTTCTCCCAAGGGATAGGCTTGCCGAACATGGTGAGCGGTCGGGGGGAGATGAGGTTTTTACGCTGTTTGGTGAAGAGAACAGCCTGACTTTTGTCGGGATTGACCTCGATTCTCCATTTTCTAAACCAAGCGCCAAGCTTGTTGACCTCGGTCTGGAGAGTGCGAGATATGTGGTCGTGGACTAACCCGGTGTAGTAGATGGCCGTGTCGTCTGCGAACAGAGCCAACTGCGCCTTTCTACTTTTCGGGATGTCGCTGGTGAAGAGAGTGAAAATGAGAGGGGATAGTACAGAGCCCTGAGGGACGCCTGCACGGATAGGGTGAGGGGAGGATAGCGCTCCTTCGATGCGATAGCGGAAGGTGCGGTTTGACAAGAAGTCTCGTAAGATGAGCACGAGACGATCGGGCACACCGAGTTTGTAGAGCTTATATAATAAGCCGTTGTGCCAGACCTTGTCGAACGCTTTCGCTATATCGAAAAATACAGCACCGGTCGTAAGACCACGTTGAAAGCCGTGGCTTATGTGTTCAACGATGCGGTGGACCTGTTGGACGCAAGAATGTTGGGCTCTAAAGCCGAACTGCTGGTCGGGGATGAGGCCCTTTGTTTCCGCAAAATCTCTGAGGCGCTTTAAGATAAGCCTCTCATAGATTTTGCCGAAGACATTGAGCAGACTGATGGGCCGGTAGCTGGTGGGCTCCGTTTTCGGCTTACCGGGCTTCGGTATGCCGATGACGGTGGCCTTCTTCCACTCTTGTGGGAAGATGTTATTGCTCAGGGCTCCATTGAAGATGGTGGCCATGAGCATTATGAGGTGAGCGGGGAACAGTTGGAGCACCCTATTGGTGATTCCGTCTGAGCCGGGGGCTTTTCGAGGTTTTAGACCCTTGATGATATCATGCACTTCGTCTGGAGTGACGGGAGGCAGAGGATAGTCAGGGTCTTCAACGGGCGGGAGGGAGGCTCTACGTTCGACTTCCGCGTCGACCTGGGACAGGTGAGCTTGGTCTACTGGTTGAGAGCTAGGTGAGCATTGAGCCTCAAGACTATCGGCTAGGCATTCTGCCTTGTCGACGTCATCAAAAGCGATGGTCTTGTCGGGGCGCACCAGGGGGGGCATTGAGACGACTTCGTCGGATTTGAGTTTCCTCTGAAGGTCCCAGAACGCTCGGTGAGTGGGCTCTAGCTCGCTCAGCATCTTGTCCCATCCAGCGTCACGCAGCTCCGATAGGCGTGTCTTTACAGATCTCTGTAAATAGCGCATATGGGCTTTGTTCGCGTGGTTGGGAAAGTTACTGTACGCACGGACAGCCGCGTTCTTCTCATTCAACAGTTCGCGTACATCGTCCGGGAGCTTCCAGCGATGGTCGTCCATCGCCGGAACCTCCCTTGAACAGTCGTTCAGGACTGATTGTACGTGCACTGTGAATGAGTCGATCGCGGCTGTCGTGTCAGCGATAGAGTCGAAGTGGTCGGGAATGGAGTCTAGTCGGGGACCTAACGTGGTGGATTTCAGGCAGTCGCTTACTTTCCTCCAGTCTGTAACTAACTTGGTGAGAGGGGGTCTATCAGGGTCATGGAGACCTAGGCGTGGTGCCAGCTTTACAACAACTGGACGGTGGTCAGAGGAGAGTTCGTCAAGCGCCTCTATAGAGTCCAACCGTAGGTTGATACTCTTCAGAAGCGCTATGTCAAGTACGTCGGGGGTTTGGCTAGGGTCGTGGGGAAAGTGAGTGGGAGTCATCGGGGCGATGATGTCGAAGTTGAGGATGGGACATAGGTCAAACAGGTGTCTGCCTCTGGTGGAGGTCCTGGTGCTGTTCCAAGCATGATGTTTGGCGTTGAGATCGCCCGCTATGATAACGGAGTCACTCAGGCCAAGTAGAATGGAAAGGTCGTCAGAGAGGGGGGGAAGGGCTAACTCCGATGAGCAACCGGGGGGAACATAGGCCGATACTATGGTGATCGGTTGATGGCCAGTCATGCCTAGCTTGCTTATGGACACTTCTAAACGCGAGAGAGGGGGCGGGTCCATTGGGATGCAGTGGAGGGTCGATCTAAAATAAATTAGGGTGCCGCCCCTGTGACATCTAGTCCTGTCATTGCGAACTATACGATAGTTGGCAATTGACGGGTTTCGACGGCTGGGCTTTAGGAATGTTTCCTGTAATAGGAGAATATCAATTTGGTGGTCGCGGAGGAAAGCAGCGATTTCATCGCGTTGATTTATCATGCCATTGGCATTAAAGAAACCTAACTTTAGGGATCGGGGTTTGGTACGTGCCTTCGGTTGTAAATCCATTATTTGGGTTTCGCGAAGTTTTCGAGGGCTTGCGTAATCTCTGGATACGCGTGGAATATACGCTGTATCTGGGCGAGATCGCAGGAATTACGGGCGGCAACGAGCTCGTTGGCCATTTTGCGCGCGCGGGGCGTAAAAAATAACGCGAATGTCCCAGAGATCACGCTGAACGGATCTACTGGGATGGACGGGATGGACGGGCCGACCACCGGGGTGGTTGAAGCGGCGACGGGCCGTGGCGCAGCGGTTGCGGCAGCGGCCACGGGAGCGGGCGCGGGCCTCGCGGGTTGGACAGGCGCGGAGACGCGGATGCGGGGGTCCATCAGCGGTCTGATGGGAGGCGGGGTGGGTCTGGGCTGAACCATAGCAGGGAACGCCTGCTGATGATTCATCGCATTCCATGGGCTAGGCCTTTGCGGGCTTAGCCTCAGGGGGAGTTGGGGGAATGTCTGTGATGGGGGGGGAAGAACCCATATGATGGGCACTCTCTCTGCTGGCGGGCGTCTGCGCGTTTCCCCAGTTTTGATGAGGACGACTTGGGGGCCATACGACAGCCCCGGTAGTTTGCCGGGTGTCCAGCCTCACCGCACAGTACGCAGCTGGGCGGCTCGGTGCACAAAGACCGGTCTTTAGGGCGGGGGCAGTCCGAAGTGCCATGCTCACCCAGGCACTTGACGCACCTGGGAGTCGCATGGCAGTTCTTCTGCGCATGCCCGTATAACTGGCAACGGTGACATTGCCCGACGACGCCGCTCTTCCGGGGCTTCTCGATGACGAGGCCCGTGAGATGGCATATAGAAGTGACTTTAAATATAGGGTGATGCCCTTCAGACGGGGGGCATACGACAAGGATCATGTCGTATGCCGAGCCCCCCCTGGCGCGGTGCATGCGGTGCACCTCGTCCACGGGGACGCCTTGAGATTCAAGGTCGGCCTTGATGTCGGCTGTGGGGATTTCTTTCGGGATCCTACGGATCACCACGCGGATCTGGCGTTCCTCGGGGAGCGAGTAGGTGTGGTATGACACACCTCTCGCCCGGAGGACTCTGGTTAGGTCCCTATAGTCGCGGGACGTTGGGACGGTAATTTTAATGCCCTGTTGGGTCGTGGTGGGTTTAGAAAAGCCGATTTTCTGGTCGACGCACCATTTGGATACGTCCAACCATCTAGCTTTGTCCTGTAAGATTACAGGAGGGGGAGGGGGGATCTTTTTAGGGGCCGGAGTGGCCGGAGTGTCCTTAGCGGACGAAGCGGTCGGGGTGGGGACAGTAGCGGAGGGCGCCACAGATACAGGGGGAGTGGGGGCAGAGAGAACCTCCGTGGCGGCTATTTTAGTCGCCTGCGAGGACGTCGCCTTCCTCTGTTTCCTCTTTTTCCCCTTTCCGGTGACGGCCACGAAGCCGTCGTCCTCGGAAGAGGGAGCGGAGTGGGCAGAAGAAGAGTCGACTGACTCTACGTCAGAGTAGGAAAAAGGGGTCGGGCACCTCTTGTCTTGCGACAAGGGCTCCTCAATGTCCATGGACACTGAGGGGCTAGGAGGGATCACGGTCGCGGTCGATGCGGGGGTCAGAGCATCGCTGAAGTCAGCGATGGAGTCGGTTGATAGCGGCTGGCTAAGAGCCGCAAACCTAGCGCCATATTTGGCGAGGAAGTCTGGGTCCTTGAAGAGGACCTCTTTGAAGAACGCCAGAATTAAGGCGTCCTCCATGGCGGGGGAGGGGGGGGGGGGGGATTACGGGGGCGAAATTTTGGAATCTAAATTCCTCCTAACATAGACCTAACGGCCCTAAACCTAACTCCCCGGGTGGATAGGCCCGGGGATGAGTCGCCCTCCCTGTCGGGTGCAGACAGGGAGGTGAGTACCTAATTGTGAGCCCTAAGCTTGTAACCCTTTGCCAGTCTTAATGTGCAAAGGGGCCCTGAACCAGTCTAGCGCGAAGGGTGTAGACACACCCTAAAGACGCTAGGTGAGTAGCTGAAAAGGAATTCAGTGCACCAGAGCCGACTAGGAGATCCCCCAAGGCCGGTTAGCTCTGGGACCCTTCCAATTAACTGCCTAGCCCTGAAGGGGTTCGGCTGGTGTATTGGGACAACAACACCCCACTCGGTTTCGTTGGCACCGTCAGGTATCCACCGAGGACCACGAAATAGTGGATTTAGCCCAGAGGGGGCCTATGAGCTACTCTGACAATTTTACTGTTAAAGAAATACCTGCCTTGAAAAAGGCACTTTTTGAGATCAATACGGCCGATTAATAAAATTAATCGACCGTGGATCGGAAGTAGTCGGCGACTACTGAGAGTTACGGCAGCGTAACGAGATCCGGAATTCGAGAGCGCAGTGATCGAGTGCAGCGAGCGGGAGCGGCAGCACGTCCGTTCACGGCGGGTGTCGAGCGCGGAATGATGACGACCCAACTTATCGCGCACGGGTAGTACTTTATATTACTTGCTAGTGATGTGCCACATGCCATAAAAGTCTTTTTACAACTTTGTGAATTCGCTAGAATCTCGGAACAGAAAAAAAACAGTGGAAGTGCAATGCAAAAAACTACAGGAACCGTTGTCGCCAAACTCTCACAAATAAACTGATAATCATACAATGCACTACAAATAAACAATTCGTTTGATTTGTCGTTTTAATTTTAGTCAAAACTAGCATAAGTCACAGATCCTTCATCTGGGAATAAACCTTCAATTTCTACAAATAGGATTTATTTTGCTTTAGTGCAAAAAGTCTTTACAACGTTTTGTAATCTATAATCAAACTAGATTCGATTGCCGAGTAAATTCCGCTACCCGACTATAGATGGCGGTTTTCTCAGTGGTCGCATTTATAAACTTTACGTGTTAGACATAAGGTTGACATTCGCGGCATAGGTCGTTATCTACTGCTACTCGACCAGTGTAGAACATATTGAATTTTGAATTACTTTATCGATATCGATTTCTTGTTTAATTCGAAAAAAATAAGACTCGTTGGGAGTTCAATAAAACTGTAAGACAATAAACGTAGTACGTATTATTCAAAAATAAAATATTTAAGTACTAATATAAATTACTTGCTTTATATATATTAATGTGTTTTACTGATACTTGGGTTAAAATAGAATGCAGAATGAAATTGCACAGGAATCACGTCATCGCCTTTCTTTATAAAATTTTGTTCAACTTTGTGAGTGTCCACGACTCGAGTCTTCTTTTTTGGCTGTGAATTAACGTCAGAGTATATAGTAATATGTAGTATACAGCATGTAGGTGGGTTGATTAGTATCGTATCGTATTAAGTATCTTCAATCATTATTTTTAAGTGATAAAAATAAAATATGGTAACTGAGTTTTTTAACTTCATTAAAAAACTCAATGATTTTCATAGATGGAAGCGCTGCAGGTTTCGTGTATCTATATACTTTATTTGAGCATATAGTGCTTAATTTGGATGGCATCCAATTAACTCTGCCCGTTGCATAAATCCAATTACATGTTATTCGACCTTATATTTGTATTGTAATGTTTATAATAAATATTAAATTACTTATTTTCTTTTATCGATATCAATCGATAAAATCAACATCTGACCAGACTACATCACTAATTGAGTAGCGAAGAACTTTCGAGAACGAAATAGTGAATACATTCAAACCAAGATAAACTTTATTTTAATGAACATAGGGTTGGTTGATTTTAACTAGACGTTCTATTAAATTATTAGTGAATTGAAATTAACTTACATTTTATTAGAAAACAAATAAAATCCTACCTACAGATGGTACGAAACACCTCCATTTTTAAGATTTTTTCTCCTACTATCATTTTTGCACTCCAAAATGGAACAATACGGCATAGCTACGGAAAAATAAATTTATCGTGAGACTAGCGACTCGACGCGACGTTAGAACACGACTGGGTTCAAGTAAGCGCAACAGCGCTTATTTGTGGCACGCGTGCCACGCCTACTTTGCACTTCCACTGTTTTTTCTGTTCCGTGGCTAGAATTGTGAATCGAGTCACAAAATACTAAATTCAAAATTAAGTCTAAAAAAAGTTTTTTGCTTAAATGATAGCTGAAAAACGTATTAAATCTGCTATCTCACTCTTATAAGGTGTAATCGGTCTCGTATCTCTCTTTTGGGGGCGTGGGTTTACTAGAAATAAAAAAAAATACATTTTTAACATTTATTTAATATTTTTTTACATATTCTGCTCAAATTGTTGGCCTCTATTGCGAATGCAGGCCCGACATTTATTTCGTATTTCACAGTTGTTGTAGTACGAGTACGAAGTCGCATTTCCTCCTTAATTTTATTGAACGCCGTTTTAATGCGTTGAAGTGGTACCTCCCGAGTCGGAACCTCAGTGGCGTATACCAGCTCTTTGGCACGTCCTCAGACATAAAAGTCTAGCGGAGGAGGAGATCTGGGGAACGTGCCGGCCATGCAATAGGGCCATCGCGACCAATCCACGCATTGGGGAACACATCGTCGAGATATTCCCTCACAGTCAAACGCCAATGCGCGGGACATCCGTCATGCTGGAATACTTTGGGCACATTTTCATTAAATACGGGCACCTCGGACACTAATTCGGGCAGTTCATTTTGAAGGAATTCCAAATTATTACTGGAAATTAATACACATCTAAATAAAATTAAAATTCAGAGTCTACGACTTGTAGGTACTTTTTTTTATTTTATTTTTTTGTCAAAAAGGAGAGAGGTGGCGGCGCAAGGAGTGCACCATCGCGGCTAGGCTCCGCGCCCCGAATTCCACAGCTGTAGTGATTACACTACAGCTGGATGCGGAAAAAAAGGGCGTGTCCTACAAGACCGTCCTTGCGAAGGTGGGTGAGGTGGTGCGCCTCGAGGAGCTCGGCGCAGCCAATGGCCTCGAAATAAAGATAACGGCGACTGGGGCCCGAATGGTTCATGTCCCCGGTGCGGCCAGTGGCCCGGCCGCTGACGCTCTGGCCGAAAGACTGAGGCTGAGGCTCTGGCTGGGCTGAGGCTGGGTGAGGCTGGGCTGGGCTTGCCGTGGTCGAGTCGATGGTCGGCAGCGAGGAGTCCTGGGACGCGATGGTATCCTTCTGCGAAACAGTCGTGTCGCAGAAGGAGGCTGCGGAAAGGGAACGGGAGATCTCTTCCGCTCACCCGGCCCGCAGCAGGCGCACCGGGCGTCGGCAGAGGGCAGACAACGCCCTCTTCCGGCCCCCCTAAATGGGTCCAGGGACGGCGGACTTGGGGACCTCCGCCGCCCCCCATCACACTGGACCCGAGGTGGCGACGCGTGGTGTTCCACGCGCGCCCCTTTCAGACGTCGCGGGGGGAGGGGGGTATAAACACCTCACCCCCTCCCAGACTTGAGATAGCCCGCAGAGGCAGGCCGGCACTAGCCGGGGATCGCGGAAGTTTCATTAGATCCATGATCCCCGGTGCAAGTGTGGGACGGGAACACTGGGGTGGTTTTTAGTCAGTAAGAGTCTGACAGACCCCTCCGCCTACCCCAAGGCGGAGGACATCCATGAGGATTTTCCACCCCGGAACAAAAAAAAAAAAAAAAGGCTGGGCTGGGCTCCCTAAATGCGGACGAGGTCCTAGTATCCAGGCCCACCAAGTGCGCTAGCATGCGCATCATGTGCTTCGTGACGGAGAAAAAGGTGGTCGCCGCAGTGGTTAGGACTGGGGGTCGCTCTGCCGAGCAGATGAGGGCAGGCACCATCCGTCCTGACTCTGCGGGGTTGCAAACCATTACGGTGAGCTGCCCCGTGTCGACGGCTAAGAAAAATTACCGGGGAGGGCCAACGGCTATTGGTGGGCTGGGTTTCCGCACAGGTGAAACTGCTGGAACCCAGACCTTTGAGGTGCTTCCGCTGCCAGGTGGGCAACCACGTGGGAGCTAATTGCACGTTGGAGGTGGACTGCGGCGGTCTTTGTTACCGCTGTGGTCTTCCCGGACACAAGGCCGGCTCGTGCAACGCCACGCCGCACTGTGCCGTATGTGCGGCGGCTGGCAAGCCGGCGGAGCACCGGATGGGGGGCAAGGCCTGCACCTGCACCCCACCAGCCAAAGCCAGGGCCAGAGGCAAGCCCTCCGCCACCACCGTCACCGCCGCAGC
Source organism: Atethmia centrago (assembly GCA_905333075.3). Taxonomy (NCBI): domain Eukaryota; kingdom Metazoa; phylum Arthropoda; class Insecta; order Lepidoptera; family Noctuidae; genus Atethmia; species Atethmia centrago. Next base: position 17,695,029 of record HG995374.1, on the reverse strand, counting down.
CGCTGTCACTGCCACCGCCGCTGCCGCCTCTACCACCACCGTCGTCGCCGCCGTAGCCGCCGCGGCAGGACCCTCACAGGGGGCTGGGAAGGAGGCTCAAGAGGGGGCTGACATGGAGTGCCAATAATAGCCCCATTACGCCTCCTCCAGGCGAACATCAACCACTGCGCCTCCGCTCAGGATCTGTTGCTCCAGAGCATGGCGCAGTGGTCGATTAACATCACCGTGGTCGCTGAGCAGTACTTTGTCCCGCCCAGGGATGACTGGGTGGAGGACCTTAGCGGCTCAGTGACCCTAATTTCGTCAGTCACTGGGGACTCTGAACAGGAACCCGTGGGGACGCCCGTACAAAGTGGTACGGGATAAACTCCGCCCATGGGCGCCCCCGCTGACACAGAGTCTCCGGCCCCAGCTTGTGGAGGACGTGGTGAGCGCTCTGTTCCCTTCGCGAGGGGAACACATCGCCCCGCCCATGGCTTCGCCTACTGCGGTGCCCGATGTGGACCACACCGCCGACAACGACCGAGGCAGAGATGAGAGTGGCGGTACGTAGGCTGAATGCCAAAAATATCGCCCCAGGACCCGACGGCGACGACGACCCCACGACCCGGTCGCGGGAAGGTACTAAAGGGTTACCGAGGCCCCCGCAACACAGGCAACGGAAGGAATACGGGCGGGTTTTAGTCAGTAAGAGTCTGACACACCCTCCCGTTCCGCCCAGAGCGGGAAAAGTTATTTGATGATATCCCACCCAAAAAAAAAGACTCGACGGCTTACCTGGGAAAGCCTGGGTCCTGGCCTTGGAGGCTCTCGGGCCTCGACTAAGGGGGCTCTTAAGCGCATGCTTGGAGAGGGCCCAGTTCCCGCTTCGTTGGAAGACGGGGAAACTGGTCCTCATAAAGAAGGCAGGCGCCCTGCGGACTCTCTGTCCGCTTATCGGCCCATCGTGCTGCTCGACGAGGTGGGCAAGCTCTTTGAAAGAGTCATTGCAGACCGCCTCGTCGGCCAGCTGGTGCGGGTGGGGCCGGATTTGGCGGAGAGCCAGTTTGGTTTCCGCAGGGGCCGCTCTACTGTGGCCGCCATAATGCGCATGCGAGCCCTCACGACGGGGAATGCTGTTGGTCAGGGTGGGGTCGTCTTGGCGGTGTCTCTAGACATCGCCAATGCCTTCAATACCCTGCCCTGGAGTTAAATCAGGGAGGCACTCCGGTACCACCGGATGCCATCCTACCTCTGTCGTGTGGTCGAGGCCTATCTGACGGACAGGGCCGTCACTTACCCTGGTCACCAGGGAGTGTGGAACCGGCAAGAGATGTCGTGCGGTGTCCCACAGGGATCGGTCCTGGGGCCGCATCTGTGGGACATCGGATACGACTGGGTGCTGCGCGCCGACCTCCCTAGCGGCGTCAGCGTGGTGTGCTACGTTGACGACACGTTGGTCCTGGTGCAAGGGAGGGCGCACCAGGTGGCGGCCGAAGTAGCGGTACACGGGGTTGCGACAATCGTAGAGAGGAGACTCGAGGTGGCCCTGCACAAGTCCGAGGCCATGTGTTTTCATGGCCCTCGGAACGCGCCACCGTCGGGATCCCAAATAACGGTAGGAGTAGAGTCGAGTCGACGATGAAGTACCTGGGACTCATCCTTGACAGCCGGTGGAACTTCGTGGAGCATTTCCGACGTTTGGCTCCAAAACTGGAGCGGGCAGGGGCTGCCTTGAAGCGGCTCCTGCCCAATCTAGGGGATCCAAACGCCTCCTGCCGGAGGCTGGCTCTACGCGGGGGTCGTGCGGTCCATGGCCCTTTACGGGGCTCCTGTGTGGGCGCATTCCCCGGCGCTGCGGCCGGCCACCGGTTGAGCGCGGCCCAAAGTGTCATGACCATCCGGCTGGTCTGGGGATACCGCACGGTCCTGTGAGGCAGCGAGCCTCCTTGCTGGATTGCCGCCATGGGATCTGGAGGCAAAAGCCCTCGAGCACGTATGAGAGTGGCGCGAGGAGGCGAAACGCCGGGGCGTAACTCCGCTGCCGTGAGAAATCGCAGCACAGCGGACGGAGCTCCGGTGGGATCTCATGATGACATGGAGAGTACGGTTGTCGCAACCCAGTGCTGGGCATGCCACAATTGCGGCGATAAGTCTCCTATTTGAGGAGTGGCTAGAGAGGCGCCACGGCGTCCTCACCTTCCGCCTTTTTTTTGTTTTTTTGTTCCGGGGTGGAAAATCCTCATGGATGTCCTCCGCCCTGGGGTAGGCAGAGGGGTCTGTCAGACTCTTACTGACTAAAATCCACCGCGGTGTTCCCGTCCCACACTTGCACCGGGGATCATGGGATCTAATGCGACTTCCGCGATCCCCGGCTAGAGCCAGCCCGCCTATGCGGGCCACCTCAAGTCTGGGGGGGGGGGGGGGGGTGAGGTGTTTACCCCCCCCCCCACGACGTCTGAAAGGGGCGCGCGTGAAACACTACGCGCCGCCACCTCAGGTCCAGTGTGATGGGGGACAGCGGACGTCCCCAAGTCCGCCGTCCCTGGACCCATTTAGGGGGGCCGGAAGAGTGCGTTGTCTGCCCTCCGCCGACGCCCGGTGCGCCTGCTGCGGGCCGGGTGAGCGAAAGAGATCTGCCGCTCCCGTTCCGCAGCCTCCTTATGCAATATTGATCTTCAGAAATATTAAGATCATCAGAGTAGGCTTCGGACTTCCCTCTTTGAGGAGTGGCTAGAGAGGCGCCACGGCGTCCTCACCTTCTGCCTGACGCAGGTCCTTACCGTATACGGCAACTTCGAGAGGTTCCTGTGTCGGATACGGCGAGAGGAAACGCCCGGGTGTCACCACTGTGTGCATCGCCCGGAGGACACGGTGGAGCATACGGTGGAGGTCTGCCCGGCTTGGGCAGAGCACCGCCGTGTCCTCGTGGAGGCGATAGGTGGTAGAGATCTCTCGCGTCCGGTCCTGGTTTAGGCTATGGTATGGAGCGAGAGGGCATGGGCAGCCGTCACCTCCTTCTGCGAAGCAGTAATGCTCGCGAAGGAGGAGGCGGGACGGTTGAGGGAAAGGCAAATTTCGCGCCCTCTCGCCCTAGCTGCCGCAGGAGACGCCCTGGGCGTCGGGAATTCCGGGAGGATTTCCGGCCACCGTAGGCGCGAGCTTGCGGACGTTAAGCAATGGTTAGCTCGCCATCCGGGAAGGACCAGGCCCGGGTCGACGGCGCGTTGTATTTCACGCGCGCCTCAAAGAGATGTCGTCAGCACAAGTGTAGGGATCCACTAGGGCTGATGCCTACCGGGGTCCCGGGAAGGTCTAAAGGATTACCGAGGCCCCTGGCAACACAGGCAACAAGAAGAAATACGGGTGGGTTTTAGTCAGCAAGAGTCTGACACACCCTCCCGCTGCGCCCAGAGCGGGAGAAGTTATTAGATGATTTCCCACACAAAAAAAAAAGTGGCGTATGCCAGCTCTTTGGCACGTCCCCAGACATAAAAGTCTGGCGGAGTTAGGTCTGGGGAACGTGCAATATGGCCCTATTGCATGGCCGGCACGGTTCCCCAGACCTAACGTGGAACGGGTGAAATTTGTTCTTTTTTAAAATATCATGCACTGTCGATTTCCCTATTCCTGTGTGTCGAGCTAATAGCTCGCGTAGAAGTTGAAGGATCTTGCGCAATTTCCTCAAGTACCACTCATCAGTAGTCTTCTACATCAGCACGAGTGGTTCTTCCATTGCTAGTTACACCACTACCAGGCATTCTTCCTTCTGCGTAACAACCGTGGACTCTTATAAATACGCGGTAATCTGGATGACGCGCATTAGGGTATCTATGCCTATAAAGAGCTGCGGCTGCATTTCCATTGCCTCTGCATTCCCCATAAATAAAATGCATGTTTGCATGTTCTTGTAGCGTATAATTTTTATTATTATTTTACATATATTTGTTTTCGTTAAAATATTTTTTAAGCTAACTTTAAGCGTTAGCTGGTTTTAAACAGGCTTTATTTAATTATTACTATTCAATACTGACGTCTATTAATGTTTTTATTTAAACCCCAATGATCAGGTATATTTAATGTAAATAAATATTGCAATATTGCAAACTTTCTTGTTTAATCAAATTTCACTCCTTTTAAACACGAATGGCAATAATTCACTATTTACATTAGATACAATAATGATTAATACCATTTTGAAATCGGCTTTAAGCACATATTATTTTTAAATTATTGGTCACTAGTGTTTCGATACTTATTTTTTATGCTGCAGTTGCTTAAACTTTGTCAAAATGAATATCTTTCACTAATTTTTCACTAGAACAATAATTCAACTTGTTATAAAAAAAACCGTGTATAAGCAGTCATACTATTTATTGCTTATCTATCAGCACAGTTAACGTAAATTACTATAACAATAAAAAAACAATGGAATTCATTAATTTATGATCGTGGTGTACAAGAATATAAAATAAGGTAACAAAACACATCGATATTATTTAAAAAAAAACATATCTTTGGTACTACTTGTTTTTTTTTGTATTTTTTTCCTGAAAGGTTAGTTAAAGTTCAAGTTATTAGTTCAAGTTCATTCCATTTCAAGGTTATCCATTAATTACCGGACACCCTGTATAACAACCAAGTATCCGAAATTACTGCAAAAACAAATAAGTTACTGCTAATCTGCAGCCAAATATTGCTTCAAATAATTTTATAAATGTAGATATAAATAAGACTGTTAATTTAATTATTTGATCTTTTTGGATGAAAATAATAACTAAGTATCCGAAATTACTGCTAAACTGCAGCTAAATTTTTTAACAAATAAGATTTCATTTATAGTGATTTGTGTATCCTTTTGTAAGAAAATAGAGCATAGTTCAAAATGTATATTTTGCTTTTATTTTATTTTATTAAATCGTAAATGTTTACAGCCCCATCACTTAAATATATGCCGGCCGGTCTTACCACGAGTATGAGAAAATTGATTGCAGCCTTATAGGTATGACCGAAGGCACGTATTTCAATGCCATTCATTACTTTATCGTAAGAAAATGTTTCCATAAGTAATATTTCATTACAAATTTAGTGTAAAATGACTACTAGATGGACTTACCTCAAACAGCAAGGAAAGTACACGACGATTTAAAAAAAAGACCTTTATTTAAGGAGTATTTGACATTAAAGCAAATCAAGTGTTGTTAAAATAGTCAAGAAAAGAATAGTTTTTTTCATATGTAACTCTAAGAGTTACCCTAGAATGTATAGTGCCATTAGTTTGTTTCAATTAAAATTAACTGATAAAGAGTATTTCCCACATTGACCTTACCATGTACCTAAACAGGGTTGAGTTTCCAGGATTGCTACCGAGAATTTCCGACCCGGGAATCGAACTCAAGACTCTCTCGCTCAATAGTCGCGCTAGTGAACACTAGATCGACGAGCCAGACAAAAAAAGCCAGGCTAAAAGGAGCAATTCGAGAGAGAGAAGAGAGAGAAGTTGCGCTATTAAGGTATCCTCCTCATGACTTATATAAAACTTACGATGTGCCAAAACAATGACTTCTGCTCCAGTAGTTACCTACCTAATTTGGGTAAGATTTAGGTTAATTGGCTAATAGCCTTATTGTCATCTTTTCGAACAAAGCTTGACAATGAAGATGATTTAACGGCGTACCGTCAAACGCTGCAACATTGCCTCGCATACCCAACTTTGCCTATTGTATGAATTTACCAATATCTTTTAAAATATTGGTTGTAGCAACTTCAAATTGTTGGTAGTTATTTAAATCATTACCTGGCAATACGAAAAACCCGCCGCCATGTTTCTTTTCTTTGAAACCACATGACAGTGAGTTGTCAAACGCAATGAGTGATAGCCGAACACAACATTGCCTAAAAAGAACACAACATTGCCTAGCATTGTTTCTAGTGGTATAAGCAAAAAGTGGCTGTTTTGCAATTCTTATCCTTATCTAAGTCCTACTAATAAGAGTTAACTTCCAGTGCGAGAATGATGTAGTCGTTTAGACGGTCAAAATTGAAGCAGGCAATGTTACAGTTTTGTGGCCCAACTTTGCCTAGTGATTAAGACTGTTATATTTTGAAAATGATACAGAATAATCGGGTTGGATCTAGTATCGTTTGGCAGGAGTTGGGGGGTAAAAGGGGCTAAAGTTGGTAGGGTTTGGGTCCCCGATTATAACGTTACCACTCATATTAAAAGGTAATGCATATTTTTCGAGAAATTAATAAGAAATGTTTCTAACCTCAAATCCGATAAGAAGCGAAAAACGAAACGTTTAAAATGGACGATTGACAACCAAATCTGCCCCAGCATCTGTAGTCAGTATCCAGTATCCAGTATCAGTATTTGTAGTCAGTCCATGGTATAAAATGTCGGGCAAATTCGATAACACGGAACGTAAACAATAAAACAGGTATGCCATTTGCGTCATGTGTCACTGTCATTTGTTTTCGATCGTTCCGTTTCTCCTCGAGTTGCGTGAATTTTTTCTCTGTGTTTGTACTTCCACTGATCGTATATATGTACAAAAGGCAATGTTACTACTGTTACTAGGAGAACTTAGGATGCAAGAGCGAGCGAAGCGAGCTCGGGACTTGGGGCACCCCGATTCGGACAGGTTAGGTTCGAAGGGGATGGCGGGGTCTAGTGAGCGAGCGGAGCGAGCGAACTCAGACCCCGCTATCCCCTTCGAGGTTATTTTTTTTTAAATCGACTTTGAGTGTTTTGAGGTTAGGTTACAATAATTTGTTTTTCTCAAGAACGATGCGTTACCTTTTCATGGGAGTGGTGCCAGGGGGCAGGGACCACCCCTCCCCCAATCTCCCCCGCGAAGCTGGGCTCATACTACGGCTTTTTAAGCGACTAAGAGTTTTGAGGTTAGGTTACAATAATTTGTTTTTCTCAAGAACGGTGCGTTACCTTTTCATGGGAGTGGTGCCAGGGGGCAAGGTGCACCACCCCCCAACCTCCTCCCCCACTCCCACCCCCCTTCTCCTGCCAAACGATACTAGATTTTTACCTGAAAGGTACTTTTTTTTTGTATAACAGCCTATACTGTCCTATTAACTTTAAGAGAGACATAATTCTGAAAAGTATTTTAACGGAGACAGTATGCTACCCTGAGGTACTCCAACACAATTAGCATTATAGCACCACGAAATGCAAAAGCGTTGTTGTTGAGTAAACCAAGCGGAAAATATATGAGGAATAAGAATAACTTATTTGTTGAGTTAAGAGACACTTATTAGGACAAATAGTATAATATTGTCAGTATTGAAGGTAGGTATTAAACGCATTTCTACAGTCTACGTACGGATATGATATTGATGTAGTATATTCATAAATTCAGCGTTTTAAAAAAAAACATTTTTGAAACAGCTGAATGAAACAGCTTTCGTGAAAAAGCGATGGGAAAAACATAGCAAATGGGTGTACTTAATGTAGGTAGGTAATTATAATAATATACAGAGCAACCTATCCCATACGATAACTCAGTCATTAATTATTAGTCGTTTTGTTCACTTACCACGTATCTGGAGATCGTGTCGCAATGAAACTGGTGCCGATTCCCTTGTTCACAAACTAAACTAAATTTAAATTCAGTGCATCTTTTTTTTTCTATTTCATTAAGAAAAGGACAGAAGATACATTTTAGTTTAGTCCTGTCAAATTAATCAGCGCCTGTCACTACTCCATACAAGTTTAGACGTGATTAAAAACTTGCCTACTATAACTACGTCAATTTACGTCAAGCGCTGATTAAATTGACAGGACTGAACTAAAATTTATCTTCTGTCCTTTTCTTAATGAAATAGAAAGAAAAAGATGCACTGAACTTAAAATTTAATTTATTTTGTGAACAAGGGAATCGGCGCCAGTGTCTTTTAATTAAATTTCTTTATTGCAATCACAATTTATAACAATTATCATTATTGTGAGAATGAGCTCCACTCGATTTTACACACGCAAATTGTTACTAGCCACTTTATTTGAGCGAGTACCTACATTATAATGAGTCAAGTACCTATCTGATGTATGAGACACTCTACGGGAATTTCTACTACTCGTGAAACGATTTACAGACTGTATCGTATACGGAAGTTTTCAGATCCTTCTGTGTGTCGATTTACTCGGCCGAAAATGGACTTTCTGAAATGATAATTAAGTTCATCATAACATTTTTATACGTGTTCGTCATACTATGACTATAAAATCTGCCGAAACGTTTGCTAACCCCCATACCTATTACCTACATACATACATCGTCGTCATACGTCTTATCCTATTCCTCAACAAGATATACAGGGTGACCCAAATATTGACGTCATAAAAAAAATAGATTTCATACGCTGATATAAAAATACAAAAATATTGATCGAATAGGAGGAATTAACGTTCGAGTGTCCAAAGCATGATTAGTACCTAACAAAAATAAGCAAAATCACACGATTTCGAATAATATTAAATCATTCGATTTAATAAATAAATCGAATAATTTTTAAAAGGAATTCCGCCTCATCTCTTTTGATGGCCGATTCCAGCGAAGTGGTCGATTAAGTACCAACTTTTTTGTGATATTGTGCAAGCCTACATTCCTCCTAGGTTTTGAAATGGTTTTGGGAACCAGGTAGTATTTTTTTTTATTGTTTGAATTAAATAATTCGGCTCTGTGACACTCGAACGTAAATTCCTCCTTTTCGATCATTTTTAGGGTTCCGTAGTCAACAAGGAATCCTTATAGTTTCGCCATGTCTGTCTGTCTATCCGCGGCTTAGCTCAGAGACTGAGTACTAGAAAGCTGTAATTTAGCATGGGTATACATATTAATCACGCCGACAAAGTGGTAAATAAATCTTGAAAACAATTTTTTTAGGGTTCAGACATCCCTTGAACGTAAAGTGGGCATGATGTCTTTTTCTCGTCTATCCCACGATGTGGGGTAGCGTTGGATAGGCCGTTTAAAATCATCGCGGGGCTGTGAAAACCATTTTTCTATTCAGGGATCCGTTTGCGTAATATTAAGCTTTAAAGTGCAAATTTTTGTTAGAGTCAAGTGCCCCCTGCCAGTTATATGGTTGTTTTGAATATGTGAAAAAATCATGGCAGTAGTATTTATAACGAAATTAAAAGGAAAACTATCACGGCTAATTAGGCTTTACAAGTTAACGAGTAATAGTCGACCAACTTACATTTGCAGTTGGAGAATTGACCGTGGCGTATATCGATGTATGGGACAACATGTTTTTCAACTACAATGTTTGTTTTTGGGATAAATTCATCCCAACTAACCCTTCGTTGTGCGTGGTCCGACACGCACTTGCCCGGTTTGTTTTTTTATCTTGAATTAATGATAGGAAGATGATTATTTTATAGTTGAAACAATATTCCATAACAATGGAAATTGCAAAAAGAGGAATGTTCTAAAAGCCGTGTAAAAATAGAGATAGAATTTTTTAGTTTTCAAGAATCAAAGTAAAAATAATATAACTCGAAAACATCTAAACATCTGTATAATCCAGACTTCTTTATTCTTAACTCTTACCTGATAGGTAGGTATTCACATTTTTTCGTGAGAACTGTCAAAATATTTATTCTACTCGACACAACGGAGTAGTCCATATGTTACTTGTTAAAATAAACTGTTTAAAATTACTACATAAATATTCCTAACAGTATATTTAATTTTACCCTGAATTTTTTGCATGTAGTTCTGCTTAGTAACTGATTTGTTGCTACTTGCTATCCGTGTTTTAAATGAATTAGATCAGCAGCATCCTAGAAGTTTACATTCAACGTCCAATGTAGTAGCTTCTGTGAATTATCGAAAGGTAACCTTGAGATTAAATAATTATTTTATAGTGGAAGCGTATGTCGTAAAAAATATTTTTGTTTATTTAACAGCAGAAGTGTGTCCTGCTTTGTAAAGTTTTCATTAATAACTTTCAGGTTGTTTATAATTAGTCTCTTCAGGGCGGGCGGCGCGTGTCGCGCTTGCGGTGCAACTTCATCATCGGGCGCATTTTCCGAGTGCCCAGCGCAGCCCTGGCGCCGCCAGCGAGTGAGTCAGCAGGTGGCAGGCCAGCCTGCGGGCTGCGGGGGCGCGGCGAGCGGCTGCAGCGCCCCGGGCAACGCCGCGTGGCGTGGCGTGCGACTGTAGTGTCGAATGTGAGTCGTGTGCAGTGTAGCACGCGCCGCCCGCGGCCTCACATCGCTCATCGCGCTACGCCGCCGCCTCCCCGCTCTGCCGCACCACGCGTCCGCTGGGCGCGTCGCGCGGGCCGCGGGCCAGGCCCGCGAGCCTGCTGCTTCTGGCCGCGTGGCTGGCGGCCGTCGCTGCCGAGCTCGCCTGTCCGCAGGACCCTCCGGCGGCTCAGATCGCGTGCGCCTCCTGCCGCTCCTACGAGAACGCGCGAGAACACAGCTTACGAGTGATCCGCGAGAGCCTGCTGGCGAAATTAGGCTTCACCCAAGCCCCGAACACAACGGGCCGGGAGCTACCGACCGTGCCGGCACACATGATGGAACGCTTCGAGCGCCGAAAGCCGCCCACCGGCGTGCAGGCCGATGCACCAGCTCTGACCAGGACCTTCGTCACTCACACGGAACAGGACGACTTCCTCGCGCGGACCGACAATGTCCTCATTTTTGCACGTTAGTACCTTACGAAAAATTAAGTTCGTCACAAGTTATTTAGTAATCAGTTAAATAATTATACTGTTTAATATCGATATATAGCTAAGTTCGATGCCCCTAGTCTAGATAGAAGCACCAGCCCATTGGTAGGTTCATATAAGACAGTAGGTAAATCACGAAAATCTTTCAATAGTATTATCATTGGCAAATGGTTATCTATGTAATTTTGTCTTTATAAATACCTATTGCAAGAAACTGCAAAAACTCTTGTGGATGCAATATATTCCTTAGGTTCGAAAATTTTTGGTTGACGACGGATGACGGATAGATCAATGCCTTTGCCTAGAAATTTGGCGGCTTAACGCGTGCTCGGCTATTGGCATGGTCTGCGAAGTTCATTGACAGGCACGTGTGCAGCCTATAAGTGAGTAAGGCACTTCGTGGTCGCGTCACGCACAGCAAATTTTAATTAGCCAATGATTGCTTCAACTTCAACGTGTATATTATGTGCCATTGTCTATAGAACACGACAACTTGAGATTGCTATCGCGATCGTCTCCGACAACTTTTGAATAATAAAATCTGCAACGGTCAATGTAAACTGCTATTGAGCATTTAGGTACCTACTTAAGTATTCTAACTTAAGCAAAGTCAAAGTTATGTTCATGTCATGTAGAGTGAATCTTTGATTGAAATTAAGTACATCCAAATGGTTTTCCAACTAGAGAGGTAATTGTGTAATGGATAATGCATATCTTGTGATGAACGGTTTGTATTTTTATCGTTATTAGTAAATATAGAAATGACACAGAAGTTGGAGGGTGAAATTGTTGTAATGCGAAAACAGGGCTATCAAAGTTCAGGCTAGTATGTAATCTCTGGTAACGTAAACGAGGGGCTTCGACCGCTGACGATAACGTTAACTCCACTGCCACAGCGTATAGCTTACGATTAATTGAACAATTTTAGCGCAAAAATTAATTGATAGCCCTCTGTTAGGTCTCATTCTCATCGTCACCTTGTAGATTAGTTTTCGAGCGAACCACTTAAGCCAAATCAGCTGTGAGGTGGTACTGGTCGTAAAAGAAAAGTTTCGTTGCCTTTATGTGGTATTGGAATATATTGCATTCATTGAAATAATAGGAAGCTATTAGAGACAAGCCATTTGGCATGGTAAATATTACCCCGACGCTAATCAAACATGGTGTAGATTATGATTTTGTAGCTGCATGTTTATGTTGTTAATTTTAGTTTCTAGCTCTTGACTCCAATAATAACGCTCGCATGTTAGTGCACGCATAAATTGTCGGTCTCTCTTGGATAAAATGTATTTATAAACCCACTTGTCATTTAATTATAAGCCTGACGTATTTATTAACACTATATTATTATGTTGTTCTATTTTGCCTTTAAAACGTGAGTTTTCTGGACAGCTGTTATTCCCATGATTATGGACCGACCCAGAGCACTAGTTAGGTATCTACGTTATTTATAGCATATTCCAGCTGATAAAGCCATCACTAGCGTTCTTGGAAGCGCATTGAGAAGGTGCAAGATATCAATGCAAAATGTACTTATGTAGTATTTTTATGTAGAAGACACACAATTTTGTGTGAACTTGAAAATATTTGTGTAACTTACAGAAGTATAGGGATCGAATGTAAAATTTTTAAAGCACTGTTTTTATTTGTTACTTTTACCTATTGGGTGAGACTACGTGGCCGCCACCACAAAACTCTTCACCTAGTTTGTAACCATAACAGATAGAAACTTCACTGAATGTGAAAATTGTTAAGCCTAATGGTGAACAGGAACTCTGAACAGAGCGTAGAACACGGCGTTCTGTAGTTTCTGTTCACAACCATGGCTAATTGCGTGACCCTAATATGTCAGTGATCAGGGAACGAAGTAACTTATGTTATCTTCTTGTATCTTCTTCTTTAGTAACGCATAAACACGTGTACTTATATAAAAAGACAAGTAGGCAGACCTTGAAGTTCTATTTAAGTTTTCCTGGGAAAATACCTCCTACGAATCGACTTATGACTTGAAATGATTTGAATGTTCATTGTGGTCTTTGTTATTTGAAAATTATAACAAGTCCAACGACTTTCCAAATCCGTAGGCGTTAAAACTACTTACCTTGCCTTGTACAAAATAAGATTGTTACAACGTTTTGACCGGAATGTTATTAAAAAACCCATTTTCTCATTGTACAGATTTATAATTCGGCGACAGCTGAACTGCCCTTAAAGCTGATCGCAATTGCCAATCGCGGATTTAACGGAGAGTAGGCGGTCGACGTCTCTGTGTCTGCCATTCGCGCTGGCCGAGGAACACTGCCCTCGACTCATGTAATCGACGTGCAAACGCACCGCCTCCGTTTAACTGAATGACACAATTCCTGACACATTACCTAATCTCGACAACGTACGCTACTTCAGTTTTGGGACCTCGAAGATCCCAATCTGTTTAGACGAATTTTGCACTACAATTTATTTTCCGGATAATACTTAAGGCCATGGAGGACATTTCAAAGAGGAATAGGCCTACTGGGGAGACCTCTATAAAAAAAACGCACCTACGGTTCTTACCTCTTAGGTGGTGTGGAAAAAGGACCCAATTTAAAATTAAACCGACAAAACCGTATTATTCGGTATAATTGAATGATTTCTGGAACAGCACCATAACTTTCGCTCCTGTTGATTGATTTCCCCTTGACCCACAGGCAACATCCTGCCAAAACGATGACTACAATCGATAAATCAGTTATCGCATCACTGCATCTCCGTACATTATTAAGATATATTGTCGGAAAATTGGTATATATCGTTCATGAAATGTAACATTGTCAAATATCCATTAATTTAATGTACATGTGCTTGTTACTTTTATAAATATAATCATTCCTTATCATGAGAAGCAAGGACGTGACACTGTTACGAGTTTAAATTTAATACGTATCTTAAACGCATACCTACAGTTTCTGCATTTTTGATGAGTTTATCGTTAAACTTTACTTGATTGAGTACCTATGTTAATTTTGATAATTATATCAGCATTCAAAGTAAGTAACAGATATTGTTAAATCTAATTTAATAAAGGATTTGGTTAGATCAAATATTTCAGAACTCAAGAACATTTAATTGAGAGTGCGGTTGGCAACAAGACAGCTTCCCACTCTAGCGATCAGCTGATACGCACGACAGATGCTTATCTACGAATTAAAATTAAAATTTATAAAAAGACACTAATGTTACAACAAAATGTGCTGAAACTTTTTGTTAATTTAATGTTTTCATGTAGGTAGTATAGGCCCTATGTATATTACCTAGGTATATTATTTAGCTGATGATAAGTTTGTTGCTGTGAGGAAAACAAATCTGCGATAAGCTGTACCTAATGACAATGAAATCTATTTCTGGCTCTCTCTGCTAAAGAGTCTAAATTGAAACCCTGATTTTACTACAGTTGTACTTTAGTGTGTCGCGTGTGGGATCATTCAATTTAATCCTAACGTGACCTAAAAGTTACGTATCATTTAACGTAGCACACTATCAGCAAAAAGAATAATGTTATTTCTGCATTAAGCATAATATATATTGGCAGTCCGGTAGACGGAGAGACTCAAGACTGTCTCGCGCGCGTCTGACAAGTGCGTGCCAACGAGACGGCCATTTGCAACGATCGATTGTTTTGGCTGCTGGCAGTCACCTTAATTGCTCGTGAATCAAGATGACACGAGTGCTTTTGTATGGAATGATCAGGACTAGTCTCGATTAATATACATATGTTTTGATAAGTTACATTTCGGATGATTTGATTTCCTTGTATGCCAGTTGCAGTGCGCACGTTAGTTTAATCCCGAGGATTAGGTAATAGGTCTATTTTAGCTACCTACATATTTGTAACATCTTTGGTAACCGTCTTCATCTCAATTCTTTACAGCTGAATACTATAAGTACCTACTTAAGGCGCTGACAAGACCCAATTGACGAAAATAGGCTTCTCTTATGAAAAAAAATTGCCAAATCTGTATAGTTTGTGGTAGCGGAAAAAATATATGTTAATTTTGAACATATTTCCCAGAACTTGGTTGTTACCAAAACACGTTTTGAAAAAAAATCTCGATACAAACTAACATTAAACTAACCTCTTACCTTGAGTTCTAATCCAAAATATCTGTATTAAATATCACTATACGTTACGTATTTAATTAATAACAAGAACGTCTTATTTGAATGCAGAACCTGGTTGTTTTTTATTTTCGATTACTCAACTCAATTTTGAGTAAATAGATAATTGCTTCATATTTAGCAATAAATTACAAGCCTTGTGTCATCGCGCTTCTCTTTCTTATCTATGCAATCTGACAGTGACCGCGGTTTAGGTGTTGTCAGCGTCTTAGTGAAAAGTTAAACCGCCAGCTGCTTGCAGGTAAGCAGACCTAGTGCTTCATGTTATTGATCAATCGTACCTATATAAAAACGTACCTATATAAAAAAAAAAACTGGACATTATCTATTAATTACACAGGTTCAGTCACCATTTGGTACCTAAAACTTTCTCCATACGCGATGCAGACATACTTGATCGTTAAATATTCAACGTATACAATATGGTATAGTACATAAAGGTACTATATGACCCTTTGTAAAACTGCTCGTTGAGAAATATAAATTAATTATTATCGGCAAAAGTCAGGGGATGGCAAGTAAATGATGGGAGAGCCGAACATCACGCTTAGTTTTAGACTTATCTATTCCAAACCCAAAGGTCACTCCACTCGTGTAAAAAAAAAAGATATTTGCCATGACAAGTTCTAAACGTTCGTTCAAACTTCATAAGCCAAACTTTAGCTGTTTCACATTCGCCTAGCAAGTAAGTAAAAAAGAGTTTAGCTACATCTGCAAATTCCATGCAATAAAAATCTTTGAGTATTTCCAGTCGCCTATCTTTCATGCTATTTATGTCTTGTGCTTTGAAGAAAGTTGTTATGTGTTCCTGAACGCCCTGAAGGCTGAACCCACATAAATCCTTCAATTTGTAATAGGTACCCATCTGTGGGCTAGGTACATTGATGAAGCTAAATGCGGATTAGCGCTGGATATTGTTAGCTTTTAAACAGAGTTGTTATTAATTTTGTACCATTTTGCTTTTTTTTATACGCGGATTCTTTTTGTCGAGTCAGACGGTTGCATCATGTTTTGCTTTAGGTACCAACAATTGGGAACAGATCGAGAAGTGATTTTAAAAAACACAGTTTTTAACCCATCCTTAAACGTAAATCTTAAAAAAGGTTGCCATTGCCACGAAATAGAAGTCACGTTGCTAGATTGAGATTTCGTTCATTCAAACTCAACACACAAAGATAGCGGATGTCTCAAGTATGGAAAGCACATCCGCAGACTTAAATAGAGGTACAAACAGCATACCTATTTATGTAGTATGATGTGCAAAATGATGTGTAAAGTTATACGCAGCTGAGCCCGCATGAGTCGACCACCCTCGCGCTTTCGCAGTTAATCGGTAATTGGTAGGGTTGACAGCAATAGGGATGCGTTCAGAACACTGGGCAGGATAAGGTTTAACTTTTTATATATCATGCCCACAGTGCATGACTCGCACAATAGATGATCCTACGTATACTCACACCATGCGGATTTTGGTTGGACGCATCTCACGCTATGCTTGTACTAAAGGCCGACATGGCCTTTAGTACAAGAAAACACAACAAGATAGTTGAACTACCTACCTATTTATCAAATGGTACATTTTTTGTCTATGGGTGCAATTATGTCGCGAGGAAAACTCTTGTCATGGACCATGGTATGTGATGCAGAGGAATGAGTGTCATGGGAAAGTCTTGACTATGAATGTGGATGGACAAGAGTAGAGGAACCAAAGAAACAATGGATGGATAGTGTGGAAAATTAAATGGCTAGAAAGCGGGTTACTACTAAGCTTAGATGACTAATGGAGATCCAAATGCGTTGCAAATGCGTTATTCCAAATACATTGGAATAACGCTAGGAAGATGATGAAATAGACACAAATGGTTAAGTATATTATATTGATACACAAAAAATTGTAGAAGCCTAAGTAAATGCAAAATATCTTAATTATAGATATTCTCTTAATTATTTATTTTAATTCTGTAGATGTTACATTATGAAAATTGGGTGTTTAATAGGTGAAAAAGATTTCGTGTTTGTTAATTAGTTGTGCGTAAGTACCTAGGTGTTTGCACTGGTCTGCACCTGGCAAAACACATGTGATATTTTCCATAAATTAAACCCTTTATCAAGGTGCTTACGATAAACAAATAATTAGTGGTATCAACAAACCGATTACAGGGATACAAACACAGAGAAGACCACACTTTGACTGTCTCACAGAGTTATAATAGGCAAAGGCCGTCTCTAGTCTCTACAGCAGTTCTGCGTTATTACAACAATAGTTTGGGCTTCAAACCACTTGAAGTAGATTTCAAGATCAATAATTTGATGTCAAATAAACTATCTTCCGTTCTTTAGTGGTTACTATCTTAGTCATAAAACCACCTTTAATGGCTTTATTACTAAATGTCTCTCGTGTTTAGCAGCCGGTATCTACAAAAGTCGAATTAATACAGGGTGACATTGAAAACATGCGACAAATCGAAATGGGAGATTGTACTCATCATTATGAACAACTTTTACTAAGGGACCAAAGCTACAATCCCAAAAAAAAAAACTGCTGTCCCCTACATTTATGTTCGCAATACCTCATCAAAATGTAGGAAAAGCAGATTTTTTTTTTTGGGATTACAGCTTTGGTCCCTTAGTAAAAGTTGTTAATAATGATGTATACAATGTCCCATTTCAGTTTGTCGCAAGTTTTCAATTTCAACTTGTATGTTTGGTAATCATTTTCATGACCTACAGCCTAAAATTACTAAAATACTTATTATAACAACTGTCATCAAGCCAGTTACTTGTGGTGTTTAATTATTTATTGGTATATAGTCGGTACATTCCCCTAAACAAAGTAGGAACTAATCATATAATTTTAATTGTATGAACTGGATACATCTGTTCAGTGCTACCTATGTATATGAATGAAAGACTGTGATCAGTTTGTGGACTGGCTTATCGCTCGTGGATGTGATAGTTTTGAGACTTCCTTTCACTATGCAAACAACACCAGGCACCTTGACACTAGAGGTTGTTAACCGGTGCCGGTGCATTAGATGGGGCACAACCGCACAATTGAGGCCAGTGTGTGAGCGAGTTCAAGAGCAATTTAGGTTCCGTAGGTCAGTTCGCCGAAGGTAACCTTGACATTGACTACAATAGTTATACCTGAAATGTTTGTTTGTTGAACTATTTCTAAAAACGATAATACTTATCTCAGCTGTACAAACGCTCCTTACAAACACAATTGTGATGATAATAAAATTGCCTACGTAAATGTACATTTTATGCTAAAGATTTGGTGGCCAAAAAATTGACGCAAAACCACATTGGCATGACTTAAGATGCTCATCACGTTTTAGGCAAATAACGTTGCACTTTGCTGCATATCCTAACACTCACATTAAATACATACAGACAATACTAACTGCATGAAAAATAATACTGTTGCCTAGGTCGATACCAAAATAAATTGAGCGCTTTTTCGTAACCATTTATTTCACTATTACAGCATGTACGTACTTATTTATTTTTTGGATATAGGTATGTTTATTGACTATTTGATTAATAATCTGGCTGAAAGAATACCTAATTGGGTTAATTTTCCTCGATAGAATTTAATTCCAGAAAGACCTCTTTACGGCTTGGACTTGTTATTTTTTTTTTTTGTGTTGTAATTCAAAAATTCTAAGTAATTTCATTGCATAATTGCATTCAAAATGTGCGTACCTATTAGGTACCTACTTAATTGAAAACTGGCTGAAAATATTTTTGATACAGAGCTTAATTTATTTTTAAACAATTTTTATTTGGTTTGGCGCTCTTACGTTGTTTTATTTTGGTTCCAGTGCATCGTTGCGCTCTCTTTTTACCCGACTGCCTCAGGAGGGTAATGTTTTTTCACATGTGGAAGTAATTGACTCCGTCACTTTCTTATCCACCCAGTTTGCTATGGTTTATTTTTTAGGTATCACCATGGATATCGACGTATTACCTTAATACTGATCTTACAGGTGTTTGGCAACAGCTCTACATAATTTTGCTTATTTTATGACTTCACAGATTTTAAGCAGAGTAGGTACAAACCTACCTACCTACATAGGTATATATATATAAGTTCAAAATTTACATTCTTATTGAATGTACCTAAATTTAAGCATTTGAACAGCTGAAGTACGTAGTGTTTGAAAATAACTTGTAGCTTGGTCAGGACGAATTTCCAGGAGACAGGAGACACAGACAGAAAAAAAGGAACACCACGTAAATTAAGCGGGCGGAGACGTTGCGCGTGCGCTGCCGTTTCATTCAGGGCTGTTTTAGGTTTCATTTAGTACATTTGTTGTTGTCTGCGGTTATTTATAACTTTTAGTACAGTAAAATAAGTAGTCTTTGATACTTCAAAGGACACTATACGGTCTGGGTCGTAGGGCGTAGACCCATTATAGTAGATTTATCAGAGAGAAGGATATATTTAACTACATCTATGTATCTGTCTACTATTCGCAACAAGATACTGAACGAGATGCGAAATTTTACTGACACTGTAATTGGAACATTTACTTTTGCTTAGTTAAGAAAAAACCAACCAATACAACAAAAGCTTCACAAGATCCAAACTTCTGACAGGAGAGATCTTTTTTGAAATTTATTGATTTCTCTCAGCCGACTGCGACAAGTAATTATTGAATAGATATAGGTAAGATAATATTTTGATAAACATCCCCTAAACTATCTGATTTACTTTCTTAGTCACTCTTAGGGCGTGTAAATGACTCTCACAGTTTACCTACCTGGGTATAACTCATTCTCGTCATGACTCACAGTATTATTATGGCTATGAAACAGGGATGCAGAAATAAGGAACGCAGCCAGCGTTCCTTTTTTCTGCATTGAAGCCGAAACAACAGGCCAATTTTCTTTGAAAAAGATAAAAAAACAGATAACCATTCATCATAATAAAGTGGCACCCCTGTTTCATACCATTCAAGAAAAAGAGGATGTCACGATAATGTGTGACTGTTGATTGCAATAAGCACTTACTTTGCATCAATTCAGTCTGGACGTCGATTTCAATTTGACCACATCCTGCTTTCTCAAGATAATATTCTTGTTATTTTATTGTTATGAGAGAGTTTTTTAAATCAGCACTCTGACCCTCACTTGTTTCAACTGTTTGTTTTATGCATGTCGCAAAAATTATTGAGGGCCTTTGTGCTGTAAGTCCTTATTGTCCTCCAGGCTTATCAAAAAAGGTAAATAATAAAAAGTGATCAAACAAATCTCTTACGAGATGTATTCATGATTTTAATTATTATAATTCTGAGGCTTGTGGCTAAGTAATAACAGCCGAACGGGTCGATCGATCAGGTTAAGCTATGCTTGCCGCGGTTGGTCCGTGGATGGGTGACCAATCTTTACATACCAAGACCCCTTCGTGCCTCGGAAATCACGTTAAGCCGTTGGTCCCGGCTGTCATTTGTAGATCTTTGACAGTCGTTACGGGTTGTCAGAAGCCCGAAAGTCTGACAACCAGTCTTACCAAGGGGTATCGTGTTACCCAGTAACTGGGTTGTGGAGGTCAGATAGGCAGTCGCTTACTGGTATTTAGCTGTGCATCTGGTTAGACTGAAAGTCGACCCCAACGTAGTTGGGAAAAGGCTAGGCAGATGATGAATGATTATAATTCTGTAAATACATACTCGTATTACATTCTGATCAAGATACAACCTGACAATGACCTGCTAAAAGCGTAAGAAAATTTGAATTTCCCGGGCTACCACTGCGGATCCACTTCAAACCTTCCTTTTTAGGGTTCCGTAGTAAACAACGAACCCTTATATTTTCGCCATGTCCGTCTGTCTGTCTGTCTGTCCCCTAGGTATACATATTAATCACGCCGACAAAGGGGCAAAACAAAATCTTGGAAAAACATATTTTTACCTCCCTTACACGTAAAATGGGGAAGATATTTTTTTCGTCTATCCCATGGTGCGGGGTATCGTTGCATAGGCCGTTCAACAATATTGTGCGTCTATCAAAACCGTTTGCGTTTAAACATTAAGCTTTAAAGTACTAATTTTTGTTAGAGTCAAGTATCCCTTGCCAGCTAAATGGTTCTTTTTGGATATGTGAAAAAATTCATGGCAGTAGTACATATAACAAAATTAACGAGTCATAGTCGAGCAACTTGCATTTGTGGTTGGAGAATTGACCGTGACGTATATCGATCAATATATTCCCGAAAAAATGTTTTTCAACTACAATGTAAAGTTTGTTTTTGAGATAAACTCATGCCAACTACGGAAGTACGGAACCCCTCATTGTGCGTGGTCCGACACGCACATGGCCTTTTATTTTTTATTAACTTTCGTTCTAAAATTTTCTATGGTTATAAGTAAGCTGAGTAGGTTGTATAAGTTTTTAGCTTCTGAACGAATATCACAAGATATGACATTGACAGTGACGTCGTGAAAGGTGACAGTAATCTAACCTAGGGCTACGATCTCAGAGTAATTTATTCCTATTATTATTAGTGTTTCCCCAAAAATTGACATCGATTATATCAGCAAACAAAAGTACAGTGAAGCAAATAACGAAGGCAGTGTCATATATAAGTGTTCAGCCAACAAAAAACATCGAAATAAATGTTCCTAGTGAATATGTAGTATGATTCACGTTAGGAAAACCTGTAAAACTGTTTACAGTATCCAAGGTTATGAGGTTTGAAAGTTATATAATGAAAATATTTTCCGCGTTCGAGTCAGTCAGTTGACAATGAACAAGATGTTTGCACCAAATTCATGTTTCCATGTTTCTTCACTTGTCAAGTACCACTGGAAGAGATGTAACCAATGTATGAAGCTGTTATCTTCGCAAGCGCGAGAAAGTCCTTCACCTAGCGATGGACCATGGTCATTGTACTCTCAGAGAGTGGCGAGTGGAGTTCTAAGTAAAGATTTACATCAGGAAACTGTTGTGCAGAACTTACAGAAGGTGTATGAGGAAGTAGTTGCTTTTGAAAGACCTGCCCTACACAGTCAGAATGCAGGCTCCCTGTTTAGTTTCTTTAAAAAACCACAGCCCCAGAAGATAATAGCTCCAAATGGACTTTATATATTTGGCAGTGTTGGAGGAGGGAAAACTATGTTGATGGATTTATTTTATGAAACAGTACCGGTAATTTATAGTTCTGTTTTTGATTATGATTTTATTGTTTTTGATACCTAGCCCAGTTTAATATAAAAATTCATAACATAATTATTTTTTTCTATTCCTGAATTTAAATTTTTCAGCATGTGAATTATATAATGTATATATTATAGTTTTGCTGTTAAGATCTTATGCATTGATCATTCACTACTTTGTTTCCCTATTTTCAGATAAAAGAAAAGTTGAGAGTCCACTTTAACTCATTTATGTTGAACATCCATGCCAGGATTCATGAGCTGAAGATTAAATCTGGAAAAGGAGCAAGTTCCTTCCGTGATGAGGGCTCAAAACCATTTGATCCAATACCCCCAGTTGCCGCTGACATCACTCAGGAATCTTGGCTCATTTGTTTTGATGAATTCCAAGTAAGTGTTTCATTGTGGTATGTGATATGAATAGTATGTCAGATAAATTAATAGATGCAAGGTATTGTGTTGTAGATACAGTAAAAATAATGTAGCACTGGATCCGCTCTCCTGTTTTAAAATTTCTGATTTTCTGTTTGTGCTGTAATTCCTTTGTTATTGTTTGCAAAAGATTGAGTAGCAATAAGTGACCTTTTGTATTGGCCGGTAATTACAGAAACAATTAAAAAGCCAATGTGTCTTGCATAGATCTACATTCCGGCTATGAAGAAGGGTTAATTTAGCGATAAGATTATTTGTTTCAAATAAAAATGGAGACTTATGTAGAATATTTAAGAATGAATGTGAAGATTTTGTTATCATTTTCCTGTTTTGTTTATTATTTGGATTCCTAAAATTAGATTTTGAACAGGTTTTTCCCACTATGTAATATCATGACTTTACTATCCTAAGTTTGTGTTTCTTTTATTTGTAGGTAACAGATATTGGGGATGCTATGATATTAAAACGACTGTTCACACAACTATTTGACAATGGTTGTGTTGTAATAGCAACTAGTAATAGAAAACCTGATGATTTGTATAAAAATGGGCTTCAGAGGTCAAACTTTTTGCCATTTATACCTATACTAAAATCTCATTGTAATGTGCTTCAATTAGATTCAGGTGTTGACTATAGATTACGAGGAACTGGCACAAAATATGGTAAATATTTTCTGTAAGTACAAAATTATCACTGCATGTTTTGATGTGATCTGTTAACAAAAACATTTATATAATTTGATTGGGGCTAATATTTATTTATTATGTGACTGTCTATTATCAATGTATCACCTACTTTAATAGATGGGAATATTTTCAACATGTTCAATGTGTTTGTTTTTTCTTTGTGAAACATACTATTATATCAATGTTTCAAATAAAACTCTTTGTTTTGCTGACCATTATGAACATAATTATTTTGCCATAAAATTGAATGGTTATACCTATACCAATTAAATTGATTACAGAAACAGTGAGCTCACTCCTGAGAACAATGCAGTAGACAATTTGTTCAAATTTTTAATATCCAAGGAGAATGACACAGTGAGGCCTCGCGTGATCAACATTATGGGTAGAAATGTTAAGTTTGCTAAATCTTGTGGAAGAATTCTGGATTCCACTTTTGAAGAGTTGTGCGATAGAGTAAGTAATTAATCAGGGTACAACTGATAAATTGCTCTGGTTATAAAATAAAATCATTTTCCTTTGACTTTGCCTTAGCCAGGTAATTAAAAATAGTGATTTCACTCTTTAAATATATGTTGAATGATTTAGTAATTTTAATTACACTGTGCCCAGCTGTGGGACACAATAGGTTAAAAAAAAATTTGCACTGTCAATATTTCTTCCTGTTTCCAATTTTAACAAAATGTTATATTATTTTGCAGCCACTAGGAGCTAGTGATTATCTTGTGATATCAAAGACGTTCCATACTGTTTTCATTAGAAACTTGCCTCAATTATCAGTAACAATGCTGAGATCTCAACTAAGAAGGTTTATTACACTTATTGACACACTCTATGACAACAGAGTTAGGGTAAGTAATAATTAACTTAACATTAAAGCACTAATTCAAACTGTTGGACTATTCAAGTATTTAAGTAATTTGTGTAATATCACATTACAGGTGGTCATCTCAGCAGATTGTGAGCCAAAAGATTTGTTTAAATCGGATGTAAAAACGGATTTCGTTGATGCCGATAGAGCGCTAATGGATGACTTGAAGATAACAAAAGATTCAGTAAGTTAAGCGAAGTTACGCCATATACATTTTCGCGTATTTGCGATTAAGTACACATTTGGCAAAAGACTATTGGAAATTGGGCTAATCCCATTTGTAGTTGGTGGTTAAAAATAATGATAAAAATTACCTGCCCATAGCTCAGTGGTCCAACTACGGAATGAGATACAATAAGCTGAATTTTTGCACACGCCTTTATTTTGGATTTAACACACTATCTTTAAAGTAAAAAAATCTATACTAATACCTATTAAGTTTTATAGGGGTGAAATGTGTGAGTTTGTATGGAAGAACTTCTTAACTACCGATGCTATTCCGAAAATTCTTTTACAGCACACTGTGTCATAAACCCGCAACTAAGACACGCTTCTCCGTGACCTAAGTAGCCCATTTTTACGCCGTGCGAAAATGAATCTAACATTAATTTCCCGGCGTCTTATAAGGTTTTTTAACAATGTGACCAATATTGTTCATCGTAGATCGAACATGTAGTTTTATTGCGAAAAATCGACTCGAATCTGCGCGACAATGTGGGCGCTTCCATAGTTCCGATTTTGGTCACCAGCCTAAATATCTAATTATGTCATCTATGAATTCAGACAAGTGAAATCGTAAGTTGGGTCCTAACGTGGAATCCCCTTTTGAGTTTTTAGCAAATATCTCAAAACTAGACGTCCTAGGTCAAAAATAATGAAATTTTCATCCCCCCCTTGTATCAACACCTCCGGAATTCACAAGAATTCCGGGGGAGTTGATACAAATACAGATTAATGGATGACCTCTAATTAACCTTGACCGTGACCTTTTCAAAATATTTTCGAGTGTTTGACCTGATGCCCCCGTAATTCTCGAGTACCGATTATAGGATGACCTCTAATTAACTTTGCCCATTTTCATAATATTTGGAGTGTTTGACCTATGGATGACCTCTACTTAACCTACACCCTGACCTTTTACTAAATATTTTCGAGTGTATGACCTAATACCCCGGGATCTAGTACAGATTAATGGCTGAACTCTAATTAACCTTGACCGTGTCATTTTTCAAAATATTATCGAGTGTTTGACCTGATACGCCCGGGATTCTTGAGTGCAGATTAATGGATGACCTCTAATTAACTTTGACCGTGACCCTTTAAAAAAAAACGAGCATTTGACCAGCGTGTATTAATATTGTAACACTGTGTAATTAACGTGACTTTTAAAACCTAAAAGTCACTGTTTACGACGCTGACAACACCTCCGCGGTCACTGTCAGACTATCAGACATAACGCTTGTAACTTATTGCAAAATATGAAGCAATTACCTATTTACTCAAAATTGACATGAGTAATCGAAAATAAAAAACCACCAAGTTCTGCAATCAACAGAGACGGTCTCGTTATTAATATAATACGTAATGTATGTTGATATTTAATACAGATATGTTGGTTTGAAACTCAAGGTTAGTTTAACGTTTGTATCGAGATTTTTTTTCTAAATCATGTTTTGGTAACAACCAAGTTCTTAGAAATATGTTCAAAACTATACAGATTTGGTAATTTTTTTTCTTAAGACAAGCCTATGTTGCCTCTTGTTAGCGCCTTACCAGTTGAAGGACTTCAAGGGGAACCCCTTTTCCCAAGTTTGAATAGTATACGTGTCGACCGCGTGCTTGTCCTTTTCTCCAATTCCATAATATACTATTTTCAATATATCTTTGCAATAAATAGCTCGTGTGACATAAGTAAGTCCATTATTGCACGGCGTGAAGTTAGCGCCCGAGCGTAGCGAAGGTGCTAAACGCCGACGTAATGTACTATCAATAGTGAAAGGCCGAGTATAGTGTATTGCCGAGTGTCAAAGGACTTATTTTATGTTAAAACAAGAAATTTCACGCGGACGAAGTCTTTTTGAAGCACGTGTACGCACGCGTTCAGCCCAGTAATTGGATTGCGGTGGCAAAACTGCAGTCGGTCTTTATAAAAAGCCGAGGAGTATAATTTTACACCTTTACCTCTTACTGAACACACCCTTCTTTTTTGACAGGACGATGCCAATGCAGCGATATTCACGGGCGAAGAAGAAATGTTCGCGTGTGACAGGAGTCTATCCAGAATAATGGAAATGCAAACAGAAGAGTATTGGGAGAAGTGGGGCAAACATCTTAATTAATGTTACGAATTCGTTTATTAGTAAAATTTTATAATGGCGCCGATTCCCTTGTTCACAAACTGAACTAAATTTAAGTTCAGTGCATCTTTTTCTTTCTATTTCGTTAAGAAAAGGACAGAAGATACATTTTAGTTTAGTCCTGTCAAATTAATCAGCGGTTGACGTAAATTGACGTAATTTTAGTAGGCAAGTTTTTAATCACGTCTAAACTTGTATAGAGTAGTGACAGGCGCTGATTAATTTGACAGGACTAAACTAAAATTTATCTTCTGTCTTTTTCTTAATGAAATAGAAAGAAAAAGATGCACTGAACTTAAATTTAGTTTAGTTTGTGAACAAGGGAATCGGCACCATTGTGTTCATTATAGATGTATAGTTTTCAAGTGAGATGTTGCAAATGTTAGCAATAATGCCTAACGAAGTGCCTATATTAGATTATGTGTTACGTAATGATTATCCTACCTGAGGTAGGTACTTATACAATAAACATCAGTATTATAACATTCTTATGTTATTCAGAATTATATTCTATAGTTCCATGATGTTTCCAATTTGTGTTATATTTTGTAAAATATATTGTACAGTTATGTTAAAAACATATTTTTATTATTTTGTTAGTAATTTATTATTTGAAAATAAAGTTGAATTGACATTTTAATTCTTGCTTTTATTTTTGGTTTTCCAAGGAGTATTCCTACCTTCAAATGAAAGTAAGGCTTTTTACTACGAAATTAAACCTTTTATAACAATATACAGTTCAGTCATCTGAATGTCGATGGTAACATTTTGACAACGCCTTTATTCCGTAGCAGTAAGGGAGATTTTTCGCAACTCAAATGACGAACGGTAACGTACATTCATATTTATATTCGAGCTGGCAAAACCTGCGGGGTAATTGCGTAACAAACTTACAATGGCAATACCTTTCATTAAAAAAAACCCTCAACATTAATTGCGTTATTTAAGTTGTCGAACTTATGAAGCAATGGATTAGGAATTTTCTTCAAAATTTTCGGATTGTGGTAGAAAGTGTGTTACGGAATTGGGGTGCTGAACGTCAGGGCTACGAATTCGTAAAGGTATTTGCATAAGCCATGTTCGCATCGTAGCTTAGGCCAACATCCTATAATAACACCAAATAAGTCTTTGGATAAAGTAAAAAAAACAGCACCGTCAAAGACTAGTAACTTCTCCGAATGTAGGTCTACCTTCAAACATATGTGTAAAACCTGTTATTCTAGTTATATTAACTCGGTTGAAGATAGTCTCTCTAGTAACATAAAGCAATTTTGGTCCTATATTTCTAACCGCAAACGTAAGTCAGGCATTCCGTCCATGATGCAGTACCAGAATGTCAAATCAAGTGATCCCGATGTTGTTTGCAATATGTTTTCGGAATTTTTATTGTCCGTATTTGAGCCCGTATCACCAACGCTCACCACGTGGGGTCCGCCGCAGCAGTGCGTAGATAATGGTACCTTAGTTAGTAATCAAAATAAAAAGTAGTAATAGTAGTAGTTAGTAAATCAAAGATACTCGGCGACCCCTCTAAGGGGGTAGGACCTGACGGTCTCCCGGCGGCCTTTTTTAAGGCTACGGCTGATAATATGTCTGCATGAAGGTGTGTTCCCGGCGGTGTGGAAGCGGGCTAACATTACCCCTGTGCATAAGGGTGGCTCAAAGTATGACGTCGAACAATATAGACCTATCTCGATTCTGCGATCATGTCAAAACTTTTTGAAATACTGGTTCACAACGAGATTTACCCTCTTCTGAATAATATTATCATTCCTGAACAACATGGGTTTGTTAAACGCCGACAAAATCTACAAAATCTAAACTGTTAATATTTGCTGATTACCTTTTTGAAAGTATTGATGGTCGATTACAAATAGATGCGGTCTACACTGATTTCAAAAAAGCTTTTGACAAGGTCGATCATGAAATTCTCCTGAATAAAATTGAGTACAATGGAATACGCGGAAATTTGCTGCTTTGGCTTGTGTCGTACCTCGAAAACCGGTCACAGAGTTGAGAGGGTTGTGGTTAGTGGTCATCAGTCTGTCTCTGTTAATATTACTTCCACACGGAGTTCCACATGGCTCTATTCTGGGACCGCTATTATTCATTACTTCCCAAGTAGCACGCGAGGCTGCTTATCAGCCGAATAACGGATTCCCACCATGCTTAAAGCTGAATAAAAAAGCTGCATAGGGGCTGTATAGGGCCTTATACAGCTCTTATAACTCTTAAATGGGCACAAATTATTCAGCCTTTAGTTCACGTAGCTGCTTAGGAGCTGTGTAGCAGCAATTTAACAGTGTTATAAAGGCTAACGACAGTACTATGCGCTGAATATCGACTGACTAAGAGATCACAAGTTACTCTTTATTCAGTAAATATGTCACATCTACGCTCTTAATAGATGTTTTAAACTGGGAAAGGCTGCTTGCGGCCAGTGTAAAAGTGAACATATTTGATGTAGCAAACATATTTATAGAAGCAAATATAACCCTAGCTGCCAATTGAACACTTGTTTCGTGGAGTGAATTAATACGTGGATAATATTCATATTTCCTGGTAAGTACATTGTTTTACATATTAATAAAAGAAAAATGCTTGGGAATGTAATTTCACTGACATTATACATATACTTTGTCTAAGAAAATTTTAGTGCGCCACGAAAATATTCGGTTTTTAATTAGTTTTGTGATATAAATAAGCCGTGATGAAAACATGAATAAACAATTTTTTGTGCTTTGAAAAGAATTATAAGATAAAAAGTTATTATTATGTTATCAGGAAGTAAAAACTAATGCAATACATTCCTAATTCATACACAAAACATCATAAAACTTGAAAAATGAACCAGTATATTTATAGGTTATACAATACAATGTTAAACAGCGACGTGAATAGTTAAAACTCTTATATGCTGAAAAAGGCTGTCTAATAGTTCACTAGTGTACTGTTAATCAGCAAAAAACTGAATAAAATTACAAATGTGAACTGTAAGCAGCTATAAGCTGTTTTCTTTACTTTTAATGGTCCACAAGCTCTACCGTTAGCCATAATGTGAACAATTAAACAGTTGTTATTCAGACTCTTTAGGGATCCGTAGTATATTATATTTAAAACCACCGCATGGATAACTTCTAGTTCAAAATTGTCAGTGATATTATTTAACACATCGTTTTACGCGCGCGCGAACCTTTCATATTGGGTAGAAAAGTATTAATATATAAATACCTATAGATATATATTTTTTATTGTAAAATAAATTGTACAGCAAAATAAACATAAATGCAATATTTCATCCACAACCTATTTTAATTTCTTAGTTTTTACATACTCTAAGAAGTCTGTTACGCAAAACGTGACGCCACGCTTAATTTTCGTTTAGTAAAACGATAACTGTCCTTGCGTTTGATTGTAATTGAATTTAGAACTTTGACGCTCATTTCTGACTTTTGTATTGTATTATTTTATGAAATTGGCCCTTAGAGTCATTTGATCCTCATAATGTATCGGATCGACTGATAAGCTTAACCGCTGCGCAGTCCACCCGCGCGTGACTCTCGTTTATAAAACTGTGTTTTCACCTAGCCTATTGTGCCTAAGTGCGGCCATCTCTTTCTGTCGTTCGCGCGCTAGATGCGCCTGTCTTATAGTGCTCAGTCGGCTCTCGGTACGCACAGTCGCCAGTCGCTTGTCGTTGCCTGCATGGTCAAAAGAAACGTTGCGTACTCTTTTAATGTACCTATACCTAGTTCTGTTTTTATACCTCAATTCGCAATAACGTTTACGATTGACATAATTAAGCAGGTACCTACAAACTGTAAAAAGCTTATGCAAACAATACTACCTACCTACCCAGAAAACCTTTGTTCAATAACCTTTGTACAAGTTATGTATTTATTACTTATAATTATGTGATTGTTTAATTTTTTTATTTCAGAATAATGCCTTTTAAGATCGTTAGTACTTCTGAACCGGACGGTGATCGATTGAGCATTGTACCGTCACTTTGGGAGTTTAATGGAATATTAAGTTGGCCTCCAAAGAATAAAAACATTTTGAAGCTGATCAAGGAAGAACGTTCGAAGCCAAGTCCTGATTGGAAAAAATTGAATTGTGATCTAAAAAGGCAAAATTTGTTTTCGTACGCACAGGCAGAAATTGAATTAGAAAGTATGGAGCGATATAGCGACACCGATGTCAATGAGCCGCAGTGCCAAGAAACCGCTGATCCAACTCAAAGTAATATTCAAACTCGAATAGTGAATCAAATAGATACAATGAATTTCGAAGCTTATGCAGATACTTTGGTAAGTGACTAAATTATCTCTAACTAAATAATAATTATGGTGTCTGTGAAATTGGTGTCGATTCCCTTGTTCACAAACTAAACTAAATTTAAGTTCAGTGCATCTTTTTCTTTCCATTTCATTAAGCAAAGGACAGAAGATAAATTTTAGTTTAGTCCTGTCAGTCCTGTCACTACTCCATACAAATTTAAACGTGATTAAAAACTTGCCTACTAAAATTACGTCAATTTACGTCAAGCGCTGATTAATTTGACAGGACTAAACTAAAACTTATCTTCTGTCCTTTTCTTCCGGTGAGAGGAAAGTCTCCAGGTCATGATGACCTTAGTATTGAGCACTTGAAGTACGCTGGTGATCACCTGCCAAGAGTCCTCGCCATGTTATTTAACCTGTGTATTGGCCATAATTATCTACCTGATGATCTCATGTATACAGTAGTAGTTCCGATAATTAAGAACAAAACCGGTGATGCGTCAGACGTATCCAACTATAGACCTATCTCGCTTGCTACTGTCATAGCAAAGGTACTGGACAGACTGCTTGACCAACAGCTGGAGAAACATCTTCAAGTGCACGACGCTCAATTTGGGTTCACACCGGGACTGTCAACTGAGAGTGCCATCCTCTGTCTCAAGCAGACTGTGCAGTACTATACCACCAGAAACACCCCAGTCTATGCTTGCTATTTAGATCTTTCGAAGGCTTTCGATCTGGTGAATTATGACAAGCTGTGGTACAAGCTGCAAGTTGAGACACAGATGCCGAGTGAGTTAGTGTCGATATTTGGGTACTGGTATAGTCATCAAAAGAACAGCGTGAGATGGGCAGGAGCGCAGTCAGAAGTGTACAGATTGGACTGCGGGGTGAGGCAAGGGGGGTTGACTTCGCCACGGCTGTTCAACCTGTATATGAACCAACTGATTGGCGAGCTCAGTAGTGCTAATGTAGGTTGCTCTGTGGATGGGATGTCTGTAAATAGTATCAGTTACGCAGACGACATGGTCCTGCTGAGTCCGTCGGTTGGAGGGCTGCGAAAGCTGTTGAGCATATGCGAGTCGTATGCTGTGGCCCATGGACTCAGATACAATCCTAAAAAGAGTGAGTTCATGATTTTTAAAGCTGGCACCAAATGCTACTCAACTGTACCTACCATTACTCTTTGTGGTGCATCTCTGAAGAGGGTAAACCACTTTAAGTATCTGGGTCACTGGGTCACAGATAGTTTGTGTGATAATGAGGACATTGAGCGGGAACGCAGGGCGCTGTCTGTACGGGGTAACATGTTGGCGCGTAGGTTTGCACGCTGTACTAGACCAGTAAAGGTGACCTTATTTAAAGCTTATTGTCAGTCTTTCTACACGTGCAGCCTATGGGCCAAGTTTACACAGCGGGCATACAGCGCCCTGCGCGTCCAATACAATGATGCGTTTAGGATACTGTTGGGGTTGCCGCGGTTTTGCAGCGCGTCTACCATGTTCGCGCAGGCGCACACAGATGACTTTTTTGCCATAATTAGAAAGCGGAGTGCATCGCTGCTAAATCGCTTTAAGCGCAGCACTAACAGTATCCTAAAAGTATTTTCCGAGCGGTGGGACTCGCCTTTTCTAGAGAGGTGGATGGTGCTACATGCCAGTTCGTCACCTTTTATTAAATAATTATGGTGATATTGATATTGAATATTATTATTGTAGTGTCTGGTATTGTTATTGTTTCTGTCGATTTGTTAGATATTGTTTTTATGTGTATTTGTGTATTCTGTGTTTTTAATGTGTTTGTGTTTGATTTTGTTCTTGATTTTTATTGATTTGATTATTTTATTGTTTTTTTTATTATTTTTGATTGATAATATGGATTTTAATCTGAAATAAATGAATTTTAATTTTAATTTTTTTAATTTTCTTAATGAAATAGAAAGAAAAAGATGCACTGAACTTAAATTTAGTTTAGTTTGTAAACAAGGGAATCGGCACCAATATCAATGTTCGGAAATAGGCAGATTGGTAATGTGCAAAGTGCGTGGAGGGGGAACTAAAATCAACGACCACACGCAGCGTGACAAATATGTAATTTTTATAAACTTAAATTTTCATAAATAAAATTTTAAAGTCTAGTTTTATTTAACTACATTGCACTTTATACGCACTACACTTGTTTTGTTTTTCCACCAAGTGTTGTATCGCGCGTCGTTGCGCCGCCCGTGGTTGTTATCCGTACTAACGCGGGTGTTGCGAGACGCGCGGGTGAAATCAGAATTTATCCTGGCACTGGGCCCGCTCTATGCATGTGTATATTTGTTGTGTGTGCACACGCTTGTGTCTGTGTATAGTCATACGCGTCTTGTGTGTGATGACACCATCGGAAAATACATCGTTGTGCACACACGTGCACAACGATATATTTTCCGTATTAGTTGACAGAATCCACATACACACCTATAGTGTGTGAAATTTGTTAATAAGAATAGTACATAAAATGTGTATTATAATATACATATAAATATATACACCGTGGGCTCGAGTAACTCCATCGATTTCAACCATGGGTTCAGATACATAATTGGAGCAAATACAGTTATATGTGACATGGCATCACGCATGTTTTCTAAGATATTCATTATTTTTAGAAATTCACGATCTGTAAATTCGTTAGGTAAATAAATCCTAACAGCAAACAGTCATACCTCACTCGTTGTCAATTGTCAATTGGTATTACTCGGCAACTCGACTTAAGGCGTTGTTTGTACCTAATGCTCCAACTGTTGATTGAAATAAAGAATTTAATTGAATTGAAATAATGAAGTATAATAATGGAATCGATATAATTTGTTTGAAAAATATATTACTTTAAAATTACAGAATTCGACCTACTAGTGTTGCCACAACATTTTTTTCTCAGAATATCACCAGCAATTCATAGTTAAAATTATTTTCGGGTTGCTCGGGCCCATGGTGGAATGTGTACATATGAGTATAATATATGTGTATACATATATTTAAATGTACGGTATATTTCATTTATGTTTTTTTTTTCAGACGAACACCAACTCCATACCCAGAAACATAACAAATACGTCCATCAATAATACACCTGATGAAGAAGTAATTTTACAAGTTTGTGAAGACCAGAATATGCTTTCGGACAAAATTGACACGATGGTTAATATGATTCATAATCAAAATAAAATTATAGAAAATATGGTGAACAAAATCTGCATAATGTCTGTTCAATTAGAAGACATATCAGAAAAACTGAACCAGCCAAGAAACGAACAACCTGTACAAGTGACTTTATTGAAAGATGTCCGTCAAGATGAAGCTGAGAGCTTTTGCTTTAATATAATTGAAGACCAACGTCAGTTGGATGCGTTAGAAGTCAAACTAGCAGATAAATCCGAATACAAGAAACTTAAGAAACATTTGTCATTTTTATGCTCACCTTCCACTGGAGATGGTAAAACATTTGCTTATCGATTACTTGACACATTGGTCTGGTGGAAGCCGAGGAGAAAAATCGAAAATTGCTTTGAAAAACTACAAATTATTAAGGAAGTTTTTTTTTGAAATGGTTCATTCGTGGGACGCAGCATTTACAGTAGAAGCTTCGGAAATATTTTTCAAGACTGCTTTAAAAAATTCAGGAAAGAGAAAATTGATGAGAGACCTAAGAGCGTCAGTGACGAAACGTCGAAAAAATAAAAATCCTGCAAAAAATAATAATGACTCTACTGCAAAACAAGGCGAAAATAATATACAACGAGAACAAAACTCGTTAGAGACGGAGGACAAACAAGAAGTTAGAGATGGAGTCATAGAGAATATTATAAGTAATAACAGTTCACCAGAAAACGATCAGAACGATGTGGGCTCATTGTGCTAATTTTGGTAGTTTTGTAGACGAATAAATCAAAAAGACTGGCAATCTCTTGCAGCTTTCGTTCCATCATATTATGTTATTGCGGGTGACTATTATTATGATTAAAGGCTAATATGATTCTAGCTAGACTATGTTATGATCAAGTAGGCTTCAGTTTTCATTGTTTTGTTATATCTTTATTAACGGTATTGAATGTTATTTTATATTCGGATTTCAAATACTTTGTTAATAAGTGATTTACTGTGATGCAGGTTTTATAAGTTGCATGAAAGTGTAGGTAAAAGATGATACAATAAGGATATCAATGTTTTTGTTAAGTTTGTTGTTGTTACCTTTTACTTTCCTGTGACAGATGATGCCTACATTGACAGAGTACCAATTGATGTGAGCAAATTGAATCAATAAATATGTATAAGTTCAATCATTTATTTTGTTTTATTTACAAAGTATGTAATAATGGAATAAAATAATGGCATTCTTTATGTTTAATACATACTAATTTGCATTTTATTTCCCGAAGATCTAAAATGACAGCAGCGTTAGCACATTCATCCGAACTTGTAGCTTTGTATATGCCAAAGCGTGATGACTTCACCGGGTACGTGAAGATGTCATTTTTATTTTGTATTTTAGTACCATGTACCAAAACTTCCGATTCATCGATTATAAACTTAATTTCAATAATATCATTATTAGTGGTTAAAATATACCTGTCACATGTTTTTGAAGATAGCTTATATTCTTTCATATGTAGAATTTTTCGACCGTTTTTACTTGTCTTTACAAACGGATACTTAGAGTTGTTTTGTGCAATATTCTTATTCACATCAATCAAATTCATTTCGGCTAATCTTTTGGCCACTTGTGATAGTGGATTTCGGCCAACTCTTAACATTTTTTTGATCATGTACAACTGGTTTTCGAAGGGATACGCATTGAAACTTTGCAGTGGCCCATACATCGTTACTTCGGCAGTCACATGAATTAAATTATGCACGTTGCTTGTGACGTAATCGGCTCCATAAAAGTCTCTATAATGTCTTACAAAATGTTTCAAAAGCTTATCAGCAAGTGGCAACATATTCTGGTAAGCTTCGTTTGAATAAATTATAATACCACAATAGAGTGTTAAGAAATGTGAATATGCAGTCGATTTTAGCACTTCAGGCAAAATAATGACACCCAAATAATAAAAGAATGATCGGAATTCGGATGCCTTCCAGTAAGCCAAAGTATCCAGGGCTCGTACCGCTCTATGAATTTCTGATGGTAACTTACATCTCCTTAAAAAAACTGATACCTTTTCAATGTCACTGGCACGCCATTTTGTGATATATTTACTAAAATTCCCGTCACGCCAACCGACTAATAAACGTTTCATTATACCCAAGTCCAGTAGGTGTAGTGAATCGCCAACAGGGAAATCTTTTACCATGTCTATAGGTAGACCAAGTAATGGGGAATCAGTCTTGTGATGGGGTCCATAAAGCTTGTTCCGAAATCTGTCATTTGTTCTCTCTGCACAGTCAATATCAGAAAAAGTAACTGTGTGGGAATTGTGTGAGTACTCTCCAATGGTAACACACTTCAAACAACCGTGTTTACCATTAAAATTGCAAACACCTGAAAAATACAAAATAAATAAATAAATCAACATCAACATCTTCCTTCATTCAAGTATTAAATTGGCATTGCAATAATTTAAACAGGTAAAATTAAAAATGATTACCTTTTATGTAGGCTCTAGCTGGCGAGTCACATATAAAGCATCGAATCTTTACAGCAATAGTTTTTTCGAAATTATGAATAACTTCATCCAAAATTTTTTTCATGTCGTTAATAAAATCTTCTAAGTAACTGTCCAAGTTTTTTGGTTTTCCAACTCCAAAGTAAATACCAATAATAAATGGCTTTATGCTAGTATTCTCGTGGATGTTGCATAAAATTGGCCAAAATTCATGTTTAGAACTTTTAAATATTGGCAATCCATCAAAATTAATATTTAATGAAATTTCGTCTGGAGCTTCATCCCAACTATTCAATATTTTAATCACAGAATTGGCTATTCCGTTGTGCCAGTATTCGCCACCTTCAATTTCTTTTATGTTGACATTTCGAGGAGTTCCTAAAATGGTCCTTGGATCAGTTGGTAATATTTGCGGAATCAAGTCGTTGATAATTGCTGCCAGATCTTTTAAAGCAACATGGTTAATACTCTTTTCTAGAGCCCACGTTCTAATTTTTTCCCTAAACAGTGAGTGCTTTACATCATCGCTATAGCTGCCGTCGTCATCATCTTCAGAACTCGATATTTTTTCTGAGTTATAATTGTCGGTGTTTAGAATTGAACAATTAATATTATCACCGAGGTTACTGGAAGAAGAACTTGGACACACATAATTTGTTGAATGTGCAACATCTTCTGAACTATTACGACTAATATTTTGTACGGAACCATCCTGTTTCAAACTATTTGTCACGCTTTGCGTTACTTCCCGACTTGAAGATTTTATTTCTTCTGTCTTCATAATTCTTTGGTACTCTTTCGATAATTTTCTTCTAATGCCCCCTGTTCTAGCTTTCATTTTCCACGAGTTAGTCGAATTCATATTTATAAATCAAATAACATAGGTATATACGTCAGTTAATCGCCCTCAACTAGTTACACTGACTGATTACAGTACCACATGTTACTTTTATTCAGATGACGTCTGATAAAAGGTACTTATGTGAACCACTATAAAGTAGAAGCCGTTAATTCGATACACTAATGAGTCTCTAAGCAGCTGCGAGGCATCTAGTGAATGTTTAAATAACCGCTATGCAGACACTATCAATGGCAGTATAAAGGCTGATTAGCGGTAGACATATTCAGCAATAAGCTGTAATGTGGGCCACAAATCATCCATTATACAGCTATTAACGTCAAAATAGTTCACATGTGCCCCTTTAATAAGTCAGTGTAATAGGAGTTCACAAATACCTTCTTATACAGCATTTGGCGTAATTTCATCCACTAAACAGCCCTTACTACGGTTAAGGCATTAGAAAAGGTTAAAAGCTGAATAGAGTCGTTGAAAATATACCTTTATAACACTCTTAGCGTATTAATGGTAGTTTTGTCGGTCTTAATCAGCCTTAAAGCAGCTCTTAATCAGCCTAAGCTGTTTAAATATCACTGACAGCTATTATGCAGCTGTAGGATCACCAGTGTACTCTTAAAAGAGTCTTAATACGCATAGAGTTCCAAATAGGTCTAAAAGTGAGTAGTTATACAGCTATCTGTGCTACTTGGGTTATATCAACGATATTAAGAAATGCTTTAAAAAGTCCAAATTCTTGAGGTACGCTGATGACTTGAAGGCATTTCGAGAGATACGTACTATGGACGACTGCCAGTAATTTCAGGAGGACCTGGACAGACTAACTGCCTACTGTATTGACAATTAGTTGCATCTTAGTATCCCCAAGTGTAACTATATACACTTTACTAAGAATAAATTTATCTTCAATTTCAATTACAACCTTAACTGTATCCCCTTAAATAATATTTCAATAGTGAAGGATCTTGGTGTTCTCTTTGATGGCAAACTGTCCTTGAACCAGCATATCGAAGCCATAGTCAATAGTGCTTTTAAAATGTATGGCTTTGTGATGAGATATTCAACAGAATTTAAGCGTACCTCAACCTATCTCTATCTTTATAAGCCGCTCATTCGGTCTCAGTTAGAATATGCGGTCCCTATTTGGAACCATTTCTACCAAAAGTACGTAGTTGGAATAGAAAAGGTCCAGCGCAAGTATCTACGTGCTATGTACTATAGATGTTATGGGGCTAAGATTTATCTGTCATACTTCTTGAAAAGTACAAGCTTATCAGATTGGAGAACCGGCGCAAATACCTGGAGGTCAACGTGCTTCATGATATTGTTCACAATAATTTTGATGCCATTGATCTGACGAGTAAGCTGTGTTATTTTGTCCCCCGAACGGTTCATGTGCGTCAGTTGTTAGAATCCTTTAATTCAACTTTCATTGACATTGATACAACTTGCATGCTCGAAAAATAAATTTAAATCTAATATTATAAAAAAAATATCTTAATCGTAATCTTATTATTTATTTATTTATTGCATAATTTAAGTAAATTAAATTGTTTCTGATCTAATTTGGTTTTGTAGCTATAGCTAGCTTTATAGTAACTTATTTATTTCAATATATTTTTTAATTTTGGTAATGCTCGTCTAGCGGCGACCATTGATCCATAAAATATGTGTTATTTGCGGATAATATAGTGGACTGCAACATTGCTACTTAATGTTTTGTCAACCCTATGTATTATATATGTTGTAGTGGTTTATTATACCTTATTAAATAAAATAAAATGTCACAGAGCGACACTCAACAACAACAAAAGCCTTTAATAAACTTATCAAGGATAAAGGGACTTATTGAAAAGCATTAGATAAAGACAAGACATTTATTTACGTCTGATTAGTTGATTTGTTTTCAATTAAGGCTTATCTAATCGTACATATGGCTGTAATACTCTTGATACACTTGGATGTACGTTTCTTTTTCGGAGGGCGTCATCTGTGCTATGACGTCATCGTCCACGCTTGTTAGTGGTACCGTTTTGCCGTTGACCAACACAGAGGGCGCGTTGTCATCGGTATCAGAGTCCTCACTCTCCATTTCAGCTGAAACATGAGAAGATAAAATGTGAAAAATCCATCATTAAAAAAAAATCATGGTAGTCTACCTCACGTCGAAGGTATAATTATTGATAACGACTTTATTTCGTAGTACTAAGGACGCTTTTCAAAATTCAAGTGTTACTGACGTGCATTTGATCGTACGAAATATATTATTTTTTTTAAGCACATATATTGTGTCTCCTTACCAACTGCAGCCAATTCGTCCTTGAGTTTGTAAGGGTCTTTAGATTCATTGTCGCTGGAATCTGAACTATCCGGTTCTATTCCCTTCAGAGCGTTCGTTGCTGCGTTGTTTCCTGTAATAAAAAAGACTGAAATAAAAAAACATAGTCTTTTTTTCTGGAATGAAATGCTGCCCCTGCCCCTGCTTTCTCTAGCTAGGGTGATTGATTATTTTCTTATTTGTAGATAAATGTTATTGTTGTAGAATAAGTGCTGTAGACATTTATTACTCCAGGATTTTCCTTAAAGGCTTTCTTTCTTGTAATAAACGACACCTAAAACCATATAAATCGAATCCTAATAGGTATATCTCAATCGGAAATTCTTGTACCCAACCTTCCGTATGAACTCTGTAGACATACATAACGATCCGAATCCCTTACTTACCAGTGTTTTGTTTTTCATGAGCGAGCAGGACAGACATAATGTCGTCGTTCTTCTCTTTTCCGGCTGTTTTCGCGTTACTTGCATTGCTGGCTGCTTTCTCCAGTGCGGCATCCGTCGAATGAACGCTGTCACTCTGTAAATGTATAAAGAATAAAATTTAGTCTCTGGTTTTGGCAGAATCATGATCATCCAAAAATTGCATTGCAATCCGTCGCGGGGTTCAGGTGTTTCTCTAAGATGCTATGTTTTCTTCTCATTCTTATTAGCTGAGGTAACAGCTGACAAAAAGGGTAGCAATTACCTCAGTTTCACGACATAGAATTGTGTATGGAATTAAGAAAACTGATCTATACAACCTATCGGGCCTGCGGAGGGTGTCGGCTAACACTGATTCGCATTTATATAGGTACTCGAATTATGTTTATTTGTTAAAAATAATATGCAATACAGTAAGTTCAAATCCGATTCTAAGAGAAACATTCACATGCAATATAAATATGACATACATTTACCCATTATTAATAATATCATATAATATAATATAAAAATACCTATAAAAGTAACCAGTTACCGCAATTAAACGGAAATTATGATTAATGGACGAATGACAATAATATGGTACCTCGGTTGGGCAAGATATCAAACAAATGGCCCTTGTGACGTAGGTAATTTAAATAAAAAATCATTATCCCGTCTCTTGTAATTCGTATAAACAAAATTTAAAAAATTGTTCATTTATCATGTGTTTTATAATATGCATGGGTTTTTGGGGAAAAATAATATTAGTTATGCAATAAATATCTTTTATCCTGAAAAAGGTACTGATATCTAACATATATTTTTTCTCGTAACTTTCTGTATTGGATAGCTAATAAGGTCAGACATTTCCGAATGAATCACACGGTATGCATTTGATGTGATATCGGAAGATACTACGCCATAAAGTCACAATTACTGACTTGACCTAAACAATGTCGTGACCGTTTTGCAAAATAACTCCATTTTAAGTAGTACTTAATGGAGTTATTTTGCAAAACGATCTCATTAAATTGATAAGCTTTCAACTACTGATACTCTTGAACTTTCTGGACATGTTTATATAACGTATGGAAAGATAAATGCGATGCCTTGGGCACCTTTTGCGATTTGTCCAAGGCATTCGATTGCGTTCTTCATGAAACGTTTATCAGGAAACTCGCCACTACGGGAACCGGAACACCGCTCTGGGCTCTGTTCTTGGTCCTTTCTCGTTTCTTATTTATATTAATAATTTGCCTTACCTCATAAAGTACAATCACGATATTGTGTTGTTTGCGGATGACAGTTCACTTTAGTTTAAAATAAAACGTCAGTAGCTGAGTTACTGACGATATAAATAGCGCGATCTCTACTCACTGTCAAGTCAGTTATTCACTGGTTCAAATTAATAATTTACTTCTTCAAGAAAGAAAACCAAATGCATTAAGTTTACGCTACCTCACGTGAGATAGGTGAAAACAAATGTGTTCATAAAGGGCGAAGATTTGAATCCTGAAGATAGCACAGTGTTCTCGGCTTAACTTTGGATGCTAAGCTTCAGCGGGATAGATAAATTGTTAAAAAAGCTAAGCTCCGCACCATACTTTAAACAGGCCTATGCCTGTTAAAGTATGCTGCGGAGCTTAGCTTTTTTAACAATTTCTCTATAGACAGCCCGTTTAGTGTACTTTAGTTAGTTCCATTGTAATGTCGTACGGTATTCTGTTGTGGGGAAATGCTGCCGACATTCAAACTATTAATATATAATATTGTTGTATTGTTTTGAGAAAAGGGTCGTTCGATCAATTTATAAATTAAATCCAAAACTAAGGAAATCAATGTACTGACTGTGCCTTCGCAGTATTTTTTATGAGTCGCAAAAAAAAGTATGCCCATAAAAATATAAAATTATTTAAAAAATACAGTGATATCCATAATATAAATACTAGGAACAAACACAAATGTGTTGTACCTACAACAAGGTTCAAGAAAATACGAGGCTCGTTTAAATGTCAATGTATACGCTCTTATAATCTATGTATAAACATCCAAGCCACATTGAAGAAAAGTTCCATTTACGCGTTGTAAGTTTATTGCTTGTGTGTGTCCTTGCTTCCCAGCTAAAGCACTAGGAAGTGGTGAAGGGCGGGCATTTTTGGGGACTGTCTTTTGTAACTTTGACGTTCGAAAAGTGCTGATTTTCAGCCTATTTTGAATAAATGACTTTTTATTTTATATATGTACCTATGTGTAAACGGCACGTACAATAAAATTGCACGTGCAATAAAATCGCATTTAACTCTAGAAGTAGGTACGAACGAATGAAACAAGTTAAAAAAATGTGAATGTGTGGACTATATGGGTCTTTTTTTCTCAGTTTTTTTATTGATAAGCTGGCAGTATGAGTACTTTAGGCGACCTACCCAAATGTCCTTTCTCTGGTACCTATTGTTCTCGAGTCGTTGAGCTCCTTAAGTTCTGAGTTGAGCTGCATGATTAACTGACAAATGCGTGCACTGACTGAACATGTGCACTCAAATCTGTATGGTTCTTTTCTTAAAAAAACATCTCAGACATTAAACCTGCATGGTCCTCATATGGCCTGACCAACATTATGTCTGGACATTAAAAGAGACTGTGACCTCTTCTCAGAGTAGTCAGGAAACGCCGAGCTCATCTAGTTTTAAAACATAACTTAAACCTAAACCTAATCTGAAACCAAAAACTTTACTTATATGCCGTATAAGTAAACGAAATCAATTCAAACACAATGTACACTTACAATATTATACATACTTACGCACACACACACACACACACACTATTACACACACTCGCGCGCACACATACTCAACACCCACTCGCATACATCGCACAAGTGCGCCCCTTTTGTATTTTCTTTTATTTTTTTGTTTTCAATTGCATACACTGTATAATGTTAAGAGGACGGTAAATACCAGCGACCTTGAGCGGGTGGGAGGAGCTTGCGTCACCCCCCGCGACCCCGCAACCATACGCACGTAACGTAGGGTAACCATGCGTTTCAGTTGGTGAGGACTGTCCTGGCTAATTTTTTATCATCATCCAATTTTTTTTTATGTAGTGTTAATAAATGAGGTAATATTCAGATAATAAAATAAGATTGTAATATATTATATTATTTTAATAGTTTGCATTGAATAAGTTGGTTTTTACAGGGTGTACTTTTAAACACCATCAACCTCTTAAGGGGTCATTGTACTCATCATTATAAACAACTTTTACTATGGAACTAAACATGAAATCGCGAAAAAAAAACAGCTGTTCCCTACATTTTGACGAGTTAAGCGAATATAAGTGTAGGGAACAGCAGATTTTTTTTTCGCAACTTTACCAGGCACGGAGGAGTCTCGGTACGAAAAGATGGTCACCCATCCACGGAACAACTGCGCCAAGAACAGCTTAACCTAATTGATTGGCCCGTGCGGCTGTGATGCGACTAACGAGCTCCTTAGCTATAGAAACAATATACAGATTTTTGGCTTTTTATTTCACATAAAAAGCCAAAAATCTAAATAAACAAAGGCGAACGGCAGGCATGTATGGGAATTTCGTACCGTTAATAAAATTTCATGTTTCGGGATATTTTTTGTTTTAATTGGTAGTTAATATTATAGACAAGCCCTTTTTAAATTCTTGGATTTTTAGAACTTGGGACGTAAAAGTTATAACCAGTTTTATTTTTTAAGGTTACGAGTATGTACTAGTGTACCAATTTAGATTGTTACTTAAAGGCACATAAACATTGTTTCCGTAACAAAGTATATGTTCTAGATTGGTCGTCGCTATTTTTGTAGTGTTTTACTTACTATCAAGTAGGTAAATTGAGATGAGGATCGCACCTACTCAGCGGATTGCATTAGGAGATACCTATGTCCAGCAGCTGACTGCAACAGTTTGATAATGATGAAGTCCTGATGGGGTTTTGAGTGTAGGTAAATAAAACAATACCCTAAATAGTTTTAATAAGTACATTATTTATTTATAATTAATTCTTAATATTACTTCATCTAAGAAGGGGGCAGGTCGGGTAATACCCTCATGGCGAGCATTGCTTAAATACCAACATAACTGCGTTAAGTTTACGACTAAATTACGTGTAGTTATTAAAATCTTTTTTTATATTATTAATTAATCAGAGCTTCTAAAAATAGTACACTTACATGAAAATAAATGACTTAGTTGTAGTTATATGTGGTACAAATTCTATAACAAAACAACGAAAAAAGTAAGCGGTACGAACTCTGCCGTTCACCTTTAATTCCAAAATAAAACAATTCATTTCTTTAGTGACAGATGAGAAAATATGAGATGTGCAGGCAGAATTTAGAGAGGGAATGGGCTGTATGGACAGATCTTCTCCTTAAGGTGCATAGCCGAAAAACATCTGGCAAAGCACAAGAAAGTCTACTGTACTTTCGTTGATTTAGAAAATGCCTATGACAGTGTGGAGAAAAGAACTGTGGTCAACACTATCCATGTATAGTGTGGACTGGCGCTTGGTACGGGCACTGATATCTTTATCTAAGGATTCCAATGCTTGTGTTAGGATAAATGGGGCATATACAGACTGGTTCTGCATGTTAAGGGGTGTTAGACAGGGTTGTGTTGCGTCACCGC
Source organism: Atethmia centrago (assembly GCA_905333075.3). Taxonomy (NCBI): domain Eukaryota; kingdom Metazoa; phylum Arthropoda; class Insecta; order Lepidoptera; family Noctuidae; genus Atethmia; species Atethmia centrago. The sequence continues at coordinate 17,650,498 of HG995374.1, read as the reverse complement.
GGCTGTTCAACTTGTATATGGATAGTTGTCTGATAGATTTAGAAGAGGGTGAGTGTGGATAGAGAATTAATGAGTGGGTTGTCAAATGCCTTCTTTACGCAGATGATCAAGTTCTACTTGCAGCGTCAGCAGAACAGCTGCAAGACATAGTGACTGTGATGGATGACGCATATAAGATGAATGGGATGAATATAAATGTGAATAAGACGAAGGTGGTAGGTGGCAGGAAATGTGAATAAGGTATGTGGAAGGTGACATGGTGTTTGAATAGAAAACTTTTTTGGAAGTCGGTTCCTTTGGATTTGTATTTTAGGTTTTTTGCCACCGAATTCCGAAAATTAAAGTTATTTTTCACTTTGTAGTGTTTTTTTTTTAAGTCGGTTGTTTTTTTTTTATAGTATTTCCCTGCCCCTTGGGAAGAAGTCGTGAATTTATGTACGTGTTTATGTTTGTACTAATAACTTTTTTTTACATTTCGTAGAAATGTAGTCATTTTTCGAAATTTTTCTCTTGTCGAGTGTCTTGATCATCCTGTTTCTCTGTCTCTTCTTCGTCTGTATTTTGCCTTGAACCAAAATCATTAATTCCATTCCAGTTGATGGTCCTGGAAATATAAACAAAACCTGTAAATCTACATTTTATATAATAAATAACGAACCATTGTCAGTTCTTTCACTATTTTCGTCAATATTTACTTCCGTCGGGTCGCAAAAACCAAAATATTAAAACATAATTTTATTAATGAGCTGCACCTGTTTATTTAAACTAGACAAGTTTCTAACCTACTATAACGGGATTGTCCCCATAAAACCATAATAAATGGTATGCCTACAATCTACAAATTCATACTCACTTTGTCTCCGCATTTTCATGTTGGGAATCATTGTCAGTTCTTTCAATATTTTTATCATTATTTATTTCCGTCGGGTCGCAACAACTAAAATATTAAAACATAATCGTATTAATGTACTACACCTGTTTTTTTTAAGCTAGGTAAGTTTCAAACCTGCTGTAACGGGATTGTCCTCAAAAAACCATAATAAATGGTAATTTACAATTTATTAGGTACTTACTTGCTCTCCGCATTTTCGTTTCGGTAATCTGTATTATTTCCTAACCTACTAAAAAAAAAAATTGATACGGATCTGAAGTTATGTTTGTACTTACTCGTAAATAAATAATGGATATACTCGCGCACAAATTATTATCAAAATAACTTTTAGCCAACCTCATTATATTATAATAATATATGAGAAACTTACCTCAGTATCATGTTTCTTTCATGTATACGTCATTTCTCTTTCAGAACTTTAGTTGTTTTACCCATATTTTCGAAAAAATACGTAAGTTCAGCGGTCGCGCAAAGTGTCAGCGTCTACCCGTGACAGTGGTCAGCGGTACACTGCCGCCCGTCGCCCGCGCAGAGCGCCGCATGCCGTTCCGTTCGATTTTATAGGGAATATTTATTTTTAGTAATAAAAGTATGAATATTTGAAAAAATTCACAGATAGAATTATAGATAACAAAACAGTCTATTCATACAAAAAAAAACCATGAAAATATCTTTAGTAGTTTGGAAGAAATTTCGATTTTTATACTTGGGTAGACATTACTTCCTGAATTTATTTCATAAAGTATTTTACTACAATACTAAAATATTCACAGATAGAATTGATGTGTATGCGGTCTAGTTTAACATACATTTTTTGCGTAACTTACTTGCATTCATTGAAGGCATAATAACAGATTTAAAAGTCACTAAAATCATATATCTGCGCCTTAAGTGGAAGAGCGGAGTAACCTAACACAAGCATCTTCTTGCTTAAAAGGTGATCTCCAAATCACGTATGTTAAAGCTTTATGTAATTGAAATAAACCTTTTTATTTTTTTATGGTTGACGTTTAAAAGTGTTTGTTTGAACCAATTTACAAATTATTAAATATGGAGGCCTTGGCAGAGAGTACAACTTTGTGCCCTTTGGCGTCGAGACCCTCGGTCCATGGGGTCCCAGTGCGCATAAGTTATTTGCGGAAATCGCGAAACGTCTATTTGATTTATCTGGTGACCGAAAAGCTGGCGGCTTTCTCGCGCAACGCATCAGCATTGCAATTCAGCGAGGAAATGCCGCCAGCGTACTCGGTACAATGCCCCGAGGGCCGTTTTTAGACTTAACTAAGTTTTATTTTAATTTAGTTAATGTTAATATTCATCTTGCAATTTGGTTATGTAAATAAATAATATTTACAAAACTAAATATCATTTCCTTATCATTCACTCTGAAATACAGTGAAAACGAGAATTCTTAAATGATACGAGACGTCGCTGTGGAGGGTAGGGTACGATCGGGCAAGAAAATAGTCTATTTTCTAGCTGATGAAAATATCGCAATGCTAGTTTCTTGTCTGTGCCATAAAATACACCTGAATTCTGACGTTTCATAAGTGCCTGCATAGATGGGTCTTTGTGAAAATAATATTTTTCATTTTAAATAAAATTGAAGCAACACATGACTATTGTTGCTTCAACTTATGGTATGCCACAGGCAATTAAATCGCACCGTGTAACATTGTCAATCAGGTTTTAGCGTCGTAGACTACATTTTGGCCAATTGCACTTACTAAACAAAACTATACAACAGAAAATATGCAGCTTGTTTAAAATATAATAAAAAGTGAGTACTTGGTCATTAGTAACGATGGTACTCTCCACCATCCACACAGGCCGCTCCTTGCGCAGCGCACCGGTGTCGTTAGCGTTGTCCGCTTCGCCGATTGTGACGTCAACGCGAGTTTCCTCGACCAGCATGCCTTGGTTGCGCGTCGCCTCGCCTGACCATTCCTGCCCAGGGGGACGTTGGGCCAGCATTTTTGAGTTCAATCTGAAAGAAGATTTTACTTTTAGTGTGCAGCTACCGTAGTATCCGGGGTATCGTGTTACCCAGTAACTGGGTTTGTGGAGGTCAGATAGATTCGCTACATGTTAAATACTGGCAATTAGGTGCATCATGTTGGACAGGAAGCCAACCTCTCAAATCATAGTTGAGAAAAGGCTAGGCAGATGTTCATGTAGATACTGTCGCAGTCTATGAGATGCATATGTGTATACTGCTCGTCATAACCTATGGTGCCCAAAGCTGGTCAGTCACTGAATAATAAAAGTGCCAACTCAGGTTTGCTAGCAATGCAATGGAGCGCAGCGTACTCGGCGTTAAGCTATCAGGTCTACTATGTTTTGAGGCGTTCAAAATCGACTGGTCGTAGTCGTTGTTGCACCTTTAGAAACACTGCCCGGCACTCCATAACTCCAGTATCTATCGGATGTTGGAGAAAACAGCCACGCTGAGGAAGGAGCGGGGTGCCCACTGGGGTGGGTCAACACTTTTTTTTTATTAAATTTGGATTATAGTATGTATACTAGTATGTTGTCAATTGGGACTAATATAAAGTGTATTTTTTGCAATCGGTATTGTATAACTGTCTCCAGATCCGGTTAAAAGTTTCAGGGTTAATTTGCTTGATGATGGTTCGATCTGTCCAAGAACATTTACAGGTAAAATCGGAAATGCCTTGGAAAATTGGGAAGAAAGCTGTTGCCAGATTTCGATATATTCCAGGACAAATGCCACTGATAGACACGAATGATCTCAGTTATGATCAACGGCATTTTTACAGAATGGTATCGGCCGTTATATCTGGTGAATGCCTTGAATTTCACTAACCGCCTGGGAAAATGTGTTATGCCAAATGGCTTACGTGTGCTTACAGAATTCTTCGTCTTCGGCATTACAACATCAGATCGATCTGATAAACTTGTTAGTTTAGCAACTTATGTTGCTAATGTATACGCTCCAACATGATTTGACATTAAAAGCCACCCAAGTTGCAAAGATAGAGGTAGACATTTATAGCAATTAATTTACTTATAAACAAAACTGAAGGCTGTTATTGATCAGGTAAAACAACGCAACAGTTAATAAGCACTGCTAGCAATGCTAACAGACTCGGAAAAACATATAAGAGAAATGGCTCTGCGTCGTATTCTGAAAGACCGCGGTGAAAAAATATAATAGTTGCGACTATTTCAGGTTCCAGACGTAAAGATGGATGCAAAAGTTATTACGACCTTATTATTTGGCAGACTCATGGTACAGAACCACCGGTCCTGAAGCAAATCTCTAACGGAGGACTTGAATCTCACATTGCTTGAGGAAAGGGCGTGACGATCTGGATGGGTTTGCAGGGCAGATGGGTAGAAATTTCAGACGATAAAGAGGTTTGGGAAGTGAAAGGAGAGGCTTTTGCCAAGAAGTGAGACACAATATAGGCTAGCAAAAAGTATAGTCCGATACTTTTGGCGGAAGCACAATTGGATGGTTTTTATTTGGAAACTGTGGTCGTATTATAACGTGTTTATTGATACATCCCATCCCATCCCTTTTTCGTAACGGAACAATGAAGGCTTTATTATTTTATAATGTGCTCTCTTTTAGTAGCACCGTCTTGTCGTCGTTGTAAACGGTCACAGTCAAGGCCGGCTAACAGTTGTGGTTTTCGTTGTATTGAACGCATGACTTCACGAACATTAAAAAATAATAAAAATAAGGTAAGTACCCTCTGATCGTGTTGATGTCAACTGGCTCTGGTTCTAATATCTCTGGCGACAGTTTGATTCCCTCGACCTCTCGCAAAAGAATGTACAGTGTTTCTAACTGTTCGTTGAACTTGGCCATTAATAATCTGGAGTCTTTCTTCGGCAGCGCCGACTGGTCTTCCTCTACGACTTGGTTACAAAATGTACAACGGAACTCTTGTGTCATCATATCGTATAACTGGTCTGCCTGAAAATACGCAGATCGAAAACTTTAGGTATATAATAAAAATAGGGCATGGGCCCTGTTTTTAGGGTTCCGTAGTAAACAAGGAACCCTTATAGTTTCGCCATATCCGTCTGTCTGTCCCCGCTGTAGCTCAGAGACGCTTAGTACTAGAAGGCTGTAAATGACAATGTAGGTATACATATTAATCACGCCAACAAAGTGCTAAAACAAAATCTTAAAAAACATTTTTTTAGGGTACCTCCCTTGCACGTAATGTGGGATGATATCTTTTTTTCTCGTCTCCCATGGTGTGGGGTATCGTTGGATAGGCCATTCAAAAATGTAGCGGGTCTGCGAACACCACTTTTCGATTCAAAGTTCCGTTTGCGCATTAAAGTCAAATTTGTTATTTAAAAACGCGAAAAACGTTTTTATGACTTGGCAGTATGAAGTACCCAAGTCGAATGACACATGTTAAAAATAAAAAAAATAAAAACTTTTAAAAAGTTTCGTGGCGGGAATTAGCTATTCTCTTCTTCAATTTTGCCACATTTTTGAACAGTGAAAGTGAATAAACTAAAACAATGGAATATTCATGTGACGAAGAAGTTACACTCTCGCCTAACACACTAATGGACGGAATGCGAAAAACGTGGTTAAAGAATATTACCGCCGAAATCTAAACAACTTTATCTCAATGCGTACGACAATCTCATGCGTTACAGATCAGACAAACAAGTAAATACTGTTATATACTTTGTGCCTGTTTCATTTTCTCGCAATCGAAGTGAAATGCAGAGTGTATAACTTGGGCATAAACTAGCCATTTTACACCTCGACTTTACTATCATAAAGGTAGTAGTAGGATAAAGGTCTACTGGCAGGCTTCTTTTGTGCACTAGTTGTCCAAACTACTATTGTTTGTTGTTGACTTTTGTTTTTATTTCCGATATGCATTAGTAATAATAATAAAATCATTTAATTCGGTCAACTAAAAATCCATAAAATGTTAGTAACAGGTTTGCACTTAAAATACTATTGTTAGTAACTTAAAATAAAGACGAATTGGTGAGAAGACCACCCAAAAACTAGACACAACGAGTAATGGGAAAACTATGGTATAAGTCTTCGCACAAATTGCCTTATAATGGCGGAGGAAGTATCTGCCACCACAGCCTTCAGAATGCTATTGTAACTGCGTCTCATTCTGCTCAGGAGTGAGGCCGTTTTTTTGCGGATAATGGCATGAAATCCATTGGTATGGGTTACCGCGAACATTTCTGAGGCACTGCAATAACGAGGCAGTCGCAACAGCATCCTATAAACATTATTGTATTGGATACGTAGGACATCCAGCGACCTTTTGGAGTAGTTGACCCAAAGATTACCGGTGTAAAAACTCTGACAATAAGCTTTAAAAAGCGTAATCTTTACATGGTCAGTACACCGACTAATCTTCGAGCCAACATATTATCCCTGACCGCCAGAGCCCTACGCTCCCTCTCAATGTCACTATGGTCCCTGAGGTCATCGGTAAGAATGTAGGTATTGAACTTTTTTCACTCAAATTGACAAAGGTTTTTAAAATCTGTGATTATTGATTTATCTCTGAATTATCGTGTTTTATTTCTTTTAATGCCTATGTATGCTCTTTCTCTCCCTAGATGTAAAACAAAACTAAAAAGATTTCAGTGTACAGCGGAAATGGTCATTTTTAAATGAATAATATATTTTTAATGAAATAGTAATTATTTTAATTTCAGCCGAAAATAAGACGCAATCCTAAGCTTCTTTTTCGTTTTCGGCTGGAAATCCATTTTCGGTCGGACACCAAGAAGCAAAATAGCTGATATGCTTTATGAAATGTTTAATGAGTGTGTATTGTGAAATAATTATCATATCATACAGTTATTTTAGTCATGCACATGGAATCATACGATTCTATGCTCTAAAAAAAAAAAAAAGAAAGATGGCGCTACCGTCACCTACAAATTGACTCCGTATTTAAAAATTAATTAAAAATAGTTATTAGTGTTATTTTGTGAATTTACTATGTCAAGTGTATACAACTAGAAGCAATAACTCAGTGTAAACGTACGTAACAACTAATACTATCGTTTGTAGTTATAAAACAACAAAGCATCGACAACCAAAATATCAACGAAAATAAACAAACCAAGTGAATTAAAACGATTGAAACAAACATTGGATCGAAATACGTTCATCCATAGTGCCCAAGATTGTGATTTCGAACTAAAAGCAAAGTGTAGAATAAAAATTAAAAAAAACTACAAAAATAAAAAAACAAACAACGCGCGAAGCGACGCTTTGTATAACGACTTCATTCAAAATTCAAATTTTTGGATTCCTACAAGATAAGATACGTAATTTCACAATTTAAATTAAAGCTTGCTCAGTGCTACTTATAATACAGTGTACTGGTTCATAAAGTGCGCGTTCGATCCTGGCTAATTGCTATTCTTTTTGGACTTGTTTTAGAACACTTTTTCTCTTTTTGGTATTAATAAAATGGAAAACATTACTTTTCGAAAAAAAAAGCCAAGCAATTCTAATAAATCATCAATAGATGACCTGTCGTTCTTGTCAACCGACTCAAACAACTTTCATAGAAGTCTACCCGATTTATCTACATGGAATTGTCAAGAAACCGTAGAACTTCAAGAAACAGTTTCTGACTTAAAGGCAAAATTAGAAAATAAACAAATTGATAATTTATTATTAGAAAAAATATCTTTGAAAGAAAAGATCCACGAACAGGAGCGTAAAATTTCATGTTTGACAACATGCTCTTCCTCTTCAACCAGCACACCTGAACCAAGACGTCGTCGTAATAAAAAAACAAAAAGTAATGTCTTCGGTGCAGAGGTATTAGAAAGCCAGAACACAACATTATTAAATAACACGGTAATAGATGGCGCCACATGCAAGCTAGCCGCAAAAAATACTGACAAAAAAAGTCAATTTAATGTCCGTAATAGTTGCGACCAGTTGACAACAGATGACGCTGCCGCTGCATGCAAACCATTGACACACGACCAATCGAATTCGTTTCAGAAAAATACGATAAATGGAGATAATAGTTCCGAGTTCAAAAAGTGCCGGAAGATATACATATTTGGTGGTCAACAATGTGCCGGATTAGGAGACATACTGGTTCGTACAAGACAAAATACAAAATTCGAACGGTATACAATATCTTCTACAATAAAGCCATCTGCTCAAACTTCAGACATTCTCAAAAACTGTTACAACTATGTAGAAGATACACCTGAAAACTATATTATCCTGAGTGTTGCGCAGAATGATAAAAATCCTACAAAAATTACCATGGAGTTGGCTGCGTTACTAAGTAAGCTACAATTTATAAACATTATAATTTTAAGTGTAACATACAACCCATACTTAAATGAATGGAAGCTCAATAATTTACTAAAAGGTATTTGTATTAATTTTAAGCAATGTAACTTTCTATCTTTATCAAATGTCACAAAATATAAGACAGCCTTCTTATACGACACTAGCAACAGAATTAACTATTTCATAGACAATAATGACTATGAGAACTTAGCTATAAGACACTGTCCTGATCCTGAACCTAAAGTAACTAAAATTGTCGCAAATCCGCCTCCAAAAAGGGGCACCATTCCGTTTTATTTCTCAATAAAGACTCAACAAAGTTCTATTTGTACCCAACAAAAACCAGATTGTAATATAAATAATAATCTTTTTCGTGACCAATAAAAATACTGATTGCAATTACTATGATTATACCGCTTACTCTTTTGCACCAAAATATCGCTGGTTTACTAAATAAAATTGACTCTGTCCAACTCTGTTTAAATGAATTAGTAGTTAAAAATGTTAATGTAGATATTCTTTGTTTCTCTGAGACGTTTGTAAGAGCAGGTGATGAATTAAATATTAACTTTTAAAAATTTTAATCTTGCATGCTCGTTTTCAAGGAAAAGAGAAAAACGTGGAGGTGTTTGTATTCTGATCAATAAAATGTTTGACTTTAAGAACATAGAATTACCCAAGGATTTATGTACTGAAAAAAATTTTGAATGTTGTGGAGTAGAGATACCTTCTTTAAAATGTATTGTTATTTGTATTTACAGAATTCCAAATTTAAACACATATATATTTTTTGAAAAATTCGACCTACTATTGCACAAATTACTCAAACGAAAAAAACGCATTATAGTTACAGGAGACCTAAATATCGATACTTTAAAAGAAAGCAACGATACAACTAAACTTAAAGATAATATATCTAACTATGGCCTAAGTCTACACATTAATAAACCAACCCGTCAGCTTTCTTGCCTAGATCAGATTATAAGTAACATAGAAAATTCAACTGGAAACACTCACGAAGTTTTTCTGTCAGATCACAACACTTGCCAAACATTAACATTCCCAGTTGAAGAGAGAAAACCTGCCCTAAAATATTGGTATAATATAAACAGGGATTACTCAGACGATAACATCAAAAAATTTGTGGAAGCTATTGGGAACTTGTCATGGATTGATGTTCTCGAGAACACTGACGCAAACGATTGCTTTAATATTTTTCATGAAAATTTCTCACTATTTTATAAGTTATGTTTTCCCATAAGGAAAACTAAAATTTACGTCAATAATACATCACCCAAATGGATTACCAAAGGTATAAAAAAATCTTGCACTTATAAAAGACAGCTAAAAAAAATGTATTACTTAAAAAATAAAAATAGTGATATACGGTGTAGGTATTTAAAATACAATAAAATACTAAAATCATGCGTACTCCGCTCAAAAAAAATGCTCAAACCTTAACTACATACTAAAATCTAAAAATAAAAACAAAGCTACATGGGATATCATCAAAAATAGAACAGACACTCATAAAGCATTTAATCAAATAAACGCAATAGATCACAATGGCTGTATTTTAAACGATCCAAGTCAAATAACTAACTCTTTTAATATTTTTTTTATTGATATTGCTAATATAACACCTCAACCTGCAAGAAATACCTGTTCATCTCAACCCTCTAGAAACAATTCCAGCATATTTTTGAACCCATGTTCTGACACCGAAGTGTTCCGTACAATTATATCTCTAAATAATAAAAAGTCGGTAGGGTATGATGAGATCTCTACGCACATACTCAAAATAAGTGCTGAAATCATATCACCAATACTATGCCACACAATTAATTTGTCTCTGTTTGAGGGAATCTTCCCTGAAAAATTAAAATTTTCAATAGTTAAGCCCCTTCATAAAAACAAGAGTACACTAGATAAAACAAATTATAGACTCTCATTTCAATATTCTCAAAAACTTACGAAAACATAATGCATAGTCGTTTAGTTCAATTTATAAACAAACATAAAATTATCAATGAAGAACAAAATGGGTTTCAAAAAGGAAAATCAACAACTCTGGCAGCATTCTCTCTAGTCAAGTCCATAACAGATAATATAGATAAAAAACGCTCTGTTTCAGTAATCTTCCTAGATATGAGCAAGGCTTTTGATCTCGTTAATCACAATGCACTTCTAGATAAATGTGAGCGCTACGGCATCAGAGGTCCAGCATTAGAATGGCTGAAAAGTTATCTCAACAATAGACAACAGTGTGTCGAAATATCCCGTATTAATGATAAACTTGTTGCAATGGTATACAAATCTTTATTTAAACACAATGGGTCTGGAGTACCTCAAGGAAGCATACTAGGGCCTCTTCTCTTCCTTTTATATATTAACGACTTACCAAGTATAACAAACCATAAGTGCGTACTATTTGCAGATGATGTGTCAATAATAATACCGGAACATAACAAAACATTACATCAACAAGAAGTAAATCGAACTATCAACGATATAATAAATTGGTTAAATGAAAACAACTTAAAAGTAAATCTATCTAAAACAAAATTCATTCAATTTGCAAACTATAAACAAAACCCCACAAATATAAATTTAAACCACAATAACGAAATAATCAACAAAGCAAATAGTATAAATTTTTTAGGACTAACATTAGATGAAAATTGTAATTGGGGAATACATGTTGAAAATATATGTAAAAAAATAAACAGATTTGTATACGCTCTAAGAGAACTACGCAAAACAGCGAATGAAGAAGCTGCACTCAACGCCTACCACGGCTACGTAGCGTCTGTACTGCGGTACGGTTTACTCCTATGGGGTAACTCGTCTCACACTAACTACCATTTAATTTCTATAAAAAAAATCTAAAAACATGGCTTCTCCAAAATAATTTTTACACTGTGAAAGAACTGTTTGAATTTAAGGGTAATTACAAATTAGATATAATTAGTTAATACAAATGTTGTTGTTATTGTTTTTATACCTGCCTATTGTTTTATTTTCTTGTTTCTTGTTTGTTTTGTATAGTAGAGTATAAATGTATCTTTATGTCTATAGTGTAAGTGTTTTGTATTGATTATTAGAGTAAAAGTAGTTTATAAATTTTATAGGTGTATATAGGTTTTATACCCATTGTACGCTAGATATTCGTATGCCGCTTTTAGCGGCGGATGTGTCCTGAGCATAACATTGATAACCAACTTGTACCTACCACATCCGGCGAATAAATGTCTTTGTCTTTGTCTAAATCTGGATGATAAAGTTAAGGAGAGATTTATTTATTTTAGTATTTGTCTAAATTGACTTTCTTCCCGGCTCTTCACCATAGGATTAGGAAACGATCAATTGGATCCGTGCATCTAGCTTCTGACATACCATACATTGGCACTAAAACAGGTTTAAAATAAAATAATCTGAATTAAGTAGACTTACTTCAAGATCTGTGAATGTCTTCCCACACGATGGGCATTTGAAACTGGCGCGACTGGTAGCGTCACGTTCCTCTGTCTCCATACGTTTGCGCATAAGATCTAATTTGTACTTAACTACGTTTACGAATGTTTTGTAATTAATAAAATAATAGTTTACTTTCTGTGCTTTTCCGTCAGGTCCTGGAAATAGAGAAAAAGGTGAAGAGGTGCAAAATGAGAAATGCTTTAATCAAGCAATCCTCTCGTTGGAAGTTACGGCTTTTCCATCTATTTATCAGGGAATTTAAGGTGAAGTTATTTTAAAACGTTCATAGTTGTTAGCGTCACAGCTGAGCGACTCAGCGCTACAGTTGAGCGATTCTATGTAGATATGAATGGAAAGCAGCACTTTAAAATAACTTTTAAATAACTGGCACTTAGTACATAACAGCAGCCCTCATTTTGTAAAGTTTATATTATAAATAGCGTCAACTCACGCTTTTTTCTACTATTTCATAAGAGTAGGTAGAAACCAACTAAACCTCTTTTGTTTCGTTCACGTACAGCCATTAGCTAGCATTATGGGTATTTTTTAGGGTTCCGTACCTCAAAAGGAAAAAAACGGAATCCTTATAGGATCACTCGTGTGGGTGTCTGTCTGTCTGTCCGTCTGTCACAGTCGATTTGCTCCGAGTCTACTGGACCGAGCAAGTTGAAATTTGGTACACATGAATTGGGTCAGATAGGCAGTCGATCCATGTAAAATACTGGTATTCAGCTGCATCTGGTTAGACTGGAAGCCGACCCCAACATAGTTGAGAAAAGGCTAGGCAGATGATGATGATGAATTTCTGTGATTCATATACGGACGTGTACCGTGAATAAATAAATTTTCAATATGGGGGTCACTTATGGGGGCAAATTAGAAAAAAAAAGGATTTGTAAACTGTACCATGTGATATATTAAATGAAAGGGCTGGCGTATAATTTTAAAATGAATTAAGAAAATAGATGAAAATGGACCATTTCCCCCTCCCTTATCTCCTAAACTACTGAACCTAAAATTTTTGAAAAAAATACAGAAAATAGTTCTTTACTTATAGATTACAGGAAAACCTATAAGTCTATGGTGTTAAAATAACATGGTAAATCTCTCAATATTGTGCGTACAAACTTACATCCGCAGTTGGATTGTGTGGGAGAACATGTTTTTCAACTACAATGTTAAGTTTGTTGATATGATAAAATTATCTTGGGATAAAAAACATGGCAGATAACATTTTCATTGTACGGGAACCCTCACCACGCTAGTTCAACTCGCACTTGTTCGTTTTTTTGTAGTATACATGTACAAGTGTTACCACTGATGTATGGTGACTGTTCAAACACGCGCTGGTTGCTAATAGGTAGGTACTACGCACAAACCTGATACAATAGGGATGATGATATTTTTTTTTGCCCGTCAGGTACCAAGATTATTAAAAAATATTGGACGTGATTTTTCTTTTTTTACGCAATCAAGATTACGGCGATACATCGAGTTAAAATGTGTCATGACGTCACCCCTTGCTAGATTTTATACTGAATTTTGAGTATTGAGCCCCAAGTCCCCAACTTTAATGCGTTTTATCTAAGTATTTTTTTATTAATATGATAAAGGAAAAAATACGTGTCTAATATTTTTTTATTATCTGACTGACGAACTAAATAGGATTTCTTTTTTGTTACCCAGGCATCATCCCTATTAAGTTGTTATTTATAAGTAAGTACCTGTTTCCATTTTTAATCTCACTTGGATGAATTTATCATTTTTTAACGTGGCTATTCGGGCCCTCAACATTTTCCTTTCGAATTTTAATAGTTCGCAAATGTCATCCTCTTTCATACCTGAGAAAAAAAAGTTAAATTAACATTTAGGCGTAATCGTCGTCTATAAAATATTTTCTAGTTCTTGTCTTTAGGTTTCCATTGCGGTAGGTAGGTACAGTAAATAAGACAGCAGATTACATTGTCATGGTTCTTACCATGGCAATGTAATCTGCTGTCTCCTTTGTGCTTTGTGAGAGAATCTCAACAAATAGGTACGCAAATTGAGTTCCATGCAGGCGCCGAGCGGGTGTTGACTTAAGTTTCTATAATATCCAAATGTACTATCGGCAAAACTTAAGTAGCCTCACTTAAGAAAATATTTCTGTGGAAGCGCAACTAGTGGCAGGCCAGACCCCCTGGTTTCACAGAGACAATATGTATTTGTATGAGTACAGAGCGTGTAACAAAAAATACAACAAACATTAGCCAGTGCCAATTTGCATCTCGATAATTGTTGCCGCTTCATTCCTATCGCCATTTCATTTTACGACCTGATTATATCTATCGGACTGATTGCCTGCCTAACTGACCTCTGCTTGTATATCAGCCTGTGATCGAAGACCTCATTCTGACCCTAGCTCATATCCTGGGTTGTGTGTGTGTATTGAGTATACTGTGGGCTGTGACTAACTTTGTCGTTAACCATGACTATCCGAAACATGATTCAAGAAGAAAGTAATCAAAATATTGTCTTGAAGGGTTGAATATATCTCAAATTGCAGAGGAGTTGAACCTGCAAGTAAGGATGATGGATGGATGGATGGATGGATGGATGGATGGATGGATGGATGGATGGATAGATGTAGGTATGTTCACTTCAAAACGTCATTGGTATCGTCGAACAATATTACTCAGTACTTACCTAGTTTTTAGGTTATTTTCGTTTTTGCAAATAACTTCGACACCCGGATTTTGTTTACAAAATGAACTTTTGTAGGAGTTATTATGATAAGTGTGGTCTATAAAAAACAATGTTTGATTTTGATGCAGCTTGGTACGGAATCCCATACATCCATGAGCATTCTCCTAATAGTTTATTTTAATTACTTGACAAGCTTCTAAATTTTAAAGTGGCGTAGGAACTGAATCATTGTTATATTTGTCAAAAAAATATATCTTATACAATGCCGGCACCGCCTGTCTCGTTGATTATCGTCTATCAACCTTTGATTAAACTATCAATTAAAGAAAAGTGAAGTGTTGGTTTAATTAAATACCAGTCTAAACGTGCTACAGATTTCGTACCTGTCCTCTGTCAAGCCGTTTGTGAACCACCCAACGGTAAGCACATCCTGCACGGCAGTTCACGGCATGCCTCGGACATTTCGTTATAGGTATTCACGATCAAATCAAAGGTGTGATAAATAAATGGGTAACGAATATTACAACCATTAAAAGTATTAAACCCAATACAAGGAACAACTGCAAAACATTTGATATAATTTTAAGGTAGTAAAATTATATACCTATCTATAATATAACTGTATATATATACTTTAAAAATATTTTGTAATTTTTTTAAACTTATCATTATGACCGTTGCAAGAGTTGCGACAGCAATATGGACTGGAGTATTGGTTCAAATACTTGGCGTAGTCAGTCGTCAATTTCTAAAAAAAAAATACGTAGCTTGCTTCTTTTTTGACATACCTATTCCCAATTTTAAATACATTGAAATGTAGTTATTAACTTTTCAACAGCACAAGTAAAAATCCCTCTCATGCCGAAAAAGCACAAAAATTACAATACAAATATTTTATACCTTTATGTGCTGTGGTGGACAAAGTGTCTAGCGCGTTCGTTGCAATTTGTTATTTGTATGGCGGCATCACATAGGACAAGGTGAATATTGGGGAGGCAGTGAAAGTGTTGATAAATAACTAAATGTATAGACCCAACAGAGCATAGCCATGTGTCGGTGAGAGGAAAATATTAAAATGGATAGAATATATGTTTGTTTTTTGACATTCCTTATTCCAAATTATTATAAGTTGATGCTAATTTAAAATAGCAATAACAATAATAGGTACCTTTTTTAAACCAAACAGAAGTTATGAATACGAAATTAGTTCTTGTCAACAATAATAATTCATAAAGAGCACACGCTGGCCGTACCCATTAAAAATCATCCCACAACAAGTGTGCATAGTACGCGCCTGTGTGTCACACTTCTATACATCATTAAATTAATACGAACATGACTGAAATACGCTTCGTCCAACCTATTGGTCAAAACGCATGCATCGGCCGATCGAGACGTGAGCCGTGCTATGCGATTATCGCCTTAGAGGTGAGCATGCGGAAGTTTGGCCGATAGTACATAACAATAAAATAAACAAAACAACATTCCGCTTGTATTTCCTGAAGAGGTAGGCACAAATGTATGTAGGTACACGCACATTTCACCAGTTATAATTAAATACATAGGAGGCGTACGTTACCTATTGCCACTAAATGGGGCAAATCTATCCGGGCTGCTATTGAGAAAAAACCCAATAACATGACCTAGGGATCGAACCTAGGACTCCAAACACTCAGCAGTTGTGCATTTTTACAAAATTGTCATAAAATAAAATGGTATTTACATACAAGGATTTCTCACGAGCATATCGACTATGAGAGCATCTTCAATCGTATAAAAGCCTCGAACAACCAGTCGTGCCAACTGCTTCAAGCTGCTGGGCACTTCAGTCACCAACCGTTCTTCAGTCATAATATCTGAAACATTTATTTGTGTGATGAAGGTAACACATCGCATCTATAACACGTTAGCACCAAGCGGCATAAAGCAGAGGCTTATTTCTTATGTTATTCAATTATAAACCTTATATTGAGTGTTTTATCTTAAAATAATAATAATATTTATAAAAAATATTTAAAGTACAAACAAACACGCAGCGGTTTGATCTCTGCGTCGATGTTCGTTCAACTTTAAACTTTATAATATTGATTTAAAGTGTATTATTCAATGCCATTCTTATTAATGGATTTATGAGTTGCAGTATTCTTGCTATGAATCACAAAAAGCAGAGCTTGCTTGATCAAATATGTTTCATTTACCATTGCCGACTCTGGGGAAATGATTATGTATAAAAAATCCTTCATAGAGCGTTTGCCACTACGGGTCGACATATCATTGAGAAGCAGAGGGTTTAGGTAGGTACGCAGGTCAACATAGTGCCCAGTTAAGTACCTTTTTGTTTTGTATATTAGCTCTTTGATTATTATAACTTCATTACGGACCGTCACGTACAGCCTTGGCCAAAAGTATTGAGCACCTTACAAATTTCGCTCGTTCACGGTAAGTATGGGAGAAAACCAAATCTACTGTTGAAATATTCTTTTGTCGGTCATCTACAAAGATTTAAAAACAATGACCCACGCCGCAGCATTTTTTGTATTTATTTACATACACACATCCAGTGATCCAGTGCGCCTTTGGTATTTTATTTCAAAGTTTTAAGTGTTAGGTTAGGTTAGGTTATGCAACCTATCGTTGCAATATGCCAAAACGAAACGAACTTTCTTTAGAAAAACGTGTGCAGATACAGCTTCTGCATGAGCAAGGGAAATCACAAGTAGAGATTTCCAAAACTGTGAAATGTTCGCGCCGATCCGTGCAATATGCTGTTAAGCGATTCTCTGCTACCGGATCACATCAAAATAGACCGAGAACCGGGCGCAAAGGCATCACCACAGACCGTCAGGATCGTCAGTTACTGAGAGAGTCGTTAAGAAATAGGGAAAATACATCTTAAGAGCTCGCTGCTGAGTTGTCAGAACAAATTAAGAAATCAATTTCTGCTCGAACTACTCGTAGAAGACTTCAGGAAGCTGGTCTGAAAGGCTGTAAATCTAGGAAGAAGCCATGGCTCTCCGACAACAACAAAAAAGTTCGGTATAAATGGGCCTTAAAACACCGAACTTTCACCGCTGAAGAGTGGTCAAATGTTGTGTGGTCAGACGAATCAAACTTTGAGGTGAATAAGTCAATTTAATGCCCTAATAAAATTATATAAAATGGTTTAAAAACCAAACGCATTGATGAAAGTAATTTTTTATTCCGGAACTCAATATTTTTCTCTTTATTGCAGATTTTTGGTACACCTGATGTGACCTTTATGCGTCGCCGGGTGGGCTAAGAATTTAAGCCAGAGTGTATGATCCCAACCGTAAAACACGGCGGCGGCAGCATAATGGTCTGGGATTGCAAGACCGATTCTGGAGTTGGCAAATTGTTCGTGTGTGAGGGCCGCATGGACTCTACTAAGTAGGTACATAAATGTACTAGAAACTGCGTTGCTGCCTTCATTCACGAAACTTTTCGGCGACACGAACATGGATGGTGTTAAATTCCAGCAGGATAACGCGTCATGCCACAAATCTGCCCGCACTATGATATGGTTTCGGGAAAATAACACAGAGCTTCATGACTGGCCTGCCCAATCGCCAGATCTGAACCCCATAGAACATTTATGGGGTTTATTAAAGCGTAGAGTTAGGCGCCACACAATTAACTACAGAGAAGATTTGAAACTGTACCTGCGCCTAGAATGGAACGCGATTACTGCTGAAGACTGTAAAAATCTTGTTAGCTCTTTACCAAAAAGAATTTCTGCCGTAATTAAGGCAAAGGGTGGACCCACAAAATATTAATTTTCAATTAATAAATAGTAAAATAAACCTATATACTTTTGGCCAAGGCTGTATGTAGGTAGGTTGTGAGTAATTTTTTTCAACAAAATCAGTCAGCATCGATCGCCACTGTGCATAATCTCGATGTTACTTGGAAAACTACCAACATTTATGTCAATAATCATTTCATACCAAACACGGGTAAATAATTATAAAAAAAAAAATTTCATAAAAACAATTTTATTCAATTATTTAGGTAGGTACATACTTACATTGTTTTCATTGACAAAATAAAATTACATAGTAAAACTTTAATTAATACGTACATAAATAAAAGTATTCTAAAAATTAAAGATGCCTATATTAACTGTCAGCGTTACGAAAAATATTACAATTCACTCTTTGTATGTATATATAGAACTTTTAAATCGTTTGGCAGTATGTACAATTTATTTACTTTGGACATATCACTTTAAACACATATTGTTATCAATCACTAGGGAGACCTTCAGTCCAATTTTTTTACTTAACAATCCTACTTTTATAAAAATTATAGCCGCAATGCAATTCCAACTTTAGTTAACACATTCATAACATAACTCCTTATAAACAGTAAGTTCTTTTTTTTCTGAAACTGGGCAAGTTGAGTATTAAAGTTAAAGGTTTAAAAAGGATTATGTAAATCAGACTGTTTTAGAACTGCTTTATGGTAAAAAAAGCATGTCAATTGATTATTGTTAAATCACAAATGCAAAATCTTAATAACTTGAGTGGCAGGAAGAGCCAAACAATGGTGCCGATTCCCTTGTTCACAAACTAAACTAAATTTAAGTTCAGTGCATCTTTTTCTTTTTATTTCATTAAGAAGAGGACAGAAGATAAATTATAGTTTTAGTTCCGTATTACAGAACGTCACTCAATTCTCAAGCACTACTTAAAACTAGTTTTAACCAATCAAATGGCTTGAATCTAGTTTTAAGTAGTGCTTGAGTATTGAGTGACGTTCTATAATACGGGCCTTAGTCCTGTCAAATTAATCAGCGCCTGTCACTACTCCATACAAGTTTAGACGCGATTAAAAACTTGCCTACTAAAATTACGTCAATTTACGTCAAGCTCTGATTAATTTGACAGGACTAAACTAATATTTATCTTCTGTCCTTTTCTTAATGAAATAGAAAGAAAAAGATGCACTGAACTTAAATTTAGTTTAGTTTGTGAACAAGGGAATCGGCACCAATATCTATTATCCAGTCACTATGCATACACTTTAACATCAGTAATGATGTTTATTTATGCTTAAAATAAAGTAAGTTGTCATACAATGATAACTAAAAAATTACAAAAACTCAATTGGCAAAACTTAAATACATACTATAAATTCAAAACTACATAACTTACAAAAGCTTAAACTTTTTTCTAAATTAAAATGTACAAGGGACAACTAAGGGCCTAGCGTACTTTAAATTAGAATACCAAAGTACTAACAAAAATCAGTCTTGGATTTAAAGTGAAATTGAAAAGAAATATAACATTAGTTTGCCACTTATGTATGAACATAATTACTTATAAAATAATTATTTTTACAAATTGACCAATAAAATCAATCGATGTTGGAAATGGAAATCAAATTACTTAAGTACAGTATCATAAATTCTAAGGGCAAGAAAGTTCATAAGTTTTGACTGGGATAGATTAGAACAGATGGATATATTTATTATAAGGATGGTTTTATTAAGGTGATTGTTGTAATTATTTTCTTGTTAGTTATTACCCCAATTAAATGACACTTGGTGGATACTAATAATTAATTAGTCGGTCCTAAAATTATCATACAAAATGTTTTGCCTACATTCTAATCAATCAAATATACACTTTCGATTCATTCTGGATAAGTTCTTTCCAAAATAAGTTGAATACTGTCCAATGTTTGGTAGATGATTCTAAAGTTGGGGCGGTCACTTGGACTGTGATTCCAGCACTGTTTCATCAAATCATACACACACCGGGGTGTATTGTCTGGACATGCAAGAACATTTCCATCTTTAAGGAATCTCACTACTTCCTCATGCGTCATACCAAAATAAGGTTGAAGGGCAAATGAAAATATTTCCCAAAGACAAACACCATATGCCCACACATCTGATTCTAATGTATACTTATTATACAGTATACTTTCTAAAGGCATCCATCTCACAGGTATAGCATCATGCTCATCACCTTTGTAGTAGTCTTGTAAGTATATTTTGTGGGACAATCCAAAGTCTGCTATTTTCACTACCATATCATCATTGATAAGGCAATTTCTAGTTGCTAAATCACGATGGACAAACTTCCTATCTGACAGATACACCATACCAGATGCTATCTGTCTTGCAACATGTAGAAGGTCTAAATGACCGAGTGGAGTAACAAGCAATCTCAGATCTTCCCTATTTTCAACAGGTGGGAAATTGGTGGCTGTACTGCAAGCTCTCAAATATTCATTCAAATCACCTTTTCCCATAAATTCAAACAATAAACACATTGGACGACCAATAGCACACACACCAAGTAGTTTTACAATATTTGGATGATCAAAGTCAGCTAACAAACAAGCTTCTCTTTCAAAATCTAATTTTAAATCATGGGAAGCCTCATCTTTGAGCATTTTAACAGCAACAATAGTAAATTCTTCTTCAGGAATTAGTCCAGGAGCTTTAGCTTGAAACACTCTTCCAAAAGCACCTTGCCCTAAATCTCTGATGTATATTATGTTATTCCTTGGAAACTCCAATTTTTCAAGTTTAGGATTCAGTTGGGCACCAGTTGTATGATAAGCTAAATTACTAGGAAGTTTATCCAGGTCTATCTCCATATTGGGTATATTCCTGCGGCTTGATATATTACATTTAGAGTAATGATTTTTAACAAAATAATGGCACAGTAAAGCTATTGAAGCTATTCCCAAGATACATGCAAGGCCACCAATTGAGAGCAACAATACAAATGTAGGTGTAAAGTAATTCTCCATAACAATATTATTTGGTCCATTACTATTGTCAAATTCATCACTTGTGTTGGCACAAGATGGGATATCACAATGTTCCCATCTCACATCAGGATTCATTGTATAGCACCAAGGCTTAATCTCCTCACCTCCTGCATTCCTGCAATAATTAGTGGCATTCTGAACTTCTGGAAAAATTAAAGGAGGTCTTGTGTGCTGATGAGGTGATTGTGACTCCCAAGCTTGACAGGCTAATCCAGTTACTGTCACATTCATAGTGCCCTGGTAATAGCGTCCATTATCTCTGTAACATGTTGTTGTAACTTGACTGTAGTCCATATTTGTAATTCCAACATTATTGCATGATACTTGTAGACCTTTTCCTGAGAATTTTGGCAGACTTTCACATTCCGGAAACCGAAAATGGCCTCTATTTTCAAAGAATACTCCACGGCGTTTTTGCTCTTCAACAACTATCCAATCATTGTAACAAAACTGCATTTTAACCGCCATACAGTCTTCTAAACAAAGTGGCAGTGCAAAATAGCCTACTCCATCTTTATCTATGCATTTGGGGAAAGCATAAGCACACAACAGTTTTTCAGCCCTACTTCGACAGGGCTCTTTGAGTTTCGATATCATTTCTTTCCAAAGTCCAGTTGTAATTTTCTCATTGTCAAAACCTCCTGTATTGTTATACCATACGTACCCAGTTGAATATTTTTTACATATTTGTCCATTGTATGGTCCACAATATAGATGCACAGAATTTATAAGAAGAAGCACAATAAATAATTTGTAGTGAATGTCCATTGTTTTATTTTATGGGAGATAAAGACGCGATGTATGTGACATTGATTCCTTGCATTTTACTGTAAAGCTAAATACAACATGATAAAACACTTGTACAATGGCGGACGTAGTTATTTTATTATGTATTGATTTTAGCTTCGCAAAGCAAAAGAAGCACAGTGAACGAACAATGATGAGCAATCCGATAAATGTCACAATATGACAACACTCACAGCTGAAAAACTACTAAACGTTTCAATAGTGATACTAAAAAATATTTATCTCCGGTTAAAACGTTCCAAAAGTTATGAAATAATATTAAATGCACGATTTCAAGAATGCCTTAACAATACATTTGTAATCATTTATCATAATAGTTAAAATATCAATTTTATTAATATTCAATGCAAAGGAATTTAGTCGACTTTACACACAGTCGTGTCACAATAAAAATGTTCAGCATGGCAACACACAGTTTTGGTTTAGAAAGTTGGTAAGGTGAATGTCAAAATAATAGAAAAGATACGAACCGAGTTAAAATCTTGTGAATGGCTGCAATTGAGAAAGTTAAAGTCGTCGTTCTTGGTGATTCTGGTAAATGAAGTCTCAATATATATTATCACACTTCTTGTATATTTGCACTGATAAATATGTAAAAAATACACTAAATTCACGGTCTAACTTGTCGTTTGCCAACATGGGCAACATGACTGCAGCCATGACACCTTTGAAGGCTAGCCAACCTTTAGGTTAGGTTAGGATGTTTGTTTTGGCGGGAAAACCCAAAGTGATTACACATTATTGTAAAGCATGTTTTTTATATTTTTTATTAACAATATTTATTAGAAAAAAATTTGGTGCTAAAACATATTTTGTTTCCCATATACGTAAGGATGTAGATAGCCAGCACAATGCGATCGTTCGTGTATGCCATGTCCCGGTAAAGACGGTACCTAAACCTCTGGGTTTACTTTACCTGTGAAGCTTTACTGCACCTGACCTAACGCCACGCACGCCGTCAGTCGTCGTCGCGTCGACGTGTACGTGTTTTTGAGATACGCTCTGATCAAACGTTAACTAACATGGCCTGTTTTATTGAAAAAAGTACCTACGCTTTTCTTAAGGAGGGAACGGGTCACTCCACATCACCTCTTCGTTGGCTCAATGGCCTAGAAGTGCTATAAATTAAGTCTTTGTTCCCACACTCGACTTATATTTGGATGACCAACAGATTTTCTTTCCAGTAAATCACCCGCAACCGCAACCCATAAGAATCTAGCCCTTGTGAACTTTTGTAAAAAAAACGTCCGAATTCGAGAAAATAGTACAGACGCAACTCTCAAAACTTAACTGGAAGTTAAGAGATTAGGATCGAAGAATCGATCTGGCACAGTTTAGGTACCTATCCTTTTTTTTTTTGGGTGGTAATTGTTATCAAATTATTTCTACCGCTCTGGGTGGAGCGGGAGGGTGTGTCAGACTGTTACTGACTAAAACCCACCCGTGTTTCTCCCGTTGCCTGTGTTGCCTCGGAATCCTTTTCGGACTTTCCCGCGACCCCGGCAGGTATCGGCCTTACTAGACTCCTACACTGGTGCTGACATCTCTTTGAGGCGCGCGTGGAACACAACGCGCCGTCGACCCGGGCAGTTTAGGTACCTATCCTAGTGTTGCATGATGTTGATAGATAACATAACGCTTGAGCCATATTTTACTATCCCGTGTCGTTTGTAACAGCTTCCTGTCATAATTATTTAACAAACAATAACGTACGAGTAGGTCGTACTACCTACCTACCTACCTACCTACTTGAGGTTTTAACTTACATATGTTACCTACTTATTGTTAAAACCTCACTTACCTAGTACGAGTAGGTACTCGTACTAGGTACTTTTTAAATCGTTGAAAGAAATTGTGGAGCACGGTTTTAACTTACCTAAGTCACCTATATTATTATTGTTTGTTAAATAAGCATTTTCTATGTTTTAGGTGTAGGGAAAACCTCGCTGACGTATTTGATTGCACACAATAAACCACTATTGTCACCAGGATGGACTGTAGGATGTTCCGTAGAGGTGAAGTTACACAGGTACAAGGAAGGCACACAAGCGCAAAACACATTTTTTGTGGAGCTGTGGGACGTCGGAGGTTCAAACGGACACAGAAATACTAGGAATGTATTTTATCAGCCTACTCATGGTGCGTTTATTAATTATCTACTTAGTAAATGATTCACTCATATCGGTCACGTCAGCTTCTTCGATTTCTATTTAACACTGACAGCTTTCATTGCAGTCCTATGAGATCCTCCTAATAGGACTCCAATTGCCCGGCCGCAAACGGCAATCTGTTTCGTGATCCTGGTGATTCAAAATCACTGGTAGTGGGCTGAAGCAACGGCATTTAACGGCATGGCATAATCAGCCTGTAATAGCCTGGGCCATGGCCCCGGGCGGCATACGATAGGGGGCGGCGGATAAGGAATATAACTAAAATATTTTATTGCATGTTTGAGAAAAAAAAATACTTATTCGGCTGAGATTTATATTGACTCGACATCTGACAGATTTAGTAATTATAAATCTTTGCGTCACGAGTTATTAATTTAACCTCATAATTGCATGGCGTCCCATAATCGTACGGTTGACTTATGTATTATGTTAGAATAATTTAAATTTCTTCTTTTTTGTGATGGGAGTCGGTAAAATCTATCGATTTAAAACGTTAAAATAGACGTAACAATTGTCTAATAGATAAATAACAAAAACTACGGTGGAAGTAATTTTCTCGGAGTTTGTTACTTGCTTATGTATTTTTAATAAAAAAAATAGGTAGGTAATGTGTCGGTGTCGCACTTGTAATAAAATACTGACTGAATAAAAAAATGCTAACTTTGAGAATTGTCAAAAAAACTTTTCGTGTTTTTAGAGCATTTTCATTTAAATTACTATATAATCTGAATAAAGAGGAGTAAATAAAAACTAAAACACATTTTTAAACCTAATTATATATTATTATAGGGCCAGTAAATAATAATAAAAAATGCTTTCGTTTTTTGTCTTTTAAAGCTTTCCTCTAACTAAAAATTAAAAGAGCAAAAGAAAGTGGAGTATATTATCGGAATAAGAAGAAAGCAAAGGAGGAGAATAACAGGAAGTCATTCAACACATGAATACAAATTTATCTGAAGAGTCAACAGTATCTCACGACTCAGTCAGACATGGACTCTACAAAATCAAAAGTAGTATCGAGACGGCTGACTAACGATTGGTTTTATCACATATTGCCAAACGGCGAAAAAGTTTCACGCTCTTGGATGGCATATTCTCCTTCGAAAGCTTCATTGTTTTGTTTCTGTTGTCGTTTATTTAAAAACCCTGAATTGGGGTTTTCAAATAAAAATATATAAATCTCAAATGCATCGGAATTTTGCTCTTCCGACGGATATTTGATACTTGGTGGAAATTGAATCCCAAGGTAGCCAATCATTTCCCTGGCGCTGCGGCCAGCCCGCCGGTTGAGCGCGGCCCAAAGGGTCCTGGCCATCCGGCTGGTCCGGGGATACCGCATAATCTCCTGTGAGGCAGCGAGCCTCGTTGCTGGATTGCTGCCATGGGATTTGGAGGCAAAAGTCCTCGCGCACGTATGGGAGTGGCGCGAGGAGGCGAAACGCCGGGGCGTAACTCCGCTGCCGTGAGAAATCGCGGCGGACGGAGCTCCGGCGGGATCTCATGGTGACATGGAGAGTACGGTTGTCGCAACCCAGTGCTGGGCACGCCACAATTGCGGCAATAAGTCCCCTCTTTGAGGAGTGGCTAGAGAGGCGCCACGGCGTCCTCACCTTCCGCCTGACGCAGGTCTTTACCGGACACGGCAGCTTCGGGAGGTTCCTGTGTCGGATAAGGCGGGAGGAAACGCCCGGATATCACGACTGTGTGGATCGCCTGAAGGACACGGTGGAGCATACGGTGGAGGTCTGCCCGGCATGGGCAGAGCGTGGAGGCGATCGCCGGCATCTCTCGCGTCCGGCCCTGGTTCAGGCCATGGTACGGAGCGAGAGGGCATGGGCAGCCGTCACCTCCTTCTGCGAAGCAGTAATGTTTGCGAAGGAGGAGGCGGAACGGTTGAGGGAAAAGGAAATTTTGCGCCCTCTCGCCTAGCCACCGCAGGAGACGCCCAGGGCGTCGGGAATTCCGGGTGGATTTCCGGCCACCGTAGGCGCGGGCTTGCGGACGGTGAGCAATGGGCAGCTCACCATCCGGTAAGGACCAGGCCCCGGTCGACGGCGCGTTGTATTCCACGCTCGCCTCAAAGAGATGTCGTCAGCACAAGTGTAGGGGTCCACTAGGGCCGATGCCTGCCGTGGTCGTGGGAAGGTACTGAAGGGTTACCGAGGCCCCTGGCAACACAGGCAAAGGAAGGAATACGGGTGGATTTTAGTCAGAAAGAGTCTGAGACACCTTCCCGCTCCGCCCAGAGCGGGAGAAGTTATTTGATGATATCCCACTCAAAAAAAAAAGGTAGCCAATCATGAATCAAGTGCACAACATAACGAATGTTTTGCAAATGGAAGGAGTTAGAAAATAGGCTTCACCAACTCATAATCAGCCTATAATGTTCCCACTGCTGGGACACAGGCCTCCTCTCTGTGAGAGGGAGTGTAATCCACCACGCGGGCCCAGTGCGGGTTGGTAGATGTCACATGTCTTCGAATTTTTGGTTCTAGGACATGCCGGTTTCCTCACGATGTTTTCCTTCACCGTTTTGAGAGCAGTTGTGATGAAATAATTTACACAAAGTAAAGTGCCTGTCCGGGTTCGAACCTACGACCTACAACTCGTAAGTCGCGGCCGTTACCGTGGAAAAGAATAAACTATCGATAAAAAAGAACAAACGGATTTAGTACTTGTTATTTACGAGGGCGGCACTGAAAATTTCGGGAATCAAGGAAGTGACAACATTACTATTTAAAAATGTATTTATTGCTTTTCGAAGTATTCTCCGCGAAATTTGACCCATTTTTCCATACGATGGAACCAATCATTGAAGCAACCATTCCATTATTCCAAGAAAACTTATGAGTTTTGTTCCTGTTAACAAAAGTCGCTTAGACAACAAACAAGTCGCTTTAACAATTTAAAAATAATTTAATGGAAAAACTACCGGGTTTGCCTTATCACACTGACCCGGACCAAGCATATACTTTACTATTTATCCTCATCAATTGTTAATTTAGGAAGGTATTCACCTCAAAAACATTGCCTGTTTATGATCGCGTTATATTTAGTGACTGGGCAACACCAAGTATTTACAAAATTAGGTTGAGGTTATAAGAACTGTATCATGAAAAAACATATAACCATGATGAAACTTTTAAAGAATTTGTTAAGAATTATTCTAAAACTTTTAAAAGAGCCTGTTCCTCAGCAAAAGCCATACACATTAAAAATAAAATAAAATCTTCTGGAAATAAAATTAAAACAACTTGGAATATTATTAATTCTGAAACGAGAAGAACGACAGTACGGAATCGTGACTTCCATCTAAAAATCGATGATGCAGATATTAGGGCAGACGTGGAGGTGGCAACAGAGTTTGAAAACTTCTTCACTAATATTCCCTTTTTAACAACCAAAACTCTGTCATCGTCGTCCTCCACTTCTGCTTACTCAATACTAAAAGAATGTGTACCAGAATGTGATAAACACTTTAAAATCACAGTTGTTAGCCCTAAAGAACATTTTGGAATCTTTTAAAGAACTTGATGTAAAAAAAACTACTGATCTTTGGGGATTATCAGTACATACAATGTCTTCAATAATTGATGTTATTTCACCCTTTTTAGCAATTGTTTTTAACTCTTGTATTGCATCTGGTATATTTCCTGATCTGATGAAACTTAGCAAAGTGATTCCACTGTTCAAATCTGGCAGCACAACTGATCCCACGAATTTTCGGCCTATTTCGATATTACCTACATTGAGCAAAATCTTTGAAAAAATAATTTTAAGGCTTGGGACCCAGCGTACAATTTTATGTACATAATAAATATTTGCTGTCAGACCCACACCTACCTAACCTTGTAAACTAAAAATTTGAAGAGTTATAGGTGTGTTACAATATTTGCGTGTGTAGACTATGTGTAAAGCATATGATGACGTTGGTCAAACTGCTTTATATTTTGTTCAAAAAATTGTACTTTGGGCCTGAGTGTCATCTCATACTTTTATATAAATTTTGGGAAAGTTATAGAAAAAACAACAGACATATGGCATATTTTTTATTATTTTATCAAATAAACTTTATTATGCTTTCTTTCTTATTAACTAAATAAAAGGAGATCAATCATTCATATTTGGTAGAAAAATTATTGTCAATTATGAAATAGGTTGTAGCAATTGCGATTCAGTGTCAGACAAAGAGCTACATCACAGGTACTACATCGGTAGTTCCTTGCTGTAGCCTGGTTGAAAGTACAGTTCATCGCTAAATTCAGAGCAGTCAATGGGCAGATAGGATGGTTCAGATAGACTAAATCCATCCAGGGGCCAAGTTTTTGTTTTGCCATTCGCGGTTGCCGCCGTTCTGTACCATAGGTGAAATACGCTCCCCTGCCTCTGACACGACTACTCCTCGACAGAATGCTCTTTCCACGACTACCTCTTACTTCGCTTACCTCATCACGACCACGAACGGCCTGAAGCGGCAGATCGTTTTCAGATGATGAATCTGCTGTTGAATCTGAAGAAAATTCTCCATTATTATTAGGAAGATATTCATCATCGGTACCGTCATCCTGAAAGTCACCTTCGTCTTCAAACTCAGACTCGTCGAAACAGTCGATTATGTCTCTATCTTCGAGAACTTAATTATAAAAAATAAAAACCGATAATATTATGAAATAATTACGGCGAGCAACTCAGACCCGATGTACAAAAAATTGAACAAAAATAAATTGGGCGTTTCAATTTAGGTGGTTAAGAAGCGATCGTTGAAATTATTGAATTATTTGACCTTTCTGTCCTTTTTCTACATATTCGTAACAAATCATGCATAAAAATATTAAAGATTAATTGGATTTATCAAGATTAAACATCCTTGCGGTGGCGCCATAGTTGGACTCGAACACCACGTGGATATGACAGCTGTCACCTTTTTTAAAATAGCTGGCTTAAAATTAATAAAAAAATATATCACGAACACGTATGATCTGTCAAAAACACCCGCAAAATTTCAAAATATGACCACGGACGATTTAAATAATATGTACAAAAAATTGTACGGTGGGCGTTTATGACTATAGACTTTATTTTAAGCTGGGTCTGACAAGGGAATATTATTATGTGCAAAATTTTGCACAAGGGGTCTCAAGAGGTTAAAACAAATGTTAGGACATTTCAATTCATGTAATTTATTTCATCTGAAACAGTTTGGTTTTACGAAGGGTCGTTCAACTACAGACGCGGGCGTGGAATTGCTGAAGAGCATTTTCGAGGCTTGGGAGGAGTCGCAGGATGCTCTTGGCATTTTCTGCGACTTGTCTAAGGCCTTCGATTGCGTCCATCATGATACTCTCATCAGGAAACTGCACCACTATGGTATGAGGGACAGGGCTCTCGACCTTCTGACTTCCTATCTTAATAATAGAATTCAGAGGGTTGATATAAATGGCAAGAGATCTGCAGGATCTGCGGTCACTATGGGCGTTCCGCAGGGTTCAATTCTAGGTCCATTCTTGTTTCTAATCTATATAAATGACTTACCTTATCACATAAGGGATAATCACAAGATTGTATTGTTCGCAGATGACACTTCCCTCATTTTTTAAATCAAACGAGTGCTGGTCAACTTTGAACATGTTAACGATGCACTCTCTAAAGTTGTCCATTGGTTTAATGTAAATAATCTTCTCCTGAACGAAAAAAAGACTAAACTTATTAAATTTTCAACGCCAAATGTCAGGCAGCTAACTACCAATGTTCAACTTAATGGAATAGAGTTGGACCCTGTTGAGTCGTTTTTCTTGGAATAACTATTGACGCTAAATTACAATGGCGCCCACACATAAAAAATTGTCAGGATGGCTAAGTTCGGCCGCCTATGCTGTTAAAAAAATTCGACAGATAACCGATGTAGATACGGCCAGAATTGTTTATTTTAGTTATTTTCATAGTCTTATGTCATATGGGATTCTTCTCTGGGGAACCTGTGCGGACATTAATACCGTCTTTGTTTTACAAAAAAGGGCTGTTCGAGCCATTTACAACCTAGGTCCAAGAGATTCCCTTCGAGAAAAATTCAAAGAAATAGATATTCTGACTATAGCCTCTTAATATATATTTGATAATCTTATGTATGTACACAAAAATATATCAAATTTTAAGAAAATGTCCGATCAACAGTTTAAATACCAGGAATAAACATAATCTTACTGTACTTCAACCTCGCCTCCACAGAGTAGGCAACTCGTTCATGGGTCAGTGTATACGCTTTTACAACAAACTTCCTATTGCTATTCGAAATTTACCCATTAAACGATTTAAAAGCTGTATTAAAACCAAACTTTGTAAAAAAGGGTACTATTAAATTTCAGATTATTTAGAAGACAAAAAGCTTGGGATTGAGCTGCTCGCTCTGATAAGCTTTGTGCTAAAACCATAAAATTTGATATTTAAATTATGCAAAATCATCATTATGTACAACTATATGTACATATTGACATTGATGAATATTATAAGCAAAATTAAGTGAATATTTATGTACCTTGAAAAGTATTATATTACTTTAATTATTGTGAATGTGAGCACTATGTGGGTCATTTTTATTTATTTCTTGTTGTTTTTTTTTTTTTCTCATAGTTTTAATGATGGTCTGGCATTTTGAGTTCTTTATGCGGCCAACCCAATTGTCCTTTCCTTGGTATTGTTCGTCGAGTCGTTGAGCTCCTTAAGTTTTGAGTTGAGCTACACGATTACTGACAAATGCTTGCACTGACTGGACAGGTCCACTCAAATTTGTGTGGTTCTTTCCTCAAAAGATCATTTCAGACATAGATCTACATGGTCCTCACATGATCTGACCAAGATTATGTCTGGACTTTAAAAGAGACTTTGACCCTTGAGTTTGTTTCGCCATTTCTTCTCAGGGGTAGTCAGATAGGAAATGTCGACTCCATCTAGCTTATTTTTTAATATGACGTGTAAAAGTGATTCTCATATCCTATTTATAGAATAAACGATTTCATTTCATTTCATTCGGAAGTTGGTGTCTCCAAAATGGCCGTTTTGTAGGCGTCCACAGCTTCTTCAGGTGATGAAAATCTCTGTCCACGCAATTTATTCTTTATTTTAGGGAAAGTATAGAAATCATTAGGGCTTAGGTTGGGGCTGTACGGAGGATGGTCTAATAATTCTATGTTTTCTTGCTCTAAAAACTCTTTTGTTCTGTACGCGGTGTGAGAGCTCGCATTGTCGTGATGGAGGATGATGCGGCGGTTGCAGTTCTCTTTACGGAGTTCAGAAACGACCTGTGGCAAACAAATGCTAGCATACCATTCTGCATTAACCGTTCTTTGGCCCTCAAGAGGAATAGTCGTAACATGGCCGGTTTTGGAGACAAACGTGGCCACCGTTTTTTTTGCAACACTCCGTGAACAAACAATTTTTGTTGGCTTTATTTTCGAACACCCAAACTCGTGACTGGTTTTTTGTTTCGGATTCGTACGCGTATATCCAGGATTCGTCACCTTATACGATGTTGTATACAGCATTTGAGGATCCTGCGTGGAATCTTTCGAGAGTTCTGACGCACCAAGTAACGCGAGCCGCTTTTTGCTCTTCACAGAGCGAATGCGGTATCCATCGGGAAAACAACTTTTTTACACCTAATTGTTCATGCAAGATTATTTGTATTTGACTCATGCCAATGTCTAAAGTTGCCAGAATTTCGCGGTACCTATGTCACATGTCGATCTTCCTCAATCAGCTTACGCACAGCATCAACGTTTTCTTGGGTGACTGCAGTTTTTGGACGACCTTCCCCGTCAAGGTCGTCCAAAAACTGCAGCCACCCAAGAAAACGATCATCACTGAGCTTGACACGTCCACGTTGAAATTCAGCAAACCATGGGGCTTCATCACCAAATGCAGAAATCATCCGGTCAACACACTGTTTTTGTGTTAAAAAAAAAAAAAATTCCTGTGGGTGTCTTGCGCCATTGCTTCTCATAGATGTATTTTCCTTCTGAAGCAGTGGTAATTTATCTTGACATATGATAAATTACCACTGCTTAATAAGTTGTACGATATACATTAGATCCGTTGAATAAAATATTTAAACTTTAAATAACCAATAATTAAAATAGGGGGCGGCAAATTTCCGGTCGGCCCCGGGCGGCGAAAACCCACGCTATCCCACTGATAATGTCTAAATATAGCTTTTGTGTTCCAAGTCACGTGTTGAGCGCTCGTGTTGTTTTCGAGACTCTGCTTCATGTACTGATATGCAAAAATGAATAATAAGTCCTTTAACCTATAGATAGGTACCTATTTTTTACGTAAGTACCTCATTCTATGCCGAGGAAAACGATCATGAAACATAAATTAGCTTGATTACATGTACTCTAAGTACATCACAACAGTCAGAACAAAAGCCATAAATCATTTTAAATTATATTTTCAGGTATTATTTTAGTGCATGATTTAACAAATAGAAAAAGTCAAGTCAATTTACAAAAATGGCTGTCGGAGATTCTGAATCAAGACAGTTCAAGTCCAGTTCCTCATGTAGACGTGGATCCGGAACAATTTCTTGGTTCTACTCAGGTAAATCACTCTGTTGGGATTTATGTCACAAAAAGTACACGCTTTAATAAATAGAGGGTTATTTTGCGACGCATTACGATTACGATAATTATTATTGTAATCGTAGCGCTTCCCACTTTTTAGGAACCCATGCCCTATATACGAGTAATAGTTATCAGTCCAATTTTGCGGTCTTGACTTAAACATTATTTTTTTGATGGTATAAAAAATCTTAAGCTTATTATAATTTCAGATTCCTATATTAGTGATTGGGACTAAGTTCGATATGGCAGAAGAGAAACAAAGAAAGAACCAGTATAGGAGGTTAGCCAGCAGCATAGCAGAGCAGTGCGGCGCTGATGAAATATTCGTTAACTGTCATCAAGCGAGGTGGGTAGTCCAATGTTATTAATTCTATGAGGTCGGAACTGTATTATCTATAGCAAACAAACACCTGACATGCCTTTGATTTATTCTTGCTTTAGTTAAAATATCAATAAATACCTATCTAATTATACATTGCCATTATTACCAAGATTATGTCTGGACTTTAAAAGAGACTGTGACCTCTGAGCTTATTTCGGCCTTTCTTCTCAGAGTAGTCAGATAGGAAAAGCTGAGCTCATCAAGTTTTTTTTCTAAATATGATTGACGTGTAAAAGTTTTTGTACAAACCTACTTACAGAAAAATAAAATCAAATCATTACCTACAGCGTTTTTCATACTTTTAGGTACGTACATTATACAGCATGTATCCTAATATAATAATTGTTCGTTTTTATTTTTCCAGATCGTTAGCTGCAGGCACAAGCAACTCTGTCAAACTAACTAGATTCTTTGATAAAGTACGTATTTCACAAACTTAATATTTTAATAAATATTAAGTTCCCTCATCATCACCATTTTAGCCGAAAGACGTGCACTGCTGGGCATAGGCCTCCCCCAAGCGTCGCTACGTCGACCGGTGCTGTGCTTGCTTGGAACTTAATTCCATAAACATTATATCGGGAACACCGAGTACGCGCCCTATTTAACCCAGCTGTTAAATTGCTTTTTGTTTATTATTTTATTTCCGAGCACGCCATTGATAAAGATAATATCGAAGCCAAATATGCAGTGAACACTTCCTATTATATTCAGGTCATAGAACGGCGATATTATTCAAGAGTGAGTCCGTTCACGGACAAGCGGCGACTCCCGCCGTACATCATGTCCACGTCGACGCCACTTTCGAGTAACAAGCCTGCGCAGTACATGAGCCCACGGTTCTACCACATGGACTGATCGTGCTATGATCTTTGTTCTCTTGTATCATTCCATTGTTTGTATAAAGTTGATATAAATATCTTAAGCAAGAGTTTTCTTTACGAGAACCCTACAACACGTCTTGTGTTAAATATATCGTGCGTGTAGATAATTCAACTTCTATGCGTTTTCCTCATTTGACTTTACCTAAAACTTGTAGGAAATAACTAAGCAACTGAAATAGCACACTTGTTATTCCGTTTGATTGATATAACGTAACACATAATTATTTATTTTTGCCAAATCACCCGCAGAATAATGATTTTAGTTACCCTGTTACTGATACTGTCTGATAGTGGCTGAAAATAAAATCGTAATGCATTTTATTGAGTCGCACACAAACAGGAACTAAGGGGCTCCATCTTAAAAAATAGTAAATTAAAAAAAAATCGGACATGAAGATTCAAAAAGAAAAAAATATTTTATTGTATTTCAGTCGTTTATGTACAAAGTTTTGGTATTTACATTCAGGGAGACACACTTTGACTTATAGGTACCTAGGTAAATGTTCGCTTACAAAGCCCAAATGCGAACGTAGTCGACTTGTAGGGAAGCATCCTGTCCGTCATTGGAGTTAAGGTTCCAGGTGTTTAACCATTGCCCTCTTGCATTCCAGAAGTCACGTGGGGCCTAGGATTAAAAAAAACGAGTCAAAATAAGTATCGAGACAATTAATTATGTGATTAGAGAGAGAGAGACTAAAGCCAACTTTTTTATATAAAATATAGTATTTTCGAAGCCATTGCCTGAAAAATATACTAAGTAGACCGTATGTTTCGAATATATTAATTTGTTTAAATGCACATTTTAATGCTACTTTGAGCCTTTATTACTTATTTATTATAAATTTCTGATAAGTTTCTATAACTAATCCTTATTACACACTAAATTAGGGTTACAAAATTCTTTCAGCTTAAAAGAGATTAATATAGATTGGTAATTTATTATTTTGCAAAATATTTACATCTAAAAGGTGTAAAATATGACTTCGGCTTGATGATGGGTCTGTTTACACCCATATACTTTCGTGGCTTATCGGCGAGCAGCGTGTTGCCTTTTCTATTTAAAGTTAGAATAAACTTTGCTTACCGTCGGTGATCCATTCCACCAGGGCTTAGGGGCAGGGTTGCTGACACCGTCAGGGAAGAATCCGTTGGTGCCGCCGACAGCCAGGTTGATGATCAGGTAGAACTGAAACGAATAAAATAAATAATGAACGTCATCAAATACCAAGCTGCTTTGGTTTATGTAACGTCGAGTGCCATAGAGAAAATATCATAATATATAATCATTTTTATTTATAATTATTAATGAAGATAAAGAATAGAGAGCACCTAAGTACCTACTTAAGTGCTCTCTATTATATAGATTCATTCAAATAATGTATTTCCCATACATCTTCAAGAAGGTACTTACCTTCTTGAAGATGCATGAGAAATACATTATTTAAAGTAGGTAACAATTTAGATCCAATTTTAAGGAAGTTTGTACCTTCTCGTCGAAAGGTGCCATCTTGCTTCCGTATCTCCATGGGTTCTCGATATTAGGGTTGCTATTGAAGCCGCCGAATTCCCAGAAACCGCCATTGCCGGGAGTGACACGTCCTAGCTCCAAGTCGTCAATGCTAAACCTCAAGAAATCTGTACAGAATAACTCAGATTAGATATTACCGTCAAGGCTCGTGGTGACTGGGGTAATATCGCGGGTGCGACAGGCATATTGTTACCTGTCGCGCCCGCGATATCGCGCTAGTATATAATAGTAAATATTTAGCACTAGCGACTCGCGTGCTTCACTCGATTGTTACGACTTGTAAAAACACAGATTTATTTATTGTATGTAATTTTAATACTAATGTGTTACAAACCTACAAAATATATGTGAATAATATCAAATCTCTCTGCACCTTAGCAGTAGTTGTAATTTATGTGTATTTTATGTCATTGTCCGATTTTTACTTTATCAATATTGTCTTTGTCTTTTTGTGTATCTGTGGAGAACGTTGTTAGTTGCACATTTGTATAACTCATAATATTCTATTTACTTGTAATATATGTATAATTGTTTGTTCTACCGGATAAATAAAAACAAAGCATCATAATCCGTTGCGTAGTTTAGAAGAACAACGCGGTTACACAGACAGACATGAAAAGTGACTGCATTTTATATAATAGGTATAGATACCGATACTTTTATTATATTATATAGCTGTATGTATGAAACTTAGTGTCCCTTACGTACTTGGGGTCCATTCAAGTTGATAACGGTGGAAGTTGCTGTTGTAACCAGCAGTGTTCCTCCTGAGCCAGTGAGCGCGTTCCCAACCATTCATGGCTGGGTAAGGTCCGTAGTGCAAGGTTGAGCCGGCTTCCTGTGGGTAGAGAATAATTGTATATTTTGTTGCTAGATGGCAAAAAAAGGCTAACAAAATAGTTCAGGCAGGGAAGGTCGGACTTTTACAGTTGTCTAAAATGGTCTTCAAAAACAGCGTCCGACACTTAGATTGGAACTGATTAAACTATACAAGGTCCACAGACGTGATGGATATCAATATCTAAATACAATAAAAATCATAACCCTCCTTTTTGCTTCGCCGTAGTCGGGTAAAAATGAAATGATATTCAAAACCCATAATTTAAAGTACCTAAGTACAGGGCCGCTAGTAATAGTTACTTGAAATTATGATTTTCAAAATACACTTCATAATCATGAGATAACGATACACATTTGTGAAGATAAGAACATTCTGTGAAGTTACACTAATTAATTTAATGTGATCTTGTATTTTGGATATAGGTACTGACGGAACATACCAGAACATAATATAGAGGCAAAGAATAAAAAGGAGATCAATATTTATCTTTACCTGTGTGCCGATATGGACACCGTTCAATGTCATGTCACGGTTGCCGCGAGACTCCGTCAAGTCGATCTCTCCGGATGCGGGCCACGTGCCGTAAGTGTTGTACGCTGGCATCAACCAGATAGCTGACAAAACAAAACAAGAGTATAATATTCGACTCTGGAACCTTTAACGACAAACGAAATCTCAAGGATTTAGAATAGAACAGAAGCAGCAACTATAAGCAGGCCTTTTTTTTTTGGGTGGGAAATTATCAAATAATTTCTCCCGCTCTGGCCGGAGCGGGAGGGTGTGTCAGACTCTTACTGACTAAATTTGCCTTTCCCTCAACCGTACCGCCTCCTCCTTCGCGAGCATTACTGCTTCTCAGAAGGAGGTGACGGCTGCCCATGCCCTCTCGCTCCGTACCATGGCCTGGACCAGAGCCGGACGCGAGGGATATCCGCCGCCGATCGCCTCCACGAGGACACGGCGTTGTTCTGCCCAAGCCAGGTGATCCACACAGTGGTGACACCCGGGCGTTTCCTCCCGTCTTATCCGACACAGGAACCTCCCGAAGCTGCCATGTCCGGTGAGGGCCTGCGTCAGGCGGAAGGTGAGGACACCGTGGCGCCTCTCTAGCCACTCAAAGAGGGGACTTATTGCCGCAATTGTGGCGTGCCCAGCACTGGGTTGCGATAATCGCACTCTCTATGTCGCCGGAGCTCTGTCCGCTGCGCCGTGATTTCTCGCGGCAGTGGAGTTACGCCCCGGCGTTTCACCTCCTCTCGCCACTCCCATACGTGCGCGAGCACTTTTGCTTCAAGATCCCATGGCGGCAATCTGGCAAGGAGGCTCGCCGCCTCACCGGAGACCGTGCGGTAACCCCGGACCAGCCGGATGGCCATCACCCTTTGGGCGCGCTCAACCGCTGGCCTGGCCGCCGCGCCAGTAAAAGTGCCCACACAGGTGCCCCGTAAAGGGCCATGGACTCCACGATCCCCGCGTAGAGCTTCCGGCTTTTGAGCCCCTAGATTGGGCAGGAGCCGCTTCAAAGCAGCCCACACCCGCTCCAGTTTGAGACCCAAACGTCGGAAATGCTCCACGAAGTTCCACTGGCTGTCGAGGACGAGTCCCAGGTACTTCATCGTCGACTTGACGATATGAACCCCTCCTACCGTTATTTGGGACCCTGACGGTGGCGCGTTCCGAGGACCATGAAAACACATGGCCCCGGACTTGTGCCAACATTGCCGGATCCTGTCGACGATTATTGCAACTCCGCGTGCCGCTACTTCGGCCGAAATACTTCCAGTGCTGGACATAGGCCCCACAAGCATTGTCAAAACAAGCGGCATGTGCCTCCATCTGCCAGTAGATTCCCGCGACCTTCCCGAGGTCTTCGGTCCTCAGACACATCGCCTTACCTACGCTTTGGGTTACCATTTTGAAATTTGAAGCCGGACAATTGTTAAAAACTCCGTACATTTTACTTTTTAATCTTTCTTTTCTCAGTACTCATTATTTTAATAGAGATGTCAAGTAGAAAAATCCTATAGTAGGGGTCCACTAGGGCCGATGCCTGCCGGGGTCGCGGAAAGGTACTTATGGGTCACCGAGGCCCCCGCAACACAGGCAACAGGAAGGAATACGGGTGGGTTTTAGTCAGTAAGAGTCTGACACACCCTCCCGCTCCTCCCAGAGCGGGAGAAGTTAGTAGTTGATGATTTCCCACACTCAAAAAAAAAAAAGTAGAAAAATCCAAACATTCGAACGGGTAATAAACCTACTCATGCTGCACTTTTCGGTCTACCTACTTAATATAATTGGAGCAGCTTACCTGGCCACAACCAATCTCCAGCAGGCATTTTGGCGCGAACTTCAACGCGACCATAACGGAAGCTGAAGGATTCAACGGTACGGATACGTGCGCTCTTGACAGGGTTCAAAATGTTTTCAGCAGTGCCCGTACGCTCGCAACCCCACCATTGCGGGTTTGTGCATCTGTTTACAAAACATGGATATTAAATTAGTCTTTGAATGTTAAAATGATACAGTGCAGGTCCTCTTTTCCCATTTAAACCTTTGAAGATTTTTTTGTGTTGAAGTTGAAGATCATCTATATTGAAACATTTGTGCTACTTATGATTGATTAGTTTGATTGTAATTTGTCTACTGTTTGGCTTTGGACCTAGAATAGAAATTCACCATATGTCTAGCCTTTTCCCAACTATATTGGGGTCGGCTTAGAAGTTAGTCGGTAAAAAATAGGTAGGTGTAGTTACATCTTATTTGTTTGTTTCGTTTCACGACGGCATCATTTTCGTATTTTGAGCAGAATTCCAATGTTATCAAAAGGGGTCCTAAGTCGATCGGCAGATAAGCATTTACGTATTCGGCATGACCACAAAAGCTAATTATAAAAATATTAACAATCAGAAGCCAATCATCATTCAATAGGATTACCTACTTTCGTATCTTATCTAGGAATCAACTACTTACCTACCAAATTAAAGCGTGCAGTAATGACGTCCGTTTTTTGGTCATCATTTCAATATGTTTGTCAGATCGTATTGTTGATGATCTTAATTAACGTAGCTATAAGTGCGCAGGTCGCACAACCTTATCGTGTCGCGGTTTGCGACGACATCCAGAATGGGTGACGGTTATTTTCCTGCCTGCGTAGAACTAGAGACAATATAATGTAATTTCCCGTCATCAAACAAACAGCTTAGTAATAGCACCTACTGGTAGTCCTAATACCTACTTGGTTTTTTTATAAGGTAAATGGCCACCGTTGAAAATAGGAGTCTCCAAACTGATCCCATTAATCAGCACGCCTGACAAACATGACAGATTGCAGTAAACTTGTTTACTTTAATGTTGTTATCGTATCCTCACGGCATAGCTACAGTAGGCCAACCGTCAGTGGTAACAAAACCAGTATAAGCTGGCCTCTTTTTCTATTGAAACTCCGTAGGTTCCTACTACGCTATCTCAGCTCAAGGTTATACTGTTACCAACGCCGCGCCGTCCGGTCAACTGTACAGGACCTACAATTTTTTTTTGAGTCGCCTTAATAATTACCCACTTTAGAAGTGGATGTCGTTTTGGTAAAAAAAAAATATGGACCTTATTTTTATCTATATTAGTTTATATATTATATGTATTAATATCCTCCTTTATGTATCATTCTATAGGTACCTCCAGCTATCTTTAGTGCCACTTCTTATCAACACCATTGTTTTATGATTGTAATGAAAACAAATTCTCACCTGTCAGCGGGTGCGCCTCCCTCAATGTTCAAGTTTCCAGAAGAAAGAAAGTTTTCTCCGAACTGGTCTGATGTTAAAGAGGGTCGGATGAACAGGCTTCCACTGTGAGCGAATGAGTTGGAACGATTGTTGTTGTAGTATTGGAACTCCCAGTTCTAGAACAAAATAATTACGACCTCATTAAATCGGCTGTATCTTAATACTAATCGTATAATGTGCAGATTTATATCTTAATGAATTGGCATTGGAGCCATATTGATACCAATTAAGTTAGTAATTAAATAAAAAATTGGGAGTGGTTTCATTACGAAACGCGTAAAAATAATCGCGCAGAAATTAACCGCCTGCTTTCGTAGAAAACTGATAAGTATGGGTAAGTACAGTGAAAAACTCACAACTAAAGAAGCTTGATACCCACAGCTTGCGGAAAACTGGCTTTAAGAGCGGCCAACCCGTCATACTTCTCATACAAACGCCCGTACGTGATTGTGTTGTAACACATCTTTCTTTTTCTTTCTTTTGGTAGTGAAAATAATAGGTGTGAAGTATAATCTCTGCTTAGTGCACAAGATACCTATTAGTTTCACTACCAACAATTTTTATTTTTTTAAAGCAAAATATAATAATTTGGAGATACAAATTCAGAATGACCCTGCAAAAATCTGCTTTTTTTGCACAAACTTTACCTGAACTTTGGCCGTTGATAATGTACCTACTCATAAATTGTAAAAGTTAAGAAAACATCTTCATAGACATCTGGCACATGTAATGGAGATTGTAAATGGCTAACATTTATTTCACAAATTTGGTAGGCTTACTAAAAACACATAGGTAAGTATTTCCTGGAACACGTTTTATGAAAATTCCGCACACTATTTTTCGTTAAATGTTATCGCGTTCTCACTTGCTTGTTAATAGTTCTCTCTTGCGCTGGATGAAACAACAAGCTTTTCGACCATGCTCGCGTTGACGATAGACAGACCGGGAAGGGCCCTCTTAAGGCTCCTACATACTGTCGCGACTTGTCGCGCGACGCGACACGACGCGACAAGTCGCGCCAGTATGTAGGAGCCTTTAAAGGCACCTGGGCCCATTTAATTGATTCAAAACGGCGTACAAAAAAGTTCACTTAGAAAACACTTGTACTCACACCACCACCAGCTAAGGTGTTCTCGTGCTGCCATTTCTCGAGGTCGAAGGTATCGAAGTCATCGGCGAAGATCAGTGCGCCTGAGCAGACCGTGGCAGGCGCGTGAGTGCCGCTGACTGTGGTATCACTAGGGGTGCAAGCCGCGCCCAAAGACGCGACCGCTAATACGCCCGCTAACACCGACCACATTTCTGTAAGCGATATCAAATAAATTATGGCTTATATAGGTGGTATTAGTTATGGCTCTTAAAGGCATGGATTATCCGCAAGGAAATTTTCTTAGTGAACGTGCCGAGAGACTCGGCTTGGTTCTAGGATTCTGCCGGTACCTACTTATAGAGCATATTGTGTTGCGTGAGAGAGAAGTGGGAAAGGCAACAGACGAACATACAAAGTTACTTTCACATTTCTATACTAATACTATAAAGAGAAAAGATTTGATTTTGATTGTAATGGATAAACTCAAAAACTACTTACCTGATTTTAAAAAAATCTTTCACCTATAGAAAGCTACATTATCAGCGAGTAACATGGGCTGTATTTTTTTTTTAATAGAGGTCCCTACGAAAATTACCTACAACAATGTAACCCACCTTGGGTTACATTGTTGTAATTCCAAAAATGTATCAAAAATTTTCCTATAAAATTAATTATTTGGCGTGCGCTGTGAAAACTATTCATAATACATAAAATAATATACCTACTACATGTCTATAGTACTCATTACCCACAAAAAAGTCTGCGAGGCTATATGTCTA
Organism: Atethmia centrago; assembly: GCA_905333075.3. NCBI lineage: Eukaryota > Metazoa > Arthropoda > Insecta > Lepidoptera > Noctuidae > Atethmia > Atethmia centrago. Next base: position 17,608,455 of record HG995374.1, on the reverse strand, counting down.
ACTATTAAAGTTAGTCACAATAACCGTTTTTTGTTCAAATTAGTCAATCAAAACACGGGTAGAATCAACAGACGATGTAATTCGTATCCTTATCCAAATAAATAGTTCCATAATCAAGGTTAATTATGTAAATGTAAATTCCTCTTTAAATTATTTAAATCGGATCTTTCGTTTAGAAGTTACGTTATGTTTAGAAAAGCTAAAAGTAAGAAAAACGCCGCGGCGTAAGCGAATAGCCCCTACGCTTTCTATTATTTACCTACACATATTTTTTTTGTATGTCTGTTTGTCTGTTACCTTTCCGTTAGTGAGATACTTTCGAATTTATAATATTAGTAGGTATGCATAATATATCTTTTTTTTATTGAGAAACTGTGCAATAGGTAGGTAGCTTGGATTTAAGTCTCTAATGTCGTGCATGTTTTTCTCAAATCAATCAAATAAATAATTCAACATAAACAAAATAACATCACGCCTGTAATCCCCGAAGGGGTAGGCAGAGGTGTACCTTAGAGCAGTGTACACCCACATTTTGCCAGATATGTTTAAAATAAATAAAACGCATCATTAACCCATAGTAGGTACTTGGATTTTACACTATTCAGCTCGGGAGCAGCTCATATTATGAGCTCCGATAATACACGAGTAAAGTCATGCATGTCGGTAAATATACATATTCAAATTAATTTTAGTATAGAAAAGAAACACTTACCAACACAAAAATATAGCCGAAACTGAGCTGATATCTGTATAATCTTGAATTTATACGTACTCAGCACATCGATAAAACGACACTTGAATCAAGATTAAAAACCTAAGGAGACAAGTACAGTACCTAGCAGTGAGACAAACCACAATACGGTCTGCAAAAACAATCAGTCAAGCTAAATTTGTCTCGGATTTTATTTCAAACTATATTTTAGCAGAAGATTTTATTTTAATTAAATTGGTATGACGCCGAGTTTATACTGCCACTTATATCCGCACTGTTTTAGTATAGGTAGCTAATAAAGTGCAAATTACATGGTGGTCAAACAAACCCAACCAACCGGAACCGAGACAATGTACACATTCACACGCTTCACCTGACTGACTGATACTTTTCAAAATATAGACTATAGTCATTAAGGAAAACATCTACTGATTATTAGCTACTCTACAAGGTCGTGATTCGAAGTTAAACTTTTGGTTCATTTTAATTAATTAGATTGACGGAATTAGACGGAACTTGTCTTGCGAGATGTTAAATTGTTAAAGCGCTGGTCATAACCTTCGCAGGATGATATCAACATCGCAATGCAGTCCCTTAAAAGTCAATCAATTGAGTCGCAACTCGCCCATGCTGTTTCACAAAAAAGTCTACGCAATTACAACGATAACAATAAAGTCGCTGGTGTACCTAGCCGTTGGCGTTGAGACAAATACTGTCACAAGTATGATTATTTTTTTCATCGTATTATTCAAACTCAAACTCAAACTCAAAGCATTTATTTCAAATAAACCAATTACAGGCACTTTTGAATTGTCAAGGGTTCGGTCAGTCAGTCAGAAAGATGAAGCTAGTTGCCCATTCCAAAGCGTAGTAGGTACCTATGGAGAAGAACGGGCAAGAAACTCCACGGTCACTCTTTTAAATCAACGTATTATGGTTACAAAATATTGTTTACATCATTCATTTTGAAATTATACAAGTGAGAACGATGCAAAACGTAAAAGCTTCCGTAATAAAAAGATTACAACAAAAAAAAGGCAATTCAAAAATTAAAATTAAAATAAGCCGTGGCAGCGAAGAGATGACCAGTCTCTACTGACGGCGCCCGTTCACGAACATGACGCGTGGATCAGCACCATTCAGCTCAACCATTTTGAAGGGAGCTAAATGATCCAACACACGCGCCACCATCAGCGAGACATTAGAGTGAGCACGACATACTCCCAGCCGCCAGGGCACATTCAAGTCAATGAAAGACGTATCCAGTAAATGGCAGCTTTATAGTACATAGTACTCACATAACAATGTGCTGTGCAGCTATACAATACTAAGAGATTGAATTTATACAATGCAAAGAGAGTTTTTTAAATCTTCAGCAGCTCCAACACTATTTTCAATACCTGATTAATTAGTTTTTGCGCCCTTGTGGAGCAGGACCAGCGTTGAGCCAAGCATTTTTATCAGCAATGTAATCCCCCAATTTATAATATGCTTGGCTGCATAGTGTGCGTTTAATACTAAATTTAAATTTTGTTTCATTCAGTTGAAGTATGTGGGGAGGTATTTTATTGTAACATTTTAAACAGTACCCCATGAAAGATGAGTCTACTTTAGCCAGCCTGAAACCTGGTTGAACTAATTGGTCCCTATTTCTAGTGATATAATTGTGTCTTTCACCTCTTTTACTAAAAAGATGTAGATTTTTCCTTACTGTTTTCATAGATATACAGGGTGACATTGAAAACATGCGACAAATCGAAATGGAAGATTGTACTCATCATTATGAACAACTTTTACTTAAGGGACCAAAGCTACAATCCCAAAAAAAAAACTGCTGTCCCCTACATTTATGTTCGCAATACTTCATCAAAATGTAGGAAAAGCAGATTTTTTTTTTTGGGATTACAGCTTTGGTCCCTTAGTAAAAGTTGTTAATAATGATGTATACAATGTCCCATTTCAGTTTGTCGCAAGTTTTCAATTTCAACCTGTATTGACAAGGTACCGTCATGATGTTAATTTCTTTAAACAGTTCCTTTAGAAAGTCGCACCTGCGGAGGCCATATATGGCTCTAATGGCTCTTTTCTGCTGAATAAAAATTGATTCGATGTCTGCAGCCCGTCCCCATAGTAAAATACCGTACGACATAATACTATGAAAGTAACTAAAATATACTAGCCGTGCGGTATCTACATTAGTAAATTGACGGATTTTTCTCACAGCATATGCTGCTGAACTTAGCTGTCCTGCAAGGGAAGTTAAATGAGCCCCCATTGAAGCCTTGAGTCGAGCGTAATCCCCAGGAAAACAGTTTTATCGACGAATTCTAATTTGGCGAAACGCCGGGGCCTAACTCCGCTGCCGCGAGAAATCGCGGTACAGCGGACGGAGTTCCGGCGGGATCTCATGGCGACATGGAGAGTACGGTTGTCGCAACCCAGTGCTGGGCACGCCACGATTGCGGCGATAAGTCCCCTCTTTGAGGAGTGGCTAGAGAAGCGCCACGGCGTCCTCACCTTCCGCCTGACGCAGGTCCTCACCGGACACGGCAGCTTTGGGAGGTTCCTGTGTCGGATAAGGCGGGAGGAAACGCCCGGGTTTCACCACTGTGTAGATCGCCCGGAGGACACGGTGGAGCATACGGTGGAGGTCTGCCCAGCTTGGGCAGAGCACCGCACTATGGGAAAATCGCGTATGTTTCGTCTCAAAACTCCGTATCTCAGTTGTTTCAAAACTAATTGAGCTGTAATTTTGCACACATATTCTTGGATGTATAAAGTTTAGTGTAAATAATTTTAATTTTGAAAATTCTGTTTATTAATTAATTTAAAAAATAAAACTTAAAAAAATACATGCATTTTATAAGAAAAAAAAAAAACAAAAATGGTCTTAATTTTAAATTTACTTAAAATAGTTGTGTAAATTTACTTAAAATGGAATAATTAAGACAAACGAGAAAAATAAAATACAAAATTCAGGAAGTTCCTACAGATTTTCGTTGATAGCAAGCAGGGCCTTGGCTTCATTTAAAAGTTCTTTCGATATTGTTTCTGAGGTATTTCTCAAACTTGATATATATGGATCAGAAGTGTACAATAAGGTATGGAACACGTCTTCATTGGTAGCCGCTCTTGAACACTTTCTAGAATGATGAAGTCTAAACTTTTTGTAATCCTTATTTCGGGATTCTTGCGCGTCTTCAGACAATTGTCCGATAGGTAAAATAGCATAATACTCAATGATTTTTTCTCCGTGAATAAGTATTTTATGCACGGAGGAAGGCATATAATACCAATTATAAATATTTACGTGCAGTTGGGCTGTACTATATGCGTATTCACCAAACTTTTTTGAATTAATGGCCATTCCAGATGACATAGTTTGTAGTATTATGTAGGTACATTCGTTTTATAAGTTCTACGTCTACACCTGTAATGTCTGCAGAGCAAGAGTAATTCTGAAAAAATCTCCGAGCTGTGTTTCCGTCATTACTATTTCCAGTGCCTTGTCGAGGTTTATCGACATGCAGTCCCATTTCCTCCCTAAACCGCTTTTGTACCAATTTTTTCTTTTCGTCTTTGTTTTTTTTATTTTGCGGTGTAGTAGCTGACCACTTTTCAAAAGACAAGTTATAAGCATGTAGTGTTGACAGTCCGTATTGAAATGAACTTTCGTTCACATCTCGTGTACTAACTGCTTCTAAGTTATTCATTTGCCGAGGAGTAGCACCACAAACTGTACAAGAAGCGCTCGAACGAGTTTCAGTTAAAACTTGTGCCACTTTACCAATCATGGTTAAAAATAGGTCATGAGTAATTTCGATTACCTCGCTATTCTTATTTATCAGGGAAGGAGACAGATTTTGTATTTGATTGTTGATATCAGCCACAACAGACGCGGTTTTTTCAGGAGTTTCTTTGGCAAATTCTAACAATATAGGTCTGCAATATCTTACAGATGAGCAAGTTTCATTCTTCCAAACAACAGTATTAGTTGTCTCATCTAGGAGTCTAATGGGTACAAGTGAAGCAATAAAAAGGTTTGCATCTGATATAAAATCGCTTTCTTCGGGCAAAACTTGCTTGTACTCACTCTGCCCAAATGACCCGTCACAACCCCATTTACAGAATAGTTTCAACTTTCTTAAACCATTTTTGTAAACTGAACTAATTAGTAATATACTCGTACGTGCCACAGACTCCGCTACTGAATGTCGAAGTTTGAAATGTCGACGTATGTTAGTTCTAAAGTACAGGATCTCGATGTACGCCAGTTCGAAAGTTCACTAGAGCGAAGTATGCAAGGCCGACGTATCGTTAGATAGAAAGCATACCGCCAAACAAAGTCGAAGTTTCCCATGGGAAACTTCGACTTTGTTTGGCGGACAAAACTGCTCAGTGTTTCCTTCTTACCCAACTTTAGTCGAAGCGAAGAAGGTGTGTTACCCACCAGGTTCGAGCATAACCATTACTAACATAAGTGCAAAAGTCAATCTGCAGGACTTGTTGGATCATACTGTGGCACGTAACTCCGCTACTGAATGTCGAAGTTTGAAATGTCGAGGTATGTTAGTTCTAAAGTACAGGATCTCGATGTACGCCAGTTTGAAAGTTCACTGGAGCGAATTATGCAAGGCCGACGTATCTTTGTTAAGGTCTAAGTCAATAAATGTCCGTAGTGCTTCTTCTTTTGAAAAAGGTGTAACATCTTCAGGGTTCTCAGTTATGTATATAACAAATTTTTTCTTATCGTTTTTTGAAGCAGTTCGTATTATATTAACGATTGCGGCCTCCTCCGTCTCACCCATAGACCGTAACTCCTGAGCATATGCATTGAACACACAGTCCAATCCGTACTCTTGTATTAATTTCATGGTTTTTCGTTTTTTTGTTTTTTCTGAAGATTCTTCGTATGGTTTTGGAGTGTCTGCCGCCACTACTTCCAGGCATTAGGGTCATTAACCGTGACCCGACACTCTAGTGGAACACGAAATTGACCATCTAACCAGCTGACGTTCTTACTTTCAAAGCGGTCTTTCATCCGAGATGCATTTCTCCAGCGTTCGTTACATTTAGATACCAAGTTTCTTTGAATGGAGGAGACCACAGTAGTCATATCCTCTGGTGACAAATTGAAATTTTCTTGTAAGTAGTCTTCTATATTATACCCATTTATCAACAAATTGCACAACACTCGTTTACTACAAACAAATTCACCCATTATTCAAATTAGTCAACTTTGCAAATAGTTGAAAATATGGTATTAACTGCTTTTTTTTTTTTTTTTTTTTTTTTTTTTTTTTATTTGTGATGGGTTTGCTCTTGACTTTAGTCTATGCCAGAGGCGACAGAAACAAAGTCGACGATGGAGCGAGCTTACCCAGAAGAAGCCTGTTCACTCTCACTTTGAAGAGATTAGGGTTATATGCGTTCGGAAACACAGACGCAGGCAGAGAGTTCCATTCCTTTGCTGTGCGCATTATAAAAGAAGTTTGGAAACGCTTAGTGCGAGTTGGTGGGATAGCCACCAGGAAGGGATGGTAACCTGAAGTGCGCCTAGATGACCGATAATAGAAGGGGGCCGGTGGAATGAGGTCGTGGAGTTCCTGAGCACACTCTCCGAAGTACAATCTATAGAAGACCGACAAGCAGGCAACCTTGCGACGATGGGCCAAACTGTGAAGCTTGGCATCCACCAGATTTACGTCGCCAATGAGCCTCTTAGCTCTGCGTTCCACCGAGTCAAGCGCGGCAAGTTGGTATTTAGCCGAGCCATCCCAAAGGTGGCTACAATACTCCATGCAGGATCGGACCTGCGCTTTATAAAGGGTCAAAAGCTGTCCAGGCGTAAAGTATCGCTTCACCTTATTTAGGATGCCCAGTTTCTTGGCCGCAGTCTGGGCTTTGTACTCGATGGTGGCGCCGAAGTTGAGGTTAGATGTCAACTCCATGCCTAGGAGCTCGAGCCGATCAGTTACAGGAACCGATGTACCCCGAAAAGTAGGAGTCAGGTCGAAACGACTCCTTTTTGCGGTAAAAAGACACGCTTGTGTTTTGGTGGCGTTAAAAGTGACCAGATTATCATCACCCCACTGGGAGACAAGGCTTAACGTCAACTCTGTCCGCTCTACCAAGGCCTCTCTCAAGGAACGAACTGCGGCCCCGTTGGTTTTTGCGCTGGACAAGTATCTCTCTGAAACAGTACTGTCGTCCGCGTACCCAACAATACCAGTCTGTAGTAGGTCATTGATGTGCAGCAGGAAAAGAGTTGCAGAGAGAACAGACCCCTGAGGAACTCCAGCATCAATAGCCATAAGGTCAGAGGAGCAGCCGTCAACGACTACTCTGATCGACCGTTCACTAAGGAAGTCTGATATCCAGCTACAAAAATCAGCTGGGATGCCATAAGCAGGAAGCTTGCTGAGCAGACCAGCGTGCCAGACCCTGTCGAAAGCCTTCGAGATATCAAGCGATACAGCAAGTGCTTCGCCATGTTTCTCGATGGCTTCGCCCCAGCGGTGCGTGACATACACAAGAAGATCACCAGTTGACCGTCCCCGGCGAAAGCCATATTGACGGTCACTGAGGAGATCATTGTCTTCGAGGTAGGTCAGCAACTTAATTTAGGCTTTAGGGCAACTGAATGTTTGACCAACAACTGTGAATGTTTCAGGGCTCACAATCCTTTTATAGGCCTATGAAATAGTGCTATGTGCAAAAAGATAAGATACTAATAATTTGCACTCTTCCCATAACCAACCTGTTTTTATTTCGACCCGAATAGATAAGTGACCATACTTTATCAAGTAAGGTGGTCAAAACTGTATCAAAACCACAAATAACTATTAATAATAATTATCACTCTAACGAACTGTTTATCAATTTGACCTTAATACATAAAAAATGATTTTATGAGAAATAAAAAGAACCTAAAAAAAAATATAATTTTTATCTCGCGATATGTTTTGGCACCGTGTCAGAAAAAGTGCAAGTATGTGCAATTTTTTTTTTCTCCTTGCGTAAACTAAAGTATAAAGATCTTAATACAATAAAATAATATCTCGACAGCGGCAAGCAGCGGTAAAGGGTAAATATCTCGTTAAAAAAAAAATACCCTAAAAACACTAATTATCTTAAACTATATTAGTTAATTTTATTTTATCAGTGCAATATATATAATATTAATTATGAAACATTATAAGGAGATTATAAGCATTCCAAAAATGTATAATACTTGTACATTTATATAAAAAACTTTCGAGTAATGTGGCGTTGAATTGCAGTAACGTATTGCGTCAAAATTACGATATTGAACAAGAGTTAACTTTGATACCTAATACATTATGATTAACAAAAAAAAAAAAAAATTGCGAAAGAAAGCTTATTATTTTATTAGACTATATTAATTTATTATTTTTATTCCATAACAACGACTTTCACGTGAAACGGTTTTGAGACGGCTTTGTATGAGGCTTTCCCACAGTGCACCGCCGTGTCCTCGTGGAGGCGATCGGCGGCAGAGATCTCTCGCGTTCGGCTCTGGTTCAGGCGATGGTACGGAGCGAGAGGGCATGGGCAGCCGTCACCTCCTTCTGCGAAGCAGTAATGCTCGCGAAGGAGGAGGCGGGACGGTTGAGGGAAAGGCAAAATTCTCGCCCTCTCGCCCCTAGCCGCCGCAGGAGACGCCCTGGGCGTCGGGAATCCCGGGCAGATTTCCGGCCACCGTAGGCGCGGGCTTGCGGACGGTGAGCAATGGGTAGCTCACTGTCCGGTAAGGACCAGGCCCGGGTCGACGGCGCGTTGTATTCTACGCGCGCCTCAAAGAGATGTCGTCAGCACAAAGGTATGGGTCCACTGGGGCCGATGCCTGCCGGGGTCGCGGGAAGGTACTTATGGGTCACCGAGGTCCCCGCAACACAGGCAACGGAAGGAATACGGGTGGGTTTTAGTCAGTAAGAGTCTGACACACCCTCCCGCTCCGCCCAGAGCGGGAGAAGTTATTTGATGATTTGCCAACCAAAAAAAAAAAAGTACGGCGCTATAGTCTCAATAATTCATCAGATTAACTTTTTATTTTTGTTGTTATTTTCATTTCCGTAATTTTTTCAGCGACTGTGTACGAAAGAGGTCCGATCGAACCGAAAGCAACCATTTAATTATTAAAAATAAGTTTTTTCTGTAACGGTTGGTTTATGTCATTAAGACCTTTTGGATTATCTGTAAACCTAAAAAAAATGTCAGTACATTTCAAGTCAATATGGCCTTTTAGATTATTATTATAGGCATATTACATACAAAATTCAGTGACAAAAATTTCAGCTTTAAGTAAATTATAAAAATGGAAAAGTTTTCACAATAACGGTAGGTATGCACTGAACATGCCATGGACATATGGTGAGTAGCTACCTTCTTCGTATGAAACACTACTGAACATACCTAGTATAATACGAGTATAATCTAATAGGTATTCTTTAATTATTTTATTGTTTCTTCAATTTCATAAGTAAAGTTGGTAAACAGAGTCTCACGATATATAATCCAAAGTCCAGCTACCAAGCACAATCACTCATACACATACAAACACAAAACACACACACAAAAAATACAACACACATATACACACAACAAACACACAAACCACTCAAGAGCAAGCATGCACTAAAATCTTTTAATTTTATTGCATAAATTGTTATTGTTCCAAAAACGGGTGAAGGCATTAACTCCTGTAACACAGGGACCACCTAGTCTGGGCTTCAAATTAAAATGTAACACCTTATTTAATGTCAGTAAAACATTTTGTATTATTATTATTATTGAATATATCCTATGATACTTTTTCAGATGGCATCACCAATGATATTTCTTCAAAGGCGTTTATGTCCAGTTGTAACACGATTTTTTGAAGTTAACAAATACAAAAATGTTTCTACTCTAACCAAAGCTTGTTCTGTACTATCACAAAACAATCCATGCTCTCCGTTAAATACCTTCTTTAATGATACCTCCTCTGTTGAATATCGGCATCTAGGTCCTCGAACCAACGATAGGGGTGATGTTAAATTAATAAACCGTACAAAAAGTTCCATAAGTTTTCTCAAGGGCTTTCAAAAATCATTTTCATGGAGAAGGAAAACCGATAAGCCAAGGAAGAAGAGAGTTCCCAAATTAATTCTGTTGCAAAATCCTTTAACATGGTTAATGATCAAAATTGACTTCAGCGTCCTAAGGAATATTTGGGATCCCTTGTTTGTAGAGCGCGAGTTCAAGTATGGGACCAAGCAGGTTGTGTAAAATTTTATAAAACTCTGTAGTTATTCTTACTTTCTTTTCTCTGTAGTTATCTACCTTATTCAGGCAGTTAAGGCTTCAGTAGCATTAAGCTCGCCAAGTCCGTAATCGCCCTGTTCAGCGAACATTATTAGTTGTTTGTAGGTAACTACCAACCGTAGATACCTACAAGTAGAATTATAATTCCAGGATTGAATCGTTGCTGTGATTTGTCTAATTATAATCATGCATGTACCTACAGGTGCATGATTATCATATATTTTTTATCAAGCTTGTAATTTTGCTCCATTGTTGTTATCGTATGCCACTTCGTACCTACAAAGCGAGCCACCGACTGCTGTATATCTATATATCACGCATGCATTGCCACTAGTAGCTTGACTTGAGCTATTTAGGCCGCATTCGACCAGATTTGACTCTACCCATTACCCCTACCCTGGCTACTGTGGTATAGTAATTTTATCATAGATGCATCGTCTTCACATATAATTATATAAGTAATTAAGGGAACTAATTTTTTGAGCTGTTATTTAAATATTCGAGATGTTATTAAGATCAGTTGAAAAACATATTGAGCAGTTATTTAATTTAATGGCGGTGATTAATTATTGCGACAGTAAAACATGGACAGTAATAAAAATCAATTAAGTAGTCGATTATTTTATCATAAAATGTCAATTCTAAAAATAATTGAGCAGTCCAATAACTGAATGAGCGGTAAAAATGATGGAATGAGCGGTTCGATAAATAGTTCGGCAGATCATAGCGAGCGGTGACACCCGAACTCATATTAGAGCTTATTAGCGCGGGTGGCGGAAGGTTAGGTTAGATTAGAACAGTGACCATTAACGCCAGATCCCCTCTATTATTCTAATTCAGGGTAATTTCGAACTGCCGTTTACCACCTCATTGTTTATAGAATTGCTTAGAATGAGATTTCTTACCGACAAATTCCGATTTATTACTGCCCACACGTAACCGCTCGTTCAATAATTTTTACCGCCCATTTAATTATTTTCCTGCTCAATTATATATTCACTGATCCATTTCATTATTTTTTATTACTCATTTTTGTTTACTTTACTGCTTAGTTTTAACTGCTGAACTGGTTTTTAAACGTGCCATATATAATTTTTAACTTACCAAAACCGCTATTTACAACTGCCTCTTTAAATCAGTGATGTCCCTATAGGTACACAATATTGTAAATCATTTTTTAAAAGAGTAACGGTGGAGTTTCTTGCCCATTCTTCTCCATCCGAAATTACCTTTTGGGGCGACTAGAATCAATTTTTTTTTTTTGTAAATTTTGACGGCAAAAGTGCCCTATAATATGCCTATTTGAAATAAATAACTTGACTTTGACTTTGACCTTACGAACATAGCAATTTATGAGCCTGATGATGGGCAACACAGATGAAGTTGACCTTTGAAGAGGCGAGATATTTACGCTCTCTCTTTGACGCTTGTAGTGTCACGGTGAGAGTTTTGCAGAATAGACCAACTGTAGATCCATTATTCCATAATACATATATATTATCCAGTTTCATGCTTGTTCCTCGTACTAGAATTACGGTCTTTAATGTTTATACAAACTTGCAGGCTATATCGCGAGTAACACACGTTATAAGCCGGGGTCAGTTGAAGGACTTGCAGGGACTGTTGACGAAGCCGGCTCGGTTAAGTTTGATGCGCGAGTTGGACCGCAACTGGGGTGACAAACAACGTTCCCTGTTAGCGCTCCAGCTTGAAGATATACAGATTTCATCCCCTCGCAAGGTTTATTTCATTAGGATTGCTGGTATGTATATTTTGTCCTTTTACTTATATACCTAAGTTAGTTTACTTATATACCTTAATACGAAACGGGTTTCATTGGTTGAGATTTATAAGGTCTAACACGATGAGCCTTTAAATTATAAAACCAGGTAAAGTGCGACCTAACTGCTTCACACATTTTCCATCCCAATCCGAAGGATTTTGAAGGCAATTGCTAAGCCATTGCTTCTTATAGGTATGTTTGAAAAATTTCGTCTGATCAACAACGTAAACGCAACGTTGTGGAACTTTCAGGAAATGAAAAGCATTGTCATTGCAAGGGTTTTTCCCAATTACCTACCCCGCTGGATGTTACGTCATTCTCCGACCGAATTGTTTTAAGAGCTTGGTTAGGTGAGGTACCTATGCGGTCGTACTCGAAGTATTAGACGCACTTGGTGACGGGACGGCTAGACATGGCGGGCGGATATTATCAGTTGGGGGTCCACGCGAATATACGAGTATCACCCGGGCCCTCGATTCATGATGGAGTTAGGAACCGTGGGGTTTTAGTCGGTCAGAGTCCGACATAGCCCTCCGTTCTCCCCAGACGGAGGGTATCCATGAGGATTTCCCAAACACAAAAACGGTTAGGTGAGGTAAGACACCACTGACCACACGTAGCAACAAAGTATCTTAATAGGCACTAATAATTGTTTTGTTAGGTATATCACCTTGGAGGTGATCGAAAAACAAGATAAGATAAACATGTTGGCTTAAGTAATCGTTACACAGATTGTGTTCAATAAAAAGTAATTTTGATTTTCTTAAAAGATATGTTTGAATAGAATTACGTTTCATGAAATGAAAATGTACGTGTTACGAGGGGCGGTCTTATCGTCTTATAGCTAGTGATATGAATGAATTAACTCGTGTACCTCATTGTTCGGAGCTTCGATCAATAAAACTTTCGGAGCTTCAATCTAAACAGCTTCAAAAGTATAGAATAGAATAGAAAACTGTTTATTATGTACACCATAAAAATGACGGATATAAATTTAGAAATTTTACATTGGGTGACACAATGGGCGGTCTTATCGCTAACAGCCATCAGTAAACTATCCAAAGGTTGTCTTTTAACCTATTGACCGCCACGTCAAAAAAGCAAAAACGTGCCCTCGGCGTCAAGATACGAATTATTCCTTAAAATCTGTCATGTAGTCGTGACCGTGGCGTGCTGGGCACATTTTGGTCTGTCATCTATACATGACTGTGCTGCCGCGCTAACGAAGAATACAATAACTCGATTTTGGACGATTTTAGGTTATATATATTCGGAATCCGCTAAATTCGCTGATTCCGAATAATTATATAACTCAAAATCTTCCAAAATCAAGTTATTGTATTCTTCGTTAGCGCGGCAGTGTGGCGGTCAAAAGGTTAAAGACAACCTTTGGATGGTTTACGTTTACTTACTTACTTACTTACTAGCTACATTAATGTTTACATTGTACCCACTTCAGGGGGCCAACCATCACCTCTTATAGCAGTATTATTATAATATTACTTTACAGTGGGAAAGTGATGGAGCTATACAGGGCTTATAGCTCCATCCCTTTCTCACGCTGAAGTAATATTGAAATAATACTGCTCACTGAAGTGTGTACAAAGTTAACATTAACATTTAAATCGTACTTTGGGTTACTAGGGACACAAGTTGTAGTTAGTTTAAGTTAAGGGGGAAGGGAATAAATAGTCTATCAGCTACGATCGTGATTTACCTATCGAGTAAACTGCCTTTTCTTTATTTTAGGTTTTATTAAACGAGTAATAATTAAGTAAGTTAAGTTATGTTTTCGTTCTAAATTTTTTTTTTCTTTTCGTATGCGGGCGACGGAACAACTCTGAGACATCGCCCAACCGACCAACCAACGACGAGCGTTGGCTCGTCGTTGATTGAGTATAAATAGTATAAGCAGAGCCCGTGTTTAAAAAAATATTACAGTCGCTCGCGTCGTTCGTGTGCGCTGAGTTTATTCGTACCGTGTTATTTTGAAAACCCACTGCAAAGAAGATGACCGGTCGCGGTAAGGGAGGAAAGGGTCTGGGAAAAGGTGGAGCCAAGCGTCACAGGAAGGTACTTCGTGATAACATCCAAGGTATCACGAAGCCCGCCATCCGTCGTCTGGCTCGCAGAGGCGGCGTGAAACGTATCTCCGGTCTAATCTACGAGGAGACTCGCGGTGTGCTTAAGGTGTTCCTAGAGAACGTCATTCGCGACGCCGTCACTTACACCGAGCACGCCAAGAGGAAGACCGTCACCGCCATGGACGTCGTCTACGCTCTGAAGCGCCAGGGTCGCACCCTGTACGGTTTCGGCGGTTAAACACCTGCACACCCCGCGTGTACGTGTTGCCTGCGCAACCAGCAATCTATATACCTACTGTGGTGGACGTGTGTGTGTTGTGGGGGAAGAAGAGACAATAGGAATTGTAGGTAGTCTGTGGTGTAGGTACCATTTACATATATAAAATAAATACATACATACATACATACATGAAACATTAAACTTATCCATAAAATATCTTGTCAATTTTGGATCGATTTTGGATTTTTTTCATTTGGTAGAGGAAGTTTGCACGTTGGTCCCATATAAAATATATTGGTATGGTACTTTGCTTGGGTAGTTTTTGAGTTAGCATCAATAATACGTATTTTTCCCGCTTAGTCTACACTCTACGTGGATGATGTCATCATAACTTCCTGTCACTGTTATTTACATAACATTTCATTTCATTTATTCGTGAACAATTTACATTGTGTTGAATATACATGCAATTTACATAAAAATAAGAACTATGAATTATTAATTAGCATTCCAAGAAATTCAAAATTGTGCCTACTAACAGTTACAAATATTGTGTGGAAACAGTTTTAAAATACTACTAGACAGTTCAAAAATAATATACATAGTTATGATGTCAAACAATTTTAAAGTACAAGGTCAAGAACAGTCTTAAAACAATATAATCAAAATGTCAAACAGTTTTAAAATAGAATGTCAAACAGTTACAAAAAAAATGTCATAACAGTTTTAAATATGTTGTCAAAAGATTTTAGGTTTTAAAATACGTCAAGTTTTCATTCATCGGCATCAGAGTGGCATCAGTTCCGATGTCATCTAATTGTAAAAATAAAATGTCAGAGATAAAAAATTATTGTTATACTACTTTTATAATAATAACAATCAACATATCATTTAAAATTAATTCCAATCTAAAACAATAATATTACGGTTGTCGCTTATCATCTAGGTACTCATCGGCGCTGTAATAGCCCTTCCTCAATAAATATGTCTTCAATTTGTTTTTGAATAAGTTTGCGCTATTTATGCTTTTAAATTCTAAGGGAAGCTTGTTGTATAGAAATACTGATTGGTACCTAGGACTGTGATGAACCACGTTTATTTTCGGCTGTATTGCGTTTGGCAAGTCTTTCCTACGTGTATTTACTCTAACTTGTCGTTGGTCATTAGTTTCAGATTTGTGCAAGTTCTTAACAAAACTGGTTAGCAGCACCAGTATGTAAAGGCATGGCACTGTCAAAATATTAAGGGCCACTTGCAGCAAAACGATACAAATCTCTGTTTAATTAAATCTCGATTTAGCTCTAAACTCGACTTAACTTAAAGCTTACTAAGCATGTCTTGCACAGTCACATTTCACATTCGATTTAACTAAACTGAGATTAGGTCAATAACCCATTCGCCATTCATTCTTTGCGTTCCGTTTTCAAATAAAAAGTGATGGCAACTCAGTTCTGCGTATAGAGAAAAAAGATTTTGATTCTGTCAATAACGTCAATGTAAGTCAGTGTTGGTTGTGTTTGTAGTCTCGTGTTATTTTCTAGTTTTTGTTTAGCGTCAGTCATACATAATATACGAGTTAAAACATAAATTACAATGAAGAGATATAGGGCTAATTATAACTGAAGAAAGCCTACCTGTTAAAATCACTTGGAAACTTATGAATAATTTTATCATAAAGGAGCTTTGTACTCTGTTTACAGCGGAACCGTTTCAAAAATTCGTCATCTCGTAATGTACTAAATAAATCACTTCTAATGTACACTTTACGAGAGAAAAACGGTTTCTAAATATTGTACGATCTCCTCGTCATCATCAGATAACAAATCATCATGATTAAGCGAAAAGAAATCCATTTTCACAAATAAAAAGAGGAATTTAAAATAACACTGTATTGACGTCTGTCTATAAAATCGAGAATTAACAACTTTAAACCGACTTACATGCCGGTTTAACTTTGACGTTTATTTAAATCGAGATTTAAGCTAAATCGATGACATGCAAGTCGTTAAATTAAGTTTAAGCCTAAGCCGAGTTTAAATCGAGATTTAAGTAAAAGCTGCAAGTGGCCCTAAGTGTAATAAAATGGTCTCTGCACGAATACGTCTGTTTTAAGCGGAGCATTGTCCTTAAGGCTCTTTTTTGAATTACAAATGCCGAGTAGATATTGTACTTTTAGCTATTGTCCCAAAACTCAATACTGTATCTAAGTCTAGACTCAACTAAGGCAAAGTAAACCATCCTAAGCTGGACCAAGGTCAGTTCTTCCCTTAAGCTTCTAATTGCATAGCATGCTGAGCTAATAGACTTCGTTACAGACGATGTCTCAACCTTCCAATTTAATAATGCATCAATGTGAACACCTAGGAATTTTACATAGTCAACCACTTCAACTTTGTTGCCACATGACAAAACCTCAAGACTAGCGTTGTGCCGAACGTTTGATTTGAATAGTACACATTTTGTTTTATTTACATTGAGCTTAAGATTGTTTGTTTAAGATTGATTGTTTGTGGGACGCCCCCCAGCTAGATGGACCGACGACCTTAAAAAGGTGGCTGGGACAGACTGGATGCGGAAGGCGGAGGACAGGGTGTTGTGGCGCAGCCTGGGAGAGGCCTATGTCCAGCAGTGGACTGTTATAGGCTGAGTTGATTGATTGATTGATAAGATTGTTTGTACCAAACCAGTGTTCAAAAGCTTTTAATAAGTTATTAATTTTGAATTCTAAATTATTTAAGTTATTTGCAGACACTATTGCATTAGTGTCATCCGCAAAAATAACGAGCCTAGTGTCTGTAAAACGTTTATTTATGTACTCGATTAAATCATTAAGGAATTCCCTGAGGGACACCTCGAAATACTGTCATTAAATTGGAGTTCAATATTTTTGTTCTTCATCTACTACCGTCTTTATCTCTACAAATTGACGTCTATTATGTAAATAAGATCGAAATAGCTTCAGAACGTTTTCCCTTATACCATAATGTGCCAACTTGACCAGCAAAATTTCATGGTCCACCGTGTCGAAGGCTGAACTAAGATCCAGAAATACACCTGCCACCTTATGTTTGTCATTAAGAGGGCAAATAACCTCATCGACTAATGCCTAACAGGTGGTATTTAAATTTATTTGGGGTAGTTACACACGGCTACATATCAAGCTATACATTTCCAGTTTGTGCTGATCTCGCATTGTATAGGATTTCCGTACAATGAGAGATCAGCTTATACTGTGGTTGTTTTTTTTTTGTAAAAAGTTTTTTCAGAACACAATTCAATCAATCTGCCTCGCCTTTTCCCAACTATGTTAGGGTCAGCGTCCAGTCTAACCGGATGTAGCTGAATACCAGTATTTTACATGGAGTGACTGCCTATCTGACCTCCACAACCAGTTGCTGGGTAACACACGATACCCCTTGGTAAGACTGGTTGTCGAACTTTTGGGCGTCTGACTCTCCGGTAAAGTGTCAAAAATCTACCAATGACAGCCGGGACCAACGGATTAACGTGCTTTCCGAGGCACGGAGAGGTCTCTATATGTAATGGATGCTCACCTATCCACAACCGACCACTGACCGGCTGTTATCATTCAGCCACAAACCCATTATGGAGTTTATATAATTATGAATGTTTACTTAACTTTTTTGCTTAAACGACGTGCTGCAACGTTTTTGCTTAAAGTTAAATAATGGTTAGCGACTTTTTAACCATAAATTTTTGACCTTTAACCATCTCTTAACTTTAAGCAACGTTTATAAATAAATAAAGGGGTGTATGTTTTTCAGATAAGAAATATTGTGATGTGGATATGGCGTTTTTGGCGCTGAAATGGGCTCCTATCAATAGTGTTGACGTTCTGATATTTACCGAAATATTTGCAAGATTTCACCGGGAATATACGCCACACAGTATACCAGAATGGACCATAGCTTACTTTAAGGTGACTCGCTTCGAAGTATTGCGTCGATGATTTAATTTATTGTGTGGTTTGAGAGATCGTGGGTTTATGATTGCATTGTTCAGGCAGTGATGTCACGCAAGTAATATACATCCGTACATCTATTGCTTTATGCCGTTAGAAGCCGGCGAAGACTCTTAGAAGAAGGACTTTCGAACATATTTTTTTTTCGTCAAGAGTTACTAGGAAATTTTATAACATTGATCAAAATTTTTGTACCAGTATATTACTTAGTACTAGTTCATAGTATAACATCCCAGTTTTTTTTTACAATTAAAAAAATAATTGTTCTGTAATTACAAATTGACTGAGCGTAGCGTACATTCAAAGCACAACTGTCGTCTGTCGGATCATTCTTTGACAGATGTATGTAATAGCTATAACACGGCAAATTGATGTAGGTAGTGTCTATTTGCTTAACAATAAATTTCCCTGACTACTTACATTAATTATTTGAGTATGAACAAGACTGTTTAATAAAACGAGAATTAGAGTCTGGCTTACAATCTACCAAAACAAAAAAAGTTAGGTCATGCGCATACATTCCCTTTGACTATCTGGTTCCGAAAATTGCCCTGAGCATTGTTTCCTGAAATAACTGCATACATTACGGTGAAATAACTACATATATAGTGAAAATGTAATATTTTCATTATATAAGTAGGTATGCACTTTTTAATACGTCTAAACGTGTACAGTAAGAATAAAACTATAAATAACAATTCACGCTTTTATTTTATAAAAAATACATAATAATCTGTGTACAGGACGTATTTTTAAAACAAGCAATAATTATTGAAACCTGTTTAAAAATACGTCCTGCATTCATTTAAGTAAAAAACAACATGGAATGACTTTCTTTCTATAAGTCCAATAGCAATGTGTATGGGTTCTCGAGGTACTTTTTCAAGTGATTTGAGAAGCGCGCCATAGTGACTCCGTCCACGACCCTGTGATCTGCTGAAAAACTCACTGTCAGCATGTGAGCCTTTCTCAAGTTGCCTTCAGCGTCGAACCTCGGTAGAACCTGTATGTAACAATAAGGAAATCTTTAATGGAACTGCTATTCTGGCAATATTGTGGTTTAATGTGGCCAGCAAGACTCATCATCATTCCAGCCGAAAGACGTCCACTGCTGGACATAGACCTCCCCCAATAGGGGGGGGGGGGGGCATAATCGCCACGCTTGGCAGGCGGGTTGGCGATCGCAGTATGGTGTTAAAATGCATAGAGAACGCTGCTGCCCATTCTCTTCTCTAGTAAGTCCCTTAGTAGCCTTTTACGACACCCACGGGAAGAAATGGGATGGTGCTATTCTTTACGTCCGGCACCACACGGCATAGATTCATGTTGCTTCCTTAATTGCCCTTTGTATAAACGAAGATAAATCAAGAACAGCTGTAACTGTAGGTATAGATACCTAATATATACAAGAAAACCGGCCAAGTGCGTGTCGGACCAAGCAAAATGGAAAGTTCCGTAGTTGGGATGAATTTATCCCAAGAACAAACTTAACATTGTCTTTCAAAAACATGCTCCCCCATACATTCGATCTGCAAATATAAGTTTGTACGCACAATATTGAGTGATTTACCATGTTATTTTAAGACCATAGACTTCTTACAGGTTTTCCTGTAAGTAATAGATTGGTAAAATTTTCATCTATTTTCTTTAATAACTTTAAAATTTATTGATTTGGAATTATAAGAAAAAAACATTTGAAATCCTCATAACAAGTGCTTTCATTTGATGTGTCATTTGCAAAACGTTTTTTTCTCATTTTGCCCCAAAAAGTCTATCCCATGTTCAAAATTCATTAATTTACGTTATACGTCCGTGTTTGGGTCACAGAAATTCATATATGTACCAAATTTCAACTTAATCAATACAAAGTAGATTCGGAGCAAATCGGCTGTTACAGACGAACAGGGTTCCTTATAGGATCACTCGTGTGTCTGTCTGTCTTTTTTCCATTTGAGGTTCGGAACCCTAAAAACGACATCCTCTAGATCATACCTACCTATGTAGTTCCTAGAGAATATATTCATGAGAATATTTAACGTGTAGTAACTACCGTTATTTATTTATTTATATATACTTTATTGTACACAAAAACATAAAAAAATAAATCAAACACTACAAAATATACAATGGGCGGCCTTATCGCTTTCTGCGATCTCTTCCAGGCAACCATGGGACCGTTCTTAGTGTTAGCCAGGGTAAATTACACAGTTATAATGTTTGTACGCACCTGGACTTACAGCTTAGTACGGCCGTTATTCCAAATGCGTACAGTGTGACTATGTTCGAGACAATTGATCCTGGCACATTAGTTACCTAAGACCAACTCTCTCTGTCTGTCTGTAAACCTAGCCCTACAGTACTGACCTAGCACCCTAGTTATTCTACTGCCCTAACCTACTTTACGTTTTACGTGCGGAAAGTCTGTTACAAGGAGACCCACGGTAACAGATTGAATTTGGGTAGGAATAGGGGTGTGTACGTCGTGCAATGTACACGGGAAAAGGTTTTCTCACTGCCGATCCTACATACTCATAGGACCGATGATGGCTAAAGGTGTCTTGACCACAGTGAGAGCAGTTATAGCAGATGAATCACACTCGACTCCACCTTGATTACTAATTTATTACAATAATTAACTTAATTGTATACAGATCTTGTGGTAAATACACATTGATTCCTATTTACATGTGTGCTGTGTGTGTATCGAGCCGATAAAGCGAAGATCTCAGTAGGTCACATCTTAGCGCTGACGGTGCGCCGGTGTTGGCGACGCGTAGAACGAATGTAGGTATGTCGCTCTTAAGGTGCAGATATATGATTTTAGTGACTTTTAAATCTGTTATTACGCCTTCAATTAATGCAAGTAAGTTACGCAAAAAATATATATTAAACTAGACCGCATACACATCAATTGTATCTGTGAATATTTTAGTATTGTAGTAAAATACTTTATGAAATAAATTCAGGAAGTAAGGTCTACCCAAATATAAAAATCGAAATTACTTCCAAACTACTAAAGATATTTTCATGGTTTTTTTTTGTATGAATAGACTATTTTGTTATCTATAATTCTATCTGTGAATTTTTCAAATATTCATACTTTTATTACTAAAAATAAATTTTCCCTATAAAATCGAACGGAACGGCATGCGGCGCTCTGCGCGGGCGACGGGCGGCAGTGTACCGCTGACCACTGTCACGGGTAGACGCTGACACTTTGCGCGACCGCTGTACTTACGTATTTTTTCGACAATATGGGTAGAACAACTAAAGTTCTGAAAGAGAAATGACGTATACATGAAAGAAACAGGATACTGAGGTAAGTTTCTCATATATTATTATAATATAATGAGGTTAGCTAAATGTTATTTTGATAATAATTTGTGCGCGAGTATATCCATTATTTACGAGTAAGTTCAAACATAACTTTAGATCCGTATCTATTTTTTTTTTTTTAGTAGGATAAAAAAATAATACAGATTCCCGAAACGAAAATGCGGAGAGCAAGTTCCTACCTACCTACCTAATAAATTGTAGACTACCATTTATTATGGTTTTTTGAGGACAATCCCGTTACAGCAGGTTTGAAACTTACCTAGCTTAAAAAAAAAAACAAGTGTAGTACATAATAAGACTATGTTTTACTATTTTAGTTGTTGCGACCCGACGGAAGTAAATAATGATAAAAATAATGAAAGAACTGACAATGATTCCCAACATGAAAAAGCGCAGTATTAAATTGTAGATTCTAGGCATACCATTTATTATGGTTTTATGGGGACAATCCCGTTATAGTAGGTTAGAAACTTGTCTAGTTTAAATAAACAGGTGCAGCTCATTAATAAGATTATGTTTTAATATTTTAGTTGTTGCGACCCGACGGAAATAAATAATGATAAAAATAATGAAAGAACTGACAATGATTCCCAACATGAAAATGCGGTGACAAAGTGAGTATTAAATAAATTGTAGATTCTAGGCATACCATTTATTATGGTTTTATGGGGACAATCCCGTTATAGTAGGTTAGAAACTTGTCTAGTTTAAATAAACAGGTGCAGATCTTTAATAAGATTATGTTTTAATTATTTTAGTTGTTGCGACCCGACGGAAATAAATAATGATAAAAATAATGAAACAACTGACAATGATTTCCAACATGAAAATGCGGTGACAAAGTGAGTATTAAATAAATTGTAGATTCTAGGCATACCATTTATTATGGTTTTATGGGGACAATCCCGTTATAGTAGGTTAGAAACTTGTCTAGTTTAAATAAACAGGTGCAGCTCTTTAATAAGATTATGTTTTAATATTTTAGTTGTTACGACCCGACGGAAATAAATAATGATAAAAATAATGAAAGAACTGACAATGATTCCCAACATGAAAATGCGGTGACAAAGTGAGTATTAAATAAATTGTAGATTCTAGGCATACCATTTATTATGGTTTTATGGGGACAATCCCGTTATATTAGGTTAGAAACTCGTCTAGTTTAAATAAACAGGTGCAGCTCATTAATAAGATTATGTTTTAATATTTTGGTTTTTGCGACCCGACGGAAATAAATAATGACTAAAATAGTGAAAGAACTGACAATGGTTCGTTATTTATTATATACAATGTAGATTCACAGGTTTTTTTTTTTAGATTTCCAGGACCATCGACTGGAATGGAATCAATGATTTTGATTGAAGGCAAAATACAGACAAAGAAGAGATAGAGAAACAGGAAGATCAAGACACTCGACAAGAGGAATATTTCGAAAAATGACTACATTTCTACGAAATATAAATAAATAATTAGTACAAACAAATTCACGCCTTCTTCCCAACGGGAAGGCAAAAACTATAGAAGGCCAGCTGCACGCTTCTTGTAACCCGCACCGTTGCCTTATCACATAATTTTTCAGCCTATCATTTATAGTCACGTCACACATGCTTCGCAAGGAGGCATTTCCACAGCATTTAGGGCCGATTTTTCAATCATCAGTTAACTTCTATCTGAGGAATAAATATGGCGCTTTGACATATTTTCTATACAAAAGCTGTCAAAACGTCAAACATATTCTTCACATAAAAGTTATCTGGCGATTGAATAATCGGCCCTTTTTCTACTTTTGTGCTTCTTTTGCCACACCCAAAATTCATTCACTTCCATGCATAAGTTTAGACACTAGCACACCATTATGAACAGCCAGTCGAGCCTTTTTAGGCATCGACTAGTTGGTTACAGTCGCATGTATAGTACCATTCACTTTATTTCCCGCATTCACTCTCCTTTCCACATCTTCATCAATCTTTCCATCCCTTGTAAACTGACTCCCCAAATATACTAACTTACTCTGGGGGGCGATTCTACTAACAACATTGTTCTAAAATGGCAATTCGAACCGCCCAGACTGTTTCCTTTAAGAAAATCTGCTAATTTACAATTATTAAAATATATGGAAAAAATCATTTACTTTTAGTGGTAAATATAACGGAAAATAAGTTTTAATGGGTTTATTATTCGTATAAACTTTATTTGTTATTTAACCATTTTTGTTATAGTAGTATTATAAACTTACTAATTGAACTATAGGTAACACTCATTGCCATTCATTCCCGTAGTGATTGAGTTGGGTTTCGACTTGGTTACAGTCAGTTACAGTTTCAGTTATTGTCATAAAAATTGTAGAATAGATTTATGGGGGACGAACGAGAGCCGAACGAAACCGAACCATTGATGAGACGGTACAGAGCGTATAACTTTGCAAAATAGTAGAATCGGCCCCCTGATCCATACAGCCCATTCCCTCTCTAAATCTTGCCTGCACATCTCATATTTTCTCATCTGTCACTAAATAAATTAATTGTTTTATTCTGGAATTAAATTTATTTATTTAGATTTTTGGCTTTTCATTTCACTTTATATTGTTTCCATAGCTAAAGAGCTCGTTAGTCGCATCACGGCCGCACGGGCCGATCAATTAGGTTAAGCTATTCTTGCCGCGGTTGTTCCGTGGATGGGTGAGCATCTTTACGTACCGAGACTCATCCGTGCCTCGTAAAGTCCCGAAAAAAAAATCTGCTGTTCCCTACATTTATGTTCGCTTAATTCGTCAAAATGTAGGGAACAGCAGATTTTTTTTTCGCGATTTTATGTTTAGTCCAAGTTATTTCATGTTGTGTCCAATATAGTAAAAGTTGTTTATAATGATGAGTACAATGACGAGAGAGGTTGATGGTGTTTAAAATTACACCCTGTTTAAACCAACTTATTCAATGCAAACTATTAAAATAATATAATATATTACAATCTTATTTTATTATCAGAATATTACCTTATTTGTGAACACCACATAAAAAAAAAATGGATTGTGATCAAAAATCAGGCAGGACAGTCCACACAATCTGAAACGTATGGTTACCCTACGTTACGTGCGAACGGTTGCGGGGTCGCGGGGGGTGACGCAAGCTCCTCCCACTCGCTCAAGGTCCTCCCACTCGCTCAAGGTCGCTGGCATTTATCGTCCTCTTAACCCTGACGGTGGTGCTACGAGTACTGCTTGTTCATGGTTGAAAAAAGTTAAATAAATTTAATATACCGCTAATTACTTACTTGTATTTTTCCTAGTGCGCCGATTGCTACTTGGGGTGGTAATATAATAGGTTTAGTGTAAGTCCCTCCAACCTGAAACATGAATGAATATCCATTAACTTTATTCACATTCCCTATTACATTTCATTGCATTGCCAATATGTCACTTAGCGAGCTTATAAACTATCAAAAAATTGTGAACCGTTAATTGTACAGATATTCTATTTCACGAAGTCCGTTCGGCTTTGATTGCAGTAGTGACGTATCCCGACAAGCGCGCTTGTGTGTGTAAAAGTAGGTAACGTTAGCAAAAAAATCTGATATATATTCAAGTCGAGATTTAATAATCTAAATAAAATTTTGGTTTTAAAAGTATATACATTTTGTAAATAAATTAGATTAGGTTGCAATAAATACAAAAATATTAAGAATATGTAGGCATTTAATTAAGCATTGGTGTTACAGAATGGAAACGAAACAAGTAGGACTATTCAGTATTTTCAATCACTATCAGATAAATTTTCGATTTCCGATTCCATTTTGCTGTCGTCAGAATCATCTTGTACATTGATTATAAATTCAAAATCGAGATCAAAATATTTCAAGTAGTGTTTTTCAATTTTTTCAACATGAGCACAAGTTTTTTGCCACGTTTCACTGCTAACTTGGCCCAAACTTTCATTGATCAGTCTTTCCGTATTCGTCATGTTTTGCTCGATATTTTTAGATGCGACATAATTTTTAACGATCCCCCAAATATTTTCAATCGCATTTAATTCTGGGTGATAAGGGGGAAGGCGTAAGACATCAAAACCCTTGCTTTTTATAAAATCGTCAATCTTGTAGATTACGTGTCGGGCTTTGTACTTCTTTATTGTATCGTACAATTCCAATTTAAGAAGAGATTCATCAAATTTTATAACCCTTATCCCTGAGCCATTGCTGCATATCGGCTTTCTACACACGGGCTGAACGACTACCGACGCAATCTACAATGCGTCGGTAGTCGTTCAGCCCGTGTGTTGTGATAAGATGCATTGTCTAAGACAATGACAGAGCGCGGAAGTAAATTGGGTAGCAACTTTTCATTTAGCCATTTTACATAGTTATCATAGCTCATATTTGAATGATAATCACCAGCTGTTGAGTTGGCCTTATAAACCAAGGAAGCATTTTCAATAAAACCATCCTTGGTTCCCGCGTGCACTAAAATAAAGCGAGTGCCTGTGCTAATTTTTTTTAAAAACGGAGTCCTTTCCTTTTTTTTTGCCCAGGTGTTGTTTTGCACGTGTGTCGAAAGGACGTAGCTCTCATCGGTGTAGACAATGGGCCGACTTTGAGAGCGGTACTCTGTTATTTTTTTTAAATATTTTAAACGCTACATTTGTATATCATGACGCTCCGTCAAGACTTTACGGTTGTTCTCTGTTTTGCGCCACTTGTAACCTAATTTCACAAACAGTAACTTGCGAACAGTTTCTAAACAACCTTCGAATCCGATTTTTTCATTCAATGCTGTTCTTAACTTAGCTAATGTTGGAATTTCTTTATGGACAATATGGAAATCTTGTACAGTACTGCGAACCACATCGGCTGTAAAATTATCTATATCCACTTTATTATCTCGCTTTCTCCTTTTCTTCATAGGTGAAGTGAATTTTGATGAAGTGGATGGCAATTCCTTCTCTTCTTTTAATATTCTTTGAACTGTTTTTTGGCTCACACCCGTAGCTTCAGCTGTACGGCGTGTAATGTCTCGTAAATGAGACAAATCACAGTTGAGTTCCATTAATGATTTTGTAAATTCATATTCTTCTCGCAGAAAATGATAAACACTAGCTATCATGTTTCGACCCTAAAACAAAATGTAATCAAAATAATTAAGTAATATAAACATTTTATAACACAAAAAAAACATTCATTTTATAAATACTTCTATTGCTATATTAAGTATCTTTGTATAACATTTTAATTGAAAACGTATAAATAAATATTACCTCACTATGGACAACTCTTCTTCGTTTTGTTGCCATGCTGACGTGCTCCGTGAAACAATTTGGCGCGAACTAAAAACCACTACTGATCCGGACCGTGTCCCGATCGACACTGAGCGCTCTCGAGGTTACGCACATAAAAACAATGTGCATGTGCACGCTTGACAACATTCATAGCCAAACGGACTTCGTGACATAGAACATCTGTAACAGTTCACAATTTTTCGATAGTTTATAATCTATCAATGTTAAATCGTCAAATTGTGAACGAACCTGCACTTATCGACAGGGTTCATTATCTGTCCGATTTTATCACCCGTAAAATTGTGAACCGTCTCTGATTGGTAGGTCTTGGCGGTAGCTGAATTGGTCGCAGTAACTAAGCCACCCCGACAAAATGGGTTAGGTTAGAACTGTGACCAACCGCGCGCAAGGCGAGCGAGCGGAGCGAGCGGTGCCACGGTAGCGTCCGGCGGGCGCTTCTTTTAACTTGGTCGCAGTTACTTGGCAATTTAGTATTAGCGCAAGGTGCGTTCGTCGGATGCAAGTTTGATACCAGTTCACAATTTGTCGGTTTGCCTTGGATAGATTATAAACTATCCAAAAAATAATGCGTTCAATTGTAAATGGTCGCAGTTCACAATTTTTCGATAGTTTATAATCTCGCTAGATAGATTATAAACTAATGATTTTCGTAATCATACGGTGACATACACATATTTTTTAGGAATGTAGGCATTCATAAATTAAATGCGCTTACACATAACATAACATCACGCCCGTATTCCGCGAAGGGTTAGGCAGAGGTGTACCTACATTACACCCACATTTCGCCAGTAATGTTGATGTCCCATATAATAGGGGCGAGCCTATTGCCATCAACCGAGCTCAAACCCAATCTCCTCCGGGCTGCAACTGTGAAATGCGCTTAATAAACGTAGTCATATCATGAAACCATATTGGTAATGTTATTTATAAAAGTCTAGGACTAGGAATATACGAATAGTATCACTTATCAGCTACTTACAATGCCAATGTTCGATAATGTAAACGTTCCTCCCGTCAATTCATTTAGTCCTAGTTGTCCCTTCACTCCCTTTTCTTGAAGCGTGTTGAGCTCACGGGCTATTTCTAGTATCGTTTTCGTTTGTACGTTCTAGAAAATAAAAGATAATGATTTTGCTTTTGTATAAGACCTGGTTAAATGGCCTAGCACATAATTTCAAGCTGCAGTTTTTAAATTATCTGGTATATACCTAGTGCTGGAGGTGGCGAAACAGGCCCTTAAATATGATATTGAATTTTGTAAATAATTCCGTAGTGTCAGATATTAGTTACCTTTATAACAGGCACGATTAATCCGTTAGGTGTGTCCATCGCAACCCCAATGTTGTGTCTAGACTTGTAAGTAAGATGTTCACAAGTGCTGTCTAGACTACTGTTGAGTACAGGAAGCTGTTCCAAACCTAGGGAGGCAGCTTTAATAATGATTGGCATGTATGTCAACTTCACTCCTTTTGCTTCTGCTAATTTCTTCAGTGACTCTCGCGATTCAACTAGTTTTGTCACATCATATTCGTCGCTATATCCGAAGTGGGGTATTTTCTGCGAAGGTTTAATATTATTATTTTCATTTCCATTTTAACTTTGAACGTTATGTTTGATTACTATTTTATGATTCTATTGCTTACCATTGCTTCTGTCATTGATTTCACCATAGCTTTGGTAAATCCTGATACTGGTACTACTCTGTCTTCTAATAACACTTCCATTTTTGCTTTTGCTTGTACTAGGGGTATAGCCATTGCATTCACACTTGATAGATCAGGTACTTCATTAGAACCATTTGCGTCAATATTCAAATGTGCAAGCATGTCCTCTTTGAGAACTCTTCCATTCCTCCCCGTGGCTTTAACTGTGCTTAGGTCTACCTGAAAGAAAAGGACGTAATGATAATATATTCTCATTTATTGCGGAACTCACATAAAATACACATATTCCATAAAGTATTACTAACAACGACTTGAAAAACTATGTTATTAAAACTTAAAAACTAACCCAACAATAACTAATAGCTGCGTGGCTCAACACATGTTGGCAAGTGCCTCCGCAGCCAGTGCCTAATAAAGGGGCTGTCCACATTGTCATCTAATGTTTTTAGGATGCTATTGGAGCTTACACGCTACCCATAAACGACGCTGCCCTCTTTCTCATTATAGCATGAACATCATCGATATCATGAATATGGGCTCCCGCAAACATCTGCGAAGCGCTGCAGAAGCGCCCCATCAACATCCTAAAACCGTTATTATACTAAACGCGTAGGACGTTGAACACATCCCTACTATAGCGCGCAAACCTGCGAGCTAACATATTGCACCGAACCGCCAACGCCCTACGGTCCCTGTCAAAATCTGCATCTACAGATAAGTCCTCCGTGACCATATGTCTTTGGTACCTACTTAACCTGAGCAACACGCTGCAATGGTGTTCCACTTATAGTCACAGGAGGAACGTTACCTAACAAGACATGTTTGCTATTAAAAACCAACATTTGCGATTTCTTAACGTATGTAAGCCCATGCGGCGCTGCATAGGATTCACATACAACAAGCAATTTCCGGAGTCCACTGATTGATGGGCTCAGCAGCACCATATCATCCGCATAACTCAGACTGATAACCATAACACCATCTATTGAACAACCGACACTTGTTCTGCTGAGCCCATCAATCAGGTCATTCATCTACAGGTTACACAGACCAGACGAGGTCAGTCCACCCTGCCTTACTCCACATTCCAACACATACGGCTCGGAAGACACATTATTCCACCTGACGCGATTTGTTTCAGAGCTGTACCATAACTTAAACAAGTTAACTAGCGCCGTAGGCAGATTTAAACTAAGGAGCTTAGACCATAGCTTCTCATAAGATACGAGGTCAAAAGCCTTGGAAAGGTCAAGAAAGGCAGCATAAACTGTTTTTTTCTGTCCGTACAATACCTTATAGTCTGCTTCAGCGCTAGGATAGCACTCTCCGTCGACAATTTGCTTCTGAAGC
Source organism: Atethmia centrago (assembly GCA_905333075.3). Lineage (NCBI taxonomy): Eukaryota > Metazoa > Arthropoda > Insecta > Lepidoptera > Noctuidae > Atethmia > Atethmia centrago. Next base: position 17,578,706 of record HG995374.1, on the reverse strand, counting down.
CAAACTACGCATCATTTAATGTTAAATGGCTATTAAGCTGACGCTCAAGCAGACTACCGTCCCTACTATCGTAGTTAAGGATATAGGCCGGTTGTTGTTTTTGTCGGAGACATTACCGGTTTTATTTTTACTTACGGGTACTACCACACTTTCTACTAAATCCGCTGGAAAATGACGGAGGCAAGATGTTAAAAAAAATCGCAAGTATGCGGTATAGCAAGTAATGGTATAATGGTATAGCGTACAGCAAGTGCTCAACACCCAGTCCGTCATAAGACTTCCTCTTTGATAAATTAGTCAATACTTGCATAATATCCTTAGCAGTGAATCCCCGAGGAGAAACTTGTATGACTAAGAATTGTTTTTGATAAGTCATGAATGGCAATACCGGTATTATTCCGGTGTTATATTTTCAAAACCAGTATTTCGGTATTTATTTATTTATTTGTATTGATATAAAACCTCTCTTTCCCATAAGTCACGTTTCTTTTCATTATTTTCTTTTTTTTAATTAAAATAACATAACATAATATCACGCCTTGTTTCCCCGAAGAATTGGGCAGAGTTGTACCTGTAGTACGGAGTGTACTACGTTTCGCCAGTTATGTTTAAGTCCCATGTAATAGGAGGCGAGCGTATTTCCATCACCGGGCACAAATCCAGGCTCCGGGCTGCTACTGAGAAATTCCAGATAGAAAAACCCTTTGCCTGACCTGGGAATCGAACCCAGGACCTCATGCATCACAGTGGTTTTATTAAAATAAAACCACGATTAAGGTAAAAAGAAGTCGTGCGGTCCATGGCCCTATACGGGGCTCCTGTATGGGCGCGCTCTCTGGCGCTGCGGCCAGCCCGCCGGTTGAGCGCGGCCCAAAGGGTCATGGCCATCCGGATGGTCCGAGGATACCGCACGGTCTCCTGTGAGGCAGCGAGCCTCCTTGCCGGATTGCCGCCATGGGATCTGGAGGCAAAAGTCCTCGCGCACGTATGGGAGTGGCGCGAGGAGGCGAAACGCCGGGGCGTAAGTCCGCTGCCGCGAGAAATCGCGGCACAGCGGACGGAGCTCCGGCGGGATCTCATGGCGTCATGGAAAGTACGGTTGTCGCAACCCAGTGCTGGGCACGCCACGATTGCGGCAATAAGTCCCCTCTTTGAGGAGTGGCTGGAGAGGCGCCACGGCGTCCTCACCTTCCGCCTGACGCAGGTCCTCACCGGACACGGCAGTTTCGGGAGGTTCCTGTGTCGGATAAGGCGGGAGTAAACGTCCGGGTGTCACCACTGTGTGGATCGCCCGGAGGACACGGTGGAGCATACGGTGGAGGTCTGCCCGGCTTGGGCAGAGCACCGCCGTGTCCTCTTGGAGGCGATCGGCGGCAGAGACCTCTCGCGTCCGGCCCTGGTTCAGGCCATGGTACGGAGCGAGAGGGCATGGGCAGCCGTCACCTCCTTCTGCGAAGCAGTAATGCTCGCGAAGGAGGAGGCGGGACGGTTGAGGGAAAGGCAAGTTTCGCGCCCTCTCGCCCCTAGCCGCCGCAGGAGACGCCCAGGGCGTCGGGAATCCCGGGCGGATTGCCGGCCACCGTAGGCGCGGGCTTGCGGACGGTGAGCAATGGGTAGCTCACCGTCCGGTAAGGACCAGGCCCGGGTCGACGGCGCGTTGTATTCCACGCGCGCCTCAAAGAGATGTCGTCAGCATATAGTAGGGGTCCACTAGGGCCGATGCCTGCCGGGGTCGCGGGAAGGTACTTATGGGTCACCGAGGCCCCCGCAACACAGGCAACAAGAAGGAATACGGGTGGGTTTTAGTCAGTAAGAGTCTGACACACCCTCCCGCTCCGCCCAGAGCGGGAGAAGTTATTTGATGATTTCCCAGCCAAAAAAAAAAAGGTAAAAAGAAATTGAAATAAAGTACATAATCAACAATTATTTCTTCTGAACTCCATCCCCCCTTTTTTATATACATGTACATATTATTATGTCGTTATTTTTTACATATAAAATATATTTTTAAATATAAGAAATATAATATATAAAAAAGACATAAAAAAACATTTAAAAATATAAAAAAATATTATTATTATTATTATTATTTTAAGACTGTAAGCTTATATTTTATAATGATGAACTACCGAAGCTTTTAATTATTTAATTAATGTTATTAAATAATTAAAAGCGATAAAAGTACTTTATAAACCCCATCGAAGTCTGAATAAAATATTACGGAAAGTGCTTGCTTGTTTTACTTTGTTTCTACTATTTTTAATCACAAGTTAAATTGCAGAAAAATCATTGTACAAACAATCCCGGTATTCAAAAACGGCAAAATAATAGGTATCCCGGTTTTTCGGTAATACCGAATACGGTATCCGCTCTAGTCAAGCAATATTTTGTATTGGATCGATCCTTATAAAATATTCATAGTGAGCATTATCCACTCACACAAAATAGCATAATTCATCTCTTAACAGGTTATTGTGCTATGGGTTAACGCGATTTTAATACGGTTAAAGAATTTTAAACCTTATTCCAAGTCTTTAGTTCTACTAACTTTGAATTGTGCGGCTATCCTCCTAACGGAGGGGGTGGTCAATACTTTCACTTTCTGGTTTTGGTCCGCTGTTGGTTCCTGATGTTGGCTAGCTGCAGCTTTTTCTTCTACTGGCGCTGGTGATGCGCCTGAAAATTAAATATTTTTAAATTTATCTGTTTCATGTAATCACCAACCATCGCTCTCACTCGTACAAATAATTCTTACTTGGATACACAGATTTATACGAAAACAGACTTTATTTTATAGATCTTATGTACCTATATTCATCATCTGTCTAGCCTTTTCCCAACTACGTTGGGATCGACTTCCAGTCTAACCGGATGCAGCTGAATACCAGTATTTTACATGGAGTGACTGCCTATCAGACCTCCACAACCCAGCTATTGGGTGATACGATACCACTTGGTAAGACTGGTTGTCAGACTTTCGGGCTTCTGACGACCCGTAACGACCGTCAAAGATCCACGAATGACAGCCGGGACCAACGGCTTAACGTGCTTTCCGAGGCACGGGAGGGTCGGAAAGGTATGTAAAGATGGTCACCCATCTACGGACCAATCGCGGCAAGCGTAGCTTAACCTCATCGATTGACCCGTGCAGCTGTTATTATTTAGCCACAATTATATATGTATATACATAGTATCAAATAAAGTCGTTTTCGTGTCTGCGTTGTTCTTCTAAACTACGCAATGGATTTTCATACGGTTAAAACTCGCATCATTTAGAGAAGTTATTCCGGAAGGTGTATGTGTATAATAAATTCTTATTAAACTTTCATATTTATGATTAAGAAATTTCAAGAAATTTTCATGTTTTGTCAATAACATATCAGGAGCGGGTCGTTGGTTTTAAACGTATTAGCAGCTGAAAATTCCAACCTACCTTCATCAGCCCCTCCCTGTACTTCAATATCAACGAGTGGCTGTCCAACTAACGCGGTGTGGTCAACTTCTTGGTACAGTTTAGTCACTACTCCATCGTACCGACTAGTGATCGTCACTGCTGCCTTGTCACTCTGTACTTCACAGATATTGTCGAATTGCTGCACTTTATCACCTACTTTCACGAACCTGGAAATAGAGAGTAAAGATTAATGGGGATTCTCATTTGTGAATCAAGCGGAGGTTCGGGCGTGAATCGAGCGGAGGTTTGAGGTTCAACAATTACAGAGAACGCCAGACTACAACTAGAATGCGGTCGATCGACGTCGAACAGACGATTTTCATCACCTCAAAGCATAATTGATTGTCAATCGAAGAACGTTATCGGGCTGCCAACCAACACACTATTGATCTGATCGGCAGATGTCATCGATCTACCGCAGTTTAGTTGTCCTAAGGCTAAAGGCTATAATGGTTCAAATAATAAAGTCGGTACCGTAATAAGTTTGATGAAAATAATCAGTTATTATGCATATTATATGTATATTATTGTGAGAGAGTGTTTATAAGGCCGCGTCCTATTTAAAAGCGATCGTCGCGCGAATATGCGATCGTGGCGTTCATATGTTACGTTTGTTCGGTGAATCTGAACGCGTGGTCGCGCCGACAGATGGCGTTTTCAGTTCCGAACACAAAGTGACGTACGTATCAAGTATGCAAGCGACGATCGCATATTCGCGTGCCGATCGCTTTTAAATAGGGCGCTGTGGGTTATACGAAGAAGTCGCACCAAACAATACCGCTTTCATTCTTTATTCGTAGGGCGTTATAAGTAGTAATTTCTAAAACAAAACAAGTCTTTGTTATGTACACACGGCTACATATCAAACTATAGGTACATTTCCAGTACTTATAAGCTACTCGTATCTTCTCATTGTACGGAAATTCTATACAATGCTAGATTAGCTTATACTGGTAGGTAATGTATAACTTGATATGTAGCTGTGTGTACAAATACGTCATGCGTATGTAACCAATACCTATGACCATCTCTAGTCTGCAAGCGTTCTCCAACAGTCATTTCTCCTTTGGATTGATCACCAACAGGACGTTTCGTTTTTGAGAGATTCGTCGATAGAACGTTTCACCTATGGACATTTTGCCGACAGAACCTTTCATATGCGTCATTTTCGACGACAGCCCTTGGTAGCAAATATAGTAGTTTGGCAGCTACAGCGAAGGATAATGTTGGGTTAGGTTAGGTTAGGTTAGGATAATGTTGGGTTAGGTTAGGTATCGTGGAAGTCGCATTAGATCCCATGATCCCCGGTGCAAGTGTGGGAGGGGAACACCGGGGTGGTTTTTAGTCAGTAAGAGTCTGACAGACCCCTCCGCCTACCCCAGGGCGGAGGACATCCATGAGGATTTTCCACCCCGGGAACAAAAAAAAAAAAAAAAGGTTAGGTTAGAAGCCGGGAGGACACGGCGCGGCATACGCTGGCAGAGTGTGCCGCTTGAGAGGAGCCGCGCCGTGCTCTCGTCTCAGGAGTAAGCAGTGACCTGTCGCTGCCAGCCGTGGGTTAGCCGTGGACTCCATGGTCGGCAGCGAGGAGTCCTGGGACGCGGTGGTATCCTTCTGCGAAACAGTCATGTCGTAGAGGGGGGCTGCGTAAAGGGAGCGGGAGATCTCTTCCTCTCACCCTGCCCGCAGCAGGCGCACCAGGCGTCGGCGGAGGGCGGACAACGCCCTCTTCCAGCCCCCCTAAATGGGTCCAGGGGCGACGGACTCGGGGACATCCATCACACCCCACATAGCAGGATCCGAGGTGGCGGCGCATAGTGTTCCACGCGCGCCCCTATTGGACGTCATGGGGGGAGTTTTACACCTCACTCTTCCCGCGAGCTTGAGGTGGCCTGCAATGGCGGGCCGGCACCAGCCGGGGATCGTGGAAGTCGCACTAGATCCCATGATCCTCGGTGCAAGTGTGGGAGGGGAACACCGGGGTGGTTTTTAGTCAGTAAGAGTCTGACAGACCCCTCCGCCTGCCCCAGGGCGGTGGACATCCATGAGGTATTTGCACCCCGGAACAAAAAAAAAGTTTAGGTTAGAACCATTAACGCGCGAAGGCGAGCGAGCGAAGCGAGCGTGTCGCGGTAGGGACCACCGAGCGCCAGATCCCCTCTATTACTGTCATCGAAAGTGACGCATAAAAGGTTCTGTCGGCGAAATGTCCATAGGTGAAACGTTCTATCGACGAATCTCTCAAAAACGAAACGTCCTGTCGGTGATCAGTCCAAAGGAGAAATGACTGTCGGAGAACGCTTGCAGACTCGACCATCCCATATTGCCAGATATTAATTATATTACCTAGTGCAGCCATACTAAAATGTGCTCCGCGGAGCCCTAGAGCTCCTCAAAGTCTCTGTGGGGGCTCCACGAAAATACTGATCATAATAAAAAAAAAATACTAACTTTATATTACTCTGGAACCTGAGTAAAATAAAATCGATCTAAATATTCCAACATAAAGTAAAAAATATACTAATGTTAATAAAGAATACACACAAAACCATTTTTGATCATTTTAGTGCTCCGTCAAATATTTCCTTTTTCAAAAGGATTCCGTCGCCAAAAATGTTGGAGAACCACTGACCTAGTGTAAGTATTATATATTAAAGTTCTATCAATAACTGGAAGCATTCGCAGCCTATCCTAGTTTCCGAGTTTGACGTCTCGGCATTTAAACATATCATAAAAAAAGAAATAAAATTAAAATGGGGTACAAAACTAAAGAAACAAATAAAAGGGGTAATGGGGTCTCACCATTCTTTTATAACTACTTCTCGTATGCCTTCGCCGATGTCGGATAGTTTGAAGGCGACAGTTTTGTTGACTATTTGACTTGTGTGGAACTTCCTGTGTCGTAAATGCACATCAGACAATAATAAACTGCGTTTGAAAATGTTACTCGTTGAATATTGTGATCGATGCTTACCCTGAAAATATAATTTTGAATTCAAGAAACGTCATCATCTGCCTGCCTTTTCCCGACTGTGTTGGGGTCGGCTTCCAGTCTAACCGGATGCATCTGAATACCAGTATTTTACATGGAGCGACTGCCTATCTGACCTCCACAACCCAGTTATTGGGTAACACGATACCCCTCGGTAAAATTGGTTGTCCGTCTTTACGGCTTCTGACTACCCGTAACGACTATAAAATACACTCGCGAGCAAAAGTATGGAATCACTTACTTGGAATTGATTCCGCGCGATCTTGAATACTTAATAACTAGTTAAGAATAATAAAAATGGTTACCATTTTAAAGGTTAAACTATTAACTTTCATCATTTAAATCACACCAGTATTTAAGGAACTATCCCGGATTGAGTGAAGGAGTTAGGAAAACAAGGATAATGGAAAAATAATACATGAAGAAAATTAATTAATAAAACAATTATTTGGCTTTAAAATTAAGTTTCAATATTTTGTGTTCCCTCCCCTCGCCCTAATAACTGCTCGAAGACGGTTCTTTAATGAACTAATCAACTTCTGAATCGATTCTTGCGGGATACCTTCCCACTCCTCTATCAAAGCCGATTTCAGCTCATTCACACTTGAAGGAGCAGGATTTCTGGAACGAACCCCCTCTTCAGTTCATCCCACACGTGTTCAATGGGATTCAAGTCCGAGCTGAGCGCTGGCCAGTCCAATGTGGCGATACCGACTTCGGTGCTTCGGATTTCGATCGCGCGGAATCAATTCCAAGTACGTGATTCCATACTTTTGCTCGCGAGTGTATATAAAGCAGATATAAAACAGTTGCTTGTCTAAGTAAATAAAAGTATTAGGTATTATATACTCTGAGACTGCACCATAAGGCATGAATTTTAGTGGCGAATAAGACATTAAAATGGTTTGAAATAAAATGTGGAACTTGCTTAAACATGAAAAGAAACTAATGAGCAAAACGGAAATGTACGACGCTTTCGTTATGCCTCATTACCATCTTTTCTACTGTAAGTATGTGAACTCTCATTTTACATTTATTTTTCACAAGCTTTTGTCTTCGTAAAGATAAGAAATTATTCCGGGAACGTATTACCGGGATAAAATGCTATGTCCTAACCCAGCACCCTAATTGCGTAACACAGTTTGATTCACAATCCAAGAGGTTTGAAGGATATTGCTAATCCATTGCTTCATAGGTTTGAAAAAATCGTCTGCTCAATAACGTAGATACCGCAATGGACCTGCGTGATCTGTCAAAATGAAACCAATTCCGATCAATTGTCATTTTATGTGTGTTACGCGGGTCATGGTCTACCTGTGTGCCAAATTCATGGTAACAGACAGACAGTTACATTCGCATTAATATACCTATATCTAGTATGGATTTTTCTTGTCGATTGTTGCACACCCATTGAATACCCACATCATTATATTATTCTCCAGTGCGCCTTTTCATACTTATGTTCAAATAATCGAAATTGCCGTGAACTATGTTCATTTTCTTGTACTTATTTATATTTTGTATCATGGCGAGGCTTTTGCCCAGCAATGGGATGATGCCAGCTGACAGTAAACAGTATTATTTTGTATCTTGTTTACTACTGCGAATCCAGTATCACCTTGAAGCTTATCTTTAGAAAACGCCTCCCACTGTTAGTTGGCAATTAGTTGATATGCTCAAACTTCTTTTTTATTATGGTCTTATCTTATTGCTATGAAGAAACTTCGCTCTGTATTTTTGTGTGGCACTGATTGTTCCAAACGTGTTATACCTAACATAGGTAATCACTCTGATTACCTACACATAGTGACTCCACATAAAAGCCGGTGATGATAACAGTTATGATTAATTCTAAAGTCGAATTATTAATTCATTGGAGTAATCTGACATGTGCTAGCTGTCACTTGGTGTAATAAAATGGTCATTTAGATTGTAATGTGGAAATAAGTGTAAAAGTCTAGAATACAATAAATATGACCATTTTATTACACAAAGTGACAACTAGCACATGTCAGATAGCATGGCATTGACCTTCATAACCCGTTTTTGGACTGATGCAAATTCTCGATTAATTTACTGACACTGAATTGACTTAACTTTTTTTCATATTCAAATGTCTTGCGATTATTTATGGTTTCAATTAATTTAGATGTCTACATTAATTGTTGGATGATGAATACGTAAATAATACTCAAAACACCCAAATAATAATTGTTTGTTTTACTTACAGTTTGCATCAAAACACACACAGAGCTACATCTGTTCACATTCTTCAAGTTCACGACACACTTTCTCATGAGGAACGACATTATGGCTATGTTAAAATATTTAATTTATAAAATTATAAGTAAAACAATTTTTCTAGTACAAATAAATAAGATTCATGTCGTGGGCCGGCCCCGTGCCTTGCCTTCGCACACACTACTGAGTTATCAGCTCATTATCAGCGCTCCACGCATTGATTACCATTTTAAACAATATTATGTACGTTAAGTCGAATGTTGTATGTATGACGTAATGGGCAGGGGTCATCGTTCGTCTAAAAGTCAACTTGTAAACACAATTTTGTATAAAACATGACTAGATCATTGCGCTGCTCGAAGGGAACTAATAATCCACTTATTTACCTACCTGTGTCGTTGCAATGATTGCGGCGCGCGGCGTGTTGCCCCACTATTATTTACCAAGGGATTTGTGCGTTAGTAAGGTACACATGACCCAGCGCGATGTTTTGTTGCTGTTTGTGTTTAGCGTTCCATAAGTAAGGTAAGTTGAAAATAATTATCAAAGCGCACGTATGTCATACGACGTTTTATAACATATTTGCGAGAAAATAAATAAAACTCGGACTTTCTTAAAAGAATAAATCTTTAATCACTTGTTAAAGCAGTTATAAAAAATTGAACAATTTGTAAAATTAATTATTACGTTGTCAGTTGGCATTTTTAATGTTGTCAAGTTATTATTATTAGTTACAATTTCACTAGTCTCTCTCTCACTCTCTTGAGTGAAAGTAGGAGAAACGAGACCACAGAGTTCTGCAGTCGGTGGCGGTGACGTAGGCCGCTGCGGCGGCGGCGACGATGGTAAAACAAAAAACAAAAGCGATGTCTAAGTTTTTTTCAAAATTACCAAAATGGAATATGCACTAGCCAACCCATTGGCATAAATAAATTAGGAGCAATGCCGAAACAAATTGCCGCTTTCTTAAATTTAGATGATCCTCATGAATACACAGGGCACACTTTCAGGTCTTCGGCTACATTGCTCGCCGATTCAGGTGCGAAGTTATTGACACTAAAACGCCACGGAGGGTGGCGGTCGAACAGTGTAGCCGAGGGCTACATAGATGACTCGATGAGAAATATAAAAGAAATTAGCTCCCGCATTACAAGGAATATAAATTTGGAGCCAAGTGTTGACTCTCGACCATCTACGAGCACACACGCGTACATTCCACCATCGTCGCCGCCGCCGCAGCCGCCTCCGTCGCCGCCACGGACTGCAGAATTCTGTGGTCTCGTTTCTCCTACTTTCACTCATGAGAGTGAGAGAGAGACTGGTGAAATTGTAACTAATAATAATAACTTGACAACACTAAAAATGCCAACCGGCAACGTAATAATTAATTTTACAAATTGTTCAATTTTTTATAACTGCTTTAACAAGTGATTAAAGATTTATTCGTTTAAGAAAGTCAGTTTTATTTATTTCCTCGCAAATATGTTATAAAACGTCGTATGACATACGTGCGCTTTGATAATTATAGCACTTATATCATACTGTACTATTACTACACTGGGTACACTTGTACAGCAAAGTATTGTTGGGACTAAAATAAAACGATGTAATAAGCAATTGTTTTATTAAAGACATAATAAACATGTTAATAAAGTGAATAAATACAATAATATAATCAATAACTGTAATGCCATGTATGACGAGACGCAGGAGGCAACCCATATTGAGAATAACATCAGATGGCGAATACATGAATATGATCCGACGACTCCTATTCTAATTAGCTAACGTGTATCACAGAGGCTCTGCCAGGTGTCGCTACCGATCATTGTTTTAGTTCACAGCAGATACAATATACATACTATGTAACAACACACATAGATAAAATAGCATTTAAGTTCTCATTATCACTATTAACTATTGCTTTTATTCGCTGCACAGTAGAATGGAACTAAAATTTCTAAAACAATGACTGTGCATACTCCGACTCGCCTTTCACAAGTCTATGAATATGTCGATAAGTATCACATCGTAACTGCCTACTTGTATCTAGTTTTAGTGAATAATAATTATACAACTTTATATTATATGAATTAGATATTGATTAAAATTAATGTGTTTAAAAAGTTTAGTGTTGATATTGGAAGAAATGGTTGCATATTAGAAAATCAAAACTTTCTCGAGCAAATTTCAAAAGAACAATAAACGAATTAACAAAATTTAAATGACTAAATGTTTTATTTAGAACAATTTTAGAATCCCAATGTTTGTGACATCAAATGAACGACTGATCAAAAGTTGCTAGATGTAATTTTAAAATATCAAATCATTACTAATCAAATTACATAATCACAAATGACGACTGAATAAATTTGCTAGATGTAAATATAAGTACCTAGTAGTCAAATATTTCAGTTGGAATTCATTTAATATTACATTTATTCATTTTACGCAAAATAAAATTTCTACCTCGTGTAACTAGTTCGGTTCTCGATAGAACCGAACTAGTTAGACGAGGTAGAAATTTATATAGTAAATTAATATAGATAGCTTGCTAAAAATAATCTCTTTTTTCCATATTTTTTTTCTATATAATCTATTCGTTCCTGGAGGTCACAGTTTTAACCTAACCCAACCAAACCATTATTAAAAATAATTAACCTACTCTAACTAGTTCCATATGTAACCATAAATTAGATTTGTTTCAGACAAATTCAAGCACATCTCATTCACACAATACATTGTCTAACGTTTATTGTCTAAAGATTGTTTGCTGTAATAAATCATTTGATTAATGACCAAATGCCTAAATGACATTATCCTTGATAATATTCTGCCAAGTAAAAATTTGACCAAATGAAAATGTGCGGACTAAAATCATTCCAAACATTGCATTGGTATAAAAAAAGGTTGCTTAAATTTGTTTGTTTGTTGTAATCCATTTGATAATTAATAATTTATCCAGTAATCCATTTTGACCTTTAAACGATTTGGTCAATAGTGTAATAAATAATTTAAACATTGATATTCCAGACTTTGGTCAGCTGAAATTTTGATCAAATGACCATCGTTATTTTAAACTTTATTGATTTGTACGTAGTTCTTTTGAAATTTGCTCAGGAAAGTGTTGATTTTCTAATATGCAACCGGAAGAAATTCCTATTTGTCCTATTTGTATATCAAGAGTAGACTTGTAAGAAACTCCTTTGGAAGATTTATTGCTTTGTATTAACTTTGTAAAATCTTCTTCTTTCTATCTTTGTATTATTCAAATAAATGTGATCACAATTTCATTCTCTTATGACAAGAAACAAATAAATTGTATTAACTTATAGGTAGGTATGAATATTGACATTTGTTGTGTGTACACTACACAACAGAGAAATTGTAATACATTATATTATTTCCTCTAATAGCTACAGGCATGTGTCTGTTTTCGAAATAATAGTTAAATATACAAAAGCGTTAAATAATAGAACTTGCTCCCGACGTTTTTGTACAAATATAAGTAGCTTTGACAATAAATTACATTATCATACTAATATAGTGACACTTACAAACAAATACAGTCAAGCGATTACATTACCAATATATTGCAGGGCGTTGCATATATGTAAAGCTGCTAAATACACAACACTAAACGTACAAACTTAGACTTCATTATATTTGGAAGTTACTGTTAGGTAAAACACAGTTATGTAAAAGCGATTGTAGGAATATTTGCGAAGGTCTCTTTATATTTAAAAAGAAATAAGTTCAAGAGATGTTGGATTTATAGTGAAGAACCAGTATTTTATTTAAATAAGTATGGGACAAATTCACAGTTTTTTGAAGACTGACGCTACTGAAACTGTAATGGTTCGGGTAGCCCGACTGTCCGGTTCCAATTCCTCTGATAAAATCGAATCACTTGCTCCGAATATCCGAAGTCGTCTTAAGCGTGTAGTACCCAATCCTTATCAGTAACTTATGACGCACAAATCCAAAAAGCGTCTGAACATGAAATACACTGTGTGAGTACTATGTTAGTTAATACATAATTAATGTCATAATGATTTACCTTATCAATGTATAATTTCAAGTCTAGTTGGTATTTAGTTATCAAAATTTCACTAGCCTTTTATAATGTTATTTTATTACACCATAAGAGCAAGGCCAACATTTTTGTAATTTGCAAGAAACGTAGAGAATGATGCGACACTGTTGTTGTTGTTGATGCACACACACCAACCTACAGTGAAGGAAACTCTTGATTGTAAGTTAGCCTTCTGAGTTATTGCACACATAACAATATCACACCAGTCTCTGATCGTCTGTTGCTACTAGTTAAGTCGTTAACGAAGCGTTTTACGGCTATGATGACGGTGACGATGGGGTGTGAAAACCTACTTAATGCGTCTGAAGTCTGTTCGTATAAACTACTGCTTTAAAAAATTAGCCCACCAAGAACATTACTACACCATAGAGAAGAACTAACAAGACGAGACAAGACGAGGAACGATATGTATTCGTGACAGACACCGTACAATCAGGATAGAATGATGACATTGATATAATGAGGGGATTTATTCAAAGAGCATTGTAATGATTTAGTTAAACAGGGACGCAGAATTATTTTCTAAAATAGGAGTCCCTTTATCTGGAAGTGGCCAACAATAGTCAACAGTGGAAGACTCATAAGGGAAGCATCGGCCCAATTTTGGGCTAACAGATTAATCAGTCGATCTCAATAAAAATGGAAGATTTCTGAATGTTAGAAGTCTCGATCGAAATTAGAATTGGAATTACTATAAATAAAGGACGCTGCTAATTCGAAACAGAGCCAATTCATGACGTGAAAATACTCCTGTTTGTAATAAAATTACATTGAAAATAGTAACTTCCCTATCAATTTCTTAACTTGACACAGTTGCTTATTTGCCAATTTTAAATACGTTACAAGGCGTAAAAATACTCTGCAATATTAATATCAGAAAAGTATGGTTACAAATCTATTTTGTTTACCTTATTACTTATTTAGAAGTTCTCTCTTGTTGCCGTAGTCTATCAAAACGAGAGTACCTCCGTAGCACTCATTGAATTAAGATTACCTATCTAATAGTGAAGATTGATGACTGAATCCTCGTTGTACGGTCTCTTAAATTACGTATGTATCGTCGACAGTATCATTCCGACGAGTACCGAACTACATGCTCATCTACTCTGACACCGTACACGTATCGTGAAGCAACAACATCAACTAAACATCGACGTGAATAATTATGTATCTATGACACTGACTCAAACATCACATGACCGAATCAGGGAAATTTCAAGATAGTAATTCAGTGCAGAATTGTGTCCATTCATTTATAAACTGTATATTGAATACGTCCTCTATTTCGTTAGCATTTTTCTCTTTGATATTTCTCTATTCAGATGTGTTATGTATGAGACTTATTTCGATAGAGATAACGATTATGAGTCATGATGCTTAGATTATATGAGTAAATACATTTACTAAAAGCTCAGCTCTTAGCATTTAGATGAATTTGAATATTTTTATTTGTGAGATATTCCAAATGTGCAATTTGAACATTAGAACAGTTCTTAAAGTTATACTATCTATAAATTCCGTTTGGTGTACAACGAGTAACTTTTATGTAATTATCTAAAAGGTGTTAAAAAAGGTTTTTTGTTCTGCAATTAAATTCGGGGCTGTCCTCATGTCCTAAATGTTAGTTAATATGTAAGTACCACAAAACATTTTAACTTACTGCAAAACTCTACACATTGACCACACAAATCTGAAAGACTGATATTTTTTTGTGTTTATGCCTACCTATCATAGTTTAGTCGATGTCAACAAAATAAGTAAAAAGTTATGAGCAAATAACAACATAATATAATTAAAAGTTGTTCTCTTTATTATAACTTTTGTTATTCTTTCAGGTTTTTCTTACAGTGGAGTCTCCGATTTTAAATATTGTGTGTTTCAAAAACCATCAAAACTTTTGGCATTTATTATAACTTAGGAAATGAATGCCTATGGCATTAAGTCCGCCTCTGTATATTTGTGTGCTTAAAGTATTAAATAAATAAACAGCAAACAACATTATTAAATTAGGTAGTTCAACAGGTGTTTTTAAATAATAGATACACAAATGTTGATCTGCCATAATTTCCGACAAAGGTATTGAAGAGGTCTTTGATACTGTTTGTTTATTGACATCGACAAACCATTTTGTTTAGATTTTAGTTCCATCATTTTTTACACAATACACTTCTTTCGTTGTAATTTTCACTACTTAAAATATTTTCCTTTAACGCTTGTCACATTTTGACGCGTACATCGTTGATAATTTTCACAAATTGACTCTTTCTGCTCAAACGTTAATTTAAGCTTTTGTTAACTTATAAAGTGTAGAGTAATGTATTTTGGTATTAAGATAATTCTTGTAGTTTAACAAAATGTACAAATATTATAAATCCTCTTGTAAACATTACCTACTTGTTGTAGAGAGAACCAGTTAAAATTTTATAAAAATAATATTGGTACACTCAGCAGAAATACCAGTTGTGACCATCGGTAATTTGTGAATACGACTATTACAAGCAGTGTAGACGTCACGCTACGATTATTTTAATACGGCGGTGCTGTAGATGGTATCACTGGAAACTTCGCTGGTTGTACCTACTTAACTACACGACAGGCACATTATCAACCTATTGACATGTTCTTCTGCGAAAATAATTAAATGAAGCTTAGGTACAATTAAACCTGAAATTCATCCTTCACAGAACGTAGGACTCGAAAATATGCAGTAATTGTTGATGATTAATACTTAATAAGTCGCGCAGTAACTTTAATTTAGTATATCACGAATTTAACACATCTTATCACTAATAAACAATTAATTACTTTAACATTAAAATACTTTTAGAATTCCACATTTGAATTATCAATTGCTAAAAAATTAGGTATAATTACAATTCCAATATTCTATCAGTATATGGAACTATATCGCTCAGTTCGCAACATTTGCTTTTATAAAAAAAATCACTTCAGCGTAGTGTTCTTTTGGTTAGGTACTTGAGCGTAAGGTGATCACTTACACTGTAATGCGCATAGCTGATAGGCACATCAGCGCTGGACCACTTTCTCACACAATAATTACAATTTTACACCGGCACTCATTAAAATTATCATACTCGACTTACACTAAGATTTCACCTGCTAGACCAGTGCCACCGCAGCAGATTTTTAAATAGTTCTCCGTACGAGTAATATTTCGAGCGAACGAGAAAACGTTATAACGTTTTACAAGTAACAAAATAAATATTGAGTATTTTATAACAGGAAGCTCTTTCTGTGAACGAACCGAAATCACTCACGAAAAATCTTTCGCATTTCACTTACTTTTAGACATTCAATGTATTATGTATAGAGAAAATAGATCACTTGGTTGCAAGGACACTGGGTAATTTAGTTCACAGTGACCGACGAAGGCTAGAAGTCAGTGGTACGAGGCGAGTCCGTTCGCTCGATTAGCGGTCAGGGTGTCTTAAGAGACGGCGATATCGACGTGTGAATGGGCGAGAAGGTTTGTGGCGAGACGAGCGGCACCAGCTCGGGCTGGAGCCGCGGCCCGCGTCACACGGCCGGCTCCGTGGCTATTGTCATCTCCGCAAACTTCACCTCTCTGCCACGTCTAAACGATGTAGTCCGCCGTGGTGGGCTGCGTTTCCGCGTCGCTACTGCTGGCTGTAGACTCGCTGACGATGCCTGCGTCAGCAGTCGCGGAGGCTGGGCTACTCGCCCGAACGGTGATTGACGAAGGAACTGACGGGCCACCATCGGCTGCCAATACGATGTTCCTGGGGAACCTACAAGTTTACAAAATTTTATAAGAAATCTCACCATACAACTTGTTGATTGTTGCAATAAGTCAATAAAATCTTTATTTTTGTTTACCTTTAATAAGCGTGGTGCGGGCGCGCCACGCGTTGCTCCTTAAGCGCCCGCGCGTGCCCTCGTGCACGGCGTCTACGCTGGCCGACCGCGTTAGGTGTGACTGCTGCCCCTCGTGGTCCGCGCCCACGTTGGCGGTTAGACCCTCGCTCACTGAGTACAGCTTATGCGTTATGTCTTTGCCTGGAAAGTTTTTGAACATAATCTTGTCATACATATGTTTAAAAGGTGGTACTCGTAGGTGCCGCATTATCTCTCAAACGTTTTGGTGAATTATTTAAAACAACATATTATGTTTTGGTGAATTGTTTAGCTTTGGAAATCCATGGCCAATATTATAAAAACCGCTTTTTAAGGTTCCGTAGTCATCAAGGAACCCTTATAGTTTTGCCATGTCCGTCCGTTTGGGCTTTAGCTCAGAGACTCTTAGTTTGGCATGGGTATACATGTTCAGTAGAGCAACAAAGTGGTTAAAAATAATCTTGGTATTGTCAGATACGCCGTTCAAAAATATTGCAGGTCTGTGAACTACATTTTTTGATTCAGGGATCAGTTTGCGTAATATAAAGCTTTAAAGTGTAATTTTTTGTTAGAGTCCAGTGTCGGGGGACACAGGACTCTAACAAAAAATTGCACTTGCCTCTAATAAACGGTCTAACGGTTGTTTCTGGATATGTGAAAAACCTCATGGCACTAGTACATATAACGAAATTAATAGGTACTATCACAGCTAAGTAGGCTTTACAAGTTAACGAGTAATAGTCGACCAACTTACATTTGCAGTTGGAGAATTGACCATCACGTATGTATGGGAGAACACGTTCAACCACAATGTTAAGTTTATTTTGGGATAAATCCGACACGCACTTAGCGGGTTTTTTTTTTAAGATCATAATATTACCTACTCTTTTTTCAGAATGCCGCTGCTACGCTGTAGTAATTTTGGCAATATTATTAGTCTATTATTACACTACTACTATTGAATACTGCTACAACTTTAGCGCCTTGATTATTCTCCTATAGCTTCGATTCTTATGATACGGTATGGATGAGTTTTATTTCACTATTTACTGAATTTTGATCAATCCTCGTCCAGTCTTCTGAGGAATTTAGGTGCTACGCCAAAGTGATTTTTTCGTAGCATATTGCTACGAATTTCTAACTTTACGTGTTTCGTTCGTTTTTTTTTTTTGATAACTACTTTTTGTTTGTAGTAGTTTTAATAAAAAAATATGTATTAACATGCTTGTTTGTATTTTACATTTTAATAAAATATGTTGACTAAAACTTAAAAATAAATATCGACTCTGCCGAACAAAAAGAAAGAACCTGCTGTCCTATTCAAAACAAAAATCCATATTGTCATTTTTAAAAAGTTTGTTTGGATAAAGACATTATTTTGTCGAGTCACCGCATGTTTCATATTGGAGAAACTTTGTTTAATATAAGGGGGACCCAAATTGGAAGTATTTGGAAGTGAATAGCCGCGCATTCACTCCTTAATTCGGTTTACATAAACAAAGCCCCTGGCACTAATAAGAATTCCTTTATGTTACCGATATAAAAGAAAGCTATTTCGGTCGGGGGCCTTGTATTTCCTGAAAAATATTATAATTTTAATGCGTCTTGCACGCGGTGCCAACACATTTTCCGAAGAAAAGAGTAATGGCCATGAAAAGCGCCGTGACTCCTCGTCCTCGTCCCCGTCCAGTGGTTTCTCTGAAGCTTAAAATATTAAGTCTTAAAGTCCGTAGTACTTATCAACATTTTCATATAAGTAAAGTGAAGAATAAATACCCATGCTAAAATTCGTGATTATCTTAATGTTAATTGCTTTGCTTTCAAACTACAGATTTAAGATACCAAAATTGTAATCTAAATGAATTCTTGGAGTTGCAACGACAACAGTGAAGGAGGACTGACCTATAAGGCAGTCGAGGACGACCTTGAGCATCGGCCGATGACGCAACACGCGCTCGAGGCGCATGCGCGGCCAGCACACGCACGTGGACACCTCCTCCGTAACCACGCTCACCTGAGAAACATTGGGGCTGTCAGATCAACTGACCACGTTGGAGAGTACAGCCGATCTATTCTTTGAAGATCTCCGGAAATTTGGGTGAAGTGAGCTTAAATTTAGCCGTCAATCCCTAACGATCCCTAGCATCAGGTGGAATGACGGCTCACTTCACACTTACTTCACCTAAGTTTTCACAGTAGATTTTTACTGAATAGATCGGCAGTTTCGGGGCGTTAAAATGTCCCATCGAGTTTTGAAAAGAGGATATTACGCAGGTATGAGTGACAGAGAAGACAATCTAAAAAGCAGAACTGTTTCTAAAACTCCATGTGTCATTTTAACGGTTGCGTTCTGTAGATATTATAACAAGAGGCTGTAGATGTAATAATGGAGATGCAGGCTTTGGTAACTACTGCGATGGTATGAATACGATACACACATCTAGCGTAGAGTCAACCCTAGCTAGAGTGAGCAGATATACTGTTCAAAGAGAGATCAAAGTGTAACACTGCGAAGGTTTTGTGTCTTGTAGATGTCTATATAGATATTGATGTTATGAAGACATATCGTAGTTGAGGAATAGATTTCTAATGATCTGGCTAACCCCATGAGGATTAGGCAGAAGAATGTCTGAGGTTATATTTGGGCGATATAAAGAGTAGCACTGAGGAAGGTGGTATTAAGGCAGAAGCAGAGTTGGGCGAAGATAGCAGTTAGAAGATTCAGTTTGCAGATGATAATGACTTGATAGAATATACATGGGTAGGATAAAACAAGCAGATAACTTTGTATCAAAATGAAGATATATCCCAATTTAGCATATTTACATTGAAATAATAACTATTTAGAATCTCCATTTTCGGCTTTAAAAAGTGAAAAACACAGATAATCGCAGTGGATATTCCTCTTTAGGAAAAACGGGGTTACATCACTTATATGCTGCAGTTCGGAGCGAGCACGTGCACCGAAAGTATCCGGCGATAAGATATTTTGCCCAACAAGTATTCGTATAGCTTTGAATAGAGTTCGAGTTTTCCAATAATGCCAGACACTTTTCCGTATGATCCGTTGTAGTTTCGATACCTTATATGCAGTTACCGGTAACGTATCGAGCCCTTACCGCCGACTTATCGACATTTTTACGAAAAGGCATTTTTTATCATAAACCATATTGTTTTAAATATCGCTTACGATATAAATCGCATTTTCGTAAAAATGTCGCTCACGATAATTCGGCGGTAAGGGCTCGGTATGTTCAAACATGTACCGTATCATAATATAAATTTGTAATGAGATGGTGCGCAAACGTAACAAATTATATGATTATGTAGGCCATTATTTCATACTGCTTTCATATTTGAATTTCTTTTTATAAAACCCGAAGGGAGTTTTATTGAAAATGAAAAATGATTTTTCATTTCCTTTTGTGTCGGTTCTTCGAGAGCTTGATTTACAAAAGAGATACGTCAAACCCTTCAACACTTTCCCGTGGCGTTTCTCTTTGTATTCAAAGTTTTCCCGAAATAAACTAACAACCATCATAACCAGGAATGATATTCACATTTAAGTCAAATCTGCACGAACCTCTAGTTACACTTATCTACATAGTTATGCAATAATATATTAACAGACTGTAGTTGAAACATTGTTTTGAAACGACTACATGTTGTAGTCCTATAAACTATGATGTGGAGTACTTACGAGTATATCCACGCGAGTTAATAGTCAGTCTACACTGGCACATGTACATAGATAAATCACAGAAAGATATAGAAACAGGAGAGTTTTGGTTGATTGTAAAGTTTTCACGGCCAAACTCAAAATACTTATTTAACCCATTTTATTATATTTCGCATGCTGGCGACTGTTCCTAAAGGTAGGTACAGTCGCTAGCACATCAAGTTAACACAGACTGTCAAATTTCTCATTTGATTTGGAACTTAATCATCAACATTTTAAGGTTTAAAATAATTTGGAGAAATTTGACAGTTTCGAATAACCTGAGGTGCTGTTGACTGTACATGAAAATGCGAATCAGAGAGGTAAAACATAATTGAAATTCAAATAAAATATTCACGTAACTTTTAATATCGATTCACTCAAACGGTTGAATCCGACCGTAACAGACTTCTCTACACGGTGATTTTTAATTCACTGTTAACCTTCCGGAAGGTAAAAGTACTCATGATTATAAACAACTTTCACTATGGGACCAACTACGAAAAAAAAAAAAATACAACTGTTTCATACATTTTAATCGCGTAAATATTGCATTTCTGTATGAAACAGCTGATATTTTTTTCGATAGGTATTTCAAAGTTGGTCTCATAGTGAAAGTTGCTCATGATCTTTACTTTCAGTACTTTGACGCCCTGAAAAGTGAATTCAAAATCACCGTCTATGTATAAATATTTTAGGTAAACGTACCTCGATGGTTTATATAAGTAAAGGGTAAACGAGATGATCACTACCGTGCACCTGAGACGGCACGCCCTCAGTGAAAGGTCGTCGCCCCTCTACTTAGTAACTTGGTTGAATTTGTTAACCTCATATTATGGATTATGAGATTAATAATCAAAACCACCCACACTAGTTAATTACAAGATATAAACATTACCAACACTTATATGAAATCGTTAATGTTTAATAATATTTCGATATTACATAATACTCACCCCCATGAGAAGAAGACGTGAGTTTATGTACGAACATAAACTCACGTCTTCTTCTCATGGGGGTAGGCAGAAACTATAGAACGCTACCAGGAGCGTAGCAGGTGGCATTCTATAGTTTTATAGTCCTTTTGCTTCGTTTAAGTTCATACATGTGATCATACACGTCATACTTTGATATTATTTTTATAAAAAAATTGAGATCATATATAAAAGGGTGCCGTACAGACCATTTAATTGTACAACTTTCTCCATGGGACCAACAGCTAATTATGTTTTCACATTTTTGATACACGCTGTATAAAAAAAAATAAGTTAGGCGCGTGCAGCATCGCATCCGAAATCCGTATCTTTATGAAGTTTCTGTTTCCCAGAACGTCGCGATCGTAACAAACAAAATATATTGGAAAACTTCAATTTGTGTTAGTTTTATTATGTCTGGTGGAGGCAGTTTAATAAATCCCCAGTCATTAAGATAATGCGTTATTTCGAACCGCTCCTGAATTATTTAGCGTAAATGTGCGTGGAATTACAATGATTTGTGTCTCGTCCGACGCGAGTGATGCGAGCTAAGGTCGTATGTTTCCGAAATGACTTTGTTGCGCATATGGAGTATATTTTTAGGGAACGATGCCCGGTCCAAAATATAAACTACACAGAATTAGAATTAGGTTCATAAGCATACCCAGACTGGGGCGAAAACTATAAAAAACATATCATTTTGAATAATTATTTTGTCAGTTACCTGGAAGACGTCGTCTGATTGTTCACGATTGGCCTCCCACTCTGGAGAATCAATGAACTGGTAGGGCTGTATGTAGTGGAGATGTGTTTCGTCACAGCTCACTCGCATCCTGTTCGAAAACAAGTAAACGAACTTAGATTTCTCAAAACTTAATTCTACCACTTTTCTTGGACATAAAT
This sequence comes from Atethmia centrago, assembly GCA_905333075.3. Taxonomy (NCBI): domain Eukaryota; kingdom Metazoa; phylum Arthropoda; class Insecta; order Lepidoptera; family Noctuidae; genus Atethmia; species Atethmia centrago. The sequence goes on along the minus strand of HG995374.1, from coordinate 17,556,452 downwards.
CGTTTATGTGCTGGTAGATTAGATCCCATATTGCGGCACTAATATCTTAGATTATTATTAGATAATACAGCCTATTAGTTTCCCAAGAGCTTCCCACTGGGGTTATCAATGAATGCGGGATGTAATCACCGCGATAAATACGCCTAATTGACGTGACCTATAACGCCATTTAACCACACAATTAGGAAGCGTTTGGAATGTAATTAAACTTAATAATTATTATAATTATAAAGCACCGTACCGGTTATAAATTTGTATGAGTCTGGGTAATTGCCATTGCTGCTGCGGTGTGTAGTGATTTAATATTGTAAATTAACTATATTATGCAAGTGTAATTAAGGCAGCAGGTAAAAATACTATGCTCTTATAGGGCGTATGTGCAGTACTTGGGTAGACTGTGTACTTAATTTCATTATTGCGGGTATGAAATGGCTTACGGGGGAATTCGAACCATTAGCTTATGGAATGCCGTGCATAACCCCGGTAGCCCAACCCAAATACGAATCTACTATACATACATATTGTATAGGGAACTGGTGATTAGGCATATAAAATTGGTCAACAATGGAGTGTTTTCATTATTTCATCAAGTATTTCTTCGGTAGAGAAAAATTGTATTCAAATAAAAGATTCTGAATAACGTCGCACAAAGTCAGTCATTTAGTCATAGAATACAAAATGTTTCTTTTCTCTCAGAGTTCATGTCATTCAATACGAGTCCATACAACGCCAGCAATGGTACAAGGAAAACAAACAAGTACAAAGAAAATAATTCTACGGCAAAAACAAAAGGAACATGTGTAGGTATCTTATTTTACATCGTGAAGGTCCTCGCTTGTCTTTGAATTGTTTATTTTGCAGCCTGTACCCTCAATATTTTATCTTCATAGGATTTTTTGGGGACACTTATTCAGTATTCAATTTATTCTGTAACAGATGACGCACACGCAAACCTTCCTAAGATTTAATTACTAATAATTTATCTTTAGTCGAGTTAGTGTTAGAGTTGGAAACTAGTTAATGGTCTATACGATATTTTGTTTTATATGTTGGTTATGATCTGCCTTAAAAAGATCATAACGCTTTAAAAGCTAGATGAATTTGGTGTTTCCTGTTCACTTGGAAGAATTAAACACCGAAACAAAGACAAAGGTCAAGGTCTTTTTTAAAGTCCAGACACGTTCTTTATACTGGCCATCTGAGAATCTTACAGGTTCTTATTTGAGTTTGTATAGTTACATAAGAAATGTGAAAATAACATACTTTCCCTTTAATAGTATAGACAATCTCTCGTCGGCCGGCGTGACATCTTCGACCGCATACGCCTCGCCGGGCTCAAGCCGCACTATCCTAGCTTCGCGAGTCAGTTCTGTGAAGTGCTTCTTGTTCACTTTGAGGGGCTTGAACAGCTTCAAGTATAGATCTGTTAGCTCTAGAGATAGCGCTGGAGGAAGAAACCTGCGACAGAGAATGTAATGAAGTATTAACTTTACTAAACTCATGAAGTAGCTTAACTATAACATTTTGATTTTCGTTTAATTTGCAGATATAATGTATAGATAAGTACACGATCACCAGTTTGCGTGCTACTAAAACTGTGCACATCAAGATTGAGTAACGTTAACATGCTTTAATTTAAGTGGCAAAGTCCAGAATTCAGCCTTTGCTGAGTTCGTCCAGCCATAATTTAAGTGCAAGCATTACCTTACAACTTACATTACAGCATGTGCTTTTTCATAGTGCCTTGCTAAGGGGCTTATAGTTATCGATACCTACATGCAGATTTTGTATATAATTTTAGGGGAAATTGCCTTTAATCGATAGATTTCTTTGCCAGATAATTATGGATTTCAGTATCGATCAGCCGTTAATATGCCAGATAGTGTTTTCGAGAAACTTTGGCATGACTTATCTGCCTTAGAACAGTACGACGTACCTTATAATAAGAAACACAGTGTGTATAGAGTTGACGAGCACGAGTGCAAGGCTCCAGGCGAGCACGTCGGGTGCGCACACCTCGGCGCCGGCCCACAACCCCATGAGCACGGCGCCCGCCGCCGCGAGCGCACGCAGTACCAATATACTCTGCTTGAAGCTCTTTGGCGCTAGGAACGCGATCGCAAAACACAAGTTTGCTGCCTGTTTGCGGGATTAAGAGAAAAGTCAGCATTTTTTTGTTTAGAGAACTTAACCTACAGTAGAACGCAATGCACATAACGGTATGATAGGTCAAAAAAAATTGTGATAGGCCTACAGATATGCGTGGTAGATTATGTCGTACCTGAAAGAGATCTTGCTGTGCGTTGGTCCATTTAGCGCAAAACCAGTGGTGGTGTTCATCGGTGGAATTCGAGCTGAGCAGCTCGAAGTCGGTGTCGAAAGTGGCGTTAAGCCGAGTGGCGTTGTAGACGAGCGTGGCGTTGAGCCAGGGCGCGGTGGACGCCGGCGCGGGCGCGGCCGGCGCCATGTTGCGCTCGCGCCCCGCGCCCCCCCGCGCCGCGCCGCCACCGCCCTCCCCCCGCGGCGAGCGCTCTTCGGCCCCCGCGCGCCTCTCACCCGACGACACTATACGATTTAGTTGGGCTCTCGCTCTTAGTATTACCACCTCCATCACCACACCCTGCTACCCACTTCACGTTAGAGCACACCCTTTCTGGAGACAAAAAAGACTTAGAATAAAGAACACGTCTATAATCACCAGAGACAGACAAATGTATAGCAGTTCGCACTTGGTCTAAACTGTTCTCAACCATGTCATCATCATTAAATGTGGGCGTACCCTGAGTAGCCAGACATATACGAACTGCTTTGCTGACATGGCCAACATTTTTTATCACGAGAAGAACTTATCTTAAATAGTTTATACCGATGCGCGATAAAAAGAAGACCCAAACCCGAAGTGGAACCCAAAACCCCACCCTGTAAAACCGTGCTCAGATTTTTTTATCTACCAGATTTCGTAATTAGTAATATTAGCATACTACTAAAGAAAGAAAGAAAGAAAACCTCGAATGGTAAATGATGTTGTACAGTTGTACTATAGAATCCATCAAAGATTAAAGAATAAACTGAGATAGTATAAACTGTATTGTATGTACCTACATACAATACAGTTTATACTATCTCAGTTCAGTAGGTACCTACCTACAATACACCCAAAAGGCAGTAGTAAAAAAAATATGAAAAATCGGCAAAAATAGAGTCACGTACCTAACTAGCTGAGCATAGGTATATATGAGGCAATAAACAAACATTCCACAAATAAGAAAAAGCTCTCAATTACTTCCACCAATCTATTTAAAAGTCTAGAAACAACCTCTACGCTATTTTATTGAAGCTGCTAAGAACTAAACTTTCACTAGCTAAAAATATATAGTGTACAGATTTGGCCCAATGACCTCTTTCTTGAGAATAATTGAACACGAATTTAATTTAAACTTATTTTGTTACTGAACTACATTTATGTTTGCGTAGGCTTCGTCTACGAACTTTGGAGCTACGGCTATGGCGGGCGGCGTAGGCATCGGTAGACGGCTACGTCGCGTAGCTAGTTGCTACGCACTGCACGCTTCTCCCGATATTAGTTTTTGTTCATCTTTAAAGTTCTCCGACTAGGACGGGGTTTCGTTTAACCGTTGCGTTCGCAAGTTTGGTTTAATATTATATTACAAACAACAACAATGACAGCCACTTCTGTTTAGAATGGTGTTACGCGAAAATGTAAGGTTATGAATTGCAAAGTCAAAGTTAAATTATTTATTTCAAATAGGCACATAAAAGACACTTTTGAACGTTAAAATTTACAAAAAAATATAATTGATTCTAGTCGACCCTTCCAAAAGGTAGTTTCGCATGGAGAAGAATGGGCAAGAAACTCGCCTGTTACTCTATTAAAATGTTTTACTATATTTTGTATAGGTACATTAATTATATAATTATATGTGAAGACGATGCACCTAGAATAAAATTACTATACCATAATAGTGAAAATGAATTAAAAATGAAGCAATGACAGATAAATTAATCATGTGATAGATACATGGTGCGAACATATTTACAAACATTGCAGCATTGTAAAATTATACGTTTTCCTAATAAAAATAAAGTAATAGGTCAGTGTGTGAGTTAAGGTAATCACAGAATGTTAAATCAGTGACATAAAAATAATAAATGATACAGTTAAAATAGCAACCAGTTTGGTTTTAATAGACTCTAGATGACTATAGAGCTGCACCATGTTTTAAAATATTCTTATCTTGGATATAATCTTCTAATTTGTAATATGCTTGTTTACAAAGTGTAGTTTTAATATGAGTTATAAATTTTGTTTCATTTAATTGCAATATATCACAAGGTATTTTGTTGTAACAATTAACACAGTACCCCATAAAAGTTGTATGTACTTTAGATAATCTGAAAAAGGGTTAATCTATTTTATCTTTATTTCTACTATTAAAATTTCGATTTTTTCTTACATACATACATAAAACTTAGACTACCCTAGATGTCAAGCAAAGTGTTTTATTATTTAATTGCGGAATCGGTGATCATTTTATCTCTGACTACATAGGCTACCTTTCTCAATATTGTCATCTGTATTTATACCTATATCTGCTAAACATATTACACGAAATACAGCACACAAACTAAAATAACCGCTTATCACAACACAGATTCTTAGTTGGTTATGGTCATCATAAGTTAAAGCTAAGATATGTAAACGTGTATGTGTTCTGCATAGCGGAACAGGCACAAACAAAACAATAGAATTAGTTTATTTCGTGACGGAACAAAGGGTAGTATGCAGCGGTCGGTAGGCGTGTAATCTGCGACACATCCGCACACATTAAGTCATCGGGCGAGGCGGCAGCGGCAGCGGGTCGGTACGGGTCGACTGCGTGTCGGCAGCGGCGCGACTTCGGGGCAACGGCAGCCGAGCGGCGAGGAATCCGCCTTGCACTCGTGGGGTTTGTTATCGCCACATCAACACATTTGCATTAAATTGTATTACTTTCGAGTACGGCCCGACTGATACATTATAGGGATACACATCTTTTATTTTTAGGCTGGGAAATTATCAAATATTTTCTCCCGTTCTGGGCAGAGCGGGAGGGTGTGTCAGACTCTTACTGACTAAAACCCGCCCCCGTGTTCCTTCGGTTGCCTGTGTTGACAGGGGCCACGGTATCCCTTTCGGAGTTTCGGAGTTTCCCGCGACCCCGGCAGGCATCGGCCCTAGCGGACCCCTACACTTGTGCTGACATCACTTTGAGGCATAGGAATACGTCGGAGGAACAGCTCACCGTATGTTGTATTGTATATGCAATGTGTTAAACATTGCATATACGAGTACACTACAACATACGGTAAAACTTTATTTCCATGTATCATTTTCAGACCATCTACTATTGTAAATGTAGTGTTAGCTTCTAGACTAGGGGCCATGTTTTAAAACTTTCAAATAAGTACTTAACTATTTGCATTTTGGAAGACTTTCAAGACACCGTTTTTAAAATATTTCCCAGACGAATAACACCGACAACGAAGCTCGCGAATAATCCATACTTAGTATATGTAGGATCGTAAAGTCCGTAAACGTCCATTTGTAATGTGACATAAAATAATCTAATAAAATATTTAAAGATGCTACACAGTCTCATCTATTGTGTCCCCGTGGGACGGACGAGGAATACTAATCTGCTTCAATATTAGTTATTTCCATGGAGAATATACTTGCATTGCTTCGTATATAGGACACATTCGATTTAATGCAGCGACTATTTACATACTTGAGACGAAGTCACGAGTGTCCCATTAGTTTCGTATGTGAGAGAATAGTAATCACGAAATGCTTTTTGTGTGTCATTGATGGAACTATTCCCAATAAAGTAATTTATAATAGGCTTGGGTCAGCTTTCACCCTAACTAACAGGCGCAGTAAAATGACGGTGGCTGCTTCATCATCTCAAGCAAACATTTGAAAAACTACCAAGTAAATATACCAATGAAAACCTCATTCACTACAAACTAATGCTGACCTTGCTGGTTGTTACGATAGTGTAATTTAAAAGAAAACTTGTAATGATGAACCCAACAAATCAAATCCTTTAGTTGCAACAAACCGTTTATCTATTTTCATTTAATTCGTAGTTACTATAAAACAGTGGATTAGTTTAAAACTATACATTGACACGTTTAAAACGTAGCTTTTACCTGATAGCGACTAATAGAGAGCTATTTACATCTGAATCGGTTACCACTCCCACCGCCTTTTGGGTTGAAACGTAAAACATGTAACGCTCTTTTATTCTACGTATTTCACTATTTTCCATTTACCCTTTCTTACAGTTTCCAACAAATGGTTTCAAAGTGAGCGTAGAAATTATTAAGAATGGGGTAAAATGTAGCAGGAACAAAATATTTTGCCCCTCTTTATACCTCAAAATACCTATAGAGTATGTTTTCGGTAGAAAATATTGAATCGTTACTTTCAGTACAGCCTTTGAGTTACCTTTACATTAAAAACCAAAACTACCTACTCGTCGTGAAAGTAACTTTTTTTATGACTTTAGCAACAAAGGCTAATAATTCCTTTATTCTCAAAATTATAGGAATCCATAAAAACAATTCGTGATATAATAGTGGCGTGAAAATTTGCTTAATTGGTAAAAAAAAGTTAAAACACACATTTTAACTAAACCCTTTCTAGAAGATCACCAAACCAGAAAGTTTGAACCACATCATCGTTTTAAAATAATTAAATGATAACATAACACAACATCACGCCTTGTTTCCCCGAAGGGTTGGGCAGAGGTGTACCTGTAGTAAGACCCACATTTCGCCAGTTATGTTTTTTTTAAGTCCCATGTAATAGGGGGCGAGCCTATTGCCATGAACCGGGCACAAATCCAGACTCCGGGCTACTACTGAGAAATTCCAGATAGAAAAACCCAATAACACTTTGCCCGACCCGGGAATCGAACCCAGGACCTCATGCCCAGCAGTAGCGCTTGCGACCACTACACCAACTAGGTAGGTAATTAAATGATTGAACTTTTAATAAGTATAAAGTAACAATAGATCTATCTATATCGATACATATTATTATAACGTAGATTAAAGTAGTTTTTCGTGTCTGTCTGTGTGACCACGTTGTCCATCTAAACTACGCAACGGATTTTGATGAGATTTACACCATCATTGAGAATGTATTCCGGAAGGTTTAAGATTAGAAGGATGTATTTCTGTAAAGGAAAAATAAAAAAATAATTAAAATTAAATGCATTTATTGAAATCATCAATCACCAGCTCAAAGTACCATAGAGTTGAGGTTTACAGTATCGATGCATTACCTACAATCCTACATATTCCGGTATCTACACCGTCTTCATTAATCTAGTCACACGTACTAGGTCTGGCGGGTGTACATACCTAACTGGCTTGCCTGTAATCTCTGAAGGATTAGGCAGAGTTGTATAATTATACGAGTAAACCTGTGCTCCCTGTAAAGGTCGTCTGTTCCGGTAAACCGCACTGCAATATGAAACGAGGCGGGAAAGATAAATGTCATAGTGCTATGTGATCACTATGGTGATCGAATTTCTTTATAAAATAATATTCCTTTCAAGTAGACATTTTTTTATACGATCTTTTCACTCCTTCTTTAGATAATTATATCGACGGTTAAAAGGTAATATATATAAGGTATAAGGTATAAGCGACATTTTGGTCGAAAATGAGGCATGATTGCCATCCTACTTAAAAATAGAGATTAAGTGGGATGGCATTCATAACTCATTTTCGACCAAAATGTCGCTTATGCCTTATTACCTTTTAACCGTCGATATAATTCTTTACCAGAACCATTTAAATGAAAAACTATAGTTACTGAAACAAATTACACACATGGAGAATTATTAAAATGCGAGCCAAAATTGGTCTAGGAATTTAATTTCAAACCTGAAAAGCACCCTGAGATTTATATAACTATTTAATATTATAACGTTGTAATTATAACTTCTAGAACAATGATAATATAGTCGCCCCGATGAAAGCAAAATATTCTATCTTCGTCGACATTTACGGAAAGGGCATGTCCGTACGGTATGCCGTCGCTTTATTATCCGTATTTCTATTATAACCATGCTCAACACGAGAGTTAATTAAAAGCTCGCCAGCCTCAAAGAAGGTTATTGAAATAGTTGTGCCACTCACTTCGACCACAATACTGAAATTTTCCATTGACTAGAAGTTGTACTGGCCTGGCAGGGTGCGTAGCGTGTTCAGAGGAAAATTTACACCCCAATAATGTAACGTTTATGGCGGTATGTGAACACTGACTCACGAGGAAACAAAGTGGACGTGGCATGTGCACATAAAACTGAGAAAATTATTCTTTAGTAACTGTTTATTTGCTGGCTGTCAGACTGTGGGTAAGTTTGGGAGATTTACTCATAGTTGTGTGGAAGTTTGGAAGATTTACTCATAACAGAGTAAAGAGTTTTCTCAACAATAAGAGATTTCTATCGCGTGTAATAAGTGCTTTCTATTATTTCTTTAATTGTAGTCAAAATCAAATAAAATCAAGACAATATTTTTTCAGTGTGTCTGCCATAGAAGGGAATAACGTACGCAAATGAAGCTTTTTTTTTTGGTTGGGAAATTATCAAATATCTTCTCCCGCTCTAGGAGGAGCGGGAGGGTGTGTCAGACTCTTACTGACTAAAACCCACCCGTGTCCCTTCCGTTGCCTGTATTGCCAGGGGCCTCGGTAACCTTTTTTTACCTTCCCGCGACCCTGACAGGCATCGGCCCTAGTGGACCCCTACACTCGTGCTGACGACATCTCTTTGAGGCGCGCGTGGAACACAACGCGCCGTCGACCCGGGCCTGGTCCTAACCGGACGGTGAGCTACCCATTGCTCACCGTCCGCAAGCCCGCGCCTACGGTGGCCGGAAATCCGCCCGGTATTCCCGACGCCCAGGGCGTCTCCTGCGGCGGCTAGGGGCGAGAGGGCGCGAAATTTGCCTTTTTCTCAACCGTCCCGCACGCAAATGAAGCTTGACGATTCTTCTAACGTTTTGTGAAATTAACAATTTTAGGGGATTTATATGGAGTGACTTTGCTCTCGGTAAATGATAAGGTAAGTAGAGTACTGACTACTTGCGTTTGATACGATGCATAATGTGAAATACTGTCGTGTACCTACACGACAGTAACAGAAACAAAATATACCTAGGTATATTTTGTTTATTTGTATTCTCCTCACCAACTACCTATGTAAAGATTTCATAAGGCTATTAAAACCCTGTATTTTAGCGAAGTTACGAAAAAAGGATGTAGGGTTTTTTTTATAAAGCGGCCAAAGCAATGAGAAATAACGAATAGGTAACTTATTTGGCCTAACTGATCCATCAATGTCAAGTTCGTGATTCGAACTGGTATTAATTCAGAATCGATTTCTATAGAGTTACCCGTTTCAACATAAGGTATAAAAATTGTGAGAATGTAGAGCGAACAAGAAATATTTTGTTTTTCGTAGCTCAAAAGGAAAAACGGAACCCTTATAGGATCACTCGTCTGTCTGTCCGTCTGTCACAGCCGATTTGCTCCGAATCTACTTTACAGATTAAGGTGGAATTTGGTACACATATGTGTATCTATGACCCAAACACGGACGTGAACCGTAAATAAATGAATTTTAAATAAAGTTTTGCAAACTGTACCGTGTGATATATCAAATAAAAGGGCTTCTTTATATGCCTCAAATATATGTTTTTTTATCATTTCAAAGTAAATATTTTAAAAGTTATTTAAGAAAATAGACGAAAATTTACCATTCTCATCTCTCCGAAACAAATGAGCCTTTACCTGTAGATTACAGAAAAACTTATAAGAAGTCTATGGTCTTAGAATAAAAGGTAAATCACTCAATACTGTGCGTACAAACTTACATTTGCAGTTGGAATGTATGGGGGAACATGTTTTTCAACTACAATGTTAAGTTTGTTCTTGGGATAAGTTATCTTGGGATGAAAAACATGGCAGATAACATATTCATTGTACGCAACCCTCACCACGCGAGATCAACTCGCACTTGTCCGATTATTTGTGTTACTTACGCAAAGTTTTTAATTTGATATATTCCTAGTTCAGTTTTTTCCTACATTGTACTGACTTGCGTTTGATGATCTATCATGGGTAGGTAACGTGATATGGGCGAAATTGTGTCGACCCTTCCAAGCCACTAATCAAGAGTTTAAGTTGACATGAGATTACTTATCCCCGGTTTCTGAAGTTTCATCGGAGTTTATCTATTCGATAGTGGTTCGATATTTTGTTTCTGGACACTCCTCCTTAATGCTTTGTTATGTTTTGCATTTATTTTAAACTAGCTTCAGTCCGGGAGTTCGTCCGCGTAAAATTTCGCCCCCGACCCATCGTGTCGCATCCTCTCGCCCGCCCGCGCTATAAATGCGTTTTCGCTTAGCGTTCTTTCTCACTTTTTTTCTTTTTGTTCAGCTCCCAAGGGGCGTAGCGTGATGTTAAATAGCCTTTAACCTTTCTCAAGAATTGGGCTATAAAATGCAAAAATAATCTTTCAAATCCGACTGGCAGTTCCAGAGATCATCATGCATCATCTTTCGGTTTTACCCGTGTTTTGATTGACTAATTTGAACAAAAACGGTTATTGTGACTGTGTGAGGCCGACAACACCTAAAGCGCTGTCACTGTCGGCCTGCATAGAAAATAAAGAGAAGCGCGATGACACAACGCTGGTAATTTATTGCAAAATATGAAGCAATTATCGATTTACAAAAAAGCTATAGATTTTATAAAAAAAAAAAAACATTATTTTGATAATATTTTGCTTGTAGAATAATCTGACAAAAAATCAGAATGATTGTTGTGTATTAGTATGGTTTTAAATCGTTAAAAGAAATTTTTAGAGGTACCTTCGTGATTTTTTTTCTATCGTATCAAATTAGTTATATTATGTTTTCAATAGACTATCTAACTAGCATATATCCTTAAGAATATCATATATTTTTCTTACTGCAGTGGATCATATACTTTAAGGCATTATAAAACTTATAAAATTTGCGTTTAGGTCCTGTAGTCCCCTTAACTATAATAGTTAGACATATGCCCCGCGGGCTTTTTGTGGGTAATGAATACTATAAACAGGTAGTACATTCTTTTTATGTAGATATCATTAAGAGTTTTCTGCAGCGCACGCTAAATAGTGACTTTAATAGGCAAGTTTTTGATATCTTGGGTTACGTTATTGTAATTTTCGTAGGGATCTCTTTTTAAAACAAAATATAACCTATGTTACTTCCTGATAATTAAGCTATTTATTTTATTGGTGTTAGTTATTTATTTTACTATTTTATTGGCTTTTTATTACTTATTATTTTTATTACTATTTATTTTATTATTTTATTGGCTAGTTATTCTATTGGTGAAAAATGGTTAAAATCGGTCCAGTAGCTTCGAAGCTTATTCGGTATAAACAAACAAACAAAATTATTTCCTCCTTATAATATTAAGTATAGATATACCAATTATAGGCACTATTGAATTGTCAAGGTGTCGGTCAGTAAGAAAGATGAAGCCCGTTCCAAAGCGTAGTAGGTACCTATGGCCAAAAAACTTCACGGACACTCTTTTAAGTCAACATATGGTTACAAAATATTGGTTACATCATTCATTTATAAATTATACATGTAAGAACGATGCAAAACGTCAAAAACGTCCGTAATAAACATAAAAATAAGCCGTGGCAGCTAAGAGATGACCACAGTCCCTGCTGACGGTGCTCGTTCACGAACATGACGCATGGATTAGCACCATTCAGCTCAACCATTTTGAAGTGAGCTAAATGATCCAACACACGCCACCATCAGCGAGACATTAGAGTGAGCATGACATACTCCCAGCCGCCAGGGCACATTCAAGTCAATGAAAGACGTAGGTACCCAGTAAATGGTAGCTTTATAGTAGGTACATAGTACTCACTTATGTGCTATGCAATTATACAATACTAAGAGATAGAATTTATATAATCAAAAATAGTTTTTTAACTCTTCAGCAGCACCAACAGTATTTTTAAATGCAACAGTGTTTTTGAGCCCTTGTGGAGCAGGACCAGCGTTGAGGCAATCATTTATATCAGCGATCTAATCCCCTTACTTAAAATATGCTTGGCTGCATACGTAGTGTGCGTTTTATACAAGATTTAAATTACGTTTCATTCAGTTGAATTATATGGGGAGGTATTTTATTGTAAAATTGTAAACAGTACCCCATAAAAGATGAGTCTACTTTAGCCAGCCTGAAACTTGATTGAACTAATTGGTCCCTATTTCTAGTGATAAAATTGTGTCTTTCACCTCTTTTACAAAAAAAGATGTAGATTTTTCCTTACGTACATGATGTTTTTATAGATATATTGGCAAGATACCGTTATTATGTATATTTCTTTAAAAATTAAGGAAGTAAGTAATCGTCAGCAAATAACACCATTTGTGGTTGGGTTTTTAGCAAATGGGATAGATGAAGGCTGGCGAATAGATTTTCTAGGTGAGTTGAGGTCTTTTGTAGACTGTGGCGGCGCCCGGCCACCACTACTTCCATATTCGTAAGGTAATTTATACACAAAAAAGACAAATTATGCTTTAATTTACTTTATAATAATAAAAAATAGGTTATTTTTATTTAACGTGAGCTGTGAAGAGGTTTTCCTGATAGTAATTTGTCGAGATTTGGTTTTAAATCTGATGTTGATAGTACAATCAAATCCGACATATGTTTTGCAGTGAGAGATGTGCGATATTTGTCTTTTATGTATGTTGAAAATGTTTTTTCACACACAAGTGGAACTAAACCTGCTTAACTTTTGCGGCTGAAGCCTACTGAAGTGCTGGCAGGCAAATTCAAATGTCTTGCCTGGGTTTGGCCAGCCTTGGGATAGATAATTAATATAAACTAAAAAGAGGAAAGGACCCAATATCGAGCCTTGTGGTACACCCATTTTTACTTTTAAGCTAAGTGAATTGACATCATTTATTTGAACTTTCTGCTGTCTATCATTTAAATAAAGTTTTACTTAACTGAGCGCAAGTTTTCCAAGTCGATAATGCTCAAGTTTCAAGAGTAATGTTTCTAGGTCGACGCCTTGGAGTGGCCACAAAAGATTTCTATGGCGCTTTGGGCCTCTTCCCAAGCCATAAATATGTGTTTTAATACACACCGGCACCGATACCGACGCCGGCGTCAGTCGTACAACGTTCTTTAGTGAAACCATAAAATCAAAATTAAAATCAAAAGTCATTTATTCAAACTAGGCTGAGGATCAGCACTTTTCGAACGTCAAAATTACATAAGACAGTCCCCCAAAACTCCCACCCTTCACCACTTCCTAGTGCTTTAGCTGGGAAGAAGAAGTGGCCAACAAACTCCCCAGCAGCACAGCTGTCTGTTCAGTTAGAGAAAAAAATGGATTCTATACAATAATATGCAAAACAATTTACACCACGTGAAACACAAAACATTAAATTAATAGCCATATGTCAGCTAGCACACCACTACACCAACAAAAAAATAAGAAAAGAAAAAGACCGAAAACTATTCTCAAGCAGAGATAAAAACGTAAACAGAACTTAAAACCTAAATAAAAGCCTCCAAGTATAAAGGGTGTGCCCGCTTACATATATCTACAGCCGTAACAGTCACAAATGATGAACTAGGTGCATCAAAGTAAAATAAATAAACAGTTAATTACTAATAACAAAACAAAACAATGGTCAGCAAGACGAGCAGTCACCACAAGCAGCACCCGTTCACGAGCATAACGCAAAAATCAGCCAATTCCCCCCTCGCCATATTTGAGGGAAGGAGGCAACCCGACCTCCGACGCTACCGCAAGCAGTGACATCTAAGGGAGCATGACGAACTTGCTGCCGGTTGTAAGTATAATATAATCAGTTATCGAGGTCGCTAGCTAACCACATACTGCAATACTACTCAACAAAAACATTGCAATGAGAAGATTATGTCAATAATAAACGAAAATAAAATTTAAAATAAATTGACTTATACAGTCAAATAAAATAAACAATTATATGAACTCATATAACCTGTCACTAGGTAAGCTAATTCTGGAGAAAGTACATAAACATTGTCTTGAGTTAATCACAGCGACCAACAATTCTTATCGTTTAAGTAGTCGTTGATAGAATTTGGATTTTAATTTAGTTAAAAGGCAAATCTAGCAATGAAGAGGGTAGCTTGTTATAAAAATTAATACCAAGCCCAACAAACGAGTTATGAACCTTGTGAAGCCGGTGAAATGGAGTACGTAATTTGTCCTTATTTCTTGTGTTAATATTGTGAATATCACTGTTTTTAAAGTTTATGTGTATATTTTGCCTAATATATAAGATGTTGGCGAAGATGAATTGTGATGCTACCGTGAGAATACCAATATCTTTAAAAATACTGTTGACCGTGTAAGATTAAGCATTACCTTTGAAACACCTCGCTGAAAACCCGCAACACGGTGGTATTACCGTACCATATTTCATTAGATCCAGGAAGACTCCTTGATAAACACACAAATTTTGTAAAACAATCTTATTGGACGAATTGATGGCCCCTATAACACAGGATTTTCCTAGCATCGGGGTCATTATTCACAAAAATTGAGCACAAATGTATTATCATAATAACGTAACATGCATTGTATTTCTTCTTTTGCTAAATAAATTATTATTATTATTATTAATTCAATAATAAGGCTAAGTACGGCGCCATAGTCTCAATAATGGATTCCCCATAGATCTTCTGTTAATTTGATCTTGATTTGCTTGAATGCTTTTATTACTGTTATGGGGTTTATATATGCTTGAATTAAATTCAATCGGGAGGATGAAACGTATGCTCTTAATAAATCAATAGAACGCGAGGGCGAGGAATTAAGGCTTAAATTTACAACTTTGTCGAATTAATAACTATCGAGAGTTTATCGAGGACCTCAGAAACCAGGCATTAGTAGGTATCTGATCTCTCAACTGGCTTTCCGACACGTGGAAAAGAACGCGGTTCATGGATAACTGCGACCCGCCCCTGGTTCACAAGGTTTTAGCGACTTGATAAAACATTGAGATTTCTTTTTTTCTTTTCTTTACAATATATGACGCAACTAACTATTTACACTAGGTACTTAATTAAATGACTAATTAACTTAATATAAAAGGACACTTAGTACTCGTCCGCATCGCTGTCATCCGGAAACGTGTCCAGAAGACTGGCAGCATTGCCACGTTGAATGGCAATGCTAATTCTTTGGCCAAAAAACGAGCCAGCCCTTTGGTCACGTAAAGTGTCGACTAGTCGACGAGTCGGCTGATCGCGATTTTTTTATTATATGTATGTTAGTTTAATATTAATGTATCTATATATATCTATAACTATCTGTCAAAACTGTACATTGATGATTATTGAAAAAAGAAGGAATTGCTACCAGGAAACGAGTCTGATACCGAAACTATAGTTTTTAGAATTTTTTGTCCGTTTGTCTGTTTGCCTGATAGGTATGTTCCGGATTTGCGTAAAAACGGCTGAACTGATTCAGGATGTTTTCCTTGACCGTTTTGAGAGCCGTAGCAGTGGTGATGAAATAATTTACACAAAGTAAAACGCCTGTCTAGGTTCGAACCTACGACTTACAACTTGTAAGTCGCGGCCGTTACCAGTGGGCCACCACTGCTCTGTGTACACGTTGTAGTAAAAATCTCACTGGTAACGCGATCCGTGATACGGGGACCGAGTTGTAACATGTTTTATTAGCTTGTTCACCGTACATGTAGGTTAAGAATACGATACCAACCAAATAGGTATTTTTTTACGAACGAGTAACATGCGGTGTCGTAAAACTTAATGCAGTTAAATTACACAGTAGCGACACTTCGACACGAATATTAATGTACCAGTGATACTGGCATTATTTACCTACTATGTCTACATTTTCAGTAACAATAATTTTAATTTTCTGCTGACTTGAAATTATATCAATACTAGCTGCGCCCGCGGTTCCACCCGCATAGGTCTCGATCCCGTGGGAATATCGGGATAAACAGTATTCTATGTCCTAATCCAAATCATGATCGACCCATGTGCCAAATTTCATCCAAATCCGTTCAGCCGTTTTAGCGTGAAAGCGTAACAAACAAAAAAACTCACTTTCGCATTTAAAATATTATTTAGGATAGTTAGGATTACGATTTTTATTACAATTATTTTACGTTTTCTGCTTGCTTATAATATCTAAATCGGTTTAAGAAAAATAAGTTCCAATACAAAATTACGATCAACTGCTGGCAAGAGCGCCATAACGTGTCATTTCGAAAACCAATACACATATAATATGAAAATGGCATTGCAATGTACGAATAATATTTCTATAATACAGTAATGCTTTTCTCATTTTCATGAATCCCTCAGTAATTGTTCCCAATTACTCACTGTCCGACTCGTCGGTCTTGTGGTCACAAGTGCGGTGCTGGGTTATCGTGGCTAAGCGTGTGGTGCTGAGTTCAAAAAATTGATATTTGGCTTCTCTATTAGAAACATTTTGAGTAGCAAGCAAAACCCGTATTTTGGGTTTAATAACCGGTAACCGACACTAGGTTTCAACATAACTGGCAAAATGTAAGTGCACTACAAACTTCTGCATGCCTACCCCTTCGAGGAAGTTAGGCGTGATATTAGGCTACGTTTATGTTGTTCCTAAACTGTAGAATTTCCTTTTCTCATCTTGCTCTCAGTGCAGAACACCAAACTATATAAACAATTGGTTCATGTGTGAGAGAGTTATTCTCCAGTAATTTATATGCAATGTTTACAATTTCTACATATACCACATGTGATGGTGTGAGTGCAGCCTGGCACTGGAATCAGTCGTGGCGACGGCTTGTCGCGACCGTCTCGCCGCCTACATTCACAATATCTTCTTACACAGAATAACTGCCGACCTATACAGAAACAAGAAATGCAATTTTATTGCATTTCCGTAAATTAATAGCCTGTTAGATTCCCGCTGTGTAAATGATTTTTGGAGACGCGAGTTGGAATGTGGGTAGGTATATCGTATAACAAGTGTAACGTATAACTAGTAGGTAGAGTAATGCTATAGTTTCCATAAGCAGTACATTTTTGTTTTTCTAGGTATCCATTAATTAAACCTCTTGAGACAAAATACACACTAAGTAGAATCAAGCAGCGAACAAAATAGAATAACACGTAGTTGAAGTAGTTCTTGAGCTGTGAGCCCACTAACGACTTACAAACATACCTAGATTTTCTGTTTTTAATGTAAGACTAGGCCAAACATGATGAAATAACATTTGATAGATTGAAATCTATCAATCAACTTGACCGATAGCAGTTCACGATGAATAAAGGCATATCTATGCTTATGATCGGAAGAGAAAAGTCCTCATAGTTCCCGAAAAAGCAATTTTAGTATTACAGTCCGTTGACTGTAATACTAAAATTGCTTTTTTCTAATTATGAAGTTACGACCCTCCTACTTGTCGTTACAAGTAGGAGGGTCGTAACTTCATAATTAGAGATCGGATATTCGGATGCATATTCACCTAAAGTTGAGATGTTGGCTATTATGGAATGCACTTTTGTAACGATCGTAAAAATCCCGCGATTCCGTAATTTTGAGTTTTTTTCTGACTATCGAATCGGATGCATATCTACCTACCTAATATTGTAAGGTCATTGTGGTCATTGTGTCATTGGTCATTGTATTGTAAGGTACCTAATAAGGTAGGTAGGTAAATACCAAACTGGAATAGCAAACAACGTCAAAATAACGGAATACATATATTTTGAATAATTTTATCTAAATAGTTATGTAATCCTCTTGGATTGTGGATTGCATAAAAACAACACAAAGAAACCCCGATTCTTTAGTTCTTGGTTTTGTTTAATAAATATTTCTTTAGAGGTCGCAACCATACTATATACCCGGCTAGTTATGCATTCCCGGTGTTCCTGGTATATTTTTACAGAAAAAATATTTTAAGAAGCCGCTTCCATAATTTCATACCTAAAAATTTACTTTAGGTGAATATGTATCCGAATATCCGATCTCTATTCATAATATATCAGAGAACCTAATAAGTATTTTTTTAAATATCATATCTACCATATATCATTTTGTCCCCAATATATACTCTCAAATAATTACAAACAAACGACAAGTTATCTTTTATAAGTCTCTTTTGAAGAACTTTACATAGTGCTAACACACTTTAGTTGCAGATTGTATGGTTTTCTAGCCTTTTTGAAACATCCTACTTATCACTGTGTTATGTTTGGTGAACAATAAAGAATTGAGATTTTTTTTTTTTATCATTATCTGAGTTTTACTAAGTATTCTTTAAAATAAACCCACTCATTGTATTATTTTTTTTCGTTTCCAAACACCTCTAAAAAAGTTCAGCGTCATTGTTATACAGTGAAAGAAAATAAATAGCTATAATGTATTCAATCACCATTACATCGTGTGTACGAGCTGTCGTATTCAGAGGCTAGAGATTGATGACGGTGCCACGAAGTCGGCCGCCTCCAAGATATGCTATACTCCCGATATTGCGTGACGACTCACAAGTCACGATTCATCGCCCAACAAACATGCCTCAAGGAATTTATTGACTTAGAAGCTTCCATCGCATTTAGAAAGGTGAACAAACAGAAATGTTGAATGAAAATATCGACTATTCTAACAAACTTTACATCAAACACAACCAAAAATTAGCAGTGCTGAAGACATCGGTACGAAGTTGTTTATTTACATCTATTGAACATTCAATGATATCGATAAGTGTACAATAGTAGTTAGGTTGCCAAATTCGGGCAAATTACCTACGTGTGTGGCAATGTGTGTACAATTTATACTTTCAGACAGATTGAGACGCGATTGTTTTTCTCTCGTTTTGTTGTTGATGGAAGGCACATTAGAACAGTATGTTTAACAGTTTCAGTGAGACAATTTCTCATTTCAATGATTATTTTTCAAGCTTCAGCTACGCCAAAACATTGACTACAGGAAAAAAAAATAAAAATAAGCAAAGGATACAAGATAACGTACAGCATTTTGTAATATGATTTGCAGATAAAGTAGGATTTCAGAATAACCACAGCCAAAATTGCCATATGGCGCTACGAGTCGTAGCGCCTTGCGTAGCACTGTCTACGCATTTCGTAGCAAAGAAGTTACGTTAAATTTACGATGTACCTTTCATTCGAGTCTAGCCATCAACGTGCCTTATCGACCCCGAGATCGCAGCGTCTTTAGAGAGTGTGCAACGGCGTGAGATGCGAAGGGCCGCTCACCTGAGCAGCCTAGGACGCGTCCCGTCTCTCCGCCCACTTGTGGCGGTGATGAGTTCAGCAGCACGTCTGTCACGGAACGTCCGCATATCTGGCACTCTCATGCCGTACCATCATAAAGCACCACAATACGAGTGAGCGCGGCACGCGAGTCGCATAGTAGAGTTCGGGCGCGTGAGAAGGCGCACACGGCGCTCGGCGGCGATGGAGCGCGGCGCCGCGCGGCACGACACTGGCCGCTCTCGCCGCGAGACGGGCGCGGCGCCGCCGCACGCACGCGCCATGTTCCCCGCCGCCCCGCCGCCTCCCGACACCCGCTTCAACCCTTACTCCCATCTCGCTACTACCTACTTAGATATTATCAATAAAATTATTATACGACATCAACTCGTCCGATAGCCGCAGCCTGTCAATTGTATCGTTTATCGAGTGTGAAATTGAGTGATTTGTTACAAACTTTCAGAACTTGTACGAAAATTATTACAATTACTGTATGAGGTACACTTAATTTTCGCCAGTAGGTATTGTTGCACAATAATACAAAATGTTTCTAAAGAAAAACTTTCTAGATTTGTGTTGGTGACATTATTTCACCCCTTCAATCTGAAGCTACTTGTGTAACGGAGTATACTAGTAGTATTGACACGAGTGGTGAGCGCCGGCAACGGTCCAGACTTTTTCAGCAAGAAATGCTCTATAAATCATAGCGAAGTTAAACGTTAGGCGGTAACTGGAGAGATTATAAAAGTTCAAGGAGCGGAAATATACGAGAACCTACAAGCATTTTATTTAAGCTTTCCTCGTGGGAAATTCTTAGTCAATTTCTATCGATAGTACCTATCTAAGTATTCATAAAAAAATACTCTTGCAGTATGTGAATAAGTAAAATTGGTAGAGATCATTTAATTTTTAATAATAGATTACTTTATGATTTGATGTTTATCTATTATAATTAAATTAATAGATTTGTCAACCCTTGAGATTGAATGTATAACCACGCGACGATTAGCGGCTGGCAGGTCTCCAACTTGACAAGATGCGGGACCTTGCAGCGACGACGCAGTCTCGCAACTTACGAGTATACCCTCCGCACAATACCACATTACAATGATGACAAATTCACAATATATGATATTGCCAACCAGACATTTACATTGTTCGTACAAACAACTGCTTTCATTGAAGCACGTATTGTGGTTCAGGGTTAAACAATTTCCAACATTTTTTTAATACCTGCCATTGTCGTAAAGTTGTATTCGTACCTATTATCTGTTTTGGTGCTCGGTACAAGGCTATCGGTAAAAATAAAGTACTCCTAATAAAAATAAGTCTGCCTCCTGAAATAAAACCTGGCCAAAGTATAATGAACTAAATTGAAAAGTATCATTTGGTATATTGAGTTTCATATGTATGTTCTCTTAGGAAATTTTAGGCATATTTCCGTCGATTTACGACAGAGTAAAATGAAAAAAGAGAACTGTGTAAACAGGAAAATGCCTGCCCGCAATAGCATACTTTCGAGATAAAGTCAATGCATTCAGTAGGTAGTATGCGCAAGTATACGAGTATTTCATTAGCGTTTAATTTACGCTAGAAACTTTTTCATATTGGATCAGACGGTCAAGCATATCGATCTTACTTCAACCTTATTCAGAGGTCTTTTGTTAGCAACGCCATAGGCCATCAGATAACGCTTGAAATGGTGGGTAATCGCATGTAATGCTCAAGAATAGTGCGGCGTATAGCGGTGGTGGATAAGAAAGCATCGCCAGGCCAGGCCAGCCTTGACCACGCTGGCCTGCAGGTGATCAGATCGTATCTTACACTATCGCTTTGTTGAGCCACCTTTATGCTGTAAGGTCACCTGCTCATTTACTTAGATAATGAAAGATGGACGAGCCGCTACGACACCATTGTCGGTGTGTTCCCCAACTCTGATTAGATTACATTACACATTTACACGAAAACAAGCCCATAAATATTGATTATAAGTTGTTCGTTACGAAGTCGCGTGAATTTCCACTCAATTCATTCACGAAAACTTATCCTTTTTGTTATTGTTAAGTAAGTTTACCATAATTCAGGTGTTATGAAACAGTAGCAGAGTTAATAATTTGTTGTCTGAGATATTTAGAGCATAGCAATTTTAATTGCGGAAATGTCACTACGAAACTTTCAGGAACCAGTTGTAATAAATTAAGCGGAGGTTTCTATTCCCTTATGAAAAGGATTGAATAACCCATTAGCTAAAGTACGTTTACTTTAGAACGTTATATAGGTAATTATGGATCATAAGGAAACATTTTACCTTAGCTCGCCTTGTCATGTTAAAATGATAATGCAAAATAAAGACCTATTTTCGCTTAACTTCCAACCACTTTCATAAAGCTAAAATGTATTTACTTACAAAGTTTCCTTGCCTATCTTTTACCTAAGCTGTCTTAACTTATTTTAATTATGAAGCTAATAATGGGCATACGTAACATACTTAGCAGGGAAGCATGGCACAAAATGAAACAATCTCAATTACCTACTTTGCCAATGATGATGTTAATTATATTTTAAAAGGTTACTACTACGTGTCATATATACCTACATCGTTTTAAACATAACTTTAAATTTATTGCAAAACTTGTACGACATACAGATCTTTATGTTGTTTAAAATAAAACACTTTCGTTGCTAAGGCATTTGCGAAACATTAATGTTGTTGTATGTTTTGTAATTTCTATAACAAGCTAGTTAAAATATCCAGACAAGGTAAATTTCAAACAGCTTGAATTAACTGCAACTGACCTTTGAAAGTAAGTAATTGTGGCTGTTAAAATCAGCTTGAAAAGAAAAGCTAAAGAATAAAATAACGCTGGATATTAAATACAGAGGTAGGTACTTTCTCATACATTAGTCAAAAGTGGTGAAATTATAATTATGGAGATGAGTAATAGTTATAACGTTTTAATTTGAAACACTTCTCATTTAATTAAAGTTGTTTGTAACATGATACTTACAGTCACGCGATACCACTTACACTGTTCATCAAATTATTTTGGAAAATCGTTTAAATAATTAATTAGCATCTATTTTAGCTACACTACGTCTATTCAAAACTATATAGTCTCGAACTCACGAAACTCGAACTCGACGAACTCTTCGTTCGCGTTCAAGTATTAGCTAAAGAATGTCTTATGAGGAAAACAATTCAATTTAATTAAATATTAATTACTTAAAGGTGACTTAGTTTGAAACCAGTCCATGCTTAAGTGCCGTAAGACGGCTTCCTGAGATATTCACATCCATGAAAGCAACGGGTAGCAGGAGGCCCTTAGCAACACACCGAGCCGTTCGCACATTCATCAATCATGAAAAGGCCGCATAAGGACGGCCCCGGTTGGTATTTTATTTACTTCTGAAAATTTATTACTCATAATGAATAGCCACTTACCTGAATCTCTTATTTTGGTTGAAACCAAGCAAAATATCATAGGTGGTAAGCGTGGTAAGTATCGTAATTGGTAAACTTTGATCTAGGCCGTTAATGTACGAGGTAGGTACCTAAAGTTAAAATCGATCGTTTTGGAGGGTAAGCCCACGTTTGCACAGCTTTAACAAGTTTACTTTACCTACTTTTCATGAGAGTGAACGTCAAATATCGAAATACGATTGTGGTCTTTGGCAAACTTTCCGTCAAATTACGGTCGCGGCAAAGCAGTAGGTACCAAAGTCGACAGGATGATATAGCTAATATAATAATAAACATTTCAGCTCACACCCTCACGGAGGAGCTTAAAAGTTTCCCGTAGACATCGTATCTATTGCGAAGTTAGGTAATATTGGTTCAATTTCTTAGTATTCAAGATTAGGCATACAATATATCATACACCTACAACCTTAGATGCGCAAAAATAAAATATGATTTCATGCAAGAGTTAGTTTGTTGTTGTAACTACTCAACACAGTCTGTTAGCCATTCCATCAATCACGTCCTTCAGTCTGTAATTATGCCATAACTTAGCCGTGTAACCGTGCTCCCCGATTGTTTAGCAATTAATTTTAATCACTAGGTACGTAGGCATGGCATGGTTACTGTTTATGTAAGCTAAACAGTACGTTCAACAAAATATATGACACATTGCCCGTCAAGTGGCGCTCCGCGTGACCAACAACGTACCAATTGTGATTAAACGGGACGATTTAGTTATGTGTGCGCTGAACTGAAAATAAGCGAACCGATGTACACTTTGTATACAAAAAACAAAATTAGAAATACATAGGTTTGCACACACTATAAATGCTCCGAGATATTTCTCATCGATTAGTATTACTCTGTTGGTGGATATAGATCCTTCATCAGAAAATAATATTATCGATACTCAGAGTTACATCATCAACACGGGGAGTGTCTCTTTACGGTTCAGTGAAAGAAAATAATGGGCACGTGCCTGTATTATTTTATGCATCGCATCATTCTGTTACCACAGCATTAGTGAAATTAATTATGAATTAATTTAACAGCTCGGGCATGTTTACAACCTACGTACACGCGTGATATTAAGCATAGTAATTTAAATGAATGCATGCATTACTTTTTTTAATTGTAATTATACACACAACTATTTGTATTTGAAAACTAGCTAAAACAAACGCGAATAAAACTGAAGGTACCTTCTGTTGATTAAACGGCCGTTGGAGTCATAAATGTCAGAGACAAAGTGAAGTTAATTAGCGTTTGAAACGTGTATCGTTCACCCACGCTAGATGATGCCGCCAAAAAGCAACGCCAACGCGCTCCCAGCTCAGTTAGATGAGGTTCATTTGGCTACAAGACCAGCATCTGCGGCTGGGAGTGTTTGGCAGACCGGGACGGATATCTGCTGCTTTTGCTGGCATCATGGCGCAGGTTGAGAGCCAAACGACTCCAGCATACTTGTTTAATTCCACAGATGGAACAGGATTAGAAAGCCGTGTACATTTTTATCCGTTTCATAATAACTACCTCGCCGTAGCAATTTTTAAACTAAGAACTTATAAAACAACAAAGTTTTAAGTAGGTAGTATTGAGATATTTTTATATCGATCTGTTGCGTGAACTTATACTTCAAAGATAGTTTAAGACCCATTTAGCTCGTTGAGCAAACTTCCGTTGGACAACACAAGCACACTTTTCGAACTAGTTAGCCGGCTGTGGAGCGCAAAGCTTGCAATATTGATTCCGATATTCTACTTGTTTTATTCTGAAGCTACATTTCTATTTTGAACAGTCCAACCAATTTATTCTGCTTCAGTAATTCTCTGTACCATGGGCCGTCAAGCTTTTTCAAACTTTAATTTAAAATGCATAATGCATGTAGGTAGACTTTCCTGCATTTTTTTTTTTAAGGAAACGTGTTTGTATAATTGTAATAATTACTGCAACGTTTCACCCAAATTGTATCGGCTTATCATACATCCTTGGTCTTTCCTCACCGTATTTGAGCAAACTTTATCGCTTCAGAGCCCTAACACATCCTACTGAGCATGGGCCAGTAAACGGATTCGATAACGAATAGATTGTTACGTTGCCATTAAGGTTAATGTAAGTAGAACTTAGTTCTACATCCCAGAACTTACTCGTCATTAATTACACTACATGAAAACTCCTCATACGTAGGTAAACCTATTTTTTGCTGTAGGTAGTACACGAAACATTATACCTACGAATATCGCATGATTTAGTTATTGTTTGGACACCAAGTTTATGCTCTACTTCTTCCGCTTGGCGCTGAGAAGTTTATGTGAAAAGGAGTTCCAATTAGTGATTTGGCACAGTGCTGCACTGTTTGGTTCGAATCATACCTATAACTTACCCCGTCAGCGACCAAGACGTTGTTTTCGCCTGGGCTTTCAATAGCTCCACCAATCATCTATATTTTTTTGGAAAATCTGGTTGCACGACGCCTGCCAAATGCTAATTTTAAGCTTTAACTGGAACCAAACAATTATTTGATGAGTAATGCCACCCACAACTTTAAAAAGTACTTCCGCTAAGTAGGAATAATACTGTTAAACTTTTTGTTTTCATGATGTGTCCCGTAAACCATCATAAAAACTACTCTTAAAGTACTCAAATTATAATTAAAATGCACCAGCCTCCTAAAAAACTTTTTGCATCATTCATATCTGATCTACAACAATATCTGCTTCCTCTGACAAAAAATAATATTCCTGTTACTATTTCAATGTCAACGGTCGCCTTAATATCCGCCGTGTTGTGTGCATTGTCGCGATAACTGGATTGGTTCCGCTGATTGATTGACCGTCGTAGGGAGGTACGATCGCAAGGGACGCGGCGTCGGTGTCCACTTATAATGAAGCCTTTACTATACCGCCATTCTCAAACTACCTACCCTCCTGTCATTAGGAATGAAATTGCAAAATGCACCTTTTTACATAGCGTTCACGTGAATAAGTGCTGAAACTAATGCAAATGCAATTGCTTTGACAATGACACTGCAAGAATTTAAATCGTTTAGGATAGAGGTATTTTATTATTTCCCCTATGTTTTATTACACACAACGAAACGAAGACTGCTTCTGCGTTTGGGGTAAGAGGTTGTTTGTTTGTTGTTTGTTTGTTTATCTTTTTAACACGACTGGTTTCCTTAACTATTTGTGTTATCTTTGTGAGATGAATGCAAAGACCAAATAAGGAAAACAATGTTATTTTACTAAACAGAGTTTATTTTTGTCTTAGACATTTACGAATATATCACAATAAAACTTCAAAGAATACAAGGTACAGTATACTTAATACATTTTATGTTGAAAATATTTGTCAAACTGATGTTAAAGTATAATTGCTATTTAAACTTGCGTAAAAATCCCTATAAACATAAATATAAGCATTATATTAGGTATAATTCATAATAATGACTATCATCACTGTCATAAACTTAGCTTGATCATCATTCATCAACCTCTATCTCACATAACCCTTACGTAATTACGCGCTCGGTAGCAATGGAATTCTTACAAAATTACAGGGACCAACCTCACGGCACCCGTTATTTTCGGTTTTGTGGGTGTATTTCAAAACAGGAAATGTTCGATGATGGTTTTAAATAAAAACAATGCTCGCATGCGGTTTCGCTCCTCTCCCAACCGCAGATGTTGCAAGCACAAACCGCATCGAGCAAAATTGGTTTTGACCATAATTTTCATATTCAATGCGAGTAACCGCATGCGGGTGCAGAAGAAACCACTTCGCAACTTTTATTCCCTGTTACAGAGTTGCTGTTCTTTCTAAACATTAGTTCTAGTTCCACCGTGCTAATGCCTAAGTTCATCATCAGTCTCAACTGCCTCGCAGCTGTGGTACTTTGAAGACGTGTCAGGACAGCTGTCAGCGACGGATAAGTCGTCTGATGAAGCGGCTGGGGCCTCATGGGCTGCTAAAGGCATCAGTTCTTCGTCACCCCCGTTATATGTGGAGTTACAGTTGCGTCTCACAGCGGTGGGAAGAGGTTCGGTGTCGCGGGACCAACAATCTGGAACGGAAGGTTCCGTTAGTTTCTAGTATATTTTTGGGCATGAAATATTTAAATCACAGAAATAAAGGGTTTAAGTATTTTTATTTTTACACAGTAATGGCTCATTTTCATTAGTCGATAACGCGGTCGATATACAGCATGCGGAGACTTCCCGCAGGCGAGGTCATGACTAATGAAAGTCATAAGTCGATAACGCGGTCGGTACACCGTCGGAATCACAGAACATATATATGTTCTGTGGTCGGAATCCTCGTAGCTGGCGTAGCGACCAATGAAATTCGTCGGTCGGTAAGAAGGGTGCAGAGGCTCATTCCCAATGGAAATTACCAATAAAAATGAGCCTTCAAAGCAAGTGCCTACACGTGCGGTGCAGGTTCTCCGTATACCGCAATCATTCCCTGTCGACTAATGAAAACGGTTCCCCGAATGGCCTCTATGGCATGCTTTATAGAAATCTCCAATAGCCCACTTGCGGGCCCTATCGACTTATGAAAACGGTTCCCTGCATGAGGGCCCTACGTTACAGTTATCTCCCGCACCCCGCATACGAGCCGTATCGACCAATGAAAATGAGCTTTAATATCAAGTATCTGGCCGGAAATTCTGACCATTCAATTTTTAATATTTGTTGGCCAAAATAAAAACAACTACTTAATGATTTTAGTATTTTTTATTTAACTTGCCAACAAACAAACCGAGGCTAAGTCAAGCGTTACTTTATTTCAACTCTACTTTGTAGCGCTTGAAAGTTCTATGTGAGTACCGTTTAGCCGTGGCACAATTATAAGAAAAAGTAAATAATTTGAATCTTTCGTAGCAGCCACCAGTCTGTTGCCTTTTTCACTTAGTATGCATTAAACAAACATGAACGCTCATCAGGAGCACCAGGAGGGCACGTCGTGATAAGGCACCACACTAAAGTATCAAATTGATGCACAGTTGCAGCTTCAGGAGTCGACTGTCATATATAATTTATGCAACAGTAGAGACTTCGTAGCACCGTACCTCTAGCTTTTATGAGCTGGCTTTATGCAACGCCAAAAACGTTTGTTTCTACAAACTTATCCTGGCTTGAATACCTATATAACAAAACACACACGATTATTAGAAACTTAGGGGTCCTACTCACTGAGTCGTTTTTCAGGCGGTACGGGCTGAACCGTTGTCGGAGGTGGTAGTTTACTTGCACCACGAAGCTTCCTTGGACTTCTCGCGAGCGCATGCGAAATACTCGGTAGCCTTATATCCAGATGCGATCCCCTCTCAGTAACAATCTTGTTGTTCATCGCATACAACTTCGTAGTAATGTCTCGAGCAATCAGTGTGGTCACCACGCATGCAAGGTACGGCTCCTTTACGAACAAATACTCGAGGGAACTTCGCTGCCAGTACACGTAGCGGCACGATGACGCAGCTACTATCGACACCTAAATGAGAGGCTTGGTTTAAGAATAAAAGGATAATTATGACATAGTTGGTATTCGAAAGGAAAAAAATCAATACAAAACAATATACCTAAACTAAGTGGAAAAAATACGTATTATTGAAGCTAACTCAAAAACCTACCCAAACAAAGTCAATAAAATTTATAAGGGAGTGGTAACGCGCAAGCTTCTTCTACCAAATGCAAAAGAATTTTCAAAATCGGTCTACTTTTGGCGGAGAATCGGTGAACATACATTAAAAAAGTACAGACGATACATACAGACGAACATAAAACCCATTTTGAAGAATGAATTCCTTTTTGAAGTCGGTTAAAAATAAAACATAATCTTCATTCGTCATTTCTGCCTTGTTCATGATATTATGACAGGCAAAGTTACTATCAGAAGAACTGGAGCTCGGAGTTTTGACTTTGTACTATTTTGAAGGATAAATTGTTGCTACGACGTAGCTGACGTAAAGCCATTGCGCCTACACTCGGCTACGACGTTGTAGCAAATAACCGACTCGCTACGCGGTTAGACACTATTTTGTGGCTAACAAATCTGAACTAATTTTGTACATTCACAAGTTTATTGAGGCATTTATTGAAAATGCAATCACTTATAATACTGCATCTGTTATTTGATACTTTTTAAACGGAGTTCCGTGTAGTGATTTTTAACGACCTGCTGACCCATATTTCAATTTTTTTTTTACTACAAAAAAGATATACTTAAAGCACATAATTGAACAGATATCATGAAAGCAGCACGTCATTTCACTATACAATTACGTAAAATAGTGCCGGCCGTTATCGCGGTCGTGTAAAGAAAGCTATTAGTGAACTTGATGAGTGCCCGCCACACGAGGGCGTAGGTATTTTAATAAAAATTGCCGACCAAATACGTGCTATATTATTATTATGGGAATATGATGGCTGATAGAATTAAACGAGGAACTCGCATGGCATATCCATATTGGTAGGTTAATTTAATAACATTCTCATCAACAACTAGAACAATGTGGAATATGCCCAAAGAGCCTTTTATTGAATAAGTACGATATCCAATCATCTTGGTATTGTCTAAATATACAAAAATAAATCATGTAAAGACGTCGAAAGCCTTTGAGACACGTTAATAGTCGACATATGTCCGAAAGCCCCTAAGATGACACACATTCCTGATCACATATTCTGATCGATATTTTATTAGATGGCTGCTAATAAAATGTCGATCAGAATATGTGATCATAGTGATACAACAATTTTCAAGAGAGATTTATTGATAAAATTTACATTTAAGTCTATAAATAGAAGTGCTACATTAAAAGTGAATGTCTACAGCTCAGTGTGATTGATAGCCAAAGAAGCAATTTAGGTAAGTTCCGCACGTCTTTACGAGACTGTTTAGACTTCATCGATATTTAACCTAGTTTCTTGCATTTATAGCCACTTCGGCTGTTATACAGCCACATCAGGCAACAATTAGGTCAACGGAATAGGGTAGGTAATGCCAAAGAGCGATCAACGAGTGTGTATACCAAACGCGAAAATAATATCAGCTGGCGTTGATCGTAATTATACGAAAGATAAAGTTCGGAACTAAGTTGTTGTATTAGACGGTCTGTTGCAGTACCTATATACAGCACATAAGTACCTAATAATCTACCGAGTTCAGCACAGGAGTTTGATATAAGTTATTTGCGTATGAATACATACAAAATACGTTTATCCTATCCATGTTAGAATATCCTTTTTACCCGACTGCCACAGAAGGAGGGTAATGTTTTTAATTATTTTCTTAATACTGTACACCCTAAAGGTATGTTGTAGAGAATTTTGACCAACTTGATTTGTTAACCATCTGCTGCAACAATAAACAATATTATTTAAAACATATTTTCATAGAACCGAGGGACGATGAGATGATTCCATAAAAAAAAGTTTTCATGTTGACCTAGTAATAGGTGCATAAACCCCTCATATCTGCGCAGCTGTAATACCAAGAAGGAACCTTTTTACTTAATGGTGCCGTGGGGGTTGAGTTACTAACCGATCCCATAACTTCTTTGTCATACCTATGACTCAGCTTCGCGGCCCCTGGCGCAAATGTATCACTTAGCGATACGTGACACATTGTATGATGTAAGTACGTAAAGTAAAGGCGTGATAAAACTTCTTCTTATCTTTTCGTACCCCGTATTTCGTAGTAAAATCGTCGGTGTAGTGTGTGATAAGAATTTCGGAAAATCACTACGCTACAAACCGTCTATTGACGCTCGCTAGGTACGCGGTACGCCTAGGCTGAATATATGTATCTGACTCACGGATATTTATGATCTGGCTGATATTAATTATTGAAAAGTTTTTTTTCCGTTAGCCTGACAATTTGTTATCATTTTGCCATCAATCAGTTACTTTTAATATTGCAATTACTATGTAGTTAAGCGCAATAAGTCATGTCAAGTGTGGAATATGTATGCTGTATATCATGATTTCCTTAGTTTTCAGTGTTCTTCATTCAAACGTATACACCAATATCGCTACTAGGCCACCTTTAATCTAATTCATAAAGGCGTTACCACAGCTGACACTGAGAGGAGTAATTGCAGGCGTGCATCGGTAGGCCAGCGAGGCGTTTCGTGCTCGGAGACGCGCGGGATATTTATGCGATTTAGTTTACAGTTGTTTATGACCTGTCCCGTAAAGTTTGAAGTGCCTACTCTCTGTGATAACGACTGTTGGCTTGCTTTTACCTGATACCTAAAGATTATGCTAAAAAAAACTCATATCACAATCAATCGAAACAAAACCAGAGTAGGCATTATTTCTCTAATGGATCTTTTAAGATAAGGTTTTGATTTAAATTTTGATCTAGTTCAGTTTCAATTATTAGGGCATTGGTTTGCGATTGGTTACGGGCTACATCGTAACAAAAAGTGTGAGTCAAAGATGATTTAATGTGTAGGCAGTTTCAGAAAAATCTTAAAGGAAGCTAAAGTTTTGCAACTACTACTTATAAATTTTGTTAGGTACTTAACAAAACTCTTACACGTAACTTAACAAAATTCTTACAAAAGTTGTAAAACTTAACAAAATTTATGAGTTAACCAATGCAAAGTCTAGCTCCTGCTGCACCGGTGTAGATAACAGACAAAGTATTTTTTTTTAAGAATTAAATGTAAGTACGAAATTCCTTCTAATTGTATTTATTCATGTATAATTTAGTTGGCAGAACAAACAAACACGACGAATTTAAACAATTATCTACACGCTATAGGCGACAGGTGTGAGGTATTACTTATACAAAAAAAAACTAACTAACAGGTGATCAAAACATTCATCCACATAACACTGTCTCCGTTTCCTATCCTTAAGGTAGCTATAGGCCAAGAAGAATCAACTCAAAATAAAAATCGTGATCGAAAGGCAACTTGATATTCACCCAACCTTTACTTACGAGTAACTAAAACCCTTTGTAACATTTATATAAATAGGTTATTTGGTTCGGAGCATTCACTACAGAGTACAGTGTCAGGAACTCAACTCCCCTCGAATAATGAACTCATCAGTCGGCCACCCAACCGTGTTAGGTAGCCCCATTGCCTTACTTAACTAGGTGACGCTTTACACCTAAGCATTACGGCGTGAAATAAGACGCCTTTAGATAACATCAAACGTGATGTGAATATTTGGGGACGTAGCGATAAATGAGCCCAGTAGAGTGAATGTGTTTTGCGAGATATTGAACGTTTGGCGATGATTGCAAAAGATTTTAATTCAAAATCATGACATCAAAGCAGTAGAAAAGTAGTTGTTGATGTTTTAACAATCCAATAAGCCAAGAGAGTAAGTGAATGATCGAATCCTTTTTTTTTTTGTTCCTATTGAGAACAGTGTTTTGGTAACTCACCTTAAATTTTTCATCAATCGTGGCTCGACTCGACTCGAACTCGGGAGAGTCCAAGAACTCACAAGGAAGAATTGGATGCAGGAACTGATGACCGCTCATAACGTTGACCTAGACATAATTAAAACTACATTAATTGTTTTAGCCGGCTAAATCAACACATCGGCATTTAGCCGTAACATGTGAATACAATTTTCACGAATAGGTGAATATTTATGATTTATCGAGTTCTGTTGAAAAAAAACTTCTATTCTTGGCTGATACTATACAAAGTTTAGGCTTTTCTTTGTCTAAGTAACCTTTTTGTGATACTAGTCCTTCGATCAATCGAAGTAAAGTAAAGTAAAGGAAGTAGTCTGATTAACTATGAATGCTATTCAATAAAAAATCCTGAGTTCCATAGAAGAGAAGTTCATAAGACTTCCTGTGTAATTACTACAAGTATGTTGGCTTAATTAAAGAAACTTCTGGTCGGATTTAACAACGGCTTTCAAAACCAGCAGCACATTTGTGAAGAAGAGAAGATTTGGGAGTATTAAGTTTGGGAGTACTAAGCGGGGTGCGAAGTTGCTTACAGACCGCTAGTAACTTCCACAGTAAAGTAGTCGGCAACGAAATGAAGTATCATTCGTCTTCTTGCCCCTAGTCTTAGTACTATGGTCTTAAGACGCTGACAACACCTAAACCGCGGTCACTGTCAGATTGCATAGAAAAGAAAGAGAAGCGCGATGACACAACGCTTGTTATTTATTGCAAAATATGAAGCAATTATCTATTTATTCAAAATTGAGTTGAGTAATCGAAAATAAAAAACAACCAAGTTCTGCATTTAAATAAGACGTTCTTGTTATTCATTAAATACGTAACGTATGTTGATATTTAATGCAGATATTTTGGATTAGAACTCAAGGTAAGAGGTTAGTTTAACGTTAGTTTGTATCGAGATTTTTTTATCAAAACGTGTTTTGGTAAGAACCAAGTTCTGGGAAATATGTTCAAAATTAACATATATTTTTTCCGCTACCACAAACTATACAGATTTGGCCATTTTTTTTCTTAAGAGAAGCCTATTTTGGTCAATTGGGTCTTGTCAGCGCCTTAAGAATGTTTGTAAAAGTTGTAGATCAAAATACCGTCCTAAAAACGTTTTGTAGCAGAGTGTATTATGCAGTTGAGTTAGTTTAGTCCAAGTCTGTTATCTCTAAAGTAAAAAATACTCTAACGTATCTCAAATCTACTAGGTACATTTCATACAATACTTCCAACACGGTACACGAACTAAGTACGGCAAGCATTTTCCGTTCAATTTACTTTACCACAGCAACTCGATAAACTGATGGCTTGGTAAGAGTGGGAATCGATGTACTCTAATATTATCTGAGGGTATCGTATATAAAGGTACGTGCGCGTCGTCAGGTGAGGTGCGATACGTAATTATTGTAAACATTGGCACGTGCTGCCTGAAAAATTGTTTAAAAACTATGGGTAGCTGTGAGAACATAAACGTTATATCTGCAACTTTTGTGAACCGAAAGATTTTATTATTTAAGCACCGATAATTTAAGGTCCTTATTAGCGCAATTGAAAAAGGAAAGGGATTGGGACAAATTGGGCTAAAAATAATTAAATAGGTACCGGAGAACTTGGATATAATTAGGTCGAAAACAAAGTGATTACGTGACGACGACAATCCAACATTATTTCCCCGGGCAAACTAAGATGGAACACATTTATTTTTAGATTAAGTGCTTCTAAATTAGTAAAGAAAGCTTTTAGATAATATTCTCGAGATAAATGACCTGCTACTTTACGTACGCTTGTTATGTTATGAGCGATACTAAAAAAAAAGCACTGATATAAGACCTAGTTTATCTGAGGGTTTTCCAAATTACTAGTTCTCAATTACTAAAACCTGTAAGTAAATTATTTTCTAGTGGAACATGCTATATTCAACACTCTCTCTTGATTGTGATTTCCTCAATATTTTCCGAGCTATGTAGTGTTTTCCAAGATTCTCGGAGATAATTTTAATAAAAAGTACAGGGTATGCATTTTTGGCGGAAATATTACGAAACAATCCCAGGCCATCATCTACATGATAGATGATGGCCTGGGATTGTTAAGGGATTGTACCCGTGGTACCAAAAGGCGCGTCCGTAATTAACTAAAGGAAAAGTTGGAAAGTTAGTGAAATATTCTCTTTCGTAATATTACGTAGCTCTTTTGAATTGAGGTATCAAGCCTAGGTACCAACAGGGTAGGTATAGCCATAGAATTAATTATTATTAAGTACAAGAGGGTATGAATAAATATATATAGATATACTCGTATATATACAGGGTGTAGGAAGACCCAGCACATAAACGTTATCTACGCATTCTGTATATCAAACTAGATAACATTGAGAAAAAAATATTGCTGGGAAACGACTTATTTTTAGTGGAAAAAATCGCTGTTTATGGCAGCGCGCAATGTAACGCACGCAAAACAAGAGTTTTTGGGTGCATGCAACGGTACGAGAGTTGTGGTATTTGTGGTTAAGTTATAACATAAAAAACCCGGCCAAGTGCGCGTCGAACCACAATTAAGGGTTTTGTTATTGGGATGAATTTGTCCCAAAAACAAACTTAACGTCATAGTTGAAAAACATCTTCTCCCATACATCGATCGTATCACAGTTAATTCTCCAGCTGCAAAAGTAAGTTATTAGTTAGGTCGACTATTACTCGTCAACTAACCAGAGTCAAGTATCACACTTGACTCTAACAAAAATTAGTACTTTATAGCTTAATAAAAAACAAAGCAAACGGATCTCTGAATAGAAAAATGATTTTCACAGACCCGCAATATTTTTGAGCGGCCTATCCAATGATACCCCACAACATGGGGTTTTTTTTTTTGGGTGGGAAATTATCAAATAACTTCTCCCGCTCTGGGCGGAGCGGGAGGGTGCGTCAGACTCTTACTGACTAAAACCCACCCGTATTCCATCCG
Organism: Atethmia centrago; assembly: GCA_905333075.3. Taxonomy (NCBI): domain Eukaryota; kingdom Metazoa; phylum Arthropoda; class Insecta; order Lepidoptera; family Noctuidae; genus Atethmia; species Atethmia centrago. The sequence continues at coordinate 17,521,185 of HG995374.1, read as the reverse complement.
TTGCCTGTGTTGCCAGGGACCTCGATAACCCTTTTGAACATCCACGCGTCCCACTAGTGGACCCCTACACTTGTGCTGACATCTCTTTGAGGCGCGCGAGGAACACAACTCGCCGTCGACCCGGGCCTGGTCCTTATCGGACGGCGAGCTACCCATTGCTCACCGTCCGCAAGCCCGCACCTATGGTGGCCGGAAATTCACCCGGGACTCCCGACGCCTAGGGCGTCTCCTGCGGCGGCTAGAGGCGAGAGGGCATGAAATTTGCCTTTCCCCCAACCGTCCCGCCTCCTCCTTCGCGAGCATTACTGCTTCGCAGAAGGAGATGTCGGCTGCCCATGCCCTCTCGCTCCCTACCATGGCCTGAACCAGGGCCGGACGCGGGAGATCTCTGCCGCCGATCGCCTCCACAAGGACACGGCAGTGTTCTGCCCAAGCCGGGCAGACCTCCACAGTATGCTCCACCGAGCCCTCCGGGCGATTCACACAGTGGTGACAACACCCGGGCGTTTCCTCCCGCCTTATCCGACACAGGAACCTCCCGAAGCTGCCATGTCCGGTGAGGACCTACGTCAGGCGGAAGGTGAGGACGCCGTGGCGCCTCTCTAGCCACGCTTCAAAGAGGGGACTTATCGCCGCAATTGTGGCGTGCCCAATCGCACTCTGCATGTCGCCATGAGATCCCGCCTGAGCTCTGTCCGCTGTGCCGCGATTTCACGCGGCAGCGGAGTTACGCCCCAGCGTATCGCCTCCTCGCGCCACTCTCATACGTGTACGAGGACTTTTGCCTCCAGATCCCATGGCGGCAATCCGGCAAGGAGCCTCGCCGCCTCACCGGAGATCGTGCGGTATCCCCGGACCAGCCGGATGGCCGTGACCCTTTGGGCTGCGGTCAACCGGCGGGCTTGCCGCACCCACACAGGAACCCCGTAAAGGGCCATGGACCGCACGACCCCCGCGTAGAGCCTCCGGCAGGAGGCGTTTGGACCCCCTGGATTGGCCTGGAGCCGCTTCAACGTAGCCCCGGCCCGCTCCAGTTTGGGAGCCAAACGTAGGAAATGCTCCACGAAGTTCGAGGACGAGTCCCAGGTACTTCATCGTCGACTCGACGCCGATGTGAACCCCTCCTACCGTTATTTACAAAATGGGTTAGACGAGAAAAAAAAATATTATCGCCACTACATGCAAGGGTTCCTACAATTTTTTTTTTTCATTATTTTATGTTACCACTTTGTCGGCGTGAATATGGCAAATTTCAGCTTTGTAGTACTAAGTATCTGAGCTAAACTGGGGACAGACAGACGGACATGGCGAAACTATAAGGGTTCCGTGTTTACTACGGAACCCTAAAAACTTGGTTTCGTGAAAAAAAAAAAGTAAAAATGGTTGACATAAATTAAGAATGGTTGATTAAAAAAAGTAAACTTTGACCTTTAATATCTCCGTAACAAATTATAGTTAAATCAATACGGGGAGTAGGTTAGAGCATGGAAATGTATTACCGAAAACCCGAGATACTGGTAATTTTTTACAGTTTTTTTTACACCAGACTTTAAATTGACATTTGTAAAACCGGTATTTTGACCTGTGAATAAATTGTAATCGACTTATTTTATTACTTAAAACAAGCAATCATTTTCCACAATAGTTTACTTCAGACTTCTGTGGCTTTATAGATTACTTTTCGCTTTTAATTATTTAGTTAATATTCTATTTCATTAAGAAAAGGACGGAAGCTAAATTTTAGTTTAGTCCTGTCAAATTAATCAGCGCCTGTCACTACTCTATACAAGTTTAGACGTGATTAAAAACTTGCCTACTAAAATTACGTTAATTTACGTCAAGCGCTGATTAATTTGACAGGACTAAACTAAAATGTATCATCTGTCCTTTTCTTAATGAAATAGAAAGAAAAAGATGCACTGAACTTAAATTTACTTTAGTTTGTGAACGAGGGAATCGGCGCCAGTGTTTTTCATCAACGTGTAAACACAAGTGACAGATTATTATCACGCCACCTGCGATACGCCACGCCAAAATAGCTTTGCATGACATATAATGTGACTTTATCGATAAAGTCACATTATATGTCATGCAAAGCTATGCCTACCTAAAGTAAGTCCTTATTGCCCTCGGGTCTACCCGGGTTATAAGTAATATTGTACTGAATTTCATTATAACCCGCCCGGTCAATAATGTGGCTTGAATTCGGAACTTCAAGGAAAACTATTAAAATATAGTAAATCGAATTGCTTTTTATTACCTTGCAGGTGTGAACAGTATTAGGGTATTCTCCTCGATTATGTCTTTGTCTTGGGCGAGCTTTAATCCAATATAGCGCCCGTGTCATAAGACTAGATAGATAGAAGATAATAGATTATTCACTAAGTGGATAAGGCAGTGGCTTCATCCCTTAGTGAATTTTCTTCTATTAACTGTTAAAACAAAATATTTGGTCCTAGGAGTCCACTACGGAGAGTGAGCGGTTATAGTCACCTATCCTATTTCAATTGTTACCTTTCCAGCGAGCAGTAATCCAAGCCGGTCGGTCTTAGTAAGGTTCTGCATGGCGTACGCTTCACCCGCGTGCAAAGACATCACGTGTGCGAAGTCCGGGGACACCATACGCTTGAACTGCAGTCTTGACACCTACACCATCGTTGAGATATAAATAATAATAGGAATAAACCTACCTCTAGAAACCTAGAACTAAGTACCAAAATTACATTAATCGTGGTTCAAAGGAGCGTCTATGGAATATGACAAATTTCAGTAGAATGCTAATAGTATTCTCCTGGAATTTGTATAAGTGTACATCTCTATTCGGGTAGTAGGCATAACGTAAAAAAATTACATCTAGGTACGCATGAGGTATAGGTACCTATTTAATTATTTATGCATTACCTTGAACGGTTCAAACAGCGTATGATAAACTTCTTCGAGCTCAGGGTCAAATTTGACGGGTCTCATCTCATACACCAAGTAGACCACTTGTGCGAGATTCAGGAACACAAAGCCGAAGTTCCAGGAGAAGGCATCAGGTGAACATATCACGTGCCATGCCCATATTGAATACAGCATGAAGGCTAGGACCAAAAAGTATTAAGTAACCCTTATATAATATTATATCGTTTTTGAGAAAAATAATATCGCCAGAGTCCGTGAGACTCCGGGTAGGTAATTAAGTTTTTTTTTTTCAACGAATGATTTTAAATGTTTTCGTGTAAAATGGCATCGAATAACGAAATTATTGGACGCTGGTTGGAGGAAGAAATACGTGTGTGTTGAGAAGTGAAGAAGATTTACCGAATGGGGACTGTAGCGTTGTGGAAATCGACCTATAAGACGATTTCGTCTCCTATGTCAATTTTCACATCGATGAGAACTCGAAAAGTCGCTTCCTGACGTGACTCCCGACGCGACTCGTCGGAAGTAGTAATGAAGCAGCAAAGTTGGAAAACCGTACTGCTCCGTTCTATTTAATTCCAAAAAGAAACGCAAGACTCAATACTTGTGTTTCCAATGCAAAAAAACCTATTTGCATAACATTTTTTTTTTTCAAATTTATATTTAATTATTTCCATGATTATGATCAGCGTAAGGATTAATTATTAGATAGTTAAATTTTTAGAAATGAATAAAGAGAAGTTCCTATTTTGTGTTTTTGAATAAGGCTCTAGTTCAAAAAATATGCTGGTTTTTCTAACTTTTGGCGAGTTTATGAAGAGATATAATTTAATTTCATGAATAGTGTTGATTTTTCATTGTTTTTGTCATTTTTATACAAATAATAAACTACTAAAATACCATCTTTTATTTCAATTTATCTCCCTCAGTCATAACTTTTTATTCAAGAGAGAGAGAGAGAGAGAGAGAGATGTATGTCGTCGGATTCTCAGTCTCCAGTTACCTGGCTTAAATAGGGGTTAGGTAGTTAAGGGTTAATAAGTAGGTAAAGTTGGATATCCAGTAGCAGTAGAGGGCCGTAGAGGGTCTATTGGAGTCTAAAAAGTTCTAAAGTTCTCAAATGTTTTCGAAGTAGTGCTTTTCGGTTCTTTGCTTTTTATGCTAGAACTGTAGTGACAGGAAAACATACGTGTTATCAACAAACATTTCTAATACCTATGCAGTAGTGGGCCTACAGTTGCAGTAGTTACTGCCGAAGCTCTTAGAGGCCCCAAAACTTGAGTTACCTACTTAAACATAACCTTTTTAATTAATCGTAGGTACCTAATGTTTTCTATGTAGATCCATAAAATAATGAGAAAAAGACTTGCCAAATATTAAAATAGTGTGCATCCACAATTGACCTTTCTTGGTACTTGGAGCGCAGTACGAAGCCACGAAGAGCATGTTGGATAGCTAAAAATACATCCAATTGAATATTTATAGTTTAAGGCAATGCATTAAAGAAAACTACGTCTTTTGCATTGCCTCACCTGAAAGAGAGGATGCTGAATAGTTCTCCAAAGTGGACACCACGGCCAATACCAGGGTCCTGTTTATTTATTAAGACCATGTTCATAATTTTATTTATTGAACAAAAGTTAAGTTTCTAGAATCTATTTTACATACCTGAAGGCATTGTGTAATTTACCGAACCAAAATCCTGAAAAGTACCATTTTCACCAGGCCACGAAAAATTATATTCACCGATTTCTAGAAAATCACTCTTCTTAGCAAACATACCGTGCGGCATTTTATTAATTTAAGCTAAGCAAATCACAAAAAGATTTATATTTTTATTTTTCAACAGATTGTCATCGTATTGTCCACGCGTTCGCGCCAAATCAATAACATCCGTTTTGTTCACAAACCTAGCGCCATCTACACTATTAACCGTAAGTAAAACGTCACAAATAATAGTGTATCCTTGCCATGTTAAAATATCGATATCGATAGTTATTCTGATTATATCTATTTATTTATTTCTGATATATATATATTTATTGTTATTCTGAGTTGTTCGCAACTTCTACATAATATGTTTTTTTTATTCTTTCACTGACAGACAACGAACAGCCAGGAAAAAGGATTTATTGAATTAAAATCTCATTCATCGGTTTACGATGAATGAGATTTTAATTCAATAAATCCTTTTTTTAAAACTAGCTTTTAAAGGGTGTGGAAGGGTGTTTGAGTTGTAAGGGAAAGTACAAAATTCACGTGGATGAGCTCGCGGGTGAAGAGATATGTTTATCGTCACGCCATCAACGGGGACAAAAACTGCCACTTCCTCACTTCAGATGTCGCTAGTATCACGTGTCCAATTTTTTTTTTTTGTAATAAAGCGACTTCTGTTAATCATAATTAATTATTATACCACGTTGCGTAGACTGTAAAAATATGAAAACTGTGGGAAAAAGCTGCCCGAAAAAAATTTGAAGACCCGATATGTCGACTATGTGACCTTTATAAACCAGGGGCTGCAGTCTCGACATAGATAGCGATCGCTTTAAGACCGAATTCGGTCGCAAAGTCCTAATGGGGTCAAAATTACTTGACAAGCACGTGATTTTTTCTTGTGTCGAGACTGCAGCCCCTAAAGACTTTTATGAGAGAAGTTCGTATACAGGTGCTCCCAAGATAACTAAGCCTTTTTTCACTACGCAGAAGGCACTTGTGGTGTGAAATTATGTAAACTATAGTAAACATGTATTTATATGATATTAGATCAGTGCTAGAATTAACATCTCTGAAGTTTTAAGATCGTCCTCGAGTTGGTTTTCGACTCCAATCAGGATATTCCTGTCACACGCCTCCACTCTTCAACAAAAAGGAACTTATAGTCAACAAAGTTAAAGTCAAAGTCAAATTATTTATTTCAAATAGGCACATAAAAGGCACTTTTGAACGTCAAAATTTACAAAAAAAAAAATTGAATTGATTCTAGTTGCCTCTTCCAAAACACAAAATAACCTAATAAGTAATAAAATGCTCATCTGCTGCTGTTTTACCAGTGGTACACGCTTCCCTATTCCTTAGCTCGTCTTTTAATAGTGCTACTCTCCAAGTCGCATACATATTTATCTAGTTTTCGATGAATATGTAATCGACACAAAAGTAAACTTAAACAATGGCGGTTTGTAGACGAGTACCAGTGCTGCCACCTATGACAAGCTTTCAGTTTTTAACCCCATTGCAGATGATTAGTCGATATTGTGGCTACCAGAGACAAGTTAGTGTTGCATTTGAGATTTTTTATTCTATGAATCAATTTCTGTCCTCCTGTCATTCGTATCAAGGTGTGATGTGAATAGGTGCGGAATAAATCCACATTAAAAACCTTAAATAATTTGCGATGAGGTAGCACCGGTCACTCAAAAATAACTAAACAACATCTAAATAATATGCCTTAACTCTTTTGTGTTATAAACCTTTTTAATAGTTTTCGCGGGAATGCCGAACATTAATAATGCCTGCGCCGCCAATGGTAAGTCTCGCACACTTGATTAAATATCTTGTGACTCATAAAAAATACAAGAATACAGTACATGAGGCTTAAAAAGAAAATATATTTACATGGCTGTCATTATAGCATGAAAATATCCAATGATAACTCTTAATCAATGACTAGGATTCTGGAAGGTGCCAGGGAAACTGTCTCATAATATTAGCTAATTTTTGTGTACTTTGCAAAAGCGAACATGAGACAGTGGCATAAAATAGGTTGCTAAATGTAACAAATCAGCGGTGAATTTTTCAAGCATTAATGTTATTTTCTGAACTGTTAAATCAATTTATTACAGTTATTACAGTTTTCTCGCGTACGACGGTATTTTTAACATCACTCAAAATAAATTTAAGGGTAACAATAAGTTTTGTCAGATAATCAACAAATCATACGGGGTAATCTGAATCTATCCAAAACTTTTGAAATGATCATTAAATTTAAGCATAGCGTAAAATAAAACAGTAACTCAGTAGTACATATTTTATTCAAGCATTTGTTGCACATAAATAAACAGTTGCTTGTATAAAATATATATTAGCTTTATAGCTATCTTGAGTCTTATCATTATAATTTTATCATTCATCAGCACCAGTTCACCACAGCTCCATAGTGTGTTTCATAATGTTATGAAACCTTTATGAACATCAAATCATGTGTGCAATCACATGTACCATAAACGAGAGGCTTAATATTTTTAATGAATTCATAACATTGTGTGCATTTAATTTGTATAATGTTTTGTTTATTTGCTATTCTATTTTGTTTGATCTAATGTTAATTTCCATTGACATGTTTCATTTCTAGGCAACACTAACTTCAAAACTTACCTAATTCATGTGCATTATAAACATTAGTTATGTTTTAACCGGTGGATCCCTGTTGAATCCGCAGTGGAACTCCATTCTGGACTCAATAGGGACTTACTGGAAATTCACTGGTGAATTGTATTTCATATGTTTAATGTAATGGTGTGTCTACTTCAATTGGCTCTATCTTTGTATGGGAAATTATGTCTATATTTATTTATTTAAAACCTGTGGAAAATAAAGATGCCATCATGCGCACTAACAGCACTATCATTTAACTTTTATGTGTGGCTGGGGATACTGTTGGAATGAAAATAAAAACACAATATTTAAGAAAACTTGTTAATTTTATTGCTTATTGTAAGAATTTAACTAGGTCCTATTGTGTTTTCTTTTTTATTTGTGATTGCACTATGTGTTTGCATTTTTGTTTTTACATTATGTGTGTTTCTAAATTGTCCTTTTATGGTCACAAGCATAAATATATTACTCGGTAAATACATGAGATCAGATATTATTTCCAAGCTGCCCATAGTGTCCCAAATAACGGTAGGAGGGGTTTCCATCGGCGTCGAGTCGACGATGAAGTACCTGGGACTCGTCCTCGACAGCCGGTGGAAAATCGTGGAGCATTTCCGACGGTTGGCTCCCAAACTGGAGTGTGCTTTGAAGCGGTTCCTGCCCAATCTAGGAGGTCCAAACACCTCCTACCGGAGGCTTTATGCGGGGGTCGTGCGGTCCATGGCCCTCTACGGGGCTGTTGTACGGGGATGTTTTACCATCCAAAAAAAAAAAAGCTGCCCACAGTAATATAATTATGCTAGTGACTGTACAATCATTGATATTGTGTCCCTCACATAACTAATGCTAACATAATATACATATTTATCTAAAATAACTATTATACTTTATTTGTTACTATTATTATTTAAAGCCACTGCAGAAATCCTTGCTAATTTGTTTATTTTGAATATATATAATTTTTATACCTCCATTCATAATGATTTATAAGGAAACGGGATAAATTATTTACATTTTATTTTCATCTGCTTGATATTTTCCTTGTTAGCCTTACCTTTATTAGTAATCTGTAGACAACTTTACTACTGCACAATGTACTTTAAGGAAACAAGTTCTAGGTTTCTCCCTTAAACAAGATATTTGCGAATACTACTTGGTTATCCCTGTGTTGCGTTACTAGGAAATAAGAGTCTTAACAAATTATGTGTAGCTATTACATTAAAAGATCTAAAGAAACCATTTGAGATTACCAATATAGATCTTTTCACAGTCCACTAGGTAGTGAACAAAGGCCTCTCAAAATGTGTTGTAACTACTTGCAACACCTTCTCTTCTATCTACTTCCACATTTAAATCTATGAAGCACTATTGACTGACATCAATAAATAATCACATCAAATTGATCTCCCTCACCATTTTAAAAATAAAAGAATTGTTTTGAAAAATGTAATAAGTCAATATAGTTTGAAATTTTAGTGCAATGAAAAATAAGCTCCTGAAGTTTTAGATTTTGTAAAAAAAAAAACTGGTCTCCCATCATCTAGCTTCTGAAAATCCACCCTTCATTATTTGACGAGAACTTGTCGAAAATAAGTATAGAACGAACCTGGAACTCTACAAAATCAATTATAATCATCATTTTGCAATTTATATAAAAATAATAATTTCACGGATTGACGTTTATTGATTAGGTAACACTATGAGCAAGTGCAGTTTGTTATGAATAACAAGCCATGCACAACAGAATTTAATAAAACATAATCAATTACCTACTACAGTCAAATCGGTTCATATTCAGCATCAACAGTTATAAAGCCAGGCAGAAGAAGAATATAAGTAAATGGAATGAACCACGATTAATTTCACTTCTTATCATAAGGGTCAAACCACCACCGGTCTACAATTAATACTCTGCATTGTACCACCTAATGATGCTGATACAACCTAATTATTAATTTCTACTAAGCTAATTTGTTTCTTGCACATTTATACACCAGACTCACTAATCCACCCCTACCAGATCTCAAACTTTTAATTGGCGTAAAATTTAGCACTTTGATCATTTTTCGTTGAAATCAACAATACCTACTGGGCGTTTATATCATTTTTAGAACGTAACAACGTGACGATATTACCGTGGACGTCCACTGCATCACGATCTCACAGGGCAGTCAAATGTATGGAAATATGAAAACGCTTTTGAATTTCCGTCCTCGATATTGTAATAACGCGCACGTGTCTCCATACATTTTATGGACGTGGACGTCCACGATAATATCGTCACGTTAGAAATTATACCTTTAGCTACCTTTTCCAAAGTTGCGAAACCAAGCAAGCAAGCAGAGTTGAGCAGAGTTTACTCTAGCGATCATAAAACAGACAAAGAGTTACTATAAGATGTAGGACAAGCTGATGAATCGATTCAATTATTACTAAATCCAATATTTACACAGAGGGTAAGTAGGTGCCGTTGTGCCGTACGAAGACACCTTTTGGACTAACTGTAACATACAAAACCATTTTGCCTTGATGAATAAACAAAATGCATGAACAAAATCAAACAAAAATGCAGCTGCTTTTTCAGACCCTATAGCTTGGATAACATGCGAATATTAGATGCAAACACAGTGGCACCACCCACGACCAACAGCTATCCCCGGTAAGGTATGCAGACCGTTTGTTTTAAATTGCAGACGACTATGAAGTCATTGGCGAGACGCAGTGGCAAGTTATCGAGAGCAGCGGCGATGAACAAACCATCAACATACACGGCTTCAAGTATTCAAAATTACGGGCCTTTTTATTACACACCGTGAGCATATTACTATGTGGATTACCATATTTTGCATTAGCTTATTACCCATCTTACAACCGATACAAATACATAAATTGCAGTCTGAAAGCGGCTCAGGAAATTTGTGGTAAGTTAGTAGACAGATCCCTATTTCTAAAGGCTGATTTCGACTGACTGCAGCGAGTTGGGTCCAGGTCGAATACAGATGGTCACTAAGTGACGTTTATATCGGTTCAATCTTCGTTGTATTTCGTATCCACTCCTCTACGCCTCAGCTCAGGATCGACTCGATACAGTGTACCATGAATCAGCCTTTTATTTGTTTTTATTATACCTACTTATGTCAGTCAATGCCTAAATTATTTGATTACTTTTTAGTTATCGACGCTGATGGAGTATGGTCTACTGAAAAAGTGCTTGAGATTGACCTGAACCTATCCAACCATAAAGATAACCGACTGCGGTATTTCATGTTCAAGCACAACCGTTTCATTTGGCTTAACGATCAAGGAGTCTTTATCAATGTTCTTGCACTCAATGAGAAACTTACTATTCAATTATTGATGGAAAATATGTCTGGCATAAACAAACGACAGCAAAACGAACTGTAAGTGCAAAATAATTACTTAGTCACTTAGCGAATTTACGCAATCAGCATTGCATTCAAAAACGAATTAGGTGTCTTGCTTAATTACATTGTTTAAAAAGTTAATTGAACCCGTTTACAACATTCTTTTGATTTTCAGGATCAAACTGTATGGCTCAAACTCAGTAGAGGTGGAAGTCAAGAGTTACTGGACGCTGTTCAAAGACGAAGTCTTCAATCCGTTCTATTTATTCCAAGTTTTCTCTATCATACTGTGGTCATTAGATGAGTACTATCAGTATGCAACCTGCGTTTTCATTTTGTCTATTGCGACCTGCATGTTGGCGTTATATCAAACCAAAAAGGTAATAATAAAATTTATTATTATGAATATTTGGTGTAGCTAGAAAATGTGTGTCGACATCCTAACCCAGGGTTTATTAAACAAGGTATTAAACATATATTCTATATGTTTTCTCTAATGTTTTCGTCTATCGTAAAACATGTCTCAAACAACGTCATTACCATGTATGATACATGTTTTGTACACGTCACGTTTTTGACAAGCTTCGTTGAAAACCAGTATCACAGCTTGTCGGTGTAAAATTTAAGTTCAGTAAACACGGGGTATGAAAAATAAAGTCGGTAGTCATCCTATCAGGTATCGTCGGCAAGCGGGCAGCAAAGGGGTTAAGGACCCCTACCGCGTCTGCCTGGCGCATAATTGGGTGATACCAATGGTCTGCGAAAATATTCACATATTATAATCATAATTCTTCCAAATAGATGAGTATCCGTCTGCACAAAATGGCCGGTTCGACGAGTGCGTTCACTGTTACCGTTTTGCGACCGACACGCACGGGTAAGGAGGAGTGCGTGGTGAACGCTTGCCGACTGGTCCCTGGCGATGTACTGGTGCTACCACCCGACGGCTGTGTGATGCCTTGTGACGCCATGCTGCTTACCGGCACCTCCATCGTTGACGAAAGCATGCTTACAGGTAAGCAACTGATTGGAGGTTCATGTATTGTGACAGCTACGCGATGCAATGTGCGCCCATGTTTCGAGCTGCCGACGTTTAATAAGTCGACGTGTGCTTAAAGTCATGGCTTTGCATATTTCTGTGAACGTTAAGTACTTATTTTAGTATTTTTCTCTAGGTTCATGAACTCATGACATAGGTACTATAAGGACTGGGCTAAAATGTATTCGAAACAATTATACTTATTTAAAGCTTAAACTTAAAAAAAATACACACGTGTTTCTCTCTAACTTTTTCTAAACGTCTGTCAGTTCTGTTGCCGGGCCCCAGACAGCTAAATTAATACGGCAGACACGACCTAACTGGAACCATTTCAATTGAAAACAACTACCAATATTGCTTGTTACACACGAATTCCAACTATAGAACATACAAAATTGTCATTTATTAAGAATTGAAATTTTTAATCAAATTGTATTGTTTTATCTAGTTCTATTGATGGCTATTATAGTGTAGTGGTGCCACGGGCCACGTCTTAAGGGTCGTGCAGACTAGCGCGATATCGCGGGCGCGACAGGCAGCGAAATGCCTGCCGCGCCCGCGATATCGCCCCAGTCTGCACGAGCCTTTAGGTGCGAGTTGTAATACTGTATGTATACTACTGTTTATAAACGATATTATGTAACAATTATCACATAACAATGAATTCTGGTAAACCACTCGTATAGATTACTTTCATCGTTATTTATCAGAAGTGTTTAGGCTACTACTATCATATAGAGAAAATTCATCACTTTCATTTATAAATGTCACAGATTCTAGTTGGCTGGAGTTCTTAAAGAGTTATTTTAAAACGGTAGTTAAGTATCCAATCGACTCGGCCATCGTTAAATTAGGTCAGGACGGATTGCTGTCAATAAAAAATTGGTTGCGTGGAACGCCGAGAGGGACGTCATATTAATCGTTAAATATTGATCTAAGAATATATAATATGTATGATATTGGTGCCGATTCCCTTGTTCACAAACTAAACTAAATTTAAGTTCAGTGCATCTTTTTCCTTCTATTTCATTAAGAAAAGGACAGAAGATAAATTTTAGTTTAGTCCTGTTAAATTAATCAGCGCCTGTCACTACTCCATACAAGTTTAGACGTGATTAAAAACTTGCCTACTAAAATTACGTCAATTTACGTCAAGCGCTGATTAATTTGACAGGACTAAACTAAAATTTATCTTCTGTCCTTTTCTTAATGAAATAGAAAGAAAAAGTTACACTGAACTTAAATTTAGTTTAGTTTGTGAACTGGCTTTCTTTGTCAACTTTAAGTAAATAATTTAAAAAATAAAAAACCCGACTTCAAAAAAGACATTTTAATAGTAATGCACCACTAAAAAGACCTAAACAAGATTGAGAATAGAAAACAAAATTAAAATAAACTATAATGAAGTAAACTCTAATTCGGTTTAACAGACTATATTAAGAGCTGAAAGCCTAAGTTAAATACCCGCATTAAGTTTAGTAGCAAGCGGGACCTAATTGCAAATTCTAAACCAAATTAATGGGTTTTTTTTATTATTTACCTTTTAGTGTCCCGGCAACCTCTTATGAAAAATTTTGACATCACTTTTGACCACACTTTTTAATGATAAATAAAAAAAGCAATTTATTTGTTTCGTTTTAAATATGGCTACGGATATTTATAATTTTTCTAAATTTTATATGATAGCATGAGGTCCGACACAAACATTTATATGCTTTCAAAAACTTTTTAAACCAATTTATTACTCCTAATTAAATTTTAATATATAATTTATATACATATTTGTAATCCCTTTAAATTTCCTGTATTTTGATACCCTACTCGATAGGTTTGGTTAATTTTTATTTTATTAACGTATTACTACTTCGCGCCAAAACAATCCGTCATTTTGTTGTTTTTTTTTTTTTTCAAACACCTATCGAATATAACGATACCTTAACTGTCGAAATCCATCCAGACGTTTGGAAGATGTGGTAATAAAGAAATTTACAAACAAATATACATACATACACACAAGATACGCGCGAAAAACATAACCCTTCCTTGGCCTGTCGGGTAAGAAGGGGGGGGGGGGGGTACAATTTTTTCCTCCATCCTTACCGAAGTAAAATTATGTTTACGCATAAATGTCCTCTGTGTTAAATTAGGTTTGTAAAATATCGATGTTTATTTTAGGTGAAAGTGTGCCTGTAATGAAAGGCCCCCCTTGCTCGTCTGCTGAAATATTTTCTACTGAAGGACACAAAAGGCATACCTTATTTGCTGGCACTCATGTTATGCAAACACGATTCTATGGCAACAATCAGGTATAGACATTTAGTACAGATTATAATAAGGCCGGGACAGTAAACCTAACTTATTATATAAATGCGAAAGTGAGTTTGTTTGTTTCGCTTTCACGCTAAAACGGCTTCACGAATGTGGATGAAATTTGGCACGGGATAGACCATGACCGGGATACTTTTTATCCCGATATTCCCACGGGATCGAGACTTGATGTGGATGAAACCGCGGGGCGCAGCTAGTATAATTATAAGTATGCACTTACAGTTTACATAATTACTGTAATAGTTAACTGATAATACTAAAAAAAAACGTCTCATTTAAATCTGATGATACCTTTTTTCCAGGTCTTAGCAAAAGTTGTACGCACCGGTTTTTACACCGCAAAAGGAGAGCTATTAAAAAGTATTCTGTTCCCGAAACCCTTTGGATTCCAATTCTACAAAGATGCTGTCAAGTTTGTCATATTCATGTTCTGCATTGCCGCTATTGGAATGGGTTACTCTATCTGGCTGTATGTTGTTAGAGGCGTAAGTTGAATGTTATAATACTGTAAAATAGTTTGAAAATAGATAAAACATAATCATTCTGTCAACTCAGCCTATTGCAGTCCACTGCTCGGCGAAGCCTCTTCCAAATTAACTAATCCTGTCACATCAAAATAAAAAGTAGAAAAAATGAATCAAATCCATGAATTTCATGAGATAGGCAATTTCTAAATGGAATATTTTTCTTTTACTCTCTTGATTGAAACGCAAGCAAACTGCATTATAGTGTTAATCACCTTAATTTAAACCTTATGTCAATGCATACAAAAGTCACATGACGCGCGCTTACTGATTTAAAAATATAATTTCTCTCTACAGAGTCTCGTAGGCACAATAGTCCTCCGCACCCTAGACATCATCACTATCGTCGTCCCGCCTGCCCTGCCCGCCGCCATGACAGCCGGCATAGTGTCCAGTCAGAATCGCTTGCGCAAGAACAGGATCTTCTGCGTATCCCCGCCTAGGATCGTCGTATGTGGAAAGATACAAGTTATGTGTTTCGATAAGGTAAATATTTGGAAGAAAATGTTTTGTTATTTCGTTGTCTCAGCTAGCATTGCAGTCTAGTACAGGCTTCGTCGCAAAATGAATGGCTATCATCATCTTGCTAATAAACCCCTACCCCTATCCCCCCCCACCCTCCCCTTCCCTACCCTTTTGTAGTTCGTTGCTGCAGGCTTAGCATGACGCTTATGATTTCTACTCTACTGTAGAGTAGAAATCGCTTGTCTACATTTCTCGGTAGAAAACTGTCAATTGTCTACATGGAAACATCATTTTTGTCTACTCTTCCGTCGACAAAACGCTTCTCTACGGTTCTCGTGCTAAGCTTGCAGGGTAGGGCAAACTCCACTCCGTACATACACCACAATATCCGGTTCTCCGCCTTCCACATCCAGTCTGTCCCAGCCATCTTCTTTTTTGCATTGGTTCACCCAGCTGTCCTGCATCTTGCTTACAGGGTGGTAATTGTATCACTACTTGGTTCAGACCATCAGTGACACATTCTTTTATATTCCAGACTGGCACTTTAACTGAAGATGGCTTAGACTTCCACTCCGTCATACCATCTCGCTCGGGTGAGAAGTTCGGTGAATGTGTGGTGGAAGTGGGCGGGCTACCTACGACCAGTCCGCTGATACAAGCGCTGGCGTCTTGTCACTCTCTCACCAGCATTGGGGGGCAGCTGAAAGGAGATCCCTTGGACTTAAAAATGTTTGAATTCACGCAATGGGTAAGTGATCTTCGGTTTTTTCTGCATCGTTAGATAGAATACTCTTATTGTACGTCAAGTAAAAGACAAACGGTTTTTACAAAGTGGGGGAAACAGCGGTCTTCTTTGTAAGATAATGATTTTTGACGTGTAGACAGTTCGAGTTTCTAGGACTTATGAAGCTAATGGATTAGATAATTTCTAAGGTATCCACGTTTGTGAAAACATTGCTGATAAGTTTAATAATTCGATTATTATGGAATATTTTTATTTCGGGGTACTTTGGACTACATGCGTCATCAATTCCTCGTCCTAAAATATGACAAAACAGCACAATTAAGTCCCATATCATTTTAAATAACAATGGTGACGTCATAATTTCCCATAACACATTACTAACATCAATACTAGGTAATAATCCAGTTAAACATTTCGATTGATATGACGTTTATCTGATTGTAGTAAGCGTTTGATAAGAGTGGACCAGATGAACATTTGATGTTTATCTCAAGTATCTGTCCGTGTCCTCCATTCTGACATAAATATTTTTATTCCAAAATGATTAGAATGCAGATTTGATTACCTTTTAAATTGACGTATGAACTCAGTTGACTCGACTTTTATTTAACAGTGCAATCGAATGACGGTTTTATTCTAATTTTACGGCGTTACGAAAATAAATATCTGTCTGTTCGAAATGTGTCGGTGGTATCGTAGCTCCCAAACGGAAGAACCGTTTCAAAAGGGTTAATCTGTCGGTGGTATCGTAACTCCCAAACGGAAGAACCGTTTCCAAAATGTTAATCTTTCGTTAGTATCGTAGTTCCCAAACGGAAGAACCGTTTCAAAAGGGTTAATCTGTCGGTGGTATCGTAACTACCAAACGGAAGAACCGTTTCCGAATAGTTAATATGTCTGGTATCGTAGCTCCCAAACGAAAAAACCGTTTCCAATGGGTTTTATGTCAACTTATAAAATACGATTTATTAATGCAGTCCATAACTAGGATTATGTACTGATGCAGACTCGCAATGCACAAATTTAGACCAAGATCGCGAATGCTTCTCATTCGATCTCATATTCGTACATCTAAGCACAAACTTTGGTATCATTTTTAATCCGGCTGAGTTTTTCCCAGATACTCGAGGAACCGGGACCTGAGAACACACGGTACGATAACCTGACACCAGTTATCGTGAAACCCATCACCGCTGCCAATGAAGCTCTGCAGAATTTGGACGACTTTGATCCATTCACTATGGAGATTCCATATGAGGTGATTATTTTTCTCTGCAAGTTTGAAGATAATCAAAAGTTAAAGCGAACGTTTTAGTTTATTCAATGTTTACTGTTTTAATCGCGTATTTATTTCGGGTTTCGCCCGACTATTTTGAACTCGAATAAAACCCGAAATATAAGTTAGTTTTTTGGGTAAAACCATGTATATGCAAATATCGCGTTTTTTTTCTAACCCTATTAGCTAAGTAATATTCTATGGTTTTAGATCGGTTTGTTGCGGCGGTTCCACTTCTCCTCGGCACAACAATCAATGGGTGTAATAACTAACGTTCTTGGACAGCCTCAAATGGTTTACTTCGTCAAAGGAGCTCCTGAAAAGGTAAACGTTGTAAATATATATTTTATACTATAACATAACACATCTTCTCACATTTTCAATATAATATATTATATTTTTATTTCTAGGTTGCTTTAATGTGCAATCCAGAGAGTCTCCCAGAGAATTTTAGTTCTGTTCTCAACGAATACACTTTCAAGGGTTTCCGAGTAATCGGTCTTGCGCAGAAGAAACTCGATCGCAAGATGAAATGGGTCGACGCACAAAGGGTCAAGCGAGATAATCTTGAGTGCGAAATGGCGTTCCTAGGCTTTCTAGTCATGCAAAATAGCCTGAAACCAGAGACGACCCATGTGATAAGAGAGCTGCACTCGGCTTCTATGAGACTGATTATGGTCACAGGTTTGTAGTGTTATTTCTTAGTTTATAATTTCGAACAACCTATACTAAAAAAAGATTTAAAGCTACGCCACGGCCAAGATTAAAAGAAAGAAAGAAAGAATAAGTATTGGGATACCACACAAGAAGATCACAAACTAAACTAAACACTTATCATAAAAACATAAACAAAATTAATATCTCTTATTGATTGGCGGCATTCTTATCTGCAATTTATTTTTCGCTTTATACACATTGCTGTATATTACAATTATGTATTTACATACGAGACTAATAAGGAACCACAAGTGTTTAAAAATGTAATCATAAAATCAAAGTTCTCAGTTAATCTATGGATAAAAGTGTCGCCTAAAGCGTTGACCGTTGAATGAATGCGACATTATAAAGTTCTGTTCTTGAGTTCTGACGAGCGCGAAAAAATCGCGTGCGTTGGTTAGTGCGGCGCCGGCTCGTACGGTGCACACGTGCTGCGTGCGCAAGGTCGCGGGCCACGGCGATGCCGAGCCAAACAACGCATAGGTAAATAAAACATTGGAATAATCAGTCCGCAATGAAAGTAATGTATTTGAAGTTATTTATTCGTCATTGGATGATATCGGTTGAAAAAGCACTCGCTTTCTTTTACTAATTTTTTGTCCGGTTCCTCGAGTTCGGCCGACAACGTACAAGCATAGTTCGGCCGATGACCAATTACGTATATTCGGGAAGATGAGCTTTTAAGAAGGCTGAGTTTTTATGTTAATCTATCTGAGGCGTCGTGTCTGTGTTGTCAGTCTGTTGAGTTATTTATATGTTGCTGTTGTTTCTAATTCGTTTATCTATCTATCCTATTTTATGCCTATTCGAAAACGAAACAAGATAATAAAATATAAGTAATAAAGTCGGTATAAATGAATAACATATTAAATAAAATTCTTGTAAAAGAAAATACAATGATATTTGCTCGTTGTTTTGATAAAGAACACCTCCGATGTTTTCAATTCCAATATTAGGTACCTACCTACCTACCTATATTATGGAATCCTAAATAATTCTAGGCATAGATACATATATGGTGATGACCATATATGTATCTATGCCTAGAATTATAAAGAAAGTAATTAAATATAAAACGGGTTTCATTTGAAAAAATACAATATGAGTATAATAAACATGCTATTATTTTAATCGATTTTTATTATATCTTTAGGACATTTCCTTAAATCATTGTACGGGCGGTGTTAAAAATTGGCCGTATAAAATATAATGCATTGTTCAAGGTATGCACCCAAAATTTTCTATGCATATTGTCGTCTCCTAGCCTCATAAATAGCTACCACGGAATTCATCGTACGTCCTCACTGCGCAAAGAATCAGTTCACTGTTGAAGGCAGGAGCAAATCGCGCTGGGCGATTTTATTCAGCCGCGATTTTATTCCGCCGCGATTTGATTACGTCCTTCGAACATGGGCTCAAAGAGCTTACGTTCAATTAGAAAAAACTTTCATGTATTTGATTTTTCCGTCATGGTAATATAACATTAATTTGGTTTATACAGGGGATAACATAATGACTGCCATGTCGGTGGCGCAAGGTTGCCTCATGGTGCAGCCACATCAAAAACTTGTACTTATCAGTGCGGGACAACCACAGTCAAACGATTCACGACCGCCCCTAACTATGGAAGTAAGTTTCAATAAACATTAATATTAGAATTTTAGATATAGACTAAACATGATATTTTACATGTACCTAGGTTTAAAGACAACCGAGATTACACCTAACTCCGTATTTTTCAGGTGATTGGCGAAGGTGGACCGCCTAAACTACCAATAGATGCATATGTGTTGGCTCTGGAGGGTAAAACTTGGGCTGTGATACGTACTCATTATCCAGAACTAATGCCGGTTGTACTTACTCGAGGTAAGACATAGTTCACTTCCAGTATAGCCTGCGCAAATTGTGAGCAAGTTCATCTGTTATCGGCGAGATAAGAAACCTGATGGACATGGCCAAGAAGTCGCAATCTTAGCCAAGTCGGACATAGAACATACTCTATGACTCAAAACTAATATTGCCCTATCTAGTCATGAAATCGCCATTGTCACAGCTTATCAATCGCCTAACCTAGCTTTAGTACCTCCGGACTTAGACGAAATTATTAACGTTCATACAAAAACTCTAGTTATGGGTGATCTTAATACCAAACGTCCCTACTGGCACTGCTCTCGCTCCAACATCCATGGCGAGGTACTTTTCGACCACATGATTGACAACGAATATGATCCTTCTATTCCCACTCTAGTCCAATACCATTTGCACGTACATGCCATCTACTCCAGATATTATCCTAGCTAACTTTGTCTATCACCTTTCGGAGCCTCAGGTAAGCACTAGTCTCTTCAAACCAGCTGCCTGAGTGATAAAGTCAACATACAAGCGCGTATCATCTTCAACTACAGAAAGGCGGACTGGAAAGGTTGTACCTTTGAATGAGTCTATAACTTTAAATCAAACTACATTCAACTCACAGGGAAAATTGACCTTGCCGTGGAAAATGCAAGTCAGGCAAATCCGTTGCTAAATTACCCAGTGACAGATGAGGTAACAAATAAAAATTAAAAATCGTTTTCTAAAACTAGCTTTGGAAATATCTAAGCGACGTCAGCTATTCTCCCAAGTCAACAACATGCAGAAATGTATCAAGACAAAGATCCAAGCCCTAAACGACAATGTCTGGAACAATAAATTATATAAAATATCCAACCCCACGTCAGACTTATGGAGTTATATGATGGAGTATTATCGTCAAGTCAATAAACCATCAGCCTATCTGAAAACCACCTCTAAAAACGACGGATAATACCTCGTCAGATCTTGAACAATGTGAGACTTTAGCCAACACCTTTCTAGAAATATGAAACTATCCAATTATTTGGTCAGTGATCCCAGTATTGAAGAGGCAGGCAGAGATTCGATTAGGTTGCTAGACTTACCAGAAGTATGACTACCCATCACTTGTTAGGCCGAATAAAATCCGAAAACTCCTAGGAAAATTAAAATAAAGCGCCTGGTGTCGACGGCCTGGAAATTTTATCGATATTGTCTAATACAGACAATATCGATAACATTTCCCAGGCCAATTAAGTACAATGTCTTGCTTTCGCACGTACAATCGACTGCCCCATCATAACACTGCCATGACGCGTCACAGATATGTGACGCGTCATGGCGATAGCTCGCTTACTGTCACTCCGTCCATGTATGCATTATCTTTACGCGGACTACCCCCTACTTACTTTATGTTAGTATAATAAAGCGTAAATTTTGTAAGTCAAACATTGTAAATATTATGTGGGTCCATACCATACTAAGACTTGCACAGACGTAGTTGTTAAAATATTGTTCATAAATAAATAAGTTTAGTCATGTCAACCCAAAATTAAATAATAAAAATATGTTTAAATGTTTGTAAAGGCGACACAGCATATAGAGCAGCAAATAGCATAAAATAAAAAAAATGTTTTTGTCCTTAATTAATAAAATTTAAAAAAAAGTCAATAACTTTCTCCATTCAGGCATGGTGTTTGGCCGTTTCGGTCCTGATCAGAAGACTCAGCTAGTGACTGCGTTGCAAGGTGAAGATCTTATCGTGGGCATGTGTGGTGACGGAGCAAACGACTGCGGTGCTTTAAAAGCTGCACACGTTGGCATATCACTCTCTGAAGCTGACGCCTCAGGTACCAATTATTATTATTTTTTTTTTTTCCTGTAAGTATCACGGCGTTGTGCGGGATTTATGAGGTAGTACGGGCCGATGCTATCCCTGGAAAATGGTTCTATGATGGTGTGTTTGGATTTAGTGACGGTGAGTGTGTCTGTCCATGAGACTTCGTACGGTGGTTGCTGCACGTGTGTATGCGGAGCTGATTGATGTATCGTTGTCAGTTTGCAGAAATTTTCTTACAATCCTGCAGGTATTCAAGATTGCAACTTTCTGAAGAGTCCGATATGCGTAGGGTAAATCGAGTGTATTTAAAGGCTGGTGGAGCTGTTTAGGTATTACACCTGTTGTTGACAATACTATAGGAACTATGGTGAAATTGCTAAGCCGCCACATTCAACTGATTTTTATTTTAAAGTCTGTCCTATGCCTTGCATGTAATGTGTTAATTTTCCGATCTGATAAGTTCTATTTTGTGGTCTCACCTTTTTTAGAAATTTTCTTACAATCCTGCAGGTATTCAAGATTGTAGCTTTCTGAAGAGCGATATGTGTAGGGTAAATCGAGGGTATTTAAAGACTGGTGGAGCTGTTTAGGTATTACACCTGTTGTTGACAATACTATAGGAACTATGGTGAAATTGCTAAGCCGCCACATTCAACTGATTTTTATTTTAAAGTCTGTCCTATGCCTTGCATGTAATGTGTTAATTTTCCGATCTGATAAGTTCTATTTTGTGGTCTCACCTTTTTTAGAAATTTTCTTACAATCCTGCAGGTATTCAAGATTGTAGCTTTCTGAAGAGCGATATGTGTAGGGTAAATCGAGGGTATTTAAAGACTGGTGGAGCTGTTTAGGTATTACACCTGTTGTTGACAATACTATAGGAACTATGGTGAAATTGCTAAGCCGCCACATTCAACTGATTTTTATTTTAAAGTCTGTCCTATGCCTTGCATGTAATGTGTTAATTTTCCGATCTGATAAGTTCTATTTTGTGGTCTCACCTTTTTTAGAAATTTTCTTACAATCCTGCAGGTATTCAAGATTGTAGCTTTCTGAAGAGCGATATGTGTAGGGTAAATCGAGGGTATTTAAAGACTGGTGGAGCTGTTTAGGTATTACACCTGTTGTTGACAATACTATAGGAACTATGGTGAAATTGCTAAGCCGCCACATTCAACTGATTTTTATTTTAAAGTCTGTCCTATGCCTTGCATGTAATGTGTTAATTTTCCGATCTGATAAGTTCTATTTTGTGGTCTCACCTTTTTTACCATTTAAGCTTGCATTTTTGTTGGAGTCCACTTCTATGTTCAGGAGATGACAGTAAAATTGTACAACCGTTGACCTTAGCAGCTGTCCATGCAGCGCAGTATATTACGGTCTGAAGATGATTGAATTCTGTATATGGCAAAAGTACTTTGTAATATAACTAATTAAATTCGCTGCCCAAAAGTGGCAGTGGCCTGTGTCCTAGCAGTGGGAACATTATAGGCTGGTTATGTTATGCTATAATTGCTAAAAAATTTGATGACTTTTGCATGGGTATGTAACTCCTCTCTGTGGGATAGGTGTATCTGTAGTACTGCAGTGTTTCTGAGAATATTCCATCTGTTTCAATATTTCTTTCTTGGCTTGTTTGTGTATTAGGGTGTACGGGGTGTTCTGACCCTATGTTATTGAGGTTATCAACTTCCGTTTCATATTCCTATTTGCTGCGTTTGGGCCGTCTCTTTTTTTTCTACATATATATTTCGTATCTTTGAGTTGCAAGTGAATATTTTCTGTATTTGATCTTATACTATCAGATTGCCACTGAAAAGAGTCTGTTCTCTACTATTGTTTTCAGCATCTGGAGCCGTGTTTCTGATTCTGAAATCATGCTATTATTAACTATTACTTAATTTTTGATGCCCTAAAATAACATTTCATAAGTATTTCATTGAGTTCGTTCGGCAATTTCATCCTGCGTTTAGGTTCTTATGGTGAGTGCGGTTGTGTTTTCGTTTGAAATGAAAGAAGCTCCTGTGGTGTCTGGGGCTGTAGTTGTAAGTCACTATTGGGCGTTTGTAAACTATTTCTTACTTCTAGCTTAATTGAATCGAGTGTAGTGGAAGGTAACAACTTTTTGGACACTATTGCTGGTATGTTTGGGGATTGTTCTATGAATTGTTGATGCAATGATGTTAAGTATGCATTTATGTCAAAAAATTCTAGGTTTGTGATGATAAGGTAGGTAAGCCAAATGAATTCGTTCGTTTCGTTACTCCATTTTTAAGACAGCAGTGGGTGAAGGGTTTTTGGCAAAATTAGTCTCCGACACAACATTTACTGACGTTGGTGAAGATCTTGATGAGCGTGATAGATATGAAGGTGCTGATGATGCGATTGATGAAAGTATGGACCTCGGAGAGACTGATGACGAAACCGGTGATGATTTTTTGTTTTCGATCTTGTTATAAGTATAAGTCCCACGAGTAGCTAAGAACTAACAAAGTCGACCACAGCTGAGCCCTGCGTTTATTATGGTAAGCGTGAGTAAAACTGGAGGTGGCTATTGTGCAGAGTTGGCACACTAGCGACTTGTTCATTCCCCCAGCTATGCAGCCCTCAGCCTTTGCGACCTCAGCAAGCCAAGGTCGCCCACGCCGCAAAGAGCCAGACCACCGACGGACTCTTGGTCTGGCCCCTCACCCTAAATCTGTCTCGGCAAAGTAAACTACCGGGACAGACCTAGAAATCATTGAAACGCGCAAACCCCACTACGACTTCAACGTAGAGATACGGCGGGATTACTATTGCAATATGGTATCGTGGGCAAAAGGACTGCACAGAAAGGATTCAAACGAGGAAAGTTATTTTAGTATTTAATTACTCACGATACCTACTACAATAGATGTACTTTATAAAGTTGAAAGGCGCGCGTCGATAATGCGGGGTACGGGACAACTGAGCCACGCTGCGCATGTAATTAATCAACTACAAAATGTGTGAGTCAGTGTTCTACAAAACCTTTATGGGTTTCGTCATGTTTGTCTATTGGTCTGTATTTCCAAGTCGGTGGCGACGGCCATTACGGTCAGTGGGCCATAATGGCAACTCAACACCTCAACTCAAGTCTGGCATGGAAATGTAAGCTTTATTTCGTATGACCTACAGAACTTAACACCTTTTATGTGGTGTACGACCACGCATTGGCAATACGTCTCTAAAGCCCCTTCGATTATTGTCTGAATTTTGGAAATATCACAGGATATAACTCCCATTTCAATGCTTCGTTTTGTGTGTACCTTATTTGCCTCGAAAGATCTAATAAAATATTATTTTTGATTAATTTGTTATTTTTTCGTTGTGTTTCAGTGGCGGCTCCATTCACATCTCAAGAGCAGAACATCAAATGCGTGAAGCTGCTCGCTTTGGAAGGACGCTGTGCTTTAAGCACCTCTTTCGCAATCTTCAAATATATGGCACTTTATTCGCTCATTCAGTTCTTCTCAATCCTTATTCTTTATAATGTAAGTATAGTGTATATTCTTGAATCCTTCTAAATATTTAAATAACATTATGAATCCTTAACTATCGAGAGAGTTTATAAGATTCATGAAAAAAGTACAAACTTTTAGAAATACACAAAATAAATTTATGAAAAGGTGTTTTAAAAAAAATTGCCCCTCTTCGGGAAAAATAAATTAGTTTATTATTGTTGTTAATAGAATGAAATGCATCCTACAAAACAATGTCTTGTGTCAAATCAAATGAAAAATCAAGTTTTTGGTTATCAACTTACGCAATTTTCTTTCTTATATTATCTTTAGTTTATTTTTTTAAGGACAAATTGTTGATATTATCCTTTCTGTTCGTTACAGTTCTACTCAATCCTGGGCAACAACCAGTTCCTGTACATCGACCTGGTGCTGACGACGCTGCTGGCGCTGTCGCTGGGGCGCGCGCGGCCGGGCCCGCAGCTCACGCGCCAGTCGCCGCCCGTGTCGCTCGTCGCTCTGTCCAGCATCATACCGCTCGTCATGCAGGTGTTCCTGGTGCTTCTTATGCAGATCGCGTCGATTTACCTGCTGTATGCTCAGCCTTGGTGAGTTGTTCTTCTGTTTTTTTTTTGCTTTCATTAATTAAAGACTTTGGTAGTCTCATAGTCAACACTCAAATTAGACATTCTTTTTGATAATGGGGTCGTAAAGTTCTTGTTTCGACTGCATGAGTACAACTTAGATATACCCCAACGTGGACGAGCAATGACTTGGTGAAACCCGCTGGATGCAGCACCATAAGAGCGGTCGCTGTGGCGATGCTTTGGGGAGACGTATGTCCAATAAATGTGTTTCGGCTGAGATATTACAAAAAATACTAAACACAAAATATTTAATTCAACTCAAACATTGTGTCACACATAAATTGAAGAATCCTAGTAAGTTACAATAGTACTTTTGCTAACATGTTTTGTTGAGAAAATTGGCGCAGCAGCCGGCTTTACAATGATGAGGCTAATAAGAGGATTTAAAGAAAAAAATAAAAGAAAACATTGATTTAGCTGCTCTCGATGTGTGAGGTGTGCACTTGTGTGTATAGGGGTGATCTAATGATGATGAAGTATGTTGACGTATCATGGGTAGTCTTAAATAAGAGAAAAGTAATAGAAAATATAATTCACAAACTCATTACAGGTTCAAAGCAGTCGAGGGCGGTCCGGACGTGGAACAAGTGCAATGTTGGGAGAACACAGTCCTCTTCATAATTACGGCATTCCAGTACTTAATCATGGCCTGTGTTTACGCTAAAGGCTGGCCTTACCGTCAACGCTTCTGTACCAACTGTAAGTGTATTCTATGATATTTTTACCAAGGCAGCACTACACTTGGCATATTAGTATTACAAAATAAACTATAGTTGAATTAAATAATGTATATTTTGTATGGGACAAAATACCTCTAGAGTAATTTCGCCTTTACAATACGAAGACAGTAGCAATTATAAAGACATAAGACCTAATATAAAGTAACCTGGCCATTGATAAGAGCCAGTCCAGATGAGGTGATCTGTGCGCGAGTCCACTCGCGCGCTTAAATTTATATTGCGTCCTGATACCGCGTTTCTACACTAGGAGGGATTCCCTGCCAGTTATAAACATGGACTCGATTCAAATACTTTTTACAACTTCGTCAGTAAAAAGTTCCGTATCGAAGTTATCACGCTCCATTTCGAACCAAAAAATACGTCCACGCGCCACGGACTCGCGCGTAGCTGGACGCAGCAATGGCGCCCGAGTATCTTAACTCGCGCGTATAACGAGCGAGTCGAGTCTCGCTCATTGCAAGCGTTTTATGCGCAAGTGAGGAAACGAGCGGCAGCATCTGGACGGGATATATGTAGCTCCAGTATCTCGGGAACGCGCGAGTCCACTCGCGCCTAGATCGCCTCATCTGGAGAGGCTCTAAGAGAGCTTACCATTTGAACTATTTATAAAACCTTAGTTACAGTTAGGTAGTTACGACATAAACATGTTTATATAAGCCCTATGACATTAGTGCACACATTTTGCATCCGACATCACCCCACGCATGTTCACTGACTACACGACGAAATCGGCTTCAAGACATGAAAATATGTGGCCCATGAACACGCGTCAAGTTATAGTGAACGCACCATACAAGTATCTTTTGGCGCTCGAATGACGTAGACAGCTGGGCGCTGTTGGTAAACATTTGTGCAATTATTTTGTGTTCAATTTTGGCCACACGCCAAAATAACCTTGCAGCGCTATACCACTGTAGATCTTGGCCAGATTGCAACATTTTTTCTTAATACCTTCCTTTGTTTTTCAGATTACATGGTAATAACGCTGGTAACGCAGTGTGTTTTCGTGTCGGTAATCCTGCTGTGTCCATGGAAGTGGCTCGCAGACTTTATGGAGGTAGAAGTCATGAACTCCGCTGACCTCGAAAAAACCAAGTTCCGCATCTATTTGCTACTGATACCCGCCATCCATATCATTTTGGCTATAGCTATTGAGGTGAGAATGCTCAGACTTATTTCAGATTTTGCCCAGATAGGGCGTCTAGAAAGAAAGAATAACGTTTATTTGGACGCAGTTTGTGAAACACAAAATACAAATAAAAAATACATACATACGTAAACTCACGCCTTCTTCCCATGGGGGATGTCAGAAACTATAGAACGCTACCTGCCACGCTCCTTACATACACCGTTTGCTCAAAAATAAAAAAGTGAAAATAATGTTTTAACAACAATAGTGTGTGTCTCACGGCTGCGCCAAAAAGATTCAAGGGTCTAGTACACGTGCGTATCGATACGTATATGTAGTAGCCGCAAAGCGCGAGTCCACGTGTTTAAACGCCTTATCTAGACAAGCACTAAAACTATGTCTAGAATAGCTTTGTGTCAAATACAAGGTGACATGTTTCTTCCGGAATCACACACATTTATTTATTTACAAGCTCTGTGCCCGATGGGGTTTCCTATCGGCAGAATGTCGAACTTCCATATAAACTTTCATCCCCTATTTATCCCCTGTAGGGGGTGAATTTTCAAAATTCCTTCGTTACAAATGGAACTGTTGTGCAAAACCGTGTCAGTATCGTGTGAGCACGCACTAGCGTAGTACGCATTACGCTCAAAATAATATATTGTCAACCTTTTTACGGTTCCATAAAGTCATAAACCATTCTTGTATTTTATTCATGATGAAGATGTGTGTAATTGTAATGAGCAATTTAACTATGGTGTTCAATGTGCGAGCTGCCAAAAATTCCTGGATTTCTCTTGTACAAACATATCTAAAGGGATTCAGAGGAAGTTGGGTGCGTACCGAAGAGCACAATGGAAATGCCCTGCGTGTAGATTATCGTCGCCGGCTTTGCTTTCTTCACAACCTACTGCCTCACTGGATACAGTACTAAGTGAGATTCGTGAAATGAAGCAACAGCTACTGGACTTACCAACTTTACTCAACAACTTAACTTCGATTAAAGATGAGTTGACCGGGCTCAAAAAAAGCTATGATTTTTATAGTGGCTGGCTCGATGAATTCGACACTCGACTTGTTAGTTTAGAGTCAAAAGCCTATGAGTTCGAGAAGCTTCAGGATACTGTTTCGTTATTGCAAGCTGAGTTAGCTTCGACTAAACTTGAGCTTTCGTCACATGATCTGCGATCCCGGCTAAATAACGTGGAGATTACAGGAGTGCCCCTGAAGAAAGATGACAATTTATTCTCAATCGTTGAAGCTAGCTATCGTAGAAGCTATCGGACATATAGTTGTCCAAAGACCCAGATTAACTATATCTCTAGGTTGCCTATACCAAAACTCCAAGGAGAAATAGAAAGGAAATAGTGAGCTTCCATAAAAGAAGACTTTATTGCGGCTACACGCTCTGATAAGGATCTGTTGACGTCTGATTTGGTTTTTCAAGGGGCACCACAGTGTGTTTATGTTAATTACCACTTAAGCGTTGACTCCAGCAAACTTTTGAATGAAACTAAAACGACTAAGGAGAAATGCTATGAATTTGTATGGGTGAAACTTGGCAAAATTCATGTGCGCAAGGATGTTAACTCCTAACCTTTTATAATTCGAAAGGAAACTGATTTAAACAAAATTGTTTAAACTGCTACTATGTGCATTTAGGATTAAGTAGTTGCTTTTTTCCAATTTTATGTTTTAGTTTTAATATTTATCTAAGATCGCAACTTATCTTTTTCTTGTTATCATGTTATATTGGTGCTTACACAGTTACCGTTGCATATATTGGTAATGGCTGATAAAGATAACAGTGGACAGCGTCTTGACTGTTTTTACCAAAACGTACGGGGACTGCGAAAAAAGAGACTCGTTTTATCGTCAGGTCTCATTGAATTCTTGCGATATCATTGTTTTATCGGAGACGTGGCTAATCGATGGTATGTTGAACTCAGAGTTGTTTGATGACCGATATACATATAGTGTGGCGTGGTGACCGGAATTGTGCTCTGACTGGACAAACGCGAGGTGCTTATCGCGACACGTAGGGAGTTACCTGTTACCTCGCAACCGCTCCTTCACTCTTCAACGGGGGATCTCTGGATTAATATACGACTTAAAAAACTGAACTCACGCGATCACGAAAACCTATATATTTGCGCTCCGTATTTATGTAAACAAAACAAAGGCTTTTCGTTTTCAAATCAACTTAATAATTTTCTGACTAAATTGAACCATAAATATAACCTTGAATAATACTTCCGATGTATTTTTAGTTCTAGGTGATTTCATTATGAGTGGAATCTCGTGGGTTCCTTGTAATAATAATAATTCGCTAGTCCCAGTGAACCCCGCCACGACGAGTTATGTACTATCGGCCAATCTTCCGCATGCTCACCTCTAAGGCGATAATCGTATAGCACGGCTCACGACTCGATCGCCCGATGCAAGCGTTTTGGCCAATGGGATGCATGAAGCGTATTTTAGCCGTGTTTGTATTAATTTAATTATGTATAGTGTGTGTGACAGTCACACTAGGCGCGTGCTATGCTCACTTGTTTGTAAGACATTTTTTTAATGGGCACGGCCAGCGAGAGCGCTTTATGAATTGTTATTGTTGACAAGAAGTAATTTCGTACTAATATCTTCCGTTTGGTTTAGAAAATGTATTATTGGTATTGCTATACGCGTACCCTAAAAAAACTTTATTTAGCATTTTTGTTTACCACTTTGCCAAATTACAGCTTTCTAGTAAGAGTCTGTGAGCTAAGCCGGGGACAGACAGACAGACGGTCATGGCGAAACTATAAGAGTTCCTTGTTGACTACGGAACCCTAAAACGAAGCAAGTTACGTAGTTTTGTTAGAAATTGTCATTTGCTATCTCTTTCTTTTATTGCTGTTTTGATTAAAATAGCAAAATTACTTACAGTAGTATTTGAACCATTACTTGGCGCAGTTTATACAATGTTATCAGATTTTTTTATTATTGCTGTCGCAACTTTTGCAACTGCAATAAAAATAAGTTCATTATCTAAGCACCATTGTTATTCAGTGGGAACGTCAGAACATCTGGTTAAACAATAGATCGGCTTTATAGAACGGCCATAAAATACGGTCGCAAAAAATTACGAAATATTTCTTCAACACACTTGCTTGTAAAGTGACTCAGAAATTCAGCTTATTATATAGAAGTATTTTTACTTTACATTTCTTTTTTCAATATACGCAGTTTTTGTCCAAAAACAATGAATATTTTTGAGAAAAAAAAATTCGTTACATCAGATAAATCAATCATCAAAATTATCATCATTTCATAAAATTATATATTTTTCACTACATATTAACCTTAATTTGCTTATTCAAAACATTATTTTGTTTATTATATTTTTTATATAGGCTGTTTAGCGGTTTTTCCAGCGCCTTTATTTACACCTGCGGCGCGCGGGATAAACAAAACAAGCGCGGTATTTTCCAGAAATACTTGTTAACGTTTTCATTGTGTGGTTAATTATTATCAAAAATGTTGACTTCAATTAGGAAAGAAGAGCGAAGAGCAACGCGTAGATTTAACCCCCCGGAAATACTAATCTAGGCACGAAACGCTAGTGACAGCCTGTTGCCTGCAAAATCTAGAGAGAAATACCTAGCGGCGTACGAAACTAATAACAATACCAGTCTCTTTTTTTCCTCTCAAGTTGAAAACCGTCGTATGAAACGCGCACACACTCGACTCCCTTATCGCGCTCGCTCGCCCTCGGCTCGCGCGAATAATACCGGCTCGTGCAGTGAGTAACCAACATACCACACATATTTATATTTTTTGTTACACGCCCTATACTCACACAAATTCATATTGTCTCTAATTGGACGAAACCAGGAAGGGGTGTGGTTTGTCACTAGCTGCGCTTGCCGCAGAAATATTTTCTAAAGTGAGCATGCTTAAGTTTTGCCAATAGTACATACGTTGGACTTTGGACAATACAACGGCGTGGTCAATAGGTATGGGAAAGTATTGAATTTAATCCTCTCAAATAAATTAGCCTGTGTTAGTGAGTGCGTTGACCCTCTAGTCAATATTGACCCCTGTCGTCCCGCTTTATTAATTAATATCGACATCCCTCCCCTGGACCATGCACCGCAGTTACGATATATATATAGCAAAGGCGATTTTGAGTCTATAAATAACGAGATTTACGCCGTTGATTGGGAGCGTCAGTTCTCGTCTCGGTCTCTGGCTGATTCAGTTGCGTACTTTATGGACACTATAAAAGAATTTAAAAATAGGCATATACCGCAAAAGCTTATAAGTAATAAAACATACCCAATTTGGTACAGTACTTCGCTCATCAGAACTATTAAGGAAAAATATAAATATCTGATAAAAATTTAAGTCTTATGACAATAAATCATATGAGTTAACTTATATCTGTCTATGCCTGCGTGAAAGAGTTAAGACTATAGAAGCCTCGTGTTATAACTGTTACCTCAATCAAACGGTAAAATCAATCAAAAATAACCCTAAGTACTTTTGGACCTTTGTTAAAAATCGCTATAACTCTAATGCTATTCCTAATTCACTAGTTTACAAGAATTAATTATTGCTCACTGGTGATTCTATTTGTGAGGCTTTTTGTTCTTATTGTCTGTCTAACTTCCTGAACTCCACCTCAGCTAATAATCTCAATTAAGCCTTTATTTCTTCCTCTGTCACGACTACACCCTCGTCTGATATTTGTCACATAGAAGTAAATATCGACGTTGTGACCGATTTACTCCGCAAGTTGGCATCGAAAGGTGCTGGCCCTGACAATATTTCATCAACATTTCTCATTGAATGTGCGCCTTACGCATTTTTTTCTCCAAGTCTAGAGACTTGGAGAAAAAAATGCGTAAGGCGCTCACTAACGAGGATTTCCACACAACACCCTGAGATCTATCTCAATAGATCTCAGGGTGTTGTGTGGAAATCCGCGTTTTTTACACCTGTACATAAAAACGGGCCTAAAACTGAAGTAACTAATTATAGGCCTATATCTAAATTGTGCATTATAGCCAAAATATTTAAACGGATTTTATCTATAATCAGTTATATCCCGCCCTTGCTAACTCGTTCAGCTCTTTCCAGCATGATTTTTTGAGAGTATGGTCTACCACTTCAAATTTCATTTTATTTAACGTTTTTATTACTAGTGCTATGGATGACGGCAAGCGAGTCGATGTGGTTTACACTGATTATAGCAAAGCATTTGACCGGATCGACCACAACTCCCTGATAAAGAAGTTAAAGTACATGGGCATTCGTGGAGACCTCCTGAGGTGGTTCGCATCTTATATAGATAATAGGTCGCAAGAAGTAGTACTCAATAACTACATGTCTAGATGGCCCAGCGGAGTGCCTCAGGGTTCGTTGCTCGATCCCTTCTAATTTGTGGCCTATGTAAATGACATCGATCAGTGTCTGCATTCATCCAAATTATTATGCTTCGCCGATGACATGCAAATATTTACCAACATCTCATCGCTTGAATATGGGTCAACACTTCGAACTGACTTATATCGTTTTGAAGAGTATTGTCGGGCTAACAAACTGGATCTTAATCCATTAAAATGTTCAATTATCACTTAAACTAGGAAACGTGCAGTCCTAGCTACAACTTATACTCTATCGGGCCAAATGTTGCCGAGGTGCGATACGATTCGTGACTCCACCAAGATAGTAAGTTCGTTTTTGACTCACACAGTGACGCCGTTGTTAAAAAAGCCTCTAAACTGCTTGGGTTTATAATACGTCTTTCTAAATGCTTTTTAGATGCTAAAACACAAAAACATAGAACTGCACTTTTGTTAGAAGTCAGCTAGAGTATGTATCTCAGATTTGGAACCCACGTTATCATAAGTAAATCGACCGCATTGAAAATATCCAAAGACGCTCTATTCAATATCTTTGTTACCATCAAAAGATTCCATACCATTCAATAGATTATCTCCGACTCTGTAAGAAGTTCCATTTGTTGCCACTTGAAAATAGTAGTAAGATTGCTGACTATTTGTTTCTGTTAACAATATTTAACAATAATATTGACAGTCCCGAGCTATTATCGAAATTTTATTTTAATGTGCCAAGTAAATCCCTTACTTTACAACTTCTGGTATTCAAGTGAGATACTTGAAGATTATTGAAAAGAGTGGATATCAAGCTTTGCCTTGGGTGCGGTATATCACACAGAATGGAGACTACCAACTAAGAACTAACTAATCATTTATAATACATTCCATAGATATAAGAAGCACCATATTATGTTATTTACAAGTTGTCTATTTTGCATTATTAATAATCATAGGTATTAAAAAGTAATTATGTAGTATTATGTATTTGTTTTGACTACAATAAATTAATTAATTAATATTAATATTTCGTTGTAAATTTTTAATCATGACCAGAGATCGGATATTCGGATGCATATTTACCTAAAGTTAAATTTTAGCTGTGAAAGTATGGAAGCGGCTTCATAAAATATTTTTATTTGTAAAAAAAAATCACGGGATGCCAGGAACACCGGGAATGCATGCAGTCGGGTGTATAATAAAGAAGCGACTTCTAAAATATGTATATGTAGGGTGTAAGAGGAGGGGCGTTGTGTGTTAGTTAAAGCAAAAAAAAAAAAACACCCGAACGCATGGCAAGCACAGCGACGAATGCAATTATTGTAATTAAAGGTAGCTACTTGCCCATAAGCAGGTATAATTTGCCGTCCCACTCACACACTCGCAAAATGCCTATCGTCGTTTTCTGTTAATATAATGGTGCTAACATATACTGTTTTTTTTTCGCTAAGTATGTGAAGAGGAAAGGAATTTAACAGAATTTCACTAAGCACAATAATTTTTAACTACTTATTTGTTTCAATAGGTAGCTACATCAATTATTCTAAATATATGTAGTCCGTTATCTTATATTAACGTTATTTGCTATGGCAGTTTGGTATTTACCTACCTACTTTACAATATTAGGTAGGTAGATATGCATCCGCTTACATAGTCAGAAAAAACACAAAATTTGTCGATTCCGGAATCGCAGGTTTTTTTTTTTTTACTATAGTGCATTCAATATTAGCCAACATTTGAAAGTAAGTTATATGTAGTACTGATTATAATACTAATCTGATTCAGTAATCAGAAACCTTGTTGATCCCGGAACCGCGGGATTTTTTCGATACAAAAGCGCATTCCACATTCGCCAACATCTCAACTTTAGGTGAATATGCATCCGAATATCCGATCTCTAATCATGACCCACTTGGACGATAAATATTTCGAAGCCGCCAAAATAACCAAGATGTCCCTCCTTTACAGTGCATGCCGCACTTAGGACGTTTTAAATATTCAGCAAGCTATGTCAATACGGGTCGGAGATCTATGCAATTTTACCCTTTGTCATCACTGCAATAGATAATATTTTAAATAAAGCATTAATAATCATATTTTGAATCCAAACTCTTTGGAATTAACTATAACTCAGAACAAATGTTTTTTTTTTTTTGTGATGGGTTTGCTCTTGACCTTAGTCTATGTCAGACGCGACAGAAACAAAGTCGACGATCGAGCGAGCTTACCCAGAAGAGGCCTGTTCACTCTCACTTTGAAGAGATTAGGGTTATATGCGTTCGGAAACACAGACGCAGGCAGAGAGTTCCATTCCTTTGCTGTGCGCATTATAAAAGAAGTTTGGAAACGCTTAGTGCGAGTTGGTGGGATAGCCACCAGGAAGGGATGGTAACCTGAAGTGCGCCTAGATGACCGATAATAGAAGGGGGCCGGTGGAATGAGGTCGTGGAGTTCCTGAGCACACTCTCCGAAGTACAATCTATAGAAGACCGACAAGCAGGCAACCTTGCGACGATGGGCCAAACTGTGAAGCTTGGCATCCACCAGATTTACGTCGCCAATGAGCCTCTTAGCTCTGCGTTCCACCGAGTCAAGCGCGGCAAGTTGGTATTTAGCCGAGCCATCCCAAAGGTGGCTACAATACTCCATGCAGGATCGGACCTGCGCTTTATAAAGGGTCAAAAGCTGTCCAGGCGTAAAGTATCGCTTCACCTTATTTAGGATGCCCAGTTTCTTGGCCGCAGTTTGGGCTTTGTACTCGATGGTGGCGCCGAAGTTGAGGTTAGATGTCAACTCCGTGCCTAGGAGCTCGAGCCGATCAGTTACAGGAACCGATGTACCCCGAAAAGTAGGAGTCAGGTCGAAACGACTCCTTTTTGCGGTAAAAAGACACGCTTGTGTTTTGGTGGCGTTAAAAGTGACCAGATTATCATCACCCCACTGGGAGACAAGGCTTAACGTCAACTCTGTCCGCTCTACCAAGGCCTCTCTCAAGGAATGAACTGCGGCCCCGTTGGTTTTTGCGCTGGACAAGTATCTCTCTGAAACAGTACTGTCGTCCGCGTACCCAACAATACCAATCTGTAGTAGGTCATTGATGTGCAGCAGGAAAAGAGTTGCAGAGAGAACAGACCCCTGAGGAACTCCGGCATCAATAGCCATAAGGTCAGAGGAGCAGCCGTCAACGACTACTCTGATCGACCGTTCACTAAGGAAGTCTGATATCCAGCTACAAAAATCAGCTGGGATGCCATAAGCAGGAAGCTTGCTGAGCAGACCAGCGTGCCAGACCCTGTCGAAAGCCTTCGAGATATCAAGCGATACAGCAAGTGCTTCGCCATGTTTCTCGATGGCTTCGCCCCAGCAGTGCGTGACATACACAAGAAGATCACCAGTTGACCGTCCCCGGCGAAAGCCATATTGACGGTCACTGAGGAGATCATTGTCTTCGAGGTAGGTCAGCAACTTACTGTTCAGTACCCTTTCCATAACTTTGCACAGAATGGAGGTAATGGCGATCGGACGGTAATGGGCAGGGTCAGCACGGTCGCCCTTTTTGGGCACTGGTTGTACATTAGCAAGCTTCCAGGATTTTGGTACCGTGCCTTTTTTAAGAGAGAGGCGGAACAAACGTGTCAACACAGGAGACAGTTCAGGCGCACACTGCCTCAACACTCTCGCCGGAATGCCGTCAGGCCCGCTGGCCTTATTCACGTCTAGACTGCACAATACTCTTCGGACCTCTCTAATGTGAACTGCGATCTCCGGCATCGTGGAGTCACAATGAGGTACTGTAGGTGGTTGCTTGGAGCCAGCGTGCAGACGTGAATTGCTTGCAAAGAGAGATGCAAATAAATTTGCTTTCTCTCTTGCGGAGTGGGCCAGCGACCCATCAGGTTTCAGCATTGGAGGTAAAGTGGGACGACAGAAATTCGCTTCGGCCGCCTTAGACAGGGACCAAAACTGTTTACTACCCGGAGGGTGCGATGCCAGCTTGGCCCCAATACGTCTGACATGGCCAAAACGTGCCTCACGTAAAACCCGCTTGCAGGACTTGGCGGCAGTGTTAAAGGCTCTCTTCTTCGCGCGAACCCTACGAGCTCTAACTTTGCGGTCGCGGGACTTGACCCAGGCTTGGTAGGCAGACTCTTTTCGGGCCTCAGCGTGGGCGCACTCTGCATTATACCAAGGCCGGGATTTATGGCCGAGTGGGATGTCGGAGAATGGAATAAAATACTCCATTCCCTGCCGAATAACGTCCGCAACCTCGTTTGCACAGCACGAGGGGTCACCCGAAGAGAAGCACACATGCCGCCATGGATAAGACGCAAAAAAGTGCCGCATCTCATCCCAGTCCGCTGACTCGTATCGCCACACTCGTCTCGTGCCTCTAGGACTTTCATCTGGTGGAGAGCAGGTCGATACGGTTTTCACCAGACAGTGGTCGGACGTTCCCAGCGGGGCTGAGACCGACACTGAATTATTGTCCAGATCAGATGCCAGCAGAAGGTCCAAACAATTGGGTGTATGGCCGTCAACATCCGGTACCCGCGTTGCCACATTCACCATCTGGGTTAGATCTAACGTAATAGTAAACTTGCGCGCCTCTAACCCAGCATGGTCAGTTTTCTGGTACGGGAACAACCATTCTTTATGATGGGCGTTGAAGTCCCCCAGAAAAACGAGCTTCGCTGTTGGGTACCGTTGCTGGGCGACGTCAGTCGTCTCCACGAGGAAATTAAAGAGCGCTGTTGTCTCCTGGTCACCGCTGTGCGATCGGTAAACGCCGATGTAGAGAAATTTCTCCACGCCAGAGTCCACAAGTAGCCATATGGCAGAAAAACCCGTGTTCTCAAAGCAACGGAGACGACGACAACAAATGTCATCGCGGACGTACACACAGACCCCAGCTTGCTTCTTGAACTTGTGTTCAAGAGAGTAACCCGGGTAGTTGAGGTACGCCACGTCCGACGGGGTTGTTATCTTCGTCTCCGTTAGGAAAAACAGGTGCGGCTTCTCGGTCTCAAGGTGGTGATGGACCGGATCGAGATTGGAGTGCAACCCCCTGATGTTAGTGAGGTGCACTTTTAGTGGGAGGAAGTGCAGCCGTTGTTTAACCTTATCTTTCTTTTTTGCTTTTGACATTTTGAGTGGAGTTGTTGGGGAGAGAAGTCGACTTGTCGAGGCGCTGCTCAGAGATCCAAGTGGAACACTAGAATCAACTAAACCTATGGGGAACTCATTTGGAGACTGCGGGGACGCCCAAACCCCCCCGGATATGGCCACCGGGTCCTCCCGTCCAGTCGCCAGCTGGCACGGTGGAGCATACCGGGATTTTTCGCGAGTTGGCGGGGCAGCCTTTGGCACGTGGCTGGCGTGTTACTTGGGCCCCCTACTGACTGCGGTCGGCCAACGGCTGGCACCGTGCTTCGGATCCCGCTACCCTCCACAATGAGTTACCCGGCAAGTTAAGCCCAGAGACCAAGACCGGTTCTGGACAGCGCAACTGACAAATCTCCTACTCCCCCAAAGGCACTGGCACTCCCACACACCGACGGAACACAGCAAGCTGCTTGGCGCCGGACTCCGGTGGGAGGGTGGTAGCGAGCCAGGCGGCTCCTTGCGGAGCCTACCACCGCTAAGTGGGATCGTTCAGCCGTACCACAGGCAAGCCTGTGGTGCCGTTGCCCGGGGTGGACCACTAGGAGGTAGATCCCAAACCCCACCCCAAAATGTTTTTTTCAAAACCATGTTCCGAACTCTTTCGATTATAAAATGACAAAAAGTCACTCAGAAATTGGTGTCAAATAATAATTTCTATGAGAATAAAAAGTAATTATTTTATACCTATTTAAATCGTATAATGACAGAACAAAGAGCTCGGATTATAGTTCTCAGTGAGCAAAGCTACGTTATACGAGAAATATCTCGAGAGTTAAATATATCTCGAAACACATTGAGGACCTGGATCAGGCGATATGAAGAAGAGGGTACCCTCCTGGAAGATAGACGACGATATAATCATGGCGTTCGTCAAATCACGAATCAACAGAAAACCGACATGCGTCATCATTACGAAGAATATCCGTTTGCTCCCACTCGGTATTTTGCGGCACGTTACGACGTTTGTCTACAAACGATAAGAAATAATTTGCACTCTACAGCAGGCTTAGCATGACACTCTCTATTTCTTCGAAGAATAGACACGGCTCTTTCTATACAAAGTGACATTTCGTTTCTCAGTTTTTGACATCTCACCGTAGAAATAATTCTACAATCTGTCATCTTGTCTTTCAATTCTAACGATCTTTGTCTAGTTCCTTTTTGATGTAGAAGGATTTCTACGGTGGGATGTCAAAAAAGGAGAAACGAAATGTCACTTTGTATAGAAAGAACCGTGTCTATACTTCGAAGAAATAGAGAGTGTCATGCTAAGCCTGCTGGACTGCACTATAGACATCACGCTAAGAAAGTCGACTTAACAGATGCACACAAACTTGCAAGATTAAATTTTGCACGTGAATATTTAAACTTTGACTGGACTAACGTTATCTTTTCAGACAAGAAATCTTTTAGATCTTCTCAGCTCGGTCGCATAAACTTGTGGCGTTACAATAATACACGATACGCCGAGGATCATGTAGTGCCGAATCTCGGCTAACATGTGGGGCTGGATGGGAACCGGAGGTGTAGGCGAGCTGGTTCAGATTTCTTCTCATGCGAATGCAATGGGTGATGTGGATTTATTAGAAGAATCTATGTTACCGACAGTGCGAACGGTTTACCCGCGAGAAGTTCCAAGCTTTTATTATGTTCACGATAACTGTAGAGTGCATGCGGCCAGAGTTGTGTCTAACTGGTTTAGCCAACATCAGGAAGTTACGCTAATTCCCTGGTCGTCTAAATCCCCGAACTTAAATCCAATTTAAAGTGTATGGGGTCTGATGGTTCAAATATGGGATAACAGAAACGAAAGGACAAAGCAAGCAATTGAGCAACATTGCAACGAAATTTGGGATTATATGATAGGAATTGTTTTATATTCGCTGTCGCCTTATTGGATCAATGCGTTCGAGACTACGAGGGCTGCACTAAAAGTATCGGGAATGGAATATTTCCACTGTTCCTGTCATATTAAAATCTTTTTAATTGAAAACTCCTTGGTTTTAAAAATCGAATACCATTTATTATTTAAAAAAAGATTCTCGGTCTTGTCACAAGGTATATATATACATATTTATTTAAAAAAAGATTCTCGGTCTTGTCACAAGGTTTTGTCAAACTTGTTTAGTCGTTGAGAAAATGGAATTGACTCGAGAAAATTCAAGAGCGATGATTTATTATGACTTTCGAAGTGGTTTAACACAAAAACAGTGTATTGACCGGATGATTTCTGCATTTGATGATGAAGCCCCATCCAAAACCACAATTTATCGCTGGTTTGCTGAATTTCAACGTGGACGTGTCAAGCTCAGTGATGATCCCCGTCAAGGTCGTCCAAAAACTGCAGTCACCCAAGAAAACGTTGATGCTGATTGAGGAAGATCGACATGTCACATACCGCGAAATTCAGGCAACTTTAGACATTGGCATGAGTCAAATACAAATAATCTTGCATGAACAATTAGGTGTAAAAAAGTTGTTTTCCCGATGGATACCGCATTCGCTCCGTGAAGAGAAAAAAGCGGCTCGCGTTACTTGGTGCGTCAGAACTCTCGAAAGATTCCACGCAGGATCCTCAAATGCTGTATACAACATCGTATCAGGTGACGAATCCTGGATATACGCGTACGAACCCGAAACAAAAAACCAGTCACGAGTTTGGGTGTTCGAAAATGAGTTAAAGCCAACAAAAATTGTTCGTTCACGGAGTGTTGCAAAAAAAATGGTGGCCATGTTTGTCTCCAAAACCGGCCATGTTACGACTATTCCTCTTGAGGGACAAAGAACGGTTAATGCAGAATGGTATGCTAGCATTTGTTTGCCACAGGTCGTTTCTGAACTCCGTAAAGAGAACTGCAACCGCCGCATCATCCTCCATCACGACAATGCGAGTTCTCACACCGCGCACAGAACAAAAGAGTTTTTAGAGCAAGAAAACATAGAATTATTAGACCATCCGCCGT
Organism: Atethmia centrago; assembly: GCA_905333075.3. Lineage (NCBI taxonomy): Eukaryota > Metazoa > Arthropoda > Insecta > Lepidoptera > Noctuidae > Atethmia > Atethmia centrago. Next base: position 17,480,273 of record HG995374.1, on the reverse strand, counting down.
GCAGCCCCGACCTAAGCCCTAATTATTTCTATACTTTCCCTAAAATAAAGAATAAATTGCGTGGACAGAGATTTTCATCACCTGAAGAAGCTGTGGACGCCTACAAAACGGCCATTTTGGAGACCCCAACTTCCGAATGGAATGGTTGCTTCAATGATTGGTTCCATCGTATGGAAAAATGTGTCAAATTTCGCGGAGAATACTTCGAAAAGCAATAAATACATTTTTAAATAGTAATGTTGTGTCACTTCCTTGATTCCCGAAATTTTCAGTGCCGCCCTCGTATTGGCTGTTATTGCAAGCAATGGTGGTTACACTCTATATTAACTTGTTAAATAATAATGAGTTCAACATTATATTTTTTAAGCGTTTTACTTCCCCATTGCTTATTGTTGCCTTGACGCACACTGCAAACAAAATTCATTGAAGATGTATGCAAAGATGGCGGAATCTCATTTTAGTACGATAATGCGTACGCGCCCTATTTATTTTGGGTGTGCATTCAGCTTTATACCGCACTCGTGTGTAAAAGCTCTTAACAAAGATGGAGACTGCAACAGATTATTGTCTAGTTCTATTCTTCAGTGTAATTAAATAGCAGATAACAAGGTCGTTACCATGCGAATGTCGACCTAATTGTATTTGAATGTCGGTAAGAAAATAAGCTTATGGTGGGTCATTTCATTTCATTTTTGCCTTTTTGATTGATTAATTAAAAAGGCAAAAATTAAAATTAAATTTGATTTAATTTTAACTTTAGATCTCTTTACAACTAGTGTGACGTCAGCTAGAAGGTGCTTAAGCCTCGTTTTTTTTTTTCAAATAGCCAACATAAATCATTTAATTATTACCTTTTAAATTTTAATATTATTTTGTTCTCCTCATAATGTAAACTACAGCGTTGTTAGACAAAGTCAAAATAAAAAATCAATTATTCAAACAAGGCTGAGAATCAGCACTTTTCGAACGTCAAAATTACATGAGACAGTCCCCCAAAACGCCCACCCTTCACCACTTCCTAGTGCTTTAGCTGGGAAGAAGTGGCGCAACAAACTCCCCAGCAGCACAGCCGTCTGTTCAGTTAGTGAAAATGGATTCTATATAACAGTATTCAAAACAATTTACACTACGTGCAACAAAAAACATTAAACTATTAGCCATATGGCAGCTAGTACACCACAATACCAACAATAAAAATAAAAAGAAAAAAAACCAAATCTATTCTCTAGCAGAGATAAAAACGTAAACAGAACTTAATACCCAAATAAAAGCCTCCAGGCATAATGGGCGTGCCCGCTTCACTCACTCTCTTAGCTGTAAATCAGTCACAAATAATGAACTAGGACCATCAAAGTAAAATAAATAAACAGTTAGTTACTAATAACAAAACAAAACAATGGTCAGCAAGACGACCAGTTACCACAAGCAGCACCCGTTCACGAGCATAACGCAAAAATCAGCCACTACCCCCTCGCCATATTTGAGGGAAGGAGGCAACCCGACGCTACCGCAAGCAGTGACATCTAAGGGAGCATGACAAATGGCTGCCGATTGCTTCAGTAAGAATAATATACACACATCAACACTGTCCAGGGATATTTTGGATTTACTCAGTTTACTCAAAATTTATTAAAAATAACATACAACATATTTTTATAAAGCCCAGTTATGTGAAAAATCAGTAGTCAGTAAAACCACCCCTGACGTTAATAACGGTCCTGCAACGGTTTTTCATGCTTTGGATTAAGTTATCCTGCGGTATATTGTCCCAGGTCCGGCTAAGATGCAAAAAAGTTGCTCTTCCGTCGCAATGTTTGCAGGGAAATTCCTCAAAGCCCTTCTTTGAAGCATGTCCCACGCGTGTTCTATGGGGTTTAGGTCAGGCGATTGAGCGGGCCAGCCTAAGACCGATACGTCGTGCTCCTGCAACCAGCTCGTCACCTCTCTCGCTGTGTGCGGACGGGCGTTATCGTGCATGAGCGTGAATTCTTGGCCCATTTGTAGTCGATGGGGGTAGATTATTGGTACTAGCACCTCGTTACGGTATTTTTCAGCCGTTATGGTGTTTCTGATCCAGACGAGGTCTGTTCTTTCACCAACACGAATTCCCGCCCAAACCATAATTGTCCCGCCGTGGTATGAATGGACTTCCTGAGGATGTTGCAGACGGCTCTCACGACCAGGAACTCGCCAAACACGTATTCTACGTGTATCGGGATGGAAACCGAACCGGGACTCATCGGTAAACAGCACTACAGACCACTGGTTATCTTCCCAGAGCAAATCTTCACGAGCCCACTCTAGTCGTCGTCCACGATTTCCTCGGCGTAGTGCTGGAGTTCGAAGCGGTCTGCGAGCATGAAGGTTAACTTCATGCAGCCTTCTCCTCACAGTTTGGTCACTCACAAGCAACTGGTGCTCTGACTGGAGCCTCTGAACCAACTGCAGTACCGTAACATTGGGTTGTTTTCTCGCGGCAACTTGCAAGCATCGGTCTTGTCGTTGAGTGGTTATACGCTTACCGCCTGAGTGTCTTTCAGCCACTTCACCAGTAGCACGATAACGTGACCATAACCTTGATATCACGTTTTGTCTAGTTCCAATCTCCTCAGCAATACTCCGTTGAGTAGCCCCACTTGGAGCATGCCTACTGCCCTTAACATTTCCTCTCTCGTTAAATGGCGCCACTGCATGATGCACACAATAACATTAATTCGAAATTAACCGATAACTTGTTATAAAACTTAAATTTGACACAAAAAAATAGCCAAAAACTACTGTAGGTAAATGAAACCTTCGGACTTCGCTACCATTATGCCGCGTAAATCTTTTGTTTTTAATTTATTTTTTCAAATTCAAATTTAGAATCGTTCAAAAAGGTTTACAAAATAAAATTTCTTCAAAAGAATTTAAAACTGGCGATTATTTTTTAAGTTTAAGAACTTTATACAAAATATCCCTAGACGGTGTTGATGTGTGTACTTAATCAGTTATCGAGGTCGCTAGCTAACCACTTAATGCAATACAACTCTACAAAAACATTGTAATGAGAAGATTATGTCAATAATAAACGAAAATTAAATAAAAAACAAATTAACTTATACAGTCAAATAAAATAAACAATTATATGAACTCATATAATCTGTCACTAGGTAAGCTAATTCTGAAGAAAGAACATAAACATTGTCACAGCGACCAACAATTCTTATCGTGTAATTTGTCCTTATTTCTGGTGTTAATATTGTGAATATCACTGTTTTTAATGTATTAGTGTATATTTTGCCTAATATATAAGATGTTGGCGAAGATGAATTGTGATGCCACCGTGAGAATATCAATATCTTTTAAAAAATCTCTTAGAGAAACTGGCAGCTAGCTGGTAAATTGCTCGAACAGCTCGTTTTTGAAAAACAAATTTATTTTTAATGTCAGCGGCTTTGCCCCACAGCAGAATACCGTAGGACATAACGCTATGAACTAACCGAGCTGTAGTGGAGCCGGTGGAGTTTCTTGCCCATTCTTCTCCATACGAAACTACCTTTTGGAAGGGGCAACTAGAATCAATTCAATTTTTTTGTAAAATTTGACGTTCAAAAGTGCCTTTTATGTGCCTATTTGAAATAAATAATTTGACTTTGACTTTGTATCAACGTCAGTGTATTGTCTAACTTTCCTGACGGCGTAAGCGGCCGAACTGAGCCTTCCCGCTAGGCTTGATATATGAGGGCCCCACTGAAGTTTGGCATCTACTGTTATGCCCAGAAAAACTGCCAAGTCTACAGTTTCAAGAACCTCTTTATCCAAGACTAAGTTGGGTCCTAGATTTCTAACATTCGGTAAGGCGAACTTTATACATTTCGTTTTCTTAGCATTGTGAACTAAGTTATTTGTCGTAAACCAATCCCTAACAATTGAGATTACAAGAGGTTACAAATATGTACGAGTAACCTTTTAAATAATATAATGTATTACGTGTTACTGTTTATGCCCACCACATTTCCAGTCTAATTCTACACGCGAAGACTTGTAATTGGCTCCCTGTCGGCTATGGTTTTCCTTTTTTTTATTTTTCAAGCTGTAAGTCTTCCGTGTTTCTTTAAATAAATAAAAAAAATCAGACTTCTAGAGCGCTTTGGGCGTGGTCTGTCAGTGAATTTGATTTTTTTAAATATATTTATTAAAACATACATACACGTTTCTATTACCTAAGTGTTATTATAATATCAACTAATATTTAAATGACAAATTTTAAATTACATGTTATATAAAATAATTACAATATATTAACAACTAAGTAGTCAAATAAAAGCCCTCTTCCTCTCTCCTATTTAATTTTGTGCTATACCCGACTGGGTTCACAGTGATCATATTTTATAAAACCTACCACCCAAGTTCACATGTGGAAGCAATAAATATATTGAGTATTGAGTACACTCCTGCAGGCTTAGCACGAACACCGTTTTGTCGACGGAAGAATTGACAAAAATGATGTTTCGTGTAGACAGTACGACGGCAGTAAAGTAGAGTCAACTTTTTACGAAATTCACTCTTTTACATAATTCGACTCAGAATTTTTTGTTTTGTCATAGTTTTTGTTCTGTTTGATAAACAATTTTTACTGATATTAAGTCACGTAATATAAAAAACTACAATAATTTTCTTCAAAAGTGTCGAAGTACCGTATTTTGGAACAAAAAAAAAAAATAATAATATTGGCCTTAAACATTTCCTTGGTAACGCCCTATTAACTAAATGATGTAAAATAGGAGAAGATAGCTTTGTTCTTCTATTAATTATCACAGTCTCCTGTAAAATCATGATTTTGTAGATACTTTGTGGCCGTCGAATAGAAAAATGCAAATTGTCTTCAGTGTGATTTTGACAGTTTGGGATAGAAAAAAATCCTCTGAAATAGGAAGTCGACATAAAAAAGGACCTAGACAAAGATCGTTAGAAAAGAAAGATAAAATGACAGATTGCAGAATGATTTTTATGGTGCGATGTCAAAATGGAGAAACAAAATGTCAGTTTACATAGAAACAGCTGTGTCTATTCTTCGTAGAAATAGAAAGCGTCATGTTAAGCCTGCAGGTCAATCAGGAAAAGTATCAAGGTTTAAAAAATAACGACTGCAGGCTAAAATACAACTAGATCTTAGACAGAATACCCATATTATCAATATGTAACTCTTTAAACTGCCATTTGTTCACAGGCAACACTATCCGACTCTGAGAAGCTGTCCCGCCTGACGCGCGTGGTGCGGCGCTGCGACAAGCGGGCGGCGGGCGACGCGGCGCGCCCGCTGTGGCCGCGCGCCGACCTGGTGCAGCTGTGCTGACGGGCGGCGCGCTCGCGGGCGTGGAGTGGCTAGTGAACGGATTGGAAACTGGGCTACTATTATTTGGATTCTGTTTAAATGCTTACCCAAAAAGGATAAAAGCACGCCAAAAAAAATTACCTAACTTTTTTTAGGGCCGTTTTCTAAATAACTGAAATTAATGTTGGTGAGCGTTTAAATTGTAGCCATTTAATTCGAGGTTATGTGAGTTAGCAATTCAATTGCTCCCTACTCCATGCCACCGGGACATTCCCGCCCTATAGTTACCTTTTTACTCCGCAGTGATAGTGTAAGAGGCGCCGAACAATCAGTTCGGCAGCTTCCGTTATATTACTAAATTAAAATATTTATTTTTATCGGTCGGCGAATAATCTTACCTGGAGGTTTAGTTGGTTGTTACTTAATTTTTAAGTCCGAATCTAGTAAAATTATACTATTGCCGTTCGATATTGAACACTGGCACTTTTTTCATCGGCCACTGTGCTGTCAGGGTTGAACTGAACCTACCTGCAAGTGTTGGAAGTTACCACGCATTTTTTATAACGGCAAAAAAATCTCATTAGCATGCGCTGCGTCCCTTGTCTAGCGGTCGTCATCCATTCAGAGATATTTATAGCATACATTTTGCCAAAAAGATGATTTTTGTCTACGAAAACCGATCAACGCATGCATGTAGTAGTTCAACCCTAATTCTTCGTCGATTCATCTTGTTATGTAAGAGCGAAAACCGCAACTTGGTGCGTTTTTGGAACGCAAAATCTCCGTCTAAATTATAAACGCGTGGTTTTTTTTCGCACTGCCGTTTTCGACACGGGATTTTGCAAGATCGACGTGACATCTGCTGTGATAAAGGAATTCTCGGATACTTCCAGCGCTGAATATCATTCAGGTATCTTCGTAGCATTTCTGTACTATTTTGTTTTAAAAGTAGTTATTTCCCTGAATACAGTACTTTATATGTGGCTGTAATGACAATCTCGAAAACTATAAAGATCAATTTATCTACTTAATTAATTATGTTGATTTTACACTTGTCGATTTTGATATTAATTCTGACATTTTAATTTGTACATATCGAAAAAGATACTTAACTCAACATTCACCGAGTCTGTCAAGTATATTTTTATCGGTCAATATGAAAGAGCAATCATTGAACTGCTCGCCATCGGGATAGGGAAGTATCTGGAGCTGATTAATCATCTTATGAGCCGTACAGCGTCCATTGCCTGATTTTGCCTCAGGACTGTTATTAGAATTGGATTCGTATGACAACAAAAAATAATGCGCAATGGAGTCTTATAAAATAATCAATCAACCGGTGGGTTTCAACACGACTCGTATTAACATATTAGTTAAAATTTATTATATCTAAACTTTGTCGGTCTGAGCTTAACTAAAGAATCCCCGAAAACAAGTATAAGTAATTATTTAGCGCAAATTATACTAAGACATTCGCGACGCGAATATTCTAAAAGTAAGTTAATTATAAAATATTTCTGCTAACGCCGTGCGGAGTGAGAGAACCTACAGTGGGAGTGGGATTGATGCGATTGTACAACACTCGAATAACTTCACGTTCCGCCTAAATATCATGCCCCAAAACCAGTGGAGGGTGAAAATGATCTTTAATGCAGAGGTAAGACAAGTTACTTAACTTATCTTTGATCTCAAAAATCCTCCCCTAACATATATAACTTATAAGTAAGGTAGGTATTCGTCGAATTTACTAATATTTGTATTCAAGAATGGGCCGAGGCGGATTATGTGGGTCTAATCAATATTTTTATGCCAATCACTCGTTTTAAGTACTTATTCAATAAATTGGAGTGCCAAATAACGCTTGACAGACTCTTTTCAAATCCCTTTTAATATGTCACCTGTTATCTATGAAATAGAAACCTGCAACAGTACAAAACTTGTTAGCAACTCTGTGGCAGAAGCACAGTTCACACAGTAATATTTCCATTATTAAATAGACATTTACCACTTGTCATTATACTCTTCGAAAAACTTAATGTCTTCTCATATTACAAATACCTCATTTCTTCATAATGGCGGAAGTTGTCACAAAAAAAAAAAATCCCTAACTTATTTTTTTATTCATAATAATATTTTACAGAAATCAATTTACTAGCAAATTATCCTTTGGTCCTTTTAAATGAAATCATAGATTTAGGAACAAGTTGAATCCTACTTATTTTATTATTGTAAATATAGATAAAAAATATGGAAATTACTTACGTATGTTTGAGTATGCGCGATTAGTTTAAGATAAATGATTTGTGATTTTGCATTTCGCTCGTACTTCACATACGTTACTTAAAGATTTTGCTCAGTTTTTATTTAATTTATTTAACTTATATCTCAATTCCTGTTAACCCTTTATAAGGCACAGAAAACTGCTAAGGGTATGGAAATAAAAAATTGATAAATATGATAACTAGGACCTCTTTATTAAGAATATGAGTTTTTTTTTTATGTTTTTTTTAAACATGGTGTCCATTATTTGGCCAGAGCCTTACTAGGGCTTATGGAATTCGGCAAAGCATGGAACCACACACAAGGTTATTGCTAACAAACTGTCAAATCACAGAGTACAAAAACTGAATTTGACTGACGTTTCATTCAGCCGCAAAAATTTAAAAAGTATGGTGTCCAAAATATGGACAGAGCCTTATAAAGGGTTAAGTTGTAGAATGCTACTTATATCTGATTATAATGATACCAACATTGTTATTGGAAAGGTATTCTAAATCAAACAATGGTAACAGTATGCTGCTGTATTGTATTATTATCGTAAAATACATGAAACGTGCACAAATAGTGTCGAAAATTGTGATTAAAATTACTTACGTAGGTAATTACTACTTTAATTTACCGTGCTACTTCAATAATTTTACAAATTGCTTTAACATTACATTAATAAAGATTTTCTAACTAGAATACACGATGTCGGAAAGATTGATCGATGATACATCATTCAACTTATATTACAACATAGTCTTAAGATTACTAGTATTTGTGCATAGACCATTAAAATGTTTTTTTTTTTTTTGTAACTTGATCCAATATAATTTTATTAATTTGACGCCCATGCTTCACTTCCATCGTTTGAGACGTATTTCACTTGTATTCTTCATTAGATGTTCTACGGGGCCTCCTCCTTTGATATACGTATTATTAAATGTAACATATTTACAATGTGCTATTTTTTACGTTAAAAATGGTATTGTGAAGTGTGAGATACAATCCAGTGTGCGAGCAGCATTCCAATTTAAATGTTGTGAAAACCAAAGTAGCATCTTCATTTGTTTAAATGTTAAATTTTTAAAATATTCGATGCAAGAAACTTTTAATATACTTGTGCGTGTATAGGTAAATAATGATAATAATTTGTCATTTCGTCAGCGATACTGCAAGTCATATGCTGTACGTTGCACTAGAAGTATTAAATTAATATTAAATAATAGGTCATAGAAGTAGATCCTTTTTAAAAGCGGTTTTTAAAGGTAATATAATGCCAAAGTCGCTAAGATTCCTTGGAAAAAAGTTGGAAAAGGCATTGTAGGTTTAAAATCTTATTGGATGAATAGAATTTGCAATTTTTATGTGTCTATATTATATAATTATGTAATCATACAGTAAGGAAATAGGTATGTTAAACATCAGTAAATTTCTTTTTTACGAATATTGCGATAAAAATACAATCAGCATTCATAATATCTGATATTTGGAAACGAGGCAAGAGTATTATGATTCATTCATTCGGTAATGACCGCTAATGAGTGAAGTGCGTGGCTAATAGATTGCCAATCAATTTATGAATGCAATATTAGTAATATTTATGTTTGATTAGTCAGAATTTTCATTCCTCATTGTTTAGTACTTAGACGTTTGGTGCTGCGTTTGTTTTAGTAGTACCCTTTGTTCATAGATAACAAATTGTAAAAATATCATTGTATAGAATACATACACAGATCACACGAAATGTTTCGGAACTTGTATTTTTTTGTAAACTTGTTATTTATTGAACTGCATTATTGTGGTCGTTTTTCTAGACTTTACTGTATGTATGTTTATCTCGAATTTTGGAACTTGTTGACTTTTTTTGTGTCCAATTGTCACAATAATGTAGTTCGATATAAATTTTACTAATTGCGACACGACATTAGAATGGATGTATGACCAAAAATATTGGAATAAATATTAACTGAAATATATTTTGGTTTAATTTCTCCAAACACTTACCTATAGAAATATACTTTTATTAATCTAGATTTAAAATCCACATTGTTAAGGTGTAACTAGGGCAAGTAAGTGGGGTATGAAGGAGGCGGTGAGTACTCGGGCGGCTGGGCGTTCTTAGTTCGGACCACTAAGGGACGCGCGCTGCGCGGCACCGGGGGTTGCTTCCACCTATAACCAACACATTACTGGTTAACAATATACGACATCGTTTTCTGCGATCGGCAAAGCGACACCACTTTGAAAACTATAACAAACAGTCCTTTCTCAGTTATTTTACCCAAGTCACTACCCACCAGCAACCTTATAGGAATTAGAATAAATATCACTGTAATTTTGACTGTGATGCAGAGGTAAAATAACTTTAAAAGGACTGTAAAACTGAGATGGCTCCCAACTAGGAACATTCCAGTGAAAAAAATCACCTTTATTAACACACACTTAAGACGCTAACAACACCTAAACCGCGGTCACTGTCAGATTGCATAGAAAAGAAAAGAAGCGCGATGACACAACGCTTGTAATTTATTGCAAAATATGAAGCAATTATCTATTTACTAAAAATTGAGTTGAGTAATGGAAAATAAAAAACAACCAAGTTCTGCATTCAAATAAGGCTTTCTTATTATTAATTAAATTCGCAACGTATGCTGATATTTAATGCCGATATTTTAGATTAGAACTCAAGGTAAGAGGTTAGTTTAACGTTAGATTGTATCGACATTTCTTTTCAAAACGTGTTTTGGTAACAACAAGTTCTAGGGGGTAACCATCACCTCTTATAGCAGTATTATTATAATATTACTTCACAGTGGGAAAGTGATGGAGCTATACAGGACTTATAGCTCCATCTCTTTCTCACGCTCATATTTCCCAGGGGGGTACCCCTGGGAAATATGTTCAAAATTAACATATATATTGTCCGCTACCATAGACTATACAGATTTGGCAATTTTTTTTCTTAAGAGAAACCTATTTTGGTCAATTGGGTCTTGTCAGCGCCTAAGGTGCGTTTGCACTGTCACTAACACGTTGATTTTTTTTCCTATTATCACAGTTTTTTGTTTTTCCCTTATAAGAACACTGACCAAGGTACGAGGCTCAGATTATGTGGGGGTTTAGCCATGGCGAGTCTTTCCGCTCGTTCTTGTCGCAACACATCCCCGTCTCTTGCGGCCGCACACCATGCTCGTAGCGTGAAGTAATACAAAAGCTCCACACCAGATAGTAGGGAGAAACCCAGGAACAGCCCAGCAATGCCTCCAAACGATACTGAAATTGTTAATGAGTTATTTCTTTCTACTGTTTTTATCCGAAGCAGGTGGCGTTCTGTAGTTTCTGACTGTATCCATATATATATATATGAGGAGTGAGTTTATGTATGTATGTTTTTTTACCAGCAACTCCACTCAAACTGCCACTCAAAGTACTACAAACCAAACCGGCCATGTGCGCATCGGATCACGCAAAATGAAGGGCTCCGTAGTTGGGATGAATTTATCCCAAAAACAAACTTGACATTTTTGTTGAAAAACATGTCCTCCCATACATCCCATATACGTCACGGCCAATTCGCCAATTGAAAGTAAGTTGGTAATCGAGAAAAAAACAAATGTGATAAAACTGCAAATTAACGATCTTCGGACTTTTTCCGTTACTTTTGCTGTGAGACCTTGCTTCTTGCCAAATTTCATGATTCTAGGTCAACGGAAAGTACCCTATAGGTTTTGATTTCTCTGCGAGTATCAATATGCGACATATAGTCGCATAAATGGGCGTATTTGTTTATTGCTTTGACTTAGAAGCTAATTTTTTTTTGAACTCCAAGGGACTATCTACATATTTGATATTAATTTCAACTTGATACCTCCACGCGCTCCTGAGGAAAAGGGTCTTCTTGACAGACTGACAGATAGAAGGGGATAGATTTTTAGGGTTCCGTAATCAACAAGGAACCTTTATAGTTTCGCCATGTCCGTATGTATGACGCTTTCCGCGGCTTAGCTCAGTGATTCTTAGAACTAGAAAGCTGTAATTTGGCATGGGTAGACATATTAATTACGCCGACAGTGGTAAAATAAGATCTTGAAAAAAAAAGGTAAGGTACTCCATGCACGTAAAGTGGGGTAGATGTTTCTTTCTCGTCTATCCCTAGTGTGAAGTTTCGTTGGACAGACCGAAGTCTTAAATTTTGTTAGAGTCAAGTGTCCATGGTTGGGAGTGGCGCGAGGGGGTGAAACGCCGGGGCGTAACTCTCCTGCCGCGAGTAATTACGGCACAGCGGACAGAGCTCCAGCGGGACATTATGGCGATATAGAGAGTGCGATTGTCGCAACCCAGCGCTGGGCATGACACAATTGTGGCGATAAGAGAGAGGCGCCACGGCGTCCTCACCTTCCGCCTGACGCAGGTCCTGACCGGACACGGCTGCTTCGGGAGGTTTCTGTGTCGGATTAGGCGGCAGGAAACGCCCAGGTGTCATCACTGTGTGGATCGCCCGGAGGACACGGTGGAGATCTGCCCGCTTGGGCAGAGCTCCGCCATGTCCTCGTGGATTGGCGGCAGAGATTTCTTGCGTCCGGCCCTGCTCCAGGCCATGGTACGGAGCGGAAGGGGATGGAAAGCTCCTTTTGCGAAGAGTACCTATTGCTCGCGAAGGAGGAGGCGGAACGGGTGAGGGAGAGGCAAAGTTTGCGCCCTCACACCCCTACCCGCCGCAGGAGACGCCCTGGGGTCGGGAATCCCGATTCCCGGCCACCGTAGGCGCGGGCTTGCGGATGGTGAGCGGTCGACGGCGCGTTGTGTTCCACGCGTGCCTCAAGCAGCACAAGTGTAGGGGTCCGCTAGGGCCGATGCCTGCCGGGGTCTCGGAAACACAAGCAACGGAAGGAACACGGATGGGTTTTAGACAGTAAGAGTCTGAAACACCCTCCCGCTCCGCCCAGAGCGGGAGAAGCTTTTTGATAAAATCCCACAAAAAAAGTGTCCATGGTTCTTTTTGAATATGTGAAAAAAAATCACGGCGGTAGTAGGTAGGTATATTAATAATGAAGTTAAAAGGAAAACGTATCACAGCTAATGGAATAGGCTTTACAAGTTAATGAGTAATAGTTGACCAACTTACATTTCCAGTTGGAATGTATGGGAGAACATGTTTTTCAACTACAATGTTAAGTTTGTTCTTGGGATAAATTCATCCGAACTACGGAACTCATGCGTAGTCCGACACGAACTTGGCCGGTATTTTTGCTTTTGGGGTACGGAACCCTACAAAGTAAAGACCTAATATAAAAAATATTAGCATTTGTCCACGAATCCGAGAAAAAGAGTTTAGGTTATTCTATAGACAAGTGGTCTCTATAGATATACACCGAAAAACAAAAAACTTTCAGCAAGACTTTCAGCTGTGTGCTATTTGTTGTTCTTGGTTAGTGAGCAATTAAAACAGTCAATGAAAACCACAGAAGGTATTAGGAAAGTCCAATAATACATACACAGCTAATAGGAAAACCAATACGAATACTTAGCTGTAATTCTACGGTAGTTTGACTCACCCAATAAGTCGACCCAACCGAAAAGCACCTCCCGTTTATAGCGTACCATAGGCCATGACACGAACTCTGTTTCCAGTAGCGTGTTTTCGCTACTTCGTGTTGAACTGGAATAAACAGTTGTGTTTTCGTGAAAAAAAATAATACATGGGGAATACATCAACATTGTAGGGACCCATATATTGATGCAAGTATCTTTCCCCCCCCGAAGTAGAGTAATAATAAGCTTATACATACAATGTTGTCTCCTTGATCGACCACAACGTACGAGTATCTTGGTATGCTTACAAAGTCACTATTAGGTCGTTGTCAATGCGTCACAGGGTCTTTCAGTACGTCATGGTGACGTAATAAGGTAGTATGATCACTACATTATTATAAAACCAAGTTCCCCCTCGGCTTGCCGCGTCTGTCTGTCTGAACGCGATAAACTCAAAAACAGCCGAACGGATTTTCATACGGTTTTCACCAATGGACGGAGTGATTCATGAGGAAGGTTTAGGTGTAGAATTTGTGTAAAATTTCTGAAATATGACAATGGTGCCGATTGCTTTGTTCACAAACTAAACTAAATTTAAGTTCAGTGCATCTTTTTCTTTCTATTTCATTCAGAAAAGGACAAAAGATAAATTTTAGTTTAGTCCTGTCAAATTAATCAGCGTTTGACGTAAATTGACGTAATTTTAGTGGGCAAGTTTTTAATCACATCTAAACTTGTATGGAGTAGTGACAGGCGCTGATTAATTTGACAGGAATAAACTAAAATTTATCTTCTGTCCTCTTCTTAACGAAATACAAAGAAAAAAATGCACTGAACTTAAATTTAGTTTCGTTTGTGAATAAGGGAATCGGTACTATTGTATGCAAGGTGGATGAACATCAGTTACATTTTAATCTAACCCATATGCCCGACGTAGTAGGCTGATAGGACACTACGACAGAAAAAACAAGTAGGCATTCTAGCTAACAACTCGCTAGCCGTGCGAAGCCGGGGCGAGTTGCTAGTTAGTATTAAACACGTTAAGCGTCACTTATCTACGCACAGAAAAATAGCGCATATTCACAATACATAATCAGCCTACAATGTTCCCACTGCTGGGACACAGGCCTCCTCTCTGTGAGAGGCAGAGGGCCGTAATTCACCACGCGGGCCCAGTGCGGGTCGGTAGATGTCAAATGTCTTCGAATTTCAGGTTCTAGGAGATGCCGGTTTCCTCAAGATGTTTTCCTTCACCGTTTTGAGAGCAGTGATGATGAAATAATTTACATAAAGTAAAGCGCCTGCCTGGGTTCGAACCTACGACCTACAACTAGTAAGTCGCGGTCGTTGCCACTGGGCCACCACTGCTCCATATTCACAACAAGCTTAGGTTGATTTTAATGACGCAAAACTTACTCGACGTCAGAGAGTTTTTCAACTTCGTACACAGTGTGAGAGCATCCGAGTTCGCAGGTGCAACGCGAAACATCTGTTATAGCGGCCGCGTGCTTTGCTATACAGCCTAGTTCGCTTAGCGTGCATTGTTTGTAACCTTCTGAAAAATAAAGTTGAACGGTTGGATAACACTTGAGTATTGGTCGGATGTAGGAATAGTCGGCAAAAGAAACTCTATAAACACTTCATTTCTTTACATTTAGACTGAACACCAAATAAAATATAGAAAATGTGTGATAAAAAAAACGCGAAAACAGAATTTATAATAATATTGTGTCCATTGTTAACCGACTTTTGTTGCTGACCTTGCCTAATAAATTAGGTAAGAAATCAAAATAACGTACTTAAAGGTGGATAAAAATGCGGCACACATTTGCAGAATGCCCGACTCCGTTGCATGCGGCATTGTCTCATACAAGCCGAATAAGTGTAAATATTCGAAGTCTCCAAGTGAAGTTCATCAGCAAACACACATCGTCGTTGACGAATGGACAGCTGACGAGCGTCTTCAGTGGTGTACGTATGTTTCACAGAGAAGGAAACTTTTTCCACGCGACGGTCCCAGGAGTGTTGAGCACTTTGTTCTAGACCAGCCATTTCTTCCGTAGAGTGAATGAATATCTGCCAGAAACCAACAACATGAATCAGTTTACAACGCTCTTAAATGCCTCATTTTGTATGACTAGGCCGCTTTATGGCAATGAATTAAAATACTGTAATAAGGTTACGAATAACAGAGGCCAAAAGAAAGTAGAAGGAAAGAGCAGTACGCACGTCAAATGTGGTGTTTTTACGATCAGAGTTAAACATGAAGGACCATTTAGCGTCGGTCTCGTGGATGAACGCCTCATTAAATTGCTCAGCCTGAGTCTGCGATTGCCTGAAAAATGTATGAGAATAAGACTGCAAGAAGATCACGAGTTCTATTAACTAAAAATAGAATGAATTGATAGGGACTTCAAATATATGTATGTAAATCGAATTCAGGTATTATGAAAAAGTACTCATAGGTACTATAAAAAATCATCAGTCGAATCCTTGCACCATTATTATTTTCTATCGTAAATTTAAGAAACAAAATAAGACAAGTACATAATTTAACAAAAAATAGCAATTATTCAGTTGAACTATCAGAACTGTAACTAGTATTGTCATCTTCATCACTGCTGGCAGCAATCAGAAATATTTTTAAGTTAGTAGATACTGTAAGACAAATAATAAGTATGTAAACTCGTCTTACCATGGCCACACTTTTTCCGAATGTTTGGAGTTAAAAGCGTAACAGAATCCCATTTCAGTGAATACGGGCATTAGCACGTCACAACACTCTTCGGAATCTCCCTTCCATTCGCAGTCGTAAAACAATGACTCACAATGATGGACTATCTGTGAACATAAAACATACAAACGTAACCAACACGGGGTTCGTTCGTATTGATTTCAATACCTACCTACCTCTTATTTCGTTTTATTTGTGGAAATAACATTTGATTTTGAGCAAAAACGTTTTCCTCCCACAATAGAAAGAAATTTCCTCTGAGCTTACAAACCTCACATACAATAAACAATTAGAACTCAACTACCTCTATAGACTATAGAATATTTATTTTGCCGTGCGGGAATCGAACCCGTGTTTTGATACGTAGCTCAGAAAGAAGACAATCGATAAGTCACTGCACCAACCGTACCGTATACGAATCGGGAAGATTATTTTTTATTATCATGATAGATATATGTATAGCCATGTCGTTTTAGGTATTTAGAAAGATAATAAAACGTCATACTTCAAACACAGCATCTTTAGGATGTTTAGCCGGTGCAGGGTCATCTCCATCGTTCTTCCCCACAAGCGCTGGATCCGAGAGAAATTCCGCAGCGCGTTCTTCTATGGACCGATAACTGAGAGTCGCCAACCAACGCATCATCTCACCAGCGTTGTCCGGTGGTTCCGAACCCCAAATACTGTAAAAATACACATAGCCGTTTTCACTACACTAGGCGATATCTAAATGAATGCCTAAATAAAAGCGCTGTTCAACAATGAAATAATATTTAAGTTTCGCCTGTGAGTTAGTGAAAAAGGGCATAATACTAATAACTTAATAGTCAAACCTTTCAATGTAAGTCTCCAGTAATTCATCATCAACGGGGTCTACGTCGCATATCGTCACAGCAGGAAAAGGCACATCCCAATTATGAAAGTCCGTATCCAAACCTGTAACACGATTATTAGAACCACTTTACGCTAGAGATACCTACCTATACCTATTCAATATTCTACAAAACGCTTACCCGTAATAGTAGGATTCGTTTGGAACTTCTCCCATAAACTGACAATTATAATACAAGTGGTCACTGCACCGACGGCTGTGAAACTGAACCACATAAACCTGCAATGGATTAATGCAATTTATTCTATATTTTACTAATATAACACACCAATTACTTAGGGGAGTCCGGGAGAGTTTACCAGGGAGGACGCAATAGCCACTGTTAATAAAATCTTTGTGGAAATAAGTAATGCGCTATTGCCTTACTGGTTTTGAAGCGAGTAGTGACAACACGTTTTTGCGCCCGGTAAGTGAATTTTATTTGTGTTGTTTTGAGTGAATTGATTCGAACAAGGCACCTATATAAATCATAAGTGTATTTATCCTAGTAACACGTACGACATAAATTATAACAGTTAAATTGGCGTGGGTTGGGAGACATTAGTAATGCGTCGGGAGGATTTTTTACCCAGGGTAAACTCTCCCGTAATGTGTTCACTATATAGCTAGGTAACTTATAGTTTTTCCATTTCAGATAAACACCCAAAATACCGTTTAAAAGTTTTTTTTTTTAATAAGAAAGTACAAGAAACAGAAATAATGTATATCAGTACCTAGCAAAAATGCTTTAGAGGACATTGATAAAGGAAAATCTATTTGCGAAATTTAGAAAGTATCGGCGTTTCAAGAACTCAGTGGTTGCTATTATTGCTTTTAAAGTTGTATCTAATTACAAGTTTCTGAATACCTATTATTGTCCTAGACTATGTCATAAGACAAAATATTTGTGATTCTAGTTAATTACTTAGGTACATGTCTAAAACTCAAAGATAATACAAACTCAAAGGACCTCATCATCTGCCCAGCCTTTTCCCAACTAAGTTGGGGTCGGCTTCCAGTCTAACCGGTTGCAGCTGAATACCAGGATTTTACATAGAGCGACTGCCTATCTGACCAGTTATTGGGTAACGCGATACCCCTTGGTAAGACTGGTTTTCAGACTTTCGGGCTTCTGACTACCCGTAACGACTGTAAAGATCTACAAATACCAGCCGGGACCAACGGCTTAACGTGCTTTCCGAGGCACGGAGGGGTCTTGTATGTAAAGATGGTCACTCATTCACGGAACAACCGCGGCAAGCGTAGCTTAACCTGATCGATCGATCCATGCGGCTGTTATTACTTTGCCACAAGCCCCACTAAAAGAAACTAATGGTCTTTTTTGATTAAATAATCATTATTATTTAGATAGTCACTTTATTATGTACTCGTAAAACACGAAGTTTTACATAATAAGTATAGTGACTATGTTCAAGATTAAATTGTTTAAAAAATTACGATTTTTTTCTTATAATCGCTTCTTTTTTTATATATCGCTTTACGTGTCGCGAGACTAAGCGGACGTGTGTTTCGTATTGATTATAATGAATTAAACTATTACGACAA
Organism: Atethmia centrago; assembly: GCA_905333075.3. Taxonomy (NCBI): domain Eukaryota; kingdom Metazoa; phylum Arthropoda; class Insecta; order Lepidoptera; family Noctuidae; genus Atethmia; species Atethmia centrago. The sequence goes on along the minus strand of HG995374.1, from coordinate 17,461,988 downwards.
ATAAATATAATTATTTGCAACGTCAGTATAAAAATTAAGTGTGTCGCGAGTGACTTGTAGGTTTTTACTGACTTTCTTGTGCAAGAAGAACTAAATAATTTTATAAACAATAAATAAAGTGTTACTGGTAGAATGTCTAACCCATGATCGAGCCCGTTTGTACGTAGCCAATTACTACAGCGAAGTCCGCCACAGACGCCTACTGAACCATTACCCCCGAGCAACCCAAATCCACCAGCACTCGCGGAGAATGAATTGCCGCTTGAAGCCATCAGTACGCCGGAGATCCAGAAATAGTTAGGATCTATAGATTCCATTCTGAACGAAGTTTGCACTATTGTCGGTGATGGGAAAATGAACTCGGACCAAAAAGCTTCGTGTCTCCACTCTTTGCCGGAAGGTCTCCAGTGGTACTTCTCAGATGGCCGTCTTATACCAATCGTTGAAGTCGAAAACGATCCAGGCCCATACCACAATCCAGCACCTACAGGAACACCAGAACATTATAAATTCTCTCCAGCAGTTCAAAGAGGTCGTAGAGACTAAGTTGAATCCCTCGGACAATACTTCTTATGCTTACTTGCTTTGCTTACTTGTAACCACTGTGGAGAGACTGGACATTCCTTCAAGGAATGCAACAGCAAATCTTGATCCGCTCAATGTGCGACGTGCAAACGCTTCAAGAGGAAATGTGACCATCCTAATGGCGATGTAAGTTGCCCGGCGCGCAAATACGCAGAAATCAACTACATTAACTCAATCGATTATGAAGGCGCCTAAGAGCGCCACCGAATATTTTTATTAGTAAGCACATAAACAGGTCTCCTCCAGGGTATCCTCTATTTATATTTCCACTTAGTTTGTAACCATCATGACAAATCAGCTAATTTGTGATCTAGATAGTTGTTCTGTGTCTGAATCTAAAATCTGTAATGTTGAGGACTGTAAACATCTCCTTCCTTCTGGAGACAAAACGTTAACTGTACTCACACAGAACATTCGAAGCATTAATCGAAACATGAACGGATTTGAAGTGTTATTACAGAATCTTGACATTAGCTGTGATATTATCGTCCTAACAGAATGTTGGTTGTCAAAACAGACAGTAAACTTACCCGCTCTTGACGGTTATTATTCTTACAAAACAGACAGAAACATTAACCAAAACGATGGATTAGTAGTTTATATCAAAAATAATTTAAGAACAATCAAAGAAGAACCGGTATCCCAAGATAGTAATTGCTTGATAATTAAAGTTATTCCCGATACAGTAGTCATGGCTATTTATAGGCCTCCTTCTCAAAATATGGACAGATTTTTGGACTCGCTTGACACTAACTTAAAAAAACATAACATCTTTTAAAAACATAATACTTTTGGGCGATATTAACATTAACATTGCTTCCGGGAAAACCGATACCCATGTACATAATTATTTGAATATTTGCTCATTTCATGGACTTTTACCGGCTCACTATCACCCTACGCATCAGAGCGGCTCATGCTTAGACCATATTATTCTAAAATCAAAAAATCCATCCAAAACATTGGTTACTAATTCTTCACTTACCGATCATCAAGCTGTTTTACTTACATTACAAATAAGTTCACCTAGAAAAAACTGCATGCGCAGCTACACAAAACTCAATATGACAAACCTTGAAAATGACTTACGCGGTATTAATTTTGACCCTGTTTATAAATAACTCAAACGATGCAAATATTTCTTTAAAGTATTTCATAGATTCGCTACAATGTGCAATACAGAAAAACACTTTCACTAAGACAATCCCTAGACAGTACAGTTGTATTAAACCCTGGATCACACCCGGTCTCGTACGTTGTATAAGACATAGAGACAAACTTCACCTAAAATTGAAACTTGCACCTGAAAACGAAATACTTTCTGTTTCATATAAAAGGTATCGAAACTTTTGTCTTTTATCTTTTGAAAAAACTTAAAAATCAGTATGATAAACACGAATTACAGAAGGCGGGAAAAAATAGTAAACGTGTCTGGAAATTTATAAAAACAAATACATTTAGATCGAAAAATCCCGAACCTCCACTAGATTTACTATCAACCCATCCGAAGCAATGAACAAAGTAAACAACTTTTTTGCTAACGTTGGTAAAAACTTGGCTGAAAAATCTTTAAATTCTAGTAATTTTTCCCCTCAAAACCCGACTCCGACTTCCCCTAAAATAAAATCTTTTGTTTTATTAGATACCGACGACGCGACGTTAACGAAGTAGTAAGAATAATAAACGGGTTAAAATACGTTTGTGCTACTGGGTGGGATGACATACCTAATAATATACTTATAAGATTTAAATACATACTTGCCCCTCCGCTAACACACATTTTTCAGCTATGTTTATCTAAAGGTATATTCCTTAAATTGCTTAAAAAAGCTGTGGTTACACCTGTATTTAAGTCTGGAGACAAATACTGTGTGAATAACTACAGACCCATTTCAGTTTTAACAGGACTCTCAAAAGTTTTAGAAAAAATCATTAACGGTAGATTGATAAAATATCTGGAAGATAACAAACTGCTTGCAGACAGTCAATTTGGATTTAGGCCCAAAAGATCAACTAGCCAAGCAGTACACAAATTAACTAATTATATTACTACTAATCTGGATAATGGTAAGCACGCAATCGGGATTTTTCTAGACCTTGCCAAGGCCTTCGACACTATTTCTTGTACTTTACTTTTGCACAAGCTTGAAACACTTGGGATAAGAGGAGCACAACTACTACTATTTTCGGATTATCTCAGCGATCGTCATCAATGTGTAAAAATAGGTCAGTGTACAAGTTCTGAACTTAAAAATAATTGTTTTGGAATTCCCCAAGGCAGCATTTTGGGCCCCACGTTATTTTTAATCTATATAAATGAACTGTGCAGCCTGCCACTCCAAAATGGTATCATCATATCTTATGCGGATGACACCGCTTTATTGTTCTCAGCTAAATCAAGAGATGAAGTCTATGAACATGCTCAGAACGGCTTTAACATTGTGTCTGATTGGCTCCATAATAATCTCCTAACATTAAATCCAGATAAAACAAAACAAATTTTATTTACAATGAGAAATACTAACATACCGCTTACTAATCTAAACATTTACGCACATAATTGCAGCACGTGCGCTAACACTGCATGTTCTTGCCCCACTTTAGCTAAAGCTGACCATTTGAAATATTTAGGTGTCACTATTGACCCCAATCTAAATTTCAGAAAACATATCTTTTTACTATATGCTAGAGTGCGCAAATTAATATATGTTTTTAAGAATTTACGGAACATAGCCGACTATAAGTTAATTAAACAGGTTTATTTAGCTTTGTGTCAATCCATTCTTACCTATTACATGACTTCTTGGGGTGGTGCTGCTAAAACAATTTTACTCCCGCTAGAGCGCGCTCAAAGAGCAATTCTAAAGGTTGCTTTCGCCCTTTTAGATTCCCTACGCACCAGCTTTACATAGCATGTAATGTGCTAACAGTGCGGCAATTATTTATTCTGAGCATAGTACTACACCAGCACACAGCACTTCCTTTTGACCCAGTACCTTTCGACAAGAGAAGCAAAGACTTGGTTTACATAAAGCCTCAAACTAAACATGCGTTTGCAAATCGATTTTATATATTTTTAGGACCTTTTCTATATAATAGACTCAACAAGGTAATAAGCCTCTATAGTGTAAGCTATAAAAAATGTAATACGATGTTATCAGAATATTTAGCTATACTCAATTACACAGACACAGAAAAACTTCTAGAAATTTTGTCATGATGATAATTTATTCCCTCGTAAGTATATACATTTGTATATTTATATAGGCTAGATTTAGGTATTAATGTAACAATATGCTTTTTCTCATAGTTGTTTTACATAAAATCTTAATGTCCCAATGTAGGTGAAATGTAAAGTGATGGCCTAAAACACAGGTTTGAACAAACCTAGATCGGGCGGGTCGCTACCTAACATTCTAATTCCAAACCACAATTACTTGCACCTGTAATTAAAAATAGTTTAGTTTTAGTTTATTATTAGGCACTATTATTGTATAGAATATTTACTACTGTTGGCTAAATGTACACTTTTTGTAAACGTTTTTATTAAATAAAATTATAAAAAAAAAAAAAATATATATAAAAATCCATTTTCAAGCCCGGGTCCCTACTTCGGTGGTCAAGTCACCTAGACGGGAGAAATTGGCCAAATCTTACTTTAGGTAAATTTATGAATAACTGAGGAACTATTAAAGTTATATCAAATTTTCTTTAGAGAAAATATGCCTAAATAATGCAGCTTAAGATATACCTAATTACTTGAATATTGTAATATATTCTTAAAAAAAAAAATGCATTTGAGTGGAGACTGGAGGGCGGGTATACTCTCCCGGACTGCCCCTACTTAACATCTTGAGTTAAGTAGGTATCTAAAATCCGCCAACACATAGTCAAGGAGCGTAGAGTTGTGATTATCTAATGCTCATTCCTAAACTTATTGAGAAAATGCGCTATCTGACCCCTACAAACTAGAGTGTGATGTTAGACAGGGAGGTCTTACCTCCCCAAGACCTTAACATTTATGTTAATAAATTACCGGTTGAGCTCAGCAACAAACATGCCGGATGCCTCATAATAGATGGAGTTAGTTTAAATAACTTGAGCTACGCAGACGACATGGTGTTGCTGAGCCCATCTGTCTGTGAAATGAGAAAGTTGCTTTCTATTTGTGAGGGGTATGCTGAGCAGTATGGGCTAAAGTACAACCCTAAGAAAAGTGAGCTGTTGGTGTTTAGAGGTAGAAATAAAAGTCTATAGCTCCGGTAACGCCGTGCGGTTCAGTTTTACAGAGCGTAACCCAGTTTAAATATATGGGCCACATTGTTACTGAAGACCTGAAAGATGGCACAGATATGGAAAGGGAGCGCAGGGCATTGGCTATGAGGAGAAATATGGTGGGTTGAAGGTTTGCTGGTTGCTCAGTACCAGTAAAAATTACACTATTCAAGGCTTATTGCCAAACATTATACACCAGCAGCCTTTGGGCTAATCATATGCAGAAAGCAAACAATGCCCTGCGAATACAATATAATAATACCTTTAGGGTGCTGTTGAGGCTTTCACCCTATTGTAGGGCGGCAGGTGTGTTCGCCGATGCGCATATTGACGACTATTTTGCAATAATGCGTAAGAAGGTGGCGTCGATGACACGCAGAGTGGGAGGGAGCACCAACAGTATCTTGAGGGTGTTTGCTGAAAGTCTAGATGGGCCTACCATGGGTAACCTACCCACCAAGCTACCAACCTATCAAGCTATGTATTACATGGGGCTTGATGACTATCTGTGGTCGATTTATTATCACCTTTTAATTGTTTTGTGTTCTAAGGATATACTAACATAGTTTATAAGATACTGGCGCCGATTCCCTTGTTCACAAACTAAACTAAATTTAAGTTCAGTGCATCTTTTTCTTTCTATTTAATTAAGAAAAGGACAGAAGATCAATTTTAGTTTAGTCCTGTCAAATTAATCAGCGCTTGACGTAAATTGACGTAATTTTAGTAGGCAAGTTTTTAATCACGTCTAAACGTGTATGGAGTAGTGACAGGCACTGATTCATTTGACAGGACTAAACTAAAATTTATCTTCTGTCCTTTTCTTAATGAAATAGAAAGAAAAAGATGGACGGAACTTAAATTTAGTTTAGTTTGTGAACAAGGGAATCGGCGCCATTATAGACAGTGGTGCCGATTCCCCTGTTCACAAACTTAACTAAATTTAAGTTCAGTGCATCTCTTTCTTTCTATTTCATTAAGAAGAGGACAGAAGATAAATTTTAGTTTAGTCCTGTCAAATTAATCAGCGCCTGTCATTACTCCATACAAGTTTAGACGTGATTAAAAACTTGCCTACTAAAATTACGTCAACTTACGTCAAGCGGTGATTAATTTGACAGGACTAAACTATAATTTATCTTCTGTCCTTTTATTAATGAAATGGAAAGAAAAAGATGCAATGAACTTAAATTTAGGTTAGTTTGTAAACAAGGGAATCGGCACCAATGGCGCCGATTCCCTTGTTCACAAACTAAACTTAATTTAAGTTCATTGGATCTTTTTCTTTCTATTTCATTAAGAAGAGGACAGCAGATAAATTTTAGTTAAGTCCTGTCAAATTAATCAGCGCCTGTCACTACTCCACACAAGTTTAGACGTGATTAAAAACTTGTCTACTAAAATTACGTCCATTCACGTCAAGTGCTGATTAATTTGACAGGACTAAACTTAAATTTATCTGCTGTCCTTTTCTTAATGAAACAGAAAGAAAAGGATGCACTGAACTTAAATTTAGTTTAGTTTGTGAACAAGGGAATCGGCACCACTAACACAATGTAGGCTTATGTTGTCTGTAAATAAAAGATTTGTATTTATTTTATTTATAATGCTTTTGCCCTACAGGCATAATAAGAGGCTCAAGTCGTTTTTCACGACAGCGGCGCATTGCTAATGTGTTTTCTACGTGTTTTATGTATGCCATGCGATGCATGAACGCAAATACTGAAGATACCGCGGTTTATATAAAAAAACAAGCAACAGCATCAGTGCATGGTCTGTCCCTACTCCTATTGGGTGCAAAAAACGTAATTACAAGCTTTGTAAGGACAACAAGGATATTTATGAAATTATATAAGTACCCCTAACAAAATGACAGCCCATTAAAATGTTTCACTACCCGATTAATATACCTACGACCATAGATATACCCAAGACTGTATAGGAATTGAACATACACTTTCCGTACATTTTTCTTGGCCCATAACAAAGTCTAAAAGTGGAATACTACTTAGTGAAATATATAGCGCCCGCTAGAAAGAATACTTCCTGGCGGTGACACGTTGATTATTGTTTTCTGCGAAGTCTATAGAGTCAATGTCGTACATATTTAGACATTAGACTGAAGTTCGTATAAAGTCATGTCACCGCCAGAAAGTATGACACCAGTCATCGCAGCAACGCCATTGTCGGCAAAGAAGTTCATAGTATGAAGAAATAAACTTTACTTACTTTTCACAAAACGGCCTGTCTTTTTCAGCAATGTATCGTACTCCATGCAATGTTGAATTGTTGAAAAACTCCGTCGTCTGATGACGTAGACTTGCAGCCAACAACGATATGCCACTAACATCTGAAGGCGACCGGTTCTTTTTAGAACCTGAATTATCATTTTTGAAATTGTATTCAGGATACACTCTCATGTCCTATCACATGTTAAGGTGAAATGTTCAGTTTGTGTACACACAAGACCGGCAATAAGCTGACTGAATCACGCAACAATGATACCATCGAAATTATCGATCAGCCGTTGCGTGATGTTTTGATGGACATCTATGCCCAACATATATGACATTTATACCAACACGGTTATGTCCATAGACATTTATCATAACATTATTTATTTATTTATTAATCATAACATTTTAAAAGGTCAAGTATTAGATGTTATACCTACGTCGGTCGACCTATAACTACCTTCATTTTTAATATTTATAAACATTTTAATAATTTTGTTGCAGTTAAATCAAGATTGGAGGAAAGACTCCATTTGGAAAGTAGATAGGTGTGGCTGACTGATTTTATAATCGTCGTATCCCACCACAATTTTTTCGTGAATGGCATCATTTTCTGCAGAAGCTTTCATAAGGACCCCTAAAAATATCTTAATACTTGCTCACCTAAAAGCATATTAGTTGTTGTGGTAGTGTGTGTGTGTGATTAGGTAATGTGGGTATTGTGGAAACTGATACATTGAGTTTTATCGATAAAAGCTTTTTAATAATTCAAAGTGGCAATTAACCAACCAACAAATAATCGTTTTAATAGTATAGAAGGTAATATGCACATATTATAGTAGCTCATAATTAATTTAAGTGTCGATTATATAAAATATTGTCAATGTGTCACCTTCGATGTGGCACTATTCCTGAAGGAGACTTAGGGCACGCTGGTCCAGCTGCTATCAGTTTCAAGGTTCAGCAATTTATTCGCTAAAGAAATCTCATTTGGCATTTATTGTACACCAGATCACAGATTACAAAAAAAAATATATACACCACAAAATATAGAATGGGCGGCCTTATCGCTTACTGCGATCTCTTCCAGGCAACCATGGAATGGAGTTTTTTTTCAAAACGTGTTTTGGTAGCAACCAAGTTCTGGGAAATACTTTCAAAATGAACATATATTTTTTCCGCTACCACAAACTAAGTATACAGATTTGGATTTTTTTTTCTTAAGACAAGCCTATTTTGGCCATTTGCGTCTTGTCAGCGCCTTAATTATTATATGATGTGGCCTAGCATACTAATCGTACCCTGCGGAAGCACCTTACTTGTGAACTTTCATTTGTTACTTGTCCGTGTAAGTTCACTTAGAAGCGCCGTATATAAAAAAGCTCACTTTGTATACCTACAGAACTCAAGTTCGTCCATCGTGCATATGGCAGTCTATTTTGGATAGTACCTACCTACCTACTTGTAAAGTTACAATAGGAATATCACCGAGCCAAAAGCTCCTGACAACTCTGTATAAACACAACAGCCGTTTTTGAACAACTTTTACTATGGGATCACAAAAAACAGCTATTCCCTACATTTATGTTCGCTTAACTCATCAAAATGTAAGGAACAGTAGATTTCTTTTCGCGTTTTCAGGTTTAGTTCCAAAGTAAAAGTGGCTCATAATGACGAGTACAATGACCCCTTAAGAGGATGTCCATGAAAAAAAAGAGAGGATTTTCATGAATTCAATTTCACCCTGTATACCTACCAACAGAATGCGCACGAGTTCGCTAAGTCCTCTACGCAATTTGAGTCGTGGTTGTAACTTAAATAAAAACTTACTAATAACAACAATAGTTACCTACACCTCCTATAGGTACCTTAAAAAGTATGATCACGTTTCTAAATTTCGCAAGATACTTAAGTGGCTCCCTATTCGACTTCGCAGGAGCTTTCGGATATTGTGTCTGCTATTTAACATTCTTCACAACCCTAAAACGCCATCCTATCTCATCTATCTCCTTAAATCCCCACTCAACCGACTTCTACTCCTTCACTGCGCACGTGGTTCGGTTGTGGAATTCACTTCTGCGTGACATTAGGGACAACCAAACTGTTTACAGTTTTTGAAAGAAGAGCGAAAGAACACTCTTTTTCCACTTCGTCATAGTTGCATATTATGTATTTAATATATATTTTAGTGATATTTATTTTAAAAGTATATATGCAAGTCATCATCTGCCTAGCCTTTTCCAAACTATGTTAGGGTCGGCTTCCAATCTAACCAGATGCAGCTGAACACCAGTATTTTACATAGAGCGACTGCCTATCTGACCTCCACAACGCAGTTGCTGAGTAACACGATACCCCTTGGTAAGACTGGTTGTCACACTTTCGGGCTTCTGACTACCCGTAACGACTGTCAAAGATCTACAAATGACAGCCGGGACTAACGGCTTAACGTGCTTTCTCATATTGTATGTTTATATTTAAATTAGGGTTTTATATTTTTTTATATTATATATTTTGTTTTCTCTTCTACTCTTACACACGTTGTCTACATCTCTATATCTACTTGCTATCCTATCGCAGGTGTGCTGGAAGAGATTTCTTTAGAAATAAGCATCACCTTTGTACGTATTTTTTGTTCCTTTCTTCTTGTCTGTTTATATGTATGTACATAAACTGTTAAATAATTAAACAATTTTGTAACATAATTATAATTCGTAACCTCTTCTAACAAAGAATGTAGTTAAATCTAAAAATGATAAACCGAGCATTCAGTCACATTATTAAGTTAGGTAGGTGAGTAGATCTCAAGATGAGATGCTTCATATTTTCAAACAAAACTATATTCTTCAAATCTCAATCTTGTAATCATAAAGCCCCGAATCCATTACGAAATATGATTACAAAACATTTGCATGTTGCACCAAAATTGCGCAACTTTGTTTCCTAATGAATATGCGGCTTTATGGTAAAATGTTAAAAATAATAATTCAAAAGTTATAATAAATTGTATGAGTAGGGTCCAGTGGTTAACAATGAACCAGCAGTACAGAGTGAACCATGCAAATAATTCAGAAATGCGACGTTGCCGTTTGGTGCAACGTAGTGATGAGTCCCTCACTCATGAGGCCCTCGTTTGAGGTCCTCGTGATCGCAAATTGAAAGAGTTACTCGATTTTCAACAATGAACCACCTCATTACCTCACCTCACCTCATTCGTTCACGCGTCCTCAAAAATTGACATTGACAATATGAAATTGTGGCGAGGGGCGAGGCGAGCGAGGTCGTGACTCGCGACTTCGCGAGTGAGTATTGAGTGGTTGATTGAGCTCAGTGAGCGAATGAACCGATTTAAAAATTATATAGAATTAAAGAATGAGTGAGGTGAGGTCTGGTCTCGAAATGACAACACAGTAAACATTAACATTATGATTTTGGTATGTACCTAATGAAATAATGTGAGTATGTAATGATGTTTGTTGTCTCATGTGTGTGTGGTGAGTGTGATACTGATGTTTGGTAGGATATTATTTAGATTAAAGTACGAACACAAACAAAACAAAAGTCTACGTATATGTTACAACAAAATCACGTGCACCTTTGGAGGTGCACGTGATTTTGTCAACATTACGTAAACTGTTAAAATTAGTATCTAACATTATTATTCAAAACGAATTTTAAAGAAAATATTTTTATTTCAGCTATGGTTAATTATTATGAACTCTAAAAGCATCAGCATTAGATTGATAATCAAGTGTCATTGATTCGTTTATTTTGGCGGTCTAAAATTTATGAGCGAAAGAAAACGATATGTGTGAGAGATGAGAGAGATTTGCTTAATCGGACGGAGAGTCGTGAGTACTCGTGAGTCGTCTTCGCGCACGCCCGCCTCGCTCCCTCGCACGTTCGGCTGAGTTCGGCTCGGGCTCACGACTCGTGAGGTGAGTACGCCGTTGACGATTCCTCAAATCCTCACCTCAAATGAGGGGTACCTCGTGAGGACCTCACGAGGCAAAATGAGGTGCTCCCTCAACCTCAAATAATATTGATGAGTTACCCATCACTAGTGCAACGTCTTTGACGAGCCTTCCTCCCTCCCCAGTCGACACTTGACAGCGAACTAGCGGCGCAAGCGGCCGCGCGCACCCGTGTTTTGTGTTTTTGTAGCGAAAATTATACAAAAATAACGTTAGAAAAATTTCGTCTCATTTTATTTGTGTAAATAGTACTTAGCTGAATATCAATTGGATTGAAAAATTAGTTGTTTTTGCGCTTTTCCTTAAGATAGATTCGTTAAGCACCTCCTGTTTATGCATGTGGCTACATAACCTCAAAATTTGTAAGTAGGGGGTGGTATGGAATGAACCACTTTGAGAGAGTACACAATGAACTAGTGTTGCATTGTGTACCATCCTTGGTTTAATTAGTACTACCCTGGGTTCATTGCGTACCACCTTTAGTAGATTGAGTATTAACCCAGATAATTTACTTTTTAAACCTGGTTATTTTAAATAAAAATAAAAAAACTAGATTTCAGGATGGACCGAACAAAATTAGATAGATTTGCGAGGAAAAAAGGATCCCACCTACCTCAAGCAATGAAGGCTGCTGAAAATTTACATCTTAACGGTAAGAGCTTAAGAAAGTATGCAAAAGATTCCATATCTAACATTAAGGGCCAGCGCCCACTGGCGGCATGGCATGGCAAGGGATTTTTATGCGACAAATAGAAATATAGCTTTTATGTATGACAGTAAAATTGAAATTTCAATGATGATGCCTAAGGACGTCGCGGCATGCGTAAGGATACCGCGGCATCGTTGCCGTTAAAATTTGAATTTTATTGCCATACAGTTATGTTATATTTCTATTCGTCGCATAAAAATACCTTGCCATGCCGTACCGCCAGTGGACGCCGGCCCTAAGAAGATATGTGATAAAATATATGAAAGACAAGTCTGCTTCGATGAAACCAAACTGCAGCGTAAATAAAATATTCACGGAGGAGCAAGAAACAAGTCTAAAGATTTATATTCTTGATTGTGCCAACAAATATGGTTTAAATATAAAGGAATGCAGAAAACTCGCCTTGCAAATGGCGGAAATGAATAAACTCGAATATCCCACTAGTTGGAAAGAAGAGGGAATGGCGGATAAAGACTGGTTACGTGGATTAAAAAAAAGGCACCCTGATTTTTCCATTAAAAAACCAGAAGCATGCAGAAATCAAATCATTTTTTGACAACCTTCAAGAAGTGTTTGGAAGATTTCCACAATTTGGTGACGGCACTAGAGTTTATAATCTGGATGAGACATCTACTACCACTGTACAACGGCCTGGAAAAGTGATAGCCTAAAAAGGTAGAAATATCGCTTAGATTACTAGTGGTGAGCGTGGGATTTTAGTAACTACGTGTTTCATCGTTAATGCAACAGGACACGCGCTACCACCTATCATGATTTTTCCCTCGTAAGAAGTACGTAGCACACATGATTGGGGGCGCACCTACTGGAACGTTAGGATTGGCTTCTAAGACAGGTTGGATGAATAGTGATCTTTTTGTTGAAGCGATGAAACATTTCGTGAAATTAACAGCATCTTCGAAAGACAATCCATCATTATTACTTATGGATAACCATGAGAGTCATCTCTCGATTGAAGCGCTTGACATTGCAAATAAATCGGGAGTCGCAGTTCTGACGCCGCATCCGCATACTACAAACAAGCTCCAAGCGCTTGATGTTGGTGTGAACGGACCTTTCAAATGCTATTATAACGCTGCTGTTGACTCGTGGCTGTTACGCAGCCCGGGGAGACCCATTTCTATATATGATGTAGCAGAATGTGTTGGAGAAGCATACTTGAAAGCGTTAACCCCAATAAACATAACAAACGCTTTAAAAAAATGTGGTATTTTTCCATTTAATAGACAGATTTTTTCGAAGTTAGACTTTTTGCCGAGCAACGTCACAGACAGGCCAGAACCAATAGTATATGAAACAACACCAACAAATGTACATGACGACGACGCTACAAGCTGTGCTACAAGCCTGGCGGATGTTTCAGAACTGAATGCAGATCAAGACCCGGCTGAATATAGAACTTCTTCGCCCTCTCTACTTACTAACAATTTTGACCAAAACACGGTTGAACCTAGAAACTTACTTTCACTGTCTCTTGAAGCAACGTCTTTAGCAACAATGAAAGATCTATTTGAGTTTGAAAATGCTTCTTCTGCATCCGTAATAGATTTTTGTGAACCTATAAGCCCTTCTTCAACTAATACGCTTTTGCAAACTGCGCTAGTTGTAAGTTCCAACTCAAAATCAGGCTCAAGTGCGCCTGATAAGTCTACCACTCCAGACTAAGACTGAAGCTGTAAAAAAAAAGTTGCACATAACTTATTCAAAGCAAAGGAAAATACTTGTAAACGACGAAAGAGAAATGTGACCCCAGTTGAATCTTCGGATGAAGATCAAGAAGAATTTCAGGCAAGTGGATCATCTTCTGGCGGTGAGATGAATGAGACTACAAGTGATTCTGATAAAGATGAGATAGTTCTGAAAGACGATTTTCCACCACTTAAACGTAGTGCCCGTGAACATGACTTTATTATAATACTTTTTCAAACAAAAATTCAAAAATCTATTACGTCGGTAAAATTCGGGAAATTTTAGACGATGAAGAAGATTGTGATTTTTATGTCTCATACTTAAAAATAAAAAATAAGATTCAACAGAAATTTACTGATCCAAAGGAACCTGATACGGCTGGTGTTAATATTGCGGAAATTAAGTATATTCTGCCATTTCCTAAAATTGAAAATTCTAATAATCGACGTCAAACTACTTAAAGATTTCCTGTTGATATCTGTCATTTAAATATGCGATATTAAAGTTTAATTTTTATGTTTTTGTTTTAAAAGACTGAAAGAAAATAATTATTGTGATACCTAAATACGAACATAATGACTGATTAGGATTACTTCAGAAACTTGATTGTAAACAAGATCTCATTTAAATTTAAGTAGGGATTTGTTAATTAATGATTAAGAAAATAATATTATAAATGTTACTTCTACTTACTTACAAACTTGGTTGTCAGTTGATTAGTACCTACGTAAAAACCTAATTGTTGATTTCTAAGAAACTAACGTTGACTTCATTAATGTTTACGATAATATGTACCTCTTTTAGACAAAAATGACGCTTTTTGATTGTAACTACAAATAAATAGGATTTTAAATAGATTTGTTAGTTTTATTTAACAACATTTATTATAATCCATTAATTTTAATGCTTTGGTTATTGGCATGGTTCATTGTTTGCACACGGTGTACCAGCCCCCGATTCATTGAGTACCATTGAGTGTACACAGTGAATCATTTCCCAATAAATAAAAAAACATTAGAAGACTATAACTAGACTATAACAAAAACGAATTACTACATAATGTAGCCAGTTACATTATCTACAATTACATGTGAAAAGTAAATACTTAGGGCCCCTAGGAGTAGAGTTACAGCTCTTGAAAATTTAGGTGGTTCATTGTCGACCATCTTACCCTATTTTAACATATATAAATATTGATATTAGAGACGTAGATATCTCCTTTTAAAGAGCACTCATAGGATTAATGCTGGTCGTCTCGGGACCGCTTATTTCACATGAAGAAGTTATTAGTGGTTCGATTACGATTTCAAGATCCTTCAAAGCGTCGTCCAGTATTTTAATCTTTCCCAGTAGCTTTTCCGCTTGAAAATTATATCCTGGTTCAAGCATCTTACCGGTTGGATTCAGCTTGAAAAGGTGTTCCGCCTGATAAGCACCAAATAAAATTTTTGAGAATCGCTTGTAGAGACGTAGTTTTATTGCACATACAAATTGGGCCGCTTTTTGTTATTGGATCACAATCAAGCAGGCTGCCAGCCCAGCTGACGGTAAAGCTTGGGTCAAACTCAGGCCCCTCCCGCGCGGGATTTGGGACGAAATTCGCTCTCGTCGAATATATCAACTAACTTTTATAACGGTGTTCTAACTAACGCGAATAGTCGTGTGACTTCTTAATCATTAAAACAATCGACGCGCGCAGTTACGTTCTGCATCCCCCGCGGGATTCGCCTCAGTGTGGCTAGAGCTCAAGTGGTCACCGCTGCGCTGTAGGTACATGGACACATGCAATACTAGAAGTATCGGTTGCTGTTTTGTAAGTTATGGGCAGGTGTAGGTATAATGCAAAAAATAAGATTCGAGAACTTTTGGGCAAGATTTGAAATAAAGTCTAAAAATTATTAATTCACTGGAGTAATCTGATATGTGCTAGCTGTCACTTTGTGTAATAAAATGGTCATATTTATTGTAATGATGATATTTTTGTTTAATCGATTTAAACATTCATTATCCTGCCCTTATCCCTATTTATAGTATAAGTGTAAAATAAATGTACCTATAATAATAAGTGTAAAGTCTAGATTACAATCAATATGATCATTTTATAACACAAAGTGACAGCTAGCACATGTTGATTACTTACTCCAGCGAATTAATAATTCGACTTTAAGCACTACAGGCAACAAGAAGGAATACGGGTGGGTTTTAGTCAGTAAGAGTCTGACACACCCTCCCGCTCCGCCCAGAGCGGGAGAAGTTATTTGATGATTTCCCACCCAAAAAAAAAAAAAAAAAAGCACTGTTGCGCCAGCGACACGAATAAAAAGAAGACCGACTCAGATAAAGGAATCTTTCTTTTAAAATATATAACCAGAAACTACAGAAACATTAATTATATCATATTTATTTCGGCTTGAAACGACAACTGTATTTTATTACATAAATCAAAAACAATACAATTTTAGTAGGTATGAACCTAGTTATTAATAATAAGTAGATGTGTGAAATGTCGAAGTTTTGCCATCGCTCGCTTGCTGCATATCAATCCAAACGCAGATCATAACGACGTTACCCAGAATCGATAGGTAATATTATTGTCTATTGATAAACTAATTAAATATGAATAATTTAAATGAATTAAGACAATTTCTAAGATAAATAGAAATAAATAGGTCAATGAAAACCGTCTAAGATGTTAAAATTATCTACCAATCTGCAATCGTGACCTATTGCATCAACTTTCTGTGCCAAATCAGCCTCCTTAGGCTTTTCGTCACAATTTGTCGTCAACCTCTTCCTTTCTTCGTGTAATTCGAATTTGTCTTCCAACGCTTCACCAATTGGGTTTAAGTTGAACGCTTTTTCCCCCTGACGATTTCCAAATTAATTTGTTATAACTTACAGAAGTAAGCACTATACAAGGTGTCGATTTGCATCCTCGTCAAATTCAAGGAGGTAACTATGCAAATGATTCTCGACACGAATCAATAATAAAATAAGTAGGCATTTTTTTTGTTTTCTATTTTTCGGAAATCGGCATGTGTGGGACACGCATGTTAATCGCGGCCTGTGTGATACCGCACTGTAACTACCCTTTTACATACACACTACCGCATACGCAACGGGGTCTGTTCTGTAAAAATGGTGTATTCTAAAATACTGTCAAACTTAAATAACTAAAAAACAAGTATGTATTCATTATTGAGCAGGTCTTTCATAGCAGCCTCCGGAAATTTGACGAGGATGCATAACGACACCTTGTATAACGACTACCTCAACATGATAACCGTCTGGGTAAAGCAAGCCAGGACCCTACAGACTTGCCTTGTTTGGGGTAATATCAAAGCGTTTTTGTGTATTCCAACATTTAATTCTAACATTAAAAAATATATTATACTATTGAGCAGAGTGACACTGACATCATTTCTATAGCACTATCGATTATTCAAATCTGTAACGTATGGTACTTACTTATAAGCTGAGAACTTCACGTGGATTCAACAAGTCAGCAAGGATTCACGGTTTACCAAGTATTGAAATAATATAAATACGCAAAATTTACTCACTAGAAAATCGATCGGGTCTTCAGGGCGTAATTTGGCAACTTCAAGCAGAGCAGGAGTTAGCGTCGGGAAGATATGATGAACTAAGTAATTGCGCATGGGCTCGCTCGCGGCCGCCAAAGCTGCTTCCTCTTCCTCACGCATCAAAGCGTATAATTCCGTCTATAAAAAGGAATATTATATCAATTTTTATATTTTATTTAACAAAGACAGTCGAGTTCTAAAAATAGCTCATTAGCTCAATATTGACCCAATATTCCATTTTCTCTTCGCGTTCTTGTTTCAAGTTATCTTCAATTTCTTTTAAAGCTTTCGCTTCTTTTGTTCTTAAAGTTTCTACATCTTCCTTTTCTTTCTTTTCAGCAGCTTCAATAAGTGCTGTGGAATTAATACATGGAATATTAATAGAGCGTATTAGAGTTTGGCCAGTGAGTCGTGGCACAAGGAAATGACGGCGAATTTAAAAAATCTTCAGCTGGCAACATGAAATATATAAATATTATCATAATTACTCATATCAACAAACTAATTAACATAAAAATACAAAGTATCAAATCGTTTCTTGACAATCAAATCAATTCAGCCTATAACAGTCCACTGCTGGACATATGCCTCTCCCAGGCAGCGCCACAACACCCTGTCCTCCGCCTTCCGCATCCAGTCTGTCCCAGCCACCTTTTTAAGGTCGTCGGTCCATCTAGCGCTTATATTTAATGTTGCCAACTAATTTATAATTTAATTTGCCTTTTTCGTGCCCGACTCGCTGGCCAAACTCTAAAGATGTAAAAATCTAAAGAAGCATTTTTTATGAATCCCTGCTACTGACCAAGTTGTTTTGCATAGCGGCACGGACGACCCATTCGCAGCGCTACGGCAGCGTATGGACCCTTCATTGAATAATCTAAATGGTCTTTAACGGGTACTATTAATGGATGTATATCCAATTCGTCGAAAAAGTTGAGTGGAGTAACATCCCGGGTATCACCAGATCGAAAATCGCTCAATCGCTTCAGTATTGACTCCTCATCTAATCGAGTATGTCCTTCAGGCTGTCGCATAGCTTTATCGCAGACAAAATCGTCGTTAGCATCTAGTGATACCACAATGTCTGCAACAACATTGTGATAAGTTAGGATGGATTCGTGTTTTTAGAGATAAAGAGAAAAAAACCTACTGACCTGGCAGCATCCTTTTTAATACATTGCCATACAAATCGGTATCTTCATCAAAGGGTTCCTCATCGGCTTCCTCTCCAACCTCAGAGTCGTGTTCTTCGCCTTTATCAAATACTAGATACAGAAATAATTGATTTAATAACCGATCGTCTTATAGCATGGGTAGAAGTTATTTGTCTAGTATGTCTACTTACATGCTTGAGCTTGTGCTATCGTCATTGGGAACCCGTCGAGCACCCATCCTCTATTGACAGCATCACGACTTAACAACTTCTGGCGCAAGTATCTGGAGAGTGTCAAATCAAATAAAACATGTCGCATACGCATTTTAAATGTCTTGATACTTTACTAATGTAATTGCAAGTTTAAACATTTGCATGCAGTTATATTTTATAGTTAAATTCAAAACTCAAGAACCCGCGTGACGTGAGCTTTGAATTGAACGTCAAAAGTTACTCCGAAGTCGTACGTAGCTGACTTATGTGACTATCGCCATATGAATTATGGTTTTTAATACCCTCTATTGACGCAATAATATAGGTATTATTGCATCGATCGAACGTCGACGTAGGTAAATGGCAAAATGGATTGAAAATAGCAGTCTATCATCAAGCAGCCGCAGTCCATCGTGCTCCGCCTCATCTGCCAGCCCCGTTCCACTACTGCCTGCCGATCCTATCCCACTACTGCCTGCCGATCCTGTATCCTGACATCCAAGCGTCCCGAGCTACGTCACTCCTGGAATCCGCCTGGAATTCAACTCTTAATCATCTTTTTTTTATCGTTACCTACTAATTAAATGTTTAAATATGACTTACGAATGGCCCTCTAGCCTATCGTGACGTTACAGTTTTAGGGATAGATTGCCATTTTCAATTCTTTTCGCCATTTACCTACTTCGACCATCGTCGTCCATTCCGTCTTAATAAACATAACTGATAAGATAACATACTTAACATCATTCCTTGTTCCCCGAAGGGTTAGGCAAAGGTGTATCCATAGCAGATACACCCACATTTCGCCAGTTAAATTTAAGTCCCATCTAATAGGGACGAGCCTATTGCCATCAATCGGGCACAAACCCAGACTCCGGGCCGCTACTGAGAAATTCAAATGGAAAAACCCAATAACACTTCTTTAATATTAATTTGATAAACTATGAAACAATGGATTAGTGCCCTGATGTTTTTAGTTCTATTTCATATTTAAAGAAAATAAAAATTACGCCATAATTTCTTCTTCGGCAAGCTGGCGACCAGACTGCAGGATAGCTAAGGTTTGTCTCGCTTGTTCCTGTGTGCCGTCCTCCTCGTCAAGATCGTCATCAGCGTCTGCCATGTTGACTTCTTCCTCTTCTCCAAAAGTAGGAACGCCTAGTGCAGCCGTTTCACCGACCTCCCAATGACTCACACGCCACTTCTGCGACAGGTGTATAGCGCTACAAGGTTAATTTGTCACGTGTCCAAATTCGGAACTAGCACCGCGATCTTGTTTTTTGAATACATTTCAAGTGACATATCACAAGACAATTATACAAATAGCAACAGCGCCCCCTGACAACGTCATTCGAGCGTCAAAAGATCCGTGTAGCACTGTAATTATAGCTACTTACCACCGGCCATATACCTTACCGAACCAATTTTCGTATACCTATCTATATACTACACACGGCTAGCTAATTTCCAGTATAAGCTTACCTGGCATTGATTCGGCTTGCCGTACAGTAAGAGGTCAGCTTGAACTGGAAAAGTATAGCTTGATATGGCACCGTGTGTACCAAGTGCGATTATTTAGAGAACTTGCCCTGCGCAGTAATGAAAAATGACACACCAGCTATCAATTACAATGGGCACGTTGCTTTTGATAAGTTTATCGGAGTATTATGATCAGCCATCTGTGTTCCATGACATTCTGTAATGTGTATGAAGCGCATCCAAACAAACAAAATGGTAACTAACTAAATCATTCAGTAAATCTTCAGCCACGGTTTCTGGTGAGATGTAGACGAGGCCATAAGCTTCACAAATACTTTTTGCCAAAGTCGTTTTTCCGGTAATTGGTGGGCCGTATATGACAATCTGTGGGAATGTACAAATGTGAGTTCTAGCGGCGGTTTACCTTGAAACAGTAATCAACTGTTAGCTTAACCTTTTGTTATTAAGTACCTTAAAAGGTTTCAATCCCCTCTCTTTCTTAAATTGCTTCATAAGAGCGGGCACGTTCTCCGCAAAGGTCAAATCAGAAACCCACTGTATCGCCATTGTCTCGACGGTGAAAATCGGCTCCATATTCAAATTTAGAGTGATCAAATCGTATATTCTTTGCTGTAATTTTATAAGCAATAGTTAAGAAGTAGATAGGTACCTACCTACTTAGCTACAAACAATTTACAAGATGCAAGAAGTTCCTTACGTCAATTTCTGGAATCAAGAAAGCGTCCTCAGGTGGGATACATTTGAACATTCCAGAACCAACTGCGCGTCCAAGTGGCTTCACTATCTGCAACAGGAATGCATTTATCGTAGCCAAGTACCTACATACTTACCACACTAGTTAAAGAGATAACAAACTTCATTGTTGCTTACTTCTCTTTGTTTCGAAATGTTTTGTTCTACAGCCAATATGTAAAGCTTCCTTGGGAAATCAAGAAGTAGGTTGTGAACAATTCTGGAAGAGATGTTGGTATCGTTTTAAGTAAGGATTAACCACTGTTTGACTAGGAACCTAGGTATACTGCGTTCGCGATGTAGTTTCCAAACAAGTAAACAAATATGTGTTATTGAAAAATCAACTTTAACGCATAAAGTTTAGATTGCGCTACAACTTCAGAAAAAACGGCCACGTGCGTGTCGGACCACGCACAATGAACACAATGAAGGGTTTCGTAGTTGGGATGAATTTATCCCAAGAACAAACTTAACATTGTAGTTGAAAAACATGTTCTCTCATACATTCCAACTGCAAATGTAAGTTTGTGCGCACAATGTTGAAAGATTTACCATTTTATTTTAAGACCATAGACTTCTTACAGGTTTTCCTGTAATCTATGAGTAAAGAACTATTTACTATTTTTTTCAATATTTTAGGCTCAGTAGTTTCCGATATATAGGAATGATAATTTTTCATCTATTTTCTTAACTTTAAAACTATTCATTTTAATATTATAATACATATATATTTGAGATCCTCACAACAAGCCCTTTCATTTGATATGTATTTTTTTTTAATTTTCTAATTTGCCCCTAAGTGATCCTCCCTCATATTTTCATTTATTTGCGTTACACGTCCGTATTTGGGTCACAGAAATTCATTGTGTACCAAATTTCAACTCAATCGGGTTAAGAGTCAGATCTAGTCAACTTATTGGGATGTTCTTATTTTGGACAATCAAACACGGCAATAGTTATCTAATTATCTTAGTTACGGAACGTAAGATTCAACACTACTAAGCTCTAAATCCGTAATTTGGGCCAAATTTACGGGCGTTTCCTACTCCGTATCACCTACGGACTTAAATAACTTCGGAGCCGAATTGAGAATAAGTGACAGCACGATTTGACAGATTTCCCTACACGCAACTGCTTTTCCCGTTCGAAAAATTGAATTTGTCACTTGTTTTGACGGATCAACTACTTTCGAACGGGCCCAAATCTTCGTTGACGGACTTAGAGAGTAGTCCATCTAATACGGTTACTGGTAATTGGACTTCGTGATAAAGCCCTCGTTATACAGGAGAAACAGGCTGAAATTCAAAAATTATTTACCGTACCTACTATAAGTTGATATGACATCAATTTACGAACAATATCCACAATACTCTCATGTGATACTTACTGTCCTAAGTCCGCGACGTTTATCAAAGGAACAGCATTATTTCCTCGACCGAGGATAGGCAGTATCCGCTCGCACTCCCAAGCTTTTTGAAACCAATAGAAAAGCACGTCTTCTTTGCCGCCATATGTTACTCCTGCAGCAATTACCACCGCTCTGTTAACAAAATATATATTACACTGTGGCGGCCATCTACATCGCCACATGCGAACTACGTCACACTGACGTCACGCAAAATCCTGCATCGCGCAAGTAGAGTTTACCGCGCAACTAGCATATATAATACAACATCCCGACATCAACCGTCGGGCAGTTGCCCACTAGACACGACACTTGTCTGGTCGGAGGATCTTCCCTTTTCTAAGGAGGATGAGTGAACTTTACACCCTGTTCCTCAACACCATCACCATCGGTCTGCAGGCTTCCACAGTCTACCGCTCACTATGTTTTAAATAGTTATACAAGGTCAAATTAAATTAGCTAGCGAAACTTCGCAGACGTGATGGGATAACATGATAGAACGAAAAAAAGTTTTGATGAGTTGTTTTTGGGTCAACGATTACTGCCTCTTCTCAAAAATCCACCCTGTCTATTATTCATCATCATCCACTTCTGGATATAGGCATCACCAATTGCACGGCAGCTGAGTTCGATCCTCGGTCTCTCTCAATTATTTATTTTTCACTTCTCATGCTCTAAAAGTTCGTATTTTATGTTGTGAGTGGGCGACATAAAATCGCTTTTTATGCTCTAGTGCATAAAGTTTTTTTTCTAAGTCTAAGATAATCAGGCCCACCAACCACACGGACAAGAAAACGTCGCAGATTAAACTCGTTATTTTATTACATTTGCTTTAATTTATATCACTTCCGTGTTTTCAATCGTTATTTTAACAATAACAGATAAAATAGTTGTAATTTATTATTTAAATACGCAAAGAAACATTTTTATGACTTGGCAGTGTGAAAGTACCCAAGTCGAATGACACATGTTGAAAATTAAAAAAAAACTTTTAGAAAGTTTCGTGGCGGGAATTAGCTATTCTCTTCTTCAATTTTGCAACATTTTAACAGTGAAATACTGTTATAAATATATAGTTTATGCCTGTTTCATTTTCTCGCAATCGAAGTGAAAACCAGAGTGTACTTATAACTCGGGCATAAACGAGCCATAATATGGCTTTTGCACTAGTTGGACAATCTACTATTAATGGTTCACCAACATTTTGTTGACACTGGTTATATGCTAAAGATAACATGCAAACATGTATAATATATGCAACAATGTAATTATCACTTACAGGCAAACTCCGCATGCGGATACGTTGTACAAAAACAAAATGTCGTTTTAAATTACTCGTCAATCCAATAACCAATAACTAGTAGCCCGAAAGCATCCTATAGAGATGGTATGTTATTATCAGTACTTAATTGAAGTAGGTACTTAGTTGCCAGTACTTAATTGAAGAACACTGCCGCAGTGCCCCTGCGGCAGTGTCGACAAGTAGAGAGAGAACAAATTTAAGTTGAACTTACCCGATTATCGACCTATATTTTCTGGCCATGCCAATCACTGCATTTTCAGCGTCATAGTGCAACTTATAATTTGGATGTGGCTTCCTTTTCCGGAAATCGGTTTCTACGAAAGGCATGTCTGGAGTATCCTGTGAAGGGAGTGAAATGAATACATTTTATGTACTACCTATCTGATAATTACGTAGTTTGTTGCGTATAAATATGTATAACATGCCCTTTACCTATATACATACCTACTAATAATTACTAGTACATGAATACCTGGCTCACCCATCTACCTGCGTCGAAGTGACTATGATCATTAGGATACCTAACACAAAGTACTCGACTTAGACTCACAAATGTGGGCTTACCGGATCCAGTGGTTTGGTGCAGGCCCAAGTCATGACAGTGGATATCAGTATCAAGTACCGCTTCTTGAAGTCTCCTGCGCCGCCGAAAGCGTTTGATGCGGCGGGATCATCTTGGTCCGGCTTTGGTGGTGGAGCTTGCTTTTCTAGCAACTGCTTCAGAACTGTCAGAATGTGAATATGAATGCCGACGACGAATTATAATGACGACGACGATAGGTACTATCGCCGGTGCGGTAAACAGCATGTGGTCATCGTGAGCACGGGATTTTGTTTTAAAAGTGACCCGATATGCGCAGCTGCGATAGTACCTTGCCTAGATGACGAAGTATAGTACCTTTAAAATTCCGTGCCCTTTCACTGCTTGTTAGGTACTATCGCGGGAGTGCAAATCGGACCACTGTTAGGACTATTCCCGCTTGAAGCGCTCGGCCGCTTACCTAGGATCATCAACCAATAACATCGCCGCATCAGATTTTTGCTTAGCCCCTTGTTTTTTGTAAAAACAATACTGTATTAAAACCGGGTAGGTAAAGGGTGGTCAGACATATGTGATCTTTGTAGGAGCCTGAAAAAAAATTCCCAGGCTCTGTTACATTTAAACAAAATATTTTTTTCATTGGTCGACGCAAAAAGGGGCGGTACACAGATGTGGTCATCGAGCATGGGATTTTGTTTTGAAAGTGGTCCAATTTGCATGCCCGCGATAGTACGGTAGGCCGCACGCAGTGGTTACAAAACCCGTATAAGCTGGCTTCGCATTCTATTGAAACTCCGTACGTTGGGCAAGCTCAAGACCAGTGTTACTTACCAAAAATATTGTTAGAATTAATATGCTTACGTTTCATGTATTCCATTGCAATTCTAAGCTCTTCTCGATCGCAACTGACATCCAATACGACAGTGCCACATGTCAGCATTAGCGGTATACATTCTTCTTTTGTTACAATCCTGGCCACGTTATCTAAAGTCTTGGTATTTGGGTTGGTAACAGTCCCTGGGTGTAGCAACATTAAACAGAACTGACATTTAGTTTTTTAAAGAATAATATAGATACCGCCAGCTAGTGCGAGTTTGTTACAATATATGTGGGTAGGTAGGTCGGTATGTGCTTACCGCTCTACCCTGAGATATAAATCATACGTTGTGATTGTGAATTCACAACGTATGATTTATATCATCATTATGAACCACGGGCACAAAATATCTAATAGTAGCCATTGTAGTCTTAATTCTCTACTCCGCACGTGGTTAATGGCGTGAGGAAGAAAGGGAGAAGCTTATCCCTACTATACTATACTTTAGGCGAGAGTATTATCGGTTGCAAGTGTAGCCTTAGGGGCACTATGGAGAGGCTGTCAAGAGAGGTCGGGGTTGCGTGGCAGCACGGTTCCGGAAGATTGTCGTGATAGGGGTATACTTCTCACCGAACCGAACTATTGCCGAGTTCCACAACTCCCTTGTGGAATTGAGAGTCGTTAACGTCGAGTTCTCTTCCCTCCCCGTGCTCGTCCTCCGGGACTTCAATGCCAAGAATGTGGTTTGGAGTTTGCGTTATACGGACACACGGGACAGGATGGTGGAGGACTGGGCTCTGGAGACAGGCCTGGTCGTCCTAAACCGGGGTTCTGTCCCCACGTTTCCCGTGCGGGGTGAATCAGTGGTGGACATCTCGTTCACCAACCCCACTCTGTCGCCGCGTTTAGTTATCTGGCGCGTCATGGAGGGAGTGGAGACCTATTCCAACTATCGATACATCCTGTTTGATGTCTCCGCCCAGACCTGGAGCGCGCCGATCCGATAGGCTCCGAGTGGTTCGCGGTGGGCGCTGAAGCACAGCTGCTCTTCCAGGAGGAGCTCCCGGTCCAACGACCGGGAGGGAGCTCCTCCTGGAAGCCTCGATCGTGCAGGCATGGGTGTCATCACCGGACAGGCCTGCTGACATCAATGACGAGGCGGAGTGGTTCCAGGAGGCCTTGTCCGAAATATGTAACGTGGCAATGCCCCGGGTCCAGCCCAGTCGTGCCTCGCGCCAGGTGTACAGGAGGTCCAGGAGGATGCGCGACGCCGGCACACTAGGCACCGCAGGCTCCGTATTCGACCTCCGGATACGGTAGCCATTCAGGCGGAGCTGTACGAGGGGTACAGAGCGGCGAAGACCGCCCTCCAAGGGGAGATTCTGCTGGCCAGGGGAATGGCCCGCCGCTCGGAGTTGCTGGGGACTCTGAACAGGGAGCCGTGGGGACGTCCCTACAAATTGGTGCGGGAGAAACTCCGCCCATGGGCTCCTCCGCTGACGCAGAGACTCCGGTTCCAACTTGTGGAGGACGGGGTGAGCGCTCTGTTTCCTTCGAGAGGGGAACACACGTCCATGGCTCCACCTACTGCGGTGCCCGATGCGGACCACACCACCCACAACGACGACGATGCTCCGGAGGTGACCGAGGTAGAGATGAGAGTGGCGGTACGTAGGATGAAAGCCAAAAATACCGCCCCAGGACCCGACGGCTTACCTGGGAAAGCCTGGGTCCTGGCCTTGGAGACTCTCGGGCCTCGACTAACGGCGTGCCCCCTAACTAACTAATAGGGTTCCTAAGCGCATGCTCGGAGAGGGGTCAGTGCCCACTTCGTTGGAAGATGGGGAAACTGGTCCTCATAAAGAAGCCGGGGCGCCCTGCGGACTCTCCGTCTGCTTATCGGCCCATCGTGCTGCTGGACGAGGTGGGCAAGCTTTTTGAAAGAGTCATTGCAGACCGCCTCGTCGGGCGACTGTTGCGGGTGGGGCTGGATTTGACAGATAACCTGTTTGGTTTCTGCAGGGGGCATGGGGGGAGAGTGGATGCCATCATGCGCGTGCGGGCCCTCACGACGGGGAATGTTGTGGCCCAGGGTGGGGTCGTCTTGGCGGTGTCTCTAGACATCACCAATGCCTTCAATACCCTGCCCTGGAGTTGTTTGCCGACTTACCTATATCGTGTGGTCGAAGTCTATCAGACGGACAGGGCCGTCATCTACCCCGTCACCAGGGAGAGTGGAACCGGCGAGAGATATCGTGCGGTGTCCCACAGGAATCGGTCCTGGGGCCGCTTTGTGGGATATCGGATACAACTGGGTGCTGCGCGCCGTCCTCCCTAGCGGCGTCAGTGTGGTGTGCTACACTGAAGACACGTTGGTCCTGGCGCAAGGGAGGTCGCACCAGGCAGCGGCCGAAGTAGCGGCACGAGAGGTTGCGACAATCATCGAAAGGATCCGGCAATTGGGACTCGACATGGCTCTGCACAAGCCCGAGGCCATATGTCTTCATGGTCCTCGGAACGCGCCACCGTTGGGGTCCCAAATAACAGTAGGAGGGGTTCACATCGGCGTCGAGTCGACGATGAAGTACCTGGGACTCGTCCTCGACAGCCGGTGGAACTTCGTGTTGCATTTCCGACTTTTGGCTCCCAAACTGGAGCGGGTCGGGGCTGCCTTGAAGCGGCTCCTACCCAATCTAGGGGGTCCAAACGCCTCCTGCCGCAGGCTCTACGCGGGGGTCGTGCGGTCCATGGCTCTTTACGGGGCTCCTGTGTGGGCGCGTTCCCTGGCGCTGCGGCCAGCCCACCGCGCGCCGGTTGAGCGCGGCCCAAAGGGTCATGGCCATCCAGCTTGTCCGGGGATACCGCACGGTCTCCGATGAGGCGGCGAGCCTATTTGCCGGATTGCCGCCATGGGATCTGGAAGCAAAATTCCTCGCGCACGTATGGGATAGCGCGAGTAGGCGAAACGCCGGGGCGTAACTTCGCTGCCGCGAGAAATCGCGGCACATGGTGACATGGAGAGTGCGATTGTCGCAACCCAGTGCTGGGCACGCCACAATTGCGGCGATAATTCCCCTCTTTAAGAAGTGGCTAGAGAGGCGCCACGGCGTCCTCACCTTCCGCCGGTCGCAGGTCCTCACCGGACACGGCAGCTTCGGGAGGTTCCTGTGTCGGATAAGGCGGGAGGAAACGACCGGGTGTCACCACTGTGTGGATCGCCCGGAGGAGGACACGATGGAGGTCTGCCCGGATTGGGCGGGGCACCGCCATGTCTTCGTGGAGGCGATCGGCAGCGGTGATCTCTCGCGTCCGACTTTGAACCAGAGCCATGGTACGGAGCCGTCACCTCCTTTTGCGAAGCAGTTACGCTCGCGAAGGAGGAGGCGGAACGGGTAAGGAAGAGGCAAAGTTCACGCCCTCATGCCCCTGGCTGCCGCAGGAGACGCTCTGGGCGTCAGGAATCCCATGCCGATTCCCGGCCACCGTAGGCGCGGGCTTGCGGACGGTGAGCAATGGGTGGCTCGCCGTCCGATAAGGACTAGGCCCGAGTCGACGGCGCGTTGTGTTCCACGCGCGCCTCAAAGAGGTGTCAGCACAAGTGTAGGGGTCCGCTAGGGCCGATGCCTGCCGGAGTCTAGGGAAGTTCGTAAGGTGTCTGTGGAAACGCAGAGGCAACGGAAGGAACACGGGTGGGTTTTAGTCAGTAAGAGTCTGACACACCCTCCCGCTCCGCCCAGAGCGGGAGAAGTTATTTGTTAATTTCCCACCCAAAAAAAAAAGGGGCGCTATGGAGCGAGTACTTAGAAAAACTTTCGTTTTTTTTCGGTTTACCAATTTTATTTCAGTATCGGGTTTACCATCTCCATAGAAACTACTTAGCTTCTGAGAAGCGTCATAGGGCCATGCTCCTCAGACACCCTAAATGGTTTCTGTAGTCAAGGTAGGCGTATGCTGAGACGTAGGTGACGCACCGCAGCACTACAGATTTAGTAGCGTAGGGCAGGCGATCCTGCTGGGGTCGCGGGAAGGTACTTATGGGTCACCGAGGCCCCCGCAACACAGGCAACAGGAAGGAATACGGGTGGGTTTTAGTCAGTAAGAGTCTGACACACCCTCCCGCTCCGCCCAGAGCGGGAGAAGTTATTTGATGATTTCCCCACCCTCAAAACAAAAAAAAGGGCAGGCGATGCTGTGACGCAGTTAACAAACGCACGCATTCGCGTTCTAGCTGATACAAAGAATAGACGTGTTCATGTTGAAAATGAGTCAGAGTCAGATTCCGATTATGAAATCAATGAGTTGTTGTTACTTTACAGTTTGTCAAAACATAAAAAAACTAAATGTTCTGTCATTGCAACAAAATTATGTATTTTAACGTAAAAAAACACGTCTAGACTGGCACGCGTCGCGCAGGAATCTGGCCGGCACTACAACGAGGCGCAGAGTAGGGCAAACACATGTCTGCGTCGCACGTGCCTGCGCCGCAACGTACGCAGCACTCGGTACTTCCATGCATTACAAAATCTGCTCTGCCCTGCGCTGCGTGGATCTGCGTCGCCTGCGTCCCAGCATACGCCTAGCCTAACCCGATACTGCAGTAAAATTGGTAATGTCCCAAAAATAATATTTTAACCAAAAAATATATTTTTTGTTTTCTTTTCTGCTCACAGTGCCCTAAGCGTATACTTCAACTCCTAGAACTCCGCACGTAAGACGACCCATTAACCCAAATTTCCTACTTACCAATAATTTCATAAGGCTGTTCAGGCTCAGGAAGTTCTAAAACTGCATCTTCTCCAATAAGAGTCATTGAAGGAGGTGCCGATGCTACATTCTTCTCCTTGAGAACTTTCGACACTTCTTTCAATAAATACTCTCCATGATAGGAATCTAAATTGTTTATAAAATATCGCTTGAATGAAAACACGTTTCCGAGATCTTCCGATGACTTTTCTGTAGAAAGTACGTCAGTAGATTTCTTCATTTTTGTATTATTCATCAAAATATTCTAAATAATATTCAATTGTGAATTCGTGACATTCTTGGACATACTTCAATGACGTAATAGGAAATCATTCAAATAAGTTTAAAAAAGACGAAATTAGGTAAAACAAGTAGGTTAAATACGTATATGTAGGTATGAAAATAAACGCAACCAAGACGCAACATTTTAACTTGTAAAATGTTGCTAATTAAGAAAAATATCGATTACAATAAAAAATGCTGCGATCTTGTGAGTGTATAAGAGCTAGTGTGAATTAAAAACAATACCTATTATTACGGGACAGCCCGCGCCGCTGACGCGATGGTTCCATATTTAAAATAAAATAAAAACCGGCCAAGTGCGTGTCGGACCACGCACAATGAAGGGTTCCGTAGTTGGGAAGGTGGGATGAATTTATCCCAAAAACAAACTAAGCATTGTAGTTGAAAAACATGTTCTCCCATACATTGTTTTTTTTTACGACTGTGGAATGTGCTGTCACATGCTGTCCAAAATTCAACTAGAAACTCCAAAAAGTTATGTGACTTGGGGTGCGAATGGTGTAAAAAGATATACTACACTGTCAGACTGTCAGTGCCCATTATTTTAAAGACTTGGCCAGTTAATGCAGCTTTTAAAGTAGTATAATAATAACTGATTTCATTATTAAAACAAAAGTTATAGCCATTTCTATTAAAAAAGAGCTGAATTTAGAAAGTAGGTACACAATTTCGTTTGAATTCGTTACACACTCGTAGGTAGTATTGCAAAATGTTTTGGACCAATTTGTATAAGATTTTTTTTTTACTTTTGTCTATATTTGAGAAGCATAAGAAAAAAAACATACTCAATGAATATTTTTTTAAAGTAAATAATTCGCATCAAACGGAAGTCAGAAGTGATTTCTTCTTTTTAAACATTTTCTTTTAGAAATCCCCAGTAAAGGAAATCCAAGTGACCGAGGTGGCCACAGTATTGGACCTAGCCGCCATCTTTGTGGGTACGGCAGATAGGGCATAATTACTTCATAGGGCGGAATCACTTCTCTTGACGAAGAATTCGGTCATTTATCCGATAGAGCAGAGCTTGCGTAGACGCCAATGGCTACATTGGAAATGTATTTTCGATCGCTCCGGTATAGACCCTCTTTTCAAGAAAAGTGCGACATGATTTTCCGTTATTTCTAAGTCAATATAGTTAATTGACAAAAAGTTTGTATTAACGAGGGCTACAACGTACAAAAAAGTAAAATTGAATTAGTCAAATATTTCTTTAAAAAATAAAGAAAAGGGCTCTAAATTGGTAATATTTATGGGGTTCATAATGACCCAACATCTAGTCTTATTTATGATTTTTTTTAAAAAAGGCTACATGTACATGTGCAGGAAGGTTATGCCTCCGACTATTTTTGTAAATTAAAAAAAATCAATAATAACTTTTGGAGTTATGACGATTTCAAGATCTAGATCATCTCGGGCGCGCGCGTTTGCGTCGCTTTTGTGCTAATTTGAGTTCTGTGCGCGAGGCTTAAGGTTTATTGGTGTTACCACTGCGTTACATGTGCGATCTACCGTACGACAAAGCTGTAGAAGTATGTAAGTATAGTATTAAAACCACTATTTTTCTAAAATAAATAATTAAGTATCAAATAAGTAAGTCAGTAATAAGTAAGTTCGTACTACGGCTGTTAGTGTGCAGTATTAAAACGTCTGTATTTTCTATATTAAATTAAAATAAATGTTTTGAAAAAATTAACATGAAAATAAGTATACATGTTCGTTTATCAAAGCTGTAGTAAGTATGTGGTCAGTCAATCTGCCTAGCCTTATCCCAACTATGTTGGGGTCGGCTTTTGTAGTATAGAAATAGTATTGAACCTGTGTATTTTCTAAAATAAATTAAAATAAATGTTTGAAAAATAATAATAAACATACATGTTCGTACATTATAGCTGTAGAACTAATATTAACTATCATTAGTAGGTAGTATTGAAAAGCCTGTATTTTCACTTAAAATATTTAATTTTTTCAAAATACAAATAAATGTTCCTAGTTACTTGTTTGTTTTCTTTTTTTATTAGCGAAGTTCATTTCCAATGCTATTTGAAGGTCATGTGGTGCATGCGATTGTGTGATTTGTCTAACATGTAAAGTGTTTGATGAGAAGTAAATCATTTAATAAATATATTAATTGAGAATGTTCTTTTATCTCATGCCTCCTCAAATAACTTTAAAAGTTAAAAAAGTATGGCAGTCGTGGGCACTGCCGACAGAAGTGAAAGCTTATCGCTCAACGCACCTACAATTTAACTTCACTTGCTGCTGCTACTACAGCAGGTCGGCGCGAGTATAAAACACGTTTCTTGTATGGGAAGTAATGGGAACACATAGAAGAAGAGTTTTTGCGGCGTTTTTTGCAATTTTTTTAATACTTTATAAGGCGAGTGGAACGATTTTTGGTAAGGGAAAAAGTTATGTGTTCGCGTCACCGACATGCTAATTTTAACACTTTATAACTGTAGCTATGCATAGTTTTAAGTTTTCACTTCTGTCGGCAGTCCCCATGACTGCCTGTTTTTTTTACTAAAGTATTTAAGAATTATGTAGGTAGTTAAACGATACGGTGGTGGTACTGAACCCTTCGTGTGCGATTCAATAAAATTTAAATTCGCCTTTCGCATTTATAATTTTACTAACTTTTGCCCGCACTCCGCCCGCGGCCGCGTGGTTGTCGGAAAATATCCCAGAGACACGTCTACCGGAATTAAAAATAGTAAATCCTATGTGTTAATTCACAAAAAATTAAATGTGTAGATAACTAATAGACTAAGCGTAGGGCTGTTCGCTCATACCGTGGATTTTTTCTAAGTTTTCGTATTTTTAGGGTTCCGTACTTCAAAAGGAAAAACGGAACGTTTATAGGATCACTCGTAGGTATGTCTGTCTGTCCGTCTGTCACACCGATTTGCTCAGAATCTACTGGACCGACTAGATAAGCTGAAATTTGATACACATGATAAACATGAACGTGTAGGTAACGTAAATAAATTAATTTTGAATAGGTACGGGGTTCACCTTTAGGGAAAAAGTGTGAAAATTAAAAAAAAAAAACATGATAAATTACTCAATATTATGCGAATGTACAAAATTTCATTTGCAGTATAAATGTATGGGGGAACATGTTTTTCAACAACAATGTTAAGTTTGTTCTTGCGATAAATTCATCTCAACCACGGAACTAGGTATTCATTGTGCGTGGTCCAACACGCACTTGGCCGGTTTTATACCCGTTGGAACTTTAACTAAACGACAGGTCCGATTCGAATAATTTGAAGAGGAATTTACATGTACATAATCAACCGTAATTATGAAACTGTTTAGTTGGATTAATATCACGATACGAATGTCATCGTCTTTTGATTCTACCAGAGTTCTGATTGAAAAACGGACAATGTGAATTAACTATAATAGTTAGACATATAGCCTATTCAGTCCATTTATTATCATCCATCCTATTCATATTCAGTCTATTCTTCTTTGGAATGCGCTTCCTCTTGATATCGGACGGCCACCAGTCGG
This sequence comes from Atethmia centrago, assembly GCA_905333075.3. NCBI lineage: Eukaryota > Metazoa > Arthropoda > Insecta > Lepidoptera > Noctuidae > Atethmia > Atethmia centrago. The sequence goes on along the minus strand of HG995374.1, from coordinate 17,428,694 downwards.
TATGCATTTAAGCGGAAATTGCAGTTATTTTCAAAACAAATAGTGTAGAGTCATCTCAATTATGTCTCTTTTCCTTGAATTTGTATGTATATATGTATAATGGTAGGTATATATTGTAGTAAATATGTGAGTATGTATTTGTATTATAAGTTTGTAACCTATTTATGTATTTCTGTACCTATTCTATTTATAATCTATTATGTTATCTTTTAATATTTTTTTTTATTTCCTCTTAGAGCACCTGCCATCTTATCTCTTCACCACTCTTGGTTGACTGGTAGAGAATGTCTAAGGCATTAAGTCCGCCTTTGTACTTAATTGTGTGTGAGAAGTTTAAGTAAATAAATAAATAGCCTCACGGACTTTTTTGGGGGTAATTCATCAATAGTGTTCGCAGTTCACGCCAAATAATGCCTTTTATAGGCAATTTTTTGATACTTTGGGTTTTATTATTGCAATTTTCGTAATAAAATACAGCCCATGTTACTCGCTATATTTTAAAGAATTGTTATATGTTGAATTGTTTATTGTGTTGCTTTTCAATAGAAATGGCTATAACTTTTTTTTTTAATAATGGAATCAGATATTATACTTACTATTTTTGAATCTGCAATTAGTCAAGTTTTAAAAATGGGCACCGACAGTGTAGTAGATTTTTTTACACCATTCGCACCCAGTTAACCACGGTTAACCACGTAGCAAGAGTAGAAACTGCCACGGGCCCCGCGCAAAAATCCGCCCACGCCCCCCTCCGCCTGGGCGTAATTTTTTGCTTGATGAATATATTTGATACCGTAAAAACGTAAAACGTCGCACCTTTTCCGACTAAGACAATCCACGCCTGATAATCGGTAACCGATTATTTCGTTGGCTAAAATAAAACACAGAATTTCATACGGTAAACGCACTTCACAAGTTCTACAAAAAGTTGAATCGGCCCGATAATCGGCTCTACAAAAAGTGTGACGTGTGTGAGCACCCTTACTAGACAGTTCGACAATCAGTGTGGATGCGTAGCAGAATTGAAATAGCTAGATTCAAAATGTTGAAATTGTCTAATTATTTGTTGTTTTATTTGTTTCTACATTATTTTTATTATAATTTAGTAATCATATACCAAAATATTTTTTTCTTTTACCCTTTAAAAAGAAGAAAAAGAAACGCATGGTATGGAATCAAATAAATATTTTATTATAATCCAATATGTATTATTATAATATTGTAAAATAATGCGAATAACAATAAACGCAAGATATAAAGTACATCATATTTTTATCTTACATTTAAAAACATTTATTAACAGAAGTCAATTAGATGCATTGCATACAGAAAATTACTTAAAAATATATTCGGTAATTTCATCGTTTTCTAAGTAATGAGTTGTACAGACAGAGGCGGTGAACGTTTGACAATACTATTTAACATAATGTCAGAAACTGTCCACCACCGCCTGTCTGAACAACGCATTAAAAGTTTAATTAAAAAAGAGATTATTTATTTATTTAATATGAGTTACGGCTATAAACCAAAATACGATTACACTTGTCTTATCAACGACTTTAATGAGCTACATACACCTAATTTCAGCTCACGAAATCTAGGTGTGTAGCCATATTTCGGCTATAAGCCCTAAATTTACCCCAGATGAAGCCGCACTTCGACTATTAGGCTTAACTTTACCCTAGGTGTAGGCGCACTTCGGCTATTAACCCTAACTTTACCCTAGCTGTAGCCGCACTACGTATACGGCTATTAGCCGTAATAGAATTCTATGCGTAGCCGCACTTCGGCTGTTAGCCGTAACATAACCATAAATATTGATAGATACTAATATTATTAAAAATATTAACGTTGGTCAGTGTTGTGACTGCTTTGTACATTTGAATTGCAGACTTAACTATGTATAATTTTACGATAAACAGTCGATAACTGTTCATCGAGATTCAATTTATACTAATCGGTTATTATATTGTTCCCAAGCACCTTGTAATATTCGTTAATTGGCACGATATTATTGTAATATATGAAAGTCTTAATACAGTATCAACATAATTATATTAAAATAATACCTATGCATATAGTAACTGTAAAGTTCTTAGACATTAAAAAAAAGCTGAATATAAAAAAAGAGCTTCCTTGGACTTGTTTCTTTCTACGATTGGCTACATCTCTAAAATAAAATCATCAATTCCGAATGTCCTTAAAACGAAAGAAACAACATTTCTGGTTTTTTTTTTTTTATGTTGAATTAAATGCTTAGCTAACGACACGTAAATTAATGTAAATCAATGCGGTTTAAATATTAATTTATTGCAATGTCATTCCTAACTCATGTCCTGTGCTAACCAGTAACCAGTTTATACTAAAGGTAATATATACCTACCTACAGAGAAATATATAAAAAAATACACTTAACGAACACATCTTGATTTAAAAATCGAATTCATTTACGGTTCTGAGAGCATTTCAAATGGCAATTTTATAAACTATGGCACCTATCTTGCTAGTTGTGTCATTTCCTAATACTGATATGTTGTACTTAATGCTAAGTGTATAAGTTGTTACAGAATGATTTAAGATGGACGGCATCAAAAATACTATCACTATTTTATGCAGGATATTTTTTTAACCAGTGCACATTTCAGTTTTACTTCTCATTATTGTTACAGCTACCAATTGTTCACATATGCGTGGTAGTATCCTCGTCGAACAAGGGTCGGAGGCTTTTTAAAAGAAAGAAGAAATTTTTAAGCATTAAATTTGCCGATTTTTATATCTTGTCTGATAAACTGTTGCACTGATTTAAAAAAAAATCACTTTAAGTATAAGTAAATAAAAGGAATGTATAGATACCTCGTCTCTAGATATAAAAATACTAATTATTAATTTGTCAAGAATAAATTCTCTTAAAAATAATTATGCTCAGAGCTCAATACCAATAATGTCTCAATAAAATTTTAAGTACAATAGTTAAGTACATGGAAATATTCAATATATGAATTAAGGTACATAATATAAGTATCGATATCTACTTAGTACACCCAAGCGGAATGAAACCTGCTGGCCCATATTGTTAAATATATTGTGGTAATAAAGGCATCATCTCGCTTTAGGTTTCCGTCGAAACTTTGAAAGCGAAAATTCATATCATTTTAAAATTATATATGTATAAGCATGTGAATATATTGTTATCTAATGTCCTTTGGGCAAAACTGGTTTACCTTAGGTTTAACTAGTTTGTTATAATATAACACACTTTGGACGGACTAATTTGGCCTAGGGCAAACTAGTTTATCCAAATAACATTTTTCACATACCTACCTACATATATTGCAGTCTCAGTAATTTCTGATGTGGGAAAAATATTGGAGATAACTGCTAAATTATTTCAACTAAAAATAAACGATAACTTTTTTTCAGATTTCATTGTCTTACTTTTAAAAATAGGCGATTTTGTAAGGCACTACTACATAATAATTAAATTATTTTAAAAGCAAAACATGCAATATTACACTACATTGTCTTTTTTTTGTTTAACTATAATCATTGTCTTATAATTTACTTAATTTAGCTACAGCTGTGTAGTAATAACAGACTTACGATGAATTATTGTTATTTCTTTCTCTCCAATGCCTGAAGGTGAGCTTGGCTCGGAAGAGACAAGCCAAGGTGACAGAGATGATATAGGTTGCACCTTGGGTGTTACATCTTCTTTTTTCTCTAGAGGCTTAGGAGCTGCCAATTTTGCTTGATTATGAGGTGGCTCCACCACTACAATTGATACATATTGCGAATTGATGGGATTTGTGGGCTCATTCAATATTTTTGGCGAAGGGGTAGATGGTATAGTCAGATTTATGTTTGTGGACTCATTTATTACCTTTACCTCATTTTCTCTAGCTTTCAAAATGTTATTACATTTTAATTGGCCAGGTGGCAGGGCTTTAGTAGATGAAAGATAACATTTTGTTTGGTTGTTAGGGACTTCTTTGTCACTTGCTGAATCCAACTGATCTCTCTTTGCTTCATTTTTAGAGTCATCATTGTTAAGTTTTTCTTTAACCAAACTCATAAGGAGATCATTCAGTGGATTTGATTCTGTAACAGGTGAACAGCTGCAAGCAGGTTTATTAATCACAAGTTGGGTCAGATTGTTCTTCTTTTCCTCATTTAGAGATTTATCCATTTTGAATAGCACTTTGTTACTAATAGCGTCATCTTTCGACATCAACACTTCTTCAGCTGGTTCTTCATTGAGAAGGTTCTTTGTTGAAGATTCACCAATCTCAGGTTTGGACTCAGAATCAATGAGAGTTGACTTCTGTGATTTAGCACTACTCTTTCTTGATAGAGTATCAACCTCAGGTATTAGCACTGCTGTTGTATCAGATGATGTGCTAGGAAGATCAATAGCTGCCTCAGATGGTGCAGTCTCTGGTTTTACTACACTCTGTTTCTCTCGTTCGCGCAGTACATGACTCTGACGACGTGCAAATCGTTGACTAGGTCGCCTTTCAAACTGGACCGTACGTCGGGCGCGATTTTGCTGAGTGGTTTGATATTCAGTTTTTCCAGAGTATTGGAATCGAGAACCCATTCTGAAGAAGTTTTGCCGTGCTGAAGGTCCTTTTACTGGTGCTCTCAAGCGGAAGAAAGTGTGGTGTTCCACAGCACATTTCCAAAGATGCTTGCAAGCTTTTTCATTATGCAGTCTAAACACAAAGGTATGCTCTTGTTCGCGCCCTTGGTCATCATCTTCAACCACAACTAGAGTAAGTTTCTTTTTCTTAAAATCCAACTTACTAATCTTAGGCCAGAAGAATAAACCTATTTTTTGAGGACCTTCAAAGACAAGAATGCCTGTTGGTGTTAATCCCAAGTGATACTCACACCCATCTTTGCCTAAGACAATGTGCATGTCAACACCATACATTTCCAGCCACTTTGCTTTGTTCAAATAGTTAACTTCAGCTTGAGCAGGGGTTAGACCTTTACATTTCTTATACTCTTCTAATATTTCAATCTCCATTTCTTCAGTTTGATTAGGTACAAATCTAAACTCTGACACAGTTGCAGGAGTATGAACATTTTCATCGAAATCTCCTAGTTCAGACTGTAGGGCTAATGCAGCTAATTCAACTGCCGTAGAGTGTGGGCACTCAAGCTTGCTCTCTAATATATCTTTCTTCAATTGCAGGAAGAACTGATATCTAGTTAATTCTTCCCTTAAGTTATTGGGTTCAGATGAATAAAATTTTACTTTGAGTCGTAAAGTGTAAGGTGGTCCTATTTTGACTTGCTTTTTAATGGTTTTAGTTGGATCCAACCAATGTTTGACATTATGGGTATCAGTAAACTGCAGTCCAAAATAATCTTTTTCAATCAAATCTAGAGAGTAAAAAACTTGCTCATAAAGGTCATTTGCACTGGCCTTTTTAGATAGGTTGATAGACAAATCTGTGTCATCAAGTAATAGTACTTTGCATTGTATCAAATTTTTGTTGCTTGATGCCTTCTGGGTTTGTTTATTGCGGTTTTGACTTGATGAACGTCCTCTCCTGCTCAGAAAGCGCAACATCCTTAATCAGATGACACCTGAAAGAAAAGTATCTGAATGACTGATGGTATAAAAATCTATATTATAACTCTGAATTATTTAATAACAAGTCAAAAAGTATCTGAATGACAGATGTTATATACATTTAGATTATAACTCTGAATAATTTAATAACAAGTCAAAGCTTTTGAGAAAAACACTGTAAAATGAGTTAATACTTGGTTTCAGTATTAACTGATATAGCTTTAGTTCTAATTGCAAACATAATTGAATTACAAGAATGTATCACAGTTTACCTCTAACAATGTATCATTTTGAAAGCTAGTATGTTGAGCCAACAGGATAATCAGTCAACAAATCCAAGAGCTTACTTGGAACTTGCGACTGTTGGATGGTATTTAGGGTTGCAACTTACAAACAAGTTTATCACAAGTGTTTTGACATTATTCTATTTCAATGGTTACAATTATAATAGTAGTAAAAACTGCTTGCAACTTACGGAATACAAAACAACAATTATTTTGTTGCTCTGAAAATAACACACACACTTTATCATGAGATTTTTATGATTCTAGCATTTTAACGCTCGCAAAGTTTAATAAATCTTTACTCACAATTACTGAAGTATATACCAACAATCCAGCACGCCAATATTACGCCAACCAGCGCCACCCACTCCCTCCCTACAGCTACACCTCTACCAAAAGCAAAATCTACTAAAACTAGTGATGAGCTAACCGCTGTCACTTCGTTAGTAAGCAAAACTACCATAGAGGAAAGTAATAAAACTATAATAGTTTCTTGTTGTATGTATGTATGTATGTATGTACATACTTTGAGAGGAGCGAGACCGAGTGCATTGAGTGCCATATCACAAATATTTCCGTTATTGGATTTCGCTGATGCAGCGATTTCGGATTGCTATGAAGAACAGTGAATGGGCTGCCTAGCCTATCTACGTTATCGGACTGTTTCCCATTTAGTCGACTTTAGGGTCTCTAATCTTTATTAAAATTATTTTATTTTTTTGAGGATAGCGCAGCAGCATGTCTTCTTTTTCCATTCATCACCATAAAAGATGGTCTAATGAACTCTAATGTAACATTCAATTTAAATTTAAATTTAAATGTAACTTTTATCCGACTGTTAACCATTCATCAGACACGGAACCAGTATTACTGACAATCCGTAGCGCCGATTTCGCGAACTCGTAATGTTACACATTGCGCTCGCCATATCTTGTTAGCAACACACATCAAGCATCTGCTTACTAGACACATAAGTTACCTAAAAAAAAGACCCATCAAACAAACTATTATTCTAATTATTTCATCCTAGATTAAATTGACATTCGACTTGCAAACCCTTAAATTTTCCAAGTACCTACGTGCACACACAACACAATTGTTGTGATACAAAATGTGCTTGAAACCTGTTAACTTTGCAAGGAAGGATAGGTGGAGTAATGCAAGTCCAATAATAATGTGGGTATTTCTTAGTATTATTTAGGTTTTGCTTTGTTTTCACAACTGTTTAAGGATGCTTGTGAGTTTTGAGATTTTATTGTGAAATAAAAGTATTTGTAGAAAAAATCTTAGTCTATACAGCATATTTGGGCACACACGAGTTTGTAATTAAAACGAAGCAAAGAAACGATCATCGCCCTAATTGCGTAACACACTTTCAACCACAATCCGAGAGATTTGAAGGATATTGATATTATCCATTGCATCATGGGTTTGAAAACTTCGTCTGCTCAGCAACGTAAATAACCATGTAATAATGATGAACAACATAGATAATAATGGTGGTACCGCACCTCCGCCTCAAAATCATAGCAGCGAAACCGCAGTAGTTCATTTCATCTGGCTCGTGTCATGTTCCGCTACTCGAATCGGATGCGAGTAGCGGAACATGACACGAGCCAGATGAAATGAACTACTGCGGTTTCGCTGCTATGATTTTATGATGCTATGCTATGATGCGATCCAATTGAATGGGGAAGAAAACTGACAACTTTTGCCAAGGGTGTCGCTGGTAACGCTCTGGCGAACAGAAAATTACATTAGCTGTCAAATTACATACAAAACTTGTTCACAAAAACTTTGGACGGCCTCTCAAAAAGATGCCGTTTGTGTTGTAACTGGTTGTAATAACAATGGAAATCATTCACTTCCTAAAGACTTACGATTAAAAATCCTATGGGAAAGGGCGCTTAGGATACACAATTTTGCAGCTTCCGAAAACTCTCTGGAGGTGGAAGGTCCATCAGTATCATCAGTTTCATGCTGCTGGGCTACCCCTAGTTTAATTACGATCAAATGATTTGATTCTGTAACTGATTTAATTTAATTTCTAGGTTATGTCCGTAGCTCATGAAACATCGAATATATTATAAAACTTCTGTGTAAGTACGTAAGAATTTATAGTTACTACGATAATGAATGAACGGCATGTTGCTATTTATAAAATTGGTTTATTTTCTTCTAGGATGTAAATACCTGCTGACCAGTTCCGCTTTTCGGGCTCGTAGTGAAGCTGTTCGGTTCTTCAGTTCAGCTTTAACTGAAGTACAGTCCACGTTGAATACATTGTTCATTAAAATAACAAAAAAACATACGCTAGTTCGTGTTATAATTATTTAAAACCCAAAAAACATTGAGATATCAAAATCACAGTGTCATGTTATGAGCCATGCGTTACCATCGCCTCCTGTTCATAACTTTGCGATTTCTTTCCCATTGAACTACTGCGGTTTCGCTGCTGTGGTTTCGCAGCAGAGGTGTGCTTGTAGCGTAGCTACTTCTTCAATACCTATATTATTTATATATATATAAGGTATATTCAGTACGTACACGTACGGTATACGTAAGTACTTAATTCTAATGTATATAAAGCTTAAAACTTAATTATAACCTAATAATACATAACTTTCTATATATCATAAATTAAAATTTAAGACATCAGTACAAACTGATTATTTTGTTATTAGATATTTTTATCTAGTCTTGTGGAATGCAAACCGGTTACCGGAGCGGACGCCACGCCTTGTCTATCTATCTCTTTAAAACTCGCGGTGCTCGCTCTCAGGCACAAGTCGAGAACCGTCTCTGGTCGTATGCGCATGTCGATCTCGCTTGTACCCGGTAACGTTAGTGCATATAAACCCTTATCTAGTGCTTATAAAGACTTGTACCTAGACGTGCTATATAGTGCTGAACTATTGACTGTGCCTATTGCTTGTTTTCTGTGTTTCTCATTTCGCCTTCTATCGTGTTATCTAGGTCTGTGAAACTTCGAACAATATATTTCTTCTTTTCCGTAAGCTGTTGTGTTTGCTTATTTACTGCAACCCTGTACCGCTTCATGCTTGATTAAACAGTAACCTGCGCCACAGTCGGAAATAGACGTCAAGCGGTGACGTCATTAGCGCTACGGGAGACTGCTAGTGATTTCCTACATTTATTATTATGATCGGTGTTTTTTTATATAATTTGATTTAGTACTGCGACAATAACGCAATTAGGACTGATTCTATAATTGTTTTTTTTTTTTGTTTACCAACTAGTTTTATTAAGTATTTTAGTTTAATTTCAGATGTCAGGAAAATCTTAATTGAATGAAATTTATTGCATAGTTCAGTAACTTATGTCAATATACTGAACGTTATTAGAAAAGTACTTGGATGACATAAGTTTGCCAATTTACGAAGAATCAGAGTAATAATTTTATGTAAATTGTTTTAAATACTATATGATTATTATTTATTATGTCCCACAATAACACATCCCTACTCGCATGCGAGGAAATTGTTAAAAGTCGTGCCTGCCACGCCAGAGTCGTGTCTTCCCGACAGCGGATGACGTCACAAACGAGATTAGTCATGTACCTTATTATTATTATTTGATTTATTCGTTTGTAATTCTAATGTCTGCTTTTAGGTTGTTTAGAACTTTGTAACTGGTTTTTAATAATAGTATTATTCCTAATAGGATCAAATTAAATAAAAGAATAATGCAACGAGTAATATTTTATTTAAAAAATATGGAACGAAAAGCAATGATTAATTGGCTATCGATAACTTATCGATAAGATGTTGGAATCCCTATTCTTTTTGTAGGTATTTGTGTTGAATTTGTGGCTTGGCGTAGCAGTGGCGCCGATGCGTTTACGCTCTGGCGTTCAAAAGGTTAAGTAGTTCTGGTGGCCATCTGTGGGGTGCATCATCAGTTCCACTTTACCAAATGGTGCTTTCGAGATGCACGAGTTACTTTAAAAAAATACCACATTCGCCATAGGTGTGCCTATACAATTTGAGGATTTCCCTCGATTTCCATGGGATCCACTGATCATATTCTGACTTGGTGACAATGGGACCACCTCGGGTGCATACCCTTTCAGAAAAAAATAGAATTTTCAAAATCGGTCCATATTTGACGGAGAAATCGGTGAACTGAACATACGTAAAAAAAAACTAACATACGAACATATAACCTCCTTTTTGGAAGTCGATTAAATAAAATATGACTTGAAAATCGACGTACAGTGTAGACCATAGACATATAGATATATGGACTGGAAATACCTACAAAAAAGAACTGTTCTTTCTATATTCTAAGCTTTTCTCCTAAACTAGTCCAAGTTCTATCAAAATTTTTAAATGTAAATGATATCAAGATGTAGTCTGGTGTGTAGTAATAATAACTTTGTAAATATATGTGTCGATTTGTAGTGTTTTAAATATATATATATATATATATATATATATATTTTTTTTTTGTATATAGATTTACTAACAAAAATTGTCTCGTCCTCTCAGCTACTAACAACTGACATTACCTAGATAACTACCACAAAATGCAAAGTTCGTCGGCTCACCTGTTGTCGTCACCACATGACGCTGGCAGAATAGTCGACATCGGCTCAGTTGCCAATGAAGAGAGAAAAAAAAAAGTTAAATAAAATCCTGTCCCATTTTTTTTTTTTTTTATGTATGGCATCTCGTAGTTGACCTTTTTTTTTATGTATGGCATCTCGTAGTTGACCTTGAGAGGTCGTGACTACTTAACCGGACTTTCCTCTGGCTGCCTTAAGCGAACTCAAAGCCTCCAACCAGGGGCGAATTTCTTATAATACTAAGCGACTGCACGCTAAGGGCACCCCCTGTGGGGTACGGACCTCGGCTTAGGGCGACGCTGGGGGGAGGACAGCAAGGTGGGACAGGCTGGATCTGATCAGTATTATTATTATTAATCGGGGAATTTAAAGCTGCAGGCTCAGCTGCGGTGCGGGCTGGCGCTTCGTCGATCAAGGGTCGGGGGGGACAATTACTTCGGGGTTTACGCGAGGGGCCTCGGCGGCGAGGTCGGAACGTAGGTCGGTGTGTTTTGTGCACTGTACTCGTGGCCCTACTGCTTTCCTGGAGGAGGGTAATGGGGTCATCGGGGTCGGTGAGAGTATGCCTTGGACGGCGAATAGAGCTAATGGTGGAGGGCCTATAACTGGCGGCCTGCACAACCAGAGGGTTGCGGTGGGTGGCGGCGGAGTCGAAGAAGCGCTTCGTGATGCGCTTCATGAACTGCTTTATGGTGGGGATTTTAAGATCGAGATAGAGGATCTCGTTTCGGACGAACCAGGGGGCTCCCGTTGCCTTTCGGAGGAAACGGTTTTGGAGGCTCTGCATCCTGTGGATGTGGTGGGGCCTAGCATGTGCGAAGACTGCACAGGCATATGTCATGATGAGACGGATGCACGCTGTGTAAATACGCAATTTGCCCTTAAGGGACAATTTGCTGCGCGCATTTAGGACAGAGTGTAGTCTACCGAGAGCGAAAGCGGCACACGAACGCACCTGCTTAATGTGCTCTGAGAACGAGAGATGGTGGTCAAGGGTCACGCCTAGGTATTTGGCTCGCTTTTCCCAAGGGATAGGCTTGCCAAACATGGTGAGCGGTCGGGGGGGGGGGGGGGGGGGGGGGATGAGGCTTCTTCTTTGTTGACTTCGGTCTGGAGAGTGCGAGTAAGATGAGCACGAGACGATCAGGCACACCGAGTTTGTAGAGCTTATATAATAAGCCGTTGTGCCAGGCCTTGTCGAACGCTTTCGCTATGTCGAAGAATACAGCACCGGTCGTAAGACCACGTTGAAAGCCGTAGCTTATGTGTTCAACGATGCGGTGGACCTGTTGGACGCAAGAATGTTGGGATCTAAAACCAAACTGCTGGTCGGGGATGAGGCCCTTTGTTTCCGCAAAATCTCTGAGGCGCTTTAAAATAAGCCTCTCATAGACTTTGCCGAAGACATTGAGCAGACTGATGGGCCAGTAGTTGGTGGGCTCCGTTTTCGGCTTTCCGGGCTTCGGTATGCCGATGACGGTGGCCTTCTTGCACTCTTGTGGAAAGATGTTATTGCTCAGGGCTCCATTGAAGATGGTGGCCATGAGCATTATGAGGTGAGCGGGGAACAGTTGGAGCACCCTATTGGTGATTCCGTCTGAGCCGGGGGCTTTGCGAGGTTTTAGACCTTTGATGATATCATGCACTTCGTCTGGAGTGACGGGAGGCAGAGGATAATCAGGGTCTTCAACGGGCGGGAGGGAGGCTCTACGTTCGACTTCCGCGTCGACCTGGGACAGGTGAGCTTGGTCTACTGGTTGAGAGCTAGGTGAGCATTGAGCCTCAAGACTATCGGCTAGGCATTCCGCCTTGTCGACGTCATCGAAAGCGATGGTCTTGTCGGGGCGCACCAGGGGGGGCATTGAGACGACTCCTTCGGATTTGAGTTTCCTCTGAAGGTCCCAGAAAGCTCGGTGGGTGGGCTCTAACTCGCTCAACATCTTGTCCCAGCCGGCGTCACGCAGCTCCGATAGGCGTGTCTTTACAGATCTCTGTAAATAGCGCATATGGACTTTGTTCGCGTGGTTGGGAAAGTTACTGTACGCACGGACAGCCGCGTTCTTCTCATTCAACAGTTCGCGCACTCATTCAACACCGCCCGGGAGCTTCCAGCGATGGTCGTCCATCGCCGGAACCTCCCTTGAACAGTCGTTCAGGACTGATTGTACATGTACCGTGAATGAGTCGATCGCGGCTGTCGTGTCAGCGATAGAGTCGAAGTGGTCGAGAATGGAGTCTAGTCCCCCGACTAGACTCCATTCCCGACCACTTCGACTATCACTTCGAGGTCCCCACCTAACGTGGTGGATTTCAGGCAGTCGCTTACTTTCCTCCAGTCTGTAACTAACTTGGTGAGAGGGGGTCTGTCAGGGTCGTGGAGACCTAGACGTGGGGCCAGCTTTACGACAACTGGACGGTGGTCAGAGGAGAGTTCGTCGAGCACCTCTATAGAATCCAACTGAGGTTGATACTCTTCAGAAGCGCTATGTCAAGTACGTCGGGGTATGGTTAGGGTCGTGGGGAAAGTGAGTGGGAGTCATCGGGGCGATGATGTCGAAGTTAAGGATGGGACATAGGTCAAACAGGTGTTTGCCTCTGGTGGAGATCCTGGTGCTGTTCCAGGCATGATGTTTGGCGTTGAGATCGCCCGCTATGATAACGGAGTCACTTAGGCCAAGTAAAATGGAAAGGTGCCCCTATGTCCCAACAGGTTGTTTTATTTATATACCTCTCATGACAGTGTTTTCATCCTCTTAACCCTTTATAAGGCACAGAAAACTGCTAAGGGTATGGAAATAAAAAATTGATAAATATGATAACTAGGACCTCTTTAATAAGAATATGAGTTTTTTTTTTTTTTATGTTTTTTTTAAACATGGTGTCCATTATTTGGCCAGAGCCTTACTAGGGCTTATGGAATTCGGCAAAGCATGGAACCACACACAAGGTTATTGCTAACAAACTGTCAAATCACAGAGTACAAAAACTGAATTTGACTGACGTTTCATTCAGCCGCAAAAATTTAAAAAGTATGGTCTCCAAAATATGGACAGAGCCTTATAAAGGGTTAATGTCGCTAATACAAAAAAAAAAAAACATAAAACTAAAGCTAAATAGCAAAAAACTTGTTTAAAAAATTGTTGCTGCCTAGTTGGACTAAAAAATTGGTTTCATCCCAGCCAGTAGTAGACTACTTTAACAATAACTTGTAATTGTCAGGTACTGCAGCACATTGCTCTCCTATGAATTATCGAAGTCCAGAGCATAATATATTGATAGGCACGAAAGAATGAAGAAGCAGGATAGTTTGATAGACAAAATAATCATTCACGCCTTCGGTTCTTGCTCCTCTTGACACTTATCTCTAGCTGCTCGAATAGGTAATATAAGATGTGCTACCGCATTCAAGTACCTAGAATATCCTGTAGCCCTATTTTATTAACGTGACTAACGAAACTCAATTAGTTTCGGAATTCATGTGTTATTTTTGTAGATACTCATCAATCAAATGTCATTCTCAAAATGACAGTTACTGTATAAAAAACGGTTACTATAATTAGCGATATAGCTCAGGCTCCATATATTTCTGGAACATCTCCTTTCTCCAAATGATTTTAAACCTTAAAATGTTGATGTTAAGTTCAAAATGTAATGAGAAAATTTGTCAGTTTGTGGTAACTTGATGTATTGGCTTGACTGTACATTTCTAATCTCTTCATTTCTAATTTCTTTTTATTTTACTAGCAAATTGCAGTATAATATTATGTCCTAAATTTCAGGTGTTTAAAAAAGTGGTAAATTCAACTTATAATGAAAAACATTACTAATTTAAGCACATTCCTGTAAGTTAATACAACCAACATCTGTCTATCGACACCCGATATATTACTTTCCTCTATGCTATCAACTTTTAGTCTTATCACTGAAAAAAATATGAAAGGTTATATTTCACACTAAAAGGTTACTTTTTAGGGTTGCGTATCCGAAGGATCCAAACGGAGTCCTATTGCTGTCACTTACGTGTCCGTCTGTCCGTCGCGTCGTCGTCAGTTTACGTCGTCGTCGGTGTTACAGCCAAACGTTTGCAGCTACAGTCTTCAAATTACAGTATAAGCATCTAGTTTACCCAAAGCCATACAAATTGTCAAAAATATTTTTAAATGTTTTTATGCCATTATTTAAACATTTAAAAAAAAATTAAACAAAAAATATGTTTCCCCATACATCTATCGAGTGAGGTGTCATTGTTTAGAGCCCGTTGAGCAGATGTATATTGTATTCTTTGTTTTAAAATATATTGCAAGGGAATGAGATGCCACCAAAGTCAGCTATGGTAGCAAATTTTGTTCCGAATAATTTGTTAATTTCCCATTGACCTATGAACTTGAAATTCGGTGATAATGTTTAATATTACATACATTTTACTAACAAATACCAATATATTACATATATCAGTTTTATTCTTTGAATTTTCCTTACACGGAGAAATCTATAACTAAGCTCTAGATTCTTCACAAAAAGTGTTACTAAGGTCACTCATCTATTGCTTATGAAAAACTCTCATTCGGATGGCTTATATTCTACATTTGGTACGGAACCCTAAATGTGCAAAGTCTGTACACCCACTTAGCTAGTGTATTTATCCATTTAAGGTAACTTTTGACAAGACCCAGCTGGCAACACTGGGTCTGACCGCGGGGGAAGGGTATTGAAGTTTTTGAAGGGGATCTTGATCTTATTGACTCTTTCTGTCAAATAAATTAATCTGGGAAACTAAAAGAATATTGAAATATTCTACAAAGTGATATAAGTACCAGAAATAAACCGTAAGTATTATATAAACAATATTAAAAAATAAATAACATCGTTTAGATTCGTTCACGTTTTCTAACCAACAAAAGTTAGGTTTTCGTTTCGTGGTTGCATTTCTGCTATCGTCATTTCATTACATGCCCTGCCAGGCATGCCAGCATTATTTATTTATGTTTGTATTTTTTTTATTCCGGAGGTACGGATATTGTTCCTATCCATAATTGGTAGATAATTTGATTACAAAGCTCAGAACATCAGGGATGTAAAATGGTAGAGGAGGAAAATGTCCCATTTTCTTAGCATAAATTGTTCATGACAAAAACGAACATACTAAGCCACTGACTTCCGAAATTCAAGTTATTTTTCACATTGTAGTGTTTTTTTTTTTTGGAATTTGATTGTTTTTTTTACCACAGTTTAGTTGTGTGTACCTACGCCACACAAATTCGATTACCACTACCTGCTACGTACACAACTGACAGGAAGTTATTATAACATTATCCACATAGACAAGTGGAAAAATACGTATCGTTGAAGCTAACACAAAAACTACCCAAGCAAAGTTAATAAAATTTATATGGGACCTCCTAGGAACTATACCCTTTCAAACAAAAAAAGATTTTTCCAAATTGGTCCAGCCGTCTTGGAGTAATTGTGGTACATACATAAAAAAAAAAGATTCTGACGAACTGAGAACCTCCTCCTTTTTCGAAGTTGGCTACAAATTAACGAGAAACATACTTTTTGCATCAAAATATAAGACATAAATGCATTTTGATTGCTGCATTACATGTTGTTTTTGAAATAAATCTTACCTATACATTTTTAAGTTGTTGAATGTTGAAGTATGGGTTACAGTTATTTCAAAAATACAATATATGTAGTTCATTTTTTTATGAACACTTTACAGATGCCTGTAGCTGATGAAATCCAGTCCTCATGGGCTGATGAAGTTGAGATCGATCAGGGAGCCCTACCACTACCATCTGAAGTTGTTGAAAATGGATTGAAGATTGTAACGGAATATAAATATGACAATGACAACAAGAAAGTCAAAATTGTCCGTACTTACAAAATTGAAAAACGTGTTGTATCAAAGGTATGATAGTGACTAATCATTTTCAGTATTCATTGACATGCAGTATACCATTTCTTATTTTTTTAATTAAAAGTAGTTATAAAGTCAGATTTTCCAGAAGGTCCTAGCCCTAATGAAAATATTGTTGTGTCTATTCAACTTAATTGTTTTTTTACATAATAGTGAAACAAAGAAAGAAAGAAAAATATTTTATCAAGGACACACAAGAAACACAAAAGGAAATAAAAGGAGCATTTAAAACTAACAAAATTTACATATTTGTTTGATTAACCCAAATGCAAAAAAATCAAAACTTTTGTGATGCCAAAAAGGCTCCTATCTCAGCATAATGCTGCGATCTTTAGAAAATAAATACTGCAGGGCAGGTATTCTTATAGGGCCCGCTGTGATTCCACAGACACACCTTCGGACACATATAAATGGCACTAGGGGAATAAAAAATAAATATAAAGACAAATGGTAATGGCATATTAGGTATATCAATAGATTTCAAAAGACAACCAAATAATAAATATCAGGTATATTACATGAGCAAGATAATTTGGATATCAGCAGTTATTTATGGCATGTCTTAGTCCTTAGATACATATTATTATGAATTTACAGGCAGATGTTTACTGTTTGACATTTACTTATATATGCTTTCTAATTAATTATATTGACTTAACTGTTTCTCATAATGTGAAATAATTTTAGGACATTGCCAAGCGTAAAACTTGGAGCAAATTTGGTGACTCCGCCAATGATAAACCTGGTCCAAATCCTGCTACAACTAACGTTGCTGAGGATGTCTATATGCAGTTCATTACCAGCAAAGAAGAAAGTCAGCGCCCTGATGATGGAGATCTGGATGGTCTCAAGGTAACAGTTTTTTTATAATAGCCTTTCCTCACCTGCTCCTCACTCTGCTGGGGTGTTTATTCCGCCACTTCTTCTTCCCAGCTAAAGTACTAGCAAGTGGTGAAGGGTGGGCGTGTTGTGGGACTGTCTTATGTAATTTTGATGTCCAAAAAGTTCTGATATTCTCAGCCTAGTTTGAATAAATGACTTATGATTTTGATAGATTTTGATTTTCACCTCAGGTTCAGGCAGTCATCATATTTTTAATTTCCATATCAAAATTCATTAGTAAGATTAACTGCATTCATTACTTAATCCTATAAAATAAAATAATACAATATTTATTATTTTATTTTATCACATTATGGTTTACTGTAGAGTAAACCATAATATTGTCTATTATACCAGTGTGTCCATTCAAAATACACAACATACTATATTATTTGATCTATTAAAGCAATTGACTAATGTTTCTGTATTATTTTTCAGCCCCAAAGCAGCAGTGTGATCTTCAAGTGCAGAACCTGCCAGGGAGACCATTGGACCCTGAGCTGTCCCTTCAAGCACACTCAAATGGCTCAGACTAAAGCTAGTGAAGCTGCCAAGGCAGGAGGCATGGGTAAGAGATAAACAATAGAAGATATTAATTCATTATAATTATCTTTGAAGAGCAGACTTTTTGTAATGGGTGTTTTTTAAAATTAAATAAAACACTTAAAAATAAATTTAATTACCTCAGTATTGGCTTTGTTTAAAAGATATTCTTATGCCATTAGTGCTTAAACATGATTTCGGCCATATCTACGCCGCGGCTGGCTCGGATGAAACGTAATCGGGAAGTTCAATTTTCGACCACTTTATCACGCAACTGGGGCGGCTTAGTAGGTATGGCAGATGTCCATAGGCAACAGTGATCACTTACCATTAGATGGGCCACAGGGATCTTTGCTATACGAGAACATAATCAATTTTCCAGTTAAGAAAAAAAGTGCCAAGTTCATATGCATATAAAACAATACCTTATTTATTTATAGATTCTAAAGCCACACCTACCAACAAATACGTGGCCCCATACTTACGCGAAGGAGGTGCGGGCCGTGGTACCGGCCGCGAGCCGCCGGGCCCCCGTCGCGATGACGTCACGGCCATCCGTATCTCCAACCTCAGCAACTTCGCAGTCGAGGCTGATCTTGACGATCTCGTCAAGGGCTTCGGACCAGTGCAGAAGCTGTATCTCGCTAAAGAGAAGGTATGTATATGTCACCATATGATTATGTATATCGTTAGTTTAGAATCTATCTAGCGAACTATTGAAAGACTGTGAACTGCAAGAAACCATTTACAAATTAACTAAGTATAGTTTCTTATCTATCTATGGCAAGTCGACAAATTGTGAACTGGTATCAAACTTGCATGCGACAAACGCGCTTTGCGCTAATACTAAATAGCCAAGTAACTGGGACCAACTTTGAAGAAGCGCTTGCTACTCTCGACTGTTTGGTCACAGTTCTAATCTAACCTAGTCCATTTGGTCGGGGTGTCCCGGCTTAGTTAATGCGACGAATTCGGAAGACCTAACAAACAGCGACAGTTCACAATTTTACGGGTAATATAATCGGACAGAGTACCCTGTCGATAAATGCAGGTTCGGTCACAATTTGACATTGACATTGACAATTTGACTATAAACTTATATAAAGGATTTTTACACCTCACGATTTCCGAGTTATCCTATGGCCTATTGCCCTGGAGCATCATTTTATGTACACATGACGAAACATGCGGCTAAATATCCTGCAGGCTTAGCATTATGCTTTCTATTTCTACGAAGAATAGACACAGCTTTTTCTATACAAAGTCACATTTCGTATCTCCATTTTTGACATCGCACCGTAGAAATCCTTCTATATAAAAAATGACGTAGACAAATATCGTTGGAAACGAAAGACAAAATGACAGATTGTAGAAGGATTTCTACGGTGCGATGTCAAAAATGGAGAAACGAAATGTCACTTTGTATAGAAAGAACTGTGTCTATTCTTCGTAGAAATAGAAAGCGTCATGCTAAGCCTGCAGCTCATACAATTGTTCGCAAGCGTTCGCCAGTGTTGCCAGACGCCGAAGGCGTGTCCTCGTACAGATATGGTCTGAAATCTCGTATTTTGTCAACACAACCTCGTACATACCATTTATTTAATAAATTGCTTAAAATCTATTGATTTTCTTGTCAACTATCTCATAACTAAGCACTCTACAAAGCAGTTTCGTCAAAAAGTGTCCAGGTGGTCGGAGGTGGCAGGTCGTATAACCGGAATTTTGTATTTGATATTGTATGTAGTATCCGAACTGTACCTACTATAGTGGACGTGGAGTAGAGTGGAATTAACATAGACATATTTTCTACGCTAACTTAACTCCTTAAAGAAACAATAAAAGTAAAATGAATGAAATGAAACCTTTCGTACGTACACACTTTTCATTCATTTCGTATAGTCAGAGGCGCGTTCCAAAATATGACTTGTATCAACGAATCTCGTACAAAATCGTACGAGGATGGATGTAAGCTCGTACTTCGTACCAGGACCACTAAATCTCGTACATGTACGAGAAACCTCGTATGGATGGCAACACTGGCGTTCGCTAAGAAAGATAGGTCATGTCAAATTTTATTTGACGCTTGCTGACGCATTATGCGCGTTACGTGCTCCCTCTCTTCATCTTATAGGGCATTAGGTTAAAATGTACGAAATATTGCAATTACTGATTTGGTTTTACATTAGTCAAAGTGTATGTTGCGCTCTAGATAAAAGCGTCATATTAAAAAAATAAATCTGGTTTGTTTCAGAGCACTGGTCACTGCAAAGGATTTGCGTATGTTCACTTCAAGTTCCGTGCTGATGCTGCTAAAGCTATCCAGACGTTAAACGGGCATGGTTACGATCACTTGATCCTCAATGTGGAATGGTCGAAGCCACCTCAGAACAATTAACAATGTAACGTCATAATTTCCATATTGTATACTTTAATAAAATTCTATGAATAAAGTTTACTTACCATTATTTGATTTTACCAATTTTATCATGTACGCTCAGCGATATTGCTACTTTTACACGTCATTGACACAAACATTCAATACATTGTATTTCAGCATCTATATATCTCAGATAAATAAAATTGGAGTGTCTGTTTGTAATATTAAAATAACCGTTTTTTACTAAATGCATATGGATGTACACACGGTACATATACCAAAATATTTATTATAATTTTTGTCTGTCGGTCTGTTTGTTCCTAGCCGGAATCTGAAACGGCTGGACCGATTTTCACGGGACTTTCACTGGCAGATTGCTGATGTAATAAGGAGTAACTTAGGCTACTTTTATTTTAGATTTCTTATTTATTTTTATTAATATAATATTATCTATACATACAAAAAAAATCAAATTGAAGGGTCTGTTTGTAATGCCAAAATAGCAACTTTTTATTAGATGCATATGAAAGTAAGTATATACGGTACTTAGAGCAAAAAAACATATTTTTTTTTCTTTCGGTCTGTCTGTTCCGGCTAATCTTCGAAACGTTTGGACTGATTTTGACGGGACTTTCGCTGGCAGATAGCTGATGTTATAAGAAGTAACGTAGGCTGTTTTTAGAAAAAGACACTGGCGAAAGTGCGGGCAACAGCTAGTTTCATATAAAAGCTAGGCCAGCACACATCGGCGGATGGCGGGGCAGAGTTTTCAAATTTACCGACGTAAATTCGTAAGTATCTAATGGTAACAAAATACAGTTTCCAAAGCTCGGAGACCAACCTCGTAGCATCAAAGGGGATTTCTCTGCGGTATTGAAGAGCGCGCTGGAGGATACCGCGGCGGGATGAGAAGGCATGCGACGGTATGTGCCGGAATCCGCTAGCATACGATGGCGGGGGCGAGGCAATTACCCCCGTGGTATACCGCGGGATGCTCCGCGGAAAATCCTCGATGCCCTCTCCCAGTGTGCGTTAGCCTTAAGAGTTTAAATATTTTCTTTTAAGTCGTTTGTCCCGCCGCGCGGCGCGGCTGTGGCGAAGTTGGCGAAGGTGTCGAAGAAAGTCAAATAAACGCACCCTGCGTTTATTTGACCACGATTTCCTTCGTACCGTGAAACCTGCTAACTTTGCCAATGGTTGCTGAGTTTGCCATAGCCAACTTCTGAGGGAAAAAGTGTAGTTACATCTTAATAACAGTTTTTTGTCATGTATGTATGCCTTTATGGTAAAATGTATTAGTTAAATGGCAACACCGAATGTGATGTGGCAATCCAGCTTGTTTTTGAGATGTCATTTTCGGCGGTTACTTTTTTCGAATGTTGGTGACGTAAAACTTAGTGCTCCGGAACTTTTACAAAAACAAACGGGAAAAGCATTGCCTACGTAAGTACTTTTTTGATATTATATTAGCATAATGTTCTTTAGCTAAATAAAAGCTGATTTACTGTGCTACAAGCTACCTATAGTTCGCAATTGGTGTTGGTAAATTCAACAACCCCGATCACAACGTCCGTGATGTTGACTTTGCCATGTTTTGTTGGAGGTTAGGGCTGCCACAAAATTTCTTATGAATATTTTAATTAAATTGTCGTTGTAAGTACTTACTTATAATATAAGTAGGTAGGGACCCAGATATGAAATACACAGTCCATGTGCTTAAATGAAGGTTGTTTTACAAAAGGTATGCAGGGTGGTAATTTAAAAAGTATTTTTTTATTTTGTGTCAGTTAGAATTAAATATGTGAAGTGATTTAGTTATTTGCGCAAATACAGTATAGCGTTGCAATTTCAAAATACTTTCTATTACTTTTTTTTATTTACTTTTTCATCTGAAATTTTTTTACCATTGGAAATAATATTTTAGGTCGTGGTGTTTTGACTTTCACAAGTCCCGTAAATGGTCCAGAATGTTTTGACTAGACACTGTTTAACATAGATGGGACGTGTATACGTCGTTAAATGTTGTAGTTGCTATCCAGTTTACCTTTAGGTTAATTTCATGAGTACCTCGTGTACAAAATATTGACTAAATAACCATTTTGTTTTCCTTTTTTAGAAGATGGAAAAACGACGCCGCCGACCTTTGTTAGGGAACAGAGCATATAAGGAATATTCCATAGAAATGTTATGTTTTTTTTACTTTTATTAAATTTTTCCTACTATGAAAACATTTTTATTTGACAACCCTAACCCTAACTTTTTCTTACTATGAAATATTTTGGAAAGGTTGGTGAATTTGCCACCTTATTAAGAGTTAAATTACCAGTGCTAAATAATATAAAGTTTTCACTTTTATTTTACGGGATGTAAGAAGAATGTAAATATATTACTTTTTAACCTCATAAACTCTAAAAATGTAATTTTTATATTCATATGGCAAATTTACCAGAAATGACAGCTGACTTTGCCATGTTTGTTTTTATGCTTTTATTATTTTAATTTACAAAATTAAAATAGATATTTGGTAATAATATAAATTTTCATGACATTTACTACGTCTAAGACTAGGTTACTCATTATTTTTTCATATAATTATATTTTTTTAAAACGAATCAAACTTTTTGACACATGAAAAAGTGGCAAAGTAAGCAGGTTTCACCAGGCCCAGTCAACTTTGTATGGAGCACAGAACATTACCTAATGGGGATATTGATGTGTTGCCAGCA
Source organism: Atethmia centrago (assembly GCA_905333075.3). Lineage (NCBI taxonomy): Eukaryota > Metazoa > Arthropoda > Insecta > Lepidoptera > Noctuidae > Atethmia > Atethmia centrago. Next base: position 17,405,793 of record HG995374.1, on the reverse strand, counting down.
ATTGTAAAGTATGATTAAAAATTTAAGTCTATCATCATACTTAACAATTGTATGGCAACACTGGACTGTGTTTGCCAAATTGTATTTACAAATGGCCGCTGTTTGTTTTTATCGACAGACGTTCTGTTTGTAGTTTTGTTGAAAACAAAACGTTTTGCGATTTACCATTTTTCTTTTTTCCGAGTTTACGTCGAGTTGAGCACGTTCTCCTCCGTAACTGTGGTTGAATTAAAAGTGGTGTTGTCGTGGCTATTTAATTTGAGATAGAGACACTTTGTGGGTGAATTTGCAATCATGGGAGATAATCTGAGACGTAAATGTTTCAAATGTGGGAGCTCACCTCGTGCAGACCCTCACATCAAATTGTTTCGATTCCCTAAACCTGGGCTAACAAATGCACAACGGTAAGAGCAGTTAATCTTAGCATAACCTAACAACCTAGATAAGGGACCAATAAATTCTATAAAAAGTTTTCATTTATTTTCAGTTGCGAATTGTGGGCTAAATTCTGTTTCCCTGACGGATCATGGTCTTCTGTAGACTTTCAGCAGAAGTTGTATTCTGAACACAGAATGTTGTGTAGCTTACATTTTCAAACAACATCATTTAAGTACCGATTTTGTTGAGAAGAAGCTGAACAAATATGCCGTTCCTGACGCTCAAGAGGTGGAGGTAATTTTAATGTTATCTTCATAAATTTAATTTGTATAGTCTGTCGGTGTAGGTAGTAAAGGTAAACAAGTTAATAAAATACTTTAACATTTTTCTATTTTTGGTAATACCTACATATTTATTTACATTCATTAGTAGATTTGAAAATTGTATAGTAGCTCTGTATGTTTGTTTGTATGTTGATAAAAATGTGATACACAACGACAATGATATTATACTTACTGAACCATAATGATATAAATCATCATCATCAATACCTACATTTGATTTAACATATAATCATATTTTTTCAGAAACAATCAACTCACGTAATTGATCATTCTTATGCCCAACCAGGACCATCACACCATCCCACAAATCCCATTCCTGGGCCATCGCGAAAATTAATGGATATCACAAATATTTAGCAGGTAATTTTTTGTTATTATAAACCTAAACATTAATGACAATACAACCCAATTTTGATGGATTTGGCTTTAATAGGGACTGGCGGTCAAGGGTAAGTAACAGTGATTATCAGAAGAGTACTTTAGGTGTTTGATATTCAGTCTTATAAATAAGAAAAATATTTATTTATTCATTTGCATAATGTACACTGTTACAGGCTAGGCTAAAACATATGAGTACATGACCCTGTTAGGGCGCAGCAAGTATTACATTTAACTTATACCTAGGTTAAATATTTAGTAGTTAACATTACATTGCATACCTACTAGATAGTAATAGCACAACATTAATTATTATTACTAATATATAATCACTTACTCTCTTATTTATTTATATTAATTAAAGTTATTTGAACTGTATAGTAACATTAATAAAATAATGTTATATGTAGATACACACACACACACACATTTATACTTTATTGCTTTATTTTAGCTTCGTATCTTCCATGAACTTGTTAATACTATAATAACTTTTTTCTAATGGTAATGACTTAAGTCATCTTATTTGTTCGGGTAACTTATTATATATTTGGATGCTTCGGTATTCTGTGCTATTCTTGTACATCTCTAGTCTAGGTGCTGGTAGAATTAATTTAGTTTTGCGGCGCTCATTCTTATCAAATTTAAAGAGTTGTATATTCTATTTAACAAATGTGGCTATTTCCAGAATATAAATTGTATCTTCATGTACTACTAGCCAATACTATATTTAATAATAAATGTGTCAATTCAATTTTTAGTTAACATGAAAACATGTGGTAATTCAGCTGTAGTAGTCTTAATTTAACCCTTTTTAATACATTTCTCATTATTTTATAGGCATTGCCAAATGGAAATATATAGAAGATTTTTACGAAGTGGACAACAGTGATGGGAATTTTGTGTTTGCTCCAAAGTTAAGAAAGGACCATCTGGATCCTAATAATAAGCAAAAAATGCGAGTGAATCTTGCTGCTCAAGTTCTGAGTCACTCGGTAGCTGCAGGAATGTTCGCCAGAATATCCCAAGGTAATTAATCTTAATCATAATTTTAACTTTACTTGGTTTTATTTAATTTGATGCTGTAGTTTGTTGTTTTAACTTAATGCTGTGTCCACATGAACTTGTAATTTGTCTTTCTTCATTTAAAATTCCAAGACCAAGTTCCTATAAGGTAAAGCCTTAGCCAGAAGCATTGTTTCGGCTGATAAACTGAATTCCATATAGGGAAAGCCATGATGGCTAACTTATTATAAACGTATTTAAAGACCGAATTTATCAAAATAGTTGTACTACAAATAAATATAGTACTATAATATTACATTCTGTTAATTTCCAGGGCTGCTACCTACAGAAGCAACAGTAACTGCAGAAGTTTTATCCAATATGGACAAATTGTTCGACTGCGTGAACAGCGACTCGGCAGATTTTAAAAAAGGAAAACCACATTCCACAAATTTAACAGATGTGTCTCCACATTTAAAACATTTTGAAAAAATGAAAAAGTTCTTTGAAACTTCCGAATTTGTGGGGTGTCTAAGCTCGCCGCCATCAAAGCAAGGTTGGATATGGACACTTAACGGAATCAAAAAGATTTTTAATAATTTAAAAAATAAACACGCTATTAAAGCCCTTTCAACTCGCCGTCTTCAGCAGGACCCTCTTGAAAATTTGTTTGGCACCATAAGAGGAAACTGTGGTGCCAATTATAATCCAACAACTGGACAATTTATCGCTGGATTGAAGACGGCTATCCTGTCAAACCTTGCTCACTTGGGGTCAGGAAATTGCAAAGAAGATGACTAAGATGACAAATTTCAAACAAATTTTGACCAAAACCACTGCCACAAACATATGCAAAGAAAGTGACACGGAAGGTCCAATTGTTTCAGACATGCTTTCTTTGATTGAGAATTCTTTTGAAGAAAGTGTGTCTGATTCTGAAGAACTACAGGCTTGTGCATATGTTTGTGGCTTTTTATTGAAAAGTCTTAAAAACAAATGTAAAAACTGTGACTCAATTTTGAAAGCAAAGGATGCTGATGAGTTGTTGTACACTTTCGTAGCGTTCAATGAATATGATGACCTGAAAAAGAGATTGAACTATGCATCTCAAGAATTAGTTAGATGTTTTGAAAATTGCGCCACTATCTGCAACAGTTTATTTTCAACGTCATCATATTCTTTGAATTTAAAACAAAATATGATTAATAAACTTTTAGAACAAGCCAATTTTAGATTTCTAATGAAGTGTGAAGAACATTTTAAAAAAAATATTGATTTTATTATGAATAGTATATTCTATATCACTGTCAAACGATTTTGTGTGCTTAAAAATCGCCAATTTTCAGAAGCACACACTAACAAAGCATTAAAAAGGAAAATTTATATATTACAACATCAATAATGCAAATATTACGTGATGTATGTTGTAATACATAAATTTTCGTGGTTAGTGTGTTCGGAAGAGTGGCAAATTTTAATTTTTTTTTTTAATTAAGAAAGATGAACAAATAGCAACAAGTTGTATGTCATCGGAAAGCTCATTATACCCGACTGCCCAAGGAGGGTATTTTTTGTGACTGTATGTATTTCTTTGGCACGCTTTGTAGCCTAAACGGCATAATGGATTTAAACATAAATAAGAGGTGTCTTTAGATTCGTCTTCATTGTACTGTATCACTGTATCACTCGCACAATGAAAACGAATTTACATATTTCGCAGTCGGGTTTTAGTTTGTTTTTTAAACAGTTTTGTTTATCTTGTTATATTTATATTAATTGTTACTACATGGCAGCTAGTCTCAAATACTGAGAAAAAAATTATAGAGATCATAATAATGTGTTCATTGATTTATTTAAGGGATTTACGAAGATGTAGCTACTTTTTTCAAACCTTTTTTTTAACATGTGACTATAAACCTACCTAATGTAAAATACAGGAATCTTATCTTACCTTAATTAAATCAATGGACACACTTATTTCTGAAACCTACAACACACGATTTCAAACTTACTGCCATAGTACCAATAAAGCTAGCGTACCTACATAAAAAGAGTTTACTTAGTTTGAAAAATCAACATGCTTATGCATAAAGTGCAGTTGGTAAAAGTGAATTATTGTTTTCTTATGAAATATTGTTCAAAATCTAAAATGACTTGTCCTGAAAGATGTTTTAATAATCAACCATCCTGCTATTCAAATGTATTTCTGATGTTTTTGCTGTCAAAAATGAATTACAATAACAAAACAGTCATTTTCTGAGCATTAATTTTATAATTCCAAGCATAACATATTATATTAACAAACATTTTGAAGAATTACAAGTATTATAAGTTGATATGCGATTTTTTCTCAGTTGTAAAATGGATTTGTAACATACAATTTGCTAAAATAATAAAACTATTAAAAAAATTACCTGTTTCTTTTAACCCTCCTCAGATCTTGAAGAAATTGGGGACTAGAAACAATTCTGTCATTTCCAGGTTACTTTGGGAGGGCCTTTATATTTTAAAAGTACTCTGTGGCCTTTCTGAAGTAATTTGGAAGTGCCAGAATTGTTTCTAGTCTCCCAAATACATTGTATATCACATAATTTGGTTCAAATTTTCCGCCTCAATTGTTGCACTGGGGCCATTCAGAGATGGCGGTAGAGTCGAATTACGTTTCAGTTTTCTTTCTATGAAGTTAACATTCTTCCCGGTATATATGTTCTGTGGGTTTCACGGTACCTAACCTATCCGAGTTGGAATGCAAAAATTTTAGAATCGCTTCACTCGCTTTTGAACTTTACGTTATCTTAATTCCAATAGTTTTCTGCATAACTCGTCAAAGTAACTCCTATTTTTTTTTTGTATGAAGGGTCAAAAGAAAACCTAGCCTATCCGAGGTGATAAAATGTTCAAGCTCGCTGTCTGGTTCTGTTTATTAAATGAAAATAACCATTATTTTATGAAACTTAGATGAAGTCCATCTAAGTAATTACCTACGTCTAAAAAATTCCTTGCAAAATGTATGTTGTCTATATAGTCTTGCCCTGCCACTGAATAATCATCGAGTTTATAATTAAGCATGGTTTAACCTACTTCTTTCTATTCCAAAAGTCCCTGTCGGCGTTTCAGCATTTATGGCAGCCCTACCTTACATCCTAGGTTCTCCTACTTCTCAATCTTTTCTACAAACCTAGGCGGCGCAGGGGCCTCTTTAGTTATGGCGCTCCGAGCTCCCGATAGGCTTAGTCCGCCGTACTGTACATAGGTGTTAGTGACAGTCACTCCATTTTTTAGGGTTCCGTAGTCAACAAGGAACCCTTATAGTTCCGCCATGCCCGCCTGGCTGTCCCCAGTGTCTAATTTGAAGGCGGTTTAAGTTCAGGTACACTTAAAAAAAACAATGCACTTCATGTTTATTCAGTTGCATTGCATGTAACTTTTTCTTTGTTTTGTTTTTTACTAGAACTGTAATGTCATTGACAAGTAATCCAACTGTCCAAGGTACGAGCGTACATCTTTATCTATCACTACTTCCTTTAATTATCCAACACATAGGTTAATAGAAGCAGTACGACGATGGACAAGAATTATTCAAACATTCTCTGATTAACTGGGTTTATGCAGAAATATCAAAATGCGAAAGAAAAATTATTAATATTTTATTTGAAGCACTTTGCGAGACTAGACAGACTTTGAAAGATAGTACAATATCAACATGCTAGAAGGTGCATTAACATAACATAGTAAGACTTAACCACTACCAAATATGCATAACATGCTCTGGACACAAGGCCAGTTTGTGAGAAAGTTCAGGGAGAATCTTTGTGACTTACTGCACTGATTCACAAACTGGCCTCATATCCGGAACACATAAAAGTAAATAGCCCCACTTACACTTTCTTAAAATTAATACTCCAATCAGTAAAGCAATAAAGTTATATTGTTTCATATGTTTTATATATCAATATCATATTTTTCATCATCACTATTGGGACTGTATGTCTCATCAGGTAGTGTCACTTCACCACAGAACATAAGTTCTACATAATGAAAATAATCTAGAGCAATATTAGTGAGCATTGCTCCTGTAGTAACACCTAATACTGTGCCTATTATTGGTCTTTGACCAACTGAACTTCTTAGGATGGCCCATAAGAAAATGGATCCCATTGGCCATAAGCAACCTCCAAGAAATGCCCATGAAAAGCGCCTAGCTGGAGCTGCTGCAGCCATGTGTGGTCTTGCCCAGAGCCATAGTCCTGCACCACCACCCGCAGTTAAAAATAAAATATCTGTGACATCTCTGTGTGGGAACAATCTGAAAAGAATAGACAGTAATATCATGTAGAAATATATTATCACCAACATAGATTATTAAAATAATCAAAATTATATTCAATGTTTACATACCTGACCATTAGATGAGGGTTCATCACACTTACTGACAAAGTTGTGTAACTAACCAGGCCTTGTAATGGTAAATAATAGTACAGTACATTGTCCTTATTAAAAGGTGGCAACTTCACATTCGCCACTGATTTATTAAGAATATCGACAGTTTTTGGTACCGATCCCGACAAATTAGCAATTTGCAGTCGAACGTTCCGGTAAATCTTTTCCATAATATCCATTTTGTTAGTTAAGGGTTTTATATCAAAACAAGATGCACTCTATACTAGTACAACGGTATTAAGGTTACGTCGCTGCACATTATTTGGCAACTGATAGGGTTTGCGAAGTTATTTATACTATAATTTTATGCATTATAGACTTGTACTGAACACAAAAAGTGATTGCAAAATGCAAACACAGATTGCAGAAGCCGAAGCGAACATCAAAAATGGCATTGGCTTGGCATGTGACATTGTGACAGCTGAGATGTCAAATGTCATCGATCGGTCGATAAAATGAGGGCACTAAACCTGGGTACCCGGTGTAATTTCTCGCTTAACCATATTTCTCGTCATACTTTTCTAAAAAAACGGGTATCAAAGCGCCATTAACTAGAATTTGTATTGAAATTCTAGTTATTTGTTAAAATTTGCGTATTTTTTTTACTTGAAACACCACTTTAAAAATCGACTACGCTTATTTTACAGTAGGTATCGTCGTGTCATCGTGTCACACTCCCAAATGGTATTTGTCAGAACACTCAAAACAAACGGGACAAATTAACGTTAACAAAGTGTAATCTCAGCGCGTAGACAACTGGCCCAACTGAGTTCCATGTAAAAAAACTGGCCAAGTGCATGTCGGACCACGCACAATGAAGGGTTCCGTAGTTGGGATGAATTTATCCCAAGAACAAACTCGTTGTAGTTGAAAAACATGTTCATAAACTGCAAATGAAAGTTGGTCGACTATTACTCGTTAACTTGTAAAGCCTACATTAGCTGTGATAGTGTTCCTTTTAACTTCGTTATACAGAGGAAAAAAATAACCAGTGAGCAAATTATGACATATTAAACTTAAGCGAGTTTTACTCATGTTTTATTTTATCTTAGTACATACAAAAAATGTCTGTTTTTTTTTTTTAAACTGTTTTTATGGTGACTTGCCGGCTGGCACGGGCGCCCGGTGTACCGGAACGTGCTTAGGTCATTAGGTGGCTTAGGTACAGTCGCCAGCACATCAAGATACTACAAATGATCAAATTTTCTCATTCAAGTTTGAACTTAACTATCATTTTTAGGTTTAAAATCATTTGAATCAGCTGCGTTCTCGCACTTCTCGCTCGATTTACCGAGTATTTACGCGCGTTAATTTATCAGGTTCGAATTACTTTTTTTAAGTTTAGGCCGTGATCTGAAGTTATTTGAAGAGTAATTCCAATCCATCAACATGCAGAAAATAAAGCATTATGATCAATTAAATGAAAGCACTTATTACACTTATTCGGAGTCCCTGAACTGTCCGTGATCAAGCAGCCTTTGAGTGGCTGCTAAAGTGGTCCTTTAGGAGGGACCTCGGGGTTAAGGATCCCATGGGCTCGCATACGTACGAGTTCTGCACTTCATACTCCTCGCATACATTCTTCGAGCTGCACGTTTGTTTTCATTACTTTATAACTACACTTGTTTCATTACTTTATAACTACACTAACTACAACTCGCGGTTAGTAAAGTCTTACATCGCGCAATTACTAAAGCGCATTCCCGTTGGCAGACTGTCGGCCAGCGGGCGCGGCGCCGGCACCGCCCTGCATTTTGCTGATTTCAAGTCAGGAAAAAAAAATAAAACTATTACTGACTAAGAACCAAAAAAAAAAAAATTGCGCATTGGCAATTTTTTTCCTGTATGCCATTAAATAACCATTGAGCTGGCGGGGGACACTTGACTCTAACAAAAATTGGCACTTTAAAGTTTAATATTTCGCAAACGGATCTCTGAATCGAAAAATGGTTTTCACACACTCGAATTATTTTTGAACCTTTCTAATGACACCCACACGATTAAATTGACCAGAAAAACATCCCCACTTTACGTGTAGGAGTGGTACCCTGAAAAAAATATTTTAAAATGTTGTTTTACCACTTTATCGGCGTGATTAATATGTATGTATACCATGCCAAATTACAGCTTTCCAGTACCTACCTATTATATCTGAGCGTCTGTCTGCGGCTTAGCAGCAGATACACAGACATGGACATGGCGAAACTATAAGGGTTCCTTGTTGACTACGGAACCCTATAAAATCCCACAAAGATTTTTTGCCGTCTCACTCGTACTCGTAAATGGCCTAGTCATTTTTAAACATTTTATAATTGGCATCTCGCAGGTTACCCTATGAGGTTCTCGGCTGTAGGTCACGGCGCGGTATACACGGCAGAGTGTGCCGCATGGGAGGAGACGAGCCGTGCCCTCATATCAGAGATTGGAGCCGACCTGTCGCTGCCGGCCGTCGCTACTTCGATGGTTGCGAGCGCTGTCTTGGAATGCGGTGATCTCCTTCTGTGAAACCGTCATTTTGCAGGAGGCTGCGGAAAGGGAGAGGGAGATTGAGACCAGTCTCCCGACCCGCAGCAGACGGACCGGGCGTCGGCCGACGGCGGATTTCTTTTTTGGGTGGGAAATTATCAAATAGCTTCTCCCGCTCTGGGCGGAGTGGGAGGGTGTGTCAGACTCTTACTGACTAAAACGAACTTCCACGCCAGACTGACAGACGGACATGGCGAAACTATAAGGGTTCCTTGTTGACTACGGAACCCTAAAAAGAAACAACAACGAAATTTTTATCAAATACTGAAAGATAAAAATGGTTACTGTGGGTCATCCTTAGAGGGTACAATACCGTAGTTCAGGGCCGGATTTAGGGCAGGGCAACAGGGGCACTGGCCCCTTGGCCTCCACAAAGAAGGGGCCTCCACAATTAGATTTTTCATTGATTTTTATATGAATAAAATACTTCGTTTGTCCTTCAAAAAAAAAAGAGTCCACAATCATAACTTCGTAAGGTACCTTCTTTGAATTGTTTTTTTTTTATCTGTTTCACAAATTTTTCGGGGCCTCCACTTCTTGGTTGCCCCAGGGCCGCCACAACTTTAAATCCGTCCCTGCCGTAGGTACAAAGCTGTAGAACATAAATTTTATGTAGGTACCTATCTCTTACGGTTTACGCGGACGTCAGTAAAGCTCCCAATCGGCATGATTTTTTCCGACATCTTCAACAATAATCGTCATATTTCAGCCAATTTACACAAAACATTAAATTATACACATAAATTTAATGTGTTCTCCGTTCATTGGTGAAAACCGTTTCAAAATCCGTTCAGTAGTTATTGAGTTTATCGTCCAGACAGACAGACAGACATACAGACGTGGCGGGGTTTCGGGGTGACCATGTTTTATAAAGCTACGGCGGTGTGCGAACTGTGCGATAGCGCGCGAACTCGCGTAGTTCGCGTTATCGCGACAATGTAGCCGTAGCATTATAAGTAAGGATATATACCTATGAAAGCCGATTAACAAAATAAGATGGCTGCAATTCGCGGGGTGTTGGGTTATGACTATTTCTATAAGTGCATTTGTCGATAAAAATGAGTTAATATTGCCAGGGCAATATTTATTATAACTTTAGAGAACTTGTTTGGAGAACGGATATTAAATAATCTAAATATTAGACTATTTAATATCCGTTCTCCAAACACACTGTTTACAAAGTATTGTGGTTAATCTGAATAAAAGAGATCAAGCATCTAAACTATAAAACAATCACTGAACATACATGGGGTGTTTCAGAAAGCCAAATTGGAGAATGTTTAAAAAAATATTGTTTGAAGACTTTAGATGGGCCCGTGGGGGGCAATCTGTATAATAATATCGAGGGGTGAAAGGCTATTTGTTTGAAGCGACATTTTACGAACTTTACAGGAGAGCCATTTAAAGATTCAAAATTTGGAAAAAAAATCGTTATGAAAAAACTACTGCTCTTACTTTAATGGGGATCGCAAATCTTTATTGCAAAAAAATCCCTTAACGTTTCGGTATAATTTTCAATAAAAAAACAGTTAAGAATTCCAAGATAAATGTCGCTTAATACAAAATAATCTGTATCGCCTTATTTTTAGAGTAAAGAAAAATGATTTAACTTTCAACATTGTCACTATTCAGAAGCAGGCAAAATGGTCTAAGTGACTTTACAGTACTTATGCAGGAGAAAGCAAAATGATTGAATCGACGTTACTCATTAATAATAGGAATAGGCTATTTAGTTTAACTACCAATTGGGTTTTGTTAACGATACAGGCAAGTTGGCTTAAGCAACGATGAACATTCTTAATGAGTTGTTTGATGTCTCAGGTTTCGAAAGGAGTTTATATATCTTGGTTGTTGATAAAGAACAGAAATATTGTTTGAAGCTCCAAACAGAGTGCAAAACAGTTGCAGCGAAAAGGGTTGAACCGACATGTCTTAATGAATTTGGCTGACGGCAGATTGGTTGAAGCGACATTGCACAGTGTAAGTAGTCGGAAGCAAAATGTATGAAGGGACTTTTCATCTAAAGTTAGCTATATCGAAAAACGATTTATCTGCCATCGAACTGAAATTTTAGGACGAGAATAACGGCTTATGCTCCGATTCTATGTTTTTGTGTACAGCTTAAATGAAATAATAAAAAAATATAGCAAATTTGATGTCGGATCATACATCATGATTGAGAATTATGCACTAAAATTGCATTGTTTTAAGCGCCATAAAAGTGCTCAGAATTGTACGAAACCCGGCTCAGCCGACGCAGAAAAAATTGCTGAATCCGAATATGTATATAACTCAATATCGTCCAAAATGTCGCTTCAAACAAATAGCCTTTCACCCCTCGATATGTAGTCATGTAGAATAGTAAATAAATGAAAACAGTTTGTGTATTTAAATGCTTGTTTTTATTTTCATCAATTTGGTAGATATTTTAGCTGCTCTTACTTTATCAATTAAACTTTCTCCTAGAGGACTAGATGCTTCTATATCTAAAGTACTAAAATCAGTTGTAATATCTAGACCTTTTTTCCACTTCTCCAAGCCATTCCAAGCTATCATAATTCCATTATCTGTACATAATTTAGGATAAGGTCTATAAATATTATAACAAGTTTCATGGCATAACATTTGTAAGGCACTAAAGATGTAATTGTTACATGCCACTCCACCAGATACCACTAGCTGTTGTCTACCTTCTGGTATGAGATTATTTTCTTTACAAAATTCCATAGCTCTCTGTGTTCTATGAACAAGATGTCTTGTAGTAGCCATCAGCATAGCAGCACACAAATCATTAACTTCTGGTATCAATTCATGAGCTACAGTTTTGTGTTCTACTTCCTTTTTATGTAAATGGAATAGAACTGAGGTTTTAAGGCCATTTAAACTAAAATTACAATCTTTGTATTCAGACAATGGTAAAGGTAGTTTGAACATGTGAGGATTTGTTGCTTTAGATGCTGCTGCTTCCACAGCTTGGCCTCCACATATCTGGGAATACTCAGGACGGTTCCTCAACTTCATTCTTCTAGCCACTTTGTCAAAAACTTCTCCAGGAGCACTATCCATACTTTCTCCAAGTAATTGAAAGTGATCAACATCTTGGACAACAGCAAGTAAACAATGTCCTCCAGATATTAAAAGAACTAAAAATGGAAATGTTATATCATGATGCATTCTGGCCACAAGTGCATGTGCTTGCATGTGGTGGATGGGGATTATTGGTTTATTATAAAGCCGTCCTAAATGTTTGGCATATTTCATGCCCACAGCAAGACTGAGTACTAGTCCTGGCTTCAGTGTGACAGCAATAGCTGAAATATCTTCCATAGCTAATTTTGATTCCTGTAATGTTTTAGTTACTGTGGGTTGAATGTATGCTCGATGGAGGTCTTGTGCAATATCTGGTATGATTCCTCCATTTCTTAAATGCATTAGATTTTGCGAGTGACAAACTTCTGACAATAGTTTGCCATTTGAATTAATAATAGCACAGCCAGTATCGTCGCACGATGTTTCAATACCTAGTATATTTATATTAGGATTTAGTCTGTTGCTATAGCATCTTGTTTTAAAAAAATATTGTTTACTCACTTTATTAACAAATTGTGAACAGACTAGTCGCCTTAAGACATTCATTATACTTTCTGTATCTTTTTCACTTAAAATAGATACCTATTAAGCAATTATTAAATGTATTTCCATTCATTAGCTGACTAGGTTATTTTTACATAATTTGTACCTAAAAATAAACAAACGACTTTATTAAATTATTACACGTACGTTCATCACTAAATAATACTCAGTATTTCTTTTGTAAGTCTTATGTTTTTTATATTACCATCAGGTAACACGAAGTCTTAAAGTAAATAAATAATATAAAGTTTGGTGTTGCACATAACCTCTAAAACAAAACACTCAGTGAATGAATGACAGGAATCAGCAGCCCACAGAACATATATACCCTGACGGGCAGCAGCCGCAGGAATCAGAATGACATAAGGAAGTTTAAGAAGTCATAGACAGTGTTGCCAGATGACCGTCTCGCCTTCTCCCCAAACCTTCCCCAAAATCCCCCCAAAATGTAGATTTTGAAGAAAAAATCCCCCACAAATGGCTCTATAATAATTTAATAATGAAATATAATTTTATACTATTTCAGCAACAGCTTACTCGCCAAACCTTCCCCGAAATACCCCAAAAAAGCAGGTTTTGAAGAAAAAGTCCCCCTCAAATGCAAAAATATTTATTTATTAATGAAATACATTTTTATATTATTTCAGCAATAGCTTCCATTACTGTTTATTTTTGTTTAAGGTTTTAGAATATTTATTATTTTAATTGGATGCCTGAAGATATTAATAACTTTTGTTGGTAATTTTTATTAATAAAATACAATTTTATATTCATTCAGCAATAGCTTCCATTAATGTTAATTTTTTTAAAGGTTTTAGAATATTTATTAATTTAATTGGATGCCTGAAGATTTTAATAACTCGTGTTGGTGATATTTTCTTTCGTGTTAAAGAGTGATCAAAATCATAAATTAGAAACTGCCGGAAGCTGTACAAACGATATTGATAACGCTGCGCTAAATGTCTTTTGAAACTATCAATGTAATCATTACGGCGAGCCGTGACTTTTCCCGGATTACAGTTTTGGTAATAAAAATCCCCCAATTTCCTCCACACGCAGTTTTCTCTCTCCAAAGGGTAAGGGTGTTCGTAATTACCTACAACAGACTGCAAAAGAGAGCCTATTGATTTGGGCCCATTGAGTTTATTGTAATTTATTTTTTAATTCAAACCTGAAGTTTGAAGTCCTAACTTAACCTAACATACCTAGTTGCGAAAATATGGGCAGGGCGGCTAGTAATGGGTTTGTCCCGAGGGGCAGAAATACAAGCTACGCCACTGGACCGATCTGCATGGAAGGCGTTCTATCTCTCCACTGAATAAGTAGGTACGCAAGGTTATTCACACGCAGTCAGGTAGGTAGCTACAGTAGGTAGATATTTACATATTTATTCCAGGTAGACAACAAACATGAGTCGCACAGCTTGCTCCTACTTCTTTTGTTTATGTTATGTGCATAATTTCGTGAGGACAAGATCTTTTTGTAATTCGATGATTTCGCTCAGTGACGTCTTGCGATCTGGTTGCACGATACAGGCATATTGTAAAAAACATGTTGAAATTATCTAACAAGTTTACCAATAATCGTAAATGTGTGAGTTTTGTATCGAATGTGGCGTGTAGTGTTAAGAATAAAGAGGTACAGAATGGAAGAGGTCATGTGAAGAGTTTCGAAGAGATCCCGGGACCTAAGTGTTATCCCATTGTTGGGACGCTGCATAAGTACGCACCTTATATAGGTAAGCAGTTTATTTTAATTTCTTAAATGGAACATCATCTGCTCTTGTTGTGTAGTTATCGTTAAAGTAGGTATATTAAAATTCTTTACATATTGGCTAGCTTTGGGTGTCTATTGAGTAATCTAAAACTACCAACATTTATGCGTATCAGTTGTTGACTTATTTTATCATAAGAGCATATCTTTACCTAGGTAAGGTAAAGGAATATAAACATTATGTAAATGAACTATGTACGTACATCCTACCGACATAGGCACGTAGTAGCAAGGCCTTCGTATATGTAAGTAGCGTCAGCAATAAAAGTCGACTGACACTTCAGTAGTTAAAGTCTAACCATTGAGCAAAATATTTATAAAAAAAACTGGCCATCTGCGCGTCGGACCACGCACAATGAAGGATTTCGTAGTTGGGATGAAATTATCCCAAGCACAAACTTAACATTGTAGTTGAAAAACATGTTCTCCCATACATTCCAACTGAAGATGCATGTTGGTTGACAATTACTCGTTAACTTGTAACGCCTAGTTAGCTGTGATAATTTTCCTTTCAACTTCGTTATACATTATGTATATACTACAAGCCGTGAATTTTTTCACATATCTAAAAACAACGATTAGGCTAGCAGGACACACAAACACTTGACTTTAACAAAAATGGTTATCACACACCCAATGTTTTTGAACGGCTTAAGCACCGTACCGTATTTTTTTTAAGTGAATACTTCTTTATGCTCGTTGAGCGATTTTTGGTAGGGGCAAAACTTATAGGTTCTCGTCACCGACATGCCCGCATGCCGACTTCTTTAGGTGCGTTGAGCGATAAGTTTTAATTTCTGTCGACAGTCCCCATGACTGCCATGTTTTTTTTTTAACTTCTTGTACCACCTTTTTGGCGTGAGTAATATGTAGGTATACCCAACCCAAAGTACGGCTTTCTAGTACTAGGAGTCTCTGAAAGCTGCGGACAGACAGACAGACGGACATGGCGAAACTATAAGGGTTCCTTGTTGACTTCAGAACCCTAAAAACGGAACTCATATAAAACTTTAAGAGTATTAACTCTTAGCTATTACATGAATTAATGCTGACAACCAATGTATGGCATCATTTTGTACAATTTAAATGATATGTTATAGTAAATTTGTAAATCGACTTTTGTTGCTGACTTTACCTACGACTTTGTTTTGCTGATGAAAACAAACTTTCAGGTGACTACAATGTAGAAGCACTAGATAAAAACTCTTGGCTGAACTGGCGACGTTACGGCAGCCTGGTCCGTGAAGCTCCTGGAGTCCGGCTTCTCCACGTGTATGACCCTGAGGATATAGAGACGGTGTTCCGGCAAGACCATCGATACCCAGCGAGAAGGAGCCATGTCGCCATGTTCCACTACCGTCTGAACAAACCACATGTCTATAACACTGGCGGATTACTTTCTACGTAAATTATTTTTATTTGAAATGTCAATTGTACTGAAGATGTATCGATGTTTGAGAGTATGTAAGGACAAAGGCCCTATATCAGTGGAACTATATCATATTTAATTTTTAAAAACAACTTCAATAACGAGTGAATCCGCTATTGGGTTTGTTTGTACCGGAAACTTTGAAATCCACACAGACGAAGTCGCAGGCTACAGCTAGTTATGATAATATTATAGAGAAGATAGGATAGGTAGTAATGCTGAAGGTAAACTCCGTGTCGTCTGTTCTAATGAAGATGTCTTATCATTTGACTTTACAAATTAAATAAGTCGTTATTCCACGACGCATAATCTGCTTGTAATGATTAGAACAAATGTTTGTGGTCTCTATTTTCCATCAATTGTTTTAAAATTGGTTAGAATATAACGTTACTATGTTATTTTTTTGCAGGAATGGCCCAGAATGGTGGAGGCTGAGAAGTACATTCCAAAAGAATTTTACAAGTCCTCAGAGTGTAAAAAATCACGTCGAAAGAACAGATAACGTAATTACAGAATTTGTACACTGGATAAAAGAGAGGAATATTTCATACAATGAAGACTTCTTACCGTATTTGAATAGATTGAACTTAGAAGGTAATAGTGAGAGTGCAACAAGAAGAACTATACCAACGTTTAAAAAAACCGTGAAACGACTCTATGACAGTATTCGTTATGTTTCAGTAATAGGAACTGTAGCGTTCAATGAATGTTTTCGAAGCTTTTCTCCTCAAGAACAAGAACCGACTTCAAGAAGCAGTAAAACTATTAAAGCGGCTTTTGGATCTAATAGTGGAATTATGAAACTAGACAAAGGATTTCTTTGGAGAATGTTCAAAACTCCTCTTTATCAGAAACTAGCTGACTCTCAGGAATATTTAGAAAAGTATGTATCATATTCTTCGTAATGTCCCAGGTAATTAAAATTAAAATAATGTTTTTTTTTATAGAGTATCCACAGAAATCTTAATGGAAAGGGCGCATTTTTTTGTACATCCCGACGAGGACGACCACTCTTTATTGGGATCTTTTCTAAAACAGCCCAATCTGGATTTGAAAGACGTCCTAGGAATGATGGTTGATATTCTTATGGCTGCTATCGACACGGTAAATATCAACCAGATTATTGGACCACTGCTTTCCTTTGGAGATAATGAGTAACAATGATTAATGTTTCAATATACTTTTATTTTAGACTGCGTATGCAACAAGCTTTGCTTTATACCACATCAGTAGAAATCCTGAAGTTCAAAAGAAAATGTTCGATGAGATTTCTACACTTCTTCCCACGAAAGATACGAAAATCAGTCCCGATATCATATCGAAAGCTACCTATGTAAGAAGTTGTATCAAAGAAAGTCTAAGATTAAATCCAGTGTCGATTGGCGTAGGCCGTTTGACTCAAAAGGATTTCATTCTGCGAGATTATCTTATTCCAGAAGGAGTAAGTATTCAAATGATTTTTATAAAAATGGCAATCTCAAATAACTTTATGTACCTACCTACTTAATAAATAATTTTATTTTTAGACAGTAATAGTAACGCAAAATATGATAGCGTCTCGCCTACAGCAGTATGTCAATAATCCGTCAACATTCAAACCCGAACGCTGGTTAAGAGGTTCTGAGAGTTATGAAAATATTCATCCCTTCCTCAGTTTACCATTTGGTTTTGGACCTCGATCTTGTATAGCAAGAAGATTAGCGGAGCAAAACATATGCATTGTTCTAATTCGGGTAAATGTTCTATTCGTTTTCTTATATGCAACTTTAAACATAATAATATGATGACAAATAATCTTTCCTCTTTCAGCTGATTCGTGAATTCAACATAAAATGGATGGGTGGTGAACTTGGAGTCAAAACTCTTCTTATAAATAAACCTAACCAACCAGTGTCGTTGTCCTTTACTTCAAGAAATCAGTAAGAAATAATAAGCAGGATGTTGAAACATTTCTGTGTCAAGTATAGTCCGTGTAATCTTTCACCTGTAACATGACTGTGTTAGGAATAAATTGAGAAATAAATAAAAATCTTTAAAGAAAAAAAAAGCATATTTATATTACATATTTTTATTAAATGATTAAATCTCCTACAAAAAATTGCATTACAAATAACTGGGTCCTTTTGGCACATACGAATATAAATTTTTACACGTTTCGGAGCATTCTGCTTTTTAGCCATGTTTGGAGCAATACGTTTTTCAACAATATCATGTGCGTAGGACGTGGGATATAGGAACTGCTTTTTATTTCCCCATGTACTTTACTGCATTCAGGTCAAGTTTTGGGAACGGCGTTACAGGCAATCTAAAGGGATGCTTCTGAAGCAAGAAACGTTCAGGACAAGCTGGTTTTGGGATCATAAGTTTTTTTTGTCTTTGGTGTACAGTTAGAGAGATGAGAAAGAAAAGTTACACAATATTATCCAAATACTCCCAGATTATTTTAATTTTAAAGGCTTTGGAATTATTGTAGGGGGTAATGTTTCCTTGACTGTTATAAGATAACACTTTCTGGATTTGGTTGAGAAACTTCTTCCAACACATAGTGAGTAATTTTGGACTCCTGGAGAGGCCCAGAAGAGATTTCTGCAACTGGAGGAAACACTTCTATTGATTCTTCTAATAGTATTGGTATTTCTATTTTCACTTCTTCTGTAGCAACTGGCAAGACGTTTTCTTCTTTAATAATGGAAGAGATATCGTGAAGTGAAAGTGAGGGCAGTATTGGAGCTTCAGGAATGACTACTAGTTCTTGAACGGCGGGTTTCGTCTCAACGTAATTAATGATCGGGTCTTCGATTGGTTTCACATCTATTTCTGGAATTGTAGGAAACACACCCATTGGCTTCTCCAATATGATCGTTTCTTCTTTTTTTACTTCTTCTTCCACAATAGAAGGGATATCGTATAGTGGAAGTGGACGTAATACTGGAGCTTCTGGAATGGTTACAAGTTTTGAAATAATGGGTTTCGGTTTAACTGCAATTATGGTCGGTTCTGGTACACCTGTTGACTCCTCCAGTATGATTGATTCTTCTTTTTTCACTTCTTCAGCAATGGAAGGGATGTTGTTAAATGATAGTGGAGGTAGTACCGGCGCTTCAGGAATGACTACAAGTTCCTGAGCGGCGGGTTTCGGTTCAACGTAATCAATGATCGGGTCCTTGATTGGTCTCACATCTATTTCTGAAATTGTAGGAAACACACCCGTTGGCTTTTCCAATATGATCGATTCCTCTTTTTTTACTTCTTCTTCCACAATAGAAGGGATATCGTATAGTGGAAGTGGACGTAATACTGGAACTTCTGGAATGGTTACAAGTTTTGAAACAATGGGTTTCGGTTTAACTGCAATTATGGTCGGTTCTGGTAATACTCCTGTTGACTCCTCCAGTATAATTGATTCTTCTTTTTTCACTTCTTCTTCAGAATTGGAAGGAATACTGTTAAATGATAGTGGCGGTAGTACCGGCGCTTCAGGAATTACTACAAGTTCCTGAACGGCGGGTTTCGTCTCAACGTAATTAATGATCGGGTCTTCGATTGGTCTCACATCTATTTCTGGAATTGTCGGAAACACACCCGTTGGCTTCTCCAATATTATCGATTCTTCTTTTTTTACTTCTTCTGCCACAATAGAAGGGGTATCGTACAGTGGAAGTGGGGGTAATACTGGTGCTTCTGGAATGATTACAAGTTCTGAAATAGTGGGTTTAACTGCAATTATGCTCGGTTCTGGTAATACACCCGTTGACTCCTCCGGTATAATTGATTCTTCTTTTTGCACTTCTTCTTCTACAATGGGAGGGATGCTGTTTAATGATAGTGGCGGTAGTACCGGCGCTTCAGGAATGACTACAAGTTCCTGAAAAGCGCGTTTCGGTTCAACGTAATTAGTGATCGACTCTGTGATTGGTCCCACAATGGTTTCTGAAATTGTAGGAAATACACCCGTTAGCTCATCCGATACTATCAAACTTTCTTTTTTCACTTCTTCCACAATAGAATGCATATCATGAAATGAAAGTGGAGGTAATACCGGAGCTTCGGGAATGATTCCAATTTCTGAAGAAATGAGTTTTGGCTCAATGCCAGCAACGACCGGCTCTTCGGTTTTTACTTCTTCTATAAACGTTGGCTCATCCAATACTATCGATTCTAAATTTTTTACTTCTTCTTCGATAGTGGAAGAGATATCGTGAAGTGATAGTGGCGGTAGCACCGGTGCTTCAGGAATGACTAGAAGTTCTGGAGTAACAGGTTTGGGCTTGGACTTCTCAGTGATTATAATTGGCTTTACGATTTCTACATTCTTTTTTTTCTCAAGAACAATTTCTGACATCGTTTTGTTTGAAATGTCTGACACGGGATACATAAACGGCTTTAAAATGTCTATTAGTTTGTCTTTCTCGACAGCAATTTTTGACGTATCTTTCGCGCAAGAATGATGGTGTTGCTGTATCAATGAGATCAAAGTTTCAATGTGAGATGGAATATAGCTTGGTGGTAAGTTTAGTTGTGGCTTGAAGTAAAAGTTGGCTCCTTGGTAATTTTGTACCACGTCAGGGTTACGACCTTGTAATTCTGGTGAGACTTGATCAGGCTGCGCGTCAAAATTTTCGTTGACGGTGATTTTAATGGGCTCATAGTTGATTGCTGCTGAGATTGCAGAATTAAATTGGAGAGTACCAATTAAGGTAATAAGAATTATCGATGTAACCTGAAAAAAAAATTAAGGCATTGTTTAAGGCTCTTAGCTCGTTAAAATTACAAAAAATCGTTGCAGAAAAACAAGTTCGTGGGCACAGTGATATATCACTGTGCCCACGAACTGAGCGAATCCTGATTTACAAAATATCAATCAATAGAAAATAATGAAAAAATAAACTAAAACAAATACTACGGTTCCTCAACCAAAAAAATTAACGAAGTCCAGATACCTGAATTTAATAGGGCATAAAAATTTTCAAAATAATATAGGTTGCTCTGTCTGATCACAAAAATAATAAAATAATTATTAAATAAAACTTACCATGTTTATCTGACGCAGATTAAAATGAACTGACTTGACAAATACTTTGCATGCATTATATACTTAACGAAAATTAAAAGGAAATTGGAAAGTATATTTACAAGTTAAATTAGAGACCACATTAGAATTTTTAAGCTAATGATCTAATAAATTTCAATGAATTTATTTAAGGCACAATTGTTCAAGTTTTGCAAATGATCCAGTTTTAGGCTATTATGTATACCTATACCTCATTAGGGAATGTTTTATTGCAAAACCTTTTAATATATAAACGCTTTGTAATTCAAAATTGCCATCAATCACCATCACATTAGCATTTCTACGAAACAATATCAGTTATTACTTCTATGTCATCATGAATAAGGTAAGTAAATTTAAAAAAATGCGTTCTTCTGATACTAATGAGTAGAATAATATCTTCTAATCCTTCTTTTTCTATTTCATAGTTCGTAGCATTCTTCAGCATGGTCGCCATTTCATCTATCTTGGCTTCACCACTGAAAGAACACCCTTATCGGACACTACCAGCTGTGGAGCATGAAGAGATTCACGACGAATTCGGTCAGTTCGCTCTGCGGTACGTGACGGCTGAAGGCACCATGGTGTCGGAGCGCGGCCGGCTCGTGCCTACCCCTGACGGCACCGGCTACGTCATGATCGTCGATGGAGAGGTCTCGTACATCGACGACGATGGCCAGACATACGTCACCAAGTACACCGCTGGCCTCGATGGATACCATGCTGAGGGCAATCATTTACCAGTTGCACCTGAAGTTCCACAACCCGCAGCTACCAAATAATTTTGATAGTGATAAATAAATGTAGTGTTTTAAGAATATATGTATTGTGTTTGTTATATAGGTACTCATCCTTATTTCTTACCTCATGATAAGAACGTTTTATGTTTATGATTCTTCCGGCAAGGCATTGACAAAGGGAAGGAACTACTTAATCTTACAAATCCAAGTACAACCCAATGAGTGCATTGGGTTATACTTGGATGTGTAAGGTTATTTTGTCATGGTCCTCTATCTTACTTCTATAGGGTCGTCCTTAGTTACATTTTTAGGTCACGGTCACCATAGCGGTAGACGTGTATAGCATAAATAATATCGATGGTCATACGTTGACGACTCGTAACCCACATTTTTTCTCAAAATGAGTTATGTACATCAAAATTTTTTAAATTAAACGCCGAATCTTCCCAATGATACTCGTAACTCGTAATGCACAAAAAATGTCACTCGAACAATTTATGCCACAGTTGACAACTCACAATTAACAGTTATCAACTTGATCTCACTAGTGCGCGAGTTACGAGGAGTCAACGCAAATGCAGTTCGCATTATTTCACTGACACAGTAACATTACGGCGCGAGTTTTAATTGTTTAATAATAGTTTTATATATAATTACAACTTTAAACACGTCTATTTATTTCCAAAACGTGTCCCTGAATGTGTATTGGTAATTTTTTTTTTATTTGACGTAAATCGCTCAATAAAAGCTCACTATTTAAATTTTAAGCCATCCTATCCTCCAAACCTTAATGTAATATTAATTAATGAGAACTATTGAGTTATTCAATAATATTTTAGGTAATAATCAAGTTCGCAAGATAAACTGCTGAGCAAATAGAGAAAAAAAAGAGAGGATAGAAGAAAAGACTGTCACGTGAATTTTTAGTCGAGTTTATAGAAAACTTACCAAAGCTCCCATAACACTACTGCCGCAAAGACACCAGTTAGGCATACTTAGAACCCATTCCCGGAGGTATGGTGGAAGTGTATAAGACCTACACTGAAGCGAGCACAATAAAATACCTGGTACCTACCGTTATGTCGAACTATGTTTGATAAGATTATAACAGAAAAAAATATTGGCTTCCAGCAGCCGAAAAAAGATTTGTATGATACGTGTCTAAGCTATCACACTAAACAAATATCGGAACAGCAATATAAAGATCATCAGCTGAGTAAACAAAATGCAAGAGTCTTCTCTTGCATTTTGTTTCCTCGGCCTCAAAATAAAAGGATTTAAAGGAGGCAGGTGAAGGAAAATGTATTGTCTTAGAACAGGATGTTCAAGCTGTGAAAGTATGTCCATACATAAGAGCCAGCAGTGCATATTACCGAAGAAAGTTGATCAACCACAATTTTACAGTTTATGAATATCCATCCAAAAAAGTAAGATGTTATTGGTTTTCAGAAGTCAACTCTGATACTCAGGCATCCGATTTTATTAGTTGCACATTAGACTACCTACATACATGATATGATTTTAAACTTTGATGGCAAATTTGTAGCAAAGCCTATCATTATTTGGAGTGACGGATGCACCTATCAAAATAGGAATGCAGTATAAGCAAATGCTCTATCCAACTTTGCTGCTGTGAATAATGTGGTTATTTATCACAAATATCTAGAACCTGGACATACGCAGATGGAAGTGGATAGCGTTCATGCTGCCATCGAACGTGGCATCCAAAAATATGACGCTATTTATGTTACGACGCATTAAGCAGACATAACTAGGAAATCATGTTAAAAATTGAGTGTTTCAAAAAGTTTGATGATCCAAGTCATCCGTTATGAAAGTATCAGGCCTGGAAAGAAAAAAGGAGATCATGTTGTCACAGATCTTAAAGATTTATAGTACAAACCAGATGGCAAAATTTACTTTAAAATTAACATTTGTGACGAAAACTATTCTTCGTTGCCAAGTAGGCCAAGATTCTTGGCCTACTCGGTTTTAAAATCCAAAATGGCGGCTACAAACTTTTTCATCATGGGTGTCGTTTTCATGGTTTTCGGGGGTGTTACAGCCGATATTGAGGTCAAATCTAAAAAGCAAGATGGCGGCTGCGAAAATGTTTAGATTTTATTATTTATTTATTTATTCAAAATTTGTATTAACAATAACATACATAAAGTCTGCCAAACTGCAAAACAGTTTGTCGGCAGTAGTTCTCGTCTACCAATAGATTACAAATTTTCAAAATTAATATGCTATAACTTAATTGTGTTATGTAAAATATTAAATAAATACCTACAGTTCAGATCAAAAACTCACATTTTAAACAAAAAAAAACACAATGAGAGATAATGTTTTTGTAAAACTCTTTTAAGTTGATCCTTAGACTTTTTTTTTTTTTTTGAGGGTTGGAAATCATCAAATAACTTCTCCCGCTCTGGGCGGAGCGGGAGGGTGTGTCAGACTCTTACTGACTAAAACCCACCCGTATTCCTTCCTGTTGCCTGTGTTGCGGGGGCCTCGGTGACCCATAAGTACCTTCCCGCGACCCCGGCAGGCATCGGCCCTAGTGGACTCCTACCTATGTGCTGACGACATCTCTTTGAGGCGCGCGTGGAATACAACGCGCCGTCGACCCGGGCCTGGTCCTTACCGGACGGTGAGCTACACATTGCTCACCGTCCGCAAGCCCGCGCCTACGGTGGCCGGAAATCCGCCCGGGATTCCCGACGCCCTGGGCGTCTCCTGCGGCGGCTAGGGGCGAGAGGGCGCGAAACTTGCCTTTCCCTCAACCGTCCCGCCTCCTCCTTTGCGAGCATTACTGCTTCGCAGAAGGAGGTGACGGCTGCCCATGCCCTCTCGCTCCGTACCATGGCCTGAACCAGGGCCGGACGCGAGAGATCTCTGCCGCCGATCGCCTCCACGAGGACACGGCGGTGCTCTGCCCAAGCCGGGCAGACCTCCACCGTATGCTCCACCGTGTCCTCCGGGCGATCCACACAGTGGTGACACCCGGACGTTTCCTCCCGCCTTATCCGACACAGGAACCTCTCGAAACTGCCGTGTCCGGTGAGGACCTGCGTCAGGCGGAAGGTGAGGACGCCGTGGCGCCTCTCTACCCACTCCTCAAAGAGGGGACTTATCGCCGCAATCGTGGCGTGCCCAGCACTGGGTTGCGATAACCGTACTTTCCATTGATCCTTAGACTTGACATGCGATATAAGTAAGGGGGGTAGCTCATTCGCTAACGTTGGTACTATGTACCTTCTTGTGCGCTTACCAACGTAGTTAGTTACCTTTGGAATAGCAAGTTTCTTCTTCTTAGATAAACGAGTTGGGTATATATGCTTACGTTCCACTTTATGGTCTTGATTATTAAACTGTTCAGTCAAGATATTTAACTTACTTTTAAGATGGATCAGGAGAACTTTACAAATTTTGAACAGTTTTTCATAATTTTTATTTAATGTTTTCTTATTCTTTCTATCTCTAAGTAGTTTTAGTAGTCTTATCTGCAAGATGTTGATTTTATTTAAGTGTGTAGGGAATGTAAGTCCATATCCCCCCAAGCCATAGCTAATAATAGAATCAGCCAGGGCGTGATACAAGGTATACAGTACTTTCCTGCTGACAACATATTTAAGATTTTGCAGTTTACTCAAAATGGAGCGCAGCTTATTACAAACGTTATTAACATGCAGATTCCATGTGAATATGTTATCTATGACTAGTCCTAGGTATATATAAGAGGTAACTGTTTCTAAACATAAACACTGACAGAATTGCTTGTTGCTATGCAGACATTCGTACGAATGACCTTTTACTTGCACTGACAAACTACTTTTATTTTTATGATACGGCGAGTGAATAAGCATGCACTTAGTTTTACTTATATTTATAATAATGTCATTATCATGTGCCCACTGAACCACATTATCAAAATCGTTTTGCATAGCTTGCTGTATGAGGTCGATATTCTTATGGCTATAAACCAAGCAAGTATCATCAGCGTACATAAATGCCTTACATTTCTTTAATACATTAGACATATTATTGATGTGCATTATGTATCCTAATGGGCCATATACTGAACCGGTCGGAACTCCGAATTTAATGTCGCCTCGTACACTTTCTGTTCCACTGACACAGACTCTAGTGATCTGTTCTCTAGGTACTTGCTAAACCATGCGTTAATGGGGCCCCTTAAGCCACATTCATTCATAGCCTGCAACAAGCCGTCGCGCGTCGTGGTCCAATGTATCAAATGCTTTTTTGAAGTCTATAAATATAACCATAACTATCTTTTTTTCATCAAGACGATTATTGACTTCGTCTGTAAATTTCTCTAGCGCAGTTGCAGTACTTCTATTCAGTCTGAAACCATGTTGGATATCGTTTAAAATACTATTGTTTTCCAAAAAACTAGTGTGTTGTTTAACTATATTTTTTTCGACTATTTTGTTTACCGTATTTAGAATTGCTATAGGCCTATAATTGCCATAATCTTGATGAGATCCTTGTTTAAATATAGGCCTGATAATAGCCTCTTTAAGTTCATCCGGATATTGAGATTTTTTAATATTCGATTTTTTAATTTAATTCATATTAAAAAAATGAGCTATTACTGGATTAATTTGTTCTTTTATTTATTTTAGATCTTTAATTCTAATGTCATCTGACCCCGGCGACTTGTTGCAGTCTAATTTCTCTGTAACAGTTTTTACGTCTTTAGGTAGCACTTTTTTAAATCGGAAACTTACATTACAAACATTAACATACGAGTAGCTCATTCTGTCCAAAAACTTATGTTGACATTTATGTTTGATCATATCGACTTCATTCGTAAAGGTTTCACAGAATTTATTACAGATAGTTTGCAATGATTCATTTTTTAATAAGTGTTTTTCTATTACAGAATCTACTCCCATTGTAGACCTACTAAGCCAGGTATTTATATTATTCCATATCTTTCTCATGTTTCCCTTACAGCCTGTTATCGCTTCCCGCCTACTATTATTTTTGGCCATATTTATAAGCTTCTGATTTTTATTTCCGCACCTAGTGTACTGCAATCGTTTATTATTATTATTATTAGGATCTCTTTTCCACTGTTTAAATAGAATATCTTTATCTTCTATAAGTATGCGTAACTTATCCGTAACCCACGACTGTATTTTGCGTTTAGGGCACACCGAGTTTTCTATTTTAGAACTGTTATCAAATATCGCCAAAAATCGCGGTCATGTTTGTATACAATTCGTTCGGGTCTTGTATCAGCAACAACGATGACCAATTTATGCTATTAATTTTATCTTTTACCGCTTTGTTGTCGTACCTCATTTTATTTACACACGTTAAGTCTATTTCTTTATCAATAACAGCTGAGATTCCCGTTACATAGTGGTCGGCTACCTGGCTAGTGAGTGTGTATGTGTGGACGTCACTCGCCCCACCACTTCCATTCCGCATGGAGACGTGATCGACAGTGATGCCAACTTAGCTATTTTATAGCTAGATCTAGCTATTTTTGCACCCCTGTCAGCGACAATTTCTAAAAAATTGTAGCTAAAAGATTTAGCTACTTTTTTTAGCAATTTTTCAACATAGCGACTTCATCTACACACTATCATCGGTGCTTGTGTGATTTTCAGTTTTATTTGTTTATCTGTGGAAGCATTTTGTAGAGTCGACAGCATTTTGAGTCTTGTAGTAATGTAAAAGAAAGACCATAGTGTTATAGAGCACAAAGGGCGCGCTTTATGGAAGACGCCCAAGAGAGGGGATTACCCCAATAGTTTCGCTTGCTGGAACATTGTGATTGTTTTTATTCTGTCTCACTCTCATAATATAATTAGCTTCGTCTACATTTCACGCGTTTTGTTAGTTTTGTCTGTTGTCGTAGATGGTTTACTGACATACCTACATATACATATATATTCCGCGTAATTATTATTTTAACCGTTTGCGTTCGGAAAACTTAGTCATCGTATGTGTCGTAATTATTGTAATGAAAAATGGATCTACTCAAGAAACCTAAGACTTATTCCCAAAAATACAGAGAACTGAGTGGGAGAACATTAAGGAATTTAAATTAAAGGGTGGTTAAAGGCAGCAAGTGGAAACTCGTCCAAAGTATTTTGCAGTTATTGTTGTGTGGAAATTCTGGCCAAACTATTTGACATTAAGAAACATGCTGAGACTAAAAAACATTCAAGCAAAAATTGGAGTTCAGAACAGATACGTACATATAGCTTTATTTTTAGACACTCAGACCGATTAGTACCTATAGTTTAGGTTAAGCCTTTCAGGTCATGATAATTTTGTACTAGTCTAGTCCAAAGGACATTATAATCAAACATATTTTTAGAGTGATTCAATAATTTTGAAAGTTTTTCATTTGAATACTGTTGATGGCATAAATTCCTGATACAAACAATGTTGCCACTGTTGAAATTATAGTACTTACCAAAAATTGAGAAAAAAATAATGGTATCGTTCAAACATTAATCTCTCAAATAAATTTAGTTATAAATAAGCAGGGAGTCTGATAACTCTAAATTCTATTCTATGTATAAGAGACTCGCTCAGGAAAAAAGGCAAATGTTGCTTCAACTGTACCTTCAACAGTTCTGCAACAAATGGGAACCCTGGAGAAATATACAAAATCACTGGATTCTCAGGATGCACAACCATCTACGTCATCTTCCCTAGATTAATATTAAATTTTTTTTACCATATCATGTACCTGTAAATATATTACGAAAATAAAGTTATCCATTACATACATTAGTTTTAGTGTAGAAAAACGATTTTAACGATTAGTTTAATTTTTTTAACTTTGGCAACTTCTAGCTACTTTTGGGGGTAAGATAATGTGGGAATCTGGCAACTTTTTGCAAAAGATCTAGCTACAGAGATGATAGTACAGTTGGCAACACTGGTGATCGATGCATGACGCCACTCACCTCTGTCCGACAACCGCCTCGCGTGTTATGTCCTGTATGCCGCAGTGAAGTCCCAAATCCGCTAACGTATTTAAGTATTTGTTTGCCGAAGAATCATGCTCAGTTTCTAGCAAGTTAATGTTGCAGTCGCCTACTAATACAATGTCAGTGTTTACGGGTAGCGCTCGAATAATGTTTTCCACTTCTTTTATAAAAGTGCGTTTGTTTGTGTGCGGAGGCCTGCATATTACAAACAGACAAGCCTTGTAAGCATTCTTAGATAGCAAAGTGATCGTGCATCAACTCAAATGTCGATGCAGTGTATCATTGTAGTGGACTGTACTGAAGGCTGTTTTTCACATAGACGAGTATGCCTCCACCTCGCTTCTTTTCTCTTGTTTGTGAAAACATATTGTAACCATCGATTGTGTACATGGAGACTTCATCCTGCCTAATATTTATTTCTGTGAGACACAATACACCCAGTTTAATCAAAACGTTTTGCAGAAGCACCGTTAACTGGCTAAAATGTTTTCTAATAGAACAAATGTTAATGTGTATAATTTGTATTTTAGTTTCACTGGATAATACACGGAACAGAAAAAACAGTGGAAGTGCAATGCAACAAACTCACTATAGGAACGGCGTTGTCGCCAAACTCACACAAATAAACTGATAATCATACAATGCACTACATATAATCAATTCGTTTGATTTGTCGTTTTAATTTTAGTCAAAACTAGCATAAGTCACAGATCCTTCATCAGGGAATAAACCTTCAGTTTCTACAAATAGGATTTATTTTGCTTTAGTGCAAAAAGTCTTTACAACGTTTTGTAATCTATAATCAAACTAGATTCGATCGCCGAGTAAATTCCGCTACCCGACTATAGATGGCGGTTTTCTCAGTGGTCGCAATTATAAACTTTAACGTGTTA
This sequence comes from Atethmia centrago, assembly GCA_905333075.3. Classification (NCBI taxonomy): domain Eukaryota; kingdom Metazoa; phylum Arthropoda; class Insecta; order Lepidoptera; family Noctuidae; genus Atethmia; species Atethmia centrago. The sequence continues at coordinate 17,376,221 of HG995374.1, read as the reverse complement.
AACATAAGGTTGACATTCGCGTCATAGGTCGTTATCTACTGCTACTCGGCCAGTGCAGATCTTATTGAATTTTAAATTACTTTATCGATATCGATTTCTTGTTTAATTCGAAAAAAAAAATAAGACTCGTTGGGAGTTCAGTAAAACTGTGGGACAAATAACGTAGTACGTATTATTAAAAAATGAAATATTTAAGTACTAATATAAATTACTTGCTTTATATAAATTGTGTTTTACTGATACTTGGGTTAAAATAAAAAAACACGTTATTTTTACTTTTTAATTCGAACTGAACTGAACTGTCTGCGGAATGAAATTGCACAGGAATCACGTCATCGCCTTTTAAGTGATAAAAATAAAATATGGTAACTTACTTCATTAAAAAACTATATGATTTTCGTGTATCTATATACTTTATTTGAGCATATAGTGCTTAATTTGGATGGCATCCAATTAACTCTGCCCGTTGCATTAATCCATTTACATACACCTCTTAAAATAAATTTTGTGTATGAATGTTATTCGACCTTATATTTGTATTGTAATGTTTATAATAAATATTAAATTATTTATTTTCTTTTATCGATATCAATCGATAAAATCAACATCCGACCAGACTACATCACTAATTGAGTAGCAAAGAACTTTCGAGAACGAAATAGTGAATACATTCAAACCAAGATAAACTTTATTTTAATGAACATAAGGTAGATTTTAACTAGACGTTCTATTAAATTATTAGTGAATTGAAATTAACTTAGATTTTATTAGAAAACAAATAAAATCGTACCTACCGATGGTACGAAACACCTCCATTTTTAAGATTTTTTCTCCTACTATCATTTTTGCACTCCAAATTGGAACAATACGGCATAGCTACGGAAAAATAAATTTATCGTGAGACTAGCGACTCGACGCGATGTTAGAACACGACTGGGATCAAGTAAGCGTAATAGCGCTTATTTGTGGCGCGCCTACTTTGCACTTCCACTGTTTTTTCTGTTCCGTGGGATAATACGTAGTTAGACCATTCTTTAATCTTTATCTGTGAACTTGATATATTCGATATCCTGTAGCTGTAATTGAGGGTCGAAGTTTACCGTTATGATGTGATCTAATTAAATAACACTGTTACGTAACATGAAATGTGTTAGATTTTATGTTGTTGTACGTATGTTTTGATGTCACCCTCATTGCGAATCTTTTTTTTCGTTCTCATTTCTCTTTATTAATACTTTGGCATCCTGAATCCATATATATTTATAGGTTTCTTTAAGCTTTGTTTTTGTAGCCCAAAATAATTGCCTGTTTTGTCGAGTAATATGCTCATTTATGAAGATACGTGATGTTTCATGTGTCAATTTTCATGGTTTTCGGGGCTGTTAAAGCTGATAGTGAGGTCAAACCTAAAAAGTAAGATGGCGGCTGCGAAAATATTCAGATTTTTCATCAGGGGTATCGTTTCTGTGGTTTTCGGGGGTGTTAAATCCGATGGTGAGATTAAAATTAACAAGCAAGATGGCGGCTGCGAAAATGTTCGGATTTTTCATCATGGGTGTCGTTTTCATGGATTTCGGGGGTGCTAAAGCCGATAGTGAGGTCAAATCTAAAAAGAAAGATGGCGGCTGCGAAAATTACCAAACCTTTTGGAATATAAAAAAACAAAAAAATTCAAGTGTCCAAATTATTGGAACGGCTCATGAACTGTGCAGACTTACCAAATACCCTGAACGCAATAACCTCTTATCACAAGGTCAATTTGAAATCAGGGCTGGAAAATCTTGTGCCGACGCTGTTCATGAGCTGACAGATCATCTTGTTACCAGTCTTGATGGTAAAAATAAGGCACTTGTCATATTCCTTGACCTGGTCAAAGCGTTTGGCACAGTATCTGTACCCAACCTACTAAACAAGCTAGAAAACATGAGAATCAGGGGTCTCCCACTTCAACTCTACCGGGACTACCTATCTGATCGGTTCCAGAAGGTTGAAATAGGTAACTATGTTAGTGATGATCTTCCTGTTACTTTTGTTGTACCACAGGGAAGTGTGGTCGGGCCCTCCCTCTTCCTTGCTACATTATTGATCTCTGTAACCTACAGCTACCCCATGGTAAAATTATATCTCCCTACTTTTCACAGTAGACTCATGGGCTGGTGTCTACGATTATGCACGGAAAGGTTTTGATACGGTCCTTAGCTTGGTTAAAAAATAACGTCCTTACCCTTAATGTCGATAAAACCAAGTATTTAGCTTTCTCCCTCACTAAAAAATGCAATGAATTGTTATTCCATTTCCAGATTAAAGCGCACTCTTGCATAGACTCAAATTTTAACACTTGCTCCTGTCCCGTCCTCCAAAAGATTACCTCTATTAAGTACCTTGGAATTGTATTAGATAATAATTTAAGCTTCCAGCCAAAAATAGACAGTAGTTAGTAGTAGTTACTGTCTATTTTTGACTGGAAGCTTAAATTAGAATTCGCAAATTAATATTTCTGTTTTAAAGTCTTCGTCACGCAGCGGACACTGAGGTTATAAGGTGGGTATATTTTGCGATGTGTGAGTGCCTTCCTACTTACTGCGTAACATCATGGGGGGGTGCTCCGAAATCTAACATTTTGAAATTAGAAAGAGCCCAGCTGGTGGTAGGTGGTCTGTTTTCTACCATACTTGTATCCTACTGCTGATCTTTACAAACACTTTAAAGACTTGTCAGTGAGGCAACTTTTTATTCTGTACACTGTACTCAAGAAACATTCCTCCTCATTATTTGATCCCGTCTCTATTTCAGGAAAACGCAGAAAAATGTCATGTAAGAGTGGTCTAATTGAATAAATAGGTAGGGTAGGTAGGTAGGGTAGGTAGGTAGGGTAGGTAGGTAGGGTAGGTAGGTAGGGTAGGTAGGTAGGGTAGGTAGGTAGGGTAGGTAGGTAGGGTAGGTAGGTAGGGTAGGTAGGTAGGGTAGGTAGGTAGGGTAGGTAGGTAGGGTAGGTAGGTAGGGTAGGTAGGTAGGGTAGGTAGGTAGGGTAGGTAGGTAGGGTAGGTAGGTAGGGTAGGTAGGTAGGGTAGGTAGGTAGGGTAGGTAGGTAGGGTAGGTAGGTAGGGTAGGTAGGTAGGGTAGGTAGGTAGGGTAGGTAGGTAGGGTAGGTAGGTAGGGTAGGTAGGTAGGGTAGGTAGGTAGGGTAGGTAGGTAGGGTAGGTAGGTAGGGTAGGTAGGTAGGGTAGGTAGGTAGGGTAGGTAGGTAGGGTAGGTAGGTAGGGTAGGTAGGTAGGGTAGGTAGGTAGGGTAGGTAGGTAGGGTAGGTAGGTAGGGTAGGTAGGTAGGGTAGGTAGGTAGGGTAGGTAGGTAGGGTAGGTAGGTAGGGTAGGTAGGTAGGGTAGGTAGGTAGGGTAGGTAGGTAGGGTAGGTAGGTAGGGTAGGTAGGTAGGGTAGGTAGGTAGGGTAGGTAGGTAGGGTAGGTAGGTAGGGTAGGTAGGTAGGGTAGGTAGGTAGGGTAGGTAGGTAGGGTAGGTAGGTAGGGTAGGTAGGTAGGGTAGGTAGGTAGGGTAGGTAGGTAGGGTAGGTAGGTAGGGTAGGTAGGTAGGGTAGGTAGGTAGGGTAGGTAGGTAGGGTAGGTAGGTAGGGTAGGTAGGTAGGGTAGGTAGGTAGGGTAGGTAGGTAGGGTAGGTAGGTAGGGTAGGTAGGTAGGGTAGGTAGGTAGGGTAGGTAGGTAGGGTAGGTAGGTAGGGTAGGTAGGTAGGGTAGGTAGGTAGGGTAGGTAGGTAGGGTAGGTAGGTAGGGTAGGTAGGTAGGGTAGGTAGGTAGGGTAGGTAGGTAGGGTAGGTAGGTAGGGTAGGTAGGTAGGGTAGGGTAGGTAGGTAGGGTAGGTAGGTAGGGTAGGTAGGTAGGGTAGGTAGGTAGGGTAGGTAGGTAGGGTAGGTAGGTAGGGTAGGTAGGTAGGGTAGGTAGGTAGGGTAGGTAGGTAGGGTAGGTAGGTAGGGTAGGTAGGTAGGGTAGGTAGGTAGGGTAGGTAGGTAGGGTAGGTAGGTAGGGTAGGTAGGTAGGGTAGGTAGGTAGGGTAGGTAGGTAGGGTAGGTAGGTAGGGTAGGTAGGTAGGGTAGGGTAGGTAGGTAGGGTAGGTAGGTAGGGTAGGTAGGTAGGGTAGGTAGGTAGGGTAGGTAGGTAGGGTAGGTAGGTAGGGTAGGTAGGTAGGGTAGGTAGGTAGGGTAGGTAGGTAGGGTAGGTAGGTAGGGTAGGTAGGTAGGGTAGGTAGGTAGGGTAGGTAGGTAGGGTAGGTAGGTAGGTAGGTAGGGTAGGTAGGGTAGGTAGGTAGGGTAGGTAGGTAGGGTAGGTAGGTAGGGTAGGTAGGTAGGGTAGGTAGGTAGGGTAGGTAGGTAGGGTAGGTAGGTAGGGTAGGTAGGTAGGGTAGGTAGGTAGGGTAGGTAGGTAGGGTAGGTAGGTAGGGTAGGTAGGTAGGGTAGGTAGGTAGGGTAGGTAGGTAGGGTAGGTAGGTAGGGTAGGTAGGTAGGGTAGGTAGGTAGGGTAGGTAGGTAGGGTAGGTAGGTAGGGTAGGTAGGTAGGGTAGGTAGGTAGGGTAGGTAGGTAGGGTAGGTAGGTAGGGTAGGTAGGTAGGGTAGGTAGGTAGGGTAGGTAGGTAGGGTAGGTAGGTAGGGTAGGTAGGTAGGGTAGGTAGGTAGGGTAGGTAGGTAGGGTAGGTAGGTAGGGTAGGTAGGTAGGGTAGGTAGGTAGGGTAGGTAGGTAGGGTAGGTAGGTAGGGTAGGTAGGTAGGGTAGGTAGTAGGGTAGGTAGGTAGGGTAGGTAGGTAGGGTAGGTAGGTAGGGTAGGTAGGTAGGGTAGGTAGGTAGGGTAGGTAGGTAGGGTAGGTAGGTAGGGTAGGTAGGTAGGGTAGGTAGGTAGGGTAGGTAGGGTAGAGGTAGGTAGGTAGGGTAGGTAGGTAGGGTAGGAGTAGGTAGGGTAGGTAGGTAGGGTAGGTAGGTAGGGTAGGTAGGTAGGGTAGGTAGGTAGGGTAGGTAGGTAGGGTAGGTAGGTAGGGTAGGTAGGTAGGGTAGGTAGGTAGGGTAGGTAGGTAGGGTAGGTAGGTAGGGTAGGTAGGTAGGGTAGGTAGGTAGGGTAGGTAGGTAGGGTAGGTAGGTAGGGTAGGTAGGTAGGTAGGTAGGTAGGTAGGGTAGGTAGGTAGGGTAGGTAGGTAGGGTAGGTAGGTAGGGTAGGTAGGTAGGGTAGGTAGGTAGGGTAGGTAGGTAGGGTAGGTAGGTAGGGTAGGTAGGTAGGGTAGGTAGGTAGGGTAGGTAGGTAGGGTAGGTAGGTAGGGTAGGTAGGTAGGGTAGGTAGGTAGGGTAGGTAGGTAGGTAGGTAGGGTAGGGTAGGTAGGTAGGGTAGGTAGGTAGGGTAGGTAGGTAGGGTAGGTAGGTAGGGTAGGTAGGTAGGGTAGGTAGGTAGGGTAGGTAGGTAGGGTAGGTAGGTAGGGTAGGTAGGTAGGGTAGGTAGGTAGGGTAGGTAGGTAGGGTAGGTAGGTAGGGTAGTAGGTAGGGTAGGTAGGTAGGGTAGGTAGGTAGGGTAGGTAGGTAGGGTAGGTAGGTAGGGTAGGTAGGTAGGGTAGGTAGGTAGGGTAGGTAGGTAGGGTAGGTAGGTAGGGTAGGTAGGTAGGGTAGGTAGGTAGGGTAGGTAGGTAGGGTAGGTAGGTAGGGTAGGTAGGTAGGGTAGGTAGGTAGGGTAGGTAGGTAGGGTAGGTAGGTAGGGTAGGTAGGTAGGTAGGTAGGTAGGGTAGGTAGGTAGGTAGGTAGGTAGGGTAGGTAGGGTAGGTAGGTAGGGTAGGTAGGTAGGGTAGGGAGGTAGGTAGGGTAGGTAGGTAGGGTAGGTAGGTAGGGTAGGTAGGTAGGGTAGGTAGGTAGGTAGGTAGAGGTAGGGTAGGTAGGTAGGGTAGGTAGGTAGGGGTAGGGTAGGTAGGGTAGGTAGGTAGGGTAGGTAGGTAGGGTAGGTAGGTAGGGTAGGTAGGTAGGGTAGGTAGGGTAGGTAGGGTAGGTAGGTAGGGTAGGTAGGTAGGGTAGGTAGGTAGGGTAGGTAGGTAGGGTAGGTAGGTAGGGTAGGTAGGTAGGGTAGGTAGGTAGGGTAGGTAGGTAGGGTAGGTAGGTAGGGTAGGTAGGTAGGGTAGGTAGGTAGGGTAGGGTAGGTAGGTAGGTAGGGTAGGTAGGTAGGGTAGGTAGGTAGGGTAGGTAGGGTAGTGGTAGGGTAGGTAGGTAGGGTAGGTAGGTAGGGTAGGTAGGTAGGGTAGGTAGGTAGGGTAGGTAGGTAGGGTAGGTAGGTAGGGTAGGTAGGTAGGGTAGGTAGGTAGGGTAGGTAGGTAGGGTAGGTAGGTAGGGTAGGTAGGTAGGGTAGGTAGGTAGGGTAGGTAGGTAGGGTAGGTAGGTAGGGTAGGTAGGTAGGGTAGGTAGGTAGGGTAGGTAGGTAGGGTAGGTAGGTAGGGTAGGTAGGTAGGGTAGGTAGGTAGGGTAGGTAGGTAGGGTAGGTAGGTAGGGTAGGTAGGTAGGGTAGGTAGGTAGGGTAGGTAGGTAGGGTAGGTAGGTAGGGTAGGTAGGTAGGGTAGGTAGGTAGGGTAGGTAGGTAGGGTAGGTAGGTAGGGTAGGTAGGGTAGGGTAGGTAGGTAGGGTAGGTAGGTAGGGTAGGTAGGTAGGGTAGTAGGTAGGGTAGGTAGGGTAGGTAGGTAGGGTAGGTAGGTAGGGTAGGTAGGGTAGGGTAGGTAGGGTAGGTAGGTAGGTAGGTAGGTAGGGTAGGTAGGTAGGGTAGGTAGGTAGGGTAGGTAGGTAGGTAGGTAGGTAGGGTAGGTAGGGTAGGTAGGTAGGGTAGGTAGGGTAGGGTAGGTAGGTAGGGTAGGTAGGTAGGGTAGGTAGGTAGGGTAGGTAGGTAGGGTAGGTAGGTAGGGTAGGTAGGTAGGGTAGGTAGGTAGGGTAGGTAGGTAGGGTAGGTAGGTAGGGTAGGTAGGTAGGGTAGGTAGGTAGGGTAGGTAGGTAGGGTAGGTAGGTAGGGTAGGCAGGTAGGGTAGGCAGGTAGGGTAGGCAGGTAGGGTAGGCAGGTAGGGTAGGCAGGTAGGGTAGGCAGGTAGGGTAGGCAGGTAGGGTAGGCAGGTAGGGTAGGCAGGTAGGGTAGGCAGGTAGGGTAGGCAGGTAGGGTAGGCAGGTAGGGTAGGCAGGTAGGGTAGGCAGGTAGGGTAGGCAGGTAGGGTAGGCAGGTAGGGTAGGCAGGTAGGGTAGGCAGGTAGGGAGGCAGGTAGGGAGGCAGGTAGGGTAGGCAGGTAGGGTAGGCAGGTAGGGTAGGCAGGTAGGGTAGGCAGGTAGGGTAGGTAGGTAGGGTAGGTAGGTAGGGTAGGTAGGGTAGGGTAGGTAGGTAGGGTAGGTAGGTAGGGTAGGTAGGTAGGGTAGGTAGGTAGGGTAGGTAGGTAGGGTAGGTAGGTAGGGTAGGTAGTAGGGTAGGTAGGTAGGGTAGGTAGGTAGGGTAGGTAGGTAGGGTAGGTAGGTAGGGTAGGTAGGTAGGGTAGGTAGGTAGGGTAGGTAGGTAGGGTAGGTAGGTAGGGTAGGTAGGTAGGGTAGGTAGGTAGGGTAGGTAGGTAGGGTAGGTAGGTAGGGTAGGTAGGTAGATAGGCTAGGTAGGTAGGGTAGGTAGGTAGGTATGTAAGGTTGTTAGGTAGGGTAGATAGACAGGTAGGTTAAGTTGAGATACTTACTGCTATTTGTGCGAAGCCGGGCTGGGTAAAGCTAGTAGGTAATAAATGTGTCCATACATGAATAGGAAATATTAATTAAATCAAAATCAAAAGTCATTTATTCAAATTAGGCTGAGAATCAGAACTTTTCGAACGTAAACATTACATAAGACAGTCTCCCAAACGCTTTATCTGGCAAGAAGAAGTGGCGCAACAAAATCCCCAGCAGCACAGCTGTCTGTTCAAAGAAAAATGTATACAATAGTATGCAAAAATAATTTAGCAGTCACCGTAAGTACACCTTCAGGTCACACCATCAAGTTCGGAGGTAAGGTCTCATCATAACTATCAAAACGAGCCCAAACTCGGCATCCCTAGTTCTACTGGTCGACGAGTTCCAGTAGCAGTAACTGAAGTACACCTCCAGGTTGCTCCATCAAGACCGAAGGTAAGGTCTCATCATTACTATCAAAATGAGCCCAAACTCCGCACCCCTAGTTCTACTGGTCCACGAGTTCCAGTCACAGCAGACACCGAAGTACACCTTCAGGTCACTCCATCAAGTCCGTTGGTAAGGTCTCATCATAACTATCAAAACGAGCCCAAACTCGGCACCCCTAGTTCTACTGGTCGACGACTTCCAGTAGGAGTCACCGAAGTACACCTTCAGGTCACACCATCAAGTCCGGAGGTAAGGTCTCATCATAACTATCAAAACGAGCCCAAACTCGGCACCCCTAGTTCTACTGGTCCACGAGTTCCAGTAGCAGTCACTGAAGTACACCTTCAGGTCACTCCATCAAGTCCGAAGGTAATGTCTCATCATAACTATCGAAACGAGCCCAAACTCGGCACACCTAGTTCTATTCATCGAGGAGTTCCAGTAGCAGTCACCGAAGTACACCTTCAGGTCACACCATCAAGTCCGGAGGTAAGGTCTCATCACAACTATCAAAATGAGCCCAAACTCGGCACACCTAGTCCTACTCGTCGACCAGTTCCAGTACCAGTCACCGAAGTACACCTTCAGGTCACTCCATCAAGTCCGTTGGTAAGGTCTTATCATATCAAAACGAGCCCAAACTCGGTACACCTAGTTCTACTGGTCGACGAGTTCCAGTAGCAGTCACCGAAGTACACCTTCAGGTCACACCATCAAGTCCAGAGGTAAAGTCTCATCTAAGCTATCAAAATGAGCCCAAACTCGACACACCTAGTCCTACTCGTCGACCAGTTCCAGTACCAGTCACCGAAGTACACCTTCAGGTCACTTCATCAAGTCCGGAGGTAAGGTCTCATCATAACTAATAAAACTTGCCTAAAGTCCACAGCCCACATCTCTCTACTAGTAGAGAGCTTCCAGTGCCTAGGAGTCACTGAAGTATTTGTATCTAAGAATTATTTAGTAAAATTATAAATAGCAATTCGAAATATTTTTTGTAAGTACCTACGAATTATAACGAAATAAGAAAAAAAATACTTAAAGGATCCAAATTAGTTCACTTGACTACTACGAGTATTCCCGTAGCTACCCGTGCGTACACTTGTGTGTGTGACCCGTGTCAATGTAGTAGTTTACCTTTATATTTTACAAAAAATGCGTCCTTAAAGACGAATAAAATCGTGTTATGGTGGCTCAGAGCGCCGAGCGTTAGCGTCTACCCGTGACAGTGGCCACTGGTCAGCGATGCACTGCCGCCCGTCGCCCGCAAGAGCCCCCGCTTCAACGCGCACCAAGTTTATTTGAAAAAACAACCCACCTTGATTAATCAAACACAAAACAAATAGAATACATGTACTAAAATTTGAGTAGTTAAATTGTCTTTTAGATGGTGAAAGTTTCATGAAAATACGCTCGTTATTTTTTGTGTAATACTCGTGTTTTTGTCCGCGTTAGACATTACTTTACAAATTAATTGCACTATATTATAAACATATTATTTCAAATATTTATATATCAAATTACGAAGGAGGATTTACAAATTAATTTCGGAAGATGGTGGCAAAAAAACGAAAATACGGAACCAAAGATAGCGACTTTCGAAATTAAGGTTATTTTTCACTTTTTAGTGTATATTTGGAAGTCAGTTTTTTTTTGTTGTAAAAAAGTATTTTTTTCAGTCTACCTCGTATCGTTGAGTGGCTATTGGGGAAATAGTTAATGTTTGGTTAGCAAATTGATTTATTCTTAGTATTATGTGATTATGTCATTTAGATATTGACTATTCCTAAATAACGTTCGACGACACTACTTTCCGCCTTGCTGCTTCCCTAAGACTAGGAGCTCTAGGAGAAAATTATCTAATTTCAGAAGGAGTAAGCATTCAAATTATTTGTTTAAAAATGCCAATCTCAAATAACTTTATGTACCTACTTTCTTAATAAGTAGTTTTCTCTTATAAACAGTAATGGTAACGCAAAATATGGTAGCGTCTCGACTACAGCAATATGTCAATAATCCGTAACCATTTGGTTTTGGACCTCGATCCTGTATAGAAGATTAGCGAAGTAAAATATATGCATTGTTCTAATTCGGGTAAATGTTCTATTCGTTTTCTTATATGTGACATATTACAAATAATCTTTTGGGTTCCAGCTGATTCGTGAATTTAACATGAAATGGATAGGTGGAGAACTTGGGGAGTTCAAACTCTTCTATAATAAATAGTAAATGACAAAGACACTGGTCGGTCAGGTTTATTAACCTGACCGACCAGTGTCTTTGTCCTTTACTTCAAGAAATTACTAAGACATAATTATGAGGATGTTAAAACATTTCTGTTATGTTTGTGTGTTGTTATTTCTATGTTATGTATAGTCCGTGTAATTTTTCACATGTAAAATGACTGTTTTAGGAATAATTGAAGAATAAATAAAAATCTTTTAAAATCACAATTCATATTTTTATGAAATTATTAAATCTACAAAAATAGCATTACAAGTAACTGGTTCCTTTTGGCACATTAGAACGGATATAAATTTTTACACGTTTGGGAGCATTCTGCTTTTTAAAAGCCATGTTTGGAGCAATACGTTTTTCAACAACATCATGTGCGTAGGACGTGGGATATAGGAACTGCTTTTTATTTCCCCATGTAGAAGACTTTATTGCATTCAGGTCAAGTTTTGGAAACGGCGTTACAGGCAATCTAAAGAGACGCTTCTTAAGCAAGAAACGTTCTAGAGAAGCTGGTTTTGGGATCATAAGTTTTTTTGTCTTTGGTGTACGATTAGAGTGATGAGATAGAAAAGGTACATAACTAAATACTCCCAGATTATTTGAAGGCTTTGAAATTATTGTAGGGGGTAATGTTTCCTTGACTGTTGTAACACTTTCTGGATTTGGTTGAGAAGCTTCTTGCAACACATAGGAGTTAGTAATTTCGGATTCCTGGAGAGTCGGTCCAGAAGAGATTTCTGCAATTGGAGGAAACACTTCTATTGATTCTTCTAATAGTATTGGTATTTCTATTTTAACTTCTTCTGTAGCAACTGGAAAGATGTTGTTTTCTAATGCGAAGGATTCTGCAGTTTCTGATACTACCAAGGGCTCTGGCAATGGTCTTGCAGTGATTTCTGGAATTGAAGGAAATACACCTGTGGATTCCTCAACTTTTATGGATTCTTCTATTTTTACTTCTTCAACATCGAGAGGGATGCCATTATACGATAGTGGTGGTAAAACTGGAGCTTCTGGGAAGATTACAGGTTCTGAAGTGATAGGTTTGGACTCAACGTCAAAGATGATTGGCTGTGGACTAATAGGTCTTACAGATATTTCTGAAATAGGAGGCGACACATCAATGGAGTCCTCCAATATTATAGATTCTTCTAATTTGACTTCTTCAACACCAGGGTTATCAGTCAATGGAGGTAATACCGGAGCTTCTGGTATTACTAAAAGTTCTTGAATGGCTGGTTTAGGCTCAACGTTAACTATGACCGTTTCTGGTCTAGCAGATATTTCTGGAATTGAAGGGAACACACCTGTTGACCCTTCCAATATGACTGATTCTTCTTTTTTTACATCTTCTTCAACAATGTAGGGGAAGTCGCTAAGTGTTGGTGGAGGTAACACTGGAGCTTCTGGAATGTCTACAAGTTCCGAAGTGATAGGATTGGGTTTAACGTAATTAATGATCGGTTCTTCAATTGGTCTCACAGTGATTTCAGGAAACACACCCGTTGGCTCCTCCAATTTTATCGATTCTTCTTCAATAATGGAACAGATATCGTGAAGTGAAAGTGAAGGTAATACTGGAGCTTCTGGAATTACTACAAGTTCCTGAATGGCGGGTTTGGACTCAACGTTAACAAAGATCGGTTCTTCGATTTTCACTTCTTCTTTAATAACGTGGAAATCGTTTGCAGAAAGCGAAGGTAGCACGGCCGCTTCAGGAATGACTACAAGTCCTGATGTGATGGGTTTGGGTTCAACGTAATTAATGATCGGCTCCGTGATTGGTCTCACAGCTGGTTTTGGAATTGTAGTAAACACACTCGTTGGCTCCTCCAATATTATCGATTCTTCTTTTTTCACCTCTTTTTCAACAAAGGAATGGATACCGTTAAATGATAGGGGTGGTAGTACCGGCGCTTCCGGATTGACTACAAGTTCTGAAGTGATGGGTTTCGGCTCAACGTAATTAGTGATCGGCTCTTCGATTGGGCTCACATCTATTTCTAGAATTGTAGGAAACTCACCCGTTGGCTTCTCCAATATTATCGATTCTTCTTTTTTTACTTCTTCTTCCACAATAAAAGGGATATCGTATAATGGAAGTGGAGGTAATACTGGTGCTTCTGGAATGATTACAAGTTCTGAAATAGTGGGTTTCGGTTTAACTGCAATTATGGTTGGTTCTGGTGATATTCCTGCTGACTCCTCCAGTATAATTGATTCTTCTTTGTTCACCTCTTTTTCAACAAAGGGAGGGATACCGTTAAATGATAGTGGCAGTAATACCGGTGCTTCCGGAATGACTACAAGTTCTGAAGTGATAGGTTTCGGCTCAACGTAATTAGTGATTGGCTCTTCGATTGGGCTCCCATCTATTTCTAGAATTGTAGGAAACTCACCCGTTGGCGCTTCCGATTCTTCTTTTTTTACAACTTCTTCAATAATGGAAGAGATGTGGTGTAGTGAAAGTAAGGGCAATATTGGAGCTTCTGGAATTGCTGCAAGTTCCTGAACGGCGGGTTTGGGCTCAACATCAACAATGATTGGCTCTTCAACTTTAGTTTCTTCTTCAACAACGTGAATATTATTTAATGAAAGTGGAGGTAATACTGGAGCTTCTGGAATGACCACAAGTTCTGATGTGTTGGGTCTGGGCTCACCATAATGAAATATTGGTTCCGTGATTGGTCTTACAACTAGTTCTGGAATTGTAGGAAACACACCCATTTGATTCTCCAGTATAACTGACGCTTCTTTTTTCACTTCTTCTTCAAAAATGGGAGGGATGCTGTTAATTGATAGTGGTGGTAGAACCGGCGCTTCAGGAATGACTACAAGTTCCTGAACGGCGGGTTTCGGCTCAACGTAATTAATGATCAGCTCTGGGATTGGTCTCACAGGTAGTTCTGGAATTGTAGGAAACACACTAGTTGGCTCCTCCAATGTTATTGATTCTTCTTTTTTCACTTCTTCTTTAATAATGGAAGAGATGTCGTAAAGTGCAAGTGAGGGCAATATTGGAGCTTCTGGAATCGATATGAGTTCCTGAACGGCGGGTTTGGGCTCAACGTTAACATAGATAGGCTCTTCGTATTTCACTTCTTCTTCAACAAATTGGATATCGTTTGCAGAAAGCGGAGGTAGCACCGGCGCTTCAGGAATGACTACAATTCCTGATGTAATGGGTTTGGACACAACGTAATTAATGATCGGCTCCGTGATGGGTCCCACAGCGACATCTGAAATTATAGGAACCACATCCGTCTGCTCTTCCAATATTATTGATTCTTCTTTTTTCTCTTCTTTTTCCACAATAGAATGGGTATTATGAAGTGAATATGGAGGTAATACCGGAGCTTCTGGAATTACTCCAACGCCTGAAGAAATGGGTTTTGGCTCAACGTAAACAACGACCGGCTCTTCGATTTTTACTTTTTCTACAATCGTTGGCTCATCCAATACTATCGATTCTTCTTTTTTCACTTCTTCTTCGATAATGGAAGAGATATCGTGAAGTGATAGTGGTGGTAGCACCGGTGCTTCAGGATTGACTAAAAGTTCTGGAGTAACAGCTTTGTGCTCCTCAGTAATTATAATCGGCTTTACGATTTCTACATTGTTTTCTTTCTCAAGAACAATTTCTGACAGTGTTTCTTTTGAAATATCTGACACAGGATACATAAATGGCTTTAGAATTTCTATTAGTTTGTCTTTCTCGACAACAATCTTCGACGTATCTTTCGCGCAAGAATGATGGTGTTGCCCTATCAGTGATGTCAATGCTTCAATGTGAGATGGAATATAGCTCGGTGATAAGTTGAGTTGTGGCTTGAAGTAAAAGTTCGCTCCTTGGTGTAAAACGCCAAGTTCACGGTCTTGTAAGTCTGGTGAGACTTGACCAGAATGCGCGTTAAAATTTTCATTGACGGTGATTTTGATAGGCTCATAGTTGATTGCTGCTGAGATTGCAGAATTAAATTGAAGAGCGCCAATTAAGGCAATAAGGACTATGGATATAATCTGAAAAAAAAAACATTAATGTGATTACATCTTCTAAGGCTCTTAACTCGTTAAATTACAATAAATCCTTGCAGTACAAAATGTATTCGTGGTCACAGTACTATAAAAACTGAGCTAATCCGGATTTTCAAAATTTAAACTAATATAAATTAATGAAACAAAAAACCGCCCAAGTGCGTGTCATAAGCACATAGCCGGTTTAAAAAAAATATTACGGTTAATTAAATACGGGTATTTGGGATGAATTTATCCCAAGAAAAAACTTAACATTGTAGTTGAAAAACATGTTTCCCCATATATTCCAACTGAAAATGTAAGTTTGCACGCACAATATTGAGTGATTTACCATGTTGGTTTAAGACCATAGACTTCTTATTGGTTCGCCTGTAATCTATAAGTACAGAACTATTAAAATTTTTAAATTTTAGGCTCAGCAATTCAAAACCCACACGCGGTGGTTGGAAATAGCCGCGTAAATGTTAAGAAAGGCGTGGGTTTATGTTGGTGTACCATTTTATTTTATTTTTTTGGATTAAGTAACGGTTTTTTATTGCGTTTTTTATGTAGGAAACGCAATAAAAAACGCAATAAAAACCGTTACTTAATCCAAAAAAATACAATAAAATGGTACACCAACATAAACCCACGCCTTTCTTAACATTTACGCGGCTGTTTCCAACCACCGCGTGTGGGTTTTGAATTGCTGAGCCTAAAATTTAAAAATTTTAATAGTTCTATACTTATGTAGTCATGTAGTCATATAAAGATTTTTATTTTATTTTATTTATTATTTATAAGGGTTTCGTTTTTGCCTTTTGAGGTACTGAATCCTAAAATCAAATAAAACAAATAATACGGTTCCTCAACCAAAAAGTTTAACGAAGTTGACATCTGAATTTAAAATATGCATAATTTTAAAAGGTGCATAAAAAATTTCAAAATGTTGTAGGTCTCTGATCACAAAAATAATAATAAAAATATATAAATAAAACTTACCATGTTTATCTGACGAAGAATAAAATGAACTGACTTTACAAATACCATGCATGCATTATATACTTAACGAAAATTAAAAGGACTAATTATTGGAAAGTGTATTTACAAGTAAAATTTGTGATCACATTAGAATTATTAAGCTAATGATCTAATAAATTCCAATGAATCTATTTAAAGCACAATTGTACAAGTTTTGCAAATGATCCAGTTTAAGGCCGTTAGGTACCTATCCCTCATTAGGGAATGTTCTATTGCAAAACCGTTTAATATTTAAACGCTTCGTAATTCAAAAATATCATCAATCACTACATTAGCATTCCTACGAAACAATACTCGTATCAGTTAATACTTCTATATCATCATGAATAAGGTAAATAAAACTACTGAGTTCAAAAAAAAGCGTTCTTCTGGTACTCATGATTATAATATCTTCTTTTTCTATTTCACAGTTGGTAGCATTCTTCGGCATGGTCGCCGTTTCGACCATCTTGGCTTCACCACTGAAAGAACATCCTTTTCGGACATTACCAGCTGTGGAGCATGAAGAGATTCACGATGGGTTCGGTCAGTTCGCTCTGCGGTACGTGACGCCTGAAGGCACCGTGGTGTCGGAGCGCGGCCGGCTCGTGCCCACCCCGGACGGCACCGGCTACGTCATGATCGTTGAAGGAGAGGTCTCGTACATCGACGACGATGGCCAGACATACGTCACCAAGTACACCGCCGGCCTCGATGGATACCATGCTGAGGGCAATCATTTACCAGTTGCACCTGAAGTTCCAGAACCCGCAGCTACCAAATGATTTTGACAGTGATAAATAAATGTTATATGAATATATAGTGTTTGTTATACTCGTACCTACTCATCCTTATTTCTTATCTCATCTTATGAACGTTTTGATGTTTATGATTCTTCCGTACAAGTCGTTGACAAAGGGAAGGAGCTACTTGACCTCGTTATTTTGTCATGGCACTCTATCTTACTCCTATAGGGTCGTCCTAAGTTACATTTTTACATCACAGTCACCATAGCGGTAGGCGTGTACAGCATCAATAAAGTATGTCCTTTGCATCTTTTTACTCGAATACGGCGAAGCATAAAGGAGGGTTATGATTTTGAGCGGTATGTATGTATGTATGTATGTATGTGGGTATGTACATACATACCCACATACATAAAAAAAAATTAAATTATGATTAAATTATGAGTTTAGAAGTTATGAGGGAACACACACATAGGGAACATATACATATGTTCATCTGTTCCCTCATAACTTCTAAACTCCTTATCATAATTTGACAAATGAAGTATTGTTGGAAGCATCTTGATCGTGGGCTAGTTATAAGCTATGTGACGTCACATTGAATATGAATATGGCGCCCTTTAGAGGACGTAAACTCATGAAAAAGATAAAAACATACGTTTTAGTTGTTTATGTAATAGACGATGTATATTGAATATTTTGTATATAACAATTTCAGATGAAAATATTTTCTAATTCCATACGTATAAAGAGCGTGATTTTTCAGTAGTCGGGTATTAGTTTTTGAACTTACTTTTTGTATTACCATAATCAGGAAACTATTGAAGCTAAAAGGTTGGTTGGAGGTATTTTGTTGGAGAGGACTGTCTTTTATGGGGTGTGGGCAACCAGGCAGTATCAATAGCTTGATTATTTAGAAAGACACGTACTGAGAACAGTAGACGACCATGCGAGCGCAGTGACGAAGGAAGCACGATTTTTAAGTTGAATATCAGTTATAGAATAGAATAGAATAGAAAACTCTTGATTATGTACACCATAAAAATTGCAGATATAAGATTCAGCAACCGTTCTCCTAAGACCGATTCGCCATTGGACTGTTCGTCGACAAGATGATTCATTTATTTCCGTTTCCCAAGCAGGGACTTTCACCTATGGACATTTCGCCGACAGAACCTTTCATATGCGTCAGTTTCGACGACAGCCCTTTGTAGCAAATATAGTAGGTCACCGACAATAGAGGGGATCGGCGGTCGCTGCCGCGACACGCTCGCTTCGCTCGCTCGCCTTCGCGCGTTAATGGTCACTGTTCTAACCTAACCTAACCCAAATGATTCAATAAGGGCTGTCGTCGAATGCGACGTATATGAAAGGTTTTGTCGGCGAACTGTCCGTAGGTGAAAGACCCTGCTGGGGAAACGGAAATAAATGAATCATCCTGTCGACGAACAGTCCAATGGCGAATCGGTCTTAGGAGAACGGTTTCTCTCCCCAGATATAAATGTAGAAATGACACCGCGTTAATTTGAGTTATGTTTTTAGGGTTCCGTATTAAACTAGGAACCCTTATAGTTTCGCCATGTCCGTCTGTCTGTCTGTCCCCGCTGAGTAGAGACGCTTAGTACTAGAAAGCTGTAATTTGGCAAAGGTGATATTAAACACGCCGACAAAGTGGTAAAATAAAATCTTCAAAATATATTTTTTTTAGGGTACCGTCCTTGCCTTTTTTTCTCGTCTATCCCATAGTGTGGGGCATGTTAGGATAGGCCGTTAATATTGCGGGTCTGTGAACACCACTCTTCGATTTGAGGATCCGTTTGCGTAATATTAAGCATTAAAGCCATTTAGCTGGCCATTTGGCTGGCTGGGGGGCACCCTCCCTGCCAGCTAAATGGTTGTTTATGGAGATGTGAAAATTTTTATGGCATTAGTACAGTAACAGTCAGAAGTCGACTAGCAATCTCACAAAACTATGGAATAGCAATATTAGTTGTACTTATGACCTTATTCTACTCGTATAAGAACGTTTGACAACACTACACATTGGCATCTTGTTGCCCGCTTATGATTATTATTAGAAATTTCAATAAGTTCTGTAAGCGTTAGGGTGGCCAAAGTGGTTAGAACTGTTCCTCGCATGGCAAACGTACGAGTCTCACATCAAACATGAAAAATATTTTTTAAGTATTACATGTGAAATAAGAATGCCGAGTTGCTAACAAATATCTTTATTCCACAACTAAACGAAGATTCTTTCGTTTTACAATTATTTTCAATCTTAGCGTTGTTATTAAAATATGAGGGTAGATTTGAAACAAAGTCATAAGTGCTAATTTGATCGCCCTAACTAAAAAGGACGGAGGGGTGAGACCCATTGCTGTGCGGTCAACTTTAAGACGTTTTGCATCCAAAATTGCGGTGAGACATATCAAATCTAAATTACAGTCTGTTTTCGAACCTATACAATTAGGATTTGGCACGAAAGGTGGGTGTGAGGCAGCCGTCCATGCCTTAAGAACCTACCTTTCGTATGATGATTGCGAAATTGTAGTCAAAATTGACGTCAAAAATGCTTTCAATTCAGTAAACAGGGATGCCATGCTGACAGAAGTTAAGAACAAAATTCCGGAACTCTATCAATACCTGCTTACCTGCTACGCAGAACCTTCAAAATTAATTTACCGTTCCTATGAACTTTCTTCGGAGGTCGGCTGTCAGCAGGGCGATCCCCTCGGGCCAGCAATTTTTAGCTTGGCTATAAATCCGATTATTCAAAATTTAAAATCGAAATTTAACGTTTGGTATTTGGATGACGGAACCCTGGGAGGCGATGTGGACACTGTGTTATCTGACTTATCAAATATTAAAACAAATTTCGAAAATATTGGTTTAGAATTAAATTTTAGCAAATGTGAACTCTTTATTCAAAAAACTTCTTACGGTTTGGATAATTTAAAATCCAAATTAAATTTTCTGGCAACCAATATCAAAATAGTAGACAGAAAGTCACTTTGCCTCCTGGGTTCTCCCATCTTTGAAGAATCTTTTCCTGATTATATTACTAACACTATTTCTAAATTCCAAAGTCACGCAAATTGTTTACTCGAAATCAGTCCTCATTATGCTCTTATAATTCTAAAGTTTTGCCTTTTTGTCCCTAAATTTAATTATGTGCTTCGTTGTAGCCCCTTTTGGAAACATCCAAATTTGCTTTCACCAATAGACGATTTAGTCAAAACTAGTTTAGAAACGATTTTAAATTGAATATTTACTCAATGAACTCATGAAGCTCAATGAACCATCTTGGTTACAAGCATCCCTCCCTATTCGGTTTGGCGGTTTAGGAATCCGCAAAATTTCGAGTGTTGCTTCCCCAGCCTTTTTGTCGTCCACCCATGGCACGTCACGTCTCATAGGTAATGTCCTAAGGGCTTTGCCCACAAACTGTGAGACTGCGGGCTTGGAGGATGCCAAGAATGCTTTTCAAATTGCTTGCCCGGGTAAAGAATTTCCAGACAACCTAAAATCTCAGAGGAGCTGGGACGATATTTATTGCGATTTAACATACAAATCGATTCTGAGCCGCAGTTCAGGTCCGGATCGCGCAAGACTTTTGGCGGTCGGAACCAGAGAGGCCGGTCATTGGCTACATGCCCATCCTTCTCCATATACCGGTACCTTCCTGGATCCGACCTCGCTCCGTCTGGCGACTGGTCTGCGGCTTGGGGTCACGGTATGCACTCCACACACATGCCCTTGTGGCACGGACGTGGACCGACTGGGTCACCACGGACTTTGTTGTCAAAAGAGTGCAGGCCGCTTTTCAAGACATGCGACACTTAATGACAAAATCCGCCGGTCTCTTGCCAGCATCAATGTGCCTGCTCTTCTTGAGCCGACTGGCATTGTCAGAGATGATGGCAAAAGACCTGATAGTGTGTCTTTGGTCCCGTGGAGTTTGGGACGGATGCTTGTGTGGGACGCTACCTGTGTAGACACACTGGCACCGTCCCACCTCCAACGGACTACTTCTAAAGCGGGTGCAGCGGCAGAAAATGCCGAAAATCTGAAAGTTATTAAATATGGAGGCCTTGGCAGAGAGTACAACTTTGTGCCCTTTGGCGTCGAGACCCTCGGTCCGTGGGGTCCCAGTGCGCATAAGTTATTTGCGGAAATCGCGAAACGTCTAGTTGATGTAACTGGTGACCGAAAAGCTGGCGGTTTTCTCGCGCAACGCATCAGCGAGGAAATGCCGCCAGCATCCTCGGTACAATGCCCCGAGGGCCTTTTTTAAGCTTAACTTAGTTTTAATTTAATTTAGTTAATGTTAATAATCATCTTGTAATTTGGTTATGTAAATAAATAAGTGATAGGTTCACTTTGTTTCAAATCTACCCTCATATTTTAACTACTTTACTAGTTCACATAAATTATTCCACTATTCGCTGTTGTTGGTTGGTGAACATAGTTACGAGCGTTTGTGTTATCTTGTTGTTGCTATTTTAGTATTCTTCTGAATTCAATATGTAGGCTAATATTAGTAGGTATTGAAGCCAAGGCAAATATTGTGGCCCTATAATCGAATGGCCTTAATATCTCAAATATCGAATGAAACCGGCTTATGCGTAAGTTTTTTCTTTTATTTTATGATACCTACAAAATATAATGGTAGATTAAGGCGCTGACAAGACCCAATTGACAAAAATAGGCTTCTCTTAAGAAAAAAAAAATTGCCAATTTTGTATAGTTTGTGGTAGCGGAAAAAATATATGATAATTTTGATCATATTTCCCAGAACTTGGTTGTTACGAAAACACGTTTTGAAAAAAAATCTCGATACAAACTAACGTTAAACTAACCTCTTACCTTGAGTTCTAATCCAAAATATCTGTATTAAATATCAACATACGTTACGTATTTAATTAATAACAAGAATGTCTTATTTGAATGCAGAACTTGGTTGTTTTTTATTTTCGATTACTCAACTCAATTTTGAGTAAATAGATAATTTCTTCATATTTTTCAATAAATTACAAGCATTGTGTCATCACGCTTCTCTTTCTTTTCTATGCAATCTGACAGGGACCGCAATTTAGGTGTTGTCATCGTCTTAATCGCTTGTTGCAAGTGTGTAATATAGTTTTTTTTTTTTTAGAGAGAGACTGTTAGGCGTTGGGTGAAGAGATTTGAGAAAGAAGGTAGCCTGAAGAGTCGTGAGAGGAGCGGAAGACCACCTCTTATTAGCCAGCTTCAGCGACGTTATATGGTATCTGAATATGAGACGAATGGTTTCATCCCAACAAGGCGTTTTGTCGATGAGTTCGGCACATCAGTACGCACCGTTCGCCGCATACTCCATGCCGAAGGTCTTCATCACCGAACGCCAGATAAAAAACCGTTTTTAACGCTACGGCATAAAGAAGTGAGGTTAAGTTTTGCCCGGGAATATTTGGACTTTGATTGGGAGACGACAATATTCACCGACGAAGAATCTTTTAAATCGTCCCAAAAAGGAAGGTTGCATTTGTGGCGTAAAAATAACACGCGTTGGTCTGAAGGCAATGTCAGACCAAATACGGAGTCAGGCAGAATCAGTGTGAATATGTGGGGGTGTATAAGTGCTCAAGGGCCCGGTGAATTAAGTTTTATATCGACGCGAGCCAACAGTGTCAACTATGTGGAAGTGTTGAACGATGTAATGTTGCCTACGGTGCGTAATAGTTTTGTGCAAGACAATTGTCCTAAACAGGTAGGGTAATTTTGTGTCAGGGGACACAGTGGCCGTAACTTTAACACATTAGTATTTATATTATTGTAATATTGAGGTTAAGTTTCAATCCTCTTTTCATTGAGAAAATGAATAATTAAGCTATAACCTCTTATATGATATCAGAATTTTCATATCTTTATGTAACCTAAAATGTGTTTTTTAACATTCAATACTATAATAATAACATAGGTGTAAAAGATTTATTATAGATAAATAATATTACAATGTTACCATATCAAAATTTGTTTCATTTATTATCATATTATAATAATAAATTACCATTATAATATATTTATTGTAATATCTATTTGTTCAAAGTAATTTACAAAAATAAATTACTAAAATATACAAATAATAATAATTATATAAAACACCAAAAACAAACTGGCCCGACCCGGATTCGAACTCATCTATCCCGATCAAATCGGCGAGTGCAGCCTCGTTACCGATCTAACTAATGTTAACTTATGTCGAAATTTTGCATTACTATGAAAAAAATAATCAGATTGCGATAAAAAAACGATAAAAAAGTTACTGATATTGTCATCCTTGTTTAGCATTGACCACATCTATAATTACTCGTAGCGATGCTACACGACATGTTAATTTGTTAGCGTTGGAACATCACTCACAAGGATAAATATGCGTATGTGTGTATACAAGGGCGTCGCTAAGGGGGGGCAGTGAGGGGCAGCTGCCCCCCCCTAGAGATAAAAAGTACCCAAATGCAAAGCAACCAAAGCACCCGCTCACATGAATTCGTCCAATTTTATGACTTACGGAACATAACAAATTAAATCGAAATTTGGCAGCAATTGTATATAAATCTAACCGTTGTTGATGTCCTAAAAGGGGCTAACACCTTTCGGGAAACAGGAAAAACGTTGAAAATTTTGATGACTCTACCGTGCACAACGTGTACAATTCATAGTTTTCCCATCCTCTATATATCAATTTGCCCTCCCCTGGTTCATCGGCTGGCGACGCCGTTGTGTGTATAGGCGCCGCAGCCCGTATAGCGCAGGCGATAATGGTCATTGCGGTGTAAGTGGACTTCTGGACGTTGACTGTACATAATTAATGAAATTAAAAGGGATACTATCACAGAAATGGGTTTTACAAGTTAACGAGTAATAGTCGATCAACTTAAATTTACAGTTGGAGAATTGATCGTGGCATATATCGATGAGAGAACATGTTTGTCAACTGCAATGTTAAGTTGGTTTTTGGGATAAATTCATCTCAACTTCGCAACTGCGGGACCACGGACCTTCATTATGGGTGGTCCGACACGCACTTGGCCGGTTTATAAGTTCCATTTGGGCTGTCGCCATTAGCCGGGCATGCCAATAAATTCCTTTTGTTCAGTCTACCTCGTATCGTTGAGTGAATATTGGCGAAATAGTCAATGTTTGGTTAACAAATTGCATCAATTTGCAGATGTTGGCAGAGTATACAAGAGACAAAAAACAGTTGCCGCCTGGCCAAATTAACCAAATATGATAGACACGAGACCGAAAGGATCAATAGTTTTTGATGGGATGATTTTGTTCTTTCATCTAAATTGAGTTTGTGAACCTACCTACGCTGACAATGTTAATACAAATTATTATCAGTAAGTGGAAAAAAAATTCCATATAACGATTCCAGTATTTAAAAGCGATGATAATAATGTATATGATTGCACTAACTACAATATTATTTTGATCTCTCTAAGATGTTTTTAATGTATTTTCAATTGTATCGGTCATTAATTCGAATGAACAGCTGGGTATAAAAGACGTGCATCAGTCCTACAGAATTATATTGTGGGATCATCGAGAAGCGGTAAGTAATATGAGAAGATATCTTAAAGATTGTAATAGTTGGAAACTATCAGAATACAATTGTTTATATTTGGACTTGGTTATGACGTCGTTGATAGAGATTTTGTGGCTTTTCTTGATAAATATCTATGTTTTTACTTGTTTACAGATGTATTCATTTGGAGTTCTTTGTCTATTGTCAGCGGCCGTTGCTTTGCCGACGGCGGAACAGCTCCGTACCAACGTACCGGCACTCTCGCCTCCCCCGGAAATTAAATCAGAGGAGAAAGCTGTCAGCAATGAACAAGTCGTAGTTGATCCAATTCCAACCCCACAGGAGGAACCTGAATTTCAAAATGCTAATAATCCATTGGATTCTGCGGAAAAACATCCAGCAGAACAGGAGGAAGATAACGATAAACTTGTTGATGTCACTAAAGTAATTCAGAAAGAATCGAAGGAGGCAATGGAATCCAAAGATTCTAAAGAAGAACCTATGGAAGAAAAGAAAGAATCAAAATCTGAAGAATCAAAGGAACGGGACGAAGAAGACGTACCTATTATAGTACAAGTAATCCAGAAACCACCTCAGAAAGGCTTTATTTCGGATTGGTTGCCCGTCTCCAATTTTCATCTCCCATGGCCATTATCATACTTTGCTTCGAAGTTCCGGAACGGTGACCAACGAGACCAGCCTATCTACATTGTCAGGGAATCTGACTTCGCTTTTGATGATCGGCATTAAGACCGTTACGACATTATTCATGTTTTTCGTCGTGGATTTTATTATTCAGAAGATTTATGAATTACTAGTATATAATACAAAACAACAATTTAACAGCAAAAAAATGCTGCCAGGAAATTAATGTTTTATCAGTAAATCTGCGTATCAAACGTTACAATTTAAATTGTATCTATTTGAATAAAATGTATTATTTGAATATAATTTTGTTTTTCTAGTATTTCTCTCCGAGAAATATTCATGAAATAAACGAATTCGATAATGTATGTAGCTTCAGCAGCTACCTCGTATGTATGGTAATTTTGAAAAATTAAACAGTAGTAAGCAAACATAATTAGATCCTATTTTGTGGTCAAGGTGTAGGATATCTCGCCGTCCGATAAGGGCTAGGCTCGGGTCGACGCCGCGTTGTGTTCCACGCGCGCCTCAAAGAGATGTCAGCACAAGTGTGGGGGTCCACTAGGGCCGATGCCTGCCGGGGTCGTGGGAAAGTCCGAAAGGGATACCGAGGCCTCTGGCAAAACACACAGGCAACGGAAGGAACACGGGTGGGTTTTAGTCAGTAAGAGTCTGAACCACCCTCCTGCTCCGGCCAGAGACGGAGAAGTTTTTTGATAATTCACGGCCCAAAAAAAAAAAGGGTGTAGGATTTGCGACAAGAATTCAAAAATGCAACTATTATATTAAATATTATAAGATCATAAGGATGGATGAAACAAATATGAAGATCTCTGATGTATTTTGTGATAGATATATTTATTCACTTTTATTTTCCGTAGCCATCATACCAGGGTGACAATGTAGGAACTGATGGGATCGGGTTTTCTTTTAGCTGCAATACCTTCGGCTCAGTTGATGTATGCATATCATTAATATCATCCCAGTTGAATTTGTAGCTACCTCTAAACACGGGTCGAGGGGCAAGCTCGATAGAACCTTGTTTAATATCATCTAATATTGGTCTGACTTTGGCCAACGCATCTTGTCCATTCCGGCTTTTAAATGATGGGTTCTGTGTTGTTGGCGATAGATGAATGTGTTTCTTAGTGAAGGCATGTTTTGCGGGTGCCTCTTCTTCAACAGGAGCTTCCGACGTTGTGGGTGAGAGATGTAGCCTATGGTTAGGATGTCTATGAGGGGTAGGTACATGGACCGGGACGTGCGGTCGATCTAAATGAAAACCTGCAACGTCATTATTCGGGACCTCTTTCAACTTTTCCCATTGGGTAATAGGCGGAGATAGAACTGTCGCTGGTAAAGCAGTCGGGAAATGCGGATGAATCGGTTTCCGTAAGTTTGATGCTAATGGCATTGGTGCCAAAGTTGATGTTACTTCTTTCTTTTTGTACATATGATCATGCGTTTCCAGTATGATAATCGGTGTTTCCAGTACGATAATCGGTGTTTTATGGTTTGTAATCCCCTTGAAGTTCTCATTAACATCGTCAATGTTTTGCTGCGGGTCTGTTGTAGTTGTCGTCGTGGATGGTTGGTAATGCAAATACTTTCCAATTTCTTCTATTTGTTCAATTTCTGGAGCTTCATCATTTTTGTTTTGTTCATAAATATAATTCATTTTGTAGTGAGGATTTGGCAAATTTATGATACCGAAGTGATCCATAGGAGTTCCAACTTCTATATTTTCATTTAATACCTGCTGATGTGCATGGCGAGCCAAGTCCTTGGCGAAGCTTTGTGCTATAAAGAAAAGCCATATTGTTGTCGCGAGCATGTTTCTGAAAAAGATAATATAAATTAAGAATATTGTACACACAATCACAACAAAATATTTCGAAATAGTAATTAGTAACGAGCTCTACCTTTGGTAACACTGATGAACTGCACTGGCCTAATGAATACATTCACTCAGTTATATAGGGCAAAACTATAATTACACAAACAGGATTGAGTTAATATATTGTAACACATTTACCTAGGTCATTTGTTAAACTACTTTTGAAACGTGTCCTAAGAAATCTTGCCGTACTAGTTTCTACAGGTACTTTCAAAATGACTCAATTTGGAAATGAAACCACAAGTTGTTAACAAATTATTTATGTAGGTACGAACTTACATTAAAACAATAAAATTAGTATAAATACATGCAGTGCAATCTTTACATAATAATTAAAAGGAGTACAGTGATTAGGTAGTAGAATTTAAGAATTTTGATTAGACACAAATTATTTTATTTTAAATTATTACCCACAGCATTTTAAGTAGTCATTGCAACAAGTTGTCATTGATTTCTGACAAATATTTCTCAAAAATGACAAATTATTCGCAATAACATTTTAATATAATGCACCCGGCTTAGTATATTTGATTAAGGCGCTGACAAGACCCAATTGACTAAAATAGGCTTTACTTAAGAAAAAAAATTGCCAAATCTGTATAGCTTGTGGTAGCGGAAAAAATATATGTTAATTTTTAACATATTTCCCAGAACTTGGTTGATACCGAAACACGTTTTGAAAAAAAAATCTCGATACAAACTAAAGTTAAACTAAACCTTGAGTTCTAATCCAAAATATCTGCATTAAATGTCAACATACGTTACGTATTTAATTAATAACAAGAACGTCTTATTTAAATGCAGAACTTGGTTGTTTTTTATTTTCGATTACTCAACTCAATTTTGAGTAAATAGAGAATTGCTTCATATTTTGCAATAAATTACAAGCATTGTGTCATCGCGCTTCTCCTTCTTTTCTATGCAATCTGACAATGACCGCGGTTTAGGTGTTGTCAGCGTCTTAAGTATGTGAGTCTACAGTTACAAATTCAATGGTTTACATAAATAAACTAGAAATCGTTATTGGAAATCTAAATATATGCTGCAGACTTGAACAAAATGATGATGATCATAATTATGTACTTAGTTTACATGTTGTTGTAGTAAATTCTTGATCCTGGTTACTGATACATTTTAGTTACACTCTAAAAGGTTATACCAGAATCATTGAGTTGTATACCTGCGCCTACGCTTGTCCATTTGCAAGGAAATCCATTTAGATGACAATCATGATGAGTTCAAAGACCTTATGACTTTTATAGTCATAATGACCAGAGACTGTCCTTTTTTGATACTCTGACGATAATTTTAAATAAATTAACGGTATTTTTTGTATTATTTTAATTATAGGTAACATTAAATTATGTTGATGCAAATAACACAACGTATCGTCACACTAATACGAATTTCATAAAATATGTTAAATGTATTTAATTAAATATTAAGTTTAATATTTATGTGTATATGACATTATGATGTTTATTTAATACGATATGAATTACCGGTATACTGTACCTACATTTATAGTACAATGGCACTGAAAAATAAGAAAGTAATGATTTTTGGTTGTGAAAAACCAGTCGCAAACAAAAAACATTTTAGCTACTTGACTTAAAATATTTTGTTATATGACCCAAAAACGTTTGTCGCACAATAACTCTTACTTACATTTATCAAATTAATGGCTAAGACTTGTTCGCTTCGTTCGATTAGATCGTTTTGTCTCCTTTATTACATAAATAGTTCTTGGGAACTAACAATACTGGTGAATAAATAAATAGGTAACTTCAAATTCTGA
The DNA here is from genome assembly GCA_905333075.3 of Atethmia centrago. NCBI lineage: Eukaryota > Metazoa > Arthropoda > Insecta > Lepidoptera > Noctuidae > Atethmia > Atethmia centrago. Next base: position 17,348,155 of record HG995374.1, on the reverse strand, counting down.
GATGTATGTACACACATTTACTACATCAATTCACAGGTCTAGGGTCATATGGGGTCGCGTCATGACCTACATACCTATTGTTTTTGCGTATTTGGAAGCCTTCGCCAGGCGCTGTATTGTAGTATATCACTCGTCGAATTCCGAACGGATCTACATAACCGAAACTTCCAGTCCTGTCGCTGGAGTCGCTACTCTCTTCCTCATGGTACTGCTTCGGCAGATAGTACCGAAATCCGTTTCTCCTAAAAGCTGAACCGTCGTAAGTCGAGAACTGAGGAGTGTACCCGTCCCCGATTTTGACTCCAGATTGTTGTTGCTGTTGTAGCTGTTGCTGTCGTCTCAGCCAGGCATCCGCGTGCCTGTATGAGTTAGGATTAAACACATCGTAGCGTTTGCTGCCGCTGGCGTGATACTCGTCTTCAAGGGTATTAGTGTTGGATGAATCGTATTCGTATGGACTGCTTGTCGTTGCAGCTTCACTGGCTGTGATAGGTGTCACCGTTGATCTGAGGTCATAAGTCGTTGTTGACGAGTCGATCGAGTTAGGTGAAACGTAAACTTGTGGTGTCGCTGTCGGGTGAGGGTATGCCGGTGGGGGAGGCGTCACTGATACTTCTATGGGGAAGATAGGTGGTCCGTATGATGAGGATGGCGGTGGGGCTTGAGTCGTTGAAGTGTACCGCGGTGGCCCGCGATACCGGTGGACAGGTGCAGGTGCTGGTGTTACCCCGTAACCGGAGTCCGTCGGGGCGGTCTTAGCTATTTGTAATGACTCCTGAAACACATAAAAAAACACGTTTAGCATTGTATTTGGCATAAAGGTATAACACAAAATGTAAATGACATCTATTCTTAATTTTAGTGACATTGAAAATGTTTGACATTGAATGGTTTTATTGTTTTTGTGCATCATTGGATGTGAGTTATGTTGTGAGTGTTTTTTTTAATGTAGAAAGATTTTAACACAATGTAAATTGCTTATGAATAAACTGAATTGAATTAAATGAAACGTACTGAAATTGGCCGGTTTTCTCCAACGTAAACAGTTTTAGATTTGTAAATCCTGTATCCCTGATCATCAGCGATGTAGTCTTGGAGGCGCAAATATCCATCGGCTCCCACCCAGCCTGTTGTACCTGAAATGTAAATATGACTACAAGTTTAATTTCTTAATGACCCTAAACAACTGAAAATGAGACCGGACTTTGACGTGACTCTTTAAGAAATCGCATTTATAAAGACAAAGTAAATAAAGTGAATGAATAGATGGAATAGGTTTAAATATTTTATACTCTTGTATAAAACATTTAAACCGATTCCATCTGTAAGTGTAAATCAATAGGTAAAGTAAGTAAAGAGTAATGACGTGACTCTATAAGAAATCGCAATTATAAAGACAAAGTAAATAAAGTGAATGAATAGATGGAATAGGTTTAAATGTTTTATACTCTTGTATAAAACATTTAAACCGATTCCATCTGTAAGTGTAAATCAATAGGTAAAGTAAGTAAAGAGTAATGACGTGACTCTATAAGAAATCGCAATTATAAAGACAAAGTAAATAAAGTGAATGAATAGATGGAATAGGTTTAAATGTTTTATACTCTTGTATAAAACATTTAAACCGATTCCATCTGTAAGTGTAAATCAATAGGTAAAGTAAGTAAAGAGTAAAGCAATGGGTTTCATTTTGATTGTTAAACAATATTCATTGTGTTATTTACGTTGTTGAGCGGACAAACTTTTCTAACATATGAAGCAATGGATTAGCAATATCCTTCAAAATCATTCAGATTATAATTGATAGTGTGTTACGTAATAATCATTAGGGTGTTTCTTTAATTTACAAAACCAATAATCTCTTGGCCACCTTTGATGTGATAATGATAACGGCGCGGCGCCACTATGATACTGAAAGAGGGGGGGAGTGGCAGTGACAGCCTAGTTCTTATCCGGAAAGTACACTACATAGTTACTATGAAATAGCCATTCGCGTAAGATTCCGTGCTAGAACACAATTTAAAACAAATATGTTTTTTAAGATATCCTTATTTCCTTAGAAGGTAATTGCTGTTATATACATACATAGATAGATATCCCGCCTACATAGACTGGTAGCGTTGGGACGATGAACGTATGTGTAGGTCGACAACATTTTCATAATGACAATGGAGCTTTACAAGTAAGTTGCTCTACTCTATATTTATTGTGAACTTAATATTCAATCCATATTTTTTAATATATTTATTTACATAACCAAATTACAAGATGATTATTAACATTAACTAAATTGTATTAAAACTAAGTTAAGCTTAAAAAAGGCCCTCGGGGCTTTGTACCGACGATGTTGGCGGCATTCCCTCGCTGAATTGCAATGCTGAGGCGTTGCGCGAGAAAGCCGCCAGCTTTTCAGTCACCAGTTATATCAACTAGAATCCATATTAATGTTGTCAAGTAACTAAACAATATACAGGGTGGCAGGGACATCGACGCACAACCTGTTACCATGGGTTCAGTACATTATTCTGGACCTCCCTGCCTTGAAATTTTTAGTAACCATCTAAAAAAAAAAATCCTTTGTATCCTACAAAATTGCAATACCTACGCGGTCAAAATGAACGGAAAACCATTTTTTTTAAATAACCGACAAAAAATTTCAACACAGGAAAGTCCAGAATCATGTACTGAATCCATGGTAACAGGTGGCACGTCGATGTCCCTGTCACCCTATATAACATATTCGTCTTCTTTGTGCTTTACGACCTAATTTGAGAGAGATTCCGGTTGGTGCTGGATGTTTTACACGCGAGTAGTGATCATTACTGGTCAGTTAGACTAAGGAACTGGGCAGACAGTCAACTTTTACAAGTAAAGGTTTAACATGTAAACACCAAGATGTGTAGCCTTAAAACATATTACGCACTTAATTGATTGTAAATACCCATTGATATAATATTGAGGAACACAGATTGTAGTCGATCGCATGAATAGAGCAGTGGTGGCACAGTGGTAACGGCCCCGACTTACGAGTTGTAGGTCGTGGGTTCGAACCCAGGCCGCTTTACTTTGTGTAAATTATTTGATCACTACTGCTCTCAAAACGGTGAAGGAAAACATCGTGAGGAAACCGGTATGTCCTAGAACCAAAAATTCGAAGACATGTGACATCTGCCAAACCGCACTGGGCCCGCGTGGTAGATTACAGCTCACTCTCGAAGAGAGGAGGCCTGTGTCCCAGCAGTGGGAACATTATAGGATGATTATGCTAATGTTATGGATGATATTTTGTCATTCTTTTTGAGGATGACTGTACTTACTGAGCTGGTTATCATGTTATCCCAAACAAGTCTTATTTGGTCTGAGGAGTGGTCTAGCATTTGGTCTATAAGATGACTCCCATCTGAACGTCAATCATAGCGCCAGCTCTTTCAATACTTAGGTACTTATTATTGTTTAGTAAGTGTAACTACGGGTACGAGTAGGGTAGGGTAGGGTAGGTTGAGTGGCTTGTAGCTAAGTAATAACAGCCCGCACGGGTCGATCGATCAGGTTAAGCTACGCTTGCCGCGGTTGGTCCGTGGATGGGTGACCATCTTTACATACCAAGACCCCTCCGTGCCTCGGAAAGCACGTTAAGCCGTTGGTCCCGGCTGCCATTTGTAGATCTTTGACAGTCGTTACGGGTCGTCAGAAGCTCGAAAGTCTGGCAACCAGTTTTACTAAGGGGTAACGTGTTGCCCAGTAACTGGGTTGTGGAGGTCAGATAGGCAGTCGCTCCATGTAAAATACTGGTATTCAGCTGTATCCGGTAAGACTGGTAGCCGACCCCAATATAGTTGGGAAAAGGCTAGGCAGATGATGAAGTGTAACTACAGATATAAAAGTCAAATCCTCCTTACCGACAACGGATCCATCTTTCAGCCGCCTCTCCTTCCGATACTGTCCGTTGTGTGTCTGGTACAGGAAGTAACGCTCGTCATCTTCGTCTGTCTGTATGTGGAACTGATCTGGGTCCTGTTGCGGACTGTACACGTCCAACGCAGCCAATACGCTGCATGCACACACCTGTAAAAGAAAACGTGCTCTTTAGTGTTGTACACTATAAATTATCAGTTTAAATTCGCCTATTGTAGAACTGTAGTATCCATCTTATATCCCATATGATAAAACGCAATATCTCTGCGCGATAATTCGCTTTTAACTCGAGACTGCTAAATATTGTTTACATTTTTAATTAACACTTAATCAGCCTATAATGATCCCACTGCTGGGACTCAGGCCTCCTCTCTGTGAGAGGGAGTGTGCTGTAATCTACCACGCGGGACCAGTGCGAGTTGGTAAATGTCACATGTCTTCGAATTTTTGGTTCTAGGACATGTCGGTTTCCTTACGATGTTTTCCTTCACCGTTTCTGAGAGCAATGCTGATGAAATTATTCACGCAAAGTAAAGCACCTGCCTGGGTTCGAACCCATAAGTCTAGGTAGTGCAATATGGTAGATAAATACCTAACAGACCTACCTACTATGTAGGTAAATGTAAGATGACTCATCGTCATAAGAACTACACGTCTCACGAAGTTGGTCCTACACAACCAACAACTTCAATGTTGTCTACATCTTTTTAGTTAAAGATCCTAGGACCGATTGACCTGATATGAAGCAGATTTTAAGAATAAACCAGTACATACATAAAAGGTATCAAGAAGTACCTTATTGTGCCATAGAAAATAGCCATTGAGTCAAACACATGTCAAGCTTTTTCCATATATTGTCTTTATTATAGGTATGTCAGTAGCACAGTCTTGAGTCTGTGCCTGCATTATAATCCTTACTAATATTTTATTTTAATATTATAAATGCAAAAGTGAGTTTGTTTGTTTGTTATGCTTTCACGCTAAAACGTCTTAACGGATTTAGATGAAATTTGGCACATGGATAGATCGAAACCAGGGTTAGGACATAGAATATTTTTTATTCCGATATTCACACGGGATCGAGATTTATGCGGGTGAAACCGCGGGGCGCAGCTAATAACAATATGGTGTTGCTTATTGTGCGTTAGGACAAGGTCTGCAGTAGTTGATTACTGATTAGTGTACAGTTTCAATCGCGGGTGAGACGAGCGTGGGACTAGGGATTGTTGGTAATAGCTGTTTATTAAGTGGTGTCAAGGCCCACTTGAATTAACTTATATTAACGTTATTGCGTTATTATCTACACATAATTGAGCATTGTCACACTTGAATTGCTGTAATACAGGCTATATATAAAACAAAAAGATGTACACCGATAAGGAATTTAAACAAAAGTTGGCTGAAAAACACGAATTACCTACTTAATTAACGAAGTTTAAAACGTCTTGTTTACGATTTAGTCACGTTTTTGAGAATTTGAGCTACATCCACGCTGTCCATTGTAATAACGTTTTAAGTGATGAAGGCTAATTTACCGGCAACACATGAACAAAATAATATAGTGGGTCCACTCTGTCAATCAAAATGTGTTGTAGGCTAATGACATGCGGGAAAATCCTTAGCATACGACAACTCCAACTCTCAGTAATTAGCCGTAGCTAATAAGACGCTACTGTGTTTACATTCATCACGCGATGTGTTTTTCCTAGACGGGTAGATTTGTTCCTTTTCAGATGTGCACTACCCGTAAAATCGGGCAACTGACAGACAATGGCTCTGCCACGAATTAGGGACGAATCAGTAATTTGTTGAACAATAGATGTTAACTCAGCCCCGAAGGTCGAGATGAAGCAACAAAATATAGGTACGGACCTCCCATTAATATGGAAAAAAATACAATGAAAGTCAAATAAGTTTCAGACAACTGTTGTTCCAGTATCTGTCTGTTATTCCAGTATCTGTCTTGAGGCTGAATACTGCAAGATAAGAGCGGGTTTTCGAAACGAACAATTTGAATAAGCCCAAGCAACAACTAAAATACTTAAGACGCTGACAACATCTAAACCGCGGTCATTGTCAGATTGCATGGAAAAGAAAGAGAAGCGCGATGAAACAACGCTTGTAATTTATTGCAAAATATGAAGCAATTCTCTATTTACTCAAAATTGAGTTGAGTTATCGAAAATAAAAAACAACCAAGTTCTGCATTCAAATAAGACGTTCTTGTTATTAAATACGTAACATATGTTGATATTTAATAAGATATGTTTGATTAGAACTCAAGGTAAGAGGTTAGTTTAACGTTAGTTTGTATCGAGATTTTTTTTTCAAAACGTGTTTCGGTAACAACCATGTTCTGGGAAATATGTTCAAAATTAACATATATTTTTTCCGCTACCACAAGCTATACAGATTTGGCAATTTTTTTTCTTAAGAGAAGCATATTTTGGTCAATTGGGTCTTGTCAGCGCCATAAGTAAAGCGGTGACGCTAGTAAAACGATGCATTCTTATGGCGCATCGTAAGCGCATGTTGGGTGTGACATCTTCCGTATAAGGAAATGTCCAACAGCGATGTTAGAAGGACTGACCAAGTAACCATGTCAGCCTTACTCACGGCTAGTGCCATGGAATATCAATGTGTTTGTGTTGTATCTACTTGCCTACCGTAACAACCTCGGGACATACGTGGGCCGAGAACTAAGGACCTACGCGGAAACGTTAACTTGCATGACTAAATAATGCAAGGTATTGTGCAAAAACTAATCCACGAATGTTCGTATTTTGTTCTGAAGTAATTGGCAGTAATTTCCGCGTAAATTCTTTAGTTTAAGGCGCTGACAAGACCCAATTGACAAAAATTGGCTTCTCTTAAGAAAAAAATTGCCAAATCTGTATAGTTTGTGGTAGCGGAAAAAATATATGTTATATTTGAACATATTTCCCAGAACTTGGTTGTTACCAAAACACGTTTTAAAAATAAAATCTCGATACAAACTAACGTTAAACTAACCTCTTACCTTGAGTTCTAAACCAAAATATCTGTATTAAATATCAACATAAATTATGTATTTAATTAATAACAAGTACGTCTTATTCTAATGCAGAACTTGGTTGTTTTTTATTTTCGATTACTCAACTCAATTCTGAGTAAACAGATAATTACTTCATATTTTGCAATAAATTACAAGCGTTTTGTCGTCGCGCTTCTCTTTCTTTTCTATGCAATCTGACAGTGACCGCGGTTTAGGTGTTGTCAGCGTCTTAATTGGACAATGTCGATGACTTTATGGATTAGGCAAAGCAGCTTGGTGCGCTAGTTGCCTGATTTATTTGCATGTCAAAATCTATGACTAGTCGTTCGCCGATTTACAAACATTAAATATGGTATCTTCATGAAGATATCATGAAGAGACCATAAATAATGTTACTTCTTTTGAATAAGACTGTTCCACTTTTTAAAGCTTGTTATATTCGGAGAAGAATCAGAGAGGCAATCGTTTCATGTTAAATACTGGTATTCAGCTCCATCCAGTTAGACTGGAAGCCAATCCCAACATAGCTGGGGATAAGTTAGGCAGATGTTGATGCTATTCGGAGAAGAATCGCCAGAACGCCAGACTAAGTTCTAATGCACAAATGGTGTATCACGCGACATTTAAGAGGTTTTTAAGAATTTATTAAGAATGAAATAATGCTCAACACACCTGTGTGTTGAGCATTATTTCACGCAAAATCTTTATTCCTCGAATTATGCATTAATTAGATAAAGAACACAGGTTGGCTTCTTGCCTTAAAGTAGTGCCTACCTCTCGTAACCTATGCCCTATTAATAACCTAGAAGTAGGTATAGTAGATTATTAATAATAATAGTTTACACTTAGCAACATCTTAAGTGACCCCTAAGATGCAGCTAGACGGTTTATTCACTGATCCTTTTTTATTATTTATTTTATTTCTATATTTTAACTAGCTGACCCGATTAACGTTGTTCTGTCCTTTCAATGATTCTTACAAAAAATCCCATAGAAAAAAACACTTTCAGTTTTTCCAATTTTTCTTTCCCATAAAAACCTTATTCGGATTAAAACGTTTTAACACAAAATAGCCAAATCGGTCTAGCCGTTCTCAAATGATGCGCTTATCAACGTACAGCATTTCATTTTTATTTAAATAGATTTTGAAAAAAGCCTTCTGGATTTTTTCTATGCATTATATAAAACCGACTTTTGTACCTAAAATCGTTACCTTTACATAAAATTAAATTGTGAACGCTTTGTTATTGGATCAATATTTATGCAAATTTTATGTTTCACATAAATTGTATCTCAATTATTCAATCAATATATTAAATATTAATTGTTTGATTCTAGTCAGCCCACAGCTGATTTTATTTTAACTATGGGTTTTCCCCTATTCTGGGTGACCTCGGTAAACAACTGGAGTTGGCTCCAGTAGTTCAATTCAGTAAGTCTCCTATATTTTGACGGACATCACTCGAATGACATCATGTGCCACATACATTAAAAAATAATACACAAAAAAACGTCATCTTACTTTATTCAAAACCTACTTTTTGTCATAATCTAGAATTACCCTAAGTTCAAGGAAACTGTAGTCCACAAAAAGCGTTTTAATTAGAAAATGATTAATTTTGATGAATACCCGGATATATTAAAATAATTTAATTATATACTCTGTACAACCGATTCATCACGTTGACATCATCTCTCAACTAATTATGTAGGAGTAGTATTGTTATATGTAAATATTGTACTGACACATAACAATTATAGAAACAGCAAAAACAGGAATGTGGCGGAACAGAAAGATTACAATGAGGAATTATAAATTCATATTCAAGCATCATTTATTCACAAAGCTATGAAAAAGGACTTGAAATTTCATTTAACGTGGACAATGTTAGACTGTTCACTATTTGAGGAAAACAATGTGCCAGGTGGTCTATGTTTATATCAAAATAAATACAGCTTAGACTGGAGGTCATTGGAGCGACAGTACATAAACCTGCCGCGTTGTCAGTCAAGAAATTAGGTATCCCGGGGTTTGGAACTGTTACTGGCTTGTCTTTCCTTTTTAGGGACCGTAGTACCGTTCGAGATCGTAACGATACTCGTGAGCATCACTGCTTAAGCTTTTAGGGAAATCTCCTGAAATCCTCTAAAAGTAGAATATGAAAAAACCTTCTCACACATAACAGAATAGAACACGCAAAGTAAGGAAATACAATGCTATACAAATCCAAAATATAATTATGTTATAATTTCCCGTAATATTGACCTGTCCCTTTTATTAATTATAGTAGTTAATATATTATGGAATTAACTTGTAAAATGCACTCGTGTTTTAATTTGTATCAATTACTAATTATCCTCTAATCAGGTTCATCAATGGCATGTTTGCCAAAATACTAATTTACTTAGAAGTATATAAGCACTTCCCTTTTGGAGAAATGGTATCAATTTGCAGTTTGAGCAATACACATCGTGTCTCCTCATCACTTTAATAAACATTTCTTTCAACATGAAATTCGTGAGTATTTCTTAAACTTGTTAATTGGCAATGTTTAAGGCATTGGCTTGTATTCATCGATATTATATAATAGTGGACTGCCTCGTTGGTCTAGTGGTCGCAAGCGCTACTGCTGAGCATAAGGGGTCGGGCAAAGTGTTATTGGGTTTTTCTTTCTGGAATTTCTCAGTAGCAGCCCGGAGTCTGGATTTGTGCCGTAATAAGTTGTGATGGTAATAGGCTCGCCCCCTATTACATGGGACTTAAACATAACTGGCGAAATGTGGGTGTACTACAGGTACACCTCTGCCCAACCTTAGGGGAAACAAGGCGTGATGTTATGTTATGTTACAATGATTATGTTAATAATGATTTTTATATTCCAGTTTCTCGTAGCTCTGTCCCTCTTCGCTGTGGCTGCAGCAGCACCAACAAGTCCTGATGCTGCCGTCGAAGCGCGTCGGAGGCTGCCAGCGTTGGAGCACGAGGAGATTCACGACGAGTTTGGTCAGTTCGCTCTGCGGTACGTGACGGCTGAAGGCACCGTGGTGTCGGAGCGTGGCCGGCTAGTGCCTACCCCGAACGGCACCGACTACGTCATGATCGTTGAGGGAGAGGTCTCATACATCGGTGACGACGGCAAGACATACGTCACCAAGTACACCGCTGGCCTAGATGGGACCCACGTCGAAGGCAACCACCTCCCAGTCTCAGTGACAGCTGAACCCATCACCGCTCCCGAGCCCATTCTTTAAATGTGTAGCTGAACAGTTATATTAAAATTTGAAAATCGCCATAAATTTTTTTTACTGTCTGCCTAAACCCTATTTGCTCGAGCGCTTCGTCATACTTATAGAATGACTACGATCACTGGATCACCGTTTAGAATTTGGCCAACTACTATAGCTAAATATGGTCATTTTAGTACTGGACTAATTACGTCAGCCCAGGCGACGGCGCGGCGGCGCCTAAATTGAACGCCATGCGGGTGAAACCGCGGGAAAAAGTTAGTATTATATTTATATTTATGTGTTTACTTGTACAATGATAAGTACATTTTACTGTAAATAAATCACATGTAAAGTTAAAAAAAAGATAAATGGATTGTGTGAAAGTTAATACGACTTTTTAGGTAAACATTTTACGCAGAGTACAGTGCCCTTCGCGTGCAGTACGATAATGCTTTGAGGATGTTGATGGCTGCCTCGCTTTTGTAGCGCATCAAGGATGTTTGAGGAATTCCGTGTTGATTGCTTTTAATGCATTAATGCGTAAAAGATGTGCGTCTATGTTGCGCAGGGTGCGAGCCAGTTCCAACAGCATCCTGGGAATTATTGCTGAAAGGCTGGACTGCTGTATTGTAAGTCGTTGCTCCAGTATCTCAGCAGGAATGCTGAAGCAGTAATTATTTTGTATTCTGTTGCGTGTGTTTGTGTAATTGTTGTTGTAATTGTGTTACTAACATAGTTGTAAGTTTATTTTATTGTCACTAACACTGTATCAGTCTCATGGTTACTCTCAATAAAGAATTTATTTATTATTATTATTAGATGACGGCCATAAAGGAAATGTACTCGTATGATGATTATGAATTGAATCAGTGCTTCGGAAAACAAGACATTTTCACATTATCTTTAATAATAAATTGCATAATTACAAAACTGTTTTATTTAAAACCAGTGTTGACATTTACCGTTGACTAAAGTTCGGCTAAAAACTACAATAAAGACATCCTACAGCGATGTTGGGACAAAATGCTAAAACTATCACAAATGTGCCACGGTTCACTAAGATGTCAGAACAGGGCCTCAAGTCTGCTATTACAATAGTGTCATAATGGTCTGTTCCGATCCTCATTAATGACGCCATTATATTAGTAGATTACCAAACTTGTCAAAATCAAAAATTATAATATCAATTATAGACCATTCTGACACTAATAGCAGACTTGAGGCCCTGGACGTTTGTCTCAAAATGTAAATTGTGGAAGCTGAAATAATGAGTTATAAACACTGTATACACCCACATGTGGAAGTAAGTCTAAAGCGACGCTTCATTCGAATGGATGGTTCACTTTTTTTTTTTTTTGTGGGTGGGAAATCATCAAATAACTTCTCCCGCTCTGGGCGGAGCGGGAGGGTGTGTCAGACTCTTACTGACTAAAACCCACCCGTATTCCTTCCTGTTGCCTGTGTTGCGGGGGCCTCGGTGACCCATAAGTACCTTCCCGCGACCCCAGCAGGCATCGGCCCTAGTGGACCCCTACGATATGTGCTGACGACATCTCTTTGAGGCGCGCGTGGAATACGACGCGCCGTCGACCCGGGCCTGGTCCTTACCGGACGGTGAGCTACCCATTGCTCACCGTCCGCAAGCCCGCGCCTACGGTGGCCGGAAATCCGCCCGGGATTCCCGACGCCCTGGGCGTCTCCTGCGGCGGCTAGGGGCGAGAGGGCGCGAAACTTGCCTTTCCCTCAACCGTCCCGCCTCCTCCTTCGCGAGCATTACTGCTTCGCAGAAGGAGGTGACGGCTGCCCATGCCCTCTCGCTCCGTACCATGGCCTGAACCAGGGCCGGACGCGAGAGGTCTCTGCCGCCGATCGCCTCCACGAGGACACGGCGGTGCTCTGCCCAAGCCGGGCAGACCTCCACGGTATGCTCCACCGTGTCCTCCGGGCGATCCACACAGTGGTGACACCCGGACGTTTCCTCCCGCCTTATCCGACACAGGAACCTCCCGAAGCTGCCGTGTCCGGTGAGGACCTGTGTCAGGCGGAAGGTGAGGACGCCGTGGCGCCTCTCCAGCCACTCCTCAAAGAGGGGACTTATCGCCGTAATCGTGGCGTGCCCAGCACTGGGCTGCGACAACCGTACTTTCCATGACGCCATGAGATCCCGCCGGAGCTCCGTCCGCTGTGCCGCGATTTCTCGCGGCAGCGGACTTACGCCCCGGCGTTTCGCCTCCTCGCACCACTCCCATACGTGCGCGAGGACTTTTGCCTCCAGATCCCATGGCGGCAATCCGGCAAGGAGGCTCGCTGCCTCGCAGGAGACCGTGCGGTATCCCCGGACCATCCGGATGGCCATGACCCTTTGGGCCGCGCTCAACCGGCGGGCTGGCCGCAGCGCCAGAGAGCGCGCCCATACAGGAGCCCCGTAGAGGGCCATGGACCGCACGACCCCCGCGTAGAGCCTCCGGCAGGAGGCGTTTGGACCCCCTAGATTGGGCAGGAGCCGCTTCAATGCAGCGCCCGCCCGCTCCAGTTTGGGAGCCAAACGTCGGAAATGTTCCACGAAGTTCCACCGGCTGTCGAGGACGAGTCCCAGGTACTTCATCGTCGACTCGACGCCGAGAGAAACCCCTCCTACCGTTATTTGGGACCCCAACGGTGGCGCGTTCCGAGGACCATGAAAACACATGGCCTCGGACTTGTGCAGGGCCACCTCGAGTCCCAATTGCCGGATCCTTTCGACGATTGTCGCAACCCCGCGTGCCGCTAATTCGGCCGCCGCCTGGTGCGACCTCCCCTGCGCCAGAACCAACGTGTCGTCAGCGTAGCACACTACGCTGATGCCGCTAGGGAGGTCGGCGCGCAGCACCCAGTCGTATCCGATGTCCCACAGATGCGGCCCCAGGACCGATCCCTGTGGGACACCGCACGACATCTCTTGCCGGTTCCACACTCCCTGGTGACCGGGGTAGATGACGGCCCTGTCCGTCAAATAGGCCTCGACCACACGACAGAGGTAGGTTGGCATCCGGTGATACCGGAGTGCCTCCCTGATGCAACTCCAGGGCAGGGTATTGAAGGCATTGGCGATGTCTAGAGACACCGCCAAGACGACCCCACCCTGGGCAACAGCATTCCCCGTCGTCAGGGCTCGCACACGCATGATGGCGTCCACCGTAGAGCGCCCTCTGCGGAAACCAAACTGGCTCTCCGCCAAATCCGGCCCCACCCGCACCAGCTGGCCGACGAGGCGGTCTGCAATGACTCTTTCAAAGAGCTTGCCCACCTCGTCGAGCAGCACGATGGGCCGATAAGCGGACGGAGAGACCGCAGGGATGGATGGTTCACTTGACTGTATGTTAACTTTTGTTTCATTCGGCGTTTACACGACACTGACAATATTACATATAAATTAACGATCATCTGCTCTTTTCATTTAATTTTTCGATAATTACTCGTAGTTAGGCGAGTGAAACGTCCTGAAATACAACATTGTCGGATTGGTTCACTAACGAAATCTTTTTTCACTTTTGATTCATTTTGTGTTCAGAGGTTTCACTGTGAGTGAAAGATGCCGAATGAAATACAAAAGTGAAGCGTCTGATAACTGCTTTACCGCGGCTCTTATAGAACTCATACAAAATAGGAGATTGAAACGTTAATGCATTTGGGATCATTTTATAGCTTTCACATGAAGGACAGACCTTGCACCCCATGTAGGCACAGAAGTTATCTGCTTTTAGCTTGGAAAGCCACTTGCAAGATTAATTAGTATATATTATATAAATATTTACTGCATCAGTTCATAGATTCTGGTCTGCATCTAGTTGCACTTGTTAAGCCCCGCGCGACACCGATTCGGAGTCAAAAAATAGAAAATCAATTTTGTCTCATTAGTTGTCCTTGACTTTTAACCTGCATAATTATTTACTTCGTGGTTTCACCAATCTGAGATAACTAATCTGTAAGGTTTACACCTATCTGTGACTGATGTCCCAATGACAAAACTTCTTACAGCTATTCTTTCATTCTTTTGACAAATAGATTGAGTGAAGCTCAAAGAGATATTGAGGAGCAAACGCCTATTGAATGATAGACACTTCATCCCAGTTATATCAACATTCACATATTTGTAAAGGAGTACCTCGGAACTCCAGTATGCCATTAACCCATGCGAGAAAAACTGCAATAAGGAACTACTTATAAAATCATATTTAGCTAAAAGTAAAATCAGTGTCATTCAGTTTACCTTCAGAATCGGCTGAAATTTCCTAACCTACGACATACATCTTGCGTCAATTATTTTTAACTGGCGGTGATTTTTTGTTTGAGGACAACAATATGCCAAGCGATCTGTTTTATCAAATTAGATATAAATCTTATTTGTGAAAAATTCACATCAGTCATTCAAGAAATTCGATTAGAAATTATTGTGCCCGGTGTAACGCTTATTCCTCTTATGCTATGGCTGTTCCTTGAGTTGAGATGAATATACCTTCTCATACATTACAGATGAGGATAAGGTAAATCGGAAGGGAAAACTATTTGAAGGTAGGTAGTATTTGATTGCGTCACAAAGTGCTAATGTCCAGTAAATTATCATTAGGCAATTGTAGTAACCGATTCCAGTCCCTTTTAATAGATATACGAGGTAATACATTAATTACTTTGTAGTATATAAGCATGTTCCTGTTGGAGAAATGGTATCAGTTTGCAATAAATTTGAGCAATACACATCGTGTCTCCTCATCACTCCACAAAACATTTCTTTCAACATGAAGTTCGTGAGTATTTCTTAAACTTGTTAATTGGTGCCGATTCTCTTTTATACCGAACTAAACTATCACAAAAATTTCTTACTTTTGGCTAGAAGAGAAGAGAAGAGATAAGAATTTTATAGTTATTCTGAATATAATTTTCTCTAAATTTAAAAACTATTTTGACGCAACTAAAATCGAGTTTGACATTATTTTTCATTATTTTTGCGATAGGACACACCGTTTTCGAGATATACGCAAAAAAAAAAGGATACAGTTCCGTTTTTGCACTTGAAGTCAAGGTGTTGGTGAGTATTTTAGTTCATGACAGCTAATTTAATTCCACACCTTTTTAATCGCGATTAAAAATAGTCTGATTTAGTTTTATAATCAAAATTTTAGGCGAAATACGTCAATTCAGCAAAATTTACTAAATCAATAATTCAGTGCCATCTTAGTGCTGTCAATGTAAAATATAGTTCAAGTTGTCAATTTCAGAATGGGAAATCGTCATTTGACAGGAATAAACTAAATTTTGGTGATTTTTATTCTAGTATAGAGACGTTTGTGACAAGAGAATCGGGACTATTGACAATGTTTGTGGCATTGGCTTGTATTCGTCGATAATAATAGTATTTTTAATATTCCAGTTTCTTGTAGCTCTGTCCCTCTTCGCTCTGGCTGCAGCAGCACCAACGAGTCCTGATGCTACCGTCGAAGCGCGTCGAAGGCTGCCAGCGTTGGAGCACGAGGAGATCCACGACGAGTTCGGTCAGTTCGCTCTGCGGTACGTGACGGCTGAAGGCACCGTGGTGTCGGAGCGTGGCCGGCTAGTGCCCACCCCGAACGGCACCGACTACATCATGATCGTTGAGGGAGAGGTCTCATACATCGGTGACGACGACCAGACATACGTCACCAAGTACACCGCTGGGCTCGACGGAACCCACGTCGAAGGCGACCATCTCCCAGTCTCTGTGACAGCTGAACCCATCACCGCTCCCGAGCCAATCGTTCTCCCCGAGCCGGTTAAAGTAATAGCTGAACCCTTTAAACGTGTGGCTGAACGGTTATATTAAAATTTTAAAAATTAAAAATCTTTTTTACTGTCTGCCTAAACCCTATTGACTCGAATGCTTAGTCATACTAATAGAATGACTATGATTACTGAATCGCTGTTTTGAATTTGGCCGACAACTATAGGTAAATATAATCATTTTAATACTGGAATGATGGCGTCCGCTCAGGCGGCGGCTTCTGGATTGAACGCCCACTTGGCGTGTTTTGACTCTAGCGATCGATCCTTTGTATTAGCTTAACTTTATTTTTGTTCTTGACTTCTTAATCATTCGCTTATAATGGGCTGGGTGAATAAACGGCAAATTCAAGCAGTTGAGATGAGAATGTTAAGATGCGTGATGAAGAAGGCGTGAAGACGGGATGGATAAGGTAAAGAATTTGCAAAAAGTTTTAAAGTAGCTCTGGTGTTAGAAGAGCTGGTGAGGAGGTAGCCGATTCTCTTCGTGTAGAAATAATTATGATGCGGAGGATTGCGGGACATGCTATAAGAAAAGCTTTAAGTATGAATGTGGATGACTATAAGAAAAGAGACAAGCCGAAGAAAAGACAGCGACAACGAATTTTTGTATTCAAAGTAACTGTCTGTCTGTTACTGTTTCACGCCATAACGGATAAGCGGATTTCTATGAAATTTGGCATACAGATAGACCATGACCTGTTACGACATAGGATACTTTTTATTTCGGAAGTACATTCCCGTGGTATAATTTCTGATCTCCATGCGGGCGAAGCCGCGGGCAAAAGTTAGTATTATGTATTTCAATGTAAATAAATAACACAATTATAAAAGAAATTATGAAAGGATTGTGTCGAAGGTAATATGGCTTTATAGGTAATCATTAGATGACTGTTAAAAAGAGATGTATGATGACATGTATGAAAACAAGATATTCTCATATTTTCTTTAATAACAATTTTTTATATCTAAAATTATGTTATTTAAAATTAGTGTAGACCTCTCGCACTAAACTAAGGGGTTCAGGTAAAAACTCCAATATCTCTATATTAAAAGGTGAAGCATCAGATAACTGCTTTACCGCGGCTCTAAGTGAGCTCTCACAAAATGGGCGATTGAAATGTCATTGCATATGGGATTTTACAAGGTTATCCTGGAAGGACAGACCTTGCACTCTATGATAGCACAGAAAACATTTGCTTATGCGTGTAAAGCTGATTGCAAGATGAATTTACAATATATGTATGTTAATTAATTTTGCAATCAGCTTTACAAGTTATACTAGCTATTACTCGCATGTTCGTCTACGTGTATTTTATATTTGAATATCTTTTAATACAAATAACCAAGTTGTATACGTCCTTCTTCAGGTCCCAGGCTACTTAAAGTTTCATAACGATTGGTTCAGTAATTTAGGCGTAAAAGGTACTTACTTTTGGCAAGTTACATATGTAAATAACTTTCGTATTTATAATATTATAAGAATGTATTTAAATAATATATGTTTTATTCTTCAAGCACCCCACTGGTGCATGGGACCTTCATGACCAGTCGCCACTGCCAGGGAGCAGTGATGACTAGGCAGGTGCCTTATGCTAGCCCCTTTAGTTGACTTCATCAGGTCATAGAGTCTAGCCTGCATCTAGTTTAATGTAATAATCCATAACATAACTCCAGTTTAATATTTCCTTCGTGGATTTACTCACTCGAGAACAAACTTCTAACAACTTATCTTTCATTCCTTTGACAAATAGACAGAGTAAAGATCAAAGTGTATTGAGGTGCAAACGCCTATAGAACGATCAACACTTCATCCGAGTTATAACAATATTACAAATAGATAAGTAATTGTAGTCGAGGTACTCCAGTATGCCATCCATGCATGCGAGAAATATTACAGTAAGAATTAATTATAAATTCATATTGGACTGCCTATATGTAGAGACATCGTTATTTATTTATACCTACAGAAACAGCTCCCTAATTTATAACAAACACTTGGCGTATTTTTTTTAAACATATTTCCTGTGGTTATTATTTAGGTAAAACAATGTGCCAAGCGATCTGTTTTATTAAGTTCGATACAGACTCAAATGTGTACAATTTGCAATATCAGACTTTCAAGATATTTGATTTCAAATTATTGTACCCAGTAAATGGCTTGTTCCTATTATTCTATGGCTGTTCATTGAGTTAAGATGAAGATACCTTCTCATATATTACAGAAGAGAATAAGTTAAACGAGGCAGGGAAGAATATTTGTAGGTATTGTGTGATGCATCACAGAGTACTAATACCCATTGAATTATCAAAAGGCAGCTCTAGTTACCGATTCTAGTCCCTTTTAATAGATTTACGAGTTAATACATTAGTAAAACAACTTGTAACATGAATTCATATTTTAAATGGCCTCATTACTAATATTATCCACTAATCAGGTTTATCAATTGCACTTAATTGTATTAATTTTGAAATACTAATTACTTTATAATATATAAGCACGTCCCTTTTGGAGAATTGGTATCAGTTTGCAGTTCGAGCAATACACACAGTGTCTCCTCATCACTCCAAAAAACATTTCTTTCAACATGAAATTCGTGAGTATTTCTTAAACTTGGTTATTGACAATGTTTGAGGCAATGGCTTGTATTCATCGATATTAATAGTGATTTTAATATTCCAGTTTCTCGTAGCTCTGTCCCTCTTCGCTGTGGCTGCAGCAGCACCAACGAGTTCTGATGCTGCTGTCGAAGCGCGTCGGAGGCTGCCAGCGTTAGAGCACGAGGAGATTCACGACGAGTTCGGTCAGTTCGCTCTACGGTACGTGACGGCTGAAGGCACCGTGGTGTCGGAGCGTGGCCGGCTAGTGCCTACCCCGAACGGCACCGACTACGTCATGATCGTTGAGGGAGAGGTCTCATACATCAGTGACGATGGCAAGACATACGTCACCAAGTACACCGCTGGCCTAGATGGGACCCACGTCGAAGGCAACCACCTCCCAGTCTCAGTGACAGCTGAACCCATCACCGCTCCCGAGCCCATTCTTTAAATTTGTGGCTAACGGTTATATAAAAATTTGAAAATCACCAAATATCTTTTTTACTGTCTGCCTAAACCCTATTAGCACGAACGCTTCGTCATACTTATAGAATGACTACAATCACTAAATCACTGTTTTGAATTTGGTCAACTACTACTGTAGGTAAATATGGTCATTTTAGTACTGGAATGATGACGTCAGCTCAGGCAGCGGCGCCTGAATTGAACGCCCCTAGCGATCGATCCTTCGACTAGCGAAACTTCATTTTTGTTTTAATTATTTCTTAATCATTAACTTATAAGGGGCTGTGTGAATAAACGGCAATTTCAAGCAGTTGAGATGAGAATGTTAAGATATAAGCGTAATGAGACTAGAATGGATAAGGTAAGGAATGTGCAAAAGTTTTAAAGTAGCTCTGGTGTTAGAAAAGCTGGTGAGGAGGTAGCCGATTCTCCTCGTAATTATGATGCGGAGGAATGTAGAGCATGCTACAAGAAAAGCTTTAAGTATGAATGTGGATGACTATAATAAAAGAGGCAAGCCGAAGAAAAGACAGCGACAACGAATTTTTGTATTTAAAGTAACTGTCTGTCTGTTACCGTTTCACGCCATAACGAATAGGTAAGCGGATTTCTTTCAATTGGCATACAGATAGACCATGACCTGTTAGGACATAGAATACTTTTTATTCCGGAAGTACATTCCCGTGGTATAATTTCCTATCTCCATGCAGACGAAGCCGCGGGTAAAAGCTAGTATAATATAATTTCAATGTTAGCAGCTTGTTTAATGTATGTCACTATATTTCACCGTAAATAAATATTATAATGGTAAAGTTACAAGAAAAGATTAATGGATTGTCTGGAAGATAATTTCGATTTTTACCCGATTTTTGCCTCAGGAGGGTAATGTTTTTCGAGAGTATGTATGTATGTATGTATGTATGTATGTATGTATGTATGTATGTCTATTTATTTGGCACGCTCTGTAGCCTAAACGGCTTGATGGATTTTAACGTATGAGGTGTCCTTAGATTCGTCTTAATTGCGGGAGTGACATAGGCTATAAAATATTTATAAATTGCATCTGCAAATACATAAAAAGGAGGGCAATGGATTTTTTTTTAATTAATTGCAACAATATTGGTATCAAATAAAAGCTAGTAATGAGTAATTTTCAAATATATATTAATAAAACTAAAAAAGCTTAAAATAAAATAAATTATTTAAAAAACAAAAAACCCGACTGCAAAAACACATAACTGAAAAGGGAAAAACAAGCATTATAATCTATATAATTTTGGTCTTGCAGGCGGGACAGTCGAATAACCTGAAATATGGCGTAATTTTTTATTGTCCCCGCCTGCGATACCAACATTATATAGATTATAATGCTTGTTTTTCCCTTTTCAGTTATGGGTTTTTGCAGTCGGGATTTTTTGTTTTTTTAAATATTTTTTTCTTTCTATTTCATTAAGAAAAGGACAGAAGATAAATTTTAGTTTAGTCCTGTCAAATTAATCAGCGCTTGACGTAAAATGACGTAATTTTGGTGGGCAAGTTTTTAATCACGTCTAAACTTGTATGGAGTAGTGACAGGCGCTGATTAATTTGACAGGACTAAACTAAAATTTATCTTCTGTCCTTTTCTTAATGAAATAAAAAGAAAAAAATGCACTGAACTTAAATTTAGTTTAGTTTGTGAACAAGGGAATCGGCACCATTCTCACATTTTCTTTAATAACAATTTTTTTATATCTAAAATTATTTTATTTAAAACTAGTGTTAAACCTCTAGCATTAAACTTAGGGGTTACCGGGTTAGGGGGCTTAGGGAGGGGAATTAAAAACTCCAATATATAGATCTTACAGTGATGGCAAGACAAAGCGCTAAAACTATGACAAATGGGCCTTGGTTCACTAAGATGTCAGAACTGCACGTGTGTCTCAAATTGTGTGTGTGTGTGAAAGACGAAATCACGTGTTTTAAACTCTGAATACACACACATGTCGAAGTAAGTCAAAGCCGACGCTTCATTCGAGTGGATGGTTCACTTGACTGTATGTTAACTTTTGTTTAATTCTACGTTTACCCGACACTGACTAAATTTTGTAGGAATTTACGATCATCTGCTCTTTTCATTTCATTTCTAGATCTTTCGGTAGACCAGTAAAAGATGCCGAGTGCTGAAATCCAACTTGGTTGGATAGGTTCACAATAGAATATTTTTTGATCTTGGATTCATTTTGTGTTCAGAGGTGAAATACAAAAATGAATAAAATGTGAAGCATCAGATAACTGCTTTACCGCGGCTCTAAGTGAGCTCTTACAAAATGGGCGATTGAAATGTCATTGCATATGGGATTTTACAAGGTTATCCTGGAAGGACAGACCTTGCACTCTATAATAGCACAGAAAACATCTCCTTATAGCTTGTAAAGCTGATTGCAAGATTAATTAACAATATTTTTTAATTAATCTGGTAATATGTTTAAAACATTTTTTTTTATTTAATCATATTTCCTGTGGTTATTATTTGGGTAAAACAATGTGCCAAGCCAACTGTTTTATTAAGTTTGATACAGCCTCAAATGTGTACAACTCTCACATAAGCCTCTCAAGAAAATCGATTTGAAATTATTGTGTAAATGCCTTGTTCCTATTATTCTATGGCTGTTCATTGAGTTAAGATGAAGATACCTTCTCATATATTATATTATAGAAGAGAATAAGTTAAAAGAGGCAGGGAAAAATATTTCTAGGTATTGTGTGATTTCGTCACAGAGTACTAATGATGATATAGAGTAATGTCCATTAAGTTATCAAAAGGCAATTCTAGTAACCGATTCCAGCTCCTGTTAGTGTGATTTACGAGTTAAAACATTAGTAAAACAACTTGTAACATGAATTCATATTTTAACTGGCCTCATTACTAATTAATAATTATCCACTAATCAGGTTCATCAATTGCACTTAAATTGTACTAATTTCGAAATACTTATTACTTTATAATATATAAGCACATCCCTTTTGGAGAATTCGTATCAGTTTGCAGTTTGAGCAATACGCATCGTATCTCCTCATCACTCCAAAAAACATTTCTTTCAACATGAAATTCGTGAGTATATCTTTAACTTGCTAATTGGCAATGTTTAAGGCATTGGCTTGTATTCGTGGATACTAATAGTACTGTTTATATTCCAGTTTGTGGTAGCTCTTTCTCTCTTCGCTGTGGCTGCAGCAGCACCAACGAGTCCTGATGCTGCCGACGAAGCGCGTCGGAGGCTGCCAGCGTTGGAGCACGAGGAGATTCACGACGAGTTCGGTCAGTTCGCTCTGCGGTACGTGACAGCTGAAGGCACCGTGGTGTCAGAGCGCGGCAGGCTCGTGCCCACCCCGGACGGCACCGGCTACGTCATGATCGTTGAAGGAGAGGTCTCATACATTGGCGACGATGGCCAGACATACGTCACCAAGTACACCGCCGGCCTCGATGGCACCCACGTCGAAGGCAACCACCTCCCAGTCTCTGTGACAGCTGAACCCATCACAGCTCCCGAGCCATCGTGGTCGCCGAACCAACTGAAGTAATAGCTAAACCTTTTAAACTTGTCGCTAAACGGTTACAATAAAATTGGAAAAATCGCCTAAAATCTATTTCACTATTTACATCAAACCATTTACCTATCATACGCTTCGTCATACCTACCGGGTGACTGATTACTGAATCACATTCCTGAATTTGGCCTACAACCATAAATGGTCTAAAAAGTACTGGAATTAAAGCCCGACTGTGTTGGCGTCAGCGGCGCCTGGATTGAACGCCTACCTGACGTGTTTTGCGACTAAAATTCTGCTAATATTCTGCTAGGGTCACTTTAACGATCGATCTTTAACAAAATTTTATTTGTGTTCGTGGATGAATGAAACTTATTCTTTTATTATAACTTATAAGGGACTGTCAAGCTTGAAATACCGTGATATGGATTCGACACAGTGTAAAAAGATAGATAGATTACAATAATTACAGACTTCCGTAATCGATATTTTTTGTTCTCTGTTTTTGCGCACGTTTATAAGATTCATGGTTCTCAATTTACAATTAAAATATCAATCAACAGAATAATTTGTGACAGAAATAAGAGATATGAGATCAGTCTGCTCTAGTACTTAGGTATCAATGTGTGGGCGATTGGTTATTTATCCGCGTGTAATTGCTAAGCTGAAGGCGGTGGCACTTGTGAATGTTGGGGGTCTCGTGATTCTGGTCGGGTGGTGGTGACCGTACAAGTCGTGGGTGTCGCCAAAGGCGTCGTGTGGGTTCTGAGGGCGCGCAAATCCGCATTCAACGAAATACTGGTAACCTTGTTAATCAGAGGTAATTTACATTCCTTATAAGACCTTCATTAGTCGCCTACAAAACCCAACTGATTTGATTCCTTATAAGAACATGGGGTGACGTAGCCATGTGTAGGAGTATCTCCTAGTCATTAGAAGCTTAGTTAAATTATTTCTCTGTACCGCAGTCGGACTCATATTATAAGACTAGTTTCGTTCTTTCCTCGTTACTATTGCTAAACTCTGCATCATCTGGGTTAGTGGGTTTGTATAAATTTGATGCTCTTATGTATTACAATATTTAAAAAAGAGTATTGCTGCAATTTTACTACTGGTTTTAAGTGGGCTGGCTAAATATTATTCAAATTATAATTAATATAACGCTACTTTACATAACACTTAGGCAGCAGACCCGTGGTCAGCACGGGTACGGAAATGATTTGTTAAATATTATAAGCTCTTTATAAAGTTAATTTAGGTTAACTATCTTAACTCATCATTCCATGAACCTATAAGAACATTTGTGTCGAAATATTTAAATGGCTGCTTTGCGCACAACAAAGGTTTCAATTATTAGAAAAGCAGTAAAGAAATTTTTGAAAGGCACTTAGGTTCAAAGTAAATGCGTTGTTAAATAGCTCATTAGACACTGTCCATTAAAGTTGCATGTGTGCGATGCCATGTGACGGCGCTCGCCGCTCAGTCGCACACTGCGCACACATTCCTTACCGTATACTGCTAATGCTTATTATAACTGTAACGTATTGCTGCCAGTACTGCATATGAACGCACATCGCTATAATCCTGCATTCTAGATTTAAAATAAAGGTTTCCTGTAAAGCAAGTAATAATGTTGCATATAGAACGAAGATTACCATACAGTGCTGTCGGATGCCTGGATTTAAATTGAGCAGATAATCATGTTCGGAATTTAGATAAACTTGGGCCTAGACGTGTCTGTAGGCGTTATGGTTATTGCAATTATAGGATGAAGTTGTTTAGATGAGTCTTTGCCTTCAAGTAATATTTTAAATAACATTTTAACTTATGAATGCTCAATGCTTCGTTTAGAATTTCAATTACCGCTGTCATGTCTTATTAACGTATAACACGTTACATTGTTATTACGCATGTTGTTAAAAATGAACGAGCATGCACGCTACATCTTCCGCACGTCTAACCGTTCCTTTCGTGCGTGGAGTTCCGTATAAACAATGAAAGTGATGCGATGCGCGAGCGCGAGTCGCGAGCGAGCCACATTGCGCGATGGTTCTCACGCGACGAAAGTTAGTGACGTAATCACGCGACAACGTGACGGCGGCGTGCGCGCAGCTCTTCTGTTCATTATGATTTTCGATAGATATTTGCAACCGATTGATAGGGCAGGTAGCTCGTGGCTAAGTAATAAGAGCCGCACGGGTCGATCCATCTAGTTTAGCTACGCTTGCCGAGGCTTTCAAATCCACGGACCCACCGTGGCTGGGAAAGCACATCAAGCCGTTGGTTCCGGCTGTCATTCGTGGATTTTTGACAGTCGTTAGAAGTCGTAAGAAGCGCGAAAGTCTGACAACCAGTCTTACCAAGGGGGATATCCCTTGGTAAGACTGGTTGTCAGACTTTGTAGGTAATACGACAGTATTACCCAGTTACTGGGTTGTGGAGGTCAGATAGGCAGTCGCTCCATGTAAAATACTGGTATTCAGCTGGATCCGGTTAGACTGGTAGTCGACCCCACCATAGTTGAGAAAAGGCTAGGTAGATTGATTGATGAGCTACCGGAGATCTAGAGCGATCTGCTGCAAAAAAAATGTTTTAAGAAAGAATTGAGGAATCTCATTGATATTTAGCTTGAAAACAAACTCAGGTAGGTTTTTGTGTTTAATATGTTCTCATGTCCGTGATGTAGAAACATTGTAATTTATGCTACAAATGTTGATTAAGTCATAAACAAAAATGTAATTATGTTCCTTGAGATAATGTTTATAATTTATTCTGTTAAAATACTTTACAAATTAATTATGCAGTTAGTTAAAAAAATAACTTAAGAAAAAAGTGTATTCGTAAATGTTACTTTTTGCTAGGTATGATTACTTTACTCCATTGTAGGTACTATTTTGGGACTAAAGTTAAAAATCAGAAGCCAATTATTTTAATAATATAAAGTTATGGCTAACATTAAATAAAAAAAGACGATTTTAAAGATATGTATCTATTTGACATCTAAATTATATTAAACACTTAATCTAACCTCTACTTCTTCTTAGCGTGTCGATGGCAAAAATTACTCATAAAATATATATTTTTTTAATATACTTGGCCCAAAATTCAGCAACGCGAATACCGTTAACTACTCAAAAATACCTAATTGAATTTAAAAAAAAAAACCTGCCCTGTGCGTGGCGGGCCACGCACAATAAAGGGTTCCGTATTTTATGCCAAGAACAAACTTAACATTTTAGTTGAAAAGCATGTTCTCCCAACTGCAAATTTAAGTTTGTACGCACAATATTGAGAGATTTACCATGTTATTTTAACACCATGAACTTCTTATAGGTTTTCCTGTAAGCTATAAGTAAAGAAAAAAATTCCGTATTTTTTTAAACATTTTAGGGTCAATAGTTTCGGAGATAAGTGGGGGATATGGTCATTTTTCATGTATTTTCTTCTTAAATAAATTTAAAATTGCTTATTTAAGAAAAAAAAAATGGGACCTTCACAACAAGTCCTTTCATTTAATATCACACGGTACACATTGCAAAACTTTCATTTTATTTCTAATTTGGCCTCCAAAAGTGACCCTCCTATTAAAAAAATCATTTATTTAAGTTACACGTCCGTGTTTGGGTCACAGAAATTCATAAGAATCCCAAACACCGATTAAGTTGAAATTTGGTACAGTAGATTCGGAGAAAATCGTAAGTAGTAAAAATGGGAACCCTTTCCCATTTTTATTTTGGAGGTACAGAACTCTAAAAACCCCTTGCCAATAGAGACTTTTTCTAAGTATTTCAGTATTGAATCGGTCTTAAACTTACAAAATGATATTATATGTTGCGATTTAAAAATTGGTGCGTGGGATTTCGTTTCCAAGTACATATGTTTTGAAACATTTTAAGTTTAAAGTCGTTAATATTTGCTGTAAATAACGTGCTGCAAGGAACATAACTGTTAAACTGTTAATAACTTATTGAGCCATGTTTATTATGTGAAAATACCTCGCATTCATTTTTCGGTATATTTTTATGAAGTATGCAGTAAGGTAGGACTTAAATATTTCTAGACTTGATTGATTACTAGGTCGTAGAATTGAGTTCTTACGAGGTAATGTATCAAGGTATTAAGTAAGCATGTCACTGCGGCCCTCACTCGCTCACATGGATCAGTCCATTTCGTTCCAATTTGCTAATTTCTGGTTCCGCACCTCAGCAATTTTATATAACGAGCGCAAAAACATGTATTTTAATGGCTATAAATAATATATCAGTTTTATGTAGGTAATTGGATAGAAGATATATGCACCAGAATATAGATTTATTTATTTGACCTACTTTCAGCAAGTTTTTTTATGATTTATTTGGAAACATGTACCTACTTTTCTACTTTTAATTTTTTTGACATGTAAATCCATATATGTGGATATTGAGGACACGTATTTATAGATATTATGGAGGTGAATTACCTATTATGTACCATTAATTATTATGTTTGTTTTGAGTAATTATGATTTCTGAGGACCTACTTTATTTAATTATTTAAAAAAATAAACGCAGAACTGATATATACATTTATATGTATATATCAGACAATTAACACAATTTACATAAAGAAAAAAAGCACGGAAAACCAAATAAGAGATTTCAGTTGTTTTTAAACCAGGGCGTGATTCGCGTGATTGGAGGTGCGCAAGAGTCGGACGCTAACTAAATTGACATGTCCGTTCGGAAGTCCAATACATTAGCATGTATTGCATCGTCGTTACACAATAAGCCTATTGCACAACCTACCGAGACACTTCGGCATGTGCTGAAATGTTATGTGCTTTCTAATTGTGATCCTGGACTGGTACACAAACAAAAATCTCGAGTAACTAGTCGCCTTGAATTCTAAGTACCTGCTTGATCAGTTTTGGACTAGTTTCCGAGTGAGTCATCGTCACTAATTATTTATTTGGCTAAGGTATCTTTCGCTGTCTGAATAGAATTTCGTAAACCTCTTCTTTCAGAATCAATTTAAATGTTTTTATTCACTGTCACGTTTCAATAAATAGTTCTTGTCGCTTTAGGACTAAAATTTCCCTGAATAATATTAAAAGATATGTTATTATTGTTGTTTGTTTGTTTGTGTTACATACACATACATAATCAGCTTAGAATGTGTCCACTGCTGGGACACATGCCTCCTCTCTGTGAGAGGGAGTGGGCCGTAATCCACCACGCGGGCCCAATGTGGGTTGGTAGATTTCACATGTCTTCGAGTTTTTGGTTCTAGGATATGCCGGTTTCCTCACGATGTTTTCCTTCACCGTTTTGAGAGCAGTGGTGATGAAATAATTTATACAAAGTAAAGCGCCTGCCTGGGTTCGAACCTACGACCTACAACTCGTAAGTCGCGGACGTTACCACTGGGCCACCACAGCTCTATGATATTATATATTTAGAGCAATGTTAACGCTGACGCAATGTTAACGCGCACGTGGTAACGCTTAATTTCAGGAGTTTTTTCTCCCCGTCCAGCCAAATAGAATAGTTGATTTTTCCTGAAATTAAGTGACTTTAATAATGCTTATAAAACCACCAGCACTTCATATTGGTACGAACATATTGTGCAAGATCTCGTTCACTAATAGCTTACACATTAGTTTTATCGATATTGGTGCTTAAGAGTTTATAACCGGTAAACGGAATAAGATTTTGAAATAATGTCCTTATTTTTGCGACTTGGATTGTCGCAAACAGCGGTTGTAACACTTAATTGTTAATTCATTATACCAGACTAACTTTTGCATGCGATTTCATCTTCTTCTATATATATTGCCGTGCGTTAGTCTCGAAAAAACTGGAAAATGGCTCGACCGATTGTGATGAAACTTTGGTTGATGTGTGTGCGCCGGAGAAGGTAAACAACAAAAAAATAAAATAAAAGAGGCATTGCAACGCATGCAGCTGCAGCTAGTCCTACATAAAAATTATCAGTGCACATTTCATTAGGGGTTGTTTAAAATGTTTTCTTATTACTCTCCCCTCTACATCATCATCATCATCATTCCAGCCGAAAGACGTCCACTGCTGGACATAGGCCTCCCCAATATTGGGGGTTTTGCCATAATCGCCACGCTCGGCAGGCGGGTTGGCGATCGCAGTATGGTGTTAAAATACATAGAGAACGCTGCTGCCCATTCTCTAGTAAGTCCCGTAGTCGCCTTTTACGACACTCATGGGAAGAAATGGGATGGTGCTATTCTTTACGTCCGACACCACACGGAACCCCCTCTACAGTCTACAATATACTCGTAAGGATCATATTTTCCGAGTTATGTTTCTATGGCAGTTATGTTTCTATCATTTAGTGTTCTAGATTGCAAGGTACCTGCGTTGTCTAGCAGTCAGTACCTAATAGATAAATATCATAACTATTTAAACTGTGGCCATTACTTTAATCTAATTTATATTTTCACATAAATTCACTTGAGAATGTGGCAATGAGCCAAGTTATATTACGCTGATAATTTCTGTATTTCCCACCTTTCTCCTTCATAATTATGTATGCACCGTACATTTGCACGTGCATAACAATGTTACTCGACTTGACGTAAAGTTTTAAATGGTATCTGTCAAACAATATACGGCGCCGTCTCACTAATTATACAAATGCTTATTATATAATTAATTCTTCTCTATTTCGAGTACGGTCTGAGTAGTGCACACTGGACAGGTTGCGGAATCGCCGTGTTAGGGCGACAGTACGGTAGGCATGCTGACCACTTTCACCCAGCTGGGTTGTTTAACTTGTTCATAAACAAACGATCTAGGTACTGAAAGCCACGTTATGCCTTTTGCGACTGATGTCTGATTGTGAACAATGTCATACGTAAACTTTGACGTAGATCGTGACCTGGGGCCTCAAAAATGTTTATTAAAACTATGTTGAAACTCGTTTGCATCGTCTTCTGATGCATTATTTGATAAACACGTGAACGTTGAATCACTTATGTACCTGTCTAGGGTTCCGTAGTAAACAAGGAAGCCTTATAGTTACGCCATGTCCGTCTGTCTGTCTGTCTGTCTGACCCACTGTAGCTCAGACACGCTTAGTACTAGAAAGCTGTAATTTCGCATAGGTTTACATATTAATCACGCCGACAAAGTTCTAAAATAAAATCATGAAATTTTTTTTAGCGTAACTTCCCTGCACGTAATGTGAGGATGATTTTTTTTTCTCGTCTACCCCATGGTGTGGAGTATCGTTGGATAGGCCGTTCAATATATAAATATTGCAATTCTGTGAACACCACTTTTCGATTCAAGGATCCACTTGCGTAATATTAAGCTAAAGTGCTAATTTTTGTTAGATTCGGGCGTTCCCCCCCCTGCCAGCTAAATGGTTATTAATGGAGATGTGAAAAAAATTATGACAGTAGTACATATAATGAAATTAAAAGGAAAACTATCACGGCTAAGTAGGCTTTACAAGTTAACGAGTTATAGTCGACCAACTTAAATTTGCAGTTGGAGAATTGACCGTGGCATATATTGATGTATGGGAGAACATGTTTTTCAACTACAATGTTACTAAGTTTGTTTTTGGAATAAATTCGTCTCCAGTAATTCCAACTACGGAACCCTTCATCGTGCGTGGTCCGACACGCACTCGGACGGTTTTTTAAATTAGAACCCAAAAAAAATATTTTAAGCGTTTTTGTGTCGATTTCGTATTTCTGGGCTCGACTAAGGTTTAGGTCTTAAATCACGTTTTCTGCATAACGAAGGCAATTGCCACGGTTACAAGATATCGTGATAAGGGGGCCAACCATCACCTCTAATAGCAGTATTATTATAATATTACTTCACAGTGGGAAAGTGATGGAGCTGTACAGGACTTATAGCTCCATCTCTTTCTCACGCTGAAGTAATATTGAAATAATACTGCTATAAGAGGTGATGGTTGGCCCCCTGCCCATAGTTCCTAGCTCCATCAATTACTGCACAGAGATACGTATGAGGCACATTGCTACAATTTACCAACAGTGCCCGAGATTGCAATCTAGACGGCACTGTTGGTTCATGAAGCAAATGGCTGGTGGAGTAACCCGTATGGTTTCGGCTTTTATTGACGCCAATGACAAATTATTTCAAATGGTTAACTCGATGATGTAACACAGTGCTTTTGTAGGCGATCGCTTAAGGGTCGTGTAACCGCCTTTAAACGTGGCCATACAAATGCGGGAATATTTATTTTTAATAACAAAAATATGACTAACTGAAAAAAGTCACAGATATAATTATAAACAACAAAAAAGGCTGTTCATACAAAAAAAAAAAAGTCATGAATATATCTTAAGTAGTTTGAAAGAAATATCGGTTTTTATGCTTAGTATTTTACTATCATACTTAAATATTCACATATAGAATTAATGTGTAAGCGTTCAGTTTAACATATATTTTTTCCATAACATACTTGCATTGTATAAAGGCGTAATTAATAGATTTATAAGTCACTAAAATCATATATCTGCGCCTTAAGATATACGGATCATGGTTTAAAGATGTTAATAAGTAGATGCTATCAATCGTAAGCCTACCCACACGGCACATGCATTAGGTTAGCCTTTATCTGCAGAGCAACTTCTGTTTGTAAGACTCGAGGATTGCTTAGATCGATATTATCATTGTAGATTTTAAAAGAGCTCCTTCTAGTTATAATCGAAACAATAGTCGTCCGTCACTAAGAAATGGGATCTGCATAAAGCCTTGGCTTGGACTCTACATTGTTATTCTAAAGAATACACGTAAGACTAACATAATTTTTAGGTATGCTCATAAGAAAACAAAGAACCAGTTAAAGCTTCCAACCAACTGCAAAATTAGTTGTTTGTAAAAATAATATCGTGGTTTTATCTAAGAATCGAGCCATGACCTCGACCTGAAACACTACTCATTTGTTGTTACAGACGAAACACGTACAGTGTTACAACCTAAGGCGCTGACAAGACCCAATTGACCAAAATAGGCTTCTCTTAAGAAAACAAATTGCCAAATCTGTATAGTTTGTGGTAGCGGAAAAAGTATATGTTAATTTTGAACATATTTTCCAGAACTTGGTTGTTACCAAAACACGTTTAAAAAAAAACCCGATACAAACTAACGTTAACGTTAAACTAACCTCTTACCTTGAGTTCTAATCCAAAATATCTGAATTAAATATCAACATACGTTACGTATTTAATTAATAACAAGAACGTCTTATTTGAACGCAGAACTTGGTTGTTTTTTATTTTCGATTACTCATCTCAATTTTGAGTAAATAGAGAATTGCTTCATATTTAGCAATAAATTTCAAGCGTTGTGTCATCGCGCGTCTCTTCCTTTTCTATGCAATCTGAGAGTGACCGCGGTTTTGGTGTTGTCAGCGTCTTAATTCTACAATAGGAAGTTATCGTGTGGTTTACGCATAATGATATATGCATGCGATTTGTCTCGACAACCAACGTGCCGTAATCATTAGTTCTCTCCGTCTGACATTGAGCAACGTTCACACTTGTGAGCGAAGCCTTGAGTGTCAGATGGGGGAATCTTGTGAACAAGGCTTTATATTGTGTGTTCAGCCGGTGACCTATAGCTGTATCTCTGATAACATTGTTTTGTTCCAGATAATGAATACTTCACATATTGCCACATGGTCCGTTTGTTTTAATATCTCTGTCAGGAACGAAATAGGTGTCATTGTTGTTTTATGAATGCGGACGGTAATTGTAATTGTAAATGAATAGTGCAGTTAATGATTTAATCGCATGGTATAATACTACAGGGCGTCGATGACAAACATGTTGTCCCTACGTTGATAGGTGATATTTATGAAAAACATATGTCAGTGCGTGGATGCGTGAACAAAACTATTGTTTTACACGATAACACGATTTAGCTTTAGTAGAATTTCCGTGAAACTAAAGGCTCTTCCTACAAATGCGTTATAATATATACATGTAGAATTATCTATACAAATAAATAATATCCAAACAGTTTTATACTAAATGCATATGAAAGTATATACGGTACATATAACAAAAAAACATTGTTTTTAATGTTTATTTGACTGTTCATTGGTGATGTCCTTCAAAAGGTGCGAAGTACTTGCAACCGGCGTGCATGTATGACCTGCAGGCTTAGCACGAGCACTGTTTTGTCTACCAAAGAATAGACAAAAATTACGTTCCGTATAGAAAGTACGACGGCAGCAAAATCGAAAGAGTCAACTGCACTTTTTACGAAATTCACTCTTTTACATAATTCGACTCAAGAATTCTTTGTTTTGTCATACGATTTTTTATCTGTTTGAATCTCAATTTTTACTGATATTAAGTCACGTTTATAAAGACAACTACATTTTTTTTCTCAAAGTGACACCGTATTTTGGAACAAAAATTATAATAGTAATATTGGCCTTTACCATTTCCTTGGTAATGCCCTATTAACAAAATAATGTAAAATAGGAGAAGATAGCCTTGTTCTTCTATTAATTACCATAGCTTTGCGATCAAAACGCTCGCCTGTGAAATCATGATTTTGTAGATAACCATATATACCTTGTGGCCGTCGACTAGAAAAGTGCAAATTGTCTTCCCTACGTTAGACAACTGTCAGTTGTCAGTGTGATTTTGACAGTTGAGTATAGAAACTTTCTTCTAAAATAGTCTACATAAAAAAAAAACCTAGACAAGGATCGTTAGAAACGAAAGACAAAGTGACAGAATGCAGAAGGATTTCTGCAGTGCGATGTCTAAAATGGAGCAACGAAATGTCACTTTCTATAGAAAGAGCTATGTCTATTCTTCGAAGAAATAGAAAACGTCATGCTAAGCCTGCAGATGTATGAACGTAAATGAAGCAAAAGGAGTATGTAAGGTGCGTAGCAGGTGGTGTTCTATAGTTTCTGCCCATGGGAAGAAGGCGTGAGTTTATGTGTATTTGTCTGTCTGTCTGTTTGTTCCGGCTAATCTCCGAAACAGCTGGACCGATTTTGATGGAACTTTCACTGGGCTAGCTAATGTTATAATTTTTTTTATGTAGGTGGAGGAACTTAGGCTACTTTTTTTTGGGAAAAGCTACGCGGGCGAAGCAGCGTGTGGCACCTAGTACAAAATAATGTAAGTCCATAGTGACAAGGTAACGAATTTATGTAGGATGTTTCACATACTAGATATGAATGTGCCATGGTTAGATACGTACTAATAATAATGTGATTATCAACACGTCTCTTTTATAATGTCAGAGCCTAATTTGATTGCTTTTTCGATTTGATTTTTTGATCTTGTATTCTCATATATTATCATTATTGGGTGTAATAAAATGATTCACTAACATAAAAGTTAATTTTTAAGACATGACCATAATTTTTTACAATTATTACCAATTGTGGCATATCATCACAATAATATAGTATATCTCACAAAACTGACCCCTTAAATGTCAGTTTTTTTGGGATTATAAAACAGAGACGAAAAAAATGAATATACCTTGAAATCTCAATCAAGATTTAGATTGCATTTTACCAAATGCAAAGTTTTTTGTTTCAGCAATAATTAAGCTGACATTTACAAGATTAATTCGTAATTCTTGTAAATAACTATTTTAAACACCTACCACACAAGTGTGATTCCAACCAGCTGGGCGGATCAGCATGTCGATTCTGTAAAAATCTCACCGTGAAAACTTTCGTGGAGTGAGCTGTCAGTGTCATCCCACTGATGCTAGGGTTTGACCAAGCATTACATTTACGAGTATAATCATAACCGAGATTTTATTTATATTTTTATGCTAATTCTATTGATCATTTTATATTATTTCAAAACTAGTACCTACTTAAGTGTTCAAACGTTACTATTTAGGTTTTTTTTAACATAAAATAGCAAAAAACAAAATTCAGTCAGAAACTCAATTTTTTTTTGTATTCCAAAAATTTTGGTAATTTTCGCAGCCGCCATCTTGATTTTTAATTTTGACCTCACTATCGGCCTTAGCATCCTCGATAACCATGAACACGACGCCCATGATGAAAAATTTGAACATTTTCCATGTCTGTCATTGTCTTAGTCTATGAACGAGTGTCGCTTGACCAATGTGAGAGAAAATGCTTACGATTTGAAATAATTGGTTTAATAAAAAAACTATAATAATAATTCACAATATTATAAACGAGCTCTATCGAGTTATGGGTATATATCGATTTCTGAAGGCCTCCGTAAACTTGCTACTTAACCTACTACCTACTTGTAGGTTGTAAAAAAACCCTAGTAGAAAAAAACCTAGTAGTAAAATGGTAGTACAAGAACCTAGTAGTAAAATGGTAGTACAAGAACCTAGTAGTAAAATGGTAGTACAAGAACCTAGTAGTAAAATGGTAGCACAAGAACCTAGTAGTAAAATGGTAGTACAAGAACCTAGTAGTAAAATGGTAGCACAAGAACCTAGTAGTAAAATGGTAGCACAAGAACCTAGTAGTAAAATGGTAGTACAAGAACCTAGTAGTAAAATCCTGGGATCCTAACTCACCAGCGGAAATTCAAAGTTACGGCTAGTATTTATCAGTGTAACTTCTCCTTGTCAGTCCACGTGTTAAGTAAGGTGGGCGCAAACATATTGCAACTGTCAAGTACGAGTAGTACTTACCTACTCTTATTTCATTGAACGTGGGCACTTTTGGCGAAGACCTTGTGATAATCTATTGTGTGTCTTGGCGAGGTGTTTGCGCTCAAACAAGAATGGTCGAGGCAAATGTGTTGTTTATTTCTCTTGTTTTTATCATTAGTTCATAGAGGAGTAGATTGCAGATAGCAGTTTTCGGCTAATTCCGTGACAGTTGCATATCATTAAAAAAATTTGGGTTTTATTAATCGACTTTAAAAAAAGGATACAGTTCTCGATTAGGTTGTATTTTTTTTTTAAGAGTTGACTTTATACTTCACGAGCTAACTAACCATACGTGATAACTGATAAATTATAGCAAACCGTTGACAAAGACCTAGTTACTTATAATTAAGTCCTTAATAAAAGTCATTGTTAGAAACCTATATCATCTAATCATCATTAAAGTCTAATGCGGTCTTTAACATACATTACGTGAATAGTGGCTTCGTCATGTTTAGCGCCGTGTCCACACGTAATTAGCGATATAAACACTGTATGGGAGTTCTCTGAGCAGTTGCATTGCGTGTCGGAATACATATCTACCATTTCGAAA
The DNA here is from genome assembly GCA_905333075.3 of Atethmia centrago. Classification (NCBI taxonomy): domain Eukaryota; kingdom Metazoa; phylum Arthropoda; class Insecta; order Lepidoptera; family Noctuidae; genus Atethmia; species Atethmia centrago. The sequence goes on along the minus strand of HG995374.1, from coordinate 17,312,352 downwards.
TTTGAAAAGTCCTGATAAAAACAACTTGCAAAAAAATCACATTTTACTTTTTCTTTCTTTTTTCAATAATTATTATATTCGTTTTTTTAGTTAACCTATGCTGTACCAATGCTGGGCAAAAGTATCCCCATACTTTTCCAGTTTTCTTTATGTTCTGCCTTCTCCGGCCAATCGGTAAGGTAACGAGTATTATATCAATAAAATATTATAACATCATTCTCTTACCATTATCCCAATTTATTTGGGGTCCCTGGCCCTGGTGGCGTACCTCACAGCCCACGATGTGCAATGAGTCCGACCAGTGCCCACTTAACTGCAGACCTTGACTTCACCGTAAAAAAACACGATTTTCTATCCTATTTATTACAACGATGGTCAATGAAATGCTTCATTTGACTCAATATAAAAAGTTAGCGCCAAATCTGTTCTCGTTGACGTTGACCTCTATGCCTATTAGTGTTCGTTATTTTTAACTGAGATACGGGTTGTAGAACTACTAGATAGATACAACAAATATAATATAATATAAATACAACAAACGTAACTATAGTCCCGAAAATGATTAAGATACTAGATATTTCGGATTGTAGGCACTGTGTTTACGCACTAACGAACTACTAAAGAAAAACAGCAATTTTGTTTGACTTGCTTTCTAGGTTATAAATGCTTTAGCAACATACTGTTGATCGCCGTTTGATCTCATTATGCACATGAATTTCTATGATAATGAGCTTTCCTCATGGTTATATGTCTAAGCTCAAAGGTATGCGAACCAAGTGAACAGCAGTTTGACGTGTAGGCGACCTTGCCTGCATTCTTTATGTGTCCCTAACTTGTTCAAACATTACCAGCTGTTGTTGATGTCATTTTGTTTGCCAAACTCAATCTGTCAGTGCAAGTTATAAGAAAGTGAAAAGATCAAGGCAAAGTTGAAATGCAGATTTAGAAAAGTAAAATAAACGGGTTTATTTGGTCCGCAAACATCGACAAGGACAAATATATAACTGCACTTTAATTTTATATGCAATCATGTATCAATCTCATTACATACGGCCATAGGCAATATTGAATCAATATTAATAAGTTCATGCGATTATACATACATAATTATAAAATAAGACTCCAGTAATACCCAAGAGAACATCGAAGTGTGTTTTTTTCCGCTAGCGTTCATGGCTTACAATTAAAATTGCGCTTGCGACCTATAGACCGACATGCGACGGTCATCTGTTATTAATATAGGGATAACTAGTTTTCAAGTGCAAGTATAGTGTTAATTAACAGGTAACAAGGATTACGTGTATTATTCTAATAAGTTGGCATAAATACTCGTTAATGTTGTTTACTGGACCAGAATAAATGATTACAAATTATTCTTAATCGTTGATGACAAGTACTAAGAGTGATAAGCCTCACTGTTATAAATAATGGAAAATGAAGTCTTACTTCCTTCCTATATACGCTAATTCTAGATCTCGGAAGGGGCTCGTGGCTTAATAAAAACAGCCGCACGGGTCAATCAAAGGTTAAGCTACGCGTGTCCAGGTCCGTCCGCCGATGGGTGATCATCCATTACATATCGAGACCCTTCCAACCTTTGGAAAGCACGTTAAACCGTTGGTCTCGGCTGTCATTTTGCAGATCTTTGACAGTCGTTACGGGTAGTCAGAAGCCCGAAAGTCTGACAACCAGTCTTACTGAGGCGTATCATATTACCCAGTAATTGGGTTGTGGAGGTCAAATTGGCAGTTGCCCAGTAAAATACTGGTATTCAGCTATATATTCGGTTAGACTCATGGTAGCCGACATCAACGGAGTTGGGGAAAGGCTAGGCAGCTGATAATACCCTAATTGTAGATAACGATCACCGGACTATAGAACACGCCGCAAACAGGTCAATACAATATTAGGTCGTATCAATAAATGGCTTCTATTACGCAAGTTAAAAAGGTAACAGAAAGTCGACTTGCAGTGAAAATTTCTACAGTTCAAGATGGTTGCGACATAAACTTGGGCAATAAAACTTGCTAGATTTCAGTACATACGTACGTCAATTGGAGCAACAAACAATATTCGGAAAACGTCACTGCACTTTCGTTAGCCCCGTCTGTACAGTTACATATTTATTGCATGTATTGCAAACGATCTTTTTCTATAATAAATATCAATGACGAAGCAATAAAATAGTCTATTGCAAGAAAAACAATAAAATATCTACAAATAATGTAATTAATAATTACGTAACAATGCCATAATTGTGTGAGTATGTGTATGATTTCATTTTCATTAAGAAACTATGCGAGTGACGCACAATAATAATATAATTGTTCTTATTTAAGGCCATGGCGCCATTACAATTCTTATACAATGGCAGCTCGACCATAATCTTTTTAATTATACTCATGTGTACTCGGACATTGCATACCAATTTAAAGTAATCTCAATCAAAATCTTCTAGTTTTATGTGGAATTGTGGACATAGGGAATTGTATTGGTAACGTAAATCACTGAAATGTAAACACCATTACTGAACTGGAAGTTTGTTTGGCCCTAGTTAACTGATACCTATTCAATACCGGCAATTGTATTTGTAGCGTAGTGTGGGACGACCCCAGCTAGATGGACCGACGACCTTAAAAAGGTGGCTGGGACAGACTGGATGCGGAAGGCGGAGGACAGGGTGTTGTGGCGCAGCCTGGGAGAGGCCTATGTCCAGCAGTGGACTGTTATAGGCTGAGTTGATTGATTGATTGATTGAATTGTATTTGTACTGATCTCATAATATCTTATAAACAATAAGCACAGGATATTTTACTAGCTACTGCCTGCGACTTCATCAGCGTGAAATTTCTTGTTTTAACATAAAATATATCCTATGACACTCGACAATACTGTAGCTTCCCATTTGAAAGAATTTTCGAAATCGGATCAGCAGTTCCGAAGATCAAAATCAAAAGTCATTTATTTAAACTAGGCTGCGAATCAACAATTCTCAAACGTCAAAATTACTTGATAGTCCCCCAAAAACGCCCGCCCTTCACCACTTCCTAGTGCTTTAGCTGGGAAGAAGTGGCGCAACAAACTCCCCAGCAGCACACCTGACTGTTTAGTTAGAATTACTTGATTCTATACAAATCACAATTACGAAACACAACATACACATGGTTTGCAGATTGCTGCTCAGATCCTTGCTTTTTTCCTAAACTTTTATATGTTTCCTTCATTACAACGTGCATTTACGTTGATCGTTGAAGTAGTCAATCAATAGCCATATTTGGTTACGACTTCTAACAAGTTCGGCGTGACATCCAGCAGGCTTAGCATGACACTCTATTTCTTCGAAGAATAGACACGACTCTTTCTATACAAACTGACATTACGTTTCTCAGTTTTTGACATCTCACCGTAGAAATCCTTCTACAATCTGTCATCTTGTCTTTCGTTTCTAACGATCTTTGTCTAGGTCCTTTTTTATGTAGAAAGATTTCTACGGTGGGATGTCAAAAAAGGATAAACGAAATGTCACTTTGTATAGAAAGAGCCGTGTCTATTCTTCGAAGAAATAGAGAGTGTCATGCTAAGCCTGCAGGAAGCGTTTAACATAAAAAAGGTTGAGACATGAGGAACTCCACATGGCGCCTCGTCTCGTATGTTTTGCTAAATGTTCTTACTTTCACTTCGTATCTCTAATCCTGTAATTAACATTATTTGTTGATGGTTTGAATTAAAATGATTTGCAGTTAGCACATACGTTGCTAGAAACAGAATTGCAGTTGCTGTAAGTACTATTTTGTTGTAACAGCGATCACCTAGCACTATGTGGGACATTTTTTTTTCTTTCTCACTTAGTTTTAATGATGGTCTGCCATTTGTAGTATTGCATTCCAAATGTCCTTCCCTTGGTATTGTTTGTCGAGTCGTTGAGCTCCTAAAGTCCTGAGTTGAGCTACACGATTACTGACTAGTGCTTACACTGACTGGACAGGTCCACTCAAATTTGTGTGGATCTTTCCTCAAAAGAACATTTCAGGCATGGATTTACATGGTACTCACATGCTCTGATCAAGATTAGGTCTGGACTGTAAAAGTGACTTTGACCATTCAGTTTGTTTCGCCATTTCTTTTCAGGGCTAGTCAGATAGGAAATGTCGACTACCACTCCGTCTAGCTTATTTTTAAATATTTTTATAATATGACGTGTAAAAGTGATTCCGATATCATATTTACTGAATAAACAATTTAATTTACTTTAATTTCACCGTAACATCGACTAGACTGGATTAAATATTAATATAAAGAGCTTTTTGGTGTAAAATATAGTTATTATTTAAAAAAACCGTATTGCTTTATATAACATTGTTACTCAATTGTTTGAGAAAACAGTAGTTTAGGCAAAATAAGAGCGTGTCAAATGTTTCCCTTTATTACAATTGTTTTAAGGCTCCCGAAGACAGCTGCGACGCGACACTAGTAGTACAATTTCTATGAAAACTTCATGGAAAGTATCGCGCTGCCTGTCGCGCCAGCGATATCACGCCAGTCTGCACGAGCCTTTATTTTACTATGTCATAGAGTCACTTTTTTTTGTCACATTACAGATGTACGAACATAATAAGAGGATTTTGTTCTCTAATAAATTACGTTAATAGCCTGATGACTACGACAAGTTCAACATAACTACCTATTACAGTGGGTTTCTCAAAAAACGTAGCCATGAGAACATTTGCCTGTTTCATTGCAATTGACGTTTCACTCGATTTTTTGCTTTAAAACCTCAAACCGTGAACATTTGTTGTCTGTAATTGATTGAAGGAAATAACGTTGTTATTAAGTTGATTAAGAATGGCTTTCCCTAACTTCTTGTGGATGAATGTCAACGACAGAAATAATTGCCAGTTAAACAGCCATACGTATGTCAAAGAATCCACAATACGGTGACGGTTTTTAGGTTTTTGACCGACTTCATGAAAAGGAGGAGGTTCTCAGTTTGTCGGAACCTTTTTTATGTTTGTTCCCCGATTACTCAAACACGGTTGGACCGATTTGGATTATTTATTTTTGTTTGAAAGAAAGTTTGGTTTTTATGTTTGCTTTCCAGGTAGTCCCAAGTCAACAGTACAGGACCTGATGATGGGATCCTGGAGAAATCGAGGGAACGCTTTAAATATTATAGGCTCTATAGCGATTAGGGTATTTTTTATAGTTACTCGTGCATTTGCTCTCAGAAAATGCCTTTTGGTGTGTGGAACCGGAACTGTTCAATAATAATTACTTATTTCAGGGTTTAACATTCGATTACTTTAATATTGGTTCCAAGCAATTTATGCTCGTCACAATGTACATGGTGAAGTGACGCTGATGGTGACGTACCAGGAAAACTCCTCAACAATTGACGTCCCTGCATCGGGAAAAGCAAGATTTTGTAAAAGGTTATTGTAAAAGGCTATTGTAAGTTAGATTACAAACCGACTCACTAAATGCGTATTTTTTCCATTTAGTTTCTGTGGATGATGTTCCTGTCACTGTTATTTACATAGCAGGTAGTGGTATTCGAATTTGTGTGGGGTAGGTACCACAACTAAAATGTGAAAAATAAAATATTTTTATAAAAGAAAAAGAAACGACTTCCAAAAAAAAAAGAAAACCACCCAAAAACACTTAGAGATACACACTTTTTGCCACAAAGTGAAAAATTTCCTATTGTGGCAAAAAACAAAAATACACTTTCACTTAACTGATTAAAGTCAAGAAATATCATTAGGCATGTTTCAGATTTTGAAAATCAGTTTAGCCTTGCAGGTAAATTAGGCAGTTAATTACTTGCTGTATATAAGTATAATGCACAATCAGTCTATACAATTTGTGCTCCTGGGATACAGGCTTTCTCTTTATGAGAAGAAGTGGCTCAGTCACAAAAGTAAATCTATTTTTCTTTTTTTTTTGGGCGGGAAATTATCAAATAACTTCTCCCGCTCTGGTCGGAGCGGGTGGGTGTGTCAGACTCTTACTGACTAAAACCCACCCGCATTTCTTCTGTTGCCTGTGTTGCCAGGGGCTTCGGTAACCCTTTTGAACTTCCACGTGACCCCGGCAGGCATCGGCCCTAGTGGACCCCTACACTTGTGCTGATATCTCTATGAGGCGCGTGTGGAACACAACGCGCCGTCGACCCGGGCCTGGCCCTTATCGGACGGCGAGCTACCCATTGCTCACCGTCCGCAAGCCCGAGCCTACGGTGGCCGGAAATCCGCCCGGGATTCCCGACGCCCTGGGCGTCTCCTGCGGCGGCTAGGGGCGAGAGGGCGCGAAATTTGCCTTGCCCTCAACAAGTCCCGCCTCCTCCTTCGCGAGCAGTACTGCTTCACAGGAGGTGACAAAAGTAAATCTGGACCGTTACCACTGGGCAATACCTGCTCTGAAAGTATAATATAAGGTGATTATCCATATCAAGTGCCCACGCCAAACGCCGGTATTTTTGTAGCAAAACTACTCAACACTGAAGAAACGTGGGCAGTTTCGAATAAAAACGAATGCTCAACTTAATATGAATGTGTATTTCGTCAAAGTATGTTTGATTCGAGATTATATAACAGTCAGCGCAATGATACACATAAAATTATACTGACAGACGAGTAATCTGTAGATTTTAAATTATATGACGTAATTGACGTAAAATGTGTTATGGAGAAATGCTAATAAGATTGGGCTCCATTGAAGGGTCATGATTTCGAAATATATTTTGTTGACACTAATACGTACAAGTAAGTAGTTATAGTTTCTAGCAATTTTTAAATATTAGTAAATAAGAATGACATTACATTAGGTGATTTTATAGGTTTTTAAATAATGAGCAGCAGCTGAGCTAGAAAAGTTTTTGTTTTTAGAAAATTCATTCAGGAGGTGATTTATTTCAAAAACTGGCCATTGACTTCGATCAGTGACATTTAAAGAACAAAACCTCTTTTGTTTGACTGTTTGACACAGAACCACGGAATTAGTTTGTACTATTTCACAGAGCATAGCCATTTTGGCGTGGCCATGTTAAAAGAAGCACGTAGCGTTAACATTGCATTTATGGCTACCATCTAGGTTGAACTATGTGAAGCAATAAGTAGCATAGACATGTCTATGTCTATTGACCTTGAGAAAAATACATAATAACGATTTATGTCCGAAACACGGGACTACATAAACTACATTAGTGGTTTTGCAACTAGGTCATAGCACCAGATACCCATAGATACTGGTTTTAAGCAAAATTGGTGGGTGTATCCTAATGGTCAGCGTGAGAGTCGTAGCCAGCGAATGGAGTAAACGAATACTTGTTGAATTGATCAGGGCTACTACTGCAATGGAATCAAGAATCGATTGATTGAATCATTAAATTGTAACTTTTAATCAGGCTTATCGTAGATCAGGAATTGTATACGCGTGGCATATGATACCTAAGGGACATTTGCAATCAGGAAGTTTTACAATTCCTTATGGAATATTTTGGCCTCTTGTATAACGTATGTGTCATCATCATGTTTGTTGTCAAAACATGTTGTTGCCATGGACATGTTGTGAATCTTGATATTGATAGCACGTAAATATCTAATGCTGGAGGTCAAATAGACGTTAAAGACATGTGGCGGTAGAAATACGATTCTAAAATACTAGGCACCTTTGCAGACATATCTTGCTAATTCCCGAATCAATCTTATTTCATATCGGGCAACTTCTCATTACATCCATGGGAATTTTATGTGTGTATCAGGCAAGACAACAAATGCCGGGGTCGCGGGAAGGTCCGAAAGGGATACTGTTGCCTCTGTCAACGCACAGGCAACGGAAGGAACATGGGTGGGTTTTAGTCAGTAAGAGTCTGACACGCCCTCCCGCTCCGCCCAGAGTGGGAGAAGTTATTTGATAATTTCCCGCTCAAAAAACAAAAGAGGCAACACAACAAGTCATTAACAGAAAACACGTTTACAGTTATCACAACAACAACCTTTCTTGGATGACATAACACATTACGAATGCTTTACTCTTAATATACAAACAGATAGCAAATCAAGTTACAAGTCAAACCGCATCGGCAACCCTGCAGGCGTGCGTTACGCAACCATCAGTTAGTTGCTCGATAACTTGCTCCACATTCGCTCTTTGTCTCGGAGCCCCAAGTACTGCCCGACTGGCCACTAACCTGTATAGCAGTGTAATAAGCAACTTTATATCATACAGTTATCTTACTCTTGTATGGCGTCCTTACGTAAACGATCATTATTATTAATTCTCGCCATTATATATATTTTAACGCATTTCGGGAATTGTATAGCCTACCTATGAATTTTAATTGGCGTGGTTATTCATGCGTGTGTAGGTTTCAATGTTTACATAGTAAAGTTTTCACAGGTTTTACTGAGATAATAGTGTGTGTGTATGTCCTCATCATTTTTTGTAAGATTTTGCGGATTTGCCACCCACAGCCCAGATTATCTAACGCACCACTCCTACTTATGGTAACAAAGGTCTTTTAATTGCACAATAAGTTTTATATTAAAAAGTCCGCGTAATCGTAAAAGTGTGTCACATCACTTTTAGACTTTATTCTAATTTGACATCGCTAAATGGAATAAAAACTAAATAAAATGTGGTAATTATTTATATGGGTATTGTCATTGAAAAGGTTGCTGATAATCTAATGACCAACATGTTCATTTTGAGACAATGCAGAGTGTCGCCGGGAATATATACATTATAAGATCCTATTTTGTTTGTACACACATATAAAGATATTTAAAGGGTTTTTGGTTTTATTTAATGGTTGTCTTTCATTTTATGTTTGGCAATAAGTGTTATTTACCTGAAATATATAAATAAATTTATTATTATTACATATCTCGGGACCATGGGCTCCGGGTCCTTTAGAAGGCGTACGAGGGACCGAAGTTAACTCGCAAAGGTCCCTTGGACAATTGTAATGGAATGAGGCACCAACCGAGGACTATCCCTGTTTGTTCTATGCAAGTGCACCCAAGTACAACCCTCGGTTGATGCAGAACAATTGCAGAACATGGAAACAAAACATATTGGGCTATTGGTTTGGGTGGCTATAGTTGATTAGTTTCGTAAGACTATGGAAAGCCTATGGCCACTGCCTGACATTGGTCAGGCAGTGGCCATAGGCTTTCCATAGTCTGTTTATAGTCATAGTCTGTTTTATATAAAATACACGGATAAAATGGTATTATTATAAATCATCAATGGTTGAATATAAGTGTTATTGGTTTGATCCATACATGGAACATGAAACTTATAGGACCTGAGGTCGTTCGAGATTGCACTTAATACATATTTATAAATTAGAGGAATTGCTTTGCTACCTGCATTAAACAATCGGCAGGCAATAAGTTATTGAGATACAAGATTTTTTGAAATATTCAGTTAAAAACACAGTCGCTGCAAATGAAGACCAATCAAAATCACATTAGATCTTGTGAATAGTATTAAGTATGAGGAAAGTTTACATAATAAGGGCCTTGTGACGTAATGCTTGACCCACTGAATTGATTTTACGAGCTCTCTATCTTCAAAAGGAATGGATGTCCGTAGGAATGCTGTCTCTGTAGGCTGCGGTAACTTGGACTTACCTTGCAAGTTGCAGGTACACCAAGGATTTAATGCTCAAAGTAGTAAATGTACCTATAGGTAAGCTCTGTTTAACATGTATAGACACGGAACCTAAAAACGACAAATCTAAATATTAATGGCATTGGAAACATTATGCGGGAAAATATTTATAATAGTTTTAGTCTCATCAAACTGCACTAATTTAGGACCTGTTCCTCAAGGCCGAAAATCTAAAAACGACCAGATGTTGGCTCTTTAAAAACGCCATAAATTTAGTTCTAGTGACTAATTACCAAAAGAACGAAGAGGCCATTAGTTCGCGTCAGACGGTCAATTTAAACGCTAATTATGTACTTAGCGACTGTTTTATGTGGATAGTTATTATGCTCAAGCATTACTACGAGAGCATAGGTATAACAAGGTCAACATTCCGAGTTTTAGGCTAATAAGGCAGAACTAGGAATGATTCAGAACAGAAATGCGAAGTGCTGGAAAAGCTAATGGCTACTTTTGAATTCCCGACCTTAACCTGTTAAGCCCCGCGCGATACCGATTAGGAGTCAAACAATAGAAAATCAATTGTGTCTCATTAGCTGTCCTTGATCAATTAAAACAAAAACTATACGAAGTAGAAACTAAATGACGTTGGAGGTAAATGCGAGGCTGGTTGTGGGTTTCGAATTCTATTGTTTTTTTACGGGACCTTACTGTACCATAATAAGACTTTGACGAATGTGTCATCTTAAGGATACTGACAAAGTACCTACTTGTGATTCGGTCTAATTGTGATTCATTGTCCATATTGGCTGGATAGCATGGCTGGAAGGAGAAATGTACAGCATGAATCAGACCAGCAGGAAATTGTAAAAACAAAATTAAACATGAGTGAGCAAAGTAGCGGAACAAACTTGTCACTATCAAGCCATACGTGTTCCTCACTTTTCCTTATTATCTGGAAAAACTGGAAACCTGACAAACGGATGAAGAGAAACCAACGTAGAAACGTGTTTATATGTTATTACTAGAACTTATCGTACGGGATCTAAGCAAACACGAGCGTAGGTGTTCAGTTTTATCTAACAACAATATCAATGCGTAATCATCGTGAGTGTAAGCAATCTCACAAGAATGCGCATTGTGTCGGCAACTTGGACCACTGACTTCCGAATGCACGTCGGGAGCAAATCTGTGCGAAAAGTTCTTTTGCGCCATTGTTCGGTACCTGCGAACAGGTGTAGTTAATTGGACGTGGGTGTAGAATCGTGTATTATATTGTATGGTGCTTCGCTGTTGTTACATCTCCTTTTGTGTTCGAGTGAAGGCTAGGACGGAAATATTCTCGGGAAAAGAAACGTTTGTAATTTGAAAATTACTAATGAATACATGCGTTTGCGGCTCGACGTAACAATCTTATAATTTACAAATAATGCCTTTGGAAACTTGTTAAAACTTATTTTAACTTTAGAACTTCTTAAAATTATGTGGGAAGGAAAAGAATTGCCTGGCATTATAGTAAAACATGTTTCCACTTTAGACCGAACTGAAAACAATGCGGCATCTGCAGGCTTAGCATGACACTTTCTATTTCTTCGAAGAATAGACAAGGCTCTTTCTATACTAAGTGACATTTCGTTTCTCCTTTTTTGACATCCCACCGTAGAAATCCTTCTACATACAAAAGGACCTAGACAAAGATCGTTAGAAACGAAAGACAAAATTACAGATTGTAGAAGGATTTCTACGGTGGGATTTCAAAAATGGAGAAACGAAATGTCACTTTGTATAGAAAAAGCCGTGTCTATTCTTCGAAGAAATAGAGAGTGTCATACTAAGCCTGCTGGTACTCATTTAAGGCTCTCGTAGACAGGCGCGACGCGACACAAGTAGCACAATTTCTATGAAAACTTAATGAATGGAAAGTATCGCGCTGCGCGTCGCGCTGCCGGTTGCACCCGCGATATCGCACCAGTCTGCACGAGCCTTTAGCCTTATGTTATATACCTACAAAAACTGACTTGTAGGAAAAGTTAAACAAGCGATAATCCCGATTTGGTAGTAAGGCTGACGTAGTACATACGTATTTCTTAGAAAATGTGATTAATCAGAGCTGACAGACGTAGGCGTAAGGTTTGGAATAGGCAGAAAAACGTAGGCATTAGACAGTAGGTACCTATCCACGAACGGACGAATTACTAAACGATTCATTTGGGCTACTATTAATAACTATCTATAAGTAATTATCTATGTATTAGTATTTATTCTTTTTCGAGTTCTCTATCCCTTACGTTGCACCTGCCATGTTTTGTCTCTGCATCACCCTAAGGTCGACTAGTAGAAAATGCCTCAGGTATTAAGTCCGCCTTTGTGCAGTAGGTATTTGTTTACTTGTGCAAAAAGTTGTAATAAAAAAATAACGTTTTTAATTGAAAAACAAACGTGATAAGTTACGAAACAACTAAATTGAGTTCGGATCAATTATTATTTTAATTATTATCAGAGATCATGTGTGGTAGTTCTCGATTATCAAATATAATTGTATCTAAGTACCCATCCTTGTTTTTGTAGTACCGGATTAACATTTAATACAGGAAATACCAATTATGTAACACTTATATAATCTTATATCGAAATCAAGTTCCATTACGTGGAATTGGGTCCTGTACGAGTATGTCGGTAATTGGAAGTAGATATTGTGAACATTGGAACATGTTACTTTCACTCTTAAGATGTGTGACAAGAAAATAAAGTTGCTAGAAATGCTTCATAAAATGTATTTCCCAATCTTAAAGTAAAGGGCCGCCCGGCCGGTTTGAGAAGCTTTGATTACGACCGTGGTAGCTACTTCGTTTTTAATTCTTTAGTACACTTTTATTGCGTATTCATTATGGATAACAAGAGCAGTAATGGCCCAGTGGTAACGGCCACGACTTACGAGTTGTAGTGCATAGGTTCGAACCCGAACAGGCGCTTTACTTTGTGTAAATTATTTCATCACCACTGCTCTCAAAACGGTGGAGGATTTTTGTGAGGATATCGGCATATCGTAGAACCAAAAATTCGAAGACATGTGACATCTACCAACCCGCACTGTGGTCCGCGTGGTGGATTACGACCCACTCCCTCTCACAGAGAAGAGGCCAGTGTCCCAGCAGTGGGAACATTATAGGCTGATTATGTACGGATAACGTGTCTTATCTTATCAGTCACGGGATCGTGACTAATAACCAGTGATCCTATACATAAATGGGACTAAGAGATAATCTGTTCTAAGGGTTATTGCACAACGAGGATGCGACTCTCGTTACAATTATCAAACTGTAAAAACCTGGGATTGTTTTCATTAGGTACTGGTACGATCACCTGTAAGCAGACCACTTGCCTATTTATGCAAGTGCTCTTACCCACTAGACTAAAAACTAGAATACTGCAAATAAAATAAAGACTAAAAGCTTATTCTTAATTTCACAGAATCGTATTGTGTTTACAGATAAAAAAATCCCACCTACTATGACTGCTACTTTACAATGAAGCACTTATCAACTGAACTGAAATGCAATAGGCTGAAACCGGTGTTAGTTTAACTCAATTATTAAGTATAAAAAACAATATAAACTTGAAAAAACTGAAGTTTTTGTGTGATAACAAAATTGTACACTTTACCTAACAAAATTTTCTGCAATTATTCAGTAACATTATCAGAGTTATCTAAACACTTTTCTATTCAATATTTTCGGGCCTGAAAAACGTGAATATTTCATTTCACACTTCAACAAACGTAATGTTTAATGGGTAACGGTATCTAGCGTGAACTGTTTCATCATATTTTATATTCTTTTACGGCATACCTATTACTTTTTCTGCGTTTATTTTTATTTCGATATTACACTATAATCTGATTAAGTAACTGAAACTTACTAAAGTAATATTTCACCAAGCGCATCCAAATTGCCATCTACATATAACGGTTACTTGTACTAAGCCTTCGCATTTCTATTCTATCTAAAATTGCATCTGGCTGAACATGTCCTGGTCAAGTCATATTCCATATTCAACATCGGAACATTGGAACCATTCTAACAATTACGTCATGCGCTTGATTGCACACAATAAGATATATTGTTCCAACAAAATATTAGTACACGAATGTACTTCGATCCTAATTAAGAATCGAAGACAGTAACATTGTTAATAATTCTATTGTTCACTATGTACGTATGATGTCAATATGTTAGTGTTAAAGCTACAACTATGGTTTATTGTAAGATTTTGCGGTAAAATGTACAGCGACGTAGCTAAGTTTTATTTATTATTTACTTTATTATACTTTATTGTACACCACAAAAATACATGACCAAAAATAAATCAAACACTACAAAATATTCAATGGGCGGCCTTATCGCTTTCTGCGATCACTTCCAGGCAACCATGGGATGGATAGTGATTTGCCTGGACATAAAGTGGGGCTGTCGTTGGTGTAAAAAATAAATAACGTTGTGTTTTATTAGGTAGGTATGTATATAAAAAAAATTTCGCACGATAAAACTACGAAATCCAGCAATAAAATAATGTCTGTATTCCGGTCAACTGTATATTAAATGGAAAAACATTTTGAAAACTCTCTGGTGGCAAAATTCTGCCATAATATGGTGAAAGAAAACTCATTTGACAGCTGACGAAAATCGCAAATAGCAGATACTGTGGCATGTACCTAGGCAATAAAATTTGACTTGTGGCAGTTAAAATGTTGTAAGTTAATAGTTAGATTGAAAGAATAGTTCCTTAATTAAAAATACATTGCCATGCATTTGTTTCTAACAGGGGCGTTAGTGGATTCTGTCTTTAAAGCTTTATAACTTACCAATAATATAAATTCTTGTTTAAACATTTTTCATCACAGTTTTCGGGGGTTCCTGTAACAAATAATAATAATATTAAACAAAGTTTAAGGAAAGATCATCTTCCCAGTGGAAAAACAGAAGATTATGATACAATTCTTATACAAGACAGTGCCTCGCTCTGCGGAAGCCCGGGATTATGTTAAATCTATTTCTGCAATTTTTTGTAGGTTCCTTTTAACTGATCTGCTATTGATATTTCTAGTATTAGCTTTATTATTGTTAGTTGATATAATAGAATCCAATTCAAAGGATTAGGCTCTAATCGCAAAAGAGAGAGAAATGTGGAAAGGCGGAAGGGAAGTCTTTGCCCTGAATTGGGCCATCACATCACGCAACAGGGGGGTAACCATCACCTCATATAGCAGTATTATTTCAATATTACTTTAGCGTGAGAAAGAGATGGAGCTATAAGTCCTGTATAGCTCCATCACTTTCCCACTGTGAAGTAATATTATAATAATACTGCTATAAGAGGTGATGGTTACCCCCCAGGCTCATAATTTTTTTTTAAAGTATAATTATGTTAAATATGTAGTTGGTAGTGCGTGTTTCTACAGTTCACAGGTGTTCCTAACTTCCCAGCCCAGCTAGCTGGGAGGATTCTGAAGGTAGTTTACAATTTATAGAAGTCTCAAAACCAGACTTTCCCAATTTCTTAAGGCTAAACTTAATTAGCCAGCCATCTTTTCCGAGTCGCCGAACATGAAGACAAGCTACTTGGTCAAATTGCGTATCACATGCTCTAGTTATGGCAAGGTTGTACGTGGGTTGATGGTACTCGTACTGGTGACATTGAGACAGCACTAGCGGCAATCGTTGACATTCGCTCTAATGCAGAGGCAATTAATGCCGGTAATCAGATTGTCCGTTTGTTTGTTTAAAGCTATTTTCTCACGCATTAGTCTACTGATTAGAGGTTGATGTTTGACGGCTTTGTGTTTCCTGGTTTTTTGATGATTTTTCTTGGATTTTATTCATCTGTTGGTTCGAGCATATTTTATACTCTATAAAATCTTGAATGTAAAAATGGCATAATCTATGGTAGCAAGCAGGCTAGATTGAGCGTTTGTGAACCACTGCTGCAGGGTATCGGCTGGGCCTGTCACCTTGCAGCAATGATGTCACATATTGTTTATGTTAATGTTTTGCTGACATAGTTTGTAAGTATTTTATTACTAACACGTTGAGTCTTGTTACTTGAATTAAATGATTTTTTATTATTATTATAAGAAACTTGAATCAATTGAAAACGTTTGATATATGTCTTTATACACAGATAATAAATTAAGACTTGAAATATTACACAATATTAATTTAAAAACGCGAATTCATTATCACGGTTAAGGTGGCCGGCAGCAGTAGGTACATAGTAACGTGCTAGATTAACATCACTAAGCTAGTTATTTTGTTTGTCATGTACAAGTAATTATTCCTCACCCACATTACATGTACGGAAATAGGCATGCGGCTGTGGCTCGATAAAATTAAGTACTGTATTGATTAAGTCACAATTTTGCATAACCAACAGTGTTATACGTAATTATTTATAAATTCCTACTGTCATGGCGTTGTTTACTATAGAAAGTGTGCGTACAATGGGACATAGAACGATAGTGAAAATGCTCGCGCCCCTCGCATATCAAGTGGCCATTTGGTGTATTTTATGTGATTGGTCATGATCGACGTTGGAGCCAAGCAACGTGCAGTTCCGCAAATATGGGATAGAAACTGCAACCGTTTGACAGTTTGAAACTCTGCCTTTTTTTTTTTTTGGGTGGGAAATCATCAAATAACTTCTCCCGCTCAGGGCGGAGCGGGAGGGTGTGTCAGACTCTTACTGACTAAAACCCACCCGTATTCCTTCCGTTGCCTGTGTTGCGGGGGCCTCGGTGACCCTTTAGTACCTTCCCGCGACCCCGGCAGGTATCGGCCCTAGTGGGCCCCTACATTTGAAACACTGCCTGCACTGTTAGTTTCATCATTTGCCAACTATGTTGAGTTCGGCTTCCAGTCTAACCAGATGCAGCTGAATAAGTCATAAGTCATTTATTCATGAACAATAAATTGTATCTGAAATTACATGGTACAAAAAAAGAAAATTGAATTACATAAGGAAATATTACAACAATGCATATATATAACATATTTATATAGGAATTTCGTTGGTAGATCTTCAACAGCATAAAGACACTTATTCAACAGGGGGGTAACCATCACCTTTTATAGCAGTATTATTATAATATTACTTCCAGTGAGAAAGTGATGGAGCTATACAGGACTTATAGCTCCATCTCTTTCTCACGCTGAAGTAATATTGAAGTAATACTGCTATAAGAGGTGATGGTTACCCTCCTGGAAACTTTTAAGTTGATTTTTAAAAGAGCTTGTGTAGACAGCGCTTTTTAAATCTAGAGGCAGCTTATTAAATAATAGAACCGATTGATATCTGGGACTGTGCTTCACAATATTCAAATTAGGCTGTATCTTGTAACGTTTAATGTCTTGTCTATGTGTTGCCTTCTGTAATACCAGTATTTACATGGAGCGACTACTTATATGACCTCTACAACCCATTTACTAGATAATTTGATACCCCTTGGTAAGACTGGTTGTCGACTATCGAGCTTCTGACGACCCGTATCGGCACTGTTCGTTTTTTTTTTTTTAATAACCTGTTAACACCAAATTATGAGAATGCTACGGACCTCAATAATGCGCAAACTGGCTCTATTTCGGTAATATTTTATTTTATTAATTTAATCTGGTCACGTATTGCACGTTGTTCTTTAGAATTGAAAAAAGCATATTTATAACGATTGGTAATATAATTATTACTATTATTTTACTTCTCGTAAATTAAGTCCAGTATCTACAACTATAATTTCGAATTAATAAGCGGGTTCCTATAATTTTGCTGTTAACGGATCGTTAAATAAACAAATACTCGATGGGAACTCATCGGTTAAATAATAGTGAAACAGTGATTGTAATAAATTGCTGATTCTATTACGATAAACAGGAAATCTTGGGAAGTAATGCGATACTGTAAGGCAAGCGTGCAGCCGCGGTTTCTTCGTAATGCCGCACTGTTTTTATTATTTTAATGTTTCACACTTTAAATAGATTCAACAACTTTATTCTTAGTAGTTGTTCGTAGGTACTGACAACTAGCCACATCATATTTTTTTTCCCATGAGAATTTGGCCTCTACAAAGTTTAACCTATTTTTTTCGAAAACGAACTAGACGGACATACCTACATAAAGACTTGTTTTCGGTTCTACAGTATTATAATTGCTTAAGCACTCATCAAAATTATTTATGTCAAAAAGATAATAATGCAAGTATTAATAATAAAAAGTTTGATAGATATAAGTGGTGACGATATTAAGGAAAAAATTAACATTTAAGATTTTCGGCGATGACTCATACTCGCATGCATATGTTACTTATAAAGTTCAAGCTGTGGTCAATAGTAAGATTTACTAGAATAAAAAACGTGTATTTTGAACTATTGCCACTTGTCAGTATCGAGGCGTACGTTCTTCATACAGCAGATGTGAAATGTTCAGTAAAACAATGTCTAAATATTGAACGTCGTCGCGTCATCGTAGGTACTCGCGGATAGTCTACGGCCCACTGCTTCAAGCGAGTACTGGGTCTCAATAAAAGCTAATTCAGTTGTGTACAACTGAAAAAGAAGGTTTTGGTTTTGTTTACAAAATTAATGTTACAGTAAAGCTCTAAAGCAGTAAATTAAATCTTTGCGTCAATGCTTTTTAATTATTATCATCCTAAACCTGTTGAATGTGGCACATTTTATTATAGTTTTAATGTATTAATTTAAAATAAAACAGACGCCAAGCTTGACTGTAGAAAGAGCACATGGCCTAGACATGACTAGTCTAGCCCATGTGCTCTATTTTTATTATGTAAGGTACATAAATGGAAGAAAACTTAAGCACCCGCTTATGGATTAGTAGTAATAAATTTTTTGATATTATATATTTGCAAAAATCTTCAATTTTAACCTTTTTTATATGCAGGTTTATTTAATCATAAATTATGAGTTGAATGTACCTATTAAAGTAGAAGAAAATGACTAAGCATAGTGGTATTTAACAGGTTTAACATATCGATAATGAGAAGGATGTCTAGAACTTAAAATTAACAACTAATTTATATTTATGATGTTATGTTATTTTACCTGTTCAAAATAAAACTTTTTCTAACGCAAAGGACAATTTAATTGGTATAGTGGTGCATGGTACCATTTAATCGTTTATAGTAGATACAAGAAAACCATTTTCCTCATTAGTTGGCCAATTTGGCGATAAATCTAGAAAAACTTTACTTCCTATCGGATATGTGATGTAATGTAACACCGCGGATATACGGATACCTGTATCGGCGTAATTGTATAATTATTGTACATATTAAAAAGTATCGTAAAGTAAAAGATATCTGTAATTCTATGAGTCGAAGCGGAAAATGTTGGGTGACACAAAAGCAGAAGTCTATCTGAAGATAAGTAGACAGGGATAGGTACGAATCTCATGGGTTCCTATCCTAGAGACCAAGCTGAAGTGTCCCAACTCATGTGCCTGTGTATATTATAATATGCCTGCATCGGCGCTCATGCCTTTCAAACCGAAAAGCAAAGCTGCTTCATCGCAGAATTAGGTGTGATGGTTCTGTAAGAGCTACTAATTTTGAAATGTTTTATTAATTCATATCAACTTGCTATGATTGTCAAATACGCATACTACGAGTTAAATCATAATTTAAGGTATAATCTAATAAATAAATAAATAAAGCAGTTCCGTGAGCTATATATACGTGATTAATATGATTATACAACAGATCAACGACTGTCTGACTGACGACATACAGTCTAAACTTTTAAACCACTGAAGTTGAAGGAACTATATTTTGACGATATTATTTTCTTTCATTGTTGCATTGGTGCACTTATGGAGTCTTCTCGTCGCGTATTCCGCAGAGCCTAAAGACTAAAGTCTTCAATCATTGCGTCCGGCCAGTTATGACTTACGGAGCCGAATTGTGTGTGGACAATCACGGTATGGCTGGTCCATAAATTCAAGATCGCTCAGCGAGGTATGGAACGATGTATGCTTGGAATCTCTTTGAGGGATAGAATCCAGAACGGGGAGATCCGGGAGAGAACCAAAGTTCTCGACATAACTCATAGAATATGCAAGCTGAAGTGGCAGACCGTTGGGATAGTAGGGTGGGGGGGCCGTGTGTTCATGAGTGGAGACCGCGAATCGGCAAATGTAAGGTAGGACGCCGATCGACGATCTTCTCAGGGTGGCTTACAGCAGCTGAATGAGAGCTGCCGAGAATCGAGCTGAATGGCTTGCAATTGGAGAAGCCTATGTCCACCAGTGGACTGCTGTAGGCTGATTATGATGAAGACTAATGGATGCAGATGGATGAATGAAGTTTCCGAAACTTTAGCCCTAAAGCGGGGCAAAGATTGCTTGCGACAGCAATCGGGTTCACATCAAGTTATTTTTAAGTATGTACACCTTCATTTATAGGTACGTCATGCATTAAAATACCTTTGCAAATGGGGTAACCAATGAGGTACTGCGCCGTTCGTACCACCTACAGACACGTGGGTGCAATTATTAGCGTTTCGTATATGCAGAACAACGTACCTACAATCTATATGAACATAGCAATATTGTATCGTTTTAAGATCTTAATAACATGTAAGTAAGCATTACCTGCCATGTGCTTGCCGCCAAAGAAACTATGCTTCCTTTTACGTTTGTGATATAGAAACATAAGTACTGTATGCAGACTGTATTGATGACATAATTGGAGCTGTCTATGATATCATTTTATTGATTGGCGCTGTGATTTAATTATATTTGTTGCAATAATAAGTGTCTTTTTTTCCCTCTTTCATTATTAATTTGGCAGTTACAACTTAAGATACAGCAAGTGACGAAAATCCTTGTGGTATTCATGATCAAGTTCCTTTCGTCAAGGCGCAGATATATTTTCCATATATTATATAGATATATATATTTTAGTGACGTTTAAATCTGTCATTATTGATCGGAATAAGTATAGCTAAAATACCTAAAGTTCGAATAAGAACAAAGACAAAGTGGAGACGCCTTAAGACAAAATATTTTTTTGGAACTAATGTCCCGGGTTTCGGAACATTAATTAAGTAGAACTAAAATTAATAAAGTAAAACAAATATCGAATTAATTTCCTGACTCTCTTTTAAAAAAAAAAAAGTATGCACGATTTTTATTGTTTAAAAAAAATAAAGGTAATCTCCTTATTTTCGTTTGAACGATATAAGTAAGCGCGGGAGTTAATGTTATTTACATACCAGCTTTATTCATTATAACTAACAAGGTAAAGGTAAAAAAATCACAATTTTATAGCTTTTCATACCTTTTGTTCATTTTGTACAATTATTGGAACTAAACGTAATCAGAAATCAACCACAATAATTAAGAAAGTCACTAATCTTAAGACCCAGACAGAATATTATTTACGTTGATGTTGAAAGTAGTCCCTTAATCGCTACAGTTTTTATCAGGAACGGAGTTTTCTTTGTCATCGCAAGATTTATCTTCTTTCGGAGAGCAGAACAATGTCAGTATGTCAGTTGCAGTAAAACGTAGTCCATAAAATCAAGCCAAGGTACTCATGTGAAGCAGATCCAATAATCGTTTATTTTTATAAACGGGTACGGGTAAAAGAAACAATTCACGAGTTAAATATGCGTACACAACTTGAGGAACTACAGGAGTGAGTGATGCGCGCACGACACCCCTCTACCCCTCAACCCTTTTGTCATTGTTTACCAGTGAAAAACAAAAGCTAGAAAGAGACAGCAAGTTTTGGCTAACGAAAACGTGTGGTGGACCCAATTCTTTACCTGAATTAATAACAATAAAAATCGTATCTACTGGTTTTTTAAGAACGTTCTCCTTGTTTTTGATTTCGGTTAATAAGGGAAATGAATTCAAATAGTTTACAGAATTACTAAAATAACATTAATATTAATTGTACTTAAGCGATGTACCGAAACTCGGAACAAATATTGCGAAAAAAAAAAAAATTGGTTTAAGGAATGTCTCCAATTTTTATTCCCTGTTCTTCGAACTTTAGGTATATTAGGTCTACCTATACCGATCACTGGTCATTACACCTTCATATAATGCAAGTAAGTTATCCAAAAAATATATGTTAAACTAGAACGCATACACATCAATTATATATGTGAATACCTGAATTGTAGTAAAATACTGTATAAAATAAATTCAGGAAATAATATCTACCCGAAGCATAAAAAACGATAGTACTTTCAAACTACTTAAGATATTTTCATGCTTTTTTTGTATGAACAAACTATTTTACAAATTATTTATTTATTTAATACTTTAAGCACACAAATGTACAGAGGCGGACTTAATGCCGTAGGCATTTTCTACCAGTCAACCTTTGGGTGATGCAGAGACAAACAGTGGTAGGTGCAATAGCGAAAACTATGGAATAAATATTTATTTAAATATAAGGATATACATACATATACCTATTAAAAACTTTAAATATATACCTAATTATACATAAATATAAGACCTAATAAATACACGAATATACTAAAACAGATGAGACAAACAATGGGAAAACATTACCATTGTGATGATACTGCCAGCTTCTTACGAATATGCTCGCGAACTTTGACTTTAAAGGATAATCGGTTGGTTGCCATCCTGATTTCCTGGGGGAGCGCATTCCACAGAGAGATAGACTGAACGAAGAAGGAAGAGTGAATGAAGTCAGTGCGGTGAGTGGGACATTGAAGAAGACGATTGTGTGATGAACGTAGGTATGAAAACAATGTGGTCAGCGCCCTTTGCTCTCTGCGCTGACGTATGGGCAACCACTTTAGAAGCGACCGATGCGCAGAGACATGATCATATTTACGCAGATTATATTTCTATCTGTGATTTTTTTCATATTTTCATATTTTATGTCAGGATTTGTAAGGTTAAGGTCAACGGCGATCGCGGTTTCGGATAGATTCAAGATAAACTTCTATAAAAGATAGATTACTACTACTAGACTGGTCTGATAAAAATAGCCTCCACGAGCTGCGATATAAATGTGTACGTTCACCTTGGGTCCGCCTCATTACTACAGCCCGATTAAAAACTTTATGGCAGCTCGGAACATGAGGCGAGCCGCTGCGCAATAATGAATTCATGTGTCAGCGGAGGTGAGGGTTGGGGTACTACGAAGCTAGTAGCGAAATTCAGAGCCGCCATAAAGTTTGACGCGTTATACCTTACTATTTGGTTCATACTTATACTAGGCCCGAGACGAGTGAAGAAGTATCGCCTAAAAAGAAAGTTAAAACTTTAGTATCGCATCTTATTTATACTTTTACAAAATGATTTCCCTAGAAAGATCAAGGTTTACATATATCACTGTAGATAGCCGTGTCCGTTATTTTACCTCAATTCCGACTTTGGCTATCTTACTCAGCTTTCTAACTGTGAAAATCCTTCACGGTACATATGTTAATTTTACACTAGATTCGCACTAAAAGGATCTCTACGTGAACTATTTTTAAAAAGAAATGGATGGAACTGTATTTTCCTCAGTACAATGTCGTTTTGCTTTTTTCCATCTTTGTTGGATTTGGCTGTTATTTGTAGATCTTTAATATTCGTTACGGGTAGTCAGAAGCCCGAAAGTCTGACAACCAGACGTAAGACTGGTTGTCAGACTTTCGGGCAGCAAGGGGTATCGTGTTACCCAGTTACTGGGTTGTAGAGGTCAGATAGGCAGTAGCTCCACCTAAAATATTGATATTCAGCTTCATCAGCATTGGTATTCATAGGCAGATGATGATGATGATGTTGGTTTTTACTCATTGATCTTGGTAAGATGCGACAGCATATCAGAAAAAATGTTGCCTACCGTGTGCTGTCTAACCACCAAACTGTGTCACTACCAGATTAAGAAAAAAACCTAAAACAATCTGAAAATCAAGTCGGAAAAAAGTATTAACACTATTATACTTTTGTTTTCCCGACTTGATGATTTGTAAATAACCATTGATTCAATCGCTTTGTTCACCACCAACGTAACGAAGTTCGATTCTCTTCCGGAAAATGCTTACTTAATAAATGAGTTGTTAGTTGTTACTGCTTTTAAAAGTGATAGCTCGCTGCCTGCTCACGGCTCATGAACATTTTATAATTATAGCACTATTGCGTGCACTTTCTTTATTTCTGTAGTTTATTCATGTGAACGCAAGTGGTTAAATGTTTGTAAATGTCCTCAAAAGAAAAAATACAATACCCTTATAAGGTCGCTCGTGTGTCTGTCTGTCTGTTTGTCCATCTGTCACAACCAATTTGCAATCTAGTCGAAATTTGGTATACGTATGAAATTCTATGACCCAAACACGGACGTGTAACTTTTGGGGGGCACATAAAAACATTTAATAAAAAAGTTTTGCTAACTGTTCCGTGTGACATATCAAATGAGAGGGCTTGTTGCAAGGATTTCAATATGTATTATACTTTTAAAATTATTTAAGAGAATATATGAACATTTACCACTCCCCCCTATCTCCAAAGCTACTGAGTCTAAAATTTTGGAAAAAAATATACGGCAAATAGTTCTTTACTTATAGATTACAGGAAAACCTAAGAGAAGTCTATATACAACTCTCAATATCGTACGTACAAACTAACATGAGCAGTTGGAATGTATCAAGGAACATGTTTTTCAACTACGATGTTAAGTTTGTTCCTGGGTAAAGTTATCCTTCCTTCCTTACCTTCATTGTCCATTTTTTGTTATACTTAGGGCCAGTTTCCCGAACGAAAAGTATAGTAAAACTAATGTGACAAATTGTTAAGAACGCATAAACTGTTGCGATTGGCTGTTGATAAATCATTCAAACAATCACAACAGCTTACGTGCGCTTGAAAATTTGCCTGATGAAATAATGTTAACTTAGTATTATAAAATGCGAAAGTGAGTTTGTTTATTTTTTTTGTTACGCTTTCACGCTAAAACCTCTGAAAGGATTTGGATGAAATTTGGCACATGGGTAGACCATGACCTGGGTTAGGACATACAATACTATATATCTCGATATTCCTACGGGACCGGGACTTATGCGGGAGAAACCGCGGGGCGCAGCTGGTGATACTATAATTTAGTCTTGTTAATTAATGATTTTCTAAGAATTTCAGTATTTTTTGAAGCCGGTGGCCAACGATGTTATGTATCTAATCGCCGTCGCCATGGATATTTTACGTTTGATATTTGGACACAATACCAGAGCCATAGCGGAAGTGTTGCCATCCCAGAGATAACCCATAAATTACTCATTCATCGTCATTCATTTCAGCCGAAAGACGTCCACTGCTGGACATAGGCCTCGCCCAAGAAATTACTCATGTGTTTGTAATTACACTAAGCCGGCACTCCGTAACAACAACACAGCTTGACAAAAGGTATGGTGGTAATTGGGTTTTGATTTTGGCATTGACCTGAGCGACTTCTCAAGAATCCGTTAGAATACAATACATCTATTATTATTTCCTACTAATTCTAATCTAATCAGACAAACAAATCATTAATTTCCAACTGATCACCTGAATGTGAAGACTTTTGTTCAAATTATGTTTTTGTTACTTAATGAAATAATGATTGATGATGTGATACATGTGAACATTTGAATAAAGGCACTTATAGGTTTTGAGTGCCCTTGTCTGACCATAGTGTTCACTTTTGTAAATAACGATGTCATAATGCAATATATAATGTTAACCTTGCGGGATATGAGTAACTGATAGTCATGTGCCTACGCTAGCATTAGATAGATAGATATTAGAGTTTTTGGAGAAGGAAAGTATTCTCTGGTACGGGAATCGAAATCAATAGGTAAGAGTTTTGACAATTCAGTTATTAATGACTAATGTTATCAGTGTTGGTCTGTTTTCTCTGTTGGTATAAGAATACCTTATGCCGCTTGCAACAGAAGAAAAATATTAACCCATCAGCAAGGTTGTAGCCAGGGTGTGCTATTGCAAATCTTGGTCCGTGGAGGCTATCATAATATGTGTACAAAATATTATAAAAAAATTGTGCCAAGTGCGTGTCAGACCACGCACAATAAAGGGTTCCGTAGTTGGGATTACTCGGGTTGAATTCCAAAAACAAACTTAACATTGTAGTTGAAAAACATGTTCTCCCATACATCGATATACCCCACGATCAATTCTCCAACTAAAAATTTAAGACCAACTTAAATTTGTAAATTTAAGACCAACTTAAATTTGTAGTTGGAGAATTGATCGGGGCGGGGCCCGGGGGACACTTGACTCTAACAAAAATTAGCACTTTAATGCTTGATATTACGCAAGCAGGTCCTTAAATCGAAAAGTGGTCTTCACAAACTCGCAATATTTTGAACGGCCTATCCAACGACAGCTTTCTAGTACTAAGCGTCTCTGAGCTACAGCGGGGACAGACAGACAGACAGTCAGACAGATGGACATGGCGAAACTATAAGGGTTCCTTGTTTACTAAGGAACCCTAAAAACGGCAAAAAAATCATGTCTGTTGTATGGGAGCCGCTTAAATATTTATTTTATTCTGTTTTTTAGTATTTGTTGTTATAGCGGCAACAGAAATACATCATCTGTGAAAATTTTAACTGTCTAACTATCACGGTTCATAAGATACAGCCTGGTGACAGACGGACAGACAGACAGACGGACGCACAGCGGAGTCTTAGTAATAGGGTCCCGTTCTACCCTTTGGGCACGGAACCCTAAAAAATGTGTTGTTTAAATAAATCTAACCACGTTATGACAAAAAGAAAACAAACTGAATGTCAATGAGATGACATTCATTCTATAATGCTGTTTCTTATTTGTATGTTTATTATAAATCTATGTATATAGTAAGACGTATCTGCCAATATAATATAAAGAAAATAATAATAAAATAATTTTTGAAATAATTAACGCGGCCTTTCCTTCGAAATTTCCACACACTATTCGTATCTCCATCAAATTGTCTAATGTTCGGTTTAGATCTTAAATCCATTTTTTAAGCACTCGCACTAAAATAACTTTCATATCTACATATATCTACAGGGTCCAATTAAATCAGCTAGCAAAGCTCCACAGACGTGATGGGTATCCTATATATCTAATGACGAAAAACCAAAAAAATAACCAAATATACTAAACTCTTCATTTCAAGTAATTACAGCTGACTACGGCCGCTGGTAGTGTAGTTTATTTTTGTTTTATCATCATTAGATATCGCTAATTTAATTTGACTCTGTAAACGTATTATAAAATAATGTAATTTTTCAGGTCTGTCTTTGTGCCCGCTTGGATCTTCTAAGCTACACAATGGATTTTATGCGGTATTCACCACCGTTGACAGCATTTATTCCGCAATGTTTATAAGTGTAATACATTCATGTTAAACTTAAATACAACATATAACATCTCGATGTTTTGACATGTTGCCACATGATTATCTACTTTGCAACCGTGCGAAGCAGGGTCACTATTTTGTGATACTTTAAGCGTTAACTCTTGGATGACCCAATGATCACTTCAATCAAAGGTGAAATTGCACGCTGGATGGACAGTTGAATTGACCATCACAGTTTGTTTTCATTAGCAGAAAGGAATTCGATTTAGCCATTCTTTCGAATTCCCTCGATCTCTTTTAGTGGTGATAAGGAATGGGGTATTCTATGTTGGGTATCATAGATTCCTGACATTGTATGGCTACTAATTGTTATCATATTAATTTACTATTGTTACTGATCGGTCGCTTTAAATTCTTAACTGATGGATGACTCTTAAATTAAGAGTCTTAATATGATCGGAAGCATCTTGGTTGAAAATTAAGGAGTGTTAAACAGAGTACCTTGAATATGTCAGATATTATAAGTGTAAAGATGTCAAAGGTGAAACACATTAGCACTGGAGAATATTATCATAAGACGACTGATGTTTTGTTACTTTGTCTGATTTAAGTAATAGACACTCCTGGACCTGTTATGTGATAAGGTCATAATTGCATGCAGTTTTTGTTTTTTGTTATTGAAGCTGGGTTAGTTTGACGTTAGGAAATTTCGTTTTTAATCATGTTATTGTATGGTAATGTTAGCCAACTACTTACTTCTATTACTGAAACTTCTTTCACTTAATTATGTCCAACATCAAATACTAAATAAGGATATTTTTTGTTTAGAGTTTAAGAAAGTAGAACTAACACTTCTTTTATTGTTTAACAAAGCATATTCACACCATTTTAAACAGAATAGCTACAATAGGAAATGAGGTGTGTCCTCAATACTTCCATTAAACAATTTTAAAACAACAGACTAGGAGACGAAATGTCGCGTTCGCGATCGCATTGAGTTAAGAAATTTGAATAACGAACGCGTGTTGCGCACGCGCCGGCTTTGGTACGACTGGTGGAGGCTTCCCGCCAAAAGCACGCAGCGATAGTGGCTGCAAGTAGCTGCAAAGATTCATTCATAAATGCGAATCTTATGCAATTGTCTTGTTATTGAGATGATCGCAGGGACCATTGAATCATTGCTCTCGGGTCACGACTCCCGCTGGGGTACAATCGGGTATTGTGCGTCTGCAGTAGAAAAGCGTATTATATTGTAAAAGAGTATAATTTATTACGCGGTGATAGCAAAACGATTTGCCGTTTTCATTGTCAGCTTGTAGGAAGATCACAAATATTATATGTGTGAACTTTTCAGTGCGGTGAAGGTGCAACGTTTGCTTACGAGACCATCGATTCAAAACACCCTATGATTTTTTTTTAATGTGCATTTAGAAATGGTGACCTCTTCCGACATAATAATGTTCTAATCAAATCGAATTAGATTCGACTTAGTGACAGTTTCAAATGACAGATATTCAGTTCAAACAGATTGACTGAGAAATTTAGCGACTTTGAAATATTTTTGGTATGGTTCACCACCTTCTGATAAGTTTGGGTTACGTTATGGCGGCAGAGATCTCTTGCGTCCGGCCCTGGTCCACGCCATGTTACAGAGCGAGAGGGCATGGGCACCCAACACCTCCTGCGAAGCATTAATGTTCGCGAAGGAGGTGGCGGAACGGGTGAGGGAGAGGCAAATTTCGCGCCCTCCCAGGCGGATTTCCAGCCACCGTAGGCGCGGGCTTGCGGACAGTGAGCAATGGGTAGTTCGCCGTCCGATAAGGACTAGGCCCGGGTCGACGGCGCATTGTGTTCCACGCGTGCCTCGAAGAGATGTCAGCACAAGTGTAGGGGTCCACTAGGGCCGATGCCTGCCGGGGTCGTGGGAGAATATGAAAGGGTTAACGAGGCCCCTGGCAACACAGGTAACGGAAGGAACACGGGTGGGTTTTAATCAGTAAGAGTCTGACACACCCTCCCGCTCCGGCCAGAGCGGGAGAAGTTATTTGATAATTTCCCACCCAAAAAAAAAAGTAGAAGCAACAATCAAATTTGCACCATCTAAGCAGTGTTTAGTTTAGACCAGGGATGTCCAAACTATTTTGGACAAGTGACCCTTTTCCAAAATGAACTGTTATATCAGACCCCCATGGCCAAATTACCTACTTTTAAGATCAACCCCCTTATTCATAATGGTCCGCTAACTTAAAACAGCTGCTACAGAGTGTTATTTTTCATTCTGACTTAGGTCAATAGAAGAAGATAGAGTGAGAATTAGCAATGCTTTAAGTTAGCAGACTATTATGAATAAGGGGGCCTATCTTTAGTTTTTTCCTATTGATAAAAAATACCTAGGTACTAAGGTACCAATTGGAAAACTTTGCACTTGGTTAAGTGAGTAAAGTTGACTTCATTTTCTCATCAAAATTTAACAAAATAAAAAGACATACATTTCAGTAAATATCAAGTTTAATTTATAATGATTAGGTACTTAAAGAATCTTAAGTAGGTAGGAAATTATATTTAAAAAAGTATTAATTCGCAAAGACAAAATAAAACATTCAATGAGATGGATGAACCTGGTGACTATCTACCAATCTAGCTACATCTGGTTCAATATTGGTGAGTTGCAGCCATAAATCTCCACGTTCGTTGATTTTCAAGCGGTTTCTTTGTTTCGTCAAAATGTTTGTTACCACACTGAAGCTTTTTTGAACTAGGTATGATGATGGAAAAGCGATAAGGTATATTAGTATTCAGCAATGTTCCACAATGTAGGATACTGTGTTTCAATGTTGCGTTGCAACCAGAACTTCTGATAGCCTTGCTTGAACTTCTGCTTAAGCTCTTCGTCTGTGCTGATGGTAATCAACTCTTCTTGCATTATCACATTGGCTTCTTCTATGGCTGTGGTATTGTACGGATTTATTATCCATTGAGAAATTTGTAAAAGATCCTCAAACCTCTCCGTTAAATCCTTGTGTAATGCGTCCAAGTGAGTGACATATAATAAAATGTCATCAACTTGAAGCATTTCTGGTAATTTTGACAAATACAGCAACTGCGAATATTCTTTTCTGTCTAAATTTTGTTTATAAAGGAGTAGTTGGCCGATATTATTGATTTTGTTTTAATCAAGTTAAGGTCGTCACCCTGCAGCTGCAAATTAACTTTGTTGAAAATTCCAAAGATATCAGTCAAGTAATAAATATCTGTTTTACAATTGTTCAGATTTTCTTTCAAATTCGGATCTTTTTCTTGTAAAAACTCCAACACAGATTCAAAAATGGCTGAAAATCTTTCTAAGCAAGAGCCTCTTGATAGCCAGCGAACTTCAGTGTGCAGAAGTAATCGAGTAAAGACTTCGTCGTTTTCCTCACATAGCTGAGCAAATAACCGAGAGTACAAAGAATCGCTTCGAATCTTGTTGATAGCATTTATTACATATTGTAAAGACTTATGCAATCTAGGACTCAGCTTTTTTGCTACTAAATGCTGCCTGTGAATCACGCAGTGAATGACCAGTACATCAGGCAGTTGTCGCTTTAAGTGAGCTATAAAACCACGATGACGACCAACCATAGACGGTGCACCATCAGTCGCAACAGAAACAATGTTCTACCATGGAATAGCTTTGTCAGTAAAAAAATGTTCCACGGCCTGAAAAATAGATTCTCCTCTGGTATCAGTCTCTAAATATGTAGCAAAAAGCAGTTCTTGGCACATATTTTCATCCTTGATGTATCGAACATATCCTAACAACAGAGCTTCATTGCCGGGTAATGTAGACTCGTCCAACTGGAGAGAGAATCTGTTGGTCTGTAAGAACTTACAAAAAATGTTGTCCACATCGCGTCCCATCTCGTCTATGCGTCTCTGAACGGTGTTATTGCTCAAAGGTATTCTCTTTAAAATATCATGTGCGGGTTTGTGCAATACATTGTTAAGGACCTCCGCAATGGCTGATAAGATAAGCTGCTCTCCAATTATGTGGGATTTCCCCGACTTCGCTATTAGTAAAGATATATTATAGGACGCTCGTAAACCATCATCGTCTTTAATAGATGATGACGCAAACATCGATCTTATGGATGGCCTTTTGTCTAGATTTTCTTTAAGTGCTTGAAAAAATGACAAGGGCTTACTTTTTTTGTCAGTATGTACTCTTGATAAGAGGTCATCCATTTTTGAAGGCTTCATGGCATCGTTACTGAATACTTTTCCACATATGAGACACATCGGCAAGTGTTGATTTAATGGAGATGCAATAAATCCGAACTTCAAGTAGTCCAAACTGTATTGTCTGCATTTTTTTTTCGTGTCCGCCATCACAAAACTCTCAGTAATCCTGTAAATAAAAAAATAAGAAACTACCTAAATAAAAAACCACAATGTATGCCCCACTGTATGGCAATGCTGATGCGCTGTGCCGAATAAAAACTGTTTGGTACTTACCCTGTTAATTTTTCATAAACTGCAGATATTGTATGGTTACGCTATTAACTCGCGTAGGGAGCTCAGCATTTTGTAAATTCTTTTTCAGTCACTTTACTTCACTTATTAGCTATGTAATAACTTTGTAATCTCTTGAAATAAATGAGTACTTATATAAGTTATTATCGTTCAAGCTCCAACGAATTTCAAAACGCAAATGAACTTTCAACCTAAGTGCAAGCTCGTTAAATAGTAAAATATCAGGAACATGTTTGGACTTGCAACTTGATTATGAATTCGTTCGTGATAAATCGCGTAAGCGTCAAATAGAGAGCAAGTCAAAACGCGCCTGAAAGACGTACGCTCGAACTCATTATCTTGCACAAACTTGTCCACACTGACTTACCGAGTTTTTCATCTTGTACGAACTTGAGACTTTACGTTACTAAAACAATGCTATTTCCTACAAAAATATTAATTATTCTTAGTACACGTAACACAACATAAACAATACAGTACCTACCTACCTATCTTGAAAGTTTTAAATAAGAACTTGTGTTAATTTAATAGGGGTCGATTTTTAGACCTCGTCGACTCCCAAAATCAGTTTTCGTGTATGTCTGTGTTAGCCCTAGGAAACCGATATCGACCACTTTGGGAATCCCTGGTTTAGACGATGCAAGTAAATTAGTGTCTGAAATGGTTTTTTGAGGAAGGAACCACACAGATTTGAGTGGAAAGTGGCATTCATATTCTGTTTCATATTTAATTTAAATCGTGAAAAGTGCTTTCTAGAATCTGTCCTTCAGGCCCGTAATGAACACCGGGGAGTGTGGAACCGGCATGAGATGTCGTGCGGTGTCCCACAGGGATCTGTCCTGGGGCCGCATCTGTGGGACATCGGATACGACTGGGTGCTGCGCCCCGACCACCCTAGCGGCGTCAACGTGGTGTGCTACGCTGACGACACGTTGGTCCTGGTGCAGGGGAGGTCGCACCAGGCGGCGGCCGAAGTAGCGGCATGCGGGGTTGCTACAATCGTCGAAAGGATCCGGCAATTGGGACTCGAGGTGGCCCTGCATAAGTCTGAGGCCATGTGTTTTCGTGGTCCTCGGAACGCGCCACCGTTGGGGTCCCAAATAACAGTAGGAGGGGTTTCCATCGGCGACGAGTCGACGATGAAGTACCTGGGACTCGTCCTCGACAGCCGGTGGAACTTCGTGGAGCATTTCCGACGTTTGGCTCCCAAACTAGAGTGGGCAGGCGCTGCATTGAAGCGGCGCCTGCCCAATCTAGGGGTCCAAACGCCTCCTGCCGGAGGCTCTACGCGGGGGTCGTGCGGTCCATGGCCCTCTTCGGGGCTCCTGTATGGGCGCGCTCTCTGGCGCTGCGGCCAGCCCGCCGGTCGAGCGCGGCCCAAAGGGTCATGGCCATCCGGATGGTCCGGGGATACCGCACGGTCTCCTGTGAGGCAGCGAGCCTCCTTGCCGGATTGCCGCCATGGGATATGGAGGCAAAAGTCCTCGCGCCACTCCCATACGTGATCCCTAGACTCGTGACTCCCATACGCGGACTTACGCCCTGGCGTAAGTCCGCTGCCGCGAGAAATCGCGGCACAGCGGACGGAGCTCCGGCGGGATCTCATGGCGACATGGAGAGTACGATTGTCGCAACCCAGTGCTGGGCACACCACGATTGCGGCGATAAGTCCCCTCTTTGAGGAGTGGCTAGAGAGGCGCCACGGCGTCCTCACCTTCCACCTGACGCAGGTCCTGACACGGCACTTTCTGGAGGTCCCTGTGTCGGATAAGGCGGAAGGAAACGCCGGGGTGTCACCACTGTGTGGATCGCCCGGAGGACATGGTGGAGCATACGGTGGAGGTCTGCCCGGCTTGGGCAGAGCACCGCCGTATCCTCGTGGAGGCGATCGGTGGCAGAGATCTCTCGCGTCTGACCCTGGTTCAGGCCATGGTACGGAGCGAGAGGGTATGGGCAGCCGTCACCTCCTTCTGCGAAGTAGTAATGCTCGCGAAGGAGGAGGCGGGACGGTTGAGGGAAAGGCAAATTTCGAGCCCTCTCGCCCCTAGCCGCCGCAGGAGACGCCCTGGGCCTCGGGAATCCCGGGCGGATTCCCGGCCACCGTAGGCGCGGGCTTGCGGACGGTGAGCAATGGGTAGCTCACCGTCCGGTAAAGACCAGGCCCGGGTCGACGGCGCGTTGTATTCCACGCGTGCCTCAAAGAGATGTCGTCAGCACAAATGTAGTGGTCCACTAGGGCCGATGCCTGCCGGGGTCGCGGGAAAGTACTAAAGGGTCACTGAGGCCCCTGGCAACACAGGCAATTGGAAGGAATATGGGTGGGTTTTAGTCAGTAAGAGTCTGACACACCCTTCCGCTCCGCCCAGAGCGGGAGAAGTCATTTGATGATTTCCAATCCAAAAAAAAAGGCCCGTAATGAAAATTGTGGGAGTATATGGTACTCCCTGTTTTCGCTGGATAAACTATCTTTCTTAGTCACCCCAAATATTCATAGCTCTAATAATAATTCGTTTAAGCGTGGGTTAGATAAAATATACAGAATTTATTCTCACGCTTCGAAATAAAATCTACATATTTAATTTTATAATTAGAGGAAATGAGACACATTTATGTTATTTTTAACGTATGGGATGTCTACTTTTTGCAGGATATGACAACAGTCTAATAACAATGTTAGTTTTGGTTAGTAATAGACAGTGTAGAGCATATTGCGAAGTAATATTAGGTTTTATTTTTAAAAGAAACTTTAAAGAAAACTGACCATTAAAAAAAAGCGGAAGAAAGAAGGGTAAAAGATAATTGTACCTACTTACTTTGTACTTATCTTATTAAATAAAGGTTAGGCTTGGTAATGTTTTGAGTATATGAACCCCGTGAAAAATAGAAATTGCACAAAACTTACTTAAACATTAAGTACTTCTGGGCATATCAAATCGCAGAAATAAATCAGGGTGGATACCTGATTTATTTGCCATACACTATCAATACATTAAGTCAAGTACTTCAGAAGAGATTTGTGATATGTTATCAGACTTTTTCCAGTCCGTGTTTGAACCTAGTTCACCCTAATTGTCCGCCTGGACCCCGCCCACACTGTAATGCCAATGTCAGCTTGATCGATAACTTGCATTTTGAAGAAGACAAAATACTTATCGAGTTAAAATTATTGGATCCATCCAAAGGAGCGTCCCGATCACCTCGACCCAGCTTGTTTTTTAAGGCCGCCGCTGGCAGTATCTGTAAGCGACTTTTTATTATTTACAATAAATGTTTAAGCGAGGGTGTTTTCCCGGATGAATGGAAACGGGCTAACATCACGCCTTTACACAAGAATAGCTAATAACGTGACGTAGAGCAATACCGGCCTATCTCGATTCTGTCGACCTTGTGAAAGCTTTTGAGAGACTCGTACATAATGAAATTTATTCAATCTTACACAGCATCATCATCCCAGAGCAATATGGGTTTGTTCAGCGATTTTTCTAATTTATAATTATTTTCCTATTATCTTTTTGAGAACATGGACAGGCGGTTGCAAGTTGACGCGGTTTCTAGAGATTTCAAAAAAGCTTTTGACAAAGTCGACCATGAAATCCTACTGAATAAGATTGCGTTTAATTGTATACGAGGATATTTGCTTTCCTGGTTCTCATCCTATATTAAAAATAGAGCACAAAAGGTGGTCGTGAATGGTCATCAGTCTGATGCAGTGCATATAACCTCGGGTGCTCCACAAGGTTCAATATTGGGACCGCTGTTTTTTATTTTATGTATTAATGACATAGACAATTGTTTTAAAAATACTAAGTTTCTTGTATATGCTGATGATTTTAAAGTTTATAGGTATATGCAGACTGTAGAAGATTGTCGACTGTACCAAGATCTGGACAGTTTCACTGACTACTGTCTAAACAATAAACTACACCTTAATCTCTCCAAGTGCTATTGCATTAATTTCACAAAGAATAAAATAGTTATTAACTTTAAATACTCATTGCACGACACAATACTCAATAATGTATTTACTGTGAGAGATCTAGGTGTGTTAATTGATGATAAGGTGTCCCTAAACCAACATGTAGAAAAAATTGTAAACAAAGCATTTAAGATGTATGGTTTCGTTATGAGATCGTCCACTGAGTTCAAGCGGGTCTCCAAATCACAATAAAAATATGCCTGTCATCACAATTAGAATATGCCATTCCTATCTGGAACCCGATTTGCCAGAAATACATAGCGGAGATTGAAGAAGTCCAGCGTAAGTTTCTACGAGCCATGCATTACAGATGCTACAAAATGTATATGTCGCACAATTACTAGATAAATATAGGCAGGTCAACCAAGAATCTAGGTGTAAGTATCTAGAAGCTTCTGTACTGTATGGTATTGTACATGGTGATTTTGATTGAATCGATCTCACGAGCAAACTATGTTATGTAGTTCCACGCACTTTTAATATACGTAGTATCCGTGCAGGTACCCTATTTGCAGTCAATACCTGTCGAACTAATTCTGGTTTGCGCTGCTCTATCCGTCGCATGGTTGAATCTTATAATTGTAATGTTGTTAATATTCATATTTTTGTATGCTCAAAATCCAAATATAAATGTAATATTATGAAAATTAATATTAACCAATAATGTAGTGTAGTTACCTATTAGAAATATAAGCTAGCCTAGATTTTATTATTTATTTGTTTTTAGTGTTAACTACTCGTATTATTCTGTTGCCAAGAAACCAATTAGAATTTCTATTTTGCATGATGAAAATAATAATTATTAACGTGATGTAATTATTTATTACCAATCTAGTGGCACTTATTATCATATTATCTTCTGTTAATATGCGGATAATGTAGTGGGTTGGGATGGCGATCTGAGATCGATTAATCGAAGAATCGATTTCTTGGATCAAAAAATCGATTTATGAAAATTGATATCCAGTACGGAATCGATCCAGTGAATCGATATTTCACCCTAGAAAACCGAGATTCAATTTTTCTGTTTTGATAAGAACCTGAACCGTAAATTATTTACAATTAGTTGAATGTATTTTTCACTTAATTACTCAAAAACTCGCTAGATGGCTGTGTACTTAGTTTCCTTCGTCGCTCGTAAATAGGTCAAAGAAATAAAATACGTTTCTATTACAAACGTATTTTTTAACATTAACAAAGAAAATACACACTCAAATAGCAAATCGAAATAAGATCAATTTCTGGAAAATAGATTTTTTAAACCTCGATTTTTTGTAAATCGATTTATCAGATTTCGATTTGAATCGATTTAAGAATCGATATTTCTCGGAAAGAATCGCCATCCCTAGTGGGCTGCAATATTGTTAATATTTTGTATTATCTTTTCTCTGTTCCAACACATATTGTAGCTGTTTATTGTCCCTGAATAAATAAAATAAAATAAAAAAACAACGGCTGATACGGCTAGACATATAGGAGAATATGAAGTTAAAGAGATTTTTTTCTCTGCGCCTTACACTTAATTTGTTTACGACGCCGCGTCGTCCATAAAATTTATTATAATTATCATTAATAAAAATATTAAAAAGGACCGGACCCAAATGCGAACTGACCCTTTCAGGGAATTGACCCTTTACTACAAAATTTTATTAACGTTTTCTCTGTTTTCTAAATACGATAGAAACCTTTTTGTTATAGGCCAAGTTTTTCTTTGGTGACAGTCCCATGGTCCACGCAGGCGACGGCGACAGGAAACGCACTGTGGGGTTGGTTACAAGTGTGCTCTTAGATAGTGCTACGTGCTTTAAGTGTTACATAAGATTTGTGACTCAAACAAGTCTATTATCACTTGTGGTGATTTTAATGTTAATTTATTAGAAAACTCAGGTTCTTGTAGTAAAATAATAAGTCTGTTTCAGTCCTACAATCTTGTATATCTATTTCTAGAGCCCACAAGAATAACCCCTACGAGTGCCACATGCCTAGATAATATTTAAACAGATATTATACCAAGCCACAAAGAAATTATAAATTTACTAGACTCAGATCATTGTGGGCAAAAGATTACTATTCAAAACCAAAACAATAAAGTGGCTAAAAAAGATATCATTGTTAACCCTAAAACTGCAAGTCGCTTGGAAGCTTTTAAAGTTAAACTCATTAATAAATTACCAGTTTTGTCTATTCGTGCTGATCCTAATCATCTATATGATGATTTCTTTAATATATACTGTAAACCATTTCATTCCATTTTTATTCCCAAGACTATCTCGATTAATAATAACGCATCTTTCAGTGAATGGGCTACCATTGGTATTCATAAAAGTAGAACACGGCTTCATGAGCTGTACAATGAAAGGGCATACATAAACACTGCTGAATTTAATTTATATGTTAGAAACTATTCAAAATTATTTAAAAAAATTTGTTGTATGGCCAAGTCGCGTCATTTGAGTTCGAGGATTAAAAATAGTAGTAATGTAATCAAAACGACTTGGAATATTATTAATAGTGAAACGGGAAGGTCTAGTTACCGAAATACTGACTATAGCCTGTCAATTAATGACAACATAATAAAATCAGACTCGCAAGTCGCCGCGGCCTTTGAAAATTTCTTTTCAGATATTCCCGTTTCAACTACTAAATCCCTAAACTCATCACCTTCTGTTGCTGAGTCTTTGCTGATTCGGAATTTCATTTTGAACACATTACCTGTAGAGATATAATTAAAACCTTTCACACTTTAAATGTAAAAAGACTGCAGATCTGTGGGGTAATTCTGTAGAAGTTGCTAAGTCAATTATTGACATTGTAGCTCCTACTTTATCTCTTATCTTTAATAATTGCATTGACTGTGGGGAGTTTCCTGACCTTATGAAAAATAGTAAAATAATACCTTTATTTAAATCAGGTAGTACATCAGACCCCACCAATTATAGATCTATTTCAGTACTACCTACCTTTAGTAAAATGTTTGAAAAAATAATTTTAGTCCAATTACAAAGATTTTTTAATAAACATAAATTATTGCACAATAAAGAGTTCGGTTTTACAAGGGGTCGTTCGACTACTGATGGAACTTTGTGGAACTTTTAGGACATATTTATAATGCATGGGAAGATAAACGCGATGCATTGGGCATCTTTTGTGATTTGTCCAAGGCATTCGATTGCGTTCTTCACGAAACGTTAATCAGGAAACTCCGCCACTACGGGATCCGGAACACCGCTCTGGATCTTCTTACTTCATACTTGAGTAATAGGATTCAGAGCGTTGACGTTAATGGGAAAAGATCTCCCGGATCTATAGTAACAATGGGAGTGCCACAGGGCTCAATTCTTGGTCCTTTCTTGTTTCTTATTTACATTAATGATTTGCCATAGCTCATAAAGGATAATCATGATATAGTGTTGTTTGCGGATGACACTTCACTTTTGTTTAAACTTAAACGTCAGCAGCTGGTTACTGACGATGTTAATAGTGCGATCTCAAAAGTAGTTCACTGGTTCAATGTTAATAATTTACTTCTTAATGAAAAAAAAACCAAATGCATTAAGTTTACGCTACCTCACGTTAGGCAGGTGAAAACTAATGTGTTGATAAAGGGCGAAGAATTGAACCCTGAAGATAGCACAGTATTCTTGGGCTTAACTTTGGATGCTAAGCTTCAGTGGGGTCCACATATAGATAAATTGTCGAAAAAGCTAAGCTCCGCAGCCTACGCTGTTAGAAAAATTCGTAATTTATCTGATATAGAGACAGCCCGTTTAGTGTACTTTAGCTATTTTCATAGTGTAATGTCGTACGGTATTCTGTTGTGGGGAAATGCCGCTGACATTCAGACTATCTTTGTTTTGCGGAAAAGAGCTGTTCGGTCAATTTATAGATTAAGTCCGAGACACTCTCTCAGAGAGAAATTTAAGGAGATTAATGTAATGACTGTGCCCTCCCAGTATATTTTTGAAAATCTTTTATATGCCCATAAAAATATAAAATTGTTTAAAAAATACAGTGATATCCATAATATAAATACTAGGAACAAACACAAATTTGTTGTACCTACAACAAGGCTCAAGAAAACAGGTGGCTCATTCAGATGTCAATGTATACGTTTTTATAATAAACTTCCAAGCCACGTTCAAGATCTAAGCCTTAATAAATTCAAATCATTTATTAAAAGTAAGTTGTGCCAGAAAGCCTTTTATACTATTAAAGATTATATTGAGGACAAAAAGGCTTGGGATTAAGCTGCTCCAATTATTGCATACTGAAACTTTTATTTTATTTATATACCATTTTGACATATTTACTTTGTTCAATATACTGTTTGGAACTTAATATTTACTTGTAAAGTATTATATTGTTTTCAATTATTGTGAATGTGAAGCCTATGTGGGTCATTATTGTTTTTTTTTTTATTCTCATTTAGTATTAATCATGGTCTGGCAGTTTGAGTAATTTATGCGGCCTACCCAAATGTTCTTTCTTTGGTATTGTTCGTCGAATCGTTGAGCTCCTTAAGTTCTGAGTTGAGCTGCACGATTACTGACAAATGCGTGCACTGACTGGACAGGTCCACTCAATCTGTGTGGTTCTTTCCTCAAAAGGACCATTTCAGACACCAATCTACATGGCCTTCACATGATCTGACCAAGATTATGTCTGGACTTTAAAAGAGACTGTGACCTCTGAGTTTGTTTTGGCCTTTCTTCTCAGAATAGTCAGATAGGAAACGCCGACCTCATCTAGCTTTATTTTAAAAATATGATTGACGTGTAAAAGTGTTTGTACAAACCTACTTACAGAAAATAAATCATTTATCATTTTATCATTTATCATTTACGCATCTCAAAACGCACATGATATTACTATCCGAAGATGAAAAAATATTGGAGGTAAAACCAAACTTATATAAACATTGGAAACAGATCCATATCCACCTGGACATAAAAATAACAAAATATATAATATATATATAAAAAAAAAACCTTTATTCCTCATCGTCCCTGACCACAACGTCATCAAGAAAACCATCTGCCTAACCTTTTCCTAACTATGTTGGGGTCGGCTTCCAGTCTAACCGGATGCAGCTGAATACCAGTATTTTACATGGAGAGACTGCCTATGTGACCTCCACAACCCAGTTACTGGGCAATGCGATACCTCTTGGTAAGACTGGTTGTCAGACTTTCGGGCTTCTGAGGACCCGTAACGACTGTCAAAGATCTACAAATGATAGCCAGGACCAACGGCTTAACGTGCTTTCCGAGGCACGAACGGATCTTGGTATGTAAAGATGGTCACCCATCCACGGACCAACCGCGGCAAGCGTATCGACCCGTGCGGCTGTTATTACTTAGCCACAAGTCCCTTGATCAAGAAAACCTGCGGGTGGTAAAATATTTGGTTGATGTCTTTTTGGCAAATATGTTGGCTCGCAGATTTGTGAAATGCTTGACTGAAGTAAAGGCTACACTGTTCACAGCGTACTGTCAGTCGTTCTATACATGCAGTCTGTGGGTCAACTACACGCAAAGGGCATACAGCGCTCTGCGCGTACAATACAACAATGCATTCAGGGTGTTGGTGGGGTTGCCGCGCTACTGCAGTGCTTCTGGCATGTTCGCAGAAGCGGGCATTGATGGCTTTCACGCCATCATGCGCAGGGTACGCGTCAGCCCCAAC
Source organism: Atethmia centrago (assembly GCA_905333075.3). Taxonomy (NCBI): domain Eukaryota; kingdom Metazoa; phylum Arthropoda; class Insecta; order Lepidoptera; family Noctuidae; genus Atethmia; species Atethmia centrago. The sequence goes on along the minus strand of HG995374.1, from coordinate 17,271,190 downwards.
AGCATCCTGAAAACTATAGCTGACAGGCGGGACAGTCCCATACTGGGGCATTCGATGCGCCTATATGCCACTGTGGCGCATAATTAATAATTGTTTTGTTTTTGTTCTTCGGGTAGATATAAGTACTAACACTAGTTTCTATGTTGTGTGTTGTACTAACCAAATGGACTATGTCTGAATAAAAAAAAATTTTTTTTTTTGTGTGTGGAATTATCAAATACCTTCTCTCGCTCTAGGCGGAGCAGGAGGGTGTGTCAGACTCTTACTGACTAAAACCCACCCGTGTTCCTTCAGTTGCCTGTGTTGCCAGGGGCCTCGGTATCCTTTTCGGACTTTCCCACGAACCCGGCAGGCATCGGTCTTAGTGGACCCCTACTCTTCTGCTGACTACATCTCTTTGAGGTGCGCGTGGAACATAACGCGCCGTCGACCCAGGCGTCGGACGGCGAGCTACCTAATGCTGTCTGGCCCATCTAAGATACCATACATCGAACAGTTCGTCTTCCAACTAAACTACTACTGACTCTCCAGTCAAGTGCCAATGTCGGGCAGGGCCGTCATCTACCCCGGTCACCAGGGAGTGTGGAACCGGCAAGAGATGTCGTGCGGTGTCCCACAGGGATCGGTCCTGGGGCCACATCTGTGGGACATCGGATACGACTGGATGCTGCGCGCCGACCTCCCTAGCGGCGTCAGCGTAGTGTGCTACGCTGACAACACGTTGGTCCTGGCGCAGGGGAGGTCGCACCAGGCGGCGGCCAAATTAGCGGCACGCGGGGTTGCGACAATCGTCGAAAGGATCCGGCAATTGGGACTCGAGGTGGCCCTGCACAAGTCCGAGGCCATGTGTTTTCATGGTCCTCGGAACGCGCCACCATTGGGGTCCCAAATAACGGTAGGAGGGGTTTCCATCGGCGTCGAGTCGACGATGAAGTACCTGGGACTCGTCCTTGACAGCCGGTGGAACTTCGTGGAGCATTTCTGACGTTTGGCTCCCAAAATGGAGCGGGCAGGCGCTGCATTGAAGCGGCTCCTGCCCAATCTAGGGGGTGCAAACGCCTCCTGCCGGAGGCTCTACGCGGGGGTCGTGCGGTCCATGGCCCTCTACGGGGCTCCTGTATGGGCGCGCTCTCTGGCGCTGCGGCCAGCCCGCCGGTTGAGCGCGGCCCAAAGGGTCATGGCCATCCGAATGGTCCGGGGATACCGCACGGTCTCCTGTGAGGCAGCGAGCCTCCTTGCCGGATTGCCGCCATGGGATCTGGAGGTAAAAGTCCTTGCGCACGTATGGGAGTGACGGAGCGGACGGAGCTCCGGCGGGATCTCATGGCGTCCTGGAAAATACGGTTATCGCAACCCAGTGCTGGGCACGCCACGATTGCGGCGATAAGTCCCCTCTTTGAGGAGTGGCTAGAGAGGCGCCACGGTGGCCTCACCTTCCGCCTGACGCAGGTCCTCACCGGACACGGCAGTTTCGGGAGGTTCTTGTGTCGGATAAGGCGAGAGGAAACGTCCGAGTGTCACCACTGTGTGGATCGTCCGGAGGACACGGTGGAGCATACGGTGGAGGTCTGCCTGGCTTGGGCAGAGCACCGCCGTGTCCTCGTGGAGGCGATCGGCGGCAGAGATATCTCGCGTCCGGCCCTGGTTCAGGCCATGGTACTGAGCGAGAGGGCATGGGCAGCCGTCACCTTCTTCTGCGAAGCTGTAATGCTCGCGAAGGAGGAGGCGGGACGGTTGAGGGAAAGGCATGTTTCGCGCCCTCTCGCCTCTAGCCGCCGCAGGAGACGCCCTGGGCGTCGGGAATCCCGGGCGAATTTCCGGCCACCGTAGGCGCGGGCTTGCCGACGGTGAGCAATGGGTAGCTCACCGTCCGGCAAGGACCAGGCCCGGGTCGACGGCGCGTCGTATTCCACGCGTGCCTCAAAGAGATGTCAGCACAAATGTAGGGGTTCACTAGGGCCGATGCCTGCCGGGGTCGCGAGAAGGTACTTATGGGTCACCGAGTTCCCTGGCAACACAGGCAACAGGAAGGAATACGGGTGGGTTTTAGTCAGTAAGAGTCTGACACACCCTTCCGCTCCGCCCAGGGCGGGAGAAGTTATTTGATGATTTCCAACCTTCAAAAAAAAAAAAGATGCCATACATCGAACAGTTTGTCTTCCAACTAAACTACTACTGACTCTCCAGTCTAGTGCCAATGCCGGGTATCGGCGCTATTTATTGACACGTATGTTGCAGTTGACACACATTATGCATGTAGGCCTTACACGGCTTCCCATCGTGATGAACAAATCGACGCACACACACAACACAATCCAAAGTATCAGGCAGAATCGTAATCCAGGGTCACAGAAAAATGTCGTCGTATAAGCAAATAATTTGCATCCGGTTAGACTGGAAGCCAACCCGAACATAGTTGACAAAAGGCTAGACAGATGATGGTGGGTAAATAATCCGAATCCTAAGGCACACAGGGAACAGTAAATCTCTGAGACCATAAGCAGAACTAATCAATAAAGTTGAAAATCACTGAAAATTGATGAACGAGTTGTCAGTATCTACTTGTCACTTTGTCAGTAGGCCGGTTGACAGAAGAAATTACATGTTTTTTTGTTGGCGATGTTGCCACACTCGAATTGTACTGCGACTTCATTTAAGGCAATAAAAATTATGACCGCAATATTCTTAGCACGATGCAGAAATGTATTTCCTAAGTGTATTATTGCAATATATAAAGCAAAGCATTTTATCTTACTTGACCAAGATTTTTATTACATTGCAACAAAAAGTCATGAAGTCAAGCCAGAAAAAGAAAACTTAGCCATGATTCTTTTTAGTCATAAATAAACTAGACAATTAAGTTTTCAATCATCTTAGGCAACATTGCCAACGCAACTGCAGGTGTACTACCTCTGCATCTTTCAGATCATGACACAGCACAATTGCTAAGCTTTCCGACTAAACTAACATAAACCACAAAAAGCACCAATATACTACATTTATAAAAGTGACTACAACTTAGATAATATCGGGAAATTTAAAGAATGCTTGCAAAACCTTTCTTGGTCCGATATCTATCAAAATACGGCTGCAAATTCCGCATTTAGTGATTTTCATGAATTGTTGTGCCTATCCTACAATATCTGTTTTCCCAAGGTAATAGTTAGAGTCAACAGTAATAATAAAAACACTCAAAAGTGGGTAAGCAAAGGTATAAGGCAAAGTCGCAAAACTAAACGGAGACTGCGTTACCAGCAATATAAAACTAAAAATTCTACTAATAAAACTAAATATAATAATTATTCTAATCTGCTGAAGAAATGTGTTTACGGTTCAAAACTGAATGCAAACATAGAATATATTAACACACAGGATAACAAATGCAAAGCTACTTGAACTGTCATTAAAAATGAAATAAATAATAATACCTCCAAAGACAACATATAAATTATAAAGCTAAATGATGCCGTAATTACAGATCCTGTAGAAATGGCTTCTGTATTTAACGACCATTATGTAATATTAACGCATGTACAAACTGAACAAAGTGTTGGCCAAAGCTTTAGGGGAAATATGTGTGTCAACTCTATGTTTCTCAAACCTATGCTGGAAAGTGAAGTGCGACAGGAAATAATGTCTTTGCGCAACAACAGAGCAGAGAGGCTATGATGAAATTAGCACAAAAATCATAAAAGCTTACTGTAATGTACTGACTGGTATCTTAACTCATCTATTAAATATGTAATTTTTACCAGGATATTTTCCCAATAAATTAAAACTATCCATTATAAAGCCATTATTCTAAAAGGGAGATAAATTTGATATCAATAATTATCGACCTATAACTTTAGTGTCTATGTTGTCTAAAATATTGGAAAAATGTATGTATAAAAGACTTACTGATTTCTGCTATAAGATCCAAATAATACATAAGTAACGAGCACATTGGATTTAAAAAAAAAAATCTACTTCATTAGCCGTTTTCTCTCTTATGAAAGAAATACTTACAAATATTAACAATAATCATCTGATCTGATCTTTCTTTGATTTATCGAAAGCCTTCGATTTGGAACACGATACATTGCTGGATAAGTTAGAGACTATTGGGATTCCAGGGGACCTGCACTTCAGTGGATATCTTCCTATTTAAGTAATAGACAGCAACGTGTCATTATCAATAAAATTACTAAGAATAAAGACATGACAGCCTACTCATCGGAATACAAATATAATTAATATGGCGTTCCACAAGGAAGTATACTAGGTCCAATATTATTTGTTTTATACACAAATGACATTGTAAAAATAACTAAGCTTAAATGCATATTATTTGCCGACGACATGCTATTTTAGTGGCATCTGATAAAAATAATGGTACCATTGCAGATTATGAATTTGACATTAATAATACAATAGACACATTACTGCATTGGCTTGACATGAACCATTTGAAAATAAATTTAGAAAAATCCGTTTACATTTAATTTAATCAATAAATAAGCCTTTTACCATTGCCGTTGGGTGCACCTACAGGCGTACGGCAGCCAAAATATGCTGCACATTGTCCAGCGACACTAACTAACAAATTCCAGCCCCTACAGCTTGGCTCTGGATCCAAAGGGGGCTGCGAGGCTGCCGTACATGCCCTTTCTAGTATTTTGAATGCCAGTAAAGGTGAGGTCATCCTCAAGGTTGACGTCAAGAACGCCTTCAACTCTGTTAACAGGGACACTTTGTTGGCTGAAGTACAAAAGGAGTTACCACAAATTTATGGCTTTATGTGGCAGTGCTACAGGCACCCATAAAAATTATTATATAAAGACAAAGTTTTGGAATCTGCAGTCGGATGCCAACAAGGTGATCCTCTCGGGCCAGTCATTTTCAGTTTGGCTAACCATCCCATAATACAACAACTAAATAAAAAAATTAATGTGTGGTATTTAGATGATGGAATATTAGGAGGTGACGTAGACACCGTTCTAAAAGATCTTCAATTACTAAAGCAGCAGTTCCAATCCATTGGCCTTGACTTCAACAACTCCAAATGCGAAATTTACCTTTGTGACAATACCGACAGATAATCGACCATACAAGAATTCAATTCAATAGCCCCAGGCATCAAAGTTTTGTAAAAAAGTTCACTACACCTCCTAGGTTCTCCAATTTTAGAAGACAGTTTTTCACCATTCGTCGAGGAAAAAATTAAACATTTTAACGATATTTCGGATAGACTTTCTAAAATTAATTTACACTCGGCATTCACTCTTATCAGATATTGCTGTTTCGGTCCAAATTTTATGTATTTTCTCCGCTCTTCCACTTTATGGAAGCAGCCACACCTTTTAGACAAAATTGATCATATTATTCGAAGTACTCTTACATCCATTTTAAATGTGGCATTGGACGACCGCGCGTGGCTGCAAGCCACACTACCCATTCGTTTCGATGGGCTCGGCGTCCGCAAAATTTTAACGCTTACCTACTGTAGAATTTACAGCTGTGCATGTCAAAATAATAATTTAATAATTATGCAGAGAGGTGATAGCTGATGTTACGACCCGAGCCCCAATTATTATGAATCCTTGGCAGTGAAACTAAGAACTAGAATCAAATCAATAAACAAGAGACATAATGAATGAAAAATGTGACATTTTTCATTTATTATGAAATTATTATTATTACGTATTCTGGGTGGGAATTATTATTACCTGACAATTTGACTGCGTGAAGCAAAAAGATCATTCTAGGTCAATACAGTCTCAAGATGCGAGGAAAATCAATCGGTCATGTGTTAACGGTTTGCCTTGACAGGAAGGGTGATGGTGGAACTGTGGAAGGCCAAGGACGTCAGTGTGAACTGGCTCTGACCTTACTTAGGAAGGTTATGAGTTCCATGTAGATTGGAAATATAATCCGGTGAGAAGTTTCCTTTTTTATTCGATGCTGGATTATCTTGCTCACTTTTTAACCGACTTTAAAACAGGTGGTTATACTTTCGACGTTTATTTTGATAGAAAGTATCCAAGATGGATGTTCGAGACTGTACGCATTAATCTTGTTTATTTTAAACCGGTATTTTTGAAGATGAGATGTAATGCGCTTCTTAAACGATTTTAGCAGGAATAATAGGGGCTTTCACAAAATCGAATCCTTTTCGGACAAAATCGAAAATGAAGACCTACTATTCTTGTACGAATACGAAAATGACAGCGTGCACCAACTCAACAAGACAATAGAGATATTTTTATTAAAAGGCTACAAAAACAAACTGAAGACACAACTGAAACAAGAAATAAAGAAATTATAACAGAAGAAATAGAAACTCTAAATGTCGAAAAACACATATTAAAAAACAAGAAAAACAAAACAAGACAAGAAAAGAAAAGACTGAGTAAACTATACAGGACCATACATAAAAAAATTAAACAAAACATTAAAACGAGAAGACTAGATACAATTAGCAAATTCATAGAAGAAACAGGCGGGATAAAAAAGGCTTATAAAAAGTTAGAAACTACCAAAAATGTCATGACGCAACTCCAAGATGCCTCAGGAAACGGCGTCACACACAGGAAAGACCTAATGGCGATAGCTACATATTTTTACAAGAACCTCTACACATGTGTAAATAACAGTCTTGAGAGACCAATGACAAAAAATATGAAGCAGCCCAAGAAACAGCACCGCCTTTTTTAGAAAGCGAGATAGAGGTATCTATAATAAAATTAAAAACAGGAAAGAGCCCAGGACCTGACGGAGTGTCAAATGAAATGTTAAAAGCTGCGAAAGAAAAGCTAATAAAACCACTCACAAAGCTCTTTAACCGTATCCTATTAATAAAAGAACTTCCAGAAACATGGACATGCTCAGAAATAGCTCTACTTTACAAAAAAGGAGACCCCAAACTGATATCCAATTACAGACCCGTAAGTCTAATATCCTGCCTGTATAAATTATTTGCATCGACCCTACTAAGACGTATAACCACGAAAATTGATGAGAACCAACCTATAGAACAAGCGGGATTCAGGAAAAAAATCTCTACTAATGACCACATACACACACTGAAAATAATAATCGAACGCTACATGGAATATGACCTCCCCTTATACGTTGCTTTTATAGATTACTCGAAAGCTTTTGACACAATTTCACATGACTCTATATGGCAGGCTCTAAACCAGCAAGGACTAGACCACGACTACATAGAAATTATCAAAGCGATTTACTTGAGAAGCACAACAAGAGTACGTCTAGACTCAAGAGGACCAACATTTCGAGTAGAGAGGGGGGTAAAGCAAGGCGATCCGCTTTCCCCAAAGCTTTTCTTAGCAGTCCTGGAATCCATATTTCGAAATCTCGATTGGAGTGATACGGGAATAAATATAAATGGCAAGTACCTCTCACACCTCAGGTTTGCGGATGATATAGTTTTGTTGTCGGAAAACCCGTACACACTGAACCATATGATAGAGTCCCTTAGTCATCACAGCGAGATCGTTGGACTACAAATCAACTGGGACAAAACGAAAATTATGACCAATCGTGATAAAATAACTATATCTATACAGTCCAAACCTATAGAGTACGTCACAGACTACATTTACCTCGGACATCTAATCTCAGTAAAATCCTGTACAGAGAAAGAAATCGATCGCAGAGTGAAGAATACGTGGAACAAATACTGGGTTATGAAGGAAATTTTCAAAGGCCCCATACCAACAAAACTGAAAACGAAAGCGATGAACATCTGTCTTACGCCGGTTCTCACTTACGCATGCCAGACGTGGTCTCTTAAAAAATCACTACTAAATAAAATAATAAGTTGTCAAAGAGGAATAGAACGGAGCTACATGAACATTAAATTAAAAGATAGAGTCAAAAGTTCATTGATAAGAAAAAGAACAAAGGCGAGGGATGCCGTCAAACAGGTGCTGACATTGAAATGGAAATGGTCAGGTCATATCCAGAGAGCTATGGATGAGAGATGGTCACAAACTATTATAATTGGTACCCAATATATAAAAAAAGAAGGAAGGATAGACCTTCTAAAAGATGGAGTGACGACATCATAGAGATAGCCGGAGCCTTATGGCCCAGACGGGCAAACGACAGAACCACCTGGAAAGGTTTGGAGGAGGCTTTCACCGCGAAAGGCGGCCCTTACACCTAACAATACTAACCTTATTTAAGTACAAAACTAACATTACTAACAAATAAATAATTAAATAAGTACACATCAAAAAACTAAATGTAAGGGATAAAATAAAGCTAATAATAATAATAATAATAATAGCTGGCAACACCAACGTCTGCACGTCACAAAATACGTTCTCTAATATATTTTCAATAATAATTTTTTTCGATTCAGTTTTTTTTTTGTTATTGTAAAACAGTTTATCAAGAATACATTCAAGTCAATCACCATATTTAATAAAGTGCAAAATGAACCACAATATTCGAGACTTCCATCAAAAACTGCCGAACCGGAGGTGACATCTGTCATGTCACCTCCGATAGAACAAATACATATAAGAACAATTATGAAATGTTGACAAGATCAGCTGCACGTGCACGCCCACCACCTCCGGACTCTTCGCTCAGCTCCGCCTCGCCGCCGCCGGTACCCAGCCCCACCGTGAGTGCTGTGACGACACCGGCCGCGGTAGTTGCGTCGAGCTCGAGCGACGAGTATTTTTCCCCGCCGACGTCGCCAACACCTGTACGTCGGCAGGGGAGAGGCCGGCCACCGAAGAGCTTGGGACTTAGGGGCCAACTAGCCCCGAGCCGGGTGGGGCTGCCGGTGGTTGTGTGCAGCGCATGAGATGGACTCAGTCTATGAACGAGAACGTCATGCGCGCATATTACGGGTCTACAGAGGGGGGAACTAACCTCACTGCGTACCGTGTTAGGATGCTGTCTCTGTTCCAGGAACTAGAGCCAACCGTCAACGTCTCGGCCCAACGACTATCGGATCAAGTGCGGGTCATCCAACGCAATCACAGGTTGGATGATGCCGCACTTGATAGGCTGCGCTCAGAGGTACTGAGCAACCATATCGTCTCAACTCCGGCACAAACCGCGACACATGCGCCAATCATTGATGCTATCCCGCCGCGGTCCAATCACGATGTTGAAGAGGAGGATGATAGGGTTGCCACAGTAAGTAGCCAGTGCAACGTCCGATTGAGGAGCGCACTGGAAGATGCGTTTCGCGAGTATAGGTCCACTCCGACCGAACTTAGACCCCGACTACCACGCCTACCCATGCACAAGAAAAATAGGGCGCTGGTATGTGCCTTGGACTCGCTGCTTAAGGATTTCTTCGAGAGCAGCGAGGATCTCGTTGATACACACTCGATCCTGTATTGCGCGGCTGTTGCGGCATGTCGTTTAGCAAACGTGAAGTTCCCAAACTGTGACGAAGCTACTCGACCAAAACCAGCCATACCAGCCTGGCAATGCAGGATCGAGCGTCGTATTGATGGGGCCAGGGTACTCATCAGCAAACTATACTGCTTCAGGGAGGGAAATACACGACCACGTGTGATGCGCTTTGTAAGGCGGGCATTCTCGGGGACTGGAATCAGCCCTCGAGAATACATGTCCCGTGTCACAGAGCGCATCGACTTCCTGAAGCAGAAAGTTTGTGCATGGGCGAGCCGTATTCGGCGGTATAAGCGGCGAGTTGATCGATACACGCAAAATCGCATGTTCCAGAGCGATGAGAGGTGGGTATATAGAGCTTGGGAGCGACCTGAACAAAACGAGACAGACATGTGCCGCCCAGATGATGCCACCACGACTGCGTTCTGGCGCAGCATCTGGTCGGAACCTGTCTGCCATGCTGAGGCTGACTGGATGCGGGATGTCGAGCGAGTGTGTGAAACTATACCAGAAATGGAAGTAGTCGTTATCACGCCATCAGATATAGCTAGAGCGGTCCGTCCGTTACCGAATTGGAAATCACCGGGACCGGACGGACTGCACAACTTTTGGCTGAAATGGCTAACTAGTTCACACACTTGCCTGGCATCTCAGTTCCAGTCATCCTTAGAGTCTGGGTCGCTACCACAGTTTCTGACAACAGGCATTACCCACCTGCTCCATAAGTCAGGTAGTCCTGCGGAACCCAAGAATTATAGACCGATCACGTGTTTGTCGACGGTCTATAAACTTCTTACATCCATATTGAGAGCGAAAATTAACACACACATTGACAGTAATTCCATTATGTCTGCCTCTCAAAATGGATGTAGGAACGGGTCCCGTGGCACTAAGGAGCTACTTCTCATCGACATGGCCATTAGCCAACAGATTCGTCGATCCCGCAAGGATCTGTCGACTTGCTGGATAGATTATAAGAAGGCCTACGACTCGGTGCCACATACATGGCTCATGAAGGTGCTGGAGTTGTACAAAATAGATACGACTCTACGCACCTTCCTTGAATCATGTATGGGGCAATGGAGGACAGTCCTTCGCTATCCGGGGAGTCGACGGATCCAGGGGAATGATGAGCCTGTATGGATTAAGCGGGGAATATTTCAGGGCGACAGTTTGAGTCCACTTTGGTTCTGCTTAGCCCTGAATCCTCTAAGCACACTGCTGGAGGATTCAGGTCTAGGCTATCGGTTGAGGAGAGGTGGTCAGGTCATATCTCACCTTCTCTACATGGATGACTTAAAAATATTTGCCCCCAACAAATTGCGACTGATGGAGCTACTGAAGGTAACTGAAACTTTCAGTGGCGCCATCAGAATGGAGTTTGATGTGGACAAATGTGCGGTCATGCATGTGAAGCGAGGGGAGATAATGGAATCCGAGGGAATTCAACTTTCGGATTCCATACACCTTAGATCCCTCTCCTCAGCCGAAAGCTATAAGTATTTGGGTATGTCGGAAGCGTTAGGCATCAACGTTACTGACATGAAGCAATTGTTGAAGGAGCGCTTTTTTGGCCGCCTGAAGAAGGTATTGATTAGTCTTCTTTCAGGCGGAAACAAGGTGCGCGCCTTCAACGGTTGGGTCATGCCGGTTTTGATGTACTCTTTCGGCATACTCAAATGGACTCAGACCGAACTCGACGCCCTGGATAGGAGGGTCCGTACACTGTTGACCGCAAACCGGATGCATCACCCACGATCATCGGTGATGAGACTGTACATCCCGCGGAAGTGCGGGGGTCGAGGCTTTTTAAATGCAAAGACCCTTCACAACCGCGAGATATGCAGTCTCAGGGAATATTTTTTGAAAGCCGAAGTGGGTATGCACCGTGATGTGGTCGCAGTGGACAAGGGGCTCACCCCACTTTCCATGGCTAAAGAGAACTGGTGCAAACCTGTAGTACTTACCACGGATGACCGCAAGGAGATATGGCAAAACAAGGAGCTACACGGGCGCTTCTATCGGGCTCTTCATGAGCCCGATGTAGATTTCTTAGCGTCCGTATCCTGGCTACGTTTTGGGGACCTTTTCGGGGAAACTGAAGGTTTTGTCTGTGCAATTATGGACGAAGTTATCTTGACGAATAACTACCGGAGACATATTATGAAGGACGGGACGGTTGACGTGTGTCGGGCATGCCACCGTCCGGGTGAGTCTATCAGACATATTATCTCTGGTTGTTCTCGTCTGGCTAACGGCGAGTACTTGCACAGACATAACCAAGTGGCTAGGATTATTCACCAGCAAATTGCTTTGAAATATAAACTTGTGAACTCTGAGGTACCGTATTACAAGTATGTGCCCGACCCAGTTCTCGAAAATGAACATGTCACGTTGTACTGGGATCGGTCTATTATTACTGACAGGACTATTGTCGCCAATAAGCCTGATATAGTGGTGATAGATCGATTAGCGCGCCGCGCAATGATAGTCGATGTTACCATTCCACATGACGATAACCTCGCGAAAGCTGAGAAAGAGAAACAAATAAAATATCTCGACTTAGCACACGAGGTTGTTGACATGTGGAATGTGAACTCGGCTGTCATTGTGCCGATTGTCGTTACGGCCAATGGCCTGATGGCCGAAAGCCTCAACCATCATCTCTCGAGGCTCTCGTTAGGCGGCTGGATCAAGGGCCTGATTCAGAAGGCAGTACTCCTCGATACGGCTCGCATTGTGAGGAGGTTCCTGTCTCTGGAGCCCTAACCACCGGTAACTTGGACCCTGCTCCCGATACCGGCGGACCACTATTTTATATATTTTTAAATGTTTTTTTATGTTTTTTTCTAAGAAATATTTAAAAATGTATTTTATAAGGCAAAAAGCTTAATAAACGAAATAATAATAATAGGGGCTTTGGTTTACTTAAATTTTCATTTCGTTTCTGACCGTGTAATTTCAGTATGCTTTGGGTACAGCATGTGTCCGTGGTCCGCATTTCCCCGTGGACATGGACATTATGGTTTACCTAAAATTGCTGTTAGTCTTTGAATGATCAGGAGGCCGTGACGGCACGGCGGCGGTTAGAATAAGGTATCAGAGATTTATTGCATGCAAACTTAAACGATCAGATCTCATTAATGTGGAGCAAAATTACCCAAAACTGTTTTATACTATGACAATACTGTAGTGTAATGTGCTACATGACAATATGACGAAACTCGTCGATGAGACGTACTCGTAAGGTTGATGATGTGATTTGGTGCAACTGGTCAAAGAGATGGAACCGTCCGGTCCATGCCGCCGCTAACGGGATGATCGAAGAGGCATAATGTCGTGTTACTGGTCGAAGAGACGGTGATGACTAAAACTACTGGGTTATGAGTACCGTGACACATTAGTAACTATATCCTGATTGCCAGAATGGACGAGCGGATAATCGAGTGATTGAGACTTCAGAACAATTTTAGCGAATGAACGCCCGAGGATGGTCGTAAGTCAGAATGGCTGTGATGGCACAGCAAGTGGTACTGTCTAGTTTTGTTCGAAGTTCGGATAAGAGACTGAAAAGGTCGGATAAGAGGGACACTGGCTGCTGACAGTCACTCTAGCAAAGCATCGCATCGATGGTTGTGTGGCGGCTGTCTTCTGATGATAGAGATGTCAGGCTAGCCGCTGTCCACAACTGCGATTGCGACTATGCACGTCTGTGACGCTGCCACGTCCACGATGAACTGCTATATTCTAGTACAATCCTGATGATATTGAAGCTGCTGAACCACTAATACTATGATGACTTCTGGTAAAAGCTGTCCTGTGCCGTTATACAATGTCGCCCATGCGCATGTGACCGTCAGTAATTTTTTGAATATTCATGAAAAAATGTCGAAAATGAACTTCAAAAATTTTATAGATAGACCCCCCTATCTATAAAATTTTTCATGTTATTCAATTTTTAATTTTTTAGGTAGAGTTTGTAGATTTGCTTTCTATTTTTTGACACATCTCCGAAGTTTATGGGTCGATTTATATTCTGTTTATTATTTCCAAAAGCGTATTAGTTATTTTAACAGGTTAATTAACAGTTTTACTAAAAATTATCGACTATGAAAATAAAAAACAGAATCGAAGTCATTTTTTCGGTAAAAGATTGTGTATTTATAAAAAAAAAACCAGTGTAAGTCCATAAATTATCTCCATAGGCCGACTTTTTTAATCATTATTTGTAATCTACTACATAACAGCTACAAATTCACAGAACATTACTAATACCAATCTCTAAAAAAAAAAACCAGCAAACAACTTGTTGAACATTTGCAACTATTCAACTAAAAAGGGTCGCTCAGGTAGAACTCCACACGTCATTAGGGAAACAACTTTTCAGACTCAATTTTCCATAAATGTATGGGCTGGAATGATTGACGATGAACTTATTGGCCCTTTCGTGTTACCAAACTGACTAGATCAACACGCGTTTTTAGATTTTATAGTCAATACGTTGCCGTTGCTTTTGGAGGAAGTACCGCTGGACACAAGAAGGCGGATGTATCTGCAATTAGATGGAGCTCCAGCCCACTTCACACGACTAGTTCGCGATTATTTAAATCAAAATTATCCGTAGTGGATTGGCAGATGAGGTCCCATTGCTTGGCCGCTGCGATCTCCCGACCTTACACCCTTAGACTTTTATCTTTGGGGCTACATGAAACAAGAAGTGTATGCCGTGCCCATTGAAAGCCGCGAGCAATTAACGGCTAGGATTTTTGCTGCTGCTGCGGAAATAAAAGAAAACCGTGAAAATTACCTCGTACAATCAAAAGTGTTGCCATGAGGACTTTAGTTTGTTTACAGGAGGGTGGGGGCCATTTCGAAAATCTGATTAATTAAAATACATATGTTATTATTTAAAGTATTTTTTGTTTTTTTATTAAAAATCTAGCTATTGCTTGTTTGTTTTTAATTCCATTATCATCCTGATTATTAGTTTAACCTTTTAGTACTCACTGCTAAGAGCGGGGACATTCAATTGACTTTCACATTTTCTTTTCCTAAATTTGACTCTTAGAGTTTTACCTTGGATTTAGTTACAGTTAGATATCAATAATGTTCTGTGAATTTGTAGCTGTTATGTAGTAGATTACAAATAATGATTAAAAAAGTCGTCCTATGGGGATAATTTATGGCCTTACCCAATTTTTTTTTAAAATAAATACACAATTTTTTACCGAAAAAATGACTTCGATTCCGTTCAAATCTAAAAACTCTACTTAAAAAATAAAAATTAAATAACATGAAAAATGTTATAGATAGACCCCCCCTTTTGAAGTTTATTTTCTACATTTTTTCATGAATATTCAGAAAATTACGGGTGGTCACATGCGCATGGGCGACATTGTATACAATGTATTATGTATATTAGGTTGGGGAAAAAGTTTCTTCGCATTTTTTAAGAAAATTCAAAACATTTTTTAATATATCTTATTTACATTTAACTAAAGTATTAGTACTAACTTTTTGCCATCTTGTAGGTAGGGACATGATCCCATTGCTATAGAAATTTTGGGACTTCTGATCAAAATACCGCGACAAGTGGTTTTGGCAGTCCTCTCGTGATGTTAACCTGACACTGCCTAAAGAATTCTGAAGAGACTGAAACAGGTGGAAATCTGAAGGTGCAAGGTCAGCACTATACGGCGGATGCATTAACACCTCCCAGCCAAACTCTCTTAATTTTTGCTGAGTGGCTAAAGATATATGAGATCTAGCGTTATCATGATGAAAAACCACACCCCTTCTGTTGATTAATTCCGGCCGCTTTCTCTCAACTTCTTACTTTAATCTCATCAGTTGTTCGCAGTAGTCTTCAGAATAGATGGTCCTGCCTGGTGGTAACAGCTCATAATGAATAATGTCCTTCTAATCCCACCACACACACAGCATCACCTTGTTGCGAGTTAACCCGGGTTTCGCCACAGTCTGCGAAGCCTGACCGGCCTTTGACCACGACCTTTTTCGCACGTTCTTGTCGTACGTGATCCACTTTTTATCACCAGTTATCAGCTTCTTCAAAAATGGTTCAGTTTCATTACGTCGTAATAAAGAATCACAAATGAGTACACGGTTCATTAGGTTTCTTTCAGTGACCTCGTGAGGTACCCAAATATCGAGCTTTTTTGAGTACCCAGTTTTTTTTAAATGCGCCAAAACTGTTTTGTGGTCAATTCCCAGTTCTTCAGCTACGTCGTAACTACTGGTATGCCGAACCTGCTCCACTTTTTCAAAAATGGCATCCATTTTATCCGTAATAGGGCGACCAGAGCGACGTGCATCTTTGACATCAAAATTTCCGGATTGAACACGCTTAAACCAAATTTGTGCTACCCTCACAGACACTGCACTAGGTCCATAAACATCGCAATTTTTTTTCGCGGCTTCCGTTGTATTTTTACCTTTTTTGTAGTAAAATTTTAAAATGTATCGAATTTCTTCATTAGATTCACTCATCTTGACGAAAAACATGAAAATCACACATTTTCCTAATTTGAATTTGGAATTATGTTCTTTAAAATTTAAACTTTCAATTATACCAAAACCAGCCCGATACAATTAGTATACCCAAAGAGATTTTATTACAAGTTCATACATACTATAATGCGAAAAGACTTTTTCCCCAACCTAATATATTGCGTTCACTGGAATGCGTTTGTCAAAGCTGTTGAAAGTAATTATAAGAGCGGCCTAAGAACTGAGTTTTGAAATTCCTGCCCCTGAAGTGGGTAATGATGTCACCTCGTATACCTTGACATTCAAGTTACTTGAACCAACTTACTTTCTTCAAACAATACTAATTGTAGTCCTTTTGTAAAAAACCAAATGATTGATTTTTCTAACAGATTATTAAAAAGTTGCTAGGAATGTTTTTTATTTAATGTTATGTGGCCGATAGTTTTTATTTAATCTACAAAAGAGTGTTTTTTTTTTCGTTTTTGGTACCATTTTAGATTTTCATATTTTTTTTCACTAACAACCCTTTATGTAATCTGTATTCAAAAAATACGCTTCCATTGTTATAAAACATGTTACATAAAAAGTGTCAAAATTAAAATAATTACTATAAATACCCTTGTTCCCTTTGTTAAGTAGTGTACCTATAAAATTTTCTTTTTACAATTATCACATTAAATTATTTACAATTTAAATGATTGCGAACTGTATGTGAATACTGTCTCTTGTACACAAGTTGTAAGGTAGCTGTCACTAATGTCAACTGTCAGTCACCGCTAATGGCGGAAAGTTGAAGGTGAAGCGAGGCCGGGACAAACACTTGGTTGTGGTAATGAGCAGTGATAGGAATAGGTAGTGCCTATTTGCCTAAACTTCGAAGAACAGAGACAAGAAACGGAGACTTCCTTAGGACTAACTTTTTTTCCGAGACATCCGTCCCGAAATTTCGAGACAACACATAAATACATTTAAAAAAAATGTTATTTGGAATAAGTAATTCGTCTATATTTACCTAAAGTTTGCGACTAGATATATCATAATAAATAACATACACAGTCGTTACAACCATAAAATTTTCTGAATTTTTTTTTGGAGAACATTTTGTAAATGACTTGTTGATCGTAATACACAATGAATCGCAATGTTTGAATAAGAAGCCGTACACGTTTCGAAGTAAATATCTTCTTTCTAGCTCACTCTCGGCTACGTTTAATTTGATTTCTAAAGTTCAAGTGTAAAAAAGGCATTATATGTAACACATAATATGATTTAAAAGAGTGTCCATGGAGTTTCTTGCACGTTCTTCTCCATAGAGACCTACTCTTTGGAACGTGCAATTTAGCTTCACTTTTCTTGGACTGACCGACATTTGACTTTTCAAAAGTGCCCGTAAATGGTCTATTTAAAATAAATGCTTTGATTTTGATTTTATCGGTATTTAAAATAAATAAATAATTCATTTATTTGCCAGAATGTAGGTATACAAAGTGGTATGATCTTAATATTAATGAGGTCCCTTTACATTCTACCGTTATACATGATGTGCAAATATTTAGAAATTACAAAAGGTAACCGCCATGGTCGCATACCTGTGCGGCGCGGGGAGGGTCTACATATCCCCTCCCCCCTACTCCTTACCGCCCCGCGTGCGCGCAGGTTACCTTCACTTCAATCCTGTACTTCGGTTTGTTAAGTGCGCATCTTCCTGTATTGTTTTTGTGAATATTGTTTTTCACCGTCGCTCGTTTTTTGGTTCATTGGATCTTCTTAATACGACTACTTTGGCTTGAATTTATGGATTACGATTTGCTGCAATAACATTGTTCCTGTCTGTCTACATCAAATAATACGGTAAGTCAACATTTATTACTTTTTAATGTTTTGGCTAAAGTTATTTATTTTATTTCTTGTAGGGAAACAAACAGTAAGTTAGATATAAAGAAGAACATTAATGTATATATTATTTTATCTTAAACTAGCAATTTGACAGTCTAGATTGATATGCAATTGTATGAACTTGATATTTTTAGTGGAGTTTTTAAGATAATTATTGTGTATGAAACGTAGTTAAAGAAAAAAAACATACGCATTTAACTTTTGGTTCAAATATAAAAGTGAACTTCAATACTACCAAGCATAGTAATGTTATATCTTTGGTGTCATAAAGAATTGCTAAGGTGGACGAATTCTATCAAAATATATTATTTTTCTGGCCGGTTCTTTTAATATTTGAACCAAAAAGGAATATGTCTTTTGCGCATTGACTAAAATGCGAAAAAAAAATTTCAATAACAATGATGTTACGCGTGTTCATATTATCTAACTGTTTTTCTTTATTAGAGCGTAAAATGAAAGAATAAAATCTTTAAATCGATACAATCGATGCACCTAGCTGGAAAGCGCGCACCTCTGCCGCTTTCCTTTCCACCTCCCTGTATCTATAAAGGTTCGTTGTTCCTTTTGAGGCATGGAAAACTTAAAATTTTATTTTATTTTAGGTACTTGCCATCGTACATCTTTTTGGAGACCAGTAAGATTGGAGATGGCGAACAAGCCTAAGAAAGCAACAGTACAAAGTTGGATTGGACTTCATCCTGAATTATATTACGACCCGGCCAGTAATTTGATTTACTGTTCTAAGTGCGAGAGCAGTATAACAGCTAAACTTAGTAGTGTCAAGAGGCACGTTAAAGGTCCGAAACACAAAGGGACAAGTAAAAAACCAAATGAAGAATTTTATTTGGACCTAGTACAATTTCTCATATTATGTAATATACCTTGGATTCAAGTAAACAACCCCGCTTCCAAAAAATTCTTCCATAAATATATTTGCTGCAATTGTACAAATCGACAAAAGCTTCCTGAGCAATCATTGCTGAGAAAAGTTTATTTAGATAAGATTTTTAAAACTAAAATTGACTCGATTTATGAACAAATTGCAAATCAAAAGCTGTGGGTATCTTTAGACGAGACAACTGATTTTTTAGGCAGATACATGGTACATTTACTTCTAAAACCTTTAAATGCGATCACACAAAAACCATTTTTAGTTGCTTGCAAAGTACTAGAAGTTGTTAATGGGAGCACAATTGCCCAATTTGTAATAGACTGCTTTGAAAATATGTGGTGCGATTTGTATGAATCCAAAGTAGGAGACGTTGCTGTATTATGCACTGATAGTGTAGCATATATGCTAAAAGCGGGACGTGTGCTGAAAAATTATTTGCCCAACGTGATACACGTCACTTGCTTAGCACATGCACTGAATCTCGTGGCAGAAAAAATACGATACGAATACTCAGATGTAGATGAATTAATTTCAAACGTAAAAAAAATATTTTTAAAATCACCTAATAGAGTGCGCTTGTTAAAAAACACCTTTCCCCACATGCCGCTTCCTCCAGAACCCGTTATTACAAGATGGGGTACTTGGTTGGAGGCAGTGTCATATTATGCAAAATATTATGATCAAATTAAAACAATTGTAAATCTTTTAAGAAGTTCCGACGCGCTATCTATTAGGTGTGCCAAAAATGTTCTTCAAAAGGAAAACTTGAAATCGGACTTGGACTACATTGAGGAATATTTTAAAGATATACAAATGCGGAAAGCGGAGGACAGGGTGTTGTGGCGCAGCCTGGGAGAGGCCTATGTCCAGCAGTGGACTGTTATGGGCTGAGTTGATTGATTGATTGATACAAATTGGATTAAAGAAATTACAAAAATCGAATTTAACTCTAACGGAATCCTTTGAAATATTTGATCACGTGAGAACTGTGCTTAGCTGGTGTTCATCTGAGCTTATAAAAAATAAACTCGTAAATGTCATGGACAGAAATCCCGGTTTAGATAAAATTAGAGACATATGTGAAGCGATAACAGCAGGAAAGGATGAGCGATCATACTATATGTACGCGCCTTTAACCTCAGTTGATGTTGAAAGGTCATTTTCAACTTATAAATGGATTCTTAACATAAAAAGAAATCGCCTGACAGTTGAAAATATAGAAAAAATTATGATTGTGTATTTAAACTTAGATGACTCATCTGACAAAGAAAATTTCGGTTCTGATACTGAACTTGACGAATCGAATCACGATGATTAAATTAAAATCGTTCTTTATTTTTTATGGTATTTGTAACACAAATAAAGATTTTCAAATTCTTAGCAATTTTTGATGCATCAAGTTCTTTATCAAAACCGAACAGTTAGTAGTTCAGTATTAAAACTGATTGTCCTAAATGCTTCAAATATTAATTTGTAAACTTCAAAGGTTAATTTGTACTTGATTTGTACTGATTTGAGTAAAAATTGCATCCCTCAACGTCAGTAAAATAAATATGACATAGATATTTAAAGATAGATAAACATAAATTTGTTTCTTAAATCTTTCCTTCTGTACATTTTGTTTCATGGTTTCCAATTACGTCATATTTTAAAATAATATAAATATACATATATTTGTTACAACAATATTCTATGTGTTTTATTTTTCCTTTAGAGCCCATTAATTATTTAATGAACCTAGAGCGATATCGACCGGCGATTTTTGAGCATTTTTTCTTTCGTTTTTTTTTTTGCATAGAAATCTCCAAAAATCGCCAGACAATATCGGTGGTGTGAAAGGACCCTTACGTCTTTTTTTTTTTAACTAGTTAATGCCCGCGGCTTTTCCCGCGTGTACTATTGTTTTTGTATCCCATGGGAACTATACTTTTTTTTAATAGGAAGTAGCATATGTGCTATTCCACACCTTAATCTATATCACTACCAAAATCAGCATTTTCAGTGGCATTGAGTAATGGACATCCATACAAACTATCACATTTATAGACAAACTTTAGATAAATATAGACGAATTACTTATTCCAAATAACACATTTTTTTAAATGTATTTATGTGTTGTCTCGAAATTTCGAGACAGATGTGCCGGAAATAATTTAGTCCTAAGGAAGTCTCCGTTTCTTGTCTCTGTTCTTCGAAGTTTAGGCTAATAGGCACTACCTATTCCTATCACTGGTAATGAGCCTGTGAGTTAATCCTAATCAAAAATAATTAGCTCTACTAAGGGATTGAGCGGGTTCTACAGGAACTTTAACCGTTTTATTAACTACCTTTTACCTTTTTGATAACTAGTGCAACGGTGCCCTCGAGCGGGAGAAATTGGCAGTAAGATAATTCTTTCAAACCTGAACACAGATAATTTCATCACCACTGCTCTCCAAAACGGTCAAGGAAAACATCGTGACTCGTGAGGCAACCGGCATGTCCTAGAACCAAAAAATCTAAGACATGTGACTTCTACCAACCTGCACTGGGCCTGCGTGGTCTTCTGCTTTGCGGCTAAAATGAGTATGGTGGTAGGTGATACTACTTTGTACGAGATCCTTCACAAAGACCTCTACTACTATTTTTTGTTGCCTGAAATTATTTTTCAAGTTTACTCTTCAAGCCTTTCTGCAGGTAAAATGCTGTTATGCTGTATCTTATCTTACGTCCCGGCTGCATAAAAGTATTATAAATGTCAATATGAAATCTTACCTTAAATACTACAATCAGCGAAAATACGAAAATAAGAAGTCAAGATCAATGCTGCATCGCTGGGTGACGTTGGTTGTGCCTGCGCAGGTTGCTCTTGCTGTGAAAAAACCTTGTTTCTGGTGGTAATCTACTTGTATAATAGAAGGCGTGAGCATCATTTCTGCTGTTAACCAAATATCATGACTTCTATGGACATGGGACTAATGGAGCATAAGCCAGTATTATATTTATTTATAGTAAACACAAAAAAAACATATTTTTTTTTATAAATTGGTCATTATTCAGATATTTTTTTATTCAAGGTGCTTAAATTCTTCTCGAAGTTACTTTACTAGTCAATACTATTTTAGAGACATTCAAGTACATTGGTGATGATCTCATTTGAATGGCTTATTTATTAGACGTTATTATTTATTATTCAGTGTTGGGTCATGAACTCATGAGATGCATTCCTGTTTATTAGAGATGATTTATTGCTGTGTAAATGATTAAATGCTACCCATTAATCTAACCTTAACATTAAAAGTATTATAAATGACAATATGAAATCTTATCTTAAATACTGCCATCTATTGACAATCAGCGAAAATAAGAAGTCAAGATCAATGCTGCATCGCTGGGTGACGTTGGTTGTGCCTGCGCAGGTTGCTCTTGCTGTGTAAAAACCTTGTTTCTGGTGGTAATCTACTTGTATAATAGAAGGCGTGAGCATCATTTCTGCTGTTAACCAAATATCATGACTTGTATGGACATGGGACTAATGGAGCATAAGCCAGTATTATATTTATTTATAGTAAACACAAAAAAAACATATTTTTTTTTATAAATTGGTCATTATTCAGATATTTTTTTATTCAAGGTGCTTAAATTCTTCTCGAAGTTACTTTACTAGTCAATACTATTTTAGAGACATTCAAGTACATTGGTGATGATCTCATTTGAATGGCTTATTTATTAGACGTTATTATTTATTATTCAGTGTTGGGTCATGAACTCATGAGATGCACTCCTGTTTATTAGAGATGATTTATTGCTGTGTAAATTATTAAATGCTACCCATTAATCTAACCTTAACATTAAAAGTATTATAAATGACAATATGAAATCTTATCTTAAATACTGCCATCTATTGACAATCAGCGAAAATAAGAAGTCAAGATCAATGCTGCATCGCTGGGTGACGTTAGTTGTGCCTGCGCAGGTTGCTCTTGCTGTGTAAAAACCTTGTTTCTGGTGGTAATCTCCTTGTATAATAGATGGCGTGGGCTTTAATTCTACTGTTAACCAAATATTATGAGTTGTATGGACATGGGACTGATGGAGCAAAAGTCAGTATTATATTTATTTATAGTAAACGCCAAAAAAAGAGACATTCAAGTGCATTGGTGATGATCTCATTTGAATGGCTTATTTATTAGACATTTTTATTTATTATTCAGTGTTGGGTCATGAACTCATGAGATGCACTCCTGTTTATTAGGCATGATTTATTGCTGTGTAAATTATTAATGGGTAGCATTTAAAAGATTTGGTTGGTGAACATAAATATCTTTATTATTATAAAATGTTGGTTTAACATGATAAACGATTCAAAGTTATTTCTGTGTGACAGACATACGGACAGACAACAAGACAGACTGACGGTGTGGCCCTGGTAATAGGGTCCCGATGGCACCCTTTGTGTATTGAACCCTAAATTAACAATTTAAATTTATTATAGAACAAAATTATTTATCTGCGGATGAATCCAATTATTTGGCCAAACTTCTGCATATTTAATTGGCTGTAATTACTTTTGACTATTATTGATAGAAATAACAAAAATACACGCATCAGATAGATGCAAAACTAGAAACTTCTGTTTAATTTATTTCTACATAAAATTGATATTTTGTTCGATCCGGAAAATATAATGTTAATTCAGTTTTTATAAATTATGTAGATTGTTGATAATATTAATTAAACACACTATGTATCTTTTTAAAATATACTTTATCGTATTTCTATTACTTTTTTTTATTTTTAAACATGTTATTAATTATTATACGAAGTGCTTAATGCCATCACGTGTTGATTCTATGAACTTAACAGGCTATTAATAGTTACTTTTGGTGGTCACTACTTTATGGCAGTTACATGGCAGTGTGTTACTTTGAAAATTGTTAAAATTAAAGTTAAATGTAATACTTTCAAAAACTTATCTTAAGAAGCATAATCTAATCTTAAATTAATAGTAAGATATTATAGTAAAATAAAGCTGTACATTTTAAATTGCATTCTAGGCTTCACCCCTAAGGCGCTCAGGAATGTTAGAAAAGATCAGGTCCACTTTAGCTCGAGACGATTGTTGGAGTATCATCTACCGCTTTTTAGACTCTACAGGATAATATAACCATTTGAATTCATAACCCTTGAGACCGTATTTCTCATCCTTTTCAGTTTCTGGTTTGGGAACGTCTTCGGATAGAAGGTCCAGTACCTCCTGTGAAACTTTAGGATGGAACCCTGTATCATCGGCTTCGTAATCAATCCTCGATCGAACACCATTCCTTCCAGTTACGAAGTAGTATCCTTTCTTAAATCCGTTTGTATAGCCTTCTTCGAAGTGACCGTGGAATCCTACTGTGTAGTTGAATGTGTAGAGCAGCTGCGTCATGTCACTCTGAGTAAGCCCTGGAGGTAATCCTTTCTGTTCATTAGGGCCAAGTGCATAAACATCAGTATTTTTATCAACAATCTGCATTTGAGCGGAAAACAGAGTAGGTTTATCAGAGCCACGCTGTCCTCCCTGAGCGGCACCTGGGCCTTGTGGGCCTAATTTTGAGTCAAAGAGCTGTTCAGGCACATAATATTGTTTTGCAGTTCTTTCTCCAGCTCCTTGCGGGTAGGAACTCTGTCTGGGGGGTTGAGAATTGGGTATTGATAAACCAGCTTGCTGAATATTATTCTCTCCAAAATTACCTGGATATCGAACAGTAGTTGTGACGCCACTAGGCGCGGCTCCAGCATATGGATTTTTATTACCGCCAAATAAGCTAGCTGGTATTTCAGCTCCGCCTTGAGTCTGCCTAGAAGAAGAAAAGGGTCCTCCTCCTGGTGTGTAGTTATTAGGCGTATAAGGAGAACCGGGTCCTTGGGGATTGTATGAAGAACCACTCGGACCACCTTGTGCAATGTTTTGTTGTTCAGGAGACGAGGCAGGGAAACCTTGCTGATTTTGAGGTCTTGATCCTGGTGCACCAAATTGGTTTGGACCATTATAATTGTTATTATCAGGCACTTGGTTATATGCAGGTGGTGGTGCCCGCGTGGTAGTAGGTAGACTGCAAGACGAGCATGACTTTCCTGGTGGTTCAATAGATACAGGATTTTGTGGTGCAAAAGGTCCTAGGTGTGCTTCGGTAGGTGGCACTGCCAGAGCATGGCCTTGTGTTACTGAAGTAGGTGCTCCAAGGCTCGAAGGAGACGCTGAAATGCATAAATTGTTTGGATGAGTTTATATTTCCTTTAGTGTAAAGCGTAAAGTAGTGAAAAATTGGGTTTTTTTACGTTTAGGGAAGAGATACATCTGGGTCTTAGCAGGATTTAATACAACCAAATTAGTTCCACTCCTTCCTTCAGGGTCTATTCAAGAACTCAAATCGTAGTGCTTGGTAGTTTGCTTCTTTGAGAGGCTCGATAATTAAGAAAACAGTTTAAAGTTTAACTTACATGATTTCAGGTGAATGTTTTTCATCGACAATATCTTGAAGCGTCCCTCTTTGTCTGTGGCATATACGGTGACATGGTACACGTCATCGGCGGTGATGAAACCGAACTCGCCCATGATAATCCCGTCTTTGTCTATAAAGATACAATCGGTTTTATTGAGTTAGAATATATTATGATAATGTGTTTATTGCCATTAAGTCAAATATAATAATAAGCCCTACCAAGATCCAATCATTTATAACATGACACTTAATACTCGTAGTGAGTTGAAGCTCAAATTGCGAACAACAAAACCAAGATGAGTAATGGCCAAACTAGAAATTTCCTAAAGAACTGCGATCAGGAAACGAGCAGATACTAGTAATAAAAAGAAATAAAAAAAATATGTTTAGGTTGACGTTATCCTCACTTGACAACATATTACGAAGAGCTAGTTTCAACATAATTTGTTTATTTTGTAATATTGTTAATAGGTATTCACATGATCAGTATTAATAGAATGGAGTGTTTATAAAACAGCATTATGATTATGTGACCTTGTAAAAATCAAAAACTCTTGAGAAGTTAAGAGAGAGAGAAGAAGAGAGAGAGAAGGGAGAGAGAAATTGCTTTAAAAAATGCAGACTTCAAAATGTACCAGGAAATTAGTAATCAAACAATTAATTTTAGGTGTTTTAGCTTTTAATATAATAATGTTTCTGACGTTCGACTCATTTCAGTGAATTTTTATTATTTGATGATGTCATTGATTTTAAATGAAATAGATTTGTTGGTCAGATAATCATTTCTAATACTTCAAAAAGCGTTATATCATTATTTGATAGGTCCCATCACTTCCTTATTACTGAGAACTATTAAAGTCATATCGCCAACATTTTTTTTCGAAAATTGGTGTTGTCGATATGCAGCTAAAATAGAGTTCTTCATTAAGAATGTATTATTGATATTCATAAGTAGTAAATTGGTCGTATAATTTGTAAATGCACTTTGAAAAACCGCTATCTATTCAAATGTTAAATGTTAAAAAAATAATCATCTTTATTGTTTTATATTAAACATACATCGTATTGATTATGGTAATATTCCGTTGTTATTAGTTAAAATCATATTCTGAATTCTATAATATATTTATACTTAATTAGGTATTGAATTCACTGCCTTGTTGGTCTAGGGCTTGCAAGCGCTACTGCTGAGTATGAGATCCTGGGTTCGATGCCTGGGTCGGGCAGTGTTATTGGGTTTTTCTATCTGGAATTTCTCAGTAGCAGCCCGGAGTCTAGATTTGTGCCCGGTTGATGGCAATAGGCTCGCTCCCTATTACATGGGACTTAAACATAACTGGCGAAATGTGGGTGTGTACTACAATTACTAGGTACACTTCTGCCTAACCCTTCAACAACAAGGCGTGATGTATGTATTTAATTCACCCAGATTAAACGGGTATGAAGTAATTCAGTATGAATTAAGTATGAAGTCATTCGCTATTTTGTATAAAAACTAGCAGTAACTTTTAAAATCGAGGGCTATAATTTTTGTAACTTTTTAAAATTGTTATCTGTAAGTACATATAATAAAATCGAGGGGCTTGTGGCTAAGTAACTAATAACAGCCGCACGGGTCCATCGATCAGGTTAAGTTACGCTTGCCGCGGTTGGTCCGTGGATGGGTGACCATCTTTACATGCCAAGACCCCTCCGTGCCTCGGAATGCACGTTAAGCCGTTGGTCCCGGCTGTCATTTGTAGATCTTTGACAGTCGTTACGGGTCGTCAGAAGCTCGAAAGTCTGACAACCAGTCTTACCAAGGGGTACCGTGTTGCCCAGTAATTAGGTTGTGGAGGTCAGATAGGCAGTCGCTCCATGTAAAATACTGGTATTCAGCTGTATCCGGTAAGACTGGAAGCCAAACCCAACATAGTTCGGAAAAGGCAGGCAGATGATGATGATTTAATAAAATCGTAGCGAAGTCAAAACTGTACATTGAATATTTTTTTTAAAGTAATTGCCACGTAGTAAGTAGATCTGGGATCGATTCTAATGCTGGAAATATAGTTTTTAGAATGTTGGTCTGTTTGTCTGAAACTATGTACCAGCATCACACAAATTCTACCGTATAGATTCTGGTCACATAGATCTTTCCTATTAGTCTGGTCAGTCGGTAGGCTGTATATTAGCACATTTGCCATGGGGGATGACTAATTTTGCACTGTTTGTGTATAGTTTACAGCAAATTGTAAAAAGACAAGCCACACGGGTAGAACATTGCATATAGTTACGGATTTAACTTTCAAATGGGTCATCACGCTACATCTTTATGGAGCTAAGCAGACAATCATCATGACATAATTATACAGGGTGGATTTTTGTGATGGGGAAGTAAGGGCAGGTACCTTAATCGTTGTAGCTACACGAAATCGGTCTTAGGACTTCGTTGACCGTCTGTCCATGCATCTCGTAAAGGTAAAGTCGGAAAATCGTTAATTTGTTGTTATAAAACAATAAAAAAAAATCGGTCATATTTACATGTTTTGCAGTTGGAGAATTGACCGTGACGTATATCGATGTATGGAAGAACATTTTTTCAACTACAAAGTCATAGTCTAAGTCAAATTATTTATTTCAAATAGGCAGGCACTTTTGAACGCCAAAATTTCCAAAAAAATTGAATTTTTTCTTGTCTCCGCTTCCAAAAGATAGTTTCGTATGGAGAGAGAGTACAATAAGAATGGGCAAGAAACTACACCGTTACTCTTTTAAAATATTTTGTATAGGTGTATTTATTATCAAATATTAACATAATATATTATAGTATGTAAAGATGATGCACCTAGAATAAATCAGTATACCACAAATAGGTAAAAATAATTGAAAATGAAGCAATGCCAGATAAATTAATTATGTGATAGAATATAACTATGGAGCTCACATATTTACAAAAATTGTAAAAGTATACGTTTTCTTAAAAATAATAAAGTAATAAGTTAGCGTGTCAGTTAAGATAATCACATAATATAAAATCAATGTCATAAAAATAATAAATTATACAATTAAAATAGCAACCAGTTTGATTTGTCTAGACTCTAGATTGTTCTATGGAGCTGGCCCAGCATGTTTTCAAGCATTCTTATCTTTGATATAATCCTCTAATTTATAATACGCTTTTTTACAAAGTGTACTTTTAATATGAGTTTTAAATTTTCTTTCATTTAATTGCAATATATCACAAGGTAGTTTTTTGTAACATTTAACACTCTACCCCATATAAGATGTATGTCATGTACTTTATATAATCCGAAAATGGTTGTTCTATTATATCTTTGTTTTCTAGTATTAAAATTATGTTTATCTACAAAGTTAAGTTTGTTCTTGAGATAAATTTATCCCAACTACGGAACCCTTCATCGTGCGTGGTTAGACACGCACTTGGCCAGTTTTAGGGTTCCGTACCTCAAAAGGAAAAAGGAACCCTTAGTGATCCTATCACTTCGTTGTCCGTCCGTCCATCCGTCTGTCTGTCTAGACCCTTTTTCTCAGGAAATGGTGGAGGTATCAAGTTAAAATTTATATCAAATACGTACAACCCTTGATGCTCTAAAAACATCAAGCTTGTAAGTCAACGCAATTAAAACTTACGGCCATTTCTACGATATATTTTGATACTCGCAAATAAATCAAAATCAAAACCCACTTATATACTTCCCTTCCCGAAGGCAAGAAGTAAGGTTTCATAGCTTAAGTAAAGGAAAATTACTGAAAACTGTTAATTTTGTGCGGTTGGTACGCACTTGGACAGTTTTTTTTTTTATGATGAATACACTGGCCGCTACAAAACTCAGAAATCGCAAAAAAGTTTTCCCATACAGTCTTAACGTTCTTCAATTATTTGAGGTTTTAATGTTCAAAATCGCAGAAATCATATTATCTATCTAAATTCTGTTCTCAAAGCAAACAAAATTATTACGCGTATTCGTTCGAAAGTCGAAGTTTAAACATTTTGGTAATTTTCGGCCAGTCTTCATTGAAGCAGCCAGTGTACATAAATGTTAGGTGACTGTTAATGAGGAATCCCGTGGTTTTACAATCTTCTGTTATATTATTTAGTAAGCTCGTCATGAATAATCTGTAAGAAATGTAAGAATGCCTCAGTCAGTGCCTGACCTAGGACCAGGAGCTCATGCTCAACAGGAGCACTACTGTTGAGCATGACCTACGAAGCAGTTTTTTTTAAATAAAAATGTGGCTGTTGTTGTAGTTTATTGTGGTGTCTTACGACTTCCACGCGAACAAAGTTGCGCGCAGAAGCTAGTTATTGAATAAAGCTAAACAATCATTTAAATCACAACATTTTACGGGTGCATACAGTTTACACTTTTTTTAGAGTAGGTTACTACCGAGTGAAGGCTTCTGCAGACTGGCATGTTATCGCGGGTTCGACAGGCATATCACGGTCTGTAGCGCCCGCGATATCGCACCAGTCTGCAGTAGCCATGAATAATAGAATGAAACGAGGGTCACCTTTACGTAGTTACTTTAAAATGATTTATTTTCGTACAAATAATCGTGACAATTCTCCAAGCACATCTAATTGTTTTGTCATCGGTACCGTGTCTATACACTTTATATTGATGGAATAGCCTCCCAGTAAGGCTGTAGACCTGATTTGAAGTCTGTATGTAGAAAGACTATCGCTCTTGGCGGAGCGGGAGGGTGTGTCAGACTCTTACTGACTAACCCACCCGTATTCCTTCTGTTGCCTGTGTAGTCAGGGGCCTCGGTAACCCTTTAGTACAGTGCGGGAAGGGGTTTGTCTCATAAGACAAAAACTGTTTTGTCTACAGAGTGGTGGTGCCCTGTATAATGCAAGGTGCGATCGTGTACAAAATCTACCAGTTCTTACTATAACGAAAACGATTTTTTCTTAGAGTATGATTAGGTTGAAAAAAGCTAAAGTGCTTGCAAAATTTTCGTTTAACTAATTATATTAGAATTAATGTTCAAAACCATTTTATTTTACATAAACCTACATGGGCAATTATGAAATGTTAGAAGCTAGGTGCACGGTTCCAATTAGTCGTTTCCTTTGGAGAAGAGCCGGCAAGAAACTCCACGGTTAACAAAAGTAGGTAATTGAAAGCCTGCTTAATCAATCCAATAGCATCTGTGGCTTTTTTACAATTTTTACCTGCTGTTTTAAAAATAATGGGCTTTTTAGGTTTGGGAGGACAGTATAGGCCTATCAACAAGTACCAGGTACTTAACAAAATAGAAAATGGTCTACAAATCTACAGTTTATTAAGCCTACAACGTTCTCACATTAACAAAATATAAAAGAATCTATGTAAAATATTAATAAAATAATAAAACTCTATTTAAACCCAATGTCACGATTGCCGTTACAACTGCAACAAATCTGAATTAATATCCTGTCCGCAATGTTAACGACGGCTTTTATTTTTACAACTGGAATTGGTCATTAAACAAATATACTCAAATAAATTAAATAATAACAATATCTATATATTGTTCTAGGTATTGTTGGTTCTAAGGGAACCTAGGTTCCCTTAGAACCTATGGCATATTCAAAGATAGACTCATTTTAGTTACCTTTAGATTCATGCCTGTGCTGCTGGCCGTCGATCTTGAAAC
Organism: Atethmia centrago; assembly: GCA_905333075.3. Taxonomy (NCBI): domain Eukaryota; kingdom Metazoa; phylum Arthropoda; class Insecta; order Lepidoptera; family Noctuidae; genus Atethmia; species Atethmia centrago. The sequence continues at coordinate 17,240,398 of HG995374.1, read as the reverse complement.
CGAACTCGTAGGGTCTGTTCTCATCAGTGTACTTGTCGGCACCCAGGGCTTGCAGCATGAAGCATAGCATTATGCTCGCCGTTAACCACAGTCTTCTTAGTTGCTGCATCTGAAGTAGATATAAAGGTGTTGTTTCAATTATTTTTTTAATGTCTAGAAAAGTTCAAATCCAAAATTAAAATATTTTATTTCACATAAACCTACATGGGCATTTATGAAACGTCAGAAGCTAGATGCACGGTTCCAAATGGTCGTTTCCTATGGAGAAGAGCGGGCAAGAAACTCCACTGTTACTCTTTTAAAAATAATTGGCTTAACAAAGGTAGGTAATTTAAAGCCTGCTTCATCAATCCAATAGCATCTGTGGCTTTTTTACAACGTGTTAATTACTGGACTATCTTAGTAAGCTCCTGACAATTTGATAAGTTTTTTAAGATAGTTAAGATGATCGATCTCAAAAAAATAATAGTGGTAATTCTAGTTTAGGTTAACCGCAGTATGTATTTTAAATCTACTAGATAAGGTTAAGTTAATAATTTTGTTAGGCAAGTATAAAATTTTTAAAGTGACCAAATTATTTTACACTTCCATCAATATCAAAGTCTCCTTGGCATTTAATATTACTTCACTTACACCTAGTAAGTGTTAACTATGGATGGTTCTTGTTGTTTAGTAGTTCCTAAACATTATGTCATATATTAAAACGGAACTCGATGTCAAGGCGAATGTAAAATATTCACCGTGTTTTGCGTTAAGTGCTTTAAACCATGCTGGTAGTAAGAAACTACTACAGAAATGACATCATTTTAGAGTTGTCAAAATAAAACTGCACATCTTAAGGTTATAAAATATCGTTTGAATGCCCACACACCTGTGGTTTTACATAATACAAGAGTTTATAATTAATTTCGAATAAAGCGCCTTAAATTTAAAAGGTAAAATTATAAAGGTATAATTTTTTGACGTGATAACGTCTTATAAATCGATGAACCGGCTGCACGCACGATAAAGTGTCACGTTCCGCCTGAGCCGAGCGTGCAAGCGAGAGCGCGGAACTAGCGACAGAGAGGCACGATCGACCTAAGCGTTCGGCTTGTGACGCATCTCTCTCTCGTTATCACGTAAAATTATCGTCCGTAAACCGACTTTACAGACAACCAATTGTTTTTTAGCAGATTTGCTATCTTCGAATACTATTTCAATTCATTTCTTGTGGTATCGGCATTGTCTCTGTCTAGACGTAGAAAATAATTTTTCTTACTTGGGGCTGTTAGTAAAATACTCTAGTTTGTAGTTAAGGTTCTAAAGAAAGGACCTTAAATGTTTAATGTTAGGAGAAGCGATCATTTGAAAAAAGGCTATCATGGAATCGATTAATTGTACTAAGCTTTTAAGTTTAAGGTCGGGATAAAGAGCTAAATATGCATCGTTCAAATGAAATCCGGTAATTAATTATAGTATGTATCTTAATAATAGCTGCATTCAAAGACGATGACCTTAACATTTAAAATTAATACATTAGTAACCTATGATTATTAATAATATTGTTTATTTAAGATTTTCGACGGACGAATTACTTGAACATCACCAATTAATTGAGTAAATAATGTTCTTATGTCAGGCGGAACTTCAATATTGACTTATGGTAATATCATGTAACGAGACAAATTTAATAGATTTTCTAGTAAAATAAAACGTGCGCCAAACTTTTACGTTTGACTGCAGACTGTTCACATTCATACTACAATTCCCATTTACTTTATTAGACTGATTATTGAAAGATCAGGGACTGATGTCACTGATCTTTTAATTTAGATCTTTCACAACCCTTTAATAAGGGCAAGCATTTTGTTGGCATAAAAATCTGCATAGAGATATAAACTTATGTAAACAAATATTTCTCAAAAAACATGTAAATAATTTATGAACAATAGATTATACTTTGGATAAGCTAAAATAACAAGATATTCTCAAACTTTAAGAAACAAAAGCTGGTGTCCCGCAAGACAGCTTGATGGGTTCTATCTTGAACCACTTGTGATATTCCAGATTTAGTTGCCACAGGAAAGGCACTTTTGAAATAACTTTTTGAATGCATTTTGTCATAACAAATACTAATAATCAATAATTATTAATGGCCAACCAACCCTTGCAAATATACTCGTAGATGGCGCGTGCTACAATAGTACGAGTAGCACTCGCTTTTTTTAACGAGCCTCGAGAAATATCTCGAGGCTCGTTATAAAAGCGAGTGTGAAATTATGTGTAACATGGTTTCCTGACATATTGACTAATTGCTGGGTAATTATAATATACGATCTGTCGGCACGTATTAATCATTGATGTTGATGAGCCACCGACAGGTTTTTATGTAGCCATTAATATAAGCTGTCTCAGTTTTGTTAGATATGTATCTCTTGTTAACGTTTATTTTCTACACGTTAATTAAAATATGCCAAAACGTTTTATAGGCATAGGCACCGACACATTGGTTCGCGGCTACATTAAGGCAGATACTAAGTTAAGGCTCGCGTAGACTGGGGCGATATCGCGGGCGCTACAGGCATATTGCTGCCTGTCGCGCCCGCGATATCACACTAGTCTGCATGAGCCTTTATTTATTGCCTACATCGATTGTCTAATATAATTAATGATTTCACACAGCGACTCCTACAGAAAAATCGTGTTTCAGTTAAGCTTACTGAGTCGCATAATGTTTTTACTAATAAATTGTACTTATAGTGTTGATGTCTGATGATATAGTTCAGTGGTACCTATTATCAGTGAATAAAGAGGTATCTGATGTTTGCTTGATAGTGGTTTGATATCAGTTCATGTTAGTAAATATAGGTAAGTACCTATTTATAATCGGTATAATGATTCTGAATTGCTATGCGTACTTTCAGATGTGACCAACTGCTTGTATTTGTTAAATTAGAAAAGTCAATACTATTGTGGCGAACCAACTAATTATCTATGGTTCCCATCTGTTAAATATAAAGGAAAACACTATTTGGTCTAGAGCAATGAGTCTATGGTTCAAGGAGGACTTGGGAATTTTGAATCCAAATGTAAAATTTAACATATTAATATTACTATTTTCCGTGTCCGTATCTAACAAGATTAATATACCGATTTGTGTGTACATATCTATTCTTCCGATGTCGCTTGGATACTGCGCTGTGGTACAAATACACATCTTATTACAAATGGATCGAGTTTCATTCAAATAAACAGGGCGCCATAACGCGCCCTAACTATTTTATAACATTCGGGACTAAAATGTTTTAATAAATAAGTTAGCCTTCTGATAATGTCGTAAAACAATGAAGCAATACAGTTTATTAATATACAAATGGTAGCCAAAAAGATTTATGTGCTAGTCATGGCTTGTTTAAACATTATGCTTTTAATTTAACTTATTTTTTGTATTTGAATTACCACTGAGTCGAAATTACGATATTTTAAATGTTTTCCATTAATAAAACCGACGTAAAAAAATAAATACGAATGAAAAACATATTCAAATCCTAGTCAATCTTTATGATCTGGTAGTAGGCATTTATTGCTAACATAAAAAAAATAAAAATAATTACGAACCTTCTGTGGACATTTGCTCATTATCGTAACGGCAGTAATGTGTTATCGGTCTTAAAGAGATCCTCCTTAATTTTAGAATAAACGTGTTCAACGAGTTTGTTTTTTCATGCGAAAAGTGTGATATGATCATTCAACATTAATTTACTTCACGTATTATTTTGCATACAAATTAAAAAAAATCATACAAAATTATGCCAATATATTTTAACACAACCTTTTGACATACGTATGCAAACATTTGATTTAATAGATGCATTAACGACATGTTTTAAAACATAGATCGTTTTTTAAGCTTCTGTTACGGATTAATACGAAGATTTATGTTCGTTTCGACAAATGATATACATTTTATAGTTGATTTTAGTGTTCTGATGAATTTATTTTAATTTAAATGAATGGTTTTATTAAGATGTTGATGTGACTAATGATCTCATTTAAAAACGGTAAGATTTATGTGATAATATTCATTTATTAAGTTTAGCCTTAAAATATTTGTCAAAAAATATACCAAAATAAACCGAGGTACAAGTATCAGGTACAAACCACTGGCAGTAGGTAGTTACGGCAATGTATTCGAGAATTCTGCATTCTGTACTTTATTTCAAAGTTCTTTGCTCTACCAAATCTCCTTATGATCGCAAGAACCGTTACTAATCATTCTCTGAGACTACACACGTACCTCACGGCAGTGAAAGATAAGAGCATTTAATAAGCCCATAACCCTGCACTTCCACAGTATATATTGCCACGTCACCTTGCGTGAAGTTGCGTATAAATCTAAATCAAAATATTTCACATAAACTTATATGAGCACTTATGAAACGGCAGAAGCTAGGTGCACAGTTTCAATTGATCGTTTCCTATGGAAAAGAGCCGGCAAGAAACTCTACGGTCATTCTTTTAAAAATAATTGGCTTTTACAATGCTTTCAAATTACAGTGTTACAAGCACCAGATACATGAAAAAATAGAAAATTGTCTATAAATCTACAGTCTATAGCATCCGATATGCTGTTAGGAGTGCGGGAACCCTACCATCCAGGCAGACAATTTGCCTCTTAGTCCAACATGACCCAACCGTTATTACCTAATAGGTGCCCATCTTTGTTCCGCCTCACAGAAGATGGTTATTATTATTAATTTTACTGGCGATAACCATGGCACCTGCTGGGCTGGTTTATATCATCAGTATTTTAATTGTTTTGCCTAAAATAAAATAGGTATCAGAAGGATTAAATTATTTATTCAAGCTCGTGAAAGTGATAAATTTTATTGACGATAGGACGGAAAATTTAAATTAATGCTAATATATCGTACTAAAATAATATTACAACTAACAACAAATAACTTTAAAGATTATCTGGTAGTCTCCTTATTATTTTCATGTTTTGTTACCATCATGATAAAAATCTAGTAAATGGCTTAAAAAAATCCTAAGATATTGACAGTTTGCTTGTAAGTACAGTAACATTTTTTTTTACACAATGTTGCATTTAAATATACTAGTTAAGTAACAGCTGTGTGAACAACGAGTAATGACAACAAGATATGAAAAAATATCATTAAGTATACATATTTTGCCATAAATCTTCCATATTAGAATAAAGATATGGCTTAGTTCTGAACTTAACTGTTCCCTTCTCATTAACATATATACGTATTATTCGGTCGATATCACCACATAAGATTGTCAACTTTTGGTTTTAGAATGAATATTATTCATTCTAAAACCAAAAGTCGTTAACCTTTACATCAATTCGATGAGCTCAGAAAAGGTTTTAAATGATTATCTGAAGGCCAATACTACAACTATTTTTGTTGTATCATAATTCTTTAGATATCGGCACAAATCACTTCTGCGGAGTTTCGCTATACAAATAATACCAATACAAAGCAATACTTGTATATGGGAGAATATAAAGATAACGCTTTGCTCAACAACTAGAGAACACAAGAAGCTACATTTTACTTTATTGTGTACATTTAAGTCCGAAGCCTTTTTTTTGTGGGAAATCATCAAATAACTTCCCCCGCTCTGGGCGGAGCGGGAGGGTGTGTCATACTCTTACTGACTAAAAACCACCCATATTCCTTCCATTGCCTGTGTTGCCAGGGGCCTCGGTAACCCTTTTGTACCTTCCCGCGACCCCGGCAGGCATCGGCCCTAGTGAACCTCTACACTTGTGCTGACGACATCTTTTTGAGGCGCGCATGGAATAGAACGCGCCGTCGACCTGAGCCTGGTAACTAATTGCTTGCGGACGGTGAGCAATGGGTAGCTCACCGTCCGCAAGCCCGCGCCTACGGTGGCCGGAAATCCGCCCGGGATTCCCGACGCCCAGGCCGTTTCCTGTGGCGGCTCGGGGCGAGAGGGCGCGAAATTTGCCTATCCCTCAATCGTCCCGCCTCCTCCTTCGCGAGCATTACTGCTTCGCAGAAGGAGGTGACGGCTGCCCATGATAAATGATAATGATAAATGATAAATGATAAATGATTTTATTTCTGTAAGTAGGTTTTTACAAACACTTTTACACGTCAAAACATATTTTTTTAAACTAGATGAGGCCGGCGTTTCCTATCTGACTACTCTGAGAAGAAAGGCCGAAACAAACTCAGAGGTCACAGTCTCTTTTAAAGTCCAGACATAATCTTGGTCAGATCATGTGAAGACCATGTCGATTGGTGTCTGAAATGGTCTTTTGATGAAAGAACCACACAGATTGAGTGGACCTGTCCAGTCAGTGCACGCATTTGTCAGTCGTTGTGCAGCTCAACTCATAACTAAAGGAGCTCAACGATTCAACGAACAATACCAAAGAAAGGACATTTGGCTAGGCCGCAAAAAATACTCAAAACTGCCAGACCATATTAAAAACTAACTGCGAATAAAACAAAATTAAACAATGATCCACATAGTCTTCACATTTACAATAATTAAAACAATATAATACTACACAGAGTAAATATTCATGTCATTGCATAAATAAAATTCATCAATGTCAATGTGTATATTCGGACATAATCTTGGTCAGATCATTTGAGGACCATGTAGGTTTGTGTCCGAAATGGTCTTTTGAGGAAAGACCACACAGATTTGAGTGGACCTGTCCAGTCAGTGCACGCATTTGTCAGTTGTCATGCAGCTCAACTCAAAACTTAAGGAGCTCAATGATTTGACGAACAATACCAAAGAAAAGACATTTAGGTAGGCCGCATAAAGTACTCAAACTGCCAGACCATCATTAAAAGAAAGAGACAAAAAAAAAAAAAAACAAACAATGACCCACATAGTCCTCACATTCCTAATAATTAAAATAATATAATATAATACTATACAAAGTAAATATTCATGTCATTGTTTATATAGAATGTTATATAGAATAAGAAAATATAAATAGCTAGCAAAATAAAAAGAGTAAAAAAACAACATTCACTGTAAGTTTATTGGAGCAGCTCAATCCCAAGCCTTTTTGTCCTCAATATAATCTTTAACAGTATAAAAGGCTTTTAGGCACAGTTTCTGTTTTATAAAACATTTGAATTTATTAAGGCTTAGTTCTTGAATGTGGCTAGGAAGTTTATTATAAAAACGTATACATTGGCATCTAAACGAGCTGCCTATTTTTTTGAGCCTGGTTGTAGGAACAACAAATTTGTGTTTGTTCCTAGTATTTACATTATGGATATCACTGTACTTTTTAAACAAATTGATATTTTTATGTGCGTACAAAAGATTTTCATAAATATACTGAGAAGCTACAGTCATTATATTAATCTCTTTAAATTTTTCTCTGAGGGAGTATCTGGGACTTAATTTATAAATTGAACGGATTGCCCTTTTTTGTAAAACAAAAATTGTCTGAATATCGGCGGCATTTCCCCATAACAGAATACCGTACGACATTACGCTATGAAAATAACTAAAGTATACTAAACGGGCTGTGTCTAAATCCGTTAAATCACGAATTTTTCTAACGGCGTATGCTGCAGAGCTAAGCTTTTTTGACAATTTATCTATATGGGGGCCCCATTGAAGCTTGGCATCCAAAGTTATGCCTAAGAACAAGAACACAGTGGTATCTTCGGGGTTCAACTCTTCACCCTTTATGAGAACACTAGTTTTTACTTGTCTAACATTAGGTATTGTAAACTTAATACATTTGGTTTTTTTCTCGTTAAGAAGTAGGTTGTTAACATTAAACCAGTTAACTACTTTTTCGAGGGCACTATTTACATTGTCAGTAACCAACTGCTGACGTTTGAGTTTAAATAAAAGTGAAGTGTCGTCTGCAAACAGCACTATATCATGATTATCCTTTATGAGGCAAGGCAAGTCATTTATATAAATAAGAAACAAAAATGGGCCGAGAATTGAGCCCTGGGGGACCCCCATTCTTACTACAGATCCGGGTGATCTTTTCCCGTTAACATCAACTCTCTGAATCCTATCACTCAAATATGAAGTAAGAAGATCCAGAGAAGAGTTTCGGATTCCGTAGTGGTGCAGTTTTCTGACCAAAGTTTCATGAAGAACGCAATCGAATGCCTTGGACAAATCGCAAAAAATACCCAAAGCATCGCATTTATCCTCCCATGCATTATAAACATGTCCTAAAAGTTCAATACCGGCATCAGTAGTCGAACGACCCCTTGTAAAACCGAACTGTTGGTTATGCAATAATTTATGTTTATTGAAAAATATTTGGATTTGATCTAAAATAAGTTTCTCGAAAATTTTACTAAATGTAGTAGTACTGAAATAGGTCTATAATTAGTAGGGTCTGATGTACTACCCGATTTAAACAACGGTATTATTTTACTGTTTTTCATAAGATCAGGAAACTCACCACAGTCAATACAATTATTAAAAATAACAGCTAAAGTAGGTGCGACAATGTTTATAATCGACTTAGCAACGTCCACAGAATTACCCCATAGATCTGCGGTCTTTTTAACATTTAACGTGTGAAAGGTTTTAATTACATCTTTACAGGTGACATATTGGAAACTAAATTCTGAATCACAAACTGGAACGTTTTCTATAAGTAAAGACTCTGCGGCAGTGGGTGATGAGTTTAGAGATTTTGTAGTTGATATAGGAATCTCTGTAAAGAAATTTTCAAATGCCATGGCGACTTCAGAATCTGATTTAATTATATTGTCATCAATAGCAAGGCTGTAGTCACTACTTCGGTTGGATGACCTTCCCGTTTCACTATTAATGATATTCCATGTCATCTTAATCACATTACCACTATTTTTAATTTTTGAGTTCAAGTAACGTGACTTGGCCATACAACAAACTTTTTTAAATAATTTAGAATAATTCTTAACATATAAATTAAATTCAGCAGTGTTTATACTAGTCCGTTCATCATACAACTCATATAGTCGTTTTCTACTTTTATGTATACCAATGGTGGCCCAGTCACTGAAGGAAGTGATACTATTAACCGACAATGTCTTAGGAACGAAAGTATTCTCAAATTGTGTGCAATACATATTAAAAAAATCATTATATTGTTGATTAGGGGCGTCATTAGTTGACAATAGTGGTAATTTACTCAGAATTTTAGTTTTAAATGTTTCCAAACGCTTAGTCGTTTTTGGGTTCACAGTGATTTCTTTTTTAGTAACTTTTTTGCTTTGATATGGAACAGTGATAAATTGTCCGCAATGATCTGATTCTATTAAATTAATAATTTTTTTGTGGGCTGGTGTAACATCTGTATAAATGTTATCTAGACATGTGGCACTAGTGGGGGTTATTCTAGTGGGCTCTAAAACTTGGTGAGCAAGATTGTATGACTGAAACAAACTTATAATTTTAGTACTTAAACCCGAATTTTCTAATAGATTAACATTAAAATCACCACAAGTGATGATAGACTTATTCGAATTACAGATTTTGTGCAACACATCATCCATAACCTTTTCAAAACAATCATACAATCCTGAAGGAGGTCTGTACACACATAATATAATGAACTGCTCCAACTCTATACAGGCTATTTCAATGGTCCGCTCAACTGAGAGGCTCACAATGTCCTTGCGGTCTTTAAATCTAAGCTGATTATTTACTAGTATTAATGAGCCTCCATGTATAGCATTTATTCTGCTGAACGAACTACCAACCTGGTGATTACTAAAATTGAACATGAACTGGTGGCTTTTAAGCCAATGTTCTGTCATACAAAGAATATCTATCATGCCCTCTCACTCCATACCATGGCCGGAACCAGGGCCGGACGCGAGAAATCTCTGCCGCCGATCGCCTCCACGAGGATACGGCGGTGCTCTGCCCAAGCTGGGCAGACCTCCACCATATGCTCCACCGTGTCCTCCGGGCGATCCACACAGTGGTGACACCCGGGCGTTTCCTCCCGCTTTATCCGACACAGAAACCTCCCGAAGTTGCCGTGTCCGGTGAGCACCTGCATCAGGCGGAAGGTACGCCGTGGCGCCTCTCTAGCCACTCCTCAAAGAGGGATGTCCGTACTCTGATGATCTCAATATTTCCTTACAGCAATTTATTTTCATTGGAACTTCATGTAACTGTTCTACTGAAATATTATATAAATAGAAATATTTCGCAAACATACTCGTATGCACCAGTTTAAAAAGTTAGTAGACAGTGCACTTCCTGAAAGAGAAACAGTTGAAAGCCATATTTTCCTGAAAAACTGATCACATTAAAACTGATTGTAGTGATGGAGATGTACAAATTTATTATTACCAGTGTCATTATTTTATTTATTGTGACACTATTTATAAGGTACGCAATAATAAGCAACGCATAAAAAACATGTAATGACGTTGCATCGAATAGATAAAAAAACCGGCCCAGTGCGAGTCGGACTCACGCACGAAGGGTTCCGTACCATTATCTATAAAACCGGCAAAAAAATTATGCCTGTTGTATGGGAGCCCCCTTAAATATTTATTTTATTCTGTGTTGTTATTGCGGCAACATAAATACATCATCTGGGAAAATTTCAACTGTCTAACTATCACGGTTCACGAGATACAGCCTGGTGACAGACCGACAGACAGACGGACAGCGGAGTCTTAGTAATAGGGTCCCGTTTTACCCTTCGGGTACGGAACCCTAAAAGTCGGTGGCTCGTTTGCGCCGAGCCTTAATTTAAAACCGGCCAAGTGTATGTCGGACCACGCACAACGAGGGGTTCCGTAAGAATATACTTAACATTTTAGTTGAAAAACAAGTTCTTCCATACATTCTAACTGCAAATGTAAGTGGTCGACTATTACTCGTTAACTCTTAAAGCCTACTTAGCTGTGATAGTTTTCCTTTCAACTTCGTTATACGAGTATGTATACCTACATATAACGAAGTTGAAAGGAAAACTATTAATACTGCCGTGAATGTTTTTCACATATCCAAAAAACAACGATTTAGCTGGCGAGGGTACTCTAACAAGAAATAGCACTTTAAAGCTTAACATTACGCGGATCCCTGAATCGAACATGGTTTCCACAGACTCAATATTTCTGAACGGCCTATCCAACGATACCGCACACTATGGTATACAATATTTTTTTTCATGATTTTATTTTATCACTCGTCGGCGTTATAAATATGTATACCCCATGTCAAATTACAGCTTTATAGTACTAAGAGTTTCTGAGCTAAGCCGCGGAGAGACAGACAGAAAGACAGACAGACTTTTTTTTTTGCCTGGGAATTTATCAAATAGGTACCTTCTGACCCTCCTGCTCTGGGTCAGACTTTTAGTGACTAAAACCCACCCGTGTTCCTTCCGTTGCCTATGTTGCCAGGGGCCTCGGTAACCCTTTCGAGCTTTCCCGCGATCCCGGCAGGCATCGGCCCTAGTGGACCCCTACACTTGTGCTACGACATCTCTTTGAGGCGCGCGTGGAACACAACGCGCCGTCGACCCGGACCTGGTCCTTACCGGACGGTGAGCTACCCATTGCTCACCGTCCGCAAGCCTCCTGTCTCCTACGGTGGCAGACAGACGGACTTGGCGAAACTATGAGGGTTTCTTGTTGACTACGGAACCGAGCTGTCATTCCACCATAAACTAGGGATAGACACTATTGACCATTGACCATTCACGGTGAGATTTTATCAGAATAGATCGGCAGTTATTTGAGTGAAGTTTTATGTGAACTGGATGGGCAGAATGGCATTATTGTTCCCAATTTCTCTAAAGTTTATATTTCCATAACCTACATTTAAGTTACATAGGTAGTACCGGATGACGAGGTGAACGTTTACAGTAGCTATTGGCACAACACTAATTTTATTTACTGTGTTTGTTTCATTGAACAATAAGACAGTAAACTATACAAGGTAGATATCAATCGCAGGTAATAGTAGATTCAACTATGTCATGGAATTAACATAACACATTACAAATTATATTAGTTATTGATGTAGCATTAATTATTAGTTGGTTTAGCAATAAAAGGAGAATGTATGAGTAATTGTTAATGCACTTAATCGTATTATTTATCTACTCTGAAGCAATGGTATTCTTTCCGCAATATTTAATGAAGTGCTAAAAGTACGTCTGATTTTGAAACTGCACTTAAGTTACAAAAAAACACGCTAATTTCGCAACAAGCACTTTAAATCATTAAATATTATTTTAGTTTTGTTTTTAAGGAAAAGGTTTGTACTATTAGTTTGTTTAATTTCAATAATTGTTAACATGAATCTGTTTTAGAAAGTCTACTAATCCGCACATTATTGTCGATTTTTTAGGTATTTCATCGGAAAGGATAAGTATATAACTCATTTATTTCAAGCTCATTATTTTTTACAATTAGATTTACAATTAGAATATTCTTACCACTGTTTTGAATTTTTTTTATATAATCTCGATGTGAAAAAATGTCAAAACAGTGGCAAGATCTTCTCTTGCGAGTATTTTATCTGCATCAGAGTTTATTTTAGTCAACGATAAGAAAATCAGTTGTTAGGTTACTTTAAAAAAACTAGAGCACGAACATTTGTAATGATTCTTGGTAATTGATCAAGGTATTTGTACCTACGTAGGTTACTGCTTATTTTTATTACATTATATCGACTTACCTTGTATGGTGGTTAAGATTATGTGTGTATTAACGCGTGCCGTCTCGCGGCCTGTTGCGCAAGAGTTCGCACGAGACTGTGCCGATTCTTTGGAAAACGTAATTTATTAATACTTCTGTCCAGAACAGATGAGCGAAGCGACAATCAGAGTCGTCACTATTATATACTTATCGGCATATTTTATTGCAGCCCACCTATATTTCCGGGCCTGATGTTCGTGTTCACGATCTCACGATTGTAATGTAATTAGATGTCATTATAAGATATATGTCAGGAAGATACTGTTTAATCTGGAATAAATATCTTTGGTGCTCAAACATTTTTGGTGAGTATTGCCCCACTTTCGGTTGAAAGTTTTAAGTCTCAGGGCAATACATTATTCACGCTTCTGCGCTTAGTAGAGGCCTGGGATGATTATGATATCATAAAGATTTATAGGTATCCACCAAATAAGGGAAGGTGAACACTTTTTCAAATGGTATCAGTAATAGTGTTGGATTTAAATAAGTACTACATTCATACTTTTCAAGCTTAAGCAGTGTACTCGTAGGTTCAAAGTTTCAGTAGTTTCCACGTTATGAAAAATAACCAAATATTTCCCTCTAAGAGGCAACTTGTATTTAGGCAATATATCTATCTATTCGCAATCATAATAATATGTTGATTCTGTATGTTATTCAAATCATTCGCGATTATTTTTTTCAATGTAAGCGTGTTTGCTTTGTACCAGACAAAACTTTGCATAAATCTATCTGCAATTAGGTACTCAATTAGCTATCTGAATTTATTAATGAACTTGAGTGGCTGTACCCGCTCTAAGGTACCTACGGATTTAGTTATTTACCTTTTCACAAAAATCTTTTATTGATTCCAGTTCGTTAGTATCTACTGGGTTTACTTCATCTTTTACCATATAAGAGTGTTAAAAAGTGAACGTCATGTTTAATTAACTAATAGAAAAAACAGACTTGTTCTTCGAAACACCTGCTTATTTAAAAAAAGTCTATCTCAATCATAATGCATATTAAACATGCATAGTTGCAATCTTAACCAAGGATTGCAATAACAGGATAGTCAGCAACTTTTATTTGTCGTCATAGAGACTAAATCTGGTTCAACCGGGGGCACAGAGGTCAGATCGCACCTGATCAGCGAAAACCAGAAAAACACCAAATTAATAATTAATTAAAGCTCGAATGAATGATTCGTTCATAGTTATTATAATCGAGACGGTATTGAATTAAATTTTCGCTGTATCTGTGATTATTATCACTGTTCAAAACAGGAAAGCTGTTGGCCACTAGGAAAGCGTTAGTTATTAACAAGGGTCATCGTGGGAAAAATACCTCCTATTTAAATTACAATAAGATGCATTAATCCGAATATAGGAAAATAGAGGTTTAACGACAGATAATGGAGACGAAAATACACAGTAAATAAAACTGTATACCAATATCTATTGATGTTCACAGTCTGCTTATCAGACTTCACCTCATCATCGCCATCTGCCTAACCTTTTCTCAACTATGTTGGGGTCCGCTTCCAGTCTAACCAGTCCAGGATGCAGCTGAACACCAGGATTTTAAATGGAGCGATTGCCTATCTGACCTCCACAACCCAGTTACTGGGTAACACGATGCCGCTGAGTAAGAGTGGTTGTCTGACTTTCGTGATTCTGACTACCCGTAACGACTGTCAAAGATGTGCAAATGACAGCCGGGACCAACGGCTTAGTGTGCTTTCCGAGGCACGGAGGGGTCTCGGTATGTATGGCATACAACGATTCAACTACATATATCCAATAGTATAATCACTATAGCTACGAGTAGTCGGCTGATCGGCCAAACCCATAGTCGGTCCAACCCTACTATTAATTTTGTTTAAATCACCTTCATGATTTTTTATAGTTCCAAAATACATTAGTATTGCCAGTGTTTTTATGTATAATCGTATTGTCGTCTCCACATTGTATTTTTATGAATATGATCAAGTGATAGACGTATGTTAATTAAACATCAAATCATCATCATTTCAGCCGAAAGACGTCCACAGCTGGACATAGGTCTCCCCCGAGCACCGCCACTTCGACCGGTTCTGTGCTTCCCACATTCAGTGGATTCCTGCGGCTTTTAAAAGGTCATCGATCCACCTTGTGAAAGGGCTTCCAATGCTACGTCTTCCGGCACGCGGTCGCCACTTCAGAACCTTTCGGCCCCATAGGCCATGGGTTCTGCGAGTAACGTTCGGCAATTATTCGGGCTATGTCGGTTATCTTGGTTCTTCTGTTAATTAAACGTTACATTATAAATCGATTTAGTATCATTTTTGCATCTTACAACTACGTATTTTATATATTAAAAAATGATGTTCATTTACTTAAGACGCTGACAACACCTAAACCGCGGTCACTGTCACACTGCATACAGAAGAAAGAGAAGCGCGATGACTTAACGTGTGTAATTTATTGCTAAATATGAAGCAATTATCTATTTACTCAAAATTGAGTTGAGTAATCGAAAATGATAAACAACCAAGTTCTGCATTCAAATAATAAGTTCTAGTTATTAATTAAATACGTAACGTATGTTGATATTTAATACAGATATTTTGGTTTGAAACTCAAGGTGAGAGGTTAGTTTAACGTTAGTTTGTAACGAGATATTTTTTCAAATCGTGTTTTGGTAACAACCAAGTTCTTAGAAATAAATTCAAAATTAACATATATTTTTTCCGCTACCACAAACTATACAGATTTGGCAATTTTCTTTCTAAAGACAAGCCTATTTTGGTCATTTGCCTCTTGTCAGCGCCTTAATGTGCTCCATAATGATCTATAACTTGCTAGCATTTATATGTTAAAGTCTCAAGCTACAATAATCAATAAATTATGTATACTTTATGATGATTAGCTTTAGATGACACTTCTGCTTTTGTGATTACCATCAAATAAATTTGTCACGATATTATTTCCATTTATGATTATTTATGACAATATTATTGTCGACTGTCGTTGGTTTTCTTTCTGAGTTTGTTCATTTAAGGCTCCTACATACTGGCGCGACATGTCGCGCGACGCGACGCGACACAAAGACACCGCGTGGAGCGCTACAAGCGGTGCCTTTGTGTCGCGACGCGTCGCGCGACAAGTCGCGCCAGTATGTAGGAGCCTTTAACGTCGTTCGAGGCATCGTTAACCTCATTAAAGTTAATTTAATATGTTTGTCGCGATGTCGCATATTTTCGCAGTTTTCATGGTACGGTTTTGTGCTTTTTCCTTCATAATATAAAGCCAATAAATACTACGATTTACTTAACAAACGGTTTCTTTTGTTTTTGTAAAGCAAACAGCTTCATGAATAGACGAAGCGTGCTCGGATAAGTTTTTGTAAAGTCCGGTATTTTTTCCTTTGTTACATTGTTACAACATAAATTTTCTTAATTTAATAACATACCTCTTTGTGATGATAATCCAAAAACCAGATGGAACTGTAGTTAATAGATAGAACTAAAAAGTCCAACACATAGGTAAGAAAGTGCCGCTCACTGATGAAAAAGGAATCTTTTATAGAATTTTTTAGGTAGTACGTCTGTTCGTAACAAAGAATTACTTCATGTGTCTGGCATTGCACGAAGAACAATCGCCCTAGGATTATCGTCAAAACATGCGATTTGAATACGAAATTCGTGAGCATATTTGCATAAATACGTAGTTGTACAAAATCCGAGATACCTTACATAAATCTATTTTACTACCTAACTTATAAACGATGACGGAACCCTCGGCTTTTCGTAAACAATTCAAATACTAGGTAAACTTATATAAAAACCGGCCAAGTGCGTGTCGGACCACGCACGATGAAGGGTTCAGTAGTTGGGATGAATCCACCCCGAAGACAAACTAACATTGTTGTTGAAACACATGTTCTCCCATACATTCCAACTGCAAATGTAAGTTGATCGACTATTACTCGTTAACTTGTAAAGCCTACTTAACTGTGATAGTTTTCCTTTTATCTTCATTATATATACTACTGCCGTATTTTTTTTCACATATCCAAAACCAATCATTTAGCTGCCAGGCGGCGGGGGGGTCACTTGATTCCATAGGATAGATGAGAAACGATATATCACTCCGCAAGGGAGGTACCGTACATTTTTTTTTCATCATTTTATTTGATCACTTTGTCGGCGTGATTAATATATAAACCCATGCCAAATTAGAGTTTTCTAGTATTATTAGTCGCTGAGCTAAGCCGCGGACGGACAGACAGACGGACATTGTGCATCTATAAGGGTTTCTTGTTGACTACGGAACTCTAAAAAACGGTTGATCTTGAGGAATAAATCGAATACTCTAACTAATTGGCAAAGGTCAGTGTTAAGTATTAAATGTTTATCTCACAATTACCGCCATAATCAAGGTCACTCAAACATCAATGGACGCCGTACGTAGATAGGCTCTTATAGAAATGTAGGAAATGGTTGAATGTTGCAATAAAGAATAAAAAAAATGAAGTTTCAAGGAAATACTTGAGTTCTATCATTACAGAAGTCATGATTACTTAATAATAAGATATTCCATCCAAAACTTTAATATCATCTTGTAGCATAATCAGCCTAGACTGTGTTAAATGTTACAACAAAATACCTTGTGATATATTGCAATTAAATTAAAGAAAATTTAAAACTCTTATTAAAATCATACTTTTTAAACAAGCATAGTACAAATTAGAGGATTATATCCAAGATAAGAATGCTTGGAAATATGCTGGTACAGCTCCAAAGGACAATCTAGTCTCTAGAGTCTAGACAAAATCAAACTGGTTGCTATTTTAATTCTATAATTTATTACTTTTATGATGTCTTAAAAATAATAAATCAATGTTGTTTTTACATTTTGTGATTACCTTAACTCACACACTGACCTATTACTTTATTTTTTTTTTTTTAGAGTACGTGTTCTTTTACAATGTTTGTAAATATGTAAGCACCATGTATCTATCTCATAATTAATGTATTTTTCATTGCTTCATTTTTAATTTTATTTACCTATTGCGGTATAGTAATTTTATTCTAGGAGCATTGTCTTCACATATAATTATACAATTAATGTTCCTATAAAAAATATTGTGAGACATTTTAAAAGAGTAACGGTGGAGTTTCTTGCCCATTCTTCTCCATACGAAACTACCATTTGGAAGGGGCGACTAGAATCAATTCTAATTTTTTGTAAATTTTGACGTTCAAAAGTGCCTTTTATGTGCATATTTGAAATAAATAATTTGACTTTGACTGATAATGTTCCCACTTGCACTGCTGGGACTCAAACCTCGTCTTCTGAGAGCAGTGGTGATGAAATTATTTACTCAAAGTAAAGCGCCTGCCTTTGAACCCACGGCCTACATACAATTCGTAAGTCGTGGGTTAATACCATCTCATGCTTAATAATTTTCAGACCTACTAGAATCCAGACTGCTGACGGGTTAAGCCGTTGTAGACAATTAAAACACTACTGACACAAAGACAACATTTTAGGAAATTGTGTATTTTTTGTAAAGAACCTTACTTTTAAACATCCGTTAACTCCTAACTGTTCTAGAATTATACATTTATCATGAAATCTAAGGTGCTTGATCTTCCGGATTGAATTAAAAGCAGCGCAACCTACAGCTTTGCTTCAATCAGGGCAGCATGGCGGCACGATTGATTGACAGTTGATTTATTAATTGGTTGCGTTATATTAGATTTTCCAAGGTAATGTAAACGTGACTGGAATATATAAATAAACGAATATTTGTTGACGGTTACGTATTCGGAATACAAAAATGAAACCCAACTGTTGTTTTAACAAAAGTGGATGAAAACAAAGCGCGGTGGGCTGTTGTGTTTTTTGGCACAAGTTTGAAGCCGCAAGCAACGGAGATGACCGAGCTGAAAATCGTCGAGACAATGAAAAGGTGAGTTGGAAAACCGTTATGGTTCAGCCATATTGGAACTCAGATATCTCACACTCTTCAAACTGAAGTCGACAAACTCGGCGTCAGGTTTAAAAAGTAGAGAATTGAAGTCAATCCCGACAAAAGTCAAGCGGTTTTCTTTTCGAAACCCCGTCTCAAACCCCCACCTCTCACCATGTTCGGTCAGCCAATCCCTTGGGAGAAGCGAGCCAAATATCTAGGTATGACTCTCGAGGAGCACCTTTCCTTCTCAGAGCACATAAAGAAGGCACGTTCGCGTGCTGCTTCCGCTCTCGGTAGACTCAGCGGGAGAACTGATTCTCCTGACTGCAACCGTCGAAATCGTAATCCGTAAAGAGATCACAGTCATGTTTTGTGACTTGGAACGGGACGAGGATCTTGGCTTGGTCGCCCGGATCGCGAGGAAGATAACCTCTATAAACAATTCCTCTAATATCACGTTTTGGTGCGCGGCAAGGTTATGAATGGCTGCGGAGTAGTGTCATCTTCAACTTCGTAGTTGTAGGTGGCGCATCAGTCGTTAGCGCACCTCCAGCTAGGGTACCAGTGGACCCCCTGGTTGAGTTACAAATTTACACTTGCCTAGGGACAGGGGGTGAACCTAGGTGGACTTTTTAGATCCCCCACACTCGTGGGAACAGAAATGGAAAAGAAATTAAACTCAACAAAAACTGGAAGACAAGGGGAGGAGAGTAGATGCGGGGTCGGAGTCCGACGCTGCATCAGGCAGAGAGAGCTCCGGGAGCTCACAGCGAAGAGAAGTCATGCAGAAGAATCGAGGGTTCAGGTGAACCTCGAAGCGGCCCAACCCAGGGTCTTCCTCCGACGAAGGAGTCGAACGGAGGAAGAAAATTTACACCAGCCGACGGGGAGGAGGCCGAGGTGGTAAAGGGGTGGACAGAGGGCCCCCCACTAAGGAGGATGGTAAGCCGAGCCGAGCCGGCCCGGTCGAGCGGACCAGCCCAGCCCAGCCAGCCATGCGAGCCGAGAGGCTCGCCATGGAGGAGCCCGAAGGTGGGCTGGAAGCCGCTGGTGGCTCCAATTCGGAGCCTGCGGACAGGTTTGCGGAGGTAGTGGCCGCGGCGATTAAGGCTGTATCCATTAAGAGGCTCAGGTCCTCTAAGGCCATAGCTGCGGCCACGGCCTCTATTGTGGCGGCAGCGGAGGCCCTTCACGTCGGGCCTCCTCCGGAAGGTATGTCAGAAATGCGGGCGGAGGTCGCCCGCTTGACAGCCGTCATGGAGCTTCTCCGAAAGGAGAATGAGAAGCTCCGAGCAGACCTGGCTGGGCTCCGAGGAGCTGCCCCTCGGATGGAGCCACAAGGGGGGCAGCAGCAGGGACAGGGTCGGCCCGTGCCTGTAGAGGACCGGGTTCTGACCCTGGTGCGGCAGGAAATGGCTTCCTTGAGTAGTCGTTTCTCCGCCCTGGAGGCCATCGTCCTGCGCCCCCCGTTGGCGGCAAACCAGCCGACCTCCGGCAAGTCAAAGCCCGCCTTATATTCAGCCGCCGCAGGTGCCACGGCCAAACCGGGGTCGACGGGGCAGCCAAAGGGCGTGGCGAATGCGCGGGTCGTGAAGGCTCCAGCCCTAGTGGCGAAGGCTTCAGCCCCGACGACGAGGGCCCCAGCCCTGGCAGCGAGGGCACCGGCCCTGGTGGCTAAACGGCCGCCCCCGCCTCCTAAATCTCTACCGATGGCCGATGCCGAATGGCAAGTGGTCGGGGAGAAGAAGAAGGCAGGTAAGGCAGCAAGGGCGGCCAAAAAAAGGGAGAGGTGGCAGCGGCGCAAGGAGCGCACCGCCGCGGCTAGGCTCCGCGCCCCGAATTCCGCAGCCGTGGTGATTACACTACAGCCGGATGCGGAAAAAAAGGGCGTGTCTTACAAGACCGTCCTTGAGAAGGTGGGTGAGGTGGTGCGCCTCGAGGAGCTCGGCGCTGCCAGGGGCCTGAAAATGAAAATTACGGCAACTGGGGCCCGAATGGTGCAGGTCCCTGGAGCGGCTAGCGGCCCGGCCGCTGACGCCCTGGCCGATTCCGTGACGGAGGACAAGATGGTCGCCGCGGTGGTTAGGACCGGGGGGTGCTCAGCCGAGCAGGTGAAGACAGGCACCATCCGTCCTGACTCCACGGGGCTGAAAACCGTTATGGTGAGCTGCCCCGTGTCGGCGGCCAGAAAAATTGCCGGAGAGGGCCAATAGCTATTGGTAGGCTGGGTTTCCGCGCAGGTGAAACTGCTGGAACCCAGACCTCTGAGGTGTTTCCGCTGCCAGGTGGGCAACCACGTGCAAGCGAATTGCACCTCGGAGGTGGACCGCAGCGGTCTTTGCTACCGCTGCGGTCTGCCCGGGCACAAGGCCGGCTCGTGCAATGCCACGCCGAACTGTGCCGTATGTGCGGCGGCTGGCAAGTCGGCCGAGCACCGGATGGGGGGCAAGGCCTGCGCCCCACCCACCAAAGCCAGGCCAGAGGCAAGCCCTCCGCCACCGCCGTCACCGCCGCAGCCGCCACCACTGCCACCGCCGCTGCCGCCTCCAACACCGCCGTCGTCGCCGTCGCCACCGTGGCTGCTGCGGCAGGCCCCTCTCAGGGGGCTGGGAAGGGGCCCAAGAAGGGGCTGACATGGAGTGCCAATAATGGCCCCATTACGCCTCCTCCAGGCGAACATCAACCACTGCGCCACCGCTCAGGATCTGTTGGTCCAGAGCATGGCGCAGTGGTCGATTAACATCGCCGTGGTCGCTGAGCCGTAATTTGACCCGCCCAGGGATGACTGGGTGGAGGACCTGTGCGGCTCAGTGACCCTAATTTCGTCGGCCGCCGCCGGTACCCCGTCCCTCGAGGCCGTCAAGAGAGGACGGGGCTGCGTAGCGACACGGTTCGGGGAGATTGCCGTGGTAGGGGTCTACCTCTCTCCGAACCGAACTCTTGCCGAGTTCCACAACTCCCTTGCGGAGTTGAGAGACGTCGTCGTCGGGTTTGGTTCCCTCCCCGTGTTCGTCCTCGGGGACTTCAATGCCAAGAATTTGGCTTGGGGTTCCCGGTTAACGGACAAACGGGGCAGGATGGTGGAGGACTGGGCTCTGGAGACAGACCTGGTCGTCCTAAACCGGGGTTCTGTCCCCACGTGTGTGCGTATGCGGGGTGAATCAGTGGTGGACATCTCGTTCGCCAGCCCCGCTCTGTCGCCGCGTGTAGTTGACTGGCGCGTCATGGAGGGGGTGGAGACTTATTCCGATCACCGGTATATCCGGTTCGACGTCTCCGCCCAGACCTCGGACGCGCCGGTCCGACGGGCCCCGAGTGGTCCGCGGTGGGCGCTGAGGCAGCTGGACCGGGAGCTCCTCCTGAAAGCCTCGATCGTGCAGGCCTGGGTGTCACCACCGGACAGGCCTGCCGACATCAACGACGAGGCGGAGTGGTTCCGGGAGGCCATGTCCGACATATGTGACGTGGCAATGCTCCGGGTCCAGCCTGGACGTGCCTCGCGCCAGGTGTACTGGTGGTCGCAGGAGCTGACGGCTTTGCGCACTGCGTGCGTGGCTGCGCGACACCGGTACACCAGGCACCGCAGGCTCCGTATCAAACCTCCGGATACGGAAGCCATTCAGGCGGAGCTGTACGAGGGGTACAGAGCGGCGAAGACCGCCCTCCAAGCGGAGATCCTGCGGGCCAGGGGGTTGGCCCGCGAGGATTCGCTGGGGACTCTGGACAGGGACTCGTGGGGACGCCCGTACAAAGTGGTGCGGGATAAACTCCGCCCACGGGCTCCCCCGCTGACGCAGAGTCTCCGGCCCCACCTCCCCGCCTATGGCTCCGCCTACTGCGGTGCCCGATGCGGACCACACCGCCAACGACGACGACGACGACGACGCTCCGGAGGTGAACGAGGTAGAAATGAGAGCGGCGGTACGCAGGCTTAATGCCAAAAATACTGCCCCAGGACCCGACGGCTTACCTGAAAAGGCCTGGGTCCTGGCCTTGGAGGCTCTCGGACCTCGACTTAGGGGCTCCTAAGCGCATGTTTGGAGAGGGCCAGTTCCCGCTTCGTTGGAAGACGGGAAAACTGGTCCTCATAAAGAAGGCAGGGCGCGCTGCGGACTCTCCGTCCGCTTATCGGCCAATCGTGCTGCTCGACGAGGTGGGCAAGCTCTTTGAAAGAGTCATTGCAGACCGCCTCGTCGGCCAGCTGGTGCAGGTGGGGCCGGATTTGGCGGAGAGCCAGTTTGGTTTCCGCAGAGGGCGCTCTACGGTGGACGCCATCATGCGTGTGCGAGCCCTGACGACGGGGAATGCTGTTGCCCAGGGTGGGGTCGTCTTGGCGGTGTCTCTAGACATCGCCAATGCCTTCAATACCCTGCCCTGGAGTTGCATCAGGGAGGCACTCCGGTATCACCGGATGCCGACCTACCTCTGTCGTGTGGTCGAGGCCTATTTGACGGACAGGGCCGTCATCTACCCCGGTCACCAGGGAGTGTGGAACCAGCAAGAGATGTCGTGCGGTGTCCCACAGGGATCGGTCCTGGGGCCGCATCTGTGGGACATCGGATACGACTGGGTGCTACGCGCCGACCTCCCTAGCGGCGTCAGCGTATTGTGCTACGCTGACGATACGTTGGTCCTGGCGCAGGGGAGGTCACACCAGGCGGCGGCCGAATTAGCGGCACGCGGGGTTGCGACAATCGTCGAAAGGATCCGGCAATTGGGACTCGAGGTGGCCCTGCACAAGTCCGAGGCCATGTGTTTTCATGATCCTCGGAACGCGCCACCGTTGGGGTCCCAAATAACGGTAGGAGGGGTTTCTATCGGCGTCGAGTCGACGATGAAGTACCTGGGACTCGTCCTCGACAGCCGGTGGAACTTCGTGGAGCATTTCCGACGTTTGGCTCCCAAACTGGAGCGGGTGGGCGCTGCATTGAAGCGGCTCCTGCCCAATCTAGGGGGTCCAAACGCCTCCTGCCGGAGGCTCTACGCGGGGGTCGTGCGGTCCATGGCCCTCTACGGGGCTCCTGTATGGGCACGCTCTCTGGCGCTGCGGCCAGCCCGCCGGTTGAGCGCGGCCCAAAGGGTCATGGCCATCCGGATGGTCCGGGGATACCGCACGGTCTCCTGTCAGGCAGCGAGCCTCCTTGCCGGATTGCCGCCGTGGGATCTGGAGGCAAAAGTCCTCGTGCACGTATGGGAGTGGCGCGAGGAGGCGAAACGCCGGGGCGTAAGTCCGCTGCCGCGAGAAATCGCGGCACAGCGGACGGAGCTCCGGCGGGATCTCATGGCGTCATGGAAAGTACGGTTGTCGCAACCCAGTGCTGGGCACGCCACGATTGCGGCGATAAGTCCCCTCTTTGAGGAGTGGCTGGAGAGGCGCCACGGCGTCCTCACCATCCACCTGACGCAGGTCCTCACCGGACACGGCAGCATCGGGAGGTTCCTGTTTCGGATAAGGCGGGAGGAAACGTCCGGGTGTCACCACTGTGTGGATCGCCCGGAGGACACGGTGGAGCATACGGTGGAGGTCTGCCCGGCTTGGGCAGAGCACCGCCATGTCCTCATGGAGGCGATCGGCGGCAGAGACCTCTCGTGTCCGGCCCTGGTTCAGGCCATGGTACGGAGCGAGAGGGCATGGGCAACCGTCACCTCCTTCTGCGAAGCAGTAATGCTCGTGAAGGAGGAGGCGGGACGGTTGAGGGAAAGGCAAGTTTCACGCCCTCTGGCCCCTAGCCGCCGCAGGAGACGCCCTGGGCGTCGGGAATCTCGGGCGGATTTCCAGCCACCGTAGGCGCGGGCTTGCGGACGGTGAGCAATGGGTAGCTCACCGTCCGGTAAGGACCAGGCCCGGGTCGACGGCGCGTCGTATTCCACGCGCGCCTCAAAGAGATGTCGTCAGCACAAAAGTAGGGGTCCACTAGGGCCGATGCCTGCCGGGGTCGCGGGAAGGTACTTATGGGTCACCGAGGCCCCTGGCAACACAGGCAACAGGAAGGAATACGGGTGGGTTTTAGTCAGTAAGAGTCTGACACACCCTCCCGCTCCGCCCAGAGCGGGAGAAGTTATTTGATGATTTCCCACCCAAAAAAAAAAAAAGGGTGCAGACCCTTCAGAAACGTTTCCGAGGCTTTTGACGAAGCCGTCATACAAATCGCAACGAGGCGCGTTGACCGGTAATGCATAAAGGTAAACTATCTATATTATATATTTACATTTTTTGGGATTTACTTGTTACTTTTACAGTGCTATTGGAGAGCAGTGGTGGCCCAGTGGTAACGGCCGCGTCTTACGAGTTGTAAGTCGTAGGTTCGAACCCAGGCAGGCGCGCTTTACTTTGTGTAAATTATTTAATTACCATTGCTCTCAAAACGGTGAAGGAAAACTTCGTGAGGAAATCGGCATGTCCGAGAACCAAAAATTTAAAGACATGTGACATCTACCAACCCGCACCGCCCGCGTGGTGGATTACAGCCCACTCCCTCTCACAGAGAGGAGGCCTGTGTCCCAGCAGTGGGAACATTATAGGCTGATTATGTATGTTATTTATTGGAAAGTCAATAACTACAGTTCAATGTGTTTAAACTTGGGAATATGTCAAAAAAGTAACTTACGTCACTTTGTTAGAAATTGCCAACATTTCGAATCTTTTCCTTTTATTGCTCTATGTTTCCATTGAAACATTACAATTACAGTAGTAGTATTTGGACCAATATTTGGCGCAGTTCATACAATGTTATCAGAGTATTTTGCTTATTGCTGTCGCAACTTTTGCAACTGCAATAACAATAAGTTAATTATCTAAGTACTATTGTTATTTAGCGAGAACGTCTGAAAATCCGGTCACACAATAGAAGGGCCATAAAATACGTTTGCAAAAAATTACAAATTATTTTTATTACAATCATATTGTCTCTAAGTGGGCGAAATCAGGAAGGGGTGTGGTCTGTGACTAGCTGCGCTTACCGCAGAAATATTTACTAAACTGAGCATGTTTAAGTTTTGCCGATAGTACATACCAAAATTAAATGATGCTTACTTAGTATAAAGAGATAGGAACTTCGTTACCGACTTCTATTCCTACTCCTTCACTGTGCACGCGGTTCGGTTGTGGAATTCATTTCCGCCTGACATTAGGGATTTACAAACTGTTGCCGTATTTAAAAGAAGTGTGAACGAAACTATCTTTCCACTTCTTTATAGTTGTTAGCTATTTTAGTGATATTTATTTTAGAAATGTTTAAGTATTATATTATATATTTTATTTAATAAGTGAATTGTTTTTATTTTATGTAATGTATTTTATTTTCTCTTGTACACACACGGTTCTACATCTCTTTGTATCATCTGTTCTATCGCAGGTATGCTTGAAGAGATTTCTTTAGAAATAAGCATTACCTTTGTTTGTATTTTTCTGTTTCTTTGTTCTTGTCTGTGTTGTTGGTTAAATAAACTAAATAAATAAAATAAAAAATATTTTCTAAATACATAACTTAATTATTAAAACCTACATCCGGATATTCTAGTCTATGATAATTTAATGTGAATTCTTCAGCGTTATATAAATCAACAGTCGTGAGTTGCTAATCCGGGCTTGAAGCGTCACATCATCATGCACAATATGTAACTCCAGAAATACATTGATAAACGTTTAGTGAGACTAATTATCAATTTTCCGATTTAACTTGGCTTGCTCGCAAGTTGCTTCCCTCCGTTTTTGAATAGAGAGACCACAAAATTAAAAAAAAATCCATCCTTACAAGCTCGTTAACGAGTAGCTTTAAGTGTAGACACACAACTTTATTTGTATTGGCACTTTAAATTCATTAAAACAAAACCTCTTATGTCTTCATCACACATAGTCTATGAGCCTACTTGTGGATCCGCTAAAAATCCACTTCATTTATTGCCATAGCTAGCTGTGCCCGTGACTACAGAACTGTGGTTACAGTTGAGGGTCTTGAATTAGAACTATTTAGTCGGCATCTCTTTTTTTCATCCCGTGAAAAATACTTTTGTTTGCCGGGACGAAAACTATAATATTAAACTAGGAAGTTTCTTAGTAAAACACAACTGTGAACAACAACTGTGTACAATGCGAATCTTCATAAACATCCATGACAGTATACTCGTACCTATGCAAAAGTATGGTTAATGAAAGTTTCATCACCTGTAATACGTGGTGTCTGATATCAGTATCAGAACAAAGAGCCAGACTATAATCGTTTTTATTAATATTGAATACACAAAAATTGTCCCCTTTAAGTGTATTAAGAGTATTGTGGCATCTATTAATAGAAGAGAGCAGTGGTGGCCCAGTGGTAACGGCCGCAACTTACGTGTTGTAGGTCGTCGGTTTGAACCCAGACAGGTGCTTTACTTTGTGTAAATTATTTCATAACCACTGCTCTTAAAATCGTGAGGAAACCGGCATGTCCTAGAACCAAACATTTGAAGACAAGTGACATCTACCAACCCACACTGGGCCCGCGTGGCGGATTACGGCCCACTTCTTCTCACAGAGAGGAGGCCTGTGTCCCAGCAGAGGGAACATTATAGGCTGATTATGTATGAGTATCAATAGAAGATAGATAATAATAACATTCAAATCGATCTATTTGAAGGCGTGATTTTATATATTTATAGGTTGTTGACATCATTGTTTGTTAACATATTTAACAGTTACATTTAAACATGTTATAAAAGGTAACTAAAAAATGTAGCTTTGTTTAAATGTAGCTTTATTTTAATAAATAAACTTTGGCTATATTTTTTTATTCCCCTGATATAGTTGTTTGTGTGTCGGATTTTTAACTCGTGGTTATGTATTTGAACAAAATGGTTGTTAGTGTCTCGTGGCTAAATAATAACAACCGCACGGGTCAGAGTCAAAGTCAAAGTCAAAGTCAAATTATTTATTTCAAATAGGCACATAAAAGGGACTTTTGAACGTCAAAATTAACAAAAAAAAAAATAGAATTGATTCTAGTTGCCCCTTCCAAAAGGTAGATTCGTATGGAGAAGAATGGGCAAGAAACTCCACCGTTACTCTTTTAAAATGTTTTACAAAATTTTGTATATGTACATTTTAAAATTATATGTGAAGACGATGCACCTAGAATAAAATTACTATACCAAAATAGGTAAAAGAAGAATGAAAAATAAAGCAATGACAGATAAATGAATTATGTGATAGGTACATGATGCTCACATATACAAACATTGTAAAAGTATACGTTTTCCTAAAAATAATATATAAAGTCAGTGTTTGAGTTAAAGTAATCACAGAATTAAAATCAGTCGAAGGTTAAGCTACGCTTGCCGCGGTTGGTTCATGGATGGGTCCATCTATTACATATTGAAATACCTCCGTACCTCGGAAACCACGTTAAGCCGTTGGCACGTCCAGGTTTGTCATTCGTAAATGACAATGATAAAATGATTTCATTTGTAAGTAGGTTTGTACAAACATTTTTACACGTCAAACATATTTTTTTAAACTAGATGAGGTCGGCGTTCTCTATCTCTCTCTGAGAAGAATGACCGAAACAAACTCAGAGGTCACAGTCTCTTTTAAAGTCCAGACATAATCTTGTTTAGATCATGTGAACACCATCTAGATTGGTGTCTGAAATGGTTTTTTAATGAAAATACCACACAGATTGAGTAGACTTGTCTAGTCAGTGCACGCATTTGTCAGTAGTTGTGCAGCTCAACTCATAACTAAAGGAGCTCAACGATTCAACGAACAATACCAAAGAAAGGACATTTGGCTAGGCCGCAAAAAATACTCAAAACTGCCAGACCATATTAAAAACTAACTGCGAATAAAACAAAATTAAACAATGATCCACATAGTCTTCACATTTACAATAATTAAAACAATATAATACTACACAGAGTAAATATTCATGTCATTGCATAAATAAAATTCATCAATGTCAATGTGTATATTCGGACATAATCTTGGTCAGATCATTTGAGGACCATGTAGGTTTGTGTCCGAAATGGTCTTTTGAGGAAAGACCACACAGATTTGAGTGGACCTGTCCAGTCAGGGGGCTGGGAAGGGGCCCAAGAAGGGGCTGACATGGAGTGCCAATAATGGCCCCATTACGCCTCCTCCAGGCGAACATCAACCACTGCGCCACCGCTCAGGATCTGTTGGTCCAGAGCATGGCGCAGTGGTCGATTAACATCGCCGTGGTCGCTGAGCCGTAATTTGACCCGCCCAGGGATGACTGGGTGGAGGACCTGTGCGGCTCAGTGACCCTAATTTCGTCGGCCGCCGCCGGTACCCCGTCCCTCGAGGCCGTCAAGAGAGGACGGGGCTGCGTAGCGACACGGTTCGGGGAGATTGCCGTGGTAGGGGTCTACCTCTCTCCGAACCGAACTCTTGCCGAGTTCCACAACTCCCTTGCGGAGTTGAGAGACGTCGTCGTCGGGTTTGGTTCCCTCCCCGTGTTCGTCCTCGGGGACTTCAATGCCAAGAATTTGGCTTGGGGTTCCCGGTTAACGGACAAACGGGGCAGGATGGTGGAGGACTGGGCTCTGGAGACAGACCTGGTCGTCCTAAACCGGGGTTCTGTCCCCACGTGTGTGCGTATGCGGGGTGAATCAGTGGTGGACATCTCGTTCGCCAGCCCCGCTCTGTCGCCGCGTGTAGTTGACTGGCGCGTCATGGAGGGGGTGGAGACTTATTCCGATCACCGGTATATCCTGTTCGACGTCTCCGCCCAGACCTCGGACGCGCCGGTCCGACGGGCCCCGAGTGGTCCGCGGTGGGCACCGGGAGCTCCTCCTGAAAGCCTCGATCGTGCAGGCCTGGGTGTCACCACCGGACAGGCCTGCCGACATCAACGACGAGGCGGAGTGGTTCCGGGAGGCCATGTCCGACATATGTGACGTGGCAATGCTCCGGGTCCAGCCTGGACGTGCCTCGCGCCAGGTGTACTGGTGGTCGCAGGAGCTGACGGCTTTGCGCACTGCGTGCGTGGCTGCGCGACACCGGTACACCAGGCACCGCAGGCTCCGTATCAAACCTCCGGATACGGAAGCCATTCAGGCGGAGCTGTACGAGGGGTACAGAGCGGCGAAGACCGCCCTCCAAGCGGAGATCCTGCGGGCCAGGGGGTTGGCCCGCGAGGATTCGCTGGGGACTCTGGACAGGGACTCGTGGGGACGCCCGTACAAAGTGGTGCGGGATAAACTCCGCCCACGGGCTCCCCCGCTGACGCAGAGTCTCCGGCCCCACCTCCCCGCCTATGGCTCCGCCTACTGCGGTGCCCGATGCGGACCACACCGCCAACGACGACGACGACGACGACGCTCCGGAGGTGAACGAGGTAGAAATGAGAGCGGCGGTACGCAGGCTTAATGCCAAAAATACTGCCCCAGGACCCGACGGCTTACCTGAAAAGGCCTGGGTCCTGGCCTTGGAGGCTCTCGGACCTCGACTTAGGGGCTCCTAAGCGCATGTTTGGAGAGGGCCAGTTCCCGCTTCGTTGGAAGACGGGAAAACTGGTCCTCATAAAGAAGGCAGGGCGCGCTGCGGACTCTCCGTCCGCTTATCGGCCAATCGTGCTGCTCGACGAGGTGGGCAAGCTCTTTGAAAGAGTCATTGCAGACCGCCTCGTCGGCCAGCTGGTGCAGGTGGGGCCGGATTTGGCGGAGAGCCAGTTTGGTTTCCGCAGAGGGCGCTCTACGGTGGACGCCATCATGCGTGTGCGAGCCCTGACGACGGGGAATGCTGTTGCCCAGGGTGGGGTCGTCTTGGCGGTGTCTCTAGACATCGCCAATGCCTTCAATACCCTGCCCTGGAGTTGCATCAGGGAGGCACTCCGGTATCACCGGATGCCGACCTACCTCTGTCGTGTGGTCGAGGCCTATTTGACGGACAGGGCCGTCATCTACCCCGGTCACCAGGGAGTGTGGAACCAGCAAGAGATGTCGTGCGGTGTCCCACAGGGATCGGTCCTGGGGCCGCATCTGTGGGACATCGGATACGACTGGGTGCTACGCGCCGACCTCCCTAGCGGCGTCAGCGTATTGTGCTACGCTGACGATACGTTGGTCCTGGCGCAGGGGAGGTCACACCAGGCGGCGGCCGAATTAGCGGCACGCGGGGTTGCGACAATCGTCGAAAGGATCCGGCAATTGGGACTCGAGGTGGCCCTGCACAAGTCCGAGGCCATGTGTTTTCATGATCCTCGGAACGCGCCACCGTTGGGGTCCCAAATAACGGTAGGAGGGGTTTCTATCGGCGTCGAGTCGACGATGAAGTACCTGGGACTCGTCCTCGACAGCCGGTGGAACTTCGTGGAGCATTTCCGACGTTTGGCTCCCAAACTGGAGCGGGTGGGCGCTGCATTGAAGCGGCTCCTGCCCAATCTAGGGGGTCCAAACGCCTCCTGCCGGAGGCTCTACGCGGGGGTCGTGCGGTCCATGGCCCTCTACGGGGCTCCTGTATGGGCACGCTCTCTGGCGCTGCGGCCAGCCCGCCGGTTGAGCGCGGCCCAAAGGGTCATGGCCATCCGGATGGTCCGGGGATACCGCACGGTCTCCTGTCAGGCAGCGAGCCTCCTTGCCGGATTGCCGCCGTGGGATCTGGAGGCAAAAGTCCTCGTGCACGTATGGGAGTGGCGCGAGGAGGCGAAACGCCGGGGCGTAAGTCCGCTGCCGCGAGAAATCGCGGCACAGCGGACGGAGCTCCGGCGGGATCTCATGGCGTCATGGAAAGTACGGTTGTCGCAACCCAGTGCTGGGCACGCCACGATTGCGGCGATAAGTCCCCTCTTTGAGGAGTGGCTGGAGAGGCGCCACGGCGTCCTCACCATCCACCTGACGCAGGTCCTCACCGGACACGGCAGCATCGGGAGGTTCCTGTTTCGGATAAGGCGGGAGGAAACGTCCGGGTGTCACCACTGTGTGGATCGCGTAAACTATCTATATTATATATTTACATTTTTTGGGATTTACTTGTTACTTTTACAGTGCTATTGGAGAGCAGTGGTGGCCCAGTGGTAACGGCCGCGTCTTACGAGTTGTAAGTCGTAGGTTCGAACCCAGGCAGGCGCGCTTTACTTTGTGTAAATTATTTAATTACCATTGCTCTCAAAACGGTGAAGGAAAACTTCGTGAGGAAATCGGCATGTCCGAGAACCAAAAATTTAAAGACATGTGACATCTACCAACCCGCACCGCCCGCGTGGTGGATTACAGCCCACTCCCTCTCACAGAGAGGAGGCCTGTGTCCCAGCAGTGGGAACATTATAGGCTGATTATGTATGTTATTTATTGGAAAGTCAATAACTACAGTTCAATGTGTTTAAACTTGGGAATATGTCAAAAAAGTAACTTACGTCACTTTGTTAGAAATTGCCAACATTTCGAATCTTTTCCTTTTATTGCTCTATGTTTCCATTGAAACATTACAATTACAGTAGTAGTATTTGGACCAATATTTGGCGCAGTTCATACAATGTTATCAGAGTATTTTGCTTATTGCTGTCGCAACTTTTGCAACTGCAATAACAATAAGTTAATTATCTAAGTACTATTGTTATTTAGCGAGAACGTCTGAAAATCCGGTCACACAATAGAAGGGCCATAAAATACGTTTGCAAAAAATTACAAATTATTTTTATTACAATCATATTGTCTCTAAGTGGGCGAAATCAGGAAGGGGTGTGGTCTGTGACTAGCTGCGCTTACCGCAGAAATATTTACTAAACTGAGCATGTTTAAGTTTTGCCGATAGTACATACCAAAATTAAATGATGCTTACTTAGTATAAAGAGATAGGAACTTCGTTACCGACTTCTATTCCTACTCCTTCACTGTGCACGCGGTTCGGTTGTGGAATTCATTTCCGCCTGACATTAGGGATTTACAAACTGTTGCCGTATTTAAAAGAAGTGTGAACGAAACTATCTTTCCACTTCTTTATAGTTGTTAGCTATTTTAGTGATATTTATTTTAGAAATGTTTAAGTATTATATTATATATTTTATTTAATAAGTGAATTGTTTTTATTTTATGTAATGTATTTTATTTTCTCTTGTACACACACGGTTCTACATCTCTTTGTATCATCTGTTCTATCGCAGGTATGCTTGAAGAGATTTCTTTAGAAATAAGCATTACCTTTGTTTGTATTTTTCTGTTTCTTTGTTCTTGTCTGTGTTGTTGGTTAAATAAACTAAATAAATAAAATAAAAAATATTTTCTAAATACATAACTTAATTATTAAAACCTACATCCGGATATTCTAGTCTATGATAATTTAATGTGAATTCTTCAGCGTTATATAAATCAACAGTCGTGAGTTGCTAATCCGGGCTTGAAGCGTCACATCATCATGCACAATATGTAACTCCAGAAATACATTGATAAACGTTTAGTGAGACTAATTATCAATTTTCCGATTTAACTTGGCTTGCTCGCAAGTTGCTTCCCTCCGTTTTTGAATAGAGAGACCACAAAATTAAAAAAAAATCCATCCTTACAAGCTCGTTAACGAGTAGCTTTAAGTGTAGACACACAACTTTATTTGTATTGGCACTTTAAATTCATTAAAACAAAACCTCTTATGTCTTCATCACACATAGTCTATGAGCCTACTTGTGGATCCGCTAAAAATCCACTTCATTTATTGCCATAGCTAGCTGTGCCCGTGACTACAGAACTGTGGTTACAGTTGAGGGTCTTGAATTAGAACTATTTAGTCGGCATCTCTTTTTTTCATCCCGTGAAAAATACTTTTGTTTGCCGGGACGAAAACTATAATATTAAACTAGGAAGTTTCTTAGTAAAACACAACTGTGAACAACAACTGTGTACAATGCGAATCTTCATAAACATCCATGACAGTATACTCGTACCTATGCAAAAGTATGGTTAATGAAAGTTTCATCACCTGTAATACGTGGTGTCTGATATCAGTATCAGAACAAAGAGCCAGACTATAATCGTTTTTATTAATATTGAATACACAAAAATTGTCCCCTTTAAGTGTATTAAGAGTATTGTGGCATCTATTAATAGAAGAGAGCAGTGGTGGCCCAGTGGTAACGGCCGCAACTTACGTGTTGTAGGTCGTCGGTTTGAACCCAGACAGGTGCTTTACTTTGTGTAAATTATTTCATAACCACTGCTCTTAAAATCGTGAGGAAACCGGCATGTCCTAGAACCAAACATTTGAAGACAAGTGACATCTACCAACCCACACTGGGCCCGCGTGGCGGATTACGGCCCACTTCTTCTCACAGAGAGGAGGCCTGTGTCCCAGCAGAGGGAACATTATAGGCTGATTATGTATGAGTATCAATAGAAGATAGATAATAATAACATTCAAATCGATCTATTTGAAGGCGTGATTTTATATATTTATAGGTTGTTGACATCATTGTTTGTTAACATATTTAACAGTTACATTTAAACATGTTATAAAAGGTAACTAAAAAATGTAGCTTTGTTTAAATGTAGCTTTATTTTAATAAATAAACTTTGGCTATATTTTTTTATTCCCCTGATATAGTTGTTTGTGTGTCGGATTTTTAACTCGTGGTTATGTATTTGAACAAAATGGTTGTTAGTGTCTCGTGGCTAAATAATAACAACCGCACGGGTCAGAGTCAAAGTCAAAGTCAAAGTCAAATTATTTATTTCAAATAGGCACATAAAAGGGACTTTTGAACGTCAAAATTAACAAAAAAAAAATAGAATTGATTCTAGTTGCCCCTTCCAAAAGGTAGATTCGTATGGAGAAGAATGGGCAAGAAACTCCACCGTTACTCTTTTAAAATGTTTTACAAAATTTTGTATATGTACATTTTAAAATTATATGTGAAGACGATGCACCTAGAATAAAATTACTATACCAAAATAGGTAAAAGAAGAATGAAAAATAAAGCAATGACAGATAAATGAATTATGTGATAGGTACATGATGCTCACATATACAAACATTGTAAAAGTATACGTTTTCCTAAAAATAATATATAAAGTCAGTGTTTGAGTTAAAGTAATCACAGAATTAAAATCAGTCGAAGGTTAAGCTACGCTTGCCGCGGTTGGTTCATGGATGGGTCCATCCATTACATATTGAAATACCTCCGTACCTCGGAAACCACGTTAAGCCGTTGGCACGTCCAGGTTTGTCATTCGTAAATGACAATGATAAAATGATTTCATTTGTAAGTAGGTTTGTACAAACATTTTTACACGTCAAACATATTTTTTTAAACTAGATGAGGTCGGCGTTCTCTATCTCTCTCTGAGAAGAATGACCGAAACAAACTCAGAGGTCACAGTCTCTTTTAAAGTCCAGACATAATCTTGTTTAGATCATGTGAACACCATCTAGATTGGTGTCTGAAATGGTTTTTTAATGAAAATACCACACAGATTGAGTAGACTTGTCTAGTCAGTGCACGCATTTGTCAGTAGTTGTGCAGCTCAACTCAAAACTAAGGATCTCAACGAATTAGCGAATAGTACCAAAGGACATTTGGCTAGGCCCCAAAAAATACTCAAACTACCAGACCATGTTAACAACTAACTGTGAATAAAACAAAATTAAACAATGATAAGATAATGCATAGTCTTCACATTTACAATAATTAAAATAATATAAAACTTCACAGAGTATATATTCATGTCATTGCATAAATAAAAGTCATCAATGTCAATGTGTATATAACAATTCGGTCATAATTTTGGTCAGACCATTTGAGGACCATGTAGGTTGGTGTCTAAAATGGTCTTTTGAGAAAAGAACCACACAGATTTGAGTGGACCTCTCCAGGCAATGCACGCATTAAATTTGTCAGTCAGCATGTCATATCATATGTGAGACTAAAGAGCATATCATGTTATCATGTAGATCTTTGACAGTCGGTACAGGTAGTCAGAAGCCCAAAAGTCTGAGAACCGGTGTTACCAAGGGGTATCGTGTTACCCAGTATCTGGGTTGTGGAGATCATATTGGCAGTCGCTCCACGTAAAATATTGAAATTGAGCTGCATCTGGTTAGACTGGAAGCCGACCCCAACACAGTTGGGAAAAGGCATGGCAGGTTGATTGATTTTAGTTGACTTAGTGAGTCACGTTGTTGTGCTGTAATACTAGATGTGCCCCGCAGTTTCACCCTCATAAGTTTTAACCCCGTAAGTATATCGGGATAAAAAGTATTCTATGTGTTATTCCTGGTTATAAACTATATGTGTGCCAAATTTCATCCAATTCCGTTCAGTAATTTTTGCGTGAAAGAGTAACATACATCCATCCATCCATCCTTACAAACTTTCGCATTTATAATATTAGTAGGATTCGACGCAATCGAAAGCAGCACTTTTCTCTGCTCATCAGCATCACTATCAACGATTCCTTTAGTATAAGCTTAATCAGCCTATAACATTCCCACTCCTGGCACACAGGCCTCCTCTCTGTGAGAGGGAGTGGGCCGTAATCCACCACGTGAGCCCAGTGCGGGCTGGTAGATGTCACATGTCTTCGAATGTTTGGTTCTAAGACATGCCAGTTTACTCACGATGTTATCCTTCACCGTTTTGATAGCAGTGGTGATGAAATAAATTACACAAAGTAAAGTAAACTCGTAAGTCAGGGCCACTGGGCAGATTCCTTTAATACGACAGAATATTGTAACATTTCATTGAAGGTTACGTTACCTGACATGATGTATCTGTTAAACATGTAGATACGCCTTCAACAAAGTGAAGCGTAATAAATAATTGCATGCAGCTATGTTAATGGTGTTTTGTTTAAATCTTTGCTTTGTTTATTATATCATGGATGACCTCTCCAATGCATGTGACTAAGGAGACTAAGAAGTTCAGGAACTCGGTGCAGTCACGATTGATGACATCGGTCACGTCTTTACGATAGACTTAAATCCTAAAATTATATAAAGCTTATTGTATTTAAATATCGTTGACTTCATTATAGTAAGTAAGCTATTTATAACAAATTCAACACAAGATCAGTTCAGAGGCCCAAGCACTGTAGCCTAAATTGGTAATTAGGATACTTCGCTATTAATTCATCTCGCCTGTATACAGGGTCAAATTTAATTATTTAGCGGAACTCCGCAGACGTGATGCGTATAGATATCGAACACGATAAAATAAAAACAAAGAAGATTTGATCGTTTTTAGGGGGTCAACGACCGCTGGTAGTGTTGTTACTTGAAGTATGTGTTGAGAAAATCTGTTTCCTTTTGTTTTATTGTGTTTAGATAATTATCAATTCCATCACTTTGGTGGAGTTTACACAAAAAAAAGTGTCAAGTGACTAAACTAACTACGGTCATTGACCACATAAAAAAAAACATAAAATTTATATTTTTTTAGTTTATTATATTTAGATATCGATACCCATCACGTATGCGGAGTTTCGCTAGCTAATTTAGCACGCGAGATGAATTAATAACGAAGTATCCTACTTACCGATTTAGGCAAGTCGTAAAAATAGCGCGAAGCAGGCGCGGGTTGATATTAAATTTATAAAAGAATCTAGAATATTACATTGGCATTGCGGAAGAATTAGTACCTATTTAAAACATAGATATTTTTTAATCTTCTCTAAGTATATCCTAGTTAAGCACTTTCAATTTGAAATACGTGTTAATGGAATTATAACGAATGGCGAGTTATGTGATGTCATCGTATTCATTTAATTTACATATTTTTGGTAAAGCGATGATTTCTGTACTCTGTTCACCAACGCCATCTAGTTGTGTCGATCGTTGCTAGTTGGCCAATCCAATTGCTTGGATTTATTCTTCCATGTACAGACGCCAGCACATCGAGTTACCACAAACTTTCAAATTTCTCGTAATGATTTTAAACCTTAAATTGTTTGTGGTTAAGTTCAAAATCGAATGAGAAAATTTTACTAATTAAGGTTTTTTTTATAGTGGTCAATTTATCTATTTGTGTTCTTGGCTAGACTTCGGAAGGTACTCCTCACGTTCGTTAACGCCTTACAAAATCGATAATTTTGTTTAAACCGTGATAGTTTGCTAGTGAATCGAATTGTGTAGGCGTAATTGCAATATCTTTAAGTCCATAGTCAGCTGTACCCCTGTAACTTTGAATTACTGTATGATTTCGTTATTTATGATACACTATTTTTAGGTAAGCTATGATGCAATAATAATAGTGCCCTTATTAAGAATAATAATTAATAATCCGTTCAAGCGCCACAGAGTCTCTCTTAGCAAGTATTCACGTTGAGGTGCATTAAACTCATCCTTTCTGCAGGGTTTTATATGTTGTCATATAAAATTCATTTTATACTTAACGTATTGGTCTAATGGTCGCAAGCTCTGCTGAGCGTGGGGGTCCTTTGGTGTCCTGGATTCGATTCTCAGGGCAGGCAAAGTGATATTGGGTTTTTCCATTCGGAACTTCTCAGTAGCAGCCCGGAGTTTGGAAGTTGGTTTTGTGACACCCCCATGCCTCGGAAAGTTCGTAAAGTCGTTGGTCCTGCGTCAAATCCGGTGGCGTCGGATTGCCGTCCTATCGAACTTTGAGAGTGAGGGAAGAGGGAGTACACCTATGTTTGCGCACACACTTGTGCACTGTCTCCGTGGCTAACCCGTGGCGCTATCTTGTGGCTAATCTCTCTTAACATTGGCCGCCGTGACCGAAATGTGGTCGGGATTTATACCAATGTATGGATATTATACCATGGATATGTAAACCGTCATAAAAATAATATATTACCTCATTTTAAATATAAATACTAATGTGCTTTTATTTTTAATCTTGCGTCATCAACTGCAATCGTTTGTTTCGGTAGAGCTTTTCAGTCTATATTGTAATGATTAATTTGAATTTCATTACGGTTAATGTAGTGTTGTTTTTTCTTTAGAGAATGTTCATATATGTATTGTTTAGTAAAAGTACCTTTCTAAAAAGCTATGTATCTGATGATACTAGCTTTGTACAATGGTGCTTTTGAGGGATTTAGGTCCATAATATAGATCCTTTTAGGGTTGCGTACCCAAAGGGTAAAACGGGACCCTATTACTAAGACTCCGCTGTCCATCTGTCTGTCTGTCTGTTCGTCTGTCATCAGGCTGTATATCATGAACCGTGGTAGTTAGACAGTTGAAATTTTCACAGATGATGTATTTCTGTTGCCGCTATAACAACAAATACCAAAAAACAGAATAAAATAAATATTTAAGGGGGCTCCCATACAACAGACATGATTTTTTTGCCGTTTTTATAGATATGGTACGGATCCCTTCGTGCGCACTCGCACTTGGACGGTTTTTTTGTGTTCTTTACGTACACAATAATGTAAGTAGATAACTTCGTAGTTATTAATCTGTACCATGAATATTCAAATTAATAACTATACCAGCCGGTACCAGCACTTTAGGTGTTTTGGTTATGTAACCAAAACACCTAAATTGTAAGTAAGTTGTCAAATAATTTGCCACACTCCTACGTACGTATATACACCCAAATATTATTAAATAATTGGTGTTTTATAGTACACACACATTCAACTAATCATCGTTAAATCCATCTTCAGTACCGTCAATCGTAATCAGTTAAAAAGATCGTAAACCAAAACTGTACAGTTTAGCAAACGGAGTGATCCCACCTCCGTTTACACAAAAGGTTACAGGTTTCCTCACAGTTATTTTGTAACCGTTTTAAATAACGAAGGTTCAAGCTCTCGTGTCAGAGTGCGACACACACTGCCATCTGTCGCACAATGACAACACTCGAACATTGCGTAATTTTATCTATGAATAGTAATAAAACAAAGTCGCTTTTCATGTCTGTCTGTTTGTCCGCTTAGTTCCTCTAGACTACTCCAAGAATTTGAATGCGGTTTTCACTATAATTTGAAGAATTTCTTCCGGAATTAAGAAGGAAAGAAGTAATGCTCAACACACACCGTGTTGAGCATTACTATTTAACTTAGATGTAGGTAGCACAGAAATTTAGACGCTATGATTTGTCGCCACATCAGTAAATCGCTCCCTTGCGAAGCAGCGTCGGGGCGCTTTCATTTATAAAACCAACTGTCAATCTTAGCATGCTTGCTCGTTCGAGTTCACAATTATTCAAGGCGTTTTGAAAATTTAGAAAAAAAACAACGCATTATCTTATGATTTATATATACTTAACAGCTAACAACATCGCTGCCAATGCCATAGTGTTTGCTGCAATCGTTTAAGATATTTTTTTGGGATATTATGGTAATTCGTTTGATATTGTTTGCGGAAGTACATTAAAACAACGTAATTTCCAATACTAATTGACACTTGATGTCAGCTAAACTAACTTCTATTTGAATTTATGTACGATTTATGAAGTACCAAATGTCATTTCGATGTTGTGAACGAGGTCGAAGGTATAAACTAGCCGATGCAACTTCTTTTGCAAACGTTTGTTTGCAGTTGCATCGGCTAGTTTATAACGAAAGAGAGAAGAAAAGAAACCGAACGTTGATTCGCCTAAGGGTAGGGTTTCAAAAATATCTCTTCCTCGGTGTCTCTTCTTCTCTCTTTTGGTATAAACTAGCCGATGCCAGCGAATCAACGTTGGTTTAAGTTTTTAAACCAACGTTGATTCGCCTAAGGGTACGGTTTCAAAAATATCTCTTCCTCAGTGTCTCTTCTTCTCTCTTTTGGTATAAACTAGCCGATGCCAGTGAATCAACGTTGGTTTAAGTTTTTAAACCAACGTTAATTCGCCCAAGGGTAGGGTTTCAAAAATATCTCTTCCTCGGTATCTCTTCTTCTCTCTTTTGGTATAAACTAGCCGATGCCATCGAATCAACATTGGTTTAAGTTTTTAAACCAACGTTGATTCGCCTAAGGGTAGGGTTCCAAAAATATCTCTTCTTAGCGCACCTATCTCGAAGCACTTTTCAATGTCAAGTATCTCTTTGGCCTCCGACTCAGTAGTGGTATGACCGTAGGGTTTTAGACGTTCTCCCCAGTCGAAGGGTACTCGTATCAATGAGGATTTCCCCACAAAAAGGTAGGTATAGAATACATACAAAATAACTAACTGTTGCTGTTTTTGAAAGAAGAGTGAAAGAACACTATCTTTCCACTTTGCCATAGTTGCATATTATATATTTATTATTTTATACTATTAAATATATATAAGTATTTTAGTAATATTTATTTTAGAAGTATGTATTTATGTAAGTATATTTTCTTATTGTATATTTAAATTAGTGAATAGTTTTCTTTTTTGTTGTTTTTATGTATTTTGTTTTCTCTTTTACTCTTACACAAGGTAGACACCTTGTGTAAGACAAAGAGATGTAGACACATCTCTTTGTCTACTGTCCTATCGCAGGTATGCTGGAAGAGATTTCTTTAGAAATAAGCATCACCTTTGTACGTATTTTTCTGTTCCTTTCTTCTTGTCTGTTTATATGTGTGTACATAAACTGTTAAATAAATAAATAAAATTAATAAAGAAAATAGTTTACAGGTCAGTCACAAAACATAGCGCGATAAGTGAAGGTTGCTGAACTATAGACCTACTGTAACTCTTAGATACGCATAAACGATACAAGAACCTTCACGACGATGCGTCTTGTGTGCGTTGGCATTTAGACATATTTACGAAACACACATTGAACACTAGCTGAGCAATTTCTAAGCCTAACATTATTGCACTAACTTGTAAATGACTTTCAATCGTCTTGCTGTGGGCGATATTATTAATTTATTAAATAATCGTAGTTTACAGCGTATTTTATAGAAAAAATATTGATATCATCCTTCAGTCATTAAAAAGCACAGTCACATTAATGATATTTTCTGTAACCACGTTCCAAAAAAATGGTCTGAATGTTTTGATGGCCATTACAAAAAGAACAAAATTTTCTTTTTTGTCAAGCTTGAAACAAAATAGTCTTATTAAATGTCATTTGACAGTCACACTACGTGCAAATGACGTACATCCATACTAAAATCATTCGATACCATGTATTTCACGTAGTATTTATATCAAGTGATTTCATTTACAAATCTACGATATCACCGAGCTACGATTTTGTCACGATTGCGTTAAATATTTAACTTGAGTTACATGCAAGTTAAATATGTATTTAAGGAAGAAAAACACTCGGGGTTTAATGACTTGCTAGTGGCTTGATTGCCCACACGTCTGTTAACCTCTGTGGCTAATCAGATACCGCATTGATTTATGTGAAGTAACAGCTCATAATTTGTACGGTAAATACTGGGTCTGTTTTTCGACCACTTATATGCCGATGCCTAATGTAGCGATTAAAGCGTTCATTGGTGTGATTGTCTTTGGCCCCCAATCTTCAGCTCTCATAAATATGAGAGTTGCAGAGTTACTGGCATTAGTTCTGAATAAACCCCTATCAAAAAGTTAAAATAGCCATACGCAATCTATAATTATGTACTTGCGTAAAGTCGAGGAATAAATTTAGTGATACTAGCGAGTTTTAAAATTACATGTATGTCGCAAAATACACATTAAGTTAGATTTCTTTAAAACATTCGTGAGTCGTTACCAGTCGTCCTTGTGAGCTAGTAAACACGTTTATGTTATCAAATAACAATAAACGAAACGTTTTATTATTGCAGAACTGCTTTGTAGTGTAAAATATTATCTACGTGGAATCTTAAGTA
This sequence comes from Atethmia centrago, assembly GCA_905333075.3. NCBI lineage: Eukaryota > Metazoa > Arthropoda > Insecta > Lepidoptera > Noctuidae > Atethmia > Atethmia centrago. The sequence continues at coordinate 17,198,092 of HG995374.1, read as the reverse complement.
TTAAAAATCTTAAGTGAAAATATCATTTTAACTAACGTGAAGTAATAAATTAGGCATTCGATTGAAACAATAAAAATTTGGAGTCGTAAAATTCTAAACTATTTAAGCAAGATTTTAAAATGTGAAATAAAGTTATTTAATTTAAATAAGTAAACAAAAAATAAGTACAAATATAAAGTTAGAGATTAGAAAAAAAATAGATCTTCACTGTTATTTGTATGTTCTTTGGTCATAAAACATAACAGACTACTCTCGCGTCTCAACCTTCTAATTAAAATTGAAGAAACATATGGTTATTTTTTTATCTACAAATAAAAAATATTATTTATGAAAAAACGTATTTTATTCTTTCAAAATACAAAGACATATAGAAAATTACAAAAAGACGTCCATATGGCACGTGAATTTAGAATTAGATCCCTAACTGAGATCTCTTTTAATGTTGTTATACAATTCTGTTGATAATAGTTTTTTTGGTGATATTAGTTGTTCTATCGATGACAGTAGTTTTTCTACTGTTGAGAGTAGTATTAACTATTTACAGGTTATTTCGGTGTATGGTCCTATTGTCCTAGGGAGGTCTTGGGCTGGAATCCGTTGGGTCCTGCGGTGAAGGTGACGGTGTAGTGCTTGCCGTCGGGAGCGACGTATGCGTACGATCCTGTGACTGTTAGCGCTGCGTTCTCTGACTGAGGGTTGTCGAGCTTGCCTTCCTCCTGTCTGGAGGTACCATCACTGGTCTCGTACCTGTCGAAAAAAGTAAATATTATTGTTTGGTACTGCCATGTCATTCAGCAAGCTTAGGTTCCTGCTGCTACGGTGGGGATGGTAACAAGAATATGCCTTTGATCATTATCTTTTCAGTTATTGTGAATGTAATCTATGGCTGGTCTAAACCGAAGAAATGCCCGGTGCATACTTAGATTGATCAAGGAACATAAGGCCTTTCGCCTCCTTGACCTAGATTTGATCCCGGATTCGCAATCTGAAGCAAGAATCGTATTAACAAATGATGTCTTATTACATGGATTGCTTTATATAAAAAAATGCAAGATTGTATTCTAAAAATATACGCACCAATACATATAGTAAAAATAAAAAAAATAAAGTACGTATCATTATTTGAATTCTTTTATAGATTTGTAAGAGAGCTCTCGTTACTTTGGATATAACTGTAAGTTTCCTGATTACTAACTTTAAGTATATTCCTAAACAATACATATTTTCATACATTAATGAATGGAGAATCACAAGAGGGTGTGATTTTATAGCTTATCTGAATTTGAATAATTTCGAAATGAAATTCGATTGTGTTTGCTTTCAATCAGATGACCTGAGGATTCCGATTCTTTGTTTTATTTATATAAGTTCATTGTTATTTTTCAATAGTTCATTGTTTAATTTATATTTTCTTAGTTATTAATTAATTATGTTTCTTTAGATATACATACATAGGTCAGACAAATTCTTAAAGAAATGGATTTTCCCATACAAAAGACATCAACGCGCGTCACATATCTATTCCATAATTTAATTGTTGCATTATTTTTAAAAGTGATAGCTCACTAAGGGTTATCTCTCTGAATATTCATTATTTAATCTTAATTAAATATTTATTTATTGTATGTGATGTTATATAAATATTTAAAAGGTTATAAAATCAAATAATTATTTTCCTCAATACTTTCCTTATTGCATATATCAGTAAAACCTTTCGGTATTGTTTGTTAAGTCTCAAAATGGTTATAAGTATCTTACTTTTATGTCTTACAATGGGAGTTGTATAATGTTAGTTGGTTACGTCACAAAGGGTCATCACCTACTCTTAACTCGGTTCGTTTCGCAACAAACGGTTACATTTACCGCCTGATTAAGTAATTATGTTTATATTTCAATACAGTAACTTGGGTGTTGTATTTAATGGTGTGTCAATAATTAAGTATTATTATTTAATCTCTTACTTTTACTTGCAGATGACATAGTAAATATTTTAAATGTCAATTGTTTAAAAAGTTGAGGTTACTCAAAGTTTAATCAGACTTATTGTAAGAATGCCCTTCCGGCCATTTAGACGTGAACAGTTCCTAGATTGATCTTATAGATCAATCTAGAAGCTGCGCCCTGCGGTTTCACCTGTATAACTCTCGATGTGGGAATATCGGGATAAAATCCTAACCTATGTCCTAATCCAGGTCATGGCCTACCCGTGTGCCAAATTCTAAATCAGTTCAGCCGTTTTAGCGTGAAAGCGTAACAAACAAACAAACTCACTTTCGCATTTGTAATATTAGTTAGGAAGTTAGGATTAGGATTTCTGCTTTTAGGCATACTAACGATCATTTGACCTGTAGCCACCGAGCTATAGGCAACGAGAAATTAGCTACATGATGGTTATCAGCACCAAGTGGCGTGTGCCAAATACCAGGTGGTCTGTACACATACGTACCTTAGGTATTGTTTGCGACATGCGCTGGAAAGACCAGGGGCTATTGTCCGCAATATGCTTTAGGTCATACTTGAATAATGCTTAAAAGGTTTAGGCTTCTGTCCTTTTAACTTTTGTCACGGTTAAAACTTCTAAGCCTTGTCTAATGAATAGGAAACAATTTATTCTCTATTTTTGTGGCACTCTTGGGAGTCTGTGAGTCACGAAAGGCTCAGAGGTTTTGCAAGATTCTGCACCTATCTCTTAAAAATTTTGTTCCACAGGTTTATTACTTCTTTTGTGTCGTTATAGACGGACAGAAAATTTGAAATAAAACTATAAAAGTAAGAATAAAGAAAAGATAAGCATAACTTACGCGAAGCTGTAACCATCAGGCTCGACATTACTATCGAAGCGTAGGATCTGCACGTCTTGTGGGTTCTGCTGCGGTGCGCCTGCGCAGACCGCTACTAGCACGCAAACCAATGTAACCTGTATACGAAGAAACAGACATTATTATTTAATAGGAGCTTTTTAACGATAGGATATTTTAATAGGAGCTTTTTGATATCGGGTACTATGGCTTGTTATGATTAAAAACTTAATTCTAATCCACTATGAGGGATATGTCTCTAAAGGTAAATGGTTATATACATACATATATATGCTCTAAATTAATAATTAGGTGCTAAGTACCTACGTTGTTTGTACGGAAGGTATAATCGATTTTCTGTCATATTTTGTCAGTTGTAGAAAACTTGTCAGTCACAGTCCTTTTGCAAACATACACATGCCATTTGAGAGCTTTAATTGCATTGATAAATTGTGATATTTAATGGGAACTACGTATATTTGCAGGGTTTCTAAGCAAATAAAAAGCAGCCAAGTGCGAGTCGGACTCGCACACAAAGGATTCCGTACTACAGTACAATATTTAACACTACATATTTCTTTAACACGTTTCTTGTATGGGAATCCCCTTAAATTTGTAATTTTGTTATTTGTTGTTATAACGGCATAGTAGTATACACTCTGTGAATTTCAAATTTCAAGCAATTTCAGGCTGTCTTTTGAACCACAATAGGTGTCTACCTATTGTGGTTCAAAAGGCACAGCCCTGTGACAGACGGACGGACGCAACCTGTGGGTACGGAACCCTAAAAACCTACCAACTATAGCAAAATTATTAAGTTGGAAGTTTAATAAAGACCCGATTTACAAAGAAAAAGCATCGTATGCCTTTGAAGCAGCTGAGTGCCACATCTTAAACACCAAAGTATTCGAATATTACGCCTTTCTGAGTGCAACCCAGCACATGCGTTGTACAAACATTACACATTTAAAACATGTTGAACGTTTTCTCTGTTTACAAGTATTTTGCTCATACATATTGTGCCGTGCTCATTTGTTTTGGGATATTTACTCAGCCAGAGGAACCTTATTAAGTTATGAGTATAAAATATGATTTTAACTTTTTGCTTCTAATTGTAAGTAGTTTCCAAGCCTTTCTTTATTTGTAAATAAGTGTTAATTGTAAACCTTTTATATTTAGTAGTTTGGTATAGTAAATTGGATATCATTTAAAATTGTTTGTTAATATTTTTGAAGATTAGAATACTGTAATTTTTCTCCTACTCTTAAGTCGGCACACGCTATGTTATTATTAATTTATTTAAGGATATGAGAATACGGTATTTTAAGCTAGCAATTCTAACAGTTTGCTAATTAAACAATTATTAGCCGTTTATTTAAACTAACGTCATTTGTTCAATGGATTCTAGTAATAGAAATGGTAGTTTCTAAATGCTAACTGTTAGGTAGCGACAGTTAACGTTCACAGTTTAACTGACGACCCATTGTTAACTGTTAGCGAGTCAAAGGACCAGCTTTCGAAGAATTATGCTAAATGCATTATATAAACTGCATGGCCTTTTGATTTAGCAAGTAATTAGCAATTAGTTTAATTATTAACCGCCTCAGGACACACTGACACTTCACTGCTTATAACAAAATGATTGCACTGTAATCAAAAAATATTGAAATCCTAAACAAAACTATTACAGCATGTGATGGCACGATAATAACAGACCATCGGTTGCAACGTAACCCTGGGGTCAGGATCCATCAAGTCACTCCGGTATGACACCTCCACCCATTGTTTTTGCGCATTCGACGGCCATTACCACATCTTACAGATGCAACACAAGAGACACGACACATTTTCAATAACTAATTACCAAAAAAAAACATTTTATCTTTTAGACAGTTATTAAATCTTTCAGTGCTTATTCTAATTAAATAAATAAAAAATCTCGACTCACGTATTTGAGCATGATGCTTAGTATTCGTCTTGAGTTCAAACTAACGAATGAGTAACTAGTGTAAGATCGTCCATTTTATATATATCCCGAGTTGCAGGCACTTGCAGATGTCTGACATCATGTAGGATGGGTCGCGGTGACGCGCTACGAGATACACTCAATGTTTTCAAGAGACCTTAGCACTTTTTTATAAATTTTGGACATGAACGCTAATTAATAATAGGTTCTATGATTTGCGATACGTGTTTCGTAATTAATAGAAATAACTTTAATGAATATTGAAATTTGTTTAGCAAAATACTGCTCACTAGGAATAAAGAGCACCATGTACCCTGGGTGCTCTTCATTAGTGGGCAAAAGTTCGCTTTTTTATTATTCTCTAAAACTTAGTTACCAAAAAGGTAGTACAATTACCAACAACACATACAATGGTATGTGTTTTTGGTAATTGTGTGCACAATAATTACAGGATATGTATATGGTATAAATAATAAATGAAAATGGATATCCATCATTCGTACGTTTGTTTATTATTTAATATAAAATAAATATGTTGACAGCATTATTATCTTGACTCATCGTTAATACATCGCAAAGGAATAAACGTTTATTTTTAATTGTTCTTTACGAGTATGTTCACTTGTTTAGTGCTTATCAAATGTTATAGTTTGACTTTTAATTGTGTCCATTAACTTGATTGTTGACGGGTTACCAGATTTTGACAAAAGAAAAATAGTGAGTTGGTGTAAGAATGAATTGAATGAACTTAAATAATGTACTTAAATGCAAACTTTTTATTTAAAATTACTTGTCTTAAAAACACGACACTATTAAAAATGGTAGAATTTGTTATATATTTTGTTAGTCATCATCATCGTCTGCCTAGCCTTTTTCCCAATTATGTTGGGGTCGATTTCTTACCGGATACTGCTGAATACCAGTTTTTACATGGATCGACTGCCTATCTGATCTCCACAACCCAGCTACTGGGTAACACGATACCCCTTGGTAAGACTGGTTGTCAGACTTTCGAGCTTCTGACCACCCGTAACGACTGTCAAAGATCTACAAATGACAGCTGGGACCAACGGCTTAGCGTGCTTTCCAAGGCATGGAGCGGTCTTGGTATGTAAAGATGGTCACCCATCCACGGACCAACCGCGGCAAGCGTAGCTTAACCTAGTAAGGTAATTTAAAATAAAACAACTTAGAGATACTATTGTGTATTCATCTGAATCAGAATTTCACTGTCGCTTGTTCCATTTAATACAAAGGAATCAGTGATGTTATCAGTAACATGGCCCATACGACATATATCATCGTCTACTTTTAATACGTGAGATACGCAAGCACTCCATGACGAAGCGGTCACATTACTAACCCCTTCTTCAAATATTTTTTTAACTTCTTTCATCAAGATTTATTATGTTATATATTATATTATTTTTTGTGACATGCCCCTTTACCCGAACTGCCCCTGTGCCATTACTGTGCTATTGGGTTGAATATTGGGTATTCTATTCTACGATTTATTAAAGTTTTATTCAAATTAAACCATTTTAATCATTCGTCTTTTACGCAAAATTGTTCACTACCCCAACACTGATAGTTTTAGTATAGTAAAATTATTTTTCTTTGAACTGTCAAGTTATTGAATACAATTAAAAGTCGAACTTTGTAGTTTAATTAGATCCAGATCGAAACGACTTATATAACATTTAAGAACCGTTGCATTTAGCTTGAACAAAAACAAAATTATGGTCATACAAGGAAGTCCTTAAACCGTTTATACAAAATGCATTACGAAGTGGCAGATTACATATGACCGTAGTACTTCACTGTAAATATAATTGAATATAATAAAAACTGACTCAAAAATCATGACTGACAGATTAAGAAATAGTACGTGAGTGAAAACACAATGGGTTAGTTTAAAGCTTCGTATCATCATCATTGTGACATATGTTTGCTGAAGCTCAGTCAACTGTTTTAGGATTAGTGAGAAAAAAGATTATCTTTAAATCTTCAAGATTTAATTTTATGACTATCCTCCTAGCTTAGAAATAGATACACCTATGTTTCTAGTATTTGTTAACTTTTGCGAAATACTATTGTCTTGCAGCAAAAAGTGTTTTATTGTTGTCTCTAAACTTTAAGGCTGAGGCTACATTAGACCGCGACGCGACCTGCGACACATGAGCGTTAAACAAATAAACGAATGCTCACGTATATGCTACACCGTGCATCAAATATTACTAGCGATCTTTGATATCTTTAAGCGATCGGAACAACATTACTGTAATCACGGTATCGGCTACTTCAACATATCAGCGAAATTAGCCGCATGAATCGCTCATGCTAATTCGTTGTGTAGCATGTGTAGTGTAGCCACGTCATCGCCGAATATACGCCGGATTTTCGCTTATAATGTAGCCATATAATGTTTATCTCGTTTCGTTCTTTCAGTCGCATCGCAAATCTCTGCCTGCTGTAGCCTCAGCCTAATAGTCTAATATTAAATGTAAGATCTTTTATTTAAGATTACTAAATTGAGTCAAATACCCATCGTCTCGTGTTTTCAAACATTCAAAACTAATCAAGCTAGGTACAATTTTAATGGAATATTTTGTAATAATCAGTGTATTACGAACGACGAAGATGGCATATCAAACTTACATAGTTCGCTTTTATAGCTCATTATATATTAGTTATTATATGAATTTATTTAGTGACACGAAGAGTTATGTAATTCTTGTTTATGTTAATATACAATGCGCGACATGAATAAAACATTCATATAATATGATTATTAAACAATATAATATTTACTAATTGGCTATTTATAGCCGTGAGAACTTCGGAGAAACTTCTGTCGAAAATGTTTTACCTATGATTAGATCATTTTGACTCAATAATAGACTAACAACTAGGTATGTAGTTAAATTTTCGAGACTCACTTTCAAGTTTGAGTTTAGAATTGATTGAAATCAATTTGATAAATCTCTCAGATAGCAAGAAATAGAAGTACAGCTCCTATTTCATCTGGTTTTGGGCCAAAAAAAGAGCTTTTAGTTTCTAAAACTCGGACCAAAATTGAAACCGCTTTCGTCAACTTTCCTGAAGTATTTTCATCGTTGGTCTTCGCACAGCGAATACTGAAGGGTTTCAGTGTTCGCTGTGCGAAGACCAACGATCAGTGTGAACATTCCTTTAAAGGCAACAAAAAAGGAGTCTCGAATAAAAGAAAGGATATGGATAACGGTCCCATACGAGCTTGACCCGGAAATGAACACAAATAAAACATAATGTATTAAGAAGCTTTAATAGTGTCTCATAGCCCTATATAATTTTTGTTCGTCGTTAAACTTTGTGAAGGGACATAAGAGCCTTTTCAAATCGAACGAATTTAAAAAATTAATTCAAACCTGTTGATCACGGAGTAAACTGTCTTCCAGCAGATTGAATTTCACTCAAATCTACTGTATCTCAAATTATTAATTTGCTATTTGATTAAGTTTGATGTTTGTTGGAAACCAGGCAAAATCAGAGTGGTTCGAGATATGAGTTATAGGTATTGTTATTGTAGCCCAGATAAACTGTAATGCGAAGATCCACGAAAGGCGAAATTACTCAAAAATGCAAAAAAAGGTAACCAGAAACACAGCCAATGATATTTTTGATCAAAACACAAGAAATAAAAACAAAATAGCTGTCACACGCAGCATCGAGTTATAAATAAAATAGAAATCGTCAAAGACAGATTTGACTGACGGGTTATGTTTTTGTATGGTATGTACCATAGAGAATCCTACATAAATAGGGCATGACTATGTAGTCATGCCCTATTTATGTAGGATTCTTTATTCTCTCGTAGCATCCAGACGACTGGAAGCATTGGAATGATTTACGTCTCGTTACGTTTTTGGTTACGCCCAGCGTGTCGCACTTCACGTTTAATTGCAATCCAAAAGATTTTGAAGTAAATTCCTAGTCCAATAGGTGTATTAAATAAACATTTCTATTTTTTTTATTTAAAAGAATGAAAACTGTGGTGGGATTTCAAATATTATTATCAGATATTTTTTTAATATAATTATCTGTGCTGGACCAAAATTTATGCCTTTTCTTTCCCTTTTCGATTTCAGTTAACAATTTTGCTTTTGTTTCAGGTGTAAATCGTTGTTTTGTTCGATAACTTTTTAAAGAGCAATTTTTTCGCATTTTGTTTCACACAATACTGGCAACAATGAACATCATTTCTTGGCATCCATACCCAGAAGTGTCAACAGGACTCAAGTAGATACAGACAAATTTCCAAAACTACGTTACAACGGGATAGGTAAGCAAAATCATGTTCGGATCAGACCACACAGAGGTTTACACAAACGAGCGTATTCTTTTATTTACCTTCATACTAAATATTTATCACGAAAATTAACTAAAAAAATGTTTACAAAACCGCAAATTAGCCAACACCTCTCAAAGTCTTGATTAGTTTTTTTTTAACATTTCATTGAAACAACATGCTGTGGTTTGGTCATTACACCTAAGTTAAATACCTACATTTAATTTTCTTTCGTTGTTCTGAAGAATTTATGATTTTACGCTTATTAGTTACTTTCAATTTGTAAAAAATAAAACGAACGTGGGCAGAGTAAAACTGTAAAAGGGGTTAAAATGGGTGAAATGTGAAGGATTCGCTTATATTGTTTTTCAAGGGAAACATTACTTTTCTAATACCAAAAGATTCAATGGATAGAGTACTAGTTAATTAATTAGTCACTTTACAAGTTACTCTGTGCGATATTTTTTACGTCCAATCCAAAAAGAGGCATGGAAGCACAGTTGGTAATCCTAATCCAAACTAATATTATAAATGCGAAAATGAGTTTATTTGTTTGTTTGTTTGTTACGCTTTCACGCTAATACGGCGAACAGATTTGGATGAAACAGGGCACATGGGTAGACCATGACCGATGTTCCCACGGGATCGAGACGTATGCGGGGAAAACCGGGGGGCGCAGCCCGTACATTATAGTTTTCCGGTCCTACCAACAATGTGGTGCCAACTTGTGAGTTACAACTTTACTGTCCTTCATGATAATGAAAATGATTTTAATCAAGTGTGAAGCTCAGGATCCATAAGTTGAGGAGTCCAGAAAGGTACAGGAAAAAAATTAACCAGTGCACAAAAGATTTTTTAGTAGTAGTATCTGTAATAGAACACATTTCTATTATTAGTTCAATACTTTTTTTTCCGACTTGAAATCCTAATAAAATACCTAAAAACCTACGAAATCGAGCGAGCGCACAGCTGTTTAGGCTACACCACGTACCCGCACCGGCCGGCACGTAACCATAAGAATTTCAAAGTTTCAAATTTGAAAATTTCAAAGTAAACATCTTTCGTTAACGATAACTTTTTTTGTACTAAGACAAATCAAAATAAAAAAAAAAATGTTTAATACAACTCGCTTAAGTTTGATCTGACAAAATTTGCGCACTGGTAATTTTTTTTTCCTGTATATGCAATCTCTGTGTATAATAAACAAGCTATTATTGTTTGGTAATCGGTAGTAATCAAATAATGTTGTTTGAACTTTCGACCGAAGAATTAATACTCATTCAATTTGAAGTGTGATAACTTTGTGAATAGGTGGTTAAACGACGTAATGCGTGGACATGATTTGCAATATTTTTATGATTACCTACTGTACTGACATCTATTTTAAACCAATAGTACCGACACTTTTATAGGTATGCCATTGCAATGTGTAAATGAAATGACATTCATGCATTTTGTAGAAGTTCAATAATAAGACAGAAATCTAGTCTACATATTTTAAAGGGTGGCCATTTTGGATGTATACAACGTTCTTAGCCCCCGTTCTGATTTGGCGCCAAATTTTGCAGTTGTTTGGTGTCTAATATTTTAGTTAAAATGCGGCAAATTCGTAATGCATAGACTATAAGACCATGACCACCGCAATACTTTCAGTAATTTTATCCCGAAGTTCTTAAATTAATTTTAAAATGACTCAACTTTTCTAACAAATCATTAAGAGTAACGATTACCATTTTAATCACTGAGGATTTCGCGACACTTCCTGACTATTTTCTGTCAGTTCATCTAAAAAGTCGTGTTGTGTTCAATCTTGAATACGAAAACTAGAATATTTGTGACTTTGTTAATGGGATGCCTAAAAAGTATCTGAAAATTTAGATCAAAAACCCGTTGAAAAGCGATCGCATTTTTAGGTGTAAAAACGAGGACATTAGGCAAATCTTATTTACCGTATAAAATTGCCAAGCCGGAATAATATAATTATAGAAAAATATCCGGTAATTTGCGTTTGTAATAAAAAATAATCTTAATTTAAAGTTGTATACTTACGAATTGGCCACCGTGAGCATAGTTCATAAGAATAGTTTAAACTTTAAAACGTAGGTAATAAGCGAGACCGGGTTTAGGAAGGCAATTTTGGCGCATCTCGCATTCGTGATTGGCGTTCGATTCGTACTTTTCCCTCGTTTACGAGGGAAAAGTACGAATCGAACGCCAATCAGGTTGAGCTAGTCTCGGCATGTCGATTCGAGCATTTCTCGGAGGAAAGCTACGCGACATGCCTTAGTTTAGATGTGCTATACAAACAGTGTTCGAGCCCAGTCGACACGTATATGGCGTCATGTCGACCGTCGGACTGTCGTCAAATAGCTCTCTCATTCATTATTGTGTTAATTGTCAGAAATACATCATAAATATTTACTTACAAAATTTATGGTTGAGTTCATGCAAAACATCTTAGAAGACGCTGTGATTGCCACAACAAGGAAACTTACGTGAAGAAAGGTATACGCCTCTGCCAAAGTCGTCAGCCTACCGCTGCTTGTGCGGCGTAAATTGCTGAGCAGTCAAGTGGACGAGGAGGGTTTTACTCTGATTGAGGGCAAGAAGGGTCGATCGTGATGCAACCGCAAAAAATGCGGCACCGCTCCTGCGAGGATTTTCAAGCTGCAGTGCTTGCTCCTGTGTATTTCCCGGTTGGATCCACAGACATCGAGAGAGAAGGAGCCAAGCTCTAATCAGTGCCGAATGAAGGACGATGAAGCCGATCAAGACTACACATTTTAATTCCTACGTCCTCCAGGTTCCCACGCGCTGCTAAAGGCTGTCGTCCTCAAGCCAAGAATTTTGGCTGGAGTTGCGTATAGATGTTACAAAGAAGCATGACCAAAACTGAACTCCCATGTGTGGTACTTAATTTATTAACGAGTTTGTAGGTTATACCAGAAATAAATAATAAACTCACCTATTATGACTGTAGGCACCAAACAACATGTTGCAGTGTTTCAAAAGCATTTCAAACAATAAAGATTTTAAAATGTTTTTATTTATTTTTCAATGTTAAACTTATATAACTAACAAACATACTATACATAAACAATACATTATGATAATCACTAGTTTACACGAATAGTGAGCGTTATGTGTCGAGCGCTGTCCGCGAGTTTAGGAATCACCGGACCATTTCACCTCTCGCCCAAAGTGTTCATGAATCTCGACGGATGTTCGTGAGGTAGTTTGACCTCAAAGAAATTTGAATTCGTATTGTGACGAGACTATTAACGTTTTACTCTCAGGGTGAAATTAATTTTCGCAAGGATTTCCCAACAATGGCAATAACTCTTTGTAAACTAATGTAGCCGGGACATGTACAGCAGCATCATTAGAACAACAGGACGGTCCGGTTGGTTATGACAATCACACATCCTCTTCTTCTTCTCTATCTTGATAAACCTTGCCTTATTGTGGTAGTCATCAGTTACTTATATAATATCATTGGCAGTCATTCTGTTTTTATTTAACTACTTAATTTATGTAGATAACCAATGTAAATAAACAATGAGAATACATGATTCAGGATAATGTCACCCTTTTATAAGCGACATTGAAGACGAGCGGCAATGACGAATGTGACATGCTAAGCGGCTAAACGCGAAAATTGCCTTCCTGTACATTTTGGAGCTCAACCTGTTATATTTTTATGAGTGTGTTCATGTATGTCCCAATGCGTCAAGAGTCTTTGAAGTCAATAAACGACGAAAGAAGAGGAAGTATTAGAAAGTATGAATAATGTTAAGCAGCAATCGATTGACAAAATAAAAAAGTGTCGAGGGATCAAGCACGTCTTAGCTAGTTAAATCTAGTCTTTTAATTTTTTTTTTGTAACTCCTATGGATACTTTTTTAGTAAATTTCGACATTTTAAAAGGTTTTTGAATTAAGGTCTAAAGATGAAAGTCTTCTGTCAAGTCGTATTCCTATCTTGCGGACGGTGAGCAATGGGTCACCGTCCGGTAAGGACCAGGCCCGGGTCGACGGTGCGTTGTATTCCACGCGCGCCTCAAAGTGATGTCGTCAGCACAAGTGTAGGGGTCCAAAAGGGGCGATGCCTGCCGGGGTCGCGGGAAGGTACAAAAGGGTTACCAAGGCCCCTGGCAACACAGGCAACGGAAGGGACACGGGTGGGTTTTAGTCAGTAAGAGACTCTGACACACCCTCGCGCTCCGCCCAGAGCGGGAGAAGTTATTTGATAATATTCCAACAAAAAAAAAAAAGTTGTATTCCTATATAATTCTACAATAGGTTTGAGGCCAAATCAGTAATATTTCTGCCATATTTATGAGTGGAATTAGTAGAAAAGAACGTTATTATGATGAGAAGATGTCACTTGAGCCGAGAAGAAATGATCAGAGCCGTGGGAATGTTTGAAGCTTGTTCTCGGCAACGTGCTGTGACAATCGCCCCGGGCACTGTGTAGAGTGTTATAATTCGACTTTGGACACGTTACCACATCACTGGCAGCGTGATAAAGTGTCATGGAGGACGAGCTCGCATCACCATACACAGACAAGATTTTTACATACAAATTACTGCTCGACGAAATTGTACAATGACCGCGATGATGTTGGTTACGAGGCATCATAGCTCTTCAGGGATGTTAATAAGCGATTAAACCATAAGAAATCGCTTGTATAAAGTCAATATCAGTTACCAAAGACCGCTATCAGCACCACCTATTAAGCCCCGCAATCGCAGAGCCCGTTTACAAACTTGTGAACACAGAAATTGGGCAGGAGAAGAGTGGCGATTGGTGTGTTTTACTGACGAATCTCGCTTTGGTATGGGGTCAGATACTAGAAGTACTCGGTATTGGATGACCCTTGGACGCCAAGCACGTTTAAAATCATGCGAGGGACTTATAATTTAATTTAATTTCAATAGGGCAACAGAATATATTAAAAAAATACCTTGATCCCTAGACACTTTGGATGTGTGTATATGGATGTAGATAGGTACGTATACGTAGGTATCTACATATGGATACTACGGCTGGATGTAAGATGTGTGAAATGTTACACAAGTGCGAAAATATCCGGGAAATAAACTTCACGTGTCAAAGCTCCGACGTTAATATTTATTTTCATAACGTTGCCAAGCCGTGGTACCCGTCATAGACTTTGTATTATATTTCTTTATAGGTGTCTACAACGGTACAAGGTTTTTTTTCGCGTGGCCATCTTGTTATTTTTAAATACAATTTCTGTGATATTAATTCACAAATGTTAACCAACAACGACCTGCCAATGTCAGTCAGGCGTCATATATCCTTCCAGCACTATACGAGTAGTAGATTGTGACAAAGGGACAGACAACAGCTTCTTCTTGTCCGTTATTATGAACAAATTATAAACAAGTTAAAATTGCATGATGCTTCGTCCTGACCCACTGCATCCATGCTTGTGTTGGCATTTAGAATATTGATGTCTCCAAAACTATAAATGTTTCTAGTATTTATGAAGGATCTTATGAATAAGCCGAGACGTGTGTTTACTTTGTTTGTCTTAATAATATTACTTGGGAAGGTGTTGCGTGTTCATGACACAAAAAAACTTATTTTTTAGACGTTATTTTTTATTATCCTTGTCATTGATTAAACTTTTGTTAGGTTTTAAATGTTCGTCAATTTTATTTATATGAACAAATTATAAACAAGTAAAACCTGCATGATGCTTCGTCGCGACCCACTGAATCCATCCTCGTGTATTGGCATTTAGAATATTGATGTCTCCGAAATTCATGACACAAAAAACGTATTTCTAAACGTTATTTATTATTATCATTGTCATTGAATAAACTTTTTGTTAGGTTATAAATGATCGTCAATGTAATTTATTATAATCCGACTACAGAGGTATGAGGAACAGGATAAACTTTACTCATCCTTCATAGAAAAGTGAGGATCTTCCGAGCAGACGGGTGTTGTGTCTGGTGGGCAACTGCCCGACGGTTGATGTTGAGATGTTGTATAGGTATTCATATGCCAGTCGCGAAGTAAACTCTGCTTGCGCGATGCAGGATTTGTGTGACGTCAGGTTTTTGATGCAAAAGTAGTTTGCATGTGACGTTGTAGATGCCGCCACACTACATAAGCATATAAGTCATAAAGTAGTGTAAAGGCTGATTCACACCGGGAAATCAGCGGCCGGCAGCGGTGCGGCGAGCACTTCCAGTGTGAAATAATTTCACTTTATCTACATAATTAAAAGACCAGTATCGCTTGAAAAGCTCGAAGAGGTTACGCGGCTTCGCGGCCACGCGCGTCTTGGCAGCGGTACTGCCTGCGGCTGCCCGCGGCGACGCGAGGCCGCTCGCAGCGACACGAGGCCGCTCGCGGCACCGCGGAAAATCTCCCAACAGTCGTCGTTTCTTCCATATGTCATGTACCCACATATCCCTTTTTCTTTTCTTCCTTTGTTGGTTTCTTTCTTCTTCTTCTTCAGAAATAAGTGCTATAATAACCAATTCCATCATTTTCACTCCAAACACACGAGTTTCCTTGCCGAATGCAGAAACTAAGCTGGTCAAGAGGAGACTAGGCGCGTGGTGTCGGGAGGACGTGCGCGGCCGCCGGCAGCGACGCGAGCCTGCCACGGCCGGCTCCGCCAGCCTCGTCGCGTCTCTGTCGGCCGCTGCCGTTCTGGTGTGAATCAGCCCTAACGAAGTAACGACAGTACAGTCGACCGCACGTCGAAGGTAACACTTTGACCTTGAGCTAGCTTAGGCAAGGTATACTGTTTCGTTTTTGCCACTGACGTTCCGCCTACTATACTATATTAAGCTGTGTCTAGGGAAAAGCTCTGTTCAATCTCATACAATGTTGTGAGGACGCGCCACTAAACATAATAAAATATAATCATAATATAGTGCGTGTTCCGTAGTTGCGATGAATTTATCCCAAAAACAACCTCAACATTGTAGTTAAAAAACATGTTCTCCCATACATTTATATACCACACGGTCAATTCTCCAACTGCAAATGTAAGTTGGTCGACTATTACTCGTTAACTTGTAAAGCCTACTTAGCTGTATTAGCCGCGATAAGAGCCGCTGTGATAGATAAGGGACATTTGACTCTAACACAAATTAGCACAAGCTTAATAATACGCCAACGGATACCAGAATCTAAAAATGGTTTTCACAAACCCGCAATTTTTGAACGGCCGAACAAAAATATTATCCGACTTTACCTGCAAGGGAGGTACAAAATTTTTAGAGAGAAAGCTGTAATTTGGCATGGGTCAAATTAACCCCTATTCATAAATATTAAAACGCTCTACAAACCTACTTTAGTTAAAATTGTGTTTTGTCTTCTTCTTTCAAACTCAAATCATAATTCGAAAGAAATTGACAAAACACTATTTTACCTAAAATAGGTTTGTAGAGCGTTTTAGTTTTTTATGAATAAGGGGGTATACATATGTTTATATTACTAAGAGTCTCTGAGCTAAGCCGCGGACAGACGGACATGCCGAAACTGAAAGGGTTCCTTGTTCACTACGGAACCCTAAAAATCAAACAATCTTATATCTACATATTTAAGTCAGTCCAATCACCTATAAGGTTGAGGCTGACTCATACAATCGATTTATACATAACGAGATCCTCGATTTTCGATAGTGTCACACAACTGTGTGGTCCAATCGACCCTTCATTCTATTAACTTTGAGCGTCCGTTTGAACTTAATTGACCTATTCAGTTATCAGTACCGGTAACATTCTTCTATTCTTTATTTTTCCCTCTTACAGAAATTTAATTTAAACATTTATAACTGCGGGTAATTGCGTAACACATTTACAGTAGCAATGGGTTTCATTTTGACAGTTCAACAAAATTTATTGCGTTATTTACGTTTTTGTGCAGATAAAAAAGAACACAGGATGATGAAGATTGTGATTTAATGTGTGTTACGCAATTAGGGTGCTGGAATACTATTGATGTTTAAAAAAAAAAAGGCCATAACAAGAGCATCTCTATAAGATCAGGGGATTCCCAAACAATTTTGGGCAAGAGGGGTCTCTTATCCAAAATGCAAAATAAACTGATACCTCAAAGTTTTTCATCAACTTGTTGAGTTTTTTAAAAGTACAACAATGATACTTCCTACTAAAATATTAGTAATTCTTATAACAAGTTAGTACACGTAACACAACATATATATATACAGTATCTTGAATGTTTTAAATAGGAACTTGTGTTAATTAATAGGGTCGATTTTTAGACGTCGTCGACCCCTGAAATCAGTTTTCGTTTATGTCGGATACCGATTTCGACCCCAAGGGATCGATATCTCGACGCACGCCTCAAAGAGATGTCAGCTCAAGTGTAGGTGTTGACTAGGGCCGATGCCTGCCGGGGTCGCGTGGAAGTTCGAAAGGGTTACCGAGGCCCCTGGCAACACAAGCAACGGAAGGAATACGAGTGGGTTTTAGTCAGTAAGAGTCTGTCACACCCTCCTGCTCCGCCCGGGAGATGTTATTTCATAATTTCCCACCCAAAAAAAGGGGTTGATATCGGCCACTTTGGGAATCCCTGATCTAAGGAATATACCCAGAGAAGAGCGGTAGAGCTGTGCGTGAAGTTTTGACCGGATCTGTCCGCCTAGCACGAACGCTCGAAGTAACCACAACGTAAATTCGAACGATTTTAAAATTGAAAATACTCGTTTCGCACATAGTATTTACGTAGTTTTAAGACTTAATTCATATTTATGGGTGATATTATCATCTTTTATGTGGTACTGTGTTAAATGTTACTAGAAAATACCTTGTGATGTATTGCAATTGAATGAAATAAAATTTAAAACTCATATTAAAAGTACACTTTGTAAACAAGCATATTACAAATTAAAGGATTATATCCAGGATAAAAATGCTTGGAAACATGCTGGTTCTGCTCCATAGGACAATCTATAGTCTAGACAAAATCAAACTGGTCAAATTTAATTGTATAATTTATTATTTTTATGACGTTGATTTTACCCATGGACTTATTACCTGTTAAATTTTTATGAAAATCTCGTCTACTTTGACAATGTTTGTAGATAATTATGTGAGCATCATGTATCTATAACATATTTAATTTATTTGTCATTGCTTTATTTTTAATTCTTATTGTCTATTGTGATGTAGTAATTTTATTCTAGGTGCATCGTCTTCACATGTAATTATATAATTAATGTATACAAAAACATTTTAAAAGAGTAACGGTGGAGTTTCTTGCCCATTCTTCTCCATACGCAACTCCCTTTTGGAAGGGTAACTAGAATCCGTTCTCTTTTTCTGTAAAGTTTGTTGAGGCGTTATACAAGGTGTTTGGAAGCTAGATGCAAAGCCTTAAAGGGGTTATAATTAAAAACAAGTTGGAGCATGTTTTTAAAAAGGTTTGAACGATTGAAGCTATTTCATTGTCGTTCAAAAGTGCCTTTTATGTGCCTATTTGAAATAAATGATTTGACTTTGATACTTATTGTACATGTCACAAACATTTAAACTAAAATGCTATTTGACAGTTCTATTTTTGATTCAAAATCGTTCGAATTTACGTTAAGTTTACGTCGTGTGTTGGTGATCTGTAAGCAACAGCAACGCGTTCATAAATAGGTACCATAAATGTTGACGGTTTTCAAAAAATAAAACTGTGACATTAACATTATCAACACGAAACTGCTTAATCTATCGTCTGTCCTCGAAAAACATTTACTAAACCTTAGCTATCATATCTCTACACTACAACTGGCAAGTTCTAAGGTTAAATGTTTACTTGGTGTTTGTAAAAACATGTACAATATACTAGCTTTGTACATTTATCCGTGTGAGAAACAGCTCGTCCTGTGGTCAACATCCACAGCCTCCAGTAGCAATTTCCTATTGCTTGCAAAGTTTTTAGTTTTTATTGAATTAATCCCCTGCGTTCCTGCATCACCATGTGCCTAGCCTTTTCCCAACTATATTGGGGTCGGCTTCCAGTCTTACCGGATATTTTACATGGAGCGACTGCCTAGCTAACCTCCACAACCCAGTAACAGGGTAACACGATACCTCTTGGTAAGACTGGTTGTCAGACTTTCGAGCTTCTGACGACCCGTAACGACTGTCAAAGATTTACAAATGATGCTGCCGATGATGATGATGATGCCGGGACCAACGGTTTAACTTGCTTTCCGAGGCACGGAGGGGTCTTGGTATGTAAAGATGGTCACCCATCCACGGACCAAGCGTGGCAAGCGTAGCTTAACCTGATCGATCGACCGCGTGGCTGTTATTACTTAGCCACAAGCCTGCTTGCGTTCCTGCATATACTACATAATGGCACAACACTGTTACACTGACTGATGCATTTTTACAGATTATTCCTGACGACCGGCTATCACTAAAATAATATAACAGTAGATTGTAAATACACGGCATTTCTTATTAACAGTCACCTAACCATATACTTTTATTATAACCATACATGACAAAAGAGGCCTTAACTTTTTTATTTCTGTGTACCTTCTACGGGCTATCCATACTGTATAACAACATGTAATAAAAATAATCACAAAAAATATCAATAATTGGTAGTGCTTACAACCACAGGTTTGTAAACCAATCGTCGAACCGCTAAGCTATTTGCTTTGTTGAAAGTTTACTATAAGAAACAGGTTCTATTGGCATCATCATCGAAGAAGTTTTTGTGAAAATTGCCCATTTTCTTGCTGACTGTACATTTTTTCAAAATCTTTGAATGTAAATCAAAATGTCTCTAAAGTTAAGGGCGGCCTTCTTAGACCGTTTTCGTAAAGCTACAGCGGTTGAGGTACCTGTCCTCCGGGCAGTAAGGACAGGTACCTCAACCGCTGTAGCTCAAAAATCACGCATCTCAAAAATCCACCCTGCACATGTTACGATTGACTGCTTAGCCCCATGAAGGTATAACGTGATGATAATCATTTAAAAGATTAAATCTGTAACTACGAGTATCTGCAATGTTCTAACCGTTTGACCCGTCTTTTTACAATGTGCGGTAAACTACAGAGGAATATAAATATAATGCAATGTTGCTCAGCCCTCATAGCAAATTGCGTGATAATTATAGCCTACAGACTGACCAGACGTACAAGGAATATCTTTGCAAAATTTTAACAGAATCTATCGGGTAGTTCTTGCGTGATGTTGGAACATACGAGTACATACAACAGACAAAATTTTAAAAACTATATTTTCGGCATTAGAATCGTTCCCAAACCTCGTAGCAATTACTTTTTTTTTAAATATTTAATGTATAGTTTTGACTTAGCTATGATTTTATTAGATTCCTCTATGATGTGGCACATAGACCTTTAAACCACTTTATCGGATAATCCAATCCAATCCAATTTGATTCCTATCAACTTTCTGTAAATATATTAATTAGCGACGTAATGGCTTAATGACGGCGATATGCAGCTTTTTGCATCCACTGATATCTATGTATGTTTAATATTTTTACCCGACTTCTAAAAAGAAGGAGGTGCATGCTTTCGGCGAGTTCTTTTTTGGAAGAGAAGTAACGATTGGAGTAAGGGAAGCTTCGAAAACGCCACTCATGAAAGTTATAATGGAAATCAAATTAGTGATTCATAAATGTATGCTTTTAGTTTGGTTAGTCGCCTAGACGTTATGCCCAAATATGTAGGAACTATTAAAGTATAATACGCAGATCGTTTATAGATAATATTAATAACCAATAAATTACTAAAAAACCAAACGTGGTCCTTGGAGTCTCGACTGTTCATTAGTTTTTGTTTGGCTATTGCGTTTAATCTTCATTTAATTGGGTATTGTGTTTTTATGTATTGGAGTTTTGACATAACCAAGGCTATTTAATTATGGACGGTAAAGTTCAGTAACAAAAATATTAGCTGTTTACATTCCCGTCGTAATGAACGCGCGAACGTAATGCCAAGGCAAAGAAACTTAAGTTGATATTTCGATTATTTAACTATGCATGGGACTGGTGTAAAGATGTGCACCGATGGCGGTTGTGGGTTGTTTTTAATATTTATTACAGAATTTTGTCGCTAAAATGTATGAAAACAAAGTAAGGAAAAAATACATGATCCAGTAACAATTAACGACATAATCAGCCTATAATGTTCCCACAGACCGACAGACCTCAGAGACAGACCTCCTCTCTTCGAGAGGGAGTGGGCTGTAATCTACCACGCGGACCCAGTGCGGGTTGCTATATGTCACATATCTTAGAATTTTCGGTTCTAGAACATTCCGGTTTCCTCACGATGTTTTCCTTCACCGTTTTGTGAGCAGTGGTGTTGACATTATTTACACAAAGTAAAGTGACAACTTTTCTCTAATTTATGATGCAGTTGCGTAAGTGCAATAACTTCTCTGTTAACTTGTCTGTCTTCTTTGTATTATCACTACATACTTATACTTATTTAGTGTTTTGTAATCGTTTAATTCACAATTACAATTAAATATTAGTGTCGCAAAGGAGACGTTTCAGCTTCCATAAAAAAATAAAATAACCCAAGCGTTTACTCACATGTTAGAGTAGAAATAATAATTATTTTTTAAATCATTTTCATCACTGTACTCGTATCTGGTGGGAGACATGTATTTTTTGGTCACAGAAACTCGTAGGCGTTCGTAGGTGTTTTTTGTAGTATCCGACTGAAAATACACACACACATAACATCACGCATTGTTTCCCCAAAGGGTTGGGCAGAGGTGGACCTGTAGTACACCCACATTTCGCCAGTTATGTCTAAGTTCCATGTAATAGGGGGCGAGCCTATTGCCATCAACCGGGCACAAATCCGACCGAAAATATTTCAGCCGAAAACGAAAACGAAAAAGAAGCTTCGGCATTAATCTTATTTTCGGCCGAAAACGAAGACGAAAATGATTTAAACACAAAATAAATGTTAATATTTCCGCTGTACACTGAAATTTTGTTTTTAGCACCTAGGGAGAGAAAGAGCAAATATAGGCTTTAAAAGTAATAAAACGCGATAGTTAAGAGATAATTCAATAATCATATATTTTACAAACCTTTGTCAATTTGAGTGAAATGAAGCTTCGGTCGGTCACTAGTTTTTTGTAAAAGTAATAAAGTATACGTATAATTAAAAGAGCCTTTAGAATGTCAAACTCATATTCAGCAGCCACCAAACTAGTATGTAGTCTTAGGTACTACCAATTAGATAAGCTTATTATGTAGATATCATTTGAATTGGAATTGACTCTCTTTAATTAACAGACTTGTCACTTTTGCCTTATGCTGATTATATGTTTTATACCTAAGTGAACGTGTAGATCTATAAAAATGAAGTGTAATAAAATTCTAATAAACTTATACATAAACATAGGTACATACATTATCAATTGTAAGAATATTTCACACGATAGAAATAAACTCGTAATGAAATCCTTGACTTTTGTTCAAGCATCGTAATTTACTTAAAATATTTACATCAGAATAGATTGCCATATTTGTTTATGTTATGCATACCATGAACAAGCGAGGATTGCACCTAAATACAAGAATAAAGTTTAATACCTATTTAATAAAAATAAAAAATAAACTCCACAAGAAAACTAGGTAAATACCTACATATACGAGTACGTATATCTACCTAATTTGAGAAAAACAAAGTTAGTGAATCTTCATATTAGATTTGGTTGTTATGGCAACAAGGAAATATCCTTTGTTTATATCAACTAGAACGTTATTAAAATGAGAACGTCATCATTACAGAACACTAGTCGTTTTTTTTTTTTTTTGGATGGGAAATCATCAAATAACTTCTGATCTGGGCGGAGCGGGAGGGTGTGTCAGACTCTTACTGACTAAAAGCCACCCGTATTCCTTCCTGTTGCCTTTGGACCTGCGTCAGGCGGAAGGTGAGGACGCCGTGACGCCTCTCTAGCCACTCCTCAAAGAGGGGACTTATCGCCACAATCGTGGCGTGCCCAAGAACACTAGTCTTAAGGTCCATTTACACGGTGCTAGTTTCTGGAACGTTCACCAGCAATAATCGTATGCCATAAAGCACGTTCAATTTTATTGCCAAATGGCATACAATAACTGAATGCAAGTTTTGCTGTTCAATAAAATTGCATGCTACTTATACCAAGGCAATTTTACTGTAAGGCGATTATTGCATGCAAGTTTTGCCTCGTTCTAATACAGCGATGCACGTCCTTGTACAATTGATTCAAGTATTGCTAGTATTTGTGCTGCCAAATAATTATTAAAATTTTATTCAACGTCTTCTCAAGATTATTTTAACTTATTTCATTCGTACTTGTAAAGTTCAAAACTGGTATAGGTGTAAACACCTATACCAATTTTGAACGGCAACTAACTTGCTCGTATCGTGCAACAATATTTTCCGTGTTGTTTGGACGGTGCCAGTTAGTTTCCCTTCAATTTTATGGTATGCCACAGGCATTAAATATGCACCGTGTAAATGAAGTTTTAACATCGCTCACCCCGCACTGCCTAAAGCTTGCACTGCCTGTGTAAAGTAGGTAAAATATGTGGGGTTCAATAAGGTTCACAGCAGAGCATTTCCGTCCGTTGTACGTGAAAACAGTTTTCCGATTAAGTTTCCTCTCTGGGAAACTTACATCGCATACAATCTAAACGCAGTACAAAGAAATAAATACATTTTTTTGTGCAATTGGTTAACTTACTTGTTTGTTTGTTTGTTTGTTTGTTTGAATAATACATACATACATAAACCCACGCCGTCTTTCCAATGGGGTAGGCAGAAACTACAGAACGCCACCTGCTGCGATCCTTATATACTCCTGATGCTTCGTTTACTTCGTTTATATGTAGTTTGAATAAAAGTGAAGCTAATATAATTATGTTCAGAAACCTTTTCCATCATCACTAATATTATACTAATCGAGCCGCTTAACTTAGCGATCTGCGTGGGAAAATGAATTGGAGATAAATCAGATATAATCAGCATATGGATGACACCGAGCAATTTATAGAAATTCTCACCAATCGCGTAAATACAATGTTGTGAACACCAGTACCTAGATTATATTTTTCAACGTACGCCTTTACGTCGTAAGTGCCTGTGTCTGTGAAGAAGGTGCAGATAATATTAATCCAGGAAAAGTTCAGGAGTCGTTTCCGCAAAACTGGAATTCCAGTTTTACGCGAAGCGATTGTGGTCCGATCTCCATAACTGATTAAATTGTAGCAATTTTTCACTGGAAGGTTTACTGTTGTCCTTTCAAATAAATACCTCCAGTTTCTAGTTGCATAGTTAAAAACACCTGCATCTTATATATATAGTTACGGAAGTAAACATATGTATTGAAATAAACATAGCTATGTAAGTCTCAGAGCAGTGGTGGCCCAGTGGTGACGGCCCCGACTTACGAGGTCGAGGTACGACTTACGAGGGAGTTGTAGGGTCGTGGGTTTGAACTCAGACAGGGCTTTACTTTGTGTAAATTATTTGGTGAAGGAAAACATCGTGAGAAAACCGGCATGTCCTTGAACTAAAGATTCGAAGACATGTGACATCTACCAATCCGCACTGGGCCCGCGTGGTGGCCCAGTCCCTCACATAGAGAGGAGGCCTGTGTCCCAGCAGTGGGAACATTATAAGCTGATTATGATGTAAGTATCCGCTAGTTGATGTAACTGGTGACCGAAAAGCTGGCGGCTTTCTCGCACAACGCATCACCATTGCAATTCAGCGAGGATATGCCGCCAGCATCCTTGGTACAATGCTTCGAGGGCCTTTTTTAGGTTTAACTTCTTTTTAATTTAATTAAATTTTGTTAATGTTAATAACCATCCTGTAATTTGATTATGTAAATAAACATTAAGTATCCGCTAATATGCAAACATGACATGTGTACCTACGTCATGCATAACAACCGGTTTTGTACCTACTACATTGCTACACCACTTGTACCTACTGCAGATACAAAAAAGAGGTTTATGTGTGATGTCGGAACTATTTACTATGTAGGTTTGTAACTATTGCAATTTTTGGAAGTAGACGTGCAATTAATTAAATGTCGTCCAATGACAAAGAAGGATGCTTTAATCCTTCATTTTTATCTTATCGTTAAATGGTTAATCCCAGGTTATCTGATATCTAGAGGTGCTCGTGGATATGTAATAACAGCGGCTAGATCAGGTTAAGCTACGCTTGCCGCGGTCGGTCCATGTATGCGAGACCATCTTTACTTACCGAGACCCTTCCGTGCCTCGGAGAAGCACGTTAAGCCTTTGGTCCCGGCTGTCATTCGTAGATCTTTGACAGTCGTTACGGCTAGTCAGAAGCCCAAATGTCTGACTACCAGTCTTGCCAAGGGGTATCGTATTACTCGGTATCTGGGTTGTGGAGGTCAGATAGGCAGTCGCGCCATGTATAATACTGGTATTCAGCTGCATCTGGTTAGACTGGAAGCCGACCCCAACATAGTTGGGAAAAGGCTAGGCAGATGATACGATCATACGATCGGAGCCTGTCTCAATGAAAACTGACATGACGCTTTCTATTTCTTCGAAGAATAGACATAGCCCTTTGTATACAAAGTGACATTTCGTTTCTCCATTTTTGATATCGCACCGTAGAAATCCTTCTGCAATCTGTTATTTTGTCGTTCGTTTCTAACGATCTTTGTCTATGTTCTTTTTTACGTAGACTATATTTCAGAAGAAATTTTCTACACCAAACTGTCAAAATCACACTGACAACCGACAGTTGTCTAAGATATTGCGTTTTTCTACTCGACGGCCCCAAGGTACGGTTACGGTTATCTACAAAATCATGATTTTACAGGACAGCGTTTTGATCGCAAAACTGTGAAAATGAATAGAAGAACAAGGCTTTCTTCTCCTATTTTACATCATTTAGCTAATACGGCATTACCAAGGAAATGGTGAAGGCCAATATTACTATTTTTTTTTTGCTGGAGTTTACTTCATAAGTTGAGACAGCACCGTTCTTGTGGCAGCAACACTGTACCCGACAATTTGCGTGTCAAGCAGGGGTTATCTACTGCTGTTTGTCTTAAAATCCCCTATATCGTTGTATTGAAATCCTAATTTTGAACTACGGACATTTGATATGATAATTACGATAAAAAACACACATTAAAGTTACAGATTTAATTTTGTTCGGATCATTAACAGCACGCAAAACAATTATAATGACCTTATAAAAATTATATTGTTACGATTTTGCCCGTCAATTCCGCATCGAAGTCATTAATAACCTCTTTTTTTCAATCATAGACGAAATATAAGCATGGTTTGTTTATACGTTTGTGTACTCTGCGAGGTCAAACCGTATGAATTCTAACTGGATAACTTTAACTGCAGGGTTGGCACTTGTGATTAGAGAATGCAGTCTGCTGTCGAAATTGGCCATTTTGAGATCTCACCCAGCAATCAGAGGAGATATTGTTTTCGAGATTTTCGACATCGAGATTTCGCCTACTTTTTGAGATAATGCGTATTTTTTTAATTAAAATTCTTAAACTGAATTAAAATGAAAACCATTCCTACTTAAGGTAATCGTGTTATATTTTGAAAATAAAATAAACATTAATTGAATCTAAACAAAATATCAACGTTTATTTAAGTAATACTCACCTACACACTACGCAAAAATCAGCGCACACATACACATATATACACACGAGATTGAATTTCCAAAAAAGCTCGAGATCTCTGAGATTGGAAATATGCCAAAAGTTCTGCACGTTTGATGTATAATTTGGTGGTTGTTTTTTTACAGGTTATTTGACACTGGACTTTTACATTTTAAATATACTGAAAATAAAGTTCTTTATTATGTTTTCGCTTCTCTACTATTTATTAAATACTTGTTTAAAACTACTAGATACTTATGTGACAAAAGTTATTTATCGAGATTATAAAAACTCCTTACTAAGATCGCACAACTCAAAACTGTGAAGAAAAACATCGTGAAGAAATCGGCATATCCTAAAACCAAAAAAATTAAGACATGTGGCATCTACCAACCCGTACTGCCCAACCCTACCAGTACGGGTTATTACAGCTCACACCATGAAATGAAATGAAATGATTGAAATGATTTTATTTTCTGTTAGTAGGTTTATACAAACACTTTTACACGTCAATCATATTTAGAAAAAAAACTAGATGAGCTCGGCGTTTCCTATCTGACTACTCTGAGAAGAAAGGCCGAAACAAACTCAGAAGTCACAGTCTCTTTTAAAGTCCAGACATAATCTTGGTCAGATCATGTGAAGACCATGTAGATTGGTGTCTAAAATGGTCTTTTGAGGAAAAAACCACACAGATTGAGTGGACCTATCCAGTCAGTGCACGCATTTGTCAGTAATCGTGCAGCTCAACTCAGAACTTAAGGAGCTCAACGATTCGACGAACAATACCAAAGAAAGGACATTTGAGTAGGCCGCTTAAATGACTCAAACTGCCAGACTAGATGAAAACTAACTGAGAGAAATAATAAAATCAATAATCCACATAGTCTTCACATTCACAATAATTTAAAAAAGAATATAATACTTCAAAAAGTAAATATTAATGTCTTTGTATAAGTATAACAAAATCATAAATGTCACATCAATGTCACATGTCGAAGAGAAGGAGGCCTGTGTCCCAACAGTGGGAACAATATAGGCTGACTATGCTATGTACGCACGTGGGCTTTAAAATTATAAACGTTTCTAAAGTAGGTAATCTTTCTGAACTAAACCGTGTTTATATTATTAGAAGAAAAAAGAAAAGAATTGACAACCCTTACAATGCAACAAGTTAAGAGACGTTTTATTGAAAATTCAATTACAATGACATATTGCGCGGTGTGTGTTACCGCAGCCTTCTATTACATAACCCGTGCGATATGTACTTACGTGTAGACTATAGTTGTACTACATAGGCAAATTGTACAGTCGAAGAATAAACAGGTTACGCATTTTTCCATGTATTTAGTGCCAACACCATTAGTATGAAAATTATAGTTTGAACCGGTAAACATGCTCGATATGCCTAAATTGGAATGTGTTTGAAAATTGCCTAATATTTGCGTTTCTCGAGTTTTCATCGTCAAACGTTAAGGATACTTTTTATTTCGTCGTACCTCTTTGGTTATCCCAACCAGTAATTAAAACTGTTACTGAGATGTAACTTCGTGGTGTGATGTCATGGAAGTTGTAGACTCGTGACCCGCTCTACTGATACATCCTCTTAGAAAATGGGCTCCGATCTTAATGGAGATAATGTTGGAAGGCCATACGGAAAAATTGTACACAATATTATACACTTAATTATCTACATCATTCGTTCTAGAACTACTCGTAAAAGGGTTCGTTTGAATTTTCTACAACAACACAAAAAATGAAACGATTTCTTTACCACATATTACACGTATATTAATTTTGTATTGGTAAAAAATAGTAGGTACCTACACGTATAGGTTTGAAAAAAATGAAGTAAAAAAAGGAGCGATACAAAAATACAAAAGTCGAGTCGAGGCATTAGAAGAAAACTTATAGTGGGTAGTAAACGTAGAACGTAAAATGCTTCGGGATGTCTCGTGTCCGATTGCCATCGTCCGTCAATTCGAGTCGCTATTTACGTTGAAATTCCAAAAAAAAAAAAAACTGCCCAATGCGTGTCGGGCCACGCACAATGAATGGTTCCGTAGTTGAGATGTATTTATCTCGCGAACAAACTTAACATTGTAGTTGAAAAGCATGTTCTCCCATACATTCCAAATGCAAATGTAAGCATGCACGCACAATATTGAGAGATTTACCATGTTATTTTAAGACCATAATAGACTTTTCCTGTAATCTATAAGTATTTTTAAAATAAAAAAAAAATATCGGCTCAGTAGTTTCGGAGATAAGGGGGGAACGGTCAATTTTCAGCTATTTTCTTAAATAACTTTAAAACGATTTATTTTAAAATAAAAAAAAAATGTAGACCTCACAGTAAGCCCTATCAGTTAATGTGTCACACGGTAAAGTTTGTAAAGGTTGTTTATTTGTTTGTGTGTTTTGTTTTGGGTCACAGAAATTCATATGTGTACCAAATTTCAACTTAATCGGTGCTGTAGATTCGGAGCAAAATGACTGTGACAAACGGACGGAGGGACACACGAGTGATCCTATTAAAGGGTTCCGTTTTTATCTTCTGAGGTACGGAACCCTAAAAATATGCAAAAATCATTTAATTGCGATGAAAATAAATAATAATGGTTTAAATAAGTTTTTAAAGCTAAGGTGTTAATTGGTTTGATAATTGTACATTTTTATCTGACTGCGGTGGAGCCATTAGGAAGTGTCATAAATGTT
This sequence comes from Atethmia centrago, assembly GCA_905333075.3. Lineage (NCBI taxonomy): Eukaryota > Metazoa > Arthropoda > Insecta > Lepidoptera > Noctuidae > Atethmia > Atethmia centrago. Next base: position 17,168,602 of record HG995374.1, on the reverse strand, counting down.
AAAAAAAATCACCTGTGTATAGATACCTACCTACTCATCTCATAGTTTGTCGCCTCGTACAAAGTACAGCCTTAACTGCTGAGCCGATTTCAGCTAATGAGATATGTATCGTTGCGTTTTCATGATTCCTTACGTAGGTATCTTGTTATAAGTATCTAATCTTGTTTTAAAATAAAATATTTCTTAAGACACTCGGCAATACTGTAGCTTCCCATTAGTGAAAGATTTCGGAATCGGATCAGTAGTTCCGAAGATTACCCCTACCCATAAACTCACACATTTTACGTCTTTATAATATTATTATCATACCCAGTAGATAAACATTATCAAAAGCCATTTAGTATGGCTATGTTCATCTATATTTTTTAGAGTTATAGTTTTATTGGTAGGTCTTAGGTAGGTAGGTATTGTTTATACTTTAAACTAGTTATTAACCCTTTGACTGCCACGTTAAAAATACAAAAACGTGCCCTCGGCGCCAAGCTACGAATTATTCCATATAAATCTGTCATGTAGTCGTGACCGTGGCGTGCTGGGCACATTTTGGTTTGTCATCTATACATGACTGTGGTGGTCAAAAGGTTAAAACTTTTTCACTGATTTAAAGAAAACTAAAAAAGAAACAATTATTAATGAAATAACTTTTAAGGCGATGGCAAGAAAATGCTATTACCAAAATTGGTACAAAAATGTTTTCCTGCTAAGTATAAAGTTAGATTATATGGATTTTAATTCCATAACATACAAAAAAAAACCGGCCAAGTGCGTGTCGAACCACGCACAATTAAGGGTTCCATACTTGGTATGAATTTATCGCAAAAACAAACTTAACATTGTAGTTGATAAACATGTTCTACCATATATCGATATACGTCACGGTCAATTCTCCAACTGCAATTATATACTACTGCCATGCATTTTTACACATATTATCCAAAAACAACAATTTAGCTGGCAGTGGATTCTAATGAAACATAGGACTTTAAAACTTAATGTTACGTCAACGGATTCTTGAATCGAAACATGGTTTTCACATACCAGCAATATTTTTGAACGGCCTATCCAACGATACGCCATACCCTGGGATAGACGAGATGATTTTATTCTACCACTTTGTCAGCATGATTAACATATAGTATACCCATGCCAAATTACAGCTTTCAAGTACTAAGAGTCTCTGAGCTAAGCCGGGGACAGACAAACACGGACGGACAAGGCGAAACTATTAGGGTTCCTTGTTGACCATGGAACCCTAAAAATGAATATACTTAAGTTATCCAGCACAGGATAATAAGTATTTTAAAATGATAGATAGAGGATTTACGCTAAATTGCTAAATAAATGTTTAAAATTACGATAGTCTAATCAGAAGAGAAAGATTAGCAAGAAAAACTGCTCCTGACGAAGATTTATTCCGGGACTGGACTCGCGGAGGACGGTGCGTAAATTGATTTACACTGGTCACTTCATCACAATATAGTTCAATTCATAAAAAAAAATACCGAGTATGGTTATTTAGGTGGTATTCAAGAATACATTATCACTGCGCTATTTAGTTTTCATTTATTTTATTTCATCTCATATAATATAAAATTTTGATAAGTCTTTTCAAAGACGGACGGACGATTTCCAACGACTGACAAGATGCAATGAAAATCTTGACAACATTGTATGGAAAAAAAAATTGAATACATAAAAATTTAAGAATAAAAAGTATTTGACCACTTAGCACGCAAAAAGTATCTAACAGCAGAAGTTATTCTGCAATAGCTACTATCACAATTTTTGCTACCAATAGCATTGCCAAGTTTTGTTCTGAAGGGCAATCAACGTTCAACTTACTTTTAATGACAGCATTGCTTGTGGTTTTCAAAGCGCATATTAAAAGGAAAAACTATTTTTAATGAATATTCGTGAAGAGGACATTGGTAAACTACACTTTTGTAAAATGCGTTCGTGTAGGAATCACCATGTGTATGATATTAATGTATAGGAAAATTTACTTCATAGAGTACAGTAATAGATTGGGATTTACTTTCTACCTACCTAGCTATCGCAAAATGTCTTCCAAAAACACAGCCTCGCCTAACTACTTAATGGGATGTTACGTTATGTGAGGGGGTGTTTTTACATAGACTAAAATATAAAATATAAATGTATAAAATTCAGAAAACAATCCATTTATCACAAAAATATTCTAGTTAAAGCCACTTGAATATTACAGCACTTTTCATTTTCTTATGGTAAATAACCAAAACTTCGCTTGAAACCACTTTATCCCCTGAACGTACGCGTAGAAATGATCTAAGATCAAGATTAATTCCATTACGAGAAGCCTATGTATATGTCTTGCTAAAATATTTGCTTCTATTTAAAATACCTGAGGATGTTTTAGATACGATTAGCAATTCGTTAATAGCTTTAACAGTGATGCATTGTCGTATCAGTGTGAAACTTTGATCAAAACAAAAGTCGTACGTTCAAGGATTTTCGTTGGTACGACGGAGCAGATGTAGGTTAAGAGACACACGCCCGAGCCGACTGACGACAAACAATTTACACAATTCACAAATCCCTGTAACGTTTCTTGGATCACCTTAAATAAACTGTTTGCATGATTGTGATTAACACCTTGCCTCTCAATGAAACTTCGAAACGTCGCATTGTCAATACAATGGAATGATATTTATAGCTCAAGTTGTAACTTCAGAGCATAGACGTTCAGGACTCGTCCTACCACCAACACATCCTTACAACAATTCTTATTTTTTAAACATCTCAAAAATGATGAAAATTGTAAGTGATTTTTTTTGTATTTCGGACATTAATAAAAAAAAAGTTTTTGAACTTTTGTTCAGTTGTCCAGTACCTTATTGACCGTCTAAGTTAAATGTAGTACCTATTCGTTCTGAAATAACTTAGTTAAATTAACTAATTGGCTATGTTATATAACTTCACCTAAAACCTAACTAAAAACTAACGTAAATCATGTATAAAGTGTCAATAACAATATAAAAATACTAGCTTAAACATGGGTTTATGCAAACTAAGGAAATAAAAATGAAAGATCCTTATTAGTGGGTGTACTATATATGTAGGTACACCTCTGCCTAACCTTTCGGGGAATACCGCCTGTATTCCCCGAAATGATGTTATGTTATATTATCTTTATTAGTCAGTACGCTGCCATGTACGCCACATCTAGTAATACATCTACTTTTACTTTAGATCCGTGTGTACCCGATTGGATATTAGTTAGTTGATATTTACTTTTTGATCACTACCTTCCTATTTATTATTATAAATTTAATTTTATCGTCGTTCTTGTACGTTCATAAATATTTTATGTAAATTTAGTTTCTCAGTAAGTTACTTAATTGTTATTTCTTAATGAGGAATAATAAAGTTCTTAAACCATAACCATATTTGTTCGTTCCTATCACATTTTATCAAAAGAGTAACAATTAAAGTGGATACCTAATAACATCATAATTACGTTTACAGACTTTGTTCGCCCTGGCCGCTCTTGCAGTAGCGTGCGCTGAGGAGGCTGCACCAGCGCCCGCGCCGGCTGCAGGAGATGCCGCGACCGTCCAGATCGTGAAGCAAGTCGATGAAGTCGATGTAGACAAGTACAACTTCGAGTAAGTTATAATCAATTTCAATCAATTTTTTTAACCGTTCTTCATTTTTCTTTAATTCTGTAATGGTGATCGTTTAGTTTATTCGATTTATATAAATGTAAAATAAATGTATAATAAAAGTGTAAAGATGCTAGAATACAATAAATATGACCATTTTATTACACAAAGTCACAGCTAGCAGATGTCGCACGCTTAATAGAATACTGACTATTAGAGCTAGAGTCAAAGTTAGGATTTCTACAAATTATTTTGCACAGATTTAATCAATGGTTTTTGAAAATTAGGTATTATATTTAACTGTGAATTACATATTTATTATATTGGCTAATAAGCCGACTACAAAATTGCAAAACAGTTAACGGCGATTTCCCAGAAATCTACGTTTTTGAGTTAAGCCAGTATTGTATTAAGCGTGCGATGTCAGATTACACCAGTGAATTAATAATTCGACTTTAAACATTGCCACTAAATAGTACCAAGCGGAAAGTCAGGGAAATTAATTGTTAAGCAAATTCACTACCAACTTAAATTTACCATATTATTATATTCAAATCACGAGCAGTAGAGGCCCAGTGGTAACGATCGCGACTTACGAGTTTTAGGTCGTAGTTTTGATCCCAGTCAGACCTTTTACTTTGTGTAACTTATTTCACCACTTTTCACCATTCTGCTCTCAAAATGGTGACAGAAAACATCGTGAGGAAATCGGCATGTCCTAGACCCAAATACTCGAAGACATGTGACATCTACCAACCCGCACTGGGCCTTCGTGGTGGATAACGGCCCACTTCCTCTCACTGAGAGGAGGCCTGTGTCCCAGCAGTGGGAACATTATAGGCTGATTATGCAATTCAAATCACAACTGCCATTCTTAGATTGTTGTAAGAAATGGCTATAACACGGCAAATTGACGTAAGGTGTCAATTTGCTTAACAAATATTTTTTCTGACTGTGCATGCGCGAAACCATTAACCATTACTTATAAGATAAAATATTGTTTATAAAAATCACAAACTAGCGACAAACCATTGCCATGATATTAGGGTCAAGACCGTTTCTTACGGTATCTTAAATTTTCATGAAAAATACTTCCTTATAATAGCTACTTATATTATAAGTGTTAAGTGACGGATACCTATTTACATTTTGTTATTTCGGTGCTCATTAAGGCGCTGACAAGACCCAATTGACCAAAATAGGCTTCGCTTAAGAAAAAAAATTGCCAAATCTGTGTAGTTTGTGGTAGCGGAAAAAAATATATGTTAATTTTAAACATATTTCCCAGAACTTGGTTGTTACCAAAACACGTTTTGAAAACAAAATCTCGATACAAACTAACGTTAAACTAACCTCTTACTTTGAGTTCTAATCCAAAATATCTGTATCAAATATCAACATACGTTACGTATTTAATTAATAATAAGAACGTCTTATTTGAATGCAGAACTTGGTTGTTTTTTATTTTCGATTACTCAACTCAGTTTTGAGTAAATAGATAATTACTTCATATTTTGCAATAAATTACAAGCGTTGTGTCATCGCGCTTCTCTTTCTTTTCTATGGAATTTGACAGTGACCGCGGTTTAGGTGTTGTCAGCGTCTTAACATTGATCAAAGGCATTGACATAAAATAATGACATAACAACTACTCAAACTCAGTAACATACGACATAACTAGTAATTGTTCTCAACTGAAAATATTACTTAATCCATTGTTTGAAAAGGGCATCACCATCAAGATGACTTGTTTACTTACACTTGTTTGCTTATGGAATGAGCCGAAAACCTCATTCCAAGTCAAAATATTTATTTTCGGACTTAAGGTATACAGGGTCAGGAGCATTTACCTGCAAATGGTGAACTTACTAACAAGAAAAAGGCTTGTAGTTATTCAAGTTTGACATATAAAATTCGAAGGTTTATTCGTTTTTAATAACATTGAATATAACCTACAACATATTCGAGTAAAACGAATCGCTGTTTTATCTACGTCTTTTTCAAGCGTCTTTACAGTGTTGCTTTTCTAAACATTACATTTTCCTCAGGTTTGAAACCAGTGACGGTACCTCAAGGCAGGAGACCGGCGAGTACAAGAACGACACAGAACAGCAAGGTCTCGTCGTGAAAGGCAGCTACAAATACGTCGCTCCCGACGGCCAACACATCTCTGTCACCTACCTCGCTGACAAAAATGGCTACCAGCCCACTGAAGAAAAGGCTGATGACCAGGCGGCACCCGCTCGCAAAGAGGCACCCGCGCCTAAAGAGGCACCCGCGCCTAAAGAGGCACCCGCCCCCCAAGAGGCACCCGCCCCCGAAGCCTAAACTTAGCCCTGAAATACCCCCGATATAGTCTTACAGTTATTTTGCTAAAACCAAATATGTAAAGGATTTTACTAGTCCTTGTTATGTCTTAACACTGCCAAATAAAGCTGCTCCTGCCTGAAATAAAGGTTAAATACGAATTTTATTGTTATTTATCATCAGGTTTACCAATGCGTTCCCATGCCATTGTTGTTCATTCGACATTCTCATAAAGCCCCAGGTTGATTTCGGATCATAGCGCCTCTCTCTACCAGTGCTCTGCATTGTATTTACTGCTTGTCAACTTACCCTAATTTTATTTTCTTGCTAACTTCTTATACATGTTCATGCAAAGCTTCAAAACACTGTAAGACTGTTTTTTACTGGCTGGTATAATTAATTATTATTAAAATGTAGTTCTACTTTAGAAGTCAAATAGGGCAAAGCACAAAAAGAAGTTTCTAGTATTTCTATACTTTCAAATGATGTGATGATGATGTGTGATATCTGTGATCACTTAAAGAGTGAGCGAATCCTTGTAAGTCTCTATTGACTTCTTAAGGACCGTAAGGGCTTAGAATAGAATACTCTTTATTATGGACACCATAAGAATTACAGATATAAATGTAGAAATTTTACTTAGGGTGACACAATGGGCGGTCTTATCGCTAAAAGTCATCTTTTAAAGACTACAACCTTTGGATAGATTAGGGGAGAAAGGAAAGACAATACTGCAGGTAGTCTGTGGTGTACCATTTACATATATACAAGAAATACATACATACATATATAATATATTCAATAATAATCATTAAACTAGCGCTAAGAACCAAAACAGGTGCAAAGAACGAAAAAAAATTAAAAATATGTTTAAGAAGAAACATAGTACTTTTTTTACCATAATTTAAAAAATGGACAGAGATTGAGCACGCCTTATTGATACGGGCAGGGCATTCCACAACCGTACTGCTTGAACCATAACCGATTTCTCATAGAAACTGGTGGAATGCATCGGCATCTCTAGTCTCAAGTTTAGTCTTAGTTAGTTTAATTTTAGTTTTAATAGAATAGAATAGGTGAGTTATTATGATAAAGTATTCATTTTCTGAACTAACATCTTCACAGTACCTACTGTTTCCTGTGAAAAGTAAATTACAATCAATAAAAGTGTTAACTAACTCATTCGTCGAGATTAATAAATAAAAGACAAAAAAGAAAGTTTATTTGTCACAGAAACACGTGCATACAAAAAGATCTAGAGTAGGTAAACAGAAAAATAAAACAAAATGGATACATACGAGTATAATCACAAAACACAAATAGTCGTAATAATTTTATATTGCCGTTTTTATAATATTTATTTGCCCCTACATCTACAATACCATAAATAAAAAACTTAACATATACCCGATGACAAAAAAATCTTGCAAAACTACAGTAAGTGAGTACCTACAGAAACTCACATATGAGGAGACGGAAAAATTGCTTGAGATACCTAGCTAAAAATAAATTAAAAGACAATAGTTGAATTATTAAAATTAAACTTAGTAACCTATCACTAAAATAACAAAAGGTCATGCTCCGCAATCTTACACACCCTCTTACACTCATTCACGCACACCTCCATCACAGACAAAGAGAGGACTGCATACACACCTACTTAAATATTATAGTTTAAATATTCTTAACTTAAATTTAAATTTCTAATTTTTATTTTTATATTTCTAATTAGGATACGTACATTCATACATGTGATCATTGCACGGACATAATTATGATAATTAATTTGTAACTCAGGGGGATCGGCGTTGAGGGCTGAAATACAGGCTATGCCTAGTTCGGCCCCAAATGCTAATACTTTTGTGTACTATAAGTTTAGATTAAGCACTCTACTTGATAACTAATGTACATTTTTACGTGAATAAACATTATTATTATTATTATTAATTAATACATACCTACGTCCTACATGTCAATCGGCTTTTGGTTAAAAACATCAATGTGGTATGTTGTCATCTATACGAAACCTTGTCCGAAGAAAACCATCATTATGTCGTCTCTGAAATGAGAAAATGTCATATAACTAAGACTAACTGACTTGACTAAGTCGGTAATGTTGACACCTTCAAAAATAATATAAATCATAAATTTAGGTTCATCCGTCTTAGATCAGAATATCAGTTTTGAGTTGTTCGTAATAATCATCTTTATATATTTTGCAGGAACTAAATATTTTAAGTTATAAATTCATACTCTCAAGTTCTTTGTTAAATTAATAACCAAGAATCATCTGTATCAAACAGTTTGGTATAACCTACCACTCTATTACGTTTTTGTTTCTGAAATATATATTACCATCCACTTCTACGAAACGAAATACTGCTTTTGTACCAGAGGTCACTGTTTTTAACCCTGAAATAAAAACATGACAGTGTTATTCATAAAATGTGAGAAAAAAATTGATGGCACCAAACTATTAATTGAGTCTTTAGTCTAGTTTAGATCTGACCTAATCAGATCAACTTTTAATTGTTCAGAATCAGGCACAAAATACATTACGGAATAATTTCTTAATTAAAATATATTCTAGCATATTGTTAAATTAATCAAGACACAAAGTAAAAGAAGAGCACTTACATGGTATATGTCACCATGAAAACTGATTGGAACATTTCAAAAACTCTTAAAAATACACTCGTGAGAGCTTACATCCTCAAGTTAAGTGCCTGCTAAAATATTGTCGGCACGAACTTACTAAGTGAAACTTCACGACATAAAAAGTGGCGAATATGATTCAAGGCACACTTGATGAATTTAGGGAAGTTATTTTAGACAATCGAAAATTTTGTACAGTTTCCATTTGACACACTTTTAATTCCCTATTCATCATCATTCCCTTGCCCTTGTCCCAATTTATTTGGGGTTGGTTTCTCTCTCTCTCTCTCTCTCTCTCTCTGTGTCTCTCTATTATGACAGTATAATAGAGATACAACTATGCAAATTCACGGAGCGCCCAATTAAAAATACATAATCTTAAATTGCTTTCCCAATTTTCTTTACGTGTTCTACGGCAATATAAAAATATAGTCAATTAGATTTTTCGCCTGAAATACTGGTAAATATACTTCCACTATATGAGTAGGCGTTTCTAATTTTCCAGGCTCTATTTCTATTCTGGGTAGCCAGCAGACGCCAGCAACGCTTCACTTATTAGCTTAACTTATTACTTAGTTATATATTATAGTAAATATGTATGTATGTATGTATGTGTATTATAAGTTTATAACCTATTTATGTACTTGTGTACCTATTTTATTTATAATTCATCGTGATATTTTTTTTTCTCATTGTTCCTCTCAAACAGACCACCTGCCATCTCTTCACCACCTTTGGGGGACTAGTACAGAATGCCTAAGGCATTAAGTCCGCTTTTGTACCTTTTATGAGTGCAAAAAGTTTAAATAAATAAACTTATTCCTTACATTTAAAGTTTGTCGGTTATTTAAGTCTTAAAATGGTTCCACGGTCAAAAATGGTTCCAAATCACGAGCAGACTACTATAGCACCCACTCTATAATTAATAAATTAGAAGGGATGAATTTAAACAAAACAATAATGAACGATTGCTTCGAACGTAATTTCAGTGTTCTCGTTTTCGGCATTCTTTAACAAAACAATATTGCTCATAATGACTAGACTACTAAATGACTACTAAATAATTCGTTACGTATATTGGGTAAGTTCTAAATATAATAAAAGTAACTGTGCCAACTAGGGTCAAAAGTGGTTGACGCGTGCACTGTTTTATGTTAGTAAGGAAATTTGGCTAAATGGTTCACCTAGATTTTTCCAGTACCCATTTAACCATATTATAATCATCATCCATTGCCCGACTTCACCCACTGCTGGGCATAGGCTTCTCTTTGCTTGTGCCAGTCCTCACGCTCCTGTGCCTGCCTCATCCAGGTATTACCCCAATAGCAAAAATGTCGTCTACCCATCTCGCCGCCGGACGATTCTACACTTCTATTTCCAGTCTTTCGACGCCACTCGGTACTAGTATTACTCCACCTGTCATCACTCCCCCTAGCTAGGTGTCCTGCCCAACTCCATAACTATGTAGATGCGATTAAATACAACATTTTAAAAACTGCTGTCTTCTACATCCTGAACTTAGATCACAGGGTCTTGCTGCTGTCATAGATATGTTCATCAATATTATTTTTATAAATTATTTTTTTATAGATATGTTTTTTTTTCATCTGGGGCGGATGTAATGGCTTCTCATACTCTCCGAAGTACGAAGAAGTCTTCATGTGCGAAGAATCGTCACCCACTTACGAAATAAACTTCAAGGAAATAAATAAATGCAATGGTTTAAGTAACGAGATATAAAAATATATTCTAAGTATAAAACAGTACAAAAGTACAAATATTTATAAATTACTGTTGAGCGGGGAGGACTCGGATAGTGGGTTTGTAGCCTTTGTCGTCAGCGGTGAAGGTAACCTGGTACTCTTCACCGTCAGGGGTGAGGTATGAGTAAGAGCCCTTGATGGCAATGCCTTGCTTGTCTCCTACGGTGATGAGGCTGCCTTCTTCCTGACGGGATACCCCATCGCTTGTCTTGAAGCTGGAAGGAGAAAAATGTGTAAGTTAACTTGTTTGATGACATGTGGACAGAATATAGAACGCTGTTATCTTTCTGAAAGTTTTTTCTTAGGAATTAATAAATCACTCTAAAGCAAATAAAAGAGATATTTTTTTAACCGACCGACCGATGAAAAGTTCAGGAGATAAATCTAGCATTCGATGAGTATTTATTTTTGTTAAATGTTCTGATGACGTGTTTGTTTTGACAGCATTTAAAAGTCAATTTCTAACTTATTTTTTTTTCATCCTTGAATTTTTGTTTCATTAACTAATACTTATTTTATCCGTTTTCCAAATACTCATACGTACTTAAAATTATATCCATCAGGATTAACTACGTTCCTTTCTGTTAGGATTTCAGCAACTGGTTTGTCTTCAGCGGTCACTACTGCGGTGAACAGTGCGAGCACGAACAATTTCTGAAACGTGACAACATACTACAATATTATTTTGTTTATGTATGTGCTATGACGTAATAAAGTTATGAAGTCTATACGTCTTGCTCTTTTCTAATATTTAATTATTTATATTTTATTTCAACATTACAGACATTACTGAGAATACATTTTCTCTGAAAAGAAATCTGTTCTTCCAACTTCATTTGCATGAAAAATATGTTGTAAAGTCGAATTATTATTAATTTAATGGAGTAATCCGACATGTGCTAGCTGTCACGTTGTGTGATAAAATGGTAATATTTATTGTAATGGTGATCGTTTAGTTAAATCGATTTATATAAGTGTAAAATAAATATATAATAATAAGTGTTACATTAAATATTACCATTTTATTACACAAAGTAACAGCTAGCACATGTCAGATCACTTCAGTGAATTAATAATTCAACTTTGGTGGTAGGAGTGCACTGATTCGCAAAATTTTTATGCGTTGTGGGACTTGCCTTTGTATATAAGTTCCCTTTGTAACATGTTATATTTATGTGTACAATAAACAATAAGAATAATGCCAACACTTATCAGCTAGACAGGTGGTAATCAAAAGGTACCTTGCTAACAGGAAGATGCTGCTTCCCATTCTTTTGTAATCCATATTTGTACTCCCATAAGGAAATTGTTACTCATTCTTTGACGGGAATCACAGGTTAAACGGCAAAGAGTTTTGTAGACAAAATGATCAATTTATGATTTTATTTAGATTCTAACTTACCAGAGCAATCATGGTGGTGGTTGAAGTGATGATATCCAAATAGGCCGAACACGTAAATGTAAATGATATAAAAACTAGTAAAAATCTCTTTAAATACATTGTCTGCCTGTGAAGTTACATCAATTGTAGAAGTGCAGTAACTGAGGTGATAACACGAATCAGGTTATGAAATGTGGCAAACTCACAAATTGACACACAGTCAACTGGGCAACTGTTTGTCTTCACAATAAATATTCATTAACTACTGTGTGTTGAACAAGTCATAAATGTTTCGAATTTTTCATTTATTTTTGTTCAAGTTTTTAAGGGAATGATGATTATTTCTGGCTTATAATTATGTTGGTTAATTAATAGATATTCCTAGTAACCTGTACTCGTTTTTTTGCTACTTCTTCTTCATTTATCTGTACTTTACTGAAACAACACTGAAACAGCACTCAACATATATACATATACACACATATATCTAAGTATTTTTACAATAGCATGCTGGGACTTGTTGAACATCCCATACTTATTAACTGACCGTTAGTAGCTAGGTTTTAAAGGCTTTCACATGACCACGAGGATAAAATTGCATCGATTTTATTTTAGTAAAATTAACTGCTCATGTGACGATCGCAATCCGTTTTCACTCGAAGGCAAGTCCTGCTTAGTCTTTTTTTTTTTTTTTTGAGGGTGGGAAATCATCAAATAACTTCTCCCGCTCTGGGCGGAGCGGGAGGGTGTGTCAGACTCTTACTGACTAAAACCCACCCGTATTCCTTCCTGTTGCCTGTGTTGCGGGGGCCTCGGTGACCCATAAGTACCTTCCCGCGACCCCGGCAGGCATCGGCCCTAGTGGACCCCTACTATATTATGTGCTGACGACATCTCTTTGAGGCGCGCGTGGAATACAACGCGCCGTCGACCCGGACCTGGTCCTTACCGGACGGTGAGCTACCCATTGCTCACCGTCCGCAAGCCCGCGCCTACGGTGGCCGGAAATCCGCCCGGGATTCCCGACGCCCTGGGCGTCTCCTGCGGCGGCTAGGGGCGAGAGGGCGCGAAACTTGCCTTTCCCTCAACCGTCCCGCCTCCTCCTTAGCGAGCATTACTGCTTCGCAGAAGGAGGTGACGGCTGCCCATGCCCTCTCGCTCCGTACCATGGCCTGAACCAGGGCCGGACGCGAGAAGTCTCTGCCGCCGATCGCCTCCACGAGGACACGGCGGTGCTCTGCCCAAGCCGGACAAACCTCCACCGTATGCTCCACCGTGTCCTCCGGGCGATCCACACAGTGGTGACACCCGGACGTTTCCTCCCGCCTTATCCGACACAGGAACCTCCCGAAGCTGCCGTGTCCGGTGAGGACCTGCGTCAGGCGGAAGGTGAGGACGCCGTGGCGCCTCTCCAGCCACTCCTGAAAGAGGGGACTTATCGCCGCAATCGTGGCGTGCCCAGCACTGGGTTGCGACAACCGTACTTTCCATGACGCCATGAGATCCCGCCGGAGCTCCGTCCGCTGTGCCGCGATTTCTCGCGGCAGCGGACTAACGCCCCGGCGTTTCGCCTCCTCGCGCCGCTCCCATACGTGCGCGAGGACTTTTGCCTTCAGATCCCATGGCGGCAATCCGGCAAGGAGGCTCGCTGCCTCACAGGAGACCGTGCGGTATCCCCGGACCATCCGGATGGCCATGACCCTTTGGGCCGCGCTCAACCGTCGGGCTGGCCGCAGCGCCAGAGAGCGCGCCCATACAGGAGCCCCGTAGAGGGCCATGGACCGCACGACCCCCGCGTAGAGCGTCCGGCAGGAGGCGTTTGGACCCCCTAGATTGGGCAGGAGCCGCTTCAATGCAGCGCCCGCCCGCTCCAGTTTGGGAGCCTAACGTCGGAAATGCTCCACGAAGTTCCACCGGCTGTCGAGGACGAGTCCCAGGTACTTCATCGTCGACTCGACGCCGATAGAAACCCTTTCTACCGTTATTTGGGACCCCACCGGTGGCGCGTTCCGAGGACCATGAAAACACATGGCCTCGGACTTGTGCAGGGCCACCTCGAGTCCCAATTGCCGGATCCTTTCAACGATTGTCGCAACCCCGCGTGCCGCTAATTCGGCCGCCGCCTGGTGCGATATCCCCTGCGCCAGGACCAACGTGTCGTCAGCGTAGCACACCACGCTGACGCCGCTAGGCAGGTCGGCGCGCAGCACCCAGTCGTATCCGATGTCCCACAGATGCAGCCCCAGGACCGATCCCTGTGGGACACCGCACGACATCTCTTGCCGGTTCCACACTCCCTGGTGACCGGGGTAGATGACGGCCCTGTCCGTCAAATAGGCCTCGACCACACGACAGAGGTAGGTCGGCATCCGGTGATACTGGAGTGCCTCCCTGATGCAACTCCAGGGCAGGGTATTGAAGGCATTGGCGATGTCTAGGGACACCGCCAAGACGACCCCACCCTAGGCAACAGCATTCCCCGTCGTCAGGGCTCGCACACGCATGATGGCGTCCACCGTAGAGCGCCCTCTGCGGAAACCAAACTGGCTCTCCGCCAAATCCGGCCCCACCCGCACCAGCTGGCCGACGAGGCGGTCTGCAATGACTCTTTCAAAGAGCTTGCCCATCTCGTCGAGCAGCACGATGGGCCGATAAGCGGACGGAGAGTCCGCAGGGCACCCTGCCTTCTTTATGAGGACCAGTTTTCCCGTCTTCCAGCGAAGCGGGAACTGGCCCCTCTCCATGCATGCGCTTAGGAGCCCCCTAAGTCGAGGCCCGAGAGCCTCCAAGGCCAGGACCCAGGCCTTCCCAGGTAAGCCGTCGGGTCCTGGGGTGGTATTTTTGGCATTAAGCCTGCGTACCGCCGCTCTCATTTCTACCTCGGTCACCTCCGGAGCATCGTCGTCGCCGTCGTCGTTGGCGGTGTGGTCCGCATCGGGCACCGCAGTAGGCGGAGCCATAGGCGGGGGGTGTGTTCCCCTCGGGAAGGGAACAGAGCGCTCACCACGTCCTCCACAAGCTGGGGCCGGAGACTCTGCGTCAGCGGGGGAGCCCATGGGCGGAGTTTTTCCCGCACCACTTTGTACGGGCGTCCCCACGGGTCCCTGTCCAGAGTCCCCAGCGACTCCTCGCGGGCGAACCCCCTGGCCCGCAGGATCTCCGCTTGGAGGGCGGTCTTCGCCGCTCTGTACCCCTCGTACAGCTCCGCCTGAATGGCTTCCGTATCCGGAGGTTTGATACGGAGCCTGCGGTGCCTGGTGTACCGGCGTCGCGCAGCCACGCACGCAGTCTGCAGAGCCGTCAGCTCCTGCGACCACCAGTACACCTGGCGCGAGGCACGTCCAGGCTGGACCCGGGGCATTGCCACGTCACATATGTCGGACATGGCCCCCGGAACCACTCCGCCTCGTCGTTGATGTCGGCAGGCCTGTCCGGTGGTGACACCCAGGCCTGCACGATCGAGGCTTCCAGGAGGAGCTCCCGGTCCAGCTGCTTCAGCGCCCACCGCGGACCACTCGGGGCCCGTCGGACCGGCGCGTCCGAGGTCTGGGCGGAGACATCGAACCGGATATACCGGTGATCGGAATAGGTCTCCACCCCCTTCATGACACGCCAGTCAACTACACGCGGCGACAGAGCGGGGCTGGCGAACGAGATGTCCACCACTGATTCACCCCGCATCCGCACACACGTGGGGACAGAACCCCGGTTTAGGACGGCCAGGCCTGTCTCCAGAGCCCAGTCCTCCACCATCCTGCCCCGTGTGTCCGTTAACCGGGAACCCCAAGCCAAATTCTTGGCGTTGAAGTCCCCGAGGACGAACACGGGGAGGGAACCAAACCCGACGACGACGTCTCTCAACTCCGCAAGGGAGTTGTGGAACTCGGCAAGCGTTCGGTTCGGAGAGAGGTAGACCCCTACCACGACAATCTCCCCGAACCGTGCTGCTACGCAGCCCCGTCCTCTCTTGACGGCCTCGAGGGACGGGGTAAAGTCCTGCTTAGTCTTGAAGTTGATGTTGTATCAGTTTGCAAATGTGCAATTCATCATCATCACAACCATCATTTCAGCCGAAAGTCGTCCACTGCTGGACATATGCCTCCCCAAAAACGTGCAATTCCTCTTTAATAATTATGTTTCGTTTAAAAAATAATTAAACAAAATCTACACTTTTATACATAAAATTTTAATTTAAAGGAAAAATATAGGTACAGACTTACCTATTACGTATTTAATTATTAATTTATAGCTTATATAATTTCAAGTTAACCTTAAATATTAAATCTAACACAGTTATTGGTATAGTGGGCGAATTTATTATTTTACAGTTTTTTATTTGTAATAAGTAGTAGAAATTCTTGAATTTGATCTACATTTATTGAGTAAAATTGTAATAACAATTGAGATAATTTCCGTTAATGTAATTAGGTAAATAAACCATTCTAGTCAATAAATAACATTATTTGTCCAGTCTTTTGTTATCGAAATATATTCGAGCTAATACTTAAAGATTGCATTCCATAGCCGGCGATGTATTACGATAATTTCTTGATGATTGTTCTGTAGCCTCTCTTGCCGGCCTTGTACGTCATTTGGTAGAGGTGTCCCTTGGCGTCGTACCAGCGAACTGCGCCGGCGACGTCGAGGGCTGCGTCTTTGGTGCCAGGGTTCAGGATTGCACCCTCTTCAGTGCGAGACGAACCATCACTGCCGTCGTAACTGAAAGTAAAGAAATATTTTCTTATAAAAAGTTTTTTTCATGAATTATTGTAACAACTTTTGAGTACCTACAAGAGAGTCAAGCAAACCGTTTCAGTGGTATTACTAGATACACGTAAACTAACAGGCGTTGCGGCTTCGTCGTTAGACATATCGGAGGGCCTATTCAAATTTGGTGTCCGTTAACAATTCATAATTCTTCTATATGACTTTTTGAAAGCCTATTAATATGAAAAAACGGCCAAGTGCGTGTTGAACCACTCACAATGAAGGGTTCCGTAGTTGAGAATCCCATGTTTTTCAACTACAATGTTAAGTTTGTTTTTGAGATAAATCCATCAACTTGGGATGAATTTATCACAGACAAACTTAAAGTTGTAGATGAAAAACATATTTTCCCATCACTCGTTAACTTGTAAAGTCTACTTAGCTGTGATAGTTTTCCTTTTAATTTCATTATATATACTACTGCCATGAATAAAAATGGACATATATTGACCTTATTGGTGAAGTTCTTCAGAAAGGTCAGGTGCGTAGGAACTTGCAACCGCTGTGCGTGTATGACCATATGTATGAACGAAAACGAAGAAACAGGAGTATGTCAAGATCGTAGCAGGTGGCCATCTGTAGTTTCTGCCTACCCCCATGGGAAGAAGGCGCAAGTGTAGTATGTGTTGTGTACGTATGATGTAGGCCATACTAGTTTACAAACTCGGGCATTTGGAAGCAAAACTATTTTTATTGAAGGAGAGCCATTGTCCTAAAATAATATGAGGATTAGTCTGCATAATCCGGCCCCTTTTCACCTCTTCTTCTTTGTAAAAGGGGTCAGGTAATGCAGAGCACTGACCGTACATCGGGTGGGACACGAAACCTGGTTACAATCGCAACGAAAGGATTTCACCAATAAGATCAGTGTATGTTAGGTATGTAGGTAGGTATGTCGCAGCCACGGACTTCTCTCAGCGTTGTCCCTTTATACTAACATAGGATCGTAGCGCGTGGCAATTTGAAGATTTTGCCTACACACTTGAGAAGAAGGTGCAGCTTTGGGAATATAGGTCTGTATGTAAGTCATTATAGGTATTTTTCATTTTCTTTTAGTTTTAATACGTAACTGGTATGCAGACAATGGTGCCAATTCTCTTGTCCCAAAATCTCTAAACTAGACTAAAAATCACTTTATTCCTATCAAACGACGTTTCCCTCTCTTAAATTGACTAAAGTGACACAACTCAACTATAGTGTGACAGCACTAATGTCATTTAGTTAGTGAAAATGGCATTTTTTCTATTCTAAATTTGATGGTGTTCACCAAAAATTTTGGTTGTTAAACTAAATCAGACTTTAATCGCGAATAAAAAGGTGTGGAATAAAATTTTTTGTCGCAAACTAAAATTTTCATAGCAAATTTCTCTTCTAGGTCTTGAAATTTTGGATGCTTGTGAGTTTGGAAAATTTCCAATCATTATGGAAGCAGTGATTGCAGCTGATGTTGATTCGGCAGAAAGTTAAATAATAAAATTATTGATATCAGAATACAATACAAAACTCATTCGTGAAAACATAATATTGGGATTTTTGTACTGAACATCTAATGTACTGCATTTATGATTTGGAAAAGAAGTGGATAAATCCATTTTCAGGTTCTGTGAAATAAGAAATAACTATTTTTTAGAAACTATCAAGAAAGAGTTCAGTTGGAAACATTGCGAAACCGTTCCAACCCATTTCAAATGGCAGAAAAAAATAAATATATATTTGTCTCCGTAGATCCGGTGTTTGCTGAAGACCGACATAACAAACAGATATATTCAAGATGTTCTTGATAGAGCTTTCCTACGGCGACGAGAATATCGGAGATTTTCAACTTACTGAACGAAAAGTCGGTTTTTCTGGAGATCACATTTTTATTAGTAAAGTAGCTTTATTACGCTGAAATAAATAGAAAGATAATCCCAACCACCAAATCAATTTAAACGCTGTAGATTGTCGATTTTAATAAAATTAAAGGATTTTCCTTATTGAAAACCGTAAAAAATAAAACCGAAGTTCTAAATCGTTTTCGGTGTACAACCAACCAAGGATCACATTGGTCACAGATAATAAAAACAAATACAGGTTATTGCATCTTAATGTATTAAAATAGAAACAACAATATAGTTTTACGCCGTCATTATTTCATTTAAATAAATTATTGATAAACAATAAAAGATTATGTGATTTTACTCAGGTTTATCTTGCACTTTTTTTATTTGAATTTCCAACAAATCTTGGTCTTTTGTCTATTCAACTGAGCGATTTTCAAAATCAATTTTAGTTGTGTCAAAATTGTTTTTAAGTTTAGATAATCTTGTTTGCAGAATAGCTTTTAAGATTCACTTACCCAAGAATAAGAAATTTTAGTGATAGTTTAGTTTAGTACGGTGTACAAGAGAATCGGCACCATTGATAAACATTCATTCAATTTACACCTACAATATTTATCTAAGATCCATATTGTATTTCACCAATTTTCATTCTGATTAAACATTTATTATTATTTAAGTGTTTATATTACTCGGGACCAAAGGTCTCAAGACTTTGAAAAGCGTACGACGGGCCGTAGACAACTTATTATTAGGTACTTTAATCGAAAATCCAATCCTAACATTCAATTTATTATAGAACATCCTTAAAGAGCGGTAGACAGATACCCACGCACACCAAAGTATTTTCTACTTTATGAAGAAAACTAGTTTATCCCATAAACACATACCAGCAATGAACGACCTTGACTTTTAGGTGCCACGTGATGTCCTTTTATAGAATTTTAATGGGCTTTGAATTAAATAAGGTTGAACTAACTTTAAGCTCCTAGACTGCTAAGAAATCCTACGCAATATTTTTTTTACAAACAATTTTTTACTTAATTTAAATATTTTAAACACTCAAAAAAGTAAATACCTAATGTTATGTGAAGGAGATTGTAGAAAAAGTTTGTGAATCATTATTTATTTTTAAGGTATGTCTACTTATACGATGTTTAAACACCAATGTCACCGCCCCTAAATGCTCTCTGTTTTGACTCAGTCTACTAAGAAAAATTATATATAAGCGCAGTTGAGGTAAGCAGATTGATTAAGCCAAAAAAATCCTGACCTGACTTTAACATTGACCTTCCATTTGAAATCTTTTACTTCAGTAAATACCTAGATAGGACAAAGCTATGCGTATCATTGGCATTGCAGGCAATCTAAACACTACATGGCTATTAGTTAAAACATAAGCAAAGATTAGTCACACAAAATTCAGAGTGGCAAAAAACATAAGTACGATATGCGAAATAAGATATTTATTTATTGGAGAGTTCAAACGACAAATATTTGGAATTTTATGAGAATGATGTGTTTGCTCAATTTATATAGTAGGTAAGTATCAATAGGATACACTTATTTGAAATATCCACGTAATTCGCACACACCATTATAGGCAAAGTTCACTAAACCATCAATTTAGCACGAGATTCCGAGAAATGTCATGTAAACTTGTTAATCAATACTAATCATTGGATTTTTAGGTATTCCTAATAATATTCAGTTTAGGTATTTCGCAACTAAATATCTTACTTTAAAGTATCTTTATGTAAGTATATATGTACTCATTGCTCAAATTGTAAGCAATACTTTCTTTCACAACCAGAACCTGACATGGACTAAAAGTTCCCAGCATTTACCGGATTGCATAAAGTTGTCTGCACGAAAAAACAAAAACGAGTCATCCCGAATTAAAAAGAAAAAGTTTGCAACCGTATTGAGATGTAAGTGAAATTCGACCTCAATGATGCTTTCGGAATAATACAGTTCCTTATAAAATTAAAGTAGGTACTGTACGTATATAATTGAGGGCTTGTACTCATTCCAGTAACGGAACTGTAACTGGATGTACCTAAGGGTATTCGTACCGCTTTCGGCCGTTCAACTTAAAGGAGCCGTACAAGAAATGTTTTTGTATTCCTCACGACAATGTTACATGTTACCATTCAACTTTTTTTATAACGTTAAAGTGACATGCATGACGTTGAATGTTTTTAGGATAATGAGATTATAAATGGATCAGAGATCCGGGTTCGATATGAACACTGATCGTTTGACAGTACAAACAAGAGATTTGTGCAGTTAGATTTAAATAAGAAATCTTTCGGAAGTTTTGTGTTTATTTTTCATCTTTTTAGTCTAGAGAAATTGATTTCGGTAAACTATTATCTTTGCTGAAGATAGTGATTAGTTTTTCTTTTATTTACGGACATCGAAGGACTTGTTTTGATCCAGTCAATTTATGTGGAGAGGCATAGAAAAGATTCTACAAAAAAAAAAAACCGAACAAGTGCGTGTCGGATCACACAAAAGAAAGGTTTCCGTGGTTGTGATGAATTTATCCCAAGAACAAACTTAACATTGCAGTTGAAAAACATGTTCTCCCTTACGTTTCCAACTGCAAATGTAAGTTGGTCGACTATTACTCGTTAACTTCTAAAGTCTACTTGGCTGTAATAGTGTTCCTTTTAACTTCGTTATGTACACTACCTGCTACTGTGAATTTTTTCACATATCCAAAAACAACTATTTAGCTGGCAAGGGGGGGGGGGGGGGAGGACGGGCTTGCGGACGGTGAGCAATGGGTAGCTCACCGTCCGGTAAGGACCAGGCCCGGGTCGACGGCGCGTCGTATTCCACGCGCGCCTCAAAGAGATGTCGTCAGCACAAAGTAGGGGTCCACTAGGGCCGATGCCTGCCGGGGTCGCGGGAAGGTACTTATGGGTCACCGAGGCCCCCGCAACACAGGCAACAGGAAGGAATACGGGTGGGTTTTAGTCAGTAAGAGTCTGACACACCCTCCCGCTCCGCCCAGAGCGGGAGAAGTTATTTGATGATTTCCCACCCTCAAAAAAAAAAAGGGGGGGTGGGGATCATGACTAAGAAAAATGAATACTTTAAAGCTTAATATTACGCAAATGGATCTCTGAATTGAAAAATGGTAGTGCCAGTACCGCAATATTTTTGGACGGCCTATTGAACGATATCCTACACAATGCGATAGACGAGAAAAAAATATATCATCCCCACTTTACGCGCAAGGGAACCCCCAAATATTTTTTTCAAGGTTTAGTTTTACCACTTTGTCGGCGTGATTAATATGTATACGCATGCCAAATTACAGCTTTCTAGTACTAAGAGGCTTTGAGCTAAGTCGCGGACAGGCGGACATGGCGAAACTATAAGAGTCTCTTGTTGACTACGGACCCCTAAAAACGTTTTAGGTAACTTTTCTATTCAATGAATTTTTTATAAATGTATGTTTAGCAAAATTGTTTATTTAGTGTCCCTTGTATTCATAACAGGAAATAACTGTTAAATTATGTTTATTTATTGTAGGACTTTTATTGAAAGTGACAGTTTTGTGTAATAAATTGTTTTATCGAAGACATTTCAATAATTTGAGAATAATATTAACATTAAGAATAATCATTCTTAATGTTAATATTATACTCAAATTATTGTACGATACAATATTCAATACAATATTAAACAATATAAATACAATATTATACAATATTCACAATCAATCGATTGTGAATATTGTTATTTTGTTACATATTAGAAAAATTTAATGTAGGCCAAAGTGGTGGTTGTAGAATAACGTTTACTCGTAGAAAAGAACTTGGTGCCATCTCTACTATCTAATTTGGGTGTGAGTAGCGTTAAACTTCCTATATATCACGTTAAAGTAGCTTCACCTAAATAAGAGACCACGAAGAGGATTTTCTTCCTTCAATAACTTGCTGTAAAGTTATATTGGCATAATACATACATTTATCACTTGCAGTGGTAAAAACATTTGGTTACCTGTTACATAAAGTGCAACGCATATTGGGGCGGGCCGCGTCGCATTGCAAAAAATCCTCCACTTTCGTACATTTTGTATAAGCTATAACATACTACAGGCGGCAACGCACTTTTTGTATTGAAATGCGTTGCGCTGGAGCCCAGTGCGGCTGAAATGTGCACCAGCCTTAATACTTCTACGTAAGTACATCCGTGTTATTGCAATTATTTTATGATAAACATCTTGCATAGCGTCAGTGATGTTCTATGTGATGACATCACATTTTTCTTGTTAGCGGTATTCAATCTTTCGTAATGATTGTAGGTATAGATCTTTACCTTATATCAAAGATTAATATTAAATTTACCTATTGTGGTATAGTAATTTTATTCTAGGTGCATCGTCTTCACATATAATTATATAATTAATGTAACATACAAAATATTGTAAAACATTTTAAAAGGGTAACGGTGGAGTTTCTTGCCCATTCTTCCCAATACGAAACTGCCTTTTGGAAGGGGCGACTAGAATCAATACAATTTTTTTTGTAAATTTTGTCGTTCAAAACTGCCTTTTGTGTGTCTATTTGAAATAAGACATTTGACTTTGACTTTAATAAACGTTTACCTGAGTACCTATTCATACTTCACACAATTCATGATAGTGGGTAATTAGGTCAATGCAGTGGAAAACCAGTTACCGAGCACATTCTCAGACTACAAAGCACCCAGGGTGGGGTCGTCTTGGCGGTGTCTCTAGACATCGCCAATGCCTTCAATACCCTGCCCTGGAGTTGCATCAGGGAGGCACTCCGGTATCACCGGATGCCGACCTACCTCTGTCGTGTGGTCGAGGCCTATTTGACGGACAGGGCCGTCATCTACCCCGGTCACCAGGGAGTGTGGAACCGGCAAGAGATGTCGTGCGGTGTCCCACAGGGATCGGTCCTGGGGCCGCATCTGTGGGACATCGGATACGACTGGGTGCTGCGCGCCGACCTCCCTAGCGGCGTCAGCGTAGTGTGCTACGCTGACGACACGTTGGTCCTGGCGCAGGGGAGGTCGCACCAGGCGGCGGCCGAATTAGCGGCACGCGGGGTTGCGACAATCGTCGAAAGGATCCGGCAATTGGGACTCGAGGTGGCCCTGCACAAGTCCGAGGCCATGTGTTTTCATGGTCCTCGGAACGCGCCACCGTTGGGGTCCCAAATAACGGTAGGAGGGGTTTCTATCGGCGTCGAGTCGACGATGAAGTACCTGGGACTCGTCCTCGACAGCCGGTGGAACTTCGTGGAGCATTTCCGACGTTTGGCTCCCAAACTTGAGCGGGCGGGCGCCGCATTGAAGCGGCTCCTGCCCAATCTAGGGGGTCCAAACGCCTCCTGCCGGAGGCTCTACGCGGGGGTCGCGCGGTCCATGGCCCTCTACGGGGCTCCTGTATGGGCGCGCTCTCTGGCGCTGCGGCCAGCCCGCCGGTTGAGCGCGGCCCAAAGGGTCATGGCCATCCGGATGGTCCGAGGATACCGCACGGTCTCCTGTGAGGCAGCGAGCCTCCTTGCCGGATTGCCGCCATGGGATCTGGAGGCAAAAGTCCTCGCGCACGTATGGGAGTGGCGCGAGGAGGCGAAACGCCGGGGCGTAAGTCCGTTGCCGCGAGAAATCGCGGCTCAGCGGACGGAGCTCCGGCGGGATCTCATGGCGTCATGGAAAGTACGGTTGTCGCAACCCAGTGCTGGGCACGCCACGATTTCGGCGATAAGTCCCCTCTTTGAGGAGTGGCTGGAGAGGCGCCACGGCGTCCTCACCTTCCGCCTGACGCAGGTCCTCACCGGACACGGCAGCTTCGGGAGGTTCCTGTGTCGGATAAGGCGGGAGGAAACGTCCGGGTGTCACCACTGTGTGGATCGCCCGGAGGACACGGTGGAGCATACGGTGGAGGTCTGCCCGGCTTGGGCAGAGCACCGCCGTGTCCTCGTGGAGGCGATCGGCGGCAGAGACCTCTCGCGTCCGGCCCTGGTTCAGGCCATGGTACGGAGCGAGAGAGCATGGGCAGCCGTCACCTCCTTCTGCGAAGCAGTAATGCTCGCTAAGGAGGAGGCGGGACGGTTGAGGGAAAGGCAAGTTTCGCGCCCTCTCGCCCCTAGCCGCCGCAGGAGACGCCCAGGGCGTCGGGAATCCCGGGCGGATTTCCGGCCACCGTAGGCGCGGGCTTGCGGTCGGTGAGCAATGGGTAGCTCACCGTCCGGTAAGGACCAGGCCCGGGTCGACGGCGCGTCGTATTCCACGCGCGCCTCAAAGAGATGTCATCAGCACAAAGTAGGGGTCCACTAGGGCCGATGCCTGCTGGGGTCGCGGGAAGGTACTTATGGGTCACCGAGGCCCCCGCAACACAGGCAACAGGAAGGAATACGGGTGGGTTTTAGTCAGTAAGAGTCTGACACACCCTCCCGCTCCGCCCAGAGCGGGAGAAGTTATTTGATGATTTCCCACCCTCAAAAAAAAAAAAAAAAAAGACTACAAAGCAGCAACTGAAAGATTTCCTTTTTCATTGAAAATACACGTAGAACGTAGGTATTTTTAATAGAAAAGTTTTAGTTGGTGGAACGTTTTAAATGCATGTGGATAATGGAATGTGAATATGCAGCACGTGAAGTTACTCCACAGGTTCCTAGTATTAAGTGGATTATACATATGCGTTATATCTGAGTTTCAAAGGATGTGAGCGTGCTGGGTCACGCACCAGTAATATTTAGGCGACGCCGTTAAAACTTTCAGTTAAAGTAAAATGAACAAACCTTCAAGCTTGTTCTTTACTGTATTTTTCATAACGAAGTGACAAACAATGAAAAATCGATGATTTTCATTAACTGAAATGTCAGTTAATGAAGTAACGTAATGACGTTAAAGTCAAATTCAAATCATTTATTTCACTTAAGCACATATAAGGCACTTTTGAATGTTGACATTCAATTTACAAAAAAATTTAATTGATTCTAAAGTCGAATTATTCATTTACAGAGTAATCTGACTTTCTAGCTGTCAGTTTGTGTAATAAAATAGAGATATTTATTGTAACGGTGATCGTTTAGTTTAATCGAATTAAAAAAAATATATAATAATAATAAATGTAAAATAAAAAGTTTAAAAGTCTAGAATACAATAAATATGACCATATTATTACACAAAGTGACAGCTAGCACATGTCAGATTACTCCTGTGAATTAATAATTCGACTTGACTCGCTCCTTCCAATT
Organism: Atethmia centrago; assembly: GCA_905333075.3. Lineage (NCBI taxonomy): Eukaryota > Metazoa > Arthropoda > Insecta > Lepidoptera > Noctuidae > Atethmia > Atethmia centrago. Next base: position 17,143,018 of record HG995374.1, on the reverse strand, counting down.
AATAATTCGACTTGACTCGCTTCTTCCAATTTATAATTCGACTTGACTCGCTCCTTCCAATTAATAATTCGAGTTGACTCGCTCCTACCAAAAGGTAGTAAAAAATAGCTTAAAGTTTAGTTTTCCAGAAACTCAAAAAGTAAACAGTTTACAAAGTTGACAAGTTACTTAGATTAGTTTGCTGCTTGTTTTTGTACATTTGATTTAATTTCCATTTTAAGGTACAACAAATCAGGATCCCAAATAAAAACCCCTCAGTATTTATACCAGGCTTTCGGTTGTGCATCGTGTTATAAAACAAATTAGCACTTATCAGACGATGTCGGCTATAATTAACTGCAAATATAATCCGATATCCGTATTGATGTACTAGGTGTTACCCGACAATGGAAACCGATTCTGCCTAGGTTCAAACAATTTGCCGCTATCCTTGTGGCAGAAAGCCAACAAACATCACGGAAGAGCGATTTAAAAATATTTGCTTTCCAAATAAACAGCGTGTTTGTACCTATAAGCAGGTACAGCACGTATTCGGATTATCAGGTTACACCTGCACACGTAAGGACAATATAAAGGTCAATTTACATAAACATGACATTCCATAGTGTTGGTCCGCAAATATTTACGTCGTCCGTCGAACTAGTGATGGTGATGGGTGAGTCAGACGTTTGCTTTCCTTTTCGTTTAGTATTCAAAATGTTTTTGTCATATTATTACTGTACTGGTAGGTAAGCATTATCCTCAATACTGTTTCGCTTTTGATAAAAGTGAAAGATTAATAGCGTTTCACAACGACGACGTTCGCGGGTTACACTCTATCGAGTTTGTTGTGGTTTTATCTAATGTTGTACACATATTTTTCCAATAACCTATGATAAAATGCATGAATGTATAATTTAGCATTATTGCCATCTGCAACAATCAAGTCGGTCAATTGGATAGCTGATAAAAAAATAAAGAAATATTACAATTTTATTTTGTGTGTCGAAAAAATGACATCATAATAAAGAGTGTACTGTGTAAGTCGGTAGATGATTGAAAACGGATTAGAGATTGGTCATAGAGTGGGAGGACACGTTCAACAAGATATAGAGATACGGCCATTATAATTACACATGTAGTCAAAACATTCGGACTGTTTTTTTGTTAGGTCGAAACTAAAGCTGAACCATAATGGTCGGGACGATAAAAGTAAGCGGTTGACACGGTTTCTGAGTAGGTTTATTGAGTGTAATTATTTTGACGACGATCAAAATACAGCTATTCTAATTGCTGGCAAAACATAGATCAAAATTTGAGTAACTTTCTAAGCAATCAATTTGCAAATGGGATGGATGCGAGAGTGTTGGTATCGAATAACACGATTAGAATACGGATAGATAGAATACTATAGTAGTTTTAACATTAGTACACAGTAGTAGTTGAGTATTCTATTGGCCCAATTAATGACATAATGTCTTTGTTTTTGCTCTCAGAGAATGAATGGACCAAGCTTATTAGTGTATTCATTTTCTAGTCAGGAGCCTTGTTGCATAAGAATTTCGTAATCGATTTGTAGTATCAACAAGATTAACAAAACGAAGTTGTCGTCTTTGTAATGTAATATGCTATTTCGTACATCCTTGGACACCGTATACAACTTGTAGCCTAGGTACCTATTGCATAAAGAAGGCTAGGCTTTACCTGAGGATTGACAAATTATGTATGTAAGTAGGTTCAGTGTATGCATATTTCTGGTTTATTTTCGTGATCTCTGCAACGTAATGAAAACTGAGATTCTGTTACTTAAATGGCTTAATTTTTTTTAATGTTTGAAATTAAAACTTCTTTAGGCACGTTTGGTACTTTTGAGATGGGGGAAAAGCATCCATCACCTCTTGTAGCAGTATTATTTAAATATTACTTCAGCGTGAGAAAGAGATGGGGCTATACGTCCTGTACAGCTCCATCACTTTCCCACTGTGAAGTAATATTATAATAATACTGCTATAAGAGGTGATGGTTGGCCCCTGAACTCGCGTAACCGTCACGCTCAGATACATAGATATATACAAGTGTTTACAAATTTGTGAAGCTAAGAAGTTTTCACTTCTGACGTGTAGTCCTACAACTGACAGTTTTTTTTTATCAGGACGAGCTAAGTATCAAAATAGTAGCTCTATTTTGATACTTAGCTCGCTTAAAATCAATGTTTATAAATTTGAAGAAAATCGTCATCTTCATGTCATGACTTTTCGTTAGCAATATCTTCGCCAATCAATGTTTTACTTCAATAAGATGTTATTATAAAACAATTAATTCCATGATCAAAAATCCCCAATAATATTATGTCTGTCACGATAACTGCCTTTAACGATTTTCTTTCATTAAATATTTTGAATTGCCGTTAGCAAATAATCTAATTTTATTTTAATCGGTATAAAATTCTTAATTTTATACCGATTAAAATAATCTAATAATTTGTTCACAACATTATTGGTTTAATTAAGCTGGAAAGGAAACTAAAGTTATTTTACACTACGTTGCTAAAAACAATATTTTCCTAAAAATAAAGACTTATTTCGTAGTTTGATTGAAATATGAGGCAGGCTATATTTTTGATCGATCGTTGAAGGTTCTTATTACATCTAAATCGTATTCATGTAACGGAGTCATTGACCTCAATGACTTTGACATTTTCTTTCAGAAGACATTGATAGAGATCGGAACATTTCAATGTGTCATACATTGATTGTTGCTAATCTTTTTAATATACATATATGCAAATATAACCCTGTAAACATTTATCATAAAAATATTTTCTAAACATTCTTCAAAACGACTATTTATCAAAACTTTATGGCAAAATAAAATGTCATGTTCGGGTGAAAATATTGGGATCAGGACTAGTTTATAACAAAATAAATTAATCATAAACTTGCTACGTTTTCAATTTACTCGATAGGTTATTAATATAATAAATAAAAAGAATATTAATTACATAGTCGTTTAAATATTTTGCACAGATAATTACATATTATATTCGGCGCACCAATTTTGGTTCACTTTTAAAAATAATAACTTTGAATAGGTACCTAAGCAAATTAGTATTCAAAATACAGAAAAATAACACCCCATTAAACATGTAGTAGCAAAAATATCGGGTATCTATAAAAAGGTAAGATGTTACTAAAATAGAGAAAACAATATCTATTTATCGACTCGTATGCAGGTAAAATACCCATAGATAGGAACCTACTGCGAATAAATATTTCTATAACAGCCATCTGGAGCCATTGTGTGTATGCGTATTCCATTGACACAATGTTTCTTATTAGCGACACTATCGGAGATGCAGTTTTGGAAAAAAAAACACACCAACATCAGCGGGTTCGTTTTCTGACGAAAAAATTGCTTTTTCAAAAAATCTAATGATAATGGTATTTTTTTGTAACATAGGCAAACACAGAGTAAATTAACATTGCATAGTCTGCCGCAGATTACCAAATCAGCTTGTAGCAATTATTCCTCTTCTACACTTGTCGGTGCAACACTATTTACTGACAATGCAAAGAGCTGAAAATAACCTAAGGACATTAAAAAAGTAAGAAATACTTACTGGTATCTATAAGAGTTGGGAAGGTTGGCTGTGTCAAAGTCGTACTTAAGTATTTGAGCTCTTGGTTGGCTGTCAACCGCAGGACTCGCCCCAAGCAATTGCACCAGCAAAGCGGACACCAGACTCTGTAATGTTATCAAAAACATACATTTAATTGGCATAAATTAAAGAGTGTTTACTTAATTAACATTAACAGCTGTGTCACACGCCCTTGGAACAAGTTTTTCGGATTTTTGTGCGTCCTTCATTAGTTCAATGCTAACATCTTCGAGTCTCTGACCAGTAAAAGAAAGCTTTTACCATTTTTTTTTTTCAAGATTCCTTTCTTGGTACTGACATCACCTCGTTCAAATCGTTCGATGAAAATTGATGGCCTGTAATAAACTATTCCATATCTGGAACACTAGAAATTCGACCTTGATCTTAAATTGGCATATTTTAGAGTTCATCTTGATTTGTGTTTTTTGTTTGCATTCCAAAACGACTTTTCGCGCCGTTGCGCGTTGTTGTGTTATGTATCTAACCGCGAAAGTTTGTCATATACGTACTTGGATAACCTTCAATATAATAGCTTATAACTGACAATAAAATATAACATGAAGGTACCTTATGAAGTTATGACCTTTTTGGGATAAACAACACAAAATAGGTTTTTATGATTCTCATGGAAACGTTACTACGATGTTTAGATTGAAAACTATTTTAAGAATTTCGCAGATGATTCAATAAACAAAAAATAAACATCGCGCAGTAATTCAAACGTATTCGATTCATGGAATATTAATTTAAAGATAAAATTATAAATATAATGACTCTAATATATATTAAATTTCAACTATTAGATACACGCATTTTGTCTGGATAGACAAAATAAAATGCACTTTGTAAATCCACTTGTAAAATAGAACGTACATTTTAAGGGGAGATTTCGTCATAATGTTGTAGGCATAAACATAGAAGGCGTGGATAAAGCAAAGGTCAGAACCTAAACCTCTAACGACATTAGTTAAAACGACACATTCATGCACTATGGGCGCCGCGCTGGTAATTGCTACACACTTCTTCGTCAACATGCAATAACAGGCAAGTCGTCAGTTCAAACACTCAATTTATTGACACAATTTACCATGCAAATTTTGAAACTGTTCGGTCCTTATTCAGATGCACTTATATAAACACTTAACACGGGACGATAATTACCAGAATGAACAGCATCTTGTCGCGTTTCACAGATGACAAAAGAAGCAGGTGACTTCCTGGACAGGTTGTAGTCCGAATGTGCTAACGGTTTCGCAAGATCTCCTTATATATAAAGAGTGGCGGGTGTGTGCGCCTGCGCCGCATACAAGCGTGCGGCCCGCTCCGCCTGCGCTGAAACAGAGCCAACTCTAGCTGACCATTACACAGATCGACATGTGAATGGAGCGAGGATCCGCTCGGATGCTATGGTTACAGATCTCTGAACAATAAGGTAAAACCCGTACTAACAAAGAAACAATAGACTCTCAAATGGTTTTGCGAATTTAAAGTAAAGACTAGTCATTTAAAATAACGTCTGTTAATGTTTTAGTTACTGGAACAGCGATGATAAACAATAGGTTTCTCCATATGACTAATTTGTTACTTATTGCGACAAATGGTAGTCGAGTAAAGTTGAACAAGTACGCATGCAGCTTTGTGTACATGTGTGAGCACATAGGTAGCATATTTCTTGAGTGGTGGGGTAGTCAGTACCTCATAAAGTATAAATGCACTAGCTGCACCCCGCGGTTTCACCCGCATAAGTCTCGATCCGGTGGGAATATCGGGATAAAAATTATCGTATGCCCTAATTCAGGGGGCCAACCACCGCTTCTTATAGCAGTATTATTTGAATATTACATCAGTGTGAGAATGAGATGACGCTGTTCATGGGGTATAGCTCCATCTCTTTCCCACTGTGAAGCAATATTAAAATAATACTGCTAAAAGAGGCGGTGGTTGGCCCCCAGTCATGGTCTACCCATGAGTCAAATTTCATCCAAATCCGTTAAGCTGTTTTTGTGTGAAAGCGTAACAAACAAACAAACTCGCTTTTGCATTTATAATATTAGTTAGTATAGTTAGGATTAAGGCTCTTACAGACTGGGGCGATACCGCGGGTGCAACAGGCATATTCCTGCCTGTCGCGACCGTGACATCGCTCTAGTCTGCAACAGCCTTTAGTTAGCACACAACTATAGCTAAAACAGATTCTGAGTAAATGTCTCATAAGTGGCTCATCATCTAAAAAGGAACTTAAAACTAGCTGGCCAGGTAAATGTACATATAAGGACATATTGGGCATCTTACATTGTGGTTTGACCCTATATAAATTTATGCTTATTCACAAGCAGTAGACATACAGTATTGTACATATATTTAGGTAAACTTTGTAACTATAGAAACAGCTCAAAATCGTCATCGCGTAAATAGAGATGTTTCATTATAGTTACTTTAGTTATAACTTGAGGCACTAACTTTGTATGATCTAATGTTAATTCATTGACGACTTCTTAACTGGAATCGTAGTTTATGATTTTCCGGAAATGTTAGAATGAAAATATTAGACTAAAGTTTGTTTTTTAATCTTGGAGACTAAATTGACACATGCAAATGTCAAACTCCAAATTGAAAAACGAACAACAATAATTTGAAAATTTGTCAAATTAGTCTCTGGGATTAAAAAATTAACTATAGGTAATGAAAAATAATATGAAAGATAAGTTTTTTTTCGGTATGGAAAAAGAACAAATAGGAACATTCTTTCTTTTGCATTAAATGTTTGTGATCTGAGTAGCCGCTATTGATCGCAATGAGTTTTATTTTGACGGTTCACTTACGTTCATTACGTATGCGTATACTCGTATACACGTTGTTGAGCAGACGATTTTTTTAAACCTATGCAGCAATGGATTAGCAATATCTTTCATAACCACTCGATTTGTGATTCAAAGTATGTTACGCAATTAGGGTGCTGTGTATGCTACTGATGAAAATATCTAGGTACCTACTACGCTACGCCGCGACCGCTTTGATAACTGTGTCTCGTTGTACTCGAATTGGCGGTTTAAGGGTCGAGTAAATTCCACGCGCGCCTCAAAGAGATGTCGTCAGCACAAGTGTAGAAGTCCACTAGGGCCGATGCCTGCCGGGGTTGCGGGAAGGTACAAAAGGGTTACCGAGGCCTCTGGCAACACAGGAAACGGAAGGAATACGGGTGGGTTTTAGTCAGTAAGAGTCTGACACACCCTCCTGCTCCGCCCAGAGCGGGAGAACTTATTTGAAGATTTCCCACCCAAAAAAAAAAGGGTCGGGAAATCGCCGTTGACCTTGGCCATACAAATGCGTGTTCCGCTCACACCACGCCGCCATTCGGTTTCATACGGAATATTTATTTTTAGTAACAAAAATATGAATAGTAAAAAAAAAATCACAGATAGAACTATAGATAATAAAAAAGGCTGTTCATAAAAAAAAAAAACATGAAAATATCTTAAGTAGTTTGCAAGTAATATCGTTTTTTATGCTTAGGGTAGACATCATTTCCTGAATTTATTTCATAAAGTATTTTACTATAACATTAAATATTCACATATAGAATTGATGTGTATGCATTCTAGTTTAACATATTTATTTTTGCATAACTTAATTGCATTATTATTTGACATACAACAGATTTAAAAGTCACTAAAAACATATATCTGTGCCTTAACTAATAAACTGGTAGTTTCTGCAACCCTATACTCACTCCGAGATAAATAAAAAGATAAAATCAAACGTTATCAAATTCCATATAACTTGTGTAGAGATAACGTGGGCACTTAAAGTTACAGGCATTCATGTAACGGGAATAAATTTATACTTACAAAATAAATTTATTGGTACAGTATTTTATCTCCAATGTGTTCACGTCACCCCTATTTATTTACTGATGACGCATTTGTTGGCGTCAAGAGCAATAAGCAGGTGCTAACGTGCAGGTGAAATCGTTGATTTAAAGAAAATTGCTGTCTTGATTTGTCTTTCGTGTGCCATGCAATGCCATGCAAAGGTTGTTTGATAGAAGTGGTTATTAACAATAAAGGCTCGTGCAGACCAGCGCCCCAGTCTGCGCGAGACTTAAGACTGTTAACTTATTTAACTTTATTGTATCTGCGCTACTTTTTAGCCTTGTGGTGTACAAGAAAGCTAGTTTCTTTTATCCTTTAAAAAGGCAAACAAATGTAAGGTTTTTCTTAAATGAAATATTTGCAAATTGTGTGTGAATTAGGTATTGCTGATATAAATGATTCAGATCAACATCTTGATTACATACCAATTTCAAAATCTGTACATTATTTTAATATTTAGTGTATTTCCTAAGATATGGATCAAAAAGAAAGGTCGTGAGCATTAATTTTAAAATAGTTCAAGATTTAAATGTTACACTTCGCAATATTAAAAGAGTTTATTTCGAAATTATATGTTACTGTTGCCGACTATGCATAATTAATCAATAAGAAATTGCATAGCTACTAACGTACGAAATTAATATTCTAAACCTTTCTATACTTTGACCAGGACTAAATAAAATACTTTTTTTTACAGAGTGCTCACACGTGGGAAATTTTAATAGCCGATGCGATAAAAGTTTCACGCTACATAAATTTCTCGACGTGGAACCACGTAGAGAAATTTATGTGGCGCGAAACTTTGTGTCAGTGGAAACATTATAGGCTAATTATGCTTATGCTTACATAAGCATAATCAGCCTATAATGTACCCACTGCTGCGACACAGGCCTCCTCTCTGTGAGAGGGAGTGGGCTATAATCTACCACGAAGGGCGGTGGTATATGTCACATATCTTCGAATTTTTGGTTCTAGGACATATCTTCACGATATTTTCCTTCACCGTTTTGAGAGTAGTGGTGATGAAACTATTTACACAAAGTAAAGCACCTGGCTGGGTTCGAACCCACGACCTACAATTCGTAAGTCGGGGCCGTTACCACTGGGACACTAAGACTCCCTACTGGGCTATCACTTCTTCCTCCTCAACGTGAACATAACATAATACTAATTTAATTAAATCAATAGTCTTTTCACCAAACTTCACAATTATTAAGGCAATTAATCATCAATAGCAACTATTTAACAGATATTCAAAATAGAATGAAGAACGGGATACTGCTCTTGAGCTTTTAAACATAATGTTTCAAGTTTGATGGGAACTAATTAGTAGATGAATGTCTGATAAACAACAGAGTAATCAAGCTTGCATATCAGACACTACAAGCCATTGCAGATAATATAAACAAGTTGGGTTTTCTCATACAGTAGCGATGTGTCGGACCAAGATTAAAAATAACAAGAATACGTAATGCCTTGCGGTAGGTATGAGAATGAAAAATAAACTATAATCACGTTATTTTCAGTAACAGAGGTCCAGCAATACTATAGCGTCAATCTTATCAGAAATTGGGCTGATGAAATCAACAAAAACATGGGCAAAAACGGGATTACATAACAAACATAATCAGCCTATAATGTTCCCACTGCTGGGACACAAGCCACCACTCTGTGAGAGGGAGCGGGCCGTAATCCACCACGCGTGCCCATTGTAAAACTGGATTGTCGAAGTCAAGTTTAAAAAAGGGTACATTGCTTTACAGTAATTTTTCAGTCTATTTTTATTGTAATTTTAGTTTTATAAATTCTTCTTTGGTTATGGAAATGAAGGTTATATTATTGTTATCAGAAAATCTGGAATATAATCTTCTTACGAGTATGTGTCTAAATATGTGACTGAAACATTCTAGTATAGCTATTATACTATTGACGAGTACTTAAACGATAAATTTCAACAACAATAAAACCATTTTGACATAAAAATTTTTAATCAATTACTTATTTTTAAATTGCAAAAATACTATTAAAATGATTAGGTACACTATTGTATTGTATGTATTATATGTTAGCCTATGCCTATGTTTTATATTTATAATTTTAATTTGATACTTATTTTATTTGCAATAACATTAAACCAACGACTCATATAAATAGCACAAAAAACTATTTTAGGTACTATTTCATTTATTATTTTTCTAAACAAGTAAGCGCCTTCATCCTCTCTCCTAATGAAATGTTTTGTAAATAATTGTAAAAATTCACTTTGCTGTGCCCGACAGGGTCCATAATTGATTCTGTGTTTAACATACCAACTGTTTTTATGTACACATTATGGCATGCAATAAAGTATTGAGTATTGAGTATAGTTGCACATAGTATCACCGGAAAAAATAATATGAAACCTATTGCGCTAGTCACATATAAAAATGCATGAAATATTGAAGACGAGATGTATGTTATGCTGAAATATGTACGTGGCTATGATAATTATTATCGTGTGATTATTAATGTTGCTGTTTATACATATATTGAAGCCACAGGTACACAAAGATTATGCAAAACTGACCTATGATTTTCTGTGTTGCTTAAACAGAAATGTTAAATATGTTAATTCAATCTTGTTTGATTGAAATATTTGATATTTTATGTGACACTAATATACTGGAATGAACTTTATCTTCTAAATGAAATTAATTATTGACATCAAAATATTAATTTATCGTGTATTTTTATCAGAATCACGGCCATCGTAAAAGATAAAGCGAGGCCCTGAAGTAAACTAGGTTTGATCCATGAATTCATTAGCATGGTAGATAATATTTATAGAAGGAAAAAGACTTACTAATTTACGTATACTTCTAGTATACGAAAATTAGTAAGTGTTTTTATTTCATAGTAGCACTTTTTAGGGTTCCGTATTTCAAAAGGAAAAAACGGAAACCTTATAGGATCCCTCGTGTGTCTGTCTGTCTGTCCATTTGTCACAGCTGATTTGCTCCGAATCTACTGGACCGATTAAGTTGAAATTTGGTACATATATATATGAATTTCTGTGACCCAAATACAAACGTGAAACGTAAATAAATTAATTTTGAATATGGGGTTCACTTGGAGGAAAATATTGAAAATGAAAAAATAATGTTTCTCTATCTGTTTCTCTATCTATTTTGAGAATTTCAGTTTTTCTTTTTAATAAAATTAAAATGATTCGTTTTAAAGTTATTCAAGAAAATAGCTTATTGATCATTAACACCTTATCTCAGAAACTGCTGAGCCTAAAATAAAAAAAAAAATATGGTCTTAAAATAATATATATCTACATCACTCAGTATTGTGCGTACAAACTTACATTTGCAGTTGGAATTTATGGGGATCATGTTTTTTACCCGAATGCCCCAGAAGGAGGCTAATGTTTTTCGAGAGTATGTACGTATGTATGTATGTACTCGTATGTCTATTTCTTTGGCACGCTCTGTAGCCTAAACGGCTTGATGGATTTTAAGAGGTGTCTTTTGATTCGTCTTAATTGTGGAAGTAACATAGGCTATATAATATTTATATATTGCATCTGAAAATACAAAAAAGGAAGGGAAAGGCTTCTTTTAAATTAAATTACAACAATAGTGATATCAAATAATAGCTAGTAATGAGTCAATTCCATGTATATTTATATATTAATAAAACTAAAAAGCTTGAAATAAAACAAATTATTTAAAAAACAAAAAACCCGACTGCTAGCCCTTTTTTTTTTTTGGGTGTGAAATCATCATATAACTTCTCCCGCTCTAGGCGGAGCGGGAGGGTGTGTCAGACTCTTACTGACTTAAACCCACCCGTATTCCTTCCTGTTGCCTGTGTTGCGGGGGCCTCGGTGACCCATAAGTACCTTCCCGCGACCCCAGCAGGCATCAGCCCTAGTGGACCCCTACATTTGTGCTGACGACATCTCTTTGAGGCGCGCGTGGAATACAACGCGCCGTCGACCCAGGCCTGGTCCTTAACTGACGGTGAGCTACCCATTGCTTACCGTCCGCAATCCCGCGCCTACGGTGGCCAGAAATCCGCCAGGGATTCCCGACGCCGTCTCTTGCGGCGGCTAGGTGCGAGAGTTCGCGAAATTTGCCTTTCCCTCAACCATCCCGCCTCCTCCTTTGCGAGCATTACTGCTTCGCAGAAGGAGGTGACGGCTGCCCATGCCCTTTCGCTCCGTACCATGGCCTGAACCAGGGGCAGATGCGAGAGATCTCTACCGCCTATTGCCTCCACGAGGACACGGCGGTGCTCTGCCCAAGCCGGGCAGACCTCCACCGTATGCTCCACCGTGTCCTCCGGGTGATCCACACAGTGGTGAGACCCGGGCGTTTCCTCCCGCCTTATCCGACATAGGAACCTCCCGAAGCTGCCGTGTCCGGTGAGGACCTGCGTCAGGTGGAAGGTGAGGACGCCGTGACGCCTCTCTAGCCACTCCCCAAAGAGAGGACTTATCGCCGCAATTGTGGCGTGCCCAACACTGGGTTGCGACAACCATACTCTCCATTTCGCCATGGGTTCCCGCTGGAGCTCCGACCGTTGTGCCGCGATTTCTAGCGGCAGCGGAGTTACGCCCCGGCGGCGTTTCGCCTCCTCGCGCCACTCCCATACGTGCGCGAGGACTTTTGCCTCCAGATCCCATGGTGGCAATCCCGCAAGGAGGCTCGCTGCCTCACAGGAGACCGTGCGGTATCCCCGGACCATTCGGATGGCCATGACCCTTTGGGCCGCGCTCAACCAGCGGGCTGGCCGCAGCGCCAAGGAACGCGTCCATACAGGAGCCCCGTAGAGGGCCATGGACCGTACGACCCCCGCGTAGGGCCTCCGGTAGGAGGTGTTTGGACGACTGCTAGCCCTGCTGCTGAAATATGGTCTAACCTCTGTTTGTCCCTCGCCTGCGATACCAAAAATCTATAGATTATAAAGCTTGTTTTTCTCTTTTTAGTTATGAGTTTTAGCAGTCGGGATTTTTGTTTTTTAATAAGTTGTTTTTTAACTACAATGTTAAGTTTGTTCTTGTGATAAATGCATCGCAACTACGGCACCTTTGATTGTGCGTGGTCCGCATTTGGCCGGTTTTTGTAGTTCAAGTGTTACTGCGGTTAACCGAATCTATAGCTCGTGCAAGAGAGATGATCATTAAATGGTTCTTTATGTAGGATTGTAGGTACCTACTTAATTATTGTTTTTTCAGTAAGAAATATAAATAATGAAAGAAAATCAAAGCCACTGATATGGTCTAGAATAATTAATCTGGATAATGTGATTGGGACGTTATGAGTGCTTGAGTCGTCTTAAGGCGCATATATATATATGATTTAAGTCACTTTTAAATCTGTTATTACGCCTTCAAATAATGCAAGTAAGTTATGGAAAAAATGTATGTAAACTAGAACGCGTACACACCAATTCTATATTTAATACATCCAGGAAGTAATGTCTAACCAGAGCATAAACAATAATATTACTTTCAAAAAAATTAAGAATTTTTTTTTGCTTGCTTACGCGGATAAATATTTGTGATTTTTTTCGAATATATTTCTGTAACATTTTAGTTACTAAAAATAAAGATTCCCTTTAAAACCGAATGGTAGGGCCGTGTGAGTGCGAGGCGCATTTCTATGGCCAAGGTCAACGGCGTTTACCCAACCCTTAACTCAGTTTTTCATCGTTCTGAATTTCTGATACAGATTAACATAGGCCAATACGTTTCATTTTCACAATATCACTTTATCTTATTTATATCTTCTTAAATATAGCAATAAATTAATTGATTTATTGACAGATTTGCAAATAGAATCATCAAAGTTATTAAATTATTTAAATATCCTGCGGTCCAAGTTGTAAACCCAGCAGGCTCTGCATTAATGAGAAACTGAATTGTTACTATATTGGAATTATTATTGATTATTTTTGAACTCTTTGTGATATTTTCTGTGATTCCGTCTGCCATGCGTTTTTAGGGACTTTGCTTTCTTATCTTCTCTTTATCTTTTTTCACCAGTTGAAAGAATACGTTTTCTTATGCGTTTTCTGAATGGTGTTTAAAATGTTAGGGCATGTAATGGAGCATGACCACATTTTTTTAGTTAACGTGATACGACTGTTTGTTCATATGATCATGTAGGTATCTAGTCCAATAGTGCCAGTGTAGATTCACATCTCCAAGGCAAGCATACAACAGATTTTTTCTTTTAATTGTTCGATACTATTTAGAGGTCGCTACCAGTCATTAAACTTTAACAAAAATGCTGCAATTTGCACTGCATGGCCGCTTGAATAAGTGTTCCACTTGTTTTTGCGTTTATTTAGGAATATAATGAATTGATTACAACCAATAAAGACCACCAATAAAAGCAGTATTTGCTTTTATTGGTGAACGAGTATACGAAGAAGTACCCTAATACTAATAAATCAACTCTTGTTTCTTAAAAATAAATTATTCAAATACTTACATGTCTTAATTTGTAATAATAACACTAATTTTGTATTTTTTATGTACAGACTCATGAATAAAAGAAATAAAAACTAGTTAACTTGTTGTTGTTGTGAGTTTTTATTTAAAATTCAACTTTTGGTGGCAACCCTTAAATATCATTTAAAATTTTTAAAAATACTGAAATAGTTTCATAAGGTATAGAATACAATTTTGCGGTGCCCCGTGAAATAAAAGAAAAACATTTTTTTTCTTAGGAATAAGGACCACCCGAATACGCATTTTTTATTACGATTCCTTTAATATACTTGGTAACACGGTCCGTGTTGGTTAGTGGAACCAGTCACATCACATACTAATTGAATTTAAAGTAAATACGTTCCTAATTTTGGAATATTTTCAAGTTTGTTAACCCACTACAAGTTATGAAGATGTTATCATATTTTTAAAAATGAGAAAACAAAAAAATCGCTCAAAATGTAGGTAATCATAACTGCAGCTCACCGTCCGGTAAGGACCAGGCTCGGGTCGACGGCGCGTTGTATTCCACGCGCGCCTCAAAGAGATGTCGTCAGCACAAGCGTAGGGGTCCACTAGGGTCGATGCCTGCCGGGGTTGCGGGAAGGTACCAAAGGGTTACCGAGGCCCCTGGCAACACAGGCAACGGAAGGAATACGGCTCTGGCCGGAGCGGGAGAAGTTATTTGATGATTTCGCACCCAAAAAAAAAAGGTTGGTACTCAAATTAAAATCCATAATAAAAAAACGAAAACAAAAAAAAAACTAACATTAACAAACCACGTTTTCTTTCGTTTTTAACGTTAAAAATAACATTTCCTTCATCGGAATAACAACACACGTATAGTTCATCACGTTAATGAATTCCTATGTAATTTCAGTACAGACCTACCTGAGATGATGATGACATGCGATAATGTAAGACGTGTATTGTTAGGCTAATGATTATGTCAAATAACACGTCAGCTCATACAGGATGTTCAAGTTTTGACTACCTAAATAGAGGTATCCTAATGAAATCGTCATCGATTTTGTTAGGATACCTCAAATATTTGTCATGTAGAAAGAATGTGGGCAACGCGGGTTACCTCGTTGCTCGGGGCTCGGGGTTTTTGATTCGTGCTGACATGCACGAATCAAAAACCCCGAGTAATGTAAAACAGTTATAAAAAATACATGTTAGTTGACATTTGCATGCAAATAAAAAAATAAAAATTATTTAGTGATTGCAATAAGATGTTACTAATAGTCCTGAGAGCAGTGTGTGCCCAGTAGTAACGGCCGTGATTTACGAGTTTTAGGTCGTAGATTCGAACCCAGACAGACACTTTACTTTGTGTAAATTATTTCGTCACCACTGCTCTCAAAACGGTGAAGGAAAACATCTTGAGGAAACGTGTTCCTAGAACCAAAAATGTGAAGACATGTGACATCTACCAACCCGCACTGGGGCCGCGTTGTGGTTTACGGCCCACTACCTCTCACTGAGAAGAGGCCTGTGTGCCAGCCCTAGGAACATTATAGGTTGATTGTGCATAGTCCTGAAACACCTCATATCAGTAGACCTTCATGGCCAGTACAGGCAATGCCTAATCAGCAAAAATTGCAATTATATTATGTTCTATGATAATTATTCATGGTTGAACGATACTAGTTGTACTAGGTACCAACAGACCGTGTAACTGTACTATTCCTAAACATGACTTACCTGTATCAGTATCTCACACCTAGACTACAAAGGAGGTCAAGCAGACAACAGCTGGCAACTACTTGGCTAAATGAATGTATCAAATCATAGAAACATTTAAAAGCGGTAAGAAATTACTAAGATGCCAATTAATCGGGACACGGGACAAAAGAAAGAAGGCTTAAACCCAGCAGTAGGTAAAAACGAGCTGTGAATAATAACGTTTAATTATTCAGATGATTAAAAAAAACAAAATAAATAATGTAAAACTTCACCGGTGTCATGTTATATACTTTCTCTCTATACATCAAATATTAACGGTGTAACTGCGGATTATGAATAAAAGTTAAGGGACATTACTTCAGTCGCTGGTTTTTCCGATTACCTTTTTTTAAGTTATGGTAAAAGTAACGACATAGCTACCTTACAAACTATCTATCTTCGGTACAGTACGATATGTAGGTGCATACCCTATAAAAATTATTTTTAAAATATTGCGACCATGCTGTTTCGTGTGTTTCAGGGAGTTTGTGGTTAAAGTGAGAAGTGGCAGAGGAATTAGGTATTTATTAGCATCCATGCGCATTAAGCAGGAACTATTTTTTTTTGTGTGGGTAATTTTCAAATACCTTCTCCCGCTCTGGTCGGAGCGAGAGGGTGCGTCAGACTCTTACCGACTAAAACCCACCCGTGTTCCTTCCGTTACCTGTGTTGCCAGGGGCCTCGGTAACCCTTTCGGCCTTTCCCGCGACTCCAGCAGATTAAGCAGGGCCTATAATATAAAACTATTGTAACAATCTCAAACAAACTTTATAGTAGGTGGGATGGACATAATTTCTGCTAATAACAGCGAACTGTCTATAAACGCGTTTTTATAGTAAAAGTTATTTGAAGTTATTTATGATATCATTAGATATTTGAAGATGTCATTAGATATTTACGACTCGACGCGTCCTTGACACTTGGAACTATTGTATGCAAAACACTCCTAAGGTTTTCTCAAAAGAGTTATGGTTATACGTTACGTACATAGAATATCCAGTAGTACTGGTAATTTTCACCTTGTTTACAACCTGACAGTCAACTTTTACATTTTATTTAAGGTAGATATTAATGTGCAGCTTTCTTTGATGTGCAATCGACAGCCATAAACCTACGATTTATTTCGCAAACGTGCTTGATGTATTAACTTTGTGATCTTTCAGTTGAATCCTTCTCACGTATACTTATAAACTTTTGTTTAAATCAATTTTAATGGTATGTACTTACTAATGATAAGTTTGGGTCAGAGGACAGCTTGGCCCGAATAATAATACCAGATACTACGTCGTCAAAACGTCTAAAAAAGCGGTGTGTACCGTCGGCAAGATTTTTTAATGTATTGGTAGAATTTATTTATTTATTTTTATGAATAAATGTAATGTGTATTTCTTTTTTTGTAATTTTAAATGAAATTGAATGCTATGCAGTTGTTCTGCAGTGAAACTGAAACTGTTTTTATTTATTCAAATATATATAAATAATTAACAATTATTATTAATATTGTTATTATTAATTATTATTCACAAAAGGATTTCAAAATAAACAAATATTTGTCAAACAACATAAAATAGGTAATTTTTATTAAGGTAAAAAAGTACGTTAATTGGTACAATAATACAACAATCACAGTCCTAACAAATAATGATTATCAATTATTTTTGACTATCATTATTAAAATAAAATATTCATCATGTTATGCGTAGAATTAACTATTTATACAAGATGATTCTTTTATGCAGCCAAATTTATGTTGGACGCTTGTTATGTGGTCAGTATCACGGATCTATAACATTTTGACTTGTGTTATCAGTATCAGTAAAACGGTTCATGTGAGCCAAGAGCACGGTCAATTTTTCGCAGAAAGCGCCTTCTTGACCTTTATGTTCTAGAAGACTATTGTAATAAATTCGATGTGCAACAGTGAGATAGAAAACTTTTCTATTGTCATCAGATAACCGATGTGTGTCATTTTCTTAGCAAAGGAACGCTTGTCTTTTTTAGTGTAGTACCTAGTAGTTAAAAAACTAATGAACTTAGGCTACTTGTGTAGGTATCATAATTGAAATAGGCGTTGTAGATAATTATGTTTTACTGCTTTGTATGGGAAAGAAAAACCAAAATATTCGGAAACAAATACATTTTAAAATATCGATTTTCTGGCTGACCGTACATAGCACCGTAATCGGGACTCGGGAGTTAAATATTATTGTGTTATTCGGGCCGAGTTGACTTGGACTGAATTGTCCCTGACCTATCAGTTTAGCTAGCAACTCGTTGAAAAGGATGTGGTATAATTTCAGAGAAACATGAGAAGTACTTAACTAGTTGAAAATGCTGCATCATATACCTAATTATGATTCACGAAAACCCAATTTCCCTAGGTGGATATTTTCAATTATCTGAAACACATATTTGGCAAGGCGGATATTATTGTCAAAAGATCGTAGGCGAACTATTCGCGTTTTATTTGAACTTAAAGTTAGTTTCTTAAATTTACTTAGACAAACAATTTTACACGAGCCTATGATCATCCTTGTCAAAAGAAAGGTGAAAAAAAGAATGAAAATCTATTTACTTTCGCTGAGAGACTAAAGATTTTATTTTATAAGAAGAAACGAACATAATAATTGGACTAGGTTTTTCCAGGGTCTTCTTCTGCGTAAAAAGTTCAAATCTCCATTGAAATACCGCAGGGTAATTTCACATAATCCTGGATGGATTATGTGAAACTACCCAGACTAACTACTAATATTATAAATTCGAAAGTAACTCTTTCTGTCTGTCTGTTTGTCTGTTTTTTGCCTTTTCACGCCTAAAAAAATAAGCAGATTTCAATAAAATTTGGCATGGAGATAGATGATATCCTAGGAAAGGACATAGGCTACTTTTTGTTTTAGTAATAATCCTGTAGGGGGTAATATAGGGGATGGAAGTTTGTATGGGAAAACCAACATTTATGAAAATACAAATTCAAGCTTTTGGTAAGAAATAAAAGAATGCGTGTTTCAGAGTTTTTGTGAAATCATCCCCTAAGGGGATAAAATAGGGGACGATTTTAAAATTCACATGTAATATTAATATCTTTTCGTACTTTTTTTAGGAGATTTAATGGATTGGAGATATAGTCATAGTCCGTAGCTTGAGATAACATTCAGTCTTTATTTCATTCAAATCGGTCCACTCGGTCAAAGTTATTACAATTTAAAGTCATAAAAATAACTTGGCTAACATGCACACATACACTTACGTGGTCAATGGCGGCGTCAGATTATTTCAAATGAATTATGATCATTTTAAAATGCGTAATGATTATTTTTAAGTCCCACTAGCACCACAAACCTTTTCATGCCATAACGGCTGAACGGATTTAGGATAGGCCATGACCTGGGTCGGACATAGGATTTTTTTTATTCCAGTAGTACATTCCCCTGGGATAATTTCCGAGTTAAATGCGAGCAAAGAAAAAGCTAGTAGTCCTTCCACAAAAGTGGTACCTCTGTCTACTGATGATGTAAAGACTCATTGATTTAGGCTTTTTTTTTTTGGGTGGGGAATCGTCAAATAACTTCTCCCGCTCCGCCCAGAGCGGGAGGGTGTGTCAGACTCTTACTGACTAAAACCCAACCGTATTCCTTCCTGTTGCCTGTGTTGCGGGGGCTGCGGTAACCCATAAGTACCTTCCCGCGAATTGATTTAGGCTGTGTTTTATATTTTGTCAGTTAGTCATGACTAATGGGTAGGTAGAAGGAACTGCTTTGCAGTTTGTGTCGTCTAGTAGCTATAGTCTACAAGTCTACACGTCAAGTCATTATTAAGTTTATTAAAGTAAAGTAAACATTAGCACTCGCTCTAATTGCTAACTAAATATCCGTATTCAAGAAGGCCCTATTTGCACTGCAGTTTGTTTACAAAATATTTACTTCACACTGACGTCTGTTATGCAACTGCAAGACAGGTTCAACGTAAATCACATAACAATGGCCACCAGCGAAATACCAACTAGACAATTAAAATAAAATCCTTGTCTTTTACAATAAAATTCTTATTAATTTCTTTGTATTATGAACTCAGCATACCTAGATGCATGAACAACAGTTGTTTTAATGTTTATTCATTTGTCATAGCATAGCAACTGAGTTTTTTCCAGCTACGATCGGAGTCACATGGAAATAATGATGTACCTGCCTTGATGGTTTTCTTAGTTGCCTTAATTTACCTACTTACTTACTTCTTACTTACTTTCTTGTAGGTACAACAGCTAAAAGTCAAAGAAGATAATGTTTTTCGAAAAATTAGAACCTTGTCTATCTTGATTGTTAAAGGTTTCTTCTGCAGTTTCGTTTGTATCGCTTTGCCTATAGTTGGTGCCTACCATTATGTTTCGAGCAATTCACCCATCCGATGAATATCTATCGAATTTATTAATTTTGAACCAAGTTTTCAAACTTTCAAGCTTTTTAACTCAAAGGACCTACTTTCCAAGGAACCTATTTTCAGATGTAGATTATAGCAAAAATGTCAGATGATCTGTAGGCTAATTAATAACTTCCGGCTCATTGAACGAAAGGCAACACCGCGGTAAAGATAAAGAAAATAAAAGAAAAAACCAGACAAAGTGTGAAGTGCGTGTCGGACCACGCAGATTGTAGTTGAAAACCATGTTCTCCCATGTATTCCAACTGCAAAAGTAAGTTTGTACGCACAATATTGAGAGATTTACCGTTTTATTTTAAGACTTCTTGTAGGTTTTTACTTTAGAAGGGGTGGTAATAAAATAATCAGCTTTTGATCAAATTTTTATTAAACAAATTAAAGACATTAACATATTCAGTAGATTTAAAAATAAAAAAATAAAAATGTTAACAACTAAAACTGACAGTTGAAGAAAGTGAAGTGCATTTTAAATTTGTGTAGATAGTTTAAAAATGCAATCTACACAACTGCAAGTCTAAGACCTAAGCATTCCCAAACAACGTCAAATTTACTCAACAAAAGAATCGAACTCGAGCTAATGCTTGACAGCCGCGTAATCATGGGGCTAGTAAGGCAGTTGAATAATTAGAAAATTAACTGCTAAACGATTTTTGTTGCAAGTGATAATTTTTATGGTGCCATAATTTTTTTTCATGAGAAAAACCTTTTAGAATTTAGGTAATTAGTGGACCCAATTAAAACGCTTATTAACAATGACTTACCTAAAATGTCTACCCGTAAGTGAAAAAAAACCAGATATTTTTTTATTTAGTTTTTTTTTGTAAAATATTTAAAAGTCTATTTCTTTACAGTTTTTTGGAATTATAATTACATCTGCGTTTTGTAACAATACTTTACCGACAGCAACAGTTGAATTAGAAAATGGGTAAGCTTTTTAATGGCATTTTTATAGAAGGGTCACGTAGTATTCAGACAGGCGCTACGCGACGGTGGGATGCGATTCTGATAGAATAATTTCCATGCAATTTTCATAAGTAGAAATTGTTCTACTGTCTGTAGGAGCCTTCATTGGCTCCTACTATGTACTTACGTATGTTTTGCATTCGTTTTTATGAATACATTTTATATTTGTTTTGAGGAATCACGACCTCGCAAATTATATTAATAATATAAACTCGCTTATAAACTACAGTACACTAAACATAGTCCGTTGTTTTTATGTCATTATTTAATTATGCTCTAGCAACTCACAGATACCTTTTTAAATGGCTCAGGTACGAAAACCTAATTTAGCAAGGGTACATGGAGTACCTACACTGATAAATCTTTTTGTTTTTGTAGACATGTGAAAAACACCATTGACAACATGGCCACGATTATGGTTACAACAGTTAAAAAACCCATAGACATACAAAATACTACATCTACAATTTACACTACGAATATATCCAGTAACGTGACAACGCGCCCCGAAGGAAAAAGAAGAACAGTTCTAATCATTAACAGCCCTTCGTTGTTACGTCAGATTAGAGGGAGAAAAAAAAAGGACGAGAAAAAGGAAAAGGGTGTTGACACTGAAGCCGGAGTTCAAACTCTTCTTTATATAGAATACAATGAAGATGGAACGGTACTTGCCGAATTTATGATGAATAATATGGAAGACGTTTCTAAGTTCTTCGAGTCATTTCTCCACACAGAACTTTGCCATGGAAAATGTTAAAACTTATATATTTATCCTATAAGTGATGCCACAAGAGCTGCAGGCAGCATTCGTTGTTCCAAACCCGTAGTCTGAAATTTAATAAACCAGTAGTGAATCATTCGTATTCTTATTATTATACTAGCGAGCTGCCCCTGCTTCGCACGGTTTTTACAACACATCTTCATCAGATTCATCAGTTATTCATCAATATTATAAGTTTTATATTAAATTATTATGAACTTCGCATCAGAATCGGCTATCTGCCAGTGAAGAATCAAAATCGGTCCAGCCGTTTCGGAGATTAGCCGAAATAAAACCGACAGACAGAAAAACAAAAATAAAAATAAAGTTTTTTTTGTTACCCTCTATACTTCCATATACATTTGTAAAAAGATGTTATTTTGACATAACAAACAGACACTTTAATTTTATTTATTTGCAAAGATGTATACCTAGGTATAAAAGTTGCTAACGATCTGGAGTCGAGGCAGATAAGCAGGATTGTATTATTGTTGATCAATCACTGATTCATTCAGTCATTAATTTATATTTAATGGATGAAAGAGGTATTTAGAATTCAAAAAACACAAGAGCTTATAATTAATGTTACGTGCATAAATGCAATGCTGTAATGACTATCTTGCAAGTGTTACATTACAAACTGTATAGAAGGCACCCTTGGCAAGCAGTTTACAATCACTACACAAGCAAGATTTTAGTGACGAAATCTGCTTCTTCTGAGAATGGAGCCCAGTGATGTCTCGCTTGATAAAATGTCTGTGAGGTAATGCAATTAGGACCAAAAACTCATGCTCCGAATTACCATGAGCACGATTCAGTAGTTAGCTGGTACCGAGTGGATGCTACCGTACCTATTGAGTATGGTAAAGGATTGATTTACTAAAAACACACTCTACCGGTTTTTTTTTGCGGGCACACACACAAAGACACAAACTGTACTTTTTAATTAACTGGTTGGTGGTTCGTTCTACTAGGAATTTTACAATAATACTTACAGTTTCGTACTCTCCAGTTTCAGTTACGACGTCAATGTTGTTATCTACAGTTGTACCTGCACCGTCATAATTAAATTCTGGCTTTTGAAAAATGTAATCCAAAAGATGTTTATCAACATCTCCATTTTCTGGATTATCACCTGTATTTTCAGCAGCCTCATTGTTTCTTTCAGGCTCTGGTTTTGTATTGGGCTTTTGTTTTTTGTCAGGTACTGTTTTTTTAAAACCTTCACTTTTGTTTTCCTGTGGCCAAACATACCTATCCCCTTTTTCAAAATCATCTTGCGCCATTGTATTTGGTATTCCACTTCTGTTTGGAATGTTTATTGGTGATAACGTATTGATATTCCTCTCATAAGGCTGCCTATAAGGTTGTATTGGTTCGTGATAATTATTATGCCGTGTATTCCCACGACTACCGGAAAATATGTTTCCAAAACTGCTGAAAGATTCTCTAGCTGTTGAAACTGGATTTCCCAGATTAAATTCAAATAAAGAGGCTGGTGATCTTTTCTGTCTTGTACTTTCATCTTCATTGGCAATCTCCTTCAGAGCCATACTTGTGGTCAGCACAATATTTTGATACATTATCCATAGAGTTAAGAACTGAAAACAATGAAAAAAACTTTAGTGTTGTTGAGACGTTTCGGTGTAAGTACTTAAAGTTGAATGATAATTGACTGGATTAATCTGACATGTGCTAGCTGTTACTTTGTGTAATAAAATCGTTATATTTGTTGTATTTTAAGCTTTTACAATTATTATTATACGGTTATTTTACACTTAAATAAATCTATTAAACTAAACGATCACCATTACAACAAATATGACCATTTTATTCATTTTCCGATTCAGAACCTCACGATAACTCTTTTGAAATTCGATTCGCTTCTACCTACATCATTTTCCGATTCAGAACCTCACGATAACTCTTTTGAAATTCGATTCGCTTCTACCTACATCATCCGTTCAAATATTATATTTAAACTAGCACTTCGTCCGCGACTTCGTCCTTGTGGATTTCGTATCTTCGCCTACAAAGTTAAAAAGATAGTTTCCGAAAACTAATGATTGCATCTTTTTATTATGTTATTACCTGCGCCCCGTGGTTTCACCAGCGTAACTCTCGATCCCGTGGAAATTTCAGGATAGAAAGAATTCTATGTCCTAATCCAGGTCATGGTCTACCCTTTTGCCAAATTTAATCCAAATCTGTTTGGCGTGAAAGCATAACAAAGAAACTCACATTCGCATTTATAATATTAATTAATAAATAATTAATAAGTAAGGAAGGTAAGGATTAACAATATTCATATGAGTCGAAATACAAATCATTTTCCTATATCTATAGAAACTAGCTTCTGCCCGCGACTTCGTTCGCGTGGAAGTCGTAAGATACCACAAATTACTAAAACAACAGCCACATTTTTATAAAAAACTGCCTCGTCGGTCTAGTGGTCGCAAGCGCTATTGTTAAGAATGAGGTCCTGGGGTCGATTACCGGATCAGGCGAAGTGCTATTGGGTTTTCCATCTGGAATTTCTCAGTAACAGTCCGAAGTCTGGATTTTGTACCCGGTTAGTGGCAATAGGCTCGCTCCCTATTACAAACTTACATAACTGGCGAAATATGGGTATACTATAGGTACACCTCTGCCCAACCCTTTGGGAAACAAGGCTTGATGTTATGTATGTATGTAATTTATTCCAAGAACATACTTATTTTTTTTTTTTTGGATGGGAAATCATCAAATAACTTCTCCCGCTCTAGGTGGAGCGGGAGGGTGTGTCAGACTCTTACTGACTAAAACCCACCCGTATTCCTTCCATTGCCTGTGTTGCCAGGGGCCTCGGTGACGCTTTAGTACCTTCCCGCGACCCCGGCAGGCATCGGCCCTAGTGGACCCCTACACTTGTGCTGACGACTTCTCTTTGAGGCGCGCGTAGAATACAACGCTACCCATTGCTCACCGTCCGCAAGCCCGCGCCTACTGTGGCCGGAAATCCGCCTGGGATTCCCGACGCCGGGGGCGTCTCCTGCGGCGGCTAGGGGCGAAGGGCGCGAAATTTGCCTTTCCCTCAACCGTCCTGCCTTCTCCTTCGCGAGCATTACTGCTTCGCAGAAGGAGGTGACGGCTGCCCATGCCCTCTCGCTCCATACCATGGCCTGAACCAGAGCCGGACGCGAGAGATCTCTGCCGCCGATAGCCTCCACGAGGGCACGGCGGTGCTCTGCCCAAGCCGGGCAGACCTTTACCATATGCTCCACCGTGTCCTTCGGGCCTCCAAGAACATACTTAAGACTGTAGTTGAAGAACATGTTCTTCCATACATTCCAACTGCAAATAATGCACGGTAGGTAACTCTCGATCCCGTGGAAATTTCAGGATAGAAAGAATTCTATGTCCTAATCCAGGTCATGGTCTACCCTTTTGCCAAATTTAATCCAAATCTGTTTGGCGTGAAAGCATAACAAAGAAACTCACATTCGCATTTATAATATTAATTAATAAATAATTAATAAGTAAGGAAGGTAAGGATTAACAATATTCATATGAGTCGAAATACAAATCATTTTCCTATATCTATAGAAACTAGCTTCTGCCCGCGACTTCGTTCGCGTGGAAGTCGTAAGATACCACAAATTACTAAAACAACAGCCACATTTTTATAAAAAACTGCCTCGTCGGTCTAGTGGTCGCAAGCGCTATTGTTAAGAATGAGGTCCTGGGGTCGATTACCGGATCAGGCGAAGTGCTATTGGGTTTTCCATCTGGAATTTCTCAGTAACAGTCCGAAGTCTGGATTTTGTACCCGGTTAGTGGCAATAGGCTCGCTCCCTATTACAAACTTACATAACTGGCGAAATATGGGTATACTATAGGTACACCTCTGCCCAACCCTTTGGGAAACAAGGCTTGATGTTATGTATGTATGTAATTTATTCCAAGAACATACTTATTTTTTTTTTTTTGGATGGGAAATCATCAAATAACTTCTCCCGCTCTAGGCGGAGCGGGAGGGTGTGTCAGACTCTTACTGACTAAAACCCACCCGTATTCCTTCCATTGCCTGTGTTGCCAGGGGCCTCGGTGACGCTTTAGTACCTTCCCGCGACCCCGGCAGGCATCGGCCCTAGTGGACCCCTACACTTGTACTGACGACTTCTCTTTGAGGCGCGCGTAGAATACAACGCTACCCATTGCTCACCGTCCGCAAGCCCGCGCCTACTGTGGCCGGAAATCCGCCTGGGATTCCCGACGCCCGGGGCGTCTCCTGCGGCGGCTAGGGGCGAAGGGCGCGAAATTTGCCTTTCCCTCAACCGTCCTGCCTTCTCCTTCGCGAGCATTACTGCTTCGCAGAAGGAGGTGACGGCTGCCCATGCCCTCTCGCTCCATACCATGGCCTGAACCAGAGCCGGACGCGAGAGATCTCTGCCGCCGATAGCCTCCACGAGGGCACGGCGGTGCTCTGCCCAAGCCGGGCAGACCTTTACCATATGCTCCACCGTGTCCTTCGGGCCTCCAAGAACATACTTAAGACTGTAGTTGAAGAACATGTTCTTCCATACATTCCAACTGCAAATAATGCACGGTAGGTACACCTATGTCTAACTATTCGGGAAATAAAGGCGTGGTACTTTGTTATTTTGATAAAACATACATACATATATAAATTCACGCCTTCTTCCCATGGGGGTAGGCAGAAACTGTAGAATGCCATCTGCGAGCGCCTCCTTACCGTTTTTTCCTTTCGAGGTACGGATCGTTAAAAGGTAAGTTGGAATCTCATTTCCCACGAAATGTGAAAAGGTTTTGCGATTTCTGACTCTTGTATTTCTCAAAGCTCAGTTGGTGGAATATACTTTTTTGATCCTCGTAAAAAACAGAATCTATTGGCATTTTTTTTTTTTGTTATGAAAACTGCCCATTTTCTTGCTGGCTGTATTTTTTTTCAAAATCTGTGTGTGCAGATGAAAATTTCTCAATAAGTTAAGGACGAAGTCTCCTAAGACCGATTGAATGTAGCTCCAACGGTATAGTACTGCCCCATCTCAACATCTATCGTATATATGTCATAGTGATTGACAGCTTAGCCCCATAAAGATATAGCGTGATGACAATCATTTAAAAGGTTAATTCTGTAACTATCTGCAATATTCTAAGTGTTTGAATCGTCTTTTAACAATTTGCTATAAACTATAGAAGAATACAAATATAATGCATAATTTCTCATAGCAAGTAGCGTGTAGTGGTAGAATTTGCGTGATGGACATACAGACATTCAGAAGAAAATTCGAAATTCTAAAGTTTATATGTTTGGGCATCACAATCGATTCAGACCTCGTAGCAATTTTTTTTTTTTTATATGCTAAGTACTGTTTTGACTTCCCTCAGGTTTTATTATGTGTATAGATTATCATCTAACTCCCCAGCAGCACAGCTTTCTGTTCAATTAGAAAAAAAAGGATTCCATACAATAGTATGCAAAATAATTTACACTACGCGCAACACAAAACATTAAATTATCCTACTAATATTATAAATGCGAAAGAATGGATGCATGGATGTTTGTTACTCTTTCACGCAAAAAGTACTGAACAGATTTGGATGAAATTTGGCACCCAGATAGTTTATAACCAGGAATAACCCATAGGATACTTACTTTTTATCCCGATATACCCACGGGGTCAAAACTTATGCGGGTGAAACCGCGGGGCGCATCTAGTATCTAGTCTAGTCTAGTAATATTATAAATGCGAAAGTTTGTAAGAATGGATGGATGTTGGTTAATCTTTCACGCAAAAAGTACTGAACGGATTTGGATGAAATTTGGCATACATATAGTTTATAACCAGGAATAACACATATGATACTTTTTATCCCGATATACCCACGGGGTCAAAACTTATGCGGGTGAAACCGCGGGGCCCATCTAGTTAGCCATATGTCAGCTAGCACACCACTATACCAACAAACAAAAAAAAAAAACACCGAAAACTAAACTCAAGCAGAAATAAAAACGTAAACAGAACTTAATACCTAAATTAAAGCCTCCAGGCATAAAGGGCGTGCCGTTACTCGGTCACAAATGACACTAGGACCATCGAAGTAAAATAATATACCTATATACGAGTAAGTATTTTTATTCAACAAATTTCTTACCTTCACTAATGCAGTATCCATGTCGTGAGTTCAATTGCTTGATATTCCACTTATTAAAGGAAGATGTATTCCACACAGTACACTAAACCAATTGTTAACAAACATACACAACCTTCTTATAGCCCCAAAATAAATATTATTTATACGACTGTTACAACACTTCGCATCTGATCCACGAATGAATTGGATTCGCTTGTTTCCTACTAGCTTAATGTTCTCAGAATCTAAAGTGGAGTCTGTTTTTTTGCTCTCACGTAATTACTTCAAGTAGGTACCTTGGGAAACCGACTTCATAAGATAGGTAATATAATGAACAGAAAACAAAATATGACGTGAGCTCCAAACCACGTGCCGTGTTGTTTTTGTTTAGTATGTCCGAAAGAAATACCGTGGCCTCTGGCAACACAGGCAACGGAAGGAACACGGGTGGTCTTTAGTCAGTAAGAGTCTGAGACGCCCTCCCGCTCCGCCCAGAGTGGGAGAAGTTATTTGAAAATTCCCTGATAATTCCCCACTCAAAAAAAAAGGCACCAAAATAAAATTTAATAAATTGTGATACCAAAATTGAGAGTTTGTAGAGTATAAAAGTTGATTCTGGTTTTAATTTTTGGGTATGGAGTTTTAAAGTTAACATGTCCCATTAGTTTTTGGGCTAAACATCTATGGGCAACACTGAACTTAGAAGTCTCTAAAATCTTTACGATAAAACCATATGAACAACAGGTAACTCAACAGTTAAGCAAATTATTGAGCTGGATGTGACCCAAGATGTTGCGGTACCGTTTGATATATAGGAACACACATCAAACGTCTTGTTTGAACTACTAAATAGCTACCAGATTTCGGGATAAACGCAAGTAAGTCGTCATTTTATAGCTAGACACGAAGAGTGGTAAATCCGCACTGCTTTATGTTTTGGTCAGCACCTTAGCAAATACCGTTTATTTACATAACCAAATTACAAGATGATTATTAATATTAACTAAGTTAAATTAAAACTAAGTTAAACCTAAAAAAAGGCCCTCGAGGCATAGTACCGAGGATGCTGGCAGCATTTCCTCGCTGAATTGCAATGCTGATGCGTTGCGCGAGAAAGCCGCCAGCCGGTCACCAGTTACATCAACTTTAGTCGGCAATTCGACATTTTTTTTTTTTTTTTTTTTTTATTTGTGATGGGCTTGCTCTTGACCTTAGTCTATGTCAGAGGCGACAGAAACAAAGTCGACGATGGAGCGAGCTTACCCAGAAGAAGCCTGTTCACTCTCACTTTGAAGAGATTAGGGTTATATGCGTTCGGAAACACAGACGCAGGCAGAGAGTTCCATTCCTTTGCTGTGCGCATTATAAAAGAAGTTTGGAAACGCTTAGTGCGAGTTGGTGGGATAGCCACCAGGAAGGGATGGTAACCTGAAGTGCGCCTAGATGACCGATAATAGAAGGGGGCCGGTGGAATGAGGTCGTGGAGTTCTTGAGCACACTCTCCGAAGTACAATCTATAGAAGACCGACAAGCAGGCAACCTTGCGACGATGGGCCAAACTGTGAAGCTTGGCATCCACCAGATTTACGTCGCCAATGAGCCTCTTAGCTCTGCGTTCCACCGAGTCAAGCGCGGCAAGTTGGTATTTAGCCGAGCCATCCCAAAGGTGGCTACAATACTCCATGCAGGATCGGACCTGCGCTTTATAAAGGGTCAAAAGCTGTCCAGGCGTAAAGTATCGCTTCACCTTATTTAGGATGCCCAGTTTCTTGGCCTCAGTTTGGGCTTTGTACTCGATGGTGGCGCCGAAGTTGAGGTTAGATGTCAACTCCGTGCCTAGGAGCTCAAGCCGATCAGTTACAGGAACCGATGTACCCCGAAAAGTAGGAGTCAGGTCGAAACGACTCCTTTTTGCGGTAAAAAGACACGCTTGTGTTTTGGTGGCGTTAAAAGTGACCAGATTATCATCACCCCACTGGGAGACAAGGCTTAACGTCAACTCTGTCCGCTCTACCAAGGCCTCTCTCAAGGAACGAACTGCGGCCCCGTTGGTTTTTGCGCTGGACAAGTATCTCTCTGAAACAGTACTGTCGTCCGCGTACCCAACAATACCAGTCTGTAGTAGGTCATTGATGTGCAGCAGGAAAAGAGTTGCAGAGAGAACAGACCCCTGAGGAACTCCGGCATCAATAGCCATAAGGTCAGAGGAGCAGCCGTCAACGACTACTCTGATCGACCGTTCACTAAGGAAGTCTGATATCCAGCTACAAAAATCAGCTGGGATGCCATAAGCAGGAAGCTTGCTGAGCAGACCAGCGTGCCAGACCCTGTCGAAAGCCTTCGAGATATCAAGCGATACAGCAAGTGCTTCGCCATGTTTCTCGATGGCTTCGCCCCAGCGGTGCGTGACATACACAAGAAGATCACCAGTTGACCGTCCCCGGCGAAAGCCATATTGACGGTCACTGAGGAGATCATTGTCTTCGAGGTAGGTCAGCAACTTACTGTTCAGTACCCTTTCCATAACTTTGCATAGAATGGAGGTAATGGCGATCGGACGGTAATGGGCAGGGTCAGCACGGTCGCCCTTTTTGGGCACTGGTTGTACATTAGCAAGCTTCCAGGATTTTGGTACCGTGCCTTTTTTAAGAGAGAGGCGGAACAAACGTGTCAACACAGGAGACAGTTCAGGCGCACACTGCCTCAACACTCTCGCCGGAATGCCGTCAGGCCCGCTGGCCTTATTCACGTCTAGACTGCACAATACTCTTCGGACCTCTCTAATGTGAACTGCGATCTCCGGCATCGTGGAGTCACAATGAGGTACTGTAGGTGGTTGCTTGGAGCCAGCGTGCAGACGTGAATTGCTTGCAAAGAGAGATGCAAATAAATTTGCTTTCTCTCTTGCGGAGTGGGCCAGCGACCCATCAGGTTTCAGCATTGGAGGTAAAGTGGGACGACAGAAATTCGCTTCGGCCGCCTTAGACAGGGACCAAAACTGTTTACTACCCGGAGGGTGCGATGCCAGCTTGGCCCCAATACGTCTGACATGGCCAAAACGTGCCTCACGTAAAACCCGCTTGCAGGACTTGGCGGCAGTGTTAAAGGCTCTCTTCTTCGCGCGAACCCTACGAGCTCTAACTTTGCGGTCGCGGGCCTTGACCCAGGCTTGGTAGGCAGACTCTTTTCGGGCCTCAGCGTGGGCGCACTCTGCATTATACCAAGGCCGGGATTTATGGCCGAGTGGGATGTCGGAGAATGGAATAAAATACTCCATTCCCTGCCGAATAACGTCCGCAACCTCGTCTGCACAGCACGAGGGGTCACCCGAAGAGAAGCACACATGCCGCCATGGATAAGACGCAAAAAAGTGCCGCATCTCATCCCAGTCCGCTGACTCGTATCGCCACACTCGTCTCGTGCCTCTAGGACTCTCATCTGGTGGAGAGCAGGTCGATACGGTTTTCACCAGACAGTGGTCGGACGTTACATACATGCAATGACGTGACATACATCTAACTTGAGGATGGATTTTGGTTTAAATGTTTTCGGGGACACTACCTGATGAAGAATACATTAAAATTCATAGTTATTCAAAATCGGTTAGTTTTTGTCTGCAGAAAATCCAGCCATTTAAAGTATTAGACTGTATCTAGGTGCAATAGACTGAAAAACCCAATACTGTCAATAATATGTAATTAATTGATTGATTGATGGGCAGGAGAACAATGATGATGACAGGTATCCTAACTAATATTATAAATGCAAAAGTGAGTTTGTTTATTACGCTTTCACGCTAAAACGGATGAATGGATTTAGATGAAATTTGGCACATGGGTAGACCATGACCTGGGTTAGGATATGGGATAATTTTTATTCCGATATCCTATGAGATCGAAACTTTTGCGGGTGAAACCGCGGGGCGCAGCTAACTAGCTGCGGCCCGCGGGTTAACCTTCATAAGTACCTATACCATGAACTGGCACTTTTTTACGTAATTGGGTAACAAATATACGTAGAAGAGACCCTGTCCATTTATAAATAAAAACATATTAAGAAGACCTTCAATAACAGGTGTGGTTAAGTGGTTAGTAAATAAATCAACTTAGGAATTTCCTAGTACTTTTCGATAAAAACTCATTTTCAACTTGTTATCTAGTGACGTAAACTTTGTCTCTTTAGTTCATTTAAAAATTTGGACTGATCTGAACTAGACACGAATGGATAGAAAGATTGTGCTCTGAGCTTTATTGTGCTTGATTGCATTGAAATAATAATAACAAAAGCACGTAATTTTTTATTTTTATGATTTCTTGTTAAGGAAGAAGAAATTACATTGCAGCTGATATATCTCCAACTGCAAATTTAAGTTGGTCGACTATTACTCGTTACCTTGTAAAGTCTACTTAGTAGTGATAGTTTTCCTTTTAATTTCATTATAATTAAGTACTACTGCCATGATTTTTTTCACATCGCCATCACTTTAAAGCTTAATATTACGCAAACGGATCCCTGAATCGAAACATGGTGTTTACAGACGCACTTATACGAGTACATATTTTTGAACGGCCTATCCAACGATATTTCACACCATGGGCTAGACAAGAAAAAAAAATCATCTCTGCGTCTCTGAGCTACATCGGGGACAGACAGACGAACATGGCGGAACTATAAGGGTTTCTTGTTTACTAAGGAACCCTAAAAATTGCTTTATCAATGCCCCTGAGATCACCAACATCCCGTCTTTAATAAGAGGACTTTTCTTAATTAAAAGTTATGACTTTCTAGTCGTTTTTAAAATTGAAACAATGAAAAATAGACGACGTGACGACCGACGATAGACTAACAATAAAATTAAAGGAAAAACGTTATTATATGCCCGCAAATAAGGGAAAGTCAAGAACAGTCAAGGAATGAAAATGGAGTGAAGTTTAATTCTTATCTGAACGAAAATACCTGTTCGAAAAAGGTGAGGAATATAAGTCAATGCATGCGCTCGCCATTTTCGCTCCTTGATCCAACAAGACGACAAGAGCGTTTTTTTTAGTCTTTGCGTATTTTATGTTTTTCCACAACCGTACATTGTATTTTTTGTTGATTAGTAATAATAGGTTGGGGAAAAAGTTTCTTCGCATTTTTTAAGAAAATTCAAAACATTTTTTAATATAGTTTATTTATATTTAACTATAGTATGTAGGTACCATTTTGTTTTATAACTTTTTGCCGTCTTGTAGGGACATGATCCCATTGCTATAGAAATTTTGGGACTTCTGATCAAAATACCGCGACAAGTGGTTTTGGCAGTCCTCTCGTGATGTTAACCTGACACTGCCTAAAGAATTCTGAAGAGCCCGAAACAGGTGGAAATCTGAAGGTGCAAGGTCATGACTATACGGCGGATGCATTAACACCTCCCAGCCAAACTCTCTTAATTTTTGCTGAGTGGCTAAAGATGTGTGAGGTCTAGCGTTATCATGATGAAAAACCGCACCCCTTCAGTTGATTAATTCCGGCCGCTTTCTCCAAAATTGTTTTGTGGTCAATTCCCAGTTCTTCAGCTACGTCGTAACTACAGATATGCCGATCTTGCTCCACTTTTTCAAAAATGGATGCCATTTCAGACGCCATTTCAGACGTGCATCTACGGTGGCTGGAAATCCGCCCGACATTCCCGACGCCCAGGGCGTCTCCTGCGGCGGCTAGGGGCGAGAGGGCGCGAAACGTGCCTTTCCCTCAACCGTCCCGCCTCCTCCTTCGCGAGCATTACTGCTTCGCAGAAGGAGGTGACGGCTGCCCATGCCCTCTCGCTCCGTACCATGGCCTGAACCAGGGCCGGAAGCGAGAGGTCTCTGCCGCCGATCGCCTCCACGAGGACAAGGCGGTGCTCTGCCCAAGCCGGGCAGACCTCCACCGTATGCTCCACCGTGTCCTCCGGGCGATCCACACAGTGGTGACACCCGGACGTTTCCTCCCGCCTTATCCGACACAGGAACCTCCCGAAGCTGCCGTGTCTGGTGAGGACCTGCGTCAGGCGGAAGGTGAGGACGCCCTGGCGCCTCTCCAGCCACTCCTCAAAGAGGGGACTTATCGCCGCAATCGTGGCGTGCCCAGCACTGGGTTGCGACAACCATACTTTCCATGACGCCATGAGATCCCGCCGGAGCTCCGTCCACTGTGCCACGATTTCTCGCGGCAGCGGACTTACGCCCCGGCGTTTCGCCTCCTCGCGCCACTCCCATACGTGCGCGAGGACTTTTGCCTCCAGATCCCATGGCGGCAATCCGGCAAGCTTGTATGGGACTTTCGTACAGCTAATAAAATTTCGTGTTTTGGGATATTTTTTTTTTAATTGGTAGTTAATACGATAGACAAGCCCTATTTAAATTCTTGGATTTTTGGAACTTGGGACGTAAAAGTTATAACTAGTTTTATTTTTTAAGGTTATGTACTAGTGTACCAATGTAGATTGTTACTTATAGGCACATAAACATTGTTTCGGTAATAAAGTACATGTTCTAGATTGCTTGTCGCTATTTTTGTAGTGTTTTACTTACTATCAAGCAGGTAAATTGAGATGAGGATCGTACCTACTCAGCGGAGTGCATTAGGAGATACCTATGTCCAGCAGCTGACTGCAACAGTTTGATAATGATGAAGTCCTGGTG
Organism: Atethmia centrago; assembly: GCA_905333075.3. Classification (NCBI taxonomy): domain Eukaryota; kingdom Metazoa; phylum Arthropoda; class Insecta; order Lepidoptera; family Noctuidae; genus Atethmia; species Atethmia centrago. The sequence continues at coordinate 17,108,337 of HG995374.1, read as the reverse complement.
GGGTTTTGAGTGTAGTTAAATAAAACAATACAGTTAATAGTTTTTTTAAGTACATTTATTTTATTTATAATTAATGAATTAATTATTATTTCATTTATTTTATTTAATATTTTGTTGAGGGGCTTGTGGCTAAATAATAACAGCCGCACGGGTCAATCGATCAGGTTAAGCTACGGTTGCCGCAGTTGGTCAGTAGAGAGATGGTCACCCGACCATATTTACATACCAAGGCGCCTCCGTACCTCGGAAAGCAAGTTAAGCCGTTGGTCCCGGCTGTCATTCGTAAATCTTTGACAGTCATTACGGGTCGTCAGAAGCCCGAAAGTCTGACAAACAGTCTTAGCAATCATATTGCACAGTAACTGGGTTTTGGAGTTCAGATAGGCAGTCGCTCCATGTATAATACTGGTATCCAGCTGCATCCGGTTAGACTGGAAGCCGACCCCGACGTAGTTGGGAAAAGGCTAGGCAGATGATGATGATTTTATTTACAATTAATTAATTGTTAATATTACTTCATCTAAGTAGGGGGCAGGTCGGGGAATACCATCATGGCGAGCATACCTAACTAAAATACCAACATAACTGCGTTTAGTTTACTACTAAATTACGTGTAGTTATTAAAATCTTTTTTTTAAATATTATTAATTAATCCAAACTTCTAAAAATATTAGACTTAGATGAAAATAAATGGCTTAGTTGGCTTAATATGTGGTACACATTCTATAAAAAAACAACAAAAAAAAGTAAGCTGTACGAAATCTGCCGTTCACCTTTCCGGATTGAAAACGCTTAAACCAAATTTGTGCTACTCTCACAGACACTGCACTAGGTTCATAAACATCGCAAATGTTTTTCGCGGCTTGCGTTGCATTTTTACCTTTTTTGTAGTAAAATTTTAAAATGCATCGAATTTCTTCATTAGATTCATTCATCTTGACGATACGAAAAACAAATGAAAATCACACATTTTCCTAATTTGAATTTGGAATTATGTTCTTTAAAACTTAAACTTTCAATGATACCAAAACCAGCCAGATACAAATAGTATACCCAAAGAGATTTTATTACAAGTACATACATACTATAATGCGAAAAGACTTTTTCCCCAACCTAATATACGAGTATAACCAACACTATTCTCTGTGTGTTCGCAGATTAGTGGGATTCCCCGATGATGCAGAAGTGGATGCAGCTGCGCGCTGAATTTTAATTGTACAACATAGTTAGGTACAATTAAAATTTCAATTATGTGTCTGTACTTACTAACATTAGATGTTAAGTGAAATTCTAAAATGTCTGGTTGTCTAAATGTTTGGTTGTCAGATTTTCGGGCTTCTGACGACCCGTAACGACTGTCAAAGATCCATGAATGACAGCCGGGCCAACGGCTTAACGTGCTTTCCGAGGCACGGAGGGGTCTTGGTATGTAAAGATGGTCACCCATCTTCGGACCAACCGCGGTAAGCGTAGCTTAACCTGATCGATTGACCTGTAATGCTGTTATTATTTAGCCACAAGCACAAAATTATGCCACAACAAATACAATATTATGTCTTTAATTTTCAAATCAAACAGTAGGTACCTACTTGTTTACAGTGGCGTGCCTAGGGTTTCAAAATAACGCAAGCCCAATAAAATTTTAACCGATTTCAAAAAAAGAAAGTTCAGTTTTCGACTGAGTATGTAGGTACCTACGTATCTACGTATGTATCATCGCAATTTTCTCATAAACTACTGGTTAGGTACAATAAATTCTCTATCGAGCATTTTAGTAAGGCTTTTGGGCTTATATGAAGGTACCGCCACTGTTTAAAAGTGGTGATCATTTTCATGTTTACGGGCGGGGTGATTGCCTATTACACTATTAGCTCAGTGGGTTTCATTTTGACAGTTCAACAATATTCAGTGCGTTATTTACGTTGTCAAGCAGACAAATTTTTCGAACATATGAAGCAATGGATTAGCTATATACAGTCAGATTCTGATTGACAGTGTATTACGCAGTTAGGGTACAGATCCAATTCAATAGAGAATAGGTATTATTAATAACAACAACATACAACGCATAAAACTGAAAATATCGTCCAATTCAACATTTTTTCGGCAAAGGCTCTTCCCTAGACTTTGAATCACTTTTGGCCCAACAAACACTTCCCTTTGATGATCTATTTTATAAAGATTCTATAAATATGAGATCGCTTGGTAAAAATAGATTATGGCACTGTTGAGGATGAATAGTTGGTATGAGCTGAGTCTCTTAGCAAAGAAAATCAAAGCACGATGCGGTCGTGGCTAAATGATAACAGCCTCACGGGTCGACGGTTAAGCTACGCTTAGTGCCATCCATCATCACCGGTACCATCAGTACCATCCTACATATCGAGATCCCCGTCACCCTCCGTGCCTCGGAAAGCACGTTAAGCCGTTGGATCCAGATGTCATCGTTGATATTTGATAGTAAGTTGTTACCGGTAGTCATAAGTCCAAAACTCTGGCAACAAGTCAATAAGGGATGTCGTGTTACCCAGGAACTGGGTTGTCGAGGTTAGGTAGGCAGTCGCTCCATGTAAAATACTGGTATTCAGCTGCATCCAGTTAGACTGGAAGCTGACCTCACCATAGTTTGGAAAGGCAGATTGATTGACATGATAATATTAACGATTACAGTGTAGCTAGGTAACAGGAAATCTATGGCGACATCAAAACTTGCTTTAAATAAAACGAGTATTTTTATTACGACATTGTATTTTTTAAGCACACTGTAGGGTTTAATTGCTATTACCTCGCCTGAGGCGCTCAGAAAACCTGTTTTCTTTCTTCTTTTTACATGCAACTCAGCTTGCTGCGTTTCCTCCATCGCTTAAAATAATATTCCACTGGATTTGGTTGTAATAACAACCGAGATTACATCAGGTTTAATTGCAACAGCGCAGCGCCTGTTAAATCTTCAATGACTAAACTTTAAATCTAATGCGTTACTATAGATTATCTATAAGGCGTTCTTCAAACTGCCTTTTGTAACAGTACCTACGACACAATAGTTCCATCGATGTTCCTACCTAATCTAGCGAACAAAACTACATAGTTACTGCAATCGCTTTATTTTTGCCTCCCTGTCTGGGTTCGTTTGACCTGAAGTCGCCTAGTTAATCGCCGGAAGTATAACGCCTAAAACTTGTGATTTGGCAGGTTAAGACGAATTTTGCTATATGATACACTCCTGGATACCCGAACCGAGCCACATTTCATATTTTTGTTTAAAGGTCTCTCTATCTTATAATAATGCTAAAGAAAAAAAAAATGTGGTTTGATGACAGTTACTATCACGTCCGTTTGTCAATGTTCCAAATTTGATATCGAAATACAAAAAAAAAACAGTTTAATTGCAAAAAGTTTTTTCGCGTTTCAGGGGCAAAATTAGCGTGGATTTTTAAGAAAACAATGGTTTACATAGAGAAAAAGTTTATTTAGTAACTTGTATTACCTCCAAGAGCTTTTACAACAGCCGTCATGTGGTTCGGCATGGAATTAATTAATGCCACTATTACGTGCTGTGGAATGTTCTCCCATCTTACCAAGATAGCAGTTTTTAGCTCGTGCAAAGTTTCTGGAGCTGGTTAGTTAATTCGAACACGCCTCTTCAGCTCATCCTATAAGTGCTCTATTGGATTCATATCAGAGCTTCTTGCTGGCCATTCCATTACTGCGTTGATGTTTTAGGACTATAAACATAAAAATGCACGGTGGCTCGATTTAGTCCGGGAGTATATTTTGCTCGGTGTGCGGAGTGTACTTTGCTTAAAGGTTCTATAGAACCGTTGTGCCGTAGGTTGAGCAAAGAACAGTAACTTTTCAATAAAAGCTATTTATCTGAGGCAGACCGTCAAAATTATATAAATAAATAATTTATTGATTTATACTCACTATACACCTACTACAAAAAAGGGGTATTATACCTAACACAAAAAAAAAAACTCGAAAATTGGTATATTGAATTTAAAACTTTATTATGCCTTCAGAGTAGGACAGGCACTGACTAGAATCCATGGAAGATTGTAATGCTCAACAAAAGCATTAAAATCGTCCATGGATTCTGAAGTTTTCGAGCCTGGAACATGGAGAGGGCGTACGGCTGCGCATACGTAGGACCTGTTGCATCCTGCGCTGACGATGTTCGCGCGGGGTCACTGACCTCGCTAGACGAGACATCTCGTTGAGTTTGTAGCGTCCCTGTTCCAGTTGTAGCAGCCCCAGCCTAACACCACGTTTCAATGCCCTGTAACAAGATTTTATGAATAACTGGTTTACTCAAAATAGTTTTCATAATTATATTATACTTAAAATCTCTTTTGTAGTCCAACACTAATTGGTTTAGGCTGTATCTGCTTACGTCTCGAAGAGACTATAATTGTACAACCGGCCAATTTTTTATTTTATCTTTGCCTACGCTAAGTTTCAATCACGCTTTAATCTTGGTCACTTAGCTGCTAAGTAGGTAGGCTATACAGCCTACCCTAGCACACGATCGCAGGGTCGCGGGAGCTCAGAGCGGGGTCTCTATCCACTGAGCAAGTGACCTCAGCAAAGATTGTGGCACAGTCATGTGATCTAACGAGCGTAGTACAAGGAGGGTTCTGGAGCTGGTCTCCTACGAAGAATCGGAGCTCCTCTCTATGTGCTGATACTGACCACCAGGGAAGGTTTGAGTGAGGTCACACACTTCCCATTTAACATAGTTGCCATCAATTCATAAACGTACTGTATGCATAAGTTCCTAGCATCTTACCAACAGCACAAAAACAACGTTTCGCCACTTATGTTTACCACATTGGGGTCTAATTAAACCAATGAAGTCTTTCAACATTGTTACCATCAACACGATACATAAACGTACTGTATGCATACTTAAGTTCCTATCAACTTACCAACAACACAAAAACAACGTTTCGCGACTTGTGTTTACTTATTGGGGTCTAATTAAACCCATTGGTTTAATTAGACCCCAATAAGGTAAATAAATTTAAATAAATAATATATTAGACTTCATTAAGTCTAATATATTATTTCTTTAAATTAAATTAAAATATTAATTATTGAGGAACGTTTAAATAAGTAATTTTTGATGTAAGATGCAAAAAATATAATTATAATGCTTTGGGTTTAAAAAAAAAAGCGTGAGAGCTTTTAAATAACAAGGCCGTTGTAGTGTTGCAGATGATCACACATACTTTGCATAAACCATTAAATGGATAAGACATTGATAATAGTAATCGCAAAATAAATACTCATGCTCATGCTATAGAAAAAAAAATAAGGTGCCGTACACCGGACGCACTCTGTTACCACCTGACTTTTACAAGGCAACTGTATCTTTTTACCGAAAAGTAGGTAGCCAATTATTACAGAAGAGGGGCTGTTAGGGCAAGCAATTAACAAATGACCAAGTCAAAACCCAAAGGGAGTGGCATTGCAAGAAACCTGAAAACAAAAAACAATGCTCCAATGGCCGCGGTACAGATTAATCAAACGTAACATGAAATTGGTTGTTACATTTTATGTTGAATAGCATGAATTTGGACGACTAATATGTGTGACAACTTGTTCGTGCTCTTTCTTATAGGTACAGGAGCCTGTAGTCTGCGAATTAAAGTGTTTCAATCAGAAATAAGTATTTTATAAGGAAGGGATCCTACTGTCGAACTTTGACAGTCGTTATGGGTCGTCAGAAGTCCGAAAGTCTGACAACCAGTCTTACCAAGGGGTATTGTGTTACCCAGATAGGCAGTCGCTCTATGTAAAATATTGGTATTCAGCTGCATTCGGTTAGACTGGAAGTCGACCCCAACGTAGTTGGGAAAAGGCTAGGCAGATGATGATAAGTAATAAATTACGATTTTATTTCTAAGTAGGTTTGTAGAAACACTTACACGTCAATCATATTTTTAAAAACTAGATGAGGTCGGCGTTTTCTATCTGACTACTCTAAGAAGAAAGTCCGAAACAAACTCAGAGGTCACAGTCTCTTTTTAAGTCCAGACATAATCTTAGTTAGATCATGTGAAGACCATGTAGTATAGTATCAAAAATGGTATTTTGATGAAATAAGAAACAATTTGAGTGGACCTGTCTAGTCAGTGCACGCGTTTGTCAAAAGTTGTGCAGCTCAACTCAGAACTTAAGGAGCTCAACGATTTAACGAACAATACCAAAGAAAGGACATTTGGCTAGGCCGCAAAAAATACTCAAACTGCCAGAACATGTTAAAAACTAACTGAGAATTGGGGTGGGGTGGGGTCCCAGTGCGCATAAGTTATTTGCGGAAATCGCGAAACGTCTAGTTGATGTAACTGGTGACCGAAAAGCTGGCGGTTTTCTCGCGCAACGCATCAGCATTGCAATTCAGGGAGGAAATGCCACCAGCATCCTCGGTACAATGCCCCGAGGGCCTAATTTTAGGCTTAACTTAGTTTTAATTTAATTTAGTTAATGTTAATAATCATCTTGTAATTTGGTTATGTAAATAAATAATTTAATTGTAATTTTAAACTGAGAATAAAACAAAATTAAACAATGACCCACATGGTCTTCACATTTAAAATAATCTAATACTTCACACAGTAAATATTCATGTCATTGCATAAATAAAATTCATCAATGTCAATGTGTATATCCGGACATAGATAATCTTGGACAGATCATTTGAGGACCATGTAGGTTGGTGTCCGAAATGGTCTTTTGAGGAAAGAACCACACAGATTTGAGTGGACCTGTCCAGTCAGATGATGGTGGATCCTACTGTCGAAACAAATAGCATCGTCGTCATCCTAGAAGGGCATGGTATTTGATATGTGTTGGTTATTACACAAACAACTGAGCGGTCACAAAAGGTGAAGGTCGTTTAATTATTTTACTTTATTGAGTCGTAACTCAGCCATAAGTGGCTCGCATTTTGATTTTGCAAGGTATGGGGATTCGATGAACGATTATCTAAAATGCTTTTTTTCGCAATATAACGAATAATAATATACAATGTTCCCACTTCTGGAATACAGGCCTCCTCTCAGGTACTAGGACATAATCCACCACGTGGTCCCTGTGCGGGCTGGTGGATGTCACATGTCGTCAAATGTTTTGATTTTAGGACATGCCGATTTCCTCAAGTTGATATCCTTCACCGTTTTGAGAGCAGCGGTTATAAAATAAATTACACAAAGTATAGTGCGTGGGGTCGAACCTACGACACGTAAGTCGGGGCTGTTACCACTGGGCCACCACTGCTCTCGTATACTTAATAATAAATTGTAATTTGATTCGCCACACAGTAAATCACCTGAATATGCAGCAATCGCGTTGAATTCTTTATACAATACAGTAAAAAAATCGGTTTAACAAACAAGGCTTACCTGGAAACTTTTCGGCTTATTTTCGGATCAGAAACTTGGTACTCCATCCTAATAAATTTGATAATAGTGCGTGCAGTCCAACCTGTGTTTTTCATCAATTTCTTTATTGCTGTTAATACCATCTCGCCTGTGTTTACATTGGAATAAGGAGATTTTTTTACCATTTTACTGCAACAATAATTTATGCAACTAACTCTAACGATGTGAATAAAATTTATCCCTACATTTCCCCGAACAAACTAAATTATTGACTAAATTCTGAAAGTTTAAAAATATTACCAGCTGTTTTATTATGTTTTGAAATACTTTAAAATTGCTTACTCAGATAGGCAGGGTCCTCATTCAAACGAATGAAAAAATAGAGAACCAATAGACATATCAAACGAAAAGAGCTACATTTACGCAATATTGTATGCGATTTATTTCCTCGTAGCTTTTGATACAATTTTTATGAAATATCGGTGAAAAAAATGATTTCAGACATTGTACGATCTTCTGACAAAAGGAGAGAACTTTCAAAAAGTTTACAATACTTTTATAAAATCTATGATAGTTCTTTCAGAAAGGAGTTCATAGTCAGTTTTTATTGTCAATCCCTAGCTAGTTTCTGAAGTTGTTGCCATGTCTCCTATTTTGGATACAACCGAGTCTAAATCACAATGTTCTTAGATTACATTGTATTATGAAATCAATTTCAATGTCGCTCATCGTTGAAATCGTTTGGCTCCTCTTTCTTGAGCGGAGTAAATGCCTATGCAATCACAACGTCTGAGGAAACGGGGTGGTGATGTCGGGCTCCCACCTACCGAGTACTTAATTAGTGGAGCATTACTACAATGTATTTCAGCGGTTGACGCAGGCTATGGCGATTGATACGGCAGCGTCTGTTTATCAAAATCAAAAGGTCATTTATTTAAATTAGGCTGAGGATCAGCACTGGGTGGGTATTTTGGGTGAATATCGCAACGAAGGGCGCAACGAAAAATCTCCCTGATCCACTCTACTGCCTCTTTTGCGACGTAACTATACTACGACCTACGAGGACTAACTTAGTTTTGCTTTGCTTTGGGCAAGGCGATGCCAGCGTTGGCCTAACTTAGCAATTTCATGGTGCCCTGACTAGCTCGCGTCACGTTTTGGTAGGTTACTCCGACAATCGTGGACTGGACTTGAGTAAACTCTTTGAAGTGTAAAAAAACATTTAAACGCTGTAGGTGCGTTTTACTTTTCTTTTTTTTTTTGGGTAGGAAATCATCAAATAACTTCTCCCGCTCTGGGCGGAGCGGGAGGGTATATGTCAGACTCTTACTGACTAAAACCCACCCGTATCCCCGTATACCTTCCATTGCCCGTGTTGGCAGGGGCCTCGGTAACCCTTTAGTACCTCCCCGGGACCCCGGCAGGCAACGGCCCTAGTGGACCCCTACAGATGTGCTGACGACATCTCTTTGAGGCGCGCGTGGAATACAACGCGCCGTCGACCCGAGCCTGGTCCTTACAGGACGGTGAGCTACCCATTGCTCACCGTCCGCAAGCCCGCGCCTACGGTGGCCGGAAGTTTTACTTAACGTTTTATTTTTTTACGTTTCTCAGTAAAAGCATATATTAGTTTTTTAAGGAAATCGCCAAATAAAACTGAAATTTGGCATTATAATAACTTTATTTTAACAAATTAGACTATTATTTCTATAATACATTATTAACCGAGGAGTGAAGCGACTACCGCCGAGGGTACAGATCCACCTGGGCCTTGTTCGATGGTGGGCTGGTAGCCGTTCTCATCAGCTATGTAGTTGACGGTGTAGTTGACGCCATCGGGACCAATCCAGGAGTAAGAACCCTTCATTGCGACGAACGCATCTTCAGCTCCTGCGTTTCTCAGCTCTCCATCCTGATTATGTCTCTGGCCATCGCTTTGTTCGAAGCTGTGTATAGAGGAGCACATCTTAGTTAGAAATCCATATAAGAAATCCTAGCATATCGTTAATTTAATCTTGTGATGAACAAGGTAGTCCCTGAGGGAGGTCTAGGAAACGCTGTCATGACGATTTAGATCTCGCGTTATACACGAATTCCGTACAATGAGAGGTCAGCTTATACTGGAAATGTATAGCTCGATATGTAGCCGGGCGTACAAGGAAGAGAGAAAACCTATGTGGGAAACGTTTGCCCTGCAGTGGGACAGTACAGGTTGTATATTAAAAAGAACATAGTGTAATTGGATAAATTACGACAAGGTGTCTCTCAAATGCTAAGTACGTAGGTATAGGTACAGTTACAAAGAAAAAACCAATAACTTATAAAACGAAAAACAGCTTTTACAGGATTTTCAATGTTTAGTATGGGCAACTTACACGAAATTGTAGGTGCCGAGTCCATCGTTGTCCGAATCGTATCGCAACAGCTGAACATCCTGGGCGTTCTGAGGGGCGGCTAGCACCACGCCCACGACAGCTACTAACGCACAAAGCACGAACTGAAAGTAAAACCGCACTATTAACAACACACTTTCACAATAACAACACAAATTAAAATAATATTTAAACTTTATAAAAAAAAAATACTACAAATTATACTGACCAATTTCATGATCACTATTAAACGGTTTACCGTATCGAGTTTACTTGAACTATGTGCTCATGAATTATCGTAACTCATGTTTTATACTATTCCAAATATTGCATTACAACATAGTGTTATTAGTTGACGCACATCATCGTTACAATGTTTTGTGTATTTGACCACTCCTACGACATGACGAAGGTAAGCCGCGAAGCGTTTGAGGACGTCTTTGATGGGAACCTTTCGAAATTGTGATTTTAATTATATGTATAGGTACCTGATGTTACCTGTAATTTGTTTGATTGACAGCAAGTAGGAAATATTTTATTGATGTCCTTGTGGAACTATGAAATTGGAAAGGTGAAATTAAATATTTTGATTATTTTTATTAGAGAATGTGAAATAAAATACTTTGATTGATTGGAAAAAAATGTCACCATTCGCAGTAACGATTGATTATTATCTATTGTTGCAAGTATTTAATCTCAATTTGTTTGATAAATTAATTAGTGCTTTGTTGTTTTTCTAGCCAACTTTGTGTCCGAAACGAAAGTCGAAACACTTTTCCTAACAACACTATCTTGAATGACTCCAGCCCATAATAATCCAAGCCTAAGAATGCTATCCCTAAAAACTTCAGGCAAAAATTACCATACATAATCAACCTATAGTGTTCCCAGTGCTGGGACACAGGCCTCCTCTCTGTGAGAGGGAGTGGGCCATAGTCCACCACGTTATCATAGTCTAAAGTATCGGACATGGTAAGCCGTTTTCTTTTTTTTTTTTGGGTGGGAAATCATCAAATAACTTCTCCCGCTCTGGGCGGAGCGGGAGGGTGTGTCAGACTCTTACTGACTAAAACCCACCCGTATTCCTTCCGTTGCCTGTGACATGGTAAGCCTGTCATTATTGTTTTCGTTTTGTGATATCTTCGTTTATGTATATTTCATTATTAAAAGGTTAATATGAAACCAGCATGAAGGCCATGCCAGGGGCTATGACAATGTATTATCTACAGAGCTGGCTTCAGACATTTGAGATTTATGCTTGTTGGGAATGGAGCTTAAGTGCCTTGGGAATGAAAAGAGGAAACATACCAACTTTTAGGAGATAGATAGATAAATAGTAGCCCACGTATTCATAAACAACTAAAACCCTCTACAAACCTAATGTAATTAAAAAAATTGTGTTTAGTTTTCTTCTTTCAAACTCAAATCGTAATTATAAGTCTTAGTTTTTTTATGAATAAGGGGTTACTCTTTAAGAACATATGCCTCGTTATAATGCGATCATAACTAATCATTCCAACCTTATAAAATTTAACGATAATCAGTTAATCAATAAAATGCATGATGACATTTACCTTCGACCTCTACGTCTTGTACCTAAACGTGGTTGGCCAATGGACACAATGATTTTTAGCAACTTGACACACATTAGGTATGTATGAACATAAATAGGGTTTGTAAATTACTAGATGATTACATTAAAGTATTTCGATACATATAGTAGGTACTTCGCTTGCCGTCGCTAATTTTTAGTTTTCCTTACGAGTTTCGTTGTACCTATTTGGGTCTATTGAATTTGTTAGGCTGCGTATCTTATTTCACATATAACATGCAGGTTTTATCTTACAGGAAATCAAACTAAGCCTTTTCCACGCCTTATACAATTGTTCCTTATTATACAAAGATCTATTGGGAAACCGAAAGAGGAAAGGAGTTTTTAGATGATAAATCGATTGCAAAATAAAATTATTATCTCTTTTATACACTAAACATTATGAAATATATATATATATAAATCAAATACACACATCAACACGGTCTAGGGATATTTTTAAAAAAGCGAATTACTATCAATGTGTTAATTATTTATATGACATGTATATATTTAAAAGATACGTTATTTAATATTCTACCATTTTTTAATAATGGTTAAGGTACTTCGATTAAAATTTCAGGATTTAATGGAAAAAAAATTAAGCATAGACGGAAACCGTATATGAATTAACTTTTAATTTATGAGTAAAAACTGAAAAAAATAGTGAAATCATTAAATTTGTGTTTATAAACTTGAAGTTAGTAGTCTGAGAAAGCGCCCATGATGTTCATAACACATCGGCAACGATTCGGCATGCTCAGAACAAGGTTGTCAATGTCTTGCTGCGGAATATTGTCCCATGTCCTTCTGAGGTGCGCAAAAAGTTGATCTTCTGTAGCCAGATTTTCAGGAACTTCCTTCAGAGCTCTTCTTTGCAGCATATCCCACGCATGCTCAATGGGATTTAGATCTGGCGATTGAGCAGGCCAGTCTAAGGCCCTAACATTGTGTGTATGTAACCAAGCTGCTACCGTTCTCGCCGTGTGTGCCCGGGCATTGTCGTGCATGAGCAGGAAATCTTGCCCCATTTGTGTTCTGTGGGGCAAGATTACGGGCCCCAGCACCTGTTGGACGTATCATTCTGCCATCATATTGCCCCGCACCCAAACGAGATCCGTCCGTCCTCCAAGACGAATTCCTGCCCAAACCATAATTGTTCCTCCTTGGTATGGGTGAACTTGCTGAGGGTTCTGAAGACGGCTCCATCGTCCAGGAACTCGCCAAACACGCGTCCTTCGTGAATCTGGATGGAAGCCGAACCTGGATTCATCCGTGAACAGCACATTGGACCATTGCTCACGGCCCCAGTCCACGTGGTTCCGAACCCATTCTAATCGTCGTCCACGATTGCCTCTCCGTAAAGGTGGGACCCGGAGTGGTCTACGAGAGCGTAGATTGCTTTCATGCAGTCGCCTTCTTACAGTTTGGTCACTCACAAGCACTTGGTGTTCCACTCGCAGCCTTTGGACCAATTGAGTCGCCGTTGCATTTGGTTGAGCTCGCGCAGTAATTTGCAAAAATCGATCTTGTCTGGGGGTAGTGATGCGACTTGGCCCCCGGTGCCTCTCCGCTACTTCACCTGTGGCACGATAGCGTGTCCACAATCTTGAAATTACATTTTGGTGGGTCCCTATGGCCTCAGCAACATTACGCTGAACAGACCCAGCTTCCAGCATTCCCACAGCTCGTAACATCTCCGCCCTCGTCAAATGTTGGCGTTGCATGGCTACAATACCTCAATTTTAACTTTATCTTTCGTTTAAAAATGAAAAAAAACTGTAACTAAACGTAATTCGTATTGTTTTCTAAATTTCGCACAAATGAAAATTCCCTCTCCTACACATCAAGACATTTTTATGCCACCGAAACAAAAGAATTTTCAAAAATTTGAATTTGGAATTAGTCTGAGATAAATTACAAACAAATCGGTGTATGAAAGATTACAATGCGGCCAGTACTTTTCGAGTTATTTAATTGAGTATGAAATATCCCTAGACCGTGTTGATGTGTGTATATAAATATTCAAATTTGAATACATAAATATTAACATAATTTAATAATAATGAAAATACTTCTAAGAATTTCATAATAATTACCTACACTTTTCTTATGCAATACATAAAATAAAAATAACTAATATAAGTACTATACCTATACACAGACCTATATTGACCTTTTACTTTTTTATACCATTTAAGTATACATATGGAATGCAATAAAGAATTGAGTATTGAGTATTGATCTCTCTGCCTGCCATTTAACCTGCATTGTGGAAGCTTTGTATATTGTCTCACCTGCAACAACAATAGAAGGGCCGTATATACCTAAATCTGTTTATGATCCGAGGCTTATCCAATGTCTGAGCCAAATAGCTGAATGGGCTGTTTGGCTAAATGGTTAAATTTATTTGACAATAATATTTTTGATTTCTAAAAATCCTTTTCATAGAAGGTCTATATAGCCTACCCATATTTGATCAAAAAAGTTCCAGTTTGAGGCTGCTTTTAGTTTAATGTTCAATTTAAAAATTTGTTAAATCATTAAAATAATCATACAAATCATAAAAAATAGCTTATAAAATTGAAAGCAAGATTCAAACTCCGAAAACATGGTCGAGAATCTTCCGTCGAAGCTTTCACCTTGACCCAGAGTATCGGAGTTTAGCCCTGAAGAGGTACTCATAATTAATTGGTGAATTATAATATCATCTTTTAGCCCGCAGCATCACCCTTGTAATGTTTAAGATCTCCTTGGGTTACAAATATGTAATTTAATATATATTAATATTAAATTAATAAATTAATAATTCTTTAATTATATAATTATATATATAAACCATGTAAAAATCTACATAAATAAACATTTTTTATGGTTTATTGATTTTATTTTTTATTATTACCCGACTGCCCTAGAAGGAGGGTAATGTTTATCGAGAGCATTTATGTATGTATGTATGTATGTCTATTTTTTGGGCACGCTCTGTAGCCTAAATCGCTTAGTTAATAAATAAAGGCTAAGTTTTTTAACATAAGAGGTGTCATTAGATTTGTCTTAATTGTGGGAGTAACATAGGCTATATGATATTTATCTATTACATTTGCAAATACAATAAAAGGGAGTGGAAGGTTTTTTTAAAATAAATTACATCAATATTGATATCAAATAATAGCTAGTAATGAGTCAATTTCATATATATATTTATTAATAAAACTAAAAAGCTTGAAATAAAACAAATTATTAAAAAAACAAAAAACCCGACTGCAAAACACGTAACTGAAAAGAGAAAAACAAGCATTATAATCTATAGAATTTTAGTATCGATGGACAAACCAATAACCTGAAAAAACAAACCAATAACCTGAAATACGGTGTAACTTTTGTTTGTCCCCGGCGATACCAACATTCATTAGATTATATTGCTTGTTTTTCTCTTTTCAGTTACGTGTTTTAGCAGTCGGGTTTTTTGTTTTTTTAATATTTTATTTCTATTTTATGTAATTTGGAGTTTTGATCTATCTAACAATCACAATTCTTGTAAGGTACCGTGGCGCGTTGGGCAGCAACACATGAGCTCTGTTTATAATTCTGTTTTGAATTGGTCTTTTATTGTGGAAGTACAGAAAATTAGAATATGTTGTAATGCAAAAAGAATCTTGGCGCACATAACAACGACCATGAAGATGGCTTTTCTGAGAAAGGTGTTTCTAAACAAAAGTACCGTTTCAGATTAAATAATATATGTACGTGTGTGTGTACGTGAGAATAGTGAAGTGATTTCATCTTATGTCTTGAGCATGTTGATACAATTTGGCAGTCCTACCAGCATCCTTTACTACAGTATGTAGTATTAATACAGCAATATAATTTACATATTTATGTACCAAATGTTACCACATTTAAAATGGGTTTTTTATTAAAAATAGCGCAAAATTATAAACCTTATATTTGAAATTTTGCGCTATTTTTAGAACACATAATAAACAACCCATTTTGTATTTCGAAATTGGAGTGAACTTCAAAGAAGGTCTCGCTTGATAACTTATTCCAAAATTGCATTTTTCATACATATATTACTTTATTTTACGAAAAAATGGTTTTGACTGAGATTCCACCATAATTATGTTTTATTGAGTCTGTATAATTTCCCTGTTGAAAAATGCGTTTATCTTTGTTCTTCAGGAAACAATACTTCCATTCTCAGGAACAGGACTAAATAAAAAAAAAACCCATTTATTTAAAAAGTCATTTTATTCAATGTTATGGAAAAAAATATATTAACCAAGAAGTGAGGCCACTACTGCCGAAGGAACTCCCAATCGACTTTCTATCTTAGGCTGGTAGCCGTTCTCATCAGCTATATAACTGATGGTGTAGTAGACGCCATCGGGACCGATCCAGGAGTATGAACCCTTCACTATGACGAAAGCATCTTCAGATCCTGCGTTTCTTAGCTCTCCATCCTCATTACGTGTTTGGCCATCGCTTTGTTCGTAGCTGTAAACAGAGGAATACATTTAAGTTTTGTTAGTCGCGTTTCATTCATCCTCTCAACATGACCAAACCATCTAAGCATATTCTTTTAATTTTTTGTCACTACAGCTTCTTTTACACTGCACCGTTGCCACATATACATATATCACATAATTTTAGTCAGCCTATCAGTCCCGCCAGTCATGCTTCGCAGACCAGGTGGGCAAGCTCTTTGAAAGAGTCTTTGCAGACCACCTCGTCGGGCGGCTGGTGCGGGTGGGGCCAGATTTGGCGGGAAGCCAGTTTTGTTTGCGCAACGGGTGCTCTACGGTGGACGCCATCATGCGCGTGTGGGCCCTCACGACGGAGAATGCTGTTGCCCAGGGTGCGGTCGTCTCGGGGGTGTCTCTAAACTTCGCCAATGCCTTCGATACCCTAACTTGGAGTTGCATGAGGGAGACACTCCGGTATCACCGGATGCCGACCTACCTTCGGTCACCAGGGAGTATGGAATCGGCAAGAGATGTCGTGCGGTGTCCCACAGAGATCGGTCCTGGGGCCGCATCTGTGGGATCGGATACGACTGGGTGTTGCGCGCCGACCTCCCTAGCGGCGTCAGCGTAGTGTGCTACGCTGACGACACGTTGGCCCTGGCGCAAGGGAGGTCGCACCAGGCGGCGGCCGAAGTAGCGGCACGCGGGGTTGCGATAATCGCGACAATCGTTGGCAGGATCCGGCAAATGGGACTCGAGGTGGCCCTGCACAAGTCCGAGGCCATGTGTTTTCGTGGTTTTGGAACGCGCTACCGTCGGGGTCCCAAATAACTCGACGCCGATGTGAACCCCTCCTGGGTTCATATCGGCGTCGAGTCGATGATGAAGTACCTGGGACTCATCCTCGGCAGCCGGTGGAACTTTGTGGAGCATTTCCGACGTTTGGCTCCCAAAGTGGAGCGGGCCGGTGCTGCCTTGAAGCAGCTCTTGCCCAATCTAGAGGGTGCAAACGCCTCCTGCTGGAGGCTCTACGCGGTGGTCGTGTGGACCATGGCTTTACGGGGCACCTATGTGGGCGCGTTTCCTCGTGCGGCAGCCAGCCCGCCGGACGAGCGCGGCCCAAAGGATCATGGCCATCCAGTTAGTCCGGGGATACCGCACGGTCTCCGGTGAGGCGGCGAGCCTCCTTACTGGGTTGCTGCCATGGGATCTGGAGGCCAAAGTCACGCCTTCTCGCCACTAGCCACCGCAGTTTGTACGCACAGTATTGAGAGATTTACCATGTTATTTTAAGACCGTAGATTTATTATAGGTTTTCCTGGAACCTATAAAGTAAAGAACTATTTTCGGTATATTTTTCAAAATTTTAGGCTCAGTAGTTTCAGAGTAAGTCAGTAAGAGAATGATAAATTTTCATCTATTTTATTAAATGACTTTAAAAGTATTTATTTTTAAAATGATAAAAAAATATATATCGGAAATCCTTACAGCAAGCCCTCTCAGCCATGGTTCAGGCCATGGTAGAGAGGGCCTGGGCAGTCGTCACCTCTGTCTGCGAAGCAGTAATGCTTGCAAAGGAGGAGGCGGGACGGTTGAGGGAAAGGCAAATTTCGCGCTCTCTCGCCCCTAGCCGCCGCAGGAGACGCCCTGGGTGTCAGAAATATCGGGCGGATTTCCGGCCAGCGTAGGCGTGGGTTTGCGGACGGTGAGCAATGGGTAGCTCACCGTCCGATAAAGACCAGGCCCGGGTCGACGGCGCGTTGTATTCCACGCGCGCCTTAAAGAGATGTCGTCAGTAAAAATGTAGGGGTCCAATAGGGCCGAGGCCCCTGGCAACACAGGCAACGGAAGGAATACGGGTGGGTTTTAGTCAGTAAGAGTCTGACACACCCTCCCGCTCCGCCCAGAGCGGGAGAAGTTATTTGATGACTTCGCACCAAAAAAAAAAGCCCTCTCGTATTATGATAATTATGTCACACGACACAGTATGCAAAACTTTTTTTTAATTTTCTAATTTGCCCCCAGAAGTGACCTAGAATGCATTTATTTACGTTACACGTCCGTGTTTGTGTCCCAGAAATTCATATGCGCACCAAATTTCAACTTAATCGGTCCAGTAGATTTGGAGCAAATTCGCTGTGACTGACAGACAGACAGCCACATACGTGATCCTATAAGGGTTAATAAGAATAGTAAAAACAAGTAATAAAACTATTTAATAAAATAATGTTAGTGTGAAACAGCAGTAACGGGGTTTTGGATGATTCACTAAGCGACATACACGAAACTGTAGGTACCAAGTCCATCGTTGTCTGAATCGTATCGCAAGAGCTGAACATCCTGGGCGTTCCGAGCATTCGCAATATTCTGAGCATTCTGAGGGGCAGCTAGCACCACCCCCACCACAGCTACTAACGCACACAGCACCAACTGAAATTAAAATCGCACTTAAACACACTATTATCAACACACTATAACAACACTTTTCACAATGAGACCACATTTTTGTTAAATCACCACGAATTACCTACTGACCAATTGCATGATGACTATATTAACAGTTTACTTAGTTCATTCACTTGTGAACTATGTGCTCATTAGTTATTAGAACTCGTGTTTTATACTATTCCGAATACTGCATTACAACATAATCAGGTACATCATGTGGTGTATTAGTGGTTGACGCTCTCCTCTCGTTACAATGTTTTGTGTATTGACCACTACTTCGACACGAGTGTGTATAGTTGCTGCGAATCTTTTGAGGACGTCTTTGATGTGGGCCTTTAGAAATGCTTATTAAGAGCAATTAGGAAATACTTGTTTTCTCGATGGAACTTTGAATTGGCTGAGGACTAATTAGGTGGTGGTCATATTGCGAACCGTAGAGTTTCTTCCAGTCAGACTAATATGTGCAGTGCGACTAAATTTTGTAGTCGTCGTTAGGAAAACGAAGGACTGAGAAGCTGTTCATAATCTGCCAATCCGAAATTGTTCAGCAAAGTATCATTATGATTGTGTGTAATCAACTAATCACCTACTCACTTTTTGTCACAGTTGGTGACCTAGAGTTGTGCTTCAAAGAACGTTATGACGGCAAAACTTGGCTTTCATAAACCATAACTGTATACACCCCTCCTCCCCGCTCCCTGGTGAAATGTGGATGTACTATCTGCCTTACCCTTTGGGGATTACAGGCGTAATGATATGTACTTATGCATTATCAAAACAATAACAAGCAATCCATACAGATTGGTTGCTATTGTTTTGATAATGATTTGATTGATTTGATAAATACGTTTCTGAGCGGTCTGTATTTCCAAACCATGATTATGTTGGTATTTAAATTATTCCTGCTTGAACAAGGCAATAATAATTGCTATCTTTTTAACTCAATTGAGATAATTATAGAAATTTGCATATAGAATTGGATGTAAGATTCGTGCTCCGGAAATACAGCCGTAAATCTGCCGTTCAAGCCTCTTCACCTTGCCCTGCATTACCAAAGTCTAACGTCAAAAGATACTCATTGAAAAAGTTTTGACAATTATGTCATTGATGACTTTTATTTTTTGGCCTAGGGCGTTGGTCCCGGCCGAAAGATAAGGCAGAAAAACAGAAGTAAATAACTTTATAAAGGCAATCCTTTATAAATTAGTTTTTTTTTCTTTATCATCGCACTGCTAGACAAAGGGTTTGCATTTGTGAAAATCAAATGCGATATCGAGCGGTCTAGCTAGAGCTCGTTTCTCTTTTTTTTTCTCGTGGTCTGTCACAATTTACCTGTACCATTCTACAAGTTAAGTGTTACATTAAAACCCATAAATAGAATGTTATCGAAGTAATCAGTTTTAATGTTTTCTTTAGCAATAGGTACTTTAAAAGATATAAGTTAATGAAATCACAGTATCTATAAGTGATACACTTATTAACAGCCACTTGAATGATTACTTATGTTTGAAATCCGGATATAAAAATGACTGATAAGACTTACATTTTCCGTTATTACAAACACACATGGGCTAAGAAATAACGACATAAACATGTACTCGTACAACATACAACTTATGAAATAAGAACTTAGCATGATTGGATTAAGAACGAATAACAACTTTCATTTATTTACTAAGTTATCTATCGATCCAACAATGTATCGACATCGGCAGCAACAATGTATCGGCAGTTGTCGTAGGTGAACGAAAACTCAACGTCACGTTACTCCATGTGATAAAATCAAAATCAAAAGTCATTTATTCAAACTAGGCTGAAAGTCAGCACTTTTCGAACGTCAAAGTTACATAAGACAGTCCCCCAAAAATGCCCGCCCTTCACCACTTCCTAGTGCTTTAGCTGGGAAGAAGAAGTGGTGGAACAAACTCCCCAGCAGCACGTCTGTCTGTTTAGTTATATAAACTTGATTCTATACAAATTGTATGCAAAGTAATTAACATTACAAAACACAAAACATTGGATTAAATTACACACTTGCCATATGTTAGCTAGCACACGCCAGTATACCAACAAAACAATGAACAAACTGTACTCAAGCAGATAAAAATTACAACATAAAAAAAAACGTAAATAGAACTTAATACCTAAATAAAAGATAGATTCAATGACATAATATCAAACAGAAGCACTAGCAGGTAGTAAACGGTTATTGTCCTTATTGGAGTTATCATCATCTGCCTAGCCTTTTCCCAACTATGTTGTGGTCGGCTTCCAGTCTAATTGGATATAGCTGAATACCAGTATTTTACATGGAGCGACTGCCTATCTGACCTCCACAACCCATTTACTGGGTAACACGATACCACCTAGTAAGACTGGTTGTCAGACTTTCGGGCTTCTGACTACCCGTAACGACTGTCAAAGATCTACAAATGACAGCGGGGACCAACAGCTTAACGTGCTTTCCGAGGCACGGAGGGGTCTTGGCATGTAAAGATGTTCACACAACCATGAACAAAACGCGGCAAGCGTCGCGAACCCGTGCGGCTGTTATTACTTAGCTTTATTTGTAAATAGTATTGCAAATGATAAGACACTGATGAGTTCTTCATTATATCTCCACTATTTAGTTAAAATGTTAGTTGACTTCGTTGATCCAACTAATATCTTATCTTATATCTTATCAATCAATCGTTTTCTCTCATGTTTTTCTGATGCCAAGCATTTTCCCATTAAGCTATATTGCTCTGCAAAATTCTTGTCACTCAATGTTTTAAAAGCTATTGAAGTTAGCGTATAAACAGATTTTAAATTAGTGTTACTTTTTGTTGATTCAAACAAAAGCCATGGGCACGACGTGTGTACAACAAAAGTTGCGACAAAGAATGTTGCAACAACTTTACTAGGCGGCATAAATTAATTAAAGTTTACACAATGACCCTTCGGCATATCTCAACATTCTAGTTTGTTACCCTATTATTGTAATGACAAGTGTTATTGGTACGATTCCATGTTAGATGTTATTGATTTAGCAATCTGCGGGGTAATTGTGTAACACACTGTCAATTAAACCCATTGCTACCAATGGGTTTAATTTTTTCAGTTCAACAACATTTATTGCGTTATTTACGTTTGACCATTATTAAGCGATAGATTAGCAATATACGAGTACTTCAAAATCATTCAAATTGTGGTTGATAGAGTATTACTCAATTAGGGCGCCGATCATAGATAGACGGATAAGTTGCTGGGTAAAATGCGCCATCTCTTCTCCCATGTTTAAAAACTGTGAAGGGTGGGTTTCAGCTGTCTCTTGTAACGTTTTAGGTTCAAGAAGTGCTGTTTCTCATCCACACATAATGTTTTAGAATAGGCTTAGGATAATTATTTGTTTACAATATGCCGAACTCGTGTCTGTGGTAACAATATGTGGGCGTCAACATCTCTTGCGAATCATTTTTTTCCGCAAAAATACCAACTGCCCAATAAATAAACTGTGAAACCCTGCAGTTTATACAAGTCAGCGATAAATAATGGTATTTTTGGTAAAGTAAAGAATATGGTAATACTTACCGGTTATGGTAAAGTATTATTTGTATCTTTGATAAAATTATATGGGTAGTATTTAAACGCAAATCAAAAAATATCCTTTTTCTATGCAATAAGATTCCGAATTCCGATCAAAATTACTGATTGCACAGCAAAATATTCAACTCAAAATATCACTAAACACACTACAATTTATTTTCGCAGCGTACAGCGATTTTTCCTAAAGCAAAAGCTTTTTTATCAATGCACAGCTAATAATCTTAATGCACATTATACATGTTAACTCTTTTTCTTTTAAATATAGCTTCTATTTTTATATTATGTACAGCAGTTTTTCTAAATAAAACAGCATTTTATTAGTCACAGTCGTTACGGGGACAGCGGGACGTGATTAAATTTATTTCCCGTTGTCCCCATAACGTACATATAAGTAAAATGTAGCAGCTTAATAATCAGTTGTTAGCTTTGTTTTAATTTAAACTGGCATCGAATTTTTGTTTTGGTAATAGAGGGCATCTGGCGCTCGGCGGTCGCTGCCGCGACACGCTCGCTTCGCTCGCTCGCCTTCGCGCGTTAATGGTCACTGTTCTAACCTAACCTAACCCAACAACTGAAAAATTTGCTGTGCAGTCAGTATTTATGCTATGTATGTAGTATTTTTGTACAAAAATAAATTTAACTGTATTGCATTATGAGGAAAAAAGTAATGATAAATTGATGTATAATTTCGAATTATCTGCAGTTTGAGTTTTGTTAAACATTTAGTTTATTTGTAGTGAAGTAAGTAATTAGATGTAAATAAGAATATAAATGATGAGTATGTATTGATAGGCGATTATTTATTTGATATGCAATTTATAATATCCCAAATTATATTTATAAAGTCGATACTTCAGTTACCTACAGTGCCAAGTTCAGGGAGTGCTTTGAAACATAGAGATAAGTTCAAATCACCATTTTTTGTAGTTTGGCATCTCGTAGCTCAACCTAGGAGGATGTCGTCGTCTTAGGGGATATCGCATGATCTCCTACGAGGCGGCTTGTGGACTGGCCGGATCCCCGCCCTGGGACCTCGAGGCTAAAGTACTCGCGTGAGCGGATGATGCAGCGACAAATGGAGTTGCGTCGGTCGCAGCTTCGGGCAGCCCTGGTGGCGAAATGACGGAACAGGTTTTCACGCCCTACCACCGGCCTCGTCACCATTGAGATGGTCCGGCCAGTACTCGAGCGCTGACTCGGGATGAAGCACGGCTCCCTATCGTTTCACGTGACGCAGGTGCTCTCGGGGCATGGTTGCTTCGGGAAGCGCCTGTGTCACATAAAAAGGGAGCCGGACGCCCGGTGTTACCACTTCGTCGACTGCTGGGAGGACACGGCGCGGTATACGCTGGCAGAGTGTGTCGCCTGGGAGGGGCCACGCTGTGCCCTCAACTCAGGAGTAGGCAGCGACTTGTCGCTGCCAGCCGTTGTCGACTCGATGGTCGGCAACGAGGAGTCCTAAGACGCAGTGGTATCTTTCTGCGAGACAGTCATGTCGCAGAAGGAGGCTGCGGAAAGGGAGCGATCCGTTCCACTCACTCTGCCCGCAGTAAGACAACTGGGCGTCGGCGGAGGACGGACAACGCTTTCTTCCAGCCCCCTAAATGGGTCCAGGGGCGACGGACTCGGGGACATCCGTCGCCCCCGACACAGCAGGACCCGAGGTGGCGGCGCGTAGTGTTCCACGCTCGCCCCTATTTGACGTCGCGAGGGGAGTCTTACACCTCACTCCACCTGCGGGTCTGAGGTGGCCCGCAAAGGCGGGTTGGCACCAGCCGGGGATGAAAAAAAAGGAGGTTATCAAGCTCAAGCGGTCTTACCTGTGGGTACCTCAATAAATTAAGGCCTCCAATTTAGAAACTACGCGACTACACGCTAGGAAGCGTCGTTAGCGTGTAGTCGCCTAGTTTATAAGTTCCTGTGGGGTACGGACCTCGGCTTAGGGCGTCGCTGGAGGTTGATCGGCGAATCCTACTAATGCGGGAGGGAGTATATCGGGCAGCCGCCGCAATTAGGAGGTTGCGGTGCTTTATAGCAGAGTCGAAGAAATGCTTTGAGAGGCGTTTCATGAACCTTTGGATTGTGGGAATTTTGAGGTCTAAATGTAGATCCACATTGCGAACATAGAAAGGGGCTTCCGTGACCTTTCTAAGGAAACGGCTTATATTTATTTCAAGCTTTTGACCCGCAGCGGTAGGTATTTGATTAGGCTACGTTTGTTTAAATTTATATTTTTAGCTTTTTCGGCGAGCCCAAAGAAGTTGTTAACACATGAACCTGTTCTGTTTGTAACACGGAATTAACAATCAAATATAAAATAATTTAACATTTTTTAATAATAATATAATCATACATATTTTTGGCAATAATAATAATTAAATAACGAAGTCTAATTAACCAAGGAGCGACGCTACCACCGCGGGGGGGACGGCTCCACCGGGTCCTTGATCGATCTGTGGTTTGTAACCCTCGTCGTCAGCGGTGTAAGTGACACGGTAGGTGACGCCGTCGGGTCCTACCCACGTGAAGGATCCGCTGATGGCGATAGACTCGTCTTCCTTGCCCTCGTTGATGAGCTGTGCCTGCTGATCTTGTGCGGTGCCGTCAGTTTGACTATAGCTGGAAAAATATTTTTTAATGTTAGAATAGGGAGTTAATGCTAAATCTTTAGCTTTCAAAAACATCGATTTCGATGATTCCATTCCATTTCGATCGATGCTTTTATCATCGACAACCATGCTCTAGGTTATTATTAACCTAATGATATTTTGATGCCTTCATGCACTATGCAGTCCACATTCGGCAAAATGTGCATACATAACATTTTTGAAGAGTTGTTTTTGTTTTAACTGCATGGGCGAATATGCATTTTTGTATAAATTCACGCTGCTAATGGATAACGTATTTTGATTTTTAACTCTCAATTATCAATGGAAGCTTAAATTAAAAGTTGATCCTTGAAAGATAAGCCCCGATACAAAAAAGGTTAGAACAAAATATAAAGACTAACCTGTATCTGTAGTTTCCAAGTCCTACGTTTTCATTTTCATACGAGACAAGTTGTACGTTGTCTTGGGGGTAGTTTACTCTTGGGGGAGGGGCAGCCACCGCCAACGCGACCAAGCAGAGAACTACGATCTGAAAGTAAATATAGGGAAATAATGCTTAGCTCCTATATCCAAGAACTTTTCAAAGCGAACTAAAGATGAAGTTTACTTAGTTATTATTGGATATACCTAGTGTCTACTAAGATACAATGCAGATACTTCATTATTCACACATTTTTGCGATATTTCAACAATTAACAGTAAGCCAAAACTAAGAACTTAAACTAGGTATTTTTTAAAATTTTCACGTTAAATTGGTAAGACAAATCTCGGGGCACAGCATCTTAGGGTAGATGATGAGAGCTCGTTAACAACAGTCAGTCTTCACTCAGTTCAGACTTAAACTTGCATCGTTTAAGTCAAAAGGAGGTTCCCCGAAACATTATCTAATTGTAACTGATTTTATAATGCATGAAACGGTAATGCTTCGAAAATCTTTGAAAATGATCACGGTTGAATCCAAGCGTAAATGCACCAGAAAATGCATAGTGCAATGGCTAATTAAATTAATTGTTGATAGATCTATTTAAACTGTCGGTCCGATGATATAAGATAAAGCTTTTATATTTTATGTAAATGTTATATAAACTATTTTGGATAAAAGATTTAATTGACACTGAAAACACTTTCTAAGATAATTCCGAGAAGCTATTTGAAAAATATTGCGTAAATAAAGAACAAAACTGCGCGAAGAATACGTATCCGAACTGCTTTTTTTCTGTTACTTTTATTCGATATTTAATATTGGATACGTTTTTCACCCTACGCACTAAACACTGTTTCACACAAAATACACAAATAAAACGAACCAGTTTCATGTTTGAAGTGCTGATTTTACGGACGAATACGATGGAGTGACGAATCTCACATGAAATTCGGTCTTTATATCTAGCACAACTTTTGATTTGATTTTATGCTAGTAGTATCCGTAGAAGGTGAACCGCTTGACATCTACTTAATATAATGTAATTCCCTTAATGCAATGAATAAACAAAACTTTTTAGAACAACCTTACTCAATATAACGAAATGCTAATTATAGAATATTAATTAGGAGTTTATAGATCAATCGCTAATTAATTTTGATAGTGATGTCAATCAATCATTCTTTGAAGAAAGGTCTTAGAGAAAACGTTAATAATATCTTACATTTTTTTGAATTGTATGCCACTTCATAGGAAAGAAAATATATTTTTATTAGGATAAATCCCGTGTTTTTAATTTCATGAAATATTGCAAATTACCTTGAGACAATTACGAAATACTTCCGAATGCCAAATGTCTAAATTGCGCTATTAGCTTAGAGGTTATGCAGATGATTCTTTATAACATAAAATGGCCTGCAAATTTTGCATAAAACAATATTTTAGAGTAGACATTCGTTTAAAATTAACTGTTTTGTGTGCGTGTAGGTAACCTACGTATCAAATTGGTGTATAAGTTTTTTGTTTTTTGTGCAAATACTTTTCCTGGCGAGTGTTTTTCATAATCAAAATCAAAAGTCATTTATTCAAACTAGGCTGAGAATCAGCACTTTTCGAACACTTTTTCACTTTTTAATTTTCCTCAACCATAGAAAATGGCTAATAATTTGAAGAATATTAACTCTTTAAGACTTCAGCATCTGTGAGTACAAAAAACAACACTCGACCTCATCAAATGTCTAGGTTATCCTCGTCTATAATATGTTAATAATATGGATCTATTTCAAATATTGACTTTGATGACAATGAATTTATGTTCTCTCCTTTCCAATTTTGTGGAGATGATGCACAAATGTCAACTATTATGACTTGCAAATGTAATAAATAAAGATAATAATAAATCGTCTGCTTTAGTCTCGATAAATGTTAGTATAATAATAGTAGAAGACATTGTTAAATCAATACAAATGTAAATACACACCTGGTTAGGAACATTGTAGCTTTTCTTGTAATTCTGATATTTGTGGGACTTCATTTCCTGTTAAGTTTTGATAATTGTAGAAAAAAGGCAGCGTGCAATGCGCCTTTGAATATTTTCATTTCACATACGCGTAAACTCGTCAATTTCTCAGATTGAAAATAAATAAGATTTTGTGTTGTACCATTTACCTGTAACCACCTGAAATAAAAATGAATATCTACAAACAAATTTTTACAGATCGATAGATCGACAATTTTATGAGACGAACCAAAATAGGTTTTCCAATAAATTCCTGTAAAAGTCTATATTATTAAAAGTCGTTTATCATAAGAAGATGATATATGATACTTAATAAGCGAATACTTATAACAGTTTATTCAAGAATTATGCAAATAAATATTAATCCCTAAGCGGTTCTGATACCTAATACCGAATCTATTTTTGCATATCGTTAAAATTGTCTATGACAACGTTGTATATTAGATTCATAAATTTAATTGGCAACGAATTCAGATAGTACTTTAAAAAAAAATAACATCAAAACCCAACAATTTAAATAACAACTTCGGGTACATAAAACCAGTGAATACATAAGTTTTTTTATTATTATTATTATACTTAACTTTAGCCTAAATCACATAGGAGGAATGCACTAAGGTAGCCCGCGAAATTCAAAATTTTCTTATTTTTTTTGCATTTTGCAGGTCAGTGTCAAGTTGTATTTTGATTAAAATATGAGTTGCGACCGTAAGTGTTAAATGACGCAGTCAGCATAAGACAAATAACGGTTGCCTATAAAAAATAAGGACTGTTTTTTAATGCATTATTCAAGAAAAAAATATATATTAATAAATTATACTTAGTAATGTTTTAATAATAGAATTAATTATTTAAATAACAACAAACGGAAGCCATAAGCAAACATAAGTTTAACCATAAAATAATTAGTGATTAAAAACTTTGATGAAGCTTTTGTAAACATAAAAAAAAACGAAATAAATCCATAAATAAAGAAGTAAAAGTGAGTTTGTATGTAGGGGTAATCTTTCGAACTACTGATCCAATTTCGAAAATGCTTTCATTAATGGGAAGCTACAGTATTGTCGAGTGTCATAGGATACACATAATTAGCCAGGATACAAATAATGTTTCCACTACTGGGACACAGGCCTCCTCTCCTTGTGAGAGAGAGTGGGCTGTAATCCACCACGCGGGCCCAGTGCGGTATGGTAGATGTCACACGTCTTCGAATTTTTGGTTGTAGGACATGCTGGTTTCCTTTACCATTTTGAGAACAGTGGTGATGAAATAATTTACAGAAAGTAAAGCGCTTGTCTGGGTTCGAACCTACGACTTACAACTCGTAAATCGCGGCCGTTACCATTGGACCATCACTGTTCTCTTCGGGTAATCGTCGGAACTCCTGATCCGATTTCGAGAAATCTTTCATTAATGGGAAGCTACAGTATTGTCGAGTCAGAGGATATATTTTATGTTAAAACAAGAAATTTTACGCGGACGATGGCGCGGGCAGAAGCTAGATGTCTATATTACGATCAAAACGCTATGATATGCGATCATGTTGTTGTTATTTAATGCAAAAACTTGTACTGATTCATCTTGTTATGTCTGACCTATTTGTAAAAGAGTGAGTGATATAACATTGTCATGATTTCAATCAAAAACACGTGGAACATGCTCATAATTATTATATAAGTTTGCAGTCTAAGAAGAAATGCAGTTCGCTGATTGAGGAAACTGAACTTTAATATTCATAATAGTTTGCATAATTATTGGAGTGCTCCAGATATAAGTCATCTTCTCGTGTTATGTTTGTCAGGTACTTCAATGTACAGGCAATGCGCAGTCTAAGCCGCTGGGTCTTGAACCATGAAATTTTGCGCAAAAGTTCCTTTTTTAACGAAGCTGAGCACTTTTTTTTTTTTTTTTTTGAGGGTGGGTAATCATCAAATAACTTCTCCCGCTCTGGGCGGAGCGGGAGGGTGTGTCAGACTCTTACTGACTAAAACCCACCCGTATTCCTTCCTGTTGCCTGTGTTGCGGGGGCCTCGGTGACCCATAAGTACCTTCCCGCGACCCCGGCAGGAAGCTGAGCACTAAGGAAGGACTTTTGAAAAATCATCCCCTGAAGGGGTTAAATACGGAATGAAAGTTTGCCGAAGGCAAATCCCTTCGGGCACACGGCTTGTTTGGGAATAAAGTGTTATTCAAAAATCCGACAGTCACAACTGTCACTTCATAAAAAATCTGGTCTGAAAACTACAATTTTTAGGGTTCCGCAGTAAACAAGGAACCCTTATAGTTTCGCCATGTCTGTCTGTCCCCGCTGTAGTTCAGAGACGCTTAGAACTAGAATGCTGTAATTTGGCATATTAATCACGCCGACAAAGTGCTCAAATAATAATAATAATAATAATAAATTGTTTATTTATCCGAATAACAGACACAGACACAGTTCAAAAAGGTGACAAAAAAAATACAATACAATAAGCATATAATTTAGTTTTGTACACAGAAGATTTAACTCTAAAAAAAAAAAAAGTCTATGCATACAAAATAATAATGAACCCTGTCTCTTAAACTAGGAGACCTGTATCTTAAGAGACAGATACAATCTTGAAAGCGTTTTATTTTTTGCATATTATTTTCACATTACGTGCAAGGGAAGTACTCTTGCACGTAATGTGGAGATAGTATTTTTTTTCTCGTCTACCCCGTAGTGTATTGGGTATTCTTGGATAGGCCGTACAAAAATATGCGGTTCTGTGAACACCACTTTTCGATTCAATGATCCGCTTGCACATTAAAGTGCAAATTTTTGTTAGAGTCAAGTGTCCCCCTGCCAGCTAAACGGTTATTTGTGGAGGTGTGCATAGCTAAGTAGGCTTTACAAGTTAACGAGTAATAGTCGACCAACTTAAATTTGGAGTTGGCGAAGTGACCATGACATATATCGATGTATGGGAGAATATGTTTTTCAATGTTATATGTTTTTATATGTTAAGTTTGTTTTTGGGATAAATTCATCCCAACTTCCCAACTACGGAACCCTTCATTGTGCGTAGTCCGACATGTAGTATGCGTAGGCCGGTTTTTTGGGTTTAATTAGAGCAAACTTCTATTTCAGCTTGTATGATATTTGTTTAGAAATTAACCTAAGTTTTCTAGGATGCTGAAATATTGGCTGCATCTTTGTTTGGTGCACCGCGTATCCATTTCCGTTCATTTTTTCCATTCTATTGCAGGTCTGCTTACAAACATTCCTTGCAAGACGAACCTTTAAGGCTTCTGCAGACAGGCGCGACCAACGGCGTGACGCGACTCTGGTGGAACTATTTCTATGAAAACTTCAAGGAAATTGTTCCACCAGTGTCGTAGAGCCGCGCCTGTCTGCACGAGTCTTTAGCCCCAATTTTATGTCCCATGATTCCGTTTCTTCTGATTGAAATCGGAAAAATAAGTAAATATAATTAGCATAAGCATAGATCATTGTACATATAAACAAAATAAAATAAACCAGGCAAGACAATAAAATCACACTTCTAGTTAAAAATCAGTACATTTATTACCTAAAAACTACAGATAACATTAATGACTCAGCATATAAATATTATATACATCATCAGGAGTATTTACAGAGACTTAAACTATTCTAATGTGTTTTTTAACCCAAGAGGGACGCAATGACCGCAGAGGGGACAGATCCTCCTGGGCCCTGCTGAATTTGAGGTTGGAAGCCATTCTCATCTGCGATGTAGGTGACAGTGTATAGAACGCTGTCAGGGCCGACCCACGAGTACTGTCCCTGCACGGCGATCGCCTCATTCTCTGTACCCTGATTCTTCAGTTGTCCTTGTTCCTCGTGCTTTGATCCATCTGACGTCTCCCATCTATAAAAAGACAATATATATTTGTACAAAAAAATGCTCCAACGTTTTACATGTGTAATATGGAGCAGTTCCTTACGCGAAATTGTAAGAGTCGATTCCAGCGTTGTTGACATCATATCGCACTATTTGAACATCCTGTGGGTTCTGTTGGGGAGCTGCGCAAGCGGCGGCGATCAAAGCAAGAACCACAAACTGGAAATAAAGGGTTTCCATTAATCCAATTTCACAGTTCACTTGACACTTCACAATCCATGACGTCACAGGACTAACCGATTTCATTTTTGTTTTTTACGGCTGCCTTCTTCAGAGAACACTTGATGTGTGGGATGGTTACGTGTCCAAACGGTTCTCTTATATACCAACGTAAGTATTTCTTCTAATACCGCGTTGCAACACGATCGCTGGGCCAGTAAGATGCTTCTTATTACCGTATACCGTATAGCACAAGATGTAGCAGCTCTCGTGGCGAACACTAGCGAACGTGCCATGCAGATACGTGTGTTACATGCTTTTAATCGACAGGTTTAGTACCTTTATGTGTGTTTTTAAACATTTAATTCCACCATTCAATTTTCTTATGTAAGTAATGATAGGTGTATAAATGTCAATGTTAACATGAATTACAAAAGGTTGCTATCCCTATTCTTATTTCACCTTTGTACGTAACGGTACGATGCTATATATTAACTGTAACATAATGCACACTATCCAGATTTTACTTTAATTTTAGTTTTGATTTGTTTATGATTTTAACTTTTTTTATTTTTGACAAATTCTGAAAATATTGCCTTTAATGATTATATTACTTTATTTTATCGAATTATGATGTTATTGATCATCACTTTTTTATATCTACAAAATGTTAACATCTCTACTTGATGGCTATTTTTAAGTGTTTATTATTAGAGGGATTAGCCCGTATTTCGCCAATCAAGCCGAAATAGTGGCTTTCACTTAGTTTGGCTACAGATGTCTAATGCATTTGTAACAAGAATATATAACCTATAAGACATGTGTATCATTGTAAACAATCATTGGAATAAACTTATTTATTACTATTATTATACTACGGGTGTTTTTGAATCCAGTTTTATTAACAATTTGTAACTCTAAATGGTTCGTTAGCGTAATGAATGCAGACGTTAATTATCTCGTAATGCATCTCTTAATTGTTGCTAGTAACAGCAGTTGCGATCGTTAATGTCTCCTTAAACAAATATGCATTAGAATAACTATTACCCGTTGAAACTGGATAGTCATGATTTATGTTTTTTTTTTACAGTAACATGTAAAAATAGACCACTTTTTATGGGTAGACTCCAAAATGTATTGGGTAGGTAGAGGAGCTACTGACCTTTTTAAATTTTTAATAATCCTAACTCCTTTTCAAATGTTTCTTGTAGATTCATCAACGTTATTTAATATTTTGTGTGATAAAATCCGCATATTTGGCTAAGGACCCATTCTTCCAATAGGTCAACGCATACATTATTGGTATGGCATTCCAGAGATTAACATGTGGGCGATTTCGTTATCTCGTCTCACCCATTTACAGTTTCAACATGACTGCCCACAAGAAAACCTGATCTATCTGAATGTTTAAATTGTCACTAACCGGATATTATCCTTGTACTCGTAATAATTTATTTTGAAAATATTTAGATCATTTAAAAACTAACAGACTTAAAATAATAATAATTATATGTACAAGTATATAAAAATGAGGGGAAATAATCATGGGGCATCAAAAAATTCGTCCGCTTCGCTGTTAGCAGGAAAAGTGCCCAAAAGGCGGGCAGCATTACCACGTCGTATGGCAATGCTGAATCTTTGGCCAAAATAGGCCAGCCCTCTGGTCACATATTGTATAGCTGCACAGCACATTGTTATGTGAGTACTATGCACTATAAAGCTGCCATTTACTGGATACGTCTTTCATTGACTTGAATGTGCCCTGGTGGCTGGGAGTATATCGTGCTCACTCTAATGTCTCGCTGATGGTGGCGCGTGTGTTGGATCATTTAGCTCCCTTCAAAATGGTTGAGCTGAATGGTGCTGATCCACGCGTCAAGTTCGTGAACGGGCGCCGTCAGTAGAGACTGGTCATCTCTTAGCTGCCACGGCTTATTTTAACTTTAATTTTTGAATTGCTTTTGTTTTTGTTGTAATCTTTTTATTACGGACGCTTTTACGTTTTGCATCGTTCTCACATGTATAATTTCAAAATGAATGATGTAAACAATATTTTGTAACCATAATACGTTGATTTAAAAGAGTGTCCTTGGAGTTTCTTGCCCGTTCTTCTCCATATGTACCTACTACGCTTTGGAATGGGCAACTAGCTTCATCTTTCTGACTGACTGACCGAACCCTTGACAAATCAAAAGTGCCTGTAATTGGTTTATTTGAAATAAAAAAAAAAATAATAAAAAAAAACATGTGAAGTCGACCAACCGCTTGACTATGTCTCGAAAAACTAAGTGGGCAGTCGGACCCCATGGCCCTAGTGTTTCAACTCCAAATAAATAAGTCTCAATAAGATTGGAGTATTTGCGCCGTTTTAGGTTTTCCGCACCTGTAGCAGCCGTCCGAGCACAGCCCGCCGTGCTAGGAAGATGGGATGTCGCCAGGGTGTCAACAGAAGTTGCATCCCACACCAAAGGCCTACCTACCTACCTTCCAAGGCATTTTGGTCATTCCGCCTGGTCTCTTCCCATCGGGCAGCAGTGACAAGAGAACGACGGAATCTGTTATCCTTGTTAGTATTTATATTCCAGATATTTCGAGACTGTCACAAGCACCATAATCAAACCAGGGCGACTGAAGAATGAAGGCGGCAAAAAATTATGGTGCAGATAAATCTGTCTACTCTCTTCTGAAGCCTTTTGTTTTCATCTGTAAGTTTACTGTATAAAACTGCATAAATCGAAAACAAATTCCAATGCTCAGCGCCTGCTGATACCACCAAACTTACCCCTCAAGGGCTTTTCGTGAAGAGGCCTAATTATCTGTTTGTCTGCCAATTAATAGGTTAACCGTAAACAATACTCATACAATATTGTTACTATACTTGGATAAGCCAAGGATATTATGTTTTGTTTTATTACCTAAATTCATTTTTGAACTAATAATTTTATGCAACCCGTATAAAATAATTAGTTCAAAAATGAATTTATCCCCTTGATTAATTTTATATTATGACATACATTCAAATTGTTTCGTTTCATTTCCCGGGTTACAGCGCCATCAGTAAATCTAGTTCACATTAATTGAAGACAGACACTTCCTAGTTGCAGAATGGTAAATCTACAAATGGTAAAATTAATTTTGTATTATATTTCTACATAATAACAACTGTGGGTGCATGGCCAACTAACATTTGCGCTGGAAACAATGTTAATTTTAGAATAAAAATAACATCACAGTTGCAGAGTCAAATTAAGCGCCTACATGCAATTTTGTAATTGTAATAATGTAGGTAGTTAGCACTCACAAAACATTAATGTACATTATTATTTGGTACAAAAGTTAATGTACCTAGTTTAAGATTTCATGTTCGGTTAAGAATAACAATGTGAGGCGTATTGTAGTGAATGGATAGGATTACATGCTGGCTTCACTCGTAATATATTAAGTAAGACTGACTTTTGCCCACGACTTTGCTTCTTCCCAGTCACAATTGAACTCTCTACACCAGGGATTCCCAAAGTGGTCGATATCGACCGCTAGGGGTCGAAATCGGTTTCTCAGGGGTCGACATAAACAAAAACTGATATTGGGGTCGATGAGGTCTAATCGACCCCTGTTAATTAACCCAAGTTCTTATTTGAAACTTTCAAGATACTGTATATATTACATGTACCAACTTGTTATAAGAATGACTAATGTTTTCATAGGAAGTAACATTGTTGTACTTTTAAAAACTCAAAAAGTCGATAAGCGTGCACAAGTTCGTAAAAGATGAAAAAAAATTGGATAAGGGGGTTTGAGGTATCAGTTCATTTTGCAAACGGGGTCACATGCCCAAAATAGTTTGGGAATCCCTGCTGTACACGGTACCTTTACATCATACGTGCAAGTAGACGGCGACAACAGCGTTTGAGAAACAGCTCAGACAGACAACCAATTAGTCATTTTAAAATAAGATTTGTTGCTGCTTTTACAAACTGGTGAAATTATTCAACTGATTTTGAAACAATTATCTAATGGCCTATTAGTGAAATTTTGAATATCAATTCAGTTACATCATAGTTAATGTGGAAACGTCGGTGTACCTAATACTGTCGTAAAGGGCCAGATTTAACACGTTCCAAACTGTTGTTTATGACGAATTCTTTCAAGAACTAGCATGTTGATTTGTTTTGACCTATGCGATTTATGCGGTGTTTGAAGGTAAAAGGTTAACAACTTGTGTCGCTACTTAGCGCAACTGTTAAGCCTTAGAACTCCTCAGGCAAGGCGTGGCTGTGTATGACGCATTAGCTAGTAATACCTTAATTAACAGTTTTTAAGAAGATTACATTACTGCTACAATTATACATATCAATAGCTATTACATAAAGTATTATAATAATTGTATAATTTGATGTGTGCTCACGATATTCGGATATAGTTCAGTCGTAATTTAAAGTCACCGCGTCTTTCTTTTGAAAGTATCCGACATTGATTGGGTGGAGCGCACGGTGTCTCTACTTATGCAATACCACCGCCCCTTGAACCCATTCTGTAATCTCGTCTAGCTTTTCAAAGACAGACAAATTACTAGACATAATAAAGCTTGGACCATAATTAGTTTTTCTGACGTTAAGATGTCAAGCCGATGTTTTAAGAACGTTCGCTCAATCAATGGTATTGTGTGAGTTCGTTTTAAGAAACATTATGGTCCATTTACTATATAATTTGTGGTTCAGGATTAATGGTAGCAGTTATGTGGGTATGCTTATAGCAAAAACTAAATGAGTTATAAAGTAGGTTATTATTGAAGAGCTGCTGAGGATAAACTTAGTAAAATAGGGATGATGACAATTTTTTTTTGCCCGTCAGGTACCAAGATTATAAAAAAAAATATTGGACACGTGTTTTTATTTTTTTGTTACGTAATCAAAAGATTACGGCGATACATTGAATGTGACATGAGGCCTTGCTAGATTTTATACTGAAATGTGACGTACCGAACCCCACACCCCAACTTTAATGCTTTTTATCTAACTCATTTTTTAATAATATGATAAAGCAAAAAATACGTGTCTAATTTTTTTTTTTATCTAACTGTCCATCAGTTTTTTTTCCAAATAGGATTTTTTTTTATTTACCCAGGCATCATCCCTATTACTGTACATATTTCAGGTTTAATTTCATTTCTATTCACGGACATTTGTGTCTTCGTGTAGTTTTCATCTTTTGCACACTATAAATCAATTGTGAAGGTACTCAGTTACCTATTTCCGTTTACCTGAACAATATTAGGTTCGCGTTTCCAGTTCTACTTTCTCACACAATGTGCACTCACATTGTTGTGAAATCTATTTAGGCTTCCGGACCTGCTGGTTAAATGTAAAATGATAATAATTTATATAATGACTGAGACCGAACTCGACGCCCCTGAATAGAAGGGTCCGTACACTGCTGACCGCAAACAGGATGGATGCATCCGGTTTGCGGTCATGA
This sequence comes from Atethmia centrago, assembly GCA_905333075.3. Lineage (NCBI taxonomy): Eukaryota > Metazoa > Arthropoda > Insecta > Lepidoptera > Noctuidae > Atethmia > Atethmia centrago. The sequence goes on along the minus strand of HG995374.1, from coordinate 17,071,898 downwards.
CCCACAGGTGATGACCCACGATCATCGGTGATGAGACTTTACATCCCGCGGAAGTGCGGGGGTCGAGGCTTTTTAAATGTAAAGACCTTTCACAACCGCGAGGTGTGCAGTCTCAGGGAATATTTTTGAAAAGCCGAAGTGGGAATGCACCGTGATGTGGTTGCAGTGGACAAGGAGCTCACCCAGCTCTCCATGGCTAAAGAGAACTGGCGCAAACCTGTAGTACTTACTACCGATGACCGCAAGAAAGTATGGCAAAGCAAGGAGCTGCACGGGTGCTTCTATTGGGCTCTTCATGAGCCTGGTGTAAATTTATTAGAGTCCGTATCCTGGTTACGTTTTGCGGGCATTTTTGCGGAGAAACTGAAGGTTTCATCTGTGCAATTATGGACGAAGTTATCTTGACGAATAACTACCGGAGACATATTATGAAGGACGGGACGGTTGTCGTGGGTCGGGCATGCCACCGTCCTGGTGAGTCCATCAGACATTCATCTCTGGTTGTTCTCGTCTGGTTAACGGTGAATACTCTTGCACAGGCATAACCATAACAGTGGCTAGGATTATTCACCAGCAACTTGCTTTCAAATATAAACTTGTAGATTCTGAGGTACCGTATTACAAGTATATGCCTGACCCATTTCTCGAAAATGACCATGTCTATCATTACTCACAGGACTATTGTCGCCAATAAGCCTGATATAGTGGTGATAGATCGATTAGCGCGCTGCGCAATGATAGTCTTTGTTATCATTCCACATGACGGGAACCTCGTGAAATCTGAGAAAGAGACACAAATAAAATATCTTGACTTAGCACCCGAGGTTGTTGACATGTGGAATGTGAGCTCAGCTGTCATTGTGCCGATTATTTCATAACGGCCAATGGCCTGATGGCCGAAAGCCTCGACCAACGTTGTATCAAGGCCCTGACGATACGAGGCCTTTCACGATACGGCTCGCATCGTGAGGAGGTTCCTGTCTCTGGAGCCTTAACCACCCTGCCGCACGCCCTGTCTTGGACCCTACTCACGATACCAGCGGACCACTATTTTTTATATTTTTAAATGTTTTTTATGTCTTTTTTTAAGAAGTATTTATAACGAAATATATAATTAGAATGTTTATTGACACAAGCTATGCATTCAATTTTAAAGAATTCCCTGGCTCCTGAACTACTAGGGTGAATTACAAGAGCCAGTTTTCCCTTTCAAAATAAATTACAGGCATATTTTATGTCAGTCTGTGAAGTTTTGTAGGTAGGAAATACTTAATTGCAGCCTAGAGTTACAAAAGTACCCTATAAGTACTCGGTTTAAAAAAAAAACAACTTTAAGACGGAAGAGTTTGGTTCTTTCGAAAAAAACAATTGACAAATGGAAAATCGTTCACATCAGTTCAAGGTTGTTCATTAGTTCAAAGAACTGATGTTGGACAATGTTATAACAACTTTTAAACGAGTGGAAATAATTGTTGAAACAGCCAACAATTTACTAAGAAATATTCAAGGAATTTGGACGCTATATTAAGGTTATGGGAATGTCAATCAGCCGGAGCCACTAAATCGGCCTTTAGCATTTTCATTGGCCGAAGTTATTTTTATGATGCATTTCGTAAAAATGTAAATGTAAAAATATATTGTATATATGAATAAATAAGGTCTAAAATGCCTAGGGCGAGATGATAATTTATTAATAAATGTACAAATCACGAAGCTAAGTTGAAAATTTTGTGGAAAAGGTCAAGGTTTCGCATTTTGCGCTGAACATTGTATCCAATTGGTTTCTGATGAGACTGTAGCTTATTATAAACTGCAACATCAGGTCTAGTTGACTCATCGCAGTCTTATGTAATGAACTGTTTCACGACTATTTATTTGATGTAATGCCTTTTAATAGTTGCGGTTACAACTTTGTTGCGGTTTCAAATGATAACCTATATATATTTCCACAAATGTAGGCGAATTACAAAAGCTTTTTGAATATAGATTCTTCATCATAATCAGCCTATAATGTTTCCACTGCTGGGATGTGTCCCAGCAGTGGAAACATTATAACTGAGAGGAGGCCTGTGGGCCTCCTCTCAGTGAGAGGGAGTGGGCGCCGTAATATACCACGCGGGTCCAGTGCAGGTTGGTAGATGTCAAATGACTTCGAATTTTTGGTTGTAGGACATACCGGTTTCCTCACGATGTTTTCCTTCACCGTGTACCTATAGATTCTTACTAATTTAAAAACGGAAGTGTAAAGGCTCTTGTAGCCTTAAATATAAATGTACTAGCTGCGCCCCACGGTTTCACCCGCATAAGTCTCGATCCCTTGGGAATATCGGGATAAAAGTACCCTATGTCATGTCCTAATCCAGGTCATGGTCAACCAATGTGCCAAATTTCATCCAAATCCGTTCAGCCGTTTTAGCGTGAAAGCGTAACAAACAAACAAACTCACTTTCTCATTCACAATATTAGTTAGGATAGGATACTTGGTCTAGAACAGCTATACTTATCTGATACGATGTGATGTGATGGCTGATGTAAAGAAAATGAGAATTCATATGAAGTTCTATTTTACAAGTTAGTTTTTTTAACTTATTTTTATTTATTTTTACTGCCTCGTTGGTCTAGTGGTCGCAAGCGCTACTGCTGAGCATGAGCTCCTGGGTTCAATTCAATAGGATCGCCCCCTATTACATGACACTTAAACATAAATGGCGAAATGTGGGTGTACACAGGTACACCTCTGCTCAACCCTTCGGGGAAACAAGCCGTGATGTTATGTTAGGTTTATGTTCTATTTTACATGATACATATTTGTCTTTTGTTATAATAATCTCATTCGATTTGTCTCCACAACAGCTGCCGAATGAAAACGAAATATTGCGACATATTTCCACAAATGTAGGCGAATTACAAAAGCTTTTGGAACATAAATTTTATCCTTATCGATGGAGGTTGGCTCCCAACCGGTCTGCTTACGTCACAGTCTGTTGAACCGTTGAACCATACGCCGCTGACGACCTCTGACACCCGTTGCTTTCTTTACAGAATATAACGTCTCACATTTTAGGTCAGACTTTTAATATAGATGCTTTTGAACACAACGATGAGTTTACAACGACATAAAGCACCAATAATTACCATAATCATAATAAAATATTATGTAGTACAAGGTTATAATGGCATAACAGTTTGTCGGCACCAAGATGACACCTCATTATTTTACATAACTATATAAATATTTACATTCCATTGAGTGGGTCAAGTTTTATGCGTCGAGAGATTATGCGTTTGCTATAGCTTTGCCATGTTTTTGACATTTTATTACTGTGTTCAATCTGGGATATACAGTAATGGACTTTACCAGTCGTTTATTTATTATATTTAGACTTTAAAGGAAGTATTTTATGAAGGAGAACCACCATAAATTATAGTTCAATACGAGTGTCGCAAATGGGTCTATATCTAAAGGCTGCTTGCTATCTCTGTTACAAAGATCCGATAAAAGGAAACATCATTATAAGTTTGCATAGCCCCGTGAGGTGAAGCTCCATTGACTTAACCCCATTGTTACTTAAGTCTTTCTTTGGCACATGGTTAATAAACATGTGCATGGTTGAGGTTCTATAGGTACCACATTTTGGTGTCCATACACTCATCCCCTTATTCATAAAACTTAGCATGCCTATCTTAGTTAAAATAGGTTTTGTCACTTTCTAACAAACACAAATTTCAAAGTGACAGATAAGGACAAACGAACGTTAGCAGCATTTTCACTAAAATATGTTTGATGGACGTTTATGAATAAGAGCCTCAGAGTTTATTACTATACTAGCTTTTGTCTTTGACTTCGCTCGCGTGGTTTTCAGAAAATATCCTACGGGATCGTAACACCGAGATTAAAAGTATCATATGTATTAATCCAAGTTACAAACTATCTGTGCGCCAAATTTCATCCAAATACGTTCAGCTGTGTTTCCGCCAATCCAGAACGTACATCCAGACAAACAGACAAACGGACAAAAATTCTTCGTTATAATTTTATTAAATGTATAGATGTAAAACAGTTAGTTAAAATCTGCTCAAATACTCCATCATAGCTAATCTCCATCTAACCATGGTCAAGTATGATCTCTTAATGAATTCATTACACAACAAATCATCACCTGCGACCCTCAACTGCTGATTGGTTTTTGATTTAAGAGCCCTTTTCTATTTTAATATAAGCAGAAGCGGATATGTCGAACAGTGGTTGACAAAATCAAGATGTTACAATAACATTTTATCGATGATCTGCATAAAAATACCATGTCTCTTCGTAATGCCAATACATTCACAGATTTGATCTTTTAAATGAACTTTATTGGAACGTTCGAGATCAGATGCACGGATGTATTCAACGCGTCTATCTAATTTTTGATTGCAAAGAATCTGTTGCTTCATTGGCAACGTGACTCGCATTGCGAAGATGCTTTATTGGTCATGGGAAACTAGCAAATTGTTATACTGTTGTCAGAATCTTAATATAATTATAAACTCGTGAAGTTTTCATACAAAAAATATTATTTTTCAAATTGCCATTTAAGAATATATCATTAGGTACCTATCTTGTTATTTTTATTTGATGCTACTAATAAGATTGAAATTTAATTCGTTATTTATGAATCATTACTTCATCAGTCATCTAATATTGAAAACCATGTTAATTTAAAACTGTTTATTTTGGTCCTGTAATGATAGTCACAGGTATGCTACTAAATCTGCACCTTTTGAATAGGTATGAAAGTAAATTGTATCTCTAATAAAACCTACGAGTACTAAATAAAGATTTAAGAAATTCTGTATGGAGCAAACCTTAAACATAACCCGGATGAAAACAAAAGGATTCACGACTTGTTGGTTATCTGCTGATGACGTAAGGATCGTGTATAGTCTAGGCGTGAATGATAACAATCTTATGTCTCAACCAACTTTGGGTGTGCAAGAGAGACAAAATAAAGTTGTAATGGAGATAAAATATTATAGATATCATAAAGATTTTATACAAATTACCCTGTCAGAGTAATGCCCATAATAATCGGGGTTAAGGCTTTGACTTATCCGCAGGTTATGTCATGTGGATTAATCATTACACATTTAAGGTATCGGTGTTTTATAAAATTTAAGTTTTAAGCATTTTTTTAAGTTCTAAGTTAATTTTAGAACTCTTTGTCGTGCCATTCGCTTTATACTTTTCAAAGTCGACAATTTTAGAAACTCTTGCCCAAAATATGTAGGTCTGGTAGAAGTGTCGGGATCATCGGAGCTTCGACGGAGCCTTATTTTACCCGACTGCCTCAGGAGGGTAATGTTTTTTGAGAGTATGTATGTATGTATGTATGTATGTCTATTTCTTTGGCACGCTCTGTAGCCTAAACGGCTTGATGGATTTTGACATATGAGGTGTCACTAATGACACCTCATATGTCAAAATCCATCATCATCAGTCAAGTAACCTGAAATATGGTGTAACTTTTGATTGTCCCCGCCTGCAAGACCAAAACTATATAGATTATAATGCTTGTTTTTCACTTTTCAGTTATGTGTTTTTGCAGTCGGGTTTTTTGTTTTTTAAATAATTTATTTTATTTATGGGAATTTATCAAATAACTTCTCCCGCTCTGGGCAGAGCGGGAGGGTGTGTCAGACTCTTACTGACTAAAACCCACCCGTATTCCTTCCGTTGCCTGTGTTGCCAGGAGCTTCGGTAACCCTTTCGTACTTTCCCGCGACTCCGGCAGTCATCGGCCCTAGTGGACCCCTACACTGTTGCTGACATCTCTTTGGGGCGCGCGTGGAATACAAAGCGCCGTCGACCCGGGCCTGGTTCTTATTGGACGGTGAGCTGCCCATTGCTCACCGTCCGCAAGCCCGCGCCTATGGTGGTCGGAAATTCGCCCGGGATTCCCGACGTCCAGGGCGCCTCCTGCGGCAACTAGGGGCGAGAGGGCTCGACATTTGCCTTTCCCTCAACCATCCCGCCTCCTCCTTTGCAAGCATTACTGCTTCGTAGAAGGAGGTGACGGCTGCCCATGCCCTCTCGCTCCGTACCATGGCCTGAACCAGGGCCGGACGCGAGAGGTCTCTGCCGCCGATCGCATCCACGAGGACAAGGCGGAGAAGCGGGAACTGGCGCCTCTCCAAGTATGCGCGTAGGAGCCCCCATAGTCGAGGCCGGAGAGCCTCCAAGGCCAGGACCAAGGCTTTCCCAGGTAAGCCATCGGGTCCTAGGGCGGTATTTTTGGCATTCAGCCTGCGTACCGCCTCTTTCATCTCTACCTCAGCCACCTCGTCATCGTCGTCATTGGCAGTGTGGTCCGCACCGGGCACTGCAGTAGGCGGAGCCCCCCCTCTCGAAGGGAATGCTCACCACGTCCTCCACAAGCTGGGGCCGGAGACTCTGCGTCAGCGGGGGAGTCCCCTCACTTCTTGCCCGCAGGATCTCAACTTGGAGAGCGGTCTTGGCCGCTCGGTACCCTCGTACAACTGCGCTTGAATGGTTTCCGTATCCGGAGGTCGAATTCGGAGCCTGCGGTGCCTGGTGTACCGGCGTCGCGCAGCAACGCACTCAGTGCACAGAGCCATTAGCTCCTGCGACCACCAGTACACCTGGCGCGAGGCACGTCCAGGCTGAACCCGGGGCTTTGCCATGTCACATATTTCGGACATGGCCTCCCGGAACTACTCCACCTCGTCGTTAATGTCACAAGCCTATCCGGTGATGACACCCAGGCCTGCACGATCGAGGCTTTCAGGAGGAGCTCCCGGTCCAGCTGCTTTAGCGCCCACCGCGGACTACTCGGGGCCCGTTGGACCGGCGCGTTCGAGATCTGGGCGGAGACGTCAAACCGGATGTACCGGTGATCAGAATAGTTCTCCACCCCCTCCATGACGCGCATGTCAACTACACACGGCGATAGAGTGGGCCTGGTGAACGAGATGTCCATCACTGATTCACCCCGCATCTGCACACACGTGGGAATGGAACCCCGGTTTAGGACGACCAGGCCTGTCTCCAGAGCCCAGTCCTCCACCATCCTGCCCCATGTGTCCAACGCGATGGCAACGACGACTTGGTGTCTATCTTCGTCTATGGACAAACTGTAGAGTACTTTAACCAAAACTAACCCGTTCCATTTAATTGCATCTTTATTTTCCCTGCAAAAATTTGAGAAAAGTAAAACAAGATCAAGTTCTATAACAACTGTATTTGATTAAAACGAAGCAACCACTCTATCCAGCTCATCTTCAGTGAAGCAGAGCAGCATGAAACAGTATACTCGTCGTCGGTCCACGTGACTATTGAATATCGGAGATATGTAGTAGGCGTCTTCGTCCGGAGAATATCGATCTGCATCTATTCTGCATAGCTAGAATCAAAGTGTAAATTAGACATTGATTACAACAAGGCATGAGCTTCGCGGGAAGATACTAAAGGGTCACCGAGGCCCTTGGCAACACAGGCAACGGAAGGAATACGGGTGGGTTTTAGTTAGTAAGAGTCTGACACACCCTCCCGCTCCGCCCAGAGTGGGAGAAGTTATTTGATGATTTCCCACCCAAAAAAAAGAAGGCATGAGCATCGCATCTGTGCGCAAGCACTAGTACTCACTAAAACGGTAAAACTATTCGAAAACTGTCCAAAAATCGTTGTTTTTTTATGGTTGCATAATGACTATGCCGATAGTCAACGCTAATGTCATTTACATACATAACATAATCAGCCTATAATGTTCCCACTGCTGGAACACAGGCCTCCTCTCTGTGAGAGGGAGTGGGCCGTAATACACCACGCGGGCCCAGTGCACGTTGGTAGATGTCACATGTCTTCGATTTTTTGGTTTTAAGACATTGTTTCATAACGATGTTTTCCTTCACCGTTTTGTTTGAGAGCAGTGATGATGAAATAATTTACACAAAGTAAAGCGGCTGTCTGGGTTCGAACCTACGACCTACAACTCGTAATTCGCGGCCGTTACCACTGGGCCACCAATGCCATTTAGGCCCAATATATTACAATAATGACCGTCGCAGATCGATTTGCGTAAATCGAAGGTTAATTTTAATTCATAGTAATTCATTATGTCTTCACAAACAGCAATTGGCGATGATCAAAGTGGTGGCAAGGACGGGTAAGCTTGGCTCTTGGGTTCGTAAACTAGGTCGGGCAGTGTCCTTGTGTTTTCCAACAAGAATTTCTCAGGAGTAGCCCGGAGTCTGAATTGATGCCCCGGTAATGGTACTGGTAATGGTAATGGACCCGGTAATGGTAATGGTAATGGACTGTACACACCTACTCCGGGGAATACATGCGTTACATTATTTATTTGCATAATCAGTCTATAATGTTCCCACTACTGGGACACAGGCCTCCTCTAGGTGAGAGAGAATGGGCCGCAATCTACCGCGGCGGTCATCGATTTTTGTTTTTGTTCTAGGACATGCTGGTTTCCTAATGATGTTTTCCTTCACCGTTTCGAGAGCAGCATTATTTATCCGATTATCTTTATTTAAGGTTTACCTATTATATTTGTGATTACGCGTTTAATTATATAAAAAGCATACCTTACTATTGTCTCTATCGTAACACACCAGCTCTTCGAAATGACTGTTGATTTTGGCTTTTGGGTATTTGAAATAACTCTGTAATTCGGCGTAACGACCTAAGTGCTAGGAAAAAAAAAATTATTACTTTTCTGTTACGCAATTTGTGACACTCCTTTCTTGTGTCATCAAGTAGACAAAAGAAAATATTTACCCACTTCTATTTGACTAGAACATTTGTAAAGTAAGATGTTTGTTTTTGAATTTTGTTAGCTAGGCGTTTTTACCCAATCAACTAATTGAAATGTTTGAAACGCAAGCGTACTCGCAATAGAAGACCATCGATGCAAATTTTTAATAATCTGTAAACTAGAGCATTATGTTAGGTACCTTCTCAAAAGTCACAGCGTAAGAAATAAACTGTGTTCTGCAAATTTTTATTACAAACTTTAGTTACAGGGTAAAACACAGCAAACTGTCAACACTATTTAAGCTAATATTTTAGTAATTTAATTGTTTATGTGAACGTAAATCTTACCTCTGGATCTAAAGAGCCACTTTTTCTTATTGTGTCTTGAGGAAATTCACTTGGGAAAATTCTCCTTAACTCAATATCTTCACTGAAACCAATCAAAGTATGTATATATAGGTACAGTATTTTATTGGTTATCTGTGTACCAATAACTTAAAAACAATTTACTCACTATGTGTAAATAACACAGTTACACCTCCTGATCAGACTGTTTAGGATCTATAACACGAAACAGTATTAAAATTTACCACCTGCAAAAAATCCATTTTCCAAGAGAATTAAAATCACTTACTAAATACGTGACAAAATAACAGGATATTCTTAACATTATGCAGATATTGTAATACAATATGACACATCAAATAAATAATCAAGTTTGAGCAGTAGGTAAGTATGCTCATAGACTTGTGAAATACATAAGTCGTAAACAATGTTCAATACTGTTATTGGTAAGATTTTACGATGTATTGCACATGTTTATAGGGTTCTGTAGTAAACAAGGAACCCTTATAGTTTCGCCATGTTCGTATGTCTGTCTGTCTCTCTGTCCCTGCTGTAGCTCACAGACGCTTAGTTCTAGAAAGCTGTAATTTGGCATAGGTACATATTAATATACATACATATTAATCACACCAACAAAGTGCTACCTTGAAAAACACATTTTTTGGGTGTCTCCCTTGCATGTAATGTGTGTCTGATATCGTTGGATAGGCCATTCAAATATATATATTGCCATTTATAATATTGCGGGTCTATGAACACCACTTTTCGGTTCAAGGATCCTGTTGCGTAATATTAAGCATTAAAGTGCACATTTTTGTTAGAGTCAAGTGTGCCAACTAAATGGTTGTTGGCAGTAGTACATATAATGAAATTATAAGGAAAATTATCACAGCTAAGTGGGCTTTACAAGTTAACGAGTAATGGTCGACCAACTTAAATTTGCAGTTGCAGAATTGACCGTGGCATGTATGGGAGAACATGTTTTTCAAATACAATGTTAAGTTCGTTTTTGGGATAAATTCATCCCAACTTCCCAGCTACGGAATCCTTCATTGTGCGTGGTCCGACACCCACTTGGCTGGTTTTTTAATAAGATTTTCTGGCTTTTCCATAGACCGCGTTCACAATAACTCTTTGTGGTAAAATAAAATAGAAAACTCGAAAGTAATTACTTTAATCAAATCAATCAATCAATCAATTATTTTTCTGTTTCTGTCAATTGACAGAAACTGCCTGAAGATTTCTATGACTTCTATGTTATTATCTATTGATAAGTACTATTATCAGAAAAAAACCGGTTTTTCTTTCTGAAAAGTTTAGTTCTAGACACACTTTTATACTAACTAAGTGGCTACTATACTCTGAAAATGCACCAATGTACATAAAACTCTCACCAATAATTTATTTTAAGATATCAATTCTCTTAATAAATTCGTTTCTTTTAAAATAACCATACTCGCATTGCTATCGTGTTTTCGAGTGTCGTATGTTTTACCTGTTCCTCGTAATTTAAGAGCACTTTTATTTTATATACGAACCAGGACAGGAAGTTGTAAATTAAGATGGAATAGGCACGCGATAAGATACACGCAAGCCCTTCACCTCATTGTGGTAGTCATCACAAATACAAAAAAAAAGAACATTTAAGTCTCGTACGAGTTCATGCATGATTTTGTTCAGATTCGGATTTGTCTAGTTGACTTTAGTTTTTGAGATAAAGACTATACTGCTACTATAGACTATAGTTGATACCAGTTTGTCTTCTTCAGTAACGTAAGGAAGAATGTCTTTCTCTCTGGTCCGATAAGATGTTAAGAAAATTCCTGACATGTAGAACTACATTCTTCAAACTTTATCTGCTGTCCTTGTAACTTCTGCTTTCTAACAATTCAACATCATCACAGTCTGCAGTCGATGGTCCTGCTAACACTGGAATTGGCAAATCTTTACTGTGTAATATTGGGGACTTAGTCCATTCCATATTAGGATAAACCCAAGTACGTTTTGTATCGGTTCATACCTTCACATTCACAGCAAAATGCTAAATGTAACAGTGATTAAAATTATTGGTTGGTTCAGTCCATATCATCGGCACTTCAAATTTAAGACCTCTTTGGCTCCAGGATCGCAGAGATTCCACACAAGACTTAAACACGATATTGGGCACCCAATATTTATTCTGCTGTGCAAGATTTATTCCAAAGTGTTCTTGGTAAATTTGTTTCACAACCTTAGTGGTCTTGATTCTTTATTTTTGTTGACAAAATTTGCCACATATAAAAAAAAACTGTTGGAGTCGTTAAGACGCTGACAACACGTAAACCGCGGTCCCTGTCAGATTGCATAGAAAAGAAAGAGAAGCGCGATGACACAACGTTTGTAATTTATTGCAAAATATGAAGTAATTATCTATTTACTCAAGATTGAGTTGTAAATCGAAAAAAAAAAACAACCAAGTTCTGTATTAAAATAAGACGTTCTTGTTATTAATTAAATACGTAAAGTATGTTCATATTTGATACAGATATTTTGGATTAGAACTCAAAGTAAGAGGTTAGTTTAACGTTAGTTTGTATCGAGATTTTGTTTTTAAAACGTGTTTTGGTAACAACCAAGTTCTGGGAAATATGTTCAAAATTAACATATATTTTTTCCGCTACCACAAACTATACAGATTTGGCAATTTTTTTTCTTAAGAGAAGCCTATTTTTGTCAATTGAGTCTTGTCAGCGCCTTAACACAAGACTTTATGCAACGAACTCATATTTTTAAGGGAAAAAGGACAATTATACTCAAAATAGGACACGAACTGATAACCTTTAGCTCTAATATCTCATTAGCGAGACGGTTACTACTAATTACGTATATAGAAAACAAAATTTGGTTGGTGATACTCAAACTAATACAAGTTAGGAGGATAAGTTAATGGTTTTTGAAATGATTCTTTTCATGTCGTTTGTCTCAAGAACCTGAGTCAATCCAAACAAAGTAAATACATTTTGTGTATGTCTAATATAAATACTTATCAATACCAATTACAAAATTTATGCCGCAGAAAAAAAGTATTTTTGTTTCCCCAATAATTGACAAGAAGTACTCTCTCTATAGTTTAGAAGTATTGTTCTAAAATCAAAACACCCGCAGAAGACGTCGATATTATTGTCAATCTTTAACTGTGAGCATTGTGCTAGAATTAGAATGAGGGGCTGAAACGGATAAAAACAGTTTTGATCCTATTTTATTCGAATTCTACGCAGTGTCAACAAGGAAAGTAGGGGGTTTAGATATAAGACAATATCAATCTTATAGAAGGGTAGCATATTTCCGTACAATACCTACTTCTTTTCGCAATAAAGTTAAAATTACAACTTCCATCAAAAATAAGCAGAACATTAAATCCAAACAGCTTAAATGTAATTCACTTAACATTGGAATTCGGAAGTTGCGTCAAAAATAATGAATTAAACACTACCAAGCAAATCAATGAATAATGCTTATCTTACATTGTTAAGTATGACAAATGTTTAATTATTTAATTAGTTTACGCGATCTTCGATTTTAGTTTTAGTTATTTATTTGTTGCCCTTCTATACAGAAGCAAACGGAGTTTGTCTATAGGAGTCGTAGTTTTTGTAATTCCTGCGTATCTCCAAGGGATAACGGCGTGAAGTGGTAGATTTTTATTGTTTTATGTATAATAGGACTGTAGGTAAAATAAAAACACAATATATTTATTTTGAGACTCCTTGAATTAAAAAGCCCAACCATCAACTGGAAAATGGTTTCTTTAAACCGAGCTGCGTGGCTCAAAAAATAATAGTGTGAATAAAACAAAAGATAAATCCTAATACTTTATTATCACAACATCAAATAATTCTTCTATCATTGAACCTTGTCTGGTCGTCACTGACTCTTGGCTGGTATCCATTAGCGTCTGCTACATACTTCATAGAATAGGGCTTTCCTTTAGAGTCGATGTACCCGTATTCCCCTCGGACGACTAGCGAGCGACCTTCAGGCCCTGAAATAATTCCGCCATCTTCCCTTCTGTAGGTACCGTCTGATGTTTCATACCTGTAAGAATAGAGTAAATTTAAGTAAAGCTTTGGTTTCCTAAGAGAGTGGTGAACGGTTACACAATAACGGCTATTCAAATACATAACATTTTTGACACCATCATGTCAAATACCGGTGAAAGTGACTGATTTTCATGACGGTCGTTTTATTATAACGGAACCGGTTTTCCAGGAAATTACGTCCATTAATGACAGATTATCAAATAGTCACAAGTATTTTTATAGTTGGGTAACAAAAATATAGAAACACTTTAGATATTGAAAAGATGTTACTAAGCTCCTCTCAATATTTTAAATAAATAAATGCTAAACACTCACTAAACAATTCGGTAATTATTCTATCCTTACGCAAAACAAAGTAGATTGTTATTTAGTTGGCGGATACATTCAGCAATGTGCAATAGTATTTAAACTTTTATAGGTATTATTCGTAACTTCGAATACGTTCAAGCAAATGCGAGAAATAATTTAGTCATGCATGGTTTCTCAATAGTTAGAATTGCATTTCGTTACTCTCACGCAAAAACTATGATTATTATTAGAATTTCTGATGGGCAAAGTTCAACTCGACTGAAACATTCTCTAATGCAGGTGCATTTAATATTTTTGAAGAGAGGTTTTAAAATTGATTTATTGTATTTGCGTCATTTCTAATCCTTAATGTGATTATATAAAAATTATAGAACGGTATATGATTTACACATTTTGTATTGTGTAAGTGTTTATTATACGATGACTCTTTAACTTAACCTTAGATTAATAAACCTCAATTGGTTTTCTGATTACATACTCCACTTGTTATGCAGTGTTACTCACATTTTGGGAATAATAAATCCTTAAACGTCATTACAAACTATTTTGTTTTGTAATCATGACCACGACTTTAGGTCCGTATTGCACACAATTATTACACAATTCACACCCCTAAAGATAATTTGCAGGTGTTAATATTAAAACAATTCTGAAGGAAACCGCTTTATTTGAAAAATGTGTTAATACACATGAAGCGTTTACCCCTATAAAATTGATTATCAATTTATCATCCGTGTTAGTCATTAAATTTTTTCGGTGTCCATTTATTACTTTTGTATATTTTTCCTTTAATAAAGTGATAAAACAATTTACACATATGTCATACTTAGAAGGTAAGGTTCTAACAAAAACCGTCATTGTACATAATAATTATAATTAACAGCTTAGTTTGTATTGGGTAAATATTAAGGTGAAAAAAAAAAACAGTAAAAGGTCTAGGATCATAATATATTTTCTGTATCTTTTCAGCACTACAGCTAAAACTACAGAATTGAACGCTTTATATTAAAAATAATAGTTAGGTACCTAGGTGCATGACGATGTTGGCCTGTCATATTATATTTTTCGACATGTAACCTTATTAAAATCACTTCACAGGTTCGGAGATTAATTTGTCAGCATGTTAATAGACGGTCGTAAAAAAACTAAATTAGAAAGATAAAATATTTGAATGAATTATTTATTATCTATAATATCACTTTTTTTTCTAACATTATAACGGATCATCACGAATGCTAAGCTTAAGAGTGAATAATTATTAATTTGATATGTTAATTATTTCACGATTTTGCTTTATCTACGTCATGACCTTTTTCTACGATATGTTCTTTATTCGTAGGTATGTATACAATTATGTTTTCAGAAATAACATAATTTTGTTTTTTACAAGTAAGTTAATGTAATAAGAACGGCAAGACTATTATTATTTATTGCTCTAATATTATTACACATTGTAGCCATTAGTGTCGAAATTGGCAATTTTTAAAAGCTATATAACCTACAAATCAAAATTTCCCAACCTATGTACTAAACCTACCAATTACCTACTATTTTTAATTAAAAATTTAAGAAATATCTGTTAACTGCATAAAATAACTAAATATTTGGAGTACGTTATTATGTAGCAATTGATATTAATTTACAATTTGCTAGGTTAATGGTTTAAATTAGCTTTCCTGTATCAAAGTTCAAGTCAAATAATTTCGCCGTTAAGATATTATTGAGACATAAGCCTCGAAAGTCATGAAACATGCCAGCATTAGGTACATATCACAAATGATGTATGCCAAAATAATAATACATACATTGCAATAACAGTCATTATTACACTTACTCGAAACTGTACGTGCCGAATCCATTATTGTTGTATGTGAATTTTTTTATTTGCCCTCCAAGGCAACTAGCTACAGTGACAAATACCATAAATACCATAGGCAGGACGTAGAGATGAGCAGCTTTTACCTGCGCAACAAAATACCATAATGTCAGGGCCAACAGGTCAAGCAAACTACGCTTTTCATTATAATACTTACACTAGCTAGGTTCGTCGTTCTGCCAGCGATTGTACAACATTATTTAGCAAGTACTGACATGAGTTTGGTAAGTATAGGGCGAAATTGTTGATGGGTTTTGGAATGAGTCATCAAACGTTTGAATTGGTAAACGTATTAAATATTCTCTCTCCCACTTATTATCGATTTGGTCTTCCAATTTAATGCTACTAACTACTTTAAAAAAAAAAAGGAATTGTTTGAAAATAGATACACAACAGAATCAAAACTAATCACATGGTAAGACAAACACACCGTGATAAAAATGTATATAGCAGGTGAAGATGGGAATGACCATGAAAGTATGTAACGAGATAGAAGACTGCTAGAATTCTAAATGTTACATGCGTGTCCCGAAGATGAGATATTATTAGATAGATAATGACAGACAGACAGACATTGATAATGAATTAAAAAGATTCTGTAAGTTTGTACGCACCTAACCACAAAACGTGGTATGCTTAAAGTTATTATTATGCAGTTGCGGGTTATTAAGCACGATGATATTTTTTTGTACATTGCCGATTTTATGAAATCGGCGATAGTATCGTAATGGATCATGTTCATGATCATGGACCGTCCTTATTTCAATCTAATTTCGGTGAGGGTAACTGATAGTGTTGAGAATCTCACAGGCTATGTCGACTTTTAGTTCTAAATGTAAATCCTGAATTCCAGGTTTAAGTTCTAGGATATGTATTGTCAATGTAGTTAATATGATAAACGCTAGATATCATGGCAAATGCAGCTTATAAATATAGTAGAATTTTATTTGTATGTCTTCTTTAATTCTTATTCATGCGTAGAGTTACAAGAATGCAGTTTTTTTTACTCCGTGGTCATCCCGGATGCTGCTTCAAACAACCGTGTCAGATTTTACGGTGGGTTTTTTTTATCTTATTGTTAAATACAAATACAGTTTTATGATAGTTACTAGTCGTAAAATGCAAATAAGTGTGATGAAATAAAGCGTCTAAGATCTAAGAGCTTTTTCGTTTGTTAATTTATAAAGCTCAATAAGAAATGACATTGAAATTTATATAGTGCATGACCTGTTGATGATGTACAATGACGATTTATTCAACTGCATTTTCCATCGGTATAAGTATACAAAGGCTAGCTACCGTTTTAATAATTATATCTTCATTCGAGGTTCCAGATTTTTAGTTCCACCTGATATTACATAACCAGCCTATAACGTTCACCCTGCTGGGACACAGGACTCCTCTCTGTGAGAGGGGAGAGAATATTCCACCACTCGGGCCCAGTGTGGTTGGATACTGTTGGTCGAAAACTGTAACAACCACTCTAACGAGTCTAACTAACCCCATGGCCGATTAGTAGTCCTCTTTCTGTTATTCCCAAGTGGTATTCAAATATTTGCTATGGAATGTTTCCCTACTAAGAAATATTATCGTAATACCCAGTGGCGGGGTATTGAGGGTTTAGATAATGATGATAAAAGAGAATCATGAAAGTGTCCGGGAACGTTAAAGCAAGATCATGTTTCGAAATTGTTAGGCACGTCTAAATACTGAGGAGAATGGGTAGAAATAGAGAAGCGGTCTAATCGTTACGGTACAAAATTTGAGAAGGATGAAAAAAAAGGCTTCATTGTGAAATCTACTTGAATAGGAATCACTCTTAGAAATCATACAGGAATAATATTTATAGACTTTTACAGGTAAAGTAATTCTAGGAAACTGTATTGAGCCATTACTTCATTGCTACCTAATCAATAAAAATAAACATGACTTTATACGTAGATAATCATTAGCAACATTTCTAACCGGTTATTCAGTTGTTTTTTTTATTTTTTCTTACAGACTTCTTGCTTGTCCTGTACTAGTGATGACATTTATGACTTAAATTTTAGGTACTAATAATAAATTCTGAGGAGTTGTTTGTCAGAATTGAGAGAATTAAAGAAAAGAATTGAAATCACACATAATCACCATGACATGTACCATCAACTTTATTGACTTCGAACTTGACGAATTTATGATCCCATTTTATTAAACTTAACATTATGTTTTGTATTGCCTATTTCAAATTATTTACTGAATTTAATCATGACATGGTAAACTTGTATTGATCTGATTGAATGTGTTAATAATATGTATTGAGTGAATCTTTGTTATTATAGCTTAAACTGTTTGCATGCCTTAGTTAAGATAGTTAGTATAAGTATCATTTTACACATAACATCTGTAACTTGTACCTACTTTATGTGCAAATAAAGAACTATTCTATTCAAGATTCCATAACAAGAATGGATTGCTTCATAAAATATGATACTACAAAGGTCCGAAATCGGATCCATGGTTATTCTTACATTCTCGAAATCCGGATTTCGAATCCAATCAATTTATTAATACGACATAACAGAATTAACATATGAAACTCGTTTATTTTGACTTACCATATTGGGCGTGTTCTTCATCAGAGCGGATCTAAGTGAACTGTGAGTTGGGGACAACTGCCTACACTTTATATCCAGTTCTTCAAGAATGTCATGTCTGGACTTCATTCCATAGTACAATGCCACGTCAAGGACTAAAGGTGTCATTGACTCTGTAATATTATTACGCAAACGTGGGAAGGACCCGATGATTTACACTGTGTCAGCTAAACTGCGTAATTATTTGCTCCTGTTTTACTGGATGGCATTGGAGTCGCAAGTAGTAGCAATAAATCTTTTTATTAATGTATTTGGACTTGAGCGGAAGCAAAAAGCTCGTCTGTGCACATGCACATTGTTTGATATATCGATTGATGATATCGCGCAATTGTACTAAGATCTACTTAAGTTACCTGTTACCTCATACATGACAACTGTGAATAGTTCTGGTCGATATATTCAAATGAAGCAGTAAATGCTTATGTAGTAGTAATCTTTTAAGACCCCACATACTTGCTCTTAGATCAACAACTCTGTTCTCAGCAATTCCACAGGGACGAATATTGCATTCGTAAAATATGCAAAGAACTGTTATTGACTACTTCATAAGCTTTACATTACATTATAATAAAGAAAGATTAATTGTCAAAAATGATAAAAACATGTCGTTGATCTTTACAAATTATTAAGGTTTGTTAGCTCCAATCAACTCTATACCATTTCATGTTAACATGGTTATCTTTTATTTTTCACATAAAACACTTATTATGGATTGACATGAATAGAAATATAATACTTTATCTCTCATTATTATTCAATTCAGTGTAAAGGACTTGTTAGATTGGTCTACAAAACCGCATGCGGAACCCATTCTGCAGAAGAATAACTTGACGTAACGGATAATTAAAGATTAAGTATGAATTCATGAGGTATGATGGTTGTGTCATTTAAGAAGTTTGGAAACGGTATGTACGTACTGATTTTTACAGCTAGCTAAACAAAACAGATACATACCTCTGGATCATTTCTGGGTAGGTAAGTAAGTCTTGTACCTAATTAACTTTGCTTTGAACACATTCCGTCTTTCTAACGGCGTTCACAAACGTAGGCAACGTAGATTCTACGACAGGTCAACACGACGTATCAATTCCTACATAATATCTTCCAGTTTCGATTAAGCCACGTCTACGCAATGCTAGCGCAGCGTATGCATTTACGCAGCATCTACGCCATGTTAACGCCTACTATGAACATAGGCTAGACTAATCTGAAGACACCTTGTTCTTCGTAATTCACGAGAGACGGCTAATAAGTTTGAGTAGCCCTGTAATAATGAAATGTAAACTACCATACTTGCCGTTTATTTTTGATCTCATCCGGTTTTATAATAGGAGTGATATTTATATTAATGTGCCTCGTCTTTCAGGTCTTTTAACGAGCCCTTTCAATGGAACTGTTAAGGGTTTTTTTTTTGTGTACTTTATATTTTATAGAGCACTACATTCGAATGAAGTGTTCTTTTATTATTTTACTGCCACGTTGGTTTAGTGGTTGCAAGTGCTACTACTGAGCATGAGGTCCTGGGTTCGATTCCCGGTTCGGGCAAAGAGTTATTGGGTTTTTCTATCTGGAATTTCTCAGTAGCAGCCCGGAGTCTGGATTCGTGCACGGTTGATGGTAATAGGCTCACCCCTATTACATGGGACTTAAACATAACTGGCGAAATGTGGGTGTATTACAGGTATACCTTTGCCCAACCCTTCGGGGTAACACATAAACATACACATAAACTCAACAACGTGATGTTATTTTTATGTGTGTTTATTATTTTATTGATAAGTTTTTTTTCATATTGTCGGGATTAACTAGAAAGGTAGGTAGGTGGTAAGTTAGTTTGGTGTGATCTAAGTGCAATTAGGGCTAAAAAGCCGAGGCATAAGTAATTTGTTTTTGTATATACAAAAACAAAGAGAATAATCATTTTCTCGACAAATTCGATCTTATGCTGTCATCTTTCTTAATCCAGATTCACTTATATGTAAGCTTCTGAGTAATAATCAAAATTACAACGTCTTCCAAAGATTATTTAATTTCTTCCAAAGGAGGTCATAATTAGCTAATTATGTAATTTATTTCCATGCAAGATTATAAAATCTGTAGCATGAGTTCGGATTTTAAAACAATTTTTTGTCTGTCTGTGATATATGTATGTATGTTCAGAGTTTCCTTCAAAGACCAAAAAAAAAATAACTTACTCATCAACTCAAAAACAAATCTGTGTTGTATGGTTTTTTTTTATGTTAAGTTTTTTCGATGATCTCACACTACGGAATTGTTGTCTTAAAAAACCGAGCAAAATAAAATGTTTTAGTTCGACTTGAGTTCGTTAGCTAATTAGAGTTATTGCGATCGTGCTATGATGGGTGCTCTGTACACCGAACTACTATTAAGTTAATGGTACGTTAAATGGAGACTGTGGAATGACAAACGTAGGGTGAGAGGCTTTCAGACTAGGTGGATTTTTGGGGTGGCTGGTTTGGACAGTTAGCAACAAAAGTCGATGAACACTCTAACTTTTACATATATATATAACGAAGGCATCTCTGTCTCCTCGTTATCAGAGTGATTGGCAATGTTGATTAGGTAACCGAAATAAAATTCAAAGCACTAAGTACAAGCGTCTATTAAGGTTAACGCCTTAGTGCTTTGAATTTTATTGCGGTTTCAGTTCAATAATCACAAAAATATCACGAAGCTAGGCGGATGCAATCAGATTTAGAAATTAAAAGGGAAACGCGGTGAATTCAATATAGGATGGCAAAGGGAATCTCTCGCAAGCGCGTCTCGACCAAAAAGTACGTTCCGTCCGCTCTGACGTCTGACCTCCACTTTCACAATCTTGAAAAATATGAAATGTCAACCGACAATAGACAGCCAGTGTTGCCGCACACCACAATACAGTGACCCAGTGTTGCCGTTTTCAACCCAGTGTGCCAATCCTATATTGACCTCACTCAACTACTCTACTTGACGTTTCCCGACCAGTGTTGACGCTCCGACACATAGTGGTGCCGATTCCCTTGTTCACAAACTAAACTAAATGTAAGTTCAGTGCATCTTTTTCTTTCTATTTCATTAAGAAAAGGACAGAAGATAAATTTTAGTTTAATCCTGTCAAATTAATCAGCGTTTGACGGAAATTGACGTAATTTTAGTAGGCAAGTTTTTAATCACGTCTAAACTTGTATGGAGTAGTGACAGGCCCTGATTAATTTGACAGGACTAAACTAAAATTTATCTTCTGTCCTTTTCTTAATTAAATAGAAAGAAAAAGATGCACTGAACTTAAATTTAGTTTAGTTTGTGAACAAGGGTATCGGCACCATTGTACAAGGTGGAGACTTGATTAGAGATCAATAGTTTTCAAAATACTCCTATGCTCCTATGTATTGCTAGTGTTCTAATTTATTGTTGAAATAATGTCACCTGCATATTGTATATAAATTTATACCAAACTATGGTCTATGTTAGCGAGCTTGGTTTCCACACTAAATCCTTCAGGTAGACCATTGTGCGTGGGCCATGGCGGCCATCGGTGATTATTCCAACCAGCCCATCTCCCTCCAGAAGTTGATTACGTCTTCTGGTCTGTTTAGAACATCCGGAAAGGACCTGGGTGACCCGAGGATTTCTGTTCTAATCTGGGTGACGCCTATGCATTCAAAGAGCACATGCGCAACGGTTTCCTCAGCCTCAATGCATGCCGCGTACAGAGGACTATCCATTATGCCTATTGTGTGGAAGTGTCTGTTTAGCGAGCAGTGTCCCGTGATGGTTCCCGTCAGAAGGCACCGGCCGTTCCTGTCCAGGCGTAATAAACGCTTGGTTAGCCTGCCATCTACGAATAGCATAGCTTCCCTGGACTGCCTGTAGCCCCTCCGCTTGTGTGTGGGTGAACTTCTGTAGCCATTTGCGTAGCTGGTTCACGGGGCTATGTAGGTATGATATTCAGGTCAAAAGACTGACGTGCTGGATGCTCTCCTGGCTAGTCCGTCAGCTGCGTCGTTACCTAGTGATCCGCTGTGTTCTTTTATCCATTGCAGCGTCACCGTGTTACGGTAGTTAGTTACAATGCACTAGAACGAGTAGTGGTATCTACTACTCGTTCTAGTGCATTGTAACATTCTAGTGTTAGTCTCGAGGTAATATATGTTTTCCCTAAGGATTGGAGAACTGAGGCGCTGTCAGAGAGAATACGTATATGCATGTCCATAATTCTCCTGGCTTATATGGCGTGAACCGCTTGTATGTCTCCGCCTGGTAGACGGTGTTAAACATTTCCAGCGGGCTGGATATATGTATGCTAAGGTTGTGTTAGAAAACACTGACTCCGGTTCCGGAGTCGGTCTTTGTTGGTCAGGCTAAATGAAAAAGGAAATATCTACTCCTTAACTGCAAGAAAATCCTTAAGGAAACTCTTCAAACGATGTCCTATAAAGATACAGAGACGTTATTACTAGAGAGATATTATCGAGATGTTATCCAAGTAAATATTGTTTGTATTATTGTTATTTTTTTAAATTAGTTAGTTATCGTGGCGAAGGGCTTCCTGCAAGGGGATGTCCTTTCGTCTACAACCAGGTTCCATAGAAGCGGTTCTATTGAACCTGGTTGTACACAGCCTCATGAAAAAATAAGATAAGTTAAGATACTCTATTTTATACACCTTTTTACATGTATGTACCATTAAGATTAATATGATATGTGATTATTTATACTAATTTTGTGTAATACATTGGCAAACCATGGTCTTAATAAATTAATGTGGGAAATTATCAAATAACTTCTCCCGTTCTGGGCGGAGCGGAATAGGGTGTGTCAGACTCTTACTGACTAAAACCCACCCGTGTACCTTCCGTTGCCTGTTTTGCCAGGAGCCTCGGTATCCCTTTCGGACTTTCCCACGACCCCGGCAGGAAGAATGAACATTGAAATGTTCATTTTTGCTGACTGCACCAGCTGGAGGACTGAGGCATCCGATTGGAAAGATCTATGCCCAGCATACCTACTTCAGGGGACTGCTATAGGCGTCAACCTATATCATTATCATATGGTGATGGTTTGATTAAATACATAGATGTTTTACATTAGCATAACTGGCCAATTGTGGATTTACAATTACTCACACCTTTGCCTCACATTGGGGAATTTAGTATTATTTTTTTATTAATTGATATTGTGATACGTTATGCTTATGTTTTTTTTTAAATTGTTCTCGTGAATCGATGAAATTAATTCGTGATACTGTCATTAAGTTCTAGTTCATGGTTCCGCATATCAATATTTATGAGATCCGTCTTATAGACATCAAGGTTTTTAAAATTAAAATTAACTTTTGTTTAAAAAAATAGAAATCTAATATTCTCATCCGTAACAAGCGTTTTACATCTGAAGGTTTGATGGAAGTATTTCACTTACAGCACTGATTTGAACGCCACTTGATCGACCGGCACCTAGGCTATTCCATTTACGGCACCGAAACACAATTTTATTAGTCCGGTTTGGTGGAAATGTTTAGACATATTATTTGTATTTCACAAACGGCACCTGCAAGCCTTGCACCCAGATTGGTTAAAACTAAAATGCCCGTATCTTCGCCAACATCGAAGCATTCATAGCTTAGCAGTGGTGATGGGGAGTCAAAAATATATCAAAGAGGCGTATACCGTAAAAATACCTCCCGAGTATGTAAAAGACGACACTGAGAAAAATAATAGTCACAATAAAAGCTTTGTCAGAAATTTCCTGTCGGAGCAACTACACATTTTGACAAAATCACAGAAAGAACTTGTGAGCTTGAAACTTTTCTATTGTTAGAGGTTTAAATATTTAGCTACGGTGACAGTGGAACGTTGTAGATGTATGTAAGTATAAATTGTAATTGTATTTAGGTGTACATTGTTGTTGTCTAAGCAAAATAACTATAGCTTTAGGGTTTAAATATCTTTCGTCAAATAAACAACGAAGTTATTTATAAAGATGTGTTTGTAGTTCCACTTCCATCCATCTGTGTTGGTGTCACTTTACTTCGGGCATCGGAACACAACACAGAGCACAGGTTCCGTAGTTGGGATAATTTTATCCTAAGAACAAAATTACCATTGTCGTCGAAAAACATGTTTTCCCATACATTCCATCTGCAAATGTAAGTTTATACGCACAATATTGAGTGATTTACCATGCTAGTTTGAGACCAAAGACTTTTTATAGGTTCTCCTATAATCTAGTATGAACTATTCAAATACAAAACTATTCTCTGTATTAAAAAAAAAATTTGGCTCGGCAGTTTCGGAGATAAGGGGGGAAGGAAATGGTCTATTTCATATTTTTTCTTTAATATCTTGAAAACTAATTATTTTAAAATTATAGAAAATATATATTTCAATTTCTCTTAACAAGCCCTTTTATTTGATATTTCATATACAGTTTGCAAGACTTTTTGTTAAATTTTCAAATTTTCCCTCGAAGGGAACCCCATATTCAAAACTAATTTATATACGTTATACGTTCATGTTTGGGTCACAGAAATGAATGTGTACCAAATTTCAACTTAATCGTTCCAGTATATTCGGAGCAAATCGGCTGTGACAGATGGACAGACAGACTGACACACGAGAGATCTTTTAAGGTTTCCGTTTTTTTTTTGAGGTACGTAACTCACATAATCAGCCTATACTGTTCCCCCTGCTGGAACACAGGCCTCCTCTCTGTGAGAGGGAGTGGGCCGTAATCCAGCAAGCGGGCCCAGTGTGGGAAATAATTTACACAAAGTAAAGCGCCTGTCCGGATTCGAACCTACGACCTACAACTCGTAGGTAAGTCGCGGCCGTTACCACTGGGCCACCACTGCTCTACGAATCTCTAGAAACTGGAAAAACTACGTGGAAAGCCAAGAACGTGATTGATTTTGATTGTTTGTGCGGTCGTGGTCTGTGGTCCCATAGAAATACTTATTATACTGGTAAGTGGTCCCCATTAGGATATTATTAACTGCTGGTGCGAGAAAAAACAGTTATTATTGTATACATTTTTTTTGGTTTTATTTGAAAAATTATCAAAAATTTTCTCCCGCTCTGGGCGGAGCCCAACTCAAACTCATACTGACTAAAACCCAGCCGTGTTCCTTTCGTTGCCTGTGCGTTGCCAGAGGCCACGGTATCCCCTTCGGACTTTCCCGCGTTTGTATACTTACTAATAATAAAATATTACTAATAATAAAGAATGCACTAATAATAAAATACATGCTCAAAAATTATTGGTGTTTTTTTAGGGTTCCGTAGTCAACGAGAAACCCTTATAGTTTCACCATTTCCGTCTGTCTGTCTGTCTCCGGCTTATCTCATAGACTCTTAGCACTAGACAATTGTAATTTGGCACCCATGCCAAATACATGTTAGTCACGCTGACAAAGTGGTAAAGTAAAATCTAAAAAAAAATTGTACCCACTTTACGTGCAAGAGAGGTATCTCTTGCACGTAAAGTGGGGATGATATTTTTCTCGTCTATCCCATGGTGTGGGGTATCGTTGCATAGGCCGTTCAAAAATATTGTGGGTCTGTGAAACCATCTTCTGATTCAGGGATCCGATAATATTAAACTTTAAAGTGCAAATTTTTGTTAGTGGCAAGTGTCCCTGCCAGCTAAAGTTGTCAAAAAACAAAAGGCCCGTTTTGACATTTGTCATCGCGACGTAACTAGTGAAGAACCATACGACTCGGTTCTCGATACTCACGATAAATCGATTCAAGTTTGTATGAGTATTTGATCGATTTGATTGTGTTGTAAATTGCATTGGATTAAAGTTCTGATTAGAAAACTTAAACTTTGATATTGTGGGTATTCTGAAACGATACAATGGTACGAAAGGTCAATTTGTCTTTAATTTAATATTTTAGTTACAACAACAATCACTCAATCACAAAAAAAATCAAGAAAAAGCGTAAGTGATTGAATCTTCATTCAATCATTTTCTTCGGATTATAAGACAAAATCGTCAGTTGAGCTATCGTCACCTGTAAATATAATTATTTCATTTTCAATTGTATTATCAATATTGACGTCTCTGTCAAAATCTTTTTTAATATTTTTCGAGTTTTTATCTACCATTTTTGCTCAGTCTTCTTTGGCCATTTTTGCACAAGCTTCTTTCAGCAATGTCATCTTTCAAGCGAAGGAAAGACTGCGCAGTGCGCGCGTGGACGCTAAGTCACGTGCCGCTTGGTCAGAGACAAGCCATTCTATAGAAACCAGTGTCGCCAATTCAAAATTTTATTTACGGCTTTGAGCGCCAAGCTCATTCTTATCAGTAAAGATCACTACATAATATTTAATTACTATTAAAGTCGCATGAAGCTGGTGAAATTCAGTAATAAATTGGTTACAACACTAGTATCAAAAAAAAGACTGAGAACGTAATATTCCATCATATTATTTAACGCGCCAAAAAAATGTACGTAACTAAGCAAATAAATTTCCAGTTATGAGTTAGTTGCTATCCAAATAGATGTAAAAAAAAGGTTGAAAGATTATCTGGGAACGAATCCCGTGGTGCTCAGCCTGGGCAGGTCAGGAATGGGATGCGCTGCATAAATGTGGGTCACACGATGGGCTGCTACGCTCCAATTCTGCCACTGAACCACCTACTCCGCAAGCAGGGTTGGAGCCACAAAAATACTGGCAGCGTAATTCGAAGTATTTCTCACTTTTTCGTGGGACTTAACTTATCGGGACAGGGCTGAGACTCGATCTCTGCGACTGTAGTTGCGAGTATTTACTCAGACAAAATACATAGTTATATGAGATACGGCATTAAATAAAAAACATGACAGATAACTAAATTTAGATGTTGAAGTTCAAGAAATTTACACAGCTAATGGAGACAGCGATCTCGTATTTGACGCACACCCAAGAAAAATATCTCCTATCCCTACGGAACCCTTTTAAAGCGTGGTCCAACAAGCACTTGGCTGGTTTTATTTAATAAACTACATCAGTAGACTATAAATACAAAATTCAAAATATCTTTATATGTTTGTTTTATGTAGGTCTTAACAATAAATTAGTGTTACAATATGTCCTGCCTAATAGGCATACAATAATTATGTATTAGCATTACATTTAAAATTATTTTACATGTCAAATTTAGTTATTAAAAATGTCAAAATATGAAAATACAGTGAAATTATTATATGGTCAACAAAAATAAAAATCAATAAATCAAGAAATATTGGATTGTGTAATAAGCTTTATCAATTAAAAAGTTTCGTAATTTATTCTTAAATACTGGAAGTTCCTTAGTGCTCAGAATGTCAATAGGTATTTTGTTGTATATTTTTGATGCAATGCCAAAGAAGCTTTTGTTAAATAGAGCTGTTTTATGTGCTACATTAGAAATTTTAAACATATATCTTTTCGATTTGAGCTTATCAAATAGATTTTCATTGTTTTTTATAAATACAGCTACTTCATATATGTAAATTGCAGGAAATGTAAATATTTTAAATTCTTTGAAATATGGTTCACATGAATCAGGAACACGGATACTAGCAATCGCACGTACACATCGTTTTTGTGCTTTAAACACTAAATCCATATTAGTGGCATTTCCCCAATATATGACTGCATATCTCAGTGTCGACGAAACATAAGCATGATATGCGGTCAAAAGAACTGATTGATCAACAATTTTTGATAATTTATTTAAAGCATATGAGTACTGATTAAGTTTGTTGCATATTGTGTCAATGTGTGTTTGCCAAGTCAAATCGTTATCTATCCAAAGCCCCAGAAATTTAACGCAGGTGACTTGTTCAATGTTCGTCCCATTATAATTAATATTGATGTTGTTATGTTTATTGTTACGCCCAAAATTTACTAATTTAGTTTTTTCTAAATTGATAATTAAGTTATTATCCGTCAGCTAGTTAATTATATTGCGAAGAGTGGAATTTATGTCATTTTCAAAAGTATCAGTATTTTGACCTGTAAAGATGGCTGTACTGTCATCAGCAAAAAGGATCATGGGATGCTGTGAAACTTTAGGTAGATCCATTAATGTAAATCAAAAGTAGCGGTGGGCCCAACACACTATCTTGCGGCACATATAATCTATTCGTATGAGGTCTCAGTTTTAACCTAACCTAACCTAACCATTTTCTCGTAATAACCTACTCTAACTAGTTCTATAAGTAAACATAAATTTGATTTGTTTCAGACAAATTCAAGCACATAAACTTCTCTACCGTTTATTGTCTAAAGATTGTTTGCTGTAATAAATCATTTGATTAAAGACCAAATGCCTAAATGACATTATCCTTGATAATATTCAGCCAAGTAAAAATTTTACCAAATGAAAATGTGCGTACTAAAATCATTCCAAACTTTGCATTGGTAAAAAAAGTTTGCTAAAATTTATTTGGGTAGTGAAATTTTGGCAAAATCTTTTCGGCAAAACAACAGGATCCCAAAATTTTTACCTACCCCCATGGAAAGAAGGCGTGAGTTTATGTATGTATGTGTATGTAGTAAAATTTTCAGTTTAATGACTCACATGCTCTTTAATATCGCTAGACCATGTCTGAGTAGCAACAACAACAACAACTGAGATAGACAAACCATCTTTGTTAGACCAACCGAAGCTTTAGAACTGGTTACAAAGGCAGAATAGTTAATATGGCAAAATAAAGTTATTGAATTAATAACGTTATAATGTTACTGCAACAAAGTTACTGTGATTAGTTCCAATGACAATATTAAATTATTGTAGTATCAAGGCATGCTGTTGTTAAAAATATTGTTGCACCGACAACTTACTACGTGGCAATAAAAACATTGCCTTACATACTATTATCTATGTTCAGCTGTTAAAATATTGTTGTCGTCCCAACAATATTTTTTTCTTAATGCAGTTACACCACGGAAGAGCTGTTTTTTTTCTGTTCCGTGAGTTACACGTTACAATCAGATATTTAGATTCGCATTTAGATACCTCTAGGTAGGTTCAGCAACAGCTTTACATTGGGATTATGAATGTTTAAATAACAAATGCGACATTTTAAATTTATGTTTTATTGTATGGTATAAATAGTTATGTCAAATAAGTCCTATTTTTTATAAATACGTAGGCAAGTTGCATACTTCTTACTTTCCTAATAACGATGCTGTCACACTCGGGGGAAGGCTGGATATGACCATTATTACCTGTTGAAAAAGAAGAACACAATCATAAAATGTAAAGAACTTGAATGTGAGAGGCGATACTTCTGAATTTTATTTAAAAAAATACATATTTGATGGCAAGCAGTTGGCCCTCTTAATGCTAAGTAGCCCATTATGGACAACTGTGATACCCGAGGCATCATAAGTGCGTTGCCATGCCAGAGATAAGTCTAAAATGTGTGACTTTTTAGCTCTATGTGTCTGTAGATAATTACACTTCAAACCGAAGCACAGCTACGCTCGCTACTTTGCGACAAAAAAGGTAACTACGGCTGTGATATGAGCTCCTTCAAAAAAACCTAATTCTAAAAACATATAGGATTAGAATATAAGATTGCTCTATTGGAATATTCATAATAACAACCAATGCAGTATTTTTTTATCAGTTATATTTTCCAAAATAATTTATTTTGAACTACAAGAACAAGGAATTTACCATTTATCACTATGGTGTATCCTAATCCCAACTAATATTGTCAATGTGAAAGTGAGTTTGTTTGTTTGTTTGTTACGCTTTCACGCTAAAACGGCTGAACTGATTTGGATGAAATTGGCACATGGGTAGATCATAACCTGGAGAAGCGCATTATAGGTTACTTTTCAAAATCTGTGAATGCAGATCTAAATGTCTCAAAACGTTAAGGACGGTCCTAAGACCGTTTTCCTATAGCTATAACGGTTAAGGTAGCTGCCCTTATTGCCCCGTCTCAAAAATCCACCCTATATACCTACCTATGTATATAATATAGAGGCTATAATTTATAGTTTAACTGGCTGTTTTCCCGCGTCTTCATTTGCGGTCCAGGATGAAAATGGACAGTTTTCACAAAAACTTTTTTTGGTGCTAATCGATCCTGGTTCTTTCAGAGATAAACAAACTCTATTATATTAGACCAAAAGAGGTTAGTACTAGAAAAGTCAGAAATTTCAAAAAACTTTTTCCATACATTTCTTAGGAAAGAAACTCTAACTTACTTTTTTTATGATGGACATATTAGCTGAAAATAAACAAAAAATTTAAACTTCGAACTAATACGCGTTATATATTTATTTGCTTTAAGAATAATATAGTTTGTTGTTTGTGATATCAGAGATGAAAATAATTTAGAACTTTCAGACTTGTATGGGAAACGTTAAAAATGCCTGTCCGCTACAAAAGTCAGAAATCGCAAAACCTTTGTATAGGGAAAGTTTTTTCAAAAGCAACCAACTGTGTACCTACGTAAATCATTTTCTCAAACCAAATTAAATTATAACGCGTTTTCATTCGAAATTTGAAGTTCATCTTTTTTTGTTTATTTTCGGCCAGTCTATCCATCGTAAGAAAGTAAGTTGGAGTCTCATTTCCTACAAAATGTATGGAAATAGTTTTTTGCAATTTCTGACTTTTATAGTACTCACACCTCTGTTGGTCTAATAGAGTTTTTTGATCCCTGTAATAAACAGGATCGAATGGCACCAAAAAAAGTCTTTGTGAAAACTGCACATTTTCTTGCTGACTGTACCTACAACTTTTCAAAAATTCCAAAATCTGTGAATCTGTGAAAATGTATGAGATCTAAATGTCTCAAAAAGTTAAGGACGGTCTCCTAAGGCCGCTTTCCTGTAGCTACAACGGTTAAGGTAGCTGCCCTTACTGCCCCGTCTCAAAAATTTACCCTGTCTAAACAAAAGCCTGTCTAAGAATTGATTTTTATTTAAATCTAAGTATATTTTACAAATGTAAATAGCAATGTAAA
Source organism: Atethmia centrago (assembly GCA_905333075.3). Lineage (NCBI taxonomy): Eukaryota > Metazoa > Arthropoda > Insecta > Lepidoptera > Noctuidae > Atethmia > Atethmia centrago. The sequence continues at coordinate 17,040,930 of HG995374.1, read as the reverse complement.
TATAAATTGTAGCGTTATTTATTTTACAATCAATGAAACAAAATTTAAAATGTCTAATACTTTATAGGTGAATACTGCGATTAAAAAAAATAATATGGCAGTATTCATCAACAGAATCAATGAAATATACGAGTACATTTTTGTTTAAAAACAAATGCCATTTCATGTACAGTTATTGACTTTAATAAAAGTACAATCTTCTTATTTCCCTAATAACGTAGCCAGCACACTGGGACCAACAGCTCCGGCTGCAGACCCGATAGAAACATTTTGTAGTAATGACTCTAATGACTGAATCTGAAAAAAAAAATGTGTTATCAGGTATACCTAGGCACCGTTATAGAAATACAATAAAGGTAGGAAGAGTTGCATTATTTAAACCAAAACCTAGTCCAAAAAAATATGTTATGAAAAATACACAGCATTGACGCGATATGCTTGCAGTTGAGTTTGAAGACTTTTATGAATGACACTTGACAGTGACACATCAGCTCTCTGCAACCATAGATTCCCGCGAGTTCCTTCCATAGTGAAATATCAAGGTAAAATCTAAGACTGCTTCTTCAGCCAATGCTTATGTGTTACGAAGGAAATATAATAAGCAATTAAAGCAATTTATGCTATTATTAACTTTATATGTGCTTAGATCTCTAATTATTGATTAAAACAACTTTGTACGAATACTTTAACAATATAATCACTAAACAATTGAATAAAAACAAAGGTTATATTTAAAACACGACACGACTACCTCTTACAAAGGTCTCAGAAAAAGCCCCCTCATGTGGTCTTAATAAAACAATCGTCGCAACGCTGCTCTTGCTTATGTTCCCATGCTGAATTTTGATCCATCTTATCGGTGTTTACGTCCGGCTCAGGAAACAGCAGAGCACGCACCTCGCGTCGCCGCCGTGGGCCGCCATGCCGCTTCGGTGATGTCACTCTTAACTTTTTAAAGAGAGCGCGGCAATCGCCAACACGGCCGTCCTACCAGGTGCCTGTCCCATCAGGTACCTCACGAGTTCAGATAAAGTGCTGAAACACAAATTATTAATAATTTATCAGTTTGCCGGTTGCACATGCATTGTGTATACAATTCTCTGGATCATGACTGTCATTGTTCATTACACATTATTTCATCAGAGTATTTCCGAGGATAGGCTTCAATAATAGTAAATCATGTGCGCTTATAGCGACATTGTATATAAATCGGATTTGACCACTTGCACTCAAAGGGCCTATAGCCTCACTTAAGTGTACCAAATATCATGTGCGCTTAAAGCGACATTGTATATAAATCGGATTTGACCACTTGCACTCAAAGGGCCTATAGCCTCACTTAAGCGTACCAAATTGGTCTTATCGCCACTTGCGCTCAAAGGGCATAGCCACACTTAAGCGTATTAAATTCGTCTCATTTCGCCTTGCACTCAAAGGGTCTCTAGTCATACTTAAACGTACCAGGTTCGTTACAGAACCACTTGCACTCAAAGAGCTTTTTGCCACACTTAAGCGTACCAAGTTCGTCCTAGAACCACTTGCACTCAAAGGGCCTTTAGCCACACTTAAGCGTACCAAGTTCGTCCCAGAACCACTTGCACTCAAAGGGCCTTTCCACACTTGAGCGTTCCAAGTTCGTTCTGCATTTGAACCTACCACTCTGCCTTTAATGTGTAATTCACAACATGGAACATCTATAAAGCGTATTAAATTCTTCTAATTTCGACTTGCACTCAAAGGGCCTTTAGCCACACTTAAGCGTACCAAGTTCGTTCCAGAACCACTTGCACTCAAAGGGTCTTTCCACACTTGAGCGTTCCAAGTTCGTTCTCTATTTGAACCTACCACTCTGCCTTTAATGTGTAATTTACAACATGGAACATCTATAAAGCGTATTAAGTTCTTCTAATTTCGACTTGAACTTAAAGGGCTTTTAGCCACACTTAAGCGTACCAAGTTTGTCCCAGAACCACTTGCACTCAAAGGGCCTTTCCACACTTGAGTGTTCCAAGTTCGTTCTCTATTTGAACCTACCACTCGGCCTTTAATGTGTAATTTACAACATGGAACATCTATTTACCCATTACCGTCCGATCGCCATTACCTCCATTCTATGCAAAGTTATGGAAAGGGTACTGAACAGTAAGTTGCTGACCTACCTCGAAGACAATGATCTCCTCAGTGACCGTCAATATGGCTTTCGCCGGGGACGGTCAACTGGTGATCTTCTTGTGTATGTCACGCACCGCTGGGGCGAAGCCATCGAGAAACATGGCGAAGCACTTGCTGTATCGCTTGATATCTCGAAGGCTTTCGACAGGGTCTGGCACGCTGGTCTGCTCAGCAAGCTTCCTGCTTATGGCATCCCAGCTGATTTTTGTAGCTGGATATCAGACTTCCTTAGTGAACGGTCGATCAGAGTAGTCGTTGACGGCTGCTCCTCTGACCTTATGGCTATTGATGCCGGAGTTCCTCAGGGGTCTGTTCTCTCTGCAACTCTTTTCCTGCTGCACATCAATGACCTACTACAGACTGGTATTGTTGGGTACGCGGACGACAGTACTGTTTCAGAGAGATACTTGTCCAGCGCAAAAACCAACGGGGCCGCAGTTCGTTCCTTGAGAGAGGCCTTGGTAGAGCGGACAGAGTTGACGTTAAGCCTTGTCTCCCAGTGGGGTGATGATAATCTGGTCACTTTTAACGCCACCAAAACACAAGCGTGTTTTTTTACCGCAAAAAGGAGTCGTTTCGACCTGACTCCTACTTTTCGGGGTACATCGGTTCCTGTAACTGATCGGCTCGAGCTCCTAGGCATGGAGTTGACATCTAACCTCAACTTCGGCGCCACCATCGAGTACAAAGCCCAGACTGCGGCCAAGAAACTGGGCATCCTAAATAAGGTGAAGCGATACTTTACGCCTGGACAGCTTTTGACCCTTTATAAAGCGCAGGTCCGATCCTGCATGGAGTATTGTAGCCACCTTTGGGATGGCTCGGCTAAATACCAACTTGCCGCGCTTGACTCGGTGGAACGCAGAGCTAAGAGGCTCATTGGCGACGTAAATCTGGTGGATGCCAAGCTTCACAGTTTGGCCCATCGTCGCAAGGTTGCCTGCTTGTCGGTCTTCTATAGATTGTACTTCGGAGAGTGTGCTCAGGAACTCCACGACCTCATTCCACCGGCCCCCTTCTATTATCGGTCATCTAGGCGCACTTCAGGTTACCATCCCTTCCTGGTGGCTATCCCACCAACTCGCACTAAGCGTTTCCAAACTTCTTTTATAATGCGCACAGCAAAGGAATGGAACTCTCTGCCTGCGTCTGTGTTTCCGAACGCATATAACCCTAATCTCTTCAAAGTGAGAGTGAACAGGCTTCTTCTGGGTAAGCTCGCTCCATCGTCGACTTTGTTTCTGTCGCCTCTGGCATAGACTAAAGTCAAGAGCAAACCCATCACAAATAAAAAAAAAAAAAAAAATCTATAATTACTTAAAGCATTTTATCTTGACTCGTACATACGCCTACGGTAAATTTTAAATTACCTTAATCGCCAACACGGGCAGTAATGGTATAAGTTAGAACGTATGTTTAATTCATCTCCCAATCATCAATATGTATCCATGGTTTCATGGTCTCAGCAGCGGTTACGCCTGTATACTTCTTAGTGCTCCTTTCACTGCCTTTTACATCCGTCACCTCATATCTATCATTCCCCAATACCTTCTTCACTTGAAAGGGGCCTTTGTAAACAGGTAACAACTTCCGACTTTGACCGTCATTTGTCTGGCTTTGTATTTTGACGAGTACCAAATCTCCTTCGACGTAAACTCGTGCTTTTGTACGGCTTCTATCAAATCGCTGTTTTTGTGATTCCGCGTTGGACTTAATATTTGTCTCTGCCCTTTTACGCAATTCAGTTACATCCAGCCTATGCCCAATCACCGGAGCTAAACTATCACTATCAGTGCGTAATCTATATCCGAGAAAAACTTCACTAGGAATAGTTTTTGTTGTCTTGTGAACTGTACTATTCATACCTTGTTGTAAGGCTTTTACGTACTGGTCCCACCTATCGTCTGTATCGTTAGCGCCTATTGCTTTTAATGCTTCTAAAATAGTTTTATTAAAACGCTCAACCTGGCCATTAGAACGAGGCATACCGGTTGCAATCGTATGTAAACGTATGTTTTTATTCGAACAATACTGTGTAAAATTATTCGAAGTGAAGCATGTCGCGGCGTCTGTAATTATTCTTTGAGGATTTCCGAATGTCTTAGAAATAGTTTCTAATTCTTTAATTACACAAGAAGATTTGGTTGTGCGAACCGCCAAAATGAACACAAATTTTGTAAAAGCATCTACGATTACCAATAAATATTTATTTTTGGCTTTAGTCGTAAAAAAAGGTCCTAAATGATCCATATGAAGCGTGTGAAAAGGCTGTGCATACTTTGGCAACGGGTATAGCTCTCCTTCCTTTGGACCGCCCTTATTCTTAAAATATATGCAATTTATGCAGTTTTTAATATATTTCTTTATGATATGTCGCATTCTAGGAAACCAATACTGATAGCTTACTCGTTCTACTGTTTTGTCAACAGAGAAATGCCCGAGGTCGTCATGGTTACATTTAATTATTTGCCAAATGCATTTCTTTGGGACCACCCACCGACGACCTTGGGTTGTTCTTCTGTAAACTTTGCCACCGAGGACAACATATTTGTTAAAAACATCTTTATTTTCTTCGGCCTGTCCTGATTCTATAATTGCTCGAATACGTTGTAACTCGGCATCTTGTACTTGTACTGAAAGCAACCAATCTGCTTCCGTTATTGACATTATAATCTCGGTTTCTGATTTTTCTCCGGACTGCATTGGGTTACGACTCAAGGCGTCTACGTGTTGCATTCGCGTGCCTTGTCGGTGGACGATATCAAACGAGAATTCTTGTGTGGACAAAACCCAACGCGCAATCCGGGGAATAATCTCTTTTTTTGTTAATGCGTATCTTACGGCGTTGCAATCGGTCACTATTTTAAAAGATGATCCGATTAGGTATAATCGGAACTTTTGAAGCGAACTAACAATCGCTAATAACTCCAGTTCAAATGAGTGGTACTTTTTCTCATCTTCCGTAGTTTGTCTACTATAATAATGGACAGGTTTTTCACCTTCGTCAGTGATTTGCATAAGAATACCAGCAACACCATCTCTACTAGCATCCGTATATAATACGTTATCTTTATTCGGGTCAAAAATGGATAGAACACTTTCAGACGTTAATTTGTTCTTTAACGATTGAAATGCCTCTTCATGAACCTTACCCCATTCCCAGACAGAGCCCTTCTTCAATAACTTTGAGAGTGGAGCAGTAATCATAGCGCAGCTCTTAATAAATTTCCTAAAGTAGCTTACAAGGCCAAGAAACTGTCGAAGTTGGTGTACTGTTTTGGGACAGGGGTAATTTCGAATAGCCTCCAGTTTGGGCTGATTTGGCATCACACAATCCTGCTTGATTTTGTATCCTAGAAATTCAATTTCATTTTTGAAAAAATGACATTTTTTCAGATTCAACGTGAGCCCGTTTTCTCTAAAGATTTGGAGAACTCGTTCTAATAATTTTAAATTTTGCTCTACCGTTTCTGTCACTAAATATACGTCATCCAAATATAAAATGACATTCTCGAATCTTAAATTTCCCAACGCGTTGTTCATCATTTGTTGGAAACAAGCTGGTGCGTTAGCCAGCCCAAACGGAAGTCTTAAAAATTCGTAATGCCCATCTTCAGTAATAAAGGCGGTCTTTTCTATAGATTGCGAATGCATTAATATTTGATAATATCCACTTTTTAAATCTAGACTGGTAAAACATTTATAGCCCCTAAGCCTATCTACAAGATCCTCAATGCGCGGCATTGGATATTTGTCTTTAATTGTTATCTTATTTAGTGCTCTATAATCAATGCAGAGTCTTTTTTCTCCATTTTTTTTATTGACAAGTAACGCAGGGCTCGCGTATGGTGATTTGCTTTCACGTATGATATTGTTCTTCAGAAGCTCATCTACCATTTCGCGAATTTTCTTTCTGTCTGCGTGAGAAGACCTAAAGGGTCTGCATTGAATTGGTTGAGAACCAGTTACGTTAATTATCATTTCGTGGCCGTTTACCTTTCCTAGTTCTTTGATATTTGACGCCACACAGTCATCATATTTTTGAAAAAGTCTTATTAATTCATTCTGATGGGACTCGCTATCGAACTCAAAATTACTAATTGTGTTACAAAACTCAGTAAATGAATTCGCATAGTCAAGTTTGAATTTGTCACCAACTCGCGAGTATATCAGGTCAGACCGCTCCGTCACGTTTCTTCCTATCAATATTTCACAATCTGCCAGGTTGTCAATTACATAGAAATCAACCTGAGTCAGACACACCGAATCGATTTTCAGATCAGCTGTTATCTTGTGAGTTACAAATTTTGAATTTTCTTTTGAGAAACCTTGCAACAAAACTGGTGCGGTCAACACAATGTTTTCCATTGAATATCTTTTGACGAACGATTCAGAAATCAATGAACAACTGCTTCCCGTATCAATGAACGCTTCTTTATGCAGATTATTAATACATATTATTTTCACAAATTTATTTCGCGGGTCAGGGGTTGAAACACATTTTGTTTCTTGTTTGTCTGGTTTAACCGCGTTCTTTTTATGGTAACATGTCGATTCTAAATGACCTCGCCTGCCACAATAACCACATTTATTTGCATCACACTGACTTCGTTTATGGTTACCGCCGCACAGATAACACTTGATCTGCCCCCGACCCCGTGCCTGGCCCACGTCTTGATTATTGTTAGCAGAAGCAGCTTGACCCACTACGTTCGCTGAGGGCACAGTCACTGATCTCGTGGTCGCAGACATCTGATTCTGACTGATCAGTTTCGCCTGGCCATCGCGTGTATTTGCGATCTGTTTCGCGCTTTTTGATGTGTACGTTCGACCATGTAGGAAACTAGCTAAACTGTCGCATGTCACGAAATTATTCGCTTCAATTGATGCGCCTATACCACTGTCTCCTATATTACCGACAATAATAGAAATAATATCTTGTTCCGAAAATTCCAAAGATAAACGATCTATTTTACATTTCTGTTCAAAATAAAACTCGTACAGAGACTGATTTTCTAACGGCTTTTTATGTATGATATCTTTTAAAAGATCGTACATATTCCGCCGAATTTGAAAACTGGAAGCCAACTTACGCGTCCAGCTCTTCCATTTCCACGTAGGCCAATGACTATCCGATCGTAACAGTGAGTCATACCACACTTTTGCGGAACCCTTTAATTTGTTGAGAGCTTGATAACGGGTCATTTCGTCAGTCCATGTAAAAGTTTGAGCGTAGGACTTGATAATACTAAGCCAAGCGTTCACATCGTCTCTCAGCGGATCGAACTCGGGTATAATGTTATTCAAAGTGTTATTTGTACTCACAGTTGAGGTATCAGCCTTACGTGATACCTGTTTCCTGTGTTTCGGCGGAGGTGACGGAGTCCTGGCACTACGACTGCTGCTAGAACTTGAGCTTGAACGTGTGCGTTTTTTTTGTTTTAGGCGTTTATCACGCTTACTTTGTTTACCCATAACCGTGTGTGGGTATCGCGTTCCACTTCTGATATTAACTTTATATGTGCTTAGATCTCTAATTATTGATTAAAACAACTTTGTACGAATACTTTAACAATATAATCACTAAACAATTGAATAAAAACAAAGGTTATATTTAAAACACGACACGACTACCTCTTACAAAGGTCTCAGAAAAAGCCCCCTCATGTGGTCTTAATAAAACAATCGTCGCAACGCTGCTCTTGCTTATGTTCCCATGCTGAATTTTGATCCATCTTATCGGTGTTTACGTCCGGCTCAGGAAACAGCAGAGCACGCACCTCGCGTCGCCGCCGTGGGCCGCCATGCCGCTTCGGTGATGTCACTCTTAACTTTTTAAAGAGAGCGCGGCAATCGCCAACACTATGGTATTAAGTGAGCCGCATGTCTCTGGTAGGTAACAAAACCAGTATATGCGGGTCTTTTTTCTCTTCATACTCCGTACTACTCCCAAGGCCAGCTCAAGTTTATAAAATGTATTAGTATATCGTTTAAAGTATCATCACCGACTTGCGCTTAACTGTAAATAATATTTGTGGTATTATTTACAACATAAAAAACTTTACGTATCCACGCAGAAGTTTATAAGTTAATTGAGACGGAAGGAATCAATCAATGAAGGTCTTATTATGACAAGGGTCTTTGGTATCAAGGTGTTCTTTGTTCTTAAGAATTTGAAGCACAGAGTTATAGGTTTAGATTATTCGAAAGCTAGTATCAATAAATAAGGAAGAATAGGCACCCTAGATAATGTAGTACCCAATATTTTGCAATAATGTGATTAAAAAGAGTGTCCATTGAGTTTCTTCTCTATAGGAACCTACTACACTTTGAAATGGGCAATTAGCTTCGTCTTTCTGACTGACCAACTATTCAAAAGTGCCTGTAAATGGTTTAATTGAAATAATTGCATCGAGTTTGATTAAGTAACTTTATTGTTGCTAGAACTGAAAATAGTCTGAACCAGCTTCAGCAGTTGGAGTAGATCTTTACAACCTTCTTTCAAGATCAAGTACTCGTATGTCACATAAAACTGGTTATTTCGCTAATACTCTGTAGTTCCACACTCAAGTTTCATGACACAAAGTTAATTAAATAGTCGTTATGTTTGAGTGCTGCAAGGTGTCTATGGTAAATATTGTATCGCTTTCAGTAGTTTCGACACACTTTGTCTGTAGAGACTCAATTACAATAAACTTTACCTCGATTTATTTCGACAAGCTTAATAAAGCTTGTTTTGATAATACAGATTATAATTCAAACATACGTTTAAGCAGATTCTTTCTTTCGTTAAAAATACCTTTCAATCCATCTTCACGAATAAAAAAGAGCAGTATGCGATAAAAAAAATAGGTACTTGCATATACTTAAAGATAGGAATATCGAAATAACAAGTGCAACATTTTGAGATACCTATGTTTTATTGAGATAAATATTATGGCAAATGAAGTGTTATCGTTTTATCTTGCGTTGGCAGCCAAGCAGAATATCCTTCTTACTTTCCTAACAGCGTTGCCACCACAGATGGGGAAAAGTTTCTATTCGCTGTTGGCAACCCCTGCTGAAAAATAAACGTATATTAAGTACATACGTTTTGTTTTATTACTAATTTGCTAGATTTTTTACATAGTAGTTCGCGTCATGACAAGTGCAAAAATATTATACTAAATATTAATGGTAAAATTACTGAGAATTGGGCAATTTATGCAAGTTTAACCTAGATTTAGCAATTTCCTTAAGGTGCTAAGCAGAGGATGGAAAATTTGTCTGCGACGATAGAACGTATAGAAAACCTATGCAATAACGCACACGTAGGACAATTAGACTTCCAAATAGGTTAAAACACAAATAGGTTAAGGATAGGAAGAAGGCGTGAGTTTATGTTTGTGTTTAAAAATAATTTATTTTTATTTTAAGTACAATTTGTACATACGTTGGTAAATTTGATGCCAATAAATCCTTATTATTATTGCTTATCAAGAAGTCGTCAAACTGCATTCCCCTTAATTCCCTTACAACGATGCTACAGCAACCCCAGCAGGCATAGCATGAGCACCGTTTCGTCGATAGAAGAATAGACAAAAATGACGTTCCGCGTAGACACTACACGACGGCAGCAATCTCGAAAGAGTCAACTGCACTTTTTACGAAATCTTTACATAATTTGACTCAGAATTCTTTGTTCTGGCATAGGATTTTTTTCTGTTTGATTCTCAATTTTTACTGATATTAAGTCACTTTTTCTCGAAGTACCATATTTAGGAACAAAATAATATTATAGTAAGATTGGCCTTAACCATTTCTTTGGTAATGCCCTATTAACTAAATGATGTTAAAGAGGAGAAGATAGCATTGCTTCTCTATTAATTATTACATTTTTGCGTTCAAAACGCTCTCCTGTAAAATAATGATTTTGTAGATAAGTACTAAATATACTTTGTGGCCGTCGAGTAGAAAAATGCAAATTGTCTTCACTAACTTAAACAACTGTCAGTTATCAGTGTGATTTTGACAGATTGGGATAGAAAACTTTCTTCTGAAATAGTCTACATAAGAAAGGACCTAAACAAAGATTGTTAGAAACGAATAACAAAATGACAGATTGAAGAAGGATTTCTACGGTGCGATATCAAAAATGGAGAAACGAAATGTCACTTTGTATAGAAAGAGCTGTATCTATTCTTTGTAGAAATAGAAAGCGTCATGCTAAGCCTGCTGGAAGAGCAGGGGGAGCCTACCTGCCGGGGTCGCGTGGAAGTTCAAAAGGGTTAACGAGGCCCCTGGCAACACAGGCAACGGATGGAATACGGGTGGGTTTTAGTCAGTAAAAGTCTGACACACCCTCTCACTCCGCCCAGAGCGGGAGAAATTATTTGATGATTTCCCACCCAAAAAAGGGGGGAGCCTAAAAAATAAAAAGATTTTATTTAAGTTAGTATTTCGCTGCTGGGGAGTTCTTCTTCCTAGCTAAAGCACTAGGAAGCGGTGCACGGTGGGCGTTTTGGGGTACTGTCTTATGTAATTTTGACGTTCGAAAAGTGCTGATTATAAGCCTAGTTTGAATAAATGACTTTTGATTTTGATTTTATAAGAATATGTGTCGAAATTCCAGCACCATATTAAAACCTAGGATGACTGTCACGACGTTTATATCTACTGTTGTGAAATAAAGTTCTGCTTCACTATTTTCACACGTATATTAATGTACTTAGAAGAAATGCACAAAAGTGTTAAAAAAAGAATATACTCGTAAAAAATACATGATCTTTTAGGCGGGTAAAGTGATAAAAAAGGTTGCTGTGTCAAAATATTTGGTTTCAAAAAGAGGGACATCACGAGAAAAACTTAGAGAAGATTAAGTGGTAAAAATGAATTGCGCATTTAGTTTACGAAGCCTGAGAACACGATTCAAGGTCCGGGACCACTAATCACTTAAACCACACGAATATCAATTTATAAACGAACTTAAGCCGTCTCGGTCAAAATAGACCGGTTCTAGAATATAAACTAAGAAATTAAGAAAAGTCTATTCTAATATAGTATGTTTAAATTGGAACACGATCCTGGGGAACGTCTCCTGGATGGTGCAGCACGCGTCAACGATGACGTATGGCCCACTAACTAGGTCGCGTCACAAGCGTCTCGTCATGGAATAGGAGCACGCAGGTCCTATGCGGCTGGAGAAAGACGAGGGAAGCGTACGTGGATTGACGATATTTATGTAGTCCACGCGCGGGGTGAAAAGAGCCGCAAAACCGGCCCTGTTATCTCATGATAAACCATTAGACGAAAATCATACACAATATTATTGATCTCAGCCATTGGAACAGCACGCAGAATATACTGCTTAAAGGAATAATTATATAAACTCTCGATATAGACGGAAATTATCACAGTATGAATCCAAAATTATTTTTATGATATCTAAATCTTACTCTTTTTTTTTTTTGGGAAATTTGGGTGCTACCTACTATGGGTACATCTCTGCCTAACCCTTCAGGGAAACAAGGTGTGATGTCATGTTTGAGTGTGTTATTTCAATTCTTACTCATTGACGGCAAACAAACTATTTTCTATAAAAGACATGAAGACGTTCAATAAGTCAAATTCAAATATTAAAATTATAAATATCGTTGATCAGCTTGCGAGAAAAAAGTTGTAAACCACAGAGGTTAACGCTGCACTTCACTTTATTTTTTCAGTGTTTTCGTGAATCAACGACACAAACTCGTTTCTCATTAAGTTTTTAGTATTGCATTCTAATATTTATGTTGATCGCCTAATAAATATCATGAAGGTACATTTCGTGAATCTGCAGAGGATCTTTTATTTTCTTGAAATAAATATGCAATCGACTGCAGGCTGCGCCTGCTGGTGATTGAACTTACAGATACTGTTAGATAAATAATTTTACTTTTATTTTATTACTTAAAAAACTAGTAGATGCAGGAAAAAAACAGCCAGGCCGAAGTGAGAATAGGCTGGCCACTTTGACGCCACTTGAACGCACACAGATATGAGCAAAGATTGTGATTAATTGTCACTGGCCTGAATGCACTCAGCAATGACGTGACGTTGTGATTAGGACATATTACCTATACCTGTATACCTACAGGAAGGACGTTTCCAGAAATCGTACATGATCGGGAATTAGAGAGGTTTAGAAAGAGAGAGTTAAAGCATTTGCCCAGGTGTACTTAGATCTTAAAATATTTGACCTAATAATCCAATACAATACATCCATCGTGTAAACTCGCATTTTCGTCTTTTGTAAGCCCAGTTTGAAGTATGACAAGAAAACTGATCATATTTTCCATCCCATCAAAGGGCATTGTTAGAACAAGTTTGCGCACACTTCTATCAATTTACTCAGACTATCGCTTGTTAATCGACTTCCAAAAAGGAAGAGGTTATATTTTCGTCAGTGTGTTTTTTTAAATGAAGTTTGAGGGAAATCCTCAAATTTTATAGGCACATCTATAGCGGTATGGGTATTTTTATAGTAACTTGTGCATTTGGCCTCGGAAAGCACCATTTGGTGAAGTGGAACTGATGATGAAGATCGCAGATGGCAACCGGAACTACTTAATAGGTAATTAGTATTTTCCAGTTGTGCTCGATTAGATACTTTAATATGGTTGCTCAGCAATTTATGCTTGAAGTGGAGTTCTCCTGGTTCTTACAGGAGAACTCCGGGAACGTTAAGTGTTGAGGAGTTCTCCTGTCTCATCGGGAAAAAGCTATATTTTGTAAAAGGTTAGCAGTTTACATTAGGCGATTGTAACTTAGATAATTTACAAATTGAGCCACTAAAAGATGAATAATAGAAAAACAAAAAAAAAAAAACGGGTTTCCAAAAAAAAGACTAAGTACAAAGTGAAAATTAACTTCAATTTTGGAAGTCGATGGCAAAAAATCTAAAATATAAATCCAAAGACAACGACTTCCGAAATTAAAGCTATTTTTCACTTTATAGTGCTTTTTTTGGAAGTCAGTTGTTTTTTTTTTTGTAAAAAGTTTTTTTAAAGTCACCTTCCATTAGTATCATCATCGTCTGGTTACAATACATCACTTTTGCCGATATTTGGTCTCCAGTCGAAGATTCGTCCGCTCCAATGCACACATGGCCGGCCCGCTGCCGCTCTGCTTGCTAACCTTCCAGTTCCTTTTCGAATAATCTTATATATGTGACTAGCAACCCGCCCCTGATTCACACGGTTTTTTACGACTTGACATCGAGATTTCTTTTTTATATGTAAGAATAATATTAATGTAGGTATAATACACATAAACCTTCCGATCAACCTGCCTAGGCTTTTCCCAACTACGTTGGGGTCGGATTCCAGTCTAACCGGATGTAGCTGAACAGCAGTATTTTACATGGAGCGACTGCCTATCTGACCTCCTCAACCCAGTAATGGGTAATACGATACCCTTTGGCTTATCAAGGGTTATCATATTACCCATTACTGGGTTTCTGACGACCCCTAACGACTGTCAAAGATCCATGAATGACAGCTGGGACCAACGGCTTAACGTGCTTTCCGAGGCACAGAAGAGTCTCAGTATGTATAGATGGTCACCCATCCACAGACCAACCCCAGCAAGCGTAGCTTAACCTGATGGATCGACCCGTGCGGCTGTTATTACTTAGCCACGAGCTAAACCTAAACTTTCCGAAATAAATTCTCAAAATGATAGGGAAATCCGCATCAAAATCCGAGTTAAGAAGAACAACGCGGTCACGCAGACAGACATGAAAAGTGACTTAAATTTATAATACAGATGTTATAAAGTCCCTTTATCTAACAAAAGAGTAAATAAGTAGGTATAGTAAGATTTTATAAAAGAATAAAAAAAAAATCAAATATTTAAATATTTATTATCTGATTTTGTTTTTATATCTACTTAAGTGCATATTCTTATACCTTCTTATGATTGTCCTAATAATGCTTTCACCACGCTTATCGGTACACCTCCTCCCACAGATTCTTGCACCGACTGGAACTGATAACAAAAACATATTAGTAAGGTAAGGTCAATTCAATTAGGAGGTAAAGTCCATAATAATGTTTATCAAAATTGCTACAGAAATAACATACGTTATCTGTATATGTACCTAATAGGTAGGTAGTAAGAAATATAGATTGATAGAATATAATTATTGAACACCAATACCAGCGCTGCGAAACTTATTTTTTTAAGTACCGCAGCGTTATGCTGAGACAGGAGCCTTTTGGCCTCGTACAGGACTTTTTGTTTTTACTTTCATTTTACTTTGTTATTTTTTATGTTTCTATGAGTGTTCTTTAGTATAATTTGTGATCTCCTGTGCGAGTCCCAATATTTACTTTTTATTTCTTTCTTTCTTGATACGCTCATAAGAACTTAATTTCAAGTGATTAGTTGTAGATTTCCAAAATCCCCTCCAAAAGCGCCCTAAGACGTACATTCGTGCTCTGTGTAGTACAGTCAGCCTGAAAAAGATATTTCCAAAAAAGATGTATCCATAAAAAAATCTGTGTTGGCATAATAATATTTTGGAACAAAGATTGTAGACAATTAAATTAATTCTAGTTGGTACGAGTATAGCAACAAGAATGAATTTATGAATTTTGAAATATATAATTTTAGAGGCTGGCTGTGCTAGTCAAATGCTTGACATCGCTCTGCAGTGTTTCATAAGTTTGAAAAGCTATTACAGACGTAAAAGCAATAAATATTAGTTCTTACGAGTCCTTATCCAAATAATCTTATTCAAAACGTCTAAACAGCTGTGGAGAATGAATTAAAAGCGAATCAAGCTGGATGCTCCGGTGAATAATTATATTTCATATACTTACACAATTATGAACCGTCCTTGTTTTCAGATGATTTAGACAACTCTTAAAAATTAGTCATCGTAAATATTTCGTTATTGCTAAACGTGCTGTTAGGACTTTTTTACACGGAACAATATTAGCCTGACACGAATAAATCATGAAAAGGGATGAAGAATCTTAATATTTCACAAAAAAACCCTATGTAGGCACGTAATAACTTAGGTAGGTATAGTCTTTCAAGAAAGCTATGCTTGTACAACATATCCATAGAACGAACACTACTGAAGGCCTGTTATTGAATTGATTATTGGAACGAAGTTCCTTATCATACGTTACACTCTGCACAGTTGGCGAATGAGAGCAAGACCGGCTGGAACATTTTGACCGTCACGACACTTTTGCTATATGTATGTGTGGCCTGTGTGTTATTTTAATTTAGTTTTCTATATAATAATACCTATTATTGTCCCACTCCAGCACCTCTTCTCATACAAAGGAGGCAAGAGCTTTGATCACCACGCTTGCTCAAAAAGGCGATTTCAGATATAGGTCAGTCCCCATTGACTCCGAATAGGAGTTTCACTCCTCCAACCGTCAGTCCCCACTGACACCTATTCGGAGTCTTTGGGGCGCGCGGTTTGCAACTCTATTATAACGGATGAGCACCTTATTGCATTATAATAGAGTTGCAAACCGCGTGGCCCAAGACTCCTATTCTGAAGGGTTCGGGAGTGCGACTCCTATTCGGATTCAATGGGGAGTTACCGGTTAACTAGACATCCAGAGGGACGATTGCGTAACACACATAAAATGACAATTGAGCGCAATGCGTTTCATTTTGACAGTTCACCCACGTCCATTGCGTTATTTACGTTGTTGAGCACACGATGTTTTTAAACCTATGAAGCAATGGATTAGCAACATGCTTCAAAACTCTCGGATTGTTATTCAAACTGTGTTACGCAATTAGGGTGCTGGTTTCCTCATGATTTTTTTACGTTATCGATATCAGTAATGTCAAAGAGAAACTCAGAAACATTAATTGAAAAGTCACATTGGTATTTGACCGGTTTTGCACCCACAACCTCACGCATAAGAGGCGACGGCTTAACTACTGGGCCATTACGATAGACAATTCTATTAGATAAATAAAAAGATTTCGGTCGTATCGTTCGTTTTAATAACTTTTTTTAAATTCATATAACCTGTTATTCCTGTTACTAAGTTCTTAAGATATAATAATAATTTGTTCTAGAAAATATTCGTTATTCGAGTAGACTTTATAATTATGTTGTTTTAAAAAAAACATTCAGCACTTGTCATGTAACCCGTTCTTTCAGACTGACTTTAGGTTTAAGGCAGACTTTACTAATGTCAGAGTTTTTTATGCCGTGGAATAGTTGACGTCATGGAAAAAACAAAATTATTCTTCGCATAAATATAATATATCTGGCGTTGGAAAAATCAACACAGCTGCCTTGTTTTTTTTTATGTAAGCCGTGAACGGCCACACAATAACGGCTGTCTTGAGCGTTTTTTGACACCTTAATGTCAAATACTGGTGAAATTGACAGATTGTCATGACAGTCGTCATAATATGAGGGAACCGTTTTCCTAGGCAACCAAAGCCAAGTTTACATAATAATGAATGTTTGCTTTTGTTTATTCGGTACCTATGTTTACCTCATGTACAATCGCCAGCACAAAAAGTTGAAAAAAAAAGCCACAAACTGTAAAATTTCGCCAAATGATTAAGTTCAAAATCGAATGAGAAAATTTGACAGTTTGTCGTAACTTGATATGCTGGCGACTGTACCATAATTAAATAATGCAGTAGTCTCATAATTAATAAAGGAGAATTAAAATAAACTTACTGGTTTTGGTTGTGACAGATGATAACCATTTTCGTCAGCACGGTAAGTAACTTGAACTGGTTTTCCATCAGCGTCTGTGTAGAAGTACGAGCCTTGGACATCCACATATTGGTTTTCTGCCCCGGCGTTGACCAAGCGTCCGGTTTCTTGACGTCCTATGCCATTGGACGTCTCGAAGCTGCAATAAAACACACAGTTACAAAAGCACTATGCTAAGTTACATAGTGTTAACTAATTATTGTTGGTTAATGTTAACAAAAGACACACACATTTTTATGGTGTATATAATAAAGAGTATTCTATTCTATTCTAAGTACATTAAAAACTTTTATTGAACGTTTAGGAAATGTGTAGCTTGTTTTAAGCCTAATACTCGTAGCCTACACATATTAACTTCACTATTCACTAATTAATAAACTCTGGACCAAAAGTTATAGATTTATTTCCTTTATCAAATGAATTGTATGTTATTTGGCAATTAAAAAACACTTTAACACGAGCCATTTTATTTTATTCATAACGATGTCCCAGAAGTTATGTCCTTGACATTCAACTTAAATAGACTTACCTGAAGTCATAATTGCCTGAGCCGTCATTTTCGTTGTGATAGCTAACAATTTTAGCTTGAGCATCATCAGGGATGACTGCAGCAGCAGCCAGTGAGAACAGTGCGCACGCTGTGATTATTCGAATCATTTTGAACGTTGTTTGTCTTCTATGCTCTTAGAACGAGACTGGCTTGAAATAATGCACAAGGTCGGTATCGTGAGCTATAATTATAAATCTGCGGTAAATACAAAGATTATCTAAAAAATCTTTTCATATAGTAATCATACTCACATTTAAACCACAAATGCCAACATCTTCAATACGACCGGCTTATTATATATAGGTACCTTTCTGAAGATAATAATAATTATGTATCGCAATTTTTTTAAAGTATATCTACACTATGAATGCTTTTTATCATACACATGTGCTCACCTCACCAATCTAAATTTGTTCCTGCTTAAGGTAGGTGTAGAATCCTGTTGATCCCGTTTTTAAGCTGATTATATCATTACAGTAGTACATTGGGTCATCACCCAATGTGAAAAAAAAAGGCAAGCCTCCTTGTGCACTGTTTCATTTTCAACCTTTTCCCGCCATTTTTGTTGACTGACAGTTGACATTAGTGACAGCTACCGCGTGTTGTGCATATGAGATAGTGTAAGTTTAACCTGTTAAGCCCCGTGCGAAACCGATTCGGAGTCAAACAATAGAAAATCAATTGTGTCTCATTAGCTGTCCTTGACCAATTAAACATATCTTTTGAATATCAGAAATTGATTTAGCAAAATCGAAAGTGTTCGTCCGTGGAGCCACCTGGCGAAGTTAACCAAATTTTGTGGTCCTGTGGGGATATCGTCGTTTCGAAGTCGGGAAGCTTCGAAACGACGATATCCCCACAAGACCACCTTGCGGAAGTCAACATTTTCTACGACCAATTATAGCGCATCGCATGTATCTCGACCAGATCCCAAAAATGAGGACTCTAGAGCCACCTTTACCCACCATTTTACGGAAGACCTGTCAGAAATCAGCTAAAACGAAATCGAGGCGGCTCTTAAAATGCTTAAAAATGGAAAGCCCCTGGTCAGGATGGGATTACGACCGAGGATCTGAAAGCGAGAGGAAATCCTGTACCTTTAGGAGCTCTTCAACTGTGTGCTGTTTTCTGGGAGAACTCCAGAAGCGTGGCATACTAATTATTTTCTTTAAAAAAGGCAATAAGACCCTTCTAAAGAATTACAGACCCATTTCGATCCATAGCCACGTACGTAAGTTGTTTTCAAGAGTTGGCACAAATCATCTAGCGCAAAGACTGGATGAGATTCAAGCACCTGAGCAGGCCGGCTTTCGAGGAGGATACAGCACCATAGACCACATCCACAAACTGCGACAAATTATACAGTCCGAAGAGCCTTTGTGGACTATGAGAAAGCTTTGAATCTATCGAGATCTGGTCTGTTATGGAGTATCTGCAGCGATGCCAAATCGACTGCGACACATCCAAGTGCTGAGGAGATATCTTTATTGAAACGCGACAATGGCCGTCCAAACCTAGGACCAGCGAACTAAACATATACACACTGCGATTACACTGCGTCGAGGTGTGAGACAAGGGGACGTAATTTCCCCATTTCGTAATTTAATAAAAATTGTTCTCTAACGCATGAGAGGATGTCTTTAAGACTGAACTGGGAAGGATGCGGCATTAACATCAACGGCGAGTACATCTCACACTTAAGATTTGCAGATGACATCGTCATACTGGCTGATTCACTGCAGGACTTGCAGCATGCTAAATGGCCTAGTTGATTCTTCTATAAGACTAAGGTCTTCAATCAGTGCGTCCTGCCTGTTATGACTAACGGAGCCGAAATGTGGTCACTCACGGTACGGCTGGGGCATAAATTCAAGGTCGCTCAGCGAGCTATGGAACGGGCTTTGCTTGGAGTTTCTTTTAGGGATTAAACCCGCAACAAGGTGATCCGGCAGAGAACCAAATTTGTCGACATAGCTCATAGAATAAGCAAGCTGAAGTAGCAATGAGTTGGTCATATTAGCCGTAGAACCGATGACGGTTGGGTAGACGTGTTTTTGAGTAGAGACCGCGAGTCGGCAAACGTAAGGTATGACGCGCTCAGGCTAGGTGGAGCGACGATCTTCGTAGAGTGGTTGGTAGCAGCTGGATGACAGTTGCCGGCAATCGAGTTGAATGGCATGCAATAGAAGAGGCCTATGTGCAACTGTGGACTGCTATAAGCTGAAGACGATGATGATCTATTAAATAGATATACTACAGTAGGTATTTCAAATACTACAAACTAATCTTTATTAGATGATGATTGAACTTTATACACCATGTTTTATGCAAATAAATATTATTTATATTTCTATAAGTTGGTTTGCCACTGATAGAGACAATTTATTAATTTCGTTTTAATTTACAAATGATCTTCAATTTAAAACAATATTATGCCGATCGATTTATTTCTGGCCCTGCACCTGAGTACAGAGCCAGAAATTATTGGTTTTTAATTTGATTTGTGCATTATCTGAATAATGCACAAATCAAATTAAAAACCAATATAATATTGCAAAAACAACTCTACTTAGTTGTTGTTGCAATATTATGTTTTTAGTAGGTAATCAAAAAGTAGACATCGATGTTTCTAAATTTTAATTTGTCTTATCGAAACATCACTATGTACTACGTGTTTAATATATTGATATTTACCGCATTTTGATACTACTAATTGGAGGTCACGCTCTGTCTGGTCATTCTAAAAAAGGTAGATGTATTAGCTTCCTTAAATTACTTCCTACTTATAGCTGCTTATAAAGATAATGATGCAGTTTTTAGAGAGCTTGAGTAGTATAAGAACTATTTTAACAACTATAATACAACTATAATTTGTCTTATCGAAACATCACTATGTACTACGTGTTTAATATATTGATATTTACCGCATTTTGATACTACTAATTGGAGGTCACGCTCTGTCTGGTCATTCTAAAAAAGGTAGATGTATTAGCTTCCTTAAATTACTTCCTACTTATAGCTGCTTATAAAGATAATGATTCAGTTTTTAGAGAGCTTGAGTAGTATAAGAACTATTTTAACAACTATAATACAACTATAATTCGTTCGATTTCTCGTAATTATTGATCTAAATAAAGAACTCCCCGGAAAGTGCCCGTAGAACCACAGAATAGATTCTATTCATTTTAAATTATTTAACGTAGCTGAGTGGATACAAAACTTAATTTACATTAGGCTATTCACAGGTCATTTGTGCTCTAACCACACCAGTTTCCACTGTGCAGAGCAAAGAAATAATGAAGAAGATCTAGGTAAAGTACAGAATTAAATCACTATACCTGTCTCTTCGGTGGAGCATACGGTGGAGGTCTGCCCGGCTTAGGCAGAGCACCGCCGTGTCCTCGTGGAGGCGATCGGCGGCAGAGATCTCTCGTGTCCGGCCCTGGTTCAGGCCATGGTACGGAGCATTCTGCGAAGCAGTAATGATCGTGAAGGAGGAGGCGGGACGATTTAGGGTAAGGCAAATTTCGCGCCCTCTCGCCCCTAGCCACCGCAGGAGACGCCCTCAATCAACTCAGCCTATAACAGTCCACTGCTGGACATAGGCCTCTCCCAGACTGCACCACGACACCCTGTCCTCCGCCTTCCGCATCCAGTCTGTCCCAGCCACCTTTTTAAGGTCGTCGGCCCATCTAGCTGGGGGGCGTCCCACACTACGCTTGCCGATACTCGGTCTCCACTCTAGGACTCGTCTGCTCCACCGGCCATCGGTCCTTCGACAAATATGGCCAGCCCACTGCCACTTCAGCTTGCTCTGGAGACGCCCTGGGCGTCGCGAATCCCGGGCGGATTTCCGGCCACCATAGGCGCGGGCTTGCGGACGGTGAGCAATAGGTAGCTCACCGTTCGGTAAGGACCAGGCCCGGGTCGACGACGCGTTGTTTTCCACGCGCGCCCCAAAGAGATGTCGTCAGCACAAGTGTAGGGGTCCACTAGAGCCGATGCCTGCCGGGGTCGCGAGAAGGTACTAGAGGGTTACCGAGGCCCCGGGCAACACAGGCAACGGAAGGAATACGGGTGGGTTTTAGTCAGTAAGAGTTTGAAACACCCTCCCGCTCCGCCCAGAGCGGGAGAAATTATTTGACACCCAAAAAAAAAACAAAACATACCTGTCTCCTACAGGTATAGTGATTTAATTATGTACTTAACGATTGTCCGTAACGTTTGTACGTGAAAGTTTTTTTTTCATCAAAGTATTGTAAATCATTGCTTGTATATAACCTGTCAAGGCTTGAACTGGAATTGACACCAGCATTACAAAACATACAACATTGACGTGTAAAAGTGTTTGTACAAACCTACTTACAGAAAATAAAATCATTTCATTTCATTTCATAAGAAAGAAAACTGTGATCCGATAATAAGCTCATAAAACTTGCACATCGCTAATGAAAACACCTAGTACGTTTCTAAAACGGTGCAGAAATTCCAAAACTAGCCTTCTAAACTTTCAAGACTGGCTTTTAAGGTGTGCACAGTGGTAGCCCGAGAAATTCAAATTTAGAACAAATCTCTTATGGATGTATAAATATTATATATATTATAATTCTGTAAATACATATCATATACAACCTGACACTGACCTGCAAATTGCAAAAAACGTAAGAAAATTTGAATTGGCTACCACTGGACCCATCTTAAACATTTTTGCTTTGGACTGTACTTATTCTGGGTCACAATTAATTACATAACCAACCTAGTAAAGTTCAAGTGTCATTGTTTAGCGTGATGTCCAACAATTGATTTATGATGCGTCACATAATCATGATGAAACCGTGCCTCGTATTGTCGAGCTAAGATTTCAATAGTTATGTAAGGTGACAGATGGGACGTCGGACCAAAGGTAACTGGCCCATCGTGAATACGTCCTATGATTGGATTACTCGCTAGTATTGCACACACGACTTATTTTGTAAAGGGTATCAAATTATTATTGTATACGACAATATGCTGTCTGCGTCTTTTCTAATCTTAGCTATTCCAACTGTCAGATGTCATTATGGTTATTATCTTGGTATTGATATAGGTCATTATGTTATTGCTGTTAATATAAAAATGATGCTGCACGCGTATGCTTTGGTTTTGAAAGTCGGGAGCATTTTTCCAGCTGAGTGTTTTGGTAATCTTCTTCATGTAGCTTACAGCAACAGTATTTAACATTTTCCGACTTTCATAAAAGCTGACACTTTAAACTGTTATTTCAGTTACAATAGTAGTTTCAGAACTTCTTGTTGGAGCGACAAAAATATATTGGCAGTGAGGAGGATTCACTACATAGTTATATTTGCTACCATCTACCGGTATACTCACGTATTGCATCGGCATTGATGACTCTGTAGTATACATTCACTCTGTTCATCGATTTTTTAAAGGCTACATCTTTACAAGCAAGCACTTGCTACTGCAAGTGCTTGCATCTTTGCATAGATGGCTCTGTATGCCAACTTTTCAGATAACTTTACGTTAATAACTTACTGTTGTAAGGATACTAAATCAATATTTTTTTTTAGTTTCGCTTGAGATTCAATATGGCATAGTAAATATTTAAAGTAAATTGTGGATTTTTAAAGTTATCTTACGTGAATGAATTAAAAAAAAAACTGTCACCAGTGTAAATTGGCACCATACAACAGAATTACGTTTGAACTTTGGTCCAGAACATTAAGACCCGGTAAGGAACAGGAAAATGTAGGTACTCGACTAGGTCTAATTAGGTAAGCATTGGCATAGAGTAGGTAATAGCTAACTAATAAGGTGGTAATCTCATCTTATATTCAATTTATTAACTATGTATGGAAAGGTGTTTTCGACATTAAGTTCTGCTAATAGCTTGATTTCCCGGAGAATCTTATTTTAACATTTAATCAAACATTGTACTAAACACAACACACACACTTATGTTGCAACCATGCTTTATCTGTCCATCACTTAGTGAAATTACCGTATTCGTGTACATTTGAGTAATACTTGTATATAATAAATAAGTATATAATTATGGATTTCTATGGACGGGAATAAGTAAAGCTGTCTAATTTTGATGTTAATAAGGTCAACGATTATTCAAATTACGTTACTTACGAGATACCAATCTTGTAACCTTTAAGATATTCTCTTAACACGTCTGTTTATAGGAGAATAATAATAACTTATCTTAGTCCTAGGTTGTTGCCCTTAAAACAAGCTTCTAAAAAGCTACAAATAGGTATCCGTGACATCATATACACTGGCGGTCAAATTATACGGGACGAAAATCACTGTAACTTGCAAATTAATAATGGTACATGCATGAAAGTAACTTTTTTTAGTACAGAGAATTTTAGTATCGTATGAAGTGAAACCTTAAATAATAAATAAATCAATAAATTCTTTATTGAGTTACCATGGGACTCATACAGTATTAGTGACAGTAAAATAAACTAACAACTATGTTAGTAATACAATTACAACAACAATTACACAAACACACACAACCAAATACAAAATAATCATTGCTTCAGCATTTCAGCTGAGACACTGGAACAACGACTCACAATATAGCAGCCCAGCCTGTCAGCAATAATTTTCAGGATGCTGTTGGAACTGGCTCGCACCCTGCGCACCAAGGGCGCACATCTTTTACGCATTAATGCATAAAAGCAATCAACACGCAATTCCGCAAACATCCCTGATGCGCTACAGAAGCGAGGCAGCCCCAGCAACACCCTGAAAGCATTATTGTACTGCACGCGATCTCTGCGTAAAATGTATCCATAGGCCACAGGTGTAAAATGAGGAACAGAAGGGTCTAAAAAGTGTTTTTTAACCTCCGCAGACGGACGCTTAAACCTGCGGGCAATCATATTCGCTCTGACCGACAGCGCCCTCCGCTCTCTCTCAATATCGTCATTATCCCTAAGGCTGGCAGTCAAAACATGCCCAAGGTGCTTGAATGAGTGCACTCTCGTTAACGGTACACCATTCATCATTACTGGAGGTACCGTTTCTGGACACTTCCCACCAGCCCCAAACACCATCACGACTTTCTTTTTGACAGTATAGAACAGCACACTCACCAGTTTCCTCAGGCCACAGACTGAGGCACTGAGCATCACCATGTCATCTGCATAGCTAAAGTTGTTGACACATATGCCTTCAATATAACATCGGACTCTGGTGCTGCTCCGCTCCCCAATCAACTGGTCCATGTACAGGTTGAAGAGTGTAGGAGAACTCAGACCCCCTGCCTCACACCTGACTCAAGACTATTATGGACTCGAGTAAGCCCCGTCCCACGTTAGACTGTTGACCTGGTTCCCGTAACAAAACTTAAAAATATTTATGATTTCAGGTGGCAGCTTCGCATTATTAAGTTTTTTCCAAAGAGTGTCATACGAAACCAGATCAAAAGCACTCGGCAGGTCAACGAAACAAGTGTAAACCGCAGTGCTACGGCATGTGTAGTAATCCCCAGCATGCTTAAAGCCCAATATAGCACAATCGGTAGACAACTCAGGTCAAAACCCAAACTGGCTGTCATGCAATTGAACATGTTTATTTAATTGCGCATTAAGCGCGTTGTCCAATTACCTTCGACACAACCGTAGCCAGTGAAATAGGCCAATAGTTATTCCTATCAGTCAATAGTCCAGTTTTATTTTTAGCTACGGGCACTACAACTGTTCTGAACATATCTGAGGGTATATACGCATGACTCAGACAAAGATTGTACAATAAAGCCAAAACGCGTCGAATGAGGAAAATACCGAAGATGCCCTTAAAATAAAATAAAGTAAAACGTAGATTTAAAAACCTCGAATTTGGAAATAAAATTTATTCGCGGTTGTATTACTTTTGCTAGTTTCTGCTCCCTTTTGTTTTCAATCTGTCAAATCAAAATGATAAAAGGCGAATCGTCCAACTTTTCTGAAAAACAGGCAGACTAGAAGTAGACCAGAAACCGGCAGACCGAGATGTACTACGGCTCGAGAGGATCGATTTATTGTGATGACCATGCTCTGAAATCGGCACCACACGGCAGTTGTAGTAACAAATCAACTTCGGGAGACCCGTAGAGACAACGTAAGCGAGCGGACCGTATCGCGGCTGCTCCTTGAAGCTAATTTGACCTCACATAGACAAATGGTCCAAAACTTGAAAGGCAACATCGGGTAGCAAGATTACGTTACGTCCCCGACCACGCACAATGGGGACATGTAATGTAGGAAACATTACGAATCCAGATTTATGCCGTATGCACATGATGGGTGGCGAAGAGTCTACCGACGGTCAGGGGACCGTTTTATTCCAGCTTTTTTGAGAAAAACGTGTCGTAAGGCGGTGGAGATCTGCTATGGTTTAGGCTGGAATCTCTTCAGAGCACGAAGTTAATGCTGATAGAAAATGGACTGGCCCACGAGAAGTACGGAATCCAATTGAACATGCTTGGAACGAGCTTGGATGGTGTGTAAGGAATCGAAACCCCGCCCCAGCTATACTTCGAGACCTGAAACATGCGTTAGTGGAAGAATGTACCAATATCCCGCAACATCCTATAAGAAACTTAATAAACAGCATGCTCGATCGCCTGGCAGCCGTGAGAACAGCCCGTGGAGGCAATACAAATTATTAATGTTGTTTTATAATTCGTTTTTGTGTTGTATGTGAGGTACCGACCATTATTTTTTCAACGTAAAAATTATTGATATTTTGTTTTTTTATGTCATTTTGATAATAAAACTAATAATGTTTCCAACATTTGGTATTGTTTTATTAACTGGTAAGTTATCTACAACATACAGTTTCATTCATGCCGCTAGGTCTATTATTTTAAGAGTTATTTTCGTTTTTTCGTATACACTGAAATATCAAATAAAGATATCTTTCCAAATAATAAAAATAAATGTTGTCACATTGATTTGTCATCTGTTTTCTGGCCTACTACAAGGGTCCGGTTTACTTGTCAATTCTTATGTAAAGCTAAACTAAACACATTACGTAACCAGAAGTATATTAAAAGCCTGTCAAATAATGAAATAAACACGAATAATTCATTGGTCAACGGTGTGTATATTGCCGTATGATTTATTTGTTATGGTGATAAATGACAACAACATTGTGTACAAGTTGTATTGACTCTGCTGAGGTAAGTTGTGGTTTGTACTTAGGGGTTAGGCTGATCAATGGCTGACCTGTCATCCACACAGTATATCATGTCAGTTTGGCAGCTGCAATTAATCCAATTGGTATCGGGCAGCAGCCTCTTAGCTTATTCCGTAAGCTTGGATTTTCTAATTTTCCCTTTTTCCTTTTTTTCTACATTTGTTGTAAGGATTACTTACAGATATTTGTTTTTTTATAATTTGAAAATAAATACTTATAGAATTATTTAAGAAAATATGTGGAAATGTACTATTCCGCCTCCATATCTCCGAAACTAAAATACAGAAAATAGTTCTTTACTTATAGATTACAGGAAAATCTATAAGAAGTCTATGGTTTTAAAAAAACATGGTAAATCTCTCAATATTGTGTGTACAAACTTAAATTTTCAGTTGGAATGTATGAGTGAACAGTGTTTTTCAACAATTTTAAGTTTGTTCTTAGGATAAATTCATCCCAACTACGGAACCCTTCGTTGTGCGTGGTCCGACACGTACTTGGCCGATTTTTGTCTGTAACACAGTTTTTAAATATACCAATACCCGAATTTGTGTTTTATTGATAACTGTAATATTTTTGTGTCGTACTTCTTCTCCTTTACACAGTAAGCTCAAGTAGGCACTACTTCTGTGAAATATTCTGTTTTTTTTTTTGCTTCCCTTCTTTTAAAGTTTTGTTTGAGAGGTATAGTTTTTTTATGATTTAGCTATAGAATCAATGATGAAGTATTCACTTTGCCGCCCTGTCAAAATCAAAACTATTAAATAAATGGGCCAGCATAGTAAGATCGGCTATAGATACATTTTGTTCTTATTAGGTACATTAATTTCCATATGAGTTCATTTGATCATAAGATGCATAGTAATGAAACGCATTGGGTGCAACGTTGAAGTTACGCGTCATGATAGGTGTGTGGGCCGACCTAATGACCCATGTAGCAAGTATACAAATGTATCAAATCGGTAATTTAATTAAATATTCCTTTAAGTCACTTAGATATTAAATATTATTTATTGGTTTGATAAGTATCGTGCACCTCTTTATTCATTTCAATAGTTATTAATCATTTTAATTGATTATTGTGTAATACAGTACTTTTAAAATACTTCGAAGTGTTTTTCTAAGGGTCGTTTTATGGCCGAAAACTTTTTAAATTGTGTAAGAATTCTAAACTATGAAGGTTTTGTAAATATTAATGTACGATTTCCTACAAAAGAATTCAATTTGAATTGTTTCTTCATATCTTAACTATAGGTCTAGAGGGTTTAATAAAACGGTCAAGTTAGAAAATGTTGTTTTTTTTCTTAATTCTTCTTAAAAAATTATAATAAATCACAGTAACAATCGTTATAGATACTTATTCTACGTGTACACCTTAACTATATGCTGATAGGTACAGTCGTGCATGAGTATCGTTCGATATCGTCATATTGTTGGGTTTGGGTCACTTAACCGCGGAAGCCTTGTTGTTGGAAGCCCTGTTGTTGGTAGATGGGTTGTTGGACTTGTTGGGGCTGCTTGGGCTGAGATTCGATGTACCGGAGAGCGCGGAGGATAGCCTCTGGGATTGGGGGAGGAGTGGGGAGATGAGCGCCCTGGGGCTGGAATCCTGTAAGCAAATAAAATTGTTTATTAATATATCGTTGTTACAATAAAGGAGAATGTTCCAATGACATGTTTTTCCATTAATTTAGAGCAAGTTGAATGAATTGTTTCTACTAGTCAGTCATAAAAAAAGATTGAATGAAATTGTTACTATATAGTACAGCTTAGTTCTTTTACTTAAATGCCCATAACACTTGTTTTGATGATGCAATTTACGTTACAGACGGTGCATTTTACCGTAACAGATTCTACTAGTTGCAGACTTCATAACGATGTAATTTAATATTTATATCTAAATGAATGATCAAATAAGCTGTAGTCAATTACAACTGCAGGTATAACATTCTTCTCAAAACGTGTGCGTTTCTCTATTTACATCATTATTAGTTCCAGCTGTGAACACAGAGACTGAAATTAGGAATTTAACTTGCAGTTTCCGTCAATGTTTTTAAGTATTTTGATGATTTGACTATGCTATCGTCAAAGCTTTTTTGTAAGAAATAGATATAGTGAAAAGGTCTGTATATCCCCTAATAGTTATTGAACAGCTGGGTGTGGATCACCTACGGATTAGCTACTAAAGCTACAGTAAAACAAGACCTTATACAGAAAAGACGAAACACTTGGTTATAGTTTCCAATTAAAGTTAATACTTTAAAATGAGTTGTAAGATAGCTTTGAAAAGTACTTTGTGACATTTAAAATGTTTTGTAACACAAAGTTTTTATTATGTCTCTGATTGCAATAGATTTCAAGACTCTAGGTTTATTAAATCCATGTACTTGAATTTTTTGAAAATAACTGTTACAACTTGTGCGACATACTCGTACATCAGATCAGAGAACATCTAAGGAGGTATTTTGCATAGAATCTTCTTCAAAAACTTCTGAACATGGAACAATATTTTTTCTTCAACAGAGCCTTTTTATATATTATTTTTTTTTCGTAAACAAAAATATATATTACCGTTCTCATCAGCAGTGTAGGTGAGAGAGATAGGGATGCCCTCAGGCGAGGTGTAGGTGAAGCTTCCCTGGGCAACTTGGGCCTCGGCGTCCTTGACTCCAGCGTTCTTCAGGTATCCCTGCTCCTGGGCAGCGATGCCATTGCCGGTCTCGTAGCTAAAAAGAGACAAACAAGAAAATAGAATAATAGAAGTCAACGCCTTTCGTGAGACAACTCATAGGCATTACAACAAAACAAATGACGATCGACGTCTATGTACATTCTTACTGATAATGTTGACATGGGAAACTATGATAGAGTTACGAGTAGTTATTACTTGGCAAATTAATAAGTAACTGTGTTACATAACAATTTGCTGCAATTCTGAGGACATAGTATTTAAGCTTTAATGTTCATGTTGCAGAAAGTAGAAATCGGCGTAAATAAAGGTTAACAGTAAGAATATCCCGGTAGTGTCAACACTAATCTTCACTAAACGCATAGTTTATAGTGTACCTAGCAGACAAAATTATAAATGCTAGCTCAAATAAGATGACCACATTTTTTCCACGAATGCTATCTTATCCTATTATCAGATACTTTATAGTTTTTCCTGCTAACTTTAAGGATTTCATAAATCAGTTTAGGTTATAAAAAACAAGAATCAGGCAGCGCTCAAGGCGTTGACCAAACCTAATGATTTATGTTTCACTAAAACGTTTTCAGGTCGTACAGTCATGACGTATTGTCATGCTCTTGGGAATCTTTTGCTAGCATACTACGTATGGTGATTTTCGTTACAACATTCTTTTTGTTAGGTTTTGTGTTGCATATTTACTTGAATCTGACATTTGCGAAAAGTAGATATCTATACGCAATGAATTTAATTTGCAATTTAAAAGTTTTTCAAATTCTGCATTTAACTTCTGTGTGATAAAACAGGCATTTCCTAACAACGTCACAATACCTGACATTTTATAATGTGTGAAGACAAAAAATATATTCTACATTATAAAACCAATTATCGATTAAATTAAATTTGATAGATGGTGTCCCGACATATTGTGTTACAGATAAAGTCTTGCAAGAGCATGCATCAGGTGAATCGGAAAATATCAACGTATTCATGCACTGCTATAACACCTGAGTCAATCTGTTGCGTAAACAGGGCTTGGCTGCGAACGCTTGCACAGATGCCTCCCACAAATTAAGCATTTAACACACGACACTGGAGGATCCATGCATGATCTCATCCTATTTCACAATCCTTTGACTGATATGGGTGCATATTTTAGGGCTCATAAGTATGCAAATTTTACAAAATGACCTACTTTAAACCATTGATATATGGAGGACATTAATAAAACGGCTATAATTATTAACCTTTCGAATTTCATCAAATTATAATATTAATTGTTATATTAACCTATATGTTACGAATTCATGAATGACATTGGATGTATATGGAGCTTATTTTTTCAAGTCGTGTTCATTATGTCATTTAAATCAATAATAACTATGAGTATAGTATTTGGCTGATGCACTTTTAAAGAACAACTTTAAAAGCTGTCTTGTACTTTTAAAGACAAAACTGACGTATTTATATGGTGGTGTTTTCATATGGTATATGTCCGACATATATCTTGATGGCTGATTCAGTATTGATATATTTTAGTGTTTCACGGGAGATGGTTTAATTTCACAACAATGAAGTTTGACTGCATGAAGAATGGCATATAACAGATGTTCGCCGTTCACAATTTATACCTTTTAAATAAAATTTTGCTCTATTTACCTGTATTGGTAGGAGCCATCAGGGTTGATCTCTTGTTGTTGTTTGACAATGGGAATGACTTGTCCTTGGTACTGCTGCTGTTGCTGGTACTGAGGCTGGAACTGAGGGGCGGCGCACGCGGCGGCCACGAGGACGGACAGAACGACGAACTGTAGGAAAAATATAACAATGTTATCTTTGTTGATTAGCACATTTCGCCGCGAAATTAGAGAGGTTAGGATTATGATGAGCTTTAACTATAGGTTGAACTTATGCATAGTTACGGAATTAAATGCAACTAAATCTGTTTCGTCCTGCTTACGTTATCTGCAATTTATTTTACTATTCCCATAAGAAATATTTATAGTTATATACTTCTCTGAGATTTCAGATGAATTGTATTTCTAATAATTTTACAAAGTTCGTAGGACAGGGACCTGGCTTACAAAATGTGTCTCAAACATTACTCGTTACAACAGAATAGATCATTTACATTTTTATGGCTATATATGTAAGACACGATTCTGGATGAGTTTCGAAACAAAACTGACCATTTTCATCGAAAGTGTTCCTTTAGCCTTGATACTTAGCTTGTGACTAATCTTAATCACAAATTAAATGTGATAGATGACCGTTATAAACAGTATAAACTTTATTTGATAGATTTCTCATTTTGTGATCGAATAACTAATTTCGACAAACTTAACATTTCGCAAAGAATGATTGTGGAATAACTTATAACAGTTATGACGGTTTAAGGAGAAATCTTAGGTATGTATGAAGAAGATGCAGCTTATAATTATGTAACGATGAAAAATAGAAAAACGTGCTCACAAAATAATATGACGAGCAAATTTTTTGCCTACCCCAATGACAACAAAATAAAAACCAGTGAATCAAAACGTGAAAAAGCGAATGCTAACCAGAACCTTAAATCGCTTCCTGAATATAAACGTTGCATTTATGAATTTTCATCTAGCGTTATTTCCAGATTAGCATAATTGGATTCTTGTAGAGCGACAAAAACTTACTACGCCATACATTTTGTAGTTACACTAGTTTGGTATGAAAACAAAACTATTCTCATATTCGTCAAATATCAATTACGTGTGGGAAATGTGAATTAAGATAGATACTTTATGTGTGTCAGGAATTATCATACAAACGACTGTATCATATCATCGAGCATTGTTCTAGTAATGACAAGCTACGGGAATGAGACACTGTAGGAAAATGACAGAATCTTGCGCACAGTAGAATCAAATTTATCAGACAATGGCATACTTTTAACAAATAGATTAGAGAGATCTTAATCTGTTTATAGAATGACTATGATAAGAGAATATGATTTTTAATTAATTTGATTTAACACTTTGTTATTTACGTTTTTATCATATATCACTTTTCCGAGGATTTAATTGATTAAATGATCCGTAACACAATTTTACACTTTGGTAACTTACCGATCTCATTTTTTTTATAAAATGTGGATTGATGTGCAGGTGATGATCTGCGGTGGATGTGTGAGGCGGGAATGATTATTGAGATCGACCACAGCGGCTTTTATACGAACCGGCGTCAGTGCACCTCGTGAAATTGGAGTACGATAGCGCGGGCGCAGCGCGGGCTAGCGCGGAGACTTCAAAGCGAGCGCAGCCGCCCGCCCTGACACACTCCGTCCTCTACAACACATAGCTTATTGTTTTATTGACATATCGTCCATGTCACGATATATTTCACTACATGCCCGATTACCCAGTATTTCCTTGTCATGCACCTGCTACACCTGCATGTCCTCACACCATCAGCTTTACGACAGCGATAAAATCTTTAAGCTTTAAAATTTTCTAATCTTTTCTGTTATAATTATCCTAATAAGGTAATTATCTTGTAAAATTCTGTTACAAGCCACGTATTAATTACAGTTTGAGAAGTTAACTTAAAGCGCATTTATTGTTATTTGGCTTAGATTCATCATTGACATTTGGATATCAATCTGCATTTTATAATTTATTGCATTATTTTAATTTTCCGATTCAATTTTGAATAAATGTAATATCAATGTTAGCATACTTAGTTTAATCTAAACATACCTATTTCAGTTTCCATCATCATGAACTAGTTCATCTACATAAATACATAAGACAATTCCATGACTAATACGAAGAACTACTATTTTAGTCTAGAGGTATCCCACATTTTTGAAGACAACATAATACATGGCATTTAACACAAGTATCATAAAAGAAACAAGAGGCATTTTTTGCCTAGCCTATCAAAAGATGTTGCGATAGATCTTCAAACCGCAAACCAGACAGACAGACGACATTTTGGTAAAAACCACTGACTACCTAACACATATTTTGTGAGTTTCTGTTGTTCTTTTTAGACAAAACTCAACCGTGAACACATGTGAATCTTGAAAAGTCATTAAAAAAATAGTAGCTGGGGAAATACAGGAAAAATTGGAGTTTTGGTAGGTGAATTCGGATTGTTCATCTAATCCAGCAAAGGATGGTATTATTAGATCCATTCAATTAAATCCACATATTCTGCCAAACTATCCTACAGTTGATCTTTACAAACATTTCAAAGTCTTGTCAGTGAGGCAACTTTTTGATCTGATACTGTGCTCAAAAAACACTCTTCCTTAATATTTGATCCCCTCTATCGCGGGAAAACGCAGAAAATACTATGCTTTTGCAATACAGCTAAGGGTCTAAGAACGTGCTTCTCTTAAAGATTTTATACATTCCTAGGTTCCCACTTATATAATAAAATTAATCGCATTTTCACGATCTATCACCTAACAAAAAAGGCATGTAAAAGTACTATAGTTGAATGGCTCCTTCACGTCTTAGATTATAAAGCAACTAAGGAATTACTTACTCATCCAAAATACTCCGTCCCGCTAATTTTCCCACACATTTCACCCATTTTTCCACTTCTCTATTTTGATTTACATATGATTTATATTATGCTCAGCTTCTTCATTTTAACTGTATAACTAATTATGTTTACACTGCGTCTGGTGGGACCCTGGTGATCTGATAAATAGGTTTTCCTAGGGCAGACACCAGTCTCTCAAACACTTTGTCATGAAGTTTTTAAACAAGTACGAGTATATAAAAAAGGAGGGGAAATAATCACAGGGAATCAAAAAATTGGTCCATATCGCTGTCACGAAAAGTGCCCAAAGGGCTGGCAGTATTGCCACGTTGTATGGCAATGCTGATTCTTTGGCCAAAAATAGGCCAGCCCTCTGGTCACGTGAGGAGTCGAACAACCACTTGGCGATGTCTCGAAAAACAAAGTGGGCACTCGGACCCCATGGCCCGATAGTGTATTAATCCCAAATGGCTCGAACATGTCCCAATAAGATTGGAATATTTGCCCCGTTTGAGGTTTTTCGCAACTGCTGCAACCGTCTGATATCCTAGAGGGATCAAATGGTTGCAGGTGTGAGGATGTTGACACGTGCATCCCGCACCAAAGGAGCTTATTTTAAATACTAAGCATATCATTGTCTGTGAAAATAAATTATTTGAATTTGAAAAAAAAATACTGGACGTTCCTGAGAGATTTAGCTATCTGAATGAAGTTTAAGTGAAGAATAAAATCTCGTATTTATATATATGCTAAATGTACAATCAGTTACAGGCTAGGCTAAAATGTATGAGTACCTACATGGCCCTGTTAGGGCGCAACAAGTATTATTATATTTAACTTATATCTAGGTTAAATATTTAGAAGTTAACATTACATATCATACCTACTAGGTATCACAACATTAATCATTATTTCTAATATATAATCTCTTTCTAACATATTTAATTTAATTTATATTAACTAAAGTAATTTTAACTATATAGTAACATTAATAAAATCATTTTATACGAAGATATACATGATCTCTGTGGTGAAGCCTCGTGGCTTATGACCGGCTGTGGCACCCAGTTTTATTTCATGGATTTAAGACAATAAACAAAAACGGTAGAGATGTACGGAAGAAGAAATACTTCGTGGATATGAAACATAGGCAGGAAAATAATAATGTCTTTGAATGAAGATCAAAAAACTATATTCTTTTCCTCTTTCTAAACGAGATGCAAATCTTCGATGACAGTGGTGTCGAAAGTATGTTCTAGATTTTAACATACTGGTATTTTAATGTTAATGTCAGATTAATAAAATATGGCTATTATTGGCTAGGCCTTCCATTTAAAGAAGTTTAACACATTTAAAGATTGATGGTACAAGGTTATGTGTGTAATAAAACATAATAAGTTTTTATGCACTATATTCGTATTATTAACCTTTTGTTAGATAATTGCATTGAACTATAGTTTACGAATGGATTCATCGATTCTATTTTGATCTAAATTGTAAGTAATATAATTATCTTGTTTAGTCAAAATATTTATATCAGGAAGATATTTGAAACATAATAATACGGTTTAGGTAATCATTCCGTATAAAATACACATTATTTTAATAATTTCGAGTTTGGAAGAGTTGTAGATACTGTCACGATTCTATCATATGGAAAATAAGGCTCATTAAACGTTGCGGCGGAAGATAAGGGAAGGGAAGCGTCAATTACCTGCTTTCCT
Organism: Atethmia centrago; assembly: GCA_905333075.3. Classification (NCBI taxonomy): domain Eukaryota; kingdom Metazoa; phylum Arthropoda; class Insecta; order Lepidoptera; family Noctuidae; genus Atethmia; species Atethmia centrago. Next base: position 17,005,339 of record HG995374.1, on the reverse strand, counting down.
ACTTTCGTTAGGAAAACGACCTCTCAAGAATGTTTGAGAATTCTTTAGAAAACGCGCTACCCATCTTTCTTCTCATTATTTTGTACATCACAAATGGAGATAAAGTTCAAAATGCTAAACTTAAAAACTATCATTCACTTCCCTTCTCTTCCGTCGCAATGTAAATTGACCCTAAGTTGTTCCTTAATTAAGTTAATAAAGATTATGCACTAGTTGGTATGAACGTAACGGTGAGCTAGATGTCGTGAGTTCGAATCAAATGCGTTGCGTTATTGACCTAAACTCATAACATAATCATATTTAACTTACGGTGTGAGAGTTAGCACGAATACTAGTGATTTTCTTAATTCAGTGATCATTCAACACTTAGGACCTACATTATTTACAGAATACTCAAAATCCAATCCGGCCAATAGGGGTTATATAGTATATAATTAATACTCACCCGAGAGACGTACAAGACTTCACCAAAGAAGTAGGGGATCGGGCAGCACCCCTTTGGTGTGAAATAATAATAAAAACTCAGTATTCTATTTAGAACGTTCAGTGTAGTGGTAATTAAGGATGCTTTGTTCAGCAATAAACAGAGAAACGGAACTAGAAAAATTTTGAGCGCTATTTTCATTTGATGTCTAGTCGACCTAAAGTAAGAGGAAAGGAATTTGTCGTTCGTCGGAAACAGCATGAATTAGGCCTAACTATGTATTATAGTATAATGGACACAGTGAATGGAATTTCTTCAAGCTTATTCTAGACCTCGTATGTGCTTATTGATTGCGCAAACACCTTCTTATTTGTTAGCGTAGGTAGGTGCAAGTGATTTATTAATACGTATTTCATACTCACTTTCTTTACGCACCTAGATACTTGCTAAGTTCAACTGAATTTGGTATTTTCCTCTTCATTGTAAGAGCATTGGGTATTCTACAGAATGCATCAGACTTGTTTATAAATATTTATTTATAAATCTTAAATTTATGCATCAACGATAACTTAATTTGGTAATGGCACAGAATGCAAGTTGAATCACAAGGTGGACAAGATATTGAACACTTTTCTAAGCGAAATGAATTGTTTAAAACACACAATCCTTCGGGAATTATAATAGATATTGCAGTTTTTCTTATATGGACTGTAGCCAACAGCAAAAAATGGCAAACTATAATATGTTAGGTGTGGTTTGCTTATATTGAAAACAAATTAACCATCTAATGAATCAGTTATAATTGAGTTCTATTTAATATTTTTATTAACATAATGTTGTGTCTAATTAGAATCGCTTCCTCTTAGCCTCTATCATTGTAACATCTTGAATATGAATGTATCAACGCTGCCTAGAGTAGAAGCTCATCCATCATGGATAGGTGTCACAACTTGAACGAATTAGTTAGTTACTATAATTATAGTAATGTCAGTAAAATTAAGTCGCATATGACTATGCGTGAACACGATTTGTCTCGGTGGTTTTTGCAGATCAAAATACCTTGATGCTTCTTTGGCAGATAACACGAAACAACCTTAACATAACTGGCGAAATGTGGGTGTACTATGGGTACACCTCTGTCTAACCCTTCGGGAAAACAAGGCGTAATGTTATGTTATGTTATGTTCTTTGGTAGAATCCATCAAATCAAATAAATGTACCAATGACAGTGCATTATATGAAGTCAGAAGCCCAAAAATCTGATAAACAGAGTAAGTGACAGCACATTAAGGCACCTATTATCTCCTATAAAGTGTCTGCAGACTATTAGCAGTACATATTAGGATAAAATATGGCTACTGAAATTCAGTCGCAGATGCGTAGATTGGCTTAATTAAGTCAAGAAAATACAGGTCTGATGACTGATGAGGAGAGGGTAATATTCTCTGGTGATTTGTTGCACATTCATGTGGTGACAATGAATGTTGATGACACGGCTAATACCTGAATTATCGAGCAATTCCAGCTTAACTTTTACAGGCTGAAACACAATAGTAACTCTTAGAACTGTCTAATTATCAATTAATTAAGATCAAGCGCAGGGGAATTAATCGAGTCAGCACAATGTTAAGGGTGTCAAACTCAAAATTCTTTTACGTAAGCCTAACCTACGTGCAATCCAGTTTATGACGTAAGATACACGATGATCATTTTAATCATAAAGTCATCATCAGATGATTATAGAATAATGAATTGCAACTTAGGTAATAACATATTTTAACAATTTTATTAATCAACTGGCTTATATTATTAACCCACGACTTCGTTCGCGTGGAAGTCGTAAGACACAACAATATAGTAAAATAACGACCACATTTTTTATACAAAATCACTGTATACTAAGTTTGTAGTTTTGGTGTCAGCAGTCAAAATATACGGAGTCGGGTCTGGTGAAGCGGGAGTAAGAGACGTACAGTTGTCCGTGTGAGAAGCAGCTAATCCTGAGGTCGACAGCCACAGCCTTCAATAGCAATTTCTCAGTTTTTCGTAAATTAATGAACGCTTGCGCTTTACATTGCGTAAATTATTTCTTCACCACTGCTCTCAAAACGGTGAAGGAAAACATCGTGAGGAAACCGGCCTGTCCTAGAACCAAAAAATTCGAAGACATGTGACATCTACCAACCAGCACTGTGCCCGCATGGTAGATTAAGGCCCACTCCCTCTCAGAGAGACGAGGCCTGTGTCCCAGCAGTAGGAACGTTATAGGCTGATTATGGAGTAACCTAACCATAGATAGGAGAGGCCTTAACTTCATATTTTTCTGGGTGCGTTCTACTCTATTTAATAGTTTATGAAAATGTAAAAAAAAGAATCACAAAAAATATCAATAGTTGGGATCGAACTTACAACCACAGGTTCTCAAAGCGAATCGCATAGCTAATTTTCGCGCTTTGTTCAAAGTTCACCAAAATAGCCTTTCTTGGATTTTTGAGATGGGGCAGTAAGGACCTTAATCGTTATCGAAAGAAGAAAACGCTCTTAGGAGACTGTCTGTAACTTTTTGAGACATTTTGATCTGCATTTTGAAAAAAAAATATGTATAGTCAGCAAGAAAATGGGCAGTTTTCACAAGAACTTTTTTTGATGCCAAACGATCCTGTTTCTTATAAGGATCAAAAAGCTCTATCAGACCAACTGAAGTTTGAGTACTAGAAAAGTTAGAAAACTCAGTTGGTCCAATAGAGTTTTTTGATCCTTATTTATAAGAAACAGAATCGTTGAGCATCAAAAAATATTTGGTGAAAACTGCCCATTTTCTTGCCGACTGTACATTTTTATAATTTTATTTATTGCTGATTATATTGTCTCAAAAAGTTAAAGACAGTCTCCTAAAACCATTTTCTTGTAGCGACAACGGTTAAGGTACCTGCCCTTACTGACCCATCTCAAAAATCCATCCGGTGTGTATCATGATTGACTGCTAAGCTCCATAAAAATATAGCGTGATGATAATCATTTAAAAGGCTAAATTTGTAACTAACTGCAATATTTTAACCTTTCGACTCGTATTTTTACAATTTGCGGTAAACTATAGAAAAATACGAATATAATGCAATACTGCTCATCCCCCATAGGAATCAGTGAGATAATTTATAGGCTACAGGCTGTCCAGACTTATAGGGAATATCTATGCAAAATTTTAACATAATGTATCCGACAGTATTTACGTGATGCTGAAACATACATTCAAACAAACAGTCAAACAGACAAAAATTATAAAAACTATATTTTCGGAATTAAAAACGTTCCCAGACCTCGTAGCAATTACTTTTTTTTCAAAAATATTCAATGCACAGTCTTGACTTCGCTATGATTCTATTAATATGTATAGATTAGTACATAGGTATTTCATTTCAATAACTCATGAAATATATTATAATTTGAAACTAATAAATTTGGATTCAAGGAATAGGCGTTTGCGCAATTAATTAGTTCATAAATGGCTGTTGTTTTTATTGACATTGTAAGACATACATATTTAACAGATTATTTATGATAAACAGCCACAGGACTATGCCGAAATTGTAACATAAAATGTAATTAATTTCTAACGCAACTAACACAACATATTATAATAAACTTTATGTAACGTCCCTTTTTTCACAACAGTTCAATAAGACATTAAATACTGAGATTAAAATAATGTGGCAGTCATAACAATCCGGCTACGAATACTTTATTTCTTTGATGCTAGTTGCCCAATAAGACAGACATACACAAGGTTGTAATACTCATTGAACTCTTGTTTTAGGGGCGTTAAATTTTAATTGAATGTTATAAATATGTATGAGATCTTGCTTATTTCGAGGAAGATGTTATTGGCGCCCAACATGAGTCAGTAAAAAGAAAATAAACGAGCAGGAATATGTTACAATTACTTACGCAAGATTCAAATACTGTTTTATCCTAAAGTATGTATTTTAAAAAATGGTGTTACTAATATAGTATTTTAGAAACGGTACTATTATGAAATAGGCCTTTTCTCATAGTTGCAATCGTTATTTGACGTGAAAATCAGTTTTTAATTTTCCGTAAGTTCATTAATTATGCTCGTGAATATACTTAGGGAAATCAAAAAAAAAAAAATAAACCGGATACGTATAATGGCACTTAACCGGTTTCTAGTATTTTTTTGTTTGTTTTATATTTAAATATAAAACCCTTTTCTAGGTAGGTAAAAACGTTTAAATTAGTAATGCCTGCCAAGAACTGAAAGGAAAGCAATCATTGAATGTTTTTTTTTTGTTTTGTTGTTTGATTTATTAAAATATGCTGTATCCAAAAATCTATATGCAATTCATTGTATTCATCGTTTTAACTTCACGATGTTGAAATCTGTTTTCATAATGCTAACTTTGGCCCCACCGCAAAGTTCAATAATTATTATTACGTAAACAACAAGTAACAACAATATTTCAGAAATAAAGATAGCCGTAACACATGGGCAATAAGTTGCTCGCTCATTAAAGCTGTCTACTTGTAAATAACTAAGTGATATATTCACTTCACTAAAATGCGCGCGTGGGAAGGTAAGCACCTAGTAATTATATCTTTAGGTTCCTATTTTAGTTTGGAGATAAACAACGTTTGTTTTATTAGCAATCTCACATCTTGATACACAATGCTAATGCAACCAAAACTGTGTTATACTTGTACTTTGATGAATAAATCAATTTATTTAACAGGAATTAAAAAAAATGTAACAAATCATTAAAGAAGCTATTTCACTTTCACAATAAGACTTTATTTTAGTTGCCTATAGTTGAGTCGATAGTCCGTCCATTGAGATTGTCCGATTAAGCGGCAGGAGTTTTTTTTTTAATATGGTCCTGAATATGTCCACTGTAGAATAAGTCCATTGAGTATAATAACTAGTGATGTGAAAAACGCCTTCATTGCTTCCAGGGTAAAATGCAAAAAAAATGAAAACTCTTTGTGTAACTTCTCTTTCCCTGTCTCGTCTGATCATTTTGTATTCAATATTTGAAGGTATTCCTAAAACCTAAATAGTATTTTTTCAGGTGGAGTAAAACCCTGTCTTACATAATTTGCTATATGCTTAGCAATGCCCAAATATGATCGATGTCGTATCTATAATTTCAGACAAAGTTATTATACTTTAAACCTTTACCACCATGCCCAAATATCTTTGCAAAGTAAGATTCTAGTTAAAATTCAGTACTGAAATACCTTGTAAGAAGATAAAATTTGTTTTATTTGTCTTTAAAATTATCTTACAATATTTTAGAAAAGAATGTGCAATCATGAAAGGAAATGCCGAAGTTTAAGGTGTTAGTTAGCTTAACTTAATTGGTCATAAACTTAATTAATAAATAACCTTTAAATTTTCTGGTTTTGCAAGTTCAAATTATTCAACTTGATAGGTGAACATTCGATGCGATATACTCGTAGGTATAACAATATCGCGGGAAGGTACTTATGGGTCACCGAGGCCCCCGCAACACAGGCAACAAGAAGGAATACGGGTGGGTTTTAGTCAGTAAGAGTCTGACACACCCTCCCGCTCCGCCCAGAGCGGGAGAAGTTATTTGATGATTTCCCACCCAAAAAAAAAAAAAAGGTATAACAATAAAAATGTTACACGAAGCATTACGTAAGCGTTTATCCTAGAATCTCGTCGACGAGTATTAGATTGCGCGGAGTAACAGATTTCCCATCATCTATAACTTTAGATTAGTAGACTATCAGGCAGGGCCTAAGGCAACGTTAAGTAAAGTCAGGGAAATGATTTGCTAAGCAAATTGACTACCAACTTAAACTGTCCGTATATTCAAATTACAACTGTTATTTGACAGTCGTATGAAATCCGGCAAATTGACGTACGGTGTCTATTTTGCTTAACAATTAATTTCCTTGACTGTTCATAAAGCTTATTGCATCTACAATAGAATCCAATAACAATGCAACTTGTTATTACTGCTTGTTAATGTGTAAGCTTGTAATGTTCCTGTCATAATATTAACAGAATAATTCATTCAGCATCGAAGAATTAAATTAATTAATGAAGCAGATAATAAACAAATTGCTTTTTAATCAGTCTTGTATTAAACAGTGTTTTCATGTAAATTAATTATCTTGTTCAGATATTAATATGCCTGAAGAAGAAAGACATGAACCTGGCGAATTAAAATTTTGAAATAAAGACAGCGGATTAAGTGAGAAAGTCTGAAAAGAAAACCGTGGCTTCAGGCAACACACAGGCAACGGAAGGAACACGGGTTGGTTTTAATCAGTAGTGGGAAAAGTTATTTGATAATTTCCCACCAAAAAAAGGTTGTATAACTAACCCGTATTGTCCCAATGCAGGGCGAAGTTTTTCCTCACCAATTTCCACCCAGCCGCCGCAGGAGACGCCCTGGGCGTCGGGAATCCCGGGCGGATTTCCGGCTACCGTAGGCGCGGGCTTGCGGACGGTAAGCAATGGGTAGCTCACCGTCCGGTAAGGACCAGGCCCGGGTCGACGGTGCGTTGTATTCCACGCGCGCCTAAAAGAGATGTCGTCAGCACAAGAGTAAGGGTCCACTAGGGCCGATGCCTGCCGGGGTCGCGGGAAGTTACTAAAGGGTTATCGAGGCCTCTGGGAACACAGGCAACGGAAGGAATACGGGTGGGTTTTAGTCAGCAAGAGTCTGACACACCCTCCCAGTCCGCCTAGAGCGGGAGAAGTTATTTGATGATACCCACCCAAAAAAAAAAAAACAAAAATATCTAAGGAAGACAAAAGTTTTGACGTTGGTACCTACAACTTTCAGTTACGGTTGATCCGCAGTGGCAGCCTGCGAAATTCAAATTTTCTTACGTTTTTCGCAATTTGCAGGTTGTATCTGGATCAAAATATGATTCGCGACCATAACAAATATGTATTTACAGAATTCTAATCATTGAAATCATCAATACCTACATCACTCTTAGTAAGTTAGATATGTTCCATAAGAATTTTTCCTTAAGCGGCTTGCAAAACCAATCTAACTTACAGAGATGTATTAATGATTTTAATGAATATAATTCTGTAAGTAAATATTTGTTACGGTCGCGAATCATATTTTAACCGAGATAACCTGACACTTTTTTTTTTATTTTGGGTGGGAAATCATCAAATAACTTCTCCCGCTCTGGGCGGAGCGGGAGGGTGTGTCAGACTCTTACTAACTAAAACCCACCCGTATTCCTTCCGTTGCCTGTGTTGCCAGGGGCCTCGGCCCTATTGGACCCCTACATTTTTGCTGACGACATCTCTTTAAGGCGCGCGTGGAATACAACGCGCCGTCGACACGGGCCTGGTCCTTACCGGACGGTGAGCTACCCATTGCTCACCGTCCGCAAGCCCGCGCCTACGGTGGTTCCATATGAGACTTGCAAAACAAATCTAACTTAGAGAGATGTATTACCTAATGATTTTAATTCTGTAACTATATATTTGTTATGGTCGCGAATCATATTTTAACCCAGATAATCTGACACTGACCTGCAAATTGCAAAAAACGTAAGAAAATTTGAATTTCCCTGGCTACCACTGCCGATCCTCGCTAAGCAATCAGCGTTAAGTTAATAATAATATTTAGATACGATTTTACTCTTGCGTTAATCGTAAGTAAGGGCTTATCAAACATAACTAGAGAAACTCCAAATACGATTATGCACTTACTTGAGAATAATAAAGCTTTAATTCTTCCCTGATTTGGGCATAACGGTTGAGTCTCCCCATGAGTAGATAAATTGTTTGAATAAATCTGCTCATTATAATGCTCGCTTAGAATAGGTTGGCTTTATCAATTTTACTCTAAGTATCGCAATACTAAAACTTCAGGCACGAAGTTGAGCAAGTGTACTTATATTCTAGTGTACTATATAGTGTAATTATATTAGACTTATGCGGGTAAACATTATTCTAATATTAAGTACACTATATATGTATAATATAACGGAATGAAAAGTATTCTATGTTCTAATCCAGGTCATGGTCTACCCATGTGCCAAATTTTATCCATATCTCTTCAGCCGTTTTAACGTGAAAGCGTAACAAACAAACTCACTTTCGCATTTATAATATTACATAGGTAGGATACTTTCTTCAAATTAAAACTTGTACGTCTTTTACCTAGAGCTCTTTAGAGACCTCTCTTCCAGGAAGCACTGCAACCATACCTTCATATTTTGACTGCTAAGAAGCGTTGCTGTGTTCCTAGGACACCAACTGCAAATGTAAGTTGGTCGTCTATTAATCGTTAACTTGTTAAGCCTACTTAGCTGTGATAGTTTTATACGAGAATACTACTGTCATGATTTTTTTCACATATCTAAAAACAACCATTTAGTGGCAGGGGGACACTTGACCGCCACGGGAGACGCCCTGGGTCTCGGGAATCCCAGGCTGATTTCCGGCCACCGTAAGCGCGGGCTTGCGGACGAGCAATGGGTAGCTCGCCGTCCGGTAAGGAACAAGCCTGGGTCGACGGCGCGTTCTGTTCCACGCGCGCCTCAAAGAGATGTCTGCACAACTGTAGGGGTCCGCTAGGGCCAATACCAGTCGGGGTCTTGGTACTTGATAATGTCCTATCCAAAAAAAAAGGACGGCAACGCGAGTTGGTTTAGTATATGAGTGTAGTGTCAGTATTTCAGATTTATCTCTGGAATAGCATCGCCTTTGTTACCTCTGGTAATAGCAGCGGTTCACAGGCGTCGGTAACAGTTTAGGAAGGCCGACTGCCTGTTTACCATCCAACACAATAAAAGGCTCCTTTGACGTAGCGCAATAATTTCATAACTTAGTAATATGTAACAAGACAACCTCACGTTGAATCATCCTTACGTAATGTACTATTGCTAGACCTTAATTATAACTGTAACCTTTCAGGCTCGTGCAGACTAGCGCGATATCGCGGGTGCGGCAGGCAGAAATACGCCTGTCGCGCCCGCGATATCGCCTCAGTTACTATGGATTAGAAGCGTTAAATTTGTCAAGCTGACAATCCCATAATAAGTTAATAAGGCGGCGTCAGTGATCTTCGTGTACTAAATACACATGACAAATCTGTGCACCTAACTAAGTATTTAAATGTTAATGTTTATTGTTTAAATTAATCCGTAGTCTTTGAATAAATTTCGGATGACAAAGGATACATAGCACGGGGAATCGGGGAGGTCATATCTTCTTGCTCGTATCCAATATAGTGTGCCCTTTTTTTTTCCAGGGTGGATAGTCCTCATGGATGTCCTCCGCCCTGGGGCTGGCGGAGGGGTCTGTCAGACTCTTACTAACTAAAAAACATCCCGTTGTTCCCCTCCCACACACTTGCACCGGGGATCATGGAATCTAGTTTGACTTCCGCGATCCCCGGCTGGGGTTCCGGCCCGCCTTTGCGGGCCACCTCAGGCTCGCGGGGGGAATGAGGTGTAGAACTCCCCCCGCGACGTCCAATAGGGGCGCTCGTGGAACACTACGCGCCGCCACCTCGGGTCCTGCTATGTGGGGGGTGACGGATGTCCCCGAGTCCGTCGCCCCTGGACCCATTTAGAGGGGCTGGAAGAGGGCGTTGTCCGCCGGCCACCGACTCCCGGTGCGCTTTCTGCGGGCTGGTTGAGTAGAAGAGATATCCCGTTCCCTTTCCACAGCCTCCTTCTGTGACGACTGTTTCGCAGAAGGATACCACCGTGTCCCAGGACTCCTCGCTGCCGACCATCGAGTCGACCATGGCTGGCAGCGACAAGTCACTGCCTACTCCTGAGATGAGGGCACGGCGCGGCCCCTCCCAGGCGGCACACTCTGCCAGCGTATGCCGCGCCGTGTCCTCCCGGGAATACGAGTATAGTGTGCCCTGCCTTGACATCATGCAATGAACAATTTTGTAACACATTTTTTGACATTTTTCTTGTCTAATACCAGGCTTTTGGCCACATATCTATATTATTTTGTGTAAGTATATAATGTGCGTCTTACTTGTGCAGAATAAATATTTTTAATACATAAGCTAGTAACATTATTTTTTCTTTCTAAAAAAGAATGTTACTAGCTTATGTGTTATCAAGGTAATTATTTTCTTATTCAATTTATAAATATCGCTTGTTAAAATATCATGAGATTGATAAGATCAAAATCAGAAATACTAAAAGCATTGTCACAAAATCTACATCTTTAATCAATTCAAGTATTAATCATTACTGATATGAATCGCAAACAGCCACATTAATTATTAGGAATACAATTGGTTTATAATAATCATTCGCTTTATCTTTATCAAACCACATTCTTATGCTTTTAATAATGCGTGAAAAACAACGCTTTCTTACATAAATACATGTATTATGTTAGACATTTGCATAATTTTGTTACAAGGCTTGACATAACAGCCATGTAAACATAACAAAACAGGTAAGCATATAATACATCACTTTATCATAGTGTTCATGTTTACATCAGAGAACTCATCTTCAGGAGATTTGTACATGTTTTAGTAAGATTTTAGAGCTGAATGAAACTTTTTGTTAGTAAACGTGTGTTAAGGCCTAGTTTCAAAATCCATTGTGTTCTGGATCCCGGATCTACTAGAAACAGTGCAATGTAAGTTGAATAACATTAAGATTTTGGTATTCAGTAGACGAACAGACCAGTATTCCCACTTTGTAGCAGATGGTTATCATCCACAATGCCAAGATGTTCCGCATTGTTGCCGCCTGTCCTTCAGATAAGTTGATAAATTGACCGTCTGTTGGTTCTTTTATTTTCGTTATTTATCTTGGTCATGGTTTTTTATTGTTTTTGCTAACTCTAAAGCAGATACATGACTATATAAGATGATATTTCTATTTATATTACTTACTGCTCGATATTTTAATGTGAATTATTTTATAGTTGTAACTTTTCAGTGCAAAGTTTCCACTACAATAAATATAACATGCAGTAAAATGGGCGATTATAGGCTCCGATCATTTTCGCCATTATGGGTGTCTAATTCAATCAATAAAACAAACTGATAAGTTTGTTCTTCGAAAATTATAGCAATTTGTTTCGCAATGCATCGAGACTTGTTCTAGCTGATGACCAACTAATTTACCAGACATTTTATCACCATTATTGGATATTGATGTTTATGGACGGATATAACCTTTAGCTTTGAGTTGATAATGGTGTTCTAAGTTAACAACATTAAAGTAATTTTCACTGACTGCTTTGCTCTTAAATTGTACGCAGAAAGATTACTAGTAAATTGAGTTGCGCAAAACATATTCCCATTCGTTGCTATATTTAATCCCAGTTACTTAGGAGACAAAAGGAGGAAGGAGGAAGAATTGACCTCACGATCTCGTCACCATTTGATGCCTTGGTCAGTGATGGCTGATTTTTGCGTTATGCTCGTGAACGGGTGCTGCTTGTGGTGACTGGTCGTCTTGCTGACCATTGTTTTGTTTTGTTATTAGTAATTAACTGTTTATTTATTTTACTTTAATGGTCCTAGTTTACCATTTGTAACTGTTACAGCTATAGCTATATGTAAGCGGGCACGCCCTTTATGGTTGGAGGCTTTTATTTGGGTATTAAGTTCTGTTTACGTTTTTATCTCTGCTTGAGAATAGTTTTCGGTGTTTTCCTTTTCTTTTTTTTGTTGGTATAGTGGTGTGCTAGCTGACATATTGTTAATAATTTAATGTTTTGTGTTGCACCTAATGTAAATTGTTTTGCATACTGTTGTATACAATAGTATGCAGAACTATTTGCAGTATGCAAAAAAAAAATGGATTCTATAGAATCCATTTTTTTTTCTCTAACTGAACAGACAGCTGTGCGGCTGGGGAGTTTGTTGGCCACTTCTTCTTCCCATCTAAAGCAATAGGAAGTGGTGGAGGGTGGGCGTTTTGGGGGACTGTCTTATGTAATTTTGACGTTGGAAAAGTGCTGATTCTCAGCCTAGTTTGGATAAATGACTATTGTTTTTTGATTTTTGGTGGGCTATTGCAATATTATTATAGAACACCGTAGTTGGTATGCATTTTTTTTTGGAAGGATTATTATTAATTATTGTGATCATGTGGTAGGTCAAAGAAAATCATAGAGTAGGTACCTAGAGATGGAAAAGATAACGAGGAAGGCCGCGGAATCGCTGGGAAGATATATTTAAAGAAAGACGTGGACCAGACTGGAGGAGAAGAGATAGGGAAAATGGAGAAAGTTGGGGGAGGCCTACGCCGCAGAGGCGACTTCCTTAAATAAATAATTTCACGTGAATAATAATTTTATGAATTGATTAATAATAATATGAATTGAAGTATGTATTTCAATCCATATTTTGCCTACAAACATAATAAGAATAATAAAAAAATAAATATGAATTTAACTCAAATATTAAACAACAAATGATAATGAATGTTTTGTGTATATTGTTCTATACAGGGTGACATTGAAAACATGCGACAAATCGAAATGGGAGATTGTACTCATCATTATGAACAACTTTAACTAAGGGACCAAAGCTACAATCCAAAAAAAAAAACTGCTGTCCCCTACATTTATGTTCGCAATACCTCATCAAGATGTAAGAAAAGCAGATTTTTTTTTTGGGATTACAGCTTTGGTCCCGTAGTAAAAGTTGTTAATAATGATGTATACAATGTCCCATTTCAGTTTGTCGCAAGTTTTCAATTTCAACCTGTATATAAAATTCTCGTGTCACAATGTTCGTTCCCGTACTCCTCCGAAACGGCTTGACCGATTCTCATGAAATTTTGTGAGCATATTGAGTAGGTCTGAGAATCGGCTAACATCTATTTTTCATAAATTATTTATATGGCAAAACAACGTTTGCCGGGTCAGCTAGTCTTATATATAAAATTCTCGTGTCACAATGTTCGTTCCCGTACTCCTCCGAAACGGCTTGACCGATTCTCATGAAATTTTGTGAGCATATTGAGTAGGTCGGCTAACATCTATTTTTCATACCTAGAAATTACTTAAAAATTATTTATAAGGCAAAACAACGTTTGCCGGGTCAGCTAGTTGTTCTATATATTTGTGGTAAAAGCTTTATTATTTTTTATTGTGGTTGTTGGTATCAACGAACCCGAGGCTGTTATCATACCAAACTTCAATAAAACATAATACCTACCGAAAAGTTAATAAGTTAGATGTAGGTAAGTACCGGCGGCGTCGTTTAAATATACAAATATATTAAGATACTCCATCTTGGAAGCTTTACCGCTGTCATCAATTATTTATTCATGACACTCAAGATGTCACTTGCCAAGCTTTTTATAGTACCTACATGTGATACGACCATCTGTTGCACGATGAGAATATCTATCGAACCACGAGAAACTACATTCAGCACCTTTAAGATTACGTAGGTTCATGTAAACTGTAGAAATTTAAAAAAGGACCTTATAGGAATCCTAAATACTTAACCCTAGATCCTCATTTAAGCCCTTTATAGGAAAACTAGCTGCGCCCCGCGGTTACACCTGCGTAAGTCTCGATTCCGTAAAAATATTGCTAAAAAAAGTATCCTATGTCCTAATCTAGGTCATGGTCTACCTATGTGCCAAATTTCTTTTAAATCCGTTGAGCCGTTTTCTAACGTGAAAGCGTAACAAACAAACTCACTTTCACGCATTTATAATATTATATATAATTATGTAAAGTTAGGATGTTTTAGAGTTGTTTTTGTTCAACGAACCATTGCAGTTGGTGGAATCTTTAGTAAAAACCTATACTGTCTAAATGTTTTACTCTATATTAGGAAACTTGGATTGAAATTCACAATAAAACCTTAAAAGACCAGTCTTTTTTATTAGATTATAAATAAATTCTTAAGGATTGCTGCAAATGCACTTTATAAAAATGTTACAGGTTAGTTAATACTTACCGATCAATCCAGTTAAGTTACTAATAAAAATATTGAAGTGAATTTTGTCTATCTGTCTGCTCTTAACGTTTGGCTTAGTAAACTTAAAGGTTCGTACTTGAACAAGTGTAACTTTCCACATCGGCACACATTTCCCTGCAAAAAATACCAAACATTACACGTGGCTGGAATCGTGGTACGCAACTAGTAATAATATAGGTAGTTACTTTAAAAAACAGTAGGAAGTTTTTATGCAATTGGCAGGTCAAGGACTAAGGGCAAAGGGCCAAATAAAGGGAATAATAATTAAATGGCAGGATGATATACGAATACGTGAAAAATGTTAAGGAGATTTTTCACGTCATCATATATCATCCTGATAGAGGAAGAAGACCAGGAAGCTGGAAATGTAAAATAGTCAATTATTCATTGGTGTCTTCAGACAATAGTAAAGGAAATTACTTGAGAAGCCTATGTGTATGGAAATTACTTGATGTAGCCTATGTGTATGGAAGACGCGTTAGTTCATTGAATGGTAAACCTTCTAATGAGCATTCTCACGTTATTTTTACCCGACTGCCTCAGGAGGGTAATGTTTTTCGAGAGTATGTATGTATGTATGTATGTATGTCTATTTCTTTAGCACGCTCTGTAGCCTAAACAGCTTGATGGATTTTAACGTATGAGGTGTCTTTAGATTCGTCTTAATTGTGGGAGTGACATAGGCTATATAATATTTATAAATTGCATACGCAAATACAAAAAAAAGGAGGGGAAGTTTTTTTTTTAAATTAATTGCAACAATATTGGTATCAAATAAAAGCTAGTACTGAATGAGTAATTTTAAAATATATATAATAATAAAACTAAAAAGCTTGAAATAAAATAAATGATTTAAAAAACAAAAAACCCGACTGCAAAAATACATAACTGAAAAGGGAAAAACAAGCATTATAATCTATAGAATCAAAAGTTACACCACATTTCGGGTTATTCGACTGTCCCCGCCTGCAAGACCAACATTCTATAGATTATAATGCTTGTTTTTCCCTTTTCAGTTATGTATTTTTGCAGTCGGGTTTTTTGTTTTTTAAATCATTTATTTTATTACTGTATAAATCAGCAATATATGCCATTTATACGAATCCTAATCATCTTAATCCTTTTATGTTGTTTTCTCCATAGGTACCACAAATCAATCTGCCTAGCCTTTTCCCGACTATGTTGGAGTCGGCTTCCAGTCTAACCGGATGCAACTGAAAACCAGAATTTTACATGTAGCGCCTGCCTACCCGAACTCCACAACCCAGCATCTGGATAATATAATACCCCTTGGTAAGACTGGTTGTCAAACTTTCGAGCTTCTGACGACCCCTAACGAATGTCCAAAAGGAGTCTCGGTATGTAAAGATGGTCACCCATCCACGGACCAACCACGGCAAGCATAGCTTAACCTGATGGATCGACCCATGCACCTGTTCTTAATGATGTATTATAATAACAATAATAAGTTTGTTTCAATAATTGTTTACAATGATACACATGTCTTAAAGGCTATATTTTCTTGTTCCAAATAGATTAGACATCTGTAGCCGAACTAGGCGAAAGCCTGTATTTCGCTATCAGCGCCATAGCCCTCAAATAATAAACACTTGAAAATAGCTATCAAGTAGAGATGTCAACATTTTGTAGGTATAAAAAAGTGATGATAAATAACAAAATAATTCGATTTAATAGAATAATAAAGTCATTGAAGACAACCTTCTCAGAATTTGCCACAAATTAAAATCAAAATTAAAATCATAAACAAAAATCAAAATCAAAACTAGAGTTAAGGTAAAATCTGGATAGAGTGCGTTTGTCCTCTCTTTGTGTGATATGATAGTATGTGTGCGTGAATGTGAGAGGGTGTGTTTGTGGTAAGTAGTTAATGACTGTGGTATATGTGGTATAAATTCAGCCTCTTCGTAAGTTATAAAATGTTATTACTTAGACACGCTCCTCTATAACACAAATAGTTAAGAAAGTAATAAAGGCGAGGTTGCTCTATTTTGTTTGAAATTTTAACTAATGGTATACATGTAACAATTTCACTACCTAAGACATTTTTAAAAATAGTTTATAGTCAAAAACATTAATAAACATTATCATTGACTCATTCCTAACCGATTAATGGTTTATTTCATCACGTAATGTCAGTAATTTTCACTTTTCTTGACATTCTGGTATTAAGGGAAATAAAAGTAGCCATTAGCCTTCATAACGCTATCCATTAAGAAATTTTGTTGAAAACTAGGTCAGCAAGATAGGCACAAATGTGTCAATAAGATTAATTCTTATGCTGTAATGTTGAAATTGAGTGTCATATCCTACTGATTAATACATCACCATCTCATCATTCTCCTGCCCTTATCCTAATTTATTTGGGATAGCGCAATATGGCTTTTTTTCCATACTTCTCTATTCGTTGCTATCGCGGTAGTCACTCCCTTCTAGCTATATCATCTTTCCATCCATAGAGTCCATCTCTAGTTTATTTGGTCTTCCCCTACTCGTATAGCCATCCACATGCATACTCAAAACTTTCCTGGCGACATTTCCCTCATTCCTCCGCGTCACAATGTCTACCATGACATCCTTTTTCCACACAACTTTTCAGTCACCGGTGTCACTTTGATTAATAAATATAATATTTTTAAATGAGGAATGGTTTTAATTATATTTAAATTAATTATAACCTTATCTACCTCAGCCTTTTAACCCCTTTGTGTGACGTCAAATTTCCCATCGAAATCCTTTGCTACGTAACATTGCGAACGTAAGGTAGTCCTACCTTACTTTTACGGTCTTTACGAGTTGGACGACGATGATGATTCCATTGCTGGACTAAATTATGTCATATAAGTATTAGATTTTTTTTCCAATTTACACTTCTCAGTCTTTGATAGATGGCCTTGCTGTCATTCAGAATTTCTGAATCGGGTGTCGGGTTTTGATTTATAGCATAACGTTTTGCCGTAACTATACTTTGAAAGATTGATCGGTCTATAATGTCTATTTTTTTGAAATTTTGCGTTTTCATTGTATAGGTCCTTTTATAAGCATAGCAAGCATAAACTTTGAAAAACAGGATTTAGTTATTATTCCTACGGATACAAACACCTAATCTACGAAATTTGATGCTCAACCAAAAAAACATTATTTTGAAAGACCGCCTAGGAAGCTTTTAAGGTCTCGAGGTGACTGACACACTTGATGTGAAGTGGTCGTGGCGACACTCCTTTGAAAACTTAAGAAGTTTAAAGTCGTCCTCTTTTTAAAACGGATGACAGTTTTCGGTATATGCCAAACATAACATCACGCCTTGTTTCCCCGAAGGGTTGGGCAGAGGTGTACACCCACATTTCGCCAGTTATGTTTAAGTCCGATGTAATAGGGGGCGAGCCTATTGCCATCAACCGGGCACAAATCCAGAATCCGGGCTGCTACTGAGAAATTCCGGATAGAAAAACCCCATAACAATTTGCCGTTGGAATCGAACCCAGGACCTCATGCTCAGCAGTAGCGCTTGCGACCACTAGACCAACGAGGTAATCAAATATGACATACATAATACATAATCAGCCTATAATGTTCCCACTGCTGAGACACAGGCCTCCTCTCTGTGAGAGGAAGTGGGCAGTAATTCACCACGCGGGCCCAGTGCGAGTTGATAAATGTCAAATGTCTTCGATTTTTTGTTCTAGGACATGCCAGTTTCCCCACGATATTTTCGTTCGCCGTTTTGAGAGCAGTGGTGATAAAATAATTTACAAAAAATAAGGCGCCAGTTAGGGTTTGAACTTATGACCTAGAACTGTCGCGGCCATTACCACTGGGCCACCATTGCTCTTTACCACTGGACCAACACTGCTCTCAACATATGCCACTAGGATGATAAACTTTTAGTTTTTCTTTAACTGTAGGTACGTACCACAGATTAAAAAAAAACAATTGATTTACATATGTTTATACAAGTTCCAAGGTAGTCCAGAAATTCAATTTACAATGAAATCAATGTTACTACATAGCAGGTATTATAGTCTTCAAAAGAATTTATTAATTCCTTTCAATTCAGTTTAAAATACTTTTATACAAAATACAAAATACGACAAGGATATTCCAAAGTGCCTTAATAATTGAAAATACTGGAAATACGACCAATAGCTTTATTGAAATCAATTACATTGCATTAACTCTTAAAATTATACATGACTATTATTGGCTAAGTCTACTAGGCTAAGGCTAAATCTACATACGTGCAATATAGCCATAAAAGTTATTAATACAACTTTTCTATAAGTATTTTTTAACAAAATTATGTTTTGAGTATTTCTTGAGCAATAGTCGAAAATGGTTATGTATGAATCCAAAGCATACATTTGAGCATAGTTTTACATTTATAGCCTAAAAATTTAAAAACCAAATCCTAACCTTTTAGTTACACAAATTAAAAGAATAGAATATTCCGTTTAACTAATTAATTATGATTTAATACTTCAGATCTGGTATCTATAATATATTATTACACTTTTTATATTTACACAATAATTATGGTAATCTGCAAAAATCGCTTATTTTAAATGTTAAGCTGTTTCGTATACATAACTAGATTAGGTGTGTGGTGTTTAGATGTTAGAATCTCGGTCTTGGTTTGAAGGGTGCGGCTTGAAACTGTGGCTTAATGTTGGACGAAGCACCTTCATTGTTACCAGGAGGAAGAGTCTTCAAGTATTCAAGAGCTTTCGCGATTGCTGGTGGGATTGGCGGAGGAGTTGGTAAATGATCTCCCTGAAAAAGAAAATAACAATATTAAGTTAGTTTTTGGTGGCCTATATTGAGTTACTTTGGGTGGGTGCCTGAAGACGGGCGTCTTTATCGAGGCAGGGCTAAGAAACGCAGGCGCGATGGCTTAGGCTCATTTTTGACAGATTGGCCGAAAAAGGCAGCAGACAAAGATAAATAAAAAAGAATGAGGAGCCATTTGCCCAACAGAGGGACGGTATAGGTTAAAAAAAAGTTAGTTTTTAAGATATAAATAGCAATCTACGCAACTTACATAAAAGAAAATCTGCCTAATGGCAAGTCTGAATAACCTCAGAAAAAATTAGGGGGGATTGCTTGTGATGTAAATACATTAATATTTAATAAGCTGCTAATAATTTTAGTAACATATTTTATCCTAATATAGTTAATGCAAATCTTTTATTCGTTTGCTGTCCCTTCAAACACTGGTTTTTATGTCCTTCATTTATGCTGTGGAATATTTTTGAACACGAGTCTTTCATGTTTGCTCTACTTTCTACAGATATCTCATTAAAAACAATAACAAATAATTTTAATTATTAAACTGTAGCAACGCTTTTATTGCAAAATATTGATTTCCTGCGAATAGGTATCACGAGGACGCACAACGTATACATCATTTATACGCTTTGTACCTTGACGGTAATTCTAAGATATTCTGATGTAACGATATTATTATCGTAGACGTCCACGTCCACGTCTCGGCATCAAGATACAGGAAAGTAAAATGTAATCTGTTTGTAATTGTTGATCTTCATTTAGTTATATATATATATATATATATATATATATATATGCGGTGGTTCCTAAACTAGGCGGCGGCCTGTATTTTGGGGACCAGGAGAGAATGTTAACATAAACAACAGCCAGTACATTAATTTCTTACTAAAATACTGAGACTTCACGTTTCCATTAACTTATATTGCCAAAAGAATACACAGGCTTGTGAGCAGACCTACAGGCTCAGCAAGCAGTTAAGTAAACAGCGCAGACCTTAATATGGTTCATAGGACTGCAAAATTTGAAAATGGCTAAATATATTTCCTACTAAGGTACGCAACCCTCGGTGGGCGAGTCCAACTAGGTCTTTGCCATGCCTTTTGCTTTTTTTTTTTTAACTCCAGTCTTTGATCATGGCTTAAAGTCAAAGTCAAAGTCAAATTATTTATTTCAAACAGGCACAATCATAAGGGGCACTTATGAACGCCAAATTTAACAAAAAAATAGAATTGATTCTACTCTTTCAATAAGTTAGTTGCAGCTACGCATGCTAGCAACGAACTCTACAAAAATAGATATAAGAGAGAGTAGGTACCTAGAGGTGCCATCAGCATTTAAAAAATGTGATATTATCCATTCGTTGTGAACCAAACCATAGCGCGATCTAATTTAACGCCAACGCCATCTAGGGAAGAGTAGACGCAAACTTTGATTTAAATAGAAAAAACATTATTTTGTGTGTTTTGATATTCAGTATAGGAATATCACATGGTTATATTGGTTATACCGAAATAAATGAAGACTGTATTATTACAAACTTTTTCCCACGTATAGAGAAATAATTTGCATTGAATGTCACACTAAGTTTGCTAACTGAGAGTTGGCAATGAGTAGCAGGTAATTATGGTATTGGATGTGTTTATTTTCGAATAAAAAAATAAAAATACTTTTTAATAAACCTATATGAGTTCAAAAACCTCTTTGAAACGAGTACAAGAAAGGGTAAGTTTCGTTTTGTTAGATATTAAAGATAATAGTTGTGTGCCTAGCTACATTCAATTGATAGTGAGTACATGATGATGATAAAAATGAAGACACATCTTAAGACGCTTTTAAATTCCCGTCCACGATAACGTTTCGATTACGATTACGATTTTATGGACGTGGACGTTCACGATAATATCGTCACGTTAAAAATAATGAAAGCGCTCAATGGCTCTTTGATATGGGATATCCCTATAGAAAATTATAGTAAGTTCGTGGTTGGTGTCCACCACGATTATGGTTTAAAATAGCCAGATGTCATAATGTCGCTAAACGTGTAAAAGTTTACAAAGTACTTGTCAAATCCTACATCGACGGCTATTTGTCTTATGGCATGTTTGTCAAAGGAATTACCGACTCAATATGTCGAGTTTGTGAAAAATTGAGAGCCAATTAACAATTTATCAAACATTTTAACATTTTTATATTATGAAACATGATATTGATGTTTGGCTATGGTTTAACGATTTGGTTTGTACGTCAAATATGACGTGAGAAAATAGCGTAATAGGATTTGTCAACTTCTAATAAGCGTGAACCGGTACAAGGTTTTTATGTATTGTTTACAAATTAAACAACTTTGTAACAATTTATATTAATTTGGCATCTCTATCTATGAATGAATATGAAAGGTCTGAATATATCAGGTTAAGCATCATCGACGCTTAGCGTGATACCTTTAAAATTGACATGGTTTAATTTCATTTATTACGGTTCCGTACACAAAGGGTAAAACGCGACCCTATTACTAAGACTCCGCTGTCCGTCTGTCTGTCCGTCTGTCTGTCCGTCTGTCACCAGGCTGTATCCCGTGAACCGTCATAGTTAGACAATTTTTACAGATGTATTTCTGTTGCCGCTATAACAATCAATACTAAGAAAACCGAATTAAATGGCTGGCTTCCATACAACAGTAATTATTTTTTGCCAATTCAAATTCAAACACTGGTTTTTATGTCCTTAATTTATGCTGTGGAATATTTTTGAACACGAGTCTTTCATGTTTGCTCTACTTTCTACAGATATCTCATTAAAAACAATAACAAATAATTTTAATTATTAAACTGTAGCAACGCTTTTATTGCAAAATATTGATTTCCTGCGAATAGGTATCACGAGGACGCACAACGTATACATCATTTATACGCTTTGTACCTTGACGGTAATTCTAAGATATTCTGATGTAACGATATTATTATCGTAGACGTCCACGTCCACGTCTCGGCATCAAGATACAGGAAAGTAAAATGTAATCTGTTTGTAATTGTTGATCTTCATTTAGTTATATATATATATATATATATATATATGCGGTGGTTCCTAAACTAGGCGGCGGCCTGTATTTTGGGGACCAGGAGAGAATGTTAACATAAACAACAGCCAGTACATTAATTTCTTACTAAAATACTGAGACTTCACGTTTCCATTAACTTATATTGCCAAAAGAATACACAGGCTTGTGAGCAGACCTACAGGCTCAGCAAGCAGTTAAGTAAACAGCGCAGACCTTAATATGGTTCATAGGACTGCAAAATTTGAAAATGGCTAAATATATTTCCTACTAAGGTACGCAACCCTCGGTGGGCGAGTCCAACTAGGTCTTTGCCATGCCTTTTGCTTTTTTTTTTTTAACTCCAGTCTTTGATCATGGCTTAAAGTCAAAGTCAAAGTCAAATTATTTATTTCAAACAGGCACAATCATAAGGGGCACTTATGAACGCCAAATTTAACAAAAAAATAGAATTGATTCTAGTCTTTCAATAAGTTAGTTGCAGCTACGCATGCTAGCAACGAACTCTACAAAAATAGATATAAGAGAGAGTAGGTACCTAGAGGTGCCATCAGCATTTAAAAAATGTGATATTATCCATTCGTTGTGAACCAAACCATAGCGCGATCTAATTTAACGCCAACGCCATCTAGGGAAGAGTAGACGCAAACTTTGATTTAAATAGAAAAAACATTATTTTGTGTGTTTTGATATTCAGTATAGGAATATCACATGGTTATATTGGTTATACCGAAATAAATGAAGACTGTATTATTACAAGCTTTTTCCCACGTATAGAGAAATAATTTGCATTGAATGTCACACTAAGTTTGCTAACTGAGAGTTGGCAATGAGTAGTAGGTAATTATGGTATTGGATGTGTTTATTTTCGAATAAAAAAATAAAAATACTTTTTAATAAACCTATATGAGTTCAAAAACCTCTTTGAAACGAGTACAAGAAAGGGTAAGTTTCGTTTTGTTAGATATTAAAGATAATAGTTGTGTGCCTAGCTACATTCAATTGATAGTGAGTACATGATGATGATAAAAATGAAGACACATCTTAAGACCCTTTTAAATTCCCGTCCACGATAACGTTTCGATTACGATTACGATTTTATGGACGTGGACGTTCACGATAATATCGTCACGTTAAAAATAATGAAAGCGCTCAATGGCTCTTTGATATGGGATATCCCTATAGAAAATTATAGTAAGTTCGTGGTTGGTGTCCACCACGATTATGGTTTAAAATAGCCAGATGTCATAATGTCGCTAAACGTGTAAAAGTTTACAAAGTACTTGTCAAATCCTACATCGACGGCTATTTGTCTTATGGCATGTTTGTCAAAGGAATTACCGACTCAATATGTCGAGTTTGTGAAAAATTGAGAGCCAATTAACAATTTATCAAACATTTTAACATTTTTATATTATGAAACATGATATTGATGTTTGGCTATGGTTTAACGATTTGGTTTGTACGTCAAATATGACGTGAGAAAATAGCGTAATAGGATTTGTCAACTTCTAATAAGCGTGAACCGGTACAAGGTTTTTATGTATTGTTTACAAATTAAACAACTTTGTAACAATTTATATTAATTTGGCATCTCTATCTATGAATGAATATAAAAGGTCAAATCTCTATCAGGTTAAGCATCATCGACGCTTAGCGTGATACCTTTAAAATTGACATGGTTTAATTTCATTTATTAGGGTTCCGTACCCAAAGGGTAAAACGCGACCCTATTACTAAGACTCCGCTGTCCGTCTGTCTGTCCGTCTGTCACCAGGCTGTATCCCGTGAACCGTCATAGTTAGACAATTTTTACAGATGTATTTCTGTTGCCGCTATAACAATCAATACTAAGAAAACCGAATTAAATGGCTGGCTTCCATACAACAGTAATTATTTTTTGCCAATTTTATAGATATTGGTACGGAACCCTTCGTGCGCGAGTCCGACTCGCACTTGGCCGGTTTTTTTTAAATCACGTTAGAGCCCATACATAATTCACGGACTAGTTTTGACGTAACTTTTAAATCAGATTACTTTCAACATCAAAGTAAAGTCCATATATACATATGCATCGTTGAGAAAGCTCAGCAAATAGGTAACTTATTAATTTATTTGAATTGTAACATTTGTGGACAAATGTTATCTATAGTTGTTCTCGCAAAATACTTACGGAACTGTTTAGTCATATTTAAATTAAATAATTTGAAATATTGACATATAAACGTAAACTATCCAGTCAAATTACTCGTAGGCGGTGGTCATTCAAAATGATTGTGTTTACGTTGCACCATTTCAGCAAACATATGCCCATAAGTGTTGTAGGTATTAGTTGTATAACCGTCACTATTAGTTTGTCAAAGGTTGCGCAGGCGTCGATAGTGGATCACTAATGAGTCGCTTTATCTGTCAGGTAGGCGAGACAGAAGCTGTCGATATTCAATGTCGACACCAGAGCCTTCCCATTTCCCAAGAGCGGGTCACGGGTCGACGTTTGGTATTTTACGGCGACATTTGCACACACGTTGGCTAACTAAGACCCACATCCACGCCACTGCAGCGCGCGCACCGCAGACATCTTCTTAGAGCTTTACGCAATGATGATTCAGGCTCGAGACGTTTTACGAGTATTTACTACCTATGCCTTCACACAAACCACTCCTTGCTTTATCTTGGCATTACCCTTTATATTAAAGCAGATTTTTGCCTACATTTAGTTCTGTTGGCAACCGCATCGTTGACCTATCCATTTTAATGTTTTCCTTAATAGGGTTCGCATAGCCTCATGCTAAAAAACTGTACAAGGACGCCCAGCTAATAAAATTACAACAGGATGCAATATTTGCGGTACAGCCTAACTCTAACTAGGTATTCCATCATCGCGAGCGCAAAATAATGAAGACCTTAATCGTAAGGCTGGCATTTTGAATACATAAATATAATCAATCTACGTGTTACAGAAACATAGATACATTACTGTCTTTGGGCACCTATGTAGGTGTTTGTTGCATAACGCCACATGGATAATTACTGTCTCCTTACGAAACGATGTGTTTAGTATTTAATGAAATATAGTGTAAATAAAAAGCTGCTGGAATCTCTTTTGTAGGTCAATGCTGATTTCGTTGGTATTGTCTAGATTTGGAGTGATGTGCCGTTCGAGGTTAGTTAAAACAAAGCCCGAACTATGACACGACCATGCAATTTGTTTTACGTTGAAATCCTTTATAAATGCGTATTAATAGAACCACGCTTATGTACATTACGTCATATTACCAAAAATAAAACGCATAATCTACTTCGACCCGGTTCGTTTAACTTGTGTATCGATGTTATCGTTAACTATTTAATTTAATTTTACTTGGACTTGCCTTAACTTGTTCACTATACCGGATTCCGTGAACTGTCTGCTGAGGATTATACAACTTATTGTGATTCCCGACGGAAAGATGTCAAGGCTTCTATTCGTCGGCGGCATCGACAGTATAAAATAATTTAGCAGGTGTTAAGTCGTCATTTTATTTTATGCATTATTACACAATTGTTGAAACGATGCTATCTCGTCGCATCCTTTTATGGTTAAAGGCGTAACCAGCAGTGTTTAATTTGTTAAATTGTTGAGAGCCTTTGAGTTATAAGTACCTTTTTCGCCAGATTTTTATATCCCTTAAGTGTTATTGTGAAACTGCACAATTTTACAGACTGCCTTAAACCGTTTATTTATTCAGTTACTCCAGCCTGATCAGATTGAAAAGGAGGATAATTTGACTACCTTCGCCTATTTCTTGGAAGCAGGACATTAGCATAAATATTGAGTTACCTGTGGTTGGAATCCGTTTTCGTCAGCGATGTACGTGAGTGCGATGAGCGAGCCGTCTGGAGCTTTGTAGCTGAACTTGCCTTCCGCGGTTTGGATCTCTTTGCCTTCACCTTGCCCGAAGTTCTTCACGTAGCCTGACTCTTCAGCGTTGATCTCGTTGCCCGTCTCGTAACTAGAAGTTAAAATTGTGTTTTTTTAGGCATAGTTATGTTGGAGATGGCATGGGGGGATGAACTGAACTTCTCTAGGCTGTCTAGGATTGTTTCTTGGTAGCTCATGACAGATGGAGCAAATTAGGGAGGCCTTTGCTCAGTTGGACATTTTCCTGTTGGAATGGGTCTTTTGGTTTTCTATTTAAAAGCATTTTTCTTCAAAATCTTAAGCTTGAAAGCTCTGCATCACAACAGACTTAAGGTAAAAGACTGAGAACAAGAAATATGTGTTTCTGAAATTATTTTAGGTACCTACATATTTTTTACACATAAAAAGCCAAAAATAATATTATCACCAACTTGTACAGCCAGTGTAAAATATTATCTTACCTTGCAATCCCTAAAGGAGTGATCCTTATCTCTTAAGATTTCATATTTTATTCAAAAGTTGAAGTGATGACGTACATTAAGTTATGGATGGCTTATGTACTTCACCGACATGTATTTACCTTACAATCTTGCATGTAATCACAGGCAATGTAGTGAGTGGCAGGCCTCACATTGCTGTTAAGTAATAAATGTTAGTTTAATAGCATCTTTATCTTCATTCGTCTAAGAATTTAGTCATCATCATTTAAAAATTATGTAAAATGTCTCCTTAAGGTGGACCCTCGCAGTCGTAGCCCTCCACTGCGAATCCACCTTATTAAAATTGTTGATCTCATTTTACTTGTTTTCACAGGTACAGTGTATCTATTAATTAGCCTTATTTATATACCGATATTTGCTTCGTGTGGTAATTGAACTCAAAATGCACGCAATATTAGTAAATGTATAGTAAAATCTGTTAAAAAAAGGACGTAGATAGTAGATACTTAATTTAACGAAAAATACTATTATTATATTTTTTGAAGAACAAGACGGAAAGGCGTGTTAATAGTCTATCATACCGGCGTGTATGACCAGATGTATGAACGTAAACGAAGCAAAAGGAGTATGTAAGGACCGTAGCAGGTGGCGTTCTATAGTTTCTGCCTACCCCCATGGGAAGAATGCGTGAGTTTATGTATGTATGTATGTATCTTTTTTGTCAGCAATGGTGATTAAGAGATTATGTACCTACCAACTATCGACCCATAATACGCGATCAGCGGGGTAATTGCGTAACACACAGCAATGGCTTTAATTTTGACAGTTCAACAAAATTCATTACGTTATTCACGTTGCTGAGCAGAGAAATTTTTCGTACATATGAAACAATGGAATAGCAATATCATTCAACATCATTCGGGTTGTGATTGAAAGTGTGTTACGCAATTAGGGAGTTGGTTGTATTACAGAATAGTAAGTTTAATTTAAATTTACATTTTCGTGCGTAGGTAATGAAATATATTTTTTTTATTCAATTAACATATATTTTTTGGTAAGAAATGCCTAACTTGTTTCACTTGCTTCAAAATATAAAACAACTACAAATACTATACAACTATAAATTTAAATCAAATCTTGAATTTCAGCTACTTATGAAACTTGTATTTTGCAATGGTCTTTGGTTCTGCGAAATGAAAATCGTCGTTCCAAATTAGATAGATTCAAGGAGTAAAATAGATCAAAAAGAGTCTTACAGCCATTTATATGTGCCATCTACATTAGGTCCTTCTGATTCGTAACGGATGATCGGTATCGGAGCAGTCGACTGCCCCTGCGCCGCTGTATACGTCACAGCTACTAGGAGTACGAAGAATAAGGAGATCTGTGAAAGAAAAAAACGTTTAATTAATGTCTGAATACAACACTATGTTATGGTAGAATAAAAAAAAAACAAATGTCGCTTTTTTTCCCATACAAAACTATTAAGTGTTATAAATACTGGGAGTAGCATGACTACAAGACGTGATGAACTGGGAAACGTTAGCATTTTTTTTTTTTTTTTGATTTGGTAATCTTCAAATAACTTCTTCCGCTCTGGGCGGAGCGGGAGGGTGTGTCAGACTTTTACTGACTAAAACCCACCAATATTGCTTCCGTTGCCTGTGTTGTGTACCTTCCCGCGACCCCGGCAGGCATCGGCCCTAGTGGACCCCTAGACTTGTGCGTGGAATACAACGCGCCGTCGACCCGGGCCTGGTCCTTACCGGACGGTGAGCTACCCATTGCTCGCCGTCTGCAAACCCGCGCCTACGGTGGCCGGAAATCCGCCCGGGATTCTCGATGCCCAGGGTGTCTCCTGCGGCGGCTAGGGGCGAGAGGGCGCGAAATTTGCCTTTCCCTCAACCGTCCCGCCTCCTCCTTCGCGAGCATTACTGCTTCGCAGAAGGAGGTGACGGCTGCCAATCTCGCTCCGTACCATGGCTTGAACCAGGGACGGTACTTGAACTAAGTACGTATACGATCTACTTCTACAATACTTTTGTGCCTCTTTTTAGGGTTCCGTAATCAACAAGGAACCCTTATAGTTTCACCATATCCATCTGTCTGTCTGTCCGACTTAGCTTAGAGACTCTTAGTACTAGAAAGCTGTAATTTGGCATGAGTATGCATATTAATCACACCGAGAAAGAGGTAAAATAAAATGTTGAAAAAAATATAAGGGATTTTTTTTCTCGTCTATCTCATGATGTGGGGCATCGTTGGACAGATCGTTCGTTGATTGCAGGTTTGTGCAAACCATTTTCCAATTCAGAGATCCGTTTGCGTAATGTAACGCTTTAAAGTGCTCATTGCGCTGTGGGTCCCCCATAGCACAGCATCATGCTGAGTGGAAGCCTCCTTGTCACAGCCATGACGTGTAGCTGCCGACTATTTGTGTTTTGTGATTATATGTCGATCTATTTTGTTTTATTTTGCTGTTTACCTACTCTAGATCTTTTTGTATGTATGTGTTTCTGAGACAAATAAACTTCTTTCTTCTTTCTTTCTTTATTTCTAATTTTTGTAAAAGTCAAGTGTCCTACCCACCCTGCTACCTAAATGGTTGTTTTTGGATATGTGAATAAATTTATGGCAGTATTATAAAAAACTATCACAGCTAAGTAGCTTTACAAGTTAACGAGTAATAGTCGACTAACTTACATTTGCAGTTAGAGAATTAACCGTAAAGTGTTCGATGTATGGGAGTACATGTTTTTCAACTACAATGCTAAGTTTGTTTTTGGGATAAATTCAGTTTTCCACTCATTTAATACCAAATTGTTTACAGTAAACCAATTATGGAACTTAAGCATAGCGATATTTACGTCGTCAAGCTCCTGTGCATGTCTGTTTACTTTAAAAATCAGTGATATGTCATCAGCAAATAATACCAGTTGTGGTCGGTTTTTCAATAAATGAGGTAATTCATTTATACTCGTACTCGTATATCCTTAAAAACCGGCCAAGTGCATGTCAGACCACGCACAATGAATATTGTGCGTAATCCGACCACAACTGGTGTTATTTGCTGATGACATATCACTGATTTTTAAAGTAAACAGACAGCACACATAACGCTATGCTTAAGGTCCATAATTGATTTACTGTAAACAATTTGGTATTAAATGAGTGGAAAACTAAATGCATAAGATTCGCTTTACGCAATATTAGAAGTATTGAATGTCACGTTGTATTAAATAAGGAGATACTAGAATTCGTCGGAAAGACTGGTTTCCTGGGAGTCACTTGACTCAAAGCTGCAGTGGAGTCCTCATCACTTGCAGGGCGGCTAAGTTCAACCGCTTACGCTGGAAAATGCCAATTAATGGACGTGGATACCGCGAGACTGGTCTATTTTAGTTACTTTCATAGCATCATGTCTTACGGTATTTTGCTGTGGGGACGGGCTGCAGATATTGTTTCTATTTTGATTCTGCAAATGAGTGCTGTCATAGCCATCTCCAATATCCGCAAACGCGAATCTCTAAGGGAACTAGTTATAGTACATTATGATATAAGTGCGGTAAGTTGAAAATTACAGCCGAGGCGATATTGCTAGCCCGAGCCGTAGGCGAGGGCTACAAGAAAGCAGAGGCTGTAATTATCAAAGCGCACGTTTGTCATACGACGTTTTATAACATATTTGCGAGGAAATAAATAAAACTCGGACTTTCTTAAACGAATAAATCTTTAATCACTTGTTAAAGCAGTTATAAAAATTTGAACAATTTGTAAAATTGATTATTACGTTGCCGGTTGGCATTTTTAATGTTGTCAAGTTATTATTATTAGTTACAATTTCACCAGTCTCTCTCTCACTCTCTTGAGTGAAAGTAGGAGACGGCGGTGGTGGCGACGGAGGCGGCTGCGGCAGCGGCGACGATGGTGGAATGTACGCGTGTGTGCTCGTAGATGGTCGAGAGTCAAAACTTGGCTCCAAATTTATATTCGTTATAATGCGAGAGCTAATTTCTTCTTTATTTCTCATAGAGTCATCTATGTAGCCCTCGGCTACACTGTTCGACCGCCACCCTCCGTGGCGTTTTAGTGTCAATAAGTTCGCACCTGAATCGGCGAGCAATGTAGCCGAGGACCTT
Source organism: Atethmia centrago (assembly GCA_905333075.3). Taxonomy (NCBI): domain Eukaryota; kingdom Metazoa; phylum Arthropoda; class Insecta; order Lepidoptera; family Noctuidae; genus Atethmia; species Atethmia centrago. The sequence continues at coordinate 16,974,619 of HG995374.1, read as the reverse complement.
CTGAAACTGTGCCCTGTGTATTCATGTGGATCATCTAAATTTAAGAAAGTGGCAATTTGTTTCGGCATTGCTCCAAATTTATTTATGCCAATGGGTTGGCTAGTGCATTTCCCATTTTGGTAATTTTGAAAAAATCTGTTAGACATCGCTTTTGTTGAACGAAGCGCTTCGTATTTCTTCACTATTTCGTGAAATGGCCTCTGTATTGTAAACGATCTTGGAATTTTATTTTTTGTTTTTATCCTGGACCCGCCCATGGTTCTCGACATCATTAGTTGTGATGTTTCCCAACTCTTGACGCCTACATGCACCATTTATACCGAATATTAATTTAACCTGAAAAGAGATAAAAACAGCGAACAAAACACCTATATTGTAAAAAATACGAAAGTAAAAGAAGTTAATAACAATAATTTAGTTTCAACTGACCTTCGTTGCCAAATATCGGCAATCCGGAGCTTCTTTTAGGAACTTCTTGACATTGTCAGCCGAAAATACTTTCGACTTTTTACTCACATGGCCACTTGAGCGTCTTTTTAGAAATGCCAGCAAGTTGGAGTATGACTTGATATCAATGCCATGTTTTGTTTTCACAGTGCCTTTTAGCATTGAATATTAGCACCACGATAAATGATTATAAATGATAAATGATTTATTTTCTGTAAGTAGGTTTGTACAAACACTTTTACACGTCAAACATATTTTTTTAAATAAAGCTAGATGAGGTCGGCGTTTCCTATCTGACTACTCTGAGAAGAAAGGCCGAAACAAACTCAGAGGTCACAGTCTCTTTTAAAGTCCAGACATAATCTTGGTCAGATCATGTGAAGGCCATGTAGATTGGTGTCTGAAATGGTCCTTTTGAGGAAAGAACCACACAGATTGAGTGGACCTGTCCAGTCAGTGCACGCATTTGTCAGTAATCGTGCTGCTCAACTCAGAACTTAAGGAGCTCAACGATTCGACGAACAATACCAAAGAAAGAACATTTGGGTAGGCCGCATAAATTACTCAAACTGCCAGACCATGATTAATACTAAATGAGAAAAAAAAAAAAAAACAATAATGACCCACATAGAGACACCACAATGAGCTTGACTAATATTTTTGAGAAAGTTCCATGAAATAGGCTAAAAACACTCTTTCTGAAAATGAATTTGCATTTTGCTTGTTTTTCATAAGATGAAATTTTGATACGCTTATAAGTATCTATCGGTCGATTTTTCGGGCAAGAGGCTTTTTTTTTTGATGGGAAATCATCAAATAACTTCTCCCGCTCTGGGCGGAGCGGGAGGGTGTGTCAGACTCTTACTGACTAAAACCCACCCGTATTCCTTCCGTTGCCTGTGTTGCCAGGGGCCTCGGTGACCCTTTAGTACCTTCCCGCGACCCCGGCAGGCATCGGCCCTAGTGGACTCTTACATTTGTGCTGACGAAATCTCTTTGAGGTGCGCGTGAAATACAACGCGCCGTCGACCCGGGCCTGGTCCTTACCGGACGGTGAGCTACCCATTGCTCACCGTCCGCAAGCCCGCGCCTACGGTGGCCGGAAATCCGCCCGGGATTCCCGACGCCCAGGGCGTCTCCTGCGGCGGCTAGGGGCGAGAGGGCGCGAAATTTGCCTTTCCCTCAACCGTCCCGCCTCCTCCTTCGCGAGCATTACTGCTTCGCAGAAGGAAGCGACGGCTGCCCATGCCCTCTCGCTCCGTACCATGGCCTGAACCAGGGCCGGACGCGAGAGACCTCTGCCGCCGATCGCCTCCACGAGGACACGGCGGTGCTCTGCCCAAGCCGGGCAAACCTCCACCGTATGTTCCACCGTGTCCTCCGGGCGATCCACACAGTGGTCACATCCGGGCATTTCCTCCCTCCTTATCCGACACAGGAGCCTCCCGAAGCTGCCGTGTCCGGTGAGGACCTGCGTCAAAGGCAAGAGTAAAGGCAAGAGTCTGGGCAAGAGGCTTAGAGTAGCCTTTTTCGCTGCCTCTGAGACTTCTGGTGGTGTCGAATTAATAAATTCATCATTACTTGACGACGTTTTCAGATAAAAAAAATACAGCGAAAAGAAAAAGCGCGCGGAATAATTTTTACTTGTTCACAGACTAGCGATGCGCGCGCATCAGCGCTTTTTGTAAATGCAAAGGCACAAAAATCAGCCAGTATTACTAATAAAGTAAATTAATATTTTACGTGTTTTAGTTACAGATAAATGGTTGTAATTAAACTGATTTTTTCCAGCATACTCCCAGCATTATTTGTACATCTACTTGACTTCGACCCTAAGGACCAAAATATGAAGGATAAAAACATTCTTGTTTAAAGCAAGAAATATGCACAATCAGTCAATATTTGTGCTATATATATACTCAACAGAAGATGCGTAAACGAGACAAGTCCAAATATCAAGAAAGGCGACGAGACGTCTTGTAACTAATGCCGTGATAATTAGTTATTTCAACTCCTCTTAATTCATGATCTGGAAGATATAGGTACCTACTGAAATTAAACGATGACTAGGCGTAGGGTAGGTATCTTGTATTTGGTCCTAGCCTTTAATTCTTTTTTGGGAAATCTAATAAATGTAGTTGTATGCTATGAGAGTCTGGTTGAGTTTGATTGAGTTCTGGTTGAGTTTGTTTGTTAATGAAACAAGTGCCGATTTAAAGGTGAACGCCTGACAGCTACGAGTAGCATTTTTTCACAAGCATTTTTATTTGTTCAGTTCCATAAACTCGTAGGCGTCTTGTTTTTACATCGCAGCGTAGCAGTTGCAAAGTTGTACTACGTTATCTGAAGTTTCTATGTATTTGGATGAATATGAAAAAAATATATTGTATTTATTTGTTTTATCATTTATGTGCACACAATAAAATACATTAGAGCAGTGGTGGCTTACGTGTTGTAGGTCGTAGGTTCGAACCCAGCCAGGCGCTTTACTTTGTGTAAATTATTTCATCACCACTGCTCTCAAAACGGTGAAGGAAAACATCGTGAGGAAACCGGTATGTCCTAGAACCAAAATTTCGAAGACATGTGACATCTACCAACCCGCACCGGGCCCGCGTGGTGTATTACGGCCCACTACCTCTCACAGAGAGGAGGCCTGTGTCCCAGCAGTGGGAACATTATAGGCTGATTATGTGTGGATGTGTGTGAATAAAATACACAGAGATACGACATAATTAAAATTTGAGTACAACGGTATAAGTAATTAAAAAACAAATGCTTGTTAGAGGTGATAAAAAATTGTTCAAAAACGAACTTAGTTATAGGTTTCTTCTAATTACTATAAATTAATTACGAGTTTACCTAACAACCTGAAATCCTAACCAATATGATTAATGTGAAAGTGAGTTCGTTTGTTTGTTTCGCTTTCACGCTAAAACGGCTAAATGGCTTTGGATGAAATTTAGCACAAGGGTGGTCCCTGACCTGGGTTTAAGACATAGGGTACTTTTTATCCCGGTAGTACGTATCCATAGAATAATCTCCGACCTCCATGCGGGCGAAGCTGCGGGCAAAAGCTAGTACTTATACCATAATTTAAACCAGTACTTATACCTAAACACAACTAATTATGATTTGATTGAATTAAAGAAAGTACCAACCTACAAATAAATATTTAAGTGGTTTATCTCTTTAATAAAAATAATAAAATCTTTATTGCAGATCACATGATCCATAAAAAACACAATAATAAAAAATAATACCAAAAAATACATATTTAACTATATTATAGTTATATATTATATTTATCTTTTCGATTAGTAAAGTGAACCAGTAAGGTGTGAACGGTATCTTGAAGATATCGTTCACACCTTACTTAATATATACCTATAATATAATTAAATATGTATTTTTTGGTATTATTTTTTATTATTGTGTTTTTTATGGATCATGTGATCTGCAATAAAGATTTTATTATTTGTACAGTACCTACCTTCAAGATATCGTTGACACGTTAGATTTCATCTGAACATTCACACGAACTTGCAAATTGTCAACAACGTACATATATCCATCTTATGCCGGAAGTCACAAAGGTTGAAAGTGCTTTCTTCGTGAACAATGAAAATAAGTTTATAGAAATCGTGTGTTGAAACCGCTAACCACACTCAGTGATTCATATGCACCGTCAGTTTTATATTGTGCACATGCATCGGAGTTAAACCACAAGCCATAACCGGCAGGGCTTTCTGTCTATTCGTCGAGTACTTTGAGGGTTTTTTCAGCAAACTAAAATGTACACATGTTTTATTTATACTACTCGGGCGAAATGTACCTACTACTTAAAAATGCCTGAAACTCTTGATACCTACTCAAGATGCAAAGTTGAAGTTTCCTGGGTCTGTAATTTAAATATACGAGAATCTCTAGCGTGTAATCTTTTCAGAGTAATTCTAATATATAAAAATCTCGTGTCATGGTGTTTGTGGTCGCACGCCTCCGAAACGGCTGGACCGATTTTTATGATTTTGACCGAATTGTATGTATATTTGGAAAGTATGAGAATAGGTCGAAAAGTATATTTCATACCGCTAATGCATCGGGATCGAGACTAACGCGGGTGTAACCACGGGCCGTAGGAAGTAACATTACATTATTTTGTTATTCGGCCTCGCAATCAACGGTTTTTTCTTGATAATTCATCAAATCAGCAAAGTACTATAGGAACTTCAGATAACACTGAAAATCTTGCTTAAATTGAAGTCTAACGTAATCTGCAAGAGTGCTAATTATTTCACACAGACCTATCACACAATCAGTCTCACGCGGTCATTGCAATTTCAATATGACCGTTGCGGTAGGTCGCAATTCTCTGTCGGAAACCTATACGAATGAGCTGTGCAATAGGCTATTTAGAAATGGCTATCACAATGCTGATATATGTAGCATTTATTGATCTCTTTATTATCAAGATGAATGGGCTAATCACCACTGACATTTCCTCGTGTGGCAAGGGTATCCATCTATTCGGATCTCGGATAGATTCAAGTTGTAAATAGGCGCAATAAATGTATGCATCGACGCACATTAGCACATGTTGCAATAATTAGTATTTTGCGCTTTACGACAAAATCAATTGATGATAAATCACATTTTATGTCAAACAGTTAATAGATTTGCTAATGAGCTTTGAACGTGTTGGGTTCTTGGTGTGGACAATTAAGCCTCGTTCGTTTTTGTTTATTTATTTTGAGCTAAAAGTTTTTATCAATTGACTCGGTCTTTTGCAGTATACTGTTGGACATAAACCATCAGTGGCCTATCCTTAATCTTGAAATCTAACTAACATAATTAGAAGAGTCAGGGTTTGAAAACTACCAAAGACAATGTCCCGGAACGACTCACTGTACGTCGATTCACATTACTAGCACATAAATTGCACGCACTGCCTCACTAGGCAATACATACGTTCCGTTTGTCAGTTACAAAAGTCCTTTGTTGGAAAACATCTACATTATATTTTACGATTGATATTGTGCAAACTTTACTCATAGAGGAAGTCACTCGTTTCAAAAACGTGAGTAAGGTGGGTAGCAATTGTCGGTTTGAGGAAAGAAAGGATTCCGTGATTCGACAACGATCTAAAACTGTGTTGTGAACTCCTGTTCATGAAACACGTGTTGACTTCTGACCCGTGACAACGTAACGGTAATAAATTTGTATGCTAAAATTCTTTATGAACTGGTAAACGTTATGTATAGTAAAGGAAAGCTGAAGCTTTCATAACTTTCAAAGTACAGTGTAACCTATTGCTTATCTACCTGCTAATGTAAACATGAAACCAGGTTTGGACTGTGACTAGTGACATTTTATTGAATTAGTAGTTTAAATATAATTTTTAACAGTAATAAAAAATCGACAATAAACTCAAACTCAAAGCATTTATTTCAATTAAACCATTAATTAACATGCACTTTTGAATTGTCAAATAGTCGGTCAGTTAGTCAGAAAGTTGAAACTAGTTGCCCATTCCAAAACGTAGATCTCTATGGAGAAGAACGGGTAAGAAACTCCAAGGACACTCTTTTTTGATCAAGGTATTTAAAATCGTGGGTACATTACTCGTATTCTTGTTGTTTCTATGTGAGAACAATGTAAATATAAATAAATTAAAATGAATTCAGAATGTAAGATTAAAAATAAGCTCTGGCAGGTAAGAGATGACCAGTCTCAACTGACGGCGCCCGTTCACGAACATGACGCGTGGATCAGCACCATCCAGCTCAACCATTTTGTAGGGAACCGAATGATCCAACTCACGCCACCATCAGAGAGACATATAAGCAATGCAAATAGATATGCAGGCAGTGTTGCTGAAAATCAAGCATTTACTAGGTAGTGCAAATGCCAGCTTTACCACAAATACCACATTTGATTAGTAACTGAAGAGTGTTTCGTCTACAAGTGTCAATTTATTATAATTTCGCCCACTCTGTGAAACTGAAAATTTCATGAGCTTGTAATAGCAGTAGCCAATAAGTAACTACAAGCGTTTTCAGGATAACTTTTGTACCGAGTCTTGTATACAAAAAGTAAATTCAGTTAGTTGTCTATGTATTATGTAAATATTAGGGCATTTAGTTCTAGTCTTGCTGAATATTTTAAGGCTTTCAGTTGTTACTATTTTTTACTAGCGACCGTCCCCAGATTCGCACGAATTTTACGACTTGACAAACATCAAGATTTCTTCATTATAATATATTTAATTTTAATATTTATGTATTTTACACAAAAACCTTCCGGTAGAACTTATACCGGAAGGTTTTTGGGTGAAAACCGCAACAAAATTGATTGCGTAGTTTAAAAGAAAACATACAGTGAGACACGAAAAGCGACTTTAATTTATAATATGATTTGTTTGACCGATAGGGTTATAGAGGAAAACCTGTTGATTTGTTTAGGCTTTTGATAAAACAGTTGTATTTTTTTCAATAGTTACAGTTGTATTTATACGTATTACCAAATTACGTTTTATTTTTATTCATCGGGAAGGCTAAAACAGTTTTATTTTTTGATAATTTTATTTTCGAATTAGATAAATAATTTGGAAAATTTGATAAATATATCAACTGTTAAGATTAATTAAATATAAATTTAAAACGAATCTTTAATAGGTCAATACTTATTTTCGAATTAGATAAATAATTTGGAAAATTTGATAAATATATCAACTGTTAAGATTAATTAAATATAAATTTAAAACGAATCTTTAATAGGTCAATACTTTATGCATACAATACGTCAAACAGGAAGTAAATACGTCAAGGAATTAATAGGTAAGTTAAGCTTTCAGTCTAACGAATATTTAGGCTCTTAGGGAAATGTAGATTACATCTAATAAGCATTCATATTATAATGGTGGCCATATTAGGTATGTCAGTCATAGAGCACATAATATTAAAGACTTATACTCACTTGATGAAGGAGAATGAACTTAATAGACATGTATAAGTCACCTACGCTTAACTATAAAGAACAAAAGTTCTGCGAAAAGCTTTCTATGTGCGACTTTTCTAGTCACGACAGGCAACACGAATAATGATTGCGATTTTGAAAATAAAATCGGAAGATTTCGGTGTTTTAAAATAAGTAATGAATGTTTCCTCACCATTGTGTTAAGATGTAGGGCAGGGGACGTCAGTAGAAAGGGACTGGATGCAATCACAGGCACAAATGTGTGCTCGTTGACACTGCATGGGGTTTATATACTGGCGTGTTTACCTATGAACTTCGTGCGACCCGACGCCGGCGCGGGCGCATCCCGGCGATACATCTCCGCGACGCTCACTTACAAACGTGCCCGTACGCATGCTAAACAATCAGATACTAATGGAAATCGAATTATCTTAACAATTTTGAATATCGGAATGCTTATAAAATTATTGTATTCAATTAGATTTCACAATTTTAGTCCCCGTTGTCGATTGAACTTTATAAAATTTTCATATCTGAATGTCCATTGGGCTTCATAAGGTAGACAGTGTTATTGCTATGTAAAATAGGTAATTCTTTCCCTTTCGGACAAACGAAATATAATAACAGAGTTTAGTAGTTTTATGCGTTCATAATTATACCTTTTTAATAAAGATTTTTTACTTTTTCTCCACTGAATTCTCGTTAGCTGCAATAAAGTGACTTGCGACTGTTTAGATGCCTTTAAAGTATGATGGATGATTTTTTTATTTACCTAGTTAATCAGCAGGTTTAATGCGGCCTATGTAATGTTAGTCATGGGACACAAATAGAAGATTAGTTCAACTTCCATTTTTTTATACAGGAGAACGTGGGAACATTTAAAAAAAAAATATATGTTCCCGGCACACAAAAAAAAGGTTTCCATCGCGTTCAAGTTCCCAATCGCGTGGATCCCAAGTTTCCTGAAATACGATTTAGGGAGTGCATTAAAGACCATAGCCTATTTCGATTAGAAATCCATCTGCCAATCGTAGTGATCAGGTACAGCGTATCGCCTTTTCAGGACGTTTACGGATTCGTATTTTGAAAATATGAACATGATGCTAATCCGACTTGATGCAATCAAAATTCTCAAATATACATATTTGATACTCAAGCCATTTGTCTAATATGATTACCCCATTGGTCTAGCAAGAGTGGAAATGAGAAGACGGGTATGCGTGGTCCATGGTTTGATGTTAGGGTCGAACAAGTGTTCAAAGTTTTCAGAAGCAACCCTGAATGATGATAATACGTAGCAGTAGGCCCACGGGACATAATAACATAGCTGGAGAAATGTGGATGTAATATACATATCTACTTACCCTATCAGTGAGATGTTGTGTTCAAATAAATATAGTTTTTCTTTCCAATGCGCAATGATAGGTTTAAATTTTATTTTTTTTACCTGTAAGCTTATTTTCCCCAAGAAAGTTACCCTAACAAATTGATTGACGTAAAAAAAAGCTTCGGTCCTTCGAGCCTTGTACGAATTCAGAGATTAATATTATGTACAGTAACATCCAAAACATATTCTTCAATTCAAGTTTTTAACCAACTTCAAAGAGGAGGTTAACAATTCAACATGTTCATATATATGTATATATTTTTTATGTATGTTCGCCGATTTCTCCGTCAATTGTGGACCGATTTTAAAAATCCTTTTTTTTAAAGGGTATGCCCCCGTGGTGGTTCCATTGACACCAAGCCATAATCTGATGAGGGGATCCCATGGAAATCGAGGGAAATCCTCAAATTTTATAGGCACACCTATAGCGATTTAGGTATTTTTTTTAGTAACTTGTGCATTTGCTCTCGAAAAGCACCATTTGGCGTAGTGGAATTGATAATGAAGACCAGAGATGGCCACCGGAACTACTTAATAAAAAGTATTTAACGAGTTGCGATTCGATTAGGTATTTTAATATGGTTGCTAAGCCATTTATGCTCTTCACAATGCATATGGTGAGTGGCAGTTCTCCTAGTTCTAACCAGAAGAACCCCTCAACAATTAAAATCCCTGCACCAAGAAAAGTAATATTTTATAAAAGGTGATGAGCAGTTGACATTAGGCTATTGTAACTTAGATAAATTACAAACTGACCCACTAAAAAGTGAAAAATAAAAAAACTTTTTATAAAAAAAAAAACAACCGACTTCCAAAAAAACACTACAAAGTGAAAAATAACTTTAATTTCGGAAGTCGGTGGCAAAAAACTAAAATACAGATCAAAGAATTTTAGTTTTTTGCCAAAAACACCGACTTCCGTAATGAAAGTTATTTTTCACTTTGTAGTATTTTTTTGGAAGTCAGTTGTTTTTTTTTTTGTAAAAAGATTTTTTTTTTGTCTGCTCATTGCAAACTAGATTCTGCTTTACCGACTCAGCATTTTATATTTCGTCGTAATGTCAATACCGCAGAATGTCATACGGCCCTATGTCAGACCGAATTAAAAATGTGAAATTAGCAGACTCTGACAATTAATTTATTAATTCATTAGGGTTCTTTAAATCAGAATGAAAAAAACGGAACCCTTATAGGATCATTCGTATGCCTGTCTGTCTGTCCGTTAAATTGACTGTGTCAGAACAGCCAATTTACTCCGAATCTAATGGGCCGATTAAGTTACACATATCAATTCCTGTGACCCAAACACGGACGTGTTACGTAAATAAATGAATTTAAATTTGGTAGTTACTTTTGAGAGACAAATAAAAAAAGGTTAAAAAGTTTTGCTCACTGATCCGTGTGACGTATCAAATGAAAGGGCTTACTGCGAGGATCTCAAGTGTATTCTTTTTATAATTTTAAAATAAATAGTGTTAAACTTATTTAAGAAAATATATGAAAATTTACCATTATCTCCAAAACTAATGAGCCTAAAATTTGGAATAATGTACATAAAATAGTTCTATACTTATTGATTACAGGAAAACCTATAAGGTGTCTATGGTCTTAAAATAACATGGCTAATCTCCAAATGTTGTGCGTACAAACTCACATTTGCAGTTGGAATGTATTGAAGAACATGTTTTTCAACTACAAAGTTAAGTTTGTTCTTGGGATAAATTTTAATCATCTCAACGGAACCCTTCATTATGCGTGGTCCAACACACACTTGGCCGACTTTTATTTATATTTCATAAAATGGCGCATTAAAAAGGGTAATGTCAACTCGACAATGGTCAAAGATTTATGCTGTTTTGGTCTTTATTATCAAATAATTTGGTATATTGATAATTAAAGGAAGATAATTTGCATCTGACGAAGGTAAAAAAGACTTGGCTGTACGAACCTGCCTATTATATCAGCTACCATAAGCTGTTACAAGCATCTATAAATAAGGAGTGTCAGCTCGGCCTTTGTTCAAAGTGACGCAGCGTAGCGCAGACTTTTATCAAACGGTATGCATTTTTGATGACGGTGCTTGAGCAATCAAGTTTTTTTTACAAAAGAGAAAATAAACGATGCTTTTACATAATGAATGACACAAAGACGTTGTAACAATGTAATTTGGCAAATGTATGTATTAACTTACTGTGGCTTCAACAATGTCTTATGAAGGCATGGAGGATCTGCCATTTCAACTAGTTATCAAACCATGGAAAGGTTTTATTGTTTAACTTCCTTCTTTTCTTTACGGCTTAACAAGACAAGAGACAACAATGCGTACGTTTTTACAGTTTAGAATCCGTGTCAAAAAGATGTTACGAATTCACTATGCTTTTCTTTCAATAGTTATTCATGTTCAAATTATTGTTGGGATGCTTAGACTAAAAGTGACACCAGAATTATAGCTGCCTTATCTAATTGTTCCTAGATTTAAGACTTTTAAAGGAAACGAACCTTTAGACATTTATTGGGGACATTTTTTTTGCTATAGCGATAACAACACCTTTATTCAGCCTTGGGAGACGTTGTAATAATATTGTCTCGTGACAAATATATGCAAAACATTAAAAATTATGATTGATTTAATATCTTGTTGGTCAATCCTATAAAAGAAAAATAAAAGTTATTTAAGAATTTCACATGTTTGTTAGCTATAGAACCTCTGCAGACAACCTTGGGGATCGCCTATGACTTACGACTTCTCGTGCATAATGTCCGGGTCGTATTCTAATGTAATATTTTACTCATCGGGAATTGCAACATAATGTATGAGTAGCGTAGCGTTGAGTAGTACTGAGAAAACCAGTCAAAGATCCATACAAACCTTGTCTACAAGTAACATAAGTGAGGATAACTTAGTTTATGTATAAACAATAAGCGTTGTATTCCAGAATATTTTTAATAATATTATTTTATTCCTTCAAAATATGGAAGAAAACGTAGTTAGTTAAACACGCTCACGTCTACGTTGGGTTTTTGGAACTATAGCCTGCTGCTGGGACCCAAGCCTCTGAGAGCGAGTGTCTCGGAGAGAGGAGGCAATCAATTATCAATCAAAAGTCATTAATTCAAACAAGGCTGAGAATCAGCACTTTTTGAACGACAAAACTACATAAGAAAATCCCTCAAAAATCGCTCTTCACCACTCCCTAGTGTTTTAGCTGGGAAGAATAACTGTTTTTCCATTTCAATCAATTGAACGAATCAACCAGTTGATCGATTCAGGCATATGTTCCTATCGAATCAACTAGTTGATGCAATACATTTTTTACTAGAGTTTCTTTCCTTTTTGTTCCTATCGAATCAATTTTTATTTTAAAATAATAAAACCAAGATAAACTTTTTGGCTGAATTCGTCTCATCCATTTTATTTTTTAACTGTCAAATGTCAAAAAGAAAAAGGCACATTGAAAAAATAAGCCTATAATAACGAGGACATCACAGAGTAGGTGCTTAAGTGCATTATCTATATTTTTCGAGAGCGTGTCCAATAGTGATCTCTTGAGATAAATGTTGAATCATGGTCTGGCTAATGTAGTCATCTCGGATAATATATTTTTGCTTTCGCTGTTTTGGAATCTGAATATCGATGAATGTCTCATTATCAACAATTACATTTAATAGACGTAACTAGGTTACGTTGTTTTTATTTATATATTTATTAAGACTGGAGTGGAATGATTCCAAGACATTGTTAGTTCGGTGACGTTGCCCAAAGGCGCTGATTCTATCAAGACGTTTTTTAAGTAACTTTTGAACATATGCCATAAATTCACACATTTTCAAATTAATAGCTTCATATTCTGATTGTATGTATTGCCACCCATCTAACATTGATTCTTTAGGAAGAAGTAGCAAAACTGCACACAGTCCTATAATACGTTTTTTATCCTTGCTGTTGTGTTTTTGTTTTTTTCCCATGCGCCACATGTTCCGGGTCCAGTGATAATAGCAACCTATTATTTGTGCGTTTGGGTAAAATTTTAGTAAACCATTCCATAGGGCAATCTCGAAGTCGCAATGCATCATTTAATTTCTAAGTCGGGCAATGTTTTTTTAATCAAGCGGAATACCTTGATGTAAGTTGTCTGTTTATTATTGGGCATCAAAACATAAATTAATGGTCTTGTATTAGTCGTAAATTCAGTACTGCCGAAGTCACCATGAATGCTCAATCGCTGATAAAAAGGGTTAGGACAACTGTAAAAAGTGTCATCCACAAAAAAATCTTTTGTTGTCTTTAGAAGTCCTCTCGACTCTTTTGAGCCAAAATACACAATACAAATTTCCTCATCAACGTATTCGCACAATAAAAAATCAGTAAACTTTTTTGGTATTTCAACCTCTTGGAAATTCTTAAAAACAGTTTTTTTAACACCAGCTGCTTTGTTTCTAGCTTTATAAAGTCCACTTTTTAAATTAGAGAAACTCGGTATATTAGAAACAAAGTTAAGACCTTGATTTTTCATATCAATTTTCGTTCTTTTGTAAATGGTTGGAATTGGAATATCAGTTTCTGTCGCTTTTCGTTTGAGAGCACTTTTTTCTTTTAGTAGAATATTTATAGAGGTATCCAATAAACATGTATGACCTTTCTTGACTATAACGTTGTTATCCTTTAAGTAAAAAGTCCACTTATCAGTTTTCTATTGCAATTCTGTAACACTTGGAATCAAATAGGAGTAGCCGCATTGGCCGAAAAAATTCGTGCGGTAAAATCTGTAATTTGATTTTTCCTATCTCTGCTAACAAAACCAGCAGTCTAGATTAATATCTAGACTGCTGGTTAGAATGGTGTAAATTTTACTTACTTTCTCAGTAATGCTTCCGTTACACTTCGGGTTCTTTTTATGGTTTATACATCTTAAAAAAGTAGCACCACTTTTATACATTCGGACTTTCGTATATTGATAATTTTCGTACAGAAAGACTTTGCCACCATTTTTTTCAATGACCTCCATGGCAATACGTAATAATTAAACGTTTAAGAATTATGAATTCAGCGGACAATTATTATTATACCATGGATCAGAATAGAACATTTTATCTTATTAAATAAATATTTATAATGTTTTCTATGACAATGTCAATGCTTAATACAAAGAACATTTTATCTATCATTCACAAGTGGACAGTTCTTAAGAATAATACTCATAGAAAAGGTTTTACCTATATCACTCGATTAAGTTGTTTAGATAGGAACAAACAAGGAGAATAACAAATGTTCCTATCGGATCAACTAAATGGTTGATTCGTTGGGAACAAAAAATAGTAGATCCGTTTCAGTTGATCGGTTTAGTTGATCGGTTTAGTTGATCGGAGTGGAAAACTTGAAGAATAAGTGGCACAACAAACTCCCCAGCAGCACAGCTGTCTGTTTAGTTAGTTAGAGAAAACTTGATTCTATATAAATTGTGTGCAAAGTAATGAACTTTACTAGACACAAAATATTAAAATTATCCCCTAAGTTAGCTAGCATACGCCAATATACCAAAAAATAAACTGAAAACTGTACTCAAGCAGAAATAAAAAATAAAATAATAAAAACGTAAACAGAACTTAATACCTAAATAAAAGCTTCCAGGCAAAAAGGGCGTGTCCACTTACATAAAGTGACATGATGGCACCATCGAAGTAAAATAAAGTATTGTGTCCCAGTAGCAGGTTTTCCCGCACAGGCTAATTATGTTCAACCCGCCCGGGACATTATAAATTTTACTGTAGGCGTAGGGTCAAGTTACACCTCAACAAAAAACTAGTTTGGTAATTAAAGTACTTATATAACGTAAATCAAAAAGATTTAAAAGAGCATAAAATGAAAAGGTAAATGGACGGGTAGAAGATAAGTTCAAAGACCAATTTTCTCCGGTGTCCTTTGCATACATTCATTATCAACAGCCTTCAACACAATACTTCACCCATACGCATGAAACTCGTTTAGTAATTAAAGAAAATATCGCTTAGCGTAAATCCAATAGAATGAGTTAAAGAACATTAAATGTAAATGTGAGTTGATAATACGTTCATAAGATTATGCACATTGCCTATTAAAGTTACTTTACCTGCATGGGTGGGCTAATATTAACCCACACCATTGGTGAATAAATTGTTTCCACCACTAGAAAAAAAAAATCACTCAACTGCTCTCAAAACGGCGAAGGAAAACATCGTGAGGAAACCGGCATGTCCTAGAACCAAGAATTTGAAGACATGTGACATCTACCAACCCGCATTGGGCCCGCGTGGTGGATTACGGCCCACTCCCTCTCACAGAGAGGAGGCCTGTATCCCAGCAGTGGGAACATTATAGGCTGATTATGTACTAGACAAGTGCTTTAGGAAATGTACCCTAAACATTTCCTTTCAATATTTGTATTTTTCACCGAGAGGTTTTCACCGTAGGCATAGGAGGCTTGTGGCTAAGTAATAACAGCCCCAGGGTCGGTTGATCAGGTTAAGCTACGCTTGCTGCGGTTGCTCCGTGGATGTGGGGTGCACCTTTACATACCAAGACCCCTCCGTGACTCGAAAAGCACGTTAAGCCATTAGGCTGTCATTCGTGGAGCTTCGACCGTCGTTACGGGTCGTCAGAATCCCGAAAGTCTGACAACCAGTCTTCCCAAGGGGTATCGTATTGCCCAGTAACTGGATTGTGAAGGTCAGATAGGGAGTCGCTCTATTTAAAATACTGGTATTCAGCTGCATCTAGTTAGACTGGAAGCCCACCTCAACATAGTTGGGAAAAGGCTAGGCAGATGATGATGATTTATATTTTTCACTGCTATATAGATGAGCCGTTTCTGAATTTTTGTACTCCAAACATTTCTTTCCAATTTTAAGGAATCCCCGTCCAAGGAAAAGATCTTCCACACACATTTGTTTTAAATAGGTTATTATTTTTATTATTTTACATGGATCCTTGTGTACGTTGTGAATGTGAGAACGTTGTAGGCTTAATAGACTAGATCTTTTGTAGACCTTCTTCTTTTCTTTTTTTTTTGTTAAGTACTTCTCGACAGGCCTACACTGTCCTCCCATACCTATTAACACTGTAATTTGAAAACATTGTAAAAGCCAATTGTTTTTAAAAGAGTAACCGCGGAGTTTCTTGCCGGCTCTTCTCCATAGGAAACGACACATTGGAACCGTGCACCTAGCTTCTGACGTTTCATAAGTGCCCATGTAGGTTTATGTGAAATAAAAATATTTTGATTTGATTTGATTTGACATTCTTTACAAGTATCAAAGAGATTGAAGGATACTGAATAACATAACACCATCACGCCTGTATACCCCGAAGGGTTGGGCAGAGGTGTACCTACCTACCATCCATTTCGCCAGTTATGTTTGAGTCCCATGTATTAGGGGGCGAGCCTATTGCTATTCCCGACCCAGAAATCGAACCCGGGACCTCATGCTCAGCAGTAGCGCTTTTTTTTTTAGATGGGAAATCATCAAATAACTTCTCCCGCTCTGGGCGGAGCGGGAGGGTGTGTCAGACTCTTACTGACTAAAACCCAACCGTATTCCTTCCTGTTGCCTGTGTTGCCAGGGGCCTCAGTGACGCTTTAGTACCTTCCCGCGACCCCGGCAGAGCAGTAGCGCTTGCGACTACTAGACCAACGAGGCAGTCTATATGTATGTTGAATAATTAATCGTATTATAAATCTGTGACTTCCTAGTTAATCCTTTGCTCAAATACTACGGTTGAGAAAAACATTGCCTGTAATATAACATGATTGTAGTATAATCATGGACGCCATAGCTTATAATTAGAAAATCAAACAAGCTCCCTTTATCCAAGGTGTAACTTAAATAACGCACAACATCTCATTTTTTTTTTTTTTTTGAGGATGGGAAATTATCGAATAACTTCTCCCGCTCTGGGCGGAGCGGGAAGGTGTGTCAGACTCTTACTGACTAAAACCCACCCGTATTCCTTCCTGTTGCCTGTGTTGCGGGGGCCTCGGTGACCCATAAGTACCTTCTCGCGACCCCGGCAGGCATCGGCCCTAGTGGACCCCTACTTTTGTGCTGACGACATCTCTTTGAGGCGCGCGTGGAATACGACGCGCCGTCGACCCGGACAACATCTCATTGTGCTCATCATTATGAACACAATGAGATGAGTTTTTTTTTGGGGATTTCATTAGATAAATATTGCAACTGGAACGTACAACCAGGTACCTACTAATTACGTATCTCTTTATCATTTTATCACGCACTTAAAACATAATAGGGAAATCATGGGTACTTCTCAAGTGGGTACATTTATTAGTAATAGGTACTTATGATAATGTCAGTTGTATTTACTTACGGCATTGTCAGCTTTCATTTTTCTGAACAAAATTTCACATCAAATGTTAAAATTCATGGTCTTCCTTTTATTTGTGACACTATGCTATTTAGCAAAAAATAATCCTTATGATGAAGCCTTTCGATCGGTATGATAAAGCTACAGGGTGATTATTTTTCTCGTGTAACGGGTTCGATTTCCGGTTCAACCATGTAATTATTTAAATATCTATGAATGCAGTTTAAACTGTTTTTTAAATTCAAATAATGTCTTTTTTCAGTAAAATGTTCCATCTACAATATTCAAGGTACTTTCCCTCCATGTGGCATATCCGTGGGACGCCCTGTATAATAAATTACTTAATGTTTTTAAAAATCTTAACTTCATGCATGACATTTAAAAAGAAATTATTTAACTTCCTATTGTATAAGTGTCTCAACAAATGAGTTTTTAAATGAAAATTTTGATTCAAAATTTAAATTAGACGACGACTCACCTTTGTGCTCCTAATAATTTAATGGAATTTTATTTATATGACATTGTATTGATTAATTTTTTACATAGTATTTAGTAATTCTTGACCTTATAGTTAAAAATCCTTGACATTGTATTTGATAGTATTTAACGTTTTCCTTGACATTGTATGATTTAATTTTGTCATAATATTTAAATACTCTCATTTTAATTCTTTAAAATATTTATACGCTGGAAACAGCAGAATATTATGGACATCATATTACGTGTAACACCTTTATAACAACAATATTCTGACAAATAAATGTATTATTATTAACGAATCGCACAAAAAAAAATCAGCTGTTCCCTACATTTATGTTCGCATAACTCGTCAAAATGTACGGAACAGCTGATTTTTTTTTTGCGATTTTAAATTCGGTCCCATAGTAAAAGTTGTTCATAATTATGAGAGCAATGACTCCTTAAGAGTTTGTGCGTTATTTAAGTTACACCTTGTATAATTTGTGGAAAGCCCGATTTTTCGATAACGCTCCAAACAATGCCTAAACGTTTTTGAAGCGAAATAAAAGCAATTACTGTGACGATTGCTGCACAATTAGAGGTTTTAGAATATTTAGACTCAATAAAAATTATAATAGGTAACTATGTTCTAAGTAAAAAAATAGTAGGAAACCACCACGGTGATCAATAGGTACACGTTTCTTCTCTGAATGATAAAATGCCTTTATCCTACTGTGGGAAATTTACAAAATTGATACTACGTACATAACTCAAAGTTATCATGATTTGATCCGTCACGATTGTGAGTTTACTACCTCACATCTTTGCCAACATGCATTTCGCTTAAATTTCCTCTGCAACAAACTGTAATATCATTAATATTATCTTCCGTGAATAAAGACTTGTATTCACAGGTTGAATTAAGTGTTTGCGCAAACTGATCAAGTTTCATTTGAGTGTTGGAGGGTTCACGCTAAGGTTGCACAAAGCCGTCATACACTAGACGAGCTAATGTCCGATAAGAACCGAGGTTCTGTTGTGAAATATTCTCATATAGGTACCTACGTACATGCGTGGCATCGCCACACACTGTCCCCACGAAGCCAGTTCTACGTATGGCATTTGATGAAACCAATAAAATAAAGTAATCAACATATAGCTTCTGCATTTATTTAATGTCCAAGTAATGCCCACTTATCGTAGCTTTCATGATGGATTCAAAGGTTAATTTGCAAGTCTATCGTATGACATTTTGGATTAATAAGCAATTGACTGATAAGGATTAATTAAATTAATTAAGTTGTGCTTGTGCATCATTAACATAATTATGAATTTGCAATATAAAAAGGAACATAAGAAAAAGTACCTAACCTTCTTAATTTAAGTGGAAACTCCATTTGCCTCTGATTAAAGTTTTTACCTAGTACTTGGCTAGAGTGGCTACAGAGGGGCTCGTGGCTCAGTGATAAAAGCCGCACGGGCCGATCGAAGATTAAGCTACGCTTGCCACAGTTGGTTCGTGGGTGGGTGCCCATCCATTACCTACATATCGGATTTCCGGCCACTGTAGGCGCGGGCTTGCGGACGGTGAGCAATGGGTAGCTCACCGTCCGGTAAGGATCAGGCCCGGGTCGACGGCGCGTTGTATTCCACGCGCGCCTCAAAGAGATGTCGTCAGCACAATGTAGGGGTCCACTAGGACCGATGCCTGCCGGGGTCGCGGGAAGGTACTTTTGGGTCACCGACGCCCCCGCAACACAGGCAACGGAAGGAATACGGGTGGGTTTTAGTCAGTAAGAGTCTGACACACCCTCCCGCTCCGCTCAGTTATTTGATGACTACCCACAAAAAAAAGACCCCTCCGTGCCTCGAAAACACCTTTAGACACTGACAACACCTAAACCGCGGTCACTGTCAGATTGCATAGAAAAGAAAGAGAAGCGCGACGACAAAACGCTTGTAATTTATTGCAAAATATGAAGTAATTATCTATTTACTCAGAATTGAGTTGAGTAATCGAAAATAAAAAACAACCAAGTTCTGCATTAGAATAAGACGTACTTGTTATTAATTAAATACGTAATTTATGTTGATATTTAATACAGATATTTTGGATTAGAACTCAAGGTAAGAGGTTAGTTTAACGTTAGTTTGTATCGAGAGTTTTTTTTAAAACGTGTTTTGGTGACAACCAAGTTCTGGGAAATATGTTCAAAATTAACAAATATTTTTTCCGCTACCACAAACTATACAGATTTGGCAATTTTCTTTCTTAAGAGAAGCCTATTTTGGTCAATTGGGTCTGGTCAGCGCCTTAAGCCGTTGCTCCCGGCTGTCATTCGTAGATCACAGTTGACAGTCTTTAGTTAGAAGCCAAAAAGTCTGACAACCAGTCATACCAAGGGGTATCGCGCTACCCAGTAATTGGATTGTGGTGTTCAGTTAGGCAGTCGCTAATGTAAAATATTGGTTTTCAGATACATCCAGTTACACTGGAAGTCAATCCCAACATAGTGGGGAAAAGGCTAGCCAAATTGATTGTACCAGTCAAACATGTCAGATATTAATTAAATACGTAACTTAAATACGTAATTAATTAAATACCTGCCTACTCGTACATGAAATATCAGGTAAGTACAAACAAGAGTGTACATGTTTCATAAGTAACCATTGCGCACTCAATAAAATTTGCACTGAAAACATTGGCATACAAGAAATGTAGAAATTAAAAAACGTTACCGAAGCTGTTATTAGAAACATACGAATGTAATGTACATTTCAGGTTCGTTTAAAATAACTAATTTGCTAATTAAGAACATTTAACGAAGCGTAAATGGTAGCAAATTAGGCTAGGTAAGTAGATACCTAGCTATTGAAAGTATCACTATACCTGATTGTTGTGCTAGTATAGTAGAAACTGGTTCATTCCACTGGCTCGGGCTGAGTGACAGCTAAATAGCGAGCACTAGCGCGTGCCCAGACGCATGTGACGTAACCCACATAATTATAACTTTGTATCCCGCGATTGTATAATTTATTTTTATTTTACTTTCTATCTGGAATTTGTTGTGCCCCAACGTCAGGTCATATCACGTTTAGTCATTTGCTTGGCAATTTAATAACTGTGGCTGTAATGACATCGCATGACTCTAAGTTATAGCATAAAGTAAACTGTGCTGAATTTCGCAATTGTCTATTAGAATATTTCGTTTTCTACTGTTGTTTTTTTTTCCGTTTTCTGAAGAGTATTGTACAACATCATATTATTAGTAGCTAACTAAAATATGGTACTTTTGCAGGTTATGCGTCAGAATCCCATTAGAAGTAACAAAGAACTGTATCATTGTAGATTGTAGGAAATTAGCAGCATCAACTTCTTTTATTTCTTATTTTTCTGTAAAGCCTGTAGTGGAAGAAAATCTAAGGTCTAGATTAATATTTGATGATTGTATTTAAGATTTGGAAAGGAATCTTATACAAAAGAAGAAAGTGACTTTAAAAGTATATTTTACCACATTTTTATTTAAAATCAAACATACAAAGATAAGTTAATTACAATGGTAAGGTATTTATTTACAAAAGTATAAAAATATAATTGAACACTTCTCTTATTGGTGTTGTATCACAAAAATAAAATTAGATATAAAGTAATTTTCATAATTTTATAGAACCATGTTTATTTGTTAGTAATCTCAAGTCTATAATATTGAGTTCCATAAAATGATGAATACTATCTTATTGAGTTTTATTTTACATCTCCACCCGTACAGCAGAAATAAAGTACTGGCAACATTGTGAGAACCAAACGCTTCTTTCATTTCACATTGATGGAAGATACCTTTCTAAAGAAAAGTTTGATTCTCATAACTGCATCGTGAGTTGCTAGCTTCAAAATCAAGTATTTTAAAATGATAACTGTTACTGAACAAAAATATCGACCAGGAAACTAATAGCATACCTAATAATTACCTGACATATTGAGTATTATATTATCTTGCAAAATAACAATCCGTCTTTACTCTAAACTTAAAGCCTATGACCACAATATGTGAATATTGCATACGGCAATGAATACATTTTGTTATCATCCAAGCACGGGTCACACTTTGTCCAAATATTGGAATCGTTAATTGTATGATTGGATAACAAGTCTTAAGATTTTTGTATTTGACATAATGCAGGTAATAGGCGATATCTAGTCTTAAAGTATATGGCATTTGGAGGTCCTGCCATCAGAACGTTCACGGTATCCACACCTGAGAGTCACTGAGAGTCACTTTACTGCTGGTAGTATGTACCTTTGTAGTCGAGGGCTGCTCTGTCTTCCTGTTGTCTGGCGGCGGCTTCAGGGTTGTTCTTGGCTTCAATAGCATCGCGCTCCTGGAAAATTACATTTTAACGTCATTAGTTATTTTAACTCATAACATGGTTGATTTTTGACATGGCTGATATTTATAAGTTTGTATCTTTTTCTAGTTGTTCTCTTAATAACTATGTCTAAAGACAAAATCTAACCAAATATTTAAAACTTGCAGCCATTCAAGTTTGAAATATTTGATTAGATTTTGCTTTTCGAGCGTGGGACTAAGATATAAAAAGATCCAAAAATCGTTTTAATCATAGTTGGATGTGTAATGGTGTAGGTATTAAGTAGGTAGGACCTTTCTCTTTTGTAAAGCAGTTATTACGCACGCAGTCCTATCATTCGCCTCCAACATAATAAATTGCTATAGTTGAATGGTCAGAATATTCTCATTAATATTATGCATTCGTATAATATTCTCATTAATAGGCTGAAAAATTATGTGATAAGGCAACGGTAAGGTTTAAAGTAAGATGTAGTGACAAAAAGTGAAAATAGTAGGTATGCTTAGATGGTTTGGTCATGTTGAGAGGATGAATGAAAGGTGACTAATAAAAGGTATTTACAAGGCAGATGTGAGTGGAAATGCCGGGAGGGGACGCCCCAGAAAGACATATAGTGACCTCATTAATGATGTTCTTTAAAAAGGTCAGGTGTGTAGTACTCGCAACCGGCGTGCTTGTAAGACCAGATGAATGAACGTAAACGAAGCAAAAGGAGTATGTAAGGAGCATAGCAGGTGGCGTTCTATAGTTTCTGCCTACCCCCATGGAAAGAAGGCGTGAGTTTATGTATGTATGTATTATGTATTTGAACGTAAAAGACCAGAAAGATCTAGACGTTTCAAAAGTGTTTTGGAAGGAATTTATTAGTGTCTAGTCACCAGTCAAACTTCGCATAAAAAATGACGATAACGGAAATTAAAGTTTTACAAAAAATATTCTTCAAGACTGTTCTTACTTACTCGTTCTTAGTTTTCTGTGAGATATTATTTAAATATAGCTTTATTTAGTTAAATATACTAACACCAATATATACAGCTAAGTAGATATGGTACCGATATAATTAGGTATGTGTAAAGTTGAGACGTATTAAGGATGAGTCCATACTACTAATAACGGCAAATTACTGTTATATTTTTCTATGGAAAAACATCAGGCAAGTCTACCATTTCAGTATTTTCAAAGAGCCATTAGTAGTACTTCATACGAGAAGTTCCATTTTAGCAATATCTTTGTGGTAGATATTGTTATATAAAAACAATACTCACAGCGTTAGCCTTGATTCCAGCATAGATAAGGTCAAGACCTTTCTGGATTTCAGGGGACACGGGAGGAGGAGTGGGGATGTGATCGCCTTTGACCCTGAATCCGAACTCGTCAGCGGTGTAATCTACGGTGATGACCTGACCGTCTGGAGCGGTGTAAGAGTAGGAGCCTTGCTGGACCAACGCGTTGTGGTCTTCACCGAAGGCCCTCAGGAAGCCTTCCTCGGAAGCCTGGATGTTGTTGCCGGTTTCGTAACTAGAAATAATTTAAGATCAAAAATTAATACTGCTGTCTAGATAAAACGGAAAAGTAGACGAACTGTAGACATGATATGAAAATGAATGTCAAATAAAAAATCTACTAAATTGTAAGTAGGTAACCGCCAAAATCTATTTCCAATATCTTTAAAACTTTTAAGTCCTCCAAGTGTCAGATTTACAACATACAGATCAGATCTTTATATGAAGGCGGTTAATGCTTTGAAAAACACACTCCGTTTTAAAAATTGTGAAATTTATAAATTACAAAAACCGACGTGCTGTTCTTAAGAAAACCAATTATAATTTATTCATGTTAAGGTACTTAAGATTATGAGTATGTGTAATCTTCGAGATAGTAAAAGTGATGGGTCAAGGCTAGTCATTTGAAGAGCAAAGAAAAAGAAACATGACACCCACTACAAAGCTAAGTGCGCAGTGGTAATGATTCGACAACATTTGTAGGAAAAAAAAACTGAATCGGAACCTTGAATAAAAGATGAATATGAGAACTATAATGGAAGCACAAGAATTGCAGGCTTATGTTGTTGATACTGTTATAAGTGTTTAGAAGACTCAGCACGGGCACATGGGAGGTTATGATTGTTTTTGCTGCAATTAGGTTTTGTTTTTATTTGAAA
This sequence comes from Atethmia centrago, assembly GCA_905333075.3. Classification (NCBI taxonomy): domain Eukaryota; kingdom Metazoa; phylum Arthropoda; class Insecta; order Lepidoptera; family Noctuidae; genus Atethmia; species Atethmia centrago. Next base: position 16,950,463 of record HG995374.1, on the reverse strand, counting down.
TAGATACTCACGCTGTCTTGTAGCTTCCATCAGTACCCTGCTCTTTGTCGAAACGGATGATGGGAATGTAGGTGGTGGTTTCCAACGAGACCTTGGGCCTAAAGTCATCGATCTGCTTAGCCGGTCTGTACTCCTGCTGCTGGGGCGACTGTCTGTAATCTTGTTGTTGTTGTTGTTGTTGTTGTTGGTAGTTATTGTAGTTTTGCTCCGCTGGCTGCTGGTCCTCCAGTTCTTGCTGCTCAGGCTTGAGAGACACTCTCCTCTGCGGCAGAGCCGTCGCCAGGGACAGCAGCGCACAAGAAACGACCTGAAACCACAAATTCCCATTTTGTTAAAAGATGCAACACACTTGAACTTTAGGGTATACGTTAAATAACGAAATGATGTCAGACAGAAGAGCTTAATCATATTCGGAATGTCGTAAGATAAGATGGAACAGATACAATAGGCAGCATCTTGTGAAACCGGCTCATTCGACACGCAGGCGAAAGTGGGCTCCAACATGTATTGGCACTTACATGGCGACAAGCATGGCATTGTTTTCATTGAGATCAACTAACTTTTAGTTATGCTACGTTAACGAAGAGCATCTTTTGTTTAAGGTTATATAATGCATACTTCATTACAAAAGATAGTTAAATAGAGTGTGGTTAATATAGATGTCCTGTTCAATGTTCAATGTTTAAAGAACGTATTTCGGTGGAAAAATGTGCTAATAATGTATGTGTCATTACATATTATGACAGATTTCGTAATATGGGTGACTAGAGCATCTAACTAAATCGGCATCGAAATTAACTAAAAGGTAACCTCGACAATCTTCATGTAAGGAGTTACGATCACTAGTTACAAGTTGTTCCATTGTGTCAGGCCACTCTATCATGCAAGCATAAGACTGATAAGTTTTATAGTTGATCGGTTTATTACCAATGTTTTGTTTTTTTTTTACGTAGACTCGATGTTCACGATACACATAATTTAAATTGATTTTCTAAAGTAACACTTTGATTGAATTTTGCTATTATAAATAATATTTACGGTCACTGAACAGACAAAGTAGGTATTTGTCAAGCTAGTCAACATTTCGTTTACTGCGAAACCTAAACTTTTCAAATAAATCGACCTAGAAAACTTATATAATGAACTTACGAAGAACAAGATCATTTGTGTAACCGAAAGTTCATTAGAACGAGGTTGTACTGTCAATTGAAATGTAATCGTTTCTTGTTTATATGCTAATGACTCTTTCTTCGTTCATATCTGGTTTTATATCGTAAATGCGTTCGATTGCGTGATGTTACATTACCGCACGCAGATGAAAACATAAGCGATTACGAACTAAGCCGATTTTAATTTCACTTCACTTTGGGATGTAATGATATAGAAAATACGATTTATAAATGCGAATGCTAAAATTAAATATTATCGTGATCGATTGTTTTTATTTGTTACTCTCGTAAACCGGTTGCTTCCATTAATTAGCTCTTAGATAATAATATCGTAACTGAATTAAATATTTTTCAACTGCACATGTTATAATTATGTTACAACTCAGGTAGGTATTTATTTGTATATGGTAGGTAGACCAATAAACTATATAAAACATGTTAGGTACAGTCAAAGGGAAAAAAATTGCCGGTAGTTATAAACTAAGCAAAATTCAAATCGGTTCAATTATTGATAAGTGAAACAATTCAAAAAAGTATGTGTAGCAAGTTACACAACACCATATAATTTCAATCAATCGATACTTTCGGAGGAATTCGTTCTTGAAGAGATAAAAGTTGTATGTATCAAAAACTGTACGAATATAGCTATTCAAAAATCTTATGGGCTAAGATAACAACGAGAACACGGGCCGACTTAAGGAAAGTTTTTCAATTATGGGGCCAGACAAGAGGTGTAGGCCGTTCTCTCCAAAGATTTTTTCAATTATGGGGCCAGACAAGAGGTGTAGGCCGTTCTCTCCAAAGATGGGTAAACAAAATAAGGAAAAATGTTGCCTTTTGGCCACAAATAATTGAGGGCTTTGCTGATGATTAAATAAAACATCAGTACCTAAGAAGATACATACCTACAGAGGAAATATTGATGTTTGATCATGTCCACAGTCCAAGAATATAACATAATTGAACTTCATTAATTAGGACTGAAAATGATCGTTAGTGTAAAACATCACATATGAGTACTTCAGATATCCTGGTTAGGTACATACAACAAACAAAAACCTATGCTTAAGGTCGCAATAGTTGTTCCGATTGCACTCGCTCGATAAACGATAAACGATAAATAGTATAATTAAATGTAGGAATTTAAAGATGAAGACATTTAAATGCCAAAGTTCAATCGTCGACATATCTGCCGACCCTATTCTGTGCCGCCGCTCACAACACACGATTGCAGCCAATCCTTCACAGAACTTGGAAATTAACGTAATGCTAATATATTCCAATCATTATAATAACCACAATCTTCTATAATTGCTTCACTCTTAGAAAAAAGGGGTTTTCTTTAGAATTATTGAGGGAAAGATAATAATGAAAGGGGTAAAGAAAGAAGAAATGAAGGATAGGTGAATATATGAATGACTCCACTTACCAGCAGTTTCATTGTTGTTTATGAGTGGTGTCGTGCAGCAGCGAAGTGGCACGTGGAGTGTCGTGAACTATGTCAGAGTGGTAGTAGTGCGCTCACTTTTATACCGCACCCCTGCCACTTATCCGAACTGTGAGCCATCTCACTTTCATAGCCGACTTGCCGCTGCAATACGATGCAGCCACGATCGACGCCGACGTAGACGATTTTCGATTTCAATTTCTATATCAAAAATATTGACATTGTTCATTTGTGCCTGTATGCCTATGACTCTCATGGTTCGTTTGATGTGATCTGAAAGCTTTCCAATGATCAGGCTATTGTGTAGCGGCTGATTGTGGTTACAATGCACGTCCATACGCGTAGAGTCTGATTTAATATTATGAAAATAAATCATCAATATAAATCATACCAAGTAGGTATGACAACCGGTCTCATTATTATTTTATTGGAAAAAAAAACTGGATCGATCAATCAAAGCTTCACAATTAAACTCAAAGTTTTTTTTTTGTAGCAGCTCTTCTACCATCAATAAAACCTTATTAATAGCTAACCACAATAATATTACCATCGTCTTTAGCATTGTTTATCAAATCATTACTGATTTGTTGGATACGTATGAATGTTGGTTATGCATGAATGTTATGATTAAAATTGTAATTTAGTCAATTTATGCTACGTTTCACGTAAACTTATAAGTATTCAGTTTCAGCGCACGATGGGCAGCGTACTTGTAAAAATCAGTTTAATAACGCGCACCTGTTTATACAGCTAAATATTCATTTTCCTTCCTAATGCTTAGATGTATCATGATGATGTTGCCAATTTCGTCATTAACGCACAAAACTCTTAAAATCCCATTTGATAGTTTTGATGATTGCAAAGTAAGTACCCTGAAGTGAAGCTATCGTAAAGTAGTTCATTTTTGCAATTCAATTATCTGACCCAGGTCTGTTATCGATATAAATCGATGTCTCAGTACCTGTTCATACCTACCTGTATATACCTTAATACCTACTAAGTAGTTCTTTTTTCTTCAAGCATATCGGCACGCTGACAAACAGGATGTGAACAACAGAATAGGCATTCACAGATTACGTGGCTTGATATTCTTGTGCAATAGAATTTATTTCTTCTTATTTTCTATTGTATGTCAGGAGTATGTCCTTGGAGAACGATGTAATAAAAAGCTGCATCAATTTGAATTAGGTACGGGCCGTTTAGGGAGTAAGATGCCTTTATGATTGGCCAGTGTTTATACAGCGTCTATGTAAGTACTGCGGTATTTAGTCTTACTTGATCAGCAACACATAAATATACGACTGCATCTACACATATTTTTCATCGGAGTGTTGTGAGATGCTCATTTGCTCAGTTTGTAGCAACTCGCATTGCTTCCTTGTGAAATTTGTTTATACATGTCCTAGTTACATACTTCTTTTTGACGATTCGGTATATCAAGATTAAGTTGTGATCCCCACCCAGCCTTACATTTGTTTCATGTAAGAGTTTGGCTAAAGAGATGAGATGTGTTTCATCTTAGCGGCACTATCTTAAGAGACATGGTGTAAGGGGCATCACTTGTGTTGCCAGTAGCTGTTACATAAATTGTAGGCGTTGTTTTCGCTTGTCAGTGTAGCAACACATTACTATCAGTTATCAAGGCAACTTGCGCAATGGGCACGAGAGGGCGTGTGCGTGGATGCAGGCACGCCTGCGATGCGCTTCATTTCCGATATTTTTTACACCCGATGCACATAAATTGATTCCTATATGTTCTTTATAAGAAATATTCTGTATCAGTCAGTTTTCTGCATCTTTACATAATAATGCCAGATATGGATCAGTTATTAATCTGATTCACGTTTATCAATTGTTATTATGTAACTTTATATAATGTTGATAAATCATTAGATTTTTTTATATTTCGCACCATACAATAATGTTGTATATTTATACAGTGTAAGTTAACTAACTATTAGAACTTAATCATCATAATGATTACCACCTGGTGTAGATGGTAATCATTATGATGATTAAGTTTGAGCTGAAACATTTAATTGAATAGATTTTTCATGTTACTTCAGTAAGTAGTTCATAAATATTCGCAACTTTTCGCTTTTAGCTATAGCAATGCTATTCAACAAAAGCGTGTTCTGACATATAATTATCAGTTTTAAAATCTGAACATAAACTTTCTTGACGCTTAATTTTAGCCATGAATTTTACAACTAACTCTACCGAGAAAGTACTCTCTGTCAGTGTCACTTACTTCATATATTTTACAATACGGGTTATTTATATATCGTAACATATAGTTAGCGTGTTCATAGTTACGATTTTGTCATATAGTTTCAATTGCACGTCTTTGGCGGACGCGAGATGAGTCTGTTACGTAAGGAGCGCCTGCGCTTTTGAGGTTACTGACTCTGGTGCGTGCCGCATGGGGCACCCAATTCTAAATGTTTTGCACTCATTAGTCATTACCATCGCTCGGTGATTTACTACAAGACGAAACTAGGCGTGCGTGAGGACCCCCACTTATTTGATTCATCTAACCTTGGTAAAGTGTACTCGTTGAGTAGAGCAGTCTAATGCACTTGCTTCATAATCAGGTTAGTAGGAGAAAGATGAGCACAGCTTTAGAATGAGATAATATTTACGTAGATATTACAATATTCGTCATGGGATCTTGTAATAAACTTGAAGATGTTGGCTATTAACATAATAATGATGAAGAGCACCCACATCGAAGGGTATGCGACATTGAATAGATTTTAATAGACGTAGGCGAAACAAAAGAGGTATGCAAGGACAATAAAATGATGAGCCATTCTCTGTCTACCCTATACAAGTGGTTTGACCTAAGATTAACACAAACTAAATAATGTAAAGGCATTTAAGATAGCGATATATTGTCATCATACTATCAGCTCATTGAATGCAAGTGGGCGGCAGACTGGAGAACACTGCGGGCCATCTTCATGACTTAACTTCTTAGAGTCTTTCACAAAACCTGCAAATTATTTAGTGACTTATCTGCTAAGCTGGAAAAAAAAACACGAAGAAGTCTATTAATAATTTTAAAACATACTATAGTGCAATATTCGTTTCAACAAGTAACATTGGAATTGTTTAGTATTTTCACAGCAAGTGTAATTTACATTAGTTACATCACTATTTGTAAGTAATGACATATTATTTAGAATTTCTTTTTGTTCGTAGTACCTATTTTGTATGTCAAGGTACTTTGTCTACCTTGCCTCATTGTACAGGCATCTTATATAGTACCTATAATGTTAGTATTTGTCTAGGAACACTACAATAGCCATTTATCGCACTGTTACGTAGGTAGCCACTGTTAATTATGTATTCATTAAAGTCGGTTGAAGCATAATGCATGTATTCGCCTTGTTAACTTTGACAGTGACTTTGAGTTCAATGCTAAAGAAAATTAATTTATTAATTTTAGTCACACCTACCTGATAAAGCTCATTTGTAATTAATACATTTTAATTTATTAATGCGTATGCGTTTCCTCCGCCATGCTATTAGCAATTGAAATGTCTAATGGATATTTTTTTTGGTGGGAAATTATCAAATAACTTCTCCCGCTGTGGGCGGAGCCGGAGGGTGTGTCAGAATCTTACTGATTAAAACCCAGCCATGTTCCTTCCGTTGCCTGTGTTGCCAGGGTCCACGATATCACGACATCTCTTTGAGGCGTGTGTGGAACACAACGCGCCGTCGTACCGGGCCAGATCCTTATCGGACGGCTACCCATGGCTCACCGTCCGCAAGCCCGCACCTACGGTGGCCGGAAATCAGCCTGACAATCTCGACGCCCAGGACGTCTCCTGCAGCTAGGGCATGGGGACGCGAGCTTTTGCCCCTCCCTCACCCATTCCGCCTCCTCCTTCGCGAGCATTACTGCTTCACAGAAGGCGGTGACGGCTTCCCATGCCCTCTCGCTCCGTACCATGGACCAGGGCCGGACGTGAGAGATCTCCGCCGCTGATTGCCTGCAAAATCAAAATCAATCAAAATCAAAAGTAATTTATTCAAACTAGACTGAGAATCAGCATTTTCCGCCCTTCACCACTTCCTAGTGCTTTAGCCGGGAAGAAGAAGTGGCGCAACAAACTCCCCAGCAGCACACCTGTCTGTTTAGTTACATAAACTTTATTCTATACAAATCGTATGCACAGTTATTAACTTAACGAAACACAAAACATTAAATTAAATTACTTGCCATATGTTAGCTAGTACACGCCAATATGCCAACAAAAAAATGAAAACTGTACTCAAGCAGACAAAAATGATAACATAAAAACGTAAACAGAACTTAATACCTAAATAAAAGCCTCCAGGTATCAAGGGCGTGCCCGCTTACATAAGGTTATTGCTGCAACTCGAAGGGAGAAATGATAAACTAGCACCATTGAAGTAAAATAAATAAACAATTAATAATAACATTAATAAAACCATGGTCAGCAAGACGACCAGTCACGAGCATAGCGCAAAGATCAGCCATCACCCCCCTCGCCATAATGGAGGGAAAGAGGCAACCCGACCCCCGACGCTACCGCAGGCAGTGACATCTGAGGTAGTCGCTGCCCTATTCCCGGCAAGAGCGGAGCATACTCCGCCGCCGATGGCTTTGCCCACAGCCGCAGAGCCTGCAGAGGAAGATCAGAACGCCATCAGCGTCCCAGAGGTGACACAAGCATAGATGGGGGCAGCCATGGTGCGGCTCCGGGCCAAGAACGTGGCTCCGGGGCCTGACGGGATCCACGGCCAAGCGTTAGCCCTCGCTCTGAAGGAGCTAGAGCCCCACTTGACAGGACTCTACACAGCGTGGCTTGAGCGGGGCCAGTTTCCCACTTTGTGGAAATCTGGTCGCCTGGTCCTGCTCAGGAAGGCGGGGCGCCTGTCGTGCGGTGTTCCACAGGGCTCGGTCGTGGGCCCGCTCTGTGGAACATCGGGTACGACTGGGTGCTGCGGGGCGAGCTCCAGCCGGGCGTGGACCTGACGTGTTATGCAGACGACACACTGGTCACACACAAAAAGGCAGTGACATCTAAGGGAGCATGACGAACTTGCTGCCGGTTGCTCAGGCAAGAATAGTATAATCAATTGTCGAGATCGCTAGCTAACCACTTACATAATCAGCCTATAATGTTCCTACTGTTGGGACACAGGCCTCCTCTGTGAGAGGGAGAGGGCCGTAATCCACCACGCGGGCCCAGTGCGGGTTGGTAGATGTCACATGTCTTCGAATTTTTGGTTCTAGGACATGCCGGTTTCCTCACGATGTTTTCCTTCACCGTTTTGAGAGCAGTGGTGATGAAATAATTTACACAAAGTAAAGCGCCTGTCCGGGTTCGAACCTACGACCTACAACTCGTAAGTCGCGGCCGTTACCACTGGCCACCACTGCTCTAACTGCGCTAACTACTTATTGCAATACAACTACAACAAAAAAACACATTGTAATGAGTAGATTATGTCACTAATAAATTAAAATTTCATTTAATTAAAACACGTTGACTTTACAGTCAAATAAAAAATAAACAATTATATGAACTTATATAACCTGTCAGTAGGTAAGCTATTTCTGGAGAAAGAACATAAACATTGTCTTGAGTTAATCACAGTGACCAACTATTCTTATTGTATATATTATGTAGTCATTGATACAGTAGTATGCCTTTTAACAAAGGGTGGATTTTACTTTAGTTTTAAACGCATTAAAAGGCAAATCTAGCAAAAAAGAGGGTAGCATATTATAAAAGTTATACCAAGCCCAACAAATGAGTTATGAACCTTATGAAACCGGTGAAATGGAGCTCGTAATTTGTCCTTATTTCTGGTGTTACGAGTAATATTGTGAATTTCACTGTTTTTAGTGTATCAGTGTATACTTTGCCTAATATATTATGTTGGCGAAGATGAATTGTGATACCATCGTGAGATTACCAATATCTTTAAAAAAATCTCTCAGAGAAACTCTGGCACCAAGCTGGTAAACTGCTCGAACAGCTCGTTTTTGAAGAACGAATATATTTTGAATGTCAGCGGCTTTGCCCCACAGCAAAATACCATAGGACATAACGCTATGAAAATAACTAAAATATATACTCGTATAAATAAACTAATCGAACTATATCAACGTCAGTGTATTTTCTTACTTTTCTGATAGCGTAGGCGGCCGAACTGAGCCTGCCCGCTAGGCTTAATATTATGTGGGCCCCAATGAAGTTTGGCATCTACTATTATACCAAGAAAAACCACTGAGCCTACAGTTTCAAGCACCCCATTATCTAAGACGATGTTGGGACCTAGATTCCTAACATTCGGTAAGACGAACTTTATACATTTCGTTTAAATGTCGCCACGAGGACGCGGCGGTGCTCTGCCCAAGCCGGGCAGACCTCCACCGTATGCTTCACCGTGTCCTCCGGGCGATCCATACAGTGGTGATACCCGGACGCTTCCTCCCACCTTATCCGACACAGGAACCTCCTGAAGCAGCAGTGTCCGGTGAGGACCTGCGTCAGGCGGAAGGTGAGGACGCCGTGGCGCCTCTCTAGCCACTCCTCGCGTTCAACCAGTGGGCTGGCTGCCGCGCCAAGGAGCGTGCCCACACCGGTGCCCCGTAAAGGGCCATGGACCGACCGGAACCTCTAGATTGGGCGGGCGCCGCTTCAAGGCAGCCCCGGCCCAATCCAGTCTGGGAGCCAAACGTCGAAAATGCTCCACAAAGTTCCACTGATTATCGAGGACGAGTCCCAGGTAAGTCACCGTCAGATCGACGCCGATGTGAACCTCTCCCCCTCCTACCATTATTTGAGAACCCTACGGTGGCGCGTTCCGAGGACCATGAACATGAAACACATGGCCTCGGGCTTGTGCAAGGCCATCTCAAGTCCCAATTACCGGATCCTGTCGACGATTGTCGCAACCCCGCGTGTCGCTACTTCAGCCGCCGCCTGGTGCGACCTCCTGCCCTCAACGTGTCGTCAGTGTAGTGCACTACGCTGACGCCGCTAGGGAAGTCGGCGCGCAGCACCCAGTCGTAATGATGTCCGACAGATGCGACCTCAAGACCGATCCTTATGGGACACCACACGACAGCTCTGGCCGATTCCATTATTCCTGGTGACCGGGGTAGATGACGGCTCTGTCCGTCAGATAGGGCTCGACCACATGACAGAGGTAGGTCGGCATCCGGTGGTACCAGAGTGCCTCCCAGATGCAACTCCAGGGCAGGGTATTGAAGGCATTGGCGATGTCTAGAGACACCGCCAAGACAACCCCACCCTGGGCCACCCCTGTGGAATCCAAACTGGGCCGCACCAGGCGCCCGACTAGGGTTCCATAGTCAACCCTTATCCTAACCTTACTAATATTATAAATGCGAAAGTCAGTTTGTTTGTTACGCCTTCACGCTAAAATGGCTGAACGGATTTGGATGAAATTTGCAACATGGGTAGACCATGACCTGGGTTAAGACATATGATACTTTTTATCCCGATATTTCTTCGGGATCGAGACTTATGCGGGTGAAACCGCGGGGCGCAGCTAGTAGTTTATAGTTTCGCCATGTCCGTCCGTCTATCTGTCCGCGGCTTAGCTCATAGACGCTTAGTACTAGAAAGCTCTAATTTATCATGTGTATACGTACATGTTAATCACGCTGACAGTGGTAGGTTATTATTATTTTAGGTGTCTCCCTTACCCGTATGATGATTTTTTTTCCTCGTCTATCCCTTGGTGTGGTGTCGTTGGAAAGGTAAATATTGCGAGTAAAGTGCTAGTTTTTGTTAGAGTCAAGTGTCCCCTCCCCCGTGCCAGCTAAATGTAAAACTGACACAGCTAAGTAGGCCTTACAAGTTAACGAGTAAAAATCGAACAACTTACATTTGCAGTTGAAATGTGTGGGAGAACATCTTTCTCAACTACAATGTTAAGTTTGTTCTTGGGATAAATTTATCCCAACTACGGAATCTTTCATTGTGCAGGAACTTCGCCGGTTTTTCTCGATAAGATGGTAAAACGGTACCTACCAAAGTATTCACGGATTGCTTAACCTGTAGTGTACGACTACTATTAAGTGAAACTTTTTTATCAATAGAACATTATTCGCGTGAGACGATAACCAAAACTGATAGTTAATGTTTTTTAGGTATGAATTTAACTTATTCTTGGAATCAGCAACTTTCATTCGATATTTTTATATGAAATATTAAGTAACAACTATAATCCTATGTTAATAAGTTGACATCTTTGAATGTTTGTCTGATTCTATAACTTTTATATATTTTCTAAATAATTGTTCAATCTAAAAACATAGTTAAATCATGATTTGCATTTTTATATCAATCTTTAAGAATGTTACGATTTTATTAACAGACGGGGCTAGAGGTTAGGGTTATGACATGGAGAGACTTTCAACACAACTTAAATTATAATTTCGTAGTTGTAGTCCGTCTTGCGAATATCGAATGCAACAAATGTATAAACACCTAGCTAGATACACGTTGTTAATAAGAATAAAGGCTCGTGCAGACTAGCGCAGGCAGCAATATGCCTGTCGCGCCTGCGATATCGCCCCAGTCTGCACAAGCCTTAAAGAAACTTCGAAAAAACAAAAGGAGTATTTAAAGCAGGTGCAGGTGGCGTTTTATATTTTCTGCCTAAACCCTTTTCTTTTTTTGGTGGGGAATTATCAAATAATTTCGCCTGACTAAAACCCACTCGTGATTTTTCCGTTGCTTGTGTGTAGCCAGAGGCCACGATATCCCTTTCGGACCTTCCCATGACCCCGGCAGGCATCAGCCCTAGCGGACCCCTACACTTGTGCTGACATTTCTTTGAGGCGCACGTGGAATACAACGCGTCGTCGACCCGGGCCTGGTCCTTATCGGACGGCGAGTTACCCATTGCTCACCGTACGCAAGCCCGCGCTTACGGTAGCCGGGAATCGGTCTGGGATTCCCGACGCCCAGGGCGTCATGCGGTGCCTAGGGGCGTGAGGGCGCGAAACTTGCCTTTCCCTCAACCGTCCCGCCTCATCCTTCGCGAGCATTACTGCTTCGCAGAAGGAGGTGACGGCTGCCCATGCCCTCTCGCTCCGTACCATGGCCTGAACCAGGGCCGGATGCGAGAGATCACCGCCGCCGATCGCTTCCACGAGGACACGGCGGTGGCGCGCCCAAGCCGGGAAGTCCTCCACCGTATGCTGCCTACCTTCTGGGAAGAAGCCGTGAGTTTATGTATGTAAGAAACATCGCTATTGTGTAATAAAAAATAACATAACAATGTGGATTAACCTATAAAAACTTGTATTATTTTCAGTCTCATGGCAAATAGTCGCTCCTGCAGATCGCGAATATTCTGCTGAGACCGGAGGCCGAATAAGTCATTCACTTATGCCCTTATCGATACAAAACTTTAATTACTTTATTTGTTAAAAATAACACATGACCTATTTAAACCAGAACAGTTGGTAACGACTGGCTCTTAAGGCGCAGATACATATATATGACTTTAGTGATTTTTAAATCTGTTATTACGCTTTCATATAATGCAAGTATGATTGTGCCTGGTTGATAGCAAAAGGCTCGCCCCCTATTACATGGGACTTAAACATAACTGGCGAAATGTGGGTGTATTACAGGTACACCTCTGCCCAACCCTTCGGGGAAACAAGGCGTGAATTTATGTACAATGCAAGTAAGTTATCCAAAAATGTATGTTAAACTAGAATGCATACACATGAATTCTTTATGTGAATATTTCAGTATTGTAGTAAAATACTTTGTGAAATAAATTCAGGGATTAATGTTTACCATAAGCATAAAAACCATATTACTTTCAAACTACTTAAGATATTTTCATGTTTTTTTTTTGTTTGAATATTTGTTTCATATATACGAGTATAATTCTGTAACTGACTTTTTCAATTAATCATATTTTTGTTACTAAAAATAAATATTCCCTATGAAACCGAACTGCGGGCGGCGCCACGTGAGCGGGACGCGCATTTGTATGGCCAAGGTCAACGGCGATTACCCCACCCTTAAAACAAGTCGCAAACATAACCACAACACATCCTGTCGGCGCACATGACATTCTCTTTATTACTTGACCATGAATTCACACATTATTTATCGAAAATATGAGGCTCCCACAGGATCTATTCATGAAAGAGGCGATAATGATTAATAACTATCTGTATTTCTACCTATTTTTATTGTAAATGCAAGTGCATTGAGTGCAAAGTACATGGTGGGCAGTCAAAACACCGATTGGTTTGCACAATCGCTATTTTAACGGTAAATTTTCACAACAGGAAAAGCCAATAACACTGAATAATTTGGAGATGGTCCCCATACATATTTTTAAGTTTTGTTGATTGATTGTGTACCTACTGAGCTAAAATGGGAAAATTTATTTTAAATGCACCAAAACTCGGATGTCAATGTGAAATACTACCAAGATTCTACCTTAGAGAACAATATGCGGAGACAGACACTAAATGGAGAAAGTAAAACTGTAACGTAGGATGTCTCGCGGCGTTTCACTTATGTAAGGCGTACTAGATACAGTTTAAAAGTTGTAATTGAGAAGTCTGTGTAGGTAATGATTTTACCATTTCGAATTTAGTGCAAGGTTATTTATTAGAACCAGAGAGGAAACTGGATACGTGAACCCAAATTAGTAGGTACTCGGAGAAAACAATGACAGTAATGTACGCTAGGAGTAATATTGTTGTGTGGTAGGTAATGTACAAAACCAACCATGTCTAATATATCGCTCGTGCAATGTGTAGTACATTATAGTACAGCTGCATTGAATACCTCTCACGAATGAAAAATCCTAGGAAAATGTGGTAGGAACTCGCAATAGGTCAAATCGATGGATATTATTGAATATAATTAGATAGTTTGGCTCTCAATAAACACAAAACCTGTTGAATTGATTTTGACAAAATGTATTCTCTTAAAAGCCATAAAATCGTGTAAAATCTACATATTATAAATAACCAACTCATAAAATACAAGGTCAATTTCATAACCCTTCATTTCGCCTTCACCATTATAGTCGTACATGATCGGATCGAATAAGCGTTTAGTGAGAAATTCAGTCTAGTTTAGCCTTAAAGCAGTAAAAAACTAGGAGCATACCTACCTACTTACCTAAAATGTGAGACCGGCAGAGCACCTAAACTTGAATCGTATACTAATGTCTGGTGCATGCATATCTTGTGTACATAGCTAAAATGTCATCCATCTTTAAAACAAATCGTCATCTTGAAACAGTTTGCTCATTTCAGTGTGTCTGGGTATTTTTGTAAGTAGAACATTCACACGTGAAACACTAACACACTCACATTTTACATTTGATAATTTAGTACTATTTTAGATCATTATGTTTATAGTTTCATAAACCTTGTCTATATAAGCTGTGTTACATGTTCACTCACGTATAGCAGAAAAATGTTTTTACACATTAGACCAATTACGACCAATAAAACTTAATAAATGTAGGGAGGTAATAAGCCCTTTTCAAGGGATACTGACAGAGCTTTTACACGAGCAATCTCTGGGTCACCTACACCAAGAGATCGCTGGATGCCCTGCGCGTACAACATAATAATGCTTTCAGGATATTGTTGCGACTGCCCCGTTTCTGCAGCGCTACGGAAATGTTTGCTGAAACCCACACAGATGGCTTTCAAGCCATAATTCGTAAAAAAACTGCTGTCGCTGCTGAGCAGAGTGCGAGGTTGTCGCAACTATATCCTGGAAGCTGTGGCGGAGAGCTATACTCCGAATATCAGTAATTTTATGCGAAGTTAACTCAGGTAGAAAACATGTTTTCTTGTCTTGACGTCCTCTGCGTGGAGTGTGCATTATTTTATTTTATTTTATATCAGTACCACTACTAACACTAGAATATAAGTTGTTTTGTAATACTAACACAATTTGCATTGCTGCTGTCCGAAAATACATGAATTTTCCCTCAAGTTAAAGGTACTATACATAAGTATATTATGCAAACAAAAGAAAACGCGACCCGTAAATAGCTAATTTTATATATTTTTTTTTCGTTTAATAACAAAAATTCTTTTTATTCTCGTTCCTGTGCAGTTAGGGACTTTTAACACTGTATATATTTCAAACCAAAAATTAATTTGTATTTTACAACAGACTGACATTTGTTTTATTCAAGAAATACAGACGAAAAACTTTTTCAAGAAGGTCAGTGACCTTTCAGTAAAATATTTGTATTTCGTAAATGAAGTGAAATATCAGAACTGGTATTGTTTTGGAACGCTTTAAGGTTTAATCTAGATAAAAAATAAAACTAATATGTCCGCAACTAAGGCAAAATAACACACTGTGATGCTCGTGACTGTAATTAGTCCAATCGATTGTAGACTTTTCATAATTTTATTGTAAAATTGAAGGTTACGTCATCATCTAATCATTTCAACAATGGTTATCGTTTCATAAGCAGTTCGTTATCGGAAACTCCTAAATTGCGGGGGGTTACGATATCAAAGAAAACTCTGACCACGACAACGTAATTAACTAATTAGTGATAGCGTAGCGATCACATGTCTCAACGACATATTTTTTTTTATTAGTCTATAATCTTGATAATATGACATTTTTGATGATGATTATATACAACTTTTGATGATGTGGCGCAGTGGTGGCCCAGAGCGGTACCGGACACGATTTACGAGTTACTTAGAGGTCGTAGGTTCGAATCTAGACAGGCGCTTTATTTTGTGTAAAGTATTTCATCACCACTACTCTCAAAACGGTAAAGGAAAACATAGTGAAGAAACAGGCATGTCCTAGAACCAAAAATTCGAAAACATGTGACATCTACCAACCCGCACTGGGCCCGTGAGGTGTATTACGGCCCACTTCCTCTCACCGAGAGCCCTGTGTCCCAGCAGTGGGAGCATTTTAGCTCTTAATTTTAAACAATTTTAGAATGGATGTATACAATTTTTTTTAGCCACCATTCTGATTTGACGCCAAATGCATTAGTTCAGTAATCAATTAATAAAAAAAAAAATGTTATGCACAGTCTATAAGATCGTGACCACTCAACTCAATGCCTTCAGCAATTTAATCCTGAAGTTCTTAAACGGATTGAAAAACGACCCAGTTTTACTAACAAATCATCACTTTTAACGAATTCTATTTTGATCGCTGAGAATTTTGCAACCTGTCCTTATATTTTTCTATGGGGACTGGACGTGTCGTGGTCAATCTTGAAAACGAAAAGCAGACTACTTGTGACTGTGTTAGTGGGATACCTAATAAAGTATTTTATTTTTTTCTTTGCACCTGTTTTGGTTCTTAGCGCTAGTTTTATGATTATTATTAAATATGATATATAGATAATTTTAATATGTTTTATGTATGTATCTATTTATTGTATATATGTAAATGGTACACCACAGACTACCTGCAGTGTTGACTTTCGTTTCCTCCCTAATCCATCCCAAGGTTGTCTTTAAAAGATGCTTTTAGCGATAAGACCACCCATTGTATCACCCTATGTAAAATGTCTACATTTATATCTGTAATTTTTATGGTGTACATAATAAAGAGTATTCTATTCTATTTTATTCGAAAGTATGCGAACATTTTATAAAACAACACGATGAAAAGCGATCCCGTTCATAAGTATCAAATAGGTGGAGATTTGGCCGATGTTATAAGCCTGAGCAATATAATTACGGAAAAAAATTTAGTAATAAAAATAAAAATAATCTCAATTTTAAGTTGTATGCTTTCAAATTGGCCACCATGTACCTACTCAAGGCAAATTCCGCGCCCTCTCGGCCCTAGCCGCCGCGCGCCGCAGGAGACGCCCTGGGCGTCGCGAATCCCGGGCGGATTTCCGGCCACCGTAGGCGCGGGCTTGCGGACGGTGAGCAATGGGTAGCTTGCCGTCCAATAAGGACCAGGCCCGGGTCGACGGCGCGTTGTGTTCCACGCGCGTCTCAAAGAGATGTCAGCATAAGTGTAGGGGTCCACTAGGGCCAATGCCTCCCGGGGTAGCGTGGAAGTCCAAAAGGGTTACCGAGGCCCCTGGCAACACAGGCAACGGAAGGAATACGGGTGGGTTTAAGTCAATAAGAGTCTGACACACCCTCCAGCTCCGCCCAGAGCGGAAGAAGTTATTTGATAACTTCCCACCCAAAAAAAAAAAGCTGTTTTGATTCAGTTTATATTAATGTTCACTAACAAACATAACAGCTAGCCAACGTTATATTTTGCAGTACCCTAACAAGGTTCTTGAAAAAAAAAAAACGACAATTATCTATGGTAAAATTTATAATGTGCATGCGAGCAAATAAATAAATAATTTTATAAAAAGTTTCCTTTTTCAGAGCGGATTTTTCGTCAGGTGGAAGAGTTGTGATCAGCAAAGTATTAATTGTTTTTTTGTGAATGGCTGTAACAAAAGAGGCAAACCAAAGAAAAACATAATGGATTGAGTGAAAGATGATACAGCGAAGAAGATGATAAGTGAATTCTGAGATTAAGGCTAGTTTTTCAATCGCCAGTTAACTTTTATCCGACGAATAAGTTTGTCATTTTGTCAATTTTTTATGGACAATCTATCAAAACGTCACATATTCTTTATATATTCTTCAGGTAAATGTTATCTAATGATTGAAATACAGAAAAGACGTGCCCTTATACAGAAAACACGTGCTGCAATCTCAAATATATTGGCACAAGGGACCCTCTACTTCACAGTAATAAATTAATTTACGTACTAATGTACTGGGCTCACGATTAGAAGAAACCTTATTCTTTCACCGCCAAGTTCTAAAACATTTTGCTATACCCAACTTTGGAATCAACGCCTTCAACAAACTTAAATGACTCCCTTGACTTTTCTAGAGCATTCCGAAACAAAATTATATCAGTGCACCTAGTACCGAAGATAAACGTCATTGGTTTCACAACAAAAGTGAGAGGAGGAACGCTTCTCCGCTATGCGTCGAACACTTGAACTGATCATGACATTTCATTGAACTGATATTTCAATTTGCATTGCTTGGTAGGTACTTTGTACACGCAAGGTGTTTTACAGTAACTGGTTTACGTTTTTTTATCTTCAACTAGCTTCTCCCCGGGACTTCGCGTGAAATTTATTCTTCCCCTGACCCAATGCGTCGTATTACATCGCCCACCCGCGCTATAACTTCGTTATCGCTCAGAGTTCTTTCTGACTTTTTTCTCTTTTCTCGGTACCTATAGGGTCATAGCGTTATGTTGAATAACCTATAACCTTCATCAAGAAGTGGGCTATCAAAAGCAAGAAAAAATATTTGTTCAAATCCGACGGGTAGTTCCAGAGATTACCCCCTTTTTTGTGTGGCAAAATTATTAAATAACTTCTCCCACTCTGGGCGTAGCGCGAGAACGTGTCAGACTCTTACTGACTAAAACCCACCCGTGTTCTTTCCGTTGCCTGTGTTGCCAGGGGCCTCGGTAACCCTTTCGTACTTTCCCGCGACCCCGGCAGGAGAGATTACCCCCTACATACAAACTTACAAACAAATTTTACCTCTTTATAATATTAATACTTATAAATGGTGTAGATAATCGGTTATCTATAACTATGCTGTATATTTCAACATGAGAGAAAATTTATTTATTTCTTGCTTTTAGTGAATAACTAAAGCTTTTCTTTCTCTTTCTAGCTTCAGTCCCTTAATAGGTCTTTGCTATTAAAAAATATTCACATTTTATTTTATTTTAGTATAATAAATGGACTATAAATCTCATATTTATAATTTAGTGTGGCAAAAAATACGGTAGTATAAATGAAAACCTACGTACACAGGTTTTCACACAACCTACATACATACACTCCAAGCCATTGATACAACACTTTGACTTCATTTGGACCCACTTACAGCCTTCACTTATAGGTGTAGGGTAATGACGGCATAAACCATTGAACCGCATAATATCTATTGTCTGTGCATGTACTACCGCATAGCCATTATTAACAGAGGTAGACACACCTATTAGTAGAGCTCCTCCGGGGAAGAATTACCACTATTTATGCCACGAAAAAGCGTTGCTGTGTTCCGGCTTATTGGATATGGATTCGGTGTTACAGAACCAGAGTTTTCTATGTTCAAAAGGTTGAAGCGCCTGACGGTAGTTTAAATCATAATTTGTTATTAGTTGATTCTAAATACTGTTGTATTTTCTCAGGCGTTTGAGTAAATTTACGTTGGAGCTAGGTGATTCTTTGATTTTTTTCTACTTAGACGTTATGTTAAGACTGTTATATTACATTACGTTATACTGTGCAGATTAATGAACCTTTAACAAAAAAAATACCATCTCCGTTTAATGCCCAAGATATTGTATAACAACAGTTTCTGGAAATCGGTATGGGTAATACAGTTATGGTTAAAGAAATATTGTTGCTTGTTGTCTAGTTCAAAATGTATAAAACTGGGAAAGCAAAATTAAATTTGCATTAAAACAAAAAGTCAATTTTAACTTAAATGTATTTCTTACAAAATAAGCATCAGCAACAAAATTAACTTATCGTTGACTTAGAAAACGTTATATCACACTTTTTATTATATTTTATACAACTCATTAACGTACCGGTAGGATAGAAATTCGTTCTTGAGCATGTATCATTGTTTCTTCAATGTGCCCTTTTAGTTTTATCTGCTTTCTTTGGAGGTGTTTCCTCTCCTTTTTCAGTTTCTGATACTTTGGCACCGTTTTTAGATTCCAGGGTGGGCTTTCCATTATCTGTTGAAGTAGGTTGTTCTGGTTCTATCGAAGACAGATCGGCTTTATTCGGTAAGCTGACAGGTTTCTCGTTAGCCTTGTCACTTAGTAAATGTTTAGGAGGTGGGGTTGGCAGTGACTGAGCTAAAGAGACGGCCTCGTTTGCGGCTTTCTCTGCTGCTTTCGCGGCGTTTCCAACTACTTGAGCCACTTGAAGCGCTTCTTTAGCTGCTTTTTTAGCTATCTGTGCATGCGCTACTGTTTCAAACATTTTATCTCCAATTACACGCTGTTCTTTAATAGATTGTATGACCTTTTCCACAGTTTCCAGAGCTTCCATAGCGGACTGCACCGCTCCACTAGCTGATTTTTTTGCGTCTTGGGCCACGGTAACAGCCTGCTTTGATATGTTTTCTGCTTCTTTTGCAGGTTTCTCACCTGCTATCTTAGGCTTAATGCCCTCTTTGGCAGAAAGCTTCTCTCGTTCCTTAGCAGCGGGCTTCTCATCTTCCTTAGACGCGGGTTTCACACCTTCTTTAGCCAAAGGTTCCTGTCCTTCTTTAAAAAGATTTTGATCCGTTTTGGCGGCTTTTTTTCCTTCCTTAGCCAGGGGCTTCTCACCTTCATCAACTACGAGCTTCTCACCTTCTTTCACAGGTTTCTCACCTTCTTTGGTGGACTTTTCACCTTCCTTAGATGCAGACTTCTCACCTTGTTTCACAGGTTTCTCACCTTCTTTGGCGGACTTCTCACCGTCTTTCATAGGTTTCTCACCCTCTGTCGCGGGCTTCGCACCTTCTTTTGTGGGCTTCTCACCCTCGTTGGCGGGCTTCTCACCTTCCTTGAATGCGGACTTTTCACCTTCTTTCACAGGCTTCTCTCCCTCTTTGGGGGGCTTCTCACCTTCCTTAAAAGCGGGCTTTTCACCTTTCTTCATAGGTTTCTCACCCTTTACGGCAGGCTTCTCACCTTCCGTAGACGCGGGCTTCTCACCCTTTTTGGCGGGCTTCTCACCCTTTTTGGCGGGCGTCTCACCTTCCGTTGACACGGGCTTCTCACCTTCTTTCACAGGTTTCTCACCCTCTTTAGCGGGTTTTTTATCTTCTTTCAATGGTTTGTCACCTTCTTTAATGGGCTCGTTACCTTTCCTAGACGCGGGCTTTTCACTTTGTTTTGAAGATTGATCACCCTCATTGGCGGGCTTCTCATCTTGTTTAGACGCGGGTTTCTCATCTTCTTTGGTGGTGTTCTCTCCCTCTTTGGTGGGTTTCTTACCTTCCTGAGACGCGGGCTTCTCGTTTTCTTTCAAAGGTTTATGACCCTCGTTAGCAGGCTTCTTACCTTCCTTAGACGCGGGCTTCTCACCTTCTTTCTCAGATTTCTCACCCTCTTTGGCGGGTTTTTCATCATCTTTCAATGGTTTGTCACCGTCTTTGACGGGCTCGTTACTTTTCTTAGACGCGGGCTTTTCACTTTCTTTTGAAGACTTTTCACTCTCATTGGTGGGCTTCTCACCTTGTTTAGACGCGGGTTTCTCACCCTCTTTGGTGGGCTTCTCACCCCCTTTGGTGGGTTTCTCACCTTCCTGAGACGCAGGCTTCTCAATTTCTTTCACAGGTTTCTCACCCTCTTTGGCGGGCTTCTCACTTTCTTTCAAAGGTTTATTACTCTCGTGGGCAGGCTTCTTACCTTCCTTAGACGCGAGCTTCTCACCTTCCTTAGACACGGGCTTCTCACCTTCTTTCATAAGTTTCTCACCCTCTTTGGTCAGCTCTTCAGCTTCCTTAGAGGCAGGTTTCTTACTTTCTTTCACAGGTTTCTCATCCTCTTTGGTGGGCTTTTCACCTTCTTTCAAAGACTTCTCACCTTCTTTGGCGGGCTTCTCACCCTCTTTCAAAGTTTTCTGACCCTCTTTGGTGGGCTTCTCACCTTTTTTGGACGTGAGATTTTCTCCTTCTTTCAAAGGCGTTATACCCTCTTTGATGGGTTTTTCTCCTTCCTTATCCACGGGTTTCTCACCTTCTTTGGAAGATTTTTGACCCTCTTTGTCGGGCTTTCCTACATTTTTGCCTACGGGCGGTGTTTTTTCTTCCTTAGCCACCGGTTTCTCACCTTCCTTAGCCGTAGTCTTCTCACCTTCTTCAACTACGGTTTTTTCACCTTCTTTCAAAGGTTCTTCACCCTCTTTTACGGGTTTTTCTTCATTCTTAACCACGGGCTCCTCACCTTCCTTAGTGGACTGTTCTCTATTCTTGGCGCTTTTTTTTTCTTCACTAGCAGGCTTTTCTCCTTCCATTACTAACTTCTCACTTTTGTTGTCAGACTTCTTACCTTCCTTGGTAGGCGTCTCACCTTCTTTAGCTGGCTTTTCATCTGCCTGGGCAGAATTTTCTCCTTCCTTTGTAGGCATTTCCCCTTCAGTAGTAGACTTTTCACCTTCCTTGGCAGACTCTTCACTTTCTTTGGCAGAATTTAAGTTTTTAGCTGACTTTTCTTCTCCCTGGGCAAGCTTTTCTCCTTTGGCAGGCTTCTTATCTTCTTCGGTAGGCTTTTCACCTTGTTTGGAAGACTTTTTATCTGCCTTAGCAGGCTTTTCTCCTTCCTTTATGGGCTTTCCACCTTCACTGGCAGACTTTTCATCATCCCTGACTGGTTGTTCACCTTTAAACGTAGCTGGTGATCCATTCTTTGGAATCTTTTTTGCAAATTCACCATTGGGTGGAGATATATCTTCAAGTGATTCTGATTCCGAGTTTTCTAATAGAGGCGCATCTTCGGGGGCAGCACTAGAATTGTCTTCTTCACTGGCTTTCAATTTTCGTGAAGCTTTCTGCTTGTGGGTGTGGCTTGGAATACTTGGTGGTTGTGGTCCTAGGTTGATATGATTGCCAACTGGTCGGAAACCATTTTCGTCTGCAATATACCTGAAACATTGGGAAAATAAAATCTTACTTTTAAACAAAATGCATTTAATGTTAATTATTTATATTCAGAGCTGTCTAAAAATAAGATGACAACGATGCGGACGATTAATTCGACTCCTAAGCATCCTTTTGTTTTGTATTTATTTATACCAAAATCTAAATCAAAAGTCACCTCAAAATTACCTAAGACAGTCCCCCAAAACGCCCGCGATTCACCAGTACCTAGTGCTTTAGCTGTGAAGAACAAGTGGCGTAACAAACTCCCCAGCAGCACAGCTTATTGATTCTATACAGTATGCAAAATAATTTACACTAAGTAACACAAAATATTAATTTAAATTATTTGCCACATGTCAACTTAGCACACGCCACTATACCAACAAAAAAATAACATCGAAAACTAAACTAAAGTAAACAGAACTTAATACCTAAACAAAAGCCTCTAGGCATAAAGGGCGTGCCCGTAAATATAGCTATAGCTGTAAGTAAACGTCATAAATAATAAATAAACAGTTAATTACTAATAACAATCACAAAACCATGGACCAAGATGACCAGTCACCACAGGCAGCGCCCATTCACGAGCATAACGCAAAGATTAGATTTAATTTGTCCTTATTTCTGATGTTAATATTGTGTGTTACACTGTTTTTAGTGCATGAGTATTTATTTTGCCTAATCTAAAAGATGTTGGCGAAAATGAATTGTGATGCCACCGTGAGAAAAATATCTCTCAGAAAAACTGTGGCACCTCACTGGTAAATTGCTCGAACCACTCGTAAAGATGAAGAACAAATATACTTTGAATGGCAGCGGCTTTGCCCCACAACAGAATCATCATCTGCCTAGCCTTTTCCCAACTATGTTGGGGTCGGCTTCCAGTCTTATCGGATACAACTGAGTACCAGTATTTTACATGGAGCGACTGCCTGTCCGACCTCCACAAGCCAGTTACTGGGTAACCCCTTGGTAAGACTGGTTCTCTTTCGAGCTTCTGACGACCCGTAACGACTGTCAAAGATCTACAAATGACAGCCGGGACCAACGGCTTAACGTGCTTTCCGAGGCACGAAGGGGTCTTGGTATGTAAAGATGGTCACCCATCCACGGACCAACCGCGGCAAGCGTGGCTTAACCTGATCGATCGACCCGTGCGGCTGTTATTACTTAGCCACAAGCCCCCTGCAGAATATCGTAATACATAACGCTATGAAAATAAATAAAATAGACTAACCAAGCTCAGCATCAACGTCAGTGGTGTACATAGTTTATTTAGTACCTAGCATAAATAGTTAGTTGTGTAAAATTTTATATAGGCAATGAGCTAAAAATAACAGTATATTTTATTAAAATATTAATATTTTTATTTGCACATTATTGTAATTAAAGTGAAATAATAAGGAAATAACACACAATTATCGGCTCTTCTTTTATAAAAAAAACGCTGTAAAATATACTTTCATAATTTATACGCATCGCCCACTTTAAAATTTTATTGACGCATCAATTTTATTAATAGACTTTGTGGTTATTTCATTTCAAGGGTTATCCATCAGCATCGATAACCTTTTATCACTATACAGCATGCTTGAATTCAGATATTTAACTTGGAATCGAATTACTAATTAATACGACATAAAACTACCTTCAAATGATTGAATATATCATCGAGTCAGTATTGAAATCACAAAGTTTTAAATCAGTATGAGTAGCAGGTTCTGCTTCCATTAGTTCACAAATGGTAGTCACTAATGACTGGCAAGAGCTCCTGCATAATTCTCAGTTATTTTCACTATTCACAGAAATCATAACATATTTTAAAGATAACTATTTTACACTCATACTTCTCCCCACTACAGTTATCCATTTCTAAAACAGATCAAAAGATTATACTGACTCACTTGTATTTCTAGTTACATTCAAATCTGTTTCATCTACCATTTAAGTGCTTAATGTGTCAACGACCATAACAATAACAATAATCAGTCCTTACTTCACACTGATGAGGGTGCCATCGGGAGCCGTGTAGGAGTAGGATCCCTGTTGCACGTGGATCTCACCGCTCTCGTCATCTTCACCACCCTCGTTGCTGCAGTCACTGTGTTTGTGCGTTGTCTTTCCATCTATCACTTTGTCAAAGGATGTCTCCTCGCGCTTAATACCGTTTCCGGTTTCATAACTGTAATAACATGTCAAAGATTAATTTGTAGATTGTTTAGTAAAATGTAATGCCTTTTGTTTTATAATGAATATAGTAATAGTATGGTACTGTTAAATAATAAAATATAGTTTTCTATGTTGGTCCAGTGAGCACTTTATACTATTTCACTGTATCATAAAAATTGTATCAATTTCATTAACAATAGAACAATAATTTCTTTAAATTAGTAGAATTCAATTTCCACTCAGGAAATGAACATCATCAGAAATCAGAGAAATTTGATAATAAATTTTCTTATTACCTAAATTTATATTTTCCGTCAGCCTCAAACTCCTCGGACTGTGACACGATCGGTATCACTGTAGGCTGTTGCCTTTCAGGTGGCACCTCATCGGTGGGGGGTGCGGAAAGCACGTACGCCGCTGCCCAACACAAACAAACTAATTTTAATAACATCTCTATTCTAACCACTCCGGATTTACATTTATGAGTGATGCTCCAGACTCGTTGTCCACTTATATGTAAGATTCATTTATTTACTCTATCCTCCCCCCGCGTTGCGGAGGATCGAGCCTCACTGCACGCTAAATACTTCAACCTTAACGCTTGACTGATGTGTTCTTCGGAAAATTGCACAATAACCTAGGTGTCAACAACAAAATATGATCGGTGACGATTGATCGCGATTAAACCATTGACAACTCTAAAAAAGTTCTGAACAAACTTGCCTCGAACTCTCTCTTATCTTGTACTTGAAATATTTACCTGCTCTAATTTTCAGTAGAGCATGGCTTATGCACACAAAACAAAACAATACGAAACGTGGCAATATTTGATTTTATTTACAATTTACTACAGTGTTTGTTATTCCTAAAAAAACAGTGATATGTTAACTCGCGACAAGGCTTTTGCAACATACTCCATTCATCATCCTAATTAACTACTACTACAAAATAATGTTTTAATTAATGAACTTCGTAATCAATGTTGAGGATCACACTGTATATGGTATTTACATATTACGACATGCGTGTTGATATTCGTATCTGTTTGAGTACGTAGAGTTCATTGTCGTGCGTTTATTTAATAAAACAAGAAAATTAAATGATTCTTGTCAAACCAGTGAATATATTACGAATACAAACCATTATAAGTTAAACTATTCAGTCATCTTCATTTGCTATTTTAATCGCGTGAGAGGAGGGTCACATTACTTAGTAAATTAAATTGGAAAAAATGTTAATATCTTTATCAATATTACCTATTTACTTATCATTACTTCATGGTGTAACAAGTGAACTTTTTAGTAACAACAAAAGAGTGCCTCGAAGAAATACTCAAGTTACAAGGACATATGATGTTAATCACCCACCAATAGTAGAAACTTACGATAAAATTCCGGTTGCTATGGTATACGACGATGAAGAAGTTATTAAAGTGAGAAATAAACATGGAAGAAAAGCAGATGCTAGCACTGAGGAAGATAAAAAATTCTTGAAATATGCAACTAGGAGCGATGAAGCAATAAATCTTGAGGCTCCGCCCGTGACTCGTCCACCTTCCCGCAGTCTACACCTATTTGTTGTAATGGATGATTACGAAGAAGGATTGAATTTCAAACCAAGGGCCAGATCTATTAAAATACCAGTGACTGAATCTGATGAAAGAAAAGCACATGAAAAACCTTCCACTGAAACTGAAACTAGAACAGGAATCAGGTCACGAAATAGGGTACAAAAAGTAAGAAAAGTGAAAGTGGATAAAAGCCAACTTAATGTATATGTTAGCGAATCAGAAATGACTGAAAACAATGTAGCACAAAAAGAAGCAACAACAACAACAACTGATAAAGCCCGTAGTGATGAGCCATCGATACCTACTCCTCAAACTTTCAAACCCAGGAAGGAATTGCGTGATCCAGTGGTTCCTATAATCGAGTCAGAAAGTTATGTTTTCTCGCATTCAGGAAATTTTCATTACAGGTGATATATTTATGATAATATCTGTAGGTATAATGATGTTATATTAACCATGAAATTGCTGAGGGGCTTGTGGCTAAGTAATAATAGCCGCTCGATCGATCAGGTTAAGCTACGCTTGCCGCGGTTGGTCCGTAGATGGGTGACCATCTTTACATACCAGGACCCCTCCGTGCCTCGGTAAGCACGTTAAGCCTTTGGTCCCGGCTGTCATTTGTAGATATTAGACAGTCGTTACGGGTCGTCAGAAGCTCGAAAGTCTGACAACCAGTCTTACCAAGGGGTATCGTGTTACCCAGCAACTGGGTTGTGGAGGTCAGATAGGTAGTCGCTTCATGTAGAATATTGGTATTCAGCTGTATCCGGTAAGACTGGAAGCCGACCCCAACATAGTTGGGAAAAGGCTAGGCAGATGATGATGATGATTGACCACGAAATTATATTTTTTTCCAGTTATGAAGGCGGTGACGGTACGAAAGCTTATGAGAGAGGTGTACAAAAAAGTTCCAATGGCGGTTCTGGCAGTGCTGTAGAAGGAAACTATTCATACAGAGTAAGTACTCTTGAAAAAATATCATATTAAATCATTGTTGCTCGGCTAACTATTATGCATCTTTCAATCGTGTGCTATCTCGACATAATCCAAACTCATATATTATAGCTCTTAATTGGGGTTAAGTCAAACATAACAGCATTGTAGATGAGGCTTAACAACAGATTCAAAGCGAATTATCTTTTAGAGAGAATTATTTTGAACTCTTCATGATTTCTTAGCGTTAGTCCCCTTTAACTGTATCATACTCTTATATTTATTTTAGAAGTTATTGCGATACTTGTACTATTTTCAGGACAAAGAAGGCAATGACGTCAGTCTGACTTATACAGCTGACGAGAATGGCTACAGACCAGTGGGCGCACACTTACCCACACCCCCGCCTATTCCTCCGGCAATACAGCGTGCTCTAGCTTATCTCGCCACGAAGACCACACCAGAGCCGATAACTGAGAGTATCAAAACACAATAAACATTTTAATGAAATATATAAGCAGTATTTGACCACTTGCAACACGGGCTTCGTTCGCTGGTAAGGGTAGTCGAGAATTTATCTGATGTGTACACATAACTAATTATGACAATAAAACGAGGCAATCATATTTATTATTATTTGTTATAAAGCAAAAC
Source organism: Atethmia centrago (assembly GCA_905333075.3). Taxonomy (NCBI): domain Eukaryota; kingdom Metazoa; phylum Arthropoda; class Insecta; order Lepidoptera; family Noctuidae; genus Atethmia; species Atethmia centrago. The sequence goes on along the minus strand of HG995374.1, from coordinate 16,922,807 downwards.
TATACCTACTCAGTTTGTACGTTCATATAAAGATCCAGTTCATATAATACTATATTTTAAGTTCCAAAAACGTTCTTAAGCAAGTGAAATCCTCGTAATTTCTTATTGAGACCTAAATTTCTTTAAAAATATCCTTATTGTTCATGATACAATGGACCCATTAATACGTGCGTTTAGAAAAATTGCAGGGGTGTAAATCTAATTAGGTTGCATGTGCCTTTAGACAAGCAAGCAGCAGAAATTAACACATGTCTATCAGAGTTTTAGAATTATAATTACAATCATGTTTCGTTTGCAGATTTGTAAACGGTAAACTATGGAATCTTATTTAAGATTCCATAGTTTACCGTTTTTGTTTTCATCTGACAAAGAATCCATACATTTTGGAATGTTTGTTTCAAATTATGTGTGGAGAGCATTGGTGGCCCAGTAGTAACGGCCACGACTTACGAGTTGCAGGTCGTAGATTCGAGCCCAGACGCTTTACTTTGTGTAAATTGTTTCATCACCACTGTTCTCAAAACGGTGAAGGAAAACATCGTGAGGAAACCGGCAAATGCCGGTTTCCTCACGATGGTTGATGGTGGTTCACCGTTCACATGTCTTCGAATTTTTGGTTCTTGGAAATTCGAAGACATGTGACATCTACCAACCCGCACTACGCCCGCGCGGTGTATTATGGCCCACTCCCTCTCATTGAGAGGAGGCCTGTGTCCCAGCAGTAGGAACATTATAGGCTAGTAAAATTATGCTAATCAATGATGTCACAGACCAAACTAAAATATCAGAACAATAGGAAAATCTGTCAGACTTACCTATTACTGGTTCGATGACTTAATTATTATGATATAGGTATATAAATCTAAACAACTACTGCGGCCCGCGGTTTCACCCGCATAAGTCTCGATCCTGTGGGAATATCGGGATAAAAAGTATGTATGTATATTACCCATGTGCCAAATTTCATCCAAATCCGTTCAGCCGTTTAAGCGTGAAAGCGTAAAAAACAAACGAACAAACAAACTCACTTCATTTGTAGATAATATTAGTTTTTTAGCAATTTAATAACAATAATAACGTCAGTAATTGTTGTATTGGACTGAATATAAAGGCTTGTGCAGACTGGGACGATATCGCGGGCGCGACAGGCATGTTGCTGCCTGTCGCGCAATATCGCGCTAGTCTGCAGGAACCTTAACTCGAAACTACAACTTTATTATTGTAACCTAAAGTCACTTGCTCACATTTGCTAGCAAAAAGTGACTATGTTGTTAAAATTTCCGTAAACAAAATCCAGTAGGTACACTATTTGTAAATAAAAAAAAAACAAAAGTATATATTGCCTTTACCTATATAAACAATACAATTAAGATTTATATCAGTTGTTCAATAACTAAAACTACGTAAGTACTAGCTAATTCATTAATTAATACCAATTGTTTGTGCCTATTACATGATGTTTCATCATCGTCGTTATGCTCGAATTCATAGCCTATCCACCAAGTTAAACGTACACATTGTTCTAAGTTCTCATCATTGACCTTGGGGTGGACGCTCACTTTTGCAAATAGGTTGGAAACGTCGTATACCAAGTATTGTTAGGACCACTGTCACTGACATTTCCATATGTGATCATTTTGCTGTAGGTTAAACACGAGTTGTACCTATTTATTGATTGCGTTTGTTCTTTTTTTCTTGATGGGAAATCATCAAATAACTTCTCCCGCTCTGGTTGGAGCGGGAGGGTGTGTCAGACTCTTACTGACTAAAACCCACCCGTATTCCTTCTTGTTGCCTGTGTTGCCAGGGGCCTCGGTGACTCTTTAGTACCTTCCCGCGACCCCGGCAGGCATCGGCTCTAGTGGACCCCTACATTTGAGCTGACGTCTCTTTGAGGCGCGCGTGGAATACAACGCGCCGTCGACCCGGGCCTGGTCCTTACCGGACGGTGAGCTACCCATTGCTCACCATCCGCAAGCCCGCGCCTACGGTGGCCGGAAACCCGCCCGCGATGCCCGACGCCCAGGGCGTCTCCTGCGGCGGCTAGTGGCGAGAGGGCGCAAAATTTGCCTTTCCCTCAACCATCCTGCCTCCTCCATCGCGAGCATTACTGCTTCGCAGAAGGAGGTGGCGGCTGCCCATGCTCTTTCACTCCGTACCATGGCCTGAGCCAGGGCCGGACGTGAGAGATCTCTGCCGCCGATCGCCTCCACGGGGACACGGCGGTGCTCTGCCCAAGCCGGGCAGACCTCCACCGTATGCTCCACCGTGTCCACCGGGCGATCCACACAGTGGTGACACCCGGGCGTTTCCTCCCGCCTTATTCGACACAGGAACCTCCCGAAGCTGCCGTGTCCGGTGAGGACCTGCGTCAGGCGGAAGGACACCGTAGCGCCTCTCTAGCCACTCCTCAAAGAAGGGTTTTATCGCCGCAATCGTGGCGTGCCCAGCACTGGGTTGCAACAACCGTACTCTCCATGTCGCCATGAGATCCCGCCGGAGCTCCGACCGCTGTGCCGCGATTTCTCGCGAAGATTCTCCCTAGATTGGGCAGGAGCCGCTTCAATGCAGCGCCTGCCCGCTCCAGTTTCAGACAAACGTCGGAAATGCTCCACGAAGTTCCACCGGCTGTCGAGGACGAGTCCCAGGTACTTCATCGTCGACTCGACGCCGATGGAAACCCCTTCTATCGTTATTTGGAACCACAACGGTGGCGCGTTTCGAGGACCATGAAAACACATGGCCTCGGACTTGTGCAGGGCCACCTTGAGTCCCAATTGCTGGATCCTTTCGACGATTGTCGCAACCCCGCGTGCCGCTACTTCGGCCGCCGCCTGGTGCGACCTCCCCTGCGCCAGGACCAACGTTTCGTCAGCGTAGCTTCGTTGCACCCTTGTCTTCCAATTCTCAATTGAAATGCATGGATATTGAATCGAGACTACCTCGTTGGTCTAGTGGTCGCAAGCGCTACTGCTGAGCATGAGGTTCTGGGTTCGATTCCCGAACAAAGTGTTATTGGGTTTTTCTATCTGGAATTTCTCAGTAGCAGCCCGGAGTCTGGATTTGTGCCCGGTTGATGGCAATAGTCTTGCCCCCTATTACATGAGACTTAAAAAACATAACTGGCGAAACGTGGGTGTACTACAGGTACACCTCTGCCCAACCCTTCGGGGAAAAAAGGCGTGATGTTATGTTATGTTATGGATATTGAATCGTCTAATTACATAAACGGTTTAAAATTAAGTATGATTTTATTGAGAGTAGGTATATTGGGTCTAAGCCAAGTGTCTCTTGAAGACACTCGGTTAGTGCCTTTTGGGGAGCTAATTGCATAAAAAATTAATTTGCATGTGGTACTTCCAAGAATGGGCCAATGGAATTGGATTTCTTTCATACTAAAAAAACATCCGGCATTTACACGTTCCAACTACTACTAGAGCCATTGATACCATTTATAGGAAATGACATCAATATTTATCACCTGTGTCATGTATCTGTAAGTTTCATGCTAATGAAAAATCACTGTATTTGGCCATTGTCTCATCTCTATAGGTATATAAAACCTTGATAGTATTATCCCATATAGATGTCAACAACAGTAGAAGGATGTATAGCTGTGTACTTATCGCATTCCTCCGTTTCGCGTTTGTTAAGGCAAGCATGATAATTATAAAACTGACTTTTAGACTTTTTATAATGAAAATTACCTTTTTTATGAGACTTTAATGTGACTCGATATTAAACTAAATAAAAAAAAATTGATGGCACCCACTCGGCTGTTAATTGTATTTTATGTTCTAATTAAAGTCAAACTTAGCCCATTGAGCAAAAAACCAAGGACAGACGAAGGTTTCGAAGATTGAAAAACCCGATTACATTTTGCAATGCATCTTTGGCACTGATTTTGCTTTTATTTAAATAAATATACAAACATTTTACGTAAATTCAATCATTGTCTATCACAGTTCAGTCATTGTACATTCTTTTTTATATGTTTTTTATTGCTTACTATATTATATTGTTTTAATGTAAGTGCAGTTTTGTAAACAGAATTTAAATATGCTTATTAAATTTAGTTATATAAATGAAGTTTTTTATATAATAAATTTGCTTATCTAAAAAAGACTGGTGATGCATAAAACGCACAACGAGATCTTCTTAATTATAAAACAAATGAGATTAATCACAAAGTAACAAAAAAGATTTATTAATAATGTTTTTTTTTTCTAAAACAAAAGCATTCAATTCTGTTTTTAAAACTGTACGAGTATTTGCGGGTTAACAGGTACGTAGGATGCTCAGGTCGTTAGGGTATTAGGCAGTCAGTTGGTGGAAGGTTTAGTTTCTTCCCGGCGGTGGTGGGGGGAGGGTCGCAAGGTAGTCGAGAGCCTTCTGGATTGCTGGTGGGATTGGTGGAGGAGTCGGCAGATGAGCGCCCTGAAACAGAACCACGAATGTTTACAAATGGTCATGTGAATTTTGCAATGTCCTATTGTAAAGTTGTCCAGCTGGGCGCTGACCAAAAATCTCCACCATGATATGCTTAAGAAATCCGGTACTATAAAATATTCATTAAATTATCAAACCGATAGTTATTGCAAACCGTATGGAGTATACATTAATTGCCGATTAAACCACAAATTTAATATGGTTTATCAGCGATTTTAATATGGTTATCTAATGGAATTCCTCGAAAAGTGACAGTTAAATGTAGGTAGGTACTCAAAGAAAACAATAAAGTCAAAATATTCCATTTTCAAGAAACATTAGATTTAAATAATTACGTCATCATGCGTATTTTAATAGTCTATTTTTACTAGGATGACCGGACAACATACAAAAAACCTTTATTCTGAAGGTTAAGAGTATTCCTTTACATTCTAAAACATATTGTAACAACCTTGATTTTTTTGTTATTTTGCCTATTTCATTTGCTACGCAATAAAAAGATTCGGCGCGACAAACTAAATCGAGAAATGGATCATCATTCTTGCAATTTAAAGAACACGTTTCGGTCCTCCGGTATTAGGTCATGCATGAACTAAGATGATATAAAATATTGTTGTGCTGGATTTATTTAGGTAAGCGCATCTAAATTATCTAGCTAAGGCAAATTGAAATGCTACGGTAGTAAATAAATAGTAACTAAAACAGTTCTATATATAAAAAAGACCAAACAGTTGCTACAAATTGTATGACTTAAGAAGAAACGAACCTCATTGATTGTCAAAAATTGCCCATCTTGACATATCAATTTTTTTTTGGTAAAGGATTTGATTGCCTAAGATTATTGAAGAGAAACCCCCTTCAATAATCCCAGGCAATCAAATCCTTCGCAATCGATACTTATAACTTAGACTGAAATGAAACCGTACCTCTGGTTTGAAACCGCCCTCGTCATCAGCAACGTAGTTGAGGTTGATAACAGTGCCATCTGGTGCGGTGTAGCTAAAGGCTCCCTGCGCCACGATGACGTCACTGGCATCGGGACCTGCGGCCTTCTTCAACGTGCCAGCCTCTTCAGCTTTGATACCGTTCTCAGCCTCGTAGCTGGGGAGGAAAAAGTATTTGATCTTTATTTTTTCGGCTCTTGTGATACAGAAACTCCTAGTACAAGAGCCAAGGCTGCACCATTGTTAGTGTCTTAAAGTGTAAGGATATTATTATTATTATTATATAATCCTGTTATTTTTAAGAGTAGATGCGTATTGAAAGGGTGCAATACATTGTGGCGCTTGAGCGACGAAGAAGAAGCCACAAATATGTATACTTGAATCCAAATAAAAAGCGATTATCGTGATCGTGAGTATAAAGATTCCCCCCTAAATATTGAAACTTGTAGACAAATGCCTTTAGGACCAACAGAAGAGGCACACACTCTAATTCTGCCCAATAAATTAATTAGTACAACTTGATTGAGTACAATTTCACTGTGGTCAACCGCCGTAATTATAAGTAGACATATTATTATGTCGTACAAATCTTCTTAAGCAGTGATTGATTAAAATCTCCTGCAAACTAGCGTGACAAATACGCGCCAGTTTGCACGAACCTTAAGTTAAAACTTATGGGGTACTATTAGCTTAATTATTTGGAGCAAATTATATTTACGTAGATCCTGGAAACCCGCTGCCGTAACTCATATAGTTATTCTATGAATTTCAATGTATAAGATTATCCTTAAAATAGTAGATAGCCCAATTTTATCTCGCAAAGATATTATTGTCTTCAAGAAGGTACCTATTTGCTAACAATGTTCATTGATACAAAACAACAGTAGGTCGCCATTGATGTGTCCTTTCTCAAGTGCGTTGTCAAAATTAGGTGCGAATCGAATGGTAAGAATTTTTATTGTGCGATCAAGGTTTTTACGTTTCGCGATACATATCAAAGAACGGAGTGATTTTGACTTGAGAGACACAAGGGCCATGCGGCAATAAAAAATCGTTTGTGAAATTCTAAGAATTGGAGAATTCTTACAACCAAGGAAATTATTCGGGAATACATATCTTATGTCCTCATTTAAACCCCAATGATTATAATATATATCTTTGATACTTTATTCTAGTGTCTATACATTATTTTGTCACTTAATTTCATACTTGACCTTTATTGCTGACCTTCCGGCGGTCAGAGCCAGCGGTCAAATCAATGATAGTGAAGTCGCTAATGTAACATAACACTGAGAGCCGTTACGTAACGCTGAAGTCGTACTGCCCGTAAGCAACACGAAACAACAGTAAGTTGGAACCATGAATTTACACTTTGTTCCGATCAATGACAAATCGGTATGTAAAATGTTTTGTGTGCCATCTAACATACCTGCGGAATTAAAACTTCCAATATCTTTCTAAAATTCTAGAATACACTATCTTCCTAGTCAATTTTTTGTTCATTTTCCTCAAAGCTACTTTTGGCCGCTATAGGAAACCACCTACCGCGTCGTCGCCACCGTCTTGTGCCAATTGCTCACGGCCAAATCTACGCTAGGCGCCATTGCATCAACAAATCCACGGTTTAGATCAATATTGTTCCAAAACCTTATTATATTTAAATAATAGCATATTTATGAATGATAGGCTGAGGAATGATGTGTTATGGCAACGGTGAAGTTTAAAAGAACTACATCTTCTTTTAAACTTCACCGGTGGCAAAAATTAAAAAGAGAATGCCTAGATGGTTTGGTCATATTGAGAGGATGAATTAAAGGCGACTAACAAAAGGTATTTACAAAGCAGAGGTGAGTGAGACGCCCTAGGTCACGTAAAGTGACCTGTTCTTCAGAAAGGTCAGATGCTTAGTACTCGCAACCGGCGTGCGTGTATGACCAGGGCCTCAAGTCTGCTATTACAATAGTGTCAGAATGGTCTATCATTGATTTCATAATTGTTGATTTTGACAAGTTTGGTAATCTACTAATATAATGGCGTTATTAATTAAGATCGGAACAGACCATTATGACACTATTGTAATAGCAGACTTGAGGCCGTGATCTATGAACGTAGACGAAGCAAAAGGAGTATGTAAGGATCGTAGCGAGTGGAGTTCTATAGTTACTGCCATGGTAGTGAATTTGTGTTAAATTTAAAAATGCAAGAGTTTATTTGTACATTGCTGCTGCTTAATGAATCGCTATGAAGGTATACACGAAGTTTATAGGTACTTATATAGATTAATACATAACATAAAGGATTATGTATGTCTGCATGTCGTTGTATCCAGTACCAAATATTTGTTTCCTAATATAGAATGTAAATATATAGGTGTTTTTGGTTTCTATTTTTAATTTTTTCAATTTTTATTATTAGATCGATTATCACAGAACTTCCACACCACATCATGTATTGGTGGGTGGCACTTGAAACACGCAGAAAGAAGTGTCGGATTTGATTCCCAGGGCAATAAAAATGGCACAGAGTTTGAATAAAGGATTACAACTAGGGTTGCCAACCATACTGTTACAAAACAGTATTAGACTGTTTTTCACTCCAAAATACTTACTGTTCAAGTAAGTATACGAATATACTGTTTTCACTGTTAACCATAGCTACAAATAAATAGATACAAAGAAATATATTCCATCTACTGCATAGAACATGGTGCATGTGATCAATAAGTGGCAACACTGCCCGAGTAACGTCAAATTTTTGTTCCGTTTTTTAAAATGAATTTTGATAATATAAGTAAGTCAAATTAAGGTGTAAGTTTATGTGTAAACGTAATGTAATTGCATAAATACTCAGGCTTATTGTTTTCCTGTAAATATATAAAATAAAACACTGTGTTTGGTTACACCGATTACCTAAAACTAACAGCAGACGTTCAAACTGCCTGCCGGGGTCGCGGGAAGGTACTTATGGGTCACCGAGGCCCCGTAACACAGGCAACAGGAAGGAATACGGGAGGGTTTTAGTCAGTAAGAGTCTGACACACCCTCCCGCTCCGCCCAGAGCGGGAGAAGTTATTTGATGATTTCGCACCCAAAAAAAAAAAAAAAAAGACGTTCGAACTGCGTATTTAAACAGTGAGTATTGCTATACTTTTACTTTATAATAGCACACAGTTGTCACTTTAACTTTGTTACACGTCCTCGTTAAGTCTTAACATAAATATACGTAGTTCGCTGATTTAGCACTCTGCATTGGGTTTAAATCGCATTGTTTACATCGTCAAAAACGAAACTTAACGAAGAGTATGTTATTCTCAATCTGATCTTTAATATAATGTAATATACATACTTTATTTCTTGTACAAAAGTTGGCAACCATAATTACAGCATGTCAGACCATTTACAAGCTTCGAAAGTTGTGAATGTATTTCAAACAGGTCCAAAAGGCAGCGCCTTTTAGAAAAAGCATTATATTGCTTGTTTGCCAAATATATTATGATCGAATGGGCATTATAAAATACATATTTGAATGATACAATAGGTTATATCTACAAGTCCACCTTATACTCAGAGCAAACAGGAGTAAATAGTACCTATATCTCTCTAGCGTCATACCTGTATCTATAAGATCCATCTGGTTGCTGGTCGAACTCTTGTGAGAGGATTGCTACGACTTTATCCGCAGGCCCCTGCGGCGCTGATAATGACACTGCTACCACTCCCAACAGAATTAACACCCTCTGGAATGAAGAGAAAGAAGAATATTTACATAAAGACTCAGTTTAAACCAACACTAAAATTGAAGACTCTGTAAACCGTCTTTGTAAGGCGTTGTAAACGTTTTTTTCATAATTATTTAATTGCCAAGTATTTATTGGTATTTACTGTACCAATAAGTTCTGTACCTGTGAATGAAATTCATGATTCGAAAACTTTGAACTATCGCTATTCCTAAGGGACGCTATTCCTTACATATTTAATTGATGTTACTGTTGATATCATTTTAAACGCCTGCCATAGTGAGTAAAGCAAGCAGTGTAACATTAGAGTCGAACTTTAATAAATCCATCAGGCATTAACCCAACAGACAAGATAAGAACAATAAATTCTCTCATAAATGTTGACTTTTGCTTGCTTCAATCATTAGGGTACTAACTCAAAGACGCCACAAGGTTACAGAAGACACATCGTGGCCTACAACTACAAGGACACTAGTAACTGAAGACCTTTAGTTTATAGTTTTTAGTCTATGCTCATGTCGTTGAAAGATTTATAGCCCATTTGTAACCAATATCAATTTCAAAACTATTCACAATCAACCAATTAATTTCTATAAAATCAATTTTAATTTAATAATTTATTGCAAATGAGTTTTAGTGTCTACTGAGATTTTTTTGTTTAGGCGGTCTTTAAATCGGGGTTTTTATTTTGTTACAGAGTTCTCCATAATACAGTCCACAACAAGAATACATAAGTCATATAAGCCATGTAGGTACTACCAACATGATATTATAGTTTTTAACTTTTTAATTAATTCTGGCATCTTAAGAAGGTGAACAAAGTGACATTTGTATTTGAATTGATCAACTACAAATGTCACTTTGTGCACCCTCTACTTTTTTCAATGCCTACTTTATGATACGAGTACTTACTTAATACCTACGTTAGTACGCATAAAATTGAAGTGCATTTGTAAGTAAAATGTATACATACATTAAGTTAAACAAAATGACATCATATTGTTAGTAAGTCAATAAGTCGCCAATGAGTCCAGCGACTTATTTTAGGTCAGGCACGCATCTGTAGATAAATAAACTTGTTATATTCACCCGCTAATAGTATCCACAACACAAGACAAATACAATTAGCCGATAGCCTAGCGGCCGTTTGTGGCACGCGGCCTTCACGCGACAGTCACGCGAGTAACGCACGCAGGGTGAAGGTACATTCAAAATGTGACAATACATAATTATAACATGTCAAAATTCTCATTTATTTAAATAGCTTGTGCCTGCGATTTCGCCCGCATGGATTTCGGAAAATATCTCACGTACTACGTAGTACCCGTATTAAAAGTATGCTATGTGTTAATCCAGGTTATTTTTTTATTTTATTTATTTGGGAAGACAAACAATTGTACAGTCAGGATTCTATAATTATAAAATAAAATTAAGTCTAAGGACGGTTACAGTACAATCCCATACGTTTCCACGAATCGCAAAGGTTATAACTATATGTGTGCCAAATTTTATCCAAATCTATTCAGCCGTTTTTGCGCCAGTCCGGAACATAATCAGACAAATGGACAAAAATCCTTCGCTACTATTTTATGTTATGTATGTATGTACAGATTTAGTAACATTTAGAATAGAGAAACTAAAAGCATTTCATCATTCTCCTGCCCTTATCCCAATTTATTTGGGGTCGGTGCAACATGTCGCTTTCTTCCATACTTCTCTATTAGTTGCCATCTCGGGAGTCACCCCCTTTCTAGCCATATCATCTTTCACACAGTCCATCCATCGTTTCTTTGGTCTTCCTCTACTCTTATAGCCATCGACATTCATACTCAAGACTTTCCTCATGACATTTGCCTCATTCCTCCGCATCACATCCCCATACCATGACAACCGATTTTCGCACAACTTTTCAGTCGCCGGTGCCACTTTCAGACTTCAGACTCTTATGTACTCATTTCTTATTCTATTCATTCGTGTTACACCACACATCGCTCTTAGCATTCTCATCTCAGCTGCATGCAATTGCCTTTCATTCATCCCTTTTGTGGCCCAACATTCTGATCCATACAAGACAGCAGGTCTTACCATTGTTTTATATATCTTCCCCTTAAGTTTAAGGTGAATGCGGAAGTCGCAGATTGTTCCCGTGACCTGCTGCCATTTCATCCATCCAGTGTTAACTCTATGCTTAACCGTCCGATCTACTTCGCCATCGCTTTGCACGAGTGAACCGAGATACCGAATGTCAGAACAGACTGGGAAAAGTGCGCTATCAAGCGCTATGGTTCCAGAACTGGAGAGACCGCCGAAATCGCAGAACATATATTCAGTTTTGGTTCTGCTGATTTTCAAGCCAACATTCTCCAGCTTCTGTTGCCATTTCTCCAATCTGCTCTGCATCTCAGGTCCATCTTCACCAACAAGAACGATGTCATCGGCGAACAGCATGCACCAGGGTGCCTCTTCCTGTATGTCCGACGTCAGGGCATCCATAATCAACAGGAAGAGGTAAGGACTTAACGCCGACCCTTGGTGTAAGCCTACAGCCGCACTGAACCCGTCGGTATTGCCAGCAGCCGACCGGACGTAGGTACAAGATTGGCTGTACATAGCACGAATTAATTCCACATACTTCCCGGGCAAACCTTTCTCTTTCAAATCCCACCACAACACATCCCGAGGTACCCTATCATACGCTTTCTCCAGATCAATAAACACCATGTGCAAGTTCTTGTGTGCACGTCTGTACTTCTCGCACAATTGGCGGAGTGCAAAAGTAGCGTCCACTATTCCTCGACCTGGCATAAACCCAAACTGGTTCTGGGTAATCTCACTCTCCTCTCGCAGTCTTTTCACACCATTCCATTGATTCTCTTCATTCATTAGTTTTTCAAAATAAACCTTCCATCGTTTTTTTTTTTCGTCATCTTTGGACAGAACCTTACCGGCGTCGTCTTTCATACATTTAATGTGAATTATATCTCTCATTCTCCTTTCTCTTGCTTTTGTAATCCGATAGAGCTCCTTCTGGCCTCTAGGGCAGTCCAGTGAGTTATACAACTTTTCCTGCGCCTTAACCCTCGAAACTGCTACCGCCTTTTTTGCCTTTTTATTCCATTCTTTATAAACCTTTTTCTTATCAGCTTTCAAACTATCATTCCCGTTTTCTACACCCTGCCATTCTTTAAACGCAATTGTCTTTCCTTTAAGCATCTTATGCACGTCTTCATTCCACCATCATGTATCCCTTTCTATCATACCTTGCCCTTTCCATTCTCCAAACACATCTTTTGCTACTCTCCTTATACAATCCGCCATCTCTTTCCAACATTCATTCAAAGATTTTCTTTGCAAATCCTTCATTTCAATCATTTTATCTACCACTTGACTCTTAAACATACTGGCACATTCCTCTTCTTGTATCATACGCCATCTGGTTTTGGATGGGGGCCGTTCCTTGTTCCTACTGGACGAGACACTGACTTTTACTTCCATTATTAGGAGTCTATGCTGTGAGACTAAATCTTCACCTGGGAGCACTTTACAGTCTTTGACTCTATTAAGGCTGTTCCGTCTTATCAGCAAGTAGTCAATTTGTGTTGCGTGGCGACCACTTTTGTATGTTATAAGATGCTCATTTTGTTTTTCGAACCACGTATTTATTATTGCCAGATCGAAGGCCGAAGCAGCTTGCAGGAATGTCTCGCCATCAGTGTTACGGTCTCCGTATCCCCAACCACCATGCACTCTCTCATACCCACCCTTCTGTCTTCTTACATGCCCGTTAAAATCACCCCCCACATACACTTCTTCACTATCTTGCACATCCATCATCACACGATCGAAGTCCTTCCAAAACTTCTCTTTTACAGTATCCTCACACCCAGACTGGGGTGCATACACACTAACTATATTAACCACCCGACTCTCCACAACCACTTTAACAACTATCACTCTATCACTTACTCTTTTGAAATCCACCACACATTTCTTCAAGTGATTATCCAACACTATACCCACACCATTTCACTTGCCATCGCTTCCACAGTAATAAAACTTATATCCTTCTCCTATCTCTCTAGCCTTCGCACCTTTCCACTTCATCTCTTGCAGACACGCTATGTTCAGTCGTTGCCTTTTTAAAACGTCTGCTAGTTCCCTTCCTCTGCCAGTCATCGTACCTACATTCCAGCTCGCACACCTCAATCTAACTTCTCTCACTCTCCGAGCTTGCGTCTTACGTCGCACCCGCCCGTTTTGGTGCGACAACCCTTGTCCATTTCCCTCAGGAGCCGGCTGCTGCCCCTGCGCGTCGCCTGTGGGGTACGCCCTAGCCCTATCACGCATCATATTACTTCCAATCATGTTGCTTAGGGTTTTGGCAAAGTTTTACAGTCGGCCGCCTACCGGACACCAACCCTTCTTGGGAATGCTTTTGTTGGTGGTTTACCCGCCACCACGCGGGTGACCCAAGGTGCTTTCATGGTATGCACTAGGTCTGGATTCCCTTAGTCGCCTCCTACGACACCCACGGGATGAGATGGGGTGGCCATATTCTTAATCCGGGACCACACGGACCCTTGAAAGAAGAAACTAAAAGCATTTATTTCAATTTAATCATTTACAGGCACTTTTGATTTGTCAAGGAATCGGTCAATCAGAAAAATGAAGCTAGTTGCCCAGTTCAAAGTGTAGTAGATTCATATGGAGAAAATCGGGCATGAAACCCCATGGACACTCTTTTGAATAAAAATATTATAAAAGGGGTTCAAGGGAATCTAAAGAAGAAATGGACTTAAGGGAGTAGCCAAGATCCATCTGCGTAACATTTATCTCGTGAACTAAATATTTTGACTCAAGTTTAAAGAAAGATGCGTATACAGCAAAACTTCTAATATTTAGTGATGATTCATCAAAAATATTAATTATATAATTATGATTATGGGAATCATTTCAAGTTTAAAACAACTAAAATGATTAATTTTGTAATAGTCGTCGGTGTTTAATTATCTTTTCAACATAATTAGACTGGTTTTAGATAAGAATGTATTAATTAATATTTTAAGCATTGATACGATCAAACTGTAACAGATGCGAATCGCTATAATAATATACAATGTTCTATTAACTGCTGGTGTCATAACAAGATATCTAAATATTTCTAAATTAAGTTAAATGTTACATGGACCATGTCAAACAAAACAGGCATTCAGTATGATTTTTATCAATGTAGCGGAAAGGAGAAAATGCTAGAAAAAATAACGTTTTAGTCTATTAGTAGACGATGGTATCATTCTATCCGCAGATATTCCTGAATACTCAAATTTTGAAAATGTTAAACGAATATCTAAAGACAGCTGTCCTTCACAAAGAAGCATTTTATTATGTGAATTCTCAACACAAGCATATAATAATATTTAAGTACAGAGGCATATAAAAGAAGATTATTGGTTACTTAACTAAGTAGCCATTTATTACCAGTCACGTTGATACATTGAACTGTGGTCTATTCGGTGTCAATGAGCCTAAGTTTAATCATCGGTTATGATCACATGACAGTTAACATTAAACTTAAACCAATCGATGAATTACCAGATATTCCAGGCTTATGCAAGTGCAAGTGGCTGTTTAGATAAGCTGCACAAAGTATTGTACTAAATGTAAGTCGTAAAGTATCCTGTGCAATTGTATCTTTATCATGTTATGAAGTACCTAGATGGGTTTTAGTTATAGTTTATTTTTGTTCAATTTTGGCCTTTGGAAAGCCAAACCTTTCAGAGATATTTATACTGAGGCGCTCGCTACAATGAAAACAGTTTTGTTATACAAATATTGCACTCTATCGAAAACGACGTCTACTTATCCGTGCTTACGTCCTAGGAAGCCCTAGTAGATAGATCAAGTCTTGGAGTTTGGATGGTCTAAAGTCTATGTTTAGGCTCTATTAACATCTTCATTATATCAGCCAGTTATCGGCGACTGGTCATCATTAGTCCCAAAATAGCCCGCTATAATTAATGACATACAGGTATTATTATTTCCATAATCAACACGCTTGCCAAATAGTGTGGTCAGTAGACATAATAAGTTGATATTAAAGAAGGAGACTGTTGTACCTGTTAAGCCATTAAGCCAAGTCGCGTCACCCATTCGGTGTCAAATAATAGCAAATCAATTGTGTCTCATTAGCTGTCCTTGACCGATTAATCATCTGGAGTCTTTTGCAACAGGAACATGTGGGAAACCAGGGCAATGCGGGCTATTGTCCCGGTTTCCCATATTTTCCTTTCGCAAAAGGCTCCAGATGATTAAGGGAAATCATTAATACTGCCTTAGAAAAACAAGATAATTAAAACAAAACAAAACTCATTTATCAGTTTCATAAATATTCTTTAAACTTAACGAAAAAAATAATTGACTTAGTCTTACGTAAAATAATCATCTTTGGAGATAAATTAATTATTTATGTAAGTCTAGAACCGAGAAAAAAAGCAGCAAATGTGAAGGAACTCATCATCATTGCACTCTTCGGCGGCACAGGAACAGAGAGCCCATCTGTAACATGCATGGCAAGTGACCAAACCTCTCTAAATTCCGAGTATCAATATCCAGAGTACAAACTGCACAAACAACTGAACAAAGCTCCGTATTTTCTTCTCTGATTATTTTTTCTTATTTTTTCATTTGTCTTGGTGAAATTAAAAAATAAGAAAAGGGACCAGAGAAAATGATATGGAGCTTTTTTCAGTTGTTTCTATGTCCGTGGCTTCTTCCAGATTCTTCTTATAAGGTCAACTCCTGGTAGTTCGTTTTTGGACATAATCTTTGGGTTTTGGCATGATATATAGGTAGGCACATGCGGCAATTTCCGTGTCCTTCAAGCTCCATATAGCACGATAATAGACCTTGTATAATTCAGGTTTATAGAGAGAATAAAATGGCAATCACTGTGTAATACTGCAATGAGATATTTGACATTTTAATCGCAACATTGTGGTATGTTAATCACTTCCTTTTCAATTAAAATCTCTTCAGGTACGCCCTACGATAATCATTTGTAGGGCAGATCAAGGTGACAGTTTGCTGTTGTTGCGCACCTGGCACAAAACCTCATAATAATTTACTTTTTGTCTTATAAGAGTGTATGGCTCCCTTTTTTTGGGTGGGAAATTATCAAATAACTTCTCCCGCTCTGGGCGGAGCGGGAGGGTGTGTCAGACTCTTACTGACTAAAACCCACCCGTGTTCCTTCTGTTGCCTGTGTTGCCAGGGGCCTCGGTAACCCTTTCGAACTTTCCCGCGTGTATGGCTCTCTGGAGTTAGCATTGTCGCCAAAGGGAGCAACTACACCGCAGTCGATCGACGACATTGTCACCAAATATTTTAAGAGAGATGACTATGTTTTGATTCAACTGTCGACTTCTATCAACCGCAGTCTGGTTGCAACCCTTACGCCTTTTTGCAAGCGATGCAACAATTTTCTGATCATTGTATCTATTGTAAGTATTAGTGTTTAAGTATTGTATTGTAAGTAATGACAGAATGCAGTCATAATATTGACCTATTTTGCAAGGATCGCGTATGGATTTCCGGCAGGGGGTAGTGTTACGAAGGTTGATACGCTTCACGGACCATTAGCTGAGTGTAGCTAGTAACTGATACTGTCATTTGAAACCTGGGCTTCGTACATTCGTGTGACATGTTAACTTTAAACGGTTAAGTCTGAAAGTATTCATAAGGTTTGATTCATCAGATTCAAAATACAATATCTAATATCAGCTATAACATTATCTTCCTAAAAGGTTTTCCACCTTAATGGGTTTGCAACAAATGTAAATGCATTTCCATTTTCAGCTTCAATTCGTCATGAAAAATACAGAAAATCAGTGAGAAATCAGAAAAGAACTGCACTTGGAAAGATTCCTCAGACGAGTTTACGTCCTGCCGAGGTCGCGGGAAGATACTTATGGGTCACCGAGGCCCCCGCAACACAGGCAACAGGAAGGAATACGGGTGGGTTTTAGTCAGTAAGAGTCTGACACACCCTCCCGCTCCGCCCAGAGCGGGAGAAGTTATTTGATGATAATCCACCCTCAAAAAAAAAAAAGACGAGTTTACGTCAGAAATTATTGTAATATAGTGTATTTAATTTAGAAACATCTCCTCTCAAGTAAAGATCCAAACCTACACATTATCCTCATCATCATCTGCCTAGCCTTTCGCAACATGTCTAACCGGATGCAGCTGAATATCAGTATTTTACATGGAGCGACTGCCTATCTGACCTCCACAACCCATTTACTGGGTAACACACATTATCCTCATCTTGAATTTAAATTGATATTTTATAGACATGTAAATGCTGGTAGGTTTAAATTGCATCATGGACAAGTTAAGGTAAGACATCTATCTATGTGCAAACTCTACTCATAGGCCTACCTACTAGCGACTCATCGCTCGTTATTAGGGACATTATTATTGCGAGGTTTATATGCAAATTAAGACATTCACGCAACTTGTTTCAGGCACATCGGCACAGCAACATTAAAGGGACTTATACATGATTACAATCGTACCCACCACGAAGATAAGTTTATCATATTGGAAATGGTAAAGAAAGGCTAGAATCATTGGAAAAGATGAGAAAGAAATAGATGGTTCCTGCGTAAGGTAAATTTTCATGATACACGTTAGTAATAAAATATTCATTTCCATCAGATTTTTTTAGACACATCGTTCACAAGAAAACTGTTAAGTACTAACATGGGCTAACCATTTAGATACGCTTGCGAACGTTATGGTAAGACAAAAGGTTTTCAAGTCACCGTTTGTCACCCACAAACTATTCTTAGCACCGCCTAAATACCTGTGGATGCTGCGGTATGGAGATGTCGGCACACTAGCTATTTTGCAAGTGTATTGAGTTGTGGGAACATGTCATAGAATTCGAGAGTTGCCTCGAAAACAATGTACTACGTGCAAAAACAAAAGGTGTGCACCTAATTAACTGCTCGCACGCCTCCACAGGAATCCAGGTACGGACTTTACGAGTTAAAGATTTGACCGTATTTTTTGTTTCGTCACAATGAGAATTATAAAACTAATGATGAGATTCCATAATTCTAATATTTGCTTTAGTTTCTTTTTTCCTTAAAAAATCGTACAGTAGGTACAGTTCAGTTGTATGTATATTAACTACTGAGTCAAGTACTTGCCAAGTACTTGGACTTGGCCTATCGACTTTTGTTTTAACATGCAAGCTATACCTAATTATCATGTTCCACATAGTTAAAATAAAATACTCAGAAACCCCACGTTGTCCGCTAATGTTCGGTCAGAATGAATAAATTTGGTTTTAGCCGCAAAAATAAAGATACATAATGTGACCCGATAGAATGACCCTGTCAAGATGTATCCTATTTTCTATATATATTAATACAAAATATTCTTCTTAATAACTTATTTTAGACACAAAAGCTTACAATAATCAGTGTCGTTTAATTATTTAAATGACTAATTGACTTAATGACATTATCGTTTTTTTAATGACAGGTTTTTAGAAATGATTAAGTATTTATGCCGAATTATGCCTCTCTTAGTCTTTGTTTTTTCGACAATCTTGTTGAAATCTAATAAGTTATCTATAATTTATTCGCAGTGAACAGAGAAAATACGTATTTTTGTTTCTTATGCGTTATTGAGTATAAAACATATGGCCGAGCCATGTCGATATAAATTTTATTATATTTTAGTAGTGAATATTTTGTAAGCTCTTTGTATTTTGTAAGCTGACTTTTGAACCCCTTTAAAAAACGAAAACACGGGCACGATGGGAGACGGTGGAAATATCGCGCGTGCGGTTCTGTAGCGTTCGGAAAAGTAAACCTGACGCCAAGCTCGGGCGGTAGGGAGAAACTTAGTAATAGCCGGTGACCGCTACTTTACTATCATAATTGTGAAATCTATGAATTATGTGTAAAACAATAATTTATTGAAGCTAAAGAAATATTTGTTGGTTTTTAGGGTTCCGTAGTAAACAAGGAACCCTTATAGTTTTGCCATGTCCGTCTGTCTGTCCCCGTTGTAGCTCAGAGACGCTTAGTACTAGAAAGCTGTTATTTGACATAGGTATACATATAAATTACGACGACAAAATGCTAAAATAAAAAGTTGAAAAAACATTTTCACATTTCGTGTTTCACATTACGTGCAAGGGACGTAATGTGGGGATGATATTTTATTTTCTCGTTATGATGTGGGGTATCGTTGGATATGCCGTTAAAATATTGTGGGTCTGTGAACACCACTTTTCGATTCAAGGAACCAATTGCGAAATATTAAGCATTAAAGTTAACGCTATTACTTGTTAACTTGTAAAGCATACTTTTTTTTTTACCAACTTAAATTTGCAGTTGGAGAATTGACCGTGACGTATATCGATGTATGGGAGAACATGTTTTTCAACTACAATGTTAAGTTTGTTTTGGGATAAATTCATCCCAAGTAATCCCAATTACGGAACCCTTCATTGTACGTGGTTCAACACACACTTGGCTGGATTTTAAGGTTTTTTTCATTTGTGACCTGACTATTTTTTTGTAGATTTAACATTGATTTTTATGACTTACTAAAAGGCAGCTAAGCTACCAGGAATTCCAATAAAAATTAAACATCCAATTTTGGCGCCACATACATTATGATCTTTACATCTTCTTTTTCGTTGTTGGCATAAATATGTCGAAATAATGATTAGGAAAAAATCAGGTACCTATTTAATTTTTTACCTACCGTGAGAAGTATGAGAATACAATTAATTTAAATGTTAATTATATATAGGCTAATTATGCCACATGAAAAAACATACCACCGCTTTTATTTCTGAACAGTCGTGTAAACAGAGATTCTTTGTGAAAATTGAAGATAAACTCAGTCGTTCTATAACCCATAAATCACATCAATACTAACAATTGATAAATAAACGCGGCAAACGTACCTTACAATAAATCTGCATAAAACGATGGCACGCTTGTCACTGAGGTAAACAGCACAGTTGTTGGCAAAGGTTATGTATTGTGGGTGCAATGAATGCACGACGCGTTGCATAACACGCCGGTGACCCTATGCCCTATGCAGCCACTTTGGCCAGGTCCATAAAAACTTTTTAGAGATGAATTTAAGATGTCTCGATACTAATTAAGAGGTTAAACTAGATAGGTGTGGGAGTTATCTGCATAATTATGGTCAATTAATATACGATTTTAAGTAATTGGGTTTCCTTTTTGCGATTAGATTCTTGCCTGTTATTATTTTCCTTTTCAAGTTTAAGTGACATTCAATTATATAACGTATAAAAAAAGAAATGTGGCAACGGGGTTTTGGTATGATCCACATACCTGACCCTATTCAGTTAATTATGATCTACCCAAAATTATTACTAAGCAATAAGAATCGTCTTAATCTTTAAATAAGCTATTTTGATACTAAATTTGAATTATTCGTAAAGTTTATAAACATTAGCAGGAAGATATCTAGGTCTTTCCACATCGCTGCGATTATTCTTACATCAGCGGAACCAACTTAAATTAATACACAAATGTGTTAAGATTTCAATATTTTTGGGAAACAATATTTAATTTACATAAAATACTAATCAACAATACTTAATAGAAACGGAATAAAGAAACCACATTTATTGGCATGGTATAAATATTAACACATAATCTTATTTATGTCACCATGGCAGGGATATAATAAATTCCTAACTTCCTAATAAGATATCATCAAAAATAAGACGACTTACCTACGATGGTAAAGATTCTGCGCCCTTCTGCGCCTAAATGCTAAATCCTACAGCGGGGGTCAGGAGTTCACATCCCAGCATGGGTTATAATTTATAGAATCATTTAAGTTCATTTAAGGCTTGGTTAAATTGTTATTAGCACTTTTAGCGTCTTAGAAAAAGTTGAATTTATTGAGGAGCAGCAAATTACTTCGAAACCCATTTCTAGCTGAGATACTAAGGAGTGACAGAGAATATACTAAACACTTTAATATTTTGATTCAAGTAATTATTCACCTAATACGCTGTGTAGTTTATTTGTATAAGTCAAACTATAGTGCAGAGAGTAAGACTTATTATTTTTCCAGAAACGCACGCTATATTTTTAAAGGTTTTAAAAGTGAGGATACAAATTAAATATTATTCGATTAAGTTAAAAAAGGACTTATTATATACTCGTACCAAAGGACCAAAATAAAAATATTCGAGAGCCTGGACCACGTTTATAAGGACAAAATAATTAACCGATGCTAATTTCCAACACGCAAAATATTTCTATTTCCTATCTCTATTAATCTAAAATAACGTTTTAAAACAACGAAAACTTACCATTGTCATATTGAAGCACTTGATAATAATTATTCAGGATGAGCAAATTTGATAATATCCCATGTGGTTTGGTCGGCGGCGTGTGCGCCCGATTGTACTTACTCGTCTAATCACCTGTCCCTTTTATAGAGACGCGGATTTGTCTAGCCATTGCATGTGGCCGGGGGAGCCTGCACTGACTGCACAACGCAGGGATGGACTTAGGCCTACGGTTTGTTAGAGAAAATTAATAATTCCACAAAAGAGAAGAACAATCATTGTAGAGCCGAGTTTTTTTGTGCCCTGTCAATTTTCTAAGGCAGGACCTAATCGTGATGAAAACCTGTTTGCTTTTCTCTGAAACTACGTCGACAACTTCTGAAATTTTATGAATACCAAATCTTCAGGCATGTTTTTATACAAGGCAAGGATGGAAGATGGATGGAATATGTTACTTTTGGTTCCCTTTTTTGTATTGTGTCCCCTATGTGCATTTTGATTACTGAACTTGAAGCCCACGTTTCGTTTAAACCTATGCAGAATGTCTAAAAAAACATAACTGATAGAACAGTCCGGTGAAGTTCTGTGGCAGCTTATAAAATACGTCTAAGCCTGACAGAGAATGTAACATAATACGAAGCATCTTGATTTAATGTCAAAAACCATGCGAAGTAGGTATTATGATGTCTCACCTGATAACAATGTGGTCATCAAAAGAATACAGTTTTTAATAAATTAGCATAAACATACCAACTAATTTTAAAGTGATTTTTATTGAAGTTTCTTCTATAAAAGCAAATTTTACGACTTAATTATATGTCTATTATTAATTATAGTATTTAAATAACATGATGTCAGTGCATATTGATTCTGTCACAGGTCATAATAGAAACAAAAGTGTTATTATAGTAATGCCCCGCAGTGTTTAGTGGCATTTGATTGTCAATTTTACTATTATTCTTTTCACAGTTTTCTGTTAGTCAGTATCATTTTATTGTAATATTATTAATGTCCTAAATTACATAGTCAATATAAAGTTAAATTCTATAACTCTTGTTTCTATTTTGTTTAAATAAGTTATATATTCTCCATTGGCATTGATTTTATTGTATATAACACAATGAAATGGACGTAGTATTTAAATATTCATTATAATACGCACCAATTTCGTTGATGATTAAGGGCCCTAGTTTACGAACTCTATTTTATAGACTGTTTTATGGATACAGATAGGTATTAATGCACAAGATTGTAAAATTTTAATAGCAATAAAAGGTGTAACACATAACTATTTCATTGGTAATAAAATTGATAAGGAGTATATTAATTGATAACCTTTATGTACATGAAATTAAATATTAATGCATTTCGTCACACAACATCACTAGAAACACTGAATGATTTTGGATCTTAACAAACCTATGTTTTAATAAGAAAATCTCATATTACACCTTATTCGCTCATGTAATCGTGTCGTAAAAAATGACCAGGAAAATTTTCAGAAAATATTCTGAACTTTTCGGCAGATCGACATCACACTGCAGCTGCATGAATTCCTCTGGGTTCTGCAAAAAAATACTTACTTGTAGATCATACAATTTGTTATAAAGTTGTCATGCGTATCCCATAGTACATCCCTTTGTTGTAACATTATATCGTTCAACGTACAATAGAATAACTATCAAGAATCTCGTAAAACGATGGCCAACCCAACACTTAAATGGTACGCACGCTTTATGTCAAATGCATTGCAAATTGCGCCCGCGCCGCCTCGAAGATGCCACTGCGCTTGGCATTTTACAATTTTATTTAAACTTGGAACTTATTAACTGCTTTGACACAGCAACACACTTACATACGAAACACGCAGAGTCAATATTTGCTCGTTAGCTGGAAACATTTACACATTTAGATGTAACTTTGCTCATAAGTTAAAGCTAGAGAATTTTAAGAAATAGTAAACTAAGAACACTTACAAATTATCTATTTTATTAGTTTTAAAGTTTCCATTAACTTTTTGCTAACAAAGCGCACTTGACTCATAAGCGCAATTGTCGTAAGATGTATGTGTAGGTCGTCATCTTGGAAATTAGTATGTACCTTGGTACTCACGAAACTTTATGCAAGCCCAACTTAATTTCGATACACCACGATCGTTAAAGTTATTGTTCGTCCATTCGACCACACATTCATATTATGAAATACATGTTATTACTCTTTAACATGTCTATTTCCGCATAATAAACATAGAGTTCAACTTTCATGGGCTTTTTATGGTCATTTTATGGCTACATTAACCAGGTAAGTAATGGGTCACTTTATCGGAACTGCATGGTTTCAAAGAGAGTTAATAGAAACGATTTAAAAACCAGCTGAAAATCAGCGACAGGCACTAGTTGTGTGGCATTTTTGCTGAACTGGGCCATCTTGGCGCAGCCGTGAGGCACACTTTCCTGCTATTTTTTTACATCGTACTTTACACTTCTTTTTTGGCTTTTATACATATATATTTTTTTATCTGCTGTATATTATATTGTGTGCCTTTTAGTCTGTGCTAAATAAATGTACTTTCTTTCTATTTTTTCTTACTTTCTATTTGTTGCTGTGTCTGCACTTACTTTGTTTTTTATTCAAAATGTTTTGAGTTAATGATGGTTTACACCAAATAAGAAAAAGTCTTAGGAAAACTATTTCTGTAACCAAGAACTATTAATTTATTTTAATATAAAACAGTTAGTCGTAATTGTTTTACTTTTTAAACATTTTTCTCTAGTATTTTGTTATTTTAATAGACCAGTGATAACGGCCGCGACATACGAGTTGTAGGTGGTAGGTTCGAACCCAGGTAGGAGCTGTACTTTGTACTCGTATAAATTATTTCATCACCATTGCTGTCAAAACGGTAAAGGAAAACATTGTGTGGAAACTGACATATCCTAGAACCAAAAATTCGAAGACATTTGACATCTACCAACCCGCACTGGGCCCACGTGATGGATTACGACCCAATCCCTCACACCGAGAGGCCAGTGTCCCAGCAGTGGAAACATTATGGGCTGATTTTTCTATGCTAGTTTAATATTGCTAATATTACACCTTGACTAGCAAAAGAATAAACAAGGCAAAGGTAATAAATAACTCGTATCATACTGATAGAATTAGGAAACGATAAAAGATACAAAAATAGCCGTGCTATATTGTAACCCGGAAAAACACAAAGGCCTTTTACGAGTATCCAACCATCGAATCGCTAAGACATTGTATAATCTTCGATAGAATTTTGTAGGAGGTATCAACATAATCCGCCTATTGTGTTCCCACTGCTGGGATACAGGCCTCCTCTCCGAGAGAGGGAGTGAGCCGTAATCCACCACGCGGGGCCCAGTGCGGGTACATGTGTAGTAGGTATCAACAAAAACATAATAGTGATTGAACTTCGAGTTGGTACCTAATAAATTTTTTACACTTATTAATTAAATTTGTTTGTCTCCGACGAAACTTGGTGTCATCATTACCATCAATCATCGACAATACCGAATTATACCGAATTATTTCGAGGTCAGCATCATTAGTGTCCATTAGGCTTCCAATATCGGACACCTACTTAAAATTCTTCCCAAATATCGATTAAGGCAAAAAACTAGGTCACTGCGTTCCACTATGTATATAAAATAATATTTTATTATCTAATAAATTATGTTGCAAGCATTATTGCTTCTGTAAGCATCGCTGGATGAACTTTAATAAGTACATTTTACCTACAGTATATCAATGACTATATATGTACATACGTTTATGATTGATCAAATTATACCTGGGTAATAAAAATAATAACTTGTATGCCTACATAAAATGTTATTACATATTTTATTTTGTTAAGATTTTGAAGCAGCAATAGCAATTAAGGGTTAAGGGGTTGGAAGTTCAAATCATATCCAGATGATTTATTGTGACATTCCGTACTGCAAGCTGTACTTCAGTAAAAAGAGAAAAAAAGATGACGGATATGGTGAAAGAGGCATTAACGTCTTAAATTCAATGAGGTATCCATGAATTTCATAAGGCCAAAGGACGAATTCCAAACATTTTAAATTCTGACTTATAGGAATACTCAGAATTACTTTCCAGTTAGCTTTAAAAAACTCAATTAATAGATTATTCACGGTACAGTGTACATTGATTAGTTTACAGGTATATCATTAATTTGTCTCATACGGCACTTAATTAAAAACACAATGCAATAGATAAAAGTTCTCATTTAAAAACCTACAATTGTGTAAACTTTAGTTTAACGGGTCATCGGACCAAATTTTAAAACAATAAAACTATTATAGTATTGTTTTCGAGCACAAAAGCTTATAGTAAGCGTCTGCGAATTCCAGCGGAGGTTAATCTCATTACTTTAGTAGATGGGCGATTAGAAGGATCATTTGTGTGGGACAATTTCTCACACCTTACGTTTTGGTGGTTGTGTCGCACGCTCCCACCAGTCTATTACCAACCTATTAAAAAGGACTAAAATGTGGAAAAGAACAGCACTCTAAGAGTTGCACATTGAGTGATATGGTGTAGAACCAAAAATTGCGAATCTAAAAATTTGTTCATGTAAAAAATTGTTTCATGTAGGTGCACAAGGTTAGGCAAAACGTTTTTGTTAAGATTAATGATATTTTTATATTGCTCCTTCTTCGGTTAACTTGAAAAGAATACGATAATTCTTATTGTAAAATAATAATAATCCCCACCAAAATCTACACTAATATAAAGAGGTAAGTGGTATAAAATAAATAAATGTGCAGTCTCCAAGCACTTGTTACGCTTTTTTTTTTTTTTTTTAGGGTGGGAAATCATCAAATAACTTCTCCCGCTCTGGGCGGAGCGGGAGGGTGTGTCAGACTCTTACTGACTAAAACCCACCCGTATTCCTTCTTGTTGCCTGTGTTGCGGGGGCCTCGGTGACCCATAAGTACCTTCCCGCGACCCCGGCAGGGAGCACTTGTTACGCTGGAAGGAAAAGAAGTGTTACAAGAAAATTATTACCACCGCCCAATGGAGTCAACGGCAACAGTCAGTCATAAATGTGTACTTACACAATCTTAAAACCGAAACACAACAAATTTATCTTTTCCGGATAATCCCACAGTTCTATTTCTGCCAAAGTGAATCAGTTTTTAATCCAAAGAAGGACCAACTCCAAAAACCGAGCAAGTGCAAGTTGAAGTCACGTAGTGAGGGTTCCGTTCAATGAATATGTTATCTGCCATGGTTTTAACCCAAGATAATTTATCCCAAGAACAAACTTAACATTGTAGTTGAAAAACATGTTCTCATACATTCCAACTGCAAATATAAGTTTATACGCACAATATTGAGAGATTTACCATGTTATTTTAGCACCATAGACTTCTTATAGGTTTTCCTGTAATCTATAAGAACTATTTTCTGTATTTTTACAAAATGTTAGGCTCAGTGTTTCGGAGATAATGGTAATTTGGGGGAGTAATGGTTAATTTTCATCTATTTTCTTAACTAACTTTAACCTTAACTCTTAACTTTTAAACAACTAAAAAGTATTTGAGACCCTTACAACAAGTATTTTCATTAATTTGATATGTCACAAGGTACAGGTTGAAAAACTTTATTTTAAATTTTCTAATTTGCCCCCATATGTGACTCTTATATTAAAAATTAAGTTATTTACGCTACATGTCCGTGTTTAGGTCACAGAAATTCATATATGTACCAAATTTCAACTTAGTCGGTCCAGTAGATTCGGAGCAAATCGGCTGTGATAGATGGACAGACAGACAGACAGCCAGCCATACAGACAAACAGACACACGAGTGATCCTATAAGGGTTCCGTTTTTTCCTTCTGAGGTATGGAACCCCAATAAAATAATTTTAAAAGGCGTTAGAACTCAACATTAATTGAAATTATAAAGACAAGATTAAAGTGTGAAAAACCTTTAGTGGCAACAGTAATTATTTTTTGCTAAAGAAAGTTACGTACAGAATCGATAATCCATTGACTAATTCAACAAAAAGAATAACAATGGTATATTTGTAACAAAATTCTCGTTTCATTGGGAGATTGGAAGTAATAACGTTACTAGCTCGCTCTTTGCTTTCATCGATCTTGACATAGTTAGCACACTATTATTACAACGAAACAATTCATTCGTCGTTGAGAGAAAAACTACTACTTATAACCATTCATTGGGTTTTACTGGTAGTTTACTAAGGTCTCTTTTGTCAATTTCTTATCGAATTGTGAGAAAGCTTAAAATAATTGAAACAGTAAGTCTGTGTGACTGTAAAAATATAGTTTTTGTGGCGCTAAACCATTCGTGTCAGTCACAGCACCTATTAATAGTTTCGTCACTTTTGTGCTCTCAAAAATATTGTTTAAATTAATTTTTCCTTTCTCATAAACAATGAACAAAATTGATCAAAATTGATTTCGTGCACAGTCCTAACTTAAAGTAAGTTATAAAATATAATGATCTTTTTTCTTTCAACAAGTCGATAGACTCCCATACCTTATAACTACCTACCTATCCACTTAATAGAAACTTGTGTAAACTGCAAATTGCAAATCACAGACATGACGACTCTCTGCGCCTAGTCTTATTCAATCAAACCATCATTAAGTACAAGGGTGACATCAAAGAGACATTCGATTAACATACCCACAGCAAAAAATAACCACTGAATAAATGAACTTTGCGATGTTCAACAAGCATTCGCCGCTCACTACATCAGGATTTCTTGAGGACAGTGTGAATAAAACAAAATAAAATAAAACCAGTAAACATATTTCTGTACAACATAATCCCTTTATATCGCCTAGAAATGCCACTTAAATCAAAATTTCGAGTTTATATTCGAAGTTTAGAAAACCAGTCCTAAACGGATGTCTCGTCCAGTAGGTAATATTATACGTTTATGACACTTTAGTGTGTTCTGATAAAAATGACATCATTCCGCGAAAAATGTAGATCTAAACGTAGCCAGTTTTAGAAATACGAGGCGCGCCTTAAATACTTGCGTTGTGTGTGTCTACAACCTGCGGGAGGCTTTAGATGCGTTTAATGTTTAAAACCCACTAATTAACACTAGATTACAGTACATAGCTTATTATGGATAAGCAAATTGAGTTCGTGCTATTTTATATTATGTACCTACGTAAAGATTTTTAAGTTAATAAGTGGTGTTGATATTGATACTCGTACAAGTTTTTAGGTTTAACACCTGTAAATAACTACAGCTAGATTACAGTATGAAGCTTTGTTACACAGTGTTTGCTGTCAGGCACCGATGTAATCGAAACACAAAGAAGACTATAAGGGCCAGTCGTGAACTCGTGAGTTATCTCAATACTGATGTAAAAAATGTAATAGCAGAAATTGAATCTGACATTAAGTGACCCATTTAATCTTAAGAAACATCTCAGACTACAGTATTTTGTCCTACAACTCGTTTTATCGAAGCTACAACGTGCAGCGTTTACGTATTAACCTATTCAATGCAACAACATAATTAAAGAAGACGAGAAAAACAGCTAAAACATAATTTGGAATATTATACCTAATTATTATGTTAACTTAATTTTAATAGTAGAAAAACTGTATTTATAGTCTGTAAAACAAATAAGCATCCATTTTCTTTGAGGTCAATTGCAACTATGGAGGCAGGTTTTTTAGGTTGCGACTTAAAACTGTCTTGCAAGCCGACAAGCAATTAGTCCATTGATATTTACAATGAATTCAGCAATGTTTTGTCAGACAACATTACCCTCTTAAGTTCTTTAGGCTCATTACACACGATATTTAATAGAACTCTGACATTTTGTTACAACCAACGAAGGTTTACTCACAGCAATCCGAACATATGGCATTAACTCTATAAACTACATCGAGATTCAGAGGACATTATATTCGCATAAAACCGCGACCTCTAATATATTATAATTGAAAATTAATTTAGCATCACTTTACTTTATAACAGTATTTAATAAAGTTCCTCGCAATAGCATTGGGCCATAAATACGGACATTACCGGAATATAAATTGCACCTCTATCTGTCTATCCTTCGCGTGTGAGCCCTATGGGGATTATTGGTAGAATGATATCCATACAAGGTGTCGCTTTGCATCCTCGTCAAATTTCAGGAGGCTGCTTTTAAAGACATATATAATCAAATAAAATTACGATACCTGCTCAATAATGAATACATACTTGTTTTTTTAGTTATTTAAGTTTGACAGTATTTTAGAATACACCACTTTCACAGAACAGAATCACCCCGTTGCATATGCGGTAGTGTGTGTGTAAAAGGGCAGTTACAGTGCGGTATCACACAGGCCGCGTTTTAACATGCGTGTCCCACACAAGCCGATTTCCGAAAAATAGAAAAAAAGATCTACTTATTTTATTATTGATTCGTGTCGAGAATCATTAGCATAGTTACCTCCTTGAATTTGACGAGGATCCAAAACGACACCTTGTATTTATAAGTATAATTTTAAGTAAATCAAATAAATTGTGGTGCAAGTGAACTGCGACCTCTGACTCGCGCCTACAAACCTATTGTTTAATGCTAGTGGTGTGGCGGCGCCGAGGATGCAACTCCAACGTGTCGCCGAGCGGGTTCCACGGTTATTATTGCTTATTTTCCAGCTGGATTGAACCTCTGTAACCTAGAATAACATTTCAAATAAATGATTTAGTGACGAAACGTAATGTAAATCATAGTCTTTGTTTTTGTCTAGAATTGGACAGCTAGAGGGCTGCTAATCAACGCCGACCCAGAAACAGGATTGGCACATTCATGCTAATTGAATGCTCAAACCGTATACTGTTTGTTTAGCCATGGTGTGTGACAGATACCTAACATTGTATTTGGAATGAAGACCTAGACTAACATCGATAATAGAACCTTGATAGTAGACCACAGCAGCAATGTACAGCACAAATGTGAAGCTAAATCCATAAAATACAATTTATAAATTACATTGACACATGTGCAACATAATACAATTTTTATATATTATTATGTAATATTATTGTTAATAAAATATTTACGCGCGTTGATGTCTATTATGAGCAGATTTTACGAAATGTGATTTACAACTAAAGCGCTACTCTGATACTAAACTATGGAAATACAGCAGCTGATTCCAACTTACTAAATAAGGTTAGATATAAACTGCAGTGACCGCAAGAATCAGTGCTTTTTGGGCTTTGCTTTCCGTCCGGATGCCTAGGGATCCAAATACGTTGATTGACTTACAGGACGACAACTATTTTTTTTCCCTTGAAAAAAAATTCTTAAAGTTATGGAGGAAAAATATATTTTACCGGAAGCGCTTTCCTTACTACCGGAAACGCTTTCCTTACTACCGGAAATGCTTTCCATTCGTTGTTTTAGTAATAATTGATTTAAATGAAATGCAAAAATTTGCAGAGAATTTTAATGTAAATTTGCATTATTCTTGCATCACTCTGTTCGATCAATTTGATGAAACATAAATTTTATTTCTGAATTCTATCTAAATCTATATCTGAATTTTATTATTTAAAATTACAAGTACCGATTTTATAATTCAAATAAAAAAACCTAGAAATCAATTACATAGCAAGTCTTAAGTTAATTTGTGAGCAAGAAAGATACATTACATCAAGCTAACAAAATTACTGCCGAAGTAGCCACTTCGAAGCAAGCACATTGAGTATTCTATTTAAAAAAACCGGTTAAGTACCTACAGAAGCTTACGTAATTAATAGGCTATAAAATGAAGAGGAATCAAAACAAAATTGACATTCAATCCATAAAAGAACTTGATAGATTGCAAAATTCTTGGAGTAATTCCATCTTCTATAAATGGAAGTTACTGGCATGTTAAGTTGGAATATCTCAGACACTGCCTTTATATGGTGTCTCACAATAAATACATAATAATATTATTGTTTTTTTCTACTAGGTGGTTCATCATTATTATTATGATAAATATAATTGCTATACTTCACCAGCCCATAAAGAAAACGGCGACACAATTATATATCTCCCAAACCAATTTTATCTTAAAAAAATAATCTAGCTCAGAAAATAATTAAATTAAACAGAGACTGCTCTTTAATTAATCCTTAAAAGTTATTTGTTCTTCCAAATACTTAATAGGGAGAGGATTTCAGACCACATAACATTATTTTTTCGCTTCATGACCACTTTCAGTTATTTTTATTTTTTAAGGCTCCCCGATGAGGAAGTATTTCGTATGATATTGTATGATATCGATAAATAAGTATGTAAGAAAATAAAATGCCAAGAGCAGTTGATAATTAACGAACATCGTATGGATTACCATTACCAGTCTTACTAAGGGGCTGTTACCCAGTCGAATTCAATCGTGTTACACAGTAACTGGGCTATGAAGGTCAGATAGGCCGTCACGCTGTGTAAAATACTGATAGTCAGCTTCATCCCAACGCTTCGTCAAGCTTCGTCAGGTTAGACGAAAAGCTGACCCCAACAACTCAGTATTAATTTATCATCCTTTGTAATATCTGTCAAAAGATTTTCCGAATAAAGAATTTTATATTCGAATAAAGGTAAAGTTGACGACACATTTTTCTGCATTCAGTTGTCATACACGTTGTTCATCCTTAACAAGTTAATAATTATTAGCATAAAGGTAAAATACCTGCCTATGTAAGGAAACAGTTTGAGTCCAAACACAAAATACTTTGGTAAAGAATATAACATTTAGCATCAAGAAATGACGATGCAGTGTTTTTTTTACACGATGACGACACGTGGTGCCATCCATTGCTGTCATCACTAAATTCATATTCATAATTCTATCGTTTTTATTTTCCGATATTCTTTTTAATGCTAGACGTCCTCGAACAACAATAAATGTCAATAAAGAATTATCTTTGACATTTGATCGTCTCAGCGCAATTTTGCCTCATTTTTTATAATAATACAGATTTAACTAAACAATATTTTAAATAGTTGTATAATCTAGAATGATTAAATATACACACGTATGTTCACGTGAATGAACCGCTTCTGCAAGAAAGCTTTATTTGAATTTTTTACTGTCTACCTGGCATAAGTTAAACGAACTTTAGCCGGACTTACGCGTTAACCAATAAGGAATGTCTTACGATATAAATAACCGCATTAAGGCCCCCGCAGACCGACTTTACTAGAACAATTTCTATGAAAACTTCAAGGAAATTGTTCTACCAGAATCACGTCGCGTCTGCCTGCGGGAGCCTTTAACCGAAGAATGTTGATGTTCTCTCGGTGGGTAATATTGGCGCCAGGTTGACCCAATAAATTGGGAATTCATTATGACGTCAATACCGCCGAAATCGGTTATTACTGATCGTAATTGGTATTAAAAAAGGATGGCTGGAAGTTTTTATTCCTTCACGGGGTTAACAGAGTTCAAGTAGCCAACTCTTAACAAAGTTGTATTTAGATATTGCACCACACTGGTGACAGGCCGCCAGCCCATCGCCTATAAACTCCATTAAGGTAGGCACTAGATTTCCCTCAACATATGTTCTAAAGAACGTATGCCTAGCCACAAATAATAGGTAACAGACAATTATATTAAATGTCTGAGGCTACGGACATTGCATAGAGCCTTCCCGAATATACAAAAGACAACCATTTGTATCGACCCATTGTAAAGTCACAACTCTGGGTGAGTTGTGACTTTGTCACTTCGAGCAGCCTAATCTGTTCAATCAATCACTACAAAAATTATCTGTACCTACTTCTAAACTAACATTATAAAGAGAAAGGATTTGATTTTTTGTTTGTTTGTTTGTACTGGATAAACGCAAAAACTACTTAACTGATTTTAAAAATTCTTTCACCCTTATAAAACTACAGGGTGACATTGAAAACATGCGACAAATCGAAATGGGAGATTGTACTCATCATTATGAACAACTTTTACTAAGGGACCAAAGCTACAATCCCAAAAAAAAAACTGCTGTCCCCTACATTCATGTTCGCAATACCTCATCAAAATGTAGGAAAAGCAGATTTTTTTTTTGGGATTACAGCTTTGGTCCCTTAGTAAAAGTTGTTAATAATGATGTATACAATGTCCCATTTCAGTTTGTCGCAAGTTTTCAATTTCAACCTGTATATTATCAGCTATATATATTAAATAAAAATGAAGTCCCTACGAAAATGTTACCCAAAGTATCAATTATTTGACGTGTGCTGCGGAAAATATCTATGATACATAAAATAATGCACTACAAGTTTATAATACTCATCATTACCCACAAAAGTCCCCGTGACTATTATGTCTAACTATTATAGTTAAGTCAGAATAACCGATTTTTGTTCAAATTATTCAATCAAAACACGGGTAGTATTTATTTATTTAAACTTCTCGCACACAATTAAGTACAAAGGTGGACTTAATGCCTTAGGCATTCTCTACCAGTCAACCAAGGGTGGTGAAGAGATAAGATGGCAGGTGCTCTGAGAGGAAATAAAAATAACGAAAAATATTAAAGATAACATAATAGATTATAAATAGAATAAGTACAGAAATATATAAATAGGTTACAAGCATAAAATACAAATACATACCATATTTACTACAATATATACCTACATTATACATATATATATACATTCAAATTCAAGGAAAAGAGATACATAATTGAGATGACTCTACGCTATTTGTTTTGAATATAACTCTGCAATTTCCGCTTAAATGCATACCGACTGGTGGCCGTCCTGATATCAAGAGGAAGCGCATTCCAAAGAAGAATGGACTGAATATGAAAGGAAGAATGAACAAAGTCAGAAGTATGAGAAGGACAGAGTAGAAGAAGATTGTTGGAAGAACGCAGACTTTTAGCGTGCGAAGAACATAGATATTGGAAGTGAGACATAAGATAAGAAGGAGGGGTGGGAGAGTTGAAGTATCGAAGGACGATGACATTATTATCATGATATCAATCCTTATCTAACTAAATAGTTTCATATTTCATATCAAGATTGATTATGTACATATAAATTTATTTTTAAATTATTCGAATCGGACCTTTCATTTAGAAGTTATAAAAATGCTAAAACGGGTATAAACATGCTAAAAGTAAGAAAAATACCGCAGTGTGAGCGAACAGCCCCACGCTAATTTAATACGCTTAGTCTATTAGTTACCTACAAAGGACATGACCAGTTCTTGCCTTCGAATTCGGGAACATGTGCAGGATTACAGCTTTTACACTATGATTTTAAAATAAATATCTTTATCATGGTTATATTATTCCGATTAAAGCCCAGGTTAAAATATCTGAAAAAACAAATTTTATTTGCTTCCGCTTTTCTCATAAATGCACTTCCTGATTTTGACGTTCCATTGTACCCATAATCATCCGGTAACCGTAATAACCTCCACCTATTATGGGAACAATAAACTAAGACCGAGTTATTTTCGATCAAGTGAATTTTAATGACAAGGAATATGTATGTTTTGTTAATATTTATTTTATTTATTGACACGCCTACAGGTTAGATTAGGTTTTTATTGACGCGTGTATGTAATCCTAAGATCGAACGCCCTAACTTTTTAAAAAATCGCTGCCTATAAAAGAGTGTTATTTCTTTAACAAAGCATCTGACATTAGTGGCGGACACCTGTGTAGGGTTCAATGGGGCTACAATCTTTTTCATAAAATCGATAATCCAATTGATTCGAGTGAAAGCGTGAAAAATCAAATAGATTTTTGAATTTTATTTTATTTTACTGGTTTGAACTGTGTTTAATTAATATTAAGTATAGCTTTATTAAAGTTGTATCAAAGTGAATATTTATTTTGAATTAAACAGTCGACATTTTGTTATTTTTGTTGTAAGAGTGAGGGTTTGCCCTAACACTGCCCTAATGTTATTCCATACGTAGGCTAATTGAGTGAGATAACTGAGCTAAGAACTCAACCGAAGAACCATATTTTCATATGGTTCTTCGGTTGAGTTCTTAGCTAGTAAAAGTAACTGATTTCGATATTAGTGTGATACGTTCGAGAAAAACTCAATTATCGATTTATCGTTCTCAGATTGCCATTCACATCCCTATTGACATATTCGGTCTTGGCGTCACGTCAGGTTTCATTGCAGTTCCCGACCCACGTTGTGTTTATGCGTTCGTTGTTTACGGTGTGATTATTGTGTTCTATTTTTATCGACCATTGCTATTCTTTACGGACATCTTCAAAACCTGGTTACCATTGCTACTCTCAAAGGATTCATCTGTTTGCCCTACGATTCGGTTAAATGGATATTATGATGAGATGCCTAAACTGTGGTATATCCGTAAGGCGGGTTCAAAGGCATATTATGTCAACGTTAACCTTGCCCCTGTAAGCGAGACTTGCCCGATGGTTGAGCAATTAGGTATGTCCACCAGGTACGGACCAGGTACGGTCTGTCAGGTGTACCACATAGAAATACTATTTAGCAACAAGACAGCTAAAAAGTCTGACACGGCCGGCGGTTCGATTACATTTGTGAGCCATCAAAACTTAACAAATAAGTGTTTATTTGGTGGATGGCATGAGCCAGGCTTATAAATAGTCAATCTATTATGATTATTGCTACACATCGCTGGATAGGACACTGAATATAAGTCAAGTGTGTAATATACATACAAGTCTGAATTTTCATAGAATTTCATAATACAGGTTTTTTTTAAACAGTTATACAAAACTTATAAAAATAAAAAGATATTTTATTTTTCTGCTGCCATTAGATGCGTTTATCACCCATGTTTCAACTTATTGAATACCGAACAGGCTGGCAATGAGAGATTGCTAGGTCATATGGTAGGTTGTGGATGTGGTCTCTCAGTCAGGGGACTACGCTTCTATATGATTCCTGCAGACAGCCCGTTACTACCTATTATTTCCCATGATAATTATCAGGTAAGATATTTGATCATCTGATTGCAGGTATTTATTATTTTTATGGTTAGTTGAAGAAAATATAACTTTTTATGTTCTGCTGTTCATGATGTGAACTTATCTTGGTGCAGTAATTCCATGTGATTGGTAACAACCACAATACTATGCTGTATTTGTCACATTCAGTCTATAGGTGGATGACTAATGATCAACATTATAATAGCATTTAAAATCAATATTAATAAGTATTTGTATTTTTAGGATGCGGTAACCATCTAAGCGTGTCGGGCCTGTTGGGCTCGAGCAAATCGTCAGTTAATTCAGGATTCATCAAGGGGCTTACAAGATAATGTGGCGCCAGCCATGCAGGCTGGGCACCAAGACTATGTGCTCGCACCAGCATAATTTTTAGAAAATGTTTTGGTTTTCATTGAAGAGCATTTAATGTGTTTTTGTTAGTTTTATGAATTTATTGTAATTAGTTATAAGTTCCCCGGACTTCAAACCCGAGACCACTTGTTAATTATAGACCATCTAGTTTTTATTGTCCGTCTTTCCTACCATTTTTTATTAATGAATATTAAAAATACTTTATTCATTCAAATAATAGTTTAATTATTCAGTGTAATCCTCATCCCTTCACAAATAATATAAGCCTTAACGACCCGCATACTCGTTTGCCCCTTCATGGTATAAAAAAAACCTAGCGCCTCAATGGCGTGTTGAATAGTAGAAAATCATTCTTAAACTCGATAACCACAATGCCTAGCGCCATCTCTTATCGAAAACAGAGTTATTTAATGAAAACTTATCTTTATTTTTCTGTTTCCTGACCTTTTAGACTCGTGAAACTTTTTTATTTGTAAACTATAGAATACAACAATTGCAAAAACGGTGGAGGTCTGCCCGGCTTGGGCAGAGCATCGCAGTATCCTCGTAGAGGCGATCGGCGGCAGAGATCTCTAGCATCTGGCCCTAGTTCAGGCCATGGTACGGAGCGAGAGGGCGTGGGCAGCCGTTACCTCCTTCTGCGAAGCAGTAATGCTCGCGAAGGAGGAGGCGGGACGGTTGGGGAAAAAAGGCAAATTTCGCGCCCTGTCGCCCCTAGCCGCCGCAGGAGACGCCCTGGGCGTCGGGAATCCCGGGCGGATTTCCGGCCACCGTAGGCGCGGGCTTGCGGACGGTGAGCAATAGGTAGCTCGCCGTCCGATAAGGACCAGGTCCGGGTCGACGGCGTATTGCATTCCACGCGTGCCTCAAAGAGATGGCAGGCATCGGCCCTAGTAGACCCCCACTAGGGCCGATGCCTGCCGGGGTCACTGTTCGAAAGGTTTACCGAGGCTCCTGCTAACAGAGGCAATGGATGGAATACGGGTGGGTGTTAGTCAGTAAGAGTCTGACACACCCTCCCGCTCCACCCAGAGCGGCAGAAGTTATTTGATAATTTCCCACCAAAAAAAAAAAGACCCAATTGGTAGTTAAACAAAATAGCCTATTCCTATTGTCATTGAGTTACGTCAATTAGATGATTTTGCATTCTGCTGCATAGGCACTGTAAACCACCGTGTCTTCCGGGCGATCCACACAATAGTGACACCCGGGCGTTTCCTCCCGCCTTATTCGACACACAGGAACCTCCCGAAGCTGCCGTGTCCCGTGAGGACCTGTGTCAGGCGGAACCAATTGGTTCTTGATTGCGATACAGGCAAGTTGACTTAAGCAACGATGAACATTCTTGTTAAGTAATGCTTGAGTTTTGAGTGAGGTTCTGTAATACGGGCCTTAATGAGTTGTTTGATGTCTCTCGTTCGGAAAAGATTTAAATAATACATGATTGTTGATACAAGATAATAATGACAGATTTATGAGTAAGTTCAGAAGTTGTAGTATTGAAATGGGTGAATAATTATTATGTGAGGAAATAAAAAAGTTCTATTAATTAGAAAATATTTTATTAAGTACATTTGGTACGTAATCATTTTTTTTTCTAAGTTTCTAAGTTTGGAAAGCAAAATGTATGAAGGGACTTTTTGTTAAGTACTTCTCGACAGGCCTACACTGTCCTTCCATACCTATTAACACTGTAATTTGAGAACATTGTAAAAGCCAGTTATTTTTAAAAGAGTAACCGTGGAGTTTCTTGCCGGCTCTTCTGACGTTTCATAAGTTCCCATGTAGGTTTATGTGAAATAAAAATATTTTGATAATGATAAATATTGAAAAACGCTTTATCTGAAAATCAACTGAAAATTTTAGCACGAGAATAACGGCTTATGCTTCCATTCTCTATTTTCGTGTACAACTTAAATGAAATACTAAAAAAATATGATTTGATGTCGGATATCATGGTCACCATGTTAGAGAATAATGCCCTAAAATTGCATTGTCTTAAGCGCCAAGAATGTGCTCAGAATTGTACGAAACCCGGCTCATCCTACGCAGAATCCGAATCCGAATATGTATATAACTCATTATCATCCAAAATTTCGCTTCGAACATATAGCCTTTGACCTCTTGATATGAACTTTAACATTATCGTTCATAACATTAACACTCAAATTACAGTCACACAAGATACAACTTTACATTAATTCAAGAAACGTATCAATTAAATGGCTATCATTGGTAGGTTCAGTCCGTTGGACGTGTACGTGGACAAAATAATTATTGCCCAATGTTAATATTCAGATTACATCCAAAAGTTCCAACTTTTTTTAAGAAATTGACTTCCGCTGAATCTGATAAAATAGAACAGTTTTTAGTTAAAGATCACGCGAGCTTGTCATGATAAAATAACCGGCCAAGTGCACGTCAGACCACGCACCATGAAAGGTTCCGTAACTGAGATGAATTTATCCCAAGAACAAACATACCATGGTGGTTGAAAAACATGTTCTCCCATACATTCCAACTGCAAATGTAAGTTGCTCGACTATTACTCGTTAACTTGTAAAGCATACTTAGCTGCGATAGTTTTCCTTTTAACTTCGTTATATATCTCTTATCATTATTCACTTCTTCTAATTTTCGCCACTACACCCAGACGCACGAACGCCGAATATGAACTATATACATTTCCAGTATAAGCTGATCTCGCATTGTATAGGATTTCCGTACAATGAGAGGTCAGCTTATACTGTAAATGTATTTATTTATTTATTTATTTAATACTTTAAGCACACAAATGTACAGAGGCGGACTTAATGCCGTAGGCATTTTCTACCAGTCAACCTTTGGGTGGTGCAGAGAAAAACAGTGGTAGGTGCAATAGCGAAAACTGTGGAATAAATATTTATTTAAATATAAGGATATACATACATATACCTATTAAAAACTTAAAATATATATACTTAATTATACATAAATATAAGACCTAATAAATACACATAAATACACGAATATACTAAAACAGACGAGACAAACAATGGGAAAACATTACTATTGTGATGATACTGCCAGCTTCTTACGAATATGCTCGCGAACTTTGACTTTAAAGGATAATCGGGTGGTTGACATCCTGATTTCCTGGAGGAGCGCATTCCACAGAGAGATAGACTGAACGAAGAAGGAAGAGTGAATGATGTCAGTGCGGTGAGTGGGACATTGAAGAAGACGATTGTGTGATGAACGTAGGTTTCTACTGTGGTTCGCGCAAATGTACTGAAAGTGGGGGGCGAGATGACTAGGGGAAGAGGGCGAGTCAAGAAATGAAAACGGTGGTCAGCGCCCTTGGCTCTCTGCGCTGATGTATGGGCAACCACTTTAGAAGCGACCGATGCGCAGAGACATGATCATATTTACGCAGATTGAAAATTAATCGAATGCAGTTATTGAGAAGACGGTCAAGTTTGTCGAGGAGATCCGCATTCAGGTCGTAGTAGCACACATCACCATAATCGATAATAGGGAAAATTAAGGACTGCACAAGCATT
Source organism: Atethmia centrago (assembly GCA_905333075.3). NCBI lineage: Eukaryota > Metazoa > Arthropoda > Insecta > Lepidoptera > Noctuidae > Atethmia > Atethmia centrago. The sequence goes on along the minus strand of HG995374.1, from coordinate 16,882,432 downwards.
GTCTTGGTATTTGATGGTAATAAATGTTTTAGTCGGTATAGAGCACGCAGCGTTCCAGTAACCCTCTGGCTCACCCTAGTGACTTGCGTACGCCAGTTCAGGGTACAATCGATGTGCAAGCCTAGGTCTTTCACGTCAGTGCTAAATGGAACGATCATACCATTGAAGAGAACTGGTGGCAAGGTTGAACCATCCACCCTACTAATACTACGATGACTCCCAATGATGATCGCCTGACACTTGTTAGGGTTTACTGCAACACCAAATTTATCAGACCAGGTTTTAATGGCTGTCAAGTCCCTATTTAACTTGTCGATAGCGTCAGGTATTTCATCAACCCTCCTTTGACAGTACAACTGCAAGTCATCTGCATACAAATGATACGCACACTGAAGCTCAGAAGTTATAAGATTAATAAAAATAGAAAATAGAAGAGGAGAAAGAATACCGCCTTGAGGAACGCCAGCCTCTAAATCACACCAGCATGACGTAGAATCCCCAACATGAACGGCCTGTTGACGTTCCTGAAGGTAAGAGGAGAACCATTCCAGTGCTTCAGGAGAGATCATAACATAGGAAAGAATAGCTAACAGGAGGTCGTGACTGACGGTATTAAAGGCATTCGAGAAGTCGACCAACACTAGAGTAGTAACTTTGGTCTCTTCCAGTCCTGCCCTTATATCGCCAGTCACTTTAAGTAGAGCGGAAACAGTACTATGCCCAGGCCTGAACCCAGATTGAAATGGGCTAATTAGTAAAATACGATAAACAAAATTGGAGAATTGTTTGTGGACACAGGCCTCGAGCACTTTCGATAGGAAGGGAAATGTAAAGCTTGATATATAGCCGTGTGTACCTAAACGAAACGTAGATTCGTGCGATTTTAAAATTGCGATAATATTTACTTATGTGGTTTTAAGGCGTCATTCACGAAAAAAATAAACCAAAATTCTATAGATATAGATAGTTGTAATTTGGTTTAAAAAAACGTTCGAATTTAAATCACGTTCACGTCATTCGTTCGTTCTAGACCCTAGAACGAACGGAACGCGGAGAGCTAAGTACTGAGGCCCTAGAATCTAGGGTCTCAGTACAAAAATATGGCATATTTTAATCTAAATTAAAGGCTCAATTTAAATAATATTTTTTTTTTGGATAATGGTACCGACAGATAGACAGACGGACATAGCGAACTATAAGGTACTACGGAACCCTATAAATGCCTCAGTTATAAATATGCTCGCTATTCCCCGCTGTGACGTCTACGAATTTAATTGCACATGTTACCACGACTATGATGAACCCAAACGCAATTGACTAAGAACGCATTATTGCTTAATAAAATAGGTTTATTTCAATAGGTCTGCATAATAAATAAACACATTGATGTCGAGCATCTCCTCGACCTCAGAATTGAAAGGCATCATCGGCAGTATCGTTCAGTACAATGTCATTATTAAAAACAGAGCAATAGGCCATATCAGCTATTTAACCTTTTGAGTGATCTTGTGAAATACATACTTTGACGGATATTTGGAGTAAAAGTGGTTCTATAGAGCAATTCGTATGATGATAAGATAACGAGTTATGACATAACATTAGAGCCATCTTGAGCCGCGCCCAGATGCCGGAGTAGCTTGCATAAACATATATATGAGTAGGTAGCTATCTAGTGTATTTTGCCATGAACTTTTCAAATTAAGATATACTATAGGTACAAATAAAAAATGGTCGGAGTATCAAATGCATAGCTTATACGGTATTTGTAAAAGGTTAGATTAGTCAGATTAAAATGACTTTAAATTGAACTCTATCTCTTTAATTTCTATTCGTGTGATGACTTGCGTATGATTTCAGATGTGAGTAGATTGTATTTTTTTCTATCACACAGATGTTTTGATGACTAAATTGAATAGGTATAATTTGTTAAAATTAATCGATTATTAATTCATTAAAGAACAGAAAAAAAACGAGACATGATGATTAGATTTAAAATAACTACAAGATAATCTTGAATAAAAAAAGAATATCCATATTAAATCAATTATTATAATATTGAACACGTCAGTTCATACATTATTATCATAATATCTGGGTAGTGTGACATATTATATATCTTTCTGGAAAATTAGGGCATAAACAGAAGAATTAACTGTTCATATTTTATGGTTTGTAGGCTTGCTATATTCTCTTGTAGGTACTTCCTTTAGTTTTGATGGCTCTGGCAACATTTACTAATAAACAAGATTTCTGTAGTTTCAACGAATAAAATCATTGATTTTCTCATATTAATGATGATGATGTTCCTCATTAATGATGTTCTTCAAAAGGTCAGTAAAGTAGTCGCAACCGGCGTGCGAGTATGACCAGATGTATGAACGTTAACGAAGCAAAAGGAGTATGTAAGGAGCGTAGCAGGTGGCGTTCTATAGTTTCTGCCTACCCCCATGGGAAGAAGGCGTGAGTTTATGTATGTATGTTCTCATACTAACGTACACAACACAGTAAGTAAAACATTTGACATTCAGCCAAGCAAAAATGGTGACACCAACTGCCGGAATTAGCAACAAACATACTAGTACTAGTAGTTTAAACATAGGCACAGGTCAACATGCATACAGTCAAATATCAATCAACCAATCAACTCGGCCTATCGCAGTCCACTGCTGGACATAGGCCTCTCCCAGGCTGCGCCACAACACCCTGTCCTTCACCTTCCGCATCCATTCTGACCCAGCCACCTTCTTAAGTCCATCTAGCTGGGGCGCATCCCACAATACGCTTGCCGATACGCGGTCTCCACTCCAGGACTCGTTTGCTCCACCGGCCATCGGTTCTTCGACATATGGCCAGCCCACTGCCACATAAGTTTGCTTACTCTACAAGCTATGTCGGTAACTCCGGCTCGTTTCCAGATAATTTCATTCCTGATTTTATCCTTCAAAGAGACTCCGAGAACAGTCAAATGTTTGATCCAATGTCAATGAATAATAATAATTATGACGACACAAATCATTATCATCATAAGTTTGCAATCCACTGCTGGAGACTAATAAGCCTCTCCAATCACACGTCATTTGGTTCGATCCTCGGCTTCTCTTGTAAAGCTGCTACTTTTTTTTTGGGTGGGAAATCATCAAATTACTTCTCCCGCTCTGGGCGGAGTGGAAGGGTATGTCAGACTCTTACTGACTAAAACCAACCCGTATTCCTTCCGTTGCCTGTGTTGCCAGAGGCCTCGGTAACCCTTTAGTACCTTCCCGCGACCCGGCAGGCATCTGCCTTAGTGGACCCCTACACTAGTGCTGACGACATCTCTTTGAGGCGCTCGTGAAATACAACGCACCGTCGACCCGGGCCTGGTCCTTACCGGAGGGTGAGCTACCCATTGCTCACCGTCCGCAAGCCTGCGCCTATGGTGGCCGGAAATCCGCCCGGAAATCCCGACGCCCGGGGCGTCTCCTGTGGCGGCTAGGGGCGAGAAGACACGAAATTTGCCTTTCTCTCAACCGTCCCGCCTCCTCCTTCGCGAGCATTACTGCTTCGCAAAAGGAGGTGACGGCTGCCCATGCCCTCTCGCTCCGTACCATGGCCTGAATCAGGGCCGGACGCGAGAGATCTCTGCCGCCGACCGCCTCCACGAGGACACGGCGGTACTCTGCCCAAGCCGGGTAGACCTCCACCGTATGCTCCACCATGTCCTCCGGGAGATCCACATAGTGGTGACACCTGGGCGTTTCCTCCCGCCTTATCTGACACAGGAACCTCCCGAAGCTGCCGTGTCCGGTGAGGACCTGCGTCAGGCGGAGCTACCAGGTATCTTGAAAAGATTGCAGCGATTTTAATTTGAACACGTGTAGCCGCCCAACGACCATTATGCACCCATGACCGTTGAATATGAATAGGTACCTAAATGAAAGAACAAAAGAAAACATCAATCAAAATTGCCGTAGGGTTGTTCCTAATGACTCATAAATGTTTTTTCACTTCTCATACTCTAAAAGTTCGTGTTTATGTTGTGCGTAGGCGACATAAAATCGCTTTTTATGCTCTAGTGCATAAAGTATATTTTTTTCTAAGTCTAAGATAATCAGCTCAAACAGCCACATTAACAATAAAACGTCGGAGATTAAAGTTGTTATTTTATTTCATTTGCTTTAATTTATATCACTTCCGTGTTTTATCGTTAATTTAATATAACCAGATATAATAGTTGTAATTTATTATTTAAAAATGCAAAGAAACATTTTTATGACTTGGCAGTATGAAGTAGGTACCAAAGTCGAATCACAAATGTGTAAAATAAAAAAATAAACCTTTAAAAGTTTCGTGGCGGGAATTTGGTATAAAATCTCTTCTTCAATTTTGCAACATTTTTGAATAGTGAAATACTGTTATAAAGTTTATGGCTGTTTCATTTTCTCGCAATCAAAGTGAAAATCAGAATGTATGTATATAATGTACGTTTATAGCCTTTTATTAGTCACAGTCTCGGGGTCAAATGGCTTCTTTTATGCATTAGTTGTACAATCGCACCATATTTACCAAGCAAACGTAATAATCGCAATGAAACAAAAGGCAACAATAATATACGACAAGTGTGCCCTGGGCGAAGGTACTCGTGTAGGCCACGCTAGTCCGCATTTATCATGAAGCGACTGTGCACTATTAAATCCATATATGCTATAAATAGTAGGCGGCAATGTTCCTTTGTTTGTCCGTCTATCGTACATTTTTCTTCAATATATAGGTAAATAAAAATGGAATTTCTGTTCGTTGGTACGCGCATCATTTGAGAATGGCTGGGCCAATTTATTTATTTTTTGTTTTAAAATATTTGTAATAGAAAATCTTGAAAAGTTTGCCAGAAAATTTAAAAATTCGGAAAAGTCTCAACGTCTTTTTTTCCCTGGGATTTTTGTATGAACTCAAGACCATAACTCACGAAACAAACGATGGATATTTGTAACTCTTTTTTTGATTTGTTTATGGTCATGGAAAAGTAGGTACTTTTCCATGACCATAAACCAACGTTACTGATTAGGTAATCAGGACAAAAATCGGGAGAAAAGAGAATATTACGCAAAACTAATTCTAGAGGACATTACGAGTACTCCGACATCTGATTGGTCAGCTTGTTTTTAATAAAAAAGCTTTTAATAAAAGAGAGAAGAGAAGCTGAAATATGTAGCTAAAGGATATATATACTTTAGACCACATTGAGACCACATTTAGACCACACACCGGAGGACACGGTAGACCATACGGTGGAGGTCTGCCCGGCTTGTGCAGAGCACCGCCGTGTCCTCGTGGAGGCGATTGACGGCGGAGATCTCTCGCCTCCTGGTCCAGGCCATGGTACGGCAATAGAGCAATGGGTAGCTCGCCGTCCGATAAGGACCGGGTCGACGGCAGGTTGTGTTCCACGCGCGCCTCAAAGAGTTGTTAGCACAAGTGTAGGGGTCCACTAGGGCCGATCCCTGCCGGGGTCGCGTAGAAGTCCAAAATTGTTACCGAGGCCCCTGGCAACACAGGCAATGGAAAGAATACGGGTGGGTTTTAGTCAGTATGGGTCTGACACACACTCCCACCCCGCCCAGAGCGGGAGAAGTTATTTGATGATTGCCCACAAAAAAAAAGTTGCAGCTTTACAAGAGAAGCCGAGGATCGAACCAAATGACGTGTGATTGGAGAGGCCTATTAGTCTCCAGCAGAAGATTGCAAACTAATGAAGATAATGATTTGTGTCGTCATAAGTATTATGATTAATTGACATTGGATTAAACATATTTATATTTGACTGTGCTCGGAGTCTCTTTGAAGGATAAATCAGGAATGAAATTAGTCAGTAAGAGTCTGACACACCCTCCTGATCCGGCCAGAGCGGGAGAAGTTATTTGATAATTTGCCTCCCAAAAAAAAGACACGGCAAAAAAATCTAAAAGCTATATTTTCGGCATCAGACTCGTTCCCACACCTCGTAACGATTAGTTTTGACTTCATTACTATTGTATTATATGTATAGATATAGACTGTTAGGTTCGTGTTTAGTAAGTCTTTTTTTTTTTTGAGGATGGGAAATCATCAAATAACTTCTCCCGCTCTGGGCGGAGCGGGAGGGTGTGTCTCTTACTGACTAAAACCCACCCGTATTCCTTCCTGTTGCCTGTGTTGCGGGGGCCTCGGTGACCCACACCTCGTAACGATTAGTTTTGACTTGTATTATATTTGACTTATATACTATTGTATTATATGTATAGTATTAGGTTCGTGTTTAGTACGTCTATTGATCCGTCTCACTTATTTCATTCATCAACTCAGCTACTTAGAATAATTAACAAATGATTTTTAGTATATAACGTTACATAACATAAAATCACGACGTTATTAGTTTATTAAAAAGAAATACACAAGCACTACTGTAGGGAATCACTTGTATTGTGTATAAAGCTGTAAGTGCGTTACGCCAAATGCTAAGGTCGAGACAGAATGGACCGCATAGTATCACGATAGAGCTTCATCGAGAGGTGAAGACCACCTGCCGCATCATACGCCATGCCTTTGTCTAACTAACGATTATTATTCACATTTAACGGGTTTATTCAAGCCTTTATTTTGTTACGAAAACACACAAAAGAGATTTATTATTCGGCTTTGAGGTGTCAAATTAACATTTATAATATTAATAATAATCCACCACCACGTTCTGCTGTTTTGCTCTTATTCTCATTAGTCTGCCATACTAAACCGCTTTGGTACATGAATCTATGAGGAGCACTTTTTTTTTTTGGGTGAGACAGTATCAAATTTTAATAACTTCTCCCGCTCGGGGCGAAGCCGGTGGGTATGTCATATTCTTACTGACTAAAACCCACCCGTGTTCCTTCCGTTGCCTGTGTTGCCAAAGGCCTCGGTAACCCTTTCGAACTTTCCCGCGACCCCAGCAAGTATGAAGGGCACTTGACATTGATACTTTAATCCAATCAATTCACATTTTGGACCAGTTCAATTTATTAATTAATCTATTTAAACGAAAGCGAAACTTGTTTTTTAATTTTGAGATTCGTATGATAAATTGAATGTCACTGCGAAAAGGTAAAAATAAACGTCTGTTACATGCTGATCAGTATCGTTTTATATCATTTTGAGTTATGCAGAATGTAAATTATTGGATAATAAAGTTCATCTATTCGCGGTGAGTCAAGAAGCACTAGCGGTGATTTTTTTATAAAGCTTACAAATATATCGTCTGAGGTCGCAACAGAAATAAATCTTTTAGAACCAGTTCGCTGTAAAGATTCTAAGATATTGTGTAATGGTTAGATGGATGAGCTGTCCGCAATCGTGTGGGTTTAGCAGCCTTCTGTGGTTAACTGACTTTACATCTATAATAAAAACGAAGGACACTCAGCCATCAGTGACAATGCGATCGATTTCTAGCCTTATTAGCAGCCATGTGGCCGTTTTCATACCATAAACGTATCTTATTCAAATAAAATCGTTTAGGTTTAATCTTAATTTATTTCACTCCAAATTCAGTTCATTGTAGGCGCTGTTAATTGATAAAATAATTATTTTGGGAGAACACTGGTTCATTTACTTAATGCTAGAAGTTTATAACTAGCATTAAGTAAATGAAGCAGTGTTCTAACTCCGTAGTTAGATGATCTTAACAATATTGTAAACATGCGGACTCTATCTCACATTTCAATCACTTTAGAACGTATTAACTTCATTTAATTGGCACATAACAGTATTATTTCACAGAAATAGGTTACAGAGATGCTACAATAGGTATATTTTGAGATTATGTTTAGATTATAAACTAAATAGTTTAAGTCTTGTTTCTGTTTCAGTCTTATTTACATTATAGAAGACAAATAACTGAAATTAATAGAATTAATTTAGCTAATAAACAAGACGAGATATTTAGATCAGACGAGCGAATAGTTAGTAACGGGGTACCGCAGGGGAGTGTGTTGGGTCCTTTGCTATAATATAAATTACTATACATATATACCGACGACTTACCGGAATGCTTTGAACAACCATTGACCCTATTTGCGTATGACAGTACCGTGACAATACCTTCAAAAAGTGTAGATACATACGAAAGTGACATTAATATTTCTTTAAAATCAATTATAAAATGGTTAGACGAAAATAACTTAAGAATAAATTTAAGCAAAACAAAGATATGCATTTTAACCAACGCATGCCAGTTAAGAGCAATCTGCATAAGCAATATAATAATGATACAGTTAGTGTAGTAAGTACTAATTTTCTAGGGCTAGAAATAGACAAAAAACTTAGTTGGAAACAATACATAGAGTCACTTTGTAAAAAACTAAGCACGCTTACGCTTTACATGCTTTGTCGTCTATTGTAAATCTAGCCGCACTCCTGACTGCATACCATGGTTTAGTCGAATGCCACCTACGACACGACGGCGTTATCTTTTGGGGCAACTCCACCGAAAGAGAATCTGCATCAAAAGCACAAAAAAGATGCATACGGTCCTTTTTAAAACTGAAAACAACTGATAGCTTTTATTCTGTTTAAAATATGGGACGCACCCATATTTTAAACAGAATAAAATTTTAACTTTACCATGCATATATATTTTAGAAATGGCAGTGATTGTAAAGTTGAACCCTGATCGTTTTGACCGCATAGCTGACGTATTTCCACGAATTAAGCATGATAATAGTAGGCTATGTCTCCATAGTGCAAGAACGACTTAAATGAGCAAAAGTGTCTGCTACATGCTACAGGCATTTATAATAAATTACCGAGGAGTTGGAAATAATGAAACTTGACGTTTTTAGTAGACAAAGCCTATCATAGTGTGACGGCATTTTTTATTTTTTAATGGAGAAAGGAATTTCTTTATTTCTTTTTATAATGATTAGAAATTGAAAAATATGTCATTTAATTTTTATTTTATTTATTTTTTATTTAATTCCAATATGAAATAAGTTGACTGCAGAAGAATTGTGTATAATACAAATAACCATTGAAGCACTTCATAATTAAATTGTAATTATAGTTAATCAATCTTTATTTATCTTTATTATTAGCATTAGCATCTCTCGTGTATTTTTGTACTTTTGCATGCCTTCTGGTTAAATATGGCTGTTGCTAATTATATTTTTTATGTCTCCATGTTTTGTACCCATATTTGCGATATAAATATCTTATCTTATCTTAATTTAATTCCTGTCGTTAGGTCATACTTTGTAAAAAAGACCGTCGTGGGCGTCCTAAAAAATTGGCGAGGGCAGACTCGTTGGCGAAGATCGAAAACCTGGAGTTACGATTCAACTAGGAAGAGGCCCTAGTCCAGGAGCAGTTGGCTATGGCATTTTAAAACAAAGGTATAATTCTACCGTTTCCTAAGCAAAGAGGAACGAGTTGCTATACAGCAATTTACGTAACGTCTTTTAGAAACTTCGTAATGTTTAACTTATACTTACATTACAACCTGTAATTATCCAGCACTTATTGGAGTTCAATGCGTGTACGATCATTTAGGATTACCCAAGAAAATAAACATTAATTAATACCTATCGATTTTTAACCGACTTCCAAAAAGGAGGAGGTTCTCAATTCGGATGTTTATATATATTTTTTTAATGTATTTTCGCCGATTTTCCCGTTAATTGTGGACCGATTTTTAAAATTCCTGTTTTTGTTTAAAAGGGTATGTTCCTGAGGTAGTCCCATTATCACCAAGTCATAATCTGATCAGGCTTGTGCTATATTTATGCTCGTCACAATGCATATGGTGAGTGGCAGTTCTCCTGGTTCGGAGAACTCCTCAACAATTAACGCAATATTTTGTAAAAAGGTGATGAGCATAACATTAGGCTATTGTAACTTAGATATATTACAAACTGACCCACTAAAAAGTTAAAAATAAAAAGTTCTTAGTTCGGACTTAGTTCGGAAATCGGTGGCAAAAAATTTAAATATAGATCCAAAGACACCACCTTCCGAAATTAAGTTATTTTTTACTTTGCAGTGTTTTTTTTTGGAAGTCGGTTGTCTTTGTTTTTGTAAAAAGTTTTTTTAAATAGAACTTGAGTGGCATTCAATATGAATAGCTTCAGCAATAAATTACCCAAAATTATGTTTAATGTTAATTTCTGAATAATTGATTTCGAAGACCACTTCTAATTCCGTCTTAAGAAACTACCTATCTTATATTACCTGATCCAGCCAGGTGTAGTGATTGTTTATTCTAATAAGAATAGCTAAAAATAAGTCCATAACAAGATCTCTTGTGTAGGAAAATGCTTTGTAAATCTTATGATTACTTTAATCTTTACTGGTGTTATAATAACACACAACTTTAGCCACGTGTTGTGTGATACAAGGACATCGCTAGCTTATTTTTTATCGCAAATCCGCTCGTAACCCGCTCATATTATGTTACTGATAATTTTAAAAATATGTAATTGTGAGTTAGATCCCTTTTCAATAATCATGAAGCTCTGACGTAAAGGTCTACATAATTCATTCGTTGATAAAATCATTTGGTTGGAAATGACAACACAGATTTGTAAAACGGTAACAATATTTTATTTACACTTGAATGTAGGTACTTACGAGTAAGTAATTATCATACGTATAAATAGCAAATAAAAGTTGTCGTTAAAATATATCACATTTAATTTTACTTCAAAATACTTCTTAATTGTACTATTCATTCTGTATTGTACTTATGTGTAAGTTTCAGTGTTTGTTCAGCTTCTTACTTCTTCAGGGGCGCATTTTTGGCGATGTAGGCGAGGGCGCGGGCGATCTGGGCGGGCACGGGGGGAGGAGTGGGGATGGCGTTACCCTGGAAAAATATAATGAACGATTTATAATAAATCATTATTCTAGTTTAAACGGTAACAGAATCTCTGCTACGACTGAAATAGAAAATAACAATTAAGTTACTCACAGTAGGCTGGTATCCGTTCTCGTCAGCGACGTATGAGATGGCGATGGGCTCACCCTCGGGGGAGGTCCAGGAGAAGGATCCCTGGGAAACACTTGGGACTACAGGGGGGTTTCCACCGAAGTTGCGGGGAGTGCCCTGTTCCTGAGCCGCGATACCGTTGTCAGTTTCGTAGCTGAAAAATATTAAATTGGTTATGTAATGATTTCTGTAGATCTTGCGTAGAATGTAAAAAAATTGGGAACTGATGTGTACTCACAAGTAAGAGTAGCTGCCGTCAGGGTTGACTTCATTGCCGTACTTCAGGACCTGAGCATTGCGGGCATCACCCTGGTACCTGGTTGCAGGCACAGGAACGGGGGAGTACTTGGGGACGGATGCGGGAGAGTACACGGGGACGGGGGCGGCGGGGCGGTAAGGCGCGGGCGTGGGCTTGTACTGGTTACGGTTGAACTGGTTCCCGAAGGGGTTGTAGGGATTCTTGTTGAACTGCGCACTCGCGGCAACCACACACGCCAAAATCACCACCTGTATCCACAAAACCAATTAGAGTACCACTGGAGATATAACGTCATTTTTTCACATTATTTCACGCTATTAATTTATTTTAAATATTTTATTAATTCGTGTTCTATTTACTTACTGCGAATTTCATTTTGGATATCTAAGATTGTCTAGCTACGTTGAACTAGTTTGTGTGCGGGTAAAAACTCTGCGCAGGCTTATATATCGCTCAAGGAACCACCCACTTTAGGCGGAGAACTGCAATAACATTTAAATATTTTGACGCGAGACTAGTAATATTGTATTAATTAAAATAACACTTGGGCTATCCATCCTGCTCGCTATCAACATTTTTAAGGTCAAGTTATTAGGTTCACAAAAGGTGTTGTTTGGTAGAATTATTATTTTTCCTGATTGATTTATATTTTTGACACAAGAAAATGTTGGATAAAGTTGAATTTTCGTGACAGTAGGTAAGGCATCATCACTTTGAGTCCATTATTTCAAGTTATTGATTTTAATTATAATTGTATTAAGTTCATCAGTAAGTTTAGATTTTTTAATAGAATAACTGCCTCTTTATTTTGCTTATTATAAAGATTGAAAAAAATATGTGCAATCAAGCTTTAATCACGATGAACGTCTTATTTTTTTTACATTCAAAGTGTTTTCAAAAGGTAGGTACGGTCTATAAGTTATTTTGAGATTTTGCAAATAATATACAGATTTTTTGATAATAAATAAAAATTATCAAAAAAATTACCTATTGCTACAATTCTCATTTTAATCTAGTAAAAGTAGTAGAAAAAAGAACTTTATCATTATAAGAAAGGCTTGCCTAGAAACACAGCACCCTAGCATAATGCCGTACGTAGGTAAACAATGAGTAGTTAATTTGAATAAACTTAATTAACATATTTTTGCGGAATATGCAATATTATTTCTTCATTTCATTATTCTACATAGTCCATATATTGCAACTAGGAGGACATTTTCCCTAGCGTCTAATTTAATCTAGGTTAACTAATTTTGTGAATATTTTTTTGTAGTTTTTAGTATGTTGTAGGTAAGTAGTAGAGCTTTTTCTGATGGAGCTCATAAGATAAGATAAGATATTTATTTCGCAAATATTGGTAGAAAACACGGTGCCATAAAAAAATAAAATTAGCAATAGCTATACTTAACCAGAAGGCATGCAAAAGTACAAAAATACACGAGAGATGCTAAGTACATAACAATAAAGATATACAACGTCAATATAAAGATTGATTAACTATAATTACAATTTAATTATGAAGTGCTTCAATAGTTGAATTGTATTATACACAATTCTTTTGCAGTCTACTTATTTCATATTGGAATTAAATGTCATATTCTTCAATTCCTAATCATTTGAAAAAGTAATCAAGAAATTCCTTTCTCCATTAAAAAAATATCATCCCCACTTTAAGTGCAAGAGAGGTAACATAAAAAAATTACCACTTTGTCGGTCTGATTAATACAATATAATAAATTCTTTATTTCGGACAACACAAGCCCACTATGTTAGTAAACTTATAATTTGTTATAAAATCTGTTACTGTGTATCCGTCACTAACAAATAATATTTGCCTAACTTAATGTGTATAATTTATAATTTATTGGTTATTATTTTCCCTATTTTTTTGTTCTTTAGTAGTTTACGCGTAAAATATCGTGCATGTAGTGCTCTTCTTTAAGTGATGGGGCACTAAACTTGAATTCGAATTGTTTTCTTATAAACTGTAATAGTGTACTCATTGTTGAAGAGCCTAATAATTAGTCTTAGTAAATATATTATCTAGATAAATTTAAAGTATTATTTGAGTTCGCTTCATGCGGACGACGCACAAGCGAAAGGAAAGAATTTCACTCGTTCATCACCCTCACAAAACGTCTCAGAATAGGAGAGTAGATGTTCTCCGCCACTGTCCTCAGAATGCTGTTGTCACTGCTCGCAATGTTGTTATTAAGGACGAGATTTTTTTTCAATTGACAAATTACAGCTTTCTAGTAGGTACTAAGAGTCTCTGAGCTAAGCCGGGGACAGACCGCCGGCGATTGCGAAACTATAAGGGTTCATTGTTGACTACGGAATCCTAAAAACCGGACAAGTGCGAGTTGAACTCACGTAGTGAGGGTTCCGTACAATGAATATGTTATCTACCATGTTTTTTATCCCAAGATAATTTATCCCAAGAATAAACATAAAGTTGTAGTTGTTTTTTTCTCTCTTTTAAGTTCCATATTCAAAGACAATTTTTTGGTATCTTTATAGGCTGAAATAAAACAATTAGGCATGGTTTTCATTACTGTCAAGTGTCACGGTAGTTTTGTTATGAGTGGTCATTGTTAACTTTATTAGTCACGTCGTAAGGCTTTAATTTCAGGAAATAAACACATGACATCACGCCTGTATTTCCCGAAGCGTTAGGCAGAGGTGCACCTATAGTACACCCACATTTTGCCAGTTTAGGAAATTAATGCAAAAACCGGACAAGTGCGAGTTGAACTCGCGTGGTGAAGGTACCGTACAATCTCCACCATTATCCAATATCTACCATGTTTTTTATCCTAAGATAATTTAACCCAAGAACAATCCTCAGTTGGAATGTAAGATTGTACGCACAATATTGAGAGATTCACCATGTTATTTTAACACCTTGTAAAATATGTTCAGTATTTTTTTTTTTCAAAATATTAGGCTCATTTGCTTCGGAGATAAGGCTATTCCATTCCATCGACCATTCCCCCCTTATCCCTTATATTCATCATCCAATTTTCATCTATTTTCTTAAATAAGTTTAAAAGGGGATTTAGATTTTTTTGTGAATTATTAAAATTACAACGTTTGATTTGAATCGATTCTATTCAAAGACCGAATTTTTCGCAAGACTGTATTATAATTATGGTTATCCCTAAAGTTGACATTACATGACTTGAATTTCTTATCATGGGAGGCACCGAAAGTGAAATCTGCCTACTATTTGATGTCATTAGAAGGTCAAATGAAAGTCAAGTGGTTTCATGTGTTTATTTTAATAATGTTAGGAAACCTATAAGTTTGATATGGTTTTGGAATCAGCGTAGGACATATCAAATCGATCATCCTATATGTTGACCAAAACATGTTTCGCGAGAGTACAAATGAGAATTTATACAAAATATATCATTAAAATCGTCAATATCTCTCTCTGAGTATTAATTGGGTATAAAATTTACTATTTCATGGACAACATCAAGTTTTAATGAAATATTCAGCGAAGAACTTTAACATTACATGACCGAAAAATATGCAGCCAAAACCGCGCCCAGTTGTATAATAAAATATGATTCAATCACGATCTTAATGAATTATAAAGTAGACACATATAACACATAATTGATTTTAAATTGAAGTTTAATTTGTTACAATCGGTGAACTTTACCTGAGCATTGAATTGACTGTGTCGTAGTAACTTCTCGCTGGCACGATAGGAATTCAAATTTTGTTGACTAAAAACCTCGCCACTTCCACTGCGATAACGGTGGCAGCGCAGAGGTCAGTTTGACTGCATATTTCTGGCACCGAGGGCAGGATTCCTATCCTGCCCTCCTAGTGAAGCATAGTTTGCCACACAGCTCCTCATTCACACCCTGCTACCGTTCTATCGAGGTAGCCTCACTTTACAAGGTTGAATTTACACCTTCCCTCCTCCCTGAACCGTCTCCGAACCCACACTTGGGTTCAGAGACGGTTCAGAGAACTTTCAAGTGGATGACGGAAGGTTACACCCTGCACGAAGATGTTCGTTTGGTGGTAGATAGTGAGAGGGTAGGGGAAAAGTATCCTGCCACAGTTTGCAACCGGGGTCGACCAGGTTAAGGTTGTAGTAACTCCTACGAATATAATACTTAGATACCCGCGGTGACTTGTTGTTTTTTAAACTACTGGTTATTTTTCAATAATAGTGAAAGAAGTCATCATTTACTTTTTAAAACAAACACCATGAGCTTTTGTGCACTCGTAAACTAAATTCGTAAATTTGCATTTTAATTATAATTTATATTTAGCATATATGCAAATTAAATGTCAAATATCATCATCAATCATGAAACAATTAAAATCTATACAATTTTATTGTATGTTGATGGTAAGAAGAAACTAAATGTGCCGAAATTTCAATAATTCAATAAACGCCTCGGGCTTGATCTTTGGCATTTTATTTTACAACGTGTTTTAAACGCCGTTGCTTAGTGATTTATGACTTTTAAATTAATCAAACGATAGAAGCTTTATTAAATAAACATGAGAATATAAAATCCGCTCTAAATTCAGTTTCTTTTGTAATGCTTATTAAATTCAGAAATGTCAGTAGTGTAGATACCTAAGCAATAAGTTTTGACTATGATTTTTCGTTTTCTATGTCACAAGATCGATGTTATATGTGATTTGAGTAGGTATAAAGCACAGTTTTTTTTATTTACACGTCATCTAGGATTATAGATTTTTTTTTGTAAAAAACGGTAAACGGTAAAATATTTACTGGCATAAACGGACCAGGCAAGGTCGAATTTATTACTAAAACCGGCCAAGTGCGTGTTGGACCAGGCACAACGCCAAACTTCCCAACTACTGAACCCTTTTCCGTAGTTGAGAAGTTGGGATGAATCTATCCCAACAACAAACTGAACATTGTAGTTGATAAACATGTTCTTCCATACATCGATATACGTCACGGTCAATTCTCTAACTGCAAATTTAAGTTAGTCGAATATGGTCTGTATCACGGCAGGTATGCCGTGATACAGTTTTCACTAGTACGGAGGTCAGTGTGAATTAAGCTCAAACAAGCTACACAGGTATTTATAATCACATTAATCACACACGTAATTATACTAGTATTAGTAGACACAAATCACAGGATTGTTGGGATTTGTATGTATGGTTTGATCTTTTATATTGACATTAAACTTTTTACTTTTATTACTCGTTAACTTGTAAAGCCTACATAACTGTGATAGTTTTCCTTTTAAATTCATTACGTGGGACACTCAGAAAGTTTTGCGAAATTTAACAAATAAAATTATATATATATATATATAATTATACAAATAATAAATATTTTTTTAACAAATCTTTTCAAAGTACACTCCACTAGCCTCTATACAAAGTTTCACGCCACCAGTCACCAGTTTTCGAAACACTTCTTCCAGTCCGCCGCAGACACCTCGTTTATAGCCTGCTCGAATGCTGACAGCGCATCTTGTATAGCGGCGACGAAAATTGTATCACGTTGAACAGATTTTTTATTTTCAGGAATAAAAAGAAGTCACACGGTGCTAGGTCAGGGCTGTAAGGAGGGTGACTCAGGTGTTTGACCGGCGTGCTATCCAGGAAGTCCCTCGTTTTGAGCGCGGTGTGCGAAAGCGCGTTGCCGTAGTGGAGCAGTAGCCCGCGGAGCCCTGTGTTAGGTCGCTTGTTGCTCACAACAAAGAAAACTTCTACTTCAAGCATTTGGTAGTATACCATTTACCGTTGATGCTTCTTTAGTTCTGTAAAGGAATTGACACCAAGTAGCCAGTCAAATTGAAAAAGCTCGCGATCAAAATCTTTCCCCAACTTATAGATCGCTTCACTTTGGTAGGCGTTGATTCGTTTTGAAACACCCAAACCATAGACTGGCGCTTCTTTTCTGGATCGTATTGATAAATCCAAGACTTATCACCTGTAATGATGTCGTAAACTCGCCGAGACGAGCCTGCTTCAAATTTTTTCATCATATCACGACACCATTCCATCCGGGCCTGCTTCTGAACAGCGGTGAGGTTGTGCGGCATCCAGCGTGAAACTGTCCTCCTCACGCAAAGATGGACGTGTAGAATTTCGAAGGCTTACCGATCTAACCTGCAGTATGTGCTGAATCTCTTGATACGTAACTCATGGATTATTTTTTTCACTGCTAGCACGTTTTCTTCCGTAACAGCCGTCAAAGGGCGACCACTTCTTTCTTCATTCCCCAAAGTTAGTCGACTGCGCTTGAATGCCGTGTATCGTTGGTATAACGATACCAACGATACACGGTTGCTTTAGAAGTGTTTTCATCCATGAATACCATCCGGTTTCAGGAGACACTTGATATCGTAAAAAATCATAGCTCGAAAACGAAAAATGTTCCCGGTTCAGATCCATTTTTTAATGAGACACGATAATTTAAATTAGCTCGCAAACAATGTGGAGAACAATTTGAAATTGGAACGTACTTCCGTACATTACGTTTTTACTTACAAATAATCATATTTTCATAATAGATTATAACTGGCCAGTATCTCTTAGAAAAGAACTTTTTTTGCAATACTTTCTGAGTGGCCTGGTATATGTACTACTGCCATAATTTTTTTCACATCTCCATTAGCAGCTCTTTTCTACCGTGTGTATAATTTAGACCTTTTCCTTCTCGCTGAGGCTCTTTAGACACATAAGTAGGTACCTACCGATTAATATCATCACTAATGAAACGGATACTCGTTTATCCGGATACAGATGTAAACACATTAAAAATTAGTCAGGTCTAATTTTATCTAAAGATAGGTAGGTAAATACTAATTCATACAAAATATTTTACCTACTAAAAAAAGGTAAAATATTTTTTTTATATTTTACCTTTGTACTAGTATAAAACTCAGACCAAGAAAGTAATAGTGACCTCGATAATCATGAAAACGATACCCATGATGAAAAGTTTGAAAATTTTCTTGGAATTACATTTTGACCAAATTTACTCCCTTGAGTAAATTTGGTCAAAATGTAAATGTGAATTAGAAGAGGAAAGTCGCAAGTATGAATGCTTTTTTGCGTGACAATTTCTGCCAGTTTACTCCTGCTGCAAGCCGCGTTAGAGAACTTCGTTCTAAAAATATCTTGTATTTTCTTGGGCTGTGTTGGGCCGAGTTTTAAAAATATGTAAACAATTAGTAGCTATGAAGGTAGGTATATAATAATATATCACTGGGTAATACTTACTGTGAGATATACCAACGTATGGAGTAAATAATATTCCAAGTCCTTAAACAAAACAAAGGTCGTAAAAATGTGGGTTACTCGATCCCAAATCACAAGGCAAATCAAAATCCAAGTTCACAATATAGGAAGGTCAATAGTATCAGAAATATTACAATACAATTTAGCAAACGGACGATTACTTTACATGCACAGCACAGTAAAGGAATCGTCCTCACTAGTGTGAGTGCCTGTCGGAGTTATCGTGACTAGCTATTGTAAATGTATGATCAATTTGGATGTGTTCCGTGATACCAAAAATGATTAATGAAAACTTAGTGTTTTTCCAATTTTGTTTTCCATAATTTGTAACTTGATAATATAAGCTATGTTCCTGCTGAAACAATATTACAAATATTGTTGTTGATAATACAGAAAAACCAATGGACGGGCTTGTGGCTAAATAATAACAGCCGCACGGGTCAATCACTGATTGATTGACCTGTGAAAGCTATGCTTGCCCAAGCTACACTTGCCGCGGTTGGTCCGTAGTTGGGTGACCATCTTTACATACCAAGACCACTGCATACCTTGGAAAGCACGTTAATTCGTTGGTCCCGGCTGTCATTCGTGGATCTTTGACTGTCGTTCCGGGTCGTCAGAAGCCCGAAAGTCTGACAACCAGTTTTACCAAGGGGTATCGTATTACCCAGTACCTGGGTTGTGGAGGTCAAATAGGCAGTCGCTCTATATAAAATACTGGTATTCAGCTGCATCCGATTAGACTGGAAGCCGATCCCAACGTAGTTGGGAAAAAGCTAGGCAGATGATGATGAATACAGAAAAAACAGTATGAAAACGTGATATTTACGCTGTAAAAATGTGTGAAATGCAATTCACTTAAACTTAATTTAAGGTAAGTTCTTTCGAAACAAAAAATAGGAATCTATATAAATACTGTCTAGATCCAAATATCAGAATATGGTGGAAATATGCTCAAATTGCAAATGATTTATATAGGTATTATTACGTTTGTATGCACAAATTCACTCATCGCCGCGCTCTTAAGTAAAATCTTATTT
Organism: Atethmia centrago; assembly: GCA_905333075.3. Classification (NCBI taxonomy): domain Eukaryota; kingdom Metazoa; phylum Arthropoda; class Insecta; order Lepidoptera; family Noctuidae; genus Atethmia; species Atethmia centrago. The sequence goes on along the minus strand of HG995374.1, from coordinate 16,862,901 downwards.
ATTTGGTTTTTCTAAATAAATGTTTATTTATGTACATAATCAAATTACAAGATGGTTATTAACATTAACTAAATTAAATAAAAACTAAAAAAGGCCCTCGAGGCTTTGTACCGAGGACGCTGGCGGCATTCCCTCGCTGAATTGCAATGCTGATGCGTTGCGCGAGAAAGCCGCCATCTTTTCGGTCACCAGTTACATCAACTAGTCGTTTTTCTTTTATCAAAACTCCGTATTCCATTTATCGGTAGAAAACTGAATTATAAGCAGTGATTGCATTTTCAACTTATTATAGTTAAGGCGTACAAATTGATAAAAATTGTGTAGTCATATTACTTTATTATCTGTTTGTCATTTTAGGAAATTATTTGATAGCAATTTATGTTCAAATATATGTCGAACAACTTCGATTTTTGTCGATACTAGTATTTATTATAATGCGAGACAAATAAGCATGTCTAAATTTATCGATATTATGTAATCTTTAAATATCATAATCTGGCGCAATTTTTGTATGTATTTTGAATTTTATTTTTGGTAAGCATGCTTTGGCCTCTAACTTCATTGGACCTTATGAATTATGCATTTTACTAAATGTATCTCTAATCAAGTTCTATTAGAATTTATTGCATTTTCAAGCCACGGCTACAAGTGGTCTGATTTAAACAATAAATCACCATAATTTTTCTTTTATTTATATCAGTAGTAGGTATCAGTGGAATTATAATAAAATATCAAATTAGTTCGCTCCTTTTTAATCACGGAAACCATTCGGAATGTAAAAAAACGATTTACACGATTAAAATATAAATAACAATGTATATATCCAATTGAAATAGCACATCCTACTTACAAGTGGTTTAAGTAGCTACGTTACCACTTTGGCGTCGATATAAATAATAATTATATACAAAATGCACCTATTTACAAACGTTCATGAGAATCATAAAGTAGTAGAGGTTGATTTAAATTGGCTTAGCTAAGGTAGTTGATCGTTTACTTCTTCTGCTTGGAGAGGGCCAGAGACCTGGCGATCTCCTGAGGTACAGGGGGGGGAGTGGGGATGGCGTCACCCTGGAAGCAAATAACAAGGATTAGTCTCGTAAGTGAAAGTAAGAGCAAACTCTAAAATTGTATCAGCATAATTAATTCACATAAAATAGTATGTGAACCAACAAACTAAGCTTTCTACAATCATCTTGTATCACAGACATATATATTTCTAGCAGCCTATTACTTAGTATGTTCTTCTATCATACATCTATTTGATAATCTCTTCAGATCATATATCACTGACCCGTTCCTCGAAACGTGATCAAGGGAGCACTTAATGTGAGAACATGATTCGGATTGTTTATATTGCTAATTGCGGAAGCTCTGACATTTGGAGTTTTTGCCAAATTATAAAAAAACTTGATTTTAATTCATTGATATTAAATATATTTTAAGTTACAATAGTATTCTCATTTGCTATATTAATAGATTTGTTAACTTACAGAAGGCTGGTATCCGTTCTCGTCAGCGATGTATGTGATAACGATGGGTTGACCCTCGGGGGAGGTCCAGGAGAAGGATCCCTGGGAGACGACGGGGACTACAGGGGGGTTTCCACCGAAGTCACGAGGAGTACCCTGGGCTTGGGCGGCGATGCCGTTGTCGATCTCTAAACTGCAAAATTAAAAGTATTCATTAATTGTGTAGATGGGTAAGATAGGATTAAGATTATAAAATTATAAATTGTTTTTAAGAAATACATATGAGTTTCACAAGACTAATGGTGGATTTGTATGTACTTACGCGTAGCTGAAACTGCCGTCAGGGTTGGCGTCGTTGTCGTAGCGGAGGACGTTGGCGGCCTGGTCGCTGCTGGCGACGCGGTTGGGCGCAGCCGGCCTGGGAGGCGGCCTGGGCGCGGCGGGCGTGGGACGAGGAGCCAAGCGGGATGGGCTGCCGAAACCAGCGAACTGGGCGGCGGAAACTGCCAATACGGCGGCGAAGACAAGCTAAAAGTAACAATAGGTAGGTATAGATCACCAGAAACAATTCACTCACTCTATAAAACAATGTAATGGTAATGTCACTTACAGCGAATTTCATTTTTAATAGTTTTTTACGTGTTGATAGATAGAACAGTAGATGTAAAGATCTCTTAATTAACTGACGTCTTTTGATGAGTCCGTTTTCACTTTTATACCAATCCAATCCATATATTTACGCAAGATGGCATTGATATTGTCATAAAGTTTGCATATGTATTAATTACCAAGATGCAACATTTAGTTGTCAACAGAGAGCATCGATCGCAAGCAGTGGAATTAAATGTATTATAAAGACCATATTGGGCAAAATACTGTATAACTTACAGAAAACAGTTCAAGCGCAGCCTCTTGCAAGTTGCCAAGGTAATTAGTCACGGTTAAGACGAACAGGTGACTGCTTAGGGCGGAGCCGACCAAACTTGTATAGGTCATATCCTGGGAATAAAGTCACTAATTACTTTAGAGTTAGACAAGTTTTCGTTTCACCAAATCTTAATGCCGGAATAACTGTCTATCCAAGAGTAAATCGCTATACCGCCAAAATGCATCGAGGAAACTACACTGGCCTGCAAAACTAAGTATCACACTTTTAAAATTGCAATAACTTTTTAAGTACACAAGATATACTTTCAAACAAAAAGGATTTGAAAAATAGTTTAATTTACATAAAGACTTCATAGTCGGTAACCTTCGTTTAAGAAATGGCTGAAAAATACTTCAAAATCAAAAATAATCCTTTTCGAAATACAATTTTACCAGTAATTTTTTGTTTCCATTTTTGTTTTCTAATTTTTTCTTGATCGATGGGTCTTGTTACAAAAGCTAAGTTAGACAACAGCACATAAACTTATTTATCATGCCTCTTTCACCTGAAGAATGTGCTGGGATCATGACTTTTCTGGAACTAGGCATCAGTATGCGTCGTACTGCAAGAATGGTAGGTGTGACGTTACGAACGGTCCAGAAGGTGAAGCAAAGGTACGAAGAGACTGGAAACTATTTGAGAAGACCTGGTAATGGCAGACCCAGGTGTACTAGTGCCCGAGAAGACCGTTATATTGTTTCCACTGTGTTGAGAATCGCCACCTAAATGCAGCTGATGTCCAGCAACAGCTTCTTCAGACCCAAGAGGACTACATTTGTGACAGTACAGTGAGAAGAAGACTGGCTGAAGCAAACCTGAAACCCCGAAGACCAGCGAGTGGCCCCAAACTCGAGAGAGAGCATCGAGTAGCGAGACTGAGATACGCCTGTGAACACATACTGTGGGATCAAGAAGCATGGTCAAGAATTTTGTTTACAGATGAGTCTCGATTCTCACTTTACACTTCTGATGGAAGGCAAAGTATCTACAGGCGACCTGGTGAGCGATACCTTCAAGCCAGTGTACATGTATGGGCTTTTTTTTATGGTGGGAAATCATCAAATAACTTCTCCCGCTCTGGGCGGAGCGGGAGGGTGTGTCAGACTCTTACTGACTAAAACCCACCCGTATTCCTTCTTGTTGCCTGTGTTGCGGGGGCCTCGGTGACCCATAAGTACCTTCCCGCGAACATGTATGGGCTGGCATATCTTTAGAAGGTCGCACCGAGTTAGTGGCCATAGAAAATGGCACAATATAATTTACTTTAGTTTCAAAGAAAGCTGATCAAAGTTGCTATAAAACGTTTTTTATTTTAAATCTCTAACTTCTACAGTTTAGAAAAAAAATAAAATAAAAGTGTAGTACTTAGTTTTGCAGGTCAGTAGAAGTTTTGAAGTATTTTAGTTAACTGAGACTAATATAATGGCGGCCACTACATTACCAAATATTTTCGTATGCTTTGTTGAAAAATTTGAGCTGTTGACAATTTCTAGTAGTTTTGTGATTTGTAAGGATATTTTTTTAATAATACAACGTTTGATGTTTTTATTTTCTACTTTAATGAAATTATTTTGCACGAGTGCCACCAGCAAGTTATTCTCAGAAGGTAGCCAATTTGGGCTATGTTTCCTTTTCCTTCAGACAAATATTATTTATTTTCAATTACACACAAAATCAAGATCTCCAACCAAACCGACTCCAAAAGATAACATCATTCAACTTACAATGACAATGCGTGTGAATATTCACAGTTCACACCATTATAAACCGGCAAAATTATGTGGACCAATGAGTAAAATTATTCAAGGGTTAGTTACTCTGGTATAACATGGCATTTGGTCGAATCCGTTCTAAATGAATTAGACAAAAGGTTTTTGCAACAGTAAACCTCAGTTCAGTATAAATTGCATAGCGCTATCTAAAGTAGACAAAGCTGCGCCCAGCTTTGAAACAAAACTTTGCCATGGGTTGAGTTATTTTTGTTGTAATTGTTTTTTTTCATATTATCGTTCCACTCGTTTTAAACTTATTATTCGATTCCTTAATAATCACATCATCATTATCCTCATTTCCGGTCAAGTGCGTGATCCAACATGCAATTGGCCGGTTTTTAGGGTTCCGTACCTAAAAAGGAAAGAACGGAACACGTCTACGGTCCCTTACATCTCTAAAGAATCGAGCTTCTAAGTCAATGCAATTAAAAAATACGGCCATTTATGCGACATATTTTGATAATCCCAAATAAACAAAAACGTATAAAGGGTACTTACTATTGACCTAAAATCATGAAAGGCATGAAGCAAGGTCTTACAGCACAAGTAAAGGATAAAGTCCGAAAATCATTAATTTGTAAAATCTATTAAAATATTTTATTTCACATAACATCATGGGCCTTTTGGACACTTTTCCTGTTGACAACGATGTCGAATTTTTTGACGCCCTATGATATTTTGCTCTCCCTTTTTATATTATTGTACATATTATTATTATTATTATTTTAAATTTATTAGTTTTTAAATAATGTAGATATTTTCAAACTAAACTTGGTATCTTTTTAATTAAGAGACTAAAAATTAAGCAGTAACATACAATTACAGACAAATTAATAAAACCATATTGGTATTCAATTCGAATTTTAACGTTAAGAATTCTATGAACGAAAGGAACAAATTATTCAAGTCAATAGAAGTTATAACAATATAGGTACTCATACAAGTCCAAAAGTCCTAAATGATTTGAGGTCCTAGTTTTTTCGCAGAATCTCAGAAATTCTAAATTCTGTTCTCAAAGCAAATAAAATTATAACGCGCATAAGTATAATCAACCTATGTTCCCACTGCTGGGACACAGGGCTCCTCTTTTCGAGAGGGAGTAGGCTGTAATCCACCACGCGTAGAGATGGGTAGCACTCTCTTTTAAAATGAGGATCACACTCTTTTTACAAAGTGTGCTAGCACTCTGTGCTACCACGAATGAGGCGAGGCTGCGGTAGCCTGTGAGCACGCGCGTGCTGTGATTGTGTCAGTGAGTCGCGTGACTCGCCGCGCGAGACGCGTGTGTGTGTGTGACGACAACGCGACACGGCACGCATACGCAGTATAGTAGGCACACGCGGTGACTAATCAGTCTAGCGCGTCACACAGCTCGCAAGAGTGATGATGAGGGAAAGAGAAATGAGAATGGTTACAAATGTTCTGTATAGCCAATCTGTGCCCTGTGGTGTATGTTAGCACATCAAAATGAAAAGAGTGACTGACTCTTTTAATTCAAGTGAGTAGCTACAACTGTGCTAGCACATGTGCTGAGTTACCCAACACTAACCACGCGGGCCCTATGCAGGATGGTAGATAAAAAAAAAATACAACAATAGTAGATTCTACAACTAGTGCATAGAAGAAGCCATTTTACCCCGAGACGTTTATATCCACCCGAGCCGCAGGTTAGAGTGGATAATTAAGTCGAGGGGTGAAATGGCTTCTTTTATGCACTAGTTCGTGGACTAGAGTCGAGTATAACTCGGGCAGAGTTATATAACGCGCTTTTCACATCTATCGCGAGTAAGTGAAACAGTCATAAAGTATCTAACACTATTCCATTGTTTTAGTTTAATCACTTTTCACTGTTCAAAAATGTTGGACAATTGAAAAACACGCGAAACACACGAAATATTTTTTATTTTTTTCAATACTTATTAGTCATTTATCTTGGTACTTCATACTGCCAAGTCATAAAAACGTTTCTTTTTGTTTTTAAATAATAAATGATAGCTATTTTATCTAGTTTGATTAAATTAACGATAAAAAACACGGAAGTGATATAAATTAAAGCAAATGAAATAAAATAACGACTTTAATCGGCGACGTTTTATTGTGCATGTGGGCCTTATTATATTAGTCTTTGAAAAAAAAAATACTCTATGCACTAGAGTATAAAAAGCGATTTTATGTCGCCTACGCACAACATAAAGACGAACTTTTAGAGCATGAGAAGTGAAAAAGTATTTTATTAACTTCAATTGTACAAAAATCACTTATCTAAACATTACGCAGCGTTAAAACTAGGAAAAAGAGTGTTTTCGATGATCTCTGGGGGCCAACCACCGCCTCTTGTAGCAGTATTATTTTAATATTGCTTCACAGTGGGAAAGAGATGGAGCTATAACAGCTTCATCTTATTCTCACACTGATGTAATATTAAAATAATACTGCTATAAGAGGCGGTGGTTGGCCCCCTGGCACCCAATGTAAGATTTAACTAGTGTTTAGGGTGCCAGCGTCCTCGCCTATGATTTATAATTATTATTCTCTGAAGTTCAATTCCTCACTGTCCGCCAGCTCTATGTGCTTAAATCCATCCAAAGAAAACAAGGAAATATTACATTGCCCGACCCAAATAAGCGTAGCAAATCCTCCATAATTATGCTTTACTATACCCTGCCGGACCTCATTTGCCAAACACCAATTTAATAGCTTTGCCGGATTGCCGCCATGGGATCTGGAGGCAAAAGCCCTCGCGCACGTGTAGGAGTGGTGCGAGGAGGCGAAACCGCGCCGGGGCGTAACTCCGCTGCCGCGAGAAATCGCAGCACAGCGGACGGAGCTCCGGCGGCATCTCATGGCGACATGGAGAGTACGGTTGTCGCAACCCAGTGCTGGGCACGCCACAATTGCGGCGATAAGGGTTTTGGATGACGTCACATGACGCGTACCGTATTTGTTTACCGTTGTTTACTGTAAACGTTTCAGTTATTTCATACAGATTTTCAGTTTTAATTGCTATACAGACCATGGAAGAAGCTAAAAAACCTTCTTACAAGTATTGTCTCGTACCGAAGTGCAAAAACACTATTAGAAGTACACCTGATAAAGTGTTTTTTCGTATTCCAAGAGCAGCGAAATTACGAAAACAATGGTGTATGATTATGAGAACGCATAAAGTATAAATATATATATATATATTTCTGTTAAACTAAAATTAACTAATTAACGATTTAACTAAATCTACCTGTCTTCTCTTAAACTAAAATTAAATAATTAATGTTTTAACTAAAACTAAATCAGAATATCTATTTATAATAGACATTAAATCATTGCGTATTTTCATGAATGAATGAATGAATGAAATGCAGCGACCCCAGCGTGGTTAAACCAGACTCGATTGCTCGAATGAACCCAAGGATTCGCACTAGTCCCTGGAGCCTCATGTTTCATGGGACTACAAAGACCATTGCATATCAAAGAGTAGACCGGGGGGCGCGGTAATGGTCAGGAAGACGTGCCCTTAGGATAGGAAGGATTATTAGAGCCTACCGAATATGCATCCTTGAGCAAGCAATGGAATAGTGGAGAGACGGGTAATTTATCTATGGGAGGGCTTTCATCTTTTAACAACGTCGCTGCCAGGTTGGCTCAGGTGTCGCGGGAAGGTACTAATGGGTCACCGAGGCCCCTGGCAACACAGGCAACATGAAGGAATACGGGTGGGTTTTAGTCAGTATGAGTCTGACTTCTCCCGCTCTGGGCGGAGCGGGAGGGTGCTCCCGCTCCGCCCAGAGCGGGAGAAGTTATTTGATGATTTCCCATCCAAAAAAAAAAAAAGGTTGGCTCAGGTGCAGTTGCTTTCTCGACTCTTTTCTGTGTCACTGCTACGCTGTGTTGCATGTTGCTGTTTCCAATGTCTTCATCTGAGGTCTCGCTACTATCCGTTTCTGATTTCTTGTAAATCAGGCTAGCAGCCTTCCTGATCTTATCTCGATCTTCGGCCGCGTCCATCCAAAAGTTGATTTCCATGTCGAAGTACTTCATGTCCTGCTTTAGGTTGTCATTCCAGGTGTAAATAGGTCGGCCGACTTTCTTGGATTTGACCTTATACTGCATTGCTGCATGTAACAGATGTGGTTCGCGGCGCCTTTGCACATGTGCAAGATAGCACATCCTGTGGTTCTTGATGCGTTTGGTTACAGTTTTTCCGTCCAAGATTTCATGCATTTTCTTTTCCTTTGGTTTATTCCTAGCGTGGTTAATCAAGTCTCTCATGATAACTCTCTCATACCTTCTCAATCTTGACCTGTTAGCTTTAGTGAGTTCCGATACTTTCAAACCGTGTATCATACAGGGCACGATCACCATTCGATACATGAGTCTGGCTAGTTTCCAATCCATCTTTGAGTTTGTTATGAATGGTAATAGTGATTTTGCGTTTCTAGTGGCCTGTTCGCAGCGTTTTTTAATTGTGCTTTTCCTGCTTAATGCAGATGTTATGTGTGTGCTTAGGTATTTAATTTCATCGACTGTAGGTAGATTTATTCCATTAATGGTCACATGGGCCGTTTTCTTTGTAGCTATGGGGTCTTTAATTAGTATTTTTGTTTTTGTTTCATTTATCTGGAGGCTGACACTAGCAACTAGGGGTTTAATATTGTATAGGATTTCTTCTAGCCGTTCAATGTCATCTGTAATGAAGATAAAGTCGTCCGCAAAGGATAATACCAGGGGGAGTGAGATTGCACGATCCTAATCCAGTTTGATTAATTGAGTTTCCTCTTCAAGGGTTCTAAGGACCTCATTCATGACCATTGTAAAGAGACGAGGGGGCAACGAGCAACCTTGTTTGAGTCCCTTTCCTTTGATAATCAAGCTGCTAGCCACACAATTTTATGCATGTTCGTTCATTCATGCAAACTTTGATTATCCTGTTGGTTAGTGGTTTGTTAGTTCGTTGTATTAAAATATCTCGCAGTGCGTTGAGTTCGACATGGTCAAAAGGTTTTTCTATTTCGAGAACGAGTACGTAAATCCTTTTTCCTCCCCGCCATTCTTCATCCAAGACCCTTTTAAGCGTAAAGATGTGGTCATCTGTTGACCTATTGTTTAAAAAGGCAGCCTGGTAATTGCCTAATTCTTTTATTGTTTCGTCTAATTTTTTTGGTATGTAGGATGCGTAAATTCTGTAACCCGTATTACAGACCGATATGCGGCGATAGTCATTCGTAGCTTTAGGGTTACTGTTTTTCGGAATTGGTACCTGCACTGTCTCTAACCACGTGTCAGATACTTTGTTATTGGCCCAAGCTTTGATTATATGTTTGGTGACGGCTATCTGTAGTATTTGGGGCATCGCTTTGAATAGCTCGATTACAACATGGTCTGTTCCTGGAGCTTTCCCGTTTCGCATGTTGTTAATGATTCCCGTTACGTCGTCCAAAGTGGGTCACGTATTTTGTGCGTCTGTTATCTGCTTTGTTATATTAACCGTGGGAATGGGTGGGCCCTCGGATTTTTTAGGATTTCCTGCCATTTGGTCATCGGTATCGGTTTTTTTTTCCGGCGTTTTGTTTGTAGTTTATTACTCCTGTAAAATAAATAAAGTACTTGCATGCGTTTTGAAGGGTGTTTCTTTCCCAGCCCATTAAAGGAGGCCCTGCATGCTGTTTGTTCTTCTTGGTATTTGACCTTTTGAAGTATTGCCTGACATTCTTTTACTCGATTATGTCTATTTGGGTTATCCGTTTGCCTAGTTTGTATAATAAGAATTTAGCCTTTTGAAGGTTGGTAAGGGCTATCCGATGATACCTGGAATGAATCGGTTGAAAAATCAGGGTTTCCTGGGCAGCCGCTTTATTATGCCGCGGTATTTCGATGTTTTCATCCGTTGAATTGATTCCTATATTGCCTAGTTTTTTGGTTATGCAATCTTGGTATTTTGTTTTGGTGTATTTGCTATTGAGAGCAGCATAATGGCATTTTTTATGGTTGAAATCCTTAGCCGCGATGGTTGTTGCTTTTGTGGCTTGCGGTTTTTTTTGTTTGGTACCTTCGGTTTTGTTTACGATTCAACTTGTTCTTAGCTGTCCCCAGATTATTTTATGGTCGGAGGCGAATGGGCCAATATGGGCAATTGGCCCATTCGCCTTTAATGAAGTGGAAGAGTTTTTCTGTTGTATGTGGCGTAATAATGTGGTCTAATTGAGATTTCTGAGTGTCCTTCGACCATGTTGTCCTGCATGATGATCTCGCTTTTGTCTTTTCTATTTGCAATTTTTCCCTGTTGGCTATATCCATTAACATTTCCCCGTTGTAGTTGGAATAGTCATGAAGGAGATTTAGGTCAATTAGCCCTTTACGTTGGAAACTTTGTGTATCTTGTCGTCCAATATGGGCGTTAAAGTCACCTAGGATTACTAGCGTGCATGTCCTAGGTTTTTGTCTGATCAAATTGAATACACCTGTGAAAGATCTTGTTGCTTTACCTGTACTTCACAGGTGTTGATGTGATAGTTGATTATATTATATGCTCGTCACTTCCCATACAAGCTTTAAGAGTGTTCGACATCGCGTCTGAATCTTTTTTCCTGTTTTTTGTTTCTATTTGGGCATCCTTACTAATTAGAATTGAAAGTCCCCGGTGTGCTTTGCCTGTGGTTCCAGATAGATGCCATTCGTAGTGCGTGGAGTTGAATGTTCCTAAGCTCATCCCTGTGTCTTGTAGGCATGCTACATGAATCCCCTTTTGATAAAGTTCAGCATCTATTTGTTCTTTTTTGGACGGTTTTGAAGCTCTCTGTGTCCGTCAAGTGACGTTCCATGTTGCAATACGCAAGTCTGGGCAAGTATACTTAATTGCGGCAGTAGGTGGAATTCTGAGTATTGTATATCCTGTCTCATCCGCGAATTCATCTGACATCGGTGAGCGTAATGTTGATGCTATTTGTTTGGGTGGTATTATTTGGGGGCTGTGTTTTTTGAGCCAGGATTCCTGCTTTGGAGTTTGCGTGTTATTGTTGTATTGTTCAACTTCGTGTGTGACCCAGCTTTCATAGTGCTGGTCTAAATAGAACACGTGTATGCTGCCGGGTACTGATTCGCCGGCAGGTGAATACACCACCAGGGCTAACATGACACACGCGACAATTACTCACTCTCGCGTGAGTAATTTATGTCTATTTCTGTCAATTTTCTCGTTTTCTGACAGCGCTGCCATACAAAATACTCGACTCGTTCTGTCAAACTCGATGTTTTCTAGACAAACCCTAACATGGCACCTAAGTTATCTCGAATTTTGACAATGCAACACGAGATAATCTTCGATTCTGCTGTCATTTAGTTGTCCTCGATTTTGACGACGAGAAGAGTAGACAAAATTATAATACAAAAAAATATGGCATTCATGGGGACTGGTGACAGAAATGAAAACTTAAAACTTTGGAATAACATATATAAGTATATATATGTGTATACATGTACGTACACAGGCCGCTGCGCGACGCCAGTCTGATGCACACGTTACATTAGCATGTCAGTGACTTGGGTAGCATCTTGGTGCCGCAGTCCGCATGTCGGTGACGCGATTATCACGGCGTAAGTCGATTGGCATTTCGTAAATCTGCTAGCATTTCGGTGACGCTGCTAGCAGGTCGAGCTCGCTGTTAGCATGTCAGTGACGCTGATAGCATGTCGGTGACGCTGCCAGCACGTCGAGCACGCTGCTAGCAGGTCGGGCACGCTGTTAGCATGTCGGTGACTCGGTTAGCGTGTTGGTGACGCATTGGGTATGTTGATGACGCATTGAGCATGTCGGTGACTGGGTTAGCATGTTGGTGACGCAGATTGCATATTCAAGGGATGCTGTTCATATGTCGGTGACGCGGCTAGTATGTCGGTGACGTGGTTAGTATGTCGGTGACGTGGTTAACATATTGGTGACGCGAACCCACAGGTTTTTTTCCCTAACAAAAATGGCTCACTCATTTTCATTTCCGTCATTTTGTATTTTAATTTCGGCATGCCATAGAAAAATATTAAATTTTAATCAAAAAACTCGCTTACACAAAAAATTACAACAAAAATTAATAGAGGTGGATGTAAAATCATTATAGAACATACTAATTCCATGCGTAAAATGTAATGAATGAGCCGATGTTGCTAAAATAAAAATGATTTGTTTTTAATAATTTGCGAGATAAAGGACTGTCTAAGTGCCTTTCTCGAGTTTACTCGAGCTTAGTGGTCATGTTAGGTATTCGGATGACGTCAGAATCGTAGACAAATTTCGACAAATCGAGAAAGAGAGCGTTCTCGCGCTTGTCATGTTAGCCCTGCTGGGTATTTCCGCTACATTTACAAGATAAAACTTGGCCACGGCAATCAGAATATCCTCTCCTCCCCAAAACATTTCGTTGAACTGTGCCGTTATGTATTTTGCTATCCTACAAAGGATAGGGAAATATTGCTGTTAGGAAGAAAATCTTGAATATTATTAAGAAGTGCTAAGTGAATTCTGTCGCCACCTCGGTTCACCGAAACATATGTAGCAAGGTCTCGTCGTATAGACAACTGGTCGAAGGTAAGCCCCATTATGTAACTAATTTGGTGACTTATTGCTCTGAATAAGCTGTTACCATCCCGTTCCATGGGAACAATTGTTGCCATTTTAAAAGATTTTTTGGGTAATAAATTTGGCGTGAATGAGCTGTGCACGTGCGGATTTGGGACATACAGTGAAACAACGGGGTGCCACGGGTGCACTGGCTAGCATTTGTAAGAGCTTTGTTTTTGTGAAGAGATGTATTTTGTTATGCAGGGATTTTTTTGGCTGTTACTGGAATTCGACAGGGCCATGGGTCTAATAAATCTGGATTTATGACCTTTCACAAGAATTGGTAATTTGCTTAACTGATGACTTTTGCAGGAGGAGAAAGTCAATTTGTTTAACGTATTTTCTGGGACTTTATCTTAATGTTATGATTATAAAATACAAGAAATCAGTTAGTTAGAACCTTCGATCAATAATTGTTCGAAGGTTAGAACAGTTGAATTATCATCCAACAGCACCCCAGAGTAAATATTGAGGATTCACGGATTAAAAAGATGATTAAGTTTGACACACACGTATTACAATTAAACCGGGACTGTTCAGCAGATTCCTAACAGATATGGAAAGATCTCACCAGATTAGCTTGGACAAGTTCGTTCGCCTGGGATCCAGAGCGTACCTATGTACGCTCTATATCGCGTATCTATGTAGGCTGGGGCGATCTAGGCCTATGCCTAGATCGCCCCAGCCTTGTACAGCTCTAGCGATTTTATTTAACGACACCAAGGCACAACAAAATAAACACTGTTCCGAATGGTTAAACTCGACCCATCTGTCACGCACGGTGCGGTGCACAATAAAAAAATATATTTGGGGATTTGACGGAGAAGACGTCCGTTCACTGCGACGTCCGACAAACGACCCATTAAATCATTACGTATTTTCAGATTATTTATTTAATGTTTGCAAGAAGTGAATAAACATACTTGAGTAACTTAAATTATATTACGTTTAATAATTGGTTATCAATTATTATGATATAGACGTAGAATAGCAGTTGAGGAGTGACTTTTAATGACAAATGGTTATTTGTAGGTTATTTTAGGTATACAGGGCGTCCCACGGATATGCCACATGGAGGGAAAGTAGGTACCCTGAATACTGTAGATGGAACATTTTACTGAAAAAAGACATTATATGAATTTAAAAAAATAAATTAAACTGCATTCATAGATATTTAAATAATTACATGGTTGAACCGGAAATCGAACCCGTTACACGAAGAAAATTATCCCCCTGTAGCTTTATCATACTGATCGAAAGGCTTCATCATAAGGGTTATTATTTGCTAAATAACATAGTGTCACAAATAAAAGGAAGACCATGTATGTGTGTGTGATAAGTTATATATCATGTAACATAATAATTACCTTGCAGCTTTCACTCCTTTGACCTCAGCGGACGTAAAATCGGGATTTGATGCCAAATATGTTGTCATCATAAATGCATCTATTCTTGGTAGATTGTCCGATTGTGCATTGACAAAACCACTTTCAGTCATCGTCCTGGATTCATTACAAATCTGGATTCACTTGACATCATAGCAGGATTATAAGTTAACACTATTTTCACTCAAACAGTACTAACACATTATGAATACCGATAAATCCAATGTTGTGTCATGTGACGTCACACTACGTCGCGACTAATGGTGACGCGTTTCGTAAGTTTCAATTTCCCTAGCTTATTTTGCACTTTTTATATATCTTTTTACCGGTTTAAATATAAAATTTGTGATGACAATAAAGATTCGGAAAAAACATATTCCAGACAAAGGAGATGGCCAAAAAAACCCAGAGTCGACAAAAACTTCTTATGTGCGTTCTGAATGGGCTTAATGTGTTCATAAAAACAATGATTTTATTTCCTCGAAAAACTATGGGGTTAAGTTTTTTTTTAAATAAATCGTAACTACAAATCCTTGTTAATAAACAGTGATATTTAATAACATATCGTTGAAAGGCAGCTACTATTTTATCTGAATCTGTTAGCCTTGTTTTTGTTCAAGCTAGAAAGAGATAAAGTATTCGCCGGGTCTAAGCCGCCGGGCGTAGGTTCGCTACCTACGCCCGGCGGCTTAGACCCGGCGCGTTGGTGGCCTGCTCCGAAACAATGCTTCTTGTTTCAGCACATGAGCTACAGTCTACATAAATACGACAATCTCATAAAGCCATTTATGATTGTATGTGGAGATGGCTACATTTTAGAAATCACAGGACCCTACGATGCTCGAACGTCGGATGCTAACATATTACGACAGATATTGGATAATCACACTGGTGAAATGGAAGAGGCTCCAATGCGATGGTTTCTTGAAAGTGATACCGTGATGATTTTAGATAGAGGATTTCGGGATGCATTGCCATATGCCGAAGAATGTGGATTTACGGTCTGACACGAAACACAACTGTCCACTGAAGCTGCAAATAAATCAAGATTAGTAACATTGGTCAGATGGGTGGTAGAAACCACCAACGAAAAAATGAAGAGGGACTTAAAGATATTCCGACATAGATATTTTAATAATATGAGTACTTTGCCCAATGCAATAGTAGATTTTTGAATAGCTGCAGCGCTAATGAACGCAACCCAAGAGAGTTACAGCGACAGTCGCCTGACTGAAAGCTTTTTAGAAATGATAGAAAGAAATATGAATAAGCCAAACGTACTAGCAGATTACGTTGATCAACACCGTCTAAACGCACTAAGGAACATTTCATTTCAGAGGATGGAGGCAACGTTACAAGACGTAGCAGATTTCCCAAGTATGACTTACGATGAGCTGCTTATTTTCGCTATTGGAACGTACCACATGAAGCTGGCAAAATCCTACTGCTACGAACATGTCAGAGCAACCGGTGTGTATTCTATTGAAATCTATAGGCATCCCGAGAGACTGAACCTTAATGACGAAGAAGGAAATAATAATACGTTAGTACGGTGCCGAATTAAATCGAGACACGTTCAAACAAGAACTTATTATTGCTACGTACTACACAATCGCCAAGCAATCACCGATTATTGCTGTAGCTGCATACATGGCCGCCGCACATTAGGCAGTTGTGCCCACATTATTTCCATAATATATTATCTTGCCTGGGCCCGACATGAAGACGACTAGAATCAACCTGCAGGATTTTTAGATGCAGTGTGCTTAGACATAGAAAATATATAATATAATAAAAATATATTTTTTTTGTTACTTATTACACCAAACCCGTTGCAGGAAAATGAAACAACAGAATAATCAACAATTACACACAATTACAACATCAATTCAAAATAGTTTTATTATTTTTTATGATATGATATAGCTCCTATACCCCACGGATGTCCGGGATTTCCCTTTGGTATCAAGAAATGTCTATTACAATTAACCCGTTGGTAAACATTTCATTGCTGTCGATTCTGGGTTTTTAGTGTATGGGTTTTGAGCCATCTCCTTTAAACTTCGTGCATATTCCCTATTCTACAACATTTTTTTTGTATTTATCCTTCGTTCTAACACGACACATTCAACCTCATTTGTAGATCCCTTTTGGCATATACGAGCTGAAAGTATCTAGAACTGGCTACTTGTAAACGATATAATAAAAAAAAAACAGTTCAAATTTTGATTATGGAACTCTTTGCGAATATTATTGTGCATATGTATTTTATTAATTTGTCATTTGTTTACGATTTGGCGGCAAATTGAAAATTGTCTGTGTCACGTCAGCATGAATTTAACACGAGAATATTTTCGTACACTGAATTTTAATGACTTTCGATGTCATTTAAGTCAACAAGAAAGTTATGATAGACTTCGATTGGCCTTTCACGATGAAGCCCTATCTCGTGCCACTGTTTACAACTAGTTTAATGAGCTTAAACGTGGTCGCACTAATCTTACCGATAATCTTATCGATGATCTGCGTGAGTGACGGCCTTCTACGGCGACAACTGAAGATAACATCAGTGTTATGCGGCGTATGATAGAGACTGACAAAAGAGTGACTGAGTGAGAGTAGGATCCTCCTTCACCACGACAACGCCTCGTCGCACACTGCCAACCAAACAATCGACTACTTGGCGACGTCAGACGTGGAATTACTGGGTCAACCGCCCAATAGCTCCGAAATTATTTTTTATTTTCGGAAATATATAAAAACCTTGCGATTTTTATACATTTCCGAAAATAAAAGAAAAACTTCGAGAAAAACGTTTTATGGACGCCGAGGAAGCAGTGGCTGCGTTTCAAAATGCCGTCGAAGAGACCTCTAAGGACGAGTGGGAAAAGTGCTTTTCTCAGTGGTTCCATCGGATGCAGCGATGTATTGATGTAAATGGACACTATTTTGAAAAGATATAATAAAATTAATAACTTGCTAGTTTGTTCAGTTTTTGATTTTCTAAGAACTTTCAGTGTCACCCTCGTATCTGTCTATTATTTGAATATGAATATGTAAAATTCTTGAATTTTTTAACGTCAGAAAATTTGTCCTTGTGGTGAGAGATACTAGTTCGCGGTCTTGATAGATTCTTTTACTATTTTTTTCTTGGACTATTTATTACACGTTTTTTTTTTTTTTTGAGGTTGGGAAATCAAATAACTTCTCCCGCTCTGGGCGGAGCGGGAGGGTGTGTCAGACTCTTACTGACTAAAACCCACCCATATTCCTTCCTGTTGCCTGTGTTGCGGGGGCCTCGGTGACCCATAAGTACCTTCCCGCGACCCCGGCAGGCATCGGCCCTAGTGGACCCCTACCTGTGTGCTGACGACATCTCTTTGAGGCGCGCGTGGAATACAACGCGCCGTCGACCCGGGCCTGGTCCTTACCGGACGGTGAGCTACCCATTGCTCACCGTCCGCAAGCCCGCGCCTACGGTGGCCGGAAATCCGCCCGGGATTCCCGACGCCCAGGGCGTCTCCTGCGGCGGCTAGGGGCGAGAGGGCGCGAAACTTGCCTTTCTCTCAACCGTCCTACCTCCTCCTTCGCAAGCATTACTGCTTCGCAGAAGGAGGTGACGGCTGCCCATGCCCTCTCGCTCCGTACCCATGGCCTGAACCAGGGCCGGACGCGAGAGATCTCTGCCGCCGATCGCCTCCATGAGGACACGGCGGTGCTCTGCCCAAGCCGGGCAGACCTCCACCGTATGCTCCACCGTGTCCTCCGGGCGATCCACACAGTGGTGACACCCGGACGTTTCCTCCCGCCTTATCCGACACAGGAACCTCCCGAAACTGCCGTGTCCGGTGAAGACGTGCGTCAAGTGGAAGGTGAGGACGCCGTGGCGCCTCTCTAGCCACTCCTCAAAGAGGGGACTTATCGCCGCACTCGTGGCGTGCCCAGCACTGGGTTGCGATAACCGTACTTTCCATGACGCCATGAGATCCCGCCGGAGCTCCGTCCGCTGTGCCGCGATTTCTCGCGGCAGTGGACTTACGCCCCGGCGTTTCGCCTCCTCGCGCCACTCCCATACGTGCGCGAGGACTTTTGCCTCCAGATCCCATGGCGGCAATCCGGCAAGCAGGCTGGCTGCCTCACAGAAGACCATGCGGTATCCCCGGACCATCCGGATGGCCATGACCCTTTGGGCCGCGCTCAACCGTTGGGCTGGCCGCAGTGCCAGAGAGCGCGCCCATACAGGAGCCTCGTAGAGGGCCATGAACCGCACGACCCCCGCGTAGAGCCTCCGGCAGGAGGCGTTTGGACCCCCTAGATTGGGCAGGAGCCGCTTCAATGCAGCGCCCGCCCGCTCCAGTTTGGGAGCCAAACGTCTGAAATGCTCCACGAAGTTCCACCGGCTGTCAAGGACGAGTCCCAGGTACTTCATCGTCGGCTCGATGCCGATGGAAACCCCTCCTACTGTTATTTGGGACCCCAACGGTGGCGCATTCCGAAGACCATGAAAACACATGGCCTCAGACTTTTGCAAGGCCACCTCGAGTCCCAATTGCCGGATCCTTTCGACGATTGTCGCAACCCCGCGTGCCGCTACTTCGGCCGCCGCCTGGTGCGACCTCCCTTGCGCCAGGACTAACGTGTCGTCAGCGTAGCACACTACGCTGACGGGCTCCAGTCGCCGTAATTTTCATTTTAAGGCCCCCGGCAGCGCCGAGCTCCTCGAGGCGCACCACCTCACCCACCTTTTCAAGGACGGTCTTGTAGGACACGCCCTTCTTTTCCGCATCCGGCTGTAGTGTAACCACTACGGCTGCGGAATTCGGGGCGCGGAGCCTAGCCGCGGCGGTGCGCTTCTTGCGCCGCTGCCGCCTCTCCCTCTTTTTGGTCGCCCTTGCTGCCTTACCAGCTTTCTTCTTCTCCCCGGCCACTTGCCATTCGGCATCGGCCGGAAGAGATTTAGGAGGCGGTGGCGGCCGTCTCCCCGCCAGGACCGGAGCCCTCGCCTCCTGGGCTGGAGCTCTCGCCACTGGGGCTGGAGCTCTCGCCGCTGGGGCTGGAGCCTTCGCCACCTGCAGCGGCTGAATATGAGGCGGCTTTCGACCTGCCCGAGGCCGGCTGGCTCGCCGCCAACGGGGGGCGCAGGACGATGGCCTCCAGGGCAGAGAAACGACTCCGCAAGGAAGCCATTTCCTGCCTCACCAGGGTTAGAACCCGGTTCTCCACAGGCACGGGCCGTCCCTGTCCCTGCTGCTGCCCCCCTTGCGGCTCCATTCGCGGGCCGTCTCCTCGGAGCCCAGCCAGGTCCGCTCGGAGCTTCACGTTCTCCTTTCGGAGAAGCTCCATGGCGGCTGTCAGGCGGGCGACCTCCGCCCGCATTTCAGACATACCGTCCGAAGGAGGCCTGACGTGAAGGGCCTCCACTGCCGCCACAATAGAGGCCATGGTCGCGGCTATGGCTTGATCCTTAGAGGACCTGAGCCTTTTCACGGATACCGCCTTGATCGCAGCGGCCACGACCAAAACCAAACCCGGCCGCACGCTCCGACCCGGAACCGCCAGCAGCTTTCGCCCCACCTCCAGAAACCTCAGAGGGGGCCCCTCCTTGGCGAGCCTCTCGGGTCACCGGGCCAACTGGGCCGGTCCGGCCAGCCCGGCCGGGCTGGTCAGCTCGACCGGGCCAGCCCGGCCTGGCTTGTCCGCCTCCTTTGTGGGGGGCACTCTGTCCTACCCTCCACCACCTCGGGCTCCACCCCGCCGGCTGGAGTGGATCTTCTTCCTTCGGCCGACTCCATCGTCGGAGGTAGACCCCGAGTTGGGCCGCTTGGAGGTTCGCCTGTACTCTCGGCTCCTCTCCAGCACCCCTTTTCGATGAGAGCTCCCCGAGCTCTCTCCGCCTGATGCAGGGTCGGACTCCGACCCCGCATCGCTCTCCTCCCCTTGACGTCCAGTTGTTGTTGTTTTTTTTTTAAAAGGATTCCATTTTGTTCCCACGAGTGTGGGGGATTTAATCGGTCCACCTAGGTACACCCCCAGTCCCTAGGTAAGTGTAAATTTATAACCCAACCAGAGGGTCCTCTGGTACCCTGGCTGGGGGTGCGCTAACGACTGATGCGCCACCTACAACTGTGAAGTTGCAGATGACACTACTCCTCAGCCATTCATTGAGTGATATTATTGAGCACCTTGAGCATGTTGAGGTCTAGACCAACGAGGCAGTTTTATAAAAATGTTGCTGTTATTCACAATATACTAATATTGTGGTGTCTGATGACTTCCACGCGAGACGAGAAGTCGCGGGCAGAAGTTAGTTTAAACAATAAATCACAATATTTTTTTTTATTTATATCAGTATTAGGTATCAGTGGAATTATAATAAAAGATCAAATTAGTTCGTTCCTTTTTAATGACGGAAACCATTCGGAATACCTTGTTTTTTACATTTTACACCATTAAAATATAAATAACAATTTTTTTCCAATTGAAACAGGAGATCCTACTTACATGTATAGGTAGCAATGTTACCACTTGAGCGTCGGTATACATAATAATTATGTACAAAATGCACCTATTTACATACGTTCATGAGAATCATAAAATCTAGAGGTTAATTTAAATTGGCTTATCTAAGGAAGTTCATCGTTTACTTCTTCTGCTTGGAGAGCGCCAGAGACCTGGCGATCTCCTGAGGCACAGGGGGGGGAGTGGGGATGGCGTCACCCTGGAAGCAAACAACAAGGATTAGTCTAGCAAGTGAAAGTAAGAGAAAACTCTAAAGATGTATCAGCATAATTATTTCACATAAAATAGTATGTGAACCAAATAAACTAAGCTTTCTACAATCATCTTGTAACAATGAAATTTATTTTTCTAGCAACCGGTGTTCTTCTGTCATCATCATCATTATCACATCTGATAATCTCTTTAGATCATTTATCACTGACCCGTTCCTCGAAACGTGAACAAGTGAGCACTTAATGTGAGGACAAGTTTCAGATTGTTTTTGTTGCTAATTGAGGAAGCTTAGCTAGAACATTTGGAGTTTTTGCCAAATTATCAAAAACTCATCTGTTTTTATGATGATGAACATCTATTGACCCTAATTTTAATTAATTAATATTAAATATATTTTAAGTTACGCTAAATCATTCTCATTTGCTATATTAATTGATTTGTTAACTTACAGAAGGCTGGTATCCGTTCTCGTCAGCAATGTATGTGATGACGATGGGTTGACCCTCGGGGGAGGTCCAGGAGAAGGATCCCTGGGAGACGACGGGGACTACAGGGGGGTTTCCACCGAAGTCACGAGGAGTACCCTGGGCCTGGGCGGCGATGCCGTTGTCGATCTCCAAACTGCAAAATTAACAGTATCTATTAATTAATTGTGTAGATGGGTAAGATAAGATTAAGATTTTAAATTGCTTTTAAGAAATATGAGTTTAATTAGGCTAATGAAAGATTTGTATGTACTTACGCGTAGCTGTAGCTGCCATCAGGGTTGGCGTCATTGTCATAGCGGAGGACGTTGGCGGCCTGGTCGCTGCTGGCGACACGGTTGGGCGCAGCCGGCCTGGGAGGCGGCCTGGGCGCGGCGGGCGTGGGACGAGGAGCCAAACGGGACGGGCTGCCAAAACCAGCGAACTGGGCGGCGGAGACTGCCAATACGGCGGCGAAGACAAGCTAAGAGTAACAATAGGTAGGTATAGATCACCAGAAACAATTCACTTACTCTAGAAATCAATGCAATGTTAATGTCACTTACAGCGAATTTCATTTTTAATAGTTTTTTACGTGTTGATAGAAAGAAGAGTAGATGTGAAGATCTCTTAGTTAACTGATGTCTTTTAATGATAATTTTTTACTTTTATACCTATCCAATCCATATATTTACGTAAGATGGCATTGATATTGTCATAATGTTTGCATATGTGTTAATTACCAAACTGCAACATTTAGTTGTCAACAGAGAGCATCGATCGCAAGCAGTGGAATTACAAATGTATTATAATGACCTTAGTGGACAAAATACTGTTTAACTTACAGAAAACAGTTCAAGCGCAGTCTCTTGCAAGTTGCCAAGGTGATTAGTCACGGTTAAGACGAACAGGTGACTGCTTAGGGGAATCCGACCAAACTTGTATAAGTCATATCCTGGGAATAAAATCACAAATTACTCTAGAGTTAGAGAAGTTTTCGTTTACCAAATCTTAATGCCAGAATAACTGTCTATCCGAGAGTAAATCGCTATACCGCCAAAATGCATCGAGTAAACCAGTTAACTGAGACTTATATAATGGCGGCCGCTACATTACCAGATGTTTTCGTATGCTTCGTTGAAAAATTTTAGCTGTTGACAATTTCGAGTAGTTTTGTGATTTGTAAGGATATTTTTTAATAATGCAACGTTTGATTTTTTTTCTATTTTCTACTTTAATGAAATGATTTTGCACGAGTACCACCAGCAAGTTATTCTCAGAAGGTAGCCAAATTGGGCTATGTTTCCTTTTCCGTCAGTCAAATATTATTTATTTTCAATTACCACAACACAAAATCAAGATCTCCAACCAAACCAACTCCAAAAGATAACATCATTCAACTTACAATGACAACGCGTGTGAATATTCACAGTTGACTGGTGTCAACTCATTGGTCCACATAATTTTGTAAGATTATAATGGTTTACAAACCGGCAAAATTATGTGGACCAATGAGTAAAATTATTCAACGGTTAGTTACTCTGGTATAACATGGCATTTGGTCGAATCCGCACTTAATGAATTAGACAAATAAGGTTTTTCAAAAGTAAACTTCAGTTCAGTATAAATTGCATAGCGCAATCTAAAGTCCGATATATAGTCTATAAGTCCGATAGTCTGTCCGACGATGTGGACGTGGAGAGGGAACGCAGAGCATTGGCAGTTCGATGTAACATGCTTGCTCGTAGGTTTGCACGTTGTACTAGAGAGGTGAAAATTACACTATTTAGAGCCTATTGCCAATCTTTGTATACGTGTGCCCTATGGGTCAGCTATACAAAAAGCTCGTACAATGCTCTGCGAGTCCAATACAATAACCCCTTCAGAGTTATGTTTGGGCTGCCGGGCTTTTGCAGTGCATCAGGGATATTCGCGGAGAATGGCGTGCCAGATTTTTACGCACTGATGCGGACACGGATAGAATCCCTGATGCGGCGAGTGCGTGACAGCTCCAACAGCGTGGTGGCTATAGTAGCCGACAGGATGGATAATCCAACATAACATATTGGGCTGTGGGTTTGGGAGGCTATAGTAGATCGGTTTACTAAGACTATAGAAAGCCTATGGCCCCTACCTGACCAATGCTTTATATAAAATACACCGATAAAATGGCAGGGGGTGACTTGCACACTCAATAATGGGCCCCCGAAAACGGCCGCTAGCACATAGTGACGTAGTGACAAGGGGGCAACAGTTCCTGAGGTGCTTGAGGCGTGGAGAGGTATTTCACGGCTATCAGGACAATCCCGGAAGAACGGTCAAGATCCCTACCAGCATCTTACTGGAATACTTCCTTCCTCCGAGCACGTTTGCTCTTGCGAATCTCCACTCAAGCCGGCCAATAAAGACAAGAATGAGGTGGGAGCTCTGTTCCTCGTCAGTGTTCACAACAGCCGGCCAATAAAGGCAAGCCAGAGATGAGGAACAAGACTTCTCCCAGGAGATAGGGTCCATAGGGTCGCTACTGCCCAACAGCTCGCCACATGCTGCCCTGCGGGTTTCTGTATCTCTCTTGGTTTGGCTCCTTACCCTAGACCCGTTCCGGAAAAGTAAACTCTACTGGCATAGATCCAGAGTTCGGAGCGCGCAAGCCCCACCACGACCTCAACGTAGAAATACGGCGGTGGGGTTATTATTATTATTATTAAAGTAGACAAAGCTGCGCCCAGTTTTGAAACAAAACTTTCCCATGGGTTGAGTTTTTTTTTTGTAATTGTTTTTTTTTATAATATCGTTCCACTCGTTTTAAACTTATTATTCGATTCCTTAATAATCACGTCATTTTTATCATCATTTTGATTAAGTGCGTGATCCGACACGCACTTGGCCGGTTTTTTGGGTTCCGTACCTAAAAGGGAAAGAACGGGACCCGTCTACGGTCCCTTAGAGCTCTAAAGAAATCGAGCTTCTAAGTCAATGCATTAAAATAATACGGCCATTTATGCGACATATTTTGATACTCGCAAATAAATCAAAAAGTATAAAGGGTACTTACTGTTGACCTAAAATCATGAAAGGCAAGAAGCAAGGTCTCAGCACAAGTAAAGAAAAAAGTCCGAAAATCGTTCATTTGTAAAATCAATCAAAATATTTAATTTCACATAAAATCTTGGGCACTTATGATATGTCAGAAGCTAGTTGCATGGTTCTAATTGGTTGTTTCCTATGGAGAAGAGCCGGCAAAAAACTCTACGGTTACTCTTTTAAAATTAATTTGTTTTACAATGTTTTCAAATTACAGTGTTAATAGGTCTGGGATGACAGTGTAGGCCTGTCAAGAAGTACCAGGTACTTAACAAAAAATAATTAATCTACAAATCTCCAGTTTATTAAGCCTACAACGTTCTCACATTTACAAAATGTAAAAGAATCTATGTAAAATATTAATAAAATCAATAAAAATAAAAACATATTTAAACCAAATGACATGCTTGCCATTACAACTGTAAAAAGTCTGAATTAATATCCTGTCCACAAAAGCCACTTTGAAATCAAAATTTTAGGTATATAGTGTCAAATAATGAAAATATTATGTCTAGGAAATATGACGTATGTATGGGAGAACATGTTTTCTAAACTAAAATGTTAAGTCTGTTCTTGAGCTAAATTCATTCCAACTACGGGACCCTTCATTGTGCGTGGTCCGACACGCACTTGGCCGGTTTTTTTTTATGAATAGACTGGCCGCTACAAAGGTCAGAAATCGAATAATCGAAAATATAAATATGTAAAATTCTTGAATTTTTTAACGTCAGAAAATTTGTCCTTGTGGTGAGAGATACTAGGTCGCGGTCTTGATAGATTCTTGTACTATTTTTTTCTTGGACTATTTATTACACCTAAAGAAGGATGACGTTATTTAAAAATTAACAGAGCGCCGTTCACGGGCTGGTTTATATTAATTATAATAACAAGTTTATAAGAGTTCTATATAAAAAAATATTGAGCCAATAGATGGGAATTAAAAGTTATTAACGATTTTAATTTATTAAAAATCAGTCATGGTACAGTTTCCGAACGCAACGTTTGTCGTGATATTTACATTCCAATCATCGCATTACGTAAATCATATTAGCGTCATTGCCCAGTGGGAACACGGACAGGGGGCTGTTGCTCTCATGTTATGAGCATATTGTGGTACTCGTACGTGGGCTATGCCAGACACCAGAGTTATGTCGCTGCATCAGCTTCTTTCTTAGATAATCCTTTAATTAGATAAATGAATTATATTTTAATAAAAGATTATCTAGGATCGAATAAGAAAATAAAAGGAAAATAATTATGTACAATTATTGCATGTCTTGAATATTTTATAAGTAATTATAAAGTGAATAAAATGGTCTATCTTTTTTTAATAAATATTTTTTTATTTAAAAAAAACTTTAGGTTAAATGGAAAAGGATGGGCAGAAGGATGATGCTGATAAAACTACTTTGTCTGTTACCTGCTATGCTTCTTTTAGCTTGGTTTAATCTGACCACAATCTAGTTTCTGGATCAGTAATGCTAGCCTAACAATATTGCATAGTTTTGATATTATGGTAATTATAGAGTTCACTAATCCCTCCAGACGCATGTTGGCAGTTTTATGAATCATCAATTAGATGGCTATGTAGATGTATGTAGGTATAAGAGTTTAAATGAAGACGAAAACCAGCATTAAGTATATCTAGTTATCGCCGAAGTTACTAGCGATGCAACTCTTCCACTACATTATGCAAAGGGAAAAACTTAGTACTTCATATACACCTGGTTTATCTGGCTAAACAGATGTAAAACGAACCTATAGGTACCTACCTATTGATAGAGATTATTAGATATTCAGATTCCGGACCCTTTATTTTAGAGATTTATTCAGGTCAGGAGATGACATCCTAGAAAGACACTGACAATATTGGTGATGTCCTTAAAAAAGTCAGGTGCGCAGTACTTTGAAACGCGCGTTTATGACCCAGATGTATGAACGTGGACGAAACAAAAGGAGTAGGTATGTAAGAATCGTAGTAGGTGGCGTTCTGTAGTTTCTGCCTAGCCCCACGGGATATAGGTGTGAGTTTTTGTAAAAATGTATAAATGAGCCATTCTACTACTAAATAATTACCAATAACTCCATGCCTAAAGTACTTTAAGGTTATTTTAGGTTATAATCTTTTACCTTTCATATCTTTTTTTTTCTTCCCTAACCTACTTTCCATTTCCTTTTTTTGTTAGATTTATGTCGTTCTTTAACTATTCATAAGTTTCCATAATATACGCTACCCCTATCAATGGGTCCCAAATTACATGCAATCTCGCCATTCTCCTTTAAGAGGCCTAGAGGAGCTAAACGCAAGTTTTATAACGCCTAAAAGTATATGATCCACTGCAGTAAACAATATCAGAAAAATATATGATATTCTTCAGGATATATCCTAGGTAGATAGTGTGTTGAAAACATAATATAACTAATTTGATACGATAGAAAAAAATCACGAAGTTACCTCTAAAAAAATCTTTTAACGCGTAAAAATCATACTAATATACATGCAATCATTCTGATTTTTTGTCAGATTATTCTACAAGCAATATATTAGCATAATAGTGTTTTAATTTTTTGATTTAATCGATGGATTTATTGTAAATCGTATATTCTTATTTCCGAGCATAATACGTACGCATGTGTGCGTAAACGCCTGTGTACCGACAGTGCCGGCCGAGGCCTGATGCTATACAGATGTGTCGCTCTTTTCGCCGCATTATTTCCGCCCCGATTGTTTAATGTTTTTGTAAAGTTTTGTTTGTGAATTCATTGTTTCATATTTTCTTTGCGTAAATATTTTTAGTTCGTGTAGATATAAAATACTTTAAGTTAAAATAGCGTAATAAAGTACTAGTTTGTTATAAAGTTGTATCATTTGTAAAAGAAAAATCAACAAAAAAAGAAAAAGAAAAAAGAAATGGAATGTCATGGGAAAGAAAGTGAAACCCGTTGCGAGGACTAAAAATTAAAAAAACGTTCATATAAATCAAATGCCGAACTTATGAACGAAATTAAAAGGTAAGATAGAGCATTATATTATTACTAAATATTTATTTTTATAATCATAAAACTATGAATTTTGGAAACGTCTAAGTAAGTGCAATCAGTTCATATGGTCTGTATTTTCGGTGCCTCTTTCAAATGATACAGTAGCGAATTTAAAAGAAGTGTGGATTTACAGTCTAGAATGCCTGGGTTCAAATCTCAGGGAATGTGTTTTTTATTTGATTTGAATTATTTACTATATTTTGCACTGACTAATTTTATATGAAACTGACATTAATTTAATTCATTAATAACATATAAATATTTTATTAATGAATTAAATTCAGGCAAAACATGTTGGTCCGGTAAAATAAATGTTTCCATCTGGCATCTACGTGTGCATATTCATGTATCATGTTACACATGTTTGAACAAATAAATTTATCTTTATCTTTATCTTATTTAAACTACTACGATGTACATATATTTATTAAATACATTTCTATAATTAAGTATATAAATTAAAAAAAACCTTTAAAATCTAATTATTTTTACAGGAGAAAAAACGGTCGAATATATCAACACGGAAGTTATTCCAATACGTAAGTACCTCCACCTTATACAGGGTGGCCCAAAAGTCGTGGATAAAACGCAACTAGGGGTTAGATGAGGTCATCAGCTGCAAAAAGTTGTTCTACGGGAGGTCCTTAAGGTCAACCCCTGCAGAGTTATAAATTATTTTGTGTTTTTTATGAGAAAATTGACTTTTTTTAACTAATTCTTATTTTCTTATATATTCGAAAAAATCTACATCCTGTATCTTTTTTATAATTTTCGCTAGATTGGTACTGATGAGTCTTTGCGTTAGACATGCTATTTATGGTTGTTTATTGGGTGTGTTGAAGATAATATTAAGTTTGACGATTTTTTTTTTCTCAAATCATAACTTTTTATTTACTTCGGACCCCACTGTGAAAAAAAAAATACTATACCGAAAAGTGATCCTGTATTACAAGTTTTGGCGCATATAATAGGGATTCTGAAAAGGTATTACACATGCGTGGCTTTGATATCTTTCAAGGACGATTATTTGTAGCAAGGCCAAAGTTAACCCAACCATAAAACTCGGTTAGGCTTATTTAAAAATAAACTGGAACTAATAGAATTAATGACAAAGACTCTCTGCCTCTCTTTTACACTAACCATTTAATCCTTTGTCAATAAAAGGCCGGTTCGCCCGTCAGTTCTGGTAGCGATATCTTTTCTAGGAAACAAAAGGCAGGGCCAGCCGGGGCGGGGGCCGGGGGATGCGCGTGAGCATGTTTCTCTAGAATGTTTAGTGTTCTTTAGTGACTCGCTTCCTGCCTGTGAGTACGCATGTGTTCTTTTTCTCGGTTTTACGACGACTTATGATCAGTTTCTTTCCTTTGACCTACGCTTTGTTTTTCGGACTTGTGACAGATTGCCTACCTGTGACCAGTGCTGTGTGAATCGGACTAGATTCGAAATCGGACGGATCGGCTACAAAAGTGGACAGATGTCTGCTGCGAGGAGAGAATACACCCAACGGGAGTATGCAGAAATGCATTACCTGTATGGCTATTGCGGCGGTAATGCCCGGGCTGCTATCAGGGAATATCGCCAACGCTACCCTAACCGTGATCGTTTTCCGGACTACAGGGTCTTTATGCGCGTACATAATTCGTACATGGAGGGAGTCTTACCCGGTCAGCATGCTCCGAGAGCAGGCAGACCAGTGGTGCAATTTGAAAATAAAGACGAAGTGCTGAGAGAATTACGATTGGATGCTAGTATAAGTCAACGCCAAATATCCCGTAATCTCGGGATTCCAAGATCGACGGTGCAACGTGTCATTAATAGAAGCAAATATCACGCCTACCATGTGCAAAGGGTGCAAGCTTTGCTGCCCGGTGACTGAACCTAGAGTGCGGTTTTGCAGAGAGATGCTAAGATACCACAGAGTGGATCCGTAGTTCTTCAACAAGGTTTTATGGAAGGATGAGTCAACTTTTAGAAGAATGGGAGTATTCAATATCCAGAATCTACATTTTTACTCCAGCGTAAACCCCCATTTCATAAGAAATGATCGATTCCAGCATCTGTTTGGTATTAACATGTGGGCTGGTATAATTGGCCAGCAGTTGGTGCTGCATGAAATGCCAGCAAGGCTGAATGGTGCTCAGTATTTAAATTTTTTGCATAATTTAAACCATATTCTTAACGAAGCTGAAGTTCCAGTAGAAAGAATAGCAGAAATATGGCTACAACATGATGGCGCCTCACCTCACTACGCTCGAGCAGTTAGAGATCATTTGAACGAGCGCTTCCCCAACCGGTGGATTTGTCGAGGCGGACATATTGCGTGGCCACCCCGGTCGCCCGATTTAAATCCATTAGATTTTTTTTATTTGGGGCTATTTTAAAGAAATAGTTTACCAAGGAGAGAACAATAGCGAACAAGAACTACGACAAAAGCTCGAATTTGCTAGGGTACAAGTTACTAACAATATAGGTGCATTCCGTAGGTTACGTAGGAATTTTATTAGACGGTGCAGATTATGTATTATGGTCAGAGGCAGGAATTTTGAGAATTTATTGTAAAATGTTTTGCTTGAAAACAATTATTTCACAATCGTTGTTTTTTTTTTCGTCCTAGAAAGATATTAGAGCCACTCATGGCCATGTGTAATACCTTTTCAGAATCCCTATTAAATGCGCCAAAACTTGTAATACAGGGTCACTTTTCGGTAGAGTATTTTTTTTTCACAGTGGGGTCCGAAGTAAATAAAAAGTTATGATTTGAAAAAAAAAATCGTTAAACTTAATATTATCTTCAACACACCCAATAAACAACCATAAATAGCATGTCTAACGCAAGGACTCATCAGTACCAATCTAGTGAAAATTATAAAAAAGATACAGGATGTAGATTTTTTCGAATTTTAATAAGAATTAGTTAAAAAACGTCAATTTTCTCATAAAAACACAAAATAAATTATAACTCTGCAGGGGTTGACCTTAAGGACCTCCCGTAGAACAACTTTTTGCAGCTGATGACCCCATCCAACCCCTAGTTGCGTTTGATCCTCGACTTTTGGGCCACCTTGTATAAGCTATAATAACAATAAATAGAAGCTAAAAATACCAAATGTTTTTGTTTTTTTTTTTTTCAGAAAACGACCTCGCCTTATTTGATAATAGGCATGACGAAATAACTGGTTCATCTGAAAATTGCGATGTTATTTGTCACAAGTAAGAATTTAAATTAATGAATATTATAGAAAACTTTAATTATTATTCAAGAAGATTTTTCCGCAAACACATTTTACTCAGATTGATTACTTAGAATTCTTGTAGGTTTAATATTTCAATGTTTTATACGAATAAAAATGTATTTTATCTATCAAGAAATTATATTTGTATTCATTTCTTTTTCAGATGGAAAACTATAGGTACTCCTGAAAAGAACATCCAAATTGGACATAGGATTATTAACGTTTCCCACGTTTTGGAAAAGTTATATGAGATCTCAAATCACGGACCATTAGATAGAAACCTAACAAAAAGCTTGAAATTAAATTTCACATAACGTTAACCTGAAAAAGAGCGTAAAACTTGGTATTTTTTTTGTAATAAAAATGTTTTTAGTTTAATTGAATCAGTTTTATTTAAAAATAGCTGTTCCCGCGATCCAGGATGAAAAGTAGCCTATGTCCTTCTCCAGATCATGGTCTGCCCATGTCCCAAATTTGATCTAAGTCCGTTTAGCTGTTTCAGCGTGAAAGCATAAGAAACAAAACTCACTTTCGCATTTATAATATTAGTTAGGAACGCATCCTTAATTTTTCAAGTATCACATAAAACAAATAAAAATAATTTCATTGTCCTATTTATTTTTTGTTAGATCTATACTATCGCGCTATACGCGCAAACTGTAAGAACTTGCGCGTCGTTGCTGCGCCATCTATTAGAATACACGGGCGTAACCTCGCTATGCCGTTAGTTATATCGGCGTCGTCGTTAGATGGTGTTCACGTCGATTGTGTAAATGTGTGCGTGCGTTTTGGAAGGACACTTAGGTCTTGTAGTCCTCTTAATTTATAAAGTCATCGCCACATCTCTCGATATCCATAAATTTTTAGGGTTCCGTAGGACAAGGAACCCTTATAGTTCCGCCATGTCCGTCTGTCTGTCTGCCTGTCTGTCTAACCCCGCTGTAGTTCAGAGACGCTTAGTAGTAGAAAGCTGTACTTTGGCATATGTGTACATATTAATCACGCTGACAAAGTGCAATAGAATCTTAAAAAAGTTTTTTTTTAGGGCAACTCACTTGCACGTAATGTAGGGATAATATTGTTTTTTCTTGTCTACCTCATGGTCAGTGATAGGAATAGGTAGTGCCTATTTGCCTAAACTTCGAAGAACAGAGACAAGAAACGGAGACTTCCTTAGGACTAACTTTTTTTCCGAGACATCTGTCCCGAAATTTCGAGACAACACATAAATACATTTAAAAAAAATGTTATTTGGAATAAGTAATTCGTCTATATTTACCTAAAGTTTGCGACTAGATATATCATAATAAATAACATACACAGTCGTTACAACCATAAAATTTTCTGAATTTTTTTTTGAAGAACATTTTGTAAATGACTTGTTGATCGTAATACACAATGAATCGCAATGTTTGAATAAGAAGCCGTACACGTTTCGAAGTAAATATCTTCTTTCTAGCTCACTCTCGGCTACGTTTAATTTGATTTCTAAAGTTCAAGTGTAAAAAAGGCATTATATGTAACACATAATATGATTTAAAAGAGTGTCCATGGAGTTTCTTGCACGTTCTTCTCCATAGAGACCTACTCTTTGGAACGTGCAATTTAGCTTCACTTTTCTTGGACTGACCGACATTTGACTTTTCAAAAGTGCCCGTAAATGGTCTATTTAAAATAAATGCTTTGATTTTGATTTTATCGGTATTTAAAATAAATAAATAATTCATTTATTTGCCAGAATGTAGGTATACAAAGTGGTATGATCTTAATATTAATGAGGTCCCTTTACATTCTACCGTTATACATGATGTGCAAATATTTAGAAATTACAAAAGGTAACCGCCATGGTCGCATACCTGTGCGGCGCGGGGAGGGTCTACATATCCCCTCCCCCCTACTCCTTACCGCCCCGCGTGCGCGCAGGTTACCTTCACTTCAATCCTGTACTTCGGTTTGTTAAGTGCGCATCTTCCTGTATTGTTTTTGTGAATATTGTTTTTCACCGTCGCTCGTTTTTTGGTTCATTGGATCTTCTTAATACGACTACTTTGGCTTGAATTTATGGATTACGATTTGCTGCAATAACATTGTTCCTGTCTGTCTACATCAAATAATACGGTAAGTCAACATTTATTACTTTTTAATGTTTTGGCTAAAGTTATTTATTTTATTTCTTGTAGGGAAACAAACAGTAAGTTAGATATAAAGAAGAACATTAATGTATATATTATTTTATCTTAAACTAGCAATTTGACAGTCTAGATTGATATGCAATTGTATGAACTTGATATTTTTAGTGGAGTTTTTAAGATAATTATTGTGTATGAAACGTAGTTAAAGAAAAAAAACATACGCATTTAACTTTTGGTTCAAATATAAAAGTGAACTTCAATACTACCAAGCATAGTAATGTTATATCTTTGGTGTCATAAAGAATTGCTAAGGTGGACGAATTCTATCAAAATATATTATTTTTCTGGCCGGTTCTTTTAATATTTGAACCAAAAAGGAATATGTCTTTTGCGCATTGACTAAAATGCGAAAAAAAAAATTTCAATAACAATGATGTTACGCGTGTTCATATTATCTAACTGTTTTTCTTTATTAGAGCGTAAAATGAAAGAATAAAATCTTTAAATCGATACAATCGATGCACCTAGCTGGAAAGCGCGCACCTCTGCCGCTTTCCTTTCCACCTCCCTGTATCTATAAAGGTTCGTTGTTCCTTTTGAGGCATGGAAAACTTAAAATTTTATTTTATTTTAGGTACTTGCCATCGTACATCTTTTTGGAGACCAGTAAGATTGGAGATGGCGAACAAGCCTAAGAAAGCAACAGTACAAAGTTGGATTGGACTTCATCCTGAATTATATTACGAAATGAAATGAAATGAAATGAAATGAAATGAAATGAAATGAAATTGTTTATTCTGTAAATAGGATATGAGAATCACTTTTACACGTCATATTAAAAAATAAGCTAGATGGAGTCGACATTTCCTATCTGACTACCCCTGAGAAGAAATGGCGAAACAAACTCAAGGGTCAAAGTCTCTTTTAAAGTCCAGACATAATCTTGGTCAGATCATGTGAGGACCATGTAGATCTATGTCTGAAATGGTCTTTTGAGGAAAGAACCACACAAATTTGAGTGGACCTGTCCAGTCAGTGCAAGCATTTGTCAGTAATCGTGTAGCTCAACTCAAAACTTAAGGAGCTCAACGACTCGACGAACAATACCAAGGAAAGGACAATTGGTTTGGCCGCATAAAGAACTCAAAATGCCAGACCATAATTAAAACTAAGAGAAAAAAAAAAAAAAAAAAAACAACGAAATAAATAAAGATGACCCACATAGTGCTCACATTCACAATAATTAAAGTAATATAATAAGTAACGACCCGGCCAGTAATTTGATTTACTGTTCTAAGTGCGAGAGCAGTATAACAGCTAAACTTAGTAGTGTCAAGAGGCACGTTAAAGGTCCGAAACACAAAGGGACAAGTAAAAAACCAAATGAAGAATTTTATTTGGACCTAGTACAATTTCTCATATTATGTAATATACCTTGGATTCAAGTAAACAACCCCGCTTCCAAAAAATTCTTCCATAAATATATTTGCTGCAATTGTACAAATCGACAAAAGCTTCCTGAGCAATCATTGCTGAGAAAAGTTTATTTAGATAAGATTTTTAAAACTAAAATTGACTCGATTTATGAACAAATTGCAAATCAAAAGCTGTGGGTATCTTTAGACGAGACAACTGATTTTTTAGGCAGATACATGGTACATTTACTTCTAAAACCTTTAAATGCGATCACACAAAAACCATTTTTAGTTGCTTGCAAAGTACTAGAAGTTGTTAATGGGAGCACAATTGCCCAATTTGTAATAGACTGCTTTGAAAATATGTGGTGCGATTTGTATGAATCCAAAGTAGGAGACGTTGCTGTATTATGCACTGATAGTGTAGCATATATGCTAAAAGCGGGACGTGTGCTGAAAAATTATTTGCCCAACGTGATACACGTCACTTGCTTAGCACATGCACTGAATCTCGTGGCAGAAAAAATACGATACGAATACTCAGATGTAGATGAATTAATTTCAAACGTAAAAAAAATATTTTTAAAATCACCTAATAGAGTGCGCTTGTTAAAAAACACCTTTCCCCACATGCCGCTTCCTCCAGAACCCGTTATTACAAGATGGGGTACTTGGTTGGAGGCAGTGTCATATTATGCAAAATATTATGATCAAAATAAAACAATTGTAAATCTTTTAAGAAGTTCCGACGCGCTATCTATTAGGTGTGCCAAAAATGTTCTTCAAAAGGAAAACTTGAAATCGGACTTGGACTACATTGAGGAATATTTTAAAGATATACAAATGCGGAAAGCGGAGGACAGGGTGTTGTGGCGCAGCCTGGGAGAGGCCTATGTCCAGCAGTGGACTGTTATGGGCTGAGTTGATTGATTGATTGATACAAATTGGATTAAAGAAATTACAAAAATCGAATTTAACTCTAACGGAATCCTTTGAAATATTTGATCACGTGAGAACTGTGCTTAGCTGGTGTTCATCTGAGCTTATAAAAAATAAACTCGTAAATGTCATGGACAGAAATCCCGGTTTAGATAAAATTAGAGACATATGTGAAGCGATAACAGCAGGAAAGGATGAGCGATCATACTATATGTACGCGCCTTTAACCTCAGTTGATGTTGAAAGGTCATTTTCAACTTATAAATGGATTCTTAACATAAAAAGAAATCGCCTGACAGTTGAAAATATAGAAAAAATTATGATTGTGTATTTAAACTTAGATGACTCATCTGACAAAGAAAATTTCGGTTCTGATACTGAACTTGACGAATCGAATCACGATGATTAAATTAAAATCGTTCTTTATTTTTTATGGTATTTGTAACACAAATAAAGATTTTCAAATTCTTAGCAATTTTTGATGCATCAAGTTCTTTATCAAAACCGAACAGTTAGTAGTTCAGTATTAAAACTGATTGTCCTAAATGCTTCAAATATTAATTTGTAAACTTCAAAGGTTAATTTGTACTTGATTTGTACTGATTTGAGTAAAAATTGCATCCCTCAACGTCAGTAAAATAAATATGACATAGATATTTAAAGATAGATAAACATAAATTTGTTTCTTAAATCTTTCCTTCTGTACATTTTGTTTCATGGTTTCCAATTACGTCATATTTTAAAATAATATAAATATACATATATTTGTTACAACAATATTCTATGTGTTTTATTTTTCCTTTAGAGCCCATTAATTATTTAATGAACCTAGAGCGATATCGACCGGCGATTTTTGAGCATTTTTTCTTTCGTTTTTTTTTTTGCATAGAAATCTCCAAAAATCGCCAGACAATATCGGTGGTGTGAAAGGACCCTTACGTCTTTTTTTTTTTAACTAGTTAATGCCCGCGGCTTTTCCCGCGTGTACTATTGTTTTTGTATCCCATGGGGACTATACTTTTTTTTAATAGGAAGTAGCATATGTGCTATTCCACACCTTAATCTATATCACTACCAAAATCAGCATTTTCAGTGGCATTGAGTAATGGACATCCATACAAACTATCACATTTATAGACAAACTTTAGATAAATATAGACGAATTACTTATTCCAAATAACACATTTTTTTAAATGTATTTAAGTGTTGTCTCGAAATTTCGAGACAGATGTGCCGGAAATAATTTAGTCCTAAGGAAGTCTCCGTTTCTTGTCTCTGTTCTTCGAAGTTTAGGCTAATAGGCACTACCTATTCCTATCACTGCTCATGGTGTGAGCTATCGTTGGTGTGGCCGTTCAAAAATATTGCGGGTCTGTTAACACCAATTTTCGATTTAAGGATCCGCTTGCGTAACATTAAGCTTTAAAGTACAAATTTTTGTTAGAGATAAGTGTGTCCATAAAAAACCGTATAGCTGGCAGGGGGCTGCCAGCTATACGGTTGTTTATGGAGATGTGAAAAAATTCGTAGCAGTAGGTAGTACATATAATGAAATAAATAGGAAAACTATCACGGCTAAGTGGGCTTTACAACTTAACAAGTAATAGTCGACCAACTTAAATATGCAGTTGGAGAATTGACTGTGGCATATATCGATGTATGGTAGAACATGTTTTTCAACTACAATGTTAATTTCTTTTATGGGATAAATTCATCCCATTTTTTTACCATTTCTTATGTGATTTTTCTCACAATTTTTTTGTCGTTTAGCCGTGTGTGGGACTCATGGAACTCATGGGACTCTTAGTGAGTCTGTGCGTCGGTCACAGACTAACTAAGAGTCCCATGAGTTAAGTCCCACGACGAAGTGGTGTGTAATTCCCCTTTTTTGTATTTCTAGTATAGTCCTGGGTGGTTATTCCATATTTTAACCACTATCTTTTATCTAGGGAAATAACCTAAGATTCGGTTTTGGCGGTTTCCATCTTTACTCGCCCACGCCGAATATCATCGGGTGAATTGCTGCTACGCAGCGGTTTCCACCTCCACTGCCCAGGCCGAGCACCATTACGTGACCCGCGACTTCGCGGCGTGTCCCGTCTTAGCATGTCCAAGTTAAGCTGCTAGTGCTGTTGCTGCTGCGGCCGGATTTCCGATAATCTTTTAATTTTTTTTTTCATAATTTAATTAGGAACTTTACAGTAAAATTATTTATTTTGTGATTTACGTAAACTGTATACATATTAGGTTACATGGGCGTCTTGAACGCACCTAAGAGGTGACCTAAATTGTATGATTGTAATCATCCAATTTAGGTCATTTATTTATTACCCAACTTAGCTCCGTTACCGATACTGATCTGATATTTTATTTTTTGATCGATTTGTCATTTTTTTTTTTTAAATGGTATGTTAAATTTCTTCGACTTTACATCTAAATATTTTTTTGTCAAGTCATCGCCGTATCTTTCGTATTTGTCTGAATAAATACTCGTAAATTTATACATTGCCGTTAAAAAAACTTCCGTCGCACAGATCAAGTCTCAGTCCGATAAGTTAAGTCCCACGACCAAGTGGGAAATTACTTCGAATTTACGCTGCGAATATTTTGTGGCTCCCACTCTGCCAGCGGACCAGGTGGTGCGGGTCAGAACTGGAGCAAGCGGCTGTGTGTGACCCGCATTTGCAGCGCATATCATCCCCGGCCTGCCCAGGCCGAGCACCTCCGGATTCCAGATAATCTTTCAAACCTTAAAAACTTCTAATTTGGGTAGCAGCTAACACATTATTGGAAAATTCTCTGGTTATTTTTTTTATTAGTGAAATATGAACTGTGTTTCTTAGGTTACGTGGGCGTTTTAAACGCACCTGATTAGCAGTGATAGGAATAGGTAGTGCCTATTAGCCTAAACTTCGAAGAACAGAGACAAGAAACGGAGACTTCCTTAGGACTAAATTATTTCCGGCACATCTGTCTCGAAATTTCGAGACAACACTTAAATACATTTAAAAAAATGTGTTATTTGGAATAAGTAATTCGTCTATATTTATCTAAAGTTTGTCTATAAATGTGATAGTTTGTATGGATGTCCATTACTCAATGCCACTGAAAATGCTGATTTTGGTAGTGATATAGATTAAGGTGTGGAATAGCACATATGCTACTTCCTATTAAAAAAAAGTATAGTCCCCATGGGATACAAAAACAATAGTACACGCGGGAAAAGCCGCGGGCATTAACTAGTTAAAAAAAAAAAGACGTAAGGGTCCTTTCACACCACCGATATTGTCTGGCGATTTTTGGAGATTTCTATGCAAAAAAAAAAACGAAAGAAAAAATGCTCAAAAATCGCCGGTCGATATCGCTCTAGGTTCATTAAATAATTAATGGGCTCTAAAGGAAAAATAAAACACATAGAATATTGTTGTAACAAATATATGTATATTTATATTATTTTAAAATATGACGTAATTGGAAACCATGAAACAAAATGTACAGAAGGAAAGATTTAAGAAACAAATTTATGTTTATCTATCTTTAAATATCTATGTCATATTTATTTTACTGACGTTGAGGGATGCAATTTTTACTCAAATCAGTACAAATCAAGTACAAATTAACCTTTGAAGTTTACAAATTAATATTTGAAGCATTTAGGACAATCAGTTTTAATACTGAACTACTAACTGTTCGGTTTTGATAAAGAACTTGATGCATCAAAAATTGCTAAGAATTTGAAAATCTTTATTTGTGTTACAAATACCATAAAAAATAAAGAACGATTTTAATTTAATCATCGTGATTCGATTCGTCAAGTTCAGTATCAGAACCGAAATTTTCTTTGTCAGATGAGTCATCTAAGTTTAAATACACAATCATAATTTTTTCTATATTTTCAACTGTCAGGCGATTTCTTTTTATGTTAAGAATCCATTTATAAGTTGAAAATGACCTTTCAACATCAACTGAGGTTAAAGGCGCGTACATATAGTATGATCGCTCATCCTTTCCTGCTGTTATCGCTTCACATATGTCTCTAATTTTATCTAAACCGGGATTTCTGTCCATGACATTTACGAGTTTATTTTTTATAAGCTCAGATGAACACCAGCTAAGCACAGTTCTCACGTGATCAAATATTTCAAAGGATTCCGTTAGAGTTAAATTCGATTTTTGTAATTTCTTTAATCCAATTTGTATCAATCAATCAATCAACTCAGCCCATAACAGTCCACTGCTGGACATAGGCCTCTCCCAGGCTGCGCCACAACACCCTGTCCTCCGCTTTCCGCATTTGTATATCTTTAAAATATTCCTCAATGTAGTCCAAGTCCGATTTCAAGTTTTCCTTTTGAAGAACATTTTTGGCACACCTAATAGATAGCGCGTCGGAACTTCTTAAAAGATTTACAATTGTTTTATTTTGATCATAATATTTTGCATAATATGACACTGCCTCCAACCAAGTACCCCATCTTGTAATAACGGGTTCTGGAGGAAGCGGCATGTGGGGAAAGGTGTTTTTTAACAAGCGCACTCTATTAGGTGATTTTAAAAATATTTTTTTTACGTTTGAAATTAATTCATCTACATCTGAGTATTCGTATCGTATTTTTTCTGCCACGAGATTCAGTGCATGTGCTAAGCAAGTGACGTGTATCACGTTGGGCAAATAATTTTTCAGCACACGTCCCGCTTTTAGCATATATGCTACACTATCAGTGCATAATACAGCAACGTCTCCTACTTTGGATTCATACAAATCGCACCACATATTTTCAAAGCAGTCTATTACAAATTGGGCAATTGTGCTCCCATTAACAACTTCTAGTACTTTGCAAGCAACTAAAAATGGTTTTTGTGTGATCGCATTTAAAGGTTTTAGAAGTAAATGTACCATGTATCTGCCTAAAAAATCAGTTGTCTCGTCTAAAGATACCCACAGCTTTTGATTTGCAATTTGTTCATAAATCGAGTCAATTTTAGTTTTAAAAATCTTATCTAAATAAACTTTTCTCAGCAATGATTGCTCAGGAAGCTTTTGTCGATTTGTACAATTGCAGCAAATATATTTATGGAAGAATTTTTTGGAAGCGGGGTTGTTTACTTGAATCCAAGGTATATTACATAATATGAGAAATTGTACTAGGTCCAAATAAAATTCTTCATTTGGTTTTTTACTTGTCCCTTTGTGTTTCGGACCTTTAACGTGCCTCTTGACACTACTAAGTTTAGCTGTTATACTGCTCTCGCACTTAGAACAGTAAATCAAATTACTGGCCGGGTCGTTACTTATTATATTACTTTAATTATTGTGAATGTGAGCACTATGTGGGTCATCTTTATTTATTTCGTTGTTTTTTTTTTTTTTTTTTTTCTCTTAGTTTTAATTATGGTCTGGCATTTTGAGTTCTTTATGCGGCCAAACCAATTGTCCTTTCCTTGGTATTGTTCGTCGAGTCGTTGAGCTCCTTAAGTTTTGAGTTGAGCTACACGATTACTGACAAATGCTTGCACTGACTGGACAGGTCCACTCAAATTTGTGTGGTTCTTTCCTCAAAAGACCATTTCAGACATAGATCTACATGGTCCTCACATGATCTGACCAAGATTATGTCTGGACTTTAAAAGAGACTTTGACCCTTGAGTTTGTTTCGCCATTTCTTCTCAGGGGTAGTCAGATAGGAAATGTCGACTCCATCTAGCTTATTTTTTAATATGACGTGTAAAAGTGATTCTCATATCCTATTTACAGAATAAACAATTTCATTTCATTTCATTTCATTTCATTTCATTTCATTTCATTTCATTTCGTAATATAATTCAGGATGAAGTCCAATCCAACTTTGTACTGTTGCTTTCTTAGGCTTGTTCGCCATCTCCAATCTTACTGGTCTCCAAAAAGATGTACGATGGCAAGTACCTAAAATAAAATAAAATTTTAAGTTTTCCATGCCTCAAAAGGAACAACGAACCTTTATAGATACAGGGAGGTGGAAAGGAAAGCGGCAGAGGTGCGCGCTTTCCAGCTAGGTGCATCGATTGTATCGATTTAAAGATTTTATTCTTTCATTTTACGCTCTAATAAAGAAAAACAGTTAGATAATATGAACACGCGTAACATCATTGTTATTGAAATTTTTTTTTTCGCATTTTAGTCAATGCGCAAAAGACATATTCCTTTTTGGTTCAAATATTAAAAGAACCGGCCAGAAAAATAATATATTTTGATAGAATTCGTCCACCTTAGCAATTCTTTATGACACCAAAGATATAACATTACTATGCTTGGTAGTATTGAAGTTCACTTTTATATTTGAACCAAAAGTTAAATGCGTATGTTTTTTTTCTTTAACTACGTTTCATACACAATAATTATCTTAAAAACTCCACTAAAAATATCAAGTTCATACAATTGCATATCAATCTAGACTGTCAAATTGCTAGTTTAAGATAAAATAATATATACATTAATGTTCTTCTTTATATCTAACTTACTGTTTGTTTCCCTACAAGAAATAAAATAAATAACTTTAGCCAAAACATTAAAAAGTAATAAATGTTGACTTACCGTATTATTTGATGTAGACAGACAGGAACAATGTTATTGCAGCAAATCGTAATCCATAAATTCAAGCCAAAGTAGTCGTATTAAGAAGATCCAATGAACCAAAAAACGAGCGACGGTGAAAAACAATATTCACAAAAACAATACAGGAAGATGCGCACTTAACAAACCGAAGTACAGGATTGAAGTGAAGGTAACCTGCGCGCACGCGGGGCGGTAAGGAGTAGGGGGGAGGGGATATGTAGACCCTCCCCGCGCCGCACAGGTATGCGACCATGGCGGTTACCTTTTGTAATTTCTAAATATTTGCACATCATGTATAACGGTAGAATGTAAAGGGACCTCATTAATATTAAGATCATACCACTTTGTATACCTACATTCTGGCAAATAAATGAATTATTTATTTATTTTAAATACCGATAAAATCAAAATCAAAGCATTTATTTTAAATAGACCATTTACGGGCACTTTTGAAAAGTCAAATGTCGGTCAGTCCAAGAAAAGTGAAGCTAAATTGCACGTTCCAAAGAGTAGGTCTCTATGGAGAAGAACGTGCAAGAAACTCCATGGACACTCTTTTAAATCATATTATGTGTTACATATAATGCCTTTTTTACACTTGAACTTTAGAAATCAAATTAAACGTAGCCGAGAGTGAGCTAGAAAGAAGATATTTACTTCGAAACGTGTACGGCTTCTTATTCAAACATTGCGATTCATTGTGTATTACGATCAACAAGTCATTTACAAAATGTTCTCCAAAAAAAAATTCAGAAAATTTTATGGTTGTAACGACTGTGTATGTTATTTATTATGATATATCTAGTCGCAAACTTTAGGTAAATATAGACGAATTACTTATTCCAAATAACATTTTTTTTAAATGTATTTATGTGTTGTCTCGAAATTTCGGGACAGATGTCTCGGAAAAAAAGTTAGTCCTAAGGAAGTCTCCGTTTCTTGTCTCTGTTCTTCGAAGTTTAGGCAAATAGGCACTACCTATTCCTATCACTGCTGATTAGGTTGATTGCAATCATTCTGGTAAGGACGTTTTTTTAAGGACCACGCACTTAGAACCCTTATTCATAACAGCATCTGGTATAACTACCTTTTTTGATCGCTTTGACTATTTTTAAATTATAAGTTTTAAAAGTCTCAAACAGCGTTAGTTTATTCAAATTGCAACACA
This sequence comes from Atethmia centrago, assembly GCA_905333075.3. Lineage (NCBI taxonomy): Eukaryota > Metazoa > Arthropoda > Insecta > Lepidoptera > Noctuidae > Atethmia > Atethmia centrago. The sequence goes on along the minus strand of HG995374.1, from coordinate 16,819,941 downwards.
ATATGTGTGGCTTAACTTCTTTTTGTAATGAATAAAATTACCAAGTGGCAATTAACCTTGGCTTTCAACTTTGTAAAACCCAATCTCTGTATATTTTGGTTGCTGAGACCAAAACCAATATCGTAACCAAACCTGTATTCCCCGAAAGGTTAAGCAGAGGTGCACCTTTAGTACTCCCAAATTTCGCCAGTTATATTTAGGTCCCATGTAATAGAGGGCGAGCCCCCCCCCCCCCCCTACCGGACACAAATCCGGACTTCGGACTGTTACTGATAAATTCCAGATCGAAAACGTAATAACAATGCCTGACCCAGGAATCGAACTCAGGATCTCATGCTCAACAATATCGCTTGCGATCTTGAGTGATATTGTTGAGCATCTTGAGCATGTTGAGGTCTAGACCAACGAGGCAGTTTTATAAAAATGTTGCTGTTATTCACAATATACTAATATTGTGGTGTCTGATGACTTCCACGCGAGAGAAGTCGCGGGCAGAAGTTAGTTTAAACAATAAATCACAATATTTTTTTTATTTATATCAGTATTAGGTATCAGTGGAATTATAACAAAATATCAAATTAGTTCGTTCCTTTTTAATGACGGAAACCATTCGGAATACCTTATTTTTTACATTTTACACCATTAAAATATAAATAACAATTTTCATCCAATTGAAACAGCACATCCTACTTACAAGTGGTATAGGTAGCAATGTTACCACTTGAGCGTCGATATAAATAATAATTATGTACAAAATGCAGATAGTTGATCGTTTACTTCCTCTGCTTGGAGAGCGCCAGAGACCTGGCGATCTCCTGAGGCACAGGGGGGGGAGTGGGGATGGCGTCACCCTGGAAACAAACAACAAGGATTAGTCTAGCATGTGAAAGTAAGAGAAAACTCTAAAGATGTATCAGCATAATTATTTCACATAAAATAGTATGTGAACCAAATAAACTAAGCTTTCTACAATCATCTTGTAACACTGAAATTTATTTTTCTAGCAACCGGTGTTCTTCTGTCATCATCATCATTATCACATCTGATAATCTCTTTAGATCATTTATCACTGATCCGTTCCTCGAAACGTGGACAAGTGAGCACTTAATGTGAGGACATGTTTCAGATTGTTTTTGTTGCTAATTGCGGAAGCTTAGCTAGAACATTTGAAGTTTTTGCCAAATTATCAAAAACTCATCTGTTTTTATGATGATGAACATCTATTGACCCTAATTTTAATTAATTAATATTAAATATATTTTAAGTTACAGTAAATCATTCTCATTTGCTATATTAATTGATTTGTTAACTTACAGAAGGCTGGTATCCGTTCTCGTCAGCAATGTATGTGATGACGATGGGTTGACCCTCGGGGGAGGTCCAGGAGAAGGATCCCTGGGAGACGACGGGGACTACAGGGGGGTTTCCACCGAAGTCACGAGGAGTACCCTGGGCCTGGGCGGCGATGCCGTTGTCGATCTCCAAACTGCAAAATTAACAGTATCTATTAATTAATTGTGTAGATGGGTAAGATAAGATTAAGATTTTAAATTGCTTTTAAGAAATATGAGTTTCATTAGGCTAATGAAAGATTTGTATGTACTTACGCGTAGCTGTAGCTGCCATCAGGGTTGGCGTCATTGTCATAGCGGAGGACGTTGGCGGCCTGGTCGCTGCTGGCGACGCGGTTGGGCGCAGCCGGCCTGGGAGGCGGCCTGGGCGCGGCGGGCGTGGGACGAGGAGCCAAACGGGACGGGCTGCCGAAACCAGCGAACTGGGCGGCGGAGACTGCCAATACGGCGGCGAAGACAAGCTAAGAGTAACAATAGGTAGGTATAGATCACCAAAAACAATTCACTTACTCTAGAAATCAATGCAATGTTAATGTCACTTACAGCGAATTTCATTTTTAATAGTTTTTTACGTGTTGATAGAAAGAAGAGTAGATGTGAAGATCTCTTAGTTAACTGATGTCTTTTGATGAGAATTTTTTTACTTTTATACCAATCCAATCCATATATTTACGCAAGATGGCATTGATATTGTCATAATGTTTGCATATGTGTTAATTACCAAGATGCAACATTTAGTTGTCAACAGAGAGCATCGATCGCAAGCAGTGGAATTACAAATGTATTATAATGACCTTAGTGGACAAAATACTGTTTAACTTACAGAAAACAGTTCAAGCGCAGTCTCTTGCAAGTTGCCAAGGTGATTAGTCACGGTTAAGACGAACGTTACTGCTTAGGGCGAATCCGACCAAACTTGTATAAGTCATATCCTGGGAATAAAATCACAAATTACTCTAGAGTTAGAGAAGTTTTCGTTTACCAAATCTTAATGCCAGAATAACTGTCTATCCGAGAGTAAATCGCTATACCGCCAAAATGCATCGAGTAAACCAGTTAACTGAGACTTATATAATGGCGGCCGCTACATTACCAGATGTTTTCGTATGCTTCGTTGAAAAATTTTAGCTGTTGACAATTATTTCTAGTAGTTTTGTGATTTGTAAGGATATTTTTTTATAATGCAACGTTTGATTTTTTTTCTATTTTCTACTTTAATGAAATGATTTTGCACGAGTACCACCAGCAAGTTATTCTCAGAAGGTAGCCAATTTGGGCTATGTTTCCTTTTCCGTCAGACAAATATTATTTATTTTCAATTACCACAACACAAAATCAAGATCTCCAACCAAACCAACTCCAAAAGATAACATCATTCAACTTACAATGACAACGCGTGTGAATATTCACAGTTGACTGGTGTCAACTCATTGGTCCACATAATTTTGCAAGGTTATAATGGTTTATAAACCGGCAAAACCGTGTGGACCAATGAGTAAAATTATTCAACGGTTAGTTACTCTGGTATAACATGGCATTTGGTCGAATCCGCACTTAATGAATTAGACAAATAAGGTTTTTCAAAAGTAAACTTCAGTTTAGTATAAATTGCATAGCGCTATCTAAAGTCCGATATATGTCTTATAAGTCCGATAGTCTGTCCGACGATGTGGGCGTGGAGAGGGAACGCAGAGCATTGGCAGTTCGATATAACATGCTGGCTCGTAGGTTTGCACGTTGTACTAGGGAGGTGAAAATTACACTATTTAGAGCCTATTGCCAATCTTTGTATACGTGTGCCCTATGGGTCAGCTATACAAAAAGCTCGTACAATGCTCTGCGAGTCCAATACAATAACCCCTTCAGAGTTATGTTGGGGCTACCGCGCTTTTGCAGTGCATCGGGGATGTTCGCGGAGAATGGCGTGCCAGATTTTTACGCACTGATACGGACACGGATAGAATCCCTGATGCGGCGAGTGCGTGACAGCTCCAACAGCGTGGTGGCTATAGTAGCCGACAGGATGGATAGTCCAATGATGTGGCAATGATTGACCAGTCATCGTGCGTCATTCCAATATTTAAAATAAGTTGTTTAGTGTATTTCTTGTGTAGTATGTGTTTTCATGTATGTATGTAGGTATGTTTTGTGTATAAAATTGTAATGTGTGTTTGTTTATGGACTTAAATAAATTTATCATTATTATTATCTTTTTTGTCCTTACATATTTCAGGACCATGGGGTCCCGGATCTTTGGAAGGCGTACGAGGGGCCGAAGCCAACTCGCAGAGGCCCCTTGGACAATTGTAATGGAATGAAGCACCAACCGATAATTATCCCTGCTGGTGCACCCAAGGACAACCCCCGGTTGATGCAGGACTATTGCAGAACATGGGAACAAAACATATTGGGCTATGGGTTTGGGAGGCTATAGTAGATCGGTTTACTAAGACTATAGAAAGCCTATGGCCCCTACCTGACCAATGCTTTATATAAAATACACCGATAAAATGGCAGGGGGTGACTTGCACACTCAATAATGGGCCCCCGAAAACGGCCGCTAGCACATAGTGACGTAGCGACAAGGGGGCAACACTTCCTGAGGTGCTTGAGGAGTGGAGAGGTATTCCACGGCTATCAGGACAATCCCGGAAGTACGGTCAAGATCCCTACCAGCATCTTACTGGAATACTTCCTTCCTCCGAGCACGTTTGCTCTTGCGAATCTCCACTCAAGCCGGCCAATAAAGGCAAGAATGAGGTGGGAGCTCTGTTCCTCGTCAGTGTTCACACCAGCCGGCCAATAAAGGCAAGCCAGAGATGAGGAACAAGACTTCTCCCAGGAGATAGGGTCCGTGGGGTCCCTACTGCCCAACAGCTCGCCACATGCTGCCCTGCGGATTTCTGTATCTCTCTTGGTTTGGATTTAGACCCGTTCCGGCAAAGTAAACTCTACTGGCATAGACCCAGAGTTCGGAGCGCGCAAGCCCCACCACGACGTCAACGTAGAGATACGGCGGTGGGGTTATTATTATTATTAAAGTAGACAAAGCTGCGCCCAGTTTTGAAACAAAACTTTCCCATGGGTTGAGTTTTTTTTTGTAATTGTTTTTTTTTATATTATCGTTCCACTCGTTTTAAACTTATTATTCGATTCCTTAATAATCACGTCATTTTTATCATCATTTCGATCAAGTGCGTGATCCGACACGCACTTGGCCGATTTTTTGGGTTCCGTACCTAAAAAGGAAAGAACGGAACCCGTCTACGGTACCTTAGAGCTCTAAAGAAATCGAGCTTCTAAGTCAATGCATTGAAAAAATACGGCCATTTATGCGACATATTTTGATACTCGCAAATAAATCAAAAAGTATAAAGGGTACTTACTGTTGACCTAAAATCATGAAAGGCAAGAAGCAAGGTCTCAGCACAAGTAAAGAAAAAAGTCCGAAAATCGTTAATTTGTAAAATCAATCAAAATATTTTATTTCACATAAAATCATGGGCACTTATGATACGTCAGAAGCTAGTTGCACGGTTCTAATTGGTTGTTTCCTATGGAGAAGAGCCGGCAAAAAACTCTACGGTTACTCTTTTAAAATTAATTTGTTTTACAATGTTTTCAAATTACAGTGTTAATAGGTCTGGGATGACAGTGTAGGCCTGTCAAGAAGTACCAGGTACTTAACAAAAAATAATTAATCTACAAATCTCCAGTCTATTAAGCCTACAACGTTCTCACATTTACAAAATGTAAAAGAATCTATGTAAAATATTAATAATATCAATAAAAATAAAAACATATTTAAACCAAATGACATGCTTGCCATTACAACTGTAAAAAGTCTGAATTAATATCCTGTCTACAAAAGCCACTTTGAAATCAAAATTTTAGGTATATAGTGTCAAATAATGAAAATATTATGTCTAGGAAATATGACGTATATCGATGTATGGGAGAACATGTTTTCTAAACTAAAATGTTAAGTCTGTTCTTGGGATAAATTCATCCCAACTACGGGACCCTTCATTGTGCGTGGTCCAACACGCACTTGGCCGGTTTTTTTTTATGAATAGACTGGCCGCTACAAAGGTCAGAAATCGCAAAAACTTTTCCCATCCAAATCAAAATCATTAGTAGTAATCAGTTTATTGGCATTAACAGGTTTATTTATAAACGTTTCATAAAGTCAAGAGATATTAAAACGTCAAAAATATATGTTTAAGCAGACGTTAATCATACAAAATTCAGTGCAAAGACATTCCGCCACGCGTGTTTGTTATGGGATACAAATATTTAATGGATGTTAGTCAATTAAACAGTAACATACAATTACAGACAAATTAATAAAACGAATTTTAACGTTAAGAATTCTATGAACGAAAGCAACAAATTACTCAAGTCAATAGAAGTCATAACAATATACTCATACAAGTCAAACGTCCTAAATGATTTGAAGTCCTAATTTTTTTCCCAGAATATCAGAAATCACAAGCAACATACTATCTAAATTCTGTTCTCAAAGCAAATAAAATTATAACGGGTATAAGTATAATCAGCCTATGTTCCCATTGCTGGGACAAAAGGCTCCTCTCTTTGAGAGGGAGTGGGCTGTAATCTACCACGCGTAGAGATGGGTAGCACACCCTTTTAAAATGAGGATCGCACTCTTTTTACAAAGTGTGCTAGCACTCTGTGCTACCACGAATGAGGCGAGGCTGCGGTAGCCTGTGAGCACGTGCGTGCTGTGATTGTGTCAGTGAGTCGCGTGACTCGCCGCGCGAGACGCGTGTGTGTGTGTGACGACAACGCGACACGGCACGCATACGCAGTATAGTAGGCACACGCGGTGACTAATGGGTCTAGCGCGTCACACAGCTCGCAAGAGTGATGATGAGGGAAAGAGAAATGAGAATGGTTACAAATGTTCTGTGTAGCTAATCTGTGCCCTGTGGTGATAAATGTTACATGATTTTATTTTCTGTAAGTAGGTTTGTACAAACACTTTCACACGTCAATCATATTTTTAAAATAAAGCTAGATGAGGTCGGCGTTTCCTATCTGACTACTTTGAGAAGAAAGGCCGAAACAAACTCAGAAGTCATAGTCTCCTTTAAAGTCCAGACATAATCTTGGTCAGATCATGTGAAGGCCATGTAGATTGGGGTCTGAAATGGACCTTTTAAGGAAAGAACCACACAGATTGAGTGGACCTGTCCAGTCATTGCACGCATTTGTCAGTAATCGTGCAGCTCAACTCAGAACTTAAGGAGCTCAACGATGCGACGAACAATACTGCCCCGCTAACGAAGAATACAATAACTCGATTTTAGACAATTTTGAGTCATATAATTATTCAGAATCAGCGAATTTAGCGAATTCCGAATATATATATAACTTAAATTCGTCCAAAATCGAGTTATTGTATTCTTCGTTAGCGCGGCAGAATACCAAAGAAAGAACATTTGGGTAGGCCGCATAAATTACTCAAACTGCCAGACCATGACTAATACTAAATGAGAGAAAAAAAACAACAACAATAACCCACTAATGACACATAATACTTTACAAGTAAATATTTAATTCCACACAATATATTGAACTACACAAAGTAAATATGTCATTTTGCTTAAAATAATCATTAAATGTCAAAAGTGTATATAAATAAAATAAAAGTTTCAGTATGCTATAATTGGAGCAGCTTAATCCCATGCCTTTTGTCCTCAATATAATCTTTAATGGTATAAAAAGCTTTCTGGCACAATTTATTTTTAATAAATGATTTGAATTTATTAAGGCTTAGATCTTGAACGTCCGATCTATATTCATATTATGGATATCACTGAAAAAAACAATTATTAAAAGTTTTTTGCACTAATGTTTATTTAACTGGTAGAATTTGATAATTTTATTCAATTTGTTGTATAGCATTGGCCCTAAATAACATTGGAATTTGTTCATAAAGGATGTCTTACACGGAATTGTAGAACATACTCTCCCTAAACGTCTATTATTAATTATTTCTTTATTATAATTAAGTTTACTATGTTGGGCTATTACAATTTCTTTAATAAATAGCTGCCGAACTGTCAAAACATCACATTCTGAGTACAAGTTAATAGTGGGATATTTAAAAGGCTTGAACATCATAACCTTAAGCAACGCTCGCTGTGCTCGCTCCAGTTTCATGATATGCGTTTTACGCGCTCCCCCCATGACGTAATACAATAAGATATTATTGATTGAGCCAGCGCGAAATAAAGGGTTTTGAGTAGTTGTTTATCAGCTACATGTCTAATTATTTTTTTAATATAAATAAGTTTACGTAGTCTACCTGACAATAGATCTATGTAAGGGCACCAAGTCAACCTTTCGTCAAGCAGAATACCAAGGTACTTTATTGTCTTAAGTCTTTCCAGAGGGTAACAATTACAGGGGTTAGGTGTTGTATTTTAGCAAGAATGCATCTGTACTTAGGTGTTGGGTAGTTTTTAGAGTAGTGTAAGTATTAGCAAAGGTTATGAACTTTGTTTTTGAGATGTTTAGGGTTAACAGGTTTAAGAAAGAAGTTTTGCCATCGTTTGTAACCCTGATTCTGCATGTCTTTTTGCCTCTTCCTATGTCTTTCCATAGAAAATTAGTGCAGTAACATCGGCGAATAAGAAGATACTGCAATTTTGTAGGTTTAGCTTACATAGATTATTAATATATATAAGGAAAAGTGTCGGCCCAAGGACACTTCCCTAAGGCACCCCAAATGAAACTGGAGCATCATTACTATACATCCCGTCTATTGTTAGTCTTTGTGTTGTAAATCAAAAATATTCCAATACATTTATTTTTATTGTCAATGTGGGTTAAAATTCGTTAGGTCAGAAACTGCCTTTTTTTTGGGTGGGAAATCATCAAATAACTTCTCCCGCTCTGGGCGGAGCGGGAGGGTGTGTCACACTCTTACTGACTAAAACCCACCCGTATTCCTTCCTGTTGCCTGTGTTGCCATGGGCCTCGGTGACCCATAAGTACCTTCCCGTGACCCCGGCAGGCATCGGCCCTAGTGGACCCCTACTTTTGTGCTGACGACATCTCTTTGAGGCGCGCGTGGAATACAACGCGCCGTCGACCCGGGCCTGGTCCTTACCGGACGGTGAGCTACCCAATGCTCACCGTCCGCAAGCCCGCGCCTACGGTGGCTGGAAATCCGCCCGAGATTCCCGACGCCCAGGGCGTCTCCTGCGGCGGCTAGGGGCGCGAGGGCTCGAAACGTGCCTTTCCCTCAACCGTCCCGCCTCCTCCTTCGCGAGCATTACTGCTTCGCAGAAGGAGGTGACGGCTGCCCATGCCCTCTCGCTCCGTACCATGGCCTGAACCAGGGCCGGACGTGAGAGGTCTCTGCCGCCGATCGCCTCCACGAGGACACGGCGGTGCTCTGCCCAAGCCGGGCAGACCTCCACCGTATGCTCCACCGTGTCCTCCGGGCGATCCACACAGTGGTGACACCCGGACGTTTCCTCCCGCCTTATCCGACACAGGAACCTCCCGAAGCTGCCGTGTCCGGTGAGGACCTGCGTCAGGCGGAAGGTGAGGACGCCGTGGCGCCTTTCCAGCCACTCCTCAAAGAGGGGACTTATCGCCGCAATCGTGGCGTGCCCAGCATTGGGTTGCGACAACCGTACTTTCCATGGCGAGGACTTTTGCCTCCAGTTCCCAGTTCCGAAGACTATGAAAACATATGGCCTCGGACTTGTGCAGGGCCACCTCGAGTCCCAATTGCCGGATCCTTTCGACGATTGTCGCAACCCCGCGTGCCGCTAATTCGGCCGCCGCCTGGTGCGACCTCCCCTGCGCCAGGACCAACGTGTCGTCAGCGTAGCATACTACGCTGACGCCGCTAGGGAGGTCGGCGTGCAGCACCCAGTCGTATCCAATGTCCCACAGATGCGGCCCCAGGACCGATCCCTGTGGGACACCGCACGACATCTCTTGCCGGTTCCACACTCCCTGGTGACCGGGGTAGATGACGGCCCTGTCCGTCAAATAGGCCTCGACCACACGACGGAGGTAGGTCGGCATTCGGTGATACCGGAGTGCCTCCCTGATGCAACTCCAGGGCAGGGTATTAAAGGCATTGGCGATGTCTAGGGACACCGCCAAGACGACCCCAACCTGGGCAACAGCATTCCCCGTCGTCAGGGCTCGCACACGCATGATGGCGTCCACCGTAGACCACCCTCTGCGGAAACCAAACTGGCTCTCCGCCAAATCCGGCCCCACCCGCACCAGCTGGCCGACGTGGCGGTCTGCAATAACTCTTTCAAAAAGCTTGCGCACCTCGTCGAGCAGCATGATGGGCCGATAAGCGGACGGAGAGTCCGCAGGGCGCCCTGCCTTCTTTATGAGGACCAGTTTTCCCGTCTTCCAACGAAGCGGGAACTGTCCCCTCTCCAAACATGCGCTTAGGAGCCCCCTAAGTCGAGGTCCGAGAGCCTCCAAGGCCAGGACCCAGGCCTTCCCAGGTAAGCCGCTGGGTCCTGGGGTGGTATTTTTGGAATTAAGCCTGCGTACCGCCGCTCTCATTTCTACCTCGGTCACCTCCGGAGCATCGTCGTCGTTGTTGGCGGTGTGGTCCGCATCGGGCACCGCAGTAGGCGGAGCCATAGGCGGGGAGGTGTGTTCCCCTCGGGAAGGGAACAGAGCGCTCACCACGTCCTCCACAAGCTGGGGCCGGAGACTCTGCGTCAGCGGAGGAGCCCATGAGCGGAGTTTATCCCGCACCACTTTGTACGGGCGTCCCCACGGGTCCCTGTCCAGAGTCCCCAGCGACTCCTCGCGGGCCAACCCCCTGGCCCGCAGGATCTCCGCTTGGATGGCGGTCTTCGCCGCTCTGTACCCCTCGTACAGCTCCGCCTGAATGGCTTCCGTATCCGGAGGTTTGATACGGAGCCTGCGATGCCTGGTGTAGCGGCGTCGCGCAGCCACGCACGCAGTGCGCAGAGCCGTCAGCTCCTGCGACCACCAGTACACCTGGCGTGAGGCACGTCCAGGCTGGACCCGGGGCATTGCCACGTCACAAATGTCGGACATGGCCTCCCGGAATCACTCCGCCTCGTCGTTGATGTTGGCAGGCCTGTCCGGTGGTGACACCCAGGCCTGCACGATCGAGGCTTCCAGGAGGAGCTCCCGGTCCAGCTGCTTCAGCGCCCACTGCGGACCACTCGGGGCCCGTCAGACCGGCGCGTCCGAGGTCTGGGCGGAGACGTCGAACCGGATATACCGGTGATCGGAATAGGTCTCCACCCCCTCCATGACGCGCCAGTCAACTACACGCGGCGACAGAGCGGGGCTGGCGAATGAGATGTCCACCACTGATTCACCCCGCATCCGCACACACGTGGGGACAGAACCCCGGTGTAGGATGACCAGGCCTGTCTCCAGAGCCCAGTCCTCCACCATCCTGCCCCGTGTGTCCGTTAACCGGGAACCCCAAGCCAAATTCTTGGCATTGAAGTCCCCGAGGACGAACACGGGGAGGGAACCAAACCCGACGACGACGTCTCTCAACTCCGCAAGGGAGTTGTGGAACTCGGAGGTCAGAAACTGCCTGTGCTGTTGATCTATTACCTCTAAACCCATATTAGTTGTTAGCTAAAAACTTATGTTTTTCAAGATATGAAATGAATCGATTGTTCATTATTTTTTCTAGGACCTTAGACAGGACGGGCAGTACCGCGATAGGGCGGTAGTTGTGAGTACAGTATCTATTCCCCGCCTTATGGATAGGATGAATAACGGAAATCTTTACAATTATCTGGGAATAGACCTGTTTTTATTGATTGATTTGTAATATGTGTAACAAGTGGTACGATAATATATTTAGCCATTTTTACTAGTTTAGTAGGTATACCGTCCCAACCTATTGCACTATGCGTTTTTAAAGCCATTATGATACATCCGATTTCAGGCTCCGTTGTTTCCAACAAAACCATGGAGTTAATTGGTGGAACCGATGATTGTATAATTTGATCCGCATAAGGTGTAATCTTGCTTGCTAGCTCATTAGCAATACTAGTAATGTAGTTGATTTTCTCTAAAGATTGTTCGGGTGTATCTTCTATTTTGAGCAGTTCTGATGGATTGGTTTTACTTGTGTTTCTGTTTGTTACTGTGTTAATTACTTTCCATTTCTTCTTTGGGTCTTTAGCGTGTTTGTTTATTTCATCTTTTTGGAAGTTGTGTTTAAGTCGTTTCAGTAAATCGTTGCCATAATTTTTATGTCGTCTGTAGGTTATGGAAAGAATTACATTGTTAGGTTCCTTTTTACATCGAATGCTCATGCGATCTCGGTTTTATCGAACTAAACCTGGCATTATCCAAGGCTTAATGCAGCGCAGTCTTTTAGGTATTAATACGGTAAGAGTGTTTTTCGTGATTGTTTCATTTAGGATCCTCACTAGCCGATCGGCAGTCCAATTTACATCTTCGGATTTAATAATGTTACTAAAATTAATTGTATTTAAATGATCCATGAAAGCCTCGTAGTTAAAACTTTACAGATTGTTTTTTGGGTCACAGATTTATTATTATTTACCAAGGCAACACAAAAAAGAACTGGAGCATGGTCAGTGACCGGGGCCTGAAGAACTAGTGTAAGTATAGAGAGTTTTGTTTTTATCATAGCATGGTCCAGGCAATTGGCATCTCTCGTTGGTAATAAATGACTAGGCAAAAAATCATGACAGGCTAATAGATTTAGATAATCTGTCGAGTTGTGGTTTGTATTATCATACTTCACGTCTATATTTAAATCACCCATTATAACTAAGTTTTGGTGTTTTTATAATTGTTTAGTAAACTATCTAGCGAGTTTATGAATTGGGCTAGGTTAGGATTTGATGGGGATCTATAAATGCCTATTACTACAGTTTCGTTATCTATTTTTATGACCATACAAGTAGCATCGCTTGAAGATACTTCCTCTACTGAACACCCAAGTGCATCTCTAGTTTATATTACTATTCCGACATTTTGGTTACGATTGTTTTTTGTATAATATGTCTCATAGTTTTTTAGAGATGGGAAATGTAAAGCTTTCGAATTCCATGATTCCGTTAAGATAATTATGCAGCGTTACTAACATTATGCAGCGTTACAACTAGGAAAAAGAGTGTTTTCGATGAGCTCTGGGGGCCAACCACCGCCTCTTATAGCAGTATTATTTTAATATTGCTTCACAGTGGGAAAGAGATGGAGCTATACAGCTTCATCTTATCCTCACACTGATGTAATATTAAAATAATACTGCTATAAGAGGCGGTGGTTGGCCCCCTGGTACCCAATGTAAGATTTAACTAGTGTTTAGGGTGCCAGCGTCCTCACCTATGATTTGAACATGTTGCAGTAGCTGTAAGACAAGCAGTTTATCACTATTTAATTATAATTATTCTCTGAAGTTAAAGTACTTTCTGTCCGCCAGCTGTATAATGTGCTCAAATCCATCCAAAGAAAACAAGGAAATATTACCTTGCCCGCCCCAAATAAGCGTAGCAAATCCTCCAAATGCTCTACTATACTCTGACGGACCTCATTTGCCGAACACCAATTTAATAGCTTAAGTAGCAAACTTTACAATCTCGCAAACAAAAAGCTAAACAGCTAAAAAGTGTCTACAGGAAATGTAAAAGAAAGTAGCAGACTGGCTCCGAAAGATCGACTATCAGGAGACTGAAAGTTTATTCACGTTCATAATATAATATAACAATAAAATCCATACACTCTGTCATCCATTCTTTCTATCTCCCGTCCTTACACATGTGTAAGACGGGAAAAAGTAAGAATGCACACACTTCCACCACATTTACACATTGTAGAATTATTAATAGGGAATATACATGTTTTTTTTGTTTAATCTTTTAAATCTATAGAACGTAGGAAAAAATAAAAATTGTCTTAGAAATGTTAATAATATTTAAATCACTGAATAAATTTGTGCCGTTCCAACGCCGCCATTTTTTTTGCGGGCTTTCGATGACGTTACATGAGGCGTCCCATATTTGTTTACCGTTGTTTACTGTAAACGTTCAGGTATTTCATACAGATTTTCAGTTTTAATTGCTATACAGACCATGGAGGAAGCTAAAAAACCTTCTTACACATATTGTCTCGTACCGAAGTGCAAATACACTATTAGAAGTACACCTAATAAAGTGTTTTTTCCTATTCGAAGAGCAGCGAAAGTACGAAAACAATGGTGTATGATTATGAGATGGCATGAAGTATAAATATATATATAATATATAAAAAACAAATAAAACTTAAACACTTCAGTTAAACTAAAATTAACTAATTAACGTTTTAACTGAAACTAAATCGGAAAATCTATTTATAATAGACATCAAATCATTACGTATTTTCAGATTATTTATTTAATATTTGCAAGAAGTGAATAAACATAACATACTTGAGTAAACTTAAATGATATTACGTTTAATAATTCGTTATCAATTATTATGATATCGACGTAGAATAGCAGTTGAGGAGTAACTTTTAATGACAAATGGTTATGTGTAGGTTATTTTAGGTATATAGACTGTTATTTCCATGTATGGATAAAAACTATTTTATGGACTGAAATATATCATGTAACATAATATTACCTTGCAGCTTTCACTCCTTTGACCTAAGCGGACGTAAAATCGGGATTTGATGCAAAATATGTTGTCATCATAAATGCATCTATTCTTGGTAGATTGGCCGATTGTGCTTTGACAAAATCACTTTCAGTAATCGTCCTGGATTCATTACAAATCTAACTTCACTTGACATCACCACAGGAATATAAGTTAACACAGTATGAATACCGACGCCGAAAAATCGAATGTTATGTCATGTGACGTGACACTTCGTCGTGACCAAGGGTGACGCGTTTCGTAAGTTTCAATTTACCTAGGTTATTTTGCACTTTTTATATATTTTTTTACCGGTTTATTTTCGCATATTGCGGGTCTGTGAACACCAACTTTTGATTAAAGGTTCCGTTTGCGTAATATTAAGCTTTAAAGTACTCATTTTTGTTAGAGTCAAGTGTCTAAGTGTCCCCGCCAGCTTAACGGTTGCTATCACAGCTACGTAGGCTTTACAAGTTACGAGAAGTAGTCGACCAACTTAAATTTGCAATTGGAGAATTGACTGTGGCATATATCGATGTTTGGGAGAACATGTTTTTCAACTACAATGATAAGTTTGTTTATTGGATAAATTCAACCCAACTTCCCAACTACAGAACCCTTCATTGTGCGTGGTCTGACACGCACTTGGCCGGTTTTACTATTGGTACGTATTCCCAATTTTTCTAATTTCGAATATTATAATATTTGCTTTTTACCATTTCTTATGTGATTTTTCTCACGATTTTGTTGTCGTTTAGCGTGTGTGCCGTCGCACAGACTCACTAATAGTCCCAGAGTTAAGTCCCACGACGAAGTGGTATGTAATTCCTCTTTTTTATATTTCTAGTAAAGTCCTAGCTGGTAATTCCATATTTTAACCACTATCTAGGGAAATTACCTAAGATTCGGTTTTGTGCGGTATCAACGGCCGAATATCAACGGGTGACTCGCTACTACGCAGCGGTCTCCACCTCCACTGCCCAGGCCGGATTTCAGGTAATCTTTTAAATTTTTTAAATAATTTTATTTCCAAATAAAACAACAAAGTTTACCGTAAAATTATTTATTTTGTGATTTACGTAAACTATATAATGTTAGGTTATATGGGCTCTTGTCTCGTCTTGAACGCACCTAAGAGGTTTGATTGTAATCATCCAATTTAGGTCGTTTATTTATCATCCAACTTAGTTCCGTTACCAGTGTCTGATATTTTATGTTTTGATCAATTTGTCTTTTTTTATTTAAAATTATATGTTAAAGGCTCCTGAGCGCCCATACTGAGGCAATATTGTGGGCGCGACAGGCAGCAAAGTGGCTGTCGCGCCCGCGATATCGTCTAGTCTGTAAGAGCCTTAACATGCCACGTACAGCGCGTTTAATTTCTACCACACTACATTGTGGCGCCCGAGGTTAAAATAATAGTTAATTCTTGTTACTTACTAGAAAGATATTGTTTTCGTGAATTTGTGTGTGGTGCACGCGCTGTACGTGCAATTTCAACCATTAAAGTCGTATTCACATAGTTTCATAAATAATTCTAAACTGTGACATCAAAATTATCTAAATATAAACATAAAAACTTCATTTTCATTTTCAAATAACGTGAATACTCCTAACGAACTGTATTTAAAATAGTAAAGGAGATTGGCTTTTTTCTTAAGTTTATTCTTTTAAGGAGAATGCCAACTTTCTAACATTTTTTCACTAGTTATATCTCGCTTTCCAATTACTTATTCTGTAATTTTTACTTATTCTTTCGCATTTTATCATAGCTTTTTCAGAATGTCCTAATGATGTGTATCACTTTTTCGAGATAGCCCTTTAATTTCTAGGCCACCTCCGTTTAAGTTAAGTGTTTTTTTTTGTGCTGTTAGTTGTATTTTTTGACTTTTGAACGTTGAGCTCACCAGTTCTTTCGCGTAGTTTTATTAGTCTATCTTTTGAATCCTAGCCCAGCTGTTGTTGGCTATGTTGGAGTCGTATTTTTTCCACCATCAACCATTTTACTCGATTAGTTATCGTAACTCGCTATAGTTTGTTGTTTTTAGGGATCAGTTTTCAAACTGACTTTTTTTTTATTGTTGATGATTTCTCCTATTTTGAGTGCTTTACACCACAGGCACACACATGCTCATACTTTTTATCTTTACGCTTGATCTTTACATAAATATCTTTACAATTACATCATTGTATAATATTGTAAACATTATTTAATATTTCCCTCTAATACCTTTAATTTTTTTTATATCACTCAATAGGTACTTGCTAATTTTTATTCAAACTCCTTTCCTATACAGGGTGACATTGAAAACATGCGACAAATCGAAATGGGAGATTGTACTCATCATTATGAACAACTTTTACTAAGGGACCAAAGCTACAATCCCAAAAAAAAAAACTGCTGTCCCCTACATTTATGTTCGCAATACCTCATCAAAATGTAGGAAAAGCAGATTTTTTTTTTTGGGATTACAGCTTTGGTCCCTTAGTAAAAGTTGTTAATAATGATGTATACAATGTCCCATTTCAGTTTGTCGCAAGTTTTCAATTTCAACCTGTATATGCCTTTATCTTTTATTTATTTATTTAATACTCTAAGCACACAAATGTACAGAGGCGAAGTTAATGCCGTAGGCATTTTCTACCAGTCAACCTTTGCATGATGGAGGATGAGAAACAAACACTGTGAAATAAATTTATATAAATATAAGGATATACATACATACAAGGTGTTGTTTTGGACCTGCAAAACATTTTAGGAGGTAATTATGTTAGTGATTCTCGACCCGAATCAACAATAAAATGGGCAGGTATTTTTTTTTCATTTTATTCTTATTTACGGAAATCGGTAAGTGTGAACTCCCCTTTTTAAAACGCGGCCAGTCTGTACGTGTCCTTAAACTGCGCTTTCACACTCACACAAACAAACGCAACCGACATTTCTTTCATAGATCCAAAGCACCAACCACCGCACGCTCCCACTACTACTAGCCACGCCCCCGCGGCCATCGCAAGCACATAAATCGGGTCAATTTATTAGTGTGATTGATGGCGCCGGCGCGTGCATACGCTTGCAAATTCCGCCCCTCAAGTGCGCCTTCGATTAACGGTCGCGATAGGTACCTACTACCTAGTTGTAAAGATGACGGACCAATACTCCAATGTAGTTGAAGCGGAGATGGTACGCTTGTATGCCATCAGCGGAGACAATGTATCTCGAGCCATCGAAATGTTCGCGGAGTTATTCCCCAATCGGCATCGTCCCTCACACAGGGTAATGCTGGCTGCTACGCAGAGACTCGATCATCGGCAGTTCGACGTTCTCCAGCATGCTGAAGGTCGCGGCAACGAAGGCCTGCCTGTCGCCTTGCAGGAAGATATTCTGGAATTCTTCCGGCGAAAGCCACGGGCAAGCGGGAGGCTAGTCGACGGTTTGGAGTGCACGGGTTGGATCTAGTATCGTTTGGCAGGAGTTGGGGGGTAAAAGGGGCTAAAGTTGGTAGGGTTTGGGTCCCCGATTATAACGTTACCACTCTTCTTAAAAGGTAATGCATATTTTTCGAGAAATTAATAAAAAAATGTTTCTAACCTCAAATCCGATAAGAAGCGAAAAACGAAACGTTTAAAATGGGCGATTGACAACCAAATCTGCCCCAGCATCTGTAGTCAGTATCCAGTATCAGTATTTGTAGTCAGTCCATGGTATAAAATGTCGGGCAAATTCGATAACACGGAACGTAAACAATAAAACAGGTTTG
Source organism: Atethmia centrago (assembly GCA_905333075.3). Classification (NCBI taxonomy): domain Eukaryota; kingdom Metazoa; phylum Arthropoda; class Insecta; order Lepidoptera; family Noctuidae; genus Atethmia; species Atethmia centrago. The sequence goes on along the minus strand of HG995374.1, from coordinate 16,802,166 downwards.
CCGGTTCCGTTTCTCCTCGAGTTGCGTGAATTTTTTCTCTGTGTTTGTACTTCCACTGATCGTATATGTGTACAAAAGCCAATGTTACTACTGTTACTAGGAGAACTTAGGATGCAAGAGCGAGCGAAGCGAGCTCGGTACTTGGGGCATCCCGACTCGGACAGGTTAGGTTCGAAGGGGATGGCGGGGTCTAGTGAGCGAGCGGAGCGAGCGAACTCAGACCCCGCTATCCCCTTCGAGGTTATTTTTTTTTAAACCCTAGAGGCCCGCGAAGCGGGCCTCATACTACGCCTTTTAATCGACTTTAAGTGTTTTGAGGTTAGGTTACAATAATTTGTTTTTCTCAAGAACGGTGTGTTACCTTTTCATGGAAGTGGTGCCAGGGGGCAGGGAGCACCCCTCCCCCAATCTCCCCCGCGAAGCTGGGCTCATACTACGGCTTTTTAAGCGACTAAGAGTTTTGAGGTTAGGTTACAATAATTTGTTTTTCTCAAGAACGGTGCGTTACCTTTTCATGGGAGTGGTGCCAAGGGGCAAGGTGCACCACCCCCCAACCTCCTCTCCCACTCCCACCCCCCTTCTCCTGCCAAACGATACTAGATTTTTACCGAGTGCACCACTTTACAGTGTGGCGGCTACTGCACAAAGAAATGCAGCATCCTTTTCATTACGCAAGGTACAGGATCTCCACCAACTTGATAATGCCGCGCGAGTTACATTTTGTCAGTGGTTGCCGAAAAAACCAAGACGCCAACATCCTGTGGACGGACGAGTGTTTATTTACTCGACACAATTGGCGTCTACAATGTTCATAACGAACAAAAAGTGATCAGTGCTTTCGAGACAATAAAAACGAATGTGTTTGTGTTATGTAAGGTGAAAGAAAATCAGCAACGTCGTGCTAGACTGTGCTTGGAGTGTGACGGTGGAAACTTTGAACAATACCTCCAGGTAACATAAGTAGGCAATTTATTTATTTGCACATAGACAATAATTTGTAAATACGATGTTAGCTAAATCAACTTGATAAGTGTAAATAAGTTGATTTAAAATTTTTAACTACGCCAAAAATATCAGAAAAAATAAATCACTTAAAATCCATAACACATGGGTACCTACCAACTCAACTAGCACAAATTATCTTGAGGTATTTTTGTCGGTCCTCACCCCGTTAAAAAGCTGAAAGGAAAATCTCAAATCAACCAATTTAATCTACAAATAAAAACGAAAGCCGTCCTTGGGGCTGAATGTACCTACAGAACGCGCCGACTGTGCCCAGTACCTACATAGCCTTATTATTATTAGATGCCTACCTAAAGCCCGCGCACGCGCTCGCGATCATAATTTCACAGTAGTGCAACAGAGTTCCTGTTCCTGAGCTTACGTGGTAAGTAAGGTTTATTTATCTCCGCCTATTATTTTATTCATCAGCTGATAGGTAACTAACGATGCCAACGTGAACTTTTTTTTGGCGCAGTAGTATCTACTTCCTACTATTATTATTTATCGTAATAGCCCAGTGGTTAAGGCATTCTCCTCTCATGCATGAGGTTGCGGGTTCGCAACTGAGGAAGTACCACTGTGTTATTATTTAATTCATAATGATGTAAGTACTTTCTAAATGTACATATCTAGGACATCATTGAAATCCCGTGTTTCGGTAAGCTCTTAGTTAAAGCCTTTGGTTCCGATAGATTTGTAGCTCTCGGACAGTCGTTAGGTACCTCACGGGTCGATACGGGTCAACGACCTTACAGCCCTGCCGTAGGGTCATTGGTACGGGTAATCATAAGCCAGAAAGTCTGACAATTAGTCTAACACATGGGTATCGTGTTATCAAGTAACTGGTTTGTTGAGGTCTGATACGCAGTCGCCCTACGTGATTCACTGGCACTCCATGTAATGAGCTGCATACAGTTAGACTGAAAGCCGACCCTAACATAGTTGGGAACAGGCTCGGCAGATGATGAAGATTTTCGGATTGTAATGATGCTTAAAAATGAGTTATTATTTAGCGAAATTTTAAAAACAATAATGTAGAAACAACATTGTTATTTTCAAATTCGAACTAAGTACATCTCAAGGTTAAATTATTTGCTAAAGTTGCTGTAGCTACAACAATTTGTACAGATCGCGGCACGTTGGTTGAACCTTGCGCAGTAACAGATTTTCGAGTCTCAATCGAATTGCGGTATGCGTGCAACGCGGGGCTGCGCGTATAGGTCCCGTCACGTAAAAAGAACGCTGGCCTTGAACCTGCGCACTGGGCTATTTATCGATCAAATTGGTGGCATGAAGGGGGCGCGCGGGGGAATGCTTCCCGCGCTGAATCATAGCAACGACCGCCATTTTAGTTCAACTTACGTGCCGCGTTTTTTTCGTAGAAATGTGGGCGGAGCCTCGTACAGCCTGTCGTCACTGGTCATCGCATTCACGCACACAGTGACATGACGCGCGATAAATCGCAATGGGTGATTCTGTTTTTTTTGAAGAGGGTTATTAAGAGAGTTATTCCGAAAACCAATAAAATTTAAAAATCTAAAATAAAAAGTATTATTGATTATTGACTTGGTATCGTATTGTTATATGATTATTTACGAGTTTCATAACAACCTCCTGAAAGGTTTTGCAGGTTCAAAACTGCATCTTGTATACCTATTAAAACTTTAAATATAATATATACCTAATTATACATAAATATAAGACCTAATCAATACACATAAATATACGAATATACTAAAACAGATAAGACAAACAATGGGAAAACATTACCGTTGTGATGATACTGCCAGCTTCTTACGAATATGCTCGCGAACTTTGACCTTAAATGATAATCGGTTGGTTGCTATCCTGATTTTCTGGGGGAGCGCATTCCACAGAGAGATAGACTGAACGAAGAAGGAAGAGTGAATGAAGTCATTGCGGTGAGTGGGATATTGAAGAACACGATTATATGATGAACGTAGGTTTCTACTGTGGTTCGCGCAAATGTACTGAAAGTGGGGGGCAAGATAACTAGGGGAAGAGGGCGAGTCAAGAAATGAAAACAAAGTAGTCAGCGCTCTTTGCTCTATGCGCTGGCGTATGGGCAACCACTTTAGAAGCGACCGATGCGCAGAGACGTGATCATATTTACGCAGATTGAAAATGAATCGAATGCAGTTATTGAGAAGACGGTCAAGTTTGTCGAGGAGTTCTGCATAGTAGCACACATCACCATAATCGATGATAGGGAAAATTAAGAACTGCACAAGCATTGTCTTGGTACTTGATGGTAATAAATGTTTCATTCGGTATAGAGCCCGCAGCGTTCCAGTTACCCTCTGGCTCACCCTAGCGACTTGAGTACGCCAGTTCAGGGTACAATCTATGTGCAAGCCTAGGTCTTTCACGTCAGTGCTAAATGGGACGATCGTACCATTGAAGAGAACTGGTGGCAAGGTTGAACTATCCACCCTACTAATACCACGATGACTCCCAATGATGATCGCCTGACACTTATTAGGGTTTACTGCAACACCAAATTTATCAGACCAGGTTTTAATGGCTGCAACGTCCCTATTTAACTTGTCGATAGCGTCAGGTATTTCATCAACCCTCCCTTGACAGTACAACTCCAAGTCATCTGCATACAGATGATACGCACACTGAAGCTCAGAAGTTATAAGATTAATACAAATAGAAAACAGAAGAGGAGAAAGAATAACGCCTTGAGGAACCTCCAAATCACACCAGCCTGACGAAGAATCCTCAACATAAACAGCCTGCTGACGTTCCTGAAGGTAAGAGGAGAATCATTCCAATGCTTCAGGAGATACCATAACATAGGAAAGAATAGCCAATAGGATGTCGTGACTGACGCTATTAAAGGCATTCGAGAAATCGACCAACACTAGAGTAGTGACTTTGGTGTCTTCCAGTCCTGCCCTTATATCGCCAGTCACTTTAAGTAGGGCGGAAACAGTGCTATGCCCAGGCCATTTTTTTTGGATGGGGAATCATCAAATAATTTCTCCCGCTCTGAGCGGAGCAGGAGGGTGTGTCAGACTCTTACTGACTAAAACCAACCCGTATTCCTTCCTGTTGCCTGTGTTGCCAGAGGCGTCGGTGACCCTTTAGGACCTTCCTGCGACCCCGGCAGAATGCATACTGTATAAGGTCATGCCCAGGCCTGAACCCAGATTTAAGTGGGCTAATTAGTAAATTACGATGAACAAAATTGGAGAATTGTTTGTGGACACAGGCCTCGAGGATACTTTGGATAGGAAGGGAAGTATCGAAATTGGACGGAAGTCGGTAGGAAAAGAAGGATTAGATACCTTGGGTAGTAGACGAACATAGGCTTTGCGCCACAGGGAAGGGAATACTCCGGTGTACAGGAAATAATTTACAATGTGGGTAATCACGGGTAGGAGATGATCCAGAATAGTTACGACCACGGGTGATATTGTCACATTCCACCGCTTTCGATTTGATGGAGAGAATGATCTTTCTGATCTCTCCCGGTTCAACTGGAATGAAACTGAAAGGATTAATACGAGGACGCGTTAGACCAGATATTAAAGACAGATTTTTTTTCTTGGTTAGAAGATATATGGTAGAAACAGTGGAGAAATGGCGGTTGAGATCGTCTAAATCAATTGAACTAGGAAGGTCTAAGTGTCGCGGTTTGCCGATACCAAGAGTTCCAAGAAATTTCCAAATATCAGCAGAACAGAAAGAAGTGATAGTATCCAGAATATGGCGGCGTTTAGCATTGCGTATCATCTGATTGCATCTATTTCTTGCAGCCTTGAATAATGTCCAGTTCTCATCAGTACGATCCGTTTTAAATTTACGAAACACGCGGTCCCTACGTCGCATTGCCATCTGTATCCCTCTTGTCATCCATGGTGCAGGTGGATCATATTAAACGATAATATTTGATTTAACTTTAAACAATAAAATTTCCTAGAACTTAAACTCTAAATAATAAATTAAATTAATAATATTAAATTTTCATCTTTGCAATTACCATTAAAACCATTTTTGCGATGTTTAATTTATATTAATCTAATTAGGATATTAGTTTTATGCATAAATCTACACATTGACACCTAAACCATCAAAATATTTACATAAACAAGAAACCTCATTTTCCAGTTACGTAATATTACGACAAACCTAATCTTTTTCTAAAATACCATACAAACTCTTTTTAAATAGCCTTGTTAAATGTATGGTCTCTTTTATCGACTGACATTTATTTCATTTCACTAAATGTCATACATAACACGCTTTATTATTTGTCAGTGAATAAATAATTATTATATAATTATTAATTTATTTAACAACAATTATTATGATAAATACATATTGGTAAGCAGTTTTTTTTACAATCTATTTAGTAACGCAGTAATCTTCGCTTCGCTCGCTCACAGCTTTATCAAATGTTGTCACCAGGTTTATTTCAAAACCACCTATTTTTCAAGATTGTAATTCTGTCTATTCCGCACAATATCATAAAGATATCCTCAAATGATTCCTTTTAAATTCATTGTATCAATAATAACAATCAAATTTTAATAGTTTCATTACTTTTATCATATAACTTAAAACTGTTAAGGTTTGTTCAACATTTTCTCCGCACAATAGTTATTTCCTTCTAAACCCTTTTACCAATTTCCATGATTCAAAATGGAATACTATTTCCATATCCAATTTCTTCCCTTTCTATTAAAATGTCCAAATTATTATCATAAACAAAAAGTTAATTTTAGAATATATCTTACAATAGTAAATTACTGTAGTTGTTATTTAGTTACATCTATCAGTTATTTAGAGAATTATTTGCTGACAACTACTTTTGACTGTGTTGTTCTATAGCTGTGTTGTTCTTTTGACTGTGTTGTCTTGGCACACAGATGGCTTTACTTGTAGTGTTTTGGCTAGTGTTGGGATACAATCGATTTTTTCATCGATTTTAGTGAATTGTCTCTAGTGTTTAGTGATGGGCGATTGTCGATAGTAGTATCTTGTCGATAAATAATAATTCTTTCATTAGTTATTTATATAGTCTGATCAGACAATCGGAAGGGCAACCGGAGCGTCTGTGTCCGCCTGAGTTCTTCGCTATCGGACGTCCACATCACTTCAGGATCGTACTTTAGCTTCAAGCACCGCAAAGACACCTGTAGAATCTCGTAGTTATAATATTATATGTCTGTAGGTAGAATATACACTCCCTATATTTCCTCCCTAAATTATAATTCCTCCGTGTTTTTTTTTTTAGTTTATTTACTGCTTTTGTTTTATTTATTTGAGCCCGCCCGTCGCCTACTTCACGCCTTATCAGTTACATGAGAGTGTTAGCTAGATTACGATGGGAGAAAAGCTATTGTATCTCTGGTCATTTTAGTCGGCGGATTAGTAAAATATCCGCCGTCAAGAATGTCTGCCCTCTGGCAACATTCAGGTTAAGTAAGTAAGTTTTAATGGCGGAACTGATATAAATTCAATAAAATTAATATGAATTATGTTTTCCAATGCTAGGGTAAAAGAAATGTTGATAAAAAAAACTTTAACATGTAAAAATAGCACTTAATTTTCGAAAAGTAAATAGTCTTGACACGGCACCGACCTAAGGAGCCCATTGGTGGGCTTTCTCATTTATGCCATTGCCGTTAAAAAAAACTTCCGTCGCACAGATCAAGTCTCAGTCCGATAAGTTAAGTCCCACGACCAAGTAGGAAATTACTTCGAATTTACGCTGTGAATATTTTGTGGCTCCCACTCTGCCAGCGGAGCAGGTGGTGCGGGAACAGAACAGGAGCGAGCGGCTCCTCGTGTGACCCGCATCTTGGCAACGCATCCCATCCCCAGCCTGCCCAGGCCGAGCACCTCCAGATTCCAGATAATCTTTCAAACCTTTTTTTTTTTAACTTCTTATTTGGGTAGCAGCTTACACATTATTAGAAAGTTCTCTGGTTAATTTTTTTATAAGTGAAATGTGAACTGTGGTTTTTTAGGTTACGTGGGCGATTTAAACGCATCTAGGTTGATTGCAATCATTCTGGTTAGGACGTTTTACCAAGCACGAACCCTTATTCATATCAGTATCTGGTATACCAACTTTTTTTGATCGCTTTGTCTATTTTTAAATTATATGTTTTAAAATTCCCGTACAGCGTTTTTTTATTCAAATTACAACACAATATGTGTGGTTTACCTTCTTCGGCAATTAACCTTAGCTTTCAACTTTGTAGGACCCAGCCTCTGTATGGTTGCTGAGACCAAAACTACAAACTACACAGGGAAGTTTTATAAAACAAACATAACATGACACCTGTATTCCCCGAAGGGTTAAGCAGAGGTGCGCTTTTAGTACACCCACATTTCGCCTATGGGGCAAGCCGCCCCCCCCCCCCTAACCGGACACAAATCTGCACTTCGGACTGTTACTGATAAATTCCAGATGGAAAACGCAATAACACTGCCTGACCCTGGAATCGAACTCAGGATCTCATGCTCAACAATAGCGCTTGCAACCACTAGACCAACGAGGCAGTTTTATAAAAATGTTGCTGTTATTTACAACACACGAATCGTTACTGTTACTTATAGCACGGGTACCTACCTAGTTTAAGTGACAGTGTTCATTTTGTTAACAAAAATTTATTTGAACCAATAAACGTTATTATTATTATTATTATTATTGTGGTGTCTGATGACTTGCACGCGAGAGAAGTCGCGGGCAGAAGTTAGTTTAAATAACAAATCATAATATTTTTTTATTTATATCAGTATTAGGTATCAGTGGAATTATAATAAAGATCAAATTAGTTCGTTCCTTTTTAATCACGGAAACCATTCGGAATACTTTGTTTTTTACATTTTACACCATTAAAATATAAATAACAATTTATATTCAATTTGAATAGCACATCCTACTTACAAGTGGTAAAGGTAGCAATGTTACAACTTGGTTGTCGATATAAATAATAAGTATGTACAAAATGCACCTATTCACAAACGTTCATGAGAATCATAAAGTGCAGAGGTTGATTTAAATTGGCTTAGCTAAGGTAGTTGATCGTTTACTTCTTCTGCTTGGAGAGGGCCAGAGACCTGGCGATCTCCTGAGGCACAGGCGGGGGAGTGGGGATGGCGTCACCCTGGAAGCAAACAACAAGGATTAGTCTAGCAAGTGAGAGTAAGAGAAAACTCTAAAGATGTATCAGCATAATTATTTCACATAAAATAGTATGTGAACCAACAAACTAAGCTTTCTACAATCATCTTGTAACACTGAAATTATTTTTTCTAACAAGCGGTGTTCTTCTGTCATCATCATCATCATCATCACATCTGATAATCTCTTTAGATCATATATCACTAACCCGTTCCTGGAAACGTGATCAAGTGAGCACTTAATGTGAGGACATGTTTCAGATTGTTTTTGTTGCTAATTGCGGAAGCTCTGACATTTGGAGTTTTTGCCAAATTATCAAAAACTCATCCGTACCTATTTATGATGATGAACATCTATTGACCTTAATTTTAATTAATTGATATTAAATCTATTTTAAGTTACAGTGAATCATTCTCATTTGCTATATTAATTGATTTGTTAACTTACAGAAGGCTGGTATCCGTTCTCGTCAGCAATGTATGTGATCACGATAGGTTGACCCTCGGGGGAGGTCCAGGAGAAGGATCCCTGGGAGACGACGGGGACTACAGGGGGGTTTCCACCGAAGTCACGAGGAGTACCCTGGGCCTGGGCGGCGATGCCGTTGTCGATCTCCAAACTGCAAAATTAACAGTAAGTATTAATTAATTAATTGTGTAGATGGGTAAGATAACGTTAAGATTTTAAATTGCTTTTAAGAAATATGGGTTTCACGAGGCTAATGGTGGATTTGTATGTACTTACGCGTAGCTGTAGCTGCCATCAGGGTTGGCGTCGTTATCATAGCGGAGGACGTTGGCGGCCTGGTCGCTGCTGGCAACGCGGTTGGGCGCAGCCGGCCTTGGAGGCGGCCTGGGCGCGGCGGGTGTGGGACGAGGAGCCAAGCGGGACGGGCTGCCGAAACCAGCGAACTGGGTGGCGGAGACTGCCAATACGGCGGCGAATACAAGCTAAAAGTAACAATAGGTAGGTATAGATCACCAGAAACAATTCACTCACTCTAGAAAACAATGCAATGGTAATGTCACTTACAGCGAATTTCATTTTTAATAGTTTTTTACGTGTTGGTAGATAGAAGAGTAGATTTGAAGCTCTCTTAATTAACTGGCGTCTATTGATGAGTCTGTTTTCACTTTTATACCAATCCAATCCATATATTTACGCAAGATGGCATTGATATTGTCATAATGTTTGCATATGTATTAATTACCAAGATGCAACATTTAGTTGTCAACAGAGAGCATCGATGGCAAGCAGTAGAATTAAATATATTATAAAGACCATATTGGGCAAAATACTGTATAACTTACAGAAAACAGTTCAAGCGCAGTCTCTTGCAAGTTGCCATGGTGATTAGTCACGGTTAAGGTGACTGCTTAGGATGGATCCGACCAAACTTGTATAGGTCATATCCTGGGAATAAAATCACTAATTACTCTAGAGTTAGACAAGTTTTCGTTTTACCAAATCTTAATGCCGGAATAACTGTCTATCCGAGGGTAAATCGCTATACCGCCAAAATGCATCGAGTAAAATACACTGGCCTGCAAAACTAGTATCACACGTTTAAAATTGCAATAACTTTTTAAGTACAGAAGATATACGAGGGCGGGTCAATAAGTCCGTGACTTTTGGAATAAAACACAGATTTTTTGATAAAAAATAATTTTATTTTTCAACGTAGTCTCCCTTGAGCTCTATACACTTTGTCCAACGCTTCTCCAATTTTTTTATCCCTTCCAAAAAAAATGATTTGTCGAGGTCCTCAAAATAGGCCTTTGTTTGCGAGATGACTTCATCATTGGAGTCAAATCTTTTTCCACCAAGCCATTTCTTCAGGTTTGGGAACAAGAAGTAGTCGCTCGGAGCCAAATCTGGAGAATAGGGCAGATGAGGGAGCAATTCATAGCCCAATTCATGGATTTTTGCCATGGCAACTGCACATGTGTGCACCCTTGCATTGTCTTGGTGGAAAAGAACTTTTTTCTTGGCCAAATGAGGTCGGTTTTTTTTCAAATCGTCATTGAATCGGTCCAATAAATTGGCATAATATTCCCCATTGATTGTTCTTCCCTTTTGAAGGTAGTCAATGTGGATTATCCCGCGTGCATCCCAAAAAACAGTCGCCATAACTTTATTGGCTGACAAACCCACCTTGGCCTTCTTCGGCGCCGATTCACCCTTAGAAACCCACTGTTTTGACTGTTGTTTGGTCTCTGGTGTGTTGTGATGGATCCATGTTTCGTCCACGGTTACAAAACGGCGCAAAAACTCCTCCATATTGCGATTAAACAACGCCAAACCTTCCTGTGAAGTTGTTACACGATTGCGTTTGTGGTCGACTGTGAGCAAACGCGGCACCCATCTTGCGGAAAGCTTTCTCATGCCCAAGTGATCATTCAAAATTGAAACCACTGAGCCATGCAAGATCCCTACGGCTTCCACAATCTCTCGCACTTTCAATCTTCGGTCGGCCAACACCATATCGTGAATTTTTTTGATTGTTTCGGGTGTAGAGACCTCAACTGGGCGTCCAGGACGTTCGGCATCTTCAGTGCTTGTACGGCCACAACGAAATTCAGTAAACCACTTTTTTACCATTGAAATCGATGGTGCAGAGTCCCCATAGTATTTATCAAGCTTAGCCTTGGTCTCGGTAATGGTTTTTTTTCGCAAGAAATAATGCTTAATAAGCACACGAAATTCACTTTTTTCCATTTTCTCCTCAAATTAGTGAGTAGTCTGATAAAAATAGCTGTCAAACACAAACTAACTGACGCAGCAAGTTTAAATTTTGACAGGAGTCAACTGACAGATGCCTGTTGACAGGAGCAGTGTTGCTGTTTCAGTAAAGAAGTCAGAAATTCAAAAAGTCACGGACTTATTGACCCGCCCTCGTACTTTCAAAACAAAAAGGATTTGAAAAATAGTTTAATTTTGTACATAAAGACTTCATAGTCGGTAACCTTCTTTTAAGAAATGGCTGAAAAATACTTTAAAATCAAAAATAATCCTTTTCGAAATACAATTTTACCAGTAATTTTTTGTTTCCATTTTTGTTTTCTATGTTTTTCTTGATCGATGAGTCCTGTTACAAAAGCTAAGTTAGACAACAGCACATAAACTTATTTATCGTGCCTCTTTCACCTGAAGAATGTACTAGGATCATGACTTTTCTGGAACTAGGCATCAGTATGCCTCGTACTGCAAGAATGGTAGGTGTGACGTTACGAACGGTCCAGAAGGTGCAGCGAAGGTACGAAGAGACTGGAAACTATTTGAGGAGACCTGGTAATGGCAGACCCAGGTGTACTAGTGCCCGAGAAGACCGTTATATTCTTTCCACTGTGATGAGAATCGCCACCTAAATGCAGCTGATGTCCAGCAACAGCTTCTTCAGACCCGAAGGGTCTACATTAGCGACAGTACAGTGAAAAGAAGACTGGCTGAAGCAAACCTGAAACCCTGAAGACCAGCGAGTAGCCCCAAACTCGATAGAGAGCAGCGAGTAACGAGACTGCGATACGCCCGTGAACACATACAGTGGGATCAAGAAGAATGGTCAAGAATTTTGTTTACAGATGAGTCTCGATTCTCACTTTACACTTCTGATGGAAGGCGAAGTGTCTCCAGGCGACTTGGTGAGCGATACCTTAAAGCCTGCTTCTCAGAAAGAGTCCACTACGGTGGAGGCAGTGTACATGTATAGGCTGGCATATCTTCAGAAGGTCGCACAGAGTTAGTGGCCATAGAAAATGGCACTCTGACTGGGGAAAAATATGCTGATGCATGATAATGTCCGGCCAGACACGGCTCGGGTCGTGCAAGAGTATATTCAGGAGGTTGGTATCAGCGTGATGGCTTGGCCATCAGGAATTACTGATCTCAACCCGATTGAGCACGCCTGGGATGAGCTAGGGAGGCTAGTCAGAAGCCGCAGATCACCACCAACCACCCTCAGGGCACTAAAACAGGCCCTGGGAATGGGAGAAACATACTTGTAAATGTTAATTTAGTTTTATGACACTCAGCTAAAAATTGCCATTTTTATTGTTTTATCTCGTTTTAGATTTAAAAATGTCACTAATGTATAATTTACTATAGTTTCAAAGAAAGCTGATAAAAATGGCTTTAAAACGTTTTTCATTTTAAATCTCTAACTTCTACAGTTTAGAAAAAAAAGTGTAGTACTTAGTTTCGCAGGTCAATATAGTTAACTGAGACTAATATAATGGCGGCCACTACATTACCAGATATTCGTATGCTTCGTTGAAATATTTGAGCTGTTGACAATTTCTAGTAGTTTTGTGATTTGTAAGGATATTTTTTTAATAATGCAACGTTTGATGTTTTTATTTTCTACTGTAATGACATTATTTTGCACGAGTACCACCAGCAAGTTATTCTCAGAAGGTAGCCAATTTGGACTATGTTTCCTTTTCCTTCAGACAAATATTATTTATTTTCAATTACACACAAAATCTCTAACCGCTGGCTAGAGTGGATAGTTAAGTCGAGGCGTGAAATGGCTTCTTTTATGCACTAGTTGGTGCACTAGAGTCACATGAATAAAAACCGAGCAGAATGAAAGCTTCTTAACAGAGTTCAAAATACTTACCTACTTTCATAGGGCTGTTACTCGGTTATTGAAAATATAAAATCGGGGTACCTATATTTAAGTGTTACGAGTAGTAATGAAAAACACAAAAAAAAATATCGAAATGTTTTATTTTAATTTATTAATATATACTGTGAAATAGTTACAGATACATAGATGCATACATTGCATACTTTTTTGAAGTTGGTTAATAAAATTACTGTGACTTACGGACGGACGGATTAACGGACACGGCGAAACTATAATGTTTCCTTCCTTGTTTTTCTATTTCACGAACGTCAGTTAAGTACTTATCTAATAGAAAAGGCCAAATGAAATCTTACTAAGACGGCCTACAAATATACTTTGGTACTATCTACAAACCTACTAAAACAAAAATACGAAACAAATAATAATTCATAATTATGGTAAAGCCTTATCGCCATCTTAGTTATTTTAGATATTACCTACTCGTAACTAAATACTTCTGTAATAAGCATTAAACATGTGTAGGTATAAGTAGATATAGATAATTACCTGACAAGATCCTTTGGATATACAAAAAAAGAAGTCTCCTTGTGTTTCCCACCATTGTATGTGTACACACAGTACAACAGTTTGGCATCTTTAAAAACAATATAAAATAAAACGTCCGCGTCGTACCGCTGCCGCTGGCACACCTTAACTTTGTCCGCTTACTGAGCCGGCTCAAACCGGTTTGTACCCGAGCGGGCGCCCCGGCGCACTCCCCGCGCGCCGTGTCGGTGACAGGTCACGCAAACATAGCTGTGCGTGTAGTAGTGTACCTACGCACGGCGTTAGTATGAAGCTTTCATTCTGCTCGGTTTATTATTCATGTGCTAGAGTCGAGTATAACTCGGGCAGACTTATATAACGCGCTTTTCACTTCGATCGCGAGTAAATGAAACAGGCCATAAGTATATAACACTATTCCATTGTTTTAGTTTAATCACTTTTCACTGTTCAAAAATGTTGTAAAATTGAAGAAAAAACACGCGAAACACACGAAATATTATTTTTTATTTTTTTCAATACTTATTTGTCATTCATCTTGGTACTTCATACTGCCAAGTCATAAAAACGTTACTTTGCGTATTTAAATAATAAATGACAGCTATTTTATCTGGTTTGATTAAATCAGCGATAAAAACACGGAAGTGATATAAATTAAAGCAAATAAAATAAAATAACGACTTTAATCGGCGACGTTTTATTGTGCGTGGGCCTTATTATACTAGTCTTTGAAAAAAAAATCTCTATGCACTAGAGTATAAAAATCGATTTTATGTCGCCTACGCACAACATAAAGGCGAACTTTTAGAGCATGAGAAGTGAAAAAGTATTTTCATCATCATCATCATCATTTCAGCCGAAAGACGTCCACTGCTGGACATAGGCCTCCCAAAAATGTATTTTATTAATAAATTAATTTTATTAACAGATAAGTGATTTTTGTACAATTGAAGTTAACTTCAATTGTACAAAAATCACTTATCTAAACATTATGCAGCGTTACAAATAGAAAAAGAGTGTTTTCCATGAGCTCTGGGGGCCAACCGCCGCCTCTTATAGCAGTATTATTTTAATATTGCTTCACAGTGGGAAAGAGATGGAGCTATACCCTCTGTACAGCTTCATCTTATTCTCACACTGATGTAATACTAAAATAATACTGCTATAAGAGGCGGTGGTTGGCCCCCTGGTACCCAATGTAAGATTTAACTAGTGTTTAGGGTGCCAGCGTCCTCGCCTATGATTTATAATTATTTATAATTATTATTCTCTGAAGTTTAAGTCCTCACTGTCCGCCAGCTCTATGTGCTCAAATCCATCCAAAGAAAACAAGGAAATATTACCTTGCCCGACCCAAACAAGCATAGCAAATCCTACATAATTATTCTCTACTATACCCTGTCGGACCTCATTTGCCAAACACCAATTTAATAGCTTTGCCGGATTGCCGCCATGGGATCTGGAGGCAAAAGCCCTCGCGCACGTATGGGAGTGGCGCGAGGAGGCAAAACGCCGGGGCGTAACTCCGCTGCCGCGAGAAATCGCAGTACAGCGGAAGGAGCTCTGGCGGGATCTCATGGCGACTTGGAGAGTACGGTTGTTACAACCCAGTGCTGGGCACGCCACAATTTCGGCGATAAGTCCCCTTTTTGAGGAGTGGCTCGAGAGGCATCACGGCGTCCTCACCTTCCGCCTAACGCAGGTCCTCACCGCATACGGCAGCTTCGGGAGGTTCCAGTGTCGGATACGGCGGGAGGAAACGCCCGGATGTCACCACTGTGTGGATCGCCCGGAGGACACGGTGGAGCATACGGTGGAGGTCTGCCCGGCTTGGGCAGAGCACCGCCGTGGAGGCGATCGGCGGCAGAGATCTCTCGCGTCCGGCCCTGGTTCAGGCCATGGTACGGAGCGAGAGGGCATGGGCAGCCGTCACCTCCTTCTGCGAAGCAGTAATGCTCGCGAAGGAGGAGGCGGGAAAGTTGAGGGAAAGGCAAATTTCGCACCCTCTCGCCCCTAGCCGCCGCAGGAGATGCCCTGGGCGTCAGGAATCCCAGGTGGACAGGAAATGAAAAAGAAAATAGCAGACTGGCTTCGAAAGATCGACTATCAGGAGACTGAATGTTTATTCACGTTCATAATATGACAATAAAATCCATACACGCTGTCATTCATTCTTACTTTTTCCCGTCCATACACATGCAAAGGTGCGAACCAAACCAGATACTCACTCACTCCCATATGCATACACACAACACACTCCCACCACATTTACACACTGTAGAATTATTAATAGGGAATATTCATGTTTGTTTTTTGTTTAATCTTTTACGTCTTTATACCGTAGGAAAAAATATAAATAGTCTTAGAAATGTTTAAATTATTTTTTTAAATAATATTTAAATCACTGAACAAATTTGTACCGTTCAAACGCCGCCATTTTTTGCGGGCTTTGGACGGGGGATGAAGAAGCTAAAAAACGCTATTAGAAGTACACCTGATAGAATGTTTTTTCCTATTCCAAGAGCAGCGAAAGTACGAAAACAATGGTGTATGATTATGAGAAGGGATAAAGTATAAATATAAATCAGAATCAGAATTTTATTTGCTATGAATGCAGGTACAGGTATAAGATGTTGTACTTAAATGAATGAGATCGGCTACAGTCTTACGGCGTGCAAATTATTACATAAATTAAAACATTAAAACAAACAAAACAATGCCAACAAAATAAAATAGAAATTAAAATGAAGTCAATTAATAATATTATAGTCACACATATATATATATAATATTTCTGTTAAACTAAAATTAACTAATTAACGATTTAACTAAAACTACCTTTCTTCTCTTAAACTAAAATTAACTAATTAATGTTTTAACTAAAACTAAATCGGAATATATATTTATAATAGACATTAAATCATTACGTATTTTCAGATTGTTTATTTAATATTTGCAAGAAGTGAATAAACATAACATACTTGAGTAAACTTAAATGATATTACGTATAATAATTGGTTACCAATTATTATGATATAAACGTAGAATAGTTGAGGAGTGACTTTTAATGACAAATGGTATATCTATTCTTGGTAGATTGTCCGATTGTGCATTGACAAAACCACTTTCAGTCATCGTCCTGGATTCATTACAAATCTAGATTCACTTGACATCACCGCAGGATTATAAGTTAACACCATTTTCACTCAAACAGTACTAACACAGTATGAATACCGATGCCGATAAATTCAATGTTGTGTCATGTGACGTCACACTTCGTCGCGACCAGTGGTGACGCGTTTCGTAAGTTTCAATTTCCCTATCTTATTTTGCACTTTTTATATATCTTTTTACCAGTTTAAATAGAAACTCAATATAAAAATACTTTTCAGGTATTTTTTGCGACGACAATAAAGATTCGGAAAATATTCCAAATTTAAACTTCATGCATATTCCATATTCTACAACATTTTTTTTGTATTTATCATTCGTTCTAACACGACACATTCAATCTCATATGTAGATCCCTACTGGCATATGTCTGTCTACCGTTTGAATATTAATATGTAAAATTCTTGAATTTTTGACGCAATCGTTGAATGACAGAAAATTTTTCCTTGTGGTGTCAGATACCAATTCGTGGTCTTGATAGAATTTTTTAATATTTTTTTCTTGGGCTATTACACCTAAATTTAATTTATAAAGTCATCGCCATATCTCTCGATATCTCGATATTTTTAGGGTTCCGTAGTAAACGTAAGTAGTCTGTCTGTCTGTCTGACCCCGCTGTAGCTCAGAGACGCTTAGTAGTAGAAAGCTGTAATTTGGCATAGGTGTACATATTAATCACGCCGACAAAGTGCTAAAATAAAATCTTGAAAAAGTTTTTTTTAGGGTACCTCCCTTGCACGTAATGTAGGGATGATATTTTTTTTCTCGTCTCTCATGGGCCTCATGCCTCTTGTGGGCTATCGTTGGACCCAGACCCGAAATATTTATGAACGGCCTACGTTCAAAAATATTTCGGGTCTGTGAACACCAATTTTCGATTTAAGGATCCGCTTGCATAATATTAAGCTTTAAAGTACCCATTTTTGTTAGAGTCAAGTGTCCACTCCCCCTGCCAGCTAAACGGTTGTATATGGAGATGTGAAAAAAAATATAGCAGTAGTACATATAATGAAATTAAAAGGAAAACTATCACAGCTAAGTAGGCTTCACAAGTTAACGAGTAATAGTCGACCAACTTAAATTTGTAGTTGGAGAATTGACTGTGGCATATATCGATGTATGGGAGAACATGTTTTTCAACTACAATGTTAAGTTTGTTCATGGGATAAATTCATCCCAACTTCCCAACTACAGGACCCTTCATTGTGCGTGGTCCGATACGCACTTGGCCGATTTTACTATTGGAACGTATTCCCAATTTTCCTAATTTCGAATATAATAATATTTGCTGTTTACCATTTCGTATGTGATTTTTCTTACGATTTTTTTGTCATTTAGCCGTGTGTGCCGTCGCACAGACTCACTAAGAGTCCCATGAGTTAAGTCCCACGACGAAGTGGTATGTAATTCCCCTTTTTTATATTTCTAGTAAAGTCCTGGCTGGTAATTCCATATTTTAACCACTATCTTTTATCTAGGGAAATTACCTAAGATTCGGTTTTGGTGGTTCTCACCTTTACCCGCCCAGGCCTAATATCATCGGGTGACTCGCTACTACGCAGCGGTTTCCACCTCCACTGCCCAGGCCGAGCACCATTATGTGACCCGCGACTTCGCGGCGTGTCCCATCTCAACCTGTCCGAGTCAAGCTGCTGGTGCTGTTGCTGCTGCTACTGCGGCCGGATTTCAGATAATCTTTTAATTTTTTTTTTATAATTTTACTAGGAACTTTACCCTAAAATTATTTATTTTGTTATTTACGTAAACTATATAATATTAGGTTATAAGGGCGTCTTGAACGCACCTAAATGATTTGATTGTAATCATCCAATTTAGGTCGTTTATTTATCACCCAACTTAGCTCCGTTATCAAATATTTTATTTTTTGATCAATTTGTCTATTTTTCTTTAAATTATATGTAAAAGGCTCCTGCATACTGAGGCAATATTGCGGGCGCGGCAGGCAGCAATGTGGCTGTCGCAAACGCGATATCGTCTAGTCTGTAAGAGCCTTAACATGCCACGTACAGCGCGTTTAATTTCTACCACACTACATTGTGGCGCCCGAGCTTAAAATAATAGTTAATTCTTGTTACTTACTAGAAAGATATTGTTTTCGTGAATTTGTGTGTGGTGCACGCGCTGTACGTGCAATTTCAATCATTAAAATCGTATTCATGTAGTTTCATAAATAATTATAAACTGTGACATCAAAATTATCTAAATATAAACATAATAAAATATGTAAATATAAATAAAAAAATCATTTTCATTTTCATATTACGTAAATACTCCTAACTAACTGTATTCCAAATAGTATAGGAAATTGGTTTTTTTCTTAAGTTCATTATATTAAGGAGAATGCCAACTTTCTAGCATTTTTTCACTCGTTAATTATCTTGCTTTCCAATTACTTATTCTGTAATTTTGACTTATTCTTTCGCATTTTATCATAGCTGTTACAGAATGTCCTAATGATGTGTATCACTTTTTCAAGATAGCCCTTTAATTTGTCGGCCACCTCCGTTTAAGGTAAGTTTTTTTTTGTGCTATTAGTTGTTTAGATTTTTTGACTTTTGAACGTTTAGCTCACCGGTCCTTTCGCATAGTTTTATTAGTCTATCTTTTGAATCCTAGCCCAGCTGTTGTTGGCTATGTTGGAGTCGTATTTTTTCCACCATCAACCATATTACTCGATTAGTTATCGTAACTCGCTATAGT
Organism: Atethmia centrago; assembly: GCA_905333075.3. Classification (NCBI taxonomy): domain Eukaryota; kingdom Metazoa; phylum Arthropoda; class Insecta; order Lepidoptera; family Noctuidae; genus Atethmia; species Atethmia centrago. The sequence continues at coordinate 16,782,973 of HG995374.1, read as the reverse complement.
TTATTGTTTTAGGGATCAGTTTTCAAACTGACTTTTTTTTCTTGTTGATGATTTCTCCTATTTTGAGTGCTTTACACCACAGGCACACACATGCTCATACTTTTTATCTTTACGCTTGATCTTTACATAATTATCTTTACAATTACATAATAGTATAATATAGTAAACATTATTTAATATTTCCCTCTTTTAGTAAACATTATTTAATATTTCTTTCATACCTTTAATTTTTTTTTTATATCACTCAATAGGTACTTGCTAATTTTTATTCAAACTCCTTTCCTATATATGCCTTTATCTATTATTTATTTATTTAATACTTTAAGCACACAAATGTACGGACAGGCGGACTTAATGCCGTAGGCATTTTCTACCAGTCAACCTTTGGGGGATGCAGAGACAAACAGTGGTAGGTGCATTAGCGAAAACTGTGAAATAAATTTATTTAAATATAAGAATATACATACATATACCTATTAAAACTTTAAATATAATATATACCTAATTATACATACATATAAGACCTAATCAATACACATAAATATACGAATATACTAAAACAGATAAGACAAACAATGGGAAAACATTATCGTTGTGATGATACTGCCAGCTTCTTACGAATACGCTCGCGAACTTTGACTTTAAATGATAATCGGTTGGTTGCCATCCTGATTTCCTGGGGGAACGCATTCCACAGAGAAATAGACTGAACGAAGAAGGAAGAGTGAATGAAGTCAATGCGGTGAGTGGGACATTGAAAAAGACGATTGTATGATGAACGTAGGTTTCTACTGTGGTTCGCGCAAATGTATTGAAAGTGGGGGGCAAGATAACTAGGGGAAGAAGGCGAGTCAAGAAATGAAAACAAGGTTGTCAGCGCCCTTTGTTCTCTGCGCTGGCGCATGGGTAACCACTTTAGAAGTGACCGATGCGCAGAGACGTGATCATATTTACGCAGATTGAAAACGAATCGAATGCAGTTATTGAGAAGATAGTCAAGTTTGTCGAGGAGTTCTGCATTCAGGTCGTAGTAGCACACATCACAATAATCTATGATAGGGAAAATTAAGGACTGCATAAGCATGAACAAAATTGGAGAATTGTTTGTGGACACAGGCCTCGAGCACTTTGGATAGGAAGGGAAGTATAGAAATTGGACGGAAGTCGGTAGGAAGAAAAGGATAAGATACCTTAGGAGACGAACATAGGCTTTGCGCCACAGGGAAGGGAATACTCCGGTGTACAGGGAATAATTTAGAAAGTGGGTAATCGCGGGTAGGAGATGATCCAGATTAGTTACGACCATACCACGGGTGATATTGTCACATCCCACCGCTTTCGATTTGATGGAGAGAATGATCTTTCTGATCTCTCCCGGTTCAACTGGAATAAAACTGAAAGGATTAATACGAAGACGCGTTAGACCAGATATTAAAGACAGAGTTTGTTTCTTGGTTAGACGATCTATGGTAGAAACAGTGGAGAAATGACGGTTGAGATCGTCTAAATCAATTGAACTAGGAAGTTCTAAGCTTCGCGGTTTGCCGATACCAAGAGTTCCAAGAAATTTCCAAATATCAGCAGAACAGGAAGAAGTGGTAGTATCCAGAATATGGCGGCGTTTAGCATTGCGTATCATCTGATTGCATCTATTTCTTGCAGCCTTGCATAATGTCCAGATGTCATCAGTACGATCCCTTTTAAATTTACGAAACGCGCAGTCCCTACGTCGCATTGCCATCTGTATCCCTCTTGTCATCCATGGTGCAGGTGGATCATATTAAACGATAATATTTGGTTTAACTTTAAACAATAAAATTTCCTAGAATTAAACTCTAAATAATAAATTCAATTAATAATACTAAATTTTCCCTTTTACAATTACCATTAAAACCATTTTTGCGAGGTTTAATTTATATGAATCTAATTAGGATATTAGTTTTATGCATAAATCTACACATTGACACCTAAACCATCAAAATATTATTAATATAAACAAAAACCTCATTTTCCAGTTACGTAATATTACGACAAACCTAACCTTTTTCTAAAATACCATACAAACTCTTTTTAAATAGCCTTGTTAAATGTATGGTCTCTTTTATCGACTGACATTTATTTCTTTTCACTAAATGTCATAACACGCTTTATTATTTGTCAGTGACCTAAATAATTATGTATTTATTTAACAACAATAATTATGATAAATACGTATGGGTAAGCAGTTTTTTTACAATCTCTTTAATAACGTAGTAATCTTCGCTTCGCTCGCTCACCGCTTTATCAAATTTTATCACCAAGTTTATTTCAAAACCACCTATTTTTCAAGATTGTAATTCTGTCCATTCCGCACAATATCATATAAAAGATATCCTCAAATGATTTCTTTTAAATTCATTGTATCAATAATAACAACAAAATTTTAATAGTTTCATTAGTTTTACATATAATTCTTCCCTTGAAAAATAATGTTTGATATAACTTAAAACTGTTAAGTTTTGTTCAACGTTTTCTCCGAACAATAGTTATTTCCTTCTAAACCCTTTTACCAATTTCCATGATTCAAAATGGAATACTATTTCCATATCCAATTTCTTCCCTTTCTATTAAAATTTCCAAATTATTATCATAAACAAAAAGTTAATTTTAGAATATATCTTACAATAGTAAATTACTGTAGTTGTTATATAGTTACATATATCGGTTATTTAGGGAATTATTTGCTACAACTACTTTTGACTGTGTTGTTCTATAGCTGTATTGTTCTTTTGACTGTGTTGTCTTGGCACACAGATGGCTTTACTTGTAGTGTTTTGGCTAGTGTTTGGACACAATCGATTTTTTCGTCGATTTTTAATGAACTGTCTCTAGTGTTTAGTGATGGGCGATTGTCGATAGTAGTATCATGTCGATAATTTGGAATTTGATAACAATAAATTTAATTATTTATAGGAAAACCAACAGCTATAACGAATGGATAACAAATGATCTTACTTTTTTGGTCCTTTTTGGTCCTTTTTGGTCCTTTTTTTGGTTAATATTTGACGAGTACTCTCTTCTATTTATTTTTGTGTTAAGTTATTCGCGTTTAATTTTCTGTCCGACTGCGGTATTGTATTGTATTGAATTGTAAAAAGGTTGTTTCAAAATTCAAAAACCAACTCGACTGCGGCAAAACAAAAAGAAGTTATGTTTATAGCTTATATATATATATTTAACCCTAATACTCAACATTTTTTTATATTCAATGACACGATCTACGTTTGGTTGTCTTATTGGTTAGACGCCCCCATTAGAAGATTTTACGGATTCTTCCCATGCGCATAGTTGGACTCGATAGCCTTTAATTTTTAGCTGAAAGTCGGGCTCGTCATGCGGTCGATTTCTTTTCTTCTACTTTGTCGTGTCTTATTGTCTGATGTCCTTGTGGCGGCATCTACATCGCCACATGCGAACACACATACTGACTTCACATAAAATACTGACCCTATATCCTATTATGACTGAAGACCCATTTTTGACTTAGGAATCCCGATTTTAGACTCCCAAGTTCCTCTTTCTCTTTTCATGTCTTTTTTTAATTGACAAGTTTCACTTTTGACTCCTAAGTCCCGATTTAAGACTCCAAGTTCTCTCTTTCAACTCAACAGAAAAAAATTGTAGAATTAATATGTAAAATTCTTAAATTTTTGACGCACTATTTTTCCTTGTGGTGTCAGATATCAGATCGTGGTCTTGGTAGATTTTTTACTATTTTCTTTTTGGACTTTTAATTTTTTTTATTTAATATATTAAATTTAGGTGTAATAAACACCTAAATTTAATTAATAAAGTCATCGCCATATCTATCGATATACATAATTTTTTACCATTGGTCTCCCATTCCAATTTTCTTAATTTCGAATATTATAATATTTGCTTTTTACCATTTCTCATGAGATTTTTCTCACGATTGTTTTTGTCGCTTAGCCGTGTGTGCCATCGCACAGACTCACTAAGAGTCCCATGAGTTAAGTCCCACAACGAAGTGGTATGTAATTCCCCTTTTTTATTTTTCTAGTAAAGTCCTGGCTGGTAATTCCATATTTTAACCACTATCTTTTATCTAGGGAAATTACCTAAGATTCGGTTTTGGCGGTTCCCATCTTTACCCGCTCAGGCCGAACATCATCGGGTGACTCGCTATTACGCAGCGGGGGAACCTCCACTGCCCAGGCCGAGCACCATTATGTGACCCGCGACTTCGCGGCGTATCCCATCTCAGCCTGTCCAAGTCAAGCTGCTGGTGCTGTTGCTGCTGTTGCTGCGGCCGGATTTCAGATAATCTTTTAGTTTTTTTCTATTCTTCCTCTATTTCGACTAACAGTTATAATTTTATTAGGAACTTCACCGTAAAATAATTTATTTTGTGAATTACGTAAACTGTATAATGTTAGGTTATATGCCCATATAACCTTTCTTTAGTCTTGAACGCACCTAGAGGTTTGATTGTAATCATCCAATGTAGGTCGTTTTTTATCACCTAACTTAGTTCCGTTACCAGTATCTGATATTTTATTTTTTGATCAATTATTGTCTATTTTTCTTAAAAATTATATGTAAATGCCACGTACAGCGCGTTTCATTACTACCACACTACAACACATACACTCATCAACTCCCACACTTTCACACACATACATAATCATATTCATATTCACATTCATTTATTTGCGTTCCACAAGGTAAAATAAGATGTTAACAAAAGGCTTAGAGCTAGGAGCCGTTGCCATACAAACACACATAACTCTATAGCATTATTACTTTCTTTTTGAATTTTTTTTCCTACGTATTGTAGAATTAATTCTACAATATTTTTTTAGTATTTATCCTTCATTCTAACACCACGCATTCAACCTTATTTGTAGATCCCTACTGGCATATAATATCTGTCTATCATTTGAATATTAATATGGAAATTCTTCAATTTTGACGCAATCGTTGTACGTCAGAATTTTTTCTTGTGTTGCGTCAAATACCAGATCGCTGTCTTCATCATCTTTCAAATTTCTTGGACTTTTTTTAGGAAGTTTAGGCCCCTAAAAACCTTCGCGTGTCACGGTGGTTTTAACTTTGTTTTGTAGACCTAGAATTTAACCTTTTCATATCCTGAAATCGATTTTCAACTTTTCACCCTAATTTAAGAGAATTCTTATTTTTCGGATGCTAAAATTGAGTTATAAAACAAGTTTTTTTTTGTTTAATGTTTTAATCGGTCAAGGACAGCTAATGAGACACAATTGATTTTCCATTGTTTGGCACCACATGGGGTACGCGCCGGGCTTCATAAGTTATAATTGATTCCTGAACTTGAAAAAACATTACATAACTTTTTGTCTTGCTAGAAATTATGTTAGTTAAGTACTTTTCTTTTTTTTTTATTGGGAAATCAACAAATAACTTCTATCAAATCAAATCAAAAGTCATTTATTCAAACTAGACTGAAAATCAGCACTTTTCGAACGTCAAAGTTACATAAGACAGTCCCCCAAAAATGCCCGCCCTTCACCACTTCCTAGTGCTTTAGCTGGGAAGAAGAAGTGGTGGAACAAACTCACGAGCAGCACGTCTGTCTGTTTAGTTATATAAACTAGATTCTATACAAATCGAATGCAAAGTAATAAACATTACGAAACACAAAACATTGGATTAAATTACACACTTGCCATAGTTAGTTAGCACGCGCCAGTATACCAACAAAACAATGAACAAACTGTACTCAAGCAGATAAAAATTACAACATAAAAAAACGTAAATAGAAGTTAATACCTAAATAAAAGCCTCCAGGCATAAAGGGCGTGCCCGCCCACATAAGGCAATTGCTGTAGCTCGAAGTGAGAAACGATAAACTAGCCCCATCGAAGTAAAATAAGTAAACAATTACTAATAACAATTAAAACCATGATCAGCAAGACGACCAGTCACCACAAGCAGCACCCGTTCACGAGCATAACGCAAAGATCAGCCATCACCCCCCTCGCCATATTGGAGGGAAGGAGGGAACCCGACCCCCGACGCTACCGCAGGCAGTGACATCTAAGGGAGCATGACGAGCATGCTGCCGGTTGCTCAGGCAATAATAGTATAATCAATAGTCGACGACGCTAGCTAACCACTTATTGCAATATAACTCATAAAACACACATTGTAATGAGTAGATTATGTCCCTAATAAATTAAAATTTAACTAAATTAAATTACATTGACTTATACAGTCAAATAAAAAATAATCAATTATATGAACTCATATAACCTGTCAGTAGGTAAGCTAATTCTGGAGAAAGAACATAAACATTGTCTTGAGTTAATCACAGCGACCAACTATTCTTATCGTTTAAGTAGTCATTGATACAATAGTATGCCTTTGAACAAAGGGTGGATTTTACTTTAGTTTTAAACGCATTAAAAGGCAAATCTAAATCAAAGAAGAGGGCAGCATGTTATAAAAAGTTATACCAAGCCCAACAAATGAGTTATGTACCTTATGAAACCGGTGAAATGGAGCTCGTAATTTGTCCTTATTTCTGGTGTTAATATTGTGAATATCACTATTTTTAGTGTATTAGTGTATATTTTGCCTAATATATAAGATGTTGGCGAAGATCAATTGTGATGCCACCGTGAGAATACCAACATCTTTAAAAAAATCTCTCAGAGAAACTCTGGCACCAAGCTAGTAAATACGAGGTGCATTCAATAAGTACCTAGCCTCATCGCCAGAGGGCGCTGTAGTTTCAAAAGAGTTTTACCACAGTGTAGCACATTCTTTTTTAATTGTTTTTTAAAATTTTCATTCCAATCCCTTCATTTGTTTTAATTTGACAACTTATGGAAGCGAACGTGTCGATCGGTTTTACAAAAATGGAAAAAGAGCAATATCGTTCGGTGATTCGATTCCTATTTTTGAAAGGGAAAACGCGCATCGAAATCAAAGAGCGCTTGGATTCTGTGTACGGTGACTCTTCTCCATCGATGGCCACCGTCAAGAATTGGTTCAACGAGTTTGCACGTGGCCGTACGTCGGTTTTTGATGAACCACGTCCAGGTGCACCGAAAACAGCTGCTACGGAGGAAAACATTAAAAAAATCCATGGTTTCGTATTGGCAGATCGCCGATTGAAGGTTCGGGAGCTAGCTGAGACTGTAGGCATTTCAGAAGGAACAGTGCATCATATTCTTCACGAGGAACTCGGCATGAGAAAGCTGTCGGCGCGATGGGTGCCGCGTTTACTCACACCAGAAAACAAGCGCAACCGTGAGACCACATCGGAGACGTGTTTGGCGCTGTTTAAGCGGAATCCAGCGGAGTTTTTGCATCGTTTTGTGACCGGCGATGAAACCTGGATACACTGGTACACACCAGAGACCAAGGAGCAATCAAAACAATGGATCCAGACCGGGGAACGTGCTCCAAAGAAGGCGAAAACTGTAAAATCGGCCGGAAAAGTTATGGCCACCGTTTTCTGGGATTCACAAGGTGTGATCTACATCGATTACCTCGAGAAGGGTAAAACAATTACAGGGCTTTACTATGCCGATTTATTGGGCCGATTCGACGCCGAATTAAAGAAAAAACGACCCCATCTGGCGAAGAAAAAAGTGCTGTTTCACCACGACAACGCACCGGTTCACACGTCTGCCATTGCCATGGCCAAATTGGTCGAATTACGCTACGAATTGTTGCCCCATCCACCGTATTCTCCAGACTTGGCCCCTTGTGACTTCTTTCTGTTTCCTAATCTGAAAAAATCACTCGCCGGGAATAGATATGGATCGAATGAGGAGGTCATCGCCGCCACGGAGGCCTATTTTGCAGAGTTTGACAAAAACTATTTTTCGGACGGGTTAAAAAAGTTGGAGCATCGCTGGGCTAAGTGTATCGAACTAAAAGGAGACTTTGTTGAAAAATAAATTGCCACTTTTCCAAAATTTTCGTTTACTTTTTGTAGGCTAAGTATTTATTGAATGACCCTCGTAGCTCGAACAGCTCGTTTTTGAAGAACGAATATATTTTGAATGTCAGCGGCTTTGCCCCACAGCAGAATACCGTAGGACATAACGCTATGAAAATAACTAAAATAAACTAATCGTGCTGTATCAACGTCAGTGTATTGTCTTACTTTTCTGACGGCGTAGGCGGCCGAACTGAGTCTGCCCGCTAGGCTTGATATATGAGGGCCCCACTGAAGTTTGGCATCTACTGTTATACCAAGAAAGTAGATGCCAAACTTCAGTGGGGCCCTCATATATCAAGCCTAGCGGGCAGCCTCAGTTCGGCCGCCTACGCCGTCAGAAAAGTAAGACAATACACTGACGTTGATACAGCACGATTAGATAATGGGGTGCTTGAAACTGTAGAGTTTCAAGCACCCCATTATCTAAGACGATATTGGGAACCATTGAGAGTGCACTGTTTACGTCATCAAAATCTTGTCTACTCCTGTTTACTTTAAAAAGAAGTGAGGTGTCATCTGCAAACAATACAACGTCGCAGATACCCTTTAAATAAAATGGTATGTCATTAATATACACTAAGAATAAGAATGGACCCAGTATTGAGCCTTGAGGTTCACCTAACTGAACTGGTAACCCGGAAGATTTTACACCATTCACATCAACTCATTGGAACCTATTCTGTAAATAAGAATTTATTACTTTGAGAGCTTCATTTTGGACAGCATAATGACACAGTTTACGCAAAAGCGTGTCATGATCCACGCAATCAAAGGCTTTGGAGAGATCACAGAAAACTCCAATAGCATTTTGCGAGTTCTCCCATGCGTCAAATATGTGTTTCAGCAGTGCAACACCCGCATCTGTAGTCGAACGACCTTTTGTAAAGCCATATTGTTCATTATGAAGGAGGCTGTTTAAATTAAAATGTCTTAGCAATTGCTTGAGTATTAACTTTTCAAATATTTTGCTAAATGCAGGTAAGATAGAAATAGGTCTGAAATTGCCAACGTCATTTTTATTACCTGATTTAAATACTACTACTACTACTCTTCATGAGGTCAGGAAAAGAGCCCAAATCAACACATTTATTAAAAGTAACAGCTAGATAGGGGGCTACGATTTCTATTATATTGATTAATAGTTTAATGGAGATACCCCAGATATCACCAGTGTTTTTAGACTTAAGTGTGTTAAAAATATTAACTACATCACGAGGTGTTACATATTCGAAGCCAAATAAGCGACTACATTTAGGCACACTACATTCTTCCGCTCTGGGTGGAGTGGGAGGGTGTATCAGTCTCTTATTGACTAAACTACACATTGCTCACCGTCCGCAAGCCCGCGCCGACGGTGGCCGGAAATCCACCCGGGATTCCCAACGCCCAGCAGGGCTAACATGACAAGCGCGAGAACGCTCTCTTTCTCGATTTGTCGAAATTTGTCTACGATTCTGACGTCATCCGAACGCCTAACATGACCGCTAAGCTCGAGTAATCTCGAGAAAGGCACTTTGACAGTTCTTTATCTCGCGACGAGAGACCGATGTAGCAAATTATTAAAAACAAAACATTTTTATTTTAGCAACATCGGCTCATTAATAAAATTTTACGCATGGAATTAGTATGTACTATAATGATTTTACATCCACCTCTATTAATTTATGTTGTAATTTCTTGTGTAACCGACTTTTTTGATTAAAATTTAATAGTTTTCTATGGCATGCCGAAATTAAAATACAAAATGACGGAAATGAAAATGAGTGAGCCATTTTTGTTAGCGGAAAAACCTGTGGGTTCGCGTCACCAATATGTTAACCGCGTCACCGACATACTAACCACGTCACCGACATACTAGCCGCGTCACCGACATATGAACAGCATCCCTTGAATAAGCAATCTGCGTCACCAACATGCTAACCGAGTCACCGACATGCTCAATGCATCATCAACATGTTCAATGCGTCACCAACACGCTAACCAAGTTACTGACATGCTAGCAGCGTGCCCGACGTGCTGGCAGCGTCACCGACATGCTAACAGCGAGCCCGACCTGCTAGCAGCGTGCCCGACGTGCTGGCAGCATCACCGACATGCTAACAGCGAGCCCGACCTGCTAGCAGCGTCACCGAAATGCTAGCAGATTTACGAAATGCCAATCGACTTACGCCGTGATAACCGCGTCACCGACTTTCTGAAAGCACTTGTTGACATGCAATTTGCGTCACCAACATGCACACGCGTCACCGACATCCTAACCACGTCACCGACATGCTAATGTAACGTGTGCATCAGACTGGCGTCGCGCAGCGGACTGTGTACGTACATGTATACGCATATATACTTATATATGTTATTCCAAAGTTTTAAGTTTTCATTTCTGTCACCAGTCCCCATGAATGCCATATTTTTTTGTATTATAATTTTGTCTACTCTTCTCGTCGTCAACATCGACGACGACTAAATGACAGCAGAATCGAAGATTATCTCGTGTTGAATTGTCAAAATTCGAGATAACTTAGGTGCCATGTTAGGGTTTGTCGAGAAAATATCGAGTTTGACAGAACGAGTCGAGTATTTTGTATGGCAGCGCTGTCAGAAAACGAGAAAATTGACAGAAATAGACAAAAATTAGTCACGCGAGAGTGAGTAATTGTCGCGTGTGTCATGTTAGCCCTGCAGGGCGTCTCCTGCGGTGGCTAGGGGCGAGAGGGCGCGAAATTTGCCTTTTCCTCAACCGTCTCGCCTCTTCCTTTGCGAGCATTACTGCTTCGCAGAAGGAGGTCACGGCTGCCCATGCCCTCTCGCTCCGTACTGTGGCCTGAACCAGGGCCGGACGCGAGAGATCTCTGCCGCCAATCGCCTCCACGAGGACGCGGCGGTGCTCTGCCCAAGCTGGGCAGACCTCCACCGTGTCCTCCGGGCGATCCACACAGTGGTGACACCCGGGCGTTTCCTCCCGCCTTATCCGACACAGGAACCTCCCAAAGCTGCCGTGTCCGGTCAGGATCTGCGTCAGGTGGAAGGCGAGGACGCTATGGCGCCTCTCTAGCCACTCCTCAAACAGGGGACTTAATTCCAAAATTGTAGCGTGCCCTGCACTGGGTTGCGACAACCGTACTCTCCATGTCGCCATGAGATCTCGCCGGAGCACCGACCACTGTGCCGCGATTTTTCGCGGCAGCGGAGTTACGCCCCGGCGTTTCGCCTCCTTGCGCCACTCCCATACGTGCGCGAGGACTTTTGCCTCCAGATCCCATGACGGCAATCCAGCAAGGAGGCTCGCTGCCTCACAGGAGACCGTGCGGTATCCCCAGATCAGCCGGATGGCCATGATCCTTTGGGCCGCGCTCAACCGGTGGGCTGGCCGCAGCGCCAGGGAACGCGCCCACACAGAAGCCCTGTAAAGGGCCATGGACCGCACGACCTCACGTAGAGCCTCCGGCAGGAGGCGTTTGGACTAGATTGGGCAGCAGCCGCTTCAAGGCAGCCCCTGCCCGCTCCAGTTTGGGAGCCAAACGTCGGAAATGCTCCACGAAGTTCCACCGGCTATCGAAGACGAGTCCCAGGTACTTCATCGTCGACTCTACGCCGATGTAAACCCCTGCTACCGTTATTTGGGATCCCAATGGTAGCGCGTTCCGAGGGCAATGAAAACACATGGCCTTGGACCTGTGCAGGGCCACGTCGAATCCCAATTGCCGGATCCTGTCGACGAGGTCGGTGCGCATACCCAGTCGTATCCGATGTCCCACAGAAGCAGCCCCAGGACCGATCCCTGTGGGACACCACACGACATCTCTTGCCGGTTCCAAACTCCCTGGTGACCGGGGTAGATGTCGGTCCTGTTCGTCAGATACGCCTCGATCACACGACAGAGGAAGTGATGCCACTCCGGGACAGGATATTGAAGGCATTGGCGATGTCTAGAGACACCACCAAGACGACCCCACCCTGGGCAACAGCATTCCCCGTCGTGAGGGCTCGCACGCACATAATGGCGTCCACCGTAGAGCGCCCCCTGCGGAAACCAAACTGGCTCTCCGCCAAATCCGGCCCCACCCGCACCAGCTGACCGACGAGGCGGTCTGCAATGACTCTTTCACAGAGCTTGCCGACCGATAAGCGGACGGAGAGTCCGCAGGGTGCCCTGCCTTCTTTATGAGGACCAGTTTCCCCGTCTTCCAACGAAGCGCGAACTGGCCCCTCTCCAAGCATGCGCTTAGGAGCCCCCTTGATCGAGGCCCGAGAGCCTCCAAGGCCAGGACCCAGGCTTTCCCAGGTAAGCCGTCGGGTCCTGGGGCGGTATTTTTGGTAGTCAGGCTACGTACCACCACTCTCATCTCTACCTCGGTCACCTCCGGGCATCGTCGTCGTCGTCGTCGGCGGTATGGTCCGCATTGGGCACCGCAGTAGGCAAAGCCATGGGCTGTGTGCCCCACGCGAAGGGAACAGAGTGCTTACCACGTCCTCCACAAGCTGGGGCCGAAGACTCTGCATCAGCGGGGGAGCCCATGGGCGGAGTTTATCCTATACCACTTTGTACGATACGGAGCCTGCGGTGCCTGGTGTACCGGCGTCACGCAGCAACGCACGCAGTGCGCAGAGCCGTCAGCTCCTGCGACCACCAGTACACCTGGTGCGAGGCACGTCCAGGCTGTACGTGCCTCCCGGAACTACCCCGCCTCGTCATTAATGTCAGCAAGCCTGTCCGGTGATGACACCTAGGCCTGCACGATCGAGGCTTCCAGGAGGAAGTTAAGTACTTGCGCTTACAAATATGCCTTGCCGTGACTTGCCAGATAGCGTTAAGTAGGTTGTGTTCTCACCACTAGTAGGTACCTACACATATAAAACATACATAACATAACATCTCGCCTTGTTTCCCCGAAGGGTTGAGCCCAAGTATACCTGTAGTACACCCTCGTTTCGCCAGTTATATTTAAGTCCCATGTAATAGGGGCGAGCCTATTGTCATCAACCGGGCACAAATCCATACTCCGGGCTGCTACTGAGAAATTCTTGAAAGAAAAACCTAATAACACTTTGCCCGACCCGGGGATCGAACCCAGGGCCTCATACTCAGCAGTAGCGCTTGCGACCACTAGACCAACGAAGCAGTCAGACTAGTAGGTAGTGTTGTTAAAAATAAATACTTACCTACTACTAAAGCCTTAGGTTAGAGGAGCTCATGGCTAAGTTACAACAATCGCACGGATAAGTGAGTGAGTTCAGAGTTAAATAAATCTGCACTAGGGCTGCTTACATAAAAAAAAACAACAATAAATAGTAGATAAAACATTTATTCTTCCGGGAATATAATTATGGTCTAGAAATTGCGCTGGGGCGTAGTAAACAGGTTATTCATTATCGATGAGTCATTTTTGTGGCAACGGTGGGTCCCACCCGGAAACCCCGACTATCGGAACGGAGCGTCTGTGCTGTGTACGACCAAATGTATGGCACCTACGTCTTCCGATAGTCTGATCAGACAATCGGAAAGGCAACCGGAGCGTCTGTGTCCGCTTCAGTTCTTCGCTATCGGACGTCCACATCACTTCAGGATCGTACTTTAGGTTCAAGCACCGCAGAGAAACCTGTAGAATCTCCTAGTTATAATATTATATGTCTGTAGGTAGAATATACACTCCCTATATTTCCTCCCTAAATTATAATTCCTCCGTGTTTTTTTTTTAGTTTATTTACTGCTTTTGTTTTCTTTATTTGAGCCCGCCCGTCGCCTAATTCGTGCCTAATCAGTTACATGAGAGTGTTAGCTAGATTACGATGGGAGAAAAGCAAATCGAAAATGTTTGCCATCTGGCAACATTCAGGTTAAGTATTAATGGCGGAACTGATATAAATTCAATAAAATTAATATTAATTATGTTTTCCAATGTTAGGGTAAAAGAAATGTTGATAAAAAAACTTTAACATGTAAAAATAGCACTTAATTTTCGAGAAGTAAATAGTCTTGACACGGCACCGACCTAAGGGGCCCATTGATGGACTTTCTCCTTTATACCATTGCCGTTAAAAAAAACTTCCGTCACACAGATCAAGTCTCAGTCCGATAAGTTAAGTCCCACGAACAAGTGGGAAATTACTTCGAATTTAAGCTGCGAATATTTTGTAGCTCCCACTCTGCCAGCGGAGCAGGTGGTGCGGGAACAGAACAGGAGCGAGCGGCTCCTCGTGTGACCCGCATCTTCGCAACGCATCCCATCCACAGCCTGCCCAGGCCGAGCCCCTTCGAATTTCAGATAATATTTCAAACCTTTTTTTTTTAACTTCTAATTTGGGTAGCAGCTAACACATTATTGGAAAGTTCTCTGGTAAAATTTTTTACGAGTGAAATGTGGACTGGTTTTTTTAGGTTACGTGGGCGTTTTAAACGCATCTAGGTTGATTGCAATCATTCTGGTTACGACGTTTTACCACGCACCTAGAACCCTTATTCATATCAGCATCTGGTATACCAACCTTTTTTGATCGCTTTGTCTATTTTTAAATTATATGTTTTAAAAGTCCCGTACAGCGTTTTTTTATTCAAATTACAACACAATATGTGTGGTTTACCTTCTTCGGCAATTAACCTTAGCTTTCAACTTTGTAGGACCCAGTATAGAATATATTGGTTGCTGAGACCAAAACTACAAACTACACATGGAAGTTTTATAAAACAAACATAACATGACGCCTGTATTCCCCGAAGGGTTAAGCAGAGGTGCACATTTAGTACACCCACATTTAGCCTATGGGGCGAGCCCCCTAACCCCCCCTAACCGGACACAAATCCGCACTTCGGACTGTTACTGATAAATTCCAGATGGAAAACGCAATAACACTGCCTGACCCGGGCATCGAACTCAGGATCTCATGCTCAACAACAGCGCTTGCAACCACTAGCTAGACCAACGACGAGGCAGTTTTATAAAAATGTTGCTGTTATTTACAATATACTAATATTGTGGTTTTTTTTTATTTATATCAGTATTAGGTATCAGTGGAATTATAATAAAGATCAAATTAGTTCGTTCCTTTTTAATCACGGAAACCATTCGGAATACTTTGTTTTTTACATTTTACACCATTAAAATATAAATAACAATTTATATTCAATTTGAATAGCACATCCTACTTACAAGTGGTAAAGGTAGCAATGTTACAACTTGGGCGTCGATATAAATAATAAGTATGTACAAAATGCACCTATTTACAAACGTTCATGAGAATCATAAAGTCTAGAGGTTGATTTAAATTGGCTTAGCTAAGGTAGTTGATCGTTTACTTCTTCTGCTTGGAGAGGGCCAGAGACCTGGCGATCTCCTGAGGCACAGGCGGGGGAGTGGGGATGGCGTCACCCTGGAAGCAAACAACAAGGATTAGTCTAGCAAGTGAGAGTAAGAGAAAACTCTAAAGATGTATCAGCATAATTATTTCACATAAAATAGTATGTGAACCAACAAACTAAGCTTTCTACAATCATCTTGTAACACTGAAATTTATTTACTAACAACCGGTGTTCTTCTGGCATCATCATCATCATCACATCTGATAATCTCTTTAGATCATATATCACTGATCCGTTCCTCGAAACGTGATCAAGTGAGCACTGAACATGTTTCAGATTGTTTTTGTTGCTATTGCGGAAGCACTGACATTTGGAGTTTTTGCCAAATTATCATCCGTTTTTATGATGATGAACATCTATTGACCTTAATTTTAATTAATTGATATTAAATCTTTTTAATACTTAGTTACAGTGAATCATTCTCATTTGCTATATTAATTGATTTGGTAACTTACAGAAGGCTGGTATCCGTTCTCGTCAGCGATGTATGTGATGACGATGGGTTGACCCTCGGGGGAGGTCCAGGAGAAGGATCCCTGAGAGACGACGGGGACTACAGGGGGGTTTCCTCCGAAGTCACGAGGAGTACCCTGGGCCTGGGCGGCGATGCCGTTGTCGATCTCCAAACTGCAAAATTAATTATGTAGATGGATAGGATAAGATTAAGATTTTAAATTGCTTTTAAGAAATATGAGTTTGACGAGGCTAATGGTGGATTTCTATGTACTTACGCGTAGCTGTAGCTGCCATCAGGGTTGGCGTCGTTGTCATAGCGGAGGACGTTGGCGGCCTGGTCGCTGCTGGCAACGCGGTTGGGCGCAGCCGGCCTGGGAGACGGCCTGGGCGCGGCGGGCGTGGGACGAGGAGCCAAGCGGGACGGGCTGCCGAAACCAGCGAACTGAGCGGCGGAGACTGCCAATACGGCGGCGAAGACAAGCTAAAAGTAACAATAGGTAGGTATAGATCACCAGAAACAATTCACTCACTCTAGAAAACAATGCAATGGTCATGTCACTTACAGCGAATTTCATTTTTAATAGTTTTTTACGTGTTGATAGAAAGAAGAGTAGATGTGAAGATCTCTTAGTTAACTGATGTCTTTTGATGAGAATTTTTTTACTTTTATACCAATCCAATCCATATATTTACGCAAGATGGCATTGATATTGTCATAATGTTTGCATATGTATTAATTACCCAGATCCAACATTTAGTTGTCAACAGAGAGCATCAATCGCAAGCAGTGGAATTACAAATGTATTATAATGACCATATTGGGCAAAATACTGCATAACTTACAGAAAACAGTTAAAGCGCAGTCTCTTGCAAGGTGCCAAGGTCAGGGTTAAGACAAAAAAAAGGTTTTTGCAGTAAGCCTCAGTTCAGTATACACTAGATAGCGCTATTCAAAGTAGCCCAGCTTTGAAACAAAACTTTCCCATGGGTTGAGTTATTTTTGTTATAATTATATTTTACATATTTCTAGCGTTACACTAGTTTTAAATTATCAAATTATTTATTTTGGTGTAAAATAAGTCATTCAAAAAAGTATTTTCAAAAACTAAAACCCGACTACTGAAAAATCACGCTCTATCTATGCTCATCTGAAATTGTTACGTACAAACTAATAAATATTTATAGTCTATTAATAAAAAACTTACACGTAATATATTCTAATGTTACATATTCATAGTGATGTTCAGTGATAGCTGCGCTCGTATTCACTTTACCCTAAAGCTTATCATCGCTTACTACTATTAGAATGTATTGTTTTGTTAGGGTAAGCGGCATATGACCACGGCTTCATTATTTTATTTTTTATTGACGATGCGCCATATTCAATTTAATGTGACATCAAGACGCTTCCAGCGATACCTCTGTTCTCTCAGTTTAAAAGTTACGAGGAAACAGATGAACATACATACATACATACCTTCATAAATACATACCGGTCAAAGTCACAAAAACCTCCTTTTTGCTTCGCTGTAGTCGGGTGCTAAAACAAATTATCAATAATATATTTTGACAGTACTAATGTCATTTTAGTTATTAAATTTAGTGAAAATGGCAATTTTGCTATTCTGAATTTGACGTGTTTCACCTAAAATAAAAAAAATAGTCTGATGTAGTTTGACAATCAATGTCAAACTAAGTCAGACTATTTTTAATCGCGATTAAAAAGGTGTGGAATAAAATTAGTTGTCATAAACTAAAATTTACAAAGCATATATATACATAATTTCTCTTATATTTCTTTACAGTTTGGATGCTTGTGAGTGTGTCTATGTGATTGCAGCTGCTGTCCATTCGGCAAACAGAAAGTTAAATAATAAAATTATTGTTATTAGAATACAATACGAAATTCATTCCTGAAAACTTAGAGGTATGTTTGTTTTGAACATCTAATGACTTCATTATGATTTGGAAAACAAGTGGATAAATCCATTTCCAGATTATAGGAAATACGATTTTTTTTAAATATCTAGAAAGAGTTCAGTTGTAAACATTACGAGACCGTTCACGCAACCTATTCCAAATGGCTGAAAATATTTTTTTAGACTCCCTAGATCGGGACTGACAAATTCAAGATGTCCCTGATAGGGCTTTCCTGCGGTGACGAGAACACCGGAGACTTCAAACTTACTGAACGAAAAACCGGATTTATTGAAAAAGCTCAATCAGGAGGAGGCTCAGTAGGTGCTTAGAAGTTTTGAATAGAATAAAGTTTGTGAGGAAGCTCATCGGAGATAGTGATTATCCAATGTGTTATCCCATGTACCCACCTTATGACGCCAGTTCAACAAAACAGCAGAACTATAGAAAAGCCACGTTGTGGTAGTTACATACAAATAACAAGAGACATTTTATAAAAAACAATATATTTAGACACATAATAAAACTACATTTTTGTTATAAATTCATTAAGTTTTGATTTCCAATATTCTTTCTTCAAAGACACGGGCACCAATCTTTTCTCATACCACTCTGATTCCTCATATTTTTCACATGGAATGGTCTCTTCCCTCGTTGTCTTTCGAGGTAAGAGACCATTCCAACCACCAATCACCAATACTATTCAAATAGTATTGGTGAGGCTTTCATAGCAGCAGTCAAACTTATACCTATAAACAAATATAATTTGTTATTAAAAGGCACTGAAACCCTGGTGCAAAAGCAATAGGAAATAATATAAAATACACACAAGTACCTACTTATACATACATACACATATACATATTTCTAAAAGATGATATTTGTGTTAACAAGCTTAAAGTGCATAAAAAAAACAAAACTATTGTCGGCTACTGCTTTAACATTTAGTTGGTCAGTTAAGTTAGGTAAGTAGATATAAATTCATACATACACATATACATATTTCTAAAAGAGTAAATTTGTGTTAACAAGCTTAAAGCGCATAAAAAAAATAAAACTATTGTCGGCTACTGCTTTAACATTTAGTTGGTCAGTTAAGTTAGGTAAGTAGATATAAATTCAGACTATTTTTTGTGTCTCCGTTTTCTTACAATCTGTTACTATGTATTAGGATATTCAGTCATTTTTGTGACGTATTCTAATGTCTCGCTTGGTATGTGTCGTATGACACATCTTAGTAGTTATGAAAAACAAGCGAAGTTTGTCCGATTAAATCATGTGGAATTTTTGTTATTTTAGCCTATGTATTCCTTTTTATCCAATAGGTGGTTTTCCAGGATATTTGGGTGCCGAGTAATTCTTTCGTTATATGACTTGATATAGCTTTTTATTTCCTATTTGTCTGTCGGTATTTTCAGATCATGGTGTAGATCTTTATTTGGTACAAATCATGGGGCGTTTGTGATAGTTCTTAGAAGCTTGTTCTGAAATCGCTGTATGATCTCTATGTTAGAGTGTAGGTAATGCTGTTCCCAATAGCTGAATGTCATAGGTCCATATAGGCTTGATTATAGCTATATGAGGGTATTATTATAAGAGGGTTTTATTTTCCAGGTGTAATTGTGACTTTCGACCAATATTATCTTAGAACTTTAGAACTTAAGACCCTGTTAAGCCCCGTGCGACACCGATTCGGAATCAAACAACAGAAAATCAATTGTGCCTCATTAGCTGTTCAATGGGGTTTCAATTTATTGGAACTTATTATTTTCATTGCTACCATCGCAAACACATTGAAATAAACTTATTAATAAAACCAAATTGGAATTTTCCAATAAATTTTTTGACTTTTGTCTGTCAAAGTCACAACAGATACAAAAATCGTGGTTTTGATAACTTTATTCGTAAAATTCTGTTTTAGTAGACTATTTTGATTATAATCTATTCCAAACGCATAATGTCACCTCTATTTCATCAAATTTTGGTCTATGGTTTACTCAACTTAGCGATTGTTAAACTTGTGTGTCAACATTATTTTTTAAGTTTAGAGAATCTTGTTTGCAGAATAGCTTTTACGATTCTCTTAATCAAAATTAAGAATTTTTTGTGATAGTTTAGTTTAGTGCGGTGTACAAGAGATTCGGCACCACTGTGGTATATGAGACGAAAATATATTACGCAGCTTCCTGAACGCTGACCGGCCGAGTTGGTTTCGACGGTTGACTTCTTTCTCGTATTGGACCTACCTTTTTTTTTTTTTTGTTCCCGGGGTGGAAAATCCTCATGGATGTCCTCCGCCCTGGGGTAGGCGAAGGGGTCTGTCAGACTCTTACTGACTAAAAACCACCCCGGTGTTCCCGTCCCACACTTGCACCGGGGATCATGGGATCTAATGCGACTTCCACGATCCCCGGCTAGTGCCGGCCCGCCTCTGCGGGCCACCTCAAGTCTGGGGGGGGGTGAGGTGTTTAAACCCCCCCCCGCGACGTCTGAAAGGGACCTACCTAACTGAAAAGTTTGTCCTAGGTAAACATAAACATCCACAACTTCGAGTGTTGTCTCCGATCTTCATGAGGGTGGGTAATACATGGGCATTAACATGACTTTCGATTTGTCCATGCTCGTCTTAAGACCCATTCTTTCAGAAGCTCTACTGAGGTCATCGAGCATTGTACTGAGGTCCGCCGTAATCTCAGCCATGACTACTATATCGTCGGCAAACCGAAGGTGAGTTATGTACTCGCCATTGATGTTAATACCAACCTCTTTCTTGTCCAGTACCTTGAAGACATCCTCCAGTGCAGCAGTGAACAATTTCAGAGAGATAACGTCTCCCTGCAAAAGGATAGGTTTCGAGGTCTGGTCCTGGAGTTGAACTGACATAGTAGCGTTTTTATACAAACACTTCAGAACCTTGATGTACCTCCTCGATGTGTGGTAGTCAATCTGGCACCGTTGGAGAGGCTGCAATACAGCCCAAGTCTCGATCTAATCGAATGCTTTCTCATCTTCGTATAACCTGCCGCCGCGTATAAATGTGGTAATAAGACGCTGATAAGACTTGTTCGGGAGGTTGGAAGTCGTACAACCTGCGTGCGAGACAGTTCATGATGACTCTTGAAAACAGCTTCTAGACATAGCACAGAAGTGAGATGAGCCTATCATTCTTAAGCAAGGCATTGCCACCCTTTTAAGAAGAGTACCACCACACCTCTTTTCCATGCCTGTGCGTTTTACCCTCGAGTATGATGACATCGAAGAGCTTCTGGAGGGCCTTAAAAACGGGTTTTTCACTGGCCTTCAGGAGTTCAGCTGTAAGTCTGCCATGACCCGGCCTTGTTATTTTTAAGCTGCTTTAGAGCCATCCTAACAACAAGCTGAGGTGCGGGATGTCTTCGGTATTGTGTCGGGTCAATCTAATTCTTGGGTTGTTGGCCAGATTCGGAACGGGGTTACTGGTTGACGTGTATAACTATCCATAGAACTTCTCGATCTCTTTCAATAGTTCAGGTTTCGCGGATATGATTCTACCATCATCAGTTTCGCAAGCTAGCTCTGTCCAATAAACATATCTCGCCCTTGTTCCGCAGCTTCTTGTTTCTATTTATTTTTTAAGATTTTTTTAAGATCTCACCCGACCGTTTGGACAGTTTTCACGAACCCATCGTTATAAACGTCCACGGAACTCAGGCATTATGGCACTTGAAACGATTCTGAAGTTCGAGCCAAAAGCTCTCGAGGTTTTGGATTTGCATCGGTGCTGGATGGAGCGTAGACTTCATAAGTCGAAATCTTTCCAGCTTGGTATTTAGATTCAACGTTCCTCTTACCATGCTTGATCCGTGATCCCTTCCGGTTTTCACCTCATTAATCACAGTGACACCATTGAATATTTGCTTCTTCATTGACATAATGAAGTCAATTTAATTTTAAGTTGCACCACCAAAGAGTGGGCTTGCCAGGTCCACTCTCTGTGCTCACGCTTTCCGAAGAAAGAGTTAATCATAAAAAGGCCTTCCTTCTCCATAAAACTGGCCAGTAGGTTACCCCGGTGCTTTTGACGTCCAACTCCAAATTGTCTGACTCCCAGCTCATCGTCGTCTCGTTTTCCCAGTTTCACATTGAGGTAACAGTCACATCCCGTCAAGAAAATAATTAAGCTGATTAATTACACTCATCTTACTTAATACTCAATATTGCTTCCACATGTGAACTTAAGTGGTAGGTTACAAAATACGATCATTGTGGACCCTGTCGGGCACAGCAAAAGTAGGAGAGAGGGCTTTTATTTGACTACTTAGTTGTTATACTATTACTTGTAATAATTTTATAAAACATTTAGATAATAGAAATCGTTTTAATTTATTTTTGAATGTATTACATTTTTTTCTGCTTTATTTTTTTCTGGTAGTTTATTATATATTTTAATTGGAAAAAAATGGACTAAAAAAGTACACTGGTCATCAGTGTACTTTTTTTAGTCCATTTTTAGCCTAAGATAATAATTTGTATGTCGCATTGTATATTTTCTGTTGTCATGTGAAAGTGTTGGTAATTACGAACGGATTTTCATATTTTTATGTTCCTAGAAATGAGGTTTGCAGCAGTCGATATCCTCTATATTTACTAGGATTCTTATTAGTTTTTTTGCAATGTGAAAAGTGTCGGTGCATCTGTGCTGTTTTCCCACAATATCACGCCGTAACTGAACCTCGCATAAGCGTAGCCATAATAGGTAACAAATGCAGTTTTAAGTTTAGTAGTATTTTTGACTTCACGATGGGCGTATGCAAAGGACATCGTCGAAAATGGCCCTAGGACCAACAAACATCTGACGTACTTAATAATTATAAGCATATTTTACTATACTAATTACAAATATCTCTATGAAACGGACATTCTGCGTTCCATGATGAACAACTAAAAGAGCTGTAACGTTTAACGACATCAAATCAGAAATGCCGCCATCTTTGACAATATGTTTGACACGGTTTGACATAACAATTATTGATGCCCAATATTTCTTTTCACACACATCGAGAGTGAGATTACTTGCGTTGGCCACCTGCTCACACATGTCTTACGCATCCGTACGTACTTTCCTTGTCAACCTTTTTCGCTTTAGGGTATGACGCTCCTGTTGTGACTTGTGCGACCTTTTAATTGGTTACACCTTAGGTGCAAAAATAATTCAACAACAAAACCGATTTTCATATCATATTGCATTCTAAATAATTAATGATCTTTTTCTATACAATTACTTCACATTTCATCATCAGCCTTTAATGTTCCCACTGCTGGGACACAGGCCTCCCCTCTGTGAGAGGCCGTAATCCTAAACGCGGGCCCAGTGCGGGTGGGTAGATGTCACATGTCTTCAATTTTTTCTAGGATATGCCAGTTTCCTCGACACAATGTTTTCCTCCACCAGTTTGAGAACTATTACTACACATTAGTAATATGTATTCTAATATTTCAATAGAATAACACGCCCAGGTAGCACGGTATCGATTATGCTTAAAATATATCGATAAGGATCTAATGTATGGGCATCTCTAATCCTTGTCATGTTATGTCAATCAACTCAACTGTCAAGTTCTTGCATTTACATTTACCTACATATCTATTTTAATATAAAAACTAGAAGATTTACCAGATGAGTAAAATGCTACACCAAACAAGATAGGTACGTAACTACTTAAATGTTTTACTGATTCTCGTAGTTTAACTAGCCACATACTTAAAGGCAATAGAAATAACATTAGTGGCATTAGCATGTATTTTTAAGTATTAAAAGGATTATTTCTTACTAAATAATGATAACCTCAAAATCTTTGTTTTCTTTTTAATTAAATGCTTTCTGCAAATTGTCCGTCATTAAACTTTGTGTTTATACTTGTAATTTAGAACACGCTAAGTAGTTTTCCTTTGCTGTTGGTTCTGGGGCGAAAGGTGTACGGATGCAGAACAATCTCCTTTGGATAATTTTCATTTTTTCTTTTTGATGTGTCATTTCCATTTAATGTCTGTATCTATAAACAAGCTAAGCAGACTGAATTCATGAACGACTATTTTTGTACCGTTGTAGGTGAAGTTTATGTCTAGTAAGGCTTTTGATTTGGAGAAATTGACTTCGAGGTTATGGTCATTCATCTAAGTTATTGATTTATTTAGTATAGTGGTTAGGTCCTCGCTCAAGCGAACAAGCCATCTTTACTAACCTGTGACTTTAAAATGAAGTATCTCATTAATTAAGTATACCAATACCACATAGCGCCAACATCTTCTAAGACTTCAAGTTAACAAAACAACATCGAAGAATCATTGTCTAAAGCTATAATATATTATTTTTTATTGTTTTTATTATATTCATTTCTTCCTTCATGCATAGCCACAATTCATAATTAAATCTTCCCTAGTCAGTGTATCAGGAAAGTTCAATGTACTTAGCAGTTGATATATACAAATGATTAGTGTTGCCATTTTTTGCATAGTTGGAAAACTTGTGGATATAAGAAGTGACAGGCTGGTATATTGAACTTTAGCCTGATATAATAAATAGTTTTAAAGTTCATGTAACAGATAACTAATCGATATTTGACGTTCTAAACTTATCGAATAATCATGATTTATGTGATGAAGCTCAAAGAGAATATTAAATTAGGATTGCATCGAATTGGGTTTCCCAAAATTTTCCGATGTAGACTGTACCTACTCGATGTAGTAGTTATTAGTATTCATTTGATTAAAAGAGAAGTACAAAAGTTCTATTATCTGCCCATAACTAACCAATTGATAGGTGCCTAAAAAATTAAAACCAAACAGAAAAATCTCATTAAAATTTTCGTACTTACACTTGGTTTTAGCTAAAATATTTTAAAACGAAACTCCTACCCAAAACCCAAAAAAAATATAATATTATCGTTATACATTCATTATAATTACTATATGAACCATTTAGTCGTCCGATAGAATAATATAAGGTACTGTAGATAAAGTAAACTATAAATCAACCAACACAGACTAGTAAAACTACCAGTAAGAAGCAGACAGACATAGCTTGTGACTCAGACAACAACAGTGCCCCAACAATTAGTTTCAATTTATAGTGTCACTGTCAAACGGTCAAAATACAGAGATAACGATTTATAAAAGATTTTTATATTTAGCATAGAATGACTAAGTGGCATACAATTAGTTCATCAATCCAATCCTATCATCTTTCATAACGAATTCAAATATTAAAGTTCTCTAAGAATATGTGTAATTCCGTTTGATAAAATGTTGCGTCCGAATTACCCAATAAACTGATACGAGTCTTGCTTTGTACGGTAAAGGATGTGGCTCCACCTACAGACCCATAAAATCGCAGGTAGGGATATAAAACTTAAAACATCTCAGTTGTTGAGAGTAATAAAATAACAAGATGCTTTACATTTTTTAATTCGTGGTCTCGAAATATTTCACATCGATTTAATTTAAATATAACTAATTTGATTAGGGAGCTTTGGGCAGATGTGCTCCACTTGCTCTGAAACCATTTTCGTCGGCGGTGTAGTCAACCCTGTATTTAAGACCATCATCGCCTATGTATTCGTAGAATCCCTTAACCCTGGTTCCGCCACCGACTCCATTTTGGGATGCGTCTACAATTCCAGACTCTTCAGCAGCAATTCCATTGTTGGTTTCGTATGCGTAGTGATAATTGTTTTCATCGAAGGTTCTGTCTTCCCTGATGATACTTGCAGCGGCGTCAGAAACAGACTTCTGATAAATTGCTGCAGGAGACTTGGTGCTCAAGGCGAAAGCCTTAGGTGTAGAGTACACGAACGGCCGGTAAGTTGACACAACAGGGGTCACTGGAGTGCGGTACGTCACTGTTGCGGGAAAGGCGGTGGCTTGTTCAACACTGAAATAAAATATACACACTGAAGAGTTAATACTGTCTACCACACTGCTTCTGTATTCAAACAATGGTAAAGCTAACACAATAACAAACGTTTTATTTTTTTGTTTTTTTTTAAAGGTCAAATCCAGACTATTGATTTGCAAATCAATAAATTGGATTTATCATCGTAATAAAATTAATCATAATTAATTAATTAATTATGATTAATTAAAATTTTGCTTAATTTTGTAAAGCAATGTGAATAAACCCTAAGAATTCGTAACGTGTTATGTCCTTGAACTGTCATGGAAATGTCGTCTGACACGTTGGCGCGAGCTGACAACGCGGATGTACGGAACACCTAGTACCCATCATGATAATATCAGAAAACACATATCATCATAACACGTTCTGCTGAGATATTAAAAGATGGAAATTTTTGACGTCTTTCTTTGTATTCCAAGTTTTTAAAAATAATTTTAAATGCAATAAAGTGTTTGAGAAATATCGTAACACGATCTGGTGTGATTTTAATTTAAAAATATAATGTTTCGAAGTCATCCACTTCATTCTTAACTGACTTCAAAAAAGGAGGAATTTTTTTTAGTTACTTTTAAAACATATTGACACATATCTTTGGTTCTGGAGTACCAATTAGTGACTTGGATAACTAAAAAGTTTCTCATTTATCCGCCAGGCTAAAATCAACAAATAACACAGAACGGCCAGTAATTTGGTTCCAAAACGTATAATCACACCTATTAATAACAAAACCGTAATTGATACTCCTGCTAAATATATACATTTGCCATCTGATTAATTTATAAAGGCCAAGAGTTCAATCCTAATCCCACTGAACTATGCAAATGTAGGTGCTTCCTGCATGACATTTAAATGCTGGGCTCATTGATAAGATTCCTGTTTTTATACATAGTAATGAGGTCGAGATAGCTATGTTTATTTCTAAACTACAACCACCAGACTGAAGAAATTCAAATGTAATTTGTATTGTGGTCTTCACGTCTTTATCTAATGAACATTTTATGCTTAGCCACAGCCTAAGTTAGAGAGTCTTAATCAATTGTTTGATTTTATAAAAGATGAAAATGCCAAAAATGTACGTACACCACCAAATCTACACTCACCCAACAGACCTACTACAAACGACACGGTATCAAGCACGTAATTATACCTAGAAGAGTTATTATTTCACGCAGATAAGACTGCTTGATATACCATATTTATCTAAATAAAATAAATAGGTACTAGCGGATTCTGCGTTTAAAGATGTAAAAAGGATAAAAGCGATAAAACTTTCGTCCATAGACAATAAATATCACAAGTTTTCTCACCTGTCGCCATAGCTGACCGCTGGGGTCAAAAGTTCCCGATTGAGCGCCTGATAGTACGACGGCTGCTGGTACGCGTTGTAGATCGAACCGTATTTGCCATTCCTTTGCGCTAGGCTCTTGTAACTTCCTCGTTGGAGTTCAGGGTGGTAGCGACCGTCGTTACCAGCTTGAGATAAGCTGACAGCAGCCAGAGCCAGAACTACGAACTAAATTAAAAAATAAGTAGAAAAATCAGATAAATGGACAGAAAGTAGGTGCGTGAAACTTAGTGTGGCATTGTAGAAGTACCTAGATGATTCGTACACAAATCGGTTTGTGTTGTCATTCGACATAGAGTGATGAAAAAAGCATCAGGAGGTGTTAAGCTAATGGCTTAAAAACGAAGGGTGTTGGATATAGCTAGGTAGGTAGGTAGGTAGGTAGGTAGGTAGGGATGTATGCTTTTATAAGCGACACGGTGTAAAAAGCACCCCTTTTAAATTTCAATTCATTGGATCTTATTTGGAACTTTTCAAGAACTAAATAATGTTGATTATCACTTCCCTTTGTTTTATGAGCAGAGCAGGCTTAATTTTCAGACGCATTTACTGGGTATGACGGCATAACGAACTTTGTCAAAGAACCGCTTAGGCATACAAAAAAATACTCAGACTTTTAAAGTCGAGCATTTCTCATAAATGCTCGACTTTAAAAGTCTGAGTATTTTGCTAGTAATAACAAGGAATAGTTTTGGCTGAAGACACTTAAGTTTATTAAGACTTTGAAGGACAATAAGCGGCCATAAACGTCATAACAATAAAACTTCTATTATGTCTCATTTACTGTCCTTCAAAATGTTAAATTCAATTTTATTTTACTAATCATTGCACTATTTTTATAGCCTATAAGTTATCGATTAATTAGTAGGCACCTAGTTCGTCAGCATAATTTGATTTGAATTACGACTTGTAGTTATTTATTCCATTCTATTAGTGAAAATGTGTCGATTTTGTATTAAATATTAATTTAAACCCTTTTGCCTACTCACAGTAATCGTTTTCATTGTTTCTCGTAGCTTCTTTACAAAGGAATAAAGCCTTAACACCCATCGTTTCTTTATATACCATCGTCAAAATCGAAAATGGAGTATTTATTGCAACAATACCTCCGTTTAAATTGCAAAAATGTAAATTTTATTTGTGAAGGCGTCGTTTGCGAGGCTTATTTGGGCCGCTATGTGATATATTATACAACTGACCGCGCCCAAAACAAGAATACTTAGATCACTCGAAAACCGCCCACTGTACAAATACTTTTGCCGGAACACGATAACATATGGTATGTTCTTGCTAAAATTATATCTACATTAACATAAATAACGAGTGCATGTTGTTACAGCTTGTTACCTGCATTCATATAAGATTACAACGTACAAACAGTCCTTCCAATTTCTCGTAGGTCATACGCCCGAATTTGGATTATATTTATGTCCACAGAACCTTTGTTTTCAGTTTAGATCAAGGTGGCTATATCGAAGTTTTCGGATTCCATACCGAGAAGGTGCTGAAGTATAACTTCAAGAGATCTGCTCGTTGCAAAGCACAATAAATGCCATTTCTTAAATGTATAAATTTTATTGCTTGAATCGAGTCTTGTGAGTCGCACCTACTGATTTACAAGATCAAGTTAAACTCTTGTTTTATATCTCAGAACTGGAGATAAAGATTCATTCAATCATAAAACATATTATAATAGTGCCAAATTCTCAACAAACGCTAAATTTTGAATGGTTGCGGGAGTTGACCTTACGACCCTATATATTCGCACCAGAACACTGAAACCTAACTAAGTCTAGGTTTCTTCATCATTTATACAGCTAGAATCTAACTATGGTCATTGCTTAGGAACATACACTACGAGAGTAGCTAAGCCATTGAGTTTTTCAGTAAAAGTTCTCACTCTTACTACAAAGTTTAGATTTTGACTATGATCGGTCAACACAGGAATTAGAAATAGAGTTGCAAAACTGAAGAAAACTTAATTGAAGGCGGAATACTTCAGCTGCGCTTAATATTTCACTAACTATTTTCATAACAGATTTTTTTAATTTAACTAAAAACTAGCCTACCAGCCTAGCAATTGCAGCCCACCCTTGTAGGTTGTATCACATACTTACTGAAACTGTGAAGGTGTTTAACAAAATACCACGAACTACGATACTCGCATACTTCTTTGTTTTTTCCTGAAATTGAACTAGATTTCCCGACATTCCGATCCGTATTCAACCAACACCTAAAACTTCAATCGGGCAGTCATTATCGTTATTTCAAGCTAAGAAGCTCGATATCTAGGATGCTTTACGTAAGTTAAATTCTTTAATAATGAGTCTAACCTACTAAAAGTGTCTATGAGAACTTTGGGCATTTATTAATTTATGTGTAACTAGCAACCCGCCCCGACTTCGCACGGATAGCAGAGAATACCTACTTTCTTTTCTGTCGTAGTGTCGTATTAGCCTGTTTCGTCGAGCATTTGGGTTAGAAAAAAACATAAAACAAACACACAAGACATATAGTGACCTCATTAATGATGTTCTTCAAAAAATTCAGGTGCGTGGCGTGCAGGTGGTGGTGGTGGTGGTGGTGGGGTAGTTTCTGTCTACCCCCATGGGAAGAAGGCGTAAGTTTATGTATATGTATTAAAATTTAACTGATGTTCATCCTACTTGGAGTATTTTACAGCGTCATAGTTCAGCTAATTAACACAAATCCATAATAAATTATACACTTAAACCTTCCTCATGAATCACTCTGTCCATTGGTGAAAACCTTCATTTCGCGGGATACATTATTACATTCTCCTTAAACAAAATATGATCGAATTGATCACATTGATTGATGCAAGGACCGGTTGGCTAACATAATCGTCATGAATCGCCATAATCGCCTCTGGTTCGATAGACTATGATCGGATATTATAAAGACGCTGATTGTCCTTGTGACCTCTTAATATTCCTCTCGTTAGAAAAGATAGATAGATAGATAGATAGATAGAATACTCTTTATTATGTACACCATAAACATTACAGCTATAAATGTAGATATTTTACTTAGGCTGACACAATGGGGTGCGTGCAGAAAACCTCCTCGTGTGCCTGATTGCTGCTGGTTCCCTTCGAATACGTTCGGGGGAAAGAGCAGTCGTCGGGCCGGTGCATCCTGGGCACGGCCAATAGTCTCTCCATGTTTCGGAGAGGGTGTTGACCGTGGCGAATTTCTGCGTGGCGGGGAGCTTCATGCTCGATCGTCGGTCGTCCACTCCCCCCTCTGCTTACAGAGGGTAGGTCGAGTGGGCGCAGAGTGGCGAGGCGGATGGGAAGGTCCGCGAAGGAGGGGCCAATATGGGCCGACGTTTTTCCTCATGTCTCTCTGATCCAAACAGAGGACATAGGGGAGAAGCAAGGGCGGCGCTCGTTGTGCACTCACCCTGCCAGCGAGCTAGCAGCGGGAGAACTGATTCTCCTGACTGCAACCGTCAAAATCGTAATCCGTAAAGAGATCACAGTCATGTTTTGTCGTTAGCGAGACGGCCGCCCCCGCCTCCTAAATCTCTTCCGGCTGATGCCGAATGGCAAGTAGCCGGAGAGAAGAGGAAGGCGGCTAAGGCGAAAAGGGCGGCCAAAAAGAGGGAGAGGCGGCAGCGGCGCAAGGAGCGAACCGCCGCGGCTAGGCTCCGCGCCCCGAATTCCGCAGCTGTAGTGATCACACTACAGCCGGATGCGGAAAAGAAGGGCGTGTCCTATAGGACGGTGATGGCGAAGGTGGGTGAGGTGGTGCGCCTGGAGGAGGTCGGCGCAGCAAAGGGCCTCAGAATGAAGGTGACGGCGACTGGGGCCTGAATGGTGGAGGTCCCCGGTAAGGCCAGTGGCCCAGCCGCTGACGCCCTGGCCGAAAGGATTAGGGCGTCACTAAATGCGGATGAGGTCCGAGTGTCCAGGCCCACCAAATGCGCTAGCATGCGCATCACGGGCCTGGACGACTCCGCGACGGAAGAAAAGGTGGTCGCCGCAGTGGTTAGGACCGGGGGGTGCTCTGCCGAGCAGGTGAAGGCAGGCACCATCCGTCCTGACTCCACGGGGCTGCAAACCGTTATGGTGAGCTGCCCCGTGTCGGCGGCCAGAAAAATTACCGGGGAGGGCCAACGGCTATTGGTGGGCTGGGTTTCCGCGCAGGTGAAACTGCTGGAACCCAGACCTCTGAGGTGCTTCCGCTGCCAGGTGGGCAACCACGTGCAAGCCAATTGCACCTCGGAGGTGGACCGCAGCGGTCTTTGCTACCGCTGTGGTCTGCACGGGCACAAGGCTGGCTCGTGTAATGCCACGCCGCACTGTGCCGTATGTGCGGCGGCTGGCAAGCCAGCCGAGCACCGGATGGGGGGCAAGGCCTGCGCCCCACCCGCCAAAGCCAAGGCCAGAGGCAAGCCCTCCGCCACCGCCGTCACCGCCGCAGCCGCCACCACTGCCACCGCCGCTGCCGCCTCCAACACCGCCGTCGTCGCCGTCGCCACCGTGGCCGCTGCGGCAGGCCCCTCTCAGGGGGCTGGGAAGGAGGCCCAAGAGGGGGCTGACATGGAGTGCCAATAATGGCCCCATTACGCCTCCTCCAGGCGAACATCAACCACTGCGCCGCCGCTCAGGATCTGTTGCTCCAGAGCATGGCGCAGTGGTCGATTAACATCGCCGTGGTCGCTGAGCCGTACTTTGTCCCGCCCAGGGATGACTGGGTGGAGGACCTGAGCGGCTCAGTGACCCTAATTTCGTCGGCCGCCGCCGGTACCCCGCCCCTCGAGGCCGTCAAGAGAGGACGGGGCTGCGTAGCAGCACGGTTCGGGGAGATTGTCGTGGTAGGGGTCTACTTCTCTCCGAACCGAACTCTTGCCGAGTTCCACAACTCCCTTGCGGAGTTGAGAGACGTCGTCGTCGGGTTTGGTTCCCTCCCCGTGTTCGTCCTCGGGGACTTCAATGCCAAGAATTTGGCTTGGGGTTCCCGGTTAACGGACACACGGGGCAGGATGGTGGAGGACTGGGCTCTGGAGACAGGCCTGGTCGTCCTAAACCGGGGTTCTGTCCCCACGTGTGTGCGGATGCGGGGTGAATCAGTGGTGGACATCTCGTTCGCCAGCCCCGCTCTGTCGCCGCGTGTAGTTGACTGGCGTGTCATGGAGGGGGTGGAGACCTATTCCGATCACCGGTATATCCGGTTCGACGTCTCCGCCCAGACCTCGGACGCGCCGGTCCGACGGGCCCCGAGTGGTCCGCGGTGGGCGCTGAAGCAGCTGGACCGGGAGCTCCTCCTGGAAGCCTCGATCGTGCAGGCCTGGGTGTCACCACCGGACAGGCCTGCCGACATCAACGACGAGGCGGAGTGGTTCCGGGAGGCCATGTCCGACATATGTGACGTGGCAATGCCCCGGGTCCAGCCTGGACGTGCTTCGCGCCAGGTGTACTGGTGGTCGCAGGAGCTGACGGCTCTGCGCACTGCGTGCGTGGCTGCGCGACGCCGGTACACCAGGCACCGCAGGCTCCGTATCAAACCTCCGGATACGGAAGCCATTCAGGCGGAGCTGTACGAGGGGTACAGAGCGGCGAAGACCGCCCTCCAAGCGGAGATCCTGCGGGCCAGGGGTTTGGCCCGCGAGGAGTCGCTGGGGACTCTGGACAGGGACCCGTGGGGACGCCCGTACAAGGTGGTGCGGGATAAACTCCGCCCATGGGCTCCCCCGCTAACGCAGAGTCTCCGGCCCCAGCTTGTGGAGGACGTGGTGAGCGCTCTGTTCCCTTCGCGAGGGGAACACTCCTCCCCACCTATGGCTCCGCCTACTGCGGTGCCTGATGCGGACCACACCGCCGACGACGACGACGATGCTCCGGAGGTGACCGAGGGAGAAATGAGAGCGGCGGTACGCAGGCTTAATGCCAAAAATACCGCCCCAGGACCCGACGGCTTACCTGGGAAGGCCTGGGTCCTGGCCTTGGAGGCTCTCGGGCCTCGACTTAGGGGGCTCCTAAGCGCATGCATGGAGAGGGGCCAGTTCCCGCTTCGCTGGAAGACGGGGAAACTCGTCCTCATAAAGAAGGCAGGGCGCCCTGCGGACTCTCCGTCCGCTTATCGGCCCATCGTGCTGCTCGACGAGGTGGGCAAGCTCTTTGAAAGAGTCATTGCAGACCGCCTCGTCGGCCAGCTGGTGCGGGTGGGGCCGGATTTGGCGGAGAGCCAGTTTGGTTTCCGCAGAGGGCGCTCTACGGTGGACGCCATCATGCGTGTGCGAGCCCTGACGACGGGGAATGCTGTTGCCCAGGGTGGGGTCGTCTTGGCGGTGTCTCTAGACATCGCCAATGCCTTCAATACCCTGCCCTGGAGTTGCATCAGGGAGGCACTCCGGTATCACCGGATGCCGACCTACCTCTGTCGTGTGGTCGAGGCCTATTTGACGGACAGGGCCGTCATCTACCCCGGTCACCAGGGAGTGTGGAACCGGCAAGAGATGTCGTGCGGTGTCCCACAGGGATCGGTCCTGGGGCCGCATCTGTGGGACATCGGATACGACTGGGTGCTGCGCGCCGACCTCCCTGGCGACGTCAGCGTAGTGTGCTACGCTGATGACACGTTGGTCCTGGCGCAAGGGAGGTCGCACCAGGCGGCGGCCGAATTAGCGGCACACGGGGTTGCGACAATTGTAGAAAGGATCCGGCAATTGGGACTCGAGGTGGCCCTGCACAAGTCCGAGGCCATGTGTTTTCATGGTCCTCGGAATGCGCCACCGTTGGGGTCCCAAATAACGGTAGGAGGGGTTTCTATCGGCGTCGAGTCGACGATGAAGTACCTGGGACTCGTCCTCGACAGCCGGTGGAACTTCGTGGAGCATTTCCGACGTTTGGCTCCCAAACTGGAGCGGGCGGGCGCTGCATTGAAGCGGCTCCTGCCCAATCTAGGGGGTCCAAACGCCTCCTGCCGGAGGCTCTACGCGGGGGTCGTGCGGTCCATGGCCCTCTACGGGGCTCCTGTATGGGCGCGCTCTCTGGCGCTGCGGCCAGCCCGCCGGTTGAGCGCGGCCCAAAGGGTCATGGCCATCCGGATGGTCCGAGGATACCGCACAGTCTCCTGTGAGGCAGCGAGCCTCCTTGCCGGATTGCCGCCATGGGATCTGGAGGCAAAAGTCCTCGCGCACGTATGGGAGTGGCGCGAGGAGGCGAAACGCCGGGGCGTAAGTCCGCTGCCGCGAGAAATCGCGGCACAGCGGACGGAGCTCCGGCGGGATCTCATGGCGTCATAGAAAGTACGGTTGTCGCAACCCAGTGCTGGGCACGCCACCATTGCGGCGATAAGTCCCCTCTTTGAGGAGTGGCTGGAGAGGCGCCACGGCGTCCTCACCTTCCGCGTGACGCAGGTCCTCACCGGACATGGCAGCTTCGGGAGGTTCCTGTGTCGGATAAGGCGGGAGGAAACGTCCGGGTGTCACCACTGTGTGGATCGCCCGGAGGACACGGTGGAGCATACGGTGGAGGTCTGCCCGGCTTGGGCAGAGCACCGCCGTGTCCTCGTGGAGGCGATCGGCGGCAGAGACCTCTCGCGTCCAGCCCTGGTTCAGGCCATGGTACGGAGCGAGAGGGCATGGGCAGCCGTCACCTCCTTCTGCGAAGCAGTAATGCTCGCGAAGGAGGAGGCGGGACGGTTGAGGGAAAGGCAAGTTTCGCGCCCTCTCGCCCCTAGCCGCCGCAGGAGACGCCCAGGGCGTCGGGAATCCCGGGCGGATTTCCGACCACCGTAGGCGCGGGCTTGCGGACGGTGAGCAATGGGTAGCTCACCGTCCGGTAAGGAACAGGCCCGGGTCGTCGGCGCGTTGTATTCCACGCGCGCCTCAAAGAGATATCGTCAGCACATAGTAGGGGTCCACTAGGGCCGATGCCTGCCGGGGTCGCGGGAAGGTACTTATGGGTCACCGAGGCCCCCGCAACACAGGCAACAAGAAGGAATACGGGTGGGTTTTAGTCAGTAAGAGTCTGACACACCCTCCCGCTCCGCCCAGAGCGGGAGAAGTTATTTGATGATTTCCCACCCTAAAAAAAAAAAAAAAAAAATGGCTGACACAATGGGCGGTCTTATCGCTAATAGCGATCTTTTAAAGACAATCTTTGGATGGATTAGGCGGGAAAGGAGAGACAATACTGCAGGTAGTCTGTGGTGTACCATTCACATATATACAAAAAAATACATACATACATACATAAAATATATTAAAATTCAAATTAAAAGATTTCAGATGAGAGAGATTTGTAAAAAAATCCTAAAAGAAGACATTTTCTACATCAGAACCATGCAAAACGTCATTTACTTTGAATCTTTTACTTGAATAAAAGCATTAATAGATCCGGAACAAAAACTTTTCCTAGTAATTCACATTATTGTTTAATAGCCATCATGAAATCGACACAACAACAATTTTTAACTACATCACTCTTTTCTGTAGCTTAACTTTCAACTAATCAAAGTTCTCGATGTAGAAGTAGCTAGGAATCTTGGTAACCCAACACATGCTGAAGGAAAAACAAAAGGTTTACACAGTCTCGACAAAAACCAAGCCGAAAGCTTCATAAATATTTATGAAACTAGTTAATATTCAATATTTTGTGTTTTTTTATCGTTACGTAAAATTGATATCATATATTGTATTCAGAATGATCTAGGATTGCTTTTTATAATCATTATGTATCTGTAACATTGTGGTCTAAACTTGTTTATAAGGAATGTGTTATTTCTGTATATTGCATTATTATTTGAAGGTCGAACGAAGGCTTTATCCTGTTCTTTACAAAGTAAATAACTTATTCTTAGAAAACATTATCCTAACCTTTTGCAAAATTACGATTATTTATGTGGTTTTCTTTTTTTATTATATTTATTGTGTGTATTTCCAGAAAAACGCATTAGATTTTGAAATGCGTCATTGCTTTGGAATGTCATGGGTAGTGTTGGAATGTTCCATGTCGTGTTTTCTCAAGCAGTGATATTTTCATATGAAGGAAATCCATTAAATTAATTAGACTAAAACGTGAAATACACATGCTACCTATTAGTATAAGAGCATGCTAGTTTTGAGAAAATGCTACTTAGTAGAAAGAAGACGAAACGTAGCCGAAAAAAGCTTGAGTATTTTACAGGCACAGAGAGCATGCTATTAGGAGCATGCTCTCTGTGCCTGTAAAATAGAGCTGTAGCAAACAAGCATGCTTATAAGTAGCATGTTTAACTTATTACTCTGTTAAACTGTTATAAAACTTACACTGTTAAATGGACCGATGACCTGGTGAAGGCCGCAGGATATGAGAAGCATAGAACCGGTCAAAGTGGCGATGAATTGGGCCTATGTCCAGCAGTGGACGTCTTTCGGCTGAAATGATGATGATGATGACATGTTAAAGGGTTCGTTCAGTTTCCTAACACCCAATTATTCTAAACTGTTTCAGGCATTTTAATGAAAGAGATTCCCTATTTAGAGAAATGATTATGTGCATCGTCGTCGTTTTCATTGCTTTATCACCTTTGGCAACAACTCTTAGAAAAATTACTCTTAATTCGAAACTATTTAATTGCCATATAGACAATTAGACATTTTCGTTTTTGACGTGCAATTGACATTGAACCTTAGTGTTACAGCATAACGAGGTCGACCATACTACCTAAAATCGTGCAGTAACTACTATAAAATCGAGTCGAGCAGTGAAAAAATGGAAACAGAAGGTACCTAGAATTTTCCTTGCGAGAAAAAACACTCAATAACTTTTGGTATTACCTTATTTTGGAACAGAATCTCAAAATAGGTATCATTCTAGCATTATTTAGAAAAACAAAAAAAAAGTAGGCATCTAATTCTAAATCATTTTTATTTTTTTTGCAATTTAATCAACTTTAATGATGTTTTGATCGTTCTTATCTTATAAAGTATTAGTGTTTCGGTAATGGTCACTTATTTTAACTGCTTTTATGCGAATATGATTACTAAAATGACC
Source organism: Atethmia centrago (assembly GCA_905333075.3). Taxonomy (NCBI): domain Eukaryota; kingdom Metazoa; phylum Arthropoda; class Insecta; order Lepidoptera; family Noctuidae; genus Atethmia; species Atethmia centrago. Next base: position 16,745,968 of record HG995374.1, on the reverse strand, counting down.
CGATTATTATTCATTCATTAGTGCAATTTAATTTACATTTTCCGACCCTCACATTTTGGTAAATTAAAATCCGTGAAACTTGTACCCATTTGCATGGTGGTATTATCAGTTTTGTGCCCTAATAAATGGGCTATTAGGGCGGGCATGGACATGTCACAATCATTATAGTTGTTGAGGGCCAGCTCATTCACAAATTGCACGATGACTTTGACTGACAACCTTTGTGGTATTTATGCATATGACATCTACAGTACAATAACATCGGTTAACAATAACACATTAATAAAATACTGACTGCCTCGTTGGTCTAGTGGTCGTAAGCGCTACTGCTGAACATGAGGTCCTGGGTTCGATTCCCGGGTCGGACAAAGTGTTATTGGGTTTTCCTATCTGGAATTTCTCAGTAGCAGCCATGGGACTAAAACATAACTGGCGAAGTGTGGGTGTACAGGTACACCTCTGCCCAACCCTTCGGGGAAACAAGGTGTGTTTTAATGTATGTATTAATAAAATAAAAGAAATTATCATTGCACAAAACTTTAAGGAGTAATAAAACAACAAATATTTTTAAGTTTTTACAGCTTAAGTAGTTTTATTAAATTACAGCATTGCCAAATCATAAAATATCATAAATATCACGGTTATAATACATTAAATGAGTGGAGAGCGTAGTTATTCACTCCGTAGTTGTATCAACCACTCGAACAAATACTTCATATTCTAACTTTATCTTATTCGTTAGAGAATTTTCCACGGTATTTAGAACCTTGGTGCCTCTAAAACTGTAGTAGGAGCCGAATTTTTCGCCTTTAGGGAGCTTCAGTGTTGGAGGATACCTGAAAAAACAAAAACAAAATTTTTATCAAATGCATTTATTAAACTGCATCATCATCATCTGTCTAGCCTTTTCCCAACTATGTTGGGGTCGGCTTCCATTCTGACCGGATGCAGCTGAATTCTAATATTTTACATGGAGCGACTGCCTATCTGACCTCCACGACCCAGTTACTGGGTAACACGATACCCCTTGGTAAGACTGGTTGTCAGACATTCGAGCTTCTGACTACCCGTAACGATTGTCAAAGATCTACAAATGACAGCCGGGACTGCTTTCCGAGGCACGGAGAGGTCTTGGTATGTAAAGATGGTCACCCATCCACGGACCAACCGCGGCAAGCGTAGCTTAACCTTATCGATCGACCCGTGCGGCTGTTATAACTTAGCCACAAGCTATTTATTAAAATGCATATCGGAGTTAAATATTACGCATTAGGTAAACCGGATTCAACAAGAAAATATATCATAATATCGTCTGCTCAAAGTACAAGATTATCATAGTACTTTATCATAGTTTGTTCTCATATTGTTGTCAAATTGATACATATTTCAGTAAAACCAGCGAAATCGTTGCGCAAAGGTGTAATAAAAGACGAACATAAAGTATGAATCATGTAAGACTGTAAGTAAATTAATCAAAGTTCCAATAAAAAAGTTATAATAACATGGCCGCCCAATACACAAACAAAACCCAATATTTTAGTACTTATATGACGGTGTAGTTACATTGTTTTTAGTTTGTCAATATTTTCACAGGATCAAATGCACTCCTTGTAGGTATGTATTGGGTTAGGTAAAATTAAATACATACGTATACCTAAGACCAAACAAAGAAATTACCATTTGAGTGTTAATTATGTGTTTATTTTTTATTCTTACTAAAAAGAGCCATTTTTTTAAACCTAATGACGTGTTTTGCGTTGTCATTGAAACGCCTAAGAAACGATATCAAAGTCAAACAGTAAAGTAGGTACAACATAATATAGATACCTAATCCACAAATAATCCGTAAAGGCATCTAATAAAAGGAACGAAAATGATTACAGCTGGTAAAACATAATATTATCCAGAGAGCCTATTAATCAGAGAATCCAAGAGACAAAGGAATGTAAAATTATTTCAGAAGTGCAAGCCATTTTTAGGCTTCCGTAGGAACCCTAGTTTCGCCATGCCGTGTCTTTTTTTTTGGATGGGAAATTATCAAATAACTTCTCCCGCTTTGGGCGGAGCGGGAGGGTGTGTCAGACTCTTAATGACTAAAACCCACCCGTGTTCCTACCGTTACCTGTGTTGCCAGAGGCCTTGGTAACCCTTTTGGACTTTACCGCGACCCCGGCAGGCATCGGTCCCTAGCGGACCCCTACACTTGTGCTGAAGACATCTCTTTGAGGCGCGCGTGGAATACAACGCGCCGTCGACCCGGGCCTGGTCATTGTCGGACGGCGAGCTACTCCTACTACTATAGCCTACGGTGGCCGGAAATCCGCCCGGGATTCCCGACGCCCAGGGCGTCTCCTGCGGCGGCTAGGGGCGAGAGGGCGTGAAATTTGCCTTTCCCTCAACTGTCCCGCCTCCTCCTTCGCTTTGGGGTGGCTTTTTTTTTTTTTTTTGGGTGGGAAATCATCAAATAACTTCTCCCGCTCTGGGCGGAGCGGGAGGGTATGTCAGACTCTTACTGACTAAAACCCACCCGTATTCCTTCCTGTTGCCTGTGTTGCGGGGGCCTCAGTGACCCATAAGTACCTTCTCGCGACCCCGGCAGGCATCGGCCCTAGTGGACCCCTACTTTTGTGCTGACGACATCTCTTTGAGGCGCGCGTGGAATACGACGCGCCGTCGACCCGGGCCTGGTCCTTACCGGACGGTGAGCTACCCATTGCTCACCGTCCGCAAGCCCGCGCCTACGGTGGCCGGAAATCCGCCCGGGATTCCCGACGCCCAGGGCGTCTCCTGCGGCGGCTTGAGATCAGTGTTTGCGTATAAGCATTAAAGTGCTAAATTTTGTTAGAGTCAAGTGTGTGTGTCGAGTGTGGGGACACTTGGCTTGGTACCCTGGCACCTGCCACCTGCCACCTGCCAGCTAAATGGTTGTTTATGGAGATGTGAAAAAAATTCGTGGCAGTAGTACATATAAAGAAAATGAAAAGGAAAACAATCGCAGCTAAGTGGTCTTTACAAGTTAACGAGTAATAGTCGACCAACTTAATGTTGCAGTTGGATAATTGACCGTGGCATATATCGATGTATGGAAGAACATGTTTTTCAACCACAATGTTGTTTGTTTTTGGAATAAATTCATACCAACTTCCCAACTACAGAACGCTTCATTGTTCGTGGTCCGACACGCAATTACCTGGTTTTTGTTTTGGATCATAATAGAAACATCTATCTCACGCCTTAAATGAATTCTACTACTACTAATCTATATTCCCATGTAAACTAATAACTTCACGAGACTAACATCAGTGCAATTTAAAATTATTAGGAACATTGCAGAGTGAATCCTTTAACAAAACCTATCAACCTATTCTTAACAAACGTAAGAAAGACTTTTTACTTACTGGGTGACAAATTCCGAGCGGTTTGACGTTGGCTCCAAATATTTGCATTTCACAGCTATCTCCTTATCAGCATACACCTTCCTGTAGTGGTTTGTGCTTCCTTCGTAATCGTTTCCATAATTAATGGACTCGTCCGAGACATATCTGTCTACCAAAGACTTGATCACTTTGTGAATGTAAGGATACCTATTAGCATAATTCCTTGAGCCGATGTAATCTATTTTGTTTGGTTTAGGTCTTGGACCACCAGGGCCTGGCGGTCCGGGAGGGCCAGGTGGCCCAGGTGGGCCTTTAGGACCATGTGGGCCGTTAGGTCCGTTTGGTCCAAACCCTCCGTTTCCTCCGTAACCGCCTTTTCCCCCGTTCCCACCATATCCTCCATTGCCTCCAAATCCGCCGTTGCCCCCAAATCCTCCATTGGGCCCAACCTGATGAACATATCTGTAGTCGCCGTCATCTTCTGGATATAAACCTTGTTGGTATATGTACGTGTACTTTCCTTCGTCGCCCGGAATATATTTCCCTTCATCTAACGGTCTATAATATCCTCCATCATCGTATACTCTATATTTCTTAGGATTGTATTTCCCATCGTCATAAGGTGAACAATGTATGACTGCCCACAACGTTATCACAAATACCTGGAAATAATGTATATTGATCCGATTAGGTAAATACCTACTTAAAGCATAAGCACTGTTTTAAATACGAATTATCTTCTAATGTCAAATCATTATGAAGCAAGTATGTAATCTTTATTCATTATTTATAAGGTAAAACCTTGAATGATCTTTGCATGTGTCGTATTAAACTACAATATTTGTTTTAGGTAAATATTTAAGGTATCACAAAAAGACCCTTCAAAAACGAAAGAGGTTCAAGACCCGATAAAGAGGTCTTTAACCATAAAATTCACAAACTTTTTATATTTTCCATGTAACAGCATTCCAAACTTGTTTCTAAACGATGACTAAGCTTTTAATAAAAAATAGTTCCAATTTTAATTAATATTTAAATACTCTACACATGTTCTAAAATAAAAAGTTATTGCGCATATTAATAACGATGCATATTAATTTAATTAACTGGTACTTACAAATTTTAGAGCATTCGCCATTTTCACTGAAGAATACTCGCAACAGCTATCAGATCCTCGTCCAGTCGGCCTGCTATCTCCACAAATTATGTTATTGATCTGAAACTAGATCAAATAATGTGTCATAGGTTAGCACCTCGGAGGAAATACATTTATATTGTCAAAATTATCTCCTTCATCATTGACATTTAATTAACATTTAAATGCATAATACATTTTATTTAAAACGTACCAAAAGTGGAACAGAATCCTTAAATCAAGGTGTGACGAGGTCAGATAAAAACATTAGCATAGCTTATACATTACAAATAGTTCCGATGCGACTTAGATGAGCGATATTAATCATTCACTTAGCACTTCAACTTTGCATTTTTATATTAAATATTTAGCCACTAACTGAGCAATACCCGTGCAGTTTCGAGACGACCGACTTGCAAGAGAGTCGTAATTCTCTTATAGAATGTTTGAAGATCCACTTCACACATCGATTTGCATAAAACAAAAACGATTAAAATGCAACAATATGTGCCCACTGCGTTCACAAGATCTCATTCCATTTACATCTAGGTTCTTGACTTGGTTGACTTAGTTGACATACAAAATCTAGTTCGTTTGACTTTATGTAGGTGTTGGAATACCTACTTGTTGTGAAATGAGTCGCATCATTCTATAAAGACAAATATGTAGTCAATAACGACTTTATTGTGCCATTTGCACGTTTAGTTATTAAACTACCATTTACATCAAATCTAGAAAAGACACATGCACATTCGTAGCTCTGTTGATTTCTAAATTAAATTGTAAAATCGCAGTTGTGTCACGTCACAAGCATTGTTTAAGATTTAAATTAAGAATTAAAAATTAAGAATTTTAATTATAAAAAATAACAATTATTTTAATAGACTGAAATTATGTTTTTTCCATATTAATGAATTAATGAGGACTAATAGAATATATTAGGGTTCAAAGAAGCTACTAAAAAAACCGTATACCTACTTTTTTAGTAATTTTCCTCAAAAGCTATTTGAAGCTCAATACAAAAAAAATACTCTGAAAGAAGGCATTCGATTTTAACGACTTATGTCTAATATTGTCAATATAAAATCTTAGACTGCTCGGAATCTTTAATCGTGAAAACAAGGGTGGAACAGTGGTTAAGTCCAGACTTAAATAGCTAGAAAAGTGTACACTAGGAGGCGATAAAAAGGCAAGATTGGAATAAACCACGTATTTTCGGGCTAGAAGGACCAATGTTACTGCTAATCAAACCACTCTATCAAATTCTCCCTAGCACATATATCTTAACATTTCGCCTACTTGCTTGTGGTTTGCTTTATGTCAATAAGTGTTTCCACTCAGATAAGGCAAACCACAATAGATAAACTGATTTATTTATTTATCCGAAGGATGTGATATTTTGACATTCGTGTAATTTATTTCCTGTCACACCATTTATGTAAAAGCTATTTTGCTTCATAACTTAGAGGTTTTAATATTTATAATGCACCAAAATTATATAAATTGACAATTTAATAACATTAAAAATGCAATCTTGACCGTGACCGTAATCTTATTTGAAAAGGTCTAATTTTGCATTATATTTATGTGAACTACTTCTGGCTTCGGCTCTCAATATGAGGTAAATAATTTACCTATGTAAATAATTAGGAAAATGTAGTAGAAGAACGAATAAATAAATACTAAAATAATATATACCTACCTATGACATAAATGAAAACACTCAATGTAAAGAAAGAACCTTAACACGAAATACCGACTGGCTCTTGCCAGAATCCATTATTTTGTTGATAAAACCAGTTCTCTCACTTTCGTCACGAATATAATACCGATGCTGAATTCTCCAAAGCTTAGTAAGGGTACAAAGTGGTGACACCTCCCATCCTTAGATGGTAGGGTCAAGGGCCTGATTTTGGGAGCAGTTATCCTCGACACAGCTTGGAAGATACCAATTCCGATAGGGATTTTATGTAACTCGAAATGTAGAAAATGTATAGGGATGAAATTATGTAATAGGTACCTACGTGCATGTTTTTTCTATAGGTACTGTTTAATTATGATGACAACTGATATTCGTATCTTCAATTCAAGTAAACGATACTTTTCAGTCAATCGTAAAAAAAATTGCGAATTGAAAAACGATAATAATGCTGAATCTGCAAAAATAATATCAGTAAATAATACAGACCTGCCTATTTTATACATGTTACAACTTCATTCTCTTTTTAGTATGAACTAAATAAATTATGAGTAAATTCTAAAAAAAACTTAATTAACGAGGGGTTAGCCCCAAAAACGAAAATTCAAAATAAAATATGATCTACCTACTACGAACGACCTTGTTCGAAAAAAAAACAAATTAAATTCTATGCACACACCAAATAGTGCTACTGGTTTTTTTTATTTTTTTGTAGGTATAAGAAACTAAACAGGCTATGTAGGTATATTGCATGAATCTTTCCAAAACAGAATGAGAAAAGTTGCTTACCAATTTCAAATTACCAGAACAATGTTGGCACGTTGACTTGGTTTTACAGACACTTATAAGACTACAAATACCTGTTAAAGACTTTGGTATTTATAAGTGTTAAAAACACATTATCAACACACTGTCATTCCTTTCTTTGAAGTAAAGTAAATAAAGATTTAGGTAATTCCTTGAACCTAAACAGGATGTAAATTCTATTGGCGATTTCATGTTCTTTTCCTTAAATGAATGAATCACATTTCCCAGCAGATATTAGGTATTCTAATATTCTAATAGTATTGATTCTACTGAAAGCCTACCAACAGTGTTTGATTCATTGAATTCAATCTTGTTAAATACCCGTATGTACCTATGAGTTCACATTTCCTTGTTAATACTATATTTTGCAGCAGTGGTGGCCCAGTGGTAACGGCCGGTACTTACGAGTTGTAGGTCGTAAGTTCGAACCCAGCCAGGCTCTTTACTTTGTGTAAAATAGTTTATCACCACTGCTCTCAAAACGGTGAAGGAAAACATCGTGAAGAAACCGGCATGCCCTAGAACCAAAAATTGGAAGACATGTGACATCTACCAACCCGCACTGGGTCCGCGTGGTGGTTTACGGCCCAGTCCCTCTCACAAAGAAGAGGCCTGTGTCCCAGTAGTGGGAACATTACAGGTTTATTATTTACTATATTTTGCAAAACGAAACTAGTCGCATAACGTTTTTAAAAGCAAAACAACTTTTTCAGGGTTCTATTAATTCCCATAGAATCATATTATACCTAATAGTACCTAATAGTGCATTACTATAATTTTATAGGGGGATTAACGTAAAATTATAATTCTTAGACACTAATATTACCATAAAGTAGTTTTTCTTACTCACCTTGACCCCATAAGAATTTACTGGCTAGTAATAATATGATGCCTTATATCCCTTAAAGCTCGGAAAAGTATATATGAATGAAATGAAATGAAATGAAATGATTTTATTTCTGTAAGTAGGTTTATACAAAAACTTTTACACGTCAATCATACTTAGAAAAAAAACTAGATGAGCTCGGCGTTTCCTATCTGACTACTCTGAGAAGAAAGGCCGAAACAAACTCAGAGGTCACAGTCTCTTTTAAAGTCCAAACATAATCTTGGTCAGATCATGTGAAGACCATGTAGATTGGTGTCTGAAATGGTCTTTTGAGGAAAAAACCACACAGATTGAGTGGACCTATCCAGTCAGTGCACGCATTTGTCAGTAATCGTGCAGCTCAACTCAGAACTTAAGGAGCTCAACGATTCGACGAACAATACCAAAGAAAGGACATTTGAGTAGGCCGCATAAATGACTCAAACTGCCAGACTAAGATGAAAACTAACTGAGAGAAATAATAAAAACAATAATCCACATAGTCTTCACATTCACAATAATTTTAAAAAGAATATAATACTTCAAAAAGTAAATATTAATGTCATAGTGTATAAGTATAACAAAATACATACAAGGTGCAGAAACACGTTTGATTTAGGTCGATAGCCTTTATTTATAAAATTTAGTAACTATTCATAATGGTCAAAGAATAAGCGTACAATGAGGAAGTCATATATCATACGTCAATGACCGATCAAGTAAACGGTTCACCTACAAAAAATATTTATTTATGTACCGGCAAATTGGCAATTATGCTGTGGTGTTTTAATTTTAACTGTGCATTAATTACTCATATTTGTTTCTCCAATTCATAAAAGTAAGCATGTTATTAATAAAAACACACTTTATCGTTGTGAATCATCTACTCATCATCACGCCACCTACATGCCATTCTCTTCTACATATTGGTATTTTAGGGAAGGTAGAGCACATCAAAATATATCAATGATGGCTTGCTGCATTTATTATAAAAGGTCACTCCGAAAAGTTGATGTTCTTAAGCTCTCAGTTCACTGCGCTTGCTGTAAGATACTCAAAATATTACTCAACTTTACATTTGTTTAATAGCTATTTAGGGAAATAAACGTAGATTTATTTACTTATTGGGAAACAGCTGACTCGCATTTCGCCATTGATTTTTAAGAATCATGCAATAATTTCAAGGAACCAGCTGACTGGTTAAAGCTAGCCGGCAATAGCCGGCTATAGCCGGCTAGCTGTACCTGGGCCTAAAAATCCAGACTCCGTGCTTCTACAAATAAAAACAAATTAAAGAACCAATTGAGTACATTTTTCCTGACCAGGGAATGGAACCCAGGACATCACAATAAGCAGGTACGCGTGCAACTATACTATAGCGGCAAGCTGCAACTTATTCAAAATATTTTAGTAAGATAACATTTACATAATTGGAAATAGCCGCGAAAATGTTAATTAAGAAAGGCGTGAGTTTTATGTGTGTATGCCATTTTATTTATTTATTTAACAGTTTATGTACACACATATGAACAGACAAGAAGAAAGGAACAGAAAAATACGTACAAAGGTGATGCTTATTTCTAAAGAAATCTCTTCCAACATACTTGCGATAGGACAGTAGACAAAGAGATGTAGACACCGTGTGTAAGAGTAGAAAAGTAACAAAATAGGTAAAAACAACAAGAAAGAAAAACTATTCACTCATTTAAATATACAATAAGAGAATATACTTACATAAATACATGCTTCTAAAATAAATATCACTAAAATACTTATATATAATTAATAGTATAAAATAATAAATACATAATATGCAACTATGACAAAGTGGAAAGATAGTGTTCTTTCACTCTTCTTTTAAAAACAGCAACAGTTTCGTAGTCCCTAATGTCAGGCGGAAGTGAATTCTACAGCCGAACCGCGTGCACAGAGAAGGAGTAGGAGTAGAAGTCGGTAGAGTGGAGAGGGGATTTAAGGAGATTTCTAAGATGCGACCTGTAAGGTGCATCAGAAGGACGGGCGAAGCAAAAACGTTCCCGCAGATAGGATGGCGTTCTAGGATTATGAAAAATGTTAAATAGCAGACACAATATCCGAGAGTTCCTGCGAAGCCGAATGGGGAGCCACTTGAGAATCTTGCGAAAGTTTATTATAAGTTTAGTTTATTATATTTTTATTGTGTTTTTTTAGGGATCATGTAGTGTGCAATAAATATTTTTATTATTATGTTAAATGTCTTTGACATATCTCGGGACCCTGGGGTCTCGGACCTCTGGAAGGCGTACAAGGGGCCAAAGCGAACTGGCAGAGGCCCATTAGACTAATTTAATGAAATGGGGCAATAACCGACGATTATCCCTGTTCGCACTATGCAAGGGCACTCAAGGACCACCCTTGGTTGGTGTAGGACTATTGCGGGATATAGAAACAAAGATATTGGGCTATGGGTTTGGTTGGTTAAAGTGTACTGGTTATCTAGAACTACGGAAAGACTATGGCCCCTGCTTGACCAATGTTGTATTATATATACACGGAAAAAATGGCAGGGGGTGACTTGAATAATGGGCCCCCGGAAATTGTCGCATCTTCTAAGGTGTTTGAGGATTGGGGAAGTATTCCACGGCTATCAGAATAATCTCATAGCCCGGAAGATGGTTAAGATCCCTACCAGCACTTACTGGAATACTGCCTTCTTCTCACTCACTCACTCACTCAAACCGGCCAATAAGGCAAGAATGAGGTGTATCTGTCTATATATCGGGTATATACACATTTCAGCTGGAGGTGAGCCCCTTGTCACCCCACTCTCCATGGCTTAGGGAACTGGTGCAAACCTGTAGTACTTACTGCCGATGACCGCAAGGAGGTATGGCAAAGCAAGGATCTCCACGAGTGCTTCTTCCGAGCTCTTCATGAGCCCGGTGTAGATTTCTTAGCGTCCATATCCTGGCTACGTTTTAGTGACCATTTATGGGAAATTAAAGGTTCTGTGCAATTATGAACGAAGTTATTTTGACGAAGTTTACTACCGGAGACATTAACAAAGACGGAACGGTTGGCGTGTGTCGGGCATATCACCGTCGGGGTGAATCTATCAGACCAATTATATCTGGTTGTCCTCGTCGTACTTGTACAGACATAACCAAGTCAATATATTTCAAAGCAAGGTTACTTACCTTGCTTTGAAATATAAACTTTTGGACTCTGCGGTACCGTATTACAAGTATTACAAGTTGGCCGACACAGTTCTCGAAAATAACCATATCATATCGTCTATCATTACTGACGGAACTATTGTCGCCAATAAGCCTGATATAGTGGTGATATATCGATTAGCGTGAAGCGAAAAGATAGTCGATGTTACCATATCTCTCTGGGGTATCTCCATTAAACTATTAAGCAATATAATAGAAATCGTAGCCCCCTATCTAGCTGTTACTTTTAATAAATGTGTTGATTTGGGCTCTTTTCCTGACCTCATGAAGAGTAGTAAAGTCATACCTTTATTTAAATCAGGTAATAAAAATGAAGTTGGCAATTTCAGACCTATTTCTATCTTACCTGCATTTAGCAAAATATTTGAATAGTTAATACTCAAGCAATTGCTAAGACATTTTAATTTAAACAGCCTCCTTCATAATGAACAATATGGCTTTACAAAAGGTCGTTCGACTACAGATGCGGGTGTTGCACTGCTGAATCACATATTTGACACATGGGAGAACTCGCAAAATGCTATTGGAGTTTTCTGTGATCTCTCCAAAGCCTTTGATTGCGTGGACCATGACACGCTTTTGCGTAAACTGTGTCATTATGGTGGCCAAAATGAAGCTCTCAAAGTAACAAATTCTTATTTACATAATAGGTTCCAATGTGTAGATGTGAATGGTGTAAAATCTTCCGGGTTACCAGTTCAGTTAGGTGTACCTCAAGGCTCAATACTGGGTCCATTGTTATTCTTAGTGTATATTAATGACTTACCATTTTATTTAAAGGGTATCTGTGACGTTGTATTGTTTGCAGATGACACCTCACTTCTTTTTAAAGTAAACAGGAATAGACAAGATTTTGATGACGTAAACAGTGCACTCTAAATGGTTACGGATTGGTTTACGACGAATAACCTAGTTCTCAATGCCAAGAAAACGAAATGTATAAAGTTTGCCTTGCCAAATGTTAGGAAACTAGGTCCCAACATCGTCTTAGATAATGGGGTGCTTGAAACTGTAGACTCGGCAGTTTTTCTTGGTATATCTTGGTATATCTTGCGCTCAAAGTGGTTAGATACTTTTTGCAGGCTAAACGGTCAATTTATTTTGTAGATAAAATTTCAAAGGTTCAAATTGACCGCGCTTCCAAATAAGCTTATCAAAAAATAGTACAGCAGTGAGTCAGTCGATTTAAATTACTTAAAAAAACACGTTTAAATGTATTGTTAAGAAGATGGAGTAAAAATCTATAAAAAAATGGTTTACCAGTAAAAACCACCTGAACTGATCTCTATACGTCTTATCCGGTGAACTGAAACGATACGATGAAGCATTATTAACAATTAAACATTAATTGTTAGCCCGTATCTAGTGCTGTTTTTTACTCGGGATTTTTTTTCCATTTTATGGTATGTATTCCTTTCATCGGTTAGATATTCTTTAATTTCCGCCTTGTTCCCTGGTCTACGAAAATAACACTTTTATTTGTCTTAAATTAAGACCAGTCAAACGGCCAAATTGTTGGCCCCATGTCCGGTACATGGGGCAAACCATTTGGTATACCAACCAGTACACTACTGGTATACCAACCAGCCCTCTTACGCCACCGGCATCATATGACGCTGATTGAACCGTCAAGTGCGATATGCCACGTCACCCGTGAGAGTGTCCGGGCAGTTTGCACCGACTCTACGACGTGCCGATCACCATCAGACCAGGCCTGGAGTACAACCTTCCTCAGGAACCTTTCTTTTACTAAGCATTTTTTTTAAATTCAAACTATCTAGTTTTAAATATATCTTTTACCTATTAATATCAACTTAATTCTTCATAAATTATTTTAAAAACACTTGATGTACCTACTAAAAAAACCTAAACCATTTTCTTATATTTTGGGATAACGACGTTGATTCCTGGTTAGATTAAAAAAGTCGTTAAAATTTACCATAAATATTTTTTGTTAGCCTTCAAATCATCGACTCGATTTCGTTGCTGTTTATTATATTTTTTTACTTCCTGTTTTTGCCATTTTTGTTTATATTTTATCAGCAAAATAAATTTGACGTGATTGTGTGGTGAACAAAATGTTTGATTTTTGCTACAATACGTCGGGGTTCGAACCTTCGGCGTACCAGCCCTACATTCTACACTGCAGTAGGTATGTAGGATTCTTTATTCTTTCGTAGGAGCCAGACGGCTGGATGTATTATAATGTGTCAGTAGGTTTGTGGTGACCGCCCAGCGTAACGCACTTCACTTACAATCAACATCCGAAGCATATTGAAGGAAATTCGTATTTCAGCACTTTATCAATTCCTATATTGTGGTAAGAACTGATATGATTTCACCAATTACCATCATATTTCCAAAACTGGCATCATAAATATCTCCCTGAATACTTGAATCAAAATAATAATCTTTTAAATATTTTCTGCAAAGTTTTGCCAAGTAACGAAAGCTGTGGTGGGATTTCAAATAATAATCAGTTTTTTTATACATAATTATCTCTTTGTCCGTGCTACGCCAAACTTTATCTATGTCCTTTCTCTAGGGTCAATTTTCTGTCGGTAATGTCAAAAAGGTAAATTATACATTTTGAGGAGTTCATCATCATCATCATCATTTCAGCCGAAAGACGTCCACTGCTGGACATAGGCCTCCCCCAAGCACCACCACTTCGACCGGTTTTGTGTTTCCCGCATCCAGCGGATTCCTGCGGCCTTCACAAGGTCATCGGTCCACCATGTAGGAGGCCTTCTAACCCTACGATTTATGGTATGCGGTCGCCACTCCTGAACCTTTCGGCCCCATCGTCCATCTGTTCTGTGAGCAATGTGCCCTGCCCGCTGCCACTTATGTTTGGCAATTCTTCGGCCTATGGTGGTAACTTTGGTTCGCCTGCAGATCTCTTCATTTCTGATTCGATCACGTAGGGAAACTACAAGCATAGCCTTCTCCATTGCCCTTTGAGTGACTTTGCGGAGTTAAGGGGTTAAATACTTTAGTTATTTCACATCACCCACTTCATACATTGTGTAGGACAAGAGCGTGTCCGACAAAATTGTAATTTTCGGCTTTGAATAGTAAGTAGAGGGACTTATTGCCCAGAATGGATCGTTACAAAAGAGTCCAGTACTTTACTGAGAAAATTTATAAAACACTAAAGAAATATCATAACCTGGATATCATCGATTTCTTAGACTGGCCCTCTCAGCCTAATTCTAACCTGATTAAAAATGTTTATACACATACGAGGTGCATTCAATAAGTACCTAGCCTCATCGCCAGAGGGCGCTGTAGTTTCAAAAGAGTTTTACCACAGTGTAGCACATTCTTTTTTAATTCTTTCTTAAAATTTTCATTCCAATCCCTTCATTTGTTTTAATTTGACAACTTATGGAAGCGAACGTGTCGATCGGTTTTACAAAAATGGAAAAACAGCAATATCGTTCGGTGATTCGATTCCTATTTTTGGAAGGGAAAACGCGCATCGAAATCAAAGAGCGCTTGGATGCTGTGTACGGTGACTCTTCTCCATCGATGGCCACCGTCAAGAATTGGTTCAACGAGTTTGCACGTGGCCGTACGTCGGTTTTTGATGAACCACGTCCAGGTGCACCGAAAACAGCTGCTACGGAGGAAAACATTAAAAAAATCCATGATTTCGTATTGGCAGATCGCCGATTGAAGGTTCGGGAGCTAGCTGAGACTGTAGGCATTTCAGAAGGAACAGTGCATCATATTCTTCACGAGGAACTCGGCATGAGAAAGCTGTCGGCGCGATGGGTGCCGCGTTTACTCACACCAGAAAACAAGCGCAACCGTGAGACCACATCGGAGACGTGTTTGGCGCTATTTAAGCGGAATCCAGCGGAGTTTTTGCGTCGTTTTGTGACCGTCGATCCTGGATCCACTGGTACACACCAGAGACCAAGGAGCAATCAAAACAATGGATCCAGACCGGGGAACGTGCTCCAAAGAAGGCGAAAACTGTAAAATCGGCCGGAAAAGTTATGGCCACCGTTTTCTGGGATTCACAAGGTGTGATCTACATCGATTACCTCGAGAAGGGTAAGACAATTACAGGGCTTTACTATGCCGATTTATTGGGCCGATTCGACGCCGAATTAAAGAAAAACGACCCCATCTGGCGAAGAAAGTGCTGTTTCACCACGACAACGCACCGGTTCACACGTCTGCCGTTGCCATGGCCAAATTGGTCGAATTACGCTACGAATTGTTGCCCCATCCACCGTATTCTCCAGATTTGGCCCCTTGTGACTTCTTTCTGTTTCCTAATCTGAAAAATTCACTCGCCGGGAATAGATATGGATCGAATGAGGAGGTCATCGCCGCCACGGAGGCCTATTTTGCAGAGTTTGACAAAAACTATTTTTCGGACGGGTTAAAAAAGTTGGAGCATCGCTGGGCTAAGTGTATCGAACTAAAAGGAGACTTTGTTGAAAAATAAATTGCCACTTTTCCAAAATTTTCGTTTACTTTTTGTAGGCTAAGTATTTATTGAATGACCCTCGTACCTGCCTCCGAACTTCATCATATTATACGTCATTTAACCGCGACCTAGCCAAAAACGTAGTGGGAAAATACTTCAAAGATCGTAGATGATTACAGACAATGTAGGAGTAAACCGTATTGATAATAATGCATCGAAGTATAGCCAAAATTATTATAATTTTCAAACGTCTAATTTTTTTAATTAATTTTTTAACACATTTGCTCGTAAAGGGTCTCTTATTTCACCAATTTCAATATCGTATTGTATCTCATTACGTACTAGTGCGTTATTGTAATGTAAAGCGCACGAATTTCCTTTTAATAAGGTAAAACTCACGGTTTATCAAGATGCTCCGTCTAAAACGAACGGTACTTTTAGCAAATAGTTTTTATGTCAGAAAAGTGGTCAACACTTTATGAATAAAATTAACTGTGGGAGATATTAATGTAATAAAAACATATAATTCTTTAATTTAATTAATTTTGACAATAAATTACAACCATTAATCTGTAACAAAAACACAAAAATATTAATTTACTTTAATAGTAATACTGTCTGTATTTTGTGTCTTTGCATTAAAAAATTATTCCGCGCACTTTTTCTTTTGGCTGTATTGTTTTTATTTGAAAATATCGTCAAGTAATGATGAATTTATTCATTCGACACCGCCAGAAGTCTCGAAGGCAGCGCAAAAGGCTCTAAGCCACTTGCCTGAAAAATCGACCGATAGATAGGTACTTACAAGCGTAACAAAATTTCATCTTATGGAAAACAAGCAAAGATGCAAATTCGTTTTCAGAAAGCGTGTTTTAAGCCTATTTCATGGAACTTTTTACTTAAAAAGCACTGTGAAAACGAAACATGGTATTGATATCAAGTCATACTCCAACTTACTGGCATTTCTAAAACGACGCTCAAGTGGCCATGTGAGTAAAAAGTCAAGTATTTTCGGCTGAAAATATCAAGAAGTTCCTAAAAGAAGCTCCGGATTGCCGATATTTGGCAACGAAGGTCAGTTGAAACTAAATTATTATTATTAACTTCTTTCACTTTTTCTTTCGTAATTCTTTACAATATAGATGTTTTGTACGCTGTTTTTATCTCTTTTCAGGTTGTATTAATATTCGGAATAAATGGTGCATGTAGACGTCAAGAGTTGGCAAACATCACAACTAATGATCTCGAGAACCATGGGTGGGTTCTTCTTGTCCAGGTCAAAAACACAAAAAATAAAATTTTATTAAATAGAATTTTATTTTTTGGCGCAAGGGCCTTTTCACGACATAGTGAAGTAATACGAAGCGCTTCGGTCAACAAAAGCAGACAACACAATAACAGACAACAACAACATAACAACAACCAACAACAACCATAACCAACAAAGACAACAGATTTTTTAAAAATTACCTAATTGGAAAATGCACTAGCCAACCCATTGGCATAAATAAATTTGGAGCAATGCCGAAACAAATTGCCACTTTCTTTTTAGATGATCCACATGAATACACAGGGCACAGTTTCAGAAGGTCCTCGGGTACATTGCACGCCGATTCAGGTGCGAACTTATTGACACTAAAACGCCACGGAGGGTGGCGGTCGAACAGTGTAGCCGAGGGCTACATGGATGACTCGATGAGAAATAAAGAAGAAATTAGCTCCCATACATTACCATAGCATTACAAGGAATATAAAGAATAGAAATATCTACGAGCACACACGCGTACATTCCACCATCGTCGCCGCCGCCGCAGCCGCCTCCGTCGCCGCAACCGACTGCATAACTCTGTGGTCTCGTTTCTCCTACTTTCACTCAAGAGAGTAAGAGAGAGACTGGTGAAATTGTAACTAATAATAATAACTTGACAACATTAAAAATGCCAACCGGCAACGTAATAATCAATTTTACAAATTGTTCAAATTTTTATAACTGCTTTAACAATCTACCAAACGGATGGAAACTGCAGTGGGCTACATGGAAGTGTGAACCCAAGTAGATCACTAAAGATTCAGCCTGACGAAATGGGATATTATTCCAAACCCCGATTTGGCGCCGTAATAAAAGAAATCAATGTGTTTCCTTTTAAAATATCCATGAATGTAGTTTCAAATTTATTTTTGATATATCCACTCATATGTATTTTTTTAGATTTAATAGATGTTATATGTGCAAAATCAAGATAATGTGGCTTTTTAAAGAGCACGTTGAAACAATCTTCTATCCGCAAAAAAATCAAATACAACTCTAGTGGACAGATACCTTTATGTTGTGGATTAGAAGTGGATGTCGCACCCAAGAGTGACACACTTAAACATTATGGTCATTAAAGCAGTGTTATCTTTTAAAACGACAGTGAATAACAGTATGAACTTAAAACTTTTGCTACTGAAACAAACATCTATATTTTAGCCTGCAGCTGACGTCATTATGCTGCAACTGCATAACCTATTCGAGGCCAGGTCAGCATTTTTGAAGGTTTTAACATAAATCCTTCTAATGCAGATGGCAGATTACCTTCTTACAATAATAAATATGTGCTGTGTTACGTGTTTATGGTGTTTAATCCAATGCAAAAGTGTTATAGTTACCACATTTATGGATTGTACCCAAAAAAAGAAATAGATTGAATAGCTAAAACCTTTAGTTAGTTAGTCTAACTAAAGGTTTTAGCTATTCAATCTATTTCTTTTTTTGGGTGGGAAATTATCAAATAACTTCTCCCGCTCTGGGCGGAGCGGGAGGCTATGTCAGACTCTTACTTACTAAAACCCAACCGTGTTCCTTCCCTTGCCTGTGTTGCCAGGGGCATCAGTAACCCTTACGGACTTTCCCATGATGTGAGTGACATACTCGTACCTACTGATATATTAAGCCGCATCCGGTTTACTGAAAACCGGCCTCAAAATATTTGCTAAAATGTAATTATGATTTTATTGAGATGATAATTAAATCGCAAACTTATATAAATTACCCTGACTAAAAATTTTGACAAATTTCGATTTCAAAATCGGTATAGAGAGACCCGTCATGCAACATTTATGAAAAACTTCATATGAATAACAAACTTGTCAAATAAATAAAACAAACCCAATAACAAGTAGCATCTTTATTAAACTTATGTAGGACAGGCACAGCGTAGTATGTATATTGTGGCGGTGCATACGTAAAGCTTAATTCCCCAAAATGAATGAGGAACCATTGGACTAGATTTAATTGGGAATGTGAACGCCCACGGGGACGAAACCGTTCTCATCAGCGGTGTAGTCCACCCTGTAGGTGACACCATCGGGGCCGACGTACTCGTAGAATCCCTTAGCCCTAATTCCGTCACTTTCGCTGTCAATCTGCTCCAGTTTACCGGCTTCCTCAGCGAGGATCTTGTTCTCGGTTTCGTAAAGGTAGTGGTAACCGTCGGGGTTGACTTCGGTCTCCTGGCGGATGATACCGTATTTGTAGTCGTAACCTGAACCAGAAGCAGAGCCAGATCCTCTGCCGTACGCTCCAGAGCCGGAAGCAAGGCCGCTTGAGAGACTGCCGGAACCGTATTTGCCAGAACCGCTGCCGGATCCGCTGGCTAGACCGCCGCCCGCTCCGCTGGCCAATCCACTGCCAAATCCACTGCCAGATCCGCTGAATTTGCTTCCAGAACCGCTGGACTTGTCACCGGTGTAAAAGCCTCCCGCTGAGCCGCGGTCTCCACGGTCACCGCTGTAGAATATTCATTTAAGTAAGGCCAACATTGAAAAAATAATGAAGTGTCATCATTAACTGTTAAATATTTAAACAAATATAATTAACACCAGCTAATTTGTGATCGGTAGATCATAATCATTTGATAATTCAATAGATCACGGATACTATAAAATACTGCTAACCTGTATGATGAATGATAAAATATTTTTCTTGATAATTATGGATAAGCAGGCTTCTGTTACACAGTAAATAAAGATATAGGTTCACATAATTGAGAAGCTTTATTACGACAGTGAACATTTAAAATTCGAGCGACCTATTCATTTTTTTCCAGTAACTTGAACCGACTATTTTGAAACTCTAATGTCTAAAACAGTACAACTTGCTGTTTTGTAGTTACAATCTTTAGTTAAAAATACCATGAAAAACTTATATACTCACTTGAAAGCACCGCTGCCATCAGGCCTGTAGCGGCCAGCATCGTCACCACCGCTGTAGAATCCACCGGGACCGCCAGCAGACCCAAATCCGGAATAAGCTCCACCAGGACCGCCCGCGGATCCGGATCCAGAGTAAGCACCGCCGGCACCGCCTGCTGACCCAGATCCGGAGTATGCACCACCGGAACCACCGCGGTCACCACGGTCACCGCTAAACAACACCACATGTCATGGTTATAAAATGTCCCAGATTGATAAGTAACTTTTTGGCGCCAGATTCAAATTAACGAATGCACGTTTGAAAGACCTTTATATCTAATAAAGATAATTCAGCAAATTGTTGCCGATCCTAGATAATGTAAGTTTTTAATTAATACTGTGGAAATAAATTCGCGGATTCACAATCAACATTTAACAGCTTAATGTGAAGGTTAAAAAGGTAAAATAAATTAATTTAATCCCATTTGAATTAGAAAGAAACCCGCAGCGATATTCTCCAGCAACTGTTGCTTGTAGCAATCCAGAAGCAGCTTATGAACCGGTGTTTACGAGCCGATATACCTACTTCTAAACGTTATTTCGCCTAAACAGCCCAATTGCAACAAAATATGCAAAATTAATATCCACTTACTTGTAAGCCCCAGAGTTGTCGGGTACGTATTTGCCAGAGTTGTCGTAGCGGCTGGGGTCGTAGCGTCCCGCGCTGTCGCGACCCGAGGCGTCGTACCGCGGGGCGGCGGTAGTGTAGTACCTCGAAGGCGTAGGCTTGAACACTAGGGGTGTCGGGGTCGTGCCGTAGAACCCGGAGTACCGCCGGGTCGTGGTACCGAACGAGAAGGGACTATAGGCAGCCCTAGATAATAAAACAGATTCATGTTAAACAAATATTGCATATAAAAATTGTTCGCGTTGCGCATTGAGGTGGACATTTGTTTACAAATGTCATGGTTATGCTCTTTCAATGAATTATGTGCTACATAAACTGTTCCGAAGGTGGTGGTTTCGCCAAAAAATTAAATGTGAGGATTCCCATACTCGGTCAATACAAAAACTGTCAACAAGGTACGTATTTTTTTTGTGTAGGACGTAATTCGCTCCTTCTCTTAATACATATATTCTCTGATGAGTTAATATTGAATTGATACACTTTTGTGAAAATTGCGAAAATATACTATATTTTTCAGTACTAGCAAGTTTGTTTTATATTATTTTAAGTTCACTTTAATGTTGTGACACTTTATATTCCTTAAATACTTTCACAGTTCAAACTTCTAGCAACAATCAAAAGGGAAAGTTTTCAAAATATATTGTATAAAAATCCAGTAACTACCTTCCAGTTTCAGCCGCAAGGGCCACTGTCATCGACAGACAAATCACCTGAAACAAATAAACAAAACAACACATAAGTTGCGACAAATTAAGTTATTTAATAAAATATTGATACTAAAAATCAAAGATCTGACACTAATAACTAATAAATTAAATTAATACTTTATCCGTAAAACTTTATTAACACGCAGTGTCCGTCATAAGCTGAATACTAATGGCGAATCAAAGCCATGCACCAATGGGATCACACATCACTCTACACTTACCAAAAACCCGCGCATTTTCGTTGTTATCAAGCGAACTTAACTACTTGAATGTGCTCTTCTATAGATCAATGCCTATTTATACCTTTTTTATCTAATTTAATAATGTTCCTCTATCCAGTTCGGCTCATTTATAATGTGTTGTCTGACGCTAATTCATTAGCCAGCGTTTCTCAATGTTTGAGTATCATCTTCGTTGATTAATTTAGTAGCTGCTACTATTTGTGATACGAACCTTTAAGATATGGTCATTTGTTGGTAAACTTAACTTTATGGCTAGCTGTGTACTCTTCGATAAGCCTTGACTTTATACAAATCTTGCTATCTTCAATTTCCATCGTCAATAATACATTATTTTAAGTATTTGAAACAAGCATTTCACATAACAGAGTGTCGTCATAGTAACTAATAATAACTCTTTATTGTTACCAAATTATTAATACCCTGATTGTTTTTTTTTTTCAGGTTAAATTAATATTTTCTTTATTTAGTGGGAGTGAAAATGTGCAGTTTTAGAAATGTAAAAAGGCAATTAGTTAAGCCCAATATGCAAAAAAAATCATAATAAAAATCATAAACTTAATAACTTACAGAACTTACACAGACAAGTGTCAATTCTAGGTGTGGTGCGTAACGAAGAAGCTTCTTTTGGCGTTTAGAGCTTACATAGTTGTTCATAATATTTTACAATTGAAAACAATAAAATAACAGTTTTAATGTTAAATATTTCAATCAAGATTCCTCAAGCAAAATGCTTGGAATTGATTTTATAAAATCATTACCCTCCTGAGGCAGTCGGGTAATAATTTAAAAGAGTTAAGAGATCTTTCAAAGTTTATTTTTATAGTAAATACTTACTTATTTACAAGTTTGTTATTATTTGTATTTACGGTGGCTAGGTATAATCGCTTTGCCATCAAGAAAGTATCAATTATTTCTGTACGTTTTGTTAATAATTTTCTTCAAACAAGAGTTCCTCAATGTGTGATAGAAATCGAAGAATACATAATAATATTTGTAACTTGATAAATTTGTACGAAATCAATTTCTCAAGTTACAAATATTATGTTTATACCTAAATTTTTGGTACAGAACGACTACACTAGGTACAGATGCAAATACGTTTTTTTTTCAGGAGGACAATTTCAAGACAATTTCAGAACTTCAGGAGTTCGATTTTAGTTAGTAAAATGTAGTATCGTACGTTATTTTTTATGTTTTCAATTATTTTATATCCTCGTTTTTTTCTGAAAAATTCCTAAAAGAAAATCTCAAAACTGAATACCTACTTCAGTTTATTTTTGGGTAGTCTAGTTTGGGGGCCTTGACTATGTGGTGCTAATATTAAAAATTTACTATTCTCAGGAATAACCTGGATCCAAATTCCTAACCAGACCTACATATAAATGTTGCAATTATTAGCATCTGCTTAACCGTAAATGTTTGGTCGTATAAAAGTCTCTTAACTTTAAGCAACATTTCTAAGTAAGGAGGTATCATATGAGTATTAGTAGGTCATTGTCTGTCTAGCCTTTGTTCAATATTTTGGGGTCAGCTTCCAGTCTAACTGGATACAGCTGAATACCAGTATTTTACATAGCGCGACTGCCTATCTAGTCTTCACAACCCAGTTAATAAGGCTGGTTGTCAGACTTTCGGACTTCTGACGACCCGTAATGACTGTCAAATATCCAAGAATTACAGTATTAGTGTAGTCAGTATTGGTAGTTAGTGGTAAAAAAAATAGGGTAGTAGAGTATCCTGACGTGCTAAAATTCACATAAGGATTCTAGAATATAACACTACAAGACATTGTTGTGTTCGAATTTTGCTTTTCGGGATCATGTTTACTACTTTAAGTGCTTGGTAACAACTTAAATATTGATGTTGCTTGGAATACTAAAGGCTTACCTTTTGGGTTTGTTAATGTTAGTAGTAATTATTTTTGAAAACCTCGTAATTTTCTAACTTGATGAATACTATACCTTCGAACAAATTTTTGGTGCCAGCTAACATTATAATATAATATATCAAACTCAGTCGCTTTTAATCAAACTGGAAGCTAAGCCTAACATCATCTGACATGAGGCCATGCCATTTCCCAAGTATGTCATGCTACTCAGTAGCCAGTCTAACCAGATGCAGTTTATTATCAATATTGTACGACAGTACAGCAGTAAGTAATGGTGATGATTTTAAAATATATGACCTCTAATTTCCTAGCATACGTGTTATAATTATATTAATGGTAAGCGATATTGCAAGTGACGTATTATCTTATTCTTGTGGGTTAATGTGCAACTATGTAGATTGCTGATGATCGACGCCGATTCGATGATCATGGTCGATTGACAAACAGCATCGTTTGATCAATTCCACGCCGTTGTTCGACGTCAAATAAAACTGGTGAATTCGATCGTTCAAAACCCGTTCGCATCACGCTGGAGCAGTCCATGTTGCTAAGCGACTGCAATCGAGGTTTGCGCGTTTAGAGTTTCAGGGTGTGATGCTGATGTTGATAGTAACAATGGCATACAAGAGCCGTTTTTTTTTAGTTTCGGGACCATATAACGAAGAATCTCACATCATCATAAAGGCTTTGTGGCTAAACAACAATAATTAATCACAGAATGAAAAAACTTAAAAAAGTTCCAAAATCTTTTTTTAGGGGTCTCAAGTCGCTTAAGAGAAGGAACAACGCGGAGGAATAGGTGCCACCTTTAGCCAACTGTTTTCGTGGTTAAATTAAAGATATAAAATCTATACAACTTTAAACTCTTTAAATACTGGACAGCAAAATTCACAGAAAAGTGAGCCATCTAATTTTCACTAACTTTATTTTTAAATAAGATAACCAAAAACAAATCGGACAGTTCCAGTTTGAGAATCATTTTTTTGTATACTAATTAATTGTATACTCTAAATAACATCCAAATCACAATATTTTAACATAGATGAGCAGCATACGTTGATATCCTGCATCAACTTTGTCGCCGAGGCCAATTTATTCAATGCCGGTAGTTAAAATTGATCCAATTAGGTTTTCTAATTTCCCGAAAATCATCATCGGTTATAATGTTACCATTTCCGTATTACTATTTTTATTAATATCCTTACATATCTCGGGACCATGGGGTCCCGGACCTTTGGAAGGCGTACGAGGGGCCGAAGCCAACTCGCAAAGGCCCCTTGGACAATTTTAATGGAATGAGGCACCAACCGACGATTATCCCTGTTTGCTCTATGAAGGTGCACCCAAGGACAACCCCCGGTTGATGCAAGACTATTGCAGAACATGGGAACAAAAAATATTGGGTTATGGGTTTGAGAGGCTATAGTGGATCAGTTTCCTAAGACTATAGAAAGGCTGTGGCCCCTACCTGACCAATGCTTCATATAAAATACACCGACAAAATGGCAGGGGGTGACTTGCACACTCAATAATGGGCCCCCGAAAACGGCCGCTAGCACATAGTGACGTAGTGACAAGGGGGCAACACTTCCTGAGGTGCTTGAGGAGTGGAGAGGTATTCCACGGCTATCAGGACAATCCCGGAAGTACGGTCAATATCCCTAACAGCATCTTACTGGAATATTTCCTTCCTCCGAGCACGTTTGCTCTTGCGAATCAACACTCAAGCCGGCCAATAAAGGCAAGAATGAGGTGGGAGCTCTGTTCCTCGTCAGTGTTCACTCCAGCCGGCCAATAAAGGCAAGCCAGAGATGAGAAACAAGACTTCTCCCAGGAGATAGGGTCCGTGGGGTCTCTACTGCCCAACTGCTCGCCACATGCTGCCCTGCGGATTTCTGTATCTCTCTTAGTTTGGCTCCTTATCCAAGACCTGTTCCGGCAAAGTATACTCTACCGGCACAGACCTGGAGTTTGGAGCGCGCAAGCCCCACCGCGACGTCAACGTATTATTAATATTATTGTTAACTTGCAAGAAATACTTCCTAGATTTTATAAAAGCATACAGCCAACATAGATCATAGTGCTTATTTTTCCCTAAAATAGTTATGTGGGTAGATTTAAAACTAAGAACTTAATTGATTAAATTACAAAAAGCGACAACTACCCGTATGCATTCTAATAATAATAAATAATTGACATAAATACAATTTGTATCATCTCCTATTAATTAAGGTTGGATGCGTAAACAGTAGTTCTAAGCAACCATTCGTTATAACTGTACGCCAAGTAATAGCCAGTTACGAGCTCTAATTGGACTATTATGGTAATATTAAGGTTTTTTACTTGAACGAGTTTTCATTCATGTTTGAAGAATTTCTCATCGTTTATTAATGAATTACACGGTTGGCGTAATGGCTGAGCGATCGACTGCTGCGCAGCTTGTCGCGGGTTCGATCCCCGCACGGAACAAATATTTGTATGATCTGCAAGTAATTGTTCTGGGTCTGGGTGTTTGTGTTTGTGAGTTTCTATGTTTGTAAACGCACCCACGATACAGGAGGAAATTCCTAGTGTGGGGCAACGTTTTTTTAAAAAAACAAGAAAACAAGAAACAAGCAACTTATTTTTTTAGATTTTATTGAAAAGTCTAGACTACGGCATAGAAGATGTATGTTTTAAAATTTAAAAAAATGTTATAATAACAAAATTGTTGTTTGTTTGTTAATTTGTTGTAATTTGTTGTTTGTTTGTATTTATTTTTTGTTAGAAAATTTTTGTTTTTTAAAACAAAAATGATGAATGACTTTGTTTTGAAATCTGACAGCTGTTTACCTTATTAGCGTAATTGATGTCCTTCTTAAATTTATTTTTTAGGGTTCCGTAGTCAACAAGGAACCCTTATAGTTTCGCCATATCCGTCTGTCTGTCTTAGTACTAGAAAGCAGTAATTTGGCATGGGTACACATGTTAATCACGCCACGATAAAGTGGTAATTTCTTTTTATGTCTCGTCTATCCCATGGTGTGGGGTATTATTGGATAGGTTATTCAAAAATATTGCGGGTCTGTCAAAACCATTTTTCGATTCAGGGATCTGTTTGCGGAATATGAAGCTTTAAATTGCTATTTTTTTTTAGTCAATTTAATGAGTAATAGTCAACCAACTTACATTTGCAGTTGGAGAGTTGACCGTGACGTAAATCGAACATGTTTTTCAACTACAAAGTTAATTTTGTTTTTGACATAAATTCATCACAACTACGGGACCCTTCATTGTGCGTGGTCTGAGACGCACTTGGCCGGATATTTTTATTGGGTGCTGTTCTCTTGAATGCATTTAAAGTACGTACCTACCTTATTTTTAGTTTTTGACATTTCATTTTTATTACTAACGCACGATTAATATTATGCACATTTGTGCAACCAGTGAATTACGAGGGCGGCACTGAAAATTTCGGGAATCAAGGAAGTGACACAACATTACTATTTAAAAATGTATTTATTGATTTTCGAAGTATTCTCCGCGAAATTTAACATATTTTTCCATACGATGGAACCAATCATTGAAGCAACCATTCCATTCGGAAGTTGGGGTCTCCAAAATGGCCGTTTTGTAGGCGTCCATAGCTTCTTCAGGTGACGAAAATCTCTGTCCACGCAATTTATTCTTTATTTTAGGAAAAGTATAAAAATCATTAGGGCTTAGGTCGGGGCTGTACGGCGGATGGTCTAATAATTCTATGTTTTCTTGCTCTAAAAACTCTTTTGTTCCGTACGCGGTGTGAGAACTCACATTGTCGTGATGGAGGATGATGCGGCGGTTGCAGTTCTCTTTACGGAGTTCAGAAACGACCTGTGGCAAACAAATGCCAGCATACCATTCTGCATTAACCGTTCTTTGTCCCTCAAGAGGAATAGTCGTAACATGGCCGGTTTTGGAGACAAACGTGGACACCATTTTTTTGCAACACTCCGTGAACGAACAATTTTTGTTGGCTTTAACTCATTTTCGAACACCCAAACTCGTGACTGGTTTTTTGTTTCGGGTTCGTACGCATATATCCAGGATTCGTCACCTGATACGATGTTGTATACATCATTTGTGGATCCTGCGTGGAATCTTTCGAGAGTTCTGACGCACCAATTAACGCGAGCCGCTTTTTGCTCTTCACAGAGCGAATGCGGTATCCATCGGGAAAACAACTTTTTTACACCTAATTGTTCATGCAAGAATTAGAGTATTTGACTGAATTTATGAAATTAGAGTATTTGAAGAGTATTTGACTCATGCCAATGTCTAAAGTTGCCTGAATTTCGCGGTATGTCACATGTCGATCTTCCTCAATCAGCTTACGCACAGTATCAACGTTTTCTTGGGTGACTGCAGTTTTTGGACGACCTTGACGGGATCGTCACGGGAATTCAGCAAACCAGCGATACATTGTGGTTCTGGATGGGGCTTCATCACCAAATGCAGAAATCATCCGGTCAACACACTGTTTTTGTGTTAAACCACTTCGAAAGTCATAATAAATCATCGCTCTTGAATTATCTCGAGTCAATTCCATTTTCTCAACGACTAAATAAGTTTGACAAAACCTTGTGACAAGACGGAGAATCTTTTTTAAAATAAATAAATGGTATTCGATTTTTAAAACCAAGGAGTTTTCAATTAAAAAGATTTTAATATGACAGGAACAGTGGAAATATTCCATTCCCGATACTTTTAGTGCAGCCCTCGTAGTTCATTGCTTTAAATAAAAGTGTTTTTTACATTTAAGCACATTTATAGCTTGTAAATGAGATCCGCTTGAATATTGACATATTTTTTTTAAGTTTATTGCCGTCGACGAAGTTGCTTAACCTGTAAGGGCTTGTTAAAATTCGTGTTATGGGTTAATTTAAATAATAGGCTGTTTCCGCCGTTGATTTATGTTATTGGAGAACATAACAACACGGCTTGTTTCCCCGAAAGACTGAGGTGTAGCTGTAGTACACCCACATTTGGCCAGTTATGTTTAAGATTCATCTAATAGGGGGCGAGCCTATTGCCATTAACTGGGCTCAAATCCAGAATCCGGGCTGCTACTAAGAAATCCCAGATAAAAACCCAATAACACTTTGCTCGACCCGGGAATGGAACCCAGGACGTCATGCTCAGCGCTTGCAACCACTAGTCCAACGAGGCAGTCCGTTACTTTATTGGAAGATAGTAATTAGTTAAAAGACAGGCTCAAAATGCGAAACAAGCCCTGATGATTAATCTGCTCCGTTCCTGTAATGTATCCGGACAATTTGTGGAGCCCACTTTTTAGATAGCTGTAGCCACTATTTCAAAAACTTAAAATTCCACCTCTGCCATGTTTATATATTTTTGAAACACGTATTTTTGTGAAGAGAAATTACAATTTATTAGAAATTATCACTGACAGGCCGAACACGGCATAAAGATAGACTTCGGCTAAAATTACAACCCATAAAACTAAAATTATTTAAGAAAAATGTTTACTGCATGTCGATTATTATTCACAATCGTTTACCAAATAGTCTTCAAGACTTACCGCTGACAATGTTTAAAATAAATACTTTTCATAATACTACTATTTAAAAGATATTATACCATTAAGGACTTTTTTTTTGGATGGGCAATCATCAAATAACTTCTCCCGCTCTGGGTGGAGCGGGAGGGTGTGTCAGACTCTTACTGACTAAAACCCACCCGTATTCCTTCCGTTGCCTGTGTTCCGGGGGCCTCGGTGACCCATTAGTACCTTCCCGCGACCCCGGCAGGATTAAGGACTATTTATATTTACAAATTCTATGGATTTATCTTTTAAATTAAAGACTATTTAGAAGATAAATCCATAGAATCTGTATTTGTAAGTTAGATTAATTGACATTGCAGGCAGGATATGCTGAAACAAATTTACTGCCTTATGTACCATATTCTAGCAAATAAATATTTTTGATTTGATTTGATTTAATTCCTTTCCCTTCCCTGATCTTCCTCTCCCACTCCAATAGAAGAATAAGTTACCTAAAGTGTAGTTCATATACCTACTACTATATAGTAGGTACCTATATCAAACTGACTGAAGCCATCGGTTGCGCTCGCCTCTCTTATACTCTAAAACCTAACCATAAGAACATCCATGAAATAAAAATAAACAAGTAGTTAATCGGAAGAATGGTCCCCAAATAATAAGGAAACAGACAGACAGGGTGATTTAGCCTGCTATGCCTAATAATAATAGGATTATGTCATAGGTCAAACTATTGCTCTTTTTAATAGATCGGTCATCCTTGCAACACCAATAACGTCTGAAATGTCACTTATTTTTAATAAATATTTATTTTTTCCACGAGCAACGGTCCATATCCTTTTGTATATGATTAGCACATATTATTCACAAATACGGTGTAACATTGCGAAGTACGAACACATTTCTAAGTTCACCGATGCGTAATTGAAAATCCTGTCATCCTCATTATGACTAAATTATTAATTGAACATAAGTTATCAATTTAATTGACACAACCTCCATTTGTAACATGCAAATTTTCAGTTGATAACATATTAACATGTTGTTTTTATAGCTTATGATATAGACATCCTCGAAGCACAGTCATAATCATATTCCTAGGTATAATTTTCATAAACAGCATTGAATGCAGTATTTAGCTTCAAGGATTAACGTAGGTTATTAGTAGTTGCATAACCTTACCTACAAGACATTTGTAGGGTTCCATACCTCAAAAGGTAAAAACCGAACCCTTATAGGATCACTCGGGTCTGTCTGTCTGTCCGTCTGTCACTGCCAATTTGCTCCAAATCTACCGGACCGATTAAGTTGAAATTTGGTATAGGTACTCGTACATATATCCCACTACTCTATGAACCAAAAACGGATGAACGTAAATTTTAATTTACGTAAATTTTAAATGAATTTTGAAAATGTGGGTTACTTTTGCAGGCCAAATTAGAATTTTCAAAAAAAGTTTTACAAACTGTACCGTGTGACACAATAAATGAAAGGGCCACACACTAAGCCCTTTCATTTAATGTGTCAAAACAGCTAATAAACTGTTTTTTAACGTTATTAAAGAAAATAGATGAAAATTGACCATTTGTCCTTATCTCCGAAACTACCGAGCCTACTTTTTGAAAAAAAATCTGAAAGTAGTTGTTGATTACAGGAAAATCTATAATAATAATAAATTTATTTCAGTTAACTTTACACACATCTATAATATATAATCTTACATAGAGGCCTCCTTTTTAGTATAATAAATACCTGTGCTAGGAGACCCCGCTCTTCTAAAACTAGAAACAATAATAATGTAGGAGTGTACATAGAAAAGACATTCAACTTAAATCTAGGAGGATGTGTGTGTGTGTGTGTGCGCGTGCATGTGTGTGCGTGCGTGTATGTCGCTTATCGTTAACTTATCATAGATCTTTGTAAAAGAGTTTCAATGTCGTGATAACTCTTGCATTTTAGCCAGTCTATTAAAGATTTCTTATATTCTCGATAACTTATAGGATAAATATTTAAAAGTTTATTTAATTTGTTGTAGATGGAAGCGGATTGTCTGGTGAACTGCTTTTTCGCATATGAGGTTTTAACCGAGACTTCTGGTGCAACAAGATATTTTCTCCGTTTTTTGTTGAGACTGGAATCATAGTTCCGGGTTTTGTGTACTTATAAAGCAGCATGGAGTACATATAATTTTCTGACTGTAAGAAGGCCACATAGTAAGTAAAGGTTTTCAGTAGGTAATCTATACGATTTAAAAAACATCACTTTCAAGAGAGACCTTTACGCTCTTTTAAGTTCTAGGAATTTGATTTTAGTGGC
Organism: Atethmia centrago; assembly: GCA_905333075.3. Classification (NCBI taxonomy): domain Eukaryota; kingdom Metazoa; phylum Arthropoda; class Insecta; order Lepidoptera; family Noctuidae; genus Atethmia; species Atethmia centrago. The sequence continues at coordinate 16,714,864 of HG995374.1, read as the reverse complement.
CCCGCCCCAAACAGGTATACCATACACAAAAACTGACTGCGCTAGTGAAACGTATATTTGAGTTAATAAAGTTTTTGAGGTAACGTGTCTTATTTTTCATGTAATTTATCAATCGAGTGTTAATCAGCATATCTATGATTTTTGAAATTGCAGATAAGACCGAGATGGGTCTATAGTTGCTCACATCATCTCTGTTGCCACCGTTGTGCACAGGTGTAATGATGGCTTGTTTTAGAACTGGTGGAAAAATACCTTGCGTGAAACACAGATTAGCAAGATGTGCAATAATCGGTACCACCACGTCATGGGCAGTTTTAAGAAAATTAGTAGATATATTGTTTCATCCAGGTGCGCTTTCAGTTTTAAGACTCATCAATATGCCATGGACTTCCTGAGGATCAGTTTCTAGAAGCACAAAAGATGAGGCTTGTGAATCCGTCAAGTTATAAGTCTCACGATCTTGCGATAGATTGGTAGAGATGATTTCCTTGGCCAAAGTCTTACCAATGTTAGAGAATTAGTTATTGACGTGATTCAGTGACTCATGAGAGGTTGCTTTTATCTCTAATAAATTTAAATTTTGAGTTTTGTTTGTTTGCGATGCGTGATATTATTTATAGCTTTCCTCATTTTTTTTGTGTCTTTGTTTGCTTTGTCTATCTTTTCCTTGTCATATTTTCTTTTAAGTTTTTTAACAATGTTGTTACAGTGATTACGATACCTTCTCTATGTTATTTTTGAGACATCGTTATTCGAATCTAGGCCTAGTTTTCTCTGCATATTGTTCCTTTTCTGAATACAACGTAAGATTCCCATACTAATCCATGGTTTAATTATGCGGTTATTTCTCGGGATTACGGTTGTTATGATATTTAGTAGAAGGCAATATCTAAGTTTGTCAATCGAAATTCCAGTAAGTGCAACAGGATTATTAATTAAATTCAGTTCGAAAATACTACTTTCTTTAAAGATTACAATCGCTTTCTCAAAATCAACAACTGTTTGTTTTAGAGCATTTATGCGCCGTTGTGATATTTGATAACTTTAACGTTATGGTGGTATCTAGAACAATCATAGAGGCAGCATTTTTGTTTTTGTCCATTTCCAAGATGCAATGATCCAAACAGTTTTCACCTCTGGTTGGGAGTGAATGTCCTGGTAATAAACCATGCGTTGCTAGCATCTTTAGGTAGTTATGTTTATTTGTACACTCGTTAGTGTGTTCGTGAGTCTTATGAATAATATTTATATTTATATCGCCTGTTATTACAATATTTTTGCATGATTTTAGTTAGTTCAGGTACTCATTAAGAGAAGTTATAAAGTCGTCATCATTACTGTTTGATGGTGAGTGATAAGATACCCAGGATAGTAAGATTGGGCGCTTCGTATTTGTAATTACGCTTGAGCCAATATTACCTCTTTGACACTAAAAAAAGTACACAAGAAGGCTTTATTATATCTGACCCAGATGTTATAATAAAGAAAGCTTAAGTCCACCAAAGCTAACATTTACTTTGATGCCAGATAATACTCGTAAATCCGATTAGACCGTAGATTATCCCATCATTGTCCCCTAAAAAGGGTTTGGAGAAGTGATTACTACAAAGTTAATGTCTTTGTGCGTGTTTTGTACAAATGATACTGCGCCGTAGCAGCGGTTTATATAATTAGTAGTGGAGAAGGACAGATAATTTTGAATATCTGGGATGGATTTGTTCGCGTCCAGTCTGCATTCACTTAAAATGATTACGTCATAAAATGATTACGTCAGCATCAAAGTTAAAGTTGGTTTATGTTATTTGTAAATCATTTAGATTACTGTAAATGCTTCTAATATTTTGTGAGACAATTGTGAAATTTATGTTTTGTACATTTTTATTTTAAATTCTCAATTTGGAGTACAGTAGATTGCGCTACAACTAGATCATCTATTTCTTGCATAATTGTGTGTGTGCATTTAGAAGATTGTTTAACTTGCTAATTTTTCCAAGATGCAATGATCCATACAGTTTTCACCTCAGGTTGGGAGTGAATGTCCTGGTAATAAACCATGCGTTGCCAGCATGTTTAGGTAGTTATCTTTATTTGTACGCTCGTTAGTGTGTTCGTGAGTCTTATGAATAATATTTATATTTATATCGCCTGTTATTACAATATTTTTGCATGATTTTAGGGAGTTCAGGTACTCATTAAGAGAAGTTATAAAGTCTTCATCATTACTGTTTGATGGTGAGTGATAAGATACCCAGGATAGTAAGATTGGGCGCCTCGTATTTGTAAGCATTACGCTTGAGCTAATATTACCTCTTTGACACTAAAAAAAGTACACACGAAGGCTTTATTATATCTGACCCAGATGTTATAATAAAGAAAGCTTAAATCCACCAAAGCTAACATTTACTTTGAAGCCAGATAATAAATCCGATTAGACCGTAGATTATCCCATCATTGTCCCCTAACAAAGGTTTGGAGAAGTGATTACTACAAAGTTAATGTCTTTGTGCGTGTTTTTTACAAATGATACTGCGCCGCCGCAGTGGTTTATATAATTAGTAGTGGAGAAGGACAGATGATTTTGAATATCTGGGATGGATTTGTTCGCGTCCAGTCTGCATTCACTTAAAATGATTACGTCAGCATCAAAGTTAAAGTTGGTTTATGTTATTTGTAAATCATTTAGGTTACTGTAAATGCTTCTAATATTTTGTGAGACAATTGTGAAATTTATGTTTTGTACATTTTTTTTTTAATTCGCTATTTGGAGTACAGTAGATTGCGCCACAACTAGATTTCTTGCATAATTGTGTGTGTGCATTTAGAAGATTGTTTAACGGATTGTGGTTCAATAGCATAGAGGTGATACAAGTACCTACGTTTTTTAAGTTTGAGAAATAAATTATAGTTTAGACTTATGCTGTAAATATAGTGAGCTGATGTTACGTTATTTGTTTTATTATTTATATATATTATGTTTTAAATATCTATTTCGGTTTTGATGAGCAATTGAGCATATAAGTGCGCTGGATGTGTGTGTACCTATGTCAGAGTGGATGAATTTTTGCGTTCGTTGTGGAGAACATTGTGTGCATGTAATTTGAATGTGTAAGTGAGTTAAAACTATTACATTCATTATATTATTCAACAAACATATTAGTTTCGGCGGAGTTAAGGTGCTGACAAGACCCAATTGACCAAAATAGACCTCTCTTAAGAAAAAAATTGGCAAATCTGTATAGTTTGTGGTAGCAGAAAAAATATATGTTAATTTTGAACATATTGCCCAGAACTTGGTTGTTACCAAAACACGTTTTTAAAGAAAAATCTCTATACAAACTAACGTTAAACTAATCTCTTACCTTGAGTTCTAATCCAAAATATCTGTATTAAATATCAACATACGTTACGTATTTAATTAATAACAGGAGCGTCTTATTTGAATGCAGAACTTGGTTGTTTTTTATTTTCGATTACTTAACTCAATTTTGAGTAAATAGATAATTGCTTCATATTTTGCAGTAAATTGCAAGCGTTGCGTCATCGCGCTTCTCTTTCTTTTCTATGCAAACTGACAGTGACCGCGGTTTAGGTGTTGTCAGCGTCTTAACAAAAGACTTAAGACTATTATAATATTATCTTTTACTGACCAGATTAGCATAAGTATGGACTGTGGCATGTAGTACAGACATCCTGCCTCGAGTCATATCTCTTGCATTAAAGCTTGTATTTGGGATTCAGTTTAAATTATGTAATTCGGCGATTCTTCCTGCTTTTTAACGTAGACTTTGCCGTAGGCGGTCCAGCAATATGTGTATCCTTTACACTTACCGTCCGGTAAGGACCAGGCCCGGGTCGACGGCAGGCCCTCGCAACACAGGCAACGGAAGGAATACGGTGGGTTTTAGTCAGTAAAAGTCTGACACACCCTCCCGCTCCACCCAGAGTGGGAGAAGTTATTTGATGATTTCCAATCCTCAAAAAAAAAAAGGTTGCGGGAAAGTTCGAAAGAGGCCCCTGGCAACGCAGGCCACGGAAGGAACATGGGTGGGTTTTAGTCAGTAAGAGTCTGACACACCCGCTGTATGTTATGTTAAGCGCAATGTAATGTTATCTTATTTGTATTTCGCTCGCTAAAAAATTCTTCGATTGTCTCTTCATGAGCTTCTCTTTACCATTTCATTTTGGGTAATAAATTAAAATACCCTCAAAAAAAATTTTGAGTTGAGCAATGCGTGATCAACAGAATGATTGCTAAAAAGTAGTTATAGGCGCGTAACACCTCTATATCAGTCACGTGACTGATAGGGTTAGGGTAGGTGTAGGGTATTTTTTCCTTAAATAAAAATAAATCCTATACTTTATAAACTTTTACCCTTTATACCCCCTTATATACCCTTACCCTTTATAGAACATTACGAGTCATTCTTGGTATTTTTTCAGCTAGCAAAAATAGGCACAATGTCGTTGATAAGAATGAGTAAAAGATTCAGAAATAAATAACGGACGCCTGCTACAGTCATATTAGCAATGTTACTTTAGGTGCTACAGAGCTAAAAAAATGGCAGGCATTCAGAAATAATAGATAGTAGGTTCTGTTATTTAACAGAACCTACTGTGTAACCTACCGTGTAAGCGCCCAATGTGTAACGGTAATTAATAATGGTGCGACACTGTAACCAAACGATTTTAATTAAAGTAGGTTTAAGTAGGTAAATAGTTCAAAGATTTTTCATGCTGGACTTTCTTTCTCTTATACTTGTCGCTAGTTAGGTAGCTACTGATAGGGAATATAGCAAGAAAATAGCAAGTATTTCTTGTTTCACTATGTCAATAATAGACAGGAATATAAACCCAAGAAAATTATTCAACTACCTACTGCTTGTTGCTCAAAAAAATTATGAAACTCCAACAATTTTCTACTACAGTTCAAACGACCGTTTCTGTCGCGGGTATGATGTGACGTCATTTGCTACAAAACTTCTTTGTTTACATCTGTTTGTAGCCCGAAATCATATAAAATATATTATTTCTCAAGCACGAACCGCACTTACTTACTTACCTTAGTGAGATTTCAAGCACTTTGCTAAGAACAGATTTTTATTAAGATAGTTTCTTTCGTCACTTCCAGCATTGTCGAAGACGATGCTTTTTGAGTTTGCGTTCCGTTCCACAAAAAAAAACGCAACTTAATTGAATGAATTGTAAAATAAGTAATGCATTAAAAAATGTAAAAAGAATAGGAATATGTTTCTTGACTCCTACACAATGTATATTTAAATAATGGATAAGTTTTGAATTACTTGCATATTCCCTATTCCTCAATCTTCATTTTCGAAATAAATCCATATTATGTCAAATTTAAAAAAAGGAAAGTTTTTTTTTTATTTCGCTGTTGTCACTCTTTGTTCTTATTATAGTTTCAAGTAGGTGTTACATAAAAAAAAAAAAACAAAATTTATCATAACTAGGTAATTTGTAATCCATATTTTAACCTGTCTAATTAGTAGTAAATCGTGTTTCATATGTTTACGTCATTCTATTACTATAAATACGAATCATGGCTTCCGAATTAAATCAGGTTATTTTAATACAGCTTGCTCGGATGATGTTTAAGTTTTATTGAGCTAAGGTTAAATAAAATATATTTTGCAAGTAGGTATAAAATTAAAAAAAAAAAACATTTCAAATTCTTACACATCATAATATATTAAATTAGCAACTTACCTGTTCGTAATTATGTGAATTTTTAATTTATTTAGTTTTAACCTGACTAGTTGTTGCCTGCGTGAATTTTGTATTTCAACATTTTTTCGAGGATGAAACAGCCTATATCCTCCTCCAGGTCCCAGGCTGGCTAACTGTCAAATAACCTATCAAGACAAGAGCTGTATTTATACTTATAATAGGTTTAACAATTTTTTACCCTACCTAACAGAAATGAAAAAAAAAATTAAAAAGTGTTTATTCATAGAAATATTCTTTACAGTGAACACATATTACCTCTGCCAAACTGCAAAGCAGTTTGTTGGCAGACGTAGCTCCTTTTTTTGTTTTGTACATAATTTTATATTTTTTTATTTTAATTTTTTGACACTTTTTCGCATAAAGGTAAACTACTATTCCTTCATTTCTTAAATTTAAAAACAGACATACAATTTTCTTTTTAGATATTCTCTTCAGTGAGGCTTTGACAAAAAATATTAAAGAGGTACTTATGTATTTTATTTTTAAAGGCAGTTTTTGTGATACAACTGTTTATATCGACTAAAATAGTTCTTACCTGTCAAAAAGATTTTTGTATTCAAATATTTCTAATATCTCTATTATTACCTACAAATCGCTTCCCACAACCCTGCTACCATCACAATAGTGCTGATGAAGTGACCTGTTTCCCTTGTTCCACCTCACTGGATTCATCCAGACTCGAGCTCATTGACCTAAGTTTGATTTTCTTATTCATTAAGAAACCATCAAATGCATTCATCATATGATTTCTTATATATTTGGACCAGACTCTACTTTTCCAATATTGTGAGTGTGATTGCAAACACTGATCTCAAGCCACCCCAAAGCGAAGGAGGAGACGGGACGGTTGAGGGAAAGGCAAATTTCACGCCCTCTCGCCCCTAGCCGCCGCAGGAGACGCCCTGGGCGTCGGGAATCCCGGGCGGATTTCCGGCCACCGTAGGCGCGGGCTTGCGGACGGTGAGCAATGGGTAGCTCACCGTCCGGTGAGGACCAGGCCCGGGCCAGGCCATTCCACGCGCGCATCAAAGAGATGTCGTCAGCACAAGTGTATGGGTCCACTAGGGCCGATGCCTGTCGGGGTCGTGAGAAGGTACTAAAGGGTTACCGGCCCCTGGCAATACAGGCAACACGGAAGGAATACGGGTGGGTTTTAGTCAGTTTGAGTCTGACACACCGGAGAAGTTATTTGATGATTTCCCACCCAAAACCACCCCAAAGCGGAGTAGATAATATAAAGACAATTATATTTGTTCCTTATGGAAATTGAACCCGGCCCTAAAGAGTAGGTACAAGAACACCACGATTAGCATGTATGTACGTAACTAGTACTCCAGTAACATTAATTTTGTCAGTTTAACGTGAAACAAAACCTGAGGTGGTTATCTCGGGGCGAATCTCCCTTGAACTGTTTTTTATTTAAGTGTTCGTAAATATTTAACAAGAAGGCATGATAAATTAATTTAATGGTGTGAAAAGGTTATTTATTAATCAACCCATAGTGATTAAAAATGTAATACATCTTCACCAAAAAATACCTTGATCATAAGATATTTTACTGGTTATAGGTACTTTAATGAAAAATGCCTCAAAGACGGAGGGACAGGTGAGAATATCATTAGTAAATAATTAATTAGTAGAACAAATAGGTATCTATTAGGTGAATGGTCTAATAATTATGGATATAATTAACATAGATCGTTCACCTCTTGCACTTTGCACATTTTTTGTTGCTTTTTTTTGTTTTATTATCGTGTTTATAATTTATATAATTGAGTCACGAAATCGCATCAAATCTAATTAATCAGTTCCATGCCCTCTTAATTTTCAAAGTGCCTCAGCATCCAACTAACTACCAGAGTCGTGGTAAAAAAAATAGTAGACATCCAGCTTTATCCTTTGTACATGGATTTGTAATGAGTACAATGACTACGTGGTGGAATATCTTAAACATAAAACATTTTTGTTTTTTATTGGTAGGAGGACGTCCCTTGCAACTCTTGGTCACACCTATAGGTACTAATATAATAAAGTTGAAGAGTTTGTTTGTTTGTTTTAACGCGCTAATCATAAAAAAAACAGTCAAGTGCGTGTCGGACCACGCACAATAAAGGGTTGCGTAGTTGTTGGGATTACTTGGGATGGATTTATTCCAAAAACAAACTTAACATTGTAGTTGAAAAACATGTTCTCCCGTACATTGATATTCGTCACGATCAACTCTCCAACTGCAAATTTAAGTTGGTCGACTATTACTCGTTAACTGGTAAAGCCTACTTAACTGTGATAGTTTTCCTTTTAATTGTATTATATGCACTAATTCCATGAATTTTTTTCACATCTCCATAGACAACCATTTAGCTGGCAGGGGAGCCTCATACTTGACTCTAACAAAAATTAGCACTTTAGAGCAGAATATTACGCAAACGGATCCTTGAATCGAAAAAAAACACGATATCCCAGACCATGGGACAGACAAGAAAAAAAATATCATGCCTACATTACGGTCAAGGGAGGGATTTTATTTTAGCACTTTGTCGGCGTGATTAATATGTACACCTATGCCAAATTACAGCTTTCTAGTACTAAGCGTCTCTGAGCTAGGACAGACAGACAGACAGACGGACATGGCGAAACTATAAGGGTTCCTTGTTTACTATGGAACCCTAAAAAAAGTCAGAAAGAACGCTAAGCGAAAACGTAGCAATATTGCAGGCGGGCGACGCGATGCTACGCGGTGGGTGTGGTGGAACAAGAAAGTTTACGCGGACGAAGTCGCGGGCGGAATGATTTTTGTTTGAACGAGCAAATCTCTGGAACTACTACTCAGATTTGACAAAATCTTTTTGCATTTGATTGGAAGATTCTTTAGGAAGTTTATAGTTTATTTAACATCACGCTACTAGCCATATGAGCGGAGCAAAAAGAAAAAGTTTGAAAGAACGCTGAAGTGAAAACGAAGTAATAGCGTGCGCGGGAAATGTGGCTGTTATTTTAGTAGATACATTGTGGTCTTACGACTTCCACGCGAACGAAGGCGCACGCAGAAGCTAGAAAATGATATTATACCTCCACACACTCACGTTGAGACTAAGTAATAACTTGTGGCTAAGTAATAACAGCCGCACGGGTCGATCGATCAAGTTAAGCTACGCTTGCCGCGGTTGGTCCGTGGATGGGTGACCATATTTACTTGGTATGTAAATATGGTCACCCATCCACGGACCAACCGCGGCAAGCGTAGCTTAACTTGATCGATCGACCCCTCCGTGCCTCGGAAAGCACGTTAAGCCATTGGTCCCGGCTGTCATTTGTAGATCTTTGACAGTCGTTACGAGTCGTCAGAAGCTCGGAAGTATGACAACCAGTCTTACCAAGGGGTATCGTGTTACCCAGTAACTGAGTTGTGGAGGTCAGATAGGCAGTTGCTCCATGTAAAATACTGGTATTCAGATGTATCCGGTAAGACTGGAAGTCGACCCCAACATAGTTGGGAAAAGGCTGGGCAGATGAAGACACGCACGTTGATCAGAATAGTCAATTGTTCTTTATGTAGAAACTCTGCACAAAAAGAGCTTACGAAGGATTTCAGTTAGTCCTATGCAAGGGTCCCATACGGGATAATGTATTAACAATTTTATTAAGATTAACAAACTGCAACATTGTTATTACATGTGGTGGATATGCCAGTAACACTTGGACAGTATTCTGCTTTTAAATAGCTTATTGTGCGACTACTCAGCAACAACTTATCATATATAGTCTACATTATACATAAATGGAGACTATAGATAAGTTATATGTCACTTTGTTATTCCACATGTAGCGTTATTGTAGCGGTATTTTAGTAAAACAGAACTGCCTACCCACTGTGGCTCACTATATATTTTACAATATCGTCAGGGTGGAATTGAAATGTTAATGTTGATGTAAATGTTATTACAGTGTAAACGAATATTTAAATGATAAATCCCTAAAACTTATAAAACTAGCTGCGGTCCGCGGTTTCACTCGCTTTAATCTCGATCCCGTTGGAATATTGGAATAGAAACTATCCTATGTTTAGAACCCAGGTCATGTTCTACCGATGTGCCAAATTTTATCCAAATAGCGTGAAAGTGTAACAAACAAACTCACTTTCGCATTTATAATACTAGTTACGATTAAGTTAGGATTAGGATGTAACTTGCACCTCGTTGCTTGCTAATCCATATTATTACAGTGTTTTACACGCTAATCATTTTCATTATCACTATTTTAGTCAATTCTATCAGACAGTTATTCTTATTCTGTTAAACACTGATCTCCCACCCCAAAACGAAGGAGGAGGCGGGACGGTTAAGGTAAAGGCAAATTTCGCGCCCTCTCGCCCCTAGCCGCCGCAGGAGACGCCCTGGGCGTCGGGAATCCCGGGCGAATTTCCGGCCACCGTAGGCGCGGGCTTGCGGACGGTGAGCAATGGGTAGCTCACCGTCCGGTGAGGACCAGGCCCAGGCCAGGCCATTCCACGCGCGCCTCAAAGAGATGTCGTCAGAACAAGTGTAGGAGTTCTGTTAAGATGAGCTTTAAAAAGGTTACAGCATACTTGGGATTAAAGAATCTGAATTCAATGAAAGCATAACATTATGGCACAGTTCCTTTATTAACACAAAAAATGCTGCAATACAACATCTTCATGTTTATGTAGGTAGTGTCCTTAGTCTAATCGCTGGCATGTTCAGCGACCTCTGTAGTTAGTTTAGTCAGGGTTTAGTACTTCTGGGCGGCATCCTTGGTGCGGGATGCAATGTAGGCAAGGGAGCGGGCGATCGCCTCAGGGATTGCGGGACCAACGGGAAGGAGGTCGCTCTGAAACAAAAAAGGTAAAATTACTTATCTGTATGGCACACTTTCTTCCCCTCTCACGGATAGGGAGCCCCAGTCCCAGCAGTGGGAACATTGTAGACTCATTATGATGATACACTTTGGTAAAATTACTAAGATAGTTCCAGCAGAGAAGCCATTCTCAGAAAGAGGTACACGTCGGCTTTTTTTACTAAATAGGAGGCTCGCTAATTAAACGAAACTACAATTGAATCACCTGAAGGTACTTCATTTATATGCAAATATGAATCAGTGTTAATTTCTTCATTATGTTGATGATACCACTTGCACACAGATAGGTTATTAAGAAAGTTCTTGGAATGAAGCCTTGTACTTTAAACGTAGAAATACCTAAGGGTATATCAGATTCATAGACATAAAAGTATGCTTACTTGTAACTTCTCTTCCGATCTTGCTTGGTTTTCGGAGTTAAATATTGTGGTGTATTACCTGGGGTTGGTAGCCGTTCTCGTCAGCGGTGTAGGTGAAAATCACGGGGGTACCGTCGGGGGCGGTGTACCGGTAGGCACCCTGGGACACCTGTTATGCAAAACAAAATATTTTTAGCATTGTGATGATGCGCACAAAAAATGTCTATTAATTTCCTGCCTCTGCAGCATAGATCAACAATAACTTATCATATAAATTATAAATTATATCATAACCTTCTGGGTTGGTCTGGCCATTGCCAGACCAACTCTTCATAATATCTATCACACAGTTTATGATAATGAATGGCATAAAATAAGTTCATAATAAGGAAATGTACTCACAACAGCGCCGGCTTCTCCGATCTGCTTGTAGGTACCCTGGGCGTTAGCGCTGATGCCGTTGGCGGTCTCGTAGCTGGCGAAAAAAGGAAATTATTGTGATAGCCGTCGCATTAAGAAGTGGCTACCGAACTGAACAATTACAAACATGGGCCGAAAATAAAAACGTGAACATAAAAGTCAATTAAGTTTAAAAAATATACTTTTATAGAATACTGGTTCTAGAGCTAATTTCTCTCTCTCTGGAATCAAAATAGTACAAGAGTCAGTAAAAAGTTAACACTTACGCGTAGTTGAAGCCGTCTGAGCTGACGTCAGATTCAGAGCGGAGGATGGCGGCTTGACCTTCGTCGGAGCCGTAATCCTTGTTGACGACCTGCTTGGCAGCCTGGTAGGTGGTGGATCCAGCCTGGTAGGTGGCGGCAGCGGCAGCTGCGACCGGGGCAACCACCACGGGGGCGGCGACCGAGCTTACGGCCTTAGCGGTGAAGACGACGGGGGCGGCTACGGTGTTCTGGAAACCTTTGTAGGGCTTGTAACCACCAGCTCCGAAGGGAGTTGATCCGTAGCTTGCCGCGCTGGCAGCGCACACGCACAGAGCAAGAACCTGCGTAATTAATTAAAACTATTAGTTCATTAACCTCTTATATGACTTTTAATCTCATTAGAAACCATTAAAAGAAAGTTTTCATTCGTAATTTCTATTACTTAAATTAGTTAGAATTATTTGAGTTATCGTTTATGATATTATACTAATAATCTCACCAAGAATTTCATTTTAGTTGAGATCTATACGAACGTCAGAAACAAACAGGTACCTTCCCATTGAAGTTTTATCCTTTTATATTAAAACAGAAGTTCACAAAAAACAGCGCCTAGCATTCTAAGGATATTGACACGAAAGAGTAACCTTGAATAAAACATTAATTTCTCGGTGTCAAGCAGAATATAATTAAGACTGGATCTATTATGAAATCGTTTATATATAGGAACCATTATTTAATAACCAAACAATTCTATATTGACTATAAAGTGGTTCCGTATCATTGTTTAATAGTTTTAGGTTAAAATGGGTTTATTAAAGATTAATAGTATAGCATGGAGATGCATTCAGATGCACTAATGGGAAGGCTCATTAGTGCATTTGAATGCACTAATGAGCCTTCCCAGTCTCCATGCAACATTTATATGAATTATAGTCCCAGTTTTTTAGAATCGGGTATATAAAAACAAAAAATTCCGCGACTTCTAAAGAAAAATTAATTTCGGAATTCGGTATCCTTTAGCTTAGTATTTTCGTTTTCCCCACCGACTTCCGCAATTAAACTTACTTCTCACTTTGTAGGTAGTGTTAATTTATTTAAAGTCGCTCATTTTTTTTTCACTCTTTTAATGTGGTACTTACCCCACACAAATTCCTATCACTGCTTGCTATGTTAATAACAGTAACTTCTTGTTACTGTTATTTACATTTACATACATTATTCTCATGAAAAGTTATTAGGTAATCTATACAAAATCGTAGCGAAGTCCAAATTGTACATTGAATATTTTTGAAAAAAGTAATTGCCACGAGATGTAGGAACGATTCTGATGCCGAAAATATACTTTTTAGAATTTTTGTCCGTTTGTATGTTTGTCTTTTTTTTTTTTTTTTTTTAGGGTGGGAAATCATCAAATAACTTCTCCCGCTCTGGGCGGAGCGGGAGGGTGTGTCAGACTCTTACTGACTAAAACCCACCCGTATTCCTTCCTGTTGCCTGTGTTGCGGGGGCCTCGGTGACCCATAAGTACCTTCCCGCGACCCCGGCAGGCATCGGCCCTAGTGGACCCCTACTTTGTGCTGATGACATCTCTTTGAGGCGCGCGTGGAATACGACGCGCCGTCGACCCGGGCCTGGTCCTTACCGGACGGTGAGCTACCCATTGCTCACCGTCCGCAAGCCCGCGCCTACGGTGGCCGGAAATCCGCCCGGGATTCCCGACGCCCTGGGCGTCTCCTGCGGCGGCTAGGGGCGAGAGGGCGCGAAACTTGCCTTTCCCTCAACCGTCCCGCCTCCTCCTTTGCGAGCATTACTGCTTCGCAGAAGGAGGTGACGGCTGCCCATGCCCTCTCGCTCCGTACCATGGCCTGAACCAGGGCCGGACGCGAGAGGTCTCTGCCGCTGATCGCCTCCACGAGGACACGGCGGTGCTCTGCCCAAGCCGGGCAGACCTCCACCGTATGCTCCACCGTGTCCTCCAGGCGATCCACACAGTGGTGACACCCGGACGTTTCCTCCCGCCTTATCCGACACAGGAACCTCCCGAAGCTGCCGTGTCCGGTGAGGACCTGCGTCACGCGGAAGGTGAGGACGCCGTGGCGCCTCTCCAGCCACTCCTCAAAGAGGGGACTTATTGCCGCAATCGTGGCGTGCCCAGCACTGGGTTGCAACAACCGTACTTTCCATGACGCCATGAGATCCCGCCGGAGCTCCGTCCGCTGTGCCGCGATTTCTCGCGGCAGCGGACTAACGCCCCGGCGTTTCGCCTCCTCGCGCCACTCCCATACGTGCGCGAGGGCTTGTATGTTTGTCTGGATGTATATTCCGGATTAACGCAAAAACTACTGAATAGATTCTGTTCAAATGCGAACGGCAGGCTTGTATGGGACTTTCGTACAGCTAATAAAATTTCGTGTTTTGGGATATTTTTTGTTTTAATTGGTAGTTAATACGATAGACAAGCCTTTTTAAATTCTTGGATTTTTAGAACTAAAAACTAAAACTTAAAAGTTATAACCAGTTTTATTGTTTAAGGTTAAGTACTAGTGTATCAATGTAGATTGTTACTTATAGGCACATAAACATTGTTTCGGTAATAAAGTAGATGTTCTAGATTGCTTGTCGCTATTTTTGTAGTGTTTTACTAACTATCAAGCAGGTAAATTGAGATGAGGATCGTACCTACTCAGCGGAGTGCATTAGGAGATACCTATGTCCAGCAGCTGACTGCAACAGTTTGATAATGACGAAGTCCTGATGTGGTTTTGAGTGTAGGTAAATCAAACAATACAGTTAATAGTTTTTTTTTAAGTAAATTTATTTTACTTATAATTAATTAATTCGTAAATTACTTCATCTAAGAAGGGGGCAGGTCGGGTAATACCCTCATGGCGAGCATAGCTCAAATACCAACATAACTGCGTTTAGTTTACAACTAAATTACGTGTAATCCGAACTTCTAAAAATAGTACACTTACATGAAAATAGATGGCTTAGTTGCCTTAATATGTGGTACAAATTCTATAACAAAACAACAAAAAAGTAAGCTGTACGAAATCTGCCGTTCAGCTTTACACAAATATTCCTTAAATGTCTGGTCAACGTTAAGACTTATCATTTATTTACATAACCAAATTACAAGATGATTATTAACATTAACTAAATTAAATTAAAACTAAGTTAGGCTTAAAAAAGGCCCTCGGGGCATTGTACCGAGGATGCTGGCGGCATTTCCTCGCTGAATTGCAATGCTGATGCGTTGCGCGAGAAAGCCGCCAGCTTTTCGGTCACCAGTTACATCAACTAGACGTTTCGCGATTTCCGCAAATAACTTATGCGCACTGGGACCCCACGGACCGAGGGTCTCGACGCCAAAGGGCACAAAGTTGTACTCTCTGCCAAGGCCTCCATATTTAAGACTTTAGGTACTGTAGAGGTTCTATGATAATTATTGATAATGCATCATTCTAGCCGCTAGTTGACACTGGCAACTTAATAAAAATAAATATTTTAAAATCAGAATATAGATGTAAAATGATGGATTGTCTGAACCATTGAGATAGGAAAAACATGGAGGCGCCGCGTTATTCTATAGATACATTTGCTAATACAAATATGAGTGAAATACGATACAGAATGTGAAATATTGTTTTGTCTCATTCTTTCTAATACACGAATCGTATTTGATAAAAGAGACAACAATAGGTATTTAAGTGTTGCTCATTATGGTAACATTTTGTCGTGACGTAGTGACTGTTGTAGGTAGGTGGCATATCAGCCATTTTATGCGCCAAGTTTCGTGGTAGCTTTGCTGTCAAATGGTTGTTTACTTTTGTATTATTCAGATTTACGAGGAAATTACGAGGAGTTTACCTTTAAAACTGCATGTGAATGTTGGAAAACAGCAATTCAACATGCCTGTGTGTTGTTTTGTGAAGTGTAGTGCAAGAAAGAATGAAAATTAACGTCTATTATCTGTACACAGATTAGTAGCCGGTTTTCATGCAATAGTACATACAATAATACACATTCCATGAAAAAAATGTTATGGGATCATGAATTTATTGCTAAAGTATTGATATTTGGGTTCATTTCCCTATACCAGACCTTTTTTATTATTTATTATTTCATTAGTTTCTTTACAATAATATTATGTCGTAGTGGAATAGTATTGTACCGATGCGAGGCGACGCCGTACCTTAATAGTTGCCGAAACTAGTTCCTCCGCTGAAACGATATCGGTTATAATCTGCGATGTTAACAGAAATTATTCTGCGTGTCTTAATCGTTCCGAGTGACCTTATTAGGTCCGGCCCGTGGTTTACGGTCTGAGAGACCGTCCCACAGAGTTATATGTGATCCTAAAACAAGCCGTCAGCATTTTGTTATTTGTTTAGTTCCGCAGCTCTAACCAAAATGAATTATTGATAAAAATACTTGCCTTTTTTATAGCTTTCCTAAAAATAAAGGGTTAAAGAAAAAGTGGCTAGAGGCTATTGGTGAAGAAAATATTAATCCCCGAAATAAAGAATGGTTCCTACCTGTGTTCACTTTACTTTGAAGAAAGCTTTTTCAATAGAACACTTGGTGTAATGAGAAATGATTGATTAATAACAGACCGGCCCTTTGGCCTGAAATAAATAAATGTGATTATCATAATATTAGTAGGTACCATTTTTTTTCAGGTGCCCGCCATAATACAATATCAAGAGTCATATGTTTTGTGTAAAACAAGCAACATTAAAAATCTGTTGTTTCTGGTACATCCACTGTAATGCCTCTATTGCAGTTACCCCATCGAATTGTGGACACGGTGCATATTCCACATTTCTTTGCATTGATCATTACACACTTGTATCATAATGTACTAGTGTAAGCCTACTTTTCTAATCAAACGTTATACTATAATCATTACCACACCAATAAACAAAGGTATAAAAATAATTCCTATTTAATTTTGAATCCACTACTCATTAACACATAATATAAACATTATCTTCCATGGGAGAAGATAATGAAAGCCGCGAAGGCTAATGAAAAACAAGATAATCACTAGATTTTCTTCTTTTTCATTAGGGTCCGCATACCTAACAGAAGCTACTGGGCTATACCCTCATGGCCTTCCAACGGATCTATCTCTTCCTGCTGTTCACTTAAATACGTAAACGAGATGCAATTAAAAGGCGTTTTTTATTTCTGTGCAGAAAACAATACGGCATAAATTTTATTCTCAGGTAACAAAACGTAAGTTAACCTACTCATGTTTTTCTGTTACAACGGACTATAAGTATGTAATTATGATCCAAACGTGATATCTAATAAGACTAGTATCGATACTAGTTACAGTAACACCCATGTTCCTTGATTGCACAACCCTAGCAACGGCAGCCATTTTATGCGCCAATATTGAGTTGTAGGTATGCACCTTTTTTTTGTAGGTATTTCCAGTCCATATATTTATATTATATGTCAATTTTCTGAACTCACAAACGAATGTGTATTGAATTTTAAAAGATAAATATATCGATAGTTATCAAAAAGGATAATATTTATTAATGTAGTACGTCCCCCACACTACGATTGGTGGAGGCTGGGTCGAATCCCAGTAAAAATAAAATACCTACCAGCAATAACAAAAATCGCAGGTACGCTCCCATCGTTAATTTAAAAAGTAAAATTTTAACGTGCAAAACAGGGTTTCGTAAAAATGGACCGTGTGAGTACATGTTTTTCTGGTCATTTTGATGAATCGATTGACTTCTTGGAGCAGTTCCAAGCTATATCTATATGTAAAGGATGTAATAAACCAGAGGAGAAATTATTGTTATTACCGGCATTTTTAAAAGATAGTGCCTTGTATTACTATAGAACAATACAAAACTCCTGCATAACCTTTGAGGAGGTGATAAATAAGCTAAAAGAAGAGTTTGAGGCCTGCCATTATGCAGAGCTGTTCTATAATGCAAAGCAAGAACAAACAACCCTAAATGAATATTTCTACAGTCTATCAGAACTGGCCAATAAAGCCAACATTAAGAAGGATTCAACATTCACAATATAATTTTTAAAAGGATTAAAGCGATTTTTCAAAAATAAGCTAACCAATTCTCATTATGCCTCCAAGAAAGACCTAAGAGGGGTTATATTACAAATTGATAAGGTTTATCCACAAACAAAGGATAATATAATGCGCATTAGTCCACAAATTTACTTTGGATAGGGGGGGAGATGACAATAGTTCACCTACTCCTTTTAGTTCGCGGATGAGTCCATCGCAAGATGCACGCCGCGATATACTGGGACCTGCACCCGCGACACCGCAACGAGGCCCTCCGAGAAATAACTCTAACTTACGATCTAATTCCAGACCCACAAAACCAAATTTTCAACCCCGCCAACATTGAGAAGGGCCCAATGTAAGGACGGCGTTGGGGTGATTCTGGCAGGCCCTTTGCAAGCGCATATACCCGACATAGAGCCACAATCGTTGGACGAAGCGAATCAACAGGTTCACAAACAATTTACATTATTAATATCTAATTTAATTAAAGGTATATCCTTTAATTAAATTAGATACTAATAATGTAAATTATGTGGCGTTAGTAGATACTGGAGCCACGGTTTCCTGCATCAGCCAAACTGCCGCGAACATGATAGGAGTGAAGAAAATGGAGGTAGAGAATAAATGCTTGAAAGCAGTGAACGGGAATAGGTTGAAAGTAGTAGGAAAATCTAAAGTAATATTTGCGTTATAGGAATTCTTATTTCAACAAGAATTCATGATTATAACTGAGTTAAATTGCAATGTAATCTTAGGTCAGGATTTTTTAATAGGAAATAAAATGTGTGTGGATTTTTGTTATAATTGTGTATCGTTTTCTAAAGGGAAAATATATTTTTTCCAACATAAAGTAATCAAACAAAAACAAAGTGAACCTACATTTGTTTAAAAAAAATCCGGAAAAACAAATAAAACAAAATAAATCGGATTTTGAAAAACAAAACACCGATAGTTCAACGAATGTCACGTGTCAAGCAGCCGTTGATTCTATTGTTTTCCAGGAGCTATGGAAAAATGAATATGTATATTTCTCCAAGTCGCCTGATAGTGGGAAATTTTCCTTACAAGCAGAAGAAAAACTTTTTATAATTAAAAGAGAAGAGGAGTTTATTAGCTTTATTAGAGAAAAAAAATTGATAGATTTGCTTTATTAATTAGGGAGGTCGACGATACTTCCGGTAGATATTGAAACTTCGGATGAGGAGCCTTGTACATTATCATCCGTATAGAACTTCACCAGTTCAGCGTGAAGTTAAAGATGAACAGGTGAGGGAAATGTTGAAGTTAAATGTAACTAAAGAGTTGACAAGCTCATAAGCAGCACCGATTGTGTTAGTCAAGAAGCCCGATAACTCGTGGCGTTTCTCGCGTGGCATCGATTATCAGAAGCTGAATAATAAAATATGTAGGGATAATTATCCAATTCCGCGGATAGATGATATTATTGATAACTTAGCTGGGGCAAAATACTTTGCAGAATTAGATCTCAATTCTGGTTATTGGCAGACGGAGATTACAAAGGGAAGGCATAAGACAGCATTCGTTACCTCTACAGGATTATATGAATTTAATGTAGTTCCATTTGGGTTAGCTACGAGTCAAGCTGTGTTTCAAAACATGATGGATAATTTTTTAGGTGATTTAAAGTTTAAGAGCCATTTATTATTATTAATTATGTGTAGTGAGCCAATTTTATCATATTTTTCGGCGGATATATCACTTACTACGAGGTTATACATACTCGTATGTCGATGCGTCGAATGAAGCAATAGGGGCCGTGATTATGCAAGGAAGCATAACAGTTACAGGAAGTTATCCGAGGCTGAGAAAAAATATTCTACGACTGAGAAGGAGTTTTAATCGTTAGTATGGGCATTGAGGTACTTTCGTCATTATTTATGGGGTTTGCATTTCCAAGTAGTTACGGACCATTGAGCATTATGTTGGTTGCAGTCGAAGAGAGATATGTATAGTCGATTAGCACGATGGGCTTTGGCTATTCAAGAATGGGATTTTGATATTGTTCATTGTGCAGGGAAGAACAATGTCGTAGCGGATTTTTTGAGTAGAAATCCATTATTAGAAACCGCAGATCAACATATACAGCCCAATTTAGAATCTTTTGATGGTTTAGAAGTCTTTAGCATAAATATAGATTATTTGGCGGAAGAGCAGGCGAACGATCCTTTTTGTTATAAATGGATTTCGCAAATACGTAACCGTTCGCATGTAGCTCATAGTGGCTTCTTTTTGATAAATGATTTCTTGTAGAAAAGGGTGCATAGAAATCGTGAAATATGTGATGTATTAGTCTTACCTAAGAGTATGTTTCAAAATATAATGCATGAATTGCACGATGAAGCATGGACTGGAGGACACTTAGGACTGGCAAAGGATTCGATCCAGATATTTTATGCAATATACGGATAAAGAGATAGAGTGGTATGTAAGATCATGATTGTGTGCCCTGTCAAGAAAGAAAAATGTTCAATAATGTGGCAGAATTGATGCCGATCCGGGTATCAAACATTTTTGAAAAGGTAGGAATCGATGTGTTAGGTCCTTTTCCACGTTCTACGAGGAATAATCGATATATAATTGTTTCTGTAGAATATGCGTCGCGATTTGCCATTTGTAAAGCTGTTCCTAGAGTTACAGCAGATGATATAGTGGGATTTCTAATAGAGGAAATATTTTGTAGGTTTGGTGATATTCAAGGAATTATTTCGGATCATGGTACAGTTTTCACTGCGAGGATAGTGAAAGAGACTGTAGAGCGTTTTGGAGCTAAGTGTATTCATACGAGTTCCTTTCATCCACAATATAATGGGTTGGTTGAAAGATTAAATAGGACGTTGTTAGCAATGTTATCCAAATATTTGGAGAATAATCAACGAGATTGGTGTTCGCTTTTACCATTAGTCGTACATGCGTATAATACTAGTGTACAGGCAACGACAAAGGTGTCGCCATATAATATTTTATTTGGTAGGAAACAAAGTTCGGTAATAGATCGAACTTTAGGTTTAAATGTAGCAGGATTAAATGAGAGTGTAGTAGAGCGTGTAAATCGTATGAGAGGTATACTTATAAAAGCATTACATAATATCTCAAGGGCGCAAATAGTCCAAAAACGATATTATGATAGAAGAGTGAGACCAGTATCGTTTAATGTTAATGATTTGGTATTATTATTGGTATTATTATTTCGTTTAATGTTAATGATTTGGTAGTATTATTATTTATTGAACGAGAAGGAAGGTCTAACGTGGTGATTCGTAGATTAAATACGCGCTCTCGAGGAGTTGTAGTCCATACAAATCGCCTAAAGCACACGGTGCCACGAAGTCACGGTGATATGTACGCTTGTATGCAGATTATTGTATATTTGTATATAAAAGCGATTTTTTTGGGTCAATTCCAGATTATCTATGGTCATTATATTTTATTAATATATGTGTTTTTATGTTTCATATGCTCGTGAGAAAAATTCCAAACTGCAGAAGGGGAGTTACAAAAAAAAAAGAAAGAAAACAAGAGGATGGTTGATCTTTCATGGTTTTAATTATAATATTAGATTTAATATGAATAATGTTTAGATAAATTCGTGAGATAGGTATATTAACACGTTGATTATGATGAATATAATTGATAATGATGTAAAGTATACTTTAATAACTAGTGGTGTTGAAGTATTAATAATTGAACAGTTAGAAGGTAGTTGTAGGGTAAATATGGGTTAGGTAATGGTAAAGAGTGGAGAATAATGAGGAAAATAGATAAGAGATTGTGATAGTTTAGTAGAATATGATGGATAGATCTAATCGACTAGTTCTATAATTTAGTATAGCATGTTGAGGCAATAAGCTATTCGTCATGGATTCCTGATTTAGGTTTCATATACTTAAATGAAGGAACATGGGAGATAATATTTGGGTTGTATATGGTTCGTTATTATGTTTGGTTAAGGGGTTGAGTATTTAGTGGCATAGTTTGTTAATTGATATAATACAGTAGAGAGGGGATAAAGAATAGTTGGAATAGTTGTTTAGAAAATATTATAGAATAATTTTATATTATATTGATGTACTTATATTATTTGTAATAGGTTAATAAATTTCTCTCACGTTGTGTAGTGGAAATTCTACCTAAAAAAATTGTCTGGTATTTTGGGAAATATCTTTTCTTTTAAAAATGTAGTCAATAATGCCCTGATTCTATACGAGTATATTATGCGGGATTGTTGTATATTTAGGCATCAAGTCATAAAGTCGGTTAGTTAACATATTTTTGGGATTAGATAGCTCCATATATTTACGCCTCTTGAATTCTTGAGAGTTTGAACGACAATGGTATGGAATATTTCTCCTACTAAAAAGGTTGATGGTATCTTCTTTCAGCCTTGTTGTAATGTTTAATTTTAAGGATGGCAATTACACCCTTTGAATATTGGAAAGCTTTGTGCTGTCAACTTAAAATATTTTATAAAATATTGAATGATAATATTAATATTTAATTTAAAAAGGTGGTATATATAAGTCGTGTGTGGATAGTGATAAGGGGCTTGAACTACTCGTAGGTATGCGTTTTTCGGTTGGTTTTGTGCACGCCAAGTTATTGGAAAAATGAGTCTTCCAATAACTTAATCCTATCAGAGTTTAGTTTAAGTCATGCTGAATTGTATATAACTTATCTAACCACAGATAGGGTATCCAAAAATTTGTATTAGTAGGAAAAAAAATTTTTTTTTTCACCCCCAGACAGGGAGGAATGTAGAGGTTCCATGATAATGCATCATCCTAGCCGCTAGTTGACACTGGCAACTTAATAAAAAATAATATTTTAAAATCAGAATATAGATGTAAAATGATGGATTGTCACAGAGACTGTCTTGAAGGAATTCACAAACATATTCATGTATTGAATTTTAAAAGATAAATATATTAACAGTTATCAAAAACGAATATTATTTTTAATGTAGTGCGTCCCCCACACTAAAGTACACTTATTATAACACTAGCAATTAGTGTTATATGGAGGTTTAGCAATAATTTTTTTTTTTTTTTTCTGTTGGTAAGAGGACGTCTCTTGCAACTCTTGGCCGCACCTCTACTATTATAATAAAGTTGAAGAGTTTGTTTGTTTGTTTTAACGCGCTAATCATAAAAAACCGGCCAAGTGCTTGTCGGGCCACGCACAATGAAGGGTTCCATAGTTGTTGGGATTACTTGGGATGGATTTATTCCAAAAACAAACTTAACATTGTAGTTGAAAAACATGTTCTCCCATACATTGATATACGTCACGATCAATTCTCCAACTGCAAATTTAAGTTGGTCGACTATTACTCGTTAACTTGTAAAGCCTACTTGGCTGTGATAGTTTTCCTTTTAATTTCATTATATGCACTAATTCCATGATTTTTTCTCATCTCCATAAACAACCATTTAGCTGGCAGGGGGGACACTTGGCTCCAACAAAAATTAGTACTTTAGAGCTGAATATTACGCAAACGGATCCTTGAATCGAAAAATGGTGTTTACAGACCCGCAATATTTTGAACGGCCTATCCAACGATTTTATTTTAGCACTTAGTCGGCATGATTAATATGTACACCTATGCCAAATTACAGCTTTCTAGTACTAAGCGTCTCTGAGCTACGGCGTGGATAGACAGACAGACAGACGGACATGGCGAAACTACAAGGGTTCCTTGTTTAATATGGAACCCTAAAAAAGTCAGAAAGAACACTAAGCTAAAACGAAGCAATATTGCAGGCGGGCGACGCGATGCTACGCGGTGGGTCAGGGGAACAAGCAAGTTAACGCGGACGAAGTCGCGGGCGGAATGATTTTTGTTTGAACGGGCAAATCTCTAGAACTACTAGTCAGATTTGACAAAATCTTTTTGCATTTGATAGCCCAATTCTTTAGAAAATTTATCGTTTATTTAACATCACGCTACGGCATAAGCCGAACAAAAAGAAAAAGTTTGAAAGAACGCTAAAGTGAAAATGAATTAATAGCGTGCGCGGGAAATGTGGCTGTTATTTTAGCAGATACATTGTGGTCGTACGACTTCCACGCGAACGAAGTCGCACGCAGAAGCTAGCGCTTAGCGTGAAAGTGTAACAAACAAACTCACTTTCGCATTTATAATATTAGTTACGATTAAGTTAGGATTAGGATGTAATTTGCACCTCGTTGCTTGCTAATCCATATTATTATAGTGTTTTACACACTAAAAATTTTCACTATCACTATTTTAGTCAATTCTATCAGACGGTTCTTATTCTGTTAAGAAGAGCTTTAAAAAGGTTATAGCATACTTGGGATTAAAGAATCGGAATTGAATGAAAGCATAACATTATGGTACAGTTCCTTTATTAACACAACAATTGCTGCGATTCAACATCTTCATGTTTATGTAGGTAGTGTCCTTAGTCTAATCGCTGGCATGTTCAGCGACCTCTGTAGTTAGTTTAGTCAAGTTTAGTCATTTAGTACTTCTGGGCGGCATCCTTGGTGCGGGATGCAATGTAGACGAGGGAGCGGGCGATCGCCTCAGGGATTGCGGGACCAACGGGAAGGAGGTCGCTCTAAAACAAAAAAGGTAAAATTACTTATCTGTATGGCACACTTTCTTCCCCTCTCACGGATAGGGAGCCTCAGTCCCAGCAGTGGGAACATTGTAGACTCATTATG
Source organism: Atethmia centrago (assembly GCA_905333075.3). Taxonomy (NCBI): domain Eukaryota; kingdom Metazoa; phylum Arthropoda; class Insecta; order Lepidoptera; family Noctuidae; genus Atethmia; species Atethmia centrago. Next base: position 16,690,457 of record HG995374.1, on the reverse strand, counting down.
ATGATACACTTTGGTAAAATTACTGAGATAGTTTCAGCAGAGAAGCCATTCTCAGAAAGAGGTACACGTCGGCTTTTTTGACTAAATAGGAGGCTCGCTAATTAAAGGAAACTACAATTGAAACACCTGAAGGTACTTCATTTATATGCAAATATGAATCAGTGTTAATTTCGTTATTGTGTTGATGATACCACTTGCACACAGATAGGTTATTAAGAAAATTCTTGGAATGAAGCCTTGTACTTTAAACGTAGAAATACCTAAGGGTATATCGGTTTCATAGACATAAAAGTATGCTTAACTTCTGTTCCGATCTTGCTTGGTTTTCGGAGTTAAATATTGTGGTGTATTACCTGGGGTTGGTAGCCGTTCTCGTCAGCGGTGTAGGTGAAAATCACGGGGGTACCGTCGGGGGCGGTGTACCGGTAGGCACCCTGGGACACCTGTTATGCAAAACAAATTTTTTTAGCATTGTGATGATGCGCACTAAAAAATGTTTATTAATTTCCTGCCTCTGCAGCATAGATCAACAATAACTTATCATATAAATTATCAATTATATCATAACCTTCTGGGTTGGTCTGGCCATTGCCAGACCAACTCTTCATAATATCTATCACACATATATCACACAGTTTATGATAAAGAATGGCGTAAAATAAGTTCATAATAAGTAAATGTACTCACGACAGCGCCGGCTTCTCCGATCTGCTTGTAGGTACCCTGGGCGTTAGCGCTGATGCCGTTGGCGGTCTCGTAGCTGGCGAAAAAAGGAAATTATTGTGATAGCCGTCGCATTAAGAAGTAGCTACCGAACTGAACAATTACAAATATGGGCCAAAAATAAAAACGTAAACATTAAAGTCAATTAAGTTTAAAAAATAAACTTTTAAAGAATCCTGGTTCTGGAGCTAATTTCTCTCTCTCTGGAATCAAAATAGAACAAGAGTCAGTAAAAAGTTAACACTTACGCGTAGTTGAAGCCGTCTGAGCTGACGTCAGATTCAGAGCGGAGGATGGCGGCTTGACTATCGTCGGAGCCATAAGCCTTGTTGACGACCTGCTTGGCAGCCTGGTAGGTGGTGGATCCAGCCTGGTAGGTGGCGGCAGCGGCAGCAGCGACCGGGGCGACCACCACGGGGGCGGCGACCGAGCTTACGGCCTTAGCGGTGAAGACGGCGGGGGCGGCTACGGTGTTCTGGAAACCTTTGTAGGGCTTGTAACCACCAGCTCCGAAGGGAGTTGAGCCGAAGCTCGCCGCGCTGGCAGCGCACACGCACAGAGCAAGAACCTGCGGAATTAATTAAAACTATTAGTTCATTAACGTCTTATATGAATTTTAATCTCATTGGAAACTATTCAAAGAAAGTTTTCATTCGTAATTTCCATTACTTAAATTAGTTAGAATTATTTGAGTTATCGTTTATGATATTATACTAATAATCTCACCAAGAATTTCATTTTAGTTGAGATCTGTACGAATGTCAGAAACAAACAGGTACCTTCCCATTGAAGTTTTATCCTTTTATATTAAAACAGAAGTTCACAAAAAACAGCGCCTAGCATTCTAAGGATATTGACACGAAAGAGTAACCTTGAATAAAACATTAATTTCTCGGTGTCAAGCAGAATATAATTAAGACTGGATCTATTATCAAATCGTTTTAATATAGGAACTATTATTTAATAACCAAACAATTCTATATTGACTATGAAGTGGTTCCGTATCATTGTTTAATAGTTTTAGGTTAAATGGGTTTATTAAAGATTAATAGTATAGAATGGAGATGCATTCAAATGCACTAATGGGAAGGCCCATTAGTGCATTTGAATGCGTCTCCATGCAACATTTATATGAATTATAGTCCCAGTTTTTTAGAATCGGGGATATAATAAAAAAAAATCAGCGAAAAATAATAATTTCGGAATTCAGTATCCTTTAGCTTAGTGTTTCCGTTTTTCCCACTGACTTCCGAAATTAAAGTTATTTCTCACTATGTAGGTAGTGTTTATTTTATTTAAAGTCGCTCATTTTTTTTTCATGTTTTCTTGTGGTACCTGCCGCACACAAATTCCTGTCACTGCTTGCTATAAAGAACAATAACAAGAAGTTACTGTTATTTATTTACTTTATATACTACTTTATTCTCATGAAAAGTTAATAGGTAAATCTATACAAAATCGTAGCGAAGTCAAAATTGTACATTGAATATGTTTGAAAAAAAGTGATTGCACGAGATGTAGGAACGATTCTGACGCTGAAAATATACTTTTTAGAATTTTGTCCGTTTGTATGTTTGTCTGGATGTATATTCCGGATTGACGCAAAAACTACTGAATAGATTCCGTTCAAATTTTGCACAAATATTCCTTAAAAGTCTGGTCAACGTTAAGACTATAGGTACACTTATTATCACACTAGCAATAGTGTGTTATGGGGGTTTAGCAATAATTAAAAAAAAATACAATAAAACTATGTCTGTATTCCTCAACATTTTACTGCGTGATTAAGTCAGACAAGCAAAAATGTTAGAATATTGCAGATAGATATGGATTTAAGGCTCCTGCAGACTGGGGCGATATCGCGGACGTGACAGCCAAATTGCTGCCTGTCGCGCCCGCGATATCGCGGTGGTCTGCACGAGCCTTTAGCCTCTGAAATGAATTACATCACGCTATGCAATAACATACGCCTACAAGGAGCTAAGCAGTCAAACTTGACATGTATAAGAAAGGCTATTTTACATTATCTTTTGTTACATTATCAACGAAGTAACCACCGCCCAGTACCCAACCGCAACGATTCGCCCAGTCATAGACGGTTTGTGGGTTCCCCATCAGATTTTCTGTTTTTGTGATTGTCTTTAATACTTTTTGTGCTGTATACTCACCGACAAGCCCGACTCGCCCTTGGCCGGTTTGTTTCTCTCGTAATCCTTTTTTGTGGTTATTTAAATAATTGTTATTTATGTGTCTGCGTTAAAACAATGACGACAAATCCGTTTCTGAATCATGGCACGGGAGTCCCAAGCACATGTATCGGGGACTTCCACGCGAACGAAGTCGCGGGCAGAAACTAGTTTATAATATATGTAACCACCACGGGCCATTATTTTTAAAATCGTTCCAGTAATCACAAAGAAAAAACTCGCCGAATGCATAACGGCCCCATTTTTCAAGTCAGTTAAAAACACAATAGAAACGGAACCACACGATTAACTTATTACTTATATTAGACTCAATTTCAATAGTAATCATTATTTCCGGTTTACTGTAAAGCGCGGCATTTAAGAAAATTAACTTTTCGGAGTTTATTTATTTAAACTTTTTACACAAAAAGGTACAAAGGCGGACTTAATACCATAGTTATTATCTTTCAGTCAAGGTGGTGAACAGATTTGATGGCAGGTGCTCTGTTTGAGAGGAACAATGAGATTTCTTTATTAAAATTATACCATAATTAATTATAAATAAAATAGGTACACAAGTACATAAATATGTTATATACTTATAATAAACATACATACATATTTACTATAACATATAACTATAATTATAAATATATACTAATTCAAGGGATAAAAACTGCAATTTCCGCTTAAATGCATACCGACTGGTGGCCGTCCTGATGTCAAGAGGAAGTGCATTTCAAAGAAGAATGGACTGAATATGAAAGGAAGAATGAACGAAGTCAGAAGTGTGAGAAGTATGAGTTTATTTAATATAATCGGTGTGGACATTATTATAATTAATTAAAGGATTAATTTATCACCAGTAAAGAGCTGGCAACTCTATTACATAATCAGCCTATAATGTTCCCACTCCTGGGACACCGGCCTCCTCTCTGTAAGAGGGAGTGGGCCGTAATCCACCACGCGGGCCCAGTGCGGGTTGGTAGATATCACATGTCTTCGATTTTTTTTTTGGTTCTAGGACATGCCGGTTTCCTCACGATGTTCCTTCACCGTTTTGAGAGCAGTGGTGATGAAATAATTTACACAAAGTAAAGTGCCTGTCCGGGTTCGAACCTACGATCTACAATCGTAAGTCGCGGCCGTTACCACTGGCCCACCACTGCTCTCAACTCTATTAATAATAATCATAATTATTATAAAATTTGTATTTGTCTATTTAATGTTGTCTTTTCTATCGATTTTAGCGTATTTCTGGGAATGGCTTACATAATGAATTTAAAATAGAACGAAAATTGTGTGTGCTCTTAATATTATCTTGTAATAAACTTTTTTTAGATAAGTTTGAAGGAAGTTTTAATATGATTAGTTTTTGAAGGCCTGCCGTTTTTAGGGTTCTGTAATCAACAAGTTTCGCCATGTCCGTCTGTATATCTGTCTGTCTGTCCGCGGCTTAGCTCAGAGACTCTTAGTACTAGGAAGCTGTAATTTGGCATAGGTATACATATTAATCACGCCGAAAAATTTGAAAAAAAAAATTGAACAAAAAAATAAACTATTCAATTCAAAGTTTTCAAAGCTTATGTTTTACAATATAAACTATATAGGAAATAGGTAGTACTTCTAAGGGCTGCTATTTTCATAGTTTCAAAATGAATTTATAACCAATCGGTGTTATAAATATAACTGCATACTTAATATGGTCTAATGATCTCAGGATTTCTAATCTGGGATTTCCATACAGTGATAAGTATCAGATATCAAAGCCAGCCTTTGTGCGGTAACATGAAACCAAATGGCATGATGTCACTATTGTTGCATTACCTGTTAAGAAGGTAAAATAATGAAAAGTAATGGTATTCTGTCTGTACGAGGTACTTTGGTATTTAAAATTTTCGAATGTGCATAGCCAACTGCGATTCAGAAGCAGTATCATATTTTGGCATGGCATAGGGATATCTTGGTAGTGATTCCTGAGCAAAGTTCAGAACTTCTTTTTGGAATCCTAAAGGGTCACTACTGAATATTTGGTGACATCAGAGTAGAATTCACATACGTATCACAGTTTGACATCAGGTTTTTTCTGGCTATCAAGAATAGTCACTACTGAATATTTGGTGACATCAGAGTAGAATTCTCATACGCATCACAGTTTGACATCAGGTTTTTTCTGGCAATCAAGAACAATCTCTTATCTTTAAAATTTACAAAGGATTACGAACAGATACCTTCCTAATTTGCTACTGAATGTTGTTTTCTGACTTCCATGCGGGCATAGTCACGGGTAGCGCTAGTATATAAATAATCACAAAGTTCAAAACAAAATACCAATATATAGATTTATTTCCCAATTTGTTTTGTAACGAAAAAAAGAAAACCGTGAAATGATTTATTGATGATGATTTGCAGACTACCGCTGACAAGACCGTGTGTATATTTGCATCAAAAATATACCTTAATATTAATCTTAAATTTCGATGTACTTACGTAATGCCTAGACTAATATAAAAATAGGTAAATAAAGCGTTGTGTTTTTTTATGACACCTATGGGATCATCCTACGAATTTGTCCATACTCAAACAAAGTCTACGTAATTCAATTGTCTTTCAAATTCAATCATATATAGCTTTGAATTATAAAATTGTAGTCGTTCAGTCGCTTCATTCTCAATGTAAGCTTAGAAGAAAATTCTGATTGGAAGATTTCCAAACCGTTTAATTTATTTTAGAAAAACTGAACAGATGTGAAGCAAATTTATTTCTTGCCACAACGGAATACTAGTTTAATGTGGCGTGGGATACAACGCCCACTCATAGTCATCTTAAATAAACTATACTTTAAATACATCCTAGTTAACCTTGGTGATAACGCGCCATACTCTGGAAACGTGACATCCGCCGAACACACCACAAATCGAACGAGGGCCTCTACAAAACTAGTTTTCATGTTCTAAATGTCAACGACTATTATTACCACTTTTACAGGTCATCAGGGGCTGACCCATACCATCCGCAGCTCACAAATCACGCAACACTTTTATGACAGACATAATATGTAAATATGTTTGCACGACATAAATTCCATCCATTAACACCTTTGTAATTGGTGTAATACAATTTTGGTTTTAAGATTTTCGATTAATTCCGTTTCTGGCTTCGAGATTGAACTTATAGCTGAATGTAAAGCTGAATGCCACCGTTAAACTTCTTTTATTTTGATTATGAAGAAATTATCTCGTAGTAATTTTTTCTTGCAGTTTTCCTTAAAATAAAATGAAAAATCAAATTCGACGTCAAATGTCAATGTGATTTTTGAAAAATCTACTTAGATTACTTATACTTTTGATACAAAATAAGAATAAATGATGATTAAATATTCAAAGTGTTTCAGGGGTATATACAAGTATATATAATATACTCATTTAAACAAGACAGGTTTATCTACAAAAATCTAAAATATACGTTTCAAACATATTAACGATTTTTAAAGTTACCTAATCTGAATAAATTAAACCAGTTTACTAAAATTAATATTATTTCCATAAAAAGTCGACGTGACGATAATAAGAAGATTACCTTAGTCCTCATCAAAGTTATTCTCCAAACAACATTTTCAGCTATTTCAAACCGTTCAATAAAATAAATAGAACGTGATGTGAAAAAAATTTAATACTTTTTCAGGCGCATTTATTCCAATATCAAGTCTTAAGAGTCGTGATTCAAAAGATATTTTCACTTGTTCCATTTACGCGAATATTGCTAAGTATCTCGGCTCCCTGGAAGCAAAACTGCGCTAGAAAGAGCATGTCAATAAGAAAAGAGTCGAATTATATGTTCGGTACAAAAAAAAGTATTGGCAACTTTGTAGACAGTCGCCATTGTCAATACCTAACAAATTTTTATTATATAAACAAGTTTTAAAGCCTGTATAGACCTGCGGTATTCAGCTGTGGGGCTGCACCAGCCAAAGCAATCGTCAAATTAACAACGTTTTAAAAAAAAGTACTTAGGGATATAGTCAACGCGCCTTGGTACATTAGGAACAGCTACCCCCACCGGAACCTTAAGATGTCGTAACAATAGTTATACAAAATATGCGTGAGCTTCTCATGAACACAGACTTCATCATCACATGGATGTTGGGGCGACCCAACTCCTTGCCAACACAGAATTAGTCCGACGACTAAAAAGAATAAAACTTATTGAGTTAGTTTAGTGCAGTATAAGTGAACTTAAACTGTCGTGCAACTGCTGACTTTTATAAATAACACGTGAATCAAGTGTCTTCCCCTTAACTTATAGTGAATAAGAAAGATATTATTGGGCGATTTCTTAATTTTATAGTTATTTAGCAGGTTAAGTTATGTTTAAATTACTTATTAGCTTATAGTCTAGATTATAATGTGAATCAACCAATTCTGATAGAGCTGTGTCCCAGTAGTGGGAACATTATAAGCTGATTATACAATTGTGATACTATATAAAGGGGAAAACACCTTTTCATTCTCCCTTCCCCATTTTTTACAAAATAATTTTACCAAAGGTGCCTTAAAAATATGAGACGCACCCACCTTAGTCACCGTCGAGAAAGTTCACCATACTTCCTGGAAACGCAACGGAAATGCAAGAATGCAGTACCTACTTAATCGGAACCTTGACCTAGAAGGTAGCAGACGTAGTTCCCCCATCTCCGCTGGTTATAAATAGACGCTTACCTAACTTAACCTTTTTACCTTTCTAGGTGAACTACGAGCGTCTGTACTTTGTAATAACGCTTCAAGCGACAGGTGGGAGTGTGATTGGTTAAAAATAAACTACAATTATTGTGGTAACCTTACTGTTGCCAATTATTTCTATCGCTAAAAGAACAATCATTAAGCTATTATGTTGTTTGGAAGCCTTGCAGTTTTAGTTTTGAAAGAAGCACACGTGCTTACGCTAAAATTGGTTTGATTATGACTTGTTTTATTCGATTATTTTTTGTTGCAGGCTAAAAGATGTTAATAATATCACGACAGCGGGAACGGGTACTAACATTCTAGTGGCTCTGTTATCTCTCACCCAGCTGGCACATGGTATACGATTGGAAGCTAGTAGGTAGTTACTTAGACTCTGGTGCTTAAAATTTATTTGCCCATATATAACATTATGTGCCCATATGATGTTTGTTTGGGCCTGAAGGCATATAAGTCTTGTAACCTATACAACGATACCTAAAATAAGATTTTATATAACAGTATTGATAACAATGCCACGCATAGTACAAAAGATAGGCATGTTATCTTCGTAGTGCTATTATTGGTCAAAGCATCTTATTAAGGCGCTGACAAGACCCAATTGACCAAAATAGGCTTCTCTTAAGAAAGAAAATTGCCAAATCTGTATAGTTTGTGGTAGCGGAAAAAATATATGTTAATTTTGAACATATTTCCCAGAACTTGGTTGTCACCAAAACACGTTTTGAAAAAAAAATCTCGATACAAACTAACGTTAAACTAACCTCTTACCTTGAGTTCTAATTCAAAATATCTGTATTAAATATCAACATAAATTACTTATTTAATTAATAACAAGTACGTCTTATTCTAATGCAGAACTTGGTTGTTTTTTATTTTCGATTACTCAACTCAATTCTGAGTAAATAGATAATTACTTCATATTTTGCAATAAATTACAAGCGTTTTGTCGTCGCGCTTCTCTTTCTTTTCTATGCAATCTGACAGTGACCGCGGTTTAGGTGTTGTCAGCGTCTTAAACATTGGCACAATATCTACTAGAAATCGTTGATTGTCAGTTACATCAATCACTAAGATGATTGATGTCATTGAAATGCGAGATTCCTTTTAAGCTAAAGAATGTTGTTAATACGAAACCAAAACCAGATGGTGTTACCGAACGTTAGGTACTTTAGATACACATCGCCGCCACATTTAGCGTGAATGATAAATGATAAATGATTTTATTTCTGTAAGTAGGTTTGTACAAACACTTTCAATCATATTGCTTTAAACTAGATCAGGTCGGCGTTTTCTATCTGACTACTCTGAGAAGAAAGGCTTAAACAAACTCACAGGTCAAGTCTCTCATAAAGTCCAGACATATTCTTGGTCAGATCATGTGAAGACCATGTAGATCAGTGTCTGAAATTATCTTTTGATGAAAGAACCACACAGATTGAGTGGACCTGTCCAGTCAGTGCAAGCATTTGTCGTGCAGTCGTGCAGCTCAACTCAGAACTTGAGGAGCTCAACGAATCATAGAGCAATAACAAAGAAAGGGCATTTGGGTAGGCCGCAAAAAATACTCAAACTGCCAGACCATATTAAAACATAACTGAGAAAAAAAAAGTAAATTAAACAAAGACCCACATAGTCTTCACATTTACAATAATTAAAATAATATAATACTTCACACAGTAAATATTCATGTCACTGCATAAACAGAATTCATCAAGATAGTCGATATATTAGAACAACGCCATCTTCATATTTCCACTAGAAATAATAACATGAAACCACAGCTTCATGACTAAAATGCCAAAGATGAGATCAAATTGATGTTTGATATTCAAATTAATTCCGATGCTAAAAAGTTAACGCCTATGTCGCCAGATGGAGCCGAGAAATAATCATTAAAATCTGTTGCTACTGAAATTAATGAACGTGTCGTTAATTATTGTTTCTTTTATAATAAGAAAAATTGACATAATCTCATTTATCTACTACAAAAACTAAAATAATTGATCACCACTTCACGCCAATAGCTCAATTAGTAAGCGCAGCTATTATGATTTGTGCCCGGTTGATGGCAATAGGCCCCTATTACATGGGACCTAAACATAACAGGCGAAATGTAGGTGTACATTAAGCACTTCTGCCTAACCCTTCAGGGATTACCGGCGTAATGTTATGTTATTTCCTTATACATGCAGAAGGCAACATGAAAAGGGCTCACATGCTGGCAGTGAGTTTTTCAGCAGATCACGGGGTCGTGGACAAAGTCACTTTGGCGCGCTTCTTAAATCACTTGAAACAGTACCTCGAGAACCATACACATTGCTAATGGACTTATAGAGAGACACACCTCTGCCTAACCTTTCGGGAAATACGGACGTACTGTTATGCTATGTATGAAATATCTGTAACTTTTCTTTTCATTAGCTTGTGTCCTTAGCGAGGACGTGTTTGTCAAGAAGTCAAAGAAAGGGAATGAAATCAGGCACATTGATAACAGAACTTCTGTACCTAAATCATAATTGACGATTAAGGAATCTTTAAATATAATGGAATCTCTAATGAAATCTTTGTTGTTTCAGCCCAGCCATTAAAGGTCATCCATAACTTTCTGCAATCATAAGTAATAAACCATGAATAAATAAAGGCCGCATCCTTGACCATACCTCGATGCGTATTTACATTTGTTATCAAGTATTTCCGATTATGAAAGCTTTGCACACCTAACTGTTGAATTTCACCATCCTCCCAATAAAATAAAAAGTGCAGTCTTCTTTCGTTAAGGTGTTTCAGTAACTTGTACATAACCAGGCGTGAACATGTGTATTACTAAACATAGATTTTTATTACGCATCATATTTATTTGATAATGGCCGGCGCATCTGTTGTCACTTATTTCGTAAAAACGAGAATTAAGTACACATATCACAAACGCATGTTTAATATTGTAATTAGTATGTATTATCTGCTGCAATATTGCCTAATAACGTTTCAAAACGCATTAGCTTTATTATGTAAAACTTAATTATAGGTTTATTGACACAGCACGATGTCAAAACTCTCAGGGCTACCTACTGGCGCACGGTTTAGGGCGCTTTAACATATTAACAAACTTTATCAATGTTTTATCTCCTTTACCTTTCTATAGGTTAAAACATTAACATTTGGATGTTAGGTGGCAAAATATTAATTTTAATTAACATAACTGCTACCTCCAATTTAGCAATACCAACAACAATAATTGCACATTATAGGAAGTTGATTAGCAATTACGTATTTTGGTTTTCATGTACGTGGTAGAGGATAATCCCTGGTGCATTGTCCTGGCCTTTTTTACATTTTCTGGTAAATACTTTTCCTTTCCAAGCTCAGTGGGTAAAAATAGAATTAGAGAGGCCTACGAGTATGTATTAGTGGAATGATAATAATGACTTTTTCTGTCAATACATAACCAGCCTATAATTTTCCCCCTGCTGGGACACAGGCCTACTCTTCGAGAGCAGCTCACTCCAGCTGCAATCTACCTCGTGGGCCTGGTGTGGGTTGGTAGATATCACACGTCTTCGGAGTTTTTGGTTTAAGGACATGCCGGTTTTCTCACGATGTTTTCCTTCACCGTTTTGGGAGCAGTGGTGACGAAATTGTAAAGCGCCCGGCTGGGTTCGAACCCATGACCTACAACTCGTAAGTCGAAGCCGTTACCACTGGGCCACCATTGCTCTCTGCTTTGTTTCAATGTTACGTTATTAATATCTGTATTGGTTATCGATAACTGGGTCTTGGATACAGTGTGTCATTTGATAATAGTGAAATTGACTACTAGACCCATCCCTGCTAATAGGTAGTACCTAGACTTAAGAAATTATAACCATGCAGTATCGGCATAGTTATGCTACCGCTTTGGTGCTTAAAAGATTGATGTGCATCATCAGACCATAATGTCCCCACTGCTGGGACCTAGGCCTTCAGACTTTATTTCATAATTCATATGTCTAAAAATTATGTTGTTTTTTACAGGAATCCTCATAGAAGGTAAAGATTAAGGGAAAATGCAATCATTAACTTTTAAATTTTATATTTACATCATACAAAAAAGTTTATGTACAAAATAAAAAGATATAAAATAGTGAATTTCTAATAGGCGTTTTAAGCATTCCATAATATAGCAATTAACCTAGTCTATTGAAATATTAAGGAATACTTTATAATTTAAATTATAATACATTGAATAGTGCTTAAACCTATAAGTTCAAACATGAATTTAGTTTTCAGGCTGGGGAGGTGCGGTGGCGAGGTATGCCAGGGCACGCTGGATGGCCTCCGGGATCGGGGGAGGAGTGGGGATGTGGGCACCCTGGGGCTGGAATCCATTTTCGTTGGCGATGTATGTCAGCTGGATGTTGCCGCCGTCCTCACTGGGGTATGAGAACTGTCCTTCAACCTGCAGGGCCGGCTCTTCGGCGCCGATGTCCTTCAGAGCTCCTTTCTCGTCAGCATTAATACCGTTGCCAGTTTCGTAAGCCCATGAGTAGGAGCCATCAGGGTTGATCTCGCTCACTTGCTTCAGGATTGGGATGGGTTCAGTTGGGCTTTGAGGCGCGGCGAGGGCAACAGCCAAGAAACCGAGGAAGACCTGGAACAAACGAAATGTTATGAATATTTTAAATTACCACTTAACTTTTACCATGAGGGTTGTTTTTGAATGAGACTTTTAGTTTGTTTTCTGGAAATCCCAGTTAGATATTCCACACAACACTGCAATCACAAGGCACTTTATTTTAGGTATCCAATGAATGAATGCACTATCACAACACTTACAATGGTTTTCATGTTTGTGTTTGTATGTCGGTGAAGGCACTAGACAATGTTGATCTAACAGTGTTATCGGTATATATACCGACGGGTCACTATGCCGCCTACCACCTCTGGATGGTATTGCACCATTTGGCACGTCAGAATAAATTCGACAATATATGTGCGTGCCTACTGTAGTCAATGCGCTTGCGTGATATTTGCAGCATCATGTTTTAATCGGCCCTCAGTTAATTCTTTGCCTTTGGATGCGATGGGACGTTCAGCAGCTAACTTATTGAAAATCATGAATTACTATTCTACCAAATAAATTATGGTATCCGGATATTATATTTAATTAAGGTCCCCAAAAAGTGAAAATATTTTTTTTCCGTAAATAATGTTAACGATCAATTGTATTGCGTTTTGCATATTCCTTACGTAAAATATACTGAATACTTTCAAACAGAAAAATGTTTCAGAAATACTAAGATATCACAAAAATCATGTCTATTTTATTTGAAAAATATCTCATATAGTTTCAAGTATGGAATCAATAGTTTCAACTAAGATATAACAATTGAAACAGTTGTTTGTAAGTCACTTTTTATTTTTTTGGATGTGAAATCATCCTCCCGCTCTGGGCGGAGCGGAAGGGTGTGTCAGACTCTTACTGACTAACACCCACCCGTATTCCTTCCTGTTGCCTGTGTTGCCAGGGGCCTCGGTGACCCATTAGTACCTTCCCGCGACTTGTAAGTCACCCTAACAACCAAGTGGAACATTGATTCTTTTACCGTTTATGTAAAAAATCCTGATAATGTACTTTCGATGTCTACTCGTAACACATTACTTTCTTATAAACTCACAAAAACTGTTCTGTTCCTACTACGAATCTCGTTTATCTATTTCTGGATGATTAGATAAACTCTACAACATGTTTGTACAACGATAATTTTATGCAATAATTCCAATAAAAAGACGTCTTAAAACATTAAAACACAATAGTTTACCAGTTTTACGAAACCGGTAATACAAGGTCTTCTCATAATAAGGCAGTAGGTACGCAAGTATAAATAACTAATCGACTATGTTTCTAAAATATATTGCGAAAATTTTGGGAGATGACAAAATAGTTTTTTTTTTTGGAAAAAACACGCTGATGCTTGAATTTTAAGCGATCACGATACTAATATTGAGCATAGACAAGACATAGACGTAAAGATTCCTAAATACATTTTAACCTGTTAAGCCCCGCGCGACACCGATTCGGAGTCAAACGATAGAAAATCAATTGTGTCTCATTAGCTGTCCTTGACCAATTATTAATTACCTACTTCAAATTATCCTGCTAGGAATTTACATTAAAATGTTACATTAACTAATATTGCGCAAAGTGGATAATCAAAATGTCAATACATATCAAATTTTAGGTACGAATATATGTTTAAAGTACATACATACATAATCAGCCTATAATGTTGTTCCCACTGCTGGGTCACACAGGCCTCCTCTCTGTGAGAGGGAGTGGGCCGTAATCTACCACGCGGGCCTAGTGTGGGTTGGCAGATGTCACATGTCTTCGAATTTTTGATTTTAGGACATGCCGGTTTCTTCACGATGTTTTCCTTCACCGTTTTGTGAGCAGTGGTGATGAAATCATTTACCCAAAGATAAGCGCCTGTCCGGGTTCGAACCTACGACCTACAACTCGTAAAGTAAATTACGTAATTATGTATAAAGTAAATTACTATATTTGGAAGAATATCTATGCTCACTTGCGATAAAGGTAATCGATTAGCACGGCTGTACGAAGGCCATGTAGGAAATTTGTTGAACTTTATTTTGTAAGAGCAGGATTAGGTTATTACTCTAAGCAAAAAATGCTTTGTTGATCACTAATACAAAAATTCTGACCCTTAACAAGCACAATTCTTATTATTATTATTACAAACTTCGGGTAACCACTGACACACTGACACTGACACTATTAAAAAAAAAAATATTATAATAATAGTGCTTTGGATAAAAGAACATTGTTGGGAGCTATTACATAAAACCTGAAGCATTAACACAGATGACGGAAGTGCCTGAAGTTACAGACCCGACTCGTTTATATATTTTTCATAGTCTTATGTTTGAGGTATGTTTGTAAGTATCTATATGAATAAAAATGAAATACTGAACCGATTTGGAAATTTATGTTTAGTTTTTATGGAAAGAAAAATTGGAAGTTTCCCGGAAAATGTTCAAATTCGGGTAAAACTGAACGTCCTTTTTCATTGGGATTTTTGTAACACACACATACATAATCAGCCTATAATGTTGTTCCCACTGCTGGGACACAGGTCTCCTCTCTGTGTGAGGGAGTGGGCCGTTTTCACCACGCAGGCCCAGTGTGGGTTGATAGATGTCACATGTCTTCGGATTTTTGTAAGAACTATTGAAATGTGGACAGGACATTGTCTGTCGGGTCAGCTAATGAAGAATAAATAATTCACTAAACACGATATAAAATATTCAACATAAAAATCATAATTTTATTAATAAATATGTAGTTAAAAACTCATAAAACATTTTGCATTGATTTGAAATTATAACGACCGTTCTAGGTATATTTTATGTTTTAAGTAGGTTGTTTTTTTTTACGTTGTTAAATATTATTATAGAGCTAGATCTTTAGGTTTGTAAGTATGCTAAAACATAAGACATCCTCATTTGGGGTAAAAAAAAACACGTCAGCTACTATTAATACGTTTCCCAAGAGTTGGTATGCCAATACTTATGTAATGTACTTTTATGTACATTGATAGTGTAGGAGGCAAACTGAGGATACCACAAGGCAAATATTTGCCATGTGGTATTTTCTATCGAGATTGAACTGTAGTCTGTTTGTTTTGTTCTATACTCAAATACATAGCTTCACCCATTCATAACAAAACCAAATAAAAAATTTAAGACCTTGCACGGTTTTAAGGCTTAAAATTGAAATTAATGAAAATCTGCAAAAAGGTCAGCGAATCGATTCTGCATATTCGTGAGAGATACTGCGTTAATGTTACTGCTAAAGTTTGAAAGCCGATTCACATTGCATTACCTACCTAACATGCACTTCGTTTTATTTTATTTTATTCCTTATACCTACATTTTTTATATAATAACATTATATAAAAGAATTAATACGTAATCTACTTGATAATATCCTCCTTAGTCGGTACTTTACTGTTGAGGGTCGGGACTCCTCATTTTTTTTCAGAATATGTCTTCATTTGCTTCGGTCTGTGGCTAGATGGCACTGTGTACTCTCACAGTGCCTGTCAAGTGGCAACCGACAGCACACCGACACCTAACAGAAACATTTATTGCGCTGCTATGGGATAGTGATAGATTTATTAACTGTATTGTTTCTAACTCTGCCTGTAGCTGGTCAGCGAGACAAGTTGATTAACACTACTACTTTTACACAGTTCGATACATTGTATTTCAGCATTTCATATACTGGGTAAGAGTTAATATTCCTTAATTTTACTTCTGTTCCGATTTTAATCAAATATTTAGCTCAGTAATCAGCAGCAGGTTTCTTTGAGCCCACTTTCACACGTTTAGAAGAAACAGGTCAACATTGGCTCGACATTCTGTTCTTAACTTTTTTATAAAAGTGATACCTACAGCATTATTTACAACAATAAAACAACTTTTAAATGTTTTTATGGAAAAGTCCATGTTTAACTACGGAGCCCTATTTTTTTTACTTCATCATCTGCCTGCCTTTTCCCAACTACGTTGGGGTCGGCTTCCAGTCTAACCGGATGCAGCTGAAAACCAGTATTTTACATGGAGCGACTGCCTATCTGACCTCCACAACCCAGTTACTGGGTAATACGATACCCCTTGGTAAGACTGGTTGTCAGACTTCCGGGCCTCTGACGACCCGTAACGACTGTCAAAGTTCCACAAATGACAGCCGGGGCCAACAGCTTAACGTGCTTTCCGAGGCAGGGAGGGATCTTGGTATGTAAAGATGGTCACCCATCTGCGGACCAACCGCAGCAAGCGTAGCTTACCCTGATCGATTGACCCGTGCGGCTGTTATTATTTAGCCTCAAGCCCCTGCATTATGTTTTCTTTACTTAATCATCCTAAATAGTATGTAGTATGAGATCTATAATAATTTCTGGTGCACATATAAAATTACTGGATATCCCTATGCAAATGACTAGTGTTTCCCTTCCCAAAAACCCTTTCCCTAGACGTTCCACGCTTCTCCGTTTCTTTTCCACATTGCCGGTAAAAAAAATAAAATAAAGCAATATCAATATACACACATTTATTCTGATTGTAAATGATTGTGGAAGCTTTAACAACATTGTTTTGAACGACCATTCAATTTGTTTCACTGGTCCATAAACAAATGTATAGTTTTATGTTTCATTTTTGTACAATGTCGGCTGAATGATGTGGTGGTGATAGTGATTATTATGTAAATTTACAATAAGAATGCGAATGCCGATTATTTTTCAGACCATTGTATCTTCAACGCCTTACTTACCAAAAGAATTAATTCATAAACGATACACTTTTAAGGGCTTCTACGTAGGTACATAAGTGTCGGAATTTTATGAATTAGATTTCATTTAATATTAATATTCTTATGTTGTCTTATTTTCTATTATTTCTGATGACATTACATTCCGATAGTTCTTTAAGGTTGTGTTTGGAATGATAGCGATTTAAAGCCTAAACGAAATGTAGGTACTTAATTTCTTTGTGGCCTAAAACTGTTTGTCTTAACTATTTGCCAATCTCATTCAAAGCCTTTTTCACCTTGCGCCATGACCTTTTGAAACTTGAGATGTGCGTCCGCGCCGATGCTCATTAATGTTTTACCATTAATTATACGTTCTTTAATAAGGTTGAGAACAGAATTTAGTTTGATAACTTCAAACTTTGAGTTTTAATGTTTCATTTGGTTGATAAAGAATAGTTTAAAAAGTGAACAACTTAATTCGATTAATAAAATAATAGAATACCGTATGCCTAGTTTAATAAAATACCGTATTTAGCAAAAAGTGAAATACAGTTGAGTGGTACTAACTTAAGATTAAGGAGCTTTCCTGCATGGGCTTGTCATACATATTTAAGCGTAATTAAATCCTTTAGATACCTTGTCATGAGCTTATAGATGTCAATACTGTGCTACAATCTTGCACTTCTCATTAAATGCTTGTTGATTGGATTAACCAAGATAGATTGTTAACATCATTACCAAAATGTATGCATAAACACTGGGTGTGGTGATTATACCAATTAACAGTTATTGCAAAGATAATGTCAGGGGTAATCGGTCACACTGCAATATGCTATTAATATTTGAGACAAATTGATTACGTAGTTATCGAATTTTAAGACTTTTGCCATCCAACGTCTTTATCTAGTAGGTACTCTGATATTCAAGAAAATATGATTAAGGAATTCTCCTACTTTATATTCTCTCTAGTGAATATTTTTGCAAATGTGTTTCTTCTGGTGATACCTACTTAAAATTAATTAGATAGCAGCTGCCGGTTTAGCCGGTTCCTCCAACAAATTGTTCTTATTCAAATTATCAGTTGACCTTCACATTTCAATTTAGCTAAAATAAGAAAATAGAGGAAAATGTATTTTAAACGAGAATCAGCTTTTGTGGCTAGACTAGACTATTAATTTCCAACTGAAATATTATATTTACATAACCAAATTACAAGATGATTATGAACAATAACTAAATTAAATTAAAACTAAGTTAAGCCTAAAAAAGGCCCTCGGGGCATTGTACCGAGGATGCTGGCGGCATTTCCTCGCTGAATTGCAATGCTGATGCGTTGCGCGAGAAAGCCGCCAGCTTTTCGGTCACCAGTTACATCAACTAGACAATTAATTAATTTAATTTATTAATTCAATTTATCATTATCGAGTAAAAAAAAAAAAGTCTAAAAGTATTATAAAAAAAATGATTCAGAAGGGATTAAAAAATAAAAAATTAATTATAGTGTTTCATTAGCTTCATTGATAGTAGAAAATTATAAAATACACATCACATTGTGATTTTGAGTGTGTTGCATCAGCCAACATGAAATCTATTGTGGGGCAGCAGCTCCCTGTGGGGGCACGGCGGTGGCGAGGTAGGCGAGGGCGCGCTGGATGGCCTCGGGCACCGGGGGCGCGGTGGGCAGGTGCGCGCCCGACGGTTGGAAGCCGTTCTCGTCAGCGGTGTACGTGAGGTGGATGGCGTCACCATTTTCGCTGGGGTAAGAGAACTCTCCCTGCACCTCCAAGGCATCGACTTCTCCAACCTTCTTCAGCTCTCCCTTCTGATCAGCAGAAATACCATTGCCAGTTTCGTAGGCATACTGGTAAGATCCGTCGCCGTTTATCTGGCTATCATCCTTCAGGATGGGGATGGGCTCGGTCGGGGCTCCTTGTGGGGCAGCGAACGCCACCGCGAACAGCATGCAAGCCAACACCTGTCACAAAAACTATAGTTAGTCGTTGCCAATAAATAAACCTAGGCAGCATTACCGATAGATAAGATATAATCTGCTGCATTAACTGATAACTTATTTAAATAATTTATAGATCAAAACCCATTCGAATTTGAATATTGTTTAGACCACGAATGTTATGGTTTGTATTAAAAAAAATTATGAAACACTACACTGAACTTGGTTTTATGCCAACGTCACTCAACTTATTTTGGAAAACACTATGTTACGTATAGGTAAAGTATATTTAACATAAAGGAAACTTTTAAAGCACAGAATTCGTTATCACTTACAATAGATTTCATTTTGTAGTGTTGGGTGATGGTGGAACAAGCAGTGATGATAACTGTAGTCGACTGATGCTTTCAGTCCTGAAAATTTGAGTTTTTATAGTTATCACATTTGCCCACCCCCCTGCATTCTAGTTTCACTATTCATTGTGGTGTCGCAAAATCTATGAGATAAGTAAACACTGGATGCATTACCTTGCCTCGTGTATGTCAACTTGGCCTGCGGCGTAATGGTAAACAACAAACATAACGGATCTTCCATTTGTGCGGCCTTAGTAGCGCAAGCTTCGTGCTGTTTGCACAAAAGATTTACATTCGTAAAAATTGGCACTTACCTACGGCCGAATTTGCCACGGTTACCCAAATTCTCAAAAGTAGGTATCGAACGATACCAACGCATCATTTCTTGGAATTCGTTTCAATAACTGACATTTGCAAAGTGAATTAATAAGATTATCTATTTTTATATAAGTAGACGTATCATGTTGAATAGGCAATAAACTAGTATAATTATCATACGTACACGCGATCCAACTGTTTTCGAGGTGAAGTTCACGAGGCGGGTGCGTGATAGCAGAATTTCTGCAATGGCTCGTGATGAGCTTCAAGGAGCTAGCGTACTAACGTATATTGTCATTGTAAAGCTCTCGATGGGATCCATGACTCAAGGATACAATAAAGTCTAAAATTTCGCCATCATTTGAGGGCGAATAATGAGCATAGTATTAACCTCTCTACCTATTCATTACGTACTTAGTATAGCTACAGATGTGTAACTTTAATACCTATGTTTATTTGAAAGGGATACGCCATCTGGTTCATTGTTAAACTCAAGACGGATAAGAATAATGATCCAAGCAAGCCCATCTGGCAGATAGGCCCGCATGTATGAAAGATAGCTCATGAGGTAATAAGTGCAGCAACAATGTGCTTACAAATCTGTCGAAGTAACCTATAGATAGACGAACTGAATATAGAATAAGCTTAGCATTAATTAGCGGCTACGTCAATCTGTGAGCAATTGAATAATGTACAAAATTTATGTGTTTTCCAGAATTAATTTAAAAGACTTGCTTGTCTAGTTCTAGTTCATCAATAAAATACAATCATAAATAATAGTAGTAAAAATAGAAACAATAAAACTATAAGGTTACCAATCCATAAAACTAAAATTGTAAATTGATAAAATAAACTTATCGGTATCGTAAGTGCTGTCAATTTATCAATTTGCAGAAGCTGAGATGGTACATTCTAATTTCACTCAGTACTTTCAATGTTTTCTTTTTGACACTCAGGAGTTGATTTGACAATCTGCCTTCACCGACGACGGTTATTTCGGTGAGTACCTACAATATTTTTGTCTACGAAGACATTCAATTCTTCATCTTTAAGACAATATTTTCGTGTATTCATGCGATTTACTCCAATGACACAACTTTAGAAATGCAAGTTAATCCGTGTTTATTACACTACCTGAAACTAGGTTTAAAGAGCATACATATGGTCACATGTAGTACAGGTCACATGTGGTACAGGAGGTATTGGTTTCATGCCAGATGTTACAATTAAGTAATTACATTTCAGCAATAAGTGCTTAATCATGCTTAGGACTTTAAAAAATTGTATCATTTGAAATTGTCGGTATCAGATCAATACAGCCTACGTTATTATGCAAGTGATACCATCCATGGTTGTCTTTATGAATAGGTATTCAGACAACAAAAGATTTCACTCCTATCTCTTATGTAAATCGTATTGTAGACACTTTAGTGAATAGAATGTCTTCAGGCAAATTCTGATATTGCTGCATTAACATCTATTTGTTGGGAGTGGTCTACGGGTGACTTATGTATGGTTATGATAATTTGATGAAGTCATTTGACATTTAAAGCTCCAGTAGGTACATATTTGTTCGACTAACATTTTTTTTCTTGAGAATGACTCGATGGTTTTTTTTCTTTGCAGCTTTACACGTCTCATCCCATTTCGTGGAAGCAGTAAGCTCTACAACTCGTGCGGTGGAGGCACGACAATGTCGGTCGATTGATTAGCATCTAACATAGATGTACAAAATAAAATGCTATAGCAAAAAGTAATTTATATAACACAGTATTCCTTTTTCTTTTCTAATTATTTCATGTTAAAGAAAGATGCTAAACATAATCTGTAAGTAGCCGTGACTTGAGTAATAGTTGCAATCCTACCGGGATTGCAACTATTACTCAAGTCACTTCTTCTTTACGTGCTACTTCTTTGGTATCGTTGATCAAAATAGGCTCAAGAATAAACGTAACATCACGCCTTGTTTCCCCGAAGGGTTGGGCAGAGGTGTACCTGTACACCCACATAACAAATAAAAACTCAACTCAACTTTTTTGTAGCTCGTGAATAACTAAATTTAAATAAAGATTTAATACATAGCTGAAGATAGCTATTATTATCCAAAGATTAATTTAAAGGTCATAACATTAATTATCGCTTTTGAAACAGTTTCCCATGAGATTCATTAGAGTCTTGGAATAAAGTATGGAAAAGTTCTACACAATATATTTACTACCATGTGGAGGTATTTATTACCTACGTACTTACTCCGCGAGTACGTCTATGTTCTATGTTAGAAGTTTTGGTTTCCGCACTTAGTCCTTCAGGCTGACCATTGTGCGTGAGCCATGGCGGTCGTCGGTGGTTGTTCCAGCCAGCCCACCTCCCTCCAGAAGTTGATCACGTCTCCTGGTCTGTTTAGAACGTCTGTGTAAGATCTGGGTGGGGGGAGGGTTTCTGTTCTAATCTATGCATTCAAAGAACACATGCGCAACGGTTTCCTCCGCCTCCATGCAAGCCCTGCTCAGAGGGCTATCCGTTATGGCTATTGTGTGGAAGTGTAAGTGTGGAGGACGCCTATTAAATACTTCAGTTCTACGCTAGACATCAACAAGTGTTTACCTTTGAGACAGTGCTTAGGCATCGTGATGAAGTCACTTTTTCGTAGTAAGACGTAGCTTGGGATAAGAATCTCATCAATATTAGGTCCTAGCTTGAACATAATAAAAACAAAACGAAAATTTAAATAATCATTATTTTTATGCTAATGGCGGGTCACTGGTTGGATAGGAAGCTTTTATTTATTTTTAAAAGTTTTTGAAGACATAAAAAAATAATAAAATGTCCAACCCGGATACAAAATTAATGACAAAAAAAAAGTTAATAACAAAACAATATGCATTTAAAACACGAGTTAGTCCAATGGGTTACGCAAGTACAAAGTTTAACCTTCACAATTAGGTACGATGTACGGCTTATTTTGAGTATTCTCCGATGTTTTTCTACCTGCTTGTAGCATGGCGACGATGGGCGAGCGACCTTGACACGGAGGTGCAGGGAAAGTGAACAGACCGGTTGTTGAGCAAGGGGTCGCGCCGAACGAACTTCAGCCGCTTAGGACTCGAACACATGTGATGATGTTAATATGGCAGTTCAGTTGGTATTGGAATGATGATAGTTTTAGAAATGGTGTTGTGTTTTAATTGGTTTTAGTGACATATGGATGGCTTGTTATTCCTCATACTTGAAGGTCATAATAGATTGAAAATGGCAGTGCTTTACGTACAAGACTTGTAACTTGTGTCTAATACCTTATCAGCCGTTATCGGTTCAATCAACTCTTCATAGCTTAGTTAATGAAACCGTTTCATTTCTGAACTTTTACAGCTAAATTGCGGAGCCATCATCTACGGCCTGTCACCCAGACCATTATCAGATACTACGATTTGCGATTTGTCGATATTGCGCTTTTTATTGTTCTGAATAAAATTGCAATAAGAAATACCTTTAAAAGACCTGCTACGAAATAATTACAATTTAGTCATAGTGGGAAAACAAAAATATGTATGTACAGGCATTTATGTGTGCAATTACTCTATCTTTGAACTTCTAAGCTTAAACTAAAATAGCCTACGCTTAACTCCAACTCCATTTATATACCTATATACATTTGTACACAATGTTTAGTGTTTGAGAACCGAGTCCGAGAGTTCTCAAACGCAAAACATGTGTGTCCATCGCGGCGCAAACGCAGGGTGTAATTACCATTGACAGCCACTGAGCCGATAATCACCACAAACGGGTATTATAAACTCTAACCTTGTGAATGAACAAACAAATATTTAATCTTCGAGTTGTGAAATGAAATTATTAGATCAAAATAAACGGTTTTTAATTGAGGCTTTAACATTCTACACTTATTTGCGCAATCCTTAAACAGTTCCATATTCTCCTTTAAACATAATTGTATCAACGGATAGCTCTGTTATTAATGGATCCTGTAGTAATTAATCATTTTCATCCAGATCATGATTCTACTCTGCAAGCGTTCTCCGACAGTCATTTCTCCTTTGGACTGATCACCGACAGGACGTTTCGTTTTTGAGAGATTCGTCGATAGAACGTTTCACCTATGGACATTTCGCCGACAGAGCCTTTCATATGCGTCACTTTAGACGACAGCCCTTGGTAGCAAATATAGTAGGTTGGCAGCTACAGCGAAGGAAAATGTTGGGTTAGGTTAGGTTAGAACAGTGACCAATAACGATCCAGCCAGATCCCCTCTATTACTGTCGAAAGTGACGCATATAAAAGGTTCTGTCGGCGAAATGTCCATAGGTGAAACGTTCTATCGACGAATCTCTCAAAAACGAAACGTCCTGTCGGTGATCAGTCCAAAGGAGAAATGACTGTCGGAGAACGCTTGCAGACTCTCATGATTCTGCCAAAAAATAAAAATCTAGTGTGTATCGCAAATCATAAAACGAAAACTTGTTTAGAGAAATTCCAATAAAACGAGAAAAACTTAACATAAAACCATAATATATTATGCAGATTGCAGATTTACAAAAAAAATATAACTATCTTAACTATTTATCAACAGACATTTATTGTACATTGAGCAGTGCTGGCCCAGTGGTAACGGCCGCGACTTATGAGTTGTAGGTCGTTGGTTCGAACCCAGACAGGCGCTTTACTTTGTGTAAATTATTTCATCACCACTGCTCTCAAAACGGTGAAGGAAAACATGGTGAGGAAACCGGCATGTCCTAGAACCAAAAAATTCAAAGACATGTGACATCTACCAACCCGCACTGGGCCCGCGTGGTGGATTACGGCCCACTCCCTCTCACAGTGAGGAGGCCTGTGTCCCAGCAGTGGGAACATTATATGCTGATTATGTTTATGTGTATTTATTATACATTACATAACATCTTTTTTTTGTATTTTTCTTTTAAGACTTGGTATCACAAAAGTGAATTAGTAAACCTATGACTGAGTTTCAATTGTTTAAATCCTAATCCCTTATTAACAAACCCGGAATAAAGTTACGCCAAAATAGACCAGGAAAATGTTAAGTAAACTGACATTTTCAGGTGTAACTAAATTTCGTGTTTGAATATAAAGGTTTAGTATTGTAGCTGTGATTTAGTTCCTGGTATATTCTCTATTATCTGGGTTCTGTGGGGGGAGCGTCGCGAGGTAGTCCAGGGAGCTCTGGATTTCTTGGGGAATTGGGTGGGGAGTCGGGAGGTGAGAGCCCTGGGGCTGGAACCCATTCTCGTCAGCCAAGTACTGCAACTGGATCACCTGAAAAACAAATACAATTTGGTCAATGAGGAAATAAAACATTGCTAAAAACATATTCGTGTGTTATAATTATCCGAAAATGAGGCGAGGCTACCGTAATAAACCTGGGAAATGGCACAGATGCTGTAATGGCTTTTCTTGATAACTCTGGTGTTAAATGCAACTAATTGTAAAGCGTAAGAAAACTGAAAGTTATAAATTTATTAAACTTCCCGAATTCAGTAAATTGGTTGTGATACCACACGTCAGCCATTCTAATTAAAAGAATAGATTAAAACGACTATGAATGATATCTTGTTAGACATTAGACTAAGGTAAGAGTGTACAGTTCCTCCTATTCCAGGTCTCTCCTGGATATGAATCTAACTCCATAACAGAAACAGTAGTTCCCAAATCTATAATTAAATAAATAATTATAGTTTTCGTAGTCTTGACTTTGACGTTAACGTATTCTGTCATTACCGTCCCACGGCCAACATTTTATGGAAGGTATCTATTTTTTTATTACGATTGCCTTGATAAGTAATAATATTATGTATGAAGGTAATTATATGCCATCACTATAATAATAAATCATTATTTATTTTTATAATATTAGTATAGATTTTACCAAATAATGAAGAGGTTTAACAATTCTTGGTTTGCTTGTTTATTTTTTAAACCTTAACATTATTTGTTTAGTCAAATTATATCCGTTAGCTTCTTAGATTTGCCAAGGATTTTAATAATCATGTTTTTAAGAATTCGGGATTTCTAGAATTTTTATTTTCATTACATTAAAATACAAAAATATAATACTCATAATAGCTATAAGGAGAAGATATTCGAGGGGAATTGAAAACTCAAGCTCAATGTTGGCAAACCAATAAATTATGTTTAGCAATCAGTCAAATAAAAAATAGGTATTTTATCATTTAATTAATAGTTAACAGACGGAAGACGACATGACGACATCTTCCTAAAATTTAAGATTAGTATGTAGTTGGTATTCAAGCATTATTTTTAGACGTGACAAACGTCGTAAGGCTTTAAAGTAATGTGAGCATATTAATTAAAATATGTGGACTTATTTAGCGATGTTCAAAACTTTGTTTAAACACATCCTAGAGGTTTTATAGATTGTCATCTATCGTGGATTAAAGCCGACACGGAGTTTAACTAAGCCTGTGAAAGTTTTCGATTTAGCTGCATATCTTATCAAAGTAAACGCTGCTATATTTTTTTGCGTAGGCGCATCTCAAAATCTAAGTTATGACAAGTAAATACTTTGATTAATGAACGATTAAATCAAAGAAACATTAAGCATTTCAGCAAGAATTATCATAAATATGAAAATGATGACAAATTGCTGAACAAATGCACATAATTTGGTTATTTTATTAAAGACATTCATAAATTCATGTTTGGTATTTTGCATGATGTATTCTTTATTGGAAGTTACTTCTTGTGTGTTTATTATTAACCTCCCTAAGTAGGGGGTTTTTTTTCCTAAATCTGTGTCGATTAAGTAATCGACACAGGTTTAGATAAAAAACAAGTTCCCAACAGCTTTTGTGATTTTCCTGCTAGACTGGGAAAATATGATTTCTCCATTAGCATTATGTTTTTTTTTTTTTGTTTTCCTATAAGAAGCAGAATAGTACATAGTGCATTACCTGTCCATCGGGTGCGGTGTACTGGTACTGTCCCTGAGCGACCTGAGCTTCTTGCTCCGGGATGCCTTGGTTTTTCACGTACCCCTGCTCCTCAGCTGAAATGCCGTTTCCAGTCTCGTAACTGAAATCATGAACATTTTATGAAATAAACGCTATAGGTAAAAATAGGATGGAAAAATATTTTTTAACTTCAAAAGTTCAAAATGTCGTAGGTGTTTAGTAATATTTTAACATTTCAACTGTTTTTCAGAAAACAGAAGTAGGTAATAATGAAATTCACATTTTCAACACAATTCAAATAAGATAAAAACACCTAAGACAATAATCTCAGAATCTCTACGTTTCCTCATTCCTCATTTCCCCATTAATGAATAATCATTAATGGGGAAATGAGGAATGAGGAAACGTAGAGATTCTGTAATTTACTACCTGTGAGTATCTTAGTAGGTAAAGCAAGAGATTGATTAGGTTGAGTAGTATAGTATCAATTTTAATTATATCGAGTTTTCAATAATCCCTGCATTCAACAATCATTCAACAATCCCTGAGCCAAATATTGTGAGCCAAGTATTTTCCCATCCAAGATTTCTATGCAAGTTCTTTTGAAAATGATCACTCTCATTCATACCTAATAAAATCAATCAATTGCAAATAGGAGCACACACAAATAGTAAACATTAGCGCATTTAAGAATGCCGTAAATAATGAATAGTGGTGAACCTTGAAAGTAACGTACTCATAAGCATCAATTGATTGTATAAAGATCAGCTTATCAATTAAATCAGTGTATGACACTAATTGATTTGACCTTTCCACTTAAAGTTGAACTGTTCTAAATCTGAACTGATATTACAAAGAGGTCAAGTTGTGTGTAATTTTGTTTGTTTGTAAAAGGTAATATCTGAAATTTCTCAGCTGATTACTAAAATTCTTTCATTGATAGAACTACAACAGCTACACTATTCTTGAAAAATATAGGAAACTTTTAAACCAAAAAAAATTAACAGCTGCTGTGGGAATCTTCATGCGAGGAAACCACGGGATGCAGTACAGTGTGAACTAACCTCCATTTATATGACCCATCTGGGTTTTGCACTTGTTCTTGCCTTATGATGGGGATGGGTTCCGTGGTGTATTGTGGTTGCTGTTGTTGCTGCTGTTGATATAAGGGTTGCTGTTGGAACTGCTGGAAGCTGCTGACGTCAGCGTAAGCTGCGCCAACCAGGAACGCTAGTAATATCTGCAAATAAAATGAGTATTATTAGATCCACAGTAGTCCTGAAATAGTTGTCTTACTTAGCAGGTTTTCTCAAAAGTTACAAGTGCAATCGATTGTCTTCACTAATATTATAAAGAGAAAATAATTGTATGTTTGTATTTTTCTTTGTAATTAATAAACTCAAAAACTACTAGACCGATTTTAAAAATTCTTTCAAAATCTAAATTTTAATATTTTATTTCACATAAAAATGTGGGTGTACTACAGGTACACCTCTGCCCAACCCTTTGGGGAAACAAGGCGTGATGTTATGTTATGTTTATGTTATGTTATTTCGTTATTTCACATAAACCTATATGGACACTTATGAAACGTCATAAGCTAGGTGCACGGTTCCAATTGATCGTTTCCTATGGAGAAGAGCCGGCAAGAACGGTTACTCTTTTAAAAATAATTGCCTTTTACAATGTTTTCAAATTACAGTTTTAAGAGGTATGGGAGGACAGTGTAAGCCTCTCAAGAAGTACCAGGTACTTAGCAAAAAATAAATGGTCTACAAATTTAGTCTATTTTTTTGATGTTCGAAAAGTGCTGATTCTCAGCCTAGTTTGAATAAATGACTTTTTGATTTAGATTTTTGATTATTAACGTTCTCACAATCTCAAAATATAAAATTATCTATGTAAAATGTTAATAAAATAATAAAAATAAAAACCCATTTAAATATTTTACCCGTAGAATGCACAAAGTGATATCACTGAGTAACATAGACTAATTTATAAACATATCACGCGGGCGAAGCCGCTGTGGTGGAGGCTAGTCTGTAATATTATAATAGATAATATTTGTCAAGCTGCGTTGTTGTACTTTACAATTTGTTTGAACGCTTACACACGTTTTGGATACCATTTATCACAAATTTGTCAGATATTATTAATCAAAATCAATTATAATTACTAACTAGACAAAACCTGATAGGTACTAACGAAAACAGAAATTCCGGAACTTTCAATTGAAATGTACATAATTCGAATTAGAATCACTGACCTAAACATAGCATAATTAGGAAAAGAAGATAAGCATTTACTAAACGAACACAAAACTCAGTAAGCGTCGTAAAATGAGAATTTTATGAAAAAAAGTTAAATTATGAAACTTTGAATAACTTACAACACACTTCATGTTGAGAGAAGTACAAAACAGTTGCAAGATGGATGCGTGTGATACAAAGGCAAAATGTAATGATGCATTTTGGATTCACCCCCAGTATTTATACCAAAAACTTTTGTCGCAATTACACATCGCAGCGGATTCTGTATATATTTTATGATCATCTGTACAACGAAGGACGTTGGGACGTCCCTTATGGTACAGAAACATCGCAAGAAATAATTGAATAAGAACTTAATTCTCTTGCTGATAAGACTTAAATGATATACCGTGAGCTGCAGTCGAAATTGGAAATTATAGCTTTTGCGTGAAATTTTAATGCATTCATTTTAATTTTATAGCTATAGTTTTTTGTAATGTTAAAACTGGACGGTAATGAACGTTCTTATTAATACAAGACGGGAATTTTTGATATTCATTATCGGTGGCTATCTATACCTTATCAGAAAAAAGTAACTATGTCTCAATAGTGTTAAAAACACATAGGGTAACTTCTCATAATACACCTATATTTTGCTAACTGATCAACCGAGAACCAATTTCAATATCCCAAATAGCAATCGGGTGAATCTTTAAATCGAATTTGTACCAAATTACTTGTAGCAATCCGTTCTTATAAAACATTAAGAAGTACCTAAAAGCTTTTCTGAATATTTCCTAATAAAACGGAAGAGCTGCTAATCCTCACACAATGAATTTCCTGATTTCTTGCGGAACGCACAATATACAAAATAATTTAAATAGGTACTTTAGCATCATGATGTAACTTGTCTCAGTAGAGTTAACCTTAAATCTTAGGCACATCAGCGGAGGCGGATCTCAGAAACCAGTCGCATTTCACTCTTGTGACACACTTCAACAAGGTTCAAAGAAAAAAACTGGCCAAGGAATATCATACATGAGGATAATATGCTTGAAAATAACAACTCTTGAAAGGCAGGTGTCGCATCGCATCTCCAAAGATGCAAGTTGCAATTTTTATAATCCATATAAACAATATTTCACCATGATATATCATCATACGGATTCTATTCCGTTCTACATTCTACTGTTCCACACATACTAAAAATATTGTAACGATTAATACACCGAATTGCTTATCACAGCTCTCAATGTATTCTTGAAAGAAGCTTATATCGGAACGCGTGTAAAAAGCTACCTCGTAAATTTGCTACATTTATATAATTTGGTCTACGAAGAGCTTTGGATCATACATAGTCATAAAAGCTTGCTTAGTGATGATTTATGTCAATAATTTATTATTTTTTTAGCTTGAATTGTTCCACTACAGGGCAGATTTTCTCATCTCTTTCTTGGTTCCTCCATATTCGCCTTGGTTACAGCAATGCTGATAGTTACATGTATGAACATTAACCGCATACAGTGATAATAATAATAAATTCAGACGTCGGCGTCGTATCGAGTCTTGTGAAGTTATGTTCAAGATGCGACAATAGGACATTATCATAATGGCTGTGATAAAGAAACCAATTCAACATTTTGGGAAGCTGCGGGTGAATTTTGCACACTTGACTAAACTTTGTTCAAAGGCTAAGTTATTGATATTTGCAGGACAATATGTTTGAGTATTTGCATAAATGTTGGTTATTTTTAGAAAAAATTAAACCTGTTACACAGGTGATGTCGCATCTTATAGCTTATGCAGTTTTAATATTTTACACGAGGTTACCACAAAGTACAAAGTGAATGATTTAAGTAACCACATGCAGTACATAAAACACGAAATTGATCACTACCCAACGCCTTGCTACATCCATACCTACTTATTTTAAAGTTATGACTGGTAACACGGGTATAAAAATTCTTATGCATGAACGTGTACATGAAATAATACGTGTAGATATTCTGGTGAAATCTTGATGTCTCTTGTACCGACTAATTTAATCAGCTGCGGTAGGTAGATATATTGTGGTTCTGTACATTCATTAAATTATGTACCTCTTCTCTCGTAACAACTACTGTTCTGGAATAAACTTGTAAAAGTTATCATTGTTGAACAAATAAATAAGTCAATCTAGGAATCTACTCGGAGGAACGAGCTGGTATGGTCTGTTTGTACCTTATGGTATACTTTCTGTCGAGTGTAAGATCAGTTAAATATTCCGCCAAAGCCGTGTCCTGCCTCCGCCCAGAATCATAAAGCACGCATGTAGCATGAAGACAGACAGCGGTGTCTCCGCGCATAGATTCACGTTTCATAGAAGTGCAATCATCATACCTGCCATAATACCTATTTAACAAAAAATGCAGAATAGGGTCAACTGTTGGCTGGACGAACGGGCGCGGGACTCTACATTAGTATATCATACACAGCATATTAAATGTAGTTCAGTCGGGGATACCAAAGAAGTTTTGCGCTTCCAGTTTCCGGCAACTTTTTTCGGTAAGTTACTTCTTTTGCTAACCGTCTAAAAAATTTTGCTTTCTTTAAGGACATACAAACTGAAACTAGAGAGCTTATGTTGAAATAAATGATTATGCTCTCTCTGCCATAACATTCAAGAACGTGCCTAAGTAATTTTAACGATGCAATACATAAAGTATGTGTGGCGTATTGTATTAAACGTTTCGGCTATTTATCTCCAGCGCCATATTGATTAACATAAAGTGCGGGGCATTGGAATGACTGTTGGGCAACCCACGACATGCAACATCTTTAAAAGCTGCTTAATGTAGGTACTCGCCGGAGTAAACAAGGATACGAAGAACACTAAAGAGAGAGATGGATGTAATATTGAGCTTCGATACCAAGAATACTATGAGGTAGGTATTGATAAACGCTGTCCAGTCTAATCTGATACAACGGACGCACATTCTGGCGTATAACCAATTTTCATTGCAATTATTTATATATTTATTTTATTTTATAGAATATATATAATTCTAATATAAATATAATACATAATATATAATCAAAGTGAATTGATTGCATACTGCAGTGTAGTAAAAAAATGTAATATTTCGGTCTCTAGTAAAAACCCAACACTATATATCACAGGTTTTATTCATATACCATGAAAAATGTACATTTCTATATATTAAAATAATACTTCCCCTCGTTTTCCGTAATGGTTTTCATTCAAGATTGTCAATAAGTCTAAGCGGAATTCTTTTTAGCCTCTTGGTTAAAATTTCTGTTTTGGCCCCCGATTTGGTAGGGGTTATAATTGT
Source organism: Atethmia centrago (assembly GCA_905333075.3). Taxonomy (NCBI): domain Eukaryota; kingdom Metazoa; phylum Arthropoda; class Insecta; order Lepidoptera; family Noctuidae; genus Atethmia; species Atethmia centrago. The sequence continues at coordinate 16,658,343 of HG995374.1, read as the reverse complement.
TATTGTTATAGTAGGGGTTGACCTTTGTAGGGTCGTAGGGATATCTTGGGTCATAAGCTCGGTTATTGTACTGGCCAAATGTATTATATCTGTTTCGGTTAGAATAAGGATCGTATCGGTTGTATGTCGGGTCGAAGACTTGCTGGTTGACTCTGTTCACTACGGGCACGATGGGGGCAACCGCTTTTCCGTCAGCAGGAATATGCACGCCTGATGGTCTGAAACCTGTAATATTAAATTGAAATATGAATGAAGAAAGATACAAACAAGGAGTATCTTTACACAATCGAGTAAAGATACTCCTAGGAATAGGCCTTTGTATATCCATACAAAAATTGTCAACTAAAGCGGTTTTAGCTGTACTTACCCTGAATTTTACAATAATGTAGTATAATGGTAAGTACTAGGTGTAGGTATAGCAAGCATGATTTATTGAATAATTAAGTTACCATTTTCATCGGCGACGTAGCTAACTTGAATTGGTGTCCCGTCAGGCGATATGTAAGCGTAACTTCCCTGTACAACCTGAGAAAAAAACATATCATAAATTAATCCACTTAGGGCTGATTTTTCAATCCTCAGATAAACAGACTGAGAGGGTTTATTCGATAGATAGCAAAAACATCAGTTGTTCAATCGTCAAATAGGCTTCATTCGTCGAATAATTCACTTATCTGAATAATAAATCTATTTGACTCTTTGACGGCCAGATAAACGCTTATTCCATAGATAAACGAAGTTGACGTTACTAAGTTTGAGGTAAATAAAAATATTTATTTACATAACCAAATAACAAGATGATTATTAACATTAACTAAATTAAATTAAAACTAAGTTAAGCCTAAAAAAAGGCCCTCGGAGCATTGTACCGAGGATGCTGGCGGTATTACCTCGCTGAATTGCAATGCTGATGCGTTGCGCGAGAATACCGCCAGCTTTTCGGTCACCAGTTACATCAACTAGACGTAGACTAACTTATGCGCACTGGGACCCCACGGACCGAGGGTCTTGACGCCAAAGGGCACAAAGTTACTCTCTGCCAAGGCCTCCACATTTAACAACTTTTAGATTTTTGGCATTTTCTGCCGCTGCACCCGCTTTAGTCCGTTGGAGGTGGGACGGTGCTAGTGTGTGTCTACACAGGTAGCGTCCCACACAAGCATCCGTCCCAAACTCCACGGAACCAAAGACACACCATCAGGTCTTTTGCCATCATCTCTGACAATGCCAGTCGGCTCAAGAAGAGCAGGCACATTGATGCTGGCAAGAGACCGGCGGAGTATGTCATTAAGTGTCGCATGTCTTGAAAAGTGGCCTGCTCTTTTTTGACAACAAAGTCCGTGGTGACCCAGCCGGTCCACGTCCGTGCCACAAGGACATGTGTGTGGAGTGCATACCGTGACCCCAAGCCGCAGACCAGTCGCCAGACGAAGCGAGGTCGGATCCAGGAAGGTACCAGTATATAGAGAAGGATGGGCATATAGCCAATGACCGACCTCTCTGGCTCCGACCGCCAAAAGTCTTGCGCGATCCGGACCTGAACTGCGGCTCAGAATCGATTTGTATGTTAAATCGCAATAAATATCGTCGCAACTCCTTTGAGATTTTGGGTTGTCTGGAAATTCTTTACCCGGGCAAGCAATTTGAAAAGCATTCTTGGCATCCTCCAAGCCCGCAGTCTCATAGTTTGTGGGCAAAGCCCTTAGGACATTACCTATGAGACGTGACGTGCTGTGGGTGGACGACAAAAAAGCTGGGGAAGCAACACTCGAAAGATTGAGGTTAGTTTTCGTGCTTTACAAGTGTACTTAGGGCCGATTTTTCAATCCTCGGATAAAAGTACAAATAGCTACCCAGAGAATAAAGTTATTAGACTCTTTATTCGTCTGATAAGTGGTTGTCAATTTTTCAATTAATATTTAACATAAGAATAACTATCTGCCCGATTATCTCATCTGTTAAAACGCTAACTTCAGGGAGGTGAAACAAATATACAGAATAAACGAATGTTAGAACGGGACGGACTATTTCTTTGATTGCTGTCCATGTCAAATAAAAAAGGGTCAGCGTCATGGGGTTTTATTACGTTACGACCGTTACGAGATTCTTTGTTTGGCTCGTAGTGTTTTTATTTGTGATTTCTAATTTTATTGAAATAAAGGAAACCAAAAAGGGAGTTCCAACTCAAACTCAAAGCATTTATTTCAATTAAACCATTTACAGTCACTTTTGAATTGTCAAGGAGTCGGTCAGTTAGAAATATGAAACTAGTTGCCCATTCCAAAGCGTAGTAGGTACATATGGAGAAGAACGGGCAAGAAACTCCATGGACACTCTTTTAAATTATATTGTTTCATAAAGATTAGTATAAATAATGTTGAATTTATAAATAAAAGTGATATGATGAAAAAAAACGCGTCCATAGCAGCAAAATAAACAAAAAAAATTTTTTTTTCAAAATAAAATTATTACAAATAAACCGAGGAAGCTAAGAGGTGACCAGTCCCAACTGGCAGCGCCCGTTCACGTGCATGACGCATGGATCAGCACCATTCAGCTCAACCATTTTGAAGGGAGCTAAATGATTCAACACACCGCCACCATCAGCGAGACATGAGTGAGCATGACATACTCTCAGCCGCCAGGGCCCATTCAAGTCAATGGCATATTAACCGGTAAATGGTAGCTCTATTATACATAGTACTCACACCTGTGCAATGCAATTATATAATACAAAGTAGATTGAATTTATACAATGCAAAGATAGTCTTACTATGTTCAGCTGCTCCAACAGTATTTTCAAATGTTAATTATTCAATTGGTTTTGGTTGTGGAGCAGGACCAGCATTGAGCCAAGCATTTTTATCAGCGATGTAATCCCGCAACTTATAATATGCCTGCCTGCATAGTGTGCGTTTTATACAAGATTTGAATTTCATCTCATTCAGTTGAAGTATGTGGGGTGGAATTTTATTGTAACATTTTAAACAGTACCCCATGAAAGATGAGTTGACTTTAGCCAGTCTGATACCTGGTTGAGCTAATAGGTCCCTATTTCTAGTACTATAATTATTTCTTTCACCTCTTTTACTAAAAAGATGTATTTTTTTTCTTACGTACATTATGTTTTCATAGATATATTGACAAGGTACCGTCTTGATGTTAATGTCCTTAATATGGTCCCTTAATCGCACCTGCGGAGATTATATGTGGCTCTGATAGCTCTTTTCTGCAGAATAAAAATTGACTCGATGTCTGCAGCCCGTCCCCAAAATAAAATACCGTAAGACTATGAAAGTAACTAAAATAGACTAGCCTCGCGGTACCTAAATCAGTAAATTGCCGGATTTTTCTGACAGCATATGCCGCTGAACTTAGCCGTCCTGCAAGAGATGTTAAATGAGGACCCCATTGTAGCCTTGAGTCGAGCGTGATCCCCAGGAAAACAGTTTTATCGATGAATTCTAGTTTCTCGATAAAACTGTTGTTTCAATACTATCTCATAATCACTACTTTTGACATTTGGAGAGAGTGTCTAGCGAACTTTAACAATGCTGAGGTTAAATTACTTGTGAGTTTAGTCGAGAGGTAAATAGTATTTTCGATAGTATTGACAACATGGCAATTGAGGAAGAAGCCATAATAAATTAATATATGTGGATTCATATAATCCTTTATTATGGTTTCTTCCTTTCTGCAGTGAAAGAAAAGAAAGAATTGTAAGACCGAGAGTCGAACACTTCAACGTGTGTAATTCAACAGAATTCCATCGTCAATTCAGACTTACCAAAAAAACAGTGCAATATTTGCTGTTCTTGGTATTAGATAAAATCGAAAGCAAGACACAGGTGAATTATTACTCGTATAAGCAGCAGCATACAAATATTTATATTGACTTGGACAACATAAAATGCTATCTCGAAGAACTATCTACCTCTCGTTAGTCGAGAGGTAGATAGTTCTTCGAGATAGCATTTTCTCACAAGTAATTGAACCTCAGCATTATTAAAGTTCGCTAGACGCTCCCTTTTTTGGTTTCCATTATTTCAATAAAATTAGAAATCACAAATAAAAACACTACGAATAATCTAATAACATTAATATTTGGGTAGCTATTTGTACTTTTATCCGAGTATTGAAAAATTGGCCCTTAGTATAACAAAATTGGTTTCGTACATTCCACGCCCAAATAATAATCAGACTGCCGACTATTGCAAACGGAAAGTGGGACATGTAAGAAATACTATCATTGTTAATATTACAACAAAGTCAAATAAAAAAATCTTAAGTAAAACAATAGGTACCTGAGTCCCTTGTGGATTTCCAGTATTATCGATGTAGGCATCTTTCAAGTATCCACTTTCTTGAGCTTGCTTGCCGTCAGCAGTTGAAAAACTGAAAATATTCATTGGCATTATAAAGTTACTTGATTGCTTGCTTTACCATGTGGAAAGACAATCAAAGGCACATCATTAATGTAACACCATTCTTGTGATTGAGTGTACACAAGTTTACAGTTTAAATAAATATCACTCCACAAGTCACAAACCTAAAAGCATAAGTCCCATCTAAGCCGTGCTCGCTAGAGTACGACACGATGGGAATAGCTGGAGCTCCTGGGTAGTTGTAGTAAGGGTTATTGACACCAGGGACACTCGGTGAGGGCCCAGGAGCGAAGGAGTTGTAGTAAGGGTTATTGACACCAGGGACACTCGGTGAGGGCCCAGGAGCGAAGGGAAGCGAAGTCGGCACTATCGGCCTGACCCTCTGGGCGTAAGGAATTGCAGTCGGGACTATTGGCGTGGACCCCGGGACGTATGGGAACGGTGTCGGTATCACAGATGGCGCGACTACCGGCGCTGCGGGGAATGGAAGCGGGTATCCCACGGTTAGAGTGCTGTACAGCAACACGCAGCTGATGAGGCGAAACATTCTGGAACATTTACAGGTTAAAGCTGTAAAGTCAATTAGTAAAACGCCTACAGTTTCATGAATTCGGAAATATTCAAAATGATTATACAGTTCAATTTTATACAAATTTCGTAACTGTAACTATTCTAAAGTCTCATTTTATTAATACTGATGTTTTCCATAAAAGAAAGGCAACCCATTGCATTGAAATATCGTCCACGTTTGATTACCGTGGACCACGAATCAATGGAGAGTTTCGGAAGTTGCTTGCCGCACGCGTTCTTTACATGTCAAGCGTCCAGGATGTAACCAAAATCACTGCACTTTTTACGTGTTTATGAAAAATTACCTACACCTGTTTTATCTCAAGTAAGTACTATTTTGAGGTATCCTATCTCTGATCTACAATACTAGTTTCTAAGAATGAAGTATGACTTTAACGGAATTCAATTTACAACTTGTTTATTTACCTCAACAATGCTCAATGGACTGCGCTCGTTGTACTCAAAGTGTTACTGTTAGCGTGGGATCTGAATATTCCATTTATAGGCGGCAGGGTTGCTCTAGTGATATTTTTTGTTGTGCCATCGCTCAAACGTGAGTGTTGCACACGTCTCTTTAGACCATCAGCTGTTATTAGCCGCGTTATAGTTGCCAGTACCCACCAAAGCTCAACACGAACACGATGGTTGTAATCACTTAGCAATTTTAAGTCAAAATTATGGTAAATGTTACAGGGCGCAGTAACTTTTAGACATAAACTCAATTAGGATGTTGCAGAATAACGGTTAGACACAGCAGCAGTCGTGTATAAAGGTAACTTTAGAGCCTGGATAAGCTAACTACATAGGAACTGTTAGTTTTGAATCGTTATTTTGATTTCCATTTTAAATATGTTACTGTAAGTATTAAAGGATCATCCATTAATTACTAGCAACGTATCAATGACCTCCATCTTTTTCAGAAATATACGCCTTTATAATTGATAATAACTTGACACGAGATTTGGAAATTAATATTGGCTGTCCAATTTTTTAGCCTTTAGAGTTGTTACGCCTTTGATTCTACTGCGTGGTTTTCAATGAAATAACATCTGACATCTCACCTTAGTAATAAGCAAATGAGCATCGACAGAAGTTAACCTCAAAATTTAAAAGCTAAATACTGATATATTTATTAGTGACCTAATTGGTGATGTTCTTCAGAAAGGTCAGGTGTGTAGTACTCGCAACCGGCGCGTGTGAGTATGACCAGTTGTATGAACGTAGGCGAAGCAAGGATGTATGTAAGGATCGGATCAGGTGGCGTCCTATAGTTTCTGCCTACCCCCAAGGGAATAAGGCGTGAGTTTATGTATGTATAATTATTCAATACTAGTGCTGCCCACTGGTCGAAATTCGACCCCCTCTACTTACAATCTATATAGTACTAACTAATTCCAGGTGTACACTAATTCTACTTATTCCTTTTTTGTACTAACTTATTCCATGCTCAAGCTGTCATTTCTTCATACACAATTCCGTCCCTTTTCACTCCTTTGAAGAATCTGAAAACCTGAAAAACATCTTCGCCAGTGAATCGAGTCGCATTTTATCGATATAAGATATCGATAAAATGCGACTCGATAGGATAGTCCTTTCAGTGGTAATCACGAACTTAACTGTGAACTTAGTGTATGTAGATACATAGGCTGAACTCGGCCTTTAGAGTTGTGAGAGGTTTGCTGAACAGTGAAGAATAACAGGTGCAACAAAATACGTTTACAAAAGATTTAAAAGCTTAGAACAAATTGATAGATTCCCAAGCCGTCTACTAAAAGATTGTATAAATAAATGATCGCAAAGGTATTTTCCTATAACGTTTTCGCTTGTCTAATACGAGTATTACTGATGTTACATTAACAGTTAATATTACTTAAACACTAACAAATCTATGACTCGAAGCATAAAGTTTCTAAGCCGAGCTGCAAGCTCTAAATTTAAAAAACTGATTATTTTACGAACTGTTTCATTGATATAATTTCTATACTATCAAACGTTATTTATAACTCTATTATCATACCGAAACAGAACTTCGTTATATAATTAATTTAGTTATTTTTTTGCATTACTTTGTTACGCGTGCAGACGGAGTACAGATGCAAAGAAGCAAATGTAGCTATGGATGTCTTATTAGCACTCATACTCATTAGGAAGGCCAAAAGACTGGTTTTCATTATTCTTTACAATAAGATACAGATCTTAGTGTCAATTAATTTACATGATTACATCAACGTTAACTAACTAATTACACACACAATAGTTTTTTTGATACATTAATTATTACGTATCTCTAAATTACTTTTTTGACATACCTATTGTGTATGGTACTTGTAAAGTTGTGTGTTGTAATACCTACATTATCGTTATTTTTGCCTATTTTTATGACTAGCTACCTAGTTTTCATGATTACTCTTGTATACTCAAGAGCTGTCAATCGGCGAAAATGTGTATACCAAAATATCGATAGTGGAAAGGTAAAATGGCTAAAGCGCCAAAATTAAAAATCTCAGGAGGGAATTTTAATTTTTTTTTTTTACCGAAATTAATTATATAAATATGTGTAATGGAAATTTTTCTGGTAAACTTATATTTTCATAAATCATATTTTTTTCCTGTGATATGAATTATGAATGATTTCTATAAAACCTTTATTATACAAAATAAGTACCGCTTTAGCAAAAAAAAATGCTTACATCTAGAAAACTCGCGTATTACAAAAAATACCTACGCTTACAGCCAGTTTTTTTTAGAAATTTAAGATTTGCACTTAATAATATCATAGTGTCAAAAAATAAATAAAAAGCTGTTCATTTGAAATAAAGTAGAACTAAAACTAGCTATAGAGAAAATAAATATGGATGTACTCGTATTATAGGAATGAGGCATAATTTCTGAAAGATGTACATTTACAATATTGATTATGGAAAATGTATAAATGTCCATAAATTATTTAGACTATGAGGCGTTAGCATCAATCTATTCCTCGCGCACGTATAGGAGTGGCGCGAGGAGGCGAAACGCCGGGGCGTAACTCCGCTGCCGCGACAAATCGCGGCACAGCGGACGGAGCTCCGGCGGGATCTCATGGCGACATGGAGAGTACGGTTGTCGCAATCCAGTGCTGGGCACGCCACAATTGCGGCGATAAGTCCCCTCATTGAGGAGTGGCTAGAGAGGCGCCATGGCGTTCTCACCTTCCGCCTGACGCAGGTCCTCACCGGACACGGCAGCTTCGGGAGGTTCCTGTGTCGGATAAGGCGGTAGGATACGCCCGGGTGTCACAACTGTGTGGATCGCCCGGAGGACACAGTGGAGCATATGGTGGAGGTCTGTCCGGCTTGGGCAGAGCAACGCCGTGTCCTCGTGGTGGCCATCGGCAGCAGAGATCTCTCGCGTCCGGCCCTGGTTCAGGCATGGTACGGAGCGAGAGAGCATGGGCAGCCGTCACCTCCTTCTGCGAAGCAGTAATACTCGCGAAGGAGGAGGCGGGACGGTTGAGGGAAAGGCAAATTTCCCGCCCTCTCGCCCCTAGCCGCCGCAGGAGACGCCCTGGGCGTCGGGAATCCCGGGCGGATTTCCGGCCACCGTAGGCGCGGGATTGCGGACGGTGAGCAATGGGTAGCTCACCGTCCGGTAAGGACCAGGCCCGGGTCGATGGCACGTTGTAATCCAGGCTTGCCTCAAAGAGATGTCGTCAGCACAAGTGTAGGGGTCCACTAGGGCCGATGCCTGCCGGGGTCGCGGGAAGGTACTAAAGGATCACCGAGTCCCCTGGCAGCACAGGCAACGGAAGGGATACGGGTGGGTTTTAGTCATTAAGAGTCTGGCACACCCTCCCGCTCCGCCCAAAGCGGGAGAAGTTATCTGATGATTTCGCACCAAAAAAAAAAAAAGCATCAATCTTTAACCTCAATATGTACTACTGGTTCTGAACATTAGAGGGAAGGCTAATGAATTAATAATAAAGCAAAAAATAAAAGAAATTTGTTTTTATTAGCCAACTTGGAATCAACTAAGTTAACGTAGGTATCTACTAATTGGGGGATCCCCCACAGCGCATACTTCCTCGTAGTATCCCCTGGGCAACGCCGTGTCTGACCACCGTAACGGAGTGGCAGACCGGCGGCTAAAGTGCGCTGTGATTCGTTGATTTTAATGCGGACGTCTACGAATAAGATGGACAAACCAATGCGTGACGCCTCTGGGCGTTTTATTTCGAATCGCTCCTCCCAGGGCGATTCAAACGGCCCTTCTCAGGGCCAACCCAACGGCCCTTCTCAGGGCCAATCCAACGGCCCTTCTCAGGGCCAACCCAACGGCCCTTCTCAGGGCCAATCCAACGGCCCTTCTCAGGGCCACGCTGGCGACGCTTTAGCGTCGGGAGCTGACCGCGCACCATCTGCGGCCAGCTTTTTCATTAGGCCAGACGAGTTGTCGGACTCCGACGACTCCAATATGGACACGTCGGCGGCCGAAAGCGACCGCTTCAAGCGGAAGAGGTCCGAGGGCTCCTCGGAGTCGACGGTAGTCGGAGGTAAGGCGAAGAAGAAGTCGAAGTCTAAAAAGGCTTCGACTTCTACTGCGCCTTCTACCCACGATGTGGGCTTGGTGGACGCCGAGCGTCAGCTAAATCTGGCGAAAAGGGCGCAACTCCAACAAGACTTGGAAGAGAGGGTCGCCGCCAAGGAGCAGCAGGCGCAAGTTGCCAGGTCGAGGGCTGGCTATGGTGCATCCAATGTACTGTATGCTGACCACTCCCTGGCGGAATTGAAGCGCATGGCGCAGGAGGACAGAGAGGGGGTTATGGAGGTTGCCTCAAAGTCTTCGAATTTGAAGGGGACCTTCCAGAAGGCCCTCAAATGCCGGGCCGCCAGTATGCATGGCATCGTGGTGGAACTAGTGAAGCGGACGGCCACGGACGAGACACGGCAGCTGCAGGCAAAGGTGGATCGTCTGCAGGCGGAGGTAAGCCAGCTACACCAGAAGCTGGCTGAGGCCACGGCCAGGCCTGCCCAATCTGCCCCAGGTCCGGTGGTAGGAGGATGCTCCTCCTCCCCTGCCAGCCTTGAGGCAACAATTCGTGGGGTTGTCATGGAGGAGAGGGCCTTTATAAGAGCCTGCTTCGCCGGCATCGAGGACCGGCTCTTGCCGGAAAGGCGGCTCCGCCCGCCACTTGCGGCAGACAAGAGTCCACCGCTGAGGGAGCCGGAACCTGTGCCTCTAGCAGGCCCGGTATCCAAGGGTAAGGGCAAGGGCAAGGGCAAGAGGACCAAGGCGGCTCCTCATAACCCCACCACAAGCGCGGAGGAAGTGCCTGGGTCGTCTACTACTCCAGCGGCAGGCGCCCAGAACTCGCAGGAGGAAGACGCCCTTCTTCCCTCCACCACCCCGTCCAACCAGTCGTGGACGGAAGTGGTCAGGAGAGGAAAAGGGAAAAAGGGGAAAAGGTCGGCCCCCAAGCCCGCTGCGAGTGCTCCTGCAGCAAAAAAGGCTCCAGCCGGTAGGAGAAAGCTGGTTGCTCCCAAAACCACAGCCGTCGTGGTGACCGTCACCCCGGAAGCCGTGGGGCAGGGTGAGACGTATGAGTCCGTCCTAAGACGGGCTCGTACCAATGCCGATCCCTCCCGGCTGGGGATTAAAAACATAAAGTGCCGCCGAACCCTAACCGGGGCTCGAATTTTCGAGTTCTCGGGGGAAGAGCGCGGCACAAATGCGGACCTCTTCGCAACAAAGTTGCAAGAGGTCATCGCGGATGCGGCAACGGTCGTTAGGCCTATTAAGACCGCAGCCTTGGAGGTGGCCGATCTGGATGATTCGGTCACCAAAGAGGATGTGGTGGCGGCCGTTGCGGCGGCTGGAGGATGCGACGCTGGCGCGGTGAAGGGTGGAGCCATCAGGCTCGGACGCCGTGGCATGGGCATCATACGCGTTGAGTGCCCAGTCGCCGCGGCTGGGGCCGTCCTTGCTGCGACCAAGGGACGGCTGCTCGTGGGGTTCAGCTCGGCTGTGGTCCGGCCACTTGAAGACCAGCCCGTTCGCTGCTTCAAGTGCTTCGCGTTTGGCCACACCCGAGCCACGTGTCCCTCCAAGTTCGACTGGGGAGACACGTGCTTCCAGTGCGGGCAGGAGGGACACAGGAGTACCACTTGCCACGCTGCCGCCACCAAGCCACACTGCGTGGCGTGTGCCGCTAGTGGCCGCCCTGCGGACCACAGGATGACGGGCAGGAGCTGCAAGCCCCCCGTGAGGAAGGGCGTAGTGCCGGCGCAGGTTCGCCCTGTTGCTACCGCCGCCGCCGCCGTCGTCACCGCTGTAGTTCCAGCGGCGATAGTTGAGGGGACCGGTTCGATGTCGGAGTAATGGTTACCAACTACCGCATCCTCCAGACGAACACCAACCACTGCAGAGCGGCCCAGGACCTGGTGGTGCAGGTCATGGCCGAGTGGTTGGTGAACGTAGCGGTGGTCGCCGAGCCCTACTCGATCCCCGGCAGCTGGCTGGGTGACAAGGACGACTCGGTGGCACTAGCGGCGCGGTCTTCCACAGACTCCCCTCCCCTCTCGCTGTTAGAGAGGGGACCGGGATACGTGGCCGCCGCGTGGGGAGACATAGCCCTTGTGGGCGTCTATTTCTCCCCAAACCGCCCTCTTCAGGACTTCGAGAACTATCTCGGAGTGCTGGCCGCCGTGGTCGGCAGGGCGGCGCCGCGTCAGGTCTCCGTACTGGGAGACCTGAATGCCAAGTCGGTGACCTGGGGCAACCCAGCCACCAGCGCACGCGGGCGGGCAGTGGAGATGTGGGCAGCTTCCTCTGGCCTCTCCCTCTTGAACAGAGGAAGCGTCCAGACATGCGTGCGGCGGCAGGGTGGCTCAATAGTGGACGTCACTTTCGCCACCCCTGCGTTGGCCGCACGCGTGTTGAACTGGCGGGTGGACCTGGCGGAGACTATGTCGGACCACCGCTACGTGCGGTTCGACATCTCCAACAGTGGCCCCGGAGAGACGCGGCCCCTCTCGGCGCGATCACCGTTCCCGCGGTGGGCTATCGCCCGCCTGGACAGGGAGGCAGCGGCGGAGGCGGCGTTCATCCAGGACTGGCTTTCGCCGCCTTCCGCTGGCCTGGATGTAGACACCGTGGCGGGGCACCTGAGGGAGTCTCTGACCGAGGTATGCAACTCCAGCATGCCCCGGTCTCACCGACCACTACCCAAACGCGCCGTGTACTGGTGGTCGGTGGAGCTGGCGGGACTTCGAGCAGCCTGTGTGGAGGCAAGGAGGGCCTACACGCGAAGCCGGCGGCGGCGTATACGGGACCTGGCCGACGAAGACCACCTCTATGAGGTGTACATGGAGGCAAAATTGGTCCTCGATAGGGCTATCACCGCCGCCAGAGACTCGTCCAGAGCAGAGTTGCTGGAGGGTCTCGACAACGATCCTTACGGGAGACCATATAAGGCGGCGCGCAACAAACTGCGCCCCTTTGGTCCCCCGGTGGCCGAGACCCTGGAGCCCTCATTTCTGGATGGGGTGGTTCAGTCCCTGTTCCCGTCCAGGGACAACTTCACTCCACCAGTGATGGGCCCACCGCGGGGGATAGCTCCGCCAGCTGAGGAAGAAGAGGAGGCCCCTCCTGTCACGGAGTCGGAACTTGACGCGGCTATTCTCCATATCCGCGCCAAGAAGACAGCTCCGGGCCCCGACGGTGTTCCGGCAAGAGTGGTGGCGATCGCAGCCACTCAAATGGAGGAAAGGTTTCGGGACCTCTTCAGCGCATGCCTTGCGTCTGGAAGGTTCCCGAAACCATGGAAGGAGGGGCAGTTGTGCCTCCTTCGCAAGGAGGGCCGCCCCGCAGACTCCCCCTCGGCATACCGGCCCATCGTTCTGCTTGATGAGGTCGGCAAAATGTTCGAGGGGATAATCGCTGCCCGCCTAAAGGGCCATCTGCGGAGTATCGGGCCGGACTTGTCGGACGCTCAGTTTGGTTTTCGGGCTGAGCGTTCCACGGTGGACGCGCTGGCCTGCCTTAAGGGCCAGGTGAAGGAGGCGATGGAAGCGGGGGACGGATTGTTGGCTGTGTCATTCGACATAGCCAATGCCTTCAACTCCGTTCCCCACTCCACCATCCTAGAGGCGCTCCGATTCCACGGAGTGCCTCTATACATGCACAGGCTGCTGGCCAGCTACCTGGAGGAACGGGCGATCCTCCTGGTAAATAGGACTGGCCAAGTCCGGCGGTACGCCGTTGAGGCCGGCGTTCCGCAGGGGTCAGTCTTAGGACCTCTCCTCTGGAACGTCGGCTATGATTGGCTCCTGCGGGGAACTCTCCTCCGGGGCACGAGTGTCGTCTGCTACGCGGATGACACTCTCCTCACCGCCCGGGGGGGGAATTTCAGGGAGGCGGCTAATTTGGCCTCGGCGGGCGGATCCTTGGTGGCAGGGAGGATCCGCCGCCTAGGGTTATCGGTGGCGCTGCACAAGACCGAGGCCGTGTTCTTCCACGGCCCTCGGCAGCGCCCCCCACCTGACGCCCACATCTTCGTGGAGGGCGTCAGAATTGAGGTCAAGGCCCAGATGAAATACCTGGGCCTTATACTCGACAGTAGGTGGCGCTTCGGGCCGCATTTTAGTGGGTTGTCGTCACGCCTGCTGAAGGCCGCGGGTGCGCTCTCGTGGCTGCTCCCCAACTTGGGGGGGCCCAGCGCGCGATGCCGGCAACTTTACGCCGGCATCTTGAGGAGTATGGCCCTCTACGGGGCTCCTATCTGGGAGGACTCACTCCACAGGAGGGAGAATGCCGCCGCCTTGCGGGCACCCCAAAGGGCCATAGCCCAGCGGGTGGCACGGGCCCATCGCACGGTGGGCTTTGCAGCAGCATGTGCCCTGGCCAGCACCCCACCTTGGGAACTCGAGGCGTGGGTGCTCGCCAGAGTGTATGAATGGACGGCAGGACGGAGGGCAAGAGGAGAACGCCCAGCCCCGGAAGAGCGGGCAGCCGTCCGGCGGGAGGCGAGGGACGCCATCGTCGTCCATTGGACAGGGGACCTCGCCACTGCAGCCTTCGGCCGCCGAACCCTCGATGCGATTGGGCCAGTCCTGCGAGACTGGCTCGAGCGGTCGCATGGGTTCCTCTCCTTCCGTCTGGTGCAGGTGCTGTCCGGACATGGATGTTTCGGATCGTACCTGCACCGAATCGGACGGGAGGAGACGCCGTTGTGCCACCACTGTGGCGCGGCGGAGGATGCGGCGCAGCACACCCTCGAAGTGTGCCCAACGTGGTCTGAGCCGCGCGGCAATCTCATCGCGGTGATCGGACCGGACCTCTCACTCCCCGGCGTAGTTAACGCCATGCTGAGGGATGAGAGGTCTTGGGCGGCAGTCGCCTCCTTCTGCGAACACGTCATGTCCCAGAAGGAGGCAGCGGAGCGCGCGCGTGAGGACGATCCTAACGCGGCGCCGCTTCGCAGGCGGAGGAGGGGTCGAAGAAGACGTCAGTTTGAAAGTCATCTCCGACTCCTCCCAGTTGGAGGCCAGCAGGCAACGTGTGCGGGGGCACCCTTGCCTGTATTGCACAGGCCTCCACCAGTGTCGAACGGGAATGGCCAGGTGTTCCCTGCCATTCCCGTAGCTCCCCAGCCTGGGGGGCATGAGGGGCCGGCCAGCTAGGCGGGCATGCGCCGGGAGGGTTGTGGATGTAAAGGCTGAGCCGGTTTCCCATGGCCCCCCCATCACGGCGATGTGGGAACACCGCTGAGTTTTAGTGGGTATACTGTCATCATCGACAGGAGTCCCACATACCCCGACTCGTCCCCCACGAGCGGGGATGCGTAATGCATTTCTCAGCGTTAAAAAAAAAAAAAAAAAAAAAAGGTATCTACTAACTAGATAGGATAACCAGAGTTACTAGTTATCTACTACAAGCAAAGAACATTTTTATCATGGTTAGTACCTTTAAGTATTCAATATAGATAATAACTGATCATCTTTGGCCCTAAAGTTTTTATATCAAAATAATTCTGCGACTGCGCGCTGTTGTGTGTTGTTGACAAGAAGAAAGTAGTGTACCTATCTTCTTCTTGTACGATTAAACAAAACAGTCCTTTTTCTAGTTTTCCCGGCTCCCCAACAAGCCGGATTCCGTAAAGGCTTTAGCACTGTAGACCACATACATACGCTGCGGCAGGTTATACAGAAGACCAAAGAGTATAACCTGCCTCTCTGCTTAGCGTTTGTGGACTACGAAAAAGCCTTCGATTCGATCGAGACATGGGCTGTACTGCAGTCTCTTCAACGGTGCCAGATCTACTATCGATACATCGAGGTGCTTAAGTGTCTGTACGAAAACGCCACTATGTCAGTCCAACTCCAGGACCAGACCTCGAAACCTATCCTTCTGCAGCGAGGTGTGAGGCAGGGAGACGTTATCTCTCCGAAACTGTTCACCAGTTTGACCAGGCATCAACATCAATGGCAAGTACATCACTCACCTTCGGTTTGCCGACGATATAGTTGTCATGGCTGAGACTATGGAGTACCTCAGTATGCTCGATGACCTCAGTAGAGCTTTCGAAAGAATGGGTCTTAAAATTAACATGGACAAGAGAAAGATCATGTCATTTGCCCATGTTACACCCACTCTCATGAAGATCGAAGACGCTACGCTCAAAGTTGTGGACGAGTATGTTCATCAAGGAAAAACTGTCCAGTTAGGTAGGTCCAACTTCGAGAAAGAGGTCAATCGTCGAATCCGACTCGGCTGGGCAGCGTTCGGAAAGCTACGCAATTTCTTCTCGTCCCACATACCGCAGTGTCTCAAGACGAAAGTCTTTGACCAGCGCGTGTTGCCAGTGATGACCTATGGCACTGAAACGTGGTCGCTTACAATGGGCCTTATTAAAAGGCTAAAAGTCACTGAAAGGGCAATGGAGAGGGCTATGCTTGGGGTTTCCCTACGTGATCGAATCAAAAATGAAGAGATCCGCAGGCGAACCAAGGTTACCGACATAGCCCGAAGAATTGCCAAACTTAAGTGGCAGTGGGCAGGGCACATTGCTCGCAGAACAGATGGCCGATGGGGCCGAAAGGTTCTGGAGTGGACTATACGTCTTCCGGTATGCGGTCGTGCCGGAAGACGTATAGTTGGAAGGCCTGCTACAAGGTGGACCGATGACCTTATGAAGGCCGCAGGAATCCGCTGGATGCGGGAAGCACAAAACCGGTCGAAGTGGCGGTGCTTGGGGGAGGCCTATGTCCAGCAGTGGACGTCTTTCGGCTGAAATGATGATGATGATGATGATAATGACAAGAATTTCAATGGCCTTTGTCTTGTTTCCTTGTCCGATCGGAGTAATAGAAGGTGGAAGTAGAGTCGAGGCAGTAACTACTCGTAACGATGTCAAAGATCTACAAATAAGATCCGGTACCAGCGTGCTTTCCGAGGCACGACCCCTCATCTTGGTAAGTAATGGACGGTCACTCATCCACGGACCAACTGCAAGGGTAACTTAACCTTCGATCGATCGTGCGGCTGTTATCGCCACGAACTATAGGGTTGCCTATAGTTGCTATATATCCATTAAAATAAAACATTTTTCATTGATCGTCTACTGAGGCATCTTTAAGAAATAAGGCAGGGGCTGTAAAAGCCGCATGTCTTTTTTTGGGTGGGAAAATATCAAATAACTTCTCCCGCTCTGGACGGAGTGGGAGGGTGTGTCAGACTCTATCTCAGATATACACGAGCGGCATGTTTCCAACGGCAGAGGCAACTGCAGCCATCGACACTCGTCGACGGCAGCCGTAGATCTGTCGACGTTGCTAGAAATCACTAATATTTCAAGTTTCACATAATCAGCCTATAATGTTCCCACTGCTGGGACACAGGCCTCCACCACGCGGTCCCAGTGCGGGTTGGTAGATGTCACATGTCTTCGAATTTTTGGTTCTAGGACATGCCGGTTTCCCCACGATGTTTTCCTTTACCGTTTGGAGAGCAGTGGTGATGAAATAATTTACACAAAGGAAAGCACCTGCCTGGGTTTGAACCTACGACCTACAACTCGTCGACCTACAAGTCACGGCCATTACCACTGGGCCACCATTGCTCTCTTTTTTTTTTTTTTGAGGGTGGGAAATCATCAAATAACTTCGCCCGCTCTGGGCGGAGCGGGAGGGTGTGTCAGACTCTTACTGACTAAAACCCACCCGTAATCCTTCCTGTTGCCTGTGTTGCGGGGGCCTCGGTGACCCATAAGTACCTTCCCGCGACCCCGGCAGGCATCGGCCCTAGTGGACCCCTACTATATGTGCTGACGACATCTCTTTGAGGCGCGCGTGGAATACAACGCGCCGTCGACCCGGGCCTGGTCCTTACCGGACGGTGAGCTACCCATTGCTCACCGTCCGCAAGCCCGCGCCTACGGTGGCCGGAAATCTGCCCGGGATTCCCGACGCCCTGGGCGTCTCCTGCGGCGGCTAGGGGCGAGAGGGCGCGAAACTTGCCATTCCCTCAACCGTCCCGCCTCCTCCTTTCCGAGCATTACTGCTTCGCAGAAGGAGGTGATGGCTGCCCATGCCCTCTCGCTCCGTACCATGGCCTGAACCAGGGCCGGACACCGTATGCTCCACCGTGTCCTCCGGGCGATCCACACAGTGGTGACACCCGGACGTTTCCTCCCGCCTTATCCGACACAGGAACCTCCCGAAGCTACTGTGTCCGGTGAGGACCTGCGTCAGGCGGAAGGTGAGGACGCCGTGGCGCCTCTCCAGCCACTCCTCAAAGAGGGGACTTATCGCCGCGATCGTGGCGTGCCCAGCACTGGGTTGCGACAACCGTACTTTCCATGACGCCATGAGATCCCGCTGGAGCTCCGTCCGCTGTGCCGCGATTTCTCGCGGCAGCGGACTTACGCCCCGGCGTTTCGCCTCCTCGCGCCACTCCCATACGTGCGCGAGGACTTTTGCCTCCAGATCCCATGGCGGCAATCCGGCAAGGAGGCTCGCTGCCTCACAGGAGACCGTGCGGTATCCTCGGACCATCCGGATGGCCATGACCCTTTGGGCCGCGCTCAACCGGTGGGCTGGCCGCAGCGCCAGAGAGCGCGCCCATACAGGAGCCCCGTAGAGGGCCATGGACCGCACGACCCCCGCGTAGAGCCTCCGGCAGGAGGCGTTTAGACCCCCTAGATTGGGCAGGAGCCGCTTCAATGCAGCGCCCGCCCGCTCCAGTTTGGGAGCCAAACGTCGGAAATGCTCCACGAAGTTCCACCGGCTGTCGAGGACGAGTCCCAGGTACTTCATCGTCGACTCGACGCCGATAGAAACCCCTCCTACCGTTATTTGGGACCCCAACGGTGGCGCGTTCCGAGGACCATGAAAACACATGGCCTCGGGCTTGTGCAGGGCCACCTCGAGTCCCAATTGCCGGATCCTTTCGACGATTATCGCAACCCCGCGTGCCGCTAATTCGGCCGCCGCCAGGTGTGACCTCCCCTGCGCCAGGACCAACGTGTCGTCAGCGTAGCACACCACGCTGACGCCGCTAGGGAGGTCGGCGCGCAGCACCCAGTCGTATCCGATGTCCCACAGATGCGGCCCCAGGACCGATCCCTGTGGGACACCGCACGACATCTCTTGCCGGTTCCACACTCCCTGGTGACCAGGGTAGATGACGGCCCTGTCCGTCAAATAGGCCTCGACCACACGACAGAGGTAGGTCGGCATCCGGTGATACCGGAGTGCCTCCCTGATGCAACTCCAGGGCAGGGTATTGAAGGCATTGGCGATGTCTAGGGACACCGCCAAGACGACCCCACCCTGGGCAACAGCATTCCCCGTCGTCAGGGCTCGCACACGCATGATAGCGTCCACCGTAGAGCGCCCTCTGCGGAAACCAAACTGGCTCTCCGCCAAATCCGGCCCCACCCGCACCAGCTGGCCGACGAGGCGGTCTGCAATGACTCTTTCAAAGAGCTTGCCCACCTCGTCGAGCAGCACGATGGGCCGATAAGCGGACGGAGAGTCCGCAGGGCGCCCTGCCTTTTTATGAGGACCAGTTTTCCCGTCTTCCAACGAAGCGGGAACTGGCCCCTCTCCAAACATGCGCTTAGGAGCCCCCTAAGTCGAGGTCCGAGAGCCTCCAAGGCCAGGACCCAGGCCTTCCCAGGTCAGCCGTCGGGTCCTGGAGCGGTATTTTTGGCATTAAGCATGCGTACCGCCGCTTTTTTCATTTCTACCTCGGTCACCTCCGGAGCATCGTCGTCGTCGTCGTCGTTGGCGGTGTGGTCCGCATCGGGCACCGCAGTAGGCGGAGCCATAGGCGGGGAGGTGTGTTCCCCTCGGGAAGGGAACAGAGCGCTCACCACGTCCTCCACAAGCTGGGGCCGGAGACTCTGCGTCAGCGGGGGAGCCCATGGGCGGAGTTTATCCCGCACCACTTTGTACGGGCGTCCCCACGGGTCCCTGTCCAGAGTCCCCAGCGACTCCTCGCGGGCCAACCTGGCCCGCAGGATCTCCGCTTGGAGGGCGGTCTTCGCCGCTCTGTACCCCTCGTACAGCTCCGCCTGAATGGCTTCCGTATCCAGAGGTTTGATACGGAGCCTGCGATGCCTGGTGTACCGGCGTCGCGCAGCCACGCACGCAGTGCGCAGAGCCGTCAGCTCCTGCGACCACCAGTACACCTGGCGCGAGGCACGTCCAGGCTGGACCCGGGGCATTGCCACGTCACATATGTCGGACATGGCTTCCCGGAACCACTCCGCCTCGTCGTTGATGTCGGCAGGCCTGTCCGGTGGTGACACCCAGGCCTGCACGATCGACCTGCCTGCTGCTTCCAGGAGGAGCTCCCGGTCCAGCTGCTTCAGCGCCCACCGCAGACCACTCGGGGCCCGTTGGACCGGCGTGTCCGAGGTCTGGGCGGAAACTTCAAACCGGATATATCGGTGATCGGAGTAGGTCTCCACCCCCTCCATGACACGCCAGTCAACTACACGCGGCGACAGAGTGGGGCTGGCGAACGAGATGTCCACCACTGATTCACCCCGCATCCGCACACACGTGGGGACAGAACCCCGGTTTAGGACGACCAGGCCTGTCTCCAGAGCCCAGTCCTCCACCATCCTGCCCCGTGTGTCCGTTAACCGGGAACCCCATGCCAAATTCTTGGCATTGAAGTCCCCGAGGACGAACACGGGGTGGGAACCAAACCCGACGACGACGTCTCTCAACTCCGCAAGGGAGTTGTGGAACTCGGCAAGAGTTCGGTTCGGAGAGAGGTAGACCCCTACCACGACAATCTCCCCGAACCGTGCTGCTACGCAGCCCCGTCCTCTCTTGACGGCCTCGAGGGACGGGGTACCGGCGGCGGCCGACGAAATTAGGGTCACTGAGACGCTCAGGTCCTCCACCCAGTCATCCCTGGGCGGGACAAAGTACGGCTCAGCGACCACGGCGATGTTAATCGACCACTGCGCCATGCTCTGGAGGAACAGATCCTGAGCGGCGGCGCAGTGGTTGATGTTCGCCTGGAGGAGGCGTAATGGGGCCATTAATGGCACTCCATGTCAGCCCCCTCTTGGGCCTCCTTACCAGCCCCCTGAGAGAGGCCTGCCGCAGCGGCCACGGTGGCGATGGCGACGACGGCGGTGTTGGTGGCGGCAGCGGCGGTGGCAGTGGTGGCGGCTGCGGCGGTGACGGCGGTGGCGGAGGGCTTGCATCTGTCCCTGCCTTTGGTGGGTGGGGCGCAGGCCTTGCCCCCCATCCGGTGCTTGGCCGGCTTGCCAGCCGCCGCACATACGGCACAATGCGGCGTGGCATTGCACGAGCCGGCCTTGTGCCCGGGCAGACCGCAGCGGTAGCAAAGACCGCTGAGGTCCACCTCTGAGGTGCAATTCGCTTGCACGTGGTTGCCCACCTGGCAGCGGAAGCACCTCAGAGGTCTGGGTTCCAGCAGTTTCACCTGCGCGGAAACCCAGCCCACCAATAGCCGTTGGCCCTTCCCAGCAATTTTCCTGGCCGCCGACACGGGGCAGCTCACTGTAACAGTTTGCAGCCCCGCGGAGTCAGGACGGATGGTGCCCGCCTTCACCTGCTCGGCAGAGCACCCCCCAGTCTTAACCACAGCGGCGACCACATGTTCCTCTGTCACGGAGTCGTCCAGGCCCATGATGCGCACGCTAGCGCTCTTGGTGGGCCTGGACACTCGGGCCTCGTCCGCATTTAAGGACGCCCTGAGCCTTTCGGCCAGAGCGTCAGCAGCGGGGCTGCCGCACCAGGGACCTGCACCATTCGGGCTCCAGTCGCCGTTACTTTCAACCTAAGGCCATTGGCAGCGCCGAGCTCCTCAAGGCGCACCACCTCACCCACCTTTGCCATAATAGTCTTGTAGGACACGCCCTTCTTTTCCGCATCCGGCTGTAGTGTGATCACTACAGCTGCGGAATTCGGGGCGCGGAGCCTAGCCGCGGCGGTGCGCTCCTTGCGCCGCTGCCGCCTCTCCCTCTTTTTGGCAGCCCTCTTTGCCTTAGCCGCCTTCCTCTTCTCTCCGGCTACTTGTCATTCGGCATCGGCCGGAAGAGTTTTAGGAGGCGGGGGCGGCCGTCTTGCCACCTGGGCCGGATCGCTGAATCGCGCTGAATCGCGCTGATCGCTTGGGCTGGGTCGGAGCCCTCGCCGTCGGGGCTGGAGCTCTCGCCGCTGGTGCTGGAGCCTTCGCCGCCTGCGCAGTAGCCACACCCTTTGGCTGCCCCGGCGAGCCCCGTTTGGCCGTGGCACCTGCGGCGGCTGCAAACGAGGCCGGTTTCCGCTGGCCAGAGGGCGGCTGGCTCGCCGTCAACGGGGGGCGCAGGACGATGGCCTCCAGGGCGGAGAAACGACTCTGCAGGGAAGCCATTTCCTGCCGCACAAGGGTCAGAACCCGGTCCTCTACAGGCACGGGCCGTCCCTGTCCCTGCTGCTGCCCCCCTTGCGGCTCCATCCGGGGGCCGTCTCCTCAGAGCCCAGCCAGAGGTCCACCCGGAGCTTCTCGTTCTCCTTTCGGAGAAGCTCCATGGCGGCTGTCAAGCGGGCGGAGATCGCCCGCTTGACAGCCGCCATGGAGCTTCACCGTCACCTGGCGTAGGGCTGAGTCTCAACAGATCGCAGCACGACGCTGCTCTACCGAGCACAACACCCCGCCAGGAACGGAAGTCGTCTACAGACTATTCCGAGCCCTGACATCGAACTGAGGTAGATTCGGACCTTCGGAGCCGTGACGCACGCGTTAAGCGGACAGCATCGATCTCCGCGATCCAAATGGGCTTCGACGTCGCACCTCACGTGGTGAAGCGTGACTAGTAAAGTCACATTGTTTAGAGCCTCCCGACTCTCGGGGCTCCACAGTGAGCATATCCTTGCCGGATTCGGCTAGGCTGGCTTCGGCCATAGAGGCGTTCAGGCATAATCCCGCGGATGGTAGCTTCGCACCACCGGCCACTCGGCCGAGTGCATGAACCAAATGTCCGAAACTGCGGTTCCTCTCGAGCAGTATTACTATCGCAACGACGAGCCATCAGTATGGTAAAACTAACCTGTCTCACGACGGTCAAGTCTATTTATATGACTCAATATCGACCAAAATGGCGCTTTAGCCATTTTAACTTTTCACTTTCGAGATGAATTTGGATCTTTAGCTTCATTAGAACAGTATCAATCAGTCCTTAGATAAACAAATTAACTAAACGTAACTAGCCGATTTTTCCATTCAAAGAGCCAGTTTTTTTTTTAATATTAATTAGAATCATCAATTATTTCTTTTAATTTCACAAACATATTACCAGGCCACTCAGAAAATATTGCGAAATTTTATGTATGAGAGACTGGCCAGTTATAATCTATTTTGAAAATATGATTATATGTAAGTAAAAACAGCTACGTTCCAATTTCAAAATATCCCTCCACATTGTTTGCGAGCAAATTTAATTTATCGTGACAATTTTCGTCGCCGGAAGATGCGCCGTCAGCGTTCGAGCAGGCTGTAAACGAGGTGTCTGCGGCGGACTGTAAAAAGTGTTTCGAAACCTGGTTCAGACGCATGAAACTTTGTATGGAGGCTAGGGGAGAGTACATTGAAAAGATTTAATAAAAAAATATTTACCTATAGGTAAATACTTTTTTATTTGCAAAATGTTTTGAATGTCCCACGTATTTATGCATTCAATGGAGAGGACTATCTGAAATCGCCTAACTTGTCATAATTCAATTTATAGGCGTAGTTGCTCATAAATCATGTCGGAATTACATGATCTTTCTGTGTCTTTGCAGAAAGTAAGGCATCTTTCCTTTTCACTTATAGCGTAAACGTTCGCCGAATGTATAGGTTCTCTGTGCTCAGACTGTGTATCGCGTCTACGTGTCAACGACGTGCGTTTCAATAGTGACCAATCAATACCCAAGGCATCTCTTAGAAGCTATAAAACTGTTATAGCACAACCTCTGCAATAATGAGGAACATATAGCTGAAATTGGGTATTCACCTGCATTGAAATACCGTGGAAAAGCTGAGTAGAGTCAGATACCGCATAGTGGTAAAAATACGCGATGCCCAAGTATTCCATAGACAATCTGAGAAGTATTGAGACATAGCTTTAAATTTAATTTAGTGCAACTACTTATCTCTAACAAGCTGTGTTTAAAGACAACATCGTTGCGATGAAATAGCGTAACGTAAATTTAAGTCAATGGTACAGATTCATTATATTTAGACAATTTCACAACTATATTTTAATTAAATCCGTGTTCATTTCTCACGATCAGGGTGCTCTTAATTAATTAGTATTACTCAAGTCGGTGGCTCCGTGCTATTGTAAGTTCAGAATTACGCAGCTTTGTTTACCTACTTGCGGTCATGGTCTCGTTACTCGATGTCATTTAAAAAAACTATTGGGGTAACATTGAGACACCAACAATATTATTTTAGGACTTACTAGTTTAACACAAAACATCCAATAAAATCCGTCAGATTTTAATTTATTCATCGTCGTTATATGACAAAGGTTGTCTTTATTGAGAGGTTAGGTTAGCCATCACTGAATGTGGACTCACTTTTGTTCTATTTCTATTTCCTTGTTGCTTTTTTTTATCATCTAATGAATATGAGGACTTAAAACTCCGGCAGACAGGCGCAACGCGACAGCGCGACGCGATTGTAGAGTCGCGTCGCGTAGTTTTCATTAAAATTGTTCTACTAGTAGAACAATTTCTATGAAAACTTGGAAATAGTTCTACCATAATCGCGTCGCACCGTCGCGTCGCGCCTGTCTGCGGGAGCCTTTTGGATTGGGGAACTTACCACTGTTAAGGTGTTGTTTAGTATCTCATGGTGTAAAAACTAGTGTGTTAGTGTGTTAATGTTAGCTATTCATCTCAATTATCCCTAATGTGTACCTAGATAAACATAATTGTTTCCGGAACTATTTCATAACCTGCTTTAACAAAAAAAAATTTTTTTTAGAAACATAATTTGCAAAATTGTAGTGTAATGGCCCCCAGAGGCGCATAAATTAAAACATTTTAAAATGAGTCGATTAATAATAACCCATTTTTGAAAATCCGTTAAACGTGCAGGGACCTTCAAAACCGCCGCAGAAATTTCTTTACAATGGCTTCAATGTATTTTATGGGGTAGGCATCAATCTAAAAAGGAATTATAACTTTTGGTTTAGATTATATAACCTTTTTTTTAAATGAACTCTACAAAGAGCGATTATAGGCTTCGGTGTTCCGCAGGGTAGCATCCTCGGGCCCTCTCTCTTTTTGCGGTACCTCAATGACAACAATCACACATTACAAATTACGACATATTTACGTCCGCCGATGACACAGTGTTGATAGTTTATTATACTGACTGGGACACTCTACTGGAATTAGGTCAAATTATAGCCCACATTTGCGCAGATGAGGCACCCAATTGTATTTGCCCATTTTTGTCCTTGGTTCCAGATATAACATATTTGCGAGTCCTTGATTACAAACTTAGCTGGCAACCCCATATCGAGCCCTATGTGATCAGAAAATTAATTTATATATTTTAAGGAACTTAGGCACTCTGCTAATCCTGATTTAGCTTTACTAGTTTATCAGGACCTTTGCTAGTCAATTATTTAATATTGTATCTCGATTTGGGGCGGAACTCACAAAACCTCCTTATTTAAAATTGAAAGAGCTCAAAGGGCGATCTTGAAAATCATGCACTTTAACCGCAGGGCCTTTTCGACCAATCAACCATATTCAGAAGAAGTATATACTGTGAGACAGCTTTTTGTGCAGTGGGAAGACTTTACGTTACTGCGTTACTTTGCGTTACTCTGCGTTACTATAGATCGCCGATGGTGTAAGTATGTATACCAACAGCGATCTACAGCAATAAAATTAGACGACAAGCGATCGACTCACAAGCAGATATTTTTATGTAAGGGCTTGTATTGTAGGTACCTAGCTACGTACATATTATTTATAGGTCGATGAATGATCCGATGAAATGACCATTTCGTGTTTTCCGCTAACTTCTTGTAGGTAGGCACGTATTTACCAAGTGCCAAAGCACGAAAACAGATGTACGCCGAAATAGATAATCTTTGCCACCGAGTTCTGCCAGCGTGGTAAAATTTATTAAAATTATTTTAAATTTGGTAAAATAACCGCATTATTATTATGGCAAAAAAAATCATTTTTAGTTGACAACGACTATTTTGAATTGCGTTCGTGGTAAGTATTCGTTTTCGGCCGGCCGGACATGACTTTGTAAACTTTTAGGTACGTTTATAAGTGTAAGCGCGATCAACCCTAAAACAGCTTGCGATCGACCGGTCGACCGCGATCGGCTGTTGGCCCACACCTGATTTAGATCATTACTTAGGTCATACTGAAAGTTTCTGGATTCTGTTAAATAAGACCAGATATTAGACTTGTGATACATTTATTGTTTTTCAAAGTATATGCCGTCACAATTTATAAAATTTTGCATTCGCTGGAACCATTGTAAAAAACAGTTGAACCAGTCTTCCTTAGGGACCTCTTCAATGGCTTCGTGGAACGCATTCACCGCCGATTCAAGGCTCGTAAAACGTGCCTCTAAGTTTGTCTTTAATTTTAGGAAACAAAAAAAAGTCGCAAGGTGCGACGTTTGGGCTATATGGCGGATGCGTCATCAGTTCTACATTTGAAGACTTCAAATACACTTCCGTTACCTTAGCGGAGTGTGAGGACGCGTTATCGTGGTGAAGGATGACATTGCTTCGAGGACGCTTTTGGTGAACTTTTTCTAAGACTACGGGCAAGCAAGTGTTGACGTACCAATCTGCGGTCACTGTCCTTTGGTCTTCAAGCAACACTGTTGTGTAATGTCCTGATTTTCCGAAAAGAGAAGCAACCTTTTTCTTACCAATGCTTCGACTTTTCTTAACTTTCGTCTGCAATTCTTCAAAAGGAAAGACCCATTCTACCGAATGGCTTTTTCTTTCCGTTTCAAAGCAGTACACCCAGGTTTCGACATGTGTCACGATATTATATGTAGACAGCCAATGACTGTCCTTCATTAAACTTTTTTATCATTTTACGGCATCACCCGATACGCAGTCGTTTCTGATCTTCCGTTAAAACATGCGGTATCCATCGAGTGCAAATCTTTCGAACCTTCAGATGCATATGCAAAATGTTTTGCACTTGTCTTATTACAATGGCTAATACAGTACAAATTTAGTGACAAGTATTTTTTTTGTCAGTTTAAATCAGTTGTCGTACTGTATCAATATTGGATTCGTTAACCGCCGTCGCCGCCCGACCTTCACGTACATCGTCTAAATTCTCGGAACCACGAATACACAGATCTGTGACATGGGGCTTCATCACCAAATGTCAATTGAAGTCTCTGGCAACTCTCTTGTTGACTTAAGCCCCAGCGAAAATCATAAAAAAACGTTGAGCGAAAATTTTCACGAGTTAAATTCATTGTAATAGCGACACACAATTTTCTAAATGACGCCGCAATGAAAAAAACAAATGGCAGTCTCGCAAATTAAAAAGTAACATGTTTCCAGAGAGTTGCATTTTCGAATTCCGTACATAATTGTTTTTTATTTATTTTTTATTGTAAGTGGCCAGTTAAACTTTGAGTATGCTCCACGTATAAGCTGAGAAGACACAAAGGTACTCCCATGTGCGATATAGGGTTATCTATTGTGTTCCCTAACTTTTTTATCCATAATCTAAAATGCCATAATTATTTTCTCTTAATCATCATTATTTAGTCCGAATGATGCCTTGCCCAAACTTAATATCACATACATCACATCCCATAAAATTGAAATCCCTAAATACAATATGCCCTAAATTTGTTTGTCATAAATGTTACAATCAATAATATACAAAAGACATAAAACGGTTTTCTTTAACGGTTTTTTTTATTTCCCTGTAAGCATGCAAACAAGCATACATCATGCATGTAGCAAGCATGCAGCATGCAATGAGCAAGCAGGCAAGCATGCAGCGTGCAAGCGAGCATGCAAGGAAGCATGCAGCATGCAAGCGAGCATGCAAGGAAGCATGCAGCATGCAAGCGAGCATGCAACATGCAGCAGGCATGGTTTCTGTCACGGCTCCGGCGCTGCGCGGCTCCGGCGGTCGCACGCGAGCTTATCGTCGCAGATGGTTTAACGCTCACCACCTACTCCTCGCCCATCCGCGCCTACGCGATTCTACTCGTAAATAACACTCTAAGACTGCGTGGATTCGGATTTACAGCGATTCGTTTCTGTTACTAAAACCTAATCTTTAGCAAATGCAGCAAACAATTTTATAATAAATGAACATTCGGAATAATACCCATTATATAATACAATTTCATGCTAAATTAGGAGATTCAATTATTATAGTACTCGATATTGTGATAGAATAGTTTTAGAAGTAAAGATAATTATGTAAAACAAAATTTCGAATTTTTGAACATTATGGTTACTGAAGTTTATAGCAAACGTGTTATGGATAATGACTTTCGGACAAACAATTTTAGGAGAAGAAAGGGAGTACCGCGATATAGTCTAATACCGTTCCAAGTTTCCCAGCTGACAGTATGTGGCAACTAGCTCTGAAACTTCTACCCATATACAGGGAGTATATGGGTATAAGACTAAACACGAAGTTAAAATCAAACTTACAAACTGGTTGCAGAAGTTAACGTATGATGAAACCGTGAATCTTATTACAATTGTCTCTTAATAAAACTGTGTTTAAATTAAGCCACTGTTTCTTTAATTACTCAATATCAGTTGTTTGCCATTATATCTGGAGGAACTATGGCTCCTAAAACACAGGCTTCAGGTCTAGATTAGAAGGCATCAGTTCGCCCTTTAATGTGACTCTATTGTACAACATTTCTTTAATCTTCGTGTATGTTTTTCTAAGTGACCAAAAAAAAAATATTCAGTCTTTCTTAATGGAAGGATGAAATAATCTCAAGATAAGTCGATAATGACGAAGTTGTAGACCGTCTAGTGACAACCCAAAGTCGTCAAGAAACTTTTAAACTGAACAAATAATATTAGTGTAGGTGCCAAAATTACTAAATATTTAATTAAATATGGACTTTACTTGATTAAATACAATCGGCGGCGAAAGGTATAAGGATGGTGACAAGTATTTGAAATTAAAATAGCAAATAACTTCAACTAAATTTTATTTACAATGTGGGTATTGGTAAAACAAATCACTTTGTACAAAAACGTACGTACGTATGACTATATAACTAATTATATACTCTACTGAATACGTCTATGCATGAACTGTTTCAGGTGTAAGGTGTTATTCCCAAGAAAAACCATTTAATACGGGATCAGCTTATAAACAACCGATTAATACACATTGTAATGGATCAATCAATTGTTAATGAGCGAGTGGTCGTTGTCAGCTTATCTCCTGGCGGCCTTGGGGACGGAGGGTCCCTCCGCGTGGTAGCCGGTCTCGTCGGCGAAGTAGTTGATGGTCTCGGGCTGGCCGTTCGAATCGGTGTAACTGTAGGAACCACGGACGACGATGACGCTTTGGGGTTTGTTGTCTTCATCGAGAACCTCCTTCAGTTGACCGTCCTCGTTGCGGGCGATGCCATTGTCGGCCTCGAAACTGTTGAAAATACACAGATTACAAACTTGTTGCTATGTACTTGTTGTATGTCATATAGCAGTAGAAAGTTGTTTATATAGTTAGGTATTGAGGCCCGCCATCAAAAAAAGATAATAAAACATTATAACAAAAATAATCATTTGTGGTCTGGTGCACTTCTACATTAACAAGAGGACCCACCACGTGCATTAAATTATGGACTAAGTTAATATCTACCCATTAATTAGTAATATTTGCAAAAAATAATATATTGAATTACCCGAAGTTGTATGAACCCTCGGGTTGCTGGTCGAAGTTGGACCGGACGATCTGTGCGGGCTGCTCAGCGGGGGCAGCGGCGGCGACG
This sequence comes from Atethmia centrago, assembly GCA_905333075.3. Lineage (NCBI taxonomy): Eukaryota > Metazoa > Arthropoda > Insecta > Lepidoptera > Noctuidae > Atethmia > Atethmia centrago. The sequence goes on along the minus strand of HG995374.1, from coordinate 16,628,902 downwards.
GCCACGAGGGCGAGGGCGACAAAGATCATCTGCACAAAAAAAATGTAATTTGAGACAACTATCCCAAAACAAGTTATGCGTAGAAAGACGAGTTATTAGGAATTCAATCATTAGAGATGATGTAACACACAAAAGAACGTACCGATTTCATTTTGAAATATTTGGTTTTTTGTTCGGCGGCTGATGAGCAACTGATGCACAATCTATCGCGGTGTCATCTTTTATACATGTCCCGGCGTGCCAACATAATGTCAACTGTCATGTCGGACGATGTTGATAATCCGGATTGGCCATTGATAAATAATATTAATTTAGTCAATGAGATTCAGTTCAAGTCTTCGTTATGCAGTTACTACTAGACATTTAATATTTTTAGATTGCTCCTAGTATCTATTTACTAATTATCACATTATGTTAACAAGGAACGATGTTTGGAGCAAAATATAATACCTACTAGAACTGTTTGAATGTTTCAAAATATTTCAGATTTTTAGGTGACCACACCATATTTCAATAGTAACCTGTCTATTTATATGATTAGGTAAATCATATGTATGTTTTTTTTTCTGAAAATTTATAGTAAAAATCTTTTTTCAAGTCATGTTTTACCCATCTAATAAAAAAAAGTATATTTAAATGTCTTTGCGTTTAAATATACTTTTTTTTATTAGATGGGTGCGATATTTCCTGTCTGACTACCTCTAAGTAGAAACACCGAAACAAAGTCAGAGGTCGAGGCCACCTACTTGGTCTAAGTAATCTATTAGGTAATCGTACTAGCCATTTAAAAAGGAGACGTATTTTCTAGTCCAGATATTTCTTATATTTAGTTACTTACTAGCTGACCCGACAGACGTATCAAAATTTCAATATGGTTTTGAGTTCTTACAAAAATTCCATGGAAAAAAGGACTATCAGTTTTTCCAATTTTCCAGGAAACTTTTCCAGTTTTTCATTCCCTAAAAACCATATTCAGAACATTTTAAAACAAAAAATAGTCAAATCGGTCCACCCGTTCTCAAGTGATGCGCTTACTAACGAATAGCATCCACTAGGTCCACTAGGGCCGACGCCTGCCGGGGTCGTGGGAAAGTCCGAAAGGGATACCGAGGCCCCTGGCAAAACAGGCAACGGATGGAACACCTGTGGGTTTTAGTCAGTAAGAGTCTGGCACATCCTCCCGCTCCACCCAGAGCGGGAGAAGATTTGAAAATTTCCCACCCAAAAAAAAGGGGAGTAAAAATAAAAGGGGTAGAAAAATTATAAAAGTTTTGCAAAAACTTTTATAATTTTTCTCAGATTTCCGGCCACCATAGGCGCGGGCTTGCGGACGGTGTGCAATGGGTAGCTCACCGTCCGGTAAGGATCAGGCCCAGTTCGACGGCGCGTTGAGTTCCACGCGCGCCTCAAAGAGATGTCAGCACAAGTGTAGGGGTCAACTAGGGCCGATGCCTGCCGGGGTCGCGTGGCAGTCCAAAAGGGTTACCGAGGCCCCTGGCAACACAGGCAACGGAAAGAACACGGGTGGGTTTTAGTCAGTAAGAGTCTGACACACCCTCCCGCTCCGCCCAGAGCGAGAGAAGTTATTTGATAATTTCCCAACCAAGAAAAAACAAACGGGGGTAACCCTTGAGGGATGATTTCACAAAAACTTTTTTAAAAAACCATGATTATTAAAATTTTTGTGTACGTCTTTTTAAGAGATTTGAGGAATTGGAAATATAGTCGAGTCCGTATCTTGAGTTAATATTAATTTTAGTATTTATTTAATTAAAATCCGTCCACCCGCTTAAAAGTTATTACAATTTAAAATTATAGAGTATTTCAAATTAGTGGTGGTAAAATGTAATGAATTGTTATTATTTTTAAGTTATACGTTTTTAATCATAAAAAACCTGTTTAATTAAAAAAGACGATTATTTGCATTTATTATCTGTCTGTCTGTCTATTACCCTCTCACGCTTTAACGGCTGCATTGATTTAGATGATAGGTATACGGATAGGCCATGACCTGGGTATATAGAATACTTTTAATCCCGGTAGCACGTTCCCGTGGGATAATTTCTGACATCCACTCGGGCGAAGCTGTGGGCAGAAGCTAGTTTAAAATAATTAGAGAGGTAGAGCGCTTTAATGATTGGCCTTATACCAAAATCTAGCTAATTAACATATATTATAGAAATTCCATATTCTGAAGGATATGGTAACTCCACTGCTACCGACACAGGTTTTGCGGTTATACTATTGGATTGCTGAATTGTTTTGGTATTCAGATTTGATAATATATTTGTTTATTCTTTTTTGTTCTTTGTGGAGCTAAATAAAAAAAGCTGATGCATACAAAGTAAAGCCCTGTAATTGATTTATTACTTCAGTTCATTCACGACCGGTTCTGAAATTAAACATTCTTCTTTCGTCCAAATCCGTTCAGCTGTTTTAGCGTGAAAGCGTAACAAACAAACAAACTCACTTTCGCATTTATAATATTAGTTAGGAAGTAAGGATTCTATGATGGCAGAAGCTACAGTCAGGCCACGTGACTTATGATTGGCACGGGCCGGGTGTTGCGTCGATATGTCTTCCTACACGTGCTAAGATCCAGCAACTGTAGCTTACGCCCGGTATCTGCAACGAAAATTATCGACACGTCAAAATTAAACGCAAGTCAAGTGATATGATTGGCTGTTGCTAATTCAGTCATCATCATTCAGTCTCTGTCAAAAAGGTTTTTATAAAGTTAAAGATTACTTGGACGACAAAAAGGCTTGGGATTGATTAAGCTACTCCAATGTACCCCCAGGCAACAAACTAATTTTATACTAAATCTATTTTTATACTAAGCGTGACATTGATGATTTTGTTATACTTATACACTATGACATTAATATTTACTTTTTGAAGTATTATATTCTTTTCTTCTTCTTTTTTTTTTAATTATTGTGAATGTGAAGACTATGTGGATTATTGTTTTTATTATTTCTCTCATTTAGTTTTCATCTTAGTCTGGCAGTTTGAGTCATTTATGCGGCCTACTCAAATGTCCTTTCTTTGGTATTGTTCGTCGAATCGTTGAGCTCCTTAAGTTCTGAGTTGAGCTGCACGATTACTGACAAATGCGTGCACTGACTGGATAGGTCTACTCAATCTGTGTGGTTTTTTCCTCAAAAGACCATTTCAGACACCAATCTACATGGTTTTCACATGATCTGACCAAGATTATGTCTGGACTTTAAAAGAGATTGTGACCTCTGAGTTTGTTTCGGCCTTTCTTCTCAGAGTAGTCAGATAGGAAACGCCGAGCTCATCTAGTTTTTCTTCTAAGTATGATTGACGTGTAAAAGTGTTTGTATAAACCTACTTACAGAAAATAAAATCATTTCATCATCATTTCAAAATCATTTCATTTCATTTCATCACAGTCAACCAATGACAGCACTTTACACACGCTTGACTATCTGTTAGATAATTTTTGTGTTGATTTTTGTTCCAGAAACCGGCGTTAGTAATTTTCACTCCGCTTGTTTGCTTAAGGTGGATGAGAGTCTACATTGCACGCCATTTTATGGTTACAAAGGAGTGATAGGTTAGTCCAAGTGACTGAGCGATGACCGGTATAATTAAAAAAGGCGGCTCGATTATTAAACAAAAAATATGTATGTTTTTTTCTTTATTTTGTATAGGCATATATTATACTTATTATTATTCTTATTTAAGACTATTAATTTGTATTATGTAAAAAAATGAAAACAACATTTTGTTTTATTTCTGTAATACACAGAAATAAAATTAAATGTTATGTTCTGTATAAATGATTAACATGAAATTATTTAAATAGCGAAGGCAATAGCAACAAGGTCGCATTATGTCGCAAAAAACATCTTTAGTTGACCTTTATCAAATATGAAAGCGCATACCTCTCTGTCTTGATATTTTGGTATGATGCGCTAACTCATACTAATTTATTTATTTCTACTCCTGCTAAATAAAATATGACCTGTCGACACTTCAATGTTTAAGTAATCCGACTACTTCGAAAGAGCCACGGTTTGTAAAGGTCGATGTCGCCATTTTTTTCAAAGTAGGTACTCACATAACGAAGGTCTTCACTATTCTGCGGCTTTAAATTCAGCAATCTTTCAGGGAGTGAAAGTACCCACGAATATAAAAGTCCTATTCTTATGGTGAAAGTGGTTCATATTTTCAAGAACAAAATACTTTTCGAGCAAAAAAATTTCGAAACAAAATTTTCACCAAATACGGACGAAAGGAAATTATATAATACTTTATGCCAAAGTTTTTTGCATATAATAGGAATTTTATTATATAATAGCAAAAAACTTTGGTATGGCTTTGGTATGATAATTTTATTTTATTAATAAAATTATCATTGTGAGTAATTTTTACATCTGGTATTTCACAGCATTTTGTTAGGTTAATAATATTTTTTTAACCAGAAGAATACTTCATAGGTGATTTAGGGAAATGTATGGACACTATAGTGTATATTTATGTGACACAAGATTCATATCATAAGACACAGTTAGTTCTATGCCGTGCCTTAAAAATAAAGCATGCGTACCTATTTAGTGTGCAAAACAGAACTAAATTATAAGTAAGTATATCCCACAAATAAAATAAAACTTATACGTTGATTATTAAAACTAATTTTATTTACAGTACGAATTACGCTTCTAAAACACAACATAATATGGCAGTGAGCATCAAGTAAAGAGGAGCTACTCGCGCGGTTGACGCTCCTCCGCACGCTCCTGTGTCATGGTAACCGTCCTGTTATTTGCTAAACGTCGTCAGGGTTGCAGAGCACATTCGCTGATGAATAATTGATTAATGACAATACTTTGAATCAATCAACAATTCATCTGCTCGTCGTTGTTGTTAGCTTATCTCCTGGCGGCCTTGGGGACGGAGGGTCCCTCCGCGTGGTAGCCGGTCTCGTCGGCGAAGTAGTTGATGGTCTCGGGCTGGCCGTTCGAATCGGTGTAACTGTAGGAACCACGGACGACGATGACGCTTTGGGGTTTGTTGTTCTCATCGAGAACCTCCTTCAGTTGACCGTCCTCGTTGCGGGCGATGCCATTGTCGGCCTCGAAACTGTTGAAAATACACAGATTACAAACTTGTTGCTATGTACTTGTTGTATGTCCTATCGCAGTAGAAAGTTGTTTATATAGTTAGGTATTGAGGCCCGCCAACAAAAAAGATAATAAAACATTATAACAAAAATAATAATTTCTGGTCCGGTGCACTTCTACATTAACAAGAGGACCCACCACATGCATTAAATTATGGACTAAGTTAATATCTACCCATTAATTAGTAATATTTGCAAAAAATAATATATTGAATTACCCGAAGTTGTATGAACCCTCGGGTTGCTGGTCGAAGTTGGACCGGAGGATCTGAGGGGTCTGCTCAGCGGGGGCAGCGGCGGCGACGGCCACGAGGGCGAGGGCGACAAAGATCATCTGAAAACCAAACAATACACAAGTTAAAGCGAGGCATAGTTACTAAGACAATAAATACCTATAATGTTTTTTTTCATTCGAAATAAATTTACAATAAATTTACAAAGATCATCTGAAAACCAAACAATACACAAGTTAAAGCGAGGCATAGTTACTAAGACAATAAATACCTATAATGTTTTTTTTCATTCGAAATAAATTTACAATTTAAACAAATTAAAAAAAAAACATAATCTGTATGCTACCAATTAATACAATCGTATATTCTACACAGTTTAGCTTTTTATATTTAGTAACGTAAAAGTTATTATTGTTATTAAAATAATATTTGAATACACGTACGGAATTCATTTTTGAGAGGTTTTGTTCGGTGGCTGCTGTGCGACTGATGCTAGATCGATTGGAAAATGAGCTTTTATACATTTATCCGGCTTCTAACGTAACGTCTAATGTACGATATCGCTAATCCGGATTCGGTCTTTCATAGGCACAAACGTGCGTGATATTTATTTTTAAGTTGACACTAACCTTTAACCGCGCCTATGTTAATAATTATGTGTAGAAAATGTAAATTAAAATACGTTAAGTTCTAGCAAAAAAAAACAAGTAATGGGTATATATTATCTAAGTCATAGTCTACCTCTGTGGGGTTTATGATAATCCAAAACATTTAATTTATACCTGTGTATAAATGCCCATTTTTGGATTATATTAGAGAGTATATGTAGCTAAAGAAGCAGCTGCAGAAATAATTTCGATTCCTCATGTTGGGCTATGGTCCAGAATGAGCTAAATCCTTTATAGATAAACAAACGTGAGTATACTTACCTACTTACAACAATACACAATATAAACTTTCTTTTTCTTTTAATGCAACGCATAACATCACGCCTGGAACCCCCAAAGGGTCAGGGCAGCGTTGTAGGTACCTATAGTATACGCGGACGAATAATTTAACGCCCAAGTGCATTTTTTTTTATTGTTTTCATTTGTATGTTTAGTACCTACCTAGTGTAAATAGTTAGTAGCATTAATATTGTAAATTATTTAATCAATTATTCCTATAGTACATACACCCACATTATTTTCGCCAGTTATGTGTAAGTCGCACGTAATAGTGGGGGAGCCTATTTCCATCAATCTGACACAAATGTAGACTCCGGGCTGCTACTGCGAAATTCCTGTAAATGTTCCTGTGTTTCTGTTTATTTTTTTTTATTATAAACAAAGGTTATTAATGAGATTTATTTTTGTCCATCTATTTATTTTGTCTTTCTTGTCCATCCTATATGGTTTTGTTGTAGATTCATATCGCTATCGAGAACATTGTCGCCCTTAAAATAAACTGTACCTTTTGTACCCAATACCTTATACAGGGACATAAAGAGAAATCCAAGAAAAATGTTAGATGCCTATCTCTCCAAGGGCATCCCGGTATCCTTCCAGCAAGCGTAACGCTGCGCGCTGGGACACAGCCCTCCTCTCTATGAGATCGAGTAGGCATGTCCTAGAACCAAAAATTCGAAGACATGTGACATCTACCAACCCGCACTGGGCCTGCGTGGTGGATTATGGCCCACTCCCTCTCACAAAGACGAGGCCTGTGTCCCAGCAGTGGGAACATTATAGGCTGATTATGTAGACAAGAAAAGAGAAAAATAAAAAGCCAGATAAGAGTTTCCTAAACATTAATAAAAAATTCTAGCTCCTAAACTATAAATAATCGTCGAACAAACACTAACTTTCACCCTCACCCTCCACAGAACGCAGTGTTAATTTAATTCATTTTGTAATTATTTTTTTATGATTTTTCTTGTAATTTATTTTGGTAAACCTACCTGTCAATGCATGTCTGTAACAGTAATATTTAATTATTGTCTATCGCATTTCTTTAACATATTCCCTGTAAATTGAGAGGTCTGGGCTCTTGTAGTACTATAACTCCAAGTACAAGAGCCAAGGCTACACAGATTTTGTGTCTTGAAATTGACAAAATGTGTGTTTTAATTTCTTTATTTACTTATAGGAATTATTATATTATTATTTCGTTTATTAATTTCTAACATACCTATTAATTGGTCAACGACAGCTAATGAGACACAATTGATTTTCTATTGTTTGACTACGAATCGGTGTCGCGCGGGGCTTAACAGGTTAAATACATTCTTGAAAGTTTCTTTAAAAAATACCGATTATACATTAAAAAGTATAAAAAATTATAGCCTACCGGTATCGGAAATAGGGTCCAAGCTACAGGCCAGGCTCTAGAGAGAGGAACCTCCTAACAATACGAGCCATATCCAGAAGTACCGCTTAATATTATTTTTAACATACATGGAGATGTTTCGGGAAACCCTTGAAGAGAGGTTTCTTGTCTAAATATTTTTTGGACATCTATTCATGGGCTACCCAGTATATTACTCCACAGCTGAAAATAAGGGATTCATCAAAATTAAACAGAAATGTATAAAGAGTGTTAATATTATAATTACAAATAAATTAAAAGACTTCGTCTGCAGTACGTTTGTGTGCACCACGCCTTACTCTTGCTGCGTTGCGTTGCGTTGCGAGTCCGTCGCCCTGATGAGAATACCTTGTAATAGCTGCCCGTGTGGCCTAAGGTCCTGAGAGTTTCCAGTCATCTGACTAATACCTAGATCACTTTCGCTAATCAGCATCACGAATGGTATCTTTGTCGTGACTCTTGTTTCATCATCATCGATCAGTGATTTACCTAATTACTTAAAAATACATGGCAATAATCACTTTACTATCAGAGGTTGATGGTGACATGGACTATTTTGCAATGTAGGCACACTTTATAACGTTCTAATACCTATTAACAAACAGGATCGCGCTCGTACTTGCTGCCATCGTGGTAATTTCTATACAATACTAACTATATTCCCATTAAATAAAACATACTTTTTCCTCATAAACATACACGGCAGGAAGACTTTGTGTGCAAAAAAATACAATTGGACATAAATGGTGTCAAGTGGCTAGCTCAGTCTATAAGGTCATTGTAACTCAAATATAATATCAACGCCGCATAAAATCCACGTCAAGGTCGCATTATGGCGCTAAAACCGGCTTTGTTTGACCCCTGATTAATATTACTATCCATCAGAACGAAAGACCAAGCTTTGCTTTAAATCACGCATGTGTGCATGAGGCATATTTAATTTGTAAAGTTCTTCAAATCATTCTTTCATCATAAAACGATTGAACCGAGTGTGATTTACTTGTGCAAGACAGTGCTATTGCGATATCCTCTATCACGTAGAACCTAATGCCATCACAACTGGTTGCCCCTGTGGTCTATTCACAATATTATCTCTCTGAGTGCTTACATACATCCATGAGGAAATGGCCTATTTAATTATTTTATGACAATTATTATGTAAGTAGGTATCAGTCAAAATATATTTTAACACTTTCCGGGACACTAAACGCCCATAGACGTCATAACAATAAAACTTCTATTGTGTCTCGAAGAAGCCTAACGTTAAAGCTATAAATTGTTCTACCAAAGATTTTGGTAGAACAATTTCCATGAAGTTTTCATAGAAATTGTTCTACTAGAGTCGCGTCGCGCCTGTCTGCGGGAGCCTTTAAGCATGTGCAAAAACTCACTATGCTGTACATTTCAATAGTGTACGTAATTTGTTTTGTTTTTACTTAAGACATGCTATTTCTTTATTGACTTGGGTAATAATATTATTTTCAAGGTATTCTGAAATCTGGACAGTCTGGTTGCGGTACCTGTTCCGGAACTAATTATACCTAAACGTTTTTGTTTTAAATAGGTATGTAAATTAGATTATTACCTATTAGTAAAAAGGTCATGTTGCAGAATAGAGATCCTTCTTAAATGTTAAAGGCTCCTACATACTGGCGCGACTTGTCGCGCGACGCGTCGCGACACAAAGACACCGCTTGTAGCGCTACAAGCGGTGTCTTTGTGTCTCGTCGCGTCGCGCGACAAGTCGCGCCAGTATGTAGGAGCCTTAACTCTATTAATAGCTATGCGATGCTGTATCTCTTCTGAAAGACACGAACGTGTTGATCTGAAGTTCGGAATCTTCTTCAAGACAATGTATTTTACCTGCACTATTCTCATAACGAAAACTTAACCCATTTTTTTTTTTTTTTAGTTTCAGTTACGGCCAACGTTGTTTGTTGTTAAATTAAAACAAAAATTTTTCAAGGTATTTTTAGTAACAGTATTTATTTATGACTATATGCGTGCACAAGTAAATGATTTTACTAAGATAGTAATTTAAAAAAAACAATTTTTTTTTTGGTTGGTAAATCATCAAGTAACTTCTCCCGCTCTGGGCGGAGCGGGAGGGTGTGTCAGACTCTTACTGACTAAAACCCACCCGTATTCCTTTCGTTGCCTGTGTTGCGGGGCCTCGTTGACCCATTAGTACCTTCCCGCGACTACCACAATGCTTGGTTTTGTCTGTGAACCAAATGATCGTATCCGTCTGATTTGTTAAAGACCTTTTTTATCTTGTAAGTAGAATCCATCTTGGACTTCAACTCTCATTAGTAAAGCGGAGAGTTATGTCGGACTTCTACCTCAAATCAATTATAAATAACATTCTAAAGAAGTAGTGAATTTCTTTCACCCTTGCTATGCAAGGAAGAGACACTGCTAGCTGTAGCTCTGCTATATTTTCCGCTCAAGCTGAACGGTGTAATAAAGCGAGCAAGATGTGCGATGAGCGAGGAAATTCCTTCCCATTTTCTTTATCTAATCGTGCTTTTTTATTGATAGTCGGCTGCGACGAAAGCAACAAGGAATGGGGAGGAGCGCAAAAAGAAACTACGTCATATTCTAGCTTCGATCCGCTATCTTGGATAAAAAATACCCTTATCTACCAAAGCTGCGCTGTGTGAGAAAACGATTTTATTAACGGATTTTTTCCAGCTTCCTTTCACAGTTTCCACGCTTATTGCTAATGGAAAACTCTCAAATTTCATAAATATCATAAATATCTGAAAAATTGACCAATATTTAATTTTGCGGCGATACAGACTTTCCATCAACATGTATCTTTACTCAAATCGACCGAACGGCTTTTTCAAATCCTAATCCTCGTCCTCTTGACGGTATTATAAGAGCAGTGGTGGCCCAGTGGTAACAACCTTGACTTACGTTCGTAGGTTCGAACCCAGACAGACGTACACGCCCAGACAGACGCGGTTCAGACGCTTTACTTTGTGTAAATTATTTCATCACTATTGCTTTCAAAACGGTAAAGGAAAACATCGTGAGGAAAGCGGCATGTCCTAGAACCAATAATTCGCGGGAACATGTGATATCCACCCACCCGCACGGGACCCACGTGGTGGATTACGACCCACTCACTCGCACAGAGAGGAGCTCTGAGTCCCAGAAGTGGGAATATTATGACCTAAATTCATTGCTCCCGAGTGTATTTTAAAATTAAAATAATTATTCGTTGGTGGTCGTTTGGTGGGTGGGAAGCATATTATATCCTTAACAAAAGACCTTTATCTTCTGAGAGTACCCAATTGTACACATTGTGGGGAGAAGTAAGCGAAGCTGACATTTTCTCACCCCGAACGCAAAGTATTGCTCGTTAAGAAGCTTGTAAATAAGGTGTAAATAAGGTGTAAATAAGGTATAAATAAGATGTAAATAATAGCTAAGGTTTTTAAATAACCAACTTTAATTAGTTACAGCATAAAATTAATTAATCTTAGTAAATTTAAACAAAAAGAACTAAGTGCGGCTAATTTCCGTTACATAATCCTTAACGTAATCGGTACCAACGTTATCAGCAACGATCGTAGCTTTAAACAATTGATGTTTTCAGTCCTTGGCTAATAATAGGCGAGTGGTTGTTGGTAGTTTATCTCCTTGAGACGACCTTGGGGATGGACTTCCCTTCAGCGTGGTAGCCGGTCTCGTCAGCGAAGTAATTGATGGTGTCAGGCTTGCCTTCACTATCCAGGAATGTGTAGGATCCGCTGACAACTACGACCTTTTGGGGCTTGTTCTCTTCGTCAAGAGCTTCCTTCACAACACCTGTCTCGCTCCTGGAGCTGCCGTCAGCAGACTGGTAACTGTTGATAAAATTTAAGTTAGTTGGTCATGAGCAAACAATTGATGCAACATGTAAATTATCAAATTATTGAATGCATGAAAGCTATTGCTAAAATTCCAACTTCCGTCTAACCCCCACTAATGCCCGAGATACATGAGGCTAGTTTTTCAAAGCTAGGATAGCAAACTAGAACCTATATATACTATCCTGTCTTGCTATCTTGGCTTGGCACAAGCTAGAGCTGTTTACACACATTTGCATTTTTTTCAAAAGCACGAGGCTAGTACCAAGCCAGTATAGGAATATCGATGGTTGGGGGCGCTACTAGCTCAAAAATAGAACCCCATCCTATTAAAATACCTCACTAGCTTAATACCTTTCTCACTAGCTTACTAGCCTATAAATGAGGATAGTTCCGTAAACACGAGGCTACAGTAGTCACACTAGCCTCGTGTATACGGAACTATCCTCATTTATAGGCTAGAAAGCTAGCAAGCTTGTAAGCTTGCTGGCTAACTAGTACCACCTTGCTATCTTAGCTTCAAAAACTAGCCTCGTATAACCCGGCCATAACTGCTGCAGAGAATAATAAATGGCGCGTTGGGCATTACAATATAACAAATAAAAACTTTATACTTACGCGAAATTATAGGAGCCATCTGGATTCTGATCTGAGTTGTAGCTGAGGATTTCAACTGGTGGCTGCTCAGCGGGAGCAGCTGCGGCGATGGCCACGAGGGCGAGGGCGACAAAGATCATCTGAAACAAGACAAGTCAACAAGTTGTAGCAAAAAAAAGGAAATATATACTCGATACCTACAATAATTAGTTTATAAGGTACCTAAAAGGGGAGCAGTGGTGGCCCAGTGGTAACGACCGCGACTTACGAGTTGTAGGTCGTAGGTTCAAATCCAGACAGGCGCTTTACTTTGTGTACTTTTTTTTTTTTTTTAAATGAGTACTACTACCGCGGACATGGTGGTCCGCGCCCTTGTTTACTGGTTTTATTTATTTATAGGTATTCTTATTTAAACATTAGTTACAGTGCTCCTACATTGGACGCATCACTTAAGCTTACATGACTAAACTTATAAAACTACGTGAGTCCATCTTTTTTTTTTTTTTTTTTTTTAATTATTATATATACTTATACATGCAGATTTGTTGTTATGCTATTTTTTTTTTATTACACTATTTAATTTTTTATTAATTTATTTTTATTTTTACAATCTTAAAGAAAGCTTACAGACTAATACATGTAAATGGTAAACAGAATAGTAACAACTGACAATTGGTCGTTGTTACACGAAAAGGATCCAATCCACAAAAAATCCAAAATTGAGTTAAGTATACCAAAAAGACCGTAAAGGCTTCATGGTCTTTTTGGTATACTTAACTCAATTTTGACATTTTTGTGGATTGGATCCTTTTCGTGTAACCACGTCCAATTGCTAATAACAAGCTTCCACATTTATAACAAGCTTCCACATTTATAAAACAATTTCCACATTTAATACACAAGTATTACAATATTACTTAAGTGTTAGTTATTGTGTTACTGGGATTATTAATTATTATGTTACAATACTTATTATTTTGATATTTAGGTATGTTAATACACACATTTACGGAGGAGTTTAGCTGCATGGCAGTGTGAGTTGACCAGTCCGGACTGACGGCATCCGTTCACGGATATGACGTGCACATCGGCGCCGTTTAGTTCAACCATATTTTAGGGAACTTAACTACCAGATGTACAGCGACACCATCGGCCGGACATTAACGTGAGTATGACAGACTCACTCTGCCATGCAGTTTTACATTTTCACTATTTACTTTCACATTATTCAGGGGGTTTATGTTGGTTTTTGTTCGGTTGATTTGGGTTTGGTCTGGAGTTTGAATGGGGACTTGATTGGGTGGATTTTAGGAGTTTTGGTGGTGTCTACTGACCAGGGACTTCGCTAACCGGAGCAATGCTTCCATGACGACTACGTCTTGTGTAAATTATTTCATCACTACTGCTCTCAAAACGGTGAAGGAAAATATCGTGAGGAAGACATGTGACATCTACCAACCCGTACTGGGCCCGCGTGGTGGCTCACGACCCACTCCCTCTCACAGAGAGGAGGCCTGTGTCCCAGCCCAGCAGTGGGAACATTATAGGCTGATTATGATGTTTTTACATGTTTTTACATTTTATCCCATAGACTGAAAGCACGTAAGCAGAAAAAACAATACTTCTTAAAAAATATTATTGATGCTTTGAACATCCCACGAAATCGAAAACCCTTTGTAATTATTCAGCCCCCAGGAATATTGAAATAATATTGGATGCAACTTGTAACCCGTACCTACTCGTAGCACATGCATAAGTATGTAAATGATGTTAACTTACCGATTTCATTTTAAATTGACTGGTTAGCAACTTGATGAGCAACTGATGCTTGACCGATCCCAATGTATCCTTTTATACATTTCTATGGCAACATAAAAAAATATAATCGTTATTTAAAACTCGATCACAACCTAAGCATGTGAATTAAATGGCACACATGTGTATTATTCTACAGGTGCGTGTCATTTCAAAAACCGGATATTTCAAGAAAAATATCTAATAGAGTTTAAATTATAAACTTGAAATGGAAACCAATTTTAATTTACGGCACTGTTAAAGAAATATTAATATTATAATCGTTTGGATTGATACGATTCCTTTTACCTCAATATCCATTTTTATAAAATGCCTTTTTGATAGAGCTAAAAGTTCCGTTTATTTAATTGTCTATCGTATAACATAAATTTTAAAATATTTGAATTAAAGAAATAAAACATTTTAAATTATAAAATTGTTCCCCAAAGACATCAGCAACAGTGCCCAAACGGTGGGCAGGGCTCTAGAGAGAGGAACCTCCTCACTATGCGTGTCGTATCCAGGAGTACCTACTGATTTCTGTATCCAGCCGCATAATATGATCACCTAACCTACATAATCAGCCTATAATCTTCCCACTGCTGGCACACAGGCCTCCTCTCTGTGAGAGGTAGTGGGCCGTAATCCACCACGCGGGCCCATTGCGGGTTGGTAGATGTAATATGTCTTCGAATTTTTGGTTCTAGGACATGCCGGTTTCCTCTCGATGTTTTCCTTCACCGTTTTAAGTGTATAATATCACCTAGCCTACTGCGGTGTTATTATACACTTTATAATTCAAATTAAAATATACAATAACGATTACGAAATTTCCCATTTGTTTGGCGCTCGTCATAATGAGCTATAATTATGCTGTAATGCAGCAGTAACATATCAACTATATACAATTGCGAGCATTGGTGGGCTTGTGGCAACGGCCCTAACTTAGGGGGTATTGATTTATTTAATAGGCACTTTACTTTTTGTAATTTATTTCAACTTCACTGCTCTCAAAACGAAGAAGGAAAACATCGTGAGGAAATGTTCTAGTACCAAGAGTTAGAAGACATGTGACATCTACAGCAAGCCGGTGGGGTGGTGTATTACAGTACAGCACAAGAAAGGAGTCCTGTGTCCCAGCAGTGGGAACATGACGCATTATAGACTGGTTACGTTATATACACATTATTAAAAATAACTCTAGATAAGAAAAAGCATCGCTGTGAAAGCAAGTTGTGAAGATATAAGCAGCTATAAACTTCTTAATAGACAAAACTCGTCATGGTTGGCAGTTTTCAGTTTTTTTTTTTAACAGTACTCTTTAGTTGCAGGCTATGAATAAACGTGGCATAAGGGGCCCCATAAACGCATAGTTTATAATACAAGCAAGTACCTAGAGAACAATCTGTGTCAGTGGAACAGAAAAAGTACGGGGAGACCTTAAATTCGGAGTTCCGACCGGTTCAGTATGGTAGTGGCCCATTAGGATACATAATGCACGTTAATAGCATATCTAATGTATTATAAAAAAATTAAGGCGTTTATGTAGGTACGCTTATGATACTTGCCGGGTTTAAATAGCCATATTAATATCGATCTCATACAGCAAGCTATGCATAACGATTTTGGCAATGTGGTTCAGTCACATGATAATGGCATTATCTATACATACAGATACCTAAATAAAATTGGAGTGTCTGTTTGTAAAATTAAAATAACCGTTTTTTACTAAATGCATATGGATGTATATGCGGTACTTATTACAAAAAAAAAAAAAACAATATTCAATTTTTTTTTCTGTTTGTCTGTTTGTTCCGACTAATCTCCGAAACGGCTGAACCAATTTTGACAGAACTTTCACTGGCATATAACTGATGTTGTAGGAGTAACTTAGTACTATATTTTAGAAAAAGCCACGCGGGCGAAGCCGCCGTCAGCAGCTAGTAATAAATATAAGTAAAACCAAGTGCGTGCAGTAAAACATCATTCGTACGGATGTTTCCATAGCAACAAGCAATTTTGTCAATGTTTATGTTTAGAAACACTTGGTACATAAGATGTAAGTGTTTAGGTACCTAGTACTCGTACCTAGGACTAGTTTTAGATAACACATTAACATAGAATCTGCATGTTAACAACGTCTGTAATAAGCTGCGCTCAATTTTGAGTAAAGACTCAGGCAGGCAGCAATGTGCCTATCGCGCCCGCGATATCGCCCCAGTCTGCAGGAGCCTTAAATAGAAAAATCTTAAATATATTGTCAGCAGGAACGTAGGTACTGTATATCTTATATTGTGCACTGGCTGACTCAATTATTGGCTTGGGTGGATATGGTATTACATTCCCTACACATTTAAACAAAATTAACGTCTTGCAGATAACATAACATCACGCCTTGTTTCCCCGAAGGGTTAGGCAGAGGTGTACCTGTAGTACACTCACATTTCGCCAGTAAAGGCTCCTACATACTGGCGCGACTTGTCGCGACACAAAGGCACCGCTTGTAGCGCTACACGCGGTGTCTTTGTGTCGCGTCGCGTCGCGCGACAAGTCGCGCCAGTATGTAGCAGCCTTTATGTTTAAGTCCCATGTAATAGGGGGCGAGCCTATTGCCATCAACCGGGCACAAATCCAAACTCCAGGCTGCTACTGAGAAATTGCAGATAGAAAAACCCAATAACACTTTACCCGACCGAATCGAACCCAGGACCTCATGCTCAGCAGTAGCGCTTGCAAACACCAGACCAACGAGCCAGATAAGGTTACTAAAAGTACTTATAGATTTTTTTAACTAAGAAAACATTTAGTACAAATAATGAAGAACTGCTCCAAATTGTAAAGTATTCCCGACCCCTATCCATCTTAAAAGTAAGTGAAATATCATGATCGAACAATCTTCTAATTAATACCATAAAGTGAAACGTAAGCATATGTACCCAACTCGTTTATCTAAGAAGAAGACACAACTGTTCCAAAAGTAACAAACTAATTTGGTAATCGCACAGCACACACAAGAAGGTATACACACATATGACCAACGTTATAGTGAATGAGCTACCCCAAAAACTAATATCGCATGTCAAGTCTAAGGACCAACTTAAAAAGTTCTACAAGAACATTATCTCTCATTGTGTCTATAGGTATGTCTGTGACAACTTCACGTTTGTGAAAATGCCTTTTCGTAAAATGTGAGATTTTTAATCTCGACTGTAGGTACATTATTTTATATATTAATTAAATATCGCAGCATCATGCTGAGATAGGAGCCTTTTTGGCCTCGCACAGGTATTCTATTTTGTTTTGTTTTCACTATTATGTTATTTTTTTTTATGTTTTCATGCTTTTGTTAGTTTTATGTCCTTTTTTTACTGTTGTATTTCCTGTGCGTGTCCCAAATAAATATTTTTTCTTTCTTTCTTTCTTTCTATAGTTTACTTAGCATACTTAAGTTCAAAATTTGTAACCCATTGCTAGACGAGAACAACTGTCAACAAACTGTTATGATCTTTTTATTGTTACGGCGGAGGCAACTCTCACTGATATTGTTCATATTCTGCTACATCGAAGGCAATATACAGCGACATGCTTGCTCTATGTACAATGTGTAACAAAAACCCGATCCGTAACGGCCACAAAGGTACTGAAATAATATTTACCAAAAAGTAATTAAAAAATAATATTATTATTATTGAAAACAAAAATGTTATTGCCATTTAAAAATAAATTGTTAGTGCCAAAATTACCCCAATTTCATAAAAATAGCACATTTTCAATGGAGGTCATAAATGATGACTTGTACACACCCGCTACACGACGGCCGCCCGCGCGCCATAAACGTATTATATGTAAGTACATAACAAGGTATAACCCATTAAAAAAAATTTTCGTGGTTGTTTTTTTTTTCTGAGGAAACCGGCATTTCCCTAGAACCTAAAATTCGAAGACATCTACTAACCCGCACTGGGCCCGCGTGGTGGATTACGGCCTACTCCCTCTCACCGAGGGGAGGCCTTTGTCCCAGCAGTGGGAACATTATAGGCTGATTTTGAAACATATTTCGTAGATTAACTTGGAATAAGATATGTATATGTTAAAGTCTTACAATATAGTGTTTTTTTTTTTTTGAGTTAATTAAAATAAACCTTTGATTGTCAACAATGAAACAGTTGCACATTTTATTATAACAACATGTACTTTCCGTGCAAATTAATCATATTTGTGGCTAGAATTTAACCTTAACATTTGTTTTTCTTTGGCTAATTATTTTCCAGGCGACTAACAACTTAAAGGGCGACAAACTAATTGTTATTAAAAAAATAACTTGGCAGCGATTAAATATTATTAGGCATGTATTTAACGCGGCGACAAATAAATCTGAATTTGGGATTAAAAAATAATTAAAGGCGGTAGCAAATTTAGTAAGTTGGCAGCTACAGCGATTATTGAATCATTTGGGTTAGGTTAGGTTAGAACGATTAACGACCGTTCCCATCCCCTCTATTGTTGGTGACTCTCTTTTACCAAAACAAAAACTCAACGCCAGTTTAAATTAAAACAAAGCTAACAACTGATTATTAAACTGCTACTATTTACTTAAAATTATCCTTCGCTGTAGCTGCCAACTTACTATATTTGCTACCGCCTTTAATTATTTTTAATCACAAATTCAGATTAATTTGTCGCCGCGTTAAATACTTACATGCCTTTTTTTTTAGCATGGCGCATAGAGCTTTCTTTAGCTCTAAAAAGAAAGAAAGTCGATGATTTAAGGAAAAATATGCTTCGAGCTATAATATTCTAATGCACAGATTTGGAAAGAGCATGAGAAAAGCTGCATAATAGGGTATTTATCTGTTATCTTTTTATTTGATTTTTCGAAACCTGAAAAAAGTTAAGGCACAGTAAAAAAATATTGTTTACATATCTAAAAAAAGGCGAAGTTGTTTGCGTTTTAAAGTCAATGCTACACAGAAACAGCACTACTACTATCTGCCGTCACAACACAGGAGACAGCAACTTCGCGCCATTCTGTACAATTATCGTTTTGTGTGACAAGGATAGAAGAATAATTTTAAAAGCGTATAACTTCTCCATTTTTCCAATGATTTTATTTGTTTTTTCACAAAACGTCTCTTTTTAGTAAAATATTTAAAATAATTAATACTTATTTTAAATATGTTACTAAAAAGAGACGCTCATGTATTTCTTTGGTAGTAGTCAAACACCCTTTTTTTTGGTGGGAAATTATCTAATAACTTCTCCCGCTCTGAGCGAAGCGGGTGTGTCAGACTCTTACTGACTAAAACCCACCCGTGTTCCTTCCGTTGCCTATGTTGCCAGAGGCCACGGTATCCCTTTCGGACATTCCCGCGACCTCGGCAGGCATCGGCCCTAGCGGTCCCCTACACTTGTTCTGACATCTCTTTGAGCCGCACGTGGAACACAACGCGCCGTTGACCCGGGCCTTGTCCTTGTCGGACGACGAACTACCCATTGCTCACCGTCCACAAGCCCGCGAATACTGTGGCCGGAAAACCGCCCAGGATTCCCGACGCCCAGGGCATCTCCTGCGGCGGGTAAGGGCGAGAAGGCGCGAAACTTGCCTTTTCCGCAACCTTCCCGCCTCCTCCTTCACGAGCATTACTGCTTAACCTGTTAAGCCCCGCGTGACACCGATTCGGTGTCAAAAAATAGAAAATCAATTGTGTCTCATTAGCTCTCCTTGACCAATTAAGAAAGAAAAACAATATAATAAAACATATAAGAATGTTACGGTTAACCATCCGCTTACATTCATCAATTTAAAATTGTATATCCCTCATATTAATAGCTCACGCTAAGAGGACTAGCCCCAATAATAATGTCATCGAAACAGGCAATGCCGGTTGCAGCATAGTTAGTCACATAATGCATTGTTTTCAATCCGGAAGGAATCCAGAACTGATCAATTTAATAGGCACTATAGTCATAGGCTGTGTATAAAAGGTTAAATTGGGTTTTATTTATTAAATAATTGTATTTTATAAGTGTTGCCAAAATCTGTACCACATAGATTTCTATTCTATTCCATTTTGCCCCTTTATTCAATTTGATGACAAACTTTTCAAATCTTATGAAATATATTTAATTTAATATTTAAAATTAAATATATTACATAATATTTTCATAAGATTTGAAAAGTTTGTCATCAATTTTTTATTAAAATTCGGTTCTTCCTTCTCCTGTTCATAAAGACATCTTAAAATATCTAGAATATACCTAGTCTTATTTCCGGAATTTTCTTGTTGAAAAATGTCTAGACATCATGGTATCCTACTTACGCATAAGACGATTTAGAAACTGACCATGAACTTTAATGTTTACGGGCGCAATAGTTCAAATAGTGCTAATTGCTTATTTTGCGTGTCAATGACCTAATAAAGTCCGTTAAAAAAATATATTTCGTAAAGCAAACTAGGCTATTGTTTCATGGTAATTAGTATGGGTTTATCGTGAATATAATTGAAATGATGGAACACTACACGTATAATGAACTGTAACATTGCTCACAAAAAAAAGTAAATATAAGATTTTGAATTTCACTTTATTTACAGTATGAATAAAAACTCAACAGGTAACAAAAACATGGCAGCTAGCATCAAATAATAAAGAGCGATAAGAAGAGGGTGAGACTAACGTACCACCACGCGCTCCTGTGTTGCCTTAAACGTTATCAGAGTCGCTAGATACAGCAGCCGATGGACAACTAATTAATTGTCATTATGTTGATCAATAAATTCTTTATCGGCGAGTAGTCGTTGGTAGCTTATCTCCTGGCAGGCTTGGGGATGGAATCTCCTTCCGCGTGGTAGCCGGACTCGTCAGCGTAGTAGGTGATGGACACGGGCTTACCGTCCTCACCGGGGTAATTGTAGGAACCGCGGACGACGATGACGTTGACGGGCTTGTTGTTCTCATCGTTGACTTGCTTCAGTGTACCCTCCTCATTGCGGCTGATGCCGTCATCGGATTCGAATCTGTTGAAATTAAAGCGATTAATAACATATTCTGTTAAAGGGAACGTATGTGGACTCACTTGTAAAGGGACATCACATATTTGGAAAAAAATAAACAATGTATTACACTAAGGTGTATGGACCGTCGGGCTGCTGTACGAAGTCGGACCGGAGGATCTGAGGGGTCTGCTCAGCAGGGGCAGCGGCGGCGACGGCCACGAGGGCGAGGGCGACAATGATCATCTGCACCACACAATACACGAATGTTATAAACAGAGGATACAAATTATTGACAAGGAGTCCTAACAAAACAATACCAAATTAAAAGATATTTTCACAGATTTTCAACTAACTTTTATTTTGTTTTGTTAGCTTACAACAAACGATTGAGAAATTATGTAAAACTTTAAATTTAATTTTAGTCGTTGATAAAATATGAATACACGTACGGATTTCATTTTTGATAAGTTTTGTTCGGTGGCTGCTGTGCGACTGATGCTAGATCGATCGGAAAATGAGCTTTTATATATTTCGCCGGCTTCTAACGTAACGTCAAATGTATGATGTTGCTAATCCGGATTTGTTAATTTATGGCATATATGTATGCGTGATATTTTTAATTTAAAGTTGACAATAATTATTATCTTAGACAGAGGACTATAAGGAAGGATTAATGAATATTCAATAGACTTTATGTATAAATGGGGAATCTGGCCGACACACGCCCACAACTTTTATAATTTCCATTTTCTATTACATCAAATAACAATATGAAACTGTATTGATCTGTCATTCGGAATTCGATACTTCAAAACAAAAACCTGAAATGAAAAATGGACAAAACGATCGCGGCATATTATTAAGGTCTTTGGTACTCCATTTCCAGATCCATTTTACACTATACTATACTATACTTTCACTCAATAAAGATTGATAAGGTATTTATTGAGTGAAAGTATTTTCTATCGTTAGCTTCTGCTCTATAAGTACTTTACGATCTGCAGCCTTGGACCCCGAAGACGAATCAGGTAATCCTTATACTTAAACTAGCTTTTGACCGCGTCTTCGCCCGCGTGGATTTCGGAAAAAATGTCACGGGAACATACTACCGGGATAAAAGTACCCTATTTGTTCATCCAAGCTATAATCCATATGTGTGCCAAACTTCATCCAAATCCGTTCAGCGGTTTCTGGGCCAATCCGGAACATACATCCAGACAAACAGGCAAACGGACGAAAATTGTAAAAACAATATTTTCGGCATCAGACTTGTTCCCACACCTGGGTAGCAATTACTTTTAAATGGTATATGATACCGACTTAGTTTTGTATATACTTTGTTCAGTATACGTGTCATATCATGTCTGAGTCTATTAGTAGTCCAAGAATATTGTTCTATGTTTTTGTTCTTACACATTAATTGATGTATACCAACTTTTGAGTTATTCAAGACACTCAGTAAAATTCCCCCCTAAAAACTTAATTACCCCTTTTTCCCCCCGTTAGAGGTCGATTCTCAAACCCAATGTACTCGTAATTCTTTTTTTTCTGTCAAAAGTATAAGCACAGTTTCGAGTTAATCGGACCGCGCGTTAAGATTCTTCCATACAAACATTAACTCTCCTTAAAATCCTTTTGCGGGGTAGTTTTGAAAAACGAATCATGAAAACCATTTTTTTTATTTAATTTAGAACGTATTCGCGCAAAATTATGAACTCAAGAAATAAGATTGTTCTTACAGTCTAAATTTACCTTTAAATAAACCTTTCACCCCTTTGACGGTCTAATTAAAAAAAAAACCCTTCGTGGAGCTCGCCTAAAATGTATAGAATAAAATGATTAATAATAATAATTCAAATTTTTATGTCGGTCAGTCAGCATTGCCCCTATAAATATATTTTTTTTTTTTGAGGGTGGGAAATCATCAAATAACTTATCCCGCTCTGGGCGGAGCGGGAGGGTGTGTCAGACTCTTACTGACTAAAACCTACCCGTATTCCTTCCTGTTGCCTGTGTTGCCAGGGGTCTCGGTGACCCATAAGTACCTTCCCGCGACATTGTGCGTGGTCTGACATGCACTTGGCCTGTTTTTTAGATCATTGACACGCAAAATGAGCGATTAGCACTATTTGAACTATTGCGCCCGTAAACATTAAAGTTCATGGTCAGTTTCTAAATCGTCTTATGCGTAAGTAGGATACCATGATGTCTAGACATGTTTACACACAAGGAAGAACCGAATTTTAATAAAAATAATTTAAATGTATGTATGTATGTATGTATTTAATAATATTTTCATAAGATTTGAAAAATTTGTCTTCTAATTGAATAAAGGGGCAAAGTGGAATAGAATAGAAATCTATGTCGTACTGACTTCGGCAACACTTCGACAAGACGGCACTTATGGCCACTTTCAGTTCAATACCTAAATAATACAATAAATAAAACCCAATATAACCTTTTATACAGAGCTTATGACTATAATGCCTATTAAATTAATCAGAACTGGATTCCTTCCAGACAGAAAACAAAGCATTATGTGACTAACTATGCTGCAACCGGCATTGCCTGTTTCGATGACATAACTATTGGAGCTAGTCTTGTAGTTGGAGTGAGCTATTAATATGAGGCATAGGAGTAGGTAGGTGTGGAGCTCGTGGCTAAGGAGTACCAGCCGCACAAGTTGATCCATCAGGTTATGCGGCTTGCCGCTTGCCGGGGTTGGTGCGTGGATAGGTCTTTACATATCAAGACTCCTCCGTGCCTCGGGAAGCACGGTAAGCCGTTGGTCCCGGCTGTCATTCATTACATTCGTTACGGGGCGTCAGAAACCCAAAAGTCTGACAACCAGTCTTACCAAAGCATATCGTATCGTTTAGGATTAGTAGTTTCGGAGATAAGGGGTGGAATGGTCAATTTTCGTCTATTTTGTTAAATAATTATTTAAAAAAATATTAGTGAAATCCTTACAATAAGCCCTTCATTTGATATGTCACACGGTACAGTTTACAATACTTCTTTTTTTTATTTTCTAATTTGCCCCCAAGAGTGACCGTATTCAAAAATAAATTATTTACGTTACCCATCCCTGTTTGGGTCACAGAAATTCATAGGTGTACTAAATTTCAACTTAATCGGTCCAGTAGGCTGTGGCAGACGGTCATACAGACACATGAGTGATCCCATAAGAGTTCCGTTTTTTGCTTTTGAGGCACGGAACCCTAAACAGTTATTTCGTAAAGCAAATTACTCTTGTTGCTTGGTAATTCATCTGTTTGTCGTTAATATCATTGAAATGACGGAATATTACACGTATCCTGTAACTATACCTACTCACAAAAAAGTAAATATAAGATTTTCAATTTCACTTTATTTACTAAATCAATTCTTTATCGGCGAGAAGTCATTGGTAGCTTATCTCCTGGCAGGCTTGGGGATGGAATCTCCTTCCGCGTGGTAGCCGGACTCGTCAGCGTAGTAGGTGATGGACACGGGCTTACCGTCCTCACCGGGGTAATTGTAAGAGCCGCGGACGACGATGACGTTGACGGGCTTGTTGTTCTCATCGACAACTTGCTTCAGTGTACCCTCCTCATTGCGGCTGATGCCGTCATCGGATTCGAATCTGTTGAAATCAAAGCGATTAATAACATATTCTGTTAAAGGGAACGTATGTGGACTCACTTGTTAAGGTACATTACATATTTGGAAAAAAATAAACAATTTATTACACTAAGTTGTATGGACCGTCTGGCTGCTGTACGAAGTCGGACCGGAGGATTTGAGGGGTCTGCTCAGCAGGGGCAGCGGCGGCGACGGCCACGAGGGCGAGGGCGACAATGATGATCTGCACCACACAATACACGAATGTTATAAACAGAGGATACAAATTATTGACAAGGAGTTAACGAAACAATACCAAAATTAAAATATATGTTCACTGACTTTCAACTAAGTTTTATTTTGTTTTGTTAGCTTACAACAAACGAATGAGAAATTATGTAAAACTTTAAATTTAATTTAAGTCGTTGATAAAATATGAATACACGTACGGATTTCATTTTTGATAAGTTTTGTTCGGTGGCTGCTGTGCGACTGATGCTAGATCGATCGCAAAATGAGCTTTTATACATTTCGCCGGCTTCTAACGTAACGTCAAATGTACCATGTCGCTAATCCGGATTTGTTAATTTATGGCATATATGTATGCGTGAAATTTTTATTTTAAAGTTGACAATAATTATTATCTTAGACAGAGGACTATAAGGAAGGATTAATGAATATTCAATAGACTTTATGTATAAATGGGGAATCTGGCCGACACACGCCCACAACTTTTATAATTTCCATTTTCTATTACATCAAATAACAATATGAAACTGTATTGATCTGTCATTCGGAATTCGATACTTCAAAACAAAAAGCCTGGAATGAAAAATGGACAAAACGATCGCGGCATATTATTAAGGTCTTTGGTACTCCATTTCCAGATCCATTTTACACTTGCGTCTCGAAGTAGATGTCGCGAAACTTTAGAAAAGAAAAAGAAGGTGAGTGAAAGTATTTTCTATTTATCTTTAGCTTCTGCTCTATAAGTACTTTAAAAACTGCAGCCTTGGACCCCGAAGACGAATCAGGTAATCCTTATACTTCAACTAGCTTTTGCCCGCGGCTTCGCCCGCGTGGATGTCGGAAAAAAACGTCACGGGAACGTACTACCGGGATAAAAGTACCCTATTTGTTTATCCAAGTTATAAACCATAGGTGTCTTTATGTATACCAACTTTTGAGTTATTCAAGACACTCAGTAAAATTCTCCCCTAAAAACTTAATTACCCCTTTTTCCCCCGTTAGGGGTCGATTCTCAAAAACCCCATACATTCGTAATTCTTTTTTTTTTCTGTCAAAAGTATGAGCACAGATTTTCGAGTCTATCGGACCGCGCGTTAAGATTCTTCCATACGAACATTAACTCTCCTTTAAATCCTTTTGAGGGGTAGTTTTGAAAACGATTTATGAAAATCTTTGTTATTTATTTTAACGTATTCGCGCAAAGTTTCAAGTTTATTAACTCAAGAAATAAGATTTTTCTTACAATCTTAATGTCACCTCTTTAAAAGTCTAATTTAAAAAAAAAACTCTTCTTCGAGCTCGCCTAAAATGTACAGAATATAAATTTATTCTGACATAAAATGATTAATAATAATAATTCAAATTTCTTATTTCGGTCAGTCAGCATTGCCCCTATAAATATTTTTTTCACATTAACTTTATCCCCATTTTCACCCTCAAAGAGGTTAATTATTTGAAATCGTGACATAACCTTTATTTGACTGGTAGGTTTTTATAAAAAAAAATCGAGCTAATCAATCTACACTGTAAAATCCTCCCCTGTAAAACTGACTACCCCTTCTCACCCCGTTAGGAGTAGATTTTCCAAAAACTGTATTGCATGTTATTCTTTATTTTTGGTCTTAAGTATAAATACCGAGTTAGAGTTAATCAGACCACGCGTTAAAATTCTTCCATACAAATATTGACTCCCCCTTTAGGGGGTAGTTTAAAGAAACAAACAATTACAAACTGTATCATTTGCTTAGATACCTAAGTATTCTTGCCAAGTTTCAAGGCATAAGATTTTTCATACAAACAAAATCCCCCTTGTCACCCCCTTAAAGGTCGAATTTCTTAGTGCTCCCCTACGTTAAAATAAAAGGAAGCCGAGTGCAAAATTTCACGTTCCTAGGCCCAGTAGTTTCGGCTGTGCGTTTTTGTCAGTCAGTCAGTTTCTCCTTTTATATAGATAAAAGTTCGACACCGTAATATTTACCTTATTGTCATAAAACTATTGTCATTATAATATGAGCCGTTATACAACTTTTGTTTGGAGGCTTGTGAGTATAAACTTAGATACTCGCAAATCTCCAAACATGAAAAATGAAATGTGTTTATTTCAAATTTCAACTCGATTCTCTTTTTTTTTTTGGGTGGGAAACCTTCAAATAACTTCTCCCGCTCTGGGCGCAGCGGGAGGGTGTATCAGACTCTTACTGACTAAAACTCACCCGTATTCCTTCCGTTGCCTGTGTTGCCAGGGGCTTCGGTAACCCTTTAGTACCTTCCCGCGACCCCGGCAGGAACTCGATTCTGTGGAAAATTATGTGACTTGGGGTACGAATGGTGTAAAAAAATGTACTACATTGTCAGTGACCATTACTTTAATAAGTTGTCCAATTAATGCAAAATCTAAAGTAATAACTGATTCCATAATTTTAAAAAAAAGTAATAGCCATTTCTATCAAAAAGGAGCTGAATTTAAAAAAAATACACATTTTCATTTAATTTTGTCACAAGTATTGCAAAATGTTTTGGACCCAATATGAAGTTTTTTTTTTTAAAGAACAAAAATAGAAAACATGTCAATAAATCTTTTTTTTATAAATACTTCTAATTAATAAAAGTTCAAAATTACTATGCGCATGCTCTGCACCGTCGGATAAATAACCAATTTATTCGTCTCGTAAATTCGCCTGCACTAATTTCCTCACTAATTTCTTCTTTATGAACTTCTCTTCTACACATCCCCAGTAAAAAAAATCAAGGGATTTATAACCGATGCGTGAGGTGGCCACAATATTAGACCTAGCCAAAGCCACGCTCGTCGGTTTTAAATCCCTTGGATTTTCAAGAATTTGAGTAGTTGAGTTGATATTTAATAAAAACCGTCCATAAACGTCCTTATTCATAAACTCTCTACTTATAGGTACGTTTTAATAACAGGATGTATGTTACTTAGAAGCTTAAAAGTTAAGTAAAATGCCCGTCGTAACAAAGAGAAGCCACGGTATTAGGCTTGCCACTATTAAAACTACAAAATCCACAGCAAATTCGTTAGCACTGGCAACGTTTCGATATTTTGTCTGGATTTCTCCAGTTATCAAGTGGCTGGAATTCATAGACCAGGTGTGATCCACGCAATTTCCAAAGTACACACTCACATCCAATTTTTTTTTTATGGTACCTTATGACTACAGTTACTGAGGGCAATTATACAACATATAAAAAATCCTGTCCGATCTGTTAGGGTGTTGTTAAGTATAGTGCTAAGAGTCAACCTAAGTAGTCATTTAAAAAAATATATATAGGTACCCGCATTTTTTTATGAGGATTTCTAGCGGGTTATACTGGGTGTGGCGTCAATATTCACATACCACAATTTGTACCATTTTTTGCCTTAGGTCTCAGAATATTGTTTTTAATTGGCTGCGATTTCAAGAAAAAAAAATCTATTTCTACAAAAATTATATTATTTAGTTTTTTGGTTGTGACGTACACGTACATATAATTTTGTGCGTGCAATATAATATATTTTTTAAATAAATGCTTTTAAAGTTATTTAAGAAAATAGATGAATGTTGGCCATCTCCCCCATTCCCCATAGTATGCATCCCCTCCCTTACTTACCTCCGAAACTGCTGAGCCTAAAATTTTGAAAAAATACAGAGAATGGTTCTGTATATACAATTACAAGGAAACCTATAAACAGTCTATGGTCTTAAAATAACATGATAAATCTCTTAATATTGTGCGTACAAACTTGTATTTGTAGTTGGAATGGAATACATTCCAACTACAAATATAAGTTTGTACGTTTGCAAGTTGAAAAAAACGTTGTTCCATAAAATCATTTTTTTCAACTACAATGTGAAGTTTGGTCTCAGGATAAAAAAAACATGGTATATAACATATCCATCGTACGGAACCCTAACCACACGAGATCAACTTACACTTGTCCGGTCTTTTACTATTCTGATACATATGAAAACGTAACGTTTTCATATGTATCAGAATAGATAAATATAAAATGGACTTCCAGTCTAACCACATACCGAATATCAGTATTTTACACGGAGCGATTGCCTATCTGACCTCCACAACCTAGTTACTGGGTAATACGATACGCTTTGGTAAGACTGGTTGTCAGACTTTCGGGCTTCTGACGCCCCGTAACGACTGTAATGAATGACAGCCGGGACCAACGGCTTACCGTGCTTCCCGAGGCACGGAGGAGTCTTAATATGTAAGGACCCATCCACGCACCAACCCCGGCAAGCGGCAAGCCGCATAACCTGATGGATCAACTTGTGCGGCTGGTACTCCTTAGCCACGAGCTCCACACCTACCTACTCCTATGCCTCATATTAATAGCTCACTCCAACTACAAGACTAGCTCCAATAGTTATGTCATCGAAACAGGCAATGCCGGTTGCAGCATAGTTAGTCACATAATGCATTGTTTTCAATATGAAAGGAATCCAGGAACTGATCAATTTAATAGGCATTATAGTCATAGGCTGTGTATAAAAGGTTATATTGGATTTTATTTATTGTATTATTTAGGTATTGAAACGAAAGTGGCCATAAGTGCCGTCTTGTCGAAGTGTTGCCGAAGTCAGTACGACATAGATTTCTATTATACGAGTATTCCATTTTGCCCCTTTATTCAATTTGATGACAAATTTTTCAAATCTTATGAAAATATTATAAAATATTATTAAATTTAAACATTTTTTATTAATATTCGGTTCTTCCTTGTCCAACTCTCAGCTGAGGTTCTTCAAGTCATCTTAAAATATCTATAGTCTTATTTCCGGAATTTTCTTGTTGAAACATGTCTAGACATCATGGTATCCTACTTACGCTATAAGAAGATTTAGAAACTGACCATGAACTTTAATGTTTACGGGCGCAATAGTTCAAATAGTGCTAATTGCTCATTTTGCGTGTCAATGATCTAAAAAACAGGCCAAGTGCATGTCAGACCACGCACAATGAAAGGTTTCGTAGTTGGGATGAATGTATCCCAAGAAGGAACTTAAGATTGTAGTAGAAAAACATGTTCTCTCATACATTCCAACTGCAAATGTATGTTTGTACGCACATGTTGAGACATTTACCATGTTATTTTAAAATTATAGACTTCATAAAGGTAGTCTATAAGCAAAGAACTATTTCCTGTATTTTTTTCAAAATTTTAGGGTTTAGTAGTTTCGGAGATAAGGGGTGGAATGGTCAATTTTCGTCTATTTTGTTAAATAAGTTAAAAAGTTTTTATTTCATAATTATTAAAAAAAATATTAGTGAAATCCTTACAATAAGCCCTTCATTTGATATGTCACACGGTACAGTTTACAATACTTCTTTTTTTTATTTTCTAATTTGCCCCCAAGAGTGACCGTATTCAAAATTAATTTATTTACGTTACACATCCCTGTTTGGGTCACAGAAGTTCATAGGTGTACTAAATTTCAACTTAATCGGTCCAGTAGATTCAGAGCAAATCGGCTGTGGCAGACGGTCATACAGACACACGAGTGATCCCATAAGGGTTCCGTTTTTTGCTTTTGAGGCACGGAACCCTAAACAGTTATTTCGTAAAGTAAATTACTCGTGTTGCTTGGTAATTCATCTGTGTATGTCGTTAATATCATTGAAATGACGGAATATTACACGTATCCTGTAACTATACCTACTCACAATAAAAGTAAATATAAGATTTTCAATTTCACTTTATTTACTAAATCAATTCTTTATCGGCGAGAAGTCATTGGTAGCTTATCTCCTGGCAGGCTTGGGGATGGAATCTCCTTCCGCGTGGTAGCCGGACTCGTCAGCGAAGTAGGTGATGGACACGGGCTTACCGTCCTCACCGGGGTAATTGTAGGAGCCGCGGACGACGATGACGTTGACGGGCTTGTTGTTCTCATCGACAACTTGCTTCAGTGTACCCTCCTCATTGCGGCTGATGCCGTCATCGGATTCGAATCTGTTGAAATCAAAGCGATTAATAACATATTCTGTTAAAGGGAACGTATGTGGACTCACTTGTAAAGGTAGGTACATCACATATTTGGAAAAAAATAAACAATTTATTACACTAAGCTGTATGGGCCGTCTGGCTGCTGTACGAAGTCGGACCGGAGGATCTGAGGGGTCAGCTCAGCAGGAGCAGCGGCGGCGACGGCCACGAGGGCGAGGGCGACAATGATCATCTGCACCACACAATACACGAATGTTATAAGCAGAGGATACAAATTATTGACAAGGAGTCCTAACGAAACAATACCAAAATTAAAATATATTTTCACTGACTTTCAACTAAGTTTTATTTTGTTTTGTTCGCTTACAACAAACGATTAAGAAATTATGTAAAACTTTAAATTTAATTTTAGTCGTTGATAAAATATGAGTAGACGTACGGATTTCATTTTTGATAAGTTTTGTTCGGTGGCTGCTGTGCGACTGATGCTAGATCGATCGCAAAATGAGCTTTTATACATTTCGCCGGCTTCTAACGTAATGTCAAATGTACGATGTCGCTAATCCGGATTTGTTAATTTATGGCATATATGTATGCGTGAAATTTTTATTTTAAAGTTGACAACAATTATTATCTTAGACTGCCATAGATAAAGGACTATAAGGAAGGATTAATGAATATTCAATAGACTTTATGTATAAATAGAGAATCTGGCCGACACACGCCCACAACTTTTATAATTTCCATTTTCTATTACATCAAATAACAATATGAAACTACGAGTATATTGATCTGTCATTCGGAATTCGATACTTCAAAACAAAAACCTGGAATGAAAAATGGACAAAACGATCGCGGCATATTATTAAGGTCTTTGGTACTCGATTTCCAGATCCATTTTACACTTGCGTCTCGAAGTAGATGTCGCGAAACGGTAGAAAAGAAAAAGAAGGTGAGTGAAAGTATTTTCTATCTATCTTTAGCTTCTGCTCTATAAGTACTTTACGATCTGCAGCCTTGGACCCCGAAGACGAATCAGGTAATCCTTATACTTCAACTAGCTTTTGCCCGCGGCTTCGCCCGCG
The DNA here is from genome assembly GCA_905333075.3 of Atethmia centrago. Lineage (NCBI taxonomy): Eukaryota > Metazoa > Arthropoda > Insecta > Lepidoptera > Noctuidae > Atethmia > Atethmia centrago. Next base: position 16,597,020 of record HG995374.1, on the reverse strand, counting down.
TGGATGTCGGAAAAAACGTCACGGGAACGTACTACCGGGATAAAAGTACCCTATTTGTTTATCCAAGTTATACTCGTAAACCATATGTGTGTTTATGTATACCAACTTTTGAGTTATTCAAGACACTCAGTAAAATTCTCCCCTAAAAACTTAATTACCCCTTTTTCCCCCGTTAGGGGCCGATTCTCAAAAACTCGTAATTCTTTTTTTTTTCTGTCAATAGTATGAGCACAGAGTTTCGAGTTAATCAGACCGCGCGTTAAGATTCTTCCATACGAACATTAACTCTCCTTAAAATCCTTTTGAGGGGTAGTTTTGAAAAACAAATTATGAAAAACTTTGTTATTTATTTTAGAACGTATTCGCGCAGTTTCGAGTTTATTAACTCAAGAAATAGATTTTTTCTTACAATCTAAATGCCCCCTTTCACCCCTTTAAAGGTCTAATTAAAAAAAAACCCTTCTTAGAGCTCGCCTAAAATGTATAGAATATAAATTTATTCTGACATAAAATGATTAATAATAATAATTCAAATTTCTTATTTCGGTCAGTCAGCATTGGCCCTATAAATATTTTTTTCACATTAACTTTATCCCCATTTTCACCCTCAAAGAGGATTATTATTTAGAATCGTGACATAACCTTTATTTGACTGAAAACCCCTTCTCACCCCGTTAGGAGTAGATTTTCCAAAAACTGTATTGCATGTTATTCTTTATTTTTGGTCTTAAGTATAAATACCAAGTTAGAGCTAGTCGGACCACGCGTTAAAATTCTTCCATACAAATATTGACTCCCCCTTTAGGGGGTAGTTTAAAGAAACAAACAATTACAAACTGTATCATTTGCTTAGATAAATATTGGTGCCAAGTTTCAAGTTTATTAACTCAAGGCATAAGATTTTTCATACAAAAAAATCCCCCTTGTCACCTCCTTTTTTTTGGGAAATCATCAAATAACTTCTCCCGCTCTGGGCGGATCGGGAGGGTGTGTCAGAGTCTTACTGACTAAAACCCACCCATGTTCCTTCCGTTGCCTGTGTTTCCAGGGGCCTCGGTGACCCTTTAGTACCTTCCCGCGACCCCGGCAGGCATTGGCCCTAGTGGACCCCTACATTTGTGGTGACGACATCTCTTTGAGGTGCGCGTGGAATACAACGTGCCGTCGACCCGGGCCTGGTCCTTATCGGACCGTGAGCTTCCCATTGCTCACCGTCCGCAAGCCCGCGCCTACGGTGGCCGGAATCCTCCCGGGAATCCCGACGCCCAGGGCGTGTCCTGCGGCGGCTAGGGGCGAGAGGGCGCGAAATTTGCCTTTCCCTCAACCGGCCCGCCTCCTCCTTCGCGAGCATTACTGTTTCGCAGAAGGAGGTGACGGCTGCCCATGCCCTCTCGCTCCGTACCATGGCCTGAACAAGAGCCGGACGCGAGAGATTGTCACCCCCTTAAAGGTCGAATTTCTTAGTGCTCCCCTACGTTATAATAAAAGGAAGCCGAGTACAAAATTTCACGTTCCTAGTCTCAGTAGTTTCGGCTGTGCGTTTTTGTCAGTCAGTCAGTTTCTCCTCTTATATAGATAAAAGTTCGACACCGTAATATTTACCTTATTGTCATAAAACTATTGTCATTATAATATGAGCCGTTATACAACTTTTGTTTGGAGGCTTGTGAGTATAAACTTAGATACTCGCAAGCCTCCAAACATGAAAAATGAAATATGTTTATTTCAAATTTCAACTCGATTCTCTTTCTTTTTTGGTGGGAAACCATCAAATAACTTCTCCCGCTCTGGGCGGAGCATCAGACTCTTACTGACTAAAACCCACCCGTATTCCTTCCGTTGCCTGTGTTGCCAGGGGCCTCGGTAACCCTTTAGTACCTTCCCGCGACCCCGGCAGAAACTCGATTCTCTGGAAAATTATGGGACTTGGGGTACGAATGGTGTAAAAAAATGTACTACACTGTCAGTGACCATTACTTTAATAAGTTGTCCAATTAATGCAAAATCTAAAATAATAACTGATTCCATAATTTTAAAAAAATTATAGCCATTTCTATCAAAAAGGAGCTGAATTTAAAAAATACACATTTTCATTTAATGCACAAGTATTGCAAAATGTTTTGGACCCAATAAGAAGTTTTTTTTTAAAGAACAAAAATAGAAAACATGTGAATAAATCTTTTTTCTTCTGACGCCCCGTAACAACGTTAATGAATGACAGCCGGGACCAACGGCTTACCGTGCTTTCCGAGGCACGGAGGAGTCTTGATATGTAAAGTCCCATCCACGCAGCAACCCCGGCAAGCGTAACTTAACCTGATGGATCAACTTGTGCGGCTGGTACTCCTTAGCCACGAGCTCCACACCTACCTACTCCTATGCCTTATATTAATAGCTCACTCCAACTACATGACTAGCTCCAATAGTTATGTCATCAAAACAGGCAATGCCGGTTGCAGCATAGTTAGTCACATAATGCATTATTTTCAATCTGGAAGGAATCCAGAACTGATCAATTTAATAGGCATTATAGTCATAGGCTGTGTATAAAAGGTTATATTGGGTTTTATTTATTGCCTGTTTGATATAGCTATCAAACAGGCAGCAAAATGTGTCCTATCGGACAGAACAAGACCAGCAGCTTCTCCACGAATTCCGTAATGGTGTAATTTACAGGTCAGTGTATTGTGGTCAACGCAGTCAACCGCTTTTGAGAGGTCACAGAAAATGCCAACGGCATCCAGGGATTTCTCCCAGAATTCCAAAATGTGACTGATGAGTTTTACTCCTGCGTCAGTCGTCGACCTACCTTTCGTGAAACCAAACTGGCGACTATGTAAAATCCCATTTGAATTGAAATGTCTAAACATCTGGTCTAGCATGATTTTTTCATATATTTTACTAAATGCTGGTATCACAGATATAGGTCTACAATTAGAGGGATTACCCTTACTACCCTATTTGAAAATTGGTACTACTTTACTATTTTTCTTTATATCAGGAAACGTACCGCTTCTAAACAACGATTAAATATGCCTGTTAGGACCTGTCCTAACAGGATATCTCCAAGGACTTTAACGGAAATCTCCGATAAATCTTCAGTGTTTTTTATGTTAATACTTGTGAATGCCTTTTTAATAGTGCCAACAGAAATGGGCTTGAATTCAAAACCCGGAATTTTCTTAGAGAAGTGTTTTTGAGAAGAGATTCAGCTAATTTAGGTGATGAGGGGAGAGATTTCGTAACCTCTATTGGTATATTCGTAAAGTTTTCTAGTATACTTTTTATTAATTTTTAAGACAATTTATTTTGATCTCGCGGTTTTGTGTTTCCAGTTTATTCGTTATTTACCTGCCACACAGCTTTTATCCACCAACCCGCATTGGGCTCGCGTGGTGGATTACGGCCCACTCCCTCTCACCGAGAGGAGGCCTGTGTCCCAGCAGTGGGAACATAATAGGCTGATTATGCAGCTTTTATTTTATTATTAGAAATACTAATTTTGTAACTTATTAATTTAGATTTAGCTTGAACGCAGACTCTTTTAAATATTTTAGAATAGTTTCTGACATAATTATGAAGGGCTTGATCAGAAATCAATGATTTCTCGTAGTACAAATTACATAAAATATCTCTGCTTTTTCTAATGCCAGCAGTGGCCCATTAATTAAATGTTGGTTTAGTATATTCGTTAGCATTGGCAACGTTTCGATATTTTGTCTGGATTTCTCCAGTTATCAAGTGGCTGGAATTCATCGACCAGGTGTGATCCACGCAATTTCCAAAGTACACACTCACATCTAATTTTTTGTTTATGGTACCTTATGACTACAGTTACTGCGGGCAGTTAAACAACATATAAAAAGATTCTGTCCGATTTGTGAGGGGGTTTTTACCCGTTACGGTTGACCATCCGCTTACATTCATCAATATAAAATAGACTTCCAGTCTAACCACATACTGAGTATCAGTATTTTACACGGTGCGACTGCCTATCTGACCTCCACAACCTAGTTACTGGGTAATACGATACGCTTTGGTAAGACTGGTTGTCAGACTTTCGGGCTTCTGACGCCCCGTAACGACTGTCAAAGATACATGAATGATTGACGGGACCAACGGCTTACCGTGCTTTCCGAGGCACGGAGGAGTCTTGATATGTAAAGATGGTCACCCATCCACGGATCAACCCCGGCAAGCGTAACTTAACCTGATGGATCAACTTGTGCGGCTGGTACTCCTTAGCCACGAGCTCCACACCTACCTACTTATATGCCTCATATTAATAGCTCACGCTAACTACATGACTAGCTCCAATAATAATGTCATCGAAATAGGGATAGCCGGTTGCAGCATACGACACTGAAAGTTTTTAGAACTGGTCACTTGTAAACGATATAATAAAAAAAACAGTTAAAATTTTGAAAATGGAAGTCTGCCAATATTATTGTGTATGTATTTTATTACCCGACTGCCTCAGGAGGGTAATGTTTTTCGAGAGTATGTATGTATGTAAGTATGTATGTATGTATGTCTATTTCTTTGGCACGCTCTGTAGCCTAAACGGCTTGATGGATTTTAACATATGAGGTGTCCTTAGATTCGCCTTAATTGTGGGAGTGACATAGGCTATATAATATTTATAAATTGCATCTGCAAATACAAAAAAAAGGAGGGGAAGTGTTTTTTTTTTAATTAATTGCAACAATATTGGTATCAAATAAAAGCTAGTAATGAGTAATTTTCAAATATATATGTTAATAAAAATAAAAAGCTTGAAATAAAATAAATTATTTAAAAAAACAAAAAACCCGACTGCAAAAACACAACTGAAAAGGGAAAAACAAGCATTATAATCTATACATATAATTTTGGTCTTGCAGGCGGGGACAGTCGAATAACCTGAAATATGGTGTAACTTTTGATTGTCCGCGCCTGCAAGACCAAAATTATATGTATAGATTATAATGCTTGTTTTTCCCTTTTCAGTTGTATTTTTGCAGTCGGGTTTTTTGTTTTTTAAATAATTTATTTTATTAATTTGTCATTTATTTACGATTTGGCGGCAAATTGAAAATTGACTGTGTCTCGTCAGCATGAATTTAACGCGAGAAAATTTTCGTGCAATGATTTTTTGATGAATTTGATGACAATGACATTCGATGTCATTTAAGTCAACAAGAAAATTATGATAGAATTCGATTGGCCTTTCACGACGAAGCCCCATCTCGTGCTACTGTTTACAACTGGTTTAAAGTTTAAACGTGGTCGCACTAATCTCACCGATGATCTGCGTGTGGGACGGCCTTCTACTAAATGGTGTGGTTAATCAGATAAATTGTCAAATGAGGATAGCTGGTATTTACTTGGATATAAATGCGGCTTTTGACACTAATGACCATAAACTTCTCATCACAAAAATGAACCACTATGGCGTAAGAGGTAACGCCTTACAACTCTTCGCTTCTAACCATAAAAATAGAAAAATGTTTGTTGAACTTAATTCTACAAAACCAAACGGATATAAGAGCAACTGCAGGTCATCTATGTTAAGCATTACTGCCGGTGTGCCTCAAGGATCCATTTTGGGCTCTCTATTATACATATTGTTCACTAATGACCTAATCAATTTCGCACATATACTTTTACCGGACATACAACTTGTAGTCTTTGCGGATGATTCAAACGCTATAGTTGCAGCTAACGATATCCAAGACCTTACTGTTAAGGTGAACGCAGCTCTAGAGGCCTTTCATTCTTGGTTCAATGCGAATATGCTTATAATAAACAAGACTAAAACAAAAATTATGTTATTTAAAACTACTGCGCGTAACAAAGACAATCCATATTGTCTTTGTTACGCGCAGTAGTTCACGTCCATACGTTGAACTAGACAAAATTAAAATTGAGCTTGTCAAGGAGGTCAAGTTTTTAGGAATTTATATTGATGAATTGTCGAATTGGAAGAAAGAATTAGCATCACTGAATTCATCTATATCATCTGCTTGCTATGCCTTAAGAACTCTTAGAGATGAAGTTAGCATAAAACATTTAAAAATGGTATACTATGCGCTGATTGAGTCCAAACTGAGGTATAGCATACAGTTTTGGGGAAACAGCTACCATTACATCTGGGATAGGGCATTCATTCTCCAAAAAAGAGCGATCCGAACCATTGTCCGCATTTCTCAACGAGACACCTGTCGGCCATATTTTAAAGAACTTGGTATTCTCACAGTACCTAGCCTTTATGTAGCAGTATTGTTAAACTCTTTTAAAATATATATATACGAAACAGACGAGAACAGGCTGGTAAGGGAAAAATCACGTAGAAAAGACTTTGGAAACAAAATCGTTCCTACTGACTTTTGGAATAGTAAAGCATAGTCCGCAGTATCAGGCAGTTCAAATATTTAATAAATTACCGCTGGAGTTAAAAAGCATTCCGTATGAAGATGTCTCTACTCATTAGATGAGTTGTAATAGTCTTATTGTTCTTCAAACTGACATGTAATATTTTTTTATGGTGTTTTATTATGTACCGTGTTCATGTGACTGTTATTTTTTGTTTATTCTTTTTCGTTTAAATTACAATTAATTTATTGACATAATGGTTTAATAATTTATGTTTGCATGGTATTTTACATTTTATTAATATAATTCCTCAATAATTCTCTAATTTTAATTTAATTGCATGTTTTCACATATATTTGTATATCTCATACTGTTAATGTTTCATGCTGGATATTCGAGCGCAATGTAAATTGTTACTGAATAAATAAATTGAATTGAATCTACGGCGACGACTGAAGATAACATCAGTGTTGTGCGACGTATGATAGAGACTGACAAAAGAATGACTTATCAGCAGATTCGGACAAGCTTAGGCATCGGTATGAGTCAAGTGCACAAAATCCTTCATGAACATTTAGCGGTCAGGAAGCTTTGTGCCCGGTGGATACCTCATAATTTGACAGAGGCCCAAAAACTCCGTCGTGTTGATTGGTGTCGTAAAATGGTTCAAAGATTTAACGGAGGTGACTCAAATGCTATTTTCGACATACTTACGGGTGACGAAAGCTGGATTTATTGTTATGATCCTGAAACTAAGAGACAGTATGCTGTCTGGATGTTTCCATCCGAGGAGTTGCCAACTAAAGTGAAGAGAGGTCGAAGCGTGGGAAAAAAGATGGAGGCCTCGTTCTTTGGAAGGGCAGGTCATTACGCAACAATTGTTTTAGAGGATTGAAAAACAGTTACTGCAGAGTGGTACACTAACAATTCTTTGCCACTTGTCTTGGAAAAACTTCGGCAGAAACGACCTTGCAGTAGGATCCTCCTTCACCACGACAATGCCTCGTCGCACACCGCCAAGTAAACAATCGGCTACTTGGCGACGTCAGACGGGGAATTACTGGGTCACCCGCCCTATAGCCCCGACCTTGCGATTTTTATTTATTTCCGAAAATAAAAGAAATCTTCGAGGAAAACATTTTATGGACGCCGAGGAAGCAGTGACTGCGTTTCAAAATGCCGTCGAAGAGACCCCTACGAGTGGGTAAAGTGCTTTTCTCAGTGGTTCCATCGGATGTAGCGATGTATTGATGTAAATGGACACTATTTTGAAAAGATATAATAAAACTAACAACTTTCTAGTTTGTTCAGTTTTTGATTTTCTAAGAACTTTCAGTGTCACCCTCGTAGTTAGTCACATAATGCAGTGTTTTCAATCAGGAAAGAATCCAGAACTGATCAATTTAATAGGCATTATAGTCATAGGCTGTGTATAAAAGGTTACATTTCTATTCTACTCCATTTTGCCCCTTTATTAAATTTAATGACAATTTTTTCAAATCTTATGAAAATATTATAAAGTATCATTAAATTTAAATTATTTTTATCAAAATTCGGTTCTTTCTTCTCCAACTCTCAGCCCAGGTTCTTTAAGTCATCTTAAAATATCTAGTGTATAGTCTTATTTCCGGAAATTTCTTGTTGAAACATGTCAAGACATCATGGTAACCTACTTACGCATAAGACGATTTAGAAACTGACCATGAACTTTAATGTTTACGGGCGCAATAGTTCAAATAGTGCAATATGAGTAATATTGCACTATTTGAACTATTGCGCCGGTAAACATTTACATATTTTACGTGTCAATGATCTAAAAAACAGGCCAAATGCATGTCAGATCACGCACAATGGAAGGTTCCTTAATTGGGGTGAATTTATCCTATGAAGGAACTTAACATTGTAGTAGAAAAACATGTTTTCTAATACATTCCAACTGCAAATGTATGTTTGTACGCACATGTTGAGAGATTTACCATGTTATTTTAAAATTATAGACTCCATAATGGTAATCTATAAGCAAAGAACTATTTCCTGTATTTTTTCAAAATTTAAGGCTTCGGAGTTTCGGAGATAAGGGTTGGAATGGTCAATTTCCGTCTATTTTGTTAAATAACTTTAAAAGTTTTTATTTCAAAATTATTAAAAAAATATTACTGAAATCCTTACAATAAGCCCTTCATTTGGTATGTTACACGGTACAGTATACAAAACTTATTTTTTTGAATTTTCTAATTTGCCCCCAAGAGTGACCCCCGTATTCAAAATTAATTTATTTCTGTTACACGTCCGTGTTTGGGTCACAGAAGTTCATACGTGTGTTAAATATCAACTTAATCGGTCCGGTAGATTCGGCACGGAACCCTGAAAAGTTATTTCGTAAAGCAAATTACTCTTGTTGCTTGGTAATTAATCTGTGTTTGTCGTTAATATCATTGAAATGACAGAATATTATACGTATCCTGTAACTATACTCATAAAAAAGTAAATATAAGATTTTCAATTTCTCTTTATTTACAGAATGAATCACATTATTAAAACTCAACAGGTAACAAAACTTGGTAGCTAGCATCAAATAACAAAGAGCGATAAGAAGAGGGTGAAGCTGACGTACCACCACGCGCTCCTGTGTAGCCTTAAACGTTATCAGAGTCACTAAATACAGCAGCTGATGGACAACTAATTAATTGTCATTATGTTGATCAATCAATTCTTTATCGGCGAGTAGTCGTTGGTAGCTTATCTCCTGGCGGGCTTGGGGATGGAATCTCCTTCCGCGTGGTAGCCGGACTCGTCAGCGAAGTAGGTGATGGACACGGGCTTACCGTCCTCACCGGGGTAATTGTAGGAGCCGCGGACGACGATGACGTTGACGGGCTTGTTGTTCTCATCGTTAACTTGCTTCACTGTACCCTCCTCATTACGGCTGATGCCGTCATCGGATTCGAAACTGTTGAAATTAAAGCGATTAATAACATATGCTGTTAAAGGGAACGTATGTGGACTAACTTGTAAAGGTGCATCACATATTTGGAAAAAATAAAACAATGTATTACGCTAAGTTGTAGGCACCGTCGGGCTGCTGTTCGAAGTCGGACCGGAGGATCTGAGGGGTCTGCTCAGCAGGGGCAGCGGCGGCGACGGCCACGAGGGCGAGGGCGACAATGATCATCTGCACCACACAATACACGAATGTTATAAACAGAGGATACAAATTATTGACAAGGAGTCCTAACAAAACAATACTAAACATAAAAGATCTTTTCACTGAATTTCAAACTAACACTTACATACGTTAATAACTTTTAACTTTTTTTGTTAGCAAACGATTGAGAAATTATGTAAAACTTTAAATTTAATTTTAGTCGAAGATAAAAATATGAATGATACGTACGGATTTCATTTTTGATAAGTTTTGTTCGGTGGCTGCTGTGCGACTGATGCTAGATCGATCGCAAAATGAGCTTTTATACATTTCTCCGGCTTCTAACGTAACGTCTAATGTGCGATGTCACTAATCCGGATTTGTTAATTGATGGAATATGCGTGATATTTTTATTTTAAAGTTGACAACAATTATTATCTTAGTAGCCTGTTGATAAGGGACTATAAGGAAGGATGAATGAATATTCAATGGACTTTATTCATAAATGGGGAATCTGGCCGACACACGCCCACAACCTTTATAATTTCCATGTTCTATTACATCAAATAACAATATGAACCTATATTCAGCTGTCATTTGCAATTCGATAGTTTAAAACAAAATACCTGGAATAAAAAATGGACAGATTGTTCTCGTCACATTGTTAAGATCTTTGGTACTCAATTTCCAGATACCTTTTACACTTGCAAGGTATGCGTCTCGAAGCAGATGAAACTTTAGAAAAGAAAGACAACGTATTTACTGGGTAAAAGTTATTTCTATCTGTCTTTAACTTCTGCTCTATATTTTCTATCTTAATATCTGCAGTTGGGACCCCCAAGGCGATACAGTTAGTCAGGTAATCTTTAAAGGTTCGACAAAGGTTTGACGCCGTAATATTTACCTTATTGCTATAAAACTATTGTCATTATAATATGCGCCGTTTTACGACTTTGTTTGGAGACTTGCAAGTATCTAAGTTGGCTTAACTACTTGTGCGTGTCAGAAACAGAATTAATACCAATCAATATCGGTAACAATCTGTACCTCCTTTGTTAAGTTATTTTCTCTCTCTCATTGTGAAAAAGTTGATGTTTCCATAAAAACAAAATGTTTGTTTTATTTTTTTTATTTTCCTTATTTTAAAGCATACAAGATGGAGACTGGTAATATATCTATTTTCGGCCACCTAATGACATGAATCTTAATGGGTATCCGCTTAATTTGTTCAAATAAAATAAGAGCTTTCCTAGACGACCAATGATCGTGGGCGCAAAAATGTTTAGGTAGATACTTTTATCGTCGGATTAGGTAACCATAATGGTATATTATTATGACAGGCAAACAAAATATTCAATCTTAACTCCTTTTCGCTTAGCCTCAGACCAACAACGAACCCCCCTGATGACAGCCTTTAAACCTATCAAAGCTTTTAATGAATATACTACACGTCCGCCATCTTCTTATAAATAATATACATCGAAAGTCAACTATGGCACCAGGATTTTCACATACGGCATGACAGCCGCGCGTCACGGGTACGACAGGACTGTCGCTACGCTTGCCAGCTACGAAGCTACGGCGTAGCAATGAGTCGTAGCAAAGTAAAGACAGATCAGCGCGGGGTAATTTCGTAACACACACAAAATGACAATTGATCGCAATGCGTTTCATTTTGACAGTTCACCCACGTCCATTGCGTTCTTTACGTTGCTGAGCAGACGATTTTTTCAGACCTACATTATGAAGCAATGGATTAGCCTCCAAAACTCCTTATCCTTCAAAACTCTCAGATCGTGATTCAAAGTGTGTTACGCAATTAAGGCTTAATATGTAAAATAACTTAAACCGTGATCTTTAAGAAGTTGATCGGTCGATAAAAACTGTAGCGATGTGTGAAGTCTCTAATTCGGCTAGTTATTCGTTGACATACACACACGTACGAGATCGGTCGCTTGCCATGCAGACAGTGGTGTGACCTTGACCGCCAACCGTCTCGCGCGCATTCTGATACATTATATACGCTCCTATATTTTTTATTGCCAATAATCTTCGGATTATGTAACCATCGGACATCTTTTGGAACTTTTTTGACCATTTAGGCACCTACATACATTTGAAATATTTAGATCACACTCATACATTCCTCCTTAACTGAATAAGCGTTTGAGTGCAACAGGTGGGAATAAAACTCACGACCTCACGTTCACAATTTAACAGTTGAACTATTGCAATTTCACATTTTAATCGTAATCTTTCGTTTAGTAGAATGTAATTTTGTAGATTAGTGCTTACCTAAATGATTTTACATTTCGCATCTAACTTTATTTTACACGGGATAACATACCACCCCGTGGCATCACAGCGGGCCCTATCAGAATACCAGCGCTGCGGTACTTGTTTTTTGAATATCGTAGCATTATGCTGAGATAGGAGCCTTTTTGGCGTTGAGTCGTTTTTATTGATTTTCTTTGTTGTGTTTTATTTTTTCGAACAAATACGTAAATCTAGTTAGTTTAAATGCTACTTTTTTACTTTTTGTATTTCTTGTGCAGGTTCCAAATAAAATATTTTATTTTTCTTTCTTTCTTTATTATTAACGATTAACACAGTGCAATGCTTAACAAAGCAATACCTATATACATCCTAATGTACATAAAGATTAACAGAAAATTAATTAAGTAAAGTAACTTCTTACTTCACCACTTCACTTCTACCTCCATATTTTCGTAATATTTTCAAAAACTTCATATTTTGTATTTTTCTTATTATTGCAAACTGTCTTAACTTCTCAAGTTCTCAACTCATTTAGATTCCCTATACTCAGCTGTTTCTTGTCACATTCCAGGTGACATTTGGGGAAACTAGTGAATATGATGACCCACGGAGCCACAGTCCGTAACATGACTGACAAATTGAATGTTGCACTTAAGGAGCTGAAGGCATCAACAAATCTTTGCAACCAGCTGCTGCAGGAAAGAGAGGACAGCGAGATTGAAGTCCAGAGGATCAATGACAGAAACACTCAACTCAAGAGCCAGCTTGTAGAACTTCACACCCAGCACATGGACATACTTCACCAGCATCACCATCTCCGTCAAATAGTTTCAGACTTCCATCAGTGCAGTCACACTCATGACCCCGGCACTAAAACGCATATCAGGCCTTGAAGTGAAATTGTGCAAAGCATACAACACAATTTCAGCAGTGGTGGCCCAGTGGTATCGACCACGACTTACGAGTTGTAGGTCGTGAGTTCGAACCCAGGCAGGCGCTTTACTTTGTGTATTTAATTTCATCACCACTGCTCTCAAAACGGTGAAAGGAAAAATCGTGAGGAAACCGGCATGCCCTAGAACCAAAAATTCGAAGAGATGTGACATCTACCAACCCGCACTGGCCCCGCGTGGTGGATTACGGCCCACTCCCTCTCATAGAGAGGAGGCCTGTGTCCCAGCAGTGGGAACATTATAGGCTGATTGTGTGTGTTGTGTATACAACACAATTTCCACCATCAATTCTCTGAGAGCCAACGAACAGGTTGCCAACACCAATAACCTTTTCAACGAGCTGCTTATCACTATCCGGACTAGAGTGTGAAAAGCCCACCGTCACCATAGCCCTGACTGGGGAAGATACCTTAACTAAATGTCCTACACTAACTAGTCATAATAAAATTAAAAAATATATAAAACTCAGTAAAAATATTAAAAAATACAAGAAACTCTTAAAAAGACATAATGTTTTTAAGTGTAACATTAATCTTAGGAAAGAGCGTATCAACTTACAGACTGAAAAGGAAGGAAGAAAGTACATCAAGTGATTTAAGCTCCACAGTACAATAATTATTATATTTATTTAAATATATTTAAAATACCATATATATCATAAGTACATAAATAAAACCGGCCAAGTGCGTGTCGGACCACGCACAGTGAAGGGTTCCATAGTTGGGAAGTTGGGATGCATTTATCCCAAAAAACAAACTTAACAATGTAGTTGAAAAACATGTTCTTCCATAGATCGATATACGAGGGGAGGTCAAAAAGTTCGCGGTATAGAGAGGAAGGGGCGCGTAATTAAAACCAAATTTATTTTTCCTTTTCGATATATTCTCCCTTAAGCCTAATACACTTCTCAGATCTTTCATAAAGTTTATTAACACCTTCAAAAAAAAATGTTATGTCTAGTCCTTCAAAATACGTAGAAATAGCCGACTCCACTTCTTCATCATCGGTAAATCTTTTTCCTCGAAGCTCTTTTTTCATATTTGGAAATAAATAATAATTTGATGGGGCTAAATCTGAACTATAGGGAGGGTGGTTCAGTGTTCCGAACCCGCATCTGTGTAGGGCAGCCATCGCAACATGACTCTTGTGAACAGGTGCATTGTCATGCAAAAGGAGCACACCTCGAGTTCATTTTCCTCTTCTTATTTCCTTAATAGCGTCTTTTAATTTTTCTAATAATGTAGTACGTAATGTTCTCCGGTAATATTGACACCTTTTTCTTTATAATCCCTCTGCATCCCAAAAGGCCGTAGCCATAATCTTGCCGGCCGATTGCGACACTTTAATCTTTTTCGGAGGTGCTGCACCTTTTTTGTGCCACTGCATAGACTCCTGCTTTTACGGGCATTTTCCAGAACAAGTTTTTCAACTTTTTCGACAATGTCTGAGGACGTCGCTTCAATCGGTCGGCCTGAGCGCTCATCGTCTTCAATCGACTCCCGACCTTTCTTGAAAAGACTATGCCACTTATAAATCATTATTTTTCCAGGGCAAGAGTCCCCGTAAAGTGTTGACATTTCTTCCACGATCACTTGTGGTGGTTTTCCTTGCTTAGTGAGGAACTTAATCACGGCACGAAACTCAATTTTCTCCATAGTTGATGTTTTCTTCCCGATTGACTTGTGTATCCAGCAATATCTCAAAGGTTAATGAACCGATTGAAATAAAACTTAGTATTTATAGTTGTATTGAGTTGACAAGTAGTGACAGGTAAAAAAAGATACCCCCACCCCTCTCCAACCCCTCCATTCCGCGAACTTTTTGACCCGCCCTCGTATGCCACGGTCAATTCTCCAATTGCAAATTTAAGTTGGTCGACTATTACTCGTGCACTTGTAAAGCCCACTTCAATTTTATTGTATGTACTACTGCCATGAATTTTTTCAGATCTCTAAAAAGGTGGGAGGGACACTTGACTCTAACAAAAATTAGCACTTTAATGCTTAATATTACGCAAACGGATCCTTGAATCGAAAAGTGGAGTTCATGGACCCACAATATTTTTGAACGGACTATCCAGCGATACCCCATACCATGGAACAGGCGAGAAAAAAAAATATCATTCCCAGATTACGTGCAAGGCAGGAACCCTAAAAGAAATGTTTACAAGGTTTTTTTTAGCACTTTGTCGGTGTGATTGGTATGTATACCTTTGCCAAATTACAGCTTTCTAGTACTAAGCGTCTCTGAGCTACAGCGGGGACAGATAGACATGGCGAAACTATAAGGGTTCCTTGTTTACTACGGAACCCTAAAAATGAAATGCAGTGTAAGCGCAACACTTGAGAAAGGCTGGATCAATTTGGTGAATAAGGTTTTTAGGGAATGAAAAAATTATAAAATGTTCCGGGAAATTGGAAAACTCGGGAAAACTGAAAGTCCTTTTTTATAGATTCTAGTTTGGACAGGACAACGTCTGTCGGGTCAGCTACGTTTGAATATAGATCAAAGTTTGTTTGTTTTCTGTATGAAGAGGCACTGGTACAGGCTGATAATTGATAATTATTATAATAATACCACCCTATTACTGTCCCACAGGCCTCTCTCATATAGAGAATGCACGATCATTTTCATCACCATGCTTGCTCAAGACGGATTGCCGATTTCGGAAGTCCAGGTTTCCAGTTTTATTTGAAAGACGGTATTCTGTTCACGACACGTTGTGCAACAAGTTCTGAGTGACCTAACAACAATTACTAGGCTTGCATGAGTTCCAGATAGTATTTCATTTGTCTTATTAAATACTTATTTTTGTATATATTTACATAATATATGTACAATTATGACCATCTGGAGTAATGTACCTTTCAAATGTTGAAATTATTTTTCAAATAGCAGTTGAGGTTACGGAGATTACCCTCCACATATACACGAACTCACAAAATTTGCTCTGTCTCTTTATATTAGTAATCAACATTACAATTTCCGTTATTAATTCAATCCGTGTATTAAAAGCGAATGCCACTAGTCTATCATGGATAACATAAATACTACTAAACGTAAGGGGTACAATAGCATCTTCTATACGCAAATCAAGCAATCAAGCGATGTAGTGCTTTACTCAAAGCTATATTGCCTCTTATTATGATCATGGGAAAATATATTTTCATCTCACAATCTCGGAAAGATTCTGTATATCATTCCAAATCCGAGTGCAAATGTGCATTGTATCCGCTAGCATGGAAATATTTTTTTAATTGGATTTTTTCTAATTAATATCTTTCTATACCACCAGTTCACTGAAAATGCATTAATACTTATTTCATGTCAGTGCGTCAACCTCATTTTTACGACGGCTGCATAAAAAAAAGATCTTTTAAATTTTCTGATATGATGGAATGATGGAAAATAAATTGAATATAGAGATATATTCAATTTATTTTCCATCATTCCATTTTTGTTTGTTTTTTTTATAAAATCGTAAGAAATCATAAAATATGAGTGAGTCCAGCAGCGACGAAGATATAAATTTAACACCTAGAGAAACACTAATTAATATAGTATTTAAGCTGGTTTCCTTGCACCTAGCATTTTCCTCGCTGTAGTGAGGTGAAAAGTTGTGTTTTTCGCTTGGCAGCAAAGTTATTCTGCGTCTCGTAGCATTTTCAATATAAGTACTCGCGCCAAAAATAACTTTGCAGCCTTGCATAACAAATAACCATTGTATTCATTATCATTTTGATGCTTCAATTTGTAGTAAAGGAAGAGCAATGGGAGTCTACCTTCAGATTGCTATGTTAAGAGACAAATGACAATTATTACAAAGGCTGAGTAGCAATGACAGGAAACGAGAGTTTCTATTTTAGCAGTAACGATATTATTTCTGTAGTAACCACGAAAACATGCGTAGACATCTCTTAGGACACTGGTATAATTTGTGTAATTATTATGAAGACATCTAATGCGACCATATTTATTTCGTGAGAGGCTACTAAGACTAAGCTCTATGTTTAGGTTTAGGTTTCTTTATAAACGTTACTTAAAATTAAGAGACGTTTAAACGTCAAAAAATGTATGGCTGAGCATACGTTAACAAACGTTTATAAATAAACCCGGACAATAGATATTAAATTGCGAACGTTTGAATTAATTTCAAATCTCAGCTACAAGTACCTTACAATAGAAAATTGGAATTAAATAGACAGCACATTGGTGTCAACCCAGCAGCTTTTAATACAAAGTGCTGGTGTGCACATTATGAATCAAGTTGCTTCTATGTCATCCTACTCGTATTACACTACGAAAACCACATAGGTACCTACCTACTGAATATTAACCTCAGTAATTCACAATTTTATCCAGATATATGCCAATATTAAAATAAAATTGGTCACATAATTGTTTTTTTCATGAATTCGTAGAAATAAATAAAAAGAGCACAAATGACTTCAATTGAACTTTAATTATTATGTAAATCACGTCATTAAAACACAACAAATAATATAAAAACGTACAAAATTATGGCAGTGAGCGTTAAGTAACAATGAGGAACAAGAAGTTAGCACGGCTGGTGTTCCGCACCACCTTCCTGCGTCATGGTAACCGTTCTGTTCATTCCTTAAACGTTATCAGGGTCTCAAATCATGGTAGCTGATGAACAACCAATTAATTTATATCAATTGACTATACATCTGCTTATCGTCGTTGTTAGCTTATCTCCTGGCGGGCTTGGGGATAGAATCTCCCTCCGCGTGGTAGCCGGTCTCGTCAGCGAAGTAAGCGATGGACACAGGCTTGCCGTCTTCACCGGGGTAGCTGTAAGAGCCGCGGACCACCACGACGTTGTGGGGCTTGTTCTCCTCATCCAAAGCTTCTTTCAATGTGCCTTCCTCCTGGCGATTGATGCCTTTTGCGGTCTCGAAACTGTTGAAAATACACAGATTACAAACTTGTTGCTATGTAATTGTTGTATGTCCTATGGCAGTAGAAAGTTGTTTATATATTTAGGTATTTACCCGCCAACATAAAACATTTTTTTTTTAACAAAAGAATCATTTTTGTCTGGTGTAACAGGAGACCACAACATGCATTAAATTATGGACTCAGTTAATATCTATCCAGTAATTAGGTATATTTGCAAAATAATAATATTATAAATTTAATTACAGAAAGGTGTATGAACCCTCGGGCTGCGTTTCGAAGGAGGACCGGACAATCTGCTCGGGCTCCTCAACGGGGGCAGCAGCGGTGACGGCCACGAGGGCAAGGGCGACAAGGATCATCTGAAAACCAAACAACAATTACATATAGTTTTTTGGGGCAAAATAGTACAATCATTGTACTATTTTTAAAGGCTAATACTGCTAAATGACACCATAATCAAGATGAAAAGATGGATTTTTATTAACCGAATCATTCATAATGCAAATGTACAGGGTGAGAATGGGAAAATTTAAAAAAAATACAATCAATTTAAGTAGTTAAAAACTTAAAACAGACAATTATATAAATGCTGCAGATAATCTTATCCCGATTGCAAAGACGATCCTGGCTGCGGCATCAGGTAATCTTTTCCAAAAAAATACACTGACATGGGAACTTATAACTTGAAATCATAACTAGTCAAGAGGAAGTGGCGCAAAATAAGCTCAAGTAAAAAAATAAAAGCTTACAATAACACGCAATTCGTTAACGATTTGCAATTGTTTTTGTAATGATAATTATTATTGTTCTAAGTACGTACCGATTTCATTTTGGTAAGTTTTGTTTGGTTCGGTGGCTGTTGAGCAACTGATGCTTCAGCAGACGCGACCTAATCTTTTATACATTTCTCCGGCATCTAACGTAATGTCAAATGACAGCAAACATTCGATGTCGATATTCCGGATTCGGTCATCAATGTTCACAGCCACATGCGCCAGTGTACACACACATGCTCTATGACTATATATATCATATTAGTGTGTACCTCACGCCTAGTAAACATGAGAAGGATATTTTATTCTAAATAGTGGTATCTATGCCAGGACCAGTGACATTTTTTGACAACATTTGCCCTATAGTTCGTTCAAATAAATTCAGTGTGATTTTTGTTTGAATACGGTTCCACCGGCCTAAGGGAGCTTGCACATAGAAGCATAAAGGGTTTTGTGGAAAACCTGAGAGATCAGCGATAAGAAAATAAATCGGGAAGTAGGTAGTAAATATTGTTTGAGATCCGGACAGACACAATAGGTAGGTACACCTAAAACGACAATGTTATTAGTAAAATTCTTATAAAAATAGTTAGTAATGAGTATACCTACATACACAATCTGTAATACAAATAGCTCTTTTGAAGGTCTAGTAATGACAGAAGGATCACACCAGCATGCCATACAGTTGCAACACGTGTGTATGTACCTACACTCAAGTATTACCAAAACCACACAGCCGCGCAAGCGCACATTACCGGTGTCTTCAATTTTGTATATTTTTATTATTTTTATCATATTAATTAATACGAACGTAATCCTTTTGAATACCAAATTAGTTTAAACTTTGAACTTTAGATATAGACAGGTACATACCAACACTTAGGTACTCGTCCGGGCCAAGGAAGTTTCCATGAAGGCAAGTGATGTTATAAAATATTTTGTCGTTATTACCTAATACCTATCACATATTTGTATGTATAGCTCGGTTCCAAATGGTTTGGTGCTACTAACATCCGTAGGATGTGCCGATCCGTCCCGTCTTTGTAGATCAACGAGGTTTTTTCGTAACAGGCTGAATATGAAATAATATGTAGGTACGCAGCACCTGTGCACGTACATATTAGGTAACTAAATGAGAATAATTTAGGTACCATATTCAGAAGTCAGGATTTCAGGAACTCAGAACACTGAAAAATTATATGATTTTTTGGGATACGTGGCTTATGTTTGTACCATATATCCGTATATATGGTGGTTCGAAAAGGGGTGAAAAAACCCACCCCTTTTCGAACCCAGTCCACACGAGGGACTAGAAACCGGCAACAGAAAATACGATTTTATTGTTATCTGCTCTAAGCAGGTATTACGGACTATCGAATGCATTCGGGCCTTTCTGCAGTTGGTAAAATTATTAAATGTCGCTTGCCTGAAAATCAAGCAAGGGACATTTAAGCTAAAATCGTGCGATCATTTCAAGTAGGCAACTTACTACTATATAAAATACCTACTGTATCAGAAATCAGTAAATAAAGAACCAAAAGGATAGAATAAATTTACCAAATTAAAATAGGAATAAGAAACAACAGACGACCCGAGAAGTTTCCAGCGAATTAATATTCAAAAGGTCAAACGATAAAAAATGGCTGGAGTCTAGAAACGTATTATTAGTCTGAAAATAAAAAAAACAGGTGTAAATAGGCGAAAACTTGTCCTGCGGTATGCACGACACCAATAAAAGTGATGTGCTCTTAACCTTTCCAGAGGTCGGTCCATTCTTTATATCGTGAAATTATAATTCAAGGTCGGTTTGTTTTTTACAACACAGGTCGGTAGGAGGATGTGTATCTTGCGGCTGTTTTATTAACTACTAATTAAACGACAAGGCCTCCATGTGCCTTCAGCAATATATTTGGTACCCACGTAGTAGACAAATATAATAGGTACTGTTTCATAGACAGGGCGTTTAACTTAGAGAACTATGGAAATTATCTTGTCACTTCGTTGTCGACAGTGCCTAATGCTGCGTTCACAGCGTTGCGATAAGTATATGTCACAGTAGGGACCAAAATTCATAAAAAAACATTTGTTAGTATTATTTTATTCCACTCAACCTATCGCACCCACTGCTAGTTCTTCACCTTCCGCATCCAATCTGCCTTTTTAAGATCCTACATCCATATACCAACCTACCAAGACTTCGTGGGCTCATCTCCATTCCAAATTTCCAACGGCCATCGGTAGGTGTAGGTAGGTACTACGGCAGACGATACCCACTGTCACTTCAGCTTGCTAACTCTTCCTGTGCAGGTAGGGGACTAGCTAAACAGCAAGGATACTTAACCTTCAAAGAAATTTTCGAACATAGCTCGCTCCGTAGCGCGCTGAGCAACCTTGAATGTGTAGAACATCCCGAGTGTCAGTGTCCATGGTCGAATGTCTTGGTATGTCAGTCATAATGGACCAAGCTGGTTGAAGTCTTTAACGGCGGTAAAGGTGACAGGGAGATTTTAATGACGTAGGTACCTATAGTTTCTTGGTACTTATAATAATTTGTTAGGTTCATTTATTTTACACTTATATAAATCGATTAAACTAAACGATCACCATTACAATAAATATGACCATTTTATTACACAAAGTGACATCTAGCACATGTCCGATTACTATAAGTCTACTCTACTGAGCAGGATGAATGTCCCCAGATAGACATGCCTACTCGTTCACACTATAATTACTAATAGGTACCTTATACCTCAAGTATCTACTGCTCATTCCAACCACTGAAACTTAGTTCAAATAAGTAGATATATCTAAAAAAAAACGAAAACGAGTCTTATGTAAACGCGGCTTTGTAAACGTAGATTCAGGTTTGGACGATCATTCGAAATTGAGGAGCATAGCTACTAAGAACCAGTTATGTAGTATAAGAGTGACAAAAAAGATTAAAGCAATACCTAAGTGCAAAATATTTAATAATAATGGTAATAATATTAATTCACGTAAAGGATCAAATCATTTGATAATTAGGTATGTGTTAAGAAAAATATATTATTACAATAAAACTTCGACGCACTATATCTACCCGGTGCGTTGAGTTTAATTGCTGACCAGGCAAATATTCAACCTTCTGAATTCGGGTCGGTGTCAATGTCTTGGTTATTGCATCATAGATAATTACCTAATTAGTAGATACTATCTACTAGGTGCTATCTATCAATACAATATTGCGGGCTGACTAACGAAATAACTTCTTTATACCACGTTCGTATCAATCTAACGTCTACACATCCAACTCAACCCACGCAACGCTTGAACTTTGAACTTGAAGTGGACTTCTACGAATGATCGAAGAAGTCTTAACTAACTTAGATCATCTGCAAAAAATATAATATTTTCTTGTACCTACTTAATCGTAATTCGTGTATGAGACA
This sequence comes from Atethmia centrago, assembly GCA_905333075.3. Classification (NCBI taxonomy): domain Eukaryota; kingdom Metazoa; phylum Arthropoda; class Insecta; order Lepidoptera; family Noctuidae; genus Atethmia; species Atethmia centrago. The sequence continues at coordinate 16,575,164 of HG995374.1, read as the reverse complement.
CAATAATGTCCATGTATAAGGCATCTCTGTAATACTCTGTTGCACCATCTATCAAAAACCTTGTTTGCCGTAACTGGAGATTTTAAAGTTTTTGCGTAATGAACTTAATGATTGCGTCACTATATGAACCTACTTGTAATCATTGTTGTGGTGTTTTAACGGGCACGTGCATAATCGACAACTTATATATGATTGAGTCGGATTCGTTCGAGTATAAAGCCACCCAGTTTTTAATGATGACTGGTTTCGGTGGTCTATCCGTCGCGGTTGCGACTGGCCCAGGTTGCCCAAATAGCACAGTCTTGTCTTAAAAATGTATTGTAGATATCTCAGAAACAATAACTAAATTCTTGGCCATTGTCTTGGTTAAAACCATATCGACCCCCAAGATATTTTATGGATATCCACCAAGAAAGAGTTAAGCAAAAGTGGGCACAAGCTTACGAAAAACGGGTGGAGAATAAGTGAATGACTTCATCCTATCTACTCTACACATAAACTTCAGAACAATTTAAGAGAGCATTGGTGTATTCTTGCTTTTATTTTCTCTTGAAGACATATCTTAACGCTGTTGACGGATAGGTAATATTGGAATGTAAGATATGTGCAACGCAGAGTTGAGAAATTCTAATATTGCTGCAGAGAATTAAAAAAGACTTATAAAAAAAACTAACTTCAAACTACACAAAATAATCTTAGATATAGATAGGTACTTTAAATAAATTATGGTGGTATGATTATACAACTTAATATTATAAGACAGATGCAAAATAAAATGGTTGTCTAATAAATTACCCATTTTGTAAATTGTTGTTTTATTTGATCTTACTGATTAAATTCAAACGCACAATAGTTTATCGTGTAGAATAAACAGATTTTTTTAAACCGATGGGCTTCAAAACATAATACACGTTTTAATTCACGAGTTTTGAATTCATTTTGAACATATATTTAGCAAATACCAACTTTTTTGGTATTTCTTTAACTGTATTTATTGTGTTAATTAATTATTGCTTTCAACGAAGTATAGGTTATGCAAAATAAACAATTCATTTATTTGAAAATAAAAATTATACACTTAAATTTTTATTCTTCATATTTAAATTCTAATTAATCTTATTCTTCATATTTAAATTCTTAGTAATATTATTGTAATTGTTATTAAATGATTATTTAATTTAACACCGTTCTGTAAAATGTCGTAAAGGTTGTAAAAATGTAGGTATTACCATCAAGCTTTCCTTTTCCGCAATAGATTCCAATCACCATTACATGAACTAAAATAATGTAGGGACTGATCTGGTTATGTGTCGGATGGATGGTCTCTTCAGGCATTGGCGTCACCGAGTTCGAGTTCCTGCGACTGCTCTAAAAATAATAAAAGTGAAAAGACAAGCAAGAATTGAAAGTAAAGGAGGAATATAAGAGGGAAGTAAAAGTGAAGATGTATAAAATATTTGATGATACGAATGGTTACAGTCTAGAAGAAGTATGGAATTTAGCGAAAAATAGTATGGTGCAAGTAGCCACAAAAGTATGTGGTCTAGCGCAGAGGAAATGTGGTAGTAGAACGAATGATTCTTGGGTAGCTAGTAAAGTTAAAGAGGTTGTGAGGAAGAAGAAAGAGGCCTGGCTTAATGTGTTAGCCTGTAAGGCCAAAATAGGATAAATCAGGCATCGATTTTAGCAGATGATTTGGAAAGAGAAAAGAAGGAATACACCAAAATGAAAACTAAAGTAAGACATTGTAAAAATGAAGAAGGATGAAAAGGAATAAAAGTGTAGCAGGAATTTCTCTAATAACTTCAGGGCCTATATTCAAAACAGGTAGGATTGGCTTGCGGAGTGACAGAAACATTGAGCATGCATGTTATAAGAGCTGAAGATGGATGTTTACTAAGCGAAGAATGTAAGGTCTTGGAACGCTGGAAGGGATACTTTGAAAGTTTATTTAGTTACCTATCAAGTTAGTGTGCATGGAGTGGGTAATTGGGCAGAAGCCAGTTTTGAAGACCAAGCTCAGATGCAGATGAAGGGAATGAAATGAAAGAAATAGATGAGCGTTTGTAAGAGCGTTGAAAGGGATGAGGAAGGAAAAGTGGGAAGCTGCAGGGTAGGACAGTGTCTGCTGAAGGGCGGTGACAGGTTGGTAGCAAGCTTGTTGTGCCAGATCTTTAATATTTGTTGGCGATATGGCCGTGTGCCGGATGACTGGTGCAAGGCTGTAATTATACCACTATATAAGGGAAAAGGCTCTCAGCAGGAGTTTATAAATTACTGCGGCATTAGTCTTTTGAGTGTTGTCGGTAAACTGTATGCAAAGGTTTTAATAGATAGAGTGATAAGAACATTGATATACAAAAAACCCAAGATGCACAGTCTCGAATAAAAGTAACGCTCGAAAGTGTTACCAAACACTATTTATGTCTCTTTCTAGATGCTACAAGCATATATTATTGCAAGTTCAACATAACGCGAATTGTTTAAAGTTGTTATTATAATGCAGTGTACTTAAAGCAATAAAATTTTACGACCGACTGTGGTCGGTAGGACAAGGCATTGAGTGGAGTCGAACTTGACTTTTTTTTTCATTACACATAATTAGTCAGTATTTTAAGAGTTTGTTAAATTGTGTTTTAAACACATAAATATACTTTTATTTGTGCATAAACATGTTTTTGGGTAGCCTATGGGTATATCAAAAAAACAAATAATAACTGTTAAAATTGTTTATTCAAATATTACTTACCACTTTATTTTAGAGTTACTTACCACTACATTAGGAACAGCCGTTTTATGAAGACGGTTTATGCCTTTTGAAGTGACATACATATCTTCCTCCAAAAAATGCTCGGAACAAACGACGCCTGAATTATTCGGCTTAAAAAAATCTTCTCGCCTTTGTTGACTGACGATTGATGTCCATTCTCCACATCGTATTGAGTCACGAGGAAAACTAAAATATAAAAATTAGAAGTTTCCATGAAGTTTATAATGTGACACTTACAGACTACAGACTACGCGACACTTCTATCCTTAGCATGCCGCATGTCGCGAACTAATAAGTTGGCCCATAAATTAATCGTTATACATCATAATATTTAGGAACACTAAAAAAAAAAAAAATTGGCTACCTCCTGACCTATACTTTATATAACGTAAATATAATTGTCATTGTGTACAAAAAAAGTTTAAAGTACATAAATTTATTTATAAAAAAAATAAACACATAAAAAAAATCGACTCCACTTATTAGAACAGGGTTATTTGCCATTTTTATAATGCGACGAAAATAAAAAGGAGGCTGTAATGCGTTTTTCTAACACTGAACAAGTTGGCCGTATTGTACTTTGAGCGTTGAATGAAGTTTTTAGAAAAAATAAATCAAAATCACACATTGCTTGATAAAATCAGTCATAAAAACAACAAAAACTAATCAATAAACTTTTTACTTACCGAAAATACGATATCCCATTCTTTTTTAACCTTCTTAACGTAATATTTTTACAATTTCTCACAGAACACTTCGGCATTTTTAACGACTGCTCCCAGACGCGAGTGACGCGAGACTATTTGAAATGAGTGCACAATTTAGAATGTTGCGCTCATTTTTTGCGGACGTTTTTTAGATGTTGAGTGTGGATCTTGGGTTTTTGTATATCAATGGATAAGAGTGACAAATGAGAAAATATGGGATGTGCAGGCAGGTTTTAGAGAGGGAATGGGCTGTATGGATCAGATCTTCTCCATAAGGTGCATAGCTGAAAAACATCTGGCAAAGCACAAGCAAGTCAACTGTGCTTTCGTTGACTTAGAGAAGGCCTATGACAGTGTGTAGAGGGAAGAACAGTGATTGACACTATCCATGTATGGTGTGGCCTGGCGGATTCCATTGCTTGTGTTAGGGTAGGATAAATGGGGTGGCTGGCACCGTGGCTTTTCAACTTGTACATAGATAGTTGTATAATAGATTTTAAAGAGGGTCAGTGCGGATTGAGAATGAATGAGTTGCCTGCCAAATGCTTTCTTCACGCAGATGATCAAGTTCTACTTGCATCGTCAGCAGAACAGCTGCAAGATATGGTGACTGTGATGGATGAAGCATATAAGATGAAAGGGATGAATATAAATGTGAATAAGATGAAGGTCATGGTGTTTGAAAGAGAAGAGGATATATCGGTGAGTGAGAGAGAGAGAGAGATATTTAGGGAGTCTGTTTACAAGGGATGGAAAGATTGATGAAGATGTGAAAAGGAGAGTAAATGCGTGAAATAAAGTGAATGGTGCTATACATGCGATTGTGACCAACCAGTCGATGCCCAAAGAGACACGACTGGCTGTTCATAATAGTGTGCTGGTGCCTACGCTTATGTATGGAAGTGAATGTTGGGTGTGGCAAAAGAAGCATGAAAGTAGAGTAAATGCTGTGGAAATGCGTTCCGCGAAGCATGTTTAGTGTGACTACAAATGCTAGACTGAAAAATGATGTGATAAGGCAACGGTGCGGTTTAAAAGAAGACGTAGTGAAAAAATTGAAAAGAGTATGATTTACAAGGCAGATGTGAGTGGATGCGCCGGGAGGGGATGCCCCAGGAAGATATATTTAGTGACCTCATTGGTGGTGTTCTTCAGAAAGGTCAGGTGCATAGTACTCGAATCTTCAGAAGGCCTTTGATACAGTTTCCGTTCCAACCTTACTTACGAGGCTAGAAAACGTGGGCATCAGAGGATAACCTCTAGAATGGTTCAAGGACTACTTGTCTGGGAGATCACAGCGAGTACGTGTTGCTTAATGAAACCGTTCTGTTGACTACATAATACATACAAATTTATAAGCCTTTTGCTCATTACTTTCTCAAATATTTTTGAAAGTATGGGAACCAAAGTAATTGGTCTATAATTATTTGCCTCCGATCTAGGTCCTTTTTTGTGAAGGGGTTTTACAACAGAAAATTTTAAATTGACGGGGATTATACCCTTCTCCAAAGATAAGGTGATGCCATTATTAGTCGTCGTTTGATCGCGTCCTCCCTTATGCGTATGTGCTTGAGTCTAGAGTCCTTTCTCAGGGTTCCTGTTACGTTAAGCCTAAGAGCAGCTAGGGCCGCTTCCTCTCGCACGATGAGGTGCAGAGGCGGCAGTCCAAGCATTGCCTGTAGGGCGGCAGTGGGCGTAGTTCTCATACAGCTCGTGATTGCTACATTAGCAAACCGTTGCAGTTTTTCGAGATCTTTTTGGGCTGTGCTCAGGTCTGTCCTGGGCCACCAGACTAGTGAGCCGTATAATTGGCCGGATGACCGTGGTGCCAGTATGTAATCTTGGGGTTAATTCCCTAGTTCCTGCCGAGCAGTCTTTTGCACTGCCACAGAGATATGGTGGCTTTTGTGATGATGTAGTTGGTGTGTTTTGCCCAATTCAACTGTTTGTCCAAGAAGATGCCCAGGTATTTGGTTTCAGTTGATTGGCTTAGGGTGGTCCCAAAGAATCGTGGTAGCTGTAATAATGGCAATTTCCTCTTCTTTGTGAAAAAAACCAATTCGGTTTTTGTAGGGTTTACTGATAGTTGGTGCTTATTGCACCAGACCTCTACTAATTTTAAGGCTTGGCGCATAAGGTTGCACAGGGTATTCTCGTGGGTGCCGTTTATTATTATGGTTATGTCATCCGCGTAACCTAAGTAAGCTTTATCGTTGAGTGTTTTGATAAGATTGTCAACAACCAGGTTCCATAAAAGTGGCGAGAGGACGCCGGTTGTGCTTGTGGGCAGCCCTTCGCCACTATGGCCCTGGTAGTGTCGTTCACTGTGACTTGTACCGCTCTCAGGTTAAGCATGTTTGAGATCCAGCCACTTATGGTCGGGTCTATGCTGTGTCTGTCTAGGGCCGTGTTGATGCTATTGAACATTGTTTTGTCAAAGGCGCCATCGATGTCAATGAAGGCGGCCAGTGCTGAGCATTTGTGGTCCCCTGCGCATTCAATTTTGGAAACCACGCTGTGCAGCGCGAATTCTGTTGATCTGCCTGTGGTGTACGCATGCTGTTGTTTGTGAAGGCGTTTGGCTCAAAGTTGTCCGTCTCGAATGTGTCTATCGCAAAGTCTCTCGAGGGTCTTCAGTAGACAGGATGTGAGACTTATAGGCCTATAAGCTTTGGGTTGTGTAAAGTCGGTATTGCCAGGTTTGGGTATGAAAATGACATTCACCTCGCGCCATGCGAGGGGTATTTACCTGAGTGTCATGCAGGCTCGATAGATCTCCGTCAGCAATGGCACCAGATGATTTACCCCCCACTGCAGCAGGGCTGGGAAAATACCATCCAGCCTCGCGGACTTGTATGGCTGAAAGGTGTCAATAGCCCACCTTAACCGATCATCTGTTACTATGTTGCGGGCTCTGGACCATTCCTGATCCGTTGGGGTCCATTCCGGTTTAGCCTCCCACCTCCCATCCTCCAGGAAAATGAAAAGGTAATGTGCTCGTGTGTTCAGTTGACAAAAAAGATGCCAATATTCGAGTGGTCGCAAGCGCAACTGCTAAGCTTTGAAGTCCTGCGTTCGATTTCCAGGTGGAATATAGTGTTATAGGGTGGTTTCATTACGTCACGGAAGTAGTCCAATAAAATGTTTTACAACAAATAAAACTAAGTAATTCATTTTCAAATATGTGTTTAATAAATTATCGAAACGAAAGACACGTATAAAATCACCAAGTCAATCGCATCACATGATCAGTTTTCCTTTTAGATGACTTTATAAAGCCGAGAAACTGTAGTTCAGCCACTGCACGAGTGAATCTTAACCTGGAACAAAATTATTTTAATTTTTATTAGGTAGAACACAAAATAACTAAAAGACGGCATAATTCTTATTGTAAAGGTCACACAATCCATTTTCTGTGTCTATTACTGTATAATAATACGACCATTTTATCAGGCAGCTAATCTATATTTATGTTATATACTAATATAAATTTCTGTAACCCAAACACGAACATGTAATGAAAATAAATGAATTTTGACTATGGGGGTCACTTTGGGAGGCAAATCGAAAAATGTAAAAAAACAATATTGCATACTGTACTGTGTGACACATCAAATGAAAGGGCTTGTTATGAGAACCTATTTTTTTTATCATTACAAAATAAAAAATTTAAAGTTATTAAAGAAAATTGATGAAAATTGATAATTCCCCCTCCCCTATCTCGAAACCGCTTAGCCTAAAATTTTGAAAACAATAGAATAGTTCTATACCCGATTACAGGAAAACCTACAAGAAGCCTATGGTCTTAAAATAACATGGTATATCACTCAATATTGTGCGTACAAACTTACATTTGCAGTTGGAATGTATGGGGTTGGGGGAACAAGTATTTCAACTATAATGTTAAGTTTGTTCTTGGGATAAATTCATCTCAACTATGGAACCCTTCATTGTGCGTGGTCTGACACGCACATAGCTGGTTCTTTTTGTTTGAACGCGCTAATCTCGAGAACTACCAGTCGGATTTCAAAAATTCTTTAAGGCGCTGACAACACCTAAACCGCGGACACTGTCAGATTGCATAGAAAAGAAAGAGAAACGCGATGACATAACGCTTGTAATTTATTGCAAAATATGAAGCAAAATATTTACTCAAAATTGAGTTGAGTAATCGAAATTAAAAAACAGCCAAGTTCTGCATTCAAATAAGACGTTCTTGTTATTAATTAAATGCGTAACGTATGTTGATATTTAATATAGATATTTTGGATTAAAACTCAAGGTAAGAGGTTAGTTTAACGTTAGTTTATACCAAGATTTTTTTTCAAAACGTGTAACAACCAAGTTCTGGGAAATATGTATGTTCAAAATTAACATATATTTTTTCCGCTACCACAAACTATACAGATTTGACATTTTTTTTTTCCTTAAGAGAAGCCTGTTTCAGTCAATTGGGTCTTGTCAGCGCCTTAAGCATTTTTCCCAATTCTTGAGGAAGGTTATAGGCTATTTGACTTCACACTACGACCCTTAGGCTTAGGCTTTATTGTATATACATAATTATGTAAATGGTACACCACAGACTACCTGCAGTATTTTCTCTCCTTCGCCCTTAATCCATCCAAAGGCCAAAAGTAAAAAGTCGCTTTTATATCTGTAATTTTTATGGTGTACATAAAGAGTATTCTATTCTAAAGAACGCTAAGCGAAAACGAAGTAATGGCACGGGCGGGCGATGTGTCGAAATATGTAATTAAGATTATGATCATAAATGTTAATTTTATGGGGGTGGATGTTCGCGTGAATTTCGTATTTTTCTCCTACAAATTCCAACACCCCTAGTTGGAATTTTTAGGAGAAAAATACGAAGTCATGGGGAAAGTGCTAGTATATTTATAAACAGATATTTCACGATTATAAAAAAATATAAAAATGATGTATCTGACAATATAGAGAGTCGTTTTGTGAATATAAACGACGGCGCCTCGATAAAAAATTAAGCGCAAAACATTCATAAGAATGTTTTACATGTTATATATTTCGTTTCACGAAAAAGTACAGCATTACCCGGCAGGAAGTCTGATGATATAACAAGAACCAAAAAGCTGCAATGGGCAAGAAACACAGACAGCTTGTTATGTACTCAGAATTTGATGATGCATCATAGTCATCATCTGCCTAGCCTTTCCCAACTATGTTAGGGACTGGTTCCAGCCGTATTTCACATGGAACGTCCTATCTGAGCTCCACAGCCCAGTTACTGGGTAACACGATACCCTTGGTAAGACTGGTAACTTGCTGGATACTCACTGCGTATTAGGATCCTGGTGTCGTTGCTCGTCATCTTCTCCGGGGCGCAAGACCGCGGCAAACGCTTGCAGCCAGTCATACAAGTTGATGTGCTTGCCGCACTCGCGGTGCAGCTTGTAGGCCAGGCACACGTCTGGCAGTGTGTCCATGACGCTGTCTGGTGATGGCAGGTGACAACAGGAGCACTGAAGGAAACAAAACGAACAATGTAATAGAAGGAAAGTCTTTGCAATATACTTAGTTAAAGTCCAAATAAGAGGGTCAATGTTTATTAGAGTAATTCTGGTTTCTGGTTTGAAGACACTTTATACATTTGTATTGTATCTGATCTATACAGTTATTATGATTTGAACCAAAATTGCGTAGGATTAAAACTTATCCCATTCCTAAGACGTCCTCTTATATGTTGCGTTTTGGATAAACTGCATTAAAATCTGTCAGGTAATATTTATCAATTTCCTTATATACAAATCTACATAACAGTTAAGGACCATGACTTACCTGTAAGTAATGCACAGGATTGCTAAGGGCAGTGTGTACAGCGCCCCGCGGTGACCCGACGATGTGCTTCCTAACATTCGACACGTCGCTGAAAAACAACACTTCGTGGAACGTCTGTGTATGCGCCGGCTTCAGACCCTTACTGAACACGTCCTCCAAGTAACTAACGAAGCGAGAACGAACCATCTCGAACTCAGACTGTACGCGGTCCACTCTTGTTGCTTTTAGTAATTTCTAGAACAACATTTTAAATTCTTGTTAATGAAATATTCTTGTGATATTTTAAAATTATTTCATGCGTGCGATTTCGAAGAAGCATAAACAGCTCCATTCACTAGATAGTAGGTACATATTGTATAATGAACTTATATTGGTGGAGGCACCCAGTACAAAATAATTATAACTAGGTAACTCTACAATACTTCTCGGGTATTAAAACACCCCAGATAAGGAACCAAATAATGCAGCTGTCCATTCATCGTTAACTATATGGAATCCATGCGTGTAATATAAGCTTTTAATATAAATGTCCTACCTCCTTCAACTTATATCTGTTCCCAGGAACGTTTTCATCATTATTTTCAGTCTCTGGTAAAACATTTGTAGTAACAGTTGTATCAGTATTGGCATGCTCTATTTGTCTCAAAAATGTTAATAAATGCACTCTCAGTGATTTGACGAAGTTTTCACCAAGATCATCATTGAGAAATACACTATTCTTTATATTATTCTTTGTTGGAGATGACCGAAGAGGTCGGACTGGTGACACAACTTGCAAGTATGAGTTGACTATCTTCAGGGCACCTTTGACACTTTCAACCAACTTCGTTTGTGATTGAAATTTTAATAACTGCATGCATTCTTTGAATGCTGGTGTATCTGTTACACATTCTAAGGCGCACTTCGTGTAAATTTCCCGAACCTACAACAAAATAGAATATAAATAAGACTAATACTATTTTATCTAAATGGAGTTAAAATAGTATTAGTTTTAAAGTCAGATATTTAACGTTACACATATTAAACGTTATTAGTTTATTACAAACCAGCCATTAACAATCCAGACCATTTGCATCAACTCAAGTTATTATTGTGCACTATGTATCGCTATGAGATCACAAAGATAACTGAGTTGTGGCAGACTAATGATATTTACACCATAGATATCAATAAACTGGTTTAATTGCAATGGACAGTACCTATATAACATTTTTTACAATTTACTGACACGATTTAGGTATTTACAAGACAGATGTGAGTGGAAACGCCGGGAGTGGACGTCCCAGAAAGACATATGGTGACTCATTGGTGATGTTCTTTAAAAAGAGTTGCGAAGTACTCGCAACCGGCGTGCGTGTATGACCAAATGTATGAACGTAAACGAAGCAAAAGGAGTATGTAAAGAGCGAGAGGTGGCGTTCTAGTTTCTGCCTACCCCCATGGGAAAATGGCGTGAGTTTATGTATGTATGTAAGTTTGTTTAAATCATACCTATAGCAAGTTGCGCCACCGCACACACACGACTTTGACTGTTCGTTTTTATACAGGCGCTTTCGAGTTATATCTTTGCATGTGTCGTTTAAAGTATAACAAAAAGAAAATTAAGAAGAAATATCAGATACTCACAGATTTCCCCAGAATATTCTTTGGTAATTCTTTCACAAACACACTTAGCAATCTCAAACACATGTAAAAGCTGAACAAATAATCGTGAAGTCTATTCATCTTCTTGTAAAGAGCCTCTCTGAAGAAATTGTCGTCATTAAACAGACTGATCTTAGTTCTACAATCTTGTTCTTCTAAGAATGGTCTGAATGACATTAACTGCCGTATGCTCTCGAGATCATCTGCACTTAGCTGCATTATGACTTCTTCAAGGTGGTCTCTGTCACAGCATAGTGACTTTAAGTTGTCTCCATAGAAATGATCCATCATGCAATACTGAAAACAGAATAATAAACACAGCTATGAAACACAATGTTTCTTGTAATTCTTGAAACCGATACTTGAATAACAAGTACAATACGCGGCACGAAAGAATATACTTGACGAACGTCAGTAGTGAGGAGCTTGCGCAGGTACAGTCGATAATTTTAATTGGTATATCTATTCAGGGATTTCTCGATGACATTTAGAATAAAATTCTTAACAATTTACAATATTATAATATTTATTACGAAATAATAAAGTTTAAGTTTAAAAATCACAGATTGTCCTAGTCACTATCACTATCAATAAATGATACACCAGCTGGAAGATCATCGTTCGGGACGCGGCTGCAACCCGGTACATTAACTCTAAAAATACACCATTTGTTCCAGGAGTTGACAGATCATCATTTTCGTCAGATGAGTCTGAGTCCCCGGAGTCGCTGTCTGACGAATCTCCTAGTCTGATTATTATCTCCGTCGTATCCGTCAAATTGTCAATTATGTGATCACTTTCTATGTAAGTATTCAATTTTTTTTGTATTATCACATAGAGCTTTCCATTCATTTGGTCCCATTTGGTTTGCCTTTTCTGTTACTAACTCTATCACACGTTTGAGGTTCCATTGCACATTCTTACTACTCACATAACCTTTTATTGAAGCCCAAGCCATTTCGATTGGGTTTAAATCAGGGTGGTAGTACGTCATGACCGTGTTCAGATAGTATTTTGTCAATGCTGAATGTCTTAAATCGTTCTTTATGTACTTTTATCAATTTGTACAATTGTGGTTTAAGCATATCTGGAGTGTAAGGTATTCCTTTTTGGGTTAGCCATGATTGCATGTCAGCTTTCTTGGTGTTTGAGCTTGGTGCAGATTCATACTTCTTATTGTATATATACGAGGCATTATCAACTACCACGACGGCCTTGGTGGAAGATTGGGTATTAACTGGGTTCGAAGCCATTTCTGATAATTTTCGTAATTCATGTCGTCGTGGTAGTCACCCGTTTTTGCCCCAGATTTAAAAGTCAGTAAAGCGTTTGGTATGAAGCCACTTTCAAATCCAGCGTGTACAATAACCACGCGCTGACCTTTAGATATTGGTTTTTTGAGCCCTTTGTCCGAATTATCAGACCAAGATTTTGAGGTAGTATGCGTGGAATGCACGTAAGACTCGTCAGTATATACAATAGAGCGGCCTTCTTGGCAATATTTTTTTACTTTTTTTAGATATTCAATTCTTTTCAGTCTGATATTGGATTTTTCAATAAGATTTTTTCTATTATTTTCGGTCCTCCTCCATCGAAAACCAAGGTCTTTCAAAATGCGGCGTAGACTTGTTTTAGAACCTCGAAAGGCAATATCATCGCGCAACTTTGGTAAAATTTTATTAAGGGTCGGCAGTTCCTTGTTCGTAACATGGAAGTTGTGATACATCTTTGTATCACTCCTTTGTCAAATTCATCTATATCGGTTAACAGTTTGGGTCTTGTCCTTGTTTTCCAGGAGTGCGGAAAATTGAAAGTAACTCAGAGCCGTTTCCTTCCTTCAAAGTTCTTTTTACTGTAGGTAATGATGTTTTAGTTGCGGCCGCTGTACGCGTTTGTATCTGCTTCAAATTTTGTACACCTTCCTTTGCTTCTTTTGACATATAGGTGTAGACGTCATAAATCATCTTCCTACTTACATAATCAAGATTTTACAAGGTGCACTCGTATACAACAACACAGAGAACAAACAAAACACACGCAAACGTAAAGTAGAAATTTACAGACACAGGTTGCACTCGTCTGTACTTGCGGAGTCAAGCGGTGCGTGCACGGGGTGAGGAGAGCGAGAGGCGACTAACGCGCATGCGCGGCGCCGTGCCGATCCGCCCGCGCTCTTTCCGCCGCCCCGATGACGCCCGGTCCTTTCCGCCTCAGACCTCATACCGCTAAAGAGACCTAAAAATCGTCTACTGCGCAAGTCAAACCACGTGGTGTGTCTCTTCTTTCGTGGCGCGTATTGTATTATACTGACTGAAACATTAAGATATAAATATGGGTCTACCGCAAGGACCGTAGTAATAAATCGGAAAAGAAATATTTTTTTAAATAATTACCTTTATGCTCTGAACGAGACCCGTAACAGAAAAATCGTAGAAAAGAAAGACATCTGTTAGCAGTTCAAATGCCTTGCCTGACAAATGAAATAGGCTTGAGTGTGTTAAGAAAATATCCTCCAACACCTGAAATACAGAAAAATACTGATTTAGTGATTTAATTATGAGCCTGTTGTGCCCCACTTTTTTTTTTGTGGATGGGAAATCGTCAAATAACTTCTCCCGCTCTGGGCGGAGCGGGAGGGTGTGTCAGACTCTTACTGACTAAGACCCACCCGTATTCCTTCCGTTGCCTGTGTTGCGGGGGCCTCGGTGATCCATAATCCAGGCATCGGCCCTAGTGGACCCCTACATTTGTGCTGACGACATCTCTTTGAGGCGCACGTGGAATACAATGCTCCGTCGACCCGGGCCTGGTCCTTACCGGACCAGGTGAGCTACCCTTTGCTCACCGCCCGCAAGCCCGCGCCTACGGTGGCCGGAAATCCGCCCGGGATTCCCGACGACCAGGGCGTCTCCTGCGGCGGCTAGGGGCGAGAGGGCGCGAAACAGTGACACCCGGGCGTTGCCTCCCGCCTTATCCGACACAGGAACCTCCCGAAGCTGCCGTGTCCAGTGAGGACCTGCGTCAGGCGGAAGGTGAGAACGCCGTGGCGCCTCTCTAGCCACTCCTCAAAGAGGGGACTTATCGCCGCAATCGTGGCGTGCCCAGCACTGGGTTGCGACAACCGTACTCTCCATGTCGCCATGAGATCCCGCCGGAGCTCCGTCCGCTGTACCGCGATTTCTCGCGGCAGCGGAGTTACGCCCCGGCGTTTAGCCTCCTCGCGCCACTCCCATACGTGCGCGAGGACTTTTGCCTCCAGATCCCATGGCGGCAATTCGGCAAGGAGGCTCGCTGCCTCACAGGAGAGTTGTGGCCCACTGCATGGAAAAGGCTTCCCTTCGGTCTTTCCATTTTTCTCTCTCTTTTACAATTTGATCACAATAAAGTATTGGGCTCCTACTTTGGTAGGAGTTTAATTCATTACTCTATCTCCTTTTAGGCCTACCGCGTCACCGGTTCATGTTGTTTCGGAACCTAATTTGTGGGTAGTGATTAAAACGCACTTTTAGGGGCAGAATTCTTAAATAAAAGTTTAACTATTAAAATTGATGGGTAGTTTAAGGATGCATGTTTCAATAAACCCCTTTACTAGTTACAATCAACTTACTTGATTCATGTAAACGGGTGATGCATGTGAATGGAATACTTTGATTAGAAGCTTGGATGACACATGGTAAGGAAAAGATTTGTGCAGCGCTGACACCGACGTCGCCACGCCAAACACGAATACTATGGGCATTGTTGATACATATGAACTGAAAAATATAAAAGACTATTATAATTTATCAAGATATCATTTTGACCAATTAGATTCCACATAACCAGTTGATCAAAGCTAAATATTAGCATTGGCTTGCATGCCCATAATGACCATTCTTAGCATATAACCCGGTGATTGTTAATGTTACTTGATAATTTGAATACATTGCTGAACTTAAATTCTGAGTTGAGCTGCACGATTACTGACAAATGCGTGCACTGACTGGACAGATCCACTCAATCTGTGTGGTTCTTTCCTCAAAAGGACCATTTCAGACACCAATCTACATGGTCTTCACATGATCTGACCAAGATTATGTCTGGACTTTAAAGGAGACTGTGACCTCTGAGTTTGTTTCGGCCTTTCTACTCAGAGTAGTCAGATAGGAAACGCTGACCTCATCTAGCTTTATTTTAAAAATATGATTGACGTGTAAAAGTGTTTGTACAAACCTACTTACAGAAAAATAAATCATTTATCATTCCGCTAACTCCCCTTTGACACCGAATAGGGGTCGCACTCCTCCGACCGTCAGTCCCCACTGACTACGAATAGGAGTTTTGGGCCACGCGGTTTGCAACTCTATTATAACGTACAATAAGGCTGCCTGTCCACTGAAGCGGAGCGGGGCTGCAGTGCGGAGAAACGAAGAAATATTAACCAATAGGATTGCATAAAATCTCGGAGCGGACACTTTATGCAATCCTATTGGTTAATATTTCTCCGTTTCTCCGCTCCGCAGCCCCGCTCCGCTTCAGTGGACAGGCAGCCTTAGGTGCTCATCCGCGGAAGAGGTCGGGGCGGGGCGGGGATCGACGTCATCTGACAGTCAAGCGGTTAAGGCACAAATGTTAAGTTGCCTTTCAAAATCTAAATCAAAATATTTTATTTCACATAAACCTACATAGGCACTTATGAAACGTCAGAAGCTATGTGCACGGTTCCAATTGGTTGTTTCCTATGGAGAAGAACCGGCAAGAAACTCCATGGTTACTTTTTTTTAAATAATTCGCTTTAACTAAATGACATTTTTTGCCAGTACAACTGTAACAAGTCTTAATTAATATCCGGTCCACAAAAGCCACTAATAAATAGTTTGATATCAAAATTGTAGGTATATGAGGGCTGCACTAAAAGTATCGGGAATGGAATATTTCCACTGTTCCTGTCATATTAAAATCTTTTCAATTGAAAACTCCTTGGTTTTAAAAATCGAATACCATTTATTTATTTAAAAAAAGATTCTCGGTCTTGTCACAAGGTTTTGTCAAACTTGTTTAGTCGTTGAGAAAATGGAATTGACTCGAGAAAATTCAAGAGCGATGATTTATTATGACTTTCGAAGTGGTTTAACACAAAAACAGTGTGTTGACCGGATGATTTCTGCATTTGGTGATGAAGCCCCATCCAAAACCACAATTTATCGCTGGTTTGCTGAATTTCAACGTGGACGTGTCAAGCTCAGTGATGATCCCCGTCAAGGTCGTCCAAAAACTGCAGTCACCCAAGAAAACGTTGATGCTGTGCGTAAGCTGATTGAGGAAGATCGACATGTGACATACCGCGAAATTCAGGCAACTTTAGACATTGGCATGAGTCAAATACAAATAATCTTGCATGAACAATTAGGTGTAAAAAAGTTGTTTTCCCGATGGATACCGCATTCACTCTGTGAAGAGCAAAAAGCGGCTCGCGTTACTTGGTGCATCAGAACTCTCGAAAGATTCCACGCAGGATCCTCAAATGCTGTATACAACATCGTATCAGGTGACGAATCCTGGATATACGCGTACGAACCCGAAACAAAAAACCAGTCACGAGTTTGGGTGTTCGAAAATGAGTTAAAGCCAACAAAAATTGTTCGTTCACGGAGTGTTGCAAAAAAAATGGTGGCCACGTTTGTCTCCAAAACCGGGCATGTTACGACTATTCCTCTTGAGGGACAAAGAACGGTTAATGCAGAATGGTATGCTAGCATTTGTTTGCCACAGGTCGTTTCTGAACTCCGTAAAGAGAACTGCAACCGCCGCAACATCCTCCATCACGACAATGCGAGTTCTCACACCGCGCACAGAACAAAAGAGTTTTTAGAGCAAGAAAACATAGAATTATTAGACCATCCGCCGTACAGCCCCGACCTAAGCCCTAATGATTTCTATACTTTCCCTAAAATAAAGAATAAATTGCGTGGACAGAAATTTTCATCACCTGAAGAAGCCGTGGACGCCTACAAAACGGCCATTTTGGAGACCCCAACTTCCGAATGGAATGATTGGTTCCATCGTATGGAAAAATGTGTCAAATTTCGCGAAGAATACTTCGAAAAGCAATAAATACATTTTTAAGTAGTAATGTTGTGTCACTTCCTTGATTCCCGAAATTTTCAGTGCCGCCCTCGTATAATGTCAAATAATGTCCAGGAGTATGGATAAAAAAAAAATAATAACCATCTTAATTTGGGAGCAGTTAATTGACGTTTACGTATTTATGCTGTTTGAGGTACCAGGGAAGACACATGTACTGAACAAATTATTGCCAAACTTGCTTGTCTTCAACATAGTGTTTAATCTTATAATAAGCGTTTTTGTTAAGGACACATTTCATGTGGGTTTTGAACTTTTCATTGCTTAGTTCTGTAACCCACTTTGGCTACTAACAAGTAGCCAAACCGATTATCAGCAGTAACCGCTTTTATAACAATAAAAGCGGATACTGCTGATAACAAATGATTTGATTGTTTTTGTTAATCTAAATTTGGGTATCACAATTTCATGTTTACTACGTATATATATTATGGAAATCACTTCTTATTTTGAAAAGACCTAAGTTTTTGCGAACATACAAAATACTTTCTAGTATATTAAGAGAAGGCAGAGTTAGTACATTAAGTCTTTGAATTTGTTTCTAAGGGACTCACGAGGACCCATTCTATAGATTTGCCCTCTTTTGTTTTGTTCGCATTAAGTAAGATATTATTAGCTGCGAACTATTTAGAAAGAACAGCCAAACTATCGTTGACGTGTAAGTCATCCGTATCTTTTCTATCTATTTTAAAAATAAGAGAAGTGCCATCAGCGAATAGAATTATATCCGATAAGTTAGCCATCATGTAAGGAAGATCATTAATATAAACTAGAAATAAGAATGGGCGAAGAATTTAACCTTGAGGCATGCCCATCTTTACTAGAGACCGCGAGGACGCCCCGTTGACGTTTACTTTTTGCTGCCTGTTTGATAGATAGGACAGATCAAGATCACCATTACGGAATTCGTGGACAAGCTGTCCACGAATTCCGTAATGGTGTAATTTACAGGTCAGTGTATTGTGGTCAACGCAGTCAAACGCTTTTGAGAGGTCACAGAAAATGCAAATGCCAGGATTCCAAAATGTGACTGATGAGTTTTATACCTGCGTCTGTCGTTGACCTACCTTTCGTGAAACCAAACTGGCGACATGTAAAATCCCATTTGAATTGAAAGGTGACAACATCTGATCTTGCATGATTTTTTCATATATTTTACTCAATGCTGGTAGCACAGATATAGGTCTATAATTAGAGGGATCACCCTTAATACCCGATTTGAAAATTGGTACTACTTTACTATGTTTCTTTAAATCAGGAAATGTACCGCTGTCTAAACATTGATTAAATATGCCTGTTAGGACAGGGGCTATTGTGTCAATGATATCTCCAAGAACCTTAACGGAAATCCCACATAAGTCTTCAGTGTTCTTTATGTTAATACTTTTGAATGCCTTTTTAATTGTGACAACAGAAATGGGCTTGAATTCAAAACTTGGAACGTCCTTAGAGAAGTGTTTTTTGAGAAGAGATGCAGCTAATATAGGTGATGAGGGGAGAGATTTCGTAACATCTATTGGGATGTTGGTAAAGAAATTTTCTAGTGTTGCAGCAACTTTTAACTTATCTGAAATGGTTTTAGTATAAATTTTTAAAGACAATTCATTATGAATTTTGAAATTTTGAAAATTCTCGCTGTTTTGTGTTTCTAGTTTCTTTGTTAATACCTGCCACACAGCTTTTATTTTATTATTAGAAATACTAATTTTGTTACTTATTAATTTAGTTTTAGCTTGAGCGCAGACTCTTTTGAATATCTTAGAATAGTTTCTGACATAATTATGAAGGGCTTGATCAGAAATCAATGATTTCTCGTAGTACAAATTATATAAAATATCTCTGCTTTTTCTTTTTCTTATTGTAACTTTTTTTACAGGACACCCTTTATTGGATTCTTGTGATACTGTAGAAAATAATGTACAGTAGTTTATATTGGGGGTCTTGTGAATAAAAACTAGCTGTTGAAAGATTGCTAGGATCATTATTATTGCAAATTTTCAATTTATTTTTAGTGTTAGGTCTTAATTGAATGGTTTTATCTATGTGTAACTTTTTATCTGGGTCAAATGATACAAGTTGACCAGTATGGTCAGACCTGACCTTTAACAACAATAGATGTGGTTTAAGATTAGTTGCAGGGTTAATTTAAAAAAAAAACACTTTAACAGCTTACCTTACAATCATTACAAAATCTTGTAAAACATTACAATTAAAGCTCTCAAAATCAGGAATAATAATAACTAATATTCTTTTGGTTGTGGCTGACTTTTTCTTCATAGGTGACAGGCACTTAGATTGGTACCAATTTTTGAGGGTCTTCATTGTACATTGATTTTTTTTAAATTTCTTTGTTTGACTGATGATGGCTTCTGATTCATCATCATAATCCTGGAAAATTAAACACATTACCATTAATATTTGAGATAAAGTCACAAAATGGATTACTAATAATAAAAGGCATGGCTCATATTACCAATGTTTGTTATGATTATTTACTGAAAAATAATGGAGTCCAGATTTACACGGCGCCAAATTTACGGTAGAACGTTGGGATCACACGTCAATATCTCAATGTTCATACAATTAAAAATACATGCAGTAAATGTATGAAATTGCCGGATGATCCCAAAATTATACAGTAAAATATCTTACTGATCATCACTGTGTAAACGGGCCTTATAATAATGAAAAAAACGAAAATGGTTCTATTGTCTATGGTTGCACTAACTATTTTTTTTGAACTGGATAAATGAAAATAAATGGTGAGTACTTTTCCATTAGTAGTTGAGAGTTTAATGTTTTTAGCTTCAACCACCAGCACCACAGACTAACATCAAGCAGCAATCATCACATACCTAATAGCCAAGGAAAAGGTCATTGACTCCTGAAAAAGGAAAAAGTCACGCCGCGCCGCCGTCAACCATCACCGTCAACCATCGTTATTTTGTTACGCGTAATTTTGAATCTGTCATATATTTTAAAATATTCCTTTAAATGATATGATGTCTAGGCATATTTGAAGCTAAATTAAATGCCCAATTTAAGTAAAATATTTTATTAAATAAGGATTCTGGTTAAAATAGGCTCGGAAATAATGAATTTTTATCAAATTCTGAAAGAAAAAAGTGGTTACTGTCGGTATTAATAGATTATGGGTAGAATTATTTCTTATAAGACTTACCAATATTTGATTTCCCTGTATTAACTGCCAAACAGCATTTTCAACTAAGTGTTTAACAGTGGGTGCATCTTGTGAATTTACTAATGCCACATGTGGAGTTACTTCATTTCTGAAACATTTTATTATTTTAATGCAGCAAGCATTCTCTGGGTATTGGGTCGGGAAGCATTAGGAGTATGGCCAATGTTTATTATAATATTCTTCCTTTAAAATTACAGTTTTCTGAGAGAGAGAATGCATTTTCTCAATGCTGTGTAAATCATTATCACATATTGTATAAAAATAAAAAGTTTTCCTTTTGGCATAATGTTCAATACATTGTTTAGCGTTAAAATAAAGGATATTACCTGATAATATCACTAAGGGATGTAAATTGGGATACATGGTCTGGCTGACTGACCCCAGTCAAAAGAGTGGCACTCGGAATGATACCCTCCAAAGTAGATGATTCACTGATACCATGGTTCTTTATGTAGTTCACAATATCATTCAGCAGCAGACTGTATGTCTTTTGATGAAGTTCCTAGAAAAAACAGTGAAATATGATAGCTTACTGATTTAAAGAAACTGAAAATATAACATCAATGTCATCAATACTGTATTTATAGTTTGATATAGATTTTTCTTTAGTTTGTTAGACGGTTAACTTTTATGTATAGCTAAAGAATAGTATTGAATGTTTTTTAGTAACAGTACTTATAAGTTTATAAGATAAATATTAGCAACGGGCCACAAAACACACAAAACTTTAAATCAGTAGTTTTGTATACATCTGCAAAGTACACACTTTTGGTTTTTGGTCATCATCATCATCAATTCAGCCAGAAGATGTCCACAGCAGGACATCGGCCTCCCCTAAGCACTGCCACTTCAACCAGTTCTGTGCCTCTCGTGTCCAGCAGATTCCTGCAGCCTTCACCAGGTAATTGTCCACCTTGTGGGAGGCCTTCCAACGCTACATCTTCCAGTTCGTGGTTGCCACTCCAGAACCTTTCAGCCCCATCAACCATCTGTTCTGCAAACAAAGTGTCCTGCCCACTGCCACTTAAGTTGGTTTCGCGTAATACATAAGAAATAGAATAAATGGACTTACCTGTAGTTCATTTTCAATGTAGTTCCAATTCTGTTTATATGTTTCATACCAAAGCTCTTTCATAAATATCTTTTCAAACAATGCTTTTCCACCTTTCTTCTTACTAGCTTTTCCCTTTTTATATCCATTTTTGAACAGAAAAACACCCTGAAATTAAAGTGTCAAAGCATCAATTTATCTACTAGTAACAATTTTGATTGTACTTAATTTTAAATATACCTGAAATATTTTTTTAGGCTCAGTCAACATGAACAAGATAATTGTGTTTTGCATTACTATAGTGTAAGTAATTTATCTACTTTGTATGGCCAGTACGGGTACATTAACATTTTTTATTAACAGAACCATAGGATAGGTTACAAATTTTACTTAGCCATAATGAAAGAAGCTTTTGCATGGTTATTGGAGGTTGTTTTGTGGATTGTTTATAATAATATGAACGCTGTTGGTTAACTAAATTCTACAGGAGGATGATTCTCATAAAATAATGATTAAAAATAAAAAAGAACACCAGTTTGTTTACTACGGTGGGAGTCTCATCTTAAGGTTACATAGCCTGTTATAGGCATTACAATTTATTATTTCGCAATTGTCTTGGAGAACAAAGTTTGTAAGAGTGAGAAAAACTTTCTAGGTGCGCATTAATTGTAACTTAAATAATAATTTACCTTAGAAACCGACACAGTTGACTCCATTCTTCAATAACAATAACGCGCGCCAATTAGAGATGGCGGTATATACCATAAATAGTTTCAATAACTATGTATTGGTGATACCGAGCACCGAGTTCGTATTAGACAGGTATTGGAATGGTTTTGAAACTAGATATTTATTTTGATAACTTATGTGTCGCTGATACCAGTTTCAAAACCAGGTACCTATTGGTAATCATACCAATAAATAGTTTCGGTATTAAGAATTCGCATATCGACCCATGCTAGACATGGGTCGATATGCGAACGACTTGACTTGACGCCAATTGTCTTTGTTAGTCTACTTGAGACTACTTCACTAGGACTTAGGACTGTTGATAAATTATCGATAATTATATCGAAATATTGGCATTATTATTCAGAAATATCGATATTTATTACTAATAGTTTTTTGGACGATATATCGACGGTCGATATTGTTTTTTTTTTATAAGATTTTATTTATTTATTTATTTAACAGTTTACTTAACACACATCAGTCATCAGTCAGTTTATTTTCAAGACAAGAAGAAAGGAACAGAAAAATACCTTTTTTATAAATATCTTTTTTTCTCGTAAATGATTTAATCATCCTAAACATAATCTACTGTAGGTACTTTATATCCACTATATTATGTTTTTTCTCTTTACCTATTTCATTATAGTTCATTTATTTGCTTAAATTAAACAATAATTACTAAGATTCATATTTTATTTTATTTATTTATTTATTTATTTATTTATTTATTTATTTAACAGTTTATGTACACACATATAAACAGACAAGAAGAAAGGAACAGAAAAATACGTACAAAGGTGATGCTTATTTCTAATGAAATCTTCCAGCATACCTGCAATAGGACAGTAGACATAGAGATGTAATTTAATTATAATAATAAATTTTAATTTAATTATACAACAAGAGAATATACTTACATAAATACATACTTCTAAAATAAATATCACTAAAATACTTATATACTAATAATTAACAGTATAAAATAATAAATACATGATATGCAACTATGGCAAAGTGGAAAGATAGTGTTCTTTCACTCTTCTTTTAAAAACAGCAACAGTTTGGCAGTCCCTAATGTCGGGCGGAAGTGAATTCCACAACCGAACCGCGTGCACAGTGAAGGAGTAGGAGTAGAAGTCGGTAGAGTGGGGATGGGATTTAAGAAGATTTCTAAGATGCGACCTGCAAGGTGCATCAGAAGGACGGGCGAAGGAAAAACGTTCCCGCAGATAGGATGGCGTACTAGGATTATGAAGGATGTTAAATTGCAGACACAATATCCGAGAGTTCCTGCGAAGACGAATGGGGAGCCACTTGAGAATCTTGCATACATTTTTTTTTTCTTACATATACTGGATCATAAGGGGATATTATTAATTGCACATCAAATACATTCAATCATATCATAAATACTGACTGCACAGCAAATTAACCAGAGCGTACATACATAATACTCACACTCAAAGCGTGTGAGTATTATGTATTTGGCTCCGATTATCGCAATAATGATGTCGAAGGGATCGGTACAAAATACAATACACTGTACTAGGAGAATTTAGGATACAAGAGCGAGCAAAGCAAACTCTAGACTTGGGGCACCCCGAGTCGGACAGGTTAGGTAAGAAGGGAAAAAAATAAGCAGGAGAAGTAGGAGCCCGGTGGAGCGGGGCCCGTTGACTTTGCCATAATATTATTGCCATTCAGAAATAGGAGGCCTCGCCTAGTAGTGTAGGTAGTGTCTGCACTGTGTGTGCACTGGAATTCCAAAGACACTCCCAAGGTCACTTGACCATGACCTCCAAGGTCACTCGACCTTGACCTGAGGTATGATGACCTCCAGGATCACTTGATCTTGACCACAGAATGATCTTGACACAAGTCCCTTGTCAGTAGGTAAAAATTGGGGTTTCCAGATCAGATAAGATCTGGAAACCCGCAATTTTCACTCATTCATCATTTCATTCATTTAATTTATACGCGTAGTATGGTGAGAGTAAATTTGAATCTGAATCATACAAATCTATTCAAATAGTAAAGAAGATCTGTAAATAGGTCTCCCCCCCCAGCTCTGTATCTATTCGACCTCAGTTATCACTTTTCATCTGATTGGAAAATAGATTTATTTCAAACTGATTTAGATAATAGGAATTTCATCTTCCGGTAGAATCTGGTAGCATAGAATGTCTTCTGAATCAGGTATTACTAAATCACGTATTATGTTCCTCGTTGATGATGTGCCAGTTTGCCGACACTTTGTTGAACCCGCTTTCAATTTTTCATGACCAATCTGCATTTCGTTAACTCGGGAGAATGTTAGCTCTCTATTACCACTTTTAAAGACAAGTTCTTGAATGGTTCCCGAATTTAATGCATCATGCATGTTTAGAAAGAATAAATCTTCTTGCGATGTATCTCTGACTTGAGGTTTTGATGAATCTACGCTCGAGTTTTTATGAGCGGGGTGTATATCACGGACAAATATAGCTTCACCATTAACGTTCTGAATAATAATTTTACAAATGCCTTCAGAAGTATATTTCACTGAATCTGTTTTCATTGTAGTTAATGTCATTTATTTTAAAATTGTTTAATTTAGTTTATGATCCAACCTTTTAGGTGCAATTGTAGGAATCGAATGTTGCATAAAATTACTGTAAGTAATTTAAAGTTACTTAGGCTCCATTGCTAATTGCATTTAGTAGCTTATTCAGCAAACAATCAATCTGTCCTCCTCCACTTTAGAATAATTTTATATTTCTGTTTCTTTTAAAAATAGACGTTTTGATTTGTCAACATAATCCGTTCCTTTCACAGCGTTCAAATAACAACATTGAGGAAATTGTATAGTATGTTGCATCCAAGGATCATCGTAAATCTCCCAATCTTCTATAACTCCTCCACATGAGAAACATGCTGCTTTATCATTTACACCATTTCCACAATAAAAAAATCCAGCGTCAGCCATTTCCATTACCAATCTTCTCCTTGAAACAGCCGTTGCCCAATAGTAATTAAATGAAAATTCACGCATTTTAAATGCACTATACAGGTCATATCGAGGATTGTATTTATTTTGACACATGTTCTGTATACTCATTTACTAGTTCTTGATCCAGGTAATTATAAATGTATAATGACATCGCACAGCTGTTACTAGCAACTTATAATGATTAGCATTGGATGGCATTGGTAGGGATAGGAAACTGTCACCTATTACCCAACTGTGCAAAATTAAACAAGAAAATATTTATTTTAAAAGTTTATTATCTATACACCATTTATTTAAACTTAAGCACATTACATTACATTTTTAAGCACATATTTCATCATGATAAATACAACTTAACATATTATGAGAATGTTCATATTTATTATACAAGCTTAATAAATTAGGACAACCTTCATCTTCTAAATATTTGATATTATTATTATTCGAAATAGTTTTTAACCATAACACTTTTTCTAAACCTTTGGTGTAAACACTTTTATCTCTTAAAATATCTACAATCAAATTCTGATGATTTGAGTAAGGCACAAATCCGTCTCTCCAGTATATCTTTCTAATACGTTCAATCCAACTGACTTGCCGTTTCTCTGGTTTCGTCAAATCGTAAAATGGAAATGGTGGTTTAATTAAAAACACCTGAATTTTTTTATTCCATAATACAGCAATTTCTTTAATAATAAATTCATTTGTTTCTGTTTTAAAACCTTGAATATCTACAATGGCAGTCATGATAACCTGCGCACTATGTCACTCAAAGGTTTATATTCCACAAGGCGATCGTTAATAATTAAACAATGGTGCCGATTCCCTTGTTCACAAACTAAACTAAATTTAAGTTCAGTGCATCTTTTTCTTTCTATTTCATTAAGAAAAGGACAGAAGATAAATTTTAGTTTAGTCCTGTCAAATTAATCAGCGCCTGTCAATACTCCATACAAGTTTAGACGTGATTAAAAACTTGCCAACTAAAATTACGTCAATTTACGTCAAACGCTGATTAATTTGACAGGACTGAACTAAAATTTATCTTCTGTCCTTTTCTTAATGAAATAGAAAGAAAAAGATGCACTGAACTTAAATTTAATTTAGTTTGTGAACAAGGGAATCGGCGCCACTATCCAGTTGTGTTATCCGGTATTGCCGCTGAACATTCAATCTCTAGCCGGACATCTACAGGGCCTGTTTTCAAACTATCGTTTTGTCTTGAACAGTCTATGATAAAGAGAGGAGCCCTCTCCTTGAAACCTACCAAATCAAGCAAGGGGTCTGCAGGACAGTTGTAATACGACTGACGAAATTTCACATACATTTCATATAATATATTGTATTTGTTCTCCGAAAAATTTAAGCCTAGAGGCTCGTAAGGGTAATACTGTGAATTCAAAAATAGTGTTACGTTGGTAACCTCACAGTGATCAAACAGAGAACTGTCTTTGGTTTTGTTATTTTTTCTGTTGGTTTGCATGTAAAAAATTACATATCGAGGTTTCTCTAATTGCGATGCAGTCTTAATTGACCAAGAATGTTTTGTAGTTTTAGGGAGCAAAGGATACTCATATAAATCCCAATTTCGAAACGCCATCTGAATAGGTTTATCTCTTTCCAAGTGTTTTAGTAGTGTCAGTCGTTCGCGGTCTGACACTTTTATATGTGGTACACGCCATTGCAATCTTTGTATGTCTATTTGAAAATGCGCAATATCATCAGTGGGTATGATACTGTTTAAGATAGAGTTACTTCTATTCAGAATAAGTTCATGTTTACAATTTATCACAATTTTATTGTAATCCTCCGCAAATCCTAAAATCTTATTAAGAGGTACAATAACACTAAAATGACCATTATTTTTTAGTCCATGTATGTTCCAACCCCACAGAGCAGCAACTTTATTTTCTCCATCATTCATTGAAACGTATGACTTTATTGTCGACGTTATTCCAGAATTTTTAATGCGATCTATTTCAATTCCATTTATTTCGTATCTGATATCTTGAAACAAAAACATAACAGGGTTGTTACTGAACGTAATATTTTTCTTAATCGGTTTTCCATCTTTGTCGAAGAACTTTGCTTGGCCCTCGACGTAAATTGAACTGGCTGACGGTAACACGTATATGTCTTGTTGGTGTATGGGGATTCTGATTTCATCGTTTTCTCTAAAGCTGTTAGTGTAGGGATTGTATGAGTGGACTTCATAGCTTTCAATCGAACTATCGAAGTGGGGTAATTCCGTAATTTGTAGTATATTCATACTTTAAAACCTAGAGCTTTAAGAAAATCTTTATTTGCTTCACTCAATACCTTCACTTTTTTCTTACGTCTATGCACCTTAATGGTCGTAGATGGAATAAGACGTTTGATTTTCACTGGAGTGTTTTTATAATATACTATCATTTTGTTTTTCTTAAATGAAGGCGTAATTGAATATGTTCTTCACCAAAGTTAATACAGTTACCAAGTTGATCTACAATCTTAATAGATATAGATGAAATTAGATTTTTGTTTACTGGAAAGTAAACAACGTTTTGCGGTATTTCTATGTACCGGTGACCTGGAGCAGTATCTGATACAAATGCGTGAATAAAATGAGTTGGTAATCCGTTGTAGTATGAACCGTGAACAAGATCACACTCGATTCTGTTTACAGACAGATTGCTATTAATGATGGTCACATTTGGTCTAGAATTTAATATTGAAAAGTATAGCAAACCGCACTCGTATTGATCAGATAAATGTAGAGGTGGTTGAAAATACGAAACCAATTCAGATTTATTTCCAGAGATGGTAACCGTAGTAGACATGCTTTCATACTGAAGTCATAAAGAAGATCATGCTCATTTTATTCCTTGACTACACCAAAAACTCTTTAAGATATCCAAACATAGATGTCCACAATTAAAGGGGTTATCATGTTGTATATTCTCATAATTATATCGGACTTTAGACCTTAAGTATTTTTATAAATTCCTTGGGGGGTTTAAGATTTCCGTAACTGTCGAAATACTCAATATAATCATTACATTTTGCATAGGCTACCCAATGAGAACCAGGGTTTTTAGAACTATCTAAATTAATAACTCCGCATTCTTTTATACAAGGGCATTTAGGGAGCTGATCTCTCATAAATACACCTCTAAAATAAGGGATACTATTTCCATATTTCAAAATGTCAAAGTTAGTTAAGGCTCGTTTGGGTAGCCGATATTTTAGTTTTTTTCTTTCGATACAAAAATTCCAAGCCCATCTTTATGCGGTTTAAGGTGTAATCCTTTCCCAATGCAAAGCGCTTCCATTTTTTCATTGTGTCTCCTCGATTCATCGAACAACTTTTTGGCCATCTTGAATTCGTTAATGGTTTTAGCAATACCAGCTGCACCACCTGCTAAAGCCCCTGCTGCTGATAATCCCGCAAAAATAGGAATTAACGGCAATACTCCACCAGTTTTTGGTATAGGAATAACACGAGGAAGTTTAATAGATGAATCATCTGCAAATTCTCTGGCAGCGGCGATAGCCAATTCTATAGCAATTTTTTTACTTTTTGTTTTCAATTTTTTCATGTGTCTCTTGGTTTTACAAATAATTTTTTTTAATTTACTTTTTAACCCGTTTCCAGGTGTAAATTTTCGATGGCAGTTTGTTCTACTACTACTACTTTTCAGACCAGAACCAGTTTTAATTTTTGTCGATATAGCCCGGGTTACTAAGCGTGCTGCAAATTTTTCACCTACACTCGCATCCGAAGCAACTGCTCGTTTTTTAGCCATATTTAACAAAATTAAATCAGCGTCGTGTCGATCCTTTAAGTTTGAAGATTTATGATAGGCAATGTCGTGATCTTTGCAATATTCGTCTAATTTATTAATTCCGTTATCTCCTTGTGTAAGCCTTTTAATTAATTTTGTACCAGGACCACAATAATTGTATCCTGGTAAGTGTAATTCAAAAGGTAAGTGATTTATAATCCAATTGAGAAGTCTACTCTCTCCAATACACATTATAAGACTGATTAATCTGGATTGAACACTTTATTAAATACTTATAATTTGAATTGTCGTTAGTTAATGTTTTATTATTTATGATAATATATTTGATTTATCAATCCAACTATTTTCAGCTGAAGGCACACCTAACCATTTGACTAAAACCCTGTTACCTTTTCTTCTAAGAACTTTCTCCACTAGATACACATTGGGATGTTTAGTTTTTTGAAGCTCTTGCCCATAAAATGCACCTAAAATAGGTTGACCTTTGATTGTATCTTCTATTAAGTCATTCATCATTCATCATTCGAATTTTAAATATTTCTGTAGACCAGTTGGGAGTGTAACCTTTTTCAAATGTTCCTTTGTACTTACTGATACGCACATAATCACCAATTTTATATTTGCTTCTAATATTATGATTTTTTACCAATCTTGAATACCTTTCTAATATATGTTTTTTATTAATGTTATCCACATTAGCAGGAACTTCATCATTGATGAATCATCAATTGTCCGATGATAAGTGTGATTTTATTTTTAAATAACATTATTAAGCGTGCTATCTATCCAATTGTAGCTGCCTCTTAAACTAAATTCCTTATAGACTTTCGATTTCAATGTCCTGATAAATCGTTCAACTATTGATGCCTTTTTTGTTGAGAAGGTTGAATAATGATTAATGTGACAAGTTTTCATAAGCTTTTGAAATTGATTATTGTAAAATTCTGTTCCATTATCCGTTTGCAGATTTTTCGGAACACGCCCTTCATCCAATAATTTCTTAAAAGAGTTACATACATCATCTTTGGTTTTACTTTTTAGAGAAAAAATCCAAGAATATTTCGAGAATGTGTCAATAATAGCAAGAATAAATCTGTAATTTTGATTTTGCTTTGAAATTGATTGCATATCGATTAAGTCTGCTTGCCACAGGTCATCTATATCTTTCATAATAACAAATCTTCGTGGAAAGTTCACCCTCGCATTTTTATGAATTTCGTTTACCACGTCGGTTTTGCTCATGTTCACGACAGTACATTTGTTTTGACTCCGTCTATAATACTGAATGAAAATTTTATCATGATGAGTATTTATTCCTTAATTATGACAGCTTCTTTCAACTCTTCAAGTATCGATAAAATTTCATTATCATGGTTGGTGTTGCCAGCATCACTGGAAGCAACTAATAGTTTCAATCTCTCAACCAGTTCGTTAGGGTCATCCCAATATACCAAGTCAGTGTTATTTTTGTATTCCTTTAGGGTTGGTAAGCTTCCTCCAGTGTGAATATTTTCATTTAACGATTCGGAAAATAATGGTTTGATTACTTCACGATATTTTATTCCCTTGTCGCCTCTTATTTGCCCACCAGGATTAAAATCTCTCTTATGAGCATTTGTATAATTCAGCATGTCCTTATATACAAGTCTATCTTTACTAGATTTTAATTTTAAATGAGGTTTTCTTCGAAGTAAAAGTCCTTTCAAGCCAGGGGTTAAATTATAGGATTTGTCATCGATTTTAATTAAAATGGCACTGTTGTCATTCAAACTATCAATTTTAGAAAATGAGACTACTGATTTACCCATTAGCAATGTTTTGTTTACACTTCTTATTCCAAACGGTATATTTACACCATCATAAATATCATGGATATCACGACCCTCTAGCGAAATTTCGAAATCATCGGGTATTTCTTTTATAGGAGACTTTTTAATCACTTGTGCAGAATTCAGTTTTGGATCGTAGCAGTCTTCAAACTTTGTAGATGAACTAGTATTAATGTCATCCAATTCGATGTCATCAGAATTTTGGAGTGTTGTATTTTATAAGTGCTTTATTTTTTCCATTGATATATTCGAATCGACTAGTGCTTTAAGGGGATATGTGACGGTTTTTAGCACTTTATCAAGTGACAAGTTCATGGAGTGTTCCTGGTTCTTCATTTGTTTTATTTTATTATTTATAGAGTCTACAGACTTCACTAATTCTATTTTGATATTCTTTTCCATGTTTTAAACAAGTGTACTCAGCCAAAGAAAATATAATACTAAGTTAGATTAATATGTTATTGATTTATATAATTAAACATTTTCGCTCAAAATTTAAAAAAAACTATCTAAATTCTGTCTGTACCTTCCATTGTTTAATGAAGAGTCTTTGGAAATAGTAACAAAGTTATATGGCTCTCTTCAAACTGTATTACAAATATTCTTGAACTGATTCCACGACATATCAGAACTAACATGCTCTTCATAAATATGTTTCAAGTTTACATCGTCTTGTTTAAATATTATCAGAAAGTTTGCATTATCACGCAGTAACTGTTTCGGAATTTTAGAGTATGTTTGACATAAATAAAAACAATCGATTTGTTTATGTCTACCCATAGAGAAGTAATTACGAATGTTTATTTGATTTTCACATGCCACATCATCGAAAATAAATACAGAATGGTTTAGTGCTGCATCCGGGGCTATGACTTCTTTATTATCATTAAATTCATGAAACCTAACCTGATGCACTCTCTTTATAACTTCTCGTAAGAACCTGTATTTTGGTTGAAAGTTAGTTTTTGAGTACAGATAAAGATTTTGAAATTTTAGACCATTCTCATGTAACAATTAACTAAGCACTACATTTGTTTTTCCACAATTCGAGGGACCACATATAATACA
Organism: Atethmia centrago; assembly: GCA_905333075.3. Classification (NCBI taxonomy): domain Eukaryota; kingdom Metazoa; phylum Arthropoda; class Insecta; order Lepidoptera; family Noctuidae; genus Atethmia; species Atethmia centrago. Next base: position 16,543,453 of record HG995374.1, on the reverse strand, counting down.
ACGAATCGTATTTGGTAACAGAATGCTATGCCTAATGTGGTTATCAGAGTCACCCAGATTTATATGATTAACATTAAGTGATGTGTGTTGTTTGATCAACTTCATTTTGACTAATAATACAATTTTACCCATACATAGATATATAAAGCCTAAGTATAATAAGCTAGTATGGTATTTATGTTCATGACTAGTGATCTTATAGATTAATAAAATTAAGAACACTGAAAGGCCATAACAAGAATAAAAAATCATGCATCAGTTATAAATGGTTTATTCAGATAATTTTAAGTTACGAAAATCAGCACTACCACTAACTAAATTAATAATGTATGCTTTTTCTTTACTAATTATAAACTAAGATTATAATAACATTACAATTTATTCATAAATACTTTATATTTATAAACTAGTTCTCAAAATAAAATTTCACAGTGACCCCAAGGTAAAGTTTCAATTAGGTTCGTGAGTATTTGTCTCTTATCATCATTTCTATTTAATACTACTTTATGAATTTCTTGAGAGTACAGTACATGCTTGAGTGATTTAATTATATTCATTTTACATTTGAAATTGACATTATTTGTTAAAGCTTTACTGTAATGAGATAATTTTAATCGATTAGTAACAGCTTTAGATATTCCTTTTGCTTTTGTGATGCGAGCTTTTGAAGTGATTATACAATATAGTTTAGCTCTCAATCCTACAAATTCGGTTATGATGTCACCCCCTAGTTCATCTTTAAATAGTCCTGGAATTTTAGTATTTACTCTTGGCATGCTGTAACAATTATCAGTCTGCAAATTACTTGTATCAAATTTTGCGAAATCATTTTTTATGTCTTCATATATATCCTCTGTATTTATAAAATAAAGAAGGCTGTCTGTGTCTGTATAACACAGTCTTGCGCGAGTTTTATATTTATTTTTAATAAAGTTGTAGTGTAATTTATACAAATGTTCCTTTGCAAATTCTAGAACTGTAAACCCAATGTAGATGGGGCGATCTAAAATGATTTTTTCAGGAGTTAATTGAATAGCAACAAAATTTTCAGAAAAGATCGCAATACTTTTCAGATTTGGTTTAGCAATTAATTTTTCTGCACCGTGGTGCTTGTTAGTTTTATTATTGTAATCATCCCACATGGTAACTAATTTAACGTTAACCTGTTTGCGTCTATTTTCAATCGTTTTCCCAAATATAGCATTATTAAGGAGTTTGAAAAAGTCTTTCTCAAATACGGTTATTGATGCTTGACGCAATGTAGTATTCAAGTCAATATATTTTTTTAAATAATTTTCTTGTCTAAAAGTTAAAATACGGTGAATTTTTTTCAAAATTAGTCCATTCATTATACATGTCTTTAAATGAACTTAATGTATGACATAGCTGAATTTGTCGTATAAATTTGCAATTAATTTAGGTGTTTTGCCTCCAGGAGGTGTGAACCTCTCGGGCGCAAAAGGTAAATCACTATGAGTATTATGTAAACTCTCAGGATATATTAAATCAACTTCTAAAATATATCCATATTCAGAATCATCTGATATTGATAACACATTTATTGTTTTCATCTCATCGATTGTCAAAAAACGGAAATCTGAAATAGGCATTTTCTTTGTCATTGCGTAACCATATAAATTGTTACAGTCAAGATAAATCAAATAAGTTGATTTTTGAGAAGCATCATAATTTGGTAAATATTTATTATTAGCTTGAGCATGGCGAAGAGAACATTGTGCCAAGCCTCCACGTATTCCCTTTTCCAAAAATTCATACACTTCTAAACTATGAATTAATTCCAATTTAACGCCTGTGTACAGTAGCATCGCATCCCAGCTTAAACTAGGTGCAGTAATATAATACGCTGGATCAAGTTGATAATGATCCAGACAAGTCTGTCTAAATTTTTCGAATACGTCAGAAAGAAGTAATACGTCGGTCTTTAAATATAAATCTGTATATTCTCCAAGTGATTTAATATTAAATGACTGCCAAACAGATTGTGCGTGTACGTATTCATTATCGCTAATATGTTGACAATTCAAACTGTTATAGAAACAAACTTTCGATGGAAGTTGAGTCTCGTTATATTTTGAGTATGCATTTATATAATCATAGGGATAAATTCCTTTTTGTCGTAGCAACTTTAACTGATTATAACTTATATCTGGAAATTGTTTTGATAAATTAACAAAATCGGGTTCATCCAAATTATTTACTAATGTGCCTAAACTTGAATTAAGAAATTGATAAGAATCTATGAACTTAACTTGAATAGCCCTTGATTTTAATGCATTCTTAGTATGGAGTACTTTTGTGAATGACATATACCTTTCTTTGGTTTTCGGAATAATTTTAAAAGCACCTTCATACTTCGATAATTCTTTTATAAATAGGTGAGAGTCATAGCCGGATAGGTTATGAAAAATAACAGGCGCGAAAGGGCAAACTCTTAACATTAAATTACAATGACAGTGTTCTGCGCCTCGGTATTGTGATGTAATGTGATCATGATCCATTACTTTATCGTCAAAGAGCAAATAATTACAGATATGACATGTAGCGGCTTTTTTATAATGGTTTTCTTGGTCCGTAGTTAAAGGTGCCATAGGTATTTTATTTAATAAGATACTGTAAATGTACTCCAAATCTCTTATTAAATATTTTTTATATACTTCTACACAATCAGCTCCTCTATAAGTAACATACTTATTCAGATCCGTGTTGTGTGAACAACAAATATAGTAACTAAAACATGAAGGTTCGTGAACCTTATAGGTACGAGTATTTTCAGTTACATTTACGTTGCAGTTTAGTAAAAGACTTTCAAAATCGGCGTATATAGGTAACGAAATTATTTTTTTGTTTTCTTTCGAAGTTCTTAAATTGAAGAATACTATTCTTTTCAGGTAACATTGTCATAATCTTAGGACACTTATTATGGGCACTATATTTCGTTTCACTCGTGAAAACTTGTAAGCATGTCTCACATAGGTACATTTTACCTTTATGTTTAGTTATTTGACGTTTGATCAATCTCAATAGATTTTTAATTAAGCAATAATGCCCGTTACCTTTCTGTTCAAAGTACAATAAATTGACATGCTGGTTTTTTCTTAAACTTGTCAAATATAAAGGACCAGTGACCATGTTTTTATTATCTAATCCATATATATTAATACTTAAGTCGGGATTTAAATTTTCAAATATTTAAATATCTTTACATGATGGGGGAATTGAGAGACCATCTATATTTAAAACTTTTGAAAAATGTGGGTATGAATTAGTTCTGCAAACATTCATTTGGGTGGGGTATAATGCAGCGACAATACTCCATAAAAAGCAGTTGTTATCGCTGTTTTTAATATTCAAACAACTTCTAGTTTTTTTTATTACTTGCGGCAAATCTATATAGGTGCCACCTTTCAAAGGAGAGTATTTGTTAATGTTAATTTCTAGATGACTTATAAAGAAACAAGACCAACCAGATTCTCGATGTTGGAACTCTGAGAGCTTTCTGTCAAATGTATTTATTGTTTTCAAATATAATTCATTTATATCTTTATTATTGTTATAAACTATTTCATATTTTGTGTTAAATGATTTAAGCTGTTGCTCATCAGATTTTGGAAGAGTGAAGTAAGCAAAAAGCTCAAAGTTTAATTTAACACAATTATGTGTTATCAAACAATCGTTAATTAGCCTTATGACCTTGTGCCGATTATCCATTAGGAATTCCTCAGGTATTAGGTATTCCATTGATGGATTTAGTCTGTAACTTATTATTCTCTTTTTAAAAGCCGTGGCTATTATATCGATATTTTCAATTTCAGTTTTTAGTATGCAATTAGATTTATGCAAATTCGTTCTCAAATGATACTGATATTCAATTTTAGGTATTTAAATGTGACATCTTTGACATATTATTATTTTATCGTTGTTATTTGTTCTGATTCCGGGTCTAGGTGTAACTGTAAGAAAGAAAAAATCAATGAATATTCAATCAAATTTTATGTAATATGAATTATTATCAATACTTAATTTCTATAACCGATTACATGATTTAATTATATGCAAAAGTAAGAACCGCCTAAGGTTGCTATTACATTATAATAGATTTACATCCTAGATCTAAATATTTATTCTTATTAATTTGTAAATTACAAAAAAGAATAATAATATCGAATTATTAGAAGAGAGTAATACAAAAAATAACTGTGAATAGGCATGTAGTTATACTAGGATAAGTACCTACTTTTTTATTTAAGTACTATTTTAATAATAGTTACTTACAAATGTTGGTGGGTACTTAGCATACTCTTTTCGAGTAGCTATAATAAAATTAGTCAAATGTTGCCAAGCATCTGTATTGTCAAAGGTTTGATTTTTAAGCGTGACAATTGCTTGGCGGCACCTATTCATTGGAGGAACTTTCTCTATTTCATCGCACCGGTATATTTTCAAATCAATATAGTGCGTTCCCGGCTTGTTTTCGTGGGTTTGGCGTGAATGACCGTTTGCAAGGCGTCGTGTTATATATGAAGCTAACGGTGTTTTAGCAGTAACTGCAGGGACCTCTTTCTCGTCGTCCTCGCTATCGGTTCCAAACAGATCGTATACCGTGCTCTTCCTTGGAGCGATCGGTTTGATATACGGCTTCTTTGAAGCTGATGGACGGGGCGACGGCACGGCAGGCGTCGCGGATGTGGACGGCCCTGGTATCGGACTTGCTCTCGATGTTGACGACCATGAGCCTCGTGCCAGCTCCATCGTGCGAGTTGATGCTTGCTTCCTTTTTCGCCCGTCGTTCTTCTTTTTTGGAACCTGAGGTTCCTCGTCGACGTCGGAGGGAAAAAGGGTCTCAGCGTTTTCGTGCGACCTGAAATGGAGTGAAGCAAATAAATATTAATACAATCAAATAATGATTCAAGCGCACATCCCACTTTGACATATCAGGTACTGGTAAGTACACTACTCTAATTAATTATTATTATTTTATTATTATCTATCCATGGAAAATAATCTAAATACAAATACATCTTTTTAGAATACTGAAACATAGTCATCACTGAAATAATACTCTATTAAACCACAATACTATATTGCGCTAGATTAACTGTACAACATAAATAGAAGAGCATATTGATTGCTATTAGGAATAACTCATTGCTCGATTCGGAGAATCGAACCCCTTAGTGCTTCGCTATTGCTGTAACTACTAACACTACATAAAAATACTACTGCGATAATAAAAATAAGTTAATGTAATGTTATTAAAGAACTACTTACATTTTCCTTATTGCAGGTTGATTCTTGGTAAGTACTTGATGTTAATCTGGAGCTCCTGGTAGCTGAAGTGATGCTCCTAATTCACTGTCCAATATTTAAATAGCCGGGATCCACGTGAGGTTTTCCCATATATGTAATTCACACGTGAACCTAAAATCCTGACTCAGGAATTCTTCACGGGACAAATGCTTTGCAATCATAACCCAAATCTACAAATCTCAACCTTATTATTATGATATCTATCTGTACATTAATATTTGACTAGGTATAGTAACTACAGTCCAAGTCTTACATACTAGTTAAATACCACGACTTCGTTTATATTATATTTATTTTATTACAACATTACATTATTATTAATTTATTGTATACTAATACACCACAGTAAAAGAGTTACCCAACTGTGTCAAGTAAAATACGGTGACATTACCGGTCAACATACCTTTCTTTTGGTGATTTAAAAGTTATAATTTTGAAGAATAAGATAATAATATCAGGCAAAACCACGCGTAATAATAGTAGGTACTATGTCGATATTGCGATTTTGTTTTGATCCATCTCCGTATATAGAATTAGAACTTACATTGCAAATTAGACATACTACTTCCATACGATGGTTTTGCTTGCCGAATTTTCTCAATAAAATGTATGGAAAAATTACAATAAACAAACGTACAGTAGGTAGTGTTTATTTTATCAATATTATAGTAAACAATAACGATGTCTTGAGGTTTCAATTTCATCATACCATTTTTGTCCTTGATACATCTAACAAAAAAATGTGCGACTTTGAACTCTATAGGTTAAAATGAAATTATATATAAATTGAAAAAATATATTAAAATCAATCATTCAATTATCTGCTCCTGCTGAGTTCTGAGTTGTGACTGAAAAGGGTATCATTGTGTAATGTCGGTAAGTGTTAATATTTTCTTTAAAATATTAGTTAATTTTAATCCAAATTTAAAACGTATTAGTTGATTGATTATATTATTATAGATACATAATACGTCTTTGAAATCAGAGTTTTCGTATCAAAAGTATGTTTGTATTTGTAGGTATACCTAATACAACACGACTTTAATGGCATTCTGTATTTTTATTTTAAGGACACCGAAAACGACCTCTTCAACTTCATTCCTATGAATACTGTGGTAGGACAGAAATACGAAAAACAACTGAATCTGGAGGGCCCCAGCAGCAAACAGCTCAAGAGATGTTCAACAGCTGCATTCACCTGTTTAAAAAAAACTTACGCGTGGTGCTAAAGTGATCAGGATCGAAGTTTATGATGTGGAAAATTTTCCTGATTCCATAAATTCGCTATGTAATTGTGATGCCGAATTGTGCGTGCAGCATGTAGTTAAAAACGTTTTAATGGACGATATTTATAAATCGGTTAAAGAAATTGCTGTAAAAGTATCAAATAATATGTCGTAAATAAATAATAATCCTTATTAAATTATAAAGTATTTTTATTTAACCTTTCACATAAGCACCCACACCTAATAGTTCTTTTACATCACGAAGCGATGTCATGTGACTTTTAAGTCTATGAGGTTAAAGTTGAAAGTCGAATAATTCACATCGGTTCGTGAGATAAAAGAACTCTACCTACATTATAAAACACATAAAAAGAGTTGATGTAGGTATGCACTCTCTAATACAAATATCAATACTTCACCTACATAACCCAGATCAACATTATCTTCACGTCTGTAATTCCTAATGGGGTACTTAGGTAACTTATACATTTATTAGCCCCCCCCCCCCCCTACGATGGAAAGCGAGCCTGCTATCAATAATAAATTGGTCATTATTTTATATAGGTAGGTACTCGGCCTGTACCTGTATTTGTTTAATTTTTTTATTCGCAACAGAACATCATAGTTATATTTTGTCCAATCGATGCAGTGACGTATATCAGAAATCCAATATAAGACGACATCGGAGAATGTGCGACCGCATTCAACTATCAAAATTCAAATGTGCGGCATAGATGGTATTGGGAATTATCAAATACACAGTAATTGAAAAGTTGATAGATCGTTAAGATCTAATCTGAATAAAATTATAAACAGTGAATAATATAAAATTGAATGAATGAAATGATAAATGAGTGAAAATTGCGGGTTTACAGATCTTATCTGATCTGTAAACCCCAATTTTTACCTACTCTTGTCCTTGACCCTAAGGTCACTTGCCCTTGACCCCAAGGTCACTATCCATGAATATTGACCTGTCACTGCTCCTGAGAGTCGAGGATCTTAACTTTTGAAATTTTGAACTTGACTGCAAGGTCAATGAACCTGAGATCAAGGTCAGAATCGCGGATCTTACTTTAAGATAAATAGCGATGCGCCACGAATATAAATTGTTGCCATTTTTGGGCTAACTTAGATTTTTTTTTAAATAAAGCCGATGAACTCAAACTCAAAGCATTTGTTTCAAATAATCCAAATACAGGCACTTCTGAATTGTCAAGGGGTCGGTCAGTCAGAAAGATGAAGCTAGTTGCCCATTTCAAAGCGTAGTAGGTTCCTATGGAGAAGAACCGACAAGAAACTCCACGGACACTCTATTAAATTAAAATTGTGTTACAAAAATATTGGATACCTCATTTATGTTGAAATTATTTATGTGAAAACAATGTAGAAAGCCGTGCACGTTAAAAGTGTCCTTAGTAAAAAGATAAAACAAAAAAGCAATTAAAAATTAAAATAAGCCGTGGCACCTAAGAAATTACCAGTTCCTACTGACAGTGCCCGTTCACAAACATGACGCATGGATCAGCACCATTCAGCTCAACTATTTTGAAGGGAACTTAATGATCCAACACATACGCCACCACCAGCGAGACATTTGAGTGAGCATGACATACTCTTAGCCGCCAGGGCTCATTCAAGACGTACCCAGTATATTATGGTAGCTTTATAGTAGGTACCAAATGCTCACACATCATGTGCTATGCTATTATACAATACTAAGAGATTGAATTTATTCAATACAAAGATAGAATTTATGATCTTCAGCAGCTTTAACAAGTATTTTCGAATGCTAATCAATTAGTTTATGCGCCCTTGTGGAGCAGGACCAGCGTTGAGCCAAGCATTTTTGTCAGCGGTGTAATCCCTTAACTACTAGTATGCTGTGCTGCATAGTGTGCGTTTAATAAAAGATTTAAATTTCGTTTCATTCAGTTGGAGTATGTGGAGAGGTATTTTATTGTAACATTTTAAACATTTTCTTGTAGTAAAATAATAAGTCTGTTTCAGTCCTACAATCTTGTAAATCTATTTCTAGAGCCCACAAGAATAAGCCCTACGAGTGCCACATGCCTAGATAATATTTATACAGATATTATACCAAGCCACAAAGAAATTATAAATTTACTAGACTCAGATCATTGTGGGCAAAAGATTACTATTCAAAACCAAAAGAATAAAGTGGCTAAAAAAGATATCATTGTTAACCCTAAAACTGCAAGTCGCTTGGAAGCTTTTAAAGTTAAACTCATAAATAAATTACCAGTTTTGTCTATTCCTGCTGATCCTAATCATCTATATGATGATTTCTTTAATATATACTGTAAACAATTTCATTCCATTTTTATTCCCAAGACTATCTCGATTAATAATAACGCATCTTTCAGTGATTGGGCTACCATTGGTATTCATAAAAGTAGAACACGGCTTTATGAGCTGTACAATGAAAGGGCATACATAAACACTGCTGAATTTAATTTATATGTTAGAAACTATTCAAAATTATTTAAAAAAGTTTGTTGTATGGCCAAGTCGCGTCATTTGAGTTCGAAGATTAAAAATAGTAGTAATGTAATCAAAACGACTTGGAATATTATTAATAGTGAAACGGGAAGGTCTAGTAACCGAAATACTGACTATAGCCTGTCAATTAATGACAAAATAATAAAATCAGACTCGCAAGTCGCCGCGGCCTTTGAAAATTTCTTTTCAGATATTCCCGTTTCATCTACTAAATCCCTAAACTCATCACCTTCTGTTGCTGAGTCTTTGCTCAAGGAAAATGTTAATGTTTGCGATTCGGAATTTCATTTTGAATATATTACCTGTAGAGACATAATTAAAACCTTTCACACTTTAAATGTAAAAAAGACTGCAGATCTGTGGGGTAATTCTGTAGAAGTTGCTAAGTCAATTATTGACATTGTAGCTCCTACTTTATCTCCTATCTTTAATAATTGCATTGACTGTGGGGAGTTTCCTGACCTTATGAAAAATAGTAAAATAATACCTTTGTTTAAATCATGTAGTACATCAGACCCCACCAATTATAGACCTATTTCAGTACTACCAACCTTTAGTAAAATTTTTGAAAAAATAATTTTAGTCCAATTACAAAGATTTTTTAATAAACATAAATTATTGCACAATAAACAGTTCGGTTTTACAAGGGGTCGTTCGACTACTGATGCCGGTGTGGAACTTTTAGGACATATTTATAATGCATGGGAAGATAAACGCGATGCATTGGGCATCTTTTGTGATTTGTCCAAGGCATTCGATTGCGTTCTTCACGAAACGTTAATCAGGAAACTCCGCCACTACGGGATCCGGAACACCGCTCTGGATCTTCTTACTTCATACTTGAGTAATAGGATTCAGAGCGTTGACGTTAATGGGAAAAGATCTTCCGGATCTATAGTAACAATGGGAGTCCCACAGGGCTCAATTCTTGGTCCTTTCTTGTTTCTTATTTATATTAATGATTTGCCATACCTCATAAAGGATAATCATGATATAGTGTTGTTTGCGGATGACACTTCACTTTTGTTTAAACTTAAACGTCAGCAGCTGGTTACTGACGATGTCAATAGTGCGATCTCAAAAGTAGTTCACTGGTTCAATGTTAATAATTTACTTCTTAATGAAAAAAAAACCAAATGCATTAAGTTTACGCTACCTCACGTTAAGCAAGTGAAAACTAACGTATTGATAAAGGGCGAAGAATTGAACCCTGAAGATAGCACAGTATTCTTGGGCTTAACTTTGGATGCTAAGCTTCAGTGGGGTCCACATATAGATAAATTGTCGAAAAAGCTAAGCTCCGCAGCATACGCTGTTAGAAAAATTCGTAATTTAACTGATATAGAGACAGCCCGTTTAGTGTACTTTAGCTATTTTCATAGTGTAATGTCGTACGGTATTCTGTTGTGGGGAAATGCCGCTGACATTCAGACTATCTTCGTTTTGCAGAAAAGAGCTGTTCGGTCAATTTATAGATTAAGTCCGAGACACTCTCTCAGAGAGAAATTTAAGGAGATTAATGTAATGACTGTGCCCTCCCAGTATATTTTTGAAATTCTTTTATATGCCCATAAAAATATAAAATTGTTTAAAAAATACAGTGATATCCATAATATAAATACTAGGAACAAACACAAATTTGTTGTACCTACAACAAGGCTCAAGAAAATAGGTGGCTCATTCAGATGTCAATGTATACGTTTTTATAATAAACTTCCAAGCCACGTTCAAGATCTAAGCCTTAATAAATTCAAATCATTTATTAAAAGTAAGTTGTGCCAGAAAGCCTTTTATACTATTAAAGATTATATTGAGGACAAAAAGGCTTGGGATTAAGCTGCTCCAATTATTGCATACTGAAACTTTTATTTTATTTATATACCATTTTGACATATTTACTTTGTGGAGTTCAATATACTGTTTGGAACTTAATATTTACTTGTAAAGTATTATATTGTTTTCAATTATTGTGAATGTGAAGCCTACGTGGGTCATTATTGTTTTTTTTTTTTTTTTTCTCATTTAGTATTAATCATGGTCTGGCAGTTTGAGTAATTTATGCGGCCTACCCAAATGTTCTTTCTTTGGTATTGTTCGTCGAATCGTTGAGCTCCTTAAGTTCTGAGTTGAGCAGCACGATTACTGACAAATGCGTGCACTGACTGGACAGGTCCACTCAATCTGTGTGGTTCTTTCCTCAAAAGGACTATTTCGGACACCAATCTACATGGCCTTCACATGATCTGACCAAGATTATGTCTGGACTTTAAAAGAGACTGTGACCTCTGAGTTTGTTTCGGCCTTTCTTCTCAGAGTAGTCAGATAGGAAACGCCGACCTCATCTAGCTTTATTTAAAAAATATGATTGACGTGTAAAAGTGTTTGTACAAACCTACTTACAGAAAATAAATCATTTATCATTTATCATTTATAAACAGTACCCCATGAAGGATGAGTCTACTTTAGCCAGTCTGATATATCTAAATATCGATATGTTTTTTCGAAATATCAAACTCCGATATTTATGTATGTATTTAAAAATATCGTTAGATCGCAATTCTGATATTTAAAAAATATCAAGGAATATACTACCATGAAGGACTATATCAAGGACTAGGACTTTTGATAAAATATTGATATATCGAAATTACTATTTAGAAATATCGGTATTTATTACTAATTATTTTTTTTATATTTTGGATATACTGGAACTGTGTAAATCATTTTTGAGCAGATTGTTTTTTTTTTAAGTCAGTATTTCGATATATTGTTTTCTTCGATATAGCGATATAAATATCTAACTCTGATATTGATACTATACTAAAATTGATAAAAGTCGATATATCAAAAAAAATATATTTAAGGGGCTGACAAGACCCAATTGACAAAAATAGGCTTCTCTTAAGAAAAAAAATTGCCAAATCTGTATAGTTTGTGGTAGCGGAAAAAATATATGTTAATTTTAAACATATTTTCCAGAACTTGGTTGTTACCAAAACACGTTTTGAAAACAAAATCTCGATACAAACTAACGTTAAACTAACCTCTTACATTGAGTTCTAATCCAAAATATCTGTATCAAATATGAACATACGTTACGTATTTAATTAATAACAAGAACGTCTTATTTGAATACAGAACTTGGTTGTTTTTTATTTTCGATTACTCAACTCAATTTTGAGTAAATAGATAATTACTTCATATTTTGCAATAAATTACAAGCGTTGTGTCATCGCGCTTCTCTTTCTTTTCTATGCAATCTGACAGGGACCGCGGTTTAGGTGTTGTCAGCGTCTTAAATTGTCACTCATCACTGGTTCATTGTCATGTGACAGTCAGTGACAGTGACACCACCACATCCCAGTGATGCCAGATTGGGGGGAATCCCACTAAATTTGGGGTGTTTTTTTAAGTTATGGGGGGAGAATTGGGGGAACAATATTTTTGGGGCGATATTTGGAGAGAGAAAACTGGGTGTGGAGGGAATTGGGGGATTTTTATCAACACAACTGTAATCTGGGAAAAGCCACGGCTAGCCTTGATGATTAAAAAATATATTATCTGAACGTATCGATCACTAATCGATGTCTGAACGCGATCAAACAACTAACTAATCTGTGAAAGCACACACACGAAAACAAAATGCTGCGCACGATGATAGCCGAGTGGCTCCAAAGTTGCCGCGCCCCCTCACCCCGCGCCGCGCATCGTTCGCCTCGGTGCGCGGCGGCGCCGCCGGCGCCGCACAGTGGATCGAAAATCGGCTGTAGAAGACATAGGATCGCGATTTCTTAAATGTTATTTTTTTTGCTGGAAATGACTTCTGCTCATCATTACTGTTCTATAAAATGTCATATGAAGTAATTGTGTGCACAAATGGAAGAGTTATAATTTTTATAAGAAAAAAATGTATGGAGCTGACATGAAAAATGAGGATATCTCTGGAATCGCAAGGTTGGCCGTTATATCTTTGCACACTGTTATAGTACTATTTATTTGTGAATTTTTGACATACTTAATATCGCGGCATCACTTGCGATTTTTTTTTTTTTAATATTCAAAATTTTACAATATTTTTTATGCTTAGACCAAAACATTCTAAGAAATCACAAAGTCGTATTACCTACTTATTTGAAATGACATGGTAATTATGAATTACATAATATGTAATCTTGTCTAATGCCTCAAGTCCAAATTAGCTTATGATTAATAAAACTTAATACCTATACCTGTTAAAAGGATACGTACGATAATGAGGGTAATTAGATAAACATGATCATTAGTCAATAACAATAAACGGTAAACTATTGTATGATGAAAAATAAAAGCAAATTATTAAAAAAAAATATTAACTTAACCTAACCTAACATAAACAATAAAAGTTAACTTATTTTATACTTCGTCACCATCAGAATCCACTTCAGAATCAGGCTCTACAATAGATATAAGTTCTAAGAACTCTGTCGGAGCTTCCTGGTCCTGAAGTTTCAGTAATTCTACTGTTTCCTTAAAGTATGTCTGCCTCTTGTGGGCATTTAATTTTGGTCTTGTGGAAGAAATTAGAGGATCAGAAGAGACGATAAGCATATTGAGGATATCCTCGTTTAATGCTTGTCTACTCTTTTTCCTCAAATGGTGTTCTCTGAACCTCCTAAAGTCTTTGTTTCGGGCCTCTGAAGCTTCTTCCGAAAGACTTCCAATTGGTACAATAGCATTTTCTGCAGTTATGTCCCCTCCGTGAATCAACTATTTGTGGACGGTTGATGACATGTAGTACCAATCGTACAGTTCCACGTATTTTTCAGCGGTTGTTCTAGCGTATTCTTTAAATTTCGGCACGTCTACAATCTCTCCAGATGTGATAGCTTGCAGAATCACAGCAAATCTGCGTATTAGGTCTTCATCTAATCCAGTGATCGCTGCAGTTTTATCAGGAAATTCAAAAAACCGCCTTGCTGTGTTCCCGTCGTTAGTTGTGCCTGATCCTTGCTTAACGATGTCAATCAAAAGGTTGAGATCATCTTTGAATCGATCTTGAATGAGTTTTTTTCGTGAATACAATAACTATTGATGACCTTCTCCTCTTGCAGACCACTTTTTGAAGTAGAGACGATACGCTATGTGTAGAAGACATTCCATCACATTAATGCGGGCATGAAGTGATGATAATCCGAACTCATACACACCAGAAGAAATGGTTTTTGACGCAATGACATCTAACTTATTCATTTCTGTAGGCTTAGCCAAACACAGGTAGCAGGCCGCATTTGACTTAGCTTCAGACAGATATGTACAAATTTTGCCGTCAATCATCGTCATCATTAATTTGTGACTAATTTCATGTCCTTGACTTTTTCATTTATGACAACGTCTTTGGTTTCTTTCACAAAACTAAACTGGACTGGACGGCAATACCTAGGTGAGCAGGGTTTTGGATTCACCCATACGGTATCACCGTCAGCTGTCAACTTTAATGGAACCAAAAAGGTCATAAATATGCTGGAATCATCTTGACGACTCTCTATGTTTTGCTTATATCTACTTTGGTTAGATGCACCGTCAAATCCCCACTTTGATATTAATATCAATTGTTTATCTTGTATCGCATCAGGACTACGAATAGTTTCAAAAATTCTGTTCACTGTTAAATCTAGTAACGCTTGTAGTGCAAACTTAGCAGATGAATCCGTTACAGTCACAAATGTCTTCGGAGGGTAGCACTGTAGCTTAGCTTTTTGCACTTTATAGTAAGACGGATATATCTCCTTTGAACCTTCTCGAATAGTCGTTCCCCTTAATGTGATATATTGCCATTTCGATAGTTTTAATGAAAGTAGCAAACCCAGTGCTTTTTCTGGTGAAAATATTGTTGAAGGAGCTGGTTTGTTCAACATTTCCTTGATTTTTGCTGCTGCTTCTGGATTTTGGAGCATATGTTCAATAACAGATGCAATATCCTCACGACCATCTCCTTTCAAAAGTGCTGTAGCTGAATAAGCTACTTCATTAGGGTCATCGCCTATATGTTCATCAGATCGTCTTTTCTTCTGCTTGTTACTTAGATCTTCAAACGGCTTTCGAGATCTTTTTGTCATCGTTGAAGTTGATTTCATTGTTGAAGTTGATGGTACAGGTTCAGGTACAGGTTCAGTAGAAATATTTTCACTTGTTGATTCTTGAATGAGCAAATTGGTTTGCACGCAGTTTGGCCAGTCAATATTTGCCTCAAGCCAATTACTGTAATCACGTCAAAAAACTTCACTTTTCCTGTGGGATCGTAACCATCTCTTTTGAACTGCCCGTGTAAATCTTCGACAAAATTTTTTCACGGTAACACTGTCTTCATCTGAAAGGCTAGAGCCCAGTCAAATAACAAGTGTGTTGAACAATATTTCATGATCGAAAGACGAAGCATCCTGATTGCTCAGAATAACAAACAAATCCAAATTTGTAATAATGCTTTCCATTATTCACGATCACTGAGTAAAAAGACACGGTAGGATAGATGTTAGTATTAGAAATGCTCTAAATGAACTGAAGTTGTGAATCCAATGTTTGACTATTTATTGTTATTGACTAATGATGGTATCACATTTATCTAATTACTTTCATTAAGTTAATCCTGCACTAATTGCTAAATTAGCGAGTACCCCAAATTATTTTGGTACGTATCCTTTTAACTAGGTATATAGGTATTAAGTTTTATTAATCATTAGCTAATGTGGACTTGAGGCATTAGACAAGATTACGTATTACGTAATTCATAATTACCATGTCATTTCAAATAAGTAGGTAATACGACTTTGTGATTTCTTAGAATGTTTTGGTCTAAGCATAAAAAATATTGTAAATTACACTTGGTATAGCCATATTTAAGCATTAAAATGTATCATATACTTTTTTTTTTAATTTTGAATATTTAAAAAAAAAAAATCGCAAGTGATGCCGCGATATTAAGTATGTCAAAAATTCACAAATAAATAGTTCTATAACAGTGTGCAAGGATATAACGGCCAACCTTGCGATTCCAGAGATATCCTCATTTTTCATGTCAGCTCCATACATTTTTTTCTTATAAAAATTATAACTCTTCCATTTGTGCACACAATTACTTCATATGACATTTTATAGAACAGTAATGATCAGCAGAAGTCATTTCCTGCAAAAAAAATAACATTTAAGAAATCGAGATCCTATGTCTTCTACAGCCGATTTTCGATACACCGTGCGGCGGGCGGCTAGGCTCACTTCATCCAGCCCAAGTGAAGTGATGTTGCTATGGCAACGAGAATAGAGTGAAGTGATAAGATCACGACACTGGCGCGTCGCGCTTACCGACTCACTTCACCTAGCCGATTAACTTCGGCACGGGTGGTTACTATGGTTACGAGAATCGGGTGAAGTGATAAGATCACGCCGCGCTTGCGCGTGAGGCGCTATTATTAATATCAATATGTTTTTTTTTTATTTTAATTTGCCGTTTTTTATTTTTAAATGCGCGATAAACAAAAATTTGGTTTTACCAAATCAATTTCCAAGATGGCGGCTACAAACATTTTTCATCATGGGTGTCATTTTCGAGGTCAAATCTAAAAAGCAAGATGGCGGCTGCGGAAATTTTTACATTTTTCATCATGGGTATCGTTTTCATGGTTTTCCGGGGAGTTAAATCCCATAGTGAGGTCAAAATTAAAAAGCAAGATGGCGGCTGCGAAAATGTTCAGATTTATCATAATGGGTGTCGTTTTCGTGGTTTTAGGGGGTGTTAAAGCCGATAGTGTGGTCAAAATTAAAAAGCAAGATGGCGGCTGCGAAAATGTTCAGATTTATCATAATGGGTGTCGTTTTCGTGGTTTTAGGGGGTGTTAAAGCCGATATTGTGGTCAAAATTAAAAAACAAGATAGCGGCTGTGAAAATGTTCAGATTTTTCATCATGGGTGTCGTTTTCATGATTTTCGGGGGTGTTAAAGCCGATAGTGAGATCAAAAATAAAAAGCAAGATGGCGGCTGCGAAAATGTTCTGATTTTTCAACATGGGTGTCATTTTCATATCATATCATATCAAATCATATCATTTATTTCTTTGCAAACATTGGTATAGTACATAGGTGTTTTTATAATAAGGTTCTCCATATTTTACCGTCATATAGGCATGCAAAGGTTTACAATTAAATAAAAGGAATATAAAAAATCAAAAATAAGTTTAGTAGGTAAAATTCAATAAATTAGATCTTTGAAATTGCAAATAAAAAAATAGAAAAAATCAAAATAAAACATATCTAAATTAAAAAATGGCAGCGTGGTCACAGCAAAAAAAAAAATAAGATTATATAATGTCAAACGGAAATAAAAAGTGAGTGAGTGAGTGAGTGAGTGTTCATGGTTTTCGGGGGTGTTAAAGCCGGTAGTGTGGTCAAAATTAGAAAGCAAGATGGCTGCGAGAATTACCAAACCTTTTGGAATAAAAAAAACAAAATTGAGTTTCTGACTGATTTTCTGTTTTGCTATTTTATTTAAAAAAAAAACCCTAAATGGTAAACGTTTCAACACTTAAATACTAGTTCTGAAATAATATAAAATGATCGATAGAATTAGCATCAAAATATTATTAAAATCTCGATTATGATTATAAATGTAATGCTTGGTCACTCCCTAGCATCAGTGGGATGACACTGACAGCTCACTCCACGCGAGTTTTCACGGTGAGATTTTTACAGAATCGACATGCTGTACCGTGTGACATATCAAATAAAAGGGCTTGTAGTGAGAGTCTCAAATATTATATTTTTTTTATAATTTTAAATTTTATAGTTGGGCATTTTTGAGAAAAAGTGTACCTACGCGAAATTGTAATGTCCCAGACCATTTTTATTTTTTTTAATTCCGTCTGTACCCATAAGATTACATCTAAGGATACGAACGTAAACTTTTATTATGTCCCATGTATTTGTAACCACAATTATAGAGAAATAATAAATATTTATAGTTTAAAATCAAATTTCAAATCTGAGATATTTTCGTTTTCATACTGTCCCAAAAACTTTCAACACGTTTAAGAGACTACGTTTGATCGACGTTTGATCGATTTTCCCTCATAAGATCTAAGGTTGTTTAATTTTTTTTGATATAAAATGACCTATTATCTTTCCAAATAATACAAAATATATCAATACTAATCTTAATTACTAAGTTTTAAATTAATTTGAAAATTTCACTAAATATGAATAGCGCCTGACAGGTCAGGGTATGTAACGATAATTACGAGTTAACTTTTTAACATTTTACTCCAAAGATTTTTACAATTCATAAAATTGGCAACATTTTGACCATAAACAAGCAAATGCGAAGTCATTTTACTGTCAGATATCAGTGTCAACAGATAAAACATTCGAGCCGGACGTTGTTAACGGTTTTTAGCCAAATTTTATGTCAGGGTTTTTTACGCTCTATTATAAATGATCTAAGTGCTTCGGTGTTACATTTCTTCAACCATTTAGTCGAGTTTTAGCAGAATACAGGTATGTATAAAATTGAGTTGCAAATGTTATGCTAAAATTCTAAAATTATTTTTTGTGTTGAGTAGTGTTATCTTGTTACGTCTGTTCCGTTACAATTTGCGGTGTAACGTATAAGGCTGACAACGAATGTAACGTAACTGACATCTAAAAGTTAGTGACACACTAAGCTTTTCATAATTTTGGAAAAAGATACCTACCTACATTTTTATAGATAGTACTTAAGTAATTAGTACTTTTTTTTTTTAGAATGCCGCAAACTGCTGCAGAACGAATGAAAAAGTACAGGGAACGCTTGAAAAACAATCCAGAAAAGTATGCAGAACACCGGAAAAAGAACTTGGAGAGAGTCAAAGCTAAAAAAAAAATTAATAATGAAATGAGTGAAGAGGAAAAATTAAAGCAGAGGAAAATGTGGCTTAAACATCAAAAAACACAAAGAAAAAGGGATGCTGAGAAAAAAAAAGTTCCTCAAAAAGAAGATTCTCCATGTAAAAGACGCAAGGCTGAAGGAGACAAAAAACAAAAACAAAATAATTACCTGGCAACGAAATGTAAAAGACTTACGAACACTTGCAAGAAATATATAGAGCGAAATAAGAAGTTACAGGCAGTAAATAATTCATTAAGAAAAAAACTATACAGGTAAAATATACAATTTAGTAAAAAAACTATGGAATTAGAATGCAAAATAAATAAAATGAAAATACGTGAAGAAGTATTGGAAAATACTCTGAAGAGACTTACCAAACTTGCAAAAAACAAGCAGAAAAACAACTTTTAAAATCTCTTGCTATTAATTCCACTAATAAAACTTACATTACAAAAATAATAGGTTTGAAAGGCAAAGTAAGAACGAAGAAAAAGCCTAAAGAACGTAATGTTATCATTGAAGAAATCAAGAACTTTTATCTACGAGATGATATAAGTCGTAGCACTGCCGGTAAAAAGGAATGCAGAACCAAAAATAAAGAGAAGCATCAGATTAGATATTTAATGGACACAATTCAAAATCAGTACCAAACGTATAAAAATGAAGGTGGTAAATATAAGTTCACAACTTTTTACAAACAAAAGCCGTTTTATGTAATTTCTCCACAACTCAGCTCTAGAAATACATGTTTGTGTGTAAAACATGATAATATAGAATTACAGTTTAAGACGCTAAAACAAAATGGCGTGCTTAACCAAAATACGGTCAAAGAAGTTTTGTCAGCATTAGCTTGCGATATAAAATCTTACTCTTGCTTGATCATACATATCAATGCGATGCATGCAAGACGCAAAAATTGGCATATAATATAAAAAAACTACACGAAGAGGTTAATTGGTGTCAATGGGAAAGAGTAGACCATTCATATATGGATAAAAAGCAGCACAAAATTGTTACAACTAAAAAAACTACCAAAACAACAAAAACTGGAACTTTAAACGATCTACTACACAAGTTTGAAATCGATATAAAAGTATTTAAAAAACATTATTTTAATGAAAAGCATCAGCAGCAGGAATATCAAAAAGGAGTTCGAGAATTACAAGAATATGAAGCACTGATCATATGTGATTGCTCGGAAAATTACGAGACTAAAATGGCTGAAGAAATACAAAGCATGCACTTTGGCGCAGCCAAAGGCCAAATAACATTGCACACAGGAATGGTTTATTGGCAGAATAGGTCACAATCGTTCTGTTCAGTATCGCCTAATAATTCACATCAGCCGCCTGCCATTTGGGCTCATTTAAGACCGATTCTTCATCTAATCCGCGAAGAAACCCCAGAAGTATCAATCATACATTTTTATTCTGATGGACATTCATCACAATATCGCCAGAAGAATAATTTCTTCCTCCAGAGTTTTTTCACTCATAAACTTGGGTTACAATATTCAACTTGGTCGTATTTTGAAGCCGGGCACGGTAAGGGTGTGGCGGACGGAATTGGAGGGTCTATCAAAATGACGCTCGACCGCCGAGTGTGTTTTGGTAACGATTGCACGAATGCTATAGATGCGTATGAGATTTTAAAAAGTGCTATGTAAGTAGTCAAAATTTTTTATATACAAGACTCGGAAATAGAAGAAATATCATCAGTACTGCCACAAAACCTGTCCACTTTGAAAGGTACTATGCAGTTACATCAAATAATTGCAAAAGAGAAACATGTATTGAGCTACAGAGATGTAAGTTGTTTCTGCGGGCCAATTAGAGGACTATGCACATGTTTTTTTCTACAGAAACACTATTTTAACCCCACAGAAAGCACATCAACTCAAGAATCAGGTACCAAGAGAATAAAAAGTAAGCAAGAAATAAATGAACCCCAAGAAGATGACTCCATATTTTACTCGTATGAGAACGGCGAAGCCATATTTTGCGAAATACCAGGAACAGAAATCGAACAACAGCATGAAGTGGCTATAGGACTCGTGGATATTTTGCATGACTCAGGAAATGACAGGAGAATTAACAGTAGACAAAAAAGTAATGAACCCCAAGATGATGACTCCATATTAGATAACCGAGATAAAAATGACGATGACAAATGTTGCGAAATATTAGGAAGAACAAATGAACTAGTTGATATAGGACCCTTAGATATTTTACATAAAACAGGAAATGAAGAAGAAATTGAAAAAATTGATTTAACTGTATTTGAGGATAATTTCGGTGACATAGATGATTGTAACCCCAACAAGAAACTCAAGTATTCTGACGACCGTAGTGATATAGAGAACAATGCTTATTTTTGTAATAACTCGCTTAGCAGTACTTTAATCTGCGAACCATCAACTTCCAAGTTTTCTCCGCTGAAGCGTGATCGTATTATTAGTAAAACCTACAACAAGCCTAAAAAGTCTTTAAAAACTGTAATTAAGCGTACTTTTAAATGCGACAAGTGCAATGAACCGCTAGTATTAAATCGTGTAGCCAAGTGCATGGTGTGCAAACGATGGTTTTGTTGGGACTGTAGCGCTGGACAATTGATCATTGATTATATTTGTGATGTCTGCCTTGGGGCTTAACATATGTTAAGATGAATACCAGTTTTTATTTTTAAACTTTCAGAATTTTTGTTTTGTAATATTTTGTTGATTTTTATGTTGTTAGTAAAACGTTTTAGATAATATTGAATAAGACTGTACTCTCAAACCAAAGTAATAATATTGCTTAAAAACTCGAGCTGTGTTAAACGGGTTAAAGTTTGAATTGTCATTACCCACAAAAACTAAGTTTAGGGATTTAAGAGTAATTTTAGACTAAGTGTGATCTCAACCTTACTGTGTCAGTTATGTTACAAATCTGTCACATGTTCAATTGTCCCAGATTTTCTGTATGAATATTGCTGTTTTTTAAGAATGATTGCATGTTAATGTTGTTTTATAGTATATAATTTGACTATAAATATTGATTACTTTTTTTTATACTAATTTTATATAAGTTAGGCTAAACTATAAAAGTTACTCGAAAAATGAACTGTCTGATTAGCTCATATCGTAACAAAATGCGATAAAATACGCACTATTTTGAATAGTTAGTTACAAAGTATTATATTTCTTTTGTGTATTTTTTATATTTACGCAAATTATACTGAATAAATGCGATTTTGAGATACAAATTGTTTTATTTACTTTGTAAACTTAATAGAACTCTGTAACGTTTGTGTAATGTAACTGACAGAAAATTGAGTTAATTCTCACAAAACTTGATTGAAATACTATTAAAATAAATTAACAACGTAATCTGTTGTACTTTTCTTAAAATTTAATATATTTAGAAGCAAAAACAGCTTAAATCTCCAATAAATTACACACTTTGAAATTGAAAGCTAATTTTCATTATTGGTACACTTTTTCTCAAAAATTCCCAGTTATACAGTTATTTAAAAAAATAGATGAAAATTGATCATCCCCCCACCCCCTTATCTCCGGTACTACTAAGTTGTGAAAAAAAATACAGAATATAGTTATAGATTACAGGACAACCTATGAGAAGTCCATGGTGTTAAAATAACATGATAAATCTCTCAATATTGGGCGTACAACCTTACATTTGCAGTTGGAATGTATGGGAGAACATGTTTTTCAACTACAGTGTCATTTTTGTTCTTGGGATTGTACGGAATCCTCACCACGCGAGTTCAACTCGCACGTGTCCGGTATGTTTTCGGAGTGCTTTCTTTCACAGTTTTCGTCTTTTATCATCTTTGACATGGGTCCTCGTATTTTTGCAGTCAACGGCTGCGCAACGGGGCGGGGCATATTAAATAATTATGCTTACAAAAAGTCGCTTGTTTACAAAAAATGTAGGATACTATTAATAGTGACAGCTTTCTGTCAAATTCTTAGACGCTGGATAGTAGCGACATCTGAAGTGAGCAAGAGGCAGTTTTTATCCCAATTAACACAGGTTAGACGATGCCGCTCTTGATAGGCTGCGCTCAGAGGTACTGAGAAACCATATCATCTCGACCCCAGCAAAAACCGCGGCACAATTGTCAACTATTGATACTATCCCGCCAAGGTCCAATCATGTTGAAGAAGATGATAGAGTTGCCAAAGTAAGTAGCCAGTGCAAGGTCTGACTGAGGAGCACACTGAAGGAAGCGTTTCGCGAGTATAATTCCATTCCGGCCGAATTTAGCCGATCACCATGGTTACCCATGCACAAGAATAATAGGGCGCCGGTGTGTGCCGAGAGCAGCGAGGATCTCGTTGATACATACTCGATCCTGTATTGCGAGGCTGTTGCGGCATGTCGTTTAGGTAACGTCAAGTTTCCTGTGAGTACGGATCTACTCGACTAAAACCAACCGTACCAGCCTGGCAGTACAGGATCGAGCGTCGTATCGATGGGGCCAGCGTACACATCGGCAAAGTATACTGCATCAGGGAGGGCACTGGAATCAGTCCTCCAGAATACATGTCCCGTGTCACAGTGCACTTCTGTTTCCGGAAGCAGAAAGTTTATACATGCGTATATGCACTGCGGCTCGCCCGCCGGCAGTAGCGGAAAGTGGTTTAGGGCCGATTCACACCGGAACGGCTGAAGCCATCAGCGGCCGGCAGCGGCCGGCAGCGGCCGGAAGCCGCGAGCCTGCTCGCGTCAGCGTGAGCGATACTGGTTTTTTTTTAATATGTAGATAAAGTTTAAAATTATTTCACACTGAATAGCTCGCCGCGCCGCTGTCGGCCGCTGCTTTCTCGGTGTGAATCGGCCCTTAAGATGTCACAGTAGCAATATCTTTGCCATGTGCATTCCAGTAGTGGCTCTACATGCACCCGTGCTTCCCTAAGGGAAATTCGACCGGCCCGGCGCGGCGCCCGTGCGCGACATCAATTGAGACGGTCACTATGTCGGTTTTGGTAAAAATTGCTCTCAATAAAAGTTTTTTGATGAAGACAAATCGTTTTTACAGGTGTTCTACATTAACTAAAAGGTAAATGTCAATGTTTTTTAGGGTTCCGTAGTAAACAAGGAACCCTTATAGTTTCGCCATGTCCGTCTGTCTGTCTGTCTGTCTGTCATGGCATAGGTATACATATTAATCACGCCAACAAAGTGCTAAAATAAAATCTTGAAAAAGTTTTGTTTTAGGGTACCTCCCTTGCACGTAATGTGGGGATGATTTTTTTTTCTTGTCTACCCCATGGTGTGGAGTATCGTAAGATAGGCCGTTCAAAAATATTGCAGGTCTGTGAACACCACTTTTCGATTCAAGGATCCTTTTGCGTAATATTATTATTATTGCATTAAAGTGCAAATTTTTGTTAGAGTCAAGTGTCCCGCCCTCTGCCAGCTAAACGGTTGTTTACGGAGATGTAAAAAATAACATGGCAGTAGTACATATCATCATATCATAATCAGCCTATAATGCTCCCACTGCTAGGAAACAGGCCTCCTCTCTTCGAGAGGGTGTGGGCTGTATGTAATCCACCACGCGTGAAATTAAAAGGAAAACTATCACCGCTAAGTAGGCTTTACAAGTAAACGAGTAATAGTCGACCAACTTAAATTTGCAGTAGGACAATGGCATATATCGATGTATGGGAGAACATGTTTTTCAACTACAATGTTAAGTTTGTTTTTGGGATAAATTCATCCCAGCTTCCCAACTACGGAACCCTTCATTGTGCGTGGTCCGACACGCACTTGGCCGGTTTTTAGCCGAACAAATTCGGGTTGAGGAGTTGCGTAACACACTATCAGTAGCAATGGATTTAATTTTGATTGTTGAGTTATTTACATTGTTCATCTCTTTTTAATTGCGAAGACCCATCACAACCGCGAGGTGTGGCAATCTCAGAGAATATTTTTTGAAAGCCGAAGTGGGTATGCACCGTGATGTGGTCGCAGCGGACAAGGGTCACCCCGCTCTCTATGGCTAACCGGCGCAAACCTGTAGTACTTACTACCGATGACCACAAGGAGGTCTGGCAAAGCAAGGACCTCAGGGGCTTCTATCTGCCTCTTGATGAGCCCGGTGAAGACTTTTTAGCGCCCGTATCCTGGCTTCGTCTTGAACCTTTTCGTGGAAAATGGATGGAAAAGATTAAGTTGTCTTAAAAGAATAACTACCGGAGACATATTATATAGGACGGGACGGTTAACAGGTGTCGGTCATGCCGCCGTACATGGCAGTCCATCAGGCACATTATTTCTGGTACGAGTAGTTCTCGTCTGGCTAACGGCGAGTACTTAAACAAGTGGCCAGGATTATTCACCAGCAACTTGGTTTAAAATATAAACTTGTGGATTCTGAGGTACCTACTGTATGATTTACAAGTATGTGCCCGACCCAGTTCTCGAAAATGATCATGTCACGTTGTACTGGGATCAGTCTATCATTACTGACAAGACTATTACCACTAATAAGCCTGTTAAAGTGGTTATTTCGATTAGCGCGCCGCGCAATGATTGTTGATGTTACTGTAGCGCCATCTATATCACCACATGCGAACTACCCGTCACACTGACGTGTCGGAAAATCCTACATCGCGCAATCAGTACTTACTTACCACGCAACATCCACGTTTCCACGTCTGTCAATCGTCGTCAATCGTCGGGCAGTAGCCTACCAGACACATCAGCCGTCTGGTCGGAGGATCTTCCCTTTTCTATAGAGGATGAGTGTACCTCATGCCTCTATATTACCATTCCACATGACGGGAACCTCGTCAAAGCTGAGAAAGAGAAACAATTCAAATATCGCAACTGGCTGTTTGCGGCCCGCTTCTCTGCTGTAAAGATGAAATATGCAAGACTGCATTTTGCTCGGATTAGTTTTGAGTGGTTAAAAGTCATTAAGAGCGTCTGACAAGTGGTCCTCAACCTCTTCAAAGGTGTGGCTTGGGAGGTGAGGGCATAGAGGAAGCGGGTCGTGTTCGGGCTGGATAATGAGTCGTTGATATAGATATTGAAGAGGAGCGTAGCCAAGACACTATCTTGGGGTAGGCCGTTTTTCTGTGCTTTCCAACGACTTTTTCCGAGGGAAGGTGGACTTCAAAACGGTGGTTGTGGAGAAGTTCTCGGAATATTCGAAAAAAAATCGGATCGAAGATCAAGATTCCTTCGACAACAATCGTTTGAAGTTGACTGTATCGTAGGCGTAGGCAGCTGGCAAGTCCACGAATACAGCACCTGTGACCTTAGCTGTGCCGAAACCATTCTCAATGTGTTGCACGAGGTTAAGGGTTTGGTTGCAGCAAGACTTGACGGGCTTGAAACCATCTTGCTCCGGGATTAATTTTGGAATACCGCTCTTAAGACGTTTTAGCAGCAGTCTCTCGAATAGCTTGTATGTATGACACAGTAGAGATATGGACGGAAGTTTTTGGATCGGTTGCTGCTTTAGCTGGCTTAGATATTGCCTTTATGACCTTTGATTTCTCTAGAGACAGGGTACTGAAGCCGATTCCAGACAGTTGTTGTATAGTTGCAGCAACCACGACACAGCAATAGTGCCAAGCTGTTTTATTGCCAAACTGAGAGTCGTCCACTCCAGAGGCTTTACCGCACTTTAGGTGGATCAATTGTTTTGTGAAAAGCTTTACGTCATCATCATCAATCCAACCGAAAGACGTGCACTGCTGGACATGGACCTCCCCAAGCACCGACACTTTGACCTATTCTGTGCTTTCCGCGCAGAATGCTTTACAGTTCCAGTTCCATGGTGAAATATCACTTGAAATGAATTCAAAAAACAAGATAGCGGCGTTAGTTCCGATTTTGGCCACACGCCAAACAAACTTTAGAGCGCTATAGGAAGTTGTGGCGGGAAAAGGTGGGGAAATAAAGGCCATTTTTTTTGTAACAGAAACATTATTTTATTGTCAACACCGTACTTTGCTCCTTGTTTTAATCGGCTGAAATCTAATTAGTCATACAATTTTATATTATACAATTTAGGCCACTACAATACACAGTTATACTTTTATTAATAATATAATGCATGAATTGCTTGATGATAATTGATTCGCTTGTTTCGCAGTTTCGAAAAAAACGTCCAAGTAGAACAAAACAAAAACAATATTGTGGCTAAGTAATAACAGCCACACGGGTCGATTGATCAGGTTAAGCTGCGCTTGCCACGGTTGGTCCGTGGATGGGTGACCACCTCTACATACCAAGACCCCTCCGTGCCTCGGAAAGCTCTTTATGCCGTTGCGCGTTGGTCCCGGCTGTCATTCGTAGATCTTCGGCAGCCATTACGGGTTGTCAGAATCCCGAAAGTCTGACAACTAGTCTTACAAAGGAGGAGGAGGAAGAGGGAGGGGGAGGAGGGAGGCGGGGGTGGGGTGGATCGTATTACCCACTAACAGGGTTGTGGAGGTCAAATAGGCTGGAAGCCGACTCCAACCTAGTTGAGAAAAGGCGTGAAATAAAATCACCAAGTTTTCGAGAACACCAGCTAAGTATTGGTCTATTACTACGAGTATAGCAGCGATTTAATACATTATGGGCAATTTTTCCGTAGCCCGAATGTTGCACATTGAAGTTTGGTGTTTTCTTCCCTAGATACCTAGTGCCTGCCATTATTCTGTATGATTGGTAGTTTTACTATGATTTGGTAGTTTTACTTGCAGTAATGAAGGGACTGAATGGCAATCATGTATTCATGTAGGGCTGCCGCAATACGATGTGCCGTGATAACACGGCCGACCATTTTTCAATTTTAACTTTCGTGTTGGTAGAGTCTGTATTCATTTGCTACGGTGATGTTGTTGAATAATGACAAGTACCTAAATACGTATTCACTTAATGAGTCTACCCATGAAATGGTTTAAGAAAACTTCTCTATGGTTTTATATAAGTTAATAAAACTGAATATAAAGTTGGAATTTGAACTATTATAATACGCAGGTATCCACTTTCGTAGATTCATATCTTATTTAGTTATACATTATTAAATCTACTCGTATTTACAATAACACATCTCTCGAAAGCATACCTAGAACATAGGTGCCGAAAAATATTTGAATTTCAACCCTATCATCGTAGAATAAAAAAATATATAATTCAGAAGGCTTCGGAATCCATTCTTATTATTTAATATATTTTGCAACTATTTTAAAACTACATGATCACTGCCTTGGTGAGCGCGGTGGTAGTGCGGACTCCTCGCACGGCGACTGACGTTCTTCTTCAGTGCTAAACTTGTATTCTCTTTCGCTTTGTGGTTGTTCCTGCCCGGGGGGCGTGACTCGGCCTTCACCGGCCGTGGCAGCTTCGAGCGTAGGCCCCGTAGGCCCGAAAGACATGCCTTCTGCACCGTATGCTACTTCTCCTGTTCCGACGTACTCGGAGGGCTGGTAGCCGTAACTATTCAGACTGAAAAATACTTTTATATTTGAATTTACTCCACATATACATGGACAATAGATACACAATAGGAGTGGGCGATACAAATCGTATATAGATACAATACCTATGTATCGGTACAATATTTAGTGCCTATATATCGGACGGCACTGAATCTATACGTATATCCGCGTACCTAATGCGTTGATGTTGGTATGAGTCACAGAACAACACACAATATCGTATCGCATTATGATATTCGGTAGTACGTTCAATCTGATTTGGGTAACTTGTAATACTGCGGTACTGAGTACGATTGCGATGCGTGCCGGAGTGATGTAGGTTTATGTGAATGAGCGAAAGAGAAGAGTGCGATACGTTAATGTGTAATACAAATTATAAACACTATTTACAGGAGTATAGAGTTTAATTTCGAATACATTATTTGATTTCTTATGATACGCTTATTAATTATGCAGTCAGTCCTAAGCCTGAGAAAGGTATGAAGGAAAGTTCAATTCACTGATTAGTACCTATATAAATAATTGATAAAAAAATATCTGAAAAACCGATACTTCTGTACTAGTTTCTTTCAGAATGTCATATTATCAACACTACCAAACAATACATTCACTGTTTTGGAGTAACAAAGAAAATACAATGAAGTACAGATATCGAACAAAACCGAAACCTAAATATCCCAGTAACCTACCACTTTCGTTTCAGAGTTCCACACAGATTCAGCCAATATATAGGTATTGAAATATATAGATGCGATATCCAATATTCCAAACCGATACATAGATACGATTTGATACAGTGTAAAAGCGATATTACCCATGCCTCAAATGAACATCTAGATGGTGTGAAAAATATTGGAGCCCATCACGTAGTCAGCTGAGATTCATGCTTACCTGTTTGGCCAATATGATATGTCCTCAATCGCATGATGGGCATACGGTGCGTACGCATGTTGGTAATACGGCGAGTGATGCTGTGCTGGAGTTTCGTACTGTAGCGGGTAAAGGGGCGCGGGGGCCGATGATGGCGCAGAGGAACTGGTTGGTGGAGCGGGCGCATATTCCAGGGGGGCAGGGTACGCGTGTGGAGGAGTTCGGTAAGGGGCAGGGGAGGTGTTCGGCTGCGGGGAGCTACCGCCTTGCGTTGAGTTCCAGTAGCCGCTGCTGCTGACCCACGTGTAGCTGCCGCTACCGTTCGTCGCTGTAGTCGTACGTTCTGGATTGCTGTAGGAGGCTGTGGAATGGATGTAGATACTTATTAGAATTTAAAAATAATCTTAGCAGAAATCAATATTAGGGTGATTGCTCTTCATACTAAATTTCAGTCATTCTTCAAACGGAGTTACTACTCGTAGCACCAAAAAAGTGTCTTATATGCGCACAAGTATGTATAGTCTTGTGTAGGTACATATTTATTACCACCATAATGTTATCTTCTTTACTAAAAGAGTAGGTCTCTCAGGGACGAAGCTAGGATAACAATAAAATAGAGGTTCAATTTACAACATTACTTACAAGGAGGTGACAAAGTTCGCGGTCGTGACGGAGGCCGCGGAGGATATGGCGCTGGTCTTCTGGAAGCTGCGTTGCTGCTTCCATACAACGACTGAGACGTCACAAACCATCCACCGACTGCAAATTGAATAATATTGTACAGTTAAGTAGTAATGTAGGTACTTATTTTTATAGTAGGTACAGCCGACCTCACGTTGGTGGTAACAGTTTGACCTTAACCTGACCTTGCGTAGTACGTAGTTTAAATCTAAAAAGAGGCCAGTTTAGACTGGTTTTGTTACCATTGATGTGCGACCGACTGTAAATGTAGCATTAGTTTAGACATTGGGGTATAAATTAAGTTACGAAAGTTTTGCATTACTTCACCCCTCAAAACGTTTAGGTAAATGTGAACGTATGTTAATAAATATATGCGCTTTTATTACAAAAAAGTAAGCCTTTATCCTAACAGCAGCGTAGATTTATGTTAATAACTCACATTGCGGATACTGATGTGGCGATGAACTCTGCTGGGGATAATGCGTGCCCACAAATTCTCTTTGATAATAACCCTCAGGTCTTTCCTTTGCGTCTAAGAAGGCTTTCGCAAACGGATTATATTTGATCTTCAGCGAAGTCACCTCTTCGTTCTGGTAGGCGGTTACGGCAATGAACTGCGTCTCCGGGAATGGGTAAGTCATAATGCGACGAAGGTCTGTTCCCACTTTTACCAGGTGTACCCGCGGCTCGTATTTGTGCAAGCTATTTAACATGATCTGTAAAAATAATCCAAATTAACATTTCAACAGCACAATTTTGAACTGCAAGGCTGTAGAGTAGGCCCAAAACACCGCCACTTCAGGATTACCCGTTGTCGTTGGCTACGATAGGTTACAACTACTCGTACAACTCGTAGCAATAAAGATTTCAACTAGGATATTTCGATACAAAAATAAGTAAATGTTTAGTTAAGTTCAAATTTTAATATAAATGTTACGCTTTTTCAATAATAGCTACAATCACGGCTTTTCATTATAAAACCATTCCAATTACAAGAAAATCCTGAAAAAGAGCTTTGCCACGTGTCGTACAAATATCGGGCTTTGTGTGTTTTGCTATGTATGTTGTGTGCACTGAATAAATGTTTTTCGTAATAAATGTAGTACAATAAGATGCGTACATCATTAATGTTGGCATAACGACCACAGGGGGCAACAGCTTATTTTTAAGATATGTGTAATGTAAACATAGCGCAGAGACAATAATTATTACAAATGATAGTGCGTACAGACAGCCGCTAAACAGTTGGTAAAGCTACAGATTTCACACCGAGCCGTCAACATATGGATCTAGATGTATCAGATGTTTGCTTTCATATTCATTCGCACCACATACAACCGTGAGAACTGGCTTCTACGAACTAGCGGTAGCCACGAAACTGTAGCACAGTCACACCTTGCCATCGAGAGCTTTCTGTTATAAAATTAGTATTCCGACAATACTGTGAACTAATTATTATGCTCGGTCAGGCACATAATCTGGCGAGGATCCCGCTATAAATATTGAATTCGTAATTTGTGTTTATCCTGCTCGAAATTCATTTATGCCCATGAGAAACAATGTAAATGGTTGTAGTAAACTCTACAAAGTATCTCGTAAACGGACGTCGGATTAGCAAATGTGTTTTTATTATTTATGCAGTAGGTTGTAGTAGGTTAGGTTAGGGTTAGATGCTACGTTATTGAGTTATTAATTGTTGATGTTCGTACCCCACAATTTTTTTGATCACATTCTTATGTATGTATATAGTATTTTTTACAATAATTTACTAAGACAAAACTCAGCCGAAAAGGTAAGTCACATAATAATGAATAATTTCAACTGTACCTGGCCATTTCCATTAGTTTTATTCGTAAGTTTAACTTTAGCGAAAGATATCGGTTCTTTCATCCAGTGCGCTCCGAAGTTCGGGCTCTCGGGATGAATGTAAATTGCATTAGATGGTGGGACTTCCGCCTTGCCGCCAGGGACCTATGAAGAAGAAATAATCAATCATAAATGCCTGACTAATAAAACTTAGTGCTTTAGAGATTATTTCTGAACTACAAGTGGGAGATGAAAACTTAGTATAATACATACCCATTCTCCATTAACGTATTTCCAACGATGTGAGTCCACTTGCACAAATTCTAAGAGCACGGTGTACATTGCCGTCGGGTCCAAGCCACTGGCAGTTACTTTGACTACGGGAAACATTCGTCTGAAACAAAACAACAAATAAAACCCTGAACATACAAGCTTTTACGGTTGTCGCAACCCAGTGCTGGGCACGCCACGATTGCGGCGATAAGTCCCCTCTTTGAGGAGTGGCTGGAGAGGCGCCACGGCGTCCTCACCTTCCGCCTGACGCAGGTCCTCACCGGACACGGCAGCTTCGGGAGGTTCCTGTGTCGGATAAGGCGGGAGGAAACGACCGGGTGTCACCACTGTGTGGATCGCCCGGAGGACACGGTGGAGCATACGGTGGAGGTCTGCCCGGCTTGGGCAGAGCACCGCCGTGTCCTCGTGGAGGCGATCGGCGGCAGAGACCTCTCGCGTCCGGCCCTAGTTCAGGCCATGGTACGGAGCGAGAGGGCATGGGCAGCCGTCACCTCCTTCTGCGAAGCAGTTCGCGAAGGAGGAGGCGGGACGGTTGAGGGAAAGGCACGTTTCGCGCCCTCTCGCCCCTAGCCGCCGCAGGAGACGCCCAGGGCGTCGGGAATCCCGGGCGGATTTCCGGCCACCGTAGGCGCGGGCTTGCGGACGGTGAGCAATGGGTAGCTCACCGTCCGGTAAGGACCAGGCCCGGGTCGACGGCGCGTCGTATTCCACGCGCGCCTCAAAGAGATGTCGTCAGCACAAAGTAGGGGTCCACTAGGGCCGATGCCTGCCGGGGTCGCGGGAAGGTACTTATGGGTCACCGAGGCCCCGGCAACACAGGCAACAGGAAGGAATACGGGTGGGTTTTAGTCAGTAAGAGTCTGACACACCCTCCCGCTCCGCACAGAGCGGGAGAAGTTATTTGATGATTTCCCACCCTCAAAAAAAAAAAAAAAACATACAAGCTTTAATTAATTTATTACGTTCTTTACTTTAGAAGCTAGGGATGGTTCTAAAGTTTCGGACGTAGATAAGCGATGTCAGCGAGATAACATTGAAAATGGCTTTTTTTATTCTTAAGTTATGCCGGATATTGCTGAGAACAGGTAGTGGTCAAATATGGATGCTGGTAGATAAAGTAGGTAGATCACATGCTCTTTAAGGTAAAACGGTTGCCCTACATCGTTTGCTGGTTAAAAACTACAAAAGCATAATAGTTTAATTGGTGTTAGTTCTGCCAGCTGACCTAACAGTCCCTGTTTTATTAAATAAACACTTCCAAATATAATTACCATTATTTGCCTAATCCGTCGAATAAGTTTAATACAAGGGGTGTCTTGGAAGCATATCATTGGATTAGCAGAAAACAAGACTTGATAGCCAGTCATGTTAGAACTCAACTTAGAACCGGGATAGGTTCAAAACTTCAACGTTTAAGATTTTAGAGGTTCTACACGCATATTTTGGTCAGATAAAATAATTTTTTAGAATCTTTTAAAATCTGCTTAAGGTGTATTTGTCGAAAGCTTATTTATTTTATTCTTTGTATCGTTTCGTTCAGTTCTATGTTTATTTAACTAAGAAATTACTTCATTACAAATGAAAAACACAATAGTAGTTATAACCACGTTACTGTAAAACAAAACGTCACTTCGTCAAGGGTAAGGGTTCCGTCATTGCTCATCGGCATCGGGCGGTATCATTTAGCCACCCACCGTTAATGAGTAAGACCTACCGCGTTAATAGCTGAAAACTAGCCGCCGGCCGGCGAACGGTTAGCACTGGCAAAATGTGACCGTGTATGTACACCATCATTGTGTTCTGAACGTTTCGTTCTGACTAATATTACTTGGTCAGTTTTATTTTGACCAGATGCTAATGAAAATAGATCGTAGGAATTGAAGTTACGATGGCGAAAAGCAGAAGAGCAT
The DNA here is from genome assembly GCA_905333075.3 of Atethmia centrago. Classification (NCBI taxonomy): domain Eukaryota; kingdom Metazoa; phylum Arthropoda; class Insecta; order Lepidoptera; family Noctuidae; genus Atethmia; species Atethmia centrago. The sequence goes on along the minus strand of HG995374.1, from coordinate 16,509,478 downwards.
TCCTGTCCATAGTCGGTGGAGTTAATTACAGTAATTGTGGCATCACTCTTACGGACTTTTTCCTTAGACCTGCAGATAATTTCCTTCGATCAGTCTTGTGTCTAGCAATCCATTTGTGTGAAGATACCGACATCCTAGGCTACCATTTTCAGATTTACAGGTCCTACCTGTAACCAACTCTCCAATACAGGTATCGGGCAGCTCCGAATATGCAAAGGAAGATAGCGAGCGGTGATAACTACGCAATAACCATATACATATTTACTAAGCCACGAGCCCTGTATTATATTACTCTAATATAATTATAACAAAAGCATTGTTTACTTTTTGAACAGTTGTTTATATAACACTGTGCTGCTAATGTGTTGCAAAGTATATTTTAAAGCTATTATTTATTATCCAGTTCCCAATTCCATAAAAGTACGTCTTCGAGACGATTGAAAAACAGGCCTAATCTTATACGTAGAGGTAAGGCGTCATACAGTCTTTTCAGTTTTCAGAGTTCATATCTAAAAAGAACACCCTTGCATGGTCTAGAAGGCCTGGTGATCTAATGAGCCGATAGCCATGCCATTTGCGTATCTGTCGATTAAGAAAATCGATACTTATATAGACGAACTGTTGACCATTCATCATCACAAACGCCGCCTGCATGATTGCCCAAGTAATTTAGAAACTCTATCACTAGTATCAAATACCACGATCGCCGTCAAGCAACTACAATTGTGTGGTATACGCGATACAAGTTGAGCCAAAGGTCCAGACTCAGGTCTAGACTAGCCGCCTAAATCGATGAAAGGAAAAAATGTTTTGACAAGAGCAGTTCCACAAATTACAGGCCACGCAGAGATGTGTTTACACATCAGTGACGCTGACAAGCTACAGTGAGGTATTCTATTGTATCACAAGACGTGTGCCTGATGGGATTTCCCATCGGCATAAATGACGAACTTCCATACAAACTTTCATATATAACCCCTTTAGGTGATAATTTTATAAAATCCTTCCTTAGTGCATAAGACCACTAAGTAAGTATTTAATTCAGGAGATCCCCTTCGCTATATATGGAACTCTCATACAAAATTTCATGCTTCTAGACCCAGCGGTTTAGGCAGTGCGTTGTGTGTTAGTGAATTAATTAACATTTTTGTTAAGTAGATGTTTGTATGGGTATTATATGAATGATGCTGAACTTTAGATGCATAATCATAATGATTCTTACCTTCCATTCTTAGTGACGATCATTTCGTTGGTGAGCGTCTGGAAGCGCACCCACAGCTCTCTGTCGTCGAGCGCCACGTTGACTTCTCTTTCGCGCCCACTGCGAGAATTGCCGCCGCCCACCGTCGGCTCCACAGCACTCAGGATGTGCGATGCTGCCATCCTGTTGATGAAATTGTTGTTTATTATCTGCTCACAATTATATAAATAATACTATCAGGGAGAGTAGGTCTGTGTCCCAGCAGTGGGAACGTTATAGACTGACTATGATATTCTAACTCCATCAGGAGTACAGATCAAACTCCACCTAAACATTGCTTAAACAAATTTTTGTTTCTAATTTAAGTTTTCTTCAACTTAAATCGAACTTTGAGTATTTAAACTTACATACATAAACTCACGCCTTCTTTCCATGAGGGTAAGCACAAACTATAGAACGCCACCTGCCATGCTCCTTACATACCTGACCTTTTTGATGAACATTACCAATGAAGTCATTATATGTCTTGCTGGGGCGTCCCCTCTCGGCGTTTTCACTCACATCTGTCTTGTATATAGCTTTAAAACTTTATTTACTAAAATTGGACATAATACTATTGGCAGTCGATCAAATCCTCGTTCATGCTTCTAGGTAGGTAACATAAATACGAAAGTGTGTTTGCTCGTATGTCCTTCTTACACGGAGCGATGATGAATCAAAATTGTTTTGTGCATAGAGATATAGTTAATAAACCGGAAAGTAACGTTATATTTTTTTTATTCAGGTATAATGCACGAATCTTGTCAAATGAGAAGCATTAAAATAAATACGACAGCGAAGCCACGCCACGAGTAATGCTAGTCGTCCATAAACTCAAACTACTAATTTTATATACATATAGCTTATGCTTCTTCTTTTATCTATATGCTTCTAGTATCATGTGCTGCAATAGAAATACTTTGATTTTACCAAATACCACACTCTAGGAATAAGAGTAGGTAGGTACCATAAGTAATTATATTTTGTTACTTAAATACGCGGTTATGTCATCATCATCTGCCTAGCCTTTTTCCCAACTATGTTGGGGTCGGCTTCCAGTCTAACCGGAAGCAGCTGAATACCAGTATTTTACATGGAGCGACTGCTTATCAGAGCTCCACAACCCATTTACTGGGTAACACGATACCCCTTGGTAAGACTGGTTGTCAGACTTTCGGGCTTCTGACGACCCGTAACAACTGTCAAAGATCTACAAATGACAGCCGGGACCAAAAGCTTAACGTGCTTTTCGAGTCACGGAGGGGTCTTGGTATGTAAAGATCCCATCCACAGACCAACCGCGGCAAGCGTAGCTTAACCTTATCGACCGACCCGTGCGGCTGTTATTACTTGGCCACAAGTCCCTCGCGTGGTTATGTGTTACAGTCGAGAAAATAACCGTTCATTTTTCTTCTATACGTATTATAAACACACAACAGCACGCCTTTAATCCCCGAAGGGTTAGGCAGAGGTGTACCTATAGTAGGTACACACCCACATTTCGCCAGTTATGTTTGAGTCCCATGTAATAGGGGGCGATTATTTCCATTTTATTAAAGCTTTGTGATTAGTATACAGTTTGTCCGCGTATTTTTTTAGATTACTCTTCAAAAGACCCTGGCTATAATGGAATGAAAATAATACAGCAGCTTTGATTGGAATTCGTAAACCCTTCCGACCTTTCCGTCAAGCTACGTCCCACCACGAATCAAACGTTGTCATAAAACAAACATTGTTTTAAGAAACATGTATCAGTTCAATTACGAACTAAACATTAACGGGCTACTCTATTACGACATCAATGTTATCTGCTGACAAACAAATTGGCAACATACATTTTATGTAAGCAATTATACCTAATAATGCACTTTGACAGCAAATCGCGTAGTCAATACGTGATGCCGCTCATTCCACAGGACGCCGATTACTTACGGAATACGTGATCAACTTTCATATAGTTTAAATAATACATAAAAGAAAAAAAAATGGATATAGGCACTTACAGTTATTTTTTTTTAAATCTTTCAATATCTTAAAAAATGCCCGGCATACCAGGGAATGCGTCCTAAAAACCGGCCGGCTGTCAAAGTGTTAATGTCTGAATTCTAGAAGGATACTGAAGTAACAGTGAGAGCAGTGGTAGGCCTCGACTTACGAGTTGTAGGTCGTGGGTAGGTACCCAGGTAGGCGCTTCACTTTGCGTAAATAATTTCATCACCACTGCTCTCAAAATGGTGAAGGAAAACTTCGTGAGAAAACCGGTATGTCCTAGAACCAAACATTCGAAAACACGTGACATCTACCAACCCGCATTGGGCCCACATGGTAGATTACAGCGTACTCCCTCTCGAAGCGATGAGGCCTGTGTCCCAGCAGTGGGAACATTATAGGCTGATTATACTGAAGCTAACGTAACACACATAACAACACACATAGTAAACACACATAACATCGTGTCCGTATTCCCCGAATGATTAACAGAGGTGTACCCACAGAACACCCACATTTCGCCAGTTATGTTTAAGAAGTATACTGATTTGTCAATTAGAAATTGACTTATATCATACTAATCGAGTTTAAATCATGTCATAAATCATGCTTGAATGTCGTCCTGGATCGGCCTTAATACCTTTAATTTGTCTTTGAAATACTCTCAGATAATCTCATACAATTCGTAAAAATCCATTGTGAAAGATGGTACCGTATGTATGGTACGGTGTAAATGTATAAAATATGTGTGAAAAAAATGGTGGTTGCAGCATCATAGTCTTATATTTTCGGTTGGCATGTACTCGTATATAGTGAAGGTATTTGTTTGTTATACAACTTTACAGATTTTTTTACGAAATGATAGACAGTCCTTGAACTTAATCAGTTGTATATTGGCAACACATTATTTACTTTATGTATTTTATAACTTTATACATTTATACGTACAGCATACATTTATGGATTTAAAATATATGACATCTACACAATTCTCATATCTCGGAGCCCGGTGTAATAATATTGAAGTTACTTGAAGCTATAAGTTAAATATACACAGATATGTACCTAAAATTCTTGAAACTCGTCTCCAAACGGAAGACATCACGAAATCCATCGCCAGTGGCAAATAGGACGGATATTTTATTGTGAGTTTGTCTCGAGCACGATCTCCGTCCAATGTTTATTGTACCTATTATCACTGGCTCCGCGTCGGTTCAACGTCCCAATCCTGCTGACTCGGTATTTTTTGACAAATTCAGGTTCTCGCTATGTATCTAGAATTTTACACTTCCGTGCTTAAAATGCCATATTACTTGTAAATCGTTTGACTATTTTACCACGCCTTTATTTCTTTTGACGAAAGTTTCGATTTCTAAATTGGAGTTTGAGGTAGAATTTAATGATATTGGCAATTTTAGTTGAATTGTCACATATAATAAATGTATAAATTGTCACGTGATGAGTCGCAAAAGGCATCGTGAGCATGTGTATTCAAAAGAAAGACCACGTCGTCCGCAAACTTATTTCTTGTTGTTAGGTATGCCATAACATGAAGTACCTGTGGTACGATTTTTGCCGCATATATTTGAATCATTATTGTGGAAGTCCACTTCAAAATCTATAAAATTAATGCCTAAAAACTAAGTAGACACAGACACAATTGATATAAATATCTAATTCACAAACAAACAAACAAACAAACAAACAACTACCATAACCTGGCCACCACTCTGCCGATCCCATAAACTGCCAAGAAGCCCTCTTATTTTGTGCACAGATCATGTTCAATACCGACATTACACATACACACAGACTGTTTGATGACTATTTTATGTAAAGACTTGGTAATCCTAAATATTCATAGGTATTTAAACAAACATCAAAGTTATCGTAGGCTGTAAAGCGCTCGGAGCACGGAGTAGTTCCGCTTGAACATCGTCTTTGAAGTCTCTCTGACAACGAATCATTCAAGAATTTGTCATCAGAGTTACTTTTTGATCCTCCTTTGATTTATTGTAAGGTTTTCTTTATCTGACTTATTTTGTCTCAGGTAGGACAACAATACGTCGAGTTGACTTTCTGTATTAATCATTGTTACTTAATTTGTAAAATTCCAATATGTATTTTTTATGAATTTTAACATTTTATAAGCTTGACTCACACATATTATCTAAGTACTTAGGTTCAGAAACACACCGCCGTAAAAATTATATCTCCCGTACAAAGTTCTTGTACTGACCCGCAAAAACCTACCACAATAACCGCGAGGAGGTTCTTAAAAAGTATAATTATCTTGGAATAGAGTCGTTAAAAACTCATTTAGAACAACCAATTAATGTTATTTCACAAAACTTGTAGTAATCAACCTACATTTTGTGAGAGAATGGGCAATTTTTAATTTCGTGTCCGACTACATCCCCAAATCAAATCCCAGAACAAAAGACATCAACGCGCGCTAAGAATTGAGGAGAATTCTTTTTTTTCCGTCCTATTATTTATAAACATTGTTTCAGTGTACGAGGGCTGCACTAAAAGTATCGGGAATGGAATATTTCCACTGTTCCTGTCATATTAAAATCGTTTTAATTGAAAACTCCTTGGTTTTAAAAATCGAATACCATTTATTTATTTAAAAAAGATTCTCGGTCTTGTCACAAGGTTTTGTCAAATTTGTTTAGTCGTTGAGAAGATGGAATTGACTCGAGAAAATTCAAGAGCGATGATTTATTACTTTAGAAGTGGTTTAACTAAACAGTGTGTTGACCGGATGATTTCTGCATTTGGTGATGAAGCCGATCCAAAACCACAATTTATCGCTGGTTTGCTGAATTTCAACGTGGACGATACTCAGTTATGATCCCCGTCAAGGTCGTCCAAAAACTGCAGTCACCCAAGAAAACGTTGATGCTGTGCGTAAGCTGATTGAGGAAGATCGACATGTGACATACCGCGAAATTCAGGCAACTTTAGACATTGGCATGAGTCAAATACAAATAATCTTGCATGAACAATTAGGTGTAAAAAAGTTGTTTTCCCGATGGATTCGCTCTGTGAAGAGCAAAAAGCGGCTCGCGTTACTTGGTGCGTCAGAACTCTCGAAAGATTCCACGCAGGATCCTCAAATGCTATATACAACATCGTATCAGCTGACGAATCCTGGAATGAATACGCGTACGAACACGAAACAAAAAACCAGTTACGAGTTTGGGTGTTCGTAAATGAGTTAAAGCCAACAAAAATTGTTCGTTCACGGAGTGTTGCAAAAAAAATGGTGGCCACGTTTGTCTCCAAAACCGGCCATGTTACGACTATTCCTCTTGAGGGACAAAGAACGGTTAATGCAGAATGGTATGCTAGCATTTGTTTGCCACAGGTCGTTTCTGAACTCCGTAAAGAGAACTGCAACCGCCGCATCATCCTCCATCACGACAATGCGAGTTCTCACACCGCGCACAGAAAAAAAGAGTTTTTAGAGCAAGAAAACATAGAATTATTAGACCATCCGCCGTACAGCCTCGACCTAAGCCCTAATCATTTCTATACTTTCCCTAAAATAAAGAATAAATTGCGTGGACAGAGATTTTCATCACCTGAAGAAGCTGTGGACGCCTAGAAAACGGCCGTTTTGGAGACCCCAACTTCCGAATGGAATGGTTGCTTCAATGATTGGTTCCATCGTATGGAAAAATGTGTCAAATTTCGCGGAGAATATTTCGAAACGCAATAAATACATTTTTAAATAGTGATGTTGTGTCACTTCCTTGATTCCCGAAATTTTCAATGCTATCCTCGTATATATATGTTTACGTTATACTTATGATAAAATAAATACATTGATGTAATAAGTAAATTATATGACTTACTTCGAACTGAAATTAAATAATGAATGTACATATGTAGCCGACACAGACAATATTTATGATTTACAATATACGAGTACAAATAAAAGAAGAAAAACCAATGAAAATGATAGAATAATACGACCTTTTTAGGGTTCTGTAATCAACAAGGAACCCTTATAGTTTCGACATGTCCGTCTGTCTGTCTGTCTGTCCACGGCTTAGCTCAGCAGCTTAGCTCAACAGCTTTCTATAACTAAGAGTCTCTACTCTTAGTTATAGAAAGCTGTTATTATCAGGGGGTATACATATTAATCACGCCTACAAAGTGCTAAAATAAATGCAAACTCTGGCAATACTAATGCATAGGAGTATTTTGAATCAATCAAATAAATCCTATGTAACCATCAAATAAATATATCCCATATAATAACATCAAAATGAAAAGAGTGATTTTTTCAAACAAAATAAACAGTTGTGATGGGCCGACTATTACTTTTGCCAATCTTTGACTAGCTATTGTTACTAAACTATTGTATATTGGAACGTTACGATTAGCCGGAGGGCTAGTTGTGAGCCACATGTTTTTAAAAAGGTAGCACAAAGATTAAAAAAACCTGTGAAGGAGTACGAGCATCAGGTCAGGTTCAACTTCGCGCGGCTCGGGACGCTCGGAACACAGGAAGCAGGATCGGCAGGAAGTATTGGACCAGGGACGATGACGGGGCTGCAGTATCTTACACCAAACAGGATCAGTAGGAGTTTTGTGTTGTCAATATCCCTGTCCAGAGGAGGAATAGTTTTTAGGAGTAATCGTAAATAGGAGGTTTTGTTGTAGCGCTTTATAAAACTTCACGCTAGCAGGAGGGCCGCGATGGCGTCTTACACCACGCGAGTGTAATGCCCTGACGTCAGAGGCTTCTCTGTCCGGAAGTAGTCAGAGAAGAGGGTGGCGTTTTCTCACGTCACGCCGGTAGAGAGAAGGACAGCAGAGGCACTTTGCAGCGCCTCACACTCAGCAGGAGGAGTGTCCTGGCCTCTTGCGGCATGCGGGAGGAGTGCCCAAGGGCCGGAGAATTTCCTGCTCAGCAGTGGTCGGCTGCGGCGTCTTACGCCACGCAGAGTGCCCCCGATGTCAGAAGCCTCCCGCAGGCGTAGGCGAGAGAGCCGGAGGCAGCGGAGGGGATGAGTCACAGAATTTACACACAACAGTTGTGGAGATTTTTAACAAATTAAACATGTTTCTTCCGTAAAGAACTATATTTATTAGGTTCCGATAATACATATACAATATTAAAACTGAACTAAAATCGACTTAAAACTGAGCTTAAACTGAGCTAAAAACTGAAACTTTGCCAGAACCGACGGCTGCTTTTATAGTCAAACATTCTGGGAGTATTTGTTAAACATTTGAGAGGCTTTTTTTTCTGTGTGGGTAATCATCAAATAACTTCTCCCACTCTGGGCAGAGCGGGAGGTTGTGTCAGACTCTTTCTGACTAAAACCCACCCGTATTCCATCCGTTGCCTATGTTGCCAGGGACCTCGGTAGCCTCGGTGTCCTACTTTAGTACCTTCCCGTGACTCCGGCGGGCATCGGCCTTAGTAGACCCCTACATTTGTGCTGACGACATCTCTTCGAGGCGCGCGTAGAATACAACGCGCCGTCGACCTGGTCCTTACCGGACGGTGAGCTACCCACTACTCATCGTCCACAAGCCTGCGCCTATGGTGGCCGGAAATCCTCCCGGGATTCCCGATGCCCAGGGCATCTCCTGCGGCGGATAGGGGCGAGAGGGCGCGAAATTTGCCTTTTCCTCAACCGTCCCGCCTCTTCCTTCGCGAGCATTACTGCTTCGCAGTAGGAGGTGAAGGCTACCCATGCTCTCTCGCTCCGTACCATAGCCTGAACCAGGGCCAGACGCGAACGATCTCTGCCACCGATCGCCTCCACGAGGACACGGCGGTGCTCTGCCTAAGCCGGGCAGACCTCCACCGTATGCTCCACCGTGTCCTCCGTGCAGTCCACAGTGACACCCGGGCGTTTCCTCCCGCCTAATCCGACACAGGAACCTCCCGAAGCTGCCGTGTCCGGTAAGGACCTGCGTCAGGCGGAAGGTGAGGACGCCGTGGAGCCTCTCTGGCCATTCCTCAAAGAGGGGACTTATCGCCGCAATCGTGGCGTGCCCAGCACTGGGTTGCGACAACCATACTCTTCATGTCGCCATGAGATCCCGCCGGAGCTTCGTCCGCTGTGCCGCGATTTCTCGCGGCAGTGGAGTTATGCCCCGGCGTTTCGTCTCCTCGCACCACTCCCATACGTGCGCTAGGACTTTTGCCTCCAGATCCCATGGCGGCAATCCAGCAAGGAGGCTCGCTGCCTCACAGGAGACCGTGCGGTATCCCCGGACCATCCGGATGGCCATAGCCCTTTGGGCCGCGCTCAACCGGCGGGCTGGCCGCAGCGCCAGAGATCGCGCCCATACAGGAGCCCCGTAGAGTGCCATGGACCGCACGACCCCCGCGCAGAGCCTCCGGCAGGAGGCGTTTGGACCCCCTAGATTGGGCAGGAGCCGCTTCAATGCAGCACCTGCCCGCTCCAGTTTGGGAGCCAAAGATCGGAAATGCTCCACGAAGTACCACCGGCTGTCGAGGATGAGTCCCAGGAACTTCATCGTCGACTCGACCCCTCCTACCGTTATTTGGGACACCAACGGTGGCGCGTTCCGAGGACCATAAAACACATGACCTCGGACTTGTGCAGGGCCACCTCGAGTCCCAATTGCCGGATCCTTTCGACGATTGTCGCAGCCCCGCGTGCCGCTACTTCGGCCGCCACCTGGGGCGACCTCCCCTGCGCCAGGACCAACGTGTCGTCAGCGTAGCACACTACTTTATGAGAGGCTACAGTGAAGACCTGGTGTTATCAAGATAGATAGAAAAGGAAATCTGACAGATAACAATTTATGATGAAAATGTCAAAGTATAATTTTTTTTTAAAAATTAAGTAAATTAATGATGTAAAATTCAGTTTTGGATGTAAAAACAGTCAAACGTAACTAAAGGTTTGCTTTTCAGCGGTAACAGTGACCAAAAATATATAAAATGCCAGTTAAATGAGTGTCATACCATTTCATACTTGAAACCATAGATTTAGGTATCGAATTAAGACAAGAATTGTTGGACACAACAGCTCTTTAAATGCTCTATATTAATAGAATAAAAGATGTGGTTTTTTGTTGCAAAACACCACAATATATTTGATTCACTTTTGTAAGCAGACTGGGAACGTCATTAGGTGTACTCAGTTTTCATATATTGTCGTCTTCACATTATTATTTTGCCGCCCGGCTGTGCCGAATTGTGCCGAATTATTACGACCCGAATAAGTGTGTAGCACGCCTCACTTCACCTTACAGAATTACATACGGCTGAATGCGTAAACCAGTAGTAGAATGTCGTAGTAGGTGTTAATAATGTGCCAGCCAATGATAACGGGATTGTCATCCGCTACTATTGACACATTATAGTTTATGATTGCAATCCCTATAATAAAGAGCTACAAGGATCTTTTGGCGCTAACATTACGTTGACATGGGGGCGCTGTTAGTAAATATTTGTGAAACCGTTTTGTGAAATGTATTGAAAAAAAAGAAGATGGCGGCCATAGTTCCGATTTTGGCCACGGTTACAAAGATTATTGTAAAGCTATATTTTGGCCACGGGTACAAAGATTCTTGTAAAGCTATATTTTGGCCACGGGTACAAAGATTCTTGTAAATCTATATTTTGGCCACGGGTACAAAGATTCTTGTAAAGCTAAATTTTGGCCACGGGTACAAAGTTTCATAAAAAGCTATATTGTGGCCACGGGTACAAAGATTCTTGTATAGCTATATATTGGCCACGGGTACAAAGATTCTTATAAAGCTATATTTTGGCCACGAGTACAAAGTTTCTTGTAAAGCTATATTTTGGCCACGGGTACAAAGATTCTTGTAAAGCTATATTTTGGCCACGGGTACAAAGATTCTTGTAAAGCTATATTTTGGCCACGGGTACAAAGATTCTTGTAAAGCTATATTTTAGAAGAATGCCTACATGTAACACTGGTTATGGTATTGCTACTATTATTCTAGGTGAAATTCATTTGAAAAAGATGGGGAAAAAATGAAAATTTAATGAACGTCGAAACCTTAATAAGGATGAAAATAGCTAGATCCAATCTCAGAATACCGGCAACCCATTAAGACACAAGACACAAGAGAGTAGTAGTTACGAGTAAATAGGAACCAGCTAGACTTGAAGGCAGACGCTTGAATTTAATCACGACAGATACTTTAATAGTTAAATGAATAAAGTGAGTTATTCTGTAGAGGCGATTTTGACTTTTCATATACGTAGGTACTTACTGAAACCTTTAATTTAATTTCATTTGGTGTTATTTTCTTTAGGTATGTTATTCATTCATTAAGATGGTTTCTTGCTTTTAAACAATAGCTCTGCGAATTTCGGCTCTGGCAGGCAATCCCAGCGAAGACTAGCCATTGACGCGGGAGGTATTATAGTGCACAAGTGTGTGCGCAGATACAGGTGCACTCACTCTTCCCTCAATCTCAAAGTCCGATGGGACGGCAATCTGACATGACCGGAGAGAGATCAGGCGCAGGACCAACGGCTTAACCTGCTTTCCGAGGCACGGGGGTATCACACCGCTAACTTTCAAACTCCGGGCTATTACTGAGAAATTCCTTATGGAAAAACCCAATAACTCTTTGCCTGACCTGGGAATCGAACGAACCAGGGCACATTCTCGACATAGATAGCGATCGCTTTACAATAGAATTCGGTCGCAAAGTCCTAATGGGGTCAAAATTGCTCGACAAGCACGAAAATATCATAATCTTGTCAAGCAATTTTAACCATCTAGGGACCCCATTCAGACTTTGCGACCGAATTCGGTCGAAAAGCGATCGCTATCTATGTCGAGACTGCAGGGCTAGGGCCCCACACTCTCGCTTGCGACCACGAGACCAAGGGGGCTTTTGGACAACTTAGAGTTGAATGACACTTATGACGTTCCGATAATAATACAAATATTAGGAAAAGAAGACCTGATGCTGCAGTCAGGATCGTCTCTGCACAATGGGAAGTCTTTAACGGTAACTGGTTTGCCTTGATATACTCACTTAGACTGATGGTATATACGTTGAGATTTTATAAGTATTCGAGTCCATGACAAAACATTTAATTAAATATATCATATCATAACATAACATAACATAACATAACATAACATCACACCTGTATTACCCGAAGGGTTAGGCAGAGGTGCACCTATAGTACACCCAGATTTCACCGCCAATAAGGGGCGAGTCTATTGCCATCAACCGGGCACTAATCCACAATCTACTATTACTATCAATATTTTTTTAAAGTTAATTTTCAATTTGGAGATATTATGTAGCCTGTATGACTTGACCAATATAATTAATTTTGTGAGGTAATAAGATTCAATTTTAAAAGAAGACATCTTATTAATGTACTGCTTTACATGGTAGGTATGTTAGCTACCCAGCCTAGGTACTTACAGTAAGCCACAAAATAGTATTGCAAATATTGAAAGACCTTTTCTTGTTGCCGAAGTTAAACTAGACGCAAAACTTTATTGAAAATTATATATTTATCATCATAAAAGCTCGGCGAAGGAGAAAGGACTGGTAATTTGTTTTACGTCCACATCAGAGAATAGATCCGAAGGTTCGGATCGTATTCTACAACATTTAAGCATTAAACAACAAGAAAGCAACCAACGGGTTTGTATAAAGGCGAAGTAATTACAGCGTTAGCCCACTCGACTGCAGCGTCATTATTCATCGTTTTACGACTCCATGAGTTATAAATATTAAACTTAGTCGTATAGATGTACTGCGAACATTTTCTTTTTAATGGCGAGGTTAAATAATATGATGCGCGATGCGAATGTCGGCCCCGGTTTCAGGTCTGAGCATCATAGAGCCGGCAACAAACTGTGCGCTCGGAGCGTGCCGGACAATGTGAATAGTTATCGCCTTTTAATTACGTGTAATAACATTTTTATCTGCATGCGTCGCATCATCCCTCGCGCCTTGGACAGCGAGCGCTGTGCGGGCGCGTGGAATGTCGCTTAATCGCGTCGCAGCGCCGACGTTTTACAGATCCTATAAAATATCAAAGATAACAACGAGTGGCTCTGGAGGCTGTTTCGAAAGGAACCAGGGTCCAGTGATTGGACGTTTATGGCGTTCGCTTCGATAAATGTAAGTATTATGTGTGCGGGCGATGTTGAGGTGCAATTGTCCAGCGCGCCGAGCCGCGCACCCGAACTCCGCAGAAGTGCTAATTATCAAATGCAAGACCGACCAAACCGATATTGAAACCATTGAAACAATACATCTCGTGTTGTCTTTTCCAATTTCAAAGTTTGCAGAATGGCTGTGTAATGAAGGCCGAGAAGGCTATGCAAATGGAACGATGCCGAAAACTCAAGTAAGTATTTAATGGTCTTGCGTCATCCGTGTTTCAAACTTGAATTTTCATTATCACTTTACATGTATACCTACTACCACCAGCCTTGATATGTTAATCAAACAATAGACTAAAATCAAATAACCGCAACACATGATCAATAAGATTCGACCTTACAAATAAAATATATTTTTCTACTATTGACCAACTGTTGACACAATATTCGATTAGTTTGAAGACGGTAGGTACCTGACGTGTGCAGACACATATCTATGTACATAAACACATATTACGTAGGTACACACATGATACAGTACATGATATAGTATCCATGTATAGGATTTTATATATACACAGTCTAATGATATAGTTATATACTCTAGGTATATTTTCCTTATTTTTAACATTTTGGTACGACACTAACGAGTAAAATAACAAACACTTTCGTGTCATCTCCTGTAAATTCGTAGTCAGACTGAAAAGTCATTCTCGAAAACGAAACACTACTTTACTAAAATGTGATTATTATTGCAGTATTGTCCATGCACAGTGGCGGTACCTTCATATAAGCCCAAAAGCCTGGCCATGCCTTACTAAAATGTTCGATAGAGAATTTATTGTACCTAACCAGTAGTTTATGAGAAAATTGCGTTGATACATACGTAGATACACAGTCGAAAACTGAACTTTCTTTTTTTGAAATCGGTTAAAATTTATTTGGGCTTGCGTTATTTTGAAACCCTAGGCACGCCACTGTCCATGCACGACATGCCATCAAAATCTACTTCCTTCTTTATGTAAAGAGAGATGTCCTAACTGATTTATTAACACAGCCTATACAACAAAAGCAGTAACTTCCTTTTGTGACGTAGGCGTTCACTAAGGCAGGATTTTTGGAAATTCTACCCCATAGAGGGTTAAATAAGACATGAGAGCTTGCATTGAAATTCGTTATTATAAAGTGAAGTCATCAAAATATGGTAATTAATGAATAAACTAATCGGGTTTTCTGTTAAAAAGTCGAAACACGTGTCTCAGCGAGGACTTTTAAAAATTGTACCCACAAGAGGGTACAATATAAGATTAAAGTTTGTATCAAATACTGTATTGTTTTTAAGAAAAATCAGAGGAAAATACTATATTTAGGGTTTCGGAAAAAAAGTATGAAAGACGCTATTCAAGATTTTTGAAGATTCCTCAAAAGGGGTAAAATAATGATGAAAGTTTGTCAGGGAAAGTTCGAAATCTACGCTGACGAAAGTCGTTGGCAAATGCTATGCTAGAATGAAATAAAAAGAAAAACGAAATGTTTAATAAATGTATTTCATCGTTAAACAATGTTAGGTATACACACCGTTTGATTTGCTAATAAAAGCTAGTTTTACAACATTTTGATTTATTTCGTTTATTATATTTGCCATTTCATTAAAATTTTATTTGTATAAGGCCATAATTTTGCGTCAGAACAAGTTTTATACAGAACTGTGTATTTATATATTGAGATTAAATACAAAAAATTAATACAAAACATTTGAGTGATTTACTAGTTATATACCGAGTATTAACGTAACCATGTTAGGTAAACCCAGTATGTTTGCTGTAAAATAAGCAACTACTGCTCTGGACTTATAGCTAATTACTAATTTTGTTGTCTTTTATTCGTATTCAGTGTAAATATTCAAATTCGGAAGCTGATAACCACAATCAAACTTTTTTTCGGGCTACATTTCAATTAAATTTTATTCCTCAATTCTGTGGTTGTCGTAAAACTTTAAAGTTTGACGAGTAAAGCCCATTGAGGAACTCCGAATTGATATTAATTCAAATAACTCGGGTTAAAAAGTCAGGGTTTTATGCGCGTTGTAAAAGTTTATTGTAGGGCTTTGTGGCGAGCCGGACGCGCCGATAGGCCTCGCGTTCGATGACGGAACCTCCGCCGCCGTCAACCGCCGCCTTTGTGCCTGCGCCCGCGCCGAGCCGGCTACAATACCGCACGCGTCTTCACTCTATAAATCCCGACATCAGGTGCTACCTAACGCCGCATAGTGCACCTTTTATAGCGGCAACTAAAACCCAAACTGGAGACGAGTACTGCACCGGCGAGATGGCGGCGATGTAATTAAGTTGCGAACGTCTACCATAAAATAAGAGAGGAAGAAATTGCCGATGTAATATAAATTGATGCGTCTTATTACAAACCTTTATTATACACGTCAACACCCTCTATATCACTTTGCGCTTTGCTAATGTGGAGTTTTTATAGATCTAGGTAATCCGAATCTGGTACCATAAATAAATAAGACTTAAGGAATAAATTAAACCAGAAACTACTGTAGTGTAAATATTTATGTTTTGGTACTCACTCTTATGTAAAATTAACGAACACACCAAAAAAAGAGTAAGCATTCAAAGTAACCATGAATCCTAACCACTAAGCATCCTTCGAGTGGAGACACTTACGGCCTTTAAATCTTTAAAGACACGAGTAGATTTGTGTCATCATCAGGTTAACGGACCATTAGAGTTAACAGCAGATAATAATATCGTATGTCTTTATCCTCAATGTAAACATATAAACTGGAATCTTAACGTGTTTACGAATACATTGTTACAGATACAAGTTTCAAGTTATTTTCTTCCCAACATACCTAAGTAGAATGTCTGCATTTCAGTTTTGTAGTATTGATTATGCGCATGATAAGCCAGGTAGGCCCTTTGGTGTCATTAATTGTATTAAAAGACTAAATTTCAATAACGTAACATAACATCACGCCTGTATTCCCCGAAGGGTAAGGAAGAGGGTAGTAGGGTAGAAGGTGTGCCTATAGAACACCTACATTTCGCCAGTTATGTTTAAGTCGTAAGTAGGTGTTAGAGGGCGAACCTATTGTCATCAACCGGCAAAAATCCAGACTGGGCCGCTACTGAGAAATTCCAGATGGATAAATCCATTAACACTTTGCCCTGTGGCGGCATCTACATCGCCACATGCGAACTACGCAACACACTGACGTCACGCAAAATCCTGCATCGCGCAAGCAGAGTTTACCACGCAACTAGCGTATACATATACAACATCCCGACATCAACCGTCGGGCAGTTGCCCACGAGACACGACATCCGTCTGGTCGCAGGATCCTCCCTTTTCTATGGAGGTTGAGTGAACTTTACACCCTGTTCCTCATTCCTCTATAGCCCAACCCTTGAATAAAACCCAGGACCTCATGCTCAGCAGTAGCGCTTGTGACCAACGGGGTAGTTAAATAATGGAAGGAAAATGAATGGATTTTTTGTGACAGCTGTATTTCGCGAGAAAAGTAAATATCCCAAAGTTCAAAGAGCGTTTATGCACTCGTATTCTCACAAAGTTTTCACTCAGTTGCTCATTTACTACAAATTCCCAATAGTATTTGAGGAACGACCAAATGCAAACCAGCTGGCTGCTAGCCCATAATAAGGTTTAGCCATCTAATTTAGGATAGCAGCCATTTGGTTTGATTCTTTGGTTTTCAACTAGTTCTTCTTCTTCGGTTTTCAACTAGCTTCTTCGTAACAGTTACTAATACTCAGACCAAAAGTCTTTGATATTTTTGTCTTCTTGGAGGCTACTGTACATCGTCTCATATTTTGGAAAGAGACCATGAAGAACCTTACCATGTTACACTTTTTTTTTCTTTTTTTTTTTGGGTGGGTAATCATCAAATAACTTCTCCCGCTCTGGGCGGAGCGGGAGGGTGTGTCAGACTCTTACTGACTAAAACCCACCCATATTCCTTCCGTTGCCTGTGTTACGGGGGCCTCGGTAACCCATAAGTACCTTCCCGCGACCCCGGCAGGCATCGGCCCTAGTGGACCCCTACCTTTGTGCTGACGACATCTCTTTGAGGCGCGCGTGGAATACAACGCGCCGTCGACCCGGGCCTGGTCCTTACCGGACGGTGAGCTACCCATTGCTCACCGTCCGCAAGCATCGCTGCTTGGCGACAGAAATAAGTATGGTCAAATCAAATCAAATCTTTTTATTATGGGCATAGGTTATACATACAGATGTTAGGTAAATCACAGATCCATTTATGTTCTGCCTAGTAGGCATACAATAATAAATTATGTCAACACGCAGTATAAAAAAATTAGTCATCACTTATAAAGCACAATAAATAATATAATGGTGGTATCTAAAGCAGCTTAGGTACTATACCCTGGAAGAGCTCGTTCACAAAGTAGGCGGCTCTTTGAGAAGAAGCTCGTCCGGTGCTGTGTTCTGATTTTAAGGGCATTAGGATACCGGTGTAAGTACCTACGTATAATACCTATTTTAAAAAAATATGTTCTTCTTCAACAAGTGCTGGTCAGAAATGATGAAGAATGACAAGTAGCGGAGATAACCATGTGGATCGACATTGGCTATGGAAGTTGGATAATAAAGTCAAAACTTCGTTTTTCTTTTAGAGCGGTACCGTATGGGAATCTAGCGACCGTAAAATGTCGTAAAATTTGTATCATACGGCTAGTCTTCATCCTTTCGTAGTACTTGCATTAGAGCAAAACTACATACTTGGTGGTTGGTTAGTTTTCGCGTTAGCCTTCTGAATCATGCTCAGACATGACGGTTCTGGTTACTGTTTGGAAGACTGCATTTATAATATGCATCACAAACCACTCTCTTGTTAACGAGTAGGTTTTTCATATCCAGGACTAATAAGTCAAGCGGTCTGCGCGATTGTCTTTGATTTATGGGTAGGTTGATGGTGTTATTTATTAGATTCCACGTCATACAATCATATCGACAAAAAACTTAGGTACCTACCTAAAGTATTAAGTCATTCTAACAGTGAGCTAAACTTAGAATTAAAAACAAGGAATATTCCTAACACAGATTGCTCAATGTGGGCAATCGAGCCCAGAACAAATAAAAAGACTAACCAAGATAAATCATGGTTATGCAAAACAAGATTTTCTTTCTACAGTAAAATATGGATCATGTGCTAATAGCAAACGCTTTTCTTCCACCCGTAGAACATTATCTTCTAACTTTAATTTATAAACTATATTTGTCTCTTACCTGTTGTCACCTGGTACTGTTTCCTCAATTTCGACGGTTCATAAAACACATTTAAAACAATAAAGAATCCTTTATACCACTCCAGTTCACAGTCCACTATTTTTTCACACTAACTCATACAAAATACATTGTAATCAGAGCTCTATTTTTTTGACACAATAATTTAGTAGCTACGACAGTCTAAAAAACAGATTTTTCAGTAATGAAAATGCTGAAAATAAGTTCCTATATTTGTCACAAATCACAAATCAGTGGTGGCGTGCCAACTGCATGAGCAACTACCGCAAACTCGACCGCACTACACTTCATTAGCGCGTATACAGCACAACATACCCACTACAATTTAGACGCAGCACGCAATAATCACTCATAAAGCCTTATTGTAGAGCATCTTTTTCTGTAAAATGTTTAGATCTTCTGCTCTAAGTGGACAGGCAAGAAAACACTTTACGCCTATAACAATAGAGTTTTATATCACCTTGCGTTGAGAAGATGACGCCAACAGGCTAACAGCGCTTAGCCCCGCCCCTGGCGTATTGACAAACAAAGTGATTGGCGGCGAGGTGAGCGCGCTAGCGAGGCAATCCTGCGCAACATTGAGGCGGTCACTTAGATAACACTTGTATTTCCATAAATTTTACCTCCAATTACATTTTATAAAATACCTCTTGAATTGTTGGAATTTATAAATTATTTTGTGATAGGTATCAGATATGACATTAAAGTCACCACTGTGCTTCTATATTCAGCTCTGACTACTTGGAGATCAGGAATTTTAGATTGAATCAAACAACGCAAACGGAGGATCCGTTTTCAATCTAAAACATACGAGTATTTCCAGAAAAATCATCCAAAATTTAGGCTGAATTAAATCAAATGCAAAATCTCTTCCCAGAGTGCAATAGATAAATAAATAATTAAAACAATCCATAATGCTGCGAATCAGCACTTTTTCAAAGGTCCAAATTCGATTTCGACGAAGATAATATTATAAAGTGTGTTTTTCAGACCGGAAAAGAAACACTGGCTCCAAGACAAAATAGCTAACCGCCAGTCACCCAAACGTCATCCTCACCTGAGTAAGTGGGAATAAGCTGGACACATTTGCAACAAATCATTTGAATTGTGGGCAGAATGGTGAAAACCCAGGTGGAAAAGGCGGGCGATAGAAGTTTTAATACATTTGGTACCCGAACCTATCTGCAGATGATTGAGAGGAGTGGTAAAAAAAGAAAGGCCTTTGCCTATAGATGGGATATGATAAAGGGAGGTTTCCCATTTCGCTACAGCGAGACAACATAGATTACTTACCATAACCATAATCAGCCTATAACATTCCCACTGCTGGGCTCACAGGCCTCCTCTCTGTAAGACACGTGGGTAACCAAAACACGTGGGTAACTGCTAAAAGTATCGATAGTGAAACCAATCTACAAAAAGGGAGACCGGACTGACACTAGTAATTATCGGCCGATAGCATTGCTGCCAACCTTCTCAAAAATATTGGAGACTGCGATGTCAAAACGACTTTATTCTTATTGCGAAAGATATAAAATATTCAACGATAGCCAGAATGGGTTCAGGAAAAATAGATCCACAACATTAGCAATATTTAAGTATATCCAGGAAGCTTTAAATATAATCAATAACAAAAATTATGCAGTAGGGATCTTACTGGATATGAGCAAAGCGTACGACAGAGTTTCATACGAAATTTTACTTAATAAATTATATGCAATAGGTGTTAGAGGTACAGCACACAAGTGGTTCTGCTCGTTCCTAGGAAATAGGGAACAATTCGTAGAGGTAGAACATAGCGACCCACACACTGGCAAAATAACACGCGTAAGATCTAATAAATTAAAAACGACAATGTCAATACCACAAGGCAGCGTTTTGGGATGCTTGTTATTTCTAGTTTATATAAATGACCTGCCTAAAGAAATTGACGCTCAAAGTATTTTATTTGCTGACGATATTTCTATAATTTTTCCTTATACCAATGGAGTAAACCTAAATTTAAGTCTAGACGATAAGCTATCCAAAATAATATCATGGTTAAAAGATCACAACTTGGAGTTAAATTTTGAAAAAACAAAGCTGATGCAATATAGAAATGGTGTAGACAAAGACAGACTTTTTATTCTACAAAAGAAATGTGTACGAATTCTTGTCAATATAGATAACACAGAAAGCTGCAAGCCATTTTTTGTAAAGTACAAAGTCCTTACACTAACTGGTATCTACATTTTAGAAGTAAGTAAATTTGTAAGAAAACACCAGTCACTTTTCCCACTCACAAAGGACCTTCGCCCGCAACATCGCAGTGTTAGACGCCAAATCAAAAATGAATTAGCCTTACCAAGCTCAAAATTAACTATGTTCCATTCAGGACCTTTAGCCATGTGCGTGAAAATATATAATAAGCTTCCAAACTCAATTAAGGACATAGAGTACGAAAATTAATTTAAAAACGGTCTCCAAAAATACCTTATATTAAAATCGTATTACACTCTAAAGGAATTCTTTGACGATAAGTAAATCTTGACATTTAAATTCATACTGGTACACAATACACACAGCACCTACAATTTTTGACTTACTACCTACCTATGTTATGTTATTTTTCCATGATTATAATTGTTATCGGTATTTGTTTTAATTTAATTTTTTATCTTATTTAATGTATGCATGGAAAAAATGACAAATTAATTGTTCTTAGCCTATCCTATATTATATCATGACAGTTACTTATTTAAATATCAATTGACAGGACATCTGATAAACATGTTAAAATTAGTATTTTTCGTTTAAGCACAGTGGTTTTAATATTGTGACACTGTGGCATTAAACTATTTATATTTATATTGCTGTGCCCTAGCAGGGTTCATGTATGAAACCTATATACTTGTAACAACTTGCTACATGGATGCAATAAATGATAATTATGATTATGATTATGAACCACGCGGGCCCAGTGCGCTTTGGTAGATGTCACAAACATGTCTTCGAATTATTGGTTCGAGGACATGCCGGTTTCCTCACGATGTATTCCTTCACCGTTTTGAGAGCAGTAATGATGAAATAATTTACACAAAGTAAAGCGTAACTCGTAGTCGCGGCCGTTAGCACTGGGCCACAACCAGGATTAGATACTTAATGTTGAATAAATCTTAGATGTGATCGTAGAAATGACTTCAGCCAACTGCACTAACAGCTCATTGATAACATTACTTATTAGTACTAATGTACATTACTTATGTTACTATTACATAGGTAGACACCGTGGAGACAATATACAAATAATTCATTAAGTCGCATGTTCATTATATGTATTATCATTAGATTTGTGCTAAGTGATTTCTTCTACGCATTTTGGCATACTGATGAAGTGCCCACTGCTATCCTCCTGTATCTTTATAAAATGTTATAACAAAGTCATCTATTGCATAATACACCAGTTTGAAACTTGTAAGGTTGATAAACATATGTAAGTACTTAGATTATTCTAAGCAAAGCAGGCTTTTAAAGCATTCAAACGACATTTTCAAATAAGCAAGTACCTTTAAAACCACAGAGTTGACATTAGAAAGTGTGTAAACCTGAAAAAACTAAAGCCATAGCTATCATGCATGTGATAACACTCGGCTCAGCTGAAGCTAAGACTGACTGAGGAGACCAAACATGCACGCAAATCATCTGCTCATAATCGTCGCCTAATTTTTTATTTGTTGTTGTTCTTTTGGAAAACCACGTAACAACAGCTGACATTTCATAGGTCTGGGATTTGATAGCAGAGTAACTTCATCAGACTTTCAGAAATTGAGGTAACTTTCTCCGCGCTCAGAGTTATTATTTTATTTCTCACAGATCTGCCCATCACTCATGCGTGATATTCCTATCAGTCATATCGTGTGAGCGATAGAATTAACCCTAATAACATCGAACTGGAATAAGAAATAAGTACTAATAATTTTTAAAACTATTTTTTTTATTTTGTCTAATAACATAAAGACTACATTGATTTATCAAATAATTACCATATAAAAATAAAACAAACGACAACATTTTGCTTTCAGTCGAAAACTCAGTCGCTAAATCAAACAATGAAACTTTATTGTTCAATAATTTGATAATACAATAATTTCCGTAAAAACTGGATAGGTATAATAAATGCTATTCCAAACAAAAAGTCGTCGATAAAACCCATTAGTCATCGTTGTAATAGGAGATAGGAGATTTGAAAAGTCATTTCAATTTACCTTTTGGTCTTGTGTTGCTGTAAAACTGTTACCTACGTGCGGTATGTACGGTACCTATGTGGTACCAATTCATAAACCTACATACCTACAGTTAATTATCGCGCTTTCTGACTTACTCATTAGAAAAGTAGATTACCTACCACCTTTTGTAGTTACGAAAACTTTCGCCTTTTCGGTCACAATAGCAATATGAGTTCGACCTAGAGTTTGGCTTTCATTTCACAGTGATTTACTGTAACGCTTATATTCCATTTCACAGAAGATTCTATAGGTTTAAAATAGTATGAAATCACTTGAATGCTTCATTCAGCGAATCGCACATGTAGATATTTCATAATAACCCCAATGAACCAATCGATGAAATCTAAAACAGCTTTCACAAGATACACGATAGTTGCACGTCATATGTACGAAGATAAATGTACCTCCCGCGAGGAACTGCTGTAGACACCTAGTCAGCATTCCAATGCATCGGGCCCGCCTCACCCAGTTACGGTCTGCCGGCCGACCAAGTGTTAATTGGAAAAGGAAACCTCAAACAACGAGTCAGCTCAATGCTCTCCACAGAAATGTTTCATTTTTAAACATCTCAGTGACCGTTATAAGTGTTATAACCGATAGATAGGTACACTCAGTGCACTTCGCAGAGGTGGCTGGTCGATGACCAATGGTCTTGCATGAGATCTAGGTTAGTTGGAATCACGAATTTGTATTCCTAAAGAACAGACGTCTTTTCTTAAAAAATAATAAGTAGAGTAGTTAGGTAAGTCTGTAGGTAATATTAGTATCTATTTAAAAGAATGGGATAAATAGAAATTCAAGATAAGTTTTTTTCAGTACCTGTTAGAAGCAACTAAGCCACCTTCTTGTCTAAATAAATTTTATCATAAAATGAAGGCTCAATTTCTCGATACAATATTTTCAATCTTTTGCATTTTCTCAGTTGGTAACTTTTTACTATAAGTGCTTATCTACGAGGTATTGTGTACGTCTACCACGATGTTCTGTTTCGAAGTCAATGCTTGCTAAGAAAAACTCGTCTCAAAAACTGGCCGTGGCTGGTTAGTCTTAACCCTGTCCCTTCTTAGAAACTACTGAACCGAAATTCTCTGGTCCGTTTATTTACCCAGCGATACAAAGTGGACAGTTTCGGAACATTAGTGGCAGTTAGGTTTAATAACATAAGGTACTACACATGCTATTATTGGTGTCCTTTACTTTACTAGGAATAAAATTATTAATAATAGGTAGGTATCTCTCCCTCCAAAAATCCATATGCTAAAATTTACAGAAGGTAACTTTCTTGAATCGGCTAAAACCAATGGCTTGACATGCAATATTAGTGAATTAGAATAAATCAAAGTTTTCGTAACTAGTGCTACGAGTACGGAGCAGTTAGCAGCGTAGCAGCGTAATTTTTTCAATAAAAAAAATTATGAATTACCTACAACTTCATTCGAATATTGTTGAAATGTTAAACCCGTTATACGTCTACCAGATAATAGAAAAAACATCATTACCTATTGAAAATTGACTGTTGGTAAATATTTTACACATTGATATATTACTATCCGGCTATGTTACTAGACTATAATGGCCATAAATATTTTAAGCTATAATAAATAGTAAACAAACAAGATAACCGAAGGATACGAGAAGAGATCTGTAGGAGTAGCGTGGACATCGCACGCGCACGCCGCGACTGCACGTAAACTCAGGCGCAGTGTTTATTCGGAGCCCCATGCTAACTCCGCCGTTTAAACACTACGTGCTAGCAGGGCATGAATTAACTTTTCATATAAATAAAATTCACGCCACTCTAACCTCCTGAAATTAACACCTTGGCGTAAATAGTATTTAGTCTCGTCATCTCGTGCCAGTGAGGCCAAGTTGTCTTCTGTGGATTGTTGAATGACCGTGTCGTTTATGGTTCACGAGATTACGTTGGCGGTCGTGTTTAATTACCAGCAAATACGTATAAGACCAATTAGACACCTATTCGTCAATCGTAGCTGTGACCGCGCGAGCTACTTTATTATTTTGTTGTCGTTCTGTCGTTATCGGTTTTTAAATCAATAGGATTAACTTGCTTTATTTTAATTGGTTTGAGTAAAGTGAACGTCTTTAGTTGGAAATAGTTTAAGTTGGTATACCTAGTTAGTTTAGGTACCTAAGTACCTATACGAGAATTAGGTGTCCATCAAAGCTGTACATGAACCTTCTCGCGGATATAGACAATGATCACTTAATACATACACACGCTTACCAAAAATATTAGGTAGTGGTCTATTACATAGACCATAGGTAGCCTAGGAATAACTTTGAGGATAACTTCCCACTAAGATAATCTTGCGCACTGCTCTTATAGATGATAACCAAATAAAAGGACAGGACATAAAAAGGTACGTATCTCTACATTAACATGTCAATTGTTATTATTTCCAACTTATTTATTATAGGTTGTCACTTTTCATAAATGCTTATGTTTAAGCAGGGAGAAGCCAGGAATATCAACGCAAGCAAAATCGCTTTCCGTTATTGTAAATACCTATGAAAGTCTCTTCGGTTATATAAATACGAATAATACGATCTAAAAACATATAAAATATTTTTTTTGTATTTGCTCGTTTAACTCTAGAAACACCTAATATTTTAATGTCATTTAAAGCGTTAACAAAACGCTAAAGATAGCAGTTTCGGGCTGTCATGATAGAAAATCAACATTTACATACCTCCATTTTGAATTCTCAACTTCCCAGATGTGTCTACATACAATACATAGATACATACAGACAATACTTAGGGTTCCGTAGAAAATGCCTTCAAAACCACCACATGATTTGTTCAGAGACGATGAGGATTGAAAACTTTTAATAAGGATGTTGAACCATACCTACATGAAACTAAAGATAGGCAAGTCGAACTTTAGAAAGTTTTAATTCAGTTTCATCTTTTTATTTACTTAAATATTGTGTCAGGATTTGAAATGTCCACAAAACATTATCGTTATGTGCGTAGCACCTACCAACTACAAATAATGACTTATGTGCTTATTTAGTTATTAGCTCCCAGAGACTATCATGTTCACCCAACAACATGTTTGTGGTAACTTATTATCGAGTCAATTGGAAAACGTACAGGCCCTCCTAAGGAAACACCATTCGCTAAGTTTATTGAACCAAGCACGTCGCTCTCACTGTCTCAGATTTTCTGTTAGTTCTACCTACTGCCTGCCTCTACTTTACGATTCCGTGCGTAAACTTACAAACAACGTCGCCGTCGCGGCAAGTATCCGCCATACTCGTCCACTTTAGTATTTGTTCATGGTGACATGAAACGTGTTCGATAATTATTGGAAGGATCAATAACGCTACGCCAACTATTCTTCTCTCGGTCAACATGTTTTATGAGCGACCCGTCGGACGCTAGAGCTACGTTTCTATTTGAATGTTAAATTCAAACTCGGTTTATTTTAACTAACTCAATAATACTGACGTGAGGAAACGTAAAAGTTATCGGGTAATCATAAAAGTTATAAGTTGGTATGGTTTTTGAACTATAGGTACTTAGAGCATTTCAGCATTTTCTCTGTTTGAAAATCTCAAGTTAGGTACTTATCCTTTTATAGGTAGAAACGAATAATTATAATTTTTAAGCAATTTTAAATTATTATTGTTGCACGACACTTAATCGAACCCAGCGCAAGCCCACAATGGCCTCAACCTCTACTTGATACCACCCAACGTATAAACGTACCCACGTAGGTACTGTTCTCGGAACTTGATTATTTTCTGAATTTAAATAATTTTCTTATATATAAATATTAATTAGGTACCTATCTATATGAAATACACTATAATTTTACCTCAACTATAATCATCACAAAATCGATATAACACTAACTATGACCTACCAACTTATTTTTTTAGCTTAATATATAATAGATAACCGTTATTTCAGGCACTGTCTCTACGCGGCTTATAACAATAAGAACATGCAAGTTATTATACCTTACCGTAAGTAGTTACTCGAATGTTAAATTCATTTAACGAAAAGCAAGAGCCATTTGCCCGTACCACCTCGCCAGATAAAACATAATTTTATTAAAGCAAAAAATCACCGTGGGAGGTATTATGCAAATTATTTTACCTGTAACCCTAGCAGCATGCAAGACAAATAGAAATATGCCTTATCCTGGTTTACTTAGGTTTACGATGCGTGTGTAAAACGCGATTATTTCTTTGACCATTCTTTGCCGAATGACCAAAGCGTCTAGCTACAAAATGCCGACTCGGCTTGTTTAAATAATTACGAATTAAATAATCACCTGTGCGCCTGTGGTTTACTGGACGGTTTCAAACTAAGATGCAAATTAGTATGTAGGTAGGTACCTCCTTTGTCGTTATTGTCAAGGGTCAATGTGGTCGACACTTGCTTGTAGACAGGTAATTCTTTATGTTATAGGGTAGGCACTTTAGTACCCGCAAATTAGAGGCATGGAAGCTGAAAAACATCCCTGAGTTCGAGTTATTAAGAAAGTACATAGTTGAGTGTCGACGAATTAAACCATGTCATGTAGTTATAGCAAAAACTAATTCGAAGAAGAGTAGTTAAGTCTGTACAAGGGTCGGGCCCGACGGCACTGAGCCGGCGGCGGTAGCGACGGCGACGGTGACCGACGACGACGGCACGGCCCAATGTGGGAGAAATCAGAGAAATATCCCATCTCAGGAAATTCTCAACCCACACCCATCTTTTATTTTCAGAATTTAAAGACTACAACCTTTTTTGACATTGAACCATGCAACCTCTATAATTTTATGGATCCTTGGCAATTAGCGGCAAAAAAATCAAAATGCCATAGGATATTACTTTGTTTTTTTCCTTTTTTTCAGATAAAGTTATGGCATTGCATATTTGTTTCTACTATTTCGACCTGGCATTTTAATTTTAATTACCCAATCTTTTACAGGACCCTAACGAAAAGCTACGGTCCACTCAGTCATGTTCCAAATCAAACACATAACAGAGAACAATATTCCGTCAGCCCCACAATCCACCTTTAATGACTGGTTCTGCTGCACACAAACGCAATCGCTCGATGGCAGATGGGGTTCGAATCCTGCATAAACCATTAGCTTTTTGAAAAACCGCGACTTCATATTTCTTTAGGTAGGTTTCCTCGGGTAAATCTATCAATCTACCTAGCATTTCCCAACTATGTTGGGGTCGGCTTCCAGTCTTACCGGATGCAGCTGAATCCAGTATTTTACACGGACCGAAAAATGTGTAAATAATGTATGTCAAATCAAATCAAAAGTCATTTATTCAAACTAGGCTGAGAATCAGCACTTTTCGAACGTCAAAATTACATAAGACAGTCCCCCAAAACGCCCACCCGTCACCATGAACCTTCACCCTTCACCCTTCAGGTAAAAAAAACTTCTCAAATGCCTGAACCTTAGGCATATTAATTATTTTCATTAGGATCTACTTTAGTATCATCATTCTCCAGTCTTTTTCTCAATATACATATTTTTTGTGTTGGTGTAAAAACACACCATCACAAAAAATATGTAATATGTAAAGTTTATTAAAGTTGTTTTATATTAATGTTGCTTATTTACATTTATTTGTCCTTTTACATTTAATTGATTATTTCATTTACTTCTCAAAAACCTCCTGTGTCACAACTTATCTTGGTAGGTAGGTACTAGGAGAGTTGTGACATAACGAATCATTTCAGTGTAAGTCGTTTTTATCTGATCTAGATATTTTGTACTATTGTTTTCCATCAAAATCCGTTAGAGAATAGAACTAGCTATTTGTATCTAAAACATTCATAAAGCTAGGACTGTTTTCGGCTGAGATATGTCCTTGCATGGCAATGGCGCCGATTCCCTTGTTCACAAACTAAACTAAATTTAAGTTCAGTGCATCTTTTTCTTTTTATGTCATTAAGAAAAGGACAGAAGATAAATTTTAGTTTAGTCCTGTCAAATTAATCAGCACTTGACGTAAATTGACGTAATTTTAGTAGGCAAGTTTTTAATCACGTCTAAACGTGTATGGAGTATTGAGAGGCGCTGCTTAATTTGACAGGACTAAACTAAAATATATCTTCTGTCCTTTTTTTAATGAAATAGAAAGAAAAAGATGCACTGAACTTAAATTTAGTTTAGTTTGTGAACAAGCGAATCGGCACCAATGTAAACTTTTGCAGTTTTTAGTCTTTAGCACACGCAATAGCTGACCCATGGTGGCTTTATTCATTTGTCGAGCTCACGAATGAAAACTCTAGAGAATGTGTAATATTCTCTAAGGTCAGGTATGAAAAGTGAGAAAAAAGGTAATAGGTACCTACACATTACAAAATGAAATGAAAAACGTTGGCGTAATTTCATAAACGTAATGCGTATCGATATCTAAACACGATAAAACAAAAAAAAAACGGCCAAGTGCGAGTCGGACTCAGCAAATCTTATTTGACCCTAATAAAGCTCAATTATTTTTTTCACCGGCTGCTCCGCGGTCACCCTGCCAGATGGTCTTGCTGCACTAGAGGAATCCCTGCTTCACCTAGTGAATGGTGGTCTCCAAGTAATGCCGCTCTTCGCATAACTTGAAAAAATACTGATCATAGCTACTTTGGTATACTATCTGAAGCGCGGGGAAGAGACGCCTGAGCAGTAGTTACTATACCTAATGAAGAAAACAATTTTAATTTTAAACTTTAAAACGTCGTATAATTCCAGTCTTATAAGACTTCGAGTTATATAAAGGTTATATAGTGATATTTAGCTAACTATTACGTTATATAGACGTTCATCACACGATGTTTCAGTCTCGTGACTGCAGTGGCGGGGCAAGATCTAAATATGATGTGGGCCAGGTACATTTTGCGAGGCCCTCTGGTGGCGCGAGAAGACGGATTTTATAAAAAAAAATACATTTTCAGATTAAAATTGAAGAAAAATTAAAAAAATAAAAATTAAAGAAACAGAAATTTCCTGCTTTCAGCCTTTCTGAACTCTTTTATAATTGTATCGTAATTCAACTTAGATGCTATGTCTGCTTCAATAGATAAAACTGCCAAAGCTGAAAGTCTTTCATAAATCTTTTTTATTAGTTTTAATTTTCAAAAGCTCCTTTCAGCGGAGGCTGTACTTACCGGTATTGTTAACAAAATTCGAAAGACAATGTAAATATTTGGGTAAATTTCTACCAAGTTATTTTCTGTTATGTATTGGAGCAGCTGCTTCACATCTTTAATGAAGTTGGGTAGAATTGGAACCATTGTTTGTAATTCTTCATATAGAAAGAAGAAAGAAAGAAAAATATTTTATTTGGGACACGCACAAAAAATACAAAAATTAAAAAAGGAGCATTTAAAACTTACAAAATTTAGATATTTGTTCGATTAAAAACAAAATACAACAAAGAAGATAAATAAAAACGACTTGTGCGACGCCAAAAAGGCTCCTATCTCAGCATAATGCTGCGATATTTAAAAAATAAATACCGCAGCGCTGGTATTCTGATAGGGCCCAAATAATAGGGTATATTACTACATACGAGAAAAAAACTATAAATATATTATTAAGATAGTTTAGGCAAAAAGGAGTCGGAAAATGTTAGTTTTAGTTCATAAAATAACAAAATAAATTTTAAAATTCAATTCAACGTTTTCAGTTTTTTACAACGTTTTAAGTTGTGTATGCAGGTTCATCTAAAGATCACAATTACTGTAAACCTAGTTTTCAATAAATTATTGTAAAGCAATTTGTTTTTTTTATTACACTTCACTACCCCTAGGTACCACTGCTAATAATTATAATTAGTCAAATCTGGTGTTAGGGGTTAGGTACGTTCATAACTAAATGCTAGACATCCAGGTACCTCTTGCAGGGTAGGTACCTACTTAACTTCGCATTCAATGAAAGTTGTATCCCCCCGTAGAACATTTTATCTGCTGAATTTCCACTTACTTTTTAGATAAAGCTATTGTTTATTCCTGAGAGACTAAACTGTTAGCGTACCTACGTAACTGTAAATTAACAATTTTTTTTATTTTTTTTATTATTTTTATATAGGTATCATTGTTTTTAGTTTGTGAAAACTGTAATTCTTATTAAACGATTATGTCTAATGTGAAATTTCCTTCTTGAAAACTTACTCAATTTTGGGCACCTTATATTAATTAGCAACACTGAATCGACGGTGCCGTTTCTCTTTCAGTTCACAGATAAGTTAGTAGGAATGTAGATAATAGATCAGGGCATTTTTTTTGGGGCATATTAGCATTATATAATTTAATTAAGACACTTTTCAAAAATGGGTGTAAGACCCTATTCGTAAGGTTGAATTCACTGCTCTCACCCACTCGCAGGACTATGTAGATTATGTCAGTTTTTAATATTTGCTTTTTGGAATATTTTTACTTAAAAGCTACTATACTATACCTAGCTATTTTTACGTAGCTTTCGAGACTTTTAAGTAATGCATAAACCTTCGAAGCACGAGGCCGTGGGCGATGGCCCACGTCGCCCATGCCTTACGCTGCCTCTGCGTGACTGTAATGTCTTATTATTTTAGCTGAGTAAACGTTTTCGGGATTAATTTTTATGACGTCGTATAATGGCGTGAGTGCATATGTTGTGTAAACATTTTCAGGACTGACTTTTACGACGTCCTATAGTGGTGTCAGTGCATATGTTAAGTAAACGTTTTCAGGACTAACTTATACGACTTTGAATAATGATGTCAGTGCATTTGTTGAGTAAACTTTTTCAAGACAACAGTTTTCAGACATAAACGAGGACGTATAATGGCGTCAGCCGTGACGTTTATTGGACAATGTTTTGGTCATATAAAACGCACACTATGCAGGCAGGCATATTTTAAGTTGGGGTATTACATCGCTGATAAAAATGCTTGACTCAATGCAGGACCTCCTCCACAACCACAACCAATTGATTAATTAACATTTGAAAATACTGTTGGAGCTGCTGAACATTGTAAGACTATCTTTGCATTGTATAAATTCAATCTTCTTTGTATTTTATAATTGCATTTCACAGGTGTGAGTACTATGTATAATAGAGCTACCATTTACCGGTTAAATATGTCATTGACTTGAATGGGCCCTGGCGGCTGAGAGTATGTCATGCTCACACAGATGTCTCGCTGATGGCGGCGCGTGCGTTGGATCATTTAGCTCTCTTCAAAATGGTTGAGCTGAATGGTGCTGATCCAAGCGTCATGTTCGTGAATCGGGCGCCGTCAGCTGGGACTGGTCACCTCTTAGCTGCCTCGGCTTATTTTTAATTATTTTATTTTGAAATTGTTATTTTTTTATTTTGCTACTACGGACGTGTTTTTTTGTTACATCGTCCTCACATTTAGTTATAAATTCAACATTATTTATACTAAACTTTATGTAACAATATAATTTAAAAGAGTGTCCATGGAGTTTCTTGCCCGTTCTTCTCCATAGGTACTAGGCGAAGGCATAGGTACTAGACATTTGGCGACTGATTCAGACTAATTGGCGACTAAATTTGGGAGAAAACAGACCTTCGCTAGGTGCCCTAGTTTTTGAGATTCAAATGGGCCAAACTGGAGTAGGCACTCCCCAGATCGGTCACATATAAACCCTAATAACTTTCGAACCAATGACCGACTAATTCTGATATTTGGCGACTAATATGTTGTGTTATCAAAATTAAAATCCCTGATGGTGGCCATGCCAATGTCAGTCACACATACAATACGCATTACACACAACAACAACAGCAGGGTGCACCGAAGATCACATGCGATGAGGACGGCTTCATCAAGGTGGAGAGAAAGAAGAGGAAGCCTACTTATCGTAACCAGTGTGGGACAGCGCCTGCAGGTACCAACATGCTGCTACGTCCTGCAGTACCGACGACGCAGATATACGTGTCCCGTTTGCACCACTCTACGAAGACTGAGGACATCGTAGAGTACATACGGGTGAAGACCAACTGGACCTTGACGGTAGAGAAGTTGGAGGCGCGCCATAACACCAATTTCAAGTCGTTTGTGGTGCGTGTTCCGACTCATCATTTGGTGACCTTCCTCAAGGAAGAGTTTTGGATGAAAGAAGTGCTGTATCGGCGTTTCCGCGGTCGGCTACGCGACACCTCGCAGCGTAACACGACGCCGTCACTTCGTGTGCGTAGTACTCGTAGTTTTTAAGTTTGGTGTAAAAAATATGTATTAGTTTATAGTTATTGTTTTTATACTTATATTTATGTATTATGCTTTTATGGGCCTTAGTTGCCTGAAATAAAGGATATTATTATTTCTTTTATTTCATTATACATACACATAAAATTATATTTTTAAATATTAGAATATAAATCATTTAAAAATATTTAAGCCTAGCCACTTGGTTATGTCTGTGCAAGTACTCCCGTTAGCCAGAAGAGAACAACTAGAGATAATATGTCTGATAGACTCATCCGGACGGCATGCCCGACTCACGTCCCGTCCTTCATAATATGTCTCCGATAGTTATTCGTCAAGATAACTTCGTCCATAATTGCACAGACAAAACCTTCAGTTTCTCCGAAAAGGTCCCCAAAACATAGCCAGGATACGGACGTTAAGAAATCTACATCGGGCTCATGAAGAGCCCGATAGAAGCGCCCGTGTAGCTCCTTGTTTTGCCATATCTCCTTGCGGTCATCCGTGGTAAGTACTTCAGGTTTGCACCAGTTCTCTTTAGCCATGGAAAGTGGGGTGAGCCCCTTGTTCACTGCGGCCACATCACGATGCATCCCCACTTCGGCTTTCAAAAAATATTCCCTGAGACTGCATATCTCGCGGATGTGGAGGATCTTTGTATTTAAAAAGCCTCGACCCCCGCACTTCCGAGGGATGTACAGTCTCACCGATGATCGTGGGTGATGCATCCGGTTTGCGGTCAACAGTGTACGGATCCTCCTATCCAGGGCGTCGAGTTCAGTCTGCGTCCATTTGAGTATGCCGAAAGAGTAAATCAAAACCGGCATGACCCAACCGTTGAAGGCGCGTACCTTGTTTCCACCTGAAAGAGGACTAATCAATACCTTCTTCAGACGGCCAAAAACACGCTCCTTCAACGATTGCTTCATGTCAGTAACGTTGATGCCTAACGCTTCCGACATACCCAAATACTTGTATAGTATACATATACTATGGAATCCGAAAGTTGAATTCCCTCGGATTCCATTATCTCCCCTCGCTTCACATACATGACTGCACATTTGTCCACACCAAACTCCATTCTGATGTCGCCACTGAAAGTTTCAGTTACCTTCAGTAGCTCCATCAGTCGCAATTTGTTGGGGGTAAAGATTTTTAAGTCATCCATATAGAGGAGGTGAGATATGACCTGACCACCTCTCCTCAATCGATAGCCTAGACCTGAATCCTCCAGCATGCTATATTCAGATATTCAGGGCTAAGCAAAACCAAAGTGGACTCAAACTGTCGCCCTGAAACGTTCCCCTTTTAATCTATACAGGCTCATCATTCCCCTGGATCCGTCGACACCCCGGATAGCGAAGGACTGTCCTCCATTGCCCCATACATGATTCAAGGAAGGTGCGTAGAGTCGTAGCTATTTTGTACAACTCCAGCACCCTCATGAGCCATGTATGTGGCACCGTGTCGTAGGCCTTCTTATAATCTATCCAGCAAGTCGACAGATCCTTGCGGGATCGACGAACCTGTTGGCTAATGGCCATGTCGATGAGAAGTAGCTCCTTAGTACCACGGGACCCGTTCCTACATCCATTTTGAGAGGCAGACATAATTGAATTACTGTCAATGTGTGTGTGTGTTTCGCTCTCAAAATGGATGTAAGAAGTTTATACCGTCGACAAACACGTGATCGGTCTATAATCCTTGGGTTCCACGGGACTACCTGACTTATGGAGCAGGTGGGTAATGCCTGTTGTTAGAAAATGCGGTAGCGACCCAGACTCTAAGGATGACTGGAACTGAGATGCCAGGCAAGTGTGTGAACTAGTTAGCCATTTCAGCTAAAAGTTGTGCAGTTCGTCCGGTCCTGGTGATTTCCATTTCGGTAACGGACGGACCGTTTTGGCTATATCTGATGGCGTGATAATGACTACTTCCATTTCTGGTATAGTTTCACACACTCGCTCGACATCTCGTGTCCAGTCAGCCTCAGCATGGCAGACAGGTTCCGACCAGATGCTGCGCCAGAACGCAGTCGTGTTGGCATCATCCGGGCGGCACACGTCTGTCACGTTTTGTTCAGTTCGCTCCCAAGCTTTTGCGTGTATCCATCAACCCGCCGCTTATACCGCCGAATACGGCTCGCCCATGCACAAACTTTCTGCTTCAGGAAGCCGATGCGCTCTGTGACACGGGACATGTATTCTCGAGGGGTGATTCCAGTCCCCGAGAATGCCCGTCTTACAAAGCGCATCAAACGTGGCCGTGTATTGCCCTCCCTGAAGCAGTATAGTTTGCCGATGAGTACCCTGGCCCCATCGATACGACGCTCAATCCTGCACTGCCAGGCTGGTACGGCTGGTTTTGGTCGAGTAGCTCCGTCAAAGTTTGGAAACTTGACATTCGCTAAACGACATGCCGCAACAGCCGCGCAATACAGGATCGAGTGTGTATCAACGAGATCCTCGCTGCTCTCGAAAAAATCCTTAAGCTGCGAGTCCAAGGCACACACCAGCGCCCTATTTTTCTTGTGCATAGGTAGGCGTGGTAGCCGGGGCCTAAGTTCGGTTGGAGTGCACCTATACTCGTGAAACGCATCTTCCAGTGCGCTCCTCAATCGGACATTGCACTGGCTACTTACTGTGGTAGCCCTATCATCCTCCTCTTCAACACCGTGATTGGACCGCGGCGGGATTACATCAATAATTGGGGCATTTGCCGCGGTTTGTGCCGGAGTCGAGACTATATGGTTGCTCAGTACCTCTGAACGCAACCTATCAAGTGCGGCATCGTCCAACCAACCTTTAATAGTAGAATCAAACTTTTTGAACTTTATGAGGAAAGAAATTATAATAAAAGTAAAGAATTTTATCAATATGTTAAGAACTATTCCAAATTATTTAAACAAGTTTGTAGCGAAGCTAAGAGTCGATATTTAAGTTTAAAAATTAAAAGGAGTCAAAATAAAATAAAAACGACTTGGGAAATTATAAACAATGAGACTGGAAGGGATAGGAAGCGTAATTGTGAATACAGCCTTAATATTAACAATACAGTTATTAACACGGATTTAGAGGTTGCCACAGTTTTTGAAAATTTCTTTGCAGATATCCCAGTCTCAACCACTAAATCTTTAAATTCATCACCCACTGTTGCTGAGTCCATATTGAATGAAAACGTTGATATTTGTAACCATGAATTTAATTTCGACTATGTTAGTGCTCGGGATATTATTAAAACTTTCAATACACTCAATGTTAAAAAAACAGCTGATCTATGGGGAAATTCTGTGGAGGTTGCAAAATGCATAATTAACACTGTAGCGCCTGAATTGGCAATTATTTTTAATAAATGTATTGACTGTGGTGTAATTCCTGACTTAATGAAGAGTAGTAAAATAATACCTTTGTTTAAATCGGGCAGCACATCAGACCCCACAAACTTTAGACCGATTTCTGTGCTTCCCACCTTTAGTAAAATATTTGAAAAATTGATGCTAGATCAATTGCAAAGACATTTTAATAAACATAAATTATTAAACAGTAAACAATTCGGTTTCACAAAGGGTCGATCGACTACCGACGCTGGTGTGGAACTTCTTGCACATATTTTTGAGGCTTGGGAGAAGTCACATGATGCCCTAGGTATTTTTTGTGACTTATCTAAGGCTTTCGATTGTGTTTCTCATGATACATTGGTCAGGAAATTGCATCACTATGGTGTTAGAAACACTGCCTTGGATCTTCTTATTTCTTATTTGGATAATAGGATCCAAAGAGTGGACGTTAACGGTAAGCGATCGCCGGGTTCTATTGTCACTATGGGAGTTCCGCAGGGCTCAATTCTTGGCCCTTTTTTATTTCTCGTATATATTAATGACCTACCTTGCCTTATAAAGAACAGTCATGAAATAGTGTTATTTGCAGATGACACATCACTTTTATTTAAGCTTAAACGACAACAGACAGTTACTGACGATGTAAATAATGCTCTCTCTAAAATAGTACATTGGTTTAGTGTTAATAATTTACTTTTAAACGAGAAAAAGACCAAATGTATTAGATTTCTGACACCTAACGTTAAGCAGGTAAAAACCAATGTACTAGTAAATGGGGCGGAGTTGGATCTTGTGGACACCACTGTGTTCTTAGGTATTACTTTGGACTCAAAGCTACAGTGGGGCCCACATATAACCAAATTGTCGAAGCGGCTAAGCTCTGCAGCCTACGCGGTGTATAAAATCCGTCATTTGACTGATGTAGAAACAGCTCGATTAGTATATTTTAGTTATTTCCATAGTGTAATGTCGTACGGCATTTTGCTGTGGGGAAATGCAGCCGACATTCAGGCTATATTTGTGCTGCAGAAACGAGCCATTCGAGCAATTTATAACCTAAGTTGTAGGCATTCACTGAGGGATACATTTAAGGATATAAACATAATGACAGTCGCATCTCAATATGTATATGAGAACCTGATTTATGTCAAAAAGAATATTAACCTATATTCTAGGCACAGCGACATTCATAGCATAAATACTAGAAACAAAGACTTACTTATTGTGCCCAAGACTAGGCTCCAAAAAATTAGTAATTCATTTAAGTGCCAAAGTATACGTTTTTACAACAAACTCCCAAGCCATGTCAAAGAACTGAGCCTCAATAAATTTAAATCATTTATTAAACAGAAACTCTGTCAAAAAGGTTTCTATAAAGTTAAAGATTACTTGGACGACAAAAAGGCTTGGGATTAATTAAGCTACTCCAATGTACCCCCAGGCAACAAACTAATTTTATTTTTATACTAAGTGTGACATTGATGATTTTGTTATACTTATACACTATGACATTAATATTTACTTTTTGAAGTATTATATTCTTTTTTTAAATTATTGTGAATGTGAAGACTATGTGGATTATTGTTTTTATTATTTCTCTCATTTAGTTTTCATCTTAGTCTGGCAGTTTGAGTCATTTATGCGGCCTACTCAAATGTCCTTTCTTTGGTATTGTTCGTCGAATCGTTGAGCTCCTTAAGTTCTGAGTTGAGCTGCACGATTACTGACAAATGCGTGCACTGACTGGATAGGTCCACTCAATCAGTGTGGTTTTTTCCTCAAAAGACCATTTCAGACTCCAATCTACATGGCCTTCACATGATCTGACAAAGATTATGTCTGGACTTTAAAAGAGACTGTGACCTCTGAGTTTGTTTCGGCCTTTCTTCTCAGAGTAGTCAGATAGGAAACGCCGAGCTCATCTAGTTTTTTTTCTAAGTATGATTGACGTGTAAAAGTGTTTGTATAAACCTACTTACAGAAAAATAAAATCATTTCATTTCATTTCATTTCTACGATTGCGTTGGATGACCCGCACCTGATCCGATAATCGTTGGGCCGAGACGTGGACGGTTGTCTCTAGTTCCTGAAAGAGAGACAGCATCCTAACACGGTACGCAGTGAGGTTAGTTCCCCCCTCTGTAGACCCGTAATATGCGCGCATGACGTTCTCGTTCATAGACTGAGTCCGTCTCATGCGCTGCACACAACCACCGGCAGCAGGGACCCGGCTCGGGGCCGGATGGCCCCTAAGTCCCAAGCTCTTCGGCCGGCCTCTCCCCTGCCGGCGTACAGGTGTTGGCGACGTCAGCGGGGAAACTCGTCGCTCGAGCTCGACGAAACTACAGCGGCCGGTGTCATCACTGCGCTCACAGTGGGGCTGGATACCGGCAGCGGCGAGGCGGAGCTGAGTGAAGAGTCCGGAGGTGGTGGGCGTGCTCGTTTCGTAGCTGCTCTAGCCGCATTAATTCTATTTTATCGTGAGGTGACATCTGTCATGTCACACCTTTGATTCTGCAGTTTTTGATTAAAGTCTGTTTTTTAATATAGGTCGTGATTATTTTGGTTCAAGGCTTGTTGTAGGAATTACATAAAATAAAATAAAAATGCTTCAAAATTACTGAAGTTTAAATATTATGAAACGGATTTCTTGACGTGTTGACGTTGGTGTTGCCAGCTTATTATTATTATTATTATTACGCACTTGGCCGCAACGACCAACTAATCACACGACGTGCCAGCAGACTAGTTGTGGCCAAACTTGTGTAGGTACTTTACTATGAACGTCGGTCGTGGTCGCGACTACCGCGCCGCGCGCCGTAGCCGTGTAATGCGCAATGTCCCTTATATTCATGCGACCACTAATCCACAGAGTACTTTTTATATACAGGCACTAATCGCACTTCTTACTTTTTGAATCAGGTTATATACCTACATAGATTCAACCCACAGCACAATACGGTCATCTGAGAATAGTGCTACGTATCGTATGAAGGACGTCAGTGTTCTTGTCGGCGCCGGAGCTTCAGTAAATGTATGGAAAGCTCGTCGTATGCATAAACCACTCCATTTTTTAAGGTCGGTTCAAACACATGGAAGAATAAAAACAAATAAAAGGCGTCATAATAGTAATGCATATATTTTGTTTTATTATAACATGAAAAAAAAATATGTGACAATTTGCATAATTGAATTGAGTCCGAGGACAATAACTCACTACTCCTACGAGCATATATCGAACACAACAATTTGCCCTGAGGGCACAACACAACATTCGTAACATATATTACATTCCTTCACAAAAACATTGCGTAGGAGTAGTATTGCTAGACCCCGAGAGTGATATATCAAATAGCTTACAATCTTCATCTCCTTCTCCTTTATTAACTTTACTCACAAGTGAATTTTATACACAGCCTTATGATAAATAAAACCCACTGCCGCAAAATTTAAGCCCAGATATATTTCCAAAATTGATTTTTAATCAGAACTAGCTATTACTATCCTAGTCGAAAGTTACAACGTCGCGTCGTCGTCACATCTCCCCTCCTTATTAACATTTTCCATAAACGTGTATACAATCGTACTCCATAATCTCGTTCATTACCAATTTTATCAGTAAATGAATCACGACCGAGCAGAAATAAGAATGTAATTCTAGTAGCGTGCCCAGTCGAAAGGGCAGTGAGCAGAGTGCACAGTAGGTTTACATAAGATTAAACAATAGCATTGCCAGAATCAGTCGCGATTCAATATGTCTGCACTTCAAAACAGATCGAATGATGGATAGCCTGCCGTCAAAACATCACGACTGCACCCGACAGTTATTATTGAATCTTACAGCTTCGAATGCACACTGACGTAAGAGCAAATTCACGAAATCCCAGTATAATTTAATTCGATGATGCGGCTGCAACACGCTTAACATACCGTGCAGCCGACGTACACGCGACTTCACCCTAGTCCCTTTTTTTTATTACATACATAAACTGAAACGAGGGTTCACGACGATACAGGGCCTACGCAAGCCAGTGAACTGCCCTTACGTCGCAGTGTGATCGAGGTACGGCGGTCGAATTTAGTCCTTGGAGGACGTGTCCATGGGGCTGGCGGGCTGCATGATGGCAGGGTTGGGCATAGGCGCGGCCGACAGCGGAGCCAGCGGGGCGGCCGGCGGGGCCAGCGGGGCCAGCGGGGCCGACGGGGGCTCCAGCGGACCCGGCCGCGCGCCCAGCACCGCGCCGCCCGGGATAGCCGGCTTCACGAACCTGTCGCTTGTGCGACGCGTCTGTAAACCGAAAAAACTTTTAAATACATTGTGTATTTAAAATTTGGCAGATGAAGAATTTACGATAAATGAATTGATAATACTCAGACAACACTATAAAATATTCAATATGCAAAAACCAAATAAAAATCTTTCCTAAGGTAATATCTCAGATTTCCTAGCAATAATTAGTCACGTTTTTAGGCACCTAACGCCATTAATTTCACGTACCTGAGAGTTAAGATGCAGTGAAGGCCGCGACAGCGGCAGGCCGTACGGCGACAGCGGCCGCGAGCCGCCCGGCGACGACACGCTCCGCGAGCGCGCCTGCGGGTTATACGATACAAATCATCAGGGACGGACTTAAAGTTGTGGCGGCCCTGGGGCAACCAAGAAGTGGAGGCCCCGAAAAATTTGTGAAACAGATAAAAAAAAACAATTCAAAGAAGGAACCTTACGAAGTTATGATTGTGGACTCTATTTTTTTTTTAAGGTATTTTATTCATATAAAAATCAATGAAAAATCTAATTGTGGAGGCCCCTTCTTTGTGGAGGCCCGGGGCCAGTGCCCCTGTTGCCCTGCCCTAAATCCGGCCCTCCAAATCATTTTCATTGGCTAGGCACTGTCTTACCTAACCGATAATGTTTGGTACTGTATAATTACCAAACTTTGAATAAAATCGCTTTCCAATTTCTCATCGCAATACCACGCACCCGCGTTTACCTACATAGCAAAAGGAGTCTTAATTATCAGTGCCTACTCAACAGCGGTGCATTTTTATGCAACAATGAATAACATATTTATTTTTCTTCAATATGATAATGGATAGAAACAACAAAACATTACGCCTATAATGTGCCCCGAAAGGTACGGATAGAAAAATACGGCAGAAAGCAACATACACTCAAAGCTTCGTTGAACTGCCTCTCCTCCTCCATTTCGAGCGAGGACTCGCTCTCGGACAGATGTCTGCACAGCGCCTCGCGACGCTCTACCTCCTGCTGCAGTTTCCGCTGCAAGCGAACATTCTCCTCCCGAATGTGCTTCTCTTCGAGAGCGAAGCGATGCATCTTCTCCTTGTTCTCATTTTGAGACACCGCTAGCTGATTTCTGTTGCAAATTGTTTTGTGTTAATATTATGGTGTAAAGGGGAACAAAGATTATAGAGCATAAAGTATAAAAAGTGTTCTATCTTAATCTGAAATTATCATGTCAATACTATTTTCTTTGTTTCTACTTACGATTGTTTTATAGTACAATACTTTATTTTGCTGTTAAATATCATTTACTTATATAAACTAGTGTTAATGAGATATGACATGGCAACAATTTTGATGAGTCATCTAGAGCCATTTCTAAAGGGTTGAAAAAGAATTAGCAACTGAAAAACACACAACACCAATTTTAGCTAAAGCAAAGTTAGTGTATCAAGGCTTTGTATAGATGTATAATATTGACAAGTAACTTACTCCAGTTTTAATCGTTACCGAGTCCAGCAAATGGTTTTATTTATATCAATTTAAAATGGATACATATTGGACCCGATACATAACGCACATAAGACACACGGCTGTCTCTATCCTACAGTATGTGAAAAAATCATGTATTAAAATGAAATTATATGTTATTTACTCACCTTAACTTTACAACCTCAGATCGCAGGGTCTGAATGTGATTGCTTAAATTGGATGCTGTATCACCATAACTAATGTCCCTAGCAAGAAAAAACTCCATTAATAATAAAACAATGAAAATATAGCAAGATGCATGAAGAATTAATTAAAAATTAAGTGAGTACCATGCCTTAAAAACAATTATTTATCATGCGTTTATCATAGGAAATATGACATAATTTCAGGACTGGGTTCTATGTCATTAATGGATGTAATCCTGAAATTAAATTATTTTACTAA
Source organism: Atethmia centrago (assembly GCA_905333075.3). Classification (NCBI taxonomy): domain Eukaryota; kingdom Metazoa; phylum Arthropoda; class Insecta; order Lepidoptera; family Noctuidae; genus Atethmia; species Atethmia centrago. The sequence goes on along the minus strand of HG995374.1, from coordinate 16,466,847 downwards.
AGGAGTTTCAAATTACTATGCCCCTGAGTAAAATTTTAAGAACTTGTGTTATGGTTTACACACCAAAAAAGTAACAAAATATTAGAAGAATAAATAAACCAAGTTCAAACAACACAATGTATGGCAAATTATAATATTTTCACCTAGGACTAGCTGGGTCGGAAACTGGTTGATCAAGCCTGATCTGCAGTGACCTCTTCTCTGCCTCCAACTTGTCCATTCGCTTCCACAGCCTGTTCACTAGAGCTTCCTGCTCCTGTTCCAATGTGTTTTCAAGTTCCACCTGAGAAAGAGTATTTTTGTTACTATTCATTCTACCATAATTATGAACATACACATTATGCTTGGCATTATTTATTTATTAAAAATTTTATACAATACAATTTAATTCATCAACAACACAAGAATACAATTTGCAAAGATATGACGCATTATCTTTTTCTGAACTATTACAATTATTTTTTCTTGTAGAATATGTGGAAAACTTCCACATATTTAAACGCCATGGAGCGGACTATGCTCAGTTTCTTTGAAGGATAACATCAGAAATGAAGTTATCCGGAAGAGAAGTTACCGACATAGCCTGCAGAGTAAGCAAGCTGAAGTGGCAGTGGGCTGGCCATATGTGTCGAAGGACCGATGGCCGGTGGAGCAGACGAGTCCTGGAGTGGAGACCGCATATCGGCAAGCGTAGTGTGGGACGCCCCCCAGCTTAAAAAGGCGGCTGAGACAGACTGGATGCGGAAGGCTGAGGACAGGGTGTTGTGGCGCAGCCTGGAAGAGGCCTATGTCCAGCAGTGGACTATTATAGGCTGAGTAGATTGATAGTGTCAAATATGGTGATACAGAACCCTTCGTGTGCGAGTCTGACTCGCACTTGGCTGCTTTATTTTTATTATTCAAGCCTTTGCCTGTGGCTTCGCCCGCGTATTTTTCGGAATTATCCCACGGGCATGTACTACTGGGACAAAAAGTATCCTATGTCCCAAGCCATGTCACGGTCTACCTGTGTCTTAGTGCCTTTCAGACGTTAAGGCCCTACCTTGAAAATAAATAGTAGTTGGATGGACGTGACTTATTTTACACGCGTGCGGGGGAAGCGTCGGTTCCTTGCACGTAAAGTGGGGATGCTTTTTTTTTTCTCGTCTCTCCCCTGTTAAAAATATTGCGGGTCTGTGAAAAACATTTTTCGATTCAATGTTCCGTTTACGTAATATTAACGAGTAATAGTCGACCAACTTATATTTGCAGTTGACGTATAACGAGGTATGGGCATGTTCTACCATACATCGATAGACGTCAACTGCTTGTGAACTACAATGTTCAGTTTCTAAACGAAATCCACCCCTAAGACAACCCACTGACCAAGTTTTATCTTCAAAAAACTTTGCAACACCCGACAAGAACAATGAGGTTGGTTGCTCAAAATGTAAAAATGACCAGATTCTTAACTTACCTTTTCCCTTCGAAGCCTCTCTAAATTCATTTGCTTGTCAAGTGTCTCAGCTTCAAGTTTTTCAATTTTTCTCATCAATTTGTTCACCAGACATTCTTGTTCTTGCTCTAGAGTTTCTTCTAACCGGCATTTCTCTTGGCGTAACTGAAACACAATTCATAAACATATTTCCTAAATCTGTAGAAACTTTTAAGATCAAATAAATAAGTAAGTACTTTTCTAGCACTTTCTAGGTTTTTTAAATTGAAAAGGTCACTTTTATTTAATTTAAGTAAGTTTTTGTGTTTCCTTAAAAAATCCTTTTCATTTTAATCCTCATCATAGTAATAATCATTCTAGACATAATTACTTAGTTATGAAATCCTAAGCACACAACAAAGTTATCACAACAATATCATTATTATTTGACAAGCCTTTATGTCAGTAACAAAACATTAAGTAAAGTATACTGTCTCAAAAATATGCTCTAATCTAATGCAGGGATTCCCAAAGTGGTTGATATCAACCCCTTGGGATCGAAATCGGTTTCCCAAGGGTCGACATATACGAAAACTGATTTTGGGCGTCGGCAAGGTCTAAAAATCGACCCCGATATTAACACAAGTTCTTATTTGAAACTTTCATACTAAAATAATAAGTTGTGTTACGCGTACTAACTTGATAGAAGATTATGGTATTTTACTATATACGAGAAAAAATCTATAAATATATTACTGAGATAATTTAGGCAAAAAGGAGTCGGAAAATGTTAGTTTTATATCATAAAATAACAAAATAAATTTTAAAATTCTATTCAACGTTTTCAGTTTTTCTAATCTGTTATAAAACACCATGAAATAGTAGCCGCCATGTTATTACGTAATACGTTATACGGCTATGTGAACAAAAACGTGTCAATTATCATACAAAGATCAGCACATTTGTTTTCATAGCCCAGTGTCGTCATGACCACAGAGCAACATGGCATGCATTTAAATGCATTTTTATGGCACCCACCGATTAAATAAATTTTGTGATTAATTTTTTTTGGTACTAATATATTAGCACTAAAGAATTTAATTAAGACATTTTTCAAAAATGTGTGTAAGACCCTATTACTAAATATTTTTAACCAACTTCAAAAAAGGAGGACGTTTCTCAATTCGACCATATATGTATATATATATTTTTTTATGTTTGTTCGCCGATTTCTCCGTCAATTGTGGACCGATTTTAAAAATTCTGTTTTTGTTTGAAAGGGTATGTTCCCGAGGTGGTCCCATTGCCACCAAATCATAATCTGATGAGGGGATCCCATGGAAATCGAGGGAAATTCTCAAATTTTAAGGGCACATCTAATAGTGATTTAGGTATTTTTTTATAGTAACTTGTGCATTTGCTCCTGAAAAGCACCAATTGGTGGAGTGGAATTGATGATGATACCACAGATAGCCACCGGAACTACTTAATAAGAAGTATTGAATTAACGAATTACGATTCGATTAGGTACTTTAATATGGTTACTAAGCCATTTATGCTCTTCACAATGCATATGGTGAGTGACAGTTCTCCTGGTTCTTACCAGGAGAACTCCTCAACAATTAACGTCCCTGCTTCAAGAAAAGCAATATTTTGTAAAAGGTGATGAGCAGTTGACATTAGGCTATTGTAATTTAGATAAATTACAAACTGATCCACTAAAAAGAGAAAAATAAATAACTTTTTAAGAAAAAAAAACAACCAACTTCCAAAAAAACACTACAAAAATAACTTTAATTTCAGAAGTAGGTGCTTCTGAAATTAAAGTTATTTTTGTAGTGTTTTTTTGGAAGTCGGTTGTTTTTTTATTCGTAAAAAAGTTTTTTTATAGTAATTAGGAAGTATCATTGTTGTACTTTTAAAAAGTCAACAAAGTACATACAAGATGAAAAAATTTGGGTCTGAGGTATCAGTTCATTTTGGAAAAGGAATCCCTGCTCTAATGAATGTGAGAATAATCAGTGGTGGTCAAAAAGAAGCCCATCAAACTAAATGCTGTATAATCATGACATGCACATCTTATCACATGTCATCAGCTATAATCCTCATAATTTGGTCCCAATTTACAAGGGAATGTTGGGTAGAATTTCTAAAACATTTTATTTTACCTGATTTAGTTTTCTGGAGAGATCATTAGTAAGACATTCTTCTTCACGTTCATAATGATGTGCCAATGTTTCTTTTTCTTTCTTGAGTGCTAGAATTTTTTTCAATAGTGTGTTAGAGATATATTCTTTTTCTTGCTCAGCCTTGGCTTGCTGTGAATAGATAATCATAAATTATTAGTAATTTTTGTGGGAGTAGAAGATATTTAACCTATTGACTGCCACGTCATAAAAGTAAAGACATGCCCTCGGCGCCAAGCTATGAATTATTCCTTAAAATCTGTCATGTAGTTGTGACCGTGGCGTGCTGGGCACATTTTGCTCTGTCATCTTTACATGACTGCGGCGGTCAAAAGTTTAAAGGAAATTTTATAAATATAGTGACTAGTAAAATAATTTGCATTACTTCTGGAAGAGCTACAGTAACTTACAATTGATACTGATGCTTGTCTCAAGGCACGATTCTCTTCTTGGAGGGCCTTCACCCGAAGCTTGTAAGTATCCAGTTCCACTTTAAGAACCCTGAAAAGTAACCATTGTCTCATTAGTAAAAGGTTAGCTGCATTGAGGGATTTTTAGTTGGTAGGGGCAAAACTTATGGGTTTGCATCACCAACATGCTAATGTGATGTGTTGAGCCAGACTGGCGACGCACAGCAGCATGTGTACGTTGGTCTAGTTGTTGCAAGCGCTACAGCTGAGCATGAGGTCTTGGGTTCGATTCCCGGGTCGGGCAGTGTTATTGTGTTTATCTGGAATTTCTCAGTAGCAGCCCGGAGTCTGGATATGTACCCGGTTGATGGCAATAGGCATGCCCCCTATAACATAGGACTTAAAAAACATAGCTGGTGAAATGTGGGTGTACCATAGGTACACCTCTGCCCAACCCTTTTAAGTTAACACTTCTGTCTGTTTTTTTTTTAATATATTTTTTGATTTTGCAGACTCTAGTCTGCAAGCATTATTATGCTATGGCATTTATCATATATGTGGGCATTTTTACTTAAAAATGCACCCGTCTGAAAACTGAGGAGATTTTTTACAAGTGTGTTTTTGAGTTGATTGAGGTTTTCACTATATTTTTGTTACTATTACAAACTGAAAATTACACTTTATTTCTGACAAATAGCTTAATTTCTATGTAAAAAACAATTTTTAAGTGGACACTATAGCAAAATAATGGTCAGTTTGATGACATTGAAAAACGGTTATAATAATTAAAATAAAGGGAATTATGACGTTTTTCACCTTTAATTAGTTTCAAATACTTGAATTTATCATAAAAAAAATACATGGTAATATAGAAATGGTTTAAAATTTCTTAAAATTAATTTTTAAATTCGGTTTTGTGACAAGTGATTCCATTGCGATCATTATTTTCTTTTTAATTTAGTGTTTAACAGCCTGTTTTTAAATTTATAATTTGTATATTCTGTCTTAAAGTATTTGAAACATTATAAGAAAAAAATATATTATGTAAGCATTAAACAAAATTATTAAATCAGTAAAACAAACCACGTGAAAATTGGGACTGTCACCAAATTGACACATCTAAAATTCTTAGGTCGAGACTACATGATATACAAATTAGAAATAAAAGTCATGTTTTTATGTAGGAACATTTATTTCTTGTTTTAATTATCTATTAATAACATTTTATGTTATAATAAGTCTTTGGGTAGGAATCATAATACACAGTAAGATACAAAACTTGTACTTTCTTAAATCAGTCTCGAAATACCTATAAGTAGTCTAAAATTAAAATCCGTCTTAAACTTTTAATGGCACTTGGAACATAAGAAACTTTTCTGTATCAGGTATAATTCAAATAATAAAGATATTAATACAGTATGAGTAAATTGCAAAGGTAATAACAAATATATTTTTTATTATCTTAGCTACCAACTCTTTTATGAAACATTAAAATATTATCTAAAAAATAAATCACCACACCAAACTCGTCAGGACGATTTTGTTTAAGCCTTTCTCTATATCGTTGAGTTCTTTCAGCACCACTTAGTGGCATTGTGATGTTTTTTAAAGTACCTTAAAAAAAATTAATGATGTAGAACCAGCCTTATGAGTCAGTTTGGTGACTTTAGTGGTCCGCCCTATACGTGACAACACAAAACGTCACTGAACTGATTGTCACATTATCCAAGTTAAACGCAAAAAAAAATCCTTTCGCACCAAATAAAAATATATTTTTCTAAAATTACTAATAAAACCGTTTCTTGAATAAAACCAAAAATCAATGGAAAGTAGTTCAATACTGTGACACAAATACGTAATAAGAAAAAAGGCTTCAAACATGACTTACCAAATTGCGACCAACCACTAACACCAACAAAACACCCTCTTTATTTCACGAATTTAGCAAACTGACAGGTTTTAAAAATTGTGGATGATCCTTAGTGGGTAGTGTTGCAAGTTTTTAGAATTATAACGAGTTTAGTAGAAAAAATACTTGCATTTGGACCGTCACTGTGCTGACATGTCCGGTCGGATCGAGTTTTGAGGTCCTTTACAAAAATGTAATTTACGCCTGTAATATTAGGGCTTTACTATTAATTTTTAATTAGTGAGTTGGAAAAAGGAATCTACTATATTTAGAACAAAAATTTGACAACGTTTTTGTACGAAAATTTCCGGTAATTTAGGTTTACTCAAAGTGGTTAAGCACTGGGACAAGTAAAAAATGGCTTCTTTTAGTATTCGAATTATTCATAATTAAATTAATTAAGTATATATACAGAACTATTGTTGATCAAAAACAAATTTAATACATTTGGGATCGATTCATTAAAAAATAAAAACTATACACTTTCATATTAAAACACAATACAACTTCGAAAACGTGGGACAGCGTAAAAGTGAAGGGTGCAAGTTTTAGTGAAAATGCCCATGTATTAAAAATGTTCCATCTTTAGACATCTTATATTTGAGATATGATCACTTGATGTGATCCAATGTCATGATAGGTATGCATATACAGTATAAATATAAAATACTAATTAAGCACATACCACATTTAGTAAAACACAAAAGAAGAAGATGTAAAAACTTCAAATAACCAGAATCTCATGAGAATCTAATAAATGTACGACCAAAACATACCTATTTTGTTGCTGCAGAGATTCAATTCTTTTCTGTAGCTGGTCACGAGGAACTGTGCTTTGAGGCAACATAGCTCCGCCATCCAATGAGCTGGAGTCGCTTTCAGACGCTGAATCTCCCATCTTATTACCTACAATGGATATGGTTAGTTGTAGGAAAGTAAATATCAAGGATAAAAAACTTTTTACGTGTTTGATCTGCAGTTTACCTGGCGAAATTACTGTATCATCCATTTGCACGAGTGATGAGGACGGCAACAAAATGTCATTTACGTTGAAATTTACTACTTGCTCCTAGTTTTATATTATGATAATGTTTTTTAAATGATTTCCATCAAAGTATTGGAGTAAATACCAAAGAAAAACGAATGAAAGTGCAATTTACTAAATTAAAACACACGAAAACCGTCTCGTTGTTGCAGGCTCAACTAGAGATGTGCGTAGACTGTTTTGTTTTTAAATATAGGTAAATTATTTAGTTATAGTTACGGTTTTTTATTTTTCTCAATTTAATTTTTAGAGAAGTTAAAATGAAATATTTTACAATTTGCATTACAATTTGTTACTCCTTTTTTAGTGACAGTGGAACATAGATGAGAGTTTTCTCATCTGTGCAATTTATTCTTGGACCAATGCAATGTTTGGGGAGTGATTGTTACCATCGAGAATACCCATCCTCACATTTTATTATAATTTTTAAAAAGTAGTAACCCCAGGCGAAAAAAAGAAACATTTATAAAAAAGTGACACACACGCCATAATGTAAATTGCTTCTCGATTTGGCGTTTGAGTTAAAAAAATTACATTTTGATGTTAAAAATTCGTATAAAATGTTTAAATAAGACATGTAAAATGTCCTTAGTAATTATTGGTAAGAAGTAAATCCATAGCCTAGATATAATCTGTGTTAAACAGTCTCCTTTCAATGTATTTAGGTTGGATCAAAGGAATCGAAGCCATTTCGTTCTTTTCGTGTAAACGGTATTGAAGTTAAATTTCTTATTGTTCTTAATGTAAAAATCGCAAGTGGTGGTGTTTATAAGACGGACAAAAAGCTTAATTGAAAAGGTGATGGCTGAGTCGTCGCCATAGTTGAGGTGTTGGTACGATTTCAGAAGTCATTGCTGCTGTTATTGCACCGTATGTAGTGTTCAGGGAGTATGGCATAATAACTGTCATCGAGAAATAGGTGTCCCTCGCAATGTTCTATCTCTTACTTCAATATACAGTGTTAATTATGAAAAATACGAGTGCATTGTAGTTAATACTGCAGTTATAAGCTAGCTACTGAGGTTTTTTTTTTTACCAGTTATACATGTAAACAAATCCTACAGTGCATGTTGTAATGTCTTGAGAAACTGATGAATCCTAATTTCTCTGCAAAAATCTTAAGACTATAGGGTGATATTATAAACTAATTGACATTTTGGACAGTTTTTAGTGAACTATTTAGTTATTGTTGATAATTGTTAAGAAATGTAAATCTGACACTATTGTTGATAAATATGCCACTTGAAACAGTGTGAAAGTATTTAATTATAGTGAAAAATATAGATAAAAATCTTAAAATTCGAAACACTATTTTTGGTCAGTGTCAACTTAGGGATTTCATCTCTCTCGATTTTTTGCTATTGATATTTTGAATCATGTAATGCAGTGTAATTTTGTGTTCTTTCAAAGGCAACATGAAGGTGTCAATTAAGCTTAAAATATAAATTGAAAAATAATGAGAACCAGATTTTAAAAAACAAACAATATAAAAAGTTAAAAGCTACCATTTAATAGTTTAAAGATAGAAAAAGAAAAGTATTAGCATTGAATTTAAGAACATCAAAAAATATCTTGTTTCATAATTTTATTACCATTGAAGCAAGTAGTTAATGCCCACAATGATGAAAACAAAAGCATGCCATCAAGTGTTACTGAACTTTTAGAACTATAAGAATGTTATTTAGTGCTGCATTTATGTAATTAATTAATTACAAATTTATGTAATTATAATTTTTATGTTATATGTATTATGTTACAATAACCTACTTCCACTAAAAGAATCAAGCTGTTCCTTGATTTAGTTTATTTTTTATGGTGTTTATACTCCCTTTTTCATAGAATAACTAAGATCTTTGTGGTTATGATGTAGGCCTAGGAATCATGAGACCATTTTAATACTTTTTATCTAAAGAATTTGTTATTTATAGACATTTTGAGTCGAGAGAATAATGAGGCATAGTTTTGATCTACCATTATGTTTTCTTGGACAACTTTAAACTGAATTCAAGGGTTTTGGTTGGCATTTAAGCTTCAAGGATAAAATCTAAGCAGTCTAGTGGTTGTATAAAACATTGTGCTGAAGATAGAAAAAGTTGTGGTCCATCACATGAAAGCATATATTATTTATATTCAAAATTTGCTGTTGTACATAACAGTTTGGAGATAATGGCTGACATCTAGGTATTAATTAAAAATTGTACTAGGCACTGCTCTGACTGCATTATAGGTCCTGTTGCTATGCAGGTAACAATAAACTAACTTACAGATTTATTGCTCCAGTTACATACAGTTAGATAACTGGGAAAAAAAACACTTATTTGATTGTGGCTCATACATAGAAGACAAATATTTTCAGTTCCTTCTGTAGTTTATTTTTAAGTTTTTCACACTAATATAAATCAATTTACTACCTTATATTTTATATTAAGAAAGATTAAATACTAAAATATGTTTTGGTTTTCAACATGTATTTACCTTGTATATTCTTGTAGGCTAAGCACTTGCAATGGCTCAATATTACCAAATAGTTGGACAAGGACAACAATTGACTCTTGAAGATCTACAAAGATACTGTCCAAACTTATGCTTGGATAGAATAATAGTGAACCAAGATGAACAACAATATGCACAACAGCAGGTAAGAGAGAACCAACTGAAAATGCATCCACTCAAAACCAAATTTGATTCATATTTTTTATGTTTATTATAATCATTAATTTTGTTATACAGCAACAATTTGTTTGTTTCTTTGCCAGGTGGTGGTACAGCAAGCAGATCCACAAAATGATATTATAGTAAGTGAAGGTGTGCAGTCTCAGCTGGTTGTGAGTGATGGTTTGCAGTACCAACCCCAATATATTATCCGACATGAAGCCCCTCCACCCCCACCACCAACGCGTGCCGACTTTCAACAACAACAACAACAACAACAGCAGCAACAACAACAACAGCAGCAGGCTTTACATAGGCACCAAGTGGGTATTGCTCAAATTACCATAGTTGTAAATAAACAAGAGCACGGAATTGCCGTGCCTGCAACGTCTAAGAGATGGCTGTACTGATCAAATTTGTGGGCCTGAAAGAGCATTGAGCGCACATCTGCTATGGACTGCCTTCAAAGCCATCAATTTCTGTATGATTTCTATAGTGCGAGTAAACCATGACACGCTTGGTATTTATGCAATATGTTTACAATGCCGCCTGTAGCAGCAGCCGCTGGAGGCATCTTAATGCTCTGTGTATAAACAATAAAATTGATGTATTGATTTTTAGGATCCAACTATAAAAGTTGTCTAGTCCATAAATTTTAGGCAATACAATGTCAACTCAAGCTTGCCATTGAAATGTATGTGATGAAAATATATTTAGTTCATAACAATTGTGGCATAAGTTATGATGTGTAATTTATTTGTAGGTTTACTACACATCTGATTTACCTGTGGATGCTCAGGTTGTGTTACAACAGGCCCAACAGATCATTGATGCATCTTTGATGCAACAGGCATCTCCACAACGACCACAACATGTATGTCTCCTGCCTAGATCATTGTGTATTACATTTTATGCACTAAAACGAAACTTGCATTATGGTTTTAGAACTCTTTCATATAATATGCTTAGCATGTTACTTTTTCATTTGGTTAAATGATTTTATTTCATTTGTTTAGCCAGTACATAGAATATCAATTGAATTATGATATTAGTTCAATAATTTAGGTTCATATTATTTGAGGCGACAGATAAAGATCATTGAGTATAGTTTAATTGGAAATCAATCATGCAATACAAATTGCACTGACTTTACATATTAACTATATTAAGAGTGGATAATTGTCAATATCCTTGGCGATCCCCTATCCTGGGATGAAAAGCATTTACCCAGTAAATGGAGCTTAATCAAGTAACTCTGCTGCAGGCTTAGCACGAGAAGCGTTTTGTTGACGGAAGAGTAGACAAAAATGACGTTTCCATGTAGACACATTTCTCGGTGGAAAACTGTCAACTCAGTTTTCCACCGAGAAATGTAAACGAGCGATTTCTATTCTACAGTAGAGTAGAAATAGACATAGCTCTTTCTATACAAAGTGACATTTCGTTTCTCCATTTTTGACATTGCACCGTAGAAATCCTGCAATCTGTCATTTTGTCTTACATTTCTAATGATCTTTGTCTAGGTCCTTTTTTATGTAGACTATTTCAGAAGAAAGTTTTCTATCCCAAACTGTTAAAATCACACTGACAACTGACAGTTGTCTAAGGTAGTGAAGACAATTTGCATTTTGCCACAAGGTCTATACGGTTATCAACAAAATCATGATTTTACAGGAGAGCGTTTTGAACCCAAAACTATGATAATCAATAGAAGAACAAAGCTATCTTCTGTTATTTTACATCATTTAGTTGATAGGGCATTACAAAGGAAATGGTTAGGACCAATATTACTATAGTATATTTTTGTTCCAAAATACGGTACTTCGACACTTAGAGAAAAATTGATGTAGTTGTCTTTATATACGTGACTTAATATCACTAAAAATTGAGAATCAAACAGAAAAAAAAAATCTATGACAACAAATAATTCTGAGTTGAATTATGAAAAAGGGTGAATTTCGTAAAAAGTGCGGTTGACTCTTTCTCCTTTGCTGCCGTCGTACTTTCTACACGGAACGTAATTTTTGTCTATTCTTCCGTAGACAAAAGGGTGCTCTTGCTAAACCTGCTGTTCTATCCTACCAGATAGTACAGAGAGACAAAAAACTACTCATTATTTAAATTTATGTAACCTTTTCTGCTATTTGCCGATATATCTAATAATGGTGCAAGGGTTTAACATTCCTAATACAATACATATATGTAACACATTAACAGGGATTTTCATTTAAGCTTTCACAGTATAGAGGTAGGGATACCTATAATATACTGAACAGATAGGAAGATATATATATACATAATTCTGGGTTAACAATTTCTCTGTATAGTTTTGTTATTCTAATGCCACATTTAAAATTAGTTAACAGCTTCTTAGTTTTTTTTTTTCTGTATTCCATTCAATTATATTTTTAACGACTGTTTATTGTGGATGTGGTTATTTAGATGTAAATAATACTATAAACAATGAATGTTATACTTCTTGATAATGGATGGTGCATCTAATATTTTTTCCATCGTGAATTTTATTCATAATAACAACTAGACTAAGTCCAGTCATTTGTTCATGTAACATTTCATATGTAATGTTATGATGGACTGGTGCATTAAAAGGCTTATTTTGTAGAGATAAAAAATCAGATCTGCTATTGCCATAATCATTGTCTTATCAGCATCTTCTATTGTGCGTTTTTCTCCCCACAAACAATAGGACAGAGAACCATTATTCTTTTATTATTTAAAGATTATATAACTATTTTAGATAAAATTAGAGAATTGGCATGTTTAAAATAAATCACTAATCTCAATGGTTTTAATCAAAAAGCTATAATGTACAAAACTCATACCACAAAGAGGAATGGGAGCACAATACTATTATAATTAATTATAAATATATCACACTATAATAATTATGAAACTGGGTAGGTGGCGCAATTTACAGGGTGCAAATGTAGTAACTCTTGAATGGTTCATGCTTGTGCTAACGGTCCATATTTCTGTACACACTAAAGCATGAGTTACTTACCTCTGGTTTTTTAAAGTCTTTTCAATTCAATCTGTTGTCAAAGTTCTTGGGAAGTAAGTTCTTCTTTTTGATTGGCTGTTGTTATTTCTGACAACCAATCTCAATAGCTAACTAGAGATTAGACAGTCTTGGCTGGCTTTTCAGAAAATGGGTGTTGAACCCTTATCTCTGGGTTCACATGCTGTCAATGTAGATATGATCTAAAGCTTGTTGTTGACGTCAGCAGCTAGTAAGCCCGGCACACGTGTTGTCGCAACCGACTGTGATACACCCCGCGCAGCCGCCGCCGCCGCAGCCCCCGCCCCCGCCTCCCCCGCCGCAACATGCTCCCCAACCTACGGTATGAAACTCGTCTACAAGATATTTTTCATGACTTTTCTATTTGTACAAATAATTAATTAAAAAACTATTCTTGTGTTTTTAGCAAACGCAACAGCAGCAACAGTTGTCGCGTGCGTCACCTCAACTCATACAGCACTTCCAACAGCACCAACAACAGATTCATCTGCAGCAGCTACAACAACAACAGTTGCAGCACCAGCACCAGCTGCAACAACAACAACAACAACAACAACAGCAGGCGCAACACCAACAACACTTGCAGTCACAACAAATACCACACCAGCAGGTTGTTATGCATGCAGCATACATAAATCAAGCTGTAAGTTTGATGTTTCATTTGGTCGTAGTTCGTGAATTTGGGTTAGACCTACTGGCTCTACTTAGAGGTAGAAGTGTGTTACCCGGATGTAAATATGAGACATCGATCATTTGAAAGAAACTGTCACACAGGTATGTTAAGACAGAGATGCCTCTCTGAAAAGCCGAGATTTTACTCAAAGTATGCCATATTTACGACCGGGTACTGTAACCGGATTATTCGTCCGATACGTTTGTAGAATTAGTCGGACTAACCCACCGAATCGATACAGCATCTGATTTAGCACGGTGAAGCGAGTGTAGAGCGCCATGTTACCCCACAGAGCGCCGCCCGGGGCGGCACGCCGCGGCTGCTGAACCCGGGACTGGGCGGGCTGGGCGGGCTGGGCGGGCTGGGCGGGCTGGGCGGCGTGACGCTGGTGCGGGCGCCCGCGCGCGCCGCGCGCCCGCGCCGCCCCGCGCCGCGCGCGCCCGCCGCGCCGCCGCGCCTGCTCAACAGCCTGCAGGTAACTGGCGCACCGCCCTGCGATTTAGACTAAATCTTGGATTGAATGTTTGGTACATTCAATCCTAGATTTACTCTACCGCGTCAAAAGACTCTCTTTCACTTTAACACCTCTGACACAATGCTGCAGAGACAAGACGTAATTGTCATGGAAATGCCATTATTATTGTGTGAGCTTACTCTTCTCGGTATAGACACTTTTTCGCGCGACTTACTTCGGTGAGAACAAATCTAACAATTTAAATATTTGCCTGCGAGACTTCCGCACGAGCCATAACGCGAGGTCCGCGAGACCTACACGTCTGAGCGATTTCCTCGCGACGAGGTGGCGTGGCCAATCTTAACCCCGCTAATGCTTACTAGGCCCATGTAATTATAGTAAAACATACCATTGATTAAAAAAAAGAAGATTAGCAAGTGTCTACTCCTAAATGCAGATTGCACATCTAATGATTGCTGATCAGTGGATGCGTGCCTCCTATCTTAAGTGTAGTCAGTGTAGATCAGTGCAATCAACATCACTTTATTAATGTAGCACCACATTTTAATTTAGTTTATCTCACTATATTTTCCATCTTCAACAAAACGTGAATCTTTCATCATCAGACAGCAAACATTCACATTTGTTTTTTTGGACCAATCGACATAGCTAGTCACAACCATTCGGCAGGCTTCCGAGTCGAAAATTACTAATTTTCAGTTATCTGATTTGCCTATAGTAGTCTCCGACAGCAAATAGCGGTCGGATTTGTGAACAGCGTTTAGAGGACAAGGAGTCCTCTAAACGCTATAACACTGATTGATATACGATTCGGCACGGAGGTGTATCGAATGGTTGTGAATGCAGGACTGACGATTGTTGGAGCATCAGAATAGAGAAAAACAGCAAAAGTGCTCAATACTTCCTTAGTAGGGAAACCAGTGTCACCAAGCTAACACATTTGCAAATAAAATTGTACACAGAAAACAGTGACATAATTGTCTAAACATTATAAATGCGACTGTCGAAAAGCTTATTTATTGTTGTCCAAAATTAAACATCTAAAAGGAGATCAGCCAAATTGGGCCTAAAATCCAAAATGCCAACGAAAAAGAGTGTCACCTAAGTCGGGGAACTCAACCCAAGTATTTTTCACTACGGCACCAAATCTACGACCTTTCCTACAGCTGTTTTCATTAAGTCTATTTTACGTAAGCCAAGGTCTGTAGCCCACAGGTGCCCTAAGCATGTTTCTGTGCGTGCCTAAGCAACTGACAACCTCCTTGGATGAAAGGCGAGACGCCAGTAAAATAATTATAAAAAATTGGGGATGTGCACGTGCGCCGCGTTCACGCAAAAACCATGTGATTCATGCGACTTTTTGTAACATTGGGTGGCTGGTATATATGTTATCTAAAGCTGTATTGTCTTGTGAAATCGGTGAACGACTGTGTACTCGGTGCCGTGAATCCATTGGAAACAGAAGGAGCTATACTTAGGCGTCCAGAGAAGAGAAATACATAGATCGGTAGTTTTATATTTTTTGATTAAAATGTATGAAACTAGATTTTCAACTTTAAAAAACAGCTGAAGGAATAGTCATAGAGATTCAGCGCTACAGTAAAAAATGATTAGGAGGACTTCCCCGACCAGGGTAACACATTTTTTTTATGCTGACTTTGGGTTTTGGGCCCAACTTTTTATGAAATGTGGCTGATCTCTTTTGTTTATATTTTATCTAACAAACCAAATTCGAGCTATCTACTACGGGTTCAGTTACTCAATATGCTAGAGGGCGATTAACCAAATAATTCCATTCACATGCAACTGTTATCTCTCTTCAATCTAGCATGCATGTTAATTTAGGCTTTGGAGACATGTGCATAAGGTAGTTTTTAGTTTACACCAAAGTAATAATTGTGGTTTTGTCGATAAAAAACAACTTATTGAATATATATAAAAGCTAAACTTATACCGGTAATACAGACATCTCTATGTGATACATTTTTCACCCTGCTATCATTTTTACATTTTAAAATTGCACAATAAGTCATAATTCTAATATTTTACTTATTATTTCGGGACTTCGAGTCGCGACAATTAGCTATTTGCGACTGAGCCAATTTATTTATTTAAACTTCTCGCACACAATTAAGTACAAAGGCGGACTTAATGCCTTAGGCATTCTCTACCAGTCAACCAAGGGTGGTGAAGAGATAAGATGGCAGGTGCTCTGAGAGGAAATAAAAATAACGAAAAATATTAAAGATAACATAATAGATTATAAATAGAATAAGTACAGAAATACATAAATAGATTACAAGCATAAAATACAAATACATACATATTTACTACAATATATACCTACAATATACATATATATAATTATATACATACAAATTCAAGGAAAAGAAATACATAATTGAGATGACTCTACGCTATTTGTTTTGAAAATAACTCTGCAATTTCCGCTTAAATGCATACCGACTGGTGGCCGTCCTGATATCAAGAGGAAGCGCATTCCAAATAAGAATGGACTGAATATGAAAGGAAGAATGAACAAAGTCAGAAGTATGAGAAGGACAGAGTAGAAGAAGATTGTTGGAAGAACGCAGACTTTTAGCGTGCGAAGAACATAGATATTGGAAGTGAGACATAAGATAAGAAGGAGGGGTGGGAGAGTTGAGAAGGGAGAAAAGAGTGGTCAAAGCGCGCAAGCTTCTTCTTTGGCGAATGGACATCCATTTGAGCTCAGACCTGTAGCTCGACACATGGTCATATTTCCTTAGGTTGAATATGAACCGGATACCATTGTTAAGTAGTCTGTCGAGCTTATCCAGCAGAACCGCGTTCAAGTCAAAGTAGCACACGTCACCATAGTCGATTATAGGGAAAATCAAAGTCTGCACGAGCATAGTCTTTGTCTTAGCGGGCAAAAAGTTCCTTAGACGATACAGGGAACGCAGAGTACCGTTGACCTTTTGACTAACACTAGACACCTGGCGTTGCCAGCCCAGCGTTGAGTCAAGATGCAAACCGAGATCTTTAACCGTAGGGGTAATGGGTATGACGGTACCATTAAAGAGAAGGAAGAGAGCTAAGTGCCACCCTACCCATCATGCGCGAGCTTCCAATTACAATGGCCTGGCACTTTGAGGGGTTTACTGACATCCCAAAACTATCAGACCATTTTTTGATAGCGTCTAAGTCTCGGTTTACATGTGCTATAGCGTCCGATTAACCTTCTACCCGCTCAGCTGTATACAACTGAAGATCATCAGCATAAAGATGATACGAACATCGAAGACGGTGAGTAATAAAATTAATGAATATGGAGAATAACAGTGGAGAACCGGAGAGAGAATACCGCCTTGTGGAACACCAGCATTCAGGACGCGCCAACTCGAAGAGCTCTCATCAACGCGAACCGACTGCTGACGACCCCGAAGATAAGAAGAGAACCATTCCAGGGCCTCGGGTGAAACCATAAGATGAGAGAGGATAGAAAGGAGAATATCATGACTGACGGCATTAAAGGCATTGGAGAAGTCGATTAATACCAAAACAGTAACCTTGGTATCCTCCATCGCTTCTCTAATGTCACCAGTCACTTTAAGAAGAGCGGAGGCAGTACTGTGCCCAGGCCTGAATCCAGACTGAAAAGAGCTAACAAGGTTGTTCTGGTGAATAAACCCCGTAAACTGCTTGTGTACGCAGGCTTCAAGCACTGTAGACAGGAATGGGAGAATGGAAATAGGTCGAAAGTGGCTGGGTAGGGAGGGACTTGGGATTTTAGGGAGTGGGCGGATATAGGCCATACGCCACAGGGATGGGAATTGTCCGGAATCAAGAGAAAAGTTGATGATGTGGGTAATCGGAGGGAGAAGGATATCGAGGATCCAAACGACCATACTACGGCTGATGCCGGAGTGGGCGGATATAGGCCATACGCCACAGGGATGGGAATTGTCCGGAATCAAGAGAAAAGTTGATGATGTGGGTAATCGGAGGGAGAAGGATATCGAGGATCCAAACGACCATACTACGGCTGATGCCGTCATAGCCCACAGCCTTGGATTTTATGGAAAGGATGATCTTTTTAATTTCTTCCAAGGTGACCGGAGTGAAGTGAAATGGTTCTATTATGGGACTAGCTAAGCCAGTAATGAAATCGACCGTCTGGGACATCACTTGGGAATCCAATGTTGTACATCTCCGCCTATTTGTGACGCGCGCGCTAGCTGCTTGTCACTTCCACTGTTTTTTTTTTCCGTGGTTAGAGCTTTAATATAATCGGTATGCACGTTTGATTGAACTTAGAGTGCTGTGAAAATTCCCTTACTTTTGTTATTACGCTAAGAACATGGTTTTAATAAACCACGCTATTGGATATAAGAGTGTCCCACAATCCAACACGCTTATACACGGACCGACAGGGCCAGGCATCGTCACCGGGCGTGCCAGGCGCGAGCGGCGGGGCGAGCGCGGCGGGCGGCGGGGCGGGCGCAGTGGGCGGCGGGGCGGGCGTGGCGGGCGGCGGGCTGGGCGCGGCGGGCGGCGGGGCGGCCACGCCGAGCGCAGTGCGCGCGCCCGCGCCCCGCGTGCTCAACCCGCAGGTGTCCCACGCGCAGCACCGCCCGCCCCGCCCGCGCACTCCCCTGCATCACTCGCTACAGGTGCCCGCATGAACCGAACCCTACTTACGACAGCTGACCACAAAATTAGTGACAGCCTAGCAGTTTATATTTCTAGACTGTTCTGGTTCTATCTTTGAATTTGGTACTTAGTGCATGCGAGACCTATATTTGTACGCGCCCTCGATACTCCTCCGATTTTCCGAAGCATATTCCTTATTTATGTGTCGTTTTAGCAGCACCAACACGCCCAGCAACACCAGCAGCATCAACTCGCACAGCATGTCTTAGGACAACAGGTTCATCCGCAACAACTGAATCAACTCAAGCTCTCCACTCATCAAGTGAGACAAGTTTACCTCTTAACCTGTTAAGCCCCGCGCGGCACCGATTCGGAGTCAAACAATAGAAAATCAATTGTGTCCTGCCCTTGACCAATAGCCAATATATTGTACAAACCAGACTTCTCAAATCACCACGAACTATCATCAGATTGATATTTTCGAGTTGTAAGTAGGTCGAGGTTGCTTCGTCCTCCTCTGTCCATAATCTTCTTTATATAAAGCTATATATTCCGTTGACTCAGAAGATTCTATTGAGTCAACGGAATTCATAGATTTCCACTTACTTTTACTTGCACTTCCAATATACAAAAAAATGGAGAATTTTTAATTATAAGTTGTATATTTCAATGTGCATATTTCTTTTTTTCCAGCTTCTGAACCAACAAAACCAGACGCATGCACAGACCACTCGAATAATTACACCACAGGGAACAATAGTGACGCAAAATGTACCTACACAAATGGCCCAACACTCAGGGGTTACGGCGAATCAGAACAATGGACCTTTACCTCAACAGAGCACCGTCACTACCATTCCGCAAAGATCTTCACCCCATCCACAACAGGTGCAGCAGCAAGTCAAAAAAGTTGTAGTTCAACCTAACAACGCCAACGACATGGACGATCTCGAAGAGAGTATTACAGCCGCCATACTGACCAAACACTCGGTCAGTGAGAATATGAATCCCTCACCGCAGCAGTTCCACACGCCGCCGCCGGCCATGCGGGCCAGCCACGCCGCCGCCGCGCCGCACCAGCTGGGCTTCGGCGCGCCGCACGCCTTCCAGGCGCAGCCGCTGGCCTACGAGCAACCGCACGTGCAGACCCTCACCCAGCTGTTGATGGACCCAGACATGGAGGAGGAACGACAAGTATTAACCCTAACTAATGGTCAGAGAATAACTCTCGCCGACTATAAACGGATGCAACAACCACCGCGCACGCCTATACAACAACAACAACAACAACAACAACAAGCAAGGTATGCATTGCTTATTGCCTATATATAGTGTGCTGTATTAATGTCGATGGAATCATGATGTCAACTGTACTGGCTAGCCAAATACTATAGCACAGTTTCTTAATTATTTACAGAGATGTCAAATTATTTCAAATAATTGAATCATGATGTCAACTGTACTGGCTAGCCAAATACTATAGCACAGTTTCTTAATTATTTACAGAGATACTGGAAGACAAACCTTAGTGAGAAGTAAAGAGCTGCAGAGGCCTGTACAAAGAGTACCACCAATGCAAGCTCAACACCTCAACTCTATAGTAGCCCCTCATCATGGTATTTATCTAACAATAATATATTTTTAGTACCTAATAAGTTGCATTCAGTATTGATCCATAGTGGCTTGCGTCTAGGTGGACAATGTCGACGTTTATCCAAATTAGGCAAACATTCAGCACTTTTTGTATGTCAAAATTACATAAAACAGCCCAAAACACCAATTCAACCAATTCAACAGCCCTTCACCAATTCCTAGAGTTTTAGGTGGGAAGAAGTGGTACAACAAACTCCTAGGCCTCAGCAACAAAGCTGTCTGTTAAGTTTGAAAAACTTGATTCTACAGAATCTGATCTTCGTTGAAAAGCTGATGTATAAAAAAAAAGTAGTAGAACTTACGACTAAAATGTATTTATATTCTAAACTTAATGCATGAGGCATGGTTTCTTAATGTGAAATAGCCCTCTTTTTAGAAAACAACGATAATCTGTCAGGACCATCAGAGTTATTTTCGGAGACGCAATCTGCAAAAATGTTAATATTCCTCCAAAATGGTGAACAGAGGTTGATCACTTTCACACTGCCTAAAGAAAGCTGTACACTTCAAGAAGTTCTTGAACAGGTATGTACCTCATTGAATCATTGTTACAATCCATTATTAACGTTATCTTTGCCCCTTTCGCCTTGGGTAGCAGTAGCAGTGCGCAACCTAGAAATCACTGTTTTTAACACCAACTCATACTATTGCTTACATGGCCAACAACTACATTCCAATGCAATACATTGCTTAGTACTGAACCATTACTTCAAGTTTTTTAGCATTAAAGATTAGGCAGAGATTATTCTCTGCCTAATTAATCTTTTGACATATTTATTATAAAATTATGATTTCTCACTATATAATGTTTATTTCAGGTTAACGTACCTTTCTCGGAAGACACCCACATACAATGTATGCAAAATACGAGCAGTGAGATAGACTACTTTGTATCTGTGGGCTCAACAACTAGAATCGAGGATATGCTAGAAAATCACCCGGTTTGTAAATCTATCTTCACCTTTTTTGTATTTAATACAATGTTACTTTATTTAAAGTACTTAATAGTTATCTTGATTATATTTGGAACCTAGCACTCCTAAACCTTTCACCAGCTTATTTAAAGTACCATTCTTTAGAATTTTATTACATTGTTGTTTCAGATGTTAATAGGAGCAGATATGAGTAGTAGAAATTCCCCCACAATGATGTTACAACCACAGAGTAGTGAAATGTCTACACCTGAAAAATCCCAGTGTCCAGATAATGGTATGTTTTTTTCACTCACTATAAATTTGAAAAGTTACAGGTTATCATATTTAAATTAAGCGACCAGTCTCAACATTTAGTACGAGGGCAATTTTAAGTACCTTTTTAAAAGAAAAAATTAAATTATCATTTAAACCGCATCAGAATCGAAGTACTAAGCTAACACACAGACTGCTTCGTTTTATACTGTTGAGAGTCTTAGAGATGTGCTTGATATCACATGCAGTCTAGTCATTTTTTTCATTTAGTTTTGCAGCTCATGAGTTGTAGCTTACATTATAATTATTTTGACAATAATTGTTATATTTCCAGTAAACAACAGTCCAGAATCTCCAGGGCCGCGGTCTCCGCCGCCACGACTAGTGGACGGCATGCTAGCTGTTTGTAAATCCTGTGGATACACGGGATACGACTTTAGCCGCTGTGAACGGTATGCATAATATCGATACATCGACATATTTTATAAATCCATCAAGGCCTCTGGCTCAGTCTAAGTGGCCTCTACCTACCGCCAGCCGGGCGCCGCGCGGGCTGCGCTCGTGGGCGACACATGCTACGTTGTCAATACGCGATCCTCACTCAGGGCATTTTAGAAATGGTTTCCTTTTTTAGGTATATATTATTTACGGGTTTTATTATATTTTCAAAGGTGTAAACGAGTATTCACAGAAGAGCCTAAAGGTGTACCAAGTAAAAAAGTAGAACAGAAAAAGAAAGAACCAGAAAAATCAGTAGCAGTCATAGACAAACAGAGGTAAGTTCTTCACTAATTGTACATATTTATTTTTAAGTATGCTGTAGCAGTACGCTGCTTATGATTTGAGGCGAGTACGAGTCACGAGCATAAATATATTATTATGGACAGCACGGCATTAATATCTGACAATGATTCATCCATTAATATCTATTGGCAATTATTTTTATTTTTTTGTGCTAATCTTTAATCAGTGACCCACTATAAGCAGATAGTTTGTGAGTTTTAGTTAGGTCAAGTCCATCCTACAGCTACTCTTTGTTTTTACACGACGACAATCGGTAATTTCCACTGGAGTATGTATTTTCTCACGAGACGTTTTTGATAGCTGCGCGTGGTTAGACTCGCCGCAAGATGTTCGGATGTTTTTCCAGCCGCTTTTGATATTTTTTTGACAAAGCCTGAATTTCCACTTTTATAGAGGTCATATTTAGGTGTGCGTGGATTTCGGAGCTAGTAATAAAACCACGGAGCATGCGCTAATGTCCTTAATATTGCGTTCTGTATTGCGTTGTTTGAGTTACTTGCACTGCCTTAAAGCTAGATACCATATGTCCACGTTGGTTTTAATATGGACTTGTATATTAGGAGTTTGTTATCTATCGATAATTTGCTATTTCGACCCAGTATCCACGTCAAGATGGCAAATATATGTGATCATTTGGAATGCATATACATGTGGCAGTACAAATAAGTGACATCGAAGGAACACCAAAACTATCTGACGAGACAAATGACACCAAAATGTAGGATGCTGCATTGGTTTCAAAATGGTGTGCCACTTCTTAGAATGCTGGAAACTGAGCCTATGTTGACTATTCTGCCTGTATCAATTACCCATCTAAAGTAGGTAAGTATTAATTTCATATTTGATACTGGCACTTGATAGCCGACTTCGTCTCAGTTTCCAAAAATAAAAATAAAACCACTTATTATTGACATTTCTACTGTCAAACATTAACATTAGATATTTATGCTATTTTATTTCAATATAAGCGGCACTGATGGCATTAAAGAACAAAACTGGACACATTATACTGTCAGGTTTTTATGCTGCCAAAATGATGTCAGATATTTTTGATCACAACAAGGTATCATTACATACTCCTGAAAGTAGGCAGGTAGGTAACATCTTTTTGAAGCCAATGCGGCATCCTATATTTTGGCGTCACTTGTCTCGTCAGATAGTTTTGGTGTTCCTTCGATGTCACATATTTGTGCTCTCGCTTGTATATTATATGCCATCCACAAATGATGACATATATTTTCATTTTGACGACAGATATTAATGGAGGAATATTATTGCCGAGCTGTTTGCAGTAATATATTTATGCTTGTACATAGTAAAAATCCAATCCATCTTAAGTTCGAATTTAAAACTTCCAAATTCTTACCTGACTTCCCCAGTAGCGTAGTAATGTTTTTTGCGTAAAGACTTTTACTAGACTCTAATATATTTATCTTGTTACAGCACATGTACGGAAGGAATTAAATTAAATTTATTAAAGACTTCAGTGAAGATGCTAAACAATAAAACAGTAAGTATGATCATATCAAAAAATTTACATTCTACAAGGTGTCGTTTTGCATCCTCGTCAAATTCAAGGAGGTAACTATGCTAATGATTCTCGACTCGAATCAATAATAAAATAAGTAGGTCTTTTTTTTCTAATTTTTGGAAATCGGCATGTGTTGGGAGATGCATGTTAAAACGCGGCCTGTGTGATGCGGCACTGTAACTGCCCTTTTACACACACACACTACCGCATACGCAACGGGGTGTTTCTGTTCTGTGATAATGGTGTATTCCTAAATACTGTCAAACTTATTCAGCAGCAAATTATTGAGCAGGTATCGTAATTTTATATGTCTTTCATAGCAGCCTCCTGAAATTTGACGGAAGATGCAAAATGACACCTTGTATAAACCCAATCGAATTTTTGATTTAACCATTGTTTTTTTCTGCAGCCTGTACAAGAAAAGAAGCCGCCTAGAGTAAGAAAGCCACGTGGTAAACAACCAGATCCAGAGCCCGTCATACTAACTTTAAGTTCAGACGAAGAGGACTCAAATAGTTCTATGTTAAGCCAGGTAACTGGAACATTGTTTGTTTTGAGGAATTTGCCATAGAATATCAAAAGACATAAAAAAACTTATGTACACGACTCAGAAGTAAAGAATTGTAAAGCTAGTCAAGTCAGGAAGGCAAGAACCATTCCGCCTGGCTCAAAGGGTCCTAATACTATCTGTCCTGACTATTTTCACGCTTTCGTTTATTACCATTCCAAAATATTAAACCTTGAATAAATTGTTTGTCTAAAACGATAAACATATAATGATGTCTTCCAAATACTCTCTTACTCAATGAAAGAAGAAATAAATCTGTATTCTTATATCTAGTTATATGCAAAAAAAAAACTGTGCTGCTCCAATCCTATAGAACCTGATGATATTCACAACACCATAATCTACGTAAAACACGCTCTTGGAAGTGGAGTTGCGGACACCAACCCGTTATAGCATACTACTACATAGTAACACCTTCATCAATATCCTGTAATGTCTTTGATTTCAAAACTCTTAGATAATACTTTGCTTCCAGCATGAACATTCAATAAGTATGAAGGAGCCATCGCTGAGTGAAATAGAAGGTGGGACCCCAGACAGCGGCATTGGTATTGACACCATGGACGGTAAGTTTGCATGCTCATATTTTCTTAGTCATCATCCATGGGTGGTGTGTCGGTCACACACCACCGATGGATGATGATTATATGCAAAAAATGTAATATTGTTAAGTTTACAAAACGACAGATACCTCGAATGTATGTTCTAAAAATTTATTCGCCTTCATCTAGGCGAAGTGAGACTGCGAAAGAGACTGTGTGGATAACTACCGCCCTATCTCCATCTTACCAACTCTGTCCAAGATCCTGGAACGGCTTATAAACAATCGACTAACAAATTACCTAGAATCAAACAATCTTCTTTCACCCAATCAATATGGTTTTCGTCGAAAAAAGTCCACAAATGACGCGGTACACGATCTCTTGCACTCCATCATTACCAACCTAGACCAAAGGGAAAAATGTTTGACAGTGTTCCTTGATCTGGCAAAAGCCTTCGACACAGTCTCTATCCCGCACCTACTCAAAAAATTGAAAGGTTTTGGGGTAAGAGGTATTCCTTTAAAATTAATGACGGACTACCTTACAGGACGAAAGCAAAGAGTTCGGATTGACATTTGGCTAAGCGATGAAGCCTGTGTCGAATTCGGTGTGCCTCAGGGCAGCATTCTCGGATCAACGTTGTTCTTGGTTTATATCAACAGCCTCTGCCATCTGCAGGTCCACAAGGGCAAAATCATTACCGTCACTGATGACACTGCTCTCTTTGTTAGTGGACAAAGCTGGAAGGAGGTCTTTGATACAGCCCAAAAGGGTTTTAATCGAGTCTGCAAATGTCTCCGATCGAATGTCCTGACGTTAAATGTTAAGAAAACCAAATATGTAACTTTTTCCCATAGGTCAAATCAACTTCCCCTATTATATTTTAGCATTTACTCTCATGTTCCTTACAACACGTTGTGCTCCTGTCCCGCTCTCCAAAGAATCGAAGATATCACCTTGGTATCATTATAGATCAGTTCTTGACCTTCAAACCGCACATAAAAGTCCTTGTAACCCGGTTGCGTAAACTTATTTACATCTTCAAAACCCTTAGACACGCAGCGGACCGACGGGTTATTAAGATGGTTTACGATGCTTTATGCCAATCCTTAATAGACTACTGCATTACATCTTGGGGAGGTGCCGCCAAGACTTACCTCATTGAAGTTGAGAGAGCACAGCGTGCCATCCTCAAAGTTGGCGCCGGTCTCCCTTACCTATTCCCAACCGTAGACCTTTTTAAGAACTGGGATTTACTCACTGTCAGGCAAACCTACATACTGCGTACGGTGCTTAAACAACACTCCTTGTTGCAATACGATTCGAACCTTAATAGGGATAAGCGCCGTAAAGGCAGAGTATGCCAAACACAACCTTCCAGCTGTGCACACTCGCGTAATTTCTTCTTCCTCGGACTACAATAAGCTAATTATCAAACTTAATATTTATCCTCTAATTAAATACAAATGTAAAATCAAAGTTACTACCTATTTAATAACTCTAGATTATTAGGGAACAGACAACTTGTTGATCCCTCTCAGATAGACTATCTTTATACGAATTACGCATTCCCTCTGCTGCTTCCGCATACTACCTACCAAACTCTCACAACACTTACTCTAGCACCTCTCACATTCACTCTTACATCTCTCTCATACACTTTCTCCGGTCACACACACACACTGGTATTTCCCCGAAACTTTTGTATTTTTTGTATTTGTTACTAAATTTTAAATTTTATACTATTATTCTTAATTTATTCTTCGCAAGTGGATACTTGCGAAAAATACATACATAATGCATTATTATTATGTCGTGTATGCAAAGAACAGGCTTCTAGCCGCGGGAGGGCCCTGGTAACCTGTAATACAGGTTTTTATAAACCTACCTCAGGCTCCAGTCTCTCACAAAGTTAGCTCCTCGTGCACTACTGTAAAATTTTAGGATTAAGTTCATAACTTGTGAATAGAAAATAAACGGTTTATATTATATTATCTAGGCGAAGTCATATCCAAGAATGGTTGCCCAATAAGTAGTTGTTGAATAATAAAATAGTAAGTGAAGCCAAGACCGTAATTAATTAAATTGTGTTGTTGAACAACTTGCATTATTTTTAAAGTGAAAACTTCTTTAGGCGAGTTGAGCGATTTTTTGGTAGAGGAAAAACTTATTCGCGTTACAGACATGCTAACCGCGTCACGTGACTTGTTGCGCCAGACTGGTCTTTTTGTATGTTTGTAATAGATAAACTCATAAAAGTCATTATTTGGCGTGCGCTGCGAAAACTATTGAAGATATATAAAATAGTGTACTACATGTTTAAAGTACTCATCATTACCCACAAAAAAAGTCCGCGAGGATATATATGGACAGTTAAGTCACAATAACCGTTTGTAGAGTTCTGTAGTCAACAAGGAACCCTTATAGTTTCGCCATGTCTGTCTGTCTGTCCGCAGCTTAGCTCAGAGAATCTTAGTACTAGAAATCTGTAATTTGGCATAGGTATACATATTAATGAGCAGTGGTGGACCAGTGGTAACGGCCGCGACTTACTTGTTGTAGGTCGTAGGTTCGAACCCAAGCAGGTGCTTTACTTTGTGTAAATTATTTCATCATTACTGCTCTCAAAACGGTGAAGGGAAAAATCGTGAGGAAACCTCCTAAATGTCCTAGAACCAAAAATTTCAAAGACGTGACATCTACCAACCCGCACTGGGCAAGCGTGGTGGATTACGGCCCACTCCCTCTCGCAGAGGAGGCCTGTGACCAAGCAGTGGGAACATTATAGGCTGATTAATAACGCCGACTAAGTGATAAAATAAAATAAAAATAATAAAAAAATTGCACTTAAAGTGGGGATGATATAATCTTTTTCTCAAGTATCCTACGGTGTAAGGTATCGTTGGATAGGCCGTTCAAATATATTGCGGGTCTGTGAAAACCATTTCGATTCAGGAATCCGTTAGCTAAAGCGGGGACAATTATTAATTATTCTGTTATAATTACATTATTTGCTTCATAATTTAGTTCATGGTGGTAACAGTTATATAAGACGTAATAGCATCCAGTACTTGAGCGGTTAAATTAAATTATTTGCCATGTCAGCTAGCACATGTCACTATACGAGAGCGGCACTGAAAATTTCGGGAATCAAAGAAGTGACACAACATTACTATTTAAAAATGTATTTATTGCTTTTCGCAGTATTCTCCGCGAAATTTGACACATTTTTCCATACGATGGAACCAATCATTGAAGCAACCATTCCATTCGGAAGTTGGGGTCTCCAAAATGGCCGTTTTGTAGGCGTCCACAGCTTCTTCAGGTGATGAAAATCTCTGTCCACGCAATTTATTCTTTATTTTAGGGAAAGTATAGATATCATTAGGGCTTAGGTCGGGGCTGTACGGCGGATGGTCTAATAATTCTATTTTTTCTTGCTCTAAAAACTCTTTTGTTCTGTGCACGGTGTGAGAACTCGCATTGTCGTGATGGAGGATGATGCGGCGGTTGCAGTTATCTTTACGGAGTTCAGAAACGACCTGTGGCAAACAAATGCTAGCATACCAATCTGCATTAACCGTTCTTTGTCCCTCAAGAGGAATAGTCGTAACATGGCCGGTTTTGGAGACAAACGTGGCCACCATTTTTTTTGCAACACTCCGTGAACGAACAATATTTGTTGGCTTTAACTCATTTTCGAACACCCAAACTCGTGACTGGTTTTTTGTTTCGGGTTCGTACGCGTATATCCAGGATTCGTCACCTGATACGATTTTTATACAGCATTTGAGGTCCTGCGTGGAATCTTTCGAGATTTCTGACGCACCAAGTAACGCGAACCGCTTTTTGCTCTTCACAGAGCGAATGCGGTATCCATCGGGAAAACAACTTTTTTTACACCTAATTGTTCATGCAAGATTATTTGTATTTGACTCATGCCAATGTCTAAAGTTGCCTGAATTTCGCGGTATGTCACATGTCGATCTTCCTCAATCAGCTTACGCACAGCATCAACGTTTTCTTGGGTGACTGCAGTTTTTTGACGACCTTGACGGGGATCATCACTGAGCTTGATACGTCCACGTTGAAATTCAGCAAACCAGCGATAAATAGTGGTTTTGGATGGGGCTTCATCACCAAATGCAGAAATCAACGGTCAACACACTGTTTTTGTGTTAAACCACTTCGAAAGTCATAATAAATCATGGCTCTTGAATTTTCTCGAGTCAATTCCATTTTCTCAACGACTAAACAAGTTTGACAAAACCTTGTGACAAGACCGAGAATCTTTTTTTAAATAAATAAATGGTATTCGATTTTTAAAACCAAGGAGTTTTCAATTAAAAATATTTTAATATGACAGGAACAGTGGAAATATTCCATTCCCGATACTTTTAGTTCAGCCCTCGTACCAACAAAAAACATCGAAAACATACTCGAGCAGAAATAAAACATAAAAATAACTTATCTTAGAACTTATTCTATACAAATAAATAAAATGTAAGTATCTGATACAATGTCATTATAACATCTTTGTCCAAATGCATGTGAAAGTATAAACGGTACATATAACAAAAAAAAAAAAAAACGAGCGAGCTTTACAGTAGTCGCGTATGATATCGACGCTAGAAAGGCAAATTGTATTAACGACCATTGCATAAATTGTTCAATAAATTGATTTGAAGTTCTACTTTTCACAAAAAAAAATCATAGTAAATTAACTACTGGAGTATTCTTGATGAAACTCAGAATAGTTATTATTTAATATGTTTATTATTTAATTCCTACGTCAAAAAAATGTACATAAGTTTTTTGATATATTTTTAGGAGATAATACAAGGTTGTGAATAATCTTGGTTAGGTAAAATTGACTTAAGTCACAATTTCAACATTAGAGGTCCTGTAAAAATGTTTTAACGATCGAATAGCTGCAAACAACCTACAACTAAAGTATCTTACGCTCTATTTGGTAAACTTTAATATTCCAATAAAATGTTTTATCAAACCGAGCATATTCAACCGATGAAAACCAAAAAATCTAATCTCACTCATTAAACTTAGTTCCATCTAGGATCAAGGTATTATATCCCAATATTATTATATTTTTTAGCGATAGTTAAAAAATAAAATACAAAATAAAGAAGTATAAAATTGTTTATTATACAAAAGCACACTTCACAAACTTATACAGTTGCTAAGTGATAACATAAACGTAAAACAACTTCTTTATAATTAAAAAAAAACTAAATCAGCTTTGAGATCACTGTCAGTCACATGAAAATTCAATCTTTTGTTACATGTTATTCACAACAAAACAAAATAAAAAACAACATATACATTTATAATTAAACAAGAAAACTACTTAAATTTGAGATCAATCAGTCACATGAAAATTATGCAGATGTTCGTATAATAATTATTGCAACAAAAAATAAAGCAACTTATACATTTTAATTAAACTACTCAACTTTGACATCAATCAGTCCTATGAAACATAATATCATACAGATGTTTCAACAATTAAACAATAATATTTTATAATTATAACTCAATAGATCCGATAATAAATTATATGCTTCTAGTAGACTCTTTATTGGTACTAACTAGGTAGTGTAAAAGAAAGTAAAAAAATACTCGAATAAAAAACAATAACACACTGTGTTCAATTCGGAAACGGGTAGGGAAAACATAATCACGAAAAATTAAAAAAAAAAAAATGTCATGGTCATTCACATGGAATAATAAAACTTTACTTCAATCGTCAACGTCATCTATATCAGTGTCTGGCAACAATTCTTTAGCGTTGCAAGTTTGCAAATTTAGATACTCCTCATGATACCTACGTGGGATAGCAAAGGTTTTACAAAGCTTTACCAAATCAGCATATTTTTGTTTAGGAATAGGAAGTCTGTTTTTATACAAATTATCTCCTGGACGCCTATTCTTACCAATAACTTCAACTTTTTCAGCAGCTGCTGTATCATTCATGCTGTATTTTATATAAATATTATCTAAATCTTTTTTCTTAAATGTAACAATTCTTAGTTTACTAATTTTGCCAACAAGATTGTTTTTAAAGTATTTTTCGGACATAGAGTCCCAAGCCTTGAAATCTTGGTGACACATTATTTCTACATTGTACGGTTTCGGATTTTTCCTAGCCAATTCAAATATCGTTCCCCATTGTGAAGGAGCATAAACTACTAAATTTTCTACACTCCTTTCTATTACTGCATGGACACTATCAACGGGCATAGAAGTGTGCCCTGGTATCAAAAAATTCATTTGTATGTTCTCGATAAATTCACAGGATTGTAATGCTGTGTGAACAGCCGCAAACACAATTTTATTGCGATTTTGGCCACAACAAGAATCACTGTAAAGCAGTAAATATTGTACGGTTTTACGTTGGTCTACAATTTTAATGTAATTAAATAGAATAGTTGCAATCTCGTTCCCGCCCCTTTTAGCATCAGCTCCCCCCATGAATAGCAAAAAACTTCCTTAGTCTGACTCTCAAATAATGTAAAATTGTACACAGAATACTTGCGAGAATAATAAAACAACATACTCTCGCCGTATGGAGTGTTGAGTACCTTTTGTAAATCGAAAGATACGCATAACGTCTGTGAATCCTCTTTTGATGTTTCCTGGTGGAATTTGAAACGGGTTTTAGAATCCTCTACTTCTTTTTCGTGAGCTGCTTTTTCTTCTGAGGTGAATCCATCAGGATTATTTTTAAATGAAACGCATTTGAGACATTTGTCTTTTTTCGGAACATGGAACGAAATATTAAATTCGTGGGTAAAAATATTGCGAAACACCCTTTCTCCTACATAATCTTTTCCATTTGAGCTAAAATCGTTTTTATACAATTGGTAGAGATTACTCAAATTTTTGAACTCCTGAGGTAAATATAAACGTGTTGAATCCTTACGACAGTAATGAGAGGGAACTGCTGGTAATTTTTTTATTTACTGTATAACACTATCTTTAGCTTGTGCACTAGTTTTATTAGGCGGAATATGTTTACCTCTCATATCAGTCTTTGATAATTTATATTGTGCGTTAGTGAGAGTATAGTATAAGTACCGCTGTGTAATATCAAGAGTAGCAATCAAAAATTTTTGACATACTTGTCGTCGACCTTCACCCTCATTAATAAAATAAAAAAAGGAGTTTTGACGCCTACTGAACTGTTCTTTTGAACGTTTTCTTTTAGTGTCTTCAAGTTGACTATTAGAAACAAGCCAATCGCGTTTCCTTTCTGCAGTCAAACTGTGAAAAAAATTGAATAAACTTTGTCTTCTTTCATCGTTGATTTGATCACAAGATCTGCCACATTTTTTGTTGAGACATGGATGAGGTTTCATTACCTTAGCCCTAACAATAGAACCATCTTTTTTTGTGTATTCTTGTCCCTCGTTACGTAGCCGTTTTCTTTCTTTTCTGTTATTAATTTTCTTCTTCTTAAATCCATTGTCACCCACTTTTCCGTCTTCTAAATTGCATGTCTTCTGTTTTTTACGAGATCTCTCTTCTTCACTATGCTCTTCGTTTGAAGATGCAACCCAAGATGAAGATGACCATTGAAAGTCACCATCGTCAGACAAATAATCAATGTAACTTTTTTTACAATATTTTTGGTACGTGCTTTTTTTGCAGGTGTGTCTTTCTGAAAATAAAGTTCTATGAGCACAACATGCTTTCATGATCTGATACAGTAACATACATAACATACACTGCACAGTCATAAGCTATACAATGCTTAAAATTGAATCAAAATGTTACATACCTCTGCATTTCCTGGTTCATCCACCTGTGTTACAATGTTTTCAGCCACTTCTGGTTTATCCACCTGTATAACAATGTTTTCAGCCACTCCTGGTTCATCCACCTGTGTCATAATGTTTTCAGCCTCAAAGTTTGTAACCTCATCGAAAGCCTGATAAGTTATAATTGAACAAATAAATATAAAAATAAATGACAACCTATTTTCATTAATCACTTCTAAATAAAAGTACTTCTTACCTGAACAGTTACTGCATCTATCAGATCAATATTTATTTGGCTGCTAATTTCAATATTATTGAAAGTTTCGTAAGTTTTTTCTGTATCAGAGTTTTCAATGTAATCACAATCCTGAAAATAAGTTGTAAATAAGTTCATTAAATTCTAATCTTAGCACCTAACCAGGTAGTCTGGTGTTTAAATTTTTCAGAAGATAATATAGGTACCTATAACAATAAAGCCGGATTTCAAAAAATATAAATTGTATTTTACAACAGATGCTAAATTATATTAAGATTGTTTAATAATATCGTAATTAATTGATCTTATAAATAGGTATCCACATAGAACTTATAGACTTACATCATCCTGAGTACAATCCTTATTTATTATTATTGTTGGCGACAGCGGTTTAAGTGAAGAATATTGATTAAAGTAATTATTGTGGCCAATATCCTGAAATAAACAATGCAAACAGTGTAAGAAAGACATGAATAATAAAAAATCAAAATCGTAATAAATATTATCAAGGTACTAATTACATTTTATTAAAATGATTAGGTAGGTTAAGTACCTACGCAATTGTAGATAAGTGTGGTAAGGTCAAAAACCTAGTTATAGTAGGTAAATAGCATACATACTTGATTGTTGGTTTCCTCAATAATAATATTCAATTGGTCTGCTACTACGTTTTCGTCCTAAAGTAAAAAACGATTTGTGTAAAATGTAGGTTTTTAATAATACGTAAGTACTCGCTTCATGCATTTTGATTTAGTAGGTACTTTAAGATTTACACTAACCTGTTCACAATCAGCTGAATTTGGTTCAATATCAAACCTTAATCTCCTTCTTAGTCTAACGTTTTTTAATATTTTCTTGCATCGTTCGGACGCCATGATAAATTAATGTTCTACACTCCTAAGTGAAAACAATTTTCGAGTAGAAGCAGCGGGCAAATCGTGCGTGACCGCCCTCATCGACAGTGCGTGGTCGACTGAAGCGCCCTCGCAACGGCCAGACCGCATACGCAGCGCTTCGTGAGCATAAAATGCGCTCCTTGAGTACAGCTTATCCACCACTTTTTCACCCAAAAAAGATTTTTTGAGTAGGCTTAACTTACTTAATACAAAAAACTTTGCTTAAATTAAAGTAGCTTAAATGCTAACGATGCGTCAAAACCGTTTCAGGTAAAAATGTATGATCGACCAACTTGCTATTGAACATTGACGACAAAATGCGCTTAACGTCCAAGTGATTGAAATTAGCTGAAAGGTACAATGTATTAACGGAAAATAAACAAAAAAGTACACGCAAATAAATTGTTTTATTTTCAAAATTGGATAAAGTGGCCAATTAGTAAAAAGGTTTATTGATAAAAAAAAAAAAAAATGATTAGATAAAGTGTTTTAACATCAAATCTTTATTTAGACAAAAAAAACAAAATGAATTATGGCCATTTTTTTGACGTTATGTACGGTTTATGAAACAATTGACGAAAATGGTTGGATTTAAAACAAAATTAAATACGAAAATGACTGAAATCACCGTTGTATGCTATATGCTCGGATTTAACTGGAATCTAGACCATTCGAAAGAGAAAAATCTGCCGATTCCAACAGTGTAAATAACTCAATTTTGACCAATGTGGTCGTTAATACAATATGCCTTTCTAGCGTCGATATGTAACATTTGACATCTCACCTCGATACTAAGCAACTAAGCAGCGACAGAAATAAACTTCAAAATTAAAAAAAAGTAAATACCTGTAATATTTATTCAAATAACTATTAATTACTTGTGGTCGCCCACTAGCTTTTTTTTTTCTTTTCTTTGGCTTCCGCCCATTAGTTGATCCCTTCTACTTACAATCTATATAGTACTTACTAATTCCATGCCATTAAAAAAGTACTTACTTATTCCATGCCCAAGCTGTCACTTCCTGTTACAGAATTCCGTCCCTTTTCACGTAATCAATCCCACATAAAGCGAGAGGAAAGATGTTACACATCAAAAACGATTTTTAAAATTTTGTCTATCTGTCTGTTCCGGCTAATCTCCGAAAAATAAAATTAGTCATGAACTAAAATTTGAAAGCTATTTTAACCGCTCAGGCCCGTGGCTCAATAACGTCATCTCTCAATCTCAAAAAAAACATTTTTATTCGATAACTACTTTCAAATCGCGCGCCGCGAGGGCTCCTATTCGGAGCCATTGGGGCTTTATCGGTTAAATTATTATGGAAGCTAGTGATTACAGTTGTAGTCAATTCGACAGAAAGGTTATTAAAATTATTGTTATTCGAATATAATACGAAATTCATTCGTGAAAACATAAAGGGATTTTTGGTCTGAGCATCTAATGTACTACATTTATGATTTGGAAATAAGTGGATAAATCCATTTTCAAGTTCTGTACAATAAGAAATAACATTTTTTTTAGAAACTTATCACGACATAGTTCAGTTGGAAACATTGCGAGACCGTTCCAACCCATTCCAAACAGCAGAAAAAAATTGACATCATCGAACGGGAGTTTGCTGAAGACCGACATGACAAACAGATAAATTCTAGATGTCCTTGATAGGGCTGGCTTTCCTACGGCTACGAGAACACCGGTGATTTTCAACTTACTGAACGAACCGGTTATTTTTTTTTTCTGGAGATCACATTTTTATTAGTGAAGTAGCTTTATTACCCTGAAATAAATAGCAAGATAATCATGCTACACGAATTATTTTTAAAATGCTGTAGATTGTCTTATTTAATCAAATTAAATACAGGTTATTGCATCATAATTTATTATAATATCAACAACTCTATAGTTTTACGCCGTCATAATGCTCCCCGTATTTCATTTAAATAATTATTGATAAACAATTACAAGATTCATAAGTGAGTTTACTCCGGTTTTTTTTTGCACTTCAGATCATTTCGTTCACTTTCATTCAACTCTTTTTGTAATTTCCGACAAATCTTGGTCTATGGTCTACTCAACTTAGTGATTGTCAAACTCGATTTTAGTTGTGTCAAAATTGTTTTTAAGTTTTAAAAGTGGATTCGCAGTGGTAGCCCGCGAAATTCAAAACTTCTTACGTTTTTTGCAATTTGCTGCAAATTAGAGAAAAAAATCAAACTTAGATGTATTAATTACTATAATTCTGTAAAAAGGTACATAATTATGTAAGGTGTATTTACAGAATTAAAATCATTAATACATCTCTCTCAGATATATTTGTTCCATAATAACTTTTTCTTAAAAGATTTGTTCGTATGGAACAAATATAACTAAGAGAGATGTAAGTATTAATGATTCTAAAATGATTACAATTCTGTAAATACATATTTGTTATGGTCGCGAATCACATTTAGATCAAGATGATCATTATTTTACCTGTACTTGTTTTTTTTTTTTTTTTGGGTGGGATATCATCAAATAACTTCTCCCGCTCTGGGCGCAGCGGCAGGGTGTGTCAGACTCTTACTGACTAAAACCCACCCGTATTCCTTCCGTTGCCTGTGTTGCGGGGGCCTCGGTGACCCATAAGTACCTTCCCGCGACCCCAGCAGGGATTTTACCTGTACTGACCTGCAAATTGCAAAAAACGTAAGAAAATGTGAATTTCGCGGGCTCTACCACGATAACCAAAAAAATAATAATTTTGTGATAGTTTAGTTCGGTGTAGTACAATAGAATCGGCACCACTAACGTGATTATTATTTTGTAGTTTCGGCATCGAGTCTGTGATCTGAGCGGTCTTGTGTTATTTCACATTCTTTTCTATTTTATTACCGTACTTTACAAGTGAAAAACATCTCGACTTAAAATGCCACAGATTATAAATATACCACATAACCCCAAAAAACATTTCGTGTAATTACTTTATTCTTCTTCTTCATACTTTATAAATATATTAAATGACGTACTTAGATATAAATACATAGGCAAATGAAACAACATAATGATGGACTTGTGTATTTTTTTTTATGATTTTTCTAGTCAGAGCATGTTTGGAGACTGACAATTGTTATTTTCTTAATGGTTGAAAATAAATACCATACAGGTGTCCACTGTATCTGATACTCTCTTGCTGGCAATTTCGAAATCTCCCGTTTATACACAGATTTTGAAAACACCGGCGAAAAAGTCGCTGCTGTGTGTGTATCTAGCATAATGCCCTGTTGTTTTTGTTCAACAATGAGAGAGAAAAAACCGTTGATTAACGAAAACCAATGTCTCCAAAGTTAAGGGTTTTACTCTGGCAACATTCCTCAGTCTGCCCGTCGAGAATACAAAACATTCTGCAAAAAGGCATGCCACAAACTCGATCAGTCGATTGTGTTGTAAAATTATTTTGTATCTGTGAAATTTATGGATGGGCATGGGTCGCGCAATGCGTCTTGTTTAGCGTTTATAGTAAAATCTTTGTGATTAAATTTTTACTGAATTTAAGAAATGTTCAGGGATAACTGCAAACGTGATACAGGTACATATATTTGTATTCGAGCTTCAAGGTTATTTTCAATAATACAGTCACTGTTCCGTAAACTCGAACATGGGAAGTAGACATACCGTCGATATCTGCCTTAGTACAGTGATTTTTAATCAATACTTGTTATTACTGCCGGTATTAGATGAACTTTATCGAATCACAATATCCATTTTCTCTGCTATTACGCATTGCTGCCAATAAAAGCTTTCGTATGTAGTATGTAGCTATAGCTATATAGTACATAACGATCAAGGCACTAAACATGTGAGGCAACTTTAGGTATACTGCTACATAATATAATCATTTATTCGAGCGTATTGTTTAAATAAAATATGAAAGTAGAAGATGGTAAAAAATATAGAAGGTGACTAATTCTCTTGTATTTTATATTCTATCACACAATAGCAATAATATTTATTAAATCTTAACTCATCATTTGAAATATGTTAAGGTAAGGTCATAAACACAACAAGTTGGCAGTCAATTAATATTATTTTACCTGCCCATAATCCCTACTCTGTGTAAACAGTGTAACAAATTTTTGGAGTTAATGTATCCTAAGTATATGTATGTACATTAAACATTTTTAACACCTAAGACAAGAATTTAGATAAGTCTACCTAGACTAATCAGGTGTTCACTAATTGAGTAGTCAATAATACATGTGTAATTATTCATTTTATCTAAATCGTAATAATGAACACTTGTATTGAAGCAACAATGACTAACTCCATTTCAAAAATCTTATGATTACGGTTCATAAGATTTTTGGAATGGAGTTAATAATTTCTTGCTTCGATACAACAGTGTAAATTATCTCAAAATTTCTATTTTAGCAACCTGTTTGTTTTGAATATCACTGAAATGCTTTAATTGATTTTAGGGTATTTATAGTAGAAAGCGAAAAGTAATGAATCAATTTAAGATGATTTTATGTGGACATAAAATAATCAAGTAACTTAGGTAATTCTTTTCTAAAATGATGTAACCTGTAACCTAGTCAAAATGAGAAATTCTTGTTTTCTTATACCAAAACAACGGTAGCTTTAGAAATGTCAATAAGACTGAAGATGTAAGAAATAATTAACAATTTTGATGACATTTGTTACTTCATTTTGGCCATTTCATGAATCTCTTTAAGAATAGAGTAGAAAGTGTTTGTTGAGAATGAACAATAGACAATTAATTGTCTTACTAGTATTGTATGAGTCATTCCCGCTCGTCCACACCCTGTCGTCCACACTGCAGATGACTGGGAATCTACACTGTGGATGAACAGAACGCATTATTACCAGTCGTCCACACCAAATCATCACACGTCTAGTCTAAGAGTTAAATAGTATTTCTTTACATAATAAACATAGGTACTTTTAAAATATTATGTACCTACTTAGCTTTATTACTTTAGTAAGGCAAATACTTTAAAAGTACATACCTAGTAAATCTAAAGCTTTTTTTGCGTATTTTATACTAAATGTGTAGCATAAGAATGTTTCACATATTAATTTTACACATTGGGTATTGTATCAATATCAGTTTAAATGCAATTAATATGTAAAAAGTTTTAAAGTTACAATCGCCTCGATATACTCAACTAATACCTGCACCCTATCGATCCTCCAACAAAAGATAGTCTAAATCATTTATTTAATTTAAAATTTCTTTACACTGACTCTTAAACTAGACATGAAACGAGGTGCGGACGACTGGGAATGTTGCGTTCTGTTCGTCTACACTGTGAACGAACAGAACGCATCTTTCCCAGTCGTCCGCAGTGTGGACGACGGGTTGTGGACGAACGGGAACAACCCTATTGTATCTATGTTAATATTAAAAAATAAGGGGGCCTGATCACCTAAGTTTTCAAATAAATATTTTTTTCAACAGATGGCAGCAGAGAAGAAATCAGTCAAAGTTCTTCACAGGTTACATCACTCAACTGTCGTACCATTAGAATTGGGTCATACAGATACACACCAAAAGAAAAGGTACAATATTTTATATAAGTAGTAAAAAAATTGGAAATCTTTTACTAAAATTAATAGTTTTTGGTAATAATGTAGGTACAGATTATGTACTACATTAGTAGTAACAAATGGTAATTTAAGTAAATAGTCCTGGGACAGTTCACCTTATGGCATTCAAAAATATTTGACTATATATACATAATTAATAAGTAATTAAATAGTTAACCTATTCCAAACAACAGAGACGCAATTCCTATATTTTTGAGAAAATACTTATTCTAATTGCAGTCTCAATCTGGCAAAAATACAAATATACATAGACTGCTAAAAACATTTAATAACCTTTTCATACAATCAATTCATTTACATTTTTGACAAGTTTTTGACATTGATTGTCATATGTTTGTTTAATTTGAATAATTTTTAAGCACCAGAATTGACCTTCAGATCTCTAAAACAAATATGTTTTCGTCAGTTAATATTTATGTTGTCTTGTCACATGTGGAGTTTTCTAAATTTCTTAAGAGCCACAAAATTACTGACTGATGATGAACTCTTATGCCTCGGAACTGAAAATTCAAGCATCCTTTTGCTGCTGGAAATTGCTGCAAATTACAATCTTGAATTTGTTATATCTTAATGAATCATTATTTGGAATTTATTTAAATGCATCTTTTTTTACAGGTATACATATCAGCAAAAGGCATAAAAATTGTTGCACCTTCACTTAAAAACGAATCAAGAGATGTGGCTCTACAAATACAACTCAAAGAAGTTGTTAGAATCTTGGTACATTTTGGTAAAGGGCTACCTGTCATTTTTTTATACACTATGAGCAAATGTGGTGGCTATATTAGGAAAGCATTGGATATGACAGAGGAATCAGGTAATTTCAATCACAAACATTTTATATACTTGGTTTTTTTATTATTAAAGTCACTTTTGTAAATTTTTTGTAATGTTATTTACAGGTCCTTATTATAATCCAATGTCCAAGATAGACCCTTTCAAAAGGATAACATTGCTACCAGAAACTATATCAGATGAAGCAAAAATGACATTAAAAGTTTTATTTGGTAAAGTAATGGATGAATTGAATGCTCGGGAAGCCAATGATATATTAGTGAGAACCTGTCCTAAAGAAAGCAATAATGTTGCAAGAATGGCAACAAGGTTGTCAAGTGCTGCGGTAGCGTCTGGAGCTAAGAGGTGTGTGGCCCAGCTATTTAAATATGATTTTATGGTCATCTTTTCTATCCAACTCATGGGCAAACACCCAGTTATTAAACTTTTGACCACCACGTCAAAAAAACATAAACATGCCCTCGGCGCCAAGCTACAAATTCATTCTTTAATACCTGTCATGTAGTCATGACCATGGCGTGCTGGGCATATTATGGTTTGTCATCTATACATGACTGGCTGTCAAAAGGTTAATTACATTTAAATTTTTTTGTATTCAATTTAAAGGGTAGGTTTTGACATGTATTTTGTATGTTTACAGTTCCAACCCTGCAGAAATAAGGCAAATCTTAATTTATCCACCTGGGAAAGGTGGTATACCTATAAACACTGAAGACTACATGTGCCTAGCCCAAGATCAGTTTCTAAATGATGTTATCATAGATTTTTATTTGAAACATTTAGTTCATGATGTTTTAACACCTCGTCAGAGAGAAAAGACTCATATTTTTAGCACATTTTTCTACAAAAGGCTTACTACTAAACCATGCAAAGTGAACAAAAGTTCGAATCCTCATGAATGGGATAGTAATTTGACTCCCGCGCAAAAGCGTCATGCAAGGGTCAAGACGTGGACAAAGAATGTCAACATTTTTGAAAAAGATTTTATTGTAGTTCCTATTAATGAAAATTGTCACTGGTTTGTTGCAATTATCTGCTACCCAAGCTTAGACGGCTGCCGGAGTACGATAGATAACAGACTTGTTACCCCCCAGGAGATTAAAAGAAAAGGTGAGATGCAACATATCATTATTTTAACTTACTAATACTTTTTTTATCATACTTGTATCATAGACAACTTTCTTACAATTTCAGAACGTAGATCGTCGATGCAAATAGGAAACACAACTATCACACCATTAAATAAACAAGAACAACTTACATTAAGTTGTGATTCGGATAATCTTAGTGAACGAGATGAGGCTGAAGCTGAGGTAGTCTAAGTTTAATAATCCAATTCTCTTTCATCCTTATAAAATACAGTTTCTTGACATAAGTATCAATTACAGGAAAGTGATTTGGACATGCAGTGTGATTCAGATGAAGAAGAAACAGAAAAAAGTCCCATTGAAAAGAAAGTTGAAGTTCAACCAAATAAAAAAACGGAACCTATTAAACAGTATGTATCTATAACATTCGTCGAAAGCTGTGTAGTATCATTTCTAACCAGTATAATTATTCTGTATCTGCTTTTACCATGAATTGATTACTGCAACTTTTATAGCAGCTGTTATAGTCGTGATTTTCTTTCATTCTCAGATCAGCATTGGAAACATCTGTAAATCAGCATGGAAAAGATTCTATTATTAGGTGTGTTTTAACACCTAACATAACAATTCTATCTGGATTGTCTAGTTCTAAGACCTTTATGTATTAAATTATGATAATTAATATTTTTCATTTCAGGCCATGTATACTTATATTTGATTCGTTAGCTGGGGCATCTAGATCCAGAGTTGTA
Source organism: Atethmia centrago (assembly GCA_905333075.3). NCBI lineage: Eukaryota > Metazoa > Arthropoda > Insecta > Lepidoptera > Noctuidae > Atethmia > Atethmia centrago. The sequence continues at coordinate 16,424,950 of HG995374.1, read as the reverse complement.
GCCACATTAAGGGATTACCTCACTTGTGAATATCAAGCTAAAGTATGTATATTTGTCCTATGAGAAACACAAGCAGGTAATATCTAGTTTACATCTATTTAACAATTATTTTATGATGTTGCAGGTCTCTCAAAATAAAATTTTCAATAAGGATAACATCAAAGGAAGTTGTCCTAAAATACCTCAACAAAACAATTTTACAGATTGTGGGTTGTACTTGCTGCAGTATGTTGAACAATTTTTTAAAGTGAGTATCAAAACTACAATTTTACAGGGTGTAAAACGACCTATCACATAGCGGTCGTCTACGCATTCTGTACATCAAACTAAGTAACATTGTACAAATATAATTAGGGAAACGACATTTTGGTTGATTGTGCTGCCGTGTGAATTCAAAAGTAAAGGGGTTGTTGAGGTATTTAAGTTTTAACATTCTAAATATATTTTCGTAAAAAAACTACAAAAAAAGTTGAAACTTTGACCTTCAATATCTCCACAACCAGAAGGTTCCCAGATATGGTCCAGTACAAAAAAAAATATATATCATAATAACGGGAAGAACAAGTGACTCACGGCGTCGTTCAGGGTATATTTACACCTGTTATAAATATTGCAAGTCATACAAAGTCTATTGATAAGATTGTCCAACTAAATATTGATTTTGTTTTCAGGATCCTATATTAGACTACTCATTGCCTATAAAACAACTAGCCAGTTGGTTCGACGAAATAGTCGTAACTCGAAAACGTGAAGAGATCTCAAATTTATTAAAACTATTAATGCACAAATATAACCCAGATTCGCATTTGGCTTTGCCTGATATTACATTCCCTACTTTAAATGGTATGTATAAAGAATTAGAATTAGCATGTGTTAAAGTAAGTTTTCTAGATTCTCAGTAGATATGTATTAGAAACAATTCCGAACGTAATGAATTGAGCTCACCAGTATGAAGTGCACAAGCATAACTTGAAAAGTGATTACTTGAAGTTCATATGAATGTATGTATCTGATTTAAAAAAAACGATGTGAATTAAAAACTTTTTGACCTGTTAGCTTCTACTACCTGACTCTAAATCTTCACCATTTTTGGCCTGGCAGCATGTGTTAATATTCTGTACTACATTTTTAGGTAAATTAATTGAAACTGAAGACCAACAAGAAGAAGGCTCTGACGGCGACAAAGGCAATTCAAGCAAATCACAAAAATCCGAAGGAAAGGAGTCTGAAGTACCAACTCTCACATTACTTAAACAAATGCCAACAGGTGACATAGTAGTGAAGCGAAACTATGCTGACTCTTCCGACACTATTCACTTGCGAAAAACTATAAGACTTTCAAGTGATGCAGAAAACAGATCTATGGTCCAAATAAAGCAAGAATTTATCAAGAAAGGTGATAGCGAAAATCAAATCTTGATTCCTATTAAGTTACATACACATACAAGTGACTTAGTTAAAGACATTCAAAATACTTTAATAGTTAATAAGAATAATAAAACTTTGGGTGATAAAAAGCATGGTGTACATAATCAGAATGTATCCAATATGAACTGTATTCGACAAAACATTGGTGAAAGTGACAGCCATCATTCATTCCTGAAATCAAGAAGGGTAAACAAACTCGATGATGTGATTAATGAAACGAGTAAAAAATTCAAAAAGAATGAATGTTGAAACTTGTTGCCTGTCCATATACCATGTCTATTAAATTATTAATAATTTAATAAAGTGTATAGTTGTTTTATGGACTTGTAAATATTAGTAATTAATACTATTAACAATATGTATTTAATACTGTACCTATTTTATAATATAAAGATAATTGTAAAGATTTAAAATTTTACTTGTGTATCATATTAGCTTCCACGAAATACAAAACTGAAAGAAAAATAAAATGTGACTATCTTTCGTTTTGTGATTTTTTTTTTAATTTAAATAAAGTTATTTAATAAGCTCTTAGACGAAAAAATTAAACGAAATGAATTAAAATGTTGCTATGTTTATTAGTATATCCTCTTGTGGAGCTAAAACCATACTCCTAAAGTCCAAAAAAAAAAAAACTTCTATGCTGAATTATTATATTTAGATTGAGGCCAACCAGAACTGCGTCATTCTAGTCTGGTCATATGAGTAGGCCGTAGGGTTTATTGTCGTAACTGTAAAGTTACGACGATAATAAATATGACTGAGGAGGACCTTCTCCATCATCATTAGCGAGTGCTAATGATGTGATTGAGAAGGTCCTCCTCAGTCATCATTTTCGTGGGTAGTGTTGGATGAAGAAAACTCATATCAATCAGATTATAATTCCGATCCAACAGTAGGTACGTATCGCAGAAAGCACGATGGTTCAGTGATCCGTACGCACCGCCCGCCAACATAGAAGTGAGCCAGGCAGGAATCGATGGCGCGCGCCCCACCAAATCCATCGAGCCCCACCGGTTTGCGTTGGCGTACCGGATACGACTCGATTGCGACACGGCCATCCAGCTAGCACACGTCATCGTGTGATGGTTACCCTGCAAACAAATAGTCCACGAGAGAATTGTGTTCCACTCAATCACTCCTGACCAAACTCATCGGGTCTGTAAAAATAAGGAAATTTTAAAACTGCAGTAAAACCAAATCTTACTCTTTAATTAAATCAAACATGGTAAAATTGGGGAAATACAACAATCACTACCCTAGGCCAGGCAACATCAACCAACATTTAAAACTACTGCAACAAAATTTGCCAAGCTTAGAAATCCTCGAGTAAGACTAACGTCACACGGTGGATCGAAAATCCGTGTATTCCCGTTCGTCCCCACGACTTCGTCCACCTAGTGGGACGAACGGGAATTCGTTGTTTTTTTTCCCGATCGTCCCACTGATTTTGTTGGTGGGACGAACGGGAATAATTTATTAATTTTTTTTTGAGTCCCATTGGTCCCACCAAATAATTTCGGACTGGTTGTTCAATAGGGTTCACGCAAATGTGACAATGTTATTGGCACTCTTTTGTTGAGTAGCGGCATTGCCAGCCGGTGCATCTCGCCCGAGCCATGTAATATTTATACAGAACAATTTATTTTGTAAAATAATTATTAAATCCAACAAAGTAATTTGAAAAGTAAACTGTAAAACAACACGATTAACATTTCATGCACAATATTATTTAGGGGGACGAATGGCACTAATCTAAGAACATACCTATTCCCATTCGTCCCTCTAAAATCCCGAGTGGGACGATCGGCAACAAATTGAGTATTATTTTTGTAAATTCCCGTTTGTCCCACTAGGTGGACGAAGTCGAGGGGACGAACGGGAATACACGCGAAAATCGGCTGTAGAAGACATAGGATCTCGATTTCTTAAATGTTATTTTTTTTTGCTGGAAATGACTTCTGCTGATCATTACTGTTCTATAAAATGTCATATGAAGTAATTGTGTGCCCAAATGGAAGAGTTATAATTTTTATAAGAAAAAAAATGGTGTGCGTACTGTTATACGAGGTCATGAAAACAACGTTTTAAAAAAAACACTTTTAAATACACGTGAATAAATAGTTTAATTTGGAGTTTGACCTTGTTACAATTTTGGGTTACACTCAAAAGGAACTGGCAGACACAATGATAGACGGAGATGCTGGAGGTTCAGCGATCGGGACGAGACTGGCGTGCTACTGGAAGTGGGAGGCAGGCTGCTCTTAAATGATGACAAGACAATTTACAGGAAATCTATGTAATCGATTATTGTTGATCACTAAGGGTTTTCCTTAGCATTGGGAAACTGTAACAGCCCCCCGATTTAGAGTAAACTACACCCTTTATAGTGAAGTTTATGTTTAAATTAATGAAATGTAAGTCAGCCGATTCGAAGAGAGGGTCCCGTGTTAACGGTTGAGAGTTCAATGTCATCTAGCTCAGGGTCATTATTTTCGGGAGTTTTATTTTTCTTAAATTTTATTATTTTCTTGTGTATGCCAGTTTTATACACCTTATGCATAATAAAGCACATAATAGAAATTATAATTACATATATAATACCTGATTAGTATTTTTGATATAAAACAATGTGTGGTTTTTCAATTATATTGTTAAGACCTTTCAGGATTTCAGGATTATCATAAGCTAAGGAATCTAAGTTAACATTCTTAAGATTAACTACAGGTAAGTTCGATACAATGTTATTATAAGCTACAATATTACAACATGAATCATTTAAAATGTTAAAATTAGAAACAATAGTTTTTAGCTGAATTTTACTATTTTCATGCGAAATTAAACGAGTGTCCTTGCAGTAGGCAACACATTTAGAAGGTAAGTACAATACACCATTTCCACTAAATTCTATTTCAGTTGATTGAGTGTTATTACATTCAATACTTATTTTAGTTTTTTTCTGACATTACATATAACCATCTACTATAGCGTAGTGGCTGCCAGATGGTAACGTGACCTTGAATAAATTTGGTTTCACAAATCGAAGGGATTGAGGTAAGTACTTTTGTGATAATTTCCGTTTCACAGGAAGGCGTCATTGAAGAAGAGTATAATATTGATGTTTCACAAAGATAATGATCATTATTGATTATCTTACAATAATCCAGATTATCTAACTTGCAGTACATTGACCTATCTCTGCTGATACCAATATATTTGGAGGATGGAATAATGGTCGAATATGACTTTGGATTATTTTTATCATGGGGAACCAGCGAAGGTAAGTTATAATATACACTTAAGTGTATAGGATTAATAAGAGGGATGTTTACTGTAAACACTACTTTTTCTTTGTTAAAGTAGCTTGATATTTCTGATATGTTCAAAATAGTATGCATGTTATCGAGGTTTAAAGGAACTGGAAGTTGTTTAGATTCTGGTAAGAATCTATAATTATCAACCAATTCAGTATAAAGTTCTTTGGGTGTTAGGATAGTGGGGTACCTACAGGACATTAGATTTGCTGAACATAATAGAGTTAATTATGTCTTCAACTTTGAAGGACAAGGCTAGGAGACTATTTTCTATCATGGAAGTTAATTGCAACATTCTAGACCTAATACCTAATTCTTGTGAAACATAAGTCAGATTTAGAATATCTAGAGAAAATTCATCCATTGCATCTTTCAGATGCTCTTCATTTAGTTTTATTACATGCAAAGTTTCATTGAAAGATCTAAGCGAAGAAGTGGTGACTAATATGTTTTCTTTCATTAGAACCTCTCTAATGGCATTGTCATATCGGATGGCATCGTCTTCATCCATTGTGCCAAATATTTTTTTTAGATATAGTGCCTACGAATCCCAGAAGTGCAGATCTCCTCGACTGACGGGATGTAAGGTGAAAAATAGCTTCGTTATTATGGGCTATATCATTATAACGGGTGTTCAATGGTTCAAAGAGATTACTACATTCTAAATAATCAAAGACTTTACCATCGTCACATAACTGTTTGGATTTATCAAGAATAAGACGGAGGTTTAGAATATGCGGGTTAATAAATGATACATCATAAGGAATAACTATGCTAAGGTGACTATCGATTAAACTTAAAGAACCTAAGGGGTCGAAGTAGATGCCAGGACTGTTCGTCAAGGGCGTAATGAACTCCTGACCCAACGCAGACTTACTGTAATAAAATATAATTAAAATTAGTATTAAGTATATAACTAAGCCTACGTCTCAGATCTAGGAGCTAATTTGACTTCGTCATAGTGATGTGTCACATGACGTCTATTTATAAGCAGGGTCAAGGTGTTTCTACCATTGACTTTTACAACCTTATATGGTCCTTTCCAAATTGGCGAAAAGGCTTTGCGCAAACGTACATGATTTTTGAGATATACGTAATCTCCTACTTTATATTGAACAGGTCGAGAGCGGGCGTCATAATACTGTTTAGATCTTTCCTTAGACCTTAGTATGTTTTCAATGGCTTTTTCACGTGAAAGTTTTAGACGATGATGTAAAGATTTGAGATATTCTGGGTATGTAAGGTCTGGTTGTAATTCGTAGATGGAGTCCGGTATAAAAGGCTTCTGGCCGAAGAGAAGCTCATACGGTCTGAAGTTAGTAGTGGAATGAGTAGAGGCGTTATACGCTAGCATAGCAGTATAGACATATTTATGCCAATCAGAATGATTTTCATTGACATAAGATTTAAGGTATTCCTTAAGTGTGGAGTGACTGCGTTCAAGTGCACCTTGAGTTTGAGGATGGTATGGGGAAGACCAAATTTGTTTAATTTTCAGAAAGTCGCAGGTTCTTTTGAATAAATCTGCGGTGAAGTTTGTGCCTTGATCGGTTAAAATAGACTTCGGGATACCGAAAATAGAAATAAAGTGCACTAAACACTCACATGTTTCTTCTGCAGTCGCATTAGCGATTGGGTAAGCGAGGGAGTATTTGGTGAGGTCGTCCTGTAGTGTAACAATGAATTTGAGCTTAGTAAGGCCAGCTTCTGGAAGGGGACCCACAAGGTCGAGGCTGAGTCGTTCAAATGGCTTAGTGGAAGTGGTAGTTATTTGCATTGGTGATTTATTAATTTGTCTTAGGGCTTTGTTACTTTGGCACTGGGAGCAATTTCTTACATATGTTTCGATATCTGTCCGCATATTTTTCCAGAAATACCTTTCTTTTATCCGATTAAACATTCGCGTAGATCCTAAATGTCCGGCAATAGGGATGTCATGGTTTTCGCGGAGTATTCTAGGTATCTCCGAGGGTGTAGGGAAAATTATAGTATTGTGATAGATATGGACTGATACTTGAGTATTGTTAAAGATATAGCAGAACATGTTGTATATTTTCGCCCATATATGCTTGTCGAAAGGATTTTGGAAATCGGTAATGGCTAAATCTAGGTTGGAATCAGTAAAATTACGTAGTATATCGGATTGAAGATTTAGTAAACTTTTATAAATGTCTTCATAAGAACTGTTATGAAAGTGGTATACTTTAGTGAATAGGAAATATATTGTCTTTCCTTTGTTATTGAATGAGATAAAAGAGTAGAGAGTTCTTTCCCTATCTAGGAGTTCATTACAGTTTTCGAGGTTGCCCAGGATTTCTTCTACGTGAGGATTGGAATCATCGAGGTCTATGGAAGTAGGTATGACAATTATTTTGCAGTTAGTTTTCTGGATGCTTTCGTTGTGTTCTGTAATTTTAGCGTTGCTATTAAAGTCTTTGTTGCTCATTGTTTTCAGGAATTTGCTATAATTATCGTCGCGAGAAGGATTTGTTGTGAGATTCGGGGATTTATTAGATGTGGTAGGTGTAATAGGATTATCGATTCCTGGTGGTGAGTCGTCGTTTTCTAAGAGGTCTACAGACGGTAGTTTTTGGTAGTCAAGGTCTAGGCAACCAGGAGGTAGTTGTATATCGAGATCCTCGAGAGTTAGAGGGCTAAATTGAGGTGTGGAATTATCTGCATTTTCGTTAGAAGTGGATGGAATGCGATCACAGTCCGATGGTTGTATTGGGTTTACAGGATATCGGGATAAGGCGTCAGCAGCGGCATTAAGTTTTCCTTTTTGATAAGTGATTTCATACTCGTATTCCATTAGTTTCAGGCGCCATCTTTGTAATTTGCTACTAGGATCTTTATGATTAAACAGCCATTTCAACGGCCTATGATCAGTAATGATCAGGAATTTTCGTCCGTAGAGATATGGCCGAAAGGTTTTGCACCCGTACAAAATAGCAAGGAGTTCTTTTTCAGTGGTATTGTAGTTAGACTCGCTCTTGTTGAGGGTACGAGAGGCAAAGGCTATTGGCTTATCTTTACCAACTGGACCTTGACTGAGTACGGCACCAATGGCATAATTAGAGGCATCACACGTTAAGATGAAAGGGGCAGAAAAATCTGGATAAATGAGGATAGGAGCAGAGGTAAGTTTGTGCTTGAGCTCGTCAAAGGCGACTTGTTGTTGGTTTTCCCATAGGAAGGGGACATCCTTTTTTAAAAGTTGAGTTAGAGGTTTTGCAATTTTTGAGAAGTTAGAAACGAAACTGCGATAGTAGGATACAAGTCCGAGGAAGGACTTAATGTCCTTCTGGGATTTGGGAGTAGGAAATTGTGTTACTGCTTTTATCTTTTCAGGGTTAGGTTTTACACCATCTCTAGTTATTTGATGACCAAGATATGCGACTTCACGTCGTAGAAATTCGCATTTGTCAGGTTGGAGTTTTAGATTGTAATCTCGAAGCCTTTGGAATACTGACGAAAGATTATCAATCTGAGAATTTAAATCATGAGAGTATATTACTATATCATCGAGATATACGAAACATCGTAGGCCTTGGAGGCCTGTGAGAGCGGTATTCATTAACCGTTGGAAAGTAGCAGGCGCGTTCTTTAAGCCAAATGGCATTCTTGTAAATTGGTAATGTCCTTGAGGTACATTAAATGCTGTTTTAGAAGCATCCTCCTCATTAATCAAAATTTGATGGAATCCTGATGCAAGGTCAAGAGTCGAGAAATATTTACTCTGACCCAGCTGATCTAAAATTTCGGATATTTGTGGTATAGGGTAGCTATCTCCAATAGTGATATCATTTAGGTTTCGGTAATCGATAACTATACGCCATTTTTGTTGTCCGGATGCATCGGTTTTTTTGGGGACAATCCAAATTGGAGAAGACCATGGAGACTCCGAAGGTTTTATGATTCCTTGATCGAGCATTTGGTCAATTTGTTTATTGACTTCCTGTTTGTGTACCTCTGGGAACCGGTAAGATTTTACGTTTATTGGATTTTGGACGCTCGTTGTTATGTTATGCTTAAGTGCATTTGTGTGGGAAAGTTTGTCACCAGGAATAAAGAATATATCTGAGTATTCAGAGCAAACATCGTGAAGAGCATTTGCTTCTTCTGTATTAAGGTGGGAGATTCTAAGAAGATTTAATACTTCTTGTGTTCGGAGGTAAGAGTTGGTGTTATTAAAATGACAAACTGTATGAGCGTTTACTGGGTTGAACGATTTGGTAATAGAACTTAAGGGAAAGAGTGTGATATCTAAATTTGACTGAAGGGTTATAGGAGTTTCAGAAGTATTGATTATTGATAAATTAATTCTTTGGTTTTCTTTGACTGCGACTAAGCAATTGGCGATCAGTAAATCTTCGTGATAGCATTGGTCTAGTACGAGTCCTTCTTTCACCTCAGGGTTTGAGACAGAGCATTCTATGACAGTTTCAGTCCTGGGTGGAATTACATAAATAGGCGCATTAAAATGTAATTTTATTTCGTTTTTACCTATTCTCAAGGTTTCACGAGTGTAGTCGATAGTGCAGCCAAAAGCGATTAGCATATCAGTGCCAATTACACCATCATAAGGCAAGTGTATTCGGGGTATTATATGGAATTTATGTGTGATACTAATTTTATCGTCTATTTTTATTTTAAGTGGAAAATGGCCTATTGTCGGTGAAGCTTGATCAATGGGGTCAATACCTTTCAAAAGGATTATTTCTGTTGTGATATCAACTGGTACCTGTATGGAAGAGTTTTTCAGAAGGCTTACAGTTGCACCAGAGTCTACAAGGAGGGATAAAGTAGTGTTTGACACTGGGGTATGGACAAGGATGTGAGGTAAGCGTCTCTTAAATGGACTAATATTAATCTCATAAATTTTTGTTTCAGGAGTTGAACGAGGAGTGATTGAGTCTGAAGTGGACTTGGCATATACAGGATGATTTACTTTTCGTTCTGCGGGAGCAGTGGATACAGAGCCCTTAAGCTGCCACCAATGTTATACGAGGTCATGTAAACAACGTTTTAAAAAAATCACTTTTAAATATACGTGAATAAATAGTTTAATTTGGAGTTTGACCTTGTTACAATTTTGGGTTACACTCAAAAGGAACTGGCAGACACAATGATAGACGGAGATGCTGGAGGTTCAGCGATCGGGACGAGACTGGCGTGCTACTGGAAGTGGGAGGCAGGCTGCTCTTAAATGATGACAAGACAATTTACAGGAAATCTATGTAATCGATTATTGTTGATCACTAAGGGTTTTCCTTAGCATTGGGAAACTGTAACAGTACGCGCAGCGGAATGTTGTTGAATTTAAAGATTTTAATTATGCAGATATTTAGTGTATGACGTCGTATAATTGTGTATGGTAAAAAAAAATTGTGCACGCAACCATTGTGGAGAAATTCACCAAAAACTGATTCCGCTGGGCGAACGTTGTCCTGGCGGAACTTTTTTTAATCCATAGACTTTAGAAGAAAAGAGATGTGTCCAAAAATTAGTGTGTATTTGTGTGTAATTGTGTATGTATGAATAAAACTAGTGCATGCATAAACTTCGGAGAAATTCAAGTTTCCGCTACGCGAACGTTTGGCCATTAGCTAGTTTTCATATAAAGCGCTTACATAGAGAGCTGTAGATTTTTACATACGTTGTTTTGAATTTGTTTATATTTGTTTAAAAAACAGATTTAGAAAAAACCGTAGGGCTTAAAAGATAAAAATATAAACGTAAAATACGCTTATTAGGTCTTAGTTCTTAACCCTTAAGTGCATAGTTTATCAAAATTGATAACAGGTCCGTAACTTCTGAACGAAATATTATTTGACACGGGATAAAGTTTCTGAACGTATCCATAACCTGTCGTCCTTCAATACGTAAAGAAAAAAAAAAGATAGCTTGCACGTAATTGGTTGAAATCTGACATTTCTTTGAATGAGCCACAGAGTTCGTAAAGTGACCGTTTTCAAAAATTTCATCTCTATATATCGTTATAAAATTGCGTATTTTTCCTGCGGAAAAAAGTATATTTAGTAAGGTAAGGATACTTATTATAATAAAAATAACTCATTTTTTTACTAATCCTTGATAATGAATAGGTACTAATTCTGCTTTGAACTTTGTTATCAAAATTGATAATGCATGCATTCCTGCCAAAAAAAAGTTGTGTTTATAATATTTACGTTTCTTTTTGCTGTTTTGGTTTGAAATCAAATTGCACCGCGTTTGTATGCTTTGGTTGTGGTTTTGCATGGTTTTATTTTGCTTTTAGATTAGCAAGACTGGTCATGGACGAAAATCGCATTGAACAACTTCTTTGGCAGTTGGAAAATGGGGATGTATCAGAGGATGAAGGCGATTTTGACGAGGACTCTATTGATTATTACGATAATGTGGGTGAGTTGGTTGCAGATCTTGAGGATATTGAGGAAATAGAGGAATTAGAGGAAGCGCCAGAGCCTAATGTAATTCATTTAAATTCTGAGGCTCCAGTTTTGCCTGACTCTGCCTGAAAATCCGTCCATCAACTATACGACGGCTCGTCATTTACTCTGGAAAAAAAGAATATGGCCATTGTTGAAAGAGCTTTCGATTTTCAAGGTGTGACAGACTACCCTGAAAGTATTATGAATTTGACTACACCTTACCAGTTTTTTTACATATTTTTTCGAGCAAAGCCTATTAGAACTCATTGTTGAGGAGAGCAATAAATATGCCATACAGAACAATCCATTTTTTTCCGACCCTGTTACCCTCTTAGAGCTTCGAAAATACATTGGAATTTTAATTTATACTTATGTTTATCACTACCCGAGCATTAGGTCTTATTGGGCCGGGAATGTACGATTTCACCCAATAGCAGACACAATGACTGTCAACAGGTTTGAGAAAATAAGACAAATTCTTCGTTTCAATGATAACAGTTTACACCTTCCTCCTGAGCACCATAACCATGACAGATTACATAAAATACGACCAGTTGTAGACCACCTCAATCTAAGATTCAAATCTGTTCCTTTTGATCACCGTCTGTCACTAGATGAACAGATGTGTTCCACTAAGATGTCCCATTTTATGAAGCAATATCTCCCTAACAAGCCCCACAAATGGGGATTCAAGTTTTACGTGCTTTGTTGTCTCATGGGTTATGCCTATTCTTTCGAAATATACTCTGGGACACACAATTTTGAAAGGAGACCCAATGAACCAGATTTGGGAGCTGTTTCTAATACTGTAGTACGCTTGCTTCGACCTGTACCGAGGCAAGTAAACCATATAGTAATCTTTGACAACTTTTACACCAACTTGTCACTGTTTCATTATTTATATAATGAAGGTATCTATTGTTTGGGAACAGTACAAAGAAACAGATTAGGAAAAGCATGCAAGTTGCCAGACAAGAAAGAGGTCCTCAAAACATCGGTACCAAGAGGGTCTTACGAAGAACATGTCACTACTTTCGAAGGGGTTGATTTTTCAGCTATAAGCTGGAAAGACAATAAACAGGTCTTGCTGCTGTCTACGTATGTTGGTGCGGAACCTGGTGGCACTATCACCCGGTTTGATAAGAAACAGAAAACGAACGTGATTATATCTTGTCCTAAAGCAATACAAGAGTATAATAGCGGCATGGGCGGTGTTGATACCATGGACAGCTACTTAGGCAGATACAGAATACGTATGAAATCAAAAAAGTGGACTAATAGACTGTTCCATCACATGCTGGATATGGCCGTCATAAACAGTTGGGTTCTTTATAAAAAAGTTAATGTGAAGAAAAACACCAATCCCAAAAATATTTTGAAGTTAGTCGACTTTAGAACAGAATTAGCGAACACATTGTGTCGGTATGGAGCCGTGTCCGAGACTAAAAGAGGCCGACCAAGTCTCAACAGACCACCAAGTGCTACCCCGAAGAAGCAGAGAGTTGGTGCCCAAATATTACCCCCTCAGGATGTACGCAAGGATGGTGTGGGTCATGATAAAACATATCACGAAAAAAGGAACCAGTGCAAATATGGAAATTGTAAAAAATTAACTTCAGTTATATGTGCAAAATGCAATGTTTCTCTTTGTGACAACAGAAATAACAATTGTTTTCATCTTTTTCATTTTATGTAAGCCATTTCTATGTTTGTTTATTTTATATTTACATAATAAATTGATATTTCACTAGAGAAGTCTGTATTCTTATTTCATACTAAAATGCAATGCTTAATGCATAGACTATCAAAAATGATAATAAGTTTTTTTAATTAGTATTAATACCAATAAGAGATATAGGATTTTTTAAATTATTTTTCCTTGAAAATTTGGCTTACTTTTTGGCACATATATTTTTTTCATTCCAAAATAAAAAATCATGCACCTAAGGGTTAAAGTATGCACTTTGGGGTCTAGATTTTCACGTTTATACAAACCTTGTAAGTGTCTGCAACATGGTGCCAAGTATCAATGATGTTCCGTTAGTAACTAAAGAGTTATAGGACAAATTTACCATGAACAGATCACTGTTTACAAAGCAGTCAAATATCACGACGTTCTGAAGGAATTGCATGGTAATATGTATGTCAATAATTAGTGTATTCATTCAACTATTCTTATGCAAAATTTCATGTCATTAAATTCAGTAATTAAAGAAAAACAATTATAATACTGACGAAGCATCGAAAACCTACATAACCCGACCAAGTTCGGATGGCTACAAAAAAGCGGCCGTGCCATATATCTAAGAAACGTTCTTAACCTTCCAATATAGTATTTATTAATATGGTACAGTTGCGTACACAAGCGTTAGGAAAAAATAAAACAATTGCATTTCTTGAATGAAAAATATTTTTTTAATAATAACGCCACTATCTACGATAAAAACAAATCTTCAATTAACAAGTACTTCTCTATTTAAATATCCGCGTAGAAAAATATTTTTAATTACATATAATACTTAATTATGTAATTATAATAACGTTAACAAACGCTTGCAATGACAGCAATAGACTTAAATGTGTTTTAACTAAAATAGATTATGAACTAGCTTTTGCCCGCGACTTCGTTCGCGTGGATGACGAAACTTAGGGTATAGGTAAGTATAATATTTCGAGCTTCAATAAAAATTAAAATCACATCACATAACTAACCTATTCAGTTGTTTAGATTTGATCAACATTAAAAAAGTGCTTATAAACTAAAACATTGGTATAAAAAAGGTATTTTCAAGAAAATATTCTTAAATGAGTAGCAAATACTGTAAATAACTTCAACATTTCTAAGTAGGTATACCTAAAATTTTCTAGTACCGAACTTCGAACAAAATAATTCTGCATATTTTGGTGGGGTGCGGGGGAACACGCTCACATACATAAGAAAAAAAAAATCGATTCAAGAAGTAGTTTTTTTTAAGTTATTAGATTGTTTGATCCACTAAAGTTGCAAAGGGGAACGCTCGTGCATGCCTAGTCTATTGGTTAAATAGTGTAATAAGCTACAATATGATAAATATTTACGTAAACAGTAGTACATACTTACATGTGGTAAATATTTAATTTCCCTAAGGGGTCTATAGTTAGAATCCTGATCCGTGAAATCTTCAATAGAAATTAGCTGTATGAATTTTATTTGTCTTAAATAATATATTTAGATTATATCTCAAGTCTCAAGCGCATACTTAAATAAAGTACCTACGTAAATAGTACCTACTTTCTGTCATAGTCAAATACATTTAAAAAAGTAGGTGTACAAAAATAAATGACCTATAAATTATATCGAAACAACAATTGCGTTATCACCTATACCAATTCAATACCGGTATTATACTGTAAATTTTGGGATGTTACCTAAATATATTGCACGGCCGCTTTTTTGTAGCCATCCGAACTTGGTCGGGTTATGTAGGTTTTCGATGCTTCGTCAGTATTATAATTGTTTTTCTTTAATTACTGAATTTAATGACATGAAATTTTGCATAAGAATAGTTGAATGAATACACTAATTATTGACATACATATTACCATGCAATTCCTTCAGAACGTCGTGATATTTGACTGCTTTGTAAACAGTGATCTGTTCATGGTAAATTTGTCCTTTATCTCTTTAGTTACTAACGGAACATCATTGATACTTGGCACCATGTTGCAGACACTTACAAGGTTTGTATAAACGTGAAAATCTAGACCCCAAAGTGCATACTTTAAGAACTAAGACCTAATAAGCGTATTTTACGTTTATATTTTTATCTTTTAAGCCCTACGATTTTTTCTAAATCTGTTTTTTAAACAAATTCAAAACAATGTATGTAAAAATCTACAGCTCTCTATGTAAGCGCTTTATATGAAAACTAGCTAATGGCCAAACGTTCGCGTAGCGGAAACTTGAATTTCTCCGAAGTTTATGCATGCACTAGTTTTATTCATACATACACAATTACACACAAATACACACTAATTTTTGGACACATCTCTTTTCTTCTAAAGTCTATGGATTAAAAAAAGTTCCGCCAGGACAACGTTCGCCCAGCGGAATCAGTTTTTGGTGAATTTCTCCACAATGGTTGCGTGCACAATTTTTTTTACCATACACAATTATACGACGTCATACACTAAATATCTGCATAATTAAAATCTTTAAATTCAACAACATTCCGCTGCGCGTACGCACACAAAAAAATGTATGGAGCTGACATGAAAAATGAGGATATCTCTGGAATCGCAAGGTTGGCCGTTATATCCTTGCACACTGTTATAGTACTATTTATTTGTGAATTTTTGACATACTTAATATCGCGGCATCACTTGCAATTTTTTTTTTAAATCTTCAAAATTAAAAAAAAAATGTATATGATACAATTTAATGTTTAAATATGGCTATACCAAGTGTAATTTACAACATTTTTTATGCTTAGACCAAAACATTCTAAGAAATCACAAAGTCGTATTACCTACTTATTTGAAATGACATGGTAATTATGAATTACGTAATACGTAATCTTGTCTAATGTCTCAAGTCCACATTAGCTAATGATTAATAAAACTTAATACCTATATACCTAGTTAAAAGGATACGTACCAAAATAATTTGGGGTACTCGCTAATTTAGCAATTAGTGCAGGATTAACTTAATGAAAGTAATTAGATAAATGTGATACCATCATTAGTCAATAACAATAAATAGTCAAACATTGGATTCACAACTTCAGTTAATTTAGAGCATTTCTAATACTAACATCTATCCTAGCGTGTCTTTTTACTCAGTGATCGTAAATAATGGAAAGCATTATTACAAATTTGGATTTGTTTGTCATTCTGAGCAATCAGGATGCTTCGTCTTTCGATCATGAAATATTGTTCAACACACTTGTTATTCGACTGGGCTCTAGCCTTTCAGATGAAGACAGTGTTACCGTGAATGAATTTTGTCGAAGATTTACACGGGCAGTTCAAAAGAGATGGTTACGATCCCACAGGAAAAGTGAAGTTTTTAGACGTGATTACAGTAATTGGCTTGGGGCAAATATTGACTGGCCAAACTGCGTGCAAACCAATTTGCTCATTCAAGAATCAACAAGTGAAAATATTTCTACTGAACCTGTACCTGAACCTGTACCATCAACTTCAACAATGAAATCAACTTCAACGATGACAAAAAGATCTCGAAAGCCGTTTGAAGATCTAAGTAACAAGCAGAAGAAGAGACGATCTGATGAACATATAGGCGATGACCATAATGAAGTAGCTTATTCAGTAAGTTACAAGATTTAACAGTGAACAGAATTTTTGAAACTATTCGTAGTCCTGATGCGATACAAGATAAACAATTGATATTAATATCAAAGTGGGGATTTGACGGTGCATCTAACCAAAGTAGATATAAGCAAAACATAGAGAGTGGTCAAGATGATTCCAGCATATTTATGACCTCTTTGGTTCCATTAAAGTTGACAGCTGACGGTGATACCGTATGGGTGAATCCAAAACCCTGCTCACCTAGGTATTGCCGTCCAGTCCAGTTTAGTTTTGTGAAAGAAACCAAAGACGTTGTCATAAATGAAAAACTGCAATGGATAACGAAATTGAAGCTCTCGTTCCCTCAAAATGTCAAGGACATGAAATTAGTCACAAATTAATGATGACGATGATTGACGGCAAAATTTGTACATATCTGTCTGAAGGTAAGTCAAATGCGGCCTGCTACCTGTGTTTGGCTAAGCCTTCAGAAATGAATAAGTTAGATGTCATTGCGTCAAAAACCATTTCTTCTGGTGTGTATGAGTTCGGATTATCATCACTTCATGCCCGCATTAATGTGATGGAATGTCTTCTACACATAGCGTATCGTCTCGACTTCAAAAAGTGGTCTGCAAGAGGTGAAGGTCATCAAGAGTTATTGCATTCACGAAAAAACTCATTCAAGATCGATTCAAAGATGATCTCAACCTTTTGATTGACATCGTTAAGCAAGGATCAGGCACAACTAACGACGGGAACACAGCAAGGCGGTTTTTTGAATTTCCTGATAAAACTGCAGCGATCACTGGATTAGATGAAGACCTAATACGCAGATTTCAAGCAAGCTATCACATCTGGAGAGATTGTAGACGTGCCGAAATTTAAAGAATACGCTAGAACAACCGCTCAAAAATACGTGGAACTGTACGATTGGTACTATATGTCATCAACCGTCCACAAATTGTTGATTCACGGAGGGGACATAATTGCAGAAAATGCTATTGTACCAATTGGAAGTCTTTCGGAAGAAGCTTCAGAGGCCCGAAACAAAGACTTTAGGAGGTTCAGAGAACACCATTCGAGGAAAAAGAGTAGACAAGCATCAAACGAGGATATCCTCAATATGCTTATCGTCTCTTCTGATCCTCTAATTTCTTCCACAAGACCAAAATTAAATGCCCACAAGAGGCAGACATACTTTAAGGAAACAGTAGAACTACTGAAACTTCAGGATCAGGAAGCTCCGACAGAGTTCTTAGAAGTTATATCTATTGTAGAGCCTGATTCTGAAGTGGATTCTGATGGTGACGAAGTATAAAATAAGTTAACTTTTATTGTTTATGTTAGGTTAGGTTAAGTTAATATTTTTTTTTAATAATTTGCTTTTATTTTTAATCATACAATAGTTTACCATTTATTGTTATTGACTAATGATCTCGTTTATCTAATTACCCTCATTATGGTACGTATCCTTTTAACAGGTATATAGGTATTAAGTTTTATTAATCATTAGCTAATGTGGACTTGAGGCATTAGACAAGATTACATATTATGTAATTCATAATTACCATGTCATTTCAAATAAGTGGGTAATACGACTTTGTGATTTCTTAGAATGTTTTGGTCTAAGCATAAAAAAATTGTAAATTACACTTGGTATAGCCATATTTAAAACCTGATCTTTCATGTCTACAGTAGCTTCTAGTTCTTTTAATAAATCAGATCCGATAAGACCTTATATGCTTTGTCTACGATATAGATATAAAACTTATGGTGAATATTGGAGTTAAAAGTGTCTGTTAACGGTATGTATGCGACTTCACTATGCTTGCTACGTCCATGAGTACTGATTACTTCAAATGGTTCATTACTCTTGTAATATAGAAAGTATTGGTTGGCTAATTCAGTGTTAATAAAAGGTCGTGTACTACCTGTGTCTATAAGAAAAATTGCATCCATTTCTGCTAAATAGATGTGTGTTAGTCTAAGACCACTATAATTTAAATTTATTATTTCGGTTTCTGTTCTGGGTTGATCTGTTGTGGAGGCTTCTATCTGAAAATTTACTGATTCATTTCAGCTTCTACGCAGTTGATTTGATTATCATTCTTATCTATCAAAACTACAACGTTCTCGTCGTCTAATAGAAATATTTGTTCACCGTTAGAGGCAGATTCAAGTTCAAGTGGTTCTTCGATCATGTTGTTACGAACCGTTCGCATCGACACGTCATTATTTTGTCTAGGCTGTTGATTTATAATTCCAAATCGGAACTTTTGATTTGGATTGGCTTTGAAGAAACCTGATTGCTTATAATTATTTAAAGTACGCGGAATCTGTTGCGGTTGGTGAATTGGCTTTGGTTTGAATTGATAGTGGTACTTGGTTTAGATGTTTGCGGTTGGTTTACAAATTTTTGGTTATTATTATTTAGGTTCGAGATAAAATTAGGTTTAAAACCGTACGCTGGTCTAAAACCTTGGTTAGCTGGAATGCCAAACTTGTATTGAATTGGTGTCATAAGGTTTGGTCTAGGATTGTTAGAGCTGCTAACATTATAATTTGGAGTTGTTTTATTTTTATTTCGGGCATTATATCGAGTCTGGAAGTTTACTTCCTCCATCACTACACTTAAGGCAGACTCTAGAGTTACGCATTTATTTAATCTTACAAATTTAATCATGTCTTCTGGTAAGTTGTAGAGGAAGACATTTAGCGCGGTATTGTTATATATAATATATTTCGCTGCTATATCACCTTCGTCAGTGAGAAGGTTAACCTTTGAAATATGTGAACTCCTAACATTCTGTATTCGGTGGCAGAAATCTATATAGGACTGTCCCTGTTTAATCTTAAGGTTTTCTAATTCGATGCCAAGGCAGGCTTCGGATCTCGGGTCTCCAAAGTGCTGAACTAAAAGTTCTTTAAGGCCTTCCCAAGTGGTGACGTTTTCACGTTCGCTAATTAACACGGCAGCTTTACCAACTAATCTACTTGTAATGCTGTGGAATAGGTAAACCTGTTGTGTTTGGTTGTTCTCCCCGCTAAAACTTCTAATTACATACTCGCATTTTGAAATAAAAAGGTTGAGTAACTTATCATCTCCGTCAAATCTAGGGATGATGCTTTGAATTTCCTTAGGGATAAGTTGAATATTCATTATTCACAATTTAATTTTATTATTTAAAACAAATAATATAACGCAATTGGCAATTTTAGTCCAAAGAACGCTAAAATGTTTTAATACAAAATAGTAAATTGGCGATTTTAGTCCAAAATTACTTAATAATTAATACTTTTACAATATAGTAAATTGGCGATTTTAGACCAAAATTACTTAATAATTAATACTAAATCTAAATTCGGCGATTTTTGTCCAAAATTAGATGTAATACGTAAAAAGACGTAATACGATGTCTAGTCCAATTAAATGTTACTAAGGAATGACACAAGGAGTGGAACAGTACGAATGAAGGTCTACTCACAGTTTGTTTGCTCCCATGCCGGAACCCGTACTGCTGCTGCTGATGTTGTTGCTGCTGCACACGCGACGTTCGATTGTCAGATTTGTTTGAATAGGTTCTTTTAGAAGTCTATGCGTCTAGGAAAGGTCACGACCGATTTATGTGTCTTATCGACGCTCACTATTCGCGACTACTTATCCTACCGGCTGCGCCAGTCAAATATGAACGAGCAAGACTTGTTAAAAAAATATATTTATTTAATTAAATACACGTGTGCTCAGCATGAGCTTTATATTTATAATACGAGAGAACCCTTAAATCTTTTTTTTTTTTATAAATGGCAACTCGTAGTTGACCTTGAGAGGTCGTGACTACTCAACCGGACTTTCCTGTGGCTGCCTTAAGCGGACTCAAAGCCTCCAGCCAGGGGCGATTAACTTACATTACTAAGCGACTGCACGCTAAGGGCACCCCCTGTGGGGTACGGACCTCGACTTAGTGCGTCGTTGGGGGGAGGACAGCAAGGTGGGACAGGCTGGATCTGATCAGAATTATTATTATTCGGGGAACTTAAAACTACAGGTTCATCTGCGGCGCGGGGGAGTTGCGAGAGGGTCTGTGTTGGGGGAAGAACCCATATGACGGGCACTCCTCTGCTGGCGGGCGTCTGCACGCTTCACCAGCTTCGAGGAAGTAGATTTAGGGGCCATGCGACAGCCACGGTAGTTGGCTGGGTGTCCAGCCTTACCGCACAGCACGCAGCTGGGCGGCTCGGTGCACAGTGACCTATCTTTGGGGCGGGGGCAGTCGGACGTGCCATGTTCACCCAGGCACTTGACGTACCTGGGTTTCGCATAGCAGTTCTTCTGCGCATGCCCGTAGAGTTGGCAACGGTGACATTTCCCGATGACGCCGCTCTTCCTGGGCTTCTCTATGACGAGGCCCGTGAGACAGCGGCCCGTGAGCAGATATTAGAGACTTTAGAAATAGGGTGATGCCCTTCAGTCGGGGGGCATACGACGAGATTCATGTCGTACCCCTGGCGCGGTGCATGCAGTGGACTTCGTCCACCGGAACGCCTTGGGACTCAAGGTCGGCCTTGATGTCTGCTGTGGGGATTTCCCTTGGGATCCTGCGGATAACTACGCCCGCGTAGTTATCCGCAGTTTGGCGTTCCTCAGGAAGCGAGTAGGTGTGGTATGACACACCTCTTGCCCGGAGGACTTTTGTTAGTTCCCTATAATCGCGGGAAGTGGGGAAGATAATTTTGATACCCTGTTGGGTAGTCGTGACTTTAGAAAAGCCGATTTTCAAGTCGACGCACCATTTGGATACGTCCAACCATTTAGATTTGTCTTGTAAGAACACAGGAGGGGGTGGGGGACCATTTTTGGGGCCGGAGTGGCCTGGGTATCCTTAGCTGATGAAGCGGTCTGGTGGGGTTAATGGCGGAGGGCGCCACGGGGGCTGAGGGAGTGGGGGCAGAGAGAACCTCCGTGGCAGCGATTTTGGTCGCCTGCGAGGAGGTCGCCTTCCTCTGCTTTCTCTTCTTCCCCTTTCCGGTGACGTCCACGAAGCCGTCGTCGTCGGAAGAGGGAGCAGAGTGAGCGGAGGAAGACGAGCTCACAGATTCGACGTCAGAGTATGAAAATGGGGTCGGGCATCTCTTGTCTTGCGACAAAGGTTTCTCAGTGTCCATAGACACCGAGGGACTAGGAGGAACGGTCACGGTCGTGGTCGCGGGGGCCAGGGCATCGCTGAAGTCAGCTATGGAGTCGGCAGAAGGCGGCTGATTGAGAGCCGTAAACTTAGCGCCATACTTGGCGATGAAGTCGGGGTCCTTAAATAGGACCTCTTTGAAGAACGCCAATATAAAGGCGTTCTCCATAACGGGGGAAATACCCCCCGTATTATTATGGCGAAATTTTGGAAATTACGATTCCACCTACTATAACCTAACGGCCCTAAACCTAACTCCCCGGGTGGATAGGCCCGGGGATGAGTCGCCCTCCCTGTCGGGTGCAGACAGGGAGGTGTGTACCTAATTGTGAGCCCTAAGCTTGTAAACCTTTGCCAGTCTTAATGTGCAAAGGGGCCCTGAACCAGTCTAGCGCGATGGGTGTAGACACACCCTAAAGACACTAGGTGAGTAGCTGTGGAAGGAATACAGTGCACCAGAGCCGACTAGGAGATCCACCAAGGCCGGTTAACTCTGGCACCCTTCCAATTAACTGCCTAGCCCTGAAGGGGTTCAGCGGGTGTATTGGGACAGCATGGGGTAGTTTAACGATTGTCACGTAATTTTTATTAACTTGAACTAAGAGTACTGGAAGAAGAGGTCACAACAAACTTGATTAAATGTATAAATATTGAATGTAACACCAACCCAAATAAAAGACTTAAGTACATTATAAATGGAAAAGGATAATTTCATAATACAGACACAGATGGAATTAATTCATAATGAAATTACTATTGGCCAGTTTTTGGAAACAGTACTATAAAATTAATTAATGTAATATTAAAATAGTATCTTTTTAAATAAAATATATTTTTGATCGGCTTTTATTTTTGATCGTTAAAGAGTCTGTTAGGCATTTGTTGGTGTGACTACGTATTAATAAAACTAACCATTGTCACACTGGTGTGGCAATTTGGTGTGACTATGGATCGATTGGGAAATTTAGTGCGTTTAGTCAAAAATATATAGTGAAAATATTTAGCTTCGAATGTTTCGCATTAAGTAGATATAAACAAAAAACAAAACATGTAAACAACGACTAGTTATCCGACCAAGACGAATGACTTCAAAAAAGCGACGTATTCGTATATATACGAGGGCTGCACTAAAAGTATCGGGAATGGAATATTTCGACTGTTCCTGTCATATTAAAATCTTTTTAGTTGAAAACTCCTTGGTTTTAAAAATCATACCATTTATTTATTTAAAAAAAGATTCTCGGTCTTGTCACAAGGTTTTGTCAAACTTGTTTAGTCGTTGAGAAAATGGAATTGACTCGAGAAACTTCAAGAGCGATGATTTATTATGACTTTCGAAGTGGTTTAACACAAAAACAGTGTGTTGACCGGATGATTTCTGCATTTGGTGATGAAGCCCCATCCAAAACTACAATTTATCGCTGGTTCGCTGAATTTCAACGTGGTCGTGTCAAGCTCAGTTATGATCCCCGTCAAGGTCGTCCAAAAACTGCAGTCCCCCGAGAAAACGTTGATGCTGTGCGTAAGCTGATTGAGGAAGATCGACATGTGACATACCGCGAAATTCAGGCAACTTTAGACATTGGCATGAGTCAAATACAAATAATATTGCATGAACAATTAGGTGTAAAGTTGTTTTCCCGATGGATACCGCATTCGCTCTGTGAAGAGCAAAAAGCGGCTCGCGTTACTTGGTGCGTCAGAACTCTCGAAAGATTCCACGCAGGATCCTCTAATGCTGTATACAACATCGTATCAGGTGACGAATCCTGGATATACGTACGAACCCGAAACAAAAAACCAGTCACGAGTTTGGGTGTTCGAAAATGAGTTAAAGCCAACAAATATTGTTCGTTCACGGAGTGTTGCAAAAAAAATGGTGGCCACGTTTGTCTCCAAAACCGGCCATGTTACGACTATTCCTCTTGAGGGACAAAGAACGGTATGCTAGCATTTGTTTGCCACAGGTCGTTTCTGAACTCCGTAAAGAGAACTGCAACCGCCGCATCAACCTCCATCACGACAATGCGAGTTCTCACACCGCGCACAGAACAAAAGAGTTTTTAGAGCAAGAAAACTTAGAATTATTAGGCCATCCGCAGTACAGCCCCAACCTAAGCCCTAATGATTTCTATACTTTCCCTAAAATAAAGAATAAATTGCGTGGACAGAGATTTTCATCACCTGAAGAAGCTGTGAATGCCTACAAAACGGCTATTTTGGAGACCCCAACTTCCGAATGGAACGGTTGCTTCAATGATTGGTTCCATCGTATGGAAAAATGTGTCAAATTACGCGAAGAATACTTCGAAAAGCAATAAATACATTTTTAAATAGTAATGTTGTGTCGCTTCCTTTATTCCCGAAATTTTCAGTGCCGCCCTTGTATCGATGACCTTTTTCATTGTACGTATTAAGCGCCATTCCAATAAAAATTCGTAAAGTAAGTAGGTACACATGGCTATATATCAAGCTATACATTTCCAGTATAAGGTGTATATGATTTCCGTACAATGAGAGGTCAGCTTATACTGGAAATGTATAGCTTGTTATGTAGGTAGTTATGCATAGAGCCAATCATTGTCACGAACCGAACATAGTCAACCATTGTCACGAACCGAACATAGCAAACCATTGTCACCAACCGTAATGAGTTATGCCTAGCTAACCATTTCTATGAACTATAATTATAAGGCTCGTTCATAACGTGCCACTCAGTAGTTCCTGGTAATAACACATAAATGCAATAAATCCTAAAGTAAATGACTGTCAAAAACATCAGAAGTATGATCCGTCATACGAGCTACATTCCTATTGTTAAGAACCACAGACACAACACATGTAAACCTTCCATACACACACATGTAAACCCTCTGTTAGTATACAAAGTGGTTATGATAATACGACAATAAATTAAACTTCGCATACCTCAAGACATTCTCAGACTACATATAAAAAATCATTTGAATATATCCAGTAGTTTAGTCACAGGAAATTATTTTTAATTTTTAACATTTGCTACACGATGTATGTATTAATAGGGAAGTACTGACAGGTTAACGACCCCCGCATCGGTATGCACAACAAAAGATTAAAGACACATTTCCAACCAGCACCATAATCATTTTTACATTTGATTCAGTGCAAATTATACCTTAGGCCTAAATTGTAAGAGTCATAAAGCTGCGGAAATAGCTAAGCACTCATGAAATAGAAAAATTGGTTTGTGCGAAAGAGATAAATCTAGTTTCGTTTGTGTATCGCTTTCTTGTTGAAACATTGCAACAACAAATTTAGGTCACGGTCAGTGTGTCGCTACAATCCTGTGACGATTCACGCGTCATCGCTTTCTAAGCGCACGAGTGCCGCAGGACATACTTTGAGTGATTCACCGCCGAGTACCTACCACCCTTGTGTACCGCCGCCCGCCGCTCGTGTGTTTGTTTTGTAATCCTTATCTACGACGAATTAGTGTGATATTGGACGCTTATTTTAGTGACAGGACACGTAACGTTTTAATAGGTATCTAGTTTAATAGTTACTCGTAAGTGAATTGTGCGAAGTTAGACGTTTAGTTTTTATTGTTTTAGTGTTTTCTTTTGTTTTAATTATGCCTCGTTACAATTACACAGCTTCGGAGTACACGGACATGGTGTTAATTTATGGAGAGTGTTTAGGAAACGCCGCTATGGCTATACGGACGTACCGACAGAGGTTTGGGGACACTCGAGTTTGTCCAACCAACGGGCGCACTATTGTCCAAGCTGTCCAGAGGATACGAGAAAATAGATCCTTAATCCCGCATATTGATAGTACTCCTCCACGTGCGAGAGTGGCTCTTGAGGAACGAATTTTAAATTATTTTGAACGCAATCCGACGTGTAGTTTGCGTAGGGCAGGTCGATATTTTCGTGTTAACCATGCAACTATACTAAAAATTTTAAAACGCGACAAACGGAAGCCGTATAAGTATAAGAAATTGCATGCGTTGTTGCCTCGAGACAAACCAGTCAGGGAAAACTTCTGTCGCTGGATAGAAACAATACATTTAGAGGATCCGGATTTCCTGTACAATGTGATGTGGACTGATGAAAGTACATTTACAAGAAACGGGTTATGGAACAGACAGAATTTACGTTACTGGAGCCGCGTGAATCCGCGTCTAGGACGAGAGACTTCGCACCAGTACAGATTTGCTGTCAATGTTTGGGCTGGCATTCATAGAAATACCATAATAGGTCCGGTTTTTATTGATGGAAATTTAAATGGTGAAAAGTTTTTAGAACTCCTCAACGGACCCGTTTCCGAGTACATGGATGAGCTTCCGCTTGATGTGTACAGGCAGATGTGGTACCAGCTAGACGGAGCACCAGCTCATTCAGTGGTGTCAGCAAGAGAGCGTTTGTCTCAAGTGTTCGGTCAGCAGTGGATTGGCCGTTATGGACCAACGCGGTGGCCAGCGAGGTCACCCGACCTCACACCATTAGATTTTTTCTTGTGGGGTCACATCAAAAATGAGGTGTACTCAACAGCTGTTGATACGGTTGATGATTTAAAAGATAGAATTATCTTATCTTTTAATAAATTAAAACATATGGCTGCAAACGGAGACCTCTTGTCAAACATTAGGAATAATCTCCTACGGCGGTGCAGTTTGTGTATTCGAGTTAATGGTGGCCATATTGAAACACGAAAAATTTAGTAACTTTAATAGGTACCTACCTAGCTACGTGACTGAACAGTGATCCTGATAGTGATTAATAATTTAATTAATAAATAACATGCGGGTGAAAAGTGCCTAATTATTTCGTTAATACATTTGTGATTCAGTGTTATTATTTTTACTGAGCATTAATAATAATGGCGCCAAAAGATCAAGTCGCTACAGGACCGCGCTATTGCTACTCTATCACAGGTTAGTGAACCATTTATAAATGGTGTTCTATTTTCTTTCCACTTTTATGTCATTTAGTTTGTTTGAAATTTTATTTTTTTTAATTTTGATGTTAGGGTTTTTTTGATAGCTTACAATTGTTCATATGAACTAGTATTGTCAATGTTTTCATTTATTGTCGTATTATCATAACCACTTTGTATAAGTCCTTGTAACTTAGATTTAAGGGTACCTACGTTCCGAGCTCGCCGCCGAGGGCCCTCACGTAAACCCCGACGTAATTGTCCCCCCCCCCCCCCCCCAAGTGCCAGCCCGCGCCGCAGCTGAGCCTGTAGTTTTAAATTCCCCGAATAATAATAATTCTGATCAGATCCAGCCCTGTCCCACCTTGCTGTCCTCCCCCCAGCGACGCCCTAAGCCGAGGTCCGTACCCCACAGGGGTGCCCTTAGCGTGCAGTCGCTTAGTAATGTAAGTTATTCGCCCATGGCTGGAGGCTTTGAGTCCGCTTAAGGCAGTCACAGGAAAGTCCGGTTGAGTAGTCACGACCTCTCAAGGTCAACTACGAGATGCCATTTAAAAAAAAATGATTTAAGGGTCATTCCGTGCTCGCCACCCGCCGTGAATGGACGTGCTGCCGCTCCCGCTCGCTGCACTCGCTCACTGCTCCCGTCGAATCCGGATACTGTTACGCTGCCGTAACTTTCAGTGGGCGCCGACTACTACCGATCCACGGTCGATTAATTTTATTAATCGGCCGTATTGATCACAAAAAGTACCTTTTTCAAGGCAATTGTTTCTCTAAGGGAATCGTTGTCTGAGTAGCTTCATAGGCCCCCTCTGAGCTAAAACACTGTTTCGTGGTCCTCGGTCCTCCTTACGGTGCCAACGAAACCAAGTGGGGTGCTGTCCCAATACACCCGCTGAACCCCTTCAGGGCTAGGCAGTTAATTGGAAGGGTGCCAGAGTTAACCGGCGTTGGGGGATCTCCTAGTCGGCTCTGGTGCACTGTATTCCTTCCACAGCTACTCACCTAGTGTCTTTAGGGTGTGTCTACACCCTTCGCGCTAGACTGGTTCAGGGCCCCTTTGCACATTAAGACTGGCAAAGGTTTACAAGCTTAGGGCTCACAATTAGGTACACACCTCCCTGTCTGCACCCGACAGGGAGGGCGACTCATCCCCGGGCCTATCCACCCGGGGAGTTAGGTTTAGGGCCGTTAGGTTAGGTTAGTAGGTGGAATCGTAATTTCCAAAATTTCGCCATAATAATACGGGGGGTATTTCCCCCGTCATGGAGGACGCCTTTATATTGGCGTTCTTCAAAGAGGTCCTATTTAAGGACCCCGACTTCATCGCCAAGTATGGCGCAAATTTAAATCATTCAAATAGCCTGTAAGATCGACCAGAAATGCTAAGTCACATATCCATTTTGGGTCACTTAATTCAGATAGTGGTTTATCTTTTATTTTCATAAAGGCTGCTATCTCATTTCTAAGCTTGTAAAACCGTTTCAACATTTTTCCTTTGCTCAGCCATCTGACTTCACAATAATATGTTACGTCGTTATATTCAGCTGATATTTCATCCAAAAACGCCTTGAAATGACGATGGTTAAGACCTCGGGATCGAATAAAGTTGATGGTTTTTACTACCACATTCATAACATTCTGGAGTCGAATGGACTTAGAACACAAGTTCTGTTGGTGGATAATGCAATGAAGGACTATCAAATCATCTTTTTGCACATTTAATTCTGTTGCTTTTTCATTCAAAATTCCGATGAAACCTTTACGTAAGCCGACCATAGAAGGTGCACCATCAGTGCATACTCCAATTAATTTTGACCATGGCAAGCCAAAACTTGTGAATAGCTTTTGAACTTCAATAAAAATATCCTCTCCTGTAGTGGTTCCTTTAAGCGGCTGTAAAGCAAGCAATTCCTCAGTACCTAACAGTGAACTCCTTATCAACACCTCGAATAAATATAGCCAGTTGAGCTGTGTCAGACAAATCGGTGCTCTCGTCTAATGCTATGGAAAATGATTCAAAACCAGCCATACGGTCAGTCAATGTTGTTTTTATATCTTTAGCCATCATTTCTATACGTCGAACAACGGTTCGTCTTGACAAACTAATTTTTTCAAATTCATTTTTCTTTTCGGGACACAAAATACTGCAAACTTGCATACACTCCTTGATAAATTCTCCTTCGGCAAATGGTTTTAATGCCTTTGCCAATTTTGAGCTAACTATAAAACTAGCTTTCACAACATTATCAAGTTGTGTTCTTTGTTTATGAAATATTGGTTGCTGTTTTTCCAAATTTGCGGTAAGCTTCTGAATTTTGTCTGTTCTTAATTGTCCTGTCAGTGAGTGCAGCGTAGCATGCTTAGTTGAGTAATGCCTCTTTATATTGAATTATTTCATTACTGAAATGGATTCATTACACAGCAAACAAATAGGCTTACCATTGTGCAAGATAAAAAAGAATTCTTCAGTCCATTTTTCTTCAAACTGGCGACCCTCTGTATCTACTTTTCGTTTCTTTCCACCAGACCATTTTTGTTTACTTTTCGTTCAATAAACTTACAAACTATAGTTAGTAACCACTCAGATGCACACAAAGTCACAAAACATGTTGACGGCTCGAGCAGTTCGCTAGGATATCGCTTGTCCAAGTTATCACCTCGGTAGCTCAAATAGAACTGAACTAACGTTCATCGGAGATGTCGCTGCGCCCCCGCAAGGGGGCGCGGCATGCGGGACCGGAGCATCGCTCCCTGGCCGCGGAGGGTCTGCGTTGGTCCGTTAATACGGACCCCTCATTTTGGGCGCCTAATGGCGGTTTAAAAATCGTCGGACGCGTTTTAACGCGTCCGTGTCACTGGTTGCTAAGTGTAAATCTGTAGGCTCGCCACGACGCTAGTACATTAGCGCCGCTTTCTTCATGACTCCACGGCGGTCAGTCCCCGCCAGGTGAGACCCCCGGTTACCCGGGGGAGGCCCAACGAGGACGACCAGCGACAGTGGAGCCGACTCGACGTTCCTACAGAATAGGTGTATAGTCCCCGCCCACCCCGCTCTCAGATCTAGCCGATTACGGTCTGGACTAAGGAACTGTCGTGTGTGTGTGTGAACGGCATTGTGTTGTGTGTAACACCGTTCAGTGTCTACGTGCGTCGCAGCCCGCGCCGCGCACGCACGTGTGAGTTAAAAGCTTGTTTAGTAATGGGTGTCTGGTTTAATTACGTGACGCGCCTATATTAACTTAGCACACGCCACGCAATAGATGTATGTCATCTGTAGAGTTCTATTGAGTCGAGTAAGCCGCGTGTAACCTGGGTGCGACTTACTCGAGGCGTCCAGTCCAGTGTATGGGGTCACTCGTCCGCTACCAGGTCGCGGGGCAAGGGTCTCGCGTCAGGGGGGCGCGTATGCCAGGGCGCTATATGCTTGACATGGGGCCAAGCAGACGCGTCGGCACGCGCGTACATCCCCTTCGCGAGGCGCTGCACGAACTCATCCAGGCTCTCGATCCCGAGGTCCCGCTGGATTACATCGTTCCTCACGAAGCGAGGAGCGTCAACAATGGTCCGAAGCGCAATGCTCTGTTGCGCGCGGAGCAGCTTCCGGCTCGACTCGCTCGTGAGGGTGAACCAAGCGGGGGCGGCGTACGTCAAAATTGGGCGCACGTACAGTTTGTACACGCCCAGTTTGACGCGCACCGGGATGCGGGACGAGAGCACAGGTTTGAGCAGGTTGCGGGTGACCCTACCCTGCGCGGCGACCTTGCGGACATGTGGCCCCATAGTGAGCCGACGGTCGATGGTGACACCCAGGTATTTGACCCGGGGCGACCAATCGATGTCGGGTCCTTGTAGTTTCAAGGGTGGCGGGAGGCGCGCTGATCCTGTGACCATCGCCTGCGTCTTACCCACGTTCACCGAAAGACGCCACTTCGACAGCCACTCGGGAAGTTGATCGAGCGCGCGCTGCTTTTTGACCGCCGCGTACTTCGCATTAAGCGATGTAGTAATGTACGCGGCGTCGTCGGCATACAGCACGAGCGTCGCGTCGGAAGTGGCGGGGATGTCGTCGGTGTAACGTGAGTAACACGTCGGCGACAGAGAGCTGCCCTGCGGCACACCTGTCAGCACTGGGCGCGCGCTAGACAGCGCGCCGTCGACCACCACCCTGAAGCATCTGTGGGACAAAAAGCTAGAGACCACTTTTACTACGCGACGGGGCGCGTCTGACGTGGCCAGCTTGTGTACTAGGCCATCGTGCCACACGCGGTCGAAGGCCTTCTCCATGTCGAGGAATACTGCCACCGAGTACTCCTTCTTATTGGCCGCAGCTGCGAGGTGGTGCAGTACCCTCGACAGCTGGAACGTCGTGCTGTGTTCCGCCCTAAACCCGAACTGTTCCGGGCGTGGGGCGATGTGTGGCTGGAGATGTCGCAGCAGGAGTGCTTCGAACACCTTGGAGACCGTCGGCAACAGGGTGATGGGCCGATAGCTCTCCGGCTTCAGTATATTCTTTCCCGCCTTGGGCAGCATAATGACGCGCCCTTCCTTCCACGAAGCGGGGAAAGCCCCCGTGCGCAGTATCGCCGTGTACAGGCGCGCTGCCGCCGCAACCATTCGGTGCGGCAAGTGGCGCAGCACTGCGTTGGAGATACCGTCGGCACCGGGGGCCTTCCTGGGCTTCGTCTTAAGGATGGCGCGTCTGACTGCGCCAGGCGAGAAAAATATGGGGTCCTCATCGGGAGCTATCGGTATGCCGAAATAGTCTCCCAGGTGTTTCTCGAGCGCTGCGACATGTTCGATGTCATCGGTCAGGTTGGGGTGGAACTGACGCTCCAGGTGTTCTGCGAAGACCTCCGCCCGGTCATCCGCTACATATTTCAGCGCCCCGTCACTACATAGAAGCGGTCGCACCGGGGCTGGGGTGTTCGTGAGCTGGCGGCAGAGTTTATGAACCGACGGCCAACTATCTGTAGTGGCGTCGATTCGTTCCTCCCAGCCCGCGGCGGTATGCGCCTTTAGCTCGGCCTTTACCTTCTCCGCGAGACGGTTTAGCTACGTTTTAAGAGTTGGCATCTTAACTGTTGAACTAACGTTCGGGCCATCCACCTACTTATATAGGCAAAATGAAGGAATAATCTGGAATAAACTATTTTAGAATAATTGAGAAGCAATAAATGTTTTGATGTGTCGCCCGTGAGGCGGCAAACCTCAAAGAATTTGATCGAGCAAACCGAGTGGCGGCGATTCCAAAGAGTGAGGCGGCAAACATCAAAGGATTTGATGTTTGGCGCCTCACTGTCACTCCCGTGAGTATAAGTACCTAATGTAATATTTTTTTAAATGGTTTTTTCAAAATGTCTCGCGGGCCGGATAATATCTTACAGCAGGCCGGATCCGGCCCGCGGGCCGGTTGTTGCCCATATATGCCTTAAAGTGTAAGCACTCGCCCTAAAAAACATAAGATATGACTATCGAACATTCCAATATTCACGATTCAGTCTCACTTCACTGTGAAAATTCATCCTACTCTAATACAGTTTCATATGTACTACAATATTTTAGTGAATATCTCTTGAAACAAGAATTTCACCGTTATTTTCGCCACATTTATCCAAACTAGGTTACGTTACCTGTCGATTAGTACATTATCTAAGCTTGAGCCTATTTTTAATAACGGAATAAACGCTATTGTATTTTAGGCATATTGCCGTCCGAGCAGCCAACTCAAATCGACTCGAATATTGAACCTTTTCTCTAGTATTTTTCTTGTTTATTCGCTGCAACAAATTAGCAACTAATTGTCCATCCACATAAGCCTCAATTAATTTGATATTTATGGTGAGATACCTACCTACCCATAACCTGGAAACTAAGTAGGTATAGCATACCTTTTGTTTATTTACGTTTTTAACAAATACAACGAACTAAGACCTTTCTTTTGGTGCAACAGTCACCTATCTGTATTATTTAGTTTCTGTGTAATCACAGGCTATGACTACAGCAAGTAGCGGTTCTAGCAGCTAACTATTTTTGGTCAGTCTTAGTATGTTTTGCAACAAATTCAGGAAAAGAGGTGTGTATAGTAACAAATTACCATTAATTCCTGCCAAAGTTTCATCAAATTTTATGAGTTGGCCGCGCGGTTGAAATGGATATATTCTCAGTTATCTAACATAATGAACATACAGCTACTAAAGAGAAAGATTTTTCTTCAACTGTTTTTGTTAAGTTTAGATTCCTAATTCAAGAAATAAAACAAAACAATTTGAGTTTTTATATTTTATTGATTGATTAATAAATATTAATAACTCGGGATTTATTTTTTATTTTATTTTTGGCATTACAAATAAATGATCCAACTCCTTCCCCAAGAACGTTTATTATTGGTTCATGTCTTGCGAATCCCATGCACCAAACAAAACACATTATGTGCGAGCAGCACAAACGCTTGACCAATTAGTAGAAGATTCCCTTGTTTCGCCTTGCCACTGCTGCTTGCCTCTGGCTTTCATAATTATATTGTAGTCTGTGCCTCTGGCTCCGCGCCATCCGCTGGAGTCGCGTATAATTGCCAACAAACGTTTGCACGCGACTGTACGGACAACAGTTTAGGTTTAACAGATTAATTTTAATTAAATAATGTGGTTATTTTATTTTAGTGAAACACGACTAAGTCGTGTTAGTATGA
This sequence comes from Atethmia centrago, assembly GCA_905333075.3. Lineage (NCBI taxonomy): Eukaryota > Metazoa > Arthropoda > Insecta > Lepidoptera > Noctuidae > Atethmia > Atethmia centrago. Next base: position 16,391,685 of record HG995374.1, on the reverse strand, counting down.
CCACTATGGGAGTTCTTAAATAATCATAGAGAAATTGCAGTTGGGTATAACAAATCCACCCAAGCACGGGAGAATAGCAAACGAATGTGGGAAAGGGTTTTCTGTTTGATATTCACTTTCTAAATATTCAAATATTTCGTACTCATCACACATCTACAAAATTAGACAAATACTAAAAAAGTGTTGTTTATGCACATAAAAACATTTTTTTTTTTATACGAACGACTTCACAAACTCGTCGAATCGACCAAATTTTAATTTTACCTCACAACAGCAGTTTACTTCGAACCTCGAATTAAAAAACAATGTTTAAAAAGCTTGTAGTAACTTTTTCAAGATGGTTTATTTTGACGCGTAGTGGTGTTCAAAGTCTATACAAAAAAACGGTTAACGCAACAAGCCTGGTAATAGGATGTCATAGTACAAAAAAGCTGGTCAACTTTTGTCCTGCTATGAGAGCTCGTGGTTAACCCCCAGGTGAAGCTCGAACCCTGATCCTAGAGGTGGCTTGAATTTATAACTACATGGTAACACCTTGTTAGCCGCCACCCGTGAACATTTTGTCAACAGACTAACAGACTGACAAGTGACAAATGACATTTGACAGTGATAGCCTGACAGGTGTCAACGGCAAGTGTGTGGGCAAGAAAGATCACAAGAGTACGTTACCCATCATTCGCATTGTTTTTATAGAAAAATATATGTTTTAACCATATTGAGCCATATTCATATCACACATGACTTCCAATAACAAAGTAGATATTGGGTTCGTAGAGGAAAAGAACAGTTGGCTATTACACCCAAAGTTCTTTCCAAGCAAAGTAGGAGGGAAACCAGCATGGTTAGATCTAAAAGACTTGCCAAGCCCAAATGAACTACTTTGCAAAAAATGCAACGACCCATTAGTGTTCTTGTGTCAGGTATATTTTTTATTATGATGTAACATGATACCGCAAAACAATGTAAACAGGTTATGAGTTTATTCTTTGCTTTTTTAACATTTCAGATTTATGCACCATACGAAGACTCCAACACAGCTTTCCACAGGACAATATTTTTATTTGTATGCAGACATGGATCATGTTGTCAAACCAACAGTTCAGATAGTTTCATTGTGTGGCGCTGTCAGCTTCCAAGAAAGAATGATTTTTATTCTTTTAAACCATATAAAGAAATAGAAACTGAAGTATGGTTTGCAACAGACCTGTTTTATCATGTTATCATTGTGTGCATGTTAGCTGTCAGACAATTTCATAAACTTCTGTTGCTATCCGGACAGTGGGAAACAAATTATTATTCATTATGATATTAATTATTTAATACCTATGTATATTTATTTCCCATGTATTATTGCAGGATTTTCCAATGGATGAGTGGCCCAATTTATGTTATCTCTGTGGTTGTAAAGGACCTTCACATTGTTCAAAATGTAAGAAGACTTATTATTGCAGTCGTAAACATCAAATCTTAGACTGGCAAAAAGGTCACAAGCAGATGTGTCCAGAATTACAGGTGTAACATCTTCACATCTCTTATGTATCCATTATTATTCAGTAGTGAAACTGAAAATGAACTTTTATTCATTTTTATATTACATCAGTAATCCTTATGTTGCAGACAGCTGACAGCAAACCAAACAATTTTAAAGTCACAGAAGCAGGGAAATCTGTTCTGTTTAAGGAATGGGAACTTATAGTAGATGAAGAAGATGAGGTACTATTATTAATTCATTAAACTAATTAGGTAATTAATATTACCAGAGGAAAGAAATATTTTAAAATTACGATTTTTCAGGAGGTTTCCAAAGATGTGGATGTTGGTGAAGAAATGGATAAGTTGAGAAAATTGATGGAAGAGAAAAAAGCTGGAACATTAAGCAACGTTAGTGAAGATGAATTGGAACAGTATACTAAGACAATGCCTGAAGACAAAGTCTTTAATAAATTCAACAAAAGGGTAGCTAGACACCCAGACCAAGTATTGAGGTATGATAGAGGAGGTCAACCACTGTGGATTACTGGTAACTCTGGTAACAGTATTGTGAATGTGCCTAACTGTCAATACTGTAATGGGGAAAGGCAATTTGAATTCCAAGTAAGTTTAACATTGATTGGAAGAACAGTATAGTATTTAGTTGCAACCACCCTGTTTTTGGGGGTCAAAATTAATGAATGAAGGTTTCATTTGTAAATTCAAAACATTTCTGTTCAGTTTTCTTCCTTTAGATAAAGTGCAGTATTTTGGATTATGTGTTTTTACTAACAAGCAAGTTCTGTTTTAGATAATGCCACAACTTCTCAACTTCATTGGTGTTGGTATAGAGCTCAATAGCATTGACTGGGGAGTACTTGTTGTATACACTTGTAAATCAAGTTGTAATCAAGGACCAGCATACAAAGAGGAAGTCATTATAAAACAAGATTTGTCAAGTTAAATATAATTAATTGTAATTACTATTAAAAGCATTTAAAGCTATAAATTATTATTTTTCCTTCGCTGGTGCCTTCCCATAGTCTTCTGATAAGTAGGTCATTAGGTCATTTAGTCCTGTGAACTCTGTTCTTGATGTAGGTGGGTTATTCTTTGGTAAAACAGGTAACACGTTACCCATTTTTATTCTAAACTCCTTTAGCTACAAATAGAAATAAATATTTAATTAACCAGTTGAGTATTTAGTTATGGTAAGTGAATAATTTATTCTCACTTACATTTTTAGCACCAGATAGTTTCCATATCCCATAGCATATACATGTAGTGCCTGTTATAGCGAAAACAGTGCCCCAACCAAGAGCCCTTAATGCGAGAATAGCACCGGCATCTGCTAACTCAGGACTGCCATGTAAGCCTTGAATTAATAAAATGATGATAGACAAACAGACACATGATAGTAAAGTAAAAAACTGGCCAAGTGTGTGTCTGACCACGCACAATGAAGGGGTCCGTAGTTGGGATTACTTGGGATGAATTTATTCCAAAAAACATTATAGTTGGAAAACATGTTCTCCAATACATCAATATACGTCACAATCAATTGTTCAACTGCAAATTTAAGTTGGTTGACTATTACTTGTTAACTTGTAAAACCTACTTAGCTGTGATAGTTTTCCTTTTAATTTCATTATATGCACTACTGCCGTGAATTTTTTCACATCTCCATAAACAACTATTTAGCTGGTATGGGGCGAAGACAGACAGGCGGACATGGCGAAACTATAAAGGTTCCTTGTTTACTACGGAACCCTAAAAATGGTGAACAATTATTACCTTTGGTAAAATATTTAGGATCCGTTTTTTTAGCAGTAGATAGTGTTGCACCAAAGCCTACGAAAGCAGAAATCCCAGCAACTGTTGCCAAAAATGCGCCAGCTGTAAAAAGTTTTATCAACATCATGCTAAGCTCAGTAAAATCTGTTTTTTTATATATTTTTATCTGATTTATGGTAATAGATGATCACTTCTTAGAATATAAAATAATAATATGTTTTAAATGGGGCTCGGTTTCCGTTCTGCTTCTCTAAGTAAAACCTTCCCTTTACTGAAGCAGTTGGTGAGACGCATGTACAGACTAAAGGTTATACTAAAACCGTTACGTAAGTTCGTGCAAATTGTTGAGTTCTACTTAATTTTTATTCGGTGGAGGCGTTCTTCTTTCTCCATGGTATCCATTGTTTTACTTATTATTATTTTTATTTATATTTTCTTTTTACCGCGGTCTTCGAAGTTCCCATCTGTCACAGATTTATGATTATGTCATTTTGCTACAATGTCAAATGTCAACCGCCATAGAATTAGTATACTACAACCACAGACATGTTAAGGCGGGCGTAGACGTCTGGAATACATAATTATCTGAATTCAGCATATTACTGATTGGGATATTTAGAACCACCTTGCCTCCAACCAAAGACCATTAATATCCTATTACATACATAAGAATAAATATTTTTTAAGTGATAGACAATTTTAAAATACTAGAAATAAAGATAAAATTATTTTTCAGATTATGAGTCATTCATTTTTTATGGCGTACTGTGTTTAATGCTACAACGAAATACCTTGTAATATATTAAAACTTATATTAGAAGTACACCATGTAAACAAGCATAATTATTACAAATTAGTGATTTATAATAATTATTATTCAAGATAAGAATGCTTGGAAACATGGTGGTCCAGCCCCATAGGACAATCTAGAGTGTACCCGAAATTAAACTGGTTGCTATTTTAATACTTAGTATAATTTATTATTTTTATGATGTCATAAAAATAATAAATCAATGTTGATTTTACTTTCTGTGATTGCATTAACCCACACACTGACCTATTACTTTATTTTTTTTTAGGAAAACTTAAATTTTTATAATGTTTGTAAATTATGTGAGCACCATGTACCTATCTATCACAGCAGTAGTATTAGTAAATCTATTTATCATTGCTTCAGTTTTAAAATTCTTTTCACATATTGTGGTATAGTAATTTTATTCTAGGTGCATCGTATTCACATATAATTATATAATTAATGTACCTATACAAAATATTGTAAAACATTTAAAAGAGTAACGGTGGAGTTTCTTGCCCATTCTTCTCCATACGAAACTACCTTTTGGAAAGGGCGACTAGAATCAATTCTATTTTTTTGTACTTTTTTACGTTCAAAGGTGCCTTATAGGTGCCTATTCGAAATAAATAATTTGACTTTGAGTTTATTAGACACTGAGCTCAGACCATTGTTGTGAGTGATTGTGGGACATGGTATTAGTAATTACTAATTTTGAGCAATAGATTAGTGATTGTGAGAGATGCTGAGATGTCACTGTCAGTCAAGTGCTATCAATCAATGTTTACCTTTATTTCTATTTCCTATTCTGATATTTTCTAGGTTAGCTTTTCGTGACCACTTGTTGTTGTTGTTGTTGTATAAAACACTTACAAATACCTACAAAAATGAAGAATAAAACAAATATCACGGACCTGTTTGGCGAGGCCGAGGCTAATCAGAGCTATGTTAAAGTTTGTGCACCGATGGTCAGATATAGTAAAGTGCAATTCAGAACTCTTGTAAAAAAGTAAATTATTTATAACAAATTCAAGTATTTTCTAAGTTATATTAGTATAAACGCATGTTAAGTTATGAAAAAATCCAGGTCACAATATGTTATTCTCATAATGCTATTTGTTTCAGCTATGGGGTAGACTTATGCTTCTCGCCTATGATATTAGCAGATTCGTTCTGTCAGAATTCAAAGGCTCGTTTCAGTGAGTTTGCAACTACAGTCAATGATACCCCTCTGATTGTGCAGTTTGCAGCTAATAATAGAAATGATTTTGTAGATGCCTCCAAACTGGTTTATGCTTATGCAGATGGTGTGGATTTGAACTGTGGTTGCCCACAAAAATGGGCTATGAAGGATGGTTGTGGCTGTGCACTTTTATCTAAACCTGAAATAATACATGACCTAGTAAAAGGTATTAGAAACAGCTTGCCTAATAACTTTAGTGTGTCTGTCAAAATAAGGATATTGAAAGAATTAAACCGGACCATTGAAATGTGTCAGCAGTTAGAAAAGTGTGGAGTAAGTTTTTTGACAGTTCATGGAAGGACACCAATACAGAAAAGTGGTGACAAAGTAAATGTTGTTGCTTTACATGATGTAGTTGATTCAGTAAAAATACCCATAATTGCAAATGGTGGGATAAAGACTTTGGAGGATGCAGATGATTTGCAGAAACAAGTGAAATGTAGTGGTGTGATGGCTGCCAGTGGACTTCTGACAAATCCAGGACTGTTCAGTGGAGCAACCAGGACTCCATTAAGTTGTGTTAAAATGTGGATGGACATGAAGGATAAAGAAAGTGATAAAATAACATTTCAGTGTTATCATCATCATTTAGTTTTTATGTTAGAAAAAGTGTTGACAAAACAAGAAAAACTAGTGTTTAATCATCTAAGTACATTTGAAACTGTTGATTTGTTTTTAAATGAATATTTAATTAATTCTGTTGATGACAGATTAGAGTTTAAGTATAATCTAGATGAATTTATTGATTGTGAATTTTCTGATGAAATAACACTTAAACATTCCAGTAAATGTAGGGGTTGTGGTAAAAGTGTGTGTTATTGTATTTGTAATAACTATGATTCTGGTACAATGGATGGAAATTATTTTGTATCTTGTGTAAAAGAGAATGATTCGCTTGATGATTTGGACTTAAATATTTTTGATGAAACTTGTTAAATAGTTTTGTATTTTGATAATACATAAATATTTATTTTATTGAACAAGTATTTGATTTATTTTATCTTCTACATACCATTAAAAGCATGTATTGGGAATATATCTGGGTACTTAACATAACATTTTATAACATCACGCCTGTATTCCGCGTAGAATTAGGCAGAGGTGTACCTATAGTATATATACCCACATTTCGCCAGGAATTAAATGTGTACGATTAACAGCCATACACATCATTTTAAGTTGAAGTAGGTATAAACTATTAGGCCAATTTTCTGCTCCCCTGACGACTACATCTGTATAATCGGAGAGTAGACCAGTTAATTTTGGAATTCCTCAGGGCATTATCTTGGTCCTACTTTGCTTACCTTACACAACCTCCGTAGTTTTGCATACCGTCCAAAACAGCATTAAACGTGTGCAGACCGTGCAGAGGCCCTAGCACGAACGCGCGGAGTAAACTAACAATTTTTTAATTGAAAATACAATTAGACTTTAGCATTTTGGTTAAAATTTTTGTGAACGTAATTCCAGCAGGAAATTGGCTCCTAGAGTTATATGAGTGGTACGTATAATTAGTGCGTAATCTGCTGTAAATGTGCGCCACATAAAAACTTTGCCCTTTGTCGTTTTGGAAATAAACGGAAAAAACGATTCCTGCTGGAGTAACGTTGTTGCAGCAGGAAAATTCTAAACGAATGAACGGAGAGAGAAATATTGAGCAAGGGCTGAGAACTTATTTGTGCAAAAATGTGCGCCGAAAATATAATTTATTCGTCTTAGGTTTTAGAGATATTGCATTTCCTGCTGGAGTAACCTTTTGCAGAATCGTGTATCTCTAAAACCATTATGTGCGCCTGTAGAATAAACATACACGAGTAGCTCTTAATTTGTGCGTATTTGTGACAGAATTAGATATAAGAAAATATTTATAATTTTCAAGTAATAGCGCTTTTTTCGAAAACCCGAAAAAACATAGCAGCGCATAAATGACAAAACGTATAAGCTCGCTGAAAACTGTAGGTATTCGGTCCTTCTTGACGCTTATAATAACCATAAAAAGTTTCAAAAGTGTACATGCATGCGTTATTGAATAATATTGCTAAAAATCAAAACGACGTTGTCATAACTTTGACGGCAAAATATAAGAAACCGGCTCAACCCAAGATGTGCAGGTGTAAACCAAAAATTTGTGCGTTTAGTCAAAAATATTCAGTGAAATATTTAGCTTGTAATGTTTCGCATTAAGTAGATATAAACAAAAAACAAAAACAGATATTAGATAAATTATTATCATTAAGTTTTTCATCATTTTAATATAAGATTCCTTTGTTACGCCTCGCCACCGCGCTTGTCTCTGGCCCCGCGCAATCAGCTTACGTCGCGTATAATTGCCAATAAACGTTTGCCCGCGACTGTACGGACAGCAGCTTAGGTTCAATACATCCAGTGTGCGTTACCCCAGCAAAATAATGTCGAAAATAGTAATTTAAATCTTACAGATAATTAGTTGCCAGGCTTCTGTAATTGTTGCGCACATTTTTAAATTTGTTGCACTTATAGTTTTTAGTTATTTCAAAAAAACATTTCCTGCTGGGGTAACGTTTTTAACGTTACCGCAGCCAGACATTTTTTTTAAATGGGAATATTGAAACAAATATTAGCTATAAACCTAATTAGTTGTCTAGACGAGGTAAATGTTGCACCTTTTTTTGTATTTGTTCTTTGTGCGGCTGCGAAGTTATTCGAGATCCTGCTGGAGTAACGTTTGTGGTTTTGCTGGATTTCTGAAACGGTTTAGCGGATTCTTATCATCTTTTTACATAACTTCTTAGGAATTAGTTGTAATTAGTTGTGCAATAAAAAAATCAAAATAATGCACCGTTTAAAGGTTATTTAATTAAATATAAAAACTTTTAATACTTTCGTATGTACTACGCTGAAATTTTACAGGTATAAAACTGAACTAAGCAACTAATTCTTGATATAAAATTCAGTTTATATATCCACATACAGGTTTATCGGTGGCCACATAACTCCGCGCGCATTGTGACCGTGAAAGTGGAGAACTGAATATCATCATAATTTGTTAGTTACTTACAGGATACTAATGAAACTTCACATACATCTGAAGGCAGTTACAAGCTACAAAATAACGTTTAAAGTAAGTCTTTAGAGCTCTTATTTAGAGTGTTAGGACCTATTGACGTGTTTTAATATTTAATTAAATAACCTTTAAACGGTGCATTATTTTGTTTTTTTCATTGCACAACTAATTACAACTAATTCTTAAGAAGTTATGTACAAAAGATGATAAGAATCCGCTTAACCGTTTCAGAGATCCAGCAAAACCACAAACGTTACTCCAGCAGGATCTCGAATAACTTCGCAGCCGAAGAAAGAACAAATACAAAATAAGGTGCAATATTTACCTCGTCTAGAGAACTAATTATATAGCTAATATTTGTTTCAATATTACCATTAAAAAAAAAATGTTTGGCTGCGGTAACGTTATAAACGTTACCCCAGCAGGAAATGGTTTTGTGAAATAACTAAAAAACTATAAGTGCAACAAATTTAAAAATGTGCGCAACAATTACAGAAGCCTGGCAACTAATTATCTGTAAGATTTAAATTACTATTTTCGACATTATTTTGCTGGGGTAACGCACACATACATCCAATGAAAAAGGTCATCGATATGTATGAATCCGACTCTTTTTTATGGTCATTCGCATTGGGTCGGATAACCAGTAGTTGTTTACATATTTTGTGAGTGACCATTGTCGACAACGACGAATTGAAGGCGATAGTGGAAGCGGATCCAACTAAATCTACGGCTGAGCTTGCTGCGGGCCTTGGAGTTAGTGTCAAAATAACATTGAAGCACTTGCATCAAATCGGAATGATAAAAAAGCTAGATAAGTGGGTGCCACACAAACTAAGCAACCAACAGCGAGACTTACGCATCGACGCATGCATAGCACTACTGAATCGGCATAGTAACGACGGAATTCTAAATCGAATTGTTACCTGCGATGAAAAGAGAAAAAGAAGACGAACGCTTACGGTTGTCGTACAGGATCCACATCCTGTACGGCATCCGTACGCTCTCGTCTCAGTGGGTGGACCCGGGTACAGCACCTAATCAGTGCGCTAAAAAAAAGATTACTCATAGGAAGATGATGGTGACTATCTGGTGGAAGTTCACCAGATAAAGCTAAAAAGCTGTGATGTACAAGTGTACATCACAGCTTTTTACCGAATGGCACAACAGTGACGGCAGATGGCTATTGCCAAGAATTGCAAACAATGATGGAGAAGCTCGCAATTCAACAACCAAGACTGGTCAATCGATCTTCCCCATTGCTTCTGCCGACAACGCGCTAGCTCACACTTCACGACAGACCATCGCAAAGCTACAATAGTTACAGCTGAAAGCTCTCCGTCACCCACCGTACTCACCGGACCTTGCCCCAACAGATTTCTACTTTTTTCAAAATTTAGATTTTTTTTTTAAGTGGGAAAAAATTCAAAACCCTTGAGGCAGCCCGTATAGCCATTTTTGGTCGCAGATTTGTAAAAGGTGTAACAAGTCCCATCAGTTTCGTAACTGATACGACACCTTGCGACTGTGTGAGGGTTCGCTTCTATGTGTCGTAACCGTTTAGTAACAAAGTGACAGAAAGTACTCGTAGTTTTAGTAAATTTGTGTTGTAGTTTTGTCGACTTGTTACAGAAAAAAATGTGTACACACGTTTTACGTATTGTATGTAACTAGTGTACAATATTGGTAACAATGTGCAGTAACTGAGTGGTAATAAATTTCAACCTATCCCACTAAATTACACGATGAATTTAATTTCCCATGTTAAGATTTAAGTATCGAAAACCATAATAATCAATAAAAACAAAATCTTTGCTTAATTACCTCGGTGATAAGATGGCAGTTTCTTATTTTATTAATAATTCACGTCACTTAACGAGTCAATGTCAACGAATGCGCGGATGAGCGATTGAATGAATGATTTGTGGGAACTCTGGTTAAAATATGGTAACAATGTTACGACACTGCGACGTAAATTAGAAACCGAATGTTACTGTGTCGACTCTTCCCCAATTTTAGTTGCAGCGACTACTCTAACACGGAACGGCGACCAGATTATGTGTCGACCAGATTATGTGTCGAGAATAAATCAGTGTACACGCTAGGCGTCGAAACCGTTACGTAATGTTCCCAAAAATGGCTATATGGGAGTACAAAACGCTTTCGCTGACTTCATGACCGGCAGACTTCTACAGTAAAGAGATAAACAAACTGCCATCAAAATGGCAAAATTGTATAGATAATTTGGGCCAGTATTTTGATTAGCTGAAATAAAAAGAGTACCAAAATTTTAATATTTTAAAATTTTCATACAAATCTCCAATTTCATGGGTAAAGACCTAATATAAGCTCTCTGCCTATGCTCAATATTTCTCTCTCCGATCATTCGTTTAGAATTTTCCTGCTGGAACAACGTTACTCCAGCAGGAATCGCTTTTTCCGTCGTTTCCAAAACGACAAAGCACACATTTTTTTATGTGGCGCACATTTACTGCAGCTTACGCACTAATTATACGTACCAATCATATCACTCTAGGAGCCACTTTCCTGCTGGAGTAACGTACACAACATTTTTGCGACAAGCACAATTGGTATTTCTTGCTCTTTTCTCTAACTTCATTTTAAGACTTTATTCCTATTTATGGGTGATATATATGAATAAAGTCTTAAGACTTTTCAGTTCAGTTTAAACTGAAGTAAATAAGTAGGCCCCTATGTGCAAAACGAGTAAAGGCGAAAAGTGAGCTGCGGAGTGTCGCTTACCTACGCTGAATGTGCAGGAAGGTATAAAAGATAAGATGGATGAGGTGTGTGAGATGGTGAAGACACACAAGGCCTGTCAGGGTATGGGCAGTGGCGTAGCGTGTATTTATGCCGCCCGGGGCAAATCCTAAATTTGCCCCCCCCCATTTTCGCAACTGAGGACGAACAATGCAAGATTTGGTTAGGACTGCAAACTTGAAGTTTGAATAATCATTAAAATTGTCTTCGTGCGATAAACCCACATCCCTTCTTTCGTCGCCAAAAATGTGCCTTCGTATTCGTCTTGGAGATTCGATTTCAGTTTCCGTTATATATAGTATATTTATATTATAGCATAGTTAACTTCACATGATATGGAATACTAATGTATACATAGTATACCTTCCTATTTTTTTACGTCAAATCTATTCTGAACAACTTCCATTTGTCCCAGTGTCTTAATTTTTTTTGTTAATAAGTACGTTTTATTATTCTATTATGAAATTAAATATCGACATTTGAAGGTTTAATAATTTGGAGAAATTTGACAATTGGTGGGAACATGATGTGCTGGCGATTCTGTTTGCGAACTGTATTGTCATCAGAGGACTACATAGGTATACTATGTAGTCCTCTGATGGCAATACAGTTAGGATGACCTGACGCCGCCGCCGTTGCCTCTCCGAGCGGATGATGAAATGTGTGAAAGATTATGTTTGTGTGAGTCCCAGGATTCAATGGGTGAGCCAAGGTAGGCCTAAACCCTATCTTTATTTTGTGCCTGTATGCACCCAATACAGGACGCTCACCTTCGAAGAGACAGGAATTTTGGGACAGTTTAAGGGATTTAGTGAATGGATGTAGGTCTAACGAGAAGATTGAAATGCTTGGAGCACTATAACCATGGACGTTGCAACAAAACTTTACGCATCTCTAAACGATTATGTCAATAACGCACGCAATTATTTTGAGGAGTACGAATCAGCTGCAAAAAATAATCCAATTGCTGACTATAAAGATAAGTCTGAAAGGAAAAGAATTCGCAGCACAAGCTTTACTTTTTTTGAAGGATCATCAGAGACTGTACAGTTGAATGGCAAAGAAAAATTTCGTGTCAATACGTTTATGCCTATATTCGATACATTATATAAACATTTAAAAAATCGTTTGGCAGATTATCAACAAATTGACAATTGTTTTAGTTTTCTTTGTCAATTAACAACAATCGATTCTGACGAGTTGATAAAAAAATGCAACGAATGTAAAGAATTCTATCACGAAGACATTAATGAATGTATGCTCATCAGAATGTTTTCAATGAAGGCAGTTTGAGTACCTCAACCTTAAATAAACTAATAAAGTCTGATAAATTAGAAGAAACTTTACCAAATGTTGAAATTGCTACAAGAACGTTTCTTTTCTTAATGGTTACCAATTGTAGTGGAGAGCGCTCATTTACACAGTTAACGAGAATAAAAATGGATTATGAACAACTATGTTACAAAGACGAGTAACAATTCTTTATTTACATAAACAAATTACAAGATGATTATTAACATTAACTAAATTAAATTAAAACTAAATTAAGCCTAAAAAAGGCCCTCGGGGCATTGTATCGAGGATGCTGGCGGCATTAGACGAGTAACTAATTTGTCAATTATGTGCAATCCTCCAAAAAATAGACTTTTAAGATATAATTAAAGATTTTGTACAACATAAATCCCGAAAGAAACCACTAATCGTAACCGATTCAAACCACCAGCATACTTATCTAATTAATAACATACGTATACTTGATTTGTACTAATTATATCCTCTTCTTTTTCAAACACCATTACCTTCGTCTTATACTCATTTATATCCCTTTCATATTATATGCTTCATGCATCACAGTCACAGTCTTGCAGCTGTTCTGCTGACGATGCAAGTAGAACTTGATCATCTGCGTACAGAAGGCATTTGACAGGGCAACTCATTAATTCTCAATCCGCCCTCTTTCAAACCTATCAGACAACTATACATGTACAAGTTAAACAGCCACGGTAACGCTACACAACCCTGTCTAACACCCCTTCAGATGTAAAACCAGTCTGTGTATGCCCCATTTATCCTAACACAGGCACTGGAATCCCTGTATAAAGATTTCAGTGCCCGTACCAAGTACCAGTCCACACCATACATGGATAGTGTCGACCGCAGTTCTTCCCTCCACACACTGTCATAGGCCTTCTCCAAGTCAATGAAAGCACAGTAGACTTTCTTGCGTTTTGCCAGATTTTTTCCGCTATGCACCATAAGGAGAAGATCTGATCTATACAGCCTATTTCCTCTCTAAATCCTGTCTGCACATCCTATATTTTCTCATCTGTTACACTTATCACTCTTTTTATTAAAATCTCCGCATACAGTTTACCGACAACACTCAAAAAACTAATGACGCGGTAATTTTTACACTCCTGCTGAGAGCCTTTTCCCTTATATAGTGGTAAAATTACAGCCTTGCACCAGTCATCCGGCACACGGCCATATCTCCAACAAATATTAAAGATCCGGCACAACAAGCTTGCTACCATCCCATCACCGCCCTTCAGCATTTCAGCAGACACTCTGTCCTACCCTGCTGCTTTCCCACTTTTGTTCCCTTTCAATGCTCTTACAATCTCATCTATTTCTATTTAATTCCCTTCAACTGCATCTGAGCTTTGGTCTTCAAAACTGGCTTCTGCCCAAGTACCCACTCCATGCACACTATCCTGACAACTAAATAAACTTTCAAAGTATCCCTTCCAGCATTCCAAGACCTTACATTCTTCGCTTAATAAACATCCATCTTCAGCTCTTATAACATTCATACTCAATGTTCCTGTCACTCCGCAAGCCAATCTTACCTATTTTCAACATTGGCCCTGAAGTTATCAGAGAACTTCTTGTTATACTTTTCTTCCTTTTCATCCTTCTTCATTTTTACAATCTCTTTTACTTTTGTTTTCATTTCGGTGTATTCCTTCTTAACTGCCTGATTCATCCTATTTAGGGCCTAGTTGTCAATGCCGCGCTGTCTTAGGCCATGCTGGGGCCCTAGGGCACACAAGAAGTTGGGGCCCTGCTGGAAAGTAAAAAAAAAATGAATAACAAAAACATTTTTCTGCTATCATCTTTTATTAATTATGATTAACTGGTACAAATCAAGTATACGTATGTTATTAATTAGATAAGTATGCTAGTGGTTTGAATCGGTTACGATTAGTGGTTTCTTTCGGGATTTATGTTGTAGAAAATCTTCAATTATATCTTGAAAGTCTATTTTTTGGAGGATATCACTTTCTATGCACATAATTGACAAATTAGTTACTCGTCTAATGCCGCCAGCATCCTCAGTACAATGCCCCGAGGGCATTTTTTAGGCTTAACTTAGTTTTAATTTAATTTAATTTAGTTAGTGGTGCCGATTCCCTTGTTCACATACTAAACTAAATTTAAGTTCAGTGCATCTTTTTCTTTCTATTTCATTAAGAAAAGGACAGAAGATAAATTTTAGTTTAGTCCTTTCAAATTAATCAGCGCCTGTCACTACTCCATACAAGTTTAGACGTGATTAAAAACTTGCCTACTAAAATTACGTCAATTTACGTCAAGCGCTGATTAATTTGACAGGACTAAACTAAAATTTATCTTGTGTCCTTTTCTTAATGAAATAGAAAGAAAAAGATGCACTGAGCTTAAATTTAGTTTAGTTGGTGAACAAGGGAATCGGCACCAATGTTAATAATCATCTTGTAATTTGTATAAGTAAATAAAGAATTGTTACTTGTCTTTGTAACATAGTTGTTCGTAATCCATTTTTTATTCTCTTTAGCTGTGTAAATGAGCGCTCTCCACTACAATTGGTAACCATTAAGAAAAGAAACGTTCTTGTAGCAATTTCAACCTTTGGTAAATTTTAATTTATCAGACTTATTAGTTTATTTAAGGTTAAGTTACTCAAACTGCCTTCATTGAAAACATTCTGATGAGCATACATTCATTAATGTCTTCGTGATAGAATTCTTTACATTCATTGCATTTTTTTATCAACTCGTCAGAATCGATTGTTGTTAATTGACAAAGAAAACTAAAAGGATTGTCAATTTGTTGATAATATGCCAAACGATTTTTTAAATGTTTATATATTGTATCGAATATAGGAATAAACGTATCGACACGAAATTTTTCTTTGCCATTCAACTGTACAGTCTCTGATGATCCTTCAAAAAAAGTGAAGCTTGTGCTGCGAATTCTTTTCCTGTCAGACTTATGTTGGGCGTTTGGATTTTTTAACAGCTGATTCGTAGGTACTCATCAGAATAATTGCGTGCGTTATTGACATAATCGTTTAGAGATGCGTAAAGTTTTGTTGCAACGTCCATGGTTATAGTGCTATTCTGTAAGCTTAAGCTTGTTTTGTTCATAATTCCAAAAAAAAAAAATTCCATATCACCTTTTGAAACATAGTATTCAATTTATCTTTTTTTATCTCCTGGTTGATTGATATCACTTGCAATTGAGGACCAAGCTTCAGAAATATTTAATAACCATTTTGCAGAGCATTAATAACATTTGCACGTGCAGACTATCTAGTATCCGGAACAGACTTCATTTTATTTGTGTTTAAATGCTCTGTTATAATTATCCATTGTTTGGTCGAAGCCTACAAAAAAATTATCAATTTTTGGATAAATTGAAAGTATGCTACAGCTTCGGAAACACAGCCTGAACACCTACCAATTTTAGCGAATGTGCTGCAAATGGGACAAAAATTGCACATTCACATTTTTCTTTTATTGACTGAACACTAGAATACTTTCCAACCATATTTGATGCATTGTTATGACTCTGCCCAACATAGTCCCAGTGGGTATTTTGCTAAACGTTTTTTTTTATGTTGTATCGGAACCTACATAGGTTCCGATCTAGAAACAACTCAGAGGTGGGGATAAACTAGTAATGAGATTGGAAAAACAGAAAATAAATTAGAATATTCAGAACATCGAAAATGTTTGAATTAATGATAAATGTATTTATACCAATAGATAAACAATAAATGTATCTACAATAATAATACAGCTAATAATTTTAGTAAAATACTTTTAAGCTTTCATAACGAATAACTATATAATTGTGAAATTGCAGCGTGCAAAAAATACCCACTGGGAATATGCTCCAGAACTTCTAGTTACTTCTTAGGTATGTTCACTGTTAAGAAAAAGGTTTAAAAAAATGTTCTGGTGTACGATCAAAATTCGCTTACCTCTTACCTATCTTCACCTATTATCAATTTGACCAACATTTTTTTAGCTGCATTTATATAGATACATAGAGTTACCGAAAATGAAAAAAAAAATGCAGGGTTGTAAGGTACACCCCGACAAAAAAGTTTAGACGGTACCGAAACGCGGAACTACCTATTTCCTATCTGGGAAGTTTGGCAATGCCACGTTTTCTGTCACACCCGGCAATGTCATTAGCTTGTCACTGCTCAGGGTTGCCAGAAAGAAAGTCGCTAACAACGCCGTCATTTACTCTATAAACTTTTTTGTCGGATTATAACCTAAAATAGAAAAATAGTTGTATATTGTAAGCGAATATATCGCTTTATGTATTTGCTTTTCGGGGTCCCCGTGACGATGGGGGCCATGGGCACGGGCCTCGAGTGCCCTTATGCCAAATACGGTACTGATCGTTGTGTGATGTGAAAATAAATGAGAAAAGAGAGAAGAGAGAGTGGAGCGATTAAATGAATTTGTATATTTGGGGAGTCTGTTTACAAGGGTTGGAAAGATTGATAAAGGCGTGGAAAGGAGAGTGAATGCGGGAAATAAAGTGAATGGTGCTATACATGCGATTATGACATGAGTATCGCATCGCCTTGCGTAAAAGTGACATCATCATTACCAGCAACACAAATAACACCAACTGCAGCGTTATTCATGTATGTCGAAGCTAATTTAACAAGGAGACAGTACGATATAGTTCGTGAGACAAATAAAAAGTTCTATCCTTGCTACGCCATCCTCCAAAAAGAAAATCAGCAATGCTATCCAGATCCTGAAAGCATTACCATATCTGAGACCTGTGCTGAAATAAAACTGCAAGCATTGCTGGACCACACAGATAAGCGATTGTTACTATATTTAGAGGAAGTTTACTAATTGTACTTTATCAGTAGGGGAGTTGTCATCACTTGAACTTATATATAAGTGGGGATGTGATGGATCAGAACAAGCCGAATATAAGTTTGAAAGCTTAAGCAATACAGATGCTAGTATATTTCAGTCAAGTTTGGTCCCTGTTCAATTAGTTTGGAAGCGCAACAATGACTCTAGTTCTGATATGACAACCGCAAATGTCATTTGGCGCAACAACTCTCCATTCACACACAGATTTTGCAGGCCCATGAGAATAAGATTTATCAAAGTAACTCCCTAAATAACGAAAGAAGAATTTAAGCATTTTGAAGACCTAATTAAAGATTTGAATACTACCAAATTAACAAGTGCTGCACTCTGCAAGTTTCTGTCAAACACACCCTTATTGTTCACAATAATTGATGGTAAGATATGTAATGCTGCCACAGATACTAAATCTAAAATGAGGTGTTATCTCTGCAAATTAACTTCAACAGATTTTAACAATCTCGATATAGTTAGGAGCTCAGAGGTAATCAAGGAAAATTTTAAATTTGGTCTTTCAATTCTTCATGCTAAAATCAGATTCTTCGAAACCCATGTCATGTCATGTCGCATAAAAGATTCCTGTAGGGAAGTGGCAAATTAGGTCGCAAGCAGAAAAAGACATCGTAAAAACTACAAAGCAAGAAATCCAAGAAAGGTTTCGAGAAGAACTTGGTCTTTTGGAATATCTTCAAAAAATCTCCTACTCGTATTTCCGTCATTGGTATTCTAGTGACGGAAATACGAGTAGGTAGTAGATTTTTTGAATGTTCTGCGGAGGCTTCCGCTATAACCATAGTATAAAGAGGGGAAGGATGTTATCTTCATACAAACGCACCGCGCGCGGCTTGTATGTGTGCGCCAAAGTATCTATGCGTCGCCGCACGCGACACAAGATCTCGACCCGTTTCTCAGTACGCCAGTCGGGGCTAACACCGCACGAGTTTCGCGCGTCACGGCTTTTCGGCACCGCTAATGGAAAAAGGTGTGATAATCGCAGGAGAACGTATTGCTGTGTGTTTGGGTGTCTTAATAATTCATCGATTCCAGAATTGTCTCTGTTCAGATTACCTATTGAACAGGAAAGGTAAGCAAGTCACTTATTCTAGCATATATATTTTACTTGATGATGAGATACCTACTTATTTATTTTTTGTTGTATTAGTTTTCTATCAGACAGAGGAAGTAGGTAGGCCTACTTTCCCACTAGAATGTATTAGGTACTTTTGATCTGTCAATTGATTTACCGCTATTGCTTTGTTTACGTTTAGTCATGCCGATTTCTCAGTAATGTAGGTATAGTAACTAAGTACCTACTTACAGTTATAAAATCGTAATTAAAAATAAGTAATTGATTAATTGTGAATCAGATAAATAGAGCAAACTTCGAATCATAATAACAGAATAAAAATTTGGTTATAGTGTAAGAGGCAGGCGTTAGTTTTTTTTATGTTGTTTTACGATGATTTTTTTTTCATCGTCGTTTAGGTAAAACCGACCTCACAAACCCTGTACCCAGACAATACAAGTAAAAAATACAACTTCCCGACCCTTGCCAATTTATAGGCACTGAATTAAAATTTAGCTAAAAGTGACAACCCTGAGACAGTAGGCAATTATATTGCGGTTTGGGCCGGAGATAGCCTACTTCCCCTCTTTATACTATGCTATAACTGGTATCAACGAGGAATTAATAAAAACGTTCGCAACAATTTTGGAAGTTATTTCGAGTGGATATGACATAAATATTGAAAAGTTTTCCTCATATTGTGACAGTACAGCAGAACTTTATGTTAAATAGCTTATACAGCTGGCATCCGATGACACCCACTGTACACAAAGTGCTGATGCACGGGCCACTCATCCTGAAAAACGCTCTGATCCCAATCGGAACTTTGTCAGAAGAAGCAGCAGAAGTTAGGAACAAGCATTTTCGAGATTATAGGGAAAATCATTCGCGAAAGTTTTCCCGTGAAGATTGTAATAGGGATATTCTGTATAGGGTGCTGCTCACATCAGACCCGTATCTTAGCTTAATTAGGCCTAGACCTAAGAAAAGTTCTAAGCCTTTTACCTCTTCCGCAAAAGAAATGTTACTGCTATTTCACGACAGTGGTGACTCGGACAAGGAAAATAAAGATTAGGAGTACTTACTATACCGTTTTATAGTTGTTTTTTAATGATTAATAAGATAAAAATGTAAGAATTAAGAAACACCTAGATTCCTTTCCAATTGATATTTTGCCATCAACTAGGTTTTGGATCATGATTTTTCAATAAATTAGGCTAAATACCACCGAAATATTCAAAAAATATTGTTAAATAATTTTGGCCACGTTTTAGGGTCAAATACCCGTCTGTGCCGCGTGGAGCTACTAATACTATTCTTATGTTAATATTACGTAACTCTTTACGTTACCCCTCTACCCCCTTTAGTCTGGGTATACCAAAGACCTTACATATTTTTTAAATTCCTTACTTTAAGTTCCTACGAGTATGGAGCTCGATTTTCAGACCACTGCCACTGTGCGCCTGCCCGCGCTTTTCGTCATCGCTTAGCATTCATTCAGACTTTTTTCATTGTGCTCGGCTCCTAAGGGTCTTAACGTTAAATAGTCTATAACCTTCCTTAAGAATTAAATTATCAAATGCAAAAAGATGTTTCTAATTTGACTGTCTGTCTAGTACCAGAAATTAGCGCGTTTAAACAAACTGAAACCGGCGAAGTGTGTGTCGGACCCCGCACAATGAAGGGTTCCGTAGTTGGTATTACTTGGGACGAATTTATTCCAAAAACAAACTTAACATTGTAGTTGAAAAACCTGTTCTCCCATACATCGATATATGCCACGGTCAATTCTCCAACTGCAAATTTAAGTTGGTCGACTATAACTACTTAACTTGTAAAGCTTACGTGATAGTTTTCCTTTTAATTTCATATGTACTACCTGCTATGAATTTTTTCACATCTCTATAAACAACCATTTAGCTGACAGGGGGGACACTTGTTGAGGGAAAGTCAAGTTTCGCGCCCTCTCGCCCCTAGCCGCCGCAGGAGACGCCCTGGGCGTCAGGATTCCCGGACGGATTTCCGGCCACCGTAGGCGCGGGCTTGCGGACGGTGAGCAATGGGTAGCTCTCCGTCCGGTAAGGACCAGGCCCGGGTCGACGGCGCGTCGTATTCCACGCGCACCTCAAAGAGATGATGTCAGCACAATGTAGGGGTCCACTAGGGCCGATGCCTGCTGGGGTCGCGGGAAGGTACTAATGGGTCACCGAGGCCCCCGCAACCCTCCCGCTCCGCCCAGAGGGGGAGAAGTTATTTGATGATTACCCACACAAAAAAAAAGTTCCGGGGATTTTCGTCATCGATTCGAAGAGAAGGCCTGAGCACGGTGGAATAGAGGATCTAGGAGACTAGTATGCACCCATACTAGTCTCCTAGTAGAAGTATGGTAAGTGTACCCCACACCATGGGGTAGACGTGAAAAAAAATATCATTCCCACATTACGTGCAAGGAAGGTAAAAAAAAATGTTTTTCAAGATTTGTTTTAGTACTTTGTCAGCGTGATTAATATGTACCTATGCCAAATTACAGCTTTCTAGTACTAAGCATCTCTGAGCTACAGTGGGGTCAGACAGACAGACGGACATGGCGAAACTATAAGGGTTCCTTGTTTACCACGGAACCCTAAAAAAACAAACTCTTCAGCTTTATTTATCACACCACGATTAAAAAAAATGACGTATTTGCACAACACCATCTACGGGTAAATAGATAAAACTTCCGCATAAAACATGTTCTAGAGCGGTATGAATGAAAGTTAGGTTTCGTGAATGTTTTAGCGGCATTTTGCACTTTTAGTAATTTTATATTATTATCTCCGAAACTATAGTATGACCAATTGAAACACCAATGATTAATTGTAAAGGGCAAATCTTATCTATGATCTCCTTGTGATCATAAAATTATTTTTTTATGGATTAATATTTATGTGTAAGTATCAATCAAACGTGTGTCAAAAAATACTTTTTTAAATATAAAAGAAATATAAAAGATTTTTCGTTGAATTATTTAATGCCAGCTGGGAAATGCGTAACACGCGAGCAGTAGCAATGGGTTTTATTTTGACAGTTTAAGACGCTGACAACACCTAAACGGCGGTCACTGTCAGATTGCATAGAAAAGAAAGAGAAGCGCGACGACAAAACGCTTCTAATTTATTGCAAAATATGAAGTAATTATCTATTTACTCAGAATTGAGTTGAGTAATCGAAAATAAAAAACAACCAAGTTCTGCATTAGAATAAGACGTACTTGTTATTAATTAAATACGTAATTTATGTTGATATTTAATACAGATATTTTGGATTAGAACTCAAGGTAAGAGGTTAGTTTAACTAGTTTGTATCGAGTTTTTTTTTTCAAAACGTGTTTTGGTGACAACCAAGTTCTGGGAAATATATTCAAAATTAACATATATTTTTCCGCTACCACAAACTATACAGATTTGGCAATTTTCTTTCTTAAGAGAAGCCTATTTTGGTCAATTGGGTCTTGTCAGCGCCTTAACAATATTCAATGCGTTATTTACGTCGTTGAGCGGACAACTTTTGCGAACAAATGAATCAATGGATTAGCAATATACTGTAAAACCATTCAGATTGTGATTAATAGTGTGTTACGCAATAAGGGTGCTGGTTGTCATACATTGTTTTCAATTACGTATAATATAACTGTTTAGGCAGCGCATGCATACAGGGGGTATTTCTTTCTGATTTGCTAGGAAAAAATGTGGTAGCTCGGCATGCATGAAATACATATAATTTATGGCCTTATAGCCCTCAGGAATAAATAAGCTTTCTACAAGTGATTTTTTTTTATTGGATCGTTAGTTCTTGAGATTGCCCCCTACATATAAACCCACAAACAAACAAATTTCACATCTATAGGTAGTATTACATATACATACATAACCAGCCTATAATGTTCCCACTGCTGGGACACAGGCCTCCTTTCTTTGAGAGGGGAGTGGGCCGTAATCCACCACGCGGGCCCAGTTGGTAGATGTCACATGTCTTCGAATTTTTGGTTCTAGGACATGCCGGTTTCCTCACGATGTTTTCCTTCACCGTTTTGAGAGCAGTGGTGATGAAATAATTTAAAACAAAGTAAAGCGCCTGTCTGGGTTCGAACCTACGACCTACAACTCGTAAGTCGCGGCCGTTGCCCCTGGGCCACCACTGCTCTGCATAGGTAGTATTGTATAGATTGAATTTCCAATGCTTAGTAGACTAATTATGGGTACCTGGGTAGTACTAGCTGGGTAGGTAGGCCCATACTATGTGAAAAACGTAGCCAGGTCAGGCGGGTCACAGTTAGTCGGAATAGCCTTTCTAATTTAGATTTTATCATCGTACTTAGTTAGTTGAAAATATAATTCCGAGAATTTGTGTAAGTAAGGTACCTCGGACTTTAATTGTTGAGTTAAGTTACAATTACAAGTTTACGTGTAACACTCAGTGTTTAAACCGCCTATTTAAACCGCACATTAAGTCCAACATTACCTACTACACTTAGATAAAATAACAGTGAAAACGAGAATATTAGATGAGCGTGACTTAATAATTAGACTACTTTTAGGTAGTGTTCACGTTAATACTTGCAGTTATCCAGTTATTTATGAATCCATAGGTACATGATTTTTTAAACGTTCGTCCACATTAGGGATTCCTCTTGTACCTACCAGTCGTGGGGCTTAAACAAATATACTTATACACACCAGCTACTTATCTAAATCTCGCATTTATACCTACTTCCATCCAGACAGCTGTGCTGCTGGGGAATTTGAATCGCAGAGTTGCGCCACTTCTTCCCAGCTAAAGCACTACCAAGTAGTCAAGGGCGGGAGTTTTGCGGGACTGTCTTATGTAATTTTGACGTTCAAAAAGTACTGATTCTAAGCCTAATTTGAATAAATGACTATTAATTTTGATTTTGAGACCCCGAACAAAACTATTTGTAGGCCATGTGAATATAAAATATGACTGATTTAAGGTGACGCAGGAAAATAGTAGACAACCCTGACAGATCTGACACTTGGGTGAAGCGTTTGCCCGGGTCGAATAACAAATGGTCGATAGTAGGTAGGTACTTGAAATCGATAAATTAGTAGCGTGACAGTTCACTGCCTCAATGAATCAAAATCTCAAATATCTTAAGTTCGAACCATTATTTTCACACTACCTGCTTGACAATGTCAAATTTTAAATCTTGCAAACCTAACCTAAAGTACCTCCTGCCGGGGTCGCGGGAACGTATTAATGGGTCACCGAGGTCCCCGCAACACAGGCAACGGAAGGAATACGGGTGGGTTATAGTCAGTAAGAGTCTGACACACCCTCCCGCTCCACCCAGAGCGGGAGAAGTTATTTGATGTTTTCCCATCCAAAAAAGCTATTAAAGCTCTGGGGTCGATGCGTGAGCATCGATCGCTTGTTTCGGCATGTCAAAATGTCGAGATTTCTGTGCCATAAATAAGTTAAATTAAATAAAATTGTAAACCTTCGTCAGGTTTATGTGTATATTATTACAATTATAGTACGTAACTTACCTTCCTACCTGCCTATTTTTGTTGCAGGTGGCATTGATTTTAGGTGTGAATGGCGCATGTCATGGAAATGAACTCTATACATTAAAATCGAAGTTATCGAATAACATTTAATTTGTTGTTGGTAAATACCTATGCCATAAATATACCTATGCACTTAATAACACCGCGTAAGTAGGTATAAATGACAAAGTAACGACTAAATCTGTATGATTAATATCTATAACTGTATGTTCCATGAGTGTCCCGCACATTTGCACGAATTTGCATAACGAGTTTGAATAAAAACTGAAAATCTCTTGTTAGAAATATTCACAAACAAAAGTATTATTTTGTTAGCAGCCATTCGAATATTTTTGTTGAAAGTCTAATATACGGGTTTTGTTGGCACACGTAAAGTGTGGAATAACGCATGCCATTAAAAGAGGCAGTACTATGGTCAGCGGTAACACACGTTGGAGCATGCGTGTTGGATACCGTCAGTGTGGAGGACTCACGCGCAGACATTGGTTCGGTCCCCTGTCGGTGAATTTCCCGCGCTTTTGGACGAACATATTTATGTACTGTGGAAATTAAATGTTACATGTTGGAGATTTTAAATCGTTACAGTAAGTCTAATGGAACTTCCTTTTTATTATCGCTGCGGAGCAATTACCTAAAATATTTTTTTAACTATTTCCGTAACAATTAATTTAAAAAAAAATTGTATATAAAATCGTGTACCCTATAAATATTGTAGTCTGTGCGTGTACATAATTAACTGATGTGCATACGTAAAAGTGGTTCATTTATAGTTAGGGTACTTTCCTATTTTTTTTTCTAAAATCTTTTATTTTTTACTTGTTTTAAGTAATTAAGTGGATTAGGTACGGTACCTACGTTGATTACCCATATTCAGAAGTACCTACTGATATAAAGGGTATATCAGTAGGTACTTCTGAATATGGGTAATCAACGTAGGTACTGTACCTAATCCACTTAATTACTTAAAACAAGTAAAAAAATAAAAGATTTTTTGACAGAAGCAATGCTCCATGTTTAAAGTAATCCGGTTAATCTCATATTATTTTGAGTAAGTATTCCTGTACGCTAAAGCTATAATTTTCTAAAGTTATTTAGCTACCTTCATGTTCTTTTTTGTTCATGTTGTTTTTTTTTTGTAGTGCTACAGTACATGTGTACCTACAATGATAGTAGAGTTTATTATGTCCCAAACTTCTATTTTATTACGTGTCAGCAGTATCAATATTGGAAAAAGCTATATAAAACTTAAACCATTTAGTTCTGTGTTCCTAGTTATAAACTTTATGTGAAAGGTGATGTGGGAAACAGTCATTTTCAGAAGTCTTTTTAAAGCACAATCATTGATGTCTCCAACTTTCTTATCGAAAGTGTAGTTATGTTTACCTACACATTTTTTTACCATATAGGCAGTAGGAATTATTATAATAATTCCATTGGTCGACTCCGCGTCGACCAATGGAATTATGGGTCAATAAATTGCGTTAAACAAGTTAAAACGAAATTACTGCATTTTGTTCTTTCATCCTTCAGTAGAATGGTAACTATGGTAAGTTTTCAATTAGTCATTTTAAATACATTACCCTCCTTTTTAACTTGCTCTGGCACGTTTACGGGATAAAATGGCGAAAAAGCGATTATCCCATTTGATAAATGATTTTTTTTTTCTGTAAGTAGGTTTGTACAAACACTTTTACACGTCAATCATATTTTTTAAAACTAGATGAGGTCGGCGTTTTCTATCTGACTACTCTGAGAAGAAAGGCGGAAACAAACTCAGAAGTCAGAGTCTCTTTTAAAGTCCAGACATAATCTTGGTCAGATCATGTGAAGACCATGTTGATTGGTGTCTGAAATGGTCTTTTGATGAAAGAACCATACAGATTGAGTGGACCTGTCCAGTCAGAGCATGCATTTGTCATTACGAATTGTAATTTCGTAGAAGTTAAGTCTGATGGGCTGAATGAACAGCTGAATCAACAGGTGGGCTGAATGAATGCTGTAGATTGAACTTTAAATGAAATATAAATTATTATTTTTTTTAGTCCAATTGAATATCTTTATTAAATATAATATCTATTACTTAATATAATATACTATCCTGATATACCTTCAATAACTTCTATAGTGTTTGCAGTAACTCAAGTGGGAAGTAAGAACTAGAATGTAGAAACTAAAAAAAACAAAACTGTCTTACTCTGTGTCTATGTTATTACAAAACTATACTTTTACTTTCCGAAAAATCAAACTATTTCGTTTCTAATTAGTTTTTGGTACCTATTTACCTACTCACCATTTGAACACCCCTGTTGCCTGTGTTGCTTCGGTGACCCTTTAGTACCTTCCCGCGACCCCGGCAGGCATCGGCCTTAGTGAACTCCTACATTTGTGCTGACGACATCTCTTTGAGGCGCGCGTGGAATACAACGCGCCGTCGACCCGGGCCTGGTCCTTACCGGATGGTGAGCTACCTATTGCTCAGCGTCCACAAGCCCGCGCCTACGGTGGCCGGAAATCCGCCCGGGATTCCCGACGCCCAGGGCGTCTCCAGCGGCGGCTAGGGGCGAGAGGGCGCGAAATTTGCCCTTCCCTCAACCGTCCCGCCTTCTCCTTCGCGGGCATTACTGCTTCGCAGAAGGAGGTGACGGATGCCCATACCCTCTCGCTCTAAGGAGTAAAAATAAATAAATAATAAATCATTAAAAAAATATTCTTTAAACTTAGGTTTCCGTAGTAAACAAAGAACCCTTATAGTTTCGCCATGTCCGTCTGTCTGTCTGTCTGTCTGTCCCCGCTGTAGCTCAGAGACGCTCAGTACTAGAAAGCTGTAATTTGGCATAGGTATATATACGAGTATTAATCACGCCGACAAAATACTAAAATAAAATCTTGAAAAAAAAATATGGTTACTTATATATATACTTGCACGTAATGTGGGGATAGTATTTTTTTTCTCGGCTACCCCATGGTGTGGGGTGTCGTTGGATAGGCCGTTCAAAATTTTGGGTCCGTGAACACCATTTTTCGTTTTAAGGACCTGTTTGGGTAATAGGTTTAAAGTGCTAATTTTCCTAGAGTCAACTGTCTCCCCCCCCAGCCAGCTAAATGGTTGTTTATGGAGATGTGAAAAAATCATGGCAGTAGTACATATATGTATTATATGTTGGTTGTTGATTGTATGTTGTTATTATGTGTTGTATGTATGTATTATTGTATGTATTAAAGCCTACTTAGCTGAGATAGAAAACTATCTCTGTAAACGTGTAATAGTCGACCAACATAAATTGGAGAATTGACCGTGACGTATATCGATGTATGGGAGAACATGTTTATCAACTACAATGTTAAGTTTATTTTTGGGATAAATTCATCCCAACTTCCCAACAACGGAACCCTTCATGGTGCGTCCGACACGCACTTGGCCGGATTTTTCAACTGCTTTTGCAGTGAAACTTTTTATTTTTACTAGTCGTAGAATTATAATGTGCAAGAGTATCTGCCATGCTTGCATTTCTCTTCTACGAGAAATTATATTCGTACTGTCCAGGTACTGCAACTTGTACATATTGTAAATTGTCTGAAATATTAGCCATAAATATCCGCTAGGTAAACAACACTCGCCATCACAAGTGGGACAAGAAAGAGGCTTACAATGTTTCATGGATCACGGGCTATTAATCTTAATCTTAAAATACCTTCACGAGGTAATTGATATCGGCAAATCGGTAATTAACGTTACAATACGACAGTATCGATAGCATGTGTATTCTGGTTACTGGAATATGCTGTAGATAATTGATAATGTACTAGAAACTAATCTGACCCTAGCTTTCTACTTTTAGTAGTAGGTAAGTTTAGTTGGAACAAGCGTTGTAACGCTATTCATTTTTAAAGAGCTATTTTTACAAAGCTTTTAATTTTATGCAATTCTTAGTTAGATCTGTCAAGACTTGTTTGTCTCTTTTTGGCAAGAACTAGTTTTTAGTCTATGAAATAGGAGCTTCGCACGAATCATATATGTTTAGTGTTTGAAGTAAAGCGCTACACATTTTATCA
Source organism: Atethmia centrago (assembly GCA_905333075.3). Lineage (NCBI taxonomy): Eukaryota > Metazoa > Arthropoda > Insecta > Lepidoptera > Noctuidae > Atethmia > Atethmia centrago. The sequence goes on along the minus strand of HG995374.1, from coordinate 16,363,702 downwards.
CCTTACTGTGGACTTGATCTCAGCAGTAATGTGATAAACCGATAAATCAGGTAGCTCACACCTACTTAATTTACCATTAAATATCTACTCGGACAAATTAATGCGCTTCTAGCACGTTAATTAATCTTGTAAATCTGGTATGTTTGTATACAAAACTTATAGTAAGCACGATACGGATACTGCTAATGAATTACCAATTTGAATTGCTTACTTAAAACGACGTTTTAGGTTAAGTATAACTGTCAACTCAGACGTAGGTAGGAAGTGTATAGGTTGGCGAGATGATGCTTCCAATTTTCTTCTTGTTTGATTAGACCTATTTGCTCTACACTTTCACAAGTGGTGCTACTTTAAAAACGTTGACCTGGTCGGGTGAGTTTGGTTAATTTAGCCTTTACTGGCGTGAGACATCGGGCGTGCATGTCACTGCTACAGCACAGATACCGAGAAGAGGCATCTATTTGCACGATCGGCGAGGAATTAAAAGTGTGCCACAAACATAGCGTGTTTACAGACGTCCGAGTTTGGTTCCGTGCTCACCGGATCGCTGTTGAAGCCCCATCCAAATTACTCGAGAATTGCGTGAAAGAAATTCTTAAATTATTTCTCAAATCCATTTTGTAACGGTGTGTTTTCACAGGCTATTATCAAGTGTGTTGTTGTGTGTTATGATTATTCTATTGTAAATGTTTAAAGTACTGTTCATGATCACTGCTTTTCAACAACTATTTCAAACCTTCTTAAAATCTTTAACTTATAGGTACTTAAACTACAAGTACTGATTGAAATGAGAAATTTGTCACTAAACAAAAGTAATTGGCAAGGGATAAAATATAATTGTTAATAGATTTCTTTTTCATTGGTATTTCAGATGTGTGAATGGCTATCGCGCGGGGAGTGGTGCGATGTGAAACTCCTGTGCGGCGGGCGCGCATTCAGCGCACACCGCGCCGTGCTCGCCAGTGTTAGCACTTTTCTCAGAGTAAGTAAACACTTCTCATGGTGGTGTTCTTCAAAGCTTTTATCAACTTTATACATAATTGTACAATGACTAATTAGCAACATTTTGTTACAGCGTCTTCTCCTTTCTTGTCCCACAGATGAGTCGCCGACTTTTATCGTTTTGCCGGATTTCGACCTCGACGCCATGTCATCTGTGCTTTATTACATTTATAATGGAGAAGTCATCGTACAAAAAGAAAAAATTGAAATGTTTCTAGACATTATAAAAGCCATGCAAATATTTGTCGATTGTCAATATTTGCGGCAAATGTCGAATACATTGGAGTATAACAATTTCGACTCAAGTTTTCACTGTGAAACTGATTTGTCAAAGAGAAATATATTTACTTTAGGATTTGAAGGCTGCAGAGATCAACATCAATACATAAATATAAAGAAAGGCAAGGAAATTCAGGATGTGTTACAGTATTCAGTGAGCAACTCAGATTGCAGAGATACGCTGATACGTAGTCAGAATCCAAGTGGAGAGCGTCAGTCTTCTTTAGGAAATCTGAAATCGCCGTATGGAGACCGACAAAGGAACTCTTTTCTACGTGATTTATTTATCGAGACATATCCTCGAAACGGTAATGTTAACGGTCTGACGGCAGGCGTGCTAGCAATATCAAATGAATGCTATCGTGCTCCGGCATCTGTGCTCTTGACGAATGCAAATGGCAAACATCTCAGCGCCGACGGTTCATTCTTAGAACCATATAAAAAAACGAACGAGCACATCAGTCATTCGCCTACAGTATTTCACCTTCGTAAGCAGCAGATATGCACTCGAGATGAACCAGATTACGGTGAAACTAACAAAACTTTGTATGACCAATCTTGTCTAAAAGTTTGTTCGGCTGAGAAAAGTAATAAGACACATGTTTTTGCCACTGAAACAAATAATTTACCGATGAATATATTAATGAACCATGTCCCTAAGTCAGCTAATACTTTACTTCAGTTGGGAATAAAGGAACAGATTCTGTCAGGATTTTATGTTCCTTCCTTGGACTTTAGTACCGCACCATCAATATTTGAGTCGATAAAACCGATTGCGAAAGACAATGCAAATAATAATGAAAGCAGTAAAGAAGTAGACATGACAACGTCTGCTAAAGTAATTATTTTAAATCATGTATTAGAGAGTCCATGGAGCCCTCGGATACCGAACAACTACAAACCGTTCCGTAGAAAAACTGAACACTTGTTGCAGTCACAGTTGTCTAAACAAAAAGTAAGTAGCTTAGTTTCTTTTTAGTTCTGTTTAGTGGTCGTATGTATTATTTTATATATACTTTATATAACACCAGATTATACATTTAAAAAAAAACATTCGTTGTATATGCCGTTTGACGATAATCTAACATGACTTTTTCAGACAAACGAAAATAGCATAGTAAACGATAGCAATAACAATGTTCCCAAACCTAATCTGTTATCAAATCCGGATGCGGTTAGCGAAACAGAGCCTGCAGGAGACGTGAAGAAAATCACAACAATGGCATGTTTGCCAAATGCCCGGAGAGATGACTTCAAGTGCACCAATTGCAATCAGGTATCTAAACTTAATAATTAAGCTATATGGTTACAGGTCAAAATTAGAAAACATTGCTGTATGGGGTTCACTTGTTCTGTTTAAATATATCGGCCCCATTTTTAGTGTTCCGTAGTAAACAAGGAACCCTTATAGTTTCGCCATGTCCGTCTGTCTGTCTGTCTGTTCCCGCTGTAGCTCGGAGACGGTTAGTACTAGAAAGCTGGAATTTGGCACTGGTATACACATGAATCACGCCGACAAAGTGCTAAAATACAGACATAACATCACACCTTGTTTCCCCGAAGGGTTGGGCAAAGGTGTACCTATAGTACACCCACATTTCGCCAGTTATGTTTAAGTCCCATGTGAAATAGAAATTCCAGATAGAAAAACCCAATAACACTTTGCCCGACCCGGGAATCGAACCCAGGACCTCATGCTCAGCAGTTGCGCTTGCACTAGACCAACGAGGCAGTGCTAATTTTTTTTTTATTTAGGGAAATAAATATCATCCCCACATTACGTGCAAGGGAGGTGCCCTTGCACGTAATGTGGGGATGATATTTTTTTTCTCGTCTATCCCATAGTGTGGGGTATCGTAGGATAGGCCGATTTTCAAAAAATATTTTGTGTGTCTGTGAACACCACTTTGCGATTCAAGGATCCGTTTGCGTAATATTAAGCATTACATAATCAGCCTATAATGTTCCCACTGCTGGGACACAGGCCTCCTCTCTGTGTAAGAGAGTGGGCCTTAATCCACCACGCGGGCCCAGTGCGGGTTGGTAGATGTCACATGTCTTCGATTTTTTGGTTCTAGGACATGCCGGTTACCTCACGATGTTTTCCTTCACCGTTTTGAGAGCAGTAGTGATGAAATAATTTACGCAAAGTAAAGCGCCTGTCCGGGTTCGAACCTACGACCTACATCTCGTAAATCGCGGCCGTTACCACTGGGCCACCACTGCTCTCTATATTAAGCATTAAAGTGCTAATTTTTGTTAGAGCCGCCCCCCCTCCCCTGCCATCTAAATTTTGTTTATGGCGATAGGAAAAAAATCATGGCCGTAGTACATATAATTAAATTACATACCGTAAAACGGGGTCAATAGGGGTGCAGGGGTGAAAAGGACTCTTATGTGTTTACTGTATATTAACGACTAACTTTCCTTGTTACCAGCAACCGTATTATTTCAACGTTAAAATCCATTTTAACGTTTCGTCCAGATTCACCTCTGCATCCCTATTCACCCCGTTTTACGGTAATAGTCGACCAACGTAAATTTGCAGTTGGTGAATTGACCGTGGCATATATCGATGTATGGGAGAACATGTTTTTTAATTACATTGTAATTTAAGGTTGTTTTCGGGATAAATTCATCCCAACTTCCCAACTACGAAACCCATTGTGCGTGGTCCGACACGCACTTGGCCGGTTTTTATCTTTAGAAACCACAAATTGTGTATGAGGGAGAGATTATCAGGGTTGAAAAATCCCAGTATGAAGGTAAGCTGGAAAATAGGCAATGAACGGTGATGCTGTACAACCTTGTGGTAGATCTAGTTCCTTGGAGTCCGGCGACAGGCCAAACTGCACTCACGCACGTAGCGCGTATGAAAACCGGCGTAGCATATTATGAATAGATGGATTCGTGCTTGCATCTTCACCAATAGAATTGATAATATCTTGAGGGTTGTTTTAAATTTTACACATCTTCTTGAAGCATTATCGATAGCGTTTCCTTAATATCCAGGTTTGCTTTCACCACACTGAGTGAAAATGTTTTACGCTAAAGTGCATTTATATTCATGTAGTCGTTTGCATTCGTGGTTGAAATGCTACGTCCACTAAGCTGTTATTTCTCGGTCTATAGTAAAGTGCCTGAAGTTGGGATGCCTGTTAAACAATATATTTACGTGTTATGTATTATTTTATAGTCATTTTATGTTATTTGTTGTATGTGAAGTCACGTAACTAACTTGTAATGTTTCTTCGTAAGCACATACTCGTAAATTGTTGAAATTCCCTTTATTCTGAAGAAAATGGTTTACTTGAAAAAGCCAAAGTTATGAACTATACTTAGGTACACATAAATTAATATAAATATAGAAGTTGCGTTGTAGGTATATTATCTTCCGCTCTGTAACTGAAAAGTGTAAGTATTTAACTGTGGAAACTAGAACCACATAATTGCACAGGCACTCCAGTTTCAGGCTCCTTCAAATCTGCAAAGTAAATACATGTTTCAAGCTTTGGGAGACCACGTCCACTTTTCTTGTCCTTTAATCCATTCGATGACGTACATTTAACGTATAATGAATAATTATTACTCAACTTCCTTCCATAATATGGTACCGTTGCAAGGTGTTCATGAGTGGCGAGTCGCTCGCGGTGCACATGCGGCGTCACTCGGCGACCGCGCGGTACTCGTGTGGCGAGTGCGGCAAGACGTTCTCTCAGCTGCGTAACTTCAAGTACCACATGTCCATACACCGAGGGACCAGAGAGTTCGCAGCCACCTGCACCGTGTGCGGCAAGTACTTCAATGATAGAGGATATCTCAGCAGCCACATGAAGATCCATCGGTGAGAGATTATTGTACCTTACTGTTTCCTGAAGAACTTGACTAGCTTTTATATAGTTAAGACATGACATAAGGCCTTAATTATGCTTTGGAACTTTGTAAAGCATTTATTGATTAATAACTCTAAATTTCACTGTATGTATGTGTCTTCAGGATATAACTAAACAGACAGATGTGTTGCTGGGGAGTTTGTTCCACCATTTCTTCTTCCCAGCTAAAGCACTAGGATGTGGTGAAGGGCGGGCATTTTTAGACGACTGTCTTATGTAACTTTGACGTTCAAAAAGTGCTGATTTTCAGCCTAGTTTGAATAAATGACTTTTGATTTTGATTTTCAGGAACCGGAAAGAGTACAAGTGCACACTCTGCCCGAAGTCTTTCAATCAACGCGTTGCCTACAACATGCATGTGAGGATCCACACAGGTACATTGATAATATGTAACACATAACATAATATCACGCCTGGAATCCCCCAATGGTTAGGCAGAGGTACACCCTATACTGAACCCACATTTCGCCAGTTATGTCCCATGTAATAGAGGGAGAGCCTATTACTGGGCATAGATACAGACTGGCTGCTACTTGAGAAATTCGTGGTAGAAAAACGAAATAACACTTTGCCCGACGCGGGCATCAAATCCGGGCACTCATGCTCAGCAGTGGCGCTTGCGTCTAATAAATATAAGCCAAAGAGGCAGTTAATATCCTGTTGATAAAATTGCGGAAGCTGGATCTGTTGGAACCTGTGGATCTGCCACCTTTCATAATTATGGGACTGTAAGACGGCTGGCCCTTCACCACATTACTATCTATACTAAAACGGCGTGTGCCAAAAGTGGAAAAAGAAGAACAAAATGTGCTCCTCATCTTCATGATAGGTAAAAATTGAATTTTCGAGAAGTACCTATGTAAGATATTTATGTACAATGCGGAGACTATAATATGAAAATAAATGAAAACACTGGCAACACATAAGAGTAAGACGCATGAGAGTATTTTGAAACTATTAAATAAATCGTAACATAGAAATTATAAAAGTGATTAAAAAAAAAAATAGTAGTGCTGAGCGTCAGCTCATCATTACTGTTTAGTTTGTTAGAAACTCGGCTGCTCGGCTGAGCAGCCGAGTTAGTGACTAGCTATAGTGACAATTTGTATGATTCCGCTTTTTACAAACGGCCTCATCCGTTTAAAAACGCTCGCAGTTATGAAATATGCCGAAGCGAAGGCAAAATGTAAATTGCCTTGTCACCCAGAACAGAATATTTGATGAATAATTCAAACGCCTCGGCAAATTGAAGTATTTAGTTCTATTTCTTAAGACGCTGACAACACCTAAACCGCGGTCACTGTCAGATTGCATAGAAAAGATAGAGAAGCGCGATGACAAAATGCTTGCAATTTATTTCAAAATATGAAGCAATTATCTATTTACTCAAAATTGAGTTGAGTAATCGAAAATAAAAAACAACCAAGTTCTGCATTCCAATAAGACGTTCTTGTTATTAATTAAATACGTAACGTATGTTGATATTTAATACAGATATTTTGGATTAGAACTCAAGGTAAGAGGTTGGTTAAACGTTAGTTTGTATCGAGATTTTTTTTCAAAACGTGTTTTGGTAACAACCAAGTTCTGGGAAATATGTACAAAATTAACGCATAGTTTTTCCGCTACCACAAACTATACAGATTTGGCAATTTTTTTTCTTAAGAGAAGCCTATTTTGGTCAATTGGGTCTTGTCCGCGCCTTAAGGTGACTAAGCTAGGACACTCTGACCAATTGGTTTAGGTAGAACCGTAAGAAACTGCGCGCGAGCCGAGCGAGCGAAGCGATCGCTGCCGCGGCAGGGGCCGGCAGTCCCTACTTCCAAGTTAGTCACAGTTACTTGGCTATTTAGTATTTTTAGGACTAACTTTCATAAAACTGATAACTTGAACAAATTGTCCTCCATTTATTTCTGTTTTGAACGCCATTATTGTTGCTATGCCACACGGAAAGAAAGGATGTCTTAAATTAAGACAATATCCTTTTGGTCAAGACAAATATTTATTCATATATGGGGAAAACAATATATTCTTGAATGAAGTAAAATTTTGTCTTAGTTTTATTGTCTTCTTCGAAGACATTATACTTAAATGAAGAATTATTAAGTTTAATTTTAAGAATATTATTTCTCTCTTAGAATATTTTCTTCAATTAAGATTATTATAGTCTTGAATCAAAAATATTTGCTTAAGTCAAGAATAAAAACCAAGTATTTATTATTTTTAATTTGAGTAAATAGGTTTTCTTGGACTGAGTACATTTACTTACGTTAAGAAAATATTTACTTGGATTGAAATAATTTTTCTGAGAATATTGATATTCTTCGCTGAAGAGATCCTTTTTTTCCGTACGAGCGACAAAATTAAGAACTAAAATCTACAATCTGACATTTCATTTCACGCTGTTTTACATAACCTCGAATCGTTGACACGCTGCATTGATAAATGCAAAACGGTTATGCAATTCTGCGTGTCAAACTTTAGTAATTATTGAAAATCGCTGAACGTCGCTCATCAGCTGTTTTACATAACGGAGCTGTTTTGTAAAACAGCTAGCAGTTATGTAAAACAGCGGATTCGATATACATCTGCGACATGTATAAATGGAGAAACTGACTGAATGACATACCTATTAGCGTACAGCCCAAACTATTGGAACTAGAGACGTAAATTCTATTAGTACAAGTATTCCTTTTATAATGTAGGCGAGCACTAAGAAGGGGTTTTTGGTAATTCGCCCTTTAATGGGTGAAAAGGGGGGATATTTTTTAATGAAAAATCTTATTCGTTGAGTTAATAAACTTGAAACTTGGCACTTGCACTTGCAGCACATTTTTTTTTTTTTTTTTTTGAGGGTGGGAAATCATCAAATAACTTCTCCCGCTCTGGGCGGAGCGGGAGGGTGTGTCAGACTCTTACTGACTAAAACCCACCCGTATTCCTTCTTGTTGCCTGTGTTGCGGGGGCCTCGGTGACCCATAAGTACCTTCCCGCGACCCCGGCAGGCATCGGCCCTAGTGGACCCCTACTTTGTGCTGACGACATCTCTTTGAGGCGCGCGTGGAATACGACGCGCCGTCGACCCGGGCCTGGTCCTTACCGGACGGTGAGCTACCCATTGCTCACCGTCCGCAAGCCCGCGCCTACGGTGGCCGGAAATCCGCCCGGGATTCCCGACGCCCTGGGCGTCTCCTGCGGCGGCTAGGGGCGAGAGGGCGCGAAACGTGCCTTTCCCTCAACCGTCCCGCCTCCTCCTTCGCGAGCATTACTGCTTCGCAGAAGGAGGTGACGGCTGCCCATGCCCTCTCGCTCCGTACCATGGCCTGTACCAGGACCAGACGCGAGAGGTCTCTGCCGCCGATCGCCTCCACGAGGACACGGCGGTGCTCTGCCCAAGCCGGGCAGACCTCCACCGTATGCTCCACCGTGTCCTCCGGGCGATCCACACAGTGGTGACACCCGGACGTTTCCTCCCGCCTTATCCGACACAGGAACCTCCCGAAGCTGCCGTGTCCGGTGAGGACCTGCGTCAGGCGGAAGCTGAGGACGCCGTGGCGCCTCTCCAGCCACTCCTCAAAGAGGGGACTTATCGCCGCAATCGTGGCGTGCCCAGCACTGGGTTGCGACAACCGTACTTTCCATGACGCCATAAGATCCCGCCGGAGCTCCGTCCGCTGTGCCGCGATTTCTCGCGGCAGTGGACTTACGCCCCGGCGTTTCGCCTCCTCGCGCCACTCCCATACGTGCGCGGCACTTGCAGCACTTGGTGTGTCATTAATAGTTTTGTAAACGGGATTTCAGAGGGTGTTAAAGTTTGTACAGAAGAATCACTACCCGAGCTACGATTAACTCGAAACTCAGTATTAATACTTTTGACAGAAAATAAATAGTTACAAGTTTTTAGGTTTTTCGAAAATCTAACCCTAACGGTACGAAAAGGGGGAATTACTATTTTTGAGGAGCATTTTACTGGATGTTGTGATGAATTCAGAAGTGGGGGTACATAACCTCTCTCTTTTTGCTATACATTAATGACCTGTGTCAAACACATATTCCAAATTGCGACTTAGTTACGTACGCCGATGACACCGCTTTGATAGTTTATGGCACTGACTGGGACTGAGCAAGTAAAAGGGCGGAACAGTCGCTTCGCCTTGTAATGCAATGGCTCTCAGAAAATTTACTCACCCTTAACGTAGCAAAGACAAAGGTCATTAGATTTTCGCTACCTAACACTCTCAACTCCTCCACTGGAATTAGGTCAAATCAATGCCCACATTTGCTCAGGTGAGGCACTTACTTGCAGCTGCCTATTTCTGTCCTTAGTTCCGGACATAAAATATTTAGGAGTCCACATTGATTACAAACTTGGCTGGCAACCCCACATCGAAGCCCCATCCATGTACAATTATTATTATTCATTTATTTCGGACAGAATCCATATATGTGTTAGTAAAAATTTTCTAAATATCTATGTTAGTAGGTACATAATCAAAAAAAAAGTATTTCTATTTTACAATTTCCCAGTAACTATTTCCACCCAGTGTGCCTGTATGGGACAGTCGTGTCGGGATGCAATCATTTGCAAAATGGTGTTGGGGCTACCGCGCAGTCTTTGAAAAAATGACGCCACTTTTTTACGCACTATAGCGTGGAAACCGTCAACGAGCGCATTTGCGAACATTTGCGACGCACTACAATGCCGCGACAACCCCAACAGCAGGCTTAGCATGACGCTTTTTATTTCTTCGAAGAATAGACACGGCTCTTTCTATACAAAGTGACATTTCGTTTCTCCATTTTTGACATCTCACTGTAGAAATCCTTTTACAATCTGTCATCTTGTCTTTCGTTTTTATCGATCTTTGTCTAGGTCCTTTTTTATGTAGAAGGATTTCTACGGTGGGATGTCAAAAAAGGAGAAACGAAATGTCACTTTGTATGGAAAGAGCCGTGTCTTGTCTTCGAAGAAATAGAAAGCGTCATGCTAAGCCTGCAGCACTCTGAAAGCATTATTATACTGATCAACATAACATTATTATACTGATCAACAAGGATCAGAAAATTAATTTATGTATTTAAGGAACTTAGGCACTCTGCTGATCCCGATTTAGCTTTGCTAGATTATCGGAGCCTTTGCCAGTCAATTATTTTATACTGTATCCCGGTTTGGGGCGGAACCCACAAAACTTCCATACTTAAAGTTGAAAGAGCTCAAAGGGCAATCTTGAAAGTCATGCACTTTAAGCGCAGGGACTTTTCGACCACTTTATTCAGAAGCTGAAGTGTTGACTGTGAGGCAGCTTTTTGTGCTCCGCGCTGTGCTGCGAAAACACTATGTTACATCTAGATAATGATAAGCTGAAAAGATGCAAAGGCACTCCCGTGTGTGATATATTCCAGTGCCGTTCCAAATTTGCCAGCCGACAGTATGCGGCGACTAGCTCTCGACTGTATAATAAAATAAATAAACTTATACCCATACACTCCTTCACTAAACACGAAGTTAAAATCAAACTAACAATTTGGTTGCAGAAGTTAACGTATGACGAAACCGAGAATCTTATTACAATTGTCTCTTAATGGAACTAATACTGTATTTAAATTAAGCCACTATTTGTTTAATTTATGTTGTTGTTATCGATAAGTACTTGCATGGCACTCAATATTAGTTGTATGTTATTATATCTCGAGGAACATTGGCTCCTAAAACACAGGCTATAGGCCTAGTTTAGGAGGCATCAGTTCGCCATTTAATGTGACTGTATTGTACAATATTTATTTAATCCATGTGTACTTATGTATGGTTTACAAGTGTACAAATATATATATATATTTTAATTCTCTGTTAGGGTGAAAAAGGGGGATACAGATTATATTCAAATCCTTTTTCCTTTTATCAATAAACTTGAAAATTGATCACAAAAATTATTTAATTAAATAATAAGGAGAGACATACATTTTTATATAAGAGTTATAAGGGGTATAAGAGTGCCGACTGGCCCTTCACCACATTACTATCTATACTTAAAACACTTCCTCTGGAGTATTAAAATTTTGTAGAGGTAAAATATGACATCCACGCGGAAGAACGCACGGGTGGAGTGCTAGGAGGCACACTATGTACAACAGCTTCAATTTGACGAACCAAAAAAATATTGTAACAGAGAGTCTCTATACTACTGTTCAAGTATTTATTTGTTTATAATACTGATCACGGATGTCGAGAACAAGTAGGTACGCATTAAATTAGTTACGAAGTGCTAAGTTTGCACTTTCCCGAACGTGCACGATTTCTAGATCCCTCTAATAGATCTACAATTTCTTAGAAAGGTTGTCATAGAAAGCCGATCATTTTTCTTTCATTGTAAACATTGTTCCTAATACCAATTTTATTTCTGATGATGAGAAAATATCTTTCTTACGACCCGTCCCTGCATCGCACGGTTTTTACGACTTCACAAAACATAGAGATTTCGTGAGTTTATGTATGTATGTTCATACATACATACATAAACTCACGCCTTCTTCCCATGGTGGTAGGCAGAAACTATAGAACACCACCTGCTACGCTCCTTACATACTCCTTTTGCTGCGTTTACGTTCATACATCTGGTCATACTCGCACGCCGGTTGCGAGTACTACGCACCTGACCTTTTTGAAGAACATCATTAATGAGGTCACTATATGTCTTTCTGGGGCGTCCCCTCCCGGCGTTTCCACTCACATCTGCCTTGTAAATACCTTTTGTTAGTCGCCTTTCATTCATCCTCTCAACATGACCGGTTTGGTGTGTTGAGGGGATGAATTTGATACACTGAGATTCTAAACAGACCAGGAGATCTGATCAACTTCTGGAGGGAGGTGGGCTGGTTGGAATAACCACCAAACGGCCGCCATTGCCCACGCACAATGGTCCACCTAAAGGAGTAAGTGCGAAAACCAAACCCTCTAACATAGATAACCCAGAACTCCAACAAAATCCGTTGCTAAAAATAACAATGTGGTCACACAGACATACAAGAAAAGTGACATTATTAGAAAGAACATGTGAAATTAAGTGGAAGTGATTAGATTCGATAGTAGAGTCGAATCTATATCTACTAAGTATTCCAGCATATATAGACTTCCATCCTTACTTATTATCCTTTGTATTTAGGCTGCCTCTATATCTGTGCTTCCAGGTGTTAAGCCCCACGTATGCGAGGAGTGCGGGAAGGCGTTCTCCCGCAAGATGCTACTGAAGCAGCATCAGCGCACGCATTCGGGCGAGCGCCCGTACGCCTGCCCGCACTGCGACAAGCGGTTCGCAGACCGCTCCAACATGACGCTACACTTGAGACTGCACACAGGTCAGTCAAACAAAGAGAGAGGTGATAATATGCGGTTGACATTATTATTCGCTGTTGTTTGCTGGACGTGGGTAGGTGTCTCCCTAGTCATCACAACCAACGATTCATCTTTTAGTCCGACCTACCCCAGATAGACCTTTGACCGCTATGGTCGATTTGATCTTTCTTGTTTACTTACCTACATTTGTTTTGTAACATCTACCTTGCACCTGAGTGTACAAATAAACAAATTTCATTTGATTAATTAAGTTTCAACCGAGGCGTTTCATTTTTAGAAAAGCTTACTAAAAATTAAACGAATATGTTAAATAGTAGTTTTTGCCCGCGGCTTTGCTCGCGTAAAGGTTATTACGCGGAAATTATCCCACAAGACTGAAATTAAGGGATGCAAAGTATCAAGGCCTATCCGTATGCGTTTCATCTAAATCTCTTCAGCCGTTATGGCATGAAAAGGTGACGGGCAGATAATAAACTCACATAATCTTTTATAGGGTGTACGGAACCCAAAATGAAAAATTGGAACTCTTATATGATGATTTCCTTGTCTGTCAAGATCCTTTTTCTCAGAACCGCGTAGAGGTATCAACTTGAACAAGATATCAAAAACTTAGATCTACGGTCCCTTGGAGCTGTAAAGAAAATTAAACTTCCAAGTTAACGCTATGAAAAAATACTGCCATCTATACAGCAAATTTGACACTCGCAAATGAGCAAAGCCTATATGGTAGTTCCCGTTGACCTAGCAGAATTTATACAGCCGAGCGAGCACAGCTTTGTCTGAGACGGAACCCTCAGGGCGCGAGCCCTACTCACACTTGTCCGATTTAAAAAAAATACATTAAACAGGTTCAGGGGATTCTAAAAGTCTTACTTAGAACAATAATTATAAATTTTTATTAATTATCACCATTAATTTGTATATCTACTCTAGTGCCGCCATTGACCACGTAATACCTATATGTTAGAAATGTTATTTTACGACTTTAATTTGTGCCTTTGACCGAGTAGGCAGATTTTTGTAAAATAAAGAAATGTTAATAAAAGTTATTTCAAGTTACGGACCATGACTATATTTTCCATGCCTTAAATCTCTTGAAAAGAAGTAGGTACTCAAAAAATCAGTATTACATGACGTGACATTTAAAATTATCCCCTACTTGGGGGTTGATTTTACAAAACACTGAAACACGTGACTCTTTATGTCTTCCTATGACAGACAAAAGTAGCCTATTTCCTTCCCCAGGTCATCTATCATCTTTCCAAATTCTATCAAAATCTGTTTAGTGGTTTAGACGTGAAAAGGTAATATACAGACAGACAGAGCTACTTTCAAATTTATATTAGTATGGGTAACATTTAATTATCTTTCGACTTCTAGTACTGATAAAGCAATATTATTTCCAGTGATATGACCTTGTGCTCGACATTCATGATCAATGCTAAATTAAATTAATTGGATACCGTTATCGCTTAGGTACTTATATTCTAGAGTAGATTGGAAAGTGCATCGCACGGACATTTACACAAATAATCGTGTGTAACATTTAAATGATAATTAATTTAAAAAAAATACAAGCTAAGTATAGATAGCATTACGCCTGTATTCCCCGAAGAGTTAGGTTGAGGTATATTACTGTCTTATTACTGTCTTCTCATACAGAGAATGTAATATGATAATAAATTATAATGTATGTAAATAAAAATACAAACTTACAAACTTACCCTGTAACCCTTAACTTACTTCGTTGGCATAGGTACGAAGTTTGACGGAATAATCCTTTTCAGCTCACTCTACACTGTCTTAAACAAAATTAAATTAAAATATTTTTTTTCATATAAACACTTATCAAACGTCAGAAGCTAGGTGCATGGTTCCAATGCTCGTTTCCTAAGGAGAAGAGCCGGCAAGAAACATTCTCTCTCAATTCTTTATTGCGTACCATAATGTATACAGTTGGTGGGAAAAACAGTTACATCAGTCTCAATTATGGACCCTGTCGGGCACAGCATAGATAAAAGTAGGAGAGAGGAGGAAGAACGCTTGGCATTTAATAAGTCAAACTATGAGTTTATATATGTATTTATTAAAAATATTAGTAATGTTGTAAACTAATTACTTTTAAAAATATTAATTATTGTTTTATATACGTACTTATTATTAATTTTATTTATTATGTCAGTAATTTATTTATTATTAGTTTTATCAATTATTTAAGGTATTTAGTTATTATTATTTTTATTTACTACGTAAATAATTAATTATTATATTTTATTTTATTTAAAGTAACTTTAATTAATATTATTATCCTACAGGGGTAAGTCATTTATTTCATATTTATAATTTATCATCTAAGTATTCGCCTATTCTATAATAGCATTTACTTTCAAGGAAGATTTTTAATTTATTAATAAATATATTATAATTATCTAAATTCTTAATTATTGCGGGTAACTTATTATAAATTTTTATGGACATGACAAACGTACTATCGGAGTGCATTTTTAATCGCGATAGTGGTAAGTTTAGTCTGTTTTTGTGTCTTAGAACAATTTTCTTTTGTATGTCCTCTCTTTTTGTAAAGAAATCTGGGTATTTACGTACGAACTTACAAACTTCAAATATATACAAGCATGGTAGGGACAAGATCTTTAGTTCCTGAAAGTGGGGTTTACAGCTATCAGTGACTTCAATATTTACTAAGATCCTAATTAGTTTTTTTTGTAATGTAAGTAACGTGGGCGCGTCAGTACTGTTTCCCCATAAGATGATACCATATGAGAGCCATGCGTGGGCATACGCGTAGTACGTTACTAATGCTGTTTTTAGGTCTGTGGTTTTTTTGATCTCGCGGAGGGCGTATGAAAATTTTGATATTTTTGATTTCACTTTCTGGATGTGAGACTTCCAATTTATGTGTGTATCAATATCTAAGCCTAGTAGGGTGAATTTATCAACTACGTCTAATTTATTATTATTGAAGCTAAAGTTAATATATAATGGGGTTTTTTGACGAGGGTGAAATGAAATTATTTTAGTTTTATTGAAATTTATTTCTAGATTGTGTTCAGTCATCCAATTTATTGTAGAATCTAATATGGAGTTTAATTTATCATTTAAATTGGTGTTATTTTCGCATGAGGTAAGTATAGATATGTCATCCGCAAACAGGACACATTCCTCATTTATATTTTTTGGAAGGTCATTTACATACACCAGAAATAAGAAACACCCCATTACGCTTCCTTGCGGTATTGAGGCGGTGATTTGTTTGGTGTGGGATCTGATAAATTGTATTTCATTTGTTCGATGTTCGATTTCAACTACTTGTTCCCTATTTTTCAAATAAGATACAAACCAGTCGTAACATTTTCCGCGGAGTCCTATACTATATATTTTATTTAATAATATTTCGAATTGTACTTTGTCGTATGCCTTCGTCATATCAAGCAAAAGTCCTATCGCGTACTTTTTATCATTGATGATATCAAGGGCTTTTTGAATGTATTTGTAAACGGCCAAGGTAGTGGAGCGGTTTTTTCGAAAACCGTTTTGGCAGTCATTAAATATATGATATTTTTCAAAAAAAGCATATACACGATTGCACATGGCTTTTTCGAATATTTTTGAAGCTGTCGGTAAGAGGGCAATTGGGCGATAATTATTTGGGTCGGTTTTATTATTCTTTTTATGGATTGGTTTTATTAGGGCTTTTTTTAAAAGATTGGGAAAAGATCCTTCTTCAAATGATTGATTTAATAGTTTAAAGAATGGCAATGTTAATTCATCTGCACATTGCCTTAATAAGGTAGGTGGTAGTTCGTCAACGCCATGACTTTTTTATTTTTTAAGTTTTTAGTAATGAATTAACCTCGTAGGGATCAATTGGACTGAGAAAGATTGAGTTTTCTGTAGGGCATTCGACTGGAGAGAATCTTTTCGGTTTTCCGGTCGAGTTGTTTGTGGCCTCCCCGATAGAAGCGAAAAAAGTGTTAAATATGTTAGCTACCTCTTTGGGTTCAGAAATCGCACTATTTTTTGTTTGAAGGGTTATGTTAGATTTCTCACTTGCTATTTTTTTATTTGTACGTTCATTTACTATGCTCCACATTGTCTTAACTTTATTATTAGATTTGGTAATTTTATTTTTGTAGTGTAGTTTTTTAGCTGTCGTTACTGTCTTCTTTAGAATTTTTTCATAGTTTTTGTAATGTCGAGTTAGTATAGGATTGTCTGTTTTAGTTGTTAGTATTTTTAATAATCTTTTATTTTTGCAAGATTTTTTTATGCCAACGGTAAGCCAGTATTTTTTATATTTTGATTTTAACTTTAGTTTTTTTAATGGCATACATTGATTTAGAATGTCAATGAGGGTGCCACTAAAAGCCTCATAATTACTGTTCATATCTTTTCCAGTAGTAATGATATTATTCCAATCTTCTCCATATACCGGTACCTTCCTGGATCCGACCTCGCTTCGTCTGGCGACTGGTCTGCGGCTTGGGGTCACGGTATGCACTCCACACACATGCCCTTGTGGCACGGACGTGGACCGACTGGGTCACCACGGACTTTGTTGTCAAAAAAGTGCAGGCCGCTTTTCAAGACATGCAACACTTAATGACATAATCCGCCGGTCTCTTGCCAGCATCAATGTGCCTGCTCTTCTTGAGCCGACTGGCATTGTCAGAGATGATGGCAAAAGACCTGATGGTGTGTCTTTGGTCCCGTGGAGTTTGGGACGGATGCTTGTGTGGGACGCTACCTGTGTAGACACACTGGCACCGTCCCACCTCCAACGGACTACTTCTAAAGCGGGTGCAGCGGCAGAAAATGCCGAAAATCTGAAAGTTATTAAATATGGAGGCCTTGGCAGAGAGTACAACTTTGTGCCCTTTGGCGTCGAGACCCTCGGTCCGTGGGGTCCCAGTGCGCATAAGTTATTTGCGGAAATCGCGAAACGTCTAGTTGATGTAACTGGTGACCGAAAAGCTGGCGGCTTTCTCGCGCAACGCATCAGCATTGCAATTCAGCGAGGAAATGCCGCCAGCATCCTCGGTACAATGCCCCGAGGGCCTTTTTTAAGCCTAACTTAGTTTTAATTTAATTTAGTTAATGTTAATAATCATCTTGTAATTTGGTTATGTAAATAAATGATATTCCAATTTAGTTCTTGTAATTTTGACTTAAATTTTAAAATATTTGTGTGATTGAAAAATCTTTTCTTTACATACCAGGTGATTCTTTTTGTTTGGTTGGGCAGGTATAAATGTAAAACGGCACTATTATGGTCTGAAAAACCTAGTTCTTCTACAGTTGTGTACATATCTCTGAAATTAAAATTTGTAAATATTAAATCCAAGCATGTAGTTGTATTTGGCGTTACGCGTGTTGGGGTTTTTATGAATTGGGTAAATTTATATTCCTGCATTAAATTTATGAATTGATTTGATTTAACGTTATTTATTAGTATGTTAATGTTAAAGTCACTTCCTATAATTATGCTTAGTTTAGAATATTTATCATTTATATATTTTAGAATTAGTTTAAGTTGTTGATAAAAAACTTCTTCCTCTCTTCTATTCCAATACATAGTTATAATTAATAAGTTTTCATTAGGTAATTCAGTAGCACATAACTGTAGTACATATTCTATAGATTTATCTGTTATATCACTTCTACGTATATAGTCTATATGTTCTTGAAGCAGAATACAGACACCGCCACCTGTACGGGTACTGCGACAGTATGATGAGGCAAATTTATAGCCGCTAATCTTTATTAGTTCTAGTTTTTCTTCCGAGAGCCAGGTTTCCGAGATACATATTGCTTTGTACGTAGAATTTTGGTTGATGAAAGCTTCAAGTAAGTGGTGTTTATTTTTAAGGCTTTGGAAATTCTGAAATAGTATTTTAAATGGTAGGTCTTTGTTTACGAAATGTATGACCAATTGATTCATTCGGTATATCTATCTGGTGGGATGTGTTAGTGATGCTCATCGTTCTCGTATCGCTTTCCTGGTAATTTGAATCTTCATGTTGAGGTTTCGTGTTATGATATTTTTTGTTAACCGATTTTCCATCTATGTATAGTTGGTTGAAAAAACTCCACGGTTACTCTTTTAAAAAATAATTGGCTTTTACTATGTTTTCAAATTAGTGTTAATTGGTATGGGAGGACAGTGAGGCCTGTCAAAAAGCACCAGGTACTTAAGAAAAGATAAAACGGTCTACAAATCTACAGTCTATTAAGCCTACAACGTTCTCACATTCACAAAATATAAAAGAATCTGTAAAAGAGATAAATAAAAGAAAACCTAATGAAACTAAGTGACACAATTGCCATTACAACTGTAACTTTGAATTAATACCCTGTCCATAAAAAATCCTACAATATAAATACAATATAAATCCTACAAATCTAATTTCAACTATTAGTAGTGCCTACTACTAATAGTTGAAGAAACGGAACGGAGAACGGAACGTCACCGTCCACGTAAACATCGGCTCCGTTATTTAAAATCTTTATTAAATAAATAAACAGTATATAAGTGATAAAACAACGTGAATTAGTGAAAGGACACTCCTATACATATGTGACAATGTTATGAAGGAAAACGATTTGCAACAAGTAAAGTTATAAACATTATAAAAAACAGTGAAAAATCTAATAATTCTCACCAAAAAACAAACTTTTTATGACATAAACTGTGCATGTGTGTAAATATAAACTATTACTAGTGATAAACTACATGACTTTTGACCTTACTTAAGAAAAATATTGATTGGAAACACGAAATTATAAAGAATAATTTAAATCATAACCGTTCGAAACATACGCTCCTTAAACAAAGAACTGAACTTTGAACCTGCCCAACAGTTGACTACAAAACGTTATCAGATCAAGAGGTATCCAGTCACCTATTTCAACTTCAATTTGTAATGTGCGTTTGACGCAGCGGTAAAGCTTAAGCTATAATCGTGCACTGACACGGTTGGGCCCCGAGTTCGAATCCCACCATTAACAACTTAACTTTTTTCTTATTATTTATTCATTTAAACATTGGTCAAAATGAGCTTCGTTGAGAACATTACATTTCGCAGTCGACGACAATCTGAATCAGCGATAGAAACGTTCGATGAATGTAGTTCTAACAATTCTACAATAGAGGGCGCCACAAATAATAGCGTCCCAAATATTATAAATGACGAGAATGAAGAAATGGAAGACCTCAAGCGTCAAATTAGTGAACTTAATTCACAGCTCCAGGCGGCTCACGAGGAGATAAATATTCTATCTATTGCAAACACCGAATTAAAGATAACTATGGAGAATATGAATACAAAACATAAACTTGTAGAAAAGGTAACTAAGAAGTTAGCTAGCGAGATAGGAACACCAAATAAAAGAACTAAGTTATCTACACCACTTAGAGAAACCTTACGTAAACAACACAGAGAGGATAACTCAAGATGTGTAACTCCGGAACTATTCACCTCTACACAACTTACTCCTGAAGACAGATTGGTAAAATCTAAACAGAAGATAAACAAGACGACTCAAGAAGAGAACAGCAAACTCTGTATTATAAGTAGCAACAAAACTAACGAAATATTACCTATTGCGGAAAACACTTTTCCGTGTCACCAAATATGTCACTACCGTTTACCAAATCGTGGAATAAAAGAATTATTATGTAACATTCAAACTAAGCTAACTAATTACACGAAAATGGATAGTTGTATAATATTTATTGGGGAAGATGACTTCCGACAAACTAATAATTACTTTGACATAATAATAAATATTCGCGAAACTTTATTAGCTGTAAAACATACTAATGTAATACTGTGCTTACCGACATATAAATATGATTATTACTCAACAATGTATAATTTTAGAATTGAAATATTTAATAACCTTCTATACCAAGACATACAAAATTATAATTACGCCACATTATTTGACTCAAATTTAAACCTATCATGGGACTATATCATGTTTCAAAGACATAGTGGTCGAGTCAGTAACCACGGAATCACAAATATTTTCTATGACATGAAAAGCTACGTGTATACGAATTGTAATGCAAATACCGTGAAACCTTTGAGCGAAACCTCATCATTTAAAGATGATTTAATTTGTGATTCACCGAATTCTTTCTGTTCATGTGCTACTGATGTCTCTAATCAACATTTTTTTCGTCTATGACAGCTTATGCATATTGCATCAAAATATAAATGGTCTAATAGCAAAGGCTGATATAATAACAGAACGTTTGGATAATTTTACATCCAGTGGAAAGTTTGTTGATATTCTCTGTTTTACGGAACATAATATGAAGCAGAGTGACGTTGACTGTTTGAAAGTTCCTAACTTTACTTTGGCTACATCCTTCACAAGACTTAAGCGAAACGGTGGCTCTTGTATACTAGTGAACAACCACATTAGTTTCTCTGAAATTGAATTAGTAAAAAGTGTTAACATTCCGAACGTATTTGAATGCTGCGCGGTAGAATTAACTAACCACAAAATAATAATATTGTGTATATATAGAGTTCCGAACCAAAGTAAGTTGTATCTTTTCTTTAATAATTTAACCAACTTACTACGGAACTTTTGCTATAAAAATAATCAAAAAATAATAATTTGCGGAGATTTTAATATCGACATTCTTCAGAAAACTAAAAATTCTACTCTATTTAAACATCTTTTAAAGGAGTTTAATCTCAATATAGAAATAAAAGAACCTACGCGTCCTAGTAGCGGTACTTGTCTAGACAATTTTCTACACAATATACGAGGCTGCAGGAGTGAGATATTGGAGCTAGGTGTATCTGACCACACAGCACAAATTATGAAGTTTCCTGTACACCGAACATGTATTTTAAAATATTACTATGTGAATAGACGCGATTACTGCAAGGAAAACATTAATCTTTTTTGGAAATGTATTACCAGTCTTAGTTTCTCTGAAGTTTACGAAACGGATAACGCAAATGAAAGCTTTGATTCGTTTTATGATTTGTTTAAACTACTCTACGATCTCTGCTTCCCAATTATCAAGCGTAAAATTTCCACAATTATGAGGCCAAAGTGGATTACACGGGGAATAAAACGCTGTAGTAAGAAGAGACGAAATTTACTGTGGCAATATAGACTAACACGAAACAGTGATTCGAAAATAGCTTTTAGATCATTCTCAAAAAGATATAAAAAAGTGATCAAATTAACACAACGAGCTCAAAATAGCTATTTTATTGGAAAAAGTACCTACAAATCCAAGGCGACTTGGAAAGTAATAAATAGTATGAAACCGGACATTCCTAAAGATAATATTAATGTAATTAATGTAAATGACAAATTTATGAGAAATCCTAAAATGATAGCAGAGAAATTTAATGATTATTTTGTAGACTCAGTTCAACCGAATGCCAATAATTTTCAAACGAATAATAATATTAATACATTGGATCGCATAAATCTATGTTTATGGAACCAACCATACCAAATGACATTATTACTATAATAAACAACCTGAAAAATACCAATAGTACAGGATATGATGATATTGACACAAGAGTAGTTAAAGCAGTGGCTCCTCTTATAGCACCTATATTAAGTGACATTATAAATAACTGTATTCAAGATGGTGTTTTTCCGCAAAAGTTAAAGGTTTCCATTATCAAGCCACTACATAAAAAAGATGACAAAACAAAGATGGATACTTATAGACCTATAGCTCTTATACCGATTATCTCAAAGGTATTTGAGAAAGTCATTTATAATCGTATTTATAATTACTTTGAAAAGCATAATATTTTTTGCAAGGAACAAATGGGTTTCAGGAAGACAAAAACCATTAATATGGCCATCTACAATTTTCTTGAAAAAATTCATGACAACATGGATAATAGAAAACCAGTAATGGCAATGTATATGGATATGACCAGAGCATTTGACTATGTGGATCATAAAGTATTATTAACTAAGCTATATAGATATGGCATCAGAGGTAACGTGCTTAAGCTCATACAATCTTATTTGGAGGACAGAAAACAAATTACTCAGATAAGTCAAGTGGATATTAAGTCCAAAACTGAAATAGTTTATTCTTCTAGCTCTAGAGTTCTTTGTTACGGTGTTCCGCAAGGTTCTGTGGTGGGGCCTTTGCTGTTCATTTGCTACATTAATGACTTTCCCCTAGTAATCAGGCATCAAATGTCCTTATTTGCCGACGACAGCACAGTTTTATCAACACTGGTAATAATAAAGAAATAGAAGATGACATAAACACTAGTCTTATTACGATTGTTGACTGGCTGAATGATAATAGCCTTAAAATTAACCTCACGAAAACGAAAATTATGAATTTTAAAATTAGACATAAAGTACTATCACACGCTCAAGTAAGCTACAAAGGAGACCAAATACTTGAAACTAATATAACGAAATTTCTTGGACTACTTATTGATAATGATATGTCATGGAAGAGTCAGATCGATAATGTATGTGGGAAGTTAAGTAAGTTTGCTTATGCTCTCTATATGTTGGGCAAAATTGCGAATAAGACAGCGCTCCTAACAGCGTATCATGGGTATGTTGCCTCCACTTTGCGATATGGCCTTATATTTTGGGGTAATGCTACTAAAGTTCAGGAGGTATTATTAGCACAGAAAAAATGTATTCGAGCTATATGTAAAATGAAACGAACGGATTCATGCAAGCCACATTTCCAAAACTTAAAAATATTGACTGTACCATCACTTTATGTCTATGAAGCCTGTATCTTTGTAAAAAACAACATGTATTTATTTAAAGCTGTCGAAAGTCAACGACGCTCAAAAAAGTTGCACCCTTTAGGCACAAAAACCAAATTTCTATACAATAGTATATATGCAATGGCTCCAAAACTATACAACAAATTGCCTGATGAAATTGTATCAAGCAATAGCATGAATGTGTTTAAACATAAGCTTTTTAAATTATTAATTATCAAGGCGTATTATTCTGTTAATGAATATCTTAATGACAAATTAAAATAATATTTTTATAATTTTATGTATGTCTGTTTAAAATGTTACTATATAATTTATTATTGTATACGAAATTATGACTAAATACTTACTACCTATTTGTTTATGTGCCGTCTTCATTTATTGACATTTTATTAATTAACCATTAGTGTTTGGCATGAAATTGTGACATGTTATTTTCTTGACTTTATATATATTTTTTTTAAATTTATTTTATTAATGCGACATTATGATTACCTCAACAAATTTTGTATGCCTTCTGGCGGGACATAGTATGGACCAATATTTCTTTGTAAAACACCTGTATAATTTTTACCCTATGTTCACAAAATGAATAAATGAATTGAATTGAATTGAATTGACTACACGGGGTTCGTCGATGTTAAGATAAATAAAGGAAGAGGAGCTAAAACCACTAAGGGTTACATAGCCATTTTTGTTTGCATGGTAACAAAGGCAGTGCACATTGAGTTGGTCTCTGATCTTACAAGCTCGGCATTTATAGCAGCCCTTAACAGAATGGCAGCAAGGAGAGGCACCCCTCGCCATATGTACAGCGATAATGGTACGAACTTTGTCGGCGCTAATCGACTGTTCATGGAACAATACAGGGGAATAGAGAACTCCTACAAGAACGAACAATTACAGAAGGAAATCGCCGAGATTTTCATACAGTGGCATTTCAACGCTCCTGCATGGCCCTCGGTGGGCGGATTGTGGGAACGAGCCGTAAGAAGCTTGAAACACCATCTAAAACGAGTGGTGAGTGAACAAAAATTTACATTCGAGGAGTCACCAAATCTTAACAAAACTAGTAGCATGTCTGAACTTCAGACCTCTGTGTGCACTGAGTGAAAATGTGGAAGACCTAGACTGTCTAACAGGGAGTGGAGTCAGGGTTGCCCGTCATGGAAAAAAGAGAAGTCGCTCGAACAAGATGGGAGCTTACTAAAAATATACACAGGGAAGAAGTGGAAAAACGAGTACTTGTCCCAACTGTTAGCAAGAACGAAGTGGCAGAAGCCTCAGAACAACGTGAAGATTGGTGACTTGGTTGTTGTACATGATGACCAGCGGCCCGCAGGAAAATGGTTAATGGGCCTCTGCCTATCATAACAGATCTTCACCCGGGAAATGATGGATATGTTCGTGTCGTGATCCTGAAAACAAGAAACGGCTCCATAAAGATACCTATAACAAAGCTATCTATTTTACCAATACAGTAACGAAAACTCTAGTCCACAAAATACCGAAAATGGACACAAAAAACAAGCTACAAACGAGGCCACAACAAAACATCAACAACCTGCCATAAGGTAGATATATAGGATAGGCAAAATCAACTTGATTGGATTAGTAATGACGAAACGAAGAATGATAAAACGTTATCGAATTGCAACAAGCCCTATATTTCGATAAAACCACCGACATGAAATTGATTCGCGACGATTAGAAGATAGTTGTCTACTACGACATCAAACCCTACTGGCATGGAACAGCGGTGTTCACCAAATTCAACGATTATCTCGAAAACATACATGTATACACATGTATGTTTAACGCGAACACTACAACCATATGTTGCTGAATCCGCAAGGTCGGGTAAATATGAGAAGCAAACGCGGCCTTATCAACGGTGTCGGGTCAATCGCACGTTCCCTGGTTCGAAGTATTGGATGACCAATTTGCTGAACAATATCAACGGGATATACAATTCATAAAAAAAAATGAGAAACATCTGGCACTTTTGTCTAAAAATCAGACAACTATAATAAAAGCCGAATACAAAGAACTGAGAAGATCGGAAGAAACAATTGCAAAACAATACAAATTATTCAATCAACATCTGCTAAGCCTAGACAAGCTAATGAGTAACATTCAGCAACAAATTGAGTCTCAAGAACTATCAATCGAGTTTTTGATGTCTGCTATCTCTGCAAACAGCTTCCTAGAGCATCTATGACATGGTCACCCTACTGCCTATAGCGGAACTGTTAGCTATCAACATACAGAAGGATTCATACCTACCTATCGTTGACTGGAGTCGACCTACATCAATGCATGCACTACGACAGTACGACTCTACTGTGCCCCATGAGTCATCGATATACCACATGCAGTCTTTCGGGAGCGCCCGTAGGAGACAACATATCTGATCGGGCAACATACCACGACGTCCACCAATATGTTGTCATATACGTATTGGCAACAGTAGCAGCGACAGCAGGTGCAATATATGCTTACCACCGACTTCGCAAACATTGCACGAGTCAAGAGAAACCTGAGGCACCGCCTGTTCACAATCCAGCGCCCCGAAGGAAGTCGACTGCAAGCATCGTGGACAACGCAGCTGTATTTGACGTCGACAACAGCAACGTAGTGCACTTATAAAGTGCACGTACACTCAACAAAGCATCGTCGCCTATTGCGCGTTGTGATTTAATTGTATAAGGCTCGGATTCGATGATTTTCTTTTACATTTAACCAACAAGTTTACATAACAAGTACATAACATTTTCACCGTTGGGCATTACACCCCAACAGATTATGTCAAGGAAGTATGTAAAAAAAACATCGTAATTTGAGAGCAGTTAATAGACATCTACATAGTTATGCCGCTAATGAGGTACCAGGGAAGCCACGTGCAGTAGAAATTTTGCGAAACTTCCTTGTCTTCAACGTAGTCGTTAATCGTATAATATGCTTTTTTGTTAAGGATGGGTTTGATGTGGGTTTTGAACATTCCATCGCTAAGTTCTGTAACTGACTTTGGCAGCTTGTTATAAAAGCAAAACAAGGACATCAACAATATCTTTTTTCATAATTATATTTTCGGTCCAAGTATAGACAGTGCGTTTTCTGTCAGTGGTTTATTCAAATAAGACGTAGTCACCGTTATTTTTTTAATTATGTTACCAGTTAAAAAAAAAGATCATTTTGTGTTACAGGGGTGAAGCCGTTTTCCTGCACGCTGTGCCCAAAGTCTTTTACAAAGAAGCATCACTTGAAGTCGCACCTAAACTTCCACACTGGCTCCAAGCCGTACTCTTGTCCTCGCTGCAAGCTGGCCTTCACCCAGTCCTCGAACATGCGGACGCATCTCAAGAAGTGCCGAGCGCCTGAACCAGCGAACAGTGACACTTCTCAGACCGGAGATACGACAGTGCAGCTGCAGACGTAGCGAAGTGACGAGCTCACGAACTTGTATCGAAATTCAAAACGTAACTTGCCTGTATTTTTATTTAACCCTATTCTACACTGTGTTACACATACTCATACATTCACTACACTTCAATAAATCAAGAAAACATTGCTATTTTGAATAATTTACCATTCTGTGTATACGTGAAATCCATTGTTTCATGAAGTTAATAATATTTCAAGTTCCACGGTAGCACTTATTTGATATAAGTTGAAATGTAAAAAAAAAACACGGCTGCCCTGCCAAAAAACGAACTAAAAAGTAAAAAACAAGTTGTATTAGTTAATCTGTACGTATATACAATTCACTTTGTATATATATATGTTCAGATTAACTAATCCAACTTGTTTTTACCATTTACTCGCTGACTAAACAGATAAATAAAATTGTCATAGACTGCTATGACAATTTTATCTCTTAGATTAAAAAGTGTTCCACAGAACAGTCCCCCGAATTTATTTATCTGTTTAGTCAGCGAGTAAATGAGTGACCTTTCGCTTAGTTTTTTCATATTTGAAAATGGAGCCATACTGCCGCCGTATTGATTTTTTTCA
The DNA here is from genome assembly GCA_905333075.3 of Atethmia centrago. Classification (NCBI taxonomy): domain Eukaryota; kingdom Metazoa; phylum Arthropoda; class Insecta; order Lepidoptera; family Noctuidae; genus Atethmia; species Atethmia centrago. The sequence continues at coordinate 16,336,385 of HG995374.1, read as the reverse complement.
AAAATATTGATTCTAACGATACCTATCATGACCAGCCTATAACGTTTCCACTGCTGGGACACAGGCCTGTGAGAGGGAGTGCACCTTAATCCACCACGCGGGCCCAGCAGTGCTATTCTGTATCCTTCTCACCGTGAAAACTTAAGTGAAGTGAGCGTGGAGTGAACTGTCAGTGTCATCCCACCTGATACTAGGGATGGACTAAGGATTACATTTACAATCATAATGGAGATTTTAAGATTTTATCTTTATGCTAATTCTATTGATTATAATCAGTTAACTGATTAAATAAACGTAATCCCGTGACCCAACCGCGATGTGTTTTAAAGAAGCGATAGTGAATTGAGTCAAGTAAAGACTGTGCGACGTTATTCAGCGTTGTTATTAACCCAAATCTATTCAATAAGGAGAGATAACCGAGTGTGTCAAGTGATCGAGTGCTAAAAGTGTGCCTGGCTGACGGACCATATAATTTATCCCCTCACAAACTATGTATGTGGAAACCTAATTAAACGATGTGTGTGTCTTTGTACGTCATTTGAATAAAAAACGCGCGGATTATTTAATAAGTACTTTTCTAATATTTTATTTTAGGTAGGTAAATTTATACCGACCCATGCGTTGCCAATAATAAAATAATATTCATAAAATCACCGTCATCAATACTATAACAAAATTCAACAGTTCAACTAACACTCGCGCAGCGCGCGCACCGGCCTGCGGGCGGCTAGGCTGACTTCATCCAGCCCAAGTGAAGTGGTGTTGCTATGGCAACGAGAATCGAGTGAAGTGATAAGATCACGACACTCGCGCGTCGCGCTTACCGACTCACTTCACCTACCCGATTCACTTCGGCGCGGGTGGTTACCATGGTTACGAGAATCGGGTGAAGTGATAAGATCACTCCGTGCTTGCGCGTGAGGCGCTGTTATTAAAATATCAAGTAGTTTTTTTTTTTAAATTTGCCGTTTTTATTTTTAAATGCACGACAAACAAAAATTTGGTTTTACCACATGTACATCAAAATAAAAAATGGCGGCTACAAACGTTTTTCATCATGGGTGTCGTTTTCATGGTTTTCGGGGGTGTTACAGCCGATTCTGACGTCAAATCTAAAAAGCAAGATGGCGGCTGCGAAAATATTCCGATTTTTCATCATGGGTGTCGTTTTCGTGGTTTTCGGGGGTGCTAAAGCCGATAGTGAGGTCAAATCTAAAAAGCAAGATGGCGGATGCGAAAATATTCATACTTTTCATCATGGGTATCGTTTTTGTGGTTTTCGAGGTTGTTAAATCCGATAGTAAGGTCAAAATTAAAAAGCAAGATGGCGGCTGTGAAAATGTTTAGATTTTTCATCATGGGTTTTCATGGTTTTCGGGGGTGTTAAAGCTGATAGTGAGGTCAAATCTAAAAAACAATATGGCAGCTGCGAAAATGTTCAAATTTTTCATCATGGGTGTCGTTTTCATGGTTTTTGGGGGTGTTAAAGCCGATAGTGAGGTCAAATCTAAAAAGCAAGATGGCGGCTGCGAAAATTGCCAAACCTTTTGGAATAAAGAAATAAAACTGAGTTTCTGACTGAATTTCTGTTTTGCTTTTTTATTTAAAAAAACCCTAAATAGTAACGTTTCAACACTTAAATACTAGTTTTGAAATAATATAAAATTATCAATAGAATTAGCATAAAAATATTAGGTATTACAATCTCGAACAAGATAGAGAGTTAATGGAATACTATAGACCGATCTCATTGTTACCAATTTTCTCGAAAATAATTGAAAAATATATTTATAAAGAACTCAATTTATATCTAGAAGCGAATAATATACTTTGCTATGAACAAAAAGGATTTAGGAAGCACAAATCGATTAACTTGGCCATTTATGACTTTTTGCGTACGGTTATGACAAATATGGACAAAAACAGTCCAGTGTGCGCGGTTTTCTGTGACATGACCCAGGCGTTTGATTATGTACAACATAATATTTTACTAAAAAAGCTTGATGCTTACGGCATAAGAGGTAATGTCCTTGAACTCTTGAAATCGTACTTACACGATAGGAAACAAATAACGGAAATAACTAGAATAAATCTACGCACCAAAAGAGAAGAAATCTTTCTTTCGTAGGAACGTAACGTTATCTACGGCGTCCCACAAGGAAGTATACTAGGCCCACAGCTCTTTACATTATACATCAATGAATTTCCAAGGGCAATTACACATCCTGTGACACTGTTTGCTGATGACAGTACGATAACCATTCCATGTAATCAACGAGATCTTTATAAGGAGGATATAAATAATACAATAAAAGAGACTGTAGAATGGTTAGACAATAATAATTTAAAAATAAATTTAAATAAAACCGTAATAATTCATTTTAGCCAGCGCGCTTTGACTCTTCCCAATCTTGACATAACATACAATAATATCAAAATCGACACAGTTAATGCAACCAAGTTCTTAGGAGTTACGATAGATCGAAATTTAAATTGGAAGGCGCACGTGGATACCCTGGCTAAAAGAATAAATAGTAGTGCATATGCCCTGTACACTTTATCTCGAAAGGTTAACATAGATGCCTTATTAACTGCATACTACGGGTTAACTGAATCTGTTCTCAGATATGGGGTTATCTTTTGGGGTAACTCGACGGACAAAGAAGATGCATTTAAAGCACAAAAGAGATGTCTCAGAGCCATGTTCAAGTTAAATACCACTGACAGTTGTAAGCCCTACTTTGTACGCTATAAATTATTGACGCTGACCTCCCTTTATATTCTAGAAACAGTAATGTTCGTTAGAAATAATTGCAACCTATTTTCGCGGATGGCCGATAAATATCCCAGAAACAGGCGTGATCAAAATCAGCTCTGCCTTCATGAGAGTAAGACTGCACTTATGCGCAAAAGTGTTTTCTGCATGGCTCCTATTATATATAATAAATTACCTAAAAGTTGGAGAGAGCTTAATAATGTACAATTGAAGAAAAGACTAAAATCATTTTTAACTGGCAAAGCATATTATAACATTAATGAATTTCTGACAGAACAATTTACTGTGACATAGATTTTGACATTATAATTTTATTTATTACTATTTTAATTCACAGACTTGTATTAAACTATGACGTTATATTTTATTATTATTTTTATATTGCTATGTAAAATTTTGACATTTATTAATAATTGTGCTAAATTAAATTAAAATGAATGTTACTGAAAATAATTATTTAAGGTGAACACAATTTTGTAATTCAAAACATTTGCACGCCATAGTATGTGGCAAACATGTCAGAACAATTATTATTATATAATATCATCTTACATGCATTTTTATATTATTGTATGTAAACACATGTTTGAGCAAATAAATATATCTTATCTTATCTTATCTTATCGATTATGATTATAAATGTAATGCTTGGTCAGTCCCTAGCATCAGTGAGATGACACTGACAGCTCACTCCACGCGAGTTTTCACGGTGAGATTTTTACAGAATCGACATGCAGTGCGGGTTGGTAGATGTCACATGTCTTCTAATTTCTGGTTCTAGTACATGCCGGTTTCCTCACGATGTTTTCCTTCACAGTTTTGAAAGCAGTGGTGGTTATGAAATAATTTACACAAAGTAAAACGCCTGTCAGGGTTCAAACCTACAACTCGTAAGTCGCAGCCGTTACCACTGGGCCACCACTGCTCAACGATACCCGATACATCTAAACCTGTACAAGCATTTAAAAGTTATGGTGGCACAAGGAAACTCACATAGATATATAAATACATACATGAGCCCTAAACACATTACACTCCGTTCTGGGCAGTCGTGAAAAAAGAAAGAAAATCTGTAAAAGCTTTGCCATAATTATTGTCTAGGTAGGCTTGTTGTGTTATGAACGACTCTACATTGCCAAACGCGTTCTATACTTAAATTGGAAAATAAAGTTCACCTTTCGACACATTCAAAATTTCCATCCAAAAATAAACAATAATAATGAATTGTGTGGTTAAACTATCGAAATTGGCGAAAAGAGATCCAATTCTTTGCTCAAAAGGCTGCCATTTAACGACATAAAGTGTTGTCAACGAATGCTTGAAAGTTGTAAATGTAAGTACCGAAATGTTTCCGACGTTTGGCTCCCAAATTGGAGCGGGCTGGGGCTTCCTTGAAGCGGCTCCTGCCCAATCTAGGGATCCAAATGCCTCCTACTCTACTCTATCCAAAGGCTCTACGCGGGGGTCGTGCTGTCTATGGCCCTTTACGGGGTACCGGTGCAGGCGCGTTCCCTGGCGCGGCGGCCAGCCCGCCGTTTGAACGCGGCCCAAAGGTTCATGGCCATCCGGCTGGTCCAGGGATACCGCACGGTCTCCGGTGAGGCGGCGAACTTCCTTGCCGGATTGCCATGAGATCTGGAGGATAAAGTCCTCGCGCACGTATGGGTGTGGCGCGAGGAGGTGAAACGCCGCACCGGGGCGTAACTTTGCTGCCGCGAGAAATCACGGCACAGCGGACAGAGCTCCGGCGGGATCTCATAGCGACAAGGAGAGTGTGATTGTCGCAACCCAGTGTTGGGCACGCCACAATTGCGGTGATAAATCCCCTCTTTGAGGAGTGGCTAGAGAGGCGCCACGGCGTCCTCACCTGCCGCCTGACACAGGTCCTCACCAGGCCAGCAGCTTCGGGAGGTTCCTGTGTCGGATAAGGCGGGAGAAAACGCCCGGGTGTCACCACTGTGTGGATTGCCCGGAGGACACGGTGGAGCATACGGTGGAGGTCTGCCCGGCTTGGGCAGAGCACCGCCGTGACCTCGTGGAGGCGATCGGCGGCGGAGAACTCTCGCGTCCAGCCCTGGTCCAGGCCAATGGTATGGAGCGAGAGGGCATGGGCAGCCGTCACCTCCTTCTGCGAAGCAGTAATGTTCGGAAAGGAGGAGGCGGGACGGTTGAGGGAAAGGCAAATTTCGAGCCCTTTCGCCCCTAGCCGCCGCAGGAGACGCCCTGGGCGTCGGGAATCCCAGGCGGATTTCCGGCCACCGTAGGCGCGGGCTGGCAGACGGTGAGCAATAGGTAGCTCGCCGGTCGATAAGGACCAGGCCCGGGTCAACGGCGCGTTGTGTTCCACGCGCACCTCAAAGAGATGTCGTCAGCACAAGTGTAGGGGTCCGCTAGGGCTGATGCCAAGAAACGCGAGAAAGTCCGAAAGGGATACCGAGGCCCTTGGAAACACAGGCAAAGTCAAAGTAAAAAGTCAAATTATTTATTTCAAATAGGCACATAAAAGGCACTTTTGAACGTCAAAATTTATAAAAAAATTGAATTGATTCTAGTTGCCCCTTCCAAAAGGTTACTTTCTTAAAATGTTTTACAAAATGTTTTACATCATATAATTGTATGTGAAGACGATGCACCTAGAATAAAATTACTATAAGTACCAAAATGGGTATAAAAATAATTAAATATGAAGCAATGACAGATAAATTAATTATGTGATAGGTATATGATGCTCACATATTTACAAACATTGCAAAAGTATACGTTTTCCTAAAAATAATAAATAAAGTAATAGGTCAGTGTGTGAGCTAAAGTAATCACAGAATTTAAATTCAACATTGGTTTATTATTTGTATCAAATATTAAATTGTACAATTAAAATAGCAACCTGTTAGATTTTGTCTAGACTCTAGATTGTCCTATGGAGCTGGACCAGCATGTTTCCAAGCATTCTTATATTGGATATAATCCTCTGATTTCTAATATGTTTGTTTAAAAAGTGTACTTTTAACATGAGTTTTAAATTTTCTTTCATTTAATTGCAATATAGCATAATCAGCCTATAATGTTCCCACTGCTGGGACACAGGCCTCCTCTTTGTGAGAGGGAGTGGGCCGTAATCCACCACGCGGGCCCAGTGCGGGTTGGTATTTTGCAATATACTCGTATCACAAGGTATTTTGTTGTAACATTTGACACAGTACCCCATAAAAGATGTATGTACTTTAGATAATCTGAAAAATGGTTGATCTATTTTATCTTTGTTTCTAGTATTAATATACAGTATTAATATATTAAAATTATGTCTATCACTTATTTTACTGTCGATTTTTTCTTACATAAATAATATTTTCATAAATGAATTGGCAAGGTACCGTCATAATATTAATCTTCTTAAATTATTTATTTTTATTTTATTTTTTTTATTTATTTTTTTGTATTTTTGATTAATAGGCTTCAATTTTGCACACTATAAAGTTTTAGAATATTTTGCAACATACTCATGAAACCTTTTATTTTTCATATGTTGCTTTAGGCCATAAAGTTTAAAAAGCTTTTCCCTGCTTTTACAAATACTTGGAATCACCCAATCACTAAATAATACCTTTAGTCTTTAGTGGAAAAGTGTCATTAAATTGCGTTTTTAATATTAAAAGAACGCGGCGTAGAAATCATTTGGGTCACACATATTATTAAAACTCTGAACACACAGTTTACTGGCCAAAGAATGATTTAATTTCTCTAAATTTTTACATGTAATTGGCCTAAAACTTGAATTTTTTGCAGAGGTTTATAGGAACCAAATGTTATTGTTTGTCCACTGTGATCAGATGGCAACTTATTTACAATTTGTTTGTGTAAGTAATCACAATTACAAAAAATATTATCTATACAAGTGGTAGAAGAAGCTGTCACTCGGGTTTGTTCAATAAAAACATTTGACAAATCAAATGACCTAAACAGGGTTAACCACCTAACAGTATTTGAGTTATTTTCTAATAAATTAATATTTAAATTACCACATATGATTATTGACTTACAGAATCAAACATTGATAGATTCTGGTAACTTGGAGGTCTGTATACGCTTACTATGACATGCGTATCAAGCTCAACACAGGACAGTTCAATGATGTTTGAACACACCATCACCAACACCGGACAGTCCGACCATGCCTTTTCGTTCTTTCGATTTAATAGAATTTTTAACAAGTATTAATGACCCGCCATGTATCATTCGTTTTCGGCTGAAAGGGCTAATTAAACAATAATTTTCATAGTTAATTGACATTACTTGATAATCTTTTAGCCAATGTTTAACAAATGATATCAAACTTGGTATTTTCCTTGGATATTTTGATTAAATAATTTTAAAGTATGTTGCTCCCCCTTTGGTTTTTTATTATTATGAGTAATATTGCCAGAAGGTACCCTTTATTGTTCTCGAATAATAATAGGTTATTTGAAGGGGTAGCTTCTGTGGTCTTACTAACTAGTTTAAATTGTTATCCGCAGTGACCTCCACAACTACAACTGAAGCGTTTAGAATGCCCGTATTAGTTCCAGCAGGAAGAGAATACCCTTTTTTTCTCTCTAACTGAACAGACAGCTGTGGTACTGGGGAGTTTGTTGACCACTTCTTCTTCCCAGCTAAAGCACTAGGAAGTGGTGAAGGGTGGGCGTTTTGGGGGATTGTCTTATGTAATTTGACGTTCAAAAATGTGCTGATTCTCAGCCTAGTTTGAATAAATGACTTTTGATTTTGATTTCTTTCTGACTGGTAGTGGCCTCCAAGGATGTTGGTATTATTGGTGGATCCTCCTTCGTACAACATGATGATTCAAAATTAATCACTATGTTGTTAGTATGACTAGACAACACAGACTCGTCACTAATACTACAATTTGTTATGTTAGCTATAACCTCGTTAATATTATATGCTATCAACATAGCAATCATATGTCTACATTCCCAAGACAGAGATAAAGTTCTCTGAGTTAACTTAAAACCACTTCAAAATACAATATTTTTTTCACTATGACAACATGTCAGCCTGTGAATAGTATTATTCAACTGGTAAATACTCGTATAATTGTTATCATTATCTGATGAAGTATCAGAGTAAGGGAAAGCACACAACATCAGCTTTAATAAGGTGTCCACACCATCCAATATGTCTTTTCTGGTAATACCATACCATACTATTACCTAATAGCAAAACCATTGTAGAATAATTGTTTAGGTTTGTGCTAGCAATTCTTTTAATCATTTGTTTAAAACTTATGTTATGATAACTATGATTGGTAAAACTATGGCTAAGGTAATTGAGTAACATTTTTCTAAAGCCTGAACCTAATTCGGCAACGGAAGGAACACGGGTGAATTTTAGTCAGTAAGAGTCTGACACATCCTCCCGCTCCGCCCAGAGCGGGAGAAGTTAATTGATCATTTCCTACACAAAAAAAAAGTACCGAAATGTGTATCATTTGACATTTTATTTTTTATTCTTCAGACAGCTTACTGGTAGCTTATCAATAAATTTTATAGTTTTGGCATGTCCACAGGCCTTCAATTTAATACCCATATAAATGAAGTTTTTTTTTCACATTTGAAAATGGAGCCATACTGCCGCCATATTGATTTTTTCAAAAACATTTGTGACCTAGGTCACTTGGGATGATCAGGTAGCTTATCAATAAATTTTATAGTTTTGGCATGTCCTCAGGCCTTCAATTTAATACCCATATAAATGAAGTTTTTTTTTCACATTTGAAAATGGAGCCATACTGCCGCCATATTGATTTTTTCAAAAACATTTGTGACCTAGGTCACTTGGGATGATCAGGTAGCTTATCAATAAATTTTATAGTTTTGGCATGTCCTCAGGCCTTCAATTTAATACCCATATAAATGAAGTTTTTTTTTCACATTTGAAAATGGAGCCATACTGCCGCCATATTGATTTTTTCAAAAACATTTGTGACCTAGGTTTTTGCCCTAAGGCTCAGTAGGCGCGGGCCTAGGGCGGCCAGATATTAGGGTCGGCCAATCGTGACAAAAAAAATCACTGATGATAACAAGAAATAACTCGAAAGTGCCTAAATATTCTAAAGGCTCGCGCACATTATGGCGGGCCGTACTGCACCCCATCGTATAACATTAATCATACATTTTATGTATAAAGTAAAGATATTATTAATAATGTAATGTATAATAAAATACAATGTACGTATAAGTTATTTCGTACATGTTACTAACTTATTACTAACAATCTATGGACTCATGATGTCTGAATTAAATCATTTTTATTTATTTATTACTGATTAAGGAAGAACATATTTACAGTTATACGCGGAGCACTGGCGCTCGTGCTCGGGAGTTTCGGGAACGCTATCACGCCGCCGCGCAACAATAACGGAGCAAAGAACGAACGAACTTGCTTTGCTTAACATAGAAGCTGATTTTTTAACGAAATTGGATTGCGAGGATTTAATTAATGATTTTGCTGCGCTTAAGTGCCGACGAATTTTGTAACACATTGTAAAACACTCATTATGTCTTATCTTGTATGAGAATAAACCTGTAGTTACATAAATAAAACCTAAAACTATTTTAAATGTGGAAAATATAGCTCGGCAACTAGCAGATATTATAGTTAACTAAATTTTTCTGAATCGACGTCGGTGAAAGTTGGCATTAAAGTAAAATTGATTATTTAGTCTATATGATGGGTGCTGAGAAAGGGGCGGTTGGTAAATACGACATGGCCTGGGGCCTAGGGCGACCAAGACTGCAAATCCACCACTGAGTACGTAGATGGTAACTTAAACTCCTTAAATTGATTAAATGGTGTAAGTAAGGAACCAATTTCCAAGAATACTTACAAGTTCAGCGCCATAATAATGAAACTGAAATTGGATCTGTAGCTGTATCTCGACTTGCGTTGTAAAGTATGATACGAGAGAGTTTTATTTATCAACGAGAGTGATAGAAAATGAAAGTTATACTTACGATATCATATACGTACTCTTTTATGACACTGATGTTATTATGATATATGTAATTTTTGCTGCTATATTTGCTTCTTTGATTTAATATGCTTTTTTTTTAATTGTTAGCTCAGCCGTCTGCGGGATCGTAAAGTCATACGAATAACTTTTGTATTTTGAATAAAGTTATGATTAATATTCAAGTAATTAATTACGTGTTCTTAATTTTGTTGAAAGTGTTAGGGGTACTAAAATATAATAAAACCATGATTTATATTTTTACTCCCGTTTTAATGAATTTGGTGTTGTAAAATAATTATAATCGATCAAGGTGTACAAAATTACAGGCCTTTACAGTATGTAGGTAAGTTTCTGGCTCATTAAGTAGTTACAATATTACCTATACTCCTTACGAGGTGTATGCGAGTACATTATATTTATTTTATACATAATAGTAGCAAAAGGTATTAAATACATACAGTGATAATATTGCTTACCTTGTAGTACCACAAGAAACATATTGTACTTACATTATGTATTATGACCATCAATCTCTCTTATGTGTCAATTTTATACATTATTGAAATATAGTTACAATGACGTAGGTAGTGACTGATATATCATTAAATGTAAATAATTTAAAAATATACCACATTATTTTATAATATATATCGGAATTATTTACAATGTATTTAGTTGCTAAGTACCCGTTGGTACTTTACAAAAATTATGAAAATACCCAATATCCAATAATAAATAAAATAACATGGTTTATTGTACCTACGTACTGTTCAGCATACTTAACATTCTTTCGTTTTGTCTTAGTGCGAGATTTGTGCGATGTTTACTATTTTGTTTCCATACTTTGGACACTGTTCGAGGTCTACTATATTATTTTCAGCTGTTAAACAAACGTATTTTCTTTCATAGAAAACAAATGAGTGTCTCAAATTAAGGCTTCAAGAAATTAATGATTGTTAAGTTCTTAGACAGCACTGTGAAACGACGTGAAAGATAAATAAATAATACTATGATTAAAAATCTAACAAAATACTATAACTATAATATTCAATATAAGGAATGGCGAGAAGTCAACGAGTTTATATATGTAACAATACCGTAGTCAACATGCTGTGCTCAAGTCACTCAACAATAGTTAATTTCCTTATTCAATAATTAAAATAATTACATGTTTACGTACATATTTCTACAAAAAGTGTAGATGTTGAGCTGATTATCGACAAAAGATGATTTCGACGTTTGATAGCGATTTAGTAAAAGATTGTGAAATAAGTAAGACAAGTTATATCAGATACAAACAATACAACAAACTGTCAAATAGGTAGTAATAGTGACATTACATTTGTAGTATTTTCCATGTAATTCTGTAAATCGATTACTTATTATGTAACCTTTGAATGGTCTACAATGTTAAGAACCCTGTATTTTTACTTTCTAAGAATGTATAAATAGGTACTATTTAGGATGTATATTTAGTCATAATAAAGTTTTAAGTCAAGGTTGATACACATGTAAGTGTACAGGTGATCTTTTACGGATTATATTTAATTTCCAATATGTAACAAATACCTATTGTACTTTTAAGGTTTTAGCATATTTAATAAAATCACCCATATACTTTTTACATGCACGAGAATTTTTAAAATAATTACAATTCTTTTAACTTTTAAAAGTTTGCTTATAAGTAGTAATGTCCTTAACGTTACATATTAATAAAACGTTTATTTTAAAGAGTTACTGATTTTATTCAAATGTAAATTAAGAAGTGAGAAGAGAGAAAACGGACTAACATTATATATATTTATGTCTTCAAGTTATAAGAATTGTAACTTTAAACTGTAATAAGAAACGTTAACGTCGAAACCAGCGAAAAATTTAACATGGTTGTGGACACGATATTTAAAGCCATACACGATAGTGACTTTAGTACAAATTCTTTTGTCCTGTAAACAGTAGAAAATATACAGTTAATAAATCTACTAAGGATTGCGTGTAAAAATCTTATTCGTATGAACAATAGAAATATACAAAACGCTAACGTTTGGTTTGACATCACGTATAAGCTGTGAATACATAATATTACACACAAACTTTTACTTCCAAGCTAAGTTTACACAAGTTACACATAATGTAAACCAATACTTACTTACGTTTAATATTTGCCAAACATTACATTACATTTAATTATCTCAGCCTTTTCGAATAGGAGAATCATAATTACTTGGGAATATAAAATATTAACTAGTAGACTCGGTGAATTAACATTACAATGTAGTACATGCCCATCAGCGCGCGCGCAGGCGGCGCGTGCGATGCCAGCGACCACTACTCTACGATGTGAAGCACCATTTGTTCTAGCGTAGGGATAATGTACACAATTTGACAATTTTAGTCTATATAACATTAGAATTACGCTGTTGCACATATCATGCGCTTACTTTCCGATTATTCATAGGAACAACAATTTAAAAATACTATACGCTCATCTCTTTAATTTTAACTTAAAAATAAACGTGCTTTTGGCACTTACCGCTAATCAGTTGTGTAATAACGTGTTTCGGACTGATTTTGAAATAATTTTACAAAACATTATTCGCTCGGCACTCTATTGCTGTTCAGATATTCTTTGGTGAAATTTAATTATACACTGTAGTAACACTTTTATGTAGGTGCTGATGTTTGACACTACTTGTAATTGAACAACAAATAATTAAGGATTATCTTCAATCACGACAACACTGTTATGAATATTTTTATATTTGGAAGAAGGTACATAAATCTGTAATCGAGTAAAAAATTAAATAAGTCGATGTCTCGAAATCCTATTTACAATAGAATTACAATTATACATATAAAATTGAGCATTAGTATAAACAGAGGCTGCTGGATCTTGGATGTAATATTAAAATTCTTAACTAAATATGATACACTTCCCGAAGGGACTAACGTTACTCAAGTACTTAGTACTTATTAATATCGCATCGCATTTACAAGTAATAATTCTTACAAATGTACAACTTAAAGTTTATGTCGTAATCTCATAGCCACTGCAAGGGACGAAGTCCTCGTCCAAATGTTTTTACGAAATACTTTCGTTTGATCACAAGACTGGAATCACATGATGCGGCGGGGAAACACGCGTCCGGCGAGTGCGTGCTGCGCCAGAGGGCTCAGGTGCACTCGATGATGAGCGGCTGGCTAGACTCGATGACGGAGGCGCGCGGCTCGGCGGGCGCGACGTAGTGCTCATGCTCGGGCAACGCGCGGTAGGCGTGCGGCGAGTGCGCGCCGTGCGTGGCCAGGTGCGGCGTGGTGGAGTGGGCCTGCGCCAGCAGCTCGCCGTGAGACAGCGCTACGCGCGCCCCGCCGGCTCCCACCAGCCCTCCCTGTGATGGAGAGTGCACCTCGTATGCCTCGTGCCCCTCTCTTTCGTGGCAGTCTTTGTCGACGGTACCTGCAAAGTGCACGCGAAAATGAAATCGGCCGCGTTCAGCGAGAGCGCAAGTGAAAGTTGCGGTTCGCCTACGAAGAGAAAGTGCAGCGAGCTGCAGTTGCTCTCGCGACTGCGCTCGCGTTCATTCTCTTTCATTTGATTAATATTATTTTAAATTCAAATTTTATTTATAATTGAATATTTTTCCAAAAGTGACAAAACTGTATTTTTTTTTCATCAGTGATAAAAGTTAACTTACCGATGCATTCAGTGTTTGCTGCATTCGTTATTGCTAATACTTCTTCAATGTTGTTTGGCTTACAGCTAGTAGTTTTCCAGTGAGTGCGTAGCCCGGAGGCACTGATGTACTTCTTGTCGCATCCTTGGCAAACGTATGGTCTGTCATTCGTATGTAGCCGCTTGTGAAGTTTTAAATGTACAAATTGTGTGAATTTCTGCATACACAAATCACATGCGTATGGTTTTTGTCCTGAATGCAGACGTAAATGTGTTTTTAAATTTGACGTTGAGGAGAACCGTTTTTTACAAATATCACATTGGTGTGGTTTCTCCCCGGTATGTACTAGGTGGTGTTTCTGTAGATGTGCAAGTTGCGTGAATGATTTACTGCATACATTGCATTTGAAAGGGCGCTCACCAGAATGCGTTCTCAAGTGAACCTTCAGATTCGAAAGTTGTCCAAACGTCTTACAGCAAACATTGCATTCGTAGTGCATTTTCCCGTCCTTTTTCTTTAGTGGGTAAGGCAAGCTTCTGTAACCCCGTGATGATTGCGAGCCAGGACTCATCGGTGCCCCCATGAGTCCGCACGAGCCGTCGGGACTGACGCTGCCGTGTTGAGGAACCATTTGACTGTTCACGTTCGTGTTTTGTATTAAACTTAACTGTGAACAATTTTTGAGCGTAATCACACTAGTCGACGATGGATAATGGTGGTTACTTTGAACATTCTGTGATCTCTCGTACTGGTGAGATGAAGTCACCGTTGGTGAGTAATTACTGGGTGGAGATCCTAGTTGAGTGATTATTGTAGAGTTTGGAGGAGAGTATAAGTTATATGAGTAGTTGGGGTAGTGACTTTCATATCGTGTCTCGCGGATCTCTCTTATTTCTCTGATTTCCCGGATTTCAGTTGTATGTGGTATTGTGTGTGGTGGTGATGATGAATAAATTGAGGCAGCGCTGGGTGTAGGTAGCTGCTGTGGTAATGGTAGTAGCGACGGCAGAGGGGTCAGGTTAGAACTGGAATCTGGACTGCAAACATTACCGTACCTCTGACTCTTCTTATATGAATAAGCCATTTCAGTTGGAGATGAAGGCGGTGGTGTGGCATTTGGTTGACGGCGGTTAGGATCATTATTATTTGTATCGATTCTGTTACCAGTTAAAATTGTTTCCAGTATTCTAGTATCTGGTGGAGAATATCTCATAAAAGCCGGTTGTGGCGTAGGTGAAATTGCACCGTCTTCATAGTATGGTTTGTTTAGAGGCACCACCGTATTTTGAGATGACTCCAATACTATGACAGTGGATGTAGCTGGATCACGTCTTGGTGGTGATAAATTTTGTGGAGTGTTGGAAATTTCTTCAGCTATTACTAATTCTTTTTCACTTTCACAGTCCATATCTTTGTGATTTTGATACTGGTATGCTCTTGGCATTTTTATTTTCACTTTCCTGTATTCATTGCGGTGCATGTCTTGGTCAATTTTTTGGACTATTACTGTCTCTTTGGGTTCATTAGTTTTATTGGAACAGTCGAGAACATAATTTTCTACATCGGAATCACTTGAATCTTCAGGAGGTGTAAATTCATCGTGGTATCCATTGCTATGGTATCCCTCATCTGATCGCACCGATCCATCATTAGGTGTCAGTTGATGTTCGTAGTGTGGTCCTACGCAATGAGTGAGGATTGGTGATTTATTTCCTAGTTTTTCTTGATTACTTTGTGCCATTGGAGATGGTCCACGCATGTCCCTCAAGGTTTGGCACTGGGCAGGTGACCTATTGCTCTGAATTCTCGGATTTTCGAGTTGGTGTATAACCACTTGGGATGTGCTCTCTTTGTGTTGATGGATTATTAAAGTAGGGTTTTCTCTATGCATTTTTACCGGCGAGGGTGAAGGCATTAAGGTTGTTGGCGATAATGATCTTTGTTCACAAACAAGTGAGTTTTCCGTTTTGTTATGAATGATGTTGGTAGAAATATCGGCCCTTAGAACCACCCTGTCGTTTTTGTTGATACATCTCGGGTCCTCACGAAGTATGGTTGTTGAATTTTCATGGAAAGGCTTATCAGTTGCTTCTCGTTTTCGTCGTCGGCTTGGGATCTCAGCTTCTAGCAGTTCCTTGGTGTTTGTTAATCCAAGAACATATTTCATATGATTGAAGGCAATTTCAGGGTGCACTGGTGCAGGTGGCAAGCCATAAGCTTTTTTGATTGTTTCTTCTTTGCCTATAATACAATTATTCGGATTATTAAAATTGTTTTTGACGAAACTTGATATCTCTTAGTAAAATACAGCTAAAACATATAAATACTTACAGATAGAATAAGTAGCTCTCTCAGGATCGATATCATAGCCCAACCTCGTTGCAAAATCTTTGCAATACCATACCATCAACTCTTCGTTTGGCATAATGTCCCTGAAACGATAAAATTGTGAGATTATAAACTGAAAGTTCCAAAAAATAAGTGATCTTGAGTGTACGTGTTGTTGTTGTGAAGTGAAGTTACCTGATCGTGTAGAAGTATATGTGTTCCTGATGTTGACAAGCCACGAGGTTCATCACGGAGAGCGAGTAAGCAGATGCGACGTATCGCATCCAGTTCGCCACGCTCGTGTCGGACCCGTCCAGGTAATAATAGTCACTGTCCTTGAATATCTGTAATAAATTAACAGCAATTATAACGCTTGCGCTCAGTATACATGTAAACATAATTGAGTATGTAACTATCAAATAAGACGAAGAAAGTTTGACTTTTTTGATTACTTTATAGTTTTTACAATGCGACTGCTTTGTATGAATATTCATTTGAATGTAAGTTACTCTGACTGAACGCCTTGTTAGTTACTCTTGTAAAAGTTGTACTTGCTGTTTGCAATCATTGGCTAACAATACCACTTACGCTCTGAGAATTTTCTCAGTTAAATTATAATGCAATCAATTGTTTATTTGCTTATATTATGCATGTTTGAAATCAAACTTATATAAATGAGCTAAACACATGTTATTCGAGCACGTGGCACGTGCAGGATATTTACAGTGCGCGTGCAACTGATAGCGACACGCTTACATTATGGAGTGTAGTGGGGAGTCAAGGACGAGATGCAATGTCACTCGAGAGGTAATATAGGACGGGGAAGATAACGCGCGTTTCAACAATGATTTATATTTGAACAATACTTGTGGGTTCATCTAGTGCTGTGAATAGGGACATCAGCAACATGCATTGTGATACGATTATGACAGTGCCTACTACTAGTCATTTTTATTTTTGTTCCAATATTGTACTGGCTAGGTTGAGCGTGACGGTAAGCTATGTATTGGAATCAGTTTTTCCTTCATACACACTTTTATGACATGAATGATGATGTGTACAGAATTACAGAAAACGTATTTAGATCCACCACCAATGCTATTGAATTTAAAGCCCAATCTCACCTTAATATTTCCATAAGTATGATGTCTCACAGTTTCCTGTACCTGGCCCAAAGAGAGAGTTCGGTTAATTGAAGAAGAAAATAATAGTGCATTGTAAACAGATAAATTATAAAAATACGCCAGAGGTATTAGTCTAGTAGTTTGCTTAGTTAAGGATAGTCTGAATTGCGGTCTCAAAGGTTGTGCTGCTGAATATACAGATACAAGCCTCAACCAAATTAAAATAATAAAAGCCAAGCGGGTTGCGATTACTGGGTCATATGATTTGATTATGATGTATCTATAGTTACACTTACCCTCCAATAATATCTCCAGGAGACTTTGTCATTAGGTTTGTTCGGTGTTCGGGTGCCTTCGAACGGCCCGAAGCGCGTTCCACGTGGTATTACACCTATACTCCACACACCCTCAGTCTGGAATAATTGCAATATGTTATGATGTGATTCACTCGCTGTTCTGTCTGTTATGATTAAGTCCGTTGTTCGACTTTAGTGATATTTTTCGATTGTATAATTTGGAGTTTACACGTACCGGTGTATTTGGAGTAGATAATACTGCAGATGGTCTCAGCGCGAGGCTGCGCGGGAGCGTCCTCTCGGCGCGGTTGGGCGTGCCACGCTCGCTCGGCACATCGGGCACGATGTACACTGTGAGCCTCTCGAACTCCTCCTCGCGCATGCGCGTCACATCGTATGCGCCCGCGCTGGACACGCCGCTCACCACATCTGCCCCGCCGGGACTCCCGGTGCGACCCACCACCGTTGTGCTTGGAACTTCCTCGCTTGTTGACTGTTGACAATACGTTCCAGGTTAAATAAAGTCCCGCTCCGTAACAATTAACTTAGTCTTATTTTCAAAATGAATTCACTTTAAAACATTTCTCAACCGCCACAAAAAATGTACAGCCGAAACGTTTTCATTAGAGTGAAGATTTAGCACTGTTAGTCCGCAAGTCGGTCATTTTCAGACCCCAAAAATATGCAAACAACGTCGTAACGAAATGCATTTTCCCTCTTTACAGCCGTGTGCATTTCCCGCCGTGTCGTCTAACTTTGAGTGTTATTTTCTTCGATAAAGAGTTTAGTTTCCTAAGTGAGAGAAGAGAAGCGACGTTCGATAAAGGGGCGGCGCCACTACTGACCCAGTTTTGTGATAAGTGCGCACTTTCCACTGCGCACCGACACTTCCCCTTTGCCTATTTATATTTTCAACCAAATTCAATTGAATACTTAGATCAGCCTTGAGTGACATTAACATGCAACTTAATTTGGTGACAAACTAATAATACATATTTACTTACCAGTCTCATTTTGATTGATTTCTGAGGGTCCTTTAAATTTGTATTCTCATAATTACTTTCTGCGTATTGAAGTAACTTGTACCTGGAACAAAATGAAAACATTTTAGTTTGTATTTTTACGTAGATGTTGAATTTGAATCGAAGCTTTCACAGAGCGGAGGACTTCAAATGTGTTTTATAATAGCTGATGGAAAAGTTATTGGAAAACCTTTTTCTATTTCAAAGACTTTTTCGACACTCCTTTCCTGATAGTACAATTACAAACATTACTCTATTAATACTCATAGTTTCAGTTTAAAAAAAATTAAACAGGAAAACGGAAGCTTTACGACAACTCTATAACTAGTTTGCCTTTTCTATAATTTATTTTTAATTGAATTGTTACGATATAGGCAAGTTTGATTTTTTTTATAGAAAACCCTAACACTTTCTAAGAAATAGTAATAGCAGTAAGAAATAGTAGTAGTGTTAGTGTAGTAGTAGTTGTTTGATTTCCCAAACAGATACAATTAATTACTTGTCGTTGTGATTTGTTGTTCTCGTAGTTAGTTGTATTAAACTATCTGTAGTATTCATTTATTATCGTTACTTATATAGTTACTAGGTATTAATCTATTATATAGCATATATATGCGCCTCTATTATATTATATTGTACTTATATACTTTTTATTTGCACCAAAGACAACCCCATTTTAAGTCCAGAATCACTGTCCATTCCATGGTTGCCTGGACGAGATCGCAGTAAGCGATAAAGGCTTCTACATACTGGCGCGACTTGTCGCGCGACAAGTCGCGCCAGTATGTAGGAGCCTTAAGGCCGCCCATTGTATGTTTTGTAGTGTGTAATTTTTTATTTTTGTGATGTGTAATCTGGTGTACAATAAAGTATATATAAATAAATAAATTAATTGAAATGATTGGAATTGCAGGACCGCCCAGAAACAGTTTTTGATTAATTATATTATCAAAACTGAAGATGTTATCTGCATAAATTATATAATTTATTATGTCAAAGGAGACGATGACTAAAATGTTTAGGAACGATGGCAACGGTAAAGCAGATTTATTTTGCTCACTTGCCGGTAGATGCATTGAATATTTGCCAAATTGGCACTACTCATGTGGAATACGGAACAGTGAATTGGTCACGAAATTGAAATTCTTTGTAATGCTAACAATCATTAGGTTTAAAATAAACCTGGAAGTATGTTCCAGCTAACATTAAACTGAGTACCAGTGGAAACAGATTGTGAGAAAACGACAAGTAGTAGAATAGTTTGGTTTCATTAATTATGCGTGCAGTTTACTGTGAAACAAAGTATTCACAAAAAAAAAAGTGTTACGTAATAGCAAAATAAGTAAACAACTGTGACTCGTAGCAAAGTGTTTTAAGCATGGGCAGTTTCGTAAAAGAATGCATTCCCATGTTGGTGCAGTGAGGCAACATTGAAGTTCAACATTTCATTGCATAATTGCGGAAGCGAGGCGACTTGCGGCCGACGACTCCTATCGATGAGATCGAAAATTTTGTTTTCCAAAACCGGCCCCATTTGACATTCAAATAGTTGCGCAAGCGCCGGCCCAGCTCCGTATTGTAAACATTATGCGCTGCATTTGTAATGGTTTTATGTATGAGTTTTGTAACCAATGTATTGCATCACAAAGTATTTATTGTACTTATGTACATAAGTACAATAAATACTTAGTGATGCATAAATATCTTATTTACTTTAATAATACCTTGAATAATATATGTTGTTTGTCATTGAATATTACCATCTCCATAAAATAATTTGAGAAAACGATGCATGCAAATATAACAACAGTTTTAATCAAATGCCTAAGTTTCTAAATATTTTCACTATCCACGCTCTTTTCTGAATGATATTAAAATAAAAGAAAATATAGTAATTATAAATTGGGCGATCACTTTCTCAGATTTAGCTTGAAGTCTGAGAAGTATCAACGATAACGAACGAATTATATAATGTATGTTAATTGTTCATTGCGTAAGGGCTGATGTTTACATAGTAACGTCGGTAGTGGTGAGGGTAGCGTGTGAAGAAGTGGGGGGCAGTGGGGAAGGGGGCTGCACGTGACCATGAGTGCAGGTTGCGCAATGCGTCCGCGCAATGTCGCACATCGCACGCACCCCGCCCGGTAACCACTAGGTACTTAGTGCTGGTACTTCTCGTGATAACACTGACACTCACCTAGGAACTAGATTCGATTTTGTTATAAATAAACATTATGTGATTAATTGTTTGCACTCATAGTATTAGGTAAACTTTTCGGTGAAAGTTATTGGAAATATTTTAACAATTTAAAGTCCTATCTGTAGTTATTAGAATTGATTGATTTTCGAAATGTTAAAACTTATTTACCACATTCGCCCAAGTTCAGAGATATCAGTTTTCCCATACTCCATAATTCATTTGAATGAGATATGGAAGTTATTAATTTTCATTTGATATATTTCATAAAAAAATAAAAATTAATCAGCATTTACGTTTATTAAAAAGGCATTTTGGGCAGTAGCAGCAACGTCAATCAGGATTTTTGAGAAAAAATAATGTTATGTATATACATATATAATAGTATGGATGAAAAGCATCCGTCCCGCTCGCGGCGCACAGCGCGTAGCTATCGCACGGTAGCGCACGGCCGCGCATCGCCGCGCGCGCACCAGGAAGCAACCTTGGGCACGCGCATGATGCGCTCGCTCTTGAACTTGCCCTTTACGCTCGCACGTTGCAACCACGCTAGGGCTACCAGCGTTTACTTTTTTTTGTTGTTTATTTATTAAAATGGGTTGAGTTGATGCACTAGTATTTCCTCAGATTTTTTTTCTGATGTTAATCTAATGTGCATGATTAAATAAAACCTTGTGCATCCTCTAGAATACCACTTATTATAATTTCTGATGCAATGCAATATTCGAAATGACTTTAAATATTTGTGTAAAATAATCATCAAGTATTAGCGTGTTTTGTTTGAATAGTATTTTAAAATATGTTTGACGTTGGTACGAACTCGGAAGTTTTTAGACGTATAAGATTTGTATTTGATTGTTTTATGAAGACATTGACTATTGAGGCATTTGTAGTAAAAGAGTAGTATGGAAAATGAAAATTAGATTTTCCGGCGCGATATCTGCGTTAGGATTGAATAGTAATATAGTAGGAATTTTGAGGATACACTGCACGCAAGAGCAAAACATGCTTTAAAATAAGGAAGCATAATCTACGTTGCTGCTATTGGGTTTGAATGATTGAAACAGCAATATTGGCCAATAAGAAATTAAAAAAATATTTACCTATAAATCCTTCAAATATTATGTAAGCTCCTGAGAGTGCAGAACCCTACCAGCTAGTGTGGCGCGTTGACGCTGAACGTTATTATTCAGTGATTAATGTGATATGATGAATCGATTGTTTTGATCTATTCGGACTCTACAAGGCCTCTTTATCTATATTCTTATTTCCCGATTGAGTTTGTAACGATGATAAATAAGTACACGAGCGAAGTACTTCATAAACGCGGAAGTTATTAAATTTGTTTGGTTGACGTTCTTGAATCCTAACACTTTTCCGATGGAGAAGATAATCAAATTACATTTCATTGCATAAGTTATATGGTTTTCGATTTCTACGAAAGAAAACGTCCGTATTGTGATAGTCCAAGCCAAGAGCTTGAGGTCGTGTATTGAAAAGTGTAATTAATAAGAGTGATGTTGTAAAATAGCTACGATGAGTGCAACACATATGTGCATACCCATGCGAGAGTGCAACGGGAACACTAACCTTGCAGGCTAATAATACATTTAATACGTAGATAATTCCACTACAAATAGCCGCGAGTACCTATCGGCTAGATAAAGCATAATATGTTAGGCATATGTTATATAAATGCGGAATTGAATTCACAAAAAGGAAGCAATCATCAATTCAGGCAATTTTATAATTTGAAGTTTTAACACAGAATTAGCCATTTTTAATGATTTCCTTAATTATCCTTTTAGTACATACGTATTCGTAGAAACGCTATCAAGCGACCTAACAAGCGGAAGTTAGCAGAACTGAGATTCTTCGATACTCAGATTCTTATAATTACTTTTCACAACTTCCGACATAGCAATCAATTTAAACGTGTGTTACTCTATCAACTGTTTTTGACATCACGTAACGTAAACGTTTTAGAGGAAATTGCCTTAAATATGAGAGTTTATAGAAATTTACTAAAATATAGCAATACTTACAATCATTAATATTCATCGTTCATGACATTCTTGAGATACTGTTCATAGTTTGCGCGTTTAATGTTAGTACTACCGCGAATAAACAAAGAGTATTATCGTCTCTGGTGCATGAATAGTGTGATGATGGGAGGCCTATGAGGCGTGCGCGAGGTGCAGCGACTTGAGGTACTCGAGCAGGATGCGCAGCGCCAGCAGAGGGACGAGAGGCCGCAGCCGGCGCGCCGCTCTCATGTCGGGGGGGCTCAGCGGGCGCGCGCGGTCGCCGCGGGCTGCCGTGTGAGCCGGCGGAGCGCAGCGCGCATTATGCAACGCGGAGGCCGCCGTGCCGACCTGCCTCACGTCTAGCCGGCGAGCACCGAGCACTAACCCGACAGCCGCGCCGCTATGCCCACCGACCTAGATGCACTTTTACGACGCCGAGAATGCAATCGACACACATATTCGCGTCTCGTTCCGATAAACGCATCGACGACGAAAGCGGCCTGTGACGGAGAATGCGGACGAATTTGACAGCAAATGCAGTGAGTACGTCACGTTCGCGCCTCCTATTCTCTTATTAGAGGAGAGCGGGACGACACAGCGCATTGCGACCGCGGACTGCATTCAAGTTCATTACTTCCGTAGTGTGGCGACCGCGGCGCGCGCCGTGACCGTGCTCTCGATCCCACGAACAATGATGATCGCAGCGAGCGGAGCCGCGGGAAATGTTTACTAAATGCCACCAACAAATATTGAACTAATATTGCTTTAAAGCGATGATAAAAAAAAAAACTAAGATAAAAATAAATTTGAATAGAATTTACCATCACTTACTGCTCGGATAAAAGTTTAGCATCACACAGGAAATAAATCACTGACATGAGCTGATGATGAGATGATCTTAACAGGTTTCTTATAAATATATAATCACGCTACAATACAACCTATCAATACGTTTATTCATAATCACAGCGCATAGAGCGCTAATTAATACAAGTTGAAAACAACGTGGCCGCGGGTGTCGTGAGAACGGCAGCGAAAGCCATGCAGGGCGGGCGGCGGCGGCGGCGGCCTGCGCGCCTCCCCGGAACACGCTTTCACTCTCACGGGTCGTCGACACAGCCTGCACACGCACCCCAACCTCTGATTCTCGTTCGCCCCCTTAATAATTAAATGGTTCAACCACGTTTTTGATCGACTTACTTTTAAAGTTTGAACAAAGTGTAGATTTTGCATTAGATTTTAGAATTTTTCGTCGCATTTTCGAGCATAAAGTTCGTGGTACGGGTGCATTTCACTCTCCGCCACTACCACACCCTGCCACCTACCATTATCCAATATTGATTTCACTATTTACAGCCTGAAATCTATTAACAGCTGCAAACTACTGAGGCCGGTATAAAAGAGCAGGCTGACTGTCGACGTTCAAACTGCCTTTTCAATTAGTTTGAATGAATCGCGGCGTACATTGTGCATTTTTACTCAGCTTAGTTTTGGTTTTCAGTGTAAGCATCTGAAAATACGAGTATTTTCGTGTATGTTCTTCGTGGAACCTGTAAGCTTGTGCTTTATTTATATAGTACCGTGCTACGAGTCTAATGGTGTATAGATACTTAGATAATTGACTACGTTATTTATCTAAGTAATAGATGTTCAATTAAAAATAAGCGAGACATAACCACGATAACTCTTCGTAAATGGTATTTTTCCGACTTTGAACGTGCTTTAAAGCACCCTTTATTACGTGTTTGCAGTGGCACGGCCGGCACCCCACCAGCAGCTATATTTACGTGTATACGCGCCCTTTACAACCGCGACCTACGATAACGTCTGGCAATTTCGGATCATTCGTGATCTACCCCAAAGCGTTACGTTTTTCAGGCTCACTGGTTCACTGCATGTCTGTCTCTACAATGTACACTCGCACGCACTCGTTACGACCTCTATCGATTAAGAAAATTCTAGCATGTAATAGACACTGTCGGGATGTGGGTGTAGCGAGATAAATTATATGGGTTTTATGTTAGTGTACCTTCTTTTGTAGGTTCGTTGATAATACTCGTAACGTATTTAATAAACGTTTATTAAGTATTGGTTCATGTATTCTTTTCTAATATCAATGACAGCGAGTGCTTAAATGTAAGAAAAAAAAACGTGTGTTTTTATTTTTAAACATTTTAAATTATAAAATTATTAAGTAGGTCTTCAAATAAAACCAAAAACGTAAAAATAGCTATAGTTAATTTATTTCTAAGTTTGAAAATGAAGACCTTAAAAAATATCACCTAATTAGTACATTTTTTAAGCCCAATAGAAACCCATGAGATAAATCGTTAATTTAAAAAACGAAATTGTCCGATTGTCGGTCAATTAGAGCGTGAAAAGCGAAGCGCATCAAAGAAAATGCAGTTTTCCAGCGGCGGCGGAGGCTTGAGCGGTATCAAAACACTGAATCTTCCGGGGTGAACGGCCGCGGTGCCTCGTCCCACTGCGAGCGCGCGCCGCCCGCGCGAGCGAGACGCCGCGCACCGCACGCCGCCCGCACCCGCCGCGCGAATAAATCGCACGCTGCGCTCGTGTGCGCCGGGAAATGCGTTTTCTGTACGAGTATTGGGCACACGGTCGTTGACATCACATCACAAATTTTCTTTGGGCTTGTAATAGAAACTTAAACGGCGTTTTATTACGTAACTCCGTAAAAGGGTTTTTGAGATAAGGAAATATTTTGAATGCATTAATAATTGATTTTCTCGTACTTAGATGCATCTTAATCAAGTACATAATTTCGAGAAAGGCGTTTGCTTTGGTGTATTCAAATGACTTTTTAGGGTAGCATAGAAATCTAAAACACTATTTTAAAACGCATGAACGGCAGCAATTGTTTCTTTTACTTATTGAATTCACCACTTATTAAATTCAAACAAGTATTTATTGAAAGTTTAAAATAAAATTGAGTATGTTCATTGATGTTTGTATAATTAGTAAATTATTCTGTGTTTCTGTATGGAGGATAGAGCAGGAGCATAACACGTTTCCTATAACTATAAGTTATGTGATTAACGACATGCATCCTGATTTTTTGTGTTTGATTATTATGGCTATGGCTAGGTTAAGTATGACAGATACCTAATAATATTAAAAAGTTGATAGGAGTTTTTTTTTTTTGTTGACTCATCGAAACCTGTTCATGTATAGACGGTATACTTTAGTTTGTAAGTCTTGTCATGAGTACTTTTATGAACATAGTGTAGTGTCATTCCTATGAAAATTTCTTATCTGTGTATACTACGAAGATTAAAAATTCTAGCCGGTTCCGTAGTTGCGATAAAAGTTTTGATGGTAAAGCATTATTGATCTTATTTAGTATAATGCATAGGGCTTGTCTATATCTGTGCAAGTGCTGGTGCCCGCAGTGCAAACTCGATTTCCCCCTTCTTGGGGTAGGCTTCAATACTCATTCATGCGTTTTTCCCGCTCTGGCTGCGAGTGGGCATATAGCGCGCTCCCGCTCGCCGTGCTTCCGCGTTGGTACCGCTACATACGCGCATGCACTAGACCTAGCCCAATGCAGCGAATTTTGCGTAGGGTCGTTGTCCTCTCGTACATCTCTATCGGCATAGCTAGATGCAACTAAATGTCCCGATAAGTCTGGCTAAATTTCTAATTTAGCCAGACACCCGCTACCGTCTCCCTTATTCTTCGAAGTTTTTACTATTAGTGAATAATTTTCACTTTTAGCACAAACTATGCAATTCCTTTGTCGGCCTATTTGAGCGATTGTTCAAAACAATAATAAAAGTCCCTGAGATAGAAAAGATATTTAAGAAACAACGAACTGCCGAGTTTTATGGCCAATTACGTCAGTAATATAATAGGACGCACTAAAAAGTGCCTATTGCACAAATTGCATTTCTTGCTTTTAGCAAATTGAATAGTGTGTTTTTTAAGAAAACACGAAATGGCAACAACAATGCGTCTGTGTCGTTAAAAAAACGCAAGTCTTGGAAGGACGAGAAACAGTTTGAAGACAATCTGTGTTTTTTATTTACATATTTGTGTTTTGACGAATAGTTTTTCCAAGGTTGGTGGGTAAATTTTTACCCACAATTATTGGTGTCTGCACCGTATACTCCTTAATTACAATATTTTATGGTTTGAAGAAATCATAAATAAAGTTTTGGAATGAAAGGTAACAGATTTTATGGAAAAAGTGTAGTTTCAATGTTGCGCTTGAGTGAATTATTTGTAATAGTGCCCAGAATAATAGTGAGTGAGGTACCTAGATGAATCGGTGCATAGAGGTGTTGAAGTACTAGACTAGAATGTGGCTAGGGTCAAAAGCCGCGCAGTATGTCAGCGTTTAGTATTCCGTGAGCCCGAGCTCGGGCCGGCTAACGGGACTGCTCGACCGTCTACTCAGGCCTTTACTTTCATCGATCGAACAAACCGCATCGACGGTTTACTTTCCTTTGTTAGTTTTGGGTTCCCCAGACTACCGATTCTACATACTTTATTTTATCTCATGTAAATCGTTATGTAGATTACATTAACCACAAATCCGTAATAATTTGGAAGGCATGCTAAAAAAACAAATAGGCTCTTAAAACGGGAAATTTTAATAAGAACGCGTTATAAAGAGATTATCTATGGTAACTACCTACGAAAAAAAACGAAAGGGACGTCAAGTGTATGGTTAAATCGCAGGTAGGCCCCGCATCCGGAAAAAAATAAGACGGGATCGCAGACCCTTTGTATAGGAAAGTCCCGTTAGATCTGGTTGAGACGACTATCAACAGAATATGAAATATGATCATCTATTTATTGTTGCTCCGTGTTTAGTTCACCTGCAGAATTATTTGTTAGAGATGTCCTGTTATACCTCACCTAGCAAACTTTACGGCTACAGTGATTCATAGATTGTGAATCAACACGCATAGGAATATACCGCTAAGCAAAAACAATGTGCTGATCAACAGGCCTCGGATTACAGAACTGCATATGTATGCAGTTGTGTTATCCTAGTTTCTTAGAATGTAGAGGTAAAATGTATACCTGGCTAGTAAAGTGTGAGGAAAGCTTGTGTTGGTCATAAATAAGTAGGTAACTGATATGGGAAAGAAAATATAAACCCTGCCCTGTAGATGTGTATCTATAGCAGCGATGCACAGACCGCGGCCTGCGGGCGGCATGCGGCCCGCTGTCGGTACGCGTGCGGCCCGCCAACAAATTAAAAAAATGCTGACAATTAATTAAATTCTTTTAAAACGTTTATCTAGTTAGTTTTCTTTGGGCACTTTATGAGTCAATGTGCCCGAGTGAGCCCTATTATCTATAAGTCTGTGCATCCCTGATCTATAGTATCTATACACATAAACGGACAGAGCTAAGTAAATGAATAATTTCTTGGCATGGAGGCAGGCGATGGACATGCAATCTGTTACTCTTGCATTCTTGACGATACCTTGATAACAGTTGAAACTCTCTCTATACAATGTTGCAGGCCGTATCCATACATATGCATATACATACATACTTCGATAAGCATGTACATATGCAGTGGCAATCCGTCACAGTATAAGGTTTAACACATGCTTTTATTCATGCAGCACCTATTGCATCCCACTACCGTTAGGTCGTGTCGATAAAAAATAAAAATAGGAGGGTGAAATCAGAGCCCGGCGGGACGCACCGTCGCGTCGCCTGCAGGTTTAATTCCGACGAGGTGTAAAGAAAAACATTGCCTTGATGAAAATATTAACTGAGTTGTTCAGTTTACATTTCTGATTTGATGCTTTTTGTAGAGTTTTTTCATTCGATGATAATATTTTAAACGGTTTTTTAACAGTTCCTAATATGTTGTAATGAATGATGAATGCGTGTTGGTACGGAAACGTCTTGCCTTTGCAACACATCTGCAGGGAAATCTATCGAAGTGTAAATCGATCCATTTTATACGTTTCTGAAAGCCTTGGTGTAGAATATAGTTACTGACATGTGATTTGTGAATAAACGCAATTATTGAATTATGATGTATAAGGCTCTTACTTGTAGTAAAGAAAAACAAAACGCAAAAACATCTAGTAAACTCTTCATATAAGAATATCGACTGTCCGTAGTAATGACTAATAATAGCTGAACAATGTACTATGTAAGCCTATTTGCTACGAATTTGTTACGAATTATGGTTCGGTAACCGTTGCTTGGCTGCCACCGGAAGGCTGTGGCATACATATTATAGCTACTCATATGCATGTGGGACACACTGTCATCGATATTTTTATAAACACGTGCTGTTGCACTTCCTGCAACTTTATTTTCATAACTTATACAGAATAATAAATAAATAGTTCATTACGTTAAGCGTCTGGGAACACTTGCGTTACATTGTAACAGACTTTAAATAAAAGCAAGGCGCTCCTGTTTTGCATGTACATTTGTACGTTGATATCTCTTTTTCTTGGTAGTTAAAGCTGTTCGTTTTATTGGCTTACTTTGATGCAAGGAACAAGTGGATCATCTAGTATTCAGGCGTTTAACAGCGCATTTTATCCAAATGAAGACTTTGTTTAATAAGCAATACAGTTTGATTAAAGTTTTATTGATGGGAGGTTTATTCTGCAACAATGTAAATCTGAGTAACTACCGACAAAATTGACATCGTAAGAATTAGGCATTCAATGCAAAAGTTACCTTAACAAAGAACAAAAAAAGGCATTAAGTACCTATGTATGCACGTAATCGGGTTCCCATAGGCTTAATAAAAACAAACAAATTGCTATTGAAAGTTAAGGTCACATGTTGAAGGGATGAGTCAGTCGAGCGAGAAAAAGGTTATTACTTATTACATAATGGGTGCGTGTGCGCCCGGGGCACGATCCGGAGGTACCGTTGTTCGAACAGGTTCCACGCATTACAGCGCCCTCCCCCCTTCCTCTCACCCCGACCTCCCGGTGCCCGCGCACTCCCCGCCGGCCACGCGCGTGTGCTGCACTCAACATTTACTTTCTACCCATCAAGGACCTTCCTGGCTCACTAAATCGAAATGATGGCGGTGACCTCGCGGCTTCGAGTTTTCTGTTTATCCTGTTTAGGGTTACTAATAAGCAATGCATTCGTAGAATAAAATAACACACTTTTCGTAATTCAACCACGTTACAAGTTTCTTTCAGCTGTTTATGTCATCATAATAGACTTTTACTGAGATCAATGTTACCTACTTTCATAACAAGTTGCTCTTTCCTTATGATAATGAAAAATATAGCATAAGTAAACGAAGATCAAAAACATTAAATATATGCATTCCAAAAAAACCAGGAAATGCGTTATATTTTTCAGGAATAGAGCAGCGTCATCGATTATGAAAAATGTGTCATCGCGTCGTAGATATATTTTTCCAAACGTTCATTGTTTATGTAATTAGATTCAACTCCTTTAAGTCTTATGAAGAAAACATTAACATATACTTCCGTCACGAATTTTCAGTCTAAATCTTAACTGTATATATCTTTAAATTGTTGTCAAATCAAAATTAACTTTATGTTCAACAGCGTAAACATAAAAATCGCATGAGCGAAAGCCTCGAGAAGTGGGGCTGAGTCGCAAGCGCGCGGTTCAATGACCGAGTTTTCACGGGTTTGACAGCCTTCTGTTATATCATCGGTCGTTGTCATTGTCATTGCCGAAACCGCGGCGGGTGGCGCGCATGCTAATTTGTAACTTTTGCGCTTGCGATTGGGATCACTTTTGCTTGTCGTTGTGCTTGTTTAAATTATTATTTTTTCACTTCCATCTACATAAGTGTGCGTATTTCATGTAATACGCTAATACTTATTTATAATACATGCCTGCGTTAAATTGTTCTTTCATTCAATATATATGCCTAAATAAAATACAATACGTTTGAAGGCTTTCTTGTTTCGAAGGTCAAGTGTGATGAACATGACATAAGTTGAAGATTACCGATTCATGCTTTCATAATACCTAAGTTATAGTATTTAGATTTTTTTTATTCAATTAAGTTTGCGTAGTGCATACTTGGTATTGTACTACATATTACTACCTATGAGGTAAATAATTTGAATAATTATGATTAAGTTAGTGTACATTTTCATTTCAGGAAAAATATTAATTTTTGCGTTTTATAAAAATGGTGTATTAGCATTTATAATGTGTTTCTTTGTTGAAAGGACTTTGACTGTAAGCTAGATTAATAAAATCAGATAATATTTTCAACATATAGAAATTCAGAATTGCAGTCAATAAACAAATAAATCAATCGGCTGCATTACATAAATCACTGCAAGGATTACGTAATTTCGGCGTAGGAGGTAGACCACGTCACGTGTGCCCAATTTTCGCCTTGAAGTTGAACCTGACAAGTTCAAGGCTTTGTTTTTGCGCAGCCAACAACGACGCAACAATAATACGCGCGCATGTGCGCATGTGTGCGTGATGGCCGCATGTTATGATTTCTGTAATTGCCGCCGAAAAAACATGGACTCCTCTTGAAAATTATCTTGGCCGTAGTGGATTTATTCATCATTGTGGTTATTCATAAAGGCTCCTACATACTGGCGCGACTTGTCGCGCGACGCGTCGCGACACAAAGGCACCGCTTGTAGCGCTACAAGCGGTGCCTTTGTGTCGCGTCGCGTCGCGCGACAAGTCGCGCCAGTATGTAGGAGCCTTAAAGGTTGTAAAATCTTAAAGATTCTTGTAAAAAACATTCGTTTTAATTTAGTTTGGTGTTACTACTTACTACCTAGGTTTATTTCGCGCCATAACCAACTAATTAGCAGACCACAAATGAAGGTTATTTGTAATGTGAAAATTAATCTACATAGGTTAAATTTACCATGTTAGTATATTTAGTTTTCATATGTGCAATATAAAAAAAAATATTGAATCAAACAAGGAAGAGTAATATTTTTCTAAATTGGATCAATTTGGTTGTAATTGCAATTTTCAATATTTTTGATTACATTATTTAAATATGTTTTATTTCAGTGTATCAGTGAGTATATTAGTGTACAAGGTTACTACTCGTATAATGTACAACTAATTACGTTAACAAAGCCTTCAAAAAGTTAATTTATTATTACATCTAGTTACTAAGACGCGCGTTGATGTCTTTTGATGGCGCGAAGAAATTCGTAAGTAACATGATTAGTAATGATTACAAAACTTAATTGTATGTTAATTCTTAAATTATATTTAATTAAATGTTTGTGTACTAACCATTAGGCTTACAGTCCTGATGTGTTGAAGAATTAGAAGAAAATCCAAATTGTAAAATCCTAATGGGAAATGTTTGTTTATGTTTTCACTAACACTTAAAAATAAATCCACACCTCACATAAAACCGTCACTTAAAAATAAAGAAATTTATAAAATAAGTCTTATCTTGAGATCTATGTTGCTTTCAGTCTAGTTATAAATGCAAAACGTCACTGAGTATCGTAATATTAGAGGGTCATGTTGGAGCGTACTGGGACGCGGCGTGGCGCACCGACACCTCCGGATAACTGATAAAATATAGCTCGGTTCATGGTCGGAGACGTCCTTCCTGCGCGACTACCCGTGTACAGCGTCCGCCCGCCTCGGTACCTGCGCCCGCGCAACGCTGCTCTTCCGCACTCGCCGCGCGCACGGGTGAATGAACTGCTGCGCAAGAGCGAGACGGAACACCATGCCTCACCTCCTCCCGCACACTCCATCACCCCCCCGCACACTCCAATGCCATGGTCGAAGCTGACAGTGAATCTTACTCCTGTATCGACAAGATAATCTAGTACAAGTCTCAAAATTAATTTTTGCCTAATTCACACTTCGATTTCGCTGAAACTGAAATCAGTTCAGAGCACTCACAAACATAGCCCCCGCAAGGTGCTAATTGAATTCAGTTCTCATATGACTGCAAGAAGTCAGTTCTGTAGTTTGACTATCAACTGTTCTCGTTAGACTTTAATACATAGAAAAACCTAGAAAAATGTTATGCAGTTACACAAACAAAACTAAAGGCAACGTATATTTTCTGATCCGAATCACATGATTTGAAAAGCGTACTCATAAGAGAATAAAATAGTTACTAAGAGGAAAAAAAAAAGATCTGGAACGAGAACGATCTGGATTCATGATGTGAAAGGGGTTCGTATGACTGAGCTTTACTCAGATTATCCCAACAGAGATCCAAAATCACTGCATACGATGGAACTATCAACATTTCCTTTTTATGGTTATAGTTGACATCCTCACAATATATGCATAACGTCTAATTTCTAAGTGTCACACCCATAAAGTGTCATAATACTTAAGCATATGAGATATTCAGGCGAAAGAAAACAGGTATACAATCTAGATTTAAGAAGTAAAACACTCACATCCGATACAGGTTTGTTACACAAGTTGATCTAGTGTCAACGACAGGACACACACGACATCTCTGAGGGTGTGTGGTGTGACAACCATCTCACGCCCATGAGTACTGCCGTGACAAGACATGTGTCATGTCACATACAAGTCATACATGCAAGCTTCGAGTTGTAGCGTCAGCCACTGTATTAAAACCATGTTTTCAAATCTGAAATTAAGAAAGATTATGATCGAAGGGCATTTGTTTTATAACTGATCAATTGCCTCTCTTAGCATCTTCATCATACCATCTCTACCATTAATCACCATCAAATTTAGTGAAATTTGTACTGAAGACGGTAAAGAGAGGTGTCTTCTGAAGATTCCGGTTTCTAATCTATCAGAAACTACTACATACAATCTTTAAATATTTTCTTTTGATTCACATCTGGCATGTTTTCGAGATTATACTAGACTAATACTTAGCGGCTACCACCTGTTGGCTGATGACATCATAATGCCAAAATTCAGCTCCATGCCAAATATGGTGTCATTCCTTTATTTTATTTGTGTAAAAATATAATATTAAGTAAAATGATAGCTGAGGATCTAGCTTATTATTTCTAATGATGCACTTGACCCTGAATTAAAATTAATAAGGCATACATTTAAAAGGCTGGAATACGCATGTCAAGGAATTTCATACTCAAGCAAGGGCTAAGTTTAAATTGTGGCTTTGGTATGGGGAACCCAGTAGTGGGCCTATCTATGAGGATATGATGTTGACTCGTAAGGTATTTAAATCAAAATTGAAATGGGTTATTAAGAACCAAGACAAAATAGAAATGGATATATTGGCTTCTCTCCATTCTAAGAAATGTTTCGCATCCTTCTGGAAAGGTACTAAAAAGCTCAACATATCTCCAAGCTTACCAGTTAGCGTGGAGGGCGAGAGCGACCATACTGGCATAGCTAATATATTTAAGGAACAATTTATTGTGAGCTCACCTCTTGATTCTGTGGTGAGGGTGGACGATGCTGAGTCATATCAATCAGGAAAACCCCTTAGATTTACGTGTTTAGAAATCAAAACAGTAATTAAATATATGAAGCGGGGAAAATCGCCTGGTCAAGATGGACTCAGCATTGAGCATCTTCAAAATGCTGGTGGGCACTTGCCAAGAGTGTTGACTATGTTTTTTAATCTATGCGTGGGGCATTCTTACTTACCACAGGAGATGCTGGATACATTGGTTGTACCTATTGTAAAAAATCGGACAGGTGACATAACAGACAAAGGGAATTATAGGCCAATCTCATTGACAACTGTGATAGCCAAAGTATTTGATAGTGTGCTTGACACGCACCTCAGTAGATATACAAAACTACACGACGCACAGTTTGGTTTTCGTACGGGGCTCTCTACTGAGAGTGCAATACTTGCGTTAAAGCACACTGTCAAATATTACACGGACAGAAAAACACCAGTGTATGCTTGTTTCCTGGACCTTTCCAAAGCTTTCGACCTGGTTTCATATAAGGTTTTATGGGAGAAGCTTCGAGAAGCGGGAGTTCCTGCTGCATTAGTGTTAATATTATCTGTCTGGTATGATAAGCAGAGGAACTTTGTGAAATGGTCCAATGCACTGTCGGACCCGTACAAACTCGAATGTGGTGTTAGGCAGGGAGGGCTTACTTCCCCGAGATTGTTTAACATTTATGTTGACAATTTGCTTGTGCAGCTCAGCAGCACTCTTGTCGGGTGCCATATAGACGGAGTTAGTTTAAATAACTTAAGTTACGCAGACGATATGGTGCTGCTGCGCCCCACAATCGGTGGAATTAGGAAATTACTCACCATTTGTGAAAGATACGCTACGCAGCATGGGCTGAAATATAATCCTGCTAAGAGTGAGCTGTTGGTGTTTAGAGGAAGAAATAAAAGTCCCTCAAATGTCCCTCCCGTGGAACTTAACGGCTCACGTTTGCAGAGGGTAGCACATTTCAAATACTTGTGCCATATTGTTAAGGAGGATCTTAAAGATGACTTTGATATGGAAAGAGAGCGCAGGGTGCTGGCTGTGAGGGAAACATGTTGGCAAGCAGGTTTGCTGGTTGTTCAGTACCGGTTAAAATAACGCTTTTTAAGGCGTTTTGTCAAATATTTTACACCAGCAGTCTGTGGGGTAATCATACCCAAAAAGCAGACAGCGCACTGCGCATTCAATACAACAATGCCTTCAGGGCTTCCGAGCTGTTGAGGCTTCTGCCTCACTGTAGTGCGTCAGGGATGTTCGCTGACTTGCACACTGATGATTATTTCGCGATGAGTGAGGGGAAGCAGCAATAGCATTCTGATGGTTTTTGCTGACAGGTTAGAGGGGCCTACAACGGATAGGTTTATCAAGCTACATGTCAGACATGCGTCTTGATAGATCTTCCTCGGTGTAGCTGAATCTGTGTGTTTTTTGATTTTTTATTTTTATTTTGTACTCATGTGTGCCTAAGTGTTACTACTAACATAGTTTTTATGTGTTTTGTTTAGTAATACTAACATACTATGGGCCTTTGACGCCTGAAAATAAACGATTTTTATTATTATTTTTTTTTTATAATAAGCTCGGCCCCATGTCGTCGGACTTTGTAACATTGGCAAAATGCGAGTAGTCGGTACTTATTATTTATATATTTACGAAATTTGTATTGTATAGTTTCAAAACTAGGTTCAATATGCATCGCGTGAAATAGTTGAGCATATTATAAACGTTAAGTACAAACGTTAAGTATAAACGTTGAGTAGATAATTAGTTGATTACCAATATTGACATACAAATAAACCTGGAAATGGTAATGTATAAAGAACAGACAGCTTGACGTCTTTTTCCCTTTTGTTGTGCGTCGCCTTTTCTATCGTATCCAGATCTGTCTAGCCAATTTTCCGAAATAGTATGTTTTAGCAGATCAGCAGCCATCTACGTTACATGCGCATGCCGCATACATTTTGTTCATTTAATTAATGTGATGTTCAAGAATGTGACCTTTTGAATTTTTTATTATGGAAAATTTTCGTTGTTTTTCTTGAGTTTTTCCCATTAAATAATCATCATGATGATGAGCAAAGTTGTTACATAATGTGAGTGATATTATAAGGATATTTGCGGCAAACCGTTCGCGGCTGGTGGAGGTAGTCGAGCGGTAAAGAGCAACGATCTCTACATTGATTCTCTAGTTCTCAATAATTTCATACTTCTTTTTGTAAGAGCACGTCATTCGTAGGATTATATTATCAGGTTCTATGACCTTATTTGGTAATCATCGTGCATCACTTCGAAATTCGAATTCTGTTGAAGTGCAAATTCGCGATGCTTTTTGCCGGTTTTACAACAATATCAGTAGCTGATAATATGATCTTATTACAGTACATTGATACCACACCAGCAATAGGGTATTTTACTATATACGAGAAAAAATCTATAAATATATTATTGAGATAGTTTAGGCAAAAAGGAGTCGGAAAATGTTACTTTTAGTTCATAAAATAACAAAATAAATTTTAAAATTCAGTTCAACGTTTTCAGTTTTTTCTAATCTGTTAAAAAACACCATGAAGCCGCCATGTTATTACGTCATACGGCTATGTAAACTAAAAGGTGTCAACTGTCAACTGATAGTTAGATAATAGATCAGCGCATTTGTTTACGTAGCCAAGTGACGTCATGACCACAGAGCAACATGGCATCCACCGCGTCCAGCGTTTTCGTCAAACTACGCGCGAAATTTGAAAATGTAAAATTTAAATGCATTTTTGTATTGTGTAAGACCCTATTACGGTGTTAAGCTTTTTGAAATCAATGTACCCTAAAGCCTCCGTCAGTTCAGGTCAGGTCTATTAGTACTATAGTGCGCTATACCATACTTCGAATAACTGTTTTCTTTTGTAAACAGCGCATAGTAACTTTTGTGTTATCAATTCACCGGGAAGTAAAATTAATTCACAGGGAAATCTGCTGCTGAATGGTAGCTGCGTACCTATTTGTATATTTCCTTTGATCCATAATATTTTTATCTCACACACACAGACACAGTCAGATTTGTATTTTTATTATTAAATGATAATGTCTAAGCAAACAAATGGCAGCCATCTTACATCTTATTTGAAGCTGATTTTGTAGTAAGATGTTATCATTTTTTACAGTAAAGGAATGTAGCGGCGGTCCCCGTATGACTGATTATAATGCCCAGGTTAGCCCTTAACTTCATCTCGTTAGTCATTACTTGTCTACTAAAGCTATTTCATGTAGATTGAAGGATAAAAAACTTACACGTGGTGTGTAGGTAAGGTATGCCAAGTCGTTTATTTCCCTTTGCTGAGCGAAGCTGTTAGCAGCACCGACGGCCTGGCAGGTCTCCAAGCCACGTGTAGCAGTTACTGCTAGGATAAAGATTAAAATAGTATGCGCAGCTTGGTTACTGGTACATGGCCAATCTTCTACGACCACTACACAATTTTACAAAACAATGAGAACATTTTCTGGACTTTTCTATGATAACTCGATAATTTTCTGAACTATGAAAAGCAATGAGATTATTCGCAACAGGAATGATGGATTTGGTTTAAAAGTTGAGTTTTGTCGACCGATTGTTTTTTAGTTAATTAGCGCCTTAAATCTCCGACCTACCCTGGTCGACGGCGACGGCGTGTTGTGTTCCACGCGCGCCACAAAGAGATTTCAGCACAA
Source organism: Atethmia centrago (assembly GCA_905333075.3). Taxonomy (NCBI): domain Eukaryota; kingdom Metazoa; phylum Arthropoda; class Insecta; order Lepidoptera; family Noctuidae; genus Atethmia; species Atethmia centrago. The sequence continues at coordinate 16,298,852 of HG995374.1, read as the reverse complement.
GTGGTTCGCTAGCGCCAATGCCTGCTGCAATGTCGTGGGAAAGTCCGAAAGGGATACCGTGACCCCTGGCAACACAGGCAACGGAAGGAACACGAATTTTATTCAATAAGAGTTTGACTCACCCACCCGCTCCGCCCAGAGTGGGAGAAGTTATCTGATATTATTACGTGATATGTGTTATCCTTTTTTCAATTTCGAAGTCAAAATAAAATGCAGTATCGCACATATGCATCAACAATAAAATGTTGCATATGCCTTCCGCTGCACAGTTATCAGGCGCAATCAAAGAAACGACAAAGAGGTAAATGTTTGAATTTATGAACAGTTACGTAAGGCCCATTACAGAAATTTGGAACATCTGAACAACAAAAAATCTACATTATATATGCTCAATCGCAGCGTTAATCGCAGCCTTCGATCAAAAGATTTGCTCTACCTGCCGAACCCTTAAGTTTTTTTAAAGGGTGGCCGTTATAATGGCAGAGTCAAAAAAATCTAACGGAGGGACCGTTAGATTTTTTTCCACCCAAAAACACATTGCAATGACAAAAACACAATGACATAGAAACTTTTATGTTTCCTACGACAAAATACTTGCAATTTGAGAAATGTAAAAAATGAGTGTTCGTATTCATCTTGTTTAAAAAAGTATGGAAGGGCTTATTTGTTTGTTTGGAGGTTTTTGAAAGTTTTGTTTAGGTTGGTGTCCTTCGTTTTTCATTTGCAAAAATCTCTGTGAAGGTAAATAATTATGTTATTGTCATACTTGTGGCCCTAATAAATACCTTTTCAGTTTAATTGAAATGGCTTAAAGATATAAAGCGTGCGGTCGCTGTAGTCTGGTCGGTTTAGTCTAGGCAGCTTTTCCCGAGTTAGATTAAATTAAGCTCACTTTAGCAAAAGGATTAAACGTGGAATTAAAAGTAACAATGATGAAACCCGCATCTTCATTTGTTGTTATGACAAAAAAAAGGTAAGAAAGAGTTTTATTACGCAGTAGCCGATTGTAAAAGAAAGGGGTGCGCCCTCAATTCGTGTCATTGTTTAGCTACTGACCACCCTGAGGGCGGAGAATGTAGTTGTGAATTGTCAGATGACTTTCTCATTGATTTATTATACTACGACAGTAGCCGTTTAACACAAAAGTCCTTCCTCTTCTAATGCGACTAAATGTTACAGTTTTTGTTTTGAAATCTGTAAAGAGAAGTCATTCACACAATAGATTTTTGTATAAAATTTGAATAAAAATTTGCATTTCTATTCTTTGTTCTGGACAAGAACTTGATAAACATCTAGGAACGTAATTAAAATTCCGAATCGCATTTAACTTTAACGAACACCGAACTATACGATTCCTTGTGTGTTATGTAAAAACCTGACCAAAGTACCTAACATAGTGTATAATAGACGGTATTAGGAAAAAAAGAAGTGAACGCCCAAACTGGCCAGTTGGAGGCTCCCCTCCACCGGCCGGCAGGACGCGATCAGCGATTTGGGAGCAATGTCCTCGACCTTGAAAATAGATGAACTTATGTAACCGCCGCCGCCCGAGGGCACGGAGCCTCCTCCACCAAATATTCCTTGAGTTTTTGCACGTCCCGCCAGATTACATCAACCTATGCATAAAAACTTGACCATCGTAATGGATGGTAAACTAATTATAAGTAAGTAGTTAAGTAAGTCATTATTAAATTATGATGCCTTCCTTCCAGACTTTTGGCATGCTATGTTACTGGTATATCTTGCCTTTGATGATTAATTCAGAATGATGTTTTTGGGTTTTCTAAAACATCAAATTTGGGTTTTGTTTATAAAAGTATTTACTGGACAATCCACTGCGTCATTTCACATGAAATAGCCAATTTTCAGATCGTTTTTATTAACTATATGTAAATTTAATCGAATTCATGTTCATTGATTATGTTAGAGCTGAGAGCCACGTAGTTTAGCCACGTGAGCCTATGGGCTAATGGGAAGCTGGATAATTCAATGATTGTTTGCAATGTATTAACTTGCAAATTTGAATTTATCATACTTAATACCTTATGTTAGATAAACAAACAACTTATTAAAGGGAATCTTAACCGTAGTCACAAAGAGACAAAGCGAAGGAACTTACATAAATTCATAAATATTTTTTGTATTGTTCATATTCAAGCTTTCATAGTTTCAGCCTCTTGGCATATAATTATATGTTTATGATTTTAGGCGGGTAACTCTTATTTGAAAAAACGAAACAATGAATACCATGAATTCAACGGTATTCATTATCAACGATGGAGTCAGCGTTCCTCGTATAGTTTAATATTTAAATTATCTGAAATTGTCTAAGTATAAAGGTATCTATGAAAAATATGACGTATCTAATATTCGTGAAGACAGTAGCTGACGTAAAAATTATTCTGCCTATCATTAATATGAAATTTTTTCGTAGTCTATTCGCTAATTGATGAAACTTTATATTAATTGAATACTCAAAGCAAAAACAAACAAAAAACTGATTGACTGAGTCATGAAGTAACTAAGCCATAAAGTAAATTTATTAACGACCCTATGTTTATGTTATCAATTAGGTTTCTAAAATAAGAATTAAATTTATTTAGGCAGGTATGTTTCATGTTTTAATAAGTAAACGGGTGTAATTCTATAATGACTAGGAAGATTTTCGATAAAAATCATTTTTAAAAAACTAATTGGGTTCTGCATTATTTAGTTTAGTATCGTCATTGTCCGCAGTTATTAACAGTCGTCCTTTGAAATTGTATAACCAAGGATAAATAAGGACAATTAGTAATAAAATATTAAATATTTAAGAACCACTGCTTACTGTTATTGTTTTTGTGAACATGTTTATTATTCGTCGACTGTTCACTGGTAAGTTTTATCTTACACCAATTTTAAGATAAAATGATTTGTAAGTTTTCGAGAAATAGAGATGATTTTTTTGTTACTTACAATATTTCAAAACGTCTTTTTCAGTTTCAAATATTTAATATTAAGACACTGAAAAACCGAGACTGCATTTGAAACACTAATATTACTTATACGAAGTATAACGCAAGTAGGTAGTCTGTGTTGTTGGAGTAATAACTATACGTGCACAAAAAATGATTTTCTATTCTTTGAAGATTGTTTGATTGTTCCTTCTTTATTTCTTATAAAATTTTCCATAGTTGGAAAAGAAATATGGTAAACAAAATAAAAACATGTTACACACATTGTAAGCACTGAAAAGTGTGGCTAGAGAAGCAGATTTAGCAGTTTCAAGTTTTTTGCAGCACTTTGGTGTTATAGTGTTTTAAGTTTCCACATAATACTCGTCTGTAAATATTTGGTTGCTTTTAATATTCATTACGTAATTGAAAAGAAAATTCTTGAAAACACGTTCAACGACTTCTCCTACGATTAAGGCTGTATCAACATACATATTACTACATATAACACATGGTCATAGCTTATACCTAAAGTAGCGTCAAGTTGCTAGTCAGGGTGATGTCATAACCAAAAGCAAGAATGCACAAAAAAGCCATTGTGTAAAGAGTCGTGAGACTAGCTAGCTCAAGTCCACGAGCGTTGAACTCTTTTGAGTGCCGAACAGAGTCAATGCCTGCTATTAGCCAATTTATATGATGAACTAACGACGTTTGAATTGCTTTTACAAACTTCACGTATCATCCTACAGTAAATGTGGGCAGATATTTTTGACAACTCACTCGTACTGACGTGAAATAAACTTCTTCAAAGGGAGCACAAAGAGTTCGAGTTATTTTCCACACTTGTAGCCAATTTGTTTCAAGATAACGTGCATGTAACCCGCATAAGTAGAGGTTTTTGACACTTGTGACAAAGACCGTGAAAAATAATGGCAAGCAATGGCACACAAATAACATTTATTTTAGTATATACTGTGGAAATTTGTATTGATTTTTCAGTGAGCCCAGTTGTTACATACACTTAAGTACATATTTGTGTCATTGTATAATTAAATAATGCGTCATCCATAAATTCATACAGTAGTCTTTCTTACTATACAGGTTGCTATGACAAAATCACAAATCGAGTTTTTCTAGTAGAGGCTGTTGCAAAAGTTCTGTATTTTCACGTTGCTTCTAGAGTTGCTAATAGACTTATATAAAATTAGTAAGTACTCCTTGTACTTACTAATTTTATATAAGTATATTATTGTAAATATATAACGTAGATAAGTGATGATATGGACTCGTGAAATTTTATATATTTTAGCTTAATATGTTCACGAGGAAAGTTGTACTCACCTATACTCGCAATCATAATTCTCCCTCCAAAGTACACAACTTACAGAAAATAAAGTAAGAACTTATGTTAGAATCAAATATGAAACAAAATTGTAGGTGGTGCAGATAAAATAAATTTTGTGTGGCCAAAGATATATGTAGGTGAAATGTAGCTATGAATATAGCGGAAGTATGTATTAAATGCATACATAGATACTGAAATATACATATGATTAGAAGGAATTCTAACTTAGAATAATAGCCATGTAGAGTTTTTGTTACAATGCCGCTGAATATGACCGTCGGGGTCATATTCATAAAACCAAAATTATATTTAACGTTGTTGTTTTTTGAGTTAAATCGGCCAAGTACGTGTCTGACCACGAACAATGAAGAGTTCCGTAGTTGGGGTGAATTTATCCCAAAAACAAACTTAACATTGTAGTTGAAAAACACGTTCTCCCATACATCGATATACAGGCTGGGCCAATAATTTTTGCAAATAGCAACACTAAATTTCTCGAATACCGTTGGAAGGAGGGGTGCGCGGGTGGCGGGAAACTATGCGTCGCTACATGCAATTTTAGTCACGATGGAGCGCTTCACGGGACAACAGCGTGCTTTTTGTGTTAAACAATTTTACAAAAACAACGATTCCTACGTACGAGGCCCACTTTCACATCAACGGGCACGTGAATAAGCACAATTGTCGATATTGGAGCAGGGAAAACCCTCGCCTTAAACACCAAAAGCCACTTCATTCACCTAAAACGACAGTATGGGCTGCCATATCAGCAAAGGGCATAATTGGTCCGTATTTCTTTGAAAATAATCAAGGAGATAATGTAACTGTGAATTCAGCGGAATATGTCAAGATGTTGCGAGAGTTTTTGACGCCGCAGTTGCATGAATTTCAAGGATACAACAGCAGGACCTGGATGCAACAAGATGGAGCAACATGCCACACGTCAAATGTGACTTTACCGGTAGTCAAAGAAATGTTTCCGAATAAATTGATTTCTCGCAGAGGTGATATTCCATGGCCTCCGAGAAGCCCGGATCTTACACCATGCGATTTTTTCTTATGGGGATACCTGAAAAGTCGAGTCTACCTTAATAAACCGACGAATATATCCCAATTAAAACAAAACATCCACGACGAGATAGCCGCGATCCCCCGCAGCATGTGTCAGCGAGTTTTCCAAAGTTTGCGTAGTCGATTGCTAGAGTGCCAACGACGAGACGGTGCACATCTCGACGATGTCATTTTTAAAAAATAAATTTCATTAAATTTTCAAAACGTTAAATATATAATCAACAAAATAACAGTTGTAGTTTTATTTCTATTCATGTTTTAAAAGTGCAAAAATTATTGGCCCACCCTGTACGTCACGGCCAGTTCACTAACTGCAAATGTAAATTCTAGTCGACTATTTCTCGTTAGTTTGTAAAGTCTACTTAACTGTGATAGTTTTCCTTATAACTTCTTTATATATACTACTGCCATGAATTTTTTCACATATCTAAAAACAACCATTTAGCTCTTGACTCTAACAAAAATTTGCACTTTGAAGCTTAAAAACACAAACGGTTAGGGAACCGTTTGTGTTTTTAAGCTTCAAAGTGCAAATTTTTACAAAAATACTGTGTGGGTCTGTGAAAACAATTCTTTGAATCAGGGGATTCAAAGAATTGTTTTCACAGACCCACACAGTATTTTTGAACGGCCTATCCAACGATACCCCACACCATGAAAAAGACGAGAAAAATATATATCAACCCCATTTTACGTGTAAGGTATGAACACAATTTGTTTTTTCAGTATTTATTTTACCACTTTGCCGGCGTGATTAATATGTATATCCATGCCAAAATACAGCTTTCAAGTACTAAGAGTCTCTGAGCTGCCGCGGACAGACAGACAGACAGACAGACGGACATGGCGAAACTATAAGGCTTCCTTATTGACTACGGAACCCTAAAAATGAAATAAATGATTATAAGTCTATCACAAAGTTCCAATTTTTTAAAGTTAGAAAGCTTTTATCAGAGGGATAATACTAAATATGTAGTATTTAAAATGGTTATTCACATTTTAAATACTGTATAATCAGTATTATCCTTCAGATATAAGTTATCGTAGTCGTGAGTTAATCAATATTTTTCTCACTACCTGTTTGTTAAGAAATTTGTGTAACTGTTTGTTTTTGAATAATAAAATAAAAAAATATTGATGATAGGTTTTGCTCAAAGGACATAAAATTCATCCGATGTTTTAAGATTTTTGGTTGACGATAATATAATAATAATAAAATGTTGATGTGTACACTTTGAAAAACATACACAAGTACACAAGGATTAAACAAATATTGTACAATAGAGTCACATTAAATGGCGAACTGATACCTCTTAAACTAGGCCTGAAGCCTGTGTTTTAGGAGCCAATGTTCCTCGAGATATAATGAAATACAACTGTTATTGAGTGCATGCAATTACTTATAGATAAGAACGATATAAATTAAACAAACAGTCGCTTAATTTAAATACAGTATTAGTTCTATTAAGAGACAATTGTAATAAGATTCTCGGTTTCGTCATACGTTAACTTCTGCAACCAGTTTGTTAGTTTGATTTTAACTTCGTGTTTAACAACGAACATTTAAATTGGACGTATGACCAATGGCGGGCTGTTATGTTCTCTGATGGGTGCAGAATGACTTTACATGGTCATGATGGACGCTCTAGGGTCTACAGAAGGTCATCAGAGCGATTTTCACAATGCTGCATAAGCGAACGTGTGGCTCTTGGAGGTGGATCGTGTATGTTTTGGGGTGGCATAATGTTGGACACTAAAACTGACATTGTATTCATCACTACGGCGAATACCGGCCCGAGTTCGAGAAGTTTGACGGCTGCACGATACGTCGAAGAAGTGCTCGAAAACATGTGAGGCCGCTTGCGTGGCTTATGGGAGAAGATTTTCTCTTAATGCACGACTCTTAACGCCAGACCGCATGTCGCTAGAACAGTTTGCGACTACATGGAAGACGTTGGAATCACCGCGATGGAGTGGCCAGCTCGTAGTCCTGATCTCAATCCGATTGAGCATGTCTGGGATGAGCTAAAAAGAAGAGTTCGAACAAGAAGCCCTGCTCCTACGCGCCTCCAAGAGCTTCAACTTGCCATTGTAGAGGAGTGGAACGCCATACCACAGGATTTCATGGTGAAATTAATACGGTCCATGAAAAACCGATTAAGAGCTGTAATCAAGGCTAGGGGAGGGAATACACCTTATTAAAAAACAATTTGATCAAGCATTTTGAGTTTTATTTTTATTCTTTCTTAAGCGAAATTGGGTAATTTTATCCGTATGTTGGGTTTTGTGCCTTACAACCCCCTATGGGTATTTTTTTTACACTGTATTTGATATCATTAGAAAGGTACTGAAGTAAACATTCAAATAGTGTAAGTTTTATTTTAATATGTATTCACATTCATGAAAAAAACTGCTTTAACAACAAAAAGTCAACGTGTGCGATTTTATTGCTCTCAAGTGTATTAACCGATTAAAAACAAAGAAGTTGACCGCAACCCTGTAACAACATGGCAATTTTAAAATATATTATAATTATCATGAGACACATCTTTATTAATATTCTACGGTTTTTGTCACGTCCGGTTCGGGGTTTACCCGACTAGGTATGGTCATTACAATAGTCTGACATTCCCGAAAAGCATTACACATTGGAAATTAAAATGTTGTGTTTACGAAGATTAGATAGTTACCTAAAACAGTACCAATAAGAGTCATAATATCTTCCATGTTTTTGCAGAATCTGTGAGACAAAATTGTGTGAGCACCAACATTTTCGTTTTAAAATCTAGAATTTTCGGATAATCTTTTTTGCAGTGAGCTTGCGTGTATCTTAATGACTTAACACTTCTTCAATGCTTGCTTGGCCCACATATAGATATGTTAATAGTAAAGTTAACAAGACCGAACTAAGTGGATTGCAGAATACAGTTTGAAAAATATGGCGTGGTTTATTAAACTGGAGTATATTTTTAATGTATTTTTATAATGTTTAAAATTGCCAATAATTCATGATAAAATGTTTGTAAATCTGGCATAGAACTGCCCCAAAAGTAAACCACAAATCTCAAATTACAAATCTCAAGCTTGCACATTTACTTGAAATTTTGTACGCAACGCCTATTAAAGTAGAAGTACCTATTTTGAAAACGTAAACGTATAAAATTACGTTAAAGCTTTTTTACTCATTCAACGTCAGTCGACATGAAAACACGAAAGTTTTATACACACGGAAAAGGAAGGACTTCCTCATTGGTCTAGCGGTCGCAAGCGCTACTTCTGAGCATGAGGTCGTGGGTTCCATTCCTGGGGTCCGGTGTTATTGAGTTTTTCCGTCTGGAATTTCTCAGTAGCAGCCCGGAGTCTGGATTTGTGCCCGGTTGATGCCAATAGGCTCCACTATTACATGGGACTTAAACAAAACTAGCGAAATGTGGAAGCATTATATATACACTTCTGCGTAACCCTTTGGAGAATACAGGCGTGGTGTTATGGTTATGTTTTATGAAAAAGGAATACGATGAATCAACTTCTGTCCTCTTTTTAATATTCTCGGCTGCTAGTGAAACAATTATTATAAAAAAAACTCTCTGGCCGAAAAACTCTCTCACAATACATGTAAATGGATCCTCTCTATCGCCATTTACATTTACTTTTTTTTATATAATATTTTTTTTTTTTTTTGACTTATCGGTTCGATGAAGTATTTTGATTTCTTCACAATTTGAACATTTTAAATGATTATGATGATGTAGTCTGAAAGAAGAAAGTATTATGTGACCAGTGGCTATGTATTGCGACCGCACGTAGAGCCTCGAGGTCAACGCTTTTCAACTCAAGATTAATGTGTTGATAAGAACTAAGTGGATCAAACAGCGCTACGTAATTGTCTTATTATGATGTTGCATTTGCAAAATTATATTGTTGAGGATGTTTGCGTTACAAGTTTAAACCTCTTTATTTTGTTACAGATTTGATCTCAAGACAAACTGCCATAATATGAGCTATCCGTGTGTCCGAGGATGCATGTCTAAGGTACGTTGCTTTTGTTTTGCTTTGCCTTAAATTATACACATAGGTTACATGTTGTCACGTCGGCGTCGTTTCGACTTACGAGAATTACACGTCGCTCTTTTTTTTTTGGAAAATCATCAAATAACTTCTCCCGCTCTGGGCGGAGTAGGAGGGTGTGTCAGACTCTTACTGACTAAAATGCACCCGTATTCCTTCCTATTGCCTGTGTTGCCAGGGGCCTTGATGAACCTTTAGTACCTTCCCGCGACCCCGGCAGGCATCGGCCCTAGTGGACCCCTACTACACGTCGCTCTTGTGGTAGGGACTTTTAGTTAGCGTTATATCAGATGATGATTCACCTTTATAAATAAAACCTTTTGACTAAAGGCCGTCGTTGTATGTTTTATTAAATAAAGTTCTTCTTCTTCTACTTCGAGTCACTGGCACGACAGTTGTTTTTGAACAACTGTCGTGCCAGTCTTGTTGGCCCAATCCTTCGCCACTTCCACGGCGTTAAGGGTGGCAGTGAAGACGTCATTTTGGCTGCATGTTTTGGGGCACAGGGGGCAGATAGGAGGCTAAGCATAGTTTGTGACATAGCACAAAAGAAGTACTTTATTTTAATATATAGAATGGTGTTATAGAACCCACCGTTCAATAGTATTCAAAGTCAACATTAGACGAGAATGAAGGCTATTCGCAATACCAAGTAGATCTGATGTCATAGATCGTTCTCGGTAATCTGGTCAAACCAGCTAAGCAATACAGTACTGGACGTACGATTTGCGCATACAATTAAGCTCCGACCCCCTTTGTATATTGTTCAACAAAAAATGTAGAGTGTGTCGAATCATCGAGTGCATGTGACTATTGGCGGAAAAGATATGCAGTAATGATGATTAATACAGTGGAATGAGGAAAGTAATTAAATTGCTTTCAATGTTTTTTATAAGATGTTTTCAATGTTTTTTATAAGATAATTATGAATCTATTTATTTAAAATAATTAAAACTTTTTAATATTTTAAGGGTTCCGTAGTCCGTACTAGAAAACTGTAATTTGGCATGGTATACATATTTATCATGCCGACAAAGTGGTAAAATAAAATCTTAAAATATATTATTTTTTAGGGTACCACTCCTACACGTAAAGTGGGGATGAATTTTTTTTTCTCGTCTATCCCGTTACGCGGGGCGTCGATGGAAAAGTCGTTCAAAAATATTGCAAGTGTATACGAAAACCATTTTTCAATTCAGGGATCCGTTTCTGAAATATTAAGCTCTAATGTGCTAATTTTGTTAAATATACAATGCTGTCAGCATCGTTTAATTTTGGATATGTGAAAAAATTCTCAGCAGTAGTATATAGTAACGAAGTTAAAAGAAATACTATCACAGAAAAGTAGACTTTACAAGTAATAGTCGAGTAATAGTCGATCAACTTACATTTACAGTTGGAATGTATGGGAGAACATGTTTTTCAATTACAATGTTAAGTTTGTTCTTGGGATAAATTTATTCCAACTACCCTTCATTGTGCGTGGTCTGACACGCACTTGGCCGGTTTTTTGTTTTTTAATTTCTTGGTAGCTATTTTGACTTTTTGTTGAAATTCGAAATCATGCATTTTAGGACAAACCTTATTTTTGGGGATAGAAAATGTCAAAATGTTGCCTTTCCTTTTCCGGTGTTAAGCCAAATCTTACTTATAGTAGGTATAAATTCATATACTAGGTGCAACTTTCTATCAAAAATTGTACGTAAGACAGACGCAACCATAGTTGCATTAAAATAATTTCAAGAAATGTCGGGCGAGGTATTGCCTAGTTTTCTATGCGTCGAAGTTGAACGCACGGTGGCGGTGCCGGCGGTGGTGGCGGCGGCAGCGGCGCTGTGCGTTGAGTCAAGGTAAGTGTGCCGACGGCCGGGTATGACCTAGTGCCGCTCCCCCACCCTGCTACTCAGTTCTGCACTCGCGAAAGTTCAACGAACCTCCAGCAGAATTCTTACAGGCATACGCGACGGTTACATTACCGGAAAGCAGTTGCAATCACCTACATGCCCGCAGCATCGGCCGCTCCGCACAATAGGGTTTGACTCTGTCTTGAGGCAAGCGAAATCGCGGCCAATTTTTCGCTAGGCATAGTTGGATAATGCGGATTCTGGTTTGTCTGCATAATATGAATATAATCAAGTTATTAAATAATACGACGTTAAAAATATTTGTTCCATAATATTTATATAAGACTTTAAAAATAACATGATTTGCCCTTATTTTTACTTTTCTAGACCACACATATTTTTCAGGTCATAATAAAATACATACCCAACCATTACCCAACTAAACATTTTCTGTCATAATCCCATTTCAAATTAAATAGCTTCTAATAAATAGGTAAGCAAGCTACAAAAATGGAGTTAAAAAACGTAAAGATTTTCTTTTAGCAGAACTACTTCATGTATCAAAATTATTATAACGTGGTTGCCTATTGCCTACACAATCAGCGTACCAGATAAAGCTTGGCAAATAGAACCATGGTAGAACAAGTTTCCTTAAGTTAGATAAACCAATGACTCGTGCAGTAAACAGTATGAGTAAGAGTGAAGGAAAGGCTTTAGCAGAAATTCACAGCAGAAATATGTTAATTTGGCGTCTTATGTCACCAGCGGGCAAGTTTCGTGAATCATGCGCTCACGCACGACACATATTATACATACACCGTTATTACTTTCTACGAACGCTGATGACTTTTTCCTAATTTCAAGTTGTATTGGTAGCAGTTTTCATATATAATTATCTTGGAATCCTAAATTGATAATTTGATTTTTTTTTTTCATAATGTCACTTAACCTAATCCAAAGCTGCAATGCAAGAGTTTTCCATAATATTCCACGTAGTTTTGAAGTGCAATTTTACTTGTAAATGAAAATGTAGGAAGGAAAAGTCTTATCTATAAATACAATATTTCTGTAGTATATTTTTATTTGATGTTAGTATGAGGCTTGCAGTGGAGAGTGTCGTGGTCGGTCCGGCAGTCCGCGTTGTAACGGCGCGATCGGGGCCGATGAACGCCGCTGGCCTTATTCCGGCAAACTATCGCAAGCGAGAAACGCAACGTGTACTTTCATTGTCACCTCGCTGTACGCACACCACCGCTCAACATTGAAACCAGCCTCTATCAGTCAAGGTTGCACTGATAAAAAAAAACATGATAAATTTGTTGAAGGTAATTAAATGTCACGTAAAATTGACGTGATCATTCCATTAGCAGTCTAGACGTAGCGAAATGTTTTCAATTAATTGTTAAATAACTGGTAAATAACATTTCCTCATCTAGCTGTATAGAGAGGTAGCTTTCTTGGTAAATAACATTGTCATTGGTAAATGGTCGTATGAATACAGTCATGTTATCGGAGAAGCAGATCTGTCTGGAGAGGTCAGCTACGGTATACGATTGTACGTTTCGGCGGCACTCGGCGCGGCGGTAACAATGGCGCAACAGTCGCGCGGCTGCGTCACTCAGTGTCAAGTGCATCGAGCTCAGATAACGCTTTGAGCTTTGATCTTGAATACAGTTTTACTAAAAATTTATGAATTTTCTATATGAATATTATACTTACCGCACAAACGTTTTAGATAAAAAATAGACTTACGCTACTCTTCCTGTGGGTGTCGCTCAGTATAATGTTGACAGAATAACAGGCAGCATCATTTCATTCCTTTGATCGCTTAGCATTTCCATTGCTAAGCGTGGTGATTGTAGCTTTTGGACGAAGCAGGTATTTCAGGACTTCAGTTCTCAGCAGTGACTAATCACTACATAGTATAAAACAAAGTCGCTTTCTCTGTCCCTATGTCCCTTTGTATGCTTAAATCTTTGAAACTACGCAACGGATTTTGATGCGGTTTTTTTTAATAGATAGAGTGATTCAAGAGGAAGGTTTATATGTATAATAACATCCATTAAATAGTGGAGAAGTACTGCTATTTTTGAGGTTTCTAATGTGATGTCGTAAATAATTACATTTTTTCCGCTTACATTGCAAACGCAGGCTGAACCCTACGAGTTAAGTATTGTACACATTGAAAAGGTCTACAGAAAAGTCCGTGATGGTATATGTCTATCTGTTATGGATAACCCACAATAACTTTTTTTTGTCATTTACTTTTTACGACAAATAATGGCTAATTTTCGAAGCGATTTTAACCAATACAGCATTAATGCTTAACCAATTAAATACCTTGAATACATTGTTCATTTAATATAGATCTATATGGCCCTTTACACCGTATGATTTAAGTGAATATTTTCGAAGATATTACAGATTTAAAAATTGCGGGACGTAGCGTTTGCGGCGGTACCGGCCGGCCGCCCGGTGCGGCAAGAGCGTGCCTATAAATAGCGCGTCTGAGGCCGCGGTTTTCCTCAACCAGATCCAGCCTGTCCCATCTTGCTGTCCTCCCCCCAGCGACGCCCTAAGCCGAGGTCCGTACCCCACAGGGGGTGCCCTTAGCGTGCAGTCGCTTAGTACTATAAGAAATTCGCCCCTGGCTTTGAGTTCGCTTAAGGCAGCCACAGGAAAGTCCGGTTAAGTAGTCACGACCTCTCAAGGTCAACTACGAGATGCCATACACAAAAGAAAAAAAACCGCGGTTTTCCCTATAGCACTTTGAATTTAGCAGCTATCGGACGCGTTTATTATATCGGAGCTCTCCAGCGAGGAAAATAGCAATACTTAGGTAATAAAAACGTGCTTTTCAGCGCGACAACGTATCAGTGATTATAAGTAAGTTACGATAAATAATTGTATGATAGTAGTTTTAAAATATAAATTATATTCTATTCTAAGGTTAATTTTTAAATCGCACTTATAGCAATTATAAGTACCTACATAAGGTGAGATAAGATTAGATTAAATAAAACCATAATTTATGGATTGCAATTTTCTATTAAGATCTTGATTAAAATTTACAGTTAGATCAATTTAATATTAGGGAAATTATTTTCAAAAATCGTGATTTAAGGTGAGATATGTAAGTTCAGAAAAAGTACTTAATAGAATAGGTATCTTTTGTTGTTGATGATTGTTGATTATCTTTTGTTTTTAGTCGCACGAATAGCAAATTATTTTTTATAATTAAAATCGTTGTTTAAGTTGAGGTATTTCAGTAAAAAAAAAAAGAACTGAATAGAATAGGTATCTTTTGTTTTTTTATGATTGCTGATTATCTTTTGTTTCTAAATGGTAAGAATTTAGATATTTTTTACTGCGGCACATACTAATAATATGGCAATTTGTGCATAGGTAATCATACATATAGAACTGAGTAAATTTTGTACAGAAATTATAAAGTCATGTCTGGAAGACGTCGTCGTTCGAACATAGGTCGTAGTACAGTGAATCAAATCAGTCAAACCTTCAACGTTGCAGGCTTAGATTTGAGCGTTGACTGTTTTTCACATGGACAACTGTATGTCGCTCTTTCAAGAGTGACCTCCAGAGAAAACATGTTTGTATTGTCTAATGACAAGAAAGCTGTGAACGTTGTTTATAAAGACATTCTGTAATATGTTGTAAAAATAAATAAAAATGTAGTGTATGAATTTAGATATTCCAAAGATAGCAGGAAATCTTCATGGTGTAGGGAAAGGGGGATTGTTTTACTCCAAATTTAACGCGTGCGGGCCACGGGCAGTAATGAATAAATCAAAACTACTAGATCGATTTTAATCACATAGGCTATATATTTTATACCCGTGCGAAGCCAGAGCGGGCCGCTATGTTTTTATATACAACGTTCACAGTTTTTCTGTAGTGTATTTAGTATCAGCATTGCACCCGTGCGAAGCCGGGGCGGGTCGCTAGTAATATGATAAATTATACCGAGTAAGCGAGCAAAATGTTAGAAATATCTGTATTAGTACTATAGCCGCTACCGTATTGGATTTACGCTGATAATGACCTGCTCTACATTAGTTCGTATTGATGTCAGTGTTGATGTTTACATTTTGGAGACGATAATCGTTTTCAGTTTTTTTTCTCTGTATTTTTTATGTGTTTCGTAGAGGATATCTCCGTAGACAGGCGTTACCTTATGATCGATGATCTAAGGACGTCGAGATGCATAGGCGATGCACGTCTGTGGTTACACTTTGGCCATGAGCTGAACAGCTAAGCTAGCATAATACGCAGCTTCAATAGTATGCGAGGCCAGCTTATGCTGGATTTGTTATCACTGACGTGCGGTCTACTGTACCCAGAAGATGCATTGTAACCTTTATTCCAATACTAGCTCCAGCCCACGGTTTCACCCGCGCAAGTCTCCATAGAATATGGAGATAACAAGTCTACCATCATCATCTGCCTGCCTTTTCCTAACTTCGTTGAGGTCGGCTTCCAATGTAACCGGATGCAGCTGAATACCAGTATTTTACATGGAGCGACTGCCTATCTGATCTCCACAACCCAGTTACTGGGTAATACGATATCCCTTGGTACGACTGTTTGTCAGACTTTCTGGCGTCTGTTGACCCGTAACTACTGTCAAAGATTCCAGATTGACAGCCGGGACCAGTGGTTTAACGTGCTTTCCGAGACACGGAGGGGTCTTGGTATGTATAGATGGTCACCCATCTACGGGCCAGCCGCGGCAAGCGTAGCTAAAAAAAATAAAAAATAAAAAGAAGTCTACTCATTTGCCAAATTTCATCCAAATACATTCAGCCGTATTAACATGAAAGCGCAACAAACAAACAAACGAACCCACTTTCGCATTTATTAATATAAGTCAGGATACTATACTGACTTATATTATAAATGTGAAAGTGGATTCGTTTATTTGACATTTTTGATTGCTGTGTCATTGTCATCCGACAATGACACAGTAATCAGAAATGTCATTCCCCTTCTTAAAAAAAAAACAACTCCTCCTAATTAGCTATTTTCCTAGTGAACTCCACAATTTAAGTGGGACTCGCTAAGCTTAATTTTCTCACTACTTTTTCGTTATTTGCCAGTATATGACCAACAGTTACAGTAGTTGGGAATAGTGAGATTTTCCAAAATCATTCAGTCTATCAAGTAACTATATTTACCTAAGATTGCAGTTTGGAGCCAATTGTCATAAGACTAACTCACTGTGATTTCGTTGATTTCGTACTTTTCGTACCATTAAAGAGTAGAATAGAATACAATAGAATATATATATTGTAAAACATGAGTATACATAAAAAAAAATGTGCAAGGTTTTAAAATACGAGTAACAGGTAGGTCTGCATGTTTTGCCATTGATGGCGTACAAAACAACATATTTTTGTTTTAGAATAAACCATAAAATATTTAGGTCTACACAACAAACTATGAGATTACTAACTTAATCCTAAAGCTATTGTTTTTACTGATTTGAGGGTCAACTTGTGAAAATGTCGTAATGATAGGGATCTATTTAATTAATTGCGGTTATTTATTTTTTTTTTTAAATAACCGCAATTAATTTAAAGCATTTGGCTATGTGATATCATCTGCCTAGCCTTTTGCCGACGATGTTGGGATCGGCTTTCTGTCTAACCGGCTAACAGAATGCAGTTGAATACCAGGATTTTACATGGAACGACTGCCTATCTGACCTCCACAACCCAGTTACTGGGCAACATGATAACCCTTGGTAAGACTGGTTGTCAGACTTTCGGGCTTCTGACTACCCGTAACATATAATAGGTAGTTTAAAAATAAAATAAAATAAATCATTATCAGTATCATTTACTTAGATAAATAAGTATTGGTAGTTTCAAGTTTCTATACCAAAGGAATGACATTTTTCAGACAAATTGTATTCCACTTTTTCACCACAAAATGGGTTGCTTTTTGATAATTTGTTTTGGTAACTTTCAATTATTTGACCCTAAGACTATTTCAACCAATTTTTGAGTTAATCGAAGCAAACTGTAAATTCGTCCCCTAAAACTTGACCCCCTTTTCACCCACTGAGGAGTAAAAACACGTAATTCTTTTTTGTCACAACCATTAATTACGAGTTTTAACTTAATCGAACCACGTGTTAAGATTCTTCCATATAAACTTTAACACCTTTTTTCACCCCCTTTGTGGGTGATCCCTCCTTTTTAGTGGATGCCTACATAATAAAAGGAATCTACCGTCCAAATGTCGAATTTCTAGCCTGAGCTGGTTGGGTTAGCCTGGGTGATGCCAGTTGTGACACTTGCCTTTTTATATATGTATATAGTTTGAGGCTGTTATTTGTAGATCTTTGACAGTCATTACGCGTACTCAGAAGAAGTCCGAGAGTCTGATAACCAGTCTTACCAAGGGGTATCGTGTTATATATTTTTTTAATAATCGGCTGCCAGTCTAACCGGATGCTGCTGAATACCAGTATTTTACATGGAGCGACTGCCTATCTGATCTCCATAACCCAGTTATTGGATTGTGGAGGTCAGATAAGCAGTCGCTCGATACTTTTCATAAAATAATATTAATTTTAGTAATATTAGTTAAAAAAAACCTGTTGTAGGTATCTAATATCTTATAATGTTATTTTACACACTTTTAATACACTAGCATCATGTAAAATCTTACTGATCTGATGTGCTGATCGTTAATAGTGTCATTACTATCTTATGTCAGTTTATTAAAGAGGTCTATTATTACGACCAGCATTACCACTACTGAAGTCAATAGCTGATACTGTATACTTAATTTTATATAAGACAGATTCCTACGTCAATTAACATAATACTATTTTTTAGGGTTCCGTACCCAAAGGGTAAAACAGGACCCTATTCCTAAGACTCCGCTGTCCGTCTGCCAACAGGCTGTATCTCATGAACCGTGATAGTTAGATAGTTGAAATTTTCACGGATGATGTATTTCTGTTGCCGCTATAAAACAAATACTAAAAGAACAGAATAAAATTAATATTTAAGGGGGCTCCCATACAACAGACATGATTTTTTTGCCTTTTTTATAGATAATGGTACGGAACCCTTCGTGCGCGAGTCCGACTCGCACTTGGCTTGATATTTGCACTCTGCAAACATGCCATAAGAAATGAATTTTCCCCGAAAGTATGCCACTTTCTCAATATTTTTCAATATCTATATTCATCTGGGAATTGAAGAAAAACAAAGTGTATCGATTGTGGGAAATGGGTTGGAAAATGGAAAATGTAGTAACTAGTAGGTTAATTTGTATCTACTGATGATGATATTCTAACAGGCCATTATTATTTATATGCATGGAAACACCTTGTTACTATGTGAGCCTTAGAACAGTGCTAAATACTAAAGGTACAGACTGCTAGTGATAATGTTCAGTACTAACTATTGCTTGTTATTGTTCTAGCATGGAGATAAATAAACATTGTTGGGGCAAAAGTGTTGGTACGTTTATACTTCTTATTCAGAACAAATCTTTTGGCCGTGGGAATATTAAGGATTTTCCTCGATGACTGTGTCAGTTGCAACTACAGCGTTTTAACGTCATCAGGGCAGTAGAGTGAGCTTAATTCGTGGTCAAATGATTTCCACATTATAATTTTATAGGTGAAAGTTAGAAATGAGCCAAGAAAAAAATATTGTTTTGTTTAAAAAAAAATATTTTATAATATATATAGTAATAGTAAATATAATATATATAGTAATAAATAAATAATGATTCAGAATTACTTGTAATTGAAGTAATGTAGTGAGTAATAATATAATAATACTCACAATTATTAACATAAATCGTTCTAACATTTTCAATATAACTACATATTACAATGGTGATGCTGTAGGTGATACAAGCTTTAGCAATTTTCTTATAATCTGTTTAAAGCTGGCATTGTTTCTCACAAGCCTATATAAAATGAACACGTTTTTCCATTTCTCTCTAAGTTCGTGCTGGTGAGTGAAAACCGCATGGCCGCGCGGACGTCATTCCACTTTTCCGAGGCGTCGTCGGTGATTTATAAGACAACCGCTGTTGCTTGAGCTCCGTCATTGAAGCGGGTTTTCCTTTTGTTATGTGATAGTTAGGAAGCGCGAGGCGGAGCGGGAGTTCTAATGACGCTGGCTAGTCTAGACGTATCCGCAGAAGCGACGACGCGCCGCCGATGCATTTCGCCGCTGCAGTGTGCAGTAGGTAAGTGTGTCAATGCACTCTAATCCCCCCCATCCTTCTCTCTGCAATCACTCATGACAAGTTCAACTCGTCTAGTCTCCCCGAGCCCTAAGTGGAACAAACTTACCTCGCAAAAACTCTTGCTACTCACAGGTATGAATGCACTAATGAATGATAATAGACATTGCGTTCTGCATAATGATCTCGATTGCAACTCAAATAATAGATAAGGCAATGTAGAATATGTAGGTAAAGGTTTTAATTAAAAATAGAGGAACCCGTTTTTACGTTTTAAAAATCCTTGATGCCGTAGAATAAAAAAGACTTACGTACTTGTGTTAGAAAGTATGACACTTAATTTTCTTGTAAACTAAACAATAATTTTCCTTAAGTACTTACAGTGAAATGGTAAAACAAGACTATAGTACTTGTCAAATTACGTGGCCTATATAAATGAACAGTGAACATTTCGCAAAGATTCTTGAAACTTTAAAAAAGTTTCGAAGTAAGTTGAGAAACTATCTAAAACAAGTTTTCTGTGGTTATATTTATGATCGTAAGTTGTAACAATAAGAGAAGATTAATTAACAAAGTGTAGCAAATAAAGTAGTTAAGTGATAGGCGTCAGTCATTGGGAGATGCAATAAACGGGTTCGTTAGCCTGTCTCGTTTTCATTAGCGTGCGCCATCGCGCCACGGACGCTAGTTACGACTGAAAAACTTTCATGTTACATCGCGCACGTCTTTATCAGCCATCTACCGAATGCATACTTGGGATGAGATCAATATTTTAGAAATTCTTGGGACGACAAGAACTATTAGTGTTTTTTTATGGCTGTATCAAATTCTGTAGGTGGAGTACACTCTACATCGCTACATAAAATGAATATCCTGTCTGAAATCATCTATAGTTCGTTTTTTAATCCCAGAGACTAATTTGACATTTCAAATGATTGTTGTTCGTTTTTCAATTTGGAGTTTGACATTTGTGGACCTGTCAAATTAGTATCTGGGATTAAAAAATGAACTTGAACGTCTTCAAATTCACTAACCTACTTATTTTTTTGTATATGCAATGCTTAAGTGGTAATTGGACAAAGCCTACTTTTTGTTCAATGCTCGATAAAATTTCAGGGTAGCATAAAAATTACATTAAATTTTAACAAGGCTTATGTATTTATTTTGTCTTGTGTTGTAAATCATGGTGTTGAGGGTTACACGGACAGGTGGGCGCGAGCGCAGTGCGCCGAGTTTCCTATCCGTATCTAGGCGAGTGACAGTAGCGGCTTGCGAAAGTGCACATAATTGGATCGGCGCTTTAGAAAGGGGGTTATGAGTTTGTAAGTGCAACGAACTCGCGTGCATTTCATCGGGAAGATGCAGTTCAGTCAGCGTGCGTGGAAAGCGCGCGCTTCCAGGAATCAGCAGCTCGTCGACTCGTCGTCGCGCGCTCGTCTCGCGCTCTCGCCCACACTCCATAAGGCGAAAAGTGAAAATAATTATACTAAACACCAACCAACACCTTGCTACGAGGGCTGCACTAAGAGTATCGGGAATTGAATATTTCCACTGTTCCTGTCATATTAAAATCATTTTAATTGAAAACTCCTTGGTTTTAAAAATCGAATACCGTTTATTTATTTTAAAAAAGATTCTCGGTCTTGTCACAAGGTTTTGTCAAACTTGTTTAGTCGTTGAGAAAATGGAATTGACTCGAGAAAATTCAAGAGCGATGATTTATTATGACTTTCGAAGTGGTTTAACACAAAAACAGTGTGTTGACCGGATGATTTCTGCATTTGGTGATGAAGCCCCATCCAAAACCACAATTTATCGCTGGTTTGCTGAATTTCAACGTCGACGTGTCAAGCTCAGTGATGATCCCCGACAAGGTTGTCCAAAAACTGCAGTCATCCAAGAAAACGTTGATGCTGTGCGTAAGCTGATTGAGGAAGATCGACATGTGACATATCGCGAAATTCAGGCAACTTTAGACATTGGCATGAGTCAAATACAAATAATCTTGCATGAACAATTAGGTGTAAAAAAGTTATTTCCCGATGGATACCGCATTCGCTCTGTGAAGAGCAAAAAGCGGCTTGCGTTACTTGGTGCGTCAGAACTCTCGAAAGATTCCACGCAGGATCCTCAAATGCTGTATACAACATCGTATCAGGTGACGAATCTTGGATGTACGCCTACGAACCCGAAACAAAAAACCAGTCACGAGTTTGGGTTTTCAAAAATGAGTTAAAACCAAGAAAAATTGTTCGTTCACGGAGTGTTGCAAAAAAAATGGTGGCCACGTTTGTCTCCAAAACCGGCCATGTTACGACTATTCCTCTTGAGGGACAAAGAACGGTTAATGCAGAATGGTATGCTAGCATTTGTTTGCCATAGGTCGTTTCTGAACTCCGTAAAAAGAACTGCAACCGCCGCATCATCCTCCATCACGACAATCCGAGTTCTCACACCGCGCACAGAACAAAAAAGTTTTTAGAGCAAGAAAACATAGAATTATTAGACCATCCGCCGTACAGCCCCGACCTAAGCCCTAATGATTTCTATACTTTCCGTAAAATAAAGAATAAATTGCGTGGACAGAGATTTTCATCACCTGAAGAAGCTGTGGACGCCTACAAAACGGCCATTTTGCAGACCCCAACTTCCGAATGGAATGGTTGCTTCAATGATTGGTTCCATCGTATGGAAAAATGTGTCGAATTTCGCGGAGAATACTTCGAAAAGCAATAAATACATTTTTAAATAGTAATGTTGTGTCACTTCTTTGATTCCCGAAATTTTCAGTGCCGCCCTCGTATAAGTATTTTCGCACTATCATAAACTTATATTGTTATCGAATTTATAAGATTATCTAAGCACACATGGCTTATCAAAATATGTTAGCGTTATCTATGTCTATGCTAAATAAGTAGAACACATTGTCTGACATTGTGGACCTTGTGTAAAAACACATCACCTGGCGCACATTGTTGTTCTCGGTTTCTGTAAAAAACGTCAGCTATTATAATAATCATTATGCAACTGTTAAACAATCGTGATATAACGGGGCCAAAGGGTTACGCGACCATATGGCCTGGTGCCGGATATGGGTTAAGTAATCAAAGGCGTTTTTTTGCATCCTCTCTATTAAACCCCTTTCTTTTGTTAATGCCATAACAGTACAGTTTATACAAAAAGTCGGCTGTACGTATGGGCGGTATGTTAATTGAATCGGTTAGAATCGATGCCATCCCAGTTTGGTTCGTGCTAATGTTATTTTTTGCTCATCACTACAGATCAACAGATGCTTTTTTCGTTAATTATATATTTACTCTTCCAACGAACGGATACATTTACATCTGTTAGTAGTTTGTAAATATTTATTTTATTTAAAACAAAACGAATGTAGATCATTCACAGTTACCCTGTAGGAACTATACTGGCCTGCAAAACTAAGAACGACAGTTTTTTTTTTTCTAAACTGTAGAAGTTAGTTATTTAAAATAAAAAAAACGTTTTATACCAATTTTTATCAGCTTTCTTTGAAATTATAGTAAATTATACATTAGTAACATTTTTAAATCTAAAACAAGATAAAACAATAAAAATGGCAATTTTTAGCTTAGTGTCATAAAACTCAATTAACATTTACAAGTATGTTTTAAATGTTATTTATTTTTTAATAACTGGTATTGCCTCCTCGGGCTCTGCTTACAGTTTCGAGTCGATTTGGCATACTGAACCCGAGGTTTCGGAGCCGATGTTGGGGTATATTCTCCCATCCTTCTATCATGGCCTGTTTTAGAGCCCTGAGGGTAGTCGGTGGTGGTCTGCAGCTTCTGACTAGCCTCCCTAGCTCATCCCAGGCGTGCTCAATCTTGTTGAGATCAGGACTTCTTGATGGCCGAGCCATCACGCTGGTACCAACCTCCTGAATATACTCTTGCACGACCCGAGCCGTGTGTGGCCGGGCATTATCACGCATCAGCATCGATCCATCACCCATATTTACTAAATACGGCCCTGCATACTCATTAAGAATCTCCTGGGCATATCTTTCCCCAGTCAGAGTGCCATTTACTATGGCTACTAATTCTGTGCGACCTTCTGAAGATATGCCAGCCCATACATGTACACTGCCTCCACCGTACTGGACTCTTTCTGAGAAGCAGGCTTGAAGGTATCGCTCACCAGGTCGCCTGTAGACACTTCGCCTTCCATCAGAAGTGTAAAGTGAAAATCGAGACTCATCTGTAAACAAAATTCTTGACCATTCTTCTTGATCCCACTGTATGTGTTCACGGGCGTATCTCAGTCTCGCTACTCGATGCTCTCTCTCGAGTTTGGGGCTACTCGCTGGTCTTCGGGGTTTCAGGTTTGCTTCAGCCAGTCCTCTTCTCACTGTACTGTCACTAATGTAGTCCCATCGGGTCTGAAGAAGCTGTTGCTGGACTTCAACTGCATTTAGGTGGCGATTTCTCAACATAGTGGAAACAAAATAACGGTCTTCTCGGGCACTAGTATACCTGGGTCTGCCATTACCAGTGCTCCTCAAATGGTTTCCAGTCTCTTCGTACCTTCGCTTCACCTTCTGGACCGTTCGTAACGTCACACCTACCATTCTTGCAGTACGACGCATACTGATGCCTAGTTCCAGAAAAGTCATGATCCTAGCACATTCTTCAAGTGAAAGAGGCATGATAAATAAGTTTATGTGCTGTTGTCTATCTTAGCTTTTATAACAAGACTCATCGATAAAGAAAAAAATTTAAAACGAAAATGGAAACAAAAAATGAATGGTAAAATTGTAATTCGAAAAGGATTATTTTTGATTTTAAAGTTTTTTTCAGTCATTTCTTAAAGGAAGGTTACCAACTATGAAGTTTTTATGTACAAAATTAAACTATTTTTCGAATCCTTTTTGTTTCGAAAGTATATCTTGTGTACTTAAAAAGTTATTGCAATTTTAAAAGTGTGATACTTAGTCTTGCAGGTTTGTTGTTTTCATTTTAGTATTTATCTAGTAGAAATATACTGGGTATTTCTAATAGACAAATACTAAAATGAAATAGAATACGTGTGCAAATTATCTGTCAGATAAGTTAACCAGTATTTATCCGGAGGTGGAGAAACAGGCTATAAGAATTAAGAGCAACAGATTTTATAAATGCTTAAGGCTTAGATATGCCACAAGACTTACTTTTGCCATTGGACTTGGTGTATTGTCATAATAATATCAAATAATGTCACGGCCATGATAATACAAAAAAATACCTATCGATGTTACCGAGTAAAAATAATTGATACCTGCATTTGGTTATCAAAATCCGTTGTAAGCAGATGTAATTAAATACTGTTATATTAACCCTGATGGTAAACAGATAGGTTAAAAGAATTATGCTTTATTGAAAGATACTTTCTTAATTCAAGACGTGTCACAATCAAAAGTTTACGAATATAAACTTGGAGCTTTTCGTTAACTCATTTGTTTCGGCTAAAATAATAGTCAGGAAAAACCACAACTTAAATATTAGTTATTAAAAAACATTATAAACAATGTCTTAAATCTTCTAAACCACAAATACTACCTGAGTGTCGAACATAAACAAAAAGTGTACGTGGTCCAAAGATAATAAATGGTATTTAAACCTCAAATTGGTCACAGACCGGAGGAAAAATGGCCGGCCATATATCTTCCTAATCTTTTGTACTTAAGGGTCCGTTGGTTCTGAGAAACAGCTATTACTATAGATCCCGGTTCACGAGAGGAACTGTTACTTTGTAGCGGGCACTGCATGACGGCAAAAGTGCATTTTTGTTGGAAATACAGGCAGTGACGTCACAGAGAGTACGTCACACGCGGGTTGGCTCCCGTTACTCGCACAAAGGGCTCGTAAACAAAGGACCTCTAGTTTGACCACAAAGTAGCTGCTCACAGCACATTGTTTTGAGCGTAAAGCTATAAATCAATCGGTAACGGGAAATCTTGTTTTGTTTGTTAACATCCTTATGTAACAGACTGGTTTGTATTGGTATTAAATAAGTACAGTGCAGTATTAAAATGTTATGTCACATTAATTACTTACGTTTTGTTACTTGATTGCGCTAATAACTGTTGCTTGTTTTAAAAGGAGAGTGAAAGAACACTATCTTTCCACTTTGCCATAGTTGCATATTATGTATTTATTATTTTATACTATTAATTATAAGTAAGTTTAAAAGTATTTTAGTGATATTTATTTTAGAAGCATGTATTTAAGTATATTCTCTTATTGTATATTTAAATTAGTGAATGGTTTTTTTTTGTTTTTATGTATTTTGTTGTCTCTTTTACTCTTACACACGGTGTCTACATCTCTTTGTCTACTGTCCTATCGCAGGTATGCTGGAAGAGATTTCTTTAGAAATAAGCATCACCTTTGTACGTATTTTTCTGTTTCTTTCTTCTTGTCTGTTTATATGTGTGTACATAAACGGTTAAATAAATAAATAAAATAAATAAATAATCGAGGTTGAGATTTATGTGTACACATAATACTCTGTATTATCCTTATTTACGACAGTGAAACTTTCAGACAGTGTATTTTACATGATTCTGAATTGCTACAAAAACTAAAATAAGTCAACAAAATATAACGCTTTTCCTGGCTCAAAGGAACCAACCAAAATATAATAATTAAAATGAACCGAAAAATGTCAGAGAGGCGTCATAAAAAGTGAACGCATGCCAACGGGCCGAGGTTCGAAAAAAAGTAAAAAGAATGTATGAGTCCCGTTAGAAGCCGGTATCCCTCGGCATGCGGCTGTGGATGCACCGATAGATAGGTCGGAGGCTCGCTGCGCTTCGTGTTATTACCTGATGGGCTGCCTTCTATTACGTAATGAAATATACAGTAACATCGCCGACGCGTGCTCAGATTTTGTTGATAGGATACGTTACTTTATTATGTGAGCATAAAGCACAGAAAAAATGCATTAAATTTTAAGTTTTTATAACAAAACGTTCGGTTGCTT
The DNA here is from genome assembly GCA_905333075.3 of Atethmia centrago. Classification (NCBI taxonomy): domain Eukaryota; kingdom Metazoa; phylum Arthropoda; class Insecta; order Lepidoptera; family Noctuidae; genus Atethmia; species Atethmia centrago. Next base: position 16,272,354 of record HG995374.1, on the reverse strand, counting down.
CTTCACTTCTTTGGGCTAACTTTTGAATGGTGAGAACATTTAAGAGAGCATGGATTTATCATCTATAATTTTATCATCTATAATTTTAATAATAGCACCAGCCTATGACTGTACCACTGCAGGGCAAAGGCCTCTTCTCGTACAGAGACGACATGAGCATTGATTGCACCACGCTTGCTTAAGGCGGGTTGGCGTTTTCAGACTTACATTAATATTATTACTTAATCTTATAATCAACATGTTTATCTCTTTAGGATAAAAGAGGTAAAAATGTTAAGTTGGTATATACGAGGTAACTTCGGAAATACTGGTCTGTTTCCGAAAATTCTTTCACTAATGGGAAGCTACAGTATTGCCGAGTGGTATAGGATATATTTTAATTAGAGATTAGCGTTTTCATATGGCAACGTAAGTAGTCGATTAATAGTTTTATATATATTTTCCAAATTATATATAAAAACAATGGACTGCAGCTATCCTACGTTATTGAAAACCCATAGTGAGATGGTAGCCATTGATTAGAACCAATCTGGGATGGATCAAAAGTTTTTCAAGTTTGTTGGTAGTGGTGTTTACATTTTTTGGATGTATTAGATTCTGCAGAAATGGAAAACAGAACATCGGAAGTCTCATTTTTTTAATCCACGTCGTTTTTTTCTTTTTTCTATGTATAATACATGTTCAGTCACTACTTATGTTAATAATAAGACTGAATAGATGTTATTTTTTAATGTGAATTTTACGTAAAAAAGGTTTTTTTGTCTGTTGCCAACACTAGGCCGATATACATAGCTGCATTATTTCCTAAAGGTAGCATAATATTTTTAGTCAAAAGCTGCATGAATTTACGGATTTACTAAAACAACAGGGTTGATGGTGACTTACTAGATAATTATTTGCAATGAGCCTTCTGAAGTGGCAGAGCATACTCGTGAGGAGTATGGTTGATCGTAAAATTGACAGCTTGATAACTTCTGGCGGGCGCAACGATAGTTTCTCAAAGTTTAAATAAAGACGAAGCTGATAAATGTCGAAGCGAGGCAGGCCCGATACAGACAAGTAAGAAACGTAAGATGACTTGCAAGCGGAAGAATTCCGATCTTCCTGACCTTCCTTCACCAGAAAGGAGAGGGTTTGCTGCTGGGGAGCTTGTTGCGTCATTCTGCTTCCCAGCTAAAGCACTAGGAAGTGGTGAGGGGCAGGCGTTTTGGGGGACTGTCTCTTTTGATTTTGACCTTCAAAAGTCCTGATACTCAGCCTAATTTGAATAAATTACTTTTGATTTGGTAAACACAAGTGATGTTGGTCCGTGTTTATGAAATTTTGCGATTCTAAATAATAATTATTTTAGTATTTTTCATCAATCTACATAAAAAAATATCAAATATGCTTCAGTTTCTTATTTCTCTAAAATAGGAGAAAAATGACTTTTGTACTCCTTTTTCCATTGCATTGCCATATGGCAATAGAAAAAACATAAAATTATAAGATTTCGATTTCTTTTCCACCATAATCCTTTTATCTGGAAGTCATTCAAACCATGTATACAGAAAAAACAAAAAAATGTTTTTCGAAAGCATTCTCTATAGGGTTAAGTTAAGTTAAATCAAGATATTCCACGCGGGCGAAGTCGCGGGCAGAAGATAGTTAATTATAAGTTCCGATTTCCTCATGATGTTTTCCTTCATCAGAGAAGTCCAAGTGATGTCCAAGATAAACTTCAAGTCCATATGAATTGAAAGGTTACATTGGTACTTGCCGGGATTGGAACTCACAACTATCTCTATAATATTGCTTGGGCGATATGATATTGCAGGCAAGATCCAAGGTCCAATAAAATATCGTAGTTCCTACGGATCAGTACAAAATTTGAGAAAAAATACCTATATACTAGTGATAGAGGCCCAAGAAAACACTTATTTTAAATGAATAGATAGATTAACGACCCTGATCTATACTTTCACCTGGCTACCACTTAATTTTATAGATTTAATAATAATAATAATAATAATAATAATTTATCATAGCGTAATTCAGAAAATTTGTGGCATGTTATATTTATGGTATTTTATTTATTACATTACGCATTGGTTACAAAAAACTAATAATGTACTACCTTAATTTTTTCATTAAAAGCTTCGTTCCGATGAATAGTCCGCCACTGATGATTCTGCAACTCCTCGCGATGCTGCGACGGTCGTTGTAGGACTCCATTCGTTCACAGTAGAAACTGTCCATCGATGCCAGCAACGTCGAAACATAACGATGACAGATAGATTCAATATATGTACTTTATTGCACACCAAAACTGATGATTTGCAAGAAATATGTAATATTAGGGCGATCTTACGTTTACCTATAATAAAAAGTCATCGGCGCCGATTCCCTTGTTCACAAACTGAACTAAATTAAGGTTCAGTGCATCTTTTTCTTTCTATTTCATTACGAAGAGGACAGAAGATAAATTTTAGTTTAGTCCTGTCAAATTAATCAGCGCCTGTCATTATTCCATAGAAGTTTAGACGTGATTAAAAACTTGCCTACTAAAATTACGTCAATTTACGTCAAGCGCTGATTAATTTGACAGGACTAAACTAAAATTGATCTTCTGTCCTTTTCTTAATGAAATAAAAAGAAAAGGATGCACTGAACTTAAATTTAGTTTAGTTTGTGAACAAGGGAATCGGCGCCAATATCTGTCTAGCCTTTTCCCAACTATGTTGGGGTCGGCTTCCAGTCTAACCGGATGCAGCTAAATACCAGTATTTTACACGGAGCGACTGCCTATCTGACCTCCACAACCCAGTTACTGGGTAACACGTTACCCCTGGGTAAGACTGGTTGTCAGACTTTAGACATACCGTAACAAGAGTCAAATATCTACAATAACAGCCGGGATCAACGGCTTAACGTGCTTTCCGAGGTACAGAGGGGTCTTGGTATGTAAAGATGGTCACCCATCCACGGATCAACTACGCCAAGCGTAGCTTGCTTGCGTAGCAACCCAGTGCTGGGCACGCCACAATTGCCGCTATAAGTCCCCACTTTGAGGAGTGGCTAGAGGGGCACCACGGCGTCCTCACCTTCCTCCTGACGCAGGTCCTCATCGGACACGGCAGCTTCGGGAGGTTCCTGTGTCGGATAAGGCGGGAAAAAACGCCCGGGTGTCTCCACTGTGTGGATCGCCCTGAGGACACGGTGGAGCATACGGTGGAGGTCTGCCCGGCTTGGTGCTCTGCCCAAGCCGGGTCCTCGTGGAGATCGGTGGCGGAGATCTCTTGCGTCCGGCGAAGCAGTAATGGTCGCGAAGAAGGAGGCGGGACGGTTAAGGGAAAGGTAAATTTCGCGCCCTCTCGCCCCTAGCCGCCGCAAGAGACGCCCTGGGCGTCGGGAATCCCGGGCGGATTTCCGGCCACCGTAACCGCAGGCTTGCGGACGGTGAGCAATGGGTTGCTCGCCGTCCAATAAGGACCAGGCCCGAGTCGACAGCGCGTTGTGTTGCACGCGCGCCTTATAGAGATGTCAGCACAAGTGTAAGGGTCCACTAGGGCCGATGCCTGCCGGAGTCGCGGGAAAGTACGAAAGGCCCCTGGCAACACAGGCAACGGAAGGAACACGGGTGGGTTTCAGTCAGTAAGAGTCTGTCACACCTTCACTCCGCCGTCTGTCTGCCGCTCCGCCCAGAGCGGGAGAAGTTATTTGATAATTTCCCTCACAACAAAAAAAAAAAAAAGCGTGACTTAACCTGATCAATGGATACGTGCAGCTGTTATTACTTACATCATCGAGATAGTTCACTACAAAACAAATAAATGTGTGCTCAACACAAACACTCATACACACACATTAATTCATTTGCTGTCATAATTATAACTTTATGATTTGAGTACGCATAAAAATCATAATCAATGTTCCATTTTTACGAAAAAAATATAAAGCCTTACAATTTGAGTTGCACTAAAAGTACCTGTCTAAATGGAATTCTGAAATATACAACGTTCATTAAATTCCAGTTTGAGTAGAGGGACTAAGTGGTCGGGTGGCACCGGCCTGTTTATTTGGAATACCACTGAAACGCTTCCTGGACAACGTTCGTTTATACTTAAGGAAACCACGTTGGACCATAAACGGTTTAAAGATTATCGCGATCTGATTTCGTCCTTTATGAGATCATATTTATATTAATTATAACGTAGATAATGGATGTGGCCATGCATACTATTTCTGTCTATAACTAGAGTATACGAGTATAATAAATCTCTCAATATTGTGGAAATGTGGAAATTGCAGTGAGACAAACACATTTGGTAATTATCAAATAAGTTGTAACAAGGAATAATCGTGACGTTTAGGCGGCTTCGGCTTTTCTATACTCCTGGTTAAAGATAAACCTCTTCCTGGTGAAATTTAAATATGCAAATGTATAATAATAAATAAAAATAACTAAAATTAAGTGACGGGGGAATTATTACATATTTATAAATCGACGACATTTAAAAAAAAAAACGGCCATGTGCGTGTCGGACTTCGCTTATTGAAGGGTTCCTTAATTGAGATGAATTTATCCCGGACATACAGACACACGAGTGAACCTATAAGGGTTTCGTTTTTTCCTTTTGAGATAGGGAACCATAAAAAACGAGTAGTTACCTAAAAGGGTATTGTCTCTTCGCATTACTTAACATTAATACTGAATCATTACCAAAATATTTACACCGTCTCCAGGATAAGTTAAATTCTCACAAAGTCATCCTTTTGAGTTCTGATCTACAAAAGTCTTATAATACTTATTTAAATTGCTTGAAAACCGTACCATAGATACCTCTTTAAATTAAAAAAAAACAACCGGCCAAGTGCGTGTCGGACCACGCACAATGAAGGGTTCCGTAGACAACTACGGAACCCTTCATTGTGCGTGTCGTTGTTAGCAAGTTTATTTTTGGACACAAGACACAAGTCACAAGTCTTGGGATGAATTTATCCCAAAAATAAACTTAACATTGTAGCTGAAAAACATGTTCTCCCATACATCGATATACGTCACGGTTAATTCGCCAACTGCAAAATTAAGTTGGTCGACTATTACTCGTTATCTTTTAAATCGTACTTAGCTATGATAGTTTTCCTTTTAATTTAATTATATGTACTATAATACTGCCATGATTTTTTTCACATTTCCATAAACAACCTTTTAATTGCCAGGGGGGTGGGGACACTTGACTCTAACAAAAAATAGCACTTTAAAACTTAATATCACGCAAACGTGTTCACAGACCCCCAATATTTTTAACGGCCTATCCAACGATATCTCACACCATGGAATAGACGAGAAAAAATATCATCCCCACATTACGTGCCCCTTGCACGTAATGTGGGGATGATATTTTGTACCATAAAAATATTTTTTTTCTATATTTTATTTTACAACTTTGTCGGCGTGATTAATATATATGTATATCTATGCCAAATTGCAGCTTTCTAGTACTAAGCGTCTCTGTGCTACAGTGGGGACAGACAGACAGACGTACATGGCGAAACTATAAGGGTTTCTTGTTTATTACGGAACCCTCAAAAGTAGCAAAACTCAGTGACAGAATCTTAGCATTGGCTTGAAGTTGATGTATTTATTCCAAATAGAAGAGGTCGAGTTTTTTATGCAGCGTGAGGTAACTATTTCTAGGTTACCGGCTCATAATCTGAATTTTTATAGGTCTAATAAGTTTCGATGCTACTGGCCTGACCGAACAAGACTAGAAATGGATCATCGCAATGCTTTCACCTGCCAGATATTTTCAGCTATCAGCAATTAATAGTGTGAAAAGCAATGTAAAGAAAAGTCATAGACGTAGTATTAATGAATTATTTTTCTAGAAAAGTGGCGCACAATAATTCTCGTGGGCGGCGTGCGCGACGCGCGGCGCTGGCGTCGGCGTCGCAGCGCTCGCGCATTGCTAGTAGGAAAGTTGTTTATGACGTCGGAAAGTGTCACGTTGAACCATGGTGAACCGCGACCGGTGTCTTCCGCAGTGCCTGGCCTACTCACCAAATTGTCATTCTATCAATCCGTCACCATGACTTTATCTTCGCCATCTGAATGGTACATTTGCAGAGCTCCAAGACGTGTCGTGCTCTTACCGTTGAACGATATTACCTGTCACATTCACCGTAACTCTTCTTTGTCCTAATGAGATTGGGCAAATGTACGGGCACTGTTTCGTGTCTTCGTCTCGGGTTCGTAAAGCTTAGTCTTATGCCACTTATTACAGCATCGTCTACATAACGCTGGAATATAATTAGGAAGCTTATTATAAACTTCAATAAGAATTTTAGTTTACTGTCACAGTTCCAATCAGCATTCAGGCTTTGTATTTTGAAATGGTCTCTCGAATATTTCTACAAAATGTTTATTTTAAATAATATTATAAATGAATTAAATCATTAGGGCTGTGCTCCTTTGAATCAATACAAAAAGTTTGCCATCACATATTATGATATTTTTTTATGAGCTTTTATTTTATTATGTATTTCTTCTATTTTGGAGTATTTTACTACCCATCTTGCTTATTCACCGACTTGCTTACATTACACTAATAATAGAACTTGAAAAACAGAAATAATATATATAACCATAATGTTATAAAAGTGATGATGGCCGTAGGCCGTCATAGTTTAGTTGTAAGTGTTAGTTTGGACGCGCTGCCGCCGCGGCAGGCGTGACGCGAATCATCGACCTCTCGCCATTTGTAATATTCGGTGGCGAAATAGAGGTCATTGACAAGGCCTAGCTCGCACTACCATTATACCATTTGAATCAACAATGTTTATTCAACGCTCTGTTCCCACTACATCAGTTTTCTTTTTAACGAAGAGTAATGGAAACATAATACGTGTTAATAAAATCCTTCTTATGATGTTTTTGCATTACATCCGGCTTTTGCAAAACTGACAAGTATACCATCTATTGTCATAATTTTGGTTTTGTTCTTTCCATGAGAAGGGTGTAATTTATATCCTGAATTTCATAAATATTTGGATTTCTTTCTAACACGGTCCTGATTGACGTTGTCTAAGAAATATGAGTTTAACTGACATGTTGTCGAGGTATAGAATTTTTTTGTGTGTGTGTATGAACAATGACTTGTATAGCTAGTCGTGATCTAAGTTGGCGGAATGGGGGGCTTCGCTCGCAGGGGATGGGGGGGGGGGGGAGGTGGCACGCACACTACGCCAACGAAACGAAAATTTGTGAGGTGAACGAACGCAAGTGGCCGCGCAACCAAACGTCAGGTTGATTCACTTTTCATCTACGCTCACTCTGTTATGGATATTGTAAACTTCTTTATTTTTGATATAGGTAATGAAAATTCACTTTTTACATCTTGGCTGTTTTCATTTATTTTTTATTTTGACGCACTGCTGCACTTCGTCTCTATTGCTTTGGTGAGCTTACCTGTGTTAATGAGGAACGCCTTGTAGATTCAGAAGTAAAAGACATGCGAATTCAAAATTTTCAAGGCTTGTTTATGCAATCTAAAGTACTTATATGTATAGCGTAAATAAGAAGAAATATTCCATTAGTAAGTTAAACTAATAGCAGAAAATGACCATTTTCTTAGAAAATGGGAAGTTTCTAAGTAGTCACCCCTTTCTTGCAGAGACTTATAGTGGCTATGTGCAGCAGCGGGCCGCAAAACTGAGACATGCTGTTGATAAATGTATCATATTCATGTGGTTGCACCAGGAGTATTCCAGTTATCCAAACATAAAATTAAACAAGAAACCGGGTAGGGTACAGTACGGTACCTGAAAAGAACCAAACAAGAAGGAATTATAATTTTTCTTTAGGAAAGAGTAAACAGAAAGGTGTTGGCTTAGACTCCAGTAAATAATCATAAATTGTACATAATTCATCCTGTAATCTCCACTTGCGCACTGGATGAGCATTTAACATTTTTTAGTAATGCGCAAAGTATGAGTTTTTACTTTTATCGAGCATGTGAGTGGCGGTCATCGACCCCGTGGTGTCCGCGTTTGGCGGGAATCCACAGTTCGCGAGCGCGCACTTTTCTGACAAGCCACGTGACGATGGCTGACGCCGACTTTAATCAGGACTACCTACATGGGTTTTTACTTCTTGTTATTTCACATGTGGATTCATTGTTAAGAACAATGACGAACGAACTTTTACATTTCACTGAAAAATAACGATGGCTGTTAAACAAACACATGATATATTATATATGTATGTATCTACAAATACATAAAATTACAAATTGTTTTCAAATTAATAAGTAAATTCACTTGAGAATAATCTGTTAATAACGGTAGATGCTTACAAAATAATGAATATTCACGCATTCATTATACATGTTAATCTTGATTAGCGTTAATAAAACATTATAAAAGTAAAGATAGCACAAAGCATTTAATAAAAATATTTGTAGTGTGAGAAGAGCGCTAAGTAGACAGCAGTTAATGACGAGGTGAAGTCAATGACTGCGGAATCATAGAACGAGCAAGGAAGTGGCGTATATTAAATACATTTATTAATTATGAGTGATAGGAACATTTAATTGTTGAGGCAATCAGGCGCAAGCGCGGGCGCAGGGCAGTGTGCTCCGCGCACGTTGATGTCGTTTGTTCTAGCGTTTGCTCCGGCGCCTATTGTGCGACTTGCGTCGTTGTTTAGGACCATTTTTCATGTTACTTATAGCTTATTACAACAGTTTTACACTAAAGCAACGCCTTCAAAAACATTTTTGAGACAAATGATCAAAAAGGTTTTTATCGAAATATTAACATGGTAAATCTATTTATAGTCAATATTAATGAATAGTGAAACAAGCAGTTATTAATCTATCATAATAAATCCCTCGATACGGAAGTAAGCACACATAATGTAGAAACATGGCTAAACTACAGTAAGAGCTTATCAGTAAGCTTAGTGGATATAATACCGTATATAATTACTATGTTTAGTCGGATACAGCCTCTTGGAGACATTAGAAACATGTTATGGTGTGGGATGAAGCTATAAATAAAACTAATCCACAGGTGACTATATAAGATTTATAGGTTCATCCATTACGTATATTAACTCTCTTCACTTAGCAAGATGAGCTACATTTGTATAGGCACAAACACTGGTATTCAACATAATTATTTTTCCATTCATGGTTTTCGTAAACCCAAAGCATTTTTTGAACGGATGGATAGACTTTAAATATTCTAAGAAGCTCACGACAAGCTGAAAGAAAGAAACCATCATAATATTACTGTGACCACCTATTTATTTACCTGCAGATTATGGATGGTCTTACTTTTAACAGTTAATGTTTACTGATAGATATGAAAAGCAGTACATTCCATTTTAATTTCCCGTGGTAGTACATGGGATAACGAAACGTCTTCTGACTTGAAGTCTTTGTCATAACAGTTACAAGGGAATTAACCTCTAACAGTTACTTTTCCGAGACGATTTTCTATGTGAATAACAAACGCATCTCAGGGTTTTGTAGATTTTATTTTTACTGAAAACTACCAAAGTTACAGTGTTGGTTGGGTTAAGTGGGCAATTTTGGTAAGATAGCTAGAACATTGCATTTTTATCTGCTCTGAACTTTGAGCTCTAAAGTAAGGAACCTCTGTCATCTTTCTTCGTCATATTTTTTTTTTAATTGATAACCTGTGTGGTGTGTGCGCAGCCTAAAGCTGAGTTTCCGCATTGCACGCGCAGATCGCCGCCCGCGCCACTGCAGCCTGCAGGGAACATTTCCGCGCCCGTTGTCGAGCCGCCTGCAACACGAGCGGAGGGAAACCTCAACATTTTTTGTTACCAACAAAGAAAGCCTATCTTTCTAGACCATCCACCACCAACCATTCTAGACTAGAATGGTTTTAAACATGTAAGACTCAATTTGAACAGGTTTTTGCAGTGTTGATTTTTAAAACGTCCAGAGATTTGATAATATGAGACTGATAATATTTTCTATCGATAGCAAATAGTAACTTAACCTTTGCCCATTATGGGCTACATAGATAGGTAGAACCTAACCCAACCCACCATAGTAATTCCGCTTAATTTATCATTACATTTCGAGGAAAAGGCGGCCATGTTTGTTCAAAATAAAAATAATTTGCCAAAGATAGTATATTTTAGCGGTATTATTAGTGAGGTATAAAGATGTTCCAAGAACAAGTTGATTTAAAAAACAAAATAAAGTATGATGCAACGGACAAATACAACTGCAAATTGCCTGTTGCTAGATTATTCCATAATCGTTTATAATATAAATAATAAACAAATCAACATAATTATTATGTTTTGTTTTTTTACGGTCAGGTATTATCAAATCAGACAGATTGGAACATAAATGGTAAAGTTGCATTTTAAATGTTTGAATTTACATTCGCGTTAATTTACTTAACTGTTACTGAGTTATTGACGTTGAAACAGCGATGAAATAGCGGTACATATATTAGAAAAAGTACATTTTCAAAACTTTTCTGCAAACCGCAGGAACGTTTTAGTTCTCGGTAGACCTATAAATAGCGTTCGATTTTACGACACGTGTGGTTGACGGTGAATAACAATAAAGTGCATTGCGTGGTGCCGCAGGTTGACGACGCCTGTCGCCATCGGCGGCTAGCGGTTCGCAAGGTTTAGGTTCACTCGGGTTCATTGCCATAGTTTTGTAACCCTTCTTGTGTAACTCGCTCTGGGCCCTTCTCGCACCTCTCACTTGGACTCATTCTTGCACTCATTTAGTTTCCTCAAATTCCCATTCTGTCTCATTGTAACGTGGCTGTCATTGAACGTCTTACGGTGCAATCTCGATGTTAAATAATATAATTAGTAACTCGAGTAAGACGTGTGACAGAACAATTCAATCTGTAAGCCGACCGCGACGTGGGTGTTTGATTAATCGCGTAGGTTTGGTCACCATTTGTTTAATTATAGGCCTCCATTTATTGTGAGCTATTATTCATATTTTGCAACATTCATTATATTCATGTACAGTTACTACGACGTTACAGAATACACAGACAAATTGTCTTTACCACTCATAAAGTAGTCACATCACAATTGTACGGCTCTTGACCTGATGGATGTATATAATTTCACACGTTATTTTTTTTAATAAATCTACATTACAATACAGGTAAATATTGATATTAAAACAATATGCATATTTAACATACTTCCTTGCATTTACTAACCGGTCTTTGACTTATGGTATTAAGTTACATTCGTCACGTAAAACTGTTACAGTGTTAATATAATATGTGATCCTGATCAGTGATGTTTTACTATATCAATATGATTGTTTGAACATGATGATGTTCCATGGTGTGGGTATGGGTATAATGTACATGCGGAATGTTTAATTGAGCAGTCGTGTAGGCTGCGGTTCCGCGTCTAGCGGCCGTCGACCCCGCAGCCTTTCGAGAGTATCGAACCGCATGGATTACGTCACCGCGCAAGCCTCCCCCCCATGCCGGCCTGATCACCGCGCCGCGACGCCTAGTGCCAACTGACGAACGAGCTATGGAATATTCCTACACTTCTCTATTGCCCAAAAAAATGTTCGCTAAACTTTTTGCCGAAGGACCCAAGTTCAAAATAGATACTCGTATCTCAAATTCAAGGTTGATTTTTGTAAGGCGTAGAGATTTAAAACTATCATGTATTTTTTGCTTTAGAAATTAATAAGAATCAGTATAAGATTTTTGGGAAGTTTTTTGTTGGAGACTACAATTAAGCTCAGAAAGACAATGTAATCGTAGCAAAGTAATGAACGTGCTACGCCGTAGTCGTTCAAACTCACGCAATAAAGCTGTAGCGTTCTCAAAAATTTTGGGCACAATGTTTGGCGCTGGAACTTTCGTTGGTTACGCTCACTCAGTCGATAAGGTAAACATCATCCAGTCAGCAGTCATCGACCCGCGCGCTCGCAAGGCCACTCGCTTACACAACTCGCCACTAAATTTTTATTTACTTACTTCTTTTGGACCCCTTTAATTTGTTTAACTTAACCGATCTAATCGACTTTTATGCGCATTGCGTAAGATAGTTGACTTGTCAAGTGTGTAAAGCGATGATAAATAATTATGCAAATGAAGTTGAAAGATATAACTGTACGAGTAACTGAACTTAACATTCTCCTTGCAGAACAATTTTATTTTGAAATGCTCTTTGTTTTGAGCGAACTCATACTAAACAACGACGTTGTTCTCAATACAGTGAACTCGAGCGCTCGCTCGTGTGGCGCGGTTGGCGCGAGTCGGAGCAACCAACAAAAGTACTTTCGGCCGAGTAACGGGACCGCGCGGAGAAATGCTCTACGAAATCGAAACACGCGGTGCCGTTAGCCGGCCCTCGCCCTCAGAGCCTGCGGGATAATCTTGGTAAATCACAGCCGACGATCCGCCGTTACCTCGTATTAGTGCTTGTAATTTCCGCTGTACTGATTTAGTGCATAGTTTTCGAAGTTGGCTGTAATTTTGCCAAGTAGTTAAAGTCAGTTTGGGATCTGTTCAATTTGTTTATGAAACTAGATCTACGTTTCGGTATACGTGAGATTAAATGATGATAATTATGAGGGTTATTACAATCGTTCCTACAAGATCACAAACACTTTGCATTTACCGTTACTTTGAATATTGCGAAGAAACTGTAGAACATTGTCATGTAATAGAACATTTCTAAAATTCCTCTACGCATGTCTTTACAGTAATAAAGTTAATAAGATTCGACTGACATAATTGGCACTCTCAACTTCAATTAAAGCATGTTATAAGAAAGTATTCTGAAAACATAAAAACTCAAATAACTTTCAATCGTTAACTACATAGTTGGCCGGACGGAATGTCGCCATCTAGTGGCGCCTATAGAGACTCAACTCGACTCTCCCTCTTGATAGACCCGAGTGTTCGTGACTAGTGGTAGAGCACTATACAGTAGCTCAGCAGTTTTTGTGATATCCACTAGGTGGCAGGACGCCAAATTTTATTTAAAAAAATCTTGTTTTATATTACGATACTTGGAATATTAAATTTTATAATACCCATATGTATCATGTTGTAAGCTAACATGCAAAAAGCGGATTACTGAATTTCTTTCAACCAAATATGATGATACCGAATCCCATCTTACGACAATAAAAGTAACTCATAATACATAAACATAACACAGACACACTGTCACTCTCACACACACACACACGCACGTGCATATACACACACAAACACAGTTCTTGCATTGGACCTTTATTCTTTTATCAATTTGTTCTAAATTGTTTGTTATTAATTAAGTAAGAGTCTAAGCAATACTTTTTTCCTAGTTTTCGGGAAATGACGGCTGATTGATACAGGCTACTAAGTAACCTAGCTAGGACACCCAGATCGTAAAATTGTATCGTTACTCATCCATCTCCGATGTAAACTATTCCTAAGTTGTCATCCTACTTTGTAACAGACTGTACTGACTGTATCATAATGTTTATTGAATATAACAAAATAGATCATCTTACTAATTAACAAAGCGATCAATTCTTGACGTTTTCTTATTTTTGTGATTCAAGAATACTATTAATTATTATTATGTACAGTAATTATTAGGCACTTTGTATCCGAATAATTTAATTATAAACAGATGCATAGTTCTCGAAGCTTTGGTTATAAAAATGCAACTGTAAAATATTAAACAGGTACATTAATACCGTTGTTCGGTTGCACCATGGTTCATGGCATTTCGATGGCGATCGATTATATTATTTCGTTATGTTGATAGCATGTCCGAGCTCCACACCAAAACACATGTCCATCTTAGATGATTCTTAAAAAAATAAAGAAATATAAGTTTGACAAACTGTATTTTTTTTACAGATTATAAAAAATAACTCTATATACCATTTTTAATTTTGAGATATTATCAAGTTATCAATTTATTGATTACATGCTGTAAGGTTTTGACATCAATTTTGTAAATGTAGCACTATGGTGCGACAAGTTTAAATACTTATTATAACATTTTGGTTTGAAAGCATGTGAAAATGTTTCTTTTTGGTGCGAACTATAGAATGTGAATCGGTAAAAAATTCAACACTTTTAAAGTGTTTTTTTTTATTATAAATATCAACCTAGAGAAATTATTTTTTTTGTCTATGGTAGCTTTATGCTTTTTGGCTGCGTTCCGTTACACACAAAAACTAACCTGAACATTTGTGAAATTTGATAGCTTCAAAAGATTTCATTTTTATACAAACGGAAAACATAACTTTTTGGTACGATTAGATGATATGAAATCACGATGTGCTGAAATTCACGTATTGTTGCAACTTGAATGAGATGGAAATCGGTCAAATGAAATGTTATGTTTTGGTTCCAAACTTGATTTTGTCATGCCTATAACTTTGTATGTAAGAAGTTTTGGTACGATATTTATGTTGTTGCGAATTTTTATCCTTGGCGACCGATTCCCATACTCAGTTTATTTTTTCACCTGAAGTGGAAATGTGACTTTTTGGTGTGCAGCTCCACTGTACTTCAACATCAACAATTCCGAATATTATGTAATTGTAAAGTATGCATTTTATTATTAGTTCTGTTGTTGTGGTTGGTATTTGATTGTATTTTTCTGTAGAATATTACTATGTGGTCTACTGACTATCAAATATGGTTTTTTCGGTCTCTGATTTCATAAAAATAGGTATTTTTAGGGTTCCGTACCGCATCCTTCATCCGCATCCATCGGCACCCTTATAGTTATAGGATCACTTTGTTGTCCGTCTGTCAAGATCCTTTATCTTGGGAACATGTGGAGGTATGAGTATCAAGTTGTAATGAATAAAACCATGTACTCAAGTCTACAGTCCTTTGAAGCTGTGATGATTTTTTCACAGCAACTTCCAAGTGTTTACTTGGAAGTTGTTGTAAAAAAAAGATACGGTCATTTATGCCGCAAAAAACGTACATTTCGACATTCTCAAGGGAATCAAAATGTATAGGGTACTTTCCATTGGCCTAGAATTATGAAATTTGGCAAGTAATATCGTCTTATACTACAAGTACAGGGAAAAATCTGAAAATTATACATTTGTAATTAAATCATAAAAATATAGTTTTTATTTAAAGTACTATTCTTTTTTCAGTCACCACTTACAATCAAGATTAAATTTGATGTTTAAGTAAAAAACAACTTTGATTAGGTTCCCTAACTAATTTAGGTATGAACTGTTAGTATAACAATAATATAAGTTATTATAGGTTTTGGAAACTGAATTTCGGGTAAAGCTCGGAAAAAACTGCGGGACTCGATTCCTGAACTATTTATAATATGTACACACGGCTACATATCAAGCTATTTATTTCCAGTTTAAGCTGACCTCTCTTTGTATGGAAATCCTTTACAATACGAGATCAGCTTATACTAGAAATGTATAGCTTGATATGTAGCCGTGTGTAACCCTCGGTGGGCGACTCGCACTTGGTCGGAGTTCTTATTGTATAATACCTAATTAATTATTAAAATATTTGGGACATTAGCAAAATTGTTAGTAAATGTGGAATCGTTTACTTAAGTTCACTTGATTAATCAAAGTACCTAAGCAAAGGATTAATATCTCTGTCAAAATTAGATAATCTAGGTCTTAAGAGGGACATACGATTTATAACAATATAAGAAACAAGTAAAACATACCTACTTACATAAACGATAATAAAAGCAATATGTTTCCATATTATCCTTAATTAACTTCAGTTTTGTACAAATAAAGTCGACAATCCAATGGTTGTCCCAACCCTATGCGTATAAGGGCGGGCAGCGCTAGCGATCGGCACGAAATGATCGATAGACGACACAAATATTCGGGAGTGCGCGGGAGAGTAACGTGTTGTTTCTTTTGCATATAATATAATTGTTATAAAGTATTCTTAGTTTATTTTTAAGACCTAACAGAATCCTTGGGCATAAACATTTCTTACCACGGTAAAGTTAATTGGTATCAGGGGTCTTACACTTCATTGGATAGCCTCATATCTTAGTAACAGAAAACAAAGAGTCATCATTGATAAACTAGATGATAATCAGCATAATATGTCCGTTTCATCAGAATACAAGCACAATAAATATGGTGTACCGCAGGGAAGTGTACTGGGCCCTATCCTGTTCTTACTGTACATAAATTACATTATTAATATCACTGTTCGCTGATAACATTAGTATTATTATAGCAACAGAAAAATGTTATAATGGTATAAATAATCACGAAACTGAAATTAATAACACTATAGATAATTTAATACAATGGCTAGACGTAAACAATCTTAAAATAAATTTTAATAAATCCGTATATACCTTCAATAAATGTTCCCTGAATATAAAATTAAACTAAACATACCAAAAATTAAAGAAGTAGCACAAACCAAGTTTCTAGGCGTTATTATAGATGACAATTTAAACTGGAAAGAGCACGTAGATAATACTTCAAAGAGAATTAATAAATTTGTATACGCTCTCAAACAAATAAAAACGTAACTAGCTTGAAAACAGCTGTTATGACCTATCGTGCATATGTAGAATCGCTACTGCGCTACGGGCTTATAATAAGGGGAAATAGCACAGATATCCACCGAGCTTTTGTTGCCCAACAAAAGTGCATTAGAGCAATCTGTACGGAATGCATTCCGCGGACTCGTGTCAACCCATATTTAAAAAACTAAATTTGTTACCATTGCCATCCCTCTATATCTTTGAAATCTGCATGTTCGTTAATAAACATAAAACTTTGTTTAAATCAGTCACTGATTTAAATCCTAGGAGCCTGCGCGATCCATATAGACTCGTCCTAGATACATTTTAGTTTAGTACTGTCAAATTAATCAGCGCCTGTCACTGCTCCATACAAGTTTAGACGTGATTAAAAACTTGCCTACTAAAATTACGTCAATTTACGTCAAGCGCTGATTAATTTGACAGGATTAAACTAAAATTAATCTTCTGTCCTTTTCTTAATGAAATAGAAAGAAAAAGATGCACTGAACTACAATTATTTAGTTTAGTTTGTGAACAAGGGAATCGGCACCATTGCCAGGCTTACTAAATATGGTAAAAGCTGCCTATGTAATTGTGTTCGTATATTTAATAAGATACCAAAGGACATAAAAATATTAAATTATAGATTATTTAAGAATAAATTGTTTGCAAGGTTAAATAAGAATAATTTCTATTGTCTTAAAGAATTTATGGACAAAAAATTTTAATGTTTAAGAAAAGATTTGCTTGCTAAGTACTATTCTGGCAAAACATGTTAGATTTTGTAATTACTATAACACCATTTATACCATGTTTTATGCAAATAAAGATTTATTATTACTATGTCATTTATTCATTTTTTTTTACATATAAAATATATTTTTAAATATTTCTTAAAAAGGTATAAAAAAACATTCAAAAATATAAAAAATAGTGTTCCGCCGGTGTCCGGAGCAGGGTCCAAGCTACCGGTGGTTAGGGCTCCAGAGATAGGAACCTCCTCACAAGGCGAGCCGTATCGAGGAGTACTGCCTTCTGAATTAGGCCCTTGATCCAGCCACCTAAAGAGAGCCTCGAGAGATGTTGGTTGAGGCTTTCGGCCATCAGGCCATTGGCCGTTACGACAATCGGCACAATGATAGCCGAGTTCACATTCCACATGTCAACAACCTCGTGTGCTAAGTCGAGATATTTTATTTGTTTCTCTTTCTCAGCTTTCACGAGGTTTTCATCGACTATCATAGCGCGGCGCGCTAATCGATCTATCACCACTATATCAGGCTTATTGGCGACAATAGTCCTGTCAGTAATGATAGACCGATCCCAGTACAACGTGACATGGTCATTTTCGAGAACTGGGTACACACATACATAACACACACATACTTATAATACGGTACCTCAGAGTTCACAAGTTTATATTTCAAAGCAAGTTGCTGGTGAATAATCCTAGCTACTTGGTTATGTCTGTGCAAGTACTCGCCGTTAGCCAAACGAGAACAACCAGAGATAATATGTCTGATAGACTCACCCGGACGGTGGCATGCCCGACGCATGTCAACCGTCCCGTCCTTCATAATATGTCTCCGGTAGTTATTCGTCAAGATAACTTAACTTACCTAAGATAAACCTTCAGTTTCCCCGAAAAGGTCCCCAAAACGTAGCCAGGATACGGACGCTAAGAAATCTACATCGGGCTCATGAAGACCCCGATAGAAGCGCCCGTGTAGCTCCTTGCGGTCATCCGTGGTAAGTACTACAGGTTTGCGCCAGTTCTCTTTAGCCATGGAAAGTGGGGTGAGCCCCCTGTCCACTGCAACCACATCACGGTGCATACCCACTTCGGTTTTCAAAAAATATTCCCTGAGACTGCATATCTCGCGGTTGTGGAGGGTCTTTGCATTTAAAAAGCCTCGACCTCCGCACTTCCGCGGCATGTACAGTCTCATCACCGATGATCGTGGGTGATGCATCCGGTTTGCGGTCAACAGTGTACGGACCCTCCTATCCAGGGCTTCGAGTTCGGTCTGAGTCCATTTGAGTATGCCGAAAGAGTACATCAAAACCGGCATGACCCAACCGTTGAAGGCGCGCACCTTGTTTCCGCCTGAAAGAAGACTAATTACTACCTTCTTCAGGCGACCAAAAAAACCCTCCTTCAACGATTGCTTCATGTCAGTAACGTTGATGCCTAACGCTTCCGGCATACCCAAATACTTATAGCTTTCGGATGAAGAGAGGCATCTAAGGTGTATGGAATCCGAAAGTTGAATTCCCTCGGATTCCATAATTTCCCCTCGCTTCACATGCATGATTGCACATTTGTCCACACCAAATTCCATTCTGATGGCGCCACTGAAAGTTTCGGTTACCTTCAGTAGCTCCATCAGTCGCAATTTGTTGGGGGCAAAGAGTTTCAAGTCATCCATGTAGAGGAGGTGAGATATGACCTGACCACCTCTCCTCAACCGATAGCCTAGACCTGAATCCTCCAGCAATGTGCTTAGAGGGTTAACGGCTAAGCAGAACCAAAGTGGACTCAAACTGTCGCCCTGAAATATTCCCCGTTTAATCCATACAGGCTCATAATTTCCCTGGATCTGTCGACCTCCTGGATGAAAAAAAAAAAAAGAAAAATGTTTTATTAATTATACAAGTAAAATTTATCAACTAGTGATTGGAGTCTCCTTTTAAGCAAAAAACCCTGTGTTAGGAGACTCCGCTCTTCCAAAACTTAAAATATTAACATAAAATTACTTGTTTTAAGTGTTATAAAAACAGGCGATTTAAAATAAAAAGAGAAAATTAAAACTAGACAAGAAGCATGCAAATGTGTGAGTGAGAGTAGGGGTGTGTGAATGTGACTATGACTATGAAGGTGTGTAAATGTGAAAATGGGGGTGTGTGAGTGTGAATACTAAGGAGTGTTACTGTGATTAAAAAGGTATGTAAATGTGAATTTGAATGTTGAATGTGAGCATCTGTGTGTTTGAAAGTTAAGTGATAGTGTGAGGGTTTGTTAAATTTAATGTAAAATACAGAGTGATTGTAAGTGGCAATGAATGAATCAGACTGTATACGACAAGTACGAAAGATGAGGGCAAGTGTAAGGTTTTATTTTATTCCAGTAGCTTCTCCGTGTCATCATAAGTAAGTGGTTTTACCCAATTAGTTACTATTTTTTTACTGTCAGTTAATTGTTTATTGTATATGTAGATCTCTTTGTTTACTCGATTGTAAAGCTGAGCTGAGCGTTTGTCGTATTGAATACGGGCGAGCTTGGTTTTAGTTTTAGGAACTTCAACTATTATATACTTTCTTCTTTTCAAGGTTAAGCTGGGATCAAAATTAAGAGTTTTATGTTTCCTGAGAATAGTTTTAATTATATAGAGTTTGCGAACAGAGTGTAAATTACTTATTTGATAAAGACTTTGTGTAGGGTACCTTAGGTTTTTGAAGTACATTAATTTTATTAGAGATAGCGAAGGACCATCCTCCATTGCCCCATACATGACTCAAGGAAGGTGCGTAGAGTTGCATCTATCTTGTACAACTCCAGCACCCTCATGAGCCACTTATGTGGCACCGAGTCGTAGGCCTTCTTGTAATCTATCCAGCAAGTCGACAGATCCTTGCGGGATCTACGAACCTGTTGGCTAATGGCCATGTCGATAAGGAGTAGCTCCTTAGTACCGCGGGACCCGTTCCTACAACCATTTTGAGAGGCTGACATAATTGAATTATTGTTAATGTGAGTATTAATTTTCGCTCTCAAAATGGATGTAAGAAGTTTATAGACCGTCGACAAACATGTGATCGGTCTATAATTCTTGGGTTCCGCGGGACTACCTGACTTATGGAGCAGGTGGGTAACGCCTGTTGTTAGAAACTGCGGTAGCGACCCAGATTCTAAGGATGACTGGAACTGAGATGCCAGGCAAGTGTGTGACTAGTTCACACACCAGCCATTTCAGCCAAAAGTTGTGCAGTCCGTCCGGTCCCGGTGATTTCCAATTCGGTAACGGACGGACCGCACTGGCTATGTCTGATGGCGTAATGACTACAACTTCTATTTCTGGTATAGTTCTACACACTCGTTCGACATCCCGCATCCAGTCAGCCTCAGCGTGACAGACAGGCACCGACCGCGCCGATGCTGCGCCAAAATGCACTCGTGTCGGCATCATCCGGGCGGCACATGTCTGTCACATTTTGATCAGGTCACTCCCAAGCTCTATATACCCACCTTTCATCGCTCTGGAACATGCGATTTTGCGTGTATCGATCAACTCTCCGCTTATACCGCAGAAGACGGCTCGCCCATGCACAAACTTTCTGCTTCAGGAAGTCGATGCGCTCTGTGACACGGGATATGTATTCTCGAGGGCTGATTCCAGTCCCCGAGAATGCCCGCCTCATAAAGCGCATCACTCGTGGTCGTGTATTGCCCTCCCTGAAGCAATATAGTTTGCCGATGAGTACCCTGGTCCCATCGATACGACGCTGGATCCTGCACTGCCAAGCCGGTACGGGTGGTTTTGGTCGAGTAACGCAGCCAATCAAGTGCGGCATCGTCCAACCTACGATTGCGTTGGATGACCCGCACCTGATCCGATAATCGTTGGGCCGATACGTTGACGGTTGGCTCTAGTTCCTGAAACAGAGACAGCATCCTAACACGGTACGCAGTGAGGTTAGTTCCCCCTTATTATTATTATTATTATTATTAAAGATGCTTATGCTCGTTTTCTATAACACTAGGAAATACCTATATGACATACATACATAAACTCACCTCCTGGGAAAGGAGGTAAGCAAAAACCACAGAGCGCCACCTGCGAAGATCCTTACATAATCCTTTTGCTTCTTTTACGTTCATACATCCTGGTCATACACGCACACCGGTTGCGAGTATTCTGACCTTTCTTAAAAATATCACCCCCTTTAGCAAAATCTTAAGTTGCAGGAAATTCAACAGTAGTGCGTTTTCGTGATATTGACGGTTTTGGTGTTGCTGCATAATGTTTTAGCGGTCTCGAGGACTACAATATAACGACTTGGTCACACATATTGCTGAGTTGTATTGTTAGTTCTATTGTACGCTATTGAACTATAATAGTTTTCAAATATCTGTTATAGTATCATTGATGTTGCGGTCACAAAGACAGTTTTTTAGAGTACAATTATTGTGTAAAAGTTTTTTATACAGTCGTCATGTGTCAGAGTGATTGTCTCTTCTAAACACAATAGTATAATCAGCCATGTTTCCACTGGTGGGACACCGGCCTCCTCTCTTCGAGAGCAAGTGGGCTGTAATCTACCATGCGGGCCCAGTGCGGGTTGGTAGATGTCACATGTCTTTGGATTTTTGGTTCTAAGACAAGCCGATTTCCTCACAATCTCGTCCTTCACCGTTTTGAGAGCAGTGGTGATGAAATTACATATGTACACAGTAAAGCGCCTGCTTGGGTTTGAACCCAAGACCTGCAACTCGAAAGTCGGGGCCGTTACCACAGAGCCACCACTGCTCTAAAACACAATAGTGACACATACTATTAAATAATAAATGTGATCTACAAACAAGCTATTGTCTCCTATTATATTTGCTTAATATACTGAATCAAAAGAAAATTGTGATGTTGTAGTACGATCCTTAATTCCGATCCAAGGCTTGGCGCCTTAAATTGAGAACTACTTATTTTTTAAAGGAACCCTAATTTCGTGGTTTGGTTACAACAATGGCGGTGACGTATTTTGTCATGTGTAAGTACACACTAAAGCGGCAATAGTCCACGCGGGTACAATTTTTGTCCTATAACGACTACTTAGAGGGCGGCGGGATTCATAATTTTAATTTAATTATTTTATTTAATGATTAAAACAAATTATTCGAGGGCATTACATTGTTCGTAAAACATACCCAACTTTATGAAAAAATTGTTATCGCAGATAAATTTCTCTGGTAAAATTGCGCATACACTTATTATTTACCAACATTATAGACAATTAAGTATGATACATTTATTTACTACTATTTTTCTTGTTTTCTTATATAATCCTAATGTGTGGAAACGAATGAATGCGCTGATGAATGGCTTGATTTAATGGAAAGATGATCACCACTATAGCTAGAAAAAGTAAAAAAAGGTGTTGCAGTGGAAATAATATTGCTGATATTATTTTCATTGCAACAATCAACAACAAAATATAGGTAAAAAATGTCACGTTTAATCTAATAAATTCAAAATATATATAGTAAGACAACAAATATCCATAATGATAGTGATACCTTAAAGCTAGTGTTAGTAAGTAAGGTAATATTATTATTATTTGAGTTTGAAGCATTTTGCACAGAAGATGAGCAAGTACGGTACAAGTTTCTCACTTGGCCATCCTCTCCATAAAATGTCTCAAAATGAGAGAATGTAAACTTTCTGTCACTGTTTTCAGAATGCTGCTGCAGAATGCTTAATGCATTTGGTGCGGTTCATAAACCTCCTGTATACAGATCCTGACAATATGCCTTGAATAGTGTTATCTTGACTTGGTCGGTACAGGAGGCGGGAGCATCTACGTGCCAACATATCAACTCGGACCGCCAATGCCTACGCTTCCTCTCAATATCTTCATTATATTTAAGGTTGTCGGTAAGTATGTGCCCCAGATTTAAATGTATTCACTCTTTTTATGTTCAAGCCATTTAGGGTAAGATTAAAGATTATAATAATAATGTATTTGTTCAAAAATATACAGAAATTTAAATAGTATGGTGATACACTATTTATTTATTTACTAAAGCACCCAATATACCCCAATATACTGATAACACATACATATAATATATACATACAATTAAAACACTTTATTCTATGATCAGTTATTGAACATCTGTGTCTGAACTAGATAGACAGCGCTCTTCCCCTGTTGTAGGCGATATTAGGAAGTTAACTTGTTTTGAACTCTATATACATCTATGACACATTCAAACACAGACATATAATAAAATAATATTAAAATAAAAGGAAGTAACAAATTTAGGAGAACAATCTTAAATATGTCATTAAGTAAAGTGCCTGTCTGGGTTCGAACCTACGATCTACAACTCGTAAGTCGCGGCCGTGACCACCACTGCTCATAAGGTACTTAACTATAGACAACAGGTCTTCGGTTTCATTGTAGTTTAGCTGGCAAATGTAGTCTACTACCTTATGTTTACATTTGCTCCGATTTATTTAGAATATACAATTATTTATAATTGTTTATTTACAATATAAACAATTATAATTAATTTTTATTTAATCTTTCTTACAAAAAAGAGCCTAGTAAACAATAGTACCTACTTGTGAACGTGTGGGTTTTTAATAATCGGTAAATCATTGTATGAAATGGCCTTTCGTCTGCGCTTAGATAAATAAGAGGACTTGTCATTCTTTGTAGTAGCATGGTGTCTCAAGACTGCGTGCAGGACAAACAGCTGCCGGACAGTCCGGACTTCACGGATATGGTACAGAATTTGGTAAGCTTTGGTTTGCGTATCAATACTGCAAGATTTTACGAACTTCAGCCGGGACATTCCTGTCTCCCAACTTTTCCAAAGAACATCGTATGACACAAGGTCGAAGGCTCCGGAAAGATCCAGTAAACAGGCTTATAGCGGCGTTTTACTATCAGTGTAATAATTAAAGCCGCAATAGAAATACACACATCAAAAAGTCTAAGCAACATGTACGGTTTTGAACGATTTTTACTATTGTAATATATTTATATTTCTTTTATAAATAATAACTAACCATTTTTTGATGCATTAGTGACTAAAGTAACAAAATCCTTTATTCAATTGTTCATTTAATCACAATAATTAACAATATTATGTGTATTTTATACTACATACGTAGTATAAAATAAAGTAAAAACTAAATTAAACTTTCATGTTTCACAAAATTAAATAACGACATTTTTTATTATTATTTGGTAATTCAATACAAAGTGTGACCGCCTCTGTTGTTTAAAACTTGTCGGCAACGATTATTCATTGAATTTATACGATTGTTTATCTGATCCTGCGGCAATCGCTCCCAATGGAATTTTAACAAGACTTTCAGTTGTTGGATTGTCGACACTCCGTCCAGGTACTCTAGAACATTTCTCTGGGGCTTGTGCCATCAGTGGTCGATGGGTATGAGGTAATTGTGCAGGTCACGGCAATACCCGGATGTTTTCCATTGCCAAGTACTCTCAGGTCCTCCGAGCTGTGTGCGAACGCGCATTTTCATGCATCAGCGTGAAATCTGAGCCAAGACTTCTTGCAAATACGTGAACATAAGGCGCGAGGACATTCTCAACGTAACTTACAGCGTTCATATTGCCATCTACAAAAACGAGATCAGCTCGTCTGTTCTTCATAATACCCGCCCATACCATCACTGTGGAGCCACTGTAAGGGTACACTTCCTGGACGCATCTCAGCCGTTCAGCAATTTTGGGACGACGATACCCTTCTCGTATCAGGCCTAAATCCAAAACGGGACTCATCGCAAAATAAAATTTTATCCCATTGCTCCTGGGTCCATGTCAGGTGTTCCCTAGGCCATTCGTTTCGATGGGCGCGATTCCCATGGCATGTGTCGGTCCTGTTGAGCAGTTGTACTCCTTCCACGTCCTGGGTGTTACTCAGCAGCGTTAATACAGGGGGTATTAACGTAACGCTGCCAAAGACGACAAATCACGCTCCCATTGACACCAAAATGCCGAGATACCTGGGACTGATTTCTTCCCGCTTGTAGCATTCCTACAGCTCTGTGTATTTCATAAGCAGTCAAATGGCGTCGCTCCTTGACTTAAAATGACTCTTCACTCAATTTCAAAAACTATATCTCAAAATGATAAAAATCACATAAATACCAAATTTATCAAGCAACGAAAATACATGAAAACGGGAAAAAATAATTAGGTATTATTTTAATAAAAACAAAACACAATCGAAAAGCCAGTATATGTTTCCGAGAACAAAAAGATTTTATACCAATCTGGTTTGTTAAGAAAAAATAAAGTATAAATTAAAAAAACATGCAGTTTCTGTAAATGATGCATGCTGCTTAGACTTTTTGATGTGTGTATTATGTCGCCGATTAGCGATGTATCTAAGCCAAACCGCAGTGATGTTAGCATTCTTTAGCCATTTATAGTACTGTTTTCTAATACCAAATGGTTTTTGAGAAACGTTCAATGGAGCGTTACGTGATAAGCGATTGTTAGGGTCAATAAGGTCACCGATATAAACATGAGAGCACTTTTGAATTTTCAAATTTCGGCGCTGAGCCAAGCGTTGAAAATTCAACAGTGCGCTTATTTTCAGGCATTTATTTTGGTGTCAACTAGTGATAGTGAAAACGGACATTTTTCTCTCTATAATCTACGTGGGACACTCAGAAAGTTTTGCGAAAAAAAAAATGGTCTATAGGTAAATATTTTTATACTAAATCTTTTCAAAGTACTCTCCACTAGCCTCTATACAAAGTTTCATTCGTGTAAACCAGTTTTCAAAACACTTTTTCCAGTCCGCTGCAGAACCTCCGGCGACGAAAATCCCTTTGAGCTGATTTTTATATTTTCGGAATAAAACGTAGTCACGGTGGGTCAGGGCTGTAAGGAGGGTGACCCAGGAGTTTGACCGGCGTGCTGTCCAGGAAGTGCCTCGTTTTGAGCACGGTGTGCGATGGCGCGTTGTCGTGGTGAAGCAGTAGCCCGCGGAGCCCTCTGTTTGGTCGCTTGTTGCCCACAACAGAGAAAACTTCTGCCAAGCATTCGGTAGTATACCATTCAGCGTTGATGCTCCTTTGGTTCCGTAAAAGAATTGACACCAAGTAGTCAGTCAAATTAAAAAAGCTCGCGATCAAAATCATCCCCCCGCTTCTAGATCGCTTCACTTTCGTTTTGAAACACCCAAATTGTCGACTGGCGCTTCATTTCTGGAACGTATTGATAAATGCAAGACTCATCACATGTAATGACATTGTAAACACGCCGAGACGAGCCTGCTTCAAATTTGTTTATCATATCACGGCACCATTCCCACCCAGCGTGAAACTATCCTCCTCACGCAAAGATGCACGTGTAGAATTTCATGAAGGCTTCCCGATCCAACCTGCAGCATGTGTTGGATCTCTTGATATGTAACTCGCCTATTGGCATGGATTAAATTTTTCACTGCTAGCACGTTTTCTTTCGTAACAGCCGTCAAAGGGCGACCACTTCTTTCTTCATCCCCCAAAGTTAGTCGACCGCGCTTGTTTTCATTAAACCAATGTTACACGGTTGCCTTAGAAGGGCCTTCATACGTGAATGCAATTTGAAGTCTATTGTACATTTCGTTCGGTTTCAGGCGACACTTGAAATCATAGTGCGAAAATGTTCCCGGCGCAGATCCATTTTTTAATGAGACACGGTAATTTAAATTAGCTCGCAAACAATGTGGAGCGAATGGATGAATTTTGCAATTGGAACGTACCTATTTTACTTACAAATAATCATATTTTCAAAATAGATTATAGTTACTGGCCAGTCTCTCATACATAACAACTTTTTTCGCAATACTTTCTGAGTGGCCTAGTATTAGGAAAGGTCCTTTCGGCTCAAGCGATTCTACATAAAAGATAATTTAGAGCGGAACAAAACAGTCAAGATATCTGCTTTTAAAATGAATAAGTGAACAAAACTTTATATCGAAAGGAATCTCTGTTTAATATTATTTAACCTGCAAATATTTCGATGCATGGTGAACATAGATAAAAGTTATTAGATGTTTCCGGTGTATGCTACGAGAGCAGGGTAGCACAACTTAGCGGTTAAATCCGACATATTGTAGTGTGGTTTGAAAGAAAAAGCGCTGTACGAGGCAATATAACATATAATTTCAAAAATAGAGTGGAAAAAAGAAAAATACAATTAAATTAAAAAAAAATGAGATCAGGTATGAATTTAGTGGTTTGTCAACGACCTAAATGATTGATTATAATTATCCCCCAGGTGCGTTGAAGATGCAGTTTAGATAAAAAAAATAAAAATTTGAAAAGACGGCAGGGTGGACTACGCTACGAAGCTCAGGAGCGATGCAACGTAGAAGACTTCTGCGTGGTGGCGTGAGACGCTTTTGCTGAAGAGCTACGTGTTGCCAGGCGATGTGATTGAATTCGGCCTGAGCGTGGAGATGAAAGCCACCCAACGTTGTACTCTAGGTGGTTTCGCTAGATAAAATGTTATGGTTAATAATGGGATTACCAAGCCGGGACTTTAAAAAAAAAATAATTACATACCACTGGAAGGTGGGACTCGTGGCGAAACAACGCCTTCAACTGATAGGAATGTACGCCATTAAAATGCTGCCGAGCAGGACGAATCTTCTAAAATAAAATTATGATTGGTAGATAGCCAAAATTACAATATCCGAGGTTAAAAAATATGCAATACGTACCGAAAAATAAACAATGAATAACGCAGGAGTGTTATATATAAAAAAAGGAAACGACTGACTTTGGAGTTTTTTTTTTTCGAGACAGAATTAAAAAATTACTTCAGTGAAAAATAAATAAACTGATCTCCAATAAGAAAGTATATCTAATGAATGACACACCCATCTTGTCAAAAAAATCTAATTTTTTTATACTAAAATTCGAACGTTAGACACATGTGTGCCAGTAGGGTTCCGCAAAAGAGGTTGAAATATGTAGTGTAAAGAAAGCAGATCAAATACCAAAAAAAAATTGTAGAATTTATAATTCTACAATATGTACAAAAATGTAGTTTATCGAGGGTACCTAGTCAAAAATTAAGAAAAAAAACGGCAAAGTGCGTGTCGGACCACGCACAATAATAGGTTCCGTATTTAGGATGAATTTATCCCAAGAACAAACTTAAAAGAACTAACTAATTAACTCGTAATTGAAAGACATGTTCTCCCATAAATGTCAAACTGTAAAATTCGTCGTCCAGAGCCACAAGATACAAGCGACGCTTAGTGTGTGGCTCACTGAATATGTCATATTGTATTGTTACTTTTTGATGAATTTACTTTATTAAATACCCTGAATTCTATACTAAACCAGAAAACATACAAACTAGAATTACACTTTGATATAATAACAGACTAAACATACCTTATCGCGACTAAAAATGCATTCCTCCAGTACCTTTGTCATGTCTATAAAATATACAACATGGTAACTTGTTGTATATTTAGAACCCATTAAAATATAACAGTTTTAAAAATAAATTAAAATTCTTTCTATTGGGGAAAAGCTGTTACAATCATAGATATCCGTGGTTACAATATAAAAGAATATTTAGACGATAAGCTA
Organism: Atethmia centrago; assembly: GCA_905333075.3. Lineage (NCBI taxonomy): Eukaryota > Metazoa > Arthropoda > Insecta > Lepidoptera > Noctuidae > Atethmia > Atethmia centrago. The sequence continues at coordinate 16,243,467 of HG995374.1, read as the reverse complement.
AAAAGAAATACATGAATAAAAATTTACATTTACATTTAAAACAAAAAAAATAATTAATAATAATTAATTAATATATTTTTATTATTATTTAAATTTACATATTAAATACATAATTAAATGAATAAAAAAAATTTAAATTCATAGTAAATATATAAATACACAGTGCATTAACTCTTTTACAAATAAAGAACCGTGCAATAAATTAAGTACAATAACCAAATATCATAGTTTAAACAAATACTTAATAACAGGAATAACTAACTAAAACTAAAGGTAATAAGGGCTAAGGTATACCATAAAATACCTACTTACTCAAGCAGGTAATATTTGTAATTTAAAGAGATAAAGTCAAAATATTTACTTTACAATATTATTATACATATATGCAATCATATATTATAAGAATAAGAAGAAAAAGTAGTTAAAATAAATATATAATTACTAGAATACATAAATAATATAAAGACAACTAAACTCTCTTCCTCTTCTCTCCTACCATGCCGTGTCCGACAGGGTCCATAATTGCTTAATTAATTTTAAGCCTACCAACTGTTTTCACCAACATTATGGAATGCAATAAGGAATTGTGAATCGTGAATTTTCATTTTCTACCAATCTTTTTCTCTCTCTCCAATATTGTATTTAAGAATTAGCTTCAATACATTAATTTAAATAAAAAATACGAAAACAGCCATCACATAATGGACCTCATACATGTATTCCAGTAAAAAAAGTGAGTACGTAGCCAACAATCATCAATCACATATTACATAAGGGTACATACAACGAGTAGTTCGTAAAACGCGAACGTTTTTTATCATTGTTGTTCTTTATTTAAAAAATAAGCGAATTGATTGGCTGCGCGGGCCTTGGAGCGAGCTTGCGTCGCGCGCAGCGTCCCTCCACACACCGACCAATGGCGGCATAGGACCTCGCGAGGGTGCTCGCCCTTTATCATTATACAAAAAATAATTTTGTTGTTCTATGCCAAATTTTGGCAACGAAGCAAATTGGCAGGATTAATCGATATTTTCGTTGCAATTTTATACTAAGTAAGGCTCAACCTAGTGAATATTCATTGCTAAGAGAATTAAGACTAGTAAATGTTATTCATGCTTAGAAGTGACGGCAAAGCTTCTCAGTCTCTTAAGTCATATCCTTTTAGTTACAAACATCTGAATAAGTAGCTTAGCAACTACAAAGGTAGAATTGTTGGAAGCTTCTTAAAATTCATTCGTGAAAACTAGTCTCACAATCACATTTATAATTCTCTTCGGACTTGAATATACTGTAGCATCCTTTTATACTATAGACATAAGACGTGCTAGAATTGTCTTAATAGTAATTACAACACAAGATTGTAACATGCTATCGCATGCCAACGAAGTGTACGTAAATCAAAACGTACCTTTTGATTTAATAGAGGGACATAATATTACTTAAGCTCAGTTAGAAAGGACCAGAATAATTTAATTATTTATTAAAACTGTATGCACAAGTAAAAAAAAAAATACCGTACAAGGGCGGACTTAATGCCTGAGGCATTTTATTTATATTTTTGATGAAGAAATGTTTTAAATTAATCCAACAGTTTTTAAATAAAACTTGTTATGACTCTACAGTTTTTTTCTGATAAGTTGATTCCATACCATCAGCCACTCAAATAACCCAATTGAAAACACGAAAACACCCTATGTATTATCAAATATTAGTGTTAAACCTACCAATAAACAAACTCACCATGACTTAAACATGTCACATTTTGATTCACTCATTGTTCGCAAGAGTTTGTTTCTCGAATATGTAAACTGTGGATGTGACGCGATGATTGAGTGAATGAGCTATATTGTGTGTGGGCAAAAAGTTGTTAGAACGAGGGCGCACACCCCCGCAGCCCTCGGGAATGAAGAGCTCGCGAATGTGACTCAACGAGATGATGACTTGACAAAAATACTATGTAAAAATATAAATTGGAAATTACATGCCTGGTGGAGTTATTTTCTAAAATATAATAATTGAATGAGGTAACTCATAAAAAAGTGCAAAATTGAAACTAGATGAAAATTTTATTTATATGATGCACGGGGGTTTAATATGGGGAGGGGCTTGTGGCTAAGTAATAACAGCCGCACGGGTCGATCGATAAGGTTAAGCTACGCTTGCCGCGGTTGGTCCGTGGATGGGTAAAGATGGTCATCTTTACATACCAAGACCTCTCCGTGCTTCGGAAAGCACGTTAAGCCATCGGTCCCGGCTGTCATTTGTAGATCTTTGACAGTCGTTACAGGACGTCAGAAGAACGAAAGTCTGACAACCAGTCTTACCAAGGGGTATCGTGTTACCCAGTAACTAGGTTATGGAGGTCAGGTAGGATAGTCGCTCCATGTAAAATACTGGTATTCAGCTGCATCCGGTTAGACTGGAAGCCGATGCCAACATAGTTGGGAAAAGGCTAGACAGATGAGGGGGTTTAATATGCTTTTGCAATATTATTTAATAATAATAATAATAATAATAATAATAATAACCCCACCGCCGTATGTCTACGTTGACGTCGTGGTGGGGCTTGTGCGCTCCGAATTCTAGGCCTGTGCTGGTAGAGTTTATTTTGCCGGAACGGGTCTAGGGTGAGGAGACGAAACCCGCAGAGCAGCATGTGGCGAGCTATTGGGCAGTAGCGACCCCACGGACCCTATCTCCCGGGAGAAGTCTTGTTCCTCATCTCTGGCTTGCCTTTATTCACCGGCTGGAGTAAACATTTACGAGGAACAGAGCTCCCACCTCATTCTTGCCTTTATTGGCCGGCTTGAGTAGAGATTCCCAAGAGCAAACGTGATCGGAGGTAGGAAGTATTCCAGTAAGATGTTGGTAGGGATCTTGACCGTACTTTCGGGATTGTCCTGATAGCCGTGGAATATCTCTCCACTCCTCAAGCACTATTTGCTATTTGCTAGCGACAGTTTCCGGGGCCCCTGCCATTTTATCAGTGTATTATATAACATTGATCAGGCAGGGGACATAGTCCTTCCATAGTTCCAGGTAACCAATCCTCTATATGCACCCATAGGCCAATATGTTTTGTTTCTATGCTCTGCAATAGTCCTGCATCAATCGGGGGTTGTCCTTGGGTGCACTTGCATAGAGCAAACAGGGATAGTCGTCGGTAGGTGCCTTAACACTTAAAATTGTGTACGGGGCCTCTGCGAGTTGGCTTTGGCCCCTCGTACGCCTTCCAAAGGTCCAGGACCCCAGGGCCCCGAGATATTTCAAAGACTAAATAATAATAATAATTTTATTCATAAGTTCACATAGATTGACCTAGAAGTTACATCATTACAAAGTTACTAATTAATATTAGTAAGAAAAATGTCTAAAATAAATAGTATTTAACTTATACTATATTATATAGGTTAAAGGTCTAATGAATACAATAGCCACCTTCCTGATGTAGGTTTATTCAAACCTGTATTTCAGGACACCACTTAACAACGCTAAGTGCTTTAGTGGACAATATTTAAGTGTACAAATTATTGTTGAGAAAACAAATGAAACACAAATCATTTCTTAACAATCGTGCTGTAGTTGGAGCGGACGTATGACAATTATTGTTTGGGATATAACGGGTATAAAAAGACGCTTAACGAAACCGAGACACATTTCTACTCCATCATTGTGTTTTTTTTTTGTATTGGAACCATTCTTGGGAACTTTCTGGTTAAGGAGATATTGAAGGTCAAAGTTTTACTTTTTTCATGAAAACAAGTTTTAAATGTATATGTATGTGTAACACAAGTTTAAATACCCGCATAACTCCTGCACCGTTGCATGCACCCAAAAGCATAATGTTTTGGTGTGTTGCGTAAGTTGCGTTGCATGCTGCCGTTTGCAACGATTTTTCACACCAAAAATAAAAGTCGTTTCCCAGCAATAATGTTTGCTCACTGCTACTTAGATTGATGTACAGAATGCGTAGATAACGGCAATATGATAGGTGTTCTTACACCCTGTACAGTCGTAGAGCTTACAAGGATGTGATTAGCACTATTAGTTACATACAAGAACATGGATACATACTATATATTAAGAATAAATCTGAATAAGATTGGTACACTAACCGTTTTTATTTGGTACACTTTCCGGAACACCGCTCTGTATCTTCTTACTTCATACTTGAGTAATAGGATTCAGAGCGTTAACGTTAATGGGAAAAGATCTCCCGGATCTATAGTTACAATGGGAGACCCACAGGGCTCAATTCTTGGTCCTTTCTTGTTTCTTATTTACATTAATGATTTGCCATACCTCATAAAGGATAATCATGATATAGTGTTGTTTGCGGATGACACTTCACTTTTGTTTAAACTTAAACGTCAGCAGCTGGTTACTGACGATGTTAATAGTGCGATCTCAAAAGTAGTTCACTGGTTCAATGTTAACAATTTACTTCTTAATGAAAAAAAAAACCAAATGCATTAAGTTTACGCTACCTCACGTTAGGCAGGCGAAAACTAATGTATTGATAAAGGGCGAAGAATTGAACCCTGAAGATAGCACAGTATTCTTGGGCTTAACTTTGGATGCTAAGCTTCAGTGGGGTCCACATAAAGATAAATTGTCGAAAAAGCTAAGCTCCGCAGCATACGCTGTTAGAAAAATTCGTAATTTAACTGATATAGAGACAGCCCGTTTAGTGTACTTTAGCTATTTTCATAGTGTAATGTCGTACGGTATTCTGTTGTGGGGAAATGCCGCTGACATTCAGACTATCTTTGTTTTGCAGAAAAGAGCTGTTCAGTCAATTTATAAATTAAGTCCGAGACACTCTCTCAGAGAGAAATTTAAGGAGATTAATGTAATGACTGTGCCCTCTCAGTATATTTTTGAAAATCTTTTATATTCCTATAAAAATATAAAATTGTTTAAAAAATACAGTGATATCCATAATATAAATACTAGGAACAAACACAAATTTGTTGTACCTACAACAAGGCTCAAGAAAATAGGTGGCTCATTCAGATTTCAATGTATACGTTTTTATAATAAACTTCCAAGCCACGTTCAAGATCTAAGCCTTAATAAATTCAAATCATTTATTAAAAGTAAGTTATGCCAGAAAGCCTTTTATACCATTAAAGATTATATTGAGGAGGCTTGGGATTAAGCTGCTCCAATTATTGCTTACTGAAACTTTTATTTTATTTATATACCATTTTGACATATTTACTTTGTGGAGTTCAATATACTGTTTGGAACTAAATATTTACTTGTAAAGTATTATATTGTTTTCAATTATTGTGAATGTGAAGCCTATGTGGGTCATTGTTGTTTTTTTTTTCTCATTTAGTATTAATCATGGTCTGACAGTTTGAGTAATTTATGCGGCCTACCCAAATGTTCTTTCTTTGGTATTGTTCGTCGAATCGTTGAGCTCTTTAAGTTCTGAGTTGAGCTGCACGATTACTGACAAATGCGTGCTCTGACTGGACAGGTCCACTCAATCTGTGTGGTTCTTTCCTCAAAAGGACCATTTCAGACACCAATCTACATGGCCTTCACAGGATCTGACCAAGATGATGTCTGGACTTTAAAGGAGACTGTGACCTCTGAGTTTGTTTCGGCCTTTCTTCTCAGAGTAGTCAGATAGGAAACGCCGACCTCATCTAGCCTTATTTTAAAAATATGATTGACGTGTAAAAGTGTTTGTACAAACCTACACAGAAAATAAATCATTTATCATTTATCATACTACACTTGTTTGTAAAATAACTTTTATAAGTTGTATCTATAAACAAAAATAACTTTACCTATTAATGTAGCCCCTTTGCCAGAACCTTTTCATAAAAGTGGGAGAGTTTAGGAGTTATCAATAAAAGTGCCCAGGTTGTTTGCTGATCTATTACATACCTTGATGACTTCTAATAACTACTTTACGACAATTTGTTTGATTTATTTAGTTCAAAAACTAAAAACCTTCTGCAGAGATAAATAAAAAATGAATAACTAAAAGTGATTAACATAAATCAGTGGTCGAATCCGACATTTGCTAATTTTAAAATATATCACTTTTTATTGGCATGAGGGGTGGCACGCGACTCTATTCTAGAGAATAGTCCTTCCTTTATTATGAGGGTTTATTCACAATCCTCAATTTGGTTTTTTGGGACCATTGTGACTTTTTTTTACTTTTTTTGGATGGTCAATGTGGGGTCAGTTTTTTAGACAGCACCCCTGCCTAGTTGAGATTGATTGACAGGCAACGGTCACTCGCAAATTGCCATCTGCATTTACGTCAAAATAATAAAAATAATTCCTAGTGATATCAGGCAAGGGGATTTTTTTTGGAAAGCAGGAATCGTATTTCAATAGTCAACTAAGTCAGAACGGAAGCTCTGAGTGTGTTTATCGTTTTGATAGCATTTCCTAAAAAATCTGAAGCAGATATCCTTGAACCATTCCTTGTCTGTACCTGAACTTATGTTTAATATTAACTTCAGAAGTTATTTAACAAAAAAAACAATCCATCTCCAAATCAAAACTTTATACCAAAGCAATTTCACATTGAGATGGTTTTTATTATTTATTTATATTTCTAATTCATTGTATAAGGTCTCATTATCGGGCACACTGTGTCCATTGTCCACGCCGACTCGCGTCCGATCTCTATTTTTTGTCACATTCACTTTTCACAGCTAATATTTTTGCATTAATGGATAAAAAACCTCCCCTATTTACAAATAACAGGGACCTTTAATCCGAACGCTTATTAAATGTAAATATTTCATGAAATATTATCGTGATGGATTTTTATGGCGTTTTTAGTATTGCGATTCAATTATCACTTTCTGGTGAAAAAAAAACATCGATTGTACTGGAGTCCTTGAATGCCCATGAGTTAGCAATCAGTCGGTGGTCAAATCTTGCCATTTTCAAACAAGTTAGTGATTTTATTGAAAAGCTTAATGCGCCTTTCCTGTTCTTCTTCGCGTCGGTGTGACACAAGACGTGGGAAATACATTCAGTAAAGAAGATAGAAGAGAAGAGATCGACTTGATTATCTGGGGTATGCCAGATACATTGAGCATTGTCTATGTATACTCTTTAATAATCGTCATTTTTATCATTTCCCTGACATTCTATTGACGGATAATTGCAACTTGGATTTAATATATCAAATACGTACAATTTTGACTGCTATTAGTAAGTTGAAATGTGCAAATGATCAAAATGTGCATATCAAATCGCATAACATTGGTTTTGGCATACCGGTGATAGAAAAAATTGGAGCATTGACGTACGCGCGCCTAGCGTAGTATGGATCAGGTAATTGTACTGTGTCCCAGATTTTATATATTAAGAGATATTCCTCTACCGGCTCACAGTATGGGTAGTTAATTTAGGAATAGGAAATGTCAGATTGACTTCTTAAACTTTGCTTTCTAACGCCGTTTTTCACCATAGTTTGATTAAATAGAATGACAGAAAACAAGGTTTATTTGACAAAGCCTAGTTAAAAAATATTCAAGTTCCATTATTTAACCACTCATGGGGCTTGAAAATCAAAATTATCATAGTGATTTGTCCGATTTTTGTACGAATTTTCTCAAGTACAAAAGACTTAAACGCATGAAATATAAAATGTTTCCTCGATCGATTGATCTATAAAAATAATGTTTTAAAATGTGTGTCTCTGATTTATTATACCATGGTGAGTGTAGTCGGTATTGTGTCCACGAGCTGACCAGCAGATGTGCGGCCGGCTGTTTGTATTCACTCGTCGCTCTGCGCATGCGTGCCCTCCACGAACTTTCGCAAATATGGCCGCCGACCAACACAATTATTTCATTCATTTTAGGTATTTCACAAAATAATAATAAACTTAATGACTTATCAGCCGGGATCTGTAGCACTTATAATATGTAGAATAAAATGTTGATTTAATTTTTATTCACAGTGGAGTTCAGAATCAATATGTATAAAATCTATAGTAAAGTTTAACGATTGATACGATATTTTAAGATGTAGGTATAACATCAATATAACATGCAAAAAGTAATCAAAACATCGCAAAGTATTAGGTTGTTAGTTTCTTTTTCGTTTGACGAAAAAAACAAATTTTAAAGAAAAGGTCCAAGGTCGCGAACTCGCTTAAAATATCTTTTCGCTGAGAAAGAGAACTATAATTAATATTAGTACTTACTAATATTAATTATAATTCTCTTTTTCGAAGTGAACATTTTTAAATGCCTACTAATATACTTATACTAGTAGGCATTTAAAAATGTTCACTTCGTAATTGTATCCTATTTTCCTTGTTTCAGTTAATTGTGAATTTAACATTCGTAGACCATATTGAACAGTTAGAGTAGGAGAACAATAAAAATACGCACGTAATTACATTTCTACGCACACAGTATACGCACTTTTTTCTTGAAAAAAAATATTATGTCATCATTATTGATTAGAATTACGACTACGAATTGAATGTAAAACACCACAATTTATTTGCTTAACGACTCGTACATTTTCTTCAAGAGACACAAACTCACGTCGTTCAAGAGTTTGTTAATTAGCCGAAGGTGTCATTGTACCACCTTTGAATAGGTATAGGTTGTAATGGATTTATGTAATAATTATTAACCAATTAACCCGTTTTTTAACAGGTTTGTAAAAAGTCTCATCTGAAACGCGCAATACAGCTTCAAGTTTTAGGTCGTGATCACTTCTAGGATAGATTTGCATTTAGGGTTACAGTCTTTTAAACCACAAATTATCAATTCTAAAGCAATATATTTGACTCGTATCAACAAACTGTTACTATTGTATTTACTAGTAGTACATGTAGGCAGCATCCCCCGTCCATGCGCGTCACCCCAAATCAAAACGCACCACGCAGTCTTTCGGTAATCGCCACACGGGCCGCAGCTCGAGCATGTATACCACTCTCGTTTCACAATTACGACACCATAAAAAACCTAATAAATATTTCTTACAATCAATAAATAGGGTCTAAAGAACATCGGCGCGCAATTTTCATATCCTTCCCTTTCGGCTTTTGTCGTCAAGTAACAAGTGCGGTGTTATTGTGTTTTTTATTGAATAATGTTCGACAATATAAAAAGGCATATGTATCAATATTTTTAAGTAGCAGTGCGTATGTGATACGCTCGTTGGGGTTTCTCTTTAGAGGGGCGGCTCGCGGCGTACATGAAGGGTGAGATACTTTTATATACCTACTTGCTTGAGAACGTTCAAATCTAAAATTGTGAATTATGCGAGTATTCATTTAGTTTGAACTGTAATGTCTACTGTGTGCCATTAGTTATTTGGATAAAACAAATGCATAAACAATACTGATAAAAGAACATCCTATTATAATTCCAAAATAGCATTGTACTTATTAATTTAACCCAAAAAAATAGGAACGTATGTGCATCATACGCGATAACCTATGTATGAAATGCATACTGATACCTATTAACCTAAAAAAGTTGTCAAGACGTAGGTTTGGCGCAATAACCTATTCCCAAGATGCATTGCATACGTTGACCCCAAACTGAAGACAGATAAATCTTATCTAGACACGTTATCTCTTATGTTAGGTATTTGGATACTTCATCATCTTAATTGGAATTTCAAATTCATCCATTCATTTGCAATTTTACATTGTTTAACGTCATTATATAGCTATTAAAAATCTTAAAACCAAACATACGAGTTTAGTTTTAAGATTTTTAATAACTTGTGGTTTCAAAAAGGCTAAATCCTAATAAATACAACTCGAAATGCTACGTCTTTGAAGCAAAGTAGAGATATGAAAGCCAAACTAATTAACAAATCAAAAAATATGTTATCGGTTTTTAAAAACAATTGCGAATCATTCGTGACAGTTTTAGACTAACATTTTATCAATTTTGACACTTACTGTATGTATATAAGGTAATGCCTTCAATGTTTTTGTCTTACAATTTAACATAAGTATAGTTTGGTTAAGGTAGGCCTAGAGATATAATTAATAAAACAAAATTAACTATTGGTGATTTTTTGTTGGCACATAAAAGAAACATGAGGTGTTGTGTTTTGAATATACCTAGTTACCTTTATTTATACTTATTTTTTACAACCTAATATGTTTGAATTGTACTTGATTCTTTTGTCTACATTCGAATTACTTATGACAGTATTTTTTCAGTGCTTTAATGCAAACTGAACTAGAGCTTAAACTTCTGTATGGTTTGTTCCCATTAGATTATAACTGGTACGTTTACATAGTGCGAAAGAAAATAATTTGTTAGATATGACCAGCTTATTTTTACTCAACTGTTGCGAGGTCATTTAACGAGACAGCCTCAAAATAAACGTTAAAGTGTACAAATACTTAACGGTTTTAAATTACTGATGATAACATTACTCTATCTTGCTTTAAAAAATCCACATAAACGATAGATTGTAGCCATATAAATATAGCTACGAACAGACTTTATTAGTGTCAGAGAGTGTCAGAGAAGCAACTACTAAAAGCATTAAGTATAAAAGCTTAACAATCAAGTCTAAAAATACTTGTTTTCTCAATTTCCTCGCCAGAAGTAGTAGACCCTAGAAAACCATCTTATATATTCTAAATATGTATATATACTCTTATTAGAATTGATATAATATTTTAATAATTTATGTCAGTCATCAAGAGTATCAACGCATCCTTAACCCTTTTATAAGTGCAGTTTTTACTAGAGAATTACTTATACATTACTTACGTTAATTATTAGATTATTCTAATTGGTTATAAGATTCAGATTATGAGTATACCATACTGAAACGATGTTATGTTTTATTGCAGAGTGCAGCGTGTGCGCAGCGGCAGCGGCCGCAGCCGCAGCAGCAGCAGCGGCGGCAGCGTCGTGGGCAGCCAATCACGCTGCAGAAATCAGCAAGTCATCGTCACCCATCATAATCGCCAAAGGCACTGTCAACGGGACTGCACAGTATAATGGAAATTGTAAGATTACAAAACTTAACGAAACCAATAATTAGAAATAAGATAATTTATTTAGATAAATTGTCTTTAGATATTTCTGAATCACGAGGTACCACATTCTTCTGCATTTAACAGGCTAGGCAGGGTAGGCAATTGAAGACGATGCAGCATCCTATATTTTGGCATCGCATGTTTGGTCAGATAGTTCTGATGTTACTACGATGTCACATATTTGTTGCTGACACATGTATATTTCTTCTACAAATTATCACATATATTTGCATCTTGACGAAAGATATTATGGATGAATCATGAAGCCAGATATTATTGCCGAGCTGTCCATAGTTAATACATTTATGCTCGTGACTGGATAAATACCTAGGTATAAATACCTAATTGAATTTTCACACCTTTCACCCATTTTACCCACTGCTGAGTATAAGTTAACTCGTGGCATTTAAATGTAAGTTGCTTTTATTAAAATATTTAACTTTTGTTCATAGGTACATTATACCTACCAAGCTAGCCATGGCTCTATTGAATTTAGTTTTTTTTTTAAATCTTTTTACTACCTAGTACCTACATAAAGCAATTGTTATTTACACCCTGCACTAATAAGTCAGAACACTGTGAAATTATTTATAATGAAAAGCCTATTGGAAAACGATTTTAAAATTTTCTAATTGTTAAATGTATAAGTTAGGTAGTCTTATTAGTCGAGTAGTCTAATTGATTCGTGTGGAAATCCACTTCTTCTGGTGTTGATGAACTTGATTACATAAATAAATAAAAGTTAAAAATACATTAATTGTACGTAGTGCCGGGAATATGTTTGGCATATTTTAATCTTTTAAACATATTGATGATTTGGTCCACGACTTTATCGGATCTTAACGTCTTATAATAAAAAGACGGTAAAAAGGTAAAAGTAAAAAATCTGACCAGGGAAACTGAACCATCATATTTTGCAAACATTTCACAAAATTCGCAAGCAGTTTGCGATCCGTAGCAGCGGCGTAGACTCGCAGTAGCACTAGACTTCTGCTGATCTTAAAATCTTACAAAAAAGCCATAAGTTAAAGTTTCATGTGCTTCACGAAGTATTAATGTAACGTGCTTTTTCAAAATGCTGTCTGTCAAAATACGTGTTATTTCCTAAAATGTAAACCTAGCTAATAATGTAGACTATAACGAAATGTAAAGACCTATTTTTGGCAAATAGTAAAAAAGTAAGCAAACAGAAGAACCAAAACGTTCTGCTATGGAAGCATTTCTTAAAATTCGCGAAAAGTTTGCGAAGCGTAGCAGCGGCGAAGCACTAGATTTCTGCGGTTGAAATCTTCCAAAGATGTTAAAAATACGAAACAGTGACCCGGGAGGCAGAACGATCCAATTCGCATATCTTAAAATGCGCATTTGTTTTGCGATTCTTAGCAGCGGTGTAGACTCGACGAAGCACTTACTGCAATGCAATATTGCTTCATAATTTTCAAGCGTTAGGTCTACGAGAGATTAATTTTACATTAAATAGCTGTCTTGATGCAAATCCATTGAAAAGGCTTAGCGATTCCTGTAACATTATTTCTACGTGAACAGTAATGTTTTATTAATTTTAATTTTTTATTTATTTTATAAATTTAGTTAAAATAAAACAATTGAGTTACGATTTAAAGAGACAAATCAATACCCTTTGCAAATCAGGTTTACAATTTCACTCCAAATCAGAGGAGAAACAGGACGTATGTTCGTACAACTGATACTTTCTTTGAACTAGCTACCTGAGTCAAGACCTTTTTTTTTATCTCACTTGATCTGTAGTCGTTTTACAAAAGAGTAGGTTGATAAAAGAATACACACTTGCATTTAGGAATATTGTTATTGATTTTACAATGATTTTACAACCGGTTACAATATTTCTAAGCGGGGCAAAGTCGATTCGGTAAATAAAACCAGCTGAATTATTGAACTGCGTCGTCTTCAATGGGTTCAGATTGAATTTAAACGCAAAACGAGGATACTAAAGAAATCCAATCATACCTATTTTATTATATTTTAGGGTGCCAATAAGCGCCACCCCTCGTAGGGCACGCCTTTAAAGCAAAATTAACATAACACATTGGGGTCGATTTTGGGACCACTGCTGAGATCTGGCTTGTTTCTCGTTTTAAAGTTCTTCGATACCAATACAGATGGCGGTACGATTGTCAAAGGCAATGCCATCTGCAGCTAACTTGGCGAACCATCAAATTGGGAAGCACATCACGAAATATTTTCGTATAAACTTTTAACACATACTAATTCCATGATTCAACACCAGAGGACACTTTCTAGTATGTTTGAACGATGTCTTGTTAACTCTCTACGTTATTTTTCAGAAATTTTAAATCATTTTGCTAATGAAATTCACATCAATGCGCTGTTCGAAAAACATTTTTGAGAAATGCCTTTTAAAGTTAACATCAGCGAATGGTTACGTGAATGCTGTACTTTGATCATCACTCAATAGCCAAAGTGCCCCTAACAAATGCTAGTACCATTTGAATTATTAATATTTCCTCCAAGTTTATACATTGTATTCGATTGGCCTTTATTGTAGGCAGAATGATCAGAAGTAGCTGAGTAGTTATTATTTGAAGGTCATCAAATCTTTTCTTTAAACCCTTATGATCTACGAATGTGTTACTCATCTTGTTTTTTTTATATTTTCGATACAACATGAATCACATTTCGAAGAAGGGAAGCCTAACAATCGATTAATCAGTCGGTTTTAATTTACATCGAGTCATAGAAATTAAAAACTATAACTAGCTTTTGGTTGGGGTGAAAAGATCAGAGAAAGTGAATATGACAATTGGTCGAGTTTCATTATTTCCAAAACGTGTTTTTCTTGTGAGGCGACTATTGTCAAATATTGTTGATGCATAATCATACGTGGATTAGATCAGTAACAATGGGTCCGGTCGCCCAGGTCGACAGCATGTGACGAGTCCGAAGGGGACTCCCTCTAACGGTTGGGGAGGATACACTTCAAATTTCGCCATACCTGGTTCTCAACCGAAATTCAGAAAAGTAAACGTGAAATTGTCACACTTTTAACAATGAACATCAAGCTTAGTAATGAATTTAATACGAATTCGGAGGGGATCGCGGATTTAAATAACCAAATGAATAGTTATTCATTGATCTGTTTATTCAACGTTCTGACTTTTGTACAAGCCTGGGATCTTTCTAAAACATTTTCTTCCTTAATAAGCACTTTCTAAAGGGGTCTGTCCGTTATTTGCAACCTGAGCATGGGCTTTAAATACTTTGGTGCATTTCAATAACTAAAGAAAATTGATCACCTATTTGGAATTTACATCAGTCACAATTCACAACCTAGCTATTTAGTTTACAGTTGAAGCTTGGATTTTATATGCATTAAGTTCATGAAAATAGCCTTTATGAACATAATGCGGTAATAATCATGTTTGGAATAAGGAGAACTACTCTTTGCTCGAATAAATAATTCAGTAGGTATTCTTATACTTAATCCTTTTCACGGTAATCGGATCACTTGTGTATACACTATCTATTTGAAAATTTTATTGTTTTATAAGTGCGCCCTGTTGATCCAGGTACAGGGCCAAAACTTATATTAGAGATAGTTAGAGGGCTCATTCAATAAAACTAAATCCGTTCAGTCTCAGTTCCGACAGGACCGGGTATCTCGATTTAATGCACGCCATAAACTTGGACGCGAACTCTGCATTCCGATCAAAGTTGTCTCTCAGAAGCTGACACACACGTTTTGATACACGTTTGAATTCTTTTAATATCGAATATTTTGAGAATTGGAAATACTTTACATGCATGTACTTCACTTTGTTTTACCTCGGTCGTTAATAAACATCGACTACTCGCTCCTTTGTATGCGTATCGGTGTAATTTGGTGTCAGCACATCTGGATGATAAAAATAACGAAGATAAGGTTTTAATTTATTTTACTGAAATAAGCAGGTCCTAGAAACCATTCATTCTGTATCTTTGATGACATGACATTTGTATGTGAAGTTGTAAAATTTAAACAATGTTCAGATATCTAAAAGTATCAAAGGTTCAAAGTATCTATGTCAGTCAAAATCCTTTAATATCCGTTCAAACGATAGCAGAGACATTTTCTCACACATTTCTGAAGTTCATTTAATTCAAATTACCAATATTTTTTATTTTTTTAACATTATAAATGTGAAAGTTTGTACGTCTGGATGTTTATTTGTTTCGAAGTTTGTTACTCAATCACGCAAAAACGACTGAACGGATTTGGATGAAATTTACCATACAGACAGTTTATAACCTGGATTAACACATAGAATACTTTTTATCTCGGTAGTACGTTTCCGTGACCTCCACACCGGCGAAGCCGCGGGTTAATCGATATACTATTGTTACATAAGCATAAATCTTTGCGAATGGTATGGAAATAACGATGCGTACATAAACGCAATTACACCTGAAAAAAAATATGGAAGATTTAGCACGAGATGCGCACTAAACATCGAAACCAGAAACAAAACAATTCATATCTTTAATTTAGTAAAAACTTGGTAAAATTATAAAGGTAAAACCTCGAACCTCCTCAAACATTTAATTATAGTTATGAAGCCAGCAAAAGCTCATTCAATGGTTTTTCAGTGCGAACTTTTTAGTACTTACACAGGAAATCACAAGTTACACTTTACGTAACACAGTTTATTTAGGCACAATTCTGAAAATAGTGTTACAAAAACCATTTATTATCGTTGTGGAATATAAAAACAACAAGACTTGGAAAAGTTGGTCATTCCCAAAAGATCCCTTTTGCGGTCGGTCGTACGCGGCTTCTATTGAGTATATTTTTTGTGAAGTTTGAAGACGTTGTTGGGTGTTTGTAAGCAATATGTGAGGTAGGTAGTAGAAGCCGTTCACCCTGCAGCGTGCTCGTGTCTGTTGGGAACGTTCGTGCTCCTTGCTGCGCGCTGCGCCGCCGCCGCGCCAACAAGTGACACAATTTGGGTTGGGGTAAAGCGGCCGGCGCTTTCGGGCGGTGTACACGTTTCGTTAGCTTCTCTATTTTAAAAACTACTTGCTTGACGATATCCGGGAAGGGACCGACCGCATCACCGCGGCGTCGACTCCACACCACTGTCACTCATTTTCGATGCAGTCGACCTGCGTACGCGTCGTTGGTCGCTTCGCGCGCACGCGCGTCCGCCTTTATGCACTTAACATATTTTGATAGTTAATAAGTTTTAAACGTGCAAAGGTAAATGAACTTACTATCAACAAAGTGCCTTTTTTCAATCAGAGGATGTATTTTACGAAGAGGTGATATTTGTGGTGCCAGTTGATAATTTTAGTTACCATGAGCGGGAGGGAAGGCGGAAATGCAGTTCCCTCTTCAAGTAAGTAGATACTTAAGATAATTTTTCTTAGACTTTAAAAAAAACTTTTCTTTTGTCTTGTTTTTTATGCCGTGTTTATATAAAACGGAAAATATAGCGGGAACACAATCAAGTCACGTCAAAAAACTGTTTCATATGTTGAAACTTGACATGGCCCTTATCGAACGGATGTGTTGTACGCAGTGCCCAGGGAGGCAATCACAAACAGTTCATCATTGAAATTATTCAAATTGAGGTTAATAGAGTCTCGTTTTACTGATGTCACACATATGTGTGCCATGTTTACTGGGTATCAAGTTGATCAACAACAAGATATACTAATTATAAATTCGTACTTCCTAATTAGAGAATATCTTGTATGGCATGACGTCATACGCAATAATTTGTATTTTTTGTGATAAAATCATTTGTATTTATTTTAAGGACTACGGATTTTAAAAACATAAGTCCAATTTCAAATGAATTAAAAACAAAGTGCGTATATTCATGAATGAACGTACCAGCAGTCCTTGTATAACATGAGTATCAAGTATTGAATTGGAAACATGTGACGTGAACATTTTATCAAACAAGGTCTACGCACCGAGCAGTTAATTGTTTACTATTCCTACGATACCGTGTTAGCTGCTCGCATGCGTGCTGCCTGCGACTTGGCGCCGCTGCTGCGTTGTTTTCGACTCTAACAACTCTCTTATAAGTTTTATACTACCAAAATACTTTCTATATATATTTATCTGTGTGAGTGATAAAAGCTTGAATGTGTTTAGGTAAGCCGACTGCATTTTAGAAGGACCTTAATCTCGCCCCGCACTACTCTTGCACTACGTGTTTTTGTCGTCGACATACCAGAGTTGTAGTGAAGAACGCACTATCGATATTTTTATGCTGATTAGAATATTGCTTACATTCTTACGCAACAACATTATACGGACCGAGGTGTTGGAGTACAACCTTAGTATGCGTATACTTTTTGGGCTTGTACGAGTATCTACTACGTTGTGCGCCGTTGTAGTTCAAAACAGAAAATTGTTTTTTAGAATAGGAAAAGTTACAAAGCTTCGATTGACCTGTTAAATTAATTCGTTTGTACAAATCATATTCACAAACATGGTGAGAGCATTCTTCCAAACAGGAATTATTATCATAGAGAGTTATTGAAGTACCATCCGGAATTTTTAGAAAGTCGATGTAAAGTGAGGTGACGTCCCTACGGCAGGGTCCGAGTTCGTAACCAGTCAATTAAATCCGAATGGTGGTACATTCGGCTGTCTCTTTCCCTCCTAGTTCAAGATACCCAAGCACAAGCGCCACTTGATGATGATTCACGTTCAAATTCCGTACCTACGATTGATAACAGCAAAAAGTGGTGAATGGCACAATGTTTTAGGTCATTTCATTTGCTTGCTGGACATGCGTCCTACAATCATATTGGTATGCGTTTTGTTTACTACACGTGTGACGCGTTCCATTCAAATAACGAATGAGTATTTGAACTATGACAAATACATACTTATTTATATCCTAAATACTTATGTATGTATAGCCTACATCAAGTTTGTGTGATTGAGGCGAAACTACACTATAGGTAAAAAGATGAATTAATAGTTAAAGTCGATTGTAAATAGACAAAACTTTAGCGATAAATAATTGTTTTGTCGACGTTCGTGATGTAGTGTTGTACCATTTAATTAAAATATCACGGTTTGTTATCGATAGGCGTTTAATTATTTGGATAAAGACAATTTGTTTAAATTAAACTATAATGAATAGTAACAAATAAACGTAAGTGTCGGCTTCGTCCCACGCGCGTCAGCAGGCGCTGCATCGCTTGCATCTGATCGCTGATGTGTCGCTCTCCGGGTGTGATACGAATCATCGGCCCGCATCCCGGCGCCGGCGCATTGCCACCACCACGTACCACATGAAAGCATTACGCACTGGAATAATATTTCGTATATTAAATGGTCATTATACCATCCAATACCTAACCCCAACGAAATCTCTCTTAAATTTCGTGTTGCGCTTTCAAGCTAGGTCCTAGTTTTACCACATTTCTAAGAATATTTCGAAAAGATAAGACGATTATGCTCATATGGAAATACCATTGAGAAATATAATATCAAATACGCAATACTCAGAGACTGAGACAACAGATGCGAGGGTCAACACGTGTTCGTTTATTGACTAAAATTTATTTTCATTCATGGAAGTGATCCTTTACTTCGTGACGTAGATTGATGAAAAGGTTGTTAAAACATGTTTAATTTTTAACTTTGACGATTGTAGATGTGAACAACTTTGGTGAACGGTCATCTAGATAATCTAGGTTATATTAAATAAACGCATACACCCTAGGTAAGTCTAACTTACGCTGTCTATACGTAAATTAACGTAACAAGACATTGGGGTACGTGCGAGCAGCAAATGTTCCACTCAAAATATGCATAGAATTTCCCCTTCCTGCTTTTAAAATACCACGAGCTTAAATTTAAATTCCAGTTTAAAAATAGTGCACCTAATCGCTTTAGGAACTGACAATAAACCAGAAACGTCACGATTTCTGTCTCGTGTTTTGTTATTAACGTGGAGAAGCTAAACATTTTTGTTATATTTAGTAGAAACTGGGACATTTTAATCTGCACCACAACAGTCCGTTGCACAACAGTTGTGGTAATTTGATACGAAGTAGAAGAGGCAAAGTAATGGTTAAATATTTGAAGAGGCGCGTCAGTGTTGCATTAGACGAATACCGTGTAATGCATCTGTTGCATAGAAATTCCGGCGCATGTTGAGGTGTAGCGTGGAATGTGCGTAGTTGCGGGGGAGGCGCGGGTGCGGGTGCGGGCGGCGCGCACCATGCTGAGTAAACAAAACTACAAAACAGGCACATAGCACAGCAGTCGGATGCGCCGGAGTGCTACCTCACTCCTACATAATACGTATATAAATAACGTGCTGCTACCGCACTAGCGTACTAATACCATGTATTGTAGTGAGCGAACACCCCGCTACACACGATAACAACATAGGGAGCTTTAAACACCTACCGAGGTATTAATAAACGCCTAGTAAAGTTATTTCAAACTTAAACTTCGAAAATTTTGAAGTAAATCTGAAAGTTCATAAACGCGAAGTAAAGCAACCAGTTTACTGGTTGTCACTTTACTTGTCGTTTATTAATAAGGCTGCTAGAGATAAAGCCAACAGACAATATAAACTAAAGCAAACCGATAAAGGAATTAAAACATCCTATGGCTCTACCGGATAAGGGTTTAATTTCGGTAATGGAATCAAAATTGGATTGATAGTTTACCCGTAAAATCATAACAAACAGTTTAACTCATTTACGCATTTGTTTGAATGAAACAACAACACGGTGCAGTCTCTACTTTCACTGATTGTAAGATTTTCAACGTTTTCAAGTTATTAATGAAAATCGTAAGTTCTCTAATGAGTACCTACTTTGGTTATCGCTCAGTCTTTAAGAATTTACCCGTTTCTTATGTAAACACTGAGTTCACTTTAATAAATATTTAAATACTAAGAAACCAAGTCTCTACAGAGAAAAAACATATTTCTTTTTAGGCAAACACAATATACAAGTTGATTTTGGTACACATATATATAAACTAAGCGTCTGATAGAATTTTGTTATATGAAACATGCTCAAATGGATCCCACGTTATTTAAAAGCAAGTATAAAAGCTTTCTCATTAATATGGGATAGGGAATAATAAATATTGAGTATGGTGAGCATGGTAGTGCGCCAGCGACGACGCCGGCTAGGTGCAGTGTTACGGCAATGAATGAAAAAGGTACCACAAACTTAACCTAAATACCAAACATTCTTCCAGTCCCCGCCGCCAGTCGCTTCGCCACGTGTGCTGCGACCACGCTTTTACCGCTGCCGCCGCCCGAAATAATATGCTTAGCTTACATACCAACACATGGAAATGTATACATCGAATTAGCAAGCCCACCAATAAATTCTCATATAACTAACATTTGAGTAAGCCTCCGAGATACTAACGCTCGATTGATGAGAGAGCGTCGTGAGAACTTTCAGCTTGTTTTATTTAAAGTTGGTTTGTTATGGTCTAGATTGGACTCGCATTATACATATTTATAGCACTCGGCCGCTTATAAGATACTTTAGCTATTTTGTTTATTATAATTCTAGATAATAAATTGAAGATATTATTTTAATTAAAATAAATTGCAGACTTGACATTAAGAGAAATTATAGCCTTGTTTTGAATGATGAAAAAAAAAATACAACTTGTTATTTGAAGATAAGTCATTCACTACGGAGAAATAAAAAATACTGGGTGCTAATCAGTGTGAGTATGAGAATCGGTGTTTGTCATCTGAAGTATTTCCGGAATTTTCTAATAAACTTGTTAGTCACTACTTATATTTTTTCAAGGCAGTAAACGTTACATTAACATTAGTCACCGCTACAATATTGATATTTTCGATAGCTTATTAACTACGAGTACCTACTACCATTTAAAGTTATACTCTCTTTTAATTTGCTTGAAACTTAATATGTTTAAATACATATGGAATTAATAGCTATAGTGTAAAAGGAGCTGTCTTTTATTTCATTCCGTTCCCACGTTATTTGTTGTCTCGGTGCCCGATAAGGGGAACAGTATACCCTTTCTTCGTCCAGTATACGATTGTAGGCCCTTATTTATTGCTAATAGATTTCCGAACGTTAAAATGTCTATGCATGCGTTTAGAATTAGAAGCACTACTACACTGGGACTACGACCCACTTAATGCAATTTGACTATTAGTGAATTCTTTATGACCTTTCTATTCAATGAAAACATGTTAATGCGGTGCCGGTATTACTTATTGTTTATTTTCCTATAAATGTCTTGTTAAAAGTATATACCAACCGGATACATATTGTCGTACATATGGGACACTATTTGCCACGATTGTAACTTCGTCAACTCCGTCCTTTCTTAGTGTTCCGTAGTAAACAAGGAACCCTTATAGTTTCGCCATGTCCGTCTGTCTGTCTGTCCCCGCTTTAGCTCAGAGACTCTTACACTAAGCTGTAATTTGGCATAGGTATACATATTAATCACGCCGACAAAGTACTAAAATAAAGTTTTAGGGTACCTCCCTTTGCCCGTAATGTGGGGATGATCTTCTTTATTCTCGTCTATCCCATGGTGTGAGATATCGTTGGATAGGCCGTTCAAAAATTTTGCGTGTCTGTGAACACCACTTTTCGATTCAAGGATCCGTTTGCGTAAGATTAAGCATTAAATTGCTTATTTAGTTAAAGTCAAGTGCCCCCCCCCTGCCAGCTAAATGGTTGTTTATGGAGATGTGAAAAATATCATGGCAGTAGTACATATATTGAAATTAAAAGGAAAACTATCACGGCTAAGTGGGCATTACCAGTTAACGAGTAATAGTCGACCAACTTAAACTTTTGGGATAAATTCATCCCAACTTCCCAACTACGGAACCCTTCATTGTGCGTGGTCCGACACGCACTTGGCCGGTTTTTAATGAATGGAGACGCAGTTATACCCTTTAAACGCTATAACAAGTATTGTATATAATAAGATAGATGCGTTAATTAAAGCATGCAAGTAGAGCCTGTTAGTATCGGCCGTCGTAAAAGTTATGTAAGTACCGGAAGCACAGGCTTTATGTATGAAGGAACTAAGTTGTAATAAAAACTCAATTAGATGGTAGATTCCGTAACAGGTAAGAAGGGGAGCGTTGCGCGGGCGCATGGGACTGTAAGGACTCGCAGGAGTGACGAGAGCGGGCGGCGGGCGGAGCGCTGGTGGAGCGATATTTACAAAGTGAACTGTATATTATTTGCAGGTGCAGCGAGCGCAAGCGGCAGCGCCGTCACAGGGGTGACGCGCCGCGGACGATGTAAGTGGTTCAACGTCGCAAAGGGCTGGGGGTTCATTACCCCTGACGATGGCGGGCAAGATGTTTTTGTGCACCAGGTGATTGTTATCATTTTATTCTACGAAGTATACAGGCAACGAACACAATTTGAAAATTAGACGTGACGCAAAAGTTTTAGACACATACCTACGTATTTAATTGAATTGCTCCGTTCTCTACAATAGCTAAAATAGGAAAATAAATCCACTCAAAAAATATTGTGGCATATCTAGCGGGTGACCCGATAGTGCGCTTATTTGTTTGCTCGGCTTATCAAGGCCGGATGTTTTTTTCTATACATTTGCGCCACCAAAGTTGTATTTCGTTCGGCTGCAGCGACGCTAGCAGTAAAACTTATATTAGGTCAAGACTATGTTACTGGATGCCGATAACGTTGATTTTTTTCTCATAAGCGATAAGTAAATTTATAGCCCATTGAAGGGACCCCAACCAATAATAATAGTTAGTATGAAGTTGTTATTTTTATACTAAACGAGCGAACGCCTCGTACGCCGCCGCGCCGCTGTCGTACGCACAGATATTATTACAACTTTGTGACTGCTCCACCGATATTATTTACTTTTACAATTCTGAATACTTTTTGAGCTTGTGATTTTATACTTGAAACTAGATTAACCCATATCAGGAAACGCTCATTATGGGTATTAAAAACTGATGATGTTCCACGAAACGTACTAATTTCAGTGACGGCAACGAAACCAACGATATTTATGAGGAAGGGCCTTTTGGGGGTCTCTCTCATTTCGCGATGTGTAAGCCCCTAAACAAGACTGCCTCGTCTGGTTGTAGAAGGTTACGGGTCCATTAATTAAAGTCTTTCGTCAAGTTAATAATGTTTGTATTTATTACATTGAAAACCCTTTAAGACAACCTTCTACGCGGACCTATGTAGAGTCACTGGCGCCCATTCATACTTCTCGCTTGTATACCTTTTACTTATCAAGTGTCCTGCCTTTCATGTTTACGTTGTGTCCCTACAGCCTCATAAATATCGTTGGTTTCGTTGCCATCATTTCTATACATTTCTATCATAGCTTTCGTTGTCAAAACCGCTACCAAAGAAGCACAAGAAAGTAAACTGACACATTTACTCGTTTCTTTCTAGAGCGTGATCCAGATGCCAGGATTCCGGTCACTGGGAGATGAGGAGGAGGTGGAGTTCGAGTGCAAGGAGTCAGACAAGGGGCTGGAGGCGACGCGCGTTTCCGGACCCTCGTCTGTGGACTGCCAGGGATCGCACCGGCGCCCGCTCTCCAAGAAACGGTTCAGAAAGATACGGTAATCTTCGCTAAGTAGCGTAGGAGGAAGTATCTTAACGCCTGTTTGTATGGACGATACTTCCAAGCTTGCAGTTTGATATTGCTGAACATAGAACCTTTTTATAGGAGTTGCAGTAGGTTGCATTTCAGGGCAAAGCCTTACATTAATTCCAAGATTTTTAGGTGGGTTCATGAATTTCCCAAGGTCGATAGGAAATTAAATAGTAGCTGATTATGTAATTGATGAGCTGGAAGAGGCAGAATGATAATGCAGTTATTTTGATAAATACCGAATGACCAACCGCAAGAAATCCGCGAACGGAACTTTTCCTATTTCCGTACTAAACCCCTACTATTTTGTACTGCAATCATGTTGTAGCAGAAAAGTATACGTGTTATTTTAGAGGACGAAAAAAAGAGTTGAAAAGATTTTAACTTCTATTATTATTACTATTAACTAAGAAGCACACAGACTACAAATCTAATTGGTATCGTTCCTCTATGAACTCATGTCAAACGTATTTATTTAAAAGGCAAACATTCAGTTATCAAACTATTAA
This sequence comes from Atethmia centrago, assembly GCA_905333075.3. NCBI lineage: Eukaryota > Metazoa > Arthropoda > Insecta > Lepidoptera > Noctuidae > Atethmia > Atethmia centrago. The sequence continues at coordinate 16,219,301 of HG995374.1, read as the reverse complement.
ATAATTTCATGAAGTAATAGTCAAACGATAACCTATTGAAATTAATATCGAATGATTACGAAACCATTTGACTATTTCAATGATATTGTAGGTTTCTATTTGCGGTATTCACTGGCTAACAACAGCCGGATACGAATACCTACATACTCGTAGGTACAAAATACGTCAAAGTAAAACTGCAATAACTTCAAACGTGCACGTGGTGTCACATTTCATATAAATATGAATATCATATTAGATTTATACATATTCTATCTGCTTACTTGTTGCCAAGTCAAACACTTAATCGGAGGGTTATCGCATTATCTAACCATGGGAAAATAGCCATATTAACTTTCTTGGAAATACAGTTGAGATCTTTTTTACCACACGGTATAGGCAGATGCTAGATAAAATTCTATTTTAAGCAGTGTTAAATAGATAAGGATTAGTCGTAATGTGTTAATTGGTTTTAAAAATGTAATAGAACAGAAATGTGTCTATTATCTACTAGAATGAATGTCAAAATATATAAAAAAAAAACATAAGCGCGTGTGCGTGTTATGGAATAGCAAATGTGCTGGTCTAGGCTTAGGTCCCTTATGATAGGTCCGTTATGATATAATTATTGGTAGATAGGGAACGGCCAGTCTCATAAGGAAAATCCAAAGCTTTTGATCGTCTAATCCAATTTATATGGCATCATTCATGTTATTTTTTTTATATCAACGGCTCCTCAATAATTTTAGGCCACACAGGATATGGCATTCGATTATTATATTGTTGAAACACAAATATTTAATTGATGTATAGGCGCCCAACCAAACTATTCATAAAATAAACCCTGAAAACTCCGCGTCGTAAATTGTAAATGAAAGCATGAACAAATGTCAATACATAAGTTAATGTTTCTAGAAGAGGTATTTTTACACAAAATTTTACTTAATACTGAAGTCGACCTACTACTATCGGTAAATTAGTTACTTTTTGGTTTTGCTTTTCTTTTTGTAGCTAGTTGCATGTTTAATTTCATTCTTCAGTCACGCTTCAGTGTCCAAAATTTTTTACGATTTTTGAAACTGAAAAGTTTTGTTCTGATAGAATTATGATTGTTTATTATTGTCATAAATATAATGATTGTTTTTTCCAGTTGTTATAATTGCGGCGAGTTCGCCAACCACATAGCCGCTAAGTGCAGCATTGGCCCACAACCAAAGAGATGTCACAACTGCAAGAGCGAGGATCACCTCATCGCCGACTGCCCAGTAAAGGTAAAAATCTTATTTAAATACGAGTGCATTCCCTCTCTTGATCTGCTCTTTTGCTGGATGGACTTGGAGACAAATATTATCTAAATCTAAATTAAAGTGATAAGAAACCAGGGCACACGTGCTCACGTAATAGAATGTATTTTCTCAATAGTGGAAAGTTTCTAAAGTCCATGGTGCGACTGCTATTCAAGGGCCACCTCGGTGAAGAGGAAGAGGATACTGTTAGTCATCGTTAGGCAAACGTATTGGCGACCACCGCATCTGGTTATAAGGAAAATGCTGCTGCCAAAGCTCTAGATTAAATGTCTAGCGTCCTTTTAAAGTATACTGAAACTAAATGGTTACTAAGACTTAGCAGACCTCTCGATCACACTCACGTGAAGTTTACTGGCTATTAATGCTAGCAGTTCTTGCCCTAGGTTACTACGTAAATATAGCGAGAGAGCATAGAGGAGATAGAGCTTTTAGCATGTAATCGGCGGCCGGCACCCGGCTAATTCCAATGGGAACTGGGTTTCAGGTCACCGTCTGATATGACATCTTCAGTTGTATGTTTCAGTCCATAATCACTGATAGAGGCACGACTGTCTGCAAAGTTATTTTATTGTACAAACCTACTTACAGAAAATAAATCATTTATTCAAATTGTTATTATAAAATTGCGTATGTAGAGAGTAGAATCATCAAAAACCCAAATGTTCACCCTGATAATATTATTAAATCAAACTTTTAATTTATAGGTGGAGAAGAAGAAAGACGATGCAAGCAAGAGTAGTTCGAGCAGCTCTCAGGGAGGGCAGCAGGACAGCCCGCCTCACTCGTAACTCCGTCAACACGCATACTGTATTCCAAAACCCGACGAAACTTGTAGACTTTCTAACGGCATTTCTTCACTCTTACTTTAACTATGTTACAACGTTTTATAATTTTACACAAAGCTTATTTCCGTCTAGATATTCCATTCCAAATTGAAACGAGTTAATTGAATTAATAGGTTTGACTTCAAGGAATACATATTTTATCCACGACCAGCTATCATCAAAACTTAACATTATAAGAACGCATCTACCTCAATATAGTTACAGATAAACTATACAAATAAGTACAAGACTGATCGGTACAAATCCATAATTCTAGTACAAACTATACACTATATACTTTTTACATAATAATTTTAATGATAGTAATATTACAACCTAAGTTTGCAAACGTAACGTAAGTACAAATTTTATGTGTTCGAGTGACCTTAATTATTTTACGTATATTGGTGTTTATCCAAAGTTAAGTGTGTGTTTATATTATTATTATTTTGTTGCTATATTATATTATGACAAACTTTATGTTAATTTTAGCTCATAATCAACGACTAGTTAGAAGTATTATAACTGGCTATGAGACAAAATGAAAATTGAGAGGGCTTACAACTAAAATTACCATTAAATTTGAAAAGGTAAAATGATATCTACTTCAATTATAAAAAAATAATATGTAATACCTAAATCGTAACTTAAAGTACAAAACCTTTAAGGTAAGAGTCGATCCTGTATGCACGTAGCTGAAATATAAATATGTAAATGTAAGCCCCTAATTTAATATTAGACGGTTATCTTAGGAAAGAAAATAAATATCAATTTTGTTTGTATATTTTTTCAGATGCTTAATACAATGTAAACGTTGAAGTTAATGTGCCAAAGTCAAATTAACATTGTTGCAATAATTGTAAAAATATTTTAATTAAGTGTAGATTCAGTACGAATTATATTTCTATTTCTTACTGTAGCATACTAGAGTGCTTTACTTTATACAGATAACAGACAGTACAAATATAATGTTTCTACGAATATTTTAGATTAACTTTGCCATGTATAACATTTGCGACTTATGTTTGCTCAAGAGCCTAATCATAATTAAGTAGAACAAGTTGTGAGTATAGTGTGGGTACTTAATCTGTCCTGCAATCAGAGTATACCATTTTTTCCAGATAAGTTGGTTAATTAAAAATTATGGTTAATTAAAGATAAATTGGTTAGTTAAATAAAACTACTTGGATCGAGATATATCGCCAGTTGTGGAGCGCAATAAGTGCATTTTAACGATTGGACAGTCTCCTACATTGGAAGTAATGGGCAAGTTACTGCTGTCATTTGTGAGTAACAAACAGTTACAGTTACAACATAAGATTCACCTAATGGTAGGAAGCCATAACAGTAAAAACAAAGCGCAATCATTTAACTTTTCTGTATTGATTAGAATTAACACCCATGATCAAAGTTATGTAATATCAAAATTTTGATATAAATAATTTATCGAATTAAGGGGGTAGCTAACTTTAGGGTGCAGTTCTAACAGTATCCTGTTAAGCACAAATAAATTCATCATTTGAAACAATGAGAATGTGTTCTGACTTCTTTTTAAAATTTTTGGCTATTGCAGAATGTTCACCTACCCATCGATGTTAATTTAACCGCTCAGGCCCGTGGCTCAATAACGTCATCTCTCAATCTCAAAAAAAACATTTTTATTCGATAACTACTTTCAAATCGCGCGCCGCGAGGGCTCCTATTCGGAGCCATTGGGGCTTTATCGGTTAAGACTTTGTTTTTTACACACAAAATCTTTTAAGGTAGTTTAGATTCAAATAATAAGGAGTAATAATCTACCTCAATATTTATGAATATGACTTAGTTATTGTAGTTAAGATATTTTACTGTATTTGTTTTTAGGTTATAAAACTGACTGTCGTAACGCCAACAAGTTATTAGGATCATTATTACTCACAGGCCCACTGAAACTGTCTCTTAAACTTTTTTATTATAAACAGTTATATTTGCATACTTCTTCATTGATTGTAATGTTAAGAAACGAAATACCTAAATGGCATAATTATACACAAGGTAATGTACAATTGATCTAGTTAAGGAATAATTAATGAGTAACGTCCGCCTGCGTTAGATACCAATGAATTTAAGATTTTGTTTTAAGAATCTAAAGCTTTGAACGTTGTATAAACAATTATTAAGAGTTGTTTAAATTATTATTAATAAAGGCACGTTTGAACATACTACAGCAGATAATGGCTCAGTTCACAGTGGTGCCTACACAATTAATTTTCAAATTGGAATGGTTTGATGTGTTTAATTGGTTACGTTCTCTTTCAAATATTTGGTACAAATATAATTATGTTGTTGTAAAATCAATCTTTATTGGTAAGTTTTATATGTATTTCGGGTACAGTTAACATCAGAAGCCGATCTATTATCATAATCCAAATTTTCTTCCAACAGTAGTATTAAAATTTACATATTGTTTTTTTTTAATAACTGTCGAGCTTTCACACATAAAGAACTTTTAAAACTTTTTGTCACGTACATTAAAATTAGATGTTGGCTGTACATTGTAAAACGTAATAAAAACGAAGGTTATAAAATTCTATAGGCAGTTGAAACACTCGCATGCGTGTTAAACTTGACCTACTTATTCCCAATGGCAAATTAAATTTTAAATATTATCTTGACTTTAAATAATTCACTGAACAAGTAAATAACATAATATTATGTAGTACTCGTAAGTTTAGTCATGTGACATCACGGTAGGGGCAGATCGGTTTAGAGATATTATACAATACGGGTCTTTTTGCATTTCATTTTATATAGCAGTAGTTGTAATGTAGTTTTAATTTATAAGATTTTAATGAAAGACTATTTGCAAACATCTACCTCATAATTTAATTACGTTAAATAGAGTTTATTGATAAGTTAATTAACATTTATAAATTCTAGCAATTATTTTTTTCCATAATTATATCTTTGCTGAATGCCGAATTTCTTTCTTAGAGTTTAAATTTTGTTTTTTATTATTATTCAAAGAGAAATAAATCATAAAAAAATGTTGTCGTTTTTTTGCACCCCATTCTAATACCAGAGATAATTACGGGACAAATAATATTATGAGGAGCCTTGTATACAGCAGTAGAACTTTAGGTTTTGCACAATACCGGCCTAAACACCTTGCAAATGTTTGAATATCGTTTGTTCTACATAGTTTTGAGTATTTCAACATATTATAAAAGTTGCAAAAAACAAGCGTTACAACACTATATAACTTTTTATGAATAAAGTAAACTTTTTCCTAACCTTACTTTTGTGTAAATTGAGAAATTCTTTCATTATAAGTAAATAAACTAATATAATGGGAATCATACCCGTAATTGCATCTACGTAATGAGTTTCTACACAAAATGACCACGAGTCCACGAGTGAGTGATGGTAAGGTCCTTGGAGAGAGATGGAACGGTGCGGGGGTGCGCGGTGAGCGGTCGGCGCGGAGCAGAGATGTCACGTTTTTCAGCGAAGCCGGGCGAAGATGGGCGCCCGGAGGATGCAGTAGTGCGGGGCTCCCCTCCTCCCGCCCCGCGCCGCTGCCCCGCGCTGACGTAACGCTGCCGTGTCCGCCGCCCGCCCTAGTGTGTGCCGCGCCGCGCTACGACCGGGCCATCTCGCACGCCGCGCCCAAACGACATCAGTGCTAATCACTTGACGTTTCCCATTTTTGCGCTCTGGTTCTGAGCTTTAAAAGTGAATGAGGTGCATGACAAGATTGTGCATACGCTTATGTACGTCCCCTAGCTTTTATCCTAATTTGTAATTGCCGTAAACACTAGACACCGCCCTTAAAGGCAGGATGCATCGGTGTCATTCTCAAATGAGTTATCGCGTTGCAAAATCTCGGTTCTTTAATTTTTCTAAGGCGTTGGTAGTTCAAGTTACACAAAATTGGGCGCTAATTTTATTCATAATTAACTTAGTTTATTGCTTTTTGAAATAGAGGACGGGGTTAAAACAGTTTCTTAAGTTAAAGCGTAGTAGGGAAACGAAATTCATAGGAGTATTGACGTTATTCTTTGGAACGAGATTTAGACCGTGAAACAGACCCTTAAAATTATTGTTGAATTACAGAAACGTAGTATTGTTTACAAAAAACAAAGTATCAAAATTAAGTAAAATGATCAATTTAATTTCGGACTTTTAGGAGCAAAAGAGATAACTACACGACATTTCCTTCTAGGTCTCATGATATCCGAAGTTGTGTAACATTAAACAACTAAGCGGGTAATAATATCTGATCGACTGTGTTGTCAGCAGCAATGTGTATCACATAGACCAGCAGACAGCTCATACACAGTATTGATAGTTGGATAATAGTTCCGATTGATATGATCTTACGGTAAGTTAGATGTGATCGATCCTGACAAGCGTATGTAGTGTAAACATTAAGCTTTTAGTGATTAGAAGCATCATTTACTGCATTTTATATCTTCGAGCTTCCCAGAACGAGTCATCTGGCGACTGCCTCGTGCATACCATCATCCATCTTCATTTTAGTTTTATTTATTCCAGCAGCATCGATGGCCTTGAATTTAGATGAATGTATTCATTATTTTTACCAATGTATATGCAGCAGTAACTCAACCACTCGATCTGTTACTTCAAGTGGAATACGTTGTACTATAGGTATAGTTACAGCGACATTTGGAGTTAAAATGCAGCGGTGAATACGTTGAGAGCATCGAGATCGCTAACATAATATCGATCTGTATATAATTAAAACCAACGATATATTTACTGGTCAGAGGGGAATAGGAACATCGTTTGTGGTAGCTACCTAATGGTTTTGAAGTACATCACGACTTGTTGCACTGACTGTACTGTCATGTTAATCTCATTGGGCTAATCGATTACTGGTTCATCATTTTTAATGTTCTTTTTTCTAATAGTTATTAACTCAAATGTAAAAAGTTGAGTTTTAGTTTTTAGATAATACTTTGACATAATAATAATAATACTAATAATAATACTCTGTTATGTGGCAGCTTTTTGTCTTAATTGAGCTTTTGACAATCCTTTTATTTTACATTAAATTAACGTTATTAGTGATAATTAAACATAAATATCTCATAGCTATCGATAAACATATCGTTTACTTCAACATTGTATATAATAATACCAATCACATTAATATGACGTTACTAAAACTTTTTGCAATGCAAAATGTATTCAAGTAATACATACTTCCATTCCACTTACGGAATTGGTTGGCAGAGCACTAGAAGTTCTTGAAGCTTTGACTGTTCTTTACTCTTGATAATTAGATTTAGATGCGAACTAAATGTAAGAACTTACACTGAAAGAGGAAAAGTCTCCCTGAACAAAATTTTCAGTCAAATTATTTAGAATCATTAACATTCGTTGTAAGATCTTCAGATTTGTTCCTGAAAGTACATTTTTAATGCGCCATCTGTCAGTTACTGAGATAACTGATGACATATTGTTTATGTTTTCGTAGGTAGAGGTCGCTACAAGCAATTATATATCAATGTCTTGGTTAATTCATAACTCGCTCGTGTACTCGTATTGCAGTTGTTTTCATTTATTATACATTCTAACCCAACTTGCAAAACAGCTTACTAAATACGATTACTGGTAACCATATATTAAAATCTTCATTTTTGTATCTGTCAACTAAAGACGAATGAGATACGTAGGGCCCTACCTAAATAGAACGATATTTTAAATGCATTTTGCGATCATTGTGTTTAGAGAGTTTTCAATTAAGTGAGACTTAATGATTGTTTATTAGGTATATTTTTACTTATTTCTGAAAATAATTTCAATAATTAATTTTTAATTTTTTTTTAATAAGTTTTTGGACGGAAAACGAATACAACATCGACGTACGAGTAAATAAGTAAACAATTCCAACTAACTTAAACATTACGTAAGTTTACACTTTATAGACTATTATTAGCCAATCCATAGAAGCTAATCATTTCAGTTTAAATAAATACCTACTTTTGAAAATCTCAATCCTGAGATTTATACCAGCTGCAATTATGAAAAATAACATAAAAGTGTACTAGAAGGTGTTTCATATAAATTACGTAACAAGGCTCAGAATTATACGATCTCTTACGATCAGACCCACAATACTGTGCTTTTGAGGAGGTCATGTTTTTCTAGTCTAGAAGATAGTCCGCATAGGTATGCAGACTATATAGACATACAGTATTATAATCGCGCGCGACTGCGACGATATCTTGTGTTGTTGTTCAGACAAGGGCAAATATGTGTATCAGTGTATCCCTTTAGCTAAACTTAAAATGCCATTTGCCTAAAAGATTTGACTAAAAATAGATATTTAAAGAGAAAATACCTTTTGATAATTTATTGCACAAGTGCACATGCAATTCTTGAGTTCAGTTAATTCGTTGATCACAATTATGTGCATTCATTTCCTTGGCAAAATGTGGGTGTACTATAGGTGCACTTCTGCCTCACCCTTCGGGGAATACAGGCGTCAACATGACGCCTGTATCCCCAGTATGTATTTATTTCCTGAAATTAAAGCCTTATGACGTGCCTAATAAGGTTAACAAAACCACACTTGACAGTAATAAAAACCATGCCTAATTGTTTTAGTTCAGCCTATAAAGATAATAATAATACCAAAAAATTGTATTTGAATAATTATGGAACTTAAAAGAGAGATAAATATTTGTAGATGGATTTACAGCCAGCCAGTAGTTGTGTCTAAGATACAGTGTTATATAACAAAACCACCATGACACTCGACACTTGGCAGTAATGAAAACCATGCCTATTTGTTTTAGTTCAGTCCGTAAAGATAAATACCAAAAAATTGCCTTTGAATAATTATGGAACTTAAAAGAGAGAAACATAATTGTAGATGAACTTACAGCTAGCCAGTTGTTGTACCTAAAATACAGTCTTATATAAAAAAAAAACCACCATGACACTCGACACTTGACAGTAATGAAAACCATGCCTATTTGTTTTTGTTCAGTCTGTAAAGATAAATACCAAATAATTGCCTTTGAATAATTATGGAACTTAAAAGAGAGAAACATATTTGTAGATGGATTTACAGCCAGCCAGTAGTTGTGTCTAAGATACAGTCTTATATAACAAAACCACCATTACACTCGACACTTGACAGTAATGAAAACCATGCCTGTTTGTTTTAGTTCACTCTATAAAGATAAATACTAAAAAAAAATGCCTTTGAATAATTATGGAACTTAAAAGACAGAAACATAATTATAGATGAACTGTCAAATGTCATGGTGACACAACTAGCCAGTAGTTGTGTCTAAAATACAGTCATAACAAAACCACCATGACATTTGACAGTAATGAAGTTCAGTCAGGGGGTGGCGGTGGTTGCCACCGCCACTTATAGCAGTATTATTTTAACATTGCTTCACAGTGGGAAAGAGATGGCCCTATACCCCTTTTTTTTTTGTTTGGAAATCATCATGGATGTCCTCCAACCTGGGGTAGGTGGAGGTTTCTGTCAGACTCTTACTGACTAAAACCACACGGTGTTCTGCTGCTACCTTTAGCAGGGGCGCTGGAGTGCTTGCGCATTTCGTCACGCTTGCGCACTTCATGCAGACCCCGTCACCCTCAGCAGCCGCATACGGCTGCAATTCCTCAAGAGAGGCGCGCGCGAAACACGGCGCGCCGCCGTCTCGGGCCATTCACTGTTCAGGTAACAAACTCGCCAAATCTGTTGCCTGCAGGCCTCTCCCTAAGGCGGCGGAGATCGTTCCGCACCCTCCGGCGCCCGGTGACTCTGCTGCGGATTGGTAGGGAGGTTGTATCCTCCCTCTCCCTTTCCACCGCCTCTTTCGCGACCATCACTTTCTCGCAGAAGGAGGCCGCGGTGTCCCACGCGTTCTCACCTCCTATCATGGACTGGACGCGAGACGAGCCACGCGGACGCGAGAGTGTATCCGCAGCAACAACCGCCGCGACGAGGTCACGGCGCTGCAGTGCCCACGCAGGGCATTCCTCAAGGGTGTGCCGCACTTTGTCGTTGAGGCAGCTGCAACGGTGGCAACCGGATGTCAGTTCCCTGCCTATGCGGCACAGATACTTTCCAAAGGAACCATGTCCGGACAATACCTGTGTTAGCCGGAAACTAAGGGCGCCATGCCGTCTCTCCAGCCACTTCCTCAACACGGGTCTTACCACCGCTATCGTGCCATGCCCCGCGCTAGGTAGCGCAAGTCGCTGTTCCCACTCCACCACTAGGGTCTGGCGGAGCTCAGCCCTGTACACCTCGACATGGCGAGGCATCAGGTGCTCGCCCCGCTCCAGCGCGTCCCGGCACCGCCGATATAGTGACGCTAGGATTTTGGCGTCAAGATCCCAGGGTGATGATCCGGCCATGGAGCTATACCCCCTGTATAGCTGGTTGCCCCCCTGTTAAGATAAATACCATAAAAAATATTTTTAAATAAGCAATTAAAAAAAAGTATACTTTTCATACTAAAACAATAAAAACAGAAAAAAAAAAGAATAAATCGATGAAAAAATATCGAAATTCAAATCATACGCACCCTGTATGATTTGAATTTCGATATTTTTTCATCGATTTATTCTTTTTTTTCTGTTTTTATTGTTTTAGTATGAAATGTTTGCTTCAAATGGGTAGTATTTATTGAAAAATCAATTTCTTTACAGGTTGAAGAAAAAAAAAAATTGACTATGCCATAGGCTTCTACTCCGTTCACCTACTATATCCTATGTTTTTCGAGACGATAAAAAAAATCAGCCGGTATATGGATTTCCAGTTGGCCAGTGGTTGTCTCTAAAATATAGTCGAAGAAAATTGAGGATGACCAAGGCTAATCAGTCTTCATCAAAGACGGACTTGCAGTTCGTTGAAATAAAGTGAGATTGAGGATCGCAAGTTATTGATGGATCCCAATTTTAAAAGTGAAGTCAGCTTCCCTCGACTTAAATGTATTTTTGATTGCAAGCTGGTGGTATGAAAAATTTAGATTTCTAATCTTGCTTTAATACCTACCTACTAACGATGAAATAAAGATTTATCTATTTGAGAGAGTAGAAAGCATTGATTATGTAAATAATGTTTTCTAGATATTTTTATTTATCTTGTCGGTTGTAGTTTTTCTGTGTGTTTTTAAACTCCTGGTTCAAGATTTACAAGTATTTAGTCTAGTAGTTTATAAAGTATTGTTTATGAAATGTATAAATAATTCTTGTGTATCGCACTGAAATATGTGCCACCTTGTAGTTTCAGTAGTCAGTACACTAAAAAGCCAAAATAATTTATTCTAAAATAAATGCAATGTCGATTTGAATTTGCCTCAAAAACCCGATAACTTTATCATTTGTCCATTTCTGTTAAATCAAGGATCGTTATCCAAATTATTATGATAGGCAACCCGTAAGCCGTAGGTACACAGTTAATCTGGATCTCGATCATTGATTAATGAACACAGATTGCGATTGAGAATGACTATGAAGATGGGATAATAGGTACCATATAGTACCTATGAATCTGCATTAACCATCAGCCGTCGATCTGTTTATATTAATGTTTATACTATGTTGATGATTTGCATAGGCTTGCTGTAGGAAAAGACTCAGAATCATAAAGATTTTATTACTTTATAGTATTCTAATGGTAGTAGTAGAATATTCAGTAACTAATTATATTATCAATGCAGTACCTCGATTTGATATTGGAGGTAATTACGAAACCAATGCAGATAGAGAGAGTGCCCTAAAACGTTGCAATACCTAGTGAGGTTCTAGATGAGATAAAATAAGAAAATAAGATATCATTGTAACACAGTGGTTTAATAAAGTTATTTACATTTTATTGAACTAAAATTAACTTCATCTAAAATACACAGGATCACATGAAGTACATAACAGTTGCTAGGCAACACATACATTAAACCTTCAAGGTACAACAGTAACTAATTACATTATCAATGCAGTACCTCGATTTGTAATTGGAGGTAATTACGAAACCAATGCAGATAGAGAGAGTGCCTTAAAACGTTGCAATACCTAGTGAGGTTCTAGATGAGCAGATGACTGAAATGATAGGGACATCTGAGCTTAGCCTTGCGGAAATCGATACTAGTAGCCAGACCTGCAACTCACACATATTTATATCTACTCGTATAAGCGAAGAAATTTGAAAGGCTGCCTCGTAAAATGTATCCACCTCTGTCTACGTAGGTATTCATAATACTCGGTCATATTTTGCAGTATTGCCAATAAAATAAAGTAGTCGTATTTTCAATAACCATTCATACGATATTATTCCTACTGATTTTTTTATAACTTTTCTCGAAACATTAATAACTCATTAATATGGTTAATCAGATTACTAAATGCATAAATATACATTTTTAGTACTTTTTACAAACAAAGTAGCAAAAAATTCTGGTAGCTGCATCCGCTAAGACTGAAAGCCGACCCCAACATAATTAGGAAAAGGCTAGGCAGATGATGATAACATACTTTCAAAATTCAGTCATTTAAAGTATCGGTAGATGACCTGTAACTTATCAAATTAATAGTTCATCAGCGCAATATATACCTAATTGACATAGTTTCAGTTTCATTTAGGACCATAAGATAGTAAATATCCAATTAGACAGACGTACCAATTTACGATTATCTTTGATAGACTGAAGACCCTTTAGTCGTTGCAGATAAGACAAAACTTAACATCTTCAACGTTGTTCTTCTATTCATTATTTCTTGTTTTTAACGTTTCCGACGTTAAAAGGAAAAACTGAACCTTTATAAGATCATTTTTTTGTCCATCTATTACAGAGGATTTTCTCGAGATCTATGCAACGTGGGGATTTGAATTTTGGCACGATGTTAGGTCTAATTGACGCGCACACAGATCGCCAGCGAATGATCAAAATATATTTTTTAATCATCTTGTCTAATCATCTTCTACCTGACAGCCACTAACTACACGGAGGTACCTAAATTTTGTTTGTTGCTTATGTTGCTTCACATAAGAAGGGCTAATCCAATTCATGTGTCGGCTTCGGTATCCGGTAGTCTAATGTCCAGATTATGATAAGGTATTATTAAACTCCGTGGGAAACCAAGGGAACGTTGTTAGGTGAGTTAACAGGCATTTGTAATAGTGTCGAAATATCGGGACCTCATTTCACCAAAATTCCTCGGAACAAAATCCCATTACTGACAACGGATGACCGTTTAATAATCATATTTTAACCGAGGAACGCAATCTGCTATTAAATATAAAAAATACTGACAATGTATTAATAAAATGTGAAAGTTTAAAACAGTGACCAAGTTTTAAGGTACTAAAACATCATACTTATGCTTATAATTACAAACAACCTATGTCATAATATATAGTGTTTCGATTGTTGCCAAAACACTCCCAACCTCGTTCAATACAAATTTTGAGGGTTAATAGCTTAGTTTTGAGGGTTAATTGACATATTGGAATATGACGTGATATCGTCGGTGATATTCTGAAACCGCGGAACTAACAGTGTTTAAAACTGCGTATTTACAAACGTTGCAAAATCAAGATTTCGAATTTTCTAATTCATTAATATATATTTTACATAACTAATGCCTACAATATTAAGAGGAATTTATCAATTTAAAAGTTTAAACAATAGAAAGTCAAGTGGTTTAGTAAATATTTCGTTTTTCCTCGTTCCTGTAAAATTCACTGCACCTACCTTACGCGGTTTTAAACACTGTTAGTTCCGCGGTTTCAGAATATCACCGACGATATGTTGTTTGCCTACCCATAGCCTAACGACATACCTTTTTCCACATGTCTTTTCAACATGTCTGGCTAATAAATGTTTTCGTAATTACTTCAACATTTTGTAATTCAAGACCTATGCTACAATCGATCGAATTATTAAAAATATTGCAAACGACTGTTACATTTTTGTTGCTAATTAGATCTTAGCAATAGTTACAGAAAAGCAATTTAAATGATGAAAGCATATTTTTGTATGTATCTATTTCTGTAACCAGTAACTGTGCCTAATGTTTCCTTACTGCGTTGTATACACGGCTGCATATCAAGCTATTTCATTTCCATACATTTCAGTATAAGCTGACCTCTCATTGTACGGAAATCCTATACGCTGCGAGATCAACATAAACTGAAAATGTATAGCTTGATATGTAGCCGTGTGTACGAGTAGATATTAACAAGAATTTCAGTTGAAGTGAAGCGTCAAATACAAAAGTTAGACGGTTGGAGTGGCCGCGGCGTTCACTTCTAACTTCATTGCACTACATAGCGTTACTTAATGGATAAGTTTTAAATTAAATTCTGCCGGTGTAGGTAGAATATTAGGTAAATTAACAATTGATGTAAGATTAAGTTCATTCCAGTAGAATTAATTACTTACCACGAATTGGCACAAAAAGGTAAGTACTTGTAAAAAAGTTTTTCTAAACAACTTTGTAACGTGAATAATAAATAAGTCTGTTTTCTTATAAAGTTTTCATGGCCATTTTTCCACAATGATAACTCGGTACATAGAGCAGGACAGTCTTTCTGGAAAACGGCTTTTCATGGGTGAATCCGTTGCCTGATTCCTTTAACACATTCAGTGCTGGGAGCCCCCTGGAGGGTTTACTCAAGCCTCATGTGATGCCGGGAACCCTCGCGATTTTTAATAGCGAATAATAACAGCATTATAAACTGGAAAATAAAGTCAGTTTTATATTTAACAAGATTTATTTGTAGGTTTTGAAATTCACGCATTTTTTTATTGTTGGCCAGGAGTTCTGTATTTCAGGAGTGGAAAACAATTTTAACGGTAACAAATATCCACTAAAACTTTTAATTTTGATAATTTAAAATACGAGGATGAGTTCCACAATCGAGGTTTTTCACGGTTCCTTATCAAAATGGTAAAAAAGAACACTTAGGTTGGTGCGACTTCGTTTGTCTGTCCGTTATTCGGTCACATCTGCTTATTTCAGAAACTGCTAATGCTCTGGACTTGAAGTTTGGAATAAATATACATGCTTGTCCATCTGTATGACAAGTATTTTTTTGGTACTTTAATTTATTTAATTAAAACAGGGGCCTTTAAAATTTAAACTCCCCATGAGTTTAAATTTTAAAGTGAGGTAACTAGGTCATATGAGTACAGGGTATAACATGAAAAAGCTGCATTTGCACTTTATAAATCTTATTTTTTATTTTCATTTCTGCCTCATAGTTTTTGAGTTATGATGGCAATTTTCCATTAAAATACCAGCTCTAAAAAACTACGACCAATCTTCTACTAAAAGTACTAGTAAAGACTAGAAAAGTCTTAACTTGATGATGCAGATGTTGTTTCATTTACCTATTTATATGTAACATAGTACATCACTTAGTATATTTTTAAAGTATTGAGAATACAGTAATTATGTAAAATGTTTTTTGGGGTTATGTGGTATATTTTTTATCTGTGTTTATGCTGTGGCATTTTGAATTGAGGTGTTTTTCACGTTAAAATAAGTGCACCTACTGTAGAGTACAAACATAAAATAATAGCAGAGTCTACGCCGAAATTACTAAAAGTAAAACGTCAATCTTTTGTTTAGTTGTAATTTTCAAAAATAGGGAGGCTACTTTATCGTTCAATTTACGGTAAGCACCGGTTTCTAAGCGCAAAATCATGTTATTAATTAATTAATTAATTAATTAGATTGATTAAATCTCATACTTATCAGCATGATCAATTCTGCTGGTGGCTTATCTTATTTAAATAATTGTCATGACTTTATGCGTTTAACATAGCTTGAGATTTCATTTAGTTTTAGAAATAAAATCGCTTTCAACTTTAGAAAATGTATCCTGTGTGTATGGAACCTAAGAATTACGAATGCGTCCAGGTACAGATAGATAATTACATTATCCTGCGTTCTGATAAACAGAAGTTGTATTTTGAAGACGATTTATAGATATTATTTCCCACTGCTTTTAAAAATAAATAAATCCATTCAATCCATTTTTGTAATTGGCCCATCTCGGTAACAAATCCTGTTTTTTTTCTAGTCCGAGTTGGTTTTTGTTCGGAAATAATTCTAGTAGGTGGAGGTTTTTGTATAAATATTACACGAAAAATGAAACCATTTCCCTAACTAGCACAGTTGTTGAAAAATTTGCAAAAAAAATTACAAAATGTTAAGCACCCCTGGAATCAGAGCGAGCGATTACACTTTTTCTTAATTTTTATATTTTTTATTATTTCACGTCCCCACCTAACTAGTGCATGGAAATACCCCCTGAAAACACGAAGTAAAATCGTGTAACTTGATTTCAAACCTAATGCCGATGACCCCTCCTCGAGGGTCAGCTTGCAATATGTATGGCGGCATGGCGTATGAGCTTTATAAAAAGTAGGCGAAGTCGAAAGTGTTAAGCATTTTATTTTATTTATGAAAGATAAACATTTTGCTATTCGCATGGGCACATAAAACAATCTAAAATGTTATGTAGTATCACATTTTGTACAAAAAATACGGCGAGACGCAAATAATTAAAACTAACTTAGTTATTTTCTCTTTTCATGCACTTTCCTGCTTCCATGGAATATCAAAATTCGGGAATAATAATTGCTTTACAAGTTTGTGATCTAATTATTTAAAGTCTAAATTAAATGTTTATGAAATAAATGTATGGAAATTAAAGTCTTTGACACAAACTAACGTCGACTGAAAGCTGCTTATTATGAAATTATTTTTATACGAAAAGTTCAGTAATACCGATAGGTTATTCTACATAAAAAAGAGAACTATGTCCGTTTATATTTCTGCAAAAACATATATGAGTTAGTTCAGAAAATATCAACGAAGCGCATTATGAGTATCATCACCATTCTCCTACCCTTATCCCAATTTATTTGGATAAGGTCTTTTTCTTCTTTATTTAGTATAAGAACATACGGTGTCCTTCGCAGGTATGCTGGAAGAGATTTCTTTAGAAATAAGCATCACCTTAGTACGTATTTTTCTGTTCTTTTCACCTTGCCTGTTTATATATGTGTCTACATAAATAAGAAATAAATAAAATAAGTATAATGACTGAACATCTGTTCTTTTAAATATTCACAATTGAAACGATTCCATGAAAACTTCGAAAAGTTTTTTTAATTCGTTATAATGCACCGGGCTCCGTGGCTCTCGCAGTCTTGGTGGCACCTGCAACTTAGAAAGTATTCCAACGGGTTTAAGCTTTAGGTATAGGCAGGTACCTAGCTTAGGTTTAGTTTTCTAATTACAGGAGACTACTCCTTGCTCAATGGTCAACTCAAGCACTGCTTTTGTGTCTTGCGCAGTTTGCCAATTCCTTAGCGTCCTCTTACTTCGCGATCCTTTCTGTGTCTATGTACCTGTGCTTCAGTCTGCCCCTATGGAAATACTCAAAACAGCCTGCTATTTTTTTTACTACTTACTCGTACACACGGCTACATATCAAGCTATACATTTCCAGTATAAGCTGATCCGCATTGTATAGGACCATTTCAGACACCAATCTACATGGCCTTCACATGATCTGACCAAGATTATGTCTGGATTTTAAAGGAGACTGTGACCTCTGAGTTTGTTTCGGCCTTTCAGAGTAGTCAGATAGGAAACGCCGACCTCGTCTAGCTTTATTTTAAAAATATGATTGACGTGTAAAAGTGTTTGTACAAACCTACTTACAGAAAATAAATCATTTATCATTTATTGGATTTCCGGACAATGAGAGGTCAGTTGATACTGGAAATGTATAGCTTGATATGTGTGTACATACAATAGGTCGTAAAGTTTCCAAAAAGCTATGTCTGCCGTGTTACCTTAATAATGTAGTAAATTTTTAAAGTACTCAGTATTCGGCTTCGAACCTATTTATTTATATCTATAACTATACATACTATAAAACAATATCGCTTTTCGTGACTGTCTGTGTGAACGCTGGATTTTAATGTGGTTTTCACCATAATTTGGAAATGAAAAATACATTCATATTTAATTTCAATATAGCATAAAAATCGCGATGTTTTGACATGTCACCACAACAAAAAGTACATTTCACCCGTGTAAAGCAGGGGCGGGCGCTAGTATTATAATAAAATGAATCTCAATGTTGTGCAGATAAACTAGCACTGCATTGCCGTATATTTTCTCCTAATGTACTACTAATTATGTACAATTTGTCAATATAGTGACTATGGCGAACTAAATATTTTCCCACGACTAATATTATTTACCACGTTTTTTATTTTTTTTTGGATTCGACTTTTCCTCTCGCTTTCTGTAAGAGTGATTTCGTGAAAAGGGACGGAAGTGTGTAACAGAAAGTGACAGCTTGAGCATGGAATAAGTATGTACTTTTTAATAGCATGGAATTAGTAGGATCTTATAATAGCATGGAATTATTGTACTCATAGAAGTAGTTAGTAAGTATTAAATAGATTCTAAGTGAAATGTCAAATGTTACAACATCATATGCGACTACTGTATGCTTACTTGTTTTTTTTTTAATCTGATTGAATTTTGAGGTTGTGTATTACTAACGGTACTGTGGGCTCAGTGCAAAGAAAAATACTTGCAGCAAGGTTTTGTCATTTCTCTCATTCTGTGTTTACCGCTTGCACAACACACTAGGAGCCTCTTAAATAAGTAGTCTTACAGCGTCTGAATCTGCGATCAGCCAATGCATCTTTAATGCATGTTAATGGGTTTAGCAAATGAAGGCATGCAGCTTAAAGTTGCCAGTCAAGGCTTACTTCTAAGTTCTAATAGAATGAAAGCTGACTTTAAAAGTAGAAACATTCAAGTGGTTAAATGAATACTACTCGTATATACGATCCCGTTACTGTATTCCGCGAATTCCAGACGAGGAGATCAATTCATTAACACATCGAGTAATAAGAACGGCCATTAGGACAAACGAGTGGTCTCTTCCAACAGGTTAGCTTTGCCACAGCATTAGGGTGGCATTGGCACTGTTTTTAAGCTACGCTTAGTTAAGGACAGTCTCTTAAGACCGTTTTCCTGTAGGTACAATGGTTATGGTACCTGCCCTTACTGCTCCGTCTCAAAAATTCACCCTGTAGGTATATATTTATATAATATTTTTTTTTTTAATTTATAAACGTTTTGAAGAGGCAGTAAGAATTTGGACAGAGTGTATGAAAGAGCTAGGTTTTGAAAGAGCCGATGCGATTTTCAGCTACTTACCAAACTTCTACCAGACTTTTGGGCTTCTGACGACCTGTAACGACTATCAAAGATCCATGAATGACAGCCGGGACCAACGGCTTAACGTGCTTTTCGAGGCACGGAGGAGTCTCGGTATGTAAAGATGGTCACTCATCCATGGACCCATGCAAGCGTAGCTTAACCTGATGGATCAACCCATGCGGCAGTTATTACTTATCCACGAGAAAAATATATACATAGTTTAAAATATGAGATATTTAAAATATTTTAATCTTTTTAAATTCTAAAGGAACCATGGACACTGTTCGGATTCCAAACTGTGCCAATGGCACCCTAATGCTGTGTAAAAGCTAACCTGTTGGAAGAGATCACTCGTTTGTCCTATTGGCCGTTTTTATTACTCGATGTGTTAATGAGTCGATCTCCTCGTCTGGAAATCGTGGAATACAGTAACGGGATCGTAAATAATATTCACTTGAATGATTCTGCTTTAGAAGTCAGAGGCTTTCATTAAATTAGAACTTAGAAGTAAGCCCTTGAATAGCAACTTTAAGCTGCATTCTTTCATATGCTAAACCCACTAACATGCATTAAAGATGCATTGACTGATCGCAGATTCAGACGCTGTAAGACTACTTATTTAAGAGGCTCCTAGTGTGTTGTGCAAGCGGTAAACACAGAATGAGAGAAATGACAAAACCTTGCTGCAAGTATTTTTCTTTGCACTGAGCCCACAGTATCGTTAGTAACACACAACCTCAAAATTCAATCAGATTAAAAAAAAAACAAGTAAGCCTTACAGTAGTCGCATATGATGTGTAACATCCGACATTTCATTTAGAATCTATTTAATACTTACTAACTACTTCTATGAGTACAATAATTCAATGCTATTATAAGAACCTACTAATTCCATGCTATTAAAAAGTACATACTTATTCCATGCTCAAGCTGTCACTTTCTGTTAAACATTTAAAGATGCATTGGCTGATCGCAGATTCATACGCTAGAAGACTACTTATTTAAGAGGCTCCTAGTATATTGTGCAAGCGGTAAACATAGAATGAGAGAGGTGACACAACCTTGCTGAACGTCTTTTTCTATGCACTGAGTCCACAGTACCGTTACTAGTAATACACAACCTCAAAATTCACTCACATTCTTAAAAAAAAACGAGCGAACCTTACAGTAGTCGCATATGATGTGTAACATCTGACATCTCACAATCTATATAATACTTACTAACTACTTCTATGAGTACACTAATTCCATGCTATTATAAAGAACTTACTAATTCCATGCTATTAAAAAGTACATACTTAGTCCATGCTCGCTTGTCACTTCCTGTTACACACTTCCGTCCCTTTTCACGAAATCACTCCCACAGATAGCGAGAGGAAAGATGTTGCATTGCAAGAACTTGCCCTGAAAATTGTCAAGTTTTGTTAATTTTTCTCGAAACACATTTTGAGTAATTGTGAAGATAAGTTTAAGAGTATTCTCGAAAAAATTAGTAACGAAGAAGGCCCTCAGGCGACTTATTGCACCTTGATAATATGTGCAATGGGTGCAATTCTTTGTAGGTTTCTGTACTTTAGCAGCTTTGTCTTTTACAAGAGTAGAACATGGGACAATCTAGTGTTATCCGAAATACCTTCTTTTTTTTTGGGTGGAAAATTATCAAATAACTTTTCCCGCTCTGGGTGGAGCGGGAGGGTGTGTCAGACTCTTACTGACTAAAACCTACCCGTGTTCCTTACGTTGCCTGTGTTGCCAGGGGCATCGGTAACCCTTCCGAACTTTCCCGCGACATCCGAAATACTTTAAGAGTGCGTTGCATATAATTATTTCTAATAGAATTTTGAAGCATTTTCAATTGAACGATCTGCATTTTTTTAGTTTTTATATTACTTGGGGTCCATTAATTAAACTAAAATAGAGAACTAATTATACTGAACGGGAATATTTTGGTCACGGTTACGCTCGAATGTAATTTATAAATAGCATCACCATGATATTATAGAGGCATGAGGAACAGGGTGTAAAGTTCACTCATCCTCCATAGAAAAGGGAGGATCCTCCGACCAGACGGGTGTTGTGTCTGGTGGGCAACTGCCCGACGGTTGATGTCGGGATGTTGTATATATGCTAGTTGCGCGGTAAACTCTGCTTGCGCGATGCAGGATTTTGCGTGACGTCAGTGTGATGCGTAGTTTTGTATGTGGCGCTGTAGATGCCGCCACATCACTCCCCTCCGGAGACCGGAGGTCGATAGTGGGCTGAGTCGTGTATCTTGCGATGCTTGCCAGTGCCAGGTGGGGTTCCAGTGGGTCGGAACCGGTTGTCGCATAGTTCGCGGTGGGTCGGAACTGTCTGCGGTGATGCCCCAGTGAGTCGGGGTGGCGCTGCGTTATGCTCCAGTGAGTCGGACGTGGTACAGCGCCGGGTTGAGGGCTGACTGCTGGCGTCGACCAGGAGAGCGTTGAAGAGCTCTGCTTGTTGACCGGCCGAAAGTGCAGTGTGCTGTGCCAAGGTTGCTGATGAGGCTTAGGGTGATGACCAGGTATGCGCGGTCGCTGCATGCTGGTGGTCAGGATACCCGTTGAAGCCGTGGGTGCTGGCTGGCTGTGTGACTCGCCGCTCGAGAGCTTGAGGAAGTGTAGATGATGACGTCACGCTGAAGTAGTTGCACGAAGGCTGCGCTGACGTTCATATTCGGGGTCACCAGTATAGAGGCATGAGGAACAGGGTGTAAAGTTCACTCATCCTCCATAGAAAAGGGAGGATCCTCCGACCAGACGGGTGTTGTGTCTGGTGGGCAACTGCCCGACGGTTGATGTCGGGATGTTGTATATATGCTAGTTGCGCGGTAAACTCTGCTTGCGCGATGCAGGATTTTGCGTGACGTCAGTGTGATGCGTAGTTTTGTATGTGGCGCTGTAGATGCCGCCACAATATGATCATATATGGTCACCTTAGATTAGAACATTGTTTTGCGGGCTTCAATACTCAGGCTTGAGGACTTGCTATTGTTTTTTGGTATATAATGGGTTGGTTATGTGAAAATTATCATCATTGTTGCATCACGACTACCTAAATTCGACATAATTCCTGGAAATCAAAGAAATGGTTCCAGAATCAGCATCACGAGAATATTTTCGTAGAAATAGCTATTTTCCGAGGAAAGGCTAGAATTAATTTGGTTCCTAAATTTATTTTTGAATCTACATGCAGAACCTTTGCTTTAAGGTGATTACTGAAATGGGTTGGCCTGCATGCATTTTGTCATTTAAAATGTTATATGGCCCACCTACGGATGGGGAAGCCTATTCATTAGCGAATGTTTACTGGTTGAATTCAGTATTTTATCACCATGCTTTATCTGCAAATAAAATCGCTTTGTGTTTCAACATATCAAGGATTTAAGTTTGATTTTCACTTTTGTGTTAACGGAGATATGTATATAATGTTAGGTTCTTTAGAGATTATTTTTTCGACAAACATAAAATAGCAACATCCAAATTTGCAATCAAAAATCTTTATTTGTTCAATAATAAGTATCTGCAGGTCTAACAAGATATTAAAGTGGGCAGCAAGTCAAAAGTTTGCCCTATCTGATAAAGTCAGAAATTATCTTAATATTAGACAGGCCTTACCGACACTACTGCATCGTCTAGCGAGACAAATGACGTTTATACTGTTCATTTGCTACCAACGAGTTACTTGGCCAAGATAATACAAAGTTGCCTTACTGTTTTCAATTATCATAGTTAATGTTTGACCTACTCGCGCGACTGTGTGTATGGGGCGAGTGCCTTGAGTGCTGCCTCGCGATATCATGAAAACAAAAGGGCGTACTGTGTTGTGTTTGATACTATCTTTGCTATGACGATGCACTTTCAGGACGAATAAAACTAAATAGTTGTATATTCTGAATTTCGGTAGCCGTAGAAAATGGTTCATTCAAAATTCGATATTATAATTTTGCATGCTCATTAAACAGGGAAGGAATTAATAATTACAATAAAGTTTAGGTTCGCACTTATTACACCATTCTATTAAAATAAATCATTAGCAAAGTGAGCCATGTTCTGACTGTAAAGCAAAAAGAAACACGAAGTGTAGTGAAGTATGTATGTATAGTTCTCGCACATAGTGTATCCTAACTTTACCCGCAAAAGATCGAGCTGCGTCAAAGATTGAACTCAACCGATTTAGATTAAACATTCGAAATACTCGTATAGCTGACTCCTTTAGCAGTAGTTACTTCATCGTAAGAGAAACGTATACACTTGGTACTTTCTAAGTATTTCAGGCAGAATCCAACTTATACAACTATACAAATTCATCTTTAATTTACTTTTAGATTATGCCGTGAACCCCTTGGAGCCTGGCATGCCTTTAGCAAATCTGATTCTGTTGGGTGATCAAATGGCCTGAGCAGTACCCTAGTTAAGAGTCAAAGGGGAGAATTCCGAAGAGATCTTAATAATTATAATTTTTTTCTGAAGGTGTTCATAAGTAGTAAAGCATACAGCATACTACCTTTACTTCTTGACATCCTGTGGACAATCACGACTCAATTATACCACTAAATCACAAAAACTTAAACTTTATTAATTTAAATTGTGTTGTACTTTATTAATATATCGGAAAGCTTATAGTTTTCAATTTCAAGTTGAATAATATCCATTGGGTAGATTGAATAATCCGGAAAACAAATTTAAAAAGATACTCGTACAGTACATTTGACAGTGGTGCCGATTCCCTTGTTCACAAACTAAACTAAATTTAAGTTCAGTGCATCTTTTTCTTTCTATTTCATAAAGAAAAGGACAGAAAATAAATTTTAGTTTAGTCCTATAAAATTAATCAGCGCTTGACGTAAATTGACGTAATTTTAGTAGGCAAGTTTTTAATCACGTCTAAACTTGTATGGAGTAGTGACAGGGGCTGATTAATTTGACAGGACTAAACTAAAATTTATCTTCTGTCCTCTTCTTAATGAAATACAAAGAAAAAGATGCACTGAACTTAAATTTAGTTTAGTTTGTAAACAAGGGAATCGGTACCATTGTTAAACTGTCACAATTAAAGTTATTATATATCATAATGGCCATTGCCTTACGCAATAAGCTGTAATATCTCCTTTCATTCCCGGAATCGACACCTGTGATGGAAAATTATCATAATACAAACATACGGTGTACTTTTATATAATACTAGCTATTGCCCACGGCTTCGCTCGCGTGTAGGTTGTTTTATTGTGTGATTACACAAATTCTTCATTATTTTTACTCCGATAGAATGGGACGAATGCTGAAACTATGTTTGCTGAAACTACATTTTTTTTTATGTGTTTGTTGTTTTTTTCCAATCTTTATTTGTTATGATTCTATTACTTGCATAAATTACTGCTCCTTTAACATTTTTTCCAAGCATAAACTTGAGCGATTTTCGTTAACTTAAAGTGAAAATAGTTGCGATTTTTTTATTATTAGCTTTAGTATTAAAAACTGTTGTCTTTCACGACACCACGACAATCATTTACAGTGTAATTATATACATGACGACGTAATTTTTTCTCAAAGGTGTTTGTGGTGTATGGTGTATGTATGCTGGTGTGGTGTGTGGATGGTGTGTAGGTGGGTATGCAAGTAGGTAATATTATCTACTCAGTAGCCATTAGGTAACCAATGTAGGAACATAATAGCTTTACGTTTAAATACCTAGACGTTATAATTTTATATAGATATGCAACGGCCAGATGAGAATATTTGATATTCCGACCTAAATTTCATGTTTAATTGAGCGTCTTAACAAAACAACCAGCTGTGCACTAGCCTGACCCAATTTTGCAAATTTTTGCTTTTCTCGCGAAACCATCCCCGACTTCCGTACTCGTACCTAACAGCTGACTATCAAAACTGCCATCAGATAGTTTGTTGCATGAAATATTGTTACGTTAAGCAATTATAGACGGTTATTTTATTAGGTCTATTATTTGCCATTATGCTTAATTTTTTTTGGTATTATATTACCTACCTGAATCTCTTATCTATTAGGTACCAACAAAATGAAAATAATAATTATTACCTACATTATGTTAAGAATGCATTGATGCAAAATACTGGTATTCAGCTGTATCCGGTAAGACTGGAAGCCGACCCCAACATAGTTGGGAAAAGGCTAGGCAGATAATGATTATGTTAAGAATACATTGACACCTGTCCAAAAATCTGTGTTTATGAAATTGTCATAAGATAAAAATGTCTACAAAAAAAACAGACTAAATGCGCATCATGAACGTCATTGGTGCCGATTCCCTTGTTCACAAACTAAACTAAATTTAAGTTCAGTGCATCTTTTTCTTTCTATAACATTAAGAAAAGGACAGAAGATAAATTTTACTTTGGTCCTGTCAAATTAATCAGCGTCTGTCACTACTCCATACAAGTTTAGACGTGATTAAAAACTTGCCTACTAAAATTACGTCTATTTACGTCAAGCGCTGATTAATTTGACAGGACTAAACTAAAATTTATCTTCTGTCCTTTTCTTAATGTAATAGAAAGATGCACTGTAAAAAAAGATGCACTGAACTTCAATTTAGTTTAGTTTATGAACAAGGGAATCGGCACCAATATATTACATTGACCCCTAAATAATTCTCATTATGCACTCTATCTAACACTAGTTTCTGCCCGCGACTTTGTCTGCGTGAAATTTCGGCTCCCGACCCACCACGTCGCATCGTATCGCCCGACCCCGCTATTACTTCGTTTTCGCTTAACGTTTTTTCTGACTTGTTTCTTTTTGCTCGGTTCCCAAGAGTCGTAGCGTGATGTTAAATAGCCTTTCTCAAGAATTGGGCTTTATAGCAATTCTTGAGAATATGCAAAACAAATCTTTCAAATCCGAATGGCAGTTCGAGAGATCATCGCGCATCATCTTTCGATTTTACCCGTGTTTTGATTGACTAATTTGAACAAAAACTACTATTGTTACTTAACTATAATAGTTAGACATATACTTTGCAGACTATTTTGTGGGTACTATAAACATGTAGTAGATATTTTTTATGTATCATCAATATTTTTCGCAGCGCACACCAAATAGTGGTTTTTATAGGTAAATTTTTGATAACTTGGGTAAAAAAAAGAGATCCCTACGAAAATGACGATTATTGTCATTTTCGTAGGGATCTCTAATATGTTTGAAAGTAAAATACAGCCCATGTTACTCGCTGATAATGTAGCTATAGGTGAAATAATTTTTAAAATCAGTTAAGTAATTTTTGAGTTTATCCATTACAAACAACAAAAAATTAAAAAAAAAACACATTTTTTTCTCTTTATAATATTAGTATAGATATGTATTGAATTTGTATAGTAAAGCTGATGAACCAGTATGATTACTGACTTCATGTAATTTGATGTTAATGTGACATGTCGTGTGTTTCAGTGCATATTTAAGTAACGTGGGGGAAAGCTTCCTGTGTTCTTATGATAGAAGGTTATTAGAATTAAGATTTTAAACGCTAAAGTTAAAATTATTAAATAGTCGTGTACTCGGTCGTTGCCTAGAATGAACTAAGTATTAAAGCCTTGGTTGGGCCACAGTAAGCATCCAACAGTCATGGACCAAAATCGAATGTTGTCTCGGGGAGAGTGCGCGCGCAACTCCCGCCCCACGCCGCACCGCTCCGAACGTCCATTGATGATCTTCTTAATCTCGATACATGTTATTAATACTATTCGTATGCAAACTCGAATAAGGCGTACGTCTCCTCATTTTTTCACTAAAGATTGATTTTATTGAGGAAGTATGCCGCGATAAAGTTAGGAAAATACTGGGACGACACATCTCAGCGAGATGGAGGGCGCTGGCCACCGTATCGTTCGCTAGGTTTGGGCGTCGCTGCGTCTCGGCTGGCGGCGGCGGCGGTGCGCGGCGGCGGCGCGGCGTGCGCACACAGCGCGCCACGCACGCTTGTATCGCGACCCAGTCTGCTCTGACGTTTAGCCGAGCCGCCGGTGTCGCCCTGCCGCACCGTTCGCAAAAACGTATCACCGCATATTATATTCTGCGCACTTTGAGATACCCGGAGATAATCGAAAGTGTTAGGTGTTGCCGGTGCTAGTGAGGTCGCGCGTAGGGCAGTAGGGTCGCGGACGGTGCGGCCAGTGGCGAGGGTGCGGGCGAGCTGCCGGTCGCAGAGCGAACGCGCCGCACAGCAGCTGGCGGTGTTTACACGCGGCGCCTGCATCCGCCGCCCTAGCGCCCCAGCGCCCTCAGCCCTCCAGCGCCCGAGCGCCCGAGCGCCCCGAGCTCACAGTGGCTCGTGCGCGTCGTGTGCTCTGTGCGCTCTGTGCGCTCCGTGCGCTGCTCGTTGCAACATACAACACCCCTCATTTACTATTCAACGCTGTGAATTTTTAACTTTGCGAACGACCGAAGATAGAGGTATTTAAATGCTTATCAAAACTGACTCTCACAGAGAGACCAGCCGTAGTGCACATTAGTGTCACGAGCTCAGAGCATTCGCATCGAAACAGAATTGTCATAGTTCATACGAGTGATTTCACAACTTCGTAAATATGGGTGCTAAAGAAAGCGTGGAGGCTGCTAAATTTTCTTCGCAAAATTGGAACAATTTCGAGGTTCGTAAATACCTTTAAATTGATTTGCACATGGAGTGTTTGTATTCCCCTACCTCCCTCGTGAATGTCTGTATTATGGGGCGTTTTTGCCATTAAAATAATGATAAATTAACGTTATGTGAAATCATAATTAAAATTTCATGCACAATAACTTTATATCGAGCAATCAGTATATGCATGTTCACACGTTATGTTTAAAATATAACTAATATTAAAACTTTAATAACAAGCTAAGCCTGTATAAATCAAGTAAGTATACCTAAATATTATATTGTGTGTATATACATTTTCGCTATATAATATGTAGTATATGCCCATTTTACTATAAGTATGTTAGACGATCCAAAATATTTAATTAACGTGTAACACGTAATCTGTACGCTGTCGGCAGTGGTCACCTATATGCCAGCTGGGGTCACGCAGATAGATCTGGACATCGTGTGTACGATTAACCTAACGTTTATTACCTGAGATAATATTATATGTGAACATATAGAGATAGACTGTATGATATTACATAGTGAGATCTAATTGACACCGTTAGTATAGTGTCGAGCTAACTAACGCCTTCATGCGATACGATCGTCGTATACCATATAGTTACATTATGCTTCTCTAGCTAGACCATGAAAATGTACACTTGTAATAAAATCTACCATTTTATAGTAGTTTCTTACAGTCGAACATAATAATAGAACCGTTGAATGTTGACACTTATACTGTCACTTCTGAAGGTGAATTAGTAATCAGTCAACAAACATGAGACTAACAGTAGGCAATCAGTTGACGAAATGTTTAATGAATACGAACAAGTTATCTACGAGTAGGTGGTATATAGCCAGTTTTAAATAAGAAGCCAAACTAAGCTGACCCACATACAGTCGGTCTAATCTAACATGATTGAAGGCACTGCCGTGGAGATCGAAATGCGGCGTTAGAATTTTAATTACCATTTGATAGGATAGAGTTGGACTTGGATGTATCGATAACCCAGATACCAGATTTAATAAGAATCTTCTCGATTCAACTAACTGGTATAATATTTATTAAACATTCCTTAATTACCTGTAGGCATTCAGGTAGTGGTATCTGTTTCATTTTAGAAGGCAGTGATTTGAGGATTTCAAATTTTGAAACAATAAACGAATGTCGTCCAGTCATTTTTGTTACTGTAGTGTACATTATCATGATTCAGCCGAAAGAAGTCCAATGTGAATCTATGCCTCTCATAGATTTCATACTTATGAGATTTACCTGTAGGTAAATTAATCAACAGAGACTGCAATCCAAAAAAAAGTCTGACTCAATAGATTTAAAGCATTATATCGATAGTATCTATAACACATGGGCATTTAAGGATGCGCGTCAATTTTTACTCATATGGCTTCTATACTAGCTGTCAAAATATTTTCAACATCAACACGGAGAATTCAAATAGATAGCAATTTTATAAGTTTTTTCGATATCATCCAAACCTTTATTGACAAAAAAGATTCAGAATTCCCCCCAGCTAGAATTTTGGAGACCCCGGTAATACCACCTGATCCGTATCTAATGAAACTTGGTTCATGAAACTTGCATCTTGTGAAAAGAGAGTGACGATCTATATCGACGTAGGTGGTCGAAAAGTTAAATGTCATGGTCATGAATGGGAAGAGGTATAGGTACATATTAGTTATTTGGCTAGAATTGCATTAGTTCACTTTATGGTTAAGGATCTGATAGAAATAATATTGCATTCTAAGTTAAAATGGCATAATTTGAGATTATGCCATCCATGTAAATTGTATTTAGCTAGTTGTTCAAGGCGTGTTAGCTGTAGGTGACTTAATATTATGACTCACATGTCCATGCAAAACTTGGATAGAACTCAGCGCTCTGTGTTGATTCAACAATACTTCGATTGCTACGTCTTGCAAAAAAATGAGCATCTCACGTCTTTTCTTGCTAGATGAAGTGAAGTTAACTATAGACAAGTGAAGCCTTAGAGTAAGTCAATTTTCACACTTTCAAAATCCCACTGTGTAATGTCACGATGCTAATGATCCCACAAATATAGCATCGACATATTAAATTATATAAACGTTGTGTTGTGAAATCTTGTGGCCAAAAATATTATTCTACACTGAAGTAGAATAATATTTTTGTAGTTTGTATTTATATATTTTTTTGTTTTCATGCATGTCTTTCTATATCGCTTTAAATCCCATTCCTATCGAATTATATCATCTAAACTTATACCTAAATAATTATAAATAAAATATATTTTTCCAGTTCCCTAAATCAAAAACTTATTAAATATATTTACTAATTTTGGTTAACTGGCTCGTACACTTTCGATAAATATACTTCAACACTTTCACTTTGTATGCAACAAAAAAAAAAATTGATGATCAGGGTTGGGTTGAATGTGTCAAAAATCTAGATAACGTTGAAGGAGCTACCTGTGTGATGTGTGTTTTACGTAGTAGTCGTTTGTGTATGAATGCAAGAAAGTTGTGTTGTGGTTTGCAGCACGCCACTGTGAAGCACCCGTACCGACACGGCACGCAGCGGTCGCAGAGCCTAAACCGCGGCCACTCGCTGTCGCGCACCGATGGCACCTGGTGACATCACGGGACCGCGGGTGAGTGCACGCGCACTCATGTGCAGCACTATCTATGAGTATTTATTGAAGTGTAATCGCCGCCTCTGAAGACCAGTTTACCTAGGTGGAGTAGGTCGATATGGACTACAGTACGCATACTATATATTATCCACTAATTAGAGATTGATTGGGTTCTAAAAAATCTCAATCTAAATTCTTTTCTAGATTTGTGATTGTAAGAACTGTAGAAAAATGGTTAAAACAGGAGCCTGCTGCCACTAGTCCATTATGTCTTTAATTATGTCCACTCTTCTCTTATCAGTCCACTACTAAAAGATGAGTAAGAGTAGCTGATTTCAAACTTATTTTAGATTTATGGTACCTATTTATTTTTGCTTGGCAGTTTTTCTCAATTAGGCAATCAAGGCGAGCCTTGCATTTGTGGCGGCATCTACAGCGCCACATACAAAACTACGCATCACACTGACGTCACGCAAAATCCTGCATCGCGCAAGCAGAGTTTACCGCGCAACTAGCATATATACAACATCCCGACATCAACCGTCGGGCAGTTGCCCACCAGACACAACACCCGTCTGGTCGGAGGATCCTCCCTTTTCTATGGAGGATGAGTGAACTTTACACCCTGTTCCTCATGCCTCTATACTGGTGACCCCGAATATGAACGTCAGCGCAGCCTTCGTGCAACTACTTCAGCGTGACGTCATCATCTACACTTCCTCAAGCTCTCGAGCGGCGAGTCACACAGCCAGCCAGCACCCACGGCTTCAACGGGTATTCTGACTACCAGCATGCAGCGACCGCGCATACCTGGTCATCACCCTAAGCCTCATCAGCAACCTTGGCACAGCACACTGCACTTTCGGCCGGTCAACAAGCAGAGCTCTTCAACGCTCTCCTGGTCGACGCCAGCAGTCAGCCCTCAACCCGGCGCTGTACCACGTCCGACTCACTGGAGCATAACGCAGCGCCACCCCGACTCACTGGGGCATCACCGCAGACAGTTCCGACCCACCGCGAACTATGCGACAACCGGTTCCGACCCACTGGAACCCCACCTGGCACTGGCAAGCATCGCAAGATACACGACTCAGCCCACTATCGACCTCCGGTCTCCGGAGGGGAGTGATGTGGCGGCATCTACAGCGCCACATACAAAACTACGCATCACACTGACGTCACGCAAAATCCTGCATCGCGCAAGCAGAGTTTACCGCGCAACTAGCATATATACAACATCCCGACATCAACCGTCGGGCAGTTGCCCACCAGACACAACACCCGTCTGGTCGGAGGATCCTCCCTTTTCTATGGAGGATGAGTGAACTTTACACCCTGTTCCTCATGCCTCTATACATTCAACAACGGTTTCAAATACACGAACGTATATATTGCCAAACGTTTTGCTATTTATCTTGGCCGTCAGAATATTTTGGGCTGTAAAGTAATTTATAGGGAAAAATAGTGTTAAAAATAATCTTCTTATTTTAAATATCGTCGACTGTTTGATGTGTAATCACCTCTTTCATCGAGCAGTAATAAATTATAATATAGGGTTATGTTCTAAATATTTTTTGAAGGTGAGGGTTTGACATTCTACATGACTGTAGTTGGAAATATACAGTGAAAATATTATATTGCAACAAAGTAGCGATTTGAGAATTTATTGGCCTTCGAAATTTTGCACTGGCACGCTGTATTTTATGGTCAAGGCAATGATAGTAGGTACGTAGAATTAGGTCCGACATTACGTTATGTCGGCACTCAACAACTGACGTTATTTAATTTAGATAGAAATTGAAAGCATTGCCCGCATCCAGCAATGATTTATAAAACATTTGATATAATTTATGTAAACGCTTGGCCTTGATTTCATGAATAGTAAACTGTTAGCCTAAGGCCCAGAAAGGTTTTTTTCATAGTTTTCAGATAGGAATCATCAGACATGTTGCATTTAAAAATGCAACTGAACTTGTTTAAAACCAACTGCCAGATCATTTTAGGGGGACAGAGGTGGTGAAACTTTACGATAAGAGCTATTTTAATTTGTGTGCTATGTGTGATGGTTATGCAATAACCTACGTACATTCTGATTAATCAAGATTAAATTTAATGCCTTTTTTTTTGGATGGGAAATCATCAAATAACTTCTCCCGCTCTGGGTGGAGCGGGAGGGTGTGTCAGACTCTTACTGACTAAAACCCACCCGTATTCCTTCCATTGCCTGTGTTGCGGGGGCCTCGGTGACCCATTAGTACCTTCCCGCGACCCCGTTCAATTTAATACCTAGGGTGGAAACGAAATACCTTTTCCTTGATATGAGAACTACCTGAACTTGTGAACATGGTCTCATAAGAAAATAGCTTCCTAAAATGGAAATGTAAAATATGCAACCATTAGGACAGACAGCAGCCCGGAGAGTCTGAATGGTAATTAGTCTAACATTAGGAACATTAGAGAGTATCTATGTAGTATTTTTGCAGAGCTCAGGTGGAAGTGTCGGTGCAACATTTAATGTTTAACTAGTTCCTGACACTTCCAATTTAAGAAAAAGCAGCTGTAGCTCTTATTTGTGATTGTGGTTAATAAGGTGAATATTCCGTCAATTTATGTGGCTAATGGTTTTCAGCATTTGAATAGTCATAAATTAGGTGGCTAGACACAAAATAGCATATTTTATTGTTAGTTGAAGCTATCCAGTTCTTCCAGATGTACCTAAAAACATTCAGATTTTGTTGAACTGTGAAATTGTACATTATAAAATGATTATCTTTCAAACCACTTCACGTTTTGGCTTTGCTTTGTAAATCCATATTCAACAACGTTGATTTAGTTGGTGACAACTAAAATAATACCCTTGAAAATTATGTTTTTTTTAGCAATTACATACTTCAAAACTAATGGACGGTCTCCTTAGAACATTTTACTGTAGCTGCAATGTTCAAAGTAGCTAGGCAGCCACCACCATTTGACATGGGATCTTAATCCTTTCCTGTCCCATCTCAAATTACCGCCCAGTATGTAGTACCTACCTTGTAACATTTGTCTGTTTGCAGGCAGCATAGTGCAGTGCGCAGAGTGTGGCACGCGCACGATGGGCAACAAACTGTCGTCGTGCTCGTGCGCGCCCATCCTGCGCAAGGCGTACCGCTATGAAGACAGCCCGTGGCAGAACTCGCGACGAAGAGACGGACATTTGCTAAGGTGACCTGAAGGACATAATTTGATATTGAACAAAAAAAAAGAACTATTGAAGATCTTCAGTCTGTTCCAAAGGTATCTGATAAAAATGTAAACAAATCGATCTGGAAACCTGTGGGTGCCAATTTGCAGGGCCATTTACAAACTGAGTGCTTTAATTTGAGTTTTAAATACTTAAACCCAAAATTCTAATATTAAATCACCTTCCTCCTCGGAGTGCCTCGTTGGTCTAGTGGCCGCAAGCGCTACTGCTGAGCTACTGCTGTTGGTCCTGGGTTCAATTCCTAGGTCGGGCAAAGTGTTACTGGGTTTTGTCAATTAGGAATTTCTCAGTAGCAGCCCAGAGTCTGGATTTGTGCCCGGTTAGTGGCAATAGGCTATTAC
The DNA here is from genome assembly GCA_905333075.3 of Atethmia centrago. Lineage (NCBI taxonomy): Eukaryota > Metazoa > Arthropoda > Insecta > Lepidoptera > Noctuidae > Atethmia > Atethmia centrago. The sequence continues at coordinate 16,185,118 of HG995374.1, read as the reverse complement.
ATGGGACTTAAACATAAATGGCGAAATGTGAGTGTACCTACTATTGGTACACCTCTGTCTAACCGTTCGAGGAAACAAGGCGTGATGTTCTGTAAATCACCTTAAAGATGGCTTTTCACCCTTTTCCATTTGGCAATTGGTGTAAATTTTATTATATTAATTTTCATCGATGACTTTGTAATTATAATTCATTTATGTTACAAAAGCAATAATTGTCTGAAAAAGTGATAAGATATAAAGTTGAAACGATTGTGTTTCGAATTCCCTTTAGCAATTGATTACGTAAGAGCTTTAAACTTTCTTTTGGAACAGACCATAGACCAAGAGCCACTACCAGAGACGGTACAGTCAGTGACCTGCATAACCCGACCCCTCTTCCCCTCTTCTCTTCTGACCATACTAAGCGTAACGGCGCACTCAGCCGAGTCTACCATGCTATCATACATAAGCTTCTGACTGGCATTACCACGACATACGGTAAAATTTACGTACAGCTCGTGCCAACGCGAGAGAAAAAGAAGTAAACTTATTGACGCGATAAGTAATCAATAATGCATTATCTTGATAGGTAAAGTTTCGATTTGCTGTTAAGTTATCCATTCAATTGATAAAGTAGTGTTCAATTTACTTACTTAAAATTACACAATGTTAATGTTCATGTAGAATAGTACAAATATTGAGAAAGATATAGTTTTAAATATTTATATTTATCGAACTATTGTGAATATTATACGTGATGGAAATCCAGTAATTTTCTCAAAACAACTCTATCGCCGACTTTTGTACATTTGCAGTGTATACACAATATATCTCGCTTACTTTATTGGTTGCATCACAGCGACTCGTTCTAATTTTACTTACTATAATGTTTCTACGTAAACTTTATGCAGCCAAACGGAGCGGCAGAAGTTTTAACTACATTTTACGTATATGTGCATGTTGTGACAGTACTTACCTATATGTTTATTTTAAAGCAAATGTTTTCTTTTAGCTACTTTTCTGTTTGTTGTGTGTCTAATAATGCATGAATGGATACAAAAAATGTATGGAGTTAAAGAGATTAATAGTGTGAAATGATATTGCTTAGTATCTTTAAACACTGTGGACACTAAACGCATGTAGACGTTTCCTTACCTGACGAAACCCTTCAACGTATGATAGCCAAAAAAGTGTGGTTCAAAATGGCTATTATATCGCAGTCAGATGTATTTCAATAGATTACCTACTTGCACATGCTCCATTTTGTTCATTGCGATTATTGTATTAAACTTACACATTACACATTCATAAACTTACGCCTTCTTCCCATGGGAGTAAGCAAAAACTACAGAACGCTACGATCATATCTAGTCCTTTTGCTTCGTTTACGTTTAAACATCTAGTCAACCCTCGCACACCGGTTGCGAGTACTATGCACATGTTCTATCTGAAGAACATCACCAATAAGGTCACTATATTACGAGTATGTCCTTCTACGACGTCCTGTTCCGGCGTTTCCACTCTCTCATTATTGTATTTCCGAAGTATGAATCGTTGCAGACTATGGGCGGAGGTGTTCCACGTGTCTGCCAGTGGAGCAGGCACGGTGAAGTGGCAGCAGGTCTCCGAGGACCTGGTGCCCGTCAACATCACCTGCATCCAGGACTCGCCCGAGTGCGTGTTCCACATCACCGCCTACAACTCGCAGGTCGACAAGATCCTTGACGTCAGACTATTGCAACCCGGTATGTATATAAATTTGCTTGATAATTAAAAATATAGCCAGATACGTACTACGAGTACATAACAAAAAATCTCTAAATCTGTGACAACTTTGATAAGAAAGATTAAGTTAGTACTAAAGTAACTCCTAAAACAAAGCCTGCAAAAAATATTTGTATTGCGATGCTATCTTATACCTAAGGTTATTTTTTGTATCACATCTACATTTATTTGCATTATTTTAGATTCTAAAAGTGCCAAAACATTGGTTTTCCTATTAAAAAGTTCCTATCGGATATTTGTGCTTTTTTCTATACCTACGGTAGAGCTAGAACAACTTACAAAACGCGCACATGATACCACGTGCGCGCTTTATAATTTGTTTCACATAATTCAATATGTAAACCAACTCCAATACTGACGTTCTTTCCTTGATACCAGTCCGCTAAAATTAGCCGTACTAATGTAATATCTACATAAATCTCCTGACTGATACAAATTGTGGGTTACTAATAATATCAGGTGTAGGCTGGCCGCCTACTGAACGCTTTGAATGTGAGCAGTGGGACGTTACAGCTGTCCGTGTCATAATGTTAGTCCTAAGTTATTAAATCCATAACACTAGTATGGTCAACCCAACAATGATAAATTTTCTTGAGTTCTGAAGGTTTTAAGCAATCATATTCAAAGTTTAAAAAATGCATTAGATTTTGATGGTGGTATACAGTTTTCAATTGAATTGCTTAGGTATATGGAAATAATAATTAATAATATCAATCTTAATATTCAGACACATAACGCACATTTTAAAGTATGAAACCCATAGTGAAAGATACATATTTGGTTTCAAAATCATCCTCACTACACTATACCATTTGAACGTCATTTTTATGACTGATATACATCTTACATTATGGACGTTAAAAAATAGTTCCCGAAATAAACACTTTTGTAGAAAACGTGGAGATCACGGACAGTGCAACACCTACATTTTACTGGGGCAATTCGGCAGACACGACGAGAGCGGCTCTAACCTAGTTTTAAATTTACACTGGATAGTTAGACGAGTAATCGACCGAATTCCCCAACACGTACCGACGTCCGATACTTACTTCCTTCACAAGCTCACAGCATAAAAACTGTTGCTGAACACGTTAAGAGTAATATGAAAACAACTCGCGACTACTTATCTATTGACTTTAGTGCTAACTGTACTTCTGGTGTTGCAACCACTATTTTATTTACATTCATGCTAAATTCTATTTACATAATACACACCAGTTCGATGTGGAGTAATTTGTAAACAAGAACTGAATAAACAACTTCAGACATTGATTTTACGTCTTGCAGAGATCGAAAAATTGTCATAAGTTCATTGCTTAGTTTTACGAGCAATTTACTAAATCCATTAATGATGCCAAGGATATTATGGCTCTGAAAAATTTTCCAGGCATGTTTGGTGATTTTAATAATTGTTATCGCGAGATGATAACGAAACTGTCTTCCTACCTTGTCGACAATTTTACAATTGCTATCAATTACCTAAATTATTATTATTATACAGGGTGGTTTTTTAAATGGGGCAGTAAGGGCAGGTACCTTAACCGTTGTCGCTAAAAGAAAACGGTCTTAGGAGCCTGCCCTTAACTTTTTGAGACATTTTGATTAACATTCACAGATTAAAACAAAAATACAGTCTGCAAGAAAATGGATAGTTTTCACAAAAACTTTTTCCGATCCCGTTTCTTATAAGGATCAAAGGATCATTTTATCAGACTAACTGAGGTTTGAGTACTAGAACAGTCAGAAATTGCAAATAACTTTCCCATACATTTCGTAGAAAACGAGACTCTTTTTACTATAGATAGATTGGCCAAAAAGAAATAAAAATATTGAACTTCAAATTTGGAACAAATACTCGTTATAATTGAATTTGGTTTGAGAACAATATTTAGGTAGGTAGTTTGGGGCTTGTGGCTAAGTAATAACAGCCGCACGGGTCAATCGATCAGGGTAAGCTACGCTTGCCGCGGTTGGTCCGTGGATGGGTGCAACATTCAATGGGTGTTACATACCAAGACCCTTCGTGCCTCGGAAAGCACGATAAGCTGTTGCTCCCAGCTGTTAGAAGCGCGAAATTCTGACAACCAGTTACCAAGGCGTATCGTTATACCCAGTTACTGGGTTGTGGAGGTCAGATAGGCAGTCGCTCCATGTAAAATGCTGGTATTCAACTGCAGCTGTTTAGACTGGAAGCCGACCCCAACATGGTTGGCGAAAAGGCTAGACAGATGATGATTTAGAAACTTAGGTTGTTGCTTTTGAAAAAACTTTTTCCATTTTCCCATACAAAGATTTTTTTTTGCGATTTCTGTATTTTGTAGCGGACAAGTTTTTTTAACGTTTCCCATACAAGTCTGAAAGTTCCAAATTATTTGAGGTCATTTTCTTCTCAGAAGTTAGTAAATTACAAACAATAAACTATCTGGTTCTTAAAACAAATACATTTATAAGGCGTATCTGTTCGAAGTTATTTTTTTGTGTATTTTCGGTTAATCTGTCCATAATAAAAAGTAAGTTGCGTTTCATTTCTACGAAATGTATGGATAATATTTTTTGCGATTTCTGACTTATCTAGTACTCAAACCTCAGTTCGTCCGATAGAGTTGTTTGATCCTTGTAAGAAACAGAATCCATTGGCATTAAAAAAGTTTTTGAGATAACTGCTCATTTTCTTGCTGACTGTACATTTTTTTAAACTCAAACTCAAAGCATTTATTTCAAATAAACCAATTACAGGCACTTTTGAATTGTCAAGGGGTCGGTCGGTCACTCAGAAAGATGAAGCTAGTTGCCCATTCCAAAGCGTAGTACTCGTAGTTACGAGTACCTATAGAAAAGAGCGGGCAAGAAACTCCACGGACACTCTTTTAAATCAACGTATTATGATTACAAAATATTGTTTACATCATTAATTTTGAAATTATATATGTGAGAACGATGCAAAACGTAAAAGCGTCCGTAATAAAAAGATTAACAAAAAAAAACATTTCATAAATTAAAATACGCCGTGGCAGCTAAGAGATGACTATTCTCTACTGACTGCGCCCGTTCTCGAACATGACGCATGGGTTAGCACCATTCAGCTCAACCATTTTGAAGGGAGCTAAATGATCCAACACACGCGCCACCATCAGCGACACATGAGAGTGAGCACGAAATACTCCCAGCCGCCCGCCAGGGCACATTCAAGTCAATGAAAGACGTGGTATCCAGTAAATGGCAGCTTTATAGCACTTACTACTCACATAACAATGTGCTGTGCAACTATACAATGATAAGTGATTGAATTTATACAATGCAAAGATAGTTTTTGAAATATTCAGCAGCTCCAAAACTATTTTCAAATGCTAATCAATTAGTTTTTGCGCCCTTGTAGAGCAGGAACAGCCTTGAGCCAAGCATTTTTATCAGCGATGTAATTAATCCCCCAACTAATAATATGCTTGGCTGCATAGTGTGCGTTTTATACAAGATTTAAAATTTGTGAATGCAGATCTAAATATCTTAAAAAGTTAAGGACCATTAAGACCATTTTCCTGTAGCTACAACGTTTAAGGTTCCACTCTTTTCCACACTTACCGTCTTAAAAATCCACTCTGTATATATGTTATATGTGTTTGTGTATTTGAATATACCAATAAATTATCGTTCCAGGCACTCGCATCGGGCAAGCGTCCGAATGCTTCGTGTACTGGAAAGATCCCATGACTAACGACACGTGGGGATTGAACTTCACCTCTCCCATTGATGCCAAACAATTCAGAGAATGCTGTGTAAGTATCATACGAGTAAGTTGAAAAAAAATACGGTTGTATGATTAGAAATATATTATACTGGTAAAAGTCACGAAATTCAAATGAAGGAATTCTTAAAAGTAGAAACCAAAACATAACTGAAAACGAAACTTAATAGTCAAATTATTAAATTTCTTCATGAATGTTGTCAGGATAGTGACAAAATAATAATTCTATTATTTATACTCGTATATTCATACTCGTAAACGAGAAACACTCAAGCACTCAAAGCACTCAAGCGTAGATTCTTCTTTACTTGTAATCAATTATCAATTTTTATCATTATAGTCACCATCATTCAAATTCTCCCGCAAGGCTTCGTCGAGCTACAGCCTCAAGCTGGAACCGCCGGGAAACAAGCAAAAATTCAAGGCTAAGAGGAAGCCGGTCTCAACACCTGCCAGCCCCAATCGATCTAGGTAATGTAAACAATAAAGTAATTTAACGGATATATCCGAGAAAAATATGAATTAGGCACATTAACTACATCCATCCACGAGCAAGTAAAACATGAGGATATCTGTATCTACTGTTCTGTATTTGGGGTACTAAGATCACTGAACTATTTACTGGGCCTTTCTTTTAGACTAGTTGATACCAACATAATTGGGAAAAGGCAAGGCAAAACATGCCGTGTTATTGAACAACTGTGAGTAGGTGGATACTACTTAGCACAACGCAACACTGCACGCCACTATTGCTCTAACCATAAGTTCTGTGAGTAATGCACCTTTGTGATTGTAGTCTGACCTATCGCGAGCCTCAGTGCACATGCATGTCGCAAGAACAGTACGCACGACTGAGAGCACAGGATCCTCGCTACCGTGAGTATATTTCGAACTATTGAAATTTAAAATAATAATACCAGCTCATTATTGTTCATCTGCTGAGCTAAACATTCTTCTCATACAGAGAAGACATGAGCATTGATCATGCTCAAGGCGGATTGGCAATTTCAGACTTATATTAATTAGTCCAGGTTTAAATAATAATAGAAAAATAAGCTACACCCAGCACATTGAATTTATCTAATAACACACCTAGAGAACATAATATTAACGCTGTTTTTTCCATCTGTAGGACGATGAAAGTTTTTCGAAGAAAGGAGATTTTAGAGACATTCTTACTTCAATTAGACCCTAGTGTGATCGCAAGGGACAAATTCTGTGTTTTTTCGCATTATAGGGACTGAGGACTTGAGATTGCAATAATAATTCCATATATAAGGTGCGTTGATCTTTACGGTTCCCAAACATCATATCATCAACATAGTTAAAAATAAAAATCCAATTCAAAGACCGCCCCCACCACCACCCCCCGACCTCTACATCCCCTGGAGAAAATACATGAAGTGTATTAACGCTCGCGGCGACAATATACTTCTCGTTTTTACCATTTAATGATACTAACTGGTATAGGTTCATCAACCCTGCCCCGAACCACGACTCGCGCAAACGAAACAGAGGGAGGCGCGACAGCTGGTACCACTGGACGCTCCGAGAAGGTTGCTGCTGCCACATCGTCCACCTCGCTGTATGACAATGTGGCCAACGCACAGCCCGCACACCAGCCGCCACCTAAACGTCAGTATATTTGATAAAAACATAACTTTCCAAGCATTTTTAATAATAGCAGTAATAAGTTATTTTTAAATCATCATGCAGATGATGTAAATACAACTTATTACTGAACAGGGATGAAAGTACCAAAATAAAAATATTTTATTTCACATAAACCTACATGGGCACTTATGAAATGTTTGAAGCTAAGTGCACGGTTCCAATTGGTCGTTTCCTATGGAGAAGAGCTGGCAAGAAACTCCACGGTTACTCTTTTAAAAATAATTGGCTTTTACAATGTTTTCAAATTACAGTGTTAATAGGTATGGGAGGACAGTGTAGGCCTGTCAAGAAGTACCAGGTACTTAACAAAAAATAAATGGTCTACCAATCTAGTCTATCAAGCCTACAACGTTCTCACATTCACAAAATATAAAATAATCTATGTAAAATATTAATAAAATAATAAAAACCTGTTTAAACCAAATGACATGTTTGCCATTACAACAGTAACAAGTCTTAATTAGTATCTTGTCCACAAAAGCCACTAATAAATAGTTTGATATCAAAATTGTAGGAATACAATGTCAAATAATGAAAATATTATGTCAAGGAAGTATGTATAAAAAAAGGAAAGTAAATAAACATCATAATTTGGGAGCCGTTAATAGACATTTACATAGTCATGCCGTTTATGAAGTACCAGGGAAGCCATATGTGCAGAAGGAATTATTGCCGAAATTCCTTGTCTTCAACGCAATTCTTCAACGTAGTTCTTGTTTAATCTAATAATATGCGTTTTGTTTAGGACCCGTACCATATATTTTTCTCAAGAACCTTAGTTTTCTCATGGGCTAAAACCGTCAAAATTATAAACGCAAATAGTAACGGACAATTTGTTATTTTTTTCTGTTTGTCTGTTTAAGTCATGTTACACAAAAAAACGGCTGAACGAATTAGGATGAAATTTGGCACAAGATAGTTTATAACCTGGATTATCACATAGGATACATTTAATCCCGGCAGTACGTTCCGGATATTTTCCGACATCCAAGCGGACGAAGCCGCGAGCAAGAGCTAGTTAATAATATAAGTGTGGATCCACGAGTATCACAATCTTTGTATAATTAAAACACCTAATTTACTCACAAATATCATTGTTGTCACGTAGAAGCGGTCCGGTGTCGATCTAATTGTATTTCTCTCTATTTCAGCGGCATCGCGACAGGCTGACGCATCACAGCCTCCGACACGACCTCCGAAGTCACAAGAGACGTCTACCATGACTACTAACACCTCCACTGCGCCCAAGACTGTCACTGCTTCTGTGGGAACACATGGCACTAACGTAAGATAAACATTTACTGAAACTAGTGCAGCATCTTCTAAATAAAATTCCTCCCAATAGGTGAAAATTTACATTTGTATAGCATTTGAAAAGAAAAAGTAGAATAAAAGAGAAACCAACATAAGCAACGCTTTGAGCATAGTCTCTAACTGCTAGAGACGATGCTCAAAGCGTTGCTTATGTTGGTACTGCCTACATTCAAGCAAAAATTCAGTCTCCAGTAGTCTAGACCCAGACTCCCAATAGCATAATTTGAACATGTAACTTTTTTCCAAAATGTTACCTACAAATGGGTATTTAATGACGTAATAGCCTCACAGTAATTCTTACATGGTTCTTGTAACGAAAAGAGAGAAAAAGAAGGTAGCGAGTTTGAAAATCTCTTAACACGCTAAAATACTGTATAATCATAATATTTCATAATCAGACTAACGAAGAAACCCAAGCGGGCGGCGCAGGTGCAACAGCCCAAGCACAGCACACTCAAGACCTGAAGTCGGAGGGGGTGCAGGCTGGTGGAACCCTCACGTCTTCCAAGTCCTCGGCCACTTCCACACGCTCCGGCAAGGAACATCTGCAGCACATGCCCAAGAGCATCGACTACGGAGATGGCAATGAATCAGTACGTGTTACTAATTTTACATTTATATATACATATTGTGCAGCAGCATTCGGTACACTCATTAAGAATCAGTACACGTTCATAAAAAATACTGTGACAGCTAAATTCATATTTCACACCCATTTTCTGGAAAACTGAAGGAAAATTTAATCAAGCAGGAAATGTACATACTTACAGGCTTCTAGTTTGATGTGAATCAGTACTTAATGATTAAATATTAATTAATAATCTCTTTGGAAACTCAACAGGACTGTATGAATTTTCAGTCCCGTGAATCGGACAGGCATGCTGCTCATCATCACAACGTGATCAATAATAACACATCGGGATCGCGGCGCACAAAGTCCAAGAGCACTGAAGACATGAATATGGGTGAGTACATTTCATCTTCATCGAGCACCTTGTCAAAACGAGAAAAATTCTTGAGAATGCTTCCTGGTAGTTTAACTGACAAGGCTGCTATAAGAAATTCATCATAATTATGAATTCTTAACGAGAACCACAGGAATTGAACGACAAAAGGGAGGAAAGAGTTCACCACATCCACATCCTCAGCAAAAACTGAAAATATTATGTTTAGCTCAATGGAAAAGATTAAGTGAACAGTGAAGTGATTTCTAATACAATGACTGTGACCAAGACTTTGCAACTGGTTCATTCTAATGTCCCAAAAAGTATTTTAAAGTCAATTTATTAAAACTAACACTAACATAACATCGCACGTGTAATTCCCGAAGGGTTAAGCAGAGGTGTACCTATAGTAACCCACATTTCGCATTTCTAACTACTAAAGCTAAAAACGTAAAATGTCGCTAATAAAACCAACATTTACACGTCTGGATTAAAGATAGCTACAACTCCATATAGGAACTGATGAAACAGTTACTTAATTTAATCGTGTACATAATAGTAGTTTATGAAACTGTCAATTAAGACGTGTTAATAAAACACGAGTGTGAGTTATAATTGAGACACTAGTTTTTAATACCCAATTATATCAATTATGTACAATTTCGTACATTACTTTATCTAAACTCATAGAATTTCATCAAAAACACAATAAATAACGGCGCCCAAATCCAACATTTTATCACGCGCCACAGCAACCACTCAGCTGGCTATTGCAATGACACGCCGTCATTGCCGCCACAGATACGAGGGCGGCACCGAAAATTTCGGGAATCAAGGAAGTGACACAACATTACTATTTAAAAATGTATTTATTGCTTTTCGAAGTATTCTCCGCGAAATTTGACACATTTTTGCATACGATGGAACCAATCATTGAAGCAACCATTCCATTCGGAAGTTGGGGTCTCCAAAATGGCCGTTTTGTAGACACCCACAGCTTCTTCAGGTGATGAAAATCTCTGTCCACGCAATTTATTCTTTATTTTAGGGAAAGTATAGAAATCATTAGGGCTTAGGTCGGGGCTGTACGGCGGATGGTCTAACAATTCTATGTTTTCTTGCTCTAAAAACTCTTTTGTTCTGTGCGCGGTGTGAGAACTCGCATTGTCGTGATGGAGGATGATGCGGCGGTTGCAGTTCTCTTTACGGAGTTCAGAAACGACCTGTGGCAAACAAATGCTAGTATACCATTCTGCACTAACCGTTCTTTGTCCCTCAAGAGGAATAGTCGTAACATGGCCGGTTTTGGAGACAAACGTGGCCACCATTTTTTTGCAACACTCCGTGAACGAACAGTTTTTGTTGGCTTTAACTCATTTTCGAACACCCAAACTCGTGACTGGTTTTTGTTTCGGGTTCGTACGCGTAAATCCAAGATTCGTCACCTGATACGATGTTGTATATGATGTTGTCCAGCATTTGAGGATCCTGCGTGGAATCTTTCGAGAGTTCTGACGCACCAAGTAACGTGAGCCGCTTTTTGCTCTTCACAGAGCGAATGCGGTATTCATCGGGAAAACAACTTTTTTACACCTAATTGTTCATGCAAGATTATTTGTATTTGACACATGCCAATGTCTAAAGTTGCCTGAATTTCGCGGTATGTCACATGTCGATCTTCCTCAATCAGCTTACGCACAGCATCAACGTTTTCTTGGGTGACTGCAGTTTTTGGACAACCTTGTCGGGGATCATCACTGAGCTTGACACGTCCACGTTGAAATTCAGCAAACCAGCGATAAATTGTGGTTTTGGATGGGGCTTCCTCACCAAATGCAGAAATCATCCGGTCAACACACTGTTTTTGTGTTAAACCACTTCGAAAGTCATAATAAATCATCGCTCTTGAATTTTCTCGAGTCAATTCCATTTTCTCAACGACTAAACAAGTTTGACAAAACCTTGTGACAAGACCGAGAATCTTTTTTTAAAATAAATAAATGGTATTCGATTTTTAAAACCAAGGAGTTTTGAATTAAAGAGATTTTAATATGACAGGAACAGTGAAAATATTCCATTCCCGATACTTTTAGTGCAGCCCTCGTAATGTAGAAACAGCGGCGAGGAAAATCGAATGTGAACATTTTTCACTTTCGGACTTCACAGTGTACAAAAAAGAATTGTTTTTACCGCCGTCATTATTTTTGTTAAAGCTATTCATATACATTATTGTTAAGTATTAGTCCTCTATAATTTCACTATTAAGTTACATAATATACTTATTTTGTTCGTCAACGACAACTAAACCTATGAATTGAGAACTCTTGGTCGAGCTGTACTTTAATAGATAATAAGTTATTTTATTATGTTAGGGAATGTTTGCTATAAAATAAATGATTAATTTTATTAAATAAAGTCTGACATTACTAAAGGACTATTTTCATATATGAGAGTAGATAAAATACTTTTTTTTTTACAATGATCATTTTTCTTTCAGACTCGAGCACTCTCAAACGAATGCTAAAGCCGATGCCGTCAACAGAGAGCCCGGTAACATCACCTGAGATGGGCCGGCGAAGGTACGGCGGAGCACCCCCGTGCCCCCCGTCCTGCGGCTCACACGGCCACCGCCATCCACAGCACATGCATCATGGACACTACTCACACATCGTTAATAACAACAGTCGGCAGAGCTCGCAGCGGTACGTACTGGAGTCACTAGGTTGAGAGTGTGGTGACGTAACCGGAGATATGCATATATTAGTCCTTATAGATGAGGAACAGTTGCAAGACATGGCTGACTGGTGAGACTGTGACGGCAAGACTGTGATGGATGAAGCATATAATATGCAAGGGTGAATGTAAATATGAAAAGTTGTTTGAAAGAGAAGAGGATGTATCGGTATGTGATGTGAAAATAAATGATAAGAGTGTGAAGCAAGTGAATATTTGGCGAATCTGTTTACAAGAGATGGAAATATTGTTGAAGATATGGAAAGAAGAGTGAATGCGGGAAATAAAGTGAATGGTGCCGTACGTGCACTTCCAACCAGTTGATGTCCAAAAAGGCTTGACTGGCTGTTCATAATGGTGTGCTGGTGTCTACGCTTATTTGTGGTAGTGAATGTTGGACGTGGCAAAAGAGGCATGCAAGTAGATTAACTGCTGTGGAAATGCGTTCCTTGCGAAGCATGTGTGGTGTAACTACGAATGATAGGCTAAGGAGTGATATATGGCTTGGTCATGTTGAGAGGATAACCGAAAGGCGACTAACAAAAGGTAGGCTAGGCAGGTGTGAGTGGAAACTCTTACAGGGGACGCTGTAGAAGGACATATAGTGACCTTATTGGTGATGTTCTTTAGAAAGGTCAGGTGCGTAGTACTCTAACCGGCGCGGTGGCGTGCGTGTTTGACTATATTTATAAACGTAAACGAAGCAAAAGGACTATGTAAGGATCGTAGCAGGTGGCGTTCGGCATTTTCTGCCTACCCCCATAAGATGTGAGTTTATGTACGAGGGCGACGCTGAAAATTTTTAGAACTGGCCACTTGTAAACGATATAAAAAAACAGTTCAAATTTTTAAAATGGAACTCTTGGCCAATATTATTGTGTATTTTATTAATTTGTCACTTGTTTACGATTTGGCGGCAAACTGAAAATTGTCTGTGTCACGTCAGCATGAATTTAACGCGAGGTAATTTTCGTACAATGATTTTTTATGACTTTCGATGTCATTTAAACCAAATCCAAGGAATGCCAATCGAAGCGATTGGCCTTTCACGATGAACCCCATCTCGTACAACTGTTTACAACCAGTTTAATAAGTTTAATCGTGGTCGCACTAATCTCACCGATGATCTGCGTGAGGGACGGCCTTCTACGGCGACGACTGAAGATAACATCAGCGTTGTCCGTATGATAGAGACTAACAAAAGAGTGACTTATCAGCAGATTCGGACAAGCTTAGGCATCGGTATGAGTCAAGTGCACCAAATCCTCCATGAACACTTAGCGGTCAGGAAGATTTGTGCCCGGTGGATACCTCATAATTTGACAGAGTCCCAAAAACTCCGTCGTATTGATTGGTGTCGTGCAATGGTGACTCAAATGCTGTATTCGACATACTTACGGGTGACGAAAGCTGGATTTATTGTTATGATCTTGAAACTAAGAGACAGTCTGCTGTCTAGGTGTTTCCTTCCGAGGAGTTGCCAACTAAAGTGAAGAGAGGTCGAAGTGTGGGAAAAAAGATGGTGGCCTCGTTCTTCGGAAGGACAGGTCATTACGCAACAATTTTTTTAAGGGATCGAAAAACAGTTACTGCAGTGTGGTACACTAACAATTGTTTGCCACTTGTCTTGGAAAAAGTTCGGGAGAAACGACCTCGCAGTAGGATCCTCTTTCACCACGACAAAGCCTCGTCGCACACCGCCAAGCAAACAATCGACTACTTGGTGACGTTAGACGTAGAATTACTGGGTTACCCGCCCTATAACCCCGACCTCGCACCTTGCGATTTTTAATTATTTCCGAAAATAAAAGAAAAACTTCGAGGAAAACGTTTTATGGACGCTGAGGCAGTGGCTGCGTTTCAAAATGCTGTCAAAGAGCCCTAAGGACGAGTAGGTAAAGTGCCTCTCACTGGTTCCATCGGATGCAGCAATGTATTGATGTAAATGGACACTATTTTGAAAAGATATCAAAATCAAAAGTCATTTATTCAAACTAGGCTGAAAATCAGCACTTTTCGAACGTCAAAGTTACATAAGACAGTCCCCCAAAAATGCCCGCCCTTCACCACTTCCTAGTGCTTTAGCTGGGAAGAAGAAGTGGTGGAACAAACTCCCCAGCAGCACATCTGTCTGTTTAGTTATATAAACTTGATTCTATATAATAAAACTAATAACTTGCTAGTTTGTTCAGTTTTTGATTTTCTAAGAACTTTCAGTGTCACCCTCGTATGTATGTGTGTATGAATGTATGTATGTATGGAGAAAGTTGATAAAGTAGAAACACAAACAGCGACAATTTTGATTGCAGCATTAGCTGCAACACGTCAGAATTAAAGATGTCGTTGTTAGACAGATACTTAATGAGTGCTTTTGTCAACCAAATACTGTTTACTTTTATTTTTCTTGCCATCTCTATGGACGAGAAATGCTTTCCTCAAAAAGAGCTACTACAAGAAAATGTTTCTGTTAGAAAGATATATTTTTGTCTTAGTCGTGGCGTTGGAGTCGGTGCAGCTCCCAGCGGTTATCCTGGTCGAGGTCTATATCTGGAGCTGGGTGGAGGAGAACGCGACATGTCTCCACCGTCTGACAATGTAATGTTCGACAACCAGTGCTATGCCACCACGCCATCTTCGTCAAACGGCAACTCAGACCAAGAGCCTTGTCAACGCCGCGATTCGAGACAGCCGCACCATCATTCGGTGAGTATTGAAAGTTCTAGTTACTCGTAGCATAGGTTCATTATACTTAAAATTTTGTTTTTAATAAATAGCCAGGCATGTCTCACTAAACCTTCGTTTTGGTTCAGATCAAAAGTTAGTAGATCTCAAGAGAAAAGACGACGGGAAATCTACTATAGACCCCGTCCGCATTTTTTTTGATCCAACATACATCATTTTTGTCTCATATTTTTCTTTACGGGCTTCAAAATAACAAACTATTTGTTTCGTCACAATAAAAGAGATAAAAAAGAATAGTTGTGTTGTATGTTCCATATACAAGTCATTATACAAGTATAATGACTTGTACATGGAACATACAACAAAATAATATCACGCCTGTATTCCACGAAGGAGTAGGCAGAAGTTTGTGGTACACCCACAATTCGCAATATATGTTATATTTCTTACATGCATAATGCATAATCAGCCTATAACGTTCCCACTGCTGGGACACAGGCCTCCTCTCTGTGAGAGGGAGTGGGCCGTAATCCACCACGCGGGCCCAGTGCGGGTTGGTAGATGTCACATATTTTCGAATTTCTGGTTCTAGAATGGTTTTCTCACGATGTTTTCCTTCACCGTTTTCAGAGCAGTAATTATGAAATTATTTACACAAAGTAAACTGTTTACTTATATGATATCACAGTATTATTCCTCGTAGGCAGGGTAGGCAGAGGTACATCACTATAATAGGTACCTATATAGTTAGGTACTACTGCATTGTATTTTTTATCAAGATGAACGAAGTCAAACACAATGATAGCCAACTAATATAAAATTAAATTTAAAACATAACATAATATCATTACGTCTGTAATCCTCTTAGGGGTAGGTAAGACATTTAAGACACCGAGACTTTTCAGAAATAGGTATTTAATGATTCCCCACATAGAAGTGGAATAATTAAGATAACACCAGTATTCCCCGGAGAGTTAGGCAGAGGTCGTACACCTCTATATGTATAGGTAATTACATAGGTAGGTAGAGTATTTTTCGTCACAATGAAAGAAATCAAACACAATGCTTGCTAACCCTAAATAAAATAATGGTAACTATATTACCACCTCGTACCAGTTAATAAAAACCATTTTATTTTTTCTTCTGATAATCTTGGAGGAACGAAAAATTTGTTATTTAATACGTCAATAGTTTCTTTATTTAATTCCTGGCAACACAAAACTTTTTACCGTCACCTGTCACTGTTATGACATGTCAAAGTTCACAAACCGTTTTTTTGCCAGAAAAAGTTGTGATTTTGCCGCCACACGGAGAACTTTTTGAAACTTTGTGCAAAAAAAAATTTGGTAAGTGGTTTTATGATTCAGATACATATAGTAAACTAAGTTATTGTCCTTTTTCGACAATTTGCTGCTTGTATAAGCGCTTGTGTATATATTTTTAAATGTTTCAGAGAAGTGGTAAATAATTTACCTTTGTCCGATAAAGCTTTAAATCAAATCCGTATATAAAATGTTTGTTTATCATTTTGATTTTATTTTGTTTGTTTTTGGTCGTTTGATTCGGTTTAAAGACATTTATTTCTCAAAGAAGAAGATTAAAACTGATTTTTTTTTTTTTTTGAGTAATATACTATTATAACGTCATGTAGCTCAAAGTACATTTAAGTTAAAATAGATAATTCATTACTTACCAATAATATTGTTATGTCTTAATAAATAAAAAAAAATATAAAAAATGCATTTTTATTTGTTTACCAAAAATAAATAGGTAGAGCATGAAAAAAAAACTAGTATAGAAAAAAATATGTACCACAACAAACAATGGTAATACAACTATTTTACCACTTAATTGCAAAATAGCATACATTGCAACGGACAATGGTAAATTATTTACCACCGAATAAACACCCTCATTTTTTACATAATATTATGGAAAAAATGGAATCAGCAGCTTTTATTTACCCTAAAACCACCCTATTTTTTTTATAATGTACACATGGGCTCGCGTTTGTTTAAGGGCTAACTAATATAATATTAAATTTAAAACATAAGACATCATGTATTACGTATTTTTCTCTTCCTTTCTTCTTGTCTGTTTATATGTGTGTACATAAACTGTTAAATAAATAAATCATTATGCTTGTAATCCTTTAACGAAAGAGCAGGGATGTCTAGACACCCAGACTTTTCGCAAGTTAGGTATTTAATGATTCCCCGCATTGCTATATTTGCTTGTATTTTTCTCCACAATGCAATGGAAGAGATCAAAGATATCCGAAATGTCTCAACTTATATTTATTAGTGATACTAAGCTTTAATCATAACATAACGGCTGTATTCCAATGAGGGGTAGACAGAGGTAGGTTCGCCTCTATTTTATAGGACAACAAATATTATTCTGCTATTCAAAAAGAACATCCACTTTTCACCAGTAACATCATACTTACAACACTCACTCAACATAACATCGCGCCTGCTTTTCCCAAGAGATAGGCAGAGGTGAACCAATATTACACCCACATTTCGCTAGTTATCTTCAAGTCCCATGTAATAAGGAGGTATATCTATATATATATATATATATATATATATATATAAATTAACTGCCGTGCGTTAGTCTCGCAAAATCTCGAAAATGGCTCGACCGATTGTGATGAAACTTTCGTAAATATGTTATGTGTACGCCGGAGGTTCCAAACAAAAAGACATGGAAAAGGCGTTGCAACTCATTAGCTAATTTAAGATAAAAAACCAACCATCATTTTAAAATATATAAAAAGTGTATGCCTACAAAAAAAGATAGCCCCGAAATGTTGGGAACAAGTCCAAACTAGGCAGTAGGCAGGGCTTCAGAGAGAGGAACCTCCTATCAATAGAGCTTCTGATTCAACTGACTACCGAGAGCTTCCGGGAATGTTAGTAAAAGTACTGCAAATAATAAATACAAATTATGGATCGATTGAAGTAGGTAATTATTATGATGACCAAATAAAAGGCCAGGGTCAGTTGAAAAGCTATCTATCAGGTCCAGTTAACAAGCAAGGGTCAGTATTAGTCGTGAAACAGATCGAAAACGTGAAGTGAACAACGAGAAGAACTATGAATAGCTAGGAATAAGATTTGAGAGGTATAAAAAATAGGTACAAATAGGTAATATTTTTTTGTATCTATTTTTACAAGACATCAGGGACATTCGCAATGACGATTTCAAGAGTGATCTGGAATATATCCAAAGTGGACCTGATACCACCTGTATTGTAGGTAGAGATGTTATGTCATGTCGTGTTAATTAATGAAGTATACTTCATATGAAATAAACTAAAATCACAAACTTATTCGATTTTCAATTCTGAATTTTTAATAATCTAACTTATTGTCTACTGCAAAATATGACTTCGTTTTATTGTTTGCCCTTAAAAACCCATACATCTGACGGTCATCGCCATAGTCAAAAAATGATCAGTAAGCCAAGACCTTTTTAATGAGACGTCTCAAGTCTGTTGACTAAGTTTTGATAATTATAGTGGTCTACGTACACAATACCTACGTAGGTAGATATTGTCACCGATATTGTGACAAAATATTCACGCTTGTATATCCCGTAGGTGTAGACCTACGGCATATACAAGCGTGAATATTTTGTCATGGAAAATAAAACACAATATGAAGTACCTTAATTAAAAACCAATACGATAATCACTTATTTTTTTATATACAAACATATTTTGTACTACAGTAGTACCATTACATTTCCTTCTTTTCCCTGAAAACCCAATACTTTTGACGGTCGTCGCCATAGTAAAGAAAGATCAGTAAGCCAAGACCTTCTAAATGATATATGTCTCAAGTCTGTTGACTAAGTTTTGATATCGTGTTGTAGGTATATCTCCCTACACCTACGGGGTATATTATATATTTTATACATTTTGGGGACGCCAGTCCCATCGTCTTGAAATCTACTAACTTTCGATCTTGCCTTTTTTTGTTGTGTTCCAAACGTTAGCTAAGCACTGTTTTTTGTGCTAAGGTTGTACTCATATAAAACCGTATTACCTATAAATATCTTTAAATGACAAACAGCGTGTATTTGTGTCATAACAATCGGAGAAACATCGTCGTTTTAAAACACGGAATTTGACTTTGCTGACTTACTTGTTTTTGCATCAGAAGCCATGCTTGTCTCGTCAAGCTTCCCAGTCGAGTGCCACGCCAGCACCAGGGTCACCTACCTCCCGTCTGCTGCTAGAGTACGAGATGCATCTCAGGAACACCCTTGCCAAGGGCATGGACGCCGAGAGTTACAGTCTGCACACTTTCGAGGCACTGTTGAGCCAAAGCATGGAAGATTTAGGTAAGTTATTTTTATATAGACGGCCTATATAAAATGAGGGCTTACTTAGCCAATAATTTGAGTTTCGAAACGTTTCGCGTGTTCTCATAAGCAGAAAAAAATAAAGCTGACAAAATCATTTAACCGTCTGTCTTTCCATGTTTGTATGATGAGATCTTCCGCCATCTTTATCGTCCATGTCGAAAACATGACATGTCACTAATATTCCTGAAATACTGTCAACCTGATTTGATGCGTTCTATTATTGGGTTTCGATCCATCCCATCGAAATATGGGCAGTTCTGTCCTCTCTGCAACGATGTCGAATTGACTGGCGCTATATCGAAGTGTTGAGATGTTTATATGCCGCTGTCACGATAACTGTCCAGATGCAAGACAAGGAAACCAGCCGCATCCTACTGCTCAGAGTGACGAGACAGGGGCATGTGATATCCCCGAAATTTTTCACCAATGCGTTGGCGGACGTCTTTAAGACGCTGGACTGGATTGGACAGGGAATCAACATAAACGGCGAGTGCATCTCACACCTTCGCTTTGCCGATGACATCGTTATAAATCGTTGTCATCGTTGGGTCATCGCAGAGACACTGGAACAGCCTAAATGGAGCGTCTCGGCGGGTTGGCCTCGGCATTAATTTGGACAAGATGAAAGTCGTACAATTCTCACGTCCTGCCGAGTCCAATCCACATTGGAGAGTCGCTTCTCGAAGTTGTGAAGGAGTATTTCTACCTAGGGCAAGTCATCCAGCTCGGTAGACACAACTTTGAGAAAGAAGCCGACAGGAGGATCCAGTTGGGCTGGGCAGCGTTTGGAAAACTCTGTCAAGTCTATGCTTCGCCTATCCCGCAATGTTTGAACACTAAGGTCTTCAACTAATGCGTCCTGCCCGTTATGACATACGGTGCCGAGACGTGAACACTGACAGTCGGGCTGGTCTACAAATTTAAGGTCACTCAGTGTGCTATGAAGCGGGCTATGCTCGGAGTTTCTTTGAAGGGTAAATTCAGGAATGAAATTATCCGAAAAAAAACCGGAGTTACCGATGTGCTTGATGTGCAGCTTGCAGACTGAGCAAGCTGAACTGGCAGTGGGCTGGCCATGTTTGTTGAAGGACCGATGGTCGGTGGAGCAACCGAGTCCTGGAGGTCCACGTATCGGCAAGCGTCGTGAGGGACGCCCCCCAGCTAGATGAACCGACGACCTATGGCCAACACACAACTGTAACATTTTCATGTTATAGTTGTGTGTTGGCCATTGCGGTGTGAAAAAGAAGCTGTTGTTTTCTTCAATTGAATGTGAATTCATACTTGTCAGATTGTTGTTTTATTTTTTACCGTGACTTAAGAATATTTCAAAACATACACTTACGGATATAATATCTTTGACCTAGAATACAACGACAACGTGTCATCTTCCAATCAACGAAGTCCTTATCCACCGAGACGACGTAAGTATATACAACGAGTAAAAATGAATTTTACAATTACAAAACTTTGGCTTTTTGACACTTTTAAAATTTTAAAAACAGCATGCAGCCAACTTTGATAAATCTGACTTTAATATTAAAATACATTTTTTACAACATAAACTGCACACTATTTAACCTTGTTTAAATTTAATTTGAACCCTGTTTTTGTTTTGTTGAGGACCGACCCAAGAATCAATTCTACAGTCTTTGAGACACCTTAAGGAGGCAGCGTTAAGGGACAGAGGTGATAAAAATTGTTTATTTATTGTATGAATGGTATCATTGCATTATAGTGTGTATCTATGCAATATTTACCTATGTTGGAATGTTAATAACTATGTATTCTATTAACCTAACCCGTTAATTGTTTTGTTTGATTTCTTTTTACCATGAACATTTAATTTTGTTCTTGTAAAAGGAAAAGCATGTTACTCACATACCTGTATATTTCACAAACTATAAATATTTTTTGCTAGCTATGGGTTGAAACAATCAAACGTTATTCTAAGCATCTCGTATTTTTTTTAAATCATTTATGAATAACTTAACTGTTGATTTGCTCCATAGGAACAATCGTCTGAAAAACACACACTGTATCTTAAGCCCATAATTATATTTTAAATCCACGTAGATGTTCAAGTAACCAAGTATCATTTGTGTAGTCTGTCAAACAAACAGATACGTATACAGGCAGCTTCAAACTAAGCAGGTACTTTTAAATATTAAAATGTGTATGCTGAGTAGGTAGTCAAGTCTGTGTCATCCTTACTGTAAGCTTGTAGGTAGTATCCATACAAATACTCGAGGACCTTAGAGTATGTATTGTTTAAAAAGTTGTAACAGACGATAATGTGAATATTGACAGCGTAGTGGAAAGTTTTTTTTTGCCTGTGTACCGAACTGTTTTGTTGACACATGTTAGTAACACCACAGAATCTACTGATTATACAAATCAAAGTAATATTTTCCTGTAATAAAATGCAGTCATAAGTCAAGTAACTATCTACAATTTAACCAATTTTTTTAATGTACATCCCTCTGTATACACTATTATGACGTTAATAGGTACATACTAAGTATCGACAAAAAATTGTGTCAAAGTAATATGCAAGCTTCTTCTATTTGCTAAAATTGTAGCCTGTGCGCGGTTGTTACACAAAATCCAAGTACCCTACATCCAGAATGTTTATATTCCCAACAAAATCTTGTTAATTTGTTAATATTACGACGTTTATTTGACATCTACCTAAGTATAAAACTTGTTGGAAAAAATAAGTCAAGATTAGGAAATAAACAAATCGAAATCATAAAAAATTCATACATACAATAAAATGGTAAACCAGATCATAATTTAACAAATGCAAAATATCGTTCTTCACATTATTATGTATAAAAATTTTCATCCAATAGGTTGCATGATAAAAAAAGGTTAAAGTTTTCTTTTAACTGGTTGCAAAATGATTAAAAAATCGTACTGAAGCCAGAAAAGCACTGAAAAGAAACAAAATATATAAGTTTTTTTAAATTATTTATACGACTGCACGTCCAATGGAACAGAATGATCACTTATTTGAGTAGAAAAGAGGTTTGATACAAAATATGTGTGCTTTAAATATTGGGAATGTTGTGTTATTTTTATTGATAAGTAAAATTGGTGTTCCGGAAAGAAGCAGCGTCACAATGCTCGGGAGGGGGCAGCCGATCTTCAACATTACCGCTGCCACATCGCCTTGGCGTTGAGAGACAGCATAGCGCGAGGTCGGACCGCGATGGATACTACAGGTTTTGTATTATTTCCTACCTCATTGTTGACGTAAAATAAGCAGGAACCTACATACATCATCATCTGCCCAGCCTTTTCCCAACTACGTTGAGGTCGGCTTCCAGTCTAACCGGGTGCAGCTGAATACCAGTATTTTACATGGAGCGACTGCCTATCTGACCTTCACAACCCAGTTACTGGGTAATACGATACCCCTTGGTAGGACTGGTTGTCAGACTTTCGGGCTTCAGACGGCCCGTAACGACTGTCAAAGATCCACGAATGACAGCCGGGACCAACGGCTTAACGTGCTTTCCAAGGCACGGAGGGGTCTTGGTATGTAAAGATGGTCACCCATCACGGACCAACCGTGGCAAGCGTAGCTTAACCTGATCGATTGACCCGTGCGGCTTTTATTACTTAGCCACAAGTTCCTCAAGCAGGAACCTACATACATTTATTATAAATGATCAACTGCTTTATGGGTTAACCCCTAGTCGGCCAATATTAAGGCAAAGATATTTCAAAAAAAGAACATTGTCATGCACGCGCGGTCCACTACCACAGCACCGAAATTTAAAAAAACTTATACGTTATTCGAATTCACGTCGTATTCCGCTATTTTTTTTCGATATTAGTATTGCATAAATGTATTACTTTGTTGTTTACAAAAATGAGTGATACAAGCTATGATAACACACCACCAGATATTTCTAATGCAACAAAGGACATTTCTAACCCATTATTACCAGAAACTTTCCATGAATTTACATAGTTCTTACAACACTGTACAACACGGTTTCAGAATCTTTTATAGAGGATTCAAATCATGTGTGTAGATAAAGTCTTGTATGCAACTGTACAAAATTAGGTATTAAAACACTCATGTGGTACTATTAACACACTCGGCTTCACCTCGTGTGATAAACCCACATTCGTGTTTTGATACCCCTTATTAATTATTAATTCCTCAGATAAAATATATATTTATGTATGTTTGTTAGTATATTCCCATATTATTTGTTTTGTAAATTGTTTCGATTTTATGTATTCTATTTTCACTTCTACTCTTACACACGGTGTCTACATCTCTTTATCTACTTTCCTATCGCAGGTATGCTGGAAGAGATTTCTTTAGAAATAAGCATTACCTTTGTACGTATTTTTCTGTTCTGTTCCTCTTTCCTGGTTTTATATGTGTGTACATAAATGGTTAATAAAAAAATAAAAAAAATAAAATTAACACTTACTTTTGTAAGATAAGCCAAAATTAGATACCTAACTTAATTTCGGAACTCGTGGGTTGAATCGATGGAGTTAAAACTCCTTGTTATTATAAACTTCTACCTATTTACTCATTTTAAAATGCTGGCCACTTAGAACGATGGCCTTAATTATGATGAAATCAAAAATGACAATAATTTTCCCGCTTTCCGCTTTTTTGGGATAATGAATTTGTAAATTGCAAAGATTTTTTATCATTGTTTTATTTTTAGTGATCGCAATGAGCTGATGCGCGAACGTGAGCGAGAGCGAGAGCGCGGTTACTTGAGTGACCACAACTCCAGGTTTGTTAAACTAATATTATAAGTTTATAAGTATCAGAATTAGTGCAACACCAGAAACAGTCATAAAAATAATAATAGTATATTTTACAACCATGGCTTTATAAAATTTTCTAAGAAACAAGTGGGTTTTTGTTAATTGGGTGCAATACTCGATCTTGCCATCTGTAAAGGTACCGCATTGAAACTTAAATTGGTACATTTTTGCACATGTACTCACGTAAAACTAGAATCTATGACGTAGGGTACTAATAGATATGTCTTCAAATTTGTAAGCAATGTTTTGCTCATAGGTACTAACTGAAACATTATTTCAGGCACCCTTAGAATAATGCTCCATTATTTTAATTGCTTTTTTGTCTGCGCGGGCCATAAAGACTATGACGTAACAGTCTCATTAATTGACTAGAGTCACTAGAAGATATACGGTGTGGACCATAAAAATATCTATAGATATTTCGTTTTCTGATCTATAAATCAAGTAATAATAAGCCTGTTGTTTTTTCGTTTTTCAAGGTTGTTTAGAGTAAATAACCTTGACTCAGCATGACGAGGTGCTAACTCGCTATATAGAACCACCGAGATTTTCTCTACAAAACAAAAACAACTTGTTAGGGCTTTAAAGCATCAAAAAAATCGATATTATTATTAAACATTTATTTCAGACCAGGTCCATATTCTTGTTAGTAACAATATACTTAAAAACTAATGTTAGTATGCAAACACAAAAAAAAAAAAAAATATGATATCGGATATGGTTTAAACTTATTTTTTTTCGTTCTGTATAAAGGTACGAATTCGTCCAAATATCTACCTGAACACTGACATGATAGGTGTCATTTTGAACCTGTACCTAATGAATTTTCCACAAGCTCTGAATAACCTAATTCCAATTCAGCCTGACAGACTTACAGTCCTCGTAGACTACTCGTATAACCGTGTTTCTGGCGTGGTTTGTGAGCAAAACATCAAGAACACTGCGTCTGATCGCCATTTGGTAAACCTTGAGTTAGGATAGGCAGGACCAGCTGAGGCAAGCATTACAATAAGATTGTGCTTTAGAGATTATTCTCTAATCACCATTCTTTAGTTGCTTTACGTATAGCTACCAAGCTTTTCCACAAATTTCCAGTAGTGAAATATAGGTCGTGAAAATAACTCTTGGTTTCTTTTGTTTCAGGGACAGAGTTCGAGATCGAGATCAAGGATATCTAAGCGATCACCAATCAAGGTTAGTACCTACACAATTTCAAAAAACATTACCCTCCCTTTGGTCTTCCCCGCAGTAGGGTTAACAAGTATTTACACCACTTAATAATAATTCAGCATTTATTAAATTTCTTAACGAACCACCTTGATTCGGGTAGATGTGAAAGAATTTCCGAATGATACTGTAATGATAGCCATTTCAATTAAGTTTTGAAACGAGCGTTTGGTTAAAGCCCAGTGTAACTTTATTTAAATCAGCTTTATTTACAAGTAGTGTAAAACTTTTGTTAGTCACTTGGAAACTTCAGAGTGTCTAACATTTATTGTTTGAATATGTAACTGGTATGCTCCACCAAATGATATACGTTCTTTTGTCAAATTAGGTAAAGAACATATGAAGCAATAGGTAGCTTGATAATATAAACTGATTATAATAAAATCATAACCATCATAACTGGCACAAAATGTTCAGCATTTATTTTTATCAGGTGCAATGTTACTTCGTAAAATTAATTATTTGTTACTATTAACTGTAAGCAATAAAATAACAAACAAGGTTTTCAAGGAAAATTATCGCATTTAATAAAATTAAAGATCAAAGAAATTCTGCAACTAAACGGTAACAATTTCATTTTAATCTTAAAACAATGCATGTTCAGTATATATGCAATTATTCAATTTAATTAGTGCTTACATTAAGTGATCCAATATTTTAGACCACACAAGTCATGATTTACCTTTGTATGCCAAGTGAAAGTGAAAACACCCTAGTTTAGTTTAGGGCGGAGCTCAGAAAACTCGATCAATCTTAAACTTAATCCAACTTTATCTATTTTGAACTTAATCGTGTTGACTTATTTCAAACTTAGCTTCTAGAAATACTTTAAAGCAATAAGAACCTACAAGATAGTTAAAGATACTAAAATGTTGAGCTCCTTCATTGTTATAATATGCAAAGTTAGTTATTTTGGGTCACTTCCAACGAAGTAGGTAGGTAATTGTTACTTACTATAATATAGGTATAAACACAATAAGACCATGTCCAAAAATAATATTGAACTAATAAAATAGTAGCTACCTACCTACCTACCTAACTACTTAAAAATTATAAACTATGTGCTAAGTAAACAAAGTGCTAAGGGTCACCAGACCTTTGCACTTTGGATTTAAATTTAAATTTTGAACGTATATCGTCCTTAAAACTTGCAACTTTATTACTATCTTAAGCAAATACACTTATCAAAATTACCAGCAAGAACACGTCACAAGCATGCAACTAGACGACTGTATGCAAATGATCTATTATGTTAGATATGTTAATTACAAAGTTACTGTAAAAGATAGCAAGGTAAAAGTACAATTAACTCAAGCGTAGATATATAGTTATTAAATATGTAATATTTACATCACGACATTCACGTTGATACGATTTTCTAATAACGCTCCGTGGCTGAGGATTGATTCCCAAAATATGAGCCCTGGTTTTATTTGAGAATCAGTTTCAGAACCTTAACTAAAAACCGGACAAATGCGAGTTGAACTCGCGTGGTGAGGGTTCCGTACAATGAATATGTTATCTAGCAGATTTTTCATCCCAAGACAATTCATCCCAAGAACAATCTTGTTATTGAAAAACATGTTCTCCCATACATTGCAACTGCAAACGTAAGTTTTTACGTACAATTTTGGGGGATTTACGATGTTATTTTACCACCATAGACTTATAGGTTTTCCTGTAATCTATAAGTAATAAGTAATCTAATATTTTGAAATACAAACAGAAAACGGTTCTTGTTTCCTGTATGTTTTTCAAAATGTTTGCCTTGGTAGTTTCTGTGATGGGGGAATGGTCAAATTTCATCTATTTTCTTACACAAATTTAAAACAATTTATTAAAAAAAATGTATACATTTTTGAAACCCCCACAACATGCCCTTTTATTTGATGTCACACGGTACAGCTTGCAAAAATTTTTATTATTTTTTCGTCCCCCTAAAATTTACCGTCATATTTAAAATTCATTTGTGCACGTCCGTGTTTCTGTCACAGAAATTCAAATGTGTACTAAATTACAACTTAATCGGTCCAGTAGATTCGGAGCAAATCGGCTGTGACAGACGAACAGACAGATAGACACACGAGTGATCCTATAAGGGTTTTGTTTTTCCTTTTTAGGTACGGAGACCTAAAATGAATAAATATATTATCTATGTTACAAATTCTTGTGAATTGCTGTCATTTGTGACAGTAAACTTTTTTACTTATTATAGTTATATGGAATCATATCAATAATTGTTTTAATAACTATTTTATGTCAGCATCGGAATCTGAACCTATTAGCAATAACATTATTATTTACAATTAATATGTGGTTATCAATAATTACATTATATTTTCAAACTCAAACTCAAAGCATTTATTTCAAATAAACCAATTACAGGCACTTTTGAATTGTCAAGGGTTGTGTCAGTCAGTCAGAAAGATGAAGCTAGTTGCCCATTCCAAAGCGTAGTAGGTACCTATGGAGAAGAACGGGCAAGAAACTCCAAGGACACTCTTTTAAATCAACGTATTATGGTTACAAAATATTGTTTACATCATTCATTTTGAAATTATACATGTGAGAACGATGCAAAACGTAAAAGCGTCCGTAATAAAAAGATTACAACAAAAACAAAAGCAATTCAAAAATTAAAGTTAAAATAAGCCGTGGCAGCTAAGAGATGACCAGTCTCTACTGACGGCGCCCGTTCACGAACATGACGCGTGGATCAGCACCATTCAGCTCAACCATTTTGAAGGGAGCTAAATGATCCAACACACGCGCCACCATCAGCGAGACATTAGAGTGAGCACGACATACTCCCAGCCACCAGGGCACATTCAAGTCAATGAAAGTCGTATCCAGTAAATGGCAGCTTTATAGTACATAGTACTCACATAACAATGTGCTGTGCAGCTATACAATACTAAGAGATTGAATTTATACAATGCAAAGAGTTTTTAAAATCTTCAGCAGCTCCAACACTATTTTCAATACCTGATCAATTAGTTTTTGCGCCCTTGTGGAGCAGGACCAGCGTTGAGCCAAACATTTTTATCAGCAATGTAATCCCCCAATTTATAATATGCTTGGCTAAATAGCGTGCGTTTTATACAAGATTTAAATTTCATCTCTTTCAGTTGAAGTATGTGGGGAGGTATTTTATTGTAACATTTTAAACAGTACCCCATGAAAGATGAGTCTACTTTAGCCAGCCTGAAACCTGGTTGAACTAATTGGTCCCTATTTCTAGTTATATAATTGTGTCTTTCACCTCTTTTACTAAAAAGATGTAGATTTTTCCTTACGTACATGATGTTTTCATAGATATATTGACAAGGTACCGTCATGATGTTAATTTCTTTAAACAGAGAGAGTCGCACCTGCGGAGGCCATATATGGCTCTGATGGCTCTTTTTTGCAGAATAAAAATAGACTCGATGTCTGCAGCCCGTCCCCATAGTAAAATACCGTACGACATAATACTATGAAAGTAACTAAAATATACTAGCCGTGCGGTATCTACATCAGTAAATTGACGGATTTTTCTCACAGCATATGCTGCTGAACTTAGCCGTCCTGCAAGGGAAGTTAAATGAGGCCCCCATTGAAGCCTTGAGTCGAGCGTAATCCCCAGGAAAACAGTTTTATCGACGAATTCTAATTTCTCTTGATTCAATACTATCTCACAAATACTACTTTTGACATTTGGTAAAGAAAATCTTATGCACTTAGTTTTTTTCCCATTTAATACTAAATTATTAGCAGTGAACCAATTTTGGACCTGCAATAGGGCGTTATTTACGTCGTCAAAATTTGAGGCACGTCTATTAATTTTAAAAATTAAGGAAGTATCGTCAGCAAATAACACCATTTGTGGTTGGGTTTTTAACAAGTGGGGTAGATCATTAATATATACTAAAAAGAGGAAAGGACCCAATATCGAGCCTTGTGGTACACCCATTTCTACTTTTAAGCCGAGTGAATTGACACCATTTATTTGAACTTGCTGC
This sequence comes from Atethmia centrago, assembly GCA_905333075.3. NCBI lineage: Eukaryota > Metazoa > Arthropoda > Insecta > Lepidoptera > Noctuidae > Atethmia > Atethmia centrago. The sequence continues at coordinate 16,155,851 of HG995374.1, read as the reverse complement.
TGTCTATCATATAAATAAGATTTTACTAAACTGAGCGCAAGGTCTCCAAGTCCGTAATGCTTAAGTTTCAAGAGTAATGTTTCGTGGTCGACGCAATCAAATGCCTTGGAGAGGTCACAAAATATTCCTATTGCGTCTTGGGCCTCTTCCCACGCCGTAAATATGTGTTTTAATAAGGTGACACCGGCGTCAGTCGTACAACGTCCCTTGGTGATCGTGTAAGATTCTATTGGTGTTAAAATGATTGAGCATTTGATTAAGCATTACCTTTTCAAACACCTTGCTGAAAACCGGCAACACGGATACGGGTCTATAATTATTGGCGTCTCTACTATCCCCGGATTTGAAAAGTGGTATTACCTTACTATATTTCATTAGATCCGGGAAGACTCCTTGATCAACACACAAATTAAATAGTAATGCTAAGTACGGCGCTATAGTCTCAATAATGGAGGTACAAACTTTGATTGACATTCCCCATAGATCTTCTGTTAATTTGATCTTGATTTGCTTGAAAGCTTTTGTTACTGTTATGGGGTTTATATGCTTGAATTTAAATTCAGTCGGGCAGGATGAAACGTTTGCTCTTAATAAATCAATAGAACGCGAAGACGAGGAATTTAGGGTTTCAGTAGTTTTAATTGGGATACTGGTAAAGAAATTTACAAATTCTTGCGCTACTTCTTTGTTTGAGCTTAGAAGACCACGCGAAGTTTCTAGAGTGAAATCATTATTATGACTTTTACTCCTGTTAGTTTCGTCGTTGATAATTTTCCAAACCGTCTTTATTTTATTATCCGCTGATTTGATCTTGTTGCTAATGTACAAGGCTTTAGCTACCTTGCAGGTTTTTTTAAAAGTTTTAGAGTAAGTAGCAACGTATTTATTAAAAGTTTCAGAGTTAATATAAGGCTTAAGGCCATACAGCTCAAACAAATTTTCCCTACTTTTCCTAATACCTTTAGTTGCCCAGTCACTGAACAAAAAGTTTGGGCAAATAGTTTTTGTTTTCTTTTTTAAAGTATTATTGAACTCGGTGCGCACTATCGAAAAGAATTCCTCATATAATTCATTTACATTGCTATTAATATGGCCCGGTGTACTTAACTTACTAATTAAGTTATTATTAAATCTATTTAGATTGCTGGGTGTTATTTGTCTAAATTGTGTCTGAATTTTTTTAAATGGTGTGTTGGACTTGAAAGCAACGATTTGACCGCTGTGATCAGAAGGGAGATAATTTACAATAGCTTTATCTAAGTAGTCGCAGCAACAAAAAACATTATCAATACATGTAGCAGAATTTGTAGTTATGCGGGTTGGTTCTGAAAACACATTTGACAAATTGAATGATTTAAAGAGACTTAACAATCGACTGCTATTTGAACTATTCTCTAAGATATTAATATTGAAGTCACCACAGATAATTAGCGATTTTTTACCAGTTGCAAGTTTTGCTAAAACATCTTCCATTACTGACTCAAATACGGAGTAGTTTTGATAACTTGGGGGTCTGTAAACGCACACTATTACATGCTTATCTAGCTCAACACAGGACAGTTCAATGTTGTGCTCCACCGACAAATCAACTATATCTTTACGAGGCTTAGATTTAATAGATTTTTTTACTAAGATAAGTGAACCGCCACGCAGCATAGATTTTCGGTTAAAACAACTGCCCATACTATAATTTTCGTAATTAATTAGCATTTCATAATCTTTCAACCAATGTTCAGTTAAACAAATAATATCAAACATAGTTTTTTCTAAAAATAGTTCAATTTCTAATTGTTTGGAAGAAAAACCTTGAATATTTTGATGAAATAATTTCAAGGAATACTGCTTAGACCCTTCTTTGCATTTAACTATTTGAGAGCAAGAAGACACCTTGTTGTTGGTAGGTGTAACTATATTGTTACCGGTATCTTCTGTTGTCTTACTATCTAGTTTAAATCAACATCCAGAGTGAGCCCCAAGACTCCCATGCCATCACCATGTAATGAGATCCTACTACTTGTGGAACCCCCATTAGGACAAGGATTTGCCATAGTGATACATGGATCCTCCTTCGTACAATTATTGTAAATAGTTGTAGCATTAGAGCTACAGTTATTTAAGGTGACCACCTGTACATTAGAATTACTACTAATAATTGAGGTGTTAATTATAGTACAAGACTTCAACATACTACTTATGTCTGAGTTTATATAAGATAATAGCCTCGCTATTTTATGTCTAAACCTAATGGGCAGATACACTGTATTCCTTGTCGATTTCAACTTATCAACAAAACTGTTGGTGTCAAAAAATATAAGTTTGTCACTGTAGTGACTTACTAAGAACTGAATATGCTTATTAAGCATATGTATATAATTGTTTTTTCTATTTGATAACCTCTCAAAATATGGAAAAGCACACAAAATAATTTTATTACAATTTATCTTTAAAATCTCAGTAACACTGTCAGTGATATCTTCCTTTTTGACCTGGGTACTATTACCTACAAATACAGTAATGTTAGTATTTGAATTATATTGATTTCTTGTATATTAAAGTCATATGGAACCTTAATTTGTTACCAGTATGTTAATATTTGAACTGAATGACCGATGCTTGTTTTGATGACACAAGCTTTGAATTAAACCGCAACCAATATAAATAGTGGTATCAGTATCCCTGTTTTCAATAGCAAACTACATTAATACAATTGCATTCAATTAAACGTTAGTACAAACAGTTATCCACTAATGAGTTGCCTGTGTTACAAAAATATTCAGCACAAAATTTTGGTAACAAAATTATTTGGATTAATTAAAATATCTCATTGCATATGCATTTGTAAAGATTACTTAACATGTAATGTATTGGGGTTATTGAACTCGTGAGTAATTTTAATATTTCATTAATTTTCCGAGCATTTAATCAAAATTGAGTAAAAGCTTATCTATTTCAGAATGACTATGGAAAACTTTACCCATTTCAATGCGGTAAAAACATTTGTTTGACTTACGAGATTTTAGGCCGAATTTCAAAAATGGTCGGCACGCATTTTGGTATCCCGAAAACCGCTTCTCTCAGTTTTTCATATTTTGAATGTATAATCCATGGATATGTGTGTGTGCGTGTGTCGTTTTTGTTCAATTTATCATATTAGCCAATGAACCAAATACCTATTCACATCCACTATTTGAATATGGTTACATAAAGATACATTATAACATGTTTTCTTAAATTACCATTTAATTCATTAATTGCAATTGCCACGCATGACAAACGGATTGGTGATCCCAAAACGCGTAAATGCGTTTTTTTTTGTTATAACTGAGGTATCGCTACATAACGTTGTACAATTATCCTCTGTAAATAAACTGTATATCATTTTTATTTTTACTGCAAGTTAAGTATAATAGGGCCAATACTGATTTTCACAACGAGTATTGGCATTTTTCTATACATACCAAGATCCCTCCGTGCCTCGGAAAGCACGTAAAGTTCGGTTCGGCTGTCTTTTGCAGATCTTTGACAGTTGTTACGGGTCGTCAGAAGCCCGAAAGTCGGCCAACCAGTCTTACCAAGGGATATCGTGTTACCCAGTAAATGGGTTGTGGAGGTCTGATAAGCAGTCGCTCCATGTAAAAAACTGGTATTCAGCTGCTTCCGGTTAGACTGGAAGCTGACCCCAACATAGTTGGGAAAAGGCTAGGCAGATGATTTGAAAAATCTATTCACTTCAGCTACGTATGCAAACGAATACACGGTGTTTGGTGATACGGTACAATGCCTAGGTGGTGATAAGCGAAAAAACAGTAATAAACCCACGAACTTAAGTAGCACTCAAAATTAATAAAAGCGGGTAAGTGTATGTAGTTAAATGATTAAAATATAATATTAATTTCATGTTATTACGTAAGAGACACAATATTTTATAATGTATTCAGTGAATTAATTAATTGGCCAATTTATAATGAAACGTTCAAATTAGTTTCGAATAATTTAAGTAGGATTCAGCAGAACCATCCGCTGAGAATTACTCGTAAAATAGATCAATTAAGTTTTTTACGAATGGATAAATCTACGAATTCATTGGAAACGGACAAAGATAAAATTCGATTTTCGAACAGAGATCCGGTTGTCGCATTTGGTCTAGGAGTACATGCACAAAGATCGAATGTGATAGCCGGTCCTCTGTTACACATCCACATTAGTGCGAAAGAGCTTTTACGGAATTCCATTGCATGAGAATAGAATAGAATAGAATATAATAGAATACTCTTTATTATGTATACCATAAAGCTGAGTTTGTATGAGCTTCGTCATCCTTGTCAGATAGTTTTTTTGTTGAGGTTTAAACCTGAAAAAAAACAGGCCAAGTGCGTGTCGAACCACGCACAATAAAGGGTTCCATAGTTGAAACGAATTTATCAGAAGCACAAACTTATCATTGTAGTTGAAAAACATCTTCTTCCATACATCGATGTACGTCAGAGTCAATTCTCTGACTGAAAATTTAATTTTGTAATAACTAAATAAAGCTACAAACTTTCCTACATTTCTTAACATAGAAATATACTTTAATTCTTTCTATAAATGTTTTTATTTCTCTAAGTAGCTTTTACACGTCAATCATATTTTAAAAACTAGATAAGGTCGTCGTTTCCTATCTGACTACTCCGAGAAGAAAAAAGGCCGAAACAAACTCAGAGGTCTCAGTCTCTTTTAAGTCCAGTCATAATCTTGGTCAAATCATGTGAAGACCATGTAGCAATGTGTCTGAAGTGGTCTTTTGTTGAAAGAACCACTCAGATTGAGTGGACCTGTTCAGTGCACGCCTTTGTCAGTAGTCGTGCAGCTCAACTCAGAACTTATGGAGCTCAACGATTCGACGAACAAAACCAAACAAAGGACATTTTGGGTAGGCTGCATAAATTACTCAATATGCCAGACCATAATAAAAACGAACTAAAAAATAAACAATAATATATCTGATATATCTAATATACACAAAAGTGTCTAAGATCAAGCAAATTTTGCTAGTTAAAAAAAATCTGGTTTTTTACTTACATACTTTTTAGTAAAATTCGTTATTTGAAAAGGAAATGGGAAGGGAAGGGAGCCGTGGGAATATTGGTAGCTCGGTTACGGCTCTCAGCGACGTGCTGTGGCAATCGCTTTGGGCACTACGCAGAGTGTTATAAGTCGACTTTGGACACGTTACCGTATCACTGGCAGCGTAACAGAGCGACATGAAAGACGAGCTCCCATCATAACACGCAGACAAAATCGTTACATACAAATTACTGCTCGACGAAATCGTACAATGACCGCGATGATGTTGGTTACGAGGCGTCATAGCTCTTCAGAGATGTTAATAAGTGATCCAACCATAAGAACTCGCTTACATGAAGTCAATCTCCGTTCCCAAAGGCCGCTACGTGTACCACCTATTGCGCCTCGCAATCGCAGAGCCCGTTTAGAACCGGGCTCGTGAACTCGGAAATCGGGCGGAACAAGAGTGGCATTTTGTGTGTTTTTCTGACGAATCTCTGATATTAGTCGTACACGGTATTGGAGGACCCCTGGATGTTTATATTTTATAAAATATAATGAACGTCTAATAATTCGATTATATACATGTTCGAATCCAACATGAACTTATGATATTAAAAAACATCGCTTTCAATTATTCAAGTCAGACAAATACTTATCTACCTATCGAAATTTTATTGTTTTTTAGTTAGCTTACAGTAGTCATCTACTTAATAAAGCGCTACGATTTATCCGCTTGGTAGTTTTAGACGGGAAAAATAAAGTACCGTATTTTCCATTTCGCGGCAAAAAAATAGCAAGCGCGATATTATCAGCGCCAGGCTTATCAGAAAATTGTATGAATCTAAGTATTATTTTTTCAAGAACCTTTTTTGGGTACACTTAGATAATAAGGCGTAAACAAATTTTGTAAGACAGCATTCATGATTTTACCATCGTAAAAATTGCAAATCCATCGTAGAGTAAACCATCGTGAGGAAACCAGCATGTCCTAGAACCAAAAAATTCGAAGATAGGTGACATCTACCAACCCGCACTGGGCCCGCGTGGTGGATTACGGCCCACTCTCTCTCACCGAGAGAAGGCCTGTGTCCCAGCAGTGGGAACATTATAGGCTGATTATGTTATGTATAGTAGAGTAGCTGATATTTCCCCAGAGTTGTGTTCCCCAGCAATTAATGTGGAAAACGCAGTGTAACAATAATCCCTATTCACACACGTTTAGTAATATGTCCTCATAAGTATTGAGGTATCTAAACGGATTAAGGAGATTCATTCCCAAAACAATAATGCTCAGTAGAATACAAGGAATTCCCCTAATCGGTATACGAAATTGTACCTACGTGTTTACGATACATTTACAGAGATAACGATTTCGATTCATCCCTCGCTCAACCACTTAGTAAAGGGCTTTATTTGAAAAATAACAATAGTTAGCGCGAGGAAAAATATCTCTTACAAAGTGGTCAGCTTACTGAATTCGGCGTGTTGGGCATTCCTTTCACTGTTTCACATAGAAATATATGGCCAAAATAACACTTCTAGGTACCCTTAATGGAACTGAGATAACTAACCTAGGTATAAAATAGAGAGGATTAAAAAAAGTTAAGTAGGTATGCTTATTTTACTGTCAAGTCCTGATTAGTGAAATAAAAGCTACGCGTCCACTCTATGTAGTTTCTATTACCTCTTGTCGTGATTTGTCTCTGAATTCAAATTCTGAGAAAAAATCTTAGGACTTATTCCAATATAATTTGTAATCCTATACTTACCACCTAACATATCAATAACACTAGATACAATAAGCATTTGCTAGTCCCATGCGGTCGACCAAAAAGTCAACGCGTACACTTTTATCAATTACATTAGGTAACATATGTTATTTTGGTAAAGGAATGTTGATATTTCGTCCCACAAGACCCATTGTCGTGTAAGTAGGGTTAGGTATCGATCGCGCGACTCAGTTATTGTCGTAGTTATCGTTTTTCCTGAGTCACGTATGCGCCAGGGTATACTCTTGGGACAGAATTAGCTATTCGCGAACCAAGCAATTTTTATAATATTAAAGCGCCGACAATAATTTATTATGATTTTGATAATATTACACAATTTCATGATCTATAATCCTGTTCCTCGAGGTCTATAAGGATATTAAGGCTGGCAAGTCGGATCTTATTATATGATTGAATGATGGAAACGTTGAAGATGCTTTTTCAAATTATATGAAGGTATTTTGCTTTGTTGTGAGAGCAATGGTTAATAAAGTGCTTGACAAAAATTCGTTACATTTTTTTTCTTTGGTCTCGAGCACAATGATTGGTTAGGTAAAAGAATCCTCTGTGCCCGTATAAAAGACGTAAGTGAAAAAGGTATATCATATTTATATCTTTCCCTGCCTACGTATTTAGAAAATAATAAACCTGTGCCTACTGCTTCGGAAACTATTTCAAAGAAATGTATTCATGATCCTGTTTTTACAAAATTGTTTTCGTCTTGCCTACATTAAAGCTTTATCTGCTATGACTTTTAACAAATGCATACACGTAACTATTTGTGAAGATTCTTCAGGAATTCAGCATAGTTTTCTTGTTGTAAACGCTCTACATCAGATCCACGAGAGCGCTTTATAGACTCCAAACATTATGTATGTATGTGACACACATTACCACACCTGATTTAAAAGCGTACCCCTACATCTTCCTGCACGAATCCTCCACTCTTAAAATTATTAAAGCCGGATTTTATTTTACTTCATTCAATATGAATGTGTCCACAAAAGGCCACATTAGGAAATTGCCAAAATATTGTTCGTAATGTGTCATTCATACTTGATAGCTGTTGTAAAAGATTCATGTGCAGTATTATTTTCATAGAAGTTCTCTTTGCATAGGTACTGTTTGTCTTGGTCTATTTCCCTTCTATTGAGCTGCTGTATAAAAATAATAATGTTTGCTTTAAAACTCGGTCAACTCAGACTCAAATCGTTATTCATTTTTGTATCCTAGTTTTTGATGTTCATCAAAAACATGTTCATGATGAACATCAAAAACTTGGAGCCGTTAATCTGACACGGGACAATGGCGTCCAATCCCATTGGTTGGTTCATCCCAGTGGGGATACGTCCATTTCAAATTAGTTTAACTTTGAACGGTTTGTTTGTTTTTCATTTAGGTATCTGAGGCACGGAAAACGGAACTTTTACTTTGTAGAGTTAAGTTGTTCAACGTAAAATAACGGAAAGATGCATTTTTGTGGAAACATTTGTACCAGAATGAAAGTTACTGTGAACTTTTTGTTTTACAATACAAGTCGACTGTGTGTTCCGTTTTACGTCTATTCGTTCGTAGTAAATCAAGTTAAGTAAAGAAGTCGTAAATGTAGTTGAGGCTCTAATAAAGATTCACTGATTTGATAACACAGATTAGGTATATGTTAACCTTAGCTTCGTTTCAAAGAAATTTGTATGAAACGAAGATTACATTTCATGTTATTCAGAGTTCCGTACTTGGAAATGAAAATACGAACCCATGACAGGATCGATTCAATTTGTATTCAACGTAAAACAGCACCTGCGTTAATCTCAGCTACGAGTATTAAAGGCAGCACGACAATTATAATGTACGTTATGCACAGTTTCGTGAGCGCATCCCGGTGCGCTTCATGCATCGGTGAGTCGGCCCGCGCGGCGTGGTACCGCCACTCAGACGGGTGGCGCGGTGCCCCGCCCCCCGGCCCGCGCCGCTCCCCCTGGGACTCCCTTCCCAGCCTCCGCCATGAAGGCAGCCTTAACGACTCCGGCTACAGGAGCAACAGGGCTGACAGCTTCGAGCAAAGGTATGATGTAGTTCTACGTTATGGATATTATTTTGAATGTTTTTACGGCACAAACATCACTTGACGGCGAGCAGCATAACGTACTGAGTTTTGTGTATTTTAGTTATCTTAATATATACCTTTATAACGTAAATAAAGTATGAAAGTATTAAAGAGAAAATGCACTGAAAACCACAAAGCTTGTCCATCCCTCACGTTTTATTTATTTACATGCAAATTAAATATAAAAAATACGGCCTCATCTGAAACTCAATGTTCATTTTAACAATTTAGATATGTCACTGAAGAAGATTGGCAGTGAAATCCGAGTCCAAATGAAGTTCTCATTACTGCCTGTCTATCGAAACCCGGCCCGAAATGGAATAAATGGATTTTGATTCCCCTTGACAGGCCCATTTTTAATACTTAATTCATTAGGTGAAATGGAAAACGAAAAGTTTCGAAAACGACTAACTTTACCTTATTTGAAAGTAAATTATTCGGTCGATTCAGTACCTACCTATGTATAGATAGGTATATGCTGACGACATTTTTATGTTCGATCTAACTAAATTTTTTTATTATAGTGCCGAATTTATGAAGAACAATTTTTTCAGTTTAATCTGGTGGCAAATCTCATGTCAAATGATATAATTGGTAACGTGAGATTTGCCTGTAAATTTAATAATACCTAGTACCTACTCAAATTTATTAATCAAATATCGAAACAGCTACCTGCCTACAGCTTTTTACAATTGATTTATATAACATACTAGCTAATGGCCGGTGTTGCAAAGCCTTTTTCATATTTATTTTTGTTAGGACCATCTCCGGCGCGCACAAAACCACTTACCAAAGTTTCATCACAATCGATCGAGCCATTGTCGAGTTTTTGAGAGACTAACGCACGTAAATTCACTTTTATATACAGGATGACTTACGTAATTTGTCGTATTCCTTCTAGTTCATGATAGTGTTATCCATTTTCAACAATTAAGCACCTCATAAAGCCTAAGCGAAAATTCATGGGATGCGAAAAAACCCAATTTTTAAGTATTTTTGAAAACTCCCCAGAATTCGTCACTTAAATCACTTTTCTCTAAACTCTTAAACTGAATGGCTTTCATTGGTATACCATTGGGTATCTAATACTTTAACAAACCACTCGATGTAACCGAAACTTTATCTATTCCGTGACCGAAACAGTTAAGTAAAAGGAAAAAAATCAAAAATCATCTACGTACATGAACTCTGACACCAGTTATCTCGTAAAATTTGTATGGCATTAAGCATACAAATTACGGACAAGACATCTCCATTTAATCAACTATCTAACTACGTACAAAAGTTAATTAAACGTTAAGAGATACCGATGAAACAGTCTATAATGCTGGTAAAGGTCGAATATGCAAATTGTTGAAATATTAAAAAATTGTTCGATAATCGAATTAATGAACTGGTTTATCTCATCCCACTACTTTCTAACCTCCCAGCAATCCATCATACGCAAGTCGTCATGACCAGGTCACAAGTCAAGGAGCGGCTTTTAAGTTTTTAATATGATTCACGGTCTACTTGCTGGTCACGGTTCACTGTCGCTTAGTTTCTGCAGGTGACCTGCCCTAATTTTTTATGTCATATGAAAAAATACTAGACCCGTGTCTTCAGTAGACGAATAGTATAGTATAGTCAAAGAATAATACATGCAGTGGAACACATAAGAATTAATTTCACTTCAAAAGTTACCAAGACGGAAGTTAAAAGAGTCAGGGCTTCTATTAGACACAGAGGTGCCCATTTTGAACTAAACCTTTAAGTAACCAACAGCAATCAGTTTCAGCTTTTAAATGATTTCAACCATTGCCAATTATATCTTTTACGGCATTACGAAGGCGGCACTGAAAATTTCGGGAATCAAGGAAGCGACACAACATTACTATTTAAAAATGTATTTATTGCTTTTCGAAGTATTCTCCGCGAAATTTGACACATTTTTCCATACGATGGAACCAATCATTGAAGCAACCATTCCGTGCGGAAGTTGGGGTCTCCAAAATGGCCGTTTTGTAGGCGTCCACAGCTTCTTCAGGTGATGAAAATCTCTGTCCACGCAATTTATTCTTTATTTTAGGGAAAGTATAGAAATCATTAGGGCTTAGGTCGGGGCTGTACGGCGGATGGTCTAATAATTCTATGTTTTCTTGCTCTAAAAACTCTTTTGTTCTGTGCACGGTGTGAGAACTCGCATTGTCGTGATGGAGGATGATGCGGCGGTTGCAGTTCTCTTTACGGAGTTCAGAAACGACCTGTGGCAAACAAATGCCAGCATACCATTCTGCATTAACCGTTCTTTGTCCCTCAAGAGCAATAGTCGTAACATGGCCGGTTTTGAAGACAAACGTGGTCACCATTTTTTTTTGCAAGCTTACGCACAGCATCAACGTTTTCTTGGGTGACTGCAGTTTTTGGACGTCCTTGACGGGGATCATCCTTGACGGGGATCATCACTGAGCTTGGCACGTCCACGTTGAAATTCAGCAAACCAGCGATAAATTGTGGTTTTGGATGGGGCTTCATCACCAAATGCAGAAATCATCCGGTCAACACACTGTTTTTGTGTTAAACCACTTCGAAAGTCATAATAAATCATCGCTCTTGAATTTTCTCGAGTCAATTCCATTTTCTCAACGACTAAACAAGTTTGACAAAACCTTGTGACAAGACCGAGAATCTTTTTTTAAATAAATAAATGTTATTCGATTTTTAAAACCAAGGAATTTTCAATTAAAAAGATTTTAATATGACAGGAACAGTGGAAATATTCCATTCCCGATACTTTTAGTGCAGCCCTCGTATCGACTATGAGCCCCTCTAAATGTTTTGTTTACTTTGAGGCTTTGTCAATGTATTAGCTTTCCAATAAACGATAAGATAAAGTAAACCAATTGACATATTGGATTTGAAGAAGTGATACTAGTTTATATTTTGGGCTAAAGTAAGAGTGAAATGCTACTAAGCCTATCTTAAAGCATATCAATATCAATGAAGGGCCTTCTTTCTATTTTAAAGAATTCATAATTTATGTCGCAATCTGGGAAATTTTCCGAAACTAAGGGTCATGTCATGACAAATTCGATATCCGTGATAAATAAAGGTTATTTTCAAAAGCCTCAAAAGTCGAAGTATGACAAATTATTAGAATGCGCTGTATGCTTTAATGCACGTAAAATAAACGACTAGTGATCCGTGACCAACGAGTAGACCGTAGCTCATGTTAAAAACTTAAAAGCCGCTCCGGTACTTGTTAACTGGTCATGACGACCTGCGTGCCTAACATGTGATGGATTGCTGGGAGTTTAGGAAGAAGTGAGATCGCACAAACAATTCAATTAATTCGAATATGAATCAATTTTTAAATATTTCTACAATTTGCAAATTCAACCTTTGTCAGCATTATCGACTGCTTCACCGATACCTCTAAATATTTTATTAAATTGTATACCTCGTTAGATAGTTCATTAAATAAAAATGTCTTCCCCTTAATTTGTACGCTTAATGTTATACAAATATGTGAGATAACTGGTGTCAGAGTTCATTACGTAGATGTTTTTTGAAAATGGTTAGTAAACTTTTTCCTTTAACTTTTAACTGTTTGATGTTTTCAAAAATTTCGTAACATTGAAAGGTTTGTTATAGTATTAGGTACCCAATGGAATACCAATGAAATCTATTCGATTTGAGAGTTTAGAGAAAAGTCATATTCAGTGACGAATTCTGGGGAATTTTCAAAAATACGTAAAAATTAGGTTTTCTCGGATCTCGAATTTTTGCCTTGATTTGTGGGGTGCTTAATTGTTGCAAATGGGTCACATTATCATGTCCTGGAAAGAATATGTCAAATCATAAGTAACCCTGTATATAGATGTGTACCAGTGTAGATACACATTGGTGCCGATTCCCTTGTTCACAAACTAAACTAAATTTAAGTTTAGTGCATCTTCTTCTATCTATTTAATTAAGAAAAGGACAGAGATAAATTTTAGTTTAGTCCTGTCAAATTAATCAGCGCTTGACGTAAATTGACGTAATTTTAGTAGGCAAGTTTTTAATCACGTCTAAACTTGTATGGAGTAGTGACAGGCGCTGATTAATTTGACGGGACTAAACTTAAATTTGTCTTCTGTCCTTTTCTTAATGAAATAGAAAGAAAAAGATGTACTGAACTTAAATTTTGTTTAGTTTGTGAACAAGGGAATCGGCACCATTATCTCACTTTTAAGTATTTTTTTGCGAATTGAAAGAATTACTCAGTATAAGTATCTCAACTTGCGATTTGAATAAAATGTTTCATTATTTTCCAGTATCTGACGTTGACCGACAAACAAAATTAACTTTACTCCCATAGGAAGTAAATTTTGTAGGTTCATTCTCTACACAATAAAAATGTTTTGTAATTGCACGCAAAATCACGATTACAATACCAAAATGTTTGTATACTTTAAAGTAGGCATGCAAATATTTCTGACGACCGACGTAACTATTCAAAAGACATTTACTAAATTCTCGCGGGAGGATGAAAATTGGAAAGTTGGCCCAAAACGTACCCCAAAAAAGGTATTTCGTGTTTTTTTAGTAACGAGGGTCCCATGTGTCTTCATTTCCGCTGATGATACATGACTATGTACATTTTCCACATTCTATCAAGATTGCCTTGCCAAGTAACGTGCTCTTGACTAATATAACTAAAAGGTCCTTTTATCATTCGAACCTATGTTGGTACTATTGCCAAATACTTATCTAATAAGATTTTTTATTTGCATTCATTTACATATATTTATATCACGTACAAATATATGAAGGAAAACAAAAAGGGAAGAAGAGTTGATTGGGCATCAAAAAATTCGTCCGCATCGTTGTCAGCGGGAAGAGTTCCCAAAAAGCTGGCAGAGTTGCCACGTTGGATGACAATGCTGATTATTTGGCCTAAAAATAGACTAGCAAAGGGCTAGTCTATACAATTTCTGATCACGTAAAAAGTAGAATATATAAGTATTTGGCAATAGTACCAACATCGTTAATAAAATCAGTTCTAATTTAAAACCCCGCGCTAAAGTTTAACACAAATCCGTTAATCAAGTAAAGTTAAGAAAGGGTAAATATTTAGCTTCTGTTACAGGGGTGTTTTCGACCGCCAAGACAGTGTTCGTTCGGAATACACAAGCGATCGTGAATCTACGCGCTATGGGATTGTTCAGCAAGCTTCCATTGATAGCACCGACTCCAGGATTTGTTACTTGACATCGAGTGAGGTAAGTTACTCTATTGATTTCTCCTTCCTCCTCATCCTATTGTTTCCCCTGCCTATAGCCAAGACAAGCTTATCTTAAGAAAAGGAATTTAAGTATCTGGTTTATTGCGGACATGCCGTACGTTTATTGCGGACATGCCGTACGTTTATTGCGGACATGCCGTACGTTTATTGCGGACATGCCGTACGTTTATTGCGGACATGCCGTACGTTTATTGCGGACATGCCGTACGTTTATTGCGGACATGCCGTACGTTTATTGCGGACATGCCGTACGTTTTACTTAATAAGTAGCATACATTTACACATATTACGATCATTTGGTTTTAGTGTAATCTCTACATTTATGTTGAAACTAGAGGTTATGCTTATAAAGAGTCTCTCAAGAATGAGAAAGAGTATTGACTATTTAGACACGCCATGCTATGGGCAAAGGATGAAGATTTTAGCACTCTCGCCTCTTTTTGTATTAATTTGAAGTTATGTAGTGGCCCAGATGTCAATTACAATACCAATTTAAGTTTGCCTTGGAGACCAATAATAAGTTCACCTGAAGGCTACACGGGAGGTTAACAATTACAGGAAATACTTTAAGAAACGAGCTTTAAGAAATATTTTGACAGTGTAAAACTGCCAACATGCAGCGAGCAAGCGCGGAAGACTCAATGGAAGGCATTCGGCGAGTCTGCAGTAAGACAGTAGCAGGAAGCGATTTTAAAGTTTATCTTAATGTGGCAGAAGTACTAAAATACATTGTTTACTAAAAGTTGTACCTAAAACGCGACTTTTTACCTTGGCCGTCGGTTGTTTGCCAACCTTACCCATAAATAAATTATAATATATGAAATGATAATATTTATTAGCTAATTAAGTCAAACTAAACGAAGGAATACACAGTATACGTTGTGAATTTCATAACATTATTGCTGAATCGTTCCGAAATTGTCTCAAATCTAATTGTGAATTCTAAGAGGTAACGCTTACTCTAATACACGTCTTACCAAATCTATTCACGTATTTTGAAGCCAAAAGCTAATCGATTTGCTGAAGTAACATCCGTATACAGTTATTCGTTTTGGTTTCAAGTAGGGTAGTCGAAACTATTATAAGAAATAATTAAAATATATTGCTAACTTTATCAAGACCCCTGAATATCATTACCTTTATTAATTACTCGTAGCACTTATCGTCCCTCTGTAAAGCAAAGGCCTTTCACCAAGTCTTCCACTACTGCTCGTATGTAAGGCGCCCAGTTTATCTCTCTACCTTTTGCGACGTCTACATTATCACTAAATCACAAAAAATCACACAATGTTAATAAAATCCATTCTTAATGCGCTGACAAGACCTAACTGACCAAAATAAGCTTCTCTTAAGAAAAAAAATTGCCGAATCTGTATAATTTGTGGTAGCGGAAAAAAGATATGTTAATTTTGAACATATCCCAGAACTTGGTTGTTATCAAAACACGTTTTGAAAAAAAAAAAATCGATACAAACTAACGTTAAACTAACCTCTTACCTTTAGTTCTAATCCAAAATATATGTATTAAATATCAACATACGTTACGTATTTAATTAATAACGAGAACGTCTTATTTGAATGCAGAACTTGGTTGTTTTTTATTTTCGATTACTCAATTCAATTTTGAGTAAATAGATAATTGCTTCATATTTTGAAATAAATTACAAGCGTTGTGTCATCGCACTTCTGTTTCTTTTCTATGCAATCTGACAGTGACCGCGGTTTAGGTGTTGTCAGCGTCTTAATGAATTTCCCATTTTTATCTGCTGCACCATCCTGTAAATTTTTCTGGAGCCTAGAAAAATGAAGTCTTAAATCTCAAAAAACTGCCTTCACAGCCTATAAATTGTAGCTGAAAGCACTTCCGAGCTTTAATAATCTCACATCAGTGGGCAATCTATATGTAAAGTAGGTACCTGGTCTACCGGTTTTTAAATTAATTTTTATGTGTTTTGTGCCATCATGTACATAATGAAACACATCTCATTTGCCTATGCTGCCCTGCCCTGATTGACGATCTCAATATAGTTGAATTAAATTTTATCATAACAACCTTCACGACGGAACAAATAACTAGCCTTTTTCAGAAACTCATGAATAAAATTAATATAGATACCAAATTTCTTTAATTGTATTTTAATCTGAATCTTAATACTAGCACAAAGGTGACAAAGTGTTATCTACTCAGTTGGGCGTGTAAAAGTAGCTTTGGTTCACAAGTGATTTAATTGTAGTCCTAGGATTCACTAGTTATTTATAGCATAGTGCACAAGCCAAACAAAATGTAAATAAAATAGTGCTGGTCGACGGTCCGGAGGAGCGAGATCTGGGATGTTCGCCCGAGTTCGGAAGCAATCGGTGGAGCCTGCGCGGATGGCGCGCTGCGCACTCAACTCCTCCAATCGTATCCTGAACGTAGTATTAAAAATATTATTTTGAGGTTAACTTCTCTGTTGTATTATAATGAATTGAGGCTGATCGTGGGTTTCAAACACCTAAATTTGTCGCAAAATAGGCGTGTCGAATGTCGCGAAAAAGAACATTAAACCGAAAATTGAGACGTTTTGTGTGTGTAAATACAAAGCTTTTACTGTCAAGTGCACGGACAAAGAAGAGTTGCGTCGTCCTGGCTACGTTTAGCTGTGATACTCAGTTGTAATTTTCATGGTTGTTATAGTTAAACCAAAAATCGAATGAAACTATTGTGAAAATACGTAAATTTTCTATAAACATATCCTGCGTGTTAAAGTGAAGTCAATTCAAAGGCCTACGTACGAGTGAATTGTTGACATATATGAATGTTCCATTTTTATTAACAATAAGGAGATATTTAATATAATTAAATATATTACATGTTGCTAATTAAGTAGAGTTCCTGCCTGTATATCGCTTGATCCACCTGTGATACTTCGTCTTCGTAATGAATGTTAACCTCTGTGTGTAGGTGTTTTCTAAAGCTGCCAATTCTAAAAAGTTAATATTCTATTGTAACTCATAGAGTGTGCAATGTTATTTTGTTTATATTGTAAAAATCTCTCATAAATTTAAATTATATATAAATAACTCAGTCTCGTAAATATTTACTGTTGTTAGATGTAATATAAATATAAACAAACAAAAAGCAGACATACTTCAAGACAATTGCTAAGCGACATTGAATAATTAATTACGTTTGTACTATAACTTGCATGGGGGCCATCAAATCTAAGAATGCTGTATTCTTGAAGGTATATTTTTTTATTAATAATACATATAATTTAAGAAATATAATTTTGAAACTCTCACCCCAAATCAACAAGATGCAATTTCAATTGA
This sequence comes from Atethmia centrago, assembly GCA_905333075.3. Lineage (NCBI taxonomy): Eukaryota > Metazoa > Arthropoda > Insecta > Lepidoptera > Noctuidae > Atethmia > Atethmia centrago. The sequence continues at coordinate 16,138,345 of HG995374.1, read as the reverse complement.
CGTTTTCACATGAGAAACTATCATAAGGCTCCTGCTTTGTGAGCTGACCATACAATTAGACTTGATAACAAGAAAACTACCTGTCATAAAATTAACTAGTGAACCAGCAGTATTCAACATTGTCTTATTAGATTAGATTGATATTTTTTGGTTTTATTTACTTATTTATCTTAATCAATTGTTTACAACTTGACTATTGGTTCCATAAATATAAGTAGGTATATGGGTACCTTGCTTATAAATGAAAATCCTACGTTTATTTTAGCTTGTTTGTTGAGCCACCCTCTCTATTTCACTGTAATGGGATACTGAAGGCCTAATGTTTATTCTTGAACGCGGCCGCGAAGGTACGGCTACTGTAAATTGTGTCAAGGTCGAGTTTCTATTGATCCCCTTCTTTCGTAGCGAGAGCCAGCCCGTCCCATGTGTTTTCCGGTTTATACATTCTGATGTGTATAATTATTTCAAGACCCAGCGGACAAATTGAATAAAAAAGGGTTGGATACTTTTTTTTTTTTTTTTTTTTTTTTTTTTTTTTTTTTTTTTTTTTTTTTTTTTTTTTTTTTTTTTTTTTTTGGGTGGGAAATCATCAAATAACTTCTCCCGCTCTGGGTGGAGCGGGAGGGTGTGTCAGACTCTTACTGACTAAAACCCACCCGTATTCCTTCTTGTTGCCTGTGTTGCGGGGGCCTCGGTGACCCATAAGTACCTTCCCGCGACCCCAGCAGGCATCGGCCCTAGTGGACCCCTACTATGTGCTGACGACATCTCTTTGAGGCGCGCGTGGAATACAACGCGCCGTCGACCCGGGCCTGGTCCTTACCGGACGGTGAGCTACCCATTGCTCACCGTCCGCAAGCCCGCGCCTACGGTGGCCGGAAATCCGCCCGGGATTCCCGACGCCCTGGGCGTCTCCTGCGGCGGCTAGGGCCGAGAGGGCGCGAAACTTGCCTTTCCCTCAACCGTCCCGCCTCCTCCTTCGCGAGCATTACTGCTTCGCAGAAGGAGGTGGGGAGGGGAAGGAGGTTGGATACTTGGAAGTGATTTTTTATTGTTTACGATCTTTTTTGTCTTCTTAATGTTCATTATATGTTATTTATTTGGGTACCAACTTTTTTATTTTCCTTTATTTGAAAAGCCTAGTCACTGTCTTTTCTGCTTTATTATATCTTCCCATAGATGAAGCCTTTTATAAAATATTCTAAACAACCGCATCTATGGGTGTAATTGTTGAGTGTAAACAATTAGGTATAATAAAATAAATATCATAATTATCTAATAAAAAAATCGGTCAAGAGCGTGTCGGAACACGCACAATGAAGAGTTCCGTTGTTGGGATGACATTATCCTAAGAACAAACTTAACATTGTAGTTGAAAAACCTGTTTCCCCCATACATTCCAACTGCAAATGTAACTTTGTACGCACAATATTGAGTGATTTACCGTGTTATTTTAAGACTATAGACTTTTTATAGGTTTTCCTGTAATATATAAGTATAGAACTCTGTAATTTTATGGCTCAGCAGTTTCGAAAATACGGGGATGAATGGTCAATTTGCATCTATTTTCTTTAATAACTTTAAAACAAATTGTTTTAAAATTAAAAAAAAAAAATATTTTAAATTCTAATAGCAAGTCCTTTTATTTGACGTGTCACACGGTTCCGTTCGCATTTTTAAAATTTTCTATTTTTCCCCTATAATGTGAACCCCAAATTCAAAATTCATTTATTTACGTTACATATACGTGTTTGGGTTACAGAAATTCATATGTGTACCAAATTTCAACTAAATTGGTCTCGTTGATTCGGAGCAAATCCGCTGTGACAAACGGACAGACAGTGATCCTATAAGGGTTCCGTTTTTTTCCTTTTAAGGTATGGAACCCTAAAAATTAAAGCTGAAATCTCTATAAATGTACAAAGTAATACTCGTAAAACAATAACTTTTCGTTTATAATCAGCTTCATGAAACAAATTATGACTTCTTGGTGTTAGTCTGGACTTATTTACATCATAAGTTACTTTGGTGTGTTATTATATAGCATAATAACAGATAGCATAATATCACATGAGATAACGTTCACGTTAATTTCATGTGATCTAATGTTATATTTCATATAACCTTCTTTTGATCTAATATAATTTAGTTTAACGTTAATTTCATATAATTTTCAATTTGTATAATGCTCTGTGGACCTAATTTTCATATTTACTCATTTTTTGCCAAAATTGTGTAAAGTTTAAGTAAATATCAGGCAACATCATCCTGTTACAACCTCATCTAACCCAAATGATTCACCAACAATAGAGGGGATCTGGCGCGGCACGCTCGCTTCGCTCGCTCGCCTTCGCGCGTTAATGGTCACTGATCTAACCTAACCTAACCTAAATGATTCATTAATCGAAGAAGATCGAAGTAAACGTTTCTAAATTATGTTAAACGTTACTTATAGATTTTGAACATTATAGTAACTGCATATTATACTAATTAAATATTAATTCAAATGAGTATTATGGAAAATGTTCATTAACCATATAAAATTAGGTAAAAAAAATTATATCAATAATAATTACAAAATGATTATTAGCATTAACTAAATTAAATTAAAACTAAGTTAAGCCTAAAAAAGGCCCTCGGGGCATTGTACCGAGGATGCTGGCGGCATTTCCTCGCTGAATTGCAATGCTGATGCGTTGCGCGAGAAAGCCGCCAGCTTTTCGGTTACCAGTTACATCAACTAGACGTTTCGCTATTTCCGCAAATAACTTATGCGCACTGGGACCCCACGGACTGAGGGTCTCGACGCCAAAGTTGTACTCTCTGCCAAGGCCTCCATATTTAATAGCTTTCTGATATTTGGCATTTTCTGCCGCTGCACCCGCTTTAGAAGTAGTCCGTTGGAGGTAGGACGGTGCTAGTGTGTCTACACAGGTAGCGTCCCACACAATGAACGATGAAATGATATAAATAATTATTTCATTTCATCGTTATATTAAAAAAAGTATATTAAATAAAATTAGGTCTTAAGATCATTAGAACTTTTGTTATTAGTTCAAACATTACACACCCGTTATTTTTATGGATGTTACTAATTTTATTTATTGAGCATTCTCTTCACTATATTTTCGGTGGACCTTTTACAAAATAAATAATAAATAGTTACTGCTCAGGTAACAAACATATTTTTGGAGTACTTAATGAAAGGTGTTCATTTTGAAAGTCCCTTTGAAAAGTTTAAACTGGCCACGTACTTGTGTTGACTAATTTTAAGCGGAACACGGAGTAATTTTGTTGTTGAGCCGTAATTCATCAATGGTTTCATAATTTCCACTAATTGTTCAAAATTAATTAAAATGAGAACTGTTTTAGTGCTCAATTTTGTTTCTTTACGTTCCAAAATAAACCTCTTATTTACCCAGTAATAAATATTCCAAGATTCTAATCCGTTGCTCATAAAACAGCGTAGTTTCGTTTTTTTTCTGTAGTCAAATAATAAAACAGCAGATGGCATTATTCATACGACATAAAAATAGCACATGAATGATAACCAAAACATTTATAAGTGCCTTTATGGCAAATATGAAACATTTTTCGCTAGTGACTAAATAAATGGCTGAGGAAACAGCTCAACATGATGTATATCCGCAGGAAACGTGTAATACGTTGAAGACAGGTTATATATTTTAGGTAACACAAACCCCATTTGTTGTGAAAGCTTTTAGAGGTGGCCATAAACTAACAGCATTTTTCTTTTTACAAACAGTAGATCAACTTTCCATAGAAAATTAACGATCAAAGATGATTGTAAATGTAGATAAATGTAATAATAATAACTTTTTGTTACAGGTAAGTCACTTTTAATTTATTGCTCCAATACTCAATATTGCGGTAAGTACTTAGTTATAATAATTAGTTGTGAAAATGAAAATGTATGAATATAAAAAAAAGTTTTATATTTGTAATTTACACGGCAATTTTACTATACTCGTATAATTTTGACATCACATGGCAGTTTCATACTGCTTTTTGTTTTTACCAGTATGAACAGTGGCATGTTGACGTGTGTGTGGGTATATAAAAACTGTCAGGATTAAAAATAGACATTTATGTAATTGCATATTCAGAATGTTATAGTTTCAGAATTGCTTTACAGCTAGATAAATTGACTGGGATTGATAACTGGTTTTGCCTTTTAACTTTCTTGTTGGAAATGTTTATTAGTTAGGTATGTTAATACCTAAGCAGGCCGTACCTACGTAAAACTATTGAAACACAACTATTTTTTGTATCGATTCATTCATAAACATGAACATGATTTACTAACACCCACATATTACTTTAATAAATCACTAACATCGGAAACTAAATAAAAAAAACACTGACCTAAATAACTAAAACAAGTAGAGGCGCCCTGAGTTGCAAAAACACTGGTCACCCGGATAACATCATAGCGCAATAACTTTAATTACGATTACTTTTTGCGGGCGTTAGACATATAGGTACCTAATGCTTAGTTGTTCTTATCATTTTAGGATTGTTTATAGGATTGCATATGATTATGAACATCGTTAGTTTATAATCTATCTAGCGAGATTATAATGTATCGAAAAATAATACGTTAAATTGTAAATGGTTTGTTGCAATTCACAATTTTTCGATAGTTCTATCCATGGTAATCTATCCAAACTCGCATGCGACGAACGCACCTTACGCTAATACTAAATAGCCAAGCAACTGCGACTGTCTTTGCTGCTGGAAGAAACGCGGCTCGTCACAGTTCTAACCTTTTTTTTTTTGGTGACGATGTGGAAATCCTCATGAATGTCCTCCATCCTTGGGCGGACGCAGGGGTCTGTCCGACTTCTACTGACTAAAACCACCCGTGTTCGCACACTTGCACCTGAGGCTACGGGGGCACTTAAGCACTTTGTAACGCAGCCCCCGACTGGTGCTGGCCTCTGCGGGCTCCGTCTGGTCAAGCGAGGGGAGTGAGGTGTTTGACTCCCCCCGCGACGTCTAAGAGGGGTGCGCGTGCGTGGAACATTACGCGCTATCATCTCGGGTCTTATATGATATGAGGCGGCGGACGGAATCTGCCGTCTATGGACCCATTTAGGGGGGCCGGAAGAGGGCGTTATCTGCCCTCTGCCGACGCCTGGTGCGCCTGCTGCGGGCCGGGAGAGCACTCGAAATCGATTTCTCCATCTCCCTTTCTGCTGCCTCTTTCTGCGACATGTAATTTTCGCAAAAGGAAATCACCGAATCCCACGACGTTGCGCCGCCGACCATAGAACCAATTACAGCTGGCAGCGAGAGGTTACTTCCCACTTCTAAAACGAGGGCACGGCGAGGCTCCTCCCAAGCTGCAATCTGCAAGCGCGCCGTGTCCTCCCGACAGTGGATGCAGTGATGACAACGAGCGTCTGGCTCCCTGCCTTTGCGATGCAGGAACTTCCCGAAGCAGCCGTGCCCCGAGACCACCTGCGTCGCCCTAAATGACAAGGAGCCGTGCCTCCTCACGAGCCAGTCGTCGAGCACTGACCGAACCGCCTAGGTAGGGCGTAGAGGCTTGTCCCGCCATTCCGCCACCACGACCTGACGGAGCTCGGTCCGGTGCAGCGTGATCTGCTGCTGCAGCAGTACCACGCCCCGCGTCCGTGCCTCCTCACGTCACCGATGCAGTGACGCGAGGGCTCTCGCTTTCAGGTCCCATGGTGGGGAACCGGCCAGTGCGCAAGCCACCTCGTAGGAGATCGTGCGATACCCTCTGATGACTCTGACGGCCATCGCCCTCTACGGTACTCGCAACACTGCGATACGGCGGGCCATCAGGTCAGCTGCCCACACCGGGGACCCATGCAGGGCCATGGATCGCACGATCCCCACGTACAACCGCCTGCAGGCAGTGCCCGGGCTCCCCAAATTGGGAAGCAGCTTTGATAGCGCGCCCAGATCCCAACGGCACCAATCCCAGGTACTTCATGGTGGACTCGATAGCGATTCAGCCCCTCCCCCCTGACCACGACATGTGATCCCGTGGGTCACAGTTCCAACCTAACCTACCTAACCCACCTAAACCCAATTCGACTACCGCCAAAACCTAACAATCAGGGACGGTTCACAATGGTTCACAATTTTACAACTATACGGGTCATAAAATCGATTTACAGATTATGAACCTTATCGATAAGTGCAGGTTCGTTCTGAATTTGACGATTTGACATTAATAGGTTATAAACTACAGAAATTGAATGTGTTATATTGTAACAGTTCAAAATATTTCGATAGTTTATAATCTCGTAAGATTGATTATAAACTAACGGTGCACACAATCTTACGATGACATATACAACCCTAAAATAATGTTTGAAACCCTACTATAAGCACTATTCCCGTAAGCTTACCATTGGAGTAACTACAAACATATCACAAAATTGCTTTCTCAGTGTAATTGCAGTGATAGAAGAAAAAACACATAGCTCTTTCCTTTCCCAAATACGGTCCGTATAAAAATACGTTTCAGAGCCATTTCGTGAAAGTGGCCCGTCTGATATTGTTGCTATTTATTTTATACCTACCCCACGGCAACTACTGTAAAATACGTTCTCCCCTTTTCCCTGTCCTTGGGTTTCAAGTACGGTTAAAGCCAGTTTTATAGAGTTGGAGCCATTAAAATTAAATCGTAACTTACCAAATATCTACCTACTTACTCATATCTCCATGTGTTTGAATGATGACAAAATATCAAAGCAAATCAGAAAATCATAGAGATTGTAATAAACGCAATAGTTAGCAATACTGCGGAGGGTTTTACAGTCGAAATTATTATTATTAGAGTTGTGAAAGTTAGGAGTTAAGGAGTACCTACCATTTGATTGCTAAGTGGGTTTGTCAATGTACTATAATAATCTATCGTTAACCTGTAGCTGCACAAATTAAGTTCGTCAAGTATGTATCAAGTATGCTCGGTATAGCTAGTTTAAATTCAGAAACGAAGCTCGTATATGTACAAGAGATTGTTGCATCGATCGTACTGGCCGTCATTATTCCGTAATTGAATAGCTTGGACAGTCTCTCAAAATTCTTACGAAACGCATGTTTCGTTGGGAATCAAATTGAGAACACATGTGCACTGCCCATGTCAGGCCTTGTTGCAGGCCGATGGCCCTCGGTTGCCTCAGTCGCTGGCATCGATGTCGCATCAACCTCTGCTTCGCTTCGCTTGCTACGTGCATCGGCCAAAGCAAGCGAAGTGATAGCGGGAAGCGCGCGGGGCGTACGCGTGACGCGCGGGGGACTGGAAAGCCTTACGCCTGCGCCCTGCTGCCAGCGCCATTTATCCTCTTGTAACATACTCTTGGTTCGTTTGCTAGGTCAATTATCTTTAACGTTTTGAAGCTAGGATGGAACGTATTATAGATACAGGATGCTATTAATAAATCTTGATTTAGCTACAGTTTCACTTTAAAGGTAAGCTTCTTACATAAAATTCTCGTTTACCTTTTAATGTTAAATGTTGGTATGTACATACTTACGTCGTTAATCACATTTGTTCATAAAAGCTTAGTCATTTATAATATAGTCCGATAAATTTTGAAAAGGTAGGAAGTTCATTAAATCGATTGCGATGCTCAGCCAGAGAAGCAATCATAATTTATGATTAATTAACTTTGCTTGTTCACTGCGTGATTTTCCAACTTCCTTGAAAATACAGATAGACGATGGAAATGTTAGCTACCAATTATTCTAACTGATTTAGTTTAATGTGTTTTGAAGATGTTGCGTAATGGGGAAAGAAATTTATTATTTTAACATAACGTAAGTTTTTACTCAACTTCCCTATAGCATTTAATTATGAAAATGGATAAACCTACACTAATTACAATGTCTTTACCTACTAACATAACATAACATCACGCCTATATTCCCTGAAGGGTTAGGCAGAGGTGTACCTACAGTACACCCATATTCAAGTCCCATGTAATAAGGGGCGAGCCTATTGCCATCAACCGGGCAATAGGTTTACCTACTTCTATGTCGAAATACGTTCTCTATTTAGCACGTGTGAAACACATAAAAAATAATAGGGTGTGTGGTCCAGGCGGCCAGCAGGCTTCGGGGGGAGGTGCTTTGATGACATTTTGTTTGCTAATGATTGATCGCTGGACAATTGTTCGTATGATGGAGGATATTTATATAGTAAACAAGCTCATGTTGACAGATAATTCTAAATAAATCTACCACAATGAAGAACAACAAGAGCTGTACTTTTAGTTAGTAAGCACTTGTCTCTTTTTCTTCTAATATATACTTAAGAAGACTTAATATATTATATGATACACTCATGACTAGGTAACACCTAGATTGTTGTATGCCGGAATAACGTTCACTTACCGCTAATGTCATTATTTGTTTCACACCGTGTGTTTTACAATGAGACGAGGTCGTCTGTATTATCGCGCATTTACCATTGTCTCACAAATTAATTAACTACCTAATTGTTCGAAATAGGCGCGACATTTTCTTGCTCTCCAATACCAATATAATATATTACTGGGAGAATACCTAATCAGTCGGATTATAGTATCCTTTTCAACCCAATACAGGTACAATGACTCTGAATATATGTATTAAAAGGTCGACCGTTTCCATGCTTCCTCTAAATAAAACAAAAAATATATTCAATAGGATTTTATGTAGGCACGAATTCCATTTACTGCTTATGAAGACCCACCGTTTGAATCTAAATGAATGTGTTGAGCTGCTGAAAGATTGACGAGAAGAATCCGTAATCAACCCAGAGTCCAGTATTCTCTTGAAAACTATCGACATTATTTAGGTAATCCATTGTATTTCATTAAATTCATTTCTGGTAGAAAATACCTATGGCATTAAGTCCGTGTCTGTACATGTATGCTTAAAGTATTAAATAAATAAATACATTTATTTGCCAATTGAAGAGCCTTTATTTATTGAATTTTTTTGAATATTAAAATCTCCAAATATGTTTATTGTTTTATTATAATAATAAAGGTAAGATGTATTTTGTATAATTAATGTGACTGTGATCACGAACAGGCAAAACACATTGCTATAAAACTCGAGCAAGAAGTTAAAATAGTATCGATTACGACGACTACGATAGATCTACCCCTAACTCTTACCTTCCCGCATACCTTTGGTTTAAGTAGCATCATACTAAAGCCCACTCATAATCTGAGCAGGTAAGTTGGTTTGGTGATAGTACTAAACCTTACCTCCAAGATTATGACATTAACCATTCCGTCGTCCCCTGGGTCGTTTGTTTTGCAAGTCTACGAGCACGGCCGAAGTTTGTGGAGTCAATGAGTGGCCGCTTACCGAGCTGGTATTATTGATGGTAATTTAGCCGATGTTTTATAACATGACATGTTTTTATCAGTTACTTGTTAGCGACATTGTAATTACAACTCAGACGCAAATAATTTATGGGCATAAGATCTCGTTTAGAAACGATATGAAAATTTCAAGAAAAGGCAATGTATATTGATTAGGTATTGTATATTGGCTTGTAAGGTTTATCGGTTAGTCGGATATTATTTAGTTCCTAAAATAAATTACATTTTGATATAGTTGCATAAATAAATGGCAATATTGTATGCGCAAATTCCACAAAAAATAATAAAGGGTCAAAATTTATTACAAATAGATATTTAAACCATACCATAGTCTTCCCAGCATAACAAGGGCGTTTTGAAAAAATGTTACAGTAAACTTCCTTATACGTAGGTCATATATGATGTAAACAGTTTCAAAAGAATATGAATAAATACTTAAAGTTGTGAATTAGGAAGAAGGCGCCGAGAGCCCTCGCGGTTCTCATCCCCAGACACATTATTATTTGCTTCAATACACAATCCGCTATCAAAACGTAAAAATTGCCTCGAGGTAACTTATTTTCGTAGTTTTACGCTCCGCTAACGAATGTTAAAAATGATGGACGACTATCTATCACTAACGGACCTTACTTCGCTGTTGATATTAACGAAATATACGAGCGCGATCAAAGCGGAAAAAATGATATCAATCAATATCATTCCATGGCGTGCCCTACTAATCACACACAGAGTAAGTAACCGCTGGAAGTGCATTCACCTCGTGTTCTAGATGTAGATATAAAGCACACATTTTGTGTCTTTTTACTTCTTCAGCGTAACTCGAAGATGGCAAGAATATTTTCCGCGTGGTAAAACTCGGTAGCGAAGCGTGACAGGCGCGCGATAACGTTCTGCTATGTTGTACTCTAATTAGATTAAGCCAGCACTGAGCAAAACTTCGTCTGCATTATACTATTTACTTAGCCTATATCTTAGTCTATTTAAATAAGGAAATCTGCATTTACAATGTTACTTAGTCATTCGCTTGTAAATGAAAATAACGAAATAAAGAGTAAAATCTTTATTATTTTGGATGTCCCACATCAAATACGTCTTTCACAATTTCGACTAGTAATTTTTAAAATTAATAACTTATAGCTTTTTATAACTTATGAAAAATACAATAACGTTTGACTACATTGATTTATTTGAATTTTCTTTAACTATTTCGTCTTGTATAAAGTATCAACTCAAACCAAACATCACATTTTTGTTCTCTAAAATAATTTAATTAATCTCTTTATCAATGTCAACAAATATCCGTTAATTCTAGTAGAAATAAATTTAAACAGAGGGTTGTTATATCGTGTGGTAGGCGGGTAGAGCGGGGCACACGGGCGCCGCCCGCCCGCAGGCGCGCTTGCTCCGAGAGCGCCCGAGGACTTACGATCGTTTCATTCCGAATCGTAACGAAGTTCGACGATCGCGACCACCCTCCGTTGACGCGTGCTGGCTCCAGTCGCAGCGAGGGCCGCCAGGGCGTTGGAGCGGCTCTGTGTGTGCCTAGTGCTTGGTTATGTAACTCAAAAAACTTATTTATTTATTAACTTAAACAAATCGACTCGTGCCTTCACTGTAGGCGTGTCGATAAACAATGGTTAAATAAATAAATATTACTGTTCGTGCTCTCCATTTACGTATTGTGTGCTAAAGTGATGTGTACGCCTATCCTCGAAGCGATTGAAAGTCTGTACAGGTTTATCGTTTGCTTAAAAATATTCGATTGCATTTAGTGCACACATGTTTTGAACAGAACACATAAAAAGATGTTTAAACCATTGGTGATTATTTGAAGTGTGATATTTAAGGCAGTTGTTCGAAATGTTGTCAAAGAATAATATTGTTGTTGAAGGATTATAAATATGAAACGTGACGAACGTCAGGTGAATATTGGAACAGCGTAACTTATTGATACTTAACTGTACAAGGCAACAGAAATATAGATGGCAGGTGACGCTTGTCGTTGTTGTTCCAATTAAAAGAACAAATAGAATCAAACCAAACTGAATTTGGCGCAATGCAGGGCGCTTGGATAGAAACGTCCACGAGTTGCGGTGACTCATTCCGAATCCATAATTGCTTAGTGGATTCAACATTCAATGCAATCTCAATCACACGCAAGTATTATAGACGTCAATAGGAATGACTATTTCGGCAATACATCTAATTCTTTTCATACGATGTAACATTATATAGAAAAGCTTTTATCTTAGATTTTGTGTTTACCGATATTCCCCTCGGAATGGGGAGAGAAGAACTGCAATACTTTATATATTTGAATACGATACAAACAAAGCCGCTTATAATGTTTTATATGAGCTCAATGTAGAAGCAAAAGAAGATTCAATAAAACATGACCTTTTCCATTTTCAACATTTCATATCGCGCTCGGGTTAAAAGGTATTGCAAGCGCTAGATACTATTTGCAGTATTGTGAATGCCAAGTTGGTATTTCGACTTCTACTATTGTCAACGAGATTTAATATTTATGCAATTTCCTACGTAACGATAGCTACTACCTGTATGATATTAAGTAAAGCTATATCGTCTGAAATTTAATTCTATGTTTTGAAAATTAGTTTGAAGGAATCCATTAAACATCTCTGAATGATCTTGTCATTGTTTATATTGTAAAGTGACAAATAATATATATTAATCTCAGTCTGAAACAAGATGGTTCTACAGCAAGAGCTCTGTCTATCAATTATTCAAAAACTTGTACCGTTTATGGATTCGGTAATAACAAAAATAGCAAACAGAAGGTAACGGCTTAACGAGGGCAATCTATCAGATCTAATTGGAGATTAAATTCCATTACTTTATCGCTTTGCGTTATTTTAAAGTGATTTGTGACGATAGCTTTTACCGTGAGATTTATAAATGAATACTGACCGATGTGCTGACTGTATGTCGCATTTCAATCGAAAGACGAGCTCTACCTTCGTTACGTTTTTCAAAGTTGATTCGATACCTGATTTTCAATGTGTTAAGTTTAATCAAGAACCTATTATTCTCTTACGGTCGCCAAATCATTATTAATAGTAATAATAAAATAATACACACTAGTATTATTAGGTTTACGTAGTTATCCTTGGCGAAATCTACAAAATCCATTTGTTTATTAGAAATGGATCTTCAAGTTTAAGCAACGCTCGCCGAGGTCGGTCGGTAGATGGGTGACCATCCATTTCATACCGAGGTCCCAAGTTAAGCAGTTGGTCCCGGCTGTTAGTCGTTACGGGTTGTCAGAAGCCCGACAGTCTGACAACCAGACTTGCCAATGGGGTATCCTATTACCCAGTAATTGGTTCGTGGAGGTGAGACAGGCAGTCGCTCCATGTAAAATACTGGTACTCAGCTGCATTTGGTTAGACTGGAAGCCGTTAATAAATTATAAACTAAACTTGTATTCATTTAGACTGAGAAAATATTTAATTTGGTGACTTGACACTACCACTAGGTAAATAATCATAAGATATTAGGATATAACAGACAGATAAATTATATTATAGTCATATTTTTAACATTCAATTTATAAAATACCCCAGTAGCCCAAAGCCCAAACGGGATGTCGCTTTGCTGTGGTGTGTCACGCCCTACTTCACTTGCAAAAGTTCGCGCCAGCTATTAGCGTAATTAAAACGCTACCAAACTACAAAAAGATTCATCACTACCATGCCGTGAATACGTCCAACTTATATTTTGTTAAGAGAAAAACGTACAGATTAAATGCCTTGAAACATTTCGTCTTGGTTTCTGACCAAGTACAAAACTTAAGTTATTATTAAAAATAAAGTTTTTATTACTTAACGTGTACATTATTTTCTCATCTGATATATCGCCTGGCTAATGTTGAAATTTAACTACGACAAGATTCCACTAAATGGTATAAAAATATCTGGTTAACAATTATTCTGACAGCTTGTTAACGTCTCTGCCGGGAACAAGCCACTTCAAACGCAGAACGTTTTATCGGATTTCTATTATAAACGCCTACCTATTTACTTATCATTCTATGCTTTCCATATTCTCTCATAAATCTGTCCTACCAACTGCAAGGACACTAAATCTTTTAGGCACTACCACCTAGTTGTATTAAATCTTACTTAAGTAATGAAAATGCAGAAGTTTTGATGTTTGTTACTCAATCAGACCGTTACGGTTGCATAATTTTCGTAGAAATGAGTAAGTTTAGGTGTTAGCCTGGACTTTCTTTCATTGAAAGACAGAACCTTTTGTACATCTTATGTGTATCTATAAAACATGCATATGTAACATAAACATATAGCTGTTTCACATGCAAACAACTTCAACTAGCCTAATTCTATAGAATGACTGCCCTTCATATCACACTTCTTCTCATTATCACTCTTTCTATTACAAACTTGACTTAATCGAAAATGATAAAATAATAAAGACGATTAAAGATAGCATGACGTGTATCTGTATTATGAAACTTTGAACATTGTGCTTAGTGAAAATATTTGAAGTTTGAATCGTGAAGCGATTCCGATCAATCTTCAAAATGACTTTAAAAAGAATTAAAGTACATTAATAATGTTCGCAATAACATAACAGAAAATTAAAAAATTGGGAAGTAGGCGGACACAGAGAATAGCCGAGTGTGGTGGACGCGTGATGAGGTGACGCTCGCGCGCCGGCCGCTGACGCCGCTCCTTGCCAATGATGGTGGAGACGCACCGCGCGCCGCCGCCTCGATGTGCGCGCGCGCTCGAGCCTCGCACCAAACCCGCCTCAGCCTCGGCGCCGCCTTCGCTGGCCGGCAGCGGAACTGTCATGCACCTGCGGCGACGCCGACACAAGACTGTTCACTTCGGCGAAAATTTGCTGATGCAAGTTTGCGCTGACCGCGCCCATCTAGCAGCGCTTGGAGCGAGGGTTCCCGATGTTTCGTTTTGCCACAAAGCACATACAGGCCTTGGTAAAGGCGATGCCCGCTTTTGCTGTGTTGCTCATCATTGCTGTCTAGCCGCAGGAGCTCTTGTAGCGTTGACGTCAACCGGTCGACCGAAACCACGCAGAGAGCGCAGTGTTGACTCGCATTCGAGCGGTGGTGAAACTGGGGATAGAGGGGACGGTGGTGGCAGCAGTTCAGTGACGAAGGAGCCAAAACGCAAATCTAAACATCATCACCACCACCACCACCATCACCATAAAATTCACAGCTGTCCCTATCACGACGTCGCGCCACCGCCAGAAGATGAGCCCGATGAAAAGGCTATTGTTCCAAAAAAAACCATTTCGCCTTATCTCTATATACCTAGTAAGTTAGAGCCCAATGTGCAACAGTTATTTAGCTTTATAGAGAGCGTACTGAGTGCCTGGGCAGCTGAAGAAGGTCTCACGAGTACAGGTGAATATTCAGAGCCAGATGAGAGCATGGTGCGTAGGCGTAAGCTGAACAAGTACAAGAAACGCACTGATGTGCTCAACATAAGGCGCATAGTGTATGATGTATCAATTCTGCGCGGAACGAGACTGCTTGGCAATGTAAGATTTCGACATTATCATTGGAAAGGAACGGCACAAACCTGCAATGAAGCATTTCTCAGGAAGGTGAGGTCCCTTACAAAATTAACATCAACATTACTTTTACCATAAAGATATATACCTACATAACCTATAATGATTCGTATTGTAATGAATAACAATGTTGGAAGTAAGACGTAACAATAGGGCTGAGAAAAAATACGGTAAAGATACTAACATTTTGACCTTATTTTAGTTTCCTCTTAGTGGAAACTGCAATTTCCTTTTTGCTAATGAGGGCTTTTATTTTCTTTACTCTATTTGAGCTATAAGGCTTTGTGGGTATTGTTTCTTTTACATTAATTAGTATTTTTTGTTCTTTGTTCACACATTTATTTAGAATAAGTAAACTTTACACATTTTGACAATAACTCTTGGATATCATGCATAATAATATTCTATGAATTGTGTTTACATAGAAATCTCCAAGCAAGCAGGCCTGGTAATTCAATGGTGGTTGGGGCCCATAGTCACTGTAATGACGTCATAACTTCATGTACTTTTAAATGATTTTAAATTAAAAGTTACTCTTCTCTACAATGACGATAAATGTCATTGTTATGTTTACAGTCCTAAATATACAGGTATTAAGACGCTGACAACACCTAAACCGCGGTCACTGTCAAATTCCATAGAAAAGAAAGAGAAGCGCGATGACACAACGCTTGTAATTTATTGCAAAATATGAAGTAATTATCTATTTACTCAAAATTGAGTTGAGTAATCGAAAATAAAAAACAACCAAGTTCTGCATTCAAATAAGACGTTCTTGTTATTAATTAAATACGTAACGTATGTTGATATTTGATACAGATATTTTGGATTAGAACTCAAAGTAAGAGGTTAGTTTAACGTTAGTTTGTATCGAGATTTTGTTTTCAAAACGTGTTTTGGTAACAACCAAGTTCTGGGAAATATGTTCAAAACTAACATATATTTTTTCCGCTACCACAAACTACACAGATTTGGCAATTTTTTTTCTTAAGCGAAGCCTATTTTGGTCAATTGGGTCTTGTCAGCGCCTTAAATGAATATATAGTAGAGAGATGATAATGATAATGATGACAAGGGAAATGTAGGACTTCAAGACGAAGTGCATATTGAAAACAAAAGATCTAGGACAAAAACTATTCAAACGAAACGAAAGCTTTCGTACTTATTAAATGCGATGTTTAAGATGTTTGTAGACAGCTAACATTCTTACGTTCAAACACGCTTCGGGCTAACCATCTAAATATCCCGATATAGTAAAAACTAAAATAGGTTAGTTACTGGCCTATGTAACGTCATTATCTACCTTTAACGAGAAACGACGGACAGACGTATTATCAAACTACGTAGGTATTACGCTAAACTATACCAAAGTTAAAGTTTGTTCCGGAGTTGCGATTCCCAGTTAACTAAGCGAGGTGCAATTAAGTATTATATCTAGGTAGAGCGGAGTTGCCCGGTAGTAAACTTTGAGGTGCCAAAAAGGAATGTATATTAAATGCAATTCCATTTAATGCAGATGTCCGACTCACAACATCAAACCTTGTAGTTTATTTTCAATTGTAAGAGGAATTGAAATTAATTTTGATCACCTTTTTGTAAAGCTGCAGAAAAGCTAAATTTGTAAATAGTCCTTGTTCTTATGAGATTAATCGTGCAGAAATTGTGAATGTTTGAGGAAACATATCAAAGCGTAGGTCTACTTCAAAGGAACATGACTCAATTATTTTATATTTTATAATATGTGGTGGCATATAGTCTTACTTTTTCGTGAAAGGCGGTGGCAAGGGCGCTGTGCGGCCTCAAGAGCCATCGAGCCGAGAGCACGCTGCCGCGGTCCGCATACGCCCCAAAGCAACTCTTTTCTTGTATACTGTGTTGTAATCAAAAGCGCAAGACACAGCATCACAAAATGTGTTTTATAAAATAATAAAGTCACCTTAAATCTATTGTTCGGCGATCATCAAAATAGGGTTACGGTTAAATAAGAGAAAACAAATGATGAAAGTTTGTTATACAAACTTAAAAGTTCGTTAATAATAAATGCAAAACATTAAACTTTTTGTATATGTTCCAGATTTAGTAGGTATCTAGAAATATAACATATTCATACAGCTATGTAACAACACTACATAACGATGAACTTTTATAGCAGTCCTCTACTAAGCAGAAGACGATTCGTACTTCGAAACTTGCATGACATCTTATTACATAATAATTATCTCATAGGTACAATGCTACAATTTGACCGTTCCACGAGGTTTTGGCATGTTGTACACTATGTCATACAACATCGTTAATTTTGCTAAAATTCCTTCATCATTACAGAAGAATTAGTCGCCGTTTCTATCTCTATATGGTACGTAGTAACATGATACACTGTATATTTAGTCGAATCAATTTACAGCCACTCACTTCGTTTGTGTAAATATAAAGTACAAACATTAAGTGGTCCAAGAGGCTTTTAAATATCCTAACTGAATTAATAAAATTCACCCTAAAAGCAATCAATTTTACAAAAAGTTGATAACTTCACTTTGAAGTTGTCTAATTAATTATTTAAAAGTAGATTCCATCTCAAAAGAAATATATTCCAGGTAAAGTAATGAAACAGTCTCGTTTAGCACTCGTTCTTGTGCTTTGCACCACTGTGCACCTAGCCTCGTACCTGAGAGGCGAGGTAACAATTTCAAAAGTGGAAACGAGGGTGGTCTGGGGGTGAAAACTGCGTTACACTGTAAAATGTTGAAAGTGTCCAAGCTTGAATTTATGTTGTTTGCGCGAGATTTAAATGACGTCAGAGCTGACATTTCCACCATCTTATTTTAAAATTTTGCTTGGATATCTTTTTAGCGTACTGTCTCGCGCTATATATATCGTCGTTGTTGCGGTTTACTCATAATCCGGTATGGTTATTACAACTCTTTGTAAGTTCTTAATAAAGGACACCTATTTAATCAACTAATCGGCCTAGCGCAGTCCTAGTGGGTCGATTATTTACTTCCACCAGAATAATAATAACCCTAAAAAGATTTCTTTATTGACTTATTGCTTATTATTATTATTTTTATACTATTATTGTGCAATATAATAATGGCTTCAAGGTGCAGTTGCGGTTGCCCCGGTTCTGGAGCGCATCTAGCATGTTCGCTGCAGCACGCACTGACGAGTTTTATGTCATTAAGAGGAAAAAGACCGCATCCTTAATAAGCAGAATGAGGGCTAGCAACAACAGTATTTAGAAAACCCTAGCCGAACAACATGATGCACTGATATTAAAACACTCTGTCCGGTTGCTCGTGCGGCAGGGATGAATAATAATTATATGTAATAAATAAATGCTAATCCTTGGTTGATACGTTTTTTACGAACCAGTGAACCAATGTTGTCAAATTAAATAAATATATTATTATTATTAATACGCTTAAATAAAAATTCATCGTAATTAAATGTTTAATCTGTGCATAGATATCGGATGATGATCGCATGTCGTTAACGACGGCGGTGTCTGACGAAGAGGACCCCGGCGAGAGCGCAATGAATTCGCCATACAAAGGAAAGCAGACGGGCGCTGCAGCCGCATCCTTCAACTGCACCGGAGCTGTCAGGAAAGCCGGGTAAGTACTGCTATAGCCTTACAAGGACCCAAATGTAATTTTCTACTTAGCATTATACCGGCTGGAGCAGGAGTTCGCTTATGGACTTAGTCAGTTTCAGTCTGTTTCACTCTAGATTGAATACGAAAATGAGAGATTGAGATTTTACCTACCTTCCTAATCAATCTGAAATATTCTTATTAAAATTACTTAATTTTTTTTGACGATTGTCTCTTATAAAAACGTGTCACTAAAATATTAGTGACCCAGCTAATTTTGATATAATGAGATTCTTAATTATCTAACTTACGACTTCGCATAATTTCTGTGTCCCTTTTGGAATAAAGCAATTAATTAATTATGAGTTGTGATCCCATTTATATTTCGCGTGCCCAAATTAAAAAAGTAAATGATCACCGTAATACTCAACTTATCTAATAATGATAATCCGAAAATATTTAAAATTAAAATTGTGGAAATGTTTGGGTCGGTATAAAATCGATTAAAAAATATGAGGTTTTCGTATTTCCGCATTGAACTTAAAACTCTTCTTCTTATTTGCTACTTGCAACTAATTTTCCTCTATGAAAAGAAATCATTAAATATCATTAAATATATTGATTTTCACTTTACATGAAAGAAAGAAAGAACGAAAAAGTATTTAAGGCGCTGACAAGACCCACCAGAGAAGGCTATTTTAGCCTTCTCTTAAGAAAAAAAAATGCCAAATCTGTACAGTTTGTGATAGTGGAAAATTAAATGTTATTTTGAACATATTTCCCAGAACTTGGTTGTTACCAAAACACGTTTTGAAACAAAATCTCGAGACAAACTAACGTTAAACTAACCTCTTACCTTGAGTTCTAATCCAAAATATCTGCATTAAATATCAACATTCGTTACGTACCTATTTAATTAATGACAAAGAACGTCTTATTTGAATGCAAAACTTGGTTGTTTTTTTATTTTCGATTACTCAACTCCATTTTGAGTAAATTGATAATTGCTTCATATTTTGCAATAAATTACAAGCGTTGTGTCATCGCGCTTTTCTTTCTTTTCTATGCAATCTGACAGTGAGCGTGGTTTAGGTGTTTTAGGTGTTGTCAGCGTCTTAATGGGACTCGCACAGGAGATCACAAATTAAACTAAAACACACTCATAAAAACAGAAAAAAAACAAAGTAAAATAAAAATAAAAACAGAAAGTCCTGTACCAAGAGGGCAAAAGGTTCCTATCTCAGCATGATGCACATGAACATAAGTTAGCAATGTTAGCATTGTGACTGTAATAATAATTGAGACCAAGGTCTCTTCCATAAAAACAGGGTTCCCTTAAATAAAAATGATATATTACGGTGACGGAAGAGCGCAAGCTAAAATATTGTACGTGCTAAGTCTATACATATGAAATATAACCTTCGTCTCCGCGTTCCTCCGGCCTATTGCCAAGGTCCTCCTTGCTCAACGGAAATTCGATATACATAATATCCAATAAAATACTTATAGGTATGTATCGAATTTATGTAAATCTGCATAATATATTATGGGAGCGAAGATATAGTTTGTGAGCGGTAATATTTCAAGACGATGTCGAGTTATTTGGTTAAGTCTAGGAATATTTATAATCCAATGAACGGGGAACATGCGAATAAACATGTTAGGTACATATATTATGTATGACTTAATTTATTACTCGGTAACTACGGTTACCATATCGTAGTTACATTTGGTGAACCGCAATTTCACAACTGTCAGTTTTGGTTCGTACCTAATTGAAGTTGTGCAGTGTTTATGACTTTATTATAAAATCCATCTGAACGGAATCGGAACTGAGTCGGAACTAACATAAAACTCACGCATTTAGAACATATGACTTTTTTTAAATTTATTCTTCTGAGTTGTAGAGATAAACTTGTAAAGAGATAAAATGCAAAGATTCCCCAAAGCTGTACTGTAACAACAATACCCACGAGACTACTAGTCAAATGGACCATTATCCTCATTATAGGCATTTGCTTCTGTAGAGAAAATATATATAAATATATAGTCTTTTTTTAAGCTGTTTTCTGTCTGCCTTTATACCGGAAGTTTTTGTTCAAAACTATATTTGTAATAATATTACAAGGATATTGTTATAAATATAGTTGACCTGCTTGATAACATTACTTCCACCATCGTACATAATTCACATGTAACATGTATTCACCGTTCGCATCGTGTGCTTTCATCGACCCTTCATTGTGCACTGTAGCGCCCGTATGAACAAAACAAAGACTTAATGTTAATACCTGTCCTTTGTGTCGTTTTCGAGAAGCCTTAATAAATGTAAGCGAGATGTGAAGCGAAGGAGATGACGTCGTGTGTCGGGCGCCTTCTGTCAAGTGTCATAGTCTCTATTAGGAAAAGCCTACGGCGTCCTTTATGTTCCTTGAGGCTACAATTCCTCTTCCATGAATTCCAAATGACCGGAGGGAAATCTTAGCCGTGACCTGTTCAACGTCGTAAACGCGTATAGAGTGAGCAGACAAGACGGCGGTACTGCCTACTAGGCATCCTTACAAATCCGACCTGGACATTGAGACAGCTTTTTGTTTTCACTTCCATTCTCTTTTATTCGACTTATGATATATGTTCAAAATTCATTCGCAGTAAATTAAATCCAATTGTAATTAATTTTCAAAAGCATTCATTAACTTAGTATTGCACAGCGATTACTGTAACGCAAGCTCAGCATTTGGCTTTTAATGAACCAAACTTATTTCGTAGCACTTTAATTCTATTTGCAATGAGTACGAACTCCAGTCTATAAATATTTATAAGAGGCAATAATTCTTGGATACCTATCAAAATATGATGATTAATTTCCGAAGCTTTCCTTGATTGGTTTTTTCATTTGTTATTCGGAAATGAACCAGGATAACATTCTATGATTGGTTACCTGTTTAATACAAAGACTTTTTATTATTTTTGAATTAGTGAGTGGTTATCAGACTTGTGAATGTCTACTTCGATAACGAAGATATTTAGTCTACAAAATAACACACGTTTACTAAATCGCAATTGAGTAAAAATATAAAAGTTTTATTTCCTTTTATTAATAATAATATATCATTCATTACAGGTATCAGAGACCCAAAATATATATAGGTACCTTAAAGACTGTAATATTTAAACCAAAAGAGCTTAGTTTTGGCCGTGGTCGAAAAAAACCAAACCGAACCATAGACACTTTCATAATATCAGAATTTGGGTGAACGCCTGCACGGTTTTGTCGTTTCATATGAGACGAACCTGCAAGAAATCCACTGTCTCTTCAAAGCGATGTTTTAATTTTCGTAATTACACAGTTTATTCTACCTACGTTTATTTCCTAAGAAAATCATATATTTTGTCTCAAAAAGCCTTTAACCATAAAACAATTTCCTCTACCACGTTACCTGTTATTACGTTGTCACCCGTTTCTTGTAAACTTATTAACAAACTTTCGAGCCGTAAGCCGTGACTTAGTTACTGTAATAAAGCCCTACTACCCGTGTACTGATATCGGATATATTTTGGTAAACGCATTCTTATATAAACATATATGTACTATTTGATATTGTAATTAGTAATTGGGTATTTTTTCGCAATCCTGGTTAATCAAAATACTTTTTTAGGGTTCCGTAGTAAACAAGGAACCTATATATATAGTTTCACCATGTCCGTCTGTCTGTCTGTCCCCACTGTGGCTCAGAGATGCTTAGTATTAGAAAGCTGTAATTTGGCATAAGTAAATACGAATTTGGGATATTAATCCCGCCGACAAAGTGGTATCAAAATCATTATAAAAAAATTCTTTAGAAAATTCAAAAAATCATTCCCACGTTACAGCAATGGAGAAACCATTTCTGTAACGTGGGAATGATTTTTTTATTCGTCTACCCCATGGTGTGGGAGTATCGTTGGATAGGCCGTTCAAAAATATTGTGGGTCTGTGAAAACCTTTTTTCGATTCAAGGATCCACTTGCGTAATTTTAAGCATTAAAGTGCAAATTTTTGTTAGAGTCAAGTGTCCCCCCTCTGCCAGCTAAATGGTTGTTTATGGAGATGTGAGAAAATACTACATATAATGAAATAAAAAGAAAAACTATCTATCTATATTGTAAATAGGCTTTACAAGTTAACGAATTATAGTCGATCAACTTAAATTTGCAGTTGGAGAATTGACCGTGGCATATATCGATGTTAAGTTTCTTTGGGATAAATTCATCCAAACTTCCCAACTACGGAACCCTTCATTGTGCGTGGTCCGACACGCACTTGGCCGTTTTTATTTAATAATAAAATAAATCATGTTTAGTTTTTCCTATTAACCATTATTTATAAAAAAAACACCCTATTATCCTACAGTATATACGTACTCTATAATCAATGACTATTAATAACCACATCGTAACCACATAACTATTATGATTACGTTTTGTTTAGGTTTTTAAGTGTGAAGAAATGGCTACTCCGTAAAAAGCATCAGATTGAATTAGCACGCAAACGTGGCTGGAAGGGCTACTGGGTGTGCTTGAAGGGCACTACACTGCTTTTCTATCCATGCGATTCCCGCGAAGGACGCTCCGTAGAGGCGGCTCCCAAGCATCTGATCATTGTCGATGGAGCCATCATGCAGCCGATTCCTGAGCACCCCAAACGCGACCACATATTTTGTCTGAGCACCGCGTTCGGTGACGCTTACTTGTTCCAAGCACCGTGCCAAGTGAGTATACAACTTTTTTTTTTGTAGCACTGTAGTACCTATCTACTGAAAAAACTTTCAGCAATTTTTCGGAAGCTTAATTCAACATAACTAATTTGATAATAATAATAAATTACCTCGTAGATTGAGCTCGAAAACTGGGTGAACAGCATACATAGTGCATGTGCCGCTGCATTCGCTCGTCACCGTGGCAAGACTGGGACGCTTCATTTACTC
The DNA here is from genome assembly GCA_905333075.3 of Atethmia centrago. Taxonomy (NCBI): domain Eukaryota; kingdom Metazoa; phylum Arthropoda; class Insecta; order Lepidoptera; family Noctuidae; genus Atethmia; species Atethmia centrago. The sequence goes on along the minus strand of HG995374.1, from coordinate 16,114,823 downwards.
CAAGAGGAAATATACCGCCTTGAAAAGGCTATCGAATCTGTAAGTAAATAAAATGCACATTTTTTTACTAGTTTGTATGCCCTCTAAATGTAGATTTTAATAATACATATATAACTCAACTTACAACTCGTACTTAACTTATTATTTATTTTTTGTTAAGCTTTGCTGACCCACTGCTGGGCAAATGCCTACTCCAAATCCTTCCAGGAACTCTTTTCCCGCGCCACCTTGAACCATCCCTCGTTATCTGTTTATTCGAACAATATTATTGTAATCAACTTTTATTCTAAACATACCTCCAATAAACAATTTTTATGATTATTCATAGTTTTGATTTGTTCCGATCAAAATTAATCAGGTACAACTGTTGCTGGCTTCGGGCCGACTTTTCAATCTTTAGATAACTTGTATCTGAACAATAAAAAATGCGATGTGGTAGCTTTTGTATAGAAAATATGTCAAACTGCCATATTTATTCTTCAGATATCAGTTATCTGACGATTATAAGATCGGCCCTGACTAATAAACCGCTAAGTTAATATTGTTCGCAGCTGAACAAATGAAAATGTGCTGAGGCCAAAGTGAACTTGCTGCAAAATTATGCACCGCTCGACCCAAACTGCGCATCGCATAACCTAAACCAACAGGCCATTGTTTGAATACCATGAATCTACTTTCGTCGAGCGATTTCACGCTCTGCCCATAACACACATAGTCATAAAGACCAATTTCACGTGCCTCACCGCACTTTTGTGTTGTGAGTCCCGGATTAATCACAAATTCCGTGAATGCAACAACTATGATCAACTTGTAGCTGTAGAGCGAGATACAGTGCTTACGATGAAAAACAAAACTCTAATCATCATTTGGCATTATATAGGTATAGAATTTAAATAAAACAAATGTCTCACAACTAACCGACATGTGTTAGGTAAAAACTAGATAGAAAATCAATAAACACACACACAATTATTATATGTACCTATACTTAGGTTAAGGTGTTCATCTATGGGTCTTTGTAACCTGATAATAAATGGTTTATTATTATTATTAATAAGATAAAAATAAGAAAAATTAATCGAGTACCATTTTCTTAAAAAGAAAAATCTACAAACTAGTAGAACACATCACTGAGGTTTTGTCAATAAAGTAGATAGACTTGTATTTATTTTTATTTTAAAAGTCATATAAAATCAATATGATTAGTAGCATTACATAATACTAGGTCAAAGGAAATTAGTAGACAGCAGCATATCACTTGCAAGCTACTCTTCAGTTAGGTACTAGCGATATTACGTATTTGCTTCATACATATGTGGGCTCCGGCCAGAGTCGCCGGCGTGCGGTTCGAAACGTTCGTCGTGCAAATCGCACCAATTTCTGACCCGCACCGGGTGACCGCAGCACGCATCAAAGCGTACTTCTACATATTTACCTTATGCGAATATGCTCTGTCAGACGTTTTCGATTAACTGTAACGGAAATGAAGCAAATACGATTGTCGCGTTGCAGTGTTGGGAATTGCATTGGCTAAGATTCAATCAAAGAGCAATACAGTTTAAATTAAACTATGTAGTTTTAAAGTATAACTCAATATTATAAAGTTTAACGCTAACTGGTCTGAAAAATAAAAACACCTAGCTGCAATTTACCATCTTAATTACAAGCCACAAAGTGTTATGACTTTATGAATTTCAAATTACTTCTTGTGTTGCAAAATATTCAAAATAGATACTGTAATTAAGGTCGGAAACACATGCTTGTAGTTGGAAACAATCTATTTTATCACCGTGATAGTAAACACGGGCAGGTGGGAGCCCGCGCTCATTAATATTCATAGCACACGTCATCCTCACGCGAGTTCGAGGAGCGCGTCCGGACTATTCAAGATATGTTACACGCATACTTAACTTTAAGCCCAGTTGTCTGTAAGTAACACATTTTTTGCATAAGTAACGCTCTTTACAATTACAGGATCACAAGCTAAAGCATATGGCAGACCTGCAACAATCAGTAGTCTCTGATCCCGAGACTCGGGCACAACTGGCTGTCCAAATGCTCCAGTGGGAAGAAAATCTCGAACGTCTACATTGTGAACAATTCCGATTGCGTTGTTACATGGCAAGCCTTCAGAGCGGCGAACTCCCCAACCCCAAGGTAAATGTTCAACGAAATTGAGTTTTCCGTTTCTCCCTACAAAAGTGACCTTACCTAATGAAGTAGTAAAATCTTCATAACTTTTTATTTTGTGTTGGCCCACAACAACTTTGTTTGTAGCAGTAGTTCGGATTCATTCTTGCGATTCGCAACTATTCTTTATTTAATATGATAAGTTGGACAAAATTGACTTTATTACTTTCGACGTTACTCATATAAACCTCACCTCGATAAATCATGTCTATTGAATTTTGTTTATGCTAACTCACCAGTCGTTCATAATCCTGTTTTCCAAATATTATAACGAAAACAACGCGCTGATCGTAATTTATCATCCGATAATAAGACAAGAGAGGGGTGTTGAAATTGTCAAGTGATTTCATCAAGGTGACAGAGAAAGGAAATTTGTTGGCTTCGCTATCAAATTGACAGTTCCGTTGACCGGGGAACGGGGTTGGAATCTGTTACGCCACGACCCATGTCACAGGACGTCATAATGGTCCCCAACATGCGAATAATAAAAGTTGCTTACAATATTGCACAGAAATGGGTTTGATTAACGGATATTTCAATATCCTTTTGAGGATAAAAATATCCATGAAAATGTTATGACCAAAGGTCGAACTAAATGAAATAATGGAACTTGCAACATAGACTATACGGTAGTTATTGTACCCATTAAAGTATGTAACACTTCTTTTAGGAGGCCAGTGTTTTATTTCCTATGCTTGGATGCTTACAATTTCTTCAAGTGTGATACCCATAGAGATGTTTGTGACAGTCTCTGCTGACGCATGTGTCCCGTGGCACGAAGAGTACACTGAACAAGCTAGGCGTGTTCACCGTGTCGTCTTTCCACGCGTTCATCTGCGCGCGGTCGCCGTCGCTGTTGAACAACTTGCTGGCCGGGCGCGGCGCCACCAAGCGACGAGCGCCACAACTGTCGCGATCCAACTCTGGATCCAGCAGACGATCCATGCAGGTTAGCATTTAAAATAGTTAAAGTGTCCCATTTTTACCGACTCTCAAAAATAGGAGGTTAAATATTGTGATTTCTAAAGTGATTTTTAGATTTTAATATCTCCATATGTATTTGGATAAATTCATTGGAAAGAATGACATTCAGAAGTAGAGTAAGTAAAATAGCTAACATGAACATAAATTACCGAAATAATAAGATCCAGGATTCATGATCAGGATCAAGATCCAGATTCTACAGTCCTTACAGCCTACAATGGCTATGTTGCACCTATTCTAAAGTATTGTGTTATTTTTTGGGGTAATTCTACTAATAAAGAGGCGGTATTTAAAGCCCAGAAGAAATGTATACGAGCCATAACTGGTATAAAAGTAACAGACAGTTGCAGACCATCATTTTTGAAATTTAATATTCTTACGTTACCATGTTTATATATATTAGAGGTTATAATGTTCGTTAGAAAAAATACAAACCTCTTTCATAAGTTACATAGCAAAAGATACAAATTCAATATATGTTTACCTTTTAATAAAACAGCGTTGTTAAATAAAAGTATATTATGTATGGCTCCACGCATATATAACCATTTACCAAACTCATTCCTGGAGATAAGTGATATAAGTATATTTAAAAACCACATCAAAACACTGTTACTAAAAAAAGCGTATTACTCTGTCACTGAATATTTACAGGATAAACATATGATATAATGTGTGTAAATTTGCATGCCTTACGGTAGGATATGGCTAATGGACACTATTGTTTGTTTTTTTTAAGAACTTTTTTTGTACCCATATTGGCAAATTAATAAATGATTATGATTATGATTATAAGAATCTAATCGAAATACTATTCGATTAATCCTTACTCTTCTTGTGTCGATGACTTATGTTTGGACCGACCGTGTTTGGCACGTAGCGATCCAAATAGTAATATTTTTTATTCGTAGCGGTATTTAATCGTTTCTACTCCTTCAACAAAGTAAGAATATTCATAGCGTTTAAATTTCATTATTCGTGGAATGCAAGATGTCGTTATTTCCCCGACATACTCCACTTGCAGAAATCATATCAAATATCCTGGAAATAAAACGTTTTTCAATTCGTGAACTATTTCGTAGACCGTGCTACGCCAGTTGCTACAGCTGCGTAGGGGTTCTTTAACACACTCACACAACGACCTGTAAATTAATGTATTGTTTTCTGAAAATAAATTGTTTCATTATTTAGTTTAGGATATTCATTCTTGGAAATCATGGCCCATGGATGATCTGCCGCTTTAATTGCAAAGCTACAACATAAAAATTAGATATCCACTATAGTTTTTCCACAAAAGATACTTAATTAGGTAATAAACGAAGCGTTGTGTGTGGCAAGAAAGAAACTAAGCGCTCCCTACGTTAAAGAGCTATAAAAGAAGTTGTATTACTGAATATGGCTGTAAGTAATATACGTGAGCGCTTTCCCCTCAGGTAGCTGAGTCATTTGGAAGTGTACAAACGTGCCTCGTACAAAGCCACATGTATAGCGAATGTGCTTTCGTAATCATTTACTCTGTTTAATAGCTATAGGAGAGCACGGAACGAATAAAACGAATGGGTATGTCGCCTGAATGTCTTAGTACCATATCCAAAACCGAAATATGTCATCAAATGCAAGTTGTTGATGCACAAAATAAGAACTCTGACTCGTTTTTTTTTCAATGTTAGTAACCACGATAATATACAAGTACCATACTGTTTCCAAACGTATTCTTATCGATGTACCTTCTATATTGTCTCATCAAGAAAGAACATAAAAACCACAACAAAGCTTCCGAATTGGAAATGCCGATGTGGCGTGTCACCTAATCCTTGGCGAGGACGTAATACAGGACGGCACGAAAAAAGACTATTACTCGAGACAAACTGCTCGCCGCTTACTGCCTGTCATTACTTAATGTTGTTGTTTCAGCAATCCTAACGTAATAATTTAATTATTGACGAGCAGATTGGATAACGTTATTAATATTCCGAAGATAGACTTATGGAAATCATGGAAAATACTTGATATGTTCATCAATAAGTTTTTGCAATGTTTGAATGTTCATTTTATATTCGTACATTTAAATAAATTACGAAAATAAGAAATAATAATTAAGAAATAAAAGCAATATCAATAACGGTAAATGGGTAAATTACCAATTTGCCTACATCGATGAGGACGATCGTGTCTGAAATTCATGTTATGAGCATAACTTAATACATTATTGTTTATTGCATAAAATAAATTATACTGATTTATAATTTGAGTAAAGTTTACCGCAAAATAAATAATTTGCTTAGTCAAATTTATATACGTAGGTACCTATCAAAACAAAACTCTTATAGGTCCAATCTAACCCCAGCTATTTGAATAGAAGTGTCGGCACTAGTGAACAGAGCACGAGATTTGCCCTCCCTGACTCGCTATAACTTAATTTGAAATAGGAATTTGCTTCCAAGTGTTGATTCAGTTTAGTTACGTCGTTTGTTCTAAGTTGTCTCCGAATTTTCTGTTGAGAAACTATTTTCATATAGGAAGGAATCATTTTTGTCAAACATTGCAATAAAGTTCGGTTAAACGACTGTTCTAAAAAAATAAGCGAATTGGCTGGCTGTCAGGTACCAGCCAATTGCAATCTGAACTTCAAAATGACAATAATATGGTACTAGATGTCCCGCGAGGATGGCGAGGCCGCGGTGCGCGTGTCTCTTCCAGAGGGAACCACTGCGACGGTGGGCGTGCGCGAAGGCATGTCTGTCGAAGAATTCCTCGCTGCTGCATGTGCACGGCGTTCGCTCAACGCTCTCGAACACTTCGTCAGGGTGAAGAAGAGGCGCGACATGGAAGATCATAACTATTTCGTTCCCCATCGCAGTGATCTCATTGAAACTTACGTAAGTACTAAACCTCTCATATTACCCAATCCTGTAGATTCAGCTACGTTAAGGTTTAGAAGAATCTGTCGCAATAATCTATATTTATACTAATAATAAAGCTGAAGAATTTGTCGGTTGGTTTATTTGTTTGAACGCGCCTATCTCTGGAACTACCAGTCGTATTTGAAATATTATTTTTGCATTTGGTAGCTCAATTCTTGAGGAAGGTTATAGGTTATCTTCGAAGTAACAGCGCGGGCAGGTGATACGATGCGACGCGGTAGGTCGGGGTTACAAGAAATTTCATGCGGACTAAGTCGCGGGCATAAGCTAGTGAGAAATATTTTAGCAATACCAATAAGTAGGTACTTCATATAAATGATTTAAAATCGGGACTCGCATATTCGGTTCACCGAATATCCTAGAACCAAAAATTCGAAGACATGTGACATCTACCAACCCGCAATGGGCCCGCGTGGTAGTTTCCGGCGCACTCCCTCTCACCGAGAATAATTCTGCGTCCCAGCAGTGGGAACATTATAGGCTGATTATGCTTCGATTTACTGTGATAACTTGTAGAATTTCCCAATAGTCTAAATAAAAAAAAACACATTATTTTAAAGCATTTTTATAAATTCTGATCATTGTATCGTAGTTAATGGACTAGTTCTATTCCAGATATTGACTAAACGCGTTTCCTTATCAAAACTTTTATTTGTAGCCACAGTTTTTTTTGTAAAGTCTATAGTGTGTACGACAGGAAAACTTAACTAAAACGTGAACTAAAACAGAGGAACACTTGACTAAAATGTGAACTAACATTCACATTTTAGTCAAGTGTTCCTCTCAAAAGATATTGTTAGTGACCCCAAGTAATGTTCTAATTAAATCTATAAATAGTTCTCTCATAAATACTTTATAAACTACAAGAACATTCAAACAAGCGAACAATCTTCAAAACAAAATCCTCCCTCGCTTTAAATGTTCGTAGCAATTTCGTAGCGATTTCGTAACCAACCTTATTTGTATTCACAAAATATTACAAGATACCATTTAAGATAACTGATGTTATTATTTAAAATCAAGATAGTGTTAAACATGAACGTGTGGCTACTTTAAAATTATACAAATATGCCACACATTCATGGAAGTGAAAATAAAAGTATAAATGTTTTGTGACCGAGGTTGACGTGAGTAGGGTCTGACAGGGCCCATTCCGTCACAGGCTTTGCGCGACACAGCGTGGAAAGGTTATCAAAAAGTTATATTACTGTTACTTTAGGATCAACAAATGCGGAATGCATATGACGAAGTTAAATCCCATTTTGCTTGTTGTTCGACGAATTCCATTTGTGGAAAGATCTTTTAATCCTTTGAGTGGAAGGTGGAACTGAACGAAACAACATTCGTAGAGACAGGACTTATTATTTCACATATCAACATTTTCAGACTAAGTTGTGTTTATTTATATTAAGGTAAAATAATTATTTTGTGGCTACAAAATAAGAAAGTATGAATTCAAGTCAAATGGAATACTTAATCTAGTTAAAGCATAATCCACCTAATTATATTTTAAACCAAAGCGTTTTAGTTGTGCGAGAAAGGCTTTACCCTGATTGAGGTCCGACAGAATGAGGATTACATTGAATATACTAACCATGTATGTAATTCTCCCTCATCATGTTTTAAAACAAAAAGCCATTAAAAAAATCTTTTACAAGAGGCTCAGAGTAAAAATTTCAAGAGGTTTTTCTTTTAATCCAAGCAATACAAGTTGGTGATATTTTAAAAAGAAAATGACTTATTACCCATTATGAAAACCGAACCCCAGAATACTTTCACTCGAATAAATTACAATAAGTAGGTAGGTACGAGCTCTACAAACAAACAATCCAAATGTCACCTTTTGCAAAAGTTATTAAAGAGCAAGAAAATGTAAATTTTCTCAAACGAATTAATATATTCTTCCTTTTGCTGAGCGAAAACAATGTAGGTATTCGAAGTTATATTTGTTGCATAGAATCACATATTCTGATAAGGAATACCTACGTCTAATTATCTCGTGCGTCCCAGAAGGCCGTGTAAGCCCATCATCAATTTTCAGACCGTGCTCCATGTGGACGGGTTGTCACTTTGTCTTCAAAATAAACACAACTGTTCCTAAATATTTATAACTACTGGTCTCCTTATTTGTTTTGTCCACTTTGAGCTACTATGAAGTAGAGAACCAATTTATAAGCCCGCGTTTGACACATGTTTTTAAACCACCATTTTAAAAGCTAACCCTTTGAATTGCAGTGTGAATAAAATGCACATTCTAAATTTTAAAAAATTGTAGCTACCACTTTTTACTTTAAGCAAAACTAATTTCGGAACATGATAAGAAATTATACATTTAGCACATAACTAATTGCTACAATCTAATTGTTATATAGTTGCATACACACGAAGTAGTGGAAGTATGCGCCAAGATCCTGTATCAAGTAGAATTACAACGCACAACGCTGGAACAAATGTGGGGCTTCAGCGTGGAAGCCGAGCTCATTGAGAACGCGGAGCGGCAAGACGAGCTATGTTGCTACGTGAGCCGTGTTGAAGACAAGAGCGTCGCTATGCAAAATGGTAATTTATCATCGTTCAACGTTATATTTCCATCTTTACCGCTTGCATTTCGCTGAAGTTTATAAGTAAAATACGTCATGATATTGTGGTAAAAGTTCTACGAAATCTGTAGCTTGCATAATATTTTTTCAGACAACGCTGCCGCTAGCCGCATTTTACTACGTATAAATCTGAACTTCTTTTTTAACTAAATGTACCTAAATATTATATACCTAAAATGCAAACGCATTTTAAATGACGTCCGCTCTCAACTCGAAGCATTGCAAAAGATCAAAATCATATGGCACGGGTATTAAAATTACAATCTACATTGTGTACTAAAAACCCTGATGTGAAAAAAATAAGAACATTCATTCCGAGTACAGTCTTTTTCATTTTTCTGTCAGGTATAATCAAAGGCGACGAAATAATGGTAATCAACGGAGCGATCGTATCTGACCTGGATATGATGTACCTGGAGAGCGTTTTGCAAGAGGAGCTGTCCCTCGTCATGATGATGAGGTATTTATACACGTCGAAGCTGTTTATTTTTACTTCTGTGGACATCAGTGTGTGTTCAAACCCACAAATTTTCGACCTATTGTTACAACGTAAACACAATATTGTGATCCAGTATTTTGTTCAAAAGTTTTAAAAATCTTTCAAAACTCATTAGAAACAGATTGTGTTCATTCATCGACGAGCTTGACTACGAGTGCTCGTTAAAATAGAACGGTTTATAGCAGACAGTAACGAGAATGATTCTTAATATAAAAAAAAACAAATTATTTAAAAAACAAAAAACCCGACTGCAAGAACACATAACTGAAAAGAACATTTTTTTGTCCCCGCCTGCAATACCTAATTCTTATAATGCTAGTTTCTTTTCGTTTCTGTTATGTGTTTTTGCGGTCGGCTTTTCTGTTTATTAAATAAATTGTTTTATTTCAAGCTTTCTAGTTTTATTAATATATATATATATATATATATATATATATATATATATATATATATATATATGCTTTTATTTAATATCAATATTGTTGTAATTTATTAAAAAAAAACTTTCTCTTCCCTTTTTTTTGTATTTGCAGATGCAATATATTAAATATGTTAAAATCCATCAAGCCGTTTAGGCTACAGAGCGTGCCAAAGAAATAGACATACATACATACATACATACTCTCGAAAAACAATAGTCTCCTTCTGGGGCAGTCGGGTAAAAAAGGTCGAACAGCATTCCCATTTAGTGAGGTTCGAAGTACCACTGACAAACAGGAAAGCGGGCGCCTAGCACCTAATAAAACGGAAGTTAAAGAGCGCGCAGCCGGGGCAGGGTGGAAAGCCTGTTCATCGGCATTTCCCGCCCTCATACACCTGACCTTTCGCGGCCGCGACAAGTTTACTGAAGCGCTCGGTGCGACCTATATAGACGGCCGCCTGCAGCCCTGCGCCGGCCTCCACCTGGCTCGCAGCCTCTCCGTCGCTCGTCACCGCGTCACCGCGCCACCGTGCCGCAGCCATTGTGAACGACCGCAATTGAGCCTCTCGACGTTACCGCGCCCGCGCCGCGTGAAATAATGCTCCCCAACAAACGTCATCTCGAAACGGGCACTCGCGACACGATATTATTATTGTTGTGAGTTGTATCTCCCCGTTCATATAAAGCCTTTCCGGCTTCAAGGCGCTCGCTTTTATTGTCTTGTTAAACCTGGTGAAGTTTATGCGAATAATTAAAGCATTATGTAACTTACATTACACACCTAGGTTCACATGTTATCTACATTACCCTATCATGAAACATTTCCATCCCGAATAGTGCAAAGGCAAAAAGTGGAAGGTATATCAAAATAGAATTTACCTAACTTATTTCCTAGAAAAGGTATATCACTGTAAAAGGCTGTTCTCGATCCCGTTTTCATTTAGTAGTTGCGATTCCGTTGCCTGGATAATTGTTGAGCTTTTCATGTCTCCGTTAGAAAAAATAAATCGTTTTCGTTTGATTTTGATGATCGCAACGCTGGAAATGAGAGATTCGTACTTTGATATGGGAGTATATTATCTTTTGTGCCAGCGTTCTTTTCCATTCAAGTATCGAGGCGCTCATATACAATCTAGAATAAACACATCACGTGTTGTTTCTGTAAATCGAGTAGCCTGTTTTATTGTTCGGAAGAAGATTGTTATTTAGATAGCGGTTTGAACAGCGATTTATACCCAGGTCTTCTCGCACGGAGCCTCCGGAGCTGACGGGCGTGATGCGCGCGGCCACGGACGACATAATCGATTCCCTTGTGTGCCCGCCGCCGCCCAGCGAGCCGCCAGTCATCTCCGACGACATGATATCCGGCCTCATCGTGCCCGCACCCGCCTGGAGTGAGTACTCAACCACATACCTTTTCATCTATTTTAAAACCGTCAGGAAATGCCTACTTTGTGCCTTTGTATGTTGTGCGTGGACAGATCGTCAATCTTCGGCTTTTTCACATTTTAAATGATTATTTTTAATATCAATCATCCATACACGAAATCGTTAATAGGGGATGATTTGTTAAAATTTTCAAATACATTCTATACAATGTATACCTACCTATAGGTACAAGTAGGAACAAGATATCGTGTATTTATGAATACTCCTAATGTTTTCATGCGACTCACAGCCTATTTTCAATGACGACGCAGATTGCTTAGCGAAATGTTTTTAGCTTACGTCCTGTATGGCTCGCTACTGAAAAGTAACCGCAACGTCATGGTGATAATTTGAGCAATGCAGTATTTAACCTTTTGAAAGGTGGATACATAAAAACAGCGGTTCTGTTTCATGAAATATTCACATTAATTATATTAACAACATCAATTATGAAAGAAATTTAATAAAATGCACAAAATACAATCGTTTATATCTGTAAAAGCTTGGGCTACGCTTTACTACCAATTAGCATAACCAGTACGTATGTCAAATAATGTAATGAAATTATGGAATAAATTCACATGAATAGGTACTTATTATTTATTTGTTGTGCCATAGCGTCTAACATCCAACTCTTCAATATTTCCTTTTACGTAATACTTGGCATCGTTGCAGAACAACCCTGAATCTTCATTTTCGAATTGTGGCTGTCAGCCAGTAATGCTTTGTGCATAACAACTACCTACTATCGCACGATGCGGATTATTTATCGATCATCGTTATAACTCCGGGTTCCCGCTTATTGTCGTTATTTATACCTATGCTAGTTATGCGAAGGCATTGTTTACCGTATACACAGTCATGAGATGCTCTGGAAGCCACAATCAGAATGTGATACGATAGCGATGTAGATGGAGCAAATAAACCTTTACAAGCCGTAGTAAACGGAAGATATGCCAGTACGCTTATTGAACGTATCGCTCGCTCGTCATAATTGTGTGTTATTAACTTTGCAACAATAGAACGTTTACATAGAGCGTCTTCCGCTCGTGTTCACAGTAACCACCTCATATACAAATACCTAATGGTGTATTGTACATATTAAGAATATTAAATAGTCCTAAAGCTTGAACTACTTAACACAGGACGACCATTTTTAATCCTCGCAAAGGCTGTTAAAATCTGCTTGGGTCATATTTAAATTTAATTCATTTCGAGGAAGTCAGCCTGGTTTTCCTTATGAAAGAAGTAGGTAAATTAAGAATTATTATTTCCTTACGATTTTTTCTACCCCTTTTTTCATCCTTGTTTCTGGCTGGAGGCATTTTTGCCGTGCTCGGTCATTATTTAAAGTTACCGATCCGAAATTACTGCCCTCTCTAAAGGTTTGCAGTAATTTATTTCACGGATCGTGCTCCAGCCGTACAAGAGGCAATTATGACAACATATTGACTCGACGTGTAGTTGTTGTTTGTTTTATGACGGCAATAGGAGTATCGGAGTGCGGCTTGACGCGGCCTGACTTCAAATCGCGGGTGGTCGTAACAATGAGAGGCTTTCACTATAGCGAACACATTATTTATTACGACTCGAATGATTCTTCTCACTTAATGGAAATGTGAACAGAAAAATACTTCACTCTTGATAAGAAGGTTACGGAAAACCTGAACTACTAAAGTCTCTATTTGTATGTAGGTAGGTGGTACATACTCATAATTAAGTGTTGAAATGTAACTCATATTCGTATCGTCAATTTAATCCGTTATTTAATGTTCAGAACACATTTCTTAGCTTTAAAAGTGCTAAAGTCTTCATTAAACCTACAATGACAGATAAAAATAGCAGCTTACGGTGTTGTGCTAATTCTGCAACAAAAATACCGGTTCTCTAAATAAAGGCCACGACCTCGCCTAGGGCTATTTGCCTGAGCCCAATGTTGACTTACCGCGGCCAAAAACCCATTGTGTGACTTCTTGTCATAAAGCGGCCTTTACATGAAAGTTTCATCACGAACAGTGTAATTTCCTCTCATGTTATTGAAATCTGAGCATCTCTTTTGAAATCAGTTTTATTGAACATTTTGATTTCACATTTCTTAATCTTTTCGTATTAAAAGAGGATTTGTGGAGAGATCGTTAGTATTATATTGACTGACATATAATGCTGTGTGAGTTTATGTGCCAAAGGACATATTTTTACAGCTTAGATCTATATCGGGTGAGTACAAATATCAAAGAGATAAGAAATATGATTTAGTATAGCAAGGTTTATGTGCAAAAGATAAAGTAAAGTAAGGGCAGGCCTTATGCACAAAATCAGCTATTCAATTTTGATTTCGCGGAAGCTCTTAAAAATGTTAAAATTTCGGTTTAGAATATAATAATACAACTCCGTCGGTGCGTCTCTACAATAAAGTCTTCCATATTTATCATGCCGAAGTAATGCTACCTACATTGTATACCTGATGTTATCCATCTACTTGAATGATGGATATTCATAAAACTTTTGCAATTTCTTCGTTTGTTATACGTCTGCAAACCGTGATTTACATATCTAGAACAATGCGTTTCACGGAATAATACGTTAATCTACGTTTACAGGATACTTGGTACATTTATAAGTGAATGAGTTGGATATGATATACCTATGATCTGTAATGTGGCAGTTCAGTATGAAGATATTTGAAAGTTGAAAATATGGTAGGTACAGAACTGGAAATAACTACACTTTTACTTAAGTTTTTACAACCGTGCTACCAAGTTCATTATTGTAATTTTACGTGTGATTTGCATAACTTACGAATATGTTACATTGAATGCGGCACAGGTAAGGAGTTGTACAGCCCGGACACGGACGCCCACGGCGGCGACTCCGTCAACACCGGCCCGCCCAAAGTCAGCTCCCGAACTAACTCATTCGAGATTGAAAATCTACTAAAGGTATTTTACAAAATAACAAAACATTACATTACTATGCTCCTGGCACATGAATAAATAACCGAGCAGAATGAAAGCTTCCTAACAGAGTTCAAAATACTTACCTACTTTCATAGGGCTGTCATTCGGTTATTGAAAAAATAAAATTAGATAGGTACTAGTAATGTAGGTACCCCACCTACATTTAATTGTTAGAAATGAAAAAAAAAAAAATCAAAATGTGATGATTAAATAAATAAATAGGTAGGTAGGTAGGTGGTACATGTGTACATAATTAATCATACTGTGAAATAATTATACACACATGGGTACATAGTGTACATACATTTTAAACTGAGAACCTCCCTTTTTAGTAAATATAAAAAGGTTAATAAAACATGATAATACATTGTATGTAATTAATAAATACTGAGAAATGGTTACAGATACATAGATGCATAGGTACATTGCATACTTTTTTGAAGTTGGTTAGTTAAATTGAGTGACTTACGGACGGACGGACAGACGGACATGGCGAAACTATAATCTTTCCTTCCTTGTTTTTTTATTTCACGAACGTAAGTTAAGTACCTATCTAATAGAAAAGGCCAAATGGAATCTTACTAAGACGGCCTACAAATACTTTGGTACTATCTACAAACCTATTAAAACAAAAATACGAAACAAATAATACGTCAATATACCTACATAACAAATAATAATTAATAATTATGGGCCTTATCGCTATCTTAGTTATTTTAGATATTACCTGCTCGTAACTAAATATTTCTGTAATAAGTAGATATAGATAATTACCTGACAGGATCCTACCATTATTTGTACACACAGTACAACAGTTTGGCATCTTTAAAAACAATATAAAATAAAACTTCCGCGTCGTACCGCTGCCGCTGGCACACCTTAACTTTGTCCGCTTCCTGAGCCGGCTCAAACCGGTTTGTACCCGAACGGGCGCCGGCGCACTCCCCGCGCGCCGCACACATAGCTGTGCGTGTAGTAGTGTACCTACGCACGGCGTTAGTATGAAGCTTTCATTCTACTCGGTTTTTTATTCATGTGCTCCTGATACGCATGCCTCTGTGAATTAATCCCCGATTCAATTATCTAGGTCTTCGAGAATATTCTCGTTTTATTTCGTTAGCGTCCCGCATTGTAATGTCTCTCTCGAAAATAATAATCGTCTCTAGAGATTCAGCTAGCGTCCCCTATTACATCCCTTCCTTTAAGAATTACATATATATATATTGATTTTATCTTTGCCGAAAGTATCTCTTTGTTTAGTATCATAATCTTTCAAGTTCATTTACTTAGATGATGAATCATTGATTAATTTATCTTGAAATTGTTATTTCGTTTGTGGATGGGTAGGTAACAGGTTAGCAGGTAACGATACACGTATGTAGGTACGTAACACACATAGACATTCGTAAATTAAGGTTCAATGATAACAATGGCGTCAGTAGCACGGTTCAGCAATGTGTGCCCGTACAGAGCGCGGAGCAGGTGACGGGCTGGTGCCGCTCGCCGGCGGAGACCCGGCGCGGCAGCCCGACCGGCAGCGTGGCGAGCGCCGCGGCCGGCACGCCCTCGCGGCACCTGTCCGACGCCGACAAGCTGCGGAAGGTGCTGCTCGAGCTCGTCGACACCGAACGAGCCTACGTCAAGGTAATAAATAATAAATCGTTTATTAACCAAATAAAGTATTCTTACACTTCCTAAAAACATTTTTTTTAAACTACTCGAAATGGAATCCCGAACCGCAAGATACAAACTAACTGTCTAGTTTGGGTCTTACTGACAAATAATACTTGTAATCTAGCTGTAGTTAATATTTTAAGTTACTCGTGTTGTCACATCCTGTGTTTAACCATGTATACTTACTGTACTGTATTACCTGGATGATAAACTAGTTTCTATTTCTACTCTTAAAATTATTTTTTCAAAGGAACCATAATTTTCATCATCTAACTTGTGGACTCCACACTAGGTCGAGTCTGTCTCGTAGAAAGAAGCAGGCTCGAAACTCAATAGATACGTAGGTACTCTTCACAACTTCCAATCGGATCCTAATGTATTTACGGATGAAATTGAATATGATCAAGACAAATCATCTTTAATTATATCCCTGAATCTCAAGGTGTTTATGTACTTACTACAATATAATCAATTATGACCTACAAAATTGTTATTAAAGTACCTCAATACTTACTATGTGTTGTTTTCAACATTTCAGCCTCCACGTTTTTGATAATTATCCAGTAAATCACGTCAAAATTTCAACGCTGTAACGTTGAGATGTGTATCCTCAGGTTCCAATTCAAGCTAACTGCACTAACTCCACACCTAGTTATCCTTATAATATCTACGAACTAACAAGTTCGAGACACATTCGCGAGTAGTTACTCGTAGTTCATTCGGAACTCATGAACTGAAATAACTTCAGCTGCGGGTGGGCTGCTTCCTAACTTAATAAACGGCTGTTACGATTCATGAATCAGATTTCAGCCGCACGATTCAATCTTCGGATTCAAATAGAATGAAAGATAAAGCAATAGTAAAAGTCATCTTCTTCCATATAAATATTCATCACCGGCCAAAAGTTTTGATGGATTTATAAAACGTATTTAAAACTTGGTAAACCTGGTCGCATCTGCTGAGCGATATAACTACCTGTTCACGATTAAAAAGTTACTTTTAAAATAAATCCTAAATGGGGTTAATCCAAAATTTAGAGGTACATTGCGGTATTCATAAAAGGCTTTTAACCGCTACCAAGGTACTTATAAAAATAATGGATGGGGCAAAAGAAGAAGTAAAGCTATTAAACCTCAGAATTTATTTTTATTTCCTGATAAATAAAATATCGTAATAATTTTACGATTACTTCGTAGACTCTTACTAAAATCAGCTTAATGCGGGTTATCCGAATTGGCCTGTTTTTGAATCAAAAATAAATGGTCAAATTTGTGTAATTAAGCCCAGACAAAAAATATAGATACATCCTTGTTTTAGGGAAATTAACGGTTGAAAACACGGCTAATTGAAATTTACTCGTTCAAAAAAAAACCGAAACAGGGTCGATTTCAAAACTATTTTTCGACTCATTTCATAATTTCAGCACAAAAAATAAGAAACTGGCATATACTATAAGGTAATCGTATTGTATATCCCATTCAACAGTTAAATTTTCTGGTTTAACAGATTTTTTATTAAACACATAAATTGTGATTCGGCTGATTTCGGCTCGCTCTCACAGGCCTACGGGACTTCATCGATGTAGGACCTGTGGCAATATTTTAAAAAAATCGCTTTCCCCGTCGTTGTCAAACGACACTCCTGCGTACTAATACTAAACCATGTTTGTCTGTTGTTTAGGCTAAACCACTGTTCACTGTTCAATAAATCAAACTGGTTGCCATTTTATTTGTATAATTTATTATTTTTATGACATTGATTTTACATTCTGTGATTACCTTAACTCATACACCTGACCTATTACTTTCATGATATTTGTTAAGAAAACGTATACTTCTACAATGTTTATAAATTTGTGAGCACCACGTATCTATCACATAATTAATTTATATGTAATTGCTTCATTTTAATTATTTTTATCTATTTTTTTGCAAATTTTGACGTTCAAAAGTGCCCTTTATGCGCCTTGAAATAAATAATTTGACTTTGACTCTCACTTTGACAACACAATATACATATGTATGGAATTTGAAGTAAGAATTAAATTAGGCAGGCGTTGAAAGTTGAAAAGGTGTCTATGTTTTTGTGCTAAGGCCCTCAATGTTTGGTAAATATTTGTTTTTTTTTTTTGTGTGTTTACTTACAATTTTTTTACTTACTTACTTTTTCGTAAGATAGTTCAGCCATCTACCCTAAACAATATTCGTGCTTATTCTTATTACTACTTTGTGCTATGAAATGAAAGGCCACGTTGTGTTTGGGTACTTTTTGTCCATACCTACTTACCTTACTATATAAATGCGAAAGTAACTGCCTGTCTGTCTGTCTATATTACCTTTTCACGCCTTAGCGGCTCAACGGATTCCGTGGGATAATTTCCTACCTCCACGCGAGCAAAGCCGCGAGCAAAAGCTAGTTTTATATTAAAATACATGTCTGACTTTGCTTCATTAATAAAATTAGTTGACTGTTTCAACACACGACCGTACCTAACCGTAGGTACCTAAAAAAGCTAATTTAGTTGACCAACTGCAAATATTTTATACTGTGGCATGAATTTTCCCGGAAGAGGTGCATCGTAAATAAATTTTTCGCGCTGAATTTAGGGGAAGCGGAGATAGCGTTTCAAAGGTCTACAGGCCTGGATAACCTCACTTTAAGGAAAGAGATGCATGTCGTCTTCTCGCCTATATTTATTTTGAATGATATACTTTACACACATGATTGTATATGAGAGAGACGAGATTAAGGCCCGTATTACAGAACCTCACTCAAGCACTAAACTATCACAAGATTACCTTTACGAAGTTTCAGGTGTCAAATAAGCTCACATTATTCGAGAGAATACATGGAAATTCTAGACAGTATGCAATAATACCATCGCAACTATGTAGTCCACTGCGGGCATATATAGGCTTCCTACTAATTACTATGCGAAACAGGGATCTCCAATATCAAAGCACTAATTATTATAGGCAACCCTTTATGCAGTATTAAGTCTCAAACTAGCTCTTGGTATACGAGAAAATTCATGTCAAAGTCAAATCATTTATTTCAAATAGGCACATAAAGGGCACTTTTGAACGTCAAATGTTACAGAAAAACAGAAGTGATTCTAGTTGCCCTTTCCAAAAGATAGTTTCTTATGAAGAAGAATGGGCAAGAAACTCCACCGTTACTCCTTTAAATGTTTTACAATATTATGTATACCTTAATTATTATAATATATGTGAAAACGATACACCTACATCACAATAGGTAAAAAGAATTAAAAATGAAGCAATGACGGATAAATTAATTATGTGGGAGATACATGGTGCTCACATATTTATAAATATTGTGAAAATAGACGATTTTCATAAAATTTTAACAAGTAATAAGTCAGTGTGAAAATAAATGGAGACACTGGATAGTGAACTGATCCAACTTAAAATGTTTTGCAGGGTACACAACACAATAACGTTGTAATACATGGTTGAATCGAGTTTGAAACAAAAAGTTAAATGTTAATTCAGACACGCGTAGAATATAACACGGAGCGTTATTACTTCCAGCACCTGAACAACTTACTGGAAAACTACCTGGAGCCGCTCAAGAAGGAAACTTTTTTATCAAACGCCGAGATCAACGCTTTGTTCGGCAATATACAGGAGATAGTGACTTTCCAAAGACAATTCCTGCAAAACTTAGAGGAAGCGCTTGAGGCTGAACCTAACTTCCATCACTTTGAATTTTCAAACCAGTTTAAGGTACACAATAACCATTTCTTTGTAGTATTAACGTGTAATTTTTCGCAGTATTCTGAGGCGTCTTTATTTTTGCAGAATGTGCTATTCTCAGTTGGGAATGCTTTCCTGTACTACGTAAACCATTTCAAATTATACAGTTCTTTCTGTGCCAGTCACAGTAAAGCCCAGAAAGTGTTACATCCAAGTAAGTATACGTATTTTCAGCAGGTACTTGTTATAAAATTTCGAATGTTGTTTAATAATTTGTTTCGCCGTCGGTTTACAGATGAAGGTAATCAAGCTTTACAAGAGTTTCTTGCGGCTCGAAATCCAAAACAGCAACATTCATCAACATTGGAGTCGTACTTAATAAAACCCATTCAGCGGATATTAAAATATCCGCTGTTACTTCAACAATTGAGAAATTTGACTGATGTAAATTCGGAGGAGCATCTCCATTTAGTGGGTAAGGAACGTGAATTAGATTTATTATTTATTGTAAAGGTTTCTTAGGATATAAATTATGTCTCGATTATTTTTTAATAATTTCAGAGGCTCTGAAAGGCATGGAAAAAGTTGCAGAGCACATCAATGAAATGCAACGAATACATGAAGAATATGGTGCTATATTTGATCACTTGTTTAGACAACATCAAAAGTCTTGCAAGCAACCTATAGATCTAAGTCCTGGTTTGTATCT
Organism: Atethmia centrago; assembly: GCA_905333075.3. Taxonomy (NCBI): domain Eukaryota; kingdom Metazoa; phylum Arthropoda; class Insecta; order Lepidoptera; family Noctuidae; genus Atethmia; species Atethmia centrago. The sequence continues at coordinate 16,094,718 of HG995374.1, read as the reverse complement.
CAAATGAAAACATTATAGAATATATGTTAAGTTAATCTTGACGGTGTACTAAACTCATCTTATTTTTCAGGCGATTTGTTATACTACGGTGGAGTAGAATGGTTAAATATTTCAGACTTTTTAGGAAAAATAAAAAAAGGATTGGAATTGCACGCTATGTGCTTTGTATTTAAGTCGGCTGTTGTCTTCCTCTGTAAAGAAAGACTGAGGCAGAAGAAGAAACTTATGGTATGCAGTCCTTACCTTGATTTAACCGCGGGCAATTTGTATAATGTTTACTCCAAAACACTAATTGTCAAAACCTTTTTAGGGTGTATCATCTAAGAATAGTTCCAACGAGGTAGAAATCATTAGGTACCAGGTACTGATACCAGTAACCGAGGTGCAAGTTCGGGCCTCCTCTGCCAAAGACATGGACAGTCACTTCCTGTGGGAGCTCATACATTTGCGGAGCCAACTGCAGCGCCGCTCCGAGAAAGTTTACGTACTGTCTAACAGGTGCGAATGTTTGAAACTATGATTGATTCGATTACCATTCCAGTCGAACTTTAGTTTTCAAACTATTTAAATGTTAATGATGGATTGCGCCGTCGTGTTGTAGAATCAATTGGAGTTAAGGTTGTTTTGGTCGTGTTTTTAAAGTTCACGCTTTTATTTTATATTGTTTTAGAATTTCTGAAAGTATATTAAAATGGCGCTCGAGAAATGAAAGTTGTTCACCTTCGCTTAGCAATCTTCACTAACTAATACGGGATATAAAATCTCGCGAACTTATACTTAGCTAATCTTTCCTGCCGCGTATTATACTTGTAATTTTTTACTATGGGAGTAAAAATTCAAGATATTATTCCATACTTACCACTGGTTATCTCCCTATAGCACGGCGGACTTCCGCAACGCGTTCCTGAAGACGATCCGTCAGATCATCCGCGAGTCGGTGCGCAACATGTCGCTGCCGACCACGCGCCCCGCGCCCGCGCCCCCGCGAGCCCCACACACGCTTGATCGCGATAGACCCAAGCACCAGGTAACTTTTACATTCTTAATAAACTTTTCTCTGGTTTAACATATTGGCATCATTATATGACTGGCTCTGTATTTAAAAGATAACTATAGTACCCGGCTCATACCCGGTTCATACGTATAGCACGTCAGGTTTTAGAAAGATACATGCATAGTGCAGTGTAGAATGTAGGGCTGATACGCCGAGGGTTCAAACCCCGACGTAATGTAGCAAAATCAAATGTTCACCACAAAAACACGAATAATTGATTTTGATTGATTATAAAATAAACGAATAACGTAAAAAAATAAGTAAAAAAGATGTGATATAAAGGGAATTCAAATCAATGATTTGAGGAGAGAAAAACTTACGGTAGATTTCATTGTAGATTTTATAGTAAATAATCTCCGGGAGCAGTGGTGGCCCAGTGGTAACGGTCCCGACTTACAATAGTTGTAAGTTGTGGGTCCCAGGCAGGCGCTTTACTTTGTGTAAATAATTTCATCACCACTGCTCTCAAAATGTTATGATCGCCTGGCATGGGGATGGCTGGAGCCGGACTATATTACGTCACAGATCCTAACAGGACACGGGAGTTTTAGGAGTCGCCTACACGCGATGTCGCTATGCGACACCGCTAAATTTTATTGTGGGCAGGCGACTGGAACTCGGGACCATGTCCTGTGGGACTGCACCCTGTACGTTGATCATAGAGAGCTCATGTTGGGAGACTGGGACGGAACGAAGCTGGTCCGGTATTCTACCGGGAGCTGATGGCCAGCGCAAAGGGTTTCCGAAGGCTGCGGTCATTTGCTCACAAATGGCACAGCTACCGGAAACTACTCGAATCTGGGGACTGCACAGCTGAGGTGTAATTTTAGGGTTATAAAGGAAAGTTGGGGTAGGGTACCCACATTATTTTAATGAAGAGTGAGATGGTGTGGTTACTTCACTGAAACTAACGGGCCCCAAAGTGGGGAGTGGTTAAACACATATAGGGTAGAAACAATTACAGACGGGATAGTCTGTATGCCGCAAGGCGGGTAGGACTAGGAAGAGAGAGAGGGAGGTGCTCTCAAAATGATGAAGGAAAACATCGTGAGGAAACCGGCATGTCCTAGAACCGAAAGTTCGAAAACGGCGCCATCACCGCCATCTCCACAGATGAGGGAATCGCGGCGACGGTCACGTTGTGCCTTCAAATTATCGCCGCGATGACATCGCCGTGTGGAGATTGATTCATAGAGCTTCTATCGAATTTGATGGCACGGCGAAACTATCGTTGCGATTTTTTCATCCGTGGAGGTGACACCTGATATCTACCAACCCGCATTGGGCCCGCGATTACAGCCCACTCTCTCTCGTTGACGAGGCCTATGTTCCAGCTGTGGGAAAATTATAGACTGATAATGAGGCTCCGAGAAATTCCTAGTTCGATTGCAATCGCACATAAGATTCGCGTCGCTATTTACGTAACAAAAGATACGAAATAGTAGATAGTTTATGCAGAAATTAGAGGGAAATTATTAGATAAAAAAAAATTAATTAAGAAGTCGAAATTTGAGAAAATGCTTAACAAAAAAGATTCTTGGCGACGTAGCACTCCAGGCTCTGACGGCGATAGATTTATCTCGATTTTTTCGAGTTTTTTTAAGTTTGATTCGCCGAAACAAACTCAGAGGTCACAGTCTCTTTTAAAGCCCAGACATAATCTTGGTCAAATCATGTGAAGGCCATGTAGATTGGTGTCAGAAATGGTCCTTTTGAGGAAAGAACCACACTGATTGAGTGGACCTGTCGAGTCAGTTCACGCATTTGTCAGTAATCGTGCAACTCAACACAGAACTTAAGGAGCTCAACGACTCTTCGAACAGTACCAAAGAAAGGCCATTTGGGTAGGCCGCATAAAGTACTCAAACTGCCAGACTATCATTAAAGCTAACTGAGAAAGACACAAAACAAAATATGACCCACATAGTCCTCACATTCACAATAATTTAAATAATAATATATTAAACTCCACAAAGTAAATATGTCATTGTGTTTAGATTAGTCATTAAATGTCAAAGTGTATATAAATAAAATAAAAGTTTCAGTATGCAAAAATTGGAGAAGCTCAATCACAAGCCTTTTTGTCCTCAATATAATCTTTAATGGTATAAAAGGCTTTCTGGCACAACTTACTTATTATAAAAACGTATACATTGACATCTAAACGAGCCACCTATTTTCTTGAGCTTTGTTGTAGGTATAACAATTTTGTGTTTGTTCCTAGTATTTATATTATGGATATCACTGTATTTTTTACACAATTTTATATTTTTATAGGCATATAAAAGATTTTCAAAAATATATTGAAAGGGCACAGTAATTACATTAATCTCCTTAAATATCTCTCTGAGAGAGTGTCTCGGACTTAATTTATAAATTAATCGAACAGCTATTTTCTGCAAAACAAAGATAGTCTGAATGTCAGCGGCATTTCCCCACAGAATACCGTACGTACGATATTACACTATAAAAATAGCTAAAGTACACTAAATGGGCTGTCTCTATATCAGTTAAATTACGAATTTTTCAAACAGCGTATGCTGCGGAGCTTAGTTTTTTTGACAATTTATCTATATGTGGACCCCACTCTGAAGCTATATTTATTTACATAACCAAATTACAAGATGATTATTAACATTAACTAAATTAAATTAAAACTAAGTCCCTCGGGGCATTGTACCGAGAGTGCTGGCGGCATTTCCTCGCTGAATTGCAATGCTGATGCGTTGCGCGAGAAAGCCGCCAACTTTTCGGTTACCAGTTACATTAACTAGACGTTTCGCTATTTCCGCAAATAACTTATGCGCACTGGGACCCCACGGACCGAGGGTCTCGACGCCAAAGGGCACAAAGTTGTACTCTCTGCCAAGGCCTCCATATTTAATAACTTTCAGATTTTCGGCATTTTCTGCCGCTGCACCCGCTTTAGAAGTAGTCCGTTGGAGGTGGGACGGTGCCAGTGTGTCTACACAGGTAGCGTCCCACACAAGCATCCGTCCCAAACTCCACGGGACCAAAGACACACCATCAGGTCTTTTGCCATCATCTCTGACAATGCCAGTCGGCTCAAGAAGAGCAGGCACATTGATGCTGGCAAGAGACCGGCGGATTATGTCATTAAGTGTCGCATGTCGTGAAAAGCGGCCTGCACTTTTTTGACAACAAAGTCCGTGGTGACCCAGTCGGTCCACGTCCGTGCCACAAGGGCATGTGTGTGGAGTGCATACCGTGACCCCAAGCCGCAGACCAGTCGCTAGACGAAGCGAGGTCGGATCCAGGAAGGAGAAGGATGGGCATGTAGCCAATGACCGGCCTCTCTGGTTCCGACCGCCAAAAGTCTTGCGCGATCCGGACCTCTGAAGTTTAGCATCCAAAGTTAAGCCCAAGAATACTGTTTTCAAATAATTTTGAATAATTTCTGACATATAAATTAAATTCAATAGTGTTTATGTACAGCTTATAAAGCCATGTTCTACTATTGTGGATACCAATGGTAGCCCAATCACTGAAAGATGCGTTATTATTAACCAAGATAGTCTTGGGAATAAAAATGGAATGAAATTGTTTACAGTATATATTAAAGAAATCATCATATAGATGATTAGGATCAGCAGGAATAGGCAAAACTGGTAATTTATTAATGAGTTTAAATTTAAAAGCTTCCAAGCGACTTGCAGTTTTGGGGTTAAGCCACTTTGTTGTTTTGGTTTTGAATAGTAATCTTTTGTCCACAATGATCTGAGTCTAGTAAATTTATAATTTATTTGTGGCTTGGTATAATATCTTTATAAATATTATCTAGGCATTTGGCACTAGTTGGGATTATTCTTGTGGGCTCTAGATATTTCTAGAGCCCACAGTTTTTCTAGAGCCTACAAGAACCTGAATTTTCTAATAATTTAACATTAAAATCACCGCAAGTGATAATAGACTTGTTTGAGTTACAAATCTTGTGTAACACTTCATCCATTACCTTTTCAAAGTAGTCATACAATCCTGAAGGGGTCTGTACACTATTAATACAATAAACTGCTCCAATTCTATACAGGCTATTTCAACTGTCCGCTCAACAGATAGGCTCACACTATCCTTACGGTCTTTAAATTTAGCTGGTTACTTACTAAAATGGCTGAGCCACCGTGTATGGCTTTTACTCTGCTGAACGAACTACCAACCTGGTGATTATTCAAATTGAACAAGAACTTTTAAGCCAATGTTCTGTTATACAAAGAATATCAATACTGTTGACATTCATAAATAATTCTACCTCTAAATCTTTGATTATAAATCCTTGAATATTTTGTTGCATCAGGTTGATACTATTGACTGATTTTAATCTTTTATTTGACTTATTTTTGCAGTTATGTACATTGTTACTGCTAGAGATGGCCTCCATTGTCTTAATTTCTAATTTAAATTATTATCAACGTCAATTTTTGATACAAAATTTTTGGCTAAATTATTTAAAATGTCATCATTGCATTGCTCAAAAGAAGCAATTTGTTTAGCCTTTTCTTGGCTGTAATAGAAAAGTAGTAAGATATCGACACAGCTTTCTGTCTTTTACAGTACTTTGAAAGGTAGTACCTATCCATAAAAAATCTATCTTGTGTCAAATATAAATGATTACCAACATAATTGTTAGTGTCAATTAATTGGAATAAATTCTTATTGTAAGTCAAATTATGCAAATATTTTAGTTCACTGATATGCAGAAATAACTGCTATTAGCTATTATTTACAAGCACATTTTTTAATACATTTCACTTCATCTTGTTAATGGTTAATTTTAAACATATCTCTTTTAGTGATATCCAACGACTCACTTGGAACTCGTTTGGAAGTGCCGTTAATTTGAACCTTTGAAAATTTATCAATAAAAATAAATTGACCGTGTAGCGTGCAAAAAGTATCTAACCGCTTTGCGCGCAAGAAGTATTTAGTCAGCAGAGTAAATAACGCTGCAATAGGTATAATAATGTAAGTTACACATGTCATGTTAAGTTAGTAACTATAAAGCCGAACTTTTTCCAAAGCTCTTTGACATACGAATGGCTGCGCACTGTACCATGTGCACGAAAATGGGCATGAAGAGTTTCATGGCCTTTTTGACAATGCCATCTCATAATCCGACAGATGAACTACCTGACAATTCACCTTTCATTTGGATGCTAATGTTTCGGTCCTAAAAAGACGTAATGTTTGCACAGGTGCAAGTGATGCAAGGATCACAAACCCTCGGCAAAACTAAGAAGCCTAAAATCACTGGACAACGACTGTCGGCTGGAAATATTGAGGTACGTATTTGATCTTCTCAAGTTTGTCCTCATTAATCTTAAAACTTATGACTCTCTGATTTTAATTGAAGTACTTTTAGTTAACAGTTTAACAAGAGAGATAATTTCATTTATTTGAGTGCGGATGTATATTTCAGCTGAACCATCAATAACAAGAAAAACTGCGAAACTCCGGAAACATTTAAATATGCTTAAATTTCTTTGCGAAACTCATAAAAATACCATACCCCTTGCAGGTGGGTGACCTATCACGCGAGAACTCGCAAGATGCTGAGGAGCCGCCGTCAGAGCCTCCGCCCGAAGAGCCCACCTTCAGGCACCGCAGCAAGACGCTCGGTGATGCCATTGGTTAGTATCTACTAGTTTCTTTTAGCCTGCTACAATTAGAATGTTGTGCAAAAATATTTAGTTCTATTTCCGCAAAGTAACGCCTGATTCCATAACGTATGTGGCACAAGTGTTTTTTTAACTGCTTCTGAAGCAATACTTGGATGTTGCAATAATGGAATAACAAAGTATCTAACATAATTTTCTTGTGTGCAAAATGACATCTTTAGCTTACGTCATTAACTTATAAGCTGTAACGCCTCAGATGTTCGGGAATAATCAGCCTCCTTTTTGTCGCTTGTTCTAACAAAAGCATGTGGCACCACTAACAGAGAGCGTGACGAAGCGTGCGCCACCGCCGCCGCCGCCCGCACGCGACGCGGACCGGGCCGAGTCCACGCGCGTCGCAGATCGGGCCGAGCCCACGCGCGCCTCGGACCGGGCCGAGCCCGCCCGCGCCGTGGACCGGGCTGAGCCCGGCTGCAGGTCCGACGGCGACGACGAGCAGCCACCGCCGCCCGCCAAGCGCGGGCTCGGCAGGACGCCCAACCACCTCACGCTCAGGTACGTACACGTGGCCTAATACACTATCTGTATGGAAGGCTGTCGAGCATTATTGTCGAGCGGTGGCGGTTTAATTCAAATTGATGATCCACTTATCAATTCCCTGTTCAGCAAAAGAGACGTGAGAGTACTAAATACAATTTTTGTATTTTCCACAGCACGACGTCGACGCTGAGCGCAGGCAGCACGGGCAGCCAGGCCCGACTCATCCAGTCGTCACACCAGCCCACCCAGTACCAACCCACCATGGTTAAGGAACTAGGTAAGCAAGAATCGCAGTCTCTCAAATCTTCTCCAGAAAGGAAAAGTTCCACGGTACCCGAGAAGAGGATCAAAGTCATACGATCCTGCAGTGGAAGTAGCATCAATAGAGATAGGTCACCCAATCGGTCCATCGACCACACCTCACCGGATCGCGATCGTGTCACAAAAGTGATCGTTTGCAAGTCTCCAAATAAATCGAGCCTGAAGCAAACCAAAACGTTGCATCGGTCGCCGAGAGGAAGCTTCGACCAAACAAAATCTCCCCGTGGATCCATCGACAAGTCCCGATCTCCGCAGCAGAGCTTTGATGGATCTCGATCACCGCGCGGTAGCATCATGAAATCACGTGAAAATAGCGTCGATCGTTCACGATCACCAAAACCGGCACCAAAAAAGGGCATAATGCGAACCCCGCAGGCCAGTTTCGATAAATCGCCCTGCAAGTCACCTAATCTAAGCCGAAGATCTTCTAAATCTAGTGGAGAGAAATTAGCGCGACTTGGGACAAATTCACTGGATAGAATGACTCACTATTCTCAACTAGCTAAAGCTGAAGATAAAGCAATCAAAATGGGCATCGTTGTCTCGAAATCAACAGAATCGATTGCTAAAGCTATTGAGCACCCGACTTGTGTTCAATGTTACCTTTCCGGAAAAAAGCAGAGCAAGACCTCCTAGCATAAGGGGAAGGGCAAGTCGCCCAAATCTCGACGGAAGTCAATGACTGCTCAATCGATTCTAACTTCATCAGACCGGAGCAGCGTCGAGACCCTGGACGACATGCCCCAAGAGCGGGCGCGGTGCACGCCCACTCGCCATCACGAGAGATATGACTATGATCAAATACATGTATAATCAATTTCTACAAGCTCCAAATAACACCAGGATAATGAAAATCTCGGATGATATATTTTTCTGAAAGTTTTCAATAAATTTTCCATTCAATAACAAACAATCCTGCTTTATCAGGTTCTTGTAACACTCACCGCAAAAGACTTTCACAAAGTGGGATTTTCATTGAGTGCTTTCAGAAATCAATCATATTATAATGACAAATATATACACCACTTTACAAGACTGTTCCACCAATTTGTGACTATCAGACTACCAATACGTGAAATCAATTGTAAACGTATAAGGCATGAATTACATTCTCGACGTTCAAATAAATGTATACGTGAAAATTTTAAAATCATCGTAAATTCAATGTCAGTTGTAGAAAAATGTACTAGACACATAGAGTAATTCCACGAGTCTCAAAGTAGAAATAAATGTACCTCCGTAAAATATAAGTAGACACAATAATAATTACAACAGTATATTATACCATAATATATTAAAATTAATCAAATCCTAATTCTAGATAAATCCAAGTGCTAAGTGTTACATAATAATGGCTGTGGTATCGTACTGATGTTAATCCTTTTATCACCTTCGTCATAGTATTCTTCTTGTTAATTTATACTGTTATTATACATCCCGATAGATTTAATGTTTTATTGTGTAGATGGCCATGGATTTGTATCGTTAATTAAGTCTTCCAACTCTAAGTATGTATAAGTAATGATATTAATTTATTTTACCTCTCGCATCTCTTCAGTACCTGCTCAATTTAGTATTAAACTTATCAATTTATTAAGTATATTCCATAACTATTTTACAATCCAAACAATATTTACATGCGATTGTACGCTATACGTAATAATTGATCATATTATTTAAGACATGATTATTTCGTTGGTGAATATATAATTATATATTATTAGATAGGTTATTTCCAAATATTTGCACTAATACCTACATTTAAAAAATATGAATGTGGCCAACTTTCAAAGCTTCGTAGCGTTATAGGCTGGTTGTGCATTGTACTATCGAAGCAAAATATACTTAGCAGCAATTATTATTGTTCATCTTACTCTAATAATAAAATACTGAACTACTTTTATGGATACATTCTACAACTGAGTAGGTAATGGAACCGTATATCCTGGAACTGCTGAAGTAGCCAAAAAGTGTTTCAGATTTGTATGCGTGTAGTGAATCATTCTAAACCGTTACATTTAAAGTATTCGTCGGACTACATCATATTATATGCATTAATAAACGATATTGACATATATGGTAAAATATAATGCTATACAATTTACTAATAAATAGGCTAGCTGTGTATCCCAATTATAATCAAACGAAATCAATGTAGGCAAATACACTCTTTGTTCACGTAGTGCTTCACCTTACCTCTGTAGCTATGCACAGATTCTCTGTCAAAATAGATGATGCACCCACAAGCAAAAATGAATGTCATCGTATATAAGTACCTAATCAATAGTGAGTAAAGTAAATATATTCAATGCATAAATAATGGATCGGTGCACCGTAGATTCTATCGTCACTGTGTGTATCTAGGCTACCGCTTAAGTAAAGTAAGTAGATGTTCTATCTAAAATAGTGGAGGCCGCCAAAGCTCTGCAAGCTCTCTTGAACCGCTTGAATGTTCGATGACACGCGAGCGCGGCGGCGCCCCCCGCCCCCCCCACACTCATCAAACATTCAACTCTTTGCTCGCGCGCGCGATTTCCCGGCGATCGGTCCCGTCCGTCCAAATTCCGTTGGCGCCCCGCGCGCCCTCTGCCGCGAGATGATGTAAGCCTAGATCACACGGCACTTGTTTCCTTGATATTGCATACGCAAATGCCACAGTACAGTAAAACATATGAAAATTAATGGTTCTTACGGAGATGACTTTTACAAACTTTAATTACTTTATAAAATATGTTTATTTACGTCTGGAAGTTATGCTACTTGACGATACATACCACATTTTGTGACACGGTGAGAATCAAAAAATTATTTATGATCATTTTTTCAACTATCAAAATTCATTTACGGTACAACGACAGAGGTCGTTACTGTACTGTGGCATCCCCGCATAGGTACTGTTATCTTCGGAGCAAGTGATGTGTGACGTGGGCTTTCTAAAGAGTTCGGTGTTTGGTGTGTTGTAGGATCGCCCGTGTGGAAACCGCGCGACATGTCGAGCTCTGCGGGCGGGGGCGGGGGCGCGGGCGCAGGGGGCGCGGGCGCGGGCGGCGCGGCGCCCACGACGCTGCCGCGGCCCGCGCGCGCGGCGCCGCGCCCGCACCACCTGTCGGCCAGCCGCAAGTCGCTGGCGCCCGACCACCGCCACTAGCGCAGTCCGGACGGGAGCCCGAGTTTTGTTACCCGCCGCCTACCGACCCCGCAATAGTCTAATCACTTGACCGTTCGATGTTTGTGTACCTCTCATCGTCTTTCCTTCAAGTTCCCTCAGTTTAAGTTTGCCTAAAATGTCCCCTAAACTTACGTTTTTAAACTCAAATATTACCTAACCTGTGTTTAAATCAGTTGACCATTCACTATATTTCCATTGGTTGCGCTCAAAGTATTTTTGTGTTAGGTGCATAATCCTGTGCCCGTAACGAATAAGACTGCGTGCGGCTCTTTTGTGAGGTATAGTGTACCTACCTAATTATATTTAAAATAATTTGACAATATCCTCGTTAATGCAACTCATAATTTCGTGAGATCCCTCTTTTGTAAAATAACAGCGTTCTATTAAATGAACCAGACTCTTCGTCTGAAAATCTAAAATTACCTGAGGGTTCTACCAAGTATTGACATGTGCCCAGAAGATTCATTTGTAATTGATAAAACGTAAATATATCGCAATGTATTTGTTATGGGGTTTGAAATTTAAATCAACATGTTGACTCCTATCGCGCTACAATACAGTGTCACATCCTGTTATTGACTTCCACGTCGAATATAATTTGTTGTTTCAGAATATAAGTATCCGCTGGATACGAAAGTAAACCTCATATTAATAGAACATAAGTTTTATGTAAAATCGACCTACATGAAACGTTTATTTAGGTAGGTCTATTTTATAACTACAAATAAATGACAATATCAATAGAAAGTCGAGAAAATTATTGAGTCACATTACATAATTAGTTTCAGTGATAAATTGTTATTGGACATGTTACTTTTTATGGAAACTGATTGTAACCTTCGCGTAGAACGTAAACTCGTAACAGCGCCTACACCATGAAACCGTAAACTTTACACTGAAGTTAGTCAGTCACTTAGCATGCCACCACTACAAAGAGACCTATCCTCGTAAAGACTTTCTACTTTAGCTTAATTTAAGGCATTCCTTTAATATCTACTTGTTTAAGCATGCGAATATCCTATAGATTCGTTTTATACGGACTGCTCTGTGCCAAATTAGGTACTCTCTACAACTCCTTGTGCTTGAATACTTATCGTGAAGATATTCCTGAATAAATAAATATATCGTGAGAGTAGTTAGCTGTAATGTATTTGCGTTTCATTTTCGTCACATTTGCAACTCACTACCCTATAGTTCAAAATGCACTAACCCAAAAGGAAATATACACTAGGTAGTTTTGATAATAATTTCTCTTCGTGATCAAATTCGAAAGTTCTATCATAGGCTAGGTGAATGATATAACATGTATCCACAAATTGAGTTTTACTATAATTGAATGTATTATAATAATTATATGTATGATTGTTTATTTGCTGTAATATATTGTAAATGTGTTGACTGCAGTCGCGGAAAACTTTAAACTGGATCGACGAAATTCTTTGAACCCGTGATATTAGACAGCTACGACCGACGTCGCGTTCTGTCATATATTATGACCGGAACATGGCTCAGATGGACAGCAGTTTGAAACTCTCTGTAAATGTATACATAACTACTGATCTGTACTGGTAAAAGGTAATGTAGCTAAAAGATTCCGACTTGTAATAATACATTATGAAAATGGTGACGACATCGACATCTCGGAGTATTTAGGCGAAGTCGTGTGTCTCGTAGCACTTGGTAGTCTTTCATGTCGGAACATATCAACGGCGGTGGAGCTATCTCGTTCAGCTTATAAGTTTTCTCGTGATCTAGTAACTGTTTATTGTTTTAAGGTTTTGCAGTTACCAGGAGTATGTATGCACAGTATGCACTATGATGTTTAGGTAATACCTGTGTAATATGTATGTATATTATTGTGACCACATTATATTTTGAACTTTAAATATTGTTTAAGTGTTTGTTTTGTGACTTATTGAAATAAAACCGTTTATTAATATACATATGTTAAAATATTCGAATTTAATAATTACGAACTTATACAATCAATTTATAGATTATTATTATACTAAGAAAATTATAATTAATAAAATGAATAAACAAATATGAGTGAAAATTAAATGAAGGATGAACTCATTAATTGCGATTGTATTTCATACTTCAATGACATTTGAAAGTAAAGTAGGAAAATGAATGAATATTTAGAAAGACTTATTGAAGTAAAATACGAAAGTAACTAATGTTATAATAAGTATTGAACTTTTATAATTTGTTGTTGATATGATTTGCTAATTCCGTTGTTTTTTCGTTACTTTCTGTCAGTATATTATTGAGAATAATCTCACCTGTATACAATGTTAGGTATTTATTACCGTCTTCAAACTACTTTACAGATTTTAAGTACAGACTTTCACATCTCAATGAATCACTTTCGTGCACTGTTAAGTATGATTTCCTTATATGCATTACCGGAATGTATTCCTAACTAATCATCTTCTTTCATTCTTAGTTTAGTTTCAAATAAACGAAACATTTATTTTGTAGTCACCACATACCTAATCGTTTATCACTTGGATTGAATAAATATATTCAATACTTAATCGCGTCACATTTCTAGGTAACCATTTTGTTCGATCACCTAAATTTAAAGTGCCTTCACATGTTTAAAAAAATGTGCACGTGTGTTTTAAGTTTCATAGATGAATACACTAAAATCTTTGAAGTAGTTTGTCAATGCCTGCTAAATGGGAAATGGTATTAATTCTAGTATCCTTTAGTGGCTTCCAAAACAACTAGTCTAATTTACAATTTTAATGATGTATTTATTATTTTCATAAGTATTTGATATGTTAAATTTTGTGACACGTACGGAAATTACTTTTTATTGCTTATGAATAAACATAAAATATGATAATATATTTTTACTCATTTAATTACCCCGTAGAATTTTCTCAGTAGGTTCCTAGGTGTAATTAGTTCCTGAATTAGATTCAACCCCTATCTAGCGTTCGGGGCTTCTTTATTCACTCGCCGAGAAAATAGCCATTTACAACTGATTGTGAGGTGAATCACAATTTCATTACTTATGAGCTAGACGAACGTGGCCTAAAGCAAATGTATTTTCTATGACAATTAATAAAACGCTTGCATATAATCGGTACAATGTGTTTATTAAATCGTACATCGACGTCCATAAATCAAACATATCAGTGTTTCCGGATTCAAAACCTTACAATTTGCTAATAAAACAGATTTTCTAAATTGATATGAGTGAAACATTCAAAATATAATTAATTATGTATTTACAAGGTTAATAATAATTATAACTAGATAGGTACACAATATTTTTTCATAACATACTTTTGTTCAGTAATTTTAACTGCCGCAACAAATTTACATAAAACTTACGCATCTAAACTTTGTTGGCCTAATATTTTTAACGAATCTTGAAGAAAACTTAAGGAACAATTCACTCATACCTGACCTCAACATTAGGTAAAAACTATGGAGGTCTAATAACTACAATATTTTAAAACGATTTAAGTTCATTACACAGTCATTTTTATTATTTATGTAGAAAGATTTTTAGCTATTAGATTGTAAAAGTAAAAGATTTATTTTACTTCTACGTGAAAAAATGCTCTAGAATCTATTTGTGGCAAGTAGGTAAGATTAAAAAATATTATGTTAGCAATGATTTAGTTCTGAATCCTATGTAAATTCCATAAAATAGTGCAATAAAAAAATAATAGGTACACACACACTTACGGACAAGGGGCCAATGACAGCTGAATTAGAAATTCTAAAACGTAAATCCATATGGAACATATAAAAGAATATGAATTCTAGAAACGGTAGGTTCAAAGATAATAGATTCAAGATTAGGTAACACACAAAAGTTTCATGGTAGACAAAATTGTGATTTCTTCACTCGGGAAGCTCTAATTGTGAACACCTATATAATGTATATCGCTTTAACTTTATATTACGATCTTTACATCTCTCTACATTAGAAATCATATTCCTTTCTAATATTTAAACAATAACAATAGGACTATCTAAAGAAATGTATATATCATAAAATACATAATTTATGTGGCACTGGCTACATATACATATACGTAGGTATTACGAGTATACTATCATAGTTCTGATGATCACCTTGCTGGGTATTTCTTAATGTTGTTGTTGGCTTTCAAGACTGAACTATTCAACATCTGCTCATATTTAGTTTCTTTAAATGTAAGTCTCGCAGGAATATATTATGTATGAAAGTAGTAACGCACTTCTAAATAACTCGAAATCGGAAGAAATGGTGTACACCCTAGTTACACAAAGTCATACCTAAATTGATTGCACTATAAACAAATACAATCGGAATAAGTTATTAATTTAATCTTAGTAATAAACACTAGAAGCTAAATCATACTTCGTTTCTTTCAACTAGTTTTGATAACAAAATATTTTAAATTAATATACTTTGCAATAAAATAATTTAGTGCACACCACGATTATTTTAAATATTTATATTATTATATGTAAAGATAATCATTTAATAACTCTTATTAAGTTCATTACAATATCTATCAATTAATGAAATACTCGATTTAAAAGAAGTTTCATTACGCTATTATATTTTATTATGGTGTTTCATCAAATTATGCTAGAATAAAATTCATCCATCCTAATTTCATATCATATTAAATACGTAAGGCACTCCATTTAATTTTGCTGTTTTTTTTTATCGAAAAAGACCGAAAATTCTGTCACACAAGTTTCCTCTATAAAAATGAAGACCACTGGAAGTTACTGTTATTCATGCACCGCACATTATAAGATAAATTTATTTAAATATTAAGCTCGAAACAAAGTAACTAACATCAATCGAACAGATCTAACAACAATTTCGACAGGCGCTATAAAAACGTAATCACATGTCCTGTTAGTGTAACAGCTGGATTCGTTGTGGGTTAAAACGGGAATGAAATAATTCGGAATATTTAGGTTTATCTACTCTTACATTAATTTAGTTTCCTCGTAGAGGTTCACGAAAGCTCTTCACCGATAAATAAAAAAATTATCTGCAGATGGATACTTTGATATCTAATAAATGACAAAATTTTAACAAAAATACCAAATTTTAATTATGTAGGACAAAATTTACATAGCAACCTATACTAAACATATACATACACAAACAACTCTATCACAGACACTAATCATTTACAAAACTCAATATAATTATTATACTCAGTTTCTAAACAATTAACGACATTGGTTTGCCACGTCAATCAACCATCAGATTGATTAAAAATAACAGATATTATGTTGAAACAATAAATCAGATAGGTACTCAGTAACCGATGACCATTAATGTGTATCTACACGACGTATCTATTACTGCCGTAGCTATGATTCTAAATGGGAAATTAAAATCACGACAAATACTTTACATCAACGTTGTTGGACCCCTAAATACTCAATTAAAAAGCCATTTTATTCATAAGTAATCTCTTTAAAAATTTTATCAAATTTAACTACCTATTTATACCTACACACATGACTTGTTTCATTACTTCCTGAAAACTTTCGAATGTTTATAATAATTCCGCGCGGCGTCTTAAAGCCCCTTCAAATATTTATAATATGAATATTTTATAAGTTATGTTATGTATGTACCTATAACAGATTAAAAAAAATTTCGAATAGTTTCTACGTCAACACATAATAAACATGTGTTTAATTTCAAAATGATAAAGGATAGCTTAAGAAAGTTAATATCGATTTAAGGGAACTGTTTGTTAGTATTGAAAGATCAAGATTTATTTCTTTTATTTAGATAATGCTAATTACAAGCTACTAATTTGTCTTTATTGTTTTTTTTATAATTTATAAGTTATTGTTGTTATAATTTTCATTAAAATCCCAGAACATTCATAAAGTATTTCGTTGAGCTTATTGCGCATCGAGCGTGCACGCGACCGGGTCGTGTATATTTGTCTAAACGTTGGTCCCTATAATTGCTATTGTAATTTTATGTCGTACATAGCAATGCAGAACGGGGCGGACGACACCGCGCGATTAGCGGCCGGGCTCTCCGAATAAAGGCACATTGAGTCATGATTCATTTGTTATCCTATATGCAGTACCTAACCATCCCACTTCCTCATAATATTTCTCATTTTTTGAAGATCGGCCTAGAACTAGTTAAAGGGAATAACTAATTAATAATCTACTTTATATATGAATTAAAAGTCACACCACTATTTTATTCGGCCGATTAAATTTTCGTACACTTTAGTAATTTTGACATCACATCATAATAGTCCTATGACATTCAACTCCTCATCTCGATTATACTCATTTTGGCAACATGGTGGTGGAACTACAATTTCTCTAATTTAACTAAAAGGCATATTTGCCTACAAATTAGAACTAGAGCGAAGACCACTTAAAAGTTATCTTCACATTTGATCTCCCGTGAGGTGGGCTGCGAGGCAGGCTGGGAGGACCACTGCGGCTCGGCCGGTCCGTCCCAGTCGGGAAACGAGTCGTACATAAAGTTATCGGCGGGAGTGTCGTCAACCGCGATCTCAGTCCGACTGAACGCCTCGGCGAACTTCCCGATCTCTGTGGAGCCGAACGCTTGTTGGAAAGCGGGAAGCGGGACGACAGGCGGGCGCGGTGGACGCTTCTCTTCAGGCGGGGAGCGACGCGGCTCGGTGACGGGGAAGCGATCGCGAGCAGCTCGGATAGGATCGGTTTGCGTCACGCTGGGTGGGAATTCGGGCGTATTTCTCTGCCTCAAGCCAACCTCTCCGCTGAAAGGCGAATCTTCATAAACAGGATAAGGCGTCGATCTCCCATCTTGTTGACATGCCTGGTTCTGACTATGCAAATGAGCACCCTGCAAATATAAGAAAAACGATTTCTTTAAGTTTAAGACACACAAGCTTGGTGCACAGTAGTCGTATGTCCAGGCAAAATAATAAAGATCGCGTCTAATAAGCAAGTGCAATAAGAAGGAAAATATTGTGTCTTTTGTTCAAAGAAAACTTTATTTTACGCGGAAACCGTGTATATTATTGTTAATTTTATTGTATACATACCGGATTTCCAGTTCGACTTCAACACATCCTTTTAATATTTTGAATTTAGACATCACCGCACATCGAGTTATAGAAATGTTCGGTTTTGTAGACCGTCGTCTTTGTCACTCCCAGTGTAGAAATGTTTACATAATAATATGAAAGAGTATGTTCATTAGTAACCTTCATTGGTCGGCATTCGGGAGGATACCGCATGTGGTCACGCGAGCACGCACTGCGTGGGGCCCACCCGGCGTTGGCTGCGTTAGCGCCACTCCATCCACCGCCGCCCATGGCACCCATCTGCAAAAAAATAACAAACACACGTATAAAAAAGTTATCTATTTATATTTTATCGCTAGAACAGCTAACCTAAAGAGTCCAGAGTTGAAATACTGTTGTAAATATTTTTTAAGGTTCCTCAACGTGGACTTAAAAGTTTATTAAGTACCAAAATTGATATTTATAAATAATAGAACACGAGTAACGATGTTATTTATACCTGATAATGTGGCCACATCTGCGGTTCGCCGTACGCGGGACCCCGGCCGTTCATACCACATTCTAGCGGTGGCTGGAAATGAAAACAACAATATTAGTAACCCTCTTTCACTTTATTACTTAGTACATTTTAAGATCGGCAACTTAATAAATTAGATACTTGTATTTGTTCAGGATTACAGAAAAAAGGTACCTACGCTATACATTTATAGACGACATCGACATTTTAATCCTAGTTCGTAATAATTATATTAAGTGTACATAATGTTTATGTTTATGGCTGCTCGTCACGTTTTTCACCGGATCTTTATATTCTACTTTACAATCTAATATAATAAATATATTGCGACTTTTCAAACTATCATGAAAGTATCGCTTCATTAATTAACAGTTAACTTCATCAAGAGTGTGAAAAGACTTCGCCTATTATTTTACAAAAACAAAAAAGAGTTGGGCGTCATTGACGACTGACTAGGGGACCGTCTGTCCCACGCGTACTTATTGATTCTGACAGCTCGGTAACAGACAGCTTATAGTGAATTTGACGCTAAGATTGCTTCCGATACACCCTGACTTTACGGTCTGCAAAGTAAGTCTCAATTTTTCAACGTTTCATCTTACTTTTTAACATAAAACATATTTTTTTTTTTAATATTCTCGATACCTACTTGTACGATTTATAAAAAGTTTATTTCATTTGAAAAAGTTTAAGTTCCAGAAGCTTTGATGTTTTCTTATAATATTCATGCAGCATAATTATGTATCCCGCTATACAATTATTTCACCTTTCGAGTTCTTTTCGTAACTAAACCGTTTCTTCTCAGAATGTACAGTCGCCAGCTCGTCAAGGTACCACAAACTGTCAAATTTCTCCAAATGATTTTAAACCTCAAAATGTTCGTAGTTACATTCAAAATCGAATGAGAAAATTTGAGTTTGTGGTAACAAGATGTGCTGGCGACTGTACATATATGTACATTCAATAATTTTATTGAAAAATCAATCAACTTAAAAAATCCCCCTGTGTATATCATATGCTCCACATACTCGAAGTACCCAGTGTGGCGTAGCTCTTGATATTGATACAGTGTATTGCGCACCAATCTTGAATTTGTTTTTACGTGAAAAAATAAACATATCTAATCATATTGTATTTATTAAAGAATTTAATTGACCACTAGCCGTTAAAGTAAATTAAAATAAATCTTAAGTAGGTATATCCCTTAAAGTTTATACGTAACCGACTTCCTACTACTATGTAACTGTGGGTTCAAATCCAGGCGACCGCTTTACTTTGTGTAAATAATTTCATCACCACTGCTCTCAAAACGGTGAAGGAAAACATCGTGAGGCAACCGGCATGTCCTAGAACCTAAAATTCGAAGACATGTGATATCTACCAACCCGCACTGGGCCCGCATGATAGATTACGGCCAGGGAGTTGGCCGTAATCTATCACAGAGAGGAGGCCTCTGTCCCAGCAGTGGGAACATTATAGGCTGATTATGATTATGAACCGACTAATAAAAGACTGAAATATCTTTTAAGGTTGTACCAAACGGACCACAAAACGCGATGATTATAGAGGAGCATGTCTAAAGCATCTAAAACAGATTCGTTACAGTAACGTCTGATACAATCCAGGTTGGTACCGCGGCATCTGTATCACGGAAAGTTGTCTCGCTGAAAGTTTACATCAGACGACTCAGACATAAAGCAATCACAGTAAAAAACGTTTTCTTAACAAAAAAAACATCACACCTATTAAAATTAATTCTAAAAAGTAAAAATGAATGAACTTCATTTGTCATAAAATAATACACAGTCAGAACAAAATTGTTGACAATTTACCGCTACGGCGATTTTGTTTGTCAATATTTACATTTTGTGGTGAAATATGTGCACACCCTGTACACGAGATAATGTTTAGTGTGGCGCTAGGGTGTGACGGGCGGCGCGCGGGGTGGAGGGGGGTCGCACCACCGATCGATGTCCGTTACTCCCTGTGCAACGTTGCGTTGCACCAACTGCATTCATCATCACACATCACCAATATGTACCTTGACGACTCACAACCACGACCGTTTCACCTCATCAATTTTTTTTTTATTATTTGACACGAATCATACATTTAGAATATTCCTAGAAATCAATCTCAAAGAATATTTAAGCAGTCAATCTCAAAGAATATCTGGCATTTTTTAAACTTAAAATAAATAGTGCTACGGTGCTACGCCGGGGCTACGAACTGCTACGCGATTTTAACTTTAAAAAATCTATTAGGTATTCAAACGTCAATCCTAGATTAATAATATCCATAGTTATCATTTCCAAATAATCTTTAAAAAATCTGCCATTATTAAAGCATCAAATAAATCGTGCTACGCTGCTACGACAGCGCTACGCGCCGCTACGCGGTTTCAACAATAGTGTTTTTTTTGCAACTGCATAAATGTTAAAGATTTTTTTGGAATATCACGTTTAGTTAAACGCCCTAAAAATATTGATATAAATAAATTTGTCACATGTAACATTTACAAATAAAAGAACAAAAAAGTCCTTAAAATCCACTACAAAGTACCTACATAAAATAATCCTCACGCTAGGTATTTCATTCGTTATATAAACTTATATTGGCCTGAAAACTGTTCATGTGTAGGGGAAGTTAGAATAATGACGGGAGATTTGCAGAGGCTAACTAACTATCGAGCGGCAAGCGGCGAGCGCGCGAACCACGTGACTTATCGATCAGCGCGGCGCCCACGACACTCGGAAAAATCAACCGCTGACAGCTTTCATAGGCCACCTCCACCTCTCGACTCACGACCCCCCTCCCCTCGAACACGCCGCGCCACCCCTCCCCGCCCTCATTAGCGCCTTTGTGACGCTCACTTGTCTCGTAATATGACGCCGTAATGATACCACTTACGACTCAATTATTCGTTAACATTCCTACTAGTTGACTGCCTAAATCAGAGATGACCTTTAATTTTAGTCATCTCAATTTGGCTTATTTTTATAATTCAAATATTCCTACGCCAACCAAAAAAGAAAACTATTTGGAACTTCCTCTAAAACGGCTGTAAGAATATCTGCAATAATATTATATTACCACATAAAATATTTATAAATAACTCGTCTTATTAACTAATTTGTAACGTCTGAGTTGAAATGACAACAAACTTTTGTTTTCAATGAGCAGTCATTTCAGAATTTGCACAACAAACTTTCCCTGACTGAATTTTATAGTGTGTCGGTTGAATTTAAACTCTATCTGCTTTGCTTATGATTGATAATGTATGTACATATAGCACCGCAGAGGAGTGAGCGTTAGCGAATGAGGATGTCAACTGTCCTCTGACACTGACCTACATAATTTTAACTAGTCTTTTTGTATGCCGATGACCTATACCGCCGTAATTCAATAAATGGTGGCATGTTCAAGACAACTCATTTGTTTAAAATAATAATATTAATAAGTAATTAACGAAGTCTTGGGATGTTTTGTGATTTAAATTACTGTTGACTGCTTCTATTTTTATACTAGCGCAGATAATGTTTGTTTTGCATCATGCTCAAGGCTTTAAGCCTTCGAACGGTATCGCGTAAGGTACGAGATAACTCCTCATTTATTTCATGTAATATTAACATTCATAATTTCCATTTCATTGTAAGTAACAAAATATTTACATACTGCTCAAGACTGACTGGATAATAGATATGTATCAGTTGCTTGGCGTTCTTGAGGATATTGTAAAGATCGGCGGAGGGGAATAGGGCATTTTATTGTATTTGTTGTTTGTGAGTCAAGTACCTTAGACACTTATGTTCTATTCTATTCAAATTCAGTTCTCTATTTCTATGCATTATTTCAAATGGCCTCGACACAATACAACAAAGCACTTCTTATTGGTGTCGCTTACTCACGAGGAAGTAAACGTAACAATTACCTATTATATTTATACTGACTTGACTCAATATATACTTATATGCAGTTTTCTGATACTTTTACCTCACCCTTTTACCTGGACTATTACTTTTACTATTACCTTACTTGCAAACTATTACGTTTCCGCAAGATCGCTGCATTGGATTAAGTAGCATTCACATTCATAGTTAGCATACTTTGAATTCATCGCTTCGTACTGCATACGTTAATCACAGTAAATATGCAAGTGTACTAGCCCAAATCAAATGGCGAATAAACGCACGCTAAGAGACGTCCTAAGGCGAACGCGATATTAAACGCACTCTTTAATTCGTATATTAAAAAAAAATCACATACTTAATTTTATAATGTTATTTTAATAATTATTTAATTAGATTAACAATAATATAAATATTTGCACACCTTGCCAGGTAATGATACAGTGTACTTTATATTTATTTGTAACATCCGATTATTACCTGTATTAAGCAAATAAATAATTTGATTTGATTTTATTTGATTTAATTATTATCAATAATCGTCATATTAGCAAATAGCATTAGTATTAACAATTAGCTTTTGCAATTGCTAAGACTCATGAATTCGCATGTTCATGAAATTTATGCGAAATAGCATTAATTGCCATTATTACTGAAATATCCTTGCGAATTAAGTGACATATTTTCACACCGCATCCGCGAAGAGTTCTGTTGTGGTTTTCTATGAACCACGATATGCCCACGATTTGTATGTGATTTTTATGTGCTGGTTACCCATTAAATAAGACGAGTTTATCTAACTCGTCTTATTTAATGGGTAACCACCCAATTTTATCGATTATTTCCCAGATTAAATCAATTCAACCAGCTTTGAAATGGATTTTTTTATTCAAATCAAATCAAAGTGAGGTTTATTATTATGCCTTACTTTAGAATGTCTGAATTTGTGCCCAGTTAATGGCAATAGGTTCTCCCCAATTTAGGGTGAAGTATACGTATAGGTACTGAACACCGCTGCCTGCCCTTCTGTGAATACAGATGTGATATATTATTTATGTCAATTAAATAACTACGCAAAATCTACTCCTATACCACAAGTACTAGACTCAACCCCTTTATTCAC
Organism: Atethmia centrago; assembly: GCA_905333075.3. Taxonomy (NCBI): domain Eukaryota; kingdom Metazoa; phylum Arthropoda; class Insecta; order Lepidoptera; family Noctuidae; genus Atethmia; species Atethmia centrago. Next base: position 16,071,422 of record HG995374.1, on the reverse strand, counting down.
CCCTAAACGTTTTATAAAATATAACAAAGGAGTGTTATGTACGAATCCCTGTTTTTCAGACTGGTAACACTTTCAGGCAAATTGTTTGTGTATGATATGGTTTCCTCTGAATTATTGAAAAGTCACTTGAAGGCCTTACTCACCGTGGGCGGCAGCGGCAGGTGTTGTGCGGGGGTGTGCGCGCGCTGCTCCCGCCGCGCCAGCGAGCGTCGCACGCGCGCCTCCTTCGACGCGTACCCGCCGTAATCTAAACACGCATTGTTTATCATTAGCTCTCCAACTCATTATAATAGCATGCATCAATATTGATCAACAACGTTATTTATATCCACTGACAAATTCCTTTCATCTCTACGCGATACAAAAGTCAACAGGTTATACTGATATTTTCAGCAAGTTACGCCATTTTTCGATTATTAAAATGATTGTTATAATTACTTTTTCTCCACCACATTATTTCGTCCCACGAAAACATTTAGGTGTACACACGATTAACGGAAACAACAGAAAGGTCGAAAAACACTGGACTCATAACGTGTAGATCTACTCTTAGTTTACGTTCGTACTGACTTTACTGAAGTAGCACTCACGGCACCTACGTCATAGTAGGTGCCATTCCATTTAAAAATCGATCATAGGTGTTTTATGTATGTAGCGATGCAGCTATAGCAATCGAAACCGTGACCCTGAACATAGAAGACGGATATTTTGCTACTTCAACATTTGCTCATTTTGCTGACTCAGACTGTCCTACATAATTATTATGACTGTGTAAATTAAGGTCGGACATTATTGAAATAAACAACAAAAAAACTATGATAGGAAAAACTTTTACCGTAAATGAAATACGACATATTTATAAAAAAAAATGATTTGCAATTAAAACTGTTGCTAAGCATGTCTGCCAAAGGCTGTGAAGGCTGTAACCACTGTGATTCAGTAGATACTACTATCTACTGAATCAAAATCGTGAAATAATAGCTTAAAAAACCTAAATATCTACATATTTACGTGTTGATAAGAGAGATTGACATACTCAAAAAGTTTGTAAGTGTATGTGTCCTACAGTAAGAAGAGGCCAACACAGGCCCACAGTATACTATCATAAACATGAGCGCGAAAAATGCAGCATAATCAACTCTGAGATCGATCCGACTGAGATTTACGTTATTTTAGCGAATCAACACAAGAATCAAAATTTTGTAATTCTTGCTGTCATCATCTTATACATTTAAATATCTTCAGAAAATCATCAGGAACCTCGTGGAATACTATCACAAATTAAGTACTACATATTCTCATCTAGAAACCAAAGAATAAAAGGATTGACTTATCAAAATGCTATGCAAGCCATGGTGTTCTAAATAGTAAATCTAATAACGTGACGTGATTATCGACAGCAAATAAGCAAACCACATAAATGGTTGTAAACTGTCGGAACTGTAAACATCACATTATTGCTCCACGTAAGTTAAACTATCGCGACATAAACAATTTCATGTCGACGACACCAGCTCAGCATACTCTAGCCTAGTAATAACTGAGTCATTTTATTTTTACGGTATCGTTAACATCAATGAAACTCGCTATAAATTCAGAAATAGAGCAGTTATTCTACAAATAATCCGATAAATGTAATGAAATTAAGGTATCATTCAACTTCCCGAAAATATTCTTGGCATCCTAACTTTTTATAAGTTTTAGTATACGCGTAACATTAATGTAGGTATAGATAACTGTTACGCATAGCTGTCAAATTGGCACATTCATTTGACATCATTAAAATACAAATTGTTTGTTGTCGGGTTAAATTGCGCAAAGAACTCCATCTGCATATTCAGCAATCGCTGACCTGGCGATGACGTCTTTTTAATGATGAATGTATAAACTAGAATTTGTAAACAAGACAGTTTTTGCTTGCACTGTACATTTGTCAATAAACTATATGCAAGTTATAATATATTAAAATTGATGATCGGGCCTATCGTCGCGTCAGTGCGAAAGTAGTTTCATGTTTTACGTAGCATTTATAAGGAGTTGAGCGTGGATAGCGGCACGGGTGTTAGTACCCCGGTCAATATGTAGAGTGGCTGTGCTGTGCAGGCGATCAATCGCGTTGCGGCGTGGGGGCGGGCGGTCGGGGGCGAGGCGGGGAACGGCGGGGGCGAGCGACCACCTGTAGCGCTCCCCGCGCGCCCCGCTCGCCCTCGCGGCCTCTGACATCGACACGTGACGTAGACACCGAGAAATCCGCCCAAACGTAAACATTAATTCTTACTTCATTCTTCATTGTTCAGAATGTCGCTTCGCGCCACGCGCGCGGATTCCGATCTCTCTCGTATTGGTAAACAAATTCAGGTCGACGCACACTACGCGTAGTCGCCAGGCACGTTATTGTGCTTACTAGTTCCACTGTTATGTACAATATACATGAAATAGTTCAATACTTGTAATTCAATTACGTTCAAGGAATTAGTTACATATATTTTATTGCAGCACATGTCTATTATGAGGTTTTTTTTTCAAAGTATTAAGAACATGAAATAGTATACATATTTTGTAAACTTTTAAACTAGGTAACACATAGTTTTCCGATGGACTCTTAATTGAAACTCAAAATAATAACAAAATTTATTTTTCATAATTCATATTATCTATGCACAATGTAGCCTTTCAGTAAAGTTTCAATATCAATTAGAAGGAATCTCTAACTGAACAAGTCAATCGAGTAGTTTCAACAACTGTACTTTCATGTACGTGACATTTTCGAGGAAATCTAATTTTCTGAGTAGATGCCAGCTTATTGGAATGAACTAGAAAAAGCATTTCGTATGCATTAGTTCAATGAATATTATTCCCTAAGGCACAGCTACAAAATAAAAAAATATATATTTTCAGCCGCTTATCGCCCACTACTAAACGCACCTAAGTCTTCCAACAACCAATGACATAAACGGTGATGACCATAATTGACGGGATCAGTATCATTAGTAACAGTCTACAATCACCACTCTTGGAGAACGGATTGGTAATCACCATAAACTAATTAGTACGGAAAACGATCAATAATTTAACGTTATTGTTTGAAAATGTAACTCTGTAAGCTTCTCAAATTTAGTCAATAGTTTTAAACAGACATAATTTTCAACAGTCATTTATTCCATTATTTTCAATTTCAATGGTTCATAAAAATCGTATATGGTTTTCACATTACCTTATCGCATCCAAATGTAAAATCTTTTCTCAAGACCCCATAATTAGGGCATGCTATCCGGATATCCGAATTATCAGATATTATTTCAGTCGAATATATTATAAATTTTACTATCCGGAAAAAACGAATAATATGGATATTTATTTTGTTCTGTTTTTTTCAATAATAATATAATATCTTACATTGCGTTACAAAATAGCAATCATAACATTGTGAAAATTCATGCGTTATCTTCAAAAATATATCTGATACAATTACTAGATTCATCATAAAGATCATTCAAAAGTGCTTTTGCCCAGAGCTCGACTTCAGTAGACGACAGCGATGATGATGGCGTAGATTACCAGTGATAAAAGTGAAATCAATTTACTTTCACAAATATATTTATTTTTTATAATAGAATACTCTTTATTGTGTACACCATAAAAATTACAGATATAAATGTTTAAATTTTACGTAGGGTGACACAATACAAAGCAAAAAGGACCAGTATTTGATTGCCGTAGTTACCAGTACTTGTAGATTTTTTTTAGCATACATTGAACTATTTTTAAAAAGAAACTAGGTCTACTAACACCGAAAGAACTTAGGTTAATTTCAATTAGACGTGCTCTTTACGTAATTAGTGAACGCGGACCTAGAGGTCGATTGCAATCGATCCGCGGTATCCGAAATCTAATACGTAGCAAAAATTTTACCTTTTAATCTCCCGTAAGTAAGCAAATTTTCTATATTTTTTGATACGATGTTTTCTTTAATACGTAAAATGAGTATACGATGGTGAAACAGTAGTTTTATTTCACCACAATATGTAATAAATTGAGAACATCTCTAAACGATGCAACACTGAATTGCTTGTTTCCTTAGGTCCATACATAACCGTCCATATATATATATTTAATACCGTTCGTATCGTTTATTTAACATCGTTATTTTTAGAATAATTTTTATATGTCACCGTATGATTATGAACATCGTTCGTTTTTGATATATCTAGCGAGATTATAAACTATCGAAAAATTGTGAACTGCAACAAAACATTTACAATTCAACGCATTACTTTTCGATAGTTATCAGTTATCTATCCGTGGTAAACCGACAATACTAACAACCTTGCGCTAATACTAAATAGCCAAGTAGTTGCGACCAACTTGGAAGAAGCACGGTCGGTGCCACGGTACCGCTTCGCTCGCTCGGCTTGCGCGCGGTTGATCACAGTTCTAACCTAACCTAACCCATTTGGTCAGGGTATCCCGGCTTACTTAATGCGACCAATTTGGCTACTGCCAATACCTACCAATCAGACGGTTCACAATTTTACGAGTCATAAAATCGTTCACAGTTTGACATTGATAGATTTATAAACTAACGGTGCTCACAATCTTACGATAACATATATAATGTATGTACATTGAAACTGCTTAAGAACGGAAAATCGTGAGTTCTTTTTTTAATCACTACTTATGATTTATATTATTTTAATTAAATTAAATAATTTATATGAGATTACTAGGCACGTATACTTTTAGAGTTTCATTCTTTAGATCTCGTGATAGAAAGCTTCCAAATATAGTCAGTGACCTGCATAACCCAACCCCTTTTCCCATCTTCTTCTTTGTAAGAGGGGAAGGTAATGCAGATCACTGTCCGTTCATACTTATCTAATGAAAACAATGGAATTAACTTGTAAAATTATTTTCATGATTTTTTACCCGACTACGGCAAAGCCAAAGTAGGGTTATGATTTTCACAGGCTATGTATGTACATTATGTATGTACATCTGCTCGCTCATAACTCCTATACTACTTGACGTATTTCAACAAACGAGGTGTCATTGGAAGCGTCATGTTGTTTCGCGGGTTACAGGCTACATGGCGTTACATCAAATCCAAAATGGCGGCTGATAACGAATGTAAAGAGTTATAGAAAAAAAAGTGTATCGTGTTTGGTATCTATTGAAAGGTCTAGAGGAGTACTTTCTGAATGTATAGGTTATCTGTAACTACACATACATAAATCCCAAAATAGAATAAAACTATTATGTTTCACTCTGATTGTTTTCAATAACAGTAATTACATTAAGAACGGATCATAAAAGATCGATCTGTTGAATTTTCCATAAACCAATGAAATGGGTAGGTACCTAACTACCTACCCTTAATGATCCCTGACCCTAAAATAATTGAAATAAATTGTGAACTGATTACGTGTGACTCCGGTTATAAGAAAATTGAAAAAAATAGACATCGATGTCTTGTTTGTACCTTTTTATTTGACTTTTTTGTCTTAGTCTGATTTATCCGGATAGTTTTTAGGGAGTATCCAAAATATCCGGATAGTAAAATGGGGCAGATAATTGCATACTCTATCCATAATATAAAAGAAAGAAGCATACAGGTAGGTACTTAGTCGAATTTATTGATTTTGTAAATTATTTGTTTATGAATCTTTCAGCCCCTTATCGAACACTAGTACACATAAAAGCGTGTACGCACGAACGAACAATACGAGCACGAACATCGTACGGAACATTTGGTTCGTACGTGTGGACGTAAATGAGCAAAGCGAACACTTACACCATATTCTCCAAATACCGACCATACAGAAAAACGAAATTGAATCGCCGCGAACATTTTTGACGAACACAGTGTTTGATGTTCGTTAGTACTACGCACATGCTAACAAAGTGTTCGATGTCAATGTTTACCGTGTTCTTGTTCGTTCGTGCGTGCACCCCTTTAGCCTTTCAAAAACCATGCACTATTATATTATAAATTGTGATGGGGATCAATATCCCCAGTGGCTGTCTAAAATCACCACACTTGGGGAACGGATTGGTGATCACTATAAACTAATTGGTACGGAAAAGGATAATATTGTTGGAAAACGTAACTCTGTAACCAATACCTACTAATAGGGATTAAACATTATAGCCACATCAACGTAGGAGAAATTCAAGGACATAATTTTCCGGAGCAATTTATCCCATAATTTTCTGTTTCAGTGTGTAAAAATATTTCAGTGATTTTACTCTGAATTTTACACTACCAGCTGCATCACATCTAAACTTAAGAAACATTTCTCAAGAGTACGAAAAGATAAAAGGAAAACAGACCAGTTTTATTGATTCAATTATTATAAATTATTTGAGTATGAATTATTTATTTTGAATTTGAAATCTAGAGTAGATTATTATTAAAAGAATTACTCATGAGACTTAAATCTTATTAAGCTTATTGTATACAATATCTGTAATTATGTAGAGTATTGCACTAAATTTTGTCGTTTATCGTAAATAAGCTTATTATTTATCGTCATAAATATAGAGTTTACGTATTCGGTACGTTGGAATGACATACATAAAATTTCACTGGAATACTACTAACTAGTGTTTTCTACCTGTAAATACCTGAAACAGAGATATACCAACCCATAGGCATGACATGTTCATGGTGCATCTGGTGGCTGGGGTAATCATAGCGGTAGTAGCGCGCGTAGGGATCGTGCGCGTGCGGCGCGTAGTACGCGTGCGCGTAGGGCGCGTAGGGCAGCGGCGCGTACCCGTAGCCGTCCCATGCGCCCGCGCCGTACGCCGCGCCCCCGCGGTACTCGCCATAGTTGCAGCAGTCCATGGCGCCGGCCCTACGCGCCCGCCAGCGCACGCGCATGCCACGTCCGACATCCTCGCCCGGCTGCGCACCGCCACATCACCGCACTCTTACTCTCAACAATCCTACCACTATTCAACTAAACTCGACAAGTTCATGACTATAAACCCACTCTCCCAATAAACAAACAAAATATTACATTAAATCTAAGACCGTTTAAATAAAAACTTTCAACCAAAATTTTTCTTAGATAGTTTTGCTGAACTCTGAAAAATATTTCAGAGTGCGATGACTACGCGTAGAGATCGAGCGCAGTTTCGCGGCGGGAATCGGACGCGGGTGCGACGTTAGTTAGCGAAAAGAGGTCGTTCGAGTTTGCCGGCGACGACGAGAGATTCGATGGACGAGGGCGGTTGCGGGGCGCGGGCCGCGAGGAGGGGCGACGCCCGCTCGCCGGCGGCTCGGCGCAGCGCGGCGCTCGACGGACGCCGACTGAAGGCGCCGCGGAATCGATACGCCGCCGCCACCGCCGCCCGCGGCCGCCCGCCGCGCGCCCTCCCGCCCGCACTACCTGCCTGCGCCCGTATTGCGCGCGAACTTTGTCTTCCCCGACGGAATTTTATATTTAGAACCATGGTGAAACGATTGATCGATACTTTGCACTATTAATTAGTACCTACACACTTTCACTATATTCTCCAGAGGGAAAATACCCGCTCACTTTGTTGCTACTTTCTAATCACTTTATTCAAGTTTCGGTGTTGGAAGTCTTCCCTATAGTTATTGATGTCTGAAAGTGGTGTTTCCGCAGATCCATGCGGTACATTTTGAATTTGCGAGCTAAAAAGTTTGGTTTAGTTATAAATATTAGTGGTGCGAGGGTTGCGCTCTATTTGTAGTCAGGTAGTGGATACTTGCAAAGTTTTATCGAATTGCGCGTAGGCGGCAGTGACCCACATCGCGACAATCATGTGGCGCATCACCCGCCCTTCGTCCTTCGCCACTGCCGCCGCCGGCACCACCACCACCGACAACTTTCAATAAAAATCGGACGTTATTGGTGTACTTACTTCACTTGACATTGCAATCAGGTTCTTTTCAGCCAAATCGTAGGTACTTATTGCAAATTCCCTTACTGGACAATATGCAAATTTGTTGTGCCTTAAGTTTTCAAGCGCGAACAATTTTATTAAAACGGTTCAAAGTTGGTTTCAATTTAACTATAAAAGTGAATCATTTTTATATATAAAAGAACACTATTTAAAAAAGAACCTACAAAAACTAAATTATGTATTTATTTTCAATCTATTTAATCACACTACACGAACTAAACGGGTCACATTTATGTTATTAAACTATCGTTTTAATTACAGCGAAAAATAAGGTTTTAATTATTTAACATTTAAACTTAACTTAACTTAAGAGTTAGCTTAGAATTCTTCTACCAAACATAGCTAAACTTTGTATAGACGGAGGAAGTTACAAAAGTATGTAGACGCGTTAACCTTTGCGATGGCGAAGAGTTTTCTGCGCTAACCCTGTAAATAAGCTTCCGTGAAGATAAAAAAGGAAATGATGTTTCAATAAATCATGAATCGAGTAGATAGATGATGTTTTGTGTATAATAAGTCAAGTTTTATAAAATATACAAACACATTTTATCAAATGATTAAGTATACATTGGGCGAAAATCAATAGTTGTGAACAGATATTTTGTAATTCATTCAAAACAACTTGTAAGCGTCGAAAAACTAATAACTGATACCTAATAAACTATTATCCAGACAAACCACCAAAAATCGTTTGAATCGACATATTTGAGTTCTGCGCAACTCCACACTGAAAAAAGCGTGATAGTACGTAGGCCGGTCGCCTGTGTGATAGATCCTTCTAAAGCTATGTATACATAGTTCCTATGTATCATGTTACTTACAGGAGTGAGTTCACTCCATGTGGGAACTACGCCGGCGCGAACATTCAAAATTCTCTTCAAGAGCTTTAAGGCGCCCATTTACAGTTTTAAACTTGTTGTAATGTAAACAAAAGGTTAGATTAATACATTATTATATATTTGCTAAGCCCATCACATGATTTCACTTCGGTAAGTAAAAAATTTAAACTATAAAACTATAAGCACCGAATAATGTGTGCAGCGTAGCATTCTCGTAGCAAAAATTCGTAGACGTGCTACGCCTAAGATTTTTTAAACAGTGGTTGTGCCTAAAATATTAGTTCTATTAATTTAAGTGACCTGGCAACTAGGTTCCCTGCTGTTGGCTTCTCGATTAATCATATCAAGAAATACGATAAAAATTACTACGAGTAAGTACCTAATTCAAAATAAGAAGTTAATTTTCAGACAATCTTCAGTAAAGACCGTTTTCTTATAAATAGTGATTTTAATAGTGCTCTTAGTGCAGATTAGTCTCTATGAATCCCTAAGTTCAGCCAGACATCCCACAGTTAGCAACAATATGAGGAAACAAAAGTTGTCATAACAGTACAAGTGCTTCGCATCGATAACGTATCATGAATCTCTAAATGTGTCTCGGTAATTGTGTTCTAATGTATGTTGTGTAGTAACTGTAGAGAAGCCAGGCGCGAGTTATCATGCAGATTGCGGCGAATCAATAGGGGCGCCTCGGCCACTGACGGCGGATGACGATCAATAGCGTCCCAGTGGAGCTGTCTCCGCATTAAGGGGCTTCCTCGAACGCCCTTACACCTACCCACAGTCTACCTACACTTCGTACATAACTAAGTGTTACAATACGACCAATGTGCCGACTGTTTGTGTCGAACGCATGTGAATATTATAGATTTCAACTAAATTTTAGGATTTAGGATTTGCGCGCTGAAACCTGAAGCAGGGTAAGTTTATTATCGAGTTCATTCCCCACTCTTATGGACATATTATGCTTAGTTTTAGGGGCCTCTGAGTAGTATGTAGCCATTTATATTTTTATCAAAGACCATTATTATGCACCAATTAACACACATTTCATATCGAAGGGGGATTGGCTTATTAAAAAATTGCCATTCATTCAGCAAACCCAAAAAAATAAAAAGTTGATAACAACACGTGATCTTGAAATCCGATTAAGATATATAAGCATAGCTAGGTACATAGTTATACATAGTTCCCAGGGTGATCAATAGCAATGGAATGAAAACATAAGAGTGTGTGAGCAGAATCCCATCCCGCGGAAGTTGTAACAAACAGCTATAGGAAATGGGTTGTTGGCGTTGCTGAGATGAGCTCGCAATCCGTGCACTGTAAAGGTATGCGCACATTACGTATGGCGCATCAGCGGATTATTCAGTTACGGAATGTCATTGCGACTGTCCTTATTTTTTTGCGTGCCGTTGCTAATACCTCCCCTCCTAAACATTGTACCGTCGACAAGAGGGGCGGGCAGGATCCCACGCTTTGATTCTTTACGCAATGTATCCGACTACTATAAGTATGGTATGCGCATTCGTTTATATAAAATCGTTAAAAGTGAGAAAGTGATTCGTGCAGATTCCTATGCCGCAACCGCAATGCGACCCTCTATAGGTCGGCATAATGTGCACTCATCTTTTAGTAGGCATAGTATTTCTGCAAATCTTCTGTATCTGATGTTGTACTTTGTGGGAGTACCGAGTTTTTGGAGATTTGCTTATGCCGTTGGAAAAATATTAATACGAAAATAACAATAACAATCTGTTAGATCCATAATATACCACGTTATTTATATAAAACCAACAGTCAGTCAATTTTTGCTTGTCAGAACCCTGGCTATCCTGTTATTATATGTACCTACCCAATAATAAGGTAGGTACCTATCCTATATGCCAATATTTACTCCTACAGCTAAATAGCTTTCTTGCTTACGAGCCAACTCAGCCTCTTTGGGGTGTAGACAGAGAATCGAGCGGCTGAGGTTCCCATGCCGGCCGGGTAGGTACGTAGGTATGTATGCATTCAGTTGTCTATCTCTACATCCATAATTCATTTTGTTCTGACTCGTCGGTTAACCTCGGTTCGTTTGCGTGGTATTTCATAAGAAAAACTTCCTTCAATATATTTTTCCACACAATCTACGATGTCTGTGAGGTGAGTCTGAGTTCCCACTATCTGTAGATATTACAGGTAGGTACCTATATATTTTGGATAAGAGGCAATCCTGCCATATTATGAAATTGTGCTATATTAAGCATGCGATATTTTTGTCAAGGGACTATCTTGAATGTAAGAAGCATCTCAGGATATTTATGAATAGGTAGGTCATCATGATCTGCCTATATAACCCGATTGACCTCCACAAGCCATATTGTGGATAACAAGATACCCCTTGGTAAGACTGGTTGTTTCAGGCTTCTGACTATCCGTACCTAACCACCGTCAAAGTTCTACGAATACCGGGACCAACAGCTTAGGCGCTGAATAGGTAGACGATGGAGAATTTGTCCGCTATAATAAAACGTATGGAAATCTATGCATTAACGCACACGGAGGACAAAACGACGGCACCGCCGATGACTGGATCCCCCGCGGTCAAAATGCCCGCGCCTGTTGCCGAGCCCCTTAACGTGCTTTCCAAGACACGGATGGTCACCCATCCAAGGACCGACCGCGGTGGGCGCTGTGGTATTAGGTACCTTGATCGATCGACCCATGCGGCTTTTACTTAGCCGTGAGTATGCCAAGAGACCCGAGAACAGATTCACGAGCACGTTCATAATAATTTCACAATGATAGCGACATAACACCATAGCAATAAGAGTAGCTTTAGTAGTTCAGTGTTACCTCCTATAAAAATAAATAAACTGATCATGATCACCACACCTTAGGAATATTTCTCTATTTTATAATCAGTGTTGGAAAAGGTTTGGGAAATAGAAGAAATAATAGATTTTATGTATGAAGCATACTTTTTATTTATAACATAATTTAAAATCATGTAAATCTTGTAAAATCTGAATAAAATATCCAACAATATTAACGCAAATATAATATTTAATTTAACCTAACTATAAATGTATCTATAGCTATCTAGATTCGGTAAACCTAAAATCTATAGGTAATATTCCGTAAAATAATTAACAATTTTCACTAATGGCATTCGCTGGAGTAATTCAAATCAATAATAAAATTCTTTCTATAAAAATATTTGAGATAACAGTAAGTAGAAATAAGGACTTGTCATAGCTACTTACGAAGTTCAGTTAACTCTAACATTAAAACTAACAAATAATTATATGAAACAACAGAGAATTACAGGTAACTTATTTATTTCAAATATAATCCTACTAATTTAATAACTTAATAAAAAAGAAAAACATTTTGGCACAATACACCAAAATAAAAGAAATTTCAATACATAATACCTTATTTTTCATATGATATATTTATCAATAGAACATCCACAGAGTATGTGGGCAAATTATATTCTAAAATAACTTAATTAAACATTTATCAACAATAAAAAGACAACTTACAAGTAGTAAAGGAATATCAATCAAGATTTAAGAAAACATTCTCTAACAATTTTTGTTTGGCATTATGGACTTCATTTACTGCTTCGATAACAATGAAATTCATATGAAGATTCAACCGATTGTAAGCACCTATTTATTTGTAACTGCAACAGTAACTCTTTTCTTAATAACAATAAAGATCACTGAAAATTATAACAGCTTTCAAACAATTATAATCTAAAAAATTCCTCCTATGCTAACATATTTGTAAATCAGCATCAAAAATGTATTATAACCGAAACTATAAAACTAAGATATTTGAATTATAAACTAGAGCATTCGTTAACTTTTTGCCTCTGTTGACCGATATGAGAATGCTGCCTTACAATTTATCTGGCTCAGGTTGTAACTAGACAACCTCTCGTAATATCCTTAAACTAAATACAGCCAATTATATCTATATCACTTACTTCAATGAATCTAATAAAAAGACGCTATGATCTCAACGTCTGCACGTCATTATGCGCTGATTAATGACAAACACAACAGATAATAAAGTTTTGCCACCATTTCACAGTACAGTTCCAAGAGAACCATTTTTTTTTCAAATGCAAGTTAACACTGTTTTTTCATTTTCCATGTTTATGTAAATAGACCTGCACTGGATCTGATTAATTCTTATAAACTGAACTGGGTGATACTAAATAGACAAAAATAGTCCTTTAAAATGTTCTAAAAATGTTAACTTTTTAACAAGCAAAAGCTATCAGTCTCTTCCACTGCATAATTTGACCTAAAGTATTTTAGAAAGGCATTGATTTCCGTTCAAAAAGGCACATTAGCTTTCCACATCACCTATCCAATGTCTTACCACAATTAACTAAGAACCTAAGGCACATATTTGCAGGATAATAAATGAAAATTAATTCCTTTGACCATGACTTGTCCACATATGCTCTTTGAATGTCTCACGCATAGTGAATGACCTTGGACATAGGTAGCAACACAGCCTATTGGTCAAGTCAGAGTGCATTAATCTGACATGATATTTTAAGGCTGACTGATTGGAATACTTCATGCCGCAGTGGGGGCAGTCGCCACAGATGGCGGCGTGGTTCGACTGCTGGTGCGCGAGCCCTTGCGACGTGGACGCGCCGCCGCCCAGCACGGGCACGGTAGACATTCCTGCCAGCATCAGAAGAGCTTGAGATTGATCTTGATTATAAGTACTGTCAGAATCTGCACCATCTTGATGTTCTGAGAGTAACACTTCTGGTTCATATTCCACATCAGATTTCGGTGACTGCTTTTCTGGTTTCAAATGTAACTCTTCAGTAAATATAGTTTTAATAGGACTTTTAGATGGTGCATTGGTGAATGTTACTGTGTCTGTGTTAATATCCTTGGAACGTGTTGAACAGTGCACATCCACCATGACATTTGATGCTTTCTTGAGAGTTAAATTATTGGCACAAGCTTCACTTTTCGATGGATTAATCCCTGCAATAAAATAACATTAAATACAAAACAAAAATAAAATTTTGTACCTATGTGATTTTAAGAATACAGATGAGAACTAAATCTAAGTAGTTTGGTGAATAACTTCAACAAACCTGAAAGCAAGGATCTGGCAAGCATGCTGTTTTCATAATCAGGAAGACTATCATCATTTTCAGAGTTCGCAGTTATGGATAAAGAGGGTGAGTTGTTGTCATCTGTCCGTTCTGTTTTGATTGTTATCGGAATGTTATCTCCTTGAGAAGTCACCTGAAAATTGTTAAGAATTAAAATTATTAAACTCAAGATAAATATTTGTATGCATGGCTACATATCAATATAAATCTGCTGATAACATTTCCGTACAATGAGAGGTCAATTTATACTGGAAATGTATAGCATGATATGTAGCCGTGTGTACATTGCAGTTCAACTAGATATTAATAATAAAACACTAATAATCCACAGTATAACTACTATAAATATTACAATTACCTGAGATGATGCAGAACTTTTTCCATTGGCCGTTATTGTTGCTGATTCAATCTTGCCCTCACATTTTTTGTCAATATTATTTTCTGGTATGAACACTGAGTTATCAAGTTTAGTTGTTTGTGAAAGATTACTTCTACTATAAATATCACAAGTTTCTAAAAGTTTACTCTTTTTGGGGGCCTCCCCAATAGTAACATCAGTAGGTTTGTCAGAAGTACTACTTCTTCTCTTCTTCAAAGCGGGCAGTTTTGCTTCCTTTTGAGCAGCAGCAAAAAGTGGCTTTGATGAAATAGTCAGTTGTGTGTATAGTTTATTTGATGTGTTAGGAGAAGAGAAATTTTCTTTCTGTAAAGAAGGACAAGGTAATTAGTAAAAATTAATACTTGCCAACACAAGTTTCAATAAATTGGCTACTTTTGCATGCTTTTATTTGCAGTTATGTATCTTCAAAGATATTTACCTGCTGTGTTACACCAGTTAATCCTTTCACTTGTAAAAGTGCCGCTGTGTGCAGGAATGAAGACAGCTTGCTCTCTTCAATGAACACTTCTCCTTGGTACATGTATGACAGCAGACTGACAATATCATCTGCTGACACATCTTTTAGTATTATTACTGGATGCTGGCAAGGATTTTCCTGAAATTTTAAACACTTCAATGAATAAAGCTGCTTAAAAATAGTACTTCCTTCATTGTAATTTACTTCCTATTGAAAAATCAAAATAATAACAATGCAATGGTTACCATTTACAAGTCAATTAATCAGTTAATTTAGAAGAGTTGGTACGAATTATAAGAAATCTATGTATAATATAATGTTGACATAACATATGATGCATTTTAATGCAACAGCTTGACAATAATAGGGTCAAACAGAATAGAAAACTAAAAGTATGTGTACATGTTATGTTCATTGGTATAAATATGAAGGTTATTAATGTCCTAAGTCATTCACCTTGAACACATTCCTGAAGTACGGGCTGCACGCTGACAATATGACTTTGTGGGCCTTGATATTTCTGCCTTCACAGGTGAGCGTAACGTCGACCAAATCTTCTGAACATTTCAATGAATCCAAGGCACTCACTATGTTTGACTGGAAGTTGTTCCAACGTAAACAGAATTGATCAGCCATCCCTATGGTTTCTGTCGAATAATCTACAAAACAAAATTTACTGACTTCTAGTTTTGACAAATGACAGTACCGAAACCGTTCAAACTACACGATAAAAGAAAATTTTCACAAACCTGTGGTAGAACGCTCATTACAGTATCAGAAAACATTAGTTTTAATTAATCTTTGCTGTTTATACATTCAATAACTTTGTAAAATGCATGAAAATGCAAGGCATGACCTCCATACGCTTGACACTATCTTTTTCTTTCACCACAGATTACTAATATGTAGCAAGCTACAGATGCGACAGTCGAATTTGCTTAGTTCCTACATTAACAGTTATGGCGCTGGTGTCGCTTCATGTCTGTCATTATCTTAACCGCGGCTTGACACACACATACGAAATGTATTAGTGCTTTCAATTTATTAATATTCAATATGGCTGTTATCGATAATTATTAGTAGTATAGTGATGTACCCGATTTCGACAAAATCTGCTAGGATTTAGGGTATTTTATCATTTATTAGGCAAATAAATATCTATTAGGTAAATAAATAAAACAAGTTATCATTTTGTAGTCATTTATTTATTTTCTTTTGCCTGTGGGTTTTATATTTTCTTAAAGCTAACTGTTGCATGTTTTGCATTTTCGAAACATATTTCTCTTCTATTTTCCCTCGTAAAATTTTATTTATTATATTGCACCAGTTGTGGCATTGTAGGCGAATTATTAGTGCTATGTAATATTTAATTACATCGCTATTGTGCTTTTTGCAGCCCAACCAAGACATGTCGCATTTGGCAATCAGACGTTTTAGATTTTTTTTTACATTACTTTTGTGACCATTTTCATTTAAAAAATCGTGAATGCATTGAGAATTTTCTCTGTACAAGCACAGTAGTTTCGCAATTGGGTAAGCCAAATTATTATTTTTCAATCTCTTGTATTCTCTATGTTGTATAAATTCATGGATCCCCTGGATTTCTTTTGTCGCATAAGTTTTTGTGCAGGAATAACAATTTATTTTTTTTGTTATTTTCCTGCATATGTATCCCGCAGTATACGCCGATGTTTGGACCCTTACTTTTTCTGCTACTGCATTTTCAATTAGAGTTCCCTGTGACTCTGTCGGACCCTTTGAAGATGACGGCACATTTAAAATTAAATTAGGCGAAATATTTTCTTCATTATCTTTTGCGTTGCAGTAGGTAAAAAGATAATTTAAATCAACTAATGTGTCGCCGTCATCTTCTTCACAATTTGAAAATTTTGAGTGAGGGCTCAATATACTAGACATTAGTAAGGACTTGAAGGCGTACATAAAACTATTTCCATCGGGATTCACGTTGCGATAATTCATCGCTCTTATGCGACCAAAGAAATTCTCAAGAGGATCTTGATTTATTAATCTGGGGTAAAAGTATTTCACTCCAAATTCTGTAAATAATAATTTGGACAGACCCAGAAAACTCTGCAACGTAGTAATCCACCCTTCAAGACATGGAGGACGCACATGTCTCGGCTTTGCATTCTGCCTAGCCAATTTACTATTGGTGTCAACATATTTAATATTTTTTAGGGATTTTGTTGCTTCTTGCCAAAATTCTTGATGAGGGGAATTTGGTTTTACTGCGCATCTAAGTTTGCCCCTTGGTTGACCTGGCGATCCATTGACACTATCAAATAAGTCGTCAAAAAATGTCACCACTACTGCTGTTGTATCCATTGTTTCTATAGGAGTGTTGAGCCGCTTATCTGAAATATTTAATTTGTTTTACATAAATATTACCGCTATTTATTACTTCCGGAATGTCACTACCTACCTATACACATTAGAGCATTTAAATTTTAGTAAAAATATAATGAACAAGTCCTTTTTACAGTTCTGGCTAATGAAACAGTTGTAAGTTTTCATGCATACATCGCACAAACATTTATTCAATCAAGTATAATTAATATTATAATACTACTTACGAAGAGCATCAGTATAATTAAGCATTGCAGCTGTTCGTGCACTTAGCACTTGGGTGGCTGCTTTAACTTTCATTTTATTTATGTGTTTTGGGTCCACATGTTGTGCAGTCAAATTTGGTATCGCTCTGGTGTGCCCTGATTTACTGTCTAGGTCATATATATATGAAATATCTGCCCATGATGCCCTTCTTCCATTAAATAAAATATCCTTGGTAAGAAAATTGTTGCGGATACTCTTTAAAAGATGTGGTGGATCGTGAAATAAAAAAAGATCTTGTCCAGCTATGTGAATTGTAACATCTGGAACAATAAAAAAAAAAATATATATATATATATATATATATATAAAAGAAAACAATATAATGTAGCGCAACTGTATAAAATAGTGACAAAATTTACCACTTTCTCTGCATTGATTGCTGCGAAGTCGAGCAGTTGTTTGTTTTAACTGTCTAAAACATGACCTAAATGTTGATCCTTGATCACAGACAAGTGTAAGCGGTTTTAGACCAGTTTCCACAAGCAGAGGAATAATTTCTTTTAAAATTCTCATGAGCTCATGTGCTGAAATTGTGCCCTCACAAAAATAGTATGCAATGGGTTGCCTCCATGAATGACATATGCCTCTGATCATAAAAACCAGAGCATGGTCAGCCAGTTTAGGTTTTCTTGCTCCTGCTATCTCAACAAATCCGATAATTTTGTCCTTGCTTTCATTAAATGTGAGATGTGGTGAAAGCGCTACTTCATCAAATACTAAGGAGCAAAGCTTTTTTGTCGTGTCCCAGTCCTTAATGGTGTGTTTGATATGCTCAAAAATATTTTTATTTACTCCGCATTCAAACTCAATTTTATTTGAGAGTCTAGCCAGTGTTCTCTTGTTAGGTAAGGCAAACATTTTTTCTAGAAGCTTATATCCCTTTGGACTTTGCTTCATCAGAGCAAGGGCGAATAATTTGTCTTCTAAAGAAAACCGTCTTGCCATTTTGCTTCTTCTAGCAAGTCTTAATTGCATCAACAAGAAAGCTTTAGCTTTCTTATTAAGTTTTTCAAAATTTTGCATGAGCTCTAGGTTTTCGGCTTTATTTGCGTTTTGGAGATTCTGAGTATTTGTGTCACCCACACTATCTGAAGCAATTTTAGTACATTGCTTTATATAACGGCGAGTTTTTGAATGACACTGAGTTGCACTCTTTCCTGAAATACATAATAAATAATTGTGTTAGATTACACAATTAGGAATAATATAAATGAATGTATATTATTCCTAATCCATAAACAGTATAAAACAAAGTTGTCATCTGTTTGGCCACTCAGTTTTTCAAAACCACATAGTGAATTTTTTTTATGCAGTTTCCACCGACATATTAAAATTTAACTTGGATATAGTACAAAAATCTCAATGTTTTAGCATGCCGCCACCACATCAGTAGGTCACTCTCTCAAAGCATTTTACCTACTTGGATTGGGTTTCTGTAAGGATTTCTTGATTTCAACCATTTCAGAATCAGGTTGCCATTCTGTAATCAAAAATTTTTTTATGAGTAGAATGCAAAATAAAATGTTTTCTCTGTACAGGAATTTTGATAAGACAGACGCCCGTTGGTGAAATTTAATAACATAATTATTAACAGTTGGTGATTATTCAATCATACCTGCACTTATTTGAATCTCCTTGTTTTCTGCATTTGATTCTCCTTGTTCAATTTCTGTGGTTTCAGAAATGAAACCAGCAAATGTACAACCTAAAACAAAATAAAAATGTACATTTAAATAGCATGAAATGGTAGGGCCATTGGACATTAAATGAAAACATTGATGACATGACAACAAAGGTTGCACTTTAGTGCTACTAGGTTCTTTTAGCACTTGCATAACATTGACAGGAGGGTGCTCATTCTCTTTTTAACTTTTCCCACTACCTTTAGTTATTTAAGCATACCACTAGGCTACTATCACTGCAGCTAGATATGCCACAATAGGTGACCAAACTTATGTATGTACTTAAAATAAAAACACAAACCTTCATTCTGCAAATGAAGAGAGACTTCTGATTGGCTGGTTGAAGGAAGTGAATATACATGTTCCTGGGAAATGTCACCTGCAATTATATTTTAATGGTCAGGTTTTAGCCATGCAACTTAAGTGGGTACCAACTTGGCAACTTTGTCTTAGGGAAACTTAAAGAAGAAAAGTGGACATTAAAAAAGACATTAATATAGCTCTATAATTTTGTTATTAAATAGACTGAACAATCTATGTATATAAATACAAATGAAATGGGTGCCTGTTAGTAATCGCATCACTTGAGACTGATTTAGCATTACTTTTTTCTCCAAACTTTTATAATAGTTGTAATAGTAGAATAAGGTTTTTACGTTAAGAAAAATTAGAAAGTTCTGTAACTTCTAGTGCTTCTTTCTGTGGAACTTGGACAGGACAACGTCTGATGGGTCAGATAGTAATTTAGATTTTACAAAAGGGTTGACTTTTCCTTGTGATTCTGTACTAGTCTGTGAACTTAAATTATCAAGGTAAGGTCATTTCTTTCATACCTGTCATGGTAATTGGTTCTCCAGTTGAATTGTTATCATTTTGTTCTCGGCTCTGACAATAATTATGTTCATCCAGAAAATTACACCCTGGAATTATTAAAAACATTTAAACATTAATGCTTAGTTGTATATAAGTTGATGCAACTGAGCTGGAGATGTCTTGTGAATTTAAACTAAAAAAATATGTTTTGTGTAGTTAGACAGCCAAACCACGCGCAGGAAATAGAATTAAAGAGGGAAGGAAGTAGATTAGGAGGCTCTAGAATGAAAATTACAACCACTGCAAATTTAATCCTTTTCATACTATGAATACCTACTTTCTAATTTATGATTGTGTGGAAAATAGACATATGTACAATAACTTTTAAAGTGATACTTGAAGTTGTTCCTCTAGGATGTTATGTTGTTATGCTTTAAGCAACAGCTAGTTACATAAAAATCTGGTTAGAATAAAGGTTTAAGTATTACCTTTATCAAGTGGTACGCCATGAGCAATTTCCAGTTCCGTAAACAAGCAAGGATAGGAATAACGGATTCTAACACCAGCTTGGTCAAACTGAGTTTGATCAAAATGTTGTTCACAAACACGTTTTGTCATTATTTGGTTCTTTGTCAGTCCGAGTAGATTAGGGTTTGTCGGAACTAGTAACGACAACCACAAATTGCGTAAATTATCATTCATGGGCATGCAAAATAGTCTGTGAGTGTTACTTGTTGAATCACAACCACCTACACAACACTTATTTGGAGCCATGACGAAAAAGTTTGGAGCAGTGAAAATAAATATCACCGAGCACGGTACGGAGTACCACAAAGCGTGGAATTGTATCGTACAACAGAGGAAGTGGCTTCTCAAGTATCTCAACTCAACGGGGAGGAGAACACAAGATAACCTGCTCGACTCGATGCTGCACAAAACAATGGCTTATTTACATTAATTATCTGACATAATGTGTAAACTGTCAAATGACACACACACTGACACACAATGACGTTTGAGGACAAGATGGCGACTATGCCGCGACAGCAGAGCCAAAACTATAAAATTGGAACTAAAGCTGTCAGCCCCCTGTCTTTCACTTTCTTGCAAAATGCCGAGTCCACAGACTAGTTATGCTTGGTCTATGAAGCCCATAGACTAAGTATTCTATTTCTATAAAATAGTGACATGGCATTCAACCAAAAAACCGCTAGGAGTAATAGTGTTAAGAAGCCAAAGAAAAAAAAAAAAATTGTGTTTTGTGCATTAGACCTTCACCCGCCCATATGTAATGTAAATGATTAAGAATCAAAATCTTAGTCGACTCCATTTGGTAGGGGTGCCCAGAGTAATTTTGAGCAAGTACATGCAGAGGGAGAAGTTAATAGCCGGTTATGTGCGGTATGTAGAAAGAACACTAGGTATTTAAAAGTTTCAGATTAGAGCTCCGTGGGTGGGGGTCTATTTTCAGATTTCCAAATTAACAATAATTATAAATAGATATAGTAAAACTTGCGCGCCTAACATGTCGCGTCACGATTGATAGCGAGTGACTGACGTACTAGCGGTGGGCATTGTGGGCAACTGCCGTCTATACGGTTGGCGACCGACCCAACCTCCTCTATTCGCCCTTGGTCGCTAGTGCAGTTCTTTAACCGCTCAGGCCCGTGGCTCAATAACGTCATCTCTCAATCTCAAAAAAAACATTTTTATTCGATAACTACTTTCAAATCGCGCGCCGCGAGGGCTCCTATTCGGAGCCATTGGGGCTTTATCGGTTAAACCAAGGTCTTTGGAAGGTAAAACAAAATTTGGTCGTAAATCTACACGGTTATAAACCGGCGTAGCAGGCGTTTTTATACAAAAAAAAGGTTGAACGGTTTTCGTAAACGTTGACGCAACGCGACTAGCCTGCTGCAGGGCCCGCTAATAAGATGTCATAGTACAAAAAAGCAACGGCAATTCAACTTCTGTCCTGCTATAAGAGCTCGTGGTTAGTCTCCAATGTCAGAAAATAAACCCTGGATGCCTCCTATTCAAAGTCGACATGAATATCTGTATAGTGTATAATAAAAGATTTTGATTTTATCACCAACAGCAAGGCACTTCTGTAAAAGTACTGTCAATGTCAAATGTCATCTATTTGTCAAAATCAAACATCGAAAATTGTGTTTGTCCGTGACGCCGTGACTCGTGTGAGTGAAGACAAAAAGACAACAATATCTTTGTTTTCGTGGGGCAATTGGTATTGTCTGTTTTAAATTTCTATATAATCTTGATACCTATTATTGCTTTACAATGGCTAACGATCCTGAAAGATTCGATTCCATGCTGTTAGCGATGGCCCAACAGCACGAAGGTGGTGTAAAGGATGTAAGTATGATAGTAATTTAGCAGTAAACCGCATTTCTTTTAATTTTTCCTCGTTTAGAAGCTGCTCTTTCAATATTCTAGGCCAGATTACTCCTAGGTTAAAAGTAATTTCAAGTTCTCGATTGTTCTACGAAGTTCTTTTCGATTATTGATCACATGGTGACTCAACAGTCTGGTTTGCTAGGTTACCGGAACAATATTAAATAACACACCAAAACGCGCGGTTACAATAAAATATTCTTATAGAATAGTTACGAATTTCGAATTGATTATTTATTTATTTAAAATAAATGACAAAATAAGCTTACAGTATATTGCCAGTACCATTAAATTATAAATTATCTGAATTAGGACAAAACACTTCCACACAATAGGCATAACGGACAGCCCTCTGTGCAGGGCTTGCATGGAGGCAGAGGAAACCGTTGCGCATGTGCTCTTCGAATGCACAGCCGTCACCCACATTAGAACAGAAACCCTCGGGGCACCTAGATCCTACACAGAGGTTCTAAACAGACCAGGAGATGTTATCAACTTCTGGAGGGAGGTGGGCTGGTTGGAATAACCACCAAAAAACGGCCGCCATGGCCCACGCACAATGGTCCACTTGAAGGACTAAGTGCGGAAACCAAACCCTCTAACATAGGTACAACATAACATATCTGAATTAGGAAATCCTTTACAGAAATAATATAATTATCTTATCAATCACTTTTGCTAAGGATTTCTATTGATTGCCTTGTAGGTCTAGTGGTTGCAAGCGCTACTGCTGAGCGTGACGTCCTGGGTTCAATTACCAGGTTTGCAACATGTTATTGGAATTTTTCATTAGGAATTTCTCAGTAGCAGCCTTTTTTTTTGGTTGAGTAATTATCAAATAACTTCTCCCGTTCTGTGCGGAACGGGAGGGTGCGTCAGACTCTTACTGACTAAAACCCACCCGTGTTCCTTCCGTTGCCCGTGTGTTGCCAGAGGCCGCAGTATCCCTTTCGGACTTTCCCGTGACCCCCTCAGTACCAGCCTGGAGTCTGGATTTGTGCCTGGTTGATGGCGAAAGGTTCGCCCCTTATTACATAGGACTTAAACATAACAACTGGTGAAATGTGGGTGTACCTCTGCCTTCTCTTCGGGGTTTATGTTTATGTGTTATATTCTATTAACTCTTCTCTAGGACAAGTATATTTATCAATCCACAAACTGGTTGAAAATAATGTAAAGCCTTGTCCCTAGTGCTGTGTATATTGCTCTCGTTTGGGCTTAGATGGTATTGGTTATTGTTTAAAGCATATTACTAATAAACAGTACCTACCAAAACTTACTACAATATAATGTACTTGATGCTTGAAATGAGGAATAGGGACTTTCTGGAAACGTAATTATGATTGGTGACTAATCATATTATGGGAAAGCTTTTACACATCAGTGCTAACCGCACTACCGTGTAAGTAGGACAGTGTTTTCACACTTTCATCAAGACTGTTTGCATTTGCTAGAACTACTCCGAAATACTTTATTAATAGCTGTATTGTATTATTAAGAATTGGTTTCATATCTATTTCAGTTGCTGGCTACAATAGTCAGCTTTCTTTCAAGGAAAACGGACTTCTTCACTGGTGGCAAAGGAGGTGAATGGGAGCAAGTAAGTCATCATTATTTTTCCTTTATCCCCATCTGCCTAGCCTTTTGCCAACTAGGTTGGGGTCAGCTTCTAGTCTAGCCAGATGCAGCTACATACCAGTATATTACATGTAGCCATTGCTTATGTGACCTCCACAACGCAGTTGCTGTTATGCATTATTCCTTACTACTCACAGTTCTTGTTTCCTTTTGAATAAGTATAATTCTTTATTTTACAGGTAGTAAAAGATACATTTTATGCTCATGCCAAGAAAGCAAAAGAAGAAGCTGACAAAATTAAAAAAGAAAAAGAAGAGGCTGATAGGAGATTGAAAGAAATCCAACAGAAGAAGGATCAGGAAAGAATGGCCCAGGACTTTGAACCAGCTTCTGTTACTGAATTGACAGAGCAGGAGGCTGCTAAAATCCAAGAAGATATTGAACAGGAAAAGAAAACCAGTGAGTAATTAGTTTAGTACCACATGTGAGTTGTTGCTCTGTAATTTATGTACTTAGGCACATATTTTATCATTGAATTGGTTGTCTTACAAAATATCATAGGATAATAATGTCCCTGCTGAAAATAGCATAACATCACGCCTTGTTTCCCCGTAGGGTTGGGCAGAGGTGTACCTGTAGTACACCCACATTTCGCTAGTTTTGTTTTTAAGTCCTATGTCATAGGGGCAAGTCTATTGCCATCAACCGGGCACGAATCCAGACTCAGGGCTGTTGGTGGGAAATTCCAGGTAGAAAAACTCAATAACACTGCCCGACCCAGGAATCAAACCCAGAACCTCATGCTCACCAATAAATCAAATCAAATCAAAATATTTTTTATTTTACATAAACCTACATGGGCACTTATGAAACGTCAGAAGCTAGGTGCAGGATTCCAATTGGTTGTTTCCTATGGAGAAGAGCCAGCAAGAAACTCCACGGTTACTCTTTTAAAAATAATTGGCTTTCACAATGTTTCAAATTACAGTGTTAACAGGTATGGGAGGACAGTGTAGGCCTGTCAAGAAGTACTTAACAAAAAAAAATTGGTCTACAAAAGATCTAGTCTAATAAGCCTACAACATTCTCACATTCACAATGTACACAAGAATCCATGTAAAATAATATTAAAATAATAAAAATAAAAACCTATTTAAACCAAATGACATGTTTGCAAGAAGTTTGAAATCAAAATATATATATATATAGTATATAATGAAAATATAATGTCAAAAAAGTATGTCTAAAAAATAATAAACATCGTAATTTAGGAGCAGTTAATAGGCATTTACATAGTTATGCCGTTTCTGATGTACCAGGGAGGCCACATGTGCAGAAGGAATGATTGATAAACTTCCTTGTCTTCAACGTAGTCTTTAATCTTATAATATGCGTTTTTGATAAGGACACGTTTGATGTGGGTTTTGAACTTTCCATTGCTAAGTTCTGTAACTAACTTTGGCAACTTGTTATAAAAGCGGATACTGTTGATAACAAATGATTTGCTTGTTTTTGTTAATCTAAATTTGGGTATCACAATTTCATGTTTACTACGTGTATTTATATTATGGAAATCACTTCTTGTTTTGAAAAGACAAGTTTTTGCGAACATACAAAATAATTTCTAAGATATAAAGAGAAGGCAGAGTTAGTTCATTAATTTCTTTGAATTTGTTTCTAAGGGACTCACGAGGACCCATTCTATAGACAGCGCGGATTGCCCTCTTTTGTGAAATAAAAATTGAATCTACATCAGCTGCCGATCCCCACAGCAGAACGCCATAAGACATAATACTGTGGAAATAAGCAAAGTATACTAACGTAGCTGTGGCTATATCAGTCAACTGTCTAATTTTTCTTACTGCATATGCAGCTGAACTTAATCTACCTGAAAGAGCTCTAATGTGGGCTCCCCATTGCAATTTTGAATCTAGAGTAATTCCTAGAAATATAGTTTCCGTAATAGCATCTAGTCTCTTGCCATCAAGTTTTAAATTTAGAGCCACTTGGGGTACATTTGGTAGTGAGAACTTAAGACATTTTGTTTTATTCGCATTAAGTAAGAGATTATTAGCTAAGAACCATTTCGAAAGAACATCCAGACTATCGTTGATGTGTAAGACATCCGGATCTTTTCTATCTATTTTAAAAATAAGAGAAGTGTCGTCAGCTTATAGAATTATATCCGATAAGTTTGCCATCATGTAAGGAAGATCATTAATATAAACTAGAAATAGGAAAGGGCCAAGAATTGAATCTTGGGGCACGCCCATCTTTACTAGAGACCCCAAGGACGTCGCCCCGTTAACGTTTACTTTTTGCTGCCTGTTTGATAGATAGGACAGAACAAGATCTTGCCCACGAATTCCGTAGTGGTGTAATTTACAGGTCAGTGTATTGTGGTCAACGCAGTCAAACGCTTTTGAGAGTGTGGCGGCATCTACAGCGCCACATACAAAACTACGCATCACACTGACGTCACGCAAAATCCTACATCGCGCAAGCAGAGTTTACCGCGCAACTAGCATATATACAACATCCCGACATCAACCGTCGGGCAGTTGCCCACCAGACACGACACCCGTCTGGTCGGAGGATCCTCCCTTTTCTATGGAGGATGAGTGAACTTTACACCCTGTTCCTCATGCCTCTATACTGGTGACCCCGAGTATGAACGTCAGCGCAGCCTTCGTGCAACTACATCAGCGTGACGTCATCATCATCACTTCCTCAAGCTCTCGAGCGGCGAGTCACACAGCCAGCCAGCACCCACGGCTTCAACGGGTATCCTGACCACCAGCATGCAGCGACCGCGCATACCTGGTCATCACCCTAAGCCTCATCAGCAACCTTGGCACAGCACACTGCACTTTCGGCCGGTCAACAAGCAGAGCTCTTCAACGCTCTCCTGGTCGACGCCAGCAGTCAGCCCTCAACCCGGCGCTGTACCACGTCCGACTCACTGGAGCATAACGCAGCGCCACCCCGACTCACTGGGGCATCACCGCAGACAGTTCCGACCCACCGCGAACTATGCGACAACCGGTTCCGAGCCACTGGAACCCCACCTGGCACTGGCAAGCATCGCAAGATACACGACTCAGCCCACTATCGACCTCCGGTCTCCGGAGGGGAGTGATGTGGCGGCATCTACAGCGCCACATACAAAACTACGCATCACACTGACGTCACGCAAAATCCTACATCGCGCAAGCAGAGTTTACCGCGCAACTAGCATATATACAACATCCCGACATCAACCGTCGGGCAGTTGCCCACCAGACACGACACCCGTCTGGTCGGAGGATCCTCCCTTTTCTATGGAGGATGAGTGAACTTTACACCCTGTTCCTCATGCCTCTATAAGAGGTCACAGAAAATGCCAAAGGCATCCTGGGATTTCTCCCAGGATTCCAAAATGTGACTGATGAATTTTACTCCTGCGTCAGTCGTCGACCTACCTTTCATGAAACCAAACTGGCGACTATGTAAAATCCCATTAGAATTGAAATGTGACAGCATCTGGTCTAGCATGATTTTTTCATATATTTTACTCAATGCTGGTAGTACAGATATAGGTCTATAATTAGAGGGATCACTCTTACTACCCGATTTGAAAATTGGTACTACTTTACTATGTTTCATTAAATCAGGAAACGTACCGCTGTCTAAACATTGATTAAATATGCCTGTTAGGACAGGGGCTATTGTGTCAATGATATCTCCAAGAACCTTAACGGAAATCCCCCATATGTCTTCAGTTTTCTTTATGTTAAGACTTTTGAATGCCTTCTTAATTGTGACAATAGAAATGGGCTTGAATTCAAAACTTAGAATGTCCTTAGAGAAGTATTTTTTGAGAAGAGATTCAGCTAATATAGGTGATGAGGGGAGAGATTTCATGACCTCTATTGGGATGTTGGTAAAGAAATTTTCTAGTGTCTCAGCAACTTTTAACTTATCTGTAATAGTTTCATTATTAATTTTTAAAAACAATTCATTTTGATCTCGCTGTTTTGTGTTTCCAATTTCTTTGTTAATTACCTGCCACACAGCTTTTATTTTATTGTTAGAAATACTAATTTTGTTACTTATTAATAGCGCTTGCAACCACTAGACCAATGAGGCAATAGCATTTGCAATTAACTATGACAAGGTGTTGTTTTGCAATAATTGCTTTGCATGGCTGGTAGACTCATTAGGCTAAGACGACTACATACATTTCGTAGTAAATCGCTGGCCCTACTTTGGGCAGTCTCTGAGTTTTTACTGAATGGCTTCTGTGATAGGATCCTGCATGGAATATTTCTGTAATTTGTCTATTGATAGCTGTACTTTGCCTGGCTGCTTGCGTTTATCAAATATATGAGTTTCCATAATATAAAAGAAATCTGAGTATGCAATAGCATACTCAGATTTCTTTTATATATTTAAGAGGCTTAGAATAATAAACTCAATAGAGTTTATTATTCTAAGCCTCTTATGTAAGTACATCATCTTTCTAGCCTTTTTCCAACTATGTTACGGTCGGCTTCCAGTCTAACCGGATGCAACTGAGTAACAGTATTTTACATGGAGCTTCACAACTTAGTAACTGGGTATCACGATAGCCCTTGGTAAGACTGGTTGGCAGACTTTTGGCTTCTGACTACCCGTAACTGCTGTCAAAGATCTATGAATGACAGCTAGGACGAACGGCTTAACGTAATTTCCGAGGCATGGATGGACCCATCGACTAAATTTACCCATCCACTAAATTTTACCCATCCACTAAAGTTAATTTGCTATTTTTTTTATGTTAATTGTTGATTTATTTGTATTATTATTCTTTGTATTTTAATATTTTTTATTTTGAAATCTTATTGTCTTTCGACCTAATTTGTACACCAGTCATGGTCAAACATGTTGAGCCAAAAACTACCTTGTAACACCTATAATAAGCATCACACCATGTATATTATCTACACATTATTTGTGTGTACCTTGTGAATGTGAGAACGTTGCAGGCTTAATAGACGAGATATTTTGTAGACCTTTTTCTTTTTTTGTTAAGTACCTGGTACGTCTCGACAGGCCTACACTGTCCTCCCATACCTATTAAACACTAATTTGAAAACATTGTAAAAGCCAATTATTTTTAAAAGAGTAACCATGGAGTTTCTTTCCGGCTCTTCTCCATAGGAAACGACCCATTGGAACCGTGCACCTAGCTTCTAACGTTTCATAAGTTCCCATGTAGGTTTATGTGAAATAAAAATATTTTGATTTGATTTGATTTGACATGTTTTTGCAAATAAATGAATCCGAAACTGAATCCACGAACCAGCCTCGGCAAGCGTAGCTTTAATCGGCCCGTGCGGATTATCATTTAGGCATGAACCCCTTTTTTACATATTATTCATCATTCTGAATTATAATATTATATTATTTTCTATTCAAACAGAAACTGAAGTGGGTAGTGGGGATGGTACCTCAGGTGACCCAGAACCAGTACCTGAGGAGGAAGATGATCCCAAAGAGAAAGGCAAACTGAAGCCCAATGCTGGCAACGGTTGTGATCTTGAAAACTACAGATGGACCCAGACCCTAGAAGAAGTTGAGGTAAGTGTTGTCACCTTTTTGGCTTCTTGGTATAACATTATGAAATCTGAAGTAGACTACCATCATCACCATCATTATGTCAGTTGTAGGACATCCTCTGTTGTAAAATTAATGAATTATTAAGCAAATTAAAAAAAAGAAAGAAAACAAGTTTATTAGACCCGGGTTTGCTGTTTCATACAACTGTCTAAGAATAGCAGTTGTGATTTAAATATATGGACAATGTAAGTTGAAAGTTAACTTGCTTGTACAATGAATTTCCCTAACTTTACATAGGTCTCCGCTAAGCGTCTCTACAGCAACCAAACCGGCAATGCCCACACCTAGCAGATTCTCTAGACCTTTACTAGGTTGTTGGTCCACCATATGAAAACCCACGCAGACTGGAATAGGCAGAAATGAATAATAATTGCTAATATCGATCCTGTACGCTTTGTCAACTGCATCACGTGGAGCACAAGCACAATTATACTCTGTTCCAAATGTATCTGATGAAAGTGTAAACTAAACTTATTCAGGTGAAATTCTACTTTCATACTGCAATCACTCAGTTACAGTGCGGCCACTGAGAGAATGCGTTCCTGACGTCTGTCAGTTGGTCATGACTGATGGGCAATAAGTAATAGTAATAGTATTATTACGTTTTTCAACCTACCCAAAACAAGAATAACATGAGTAAAGTTATAATACTTGTCTGTCTGACT
Organism: Atethmia centrago; assembly: GCA_905333075.3. NCBI lineage: Eukaryota > Metazoa > Arthropoda > Insecta > Lepidoptera > Noctuidae > Atethmia > Atethmia centrago. The sequence goes on along the minus strand of HG995374.1, from coordinate 16,041,221 downwards.
TCTAATTTCTGAATTGCATCTTTAGAAGAAAAAGAAAATAAAAATGCAATAGTAATTACTCGAAAATGTTTAATAAAATACAACAATAATACTCTTGCGAAATATGTAGTTGCATAGTAGATATATGTTGTTGGGTTCAAATTTAATCCTTAAGACTCCGATTTGCTTGAGGAGGTGCTGTCTTCATCATCTTCGCCTACGTGTTTTATTATATGATTATCAATCAAAGTATCAATTCTGTATCTCGGTCAAAGTTTTTGAAAATAAGTATTTTCTGTTTTTCGGCGACATTCGACCAATGATCATCTTTTGTGACTTTTCCGTAGCTTTCTTTTAATAGGGTCATCATTTTCATCGTGCCGATTGGCGGAGGATTTTGTGCCGGGCTGCGTTACCTTTGACTTGAGTCCAGATTAGCTCAATCACATTAAACTGGCAATTTTATGGAGGTATCATGAGTACACGATGACCATATTCCAGAGCCAGTTCATCTATTTCATCTCACATGTGCTTATTTTCTTCTACTAATTTGATCAGTTCTGATTTTAGCATCTGAATATTTTCGTCAATGGTTACTTTGTAGGCAAGCCACCAATTCTTCTATTCTAATGGCGTGTGTAGGTGCTTTCGTATTTGCACCGAATGATAAGGGGCATTATCCATGGGCCATGAATGCTACAGAATGGCTCTGGCAAGCCCGGCAACAGCACATTCTGGAACCAATCTTTGAAAGTAGCGACATTCATTTCTTCGTGTTAGTCAGTAGTGATTTTTGATTTAAATGCCAGTAATCCGTACTCAACTAAATCGTATTTTGGAGAACCGGCGCGGCATATTATATTATCAGTCGGGCTCCTTTACCCATTGGTAGTTTTGACGTCGACCCTTGTGTTTCATCTGTCCAAGAACGAGAAAGCGTGTGATTGGCGTTCAAACATGTCTCGTCAATGAAAATTAAATAATACCAGTTAAAAAAAAATTTAGACTTCCTTTAATAAGGGATTATTATTTTTAAATTATATCATATCGTTTTGAAAGAACTGAAAAAAATTAATAGTGAAAAACTATGAATTTTTTTTATCGTTCGTTTGCTAACTCCGAGCGCCTGCGAGACGCGCCCTTGTACCCGTTCGAAACGTATCAATAGTCCGCCATTTTGCCTTTTACGCTTAAAGTAATCGTGTAGCTTGATGATTAGCTCGCAGGTTTCACTTTTCACTGTTTGTCCACGGTTCGACAACATAGTGCACCAAAGCTACAACACAACACACTGCGAAACACACTCTAAGTTCAATTCAGCGCCGATGTCGGTAGGTATTACAAGCAGGAACAGTCAGTTAAACGAAAGCCGGGTCACAACTGTCACAAGAAAAACAGAACGAGATCGAGGACCTAGAGAGCGTAGTCTATGCGCACAAAATGGCGGCCCATCACGTCATTTGGAGTTGCCATTTGTTACCAGAAATATAAAAGTAGTTAGGTACTCATATTATATTACGCTACTGCCTTCGCGCGTTCGGTTTGGACGAAGCTTTATTATATTATTGACTTTTTTAGTGCAGTCTATTATTATTAAATAAAACGTATAATTTTATAGTATAACTACAGATAACGTTTGACGTAACCTTATACGCAGTATGGATTCTGAAATATATTGTTTTCTTATTTATTAAACATTAAATTTAGCGCGAAATTGTAACATTTATTATAGCTTGACATAATAACATAGTTTTTAATGATACTATTCGTTAATAGGACAAAATAAACGATGGTAATATTTTATCGTAATTTCTTCGCCACTTCAAAGTTACATCGTCCTTTCTATCACGACTTGTCAGGAACGCATTCTCTCAGCGACCAAACTGTAAGGGAATTAGTATCACGTTCATCTGTATTTAGCATTCTAAATACAGATGAACGTGTTACTTCAACTTTACATCTAACCACTTGTTCCAACCATTATTGGTTGAATAACAATATTAAATTTTAATTGAAAAATGAATGCTATGCTATGTTATCAAATTAATCTCAATTGTCAAATGAAAAACACCTAAATGATTTAAAATTGCGGGCTTAAGTATTCAAATAACCAAATCAAAGCGCTCAATGTGAAAGTGGTACTACAAATTGGCACCCACTTCATTAGATACTTTTCCATCAGACCATACAAAGCATTTCTCTTACGTCTGCACGATTTACGAATCAGCTCATGTCTCATGATTAACCAGTCAGCACTACAGTTGGTTGGTAGTAGGACTTTTGCCCAGGGGGTTCTGGGAGCCTAATCATCGCCGCTCAATGAGGCTGTCATTAAATGTTAAATCGATAATATTAGTAGAAAAGTTAGTACAAGCTGATATGGGGAAAATGATTTGAAATTGTCGTTTTTGTCGTTTATTATCACAGTTTGTCGATAACAATTGAAATAATTTACTTTAAAAGAAATATCGCAATAATAATATTAAGCCCCTGCCTGATTACAAAATATCCCTACAACAAAAGTATAGGCAAACACTAAAGATGCAGATTTTCATGAGACCTACGAAAATTTGCAACTTTTACACATTTAATCCTAAAATCTGAATATTACTTAATTCATAAATTAATCACATTATAATTTAAACTATTATTATACAGAATTAACTTAAATCATTTAAATAATTTGATTATGTATTCATGTTATTAATATTTCATACAATTTAGAGGAAACCAATTTAGCCTTCAGATTATTAAAAAAGTAATATGAACATCACAGCTTATAAGACTTATCAAAAATAAATAGAATGTTACTTACATTATTCTTAGTTTTAAATTACTGGTTATGAAAGATATTGCACTATTTTATTGTCTAACTATTGGTATTGAATGTAGAGCAAATTGTCTAACAATTTTAAATAACTGTATCGCTAAATTAATGTTTTGTTTCTAACATAATTGATAAGTAACATTAAAAATAGCCAGTTGAAGTGGATCCGTACCTTTAGCTGTAGATTTGTTCCCCAATGTCATAATTTCATGAAAAAGTCATTCAATGAAACAAATCTAAGTTAGAGAGATATATTAATGACTCTAATGATTAAAATCATGTGAATAGACATATCTGATAACGTCGCGAATCATATTTCGATCATGATACAAACTGATACTGCCCTGTAAGTAGTAAAGTAATAGTAAGAAAATTTGAATTTCGCGGGCTACCACTGCGGATCCACTTTAATTGTAAACATTTAATACTTTTATGCTTATCACATCTTCTGATTTTCTAGATTCTATGAATATTTGTACATCCCGGTCTCCTTACGCATTCGCACTGTAACAAAAAAAGAATCGGTTAATTTGTATTTTTGTAATTTTATACCACACACATCATCATCTGCCTGCCTTTTCCCAACTATGTTGGGGTCGGCTTCCAGTCTAACCGGATGCAGCTGAATACCAGTATTTTACATGGAGCGACTGCCTATCTGACCTCCACAACCCAGTTACTGGGCAACACGATACCCCTTGGTAAGACTAGTTGTCAGACTTTCGGGCTTTTGACGACCCGTAACGACTGTCCAAGTTCTACAAATGACAGCCGGGACCAACGGTTTAACGTGCTTTCCGAGGCACGAAGGGGTCTTGGTATGTAAAGATGGTCACCCATCCACGGACCAACCGCGGCAAGCGTAGCTTAACCTGGTCGATCGACCCGTGCGGCTGTTATTACTTAACCACAAGCCCCTTTTAGGTTTATATCACACAATCATTATCGGGCACAGTATTACTTTCGCTAACGGCGCGTGTCCTTGTTTTCTTCTGGTACAAATCTCGACCGAAAGCAGCAATTTTGTATTTTATTATGAACGACAGATTTTATCGACATCTGGCCTTAAAAAGACTAAAAACCTTTAAAAACGCATTCATTGGTTTTCGGGTTTTTTCTTTAATTCTGACTTGTATTGGTACTTAGATGGGACTTTACGAATGAATGAATACTTACTTTCAACGAAGCATATGGCTGCGAGTATGCACGCGGAAAACAGTATAGTCATTGATATAACCAGAACTGTTATCTGGTGCGAATGATCACAACAGCAGGATTTGGGTTCTTTCCCTGTGCGGTGCTTCGTGTATCCGTTGACGACAGTGAAGTGGGTCGAGCTTGCCACTGACTGCGTGTCCTGCCCAGGCCCCGAATTCCGCTTCACGCCATTCCAAACAGAGTCCAAACCGTCGTGCGTCTCTTCGGGAATGGCGACTACTGCCTCAGAATGTCCAGATTTACGTCCATAGCTTCCAAATTTGGTGGGGTAGCTGCCAAGATCGTCTTGCTCTGAATTTCTGCCGTGCATGCGTGCTAAATGTGCCGCACTCAGTAGTAGTGAGCCGGATGATACACTCTGGAATTAAAATAATGATATTAACTAATTTGTATCTTACAATAAAAAATGAAATTAAAAAAATATTCCTGGTGCCTATAGTATAAAATATTGTGCGATAACAAACGCGTGCGTAGTAAAAGTAACTTCATTGTCTAGTCGATTTGAACTCGTCGACATTAAGTCCTATGATGTACTGCGTAGGACGCTGTTACCATGTGTTGGTTATGTCACGATTCTTCAACGAGAACTTTGAACTTATCATAGCAACGCGAAGTAGAGTCACTTCTTTCGTTTGAAATTATTTGGGTGAGAACGAGTTTCGTAATTTTGAGACAGACTTTCTGAAGTTCTATCAGAATTTAATTGGTTAGGCTTCTATACTGCTTTAAACCCTAACTCGCCGTAGTTTCTGCGTATATTACCGGTTTAACATTATAATCTACATTTTAAATTAAAATTGAATATGTATTGAAATTTAATTCAAGCATAATCTTGTAATAGCTCTCATTAGTATGATCTAATTCCAACCTATATAAATTCATGGTATCTGCATCAAATTACCCAGCATTAACTAGCTAGCACGCATCTTGCTTATTTTTTTTTTTTTTAAACCGCCACCAACGTGTGAGATTTCGGAGTCTCAAATTAAAGTACGCTAAATGACGACGACACCTCACGTTGCAAAATTCACGCGGCCTGCGTAAAAAAAAATCCCACTTAAATTGATTCCGTAATGATGTTTTTTGTAAATCAAAAATACTCGTATTACGTCAATATATAGTATATAATTTGAAAAGTTTCAAAGCGTTAGTGTCGACAGTATGACTCAAAGTCTGCACACTACGAAATGCTTTGCCAATCGCGAAATATTACTCCATAGAATGAAATTCAAATTCATCCGACCCACACGTTTATCAAAATAGCTAACTATTTATTGCTACCAGGATACGAATAATAATTTAATTGATATTATTATGTTAATGTCCAATATATGCAGGAATTTACGGATTTAATGAAAGACGTGCATGATGAGACCTGTTTGCGAAACTAAACGACTCTCGGTACTTTTATATCTAGCTAGAGAAAATAGCTACGATTTCGATAACTTGTACAGTCGCCTGCCCATCAAGTTACAACAAACTGTCAAAATTTCTCATTCGATTTTGAACTTAACCTTCAACATTTTAAGGATTAAAATGATTTGGAGAAATTTGACAGTTTGTGGTAACTTGGTGTGTGCGCTGGCGACTGTACTTTACTGAAGATAATGTTTCTATGCGTTTCCTTATTGTATGCAAATAAACTAGTTACTGTTTTAATTTTAGTGAAAATGAAATGCCAGCAGCATTTCATTTTCACTAAAATTAAAAAAATATCTTAATTTGACTTACTCGTCTTGTTACTTGAATGATTTATTAGAAAACTAGTATGGAACAGTATAATTTCTGATTTATATTTCTACACTTCTCAGAGTCTGAGGTCCTAAGCAAACCAATTATCAAATAAATGAGATTATTTTCAATTTCAGATGCGCTGTTTCTTTTTAAGGAAACCACTGTCTCACGTCATTTAAAACAATGTTTGATCCGTGTGTGACAAAGCTGATGATATTTAATAACGTGTTTTGTTTGCATATATGTAACATTATTATAAATATCGAAAATCCCACAATACTTGTTATCAAAGACTTGTTCGTACGTCTCTTGCAACAGTTGTCTGCTCAAATTAAGCAATCTTTGGAATGCTGTATGTGAACATACAAGTTTAGTGGATCCTGTACCGGACACGGCAATATCAACCAGTTTCTTGACCCCGTATATATCAAAATGTATATCTAATTTGTAATAAAAACACCATCAAATTAATTCTTCGAATAAAAAATGACTTTATTGTTACTAAGGTGGTTGTCGACTCGTTTATAAAGTTACCATAGTAATGAAGCTGCAAGGTGGATCGTGCATTTTTTGTGACGATTAACAGAATGTCATAAAAAACATAGAAAAACAAATCTACGTGCATTAAATAGTGAATCCGCTTCAACTTAGCGCAGTGTGATTCTTGACTTAATAATTGAAGCGGAAACTTTGTGTGTAATCGTTGTGACGCACGATTTAGAAGGTCGCCTTACGTGGGTACTGTGATTGCTTGCTGAGCCTTGGCTGGAGGCAGAGCCACCACGAGATCTCGAATCGCTTAAGCTCCCAGCAGCACTGCTGCCCGACAGAGATGGCCGCGGTATGTGCCACTCTTGTGATGAGATCTGAAATGTTCACATTAATAAGCATGAGATCCACACTTTTAACACACAAATCAGATTCAGATAAGGCAAGCACCAGATCCGATCAATCGAAGTATTTTTACACTAAACTTCTTTCTTACATGCATGTTCAAAAAAATCTCCGACGCAACGCAAGTGCTGTGTCGATAAAAGTAGTCAACCAGCATATTACTTCTGAATACATTATAGACATTGATTTATGAAAGTACTTTTAGTTTTTTTTTACTTTCATTATCTACATGATAAGCTAGAAATGTTTTTTATAATAAGTTCTGTTCAGTTCAAACACTACAACAGAAAGTAGGTCGAGTGGTCACAAGTGTGTCATAGTAAATTTAAAATATTCAAACTCATAGATTGAGTTTCTATCTATTCGTCTAGTTGACGTAGCATTCTTACTCAGTATTGAAATGATCCTTAATGTCTGTGTTCTGGTACAGGTCCTTGCATACATATTCATATTACAGTAAAAGGACGACATGTTGGACATTCTCTTTTTCTTCTATCTTGGCAAATACCTTCAAATGCATATTTAATTGGTAGCAAATCAACTTGATCAGCGCGTAAGTTATAAACATTCACTGATTCTCATACTCTAACAATGGACGAGCATTTACTTCGACAAATTGTAAAAAAGGGCTTTTTATAAGCCTCGTAGAAGAATTGTATGACCCTGGTCTATAGAATAGCCATTGCAGCTGTCTGTGTATAAACATGCCTATTTAATGTATGCCTATGTAATTCTGTATTGCAGTATATTATGAACGTCATTTACAACGCGGGTCATCAAATTATAATTATTCAGTACGAGTGTTAAAAGAAGTGGCAGATTAATAGTAAACTCCAATCATACAGGCATAACATTTTAACAATTAAATTGTTATGTTTTTAATTGATTTCTTTAGTGGGCTTCTTCGCACATTATCATAATGAATTATTATTGACATTTATCGAAGAAAAGTTTACTAAATTAGTATTTTCCGTTACATTACTTAATGGGCATGACATAAACTGCCTAAGTACTGTTAACCTAATTGTTTTAAATTTATAATGATTTTCAGTACATTATCGTATTCTGGCTGTTACAAAACCGCTTCATGCCTTGTTTCGTCTATCAAAGAGTTTGCTATTGATCATCAAACAAAGACGTCGACATAAAAGTAACAGGCACACACATCTACACATTTTGTAGTGTCGCTGTGTTGTGCAACTTTGTCTGGGTGTTACTGAATGCGTACGGAAATCATTGCAGCACTCTTCCTTGTCGCGTCTTTGGAGATTAGTTTCATCTTCAGATCGCCTTTCAATCTCAATCATACATCTCTTTATGTAACTGCTAAGATGATGATTTTTAAAAATGAAGCTTTTTAAATTGCTGTTCGTTTCATTCATTGAAATATGATCTGAGAATCTGTCTTACATAATTGATATAAAACAAACTCTTCTTGTGATTGTTCTACAGTCAGGATCTTATTCAGTTCCATCAATTACATTTTAGGTCAAGCTTTGTTCGAAGTCCGATTGATTTTGTCAGATACGGTATTCAAGGTCCAAGTTCTCTTTATTTGCGGTCTCGTTTCGTCGGCCTCTGATGCAATAAATCTTAGCTTTGCTTTCGGCTTCATGGTCCTCTTTGTTACTCTGATAACATGATGGATAAGCATTTTAGGTAGTCATATCATTAATTCGTTTTACTTTTTGTTGTTATAAGGCAAGGTCGCGTCATTATTGTGATATGTTAACAATCTTTTGTTTATCTGAGGGTTACGAAGTGTCTGCTAAACTATTTACTTTGTGCAGTTCACGGATTTCATTGTTAAAACTTCAAGCAATATTGTTCAGTCAGCTGTCGGCAAAAGAGCTTCGTCTCAGATCGGCGATAGAGGTGGTGGACGATGTTGCAAAACGTTTCGCCAAATGCAAAGAACCGGTTCCGGGTCTACGTCGATGCTGTTACACTGTAATGTTCAACAATGACTTGACAACGTACAGAATGCATATACTTTCGCTCTTTGTGTGAGAATTCATTCTGCACTGCAAAATAAAGTAGATTATGATAATATGTAGCAAGTGGGAACTCGGTCGATTTGTTTAAGTTCTATTGTGTGCGCGCCTATTAGGAAATGGTATCTAATTAGAATATTGCCAGGTATTAGTCAACAAGATAATTGCTTAGTTTATTTTTAAATGAATTAAAGAATATAGGTAGATTTAAATATTTAAAAACGATGTCTATAATAATTATGTTTATCTTGTTTAAATGCATTATTCCGCGTGATATCAGATATGTGAATAAAGTAATATTGATTTAGTTCCTGTCGATGTGTTTTTATCTCACTTCATTTGAATATAATGCATTTTGTATAATATATTAGCGGTGTTGCAGTGAGGGCACGTGCATACATACGGATATGCTCACATGAATCAACTTTTAATTGCTATCAACACGTGGTGAGTACACGTTAAGAACCCCGTGAGACCAAGTATTGAATAAACGTTTATAGTAAAATGTTATTATGGGTACGTCTGCTCCTCGTGTGTAGAAGCACGTGCTTACAGACATGTAGTGTGTTGTGTGCTCAATCCCAAGACATAACCATTATTTGTCATACCAATTACAAAATAACGTGTATTGATACAGCTAAGACGGATTTGTTCATCTTTAGCAATGTTGGGATCATAAGAATCGTTTATCTCTATTTTGACATTCAACTATTCATTAATTTTTTCGGTGGTTCTTGTTTGTTGTGTTGTGTTGTGTTGTGATCAACTCTATTTAATGACCGTGGCTATACATCTCAACCTCTTTATTAGTTCTGAGGTTAATGAAGACGTCAAACTTAATAATGGGTAAATTCGTTTCGGACACGACATTGTGTCCATATAAGCGATTGTTATGTTCAGTTGGGACGTTAATGTCATTAAACCGTGAAGGTAAATCTGACTGCAAGTACACCTCTGACGTATTTGGATTCATCTCGTTATTTTTATCTTTACAATCTGCTTGACTTATCGTACCATTCATCTTCAGAGTATCCAACTTGGGTTGCTACATTTATAGGGCGCTTATCTATGCTTCATAATTTTAAAAATAAACGTCCCTGAAAACGATTGCGTTAAAGTTTTGCTAACTGAAAAGTATTCGTAACATGTGTCAGTATGTTCAGTGTCTGTAATTGTGAATAATTTACGGTAACGAACTAGTTAGCGCTATAACAACAGGTGCATAGTCGTAGAACATGTTCGGTACGTCGCGCACGTTGACGAGACGCTCTAGTTATGCAACATGTAATCTTTACGAATCAACAGTCAAAGCGTGCTCACGCTGCGTGCTTATAACGGTTCATTGTAATCGCGGAAATCATTAGCCATAACCCAACTTATGGTTGTAACACTTAGATCTCACGACACTTGGCTTACAGCAAAATATGTATCGTGACATTTAAATAAGTTATATGCCTATAACATCATTAAACATTACATTTTTCCAGGAGGTAATTAAAATTTAGTTACTGACGAACATAATTGGTTTTACTAACAAGTTTTTCAATAACCGAACTTCTTGCTTTAAGTGTTTTAAAGTCACGAACTTACAACATTGTTTTTATTTAAGATGGACTTCATTTAAAAGGAGAAGTGACGCCTCCGACTACTTTCATAATCTCGAACAATAGTCGCTACACTTACTATGATAATCTGTTAAAGACTAACTAGACTGTTCCTCTTACAAGAGAAAGCGTACATTCCCGATGCATGGCTCTTCTTAGAATACTTTCGGTACTGCAAATGTAACAATGGATAACGGGTTACGGTCCACGATTTCGATACTTTTAATTTCACGTCTCTCTGTGGTCAGACGACTTATGGCGAATTATGGCGTTGCAATATTGATATCTATCAACGCTACTGGCGATACGTCCAGGCTGCAAACAGTGTTTAGTTTCTCCTGAAAAGCCTCTGTATGTACTTACTCAGCTTTATGTAGTAATAAGTGAGTAAGTAGTCCATTAACATGCATCTCTGAGTATCAGCAATTATGCTAAAGGCAACATGGCCCTCGAAAATATGAGTCGTCTAATCATCTTTGACAATGCGAAGTTCAGTTATGACTTTAGGTCGACTGAAGCAAGACGTGTTATTGAGCATCCAATTATCATATTTTATACGCGATTGCATGAGGACGCCTCAACATAACTCATTGTTCACGCTGGTCACAGACATTGACATGATGCTTATGCTCGTCCTTGAACTCAATTGCTTGAATTTATGAAGCTAACGGGATTTGTGTCAGTGCAAATCGCAGAGGATTTTTTAATTTCATATTTTGCAAAACAAGTTAAAAACCGATTCAACGGTTTCGTGAAATGAGTACCTATCGATTGAGAAAAAACCAATCAGCGTTTATTATAATTATAGACTTTGTTTGACGTCAATATAACCAATCAGTCGTTAAAAAACATAGTAGGTTGATTGAACTTTGGCTTGATATAGATTTTCCGGAGTATATTTAAGACGATTATAATTACTTATAATTAATTAATGACTACGGTATTCTTCCCTGTATGTGTTACTTAAGTAATTACTGCATTCTTTAGGTTGATATATATTCGATTTTTGTATATACATAATATGTAGTACCGCGAGTAGGATGTTTCAATAGAAAATGTGGCCTCGAGATAGGTTACTTAGCCGTATTCTCCTATCATTTAAGTATGTTACGATGACATCATTTCCTGACGTCCATGATTGTCTGTTACATGTACTATGTGATTGGACATCCCTACGCGTAATTATTACGCATCGTTTGTTATTAATATACAGATGTACCTACTTCGATGAGATACTTTTAAGATAAGACAAATAGTACGTTAGATCGAATAGGTAATGTAATTGCACAGTTTAATGCCAAAGCATTTACCTTGACAGATTGAAGTCTATGAAAAAATAGTAGCTACAAAATCGTTTCCTGTCTTTGATGTTAACTGTATGACAAATATAACATCGTCCATTATTACTTGTGTCAATTGAGTCTAAGGTCATTATTGGTAAATATCAATCGTAATTTGGTAACTGGTAACATTTTTATAAACACAACAAACGTGTGTGTTTGATTTGGACGGTAACTTCCTATGTAAAATATTCATGTCATACTTTATATCTATTGCATAAAGACAGACAGATTGGTAACCTGCTTACCTCTATTGTGACTATAAATTACCGATATGTCTACAAAAAATAAAAAAAAACAGTGAAATATACCAAATCTTAGCTATTGGGAATGAGGTCTCGTAACGTTACTTATACATTACAGAAATCCTACATTTCGTCCGTCTATTGAATGCAACCTGTTGAAATTCCTATGTTACTGTATTGCACATTTTTAGAAGAGGTTTTTTCCGTCATCAATGCTGCTTTCTGATTAACTTCTAATAATAAGTATATTTCACGTTTCGGAAATATCTCGAGCCAAGTAAATCGAACGACCTTAATTATTTGTTGTGTGAAGAACATTTAGCGGCGCGAAAAATTTTGTTTACCAATTATTTCGTAATCCGAAACTTGTTCGGTACGATGTCGTCATTACTCTTTACGAACCACTGTGTGGGGATAAAAATATAAACATCATATTACTCAATATCTACATAGTTCTTTATAAAAAAGCATTTATTTTACAAGTGTGCTTAGTACATAGAATATTAACTGTAGTTCCTTTAGAGGTGTTTATTTAAGCCATATAGTTTGGCTTCACGAATACCCTGATACTATTACATCATACAAGACTTTATTGTTAGATCCGCTTGTAAGTGGGAAACCCTAAGTATACCCAATATTACCCATTCCATTTGTGACTAGGATCTTATTTGAATAAAATGTCGTTGACTTTCGCACGATTCACAACTGCTTTATGAATATTACACATCTCAGTGCAAAGAACATTAAGTCCTTTTATCACGCGAAGGATAAAGGCTATTGTGACTTGTTGCTAACCTGACCTACTCTTACAATAAACTTTTGACATGTGGCCTAATGACGTTTTGAGCAATACGTTGCGTGTGACGTAATAGAGACATCTTACCTCCCATTGGGGGCGTGGTGCTCAGATAAATATTATCAAATTACACAAGACCATTCAACTTTAATTTACTAGATGCTAAAAGTAACTTGAACCGTGGTTCATCCACGGTTCAAGTTACTTTTAGCATCTAGATATTGGAGGAAAAAGAAAATGTCATTATAGGTTTATTTTTTATATACTACGTTAAATTTTCTGTGCCTTATTTGACCCTTTGTCACCCGTGTCTTGTTGTGTCGGTTGTTTTCGTTTATTTCTAAAAACGATTTCTTAAATTATCTCACGGATATACCTCCTACAATCGTAGGTAACCTAACCCTGTTTTTTCATGCTAAGTTCTTTGGATTCAAGGTGAAGTGCAGGATATTCACATTACAGGCGATTCGTAGTCTGCTTAGCTTTTTTCTGTGTTGGCAATAATTATTATTAGATTACTGGCTTAATTATGTCTTTAAATCTGATACACTCCCATATTCGTACGCCATTCTTGTTTTGGGCTTGTCGTGGTGTGTCGGCCGTTCTAGACTTCAGCAGGCTTAGTATGACACTCTCTATTTCTTCGAAGAATAGACACGGCTCTTTCCATACAAAGTGACATTTCGTTTCTCCTTTTTTGACATCCCACCGTAGAGATCTTTCTACATAAAAAAGGACCTAGACAAAGATCGTTAGAAACGAAATACAAGATGACAGATTGTAGAAGGATTTCTACGGTGAGATGTCAAAAACTGAGAACGAAATGTCACTTTGTATAGAAAGAGCCGTGTCTATTCTTCGAAGAAATAGAGAGCGTCATGCTAAGCCTGCCTATGTGTTTGCCTTACTCCCATTTTCGTACGCCATTCTCGTTCTGGGCTTGTCGTGCTGTGTCGGCCGTTCTAAACTTCAGATGGATCTATCAAATTGAATTTACAAGTGCCGTTGATCTAAGGATTTCAACATAACATGTGTGACTGCATACACGTATAATTTACTCACTACCTACGTTACAACGATATAAACGGGAAATAATACAAAACAAGAAAAGATCTTCGTGGAGGCAATGAATATTAGAAATATTATAATGTTATCGGGTCATTATTCATTAGCTGTTGTGCAAACAGTTGACCATGAACTACTATAATACAGTCCAAGATTTCATTAATACGATGTGACACTGCTGACTTATAAAATTAGCATAACGGAAATTTCCGCCATAAGGTATAATATAATCGTAAATATTTATTTGTATATATTTAAAACGTGAATATTTTTAGGCATCTCTCCTTGTAGTTCCGGTTCAACCAAAATTGAAACGTGGCGAAAAACATCAGGAAACGTTAGCCCGTGGACTGTGGTTACTTTGCACGTAATAAATAATTATGTAAACGTAGAATATGTAAGTATCAGGAAAGAAAATTACTTAGATTGCTGCCAGTATTAAAGTTAGCTCATAACTTTAATAAGCGACGGTACAAGAGCCACCTGTCACGTTCGGCATGCACTACCAACGTAATGCAAAAGCACAAAAAGAAACATTAAAGCATTCACAGATCAAATTTCTAAAAATAAAAATCTCCCAACATATTAAAGGATTGTTTAGCATAACTTGAACAATAATGAAGCAAATAGGATCATACCTTTTTGCTTCATTATTGTTCAAGTTATGCTAAACAATGAACTTCTCGAAATCCTTCAATCTGTTGGGAGATTTTGTATACATGAATGCACCGCAACCGTTCAGACCGGCTGGATGTACGCTAAGTCCGGGTGTTGTGAAATGTGAAGGCCGCGCGTCGAGGGCAATTTTAGTTGTCAGTCCCTGTGCCATTTACCTCGGACTAATAGAACTAGCCCTGGCGCACGTAGCCATCGAGACTCGATTTGGTTTTTACAGACGTTCATATTGAAAAGCCCAAGTGCTTACCAGATTGCAATACTAATTGTCTGGGCATTTTATCATTTTGAATATCCAGTACAAAATATTAAATGCAATCTCTAGAATTAATGCTCAGTCGCTTTTCACGACATTTCAGTTCTTAGTTATTCTAACACGCGGAAGGGATGTATGAAGACTATTCTTCCGGGTTTTTAACCTTCAGTTTCATAATAGGATATACTATGTAACAATATATTGTTGTCAATTCAATTGAAGTGATTCACAGAAGTTATTATATAATAGTGATTTACATATAAGTATGTATTTGCCAAACAACTTTTAGTCACTTGACGGCTAACGAGGAAATGCTATCGCAATTTTATAGTTGAGAAGATACGCAGGCTCTACAACATATTTTTTCATTAATACGTCATTAACATACGTCAATTCTATGTAGTGACCGACCGAAGCTTCGTTTTATTTTTCGATTTCGGTCAAAAAATCATGATTGGGCCATATTTTCGTTTTCGGCCATAAACCAGCTGAAGCTTCGGCTAAGCCGAAAATCAGAAGTTCGTGAATTGTCGCGCGTCATTCGGCCTACTTCGTAAACCTCGGGAATATTAGGTGACGTTCGGCTAACTTCGGGGTGAATTGGGTCCGCTCGTGGTTTCACTCAGCTGACTTATACGGACTCTATTTTTGTTTTGAAGTTGTGAAGCGAGGTTATGTTGTATTTTCTTCACGCTTTATACGCGTGAATAATGGGTTTTTGAATTTTTTTTCACGCCAGTTGACAAAAGTTTGTGTAATATGTGATCATTTAATGAATTATCTCTGAATTATATTGTTTTATTTCTTTTAAAGTCTATATTTGCTCTTTCCTAGGTGTGCAAAAAAACAAACAATATTAATATAATAAAAATAATAATATTTTTTAATGTCTAAAACATTTTCGTTTTGGCAAATAGACTAAAAGCCGAAGATTCTTTTTCATTTTCGGCTGAAAATCCATTTTTGGTCGGACACTAGTTCTGTGTACTTCCAAGTTGATTTGCTGGTTTAGGTAATCACGAGCTACGTTGATGTAATACGACATGCAAGTCAATTGATGTTAATGAGAATCCCATAAGGCTTTACATTCTTTCCACACACGGACTTAGATTTATCGCTTGAAAGAACAGTGAAAAAATACAGATCCAAGAAGTGTTTTTTTTTTTTAAATCAGTTGTTTATTTTATTTTATTTTTTCAATTTTTAGTTATGGTACCTACCTATCTGACACCAATTCGTATACGACTACTTGCTATGTAAACAACAGTTACAAGAAGTATTATAAGTTATAACATGCACGAAGTGGATTCAACACGTATTAGCGGACCTAACTCAAAAACATAGGTACCCAAGTAAAGTTAATAAAATCTATATGGGACCACCGCGCAAGCTTCCTCTACTGAAATGAAAAAAATAATTTTCAAAATCAGTCCACAATTGACGAAAATATCGATGAAAATACCATGTTGTATGTTCAGACGAACATACCTCCAATCTCCTCCTTTTTTGAAGTCGGTTAAAAATCGCATACGGTTTCTGATTAAAACATTTTGTTTAATTGCACTGACGGCGACCATCAAATTGTTTCTTTGCAAACGTAATTACGTACAGACTGGTCACATAAAAAAAAATATAGTGATAGATATAATCATAGGCTATAGGGACTGAAACGTACACACGACTACATATCAAGCTATACATGCCCACTATAAGCCGACCTCTCGTTCTACAGAAATCTATACAATGCGAGATCAGCTTATCCTGGAAATGTATAGCTTGATATGTAGTCGTGTACATACAATATGTCTTTTTTCAGGTTCCGTAGTAAACAAGGAACCCTTATAATTTTGCCATGTCCGTCTGTCTGTCCCCGCTGTAGGTCAGAGATGCTTAGTAGGTACTACAAAGCTGCCAGTAATTTGGCATAGGTATACATATTAATCACGCCGACAAAGTGGTAAGATCCGTATGCATAATATTAAGGCGCTGACAAGACCCAATTGACCAAAATAGGCTTCTCTTAAGAAAGAAAATTGCCAAATCTGTATAGTTTGTGGTAGCGGAAAAAATATATGTTAATTTTGAACATATTTCCCAGAACTTGGTTGTCACCAAAACACGTTTTGAAAAAAAAATCTCGATACAAACTAACGTTAAACTAACCTTGAGTTCTAATCCAAAATATCTGTATTAAATATCAACATAAATTACGTATTTAATTAATAACAAATACGTCTTATTCTAATGCAGAACTTGGTTGTTTTTTATTTTCGATTACTCAACTCGATTCTGAGTAAATAGATAATTACTTCATATTTTGCAATAAATTTCAAGCGTTTTGTCGTCGCGCTTCTCTTTCTTTTCTATGCAATCTGACAGTGACCGCGGTTTAGGTGTTGTCAGCGTCTTAAGCTTTAAAGTGCCAATAGACTCAGTGTCCCCCCCTCGCCAGCTAAAAGGTTGTTTATGGAGATGTGAAAAAGTTCATAGCAGTAGTACATAACTAAAGAAATTAATAGGAAAACTATCACAGCTAAGTAGGCTTTACAAGTTAACAGGTAATAGTCGATCA
This sequence comes from Atethmia centrago, assembly GCA_905333075.3. Lineage (NCBI taxonomy): Eukaryota > Metazoa > Arthropoda > Insecta > Lepidoptera > Noctuidae > Atethmia > Atethmia centrago. The sequence continues at coordinate 16,024,022 of HG995374.1, read as the reverse complement.
ACTTAAATTTGCAGTTGGAGAATTGACCGTGATGTATATCGATGTATGGGAGAACATGTTTTTCAACTATAATGTTAGGTTTGTTTTTGAGATAAATTCATCGCAAGTCCCAACTACGGAACCCTTCATAGTGCCTGGTTCGATACGCACTTGTCCGGTTTTTATAAAATTGCTTAGTCAAACAAACTTAGATACTATTAAAACTATTTATTGCTTGAGAGGCTGAATTTAGATAATTATTTATAATTATATTTACATTCATAGATCTAAACAGTTCCAATTCAACTTGATTTAGAGGTTATACGTTCTTTAACGACTGTCGAAAGAGATCAATGTAATTTCGTAATATAAAATTATTAGGTTATAGACATACCGACCACCTGTTGCATAAATGGTGACGCTGTTGTCGCTAAAAGGATGGCAGTTAAGAGCGAATCGCTTTTTAAAATGGAAAATAATAATGATGAAAATGTTGCATATACAAACACCGGACTACATTTATACTTCTGAATTCTGAGTTTAATAAAGTAAAAGTAAAAAATAATACGGAAATCCTTATCTTTAAATGGCAAAAGTGGTGTGTCAGCGTAATAACTAATAACTGGTTAGGTTAGGTTTTAAGATTAAGCGTTATGCGAGATTACATACGAGTTTTTTCCCCCTTACTTTCCTAGGAGTTCTTGCCTCATTCAAATAAACTTAGATGCACTTGTAAACTTTCAGCAGCCTACGATACCATTAATATACAATGACTCCTCGGTAAACTTGAAAGCCTAGCCAACATATACCTATCTTGTCCGCAAATAAGTTGAAATGTTGTGTGTGTGCAGCTTCCAACCTAACGAAAAAACAATAATAGTGTTGTCAAGAGAATGGTATCTCTCAAGGGTGAATACTGGTACCAACATTTTTGTTGAAAGGAAGAAAATTGTTGCCGTCAAATTTTATACATTATTTTCAAATAAAATTCCAATCACTATGAGATCAACATAATTATTTAAGATGTAACTAAATTGTATCTGAGAGATCCTGTTAACTCAAACACACATCAGTGACGCTTGCACTACGAAAACTGCTACTACCAGCAGGCTTAGCATGACGCTTTTTATTTCTTCGAAGAATAGACACGGCTCTTTCTATACAAAGTGACATTTCGTTCCTCCATTTTTGACATCTCACTGTAGAAATCCTTTTACAATCTGTCATCTTGTCTTTCGTTTTTATCGATCTTTGTCTAGGTTCTTTTCTATGTAGAAGGTTTTCTACGGTGGGATGTCAAAAAAGGAGAAACGAAATGTCACTTTGTATAGAAATAGCCGTGTCTTGTCTTCGAAGAAATAGAAAGCGTCATGCTAAGCCTGCTGGACACAAAAGGGACTGTCAATGTCAAATTGTTATTCATGTTGTGCGGTTGACTAGAAATCGTCTTTCTGGGGCAATCAACTAAAAATGTGTGTAATCAATCGATGTCTTCAGTCCCCATTATAGATATGTCTTTTATAGCAGCAGTTCGTAATCATACATAATTTAGAGGTTGAATCAAGGAACATGAGTTTCATAATAAATTATGTATTGGAAAACTAACGGCGTAGATGTTATTGTAATAGAATCCTAAGGTTACTACCATGATGTCCATGTGACATCATGGTAGTAACCTTAGGATTCTTAAAAGAAGTTTGAATCGGTAGTAGAAACGACACATGTTTTTGCTCAATGTGTGTTGGCGATTGCAAACTATAAAGTCCATCTTCTCATGTCGTTGTCAGATTAACTGCGATGGCAATAGCAGCACTATGCAACTACAAAGTTTTCAGAAGCTTCTGAAAACTTGCAACTTTCGGTACGAAGATTTGTTTCAAGAATTTGTGAAACGATAAAGTATTAATGCCATCGAAGTGTTGCGCGAAACTAACGCGATTGCAAATATTTGTTCCAAAGTTACGACAATCCACTGCTGAATCGGTTCCTAGTGACCTTGTGCACATTCATAACTACTTTGATGCACTCATATCGTTAGGAAATCTCATATATTCACTCATACATTCATAAGTTTTCCTGATAAGCAAAAAGCAATATTAAACTTTGCATAAACAAGATTAGGTGTTTACTCTTGTTTCGATTTCAATATTTTTGTTGTTTTTTTTTTTTTTTCATACATAGGTGTTGAATGTCAATATTGGTTTTAGTGTTTACACGTACTGGCTACTGTGTGACCTTAAATGCTCTTAGTCCAATATTCTATGGCAACAATTAGTGTACCTTGTTTCCTTAATGATTTATCTTAAATAAAGGTCACGAACGATATCTATTCTTTTGAGAATTTATAATAAGTACCTACAATAATATCAACACTGTTGATGTTAACCACAATAATCAATTTTCCGATAATGCTGTAGGTACATTTAAAGTTATTTCTTGTGTTTATAACTGCAATTGATGAATTAGATATCCATAGTATAGAGAAAGTGGTTCTGGGAAATGATCATTACTTAATATGCCTTCATTATTTATATGCAAATATAATTAAACTTATTATAATCATTAATAAAAAAACACACTACATAAAGTTTACTTGTTTTTTTTTAATAATTGATTACAATACAGGTTAGTATAGTAATTTATGAATGCGGATCTCAATTGCCAAAACTAGATGTTTTTATAGGGCATTCTTGTGCTATAGTGGGTTATTCTTACGTGAATCCTGCATCCTTTTTAGTAAACCTCTTCATATTTACTGCTCAATTCTTAACTAATACACCAATATGTGTGTCTGCTGATGCATAAGTTCACTCATTTAATATATGAAAAACAATTTGGCCAATAAAATGCTAAGGATTTGCAAAAAGTGAATCAGCTGATTAAGTTTTAGACATCACAGAATAAGATTAGTAACAAAAGCTGCTTAGTTATAGCTGCTATTCTAACAAAAATCTACCGGCCTTATGGGATAATCATCATGGCAAGTCATTGTTTAATTTTAAAATTTGCATGCATCACTTACCGTGCTTTTGGTATCCATTGTTTACTAGTGCCACCTTCACTGTATTATTGTTGTTTTCTTAAGAGCTGTTCACTAATGTTACGTCACTGAACACTGCATTCACTCGGTCCACATGTCTGTCAAAATTGCGCTAAGTTGTAGTTTCGAGTTAAACCTCTCTCGCCCTCTCCGTGTGGCCGGCGTCGTATAACGCGCCTGTTCCAAGCGGCAAAGCGACTAGAGTCGTACTGAGAGTGTTGCAACAATCACCAAGGTTTATATATGAGGTTGCACGCTGCCAACTTCAATACAGAATTATTCTTATAGTATTTTAAAAAATATTGGCTTTTTTATAATTTAGTAATCGTATTAGGTGTCACACTCACATCTTGTATTTCCAAAAAAACAGCAATTAAGGTACCTCTATTTTTTTCTTAGTTGGATATCAATTTAGTCATCTGCTCTAAATGTTCGGTGTTCAAGATGGGTTTTTTTTACAAATGATGCATATTGTTGTTAAATTATTTTTTAAATTAAATTATTTGACGAGTATATTGTATCAAACGTTCATTAATCTAGTATGGATACAATAATATTAAAACAATCAATTTCACCAGCAGTGAGTGCACAGAACCATATGGGAAGAATATGAGAAGTTCAAGGTAGATCTTCATCTCGAAGCGCCTATTAAACAATAAAAAATAGCCACTACATGTCTAAATTCTTTTTCTTAGTTAGTTTTCTACTTTGTAAGAATATATTTTTAATTATTCTGAATCATAACCAAAACATATAAAAAAAAACTACAAATATCTACAGTTAGTTCCCTAAAAATATGTATCTTCTGTAAAACTCTTAATGTAATAAAACACTTTAAATCAAATAAAGATGCAATCAAATAGCAAACCACAATATTCAAAGTAATTTTCAAAAAGCCATAAAGAAAATTAGCAATATTAACCTGTACAGCTGATGGGTGTCAATGTCCTTACCAGTAAAGGTCTTTCCACTGCCATTTTACAATTCTTATTTTTTGCTTACATTAATTTAAACACATCAAATTAATTAAATAAAAAAAATAAACAAGAAAACACAACACCAGTGGTCAGGATCAGGACAATTTTCGTGTGACCATGTACGACGACTGTCGATAGCCTCTAGCCCACAGGAAAATAGTAAAGAAGCAATACGGTGGCTATGTCACGTTGTGTGCATCGGTTTGTGGCAAGTCAAGTTCGTATGACGTATCCTTTGCCGTTGCCAGGAGTTGCGTAACCGTTCGCGATCGCGAGGACGAACTCTCTGCTCATGGAATTTTATTACCTACAGGACGCCGATGACTCGGCTACACCTACTCTGATAGCTAAAAAACCAATCACGAACACGACATCAACCGGACATTGCGCTAAGCAACGAAATTCAAGATTTTTTACTGGAAACTGATTACACCGCCGCTAATGGTGATAGATCTCCCAATTTCATTTGTGTAATTTTTTAGACAAACTGACCTTCGATTAACTTTGAAGGAGTCAATTATGGTATCAATTCAAAGCCATTAAGTTTTGCGAGTTTTTTCTTGTAATCGTTTTTTTTAGATATTTATTCCGAGCAGTTTTGATTTATGCTACTACTTTTAGTACGTCCATATTTTGTTTTTTATAATTTAAAGTTTTTATTTGTCATCATTCCTCTTATCTTCGATGTTCTGACCTTTATGTGGTTCAGTCTTGATTAGAGATACTGTAGTCTTCAATTTAGTAATCAGCCCAACCTACTATTTAGATTATTACTACGGAAGGTTCGTTTGACTTTTAAGCATATTTTCAAGATATTATAAGCAATGCATAATAAGTTACAAAAAACAAGGTCCAAGAGGCGGAATGTCCAAGCGTTTGACATCTATTAACAATTTTAAATGTGTTAGGAGTCCAAAAGATCGATTAGTTTGGTGCAAATCAGATAGTTTAGATCAGTGGTTCTCATTTTTTTTTGTGACGGAAAACTTTTTGAAAACGAAATATTTGACGAGTCCTCAAATGATCAAAAATGGTTTTATGTGTATTCTTTATTATTAATCATATTACTTGACATTAACATTTGTATATTTTTTACTTTATGTTGGAGTTAAATACTCCAACATAAAGTAAACAATATAGTATTTTATATAGATAGATTTTATTTTACTTTAGTTGCAGAGTAAAATAAATTCCGGAGCCCTAGGGCTCCGTGGAGCACACTGAGTATGGCCGGTTTAGATGTTAATATATAACACAATACTTAACATAAGGGACTGATTTCGCAGAAGACATCGTTTTTGTTACGGTGTAATCACATTGCGAATAAGTTTCAAGATGACGACACTAATGACGTTAGAGGAAACCGATGCACTTGCGCATTATAATGTCGGTATCGACGAATAACTCGACAACGATCTAGATTCTCCACTACAAGGAAGAAAATAAAATGCCTTAATATGCCTATACATCACGCCTGCATATCGTCTTTATTTGTGGTGCATAAAACTGCTATTGGAAATGAAACAATAAAACATCATCGTCATCACACATCGAAACTTTGCATAGGCTCTTTTATTTTTACGAGTATAAAAGATTTTTTCGTCAATGCATTCACAAACCTACACTTAGCTAACTTCAATAGATTGAATTTATTTCTTTGCATATCGCACCTTCGGCAGGACAAGCGCATAACTGACAAAAAATCAAAAAATGTCTTAAGTACGCCAAAGTGCCTTAAAAAGTCCCTTTAATTCGGAGGAACGAAGACCTGTATCAATATCAGCTTAAAACCGTCAGACAGTGCGCATTTGTCATATTGGTGCATTTTTTTTACTATCTTGACGCGACAAATTCTCATTGTTCCATTGCGCCGCCGCCCCCGAGCGAGGTAGTTGTAAGCGAGAGCGTCAAAGTCATTAAGGTAAATATTTTTCAATTGAGGTTTCTGGAAGGACAAAGTTACATTTAGAACACTTACTTATTTTATGAGCACATATTTAGAGAAACAAAGCCGGTCAAACTGTTGTGGCTTTATATGTCCAATATTATGTATACAACTACGTAGTCTTAGAAACAAATATGCCTTTTTTATTCCAATACATTAAAAAAAAAATAGTCATTGGTGCCGATTCCCTTGTTCACAAACTAAATTAAATTTAAGTTCAGTGCATCTTTTTCTTTCTATTTCGTTAAGAAAAGGACAGAAGATAAATTTTAGTTTAGTCCTGTCAAATTAATCAGCGCTTGACGTAAATTGACGTAATTTTAGTAGGCAAGTTTTTAATCGTCTAAACTTGTATGGAGTAGTGACAGGCGCTGATTAATTTGAAAATGTTTCTACATTTTGATGATGCTTAATGATGATGAAACATGTAGGCAGACCGAAGTAATTGATAAGCCTAGAATCCATCATCAGTCAGAAACCATCATTGTTGGAGTGCCAAAATGCCACTTCCAACATTAATTCATTAATAGATTCTGCGGCTAGAACAATGGTTGAGACATGGATAGACAATAATTACTTCGAAAATTGCGAACCTAGAGTCAATGATGTTGAAACATGTAGGCAGACCGAAGTAATTGATGAGCTTAGAATCAATGATCATCCTTGTAGAACAAAATGAGTGCCATAAGGCTACTTCCAACATTAATTTATTAATAGATTCTTCAGCTAGAACAATGGTTAAGACGGGGATAGATAATAATGACTTCGAACATCAAGTCATGGAAAACCTCATTTCGGAAGCAGTAAATACACCTAAGGTAAATGCATAATATAACCTCAGGTATAATATGCGGGATTCCGATTTCTCAAATCATGGATATTTTTCGCCAGGATCAGAATATAAGCTTCCATGCCCTTAAAAAATGGTATTCTAGCCGCTCTTCCGGTTCATCAAGCTCTTGTTCCAAAAGCAGCTCTTCGAGTTCAGGGGATTCATTAAGGTAACATGGAACCACAACCAACTTTGATGGACGATTTGGGGATTAATGAAGGTAACATGTAACCAGAACCAACTTTGATGGAAAATTTCGGGATTAATAAGGTAACATGAGACCAGAACCGACTTTGAGCATGAATTAAGAAAATGATGAGGAAGAATCTAGTAAAAGACGGTCTAGAAAACGACAAAAAAATTACTCACCAATGGAAACAAGCTTTATAAAAGCGTTTAAAAAACAGTGCTCAAGAGTATATCTCAAAAAGAGGAAAATTCATGCCAGAAAAATCAATGCTTCCTCCTTGTAAATAGGTACAGTTGCCGATGTTCCACTAAAGTTTGTTTTGAAACGAGTAAACACATTTTTTGAAGCCAACTGGAAACACATAAAAACACAAAGAGATTTTCCTACGTCCTGTGTTGAAAAACCTCAGCCTGTAACCCGACGAGACAGTCACGATCGACAACACCTGCAATAAGCCACCCTGAAAATCAAACGCGACCTACTACTTTATTGTAAATGGAAATGAAGTCAGAGTCTGCAAGACTTATTTGCTAAACACATTGAGTATTGGTGAAAAAACTACGCCCTGAAAACCAAACGCGACCTACTACTTTATTGTAAATGGACATGAAGTCAGAGTCTGCAAGACTTATTTGCTAAACACATTGAGTATTGGTGAAAAAACTACGAAATGTTACTAATAAGTTATCCGATGGTACTTTATATCTTATGAGTTCTATCGACAATCGTGGTAAGCACGGTAAGAATTGTAAATTAAGTGATAAAGTCGTAGAATCTGTTTGTGATCGTATAAATGCAATCCCACGAACGGAAACTCATTACTTAAGAGCTAATACAACCAGAAAGTATCTACATAGATGGAAGGCTGACTGTAGCGGAGCTCTATCGCAACTTTCAACAACTCCGGCAAGCAGCTGGCAAAGAAGCTGTCAATTATGACGCTTACCATCGAACTTTTGAGGCGTACAAAAACTCTGTCGACAAGGAACCACTAATGGCTAAACACAAATTACACCTAGAAGAAAAAAGTCTGAGCCGATTAGAACTTCAAGATTAGAATTTTAAAAACTTTTATATTTTTTGTTACTTACTGAAACATTTTTTGTTTAATATTCTGTGATTAATCTTTAAAAAAGACATTGTAATTTAAGAAATGGTAAATACTGACAAAAATACACCGTACTTCACCGTTCTAGGTTTGGACCGATATTTGATTTTCCCGCTTGGTTTTAATATTGATATTTGTTATTTCTGTGTATTGTTGCCGGTTGCTTAAATATGATGTGATAAGATCCAGACCATTGCCGCGTATTCCATATCTTTCTAGTATGTCGATAAGTATAGTATGATCAACATGATCGAAGGCTTTTGTCATGTCCATATACAGGGCACAGATGGGTAGTGTGTTATCTAAACTTGACATAATTTTCTTGAGAAAATCATAAATAGCAACATTAAATGACCTATATTTTCTAAAACCTTTTTGTTCATCAACCAGGCTGCCGTTGTCTTTTATCAAAGGACGACAGAGCGGGTGAGTTGACCGTCAGTCACCGTTTTTAGGGTTCCGTAGCCAAACATTCAAATTATTCGAAATGTCCTCCTCTTGCTTCGATACATGCCTTCAATCTGCAAGGCCAGTCATCAATCACGCACGATGTTCATGTCAATATCGGCGACTGCTTTAATCAGGGATGCTTTTAGTGACTCTAAGTTGCGATGGGGTTTAGCGCAGACCTTCTCTAAGTGCTGCCATATTTTGTAATCCAAGGGATTCAAGTCTGGACTGGATGAGGGCCAATCCTCATGCCTGATAAGGTCGATTCCGATGTAATTTACAATTATTACAATATGTGTACGTAGTCGGGCCATAAGTAAAATCGAATAGGTAAAGTTTTTAATTTAGAATGCAAGCCGAGGAAAATATTATGGGCATTCGAAATTTGCAAATTTAAGGAAAATAAAGACAAAGGTTTCTGGAATTTTGTTCATTTTCTAAAATGGAGTGGACGCGCAAAGAAGACCAGAGTCGCAGTAATTGCATTGCATCGTTGCGGTCACGCGCCAACTGAGATTTTCAAACTGCAGACAAATTTGAAAATTCCACTGAGATTTATTTATCGTACTATCAAACGATTCAGGGAAGATCCAAGATTAGAAGATAAACAAAGGAGCGGTCGACCTCGTACTGTTCGGACTCCAGCGGCCATCAAAGCAGTGAAGGCGCGAATCCAACGAAATCCTGTCCAGAAGCAAAAAATGTTGGCTCTGCAGATGGGACTAAGCAGAACTACTGTTAAAAGTGTGTTAAATGAAGGCCTAGGACTGCGTGCTTATAGAAAAAAAACAGCACATCTTCTGGCTGAAGAAAATCAGACTCGAAAGACAGCTGGAAAAAAATACCGCGAAATACTTTTTTCGGACGAAAAATATTTTAATGTTGAGGAGAGTTTCAACAAACAAAATGATAACGTGTATGCACACTAGTGAAGAAGCGAACAGACGTGTGCCACGTGTTCAGCATGGTAATCACCCTTCGGCATTCATGGTTTGGCTTGGGGTGTCCTATTTGGGTCCAACGGAGGTGTTTTTTTTTTTGTGAAAAAGGACTGAAAACCAGTGCCCTCGTATATCAAAACACAGTCCTAACAAACATTGTGGAACCTCATTCACAAACAATGTTCGAAAACAGGCACTGGGTATTCCAGCAGGATTCTGGGCCGGCTCATAAGGCGAAAAGTACCCAAAACTGGCTCACGACCCGTGGAATCGACTTTATCAGGCATGAGGATTGGCCCTCATCCAGTCTAGACTTGAATCCCTTGGATTACAAAATATGGCAGTAATCCCCATCGCAACTTGGAGTCACTAAAAGCATCTCTGATTAAAGCAGTCGCCGATATTGACATGAACGTCGTGAGTGATTGATGACTGACCTTGCAGATTGAAGGCATGTATCGAAGCAAGAGGAGGAAATTTCGAATAATTTTAATGTGGTTTATATCTGTATTCTATACCCTTTCATTTGAAATACAAATGGTTATAGTGCGTAACTCATTGTGTCATTTATTTAACTTTCTATATGTGACAAATCTTATGACCAGACAAAGAGAATTCGTCAGCTCAAAGAGATGTCGTCAGCACAAGTGTGGGGGTCCACTAGGGCCGATGCCTGCCGGGGTCGCGTGGCAGTCCAAAAGGGTTACCGAGGCCCCTGGCAACACAGGCAACGGAAGGAATACGGGTGGGTTTTAGTCAGTAAGAGTCTGACACACCCTCCCGCTCCGGCTAGAGCGTGAGAAGTTATTTGATGATTTCCCACCCAAAAAAAAAGACTATGTAATTATTCAGATACACGTTTGACACACACTTCTCGCTGGTATTTTAGAAGGAAGGCAAAGTTATTGTACAGTCAAAAAAAAGACGCAAAAGATAACACTATCCAATTTCTTAGAAAAGATTTATAAATACAAATTTGCTATATTATATTTCGGGTTTATAACAAGATTATTAAAGAAAACTTTGTTAATTATAGTGTGCCGTGTACTGATTTTTTTCTCAATTCTTTTGAGTATTAAATAAAATATGATAGAAAGAGATTATATATTACTAATAATTATTAATGTTGTGATATTAATATCTAGCAGGTATGCAATGTAATGATAACTTCTAAATATTTAACCTAGATATAATGTAAATGTAATAATTCTTGCTGCGCCCTAACAGGGTCATGTACTCATACATTTTAGCCTAGCCTGTAAGTGACTGTACATTATGCAAATAAATAAATAAACTATAACCTAATCCTTACTTTGAAGTGAAACTCAAAGCGGTGTGCTCCATGACTTAGTTTAGTTAGGTTTTCAAATCTGAAAAGAGCAAATATACTTTACTAATATGCGCATACAAACGAGAATAAAGTGCTTATTTATTCTATGTTGGTAGTACTCACACGTACAGAAACGTGTGTTATATAGTGATTTTGTAACTACCTTAGGTGTGAAGTTTACGCTTCTATGTAATGACCTCCCATGACCATGACGTACTGCAATAAATCTGCTCGGAGAATCAAGAGTTCAATGATATTACAAGCTATATGATATTGCTACAGAATTCAGTGCCTTCAAGCGTTTCATTGTCATATTGTGCGGAATGATCGTTATCACTCTATGTACGAAACTACCAATTAATATTTTAAGTCATTAGTGCTACTCATGTACTGAGTATCATAAATGTAATGCTATTAATGCTGGAGGGGCTTGATTGACTGCTGAAGTATATCATAAATTTTGGCCATGTACCGCTGCTTGCTTTCGCCGATTTTGCCTAATGTTCAGCTTGGTTGTTACCAAGCACTTGGTATGTGCCATGTCGATCATTTAATTATTTATTTCAAAAGTCAAATTATAAAACAAAAATACTTCATGGAGGAGTGCCTTATGAAGTTAATCACTAATGAAGAATATTTTATGTCAGTATAAAATATTCTTCATAGAAAGAAACATTCTGCATTAAAAACAGTTATATCCTAATATAACTGTTTTTAATGCAGAATGTTTGTTTCTCATTTGCATGAAATAGCTGGTTTTATAACTTCGACCAATTTACTTAACATCCTGATCTGTTAGTCTGAAGATGTAGAACTTCAGCCATAATATGATATGCTACGCTAAAACACCTACATAATAATAACCGGCAATTTAAGATTTGTTTTGCTTCAACTATTGCGTAAGTCTATAAATATTCCAAATATGTAATATATGGATTGACTCAATAGACCGAAATGAAGACATATTTTATGTTTAAATATCAAGCAGTAATATTAAGGCGCGTTGATATCTAATCTACTGAGAATTTCGTGCGGCGACAACGAGACGCCTAATTACGGTTCTGGTTGAATACTATCATCATATGTTTGGTATAGAGACTCCGACGACTTCGGCTTCCATTAGAACGGGGCCGTAATCGGCGCGTAATCGTGTGAAGGTATTATAACACTACGCTATTGAGCGCAGTTACCGCAAGGTTCTTATAAGAAGTTATTCGTTAAAGCAACAAAGGATTGAAGGCTTGCTTAATTTCTCAGTCGCACGCACGACTCTAGCTTAATTGGAATGCAATTATATAATTAAGTTAGCTGTATCGTTGCCCAATTATCAGACGCTATGAGTTCTGATAACGCCCACTGCTTGACACATCAAACGATAAAAGAGCACAGTTTTGCAAAGATTGACCAATTTGTTCTAAGTTATTGTATGCCAATATTCTGATGTTTAACATAATTTTAATTTACTTGAATAACAAAATTGTTAAACAGTCCAAACGGGCATAAAAAGAGTTTTATTTGATTTGATTCTGTCACTGTAAATAAAAGCTCGTATTATAATATTTAAAATCACACGATTGACATTATTTATTTGAAGATGGTGAAGATTTTGCGAGAAATAAGATAAAGCCATTGGTCATTGCTTTTTGGGGAAAAACATACAGAACTGAGAATAATTTAGTAGCTCACAGAATTTCTAGATAAGGTTAACATTGAACTGGGTCGTATCAACAACGCTTAATCATTTTATTATGCATCGTCTTAGCTTATCTGAATAATGATCATGGCCACGGGTCACCTTATTATTATTTTGTTTATTTTAAATATTAATAGACCGAATCACTAATTACGTACTTGTGTCAACGCAGATTTCAATACCCAAATTGTCAAGGTCAATAATCGTACTTTGTTTCCAGTATAAAAAGAACTTCCATAAGTGGTTCCACTTAGAGCAATGTTACAATTTAATTGCTGGGATAAAATGTTTGTAGAGTCGCCAAAGAACTAAAATGCCTTTACACGATATTATTGGATGTCTAGTTATTATAAATACAGACAGACAAACTAGCCTGAAGCCCAAGTAGGAAAATGTAAAATTGCCACCCTCATTAAAACTTGTTTCGCAGCAGCTGGTCTTCATTTCGGCATCTTAATATCAACTGATGGTGATTATGGGGTCACGTTAATGATTCACAAAGAACGTAGGTATATTGTCCGGCCAGGTCCGGTTGTGCGCAGACGCTGGTATATTCATGCACATCGTCCTTGCCAGGAATGCGAGGTCATCACGCCTTCGTTCGAAGAACGCGGTCTGTCTTGGCGGTCCTCTTGTGAAACATAATTATTGTTGTTTTTAGACTTATTCATTCCGTATTCTATGCATGTCATTATGATGTCAGTTCGCGGCCAGTACCTTGTTACTGAGCGAGTTGTCCTGTTCAGCTAGAAGCCTAGCTTGATAATTGTACTTAAACGGTTTACTACGTGACTCGTACCTCTACATTATTTATAGTACCTATGGGGTTTTGACTTGCATAATGTTCTATTTATATCCAACGAAAAAATATAGCCCATTTTTTAGGAACGGCTGTAGGCTACTTAACATCACGCTACGACCCTTAGGAACCGAGCAAAAACAAAAAAAATCAGAAAGAACGCTAAGCGATAACGAAGTAATAGCGCAAGGCAGGCGATGAGATACGACGGGGTAGGTCGGGGGAGCAAGTTTCACGCGAACGAACGGGCAGAAGCTAGTACATATACACTAAATAAATTTTGCTTATTTGGCTATGAATTCAACAGGATGCTCAAAGAGAATTTCTTACGAACGAACTCCGATATAAGGGAAATCACTCGACTTTGATTATAACTTCGAATGTTGTTTTTTTTTTCTGTTGTGTGAGTAATTGTGACGCTTTATTTTAGACTCAAAGAAATAGTACAGTTCTTTACACATTAAAATTCCAGTTTCTTAATGTTGTATCCGATTCTGTCCCACACAGGACATAACGTTAGTAAAACAAGGTAAACGAAATAAACGCACAATCATGTGAAAGTATATTAATTGAGTTAATCACTCGTAATTTAATTATTTTCTTGAAAAAAATTAATACGGTTACTTTTTGAGTTCGACGTGCGACGTCACACATAATATTCGTAATTATGACGCAACGCGACGAAATTGTCGTGTTCTTTACATTTTCCAAGTTTTGAAATGTTTAAAGTGTCGTTTTGACCTTTTACCTTTACTTTTGTACGTGTAGTAAATGAAACCCGACTGATTTAATAATATTGTTTATATCCGTTTACGCAAATAACCAATTAAATGACAATTATGACGATGTTAGGTATGTCGTTTACATAAATTGTAACCTCTTCAATATCCTGCACCTTTCAGTCGAATTTATTGCAACAAATAACTTGTTCGTTGTTTAGTCGGAGCGTTACACTACGTAAACCTAAACTGACTGCTTTAGGTTTCCGCGTAGGACTGACTGGAGGTCCGTTGGCGTAGTGGAACTTAGTTACTGAATAATAAAGACATAACTTGTTTTAATTATACCTGTGTTCCTTCATAGGAAATAATGTATGCCAAAGAACGATCATCTTAGCAACGACTTTATAAATAGTTCTAGGCTAGGCAGTATTTTTTATGAATTTAAACATTTTATTGTTATGAACTACTAAAAATCCGAAGAAGAAGTCTGCTTCATAACCTCATTTAGAATAATCCATTTTTGGGCGCCGATAATGTTGCAAATCTTTTTACCCATCCAATTTTGAAACAACTGATCCAGGTGTTGCCGGATAACATAATAACCAAGTTTTATTTATTCACAGCTTCGAGTACCGCTGCGTCAAGTTCTGAGGCCACGTGACTTAACGGTAATCGTCAACAAGAAGCATCTCAAAGTCGGCATCAAAGGCCAGCCGCTTATCATCGACGGCGAACTGGATGCCGAAGTCAAGATTGAGGAGTCGACGTGGGTGTTGCAAGATGGACGCAACTTACTTATCAACATAGAAAAGGTGCGTGGCTCTACGCGAATGTACTTTAGACATGAGTAATATAAGTTTATCTTGTTTAATCGTCTGGCTCTTAGAAATGGTAATTTTAAGTCAATATTGTGTTGATTTTACCGTTCATAAGCATTCGCTAATTTCAAATCTATATTTGGCGATGTTGGTTCTAGCTATATCAGGTTAGTCAGCTGTACATAGGCTTCTTAATGAGACTGAAGGACGATTAGTAATAAAGATATTTTTTTATGAAACGTTGCTTCAGTCACGATTAGGATTAAAGCATAGTACTCTAGGCTGTCATAGTATTAGAACACAGGGCTGCCCATTTTTATACGCAAATTAAAAGGATAGGCAACAGTATCAGAGGACGAAATAAAGGTGGTTTGAATTTTGATATAAATGTTTGTAACCATTCATTACTCGTCTCAATCTATACCTCAGTGAATAAGTGAGCCAAACATTGATAATGCTAATGCGTGAGTTTTTTTCTAAAATGTCATAAACAAACCTTGTAACACTTCTAAAATTGCTTTGTACAATTATTTAAACATTTTAATGAAGTTGTCATTATGTAACTTAAAACGGTGTTTTTTTTTTTTTGTAGAAACCAATTTAAGGTAATGATGAGTTTCTTAGTGAATAATGTTGTAAATTTTATTATATCTTGTAGGTCAATAAAATGAATTGGTGGGGAAGACTAGTCACTACCGACCCGGAAATATCCACGAGGAAGATCAACCCAGGTAAGCATTTTGGTGAAGTTAATGCATGTATTTATGGTGATTAATTGCTCACGCAGTACTTGTTCGGTACTTCGTGGTGTTTTATACGCGAGTTAAACTGTTAAATAGACAGTAGTTAAAATAATGGAGTCTGTTTTATACTTATTGTTTTTGGGTATTTCCGGAAACTGCATTCAATTTGCCAATTTAACGGTTATCTTAATATACGTAGGCATGGGTTTTATTTTGTGACCTCAAGGTATAACAGTCGGGAAACGGAACTTAAACTACGCATTATTTTTAAAGCCAACGTTGAAGCAATTTAATTTCAATGGGGTGCCAATAGGATGGAATTAATTGTTCCATACTAATTAGTATTCAAATATTTCAGAACCATCTAAACTGTCGGATTTGGACGGCGAGACCCGCGGCCTAGTTGAAAAAATGATGTACGATCAACGACAAAAGGAAATGGGTCTACCCACTAGCGATGAACAAAAGAAACAAGATGTGCTCAAAAAGTAAGTCTCATTATGGATCAATAAAAATGCCCAATACGGAAGTAGTGATTTGTGGTTATCGCAGAACGATGTCTTACAGACGACAAACAGTTACAGACAGTAAGGGCCAGGCCACAACAGTGCGTTGCGGCGTCGCATCGCAAAAATCAACGACGCCGCACAACGCATCGTGGAAATTTCCGATGCGCTGCCGCAACGTACAAATCTGCGATGCGACAACGCTTTGCCGTTTAGTCGGTGTCCATACTTTGAACGACCTGCGCAGTACGATGTCGACCACCTGATATCTTTAATTTACGAACGTCCCGTCCTTTGGGACAAAACTATATCACAATTCAAAGACAAATTTTTAAAAACAGAAGCATGGAGGGAAGTGTGTACAAGTTTATATTCAAATTTTGAGGAGTTAAATAGTGTTGAAAAAACAAAACTCGGTAAGTACTTATAAACATTTATATTTTTGTTAACTGCCAACTAAGACCTCCAATGTTACTATTAAAATAATTACAAAATTCGTTTCTGATTATGTTAGCTCCTGTTCTACTTTCATGTGTTGTTTCGTGTAAAATTTGCAAAGAATCGTCAATAATCATTTCTTCAAACGTTTGTGCGCCATCTCGATTCAATACAAAGTTGTGTAATACACAGCATGCTTTTATAATGTCTATTGTGAAATCGTAAGAAACATTAATGGGTCGATGAAATATGCGCCATTTATTTGCGAGTATGCCAAAAGCGCTCTCAACATATCGTCTGGCTCGGCTCAAACGATAATTAAAAACTCGTTTTTCTATCGATAAAAACTTCCCAGAATATGGGCGCATTATATTATTTGTCAGTGGTAATCCTTCATCCGCCACGAAGACAAAAGGAATTTCTTTTTGAAAGCCAGGTAACGGTTTTGGCGGAGGTATAGATAATTGACCTTTTTTTAATAAGTCGTATAGATTTGAGTTCTGAAAAACAGTGGAGTCATATTCCTTACCATATGCACCTATATCGACATATATAAATTTGTAATTCGTATCAACAAGTGCTAATAGAACAATGGAATTATAATTTTTATAATTGAAAAATAGGGATCCACTGTGATCCGGGCTCAATATACGAATGTGTTTTCCATCTAGCGCTCCTATACAATTAGGAAAGTTGGTCTTTTTTTCATACTCTTGAGCAATTTGTTCCATTAGCTCTGTTGTAATTTTTGGTAATTCCAACCTTTTAAGAATGTTCCATACAATACGACAAACAAATTTTATTATTCCTGTTATTGTAGATTTTCCACGATAATATGTGAAATGCATATCTTTAAAAGTATTTCCCGTCGCCAGGTACCTGAAAGAAAACAAAATAAATCATTATTCGTCATATTTTTTTAGGTAACGATGTCATAAAGAAATGGAGAGGAATCAAGGATAATTTTACAAAATACGAAAAAAAATTAAACGAGCAATGTAAATCCGGAGCTGGGGCCAAAAAAATTAAACAATATCATCTATACGACCAGCTCCTATTTCTGAAAAAGAATTCTCAAAATAAAACAACATCAAGTCTTGACGATGAAGAAATAAGACCAAGCACCTCAACCCAACAAAGCCAGCAACCTGTCATGCCACGTTACCAGCCTGCATCGCGTAAAAGAAAAATTGACGAAGACGAATTTGAGAAGAATATTATAGCTGCTTTAAAAACACCTGAAAGTAGACATTTATCTTTTTTTAAAGGAATTTTGCCATCATTGGAAAAATTGAATGATAATCAAACAATAATTTTCCAAAGTCGTGTCCTACAGATATTAAGTGATTTACACCAACCATCATACTATCCCAGCCACTATCAAACTTCACAAACATCCGTCCAAGCAAACTATCAAACATCTCAAACAACTGTTCAGACTGGCTATCAAACAGCTCAAATGTCTATGCAGAGTGGCTACCAATCAGCTCAAATGCCTATGCAGAGTGGCTATCAAACATCCATTCAACGCAGTGCCTTCCAAAGCGGATGCGAAACATCACCGGCACCTATGCAATCGTCTCCACAAACGCCAAGGAATGATGATGTAAATGAGCCAGAACAAATTCATTTCGATGAGGAACTAACAAATTTGACGAATGACACACAATCGGAATACGAGTTTTGAATAACACTAAATTATGAAAATGATTAAACAGTATGATTATAGTAAAAATAGTTTATTTTTTTCTTACCTTACAGTTAATCCCAGCATCTCCAGAGGTTCGATGGGTTTTCTAAATATGTATTTCTTTTGTAAATGAGGCTTTATCAAACTAAGAAGTTCTTCAAAACTTACTACACTCATCCTAAAGTAATCGAAAAATTTAACCTCGTCCACTTTTAGCGCCTCATATTTCCTTTTGAAGTGGTTTCCATCTTTATTCATAATTGTCAGTAATGGGTGCACCCAGTACTTTCTTTTCTGTTTCTTTTTCTTAATACGCCTTAACGCAAGCAGAAGTAGAACACGCGCAGTGCGGTCCATGTCTCACTAGAAACTGAACTGACGGTTAGCGTCTTGTCGTACGATGTCGTATCCGATGAAATTTTTGCGTTGCGACATCGCATCGCATAGCTGTGCAATGTTTTTTTTGCGATGCGACGCCGCAACGCACTGTTGTGGCCTGGCCCTAACGTGTCAGAAGTAGTGTAGCCAATAACAAACTCTCTAATGTAAACACTAGAGAGTCCACGCTATTGTAAACTAAAACAAACAACTTTTTCGTAAAAAAATATAATTCCTTCGTTTTTGTGCAGAATTAACTCGGGCGTCATTTTAGTATATAGTAATACTAGAAGCGATATCCGGCAAAAAATCCGGCACTTGCAAATTGAAATCCTTAAGTCTATGACAGCACTAGAGTATTTAAAATTAATGGTGTTAACATTAAAATAAGTTAGATATTTAGAATCATCAACATCATTTATCTGTCTGTCTGACTATCCGTTACCTTTTCAAGCTTTAACGGCTGGATTTGAATGATAGGTATACATACGGATAGGGTCGGCAGCTGCGACTCACGAGTAGGTACATGCGGCTCTTTCGATGTAAAGTTCGGCTCTCCAGTCCCATACACAAAAAATATTTTATTATGAAATCCCTTAAAAATTGTGCAATCGATCCAGGAGTGAGCACCGGCGAGCGATTACCGGTGTCGCCCTCAGGCGTCGGTTTTCCGCCGCCTGAGGGCGACATTAAAATATTCGAGACGTTAAAACATAATTTAATTTTGACGTATATTTCTTTATTTTTTTTTTTATTTACAGCAATAAGCATCATTTATCATCAGTCTGTCCAAAACATCTATGTAGGTTTCTTTTCAAGATTTGATGTTATGATTTTGTCGTTCCACTATGTTTGCTTAAAATTATTTAATACTAGATGCGCCCCGCGGTTTCAACCGCATAAGTTTTAACCCCGTGGGTATATCGGGATAAAAAGTGTCTTTCTGGTTATAAACTATCTGTGTGCCAAATTTCATCCAAATCCGTTCAGTACTTTTAGCGTGAAAGAGTAACAAACATCCATCCATCCATTCTTACAAACTTTCGCATTTATAATATTAAGTAGGATTTTACGTAGAAACAATAGGTAAATGTCTTGAACGAGTTCACAAAATCGGTGGTTTATAAAATCTTCTAATTTGTTTTTTCTCTATTCACAGGTTTATGGTACAGCATCCTGAAATGGACTTCTCAAAATGCAAATTCAACTAAACAAAATAGGAGATCCACTTATGTTACATTCTTACGTCAATAATTTGCGATGTTAATGTCAAGTTTAATTTAGGTACCTACAGCAAAATAATTTAATTTTACAAGCATTTTTTCATTCCGCGTTCCTTGTGTACCCAGATGGTTTATTGAAACGTCAAATTATTATAGGACTTGCGGTTGCTGCACGTATGATTTTACATTCTTAAGAGCGCACTCCTAAATGTTCCACTGTAAGACAGATGGCGCTCTAAGCGACTAAGCCGGTGCGGCCAACTTAACGTAGGTACAGTACCCGGCTGTAAATATGGTAGTTGTGGAAAAGTTCGGCTCTGTAGTGCCATCTCCGTCACGCATACGATGTATCAAACGCCCGGGTACTGTACCAAATGTGATTACTTATTTCGGCTTTGGAGGTCATTTTCCGTTGGATTAGCAAGCATTTGTGACACGGTCTAGCTGCCTAATCTGTCGTTCAACCGAACTTTAGTACAACCGAAGTTTATTATTGTATTCTTTTTAAATAAATAACAATTTAAAAATAACTTTTTTGTTTTGTATTTTATGAAAAACGCCCATAAAAAGTACTTAACTTCGTAATCAGTCAGTGAGTCATCAGTTTTGCGTGCGAATTGAAAATGCGTCTTCAAAGAAAAGCATATATCGTATGTATGGCAATGTGTGTTGTGGTAGGTAGCGACACCAGCGATACATATCCGTATTTGTTTGTATCCGCATTGTTGAGTTTGCACCATAAAAACGAGGCTATGTGTAACTATTTACGGTTCTTTGGTGTTAGTGCGCAACTAGGGATGATAAATGATTTTTATTTCTGTAAGACGTGTAAAAGTGTTTGTATAAACCTATCATACAAACACTTTTACACGTCAATCATATTTATCAAATAAAGCTAGATGACGTCGGCGTTTCCTATCTGACTACTCTGAGAAGAAAGGCAGAAACAAACTCAGAGGTCACAGTCTCTTTTAAAGTCCAGACATAATCTTGGTCAGATCATGTGAAGGCCATGTAGATTGGTGTCTGAAATGGTCCTTTTGAGTAAAGAACCATACAAATCGAGTGGACCTGTCCAGTCATTGCACGCATTTGTCAGTAATCGTGCTGCTCAACTTGGAACTTAAGGAGCTCAATGATGCGATGACCAATAAGCCTACCAAGGTATTCTAACTCGGTGTCTAAGAACGTGCATTTTTTTATTTACTGCCAATCCCGCCACAGTGAGTGTTTTTAATACCTCTCGCAAAGTTTTCAGACCGTCACTGACAGAATTCTACTAATTCTTTTGACTGTAGCTTAGCATTGACAGTCGCGGCCTTCACTTGAGGATCGGAGATGCCACGGATCACAATAGCGGATTTCAGTTCCTCTGAAAGACGCTTAACAACGACGTGCGTTCACTGGTCATCTAATCGTTGAGCCACGTTTTAGCATCACCCCGTAAACACCCACCAATGCGTCCCAGTCACTCCCGATCGTCCCACTGACATATCTCGCGCCCACGATCGACTTCCGCACACCACATGTCAAAGTCATGCATATTGGGATCAAATTTAGAAATATAGTAATGCTTAGATCTTACTTGAATTAGGGAATAAAGTGCCCCCACAATCCTGTCCGCAGGCTCAATTTCCCGCGATGCCTGAGTGATCACGGTTCTATCCGTAGCACATGTTTCCGTATTACCAGTAACAGGTGCCTCGGCAACCACCGAAGTTGTCAGCGGCGGAGTGCCGCCCGGATGCGACGACATGGGAGTAGACGTACGCAGTGTTTGAAGGCAACCGTTCCTTTAAAGCGCTCAATCTAACCAGTATTTCATTTAAAGGGTCGTAACGAGGGCTATCACGACGTCGCCTAGAAGATCTACTACGCCATTGACGTTAACGGTCACGACGCCTTTTATGAATATCGCGACGCCTACGCCAATAGTTTTCCCGAGAATTATGCCTAGGTGTATTCTCACGCGGCGTGCACTCACGACTCGACATGATTATTGTTAAAGGAGGTTTTTCTCTAATCCTTACTTTTTATAATATTTTTATTTTTGCCTGTCTTGTCAATATGAAATGTTTAACTTGAAATACGTATTATCTTTTCCATCCATAAAATGCCTCTCAACATGGTAGCAGAGCATGGCATGCATGGTTTGCATGGTATTGGAAACGATTTATTAATAAATCAAGTAAGCAGACAGTTCAGGTCCGGATCGCGCAAGACTTGGCGGTCGGAACCAGAGAGGCCGGTCATTGGCTACATGCCCATCGGTGACCGAAAGCTGGCGGCTTTCTCGCGCAACGCATCAGCATTGCAATTCAGCGAGGAAATGCCGCCAGCATCCTCGGTACAATGCCCCGAGGGCCTTTTTTAAGCTTAACTCCTCAGATTTATATATAATATCATTGGCTTAACTTAGTTTTAATTTAATTTAGTTAATGTTAATAATCATCTTGTAATTTGGTCATCAAGTAAGATTTTAGTAAATAATTTTCTTTAAAAAAAATACATTTTTCAAATAAATTCTAACGAAGGCCTGTCAAAATGTCGACTTCGTCTACGAGTTGCAAAATTGATATCGGTCGTTTAGAAGGTAAAGAAAATTGGTCAACAGTGCGCTGCAAAGTACTGTTGCTTTTAAGGGGTAGGTACTCCTGGCGGGTTGGATGCTATAAATGGAAAACTTATGATATAACTTGACGTGTAAAAGTGATTATCTACTCTCTTAACGTAAAATTCGAATTATAAACTTCAAAACGAGTTTATATTGACATAATTATTATAACCACAATACCGAAATTTAAAAATAGAATCTTAAAACACTTTTTCATTATCAAAATAATATTATTAAAATTATATTATTAAAATAATATTATTAAAAAAAAAATTACCGATACTATACAGGGCGAATCTAAGAAGTTAATATCACCAAGGAGTTTCCATCAATTATTTTTTTCTAATGGAATGTATATGCGGAGCGCGCCATTTTTATAGCATTGCCAAAAAAGTTTTGATTCAATTTTTTTTCTTGTCTGTGGCAGCGCCCGCTTTAGCGCATGCGCGGTGATGTGCTGAGTTTTATAAGCAATAATAATAATACCATTTATTTCAGGGGACACTGGCCCATAGAAAAAACAAACAAACAAATAAACAAACAATTATAGCAATAAACTATTTCTTACTCTATTAACTTTGATCTTAATTTAGTAAGTTCAATCCCAATGTATGAGAGCATATAAAGTAATGTACGAAACCACACATAACTAGGTATCAAAACACTTGTGCGGGACCTACTATTAAAAACCTCGCCTACGGCTCGGTTTCCAAACACACGCTCGTGATTCAACACCCCTCATCATGCAACAGTTTCATGAACTACTATTGTACAAATCCACCCACAGAAACAAAACCATTTATCGTTTGGCCATCAGCCCATGCTCCCACCACCGAGACAGGACTTCTCTCCGTGAGGATGGAATGGGAATCTACCACGTGGGCCCAGCGCGGGTTGGTAGGTCACACGTCTTCGAATTTTTTGTTCTAGGACATACCGGTTTCCTCACGATATTTTCCTTCACAGTTTATCACGTATCTTCTATCATGTATATGTATCAGTAACAAGTATCAGTATCATGTATCAGTATCATGTATCATTATAGTGTATCATATACCATGTATCATTTATCTCGTATCGTGGACTTTAAAAGAGACTGTGACCTCTGAGTTTATTTCGGCATTTCTTCTCAGAGTAGTCAGTTAGGAAACGCCGAGCTCATCTAGTTTTAAAAAATATGATTGACGTGTAAAAGTGTTTGTACAAACCTACTTACAGAAATAAAATCATTTATCATTTAGGTTAAGTTGATTATGCTGATGTTACTGGATGACGTTATCGCTCAGCGATAAAGCACTTAATATAAAGAAAAAAAAAGTTCGGAAAATGGCTGGGGGGTACGAGGGCGGCACTGAAAATTTCGGGAATCAAGGAAGTGACACAACATTACTATTTAAAAATGTATTTATTGCTTTTCGAAGTATTCTCCGCGAAATTTGACACATTTTTCTATACGATGGAACCAATCATTGAAGAAACCATTCCATTCGGAAGTTGGAGTCTCCAAAATGGCCGTTTTGTAGGCTGCAGCTTCTTCAGGTGATGAAAATCTCTGTCCACGCAATTTATTCTTTATTTTAGGGAAAGTATAGAAATCATTAGGGCTTAGGTCGGGGCTGTACGGCGGATGGTCTAATAATTCTGTTTTCTTGCTCTAAAAACTCTTTTTTCTGTGCGCGGTGTGAGAACTCGCATTGTCGTGATGGAGGATGATGCGGCGGTTGCAGTTCTCTTTACGGAGTTCAGAAACGACCTGTGGCAAACAAATGCTAGCATACCATTCTGCATTAACCGTTCTTTGTCCCTCAAGAGGAATAGTCGTAGCATGGCCGGTTTTGGAGACAAACGTGGCCACAATTTTTTTTGCAACACTCCGTGGACGAACAATTTTTGTTGGCTTTAACTCATTTTCGAACACCCAAACTCGTGACTGGTTTTTTGTTTCGGGTTCGTACGCGTATATCCAGGATTCGTCACCTGATACGATGTTGTATGCAGCATTTGAGGATCCTGCGTGGAATCTTTCGAGAGTTCTGACGCACCAAGTAACGCGAGCCGCTTTTTGCTCTTCACAGAACGAATGCGGTATCCATCGGGAAAACAACTTTTTTACACCTAATTTTTCATGCAAGATTATTTGTATTTGACTCATGCCAATGTCTAAAGTTGCCTGAATTTCGTGGTATGTCACGCTTACGCACAGCATCAACGTTTTCTTGGGTGACTGCAGTTTTTGGACGACCTTGACGGGGATCATCACTGAGCTTGACACGTCCACGTTGAAATTCAGCAAACCAGCGATAAATTGTGGTTTTCGATGGGGCTTCATCACCAAATGCAGAAATCATCCCGTCAACACACTGTTTTTGTGTTAAACCACTTCGAAAGTCATAATAAATCATCGCTCTTGAATTTTCTCGAGTCAATTCCATTTTCTCAACGACTAAACAAGTTTGACAAAACCTTGTGACAAGACCGAGAATCTTTTTTTAAATAAATAAATTGGTATTTGATTTTTAAAACCAAGGAGTTTTCAATTAAAAAGATTTTAATATGACAGGAACAGTGGAAATATTCCATTCCCGATACTTTTAGTGCAGCCCTCGTACTACTGTTTTTAAGTGATTGTAAATCCGGTTTTTACATTAATTTCATGAACTGGCACTAATGCTGTGATTAAACATAACATAGGTATGTCTAGTAATAACATAACGTTATACAATAAGCAAATATAACATAATAAATTAGCGCGCAGAAGTGCTGAGAGCTTCTGATAAAATTAAGCTCAAACGTCCTATTTTTATACTCGTACAACTACCACATTAACGTTTGCCTAATTACTAATTACTTAGGTACTTACCTTTATTACAGACAATACAATTTTATTGTGTGTAGTGCCCATTTGGCCCCGCTAGAGAAAACAAAACAAACAAATGGGTTAAAGAAAAATCGGCACTTTTTTTTTCGGAAATATAGCAATCCTTGTTTAGAGAAACCATTAATGAAAGAGAATTATACGCCTTTGAATATTTGTTAACTTTTTTTTTAACTGAAATTACCAATTTTATGCGTGCTGCAATACAATTAAGTTTTATTGCAGCACCTTATTAACCTTGTCTATAAAAACCTTTTGGGCTCTGACATGCTTGGCCCCACGTCACACCGTTTCCGAGATATGGGCCTTCAAATTTTATTTTATATAAAACGAACTATATTTCCAAAATGGTAGCTCGGGTGAAAATCTTTTCTGGATAGAAATTGTCTTTCAAGTCAAAACCCATGAGATGATGTAAAAAAAACTAGCGAAAAATTCTATTCTGTTTCAGATTGCCTACCTAAACTTTTTTTATTAATAAAATCAAATTCGTATTTTCCAATGAAATATTTTACTTTTGTCTGTCGAAGTCACGAGCAGGACAGATACAAAAATCATGGCCCCATCTCGTGCCACTGTTTGCAATTGGTTTAATAAAATAAATAAAAATAAAATAATGTTTATTTTCTTTTATTTCTCCACAAATTACATTCTTATACTAGTTATATTTAGTTGACAGGTATTTTGAGAACATTCTATAATTTGTGGGAGATCTGAAGTCTAAACTAAGCCTAAGCCTGTATTTTAGAACTCCAGGCACCTATTAAATCACATAGTAGAGGTTGTCAACGTGGTACAATTGCGAGTAATTGATGGTATGTGTGTGTGTGTGTGTGTGTGTGTGTGTGTGTGTGTGTGTGTGTGTGTGTGTGTGTGTGTGTGTGCGTGCGTGTGAGTGTGTGTGTGTGTGCGTGTGTATGTGTATGTGTGTGTATGCATACAATATTTCATAAACACATAATACAAATTAGTTATATACATGTGCATATAAAATTTAAAATCAATATTATATTATACATAGAAACCCACCTTGCCTCACCATCTCCGAGGAGCTTCCCGTTGGTAGAAGCAACTCAGACACTGCGAAACAAACCCCAATAAAATAAAACAAACAATTACAACAAAATACACTTTGTTACTTTACAATCTCAAGGACTTTTCCGTTGCAGCGTAGCTTCGATTTAGTAGCCATTTGTTTAATTTTTCTCTACATTCAATTTTACGACAAGCAGCTATATTTTTAATTTTATTTATTTTATTGAATAATTCGCCTCCTCGGAATGGGAAAAATCTTTGCGCAAAGGAGGTACTGACTGCAGTTGACTCACATACTGCGTAGTTTCTTCCTTCTGGTAAGTTGGAATGTTGAAGAAGTACAGTTTACAAAATGTAAAGCTGGCGTACAGTAAGCACTTGAGTTTCCTCATAAAGTTTTGAGGTGGAGTAAAGACGAGGTTTGGATAAACTCACTTTTAGTATCATCCTTTGAGCTCTTTCAACGGTTATCATTTTATTTTTGCATGCTCCTCCCCATGTTGTGATACAATAACTAATTATTGATTGCACCAAAGCTTCATAAACCATACTTATCATCAGTCTGTTTTTCTGCTACACCACGAAGCTGTTTAAAAATGTATGTGAGCTTACGTATTCTTCTTGATAGAGATTGAATGTGGTTTTCAAAAGTTAAATTAGCATCAATTTCGATACCAAGATATTTAAGACATTTGGTCGGACTAATATTAGGACAATTACAGTTTGTAGTTTAATGAGTTTAAACGTTGTCGCACTAATCTCACCGATGATTTGCGTGAGGGACGACTGAAGATAACATCAGTGTTGTGCGGCGTATGATAGAGACTGACAAGAGTCACTTATCAGCAGATTCGGACAAACTTAGGCATTGGTATGATTCAAGTGCACAAAATCCTCCATGAACATTTAGCAGTCAGGAAGCTTTGTGCCCGGTGGATACCTCATAATTTGACAGAAGCCCAAAAACTCCGTCGTGTTGATTGGTGTCGTGAAATGGTTCAAAGATTTAACGGAGGTGACTCAAATGCTGTGTTCGACATAGTTACGGGTGACGAAAGCTGGATTTATTGTTATGATCCTGAAACTAAGAGACAGTCTGCTGTCTGGGTGTTTCCTTCCGAGGAGTTACCAACTAAAGTGAGGAGAGTTCGAAGCGTAGGAAAAAAGATGGTGGCCTCGTTCTTCGCAAGGACAGGTCATTACACAACAATTGTTTTAGAGGATCGAAATACAGTTACTGCAGAGTGGTACACTAACAATTGTTTGCCACTTGTCTTGGAAAAAGTTCGGGTGAAACGACCTCGCAGTACTCGTAGGATCCTCCTTCACCACGACAACGCCTCGTCGCACATCGCCAAGCAAACAATCGACTACTTGGCGACGTCAGACGTGGAATTACTGGGTCAGCCGCCCTATAGCCCCGACGTCACACCTTGCGATTTTTATTTATTTCCGAAAATAAAAGAAAAACTTCGAGGAAAATGTTTTATGGACGCCGAGGAAGCAGTGGCTGTGTTTCAAAATGCCGTCGAAGAGACCTAAGGACGAGTAGATAAAGTGCTTTTCTCAGTGGTTCCATCGGATGGAGCGATCTATTGATGTAAATGGACACTATTTTAAAAATATATAATAAAACTAATAACTTGCTAGTTTGTTCAGTTTTTGATTTTCTAAGAACTTTCAGTGTCACCCTCGTAATAAATACTTATAATAAAGTATAAGGGAAAGCGTTGTTTGAAATTAACTAAAAAAAATCAATCGACCTGCCTAGCCTTTTACAACTATGTTGGGGTCGGGCTTCCACCCTAACCGGATAACTAAAAAAAACGTATTTCTATATTTCGGCTCTGTGCCTACGGCCTGACCTCTGAAATTACCTCTTCCATTTACGTTCACATATCGGTGTGTGTACCCATTATCTATCCCGTTCCCTCCCTAAACAACAAGCTACCTATCGCTGTCTCTTTCTTATGCTGTGCTTGACGGCTAGAGTCAGGCTGCGCAAAGACTCGCTTACTTACTTCAGTACGCTTTTATTTACGCAAACGAATGATGTGTGTGTACAATAAAAGGTGAAAATAATTTAAAAGTTCTCGAAAACGTTGAGTAACGTTCTAAGGAAATTAAAAGGAATAATATTTAAAGTGAGTAATTAATAAGAACGTTTATTTTTCTCAGATAATTTCTCTTTCGCTCGAGAATATTGTGGTATATAATGTCATCGGTGGTTCCTATTTATCTCGGTTTGTAACCAGATTCATAGGCTAACATAAATTCGAATTAAGACTCCGATCTCGGGTTCAAACCCAGACTGTTAGCCTCAAATCACGTATAAATACGCGAGTGCAGAGTATTTTAGCTCATATCTATCTCGGTTTGCAACCAGATTTATAGTTTACTAAAATAATCTCGAATTAGTCTCCGATCTCGGGTTAAAGCCCAGACGGTTATAGTCTCAAATCACGTATAAACGTGAGTGGCCCGGACGGACACGAATGCAGGGCCGACTGGCCCCGAACTTTGATACGATCGGACAGAAAATTTGGTTCGCCCGGGCCCAGAGTCTGGCCCGACCGGGCCCGAAGTCTGGCCCAACCGGGCCGGAGTCTGGCCTGACCGGACCGGAGTCTGGCCCGACCGGGCCTGGAGTCTGGCCCGACCGGGCCTGGAGTCTGATCCGACCGGATCGAAAGGTTGAGCCGACCAGATCTAGAACCTTATCTGACCAAGTGCAAAATCCGACCAGACTGGGCTGGACCGAACCAGCTACCACACTAACCCGACAAACCATTTAACCTCTTGACATTGCAGAGATAAGTAAAGTGTATTTTCCAATGATCGCCAATTACTTAAGCGCTCTTTCCTTTCCAATCGACAGATGGCGACTTCGCAAAATTTCATCACACTGGATGAACTATTCACGCAAAATTCCGATGAAGAGGAGGATGAACTTTTAGCTAAAGTTAAATCCATCATCGGAGAGAGACTTTCCAGTCTCGCCAACCAATGGGGAGGCCCATTCGTTGTCGAGACTGGAAAGTCATCGATTGGTCCAAAGAGGAACTTCTCGGCAGGAAAATGGACCACAAGGTCCTGAATATAATACGGTTCGCACTCCCATCAGTTGAACTCCCATAAGTTGAGCGTTCTATCCTGAAACGAAAGTAATCGGCGAAAAAGCCTACAAAAACATGTAGCTGTAACTATTAGACTGGGATATCTGCAGGGCCCTTATTACTAACCCGAACCAAGTAGCAACAAAACAGATCTCAGACGAATTAACAACAGACGTAGAGTCGCACAAAAATAGAGTTAGAATCTAGTCTAGGTCTAATTCTGGAAGTCGAAACAACCCAATCAAACACATAAAGCGAAAGCTACCCAGACTACCATCGTCTTCATCGGAAGAAAATTCATTTCAGTCAGCAAGTGACCACTTTTATTTATCATCACCGGAGAGATACTCCATCAAACGCAGACGCTTCTCATCATCACCGCTCTGTTCACCAAAAAGCAATGCTACTGACTCCAGACTTAGATCGTATGGAGGGCACGATACAAAACTTATATGAAATAATGAGCACAATGAAAATAGACTCGATAATTCGAGCTGGCGAGCTCCCAGTCCGATACTGGTTTTACCCGATGAAGACCCCAATGAGACCAATAATAATTGGGACATATTCTCACCGTCGACAAAAGAGAGTGAGCCTGCTATACCCAGAGCAAATTCAATTCTGGAGCAACAAGGTTTTAAATGCCAAAGGCCAACCAACATGGAATAAGATACGCTACGCTGAGTCCCAGAAAAAACTTCAAGCCTAATCAGTTTTCCATTGTCTTCGGATAAATTCAACAATGTACCAACACTCTCAACCCCATCAGCTAAAGGATCTGCTGGGGAAATGTGACTCCGCGTTTAATACCATAACTATGGACTTTTTATACAACGATTGAAACTTCAGGAAGCCCTGAAAAAAGTAGCAGAACAACACCCAGACGCCACAGAAAGCCTAAAAAAGATGCTAGTGTCAGAAAGCGAGTTTCGCTCAATATCCGACGACTTGCTTCAATACACTTGTGGCAAACATGCCGAAGTAATTGAGTCTCGACGAAACTGTATGAGCCGAAGAATATTTTTTACCGATCTGTCCTCAATGACATTCCGCCATCAAGAACTCATTTATGGGACGAAGACAAATTACAAAAGGCGATCAAAACACATGGTGTCTCTAAAATTGCTCCGGCCGGCGGCCCCTCGTCGAATACAGAAAAGGAAAACAAACCAAAGCAGCCCAGAGAGCTTAACTCCTTCAGAAAACCACATCAAGGTGTCAAAAAATTCAGGAAACGAGAGTTCAAACAGCGACCCCAGAAACCACAGTGGAGGACCATAAACGTCACAATTTTAAGGAAAGGGGCGGGGGGAGAGACGGCGTTACCTTCGACAACCAATGCTTCCGGGCGGGACAACTAGCAAACCACATTTATCAGCGTGGAAAAATCTAGGTGCGCTAAAATCCATCATAAGCATCATAAAAGGCTACTTAATTCCATTCTCGGAAAAACCACCAATCACAACTTTAACACCGTCATTACTGAAAAAATTCCAAACACCAACGTCCGCGCTGATGGACCAAGAAATTACAAAAATGATTCAACAAAAGACCATAAAACAATTAGACTGCAAGACTGGCTTCCTCTCAAAAATGTTCTTAACACCAAAGTCAGACGGACAATGGAGACTAGTCTTCAACTTGAAAAGACTGAACGAATTTGTCAAGTTACAAAAGTTCCGACTGGTAAACCATCGAAAACTACAATACTTCCTACAAAAAGGAGACTACATGTACCAATAGCAAAAAGGCACTGGCATTACCTAGCACTACACTACCGCAATTCAACCTACGCACTAATGGCCAGTGGCGTGCAGTGGTTCTCCACGGTAGAGGGTAGGCCACGCATATTGACTCCGAAAAAAAAAACTAATTCGCGCATCATCACAGCATCGCTCTACATATGATGACCCTCAAAGTAGTCATTATTGATTTATAATATAAGAAAAAAAAACATTGAAAATAATCCTGTAAAAACAAAAATGATAAATACAAAAGTCACCATTATTCAAGGTTCATGCCTTTTTGCCGAGGAATATAAATTATGCAAATCAATATATCCTTCACTTCATTTAAGTACAGGAAGTATTAAACAAAATGCACGGAAAACAATAATTGTGTGTATACACCTACACAGCCAGTTTGTATGTTGCATAATTTTGAGGATTGAAATGACGAGTACGAGATGAATTATCATATTTTTGGATTAATTCTCGTAATTCGGGCACACATCTACCTTTAGACACAACTTGAATCTTATCATTAAACGAAAATTGCGAAAACTTACTGCTTTTAAAGAAGTGTGAAAGCTAAAGTGAAAGCTTAAGTGAAGTGAAAGTGGAGTGTACTGTCATCCCACCTGATACTAGGGATGGACCAAGGATTACATTTACAATCATAATCGAGATTTTAATAATATTTTTATGCTAATTCTATTGATCATAATCAGTTAACTGATTAAATAAACGCAATCCCGTGACCCAACCGCGATGTGTTTTGAAGAAGCCATAGTGGATTGTCGACTAAAGACTGTGCGACGTTATTCAGCGTTGTTATTAACCCAAATCTATTCACTAAGAAGAGATAACCGAGTGTGTCAAGTGATCGAGTGCTAAACGTGTGCCTGGCTGACGAACCACAGAATGTATCCCCTCACAAACTATGTGGACACCAAACTAAACGATGTGCTGTGTACATAAGCCATTTGAATAAAACACGTGCGGATTATTTAATAAGTACCTTTCTAATATATTATTTTAGGTAGGTAAATTTATACCGACGTATGCATTGCCAATAATAAAATAATATTCATAAAATTACCGTCATCAATACAAAATTCAACAGTTCAACTGACACTCGCGCAGCGCGCGCACCGGCCGTCGCGGCGGGCGGCTAGCTCACTTCATCCAGCCCAAGTGAAGTGATGTTGCTATGGCAACGAGAATCGAGTGAAGGGATCAGGGGGCCTACCACCAGCTCTTAAAACAGTATTATTATAATCTTACTTTGACTTTTCGTACCGTGACGTCCTTAAAATAAGCTTATTATAATGTTGAAACAATGTTATTTTCTTAGCGGTTTTGGTGACATCACCTCTAAAAGTTCATTCAATGCGTACCACGGCGTGACTTTTGACAACTAACAATATTGTTTTTACGTCAAATTTAGCAATCATAAAAAAGTTACTCGGACTCGACGGAAATATTATTGTTTTGCAAATTTGTATTATTAAAAAACGTTTTCGTGTCTTAAAAAGTAAGTAAAATGTATTTATTTAGCTAAACTTGCCGAATGAATTGTGTATCTAAAGATTTTAGTACATGGGTGATTCATTACTTGTTTCGATTCTAGATGGCATATGCATACGAAATATTTGAGTTTTTGGAAGCTGATAACGCAGAAGGTAACAGTACAAGAAAGCGGCATCGTATGCAGCTACGTAAGGAATGCGACCCCTTCAATTTAGACGAAGCGGAGTTTGTTAAGCGGTACAGACTCACAAAGGATCTAGCATATAACCTGTGTGATGAGTTGAAGCCACTGATGAAGACCCCTACAAAATCTACTGACTTGTCTGTGGAGACGAAGGTAATACCCTTATTTCTATCACGAATAACGCTCAAAGCAGTCTATCTGCCATTTGCCACTTTTATGTACTTATACAATAAACATACTAAGTTATATTACTTTTGTCTAGGTGTTAATTGCATTATCATTTTATGCAACTGGTTCATATCAACGTCCAGTAGGCAGTAATGAGGGTCATTTTGTGGCTCAGCAGACTGTTTCTTCCATCATCGCACAGGTTACTGCGTGTCTTAACTCACTGCAGATGAGACGGAAATACATAAAATTTCCAGTAAATAATCAAGAAGGCAACAGAATTAAAATGGAGTATGTATCTTTTTTTATTAAAACATTATATTTAGTCCTTGTTAAGCAGCAGAATGCCTACTTTGCAAAATGATACCAAATATATAATTATGATGCAAACAAAAACAAAGAATAGTGAGAAATAAGCAAAATTAGATAATACAATTGTAAGGCATGTTTAAACTCACTGTGGCATAATTTTAGAGTGACTTTTATCTGGCAGTGGGATATTTGGATTTTTAGGCTGAAGTAATAAAGAATTACCTAAATATTGTCCCATCAATGGTGAATATGTATAAACTATTTATTTTGTTTATTAAATACTAAGGTAAGTATATTTGTAAAAAAAAAACATTCATTTATTGCAGATTTTAAATTCACTTATCTGTTACAGATTTTACAATAAATTTCGGATTCCGGGGGTGCTAGGTTGTATTGATTGTACCCAAGTAGCTATTATACGCCCAGTACTACATGAGGAGCGCTACTTCTGTCGCAAGCATTACCATTCCTTGAATGTTCAATTGGTAAGTGTTCATTAAGTATCCAGTAGAAGTTAAGTAAATTACAGTGTTGAAAATAAGTAATAAATACATAAGTTTATAAAAATATATAAAAAACTCTTTATTCACTTAAAAGAGAGTATACGTACAATTCTTAAGTTTACTATAAATATGGCACTTTATAGTCTTTCAGATATTTATCTAAACATTTTCAGATTTGTGATGTGGACATGCAAATAATGAGTGTAGATGCAAGTCATGGTGGTGCAACTCATGATTCTTTTATATGGGCTATTCATCCACTAAGAGCTCACTTAGAAGATCTCAGCAACACAGAAGATACTTGGTTTCTTGGTATGTATTACATCATTATGATCTTTGTTGAAAAAATAATTTGTTTTGAAATTCAACTTGTAACTTTGGTCAATAATCATTTAAATTACCTTTCTTATCAATAGGAGATTCCGGATACCCTTTGAGAAAGAACATGATGACACCAATACTGGATGCAGCACCTGACTCACCACAAGCACACTACACTGACTTACATGTCCATGCAAGGAACATTATAGAGCGCACTATTGGGCTTCTCAAAGCACGTTTTCGTTGCTTACTTGTTCACAGAATCTTGCACTACTCACCAGAAGTAGCTGGCTCTATTATAAATGCTTGTGTTATATTACACAACATTTGCAAAAGGGCTAACATATCGGTGGAACAATTAAACAATGAAGATGTGATTTAAGAAGCCCAATTACAGCAACAAGACAATGCGAGTGAACAGCCACGTAGTAATAACATCGCTCTGCAGCAGGGTTTGGCTACTCGTGATTCTCTTGTTCAGCGGCTGTGGGAAAGGCGGCATTTAAGATCCTGAAGAACTTAGTTGTTATTTTAATATTTTTTAAATGTTTTAATAGACCCAATATAAGAAAACCCAACAATTTATTCTATTCATTAGAAAATCAAATCATACATGGTTGGACTTCTGGATAGCACTTTATTGGGGATTTGTAGAAGGTGAACATATTTAATGGTTTTGCCGCCGGTGTCGCGGGGAGCTGACTGCTGATATAGTTGCAAGACGCCGCCGGGTAGGGGTTCTGTGGGGAGAGCGAGCCAGTGGTTCTTGGACCATAAGTTCTAGAGGTGGACTTTGAGGCAGTGGCTCTAAGATGGGCTCAAATGGTATATGGGTAGGAATAACGACTGTTGGATCTAGGAGAGAATGCACATTTTGTAGAATGGATTCTGAAGCAGGCGAATCCTGCACATCCACATCAATTGTAACAGCGCTAATCTCTGGAGGCTACAAAGAGATAACATAAGAGTTATGTGCTTAATATTATAAATAACAATAAATTATGCTTAACTACTTATATGTTGTCTTACTAGTTCCACCTGAACACCTGGCAAACCCTGACCAATATCTTCTCCCACTATTTGGAGAAATTTTTCTTCCATTTCAGTCAAAGGCCTCTCAGTGGGAGGCCCTCCCCCAGTCTGCACATGAGAAGCACGTAACGCTTTTAAGTTTTGCCTTATAATCTATCCAGTACTGAAAAAAATATTGATTAATTATATTGATATACTTTTTACATTGACAACATAAAAAGGTTTAGGTAGTTACCTTAGTCCAGCCTGCCCAATCTTTATGAGTGCCATCACCTTGCGAGTTCAAGATTTCCGCAATCTCTTTCCACTTTCTTCGTGAGTACTCCTTGGCTTGTAGAGATCGATTGTGGGCAGTAGCGATACATCTGTTTGTAATTAGAAATTCCCAGAGTATCTCTTGCTGCCGCCAGGAAACCCGATTAACTCTTCGGCTGCAAAATTAATAACAAAACACTAATCACTGAGTCTGACCCCACATATTGTTTCGAACTATCTTTTTCAAAACCTTACAGAAAATATTTCTTTGTTTTAAAACTTATTCACTGAGTAACCGTGTACCTTACCTTGGTTCCATGTCGACTTTGTAGCCAGTTAGACCTTATGCAAATAACATAAAATAAGTTCAAGCACTTATGAGTTTAACCACTTGAAAACAAAATATCGCTACATCCGAGATTCGAATTTCGTTCTGATAAGAACACATATTGTTCGAATTCTTAACAAGTCACAACTAAGTCGCAGCATATTTTTAATTTGTTAAATTGTTTTTTTTTCAATTTTCAAAGAAAAATCTTTTAATATTTGTGTCAATTTCATGGAAATTACTCATAAAAATTAGATTACGAGTATAATGCAAAGTAATCTTTTCTAAGTAAAAAGTAATCACATTTTGCTTCAAGACCATACTTCGTAGCAGCGATTCGAACCAACGTGTGAAAGGGACAGCGCTATACAGTTCATTTAGCGTTGTTTCTTTTCTATTATAGCAGGCAATAGACAAATCTTACAAATTGTTCGTTCTTTCCCAACACTCAGCAGGAATAAAACAATATTGATCGATGAAGATCATGATGCGAATATGAGTAATATTATTATAAGCTTGAAACAAAACTCTCTTGAAATAAGATTGTTTTGTAAAAGATTGTGGTCGGCCCCCAGATCACGAGACTCGCGCGTCGCACTTACCGACTCACTTCACCTAGCCGATTCACTTCGGCGCGGGTTGTTTCTATGGTTACGAGAATCGGGTGAAGTGATAAGATCACGCCGCGCTTGCGCGTGAGGCGCTGTTATTATTATCAAGTTGAGTTTTTTTTTAAATTTGCCTTTTTTTATTTATAAATGCGCGACAAACAAAAATTTGGTTTTACCACCTGTAGGTATATCAAAATCCAAAATGGCGGCTACAAACATTTTTCACCATGGGTGTTATTTTCATGGTTTTAGGGGGTGTTAAAGCTTATAGTGAGGTCACATCTAAAAAGCAAGATGGCGGCTGCGAAAATATTCATATTTTTCATCATGGGTATCGTTTTCATGGTTTTCGGGGGTGTTAAATCCGATATTGAGGTAGAAATTAAAAAGCAAGATGGCGGCTGCGAAAATGTTCAGATTTTTCATCATGGGTGTCGTGTTCATGGTTTTCGGGGGTGTTAAAGCCGATAGTGAGGTCAAATCTAAAAAGCAAGATGGCGGCTGCGAAAATATTCAGATTTTCATCATGGGTATCGTTTTCATGGTTTTCGGGGGTGTTAAATCCGATAGTGAGGTCAAAATTAAAAAGCAAGATGACGCCTGTGTAAATGTTAAAATTTTTCATCATGGGTGTCGTTTCCATGGTTTTCAGAGGTGTTAAAGCCGATAGTGAGGTCAAATCTAAAAAGTAAGATTGCGGCCGCGAAAATTACCAAACCTTTTGGAATAAAAAAGCCAAATTGAGTTTCCGACTGAATTTCTGTTATACTATTTTATTTTATCAAAACCCTAAATAGTAACGTTTCAATTCAACACTTAAATACTATTTTGAAATAATATAAAACGATCAGTAGAATTAGCATAAATATATTATTAAAATCTCGATTATGATTATAAATGTAATGCTTGGTCACTCCCTAGCATCAGTGGGATGACACTGACAGCTCACTCCACGCTAGTTTTCACGGTGAGATTTTTACAGAATCGACATGCAGAACACCATTCTTAGGTAAATAAACAAATAATAGCACAACAAATAATAACACAACAAATACCTAATATTTACACTACTTTACGTTTCAAAACGAATAACTTATAACTTAAAAGATATAAAAAAGCAAAACATTCAAGATCGGATATAAATTGCGTGTCACATGAAACAAAATGGCTTATCGATAAGAAAACACTACCAATTAAAATTGTATTACTGTCATAACGTGTTCTTCCACAAAAGGGACTACCATATTTTGCCGGATTATACAGTCCAGGATTGCCGAAACTTATTTTACTAACTCTCCAAAAACCAAGCGAAATTTCCCAAATATAAGAAGAAAAATAAAAAATTATAAAGTTTTTAATCATTTTTATAGGGCTTTGCTATTCCTTACAATTTATATATTTTTTGGAAAGTATAAATTCGACAATACCACCCTGTTTTTTTAATTGTCTCTAGTAGTCAGAAAGTAAATTTCCCCGCAATTCGGGGAATTTTCCAAAAATTGGGAACCCAGGTCTTCAATACTTTTCATTCATTAAATCTTGACTTTACACACAGCCAATGGGTGCACGCCGCACGGTGGGCCGATATGAACTCGTAGAAGACTTAGGAATCAACAAAAACTGATTGGGTTATTAAAGAAAAAAAAACGGAATTGAAATCTACTATCAAATACAATTTAATAATGTTCTACGACTTTTATGTTTTGACCGTTATTTTCAATGTTATGAATATTTAAAGATTTTTGTGTATGAAAAAAAAAACAACTTCGTGAAAATCTCGAAATTCTCAAGAGCTCTCAACAAGCGGTTTACAGATTAAAATAGTACAAATTATTTTCCTATTTTAGCATATAATCTGGTACTTACTGCGATATGCTGCGATTTTGAAGATTTTTTTTTTTTAATTCTCTTTTCCACACCACCCCAGAGGTAGAGAACTAGGCGCGTTTTTTTATTTAACAGTGGTGTCCCCAGTAGGCCTAATCCACTACATAAAACGTTGTTTGTGTTTAGACACAGGCACCATTAATTGATTATTCAGAAAAGTCAGATTCAGGTTCATTGTACAGTGATAGGTCTGAACTTAAATGTAATATGTTTTCCCGATCATTATCGTCAGGATCCATAATAATCAACAAAGCTTTTGCCTCTTCTGAGAGGGCTTTGTGTTTTCGCAACAGTTTGTGACGTATTTTTGAAATAAGTGGGTCAGAACTAATTAATAAATTATTCATTATATCTTCATTGGTAGCCTTTCTACAGAATTTTCTCGAATGATGTGTACGATATCTCCTGAAATCCTTATTTCGAGCTTCAGCAGCCTCTTCAGATAATTTTCCAATTGGCACTATACCCAAATTCTCAATTATATCTGCTCCGTGAGCAAGAACTTTATGTACACTTGCAGGCATGCAATACCAATTATACAAATTAACATACAATTTCATGGTAGCTTCGGTATAGTCTTTGAACTTAATTACATCTATTGGGTGACCAGATGATATTGTCTCTAGTATGGTTTTAAAACGTTTTATCAAATTCTCATCGACTCCTGTGATCGAAGCCGCAATTTCGGAGTTTTCAAAAAAACTTCTAGCGGTATTTCCGTCATTGGTTGTACCGTGGCCCTGTTTTACGACATCAATTAAAAGTCCTGTTTGAGATTTAAACGCTTCCTGAATATCTTTCTTTCTGCTCTGCATAATATCCTTGCTGTCACCCTTAACAATCCACGTCTTCAAATGTAATCTATATGATATATGAAGAATGCATTCCATGAAACGTATCCAAATGTGTAAGGACGATAGACCATATTTATATACACTTGAGAGCAATAAAATCGCACACGTTGACTTTTTGTTGTTAAAGCAGTTTTTTTCATGAATTTGAATACATATTAAAATAAAACTTACACTATTTGAATGTTTACTTCAGTACCTTTCTAATGATATCAAATACAGTGTAAAAAAAAATACCCATAGGGGGTTTTAAGGCACAAAACCCAACATACGGATAAAATTACCCAATTTCGCTTAAGAAAGAATAAAATAAAACTCAAAATGCTTGATCAAATTGTTTTTTAATAATGTTTATTCCCTCCCCTAGCCTTGATTACAGCTCTTAATCGGTTTTTCATGGACCGTATTAATTTCACCATGAAATCATGTGGTATGGCGTTCCACTCCTCTTCAATGGCAAGTTGA
Source organism: Atethmia centrago (assembly GCA_905333075.3). NCBI lineage: Eukaryota > Metazoa > Arthropoda > Insecta > Lepidoptera > Noctuidae > Atethmia > Atethmia centrago. The sequence continues at coordinate 15,984,412 of HG995374.1, read as the reverse complement.
AGCTCTTGGAGGCGCGTAGGAGCAGGGCTTCTTGTTCGAACTCTTCTTTTTAGCTCATCCCAGACATGCTCAATCGGATTGAGATCAGGACTACGAGCTGGCCACTCCATCGCGGTGATTCCAACATCTTCCATGTAGTCGCAAACTGTTCTAGCGACATGCGGTCTGGCGTTGTCGTGCATTAAGAGAAAATCTTCCATAAGCCACGCAAGCGGCCTCACATGTTCTTCGAGCACTTCTTCGACGTATCGTGCAGCCGTCAAACTTCTCGATCTCGGGCCGGTATTCGCCGTAGTGATGAATACAATGTCAGTTTTAGTGTCCAACATTATGCCACCCCAAAACATACACGATCCACCTCCAAAAGCCACACGTTCGCTTATGCAGCATTGTGAAAATCGCTCTGATGACCTTCTGTAGACCCTAGAGCGTCCATCATGACCATGTAAAGTCATTCTGCACTCATCAGAGAACATAACAGCCTGCCATTGGTCATACGTCCAATTTAAATGTTCCCTAGCAAATTGTAGCCGGGCTTGTCGGTGAGCTGTGGTCAATTTGGGACCATTTGCTGGGCGATGTGAAGTCATTCCTGCTTCACCTAGTCCTCTTCGAACTGTCCTCCGACTTATATTGACATTGCGAACTTCTCGAAGCTGTTGTCCCAGTTGAACCGCGTTCAGTAGCCGATTTCTCAAAGAGCTTGTCACAAGAAAGCGTTCATCACGCTCTGATGTTGTGCGTCGCCGGCCAGATCCTGGTCGCCGAATGTAGCCACCGGTCTCTTGGAACCTCTGGTATACACGACGAACAGAGTAGCGGCTCAAATTTAGCCGTCGAGCAACTTCACTTTGGTTATGGCCTGCTTCGAGCAAGGCAATAACTTGAGCGGCTTCTGCGGGCGTGGTATCCATATTTTTCCAGTAAATCCGTATGCTTCCAGTAGAGATGTTATCACGTTGACCTTCGGTATGCAACTGATTAAAAATTCCTTTTTTTTTTTGATATGGCATCTCGTAGTTGACCTTGAGAGGTCGTGACTACTTAACCAGACTTTAATTAAAAATTCCAATAAACCGACCTTTTTATACCTGCGGCTAAGGGTGCAAGTAGTGCCAACGCAAACGCGTGAATTTGGGGAATTCGGTGTACGGTCGGTTTTTGTAAGTTACGTGAAGGTCAATGATTTTAATTTTGTTTTTGTAAAGCTAAGCTTGTATGCTTTAATTTTGTCTAATGTTTTTTACTCAATATCTTTACATTTTAGAAAACAATCAGTAATAAACCAAATTACAAGGGGTGTGCGATTTTATTGCTCTCAAGTGTAGGTTGACATCAACTTTCTTTGACAATATCAAAGGCAAGTCATTCATCTCCTTTGGAGTAGCTTTACATATGTCACATCTTTGAGATGATGTATCGCAAAGAATAGCTGTCGCTTTACCATCTATCATCGTTAATATTAAATCGTGTGAGATTTTCATTTCTCCAATCTCTGTCTTCACTAAATTATCTCTCTCTGCCTCGATTGCATTTTTCTCCCGCAGAATAGTACATTTGTTCTCTTTTACAAATTGGTAAAAGATTGGACGACACCAATGAGCAGAGTTAGGAGAGTCATTTTCCCAAACAAGTTGATCACCAGAAACCAATTTGATAGCTATCAAACTACCCGTAAAAACACTAGAATCATCATAATCAGTCTCTTCTGTGGTGTCTAAATGCATTTTTTGCTTATAGTTGGCTTGATTAGAAGCACCGTAAAAACCCCATTTACTTATCAGTGTCATTTCTTTATACGTCTCATCAATTGGGGTTGATTTAATTAATCTTTTCACAGTAAAGTCCAAAAGAGCCTGCAATTCTATTCTAGCTGATGTATCTGTTACTGTAATAGCAGTTTTAGGTGGATAACATTTTAGTTTTTCATTTTGTAGTGCGTAGTAGGAGGGAAATATGTTAGCAGTGATTACTTCGATTCGGTGCTTTTCCTCAGCGTATTATATTGCCATTTCGTCATTTTAGGTGACAAAAACAAGCCTAAAGCTTCATCCGGTGCAAACTCTTCACAGTTTTTTTTTTTAACAAAAAGACAATGTTTCACTTTCTGCACTTCTTGTGGATTCTTAAGCAAGTACTCTAATATTTCTGCAATACTGTCATTTCCATCTGCTTTTAACTTTGAAACATATGCATGTGATAATTCGTCTGAATCCATACTTGTCAGAGTATGTTCTACACGTCTCTTTTTTGCTTAGGACCTAATTCAGTGAAAGGTTTTCTAGGACTTACTTCGGTCGATGTGCCAATAGATGAACTGGGAACTAATTCGTAGTCTTTTTCCACCAAAACTCGCACAAAATCTTCAGATTTTTATCGCACATAATTTAAACCATATCACTATTGTGTGCCGTTCATACACACGAAAATATACACCAGTGTGCGTAAATTTATGAATGGGATTTAGGCCAGCCGAGTGCCTGCCTAATAAATAAATTCCTAATAAATAGTGTGTGCTCCGTCGAACTGTGTTGTTGTTAGTTGCTATAATAAGTGTTATAACAGGAGTGTTACTTCTTTTTCAATATATTGTATTATTGTATTGGGTTCCCTCTATCTGGCAGAATCTTGATGCTTCGAAATTTATTTGGCATAAGACACTGGGCATAATTTTTTTTAAACGAATATTATTAAGGCATAAAAAATATTTAATATAATTATTGTTGGGCCGAATGTTTACATATCCGAATTTACAATGGCATATCTTTAAAATAGCAGAATTTTGTTTGGCATAATTACCTTTGCAAAGTTAAAATTCCGCATAATTTTCTTTTAGCATAACTTTTATTTAAAGGGACGATTATTTGGTACAATTTCACTTGGCATACTATGAAAAATAATTAATATGTTAGTGACAGAAAAGAATCGCTGTAAAACCGACTCCACGTAGTCTTCTTTTTTTTTTTTTTTGAGGGTGGGAAATCATCAAATAACTTCTCCCGCTCTGGGCGGAGCGGGAGGGTGTGTCAGACTCTTACTGACTAAAACCCACCCGTATTCCTTCCTGTTGCCTGTGTTGCGGGGGCCTCGGTGACCCATAAGTACCTTCCCGCGACCCCGGCAGGCATCGGCCCTAGTGGACCCCTACTTTGTGCTGACGACATCTCTTTGAGGCGCGCGTGGAATACGACGCGCCGTCGACCCGGGCCTGGTCCTTACCGGACGGTGAGCTACCCATTGCTCACCGTCCGCAAGCCCGCGCCTACGGTGGCCGGAAACCCGCCCGGGATTCCCGACGCCCTGGGCGTCTCCTGCGGCGGCTAGGGGCGAGAGGGCGCGAAACTTGCCTTTCCCTCAACCGTCCCGCCTCCTCCTTCGCGAGCATTACTGCTTCGCAGAAGGAGGTGACGGCTACCCATGCCCTCTCGCTCCGTACCATGGCCTGAACCAGGGCCGGACGCGAGAGGTCTCTGCCGCCGATCGCCTCCACGAGGACACGGCGGTGCTCTGCCCAAGCTGGGCAGACCTCCACCGTATGCTCCACCGTGTCCTCCGGGCGATCCACACAGTGGTGACACCCGGACGTTTCCTCCCGCCTTATCCGACACAGGAACCTCCCGAAGCTGCCGTGTCCGGTGAGGACCTGCGTCAGGCGGAAGGTGAGGACGCCGTGGCGCCTCTCTAGCCACTCCTCAAAGAGGGGACTTATCGCCGCAATTGTGGCGTGCCCAGCACTGGGTTGCGACAACCGTACTCTCCATGTCACCATGAAATCCCGCCGGAGCTCCGTCCGCCGTGCCGCGATTTCTCGCGGTAGTCTTGTCTGCCCTAACCTTTTTTTTTTTGTGTGGCGAATCACCAAATAACTTCTCCCGCTCTGGGCGGAGCGGGAGGGTGTGTCAGACTCTTACTGACTAAAACCCACCCGTATTCCTTCCCTCGCCTGTGTTGCGGGGGCCTCGGTGACCCATTAGTACCTTCCCGCGACCCCGGCTGGCTGCCCTACCCCTAGAGTGTAATTTAAGCCCGCGTAGGCGCGGAGGGGCGAGGCGGCCCGCGAGCTGAGGAGCAGGTGGTGTTAACGCCCGCCGCCGCAACTGAGGCTGGCCGGCCTCGCCGGCCTGCAAGTAGGGATTGCAAATATTTGATAATTTTGGTATTCGAATATTCGAATGCTTTTTCAGCCTTATTCGAATTATTCGAATAATATTCGAATTATTCGAATAATATTCGAATATTTCAGGAAAACAAAGTATTTATATAATTTGTCACATTTTTATTGTCTTAGAAACTAGTAACATATTTTATGTAAGTGGGCCTAACATCCCAATCATAACCAATCTTTAAACATTAAAATCACATAAAATAATTAACATTTTTTTTATAAAGTTAGAACTAATAAATCGACTATGAAAATATTAAATAAAATATCAATATCAATTCTTAAAAAAAATATAAGAAACCTACTTACAAACACAATTAAAATCTTACTAGCAAAATCAAATAATACGTTAATAAACCTTATACAACACAAGTAAAAGTAAAAGAAACAAAGAAGTATCATAAAGATGTTGTACTATCAATTTCTTAAGGATAACTAAAAATAAACGAGATCAAAATCACAATAAGAATGCACGGATAACTAGCATCTAAATAGATATATAAATTGTGCACGCAATCACTTAAATTGAAAATTATGAGATCCAAGTGATCAAGCGCGGTAAGTACCAATTATAATTAAATAAATGTGCGGCGATTACATAGGTAAAGTATAAAATTATTCTTATTTACGGATCTTTTGAAAGTTGGACCTAAGTCAATGAAATCATTATTTAATTTACATCTGAGATGATTGCAAATATATTTTGTAATAGAAAATACCCTTTCGCATTCTACGCTAATTGGTGGAATGCATATTAACACGTCATAGGCCTGACTTAGGTGTATTTGTCTTGGCGTCATCATAAAGAGCCATCTGCATTTTAATTGATGTTTCTAGATCATGATATTCACAAGTTGCTGTGGATGTAGAAGGCACTGCAGCTATTTCGCCCTCTATCTTCTTCTGCAGCTGTTCTTTTATTGACTTATTTCAGATTCTTGAGGCTTCTTAATTTTAATAACGCTGAAGGTCTAATATAGCAATGTCATCTTCGTTATCAGATATCGGTCATCGATATGTATGAATTCGTCTCTTTTTTGTAGTCATTCGAAATTGGTCGGATAGCCAGTTTTGTTTTTTGTTTATATCTACTTAATGCCAAATATTCCAAACTGAATATTTTCACTGTATATTTTTGACTAAACACACAAAATTTTGGTTTACACCTACACATCTCCGATTTCTTGTATTTTGCCGTCAAAGTTATGACGTTTTGACTTTTAGCAATATTATTCAATAACGCATGCCTTTTGAAACTTTTTATGGTTATTTAGCGCGATTATTTGTAAATCATAAATATTTTCTTGGATCTAATTCTGTCACAAATACGCACAAATAAAGAGCTACGTATGTTTATTCTTATTAGTATGTTTATTCTACAGACGCACACACAATGGTTTTAGAGATACACGATTCTGCAAAACGTTACTCCAGCAGGAAATGCAATATCTCGAAAAACTGTAGACGCACACGTTTTCAGCACAAATATAAGTTCTCTGCCCATGCACAATATTTCTCTCTCCGATCATTCGTTTAGAAACTTTTTATGGTTATTATAAGCGCCAAGAAGGACCGAACACAGTTTTCAGCGAGCTTATGCGTTTTCTCATTTAGGCGCTCGGGCGCTTTCGGGTTTTCAAAAAAGCGCGATTATTTGTAAATCATAAATATTTTCTTAGATGTAATTCTGTCACAAATACACACAAATAAAGAGCTACTCGTGTATGTTTATTCTACATACACACATACAATGGTTTTAGAGATACACGATTCTGCAAAACGTTACTCCAGCAGGAAATGCAATATCTCTAAAAACGAAAGACGCACACGTCTTCAGCACAAATATAAGCTCTCTGCCCATGCACAATATTTCTCTCTCCGATCATTCGTTTAGAATTTTCCTGCTTGAACAACGTTACTCCAGCAGGAATCGTTTTTTCCGTTTTTTTTTTCCAAAATGACAAAGCGCATATTTTTTTTATGTGGCGCACATTCACAGCAGATTACGCACTAATTATACGTTATACTCATACCACTTTAGGAGCCACCTTCCTGCTGGAGTAACGTCAACGCGTACGTAATCAACTCAATAATGTTGTAACCTTAATTGCTGTGGTAATATTCGAATGTTCGAATATTTTATAATTTACTATTCGAATATGATTTTCAAATGGATATTCGAATAATTCGAATATTCGATTGCAATCCCTACCTGCAAGTCAAAGCTGCGGTGGTGAGCGCTAAAACCATCTGCGACGATAAGCTCGCGTGGAACCGCCGGAGCCCCACAACGCCGAAGCCGTGACAGAAACCATGCTTGCTGCAAGCTGCATGCTTGCTTGCATGCTGCATGCTTACTTGCATGCATGGTGTATGCTTGTTTGCATGCTGCAGGCTTGCTGCATGCATGGTGTATCCTTGTTTCAAAATATGTCCCCTGACCGTTTTACGGACGTTTTGATTTAATGACTGCTGATATGAAATGTATACCAAAAGACGATTCTGACTGTGAACTTTCTGCGATATGATGGTTCTACTTTTTATTATAATGGATATAAAATTTATGCCTAAAAATGATTCTGACTTATGAGTCAAACTTATGAGTTTTGAATGTATGATAAATGAGTGTCTGCCAAACGATTGTCTGCGAAATGATGTATAAGCTGTCCGCTGATAAGCAAAATAATATTATGACAAAAACAGTTTCGCCATAAAGGGTAGACCCTATTGTATTACATAGTTAAAATAAATGCATTTGGCGTTGTTGGTAGGGTAGGCTAGGCCTAATTGCCTCTATGGACGGCACGCCCCTGCTAACGGCACTTCCTTTTGGTCTGAGTTCCGCGCCTCAAATATTCACAAAAATAATAAACTGGGTTGCCAAGCTACTCAGAAAACAGAATATACGGGTAATCGTGAACCTCGACGATTTTCTGATCGTGAATCAAACCCCAACATTTCTGAGAAACGAGGTGTCCATGGTTTTACACATCTGGGCTTCAGAATAAACTGGGAAAAGTTAATACTACACCCAACAAAAGAAATAACGTTCCTTGGAATAAACTGGAACACAGAATTGGATACAAAAAGTCTACCTGTACAAAAAATACAATCACTAGAGAAAACCATCACAAAAATCATAAAAAGCGAAAAATGGGGTTGGCAGCAAGCAAAGTCGATATTGGGCAAAATGAAATTCGCTTCGTTCGTGATACCGCTAGCTCGACTACACTGTTAAAAGATTCAACGTGCCGTGAACCGGTTATCAGAATCCATGCCCAACCTACACTTCAAAATAAAGCCAGAAAATATTCAAGAGTTGCAATGGTGGTTGGTAAACTTAGAACAAAGATCAAAGATAATCCTGGAAGAACCGGAAATCCATCTAGTCACCGACGCCTCAAATACGGGTTGGGGGCAGAGTTAGAAGACGAACTGACCTCAGGATTATGGAATACCTCCCAAAAGAAATCGCACATAAACAAGAAAGAAATGTTTGTTGTTTGCAAAATTTTGTCAAACTACCAGACCGTACTTCAGAACAAAAGTATCCTAATACAATGCGACAACTAAACCGTGGTGGCATACATAAAGAACCAGGGTGGGACCAAATCGGTATCACTCTTAAAACTTGCAGGCGACATCTTGATTAAGGCGATACGCAAGAATACAGAAATACGAATAGAACATATTCCAGGTCACTACAACGTAATATCAGATCATCTATCCAGGGGTAAGAGCTTACCAGACTGGCAACTATCGAACTGGATACTGAAAACGACTTTCAGAAAATGGGGCACTCCATGCATCGACCTATTCACAACACGGAAATCAGCAGTAGTAGGATGGATATTCCCTCCTCCACCGTTAATACATAGGATCCTACAACACCTCAAGACCTCAACCAATGTCAAGGGACATTCATATTGATAGTTCCCAGATATGAGAATGTCTTCTGGCGACCGATACTCAAAAAAAGATCGGTAGACAAACCGTTCACAATACGGAACCTAGTCGACCATTTGATAGAACTTCAAACCAATCAACCTCCCAAACGCGAGCATTACTGCTTCGCAGAAGGAGGTAACGGCTGCCCATGCCCTCTCGCTCCGTACCATGGCCTGAACCAGGGCTGGATGCGAGAGATCTCTGCCGCCGATCGCCTCCACGAGGACACGGCGGTGCTCTGCCCAAGCCGGGCAGACCTCCACCGTATGCTCCACCGTGTCCCCCGAGCGATCCACACAGTGGTGACACCCAGGCATTTCCTCCCGCCTTATTCGACACAGGAACCTCCCGAAGCTGCCGTGTCCGGTGAGGAACTGCGTCAGGCGGAAGGTGAGGACGCCGTGGCGCCTCTCTAGCCACTCCTCAAAGAGGGGACTTATCGCCGCAATTGTGGCGTGCCCAGCACTGGGTTGCGACAACCGTACTCTCCATGTCACCATGAAATCCCGCCGGAGCTCCGTCCGCCGTGCCGTGATTTCTCGCGGCAGCGGAGTTACGCCCCGGCGTTTCTCCTCCTCGCGCCACTCCCATACGTGCGCGAGGACTTTTGCCTCCAGATCCCATGGCGGCAATCTGGCAAGGAGGCTCGCTGCCTCACAAGAGACCGTGCGGTATCCCCGGACCATCTAGATGGCCATGACCCTTTGGGCCGCGCTCAACCGGCGGGCTGGCCGCAGCGCCAGAGAGCGCGCCCATACAGGAGCCCCGTAGAGGGCCATGGACCGCACGACCCCCGCGTAGAGCCTCCGGCAGGAGGCGTTTGGACCCCCTAGATTGGGCAGGAGCCGCTTCATTGCAGCGCCCGCCCGCTCCAGTTTGGGAGCCAAACGTCGGAAATGCTCCACCAAGTTCCACCGACTGTCGAGGACGAGTCCCAGGTACTTCATCGTCGACTCGACGCCGATGGAAACCCCTCCTACCGTTATTTGGGACCCCAACGGTGGCGCGTTCCGAGGACCATGAAAACACATGGCCTCGGACTTGTGCAGGGCCACCTCGAGTCCCAATTGCCGGATCCTTTCGACGATTGTCGCAACCCCGCGTGCCGGTACTTCGGCCGCCGCCTGGTGCGACCTCCCCTGCGCCAGGACCAACGTGTCGTCAGCGTAGCACACTACGCTGACACCGCTAGGGAGGTCGTCGCGCAGCACCCAGTCGTATCCGATGTCCCACAGATGCGGCCCCAGGACCGATCCCTGTGGGACACCGCACGACATCTCTTGCCGGTTCCACACTCCCTGGTGACCGGGGTAGATGACAGCCCTGTCCGTCAGATAGGCCTCGACCACACGACAGAGGTAGGTGCCTCCCTGATGCAACTCCAGGGCAGGGTATTAAAGGCATTGGCGATGTCTGGAGACACCGCCAAGACGACCCCACCCTGGGCAACAGCATTCCCCGTCGTCAGGGCTCGCACGCGCATGATGGCGGCCACTGTAGAGCGCCCTCTGCGGAAACCAAACTGGCTCTTCGCCAAATCCGGCCCCACCCGCACCAGCTGGCCGACGAGGCGGTTTGCAATGACTCTTTCAAAGAGGTTGCCCGCCTCGTCGAGCAGCACGATAGGCCGATTAGCGGACGGAGAGTCCGCAGGGCGCCCTGCCTTCTTTATGAGGACCAGTTTCCCCGTCTTCCAACGAAGCGGGAACTGGCCCCTCTCCAAGCATGCGCTCCTAAAGCCCCCTAAGTCGAGGCCCGAGAGCCCCCAAGGCCAGGACCCAGGCCTTTCCAGGTAAGCCGTCGGGTCCTGGGGCGGTATTTTTGGCATTAAGCCTGCGTACTGCCGCTCTCATTTCTGCCTCGGTCACATCCGGAGCGTCCTCGTCGTTGGCGGTGTGGTTCGCATCGGGCACCGCAGTAGGCGGAGCCATGGGCGAGGATGTGTGTTCCCCTCGCGAAGGGAACAGAGCGCTCACCACGTCCTCCACAAGCTGGGGCCGGAGACTCTGCGTCAGCGGGGGAGCCCATGGGCGGAGTTCGGGCATTCCCCTGGCCCGCAGGATCTCCGCTTGGAGGGCGGTCTTCGCCGCTCTGTACCCTCGTACAGCTCCGCCTGAATGGCTTCCGTATCCGGAGGTTTGATACGGAGCCTGCGGTGCCTGGTGTACCGGCTGCCACGCACGCAGTGCGCAAAGCCGTCAGCTCCTGCGACCATCAGTACACCTGGCGCATTGCCACGTCACATATGTCGGAAATGGCCTCCCGGAACCACTCCGCCTCGTCGTTGATTTCAGCAGGCCTGTCCGGTGGTGACACCCAGGCTTGCACGATCGAGGCTTCCAGGAGGAGCTCCCGGTCCAGCTGCTTCAGTGCCCACCGCGGACCACTCGGGGCCCGTCGGACCGGCGCGTTTGAGGTCTGGGCGGACACATCAAACTGGATATACCGGTGATCGGAATAGGTCTCCACCCCCTCTATGACGCACCAATCAACAGTCGCGAGAGTCACCCCGCATTCGCACACACGTGGGGACAGAACCCCGGTTTAGGACGACTAGGCCTGTCTCCAGAGCCCAGTCCTCTACCATCCTGCCCCGTGTGTCCGTTAACCGGGAACCCCAAGCCAAATTCTTGGCATTGAAGTCCCCGAGGACGAACACGGGGAGGGAACCAAACCCGACGACGACGTCTCTCAACTCCGCAAGGGAGTTGTGGAACTCGACAAGAGTTCGGTTCGGAGAGAAGTAGACCCCTACCACGACAATCTCCCCGAACCGTGCTGCTATGCAGCCCCGTCCTCTCTTGACGGCCTCGAGAGACGGAGACCGGCGGCGGCCGACGAAATTAGGGTCACTGAGCCGCTCAGGTCCTCAGTCATCCCTGGGCGGGACAAAGAACGGCTCAGCGACCACGGCGATGTTAATCGACCTCTGCGCCATGCTCTGGAGCAACAGATCCTGAGCGGTGGCGCAGTGGTTAGTGTTCGCCTGGAGGAGGCGTAATGGGGCCATTATTGGCACTCCATGTCAGCCCCGTCTTGACCCTCCTTCCCAGCCACCTGCGAGGGTCATGCCGCGGCTACGGTGGCGATGGCGACGACGGCAGTGGTGGAGGCGGCAGCGGTGGTGGCAGTGGTGGCGGCTGCGGTGGTGACGGCAGTGGCGGAGGGCTTGCCTCTGGCCCTGGCTTTGGCGGGTGGGGCGCAGGCCTTGTCCCCCATCCGGTGCTCGGCCGGCTTGCCAGCCGTCGCACATACGGCACAGTGTGGCGTGGCATTACACGAGCCGGCCTTGTGCCCGGACAGACCACAGCGGTAGCAAAGACCGCTGCGGTCCACCTCCGAGGTGCAATTCGCCTGCACGTGGTTGCCCACCTGGCAGCGGAAGCACCTCAGAGGTCTGGGTTCCAGCAGTTTCGCCTGCGCGGAAACCCAGCCCACCAATAGCCGTTGGCCCTCCCCGGCAATTATCCTGGCTACGGACACGGGGCAACTCACCATAACGGTTTGCAGCCCCGTGGAGTCAGGACGGATGGTGCCTGCCCTCACCTGCTCGGCAGAGCATCCCCCGGTCCTAACCACTGCGGCGACCACCTTTTCTTCAGTCGCGAAGTCGTCAAGGCCCATGATGCTCATGCTAGCGCACTTGGTGGGTCTGGACACTCGGACCTCGTCCGCATTTAGTGACGCCCTAAGCCTTTCGGCCAGGGCGTCAGCGGCCGGACCGCTAGCCGCACCGGGGACCTGCACCATTCGGGCCCCAGTCGCCGTAACCCTCATTTTGAGGCCGTTTGCTGCGCCGAGCTCCTCGAGGCGCACCACCTCACCCACCTTCGCAAGGACCGTCTTGTAGGACACGCCCTTCTTTTCCGCATCCGGCTGTAGTGTGATCACTTCAGCTGCGGAATTCGGGGCGCGGAGCCTAGCCGCGGCGGAGCGCTCTTGCGCCGCTGCCGCGTCTCCCTCTTTTTGGCCGCTCCCTTTACCTTAGCTGCCTTTCTCTTCTCCCCGGCTACTTGCCATTCGGCATCGGCCGGAAGAGATTTAGGAGGCAGGGGCGGCCGTTTCGCCACCTGGGCCGATGCCCTCGCCGCCAGGGTCGGGGCCCTCGCCGTCGTGGCTGGAGCTCTCGCCGCTGGTGCTGGAGCATTCGCCGCCTGCGCATTCGCCGCACCCTTTGGCTGCCCCGACGAGCCCCGTTTGGCCGTGGCACCTGCGGCGGCTAAGATTTGTACTTGGAAGCATGGAAAGTATGGGGTGGGCCGATTTAGTGAAAAATTGGTCAACCAAAGAAAAACAAATTCTAGCGACTTCATGGCGCAAATCATCTCTTGGCACTTGCTCGGCAGCATGGAAGAGCTGGTGCCTGTGAGCTAAGGATAAAAAAGTTTAAATAAATAACCCGAATCCCACAGAAGTAGCACAATACCTACGTTTTTCTTGTGTGCAAACATATGGGATATAAATAAATTATTAACCCTGGATACGCCATAATCCTCCGGACCCAAACAACCTTTTTCTAGTCTCCAGACATTTAGTCATACTACTGCTTTTATCATCGGGAAGGAAAGTACATGACCTGACCCTTCTTAGAATAGATGCCGATTTCCTGTAACAGTCAGAAAATGAAGTTATATTCTGGCCACAATACGGGTCGAAGACGGATAAGATGGAGCATTTACAATCAGGACGGAAGCTCGTGAAAAACTATCAGGATCTATGGGACATTGTAAACTGGGTTAAGAAATATATTGACACATCACATTCAAGGCGACATGCCAATAGTCAGGTAATCCCATATTTATTTGTGAAGACACGAGGGAAAACAGGTCCGGCCTCTCGTTCTGTAATAGCTGGTTGGGTGCGAACAGCCTTATTGTCAGCTGGAATCGAAGCAGGTGCAGGAAGTACCCGGTCCGCAGTGGCCACTTACAGATTTAATAATTGTCTGCCACTAGATGAAGTATTGAAGAGAGGGAATTGGCAAGGCCCACACAACTTTTTTAAATATTACTATAGAGAGATTGACAAGTCTGTACCCGGCAAGGCTAATATTAATAATAAGAACATGGTCACTGAATCTTTTGTGCCATTGTAAAATGTAAGATCTCATTTATTGTACCGTTTGTGTTTTTGATCTTGATTTTATACTCAATGTTAATTATTGTACCTATACCTATGTATATGGGAGATTATTAATTATTAAGTACACAGATTTATCAAGAAGTTATTTTTTTGTTTTTTTATTATTTGAAAGGAGAAGGCTGAGCTAAAGTCAATTTGATTAGATCTCCTTACGTGATATATCTTAAGATATTACCTATAAGATGTTAAAAGTCTAAAATATCCTTATTTGTATGATATCTTCTAGAATAATTAAAAAAACTTCTAAATATTTTTATTTTCTGGTCATCTATACAGTAATTTAATGTTACATTGCTGAATCTTATCACAGTACGCTGCTGTGCTGATAACTAGAGATGGGTAACTCATGAGTGATAGATACAAAAGATATGAATCATTCCGTTTCCATCAATCACTCTTTGTATCCGTTCACATCCGAATGTATCACTGTATCTCTAGTTCTCTACAACTCATTCACTCACAGTGTCTTGATCTATCTGTGTCGCGAACTCGAACTCGCAAGTTGACTCATAAACAAAATTATTATTTTGATTTGACTGTTCGACCAACTTAACTATGCAATTATTGGTGGCGCTGTTCGTCACCAAAACTACAAAAGATAATTAAAAACCGATCTTAGGTCCCATTCAAAATGTTAGTTCCAAAAACGTCCATTTCACAGATAAGTTTGTTAAAATGTACCTCGGCTGGTACGGCCGGCCACTCCGAGACCAATTCAAGGAAGATATCGGAAAGTCCAGACATCTCTTTCGCACCTCGCTATTTAGAATGTTCTGTCTCGCTTTCGCAAGACGGAGATAGTGAGTTGGTTTGGCGAACCACGCTGAGTGAGTGAGCAAATTTGCTGTGAATCGTGCGCGCGAGCGTGAGCTACTGATACATATGGATATAAAGATACAAAAGAGTGATACATATCCCAGTGATCGAAAGATACATTTCAATCTTTTCTTTTTAGTGATACAATTTGCCCATGTCTACTGATAACTAACATGACGGCAGATTTAAGACATATCTCAGAGGTCAGGCCATAGACACAGAGCCGAAATAGACCAATTTTCCCCCCAAGGGTAAGAAAATTGATATTTCGAGTCATGCCGTAGGCCTGACCGGAGCAATTACTTGCCGGCTGATCTATGGTGCTGAAGTAACTAAGCGAGCCCCTGCGCGGCCCGACTCTAGCCGTCAAGCACAGCATGAGAAAGAGACAGCGATAGGTAGCTTGTTTAGGGAGGGAACAGGATAGATAATGGGTACACACATCGATACGTGATCGTAAATGGAAGAGGTAATCTCAGAGGTCAGGCCTACGGCAAGACCCGAAATATCAATTTTCTTCACCTTGGGGGAAAAACATTGGTCTAATTTCACACTACCCCGTCATTCCTAGTCAATACTTCGGATACGATTTTCGATTTTTTACGAAAAGAAATAGACAACATATTCAATTGGGATTTAATTACGTATATCGTCCGCACAAAAATAACAGGCTTATTTAATAACAGATATTTGGATTTGTTATTTTTGTGTAACAGTAACAGTGATATCAGATATGTATGATTAATGTGATTATCATAATATTACTAGGTACCAATTTTTTTCAGGTGCCCGCCAAAATACAATATCAAGATTCATCTGTTTTGTGTGAAACAAGCAACATTAAAAAATCAGATGTTTCTGGTACATCTACTGTAATGCCTCTATCGCAGTTACCCCATCGAATTGTGGACACGGTGCACATTTCACATTTCCTTGCAAGTGTGTTGAAAAACGTCGTATGAAACGCGTGTGTATTGATCATTACACACTTGTATCATAATGTACTAGTGTAGACCTACTTTTCTAATCCAACGTTATATATATATATATAATACTATAATAATATACTATAATATGAGTAATGGATTTCCAAAGCGTAGTAGGTACCTATGGAGAAGAACGGGCAAGAAACTCCATGGACACTTTTAAATTATATTGTTACATAAAGATTAGTATAAATAATGTTGAATTTATAACTAATTGTGAAGACGATGTAAAAAAAAAAACGCGTCCATAGTAGGAAAATAAACAAAAAAAAAACAATTTCAAAATAAAATAATTACAAATATGTAAGAGGTGACCAGGCCCAACTGACGGCGCCCGTTCACGAGCATGACGCATGGATCAGCACCATTCAACTCAACCATTTTGAAGGGAGCTAAATGATGCAACACATGCACCACCATCAACGAGACATCTGAGTGAGCATGTCATACTCTCAGCCGCCAGGGCCCATTCAAGTCAATGACATATTAAGGCGCTGACAAGACCTAATTGACCAAAATAGGCTTCACTTAAGAAAAAAAAAATTACCAAATCTGTATAGTTTGTGGTAGCTGAAAAAATATATGTTAATTTTGAACATATTTCCCAGAACTTGGTTGTTACCAAAACACGTTTTGAAAAAAAAATCTCGATACAAACTAACGTTAAACTAACCTCTTACCTTAAGTTCTAATCCAAAATATCTGTATTAAATATCAACATACGTTACGTATTTAATTAATAACAAGAACGTCTTATTTGAATGCAGAACTTGGTTGTTTTTTATTTTCGATTAGTCAACTCAATTTTGAGTAAATAGATAATTGCTTCATATTTTGCAATACATTACAAGCGTTGTGTCATCGCGCTTCTCTTTCTTTTCTATGCAATTTGACAGTGACCGCGGTTTAGGTGTTGTCAGCGTCTTAACCGGTAAATGGTAGTTCTATTATACTTAATACTCACACCTGTGCAATGCAATTATATAATACAAAGTAGATTGAATTTATACAATGCAAAGATAGTTACAATGTTCAGCTGCTCCAACAGTATTTTTAAATGTTAATTATTCAATTTGTTGTGGTTGTGGAGTAGGACCAGCATTGAGCTAAGCTTATTTATCAGTGATGCAATCCCCCAAGTTATAATATGCCTGCCTGCAAAGTGTGCGTTTTATACAAGATTTGAATTTCATCTAAATCAGTTGAAGTATGTGGGGTGGAATTTTATTCTAACATTTTAAACAGTACCCCATGAAAGATGAGTCAACTTTAGCCAGTCTAAAACCTGGTTAAGCTAATAGGTCCCGATTTCTAGTACTATAATTATGTCTTTCACCTCTTTTACTAAAAATATGTAATTTTTTTCTTACGTACATGATGTTTTCATAGATATATTGACAAGGTACCGTCATGATGTTAAAAACGGTCACTTAGAGAATCGCGCCTGCGGTTTAATTATACGTACGAGTATATGGCTCTGATAGCTCTTTTCTGCAGAATAAAAATTGACTCGATGTCTGCAGCCCGTCTCCAAAGTAAAATACCGTAAGTGATGATGGCAAGAAAGTAACTAAAATAGACTAGCAGTAACAGTATCTACATCAGTAAATTGACGGATTTTTCTGACTGCATATGCTGCTGAACTCAGCCGTCCTGCAAGAGATGTTAAATGAGGACCCCATTGTAGTCTTGAGTCGAGCGTGATCCCCAGGAAAACAGTTTTATCGACGAATTCTAGTTTCTCTGGATTCAATACTATTTCATAATCACTACTTTTGACATTTGGTAAAGAAAATCTAATGCACTTAGTTTTTTTCCCATTTAATACTCAATTATTGGCAGTGAACCAATTCTGAACCTGCAATAAGGCGTTATTTACGTCGTCAACATTTGTAGCACGTCTATCTAATTAAAGAAGTATCGTTAGCAAATAACACCATTTGTGGTTGATTATTTAATAAATGGAGTAGATCGTTAATATAGACTAAAAAGAGGAAAGGACCCAATATCGAGCCTTGTGGAACACCCATTTTTACTTTTAAACCGAATGAATTAATACCATTAATTTGTACTTGCTGTTGTCTTTTTTTTTTTTTGGGTGGGAAATCATCAAATAACTTCTTCCGCTCTGGGCGGAGCGGGAGGGTGTGACAGACTCTTACTGACTAAAACCCACCCGTATTCCTTCCTGTTGCCTGTGTTGCCAGGGGCCTCGGTGACCCATAAGTACCTTCCCGCGACACTTGCTGTTGTCTATCATTTAAATAAGATTTTACTAAACTGAGCGCATGTTTTCGAAGTCCGTAATGCTCAAGTTTCAAGAGTAAGGTTTCGTGGTTGACGCAAACAAATGCCTTGGAGAGGTCACAAAAGGTTCCTATGGCGTCTTGCGCTTCTTCCCACGCGTTAAAAATGTGTCTTAATAAGGTTACACCGGCGTCGGTCGTACACCGTCCGTACAATATAAACATTATCTTCTCCATAGTGATTATCTTGTTTTTCATTAGGCTCCGCATACTTAACAGAAGCTACTGCGCTCTGGCTTTCCAACGGATCTATCTCTTCCTGCTGTTTTTCTTCACTTAAATACGTAAACGTGATGCAATTAAAAAGCGTTTTTTAATTCTGTGCAGAAATAAACACGACATAATTTTTATTCTCAGATAACAGAACGTAAGTTTAACTACTCATGTTTGTCTGTTACAACGGACTATAAGTATGTTAATTTGATCCAAACGTGCTATCTACTAAGACTAGTATCGATACTAGTTATAGTAACACCTATGTTCTATGTTCCTTGATTGACACAACCCTAGCAACGGCAGCCATTTTATGCGACATCGGTGCCGATTCCCTTGTTCACAAACTAAACTAAATTTAAGTTGAGTGCATCTTTTTCTTTCTATTTCATTAAGAAAAGGACAGAAGATAAATTTTAGTTTAGTCCTGTCAAATTAATCAGCGCTTGACGTAAATTGACGTAATTTTAGTTGTGTAGGCAAATTTTTAATCACGTCTGGGCTAGTTCTCTTAAACGAATTATTAAGCAAGCCAAATTTTCGGAATAATAAAATAAGAACCGACAAGAAACAGGTTTAGAACTTGCGAAGGCTATAATATAATTCTTATATGAAAACTAGCCATGTCAGACCTTAGGCTACAATATTATTATCCTAAGTTATAAGAAGAAATTATATTTTATGTTTTTATAAATAAATTTTAGGACTGACCATTGAACTTGGCACCCGTTTAGATCTCACTTCTTTTGTCGTTGAAGTCAACAACCAAGGCATATATCACAATATTGAACTTGGCTCTCATTTCACATTTATGTTTTTGATGGGGATATCATTACTTTTTGTACAAAAATAAACGCGAAATTTGCCTTTCCCTCAACCGTCCCGCCTCCTCCTTCGCGAGCATTACTGCTTCGCTGAAGGAGGTGACGGCTGCCCATGCCCTGTCGCTCCGTACCATGGCCTGAACCAGGGCCGGACGCGAAAGATCTCTGCCGCCCATCGCCTCCACAAGAACACGGCGGTGCTCTGCCCTAGCCGGGCAGACCTCCACCGTGTCCTCACGAGCGCGGCTGCCACTCGCTCGAACACGTTCGCGTCAAGGTTTTATCGCACCGCTCCCACCCCGCTGCTCCGTCGTCGCACCGCGCGCCGTGTACCGAAATGCCTATATTATTTAATATTTATAAGTAATGATCTTACACTATTGATGTGCGCTAAATATTGAAACAAAAATCCCAGTTAATAACGTAATAAATACGAAAGTCGAATAAACTCTTAGTTATAAGTACTAAAACGGAAATTCGAATTTGGATTAAAAATATTAAGGGTGTTATTCAACTCGTTATATATTCACGTGAAGACCTTAAAATCCACATAAAGACCGGCTGTCATAAGTTTTGATTGCTGATTGCTGATTCTGTTGCACTAAGTAGAAGTTAATGTTCACTGAGTAGAATCAATTAAGTAAAAAATTATAATTAAAATGATAAAAATTTACCAGTTTCTGATTAATTATTTTTTATTCACCTAATTACCTATCTGCATGCCAAATTTAATCTTTCTAGGTCATCTGGAACTGGGTTAGAGTTTTGATCTACAGGTCAGGCAGTGATAACAATAACGATTTTTGGACGTTAATATCGAAATAACCGTTTGAGATGTGTTTATGAAATTTGGAGCACATGTGTATCTCGCAATCCTCAATCTAAGAGCCAAATTTGACACGTTTATGTGAAATAGTTTTTGAGTTATGAGGGGGTCAAAAGTGGCTCCAAATGGTTCGTGTAATATTACACACGGTGCTGCTCGCCAGTTCTGTTACTTGAACTTGGCTTGACACGCTACCACGATCTAGATACTGCTGACACTCTGCAATGGCGGTTGTAGATGACCACAGATTACGATAGACTAAAACAAATATGGCGTCAATAGCACAGGCGACCAAGGGGAAAGAGACGAGGGGTGGTTGTCATTTTGGAATAAATCACCCATAGACAAATACATACGTTAATGCGGCGGTTTTTTGGTTCCCATATTACCTGCCGTAGCTCGCTCGCTTTGTCAGCCGGTAGGCACCACAGAACACGTATACCCATATGGAAGGTTAGGAGGGAGGACAGGGCAGTCACTTTTGTATGACGCGCGAAATAAACATAATGCACTCGCAACGTAACTTTTGTTTTGTTTTTTTTTTCATACGCTCACTGCATTGAATGAAATGTATCTAACTAACTCACTTACAAAATCACGTGGTTATGAAAATCACTAGTGTAACTTTGACTCGAAACTAGTTATTCGGCTACATGCCCCGTACCCAGTTTTTTAATGACGTGAATAACGTCATACCCGTAGGTCATACCTAATTTTGAAGCTGACATTAGTGACAGATCAGACAGATGACATTGACATAACTAAACATGTTGTAAATCTCCTCTAATGTATGACACGACAAAGCTTATTTATTTAATGTTTACTTTTATGATTAAAATTAAGCTATTTAAACGTGTTGTAGCAGCAAGCAGCCAATAAATTTTAAAAGATGGTCCGGACAGTTTATTCTCCGGAATATTGCTTACAATATTTAGAGCAGTATGCTTCTAAAGAAATATTCGTAATAGGATTAATTCTCGGTCAGGTAAGCCGTAGTATCTTATTAAATGTTAATGAACAGTAGTGTCCCAACAATATTTCATCCCTGTGCATGTTAAATATCCTATGAATGTATGTTTCACAAGTTATAGGTATCAGTGTAAGTGTACTGTCAATCTGCCCCCTGCCTCTACAATAAGGATTTTTATAAATCATCATCTATATAAAGCTGTAGCACATTAATTATATCACTACTTATGCACAAGGTAGTGTACTCTATAATACACAATGTAAGCAATAGCAAATTGCAACCAAGGTAAGACTTAATCTGTGGTTATAATTTCAAGACTACTGACGCTCGGGAGAATGTTATCCACCTGGCTCGGACACCCGACGAGAAAAGCTCGGAAAACGTATCAGAAGCAAGTTATGAGTTGGAAAAAGAATCAAAGACACTATTGAATGTGTCTGAGGCATGGGTCGCTGACCATGCTAAACATGTTACTAGAATGCTTCCTGGAGGCATGTTTGTTCAAGGTAAGATGGCATTTTTGAGATCCGTTTTGAATCAAGATCATGAACAAAGTTCACATTTTATTATTTTTATGTTATGCATATCATGAGTGATTTGCATGCACATATTGATATAAGTTTTTATAATACAGCAAAATTACGTTGCATGAATGAATGACAATTATCTTTAAAGCTAACACCAACAAATTACATAATTTCAGGTATCTTCATTACAAGCGATGAAGACATATTTGAGGACCCAAATAGTTTCAGTAAAGTGAAATCTGTTGTGAACCACATATACAAAGTTATGAGTGCCAATCAGTACATGCTTGGTAACTGCCCATATTCAAATGAAAGACTTATATTACATATGTCTACAAGTACAAAAGTGCTTACTTGTAAGAGTATTGAAGTAGGTATGCCAGTCAAGAGCACAGTCATCAAGCCTGTTGAATGGAAGTTCTTGCCCAAAGCCCAACAGTGGCAGAGGTTGGATTGCTACTATGAGTTTGATGATGTCTATCCTGTAATAGTGAAGAAGAGTGGTATATCTGTTAAACAACAGTTTCAGGTACCTAACCTATGAATATATTATATTATGTAGATATAATTTCAATATCTAAATTCATCATAAAAATTTGTATTCAATGTTGCAGTTATCATCAGCATGTTTTTTTTATAATGTCAATTGATAAAAATGCATGGATAGTGTATTTCCTGTGTTAACATGTTCACTAATATATTTTCAGCAAATCCTGGAGTCAGCTCACAAAACAATTGAATCCAGCATCATGTTCATAGATGGTGAACTGAAAGATAATGCAGAGGTCCTAGAACAACTCTTTAAAAAGAAGAAACCTAAGGGCAATTCCAAAATGCAGCAACAAGAACTACCAAAATCAATGAACGTTTCTTTATTTGTGCCATTTGTAAGTGAAAACAATACAGTATTATTAATTCATTGTTCTTTCATCTCTGATGCATTGCATTATGAGTGTTTTTTTTTTTTAGTTTAATGTGTGATCTCCTGTGCGAGTCCCAATAAATACTTTTTCTTTCTTTCTTTCTTTCTTTCATTATTTCCTTAATTCTATATTAATTCCTTAGATTGAAAGATGAATGCATTATTATGTTTAGTTTAGTTTTCTTATGTTATGATGAATAGTAAAGGATTTAGTTATTATGTTATTAGTTAATAAACCTACCTATGCCTAGCCTACTATGTAAAATAAATTAGTCTCATCAGAACTAATGTGAATTAGTTCTGATGAGACTAATTTATTTTGTATCAGAAATGTTAATATGTATTTGTATATGTATATATTAACATTTCTGATACAAACTTGTCTATACATTTCAGGAAAACTCACTCCCTGAGACAGTGGAATACTTGGAATGTGATGGCAGCATACACTTCAGTGGAGTGGTATCTTCAAGCGTATTCTTGTACCCCAAGGCAACAGTTAGCGACACTATCGCAGCTGTAAAACAAGACATAATAAGGTCTTTAGCATCGAGGTTCACAATGCACTGTGATGCTTTGATAGATGACAATTTACTTCCAGAAGGTAAGAAAGAAATCCGTAACTCATTTAAGAGTAGACAGCACATAGACACATGTCAAAGTCCATTCTTCATTGGTGCGATGTAGTTTTTTAATTCTGATAGTGATTGGTACAATTTTACTTTAGAATATGAACAAAAATTGATTTGCAGTAATTCTAAGTTCATGACTCAGATTAGTTTGATTATATCTTATTTTTATTTTTCAGAAAAGGTATGTTTCAACGAGCCACCACGTCGAGTGCTAGTTCCCGTTGGAGCCCTGTACCTTTGTGATTACTTGTTTCCCGGTGAAGCACCCGCCGAGGCCCTCCTCTCAGTGCGAGAGTTATTAGACTTGCAGATTACGGAGGCTGATGTTGTCTGCGATGTGGAAACTCCTGCTGGTAACTATTGATGGTTCTCATTGTAAAAATCATGCAGACAAATTACCTTCAAACTTTTTTCACTGTTGACACTAACATGCCTAAAGCAAAAATTGAGTTATTGAATTTTATTGTTTTGTAGTAACCAGAAACGATATTTCCTTCCCAGATACATCTGAATTTGATGCGTTAGACAGGGATGCGAGCAGCGAAGAGCTACTGGCGACGCCTCAAGAAGCAAGCCAGTTTATGTATATCACAGGCATTTGTTTTGCAATGTTTGTCCTAATTGTCTCCATCATCATCCACTATTACGATGGCATCGCCGAAGTTTTCAGTAAATTCTTCTCTAAATCTAGTCTGAAATAATATTTTTTATTTATGTAACTGTTATAGCATAAAAAACTTATTATTGTTGTGGTTACTTGTGTAAGGTTCGTTGTTTTAATTTCTTTCGCGTAACAGATTATACTTTTGATTTATGATGAGAAACAATTATTTAACAATTATTTTATGTACAGACTCATTGTGTAATTTGAACTGTCGCATTTTAATAAATAACATTTTTTTACTCTATTTCAAGTGTTATTAAGTACCTACTTCAAGCTGCTTTATTTTCCTTATTTTAGAATTTAACTCGTAACTTACTAACAACAAACGTTACAAATAAATAAAACATGAATACAGTAAAACGGAGTGAATAGAAATGCAGGGGTGAATCGGGACGAAACTTTAAAAAGGATTTTAACGTTGAAATAATTTAATTTGTTGCCAAAAAGGGCTCTAATGTGTTTATTGTACAATAATTAACGACTGACTTTCCTTGTTGGCAGCAAACTGTATTATTTCAACGTTAAAATCCATTTTAAAGTTTCGTCCCGATTCACCCCTGCATTTCTATTCACCCCGTTATACGGTAGCGGAATCTGGGTGTAACATACAAATTATAGACGTGATGTACCTATGTTACGTTATGATTATGTGTAAAAGTTAACTCTGTTACAAAGTCGGTTAGCTAGGTACATCATTATTGAGCACACAATACAATTTTGCCGCTAGTTGCGATATGACATCTTAGCACCTCAGTCCCCTAGAGTAAATATGTTCCCCGATCTCAGTCCCTGCTCTATTCACCTCATAAGGGTTAGTAAAATAGAAAATTACACAGACTGGTACGGGTTCATTGGTGAAAGGTACATACAACTACAACTATTGTTGTTAGTTACCGAATTTTAGCCCATTACTATTTTTAAATGTACTTATTAAATTAATCCAGTTCTAATTAATAAAATTCAGTACTAAATTAATTTAGTTCAAATTGAACTATTTACGTACTAAAATAGTTTAAAAAAATAACTTGGGCATTGCTTATCGATTTAGTTGCGCCATCTGTTGTAACAAAATAATAAAACTACGTCCACTAACAGATGGCACTCCTGCCATACGGCATTTAATTGTTACCTAACTCATTCATGTATTTTTCTTGTGGCGCTAGTGTACCGGCTGAATGCTAGTGTCAGAAAGAGAGATCCGATTGTTTCCAAAGACACATGAGTGCTACATTCATTCGACTACAATTTTTTTGTGTGACCAGTGACACTATCTACGCCGTTCTACGGTGGGTATGCGCTCATCGTAAGTCAGTCATACTGATACATAGCTACCTACACCTACAGCGTTGTATGGGTTTTCATTGAGTGAGTTTTATTATTGTCGTGCAATGGTATCCTAAACTACGGTTTTGTGTTGCGTTTATTTCGACGACTTCATAAGTGACAGCGAGTAGTTGTGATCGTGAAACGATGAGGTCGTGCGATATCGATTGTATTGCGTGATTAATTATTCAGTAAAACCGGTTTAATGCGAGTGTGATACGCGATAGTTAGCAGCGAGAAGACTTTGTTTACAATGGCATTTTCACTTAATAAACTGAAGAACATTTTGAATACGAATCGGGACAGCCAGCTGGCTGGCAGTGGTAGTTTGGAACCGGAGATAGGATTCAAGTTGGCCTTGCATCCAATCAGTAAAAATTTATATGTGACCGTTATCGGCGCCCGGCACCTTCCGTCCTTGTTTGGGTTGAGTCGCGCCCATGGATACCTTGTTAAGGTAACATTCAACTATTGTTTACACTTAATGCTTCATTATAAAATACTAACAAAATGCTAGGCCTTAAATAATTGATTCGCTACTGTAAAACTACCAAAGAGACAAAGAAAATTTAATTGTAAACTTACGAATTTTATTTTTGGAATTTACCTACTGATAATGAAAACAAAGTTACGCTTTTAAATAGGGTATTAATTAGGAATAATAGAGGTAGGTACTTACCTGCCTTATACTGGTATATCTATCAGATCTGCCAATGATATCACTTTAGTATCGTTGATGTCGTTAATGAACAAACGTAAACCATGCATACTTTGGTGTTTTCTTCCATAATGAATACCTACCTAGGTATCGGCTGTTAATCAGCTAACATTAGTAATAGTAAACAAATGGGTAAAATTCTACATACGAGGGTGCGTTTTTAAGTTCGCGGAATAAGATGGAGGGGGGTGATTAGACTCATTAGGATCGTAATGTGTTTAGTGACTCATAATTAGTATAAATACGAGGTTTCATTATTATTAGACAATTTATAGTCCGGTTGAGTAGTCACGACCTCTCAAGGTCAACTACGAGATGCCATTCATAAAAAAAAATATATATATTAGCTACCTATCGTCAACCAAGCAACAAAATCGGGAGTGAAAAGTGAAATATGGAAAAAATCGAATATCGTGCCGTTATAAAGTTCCTTACCAAGCAAGGAAAATCAGTTGCGACCTTATTGAATGAGATGTTATTGGTTTACGGCGACTCTTGTTCAGGAAAAACCATGGTGTACAAGTGGCACAGTTTATTTAAACAAGAAAGGGAATCCCTTGAAGACGACCCGAGGCCGGGCAGGAGCATCGAGGTGACCACGCCGGTGAACTTATCCAAAAAGACGAAAAAGTTGTACTCGACGATGCTCGACTCCTGCGGCGGCTAGGGGCGAGAGGGCGCGAAATTTGCCTTTCCCTCAACCGTCCCGCCTCCTCCTTCGCGAGCATCTAAAGAAGAAACAACTCGCAGAAATGGTTGGAGTATCCGATACAACCATTTTTAAAATCCTGCACGATCATTTTGGCATGACCGCAAGATGGGTGCCGAGAATGTTCATGTGTTGTTGTGTGCCGCCGCAAAAACAACAGCGTGTAGTGTTCACGTGTATTTTTGGACCTCTGTAATGAAGACAAGGATGGTGTAATGAGTCGAATTGTTACTGAAGACGAAACTTGGGTTCATCATTAAGAACCTGAGTCGAAACAAGACTCCATGCAGTGGCATAAAAAGGGCACAGCACCTCCCAAGAAGTTTAAGGTGTCACAGTCAGCTGGGAAACTCATGGCAACGGTCTTTTGGGACTCGGAAGGAATATTATTGATCGATTATAAAGATAAAGGTGTTTCTAAAACCGGAGAATACTAGGTACGCTTCAATATTAGAGCGACTAAAAGGAGCCATTAAAGACGGGGAAAATTGACGAAAGGTGTGCTGCTTTTGCACGACAACGCGCCCGTCCACAAGAGCCGCGTTGCGTTGGCTGCCTTGTATGAGGTGGGCTTCGATATTTTGGATCACCCACCCTACAGCCCAGACCTAGCCCCGAGTGATTATTACCTGTTACCAAAACTGAAAAAAGATCTGCGGGGTAAAAATTGTACCACCGATGATGAAGTCAAGGAGGCAGTTTCGACGTATTTTGAAGAGAAAGAGAAAACATTTTTTTATGAGGGTATAAATAAATTAATTAAAGATCTGAAAAATGTATCCGTCTTGCATGTGAATATATTGAAAAGGAAAAATAATTTGTTTTTTTTTATTTCCACCCCTTATCCCCCATTCCGCGAACATACCAAAGACCAACTCCGGAACCGGAGCTGGCGTTTCCTCACACGACCTTAACATAAACATATCCTGCCCGCTGGGAATGTTCAACACCGTCTACCAGGCGGAGTGTGTGGGCATTATACAAGCGGCGTATGCCATAGAAGCCAGGAGAGTCACGGACACTCATGTACGTATACTCTCCGACAGCGCCTCAGTTCTCCAATCCCTAGGAAAGAAACACAGTACTTCGAGATTAACAAGAATGTCACAATGCGCTAGAACGTATAACGGTATTCAACCGCAACACAGTGACACTGCAATGGATAAAAGGACACAGCGGATCGCTGGGCAACGACGCAGCTGACGAACTAGCCAGGAGAGCATCCGGCACGTCAGTCTGCGGACCGGAGCCGATCGTGCCCATCCCCTTCAACCAACTACGCAGGTGGCTACAGGAGCTCACCCACACACAAGCGGAGAGCTGGTGGTCCTCGGCACAGGGGTGCAGACAGTCCAAGGAGGCTATGCCATCCTTGGATAGTAAGTTAGCCAGGCGTTTGTTACGCCTGGACCGGACCGGCCTGCGCCCGTTGACGGGGACCATCACGGCTCGCTAAACAAACACTTCCACACAATAGGCATAACGGACAGCCCTCTGTGCAGGGCTTGCATGGAGGCAGAGGAAACCGTTGCGCATGTGCTCTTCGAATGCACAGGCGTCACCCACATTAGAACAGAAACCCTCGGGGCACCCAGATCCTACACAGAGATCCTAAACAGACCAGGAGAAGTTATCAACTTCTGGAGGGAGGTGGGCTGGTTGGAATAACCACCAAAAACGGCCGCCATGGCCCACGCACAATGGTCCACCTGAAGGACTAAGTGCGGAAACCAAACCCTCTAACATAGAACATAGATTCCGCGAACATAAAAACGCTCCCTCGTAGGTAGGCACCGTAATAGAAACAAACCTGTCAGGCTCACACGCTGTCTGTCACTTAATTGGGGTTAATCTGATAATTATACCGAGATTTAACTAAAGTTCGTTTTTAATCCCAGATAGTAATTTTACATTTCAAATCTTTGTTGTTTGTTTTTTTTTCAATTTGGAGTTTTACATATGCACCTGTAAAATTACTATCTTACCTTAACTCTTTTTTTTTGTGGGATATCATCCAATAAATAATTTCTCCCGCTCTGGGCGGAGCGGGAGGGTGTGTCAGACTCTTACTGACTAAAACCCACCCGTATTCCTTCCGTGCCTCTGTTGCCAGGGGCCTCGGTAACCCTTTAGTACCTTCCCACGACCCCGGACCTTAACTCCTGCGGTGTACTTAATTGCGTAATATACATATAAAATGACAACTGATTGCAATGGGTTTCATTTTGACAGTTCATCCACATTCATTGTGTTATTTACGTTGTTGAGCAATTATTTAAACCAATTAGCATTATCCTTCAAAACTTTCGGATTGTGATCGAAATGTTCCACAATTAGGGTGCTGGTTCACAAAATATTGCTGCGTTGAAATGTTAAAATAACACCTAGAAAGCTAATATCTAGCTAGGGACCAAATATCCACCAAATCCGATTTCGGCATAACTAGTGCAAGTCTTTTAAATTTAATTTGTCCCAAAAGTAAAATAAAATGGTAACTTTAACTTATAATATTTTGTTATCCACCTAAATCTGTCATCCCAGCACTAACCTTCTCGCCTATTTCATGTAATCCTACTATCCTACTAATATTATAAATGCGAAAGTTTGTAAGGATGGATGGATGGATGGATGTTTGTTACTCTTTCACGCAAAAAGTACTGAACGGATTTGGATGAAATTTGGCACACATATAGTTTATAACCAGGAATAACACATAGGATACTTTTATCCCGATATACCCACGGGGTCAAAATTTATGCGGGTGAAACCGCGGGGCGTATCTAGTTATTTTCGCCGAAACACTACGCCGCGGCCCGGCACACACAGAATTGCATAGGGACTTACATACTACCTAGTGTAAAGGCTGCGTTAACTGACCAAGCAGTGAGACGTAGGTACATTCTTTGTTAATCATGCAATTAACAACACTATCTTCATCAGTGCGTCATACGAGCGCTGGTCGCTGACACTGCGTCTACCTACATTACATCTACTTAACATCCGTTTAATTGTTTTCCTAATTGAGGCCAACCCGGCGTTACCGCGGCAAACTCGTTCGTTTATCTGCACTAAATTGATATTGGTGCCGATTCCCTTGTTCACAAACTAAACTAAATTTAAGTTCAGTGCATCTTTATCTTTCTATTTCATCAAGAAAAGGACAGAAGATAAATTTTGGTTTAGTCCTGTCAAATTAATTAGCGCCTGTCACTAAACGCCATACAAGTTTAGACGTGATTAAAAACTTGCCTACTAACATTACTCCTACCTAGTGTACCTGTCCTCCTATCTAGTGTTTAACCTCTGTCGTTACTCATATTTAAATAGGTAAGTTAATAGATTTTAAAATGGGTAAAGGCTCCCGTAGACAGGCGCGTCGTGAAACTAGTAGCACAATTTCTATGAAATCTTCATGGAAAGTGTCGCGCTGCCTGTCGCTTTCGCGATATTGCGCCGGTCTGCACGAGCCTTCACAGGAAACACTTTTGGCATAGGTAGATAAATGATCTCATATTGTAGAGCTAGATTCGTAAAATGTTATCTTAGAGCCTTGGGTAGCGCCGATTAGCGCCATAGATATCCGTGGGTAAGCGGACATCTAAAAGTCGCAAGAGTCAGGACCTGCACCTGAACTTTGATGCCGTAACAACCATTATCATCCAATTACCAAACTTAGGTATTTCTACAACATAATTAAATAGGTATATCTAATCAACATACCGGTTTCGGCACCAGTTTCCCGAGGGTCTCCGATCTTCAAGACTTGCCTAAGTTAGAGTAAGTAAAGGTAATCCATCAATTTGATATAGGTACCTACTTAAAATGTTGATGCTCTGCATTGGTATCAAACCCAAACTAGAAATCCTTCTTGAAATTACTAATGGAACCATACGAACTCACCCCTTTTCCGAAAGGGGTTAAGGCTCCTACATACTGGCGCGACTTGTCGCGCGACGCGTCGCGACACAAAGGCACCGCTTGTAGCGCTACACGCGGTGTCTTTGTGTCGCGTCGCGTCGCGCGACAAGTCGCGCCAGTATGTAGGAGCCTTTCGGGTAGGTTGCAACTACACAAGGCATCTTGTTAAAATACTTACCTTTTTTCACATCTTCTCTCTCCTAGGTCGTCCATTTTCATGCTTGCATTTATTCATTGTTTATTAGACCTAAGGAGCTTCCCTGAGCAAATTACCTTGAGTGTTCGCTCCCTCTGTGCCGCATCACACCACGTGCTTGAACACGAGTTACCTGTATATTCTTTTTTTTTTTGGGTGGGAAATCATCAAATAATTTCTCCCGCTCTGGGCGGAGCGGGAGGGTGTGTCAGACTCTTAGTGACTAAAACCCACCCGTATTCCTTCCTGTTGCCTGTGTTGCCAGGGGCCTCGGTGACCCTTTAGTACCTTCCCGCGATGTACCCCTACATTTGTGCTGACGACATCTCTTCGAGGCGCGCGTGGAATACAACGCGCCGTCGACCCGGGCCTGGTCCTTACCGGACGGTGAGCTACCCATTGCTCACCGTCCGCAAGCCCGCGCCTACGGTGGCCGGAAATCCGCCCGGGATTCCCGACGCCCAGGGCGTCTCCTGCGGCAGCTAGGGGCGAGAGGGCGCGAAATTTGCCTTTCCCTCAACCGTCCCGCCTCCTCCTTCGCGAGCATTACTGCTTCGCAGTAGGAGGTGACGGCTGCCCATGCCCTCTCGCTCCGTACCATGGTTTGAACCAGGGCCGGACGCGAGAGATCTCTGCCGCCGATCGCTTCCAACCTGTATATTCTTGAATCTAATAATAACAATATCTTTTATAATCAAATTCATTTTAATTTTTTGTCAAATCAAACTTGGTCTTTTAAGAAAATCAATCTTGCAAAATGTTCATTATTAAATTGTCTTTCCGTTAGTAGTCAATGGCGCCGATTCCCTTGTTCACAAACTGAACTAAATTTAAGTTCAGTGCATCTTTTTCTTTCTATTTCAATAAGAAAAGGACAGAAGGTACATTTTAGTTTAGTCCTGTCAAATTAATCAGCGGTTGACGTAAATTGACGTAATTTTAGTAGGCAAGTTTTTAATCACGTCTAAACTTGTATAGAGTAGTGATAGGCGCTGATTAATCTGACAGGACTAAACTAAAATTTATCTTCTGTCCTTTTCTTAATGAAATAGAAAGAAAAAGATGCACTGAACTTAAATTTAGTTTAGTTTGTGAACAAGGGAATCGGCACCATTGTCAAATTATTTATTTCAAATAGGCACATAAAAGGCATTTTTGAACGTCAACATTTACAAAAAAAGTAGAATTGATTCTAGTTGCCCCTTCCAAAAGGTAGTTTCGTATGGAGAAGAATGGGCAAGAAACTCCACCGTTACTCTTTTAAAATGTTTCACAAAATGTTGTATTTATATACATTTTAAAATTATATGTGAAGAGATGCACCTAGAATAAAATGACTGTACCAAAATAGGTAAAAAAAGAATGAAAAATAAAGCAATGACAGATAAATTAATTAGGTACATGATGCTCACATATTTACAAACATTGTAAAAGTATACGTTTTCCTAAAAATAATAAATAAATAATACGAGGTCAGTGTGTGAGTTGAAGTAATCACAGAATTTAAATTCAAAATTGATTTATTATTTGTATCAAATAATAAATTGTACTTTTAAAATAGCAACCAGTTTGATTTTGTCTAGACTCAATTGTCCTATGGAGCTAGACCAGCATGTTTCCAAGCATTCTTATCTTGGATATAATCCTCTAATTTGTAATATGCTTGTTTACAAAGTGTACTTTTAACATGATTTTTAAATTTTCTTTCATTTAATTACAATATATCACAAGGTATTTTGTTGTAACATTTGACACAATACCCCATAAAAGATGTGTATCAGTCGCAAAATTAAAATAGTTCTTACTTCACGAGGAGATTCATGTTATCAAACATTATTATTGTCTCATTTCTGTGGTTTAGTTGTAAGGGGAGTAATTAAACAATTAAGTACTCTTATTTGTACTCGTATTTTTTTAATCACTCTTATTAGGTAGAAATTTTATGTATTTTTAATATTTGTCATTTTTTTTAAACAACAAGTAGTTAGATCTAAAACACGGCTAGTGCGTCGTCTTGCTCGGGGACGCGCGCCTGTGCTAAACCGATGGACTTCGTGTCAATAAACATTGATGTTGTAAGCCAGCCACATGCCTGCCTTTTTTAATGGGTGCGTCGATATTTTTGGCACGCACCAAATACTCTTGTAGGATGTTTGTTCAAATGATGTTCAATACAAAATAAATAGACAGCCGTTTTATCAGGCACGTTATCTAGTTTCCAAAGGAGAAAATGTAAGAATTTGTGCGAAGCTGAGGTGCGATGCCCGATTCCGATCATTAATTTCGTATAATTTCCAAAAATATCTTAAGTAATTAATTAAGGTGCGCATATAATTACATGCATCCGGTGCACGAAATAAGTAGCGAATGTAAAAAATAAAGACTTACAAACAAGCGCGGCACGCGACGCGACACAAAGTACAATATTTAACACGACATTTTTTAAAACAGGTACTTTATTTAAAAAAACACGTTTCTTGTATGGGGATTGGGGACCCCCTTAAATTTTTAACTTTGTTTTATTTTTATTACCTACTTATTTGTTGTTTTAGCGGCCATGGTAGTAGGTCAAGTGTCTAGGAACCTTTTTTAGAGTCCAAAATATACAGACAGACGGACAGACGGACGGAGCTGTGACAGACGGACGGATTGACGGACAGCGGAGCAATGATAATAGGGTCCCGTTGGCACCCTTTGGCTACGGAACCCTAAAAATAACCTAGTTATTTCTGTAACATTATTGATTGTGGTGAATGTTTATCAGTTACTTCCTGCAAAGTTTAGTCAGCATTTTTATTTATAAGTACTTACCTAAAATTAATTAATAACCGATTGTCCCGTCCGTGAATTAACAATGCAGTAGAATGGATTAGGTACCAATGCATGTCGTCATACGTATACAAAAAGCAACATTCAGCTTTAATATTTAATAACTTTTCACTTTTTCACCAATTGTAGTCTAAGTGTTAACTCAGCCTGAATTAGGTAGAAGCTTATACAAGGTGTCGTTTTGCATCCTCGTTAAATTTCAGGAGGCTGCTATGAAAGACATACATAATCAAATAAAATTACGATACCTGCTCAATAATTAATACATACTTGTTTTTTTAGTTACTTAAGTTTGAAAGTATTTTAGAATAAGTACACCACTTTCACAGAACAGAATCACCCCGTTGCGTATGCGGTAGTGTGTGTGTAAAAGGGCAGTTACAGTGCGGTATCACACGGACCGCGTTTTAACATGCGTGTCTCACAGCACCATTTCCAAAAATTCGAAAAAAAAAAAATTATGACCTACTTATTTTATTATTGATTCTTGTCGAGAATCATTAGCATAGTTACCTCGTTGAATTTGACGAGGAAACAAAACGACATCTTGTATAAAATTTTGAAATGAGATCATCGATACAAAGAAGATGAAAAAGCCCGTCATAGACCCCGCCTGTTTTTTCTATTCTTTGGTCCCGCAGACCAGTGGACTTAACTGGCGCCGCTATCTTCAGCACGCTATCTGCACCAACCACCTACCTCCAAGGCGTCAACTTTTCTGTTCTCAATCAAGAACTCATCAGTCCTACAACACTTCATCATTTCAAACTGGTAATTCTACGAGCTATTAGGCACTAATGGATGTGTCTAGTTAAGTGTTATCAGTCTAAATATTTAAGGAAAAGTCGATAATGGCACTCATTGCGTTATCATCGATAAGTGTGACCAACGGCAACGTTATGAGCGTTTTATCTGCGTTTTTTATCAATGAAAGTCACCTTCTTGTTATGGCATTGTTATCGTCCCTGTTATCTTTCTGCTATGCACCTGAAATTATTGTTAGGTATAAACTCATCGACAAGCATTCGCAAGCTATTTCTCTTTAAATTCAAACAAATACATACTTATTTGAATTCCTTTTTGTGCGAATAACGCAAATGAACTTGCTCAAAGTTTTTGTCAATGTCTGAGCATAGGTATTCGATTATACTTAGGTTTTGGACAAATGGCTTCAGCTGAACGTAACAATTCTAAAAGTAAAGGCTCGCGCAGACTAGCGTGGGCGCGACAGGTAGCAATATGCCTGTCGCGCCCGCGATATCGCCCCAGTCTGCGGGAGCCTTAATACTTAAGTACCTACATAAAAAAGGTAGTCTGTCTGTGACTAAATGCTTTGGATCGAAAGTATTTCTTAAATGGTTCATTACGTAGCGTAGAACCATAATTCACCCACGAGGAAATAAGTTAAACTGATAAAAGACCTTTGACAAATTGTTCAATTTTATGAGGTTTATTGAATCACAGCCAAATTTTCCTATCATACTTATTACCCTAAATGGCAATATGAAAATATTGAGAATTTTACGGGACAGTATCTCCAAATTTTCCTTTGGGCTTATCGAATTACATTAGGTACCTACATTATTTTTCTCAGGAACGCGTAGAGGTATCAACTTGAATTTTATATCAAAATAGCTGATGTCCGCGCCGCACAGTGGTGCAGGTAGTACGGGCATGCGGAAAATATTATTTTTAAATGAAAAGACGTTGCGTTTCTTCATAATACTTTATTAAAATGATATAATGGATGTACCAGTTTACAAAGAGAAAGATATAACACGTATTTTTTTTTTATTAACATGAAAATATTCATCAAATTTTTTCACATGAATTTCATATAATTAAATCAGCATTTTTAAATAAATAAATATTAATAAACTAAATATTAAATAGAGAAGACATTGATTTAGAGATGGGTGCTATCCACTAATAAAGCTTTGGCATCATCGTGAAGAGGATAGTATTTTTTATTCGGTACTGCACGTAAACTGTTGATAAGGGGATCTGAGGTAGCTAAGAGCATATTCATAACATCTTCATTACATGATAGACGAGAACATTTTCTTGAATGACCTAACCTATAATTGCGGTAATCTTTATTTCGCGCTTCTTGAGCTTCCTCAGATAACATCCCAATAGGTAAGGCAGCAACACTTATTATTTCTTTGCCATGCAACAAGATTTTATGCACAGTATTTGGCATATTATACCAGCTGTACAGGCTTACGTATAGTTCAGCAGTCTCGTAACAATAACTACCAAACTTATCCGAATCAACTAATGCACTAGAATTAATTGTTTGCAATATTATACCAAACCGATGAATAAGTTCTTTATCGACTCTTGTGACTTCAGCTACAATGTCTGCATTATTGAAAAATCTTCTAGACGTATTTCCATCGTTAGATGTTCCCATTCCTTGCTTTACAAAATCCACTTTTAGACCTAAACGTTGAAACAGCTCACTTTGGATTCTTTTCTTCTCTTCATCTTTTTGTTGTTTGGTAGTTGCGTTCGTTCTCCAACTGGTAAATGACATATTGTACGCAATATGTAATATGCATTCCATAAATTTAATCCGTGCGTGAAACGGGGATAAACCGACCTTGAGAGCCTCCGTATCCACAGTTTTATTTCGCACTTGGTCAAGGTTATTCATTTCTGATGGCTTTGACTTGCATATAAAACACACTGCACATGATGATGTGTCCGTAACTGTCTGCGCTATTTTGCCATCTATCATTGTGAACACAAGTTTATGGTAGACTTTGTAAGTCTTCAGTTTCATTTAAGTTTGCTATTTCAGACTCCATTCTAGCAATTTCATTTTTCGTAGATTCTGTAGTTTCTTTTTGAAATTGGAATTGTACCGGGCGACAACACCTTGTAGAAGAAGGAGTTGCATTTGTCCAATACACAACAGATTTATTTTCCTTTTCATACAGACGCAGTGGAACTAATGATGTCAAAAACATATATGAATCTGACACATTTTCGTCGATAAATGACTGTTTGTACTCAGCATGACCTGATGATCCGTCACATCCCCACTTGTGTAAAAACGTTGAATTTACACTAATCTGTGTAAGGTCGTCTTCAGACATTACTTCAAATAATCTTCTGGTTGTGTGATCCAGTAATGACTGCAAACTTACACAAGCGTAGCTTTCCGTTACATCAATATCCGTGGGGTAGCATTGCCTTTTTACTTCAAGTACTTTATGATAATCGGGAAGAATATCACAACCAATACTTTTTGCTGCATTTCTCAGTACTTGATATTGATGTTTCGAAAGTGATGCATCAAGTAATAATGCCAACGCTTTTTCTGGAGTAAACTTGATAGTATCCGATGATTCTTCTTGTACGAGTACCTTAGAGGCAGCTTTCTTAATCATTTCTTCAGGAACGCTTTCACACAATCTTTTGACTTTATATCGCTTTGTTCGATCGCAACATTCATCAAATGATTTTTCTGGTCGTCCTCTATGAGAGCGTTTTGATGGCCCTGGAACATTACTGTCACAATTCACCACATCGGTCTGCACCGAAGATGTCTCAACGGTAAAAATATTTTTCAGCCACTGCTCATTTTTTGCCATAAAAGCATTTTTATTTCTCGCTGCAGTTTGCCACTTTTTTGTAAATACGGGTAGAAAATTACGACTTAACTTTTCATAAACTTGATTCCAAACACTTTCTGTAAGCTGTGGATACATAAGTTTTAAATTTTCGAAGCATTTATGTATCTCACGATTACTTGATATTATGATTTCCACTAAATCGGCATAGACAATAGTAAAGCTATCCATCACTATAATAACACTGTTATCGCAAGAGAAAATAATTGTAAGTGAAGTTAAAACTACCATTCAATGCTATTTATACTTACACGATATGATAAAATGTTAATTACCCTCATTAGAAACACTTATTAATATAATGCACTTTTTCTTAATTACAGAGCGTCATTAGTTAAGGACCTGGTATTTCCAAGATCGCAGGTTATCGCAGCCAAAACTAATGTATTCTTAATCTATAGGGTCTAATTAATCTCCGAAAGTATATTATTACGTATCGGTCGATAACGGAGATTAGTTATGATCTCATGATTGAAAACAAAAGGTTCCAACTGACCTTCTTCACTAAAAATGTAATAGCAAGTAATTATTCATTATATTATAACATTATGTTTACTATTTTATTAATAGACACAATAAACTTATGACTAAACTAAAAATGAAAGTTGATAATTATAGTATTTTGGTTCTATTCATACTTGAAATAACAATATTTTTTGCACGAAATTTGTAAATTCTCGATCAGGGTGATCTAGAATCTATGACTTTGGCATCATATAATTAAATACTGTATAATTATTTATCCGTATTAATTTTAGGACTTGTTTCTACTAATATTCTAGTATGTGTGTACCAAATTGTAGACATTTTAAACAAGGTTGAAACAAAGGACTTTTTTCCGCCCTTGAACCAATGTGCGCCGCGGCCTCGTCCGCGTGGCTTTTTCTAAAATAAAAGTAAGCTTTATTTACTCCTTATAACAACAGCTATCTGCCAGTGAAAGTCCCGTCAAAATCTGTCCAGCCGTTTCGGCGTTTAGCCGGAACAAACATACAGACGATAAAAATTTAAAAAATTGTTTTTTTGGTTTAAGTACCGTATACTACTACTATAAGTACTTTCACATTTAGTAAAAACCTGTTATTTTGACATCACAAACAGACGCTTCAATTTTATTATATTTGTATACATAGATACGATTAGAGCTCCGAGGGACCGTAGACCTACTCTACGGTCCTTTGGAGCTCTAACAAAATCAAGCTTCTAAGTCAACGTAATTAAAAATTTCGGCCATTATTATATATTATAATATTAAGCGACATTTATTTAGATACTCGGAAATAAATCAAAACCTATAGGGTTGACCTAGAATCATGAAATTTGGCATGATGCAAGGTCTCACTGCAAAAGGAAAGGAAAAGGTTCGAAAATCGTTATTTTGTAGTACCTATCATCATATTATTTTTTTTTTTTATTA
Organism: Atethmia centrago; assembly: GCA_905333075.3. NCBI lineage: Eukaryota > Metazoa > Arthropoda > Insecta > Lepidoptera > Noctuidae > Atethmia > Atethmia centrago. Next base: position 15,946,723 of record HG995374.1, on the reverse strand, counting down.
AAAACTTACATCTGCACTTCTGCAGTTGAAGAATTGACCTTGGCGTATATAGATGTATGGGAGAACATGTTCTTCAACTACAATGTTAAGTTTTTTTTTTTGGATTATTTCATCGCAACTACGGAACCCTTCATTTTGCGTGGTCCGACACACACTTGGCCGGTTTTAAAAGGAAGGTTTTCCTTTTAACTTCGTTTTATGTACTACTGCCGTGATTTATTTCACATATCCAAAAACAACCCTTTAGCTGGCAGGGAGGGGAACACACTTGACCCTAACAAATAAAATTACGCAAACGGATCTCTGAATCGAAAAATGGTTTTCACAGACTTGCAATATTTTTGCACGGGCTCTGGCCTGTCTAACGATACCCGACATCATGGGATAGACGAGAAAAAATATATCATCCCACTTTACGAAAATAATAATTTAAAAATAAAATTTTGAATTTTGTAGGTTCGCACCCTACAAAATTCAAAATTTTATTTCTAGTCTAGTCTTCGCTAGTCTGCAGGAGCCTTTATTAATCAGCGTCGCGCAGATAGGTATTGCGTTCTATTCTTAGGCAAGAAATCAAAAGCAATCAAAATCAAAAGTCATTTATTCAAACTAGGCTGAGAATTAGCACTTTTCGACGTCAAAGTTACATAAGACAGTCCCCCAAAAATGCCCGCCCTTCACCACTTCCTAGTGCTTTAGCTGGGAAGAAGAAGTGGCGGAGCAAACTCCCCAGCAGCACACATGTCTGTTTAGTTATATAAACTTGATTCTATACAAATCGTATGCAAAATAATTAACATTACGAAACACAAAACATTAAATTAAATTACTTGCCATATGTTAGCTACCACACGCCAATATACCAACAAAACAATGAAAACTGTACTCAAGCATATAAAAATTACAACATAAAAACGTGAACAGAACTTAATACCTAAATAAAAGCCTCCAGGCATAAAGGGTGTGCCCGCTTACATAAGGCTATTGCTGTAAAGGCTCATACATACTGGCGCGACTTGTCGCGCGACGCGTCGCGACACAAAGACACCGCGTGTAGCGCTACAAGCGGTGCCTTTGTGTCGCGACGCGTCGCGCGACAAGTCGCGCCTGTATGTAGGAGCCTTAACTCGAAGTGAGAAATGATAAACTAGTACCATCGAAGTAAAATAAATAAACAATTACTAATAACAATTAAAACCATGATCAGCAAGAAGTTCAATTTTATCGCTTTTGGTTCCTCTTGTTATACACGTACCTTATGTGCTACAAGATCGAATCTTACTAAATTAAATTCTGTGTTTTTGTAGAAATAGTACAAATAACCAAACCGCAAAACCTACCTTTATCAAATGATATATCAAAGCACAAGTCGGAAATCATAATCAATTAAAAGCTTAACATCATTAAAATTAATTGAATCCGTAAGTAGGTAAATCTGTCACCGAAATAAATTATAATATTTTAATTAATAAAAGGTAAGTTGACGTCACAAATAATCACAGTACACGTGTAGGGTAGGTAGTTGAGCTAATTAAAAATGTAAATATTAATTAATTTGGACATTCCAGTAACACTGATAAAAATGCGTTTTGATGCTGGGTTTAATTATTGGTAGTCAGCCAATAATTGAAGCATCTCATTGTTTGCAACAATATTTTAATGATTAATTATTAACTAGGTACCTTGTTGGTCTAGTAGACGCTAGTGTGGCTAGGGGTCCTATGGATTCGATATGATCCTCGGGACGACCAGTGTTTATCCACTGGATAATTCTCATTAGTAGCATTTCTACTAAGATCTAGATTTGTGGTGACTGTCAGCTCTATCAAAAATTAAACTTTACAAGAAAATACAAACTTTTTAGGTAGGTTATACAGAACAGAGGAAAGTAATCAAATATGGAATACCGTTTTGTTTTAAGCATACAATCAAGACATTTAAAAAATCAAAAACTTAGTCGTAATTACCAACAGGCATACATTTGCGCTTTACATAGTAACAGTCTTGTATTATCTATATTTATTAATTTTATTGTAATTTCTTTAAAACAAAATCAACAACAAGGATATCTAATTATGGAATAGGTACCTACGCCAATTATGAAACACTACAAAACTACCAAAAATCAACCTTAATTTCTATGAGATACCCACTTTAGGAACTTTGATCAAATATAAAATGGAACTCAAACTACTCGTACTTGCAATAATCGCAAATCCAGGGCTCGAATTTTGCACCAGCGCAATCATTATGTGCCCAGAGTTCGCACATGGTTCCAGGTTTCTCCTCAAGTATCTTCAGAAAACAGCCTTTGACAGAACATACACTCTGTATCTTCTGATTCTAGAAGTTTCATTTCCTATCAAGGCCTGTGTCAAACAGTACCATCTCGTCATCATCTGAATCAGCTAGATTATTCTTAGCCTTAGTTTCCTGTTTTGGTTGTTTGCCTTTTGTTTTCATTTCGTTCTGTTTTTTATTCTTAGCCTTTCTACCCTTTCTCAATCTATTTTCTTTTTCTTGTTTCTGTTTTCAACGAGGGAATTTTTGTTAAGTGAAATCCAAAATGGAATGGTCCATATTTGGACACCAAGAACTGTCTATATTTGACAATTACAACTAATTTAAACTTATGTTCATATTATAAACTAAACAAAAAATACAATAAAAACCTCTATACTTAAAAAAAAACATTTACACAATGCATAGATGCAATAAATACAATACTATTTCCAATTACATTAAGAAAAATCCTCAATTTTTACGTACCATAGAACATTTTCTGACTGTGGGAAAACAAAACAGTCTCACCGTGAAAACAGCACTCGCTGGACTGACAAGTGAATCCTTTACGCACGTATGTGTCTGAAAAAGATCATTGCTTAATGCGTCTAGGGCTATTGTTTCCGAGAAATGTCGGTATTCCATACTAGGGATACTATTCCATATTTGGTTACTTTCGTCTACTCCTACTTTTCTCTACTATCTTGCCTAATACTTCAGGAAATTCAAGGTTGATTTTATGTATTTAGGTAAATAGCGCCAGTTATTGAAGGTAGGTATATTAAGTATTTACTCAAAAAGGGTACCCTATCAGATCTTAAATTAATAATTTATTTGAAGAAAACGATTTGAATTCCCTAAATAAAATCCTATTCAAATAGAGACCCTTCACCGGCTGAGTATTGTTGGTACAACTATACAGAGATGGGACATTAATTTAAATTCAATTTGCTGGTTAAATGTGCGGGCTCAAATGGCCTGACTCCGAATTCCTGAATGGCTTGTGTGCCAAAGGCAATCATTAGGTTTCTATTTGTATTGCTACAGTTTGAAGCGATGTTTTTTGGTACATATGTATGTATTTTCACTAACATTCTAACCGCAATCGGGTCGGGTCGGGTCGGGTCGGAATTGATTGATGACTCTTCTTTACTGCTGGCAGTTTTTTGGCCCTGGTATATAAAACCAAAAGGTGGTTGATAAAACATTCAATGTGGGTAATGTCAATTGCCGTTCGAAGTATTCGCTTATGCCCTGGGCCGGGGCGTCGGGAATCCCGGGCGGATTTCCGGCCACCGTAGGCGCGGGTTTGCGGACGGTGAGCAATGGGTACCTCACCGTCCGGTAAGGACGAGGCACGCAGGTCCGGGTCGACACGACGGCGCGTTGTGTTCCACGCGCGCCGGATTACTAGGGCCGATGCCTGCCGGGGTCGCGGAAAAGTTCGAAAGGGTTACCAAGGCCCTTGGCAACACAGGCAACGGAAGGAACACGGGTGGGTTTTAGTCAATCAGAGTCTGACACACCCTCCCGCTCCGCCCAGAGCGGGTGAAGTTATTTGATAATTTCCCACCCAAAAAAAAGGCTGATAAATAAAAACCCTAACATTCAAATAAATTTTGTCCTGTTCTGCCTAAACGGTGTTTTTTGCGCTCAGGATGAGAAGTTATGTAAACGCAGGAGTTTTTGTGGCTTAGCGGCCACTAACAATGTTCACATCTGTGAACATTGTTACTGGTCGCTAAGCCTCAAAGTAAAGCGAAGCGAAGGTATCCACTTTTTATCCTGAACTGAGCCGAACCTATTTTACTATTAGGCTGGCTGGTTATGACAATTTACCGTTACCTGTTTATCTGCCCAACCCCGAAGTTATAAATATAATTATAAGTAAACAAAAATATTTTGCAATGTGATACCTACATTATGTAATATCGTTACTGATAAAGTTGATGTCATTTACCAATTCAAACTAGTTGCAGACCTCGCAAGAAGTCATTTATATTCAGGATGAAAATTAAGACATTTTAATATTTTCAGGTCAAAGTATTTCCCGGCGATAGCAGATTTGAGACATCATTACAGGAGAGTTCGTGGCCCGTGTGGAACGAGGATTTTAAATTCCAATTGAAACAAAAAGATGCGAAGAAGGGAGCAGAAAAAACCGACCTTCTAAGTTTGCTCGCCGGCCATTTTTTGTCGCTTACCATTTATGCTATATTAGAACCTCCAAAACAAGATTCAGATAAACGAAAAAATAGCAAAACTTTAGAGTCGAAAAAAACAGCCAAGGTGGCAGAACAGGAAGAACCAAAACCTAAGACTGGATTTTTCGAAAAGACATTAAGCAGTTTCAAGTCGACGAAATCTGAGGCGATAGCACAAAAGTCAATTTTGGAGAAACGAAGAACAGTCGGAGCTGCGACGTGGAACTTCGACTCAAAGTTGTTTCAAAACGACCTCAAGAACGGTTTGACCGGGACTCCTGACATTTGGCGGCCAATCAATGCAATCACAAGTGGTATCACTGCGGCTGACTCACGGGTACGTACACACTATTCAAGTGTAGGGTAATTAATAGCAACATTATAAGTCACTGTCACGAGCGATGCTAATCACTGGATGATAAAAATAGTCGTAAATGCGCAAGTAAAATATAGAGAACACTTTATGGGGAACCTATTTCCGTTCACAATAAACTTGATCTTGATAACTGCCGATTGCCGACTGAGGACTGATTATCTATACACATAAATAAAATTAAAGTGTCTGTTTGTAATGTCAAAATAACGTATGTACGGTACTTATTACAAAAAAAAACAATATTTAAAATTTTTGTCTGTCTGTTTGTTCCGACTAATCTCCGAAACGACTGAACCGATTTTGAGAGTACTTTCACTGGCATATAACTGATGTTGTAGGAGTAACTTAGTACTTTATTTTAGAAAAGCCACGCGGGCGAAGCCGCGGGCAGCAGCTAGTTGTTTATAAATGTTGTTTCAACTTCATCATTCTCAAAGCATTTTTCTCTCTATAAATGAGATCATTATTTCGTGCTAAAGTTTTATTTCTGTTACACAGTAGGTAAGTAGAAAATAATGATGACTTCGAGGACTTCAGTAAGTAAATATAGTTTATAACGAAAGAGCTTCATTTTCTTTTAATTAATTACCTAATGTCGTAGTCTTGGCTGCGAATAAGACCGCCCCATAATTTTCCCCGGTGTCGTAAAAAGAGGCTCAAAATGGCATCCTTTATAAGTATAATAAATCTCAAGTGATGAATACCGAGGGATGACCATCATTGTGCAAGTATTAAAATAAAAAATATGTCTCTCGATTGGAAGCAATAGAAATGTCTATGTTGAAGATAACGATATCAATTAATGTATGAGTCATACTTACGTATGATTAATACGCGAAGAGCATGTTCGTGTGAATAAAATCTTAATACTGTTCAGTACAATAGAATAGTTTTGACCTCGGCCGGTCCCATCTGATCGTCTACCTACGTTTATTGCGATGATGTAAGGCTTCAATTATGCCACATCTTCGTGCACAGAGATTCGGTATAATTATGTTTTATCGATGTTAATAGGTATACCTACTGATAAATCTTTGATTTCTCTTGCTAATTGCTTAAGTATATACCTACTTTACATAGCGAGCTAGATTGTTTTATAACAATGATGAGGCAGTTTAAATTGGGCCAATTTGCGAACATCAAACTGATACCAATTAATTAGTGGTGGTTCACCCCGGTAACAGTGGCCACATCACGTTTTTGATACTTAAGAGCTTTCTTGTAATAACGTTGATTAAAATCCAGATAAGAACCTACTTAGTAAAATTAGGTCGACAGAATGAAAATAAAATTGGTTAAAATAGTTTATGTACTTAGGTGTGTTTGTCTTTAGGCTTTCAAGATTACCTACTACGTATGCGTCAATACGTATTAGGTACTGATTAGGTTCTGACTCTAAATAGTCCTAATTCCACATCTAAAGCGCGGTCACTGTCGGACTGCATAGAAAAGAAAGAGAAGCGCGATGACACAACGTTGGTAATTTATTGCAAAATATGAAGCAATTATCTATTTACAAAAAAATCTTGATTGGATAAAAAAAATAAAACACTATTATGCTAATATGTTGCTTGTAGAATAATCTGACAAAAAATCAGAATAATTGCATGTATGGTTTTTAATCGTTAAAATAACTTTTTAGAGATATCTTCGTGATTTTTTTATCGTATAAAATTGGTTGTATTATGTTTTCAACACACTATCTACCTAGCATTTATCCTGAAAAATATTTTTAATTTTTTTATTTTGTTTACTGCAGTGGATCATATACTTATAGGCAATATAAAACTTACAAAATTTGCGTTTAGGTCCTGTAATCCCCGGTGAATCCGCGGCTGTAGTCCGCGAAATTTAAGTTTTCATACGTTTTATGCAATTTGCAGGTCGATCAAAAAATGAATCGCGACTATATCAGATATAGGATCGTTAATACATCTTTCTAATTTAGTAAAACGTTTCATGTAAAACTCATTCAATGGAACAATGTACGTTAGAGAAAAGGTACCTTAGAGAGATGTAATTTTGTAAATACATATCCGTTATAGTCGCGAATCATATTTTGATTAAGATACAATCTGATACTAACCTGCTATAGCTGCAAAGCTGAGCAGAGCAGTGGTGGCCCAGTGGTAACGGCCGCGACTTACGAGTTGTAAGGTCGTAGGTTCGAACCCAGACAGGCGCTTTACTTTGTGCAAATTATTTCATCACCACTGCTCTCAAAACGGTCAAGGAAAACATCGTGAGGAAACCGATATGTCCTAGAACCAAACACTCGAAGACATGTGACATCTACCAACCCGCACTGGGCCCCCGTGGTGGATTACGTCCCACTCCCTCTCACCGAGAGGAGGCCTGTGTCCCAGCAGTGGGAACATTATAGGCTAAATATGCTGGGATACAGCTGTGGATCCACCTTAAACTATAGGATAGAAGCTAAACATCAGACAACTATGTTAAAGGGTCCAATTAATGGTCGTCTGGCAAACTTTAGTGCCTCGTGTTGTACTCAGACAACACGAGGCACTAATCGCATCACGGTAATTTACATTAAGTATTACGTAACTAGGTTTTTCTGAATAGTTACATGAAATGCAATAAAAATACACTGTCATTACGCATAGCGTTATCAGTGTCTTATCTTGTCGGAACAAAAACTGAAGAAAATTGGTTTCTTAGATAAAGGCTCACACATGGCTTAACGCCTTGGCTTTCCTTGGCTTTATTTAAATAACAACTGAGGAAAAATTATATAGCTACGTAACAGTTCTCATCACATATAATGATATAAGATATTAAAATTCGTTGTTTGAATCACACAAACATGAGGTCATGCAGTTTTTATACTATTTACCCGACTGCCTCAGGAGGGTAATGTTTTTCGACAGTATGTATGTATTATGTATGTATGTATGCCTATTTCTTTGGCACGCTCTGTAGCCTAAACGGCTTGATAGATTTTAACATATGAGGTGTCGTTAGATTCGTCTTAATTGTGGGAGTGACATAGGCTATATAATATTTATAAATTGCATCTGCAAATACAAAAAAAAAGAAGGGAAGTTTTTTTTAAATTAATTGCAACAATATTGGTATCAAATAAAAGCTAGTACCTAATGAGTAATTTTCAAATATATATATAAATAAAACTAAAAAGCTTGAAATAAACTAAAATAATTAAAAAACAAAAAACCCGACTGCCAAAAACACATATTATCACTAATATTATTACTAGGTACTAGTAACACAACTCCTCCATTTATTCATACTCGTTTTACTTGTATTGTTTGGAGCTCTGCCCAGTTTCCTTCCTCGATGCTATAATAAAATACATCTTATATAGGTATCTATATCTCGGTACATTCCAAGGCAGTTCAGATATGGTTGATTGTGTACAAATAGCCCATGCGGGCCTCTAATCTGTGGCAATTAGCATGAACACCGTGTAATTTGTGTCTACAGCGGGAAAACAAGAAGGGCCAGTTGGAAGTGACGTTACTGTACACGGCGAGCGAAGATGGACTGAACGATATAGTGCAGCTGACGGTCAGCAGGCTACGTTGCAGTGTGCAGACGATGCAGCAACAAGAACAGTATAAAGGTAACTACTTACTATGTAAAGTAAACATTTGCGATTTTTTGCAGTAATCAAATGATAATTACGACCAATTTTGTTCATTAAGCACATGAGAAAAACGAAGTTATACTTTGTTGCCAGCTTAAACCTGTCATTATTTAGGCTGTATTGTTATTTTAAAAACAGTATCTCAGTATCTACTAAAGCTAGTTAATGGATGCTGTTTTTACTCAGAGTAGACTCGACGTCGCTACGTCTCCAAAATTCAAGCAAAAACAAAACGTAGATTACCTCTGTTGTTTTGACTCCGCTCATTCCATACCAGAAAATATCCCGAGGATAGTAGCGTGTCACAACATGATCTTCTAAATAGCAGTAACACATTACACCGCTACGCATTGGTCGATAACACGTCGGTAATTAGACACATTTCGGTTAGTTTCCGATACGAGTAGCGTTTTATGTGGTACTTATCGTGTTATATGTAACTACAGCAGGCTTAGCATGACGCTCTCTATTTCTTCGAAGAATAGACACGGCTCTTTCTATACAAAGTGACATTTCGTTTCTCCATTTTTGACATCTCACCGTTGAAATCCTTCTACAATCTGTCATTTTGTCTTTCGTTTCTAACGATCTTTGTCTAGGTCCTTTTTTATGTAGAAGGATTTCTACGGTGGGATGTCAAAATAGGAGAAACGAAATTTCACTTTGTATAGAAAGAGTCGTGTCTATTCTTCGAAGAAATAGAAAGCGTCATGCTAAGCCTGCTGGAGAAAGATCAAAATAACTGCCACTTCGACTTCAATCAATTTCGCAGGGGTGTGATAGTGCCTTGATATGCCATGTATCTTGTACCCTCGCCTAATGATTTCGAGGGAAGGGATCTATCGTTAGTCCTTAAGATATATGGTTATGCTATAGGTACTTACTACTTCCCTCTTACAAACTATTTGGAGAAACAATATACTTGAGTTGGGGGTTGAAGGCTTTACGTTCTGAATACATTTACAGCCAAATGATGTTGATATATCTACCTACTCGTAGATAGATGTTTCATACGGTAACTTTTATTCAATGGTTAAAGCCGGATAGGATCCTAAGCAAAAAGAAATTCCCTCATAATAATAAATCATGTAATTGCTTTCATAAACTTAGATTGTTGTCACGATAACAATGTTATTCTTCGAAGGAGTTTAGCATAAGAATAATGGAACAATTTTCCGGCCAAAAGTTACCTAGATAAATTAATACTCTCTAGAAGATATGGAGATCTTCCAGAGATATACACATATAACATATCGTCGTTACAAATTTAAAATCTCATATGTCATTGAGTCTAAAGTAACTTTCGAGAAAAAATTCAAAAAAAATCTAGCACATATAGGCGCAAAATTGTAGTGCTCGACATTGGGTGATCCTGATCACATAAGTTATGTTCATTTTTTATGGTTCCGTACCCTAAGGGTAAAACGGGGCCCTATTACTATAGTGTGGTCATTAGTGCTGTGCACTCCCTGAGGTATGCGCGGCGAGGTGGGAGGCGAAGAAAAAAGTGCATGAGTTCACATGAGATCGATACATGTCGGACAGATCTTACGATATCAGTTTGCATTTCTAAGGCAAGACTTGTGGCGGGACGATGGTCGGAGGTTATCTATCTGTAACATATTATACTTACTTAGTTGATTAAAATGTAACCCAAATATACTCATATTTTATTAAAAATATGCAGGTGATTAATAAGAACTAAACTTATAATTCAAAGCAGGACTTGTTTTATTGAACATTTTTTTATATTTACAAACAATTATATATTCTAACGAAAGTTATTCTAACATAGATTCTGTTTCAACTTCATCTTCCATTTCGTCATCATCTTCATCTTCCACTTCGCCACCGGAACTTGAATCAGAGTCTTGCAAATTTATTATTAATGAATCGATAACATTATCGAACCTACTATCGCTAAAGCCACCATAAAAATTACAGTCTTCATATCACGAGATAACGCACGACCCATCTTTGAATATTTATCTCATGTGCGTCTGACATAGACAGTCCGATACAGATAACACTACCTGCGGCCACGAGCGTTGACGGCGCACTGACAGAGCGCAGCAGCCGATTCTCCCCCCCGTCTCGCCGCGCGCATACCTCAGGGAGTGCACAGCACTAATGGCCACACTATAAGACTCCGCTGTCCGTCTGTCTGTCTGTCTGTCCGTCTGTCACCAGGCTGTATCTGATGAACCGTGATAGTTAGACATTATAAATGTTCACAGATGATGTATTTCTGTTGCCGCTATAACAACAAATACTAAAAAAACAGAATAATATAAATATTTAAGGGGGCTCCCATACAACAGACATGATTTTTTTTTGCCGTTTTTTTATAGACAATGGTACTGAACCATTCGTGCGCGAGTCCGACTCGCACTTCGCCGGTTTTTTATACAACTGTTACATTATTTATTTATTTACAATTAAATGTAGGCTGACACTTGAGATGTAAAAAAACATACGTAACTTATCGAAATATTAAGATATTCACATGGAAGTTTTTGCTAAATATGGGTATTCCAAATCCGTTTTCAAATATCTGAAAAACTTATTTTCGACAAAATTTTAACGAAGTACTTAGATTTTAAATTTGCAATGACGTTACGAGGGAACCCCACTTGCACAATGTTTACACGAGAAAGGTGTAATATTTACAAAATATTATTTAAAATAAAGAAAAAATATACTTACCTACTGTCTTCTGTTTGTTCTACGAAAATACATATAGTGACCCGTGACTCGAATAACTACGAACAACGAACAATATTATTGTTTGGAACACTTATATCAAGTGGGCTTAAGTTAAGACTTCTCCATAATTTATTGCTGGGTCATCTAGGTGTCATAACGTCTGAGAATGGACCTACTGTCTGTCAGCTCAGCAAGAAGTAGAATCAGTAATGAACTATTTTGTGGCGTGCGAAAACAAACGAAAAAATGTGCCCCAGGAGCACATTTTTTCGTTTGTAAGTACCAAATTTTTTGTTCGGTTGTCCCACTTCGATTAGTATCCAGGCATATTTCATGAATATTCGAGTAGAACCTCGACCCGAGATTCATCAGGCGGGCTCTAGTCCGCGTCCGTAACTAAACTTCATTCATAATATTATTTATCTATAGAGACAGCCACTCGAGGCGACGCGGTGGCTAGCGCAATGCTGTTTGCTTATTAAAGAGGAGAGAGTTACGCTCAAGACGAATGTGCGTTGAATCACAACACAACTCAACTAGCTAACTACGGCCACGTTTACAGTTGCGACAGGTTCTAAAATCGTACATTTTCTACACAGATTTAAAGCATTTTTATCCGTACGAGTACTTAGGTCGCATTCGCTCCGCATGACCAAGTAACGATTGATTCATATAAGGTTCATTTTGCGGAACGGAGCCGAACCTTTTGGCTTTTGTGCGGACACCAGATAGGTGCCATCCTATAGCGCTGTCATATATACAATAGGTATGACCTCGCTATGTCTGTATACGTTGGATAGCTTCCGCGTGCTTCCATGCTGTAAAGTTATGTATAGACACGTGCACAAGGCTTACATTCACGTCCATATGTCAACAAATAATCAGAAGACAATCGACGCAAAATTAGTAGACAGCGGTAAATAATCTTTCAGAACAAGAAGCTAATACTCTTAAACAGATTCTCGATGTTCAATCATTCCTGATTATTCACAATCGCTTTAAATGGTACGAGTACGTGTAGGTACAGTCGCCAGCATATCAAGTTACCACAAACTGTCAAATTTCTCCACATGATTTCAAACCTTAAAATGTTGATGGTTAAGTTCAAAATCGAATGAGAAAATTTGACAGTTCGTGGTAACTTGATGGGCTGGCGAATGTACATTGAGACTATATTCAATTAACTGACAGTACTAATTGAACAGTGAAGAGGATTACCTGCGTCACTTTAACAAAGTCACCTTAATCTACCCCACAATCTACACACAGGACTCGATTCTCGTCATGATCAGTACAAACATACAACATCAATGGAATTAGGCATGCCCGCTAATAGGTACTATGAATATAGCACTTGTAAATAACAATAAAAAAAATGGATTAAAACAATTTACTACCGCATTGGTGTAATGTTCGCAAGCGCTACTGCTGAGCATGAGGTCCTGTGTTAGATTCCCGGGTTGGACGAAGTATTATTGGGTTTTTCCATCTGGAATTCCTCAGTAACAGCCCGGAGTCTGGATTTGTGCCCGGTTGATGTTGGCAATGGGCTCACCCCCACATGGGACTTAAACATAACTGGCGAAATGTGGGTGCAATATAGATGCACCTCAGCCTAACCTTTCAGGGAATGCTGCCGTTTTATTTTATTTTATTTTATTCAAAAGGAACAACAAACATCTACAATATAGAGTATAGAAAAATAAATACACATAACATCTGAACAACATTGTAGCCCACAAAGCTGTTCACAGAGTAACTGTGGAATATAATTCAATTAATTAAACGCTAGGGTAATAAATAACATAATAATATAAAAAACTAAACTTACTTAAGTATCATGTTTATCTACATTTTTTTTTAAATTTTTATTAAATAAACGAATATATATATGTGTTAGTTAGATTAAAATAGTTCGAATCGTTGACGTGATTTGGAGATTTAGTTTCCTTGTTTAATACCTTTTTCGGCAACTATAAGTAGATATTATTGTCGAGTTGAGCGGTTTTATATCATTATCCTTTACTTTTGGAAATCCCTAGATTCAAGATCTTTATCCTTAGAAACGTGATTCATTGTTGAGTTTTAATTTTACTAGAAACTTGTCGATGTCAAGTTTATCTCCACCGATGAGCGATAAACAAAGGGAAAGATTCACTTTCCGTGTTCAGAAACTAAACAGAATTTCCTTATTCGGTTCCAGTCATAATAAATTGGAGTGTGTCTGTGGGATATCCCTAGAAATCTAGATCTTAATCTTGGCTTGATTCATGTTAGGATTGTTTTTGACACCTCTTTTAGTTCTTTCGTTTTTCTTTATCTGTGACTGACTATTAAGACTCGTTTTTTTTTCGGGTTCGTCATGGTCACAGTATATAAACTCATCAGGGTGAGGGCAGAGATGCGGATACTGCACATCAAGTATAGAATTACATCCATATTTTCAATTGTAGCTCTTTATATCTAGTCCTCAACTACTTATATGTCGTGAACTACGTGATACGCCATAAAAACTATTAGTAAATTTGATCATAATGTGGGTTTTCGCCCCTTTCATGGTGCTAAAACATAACGGGCGGAATTTGGTATATCCACATTCCAACAGTTATGGTTAGCATACTCGTACACCTCTGCTTACTCCTTCGAGGAATACAAGCCTGATGAAGTGTAGTGTAATATAGGTACCTGTCCTATGCCGTAATTACAAAAACAATTAAAAATCCATTGTGTCTCGTGTAGATCGTGAAGGGTTAAAAGATCGTCGGCTACTTTTTGATAGGAATGTTATAAAAAAAATCAGATAGAAGTTATAAGCAATGGAACGTTAATCAAAGCCAAGTGAAAGTATTGTTTTACGACCCTTTTTTATGTAAAATATTATGAACCAATTCAGTAACCTATAAAGTAAATTATTAATAACAAGGATTTACAACGGTATTTATCTCTTGTCTATAGATCGTTTTGTGTTTTAATATAATATTCTATCCTAAACAAGTACATATTTTCCATACCTACTACTTTGAGTATCTATGTAAAAAATTGCTTTTCAACTTTTTATCTTCCTGAGTTCACGTTTCAGAACCTAACATATTTTAGTAAATATGTGCGTTTCTAGGCAAATAATTCTCTTACGAGTAGCTTTAATAATAAACTGACTATGAAACCATTTAGTGTACAATTCCATGTAAAATTCATATTAAATTTTAAAACACACAGTTTCAGCAAATACACCAAGTGGATCTATACGAATATTTGAATTAATTAAACATTTATAAAATTTCTATTTTCAGCCCCGCTGTACCTGAAAGCGACGATACTAGAGGCGAACAAAGCTGAGTGCTATTGGAAAAGCGATAGATTTCCCCCTGCAATATCTGCCAGATGGGATCCAAAATCTGCTACAGTGAAACTGACAGTTTTTAAGGCAAGTTTGAATAAAGTCAGTATTTATATTAGCCTCGGGTGTAAGACAAAGATGGCGAAGAAGGAAATCTTGGGGAAAGCAACGATAGACGAAAAATCCGCCTACGCAGACAGTTGGAACGAGTGTCTCCGCCAACCGGGGATACCAAAAAGTTTTTGGGTCAATTTCGAATAATGGTCTCATTTTTTTTTGAAGAGCAACTATGACGAACTTAGATTAAGTCGCGAGGGAACAAAGTTGATTGTGAATATTTTTCGTTTTGTTCAAACTAATGACGACACATGTTGTGAATTTTTGTTATGCTTAAATATTTTATGACAACAGTTTAATTTTAATAATAATTTAATGTATTACTTTTTATATTATCACAAAGCTTAATGGATAATACACTGTACTGATATTGTTTTATAGTTTGATTATTTTTCTTGAAGAGGAAAATTTTATACCAGATGCAGGTTCACACAAGTAGGCAATTTAATCGATTAACCTTAACCTTTGTTTTATATCGATCGTTATAGGTTAATAGGAAAAGGTACTTTTCTATCTTCGCAAATATTATGTTGTCTTTGGAGTCACTACAGGAGAAATTTTTATTCCAATGAATGGAAAGTTAGCCTTCCTGGGTCTTGTCAAAGAAATTGTTAACCAGTAGGTAACACAACAAACAGCTGGTTACAATCAGTAACAAAAACGAACCGTTTAATATTATAACTAGGCGTAAGTTGGGGCATTCCAAATTAATGTATTTTAAACGAAGTAATACAGACATCTTCGCAACTTAATTTCAGTCCTTTCGAAACTTTCAAATTCAGTTTCGGGACTTCGCTTAAAGGCACATTACATTTATTATTTGTTACTGTCGTCTGTCAGAGACATTTTGGAAGTCCCTAACTTGGATGGAGGTGTTAAACAAATTATTTACCAAAGGTTGAACGTGACGGGTTGATTAAATTAACAATCGTACCAAGTAAGTACGAGAGGCTGATATGAAATAATAATAGGTATGTATTTCAAGTGTTTTCGAAGTCAGAACATGTATGACTAAGGTAAACAATTACGAAATATGTGTGTAAATTCAGGGAACGTAAAATCATTAGACATCTAAGAAGTGTGTAAATTCAATAATAAAGTTTCGTTATGTGGTTGTCGTAGTGGAACCTAGCTGCAAACCATATGAAGGTGCTAAGTATTTTAGAAACTATTAACAGATTTCAAAAATAGTAAGTGTTATTTTATGTAGCATTGCATTGGTGCCTACTGACTTCCAATAAATAATAGATCAAGTTCTTCCCATAGTTCCCATTACAGTGATGGGAGCGCCGATGGATCTATGACAGTTGGATGGATAGACGGGTAGGTACAGTATGAGGAGGATCCTGCCTGATCCATTTGATACTATGTGAATACTAATGTAAAAAAACCGGCCAAGTGCGTGTCGGACCACGAACAATGAAAGGTTCTGCTAGCTGGGATGAATTTATCACAAGAAAAAACTTAACATACTTATAATCGTGACTTGGCCCGTATATGCGAATGGAGCAAGAGATATGGACTTATGGTCAACCCCATAAAGACGCAGGTTGTGGTGGTGGGCAGTTCTAGGATGATCTCAAGGATCGACTGGACGACTCTTCCCCAAGTTTTTGACAACTCAGTTGTTCCCTTCAGTGAGAAAGTTAAAAACTTAGGAATATTGATTGATAAGAACTTCTCTTGGACTGCCCAGCTACAGGAAGTTAGCCGCAAGCTATATGCATCCGCTGCAGCTTTGAAGAGATTGCGTAATTTTCTACCGACTGCCACCAAGATTGCGCTTGCACAAACGCTTCTTCTACCCATCCTTGACTATGCTGATACCAGCTATCTTGACCTTACCCAAGACCAACTTGATAAACTTGAGCGGCTTCAAAATTTTTGTATAAGGTTCATATTCGGTTTGCGTAAATTTGACCATGTTTCCGAATTTCGTGTGAAGCTCAAGTGGCTACCAATTCGCCTTCGCCGGAATGCTCATATTCTTTCCCTTTTGTATAATGTCCTCTTTTCCCCTTCCACCCCTCTCTATCTCAAGGAACGTTTCCAGTTTCTTGGCGACTCCCACACGAAATTTTTAAGGTCATCAGATAACTTGAAGCTTAAAATGCCTATGCATTCCACAACGTTCGTCGACAAATCCTTTACTGTCCAGGCCACTCGTTTGTGGAATGCTTTGCCAGTTCAAATAAAACGCGCGCAATCGTTACTCGCATTTAAAAGACTCGTAAAGGAACATTACTTGTCGCTGTGAGCTTGTTCTCGTAACTGTAATTATCTATAGTCTTCATTTATTTTCGTTGCTTATACATTTAATATGTATGTATTTATGTATATATTATTTAGGTTATATATATATATATATATATCTGTGTATCAATTTTAGTATATTGTATTTATTTATTTTTTACACCAACGACAGCCCCACTTTATGTCCAGGCAAATCACTGTCCATCCTATGGTTGCCTGGAAGAGATCGCAGAAAGCGATAAGGCCGCCCATTGTATATTTTGTAGTGTTTGATTTATTTTTTGTCATGTATTTTTTGTGGTGTACAATAAAGTATATATAAATAAATAAATAAATAAATAAATACACATACATTCCAACTGCAAATGTGAGTCGCACAATGTTGGGAGATTTATCATGTTATTTTAAGACCGTAGACTTTTTATAAGTTTTCCTGAAATCTAGACGTATATACAGTATTTAAAAAGAAAATACTCAGTAGTTTCGGAGCAAAAGGGGGAAACTTTAAATTTTCGGACATAAATTTTCTTAAATAACTTTAAAACTATTTTAAAATTATAAAAAAAATATATTATATGTACTTGAGATAATCCCAGTAAGCACTTTCATTTGATTTTTCACACACAGTACAGCGTGCAAAATTTTTTTAAATTTTCTTATTTGTCTCCCAAAAGTGACACCCATAATCTAAATTAATTTATCTACGTAACACGTCCGTATTTGAGTCACAGAAACTGATATGTGTACCAAACTTCTAGTTAATCGGTCCATTAGATTCGGAGCAAATTGGCTGTGACAGACGGACAAACAGACACACGAGTATAAAGGGTTCAATTTTTTTCATTTGGACATACGGAACCCTAAAAATACAACGGAAAAACTTTGTCAGACTCATTTATCTTGCCACTTCGATATGCGACGTACCTACAGATTTCCCGTATCCAATCACGTGCGTTTATATGTAGTTGTGCACGTGTGTAAATGTTTTACAGTAAGTCGTAAACAGAACTAGTATGGTGCTTCGCCAAGGACATATACCGGATCGCGATTCGATTTTATTCTACTCGATCGGATTTTATTCAACGCAGAATATGGAACGAATTATAAGCGTGTATAACTCTGTGGTAAGTCGAAATGAAACTAATATATAGCTACTACTCGTTTACCAGTTTCATATTATTTTAAAGTTTCTTTAGACTGTCAGTTGTCTGTCAACTGGAAGTGGTGTCTGTAATTATGTTAGTAGGTAGGAGGGTACCTTACTTGTAGGTACCTACAATGCTTATTTTGAATTATCTCACAGTAAATAATGAGATTTAAGATAAGATAAGATAATATTTTATTTTCTTAACATGTGTCATACATACAAGAAAAGAAAATACATGCATGCAACATGGTAACAAGAACAACATTATTAGGTACAGCATGTTTGCCACATGATGTGACGTGCAAATGTCCAAAAATGTTATTATTTAAAACATTCTCATACAGTAACAATAAATTAAGTACCTAGGTAATTAAAGAATAATAATATTGCAATAAATTTAAAATAACAAAAATCAAACAGGGGGTTACACTATAAGAGGTGATGGTTACCCCCCAGAACATTAAAAAAAAAGTAAGACTGAAAATACTAAAATGCAATAATCATGTCAACAATAAAAATTAAAAAAAAAAATTGAATTATTCCATTGTAAATTAATAAACACAAAATAATTAATAATAAAATCAAATAAGCTACTATTTCAACACATTTTTTTCCTCTAGGAACTCGTTAATGTTGTAGTAAATTATTAAGTAAATAAGTCTTAAGTTTACTTTTCAAGTGTACCTACATTATTTAGCTCCTTCCAACTTTTTGGCAACTTATTGTAAACAGTTGGAGCCATATGAAAAACACTTGCGCATAAGTGCAGTCTTACAGGGAGGTACACATAGTTGGGTTTGGTCTGCGCGCAAATAATTTAGGATTGTTCCTGACAAACAACAGATTCAAGAATATTTATATGGATGGCAATGTTAAAATTTTATGCATTATAAAGTAGGTTTTGCAGCTGTCCGCGGTTTTCAAATGAAACATTGCTCTAAGGCATCTCTTCTGTGCTTTAACCTTTTGACCGCCACAGTCATGTATAGATGACAAGCCAAAAAGTGCCCAGTAGGTACGCCACGGTCACGACTAGATGACAGACTTTTATACGTAAATAAAACTCATAAAACAACATTGTTTTTTTATTTCCTTTGCTAATTATGTTCCTTGACTCATCCTAAATTAGATTAGTCGAACTTCTTTCTGTATATTTCATGTATATTAACATAAGATGACAAAAACTAATACCCATTATAAAGTTTGAAAAACATAGTGCCCTCAGCGCCACAGTCACCATAACTATCATGACACGTAGTGATGTAGGTAGCAATAATTATAACAAGCATATCAACCTCGACGGTAAACTACATTATATTAAATTTCTTTAAAATTAGTCCTCAATAAATAAATAAAACTTTTGATATTGTAGTTTTTATGATTGAGAAATCATGAAAATTTTATATTACTGAACTCTCTGCTCAGGAAATGTCGGTGTCAGTTGATTATCGATAAATCATAATGACTGTAATTCCCGTCTCCATCACACTGTCATATTGTCTGTGCTTGGAACACCACAGTCATCTAATCATGACAATCCCATGAAGTCACACGCGGAAAATATTCAAATAGAGCTGTTCCTTTATTATTAATAGTAATAACAATGGATGCCAATAATATGAGTACTGATGAGTTAAATAAGATTAAATTTGATGTAACATTCTGCAATACGTACATAGTGTGTTAATTAAGTCTTCTTATTAAATAATAATATCCATATATGTACTAATGAACATTGGCATACATTGTTTTAGCTGAGATTAAATTTCTACGTCTTTAAATTAAAAATATCTTCACCTTCTTATTTAGTTTGTGCAAGTATTCAGTCATGAACTTTTGTAGGTTATTTCAATGGTAACTTTTATATTCCAAATTGAGGAAGTAAAATGGCAATAACGCATATATCGTATTTTCCTTACGTAGTTAATTCATAATGAAATGTCCTGTAAAAATATTGTTTATGGTTGGTAATGCCAGTGGTTCTAAATACTCTTTGGCCTTACTTTAGGTATACAATAGGTATCTACAACATGAGCTTCACTATGAACCAATCAACAGTCGTCAATAAGCAAACAATTTTTTTTTGGGTTACTAGTCTTTTTGCTAGTCATTAATTGAAAGTAATTTACTTATTTTTAAACCACAGTATTTTTACCTACCTGCAAGGAACACCTACACTTAGAAATAACTGTATTGTTCATTCATTTACTCCGTTTAATTATAATAACAATCTAAAACAATACAATAATGCAGAATAAATATAAAATGGCAACACTAAACGGTAGTGAAAAAATCAAATAACTTTTCATTTACAGTATTTTTTTTTATCTGGCCCTATCTACTAGTTTCTACTAGTTAGTACTTTAAAAAATACTTTGAAAGATCGTAGCCAAATAATGGAATTTCTTTCGTCACTTTTAGACGCACAAATTTAAGTCAGCTAAGATTTCGCCGTTTGGTCTCATTAGTGCGCCGCGCTGTCGCTCACCTATTCGTAGACTAGATACCTCCTCGCATAACTAACCACTGACATACTTATCTCTATAAATTAAGTACCTATTTATGACTCGACTCATTGAACATTGTGTATTTATTTTGTACAAATGCATAATGTATCGTTGAATAGGTACAAAACTTTGTTTAGAGGTCTGTTTAGCCGCTTTTATTAGAATAATAACACGACCTGCGAAGATTGTTCGTAAGAATTCTAAAAGATTTCGGTGTTCGTCTGTCTAGTAAATTCTAAATTCAATAACAATGCGAATTATTTATGTTAGTTTTGTTGCTTTGCATATTTTCCTCGTATTCTGAAAAGTATAATATACAGTAAATAGTATTTATTTCAGCAAATATATCATCAGTACGTACCGGTACGTTAAGGCATTATTACTGGTTGGTCTTTCAGAGAAACTTAAATTTTATTATTTGACTGATACTGTAAAGAAAATACGAAACCATAAAAATAAAATACCTATTATTATTTCGATATTATTAATAAATATCGGTTGCACACCTCTAGTGCAGAGGCGAGCAAATTAAAAACAGCCGTGCCTGCTTACCTGCTACGCCACTGTCATCATATGGTGACAAAAAAGTACGTCATGATTGATCATAGTGCTGTGGTGGTATTGACTTGATTTAGTCGATAGTTGTTTTTAATTGTGGTTTTAATTATAAAGAACGCCGAAACTGTGACACATATCATTATCATTTCTGTCTTATAGGACAAAGCGGGATGAAATAAAACTCCTGTGTTATATATTTCGGGTAAATAGTAACTTTTATGAAAAAGATACTTATGTTAAAAAATAAATCGATAGTTTTACTTGTGCTACATCGATATAATTCCGAACTCACTACTATTTTGTAGGTATTAAAGGATGAATTTGTAGCTTGGCGCTGAGGGCACGTCTTTGCTTTTTTGACGTGGCGGTCAAAAGGTTAAATGCTACTTCTCTATTTGTCGAGTTACCCCAAAAGATAACACCATATCTGAGAACGGATTCAGCCAGACCGTAGTAAGCTGCTAATAACGCCTCTCTATTGACATTTCGTGACAGTAAGTAGATTGCATAGGCACTACTACTAATTCTTTTACTCAGACCATCTATGTAATCCTTCCAATTTAATTGTTGGTCAATAATTAGCTAAAATGCATAATTACTGTCTTACTTAAATTAATTTTCAAATTATTATTGTCTAACCATTGTATAGTATTGATCAGTCTATTATTAATGTCATATTTATATAGGTCTATATTATTACATGGTATAGTTATAGTACTGTCGTCTGCGAAAAGTGTTACAGGATGGTCAATTGACTTTGGAAAGTCATTTATGTTGGCGCCACTGTTTCCGGTGACCAAAAATAGCGCCAGTATGACGAGTCAAGCGACGCACTGTGGGGTCCAGTGCTGCCATCTGTGCCGGACCGGACGTTAGAACGTTGCTGGCGAGGGATTCGCTGTTTGCATCGGCTGACGTCATTCGGGTACACCTAGTATTTAAAAACCCCGAGCTCAGTGGGCGCACTCACTTGCCACCCGCGTTTTGTCGTAGAAACAACACTTGCATTGTAAATTGCATTGTCGCATACTTTTTGTAATTTATTAATTGGTCGTGAATTAAAAAGTGATTAAGTGTATTGTCTATTTAATTGTCTATTCTTACTCAAGGAAGACTATACTTACATTTATGTAAAGTGTAAAAAGTGGAGGTCCTAAAACACTTCCTTGCGGAACTCCGTAGGTAACGGTTCGTTCTTCCGATAGAAAGTTTTCTTCATGTTTGGTTTTAGTGTTTAGTCTACATATTTCGGTTACTTGTTTTCTGTAGTTCAAATATGATTTAATAAGTTCAAAAACCTTCCCTCTAACTCCGTAGGCATCCAGTTTTTAAAAAAAAATATATCATGTTGGACATAATCAAATGACTGAGTCATGTCGCAACATATAGCACAGACTGGATTATTTTTATCCATATTTGACATAATCGAGTGCAAAAAGTCATAAACTGCAATATTTATTGTTTTCCTTTTTCTACATCCTTTTAGTTCGTTACAAAGTATATTGTTCACTTCTAAATAAGACCTAAGTAACGGTAATGTTTTCCCATTGTTTGTCTTACTGTTTAGTATATTCGTGTATTTATTTGGTCTTATATTTATGTATAATTAGGTATATCTACTATATATAATGTTTTTAATAGGTATATGTATGTATATACTTATATTTTAATAAATATTTATTTCACAGTTTTCGTTATTGCACCTACCGCTGTCTGTCTCTGCATCACCCAAAGGTTGACTGGTAGAAAATGCCTATGGCATTAAGTCCGCCTCTGTACATTTGTGTGCGTAAAGTATTAAATAAATAAATAAATAAGTTGATTATAAATAGTGTTGCCCAAATGCAAGAACAAGACGAGACTTAGCCAGTCTTGGTCTTGGTCTTGCGCCAATACACCTGGTCTTGGTCTTGGTCTTGGTCTTGCGCTCCCAGTCTTGGTCTTGGTCTTGGTCTTGCAGCAAGAGTCTTGCAAGTCTTGCAATTACCTATTAGTCTATTACTATTTATTAAAGTTTACTTTAAATCTTAGAAAAACGTATTAGAATTGGAACATTGTGAGCTTGAATTAACATAGCCATAGTAAAGATCAAGCAGATTAATAAATAACTGAAGATTTGATAAGAAATTCGAAAAATCAACTGACCTATATGTCGTTTTCCATGGAAGTAACTGTTTCTTAATAAACATTTATGATTTATAAGCTTACATTTGCTAAAACATGTAAAAAAACAAATTAATTACAATAACTTGACTGTATTTTAAAGAACAATACTTATCTGTCTAGAAATAGATTGAACCCTCAACTTATAAGAAATTTAATAAAAGAGTTTTACGATTTATCATTTATTTGAATAAAAAATAAAATACAACACAAATCAACAGCTTTATCATTAGGTTATGATACTTTATATCAATTTTTTTGACCAAGAATTAATACAAAGTAACCATCTGGCTGACTCATCACTTAACCTATTTCTATGTTTTCTAATTACTAATGATGCTTTAGAAAATAACCTCTCAGCAGGTACTGAAGTTGCAGGTATTGAGAGAAAATCACGGGCCATTTTCGATAAAATCGGATACTCTGTCTCATGCGTCCTCCACCAATCTAAAATGTCTTCCGAGCTGGCAGTTCTTGGTTTTCTCAGGTACTCCTCCAACTCGTCTATCACTAAGCCTTGAAGACAAGATCCAGATGACGTCGAGGGACATTCATAGAGTTTATCAAAGTCTATTACGTCTTCATCTTCATCACATACTTTATTTTCTTTTTCTGGTAATTCCAGAGATTTGTTCAGTGAGTGTAGACTTTTATATTCTTCATAAAGTTCATTGAACTTGCGCAGACTTTCTGTTTTAAGTTGCTTCCCCCACATTGTCAGGTCAAAAGTCTGAGCCTTATGCCTTGGGTCTAAAATTAAAGAAGTACAATAAATCCAGTTGCTCTTCTTGTAATGTTTAAGCATTTTGTCTCGAGCTGCTTGGAAAGCTAGAATGAGCCTTTCATCCACTTCAGATCGATTAGGTTTCTCATCTAACTGTTTTACCATGGATTCAATTTTATCTAGCAAGAGATTGAATGATTCAATGACTAGCGGTAATGTAACATATTTGTCTCCACCAAGTTTTGTACTTAAAAGTTTAAAGTTTATTAGAAATTTATGTAATTTTTCGAGTACCTGCCATTCATTAGCTGTGATTTGAAAATCATTTAATTCGGTGACAGAACTGCACAATATGTCAATGCCCGCTCTCACTTTTAAACCAAATCCAATCATATCATGTGTGGAATTCCATCTCGTTGGACAGTCAAGAATGGCATTTAGATTTGATGGCACGCCAGCTGCTTCACAAGCAGACTGAAACTTCTTCTTCACTATCTCACTTCTTTTTATTTTACTGGAAATACTGCGTAACTTTGTTACAGATGTACGCGAGTCAGCAATATTTGGTGCAGATTCTTCATCTTCCTCATCCTCAGTTTCGTCTGCATAGTCTTCGTACTGCTGATCTTGCGCGTTAGTGTCAGACTCAGAGTGTAATGCTAAGGTCTTTAATAAATCTTGTACACCAAGGTTTAAAATGTGAGCAAAGCACCGGAAATGTTGATTGTCTGAATCAAAGTGTGGCGGCAGCTGTTTGCCCAGTTCATACATAAATTTGGTATTTGCAGTTGCGTTGTCGACCGTGATACCTTGTATTTTATCAATTATGCCATATTCCAATAAACATTCATGGAAAATCGTTGCAATATCTTCCCCAGTATGTCGACCGCGTGATGGTATAAAATCAAGAACTACAGATTGATACTTCCATTCGTTGTCTATATAATGAATAGTAACCCCGTAGTAACTCCTACCAGCAATTGACGTCCACCCATCAATGGTAAAAGACATTTTAGATGATAATTGTTGAAGTCGTTCCTTGAGATTCAATTGGAGCTCTTCAAATCGCTCTTTGACTTTTGAATTTTTTTGCAAAAAAATCCACTACGCATTATGTAAAATATACCAATGAATATTCTTTATACATTTGTTTATAATTAGTAGGAAATAAAATAACAAAATAATTATACTACAACATTAAAAACTTAAAAATAGTATCGCAGAAATCATTCACTTCTCCGTTATTTTCATTACCATGTTCATTAATTTTACAAAATCTCATATTGTTTGCCTAAATTTTATTTGATTTAATACCGCATGTAATGTTTTAAGTCTAAACTGAATATTTATTACTTTTCTTAAATCGAGATTTAACCCTGACATTGTTATATAACCATTTAAAAGTTCGTCACAAGGATAACGTCATTAATTTCCACGATTTTTGTTTCAAGAAATTTGTTCAACGAAAATATTTAATACAAGTAACTAAACGCATTTCGGATAGCTTCCCCCACCCGCCACCTCAGTCATCGTTGAGATTCGTACAAGTCTGCCCGTTAAGATAGTAAAATTACGTTTTGAAGTGAATTGATTTGAATTTGTCAACAAATGTCGTCATTAAACGATTGGAAATATTGTTGGTAAGTATATTTTACTTTATATTAATGATAAATAAGCTTGGATAATATTGAATTTGTATTAAATATTAAGAACAGTGTTATATTGTAGGTTTTCGTTTGGTTGGACAGGAACGTGTTTCATCTTGTTTCGTAATTTATCGTAACATCATTCATCGTTTATTTCTAGATGAGATGAATGATTTCTTTTGAGGAAAATGACATTTTTGTTACGTTCAATGATGCTTTATAGAGCTTAATGATTTAAGTGCAATAAATTAGGCATTTCAAGAGCAATATAACTAGGTTCTTATAAACTTTATTACTGTACAATAGAATAACAGTTATTAGATGTAAATTTATAGTTTTAAACTAACTTGTTTTACTTTATTTCATTACGCAGATACAGCTATGGGTAAAACGAAAGCAGATCGTTTAGCCCAGCAAAGGCTATGCAAAAGACGCAAGTATTTAGAAATAAAAAATGATCCCGAACTATATGCCTTAGAAAAAGAAAAACAACGTGCCAAATACAAAAAACGTAAAGAAGAAAAGAAACAGACATCCATCACAGAAAAAAGTCCACGTCAACAAAGAAAATTGCGTTTACAGTGGAAGGAAAATTCGAAGAAATATAGACAGCGCCAAAAAGAACAGACCTCATCAGAGTTTCCAAATGTAGTTATTAATGTTCAAACTGATGAAATTTCTGATGAAATCACTGATTCTAAAGAAGACCCTATCGGTTTATTTACGAAAGAAGATATACAAAAAGCAGAAAGGAAGATACGTTATCGAGAATTGAAGAGAAGAATTCAATTGATAAACATTATAAAGAACCTGCGGAAAATTAACAAAAATCAAAGGATGACAATTTCCAGGTTACAATCAACTCTCAATAACAAGAGTGACTTATCAAAAAACCAGATTGATGGTAATAACCTCGAGATAACTAAGCAAAAGAAGTGTTTAAATAAGAATCGTCTTAGTGCTATTTCCCTTTTGAGGTCTAGAAAGAACACAAATATTCGCTTGCTTCGCCAACAAGTGCTAGAATCAATCGAATTTTTTTACAACAATGACGATGTAAGTACTATTTCTGCTGGCAAGAAAGAATTTATTACTAAAATAAACAAGAGGAGGATGCAAAAACGCTACCTTACAGCCCCACTGAAAGTTTTACACAAAAAATTACTGTCAGAAGGAAATGTTAAAGTAAGTTATTCATTTTTTACGAAACATCGGCCGTTTTGGGTACTTCATCCTAAACCTTCAGATAGAGAGACATGTTTGTGTTCTCAACATACCAATATAGAATTATTAATTAAAGCTTTGTACAATGCATCTATTATAGGCGAAAAAAACTCGCATGAATTAGTATCCCATTTATGTTGTGAACCCAGGAACGCAAGATGTTTACTAAGAGAGTGCATTTCTTGTCAAGATAAGAATATTAACTACAAAGAGTTTTCGAATGATTTCAATCTGATTTATTTTAAATGGAAAAAGGCAACAAAAGAGGTAGTGACGAAAAAGGGGCTTAAAAAGAATCAAGTAGTAACGGTTAAGGAACGAATAACTACAAAACCACTAACAGCAATACAAGAGTTAGAAACGTTAATAAATCCCTTTTTCGTACATATTCATAATATTGAAGCCCAATACACTACAATGAAGAACTTAAAGGAAAATTTAACAGTATCGGAAGCCGTTGTTCACGTAGATTTTTCAGAAAATTACGCCTTAAAGTATGCTGAGGAAGTCCAGTCGTTTCATTTTGGAGGAAGCAGACAACAAGTTTCTTTGCATACCTCAGTCATTTACACTCATAACTTTTCTTTAGGAGCATTACGACCAATATCTATATGCACTATTAGTAGTTGTGTTCGTCATGATGTGGCTGCTATTTGGGCGCATTTAATTCCTTTAATAAAAAAAGCTTTAGAAATCAATCCACTTATTACAACAATACATTTCTTGTCGGACTCACCCATACGACAGTACCGAAATAAATTCATGTTTTATGTTATATCACAGCTTCGGAACGATTTTGAATACATTTCTAGAATTACTTGGAATTATACAGAGGCGGGGCATGGAAAGGGTGCACCTGACGGTGTTGGGGCCGTTTTGAAGAGAACTGCCGATAAAATGGTTCATTATGGACGAGATATTGGTGATTTTGATTCATTTTGTGAAGTATTAAAAGACAACATTGAAAATATAATTATCATTATAGTTAAAGAAGATTCTATAAAAGAAAGAGAAACTCTACTTCCAAAAAAGCTTAAGGCTTTCAAAGGAACCTTTTCCGTTCACAAAGTCCTTTGGGATTCGTTCTCTACGAAACTTACTTTAAGAAAAGTAAGCTGTTTTTTGTGTGGTTGTGATGAGCGTTGCATACACGGCAAGCACCTTGGATTCTATGACATTATACAAAATTGTAATACTAAAAATAATTATAAAGAATCGGAAAATGTAACGACGTTATCCGCAACTGCACGTAAAAGAACTGTGAACAAAAATAACAAAATTGTCATATTACAAGATTTAACTTTTAAGGATCAAAATGATATAAACTTGCATTATACGTCTGAATCAACACAGCGTTTCTATAAATAAATCATGTACACAAAAGTATTTCAAGACGTTACTGAATTTCGATTAAAGGCTGATTATTTTATTTTGTAGAGGCTATTTTTTGTTTAAACAAATTAAGATTTTTCGTGATTTTTTTATTACGTGTAATCAATCATTAAGCTGATTATTTTTTAGAGGTTAGTTGTTTTTTGTAAAAAAAAAAGATTTTTGTGAATTTTACTTTGTTAAATATTTAGCAATGAGAAATAAGAGCAAAGCTGATTAATAGAGGCTAGTTGTTTATGGTTAAAAAATCAAAGATTTTGTGATTTAAACCAAAGTTGATTAGTTTTAGTGGCTGGTTGTTTTTGTTTAAACAAATCAAAGATTTTTGTAATTTATATCTAAGTTAAGTAATTAGTACTCATATGTCAATTTTTCTTCAATAAAGAGCTGATTGTAATTATAGGTTTTTCTTTGCATCATTAACGTCTACACCTTATCATTGACTTCAACAGACGATATCATTTACATCTACATAACATCATTCACTTCAATGCGATATTTATATTTCATGATTTTTCTTTTAAATGCGGTATTTAAATTATAGTTTAAATATAGAAAACGATTAGTTTTTCAAATAACATCTAATATGATAAGTAATATGATTGATATTTTTTAGTTATTCAAGTAAAAAGTAATATCACACAAAAATTGTCATATTAAATCATAAAATGAAAATCCACCCTGTTACACCTAACTACTCAGTGAAATAGCGCTAAGTCCTAGCTGCAAGACGCAAGAGTCTTACAGGCTATGTCTTGTTCTTGCTCAAGTCTTGCACGGTCAGTCTTGGTTTTGGTCTTGCTAAAAATACGCGGTCTTGTTCTTGGTCTTGGTCTTGCAAAAACGCAAGAACAAGACCAAGACTGCAAGACCAAGACTGAATTTGGGCAACACTAATTATAAATAAAGGTATTCAATTACCTTTGAGAACATCGGTATTAATGCTATATAAATCGGTATTAGGCCTGTAGTATTCCATTAGTTCACTGTTTGTTTTTTTAAACAATGGCTTTATTACCGATTTTTTTAATGCGTTTGGAAAAATACTCTCACATATACACAAATTTATAATATGACTGAGCGGGTGCAGCTGAGCAACTGTTTTTAGTATTTTTGTACTGATCCCGTCACAACCCACACTATTTGTATTGTTTAGCGCTAGAATGATTATTGATATGTCATTCGGAAAACTTGGAGCGATAAACATAGAATCCTTTCTGTTCAAAATATATTTTGTTACTCTATGCCCTGAATTTATCGAGGGTTCAATTTTGTCAGTGAAATAATCATTAAATGAATTAGAAATATGGTTTGGATCCGAGATAATTTCATTATTAATACAAATTTTTGGGATATTATTTTTTGGTATATGTCATTTTGATTCGTTTATAATTTGCCAGGTTGTTTTGGATTTATTTATTGATGTCTTTATTTTGTAATTATTTCGTGCTTTCTGTGTTAAATTTATTATTCTTTTAAATAGTTTTGAGTAATTCTTAATTCGAGTTTTATTCTGTTGAGTAGGTTTTACTCGATACTGCCATAATAATTGCCGTTTCTTCTCACTGCATTTTTGATACCGCGCGATACCCATTTTTGTTTATTGTGAACATTAATTGAAATAAGATTTACAGGGAAGCACTGATCATTTAACAAAATGAAAATATTAAACATACATTAAAAATATATTAAACATGTCTTTTACTAACTTTATGCAACGTTGAACGTATAATGTAAGGTTACAACGTTCATATTATAATTCTAATATGACACAAACAAACAAATCATAATGATATTTTGATTTGTTGCATTTATTCTAGTTATTAGATCTAAGTATCTACTTAGATCTAATAACTGGCTGTGCGATATAGCATAATCAGCCTATAATGTTCCCACTGCTGGGACACAGGCCTCCTCTCTGTGAGAGGGAGTGGGGTCGTAATTCACCACGCGGGCCCAGTACACTAGATGTCACGTCTTCGATTTTTTTGTTGGTTCTAGGACATGCCGGTTTCCTTACGATGTTTTCCTTCACCGTTTTGAGAGCAGTGGTGATGAAATAATTTACATTAAGTAAAGCGCCTGTCAGGGTCCGAACCTGCGACCTACAAACTCGTAAGTCACGATCGTTACCACTGCTCCTGGGGGGTAACCATCACCACCTATAGCAGTATTATTATAATATTACTTTACAGTGGGAAAGTGATGGAGCTACACAGGACTTATAGCTCCATCTCTTTCTCACGCTGAAGTAATATTGAAATAATACTGCTACAAGAGGTGATGGTTACCCCCCTGCTGTGCGATATGATTCTAAGAAATTCCAAAAACATTTTGATTTGTATTCATTGAGTAATATAAAAGTCCGATTTGGGTCTAACTTCCGGATCCTTACAAACCTAACTAACTGGAAAAAAGGTGGAAAAATCGTGATAAAACGGTAAATATTGCCCCGTTGCCAATCAAAAGGTTTGCCATGAAATCAAAAGGGATGCGTCCGAAACAAACAAAGGCCATCAATCACACACACAATGTTGTCGGGATGGCGATGCCTAAGCATATTGCTTTGGTTCTAAGTATTCAAACTTGATATTGATTATGTCAGAGGGAAACAATACAGCGTCACATTATTTTTTTGTAAAAAAAATCGTGTGTAATTAAAACGCAAGGGTGGACGTGTTAGTAGGGGTCCACTAGGGCCGATGCCTGCCGGGGTCGCGGGAAGGTACTTATGGGTCACCGAGGCCCCCGCAACACAGGCAACAGGAAGGAATACGGGTGGGTTTTAGTCAGTAAGAGTCTGACACACCCTCCCGCTCCGCCCAGAGCGGGAGAAGTTATTTGATGATTTCCCACCCTCAAAAAAAGGGTGTACGTGTACTATATAAATAATGTCTACGGTACACCTCTGCCTAACCGTTCCAGGAAAACAGGCGAGACTTCAGTAACACAACCATATCAGAGCATTAGGTCATTATAGTTAGTCAGAATGCAGCTGCTTGCTGTTATTTTCTTGATGTAGCCCCTTAGATGGTCATTACGATACCTACGGGTTGAGAGAGTCCATGAGTGTGGACCCTTATTATGTGATAAGGGTGGTCCTTACCACACAATAGTAGTAGTAGGTCGCATGACCCAAAGGAAAATGTGTACCTTTTTTATTGATAACTTGTAAATTCAAACAATAATCATTTTACTTTTCGGTTTATGTAAGAACATTCGTATGTAAATCTCTGAATATTGAGCGTACAAACTTAAATTTGTAGTTGGAATGTATGGGAGAACGTGTTTTTCAACTACAGTGTTAACTTTGTTCGTATTCATTGTACGGAACCCTCACTACGCGAGTTCAACTCGCACTTGTCCGGTTTATTTATGTATATGTTCATCGATATTTTCGTCAATTGTGGACTGATTTTCGATATTCTTTTGGTATATGCTTGCGCGGTGGTCCAATATAAATTGTATTAACTTTGCTTTGGGTAGTTATTGAGTTAGCTTCAATAATACGTATATTCCCCACTTGTCTATGTGGATGACGAATTTATGATTTATTACTTCCTATCTCCTGTCACTGTCTTTTATATGGTAGTGGTTTTCAAATTTGTTTCGGAAGTCGGTGTCTTTGGTTTTGTATTTTCATTTGTTGCCTGTTGTTTTTTTTTTGTAAAAAGTTTTTAAACAAAACTTGCCCGTTTTGCAACATTTTGCATTTGTTGTGTAACAACTTAAAGTATGCTGCAAACAAGGACTAGGTACCTCATTGTTTTGCAAATTTTTGTTCTAGAAAATAAACACGTTTTAAAAGAAACGCCCCGATGAGTAATAAATCAAACTAGAAGCGACGGTGATAAATATAGTCTTTCAGGGGGGTAACCATCACCTCTTATAGCAGTATTATTTCAATATTACTTCAGCGTGAGAAAGAGATGGAGCTACAAGTCCTGTATAGCTCCATCACTTTCTCACTGTGAAGTAATATTATAATAATACTGCTATAAGAGGTGATGGTTACCCTCCAGATGATAGATAATGTACATTTAATATAGTAGGGTACCTATAGGTACATATGTATAGGTGCTCCTATATTTTGTTCATGCACCCCAAAGATTCAACTTCCTCGAAGGTGTCTCCAATAGATTTATACTGTTGGATCCAGGTCATGTAAGTATTTAAACGTGTGTTTTAGTTGGTAGTCAGTCAGACGTAGGACATTCACGAGGATTTCCACAGGAAAACAGGGTAATTTTCCTGCTTAATATTATTATGTTTGTTATTATGTTTATGTTTTTAGACCACTGGGGGGTAACCATCACCTCTTAGAGCAGTATTATTTCAATATTACTTTAGCGTGAGAAAGAGATGGAGCTATAAGTACTGTATAGCTTCATCACTTTCCCACTGTAAAGTAATATTGTAATAATACTGCTATAGGGGTGATGGTTACCCCCCTGGTCAGTTTTCGATAAAATTTGGCAAGGAGATAAATGATATATAACAAAAACATCCTGGGGAAGGACATAGGATATTTTTTATCCCTCTAGTACGTTGCTTTGGGATCATTTACGACACACGCAAGCGAAGCCGCGCGAAAAATCTAGCCTAATATAATGTAGAAGGCAGAACAGATGGCTGATGGGGCCGAAAGGTTCTGGAGTGGCGACCGCGTACCGGAAGACGTAGCGTTGGAAGGCCTCCTACAAGGTGGACCGATGACCTTGTGAAGGCTATCCGCTGGATGCGGGAAGCACAAAACCGGTCGAAGTGGCGGTGCTTGGGGGAGGCCTATGTCCAGCAGTGGACGTCTTTCGGCTGAAATGTTGATGATGATGATGAATATAATGTAACAGTAGAGTACAATATAAGGAAATTGCGAGTCGCTAGTCCCTGCTAGCAAACTCTATGACAGCCCTTTCTTCAGATAAGGGATATATACGACATGTAATAAATACTGCCCTATTTACTCAGATGAGTGGTTACTCAGGGTACCGTTTCAGAAACGAGGTCTATTGATTAATAGACCTCGTTTCTGAAGCGGTACCCTTAACTTCTTAAATAGGTAATACTTTTTAAATAATGAACATTTTGGAAAAATAATAAATTCAAATTACAAGAGCAACAACTCATAATTTATTTGTAAAGTATTTAGAAAGGGTCGATGATATATGGCTATTTCTTACATTTTGGGATAAATTTTATTCAGATACGAGTGAATTATGAATACCCAAGTTTTATAAAGAATTATAGATTAAAATATATTTTTTTGTTATTGTAGTACATATTATTAAAATAAAAATATGATATCGTAACCTAACTAAAACTATTAACAAACTAAAATATGGGCATCGAAAAATTCCTTCGCATCGCTGTCGACTGGTAATGTACCCACCCGAGAGACTGGCGGCATTACCACGTTGTATGGCAATGCTTATTAGCCTCTGGCCAAGGTAAAAGCCAGCCTATAGATATTTAATTATGTACCTACTTATTCGAATTTTACAGACAAGCAATATGAAAACATTCGTAAGTACCTATAATTGAAGTCGTTTATTTACATAACCAAATTACAAGATGATTATTAACATTAAGAGGCTGACAACACCTTAACCGCGGTCACTGTCAGATTGCATAGAAAAGAAAGAGAAGCGCGATGACACAACGCTTGTAATTTATTGCAAAATATAAAGCAATTATCTATTTACTCAAAATTGAGTTGAGTAATCGAAAATAAAAAACAACCAAGTTCTGCGTTCAAATAAGACGTTCTTGTTATTAATTAAATACGTAACGTATGTTGATATTTAATACAGATATTTTGGATTAGAACTCAAGGTAAGAGGTTAGTTTAACGTTAGTTTGTATTGAGATTTTTTTTTCAATACGTATTTTGGTAACAACCACGTTCTGGAAAATATGTTCAAAATTAACATATTTTTTCCGCTACCACAAACTATACAGATAAGGCAATTTTTTTTCTTAAGAGATGCCTATTTTGTTCAATCGGGTCTTGTCAGCGACTTAACGAAATTAAATTAAAACTAAGTTAGACCTAAAACCTGTTCCAACCCGCACTGGGCCCGCGTGGTGGATTACGGCCCACTCCCTCTCATAGAGAGGAGGCCTGTGTCCCAGCACTGGGAACATTATAGGTTGATTATGTGTGTGTTATGTAAACCTAAAAAAGGCTCCCGAGGCATTGTACCGAGTATGCTGGCGGCATTTCCTCACTGAATTGCAATGCTGATGCGTTGCGCGAGAAAGCCGCCAGCTTTATCATCAATTACATCAGTACCTATAATTAGGTACCTAGTGCTTTCTTTTAATAATAAATCAATGCGTGTGTATAACATTAAAGTAGGTACCTACCTAGTAGTCAGTTGTGAGTTATTGTGAACACATTTCTCTTCGTTATTTTCAGCACTCAATTAATTTCTTGCAATAATAGAGTCGAGCTAAGGCGTGGGTGTCAGGCGATCGAGAGGGCGTGAGTGAGAGAGTCGTTTAATTATTCTGGTAAATGTACTAGATCAATGTCGAGCCACAAAGTCCCCTTTGTGGCTTTGTGTGAAGGAAAGACAATTGCATGCACCTGAGGTGAGAATGCTAAGAGAGATGCTAGGTTGATGAGGTCAGCGTCAGACGGACCTGATGGTAGACGTATAACTGACCATAATATATTACCTACCTGCCTTTAGAGTTTGCATCCATGTGGTGTACACAAAACCACATCTTATCTATTTATATATTTAGTACTTAAAGATCTGTTGCGTCCAACAATTCGGTGCCTAAATCTGTTTTCAAATATAAAATCTTATGACACTCACTTAACTCATATTTTACTTTAAATTAAATGTGACTTACAACT
The DNA here is from genome assembly GCA_905333075.3 of Atethmia centrago. Taxonomy (NCBI): domain Eukaryota; kingdom Metazoa; phylum Arthropoda; class Insecta; order Lepidoptera; family Noctuidae; genus Atethmia; species Atethmia centrago. Next base: position 15,911,596 of record HG995374.1, on the reverse strand, counting down.
AGCCCCACAGCTACACCCATCGGAGAGAAAGAATTTATATGTAATAAAACTTCCATCTTTTTGTGAAACAAACAGCTCGTTTGTATTAAAGCAATACTGCGAGTTATGTACATTTTTATTCAAAAATATTTTATTAATATTCAAGCAACTATTATTACTTACTTTCTAAGTGGTGCAATAAAGTTGTTCGCCCTCACAATGTGATGGGTATAACTTTTTGTAGTGTGTTGTTGGTAGTACCTAGATAGATACAGTATTTAACTTAGTATAATATGTATACAGTCACTATTATGACTTTGTTTACCACCTTTTAGAAGGTGGTAAACAAAGTCATAATAGTGATACAGATACAGTATTTAACTTAGTATAATATGTATACAGTCACTATTATGACTGTATACATATTATACTAAGTTAAATACTGTATCTATCTAGGTACTACCAACAACATTTACAATTACAACTAGATTTCAACCAATATGAAATAACGATTTGTTATCTTTTCGGCTATTCCTAACTAAGTTTGTGTCCGGCCTTCGGTCTGCCCAGCTGGGGCGGAGTAAATCTGCAGCCGCCATATTCCGAAGTCCGCAACCCAATTATTGGAGCTACCAATAACCAGAGGGGCAATTGCGTAACACACACATTACAATTGATCGCAATTGGTTTCATTTTGACACTTCACCGACGTCCATTGCGTTATTTACGATGCTAAGTAGACGAATGTTTTGAACCTATGAAGCAATGGATTAGCAAAATGCATCAAAACTCTCGGATTGTGATTCAAACTGTGTTACGTAATTAGGATGCAGAAGTATCTATGATTCTACATCTACATCATAATGTTTTCATACCGACGTGTACCAAACTATTTTTTTTGCACCAAAAAAATGAAGATGAATTGTGGGTGTTCCATAGTTAGGTTAGGTACCTACATAATGTCATGTAGAAGTGGGTTGTAACAGCATATCTGTTCCACCTGTTCCTGTTCCACGTAAATAACAGTGTAAAACGGGTTACAAAATAACAATCTGTTATTTTATAGTATGTGGGAATAAACTATTGTGTGTTCTCTGTTACCTCAGATAGAAACTTTTAACCTGTTTACTGTAACAGCTGTTTTTAGGTGGTACATAAGCGCTGCAAGCAGGAACAGTCTTCACGCTGGTCCGATATGCGTACCCGCGATAGTACTTCTATAGGGTACTTCTCTTTCTAACTAAGGTTTTAAAGTATGCGAGAAAAGGAAAGAGCTTGTGACGAATGGACCAGGGTGTCACAGTGTAACAGTAACATTTTTATCTTATTCTAAGTAAGGTAACTGACATACATAGCATGAATAGAGAAAAGAAAAGCTTGTGATTGTCGTTTTGGAATTTTGTTTTCTCGTAGGACAGTACCTATTTGTTTGTCACAGTTACAATCTGATATATATAACAATATATACGTGTTTTATTTAGCTGCTACGATAAATACTCCTCACTCCTAATGTCATGCTAGCCTACGGCTATGGATGAGACAGGAGACTGTTTCAATTTATACCTAATACTTGTATATCCGTCCTCTCCTTACTATTATGGCCTCTAGTCATACTTTCTCTTGTATAAAGCTACTGTGGAATACATAGACCACGTCCACACATCCGGTCATTGTGAAACAGGCCTTTATGTTGACGTATTTACACTGTAAACTTTAGCTAATTAATTGTTGCCTAGAATTGGGTCTTAGAAGTTTGCAACACGAAGTACTGGGTTACCGACCCTTAAAATAATGTAGCAAGAACATTTGACGTACCTACCTACCTGTTGTGTTAAAACTTGCCATATAATATTCATTGTTAAACGAACCTAGGCTGTATAATTCTATAGTATTAGGTCAATAGAACCAAACCTTTTTGTTATCAAGCTTTGAAAACGCTTCTGTTAGTTTTCAACCGAAATCTCGTATTGTTGGTTACAATTTAATTTAATTTAATCAAATTATTAAGTAAATGTGTGTTTTATATTCATTACGCGTAGCCACAAGGTTTACAAGCCAAGAGTAGGTTCTATTTATATTGGGGTTATGATAATAATTCGTCTACCTACTGAGCATTGCCCATTTAATAGAGAGAGCTCTACTGAGAACAGTTTTGAGGAAGAAAGTATTATTGTTGTAATCACTGCCTGAACATGTGGCACCTAAAATAATGAACAGAACTGAATACATTTTGTTGGCATGTGGCAGATCATAACTTTCGCTAATATGACGTCATGAACTCATGAGACAGTGATACAAAGAACATAACGCTATCTCAAGAACTTATCACAATTTTACATAAGGGAGATGGATACGACTATACCTACCGAACCAATACGAAGGGAAACAGTACCCATACTATTGATTTTTTTTAATTTATTTATTTATTTATCTAAGGACATTGGAAAACTTACAGCTAAATAGAAAGGTGATAAATAATTATAATAATAATAATAAAAATAGGAGGGTCCGTACGCTGTTGACTGCATATCGAATGCATCACCCACGGTCATCGGTAATGAGACTGTATATCCCGCGAAAGTGTGGAGGTCGAGGCTTTTTAAACGCTAAGACCCTCCACAATCGCGAGGTATGCAGTCTCAGGGAATATTTCCTAGAAGCCGACGTGGGGATGCATCGAGATGTGGTCGCGGTGGACAAGGGCCTCACCCCACTCTCCTTGGCTAAAGAGAACTGGCGCAAGCTTGTAGTGCTTGACACTAACGATCGCAGGGAGGTATGGCAGAGTAGGGAGCTTCACGGACGCTTTTTCCGGGCCCTACATGAACCCGATGTAGATTTCCAAGCGTCCGTAGCCTGGCTCTTTGGGGAAACCGAAGGTTTTGTCTGTGCAATTATGGACGAAGTTATCATGACGAAGAATTACCGGAGATTTATTGTGAAGGACGGCACGGTTGACATGTGTCGGGCATGCCACCGTCCGGGAGAATCAATCCGACACATTATCTCCGGGTGTTCTCGTCTAGCTAACGAAGAGTATTTGCATAGACACAATCTTGTAGCCAGGATTATCCATCAGCAACTTGCTCTTAAATACAGCCTTGTAGAATCTGAAGTGCCGTACTACAGGTATGTGCCCGACCCAGTTCTCGACAATGGAAATATCACCCTGTACTGGGATCGATCCATCATCACTGACAGGACTATTGTTGCCAATAAGCCTGACATAGTGGTGGTGGATCAAACAGAGCGGCGCGCAATGATTGTTGACATAACAGTCCCTCATGACGGGAATCTCGTGAAAGCCGAGAAAGATAAACAGATCAAGTATCTTGACTTGGCTCGCGAGGTTGTCGACATGTGGGATGTAGATTCAGCAATCATTGTGCCGATAGTCGTATCAGCCAATGGCTTAATTGCCAAGAGCCTCGACCAACACCTAAGGAGGCTCACGTTGGACGGCTGGATTAAGGGCTTGATTCAGAAAGCGGTACTTCTGGACACGGCCCGCATTGTTAGGAGGTTCCTCTCTCTGGAGCCCTGACCGCCGGTAGCTTGGACCCTGTTCCCGATACCGGTGGGCCACCATTTTTTTATATTTTTAAATGTTTTTATATATTTTTGTATATTCTAATATTTAAAAATATAATTATATTGTGTAAATAATGAAATAAAAGAAAATAATAAAAATATATTCAAAAATATAAGGTATAACGTTAAATAACAGGTTTTCTTAAATCTATGTCAAGTTCACACATGATTTGTGCCTGAACTAGGTAATCCTGTGTTTCAGGCGATTAGAGGTAAGATTAATTGATTAAATAATCACATATCATATTAATCTTATTGGTACATAAATGTAAAAAGGTGTCTAAAATTATAGTATCTTAACTTAACTAACTAATTAAAAAATAACGATAATACAAACAATATTTTACTTTAGCACTAGTAATAACTTCTCTGTATCTGCATAGGACATAGTTTGAAGAGTTTCCTTAAGGATTTTCTTGCAGTTCCTATGATTTAAGGAGTAGATGTTTACTTTTTCATTTAGCCTGTTATAGAGTATGGTCACACACACGACCACATTCACACTCTGCAACGACTGACTCACATTCTGCAACGAAAATAATTTTCCTTCGTTCTACGTGATACGAATAAATAAAGACCGGCAAAGTACCTGTCGGACACGCACAATAAAGGGTTCCGTAGTTGGGATGAATTTATCCCAAGAACAAACTAAACCTTATCATATCATACATATCGGTCAATTTTCCAACTGCAAATGTAAGTTGGTCGACTGTTACTCGTTAACTTGTAAAGCCTACTTAGCTGTGATAGTTTTTCTTTTAATGTCATTATACAGGGTGTCCAGTAAATAGCACGACATACTGCAGGGGGTGATAGCTAGGGTCACTACCTATCAATACAACACAATATATGTTCAGCAAAATCTTACGGATTTACAGTTTTACAAAATTTTTCGAAATACCGAAAAATCTCTACCTTGAAACAGATTTTTAAGCATCTCGTAATGAAAAAATCCTTTTCTAGTACCTACTTTTTTTACATCAAATTATTCGTGAATAGTTACTTTACTCATTGATAAGTCTTTTTTTATCAAAGACAAGAATGTTTTCAAGAAATACTATTTTTTGTTTAAATTTGCACAGAACTATTTTCTTATCACTTAAGTTTAACCTACAGTGGTGAAAAAAAAATGTATGTGGCAGTTTTGTACAACAAACTTAAAAAATAGCTTGTTTAATGGTGATTTTGGAAAGATACAATACTAGTACATTTTCATTTTAAAAAATACGAAAAATAAGCTATTTTAGTTAATAAGAGCATTTTATTTTAAATGCAAGTAAGGTTATTATTATCGTTGTAAGGTCGTACTACGGTTCGAATTACATAATAATTAATCTACAGCCGACCGGCCGGCCGGCCTGTAAATGACATCTTGAAGGATAAGGTGATAGTAAAAAAAACAGAGGAGTTAACTTTAATAAACATTTATTTAAATAAATTACAATAAATGCTCAAATTGCTTCCCTTGTGCCCTAATACACGCTCGGCATCTTCTTAAAAATGAGCTTTTGAGTCTTCTCAGGCTTATTTCCGATATTTTTCTTGCTGCAATGTTAACCCTTGCTCTCAATTCATTGTCATTTTGGATCGGTTTTCATAGACTTTGTCCTTCATGGCACCCCAATAAAAAAAATCCAGGGGGTTTAGGTCCGGAGACCTAGGTGGCCATAATATCGGTCCCAGTCGCCCAATCCACCTGCTTGGATAAGCTTCATCTAAGTAGGCTCTTATTTCCCGGCCATAATGAGCAGGGCACCCATCATTTTGAAGCCACATTACCTCTCTTAGCTCACTCGGAACATTTTCAAGGAGCGTGGGTAGGGTTTCTCGTAAAAACTCCAAGTAATTATTGGCATTTAATGTTGGTGGAAGCTCGACGGGACCCACAATCTGGCCATTAAAAATCCCACACCATAAATTTATTTTGAATTGGTACTGGGACCTGTCTTCTCTTGACACATACGGATTTTCTAATTGCCAACTATGTAAATTATGCAAATTCAAGTAGCCGTCCTTTCTGCAGGCTGATTCATCACTCCATAACACCTTATTAAAAAAGTTTGGGTCCTCCCGATGCATTTCAAGCATGCGGCGGCAGAATTGAACTCTCGGCAGGTAGTCTCTAGTTAAAAGAGTTTGCACGCGTCGTACGTGAAATGGATGGTATCCATACCTCTTAGGTACTGAATGAACAGTGGACTTCGGTATCCCTGTGCGCCGTTGTATTGCCCTAACCGAAGTTGTCGGGTCTTGTTCTCGTTCCTGAAGCACTATGTCTTCGTCAACAACTTGAGGCCGTCCACCGCCACGTTGACCAGGGAGTCTGCCTTCCATGTAGGAGTTATGCACTCTGGTAAACATTTCATGGTGTGGATGTCTCCTATCGGGAAACCTTTCCCTGTAGAGGGTGGCAGCAGCTCGGGAACTTTGGCCAGCTTCTCCGTAAATAAGGTGCATCTCAGCATACTCTCGCTGCGTATAACCAGGAAAAACGCGGCGGTTGGCCATGTTATAAAACACAAAAGCCCAGGTGGTCGCCAAGTCGTCGTAGTGATCACAATAAAAAATCCAAATCGTAAGGCAAACAAAGTCCGGGGTCCAAGGCACAAAACAGTCGTCAGTACGAAACAATAATTTGTGAACACAGAGATGCGTTGCGCACGGTTTAAGGTAGCGTACTGACAAGTGTCGCAAATAAGGTTGAGAGTGAGACACAAATCACGTTGGTCGGCGAGCAAGTAAAAACCTTTAGTCATTACGCGTGCACGTCGCATTTTACGTGTCACAACTAATTTTATAATAATTCGCGTAAATGAGCAGCTATTACTTATTCTCATAGTGGTTTTTGTCAAAATTACGTTAATTAAATTTTCAACAAAATCAGCTTCTCTGGAACTAAAATAGCATTTTTTTGTATTTTTTTAATGAAAATGCACTAGTATTGTATCTTTCCTAAATCACCATTAAACAGGCTATCTTTTAAGTTTGTTGTACAAAACTGCCACATACATTTTTTTTTCACCACTGTTGGTTAAACTTATGCGAAAAGAAAATCGTTCTGTGAAAATTTTAACAAATTCTTCAAAACTTTCTTGTTTTTGATCGAAAAAAACTTATAATGAGTAGAGTAACCTATTCACGAATAATTTGATGTAAAACAAGTTCTAGAAAAGGATTTTTTCATTACGAGATACTTAACAATCTGTTTCAAGGTAGAGATTTTTCGATATTTCGGAAAATTTTGTAAAACTGTAAATCCGTAAGATTTTGCTGAACATATATTGTGTTGTATTGATAGGTAGTGACCCAAGCTATCTCCCCCTGCAGTATGTCGTGCTATTTACTGGACACCCTGTATATAGGTACTACTGCCATGAATATTTTCACATATCCAAAAACAAAAATTTAGCTGGGGTATTACGTAAACGGTAGTATCCCCACTTTACTTGCAAAGGACCCAATTTTTTTTTTTCAAGATATTATTTTACCGCTTTGTCGTGATGAACATATAAACCCATGCCAAATTACAGCTTTCCTACTAAGAGTCTTTGAGCTAAGCCACGGACATACAGACGGACATGGCGAAACTATTATGGTTCCTTGTTGACTACGGAACCCTAAAAATTACGTGCTTACAGCTACAATAGACTAGAAACGTCTAAAATCACGTCGTAGACTCGTAGCTCATAGCAACGCGGTTGCTACGAGCTCCAACCTACGAACTAATGTGACCTCAGTAATACCAATAAATCGAATAATCCTCGATTTTATTGCGTCGAAAATTCCGTACTCGGGATTCTCGATAACCCCGACGAACAGCTGCTGTTCCCAAGAGATTCGAATTTCCAATGTAGGTATTGTAGAAATGCTGTCTAAGTTTGGAAGAGCCATAATTGCGAAACTGTACCTATGTCTGCTAGAGTTATTGCGGCTACTATGTCCTGCCAAACAACAACTCGAATATATCTCTGGAGGGCACCAACATGCAGACTAAATACGATAATGGCGTGGTATTGTGTGAAAACATAGAAATTACTTTGAGTTTTGTAATGACTGGGGTAACTTTCTAAAGCATCTAATAATGTGGTTGCGTTATTAATTGCTTGAGAAATGGTTATCTTACCTAACTTGCATTACAAACTGAGAATAATAACCTATACATATTCCAAAAAGAAGAAAGGCAAGCCAAAAAATTAGTTCCAGAAATATTTTAACCTCTAGTACTTAACTGTCTAGACTGAAAAGTTGCTTGATCCGCTTGATTCGTTGCTATTGGCACTAATTAATACAGCACTCGTTCGTCTATCATACAAAAATGAGGTGTGTACTGTTATCAATAAAGTGGGAGTTATTTTTACCAAGTCTCTAACAGATTGGTCCATGAGAGTATTATCGTGATGGAGCCCACAACAATCTGACATTGATAAATGAATGACTTTATCATTAACTGAGCGAAGTCACTCGTGTGGCGAACCTACCGTCGGTCGGTCAGTAGGGTAGGTAATTAGTCAAAAGGATTTATGTAGCCCATGGAAATGGCATGAGCTCAGGGTTGTGAATTCTTTTGAACATATACGTATACAGAAATAGGCGAGTTATTTTGTCGACCCTTGAAGAAAACTTTGAAAACGAAGAAAATGTGCTCGAATATTTTAACATGCTACTTATGTTTTGCATACGTAGGGCTTCCAACTACAAACTGCCTCTTTGTTACTGAACATATCTCGGCCTTATTTGGGATTTGCCTCCCCCCCACCCAGATCGGGAGCCGGGGGGATATAAATACGAATAAATAAACTTTTAATAACTTGTAAAACTTTTTTTTTTGGCCCCGTCGCCGCCTAGCGCCGCCACTAATGGTCAATTATGGCCGCCGTGTTTCTTGCTCGGTGGCTATGCATGTAAAGCCAACACATAATGCCGTCAGCTCAGTAACCGAGCTAAGACTCCAAGGGTGCGCAAAACCCCCAGGACCCGACGGCTTACCTGGGAAAGCCTGGGTCCTGGCCTTGAAGGCTCTCGGGCCTCGACTAAGGGGGCTCCTAAGCGCATGCTTGGAGAGGGACCAGTTACCGCTTCGTTGGAAGACGGGGAAACTAGTTCTCATAAAAAAGCCGGGGTGTCCTGCGAACTCTCCGTCCGAATATCGGCCCATCGTGCTGCTCAACGAGGTGGGCAAGCTCTTTGAAAGAGTTATTGCAGACCGCCTCGTTGGGCGGCTGGTGCAAGTGGGGCTGGATTTGGAGGAGAGCCAGTTTGGTTTCCGCAGGGGGCGCTCTACGGTGGACGCCATCATGCGCGTGCCCTCACGATACGGAATGCTGTTGCCCAGGGTGGGGTCGTCTTGGCGGTGTCTCTAGACATCGCCATCGCCAATGCCTTCAATACCCTGCGTGCGCACTCCGGTACCACCGGATGCCGACCTAACTTTGCTGTGTGGTCGAGGCCTATCTGATGGACAGAGCCGTCATCTACCCCGGTTCACATCGGCGTCGAGTCGACGATGAAGTATTTGGGACTCGTCCTCGACAGCCGGTGGAACTTCGTGGAGCATTTCCGACCATTTACCAATCTAGCGGGTCCAAACGCCTCCTACCGGAGGCTTTATGCGGGGGTCGTGCGGTCCATGGCCCTTTACGGGGCTCCTGTGTGGACGCGTTCCCTGGCGCTGCGGCCAGCCCGCCGTCTGAGCGCGCCCCAAAGGGTCATGGCCATTCGGCTGGTCCGGGGATACCGCACGGTTTCCGGTGAGGCAGCGAGCCTCCTTGCCGAATTGCCGCCATGGGATCTGGAGGCAAAAGTCCTCGCGCACGTATAGGAGTGGCGCGAGGAGGCGAAACGCCGGGGCGTAACTCCGCTGCCGCGAGAAATCGCGGCGCAGCGGACAGAGCTTCGGGGGGATCTCATGGCGACATGGAGAGTGCGATTGTCACAACCCAGTGCTGGGCACGCCACAAATTGCGGCGATAAGTCCCCTTTGAGGAGTGGCTAGAGAGGCGCTACGGCGTCCTCATCTTCCGCCTGTCGCAGGTCCTCACCACTGTGTGGATCGCCCGGAGGACACGGTGGAGCATACGGTGGAGGTCTGCCCGGCTTGGGCAGAGCACCGCCGTGTCGTCGTGGAGGCGATTGGTGGCGGAGATCTCTCGCGTCCGGCTCTGATTCAGGCCATGGTACGGAGCGAGAGGGCATCGGCAGCCGTCACCTCCTTCTACGAACCAGTAATGCTCGCGAAGGAGGAGGCGGGATGGTTGAAGGAAAGGCAAATTTCGCGCCCTCTCGCGTCCGCCGCCGCAGGAGACGCCCTAGGCGTCGGGAATCCGGGGCGTATTTCCGGCCACCGTAGGCGTGGGCTTGCGGACGGTGAGCAATGGGTAGCTCACCGTCCGGTAAGGACCAGGCCTGGGTCGACGGCGCGTTGTGTTCCACGCGCGCCTCAAAGAGATGTCGTCAACACGAGTGTAGGGGTCCACTAGGGCCGATGCCTGCCGGGGTCGCGGGAAAGTTATAAAGGTTACCGAGGCCCCTGCAACACAGGCTACGGAAGGAACACGGGTGGGTTTTCGTCAGTAAGAGTCTGACACACACCTCCGCTCCACACAGAGCGGGAGAATGATAATTTGTCAACCAAAAAAAAAGGGTGCGCAAAACACCTTAACTAAATAAACGTCTTTAATCGACACCCTTGTTGTTAAGTAGGTACTTTAAAGTGCTTTCTGTTGATTTTCTTTGACTATAAAGTATTCAGCCAATTTTGTTTACAAGCATTATTCTCTAATCTTGTTTACATGACTGTGTAAATATCGACGACAGCGAAAAATTCATGACTTTGCACTTTGAATTTTAAACGCCTCACTTGGGTACATAGCGAAGATGTGAATGTAAATTAAATAAGTATCGAAATTGAATTTATGCAAAGCATATTTACATCGGAAGAGCAAATATTTAAGTAGTTCCAAATTCAAACAGGAGTCGAATATGAAATCCAATAATTACCAAACGTTTGGGCATGAGTGTCATGTTATGAAATGTTTCATATTCGGTCGGATGTCGGATACTCGATTATTGTTGTAATGGCTGTTATCTTGACACGCTTGCCGTTGAAGCGATATTGTGCGGTATTGTGTATCAAACAATTAATTGGGGAATATTAATGGTTCCTGGTGAGTGGTGACAATGTAGTAGGTACAGTACAGATCTGATTACATTGCACTTAGATCTAATATATCATTTGATATCGCATGATTAACGATATTGATTCCACTACGTGTTTGGCGATAGTTATTGGCATCCTTATTCAACTAATCATCATCAGCTTAAGCGTTTCCATTTTTTCTGGGATCGACTTGCAGTTTTATCTAGCAGATCTATCTAGATAGGTATGGTCTAAAATTGTAACCACAAATAGACCCGAATATGTTCAATATGTGTTCAAAACGCGAAAGTTCAAAAAATTTAGTCTCGGAAAGTTTTCTGAAAGTATTTGCACTAAATGAAAAAAGTTTGGAATAATCGAAGAAAGCCTTATGTTATGGGGTGTTGAAACAGTGAATTGGTGTTCGCTAACCACGGTTACACGTAACTCGAATGTTTTCACTTTCGGGTTCATCAAACTGACAACTTGCAACTTTATGTGGTGAAGTAGGTATTACTTCTTTTGACATATTATTATGTTCAACTGGGTGACTCTGTTCGTATATTTAAGTATCAGCTGGCAATGTTCCAGTTCGAGTTTATGTATTAGCCACTGTGACTTTCTAGTGGGACTTCTGTAGTTAGAAAATTGGCCAAGTTTGGGCTTGGCAAAGGTTGAGATATGAAGTAATGGAGCGCGGCATAATGCGTGAAACGGAATTATTGTAGCACGAATGCCATTATAGCTAAAAGCAGAAGTTGGACCAGCACGTCCCATAAAGAATATTCAGGCTAGATGAAGACGTGATTTTGACGTATTTTTGGGCAAGCACTTCAATCGCCTGGAAGCGTTCAAATACGAACGCTTCCAGGCGATTGAAGTGCTTAAAATAAAATATAATACTCAAAGCAAATGTATAAGAATGTTGTAATATTTAATGTTTAATTATTATCGTAAGAATTACGGTTCCGTACATCAAAAGGATAAAACGGAACCCATAAAGGATCACTCGTGTGTCTGTCTGTCTGTCACTGCCAATTTGCTCCGAATTTACTGGACCGATTAAGTTGAATTTTTTTACACATGAATTTCTGTGACCCAAATACGGACGTTTAAAGTAAATTAATTAATTTTGAATATTGGGGTCACTTTCAGTTGAAAAATATATCTGAAAACATAGAAATATATCTGAAATCTGATATCAAAAGCTGAGGTCACGGTAAAATATTATTTTATAATATTAAAAAAATAAAAAAAAAAGTTTTGTGAACTAACAGTGACCGGTTAGTCCCTCTATGCTCTAGTTCCGCTATGCCCGACTCGTAAAATACCTACTAAAAAGTTTCGCTCAAGAGGCCAAAAGCCACTTACGAGGTCGACTATTACAACATGCTCGCTTATTTTATGCGGCTTATGTGATCTTCTTAGCGTGTCAAAATCAATATCAAAATATTTTATTTCACATAAACCTACATGGGCACTTATAAAACGTCAGAAGCTACCTAGCTTCTGACGTGTACCTGCACGGTTCCAACATTGGTCGTTTCCTAAGGAGAAGAGCTGGCAAGAAACTCCACGGTCACTCTTTTAAAAATAATTGGATTTTACAATGTTTTCAAATTACTGTGTTAATAGGTATTTTTTTTTTTTTGGGTGAGAAATCATCAAATAACTTCTCCCGCTCTGGTCGGAGCGGGAGGGTGTGTCAGACTCTTATTGACTAAAACCCACCCTTATTCCTTCCGTTGCCTGTGTTGCCAGGGGCTTCGGTGACCCTTTAGTACCTTCCCGCGACCCCGGCAGGCATCGGCCCTAGTGGACCCCTAAATTTGTGCTGACCGCATCTCTTGGAGGCACGCGTGGAATACAACGCGCAGTGTTAACAGGTATGGGAGGACAGTGTAGGCATTTCAACAAGTACCAGGTAAAGTATCAAAAAATATATGGTCTACAAATCTACAGTCTAATAAGCCTGCAACGTTCTCGCATTCACAAAATATAAAATAATCTACCTACATAGAATATTATTCAAATAATAAAAGCCAAAACCTATTTCTGAATTAATATCATGTCCACATAAGCCACGAATAATTAATAGTTGAAATTAAAATTGTACTTAGGTATATAATGTCAAATAATAAAAAAGATTATATCAAGGAAGTATGTAAAAAAAAGATATCGTAATTTGGAGCAGTTAATAGACATTTACATAGTTATGCCGTTAATGAGGTACAGGGAAGCCACATGCGCAGAAGCTATTATTGCCAAACTTCCATGTCTTCAACGTAGTCTTTAATCTGCGTTTTTGTTAAGGACACATTTGATGTGGGTTTTGAACTTTTCATCGCTAAGTCTTGTAGCCAACTTTGGCAATTTGTTATAAAAGCGGATAGTGTTGATAAGCAATGATTTGCTTGCTTTTGTTAATCTAAAGTTGGGTATCACAATTTCATGTTCACTACATGTATTTATGTTATGGAAATCGCTTCTTATTTTGAAAATTCCTAAGTTTTTGCAAACATAAAATACTTTCTAAGATATATGAGAAGGCAGAGTTAATACATAAATTTCTTTGAATTGGTTTTTTAAGGGATTCACGAGGACCTATTCTATAGATCAAGGGCAAATAGAATTTAAATTTCCTGTTTGTCCCAGAAGTCGGCAACACCATTCGCTGACGCAGACCTAAGGTCCTCACGTATACAGGTGACAGATGTAAGGTGGGCCATGGTCTGCGGGGAGACGCCGCATATACGTTGAGGATCGGAACCATCCGAGAAACCCCACCTGTGGAGGATGTCTTCACCGATCTGGAGTGCGGAGTCTGTTTAAACTTCAATAACATGCTGTAACAACAATGTTGCGGTATATACCGATCCATTATATCCATTGGCATGTTAATGTATCAGTAGCTTCGCGAACAATGCTAATTGAGAACAAGACCTAGATTCCAGAGCTTGTTAAAAACCTAATTGAAATCATATATTTTGTACAAGAGATCCAATCTTGGCTGTTTTTCCACAAAGTTAGGCTTCAGTGTGAAAGAAGTCTTTTACTAATAATCAGGCAAAGAATCGTAGACACGAAAAGAAGAAGAATATACGGAAGATTTAGTAATTTTGTTTTACGATTAGTTTCTTTGAATTTTCGTAGGAACAGTTAAAAAAAACAAATTAAATAAGAAAAACAACCGACTTCCAAAAAAACACATCAAAGTGAAAAATAGCTTTAATTTCGGAAGTCGGTGTCTTTGGATCTGTATTATAGTTTTTTGCCACCCATTTCCGAAATTCAAGTTATTTTTCACTTTGTAGTGTTTTTTTGGAAGTCGGTTGTTTTTTTTTGTAAAAAGTTTTTAATTTTTCACTTTTTAGTGGGTCAGTTTGTAATTTATAATTAAAATTATCTAAGTTACAATAGCCTAATGTCAGCTGCTCATCACCTTTTACAAAATATTGTTTTTCGCGATGCAGGGACGTTAATTTTTGAGGAGTTCTCCTGGTAAGAACCAGGAGAACCTCCTCAGAAATTGCCACTCATCATATGCATGGTGACGAGCATAAATTGCATAGCAACCATACTAAAGTACCTAATCGAATCGCAACCCGTTAAAAAGGTTCTTATTATTAAGTAGTTCCGGTAGTCATCTGTGGTCTTCATCATCAGTTCCACATCACCAAATGGTGCTTTCCGAGAGCAAATGCAAGAGTTACTATAAAAAATACCCAAAATGCTATAGGTGTGCTTATAAAATTTAAGGATTACCCTCGATTTCCGTGGGGTCTGACCTGGTGACAATGGGACCACTTTGGGACCCTTTCAACTAAAAAAATATTTTTCTAAATCGGTCCATAATTGACGCAGAAATCAGTGAACATATAACCTCCTCCGTTTTGGAAGTCGGTTAAAAAGATAACACATAGTGCAAGAGCTCGTGCCTAAATATTAACAGCCGCATGGGTCGATCCATCGAGACTGCTACGTGTCTCGGAAAGCACGTTAAGCCGTTGGGCCCGGCTGTCATTCGTGGATCTTTGACAGTCGTTACGGGTCGTCAGAAGCCCGAAAGTCTGACAACCAGTCGTACCAAGGGGTATCGTATTACCCAGTGACTGGGTTGTAGAGGTCAGATAGGCATTCTCTCCATGCAACATACTGGTATTCAGTTGCGTCCGGTCAGACTGGAAGCCGGCCCGAACATAGTTGGGAAAAGGCTAGGCAAATTGATTTGAACACAGAGTGCAGGACACTCACTTGTGATCGCGTCCCCAAAGGTTTTCGGGGCGAGTTCTACTCAACATCATGATAGGTGAACATTTTAAGGCTCCTACATACCGGCGCGACTTGTCGCGACACAAAGGCACCGCTTGTAGCGCTACACGCGGTGTCTTTGTGTCGCGTCGCGTCGCGCGACAAGTCGCGCCAGTATGTAGGAGCCTTTAAGGTAGGTAACTTGTATAATAATTTAGGTCAAGTCTATAAAATATTCTTTGAAGATAAAGATAAAGATTTTTATTTTGTAAAACATGAGTAACACAATACATGTGCATTGTGGATGGAATTAACTAACAATAAAAAGGAGCTACATGTTTTGCCAGTTAAAGCGTACAAAAAATACAAATGTTATTGTTACCATGCGTATGCCTAACTACATTATCCATACATCAGTTTAGAAACAGTTTAACTAACTACCATATACAACAGTTTATTTACCATTAGTAACTAGGAGAAATTTCGCAATAATGTGCCTATATTTACCTAATTTCGCTCATTTAGGAACTCTGTTATGCTGTAGTAGCATTTAGCTATAAGATTTTTTTTTTAATGCAACTTAAACAACCTAATGGGCAGCTGATTCAGGGGTGTTGGGAGCTTATTATATTTTTTTAGGGCCAAACAGAATATGCTTTTATGCATCAAAGCCGTGCTTGACCTTACTGTACATAACTCGTCCTTAAGGCGCTGACAAGACCCAATTGACCAAAATAGGCTTCTCTTAAGTAAAAAAATTGCCAAATCTGTATAGTTTGTGGTAGCGAAAAAAATATATGTTAATTTTGAACATATTTCCCAGAACTTGGTTGTTACCAAAACACGTTTTCAAAAAGAATTCTCGATACAAACTGACGTTAAACTAACCTCTTACTTTGAGTGAAATGAAATGAAATGAAATTGTTTATTCTGTAAATAGGATATGAGAATCACTTTTACACGTCATATTAAAAAATAAGCTAGATGGAGTCGACATTTCCTATCTGACTACCCCTGAGAAGAAATGGCGAAACAAACTCAAGGGTCAAAGTCTCTTTTAAAGTCCGGACATAATCTTGGTCAGATCATGTGAGGACCATGTAGATCTATGTCTGAAATGGTCTTTTGAGGAAAGAACCACACAAATTTGAGTGGACCTGTCCAGTCAGTGCAAGCATTTGTCAGTAATCGTGTAGCTCAACTCAAAACTTAAGGAGCTCAACGACTCGACGAACAATACCAAGGAAAGGACTATTGGGTTGGCCGCATAAAGAACTCAAAATGCCAGACCATCATTAAAACTAAGAGAAAAAAAAAACAACAAGAAATAAATAAAAATGACCCACATAGTGCTCACATTCACAATAATTAAAGTAATATAATACTTTTGAAGGTACATAAATATTCACTTAATTTTGCTTATAATATTCATCAATGTCAATATGTACATATAGTTATATATAATGATGATTTTGCATAATTCTAATCCAAAATATCTGAGATATATGAGAAATATAAGAGTTCTAATCCAAAATATCTGTATTAAATATCAACATACGGTACGTATTTAATTAATAACAAGAACGTCTTATTTCAATGCAGAACTTGGTTGTTTTTTATTTTCGATTACTCACCTCAATTTTGAGTAAATAGATAATTGCTTCATATTTTGCAATAAATCACAAGCGTTGTATCATCGCGCTTCTCCTTCTTTTCTATGCAATCTGACAGTGACCGCGGTTTAGGTGTTATCAGCGTCTTAACCCGACGACTACGAATGTTAACGTCTGATTGTTTGTTAAATAACGTAGGATTACTTTTAACGAAATTAGCGGCTTCATAAATAAACAATGAGCGAAGACTTAATATTTTATGCTTAATGAAATATCGTTTACAGCTTACAGTCATCTTTAGACCAAACATGGCCGTAATGCACCTTGTTTTGGGATTTAAAAAGGTGAAATAAAGGTGCTATCGTTTTTCCTATGTATTTAACTTTAGCTCACTCATACATTTTAAGTACTACCTCCTTGGTCTAGTGGCCGCAAGCGCTACTGCTGAGCATGAGGTTCGATTTCCGGGTCGGGCAAAGTGTTATTGGGTTTTTCTATCTGGAATTTCTCAGTAGCAGCCCGGAGTCTGGATTTGTGCCCGGTTGATGGCAATAGGCTCGCCCCATATTACATGGGACTTAAAACATAACTGGCGAAATGTGGGTGTACTACAGGTACACCTCTGGCCAACCCTTCCGGGAAACAAGGCGTGATATTATGTATATTATGTTACATTTTAAGCAATGCCTAAATGAATATATAAAACCACTACCAGAATAAAATGTTCTCGATTAATACCGCTGATAAAAATTGTTTCTGGCGTTGACAGCAGTTGTTAATCTTTGTAAGGGAAAACGAATTTTCTTAATATTCACGATTGTTTTCATAAATTCTGTAGTGGTTCTTGAAATAAGCGTTATTGGTGTAAAATGTTATAAATGTTACTTACAAATGGTTTCGTTCAAACATTGACTAAGTAACTGGTTTCTACTAATTTAGAAATCAGATGGATAATTTTAGATTTAAAAAAATCAGAGTTGTACTTACTTAACCTCTGCTTTATAAGTACCTAATCAAGCTATTGACTTGTATTGTTGTTATTGTTAATTGTCAATAATTTGATTACATAACAAATTAATTATTCTACATATACATCACATAATCTACATAGGTACCTATTATTAATACCAAATTAATGAAATATTAGAAAATAATCTTAGTAAGTATGTAGGTAGATTCCTAGTTTGTTAACACCCAATGAAATTGTAATGAAGGTTAATAACACAATGCAAACCAAACTATTTTCACGATTCGAGATTCTGAGCATATGCTTTGCTCAGAATCCAATTGGCACTTACCTTCAACTTTTAAGAATACAACACCGAATAACTATACCTTTTTTTTATAGAAAGTAATAAGATTTTGAAAGTTTTATGCCTATACTGGAACACTCAAGATTTCAGGGATATCTAATAAAGTAAATAAACAAAATTCCATTAGATTTAGTCTTTCAGCTTCAAAATTTCACCCTGAAGAAATAAGTAAGTACTTAAAACTTTCTACGAAATAATGCTACCACATAGATACAACTTTAGCTACGATACATAAATAAGTACAAATTATAATACTGTTCGAAGTATTCATAAGGAAATTACTCCGAAACTGACATTTCGGAATATTATTACACAAACACAAATTTACACACAGGTAGCTGATTGAATACCAAATTAAATCGGAAAGCCATTCAAATGTCAAGACAATATTTCGGAATTCTTATAAGGTCGGGGTGTTTCTTAGAGTCAGAATAATTTGTAGGCACACCTACAATGTTTTAAGTGACATGTCAAAATCTCTTCATTAATCAAGTCTATAAATTGTAATAAAAACCGCATCAAAGTCCATTATGTAGTTTAGAATAGCTAAAAAGGTAGACTTCCGAACCTGGGTGACTCGGTGGATAACCACTTTCCGACCTTAAGGGTCGTGCAAACTAGCGCGATATCGCGGGCGCGACAGGCAGCAATATGCCTGTCGCGCCCGCCATATCGCCCCAGTCTGCATGAGGCTTTATTCCTCCCAGATCATTTTGCAGGCCAGATGTAGGCAGATATTGTAAACATCCATAGAGGTCTGAATGAAGAAAGAGGCGACATTTAATCAGCAGTGGGACACAATCATTGGCGCTCATGTGGCGGGTAAAGTTGGCCAATGAGGTGGCAGACTACGCGTGGCCCGTACACGTTTGTTTTAGGTACAGTCGACCTCAAGTCGGTGGTAACACTTTGATCTGGTCTAGCGTAGCACGGAGTAACTTTCAATAGAATAAGAGGCCAGCTAATACGGGTGTCGTTGCCACAGATGGGCGGCCAACTGTACATGCCTATCCCTGTACACTGGCTTAGAGCTAGTGTCCGACCGAAAATGGATTTTCAGCCGAAAACAAAAAAGAAGCTTCGGCTTTAGTTTTATTTCCGGCGAAAATGAAAACGAAAATGATTTCTAAATCATTTTCGTTTTCACTTTCATTAACTAAAAATATTTATATTTCCGCTGTACACTGAAATCTTGTTTGTTTTTTTTACAGCTAGGGAGTAAATAAAACACGATAATTCAGAGATACTTCAATTATTTATCACATATTTCACAAACCTTTGACAACTTAAGTGAAAAAAGTTTAAAACCCATTCATTTATGCGCGTGAAGAAAAAATACAACATAACCTTGCTTCACAACTTCAAAACAAAATCGCGTTAAGTCAGCTGAGTGAAACCACGAGCGGACCCGATTCACCCCTAAGTTAGCCGAACGTCACCAGATATTGCCTGAGTAGGAACGAATGTACTTAACGAAGTAGGCCGAATGACGCGCGACAATTCACGAACTTCTGATTTTCTCTTCGGCTGGTTTATGGCCGAAAAAGAAAATATGGCCGAATCATGTTTATATGGCCGAAAACGAAAACGAAGCTCCGGTCGCTCACTACTTTGAACTAGATCTCTTTAATCGATACAGTAACGCTTCGCAGTCAAGGGCTTAGTAGATACATCGGTAGCAGATTCACATTTATTTGCGTTCATATACCTTAGAAGGGAAACTGAGCATTAGGTAGGTAGGTATAGTTTAATGTTTATGCGGTATGGTCGAGATAACGGATCGGTTAGTACAGCTATTTGAAAGAAAGAAAGAAAAGTATTTACTCGTACATGAAGAACACAAATTAAATTAAATATTCACAGAAATATAAAAAATGTAAAAAAACAAAAGTAAAATGAAAATAAAAACAAAGTCCTGTAGGTGGCCAAAAGTCTCCTATCTCGGCATAATGCAGTGACATTTAAAAATAAGTGTCGCAGCGCTGGTAGGTATTCTGATCGCTGTGATGTCACGGACAGATACAGAAATAAATAATAAATGAAGTACAGATATTCTATTTCACGAAGTCCGTTCGGCTTTGATTGTAGTAGTGACGTATCCCGACAAGCGCGCTTGTGTGTGTAAAAGTAGGTAACGTTAGCAAAAAAATCTGATATATATTCAAGTCGAGATTTAATAATCTAAATAAAATTTTGGTTTTAAAAGTATATACATTTTGTAAATAAATTAGATTAGGTTGCAATAAATACAAAAATATTAAGAATATGTGGGCATTTAATTAAGCATTGGTGTTACAGAATGGAAACGAAACAAGTAGGACTATTCAGTATTTTCAATCACTATCAGATAAATTTTCGATTTCCGATTCCGTTTTGCTGTCGTCAGAATCATCTTGTACATTGATTATAAATTCAAAATCGAGATCAAAATATTTCAAGTAGTCTTTTTCAATTTTTTCAACATGAGCACAAGTTTTTTGCCACGTTTCACTGCTAACTTGGCCCAAACTTTCATTGATCAGTCTTTCCGTATTCGTCATGTTTTGCTCGATATTTTTATTTTTATGCGACATAATTTTTAACGATCCCCCAAATATTTTCAATCGCATTTAATTCTGGGTGATAAGGGGGAAGGCGTAAGACATCAAAACCCTTGCTTTTTATAAAATCGTCAATCTTGTAGATTACGTGTTGGGCTTTGTACTTCTTTATTGTATCGTACAATTCCAATTTAAGAAGAGATTCATCAAATGCTATACCCTTATCCCTGAGCCATTGTTGCATATCGGCTTTCTTTGTAGATTGCGTCGGTAGTCGTTCAGCCCGTGTGTTGTGATAAGATGCATTGTCTAAGACAATGACAGAGCGCGGAAGTAAATTGGGTAGCAACTTTTCATTTAGCCATTTTACATAGTTATCATAGCTCATATTTGAATGATAATCACCAGCTGTTGAGTTGGCCTTATAAACCAAGGAAGCATTTTCAATAAAACCATCCTTGGTTCCCGCGTGCACTAAAATAAAGCGAGTGCCTGTGCTAATTTTTTTTAAAAACGGAGTTCTTTCCTTTTTTTTGCCCAGGTGTTGTTTCGCACGTGTGTCGAAAGGACGTAGCTCTCACCGGTGTAGACAATGGGCCGACTTTGAGAGCGGTACTCTGTTATTTTTTTAAATTATTTTATTCGCCACATTTGTATATCATGACGCTCCGTCAAGACTTTACGGTTGTTCTCTGTTTTGCGCCACTTGTAACCTAATTTCAACAGTAACTTGCGAACAGTTTCTAAACAACCTTCGAATCCGATTTTTTCATTCAATGCTGTTCTTAACTTAGCTAATGTTGGAATTTCTTTATGGACAATATGGAAATCTTGTACAGTACTGCGAACCACATCGGCTGTAAAATTAACTATATCCACTTTATTATCTCGCTTTCTCCTTTTCTTCATAGGTGAAGTGAATTTTGATGAAGTGGATGGCAATTCCTTCTCTTCTTTTAATATTCTTATTAGGTATTTTACTTTGGGGACGGGCTGCAGACATCGAGTCAATTTTTATTCTGCAGAAAAGAGCTATCAGAGCCATTTATAATCTCCGCAGGCGCGATTCTCTAAGGGACCGGTTTAAGAACATTAACATCATGACGGTACCTTGTCAATATATCTACGAAAACATCATGTACGTAAGAAAAAATGTACATCATTTTAGTAAAAGAGGTGAAAGACATAATTATAGTACTAGAAATAGGGACCTATTATCTCAGCCAGGTTTCAGACTGGCTAAAGTAGACTCATCTTTCATGGGGTACTGTTTAAAATGTTACAATAAAATTCCACCCCACATACTTCAACTGAATGAAATTAAATTCAAATCTTGTATCAAACGCACACTATGCAGGCAGGCATATTATAAGTTGGGTGATTATATCGCTGATAAAAATGCTTGGCTCAATGCTGGTCCTGCTCCACAACCACAACCAATTGAATAATTAACATTTGAAAATACTGTTGGAGCAGCTGAGCATTGTAAGACTATTTTTGCATTGTATAAATTCAACCTACGTTGTATTGTATAATTGCATTCACAGGTGTGAGTACTATGTATAATAGAGCTACCATTTACCGGTTATGTAATTGACTTGAATGGGCCCTGGCGGCTGAGAGTATGTCATGCTCACTCAGATGTCTCGCTGATGGTGGCGCGTGTGTTGGATCATTTAGCTCCCTTCAAAATGGTTGAGCTGAATGGTGCTAATCCATGCGTCATGCTCGTGAACGGGCGCCGTTAGTTGGGACTGGTCACCTCTTAGCGTCCTCGGCTTATTTGTAATTATTTTATTTAGAAATTGTTTTTGTTCTATTCTATCTAATTGTTCTTTCTACTATGGACGCGTTTTTTTTTATTTTACATCGTCCTCACATTTGGTTATAATTTCAACATTATTTTTGTACTAATCTTTATGTATCAAATTAATTTAAAAGAGTGTCCATGGAGTTTCTTGCCCGTTCTTCTCCATAGGTACCTACTACGCTTTGGAATGGGCAACTAGCTTCATATTTCTAACTGACCGACTCCTTGACAGTTCAAAAGTGCCTGTAAATGGTTTAATTGAAATAAATGCTTTGAGTTTGAGTTTGAGTTTGAGTTTTTGAACTGTTTTTTGGCTCACACCCGTAGCTTCAGCTGTACGGCGTGTAATGTCTCGTAAATGAGACAAATCACAGTTGAGTTCCATTAATGATTTTGTAAATTCATATTCTTCTCGCAGAAAATGATAAACACTAGATATCATGTTTCGACCCTAAAACAAAATGTAATCAAAATAATGAAGTAATATAAACATTTTATAACACAAAAAAACATTAATTTTATAAATACTTCTATTGCTATATTAAGTATCTTTGTATAACATTTTAATTGAAAACGTATACATAAATATTACCTCACTATGGACAACTCTTCTTCGTTTTGTTGCCATGCTGACCTTACTCCGTGAAACAATTTGGCGCGAACTAAAAACCACTACTGATCCGGACCGTGTCCCGATTAGTGATGTGCGGAATCGATTATCAATAATCGATTAATCGATTATGAGAATAATCGGTTGCCAATCGATTATAATTCACATAATCGATCATGATCGATTGTGACAAAAAGCATTTATTTATTATTATTTATTACACTAGCAACTTTTACTATTTCTAAAAGGAGACGTTTCATTTTTATATGGCGCTCCGGCCATAACATGTACATTTTACCAAAGCTGGGAAAATTACCCCTGAATAGAATAAAGTAACAGTTTTTTCATAATATTAAATGGATTTTATGCACAAGATAAAAATAAAAAATGTTTGACGTTTGTCCTAAGAGTTATGACAGCCATGACAGGTTGTAGAGATGACATTTACATAAAGCTCCACTCACGGTAGCTTTAACTGAAATTGATACTGCACCGGAAATTCTGGACAACACTGAGTGGAAGATTCTAGTGGACTGTGTTGCGCTCTTGAAACATATTGAAGAAATTACGGAACAATTATCAGGAGAAAAATATCCCACGATTGGGTTGGTAATCCCGTTAATACGAGGATTACAATACAATTTAAATACGACGATCACAGAAACACCAAGTGGAACTCAGCTGGAAGAAACCTTGACAGAGGTTTTACAACGTCGTCTTGGCACATTGGAAGGTAACAAACATGTAGCTATAGCGTGTCTTCTGGATCCACGCTTTAAAAAACTGGGATTTGGAGTAGAGAGCAATGCTGCCAATGCTCAACAGCGTTGTTTAGAAGAACTTACATTAATTACACAGAGCAGTACAGTGACGAGTCAATAAGAAGAATCCTCAATGGCGATACCAGCACTTGAACAAGAAGCGACGGCAAAACCAATGTCCATATGGGATCATTTTGAACAAAAAAAAGCTAATTATGCTGCTACATCTACAAGTACAACAGAGAACATAATAACTTTAAGACAGTTTCTTGAGCTACCACTCCTTGACAGAAAGAGCAACCCTTTAGTATATTGGGAGAGCATGAAAACGAATAACCCAGGATTATATCAAATACACTTAAAATATTCAAGTATACCAGCCACCTCAGTACCCTCTGAAAGAATCTTTTCAAAAACTGGTATGGTGACTAATTTAATAAGAAACCGGCTTCTCCCGAAACATCTTGATTTTATAATATTTTTGAATGCAAATTGGTCTTTGCTTGAAAATATAAAATAATAAATGTGTCAACTTTCCTTTTTGTATGATTCATTGAATAAAAATTAATACTTTCATCTTTTTTTAATATAATAAATATTATCACTAAGATTATGTTTTCTTTTTTTAGAAGAGTATACCCTAAGAAGTCATATTTTTTGTTAGGATAAGTTTCAATAATCGCTTGATAATCGATTGATAATCGATTATTGATCGATTACAATTATTAGCATAATCGATTAATCGATTATGAATATAATCGAATCGGTACATCAGTAGCTCCCGATCGACACTGAGCGCTCTCGAGGTTACGCACACAAAAACAATGTGCATGTGCACGCTTGACAACATTCATAGCCAAACGGACTTCGTATACATGTATTGCAGCACTACATGTCACTCACATGTGGGTTTGGTTTACACACTGAACAAATATTGGTATAGGTAACCTGTAGATAGTTGATGCGTCTGTTATTCCCTGACCCTTTGTTTTATCAACACAATGTAGCTCAAATTCGTAGTGTGAAGCAACTTTTAATAAAAGTAAATAAAAATGTCTCTGTCAAGACTCTTACAAACAAGCGCGACACGCGACGCGACACAATGGCACCGCTTCACAGTGGAACGAATGTATGGGAGCGGTTGGACGTAGACATGTCCGAAAAAAAAGAGTAAAATTATGCCAAACTAATGATGCCATCTTATTCGATTACTTAATGCCTTCATAACTTGTGGTGATGAATTTCTTCATAACTCCCATATTTCGGGAGTAATTTGAGAAAATGTGAAATTTTACTATGAAAATGAGTGTATCGAGCTCTCTCCCTCCTGATTCCGGGCTTGTTTCAAGTAGCGGTCTCTAATATCATAATGCTAATACTAAGAGCTATATTTAATACTAAGACACATAGTGCGCCAAATGTGCACTTTCTGGGATAAAGAGTGATGTTTATTTTATAACACAATTTTTTTATTTTTTGTTTATTTTGTTGATTAAAACCGTTTTTCTAAAGGTTTACCTTATTACAATAACATTTCTGAGCAGCCAATTAGAGAAGATATAAGCTAATTAGGATATATAATTAGGGACTTAAGGTTTACATATAAAACTGATGCACTAATGATTACTGATAAGAACATTGCTATTATTTAATTACTAAATGGCTCTTAATACACTAATTTAGCATGCATCATTTACTAATTATCACAATAACTAATTACCTTGCAATATTTAACAAAGGATACCTGGGATACCTGGATTTTATATAAATAGGTCACTATTAGTAACTTTAAAATCAGTGTTGATTTACACCTCGTTGTATCCAAGCTAATCTCGCAATGTATTTTCCAAATTTTAATACAAATCTTGATATTCACGTTGCTTTATGCGCACGCGCACATAAAGATTTACGCGACTTTAACTATTTGTTCAGTGTTTTAAAAGATAACAGTTGTGTTCAGTTATGTGAAAGTGCTGAAACAAGTTTAAAAGACTGGTGTCGTCGATTTTGCTACCGCATTTATGCAAAATGGACACAGTCTGGAAGAAGCACAGATAAGTTTCGGAAGAAACATGAGATTTGGCTACAGGCTGCAATTCAATGGCCGGAATTACAGAATGAAAATATGGAACCTTCTACAGAAAATATAAGTGACGTCATCGAGCCCATAATTTCTCCTGCTAAATCTGATGCTTCAACTTGTACACATCCTAGTCCTCGTAAATCTTTTGAGGACCTTAGTAACCGGCAAAAAAGAAGACGCACTGAAGATAGTCTTTCATGCAGCAGTAGCAGCGCTGAAATTATGTTTTCGGCCGAAAGGGCGCTTCAAAAGGCAGGACAAAGCGATACAGCTTATGTTATGAAATACTTGACGGAGAATCCAGAAGAGGCCTCAAAAATCAAAGCCTTCATTGAAGGTAAATCAATTCAGGTACGGGAAATATCCCCTTTGAAGGCATTGGCTCTTTATGTATCGATGAACTTATCGAAATGGCGCTATAACACTCTTCGGGATTTCAACACTCAAGAAGGAGCTCTTCAATACCCGAGTTACTACATGTTGGTTAAAGAAAAAATTAAGTGCTATCCGGCCAAAGAAGATCTCACAGTTACAGAGAGCTCTGCAAAAATCAAATTACAAGCCTTGATGGATTTAACCTCAAGAAGACTTATTAGGTCGTTAGAAACCCCTGTTGATCCCAATCAACAGCTCGTATTGACCAGCAAATGGGGTTTTGACGGATCATCTAGCCAAAGCATTTATCATCAAAGGACGAGTGAAGATGAGCAAATCGATCTTGCTAGTAATTTTATGATTAGTCTTGTACCACTGCGGCTCGTCTCAAAAGGTGTAACAATTTGGGAAAACGAGCGACCATCTTCCACTTCATTTTGCCGGCCAATATTGTTTAAGTTTATAAAGGAAACCAAAGAAAATGTGCAGAGAGAGATGGCTGAAATCGAAGCAGAGATTGAAGCCTTAACTCCATCCACCATCACTGATGGAATTAGTGTCAAACACCAACTGCTGTTGACAATGATTGATGGTAAAATTCATTCCATTATATCCAATACAGCAGCTTCAGTGTGTGACATATGCAAGGCTTGTCCTAAAGAAATGAATAATTTAGAGTTAATCAAAGATAAACACGCAAACGAGGACATGTATAAATATAGCTTAAGCACCCTTCACGCTTGGATTCGCTCAATGGAATGCTTATTACACATTTCCTACAAATTAGACATAAAATCATGGCAAGTAAGGGGTGATATAGCAAAAAGGCAAGTTGATGACAGGAAGAAAAGAGTTCAAGAGGCTGTAAGAAGAGAAACGGGCTTACTTCTCGATGTTGTGAAACAAGGCAGTGGATCCACCAACAATGGCAACTCGGCAAGGAGATTTTTTGAAAACTACACTAAATCTGCTGAACTGACCGGAATAGATGCTATGCTTTTAAGAAAAATCTGTGTGATCTTGCAGTGTATTTCATCAGGAGAGAAGATCAACGTAACTAAATTCCGAGAGTTCTGCTTTGATACTGCTAAGCTTTACGTGGAGTTATACCCATGGTATTATATGCCTTCTTCACTTCATAAAATTTTAATGCATGGGCCAGACATAGTTCAGAACATGTCAATTGTGCCCATTGGTTTTCTATCCGAAGAGGCATCTGAGGCTAGAAATAAAGATTTTAGAAAATATAGAGAGGGGCATTCTCGAAAGCATAGCAGTATCTCATGCAATGAAGATATTATGCACAATCTTTTACTGTCTTCTGATCCACTTGTTACAAGTATCCGTCCAAAAGGAAATAAGTTTGTAAAAAAATCTTCTTTTAAGGAATTTTATGAGCTTACGGATTCTGAGAAAAGTGATATCGAATTTGTTAACATAAATGATTTAGCGGACATCGATTCTGAATTTGAATTAATTGATGATGATGATGATGACGAAGATAATTAAATGATGTTATTGTTTTAAAATGTGTAACTTAGTAAATTAGAGCTTACATCTTAATTATTTATTGTACTTTTAATGAAACTAGGTAATTTATTATCAACTTACTTAAAAGTCATACTCTCATCAGTTCTTGTGAATATTTTTGTTAATATATATTTCTGTATATATATAATATATTTATAGACCTCTTAATAAGTCTGTCTGCGGTTTAAAGTAAATACAAATGGGGAAAAAACGTTTTTTTTTTTTAATTTTCATTTCCTTTTATCCCAGAAAGTGCACATTTGGCGCACTATGTGTCTTAGTATTAAATATAGCTCTTAGTAATAGCATTACGATATTAGAGACCGCTACTTGAAACAAGCCCGGAATCAGGAGGGAGAGAGCTCGATACACTCATTTTCATAGTAAAATTTCACATTTTCTCAAATTACTCCCGAAATATGGGAGTTATGAAGAAATTCATCACCACAATTTATGAAGGCATTAAGTAATCGAATAAGATGGCATCATTAGTTTGGCATAATTTTACTCTTATTTTTCGGACATGTCTACGTCCAACCGCTCCCATACATTCGTTCCACTGTGCGCTTGTAGCGCTACACGCGGTGTATTTGTGTCGCGTCGCGTGTCGTGCCTGTTTGAAGGAGCCTTAAGTCCTCTGCTGTAGGCAACAAAAAAAAAAGAGCCACAAAATGATAGCAACTATATTCTGTCTTTTTTAGAGTTCCGTAGTATACAAGGAACCCTTATAGTTTCGCCATGTCCGTCTATCTATCTGTCTGTCTGTGTCTATTTGTCTGTCTGTCTGTCTGTCCCCGCTGTAATTTGGAATAGGTATACCTACATATTAATCACGCCGACAAAGTGGTATAATAAAATCTTTTTAAGGTACCTCCCTTGCACGTAATGCGAGAATGATATTTTTTTTCCTTGTCTATCCCATGGTGTGGGCTGCCATTGGATAGGCCGTCCGTCCCTCAAAGTACGGCTCAGCGACCACGGCGATGTTAATCTACCACTGCGCCATGCTCTGGAGCAACAGATCCTGAGCGGAGGTCAATGTGGTTGATGTTCGCCTGGAGGAGGCGTAATAGGGCCATTATTGGCACTCCATGTCAGCCACCTGCTGAACCCCCTGTGAGGGTCCTGCCGCTGCGGCTACGGCGGCGGCGACGACGGTGGTGGAAGCGGCAGCGGCGGCAGTGGTGGCGGCTGCGGTGGCGACGGCGGTGGTGGTGGTGGCGGAACGGTTGCTCCTGACCCTGGCTTTGGCGGGTGGGGCGCAGGCCTTGCTACCCATCCCGTGCTCGGCCGGCTTGCCTGCCGCCGCACATAAAGCAAAGTGCGGCGTGGTGTTGCAGGAGCCGGCCTTGTGCCTGGGCTGACCACAGCGGTAGCAAAGACCGCTGCGGTCCACCTCCGAGATTAGATCCCACGTGGTTCCCCACCTGGCAGCGGAAGCACCTCAGAGGTTTGGGTTCCAGCAGTTTAACCTGGGCGGACATCCAATCCACCAATAACCTTTGGCCCTCCCCGGCAATTTTTTGGCCGCCGCCAAGAGGCAGCTCAACGTAGTGGTTTGCAACCCCGTGGAGTCAGGACGGATGGTGTCTGCCCTCACCTGCTCGGCAGAGCACCCCCCAGTCCTAACCACAGCGGCGACCACCTGTCCCTTCGTCACGGAGTTGTCCAGGCCCATGAAGCGCATGCTAGCGCACTTGATGGGCCAGGACACACGGACCTCGTCCGCATTTAGGGACGCCCTAAGCCTTTCGGCCAGAGCATCAGCGGTCGGGCCGCTGGCTGCACCGGAGACCTGCACTATTCGGGCCCCAGTCGCCGTGATCCTCATTCTGAGGCCGTTGGCAGCGTCGACCTCTTCGACGACTGCACCACCTTGGCTATCACGTCCTTGTAGGACACGCTCTTCTTTTCCGCATCCGGCAAATTCGTAGTGTGAAGCAACTTTTAATAAATAGTTTAGTTTAGTTTTAATAAAAGTAAAATCTCTCTGTTAGTCCTCTGCTGCAGGCAACAAGAAAAAAGAGCCACAAAAAAGGCTTCCGGGTCATACGCATTAGTTAACAGCGCGCGACATTTAACCTTGGTTCGAATGGTCCGAATAACCGTGGAACGGATTTCCCTAAATTTGACGGGTCAATGCACAAACATTTTAAGGATGATAGCAACTATGTTTTGTCTTTTTTTAAGGTTCCGTAGTATACAAGGAACCCTTATAGTTTTGTCATGTCCGTCTATCTATCTATCTGTCTGTGTCTGTCTGTCTGTCCCCGCTGTAGCTCAGAGACGCTTAGTACTAGAAAGCTGTAATTTGGCATAGGTATACCTACATATTAATCACGCCGACAAAGTGGTATAATGACATCTTTTTTAGGGGAAAAAAATATCATTCTCGCATTACGTGCAAGGGAGGTAATCCGTTGCACGTAATTCGAGAATTATATTTTTTTTCTCGTCTATCCTATGGTGTGGGCTGTCATTGGATAGGCCGTCCAAAAATATTACGGGTCTCTGAACACCATTTTTCGATTCAAGGATCCGTTTGCGTAATATTAAACTTAACTTTAAAGCGCTAACTTTTGTTAGAGTCAAGTGTGCCTCCCCCTGCCAGCTAAATGGTTGTTTATGGAGATGTGAAAAAATAAGGCAGTACTACATATAATGAAATTAAAAGGAATACTATCACAGCTAAGTAGACTTTACAAGTTAACGAGTCATAGTCGACCAACCTAAATTTGCAGTTGAAGAATTGACCGTGACGTATATCGATGTATGGGAAACATGTTTTTCAACTACAATGTAAAGTTGGTTATTGGGATAAATTCATCCCAAGTAAATCCCAACTACGGAACCCTTCGTTGTGCATGGTCCGATACGCAATTGGCCGGTTTTCGTGATTCGTGGCCAAAGGGACGGAGGAAGTTAAAAGAAAGCGTATTTATAATAGTTATATATGCAACTGTTTTAATACCTAATTATGTACACACGGCTACACATCAAGCTATACATTTCCAGTATAAGCTGATCTCGCATTGTATAGGATTTCCGTACAATGCGAGGTCAGTGTAAACTGGAAATGTATAGCTTGATGTGTAGCCGTGTGTACAGTTGCATACAAGACTTTATCGTTTCTGGTAATAATTGGCTAGAAAAGTCCTTTGCTTCATTAGAAATATCTGGTGGTGTGTTATCAAAGCTTGTATCACTCATTTTGTAAACAACAAAGTAATACATTTTTGCAATATTAATATCGAACAAAAATGGCAGGATACAACGTGAATTCGAATAACCTATAAGATTTTTTGTAAATTACGGCGCTGCGCAGTGATTCATCCCGAATATGTTAGCTAGACAAAAGTCACTTTCAAATTTCCAAGAACTAATTATCGAAGTATGTAGCCATTATCCCCATTATCCCGGTTCTAAGAAATGTTTTGCGCACATTTCAATCACTGATAAGCTAATGAGGGCTGTTATAAATAAGGGGTAAGTAAAGTGTTAATTAGTTGACACAGACCCCAAGGAGATCGAGGAGGAACTCCGGACGCTGGGATACCAGCCGGAGTATGTGCGCCACATTAAGGGCGCACAAGGACGACCCGGCTGCGTGTTCCACGCCATCCTGAAGAAGACCCCACACCACCGTGTTCATGTACTATCGGCCAATCTTCCGCATGCTCACCTCTAAGGCGATAATCGTATAGCACGGCTCACGACTCGATCGCCCGATGCAAGCGTTTTGGCCAATGGGATGCATGAAGCGTATTTTAGCCGTGTTTGTATTAATGTAATTATGTATAGTGTGTGTGACAGTCACACTAGGCGCGTGCTATGCTCACTTGTTTGTAAGACATTTTTTTAATGGGCACGGCCAGCGAGAGCGCTTTATGAATTGTTATTGTTGACAAGAAGTAATTTCGTACTAATATCTTCCGTTTGGTTTAGAAAATGTATTATTGGTATTGCTATACGCGTACCCTAAAAAAACTTTATTTAGCATTTTTGTTTAGCACTTTGCCAAATTACAGCTTTCTAGTAAGAGTCTGTGAGCTAAGCCGGGGACAGACAGACAGACAGACGGTCATGGCGAAACTATAAGAGTTCCTTGTTGACTACGGAACCCTAAAACGAAGCAAGTTACGTAGTTTTGTTAGAAATTGTCATTTGCTATCTCTTTCTTTTATTGCTGTTTTGATTAAAATAGCAAAATTACTTACAGTAGTATTTGAACCATTACTTGGCGCAGTTTATACAATCTTATCAGATTTTTTTATTATTGCTGTCGCAACTTTTGCAACTGCAATAAAAATAAGTTCCTTATCTAAGCACCATTGTTATTCAGTGGGAACGTCAGAACATCTGGTTAAACAATAGATCGGCTTTATAGAACGGCCATAAAATACGGTCGCAAAAAATTACGAAATATTTCTTCAACACACTTGCTTGTAAAGTGACTCAGAAATTCAGCTTATTATATAGAAGTATTTTTACTTTATATTTCTTTTTTCAATATACGCAGTTTTTGTCCAAAAACAATGAATATTTTTGAGAAAAAAAAATTCGTTACATCAGATAAATCAATCATCAAAATTATCATCATTTCATAAAATTATATATTTTTCACTACATATTAACCTTAATTTGCTTATTCAAAACATTATTTTGTTTATTATATTTTTTATATAGGCTGTTTAGCGGTTTTTCCAGCGCCTTTATTTACACCTGCGGCGCGCGGGATAAACAAAATAAGCGCGGTATTTTCCAGAAATACTTGTTAACGTTTTCATTGTGTGGTTAATTATTATCAAAAATGTTGATTTCAATTAGGAAAGAAGAGCGAAGAGCAACGCGTAGATTTAACCCCCTGGAAATACTAATCTAGGCACGAAACGCTAGTGACAGCCTGTTGCCTGCAAAATCTAGAGAGAAATACCTAGCGGCGTACGAAACTAATAACAATACCAGTCTCTTTTTTTCCTCTCAAGTTGAAAACCGTCGTATGAAACGCGCACACACTCGACTCCCTTATCGCGCTCGCTCGCCCTCGGCTCGCGCGAATAATACCGGCTCGTGCAGTGAGTAACCAACATACCACACATATTTATATTTTTTGTTACACGCCCTATACTCACACAAATTCATATTGTCTCTAATTGGACGAAACCAGGAAGGGGTGTGGTTTGTCACTAGCTGCGCTTGCCGCAGAAATATTTTCTAAAGTGAGCATGCTTAAGTTTTGCCAATAGTACATGCGTGGTGTCAAGATCGAGGCTTGGCGAGGAAAACGTGGGCCCGCCCAGTGTCACCGGTGCCAGCGTTTTAGGCACAGCTCGCACCAGTGCCACCGACCGCTCGCCTGTGTCCGATGCGGCGGGGAGCACACGGCACGAGACTGCCCACGCCCGCGGGAGGAGCCGGCCACATGCGCAAACTGCGGTGGCCCGCACCCCGCGTGCAACGTAAAGTGCCCCGTGTTTCAGACGGAGATCAGGAACAGGCGAGCGGGGACTGTTGCCATCACGGCCGCAACACGCTGGCCCCAAATGGCCGCTGAGAGGCCTCAGGGGACCCATATTGAAGCCGAGGCCGAAGGCATGACGCTGATGGCGGCAGCCAATGGGCCTACAGACAGACAAGCCACCTCCTCGGGGCGGAGGAATACGAAGCGCGGGGGGAAGGGAAAACGGAAGAAACCTCCCCCCCCCCCAGGCGAGCCTAGAAGAGGATATCCCTAAGGCTGGCCCTGCTACCGACAAGGCGCAGGCTAAAAAGAGTAGCGGGGGAGCTATCGCTGGCGCCGGCATAGCGCCGCGGGAAAACAAAACACCGCCTGTCGACGCTAGCGCCGACACAGCGCGGCGACAACAGGCGGAACTGAAAAGTTCCCCAACAAGACGAGTGGCGGCGCTACCGGCGCCCAATCGTCTAAAGTAACAGTAGCGAAACATAACAAAAGTGAGTTTACAGCCTGCGCCATCCAACTACTGATGGACCTTATAAAGGCCATCAGGCAGGGCCAGGATATAGAGACGGTCATCCTTGACGGCCTGGCCACACTATTAACGCTCTACCATGGCTAGGTCGTTAAGGGTGATCCACTTGAACGCCCGCGGCCTTAGTGATAAGGTCCCCTCCGCCATCTCCTTCGGGAACAAAATATCGACGTGGCGCTCATAAGCGAGACTCTCCTGGGTCCCGAGGACAGGATTAGCTTCCCGGGATATCTCGTTTATAGGAAGGATGAACGGTCGGCTCTAAACATTAGATACCGTGGTCTGGCGGTACTAGTGAAGCGAATGGTCGTCCATCAGGAAGTCCCCTTGCCGTCACTCAGCTCTTTCTACGCGCTGGGTGTCCAGCTACATGTAGCCGGCGAGGACATGAACATCTACGCCTGTTACAAGCCGCCCGCGGCCCGCCTGGACCTGACAGAGCTGCGGGCCTTGTTAAACAACTCGACACAAGCTACCCTCCTCGCCGGTGATTTTAATTGTAAACACCCAGCGTGGAACTCATACTGTACGAATACCGAGGGGAGACGACTCTTTGCGGACGCGGAAGCCTTCGGCTATACGGTGTCCGGCCCAGAGACGCCGACACACTACCCAGAGGCCACCCGGTTCATGCCGGATGTGCTGGACATCGTAGTCCACCGAGGGCTACACTGCCAGACTACACAGCAAGTAATGGACGACGAGTTACAGTCGGACTACCAACCTGTACTCGTCGTCCTATCGGGTATGCCGACCCGACTGAAGCCCCTAGCGCCACGTCGATCCACGGACTGGGACTCCTTCCGGGAAAAAGTAGAGACCACTGCGCCGACTCGGCCTATTGCCACCGCCGCGGACGTAGACCAGACGGAGAATGACGTCACTGCTTGCATCCAAAGCGCCCTGGATGCGGCGACTAGCACCATGCAGCCGCAGGGGAGAGGGCTATTGCCGCCCCTGCCGGCCCGCATCACTGCAATGATCGCCGCGAAGAGGCGCCTACGCAAGCAGTGGCAACAGCTGATATGCCCCACAATAAAGACGCAGCTCAGCCGTGTCGCGGAGAAGGTGAAGGCCGAACTACAGGCGCACACAGCCGCGGGCTGGGAGGACCGAATCGACGCCACCACAGACAGTTGGCCGTCGATTCACAAGCTGTGCCGCCAACTCACGAATACCCCAGCCCCGGTGCGCCCTCTACTCAACAGCGACGGGGCGCTTAAGTTTGTAGCGGAGGACCGGGCGGAGGTCTTCGCTGAACACCTGGAGTGCCAGTTCCGCCCCAACCCGACTGCTGACATCAAACATGTCGCAGCAGTCGAGCAACACCTAGGGGACTATTTCGCAACGCCGATAGCTCCCGATGAGGACCCGATCTTCTTCTCGCCTGGCGCAGTCAGACGCGCCATCCTAAGAACGAAGCCTAGGAAGGCCCCCGGTGCTGACGGTATCACCAACACAGCGCTGCGCCACTTGCTGCACCGTATGGTTGCGGCGCTGGCGCGCCTGTACACGGCGATACTGCGCACGGGGGCCTTTCCCGCTTCGTGGAAGGACGGGCGCGTCATAATGCTGCCCAAGGCGGGGAAGAACATCCTGAAGCCGGAGAGCTATCGGCCGATCACTCTGCTTCCGACAGTCTCCAAGGTGTTCGAAGCACTCCTGCTGCGTCATCTCCAACCCCACATAGCGCCGCGTCCAGAGCAGTTTGCGTTCCGGGCGGAGCATAGCACGACGCTCCAGCTGTCGAGGGTACTACACCACCCTCACAGCCGCGTTGAACAAGAAGGAGTACTCGGTGGCAGTATTCCTCGACATGGAGAAGGCCTTCGACCGTGTATGGCACGAGGGCCTAATCTACAAACTGGCCACGTCCGATGCGCCCCGTCGCGTTGTACAAGTGGTCTCTACTTTTCTTTCCAATAGGACATTTAGGGTGGTGGTCGATGGGGCGCTATCTAGCGCCCGCCCGGTGCTGGCCGGCGTGCTGCAGGGTAGCTGCATATCGCCGGCGTGCTACTCACGTTACACCGACGACATCCCCACCACGACAGACTCGACGCTCGCGCTGTACGCTGACGACGCCGCGTACATTACCACCTCGCTGAACGCAAAGTACGCGGCCGTCAAGATGCAGCGCTCTCGACCTACTCCCCGAGTAGCTGTCAAAGTGGCGGCTGTCGGTTAACGTGAGTAAGACGCAGGCCCTGGTCACTGGATCCGCGCCCCTCCCACCACCCTTGAAGCTGCAAGGAGCCGACGTCGAATGGTCGCCCCGGGTAAAGTACCTGGGTGTCACTATCGACCGTCGGCTCTCGATGGGGACACACGTCCGCAAGGTCGCCGCACAAGGTAGGGTAGCCCGCAACCTACTCAGGCCGGTGCTCTCATCCCGCATACCGGCGCGCGTCAAGTTGGGCGTGTACAAGTTGTACGTACGCCCCATTCTGACGTACGCCGCCCCGGCATGGTTCGCCCTCACGAGTGAGACGAACCGTAAGCTGTTCCGCGCGCAACAGAGTCTGGCGCTGCGGACCATACTGGCCGCTCCTCACTTCGGACCTCGGGATCGAGAGCCTGGATGAGTATGTGCGGCGTCTCGCGAAAGGGATGTTCGCGCGTGCCGACGCATCTGCTTGGCCTCTATCAAGCAGATAGCGCCATGGCATACGCGCCCCCCTGACGCGAGACCCCTGCCCCGCGACCTGGTAGCGGACGACTGACCCCATCGCACCGGACTGGACGCCACGAGTAAGCTGCATCCAGGTTACACGCGGCTTACTTGTTTCAATAGTACTCTACAGATAACATACATCTATTGCGTGGCGTGTGCTACGTTAATATAGGCGCGTCACGCAATTAACACAGACATCCATCACTAAACAGGCATCTAACTCACACACATACGCGTAGCGCGGGCTAAGCGATATGTGTAGATACTGGGCGGTGTTACGCAATAACAATGCCGCTCACACACACGACAGTTCCTTAGCCCGGACCGTAATCGGCTCGATCTGAAAGCGGGACGGGCGGGAGCTATACACCTATACTGTAGGAGAGTCGAGTCGGCACCTACGTCGCTGGTCGCCTTCACTGGGCCTCCCCCGGGTAACCGGGGTCTCACCTGGCGGGGGTTGACCGCCGTGGTGTCGTGAAGAAAGCGGCGCTAACAGTATTAGCGTCGTGATGCGCCTACAGTAACACAATAGCAATCACTCACATGGGCGCGTTATTCTCAACGCGCTCAGTCATCTAGGCGTCATCTTAAAGATGACAAATAAAATGAGGGGCCCGTATTTACGGGTCAACGTATAGACTCCGCGGCTGAGGGGCGACGCCCTGGATCCGCTAGCTGCGCCCCCTTACGGGGACGTAGCGACTTCTCAACGTGTTAATTAGTTGCAATTTTGCTTCTAACGAGAAACATCGTATTCTAGTGAATTTTATACTTGGTAAAAAAAACTGTGATGGATTTTGTAGCTGAAGGTATGTACTTTTTATTTTGATACTTAAAGTACCTATACTTTTTTCCCATCATTTACAAGACGCGCTATGTTGCAAAATTTTAATATTTTTTTAATCGTTTTTAATGTTTAATGGACCAGAAACTATTTCTCCCCTCTTTCCCCTAGGTTGATTTTTTGATATATCATAGCTTTATCTGTTAGCTTTTGATTTTTAGTAGTCATACAATTCACAATTAATAACAACTATGTTTTTATATTGTTTTTCTAGAGATCGAATTAACCATCGCGAAAATAGAGTTTTTGGAAGAATGGCGTAAACACCAAAAAGAAAATCGAACCAGTGCATTATATCAATATATAAGGACACAGATTATTGGGTATCAAAACAAAGATTTATACATTGCGGCGTACCGCAGGGGAGTGTACTTGGTCCGTTGTTATGCCTATGTTATATAAACGATATTCCCAGAACCTTTGAACACCTTGACTCCCCCCCCCCCCATGAATCTATTTGCCGATGACTGTACTACAATATTTATAGGAAAAAACTTAGAAAGATATGAAAATGAAATAAATAAGATGATTCCATGAAAGAGTTAAGGAACCATATCAGCAGAACTTCTTCAAAATTTGCTGAAAAATGGAAAAGTTCCGGAGGCAATCATGAACGCTTCTTGGCCAACCATTCTGTTTACTTGGCAGAAGATTTCAAGTGTAAAGTGATTGTCCATCACCTCAAACCCTCAACGTCCACTCCGGGTGGTCGTCCTACTAAAACTTTTGATGACCTGAGCGATAAATCGAAAAAAAGGCAACTCGACGATTTACTCCAAAAACGGAATACAAACCAGTTGGTGGCTGCTGCTGAAATTTCAGCGCGGTTGGCTGGGCACCGAAATCTCGCCTGTGTGATTAGAGAAGCCAGCAACAGCCCGGAGAAGTGTCAAGACATGAAAAAGCTATTAGGTCGCGTGTTGATTCGCAAAGGTGCCTTTCAAAGGAAGAAGCTCTGGCTTATTATGTGGACGCCAGAGCTACAACCCATTCTTACAAACAAACCCAAAAATGGAGCATGAAGGCAGGACATAAGGTATTTCCTTCATTTAATAGTGTTAGGCAGGCTAAATTAGACTGTTATCCCCCTGAGGAACAGATTTTCGTAACCGAAACTCGTGCAGGATTTAAAGCCGCGTTAAACAAAACAGTCGAACGTCTAATTTCTGCACAGCTTGAGATATTCAGATCTTTGCCTCCTGACTCATCATTCTCCCTTATAAGCAAGTGAGGGTGCGATGGAAGTTCTCGTCATAGTACTTACAAACAAAAGTTTGCAAACAGTGAAGACACTGAAAAGTTTTTATTTGTATTCTCATTTGTGCCGCTTCAATTACGTGAGAATAGTGGTAACATTGTTTGGCAGAATCCTCGACCATCTTCTACTATGTATTGTAGGCCAATTAAGTTTATTTTCTCCAAAGAAACGACAGGATTTACTGTAACGGAAATCAACAAAGTTTTGGAGTAAATGGTAATGAGGTATCTGTGAAACATGAATTGTTATTCACGATGATTGATGGTAAAGTGTGCAATTCTATGACTGAAACTTCCTCCGCTCAAAAGTGCTACATTTGTGGGGCTACTCCTAAATGTATGAATGATGAGTCTAAGGAATATGTAGTACCTAAATAAGAACAATCTGGGTTTTGGTGTATCTCCACTTCACGCTTGGATACACTCCTTCGAATGTTTGCTTCACATTAGCTATCGTCTGGAAGTTAAAAAATGGCAAATTCGAGATGAAAATGACAAAGCAAATGTGAAGCAGCGTTCGGCTCGAATCCAAGATAGGTTTAAGTCGGAAATGGGTTTGATAGTAGATAAACCAAAACCTGGATTCGGAAATACTAATGATGGAAATACTGCTCGCCGGTTTTTTGGGAATCCTAAACTAGCTTCAGATATTACAGGTTTAGATGTGACCCTAATTAGGAACTTTGCAACCATTCGTAGAACGTAAACGTAAACGTAGCTTCGGGTTACGATATTAATATTGAAAAATTTAATAGTTTAACGCAGGACACAAAAAAACCTTAGACCTTAGTCTCTATTCGTGGTATTATATGCCAGTTACGGTACACAAACTTCTTGTGCACAGTGTCGATATTGTACAATTGGCTCTTCTACCTATTGGGCAGCTTTCTGAAGAAGCTCAGGAAGCAGCGCAATAAAGATTGTAGAAGATTCCGAGAACACAATACACGAAAAGTTTCACGTATTACCACGAATAGACATTTACTTAATATGTTAATAATCACATCTGATCCTGTAATAAATAGTCTTCGAGAAATTCCCAAACAACGACAAGTAAGCTTCCCTCGGAGGTTTTGAAATTAATTATACCCCCTAGTTTAGATATAAATCCTAGTGTAAATATGAGTAGTACTAGTCTAAATGTTAGTTCTGACTATAATATTGAAGATTCTTCTTCAGAAGAATATAGTGATGGAGAATAAGGAAGCGCACTCTTGTATTGTTGTAGGTTATTGTTGAATTACGCAATAAGACATCACATGAAAGCCGTATAAGACAAAAAACATCAATCAATAATTTTGTCTAGCTAACATGTTCAGGATGAATCACTGTGCGATGTGGTAGTGAAACGCGTGTGCATGATAATGTTCTTTTTTGAAAAGGAGTTGTAGAATTAAATTTAGTACAACATTAGGGCGCTCTACGGTGGACGCCATCATGCGCGTGCGAGCCCTGACGACGGGGAATGCTGTTGCCCAGGGTGGGGTCGTCTTGGCGGTGTCTCTAGACACCGCCAATGCCTTTAATACCCTGCCCTGGAGTTGCATCAGGTAGGCACTCCGGTACCACCGGATGCCGCCCTACTTCTGTCGTGTGGTCGAGGCCTATTTGACGGACAGGGCCGTCATCTACCCCGGTCATCAGGGAGTGTGGAACCGGCAAGAGATGTCGTGCGGTGTCCCACAGGGCCGCATCTGTGGGACATCGGATACGACTGGGTGCTGCGCACTGACCTCCCTAGCGGCGTCAACGTAGTGTGCTACGCTGACGACACGTTGGTCCTGGCGCAGGGGAGGTCGCACCAGGCGGCGGCTGAATTAGCGGCACGCGGGGTTGCGACAATCATCGAAAGCATCCGGCAATTGGGACTCGAGTTGGCCCTGCACAAGTCTGAGGCCATGTGTTTTCATGGTCCTCGGAACGCGCCACCGTTGGGGTCCCAAATAACGGTAGGAAGGGTTACTATTGGCGTCGACGATGAGGTACCTGGGACTCGTCCTCGACAGCTGGTGGAACTTCATGGAGCATTTCCGACGTTTGGTTCCCAAACTGGAGCGGGCAGGCGCTGCATTGAAGCGGCTCCTGCCCAATCTAGGGGGTCCAAACGCCTCCTGCCGGAGGCTCTATGCGGGGGCCGTGCGGTCCATGGCCCTCTACGGGGCTCCTGTATGGGCGCGCTCTCCGGCGCTGCGGCCAGCCCACCGGTTGAGCGCGGCCCAAAGGGTCATGGCCATCCGGATGGTCCGGGGATACCGCACGGTCTCCTGTGAGGCAGCGAGCCTCCTTGCCGGATTGCCGCCATGGGATCTGGAGGCAAGAGTCCTCGCGCACGTATGGGAGTGGCGCGAAACGCCGCGGCGTAAGTCCGCTGCCGCGAGAAATCGCGGCACAGCGGGCGGAGCTGCGGCGGGATCTCATGGCGTCATGGAGAGTACGGTTGTCGTAACCCAGTGCTGGGCACGCCACAATTGCGGCGATAAGTCCCCTCTTTGAGCAGTGGCTAGAGAGGCGCCACGGCGTCCTTACCTTCCGCCTGACGCAGGTCCTCACCGGACACGGCAGCTTCGGGAGGTTCCTGTGTCGGACAAGGCGGGAGGAAACGCCCGGGTGTCACCACTGTGTGGATCGCCCGGAGGACACGGTGGAGCATACGGTGGAGGTATGCCCGGCTTGGGCAGACCACCGCCGTGTCCTCGTGGAGGCGATCGGCGGCAGTGATCTCTTGCGTCCGGCTCTGGTTCAGGCCATGGTACGGAGCGAGAGGGCATGGGCAGCCGTCACCTCCTTCTGCGAAGCAGTATTGCTCGCAAAGGAAGAGGCGGGACGGTTGAGGGAAAGGCAAGTTTCGCGCCCTCTCGCCCCTAGTCGCCGTAGGAGACGCCCAGGGCGTCGGGAATCCCGGGCAGATTTC
Organism: Atethmia centrago; assembly: GCA_905333075.3. Lineage (NCBI taxonomy): Eukaryota > Metazoa > Arthropoda > Insecta > Lepidoptera > Noctuidae > Atethmia > Atethmia centrago. Next base: position 15,870,323 of record HG995374.1, on the reverse strand, counting down.
CGGCCACCGTAGGCGCGGGCTTGCGGACGGTGAGCAATGGGTAGCTCACCGTCCGGTAAGGACCAGGCCCTGGTCGACGGCGCGTTGTATTCCACGCGCGCCTCAAAGAGATGTCGTCAGCACATAGGTAGGGGTCCACTAAGGCCGATGCCTACCGGGGTCGCGGGAAGGTACTTATGGGTCACCAAGGCCCCCGCAACACAGGCAACAGGAAGGAATACGGGTGGGTTTTAGTTAGTAAGAGTCTGACACACCCTCCGGCTCCGCCCAGAGCGGGAGAAGTTATTTGATGATTTCCCAGCCTCAAAAAAAAAAAAAAAAAGGTGTAACACTCATTTGGATGATATTATGGTTACTATAACGCTGGCTGTTTTAATGTTGGCAATAAGCTAACTGTTTCAGAAACTTTTATAGAGGATTAATACTTAATAAAGTGTAGATAAAGTAGAAAAGATGTGATTTAGCAGTTTACAAATACAGAGCTCTAAGAGCACCATATACTGACTTAGTAACTAACGCAGGTGTAATCATTATTGATACTATGTTTGAAATTGCAAATAATACGCAGCACACCAAAAGTACCTACCTAATAAACGATTAACTGGGCATTCCTAACTTTGGTGTGGATAAAACTGAAACGAGCTTTGGTATGGTAAAAAAAATTGTTCTGATCTGATACCTCGTATTAGTAAATATGTATCAGATCAGAACAATTTTTTTTTATGTTTATTTGTTACGCTTTCACGCTAAACGACTGAACGGATTTGGATGAAATTTGGCTCATGGCTAGACCATGGCAAATGAAAAATGATTTTATTTCTATAAGTAGGTTTGTACAGTCGCCAGCACATCAAGTTATCACAAACTGACAAATTTCTCCAAATGATTTTAAACCTTAAAATGCTGGTGGTTAAGTACAAAATCGAATGAGAAAATGTATTGATTTTTTTCTCAGGAAAAAGGCCGAAATAAACTAAGAGGTCACAGTCTCTTTTAAATTCCAGACATAATCTTCGTTATATCATGTGAAGGCCATGTTGATTGGTTCGGAAAGAACCTTACAGATTGAGTGGATCTGTCCAGGAAGTGCACACATTTGTCAGTAACCGTGTAGCTCAACTCAGAACTTCAGGAGCTCAACGATGCGACGAACAATACCAAAGAGAGATTTGGGTAGGCCGCATGTACTCAAACTGCCAGATTATCGTTAAAACTAACTGGGAAAGAGAAAGAGTATATAAAAAAGTATAACCCACATAGTCCTCACATTCACAATAATTAAAATGATAACATTACACTCCACAAAGTGAAATATATTGATGTCATTGTGTATCTAATAATCATCAAATGTCAAAGTGTATATAAAAAATAAAAGTTAGCAAACTTACATAAAAATTGGAGCAGCTCAATCAAAAGCCTTTTTGTCCTTAATATAATCTTTAACGGTGTAAAAGGCTTTCTGGCACAAAATACGTTTAATGAATGATTTGAATTTATTAAGGCTTATCTTGAACATGGCTTGGAAGTTTATTATAAAAGCGTATATATTGACATCTGAACGAACCATCTATTTTCTTGAGCTTTGTTGTAGGTACAACATATTTGTGTTTGTTCGTAGTATTTATTTATTTATAAAGGTACACCAACAGCTTCTGTATACAAAATATAAAATAAAAGTAGATAACAGTCATGAACTTATACAGTTGCCAATAACAGGTGAACCAGCATTCTCAAATACAGTGACAACTTAAGGTAAGAACGAAATTAAACAAAACTTATAAAAATAAAAAATTAAAATTATGTGGTTTCAAACTATATAAACAGAAGTACAATATGACACAAGAAATAAGGTTGCAAGAAATACCTACGTACTAACACTACAAATCTTTAGATTATGTGGGTTGCGTGCTTTGCGTGCTTTGGGACCTTAAAATTTGGGATTTAAAATTTTTTACGGAGTCATGATAAATGTCTGAATGTGTGTGTGTATTTATTTAGGTTGGTGAAAAAGTCTTCAATCCGGAAATTTTGATGTCAAAGATGCACGTCGCTCTGGTCGCCCTATTACGGATAAAATGGATGCTTTTTTTGAAAAAGTGGAGCAAGATCGGCATATCAGTAGCTACGACGTAGCTGAAGAACTGGGAATTGACCACAAAACAGTTTTGGCGCATTTGAAAAAAACTGGGTACACAAAAAAGCTCGATATTTGGGTACCTCACAGGCTCACTGAAAGAAGCCTAATGAACCGTGTACTCATTTGTGATTCTTTATTACGACGTAATGAAACCGAACCATTTTTGAAGAAGCTGATAACTGGTGATGAAAAGTGGATCACGTACGACAAGAACGTGCGAAAAAGGTCGTAGTCAAAGGCCGGTTAGGCTTCACAGACTGTGGCGAAACCCGGGTTAACTCGCAACAAAGTGATGCTGTGTGTGTGGTGGGATTGGAAGGGCATTATTCATTATGAGCTGTAACCACCAGGCAGGACCATTGATTCTGAACTCTACTGCGAACAACTGATGAGATTAAAGCAAGAAGTTGAGAGAAAGCGACCGGAATTAATCAACAGAAGGGGTGTGGTTATTCATCATGATAACGCTAGACCTCACACATCTTTAGCCACTCAGCAAAAATTAAGATAGTTTGGCTATGAGGTGTTAATGCATCCGCCGTATAGTCCTTCGTATACCTTCAGATTTCCACCTGTTTCGGTCTCTTCAGAATTCTTTAGGCAGTGTCAGGTTAATATCATGAGAGGACTGCCAAAACCACTTGTCGCGGTATTTTGATCAGAAGTCCCAAAATTTCTATAGCAATGGGATCATGTCCCTACCTACAAGATGGCAAAAAGTTATCGAATAAAATGGTACCTAAATACTTTAGTTAAATGTAAATAAAAAATATTAAAAAATGTTTTGAATTTTCTTAAAAAATGCGAAGAAACTTTTTCCCCAACCTATTATTATGAATATTACTGTATATTTTAAATATTTTGTATATATTTATATGATATACCGACAAGGCACAGTCATTACATTAATATCCTTAAATTTCTTTCTGAGGAATTTTCTCGGGCTTGATTTAAAAGTTGATCGAACAGATCTTTTCTGCAAAACAAAGATGTCTGAATGTTGGTGGCATTTCTCCACAACAGAATACCGTACCACATTGCACTATGAAAATAGCTAAACTACACTAAACGGGCTGTCTCTATGTCAGTTAAATTAAGAATTTTTCTAATAGAATATGCTGCGGAGCTTAGCTTCTATGACAATTTATGGATATGTGGGCCCAGCTGAAGCTCAGTATCCAAAGTTAAGCCCAAGAATACTGTGCTATCTCCAAGATTCAATTTTTCGCCCTTTATCAACACATTATAGTTTTCACCTGCCTAACGTGAGGTAGCGTTAACTGAATGCATTTGTTTTTTGTTTGCTGCTGACGTTTAAGTTTAAACACAATGGAAGTGTCATCCGCAAACAACACTATATCATGATTATCCTTTATGAGGTAAGGCAAGTCATTAATACATATAAATAAGAAACAAAAAGGACCAAGAATTGTGCCCTGTGGGACTCCCATTGTTGCTATGGATCCCGGAAATCTTTTTCCATTAATGTCAACGCTCTGAATCCTATTAATCATGTATGAAGTAAAAAGATTTATAGCGGTGTACCGGATGCCGTAGTGGCGGAGTTTCCTAATTAACGTTTCATGAAGAACGCAATGGAATGCCTTGGACAAATGACAAAAGATGCCATCGCATTTATCTTCTCATGCATTGTAAATATGTCCGAAATTTTCCAAACACGACAGCATCAGTAGTTGAACGACCCCTTGCAAAACCGAACTGTTTGCTATGTAATAAATTTAAGTTTATTCAAAAATCATTGCAATTGGTCTAAAATGAATTACTCATTTTTTTTTCTAAAGGTAGGTAGTACTGAAATAGGTCTATCATTACACACTTCAATATCAATAAACTAAAACAGAGACTTAGCAAACCCCACAGATCTGCAGTCTTTTCAGGGTTCCGTAGTCAACAAGTAACCCTTATAGTTTTGACATGTCCGTCTGTCTGTCTGTCCCCGGATTACCTCAGAGACTATTAGTACTAGAAAGCTGTCATTTAGCATGGCTATACATGTTAATCACGCCAACAAAGTGGTAAAATAAAATCTTGATAAAAAGAAAATTGTTTGGAAAAAAATATCATCCCCACTTTACGTGCAAGGGAGGTACCCTTACACGTAAAATGGGTATGTTGTTTTTTTTTCGTCTGTCCCGTGATACGGGATCGTTGGATAAGCCGTTCAAAAATATTGCGGGACTGTGAAAACCACTTTTCGATTCAGGGATCCGTTTGCGTAATATTACGCTTTAAAGTGCAAATTTTTGTTCTAGTCAAGTATACCTCCCGCTCCTGCCAGATAAATGGTTGTTTTTTTTTTTTTTTTTTTTTTTTTTTTTCTGTAAGTAGGTTTATGCAAACACTTTTACACGTCAATCATACTTAGAAAAAAACTAGATGAGCTCGGCGTTTCCTATCTGACTACTCTGAGAAGAAAGGCCGAAACAAACTCAGAGGTCACAGTCTCTTTTAAAGTCCAGACATAATCTTGGTCAGATCATGTGAAGGCCATGTAGATTGGAGTCTGAAATGGTCTTTTGAGGAAAAAACCACACTGATTGAGTGGACCTATCCAGTCAGTGCACGCATTTGTCAGTAATCGTGCAGCTCAACTCAGAACTTAAGGAGCTCAACGATTCGACGAACAATACCAAAGAAAGGACATTTGAGTAGGCCGCATAAATGACTGTTTTTAGATATGTGAAAAAATCATAGCAGTAGTACTAGTAGGTATATTTAACGAAATTAAAAGGAAAACTATCACAGCTAAGTTGGTTTTACAAGTTAACGAGTAATAGTCGACCAACTTACATTTGCAGTTGCAGTATTGACCGTGACGTATATCGATGTATGGGAGAACATTTTTTTCCAACTACAATGTTAAGTTTGTTTTTGAGATAAATTCCTCAGTGTGCGTGGTCCGACACGCACTTGGTCGGTTTTTTTACATTTAAAGTGTGAAAGGTTTTAATTATATCTCTACAGGTAATATGTTCGAAATTCCGAATCTCAAACATTAACGTTTTCTTTAAGCAAAGACTCAGCAACAGAAGGCGATAAGTTTAGGGATGTAGTTGGGTGGCTGGGTTAGGACATAGGAAGTATTTACTTATTTTCTTCCGAAGTTTCCACGGGATTGAGACTTATGTGGATGACACCGCGGGGCACAGCTAGTTTGAGATATGTTGGCTTACCAAGTAATTTATTATGACGGATAAATACCAAACTTAATATTATTTCATTCTGGTTAACAGCAGTGATTTATCTAAATAACAGTCTATCTAGATAGTAGGAAACTATCAGAACCTAACCAACTTGAAGCTAAACTTTGATACTGCATGTTTAGTTACACGAATATCAAGGAAATCTAGAGAATTTAATTAATGGTAGGTAGGTATGTGATATATTATTTCGTAAGCATTAGTTTAATTTGCGGTCCAGTTATGTGACTTCAAGAAACGTATTTCTAATGCCTTTTGCCTTTAAGAACAATGAGATAGAAGGAAACCTTCTTTGAGTAAAAATTTCAACCGTACCGTGGCTTAATAAAGCCAACAATTTAATTACATTACGACATTAGTGATATTAACTGACATAAAATTACTGGGCGACTTTTCGTTGGTGAAAGTACCATGATCCACGTGGGCAAGGGACTGACGCCAGACGGTCCCGCCGCCTGCACACTTGTACGAAAAAGGTACCCTATAATTTTATGTCACTAATTTTGTAATGTAACTTTGGCTTAAAACGTCACTCGTGTTTAATGCCTACCTACCTACCAACCCGCAATTGCTCCTAATTTTCCTTCACGTGGCATCCGTTTTCCACATTACTAAATCATCTACTATGGTATTCCAAACACATTTCGCAACCTTTACCTGCTAGTTAATTCAATTACACTCAATTACTTCAAATGCTTTTGCTAAGTGGTACATTGGATGAAAAGCTTGCAAAGATATCAGTGGGTCAAGCTTGCTTACTCGGGGCGAAAATCCGATTGTACCGTTCTGACCCGGTCACCTGGACGAACTATTCACTAAATCCCTCTGAACTTTATATGGACCTATGAATACATCAATACTTTTACAGTACAGTCACCAGATATATATATACCTTACAGTTACGCATAATTCAAAAGCGTTTTTCTAGTGAATTTAAAAATTTCAACTTTGAGAAAGACCTATTTAATTTCATGATAGTACGGAATTATGGATTCGATAATACTAAGTCTGTTATATCTACTACAAAAATATCTCCCAATATTTTAGGAGAACATCGCTTTTGGATCTTGAGTAAGCCTAAGGTATTTATGCTCGTACTGTACGTTTTCAAAAAAGCGAGTGAACTGTGAAACGTTGCTACACTACATTCACGTTAGTCCAACAGCCGTCGATATTGCAAATAGCAAGCCGTATCCATACCTTTTATAGCTGTAATAAAACATGAACGGTAGCTATGCAGTTACACTGTTTCAGGCATTACTTTGAGCTAGCTCTTGTGAGCCTGTCAAATCATAATAAATGTCGGGCTTAGAACAAAGAGGTCATTACATTAGCTGTTACTTAACGCAGTGTCCTAACTGCTAATAACCAGTACGCCTGCTGCTTCTGAAATAGCAAGTCAGTCCAGATCCTAGTAACCGAGCTAATGTTATTTCATAACTGTATGTCAGTAAGGTTGTTGATACAGCCAAACACAAGGTTTTAAGTCGCGGACAAGAGGCAAATGACTAAAGTAGCCTTGTCTTAAGAAAAAAAATTGCCAAATCTTGAAAGTTTGTGGTAGCGGAAATTATATGTTAATTTTTCACAAACTCTACTCCTTAGTCAAAATATGTGGCTTGGTCGTTTTGTTACTACAAGAACTATTGTATAACAGAAAAGTAATGAACACCTTTCATCTTACGCACATTTCACATTTTCACCTGACGCCCATGTGAATGTAGCGAATAACCAAGCCACATATTTTGACTAAGGTATAGAGTTTGTGAAGTTAAGGCTTGTAGAATTAAGGCGTGTAGAGTTAGAAGCTTGGCTCTACATGAGATTTGATAACTTTTTGACAGTGCGAGCCATGTGGTCTCGCCTTGGCAACATTTTACATGAAAATGTTTTTGGTGGGATACAATTTACAAGGACAAACAAAATGTAAGTAGTTACAAAAGTGTACTTGATATCTGCCAAGTACTACAAATGGAGCGTAAATGCCTGCTTCCTGATACTTCATTTATTTTCATTGTTCTGTAGTATCGGCCTATAACATATTGCAAATATTATGTAAGTACTAATAAATGTAATTTGCTAGAAAAGTTACAGTACTATTAGTTTTGGTCACTATTATCTAACGCAGCCGGCCGCCGCGCGCCGGCATGTGTAACGATCTTTAGATATATACAGGGTGACATTGAAAACATGCGACAAATCGAAATGGGAGATTGAACTCATCATTATGAACAACTTTTACTAAGGGACCAAAGCTACAATCCCAAAAAAAAAACTGCTGTCTCCTACATTTATGTTCGCAATACCTCATCAAAATGTAGGAAAAGCAGATTGTTTTTTTTGGGATTACAGCTTTGGTCCCTTAGTAAAAGTTGTTAATAATGATGTATACAATGTCCCATTCCAGTTTGTCGCAAGTTTTCAATTTCAACCTGTATATGTACCAATCTATCTGGGCTCACTTTGAACCAGTTCTATAGAAAGCGGTCATTTTACGTAAATACGATTACCTACATTGAAGATTTATCGGACGTGATTTTCGGTGGAAGGGTGGGAACCGAAAGTGTTTAAAGGTATTAGGGCCAGGCTTTATTAGTGTTTATTTATAGACTTCAATTGATTGATCACGCGATCCGAAGTTCCTCTGAACGAACTAATTTAAATTAATTTACCGAAAATACAGTTTACCAATTTGCCTTTGACAAATCTTAATTTATACAATATTAAGCCCACTTTTGTATGGTATTTTTTTTACTTGTGCATAAAGTTTTAATAAATAATTAAAATATGTATAAGCTTATATATAAAACATATAACATAAACAAAAAATAGTGTATAAAAAAATGCTTATTTTATATTATTCTTGGTAATTTTATTAATACCAAGAATTTATAGTAATAATATCTAAAATTTCGGCTTCTCTATGACTAACAAACAGCTACTGTGTTTATTGAAATTTGACCATATCGGGCGATTGGAGGACAGGCTAACAGTCAATAACTTTAGTTTTATCTCTAAAAGTGTACCGTTTATATTCAATTAACTTTAACGCCACTTTCTGTCTTTATAAGGCAGTGACTGGCGTGGGTTACGAGTGTGGCACCCAGTCACCCACGTGACGTGGTAATAGTTCCACTAACTAGGTATAATAGTTGTTAAAGACGTTAGCCGAGATAACTCTCACCGGGTTACTGGGTCAGGAGTATTGTTAGTGCCTTTAGTCATCGGTTTTTAATCGAGACAGACAGACATAAAAGTATCGCTCTACTTGGGTGGCCTCGCTCTTACCAGTTTTTATCAATTCATTAATTTATGTAAGCCCCCAAAATAGAGGCTGTTGAGCGACGTGATTAAAAACTGCTTCATCATCCTATAGCAGTTTACTGTTGGACATGTCCAATAAACTATCATCTTAATCCATCCATAAACTCACAATAGGATCAAGTTATACTCGTACATACGTCATTATTTATTTATTTAATACTTTACGCACACAAATGTACAGAGGCGGACTTAATGCCATAGGCATTTTCTACCAGTCAACCTTTGGGTGATGCAGAGACAGACAGTGGTAGGTGCAATAACGAAAACTGTGGAATAAATATTTATTAAAATATAAGTATAAACATACATATACCTTTAAAACATTAAATATAATACATATACCTAATTATACATAAATATAAGACCAAATAAATACACGAATATATTATTCTCATAGGTCAACGCTGGGCATACGCTGACTGGCAGATTGGTAACTGCTGAGCTATTTTCACGCACCGCTGACTTTTATCAAGCGTATAATTTTCACAAAGCGCTGGTTACGTAGATAAGAATTCACATGCTTTAGATAAGGGCCTATTCATAAGTATGTAAGTTTTCGTAAGAGAGGCCGACGCGGGCCATCTAAACAAAATTTCACAGAGCATCATAATATTATTCTGAATGTGTTACTATACATACATAAATAGCGTTTTGGCCGATAAAATTAAATGCATTTATGCATTTTTGATACTGAAATCGTACCACACTGCATAATAAGTCTATAATTTTCCCACTACTGGGAAACAGGCCTCCTCTTTGTGAGAGGGAGTGGTGGTAATCCACCAAGCGGGCCCAGTGCGGATTAGTAGATGTCACATGTCTTTGAATTTTTGGTTCTAGGACAATGCCAGTTTCCTCACAATGTTTTCCTTCACCGTTTTGAGAGCAGTGGTGATGAAATAATTTACACAAAGTAAAACGCCTGTCTGGGTTCGAACCTACGACCTATAACTTGTAAGTCGCGGCGGTTACCACTGGGCCACCACTGCTCACACACTGCGTCTGACTGAATCGACATTGTTGTGTTTGAATGGAGAGCATGTGCAAAGGTGTACAATCTGTGCCAGTGCGAATGTATCGGTATATATCTTGTATATGCACGTGCAACGTATTATTTTTGTTCCGAAAAATGTTTGGTAAAAACACCGTATGCACAGGCCCTTAGCTGCACATAGTCGTATTTTATTTCCAGCTCGTTAGCTTCGTTAGTTTTAGAACAACGGCCTGTGATTATAGTACAGCCCGTGCATTTTAATTGTATGTTACTGATGTGTACACTTTTGTTATATAAACTAGTTTATAATGAATATTATAATTAAAAGTAAGGGCCTAAACTCGGTATCTTTCGGCGCTGTTGCTTAAGGCGATACTAAAATAAATTGGGAGCTTTTTCGTAACCCTTTATTTCACTGTTATTGCATGTATGAACTTTATATAATATGTATATTGACTATTTGATTAATACTCTGACTGAATGAAAATGCAATTGGGTTAAATTTCCTCGATAGAATTTATTTCCGAAAAGATATCTATTTTTTATATTTTTTCTTTTACTCTATTTTTTTATATTTTTTCTTTTACGCACGTTTTTAATGCGATTTTGCAATGAAATTACTTCACTGCAAAATTACATTAAAAATGTGCGTATTAGGTAATTGAAAACTCTGTATGAAAATATTTTTTGATACATAACTTAATTTATTTTTAAACAATTTTTATTTGGTTTGGCGTTCTTACGTTGTTTTATTTCGGTTCCAGCGCATTGCTGTGCTCTTTTTTCGCATGTGGAAGTAATTGACTCTGTCATTTCTTAGCGTAAAAAAATAATCATAGCGAACTGGGCGCAGATTGCTATGATGTTTTTTTTACGTATCCCCTTAATTTCATATAACAAACCGCTGCCACTGTATACACTTGCGGAACCTTTTGACGTTTTCTGCCCACAATATTTTTTTCAAAAGTTCCTCCAATTTTGGAAAAAAATATTGTAATGTTTCTCAAGTAAAAGCAAACTATTTGCAACCGACACCCAAATTGCATAACACGCTCATGAATGGTAATAGCTTATTAGTTTGACAATATGAAAAAGTATATTGCTACGTGTGCTTTTTTTACCCCAAAAACTCTCGTTATAAACCTTCCTCAAATATCATATCGGTTTATCCACCTATGAAACCGCAAAGACATCTAACCATAAAAATAACAATCCTCAGGTTATATTTTATAAAGTAATTATAAAGCTGTTGGGAAACTTTTAGGGAGCTGGTCAAACTAAAATTTAAAAATATCTGACTTAGCTTGATTGACTGCATAATCTGGTCTAAACAAACATGATTACAATGTATTCAATATCACTATTAATACAAGGGGATTTGTCGTTATAAGCACATAATTAATCCGGGATCAATAGGTATCTAGTAGTGAAAATAGGGAAATAATTTTCAATTTGTATCATTGGGGTTTAATAATGAACTTCCTTTTAATTAAAGGCTTAATCCATTAACAATTTGATTAAGCTTTCCGCAATGCACGGATTTACGTTAATGAACCTGAATGTTTGTAACAATTTAATCAGTAAATTGCTTACTTTAATTTATAAAGGTTGATTTTTTGAGATGGGGCGGCGCGAAAAGAATGCTGTCTTCAATATGATTAGAAGATGTGGTAAAAAAAAACATAGGCTCGATGTTGGATAGCACTAAAACTTTTTTTTAGATGTTTGAAATAGATTTAGTTTAGCTAGGAATCGAATGATGTTTTTATTTTGGTGAAATATACAATATCAACGGCAACGTGGGGTCGTCCCCACGTTGCCGTTGATATTATCGTCAATAAGACGGTAAATTAAATTTCGTATATGACGTTCTCAGTCTGCATACAAAAATTAAATCAAATATAATCCAATAGTTTAATCACTATATCTACTTAGCTAGTTAAATATCAGCAAAACCCTTCGATCAATTGATCAAAGGCAAAGCCCATAGTCGGCCCATCACTACTCTTTAGTTTGATTGGAAAAATCTATTTTTAATTTCAATGTTATGATTTATTTGATAATTTCACAATACTCATACCCGGTGGTTCCTATCTGACTACTCTGAGAAGAAAGGCCGAAACAAACTCAGAGGTTACAGTCTCTTTTAAAGTCCAGACATAATATTGGTCAGATCATGTGAAGACCTTGTAGACTGGTGTCTGAAATGGTCTTTTGATGAAAGAACCATAGGTACAGATTGAGTGGACCCGTCCAGTCAGTGTACGCATTTGTCAGTAGTTGTGCAGCTCAACTCAGAACTTTAGGAGCTCAACGAACAATACCAAAGAAAGGACATTTGGCTAGGTCTCAAAAAATACTCAAACTGCCAGACCATGTTAAAAATCTAACTGAGAATAAAATAAAATTAAACAACGACTCACATAGTCATTTACAATAATTAAATAATATAATACTTCACAGAGTTAATGTTCGTGTTATTGCATAAATAAAATTCATCAATGTCAATGTGTATATAACAATCCGGACATAATCTTGGTCAGATCATTTGAGGACCATGTAGGTAATTAATTGAACTCACCTCAGTAACTTTCGACTATGAGCCGTATTCTGTTCGCACTCAAATTCCGGGAACAGAGTGTAACTTGCGGTGAATTGGGGCGGCGGCATACTTTGTTGCATAATGAAGTAGCAGCTATCAAAAGCAGCTTTTGTAATTTAAAACGACTTAAGGCTCCTGCATACTGAGGCGATATCGCGGGCCCGACAGGCAGCAGTATGCCTGTCGCGCCCGCTATATCACCCCAGTCTGAAAAAGCCTTTATTGATGGACTGCCTCGTTGGTCTAGTGGTCGCAAGCGCTATTGCTGAGCATGAGCATGAGGTGCTGGGTTCGATCCACGGGTCGGGCAAAGTGTTATTAGGTTTTTCCATCTGGAATTTCTCAGTGGCAGCCCGGAGTCTGGATCTGTGCCCGGTTAATGGTAATAGGCTCGCCCCCTATTTCATGGGACTTAAACATAACTGGCGAAATAGTTCTATAAGTATGTGTACCTCTGCCTAACCGTTCAGGGAATGCAGGTGTGATGTTATCTTATGTTATGTGTTACTTAGTAGTTCTAAACTCTGATTATTGTTTTACAAGCGTTACCTAATTTTGAATTTACGTAATATGTCTCCTTAAATTTATTTTTATGGGTGTCCAAAAATAAAGTGTGTGTACGTTAATTTATCAGTTTACATTTCCTAATTAAAATAAATTGTAATTTAATAGCACTAAATTTGAATAAGCTTATGGGCTAGTGCTATCCGCAAAAGGGATTTCAGAGTTTTTGCATCTCTTCATATTCTCCGCATTTCAGAAGTACCTACCTAGTATTTTTAACGAAATTATTTCGCCTAAGATTTGTATTGAAATAAGAAATAATATCAACGATTTTCAAGAAAATAAAATAGGTAATATATAAATACTTGTCTACTTAGTGAGAGACAATATACGCCATACCTAGAAAAGTATTTTAATAAAAAAATCCAGCAAACTTCTTGAAAACATCTTAACCCTCGTGCCAAAGCGATTGAACTCTTCAGTTTAAAAGCTACTGTCCTTTCATCAGAGAAGAACTGCACCAAAGTTTGGCAATCAAGTCATGAATATGATACTTAAATGAGAAAGTTTGAATTGATGTTAATTTGTTACTCAATCTCTCTGTAGCAGCGGTTGAACAGATCGTAATCCAACGTTACACAGAGGTAGAATTCTAAATTACTGAACTGTCAAAAACTTTCCAGACGGGCGGAGTCGCAGGCGCAGACCGTACTTAGGCACTTAAAAACGAATGTTTACTTTAATTTACATATGTATTTTATTCGACTGGTGAGTACAGTGACGCTGATACACTTAGAGGCTCCTGCATACTGAGGCGATATCGCGGGCGCTGCAGGCAGCAATATGCCTGTCACGCCCGCGATGTCGCCCCATTCTGTAAGAACCTTAATGTCTGACATCAATGCATATTAATTATTGAAATAGGTATATTTAAAACGAATACGTTGTAGCCGTAACGTACTGTCGCGGGAAGGTACTACTCGTAAAGGCAACAGGCACAGGCAACTAAAGGAAAACGGGTGGGTTTTAGGCAGTAAGAGTCTGACACACCCTCCCGCTCCGCCCAGAGCGCGAGAAGTTATTTGATGATTTCCCACCAAAAAAAAAAGCCGTAACGTACTGGTAGTCGTGCATAAAGGAGATTGTTCTGCATCCATACATCTCTCGCCCCAGAACCAACAGCGAAGTCCTTTCCGTAACAAGGTACATGCCACGGATTTTTTGGCTTTTTACATACGAACACCGATTAACTTAACAATTATTACTTTTATGTCTCTTGACATTTCTCGGGACTCTGGGCTCCCGAACCTTTGGAAGGCGTACGAAGGGCCGAAACCAACTCGCAGAGGCCTGTAGACGTTTTTAATGAATCGATAATCGTCGTACGTGCATGAGGCACGAACCGACGAGTATCCCTGTTCGCACTATGCAAGTGCACCCATGGTTGTCCTTGGGTGCACTTGCATAGTGCGAACAGGGATACTCGTCGGTTCGCTGTTGAACCAACCGGGGGTTGTCCCCCGGTTGGTTCAATAGTCCCACTATTGCAGGATATGGAAACAAATATATTTGATTATGGGAACTGGTTATCTATCTGCTTGACCAATGTTTTATATAAAATACATAGATAAAAACCCCTAAAACGGTTGCTAGCACATAGTGTCGCAGCGACAAGGGGCAACATATCCTGAGGTGCTTATGAGGCACTCCTCATAAGCACCTCAGGACATGTTGCCAGAGAGGTATTCCATGACTATCAGGACAATTTCGGAAGTACGTTCAAGATCCCTACCAGCATCTTACTGAAAAACTTCCTTCCTCAAAACACATTTGCTCTTGCAGCTGGCCAATAAAGCCAAGCCAGAGGTGAGGAACAAGACTTCTCTCGGGAAATAAGGTCCGTGGGATCTATTGCCCAACAGCTCGCCACATGCTGCCCTGCGGGTTTATTAACTCTCTTAGTCGGACTCCTCACTATTACCCTGTATCGGCAAACTAAACTTTACCAGCAGAGACCCAGAGTTCAGGAGCGCGCCAGCCCTACCACGACGTCAACGTAAAGCCTGTGTTGTGAGCAGTGGTGGCCCAGTGATTACGAGTTGTTGGTCGTAGGTTCGAACCCAGACAGGCGCTTTACTTTGTGTCAATTATTTCATCACTACTACTCTCAAAACATCGTGGCCTGCTGCGTAGTCGTTTCCTGCTATTTGGGATCCACTGTGTGGTGGTTTTTGCGTATTGCTAAATTAAAGGCTCTTACAGACTGGGGCGATATCGCGGGCGTGACAGGCATATTGCTGCCTATCACGCCCGCGACATCGCCTCAGTATGCAGGAGCCTTAAAATTAGAAAGATGTGTCCAGCCCAGTTCCACTTTAAGGCTCGTACAGACTGGCGCGACACTGATAGAACAAGTTTTCATAGAAATTGTTCTAACTACGTCGCGTCGCGCGACAAGTCGCGCCAGTTTGCACGAGCCTTTACTCCAGCAGCTGCACCAACATGCTTATACAAAATAAAATTTTATTATCTGTTAATTTGAACAGATTGAATACGACACATGTCCAATACCCGTGTAATGTCTAGCTTACGTAATATCTAGGCATTAGGCAATCAGTGGCATCGGCGACACGGTTCATTAAGAGTAAGTCGTTAAACAGTCAATATGAAATATCTTCCAGTGTGTGATTCAACAGGCTACGACAGGGACAAGATATATGTGTGTCACGGTTTTAAATATGCAGTCTAGTCCCTTTTACAGTATTTTGGGGTATTTGCCATAGTCAAACGGATTGATTCGACGAGTGACGATACTTCAATGCACGTTTGATATACCCTGAACACAGTCAACCCCGTTACCACCTCGTTGTTTTGCAAATATTGTTACCTCGGCATGACCTATTATAGATACTGAGTCAGTGCTGATACGAGAGAAGAAGAAGGTGAAAAAATAAATAATACTATATTTGTTGTCCATACACATAACTAGGTATACCTACGTGATAATCATAACTTTTGTTACTTCTTTGTTGTTCTACGTTTTTTACACATCACCATTTTTGATACGCCCGCGCAGTGGTTTTGAGAATCCTCAAATTAATTACAATTTTGTAGTGATTAAACCACTGGAAAGTGGAAATTTTCATCCGTAGAACTATTGCGGTGGCCCGTGGCCAGCACAAAATGCGGACAGTTAATTAGGTAGGTTACAATATCTTTTAATATGCAATCCACTCTGTTGGCGGGAATTTGGCTACTAATGCGGTTTACATAAGCATGTAAATTTAGGGTAGGTTGTACAGGGATCGCAAATTTTGTAAACATCATAATTTTATTTACCTACTTTCTAAGCAAATACGAGTAAACGATTATTGAATACGGGTCGATTACTAGCAGCTTAAGAATTATACTAATCGGCCGTGTAAATACAAAATCGTATGTATGTACAAGCCACAGCCGACTAGAGTGACCTGCCCCAAAGTAGGCAGCTAGTGTGTACCTAGAGCGAAGCAAGCGAAACGTTCGCTAGAAGAACATTGTTTTTCAAAACAAATGAAAAAGTCGTAATCAATTGCGACTGTCAAATGATGTGGCATTGTGGCCTTGTGATGCGATTTGGTAGGCAACTGTGCACCGAAAATCGACCCGTGTGAATGTGTAAAAACGGCTGTATTTATCTATCGAACTGCACAATCATGATTGCTGTATTTGGGACGTAATTGGCTCGTGGACTATTCCCTAACCGGCAACACTAACACTATTTAACCACAATGTTGTTTAGTAATTCTCACCCAAATATATACATTGTACCTAAGTTAACTATAGCTAGGTACTTACTCGTGTTATATATCTAAATGCCGAATGGCCAGATTGAGACAGAAGGCGCCAATTATTATTTTACGGTTGTATCTTCACTAGACACCGTTTTTGGATTTGTAGGCAAACGGTTAAATATCCGATGTCAGATTTCGAAATCGTTTTCAAAATCAGTTTTTAGAAATCGATTTTAGGAGCGGCTTCGGCGACTCCGGCTCCCAGTTTCGATCGTGTCTAGTAATATTATTCGGTTGTATTAGTTATGACTATAGCGATTTACCTTCATGCTGTATCTAGGCTTAGAACTGGCAGACGAACGAGTTGAAGTTCCCACTGGTGTAGGTGTATGATTCAATGTGCAATACTTTTCATACAAGAAACCAGGGATGTTGCGGATGCAGGTTTTTTAACGTCCGTGGATGTGGATGCAGCTTTTAGGGGCTCACATCCGTGGATGCGGATACGGATCACAAGTTTTTTTAAGGGATCAGTCAATGCGGCAAGGTGAAATACAACATTTCTTACTATTTTTGCAAATTCCTGCGCTGTTTCGTTGTATGTTGATCAAAATTCAATTCGTGGCATTCATAATAAAATAATTCCTAATTTTAAATATTTAAAAATCAATATAGCTCTCGAAATTATATTTGTTTGATGGATATGAGACTATTTCGTGAAAATGTGATTTAGAGCTATATTGATGATTTATTTCCATTTTGTTGATTATGATTTAACTTATATTCAGCCTTTTCTACCACAATCATCTGCATCCGCATGAGCTCCGCTTTGATTAATGCGGATACGGATGCGGAGGTCTAAATAAATGCGATGGGAGCTCCGCAATTGCGCATTCGGATGCGAATATCCGCAACATTCTTGCAAGAAACCTCAAAATCCAAATCTATCGAGTGAAGTGAAAACCCTTTCGTATTTTTTGTTTCACCGAACGCTTGCTTAGTTTAAAGAAAGGAAGCGGATCTTATTGGTTTTGTGTGACTGTGTAGCAAACGATTGCATGGTAAGGTTTGGATTTGTATCATCGGCTATTGCTGGGTACCGTTTGCGTTTGTCATATCGCGTGAGGTCGATTTACTTTTTGCCGTGGTCTTTAACCGAATTCCAAATAGGTTATATCTTAGTCTGTTGGTTTGTCTAGTTTGGGTTATCGATACGATAAATTTTACCTGAAATCAGATTTCAGATACGTTTTAAGACGTGTCTAATCTTCACTTGTTTATTTGCCTTGTATCATAATGTAATGATGTGACTTGTAAGAATCCCTTCACCAATAAATTACTATGATTGACGGTTGATTTTAAAATATATTATGATTGACGTTTAAAAGTGTTTGTACAAACCTACTTACAGAAATAAAAATCATATTTATCATTTATGAATACTATAATTGTGACTATCGAACAGAGGTTGGTTTAACTTTTTGATGGATCTTTCCTCTCGCATTCCTGCAATCTGTGTGACTTATTCCACATGGGCACCCCCTTAAGCGGCACCTAAGTGAATGGCACCTAAGGTATTCCATATACGGCACCTATTACCTACCTACGTACTAGGTACCTAAACTTTTTACTTTTTTTATTTTATTACTGTTCCTTATTTTGATTTTTGTTTTGTATTTTTAATTATGTCTCAACATTGTAGCTAGTAACGCAAGGGAAGTTGCGAGGTAACCCCATCACAAGTATACTTATAACTTAACGGGGCTGCCTCAATTCTGAGTTGTATAAAAATTTTAAGAGAAAAAAAAATCCTAAAGTATATGTTTCTAAATTATATTGTAACTCAAGGCTGATTTTGCCATATATGTGATAAATGTAACTGATTGTGATAACAAAAATAAACACTCGCCATAAGACATTGCCATTTGCCGCCCTAGAAATTATAAAAGTCCCAACACTAGTACCTATTGATCCGCAGGTGCCATTTGTGGAATACAATTTTAAATAACAATTTATTCGACTAATGGCACCTGCGAAAAATATCGATAGGTGCCGTATGTGGAATACCTCAGGTACCATTCACTGAGGTGCTGTTTAAGCGGGTGCCCAATGTGGAATCCGACATCTGTAGGAGTGATTTCATGAAAGGTAATAGGAAGTCGGAGAAGCGCGCGCTATTTGATTTGACCAATGAGCGCGCGTGGTGGTAGAGTTGGCCGTCAGATGGTACCAACCCATTTTCTGACAGGTTGGTACTGTCAGCCAACAGAGTAATTATTCCTTTTTTAACTTCAACATTCTGTAATTTCATCTGACCGAATCTTCAAACGAAATACAAATCTTTTGTTCCATCGTGAACAAAAGGCTTATACTAAGAAGAGATGTCAGATGTTACACATCATATGCGACTACTGTAAGGCTGGCTTGTTTTTTTCATTTGATCTAGGTATCTCATAAATGGCAAGACTATCTTTCAATGAAAAATAGTTGCGAAATTCCAATAAAACAATGTATATTGGATTGTGAGCGAAACATGTTGTATGAACTAATGAAAAAAAAGTACTTGGAAGTTTCAGCAAGTTCTGGCAGAACAAAAACCGAAATATTTAATTCTATCTGTATTTTTAAAGATTTTATGGCTTATTATAAACCATCTTCTGGACGATATCCTAACTAATATTAGATATAAATGTGAATGTGAGTTTGTTTTTAACGCTTTCACGCAGAAATGGCTGAACGGATTTGGATGAAATTTTCCACGGGGGTAGATCATGACCTGGGTTAGGACTTTTTATATCGGTAGTACGTTCCCGTGGGATAATTTACGACCTTCACGTGGTTGAAGCCGCGGGCAAAAGCTAGTTTCAAATAAATAAGAAACTGAAGCCTCTAACGTTTCCTAGAGTCATAATTATCTGGTAAAGGAGTGGTGTTACTGGTTGTAAATCTTGCATGAAATACTAACCAGTGCTAACTTATTGGTCAAGTACTAGTTAGATCGCAAATTTAGTTTAGTGCATGTTAATCAAAACTTTGATTTACATGCATTTTATGTTGGAATCTCGATTTATCAGATGTGATTTACGTTGCCATTCGATAGGATATTATTATAATTGCATTCTAACTTAGCCTTTCAATGAAGATTAGAAGAAGACGAGATATGCAAAAAAGCCAGCCAATTGTGAGTCAGACTCGCACACGACAGGTTTCGTACCGTATTAAGATCGAGCAAAAAAAACACGCTTCTTGTATGGGGACCCTTTTAATTATTAATTAACGTTATTTAACTTTTATTATTTCATGATAAAGTAGAAATAGATACAGACAATATGTGTAAATTTCAACTGTCTACCTATTACGGTTCATGAGATACAGCCTGCTGACAGACAGACGGACGGACGTACAGCAGAGGTTTAGTAATAGGGTTTCGTTTGGCACCCTTCAGTATCCCGAAAAACGAATCTACATCTGGAAGAATAAGTTACCTACAATGTGTCACCATTATCCTAAATATTTATACTAAAACGGGTCCAAAGCTTTATGCGCAATTATTATCCGCGCGCAGAGAAGTATTATTATATGAGTCTGCTGTGTCCCACTGAATAAAAGTAAGTAGTGAAATTACCCCAGACACAGTTTTGAAGCGCTCGGAACTAGGTACATAAGCGTAAAGTTTTTGGCTTAGCACAGTTATCACAGAGATTTTAGATTTTATAGCAAAGTAAATCACAACTTTCACCAAAATACCGTCGTAAAAGTCTGATAACTCAATCCATTAAGCTTTAGCTTGCCGCAAGCTTTTGGAAGACCCTTAAGCTGTGGCCACACTTCCAAAAAACGAAACATTTCGATGTGAATGATAAATTGTTGGATGACGTACGTTGAGTGGTTTACGAAAACTGATGAAGTTTAAAGGCTGCAGCAGACAGGCGCCACGCGACAGCGCGACGCGACCCTAGTAGAACAATTTCAATGGAAGCTTCATGGAAATAGTTCTACCAGAATCACATCGCACCATCGCGTGACGCATGTCTGCGGGAGCCTTAATATGTTTTGAACGAAAATCATGGGTGATTTTCATGAATTAGTTTAAAAGTAGAAAGTATTAACTTTCCCTGAAGTCACTGGCCAAACTCATAATTCTCAAAGATTTCGTGACAGGATGACTTTGTACCTTCCTAACTATGTAAAGCAACCAGCTACGTAGGGTAGGTATCTTCTGAGGCATAAATAAGTTAGCTAGCAGCAATAGTTAGAAAGCCAAGTGCTAAGGTACAATGTAAGTTTAATTGTGTTAGGTAACTTATATGTCGTCTATTGTACGAGTATATATAAGTAAGTAAGTATCTATTATGACTGGAGAGCAATGAATTAGGGTCGCATGAAAATACCTGAAAGTTATTTCATAAACTAGAATTCTTAGTTTCCTCGGAAACTAAAAATTCTAGTTTATGAAATAAATTGTGTTTAATAGACATACTATACTACTATTTCTATGAAAACTTGTTCTACCAGTGTCGCGTCGCGCGACAAGTCTGTACGAGCCATAAATGGTCCATCATCATTTTCCTGCCCTTGTCCCATGTTATTTGGGGTCGGCGCAACACGTTATCTTCTTCCATCCTCCCCTGTCAGCCGTCATGCTATCATTCACTCCCTTCTCTTTCATATCATTCCTCACACAATCCATCCATCTTTTCTTTGGCCTTCCTCTCCCTCTGCATCCATCAACATACATATTCATCACTTTTTTAGTCACATGCGTTTCATCCCTCCTCATCACATGTCCATACCAAGCCAAACACACATACATATCAACATTCTCCTCTCCGCTGCATGCACTCTTTTTCGTCCGTCTTCTTCACGGCCCAGCACTCCGATCCATACAGTACGACAGGCCTTATCACGGACTTGTTAATTTTCGCCTTTAACTTGAGGGGCAACCGTGGGCCGCAAGTTGTTCCTGTGACCTGTCGCCATGTCATCCATCCCGAGTTGATCCGGTGCGTTACATCTCGGTCTATTTCCCCATCCCGTTGGACAAGCGATCCGAGGTACCGTAAGTCGGAGCAGATCGGTAAAGGCGTTCCGGCGAGATATATGGGCACAGGACTGGAGAGACCGCCAAGATCACAAAACAAGTACTCTGTTTTGGTCCGACTTAATCTCAGGCCAACGGTCTCCAATCTTTCCCGCCACAACTCCAATCTGCTCTGGACCTCGGCAACCAGCACAATGTCATCGGCAAACAGCATACACCAGGGTGTCTCTTGCTGGATATCCGACGTAAGAGCGTCCATTATCAACACGAAGAGATAAGGGCTGAGTGCCGACCCTTGGTGCAAGCCAACAGCCACATTGAAGCTGCCAGTAGTGCCAACTGTAGACCGGACTTGGGTACTATATCGAATCTACATCGCTCGAATCAACTGCACATACTTCCCAGGCACACATTTATCCTTAAGGGCCCACCACAAAACTTCACGAGGCACTCGGTCGTATGCCTTTTCGAGGTCAATAAATACCATGTGCAAGTTTTTATGCGCACCTCTGTATTTCTCGCACAGCTGGCGGATAGCAAAGATGGCATCTGTTGTTCCCGACCAGGCATAAAACCGAATTGATTTTGCGAAATTTCACTTTCTTCTCTTAGTCGCCTTTCAATAACTTTCTTCCAAATCTTCATACTATGTGACATTAGCTTTATGCCTCTATAGTTGTAGCGCTCCAGCACATCACCTTTGTAGCGAACTGTTACACCACTCGTCAGGTATGGTTTCTTCCAGCAACAACTTATTGAAGAACAAAGATAATCACGTCCATCCACTTACCCGTAATAACTTCCATACTTCAACTGGTATTCCATCCGGCCCTATTGCTTTACCATTCTTCATCCCATTTACTGCTATTCTCACTTCATCCATACTAATCATTCTCACTAACCCCTCATTTACTGGTTTATTCTCAAGCACACCACTCCAGTCATTTTCCTCATTCATCAGTTTTTCAAAATAGTCCTTCCACCTATCCTTAATTTTCTCATCATCCGTAAGAACTATTCCAGTTTTATTCCTTATACATATTGTCTGACAAACATCTCTCGTCTTTCTCTCTCTAGCTCTAGCAAGTTACTATAACTTTTTTTGGCCTGCTGGACTATCCAGTGTGTCATAAAGAGTGTCCTAGGCTTTTTCCCTCGCTATGGCCACATCTTTCTTGGATTTTTTCTTTAGAGCATCAAACTAACTTCTTTTTTCTGCTTTCAAACTAACATTCTCATCTTCAACACTCTGCCATTCCTTGAACTTTCTCTTCTTATCCTGCAACACCTTCTGTATTTCTGTCGACCACCACCATGTATCCCTATCTATCGTACCCTTTCCTTTTGTCTCTCCCAAAATATCTTTTGCTGCACTCCTAATATACTACGCCATTTCACTCCAGCATTCATTTACACTTCAGTCTTTCATGTCGCCCATATCTATCATTTTATCCACCACTCGCTCTTTAAATTTCTTCGCACAGTCGTTCTTCTCCAGCATATGCCATTTTATTTTAGGGGGAGGTCGCTCTTTGTTTTTGTTGAACTTTACTTCTACGACCATTTCCATAATTAGGAGTCTGTGTTGCGAGACCACATCTTCTCCTGGTACTCGTAGCACTTTGCAGTCTTTGATGTGCTTTAAATTTTTGCGTCGTACTAGAAAGTAATCAATTTGCGTGTTGTGATTACCACTTTTGTACGTAATTAGGTGTCCATCGTACTTCTGGAACCAAGTGTTGGCTACTCATCCGGATGGTCCGGGGATACCGCACGGTCTCCTGTGAGGCAGCGAGCTTCCTTGCCGGATTGCCGCCATGGGATCTGGAGGCAAAAGTCCTCGCGCACGTATGGGAGTGGCGCGAGGAGGCGAAACGCCGGGGCGTAAGCCCGCTGCCACGAGAAATCACGGCACAGCGGACGGAACTCCAGCGGGATCTCATGGCGTCATGGAGAGTACGGTTGTCGCAACCCATTGCTGGGCATGCCATGATTGCGGTAATAAGTCCCCTCTTTGAGGAGTGGCTAGAGAGGCGCCACGGCGTCCTCACCTTCTGCCTGACGCAGGTCCTCACCGGACACGGCAGCTTTGGGAGGTTCCTGTGTCGGATAAGGCGGGAGGAAACGCCCGGGTGTCACCACTGTGTGGATCGCCCGCAGGACACGGTGGAGCATACGGTGGAGGTCTGCCCGGCTTGGGCAGAGCACCGCCGTGTCCTCGTGGAGGCGATCGGCGGCAGAGATCTCTCGCGTCCGACCCTAGTTCAGGCCATGGTACGGAGCGAAAGGGCATGGGCAGCCGTCACCTCCTTCTGCGAAGCAGTAATGCTCGCGAAGGAGGAGGCGGGACGGTTGAGGGAGAGGCAAGTTTTGCGCCCTCTCGCCCCTAGCCGCCGCAGGAGACGCCCCTGGCGTCGGAAATCCCGGGCGGATTTCCGGCTACCGTAGGCGCGGGCTTGCGGACGGTGAGCAATGGGTAGCTCACCGTCCGGTAAGGACCAGGCCCGGGTCGACGGCGCGTCGTATTCCACGCGCGCCTCAAAGAGATGTCGTCAGCACATATGTAGGGGTCCACTAGGGCCGATGCCTGCCGGGCTCGCGGGAAGGTACTAATGGGTCACCGAGGCCCCCGCAACACAGGCAACAGGAAGGAATACGGGTGGGTTTTAGTCAGTAAGAGTCTGACACACCCTCCCGCTCCGCCCAGAGCGGGAGAAGTTATTTGATGATTTCCCACCATCAAAAAAAAAAAAAAGCCCGTCATCAACGCATCGCACGTCACTGGCATTCACACCGACATTGTGCACGCGTGCGTAAACAGTGAAGTGTCATAAAAATGTTTTCCGCGAAATTTGAAATATGGGCCTTATTACCCCCTGGGCCTTATTTACCTCAGGTACCTTATATCATGATTTCCATTCGGTTGTGTTAAAAAAACCAGTAAGTTTATGGTAACTGTCAACTTAGATACTTTTAAACTTTGTGATACAAAAATCATTTGAAGCAAATCTTTATATTTGGAAGTCATAACACACTAATATACTAAACTGTTTGTTTAAACTGTTTCAGTGACTAAACGTTACAAAGATCTTTAGCAAAATAACTTTTGTGATGTTTTTCTTCTACGGTCATTTGTAATAGTTTTACTTTCTGAATGATCTTGTCTATTTTGCTTCCTGAAATTCCTAATGATTTAGGCTTATAAATTATAGGAGGAACTATTATTTTTTGATGCCAATTTATGGTGCAGTAAATAAAAGTTCAATGAACAAATTTGGTCTTAAAAGGTGCAAAAATGACAAAGTAATCGGACAGAGGGTCAGGCTATAAGACGTGACGAAACTAACAGTCTAAAGGTTTACATCTGGTTTATTCACCTACAGGACTCCACAAATAGGGGATAGCAAAAAAATATATTGCTTTTTGCAAAGGGTCCTCAATTATGTTCAAAAAAAAAGTAATTAAAAAATCTTAAGTGCGGCCAAAATAAGAGACAAATATAAAAGTCAACTACAACTCTTTATTAATGGCTTTTGTGGAAGAGATACCACATTTATGCCAATATCACGTAGGTATCAGGACCATCAAACGCTGGAATTTTATATTATTCACTGATCATGAATAATGTAAAATTCCAGAATTCGAGATTGTATTTTTAACAATTGGCGAACTGTGAGTGTTCTAAAGGTACACCTCTGCCTAACCCTTCGGGGAATACAGACGTCATGTTATGTTTATATTTTTTGAGAGTATCTATGTCTATTTCTTTGGCACGCTCTGTAGCCTAAACGGCTTGATCTTAACATAATATGACGGGTCGCTAGATTCGTCTTAGTTGTGGGAGTGACAAAGGCTATATAATATTTATATATTGCATCTGCAAATACAAAAAGCGAGGGGAAGGTTTTTTTAAAATAAATTACAAAAATATTAAAAGTTAGTAATGAGCTAAATATATTAATAAAAACAAAGGCTTGAAATAAAGCAAATTATTAAAAAAAAAAAACACGTAACTGAAAAGAGAAAAACAAGCATTATAATCTATACAATTTTGGTATCACATGAAATTTGGTGTAACTTTTTTTTGACCCGCCTGCGATACCAAAATTTTATTGATCTCTTTTCAGTTATGTGTTTTTTTGACAACAAACAATTTTCAAGCATTTGTTCAGTGTGCAAAGATACACTTAGGTAATGTTAAACCTTACTAATGGTTCATTAACACTCAGATTACAAGACGGACGAGATTTTCCTGTTTTCTAATTAATGGATTTATCTTTTTGTTGCCTCTTGGTTATGTGATATTTTTGTGTAGAACTTTCTTTAAGGCTGTCTTGTAAACCTGCTAAAATGTTATCGACGTGTGTTTTTAGAAACAATATCGAATTCCAAATTAATGTTGTCATTCGGATTCTAAATAATTGTCGTCGTTATTTTTGTAAAAGTAATATTTTCATCATTAAAATCTTAAATAATTTTATTAATACGATTTTTTTATACGCTTTCTAAAATTAGTTGTGAAAGCGTTGTATGTTTTATACATAATTGTAGCGTCTATAAAAGAATGTAATACTTGTATCGCGCAATTTGAACACTATACGAAGCAGTTCAGTTTCTTACAAATTGTGTTTCATTTATAGATTTTTTTAGAGAGTTTTTTTTCTCAGTAGCAGCTCAGAAAAAAGAAATGTGAGTATACTATAGGTATATCTACCTCCGACTAACACTTCGGGCAATACAGGTGTTACGTTATGTTATTTAGTATAGATAAATTATGCAATGCTCATCTAATTACCTACAGTAGGTGCAGAGTAAATCGAAGGAATTATTTAAAAAAACCGGACGTGCGAGTTGAACTCGCGTAATGAGGGTTCCGTACAATGAAAATGTTATTTACCATGTTTTTTATCCCAAGAACAAACTTAAAATTGTAGTTGAAAAACATGTTCTCCCATACATTCCAACTGCAAATGTAAGTTTGTACACACAATATTGAGAGTTTACCATTTTATTTTCTTCTTATAGGTTTTCCTGTAATCAATAAGTAAAAAACCATTTTCTGAATTTAAAAAAAAATTGCTCCGTAGTTTCGGAGATGAGGGTCAATTTTCATAAATTTTCTTAAATAGCTTTAAAATGATTTATTTTAAAATTATAAAAAAAGCAGTTGATACTCTCATAACAAACATTTTCATTTGATATGTCACACGGTACAGTTTGTAAAACTATTTTTTAATATTTTCTATTATGCTCCCCAAAATTGATCCTCATATTCAATATTCATTTATTTACATATGAATTTCTGTGTGAAGTTTCAATTTAATCAGTAGATTCGGAACATTGGATGCACATAAAAATATTAATTTGTTTAAAAAATACAGTGTTATCTTTAATGTAAATACTAGGAAAAAATACAAATTTGTTGTTCCTACAAACAGGCTCAAAAAAATAGGTAGCTCGTTTAGATGCCAATGTATACGTTTTTATAATAAACTTCCTAGACTTATTCAAGAACTAAGCTTTAATACATTCAAATGTTTTATTTATTTATGTATTTATTTATTTTTGTATAGGTACTCCCACAACTTATTCAGTAATAACATATTACATAAAAGAACTTATACATATTCCTATTAGTATGATGAATTTGTCACTTAAATAAGTACACAGCTTAGACATAGATAAAAAATATATACCAGTTCAGAGAATTAATTTAAAGTGATTTAAAATGAACTAACTTACTTTTGTTACAATGAACGATAAATAAGAGCTACTTTACCATAGGAAGACAATATAAAAGAAAATAAAACATCAGATTTACTCAATAATAGATACTCAGTTTAGTTTTGGTGTTATTATTATACATAAGACGATTGCAATATACAGCCTTGGCCAAAAGTATTGAGCACCCATGACATCTTTCAGTTTTATGAGGAGTATCAAATAGAAATAAAACAAAACGTTTTATATAGGTTTATTTTACTATTTATTAATTGAAAATTAATATTTTGTGGGTCCACCCTTTGCCTTAATTACGGCAGAAATTCTTTTTGGTAAAGAGCTAACAAGATTTTTACAGTCTTCAGCAGTAATTGCGTTCCATTCTATGCGCAGGTAGCGTTTCAAATCTTCTCTGTTGTTAATTGTGTGGCGCCTAACTCTACGCTCTAATAAACCCCATAAACGTTCTATGGGGTTCAGATCTGGCGATTGGGCAGGCCAGTCAAGAAGCTCTGTGTTATTTTCCCGAAACCATGTCATAGTGCGGGCAGATTTGTGGCATGGCGCGTTATCCTGCTGGAATTTAACACCATCCATGTTCGTGTCGCTGAAAAGTTTCGTGAACAACAGCAGCAAGCAGCAACGCAGTTTCTAGTACATTATGTACTTAGTAGAGTCCATGCGGCCCTCACACACGAACAATTCGCCAATTCCAGAATCGGTCATGCAACCCCAGACCATTATGCTGCCGTCGCCGTGTTTTACGGTTGGGATCACACACTCTGGCTTAAATTCTTCACCCACCCGGCGACGCACAAAGGTCACACCAGGTGTACCAAAAATCTGCAATAAAGAGAAAAAAATAACTTCATCTATGCGTTTGGTTTTTAAACCATTTTATATAATATTATTAGGGCATTAAATTGACTTATTCACCTCAAAGTTTGATTCGTCTGACCACTCTTCAGCCGTGAAAGTTCGGTGTTTTAAGGCCCATGTATACTGAGCTTTTTTGTTGTTGTCGGAGAGCCATGGCTTCTTCCTAGCTTTACAGCCTTTCAGACCTGCTTCCTGAAGTCTTCTACGAATAGTTCGAGCAGAAATTGATTTCTTAATTTGTTCTGACAACTCAGCAGCGAGCTCTGAAGATGTTTTTTTCCTATTTCTTAACGACTCTCTCAGTAACTGACGATCCTGACGGTCTGTGGTGATGCGTTTGCGCCCGGTTCTCGGTCTATTTTGATGTGATCCGGTAGCAGTGAATCGCTTAATAGCATATTGCACAGATCGGTGCGAACATTTCACAGTTTTGGAAATCTTTACTTGTGATTTCCCTTGCTCATGCAGAAGCTGTATCTGCACACGTTTTTCTAAAGCAAGTTCGTTTCGTTTTGACATATTGCAACAATAACACTTAAAACTTTGAAATAAAATA
This sequence comes from Atethmia centrago, assembly GCA_905333075.3. Taxonomy (NCBI): domain Eukaryota; kingdom Metazoa; phylum Arthropoda; class Insecta; order Lepidoptera; family Noctuidae; genus Atethmia; species Atethmia centrago. The sequence continues at coordinate 15,841,571 of HG995374.1, read as the reverse complement.
CCAAAGGCGCACTAGATTACTGGATGTGTTCACAACGAGCGATGGTAGCGAACTGATAAATAAATACAAAAATTTTAAAAGACATTTTATTGCACCCAGGTGTTTTATTGCTAGCTGCGGCGTGGGTCATTGTTTTTAAATCTTTGTAGATGACCGACAAAAGAATATTTCAACAGTAGATTTGGTTTTCTCCCATACTTACCGTTAACGAGCGAAATTTGTAAGGTGCTCAATACTTTTGGCCAAGGCTGTACGTGATCAAATATGATCAAATGTTATGAATAGTAGGGATCATAAGTTTTTTACGGAATTGGTAAAAAGTGTCAGCAAAGATGTCAATGTTGCTGCTATTGTGGAGTATATTATAATTAGACATAAATCGGTTCACTGCGGCCAAGATTTGTTCTTGATGAGGACATAGCAAGTATATCTGTACTGCGTACAGGATCTGGTTATAGTGCGCCTCGGTACAGTAATATTAAGTTCGGATAATAGCTCCGGAACATCGGACCAATTACGGATAATTTTACAAATAAATATCTAAAAGAAATCTACGTTGTTCAAGAGATATATTGAAATGGTTAATTCTTTGAGGATAACTGTATCGATCATAACTAGAACATCTGAAGCGCAGATACCTGGTGAAGGCTTTATGTATACGTTCTATCCTATTGACATGGACGCGATATGTAGGATTCCATGCCGGAGATGCGTAATTCAGTATACTTCTAACAAGCGTGCTGAAAAGAAGTTTTAGGGTCGGTATGGACCGAAACTCCAAGCCAGTTCTCTTCCCAAAACCTGCCATTTTTGTCACTTTGTATACGACTACGTCGATGTGGTTAATGAACGAAAGTTTACTGTCGAGCTGGACTCCTAAGTTACGGATGGTGTCAACCCTTTGTAGTGAAACTCCATTTAATCTATAAGACGAAGGTTCTATATTTTTGTTACGCGTAAACCTCATGTGATAGCACTTACTTACGTTAAGGGTCATCATGTTTAACCGACACCATTCATGTATCGCATCTCGATTCTTTTCGAGTGATACGCTCAGGTCCGTTTTAATTTCTATGTACAGTTTTAAATCATCTGCAAACATGGAACAATTGCTGTGTCTTACTGTGGAAACAATGTCGTTAACATATGAGATATAAGATCGGCCCCAGGTACGATCCTTGTGGTACTGCGAAAGTGGAAGATAGAACATTGATTCGTATCCTCTCACAACCACTCTCCACTTCCGCCCCGTCAGGTAAGAAGCGAATCACCTGAGCAGTTGACCGGTTATGTCAAAATGTTCCACCTTCATTAAAAGTAACCTTAGTTGATTAACCTTATCAAAGGCACTGCTGATATCTGTGTAGATAGAATCAACCTGTACACGGGATACCAGAGGTTTAGCAGTGTCGTTGATGTAGTGGACCAAATTAGTAGTAGTAGATTTACGAGCTAGGAAGCCGTGCTGTTCAGAGGCTAATTGCACATTAGTATGCAAAGACAGTTCAGGACAAATCAACGCTTCAAACAGCTTTGCAAAGATAGAAAGAAGAGATATGGGGCGATAATAAGAAGCACCGATGGCTTCTTCCTTCTTAAAAATAGGTACCACGTTAGCGATTTTCCACTCTGGGGGAAATTTAGATGTTTCAATAGAGCGATTGAAAATAAGATTGAGTGGAAGACACAGATTGGATGCACATTTTTGGACAAATAGCGGCGGAAGGTCATCAGTTCCCAGACCTTTGGAGGTGTCAATTTTCTTTAATTATTTTATTACTTCTACTTCTGTGAACGCAATTTTGCTTAGAGCGAATTAGAAATAGTTACGCGAGCAAGGATCAGTAGTGGTCGACTTATTAAACGGTATGAAGGTGGAAGAAAAATGTATGGCAAATTGATTGATTATTTTCTCACCAGAAGAAGCAGAATTGTTTCCCAAACGCATAGTAGTGGGTATGTCACTAGACTGTATTTTTTTGGTTTTAACGAATGGCCAGAATAGTTTTGGGTTTTGCGCTGTTTTTTTTCAGCATAGCTTAAATAAGTTTTGTAACTATTTTTAATCATAATTCTTGCGCGCCCGTTCAGAATTTTGTATTCGTAATTACCACTAAGATTTTTGTGTTTTTTATACATAATCAGCCTACAATGTTCCCACTGCACTGCTGGGACACAGGCCACCTCTCTGTGAGAGGGAGTGGGCCGTAATCTACCACGCGGGCCCAGTGCGGGTTGGTAGATGTCACATGTGTTCGAATTTTTGGTTCTAGGACATGCTGGTTTCCTCGCGATGTTTTCCTTCACCGTTTTGAGAGCAGTGGTGATAAAATTATTTACACAAACTAAAGCGCCTGTCTGGGTTCGAACCTACGATCTACAATTCGTAAGTCGCGGCCGTTACCATTGGGCCACCACTACGTATTTTTCATAGCGAATTCTTTTTTTTTCCTTTTCGTTCAGAAGTTTAATTAACGGCCTAGAAAACCATCGCGGAAATTTATTATTGGGTAGTTTGGACAGAGCCACATGTTCTTTAAATAAAGTGTTAGTTTGTACAACACGTTAACCATTTCGTCTACATCAGTCAATTCAGAAAATATCTTAGTCCAATCTATTACTCTAAGTTTCGCCTTGATCGACGGTTAGTCAGCGCGTTTGAAGTTATTCTTCGAAGTTATTTTGGTTTTTAACGGTGCTGGTGAACTATGAACTATACCAATTTCCAGGGGAGGGTGATGTACATCAACTTTTGACATCGGGTTATTGCATTCGCTTACATTTAAACACTAAAACAGAAACTGTGCCAGAAAGCTTTTTATACAGTTGAAGACTATATTGAGGACAAAAAGGCTTGGGATTGAGCTGCTCCGATAAATATAGTGAATGTTGTTCTTTACTATTTTATTTTTAGTTTTTATCATTGTCTGGCAGTTTGAGTATTTTTTGAGCCCTAGCCAAATGTCCTTTCTTTGGTATTTTTCGTTGAATCGTTGAGATCCTTAAATTCCGAATTGAGCTGCACGACTATTGACAAATGCGTGCACTTACTGGACAGGTCCACTCAATCTGTGTGTTCTTTCATCATAAGACCATTTCAGACACCAATCTGCATGGTCTTCACATGGTTTGACCATGATTTTGTCTGGACTTTAAAAGAGACTGTGACCTCTGTGTTTCTTTCTGCCTTTCTTCTCAGAGTAGTCAGCTAGAAAACGCCAACCTCATCTAGTTTAAAAAAATATGATTGACGTGTAAAAGTGTTTGTATCTACTTACAGAAATAAAATCATTTTCATTTATAACAAATCGGCTGTGACAGTCAGACAGACAGATCGACCGACGAGTAATCTTATAAGGGTTCCGTTTTTACCATTTGAGGTACGGAACCCTAAAAATGTCTAAATTAAGAAAAACAGTCGATAATAGAATTAAAATGATAACTTCCATATTGTATTACCGCAACAAAGAGAACATGACAAGCGCTAAACCATTGACGTTGAAAGAGACTAAGGATTAATTAGGTAAATTGCTTTGGAAGAAAGGATTTAAAAATTCATGCGTAGGTTTACTATAGGATTAGGTACAGCTCTTTCCCGCAAGTTGGTCTCTTGAATTTTCATTTAAAAGCGACCAACTTGCGGGAGACAGTCTGTTACTTTCGTAACAGACCGTCTTTGTAGTAAGCCCTAAGGAAACTTTTACGGACATAAAAGGACGTGTTCAATGATTCGAGGGTGACTTTTCGGAACAAGGAAGAGTTTACCTGTGCACTTAAATTCCTCCATATCTGTTAAGCCTTTTCGAAGAGATTTAGTAACAAACAGCCAAACTTTACCGAACTAATTACAAATTAGTTTGGATGCAGTGTTCATTTGTCTCTTCGTGGCTTTCTGCACTAAGATATACCAGTACACAGAAAAAAGGATGTCTTAAATTAAGACAATATCCTTTTGGTCAAGACAAATATTGATTCATATATGGGGAAAACAATATTATATTCTTAATTGAAGTAAAATTTTGTCTTAGTCTTATTGTCTTCTTCGAAGACATTATACTTAAATGAAGAATTATTAAGTTTAATTTTAAGAATATTAGATATTAAAACTAGATATTTTCTTCAATTAAGATTATTATAGTCTTGAATCAAAAATATTTGTTTCAGTCAAGAATAAAAACCATGTATTTATTATTCTTAATTTGAGTAAACAGGTTTTCTTGGACTGAGTACATTTACTTACGTTAAGAAAATATTTACTTGGATTGAAACAATTTTTCTGAGAATATTGATATTCTTCGCTGAAGAGATCCTTTTTTTCTGTGTATACTGGATAGACTTGCTTGGTTCTTTAGGGCTGCTAACGTTCTTGCAGTTATACCAAGGTGTTAAAGTTTTTTTACAATGACTTTATGATCGTTAGAGCATTTGCCAACTGCATCCGATTAGAATCCGAGAAATGGTGGTCCGAAGTAGCCATAGTACTATTTGTATTGGGGATGCGCACTAAATCTGAATTCTGTCCGTCCGAATTTAGAACAATCCCAATTTGGATTGAACTCGGAATTGAATTCGGATTCGGATCGGATGCAGTGCGAAAACGCTCTAAAACAAACTATCCAAGTGCGGTCAAGGAGCGATAATGATTTTCAAACAAATTGCTTTTCCACATAAGGGACGCATGTCACCGTTTCGAACTATCTTTTCATTTAAAATGTTGACAATGACGTAGTCGAAAAAATAATAAGGCACTGTAAGGTAAACTTCAAGTAGAAGTTTACCTTACAGTGCCTAACATAATGAATCCTAGACTGTAGGTACATCAGTGTTAATTTTATTTCTGACTAGAGACCGGCCCCTGCTTCTAACGGTTTTTATGACTTCACAAAATATCAAAATTTCTATAATATTTATGTAAGTTTAATATTAATGTAATATACACATATACCTTCCAAAAAACCACGTCAAAATCCGTTGCGTAGTTTAGTATAATAACGTGGTCACACAGACAGACACGTAGAAGCAACTTTAATTTATAATATTTATATACCTAAGTGGCCAAAAATACTCACTAATATAATAACAACGTCTTATTCTTTGTTTACATTCGTCTAACACGATTTAGTGTCTGCTAACTAAAGGTAAAGGACAAAAGCTTTCCTTATTTCGTTCGTAATAAGTTGTTGATTAAGTTGACTGTACACACAGCTACATATCAAGCTATACATTTCCAGTATAATCTGATCTTGTATTGGAAATGGAAAAACAAAAAAAAACAAAATCAATTACCGATCCCCGGGGCGCCCTAAACACCGCCATTGCTTATGATTTTCACACATTTACGGTAAGTGAAGTTTGTCGCAGACGCGGCTAAAGGCTCGTGCAGACTGGCGCGACACCGGTAGAACAATTTCCATTAAGTTTTCATTGAAATTAGTCGTAAGTATTGTTATAAAGGCGTCTAGCTACTTACATAGGTAGGTATGTGGTTTATTTATACTTTAATAAAAATAATTTACAAGGAACTTAAGTTAGAGTTATTATTATAAGATGGTGTAGTGCTGTGCAAGCCGAAAGCACCTTCAAGTTCTCGGGTACCTACCTACTGGCAGTAAACTTAAAACTCATAATAAATTTATTCCAAACTAGATTTTGCCCGCGGCTTCGCCCGCGTGGGGGTTGGAAATTATCCCACAGAAACGTACTACCGGGTTAAAAAGTATCCTAACCTAACCTAACCCAGGTCATGGGCTACCCATGTGCCAAATTTTATCCAAATTCGTCCACCGTTTTAGCGTGAAAGCGTAACAAACAAACAAATTCACTTTCGCATTTATATTATTAGTTAGGATTGTTGATTGTATCTTTGTGTAGGCATAGATACAACAAATATTTACATAGGTATATCTCTTCATAAAATTTTCATTTTTTGCCTTGAAAAAACGAATATTGGGCAATAAAAGTTAAAACATTCCAAAGAACCGTACCACGAACCGCACGCATGGTACTTTTTTCTATGAAATATACGTTACAATACACGGTACATAATAACGCTGTTTCCAATTATACCCGGTTACAGAAAGTTTTAGTTTGATATACATTGGTGCCGATTCCCTTGTTCACAAACTAAACTAAATTTATGTTCAGTACATCTTTTTCTTTCTATTTCATTAAGAAGAGGACAGAAGATACACGGATGTTTTAGTTTACTCCTGTCAAATTAATAAGCGCCTGTCACTACTCCATACAAGTTTAGACTTGATTAAAAACTTGCCTACTAAAATTACGTCAATTTACGTCAAGCGCCGATTAATTTGATAGGACTGAACTAAAATGTATATTCTGTCCTTTTCTTAATGAAATAGAAAGAAAAAGATGCACTGAACTTAAATTTAGTTTAGTTTGTGAACAATGGAATCGGCACCAATACTTACTTATTACTTAAGTACCAATGTGTATTTATGTCTGTTGTGTTTTGAGTAGAGCCTCGATTAATTCGAATGTCGGCAGCGGCACTAACCGCGGATTAAGTCCACCATTAACTCGCCGCACCGCAGTTTTGATTAGGGTAATAAATAGCTGTTTATGTGGTCGGTATTACGAGTTGGACTATTATAAGTTTCCTTTTTGAAATTGGTTTGGTTTTGGTATTGTCATGGTATTACAGCGGTCATTATTATAGAGTACTTAAGGGGCTGACAAGACCCAATTGACAAAAATAGACTTCTCTTAAGAAAAAAAATTGACAAATCTGTATAGTTTGTGGTAGCGGAAAAAATATATGTTAATTTTGAACATATTTCCCAGAACTTGGTTGTTACCAAAACACGTTTTGAAAACAAAATCTCGATACAAACTAACGTTAAACTAACCTCTTACTTTGAGTTCTAATCCAAAATATTTGTATCAAATATGAACATACGTTACGTATTTAATTAATAACAAGAATCTTATTTGAATACAGAACTTGGTTGTTTTTTATTTTCGATTACTCAACTCAATTTTGAGTAAATAGATAATTACTTCATATTTTGCAATAAATTACAAGCGTTGTGTCATCGCGCTTCTCTTTCTTTTCTATGCAATCTGACAGGGACCGCGGTTTAGGTGTTGTCAGCGTCTTAATTCACCAGGTATCGTTTCGGAATGACAACTCTATATTTGTTTAGTTTTTCCCCATCCAAGTACTTTTTGGGTTCCGTAATCAACACACACAGACGGACAGACGGACATGGCGAAACTATAAGGGTTCCTACCCTTATAGTTTCGCCATGTCCGTCTGTCTGTCTGTCCCCGGCTTAGCTCAGAGGCTCAGTCAATCAATCAATCAACTCAGCCTATAGCAGTCCACTGCTGGACATAGGCCTCTCCCAGGCTGCGCCACAACACCCTGTCCTCCGCCTTCCGCATCCAGTCTGTCCCAGCCACCTTTTTAAGGTCGTCGGTCCATCTAGCTGGGGGGCGTCCCACACTGCGCTTGCCGATACGCGGTCTCCACTCCAGGACTCGTCTGCTCCATCGGCCATCGGTCCTTCGACACACATGGCCAGCCCACTGCCACTTCAGCTTGCTGACTCTGCAGGCTATGTCGGTAACTCCGGTTCTCTTCCGGATAACTTCATTTCTGATCTTATCCTTCAAAGAAACTCCGAGCATAGCCCGCTCTATAGCGCGCTGAGCGACCTTTAATTTGTGGACCAGCCCGACTGTCAGTGTCCAGAGGCTCAGTACTAGTATATTAATCACGCCGATAAAGTGGTAAAACAAAAAGAAAAAAAAATAAGGGTCCTCCTTTGCGCATGAAGTGGGTACTAATTTTTTTTCGGCTGTTCTAAAATATTGTGGGTCTGTGAAAACCATTTTTCGATTTAGGGATACGTTCGCGTAATATTAAGCTTTAAAGTGTTAGAGTCAAATGTCCGCCCGCTAAATGGTTGTTTTTGGATATGTGAAATAATTCGGCGGTAGTGTATATAACCAAATTAAAAGGAAAACTATCACAGCTAAGTAGGCTTTACAAGTTAACGTGTAATATTCGACCAACTTACATTTGCAGCTAGAGAATTGACCGTGACGTATAACGATGTATGGGAGAACAATGTTTTTCAACTACAACGTTAAGTTTGTTCTTTGGATGAATTCATCCCAATTACGGAACCCTTCATTGTGCGTGGTTCGACACGCACCTGGCCTTTTTTCTTAGATTTGAGTTTTAATACATTCGAGTCGATATTTCAGCAACCATAGCGCACAAATACTGGGGACAGGTTGCAGAAATATCGGGTAATACATCATAACTATCGACTAGAGAAAAAAAACATTGTGTGGTTTTATGAAACTACGATGCAAGTGAAACTTTTTTTCGGATCGTAGGCATTTAATTGAAAATTTTCGGAAAATTATTCGATTTAGAGTATTAAAATTGCGGTTTTAATCTTAACTTAGTAATTGGAAAATGGGAATGATAATGTGAAATCAATAGTAGACAAGATATCCAACTATAAATTAATACACTGATCAAAACACACAAATACCGCGGAGCGCTTGCACGAATGAGTGAAACATTGTAAAAGCCAATTATTTTTAAAAGAGTAACCGTGGAGTTTCTTGCCGGCTCTTCTCCATAGGAAACGACAAATTGGAACCGTGCACCTAGCTTCTGACGTTTCATAAGTGCCCATGTAGGTTTATGTGAAATAAAAATATTTTGATTTTGATTTTAGAATATAAATGATACACGGTTAGCTGATGCGAGCCATGGGCGCCGCCATATTGGCCTTGACTGTTTTGCCGAGCGCCTTTCACATTACTCCTACTCCGCGGCCGGCTGTAATGCGACATGCGATAGATGGACGAACAAATTTGAGGCGAATGGAAAAAAATGTTTCACTTTAAAATGGTATGATTGGTCTTGTCGTGAATGTTGTGAAAAGTAATTATGAAAGATGACAACTGAATCAAGATGATGGACCCTGTAGTAATTACCACCTAACAGACATAATTATTATCAATCCTTCCATTAAATGTGTTAATTACATTTAGGTACCACGGATTAGATAAATGTAGGTACCATAATATGTTCACTGATTGCGTGAGACCCATTTGGATACACTAATATCTTTGGGTGAATATTTATATCATAAGCTTGTCATATCACAGTTGTTCACAGAGATTTGTGTAAGACCTACTCGTAAGTGGTCTAAAGGCTCGTGCAAACAGGTGCGACGCGACACCGGTAGAAGATTTTCCGTAAAGTTTTTATAGATATGTTCCACCAGAGTTGCGTCGCGCTTGTCTGCGGGAGCCTTAACACAAATCTCTATCCAGGTGAATAAGAAAACCAACATTTTGTAGGACGAGCTAATAAAATAAAATATGTAAATGAAATGGAATTTGTTTGCATGAATTATAGTAGGTACATTACAGATGATCGAGTGTTTTTTAAGTATCTAAAACAATTCGCCAAAACTAGCATGCAAAGTAATTGAATACATTAATTAAATAATTGAAGCTAATAAAATTGATACTTATATAGTACATAATTATAAAAGTGCCTATTCATTAATTTCACTGTCTACGATTATTGGTTGGTATCAATTATTAGTTTTAGTGGTATCAATTATGGACTGTGTGAAAGATGATATGGCTAGAAAGGGGGTGACTACCGAGATGACAACCAATAGAGAAGTATGGAAGAAAGGGACATGTTGCGCCGACCCCAAATAAATTGGGATAAGGGCAGGAGAATGATGATCAATTATTAGTTTTAATCAACATTAGGAGCTACAAAGGATAAAGTCAAACAATAATCGCGTCGCCTATTGGTAGAAGCTGTTTCAATATTTGATTACGCGGTCATTGCCCGCGCGCCGTTATCACTTCCCGTAGTGAAATAATCTGCTAAGCGGTTTTGTTATCGTACTTTTAATTAATTAAAAACATTTCTTGGAGATTTATCAAAGACCGGACCTGTTCTGTGTGTGTTCTGAGAACCTGTTTTATTTTTGCGAATTAATTAACTAAAATATCTGACAGTTAATGTTATTTCATCCAAAATTACACAATCTTGCAGTTTTTTAGCGATGCTAAATGCGGGCTCGGAAAAAATAGATCTCTTGATTATTTGCACTTGTAAAAATTGTTTATACGTAGTACGAACTAGCTGAACATTAACTAGATTGGTGAACGTTTGTTAAAATTAATCGAAATTCGATTATGTAGACTAGACGTTAGCTATTTTCAGCACATTAGACAAACTAGTGAGGAAGTAAGGATTGTATCCATTAATTTACTTTGTCAGTACATACTTTATCTATAGCAACTAGGCGTCTATGTAACTAATAGTAGGTACGTTCAAACAAACCTACTTTCTTGTTAGGCTTATCTTGGGTTTATATCAAATATGTACCTACAAGGGAATACCAAAGAAATCTGACGCCGCATGAAGTTTCAGTCAGTTTGACTTTAGATTTTACACGTGGAATGTAAGCATTTTTTATAAAATGGTGTTTCACAGGATTTGTGAATCCCAATTAAAGCAATTACTAAAACGCAATTTTATGTTGCTTTATAAAGCATATCATTACAATACCGAATAGTAAATGGCAATTAATGTAAATTAATTCTAGATCACGATAATAGATGATCAAATTATCGATAAAAGCGTAACATTGAACTCATAGCAACAATGTTAACAGAGATCTGTTATGTTAAATGGGGTATAGTTTAGTTGAGCGGGCCAGAGCGGGTAGACGGCAAGCGGCGCGCGCGCAGCTCCAGTGCGCCTCTAGTCGTGAACGCGTTGCCTCGATCTCGATATCTGTTGTAGTGTTGTACTTCGTCGAACATCTATGTTGTGCGTATCTCATAAACATCCGAACGTTTGAGGTAAGACTTGTTTTATATTACTAAACTGTAAATCAAATATTAGTAAGTCAGACATATGGGTTTTTGGCCGGCTTCTTTGACTTACAAAAGTATCCAGTTATTTAGGTTTAGTTAAATCTAGTTTCTTGGATTAAAATGTATCCTTAGAATAATAATTTAAACAGAGAACGGAGAGCAAAATACGATTTTTCAAATAATTGATATCTAAAAAATAAGATACCTACTTTCAGTTAGGCACTATACTTAGTTATCTATTGAAATGTTGTTGTTTTCAGCGAATCGGTGAACGCTTCTTAAAATGTCTTCATTATATATATATTTATCAGCATCATTAAAAATATAATTAATGAATTTAAATTAATTAAGAACGTAGCTCAAGACTCGTGAATTTCGTGCAACTGTGTACACAATGTATGATTTACATAGTTACCCAATAAAACATAACTACACAAGTTTATTTAGTTATCAAAAAACAAAAATAATCGAAGGAGATAAAAAACAGCATGATAATACTTCTATTATGGTACATATATAAATTGTTTAAGTTCGCATAAGGTCATAGAAAATATATTCGACGGGTCAGCTGGTTCCATTATCTATGTTTAATTAGAACTTACATAGTCTTATTAGAATCCGACAATGTAGGTACTACATAAGATGATCCAAAATAATTGTTTTTTTCTGATAACATATAAGCTGACTTTTGATACATTCATCTACAACAACAATATATTAATGTCGTAGTGTCTGGCTTTTTGTATTATAAATTAAATAAGATGATCGAACATATGGACATGTTTTTATTGAAAGTGTTCAATTTCATCACGATATTTTCGAAGACATTGGTAATATAGAAAATGTATAAAGTCTAGGAAATTTAATGGTGTTAATAACTCTGCTAATACCAACGTATTTATTTTAAAATATTTATAACTATAAGCAATATTTAAGGACTAACTGGTGCCCGTGGCACCGCCCGCGTGAAAATATAATGTTACTCTTTAGAAAATCAGCTGTCTGTCAGTGATAATTGGTCCAGCTGTTTCGGAGATAGGCCGGAACAAACAGACACACAAAATTAAACAAAAACCGACTAGGTGCGTGTCGAACTACGCACAGTAAAGGGTTCCGTAGTTGGGATGAATTTATCCCGAGAACAAACTTGACATTGTAGTTGAAAAACATGTTCCCCCACATACATTCCAACTGCAAATGTAAGTTTGTAAGCACAATTTTGAGAGATTTACCATGTTATTTTAAGACCATAGACTTCTTATAGGTTTTCCTGTAATCTATAAGTCAAGAACTTTTTTCTGTATTTTTTTCAATATTTTAGGCTTAGCCGTTTCGGAGATAAGGGAATGGTCAATTTTCATCTATGGTCTTAATTAATTTTAAAAATGTTTGTTTTAAAATGATTAAATTAGTTTATATATTTGAGACCCTCACAACAAGCCCTTTCATTTGATATATCACGCGGTACAATTTGAAATCAATAGGTACTTTTTTTTTAATTATTCGAATGGGACCCCATATTCAAAATTCATTCATTTACGTTACACGTCCGTATTTGGGTCACAGAAATTCATGTGCACCAAATTTCAACTTAATCGTTCCAGTAGATACGTAGCAAATCGGCTGTGTCAGACAGACAGACACACGACTATAAGGATTCCGTTTTTTCCTTTTGAGGTATGGAACCCTAAAAATAGTTTTTTTTTATAGGTACCGTCTATAGTTACTTTCATATAGATTAGGTAAAAAACTGTTATTTTGACATTACAATAGACACTACAATTTCATTTATTTGTATAGTTAATGAACGTACTTCTAATCGTACCTGTTTAAGTTTTTGGGAAGATTTCTAAATACATATTAGTCCATTTAGTTTGATTCCCCCTAATTCCTCACATTGCATAGCATATTTAACTGATTGTGCCCGTCATAACTCATAACCCATTGTTTGTTTAAAAAATCTATAGGCGATTCAAAGTTTTTAGGGGCTCCACAATTTACGAAATATCGTGGTTGGCATCGGTTTTCTTAACAGGCAACGCGTGTAGGTTTTAAGCCTTTGAAATAGTAGTAGGACTCCAAATTATTCCAAAAGAAAAGTTATAATTTGCCTTTTATACAATTATTCTAAACTTGAAACTGTGTCGTGTTTAAAAGCTATTATTTTAGACAAACAATAAATATAGAGTACCAGATTCATTGTTACTAAGGGCCTTTTAGAATCCATATTATACGACATCATATAAGTGCGAAAGTAGAGTTACTTTCGCACTTATAATATTAGGTATATGTATGTATATAGTCTGCCTGTCTGTTATCTTTTCACCACTTTGACAGATAGGTGGCTTTGGACCTGATAAGGATTTTTTTTTTGTTAATTATCAAATAACTTCTCCCGCTCTGGACGGAGCGGGAGGGTGTGTCAGACTCTTATTGACTAAAACCCATCCGTGTTCTTTCCGTTGCCTGTGTTATCAGGGGCCTCGGTAATCCTTTCGAATTTTCCCGCGACACTGGCAGGCATCGGCACAAGTGGACCCCTACACTTGTGCTGACGACATCTCTTTGAGGCGCGCGTGGAACACAACGCGCCGTCGACCCGGACGGTGATAGCCCACCGTCCGCAAGCCCGCGCCTACGGTGGCCGGAAATCCGCCCGGGATTCCCGCCTCCCAGGGCGTCTCCTGCGGCGGCTAGGGGCGGAAGGGAACGAAAATTATCTTTCCCTCAATCGTCCCGCCTCCTCCTTCGCGATTATTACTGCTTCACAGTAGGAGGTGACGGCTGCCCATGCCCTCTCGTTGCGTACCATGGCCTGAACCAGGGCCGGACGCCAGAGATCTCTGCCGCCAATCGCCTCCTGTATAAGGACATAGGCTACTCTTCATTCTGAACCGCAGACGAAGCCGCGGGCAACAGCTAGTATAATATAATTCTGCAATCTCACAGCCAGATTTGTAAAAAACTGTCCAATTAACAATAGAAGAGTAAAACACTTCTATTACTTACTTCTTACTTGTTTCAATTTGTTTAACCCTTGTCGGTACGGTTCTAAGCGGGGATTTAGAACCGTGCCGACAAGGGTTAAACAAATTGTGAAGGTGAAAACAAATAGAAACATTTAATTTATACCTATTGTAAAATTTAAAATCAATAATCTCACAATACACTTTCTGTCATCATAATTTGACTTTATGTCACACAATATGAAGTTATGTCATTTTTAATTCTTTAACTAAATGATATCCTATCTTAACTAAAACCATACACAAACAAAAAGGTGGAAGAGCTCATTGGGCATCAAAAAATTCGTCTGCATCGCTGTCAATGGGAAAAGTGCCCAAAAGGCTGGCAGCATTGCCACGTTGGATGGCAATGCTGATTCTTTGGGCAAGAAAAAGGCCAGCCCTCTGGTCACGTGAAGACTCTACCAACCTTTTGGCGATGTCCCGAAATACTCGATGGGCACTCGGACCCCAAGGCCCTAGTGTTTCAACCCCAAACGGCTCAAACATATAGCTCCCAATAAGGTTGTTATATTTGCGCCGTCTGAGGTTTTCTGCTCCTGCAGCAGCCGCCCCAGCACAGCCCGCCGTGCTAGGAAGATGGGAAGGCGCGAGAGTGTCGACACAGGTTGCATCCCACACCAAAGGCCTACCCAACTTCCACGGCATTATGGTCATTCCGTCTGGCCTCTTCCCATCATCACGTAAGTATATATAAGTACATACTTACAATAAGATTGATTTGTGACTGCCTATGTACTGAAACTATTTACCACGAAATTATAAATTTTATTTTTTAAACAGACAAAATGGTAAATTACCTAAAAATGGAACGATGTTTAAAATCAATTTTAAATATCTATCGCATTAGTTTAGGGTCCGTAAAAATAGTTGTAAATGGGAAAAAAAAATTGCCCCCTACATGCAAAATAAAGTTCCAACCAGTACGTATAACTTTCAGATTATCCATATATTTTCGAGTTTTAAGCTTGGCATACGTTTACTTCGCGTTTATTAATAAGTGGGTTGTTATGAAAGTGAAAGGAAACATTAATATTGCTCTACACTAAAATGAGAAAAACGGTAGCTTGTTCTAAGCCATCGATTTTTTTCAAATTCTGTATCTGTTTAGTTTTCAATTACTTCTTCCGTCGTTTTATCAGTTTTTTCAATGGACATGACGTAAACAAAGCGTTGCGAATCTAATTGATCAATGGATTGGGCCGTGAAAATAGACGCTGATGTGCAATTAATAATTGTATCCTATCAACACTTCTTTAAATTTTCCGCCAAATTCGGTGTTGCCAACAGTTTTGTGATACTAAAATAAACTTGTATACACTTCACTCATCTGTCAAAACAAGTTGATTGCACTTAAATCAAATAATAATTATTTTCAACACGCTTGTAAAGTGACTCATATCTTAAGGCAATGCATTTATGTTTATAATTCAGCTTATTATACACTCGTGTTTCTTACTTTACATTACCACACTAGTGTTTTTACTTTACATTTATTCTTCAATCTCTGCAGAGTTTTTATGTCTAAAAACAATGTACATTTTTGTGAATAAATAAACTATTTTAGGTTACATATATCAATCATCAAAATTATCATCAACCCTACTAATATTATAAATGCGAAAGTTTGTAAGTATAAAGTATAATTTGTAAGTATAATTTGTAAGTTTATGTAAAAAATACTGAACGGATTTGGATGAAATTTGGCACACAGATAGTTTATAACCAGGAATAATATATAGGATACTTTCTATCTCGATATACCCACGGGGTCAAAACTTATGCGGGTGAAACCGCGGGGCACATCTAGTATTATATATTTTCACAAAATCTTAACCTTAATTTGCGTATTAAAAACATTATTTTGTGTTTGTTATATTTTTTATATAGGCTTTGCCTTTGTTTAGCGGGTTTGCCCGTGCCTTTATTTACAACTGCGAGCGCATGGCAAGCGCGGCGCAAGGAAAATAAATCCCAGCGTCATTTTCCATAAAATATTTGTTAACGTTTTCGTTGTGTGGTTAATTATTATCAAAAGTGTCGACTTCACGTAGGGAAGATGAGCAATACGTAGAATTGGCCCCGCCGGAAATACTAATCGAGGCACGAAACGCGAGTGATATCCACCAAAATCTAGAGAGATATACCTATCGGCCTACGAAACTTTCATACAGTGGAAAAATACAAGTCTGTTGTTTTCCTTGTGTGTTGAAAAACGTCGTATGAAAAGCGTGTGCATTGTTCAATTACACACTCGGCTCCCTTATCAATATAGCACACTTGTATCATAATGTACTATTTTGGGAAGATACTGTTTTTGTTGGCGTAGTATTTTTATATGTTTAAAACAAATATTTGAGTTCGAGTTCAGTCGATAACATCACTCAGATATTTTATTAGACTAGATTCTATATACATGATGATAAAAATAGATTCTTTAGTAACCTTAAACTTGGGTCTGCTTCGTTCAAAACTCTCATGAACGCATTACGCAATTATTTGAACACCTGGATCATTAGCTCCATGTGCTCTCAGAATATTAACGATACGTAGACGTACACGATTCGGCATAGCTTTTAATGAAAGTTTCGATGAATTTTTAGGTAAGAGTTATGAAATCTCATTGAAGGTTAACTTAACCTAGCCTAGCATAACTTTGGGTTTAATTTTATTTTTTAATACCGTTGCAAGACTTCTGTTCTTGCGACGGCATACAAAAATAAACTGTTTAATAAATAATTAAAAGCGGAAGAAATGAACGTCGTACTGCTGTATGCGACTCTGATGTTTTAAGCAGTTCATGCAAAAAGTTTCGTACCCTCAAACTTCCCTTTGCAGCTACTTCTGAAATAACTTAAATGGAAATGCTTGTATACTTTTCCAAAGTTTATGGACAGTCCTTTAAGTTTTAATGCATTTCACGATCCATTTCAGTTATTTGTATCGTCTTTGAGCTCGATTTAAATGTTGTTATGAGTATAATTTTATGCTTTCATTATAATTGTAGATAAAGTGTTTATACATATTAATTCGAAGCTTATTTGGATGTCTGAAAGCCGCCGAGACACTTAGATACTGTATTTCTTTCTGTAAGAAACTATGATATTTAAAGTTTACTTACGTAATGGATACTACAAACTGGCTAATAATTAAGTACTCCCATTATCTGAATCTTGAACCATCTTTAATGGTACCTATTTTGTTCATCTCATGACATAACTTTAATCAAAAATAGCCTGTCGGCTCGTGGAAAGTGGGCTATTGGGACTTTGCAAACAGTAGCTCAAAAGTTTGACATTATGAACGAACGTCAAAGTGCCCAGTAGTCCATCGAAGCGTTTTAAGGTCAGCCTTGATGAAGCTTGTGTGTGTAACACTGACTTACATTGGGAATTCATAATATGTTGTGTGGGGAGTTCTCAAACACACGACAATATGTACTTCAGGTTTTTAGGGTAAACGAGGGACATACTATAAGAGAGTGAAACAGTCATGAAAATGAACATCTTTTTACTAAGAAAAGTGAAAAAAACAATTGCTGTTCCCTACATTTTGCCGAGTTATGCGAACATAATTGTTTGGAGCAGCAGATATTTTGATCGCGATTTCCAAGGTTGGTCCAATTGTTAAAAGTTGTTCAGTTTCATGAGTACCCACAGATTACACTCCCTCAAAGTATGTCCCTAGCACCTAAAGCCCTGTACTGAAAATAGTAAGTGATGTAATGTTGGATGTTATAACAACGATCCCATGAATAAAAGTTTAGTAGTACCAATTCAACAATTTAAAAAACCACAAACATTCCGGGATCGAAGTTTTATTCAGCGAGAAATAGCTGAGGCCGTATTTTTTGAATAATCTAACAAATGCAAGACAAACGAGAATCCGTGAATCTTATTCGAAATCCAACCGAAAGGTCTCGGATGCCGCTGAATATAACAATTTACTTTTATTTAGGAGCACTGAAATTTTATTTCAGCTCTTAGTCCAGTCGAAGGAATTCGCTCGTTTGCCAAGATTGCGGTTTACCGGTTTTCGTCAGAATGGTTTCCAATGAAGAGATGAAGTTCTCACTGAATCCCTTCTACGTCACGCCCGCTGAGTCACTTAGATACTTCGTTATTTAACTTTTCTTGTTAAGGTACTAAGGCACTGGAGTTAGGTTCTGGTTTATTTTTGATCCGCTAGGTACCAATTATCGAAAGCGGCTGGTTTATTTATAGCTTACTCGGTAGGTTGATTCTTGAAGAGTTTCTGAAGTCTGAATAGACTTTTTTTGTACATATTTTGACTTTGGAAATACTTTTGTATCAATTCTTTAGCTAACAAATCGCAGATGTGTATTTGTCATTTCTTCGTTAATTTTTTTTCTAATTACAATTTTGTTTTCATTGTACCTGAAACCTTGCTAGTCTTGTGTCTGTCCGAAATGAACACACGAACAATAAACTTTATTCATAAAAGTTTAAAAAATAATGTATTACACAAACACTAAAACACTGCTCGCGTTATAACATAGCTAAACAAACGCGATCGTTTATACAATACCGATGAGTTTTGGCAAACGGTCTGACTGTAGGACGTGGGTATTTTAGTAAGCCAGTGTAGACTTGTGTAGTTTACTAGTTCAGCACTAGACGCTGCAAATTCAAGACGGAGGCGGCGACGGCTTCGAAACTACATAATTCTATTACATCAAAGTTCCTAACTACACAGATATGGGCTAGAAATGCGGTGAACAGTGGAACGCTACGTTATTGACACATGAACACACGCCTTCCCGCGGTTGGGAGTTAATGTGCTCTAACTTATGCTCTATTGGGACTTGTCGAATACGACTGAAACAATTCACTGCATTTAGAGTGTGCCTGTTTCCATTGAAATAATTTTAATAAAACGCACAAGATTTCTTAACTTTATTTAGAAGCATATTTGTGGTTATTTCCTACATACCTAGGTATACATAAATGTCATTACAATGAATACAATAGACATACTGCGTTATTTTTTATATCGATGTCATCACATCTTTTCTGATGCTTCTACCTACAATTGTACTTCTAAAACAGGTCGATATTTAACATATTTCTGGTTACACGAAAACCTAATTTAATTAGTTACAATACAAAATATGTTACGTCTTGATGAAATGAAATGATCATGAAATGATTTTATTTTCTGTAAGTAGGTTTGTACAAACACTTTTACACGTCAATCATATTTAGAAAAAAAAAAACTAGATGAGCTCGGCGTTTCCTATCTGACTACTCTGAGAAGAAAGGCCGAAACAAACTCAGAGGTCAGTCTGTTTTAAAGACCAGACATAATCTTGGTCAGATCATGTGAAGCCCATATAGATTGGTGTCTGAAATGGTCTTTTGAAGACAGAACCACACAGATTGAGTGGACCTATCCAGTCAGTGCACGCATTTGTCAGTAACCGTGCAGCTCAACTCAGAACTTAAGGAGCTCAACGATTCGACGAACAATACCAAAGAAAGGACATTTAGGTAGGCCGCATAGTCTTCACATTCACAATAATAAAAAAATATATAATACTTAAAAAGTGAATATTCATGTCATTGAATATATAAAAAATTCATCAACGTCAATGAGGATATTTGGGTATGCCGCTTAAATGACTCAAACTGCCAGACCTAGATTAAAACTAACTGAGAGAAAAAATAAAAACAATAACCCACATCACCGACACTTATATTATGAATATTGTATCAATCTTGGCTGGCCTGCCAAAAAGGCATGGCAAGCAACGTTCAACGCTGACTGAATTGTTACAATTCAATTATATACAGGTAAGTGGATCCGATATTAATTGGTCACAGAATCGGTGTCAAACAATAGAAAATCAATTGTGTCTCATTAGCTGTCCTTGACCAATTAATATCTGCTCCACTTACCTGTGCATACTTGAATTGTTACTACACTCGCGAGCAACCAAATCGACTCAAGCCTTGTCGGCGCACACATACATTGATACAAATAAAATTATGAATGGAAATTATTAAAATGATATGTCATTCGAAAGCTTAAGATGTCAGCTTTAATTTGATATCATTATGATTGAAATCAATCTATCATTTTTGAAATAAATGATGTCTGAACGCAAAAGTAGGAAAAACGGGAATTTAGGAAAAAGGGTATGTGTCTCGTATTTGATAAATTAAACAAAAAATTTTTACAATAAAATTAATTTATTTAAATCAGTATTTCGTATTGCCCCCTCTAGCCCTAATTACATCCCGCAGTCTGTTTTTCATGGACCTAATCAATTTTTTGACATTTTCTTGAGGAATGCCGTCCCACTCCTCTAATAATGCTGTCTTTAGCTCGTCTACGCTTGAAGGTACTGGATTTCTGGCCCGAACTCTTCTTTTAAGCTCGTCCCATAAGTGCTCGATGGGATTCATGTCAGGACTGAGCGCAGGCCAGTCCATCGTGCGTAATTCGACCTCTTGCAGAAAGTGTCGAGTGACTCGTGCCGTGTGGCAGCGGGCATTGTCGTGCATTATCACGAAGTCTTCACCGACAAACCCTGCGTAGAGCACAACATGATCCAGTAGAATGTCGGTGATGTACCGATCAGCTGTTAGCCCGCCTCCTCGGCCGCCCCCAGGTACGAAAACAAGTTCGGTTTTTCCCTCTAAAGAGATACCAGCCCACATCATGCAGGAACCGCCGCCATATGCCACTGTTTCAGCGAAACAACATTGGGCAAATCGTTCCCCCGGACGCCTGTAGACTCGGCCTCTCCTGTCACTGCCATGCAGACACATTCTGCACTCATCAGTTAACAGGACCGATCGCCATTGCGCAACGCTCCAATTGAGATGCTCTCGAGCAAATTGAAGGCGCGCTTGTCAGTGGCCTGCAGTCAATTTAGGGCCCGTCGCAGGTCTTTTTGGCGGCAAGTTGGCTTTCTTCAAGCGTCTTCTCACTGTCCACTTGCTGACAGCCACTTGTCGTACACGTCTCAGTTCTTGCTGCACATCAACGCCCGTAAGGTGTCGATTACGCAGCAAGGTTGAGACAATGAAGCGGTCGTCTCTCTCTGAAGTGCACCGGTGGCGGCTCGTTCTTGGTCTCCGATTGAAGGCACCAGTCTCCTGGAACCGTCTGTATACTCGGGATACAGAAGACTGGCTCAAGTGGAGCTGGGCAGCGACTGCTCGCTGACTTAACGCTTGTTGCAACAAGGCAACAACTTGAGCGGCTTCTTCTGGTGTGGTATCTATGGGTTAGCGAAAACAAGGATTGCAATTTACGGAGATGTGTACCGGTCAACTTGTAACAAGCAACTGATAAGATAAACTGGAAGTGGGTGAAGTTTTATAGCGGGAGCAGGTAGCGCAAGTCGTGGATTCCTAAAGAGGTAATTTACGCTGACGGCCAATTAAAATGTGTCAATAAATCAGCGCTTAGTTTTTTTTTTAAGGTATTGATGTTAATTGAAAGCCTAATTCTTCAGCTTTCGAATGACATATCACTTTTGTAATTATCATTTATCGTTTTAGGAAAATCAATGTATGTGTGCGCCGTCTAGGCTTGAGTCGATTTGGTTGCTCGCGAGTGTAGTAATATCTATTCTAGCGAACCACCCCTAGTTCGCACGGTTTTTACAGAATGATAAAACACCGAGAGGTCTTTATTATATAGGGGCTTGTGGCTAAGTAATAACAGCCGCACGGGTCAATCGATCAGGTTAAGCTACGCTTGCCGCGGGTGGTCCGTGGATGGGTGACCATCTTTCCGTGCCTCAGAAAGCACGTTAAGCCGTTGGTCGCGGCTGTCATTTGTAGATCTTTGACAGTCGTTACGGGTCGTCAGAAGCTCGAAAGTCTGACAACCAGTCTTACCGAGGTGTATCGTGTTATCCAGTAACTTGGTGGTAGAGGTCAGATAGGCAGTTGCTCCATGTAAAATACTGGTATTCAGCTGTATCCGGTAAGACTGGAAGCCGACCTCAACATAGTTGGGAAAAGGCAGGCAGATGATGATGATATTATATTATATGTAAGGTCAATATTAATGTATTGTACACATAAAGTTTCCGGAATAATTACTTATCTAAATGATGGTGAAAACCGCATCATTATCCGTTGCGGATTTTAGAAGAACAACTTGTCCACACAGACAGACACGAAAAGTGGTTTTATTTTATAATACACAAGCTGCGCCCCGTGGTTTTACCAACATAAATCTGGATCCTGGGGGGATATCGGAATAAAAAGTATACTTTGTTCTAATCCAGATCATGGTCTACACATGTGCCAAATTCCATCAAATACCGTTCAGCCGTTTTAGCGTGAAAGCGTAACAAACAGATAGACAAACAAACTCACTTTCGCATTTATATTATTATAGTTAGGATTGGGATATGTATGTACGAGTAGCTATAGACGGTATTTTTATCGTTCTCTTTTTTTTTTCTGGATGGGAAATTATCAAATAACTTCTTCCGCTCTGGGCGGAACGGGAGGGTGTGTCAGACTCTTATTGACTAAAACCCACCCGTGTTCCTTCCGTTGCCTGTGTTGCCAGGGGCCTCGGTAGCCCTTTCGTACCTTCCCGTGACCCCGGCAGGCATCGGCCCTAGTGGACCCTTACACTTGTGCTGACGACATCTCTTTGAGGCGCGCGTGGAACACAACGCGCCGTCGACCCGGGCCTGGTCCTTACTGGGTGGTGAGCTACCCATTGCTCAACGTCCGCAAGCCCGCGCCTACGGTGGCCGGAAATCCGCCCGGGATTCCCGACGCCCAGGGCGTTCCTGCGGCGGGCGAAAGGGCGCGAAATTTGCCTTTCCCTCAAAACTCCCTCGAAATTTGCCTGTTTCATGAATTTTCTCGTACGCTGCAGGAGGTACCCGGTTTAAAAATGGAGGTAGGCTTATTAAAATATCTACGTTATTATGTTGGGTTTGTTATGTATGTATTTGAAATATAAATATCTCACGTAAATTAAAAAGGCGCTTAAATTAAATAAGTGCTAAAGTGTGGATGTATGTGACGTTGAACAGAACTTCTTTTTGACTAGCATACAGATGACAAAGTGCTCTAATCTTTTAACCCATACAATGCAGCGGAAGTATCTTGGGTAGTATTTTCAGTTTACTTGTTTTCAGGCAAAGGAATCCTACCATTATTTCTACTTTTCTTGAAGTTTCTTGTTAATTCCTGCAGGCTTAGCATGACGCTTTGTATTTCTTCGAAGAAAGACACGGCTCTTTCTATACAAAGTGACATTTCGTTTCTCCATTTTTGACATCTCACCGTAGAAATCCTTCTACAATCTGTCATTTTGTCTTTCGTTTTTAACGATCTTTGTCTAGGTCCTTTTTTATGTAGAAGGATTTCTACGGTGGGATGTCAAAAAAGGAGAAACGAAATGTCACTTTGTATAGAAAGAGCCTTGTCTATTCTTCGAAGAAATACAAAGCGTCAGACTAAGCCAGCTGACCAAGAAAAAAAAACAAAGACAGTGGCCATAGACGTATCAGCTAGACAATTATCGAAGTCGAGGAATAATTGGAAACAGTATTTAATTAGCCACCCACGAGACTCAATTATGTTGAAATCGCAATCAAAGTCAATGATTCCCAATTTGCGGTAATTACATCAATAAAATGGACGAGTTCCCAAAATAAAGATGTCTAATTGGAAATGTTTATTATCATTGATATCTTTGTAAGATGCCGAGCTTTATAGGAGCTTTTGACAATGCTTACACACCTAAATTAACTAGAAAATTATGACTTGCGTACGATACGCAGTAATTTTATGGAGCATAAATTCATTTTAGCTTGTTATAGATAGTACAGTTGTGGGAATAATTAATTTATGACTAATGTATGCAAGAGGGTGACGGTATGGTATTGTTCTGTTTCAAGGTCTGTAGGCCTAATTTTGAAGATGACATGTAATCAATGAAGCGATGGCGCAATTATAATCAGAATTTTTCGCAATACTTTTGTTGTTGATTGTGCGAATATTTTCCTCTTCACGAGGCGACTGTGATGCAAATTATAGTAAATCTGATCAGTTTATGCATGCCAACCGGGATCGACGAGTCGTCAAACGATAAGTCATCTCTTTGAGGAGAGAGATTGGTCACAGTTGATCGCTAACTTCAAAGATCGAGTTATCTGTCTGTGTCTCTGATAGGCCTCTCATCTCCACTCTTAAATGAAAGAACAGTTGCATGTTTATCTGTTTTACTTACGACTTCTTTTAAATAATTCCTGCATTCTTCCAGAGTCACTGAACTACAGTTTACAGCTAACCTTAAAGGCTCCTACATACTGGCGCGACTTGTCGCGCGACGCGACGCGACACAAAGACACCGCGTGTAGCGCTACAAGCGGTGTCTTTGTGTCGCGTCGCGTCGCGCGACAAGTCGCGCCAGTATGTAGGAGCCTTAAAACTTCTAAGAATAAGCATTGCGATTCCTTAATTGGTCAAGGACAGCTAATGAGACACAAAAGATTTTCTATTGTTTGACTCCGAATCGGTGTCGCGCGGGGCTTAACAGGTTAAAGTTACTTTATGAGTTAGTTTACGATATATAGTCGTAGTTTGAGCACATAACAGTTATGTAAATACATACTTTTGCCCAATATGTTATTTATGTATAGCTTTCTGAAATACCGATGTCAAAGGTCGTCTGCGGAATGTCTGGCAAAAACATGCCTATCGGAAGTTGTTTGCGAAAAATATTGACTTACAACATTGTAGTCGTGTAACATTCTAGTCAAGTAGGTCGGAGTCGCAACTAAATCGTCATCCCCTTATTCATACAACTTGGCATGCCTATTTTAGTTAAAATAGGTTTCGTCACTTTCTAACAAACACAAATGTCAAAGTGACAGATAAGGACAGACGAACGTTAGCAGCATTTTGACTAAAAAAAGTTTGATGGACGCATAAACGTCCATCAAACTTATTTTAGTAAGAAAGAGCCTCAGTGTTTAATTTCAGAGAGATGAACCGGGCTACCAACATATTTTATATGGGGCTAAATGTTTAAATAGACAGTAGGTAGCAAATAGCATATATAATTATGTAGGTGTATAATATAGGTAACATAACTGGCGATATGTGGGTCAAAAATATCGGGACGAATCGACTGTACAAAATGATCTCAACAACTAAGAAAATTATACTTTATCTCGATTTGGTAAAACTCTTGTCAGAATGACAGTTGTCGGGTACTTTCTTCATTTTGAAACAGTTCTTGTGTCATTGAGTTAATATTTAATTTTCATAGTTGTCATTTAGTAATTTTGAACAGTCTGTTCATCCCGATATTATTGACGCTGACTGTACTACAGGTACACCTCTGCCCAACTCTTCGGAGAAACAAGGCGTGATGTTATATTTATGTATTATATTATAATATAGGTGACAGCGGTCTCAAATACATCGTTAAATCGTACAGTTTCCAAAAAATCTGTGAAGTGAATCAACTTGCAGTCAAAATTGACAAGGAATAAATAATGAATCATTATCTCGAAAGTTATTTTACCGCCCGTCTCTTGTTTTATAACTGCAGCTAGAGACTGTTTATCTTATAACTTTGTCAAACCGTTAACAAGATTTGATGTCTCAGCAGATTATCTTGTTGGTATTTAGTTCCGAGTCTCGGGGGCAGTGGAGCGCGTCGTGAGCTATGATCCGCGACCGGCAGTTTGTAGGTCTGCAGGGCATAGCATAACAACATATATTATGATCCGACAAGTGTCTGTGATTTATTGTTATAGCTAGTATTTGTATAGTGCGCCACGCCCGTTGTGTTGAATAAAAAAAAACAGTTTTGTACCTCTTGGAGAAATTTTATCTATTAGGTTGGGGAAAAAGTCTTTTCGCATTATAGTACCTATGTATGAACTTGTAATAAAATCTCTTTGGGTATACTATTTGTATCTGGCTGGTTTTGGTATCATTGAAAGTTTAAATTTTAAAGAAAATAATTCCAAATTCAAATTAGGAAAATGTGTGATTTTCATTTGTTTTTCGTCAAGATGAGTGAATCTAATGAAGAAATTCGATACATTTTAAATTTCACTACAAAAAAGGTAAAAATGCAACGCAAGCCGCGAAAAAAATTTGCGATGTTTTTGGACCTAGTGCAGTGTCTGTGAGCGTAGTACAAATTTGGTTGAAGCGTTTTCAATCCGGAAATTTTGATGTCAATGATGCACGTCGCTCTGGTCGCCCTACGGATAAAATGGATGCCTTTTTTGAAAAAGTGGAGCAAGATCATCAGATATTAGTAGTTACGACGTAGCTGAAGAACTGGGAATTGACCACAAAACAGTTTTGGCGTATTTGAAAAAAACTGAGTACACAAAAAAGCTCGATATTTGGGTACCTCACGAGCT
The DNA here is from genome assembly GCA_905333075.3 of Atethmia centrago. Classification (NCBI taxonomy): domain Eukaryota; kingdom Metazoa; phylum Arthropoda; class Insecta; order Lepidoptera; family Noctuidae; genus Atethmia; species Atethmia centrago. Next base: position 15,815,249 of record HG995374.1, on the reverse strand, counting down.
CACTGAAAGAAACCTAATGAACCGTTTACTCATTTGTGATTCTTTATTACGACGTAATGAAACCGAACCATTTTTGAAGAAGCTGATAACTGGTGATGAAAAGTGGATCACGTACGACAAGAACGTGCGAAAAAGGTCGTGGGCAAAGGCCGGTCAGGTTTAACAGACTGTGACGAAACCCGGGTTAACTCGCAACAAGGTGATGCTGTGTGTGTGGTGGGATTGGAAGGGCATTATTCATTATGAGCTGTTACCACCAGGCAGGACCATCGATTCTGAACTCTACTGCGAACAACTGATTAGATTAAAGCAAGAAGTTGAGAGAAAGCGGCTGGAATTAATCAACAGAAGGGGTGTGGTTTTTCATCATGATAACGCTAGACCTCACACATCTTTAGCCACACAGCAAAAATTAAGAGAGTTTAGCTGGGAGGTGTTAATGCATCGGCCGTATAGTCCTGACCTTGCACCTTCAGATTTCCACCTGTTTCGGTCTCTTCAGAATTCTTTAGGCAGTGTCAGGTTAACATCACGAGAAGACTGCCAAAACCACTTGTCGTGGTATTTTGATCAGAAGTCCCAAAATTTCTATAGCAATGGGATCATGTCTCTACCTACAAGATGGCAAAAAGTTATCGAACAAAATATTACCTACATACTTTAGTTAAATGTAAATAAAAAATATTAAAAAATATTTTGAATTTTCTTAAAAAATGCGAAGAAACTTTTTCCCCAACCTATTATTAGCAGATTGGTATTCAATTAAATTGAGGTTGTTCCGTGGATGGATGACGATCCATTAGATATCGAGATCCCTCCGTGCATCGGAAAACACGTTAAGCCGTTGGACCAGCCAGTCTAACCAAATGGTATCGTGTTAACCAGTAAATGGGTTGTGGAGGTCAGATAGGCAGCTGCTCTATGTAAAATACTCGTATTCAGCTGCATCTGGTTAGACTGGAAGCCAACCCCAACATAGTTGGGACAAGGCTAGGCACATGATAATTGGTTTTTAATTCAATTGCAATTTAGTACAGTCAGTGACCTGCATAACCCAACCCCTCTTTACCTCTTCTTCTTTGTAAGCTGGGTCAGGTAATGCAGACCACTGACCGTACCTAGGTATAAGTAATTTACCATTAATAATTATCTTGCAGCGAGATTAACTATTAACTACAAATTAAAATCTGGCATTAGTGACGCCAAAGACTACTTTCAAAACGTACTTAAGTACCTAAGTATAAACACTGACGTATTTTATTTACTAGTGGATATCAAAGGACAATGAACATGACAAAGTAGGATACCGAAGGGGTTTTAAAGGCTCCCGGAGACAGGCGCGACGCGACTCGACCTAGTGTCGCGCTGTACCACATCTTCGATGAAAACTTCATGGAAATTGTCGCGCTGCCTGTCATGCCAGTCTGCACGAGCCTTTAATCAAAGTTATTGTTACACTTACGCCTTCATGTCAGTCAACATCGACAGTAAATCCGACAACCGGAAAACGAATACATATAGGTACCTAGGAAATAAACCCTGTTTGAGAAATATCACACATGTTTACCTAAAGATTCGATATGGAGGTACCCGACACACAAACGCGAATAAAATATAAATGAAATATATTTGATGGTGTATTAGAATTCGCAATATATTTTCAGCATATGAATCAACGGCCAAATATCTAAGATATCTGGGATAGTAGCATGGAAATGCCCTTTGATAGTGAACTATGTATTATTGTTTTAATAATAGAATTCTAGTTGTACCTACGAGTAACATGTGTTTCACAAGATTTAATAAGAAGGTTGGTGATCCTAATAGAAGTAGGGTGTAGCGATTAGCGCTGTCAGTTTTATATAATATTTCATGTTTTAATAACTAATTGTTAATACTAAAGTTGTCAAAAAATAAAAGGCCCGTTTTGACATTTGTCATCGCGACGTAACTAGTGAAGTAACCATACGACTCGGTACTCAATACTCACGATAAATCGATTCAAGTTTGTATGAGTATTTGATCGATTTGATTATGTATTTTAAAGTGCATTGGATTAAAGTATTGATTAGAAAATGTTACTTAAACTTTAATATTGTAGGTATTTTGAAATGATACAATGGTACTCGTACGAATGGTCAACTTGTCTTCAATTTAATATTTTAAGTTACAATAACATTCACTCAATCAGAAAAAAATCCAGAAATAGCGAAAGTATGGAAGGAAATCTTCATTCAATCATTTTCTTCGGATGATGAGTCAAAATCGCCATTTGAGCTATCGTCACCTGTAAATATAATTATTGCATTTTCAATTTTATTATCAATATTGACGTCTGTCTTTGTCAAAATCTTCCTTTATTATTTTTCGAGTTTTTTCTACCACTTTTGCCCAGTTTTCTTTAGTAATTTTGGCACAAGCTTCTTTCAGCAATGTCATTATTTTCTTAGTGGAGAATGGCGGCTTTGTATTGTGGCGAGCTGCGTATCCTTTGACTTGAGCCCAGATCAACTCAATAGCATTGTACTGACACTGGTACGGCGCCGTTCTTATCACTTTGTGTTCATGCTGAAGTGCCAATTCATCAATTTTATATTTTAGTTTCACAGGTTTATTTTTTTTACCAGTACCAGCAATTCAGCTTTCAACAACTTCATGTCAGCAGCTTTCTGTTGATTGTACGTCCTATTTTCGACATGTTGAAACAGTTCGTACGATATAACAACAAACACCAAAATCGAGTCCAAATTACTATCTTTTAATCAATGTCAAAAATGAAGAGACGAGTAAACAGAAATAGACCAAAAGCAAAGCCGAATCGAGAAAAAAATATCAAACATAAACGAGCGCACAGTCAACTTCACAAGATGGTGAACGAAAGACTGCGCAGTGCCCGCGTGGACGCTGAGTCACGTGCTTGGTCAGAGACAAGCCATTCTATAGAAACCAGTGTCGCCAATTAAACATTTTATTTACGGCTTTGAGCGCCAAGCTCATTCTTTTCAGTAAAGATCACTACACAATACGCTGGTGAAATTCAGTAATTAATTGGTTACAACACTAGTATTAAAAAAAAAAGACTGAGAACGTAACTGTTTTTGAGACGTTCCGTAATAATTAGAAGTTGCATGCTACTGTATAGTAAGCGCGAAAAAAATACTCGCAATTTATTCCATCATTTTATTTAACACGCCAAAAAAAGTATGTATTTTTTTTAAAACACTATATGTAATTAATTATTATTTTATTGTTTCTTTCAGTTTCGTTCCAAGTTACATTTTAGGGTCTTTCTCAAATGTCAAAACGGGCCTTTTATTTTTTGTCATCTTTACACACAACACATTAGATGACCTAATTCCTCGTTCGACAAGTCAGCTGTCACATTTACGTGCATTTACGTTCCTTTTGTCATAAACAACAAAGGAGGAATAATGTAAAATCTATTACGTACCAACCATACCATTTGTGAATATGTTTAGTTAAGATAGAATATAATTTAGTTATTTTTATTATTTAATTAGGGACAAAATGTGAATGTGAAATACATGTTTTCATCAGAAAAAAAAAATTATATCACCCTTACGTACCCTTCCTTACCTTTTCTTTCTAACAAAAACATGATTCACAACAATAATTACTTATTTACTATATTTTCAACACTCACACAGTATCTTTATACATATGTAACAATTCTAATAATAATTTACACTCCACATCTATAAATTATATTACCTATGTACCTACATAATTATGTTGAAAAGCCGAATGTACATTTAGCCGTGAAACGAAATACCAACACATTCGGCTTTTTTGGCCCTTGTAGCGTTAGCACTGTTAGTTCTTAAAACATGAAATATTTGAAACTAACAGTGCTAATTCCATAAGTTTAATTTAAAACGGACGTGGGGACTGCCAATTCATTTATTCTTAATTATAATGTTTTTTTGCCACTGTGGTACAGTTGTAGGGACACATTATAAGGGTACACATCCATATAATGTCTCCCTAAACCCTAATAGATTGTAATAACTCGAAGATTATGCAAATAGAAGAAGTAGGTGTGTTGACCTTTGCCTCGCGGCCAAAACAGCGGCTTTGTTGTTAACTTTCTTTTATTCTTTTGTGTTAATCCGATCAATCTCCTTTTGAAGCTCATCGAAAACGATGGGGTGGTTGAAACCGGAGCGTGGAACTGGCAGCTCTTGATTGACTTATTTGAATGTCGAATCATATCAATTAAAATAATGAAAGCAAGCAACGAACAAGAAGCAAATCCAATAAATCAACATTGCCGCCTAATTAACCAGATTGTATTTTAATTTATTTTCAATACATTTCTAATTTCGTATACTCATTTAAATAATATAACGGCGAATGGTAATAAGTTGATGTTTCAAGTATTTGGTGTGTGGTTGCAAACCCACTATTGCATTGGGGTCATCCTGTAAAGATAGTGTGTGTAAGTTTTAAAAATAAATAAATAAATAAGATAAATTAGGAACATTATTTATTTCGCCACACTTGTCTCACGAATGCAATTAGTTCCATATTAGGTACACATAAGTACGTACATTGTTTACGCACAGCTGGATGCCAAGTAAATGAATGGTACTTAGACGAGGACGTAGATATTCGGTAGGTTTACATCACGGCCGCCACGCCTCGTCGTAAAACTGTGATATTATGACATTACCGAACACACGTCTGCCCTGTTTATGCCACGGCCTTGTGTCAATGCAGATAAAAAATCTCATTTTACACTTTTTTGACAACTTCATTAAAGGCACGTGTAAGTCTTTATCATGTGCAGACCTGCCTATGTCAAACTTTGAATATACAATCAAACTTATTATTGTCGCGAAACAATTTACTATCGTAGGCAAAAGTAATTGTCCTAAACAGACGTAAAACGTAATATTTATTACTGAAACTTGGATGATAATATTCTACCGTGAGTCCGCGACTTATTCGAATTATTGTCTTAATCAGCCTGAACGGCATTGAATTTAATGTTCTCCTTTTATATAAATAATACTATTAATCTTTCGACGGATGGCATATTTTGCTGAATCATAAGATGTTCGTTAACGTTAATTAACGTTTTAAGGCCTGTTAATCTGTAATAAGTATCTTTTTCATCAGCCCTTAGATAAAATCGTAGCAGTTTTCTTCCTATCTTAAGTTACAACCACTGAAATTAATTTATATGAGCACAAGATGTACCTACAGGTACAGGTCGAGCCTTAAGCACATGAACAGGTACCCATTAGTTTTTAGAATGTAGGTACACCATCAACATACAACTAACCTTATTTAAAATGGGTTATATATAATTGTTAAAAAATAACTTCTCCCAAGGTTACTCATTCTTTTTATTTGCTAATAAGAATCAGTTATCTTGGGAGAAGTTTTTGTTGTTCAAGTGCCTATTATAAAATACCTAGAAACTGATTCAGTAAGAACAAAATGTTCGCTAAAGTCGAATTATTAATTCATTGGAGTAATATTCCATGTGCTAGCTGTCACTTTGTGTAATAAAATGGTAATATTTGTTGTATTCTAGACCTTTACACTTATTATTATACAATTATTTTACACTTATACAAATCGATTAAACTAAACGATCACCATTACAATAAATATGACCATTTTATTACACAAAGTGACAGCTAACACATGTCAGATTACTCCAGAGAATGAATAATTCGACTTTAAGTAGTTCCTAGATTAAACAAATAAAAAAAGAAAACAAAACCAAAGTTTTTCCTAAAACATAACAATGATTGACTTTGATTATTTCGTTAAAATTAGTTAAGTACCTATTGAGTGTAGGATGACAGATAAATTACTGAAGCAATCGCTGTGGGAACAAAGTTTTTACGAGCCCGCGTTGAATGACGTTGAATCAATGACCGAACCATGAACTCAGATGTGCGGCATAATAATATGCAGCATGTTAACTGGGAGGTTATTAAACCATCTATCATATAGTTGAATGACTTTAGCCAAAACTGAGCGAACAATTTAGAGTGAAATGAATTTCGTTTTTTAGGGTTCCGTAGTAAACAAGGAACCCTTATAGTTTCGCCACGTCCGTCTGTCTGTCTGTCTGTCCCCAATGTAGCTCAGAGACGCTTGGTACTAGAAAGCTGTAATTTGGCATAGGTATACATATTAATCACGCCGACCAAGTGGTAAAACAAAATCTTGGAAATCTTTTTAGGGAAAAAAATATAGATGATATATTATTTTCTTGTCTATCCCATGGTGTGGGGTAACGTTGGATAGGCTATCCAAAATATTGCGGGTTTGTGAAAACCATTGCTCGATTCACGAATCCGTTTGCGCAATATTAAGATTTAAAGTAGTCATTTTTGTTAGAGTCAAGTCCCCCCTGCCAGCTAAATGGTTGTTTATGGAGATGTGAAAAAATTCATGGCAGGAGTAGATATAATGAAATTAAAAGGAAAACTATCACAACTAAGTAGGCTTTACACGTTAACGAGTAATAGTCCACCAGCAAAAATTTGCAGTCGGAGAATTGACCGTGACGTATTTCGATGTATGGGAGAACATTTTTTTCAATTACAATGTTAAGTTTGTTTTTGGGATAAATGCATTATATTCCAACTTCCCAAGTACGGAACCCTTCATTGTGCGTCGTCCGACACGCACTTGGCCGGTTTTTTGTTATGACTACTTATGACGGTAGCCCGAAAATTCACATTTTCTTAAGTTTTTTGCAATCTAGGTCAGTGTCAGCTATCTTGATCAAAATATGATTCGCGACCATAACAAATATGTGCTTACAGAATTATAACCATTAATACATCACTCCTAAAAAAAAAATCTTATGGAACAGATCTAACATGCAAATACATATTTGTATTGGTCGCGAAGCAAATTTGATCAAGATACAACCTGACAGTGACCTGCATATTGCAAAAAATGTGAATTATAAAGAAAATATGAATTTCACGGGCTACCACTGCGGATCCACCTTAAATAACGAAACTAAAAAAAAAAATTATAGTCTCTCTCCAGTGTGAATTTGAGTGTGTAAGTGTATGTGTCATGTGGATGTGTCGTGTGTGTGTGATGTATGTGTGGAGCTTTGTGGAGCTTAATATATTATGTGGAATTTAATATTGTGAATGTGAAGACTACGTAGGTCATTTTTTTTTCTCATTTAGTATTAATCATGGTCTGGCAGTTTGAGTAATTTATGCGGCCTACCCAAATGTTCTTTCTTGGTATTGTTCGTCGCATCGTTGAGCTCCTTAAGTTCTGAGTTGACCTGCACGATTACTGACAAATGTGTGCACTGACTGGACAGGTCCACTCAATCTGTGTGGTTCTTTCCTCAAAAGGACCATTTCAGACACCAATCTACATGGCCTTCACATGATCTGACCAAGATTATGTCTGGACTCTAAAGGAGAACCTCTGAGTTTGTTTCGGCCTTTCTTCTCAGAGTAGTCAGATAGGAAACGCCGACCTCATCTAGCTTTATTTTAAAAATATGATTGACGTGTAAAAGTGTTGTACAAACCTACTTACAGAAAATAAATCATTTATGTTTGAGTTGTCAAAAAGGTTTCCGAGCAACTTTTCTATCTCCTCGTAGGTTAGAGTCGTGAGCCATCTTTTATTGCACAGCCATGCTAATCTTTTACCTGATAAATACAAATCGGATTTTATGTTACGAGCTTTTCTACTACCGCTAGTAAAGAATTAGTATCCTTTTACCTCGAAAATAAGACAGGTAGGCATAAAGGCGATAGCTTATGATCATAATCCATATAAACAAGTCTTTCGTTTTCGATTTACACAAAATGGTAATGATAAGCTGTCACCTCCAATTCTTTGGTTCCTTTTACCCTCTCATATTGGAAATATCACGTTATCGAAAACGAGGTATTGATTTCTCCGAATGTTTCGGGTATTTTCTGTTACAAAGTATTTTTTGTATAGGTTTGTCTCGAGCTCGTAAAAGTGTCGCAGCTTTACGACATGTCGAATTGGCAAGAAAAACTATAACAATGTTAATAATCAGTGAACCTACTGCCGTGAACCATCAATGTCAATATTACGAACGTGTAAAGAATGCTCACACATCATAACAATCATTGAACCAGATGAAACTGATTCATTTTTATTACGAACATTAAAATAAACATTAAATTGGATTTACAGTTTATTATCACAGCACTAGTACGTTTAACAAGACTAAGGGCGAGCGCGCACTACGACTTTTAATCGCGCGATTATTTTGTCGTAGAAATGCAACGTATTGTTTCATATGGCAGCGCGTGACACGAGAAAACTGTTAAAATTGTGCCATATAAACCAATACGTTGCATTAAATTTCTGCGACAAAATAATCGCTCGAATAAAAGTCGTAATGCGCGTTCGCTATTCGAAATCAGAACCAAAACGAATCAACGTGTAAAAAATACATACAGACGAACATAGAACCTCCTCCTTTTTTTAAATCGGTTAAAAACTTAATTAACTTTTTACAAGAAATAATTCCTCCTCGCCTCGGAGACATTAGTTCTATTTGTTAAACTAAGTGTCGACGTTTTTATGTTGGAGACGACTAGAGACAAAGGTTCGTAACAAATGCTTTTTATGCGTAACCAACGCAAAATTCCAAATGCATTGGGTTATCACAGTAGAATAGACGATTTAGCAAATAAAGTAAAAACGGATTTGATAAAATATGTAGAACAGCGGAAAGCTACCGTATGTGGGTTGATTTTTTTTTTGGGCTGGTCTCAGCATAATATCATGAAAATGCATATATACTTTGAAAAAACATATAAATGGATGCACCCATTTTTGCCTCTGTCTGTATTACGTAATTTATGTGATATTTAATTCCGTTTTTAAATAAATGATGACTAGGGCTTCCAAAATTACGGAAATGTCAATTACGTAACTAATTACGCAACATTTTTCTCCAATTCCGTAATTACGTAATTACGTAATTTTTCCTATTTTTTTTTAATCTTCTATGAATAATACATACAATTTATACATACATAAACTCACGCCTTCATCCCATGGGGGTAGGCAGTAACTATAGAACGCCACCTGCTACGCTCCTTACATACTCCTTTTGCTTCGTTTACGTTCATACATCTGGTCATACACGCACGCCGGTTGCGAGTACTACGCACCTGACCTTTTTGAAGAACATCATTAATGAGGTCATTCCATTTCAGGTCCCGGCATTTCCACTCACATCTGCCTTTTTTTTTTGTTTGGAACAAAAAAAAAGTTATTATTATAACTTCTCCCGCTCTGGGCGGAGCGGGAGGGTGTGTCAGACTCTTACTGACTAAAACCCACCCGTATTCCTCCCTGTTGCCTGTGTTGCCAGGGGCTTCGGTGACCCTTTAGTACCTCCCCACGACCCCGGCAGGCATCGGCCCTAGTGGACCCCTACATTTGTGCCGACGACATCTCTTTGAGGCGCGCGTGGAATACAACGCGCCGTCGACCCGGGCCTGGTCTTTACCGGACGGTGAGCTACCCATTGCTCACCGTCCGCAAGCTCGACTCACGTCTGCCTTGTAAATACCTTTTGTTAATCGCCTTTCATTCTTCCTCTCAACATGGCCAAACCATCTAAGCATACTCTTTTCAATTTTTGTCACTACATCTTCCTTTAAACCGCACCGTTGCCTTATCGCATCATTTTCCAGCCTATCATTTATAGTGCCACACATGGAACGCATTTCCACAGCATTTACTCTACTTTCATGCTTCTTTTGCCACACCCAACATTCAATTCCATACATAAGTGTAGGCACCAGCACACCATTATGAACAGCCAGTCGAGCCTCTTTGGCATCGACTGGCTGTTCATAATGGTTCATAACGGTCACCATCGCATGTATAGCACCATTAACTTTATTTCCCGCATTTACTCTCCTTTCCACATCTTCATCAATCTTTCCATACCTTGTAAACAAACTCCCTAAATATACAAATTTACTTACTCGCTCTACACTCTTATCATTTTTTTTCACATCACACACCGATATATGAATAATATATTTGTAAATATTATAGATAGAGTATCTACAATTTTTACAATTATCCTTTACTATCTCAAATTCAAGGAATTATCAAAATGAACACAATATTTAAACAAAAAAATATTTATTGAAGAATTTATCATCGTACACCAGTTAAGTCAAACCATTTTTTTTTTCCCAAATATAATCTTTCTTCTTGAAAATGTGATCTCATAAATGACAAGGCATTTAAAGTTTTTTCACTACAAAAATATCCGGCGGATGAAAAGGCTCGCTCGGCTTCAACACTTGTAGGCGTTATCGAAAGCAAATAATAGCAATTAAGCAATTATACGCTGCAGTCAAAAAAACTTCGCGACCGCCGCCAGCGCTGTCGTAAATGCACATTTCTACCCTAATAATGGAATGGAGATCTGCGTTTACTGTTGAAATTGGTTTATTTACAGTCACTTTGTTTATTTCAACGTATAATACTTTTTTATTGGTTGACTATTTTGATTGATTTATGATACCAATAATTACGTAAGTACGGAATTGACATCTTTAGTTACGGAATTGAAAATAGTTTAAAATGAGTTCGTAATTACGTAATTGCGTAATTACGTAATGGAAGCCCTAATGATGACATAATCCGCAGGTCTCTTGTCAGCGTCAATGTGCCTGCTCTTCTTGAGCCGACTGGCATTGTCAGAGATGATGGCAAAAGACCTGATGGTGTGTCTTTGGTCCCGTGGAGTTTGGGACGGATGCTTGTGTGGGACGCTACCTGTGTAGACACACTGGCACCGTCCCACCTCCAACGGACTACTTCTAAAGCGGGTGCAGCGGCAGAAAATGCCGAAAATTTGAAAGTTATTAAATATGGAGGCCTTGGCAGAGAGTACAACTTTGTGCTCTTTGGCGTCGAGACCCTCGGTCCGTGGGGTCCCAGTGCGCATAAGTTATTTGCGGAAATCGCGAAACGTCTAGTGATGTAACTGGTGACCGAAAAGCTGGCGGCTTTCTCGCGCAACGCATCAGCATTGCAATTCAGCGAGGAAATGCCGCCAGCATCCTCGCTACAATGCCCCGAAGGCCTTTTTTAGGCTTAACTTAGTTTTAATTTAATTTAGTTAATGTTAATAATCATCTTGTAATTTGGTTATGTAAATAAAGGGAAAATTCCGTTTTGTTCTGAATTCTTAAAAACACTGCAAGAGGTGAAACTTTCTTTTTTACCCGACTACGGCGAAGCAAAACATATATTACATGTAGGTTATTTATTTAATAGACGATCGATATTGAATAGTTTGTACATAACAATTTCAGATGAGAGTATTTTCTTGTTTCATACTTTTTAGAGAGTGATTTTTCTACTGTTTGATATTAATGTAATATGAAAACAAACAAGACAATGAAATGAGAATGTAAAGAAAAACAATAGGTTTACATACGTACGATACAATAGGTTACGAACTCAGGAAGTACCGTTGGAAGCTTTTAAGTAGGAATAAATTGCATGTTTTTAGTTTTAAAATGTTTAAAAGAAAACTTTATTGGCTTCTGAATATGTTGTTTATATCCATGTATGGATTTATTAGCTTTTAAATCAAATTTTCTCCGTTTTAATTCAACTTGCGTTTTTTTTTATTTTTAACAACGTTCACATTAATAATCTGTCTCAATCTGTCAAAATACGTCTAATTTTCCTAGAAAAGAATTTGACATAGATTGTCGCTGAGATGAGATTGTGACTTGAATTTGAACGTTTTTAACTACCTACGTTATTAAGTAATTGACCTACAGCTGATCTATCGTGTAAAATCTCACCGTGTAAACTAAGGTTTACTTCACCTTAGTTTACACGGTGAGATTTTACAATAAGCTGTCAATAATGTCAATCCTTAGCATGACAGGTGGGATGACAGATCACTTCAAGCTCACTTCACCCAAGTTTTCACGGTGAGATTTTTTATAGAATAGGTGGGCAGGATTTGCTAATCCGTACCTAATCGCCAACACGGAGCGAGCAAGCAGGCTGATAAAATTGTACATTCCTTTTTCATAAGAGAAGGAATCATTGTCTTTTTTTTTTCGGGTGGGTAATCATCAAATAACTTCTCCCGCTCTGGGCGGAGCGGGAGGGTGTGTCAGACTCTTACTGACTAAAACCCACGTGTATTCCTTCAGTTGCCTGTGTTGCCAGGGGCCTCGGTAACCCTTTAGTACCTTGTGTCTTGCAGTAACAATAATAGCCTGGTATACCTTATTGTTTTATTCTTGACCTATTACCATTTTAATGTTCATAACCATGCCATGTATTTCGAAATACAATGTCGTCAAATGCAAGGGTCCCAATTTGGTATATGTAGATGTGAATTGTTAGACATATTGAGACATCCATTAGCACTGGGTCTCTAATTGCATTGTTCGTAAATTAGAATAGACACATACGGTCCATATATGCCAGAACTGTCACTGAAAACGATGCATTTCTGACAAACATATGTTTTATCACAGTCTAAAATTAGTGCACTCTATTGTTCTTTTTATTTTCTAAGTTATGACCAAAATTAAAATGTTAATTGTTCCTTATCTAACCTTAACTTTATTCATTATGTTTTGCGACCCGTAAACAAAAATATAGCTGTTGCATAAAACACCAAAATGTGTAGTCAATATTTGAAAGTGTCCATATTAATATAAAACGACTTGATCGTTTATTTACATAACCAAATTACAAGATGATTCTTAACATTACCTAAATTAAATTAGAACTGAGTTAAACCTAAAAAAGGCCCTCGAGGCCATTGTACCGAGGATACTGGCGGCATTTACTATAAAACTTATATGCGAAAAATATTCTGGCGATAAAACACGTCCAAACTAGCGATGTAGGTATCGAAATAACTTGGTGCTTGGTGTAGATTGGAATAAATCATATAGGTACCAAGAGATTTAAACCTTTGGCATGATACAAATACTCAGGCTCTGGGAAGGCCGGCTAAAACCGCCCGGTAATGCGCGCGAATGTACGAGTATAGGCTCCTACATACTGGCGCGACTTGTCGCGCGACGCGTCGCGACACAAAGGCACCGCGTGTAGCGCTACAAGCGGTGCCTTTGTGTCGCGACGCGTCGCGCGACAAGTCGCGCCAGTATGTAGGAGCCTTATCTCTCGGTCCCTCATGGTAGTGGTGGGGAACCATGGGGTGTTAGTAGAAGTGCGATATAACCCTAGACTGACCTAACTCCCCAGTAGGATGGTATCCATGAGGATTTCCCCACAACAAAAAAAAGGTGCTTTCGTCGCAGATGATAAACACATTATAAGTACAAGCAGGTAGAGCTGCGGGGAACAGCTGCTGGTTTTATAACTTTTGGTCTGGTTATAACATATTAATAGTTGTCAAAGAATATATTTATAGTTTAAGCAGCTCTTACCTCTTTATTGCCATTGCTTCGAGTTTTCCGAGACTTGACTCAATCAAAACCAAATAAATGTGTTTATTGGCGTTTAACGTTTAAACCACATCGCATAGCAGTTCTAGCTTGATATGAAACCGCTTGTTCAAAGAGTCTCAGTTGTATGTTCTATTTCGAGTTAATTTTCTCAGAATCGTATGCTATATCTGTCAGAATGTATTCAGAAACTTACGTTGTTTGTTCGTTATGGAGCAGGTTTATCACAACGATATCAAAAATCGGATCAAAGAAATATTTGTACACATTACAGTGAATGGGTCCACATGACATGTATTTTATATTTCGCACAAGCTTAACGTCCTATTTTTGCTTTTATATTTTTCCTGTATATACAGGAAAAATTCGCCAAAAGTTTTTCATAGCTCTAGGTGCTTCGTTTTTCAGTATTCGGCGATTTTTTCACGGTTCAATAACTTTAAGTTACAGTCGAGAGTGTTTCACAGAGTGATGTTATTTGCAGTCAAGTAAGTAAGCTACTTTGAACTTACAGTGTAAGTTGTCTCAAAATGTTGTCAGATAAGTAGGAACTTTAGGTAAGCCTGTTTTCGTAGCAACACGATAGTTTATAAAAAGGTTCTTAAAATATTCTTACCTTATAATGTTACATTAAATAAAATTAACTTATGGACCTCAAAACAATTGCAAGGAAGTCAAGTTCTTGACACTTCAACCATTTTCTTCGCAAACGTTGCAATTGTCTTCGTTCCTACGAGTGCTACATAATGAAAACTATGCGCGAAATTAAATTCCAAGTTTTAAGAGTATTTCAACATATAATATGACTTTCATGCACCTATTGGCTTATTTCAGTGTACGTTTTCTGAGAAATCTTTCAAAGCTTCGACTACGGCCGAAGCTTTGAAAGGTTTCTCAGAAAACGGACTTTGTAAGTTTCTTTAGTTACTCGACCTACATAAAGGCTTAGTAGGTACTTATATAAAATAATGACACCTACGAAACATGATGATTGTTTATAGACAAAGGTTATGCTAGATTCTTTAATACGGTGTTGAAAACAATTCATTTGTTTGTCGTTATAAGAGCAGTACCTAATACACAATGCCCACAATGACAACAATGCCCTGCGTTCAAGAGCTGTAAGTGTCATTATTGTTGGGGAAAATTGACACTGACAGCCCTTGAACGCAGTTTAGATGTCTTGATCACGTTCAGTTTCATTGGTGAAATCAGCCCTAAGTTACACAGACAAATATTACTTGTCATTTTGTGAGGTGCAATTGAGAGTCAAAAAAAAAAAAAACTTGCTAAACCAATTACGAGGTCACAGGTCGACTATACAATTATACTTACCATGGCTTCGACTAGTGTTATTTATATATTCATAGTTAATTAAACATGCTAAGAGGCATTCAAGACCAGTTTAAAGAAGAGTTGCGAGTGATACGACTCAGTGGAAGTTGTTAGAGGATACCTTTGCCAAAAGGCACAGTGAACTACTGAGACATTCTATAATCTACTGAAAATACCACAAGGCAAAGATGTTTAGAATAAAAATGGCTTATTATTGTAATTAAAACGGTACAACTCCACTTACATTAATTAAGATACACACATAAAAAAGATTATAATATTATTGACAATTTATAATATTGATTTTTTTGTATTAATAAGTATTATAGTTATGTCCTCAGACCAAATAAAAAACTAAGATATAGCGCTGCGGACACAACAACAACAACAACAACAATACAGTGAAGCCATGCCAAAACTACACCTCGCTCTGTATGCACAGAGCGAGGTGTCACGCACACGCTCACTCAGACGCTCCCACGCCATAGATATATAAAAACCCTCAATGTCCCAAGCACACGTTTTAAACAACACATTTCAACCAAACTCCACCTCACTACGCGGCGTGCGCGTGCGCGGAAGTGCACATATGTTTACGAAACCGGCCTCATGCCACTGTTGACAGCGCTACGAGTATGTCTTGGTTTTTTATTTGGGCTGAGGGTTATGCCACGAATTCGGTAATGTTATGCATGATCTATCACGGTAACGGTTGTATGGGACGTCATGATAGACATATATGTGATGTATTTTATTATCAGCCATCACAATAGAACGACTGATTTGACAGAAATACCATTATTGGTCTAGACTGTATGGTTAGCTGTGAGGTCTCAGGTTCAATTTCCAGGTCAAGCTCAATGTGCCTATGATTGGGATTTATTGTTAGAAAAACGCTGAGTTGTAACCGGGCTTCGCTTGGAGTCGACCTATTGGAACATCGATATAATGATAAACGGATGGACCATCATATTATTTACAACAAGAGGCAGTTTGTTGAGGGAGCAATATGGTCATTTAGTTAAAAAAGAAAGTGTAATAAATACTGAGTTGTAAGCTTACAACTCAGTATTTATTACACTTTCTTTTTTATAATATATTTATATTTGAATACAACTTGTAACCGGGCTTCGCTTGGAGTCGACCTATTGGAACATCTATATAATGGTTTATAATATGATGGTTCATATTATTTACAACAAGAGGTAGTTTGTTGAGGGAGCAATATGGGCATTTAGTTAAAAAAGAAAGTGTAATAAATACTGAACATACTTTTCAAAGGAACGCTAGTTTAGATTTACAAAGTAAAGTAAAGCGAAGGCTTTTACTTTTTATACCGTTCCTAGATTTATGTAATTGTTTTAGAAGCACTTTTAATGCCAATGTAGGAGTCGTTCGCTGTCTTCTTTTTCCTTGTTAGTAGCACTGCAAGCGTCATTTGTTGGCTGTTTTATTTGCACCACCACCCAATTAAGTTTTAAAGAGAAAATACAGCGCGTTTTGCAGACAGAGAACTTTGTATATCTTCAAGAAAACTAGCAAAAATACAGTGTCTATACTGTCTAGTGTAAACAGTGTGTAAAATATTTTAAATTGAAAATAATTGCTTGGTAATCGGTACGGGGTGATTTGAATAATTTTAGAGTCTGGCGTTAAAAAACGGTTTACAAATACACCGATTTTGTTGAAAACTAGCAAGGGATCATCTGTAATTGCTTGCTCGAAATTTGTTTGTATAAATATTTATATGTACAGGGTCAAGTTAAATATGCAAGCGAAACAGCAATTCAGCAATTTAACAGCTAGGTGCCAGAGTTTCTCTGAGAGATTTTTTTAAAAGATATTGCTATTCTCACGGTGGCATCACAATTAATCTTCGCCAACATCTTATATATTAGGCAAAATTTACACTTATACACTAAAAATAGTGATATATTCACAATATTAACACCAGAAATAAGGACAAATTAAGTGTTCCATTTTACGGGCTTCACATGGTTCATAACTCGTTTGTTGGGCTTGGTATTACTTTTTATAACAAGCTACCCTCTTCTTTGCAAAATTTGCCTTTTAATGCGTTTAAAACTAAAGTAAAATCCAAACTTGTTTCAAAGGCATATACATATTACTTCTGCTTGAGTATAGTTCTCAGTGCTTTTTTTTTTATTTTTTTTTTTGTTGTTATAGTTGTGTGCTAGCTGACATGGCTAATAATTTAACGTTTTGTGTTGCACGTAGTGAGAATTATTTTGCACACTATTGTATAGAATCCTTTGTTTTCTCTAATTGAACAGACAGGTGTGCTGCTGGGGAGTTTGTTACGCCACTTCTTCCCAGCTAAAGCACTAGGAAGTGGTGAAGGGCGGGTCTTTTGGGGGACTGTCTTATGTAATTTTGACTTTCGAAAAGTGCTGATTCTCAGCCTAGTTTGAATAAATTAATGAGATGTGATGGGTATCGATATCTAAACTAAAACACCATAAAATAAAAAATAAAACACAATATAATTACTTTTTCTGGGGTTAACGACTGCTTTTAGTGAGTTGAGAAAAACTGTTTTTTTTATTTATCGTGTTTAGATATCGAAGCCCACGAAAACCTCTGTGAAGTGTACACAAAAACATACAACTGATATTCTAGTGACTACACTGCCTGCGGGTACCTTAAAAAAATCATCCATATTTTTATTTTTTTTCTTTGCAAATTTGCAGTTTCGCTACTTTATTTATTTTGAGCATGTATATAGATAGCACATTTTTCGAAAAAAATCCGTCGCATCGGCCATTCAAAGCAGTAATTTTAGTGGTGCTAATTTAATTGATTATTTAAAAATTTAATTTTAGTCTGTCTTTCTCTTCGGGTCAATTATAACTTCATATTAAGTTGTCAAGTTAAAAGTGGATCGCAACGGAGTTAGTTATGTCGCGGGAAGGTACTAAAGGGTTACCGAGGCCCCTGGCAACACAGGCAACGGAAGGAATACGGGTGGGTTTTAGTCAGTAAGAGTCTGACACACCCTCCCGCTCCGCCCAGAGTGGGAGGGTGTGTCAAATTATTTGATGATTTCCCACCCAAAAAAAAAAACGGAGTTAGTTATAGCCCTTCAAATGCTTCGTGTACGTTCACACATCTGGTCATACACGCACGCCGGTTGCGAGTACTAGGCACCTGACCTTTTGAAGAACATCGTTAATGAGATCATTATATGTCTTTCTGGGGCGTCCCCTCCCGGCATTTCCACTCACACCTGCCTTGTAAATACCTTTTGTTAGTCACCTTTCATTCATCCTCTCAACATGACCAAACCATCTAATAATTCTTTTTTCAATTTTTGTCACTACATCTTCCTTTAAACCGTTCCGTGTTTTCCTTTAAATAATTTATATTAAAGGCCCTTAGCACTTTCACATTGTAAGAAATTGATGAAATAAATTCCTGGAACCGAATACAGTGTTCATATTAAATTAGAGGGCGAAACATCTAAGACGAGACGAGTATCGAAATCTAAACACGAAAGGAGAGTAGAACAAATAGATGTTCATAGTAAATAGTATATGTATGGTAGGCAGCGGTTCGAAGGTGGATTCGAGTTCATAACCTAGCTTGTACCTTGTACCAATTTGAGTTTTCAACGATCACGCCAAGGGCGTCGCCAGCCGATGAACCAGGGGAGGGCAAATTGATATAGGTATAGAGGATTGGAAAACTATGAATTGTACACGTTGTGCACGGTAGAGCGATCAAAATTTTCAACGTTTTTCCCGTTTCCCGAAAGTTGTTAACCCTTTTTAGGACATCAACAACGGTTAGATTTATATACAATTGCTGTCTTTCGATTTAGTTTGTTATGTTCGGTAAATCATAAAATTGGACGAATTCAAGTGAGCGGGTGCTTTGGTTGCTTTGCAATTATGTACTTTTTTATCTCTAGGAGAGGGCAGTTACGCACTTGGATCACGCGTCGTCATTTTTTCAATTTACATTAATTCATTTCAATAACGCTATAAACCCTTACCTTTATCACAGTTACCTCAGCAACCTTACTAATACAGCAATGAATACTAAGTCTTAACGAGTAATAAAGAGGTCACGTGTTGCGGATTTGTTCCTCAAAAGGGATATTCGCTAAATTAACTTTGCCAAGAGGAAAAAAGCAGTTACTAAGGCATTAAGTCCGCCTTTGTACGTAATTGTGTGCGAGAAGTTTAAATAAATAAATTATTTGTCTATCAGAAATTACAAGATTAAATCGTGATTGGTTTCCAAAATAATTTCTTGTTTTTTCCTACTATTTTATCTTTTTTAATATTATTTTGTTTTATTTTGTCTATTATTTTATCTTTTAGATGCCGAATTTTGTCGGAGACTTAGTTGGCAGGACTGAGGAATATGAAGTGGCTATGTCCTGTCATCATTTTTAGCATCATCATCATCGAGACCATTCCGGGACACGAAGTGAGTATGGTTTCTAGGTACATGTTATATGGGTACTTGATACTTCTTCTTGACTAGGTTTTTAGGGTTCCGTAGTCAACAAGGAACCCTAAAAACCGCCAGTTTCGCCATGTCCGTCTGTCTGTCTGTCCCCACTTTAGCTCAGAGGTGCTTAGAACTAGAAAGCTGTAGGTAATATACATATTAATCACGCAAATCACGGTGAAATAAAATATTGCGCGTAATGAAGGGATGATATTTTTTTATGGGGTATTGTTGGATAGGCCATTCAAAAATATTGCGGGTCTGTGAATACCATTTTTCAAATCAGGGATTCGTTTGCGTAATACTTAGTTTTAAAATGCAAATTTTTGTTAAAGTCAAGTGTCCCCGTCAGCCAAATGGTTATTTTTGGATATGTGAAAAAAATCATGGCAGTAGTACATAGAAATTAAAAGGAAAACTTTCACATGTAAGTAGGCTTTACAAGTTAACGAGTAAGAAGGTAGTAAGTAGACGACCAACTTACATTTGCAGTTGGAGAATTGACCGTGACGTATATAGATGTATGGGAGAACATGTTTTTCAACTACAATGTTAAGTTTGTTTTTGGGATAAATTCATCCCAACTACTGAACCCTTCATTGTGCGTGGCCCGACACGTACTTGGCCGGTTTTAGCAATTTGTGTTGTTGGAAAACGTTTTCAACGCGCCTGAGCAAAGTTTTATGATTATACAAATAAATTACATTTATATTACGACGAAGCTTCACGTGCAAGATACCAGTTCTATTAATGGCGACGCGAGAATCGAATTCTATGGATGACTTGAGCTTTTCTTCCTAGAACTCACGATAAGCATGTTCTCAATCTCATTAAAGTTAGCAATTAGGTATGGCAAAGAAGAAGTAGACTCGAGCCGCTTCTTCTAGAAAAACTTAGTAAGTATTCAAAAAGCAGCTGGACCTCGTAATATGATTTTCTTTATACTGAGTTTTCATGACGCCGATAAATTACTCGTAAATATGCAGATGGCCGGTTTTAGGTCTACATATTTTGTATAGTATTTTCATTTCCTCTGTACCTAATTGTCAATGCACATAATATTGCATTATTGCACACGGACGCCGTAGATTTGAAAAGTTCTAGATCAATTACTATCATTGCAACTGACAATGCACTTCCGATCACAAAAAAATATCTGGCTCACAGCCAAATTGAAATATGTCTTGGTTGATTGCAGCGGTTGTATGGAAACTGTGGCTTTTCATAGGGATTGACCTAGTTATCCATGTAGGAAACTGATTGTTATCTAAGCTATTATGTATTGTTAGGATATTGATATATTGTATGAGACTTATGAATTACAGATTGAAAACGAGGTGACAACACAGCATGAAATCGCACAGATGAGTTATTACGAAGATACTGAAGATTTACAATATTTTGGTAAACATAAAAAAGGTTGGTAAACTTTAGTATTTACACATGTATCTGAGTGTTACATCAGAGTTCTCGATAATATTATGTTTTTCAATTGCAGGTTTACATTTAAAGCAGTCTTCATATTCTCCGTGGGGTCGCTGGGGCGCGTGCCGGGACGGGCACAGGACCCGACGGCGACACTGCTTGCGTCGTCAAATTTGTGGAGACTCACTCCGCATAGAAATCGCAAGGTGATGTTTGAATATTTTATCGAAACGATTCAATACGTCGCCGTCGTCGGTGTTAATAAAACGTACACAGAATCTGCCAATACGAAATCTATTGTGAATTTTCCGAATAAGTTATTAATCATATGATATTATGAAATAAAAATCTCCACTGAATATAAACTGGTCAATACTAAACAAAGCTAAAGCATGAGTCATCAGAAAATTCCTCGTAGTAGAATTGATTTGTTTACAAATAATCGACCAAAGAGACATTCAGAATTAAATAATATCATTCAGACACGATTATTTAATTCAGTTTGGATTAGAAATTGAACCAGAAATTCGACGTAAAAAAATGAATATACGTAAGTAACAAAACTTTTATTTAACAAATAGGTATCAGAAACCTATCTAATGCCAACAATAGTTTTGTCTCAGTATGGGAGAGCATCAGACACGCAGGCCCGCTTTTTTTTTCTAGGTTGTAACCATAAATGATAAATGATTTTTATTTCTGTAAGTAGGTTTATACAAACACTTTTACACGTCAATCTTATTTTTTTAATAAAGCTAGATGAGGTCGGCGTTGTCTACCTGACTACTCTGAGAAGAAAGGCCGCAAACACACTCAGAGGTCACAGTCTCTTTTAAAGTCCAGACATAGTCTTGATCAGATCATGTGAAGGCCATGTAGATTGGTGTCTGAAATGGTCTTTTGAGGAAAGAACCACACAGATTTGAGTGGACCTGTCCAGTCAGTGCACGCATTTGTCAGTAATCGTGTAGCTCAACTCAGAGCTTAAGGAGTTCAACTGAAAGACTTGTAGTACCATTATCTATAAAAGATCTTTTGGTTTTTAGCAGTAATCGCGTTATTTTCTCAGAACATTTCAGGTAAAAACTGACTCATAATAATATAGCATGAGTAATATATATATAATATTATTTTGTTTACAGTTGTAAAGAATCATCTCGCCCACGCCGACTGAACTCGCTGAAGGCGGAAACGCAAACTGAAGAAAATGTTACTGCAGTACGTACACTAGTAATTAATCTGAAATAAATAGGACTGGGAGTGCTTCATAGTAAGACAGACCACAACAATCAAAAATATCCGAGGACAAATTTTGCATTTATAACTCCTATATTCAAAGTCCTTTTACATTCTCTGTGAATAATTTCCCGACGGTATGCATAGTATTGAGATAGATGAAATTTTCGTTAGTTTAAAGGGCATGTATAATGTTTGTTTATATAATGCTAGATACGTAAAACAAACAGTGTAGACGTGTAAAGTGGTTTGCGGTGAATATCTAAATAATAAATTATTGCTTACTGACTGAAGTAACTAGCTGCGGTAGGCGGCGATGATATATAATTAGAGTGTTTAGAGTTGAACGTTCGTTAATATTGGCAGCCTCGGTAGTCTAGACGTCACAAACGCGATTACTGAGCATGAGACCCCGAGTTCGGAGACCTGCTCGGGCTAAAAAGTCGAGTTCCCAGTAGCAGCCTGGCGTTGGGAAGTTTACGATGTGACACCCCTGAGCCTCGGAGAGACTTTGACCTTGACCAAGACTCGTGGGTGTTGCGCCTGATCTCTCGTATCGGATTGTTGTCCCATTGGACTATGAGAGTGAGGGAAGGAGTGTACGTGTGTTTACGCACACACGTACACGCACAGTAAAATCTCCTATGTACGAGTAGTTGGCTAGTCTCTGTAGAGGTTGAGATTGGCCAAGGCTCAGTCAGGAGGATTATGATACTGATTAATGTATTGACAGCCACAACTACGCCAGCTGAAGGCGGACGACGTTCAGAGACGGTTCCGGGGATTCTCGCAGTGGAGCTCTTGGAGCGCTTGTTCTAGAAAATGTACTACGACGAGACGGAGGTAAGATCATATTTATGTTCACTTATTTACTTATGTGAAAGGGGTTGGGTCATTTAAAAAGTATAGGTAGAAAGAAGGATTCAGGTAATTCAAAGTCAAAGTCAAATGTTTTTTTTTCAAATAGGTACATAAAAGGCACACAAAAAGCAGAATTGATTCTAGTCGCCTCTTCCAAAGGATAGTTTCGTATGGAGAAGAATGGGCAAGAAACTACCCCGTTACTCTTTTAAAATATTTTACAATATTTTGAATAGGTAGTATAGGTACATTCATTATATGTGAGCTTGTGTTTTATTAAGTAAGTTGTTAATTCCTCTTATCAATGTAAATATAATGTGACCTACCCTATATAGATTGTGGAAGTAGCGTAGGTAGGTACGGAAGTGCAGTGCACAGCATGCACGATGCCTTTTGCCAGCGAGTGGGCGTTTTGTATTTTCGTCACATCCAGGCGTAGTCGAGAGAATCCGTTAGCATGGGCATTCCACATTTTGGTAGATTTTAGTCACGAGAATCGTTTACTAATTCTATAAAGTACATGCAAATATGCATTTTATTTTGTCGCAGATAAATATCAAATTTCCTTTATTGCGTTGTAAATATTACTTACGTCCGCATCGACGCGCCCACAACGCGCTCTGACAACTTTAAATCAAAACTTTAAAGTGGATATCTGGACTACTTTTGAACTTTTCACAAAAATATATTGCCAATCATAATCCGTTTTAAACCGAATAAGAGTGGAATGTTTCAGTAGGTACCCAGTGACATCATTCATTTCACAATAACTCGTTGGTCTAGCGGTCGTAAGCACTGCTGCTGAGCATGAGGTTTTGGGATCGATTCCCAGGTTGAGCCATTTTGCCCGATCTGGAAATCGATCCCAAAACCTTATTATACCTATTCTTACCTTATTGGGTTTTTCTATCTTCAGCCCAGAAGCTTCAGCTTCTGTGGGTCGTCAGAAGCCCGAAAGTCTGACTACCAGTTTTACCAAGGGGTCTTACTGGGTAATACGATAGTATTACCTAGTAACTGGGTTGTGGAGGTCAGATAGACAGTCGCTCCATGTATTCAGCTGCATCCGGTTTGGCTGGAACCCGACGCCAATGTAGTTGGGAAAAGGCTAGGTAGATCATGATTGGGTTTTTCTATCTAGAACTTCTCAGTATCATCCCGGAGTCTGGTTGATGGCAATAGGCTCCCCCTATTACATGGGACTTAAACATAACTAGCGATATGTGGTTATACTATAGGTACGCGGTAAAGGTTGTCTTTAAAAGATCGCTTTTAGCTATAAGACCGCCCATTGTGTCACCCTATGTAAAATTTCTACATTTATAGCTATACTTTTTATGGTGTACATAATAAAGAGTATTCTATCTATCTATCTATCTACGCCTGCCCTACCCTTCGGGGAAACCAGGCGTGATGTTATGTTATGTTATGTAAATCAAATAAATGATTTAATAGCCTTCGCAGAAACAATTATTTGGATCGGATTAGTTAAACAAACTGAACGCAGACTAGCGCGAAATCGCGACCGCGGTATCGCTACAGTCTGCACGGGCCTTAACATGAATTTTGTTTGTGACAAATGTTTTGTAATTATTATATTGAAACATTAATACCTACAAAATTCAATATCCAAAATATTCATTATTAGCTGTTGCCCGCGATTTCGTCTGTAATTTAGGATAAAAGTAGCCTATATCCTTCTTCAGGTCATGGTCTACCCATGTTCCAAATTTCATCCAAATCCGTTCAGCCGTTATAGCGTGAAAGCGTAACAAACAAACAAACTCACTTTCGCATTTATAATATTAGTTAAGAAGTTAGGATTAGGATTGTGATTCCATCACAGGAACTAAGTAAATATTTAGTTTTAGGAACGTGTTTAGATATTTAAACATAGACGTAGAGTCTGCAGAGTTTCACTAGCTAATTGAATTTGATCCTGTATAAGTAAACAAAATTTACTAGACACGGCTTGGTTAGGATGAAAATGAGAAAACCACGATGTTTGAAACTGCCACCACAAAAGTCCGGAAAGAGAAATCAATAGGGTCTTACACCCATTTTTGAAAAGTGTCTTAATTAAATTCTATAGTGCTAATATGCTCCAAAAAAAAAATATTCAATCGATAAGTGCCATAAAAATGCATTTAAATTTTACATTTTCAAATTTCGCGCGTAGTTTGATGAAAACGCTGGACGCAGTGGACGCCATGTTGCTTTGTGGTCATGACGTCACTTGGCTATGTAAACAAATGCGCTGATCTTTATTCGGTATTATCTAACTATCAGTTGACAGTTGACACGTTTTAGTTTACATAGCGGTATGACGTAATAACATGGCGGCTACTATTTCATCGTGTTTTTTAACAGATTAGAAAAACTGAAAACGTTGAATTGAATTTTAAAATTTATTTTGTTACTTTATGAACTAGACGTAACTTTTTCCGACTCCTTTTTGCCTAAACTATCTCAATAATATATTTATAATAATAATAATAATAATTTCTTTATTTGTATAGAATGCAGGTGTTACAATAATGGTGTTAGTTTCAGATATATTCCCAGTACATTCTGCCTGTTGCCATACAAAAATATATGGTTGACTTACAGATAATAATAAAAACTGGGTACTTAAATTCAAAATGAGATCATGGATCAGCTAATTCTAAATTATTTTACATAATATATGAGATAAACTGAAGCAAATATTACAATTTATCATTTATAAAATCGGTAACAGAGTAATAACATTTCTCTGTCAGGAACAACGACAAGAGTTTTTTGAATTTTACTAAGGGCATATCCTTAATACAATTTGGCAATTTGTTAAATATAATAGGTGCCATACCAATAATGTTTTTTTAAGCAAAGCAGTGTTATATCCTGCAGTACACAAAATATTCTGATATTTTGATCTCATGGCAGCAGTTCGCGTCCTCGTTTCATTCAATGCAGGAAACAGATGCTTGTTAGTTTCAACGAAGATAGATACTTCGAGAATATATATACTATGGAAAGTTAGTATTTTGTGTTTCTTGAAAAAAGGAATGCAACTATAAGTAACCTTAAGATTGAAAATAGATCTTATGCACCGTTTTTGGGCTTTAAATATAGACTCCCTTTCGGAACAATTGCCCCAGAATACTACACCAAACCTTAGAACAGAGACCACCAAACCGTGATATGCAACCATTAATGTATCAACGCTAACTTTCTTGGACAGATTGTAGAGAGCGTACGCAGACGTGCTTAATCTTTTGCAAACTTCTTCAGCCTGCGTAGAAATCCTTCTACAATATGTCATTTTGTCTTTCGTTTCTAACGATCTTTGTCTAGGTCCTTTTTTATGTAGAAGGATTTCTACGGCGAGATGTCAAAAAAGGAGAAACGAAATGTCACTTTGTATAGAAAGAGCCGTGTCTATTCTTCGAAGAAATAGAAAGCGTCATGCTAAGCCTGCTGACGGGCAGATAATTAATGATTTTATATACAACTAGCTTTTGCCCGCGGCTTCGCCCGCGTGGATGTCGGAAAATATCCTACGGGCACGTACTACCGGAATTAAAAGTAATAAATCCTATGTATCCACAAATAATAAAATGTGTAGGTAACTAATAGACCAGGCTGTTCGCTCCTCGTGGGATGGTAAAAAAGGGTTACCGAGGCCCCTGGCAACACAGGCAACGGAAGGAATACGGATGGCTTTTAGTCAGTTAGTCAGTTAGTCTGACACACCCTCCCGCTCCGCCCAGAGCGGGAGAAGTTATTTGATGATTACCCTAACAAAAAAAAAAGGCTGTTCGCTCACACCCGCGGCATTTTTCTTACTTGTAGCATTTTTATATCCGTCGTAACTTCTAAACGAAAGGACCGATTCGAATTATTTAAAGAGAACATGTACATAATCAACATTTATTATGAAACCCCCGAACGGCGCGCGGTATGCCAGTTAGCCCAAACCGTCAAGCCCCGCCGGCTCGCAGACCTCTGGCGCGCGGTTTGCAACTCTATTATAACGGATGAGCACCTTATTGCATTATAATAGAGTAGCAAACCACGTGGCCCAAGACTCCTATTCGGTGTCAGTGGGGACTGAAGGGTTCGGGAGTGCGACTCCTATTCGGAGTCAATGGGGAGTTACCGTTGGATAAGGATTAATATTTTGATACGAATGTCATCGTCTTTCGATTCTACCCGTGTTTTGATTGACAAAATTGAACAAAAGCGGTTATAGAGTTAGACATATAGTCATGGGGACTTGTTTGTGGGTAATGATGAGTTCTATAAACATGTGGTACATTATCTTATGTATCATCAATAGTTATCGCAGCGCACGTAATAATGTCAAGTCGTAATGTCAACGTCACACGGGCAAAGGAAGGAATACGGGTGGGTTTTAGTCAGTAAGAGTCTAATACACCCTCCCGCTCCGCCCAGAGCGGGAGAAGTTATTTGATTTCCCAAACAAAAATAAAAGTAATGATCTCAAATTTTTTTGGAAGTAAAATATTTATTTATTTATTTAAGGACTTTGGAAGACTTACAGCTAAATACAATGATAATAAATAACAGTATGATAATCTGACAGCCAATTACAGGTCTTCGTGTCTAGAGCTTGTCTGGTATAAAAGTACTGTGGAACATACACACTGTCAAATATTGCCAAAAAATAAATATAAAAAAATTAAGATTTGCAGGTAGATCATCACTAATATATGTAAAAACTAATACAATTCGGGCACAATATAGCCCATGTTACTCGCAAATAATGTAGATTTCTATAGGTGAAAGAATTTTTAAAACCAGTTAAGTAGTTTAGAGTTATTCCATTGCAAACAAACGTTTGTTTGTTACAAACAATCAAATCCTTTTATAATATTAGTATAGAAATAGATATAAAATCAATTCAAAATATTTCAGACTTTCAGCAAAATATTTCAGACTTTCAGCAAAATATTTACTTAATTAAGAATTTGTTAATTTACGTGAAATTACAATCTTGGTACAGATCAACATTAATCATCTTGAAGCGTGGCTACGGTATAATGTTTATTTAATTTCGCAAACAATCGAGGAAGCTGATGACTTGTACAGTGTACTGGTGAAAGATAACAATATAATCTATATGCATAAAAATCGGCCAAGTGCGTGTCGAACCACGCACAATGAAGGGTTCTGTAGTTGGGATGAATTTATCCCAAAAACAAACTTAACATGTAGTTGAATTCATGTTCTCCCATACATCGATATACGTCACGGTCAATTTACCAACTGCAAATGTAAGTTGGTTGACTATTACTCGTTAACTTGTAAATCCTACTTAGCTGCGACAGTTTTCCTTTTAACTTCGTTATATATACTACTACCATCATTTTTTTCTGATACCTAAAAACAACCATTTAGCTGGCTGGGACACTTGATTGTAACAAAAAAATGAGCACTTCAACGCACAATATTATGTAAACGGATCCATTAAGCGAAAATGGTTTTCACAGACCCGCAATATTTTTGAACGGCCTATCCAAATTATCCCACACCATGGGATAGACGAGAAAAAAATATATCATCCCTACTTTACGGAGGTACCCTACAAAAATTTACTACTTTGTCGGCGTGATTAATGGTATTGTCTTGTTTTCCATAAAATAATTTGTACTATTATTGTTTTCTATTATCGTCCCTCATAATATTTACTTGAACTATTATCATTTATACTATAACGCTTGTCATATCAACTTATTAGTATTATTATTTATCATAACTTTTATTTGCCATAAAATAAGTTTCCATAATTACATGTGTTATAATCATTAGTTTCTATAAGTAACACATTACATAATCGATACTTGATCTATGCAACATTTAATATAATTTAGTAACGTTTATTGTTTTGTGCAAAAAATAATGTCATTAAGGCATTTGGTCTGTAATCAAATGATTTATTACAGCAAACAATCTTTAGAAAATAAACAGTTAGTCAAAATCGAAACGGCTAGGTCAGGGGGGTAACCATCACCGCTTATAGCAGTATTATTATAATATTACTTCACAGTGGGAAAGTGATGGAGCTATACATGACTTATAGCTCCATCTCTTTCTCACGCTGAAGTAATATTGAAATAATACTGCTATAAGAGGTGATGGTTACCCCCCTGGTTAGGTTAGAAGTGTGACCACACAACGCGTGAAGGCGATCGAGCGAAGCAAACGTGCCGCGGCAGCGGCCGCCGGGCGCCAGATTTCCTCTTTTGCTAATCAAGCATGCATAGCAGATTAGGTTTATTTTTAGGTTTCCAATTGTGTCTCATTAGCTGTCCTTGACCAATTAATCTATATAATTTAAGTAATATAATGGTATGCTAGTATGGGCAGATGAATATTATGGTTATGGAAAACGACAGTATTGAAAATTAAAATTATAACAAACCAATCTAAGGATTAAAATTATTATGACACTTGATCGATTATGACCAATTAAATTAGTGAAAATGATTTTATGTAATTTCACGATTATGGCAACTGAAGAGTTATTTGTAATTATGGCAAATACAAGTATTGTTATCATTCATCATCATTTCAGCCGAAAGACGTCCACTGCTGGACATAGGCCTCCCCCAAGCACCGCAACTTCGACCGGTTTTGTGCTTCCCGCATCCAGCGGATTCCTGCGGCTTTCACAAGGTAATCGGTCCACTTTGTAGGAGGCCTTCCAACGCTACGTCTTGCGGTACACGGTCGCCACTCCAGAACCTTTCGGCCCCATCGGCCATCTGTTCTGCGAGCAATGTGCCCTGCCCACTGCCACTTATGTTTGGCAATTCTTCGGGCTATGTCGGTAACATTGGTTCGACTGCGGATCTCTTCATTTCTGATTCGATCACGTAGGTAAACTCCAAGCATAGCCCTCTCCATTGCCCTTTGAGTGACTTTTAGCCTTTTAATAAGGCCCATTGTCAGCGACCACGTTTCGGTGCCATAGGTCATCACTGGCAACACGTACTGGTCAAAGATTTTTGTCTTGAGACGCTGCGGTATGTGGGACGAGAAGATATTGCGTAGCTTCCCGAACGCTGCCCAGCCGAG
Source organism: Atethmia centrago (assembly GCA_905333075.3). Classification (NCBI taxonomy): domain Eukaryota; kingdom Metazoa; phylum Arthropoda; class Insecta; order Lepidoptera; family Noctuidae; genus Atethmia; species Atethmia centrago. The sequence goes on along the minus strand of HG995374.1, from coordinate 15,785,340 downwards.
TCGGATTCGTAGATTGACCTCTTTCTCGAAGTTGGACCTACCTAACTGTACAGTTTGTCCTAGGTAAACATACTCGTCCACAACTACGAGCGTAGCGTCTCCGATCTTCATGAGAGTGGGTTTAACATGGGCATTTGACATGAGCTTTGTCTCGTCCATGTTCATTTCAAGACCCACTTTTTCGGAAGCTTTACTGAGGTCATCGAGCATTGTACTGAGGTACTCCATAGTCTCAGCCCTGACAACTATATCGTCGGAAAACCGAAGGTGAGTGATGTAATCGCCTTTGATATTGATGCCTGGCCCTTTCCAGTTCAGAACCTTGAAGACATCCTCTAGTGCAGTGGTGAACAGTTTCGGAGAGATAACGTTTCCCTGCCTCACGCCTCGTTGCAAAAGCATAGGTTTCGAGGTCTGTCCTGGAGTCGGACTGACATAGTGGCGTTTTCGTAAAGACACTTAAGCACCTCAAAGTACCGATAGTCGATCTGGCACCGTTGAAGAGACTGCAGTACAACCCATGTCTCGGCCGAATCGAAGGCTTTTTCGTAGTCCACAAACGCTAAGCAGAGAGGCAGGTTATACTCTTCGGTCTTCTGTATAACCTGCCGCAGCGTATGTATGTATGGTCTATGGTGCTAAAGCCTTTACGGAATCCTGCTTGTTCGGGAGGCTGGAAATCGTCAAACCTGCGCGCGAGACGGTTCTTGATGACTCTTGTAAACAGCTTGTAGACATGGCTCAGAAGTGAGATGGGCCTATAATTCTTAATTCTCATTTTAAATTATGGCAAACAGTAGTAAACCGTGATTTATTTGTATGTATTTTCTATAGCGGTTTTGCTAATGCCTTTATTTACACCTACGCGCGCATTGCTAGCGCGGAGCGCGGAGGAAGCAAAACCAGCGCGCCATTTTCCAATAAGTTAATAACAATACAAGTTTGCTTTCTTCCTCTCAAGTGTGATGAAAAACGTCGTATGAAACGCGTGTGCATTGATCATTACACACACGGCTCCCTTATCGCGCTCGCCCACGGCTCGCGCGAATAATACCGCGTCGAGTATAATGACCATATTAACTTACACGTATTAAGTTGAAAGGTATTTAAAAAAAATGTAATTTGTTGGAGATCTGGAGTCTAAACTAAGCCTAGGCCTGTATTTTAGAACTTCAGGCTTAATTATACCACATAGTACAATTTGTCAAGGTTTTAAAAACGTTGCGCTAATTAAGTTGACAAGTATTTCAAAAAATAATTATAATTTGCGGAAGATCTGGAGTCTAAACTTAGTCTTTTTTTGTGGGAAATTATCAAATAACTACTCCCGCTTTGGGCGGAGCGGGAGGGTGTGTTAGACTCTTATTGACTAAAACCCACCCGTATTCCGTCCGTTGCCTGTGTTGCCAGGGGCCTCGGTAACCCTTTCGAACTTCACGCGACCCCGGCAGAAGCCTAGGCCTGTATTTTAGAACTTCAGGCTCCCCAATTATACCACATAGTAAAGTTTCTCAACGTTTTTAAAACCACAACCCACATATCAAATACCCGTCATTATTTGAATTCTTGCTTATAAGGTAACTGATGATGAATAACTTCCCCAGGCACTGTCTTAGACGAGCGATATGTGGTCGCCAAGTGGTGAAGCAGTCAGCCTACTGCTACATGGAAGGCAGCTACTGCCACCTCTGGATCCGAAGCAGGATGCAGAGGAGAAAGGACCCAGGTGATCTAGCACATAGGTATTACGCTAACAGTATTTATTCACATTAACCACGCCTATCGTTTGTTCCATTAATACTTAAACACTTTGTTGAGCGGTGTTTTGATTCCGATGTAATTATTTGGACATTCTTTTCATTTAACTGTTATTTGGACATTCTATCGGCACATGTTAATAATGTAAGTAGAACAATGTTGTTGTCTACAAAAGTGAAAACCTTTAGACTTTCTAACAATATTATGTTACTTTAAGCCTTATAAACTACGTGTTTGTTTTAATTGTGAATGTATACTCCTTGTAAACATATTTACCGTCCCATCCGCTAGAATATTTTATGGATACCTGAGGTACATAGTATTTATATTATCTGTGCTTGAAGCAAATCGAACTTGTTATGTAATGAACAGAATATCCAGTTCAAACTTGGGTAACTGGTATATCGATAAGTGGGCATTGAATAAATAACATAGACGAGTAGATACGCGTTATCCCCAGCGTGGGCCGGGTAAGAATGTTGTTATAGAAATTCCTACCTTGAGGGTTTAGGCTCGCATTGGGTACAAACATAAATTCCTATCAAATGAGATTGAATCGCCGAATATAAAAAGTTGAATGGCCCCTAGTAATTTATCTAAATTAATTATGGAATATCTACTTATTCGTGAGGTTAGGCATTTCGCAACTTTGTATGTTGCGGTCGGTTTCCAATGTATATGGAGTAATACGTTGAGATGAGCCAGTATGGACAAATCTGAAACTATGTGGTAGAAAATTTAGTCTTTATGATCTTAAGAACCGTATCGTCGATTTAAGAGTAATGAAAGGCATTTTTTCTAAAGGAAAACTGCTTTTGCTCAGGCTAAATAATAAAAAAAAACCGGCCAAGTGCGTGTCGGACCACAATGAAGGGTTCCGTAGTTGACAAGTTCCAAAGTTGGTATGAAATTATTCCAAAAACAAACTAAACATTATAGTTGAAAAACATGTTCTCCCATACCGATGTATGGGAGAACATGTTTTTCAATATCATGCATATATCGATATACATATACATATATGTATATGCCACAATAAATTTTCCAACTGCATATTTCACGAGTAATAGTCGACCAACTTAAAATTTGACAAAATTCATGGCAGTAGTACATATAATGAATTTTTCACATCTCCATAAACAACCATTTAGCTGGCAGAGGGGAGACACTTGACTCTAACAAAAATAAGAACTTTAATGCTTAATATTACGCAAGCGGATCCTTGAGTCGAAAAGTGGTGTTCACAGACCCGCAATATTTTTGAACGGCCTATCCAACGATACCCCACACCATGGGTTAGTTGAGAAAAAAAAATCATCCCCACATTACGTGCAAGGGTACCCCAAAAATTTTTTTTTTTTTCAAGAATTTATTTTAGCACTTTATCGGCGTGATTAATATGTATACCTATGCTAAATTACAGCTTTCTAGTATTAAGCGTCTCTGAGCTACAGTGGGGACAGACAGACAGACGGACATGGTGAAACTATAAGGGTTCCTTGTGTACTACAGAATCCTAAACAGGTTGTAAAACCACTGGTAAGTGCAATAAGGCTCTTACAGACTGAGGCGATGACAGACTGAGGCGATGTCGCGGGCGCGACAGGCATATTGCTGCCTGTCGCGCCCACGTTATCACCTCAGTATGCAGGAGCCTATAATTGGTAATTGGTGAGTTAACCTAACACAAAAATCTCGCTGTTACTCGTATAAGGCAAACTGTTAGTACATTCGTGAGTGCTAACTTAGCATCGAGTCGAGAAAGAGCTAAGATAAAGAACAATAAGAAAATAATATACTCGTATGTACGCTATTTGTGTATGGCTTTAAAACTTTGTTCAACAAAACTCAAGACAAAGTGGTTGCGAGAATCATGATTTATGTCTGACACCCGACACATGCGAAGATTTATTAACTTGATTTCAGTGAAACTTTAGTGAACCGAAAATATATATTCAGTTTGCGGCATATGTATTGTGTATAGATAATTTCATTCCTATTCAGTAGCGCGCTAAGGTGTTTATAAGATTACACTAGATGCGCCCCGCGGTTTCACCCGCATAAGTTTTGACCCCGTGGGTATATCGGGATAAAAAGTATCCTATGTGTTATTCCTGGTTATAAACTATCTGTGTGCCAAATTTCATCCAAATCCGTTCAGTACTTTTTGCGTGAAAGAGTAACAAGTATCCATCCATCCTTACACACTTTCGCATTTACGTATGTACAGTATGTTTTTCACTGTCAGTCAACCAAAATAACTAATCTTTGAAAAGTTGCCGCATTCTACCTAAGTAATTACAGAAAAATATCATTTGTTGATTCATGTACAGTGGTTCCTCTTATTCGTTTAAACTTTGCGAAATAACTCCACAAATTGAAACAACGATGTGTGTAGGTATACTCGAGCTTACGAAGTCGCAAATATATTATATAATGCCAAGATGTTCACACAACAGGGGGCTTGTGGCTAAGTAATAACAGCCGCGCGGGTCGATCGATCAGGTTAAGCTACGCTTGCCGCGGTTGGTCCGTGGATGGGTGACCATTCGGAAAGCACGTTAAGCCGTTGGTCCCGGCTATCATTTGTAGATCTTTGACAGTCGTTACGGGTCGTCAGAGGCCCGAAAGTCTAACAACCAGTCTTACCAAGGGGTATCGTGTTACGCAGTAACTGGGTTGTGGAGGTCAGATAGGCAGTCGCTCCATGTAAAATACTGGTATTTAGCTGCATCCGGTTAGACTGGAAGCCGACCGCAACATAGTTGGGAAAAGGCAGGCAGATGATGATGAAGATGTTCACACAACATGAATTTCATTTTTAAATTGTGTGTAAATGTATCTGTTTACGTGGTTTTTATAAGCATGAAACTAACTGTGCATAAAATGTTCTTGTTTCTCCAACAAAAGTAAGCAAATAGACTTAGACGAAGGAAGAGGCCAGGTGTTGCTGCCACATGGCGTTGATCAGAATGCTTATTACCTATTATTATTTATACATTAATGAAAGTTGATTGATTGCTCTTCGCTTACGTAATACACTTTACTAACATTTTGGTGTGTGTGTCCATCTGTCCTCTCGCTTTCTGTGGAAGTGATTTCGTGAAAAGGGACGGAAGTGTGTTGACAGAAGTGACAGCTTGAGCATGGAATAAGTAAGTACTTTTTAATAGCATGGAATTAGTGTACTCATGGAATTAGTATGTACTATATAGATTGTAAGAGGGGGTCGATTTTCGACCAGTGGGCGACCACTAGTAATGAATAGGTAATTATCCGAAAAAATATTTCTTAAAAAAAGTTGTTTTTATATTCTGAGGTTAAGTTCTGTCGCTGCTCAGTTGCTTATTACCAAGGCGAGATGTCAGATCATATGCGACTACTGTAAGGCTCGCTCATTTTTATCATAATCATAATACAGGGTTTTTATGCAGGTGGTCTGGATTAATTAGTAGTTATAATGTTAACAATTTTTATGTGTGTAAGTATTTTAGCAAAAAAATCTAGTGAACACGAATATCTTTTTGCGAGAACGTTGGCGATTAAGGGGTTAGTTTCAGTGAAAGTTTGTGGTATAAAACTATTTCCAATAAAATAAAAGTCAAATAAGAGGGTCCAAGGGTTCAGATAAATACTTTATCTCGTTGAGTAGTCGTCCCTTTTTCGCACAACTTCAAACTTTTAATAAATCCGAGCAGTTTTTCTGCTCCTAAAATGCGTAGCCGATCAATTCTGTATAGTACATCTCACCGCGAAAACATAGGTGAAGTGAGCTGTCAATAGTGTCAATCTCTAGCATCAGTTTGAATGACAGCTCACTTCAAGCTTACTTCACCTAAGTTTTCACGGTGAGATTTTTACAGAATTGACTGACAGCTTTCTTTGCTTGCCACACTAAAAAATACACGCGTAATTTTGAAATTGTTTTTCAACTTACAGGGTATACAGTAGCGAGAGTAGAGTCAATGTCAACTCCTGCGCCTGCGATCCACCCTGAAGACTCTCGGGCGACGCCGACGCCTCCACCTTGTGGCAGGCTCGGACGGTATCGGGGATCAGCGTCTGCGCGGCTTCGACAGCGTATGCGCGACATGGTTCGCATCATTGGTGGACGGCCCGCACCACCCGGCAAGTGGCCCTGGCAGGTCGCTGTGCTTAACCGATATAAGGTAATTTTATTGATGTAAAGCAAGTCCTCAAACGTAAAAGTAAAGGTACTTTGAAGCTACCGATTCACGTTGCGATGACTTACTAATGGTTTTACGACATTCAAATTTGATGGTGATTGGGTAGCTTTACCGATGTAATGAATAGCTATATACGTATACTCCCGAACACCTAAATCGAAACACCATGCTTTATTTTTTTAAATAATGGACAAAAAAAGAAAAAGTGGTTTTAAAGCAAGTTATATCAATTCCGTTTGTCATTGTTACAAATTTGAAATCGGAATAATAACAAAAAACAGTTTCAATTGCAATAAGTCGTCTTTTTGCGTACCGCAGGGAAAAAATTGTGTAAAATTTTAATGGTTTACACAGAGAAAACGTTTATTTAGTAACTCGTGTTACCTCCAAGAGCATTTCAGACGGCCGTCATGAGGTTTGGCATGGAATTAATTAATGCCACTATGACGTGCTGTGGAATGGTCTGCCATGCTTCAAACTTTTCAGCTCCTGCAAAGTGTCTGGAGCTGGTCGGTTGGCTCGAACATGGTTCAGCTCATCCCATGGTCCCATGGATCTCATGGTCAGATAGGAAACGCCGAGCTCATCTAGTTTTTTTCTAAATATGATTGACGTGTAAAAGTGTTTGTACGAACCTACTTACAGAAATAAAATCATTTAATTTCATTTCATCCATAAGTGCTCTATTGGATTCATATCAGGGCTTCTTGCTAGCCTTTTCCCTTTTGCTATTTTGTAAAAATCTTACCGTGAAAACTTAGGTGAAGTGAGCTGTCGACAGTGTCAAACCATAACATCAGCTGGAATGACAGCTCACTTCAAGATCACTTCGCCTAAGTTTTCGAGGTTCGCCTAAGTTATTACAGCGTAGGGCTGTAATGTGTGAATTTCTTGTCATCATGTCTTTTAAAAGTCGCATATTTGGACAGTTTATCATCCACTGTTGATCAAGCAATGGACACGCAATAAGTACCGCTACAGTGAACAGGTCTTTCTAATTTGGACGCCAAGTTGGATTACGCGCAAATTGTATTTTTATTTTTACAATCAAAAGTTTCTACTTCACAGACCTCAGTGGGTCGAGTCTGAAGTTACTGAAGTAATTTTATTCAACATTTTGTAAAAAGTAAGTACGAAGTTATTTATTACGCCTACAGACAAACGAAGGGGCGATAAACTTGTAGCTGCTTCAGAATTACTTGAGCATTTCAGGCAGAATTAGGATTAAATTCTCAGTGGTTAAAGAAGGTTGGATGAATAATGATAGAGTAATTAAACGCATGTGTATTTGAACATAAATCGTACGTAGGCTGAAGTCGGGTCAGCATTTGGGTTGTGTTCAAAATGTTTAATTGATTACAAATACTTTGGTAATACGACAGGCATTTGTTTTCTCGTTCAAATAAATCGAATAAATAATGACTGTGTACTTAACTGCTGTCATGAACTGTAATCAAGTATATCTACATCCAAGCCTCAAATAAAAGTAATTGATACAAAAAGAAAGGCGCAGTCAATGCAAAGTCACGCACAAAAGTATTTGGCTTAATTGTTTAACTAATTTGTTTGGAAATTACTGAGCACGATTTAGTTGTTTATAACTGTAATTTGCATAATCACGAGAGGTAGTTGTAAGCGCGGTTGCTATGTAGGTACATAATTATATACATTCCTAGATCGGTACCTTAGGCGCAGATATGATTTTAGTGGCAGTGGCGCAGATAACATATTTAGATAACTAAATCTGTTATTACGCCTTCATATAATGCAAGTAAGTTATGCAAAAAATGTATGTTAAACTAGAACGCATACACATCAATTCTATATGTGAATATTTAAGTAATGTAGTAAAATACTTTATGAAATCAATTCAGGAAATAATGTCTATCCAAAGCATAAAAAAACGATATTACTTTCAAACTACTTAAGATATTTTCATGGTTTTTTTTGTATGAGCAGACTATTTTATTGTCTATGATTATACCTGTGCTTCTTTTCAAATATACATTGTTTCATTATTAAAAATAAATATTCCCTATGAAACCGAACGGCGCCCGGCGGCGGCAGCGGCGTGAGCGCGACGCGTATTTGTATGGTCAATAGGTCAACGGCGGGCGATTATCCGACCCTTAGACCCAAAGACAAAGACAAAGATTTATTTTTAGATAAATATGGTTACAAAATTTCTTACAAATGTTGTAGTACAAATAGCTTAACATATTTAATCATAACATAATGACATGCAAATTTTGGTATAGGTACAATTATATCATTTTAATTTAAACTGAAGGAATTATTTTGTAGTACGAGTATAGAAGGAATTCTCAATTAACTTAATGTGATGTTCAGCAGTTACGGGTATTGAGAGTCTTCAACAAAATCGAACTGCACTTAACCATCTAACATGATTTGATTTTCGTTTCTGCGACTAATTATTACCATTTCTAGATATAATTTTATAATTTATGTAATGTATCCCTTTTGACAAATTAATGTCATTAGTATCTCATTAGCATTCAATAAAATAGTCTTGGTATACTCTGGAACGCCAATTAAGCCGATGTAGGCGCGGTTCACCCAGCGCGCTATGGAACGAGCTTTGCTCGGAGTCTCTTTGAAGCATAAAATCAGGAATGAAATTATCCGGAAAGGAACCGAAGCTACATAGCCAACTTAGCTTGTTGGGTAAGCAAACTGAAGTGGCATTGGGCTGGCCATGTTTGTCGAAGGACCGATGGCCGGTGGAGCAGACGAGTCCTGGAGTGGATAGCGCGTATAGGCAAGCGTAGTTTTGGGCGCCCCTCAGCTAGATGGAACGACGACCTTAAGGAGGTGGCTGGGTCTGACTGGATGCGGAAAGGCGAAGGACAGGGTGTTGCGGTGCCGCCTGGAAGAGGCCTATGTCCAGCAGTGGACTTTGATAGGCTGAGTTGATTGATTGAGGCTCGGTTCTCCTTTCAAAATTAAATATCTTAAGTAATATTGCTCATCTAATAGATAGTAAGAATATTTATTTGGATGTAGATAGTACATGTAAATCCAGTGAGTAAATATAAAATTGGGTTTCGGAATAAATTACTATTTGTAAAAACCAAATTTCGTCAAGAAAATTCGCCTCAGTATAAGCAGTAGGATAATTTTTAAGACGGCTTAAGGGAAGGTTAAATTGATTTCCTTTAAATAAATCCTGGCATTATGATGGATTAGAAAATCTTTCATCGGAAATAAAAACACCTACAGCTTGTTTGTGGAATTCGGGAGGCCGGAGATAATTCAATGTAATAATCTCTTAGAGCCGCTGTTTTGTCAGAGTCATGCAAACGTATTTACTAATTTAGTTAAGTAACGAACCTTCATAATTACTGTGCAGTCGCTATGAGACATTTCCTTGATAAAGGTTAGGCTTGGGAGAAGGGCTATCAGATAACAGTCTCCTGTCCGTAATTAGCAATTTGGGTCGGCACCGTATCTACTTACAACATAGACTTGGGTATTACCGTATAACTTTATGCTAAAGTTTAAAATATTCAAGATTTTCTACTGTTTTTTTTGACGGGCTCTTTTCTAAATGATAACAGCCGCATGGGTCAATAGAAGGTTAAGCTATGCTAGCCGAGGTCGGTTCGTAGATGGGTGATCATCCATTGCATATCCCCCCCACCCCTCTACGGCTCGGAAAGCACGTTAAGCTATTAGTCTCGGCTGTCATTCGTAGATCTTTGACAGTCGTTACGGGTAGTTAGAAACCCAAAAGTCTTACCGAGGGGCATCATATTACCCAGTAACTGGGTTTTGGAGGTCAGATAGGCAGTCGCTCCATGTAAAACACTGTTATTCAGCTGCATCCGGTTAGACTGGAAGCCAACCCCAACATAGTTGGGAAAAGTCTAGGCAGATTAATTTTCGGTTGTTTTTTAGGGTTCCGTACTTCAAAAGGTAAAAACGGAACTCATATAGGATCACTTGTGTGTCTGTCTGGCTGTATGTTTGTCTGCCTGTTTGTTTGTCCATCTGTCACAGCCGATTTGCTCCGAATTTACTGTACCGATTCAGTTGAAATTTAGTACACATTTGAATTTCTGTGACCCAAACACGGATGTGTAATGCAAATAAATGAATTATGAATATTTGGGTCACTTTTAGGGCGCAAATTAGATAATAAATAAAGAAATTTTGCAAACTGTACTGTGTGACATATCAAATTAAAGATTTTATAATTTTAAAATAAATAGTTGTCAGGTTATTTAGGAAAATATATAAAAATTCACTATTCCCCCTCCCTTATCTCCAAAACTACAAAATACCCTAAAATTTTGAAAAAAGATACAGAAAATCGTTCTTTAAGTATACGTATATTACAGGAAAATCTATAAGAAGTCTATGGTGTTAAAATAACTTGGTAAATCTATCCATAATGTGCGTACAAACTTACATTTGCAGTTGGATTTTATTACACAACATGTTATTCAACTACAATGTTAAGTTTGTTCTTGGGATAAATTATCTTGGGATACATATCATGGTAGATAAAGATAACATATTCATTGTGCGCTACCCTCACCACGCGAGTTCAACTCGCACTTATCCTTTTTTTTTCTAGAGCGCTTACACAAATGTTATGCCATCCATTTAACCCGTTTTCAAGGTAAATGTGAAACTCATTTAAAGCCAAATACGTCGTAGTACGTACTGCAAATGGGCTATTACGGCTATTATAGCTCACAAAGGCCCTTGAGTGCAGAATGTTATTTATTGGACCTGGATGGATGATAGCCAAAGGAGTTATTGCGAGTTCTTGCGAATAGCAGATTTTATTTTGGGTTTAAATCACTTTCCACGGGCTTTCTAGATTTATTCAGATATTCATCCTGTTATACAAACACAAAATATGCAAATGTATTTTAGGGTTGAATAAAACAAAATGGAATTGAGAAATTCTACAATAATAAATAAATATTGTTGTAGAATTTCTGAATTCCATTTTTTAGTAGAAAAATGACGACCTGCTGAGCTGTTCTGTAAAAATCTCACCGTTAAAACTTAGGTGAAGCGAGCTTGAAGAGAATTGTCATTTGACAGATTGACACTATTGACTTTAAGCTCACTTCACCTAAGTTTTCGCGGTGAGATTTTTACAGAATACCTAGCTCTACAGGTCGTCATTTTTTTAAATGACCTCTTTATTATTTTACTAGCTGCGCTCCGTGGTTTCTCGCATAAGTCTCGATCCCGTGGGGATATCTTGATGAAAAGTATTCTATGTCCTAATTAGTGATGTGCCGGATCATTGGCGTCAAGATCCACGGATACGGATACGGATCTTAACTTTCTAATTAAAATAATCATTTAATTACAATTTAATATTACAAAGCTTTAAGTTTTGTTATAAAAGTGATCTTATAACTTTCTATAATAAATGTTACAAAGATTTAAACTCAATTGATCTCATTAGAAAGGTATTTAATTAATATTTTATAATAACTTCCTTTGAAATACTAGATAGTTGATTTAGTTCCTTTAAGTTAAGTAAGGTACTATTGGAATAAAGATGTGCCAAATATTTGATTTTTAGAAATAGAACATAATTTGATTGTTAATAGTATTTTATTGCTACGTAATCACCTGCTTATAGAATTTAATCAATGTATTAAAAATTAATAAGGTAAAAGATCCGTCAAAAATGTAACGGATCAGGGGAGCATTTTTCTCCCGCGGATATCCGCGGATGCGTGTATTGATATGGATATCCGGAACAACACCTGTCCTAATCCATGTCATGACATGATATTAGTTACAATTATTTGTACAGTCACATCCAAGAAATGTTCGTCACATTAAGGGCTATTTTATATTATGTTATTATAATGTGACAAACAGCCATCTTCTTCACATGTCAGACCGAATTAAAAATGTGACACTGACCGACTCTGACAAGTAAATTAAAAGAAAAAAAATATATAAACGTCGAATTGATAATCTCCTCCTAAAAATAAGATTTATACACATCCGGACTCCGGGACATATTTTCACATCTGTAATCCCCTAAGGGTTAGGCAGAGGTACACCCACATTTCGCTAGTTACGTTTTAGTCCCATGTAATAGGGGGCGAGCTTATTGCCATCAATCGACCACACATCCGGACTCCGGGCTGCTACTGAGAAATCCCTAATGGAAACACCCAATAACACTTTCCCGAACCTTGGAATCGAACCCATGATCTCAGCAGTAGTGCATGCGACCGCTAGACCAAAGAGGCAAATGTGATTTATAATAACAATAATATCCTTTATTTCAGGCAACTAAGGCCCATAAACATAGGTTAGGTTAGGTTAGTCACATAGGTTGACTGGTAGAAAATGCCTACGGCATTAAGTCCGCCTCTGTACATTTGTGTGCCCAAAGTATTCAAATAAATAAATAAATAAAAATACAATAGGTACATAAATAAGTATAAAAATAATAACTATAAACTAATACATATTTCCTACAACAAACTTAAAAACACACACGAAGTGACGGCATCGTGTTACGCTGCGAGGTGTCGCGTAGCCGACCGCGGAAACGCCGATACACCTTTCGTCCAAAACTCTTCCTTGAGGAAGGTCACCAAATGATGAGTCGGAACACGCACTACAAACGACTTGAAATTGGTGTTATGGCGCGCCTCCAACTAGTAGGTAACTAATAACAAGTAGGTAACTGATTACAGTAGGTACTAAATTAAATGAGTAACTTAATAACTATACAAATAAATATAAAAACACTGACTGATAGTTAAAAATATGTAAGTTAAGGAAACTCGAAAAACTACCTAGAACTCGTAAAGTGTGTTAGGTAGGTATCACCCGGTTAAGCATCAGTGACAAACTCTGTCGAACTCTGTCTGAGTTTCATGCCAGAACGCAAAAACAAACAGAAAATATTGAAACTTTTCCCCTAACTGAAAACTGAAATCTTTTGAAATTTCTTTTCTTGCCTTACCGGCGCTATTTTTTTTTAGTGTTTTTACTTTACAATATTCATTTTGTGATGGACGGCTCCACCGAGACCTGCCCAGAAAGAGCTAGCAAGATGGCTTCGACGCAAGGGCTGGTTCGAGGTGGCGCTAGAAAGTACTGCCTCGAAGTCTTTTCCTGGACGTGGGACAATAGGTACAGTAGACGCATGTCGGTGGTAACACTTTTACCTCGAGCTGGTCTAGCTTAGGGCAGAGTTTCAATAGAATACAAGGCCAGGTTACAGATCCGTTATTTCAAATCGGGACTTAAATGAAAAAAAAGCGTAGAAAAGAATTATAAATATGGTTACCATCCATTAATTCAAAACCAGACTTCAATGATGTCAAAAAATATTCCGCTCGCTCGCCTTCTGCGCTTCTACTTTTGCTGACTGATTATTTCCTACAGCGCCAATGGGCTACTTATATGAAAAAGCGGGATTTTGGGCGTCCCGTTCAGGGCGCTGGCGGGACGCATCCTGAGAGGGCTAAAAAATGGGATGTCCCGCCAAAAGCGAGACATCTGGCAGCATTAGTTACCACGGACGTGCGTCCTGCTGTTCAGGATGGAATACAAATAAAATAATTAAATATTTCTTGCTTTTCAGGAAGCATTTTGCGGCGGCACCCTCGTGTCTCTGCGGTGGGTAGTGACGGCAGCGCATTGTGTGCGCAAGCGTCTGTACGTGCGGCTAGGCGAACACGACCTACTGCTCAGGAGCCGCGGCGAGTTGGAGATGAAGGTCACGGAGGCCGTCATCCATCCCCGCTACGACCCTGATACCGTCGTCAACGACGTCGCTATGTTACGGTAACACTTAAGCCAATTTACAATATCAAATAAAAAATATTTTATAACACATAAACCTACATGGGCACTTATGAAACGTCAGAAGCTAGGTGCACGGTTCCGATTGGTCGTTTTCTATGGAGAAGAGCCGGCACGAAACTCCACGGTTACTCTTAGGGCGACACGATGCAAGTTTCTTGCTTGTGGCATACAATAAATTTGGAGCAACAAACGATTCACTTTGACTTTATTGTTTCTTCAACTTATGGTATGCCACAGGCAATTAAATTGCACCGTATAAATCAGGCTTTATTATAGTTTACGATGCATTTCGTCACCCTTATTGTATTGAGTCAGTAATTTGGCCCTAAATGGTTGTAAACTGAACTTATGTACAATAACAATGTTCATTGTTAGGACATTCAACTAAAGTTATAACATTATTATTCGTAATGGATTATAAAGTGGATAAAACGAAAGTAAATTTTTATTACCTGCTAACTTATGTAAGGAAGGATTTTAGTTCTATACAAATATTGTTTCTTCTTAATGTTTTTGGTGTTTGTCTGTGAAACAGGCATTCCGTATTTTTAACGATTAGGTCATCTAAAAAGGGACTGACGGCTCATCCAAAGACCTTTTGCGTAACCAAGGGTGATTAATTTCCCTTAGGCTGACTCCTACGCTCTGGGTAAACAGGCTTATGTAGGTGTTTATCAGTTTTGAGTACCTTTGCTATTTTGGGTCAGCTCACAACTTAATAGACTTTTTTATGGTTCATGTTACTTTTAATATAAGTGAATTCAATAGCGTTTTCATTTTCTCTTAACGATGAAATTGATAAGATACGTAGTACACAGTAACGCTATTTCCGCCCGGGTCTAATCTTCAAAGCTATCGCAATCTATTTTTCTCCAAGGGGCTTTAATAGGGAGTTATCAGTTTTATGACGGACTTATACTATTTTTACTACTTAAACGTCAACCCTTAGCTGTAGAATTTAAGTGATTTTGAGTTATAGGTACCTTTGTGTAATATTTCAGCACTGTACATTAAAAGTCCTCGACCGATATTGCCTAACCATCAATCGTTTTTCACCAAACAAAGTAAAAGTTTATTGTTATTACAATAAACTTTTACTTTGTTTTACTTTGTTTGTACGAAGTCGGTAAGAAAAGCTGCGTTGTTAGCATGTTATAGCTTATTACGTTATACGTACTAATTCATGAAACAAAAAGTGTATCTTAAAGGTTTTAATAAGTCTACATAATCAGCCTATAATGTTCCCACTGCTGGGACACAGGCCTCCTCTCTGTGAGAGGGAGTGGGCCGTAATCCAACACGCGGGCCCAGTTCGGGTTGGTAGATGTCACATGTCTTCGAATTCTTGGTTCTAGGACGTGCCGGTTTCCTTCACCGTTTTGAGAGCAGTTGTGATGAAATAATTTACACAAAGTAACGCGCCTGTCTGGGTTCGAACCTTCTACGTGCAACTCGTAAGTCGCAGCCGTTACCACTGGGCCACCACTGCTCTCAAGGAGCTGCTTTAAGGAGTCTAGAATTTGTGAAAGTCGGTGTACCGTATGAAGGGTCAATTAGGACTATCAGATTATTCGCAGTGACTGATTTTGAGCCCTAGGAAGGTTTGAATTTAGAGGCAAGGACACGTAATCGAATATTTCAACATCACGCCTGTGTTCCACGAAAGGGGTAGGTCGAATGTTTAATTAAAAAGTAAATAAATAAGAGCAGTATCCCCTAATCACATTTTCATCTATTGAGTCGGTTAGAGCTCAGGATATTGACCGGCAGTTGTACTTAAACTGATGTGGGTCGTCTCTTTATGATTGTTTCGGGCGATATTATTCAACCTAGTTTGCGCACAAATACACATGAATAAATATTCCATTTGTTGGCAAATATCT
The DNA here is from genome assembly GCA_905333075.3 of Atethmia centrago. Taxonomy (NCBI): domain Eukaryota; kingdom Metazoa; phylum Arthropoda; class Insecta; order Lepidoptera; family Noctuidae; genus Atethmia; species Atethmia centrago. The sequence goes on along the minus strand of HG995374.1, from coordinate 15,769,682 downwards.
AAGCCATCAGACCCCTTTTCAATATACCTTAAATATGTTTCTATCCAACTCAATAAAAGAAAGTGAACATGTTTTCCTCACACCTTTTAGTGTTTACCGTCCTGTAGGTAGCTATTTGATTGAAAACCGACCCGCCCCTGCTTTGCACGGTTTTTACGACTTTTTTTGGGTAGGTAATCATCACTGAGTGCTGGACTGGTCGACGTCATCACGTCAACGCAGGCTATCGCTGAAAATCAGCGCTGGGGCTCTATCTCGCATAGGGTCGCAGCATTACCTATGCTGAGCGTTGGCCGTTTTGCGTGGATGTGACGCATATTCTCCCCCAAATTGTTTCTTTTTTGTATTTGTGTTCCTTCTTTGCGTCATGTTTACCGCAAATAAACGTATTTTCTTTCTTTCTTTCATCAAATAACTTCTCCCGCTTTGGGCGGAGCGGGAAGGTGTGTCAGACTCTTACTGACTAAAACCCACCCGTATTCCTTCCGTTGCCTGTGTTGCCAAGGACCTCGGTGATCACGATTTTTACGACTTGACGAAACATTGTTTCTTTATTATACAGGGTCAAATTAAATTAGCTAGCGAAACTCCGCAGACGTGATGGATATCAATATCTAATCACAACAAAATAAAAATATACATATAAGATTCGTAGATTTTTTTTGGGTCAATAAAATAGAAAAAGAAATCTGTTTTATCGTATTGAGATTTCGATACCCAGTCTGTGAAGTTTAAACAAAAAATTATTATAAACTGATATTTTAAGTCACTACACTACCAGCGGTCATCAATACCATAAAAAAACATCATCAAATTAATTTGGTGGTTTGGGATGACAAGAGGCAAATCACCTGGGCATGACGGACTCAGCATTAAGCACCTTCAGCATGCTGGTTCCCACTTACCTCGTGCGCTGGCATTTTATTTAATCTGTGTCTGTGTCATTCAAATGTTCCATCTGATCTAATGCGAACTCCGGTGGTGCCGGTGGTCAAAAGCAAGACGGGAGACGTATTGGACAAATCAAACTACAGGCCTATTTCACTCGATACTGTCATAGCCAAGGTCCTTGACGGCGTGCTTAGCTCACATCTAAATAAGTAGGTGCGATTCTGTGATGCCCAGTTTGGATTCCAGCCTGGGCTGTCAACGGAGAATATGAAGCATGCTGTCAGGTATTACACGTATAGACATACACTGATTTACGCGGTTTTCCTTGACTTGTTCAGGGCCTTTGACTTTATTCCATACGATCTTCTTTGGCGACAGCTAGAAGAGACAGCGCTGCCGCCAAAGTTCATTTTTCTCCTCAAACACTGTTACCTGAATCAAGAGACTCAAGTGCGGTGGGCAGGAGAGCTGTCGGAGCCTGTGCTCTTCGGTCTGTATGTTAATGCACTGATTGAGCGACTCAGCAACATACTTGTCGGCTGCTACTTGGATGGAGTTTGTAACAACATTAACTAGTAGGTAATATTTTAAGTAACAAAATTAGCTATACAGACGACATGGTGCTGCTGGCTCCCTCGATCGGTGCTCTCCGAAAGTTACTCAATATGTGCGAGTCGTATGCTGCGACTCATGGGTTCATTTATAATAGCAGTAAGACATAATTCATTATCTTCACGTCTGGCACCAGGTGGCCCACTACTATCTCTCCTTATGAAAGGTCACCCGATAAACAGGGTATATAAATTTAAATACCTGGGCCATCTGGTTACCTGAAAGATGATATGGATCTAGAGAGGGCGAATATGCTGGCCCGCAGATTTTCTCTATATACAGACGCTATTAAAATAACCCTTTTTTGAGGCATACTGCACAGCACTGTATTCGGGACTTTATTATACATTTATATCGAAATAACGAAAGAGTGATAACCATTATTTGTCTAATTTTATAATAAATGTAGTATAGATACTAAGTAAAAAAAAAACAATTAAATTCCTCTGTACTGGATTAAGTTATGCAGTAAGTTCTTTATTTTTGTCGAAGAATTTGGAATTTTATAATATGGTCCCTCTCTTTTTAGGACTAATGAAAAAGGGGAACGCTTATAAGATCACTTAGTTGTTTAGTGAGCTTATAAGCGTTTGTATCGATTATTTTGCCTGCTCGGATTTGAAGTTAATGAGATGGTCAGTAGCTAAGTATAGTAATGTCAGTACATAATCAGCCTATAATGTTCCCACTGCTGGGACACAGGCCTCCTCTCTGTGAGAGGGAGTGGGCCGTAATCCACCACGAGGGCCCAGTGCGGGTTGGTGGATGTCACATATCTTCGAATTTTTGGTTCTAGGACATGCCGGTTTCCTCACGATGTTTTCCAAGATCATGATGTTGATGTTTTTGTGTTTTTCAAGTAATGTCAGTATAGGAGATCTATAGTAAAGGTATGAGTATAAAATTATGAAACCAGGCAACCGTTAATTCGCTTCAGACAAACTGCTATTGCTAAAATTCCGCGGTTTTGTTTTCATTGTGGTCTTTATAAGCATAGAGTAGAATACCCTTTATTATGTACACCATAAAAATTCCAGATACAAATGTTGAAATTTTACAAGGGGTGACACGATGGGCGGTCTTATCGCTAAAAGCGATCTTTTACAGACAACCTTTGAATGGATTAAAGGGGAAAGGAGAGAAAATACTGCAGGTAGTCAGTGGTGTACCAGTTACATATACAATAAATACATAGATACATACATACATAAATATATATTATACATATACATACATATATGACATAAACATGAAGCTAGATCATGAACTATAATAAGTAATGATGATGTAAGACCAGCTCGCTGTTGACTGTTATGTTATTTTCTTTTGTCGAACGTTACCTATGTTGGCAATGTTCATTCTCCTTTTTGTGCAGAACACTATAATATATTATTATACGCTATAATTGCTTCGATAGAGTCTCCACTCTAGCGAAGAAATGATTTAGTGTTATTCCATTTATAATATAATTTTATTTCCTCCTTCGTATTGCCAAAGTTCGACAGTAATAAAGTTATTATTGGCAATATTCCGAGTTGGGAAAGTAATGCATACGTGAAAAGCGAACTGTAACTGAAATGTGGAGCCATAAATTGAATTAAATTGCCATAATTCGAGTATGAAAAAGTATTATGGGAATAACGGGTGCTTTTCTCATATATTATGCCAACATAATATTAACTTTAGATAATATTATTTCTGTACTGTTGTTAGTAGTCTGCCACAATTTTAGCGTAGTGTTTGTACAAAATATGTTATCCATTATGGGCTTAAAATATACAATACGATATCTGCCCACGCATCTCGAGCAGGTTGCAAAAATATGTATCTATCTTTAATAAGGCAAGTACTGTGTCTGATACGATAAAACCTACATATTGGTTTTCAAATATAGCAAAATATGAGCATACATATTTTAAAACTAAACTTACGTTAGCCTGGTAATACGAAAATATACTTTCTTATACTATATGTATTGATACATGACAGCGAGTGATATAGATGTAAGATTATATTTTTATTTAATTAGTCAAGGACAGCTGATGAGACACAATTGATTTTCTATTGTTAGACTCCGAATCGGTGTTGCGCGGGGCTTAACAGGTTAATGAATTATTCTCTATTTTTCTGCTTACTAATAGCTTTTTTGTTAATTGACAGATTGCCGGAGCCTGCCCGACCAGATTTGGGGCACGGTGTGGCGTGTTTGCCCCCACCCCACCAGCCACTGCCGCCCCGCACGTCCTGCATTATACTGGGTTGGGGCAAGAAGAGGCCCACTGACGTGCACGGGACCAGAGTGCTGCATGAAGCTCAGGTTGGTTCATATCTCAACGCACGGAAGAGCCTCGGCGGCCGATGCTGGAGACGGCATCGTCAACACGTTCAGTATAAACCAAACATACGAGTACGTATAGAAACTAACGGCTTCGAATGGCGGTCCGTGTTAGAAGTTTTGGGCTCAACGCAATTTCTTTCACTTTACTAATTTCATTAGTACTGCCGTCTCTAGCCGCTGCCGGCACGGCGCGGGCTATTCCGTGCTCTGTGGTTTATATCCATAATTAACTGAAGTCAAACAGCTTTCGCCGCTTGTTGTAGCCGTTAGGCGTGTTATTATCAACCGGCCAAATGGGATAGTCGTGAACCTACACGTATTTCCAGCGTAATTTCTATTGTTCCCACGTTCACGGGATAACATCAAATAAATGACTCGTAGATTTTCAGGGGTGGCACTTTTGATACCCACACAAATATCTGAAAGACAGCGTGGGACAAGCTCATAAAGTTCTATAAGTCCTTCCTGTTACACAATTGGACAACATAAGACCTATCCAAATTGATTTTCTAAGACTAAAACGTAACCATGTATTTCTGAAACGGATAGGCAGAGGTGTATTGTACATTTCTAAAAACTTTTTATTTGTAGAATTGGGTCTTCATCATCCCTATTCATCTTACGCACCATTATCCTCGTTTGATGCGTGTATACTTATAACCCAACAATGTCGCGAGCAATGTCGTGAAACGTTAAGATCTTAATAAGCCCTACATACTGGTTCGCCACCTACATTATAGTCTGTAGTTAACGAGTTACTGCGGATCGCAAACTTCTCAATTGACTCTTGCAACTTGTACGGAACACAATGATAAGGACTTGATACACTTTGTGTTTCATGTACGCAGTTTATCTACGAGACACTTAGTTTAAACCACAAGAGACGAATGAGACTGTAAACTCGTAAGTTCGTGTAAGTTGTTTTAGCGATTTCGCGAATATTTAAGTAACTACTTAAGCATTATTTATAAGTGCAATGTTTACATTTAATTACATTGCTGGGTTTAAATTGACTGGTTCTAGTTTAATGGTCGTCATCAAATAAAAACTATCAGAATGCAGAACTTCACATTGCATGCAGTACTTCTTGCATCTATAAAAGCTATATTAAAGACCAAATATAGCTTTATTTAGACCATTTGGTGGCTCAGTTAGACTTTGAAAGATCTAACTCTCGGTCCACAAAAATGGAATCCTGATAATGGGATATGAAAAAATGAATCTGACAAATAATCTATATTTAATGGTCCTTAATATAATTTCGTTGAAACCTTTTCTTGCGAGAAGGCTTAGTCAAGGCTCTTACTAGTCCCCAGGGGCTCATACACTTTTTGTCGGGATAATCCCGTATATCACGACATAGTTATATTTCCATGTGAAAATCCCTACGTATGTAGTAGGTAGGTATGTAGGTGTGGTAGGTATGTTAGGTAAACCCACTATTTGCAAATGTAGGTATAGTTCAAATCCACCAATTTTATATGTATTATACCAAATTTAATGTATAAACATTAAAATCATTAATAGATCTCCCCAAGTTAGATTTGTCCCATAATAACTTTTCTTTATGAGATTTGTTCTTATGGAACAAATTTAACTAAGAAAGATTTATTACTGATTCTAATTATTATAATTCTGTAATTACATATTTGTTAAGGTCGCGAATCATATTTTGGTCAAGATACAACCTGACACTGGTGCCGATTCCCTTGTTCACAAACTAAACTAAATTTAAGTTCAGTGCATCTTTTTCTTTCTATTTCATTAAGAAAAGGACAGAAGTTAAATGTTAGTTTAGTCTTGTCAAATTAATCAGCGCCTGTCACTACTTCATACAAGTTTAGACGTGATTAAAAACTTGCCTACTAAAATTACGTCAATTTACGTCAAGCGCTGATTAATTTGACAGGAGTAAACTTAAATTTATCTTCTGACCTTTTCTTAATGAAATAGAAAGAAAAAGATGCATTGAACTTAAATTTAGTTTAGTTTGTGAACAAGGGAATCGGCACCACTGACCTGCAAATTGGAAAAAACCTTATCAATAATTTGGTATCCACGCATTGAGCAAGCGTGTTCAATGTTTTTTTTTCTCTGTATGAGAAGAGGTTTAAACCCTGTATGGCAGTCACATACCTTCTGGATTTTTAATCAATAGTCATTTAACCAGAAACCTAGGCACTTACCCTGTGATTCAACTTCAGCTCCAACTGTAGGAAGAACTGTTTTTAAACGCACACGAAGCCACACGCATCTAAAAGCTTGAATTTTATAACACCACATAACATCAATAAAAAAATTAATTGAGTCTCAAAAAATCACACGGATTTATTGAACTTGTGACTTATTGAAAGCTTCGTTAACGCAACACATTCTATAAACAGCATATGTATGTACTTACATACAATATTTATTATGTTTCTAAATTTAAGCCGTACCTTCAGCTTCAGATAATCGTATGTAGATAAGTCACTAAGTATATTAATTACGATCGTGAGAGCTCATTTTACATTAGTTTTCCTTTAAAATAACGAGATACGTTATTTTAAACTTCATACAGATATGTAAATTGTAAGAGCAACATTATTAATATGTAATCAAAGATTGCAATACTCTAATGTGGAATTATACATAGGGTAAAATCTGTGATTTTCATGGCTGCTCTGTTTTCTATTGTGCTGAAGTTTTAATCTAGAATCTTGCCTACTAAATTAAAGATTTTTACCTTAATTACATCCGTTTAATTTAAATGAACCATATTCATGGATTCTACTCTACTTCATGGCATTCTACAGTTAAAAACACTTCCTAATTCGGCAAAATCTTTATTTGATGTTTATTGTAATGTGAAAGGTACTATGGGCTGTGTAAGTAGATATGTTATGTTATGTTATAGGCCAGGCTCATCTCGAACAACACAGTAATCAATAAAAATGCCTACATACAAATACAGTTTGAAATTCATAATTTATGTGATGAATTAAGCGAGCAATCTAGTTAGCCTCTGGCGTCAAAGTTCCAGGAAAATATAAATTACTGCAGGGTTATCAATATGATTATGAAACGGCAAATTAATTAATGAATCTATTAAAAGTACGGCGAAGAAAGCCTGCGGCAAGGAACGGTTAAGTTGTTGGCGATAATAACGTAAGTAGGCAGCGTGAAAGTAATATCTAAATTTCCCTTATAGATTTCTTTCTGAGGTGTTTTATCCTCGTAAGGCCCAACGACCTAATTTAATGACAAAAAAATTTTGACACTCCGGCCCGAGACACTATTTAAAATCATTTAAATTATATATCTAATCATAAAAATATATATCGACCTAAATTTGGGTTGGGCCTTACGAGGCTATCCGGAGTTTATCTTTTTGATAGCGCTATTAATTCGATTTCTTCAATCGTTGCGTTTCTCAAATTTAAAGCATTTATTTCAAATAAACCATATAAATAGGCACTTTTAAATTGTTAAGGAGTCGGTTAGTCAGAAATATGAAGCTAGTAGCCCATTACAAAGCGTATGGACACTCTTTTAAATTAAAATATGGTTACAAAATATTGGTTACATAATCCATGCTGAAATTATACTTAACTATAGGTATGTGAGAACATAAGAACATAAAATATTCTGAAGTTTAAGCAACAGGAGATCATCTCCGTTGTCGCTTCAATAATAACTGTTGAGAGTTTTATCTGGGGACCACAGAAGCCGGTACAAGACTTTCGGAACTCTAGTTGAAGTAGGAAATGTAACGCTGAAACCGACTATTAATCTAAATCGGTCATCCATCACCATATTGCCAGACAATACCCAAACCTTGTTTGTCACCATTTCACGGGATTTTATCGCTCTAATCCGGGATTCACTTTGTCACAACCATCATTTTATGTACATTTGTCACTGAGACTTAGGCAATATGTTTTGTTATTTATGTGGATACAATTGTATATTGCCCAGTCATGTTTGTGAATATTTCATGACAATATTCAAAGTAAATTCATTCTGAACATCTTTTTAACCTTCTTGTATCACATTGATTTCATAGGGATGTGTAATAGAATTTTATCAGATAACTTAGTAGCAAATATTCCATCAAACATTTCAATTATCGAAGCGAGAACTGAAATTTATAGTTATGAGAATAATTGAATATATGCGACTAGCTAAGGCATTTACATAGCTATTAAACAGCGAAAAGGTTTTGCCGTTATTAATTAAAAAGTTTTTATCGTGATAGCTTTAACTTTGTATTTAATTTAAACTTTACTTAAATAGCAAAATGTTTCAAGAATTAAAAGGGGTAGAGAAACATGTGTTCTATATAATTATAATACATTTTGCTTGGTAACGAATTCTAATTCTAATACTAAAGAAAAATAGGTAAATTATTTACACTTATCTACCGTATAATCTTTAAACCTAATTGAAGTAGGATTAATTACTGACAGTGAATAAAACATATACCTGTTGTGGTAATAGAGACTGCATGGTACCGTCAATATGAACACTCCATCGCATGACGGGATTGTACCAGGAATTGGAATGCCGATTACATTCGCTTATAGCGGGAGAGGTATTCGAGTGTTTCAAAAAATATATTGAGAATAGAAACGGTGAATTCTGCCGATTTTTATGAAAAAGAAAAAAGAAAAGAAAGAAAGAAAAATTGTTTATTCTGCACAAACAAAACATGAGGGTTTTTGATGTTTTGTCTTTATAAACATTTCAGGTTTATAATAGTAAGATAACAAAATGCCATAAACTTTATTAGGTTATGTTCAAGAGGTTATATTATTTTATGGAACTGGATTCTTAAGGCTCCCGCAGACTGGGGCGATATCGCGGGAGCGGCAGGCATACTGCTGCCTGCCGCGCCCGCGGTATTGCGCTAGTCTGCACGAGCCTTTAAAGCTATACTGGAATAAGTGGATATATTAGTTATTCCAGTATTGGTTTAAGTAGCTAAACTGTGGGGCCTAAATCTATTAATTGATATATTATATATTGATCATTCTCCTGGCTGTGTAATTACTGCCCTAGCCAGTCTTTAATTCAGACGATAAGATCATGTTATCATCGTGCCCACCCCCTCTGTCACTACCCCCTGGCCACCCTTGTCCATATGAATGCAAGATGATAATTATAGTCCTCTTTATATCCAGGTGTCAACGATACAGCAAGGCGTCTGCCGACGTTCGTACTGGCAGTACGCCATTACTGATGACATGGTTTGCGCGGGGCGAGGACGAAGAGACTCCTGCGCTGGCGACTCTGGCGGCCCGCTGCTCTGCAGGGATCGCACCATGAGATATTTCTTACAGGTAAAAGATTTTTACCCAACTCTCTCGTGACTCGTGTCGAGAATCATTAGCATAGTTACCTCCTTGAATTTGACGAGGATGCAAAACGACACCTTGTATAATGAAGACAAAAATTGTAGATCATAAAATTATCTACAAGAAATTTTCGCATACTTTTTTTCCTAAGAATCACCATTCCTAAGATATCGTCATTCTAAAAGTTGAAGGAGTTACATTCTACATGATACGCACACAAATTGATTGCACTAAAATATTTGAAGAAATTGACTCTTCTTCTCAAACGATAATCACAAAAGGAATTCGCTTTCTCCTTGCTGTTTATGGAGCTCTAAACAAAATTGATTGTAAGCATAGACAAGTATAGATATTTAACTTTTGTAAAAAATACACGGAACAAGAAACAAGTATAACTATCTTGTCTCCCAACATCGGCTTCTGCTCATCAACACTTGTATCGAGCATTCTATCAAGTTCAGACATGGCTAGTTTGCCCGTTTTTTATATCTAATTTGACCGGACTAGTAGTTGAAAAACATGTTTTCCCATACATCGATATAAGTACTATCGGCCAAACTTCCGCATGTTCACCTCTAAGGCGATAATCGTATAGCACGGCTCACGACTCGATCGCCCGATGCAAGCGTTTTGACCAATGGGATGCACGAAGTGTATTTTAGTCGTGTTCGTATTAATGTAATTATGAATAGAAGTGTGACACTCACACTATGCGCGTGCTATGTTCACTTGTTTGTGAGATCATTTTTTAATGGGCACTGCTAGAGCGAGAGCTCTTCCTGAATTATTATTGTTGATAAGAAGTCATTTCGTACTCATATCTTCCGTTTGGTTTAGATAATGTTAATATTATTGATATTGCTATATTTAATAAGTATCAATAATATATTTCCACAAAAATATAATAATTTGGAATTAGGAATGTCAAACAACAAATTATGTGTGTTCTATCCACTTTAATATTTACGAGACATGGCTATACTCTGTCGGGTCTATTAGTTATTTATGAGAGTGCCAGACAAATCGCAGCAAACACGCTAGCCGCGTTGAACGGCACTGCATAAAGGAATAAAATGTTTATATTGACATTTTTTCTGTTTTATCAGCGTGAGAGCAGCTTGTTACTTGTGCAGTGTTATTGGAAAGTAAATAACTACATTTAAATGTGTTTAAACTTGCGAACAATAATATAAAAAATCGGTTAAGTGCGAGTCGGACCACACATAATGAAGGTATCCATAGTTGAGATAAATTTATTTCAAAAACAAACTTAACATTGTAGTTGAAAAACATGTTCTCCCATACATCGATGTACGTCACGCACAATATTCCAACTGCAAAAGTAAGTTGGTCGACTATTACTCGTAAACTTGTAAAGCCTACTTAGCTGTCATAGTTTTCCTATTAATTTCGTTATACATACTACTGCAATAATTATCTTCACACATCCAAAAAAAAAAAACCATTTATATGGCATTGGAAGGGGGACATTTGATTGATAAAAATGATCACTTTAAAGTTTAATACTACGCATACAGATCCCTGAATCGAAAAATTGTTTTCACAAACCAGCGGCCTATCCAACGATACCCCACACTATTCAGCTATGGGATAGACGAGAAAAAATAACATCCCCACTTTACGTGCTAAGACGTACCCTAAAACAACTTTTGTTTAAAGATTTTAGTTTACCACTTTGTTGGCGTAATTAATATGTTTTGATTGAAATAGCTAAATTACAGTAATATTTGAACCAATACTTGGCGTAGTTTATACAATGCTATTAGAATTATTTGTTTATTGCTGTCGCACCTTTAGGAACTGCAATAAAAATAAAAAATCGGCTAAGTGCGAGTCGGACCACAAATAATGAAGGTATCCATAGTTGAGATAAATTTATTTCAAAAACAAACTTAACATTGTAGTTGAAAAACATGTTCTCCCATACATCGATGTACGTCACGCACAATATTCCAACTGCAAAAGTAAGTTGGTCGACTATTACTCGTAAACTTGTAAAGCCTACTTAGCTGTCATAGTTTTCCTATTAATTTCGTTATACATACTACTGCTATAATTATCTTCACACATCCAAAAAAAAAACCATTTATATGGCATTGGAAGGGGGACATTTGATTGATAAAAATGATCACTTTAAAGTTTAATACTACGCATACAGATCCCTGAATCGAAAAATTGTTTTCACATACCAGCGGCCTATCCAACGATACCCCACACTGTTCAGCTATGGGATAGACGAGAAAAAATAACATCCCCACTTTACGTGCTAAGACGTACCCTAAAACAACTTTTGTTTAAAGATTTTAGTTTACCACTTTGTTGGCGTAATTAATATGTTTTGATTGAAATAGCTAAATTACAGTAATATTTGAACCAATACTTGGCGTAGTTTATACAATGCTATTAGAATTATTTGTTTATTGCTGTCGCACCTTTAGGAACTGCAATAAAAATAAAAAATCGGCTAAGTGCGAGTCGGACCACAAATAATGAAGGTATCCATAGTTGAGATAAATTTATTTCAAAAACAAACTTAACATTGTAGTTGAAAAACATGTTCTCCCATACATCGATGTACGTCACGCACAATATTCCAACTGCAAAAGTAAGTTGGTCGACTATTACTCGTAAACTTGTAAAGCCTACTTAGCTGTCATAGTTTTCCTATTAATTTCGTTATACATACTACTGCTATAATTATCTTCACACATCCAAAAAAAAAACCATTTATATGGCATTGGAAGGGGGACATTTGATTGATAAAAATGATCACTTTAAAGTTTAATACTACGCATACAGATCCCTGAATCGAAAAATTGTTTTCACATACCAGCGGCCTATCCAACGATACCCCACACTGTTCAGCTATGGGATAGACGAGAAAAAATAACATCCCCACTTTACGTGCTAAGACGTACCCTAAAACAACTTTTGTTTAAAGATTTTAGTTTACCACTTTGTTGGCGTAATTAATATGTTTTGATTGAAATAGCTAAATTACAGTAATATTTGAACCAATACTTGGCGTAGTTTATACAATGCTATTAGAATTATTTGTTTATTGCTGTCGCACCTTTAGGAACTGCAATAAAAATAAGTTCATTATCTAATCATTACCATTGTTATTCAGTGGGAACGTCAGATCACCCGGTTAAACAATAGGACGGTTAAATTGATCGGCCATATATACGGTCGCATCAAATGACGAAATATTTATTCAAAAAGCCTGTAAAGTGACTCTTATGGCAATGCATTTAGTTTCATAATTCAACTTATTATATGGTAGTGTTTTCACTTTACATTTATTTTTTTCAATCTCCGCAAAGAGCTTTTCAGTCAAAAACTATTTTAGGTTACATATGATAAATCAATCATCAAAATTATCATAATTTCATCAAATTATATATTTTTCACTACTTAAACCTAAAAAAAAACATAACATCACGCCTTGTTTCCCCGATGGGTTAGGCAGAGGTGTACCTGTAGCACACCCACATTTCGCCAATACATTACATTTTTCAGTACTTAATAACCTTAATTTGCGTATTCAAAACATTATTTTGTGTTTATTATATTATTTATAGAGGCTGTTTAGCGATTTTGCCAGGTCGGTCGGTGGACGTTGGAGTGAACGGACGTGTCGATAGTCCTCCGTCCAATTTGCAAAAATATTATATAATGCGCAGCGTGCGCGCCACATGGTGTAAATTTGAGGGTGACCGCCGTCAAAATCGATCACTGTTTTTTTTTTTTGCTGTGTGTTTGTGTCGTTAAATAAAATCAATGGAGCTGTGCAAAGGTAGGGTGGACTAGGCCTATGAGTGTTCCTGATCTCAGGCGAGCGATCCAGTGCAAAAGAGGGATGACCCCGTCCAAGCTAATCTGGTGAGATCTTTTCATATCTTTTAGGAATCTGCTGAACATTTTCGCTTATACTATAATAAGTGTGTGTCAATTTAATACTCTTTAATATTCCTTAATCCTTCAACATTTACCCTGGGCAGTTGAGGGATTTCCTGTACTATGGTATATTATAATTATAACATTAAACTAAATTCCCAGAAACTACTGTACCTAAAAAAAAAAATATAAATTATTTGGCCTCTTTAGCTTTACAAAAAGTCACTAGCTAAGCAAATTACCGATCCTTTTGAAAGGTCGTATATCAAGTTGTATTATACCCATATGCGCCGGGCGTCAAAGGCCGATTATATTGAATTCCAGTAACAACCCAAAAAAAACCGTAACCTGTATTTTATACCTTCATAACAACATACATCTCTTCACAAAAAATGCACCACATGTACCAAGCAAAAGCTTGTCCACTTGTCTGTACGACGAGACCTTGCTACATATGTTTCGGTGAACCAGGGCGGTGACAGAATTGACTCAACATTTCTAAGTAATATTCAAGACTTCCTTCCTAACAGCAATCTTTCCCAGGAACAAAGGATAACGATCATAAATACATTACCGCACAGCTTAACGAGACGGGCTGGTGAGGAGAAAATATCCATATCGCTGCGTCTGAATTTTATCCCATAAATGTGCACGTGTAAATAAGTAACGAGAACACGCTGGTGCATTCACCTGCCGGCGAATCAGTACCCGGTAACCTTCGCGTCTTCTACAAAGACCAGCACTCTGATAGCTGGGTCACAATCGAAATTAAAAAATACAACAGTAATACATATCTCCAAAGCAGGAATCAATCAACGTCAAAACACCACAGCTTGTTGAAACCAGGCTCCAAAAAAAATAAAAACGACCCCCGTTTGGTTCGCCCATTAGCACCGCGCGAACAAATAGCATCAAAATTGCACATTGGTCAGATGAAGGTGCGGATGAGACTGAATACACAATACTTAGAAATCCGCCTTCTGCCGCAATTAAGTACTCTTGCCCAGACTTGAGTATTGCAACTTGGAACGTCTGATGGAACTCGAAACCTGGCCAAAATTATAAAATAGACGGTGAACTTCCACAAAGGGAGATTGATGTAGCCTACCTACAAGAAACAGAGACGAACTTAGGAGCATACAACTCTACGCACTACGATTGGCATCCACAGGGAAAGCACACAATTATCGATTTCTAATTAGAAAAATGCCCAAATAGAAATGACACCAACTCAAGTTGGTGCTGGAAGTGACAAGCATGCTTTTCTTTATATAATCAACTCTCACATCAACATTTGTATTTCTAAAGAAACCAGATCTTTCACAGGAGTGACTATTCAAACCATCTTTACTCCATGAATATTCCAACTACAACGGGGCAACGGGGAACTATTAATGGATATAGCCAACACACGACAAAAGCGAGATCATCATGCAGGATAACATGGTCAATTGGCACCCAGAAATCCCAATTGGATCACATTATTACCCTCATGCAACAGGAAAACCACTTCCATCGCATTAAAGGTGAATGGGCTAATAGGGACACCTCCGACCATAAAATAATCTGAGAGCAGCAAAGAACAAGTTGAATTTTAAACCAAAATTAAAGGGCCAAACGCAAGGAACAAAAGTAACTGCAAGCCACGTATAAAAAAATCCCGAAATAATAAAAACATTAGGCAACTTTGATAGTTGCCTAATGTTTTTATTATTTCGGGATTTTTTTGCGGCTGCCTTTTTAAACAATAGGTCAACCAACAGAGGACCACATTCGTACGCTTAAAAGGGTTTTGGACGAAGAATGGCGTGCAGGAAATAGGATTTATGTACGGACCTTCAGCCAGATAACAAATAATAAACGTGCCATGGGCACGCGCAGTGTTGACTCAGGTACTGGGTGACCTGGGTATCCTACCAAGTGTTGGCGTTTGGCAGCCAGTAAAGATTGTTAGGTCCGACACTTAAAGTTACTAGATATAATGTCCCTACTGGCTTAATTAGTTATGCGTGAACAAATAGTGTACCTAACTTTAACCTATAATAAGTTTGTGACAATTATAATAATATTACGTGCAGTGCAGTGTTATATTTTAGTGTCCCAAAATCGTTCATTTTTGTGAAGGCCCATTCTAATGATCAAAGATTAAATTTAGATATTGTCAAAGACGAGCTTCAAGTGCTCAGGTAGCCCGTAGTACCCAGCACATTGCAAAAAAAGGGTCGTGAGGATAGAACAAAGCTGAAAGTCAACAGTCAGTGAATTCCGAATAAGATGTTATTGTAGGTTGCTACATGCGAAGTCTACGCAAAGTTTCCGTCTTACTGAGGATTTCAACTTGGCGATATTTGGATTATCTTAGACTCCACGGAAGTATGAACGTGATTTTCATTACGTGCCGATATCTACCAGTCAACTCCTATCGCAAGCCGCGTCAAAAAACTTCGTTCCATAAAACCTGAAACGGATGGTAACGAGACCTCAGACGAAGACATTGGAAACAACGACGTGTAACACAGCATAGCAGTGACAGAAAAGCGTCGAAAAAGCAGTTAAACCGCGCCAAAAGATTCATTCATTCAAGATCCGTTGAAGCCGGGCCAGAGCCAACCTGGTGGCAACGGTGTTAAAAGAATGACAACATAAAGCAGGACATGACTTACTTCGACAAGGAAATCAATTTTAGGATGGACACGTCTGAAGATCGAGATACGATTAGGAAGGCTGCTAGCGAGATTTACAATAAATCAGAAACGGGTAGTAGCGAGACCTCAGATGAAAACAATGGAAACAGCAACGTGCAACACAGCATAGCAGTGACACAGAAAAGAGTCGTGAAAGCAACTAGACCTGAGCTGAGAGTAATATTAACGTAGCCAAGTTAATGTTTAGAAAATCGAAAAACTTTAAGATCAATGACACACGAGTGTCCCAAAAAAAATGTTCATGGATTTTGCCATAAAATAGTCTCAAAGGGTCCCTTTGACAAATAAACAAAAGTGAGCTAAAGTCTCCTCAAAATATTTAAGTTTTATTATAACCTTGTGAGTCCTAAGTACAAAAGGTCTCCAATGTTTGATAAAACGGGCGTCAACCCTTTAACAACTGTGAAACGAATCGAAAAACGAATTTATAGCTTATCTTCTACAAATTGGAACTCTGATATTTTCACAAGAAACAATCATAGAATCTACAATTAACGCTGTAGTTATTTAGTTATGTAGGTTTATTTTCCCTGAACAAAAAAAAATGTTTTAATGAACAAAAAGAATCTCACAAAAAGTAATGAACATAGAACAAAGAACACTATAAAATTAAGGAATTGGCGGTAGCCGCCCTGTAATTACGGCCGACCCTTTCATAAAAACCGTTAACAAACTGGAATAATACAGGAGACGACTATGGGAAATAAAGAATTAACTTGGTTTTAAATGTTCAAGAGATAAATGTTAGGGGTGTTACAACCTGCCGGGGTCGCGGGAAGGTACTAATGGGTCACCGATGCCCCCGCAACATAGGCAACGGTAGGAATACGGATGGGTTTTAGTCAGTAAGAGTCTGACACACCCTCCTGCTCCACCCAGAGCGGGAGAAGTTATTTGATGATTTCCCATCCAAAAAAATAAAAAAGGGGTGCTACAAACGTTGCTGACACATTTTTAGCTTATCTCCAGGTAACTATGCGCCATGTGCGTGGTTCTGTGCCAGTGCGAGGTCATTATCATCTGCCTAGCCTTTTCCCAATTATGTTGGGGTCGGCTTCCAGTCTAACCGGATGCAGCTGAATACCAGTATTTTACATGGAGCGACTGCCTATCTGACCTCCACAACGTACCCCTTGGTAAGACTGGTGGTCAGACTTACGGGCTTCTGACGACCCGTAACGACTTTCAAATATCCACGGATGACAACCGGTACCAACGGCTTAACGTGCTTTCCGAGGCACGGAGGGGTCATCCATCCACCGACCAACCGCGGCAAGCATGCAAGCAGCTTTACCTGATCGATCGACCCGTGTGGCTGTTATTGCATAGAAAGCAAACTGCATTCAAAGAATTTCGAAAATTCTCTTCTTCCACACCCGGGAATCGAAACGGCTAAAATCTGAAAAAAATATACCCTGTACTTTTATTGCATCGATCGTTAGGGTCAATTATAAGGATGAAATCTCTCTAACAAACATAAATTAAATGAAAGGAAAACCAGGAAATCTTAAATTAATTAATTTATTTACAAAAAATGGTAAACTAACTAATTGGTTGCTCGAAATGGGCTCCATTCTCTTGGATACACAAATTTATTCTTTTAACGAATTAATTTCTAGTAACCTTTAATAAAGTGTTGTGGTGAATATTATAAATCGTATTCTGAACTTCAACTCTCAACTCGTTGTCATTCGCATAAGATTTCATGTAAATTTGATTTTTTACATATCCCCACAGAAAAAAATCTAATGGGGTGAGATCTGGCGATCTCGCAGGCCATCTGATTGTGCCGTTTGTACCAATCCAGGTATTAAAATGGTTATTAATGTAGGCAGTAGTGATTCTGCTGTTATGTGCTGGAGCACCATCTTGCTGTAGAATTATTTGGTTTCGCTCTTCCTCGGGGAAACCATTTAACTCGTTTCTTAAGAGATCTAGTATTTCAATATACTTGACAGTGTTTAAATGACCTTCGTACACGTGGACTAACACTACATTATTTCTCATAATTCCGCACCAAACGTTGAAAGAAAATTTTACTTGATTGTTAGTTTCATGAACACGAACAGGATTCACTCGAGACCAATAATGGTTATTGCAGCGATTGTACATGCCATTATTGCTGAAGTTGGTTTCGTCAGACCATACAATGTTACTCAAAAAATTAGGGTTTCGGTCAATTTCTCCAAGCATGTTTTCACAAAATTGTAATCGTCTGTCACGATCCCCAATATGCAATTTTTGCACCAACCGACCTTCACGATAGCATTTATACTTATACTTTTTCAGTACTTTAAGTACGCGAGTGTGGGTTGTTCCTAATTCATCGGCAGCATCTCTACTTGAAGCCTTTGGAAATGATTCAAAGTATGTTAAAACATCTAGTTCAAAATCGAAATAGTTTTGCTGAATAGTTTGCCGTCTCTTCTTGAAACCACGCGTATTCTTTAAATTTTCTACCATTCTTTTCAATACCTGCCTGTCGGTCTTGATATCTCTCTCCATACCACTGCAGAGCTAGATTCACGTTTTTGTTATTTAAAAAATAAGCTTCCATTAAATCAAACTGTTCTTGATAAGCCATTTTCACCGTGAGACAAAATGTGAAATGAGTTGTAAAAACAATCAAATGTGAATAACAACTATGACAATCTAATTTTCAAATTTTAATCTAACATTCCATATTTAAATTACCTCATACACGCAGCTACGAGTATGTCGCAAAGGAGTCTGCATTACAAAAGATGGATGATGATCGATGCAATAAAAGTACAGGGTATAATTTTTTCAGATTTTAGCCGGTTCGATTCCCGGGTGTGGGAGAAGAGAATTTTCGAAAATCTTTGAATGCAGTTTGCTTTCTATTCAAAAATAAAGGAATGTTTCCTTTGAGTAAAATTTTCTATCTGCAGTATTAAGAGTACTTTCCCTCCAGGTGGCATTACAAAATTCCACCCTGTATAGAGTGTAACGAACATGATATTTAATAATTGATGAATGTATCAATTTTATTTTTTAAATCAATAGATTAGTCCAGTCTTAAAGTATGTAATGGCAGCACCATCATTATCATTTATGATCATTGTCACTGCCCGTCGTTGTCATGAAATTGTTGTATGTCATTTAATTTTATGTTTTGCACAGACATAGAGGGTGGCATTAAAAGGTAAACAATGCAACACAATATATATTTTTTTCTTTTTCCTATACGTAACATCCTGTGTGTTAGACAGCACTAGCTTTACTAGTACTTATATAATCAAAGTCAAAGTCAAATTATTTATTTCAAGCACATAAAAGGCACTTTTAACGACAAAATTTACAAAAAAAATAGAATTGATTCTAGTTGCCCCTTCCAAAGGGCCGTAAAATCCAATCGTCGCGTCGCCTGAAGCCCTTTATTTAGACGTACAAACTTTTTCATGACTTTTCTTATTGGGTTCTAAAGTCCGCAATGCTGATTTTTGTGAAACGTCACCTTTCACCTATTGCATAAAGAATTTCGATTGAAAGTTAAGTGCGTTACGCTGGGTGGTCACCGCGAACCTAACGACATGTAAATCATTAAAATGCATCCAGACGGACGTATGGATGGAGCATTTCCGACGTTTGGCTCCCAAACTGGAGCGGGCGGGCGCTGCATTGAAGCGGCTCCTGCCCAATCTAGGGGGTCCAAACGCCTCCTGCCGGAGGCTCTACGCGGGGGTCGTGCGATCCATGGCCCTCTACGGGGCTCCTGTATGGGCGCGCTCTCTGGCGCTGCGGCCAGCCCGCCGGTTGAGCGCGGCCCAAAGGGTCATGGCCATCCGGATGGTCCGGGGATACCGCACGGTCTCCTGTGAGGCAGCGAGCCTCCTTGCCGGATTGCCGCCATGGGATCTGGAGGCAAAAGCCCTCGCGCACGTATGGGAGTGGCGCGAGGAGGCAAAACGCCGGGGCGTTAGTCTGCTGCCGCGAGAAATCGCGGCACAGCGGACGGAGCTCCGGCGGGATCTCATGGCGTCATGGAAAGTACGGTTGTCGCAACCCAGTGCTGGGCACGCCACGATTGCGGCGATAAGTCCCCTCTTTGAGGAGTGGCTGGAGAGGTGCCACGGCGTCCTCACCTTCCGCCTGACGCAGGTCCTCACCGGACACGGCAGCTTCGGGAGGTTCCTGTGTCGGATAAGGCGGGAGGAAACGTCCGGGTGTCACCACTGTGTGGATCGCCCGGAGGACACGGTGGAGCATACGGTGGAGGTCTGCCCGGCTTGGGCAGAGCACCGCCGTGTCCTCGTGGAGGCGATCGGCGGCAGAGACCTCTCGCGTCCGGCCCTGGTTCAGGCCATGGTACGGAGCGAGAGGGCATGGGCAGCCGTCACCTCCTTCTGCGAAGCAGTAATGCTCGCGAAGGAGGAGGCGGGACGGTTGGGAGACGCCCAGGGCGTCGGGAATCTCGGGCGGATTTCCAGCCACCGTAG
Source organism: Atethmia centrago (assembly GCA_905333075.3). NCBI lineage: Eukaryota > Metazoa > Arthropoda > Insecta > Lepidoptera > Noctuidae > Atethmia > Atethmia centrago. Next base: position 15,749,419 of record HG995374.1, on the reverse strand, counting down.
GCGCGGGCTTGCGGACGGTGAGCAATGGGTAGCTCACCGTCCGGTAAGGACCAGGCCCGGGTCGACGGCGCGTCGTATTCCACGCGCGCCTCAAAGAGATGTCGTCAGCACAAAGTAGGGGTCCACTAGGGCCGATGCCTGCCGGGGTCGCGGGAAGGTACTTATGGGTCACCGAGGCCCCCGCAACACAGGCAACAGGAAGGAATACGGGTGGGTTTTAGTCAGTAAGAGTCTGACACACCCTCCCGCTCCGCCCAGAGCGGGAGAAGTTATTTGATGATTTACCATCCTCAAAAAAAAAAAAAAAAGACGGACGTATGGATGCTACAAGAGAATAAAGAATCCTACATCATACATAGGGCGTAACTATGTCCCATACAAATTCATGCGCTATTGTATAGTCGCACAGCACATTGCTATGTGAGTACTATGTACTATAAAGCTGCCATTTACTGGATACGTCTTTCAGTGACTTGAATGTGCCCTGACGGCTGGGAGTATGTCGTGGTCACTCTAATGTCTCGCTGATGGTGGCGCGTGTGTTGGATCATTTAGCTACCTTCAAAATGGTTGAGCTGAATGGTGCTGATCCACGCGTCATGTTCGTGAACGGGCGCCGTCAGTAGAGACTGGTCATATATTAGCTGCCACGGCTTATTTTAATTTTTGAATTGCTTTTTTTTTGTTGTTTTGTTTATCTTTTTATTACGGACGCTTTTACGTTTTGCATCGTTCGCACATGTATGTATAATTTCGAAATGAATGATGTAAACAATAATTTTGTAACCATAACACGTTGATTAAAAGAGTGTCCGTGGAGTTTCTTGCCCGTTCTTCTCCATAAGTACCTACTACGCTTTGGAATGGGCAACTAGCTTCATCTTTCTGACTTACCGACCGAACCCTTGACAATTCAAAAGTGCCTGTAATTGGTTTATTTGAAATAAATGCTTTGAGTTTTGAGTTTGAGTTTGAGTTTGAAAAACATAATCCTTCTTGTCAGTCGGATCTGTCATTGACGATTTCTATTTATTTGACTCTGTGGCGCTGCGTATGACAGCATCATGATTGTTTTGTTGTGATTTGATTTGTTCAAAAATGTCATTGTTTGTGTGTGTAAAAATGTCTTTTTTGCATTTCTGAGCGACTACGCCTTTCTTGGACTATGGATCATCGCATTACAGTTTACCTGGGCTACAATAACAATACCTATGACTCACATTTGGACCACTCTGATAATTTGGGATACAGTCGTAAGATTTGAGTGAAATACAATCTGCTGGAAGACAGTGGATTACCCCGCGATCGACAGGTCTGAATGTATTTTTTGAAGTCATCAGATTTGAGAAGGGTCTTATGTCCCTTCACAAAGTTTTACGACTAACAAAAATATGCAGGGCTGAAACACTATTGTAGCTTCATAATACATTTTGTTTTATTTGCGTTCATTTCTGGGCCACGCATGTATGGGACCATTATCCATCTCCTTTAATAATTGATTGATGTATCAACGTCATTTCAAATTCATCTCCTTTCTATTTCTTCGACACGTAAATCGCGCAATATGTAATTTTTATCCTATTAACAGTTTCAAGAAAATATTTCTATGCTCTCAGCTACTAGATCTTCTTCAATATTTTTTTGAAAATATGAGTACTAATTTGTTTAATGACGTACTTTAGTATATTGATTACAGTATTAACGCGTTCAAGGACAGGGAACGAGACATAATAGAAGTTTTATTGTTATGACGTCTATGGGCGCTTAATGTCCCCGAACGTGTTAAAGCAAGTATTAATAGAAAAGCCACGTGAATTAATATTCTTTAATATCTAATTGGTTTGCGGGCTTCTTTAGCGCTTGTGGTCTCATAATAAACACAATTAAATTCTTAGGTAAATGTTTTCTTGAGAAATAAAAGGCTCTTAAAGCCAGAATACAAGGGTTGTCGCTTTAAAAGGAAATAATAAGAATGGTTTAATTGCTATTCGAGAAATACTTAAAGCTTTACGATAAAATGGAGATGACTCCTTTGATAAGTCTTATGAAGTAATGTATTTTTTGTTAAACTGTTAATCAAGATTCTTGTCCCTCAAACGTGATCGTTAATCGTTTAAAAGCTAATAAAAACAGGTCAATTCCCAGAAAATATAAAATAGATCATAGAAATTGTGAAATTCACACAAGTGGGTGTTTCAATACAAACATTGTTTTCGGCAGATTTCACGAAGCTTCTATTTCACAGACCCGCATCGGGCACAACGTTTGTCAACAAGCAGCTAAGAGCAAAATTTCTTAACTGATTAAAATGGTTTTTATTCGCTATTCCAGCATTTTAAAATTCCTGAATAAAACATTGAAAAATGTATGTTCGGGCACAGAAAGAAACGAATTTCCAAAACGTTTAGATAAAGGCGAAATTTCCACAATTATTTGAATCATCTCTATTCAACTCGGCGAAAATTATATGGCTCTAAAGAAAAGGACGCTCTACCATCCCGTTTGAGTAAAGTCGTTTAAGATTATCCGTTTTATGTTCCAGTGGGTGGGAATTGAAAAATCCAGCCTTAGGTATACTGGCAGTCTTAAGGCCCGCGTCTCGTTTTCTGAGAAATTTCGAATTTGAAAATATAGCGCTTGGTTTTCTATAAAATAAGTTTTTCTTAAAATTATTACGTTTTGCTATGTAATCTCAACCATCGATCGTAACGGTCCCTTGTCCCCGCACAATAATCCTGGCTGTAGCATATAAAGCTTCACCTTGATTTGACCTTAAGAATGATGGATGAATTGTGTGAAAGATGATATGGCTTGAAAGGGGGTTATTACTGAGATGACTGCTAGTAGATGTATGGAGGAAGAAGTTATGCTGCGCCGAACTCCAATAAGTTAGGATAAGTACAGGAGAATGATGACGATTCAGATGAGGTCAAGGGAAAGTTGGCCAAAACTTTGGTTTCAAATAGTAACGTCAGAGCTGGCGATGCGATTATTACTACATAATGTAGTGTTTGGGATTCGAGTGCCAATAAAATCACTTTTTATGCTAAAACTCATGTTTATTTTCAGTATATAAATTACAAACAATTTTCAACACCGTGCTACAATCTATCTTGTCCTCACACCGTTCCGCCATATTGCTTCTTTCTGACTCCTTCGTTCTCTATTTTCTCTCTCTCACTTACTAAGTCCTTCACCCACGTTCCGTTCGCTCTATTCCTTCCGCATTCATTCCCACATTCGGCCGTCCTGCACTCATGTCTGACCTCAGACATTTCTATAATAACAAAACTTATTCCGCTTAATACTTACATTACACAATCATCATACCACTCACACTTCCCATACTTCCACTAGGAGACTAGTATGGGTGCATACCAGTCTCCTAGCTCCTCTATACCACCGTGCTCAGGCCTTCTCGTCATTGTCGGTCGAACTACACTCGCGGTCAAATAATACGGTTCGATGACGAAACCCGACGATCCCTGGAACTTGGAAATTAATAATGGTACATGCATGGAACTAACTTTATATTTCAAATAATTTTAATATCGTATAAAATAAAACCTTAAATAATCTAAAGTCGAATTATTAATTCATTGGAGTAATCTGACATCTGCTAGCTGTCACTTTGTGTATTATAATTAGAGATCGGATATTCGGATGCATATTCACCTAAAGTTGAGATGTTGGCTAATATGGAACGCTTTTGTATCGATCGTAAAAATCCCGCCCGCCATTCCCGAATCGACAAATTTTATGTTTTTTCTGACTACATATGTAATTGGATGCATATGTACTTACCTTTATTATGATGTAAAGTAGGTAGAAACATTAATTTTAAATAAATATACAATCCAATAATCCCGGGTTTTTTTTTAATAAATATTTTTGTAGAAGTCGCTTTCATACTATACACCGGACTAGTTATGCATTCCCGTTGTTCGTGGCCTCTTAAAAAAAAAAAAGATTTTTAAAAAGCCGCTTCCATATTTTCAGAGCTAAAAATTAACTTTAGGTAAATATGCATCCGAATATCCGATCTCTGATTATAATGGTCATATTGATTGTAATGGTGATCGTTTAGTTTAATATAAATGATATAAGTGTACATAAATGGATTAAACTAAATTTATATAACTTATTATCTATTTATGTAACCAAAAATTCGAAGACATGTGACATCTACCAATCCGCACTGGGCCAACGTGGTAGATTACAGCCCACTCCCTCTGGATGAGAGGAGGTCTGTGTCCCAGCAGTGGGGAACATTATAGGCTGATTATATAAGTGTAAAATAAATGTATAATAATAAGTATAAAAGTCTAGAATTTTATTTTTTACGATGAAATGAGCAGCCCTGCGTGAGATTCCGGTGTTACTTCCGTGAAAATGTTCTGCAATTCGAAACGGTTCAAATTGTTTCGAAACGGGTAGCTACTGGTGACCCCATCGTACACGCTGCTAATGTAAAACGCCTTTTTAGTTGATCTTTTATATACAATTTTCCGTCCCTGTATAAATAATAACATAATAATTTCATAAAAAAAAAATCTTCTCTGATATCAAAACTTTATACAGAATCATTTTTTGTCTTCAATCAAATACCTTGAATTCGTAATGATCGATCTGCACTATGATGGAGTGGTAAGCAAGCAGAAAGGTGACTGACACGCAATTAAATATTTTTGCTGACTCCACAAGAGGAAGGTGCCTACTCTTATTATGGCTAAGAAAAATGCTCTTTTAAATAATGAAAACCTGCCTTTATTTATATAAACTAAACTTAAAGAGTTTTATTAAATATATATTTTTTTATTTTGATATGTCTCATCATAATCAGTCTATAATGTTCCCACTGCTGGGACACAGGCCTCCTCTCTGTGAGAGGGAGTGGGCCGTAATCCACCACGCGGGCCCAATGCGGCTTGGTAGATGTCACATGTCTTCGAATTTTTGGTTCTAGGACATGCCGGTTTCCTCACGATGTTTTCCTTCACCGTTTTGAGAGCAGTGGTGATGAAATAATTTACACAAAGTAAAGCGCTTGTCTGGGTTCGAACCTACGACCTACAATAAATTCGTAAGTCGCGGCCATTACCACTGGGCCACCACTGCTCGATATGTCTTAGTACAAATAAATAAAGGTATCGTTAACGAAGATGTTTACTTTGAAATTTTTACATTTATATGGTGTCTTTCCGGCTGGCGCGGGCGCACGATGTAGCGGAACGCGCGAAGGTACCTTAACTTCCGTGCGCTCGCTCGATTTGCCGCGTAGGTATTTTATTAGGATTACAAGCCGGGAAAAAAAAGTATTGAACAAATAATGGGAATGTGTTATATTACTGATACTGAACCACCGAAAAAAAATTGCGCACTGGTTAATTTTTTTTGTAGTAAATACATCCTGTCTAAAATTGTACCTACCTATTCTTTTTCGTCACTACCATGACTACCGCGACTGCTGAGCGTGGGATCCTGAGTTTGATTCCCGTATCGGTTATTGGGTTTTTCCATTAGGAATTTCACAGTAGCAGCTCGTAATTTGGGAGTTGGTGGTGTGATACTCCTGTGTCTCGAATAACATGTAAACCGGTTGGTCCTGCGCCTGATGTCTTGAAGAAAGTACACGACAACTGTCATTCTGACAAGAGTTTTATCAAATCGAGATAAAGTTTAATTTTCTTAGTTGTTGAGATCATTTTGAACAGTCGGTTCGTCCCGATATTTTTGACGCTGACTGTATTTGGCTAATCTCCGTTTAAATTGCCACCGTGAGTGAAACGATTAAAAAAAACAATTGTGCCACGTTTTTGGCATGATTTATGACCCCCGATAAGGTATAGGGACCACGATTATCGTGTGTCAATAACGAATGCTCCCGTCCTATAGCCCACAGGGCTTGACATTAAACCCCTACTTTTTAAAAAGTTTCCTCCAATCACAGTAAAATGGACGTGACATTTCACAATTTGACGAGAAAGCAAGAAGCTTATAGAGCATTAAAGAGGGATATTTTTTTTGAGGATTCTGAATGAAATGGCACAGAGCCGTAAACGTAACGAGGATAATGTCCTTTGTACTTTGTATTTATGTGAGCACGGTAGGTTTTTAGGTATAACTGACATTTATATTTTTATATTCGCCTGGACTGCTTTTTGTCTGCTGTGAAAAGGACGTTGGTAAGATACATCTGTTGCTCTTGTGTTAGCGTAGCGACACAAACCTGCGGCAAATTACGCGACGACGGCATTTTCGCTTGTTTATTTGTCTATGAAAATTACGCGACCTAATTTCGGGTTATTGTAGGCTTGTAATTTCGCATTATCAGAAATTCTGGCATGAGAGACGGATTTAATGGGCTTAGTTTAGGTATGACCAAAATCGTAGGTAGGTACTAGACAGGGTTTTACCGCAGGCTGCGGCGATATCGCGGAAGCGACAGGCATATTCCTGCCTGTCGCGCCCGCGATATCGCACTAGTCTGCACGAGCCTTTAAGCTTCATAGGTTACATGAGTGAAAATATTATAACAAGCTTTACTTTTAATCCGTGTAGCTGAATTAGATGCGATCAAGCGACTCACCATTCACGTTTTTCCTTGTTTTTATAAGTTTCATGGCATGCACAAGGACTTTTATATTAAATCTTCCTACAAGATCTATTCCGAAAACGTGATACTATATTTATATTATTACACGCAGAGATTAGACTTTACAACCTAATGTAAATTTTATTCGTAATCCTGAGTTTAATGATCCGCTTTATAGGATATTTAAATCCGTAAAACCTTTTACATACCTACAGGTAGTTTCGTATATTAGGTATAAAACAGAAATTGCCTAACACTTGCAACATACCTACAATTGTAAATATGATCTCACCACTTCTATACACGGCATTGTACTGCAGTTTTTTTTTGCAGTAGGTACCTATTATGGGTCATCATCATCATCACATGATGTGATTAGGCAACGGTGCAGATTAAAAGAAGATGTAGTGACAAACACTGAAAAGAGTATCGTTAGATGGTTTGGTCATGGTCGAGCATGGCCTCCTTCCCTCCAATATGGCGAGGGGGGTGATGGCTGATCTTTGCGTTATGCTCGTGAACGGGTGCTGCTTGTGGTGACTGGTCGTCTTGCTGATCATGGTTTTAATTGTTATTAGTAATTGTTTACTTATTTTACTTCGATGGGGTTACTAGTTTATCATTTCTCACTTCGAGCTACAGCAATTGCCTTATGTAAGCGGGCACGCCCTTTATGCCTGGAGGCTTTTATTTAGAAATTAAGTTCTATTTACCTTTTTTTTATGTTGAAATTTTTATCTGCTTGAGTACAGTTTGTTCATTGTTTTGTTGGTATACTGGCGCGTGCTAGCTAACGTATGGCAAGTGTGTAATTTAATCCAATGTTTTGTGTATCGTAATGTTAATTACTTTGCATACGATTTGTATAGAATCAAGTTTATATAACTAAACAGACAGACGTGCTGCTGGGGAGTTTGTTCCACCACTTCTTCTTCCCAGCTAAAGCACTAGGAAGTGGTGACGGGCGGGCATTTTTGGGGGACTGTCTTATGTAACTTTGACGTTCGAAAAGTGCTGATTTTCAGCCTAGTTTGAATAAATGACTTTTGATTTTGATTTTGATTTTGAGAGGATGAATGAAAGGCGACTGACAAAAGGTATTTACAAGGCAGATGTGATTGGAAACGCCGAGAGGGGACCCCCAGGAAGACGTATAGTGACCTCATTGGTGATGTTCTTCAAAAAGGTCAGGTGCATAGTACTCCCAACCGGCGAGGTGAATGACCAGATATATGAACGTAAACGAAGCAAAAGGAGTATGTAAGGAGCGTAGCAGGTGGCGTTCTATAGTTTCTGCCTGCCCCAATGGGAAGAAGGCGTGAGTTTATGTATGTATAGGTCATCATTATATACTCACCAGTATCTACTGCAAAACAGCCTTGCTGCACGTTGTACAGCATACGATATAACCAAATCCAACAGGGATGTATCAAACAGGGATGTTGCCGTGTGATCATAGCATTACATTGCAAAAAACAAGCATTACAATGCCGTGTGAACGTAGGCTCTTTAGACTTCCGTGCTTAACCAGGGAAATTATTTCATAAGCAAAATTACATCTCATATATAAGAGAAAAAAAAATATTAAAGTACTAATCTACGTGCCATTAACACAATGAATTTGCTTCATTCCTGGTAGCAGCAGATTTGCATCGTTTGACAAAATGTTGTTACAAAGTTAAGCACTTGGAATTTCGTCCCCGCTACGGCATCTGCACGTTCCAGATTTCTAAAAGCTTTTATTTTAGATTACCTTGTTAGTTCCTATATTATGTGGATTCTGGCAAGCTAATTTTTGTCAACTTTCTTGGTCTTATCGTCATCCTTATCCAAGCTAAGCGCACATTGCAGCCACATTGCATATTGATTAAAAAAAAAACCGCCAAGTGCGGATGCGGACCGTTGTCCGACATGCACTTAGCGGTGTTTTTTTCAAATTCATCCCAGCTACGGAACCCTTCATGGTACGTGTACAATGAAGGGTTCCGTAGCTGGGATGAATTTATCCCAAGAACAAACTTAACACTGTAGTTGAAAAACATGTTCTCCCACACATTCCAACTGCAAAAATTTGGTCGACTACATAATCAGCCTATGTTCCCACCGCTGAGACACAGGCCTCCTCTCTGTGAGAGGGAGTTGGTCGAGTATGGTTAGTTAGTTAACTTTATTAGTCGTTAACTTGTATGGCCTACTTAGCTGTGATAGTTTTACATTTTGTATGAACCACGTACGTGGTGTGCTTTGGTTCATACATAATGTGGCGGGCTCACAGCGCTTTTTTGTATTGAAATGCGACGCACTGCGGCCCGATGCGGTTTTAATGTGCGCTTAGCTTTAGTCGTTATTACAGGAATTCACGTAGTCGTATCATGTTTCACAAAATCCATCCATCTTATCTCTGAACTACCTTCTCGGTCTGGTTTTATGTGCCTTTATTTTGTAGTTCATTGTGTTTGGGTACTATTGATCTCAATTAAATCAAGCCAATGTGAGTGTCATATTCATAGGGTAGCTACATATGTACCTACCCTATGAATGTGAACCTTCTGCTTTTCCTGTTGAATTCCGAAGCGACCACAAATTGAGTTGATTTATATGTGCATATTTACAGCTAGGTTTTGGTTGGAAATTTCATGTTATGCCAGTGGCATCTTGACAAATCACTGTAGAGTCGGCTTTAGATTGATGTTAACGTCCAGAGAAACAGATGGGCAAGTTTCTCCGAATATATTATTGTATTGTTGTAACCCGATTTGATCTTTGCAACAGTTTCCATAACAGTTACTATCTTTTCGATAAAAATGTTCAGTGGTATCTTACGGATGTTGTTTTTTAAAACGGACTACATTAAATTCTTGAATTGATTTTTAATTTTATTTTTTAATTGTAGCATAGTTATACTCACAATATTATGAACCAAATATTATGTCTGAAAAAAAAAAAGTTTTTTTTATTTATTTTTTTGATGAAAATGTATTTTTATTTTACCTATGGTGATTTTCCAGTGTCTGATTTATTTGATACGGTGTTTTCTATTACAAACAACAACTTTTAATTTTCATTATTAATTCAACTATCCCGGGAAGCTTAAAATGTTAACTATAGATAATTTAAACCATGTTAATTAACGTGTATAATTTTGCATTGACAGGGGATCACGAGTTTCGGCGACGGTTGCGGTAAGCGTGGCAAGTACGGAATTTACACTCGCACCGCGGGCTATGTCACGTGGATGCGTGACGTCATGAGCAACAAGTATTTTGAGTGAAACCGCAAAAGGTTTGGAGACCTTTCATCTCGAGGGTATAAGCCTGTGGTGTGGTCGACCCATTCGTGATATGCGTAACCCAAAATGGGAATTTATGTTTTGCTACCACTTTGTGATCGAACCCGGAAAGACACTTACCATTAAACCATTTAAGTAAAAAACTGTATAAAATCATTAGCGAGACAATTCGAACTCACCCGGCGAAGTAAAAGAGCCCTTTGTTAATACGAGGTAGGTACTTATGTATAAAGTATTTCACGTAAGTACATAGTACATGTAAAATATGTATGAAATCTGGTGACATCCATTCATGTTTGGTATAAGCGCCAGTCAAATATTTTAATCTGTCTTCTGACTGGGCGGGTTTTGTTCTGTAATAGCATGAAATATATTTGAATAATATGAGGGTAGATTGGAAAATTTACATAAAAGGATATTCATTATTTTGCACGTTATTCATTCCAAGTTAATACATGTAAACAACGTGTTTGAGTTTATACAAATATTACCTAGAGATTACTTCAATGTAAAAAACGCAGATTATTTAAACGAGACGAAATTTTTCGCCCGTTAATGTTTTATTCTCATTTTCTTGAGCTTATTATGTGTAGGCGAGCTGAACAGAACCAGTCAGCGGTCGTCACACGTGAAGGCGTTTAATGAATCGCGTGTAAAAGAATTACAACAACTAAATAATTTCGTCTCTGGACTATAAACCAACCACTGCGCTGTTCTGCCTAGTCATGCTGAAAATTCTACTTATAATCAAATTTTTCAGCATCAGCTCTGTAAAGCAATTAGGACTTTAATAGGCATGGGGAGCTGACAGAAATTACTTTTCGATCATTAAGTCAGTACCTATTTCGTATGCACAACTCAAACTGTAGATTTTATAGTTATTAGAATTGATTTTAGAATCCATAGTCACCTCATATCTCTCTCATTTTATTTGCCGTTATCGAGTACACAGAGCGAGTATATTTTTAAGAGTACTTTGAAAAGTAATTTATGAGAAGTGTGATGAATGAGTACTGATTGAACTTTCTGATGTTATGGTAACCATAACAATAGTGATCGTTACGAAATACCCAGACTTTGTTAATATTACACAAAATTACAATGTTTATACTACCCTGAGTTTGTAAACAATTTACAGCACCGTTTACATTTAAGTTCTTAAGAAGTTTGCGAAAGAAGAATAATAATTTAATTATTCATTGTTCTGTTTTCGATATAATATGTAAATACAAGATTAATTTGAATTTTGTTCACAGTTGTATTAGAATTTAAAATCACATTGTGTACTGTGAGCACTTTGCGAAACTTTTGTTTTGAACATTGTATTTTGTTTTAATCTAAGTAAATATTAAGTAAAATGATAAATAAAGTCTCTCTAAGTTTTGTATGGCGTTGTTTGATTCACTAACTTCTATAATAGTCTGGTATCGAAATATTATGATGTTTCCAGCTGTAACGTACTTACGAAAGTCGCGAGAGCGTTCAATAGTCTGTGTTAGTTAGTGCAAAAACCTACAGGGTTCGATGTCCTTCCAGTCAGGTTTAAATACCTAATATACATAAAATACATCACGCCTTGTTTCCCCGAAGGGTTGGGCAGAGGTGTACCTGTAGTACACCCACATTTCGCCAGTTATGTTTAAGTCCCATGTAATAGTGGGCGAACCTATTGCCATCAACCGGGCACAAATCCAGACTCCGGGCTGCTACTGAGAAATTCCAGATGAAAAAACCCAATATAACACTTTACCCGACCCGGGAATCGAACCCAGGACGTCATGCTCAGCAGTAGCGCTTGCAACCACTACATCAAACAGGCAATCAAATACCTAATATAGATTTGGAATATATCTCAAATCTCTAGTGTTACCTTTTCAAGTTTACAACGAAGGAGTATTGATTTATGGTTTTATTATTAATTTACGAGTAGGTAGCTTATAACAATAACGTATTGGGTTTCAAGATGTGTCATGATGTGTTGTTGTTGTGTGTATTTTGTTTGAATAGTAAATGTTGCTATCTAATTTACCAATTGGCTTGATAATGCCCTCCCTACTCAGGTAAATTAAAGATTTGTTTTTGCAAAATTTATTGGTAATATCTACATCATTTAAAAACTAACAAACTTAAAATAATAATAATTATATGTACAATTATAAAAAAGGGAGGGCAAAATATCAAAGGGCGTCAAAAAATTCGTCCGCATCGCTGTCAACAGGAAAAGTACCCAAAAGGCTGGCAGCATTACCACGTTGTATGGCAATGCTGATTCTTTGGCCAAAAAATAGACCAGCCCTCTGGTCACGTGAGGAGTCGACCAACCGCTTGGCGATGTCTCTAAAAACTAAGTGGGCACTCGGACCCCATGGCCCTAGTGTTTCAACCCCAAACGGCTCGAACATATAAGTCCCAAAAAGATTTGAGTACTTGCGCCGTTTGAGGTTTTCCGCACCTGCAGCAGCCGCCCCAGCACAGCCCGCCGTGCTAGGAAGATGGGATGGCGCAAGGGTGTCGACACACGTGGCATCCCACACCAAAGGCCTACCTACCTTCCAAGGCATTATGGTCATTCCGTCTGGTCTCTTCCCATCGTCGCGTGCCAAACCATTAGGTTCTAAAACAGCGGGCACCCCGACGGTGCCAAGAGCGCGACGGATGATGTCGTTGATACTTGCGTGCCGTGCTATCCGCCCTGCGCTTTTACTGCAGGATAGACCATGGTGTCCGAGGCAGTCGACACCTTCACCGCATTGGCAGCGATGCGGAGCTACGCAAGGAGCGCCCAGACGCAGACAAGTAGCGAGCCGGAAGGTGGTGTCACCCAGCATAGTGCCTATGTTGGGTGACGGTAGCGCCTGAAGCCAGAGGCCCGACTCCCACTCACCCAAAGCCAGCAGGCGGGCACGCTCAGCAGTATTGGTGGACGTATTAATAAGATTATTCCGTACCAACCTGCAGAGCGGCTCGTCCCACTGTCTCTGGGAAGATGGGTTCACGGGACGATCTGTATCCGGGCAAGCCATTTTCCAGGCGTTCACTGCGTCGGTCAAGCACGGCACTTCAGAGTCAACCAGGGAGGGGGCTAAAATTTCCTTGGTTAGCTTTTCAGTGCTGTGGACAGAGGACAGGAACGCCGGTAAGCTAATATTAGTAATTTTACGGACACCGAGGCCACCAAAACGAATGGGTAGTGTGGCTTGCAACCACGCTCGGTCGTCCAAGGCCACATTTAAAATGGAAGTTAATGTATTGCGAATAATTTGGTCAATTTTGTCCAAGAGGTGTGACTGCTTCCATAAGGGGGAAGAACGTAGAAAATATATAAAATTTGGGCCAAAACAACAGTATCTAATCAGGGTGAATGCCGAATGTAAATTAATTTTGGAGAGTCTGTCTGAAATGTCGTTGAAGTTTTTGATTTTTTCGTCGATAAAAAAAAGAAAAACTGTCTTCTAAAACTGGGGAACCTAGGAGGTGCAGTGAACTTTTTTCTAAAATTTTGATTTGTGGGGTTATTTCATTAAATTTCTCTAGGGTCAATTGTCTGTCGGTAATGTCAGAAAGGTAAATTTCACATTTAGATGGGTTAAGGTCCAGGCCAATAGATTTAAATTGCTGTTTGAGGAATTTTAAGTCTTTCAAAACGGTGTCTACATCACCTCCTAGCGTTCCATCATCTAAATACCACACATTAAATTTTGAATTTAGTTTCTGAATAATTGGATGAATAGCCAAGCTGAAAATGACTGGTCCGAGAGGGTCACCTTGTTGGCATCCTACTGCAGATTCCAAAACATTGTCCTTGTATAATAATTTAGAAGGGTACCTGTAACATTGCCACATAAAACCATAAATTTCGGGTAATTCCTTTTTGACTTCAGCCAACAAAGTGTCCCTGTTGACAGAATTAAAGGCATTCTTAACGTCGACCTTGAGGATGACCTGACCTTTGTTGGAATTCAAAAAGGTGGAAAGGGCATGCACGGCAGCCTCACAGCCCCCTTTTGAGCCGAAACCAAGCTGCAGGGGCTGAAACTTAGCTATAAGCGGTTCGCTATATAACTTACAGCATATTTTGGCTGCCGTACGCCTGTAAGTGCAGCCAACGGCGATGGGACGGATACCGCCGTCCTTCTTACGCAGGGCACATAGGTTGGCCCCGTATAAGACATCGACGACGGCCTCGTTCACACCGCCGGTGAGCATGAGGTTAATCAGGGCTGCAAGCTCCTTTAGAAGCGATTCACCAGCTTCCCCGGCGCCTGAACTCAAAAGATCCTTAAGATGTTGAGGAGTCAGACCGTCGAGGCCACCGGCTGAACCACTTCGGAAGGAGCTCACGGCTGCAATCAACTGGGGGGCCGAAACGTTTAGGAAGGTTGAATTTAGGTTGGGAAGGTCGGGAGGATCGGGAAAGGTGAGACCATCCGCAGGCGCTGGGTGTTTACTCTCTAGAGCTGTTACCGTTTCTGGAGAGTAAGGCGCCACCACATCGCTGCTGAAAAGTATCCTGGCCGCACCCCTGATGTCACCTTCACCTAATTTGGATTCCACATGTGAACATAATCCTTTTCGTGATGAATTATTGAAAGCAGGTAATTTTGTATCTAAAGTTAGGGTCGAATTGTTGCAATTTTCTTTAATTTGGTTCGTTAAGGTTTTTTTAGTTGCCAAATTTTTTTGAACATGCAGAATCCTATAAGGGAACGTAAGTAATTGCTCCCAGGCACTTTGTGAGTTCTCCTGGGTCGCAAGACGGAGACATTGCGCCAAACTCAGTGCAACAGACCGTCTCGCGCCCCGGGGAACTCTCTTTAATACAGGGGTAGAATTTTTGAATTTTGCCAACGTTTTCCACAAACTTTGATCAGGAGTTGTTGATGTTGGGGATGTGGCTGGGGGGCACAAAGTTACACTATGAGGTTTGTGAACTTTGCCATAGTGTATCCGTAGCCCCCGTTCGCCTTTAAAGAAGCGTGGCTGGGAGCAATGGGGACATCTCACCTGGACATCAAGCGATGTGGCAGGTTGACTGGCACTATATCCGGCGTCGCTACAGCCGGCGTTAAACATATATTTAAAACGACTTACCTAAAATAAATAATAACTATGCACAATACACTTAAATAATTATTTACAAATATGAAACATTCACACACAAAAACACAACTATAAAAATGTTTGACAACTTGGTGTCAGCGTGACGGCTGTGACACACTGGCGCGGGCCTAGGGCACCGCGGCGCTGCGCGTGCAGGTTGCAGTCTTCTTTTTTTGATGTTGATCTTGTTTTTGGAAGTCTTGTAATTTGGTTATTTGGTTATGTAAATAAACGATTCCACTGAATGCTGCAGCGGTTGTCATCACGTCGCTCGTATTTTCTTCGCTGGTGAGGTGAAAAGTTGTGTATCGCTCGGCAGTAAAGTTATTCTGCGTCTCGTAGCTTTGGAATGCTACGCTTGGGTTTATATTCTCGCTTCGCTCGTGGTTGAAATTCAGTGGCGTCAGATCGCAAGATCTCAGTGACCTCTGAGTTTGTTTCGGCCTTTCTTCTCAGAGTAGTCAGATAGGAAACGCCGGCCTCATCTTGGTTGAACTTGGTTGTTTTTTATTTTCGATTACTCAACTCAATTTTGAGTAAATAGAGAATTACTTCATATTTTGCAAAAAATTCAATACTATTGTAGTTGAAAAACAAGTCAAAGCTTAGTCAAGCTATAGCTTCTGATTACGTATTCACCTTATCTACCTTATTTTATTTATTAGGGAAAACACACAGTAACACATTATATATTGTAGGAAGAAATACAAAAGATACGGCCAAATCTGTAACCTTGTATTGAATATTGTGTTTTCCTTTTAATTGTGTTTCAGAATTTTGAAGATTTAATCATTACGTGCACCACCATTAACATCCTTTTCGTTACCTTTTATTTTGCAAAATAATTTAATACTTATTACAAAAACACCAACAGATAAATAAAACAGTATTAAAAACACAATTACAAAAACAATAACAGTAGAAAGTCTAAAAATAGAATACCAAAAAGCAGACTTTAAAAAAAAAAAAAATATATATAAAATATAATCATATCAAAATTAGATGTCGAGGGTGAAGGTGTCCACGTCATCGTTCTCCCGAGCGACGTCGAGTATCCAGGGGACAAGGCCCCACGTACCTGTGTACTGGGCACACTGATCACCCCAAGGTCGTCTTTCTTCCTGAAAATGAAGCAATCTATGTTATTTTTACCGTCTTAAAAAATGAGGAGGTTAATTTATTCGGCTATATAAATTAAAACGTAGGTCAATCTGCCTAGCCTTTTCAGAACTCTGTTGGGGTCAGCTGCCAGTCTAATGCAGCTTAGTACCAGTATTTCACATGCAGCGACTGCCTATCTGACCTCCAAAACTCAGTTACTGGGTAACACGACACCCCTTGATAAGACTAGTTGTCAGTATTTTTTTTGGCTTCAACCCGCAATGTCTGTTAAAGATCTACGTATGCCAGCCAGGATCAAAATACCCGTAAAAAAATAGCTGTATGGCTGGCTTAACGTGCTTTCCGAGGCACGGAGGGGTTTCGATATGTAATGGAACCCATCGAACCGACCGTGGCAAGCGTAGATGAGCCTTAGATCGATCGGTGTGGCTGTTATTATTTAGCCCCAAGCGCCTAAATTGAAACGGAGGTACAGTCCACAATCAACTCAGCCTATTGCAGTCCACTGCTGGATAAATGATAAATGATTTATTTTCTGTAAGTAGGTTTGTACAAACACTTTTACACGTCAATCATAGTTTTTAAATAAAGCTAGATGAGGTCGGCGTTTCCTATCTGACTACTCTGAGAAGAAAGGCCGAAACAAACTCAGAGGTCACAGTCTCTTTTAAAGTCCAGACATAATCTTGGTCAGATCATGTGAAGGCCATGTAGATTGGTGTCTGAAATGGTCCTTTTGAGGAAAGAACCACACAGATTGAGTGGACCTGTCCAATCAGTGCACGCATTTGTCAGTAATCGTGCTGCTCAACTCAGAACTTAAGGAACTCAACGATTCGACGAACAATACCAAAGAAAGAACATTTGGGTAGGCCGCATAAATTACTCAAACTGCCAGACCATGATTAATACTAAATGAGAAAAAAAAAAAAAAAACAATAATGACCCACATAGGCTTCACATTCACAATAATTGAAAACCTCGTAATACTTTACAAGTAAATATTAAGTTCCAAACAGTATATTGAACTCCACAAAGTAAATATGTCAAAATGGTATATAAATAAAATAAAAGTTTCAGTATGCAATAATTGGAGCAGCTTAATCCCAAGCCTTTTTGTCCTCAATATAATCTTTAATAGTATAAAAGGCTTTCTGGCTCAACCTACTTTTAATAAATGATTTGAATTTATTAAGGCTTAGATCTTGAACGTGGCTTGGAAGTTTATTATAAAAACGTATACATTGACATCTGAATGAGCCACCTATTTTCTTGAGCCTTGTTGTAGGTACAACAAATTTGTGTTTGTTCCTAGTATTTATATTATGGATATCACTGTATTTTTTAAACAATTTTATATTTTTATGGGCATATAAAAGATTTTCAAAAATATACTGGGAGGGCACAGTCATTACATTAATCTCCTTAAATTTCTCTCTGAGAGAGTGTCTCGGACTTAATCTATAAATTGACCGAACAGCTCTTTTCTGCAAAACGAAGATAGTCTGAATGTCAGCGGCATTTCCCCACAACAGAATACCGTACGACATTACGCTAAAGTACACTAAACGGGCTGTCTCTATATCAGTTAAATTACGAATTTTTCTAACAGCGTATGCTGCGGAGCTTAGCTTTTTCGACAATTTATCTATATGTGGACCCCACTGAAGCTTAGCATCCAAAGTTAAGCCCAAGAATACTGTGCTATCTTCAGGGTTCAATTCTTCGCCCTTTATCAATACATTAGTTTTCACCTGCCTAACGTGAGGTAGCGTAAACTTAATGCATTTGGTTTTTTTTTCATTAAGAAGTAAATTATTAACATTGAACCAGTGAACTACTTTTGAGATCGCACTATTAACATCGTCAGTATATAGGTCTCTCCCAGGCTGCGCTACAACACCCTGTCCTCCGCCTTCCTCATCCAGTCTGACCCGGCCACCTTCTCAAGGACGTCGGTCCATCTAGCTGAGGGGCGTCCCACACTACGCTTGTCGATACATGGTCTCCACTGCAAGACTTAGCTGCGCCATGGGCCACCGGTCCTTCGACAAACATGGCCAGCCCACTGCCACTTCAGTTTCCTTACTTAGTCTGCAAGGTATGTCAGTAACTCCGGTTCTTTTCCGGATAATTTCATATCTGATTTTATCCTTCAAAGAGACTCCGAACATAGCCCGCTTAATAGCGCGCTGAATTTGTATGAATTGGTGTGCTGGCTGTCAGTGTCAACGTTTTGGCACCGTATGTTATGACGGGCAGGACGCACTGGTGGAAGACCTTAGTCTTCAGATACTGCGGGATAGGCGAATAGAAGACTTGACAAAGTTTTCCAAACGCTGCCCAGCCCAACTGGATTCGTCTGTCGGCTTCTTTCTCAAAGTTGTATCTACCGAGCTGGATGACTTGCCCTAGATAGACACACTCCTTCACAAGTTCGAGAAGCGAACCTTCGATGTGGATTGGACTCGACAAGACGTGCGAATTGTACATGACTTTTGTCTTGTCCAAATTCATGCCGAGGCCAACCCGCCGAGAGGCTCCATTCAGGCTGTGCATCTGGTCTAACTGTTCTAGCGTCTCTGCCATTATAACGATGTCATCGGTAAAGCGAAGGTATGAGATGTACTCGCCGTTCACATTGATACCCTGACAAGTTTCAGGCCAGCGTCTTGAAGACGTCCTCCAACGCATTGGTGTCAGTTTCGGGGATATCACATCCGCTTGTGTCACCCCATTGAGCAGTTGGATAGGGCTGGTTTTCTGATCCTGGATCTATACAGTCATCGTGGCAGCGTCATACAAACATCTCAATAGTTCTATGTAGCGACAGTCAATTCGACATCGTTATAGAGAGGCCAGAACTGCCCATATTTCGATGGAGCCGAAGGCGTCCTCGTAGTCCACAAATACCATACACAGCGGGTGGTTGTACTCCTCGGCCTTCTGTATAATTTGTCGAACAGTATGGATGTGGTCTGTAGTACTGACGCCTTTTTAAAAACCGGCTTGTGCTGGCGGCTGGAACTCGTCAAGTCTCCTAGCGAGACAGTTTGTGACGACTTTCGAGAACAGCTTGTATACGTGGCTCAGAATTGAGATGAATATGTAGTTCTTCAGCAAGGTTTTGTCATCTTTTTTCAAGAACAGAACCACCGTACCTCTGCTCCACGCCTCGGACTTTGTACCCTCCCTCTTGGATGACGGAGTTGAGAATGAGAAAAAAGACTGGCTACCTCCTTCCGGACTGGAGTCCCGCCCGCATTAAGGATCTTTGTCGTTTTTCCGTCATCATCAGCTGCTCGAGAGCCGCTTAAATCTCGTACTGGTCGATATCCGGGATATTCTCCACACGGAGGACATCCTGGATGTCCGAGTGATGCGTTAATTTGGCTCGATGGACATCTGTACTATGTCCCGCTGGTTTTGCTGTCCGCGTTGCGTATAAGTGCCCGTAAAAATCTTCTTCTTAAGACTTCCTCGAGCATCCGCAGTTCTTAGTTTCGTCAGATGGCACCTCCCTAATTGCTGAGCGGACTTTTTCGACCCTCTCGGTTCTGCTCAATTGCGACCTTAATATCGCGGGTGTTGGAGCACTGAAGATCGCGTCGCCTCAGCTTCCTAATTTACAGGTTTAAGGCTCTCTTATCTGACGAATACAGCTGCGTGGATGGCAACTCTCGTCTTTCCGTCATAAGGCCGAAGAGTCTCCGGTGTCCTGTTTGAACACCTTACTTTTTGGCTACGACGGGAAATGTCTTTGAGACACGTCGCGTAGTGCTTTGACCACCTCGTTAGCTTTCTGTTCAACAATGCCTGTGGTTTCTAGTAGGGCAAAACAATTTTGAAGAAAAAAGTCACAAAGAAAACGAAGTAATAGGGCGATGCGACGCGTTGGGACGGGCACTGAGGGAGTTTTATAAAAATGTGGCTGTTATTTTAGTATATTGTGCATGTTAAAACTTACACGCGAAGGAAGTCGTGGGCAGTTGCTAGTCTAATAAAATTTAATTTATTTTGGGAACGGAGCAAAGAAGCAGTAATGAAATTAAACGTCGTGTCGCCGCCGCTGTGAATGAAAATTCGTGCAATTTCTGAGCAAAGAATTTAATTTATCAAATGAAAATTAGTTCCAAGTAGCAACGTTTCGCAAAACTACATATCTCACTAACTTTTTACCCCGGTTACAGTGAGATTTAATTATCTGGGTAAGTACAGTCAACAAAACAGATAAGTATTCGTTATAGCTGGTCTGAGAGCGCCTTATGTTTATAAAATGTCATTAACTGCCCGTATTTATTTACATCCATAAATTTATTAGGTAGTTTTTCTTTTGGGGATAGCCAGATACTACAGAACGATTGCCTACGATAGGATGCTTATTTATTTACAGGTAATACGCACCTGGTTTTTTTAAGGACATCCCCAATAAGGACAGACTATATCCTTCTACGGTACGGTGGTATAACCCGTGCCATTAATTCGTTTCTTTAAGTCGGATTTACTAAGTTTGCGCAACTGACGACACGGTTGGCGTAATGGCTGAGCGATCGACTGCTACGCAGCGTATCGCGGGTTCGATCCCCGCACGGAACAAGTATTTGAATGATCTGCAAGTAATTGTTCTGGGTCTGGGTGTTTGTGAGTTTCTATGTTTGTAAACGCACCCACAATACAGGAAGAAATTCCTAGTGTGGGGCAACGTTTTTTAGAAAAAAAAAAAAAAAAAACTAGTACTTTCGTAATGTAAATCCAGATTTAATGACGCAGGTTGTAGATGTTTATTTCTTGCCTGCATACTAAACCACTGTGTCGACTGTACACAATTTTGAATTTGGCTACCAATTAAACAGCATGGCAGTGATTAGCTTAGAAAACTTGGCTGCGGCTGGGCGGTCGTCGAAATAGCTAACCGAGCTGTCTTTGGAGCCCTATTGTCTAGGTAATACAGTGTATGGGACCATTGTAGTCATTGGAATTGCAAATAACAATAGTTACGTAGTTAAATATGAATAGTGTTACGTCATAAGTAGTTAGTTATGAATAGTTTTACGTCATGTAGGTAGTAAAACTACGAGGTTGTGTTAACGTAAAATTTGCATACCTACGCTACACATTTATACCGACTAGATAATCTTTAGGGTTCCGTACGTTCGAATTTAAAAAGAGAACCCTAATAGGATCACTCGTGTGTCTGTTTGTTTGTACATCTATCTCAGCTAATTTGCTCGGAATCTACTGCACCGATTAAGTTGAAATTAAATACACATATGAATTTCTGTGACCCAAACACGGACGAGTAACGTATAATAGAATAATTTTGAATATTGGGGTTAGTTTTGGGAGGCAATTAGAAATTTTAAAAAAAGTTGAAACTGTACGGTGTGTCATAATATCAAAGGAAATGGCTTGTTGCTAGGTCTTCAAATACGTATATATACATAATAATAATAAAATTATAATATAATTAATAATTTTGTTTTCATAAATTAATAAAATAATACCGAGCCTAAAATATTGAAAAACCATATATTGAAAATAGCTCTTTACTTGTAGATTGTCTACAGGAAAAAAAGTAATATGGCTCTCAATATTGTGCGTACAATCTTACATTTGCAATCGGAAGGTATGGGAGGACATGATGTTCAACTACAATATTAATTTTGTTCTTGGGATAAATTATTTTTACTACTCGTTCGACTTAATTCTCATCGTATGAAACCCCTTCACGCGAGTTCATCTCGCACTTGTCCGATTTTTGAGACTTTATTCATTTGATTAGGAATATGAAAATAACTCTGATGTTTGTTTTTCAATAAGTACGCTTGTAAGGTCAGAGATGATTTCAAAATATTGTTCACGTTGTAACAACATCAAACGAAGTGATAAGGAAAAAGACGAGTAAGCTTAGGAAATCAAGGCACGATGAAAAATATTTAATAAGTAGGTACCTAAAGCAATATAGCCAATATCCTGACTCTTGAAAGCCAAAATATACGAAGCACGTGTAACCTTTGTCGCAGGTTGTCAATACCAGTCACCGTCATTATTATGTATTGAGACACGATATTTTTAGTCATACATACTTTGTCTTTTTTTTTCTTTCTTTTCTTTGTATTTTCTAGTTGTTTTCCCTTCGGGGAATACATGCGTGATGTTGTGTGTTATTACATACTTAGTGACAATATCAGGGTCTATATTTTTACATGGATATACTTATAAGGAAATCTTTCAATATGGAAACCTTTTCAACTGTCTATCAGAATACATATATGTTCTACAGTAAATAAACTGTAAAAAAGCGAAGTTCTATGAATTTGCTACGTCGTAGACTCGTAGCTGCCGCGTAGCAAAATGTGGTAGGTTCTTTCAATATGGAAACCTTTTCAACTGTCTATCAGAATACATATATGTTCTACAGGTGATGATTCTATATGATTTAGGTGTAAATATATAGTTCAAGATAAAGATAAACATGATAGTTAAGTAGGTAAGTTTAGTTTTTAATAATATTATGTATTAATTTACCCTAGCGTTTAATTAATTGTATATTCCACAGTTAATCTGTGAACAGCGTTGTGGGCTACAATATTGTTAAACTGTTTTGTGTATTTATTTTTCTATACTGTATATTGTAGCTGTTTGTTGTTCCTTGTGAATAAAATAAAATAAAATAAAAATAAAATACAGTAAATAAACTGTAAAAAAAGCGAAGTTCTATGAATTTGCTACGTCGTAGACTCGTAGCTGCCGCGTAGCAAAATGTGGTAGGTCACGCATCTTGAAAAATTTATTCACAATTCAATTCGGTATAATAAGCTGTATTTTTCACTAGCTTCTGCTCGCGACTACGTCCACATGAAATTTCTTGTTCCCCTGACCCGCTCCGTCGCATCGCATCGCCTTACTTCGTTTTCGCTTAGCGTCCTTTCAGACTTTTTTCTTTTTGCTCGGCCTTCGTTAACGGCCTTTCTCATATATGGGCTATCAAATGCAAAAAGATTTTTTAAATCCTACTGGGAGTTCCAGAGATTACCCCCTACATACAAACTTACAAACAAATTTTACCTCTTATAATTATGTTAGTAAAGATAACTGATTGAGAAATGTTTAGATTAACACATTTTTGAAGGCTGTTAACGGTTGCGTACCTATTGTTATTTGTACAGCCAATTAACTGAATCATATTTTTACGGTTTGAAGTTATCAAGTGTTCTGCCTAAATTTTTTAACCACCTTCAAGTAAAAGACTCTCAAATGTCTGTTCATTAGCAAGAAGTGGACAATTTTTAGGGTTCCGTTTCCAAAGGGTGTCGATGAGGTGTGATTACTAAGCCTACTCGGCCTGTCTGTTTGTCTGCAGTATTTTTAAGAACGTATTGGTAGCCAGTAGAAACTTCAGAGAATACGCGTTACATTTTGTCTTCTACTGATAGGCACATACCGAAGAAAATTTGTCACTGGTCAAGATCCCGTAAACGCGAGATCGACTCGTAACTGGCCTGTTTTTAGGGTTCCGTAGTAAACAAGGAACCCTTATAGTTTCGCCATGTCCGTCTGTCTGTCTGTCTGACTCCACAGTAGCTCAGAGACGCTTAGTACTAGAAAGCTGTAATTTGGCATAGGTATACATATTCATCACGCCGACAAAGTGCTAAAATAAAATCTTGAAAAAAATAAAAAATATCACCACTCCCAAAATATTTTAGGGCACGTAATGTGGGGATGATATTTTTTTTCTCGTCTACCCCTTGGTGTGGAGTGTCGTTAGATAGACCGTGTAAAAATATTGCAGGTTTGTGAACACCACTTTTTGATTCAAGGATCCACTTGCGTAATATTAAGCATTAAAGTGCTAATTTTTGTTAGAGTTGAGTATCCCCCCATCCCCCGCCAGCTAAACGGTTGTTTATGGAGATGTGGAAATATTTAATATTCAGTAGTACATATAATGAAATTAAAAGAAAATCTATCACGGCTAAGTAGGCTTTAAAAGTTATCGAGTTATAGTCGACCAACTTAAATTTGCAGTTGGAGAATTGACCGTGGCATATATCGACGTATGGGAGAACAGGTTTTTCAACTACAATTTTACGTTTGTTTTTGGAATAAATTCTTCCCAAGTAATCCCAACTACGGTACCCTTCATTGTGCGTGGTCCGACACGCACATGGCCGGTTTTTTATTGAGAGATGGAATTAAGTTTTTGTTCTTCAACGTACGCATAATAAGTATTTTGATGATCTGTGAAACTTGGTGTCGAGCTCGAATCGGAGACTTTACGAAGCCTCGTAGCAAGATTCTCGTTTCTTTTGTAATCTCGTTCTTAATGATGTCTACAGTTTTAATATTCAAATATTTCTCTGAGATACTTTAGAAGGTACTTATTTATTTCATTAATTTAAATAATGAGTACCGTACGACGCGACAGTACGCTAAACAAATTAAAACTTAGAGCTATAAATATATATTTATTAAAGGATTACGTAATCCTTTCATAAGTACGAGGGGCATATTACGCTACATTATTTAAAAAATTAAAAGACGCTATTAAGGAAAAAGAAAGGGAAAATGGACTCGAGATGTGCTCCTTTTGCATGACAATGCACCTGTTCACAAGAGTTATGTTGCGATGGCTGCCCTACACAGATGCGGGTTCGGAACACTGAACCACCCTCTCTATAGTCCAGATTTAGCCCCATCAGATTATTATTTATTTCCAAATATGAAAAAAGAGCTTCGAGGAAAAAGAGTTACCTGATGATGAAGTGAAGTCGGCTCGGTTTCTACGTATTTTGAAGGCCTAGACAAAACATTTTTTTTTTTGAAGGTATTAATAAACTTTATGAAAGATCTGAGAAGTATATTAGGCTTAAGGGACAATATATCGAAAAGGAAATATAAATTTGATTTTAATTTCACGCCCCTTCCTCTCCATTCCGCGAACTTTTTGACCTCCCCTCGTACAATATTTATAAACTCGAAGAAAATTTAAAAAAAGACCGATGCCTGTAAGGTTCTGTACTTCAACTATGTAGTTGTATATTGAAAAATAGTTACAGGAAGAACGATAAAATTAATCTACCCTAAATTGTGGGTAGGTAAGTGCGAATCTGACGCCTGTTAGATAACGGAGCGACCGCCTAAGCTGACGCCTTCACTATTCTTTGCAAGTTTACACGATAACAGGAAATGAGAAGCTTGAAGCCCGCAAAGCAGAGCTCGAGACTATCACTGAGACAAAGGAGAAACTGACAGGTTTGGTATTATGTTGAATGTGGATGTGGCTGCAGTTATTTCCAACGAAGTTGTAAAAATACCAAACACGCGTTATTTTCTAAAGAACGCTTTAAATAAATTCGACACAACAGGTACCTGCTACCGCCAGTTTTAAACTTCCAATCTAATAATGTCTAAACTTTTGTCGCCTTGGTGCCAATGTTAGGGCCGTTCCCCAAACAAACGCAGTTAGAAATTCTCTCTATGAATGCAGCTGGATACGCGAGCAATTTAAATGCAAATTCTATTGGAGAACTGGACACAAACTCGATTTGTTACAAAATATTTTTGACACCTGATGTTTCTATCTGGTCTTAAACAAACACCGCTAAAATAAGTTAGGTCGTGTTATAATAATAGGTACAAATTAACTTTGGATATTTTAATTTCCTGCCTTATATTTATGCTAAATGATGTTTCTGTAAATTAATCTAATCCACGAAGAGCTGAAAGTAAATAATTCAGCGGATCTGCCCAAATAAAGTACCAATGATCAGCTTAAATAAATATTTACGGACGTATTTGAATACGTATGTAAATGGTCGGTGTAAATAACCTGTAGGTATAGGGCGACTAATTTCCCTCCCACGAGGAGCATGCCTCCATGTATCGGGTCGGTAGCCTCGCCTAAGTATGGCGGCAAAGCTAGGCAGTACACGTTTTTGATGCCACCTTCTTCTTCCTCTAGGCGCTTCGCTTTACTGAAAACATTAATTAATTTTAAATTAAAATATCACTGAAATTGTGTCAGTGAAATTTTAATATCCCTCGCCGGTCTGATATAAATCAGACAGGCGATTTATATCATATTCCATGTGTTGTTGTGTGGGACTTTAAGCCAAAAATATCTAGGTATAATCTTACTAGGTATGACACTTACCCATATCCAATGTTTCCAGGGCAGGAATGAGAATATACGTGATTTTCGTAAGACGTGAGCAGTGATTTTGGTAAATCACTGGACGAATATCGTGTATCGAATCTGTGAGAAAATAAACATTTTGAATGAGGTGTCTAAGTTCATTTTGGCTTAAAAATCAAATAAGGGATCAAGAAGAATCTTTTATGCGTGTTACAGCTATGCTTGAGATGGGCAGCCGTCACCTCCTTCTGCGAAGCAGTAATGCTCGCGAAGGAGGAGGCGGGACGATTGAGGGAAAGGCCAATTTCGCGCCCTCTCGCCCCTAGCCGCCGCAGGAGACGCCCTAGGCGTCGGGAATTCCAGGCGGATATCCGGCCACCGTAGGCGCGGGCTTGCAATCGGTGAGCAATGGGTAGCTCGCCGTCCGATAAGGACCAGGCCCGGGTCGACGGCGCGTTGTGTTCCACGCGCGCCTCAAAGAGATGTCAGCACAAGTGTAGGGGTCCACTATGGCCGATGCCTGCCGGGGTCGCGGGAAAGTCCAAAAGGGTTACCGAGGGCCCTGGCAACTCAGGCAACGGAAGGAACACGGGTAACCCACCCGTGTTCCTTCCGTTGCGTTTAGTCAGTAAGAGTCTGACACACCCTCTCTCTCCGCCCAGAGCGGGAAAAGTTATTCGACAATTTCCCACCAAAAAAAAAACCCATGCTTGAGGATCGTTCCGGAGTACGGACAGTAAACTAACAACTCTTGTATTATTACTATTTTGTACCAGCTGACCCGACAGAGTTGTCCTGTCCAAATTTCAATAATGCATACAAAAATTCCATTTTCCGAAGTTACCATTTTTCCGCTCAACTTTTCCAAATTTTCTTTCTCTAAAAACCTTTTTCGGACTATAACAATAATTTAAAAAGAAAATTAACCAAATCGGTTTATCCGTGCTGAAGTGATGCGCATACCAACGAACGAAATTTTATTTTTATTTATTTACAGATAGAAGATTTTTTTTAGATTAACATACTTCCTTCTACTAATGGGAGCCTTAGTTAATAACCTTGTCTTTGCAAAATACAGTTACAACAGAAGATTGCTACAGCGAATTTCGCGTAGATACCACTTTATTTTTTTTTTTTTTGGGTGGGAAATCATCAAATAACTTCTCCCGCTCTGGGCGGAGCGGGAGGGTGTGTACGGTCTCTTACTGACTAAAACCCACCCGTATTCCATCCGTTGCCTGTGTTGCCAGGGGCTTCGGTAACCCGTTGGCACCGCCGTCGACCCGGGCCTGGTCCTTACCGGACGGTGAGCTACCCATTGCTCACCGTCCGCAAGCCCGCGCCTACGGTGGCTGGAAATCCGCGTAGGTACTACTAAGGTTGAAATGCAAGCAATTAAGCTTCTCTTTATTATTAACAGTATCCGGGAGTTTAACAGATCGAGCTTGAGAGACTATCACACTGGTAGAAGGGACAGGGTGTTGACTCTATAAAGCTGTACTAGTTGGGAAAACTCCATGATTACCTGTCCAATCCCCATCCAACGGCATTAGCGACAGCGCCCTCACCTTCGGCAACTATTTGATGTGACATCAGCGAGATCGACGACCAACCATTGCATGCAGAAGCCATCGAATTCACTACTTGAATTAATCCTAGAAATATACAAAACTTTGTGAAGAGTTATGAAAGCATTGAAATAACATATATATTATGTTACAGTAACATAAAGTTCTTAATAATAAGTTCAGGCATTATGTTATTAAAGAAGAAAGATACTTGGACAACTCGTAGACCTCATCTTAATTCTCGTTAGGTACTGTCTGTCAGCAGCGTCAGCCATTAATTTACAATTTTATATTAAATAAAGTTCGTAAGCTGTGACTTGGAACTCTGTCCATAAAGGCAGTCTCAACAAAAACAAATATTACTGCCGACCGCATGGTGCCGAGTTTTATATATTGGTTATCGATGTTGATTAGCAGAACACCGCTGTCTCCTCGTGGTGCCACTGATCCACGTGCGTATATAATACTTTGGCCGTTAATCGCCTTCTACGCAGACCATGAGTAAAATATATGATGTGTCCAGAGCTATATAGCCAAACAAAATTAAACTACGTGTATGTTAGTGTACGAGCAAACTGCAAACGTAGCTGGTAAAAGGCAAAGATGAAGAAGCAAAAATACCGATATTATAAAGATGCCTTCGCGTTTTATCTCTTGGGTGGAAACGTGGATGTACAAGACTATACTTGACGTAAGCCACTCGTTCAGGGTTCCACCAAGTGACTCCGCAGTACGTCACAAAAGCGGAACGACCTACTCCGCCAGGATTCTTGTGGTGCCTTGACAAGCATGAACCGGAAGTTACCAGCCAGTGAGGACTTATTCCAGCAGCATCACAGTGTACCTAAAAGAACAGTTTCAAAATTAGGGCCATTTCTTTTCTTATAGCTATGGACAATACTGATCGTGCTTATGGCATCTGTATTTTCGATTTCACTCACATTAACGTTACGTTGACATTCGTTCGCGAGGGCTTACTGGTGAACTTCTTAAATTAGAAAATAGTAATAATAAAAAAAAAACTACCTGAGAAGGTTCATAAACATAGGCAGCAGCAAAAGGGTATTGAGACCATTTCACTTGTTTGCTGTTCCTATATTCAAGTAATTGAGGAACTTTGGAATCAGACTGTAACATTTTAATAATTGGTTGTTTGGTAACATTTTTATTGGTAACATTTGAGATAAGTGCAGGAAGATGAGCTACATTGGAAACGTTCAGCTTGATTGGTTTGACTGTTATTTTTGATCCTATTGTTAAATTTGCGTTACTTTGATTATTGGATTCACTTTTAAAAGTGTCTATTATGTGTTTCTTAGAATGTTTTGTCTTGTGAGGGTGACTGTACTCATTACCAATACTCTGGTCTACATGTTCCAAAAGTATTTTGCGTTCATTATTGTTCAGCTCGTTTCCTTTTATAAATATGTCATCATTCTCCATATCATATAATCTACCCTTCTCATCATAGTATGGGAGGGGAGTGTGCTTATCGAACATTTCAAAAAATTTAATTTTATCATAAGCAGTAGTAGATTCCTGTTTCTGCGTCACGTTAATTGTGTCACTAGTTATATTTTCACTTCCAGTCGTATCATTAACAAAATCGAATGTAGTGGGACATGTCTCGTTATCATAGGTGTATTCACTAGTAAAAACCGTGCTTGTCACATTTAGAGTACTATTTTTTTTAGGAATTCTTGAATTCGTTATAAATTGATTTTGTTGCGTACGTATACGTGGAAATTTATGCGAA
This sequence comes from Atethmia centrago, assembly GCA_905333075.3. Classification (NCBI taxonomy): domain Eukaryota; kingdom Metazoa; phylum Arthropoda; class Insecta; order Lepidoptera; family Noctuidae; genus Atethmia; species Atethmia centrago. The sequence goes on along the minus strand of HG995374.1, from coordinate 15,719,848 downwards.
GGTTTTAGAGAATTAAGAGAATCAAACCCAGTCAGAGAAGAATCACGGGTTCTAGCTTTTCTTCGCTTAATTTTATTTGTTTGTTGCCTAAATCTAGTGGTTAAAGCTGGTTGCTTGTAATTTGGATCATGAATGCGAAAAGCAAACATAGGAGAATCAGAGAGGACAAATTTATGGTTGCCATGATTTCTAATTAGATGTTCTCTCATTATTGAAACCTGGATGTGCTTTTTAGTTGTAAGATCTTTGACACGTTCATCAGTCTCGTCCAAGTAATAAAATTCGATGTAACTTGAGGTTGTCGACGACAAACTAGGCCGTGACGGAAGCCGGATAAAAGGTTGGCGGATACTTCTTATAGTATCGTTATTTTCTCTAAACATATAGTTAGCGGTAGTGGACTCGACGTCGACGAATATCTTTGTTTTTCTCCAAAGCATGTTTATGATTTCATATTGTTTTCGGCTTACTCTGCCAACTTGCCACTTTTTAGGTGGACTCGCCTGAGGAATACCTTTAACATTATTAGAACCAATCTTGTATTTGTCTTGGCTGTAGTTTCCGCCTATCCCCAGGGGGGACCGACGTGATTTTACATAAGCATTTATTTTATTGTTTTTTCTTGGAGTAGTTGCATTGGTAAAATATCTAGTGACATAGTTATTTTTTTTGTTTCGATATGCTGATGCCAATTGGAACCTTGTTGGATCTTGTTTGATTTTAACGAAATTTTTATTTTCATATGAGAGATTGCTTGCTACTGGTTTCACTACACATTGAACTAGCACAAAACTAAGGAACAAAAAAATTTCGTGAAGTTTTGCTACTTTCATGATGTTTAGTAAAAAACATAATATTTACACTACAATTTATAACAAAGATTTTCTAATAATCAAAATAATAACTGTGACATGAATTAACTCCTCGTGATACACCTGACTTGAGCTTGACACACAGATTATAATGATTCAATAATAGCAAGGAGTTCGCGTAAAACATCGAACTTATTTTTTGTTGTTATGACCTCATTAGGTCCTCATTATTACTGTTCATTTTGAATAAATGAGTTTATAAAAAGTTTTATTTGTTGGCCATAAATCTTTCGGCATCGATCGGCACCATCTTTCAAAAACGGGTTTATTTTATTTATTTTGACATTTTAAATTTTGTGTTTTGTGAGAAGTCCGTTGTACCAGGTGAGCAAACTTAAAGTTTTGGAAATGTTATAACGTAAGAATATCAAAAGTATTTACCGTAAGAAAATGGTTAGAACCACCGATTTACATCGGTTAGAAGTTCGTATCTTATTTGTATGGTCTGTTTCAAAAGATTCTGATAAAATGTAATAAGTGGATCAGAAAAAGTACCCGTGTATAAATTGAGTTTTGATTTAAAATCACCTTTAAGATGTTTTTCATTTGACAACTGAGGTTGATTTATAACCAACATTTTTGATGAATTTTCAATTACAAGTTAATAGTGTTATTTAAGCAATAATTGTGCGAAAAAGGGGTGAGATTTAAAGTTGAACCTTCTAAATTCAGCTGAATGTGTTACTAATTAATTTTAGTGATTGCGTAAGAATTTAACTTGATCAGGGTTTGTTTACACTTTCGTCAAATACTTTGGAACTATTCAACCGCATGTTACTAGATAATTACGTGAACTATAAAACTACATAATGGGAGTACATAGAGGCTATGCCTATGTCGCAGGCAATTTGTATGATTCCGCTTTTTACAAACGGCGTCGGCCGATTTAAAAACGCTCGCAGTTATGGCGAAATGTAAATCCATTTAGAGTCCATAATACCTCAGCGCCACCTCACTCTTTATCTCGCTCGCACACTACTGCATAAAAATAAAGGGTTGGAGTATCGTTTGGCAGAATCAGAATCAGAATTTTATTTGCTATGAATGCAGGTACAGGTATAAGATGTTGTACTTAAATTAATGAGATCGGCTACAGTCTACCTTACGGCGTGCAAATTATTACATAAATTAAAACATTAAAACAAACAAAACAATTTCAACAAAACAAAATAGAAATTAAAGTGAAGTCAATAATATTATAGTCAATTACAAAGTCTTACATGGTCAAATTACAATTAATTATAACAATCACAATCTGGATAAACTCATATCATTTATAAAGTCTTTAACTGAGTAATAACATTTCCCTAAAAGTAGTGCAGTTACCTTAGATTTAAAAATGTTTACAGAACAATCCTTAAAACCATGAGGTATTTTATTATAAATGACAGGTCCCATTGTCATAATACTTTTCCTTAATAGTGCTGTTTTGTAATTACCCGAATGTAGCAAGTTCTTGTATTGGGATCTCAAGGGGCCATTACGTCTTCTTACGTTGGCCAGTGACGGAAATAAGTTTCGATTGGATTTTACAAAAAATGCCACCTCCAATATGTACAAACATGGAAAAGTTAGTTTCCTCAGACACCGAAACGCAGGTTCACAGCAGGTGCTTTTAAGGTTCAACATAGATCTAATACACCGTTTCTGGGCCTTAAAAATCTCCTCTCTCTCACTACAGTTACCCCAAAAAATGATTCCAAATCTTAATAGTGATGCAACCAACCCATGATAAGCTAGTAGAAGTGTATCATTGCTAAGTTTGTGTGATAGCTTATACAGCACGTAGGCTGATTTATTTAACTTCTTACATACGTCATCGGCATGCGGTTTCCAAGTCAAATTGTTGTCAACTAGGATGCCTAGAAATTTCGTTACACATGTTGTATCTACCGTTTGACCATTATAACTAACATTTATATCATCAGCGCGTATCCTTTAGTAGAAGTGCATTACTCTTGTCTTTTTCAGATTTATTATTAAATTATTTGTATCAAGCCAATGTATAATTGTCTTATTCTAATGTGTTATTAATATCCCTTTCATAGTTTTCCTTATTGGTACACTTAACTATCACTGTGCTATCGTCTGCAAATAGTACCATGGGCTATCGTGTCTGTCGTGGCAAGTCATTTATATATAGGAGAAATAGAGGAGGTCCCAAAACACTCCCCTGCGGTACACCGTATTTGACCTTCCTACCGGCCTGATGTATATCTAAGCTCCCTTTTGGTTTCAAGGCATATTCTGGATATTTCTGTATGCTGAGTTCGTCCAGTAAGATAGGAGCTTATTAAGTCCAGGACATTTCCCCTTATACCGTAACTAAATATTTTTTCCAGAAGGACGTCATGGTTTACGTAGTCAAAAGCCTTGGTCATATCGGTATATATAGCACATGCAGGAGTCTTATTATCTACACTTGGCATTATATTGCATAGGAAATTGTATATTGCCATATTAATATTTCTATTTTTTCTAAAACCCATTTGTTCGTTGCATAATATATTATGTTTGTTTAAAAATGTGTATAATGATTCGTAAATAATCTTCTCAAATACTTTAGATAATATAGGGATTAACGCTACAGGTCTATAGTTGGACATTTCCTCTTTGTTGTTCTTTTTATATACAGGGTGGAATTTTGTAATGCCACCTGGACGGAAAGTACTCTTAATACTGCAGATAGAAAATTTTACTCAAAGGAAACATTCCTTTATTTTTGAATAGAAAGCAAACTGCATTCAAAGATTTTCGAAAATTCTCTTCTCCCACACCCGGGAATCGAACCGGCTAAAATCTGAAAAAATTATACCCTGTACTTTTATTGCATCGATCGTTAGGGTCAATTATAAGGATGAAATCTCTCTAAGAAACATGATAAATTAAATGAAAGGAAAACCAGGAAATCTGAAGTTACAAATTCAATGAGTCAAGTTAAAGCTCTTTAACTAACATCCATCTTTTGTAATGCAGACTCCTTTGCGACATACTCGTAGCTGCGTGTATGAGATAATTTAAATATGGAATGTTTGATTAAAATTAGAAAATTAGATTGTCATAGTTGTTATTCACATTTGATTGTTTTTACAACTCATTTCACGTTTTGCCTCACGGTGAAAATGGCTTATCAAGAACAGTTTGATTTAATGGAAGCTTATTTTTTAAATAACAAAAACGTGAATCTAGCTCTGCGGTGGTATGGAGATAGATATCAAGACCGACAGGCACCAACTCGGTTCGTATTGAACGGAATGGTAGAAAATTTAAAGAATACGGGTGGTTTCAAGAAGAGACGGCAAACTATTCAGCAAAACTATTTCGATTTTGAACTAGATGTTTTAACATACTTTGAATCATTTCCAAAGGCTTCAAGTAGAGATGCTGCCGATTAATTAGGAACAACCCACACTCGCGTACTTAAAGTGCTGAAAAAGTATAAGTATAAATGCTATCGTGAAGGTCGGTTGGTGCAAAAATTGCATATTGGGGATCGTGACAGACGATTACAATTTTGTGAAAACATGCTTGGAGAAATTGACCGAAACCCTAATTTTTTGAGTAATATTGTATGGTCTGACGAAACCAACTTCAGCAATAATGGCATGTACAATCGCCGCAATAACCATTATTGGTCTCTAGTGAATCCTGTTCGTGTTCATGAAACTAACAATCAAGTAAGATTTTCTTTCAACGTTTGGTGCGGAATTATAAGAAATAATGTAGTGTTAGTCCACGTGTACGAAGGTCATTTAAACACTGTCAAGTATATTGAAATACTGGATCTCTTAAGAAACGAGTTAAATGGTTTCCCCGAGGAAGAGCGAAACCAAATAATTCTACAGCAAGATGGTGCTCCAGCACATAACAGCAGAATCACTACTGCCTACATTAATAACCATTTTAATACCTGGATTGGTACAAACGGCACAATCAAATGGCCTGCGAGATCGCCAGATCTCACCCCATTAGATTTTTTTTTGTGGGGATATGTAAAAAATCAAATTTACATGAAACCTTATGCGAATGACAACGACTTGAGAGTTGAAATTCAGAATACGATTTATAATATTCACCACAACACTTTATTAAAGGTTACTAGAAATGAATTCGTTAAAAGAATAAATTTGTGTATCCAAGAGAATGGAGCCCATTTCGAGCAACTAATTAGTTAGTTTACCATTTTTTGTAAATAATTAAATTAATTTAATATTTCCTGGTTTTCCTTTCATTTAATTTATGTTTGTTAGAGAGATTTCATCCTTATAATTGACCCTAACGATCGATGCAATAAAAGTACAGGGTATATTTTTTTCAGATTTTAGCCGGTTCGATTCCCGGGTGTGGGAGAAGAGAATTTTCGAAAATCTTTGAATGCAGTTTGCTTTCTATTCAAAAATAAAGGAATGTTTCCTTTGAGTAAAACTTTCTATCTGCAGTATTAAGAGTACTTTCCTTCCACGTGGGATTACAAAATTCCACCCTGTATAGGTTTTATTACAACTCTTTTGAGACTATTAGGGAAAATACTCGAATCAATACTGCTGTTCATAATGTGACATAAAGGTGGAGCTATAATATCACCAACGAACTTAAGAACCTCTGTGGTAATACCGTCATAACCGTGACTTTTTGTATTTTTAAGACTTCTGATTATTCTAGTTATGTCATCTGGTATTAGCGATGACATGAACATTGAATTCGAGATGCTGTTTAAACGTATAATTCTATCGAATGATTTTTTTTTCAGATGTATTTTGAACTTGATCAATAAAGAAATCATTAAAAGATGTTGTTATGTCATAGGGATCTGTAATCAAAATATTTTGCTTAATGATTTTCGTAATTGGTTCTGTAATATAGTTGTAGTTATATGCCATGACGCTTTGCACTTATTTTGAGAGTTATTAATTATGTAATTATTCTGAGCCTTTTGTGTCAGTTTTATAATCTTTTTTAATCTTTGTGAATACGTCTTGTTGAATGTGGTTTTATTCACATATGAAGGATTCATTCTATATTTCCATAATAAGTTTCTTTGCTTCTTACTACATAGCTTTATACCTTTAGAGATCCATTTAATTTTTTCTTCTGATCGAATTTTAACCCATTTAATTGGAAAACATTGATTGTAAAGTAGTCGAAAAATATCAATAAATTTATCATACGCTTCATTAGGATTGTTCTCACTATATACATCTGAAAAAGAAAGATCTGTTAAATAATTTTTAAATTTAACTAGATTTTCCCTTGAGTAATCCCGTTTTTGAGTACGCCAGTAATTCAATTTGCAAGTTTTACTGACTTGAATTTTTAGTATTACAGATGAGTGATCAGACAAAGCAAAATCAACAACCTCACTTGTACACCTTAAATTAGAGTTATAAGCAAAATTATCCAAACATGTTTGATTTTTTGGCCTCGTCGGTTGTCGTATCTGTAGCTTAAGGTTATAGTTTAGAAGAAAAAAATTCAAAGTCCAGGGTGATTCTGTTACGTTTGAGGATATTTATGTTAAAGTCTCCGCATAATACTACCCTTAAATTGGATTTAAAGCACATTTTTTTTAATACAGAGTTCATAGCATCAAAAAATTCATTGTTAGTAGATATATTTGGTGGTCTATATACACATACAATTATAATTTTTTGCTTGATTAGTTCTATTGCACTACATTCGAAAACTCCTGTTATAGAAAGTATCATTACCTCATGAAGCTCCTTAAATTCGTAACAACTCTTAATTAAAATACAAGAACCTCCTCGCCTTTGGTGTTTCCTAGATTAAGAGGCGGCAAGTTTATAATTTGGTATATTGATTAAACTTTCCTGACCAGAGATAACAAAATGTTCTGTAAGGCATATTATGTTGGTATCTATTTGTCTGCGTAATAGTTCTTGAATATTCAATGTTAAGTTATCAGATTTGTTGAAAAGACCAGCAATATTTTGATGAATAATAAACATGTGATTATAAAAGAAAAAACTCTGAGTTATTCGTTTGAGTTACGTTTGTTTGGTGTTTTTCTTTACATTCTGTGGATTCTTTATTACAGTCTTCCGAACATTGAATTACCTCTGTTTGCATAAACATAATCATATTTTTTATATCTTTAAAAGTAGTTAGAAGTCCAAAGTAATTTATACTTCCAGTGCGTCTATCAAACATAGTGTCATCATACCTTACATTTTTATTGCTGTCCAAGAAATAGGCACGTCCGTGCGTAATGATGTCTAGATAAAGCCTTAAGGTTTCTATTCTTGAATTGAACAAATAGTTGTTATTAAAGAATTTATATGTTGGAGTGCAAATTATTAGATTAGTATGACTAATTTCCTGCACTACTTCTCTAATCTGCAATACGTAATCCAAATATCTATTTGTAAATTTGAAGTCCTCTTCGCCCAGCAATATAATATAATAGTCCTGTAAGGTGAAGTTTGATAGTTGTGGTTGAATTCCATTCAACAGACATTGCATATTGCTGTGTGGTGTGATGTAATGGCAAATATCACACTTATTAAATGTATTTTCTGCAATGTAAAGTATTTTGTTTTTATTGTCTGTGCTTAAGATACAGATTTTATTGCGTTTCGTAGAATTTTTCTGTATCTCGGCCTTCTCGGATTTATTTTGTGTTGTTGTTGTTGCTTTATTGGTTTTTTCAGGATTCTTGTTCTCCAGAGTACATATTTAAGACTGTTTCTTGCTTTGTTTGTTCATGTTAATGCTCTTTTTCATAGTAGGTTGGTTCAATCTTAGGTGAACTATCATTAATTGTTTCATATGTGCCACTATTTTTTACCTGGTTCAAACTCCTCAAGTTTCTAAGGAGAGGGCCTCGAATTCTCCACGAGCGGTCTGCAATTCTATTGTGAGATTCAAAACTTTTTCACGCAATTCTTTTAGAAGTCCTAAGTCTTCGTCATCCGATAATTCCGGGACACTGGTTCCGGTTTCATTTATTGTTTGTGCAGAGACTGCGTCGCTGTCATTTAGTATTGAATCTGACTTGGTTCTAGTACGACGGAAGGTAATATTTTCTTTTTTCCTGGCCAATTTCCTCCGAAGTGTGCAAAAAAATTTATTTTTCTTTCAAATACTAAAATATTTTTTAAGTGGTATCCCTAATCGTTTGTTTTGCGCCCACTGGCGTCAAGCAGCTGTTACACTGGTCAGCAAATAAACCGAGCCACCCGCTACCTAGGAACTCTGATTCGATTTTCTCAAAAAGTATAAAACTTACAACTATCAAAGTTATACCTACAAAAAGTGCGTTTCATGGTGATTAAAATGACTACAAAATAATTCGAAAGTACCTTCAACAAACATTGTAATCAAGCAACAAACACAATGCTAACGATTTGCTCTGTTTTCACCAGAGTTTGAAATTAGCGTTCTTTTTCTCTACAATGAGTAGTCCGATATTTCTTATCATTTCTTTAGTTTTTGTCCATCGTTTGCTCAGACGCGCGTGTTTTTGCTACTTTTTTCGATTAATAATGGATACAACACCTCAGGAAGCAGCTCATGCTGTAGCATTACTTCAAGTAGGCATTGCGCAACGTGAAGTCGCTCGAAGGCTTCGAATCAGCAGATCTTCGGTGCAACGAGTTTACAGACGATACCTAGAGACTGGAGCATTCGATCGCCGTCCAGGTACGGGCAGACCTATGGCTACATCAGCAGCAGATGATCGTTATATCCACCTTACTGTTCTGCGAAATCGCCACCTCAACGCAGTTCAAGTCCAACAAAGTCTGCGTGACGAACGCCAAGTGGTCATAAGTTCAGATACCGTCAGAAGGAGACTTGCTGAACGGAACCTGACCCCAAAAAGAGCTGCAACAGGCCCAGCATTAACGGTAGCACACCGTCGAGCACGACTTAAATTTGCTCGAGAGCATAGGGATTGGACATTAGAGCAGTGGAGTAATGTACTCTTCACTGATGAGACCAGGGTGAGTCTACATGGAAGTGATCGACGTCAGAGAGTATATCGTCGCCCTGGAGAACGTTATTCTCAGTGTTGCATCGAGGGAACTGTTGCTTATGGAGGAGGATCTGTAATGGTCTGGGGCGGCATCTCGTTAACAGCACATACAGCGTTAGTTTTCATCGAACCGACGGGCCGTACACGTGGACTGACTTCTCATCGCTACATTACTGAAATCCTCGCAGACCATGTGGTACCTTACGCAGGATATATTGGGCAGGATATGCAATTGATGCATGATAATGCATGGCCTCATGTTGCTCATGTGGTGACCCAGTATCTACGCGACGTAAAATCCTTAATAAACACTGAAATATTGATTAAACCCAATGAGTTTCCTTTCATTTTAATCACCATGAAACGCACTTTCTGTAGGTACAACTTTGATAATTGTAGGTTTTTTAGTTTTTGAGAAAATCGAATTAGAGTGCCTAGGTAGGGGGTGGCTCGGTTTATTTGCTGTCCAGTGTATATTGGTTCGTCTACTCAGCGCGCGGTGCCGTACTGGCGCTAGTTGTCATACATTCATTAGAGTCCAAAGGTCAATTTTTAAAATATTTCTCTTAACGGTGTTAATATTGTCGTCTTTTGTAATTATTTGACTATTTTCAATATAAAACTGCACTCATCTTCACTATATTGTATAAACTAGGATGATGTTGTAGTGATATGTTGTTGTAACACTGTATTATTGTTTGTGAAGTGTTTTGAACCGTCATATAATGTTGTTGATTTATTTTATAGATACACTTGTCGTTAAAAGTCACCAATAATGTCACTTGTAAATTATAGTTATTGCACTGAGTTCCACTACTTTTTAGTCAATTAAGAATGTATTTTATTTTAAATTACAAATTTTAAATAGGCAGGTCTAGTAAACATTGCCAGTGTTGCCAGAGCAATTTAGTAGTTTTATTATATCTTTTCAAAATAGTGTCCATTTACACCAATACATCGGTGCATCCGATGGAACCACTAAGAAAAGCACTTTACCCACTCGTCCTTAGGGGTCTCTTCGACGGCATTTTGAAACGCAGCCATTGCTTCCTCGGCGTCCATAAAGCGTTTTCCTCAAAGTTTTTCTTTTATTTTCGGAAATAAATAAAAATCGCAAGGTGCAAGGTTTTACTCACCGGACACGGCAGCTTCGGGAGGTTCCTGTGTCGGATAAGGCGGGAGGAAACGTCCGGGTGTCACCACTGTGTGGATCGCCCGGAGGACACGGTGGAGCATACGGTGGAGGTCTGCCCGGCTTGGGCAGAGCACCGCCGTGTCCTCGTGGAGGCGATCGGCGGCAGAGACCTCTCGCGTCCGGCCCTGGTTCAGGCCATGGTACGAAGCGAGAGGGCATGGGCAGCCGTCACCTCCTTCTGCGAAGCAGTAATGCTCGCGAAGGAGGAAGCGGGACGGTTGAGGGAAAGTCACGTTTCGCGCCCTCTCGCCCCTAGCCGCCGCAGGAGACGCCCAGGGCGTCGGGAATCTCGGGCGGATTTCCAGCCACCGTAGGCGCGGGCTTGCGGACGGTGAGCAATGGGTAGCTCACCGTCCGGTAAGGACCAGGCTCGGGTCGACGGCGCGTCGTATTACATGCGCGCCTCAAAGAGATGTCGTCAGCACATATGGTAGGGGTCCACTAGGGCCGATGCCTGCCGGGGTCGCGGGAAGGTACTTATGGGTCACCGAGGCCCCCGCAACACAGGCAACAGGAAGGAATACGGGTGGGTTTTAGTCAGTAAGAGTCTGACACACCCTCCCGCTCCGCCCAGAGCGGGAGAAGTTATTTGATGATTTCCCACCCTCAAAAAAAAAAAAAGGTGTGAGGTTTGGGCTATAGGGCGGGTGACCCCGTAATTCCACGTCTGACGTCGCCAAGTAGTCGATTGTTTGCTTGGCGGTGTGCGACGAGACGTTGTCGTGGTGAAAGAGGATCCTACTGCGAGGTCGTTTCTCCCGAACTTTTTCCAAGAAGTGGCAAACAATTGTTATTGTACCACCCTGCAGTAACTGTTTTTCGATACTCTAAAACAATTGTTGCGTAATGACCTGTCCTTCTGAAGAACGAGGCCACCATCTTTTTTCCCACGCTTCGACCCCTCTTCACTTTAGTTGGCAACTCCTCGGAAGGAAACACCCAGACAGCAGACTGTCTCTTAGTTTCAGGATCATAACAATAAATCCAGCTTTCGTCACCCGTAAGTATGTCGAACACAGCATTTAAGTCACCTCCGTTAAATCTTTGAACCATTGCACGACACCAATCAACACAAAGGATTTTTTGGACCTCTGTCAAATTATGAGGTATCCACCGGGCACAAAGCTTCCTGACCGCTAAATGTATAATGACGAATTATACAATCTGTCTGCGACATTTACATAATTATGGACGTTCGGTTGAATGGAAAGTTATCAGTTTAATGCTTTCATTGGCTCTTCTCATGAAACATTTTAAAATATTTTCAGATACATTGCAAAAATTATGAGTGAAGTGCCATTCTACAAGCCAGAAGGTTATAATTGACATATACTTATGTATTAAGTTATACCTATATTTGAGGTTACATTTTTACTCTTATTTCTTAGGTTTTATCAATAATTCTAAATTCGCCTCTAAAGTCTAGTATCGCATCATACTAATACTACTTACTGAATTTATTCAAATAAAACAAAATTATATTTTGGACTAACATTCAGCGTACTTTATCTTGGAAAAGCAAAGGGTTTCATCGGAACTTGTATGGAGGTGGATGGCACTTCGTTTTATCAAACAAGTTTTGCCGCCTCATTTTCTACATAGTTCTTCAACTGAGATTCAATATTGTTTCCTGGCTTAACGGAGGAGTCACGGCCACAGCTAGCGAAATAATAATCATTATTATTACATTAGGGCTACACCAAACAACCAGGAAGGAACATCTCAACTCACCGTTCAGATTTAATTTCTCTTCATCTTCCCGTAGCGACTGTCCAGTATCTTCTTTATCGTGGCGGAAGCGCCCATCCGGGTTCGTTTGTATCATTATTTTTGAGCCATGACATAAATAATGAGACATCCGGCTGTGTTATGGCCTAAAAATCACATTTAAAACCACCACTCAGTTAAAAACTTTTCAAGACAAACTTATTTATTTAAGTAGGAGGGTGGTACCTATTATTCATCACAGTTATGAACGATTTTTTTGAGAAGTACTCACACAGTTTTAGTTTTTCGGTTGACTTAATTATCTCAATACTTTGAAATTTTTTTTTATTATAATCCCAAAACATCCCCTCCGGGTTAGGACATAAAACATCCTTTGCAAGGCACCAATACTACGTTATAGGTACACATTTGTACAAACAACTACACCGTGAACTTAACTTACTGGATTCTAACAGATACGCGCTAAAACACAAGATCACTCAGTGGCTACTTCAGCAAGACTACATAACAACTGAAAATTTACTGACATACATCTCTTAAACTCAAACATACCTAACATCTCCCCTACCATCACATCACATCATACTATACACATACACCACACTCAACACCACACAATCACACACCGATTCATTCCTTCATACCTTATTTTTTATTTTTTGTTAAATTACGTTTTTAGGTCCCACATCGTCACTGGTTTAACTTGTTGTTGTCTTTTAATAAATATAAAAATTTAGTCCACATAATGGCTGAACCCTATCTCTTAAGATACAGGCCAGACCTAGTTTAAGGGATAGAGTTGAATTTATTGTACTCCTAAGCTAAAGTTGTATTGAATAGCGTCAACTGAATGTATGCAGTGCAATGTGATTTTGTTTTATGCAATAAATTCTTTATTATTATATTATTATTATTAATAAAATTAACGTCAAACAAAGGGTTATAAGTTCCAACGTGTCTGCAGGTTTCTTAACCAATTAACTCTTGTATTCCATGGAATACAAACATCTCCAACATTCATCTTAACATTTTAGGTATCACGATGAATTCAACACCGGTTCTCCTGAACAAGACAGCGATGCGGAAGTACGAGGATCTGGAGATCCCGTGTCAATTGATGCTGGCCAGCTACGTATGGATCGACGGAACAGGAATAAATATCCGCGCTAAGGACAGGACTTTCGACTTTATTCCCAAAACACCTAAAGGTATCTTAACAACATAATAATATCGCGCCTTTTACCCGGAAGGGTTAGGCAGAGGTGTATGATAGGACTCCCACATTTCGCCAGTTATGTTTAAGTTCCACGTAATAGGGGGCGAGCCTATTAGGGGCTTCTACTAAGGATTCCTAATGGAAAAACCCAATAACACTTTGTTCGACCAGGGAATCGGATTCAGGACCTCATGCTGTGGAGGCGATCGGCGGCAGAGATCTCTCGCATCCGGCCCTGGTTCAGGCCATGGTACGGAGCGAGAGGGCATGGGCAGCCATCACCTCCTTCTGCGAAGCAGTGATGCTCGCGAAGGAGGAGGCGGGACGTGTGAGGAAAAGGCAAATTTCGCGCCCTCTCGCCCCTAGCCGCCGCAGGCGACGCCCTGGGCGACGGGAATCCCGGGCGGATTTCCGGCCACCGTAGGCGCGGGCTTGCGGACGGTGAGCAATGGGTAGCTCACCGTCCGGTAAGGACGAGGCCTGGGTCGACGGCGCATTGTATTCCACGCGCGCCTCAAAGAGATGTCGTCAGCAAAAATGTAGGGGTCCACTAGGGCCAATGCCTGCCGGGGTCGCGGAAAGGTACTAAAGGTTCACCGAGGCCCCTGGCAACACAGGCAATGGAAGGAATACGGGTGGGTTTTAGTCAGTAAGAGTCTGACACATCCTTCCGCTCCGCCCAGAGCGGGAGAAGTTATATGATGATTTCCCACCCAAAAAAAAAAAGGACCTCATGCTCAGCAGTAGCGCTTGCGACCACTAGACCAACGACGCAGACAGATCTCATCATCTTAGTGATCATGTAAATTGCACAATAATAACGAAGTCAAAAGGCTGTCCCCTGAGGAATCCTCGGTGATTTTTATTTAGAAAACGAAAAGGTTTGTGAGTAAAATTTATGGCGAAAATGTATTAAGACTCTGTTAGTTATTGGTCCAGTTGCAATCCCAGGAGATTCTGTTGACAAAGTAGTTTTGATGGTATCATTTCGTATATTACGTAGTTTTTAATAATATATTTTATATTTTTTCAAATGCTTAGGTAAATTATCATGCCAAGAAAGTTCCTTGTCAAATAGTTTTCATTACAACATTATATTATTCATAGCGAACTTGTCTTAGCGGAACGATCCGTTTACTGTAGACTATTTGAAGAACGTAGAGTTCTAAATACTTTGATGTTACAAACTGATTAGTTGGATACTCCAGCGTAACCGTTGGATACGCTTCCGTGCCTAATTGAAAATCAATCTATGTTATCAAAAAAATCCTGTAAAGGCTGTTCACAAATCCAAAACCTGAAAATGATGTCAGTTTTGGATTTGAAAGAAAAATAAATTTATTTGTCACAGAAACAGGTGTAGGTATATAAAAAAAGCTATGATAATTCAAATAAATAAAAAAAAAATATTTTAAAGGCTCGTGCAGACTGAGGCGATATCGCGAGCACGACTGCACGAGCCTTTATGCTTATGAACACATAACATATATAGTCGGCAGCTGCACGCTGTGACTGTGACAAGAAGGCTTCCACTCAGCATGATGCTGTGCTATGGGGGACCCACAGCAGAGCGCTGATTTTCAGTGGTCACCCGAAAACGACGTACAGAAAACAAGTCAGTTTGAGAGATTTTAACAGATTAGACAAAAATAGAAAACAAAATAAACAGTACTTAGAATATAATATACTTATCTAAACAACCACCAAAAAGATCAATAAATAATATAAAATAACATAAATAGTATTTAAGGCGCAGATATATGATTTTAGTGACTTTTAAATCTGTTATTATCCCTTCAATGAATGCAAGTAAGTTACGCAAAAAATGTATGTTAAACTAGACTGCATTCACATCAATTCTATCTGTGAATATTTTAGTATTGTAGTAAAATACTTTATGAAATAAATTCAGGAAGTAATGTTATCCAAATATAAAAATCGAAATTTCTTCCAAACCACTAAAGATATTTTCATGGTTTTTTTTTGTATGAATAGACTATTTTGTTATCTATAATTCTATCTGTGATTTTTTTCAAATATTCATACTTTTATTATTAAAAATAAATATTCCCTATAAAATCGAACGGCATGCGGCGCTCTGCGCGGGCGACGGGCGGCAGTGTACCGCTGACCACTGTCACGGGTAGACGCTGACACTTTGCGCGACCGCTGAACTTACGTATTTTTTCGACAATATGGGTAAAACAACTAAAGTTCTGAAAGAGAAATGACGTATACATGAAAGAAACATGATACTGAGGTAAGTTTCTCATATATTATTATAATATAATGGGGTTAGTTAAATGTTATTTTCATAATAATTTGAGCGCGAGTATATCCATTATTTATTTACGAGTAAGTACAAACATAACTTCAGATCCGTATCATTTTTTTTTTAGTAGGATAGGAATTAATACAGATGCCCGAAACGAAAATGCGGAGAGCAAGTAAGTACCTAATAAATCGTAGATTACCATTTATTATGGTTTTTTGAGGACAATCCTGTTACAGCAGGTTAGAAACTTGTCTAGTTTAAATAAACAGGTGCAGCTCATTAATAAAATTATGTTTTAATATTTTGGTTTTTGCGACCCGACGGAAATAAATATTGACGAAAATAGTGAAAGAACTGACAATGGTTCGTTATTTGTTATATAAAATGTAGATTTACAGGTTTTGTTTATATTTCCAGGACCATCAACTGGAATGGAATTAATGATTTTGGTTCAAGGCAAAATACAGACAAAGAAGAGACAGAGAAACAGGATGATCAAGACACTCGACAAGAGAAACATTTCGAAAAATGACTACATTTCTACGAAATGTAAAAAAGTAATTAGTACAAACATAAACACGTACATAAATTCACGCCTTCTTCCCAAGGGGCAGGCAAATACTATAAAAAAACAACCGACTTCAAAAAAAACACTACAAAGTGAAAAATAACTTTAATTTTCGGAATTCGGTGGCAAAAAACCCAAAATACAAATCCAAAGGCACCGACTACCAAAAAAGTTTTTTATTCAAACACCATGTCACCTTCCACATACCTTATTCACATTTCCTGCCAGGTGGCAGGAAATGTGAATAAGGCTAATACCACCTTCGTCTTATTCACATTTATATTCATCTCATTCATCTTATATGCGTCATCCGTCACAGTCACTATGTCTTGCAGCTGTTCTGCTGACGCTGCAAGTAGAATTTGATCATCTGCGTAAAGAAGGCATTT
The DNA here is from genome assembly GCA_905333075.3 of Atethmia centrago. Lineage (NCBI taxonomy): Eukaryota > Metazoa > Arthropoda > Insecta > Lepidoptera > Noctuidae > Atethmia > Atethmia centrago. Next base: position 15,703,612 of record HG995374.1, on the reverse strand, counting down.
GACAACCCACTCATTAATTCTCTATCTACACTCACCCTCTTCTAAATCTATCAGACAACTATCCATATACAAGTTGAACAGCCACGGTGACGCCACACAACCTTGTCTAACACCCCTTAACATGCAGAACCAGTCTGTATATGCCCCATTTATCCTAACATAAGCATTGGAATCCTTGGATAAAGATATCAGTGCCCGTACCAAGCGCCAGTCCACACTATACATGGATAGTGTTGACCACAGTTCTTTTCTCCACACTGTCATAGGCATTTTCTAAATCAACGAAAGTACAATAGACTTTCTTGTGCTTTGCCAGATGTTTTTCGGATATGCACCTTAAGGAGAAGATCTGTCCATACAGCCCATTCCCTCTCTAAATCCTGCCTGCACATCTCATATTTTCTCATCTGTCACTAAATAAATGAATTGTTTTATTTTGGAATTAAAGGTGAACGGCAGATTTCGTACCGCTTACTTTTTTCGTTGTTTTGTTATAGAATTTGTACCACATATTAAGGCAACTAAGCCATTTATTTTCATGTAAGTGTACTATTTTTAGAAGTTCTGATTAATTAATAATATAAAAAAAGATTTTAATAACTACACGTAATTTAGTCGTAACCTTAACGCAGTTATGTTGGTATTTAAGCTATGCTCGCCATGAGGGTATAACCCGACCTGCCCCCTTCTTAGATGAAGCAATATTAAGAATTAATTATAAATAAATAATGTACTTATTAAAACTATTTAGGGTATTGTTTTATTTACCTACACTCAAAACCCCATCAGGACTTCACCATTATCAAACTGTTGCAGTCAGCTGCTGGACATAGGTATCTTCTAATGCAATCCGCTGAGTAGGTGCGATCCTCATCTCAATTTACCTACTTGATAGTAAGTAAAACACTACAAAAATAGCGACGACCAATCTAGAACATATACTTTGTTACGGAAACAATGTTTATGTGCCTTTAAGTAACAATCTAAATTGGTACACTAGTATATAACCTTAAAAAATTAAACTGGTTATAACTTTTACGTCCCAAGTTCTAAAAATCCAAGAATTTAAAAAAGGCTTGTCTATAATATTAACTACCATTTAAAACAAAAAATATCCCAAAACAAGATTTTTTTTTGTTTCTATAGCTAAGGAGCTCGTTAGTCGCATCACAGCCGCACGGGCCAATCAATTAGGTTAAGGTGTTCTTGCCGCAGTTGTCCCGTGGATGGGTGACCATCTTTACGTACCGAGACTCCTCCGTGCCTCGTAAAGTTGCGAAAAAAAATCTGCTGTCCTACACTTATGTTCGCTTAACTCGTCAAAATGTAGGGAACAGCTGTTTTTTTTTTTCGCGATTTCATGTTTAGTTCCATAGTAAAAGTTGTTTATAATGATCAGTACAACGACCCCTTAAGAGGTTGAATGTGTTTAAAATTACACCCTGTAAAAACCAACTTATTCAATGCAAACTATTAAAATAATATAATATATTACAATCTTATTTTATTATCTGAATATTACCTCATTTATTAACACTACATAAAAAATATTGGATGATGATAAAAAATTAGCCAGGACAGTCCTTACCAACTGAAACGTATGGTTACCCTACGTTACGTGCGTATGGTTGCGGGGTTGCGGGGGGTGACGCAAGCTCCTCCCACTCGCTCAAGGTCGCTGGTATTTACCGTCCTCTTAAGTAGGCATCACCATGCATAAACAATAATGTTCAGTGTTAAATCAAATACGACCGCCATTATTCCGACAGCGATTCACTGTCCGGGGCAAGGCAAATTAGCTTCGATCGATAATTATCGATTGAAGCAAATTATTATTAGAAAATGTGTCAATTTGATTTGACAACCTGTCAAATGGTTGTGAATTCGGTATGCAGGTTCGGTTTCGTGGTTTAGTAGCAAATGATGCTGCAATCTTGGCAATCTTTTTATCGACTGCCATTCTTCCCAGAGAGAACAAATTACATTACAAGTGAGGGTAAAAAACAAATTTGCCGAGTTACTTAAACAATTTTACCTTAAGGGGACTACAGGACCTAAATGCAAATTTCAATTTAAGTTTTATAATGCCTAAAAGTATATGATCCACGGCAGTAAACAAAATCAGAAAACATTATGATATTCTTCAGGATATATGCTAGGTAGACAGTGTGTTGCAAACATAATACAACTAAAATTATACGATAGAAAAAATCACGAAGATACCTCTAAAAATTTCTTTTTACGATTTAAAACCATACATGCTATTATTCTGAGTTTTTGTCAGATTATTCTTCAAGCAACATATTAGCATAAAAGTGTATTAATTTTTTTATCCAATCAATAGAATTTTTGTAAATATTATATCTATTTATAAAAAATCTTGCTTCATATTTTGCAATAAATTATCAGCGTTGTGTCATCGCACTTCTCTTTCTTTTCTATGCAGCCCGACAGTGACCGCGCTTTAACTATCGTCAGCCTCTTAAGAATGTGTGACCAATGTTCCTATTAGATATTATAATAACCCATTAATATTAATCAGCAAGCAATATTCTCTGCTACGCCATGTCCACGCCCGCCCCAACACCATTCTTAGTACGTTGGCTGTATAAAGTATAATAGGTCCGATCTTGGGGAGGTGGATATGACTGCACGCAGTCAAGTAGACATTTCTCAGGATCGGCGTGCCTCACGCAGCTTAGAAATTAGAATAAATGTTACTAACACTAGTTTAAAGTTTACATTGTTACTAACAAATATGGAAGTGATTCTGAAATACATGTTTATTTATTTAATATTTACTAATTAAAACTTTATGCGCAAGTGAAAAAATACATATAATGTACAAAAGCGGACTTAATACTTGAGACATTTTTTCCAGTTAACGTTAGGGTCTGACACACCCTCCCGCTCCGCCCAGAGCGGGAGAAGTTATTTGATGATTTCCCACCCTCAAAAAAAAAAAACAGGGTGATGCAGAGACAAAACTTCTCAGGTGCAACACACGAGATAGAAAGCTCGGAAATAATTATAAAGTATAAAAATAAATACTAATCCCACCAAAAACATTTTCATGTAAAATGTTGCTAAGACAAGACCACATGGCTCACACTGTCAAAAAGTTATCAAATCTCATGTAGAGCCAAGCTTCTAACTCTACACGTCCTAACTCTACAAGCCTTAACTTCACGAATTCTACACCTTAGTCAAAATATGTGGCTTGGCCATTTCGCTACATTCACATGGGCGTAAGGTGAAATATTTATTCACTGTCCATTATTTTTCTGTTATAATAATAATAAATCTTTATTTTCAGACCAGAGATCACACACTTACTAACTAAACTAAACTAAAACACACTTAAATAAACTTATTACTTTACTTGAATAACGGTTTGTGAGCCGTCATCCAGTGACTTATTATTAGGCCACCCACCCTGCCGGCTACAGTAGCCACGAGGCTGTCACGCACCCGACGCATCAGTGATGCGATTCGCAGACGCAACAGAGCGTGCCGAAATCCGGAACGCGTGCGGCCGCGAACATCCCCGACGCGCTACAGAAGCGCGACAACCCCAGCATTACCCGGAACGCATTGTTATATTGGACTCGTAGCGCATTGTACGAGCCCTGTGTATAACTGACCCACAGGGCGCACGTATACAGCGACTAGCAGTAGGCCCTGAACAATGGGACAACTAGAATCAATTCAATTTTTTTTTGTACATTTTTACGTTCAAATGTGCCTTTTGTGTGCCTATTTGAAATAAATAATTTGACTTTGACTTTGACAATGTTATTTTAACTTCTCGCGTACACCGTGCGAACCTGCGGGCCAGCATGTTACACCTGACAGACAACGCTCTACGTTCCCTCTCTAAATCGTCGTCATCCGACAGCCTATCGGTGACCCAATGCCCCAGGTATTTAAAACGAGTGACTCTTTTGAGTGGAACGCTGCCCAAGGTAACTGGTGGAACAAAGTCACATATTTTATTTTGCGCCCTAAACACTAAGAGCTCGCTTTTCGTTGAGTTGGACCTGAGACCATGAGCATGACCATGTTATACAATAATTCTTGTAGTAACAAAACGGCCGAATGCAGTTATTGATATAAATGTAATAAAATTTAGAGTATCCGCATTACACTATTTTATTGTATGATCTGTGGGTCATGATTTTAAGTATAAGACTGCTGTAAGTTTTTTTTTTTTATAAATGTGTACTGTGATCTGTGATCCTGAATTGGAGAAATCCATATACTTTATATTTACATAACCTTGAGTCGAATATTTATTATTATTTCCTCAAGACTTCCTACACGAGTCATCTTACCGACCAGAACTACATAAGTGATCAGGCTTCTACGCCTTGCCTATTGGATATCTATATTGGCTGATTGGGATACCTACTACAAAATAAACATAATAATAACCACTGACATGTGTGTTAGAGGCATCATTCGATTGTCCGATTTTATGAATATCGACGCTGTACGCATAAACTCGACAGATTGATGTGTTGTGTTATAGCATATATTTTTTATATTAGGTACTTAGACATATACCCCAATTTTCTTCCCAAGCCATAATTCTGTGTGTGACGATAAAAACTGAAGATAAATTATATAGACAAGTCGACAAAGTTTCGTTTGGATAAAGCAACCAAATAAATAAGTTGAGGAGACATGTCTAAAGTCAATATCAGACGCTTCACTCGAGTGACATTTTTGTTTCATTCCACATTCACAAGACACCGCCCAAATAAGGTATATAGGAATTAATGCCCATTTGTTACTTTAATTTCATTTTTCGATCATTCGGTGGGTGAGTGAAAGATACCGAGTGCCGAAAATCAACACGATTGGATCGGTTCACTAATGAATTTATTTTTCACTTTTTGTGTTCAAATCTTTCACTTCGATTGTAAGATACCGAATAAAAGGCAAACGTGAAAAATGTGTAGCGTCTGATATTGGCTTTAGAGAGGCTTGTCGACCGGAGACATTTGTGTTATGTGTAAAGGCTTCTGCAGACTTGGATATGAAAAAACTCAAATATTTATGCTGCCAAAATGGATTTGTCGGTTTTGACAGTTGAATTGCTTTGATTCCGTTATGAATACCGTGTACTCTACAAATATTTCTAGTAAACAAGCATATTATTTTAAGACTGGTATAATCTGGTGAAAAGGAAGACGACATTGTCATACAAAAACCCGCTTAATAATGACTCATTGAAGAACTGTGAGGTGCTACTAAAACTTTTAAGACTCTGATTGGGTAAACAAAAATTTTAAAACATCAGAATGTATGTATGAAATCCCGATGAGAGCATGATAGATCCTGGGTCTTAGTATTGAAACAAATAAGCATTTAACTATTCGGCCAGTAGTGACGAGTTCAAAGTCTGGGAAACGTTTAAATCATGTTAATTACTCGATTTTACTGTTTGTTACAGATCTGCCGATCTGGTACTTTGATGGTAGCAACACGGCACAAGCTAAAGACGAGAATTCGGACACGTATATCTTCCCACAAGTGATTTACCACGATCCATTTAGACGCGGAAACAATATAATGGTACTGGCCGACACGTATTTGCCCAACTACCAACCAACAGGTCAGACATTTACATGTTCTATTAAATTTGAGATTTTGTGATCATTATTAATTAATATTGTCAGCTTGATGATGACGTGAAATACGAACTTGGGAAAGGGCCTTTCGCAACAGTCTTTCGGAGGGAGGGTTTATGAATAAAATCATATTGAGCAGTATACTCGTATATCGAATTGAACGTGGAAAGTCTCATGGAAGTTTTAGTCAGTACCGTTAATTAGTTATATGCAATTTACTTGACGTCACCCACACGTCGTCCTTCTTTTGTACACAATTTTATACATATGCAAAAATGGTCCTATTATTTTAGTGCACAAATGGGGTAGCGAGAAACATGCTCGAGGTAGAATTTATTTAATTATTTTAAACGTTTGGACACGACACATCGTATAATTTGTAATTGAACAAAGTGACCGCTATTTCGGTTTACACTGTTATTCACTTTTTATATCCATTTTACTTTAATTGTATTGAATGGGACGTTAGAAAATACAGTCTAACTAATCAACTTGAATGTAAATAAATTATACCTACAATTCGTTTTAAATAATATATACCTGATGCAAATAGACATGTTACAAACCAACATACCTAAAATTTAAAATATCTGTTAATGGCGAAACTTTTAAAGTTATAAACAAGCCCTGAAGGGCGCGCCAACCCTTATTTAATACCATATAGAGGCGTCGGGTTTAATTGTCAAAACATTTGGTTAAAAATCTTTTCATACTTGACGATATTTTTTATAAAAAATGTTTTTATTCCCAGAGGAGATTTTCATTCACGAATCGTTTTATAGTAAGTGAGGCTACGCATTAAACAATATGCCAGAGACAATAATTCCCGCTGGCGCTAATGGGTGGCTTTTAAACGTTTCTAAAGGACCCTTGTTGAGTGAACAGCCAGTCAATCATGAAACCCACTTACATTACCAGTTTCATAACTCGATTGCTCGGCGCCGTGGTTCACATTTTCTGTCGTTCGATAGTTTTAACTACAGCCCCGTAACTAGTAACACGATTTGTGAAATTGGAAATGGGTTGAAATTGACCTATTTTGATGATAGCTATGCATTTGCAACTGCTAAGTACTCGAGGTCAATGTTTACGGCATGATAAATGGCGAACATGTATACCAGAATGCAAAATTTTTGCTACTATTTAGTATTCAACTGACGAAGAGTGCCAGTTATTTATAATTAGTTCACATTCGCGTGAAAGTGCACTTCCACTTTGGTAGCTAAGCTCAATTTATGATTTGAATTCCCTCCAAATTCAGCAAATTGTACATTTTATATATCTACACAACCTATTTCATGTTGCCATGTAATGTCAATTCTGTTGGTTAGTAAGTACTAGATGGCACATAAGTAATCACCTGATTTCCTAAGGCTATAACTTAAAAAAAAAAAAATACCTATTTTCTATGGCTTGTTCGCAAAAACGCGTGACTTCAGAAAACGCCATCGAAAAAACTCTGAAGCTAAACACTACGCACTACACACGTACCAAACAGTGACCTTCTCAAGATCAATGTTTGTTAAAGCATGAAGAGCTTTGTATGCGAGAGCATGCAATGCATCAATTCATGCGGATGTTCAGTGGCCCCAGAAGTGATAATTTTGCTTGTTCACGTATCTGGAAAGATGAAAATGTGCGTCATCGCTTTTGATACTTTTCGAACAAAAATCGTCCTATTCGGTATACTCTACAAGCAGGTATACTCCGCCGGTACATCCGGTTTGACGTCTCCACCCAGACCTCGAGCGCACCGGTCCGAAGGGCCCCGAGTGGTCCGCGGTGGGCGCTGAAGCAGCTGGACCGGGAGCTCTTCCTCGAGCCTCGATCGTGCAGGCCTGCTGACATCAATGACGAGCCGGAGTGGTTCCGAGAGGCCATGTCTGAAATAATTATGTGACGTGGCAATGCTCCGGGTCCAACCCGGACGTGCCTCGCGCCAGGTGTACTGGTGGTCTCAGGAGCTGACGGCACTGCGTGCGTTGCTGCGCGACGCTCCGGATATGGAAGCCATTCAAGCGGATCTGTACGAGGGGAGATCCCGCGGGCCAGGGTACTGGCCCGCAAGGAGTCACTGGGGCGTGGGGACGCCCATACAAAGTGGTGCGGGACAAACTCATACTGAACAGGCTTATTTTAATAAGCAGTTCATATTGAACTGCTCTGTTCATTTACACACACGAACAGATGCTGTTGATGAGTATGCTACACTACAGGAATTTAATTAAACAAATGTTATGGAATAGACAACTCTAAAATATTGTTAGTAGATTGAAAAACAGAGGCATAAACTGAAATGAACATTTTGAATAATTAAATATATTATGGGGTTACAGAGCAATAAACTGAAATGATTAAGGGGTCACTCGAATAGTCATAGGGATACTCGAATGGTTGAACTGTGAAATATGGGGTAACCCTATATTTCAACTACTAACGAGTAATAGTCGACCAACTCCCTCTCACAGAGAGGAGGTCTGTGTCACAGCAGTGGGAACATTATAGGCTGATTTTGTAGTCGACCAACTTAAATTTGCAGTTGAAATGTGTGGGAGAACGTGTTTTTCAACTACAATGTTAAGTTTGTTCTTGGGATAAATTTATCCCAACTACGGAACCCTTCATTGTACGTGGTCTGACATGCACTTGGCGGTGTTTTTTTAAATCAATATGCAATGCGGCTGCAATGTGCGCTTAGCTTGGATAAGGATGATGATAAGACCAAGAAAGTTGACCAAAATTAGCTTGCCAGAATCCATATAGGTAACATAGGAATTAACAAGGTAATCTAAAATAAAAGCTTTTAGAAATCTGGAACGTGCAGATGCAGTAGCGGGGACGAAATTCCACCGTCCGGTAAGGACCAGGCCCGGGTCGACGGCACGTTGTGTTCGACGCGCGCCTCAGAGATGTCAGCACAAGTGTAGGGGTCCACTAGAGCCGATGCCTGTCGGGTCGCGGGAAAGTCCAAAAGGGATAGGCCCCTGGCAACACAGGCAGTGGAAGGAATACGGATGGGTTTTAGTCGTACTTGTAGAGTAGCGCACCATCGTTTTACGATGTGTATAACTGTGCATCCACTATAACTTGATGTGATAAAAAAGGACCCTTATAGGATCACTCGTCTGTCTGTCTGTCTGTCCGTCTGTCACAGCCGATTTGCTCTGAACTAGACCGATTTAGTTGAAATTTGGTACACATACTCGTATTACTTTTACGAATCAATAAATTTTGAATATGGGGTTCACTTTTGGGGGAAAAATTTGAAGATTAAAAAAAGAAGTTTTGCAAACTGTACTGTGTGGCATATTAAATGAAATGAGGGACCCAATATTTTCTTTAATATTTTTAAAATAAATACTTTTAAAGTTAATGAAGCGACTGAGCCTAAAATTAAAAAAAAAATACTGTATATAATTCTTTACTTATAGATTACAGGAAAACCTATAAGAAGTCTATGGTGTTAAAATAACATGGTAAATCACACGAATTGAGCGTACAAACTTACATTTGCAGTTGGAATGTATGGGGCAACATGTTATTCAACTACGATGTTAAGTTTGTTCTTGAGATAAATTCATCCCAACCACGGAAACCTTCATTGTGCGTGGTCCGACATGCATTGGGCTGTTTTTCCATACCACTTGAATATGACCATTTAATTTAAAAATGACCCTCAAGGTAAGTTGCAGATGACACACACACTAAGAGTGGAAGAAAGAAAGAAAGAAAAATATTTTATTTGGGACACGCACAAGAAATACTAAAGTAAAAAGAAGGAGCATTTAAAAATAAACAAAAAAACAACAAAGAACATCAATAAAATCGACTTGTGCGATACCAAAATGGCTACTATCTCAGCATAATGCTGCTATATTTAAAAAATAAATACCGCAGCGCTGGTATTCTGATAGGGCCCGCTGTGATGCCACGGACACATCTACGAGTCTCATCCCTCTAGAGTGTTACTTTATCATTACCAATTCTATGATTGATATCGTCATTTCAAAGTGCATCTTAAATAGTCTTAAAATATAATGTTGGTTTAATTCAAAGGGTACTTTTATGACCTATTTAAAAGAGCCAACCAAATTAATTAGTCAGCTGGGAATTCAACGCAAAATGCGCGTCTGGTAGTGTTGCCAACAGCGACTTAGTGAAAGCCGAGCTTAATAACTCGTAATTGTCGCCATTATTTGACAAATCTTATTAAACAAAAACAAAGGATTCATCGAATAAATCAAAGTACAAAGTGAAACTAGATCCTAATTCTCCAGGTTTTGTAAAATTATTTTGACTAAATCACTACTTTTGCTGTTGTCTGAGTAAACGTTCGCTCTTATGCCGTGTTTATAAGGTTTGAAAACGGATGATTATTCTAATCAAACCAAACTTTTTGAAAAGCCTAATAAGTCCTTTGACAATATTCTTGAGGTAATACTTTTTTACCTGTAATCTTTTCTACAACATGTAGACATGTAACGGTACTTTTGTTCATTAAAACTATCGGTTTTATTCAATAACGGCCAATGAAACGCTGGAAATCGGACATACCTATTACTCAATCAGTACTACTGTTAAGCTAATGAAATTTTTCAGTCCTGAGTCGTGACCTGCAAACCAATGCACTGGCGAACACAAACTTCCTACATTTTACCGCACTTGATTCTAGTTGGTGTTCTTATCTAAATCAAAGATTTCCTAACAAACTTTAGAATGTGTCACCTCTTTTCTTATTAGATTGTGTTGAAAGAAACTGCTAACGTTACTTAATTTTTACCCGACTACGGCGAAGCAAAGAGGAGAGTTATGATTTTGAACGGTGTGTGTATGGGGGTATGTGTGTATGTTCATCTATTCCCTCGTAACTTCTAAACTACTTATCATAATTTGTCAAATGAGGTAACGGACTGATGTGACGGCATTAAATGAATATGGCGCCCTCCAGAGGACATGAACTAAAAATAAAAATATATTACATATTAGTTTATTTACATAATCAGCTACTGCTGGGACACAGGCCTCCTTCATGTGAGAGGGAGAGGGCCGTAATCCACCACATGGGCCCGGTGCGGGTTGGTAGATGTCACATATCTTCAAATATATGGTTTTAGGACATACCGGTTTCCTTACGACGTTTTCCTTCACCGTTTTGAGAGCAGTGGTGATGGATTTTTCACAAAGTAAAGCGCCGATCTGGGTCCGAACCTACGACCTACAACTCGTAAGTCGCGGCCGTTACCACTGGGCTACCACTGCTCTATAGACGATAATATTTGAATAGTTTGTATATAACAATTTCAGATGAGAATATTTTCTTGTTTCTTACTTAAGCGTGATTTTTCAGTAGTCGGGTTTTCGTAGTATCTTACTTTTTGTCTGCCTTAGCACAGAGCACGGAACCGCCGTGCTGGCAGCGTCTAGAGACGGCAGTAGTAGATACAAATACAATTCTTGGTGCCGAAAATGCGTTGAACAGCTTTTTTCACGAGCGCTATTCAAAGCCGTCAGTTTCTACACATAATTTGTGTTGTAGTGCGACAAAACGGTGACAAGTTTGATTTGTATGGGAAGTGTTGACAATGCCGCTTCTAGCAGCGGCCGCGGAGACGTCTCCCGTGCTTTGTGTTTAGGCCAGTTAAAATTCAATAAAACCAAACATATTTACAATAAGAAAGAAATAATAATAAATATTATTAGTGTTAGAGTGGTAGCCCACTCTAATGCTTTTGGTAGGGTCCTCGTTAAGGATTTGTTCATCAATGCCAACATCGTGTTGTTGTACATTCACTCTCGGTTCTCGGAAACTTAAATTGTTAGTTTCTCGTAAACGGCGGTAATAGGGAATAAGCAAGTAATCCAAAACTTACCCATTATTTAAATATACATCGTGTAGGAGTGAAGAAACAAATTACTATTCTTTTTTACATTTTTTTTATGCATTACTTACCTATTTTACAATTCATTAATTTATTATTCAATACATCATGTTGCATTTTTTTGGGAGGAACGGAACGCAAACTCAAAACGCGTCGTCTTCGACAATGCCGGAAGTGACGAAAGAAACTATGTTAATAAAAATCTAGTATCAACACTTTAGCAATAAATTCATGATCCCGTAACATTTTTTTCATGGAATGTGTATTATTGTATGTACTATTGCATGAAAACCGGCTACTAACCTGTGTAAAGATAATCGACGTTGATTTTCATTCTTTCTTGAACTACACTTCCAAAACATCACACAGGCATGTCGAATTGCTGTTTTCCAACATACACATGCAGTTTTAAAGGTAAACTCCTCGTAATTTTCTCGCAAATCTCAATAATACAAAAAGTAAACAACCATTTGACAGCAAAGCTACCACGAAACTTAGCGCATAAAATGGCTGATATGCCACCTACCTACAACTGTCACTACGTCACGACAAAATGTTACCATAATGAGCAACAACTTAAATATTGTTGTCTCTTTTATCAAATACGATTATTTTATTAGAAAGAATGAGACAAAACGATATTTCACATTCTGTATCGTATTTCACTCATATTTGTATAAGCAAATGTATCTATAGAATAACGCGGCGCCTCCATGTCAATGGTTTTCATTGTAATTTATTCGGCCGCTAAACTTTGGGACTGCCATTTGTCCTCGAATGATACTCCAAATAGTTAAACACTGCACGCTCTCTGCATAAAACCCATAGGAAACGAAATGTTTGCAAAAAAAGTTGCAAAATATCGATTTTTTTACCTTTGAACTTAGATATTAGTAGTCGTAGCCACCCTAAGTAGGTTTTGAGACAAGTTTTAGGGTGTCAAAATAAAGGTTTACTCAAGTTCATAGCTGACTATCTCCAATTCCGAAGTGAAACCCCTGATATGACTGGACTTTATTACCATACCGTTAGAATGGGCATGAACCAAAGATGTTTTCCTACAGCTCTATCACTCAGTTTTTTTTTAAACGCAGCTTAAAGTCGGGGTTGCGGTATATTTCTAAAATTAGTTCATAGTTCGGGCTCGTATTTAACTTTCTAGTAACTATCTACGTCAAATACGAATTTTATAAGATTCTACTATTATTCTAGATGAAAATAAAAAAAAAATGCTGCCAGTTCTGTTATTTATAAAATAAATTATTGACGTTTGAAGTTTGAGCAAGGACGAATTTCGGAAAAAAAATGCGTGTGGCCTAGGTCTTGTTATTGGGCCTAAATACGTAGCAGACGGCCGCAAGGATCCGCCATTTTCTTATGTTCAATCGTCTGCCTAACACCCTGTATAAGAAAAAAGTCTTTTAACCACACTGTCCTCTTTTTTTCATAAAACTCTTACTTAAATTCAACTCTTCTCATTTATGTTCAGGAACATTTTGCTAGTAAGAACGAGAATACATTGACTCTATTGTAATTTTATAGTCCTAAAGGCACGAAGGTTGGATTCATTCACGACAGATTGGCCAGAAAAGGAAGTAAAAAGAAAGATGTGGAATTCCATAGGGAAACCTTTGCTCAACTGTTGGACGGTAGACATAGGTTAATTAAACTAAGGCATGAAAAAGCTATGTACACATTGTTCATTAACTTACGACAACAACATTTAACTCCCCAGATAATAAAGTAAAACATACTTTTTTATAGCTACAAACTACCGTAAAGGCTGCTTGCTATTGTGCGAGAAGGGTGAAGTTGAGGAGCCGTGGTTTGGCTTCAATCAGGAGTTCTTTCTCACGACGACAGGTGGCCGGCCCCTGGGCTGGCCCCCCGGCGGGTTTCCCGCCCCACCGGGCCCCTACTACTGCGCTACTGGTGCAAATAAAATCGTTGCAAGAGATCTCATGGAGGCTTTCTACAGGTAACATTTGATACTTAAAATAATCACATAAACCATACAAGCATGCATGTGGATGCTCCAAGATTTGATCGTATTCTAAGTGTCAACAATTTTTTAACAAAGCGTGGTATCAGATTTTCCGAAAGATAAATATTTAATAAGAAAATGTTCGGATTGTGGTTCGAATTTTCTAAATGAGAAAGGCCAACCCGTTTTATGGGTATTGTTGCAAGCCTTAGACAACAGAATATAACTTACCTTAGGATAGACAGAAACAGTGTTCTGGCCAATAAACTACAAATCTACTGTAATTTCTCAGCCATAGCTCGGGATATAGTCTCGATTTTTACGTTTTCACTGTCTGTAATACGTTTTAGATGCTGCCTTTATTGCGGGATACAGATCAACGGTATAAATCCCGGGACGACACCGTCCCAGTGGAATTTCCAGGTAAATGCCCGATAAGTGAGAATGGTTCATTGAAAAATGTATCGGGAGATATCTTCCGCTTGCCTAATTATTTTTTGTTATCACTGATTTCGTTGTATATACTGTGAGATTTTAATTAATGCTGAGAAATACCTACGCTGTGAAAATCTATTTTCCATGATAAATGATATTTAATAGTTGTTTTCACGAACATAATTAATTGTTGATTTTTAATTATTTTGTCTAAAAATAAGTACTTTTGTACTTAATACAAAGAATTCAAGTTCAACCTTGAAACATTTTCTAAATATAAACAAAAACTATGTTTAAGGCTGAAATTACTTATTATTTTCGATCAGTGATCTGATCGAAAATAATAAGTTAAATAAAATAAATTACGATTTCTGTAGCCAAAATTGTTGCGTTACTACGCTGTATTAACAATTTTGAAAAAGGAAAAGTTGTGTAACGAAAAGTGATGTAGGACAATTGTCTTCGGGGTATTGTGTGCCTATATCACGGCATTCTTTCATGCATGCCTGACCTCGCTCACCGCAAACAAAACCGGGTTTCTTCGCTAAACAAAGTTCCAGAACAGCTATAACCGTACTCTATTTATATCAAAACAGGGATTGTGGGGCTCTGGGTTATCAACCCTCTTCGATTCGTTTATGTCACGTGCGCCCAGATGGTCCATTTATTTCCTCTACATCATTTATTTTCTCTTGACAATAGTTTCAACTCTCTAATTTCTAAATAATTTCGTCCAGTTTGTGTGCTTATGTAGCAACAAGATTTTCCAATCTTGGTACCTAAAATCAAATCACAAGTCTACCATTGGGTTTACTACTAACGCATTACGCTGAAATTTGGACGAACTTGAAGGCAAATTGAGGGAAATGGGATATTAACATACTATGCAAAATGTGAAAGTTGCTGCGGAACTGTGGAAACATTTTTATTACGACATTTTCTGTTGGCTTAGATTAGATAATTATTTGAATGTAGGTATGTTCAGTATAGTAGGTAACAAAACCAGTATAAGCTGGCCTTTTATTCTATTGAAACTTAGTGCCACGCTGGGCCAGCTTAAGGTCAAATGTAAAGGCTCCCGCAGACAGACGCGACTCCTAGTAGAACAATTTCTATGAAAACTTCATGGGAATTGTTCTACCAGAAACGCGTCGCGCTGTCGCGTGGCGTGTGCGAACCTTTACCAAAGACGTGCGGTCGACTATATCAAACTACCTATCTGTATGTATAAATGATGGGGCCATAGAAAGATGTATTACTTTGATGTATGAATATTTATCTAATGATGATGTATAGGTGGGGCCGAGTCCGGGCATCAAGGCAGCGGATGATTTATGGATGGCGCGCTACATACTGGGTCGGTTGGCGGAAGAGTATGGCACAGTGGCCACTTTTGAGCCGCAGCCCATCCCTGACTGGCCAGGTAATGGCACCTTCGTCTACTTCTCCTCGAAGGACATGAGGGAGGAAGATGGCATACTGTGAGTAATTTTACTATTAAATGATAAATGATTTTATTTTCTGTAAGTAGGTTTAGACAACCACCCACCACGTCAAGCATATTTTAAAAACTAGATGAGCTCGACGTTTCCTATCTGACTACTCTGAGAAGAAAGGCCGAAACAAACTCAGAGGTCACAGTCTCCTTTAGATTCCAGACAAAGTCTTGGTCATATCATGTGAAGGCCACGTAGATTGGTGTCTGAAATGGTCTTTTGATGAAAGAACCACACAGATTGAGTGGATCCGTTCAGTCAGTGCACGCATTCGTCAGTTATCATGCAGCTCAACTTAGAACTTAAGGAGCTCAACGATGCGATGAACAATACCAAAGAAAGGACATTTGGGTAGGCCACATAGAGGCTCGTGCAGACTGGTGCGATATCGCGGACGCGTCAGGCAGCGATATGTCACAGCCATTTATCAAATTGCCAGACCATGATTAAAACTAACTGAGAAAAAACAAAAAAAATACCCACATAGTCTGCAAATTCACAATAATTCAAATAATATTATTAATACTTTACAAAGTATTAATTCCGTTACAAAATTATCATAAAGGAACTTTGGTGTCAGTCCATCTGTCACTGAAGATTTTAAAACGACTCTAAAACTATTCGATGTTATTATTGGTTTAGTACAGACAGTGATATAATTATTAATATACGTAAAGAACGATACGCAACCTACTATAAACCTCCAGCCCCAATTTATTTTTATCCAACAGACTTCTTTTTTGTCTCATAATTTTCTTTACGGGCAACAAAATTACAAACCGTTTGTTTCAAGTCTTAAATATATAGGGTTTCCTGAAAAAACATCTTTAATTTTCATTAGTATAATCAGCCTATAGTGTTCCCACTGCTGGGATACAGCCCTCCTCTCGGTGAGAGGAAGTGGGCCGTAATCTACCACGCGAGCCCAGTGCGGGTTCGTTGATGTCACACGTCTTCGAATTTTTGGTTCTAGGACATGCAGTTTCCTCACGATGTTTTCCTTCACCGTTTTGAGAGCAATGGTGATGAAATAACGTACACAAAGTAAAGCGCCTGTCTGGATTCGAACCTACGACCTACAGCTCGGTAAGTCGTGGCCTTTACCACTGGGCCACCACTGCTCTTCTCTCAAAATACAGATGTTTGTTTTGTATTTGTCGTCACAATAAAAGAGATAACAACATAATAACTGCCGACTTATTTAATAATAGCTGTGCCCCGCAGTTTCACCCGCGTTAGTCTGGATCCCGAATATACGAATATTATTATGAATATTGGGATAAAAAGTATCCTATATCCTAATCCAGGCTATGGTCTACCCATGTGCCATATTTCATCGAAATTCGTTCAGCTGTTTTAGCGTGAAAGCGTAACCAACAAACAAACGCACTTTAGCGTTTATAATATTCGTAAGGAAAGGAAGGATATGGATAAGGTTTACTAGAGGGTTCTTATTACTGGCTGACTCTGTACATAGTGATAATTGATTTGGATATGTTACGAGAGTATATATATACTAATAATAACTGTAATATAGAACATAAAACAGTATAACATGACGCCTATATTCCACGAAGGAGTAGGCAGAAGCGTGTGGAGTATCCACATTTCGCAATTTATGTTATAATAGATTCTGCACGCGAATTCATATGCATGGACGTCAAGTATACCATAAAACAATTTTAGACAGAAAGAAAGAATTTTCGAAAGCGGATCAGTTGAAGATCCGAAAATCCGAAGATTACCCTCTACATACAAATTCTTCTCTAAAAGTCTTTATAATATTAGTATAGAGTTCGCCACACAGACGTATATTTGAAGAAATGTAATCTAATCTATTCTATTCATTTTACTTACATAACAGCACATTGTATTTCCTCGGAGGTAGGGGTAGGTAAAGGTACATGTCTACCATATCGATATCCGTGACCTCTAAGACAACCAGACTTTTCGCAAGTTAGGTATTTAATTATTCCACACATAGGCGTGGAATACATAACATCTGTCTACATTTGCCGGGTATGCAGCAAGCAGGCGTTATGCTATGTCATGTTACCTATAGAAATAACTATATGAAATAAAGTAAAATAACATTTTCTATTACCAAAATATCATCAAATTTCATATTTTCTTAAACCCCATACTTTTGACGGTTGCCGCCATAGTATACATGATCAGGAAATCAAGACCTTTTAAATGAGACGTGTCTTAAGTCTATTGACTAAGTTTAAAAATCGGGTTGTAGGTAAACAATCTCTACCTTATACCTACGTGGTATACAAGCGTGTATATGTTATGTCATGGAAAACAAAATACAATATGAAGTACCTAAAGTAAAAATCAATACGATTTTCACTCATTTATGAATAATCAAACTTATTTTGTGTTATAGTAGAGTACCGTTACGTTTCCTTCTTTTCCCGAAAAATCCTATACTTTTGACGGTCGTCGCCATAGTAACGAATGACCAGTAAACCGAGATCTTTTAAACGAGATATGTCTCAAGTCTGTTGACTAAGTTTCAATTTTCGCCTTTTTGACGAGTACGAGTACAATTTTGATTCTGAGAAACGACACACTAAAAAAATCCTAAGAAACAGAACTAAAAAGATTTAGGTCTTCAAGCGATATTTCAATTGTTCATTTATTTTATCATCTGTGAAAAAAAATGTTGACTAATAACTCCCACGTCCGTAGCTAAATTAGTTTGAAGAAAAACTAGACGCCCCGTGTAAACTCTTCAAAGAAACCAGAAAATCTTTTTAAAAATCTGGTTTTAACTGTGATATGTATAGTTTCTCAATTAAAAACAAACTTGCGGTTATAGCGTGTATCCAGCATCACACAAAAAGGAAGTATAAAAGGTTCTTGCTGTTGCTGCATAAAAAAAATACGACATAAAGTACAGTTACAGCATAGACCATTCGTAGTCTATTCGTATAGAAAATTTAAAGATTTTCCAGATCTTGTCAGGTTTCTTTTCACACTTGTTTTTTACTAGTACATTTTAAACAGAGACCACTGGATATTGTTTGCCAATAGCGAAACAACTTGATATTATTTTTACAATAGGTTTGTGCAGGCTATTATGTATGTATTTTCTTTCATGTGGAACAGTTGTAAGATCTAAAAGTGTTTAAAAAATATACTTTATCTGAAGTAATCCATTCTCTACCCTTAAGTGGTTTATACTATAGCCGAAAACTCTTGCAGGGAGACAGCTGTTCTACATTGGACCATGTGAAGTTAACTTTCAAATTTTACTAGTATGAAAGAGCAATTAATTAGTCGCATTTAAAATTATCTGTATGTTTCTAAAACCGGGAGTCTAGATTTGTATCCGGTTGTTGGCTTGACCCTATTGAGACTTAAATTTAATTGGCAACGCGTTGGCTTGCTGTACCTTCGGGGAAAACATTCGTATTATTTCCGTAACACTAAATAAAGGCATTTTCCAGGGTGATCGAGCGCGCTATTGACAAGATGGCTCGTCGCCACGGAGCCCACATCAATGAGTACGACGCCAACAATGGTGCGGATAACGCGCGGCGGCTCACCGGCAAGAACGGAATGCCTCACATCAAAGATTTTACTGCAGGTAAAGTTTCGACAACCTCGCTGTGTAAATTTTGGCTATGAAGAACTTACAATACCCGACCGTGATTATGGCATATTCCGTCTTAATTCAAAACGAGATCTGACTGTAGCCGTCTCTAAACGTTCGAGCCAGTTTTTGTATTTCGAACTTTATTCCGAAATTTGTTAGTTTTTATTACAAAACTGATCACTTAGTATCGGACTAATAATTGTATTTCAATCTCAGCCAGTTTTTTATTACAAGATCTTGCTAATTTTGTAATTAAGGTCGTACGAGTTTTAGAAAAACATAAGTATAAACATAATGTCGTATGACGTTTTCACTCTTGTTTACCTTGTTCTGGAATTATCACTGTATACATTGTATTGGTGATAGATGTTTTAGGACATTTTTTTTTACTTTTTTTTGTAAAATTAATTGTATACCATGTTTTGTACCTGTACGGTGAATACAATGTTATGGAACAATGGTTGTAGACAATAAAATGGCTCCTTGTCCGTGTGTACATCTTTTTGGGGCTGACTGAACTACTTACGCAGTTCTGCCGCTCTGGTATGAAAGGTATAGATGGGATGCAGTATGCCAATCGCAATTTTAAAATATTTCTCTTTGAATTGACAATCCCCTTGGTGCTGTAACTGCCCATGGGTGCAAAGTTGTATTTTTAAATAGGTTATTCCTGCCTTATTAGGACAAGCAATAATGCTCGTGATTATTATTGTGTTGTGGTCTGATATTATTATTAATTGCAATCGAACACAAAAGTAAATATCATAATGTAAATTCAACGAGACACCAACCGCATAACCAATACAATTTTGAAATAACAAGCCTTACAATGATTGATACAAATCTCTTTCGCTCTGTTGCACAACAATTGTGAGTTTCACAGTGTTGCACGTGTTACGCTTTTGAATAAAGCCGTTTGTATCTCCAAGATTTATTGGTTCGGACCAAAAACATAAATTAATACAATACTGAAAGTTAATATATAATCACGTTTATCACAGCTATGACTTTGCACAGTTTGCGGCTGTAAGTACGGCAGATTGAATTTTAGAAAAAGTGCGGCTTTGCAGAGCGTCTTTTCTGTCACTCATACTTGTGTGAAACTACGGTTTCCTAGAAGAGCGGTGGCCGACACTAACGGCCGCAGTGACGGCTGTCATGAAAAGTAAGCCAATGGCAACATTTTAATCGTTAGATTCACCCTATCGCGTCAAAAGATAGCTGCATTTCTGTTTCGTTTTAACGCTATTTAATAATGAGTGAGCTCTCTCTTCTTACTATGGACTTTTTTTGTGACTAAGTACGGTTAAGGCAAATCTAGCGATTTAAACCTTTTGGTAGCGGGTGTCAAATACTGGTAAAAAATACAGTTTTTCATGATGTGACGTTATAATATGATGGAACCGCTGTCCTAGAAAACCAAAGCTTTACATTCTCTTTCTTATTTTCCTTGTGTCATAAAATCATAGGCTGAGAATCAGCACTTTTCGAACGTCAAAATTACTTAATACAGTCCCTCAAAAACGCCCGCCCTTCACCACTTCCTAGTGCTTTAGCTGGGAAGAAGACGTGGCGCAACAAACTCCCCAGCAGCACACCCGTGTTTAGTTAGAAAAACTTGATTCTATACAAATAGTGTGCAAAGTAATTAACATTAAGAAACACATAACATTAAATTAAATTAGTGGCCATATGTTAGCTAGCACACGCCAATATACCAACAAAACAATGAAAACTGTACTCAAGCAGAATTGAAAGATACAACATAAAAACGTGAACAGAACTTAATACCTAAATAAAAGCCTCCAGGCATAAAGGGCGTACCCGCTTACATAAGGCTATAGCCGTAACTCGACGTCACAAATGATAAACTAGCACCATCGAAGTAAAATAAATAAACAGTTAATTATTAATAACAATAGTAAAACCAAGGTCAGCTAGACGAGCAGTCACCACAAGCAGCACCCCTTAACGAGCATAACGCAAAGATCAGGCATTACTCCCCTCGCCATATTGGAGGGAAGGAGGCAACCCGACCCCCGATGCTACCGCGGGCAGTGACATCTAAGGGAGCATGACGAACTCGCTGCCGGTTGCTCAGGCAAGAATAGTATTATCAATTGTCACGATCGCTAGCTAACAGCTAGCATATTATTTACGCGCGGGCACTGTAGGGCGTATGACTTCTTAGAAAGAATCTATTTCTTTTAATAACTAAATGACAGATCAATATAGCTGTAGTAAAGAATGCTACATTATTGATAGTAATTTAGGCACTAAAACGAATAAGACAGACTATTTGTTTTTCGAAATCAAAAATAAGAACAAATTGAAGTTATTAGGGACACATAAAAACTTGAAGAAGCCTATCATAGATGCCTGTTATACCTACAGGATGAGTCTGTTCTTTTGATGGGACTTCATGATTAATACGAAAAAGAGAGTTAGAGTAGCTGGTAAAGATAAAATCCTTCAAAGGAATATTGTGTCAAATCAATAAGAAGTTCTGAGTTGAGCTGCATGATAACTGACAAATGCGTGCACTGACTGGACATGTCCACTCAAATCTGTGTAGTTCTTTCCTCAAAAGATCATTTTGGACACCAAACCTACATGGTCTTCACATGATCTGACCAAGATTATGTCTGGACTTTAAAAGAGACTGTGACCTCTGAGTTTGTTTTGGCCTTTCTTCCCAGAGTAGTCAAATAGGAAAGGCTGACCTCATCTAGATTTAAAAAATATGATTGACGTGTAAACGTGTTTGTACAAACCTACTTACAAAAATAAATTAAAAACTTTTATCATTTATCATTTAACTGAAAGTCTTCAACCCATGCACTTTGCCAAAATTTTCAAGCAGAAATTACACTTTTTTTTTTCCTTTAATGTTATCTTTATGAAATATGCCTAATAATATACTGTTTTTATCAGTGGAGGGACAGGCGTATAAAATAGCCGTGTATCCTTGCGGGTCGAGGACGACAGAAAAATTATTATCTGGAATGCATAATAATTCAATTTGCCTTTTTTTTGAGCAAACTTTCAAAGAGGAATTGGTGACGGTCAGGTGGCGTTTGTAGCCTAACTCCAGCAAATAATGCAAAAGCGGTACCTGTGCTTCTCCTGGCGAAAGTCTTGAAGAATCCTTCTGGGCAGGTGGCCACCTTGCCCGTACACTGGTCACTTGAAAGTCTATATTTTGGATTTAATCGGACGCGGGTTATTATTTTTAATTTTGAAAACGTAGCACAGTATATCCCCAAGGATTACGGGATAACGTAATAAAGTTTTGCGGTTTTGCGGGCGCGATGAACTGAGATTGAAAAAACGTGGTTTGCGGTGAGACGAAATGCTTCCGTTCAGCGCCGGTGCACTATGACGTCTGACAGCCATCATTAGCTGTCACTAGCCGCAGGGTTCTCTAAATCCCGCGACACACAATATCCGCGGCTGCAATATAAGCCTAAGACAGACTACAGACACCTTATAAACCGTCCACAATCAAAAAAATGTAAGGGGCACTAACTTGCCACACCATACTCCCCGCCTTGAAAGGTCCCGAGCTTTCAAAGATGATAATCTATACGCTGAAAAGCTGGTGCGGTTGGGAGGATGAGATGATGTTTATATATCTGGCAGTCTGAAAGCATCAAGAGAATCCCAAGCAGCAGTTCAAAACACCATTACTAGGAAACGGCGTTCGAAATTAATTATCAGATTCCAAAGAATGAAATTGCAGTTTGATTAAATTAAGACAAAGTTGAATTACTAAGCTAAATTATAACTGGAGGGACAGGCGTATAAAATAGCCGTGTATCCTTGCGGGTCGAGGACCACAGAAAAATTATTATCTGGAATGCATAATAATTCAATTTGCCTTTTTTTTGAGCAAACTTTCAAAGAGGAATTGGTGACGGTCAGGTGGCGTTTGTAGCCTAACTCCAGCAAATAATGCAAAAGCGGTACCTGTGCTTCTCCTGGCGAAAGTCTTGAAGAATCCTTCTGGGCAGGTGGCCACCTTGCTTGCCCGTACACTGGTCACTTGAAAGTCTATATTTTGGATTTAATCGGACGCGGGTTATTATTTTTAATTTTGAAAACGTAGCACAGTATATCCCCAAGGATTACGGGATAACGTAATAAAGTTTTGCGATTTTGCGGGCGCGATGAACTGAGATTGAAAAAACGTGGTTTGCGGTGAGACGAAATGCTTCCGTTCGGCGCCGGTGCACTATGACGTCTGACAGCCATCATTAGCTGTCACTAGCCGCAGGATTCTCTAAATCCCGCGACACACAATATCCGCGGCTGCAATATAAGCCTAAGACAGACTACAGACACCTTATAAACCGTCCACAATCAAAAAAATGTAAGGGGCACTAACTTGCCACACCACACTCCCCGCCTTGAAAGGTCCCGAGCTTTCAAAGATGATAATCTATACGCTGAAAAGCTGGTGCGGTTGGGAGGATGAGATGATGTTTATATATCTGGCAGTCTGAAAGCATCAAGAGAATCCCAAGCAGCAGTTCAAAACACCATTACTAGGAAACGGCGTTCGAAATTAATTATCAGATTCCAAAGAATGAAATTGCAGTTTGATTAAATTAAGACAAAGTTGAATTACTAAGCTAAATTATAACTATGTAATGGCGTACCATTGAGAAATATACTATTGTAAATTATAAACTAAATTAAACTACGAAATAATATAGTTCTATTGGGTTGGCAAAGGATATAACTTGGTGACAGGACGTTTATATGTACCTGACGCGGTTTTTACTGAAGCTACTCGAATTACACCATCCGATCCCGGAAAAACTTCCACTATGATGCCCAATGGCCAAGTCAATGGTGGTACGTTATCTTGACCCAAGAGAACGACAGTACCGATCTCTATAGGGCGATCGGGAGTGCACCATTTCTGGCGAACTTGCAACGTGTGCAAGTTCTCAACTCACCATTTGTTCCAGTAGGATAACACAAGCTGATCCAAAAGCCTTTTGCGGTTTGTTAAATTTATGTTTTCTTCTGTCAATTCAGAAGAAGGCAAATGCTTAAGTGGACTGGACATTAGAAAATGCGCAGGCGTGAGCACGTCCGGATGCGGGTCTGATGAGAGAACACTAAGCGGTCGAGAATTTAAAAGGCACTCGATTTGTACCAGTACGGTAGAGAGTTCCTCGTAAGTGAGAAGCTGCTTTCCTATGACTCTATACAAGTGAGTTTTAACACTCTTAATGTTCGACTCCCAAATACCTCCAAAGTGCGGAGCTCGCGGCGGTATTCTTGTCCACTCAATGCGAGATTTTAGAAGCTCATTTTTAATATCTGTTTGAACAGACGAGTTTAATAAGAAAGAATAAATATCATCAAGTTGCGCCTTAGCGCCAACAAAATTGGTACCATTGTCTGAGGACATGACAGACACTGGACCGCGGCGAGAAATAAATCTTTTAAATGCGGATAAGAAAGCCTCGGATGTGAGGTCCGATACGAGTTCGATATGTATGGCTTTAGTTACCATACATATGAACAAACATATATAAAGTTTTTGCGAACGTTGACCTCTACGGCGAATAGGTGTGTAAGCAAGCGGCCCGGCGAAATCTACTCCAGTGTGCACAAAGGCTTTAGTATCACGGACACGGTATCCAGGAAGTTCAGCCATTTTGGGTGTTAGATGCGTAGGATTTAGACGGAAACAAGTGTTGCATTTCCGACAGCGGGAACGTATGACTGTTCGTCCATCTAATATCCAAAACCGCTGCCTTATAATAGACATCAATAATCCGGGGCCCGTGTGGCAGTGCGTATTGTGATAGTGATCAATAATTAGATCAACTACGCGGTCACGTTTAGGTAAAAGCGCGGGATGCTTGGCTTCATATGGTAAGTCAGATTTAGACAATCTGCCCCCAATACGTAAGATTCCGTAGCTATCAATAAAGACAGACAAACAGCGCAACTTCTTAGATGGAAGTTCGCCTGCTTTAATTAAATTTAAATCGTTAGAAAAATGCGTATTTTGAACTATTCGAATAATGAAATTTTCGGCGGTTTGTATATTTTTAACAGAGCTATGACTAAGTAGTCTGTTCGTAAATTTAAGAATGTACATAAATACACGTAACAATTTATTCCATGAACAAACACGGTCAGCTATTGTATCTAAAATACGCGGTTCAGTATTTGATGTTTCTACAAGAAAAACCTTTGATTTAAACTCTGGCAATGTTTCACATTCAGTAGGAGAGAATTTTAAAGGCCACTCGCTAATGGGTCGATGGAGCCAAGTAGGACCGTTCCACCATAACGAGTGTTCAATTAAATCAGATGGCAGCATGCCGCGGGAGAGACAATCGCTAGGATTCTCCTTTCCGGACACGTGATTAAAACTAGCGGCAGGTAGGTTTTCCTGTATTTTAGCAATGCGATTACTGACAAAAATAGACCATCTATGGGGAGATGAGTGGATCCACGAAAGAGCTATGGTGGAGTCCGAGAAAGCGTAGACACCTGCAATAGGTACACGAGCGGAAAGTTTATCTTTGACCACGCGAACAAGCTTAGACAGAAGTAAAGCGGCGACAAGTTCTAATCGAGCTAGCGTTGTTATTTTAGCGGGGGAAACTTTGGACTTTGCACATAAAAGCCGAACGCTGATATTGCCTTTAGAGTCAGTTATGTGTAAATAAATACAACAACCATAACCACTAAAGCTGGCGTCGCAAAAGGCTACGATATTCACTACAGCTTCTCTAAAGACGCCAATGTGGCGAGGAACCTTTAGAGAAGAGAGTGAGGGGAAATCGCGCAAAAAAATGGAAAACCGATTGGTGATGGAGTCCGGAGGAACCTCATCCCAACCTATTTTAGCTAACCAAAGTTCCTTAATTAGGATTTTCGCGTACAACACGACGGGTGCTACGAGGCCAAGTACGTCGAACAAGCGGGCAACTAGCGATAGAATCGCACGCTTAGTGCATTTATCATCTACAGCGACTGTTGTCAAAGAAAAATAATCATCAGCGGGTTCCCAGGTTAATCCAAGGATTTTGAAATTATGTTTATCATTATCCATGCCAGAAAAATTAACTGGTAAGCGGTGAGACTCTGGGAGAATCTCCAACAAAGCGGGTGAGTTAGTAGCCCATTTGACCAGGTCAAAGGATCCTAACTTAAATAACTCAATTAAATCGCGGGATAATTGTATAGCAATCTGTTCATCAGGAACAGAATAGACATAATCGTCCATAAAAAACTGAGTTTCTACTAATTTAGAAGCCTCAGGATAGCGGTCGCCATGCTCACACGCTAAATTGCGTATTGTGCGCATCGCTAAATAAGGACTAGGCTTTAATCCAAAGGGAACGCGGTTAAAGTGAAAAGTACGTATAGGTTCATTTTTGTTGAATCGGTATAAAATTCGTAAATATTTGCGGTGGTGCTCATTTACACCGATCTGTAGGAACATTTGTTTTATATCCGCTGTCATTGCGACAGGGAGGGTACGAAAATCGAGTAATAATAAAAACAAGTCGGCCTGTAAATTAGGTCCGACATGCAGAATGTCATTGAGTGACAACCCCGAGTGTGTTTTGGCACTAGCGTCCAAAACCACTCGAATGCTGTCTTTGTCCGGTCTAATAACGGCGTGATGCGGTATGTAGTAACCCTCTTCTGTTAATTCAGAGTCGGGTACCTCCGATAAATACCCCTGAGTTATATAATCGGTGATAGTTTTATTGTAATCCTCGCGATGGGTTGGCACGCACGTGAATTTACGCTCGAGCGCAAGTAGCCGCCGATGAGCGACACCGCGTGAATTGCCTAATTCGGAGGGATTGCGCGCGAAAGGTAAATCGACAAAATATCTACCGTCTTTAAATAAAACTGAAGAATTAAAATTATTTTCACACTCTAATTCGTCCGGACTAATAAAACGCTGAGATGGAATTTCCTCTAGCTCAAAAAACTTCTGCAAACTTGACTCGACGTCAATGCTAGCAAGCGCGGTAAACGAAGATGTCATGTGTGTTACGTCACTACTATGACAATCAATATCACCCATCAGTACATATCCGAAACTAGTCAGTATAGCTGGGGGTGCGCGGGTGCCTGAGTCAACCCTATCACCTAAATAAATAAAAGGGAACAGCTGTGCTCCAAGCACAACATCGATTCCACCAGGTACATTCCAGGTTGAGTCAGCAAGCGGTAAATTATTTAAATATGACATATCGTCATTTAATCTGATAAAACTAGCGGAAAGTCTATCTGTAATGCAATCAACAACTAATGCGTGTATATAATACTTATTGTGAGGATTAATCCGAGATTCTATATTGAGATAAATAAAGCCGTGTACAGGTCGTGAGGTCATACCAACACCTTGTAAAGACGAATTGCGTAATTTAATTATGGGTAAGTTCAAACGTTTACAACAGTCCACAGTAATTAAATTATTTTGCGATCCATTGTCTATTAAACACCTGACAACAAGCTTATCTCGGCCGCTGCTATCATATACGTATATCTGCGCGGTAGCTAACAAAATAGTTGTCTCTGTCGGTAAACATATTTTAGCGGCGGCACTAAGCGAGACAGACGTAGCGGCAGGCTCGCTCGGCGTTGAATCACTTTTTACTTCGGAGAAATGTAACAATGAATGATGTGTTTTCTTACAAGTTTTACAAACACTCCGTGATTTACATTTAACCAAAGAGTGGGATAGACTTAAGCAATTTACACAGCCATGTTTCTTTTTAATAAATTCGAAACGACCTTGCGGAGAATTCATATTTTTAAATTGTGGACAATCAAACAGTCGATGATCGACGTTATCGCCGTCACACAGCGGGCAGCGGTTATTCGAAGCTGGTTCGCTACAAGATACAAACGCTTTAGCGGTACTTTGAGTATTACTTCGATTGTTAGCTAAACTAGACTTAGCACGCGATTCCGTCTGTGAATTATTAACGTGTGAGCGCTGGAGTACCTTAACATAGTCTTGCATAAATATTAATAAACTCCGTATAGGAAGGCAATTCCTTGCCACTCACACGGCTTTCAAATTGTTGAACAGTTTGTGAGTCAACCTTTCTTAAACCACAGTGTAATATCACAAAATCTAATAAGTCTGAAATGTCTAACTGCTTCAATGCAGCGACAGACGCTGAATATCGTTCTACAAATGCATTCAGACTAGCAACATTGCCGGCGCATCCTTTAATGTCCAGTATATTATTGAGATAATGAATACCTAAACTACGTTTATCTTGATACCTTTTGACAAGACTGTTCCACATAACACTGTATGTCTCTCCTGTGGGAACAATGCCTGCAGTTAGTTTTAAGGCATCATGAGTTAATTTACCTATTAAATACTGCACACGCTGCGAATCCGTCAGATCAGTATTTAAATGAACATTACTGCGGAATATTTCATAAAACATGGGCCAATTTTCAGTTCTACCGTCGAACGATGGTAACTCGATTGGTGGTAACTTTATGCTTCTACCTCCCTTCTGATCTGATGTTAATGTTTTGCCACTTGAAAGAATGAGATTACGTTTGTATTTAATAGTTGAATATAAGTCTTCAATAGAACTTAGACTCCCATAGTCGGGTGGGGTTTCATCAATTTCAAACTGCAACTCATTGATCTGGTCAATTATTGTTTCAAACTTGCTGTAAGATTCACCAATAGATTCAGACTGCGCTAGGAATAACTCGTTCGAGCGTGAATCATAATTAGATATACTTTTGGAAGAATTATACAAGCGATTAACTCGCTCAAAAATTACTTCTTTTTTAGCAATAAGCTGAGCTAATTTAGTTTCTTGTTTTTGAGTTGCCATTATAAGGCACTATCTAATATTAATTGCTGTAAATTATCGTAAGTACTTGCAATGACTTGTACTTATTTAACTGATACCTATCCAGGCTCGAATGGACCATAAGTATGGAGGGACAGGCGTATAAAATAGCCGTGTATCCTTGCGGGTCGAGGGCGACAGAAAAATTATTATCTGGAATGCATAATAATTCAATTTGCCTTTTTTTGAGCAAACTTTCAAAGAGGAATTGGTGACGGTCAGGTGGCGTTTGTAGCCTAACTCCAGCAAATAATGCAAAAGCGGTACCTGTGCTTCTCCTGGCGAAAGTCTTGAAGAATCCTTCTGGGCAGGTGGCCACCTTGCTTGCCCGTACACTGGTCACTTGAAAGTCTATATTTTGGATTTAATCGGACGCGGGTTATTAATTTTAATTTTGAAAACGTAGCACAGTATATCCCCAAGGATTACGGGATAACATAATAAAGTTTTGCGGTTTTGCGGGCGCGATGAACTGAGATTGAAAAAACGTGGTTTGCGGTGAGACGAAATGCTTCCGTTCGGCGCCGGTGCACTATGACGTCTGACAGCCATCATTAGCTGTCACTAGCCGCAGGATTCTCTAAATCCCGCGACACACAATATCCGCGGCTGCAATATAAGCCTAAGACAGACTACAGACACCTTATAAACCGTCCACAATCAAAAAAATGTAAGGGGCACTAACTTGCCACACCAATCAGAAACGATAAAAATTATGAATAATCATCCTGTTAAAACGTGGTAAAGTAATACGATATCGTAGGCGTAAGAAGGTATAAGCTTACTCAAATCGAACATCAAATAAACGAAATAGATACCTACCACAAGTAATTTATAGACCACAAAATATAAATAAAAAATAATGTATATATACATTATTTTTTATTTATATTTTGTGGTCTATAAATTAAGCTCCTGTTAGCCCACGTGTTTTCAGTGATTTAAACTTTGGTTGAGTTTCGTGTTTATAATAAGTTGGAAAAGCAAAAGCGGGAGCCTAAAATTATACGAAAGTAAACTCAACTTTATACTGAATCATAAAAGGCTCGTTGCTCTAGCTTTAATGTATTTACTGAACAGGCCGTTAATCTCAGAGAACTGCTTCGTATATTTGAACAGAGATAATTAATGTTTTTGTTTTTGAGACATGGCATATCGCAGGTCGACCTCAGAGGTTGTCGGCTGCTTAACCGGGCTTTCCTGTGGCTCATTAAATTAGGGCCTCCAGCCAGGGCATAAAGACTTATAAACTAAGTGAGTACACGCTTAGGGCACCCCCTGTGGGGTACGGACCTCGGCTTAGTGCGTCGCTGGGGGAGAGCTGCAAGGGACAGGCTGGATCTGATTATAATTATTTGTGGACGAATTTAAAGCTAACGTGACTTAACGTTTGTGGAGATTTGGGGAGTACGAGCGATAGAGTCCTGACAGCGACCAGTGTAGTAAATGCCTGTGTCATCGGCTTCGGGAAACGTCGCTTGTGAACAGCGTGGAGATGAGGGGGATAGCACGGAGCCTTAAAGGACACCTGCGCGTATGGGGTAAGTGGAGGAGAGTGAACCCTCGATGCGATAGCGGAAACTGGGATCCTCCAAAAAATTTCGTAAAATAAGCACGAGACGGTCTGGCACTCCGAGTTGGTAAAGCTTATAAGCTAGTGTGACGACATCAAAGTTGAGAGTGGCACCTAGGTTAAACACGCTCCTACCTCTGGTAGAGGTCGTGCTGCTATTCTAAGCGGGATGTTTGGCATTTAGATCTCCCGCCAAGATGATGGAGTCACTCAGACCGAAGAGGGTAGTGAAGTCTTTGGTGAGAGAGGTGGGATCCTGCGAACCATTACTAAGTGGGGGTTCACTAAAGTTTCACCAAAACTCCATTGACAAATTTTCATTTTACAACCAACGTTTCGTATACTATTTATTTGGAAAACAACTTATTCCGCAAATGTATTATTTTATAAACACTCGTTTTACATATATTTAATTGGTAAACAATTCTTTTTACAAATGCATCAGATGATATATTATTTCTGTGGCCCTAGTGAAAAGGGGACTCCAAAATCGTCGAAAATGATTTAAGTATACCAAAGTGATCAGAAAAAAATGCTCTATCGATTGGTGAAAACGGATTTAAGCTATCTCCAAAATAGGGAAAGTTACTTTGTGTAAAAGGGTCCAACTGACACCAAAAAAAACTACATAAGTCGGGTTTAAGTACTTTTGTATTCTTTTATAAGGATAAACATATTTTTCATTTGTGTTTTCTAATCTAAATTAACATAAATTACCCACGTTTTAATTTGGTTGGTGTTTAACAATACAACAAGAAAGGATATAACTCATCGATGCGGGGAATGGTGCAGGTAGGTGGAGAGCGCAAAGCGCCCGAGTCCCTTTAGTCGCTTGCGCAGTGTACTGGGTGGAGCCTGTGTCGTTGCGCTGCAGAAAATACGATAATTACGCGAGAAGTTAGATCCTATTACACATATTTTTGTAACTTTATTTCGAAGCTAATGTTTTCTATAATAGATTTGAATGTAATCGTAACTTTTTACACCTAATAACTACGAACAATAACGTGTTAAGGAACCAATAAAACTTATGTATTTATTGATTCAATTGACGTTTGTTTTAGTTATAAAAACGTATCCTTTACTATAAAACTAATAAAATAAAACCCAACTAAATTGATTTTAGTCGAGTCAAGATTTGTTTTAAGAAGTTTATAATTATAGTTTGTTACTTACTGTTCGTAGTGTGACTTATGATTAGGTAAGTATAGTTATTAGATGCTGACAATTTTGTTCTAACTAGCTTCGTACTAATTTTCCCTGTGAAAATCTCTTACTTGTTACAATAAAAATAAATTAATTATTTCCTTTTTAGAGTGGCTGGTAGAGGTCGAATTAACCACATAATTGATCTTATTCATAAAGATCTGGAAATTATGGATGACATGGATTGCCTTATTGAAGACCCCGTACATACTTGTTCTGAGAATTATTCTCCAAAGCCAGGATGTTCTAAGGATTATTCTCCAAGGCCAGGATGTTCTAAGGATTATTCTCCGAGGGCAGGATGTTCTAAGGATTATTCTCCAAAATTTGAATGTTTTAAAAATGTTTCTCCATATTGTTTGAAAGAATGTTCTCCAATGCCTGGATTTTCGAAAAACTTCTCCCCAAGGCCGGAGCATGAAAAAAATGACGAATTATTTTCTGATTCTGACGAAACGTTTCTCGTGTGTCTTGATATTGTTTCTCTGTTGGTCGATGAGATTCCATACCCTGACCTCGATTATTCTGCTGAAAGTAGTGACGATTTTATGCAAAATACATCCGACACAAGTGACTCGGATTGTTCAGTTGTATGAGTAAATAAGCGCACAAGACATAGACGTAATGTTATCATTCCCCAGTCAGATTAAGACGAAAGCAATAACACATCATTTTGGGATAAAGAAGGTGTTACCTTGAGTAACACCTTCTTTATCCCAAAATGGTGTGTCGGAAACGTAAGCCTAGGAAAAGTATTAAGAAAGAGAAATTAGAAAAAAGAAAAGACATTTAGGAAGAAGTTACCAGACAAGTAAGAGAAAAACCGTTGTAGAAAGGAAACCTTGTTGGATGAAATGTGCTGAACGAATTCCTGAAACTAATGACAATAAAAAATTGATTATTACTGGAGCTTAGTAGACTATGATAGGCGTCTATTGTTCTTATGTAACCTTATAAAGTTAAAAAGAAAAGCAATAAAAAAATTGGCGGCTACAGTCAAAAACTGAAATTTTTCAAAAGAGTTTTACCTTAAGTTGGACTTAGTGTCATCGCATTTGTAAGGGTTGTTTTTTTGAAAACATTCGATGAAACCTCCAAGTTTGTTCAAATTGTGACTGACAAAACGAAATTAAGCGGTGGTATTATACCGAAATCATCAAGAGGAAAAAACCCAGTGCCTTTACAATAGATGACGAGAGGCTAGACAATGTTAAAACACAGATTTTACCATTCCCGGTGTACGAAAGCCTTTATGGTCGGTCGAAGACGAACAAAACATTTTTACCACCCCATTTAACTATTAAAGACACGTATAAGGCTTATTGTGAGACGAATGAAAATCCAGTATCAGTGACCATCTACTTATGGGTTTTCAGGGCCCAAAATCTATCTTTTAAAGCACCTTAACTTGATTCATGTGTGAAACGCGATACTTTAAATACGAAAATTAAATATAGTGACGGTGTGGAGAAAGAAGAAAATGAAAAGCTTTTGATAGAGCATCAACGTAGAGCAGAAACTATTTATGATAAAAAATCCATTCATCATCCCCGGGATTGGTATCAACTTGTCCGAACATGTAGTAAAAAAACCATTCACTGTTACAGAAATGCACTCTGAATTATTTCTTGATTTTGCTTGTTATTTAAAAGAGCCACACAACTAAGGAAAATTGATGAAAATAAAAAGAAGTTTAACTTATCTGAGTGTGCAGCTTTTAAGTTTAAAAAAGGAGAATTTCCTCAATTTGGAATTTCGTCATGCATATAAGATGCATGACGTAGATGATTGGAACATAGTTAATTTGCAAAGAACACGAGGAAAGCCACCGCTCCCAAGTGCTTTTGAAACCGAATGTATACCCAAGTCATACGATGGGCCGATTGCAATTTCTAATGAGAAAAAGCGAGAGTTACTTATCTTCTTCCACTAATAAACCCCAGTGTCAGATCCTTTTATACCAATTTATTAAGTGATAATGATATTAAAGATCAACATCCTCTTCTAAATGACAGCAAAGATGACTTAGAATAAGATTTTCTAATATTTTTGATTTGTTAGAATGTTTTTTTTTTTTGTGAAAATGCTTGCTTTTTTATTATTTTCAAATTATGCATGAATAGATATAGGGTATATTTAATTTTTAATTAAAAATAGAATCGTAAAATATTTTGTTTTGTATTATTTTTATTTAAATAATGGACATAAGTCGTAAAAAATAGTTAGTATTAGTCTTAATGTACCATACGTCACGTATAATATTTTTGTGAAAAAAGAGTCAAGATATTTTTTTGCGAATTTTCAATTTTTTTAGCGTTAATGAAAAGTACGCAAAAAACACATGTTTTTCATATAGTAAAATATTAAATATTTCTTTACATTACTTAGTTATTATAAAATCATTCCAAATGCGTCTCCCTTTTCACTTGTGTAAATTAACATTTAATTTATGGGAGACGGGGTATAAATTATTTTATACCCTCAAGGAATGAATTTGTGGTTGCTATAAGTCACTATCTTAAAAACTATTAACTTGACATAAAAAATAACTCAATAATAATAAAGAGCATAAATTGTTTACCTATAAAAGACTTCGCATGTATTTTATTTAGTAGCGGTTTAAATGACGAGGTCAAACACGCAATTTTAGCGCGTGGAGTGTTTTTTGCGTCTCGGTAAGGCTAATTAATTTTTGTTTTGGCGTCTAACACTGCGATGTTGCATTTCTCATTTAGATTCATTAGGATAAATCACGTTTCTACTAAATATTATTTAATTACAATACATTTCGAAACCAGTCACAAAGTGATCATGACGGTATTATTTTTATTTATGTATATTTATTTTTTTATTTCTCCTATTTCTGTCTGCAGGGTTTAAAGAAACATAACCGAACGTAACTCTCCGTGACGTCGACCGTCTAGGGTTAGCGTTTCCGTCAGCAGGTCGACGGAGCCCCGCTAGGCGGGGCTCCTATTACTGTCTGCGGGGTTTAAAGGAACCTAACTAACCAAACCTCGGGGTGCCCCTGACATCGACCGTCTAGGGTTAGGGTTTCTGCCAGCCTCTGTGTTTGTTTGGGGGGTTTGTGCTTATAGAAAACAAAATTCATTTATCTTCTCTTATTTTAGAAAAGTCCAGAGCAGCGGAATGACAAAAAAATACGCGGAAAATGGACAATTCAATAGAGAAATCAAATGTCTATTGGCACTGAGTTATTTAAAAGATACAGAAAATTATTCGGAAATTAAATTATTATAATCTTTAGCAAGCTACTTGTAATTATGCTAATATGAGTTTTTTTTTTTTTAAATTACGTTATATTAAGTAAATTTGTGTAATGTCTTTATTCCAAACGTCCATTATCGTTATCGAATAAAATTAAAAAATAATGAATTCTTTGTAAAATAATTCATTATTAAATAAAAGTTTATCGGATAATTATTTTGCTAAGTGAAATATTTGGTAAACTTGTTGTTGTAGAATGATGAAATGACAAATAATGTTTTTGCCAATCGTTGCTTGTCAAGTAAACATTTTTGAATTAATGTTTGGTGAACTGACTGGTCACCCTAGGTGGGATATAATCTGAGATGGGATCAGGTGCGAGAGGAGAGGAGGTGGGTCCAAAAGGATGCAGTACAGTGTCTTTCTGTGGTATATGAAGGTACCGTCCCTGTAACATCGAGACCTGCCGTTGCGAACTATTTTATAGTTAGAAATGTTCAGGTCTCGTTGGTGGAGCTTCAGAAAGGTCTCCGGTATAAGGAGGATGTCAAGCTGATGGTCGCGGAGGAAGCTGGCGATCTCATCGCATTGACCGCTATTAGCATTGAAGATTTTTTTTTTATTTCATTTTATTTCAGGGAACGGATAAATGATTTCAGGGGTTTGGTGCACCTAAGCCTTTCTTGATCTATTGGAATGGTTAAAAGATAAAGGATTTATGGACTTGCGTAACCTCAGGGTACGCATTGAAAATCTCAGCGAGACGATGATCATTGCCATTGCAGGCATTGAGTTTATTTATCATCGCATCCGCAGTGAGAGTGATGAACATTGCGTAGGTACACTAAGTACCGAAGATCACTTCTTCAGAGACTGAGGGTAAGGGAGACCATCTTGGGCCTGCGAGAGCAGCTCTGGGAGTGGTAGCGGGTTGGACTATCAGTGCGGCCACTAGGACCACGAGAGCTGCTGTTGGCGCTGGGGTGGTGGTATCCATCAGCGCTGGGATAGCAGAGGGCACCGAAGTTGCGGAAGCTTCACGGTGGTTTAGGTTTGACCAGGGTGAAGCACTCTGAGGACTGAGGAGCTCGGGCATCTGTGAAGGGTTAAGGTGAGGAAGTCTTGGGGCTTTGGGGCAACCTCGGTAATTAACTGGGTGCCCAGGTTGACCGCACAGCTTGGTGGCTCTGTCCACTGGGAACGGTCCTATGGACTAGGACAATCTGCAGTTCCATGGTCATGTCATAGACAAGTCCCTGCCTCGCTCTGTGCAAGCGATGGTCAGTGGATACTGGAATGCCTTGGGCTATAAGGTCGTTAAGGATATCCTCGGTCGGAATCTTCTTGGTATCGCCTAATGACGACGCGGGTTGGATTTTCTTCCAGGAAGGAACACGTGTGGAACGAACAGTTCCGATCACGGAGGAGACGGATAAATTTCCTGTAGTCCGAGGACGAGGGAATGACTTTTACGCCTTGCTGGGTAGCGCGGGCATCTGGATGGATCTTGCGATGATTGCATAATTTGGAAATTTCAGACCATTTGTATTTCTCCTGAATGAACAGAGGGAGCCATCTCTGCTACTTTTCGTACGAAGCTGGAGGACTAGCTCTAGGGCTGGAAGGTCGGCTGGCCTGCGGGGTAATAATGACTGAGAGGATGCTCTCTTCATTCTCTTACCTCCCTTAAGGACGACTTAATAGTCGTCCTCAGAGGAGGAGGAGGCCAAGCGGGCATCCTCTGAGTTTGAGAGCGGGCCGGTCGTGTGCATGCTTTCACGTAGCATGGAGTTTGCAGTTGCGGTACGCAGCTGTGATATATACGAAAATGTCTGGCAATAATTTCACCTAGATTTTACAGGTAATGGATTAGAAAAGAAGGAAAAACGATTGATTGACGTCAAAAATATTTGGTAGAATTCCACTCATTCTTAGTGAATAGGAATTATTTTTAATTCCATAACATCTGTTATTTCGTAGAACACTAATTGTCAGAAAGACAGCATTTAATGAAAATCGAAAGTAAATTGAACGCTTTCGGCAAACTATATCAATTGAAATATTTTGATCTGAGTAATTTTCAGAAAACTATATACCTACAGACCCAATAGAAGCCCGGGTCGTCGCCAAATATAAACAATTTCAACTCGACAGATATGAAACCAGTGTTGTCCTAAAATATTTTTTTAGCTTTGGTGGAAGCACGCTTGTGTTGCCAGAGGCCTATAGACCCGATAAAGCAATCTCAATTTTGCTGGAAAATAAATAAATCTCTTTAGCTTTTTGACCAGCATGACTATTCTCCTGGTGCGATATTGCTATTGTTACTACAACTACAGCTTCCATTTTTACTTTTATTATGTTAACATACACGTTTCTCTACAATCCAAGTCTATTTTTCCAACCAGCAAAATAATCGTTAATTGAGACTAGCATACTAAAACTTTTGTGATATTCATGTTAGTAATCGCGCGTCCTCCACGCCTACTTAACTCATCATAACGATGGTTTTCTTTTTTTTCACTCATCATAACGATGGTCTGGAAGTATAAGTGCAGTTTTGGTAATTTTTCCGAAGAGCAGTTTAAAAAAAAGGTGAAAGTTTAACACGCTATTACTAAAAATATACAGTGATACATACACTAGGTATCCTGAAGAGCAATCATGAAAAACCGTCACTTCTTTTGTGAATTGGCATTCCAGTGTTCACTTAACATTATTGTGTATAACAAATTAGTTCAATTACGTTTGATTACAATTATCAGGAATTTAGGGCAAATAATGATTAAGATGGCATATTGTGTGCCACCAAGTTGAGTATTAAGACCGGAGATAAGTGATAGAATTTTGTTTGGTTGATTGTTTGTGAAAAAGTTACAGATTTTCCATGCACAAAGGGTGGGTTACTATTTAGACTCG
Source organism: Atethmia centrago (assembly GCA_905333075.3). Classification (NCBI taxonomy): domain Eukaryota; kingdom Metazoa; phylum Arthropoda; class Insecta; order Lepidoptera; family Noctuidae; genus Atethmia; species Atethmia centrago. The sequence goes on along the minus strand of HG995374.1, from coordinate 15,665,765 downwards.
AAGCCACTAGCATCGTGCTTAGAAAATTAGAAAATTTAAGGCTCATATTATCGTAGAATAAAACACTTTTCTTCTACTTCTTAACAATGGTTACACCATTGCTAAGAAGTAGAAAAAAAAGTGTTGTATTAAGTTATACACTTTGCTCACTATATTATTTAGCCTGGAGATTTTAACTGTTAGACACATTGAGGTTGCTTTATTCGTCTAAATAGTTTATTGGGTTAATACTTAATACGATTTAGAGGTTATAAATATTCCTTTAATATTATTTTGATAGGCCCAGTCATTTTATTAGGAAAATTAACTAGGTAGTAACGCGCCGGTAATTCAACATATTCACGCCTCAAAATTGTTTATGCCATTTTGACACCTCGTTGACTCGCATAAAACTCTTTATAGCTTGAATAATGAAATCGTATACCCACAGGAACAAAAATCAAAAATGTAATAATGTATAATTGTGTACTGTAGTATCATTTATGAAGACAGGATGCTTAGTAATGCTCATTTCGCTCCGCTAATAAGTCTTGTTATCGAACCCACCATCAAAATATATAAAATAAAAAGTAACCAGTATAAATGCTTGAAGTTTTCTGAAAGTCTGAAGGCATTTTGTATCGTAGAAGCCATTGTCATTGTCCATAAAGTATTAAATAGGTAGGTACCTTTTACTTTGATAATTACCAAGTTTTCTGACAAGAAAAAAGCAATTTGTAACTTTGTACAATCAGCATTTACTTTTGACGTAAGTTAATTACGTGTTTTATCATTTACCGAAACTGAATGGTTAACTAATTGACCTTCTAATGAGGTACGATTTTCGAGAAACTTTAAAAACTTTTGGGCTTATAATGATGCACGCTTTTCTTGATGAAATGTTATTACAAACGATGAAAAGAAAGTTACAGCCAAGAAGCGCTACCCCTCGTATTCAAGTTACATCCGAATCCGTTTATCCAAGCATTCAAGTTTATTGATCTAATTAGCCACATCTCTGACAACACCTAAACCGCGGTCACTGTCAGATTTCATAAAAAAGAAAGAAGCGCGATGACACAACGCTTGTAATTTATTACAAAATATGAAGTAATTATCTATTTACTCAAAATTGAGTTGAGTAATCGAAAATAAAAAACAACCAAGTTCTGCATTCAAATAAGGCGTTCTTGTTATTAATTAAATACGTAACGCATGTTGATGTTTAATGCAGATATTTTGGATAAGAACTCAAGGTAAGAGGTTAGTTTAACGTTGGTTTGTATCGAGATTTTTTTTTAAAAGTGTTTTGGTAACAACCAAGTTCTGGGAAATATGTTCAAAATTAACATATATTTTTTCCGCTACCACAAACTATACAGATTAGCAAATTTTTTTTCTTAAGAGAAGCCTATTTTGGTCAATTGGGTCTTGTCAGCGCCTTAAAATATAATTTATTGATTGTGTTTTTTCTATATACCTACCTAATGAAATGAAATGAAATGAAATGAAATGATGATGAAATGATTTTATTTTCTGTAAGTAGGTTTGTACAAACACTTTTACACAGCAAACATATTTAGAAAAAAAAAACTAGATGAGCTCGGCGTTTCCTATATGACTACTCTGACAAAAAATGCCGAAACAAACTCAGAGGTCACAGTCTCTTATAAAGTCCAGACATAATATTGGTCAGATCATGTGAAGACCATGTAGGTTGGTGTCTGAAATGGTCTGTTGAGGAAAGAACCACACAGATTGAGTGGACCTATCCAGTCAGTGCACGCATTTATCAGTAATCCTGCAACTCAACTCAGAACTTAAGGAGCTCAACGATTCGACGAACAATACCAAAGAAAGGACATTTAGGTAGGCCGCATAGTCTTCACATTCACAATAATAAAAAAATATATAATACTTAAAAATTAATATTCATGTCATTGAATATATATAAAAAATTCATCAATGTCAATGAGTAAATAATCTTCGTCCAGTCAGTGCACGCATTTGTCAGTCACCGTGAAGCTCAACTCAGAACTTAATCCTTAAATTGATTTCGTCCGTTTTAAGGGCCATACCTCACCGAGATGCCATGGCGACGTGGCCAGCGACGTTGCCAACTAGTTCATACTGAGATGTATGACGGCTAATTCACTTGGCGACCGACTGGCGGCTTTGCCAAGTAGCCAGAGTAGCCAGAGTCGACCGCTCCGCATGCGGCGACTAGTGACGCTGGCTTCCTGGCAACGCCGCCAGTTGTTTGCACGTGTTTGTATGCTCCGTCACTCACTCAGTCGCCAACCAGTCGCCGCGTTGAACGCACGTCGTACTGAGAGCAAAATGTCGTTTGATACTGAGAGATTTATCATAGAAATTGAAAATCGGCCGTGTCATAAACACGGCCGATTGAACGAACAACGGATTGAAAGAGTACTCTGACCGCAACTTGAAAATTAAATGTTGGGATGAAATGGTGAACATTTTTAAAGAAAAAGAAGACATGACAAATGCAGAAAAAAGGAACTATGTAAGTGCAATGTTTTATTAATATTTTGTTAAACTTATACATTTCTATCTTGCCATGGTAGTGGGTTATGATTAACAAAATAGTCTGCAAGTTTGTCTCGAACTGTTAAAGCTGTTCTCCCTCCTCTATTACGATTCTGATCTGTAGCAGGTTCGAACCCCGTTACTACCAAAGTATCGTCATATGAATAGCATATAGCGTCACACACTTCTCTAACTATTGTACATATTGTTGTATAACCGAGTCTGTAGTTGTAATGTAGTTCCATAAATGTACAACCTGTTGCAAGATACCTGCAAAAAAAAAATCTAACTTAAAATTTACTTTCAGCTGTTGCATTACAAAGAAAGTGGAAGAGTATCCGCGGCTGCTTCACAAGGGAAATTGGCCGCCAAAAAAATTTTAAGTCTGGATCTGGCGGTGGATCACGTAAAAGTGAATACATCTTCTTTAAACAGCTGCAATTTTTAAAAAAATGTTGTTGCTGTAAAGGAACCTGAACATGAACACGTTGCTGATGAAGAACCTACGGGGAACTCTGAACCAGATACACAGATGGTACAACGTAAAAAAAGAGAACAAAGGCCACTACGTGTCCCGAAGATGATAAATTCCTTGAAACTCTACAGAGAAGCATCGAGACGAGAGAAAAAATTGACGAAAAAAATGATGACGAAGACAGGTTATTTATGTTGTCTTTGGTAGGTACATTAAAAAAAGTACCTCCAGAAAGAAAAATGGATACGAAAGTGAAGATAATGTCTATACTCGACAACGCAACTAAGCCTGTATATTACCCCCAAAGCTCATGGTCGCAATCCCAACAAATGCAGCAGTCTCCTTCAAGCTACCATCCTGGATATTCTACTCGTTCCGGAGGTTCTGAAATGTCACACATCTCACCCTAGTCGAATTTGTCAAATTACTCCGACGAATCAACCATTTTAGACATGTATGATTAAATTATAAATATATGCTTACCTCAATGTCACAAATAGTTTTTCTTCAGGACTTGATAGATTTTCTTAATATTGTATATTCTTTAGTTAAATCATTCCAACATAAACTCAATAATTCATCAAATGATGTTAGTGACATCCTCAGATAATTAAACATTATTTCAGGGTATTTTCTTAAATCTTCATAGAGTTTGAGAAAAACACCGTTTTGGCTTCGGTTTGATACAAACGGATGTACCCATATTTTTTTCTCTTTTCGTTTCATCTTTTTGCGACGCTGGTAATAATATAATAACAGTGCAGTAATTTCCACGTCCATTCCTGAATGTGTCGAGACAGAACTGAATGTATTGGCGACGCGATTGGGCGACTCAGTCTGGCGACGCAGGGACACCAGACGTAGCCATGGCAATGTCGCTGGCTACGTCGCCATGGCATCTCGGTGAGGTATGGCCCTAAAGGACGCAGTGTTTACACGCACACAGAGACTGTTTTAACACTCCAAACGGTCAGATTTGTTTACACTCCTGATAAAATTGATAATAAGTGTGAGTATTTGGGTTGTTTTGTTTATTATATTATATTGTTAGTTAGAATATAAAGAAAAGTATTGTATTGTGATATAATTTTTATTAATATTTGTGTAATTAGAATAAAAACTTGGTTTATTTTTAGTGTCCCCCAAAACGGGTCTTGCCAACTTTAACTATTAACTAGGGTATTCTTTGACTGTCCCATGTAACGGACATTGTCATTTAGGCCTACTTCTAGTGTTTCTTTTCATTGTCCTATGAAACGGACGTCGCCAATAAGTTGTCACTTGCAATGTGGTCGTTACCAAATCATATTTTTTACATTTTTATTTTATTTTATAGCAACATGGCTTGGCGATCAAAGAAAATATTGTCCATCGGATTCTGAAGAGTCAGACATTGAGTCTGATGACGATTTAGAAGTCAACCTTGAGCGACGTGAGAATTTTCACAATGATAACAGTGATTCATCTTCGCCCCGTACCATATCTCCGGCATTCTACGACATATTGGCTGATCTTAGTGACAGTGAAGACACAAATGGTCAGGATTATAATGATCACGAACATCATATTGCTGCAGAATAGCTAGTACAGACTGCGCGAGATGAATCCTCTCCACTCCCCGGTAGATCTCCAGCTCCAGTATCATGTTACATACCAGAAACAGCTTCACCAATAGTTGTTGCATCACCATCTTCTAGTTTTTTCAGACCTACACTATTGTCAAACATGGCTACACGTCGAACCAGATAAACCGCAATCACAGATTTGTCACCTATGGCTCCGAGCGACAACGATACCTGTTGCTAAGAAGAAGCGTCAAATGAATCATTTAGATTTTGTGTTTAAAAACAATGTATACCGGCTCCGTACATACATCAGACTCCACCAACTTCGATAATACAAATGTAGAAAATAAATATCGTTACTATAAAATTACCCCTGTCATGGATTATATTCGTAAGCAGTGCTTAAAAATAGAAGAAAAACGGTCATTTTCAATCGATGAGATGATAATAACAGCAGAAGGCAATACATGCCAAAGAAACCAAACAAATGGGAATTCAAATTTCTAGTTCGTGCTGGTACTTCAGGCATGGTGTTTGATTTATTTGCTTATGATGGCGCAAACACGTTTAGAGGTGTCCAATTTAGTGAATGGGAAGAAGACTTTCTTGGGGTTGGAGGCACTTGGAGGTAAAACAGTTCTCCAGCTATGTAGAAACATTTCTTACCCAATTCTAAGCACAGTATACTTTGATAAGAGAGAGTGCTTGTTCCCTATGTGTTTTTTTTTCCAGAAGTTTATTTTTTTGTTAATTTATTTAAAGTTTTAACAATTATCTTTAGGCGTACTCTTTTAAAAGGCTGATTCTAGAATGTTCCTAATTATAATTTGATGTTAATTATTACTTATTATTTTGGCAATGTCCGTTTTATGTGACGTACTTTCACCTACCATAACTGGTGGATAAATGGTTAAAGTCCAAAACTTACGATGAGATTGAGAATATAGTCCAAACGATAAGCTTATAATATTACAACTCCAGTTAAATATCTCCTGAGAATACTTCTCCCTTACTTTCATTAAGTAATAACATACATCATAACTTATTATATACTATCGTTAAACACACATACACTCACACTTAGTCGCGCACACGTGCGCACACACAAACGCACGTACTCATACACACCTCAGCACGACAGTGCATCTATAATTAGTTACTACTTTGTTTTTGATTTCTTTATATCTTTATTTTTTATTTTATTTTTGATTTATGTCGCTTTTGTTTTTCTAATACCTACTTAAGTGAAATGTCTACTCAATAGTGCAAGTCTTAACTAGTGAAAGAGCGGAACTTCCTAAAACAAGTACATTTCTTACTTAAATAGAAATTCCCTAATGACCCTAATGTAAACGTATTTTTAAGTTATTGAAATAAACATTTTGATTTTTGATTTTGATAACTGCACGTATAATGGGCAATGTCCGTTTTATGTGACATTAAAAAAAACAATTAGGTACTTAAAGAAATTAAGGTTTTTTTTCTATCTTCTTTTCTATCCCAGTTCCAACCCAACCCCAAAATTTGAACATAAAATACCCAAGGAATCTAGGGTTGACAATTTAAGGGTGGAGCTCAACGATTCGACGAACAAAACCAGAGAAAGGACATTTGGGTAGGCCATATAAAGTACTCAAACTACCAGACTATAATTAAAACTAACTGAGAAAAAGTAAAATGTAAAAATATATGATCCACATAGTCCTCACATACAATATATCGAAATTTATTTATAGTATTTTAGCAGAAGTATATTTTTGTAATGTATTTTTAAAAATAATTTCTGTTTTTGGAGATGGTTTAATCAACTCATGATTGTATTTCTTCGAACTGGTTTGGTAACTATGTCGCTACGAGTACCTACATAGCTTCGCTGTAGATTTTCTGATTATTAATAATTAGCTCCTCTCATTTTTTCAGTATTTTGGCCAGCCGTATAATCCGCTATCCTTTGCATTAAACTTTTATTTGATGGCTCTCGGTTGCGGTTACCTACTTTCTGCCTTATACATTGTGTACCATATCCATTGCTAACCAGAAAGTACAATATTCATGGTATTCAATAGAATTTACTTGTAGATTCAGTAGAAATCTAGAGCACCACTCTGTCTTATTGTTTCCGCGGAAAATATATTTTTAAGTAGGATTTTTATTTAGTTTTCTTTCGTGAAATAAGATTCAAAGGTTGCCAAATATTTTATAAGACTTTTTCTTTTTGAAAAAAACATTTTTTTTTTCGTATGGTTATATAAAAACAAAACGCGCGAAAGTCCAAATACCTACCAACATCACTTCAGTCTGTGCAGCGTTGTGAGATATTAAGGTCAAAGGTCACGAATAGGTTTTTTCGGTATTGTTATACGCTTTCAACGGTTTGAACCGTTGACCTTAAATATGTCGTAATGCAAAAATTATAGCAGTAAACCTGTGACACATTTATAAATCGTTCGAAATGAGATTTTCAATCATTTACATGGAATGGTTTATTTTTTACAGTAATCGTCAAACCAAGTTTTTAAACATTTATGAGTGAACGGTTTTTCGGTCTTTAAAGGAAAGATAAAAAAGAAAGAGAAAGAAAGATACGAGAGAAATCCCAATAAAGAATTTACGTGTAGTGATGTGATTGATATAGCTCTTTTTCGAGCACAAGCAAATCTAAACCAACATGGCCTGTGAGCTTAGAGTAAATTGGAAAGGTTTTTTGAGATCGTTTTGGCGAGGTATCTAAATAAATACTTTTGTGTTTAAATTGGTTCCTGTTTACATGACTACGTATACAAAATACTTGTTAGTCCTCTCTCCGTTTCTTTGCGACTAGCAATATGCCTTGCGGTCAGATACATCCAACTGAACGAATACTTTCAATTTGTCGTTTGACATCCTACTCCTAATAAAACTCGTAACTTGTGCTTCATTAGTCGACGTAAACTTATTGTGGGTGTGTTCTGTTACTTGATAATTAGCTTATGTAATTTGTTACAGGTGTAGCTAACAGGGGCTGTTCCGTGCGAATTCCTCGCCATGTCTCCGAGGATAAGAAGGGATACTTGGAAGATCGTCGTCCTGCCGCCAATGCTGACCCCTACCGAGTAATATCCATTATGCTTAAAACCTGCATATTTGATGAGTAAAGTTTGTAACAAATTCTAGTGTGTTGTATAGTCTGCTTTTTTTAACAAACGAGTACTGAGTATGTCTCTCGCACATTTCGGATATTGACACAGTGAGATGGGTCATTGGTCGGGGTGGGGCCAACGCCTTTGTTCTTGTTTTTTTCTTTGTTCTTTGACTTTATGTTGATTACGTGGACCAATAGAAACGCAGTCAACATTTTCGGTACTCGTTTGTTAAAAAAAAATAGACTATAGTCGTTTTATAGTGTGGTATCATTGCGTATTAAGAATACATCCGATTGAAATCATTGTTAATCTGTGCCTGAACTGTGTTCGTATTATTAAATTTTCCATCCTTATCGTCTCATTTCTTTGCCACAAGTTCACAACAAAGTGTTACGTGCGAGCATTATTACCCCACTACGTTTAGCAAAAGGAATTTTTATTACTTTTTCTTTAGAATTCTGAGAAATATCGTATTAGATCGAGTTTGTTTACATGAAAGTTGAATAGCCCACACATAAAAAAACATCCCGTCATTCAGATTTGATTAGTCAAGGAATCCGTGAAAACATCTTTGTTATAAATATCTTGAATCTTAAAACAGTTGATGATTACTTATTTAATTAATTTCCCAATCTTCCACGCAATGTAGTTATCAGTCATTAATACTTTAATGACTGATAATTGACCCTGATTTAATTGGTCAAGGACAGCTAATGAGACACAATTGATTTTCTATCGTTTGACTCCGAATCGGTGTCGCGCGGGGCTTAACAGGTTAAACATACTGCAGTCCTCAAGTACTTAATCATGAAATAAATATAAATGTAAATTGCTATCAATTGTGGCAGGTTCAGTTGTCAGATTTATTAATAGGTATGGGTCGATGACGAAAAATCCCTGTAGCTAAATTAATAATGGTACATGCATGAAACTAAATTTATATCACAGAGAATTTTATTATCGTATGAAATAAAATCTTAAATGGTCCACAACGTAATTCAAAAAAGGTAAATGTTTAAACTGTTTTACTTTTGCTTGTTTTCTCACTTTTGTTTTCAATCGGTCAATTCAAAATGATTAAAGGCGGTCATTGTCGTTTTTCACCATCATCATTGAATTACTATTATGTCGCTAACACTAGAAGAATGATACATGCCTCCGTATCAAAAAGTCCTTAACGCAAATGGTCCTATTAGCAAAACGACCCATAATCAAAACGACACTTTAGTAACATGTCCTATTAGCAAATCATGCTATGAGCAGTTTGTCCTATTAAAGTTGTCAAAAAAAGCCCGTTTTGACATTTGTCATCGCGACGTAACTTGTGAAGTAACCATATGACTCGGTACTCGATACTCACAATAAATCGATTCAAGTTTGTATGAGTATTTGATCGATTTGATTATGTATTGTAAAGTGCATTGGATTAAAGTTCTGATTAAAAAAAATAACTTAAACTTTAATATTGTACTCGTAGGTATTTTGAAATGATACAATGGTACGAAAGGTCAATTTGTCTTTAATTTAATATTTTTAGTTAACATTAACTCAATCACAAAAAATCAAGAAAAAGCGTAAGTGATTAAATCTTCATTCGATCATTTTCTTCGGATGATGAACCAAAATCGTCAGTTGAGCTATCGTCACCTGTAAATATAATTATTTAATTTTCAATATTATTATCAATATTGACGTCTCTGTCAAAATCTTCCTTTATTATTTTTCGAGTTTTTTCTACCACTTTTGCCCTGTCTTCTTTAGTAATTTTGGCACAAGTTTCTTTCAGCAATGTCATGCTAGGCTCAAGTCAATGTATCCTTTGACTTGAGCCTAGATCAACTCAACAGCATTGTACTGACAATGGTACGGCGGCGTTCTTATCACTTTGTGTTCATGCTGAAGTGCCAATTCATAAATTTTATACTTTAGTTTCGCAGGTTTATTTTCTTTTACCAGTTCCAGCAATTCAGTTTTCAACAATTTCACGTCAGCTTCAACGCCTTGTCACTGTTGTGTTGTGTAGCCATGCCACTAAATCGGCCTTTTTGTTTGCTTGAGTAGGTGCTTTATCTCTTTGAACTGAATGGTAAGATGCATTGTCCATCATGATTATGCACTATTCGTGGAGGTTTGTTAACAAGTTAGTAAACCACTCTGTGAATTTATTTGCGTCTATTGCTTCGTGACATTCTTTTGTACTTTTAGACTTGAATGCTAGTAAGGCATCATTCACAAAACCACCCCCGGCTGATCCAGCGTGGCAGATTATTACGCGTCCACCTTTTCTCATTGGCACTTTTGAGCAAGATGCCTTGGTATCGTCCGTCCACGACTGTGGCACGGTATGATTCGAGTTCAGCCAAGTCTCATCGATAAATATGACATTGTCCCAATTTGTGATTTTGTTCATCTCCCTGAAGTCGTTCCATCATAATTTTCCTCTTGTCGGTTTTCTTGTATTTGAATCCAATTAACTTCATAATTGTTATTAAAGATGTGGAACTGCCGCTGATATCACTACGAGAGTGTGGCCTGTCTCGTAGTTATATCAGCAATTTAGTCACAGTTGAGAATTCATTTCTTGTGTAATAAGCATACACGTGGTTTCGAATAGCGTCTGCGTTAAATGTGTCAATACCTGTTACAGGCTTGCTTTTCTTCCTCTTTTTAGACGTACGTAAAACATTTTCTTCAGTACCGGAAGACCCATACTTTTCCTTCAAGATGGTTCGAATAGATTTTTTGCCGATTGCAAGTGCTTCTGCGATGCGATCTTGCACTTCAATTACGGGCAATAAAGGTCCACCATTAACTGATTCGTGTTCGAAGTATTCGGTTAACTCCACAACCAATTCGCGTGACTGGCTGTTGATTGTACGTCCTCTTTTCGACATGTTGAAACAGTTCGTACGAAATAACAACAATCACCAAAATCGAGTCCAAATCACTATCTTTAAATCAATGTCCAAAATAGAAGAGCCAAGGTTAACGTGATAGTAAACAGAAATAGTGAAAAAGCAAAGCAGAGTCGAGAAAAAAATATTAATCCGCACAGTCATCTTCACAAGATGGCGAACGAAAGATTGCGCAGTGCGCGCATGTACGCTGAGTCACGTGCCGCTTGGTCAGAGACAAGCCATTATATAGAAACCAGTGTCGCCAATTCAAAATTTTATTTACGGCATTGAGCGCCAAGCTCATTATTTTCAGTAAAGATCACTATACAATATTTAGTTACTATTAAAATCGAATGAAGCTAAATGAAAAAAAATACTGAGAACGTAACTGTTTTTGAGACGTTTCGTAATAATTAGAAATTGCATGGTACTATAAAGTAAACGCGAAAAGAATACTCGCACTATATTCCATCATATTATTTAACGCGCCAAAAAAATTAACGCGCCAAAAAATGTATGTATTTTTTTAAAACACTTTATGTAGGTAATTAATTATTATTTTATTGTTTCTTTAATTTTTGTTCCAAGTTACATTCTAGGGTCTTTCTCAAATGTCAAAACGGGCCTTTTATTTTTTGACAACTTTAGCAAAATTTCCTATGAGCTAATAATGGTCCTAAAAACAAAAGAATGGAATACACTCATACAGATGTTCTATGTCACGAAGTCCGTTTGGCTATGAATGTTGTCAAGCGTGCACATGCACATTGTTTTTGTGTGCGTAACCTCGAGAGCGCTCAGTGTCGATCGGGACACGGTCCGGATCAGTAGTGGTTTTTAGTTCGCGCCAAATTGTTTCACGGAGTAAGGTCAGCATGGCAACAAAACGAAGAAGAGTTGTCCATAGTGAGGTAATATTTATTTATACGTTTTCAATTAAAATGTTATACAAAGATACTTAATATAGCAATAGAAGTATTTATAAAATGAATGTTTTTTTGTGTTATAAAATGTTTATATTACTTAATTATTTTGATTACATTTTGTTTTAGGGTCGAAACATGATAGCTAGTGTTTATCATTTTCTGCGAGAAGAATATTAATTTACAAAATCATTAATGGAACTCAACTGTGATTTGTCTCATTTACGAGACATTACACGCCGTACAGCTGAAGCTACGGGTGTGAGCCAAAAAACAGTTCAAAGAATATTAAAAGAAGAGAAGGAATGCCATCCACTTCATCAAAATTCACTTCACCTATGAAGAAAAGGAGAAAGCGAGATAATAAAGTGGATATAGATAATTTTACAGCCGATGTGGTTCGCAGTACTGTATAAGATTTCCATATTGTCCATAAAGAAATTCCAACATTAGCTAAGTTAAGAACAGCATTGAATGAAAAAATCGGATTCGAAGGTTGTTTAGAAACTGTTCGCAAGTTACTGTTGAATGGGCACGCCACGATTGTGGCGATAAGTCCCCTCTTTGAGGAGTGGCTGGAGAGGAGCCACGGCGTCCTCACCTTCCGCCTGACTAAGGTCCTCACCGGACACGGCAGCTTCGGGAGGTTCCTGTGTCGGATAAGGCGGGAGGAAACGTCCGGGTGTCACCACTGTGTGGATCGCCCGGAGGACACGGTGGAGCATACGGTGGAGGTCTGCCCGGCTTGGGCAGAGCACCGCCGTGTCCTCGTGGAGGCGATCGGCGGCAGAGACCTCTCGCGTCCGGCCCTGGTACGGAGCGAGAGGGCATGGGCAGCCGTCACCTCCTTCTGCGAAGCAGTAATGCTCGCGAAGGAGGAGGCGGGACGGTTGAGGGAAAGGCACGTTTCGCGCCCTCTCGCCCCTAGCCGCCCCAGGAGACGCCCTGGGCGTCGGGAATCTCGGGCGGATTTCCAGCCACCGTAGGCGCGGGCTTGCGGACGGTGAGCAATGGGTAGCTCACCGTCCGGTAAGGACCAGGCCCGGGTCGACAGCGCGTCGTATTCCACGCACGCCTCAAAGAGATGTCGTCAGCACAAAGTAGGGGTCCACTAGGGCCGATGCCTGCCGGGGTCGCGGGAAGGTACTTATGGGTCACCGAGGCCCCCGCAACACAGGCGACAGGAAGGAATACGGGTGGGTTTTAGTCATTAAGAGTCTGACACACCCTCCCGCTCCGCCCAGAGCGGGAGAAGTTATTTGATGATTTCCCACCCTCAAAAAAAAAAAAGTTACTGTTGAAATTGGGTTACAAGTGGCGCAAAACAGAGAACAACCGTAAAGTCTTGACGGAGCGTCATGATATACAAATGTGGCGTTTAAAATATTAAAAAAAAATAACAGAGTACCGCTCTCAAAGTCGGCCCATTGTCTACACCGATGAGAGCTACGTCCTTTCGACACACGTGCGAAACAACACCTGGGCAAAAAAAAAGGAAACAACTCCGTTTTTTTAAAAAATTAGCACAGGCACTCGCTTTATTTTAGTGCACGCGGGAACCAAGGATGGTTTTATTGAAAATGCTTCCTTGGTTTATAAGGCCAACTCAACAGCTGGTGATTATCATTCAAATATGAGCTATGATAACTGTGTAAAATGGCTAAATGAAAAGTTGCTACCCAATTTACTTCCGCGCTCTGTCATTGTCTTAGACAATGCATCTTATCACAACACACGGGCTGAACGACTACCGACGCAATCTACAAAGAAAGCCGATATGCAGCAATGGCTCAGGGATAAGGGTATAGCATTTGATGAATCTCTTCTTAAATTGGAATTGTACGATACAATAAAGAAGTACAAAGCCCAACACGTAATCTACAAGATTGACGATTTTATAAAAAGCAAGGGTTTTGATGTCTTACGCCTTCCCCCTTATCACCCAGAATTAAATGCGATTGAAAATATTTGGGGGATCGTTAAAAATTATGTCGCATCTAAAAATATCGAGCAAAACATGACGAATACGGAAAGACTGATCAATGAAAGTTTGGGCCAAGTTAGCAGTGAAACGTGGCAAAAAACTTGTGCTCATGTTGAAAAAATTGAAAAAGACTACTTGAAATATTTTGATCTCGATTTTGAATTTATAATCAATGTACAAGATGATTCTGACGACAGCAAAACGGAATCGGAAATCGAAAATTTATCTGATAGTGATTGAAAATACTGAATAGTCCTACTTGTTTCGTTTCCATTCTGTAACACCAATGCTTAATTAAATGCCTACATATTCTTAATATTTTTGTATTTATTGCAACCTAATCTAATTTATTTACAAAATGTATATACTTTTAAAACCAAAATTTTATTTAGATTATTAAATCTCGACTTGAATATATATCAGATTTTTTTGCTAACGTTACCTACTTTTACACACACAAGCGCGCTTGTCGGGATACGTCACTACTACAATCAAAGCCGAACGGACTTCGTGAAATAGAATATCTGTACCACACATAAATATGAGATTTTTAAAGGAATAATTTTATGTATCATCTGCTCGAGACAATAAACTTTAAATGAAATTTACTTTAAGAAGTAAAACATGCTTTAATTATTGCGTTATTTAGTCCAGAAAATTGCTCCTAAATCGGCACCTCACGGCAGTTGAAGTAACAAATCAACTTCGGCAGACTCATAAAGACGACTTAAGCGTGCGGACTGTGTATCTATTTTAAATCTGAAACCCAAAATCATAGAACCAGTAAGCAATGACGATGAAATTAACTGCCTAGTTTCCACTATTAAAAACGATCTCGCAGTTATATCGATTTATAGATCACCCGCGTTCAAAAACAATGACCATTTTCCAACCGCTTTAGATGGCATCTTAAATAATTTAAAAAGATATGGAAACAATTTTAATAGGAGACATAAACATCAATAGATTAGACAAAAGCAGTCCTAATTCTTCAAGATATATGGATTTACTAGCTACTAATGGATTACGGCCTCACATAACCTACCGACCAGACAGGAAAATTGTTTAGATCATTGCTTTCTAAAAACCGTGTCCTTATCTCAAACCATTGTCTGTGAGACTACAGTTACAGACCATTCGTCTGTTATGATTGCTGTATCAAAAAAGCCAAGACTCATGCTAACAAATCCAAGACTTATAAAAAAATAGATTACCAGGCTATAATTGAAGACTTAAAATAAAACAATTGGTCATCTATATTAACAACCGACGACTGCAATACTATGACAAATGAATTTCTAACAGCTATAACGGACCCAGAAACACACAGCGACATTGAAACTTCTTCTAAGGAAGCGTGCTGTAAGACCTTGGATAACACCTGGACTATGCCGATGTATTAGAAATAGAGATCGACTCCATAAAAAGCTTCGCAAAGACCCAGAAAACGTAAATCTAAACGTAACTTATAAAATATATTGGAACACCTGCAATAATCTTAAAAAAAAAAGATCCTAAGTTCTCAAGAAGGCTCTGATAATTCATATATTCAAAGCGCACAAAGACTGTCTTTACCTACATACCTATATCACTGCTGTCATGCTTATCTAAGGTACTTAGAGAAGGTAATTAATGTAAGTCTAAGTTCCTACCTAGAATCTCCAAATTTACTTCAATCAACCAGGTCGGTTTTAGAAAAAAAGAATCAACAGACGATGCCTTAAAAAAAATAACGTAACTATTGTTGATAACCTAGACAGAGGAGAGAAGACCATAGGTGTATTCCTATTCTAGCAAAAACGTTTGACACAGTCTCTGTTCCCTATCATACATGCGTACATCTCGCAAAGCTGGAAAGCCTAGGAATTTGTGGAACAGTCTTAAAACTATTTACAGATAATATGTCTAATTGAACTTAATGTGTCAGGATTAACGACTTTTTGAGTAAGCAGTATGTGACTTTTGGTGTACTACAAGGAAGTGTTATAGGACCCATGCTTTTCCTTATATATACATGTGAATGACTTCTGTGACTTACAGTTAAGACAGGGCTTGGTAATATCGTATACGGATGACACAGCCATTTTATTTATTGAAACATGGAAAGAGGCTAATGATGTAGCTAATTTAGGTTTCAAATTCTGGTTTCGGAATGGCTGCGGTCGAATCTACTCACCCTAGTCAATGATCAACACATAAACTGGCATGAACATTTATATCAAGCTTACTTCTAGAGTCAGAAAACTTATATCTTCAAAAATATTCGTTACTTTTGTCCGTCAAATATGACCTTACTAGTTTATTTGACCTTATGTTAGTCCATCATAACTTATGCCATTACTGCGTGGCGCCTCTAAGTCAGTCCTTATTAATTTAGAACGAGCGCAACATGCAGTTCTCAAGGTAATGAGTCACAAAAAAATTACATACTCCGTTATACTCCGAATAATCAGTTCTTACAGAGAGGCAAGTTTTTGTCAGAGACATAATACAAAATCAAAAATATATCTGACTATACCAAAAAAAAGAAGGCAAGATATCGTTTAGTATGACAACACTGAAGGAAATAATTAAAACCACTACTTAAACTAAATCACGAAATATAAAACATATGCTCATTACATCATTTTATTTTTCTACAAACTCACACACACATACACGTTCCCCTACATACATACATACATACACCACAAACAGTTCACTATTCATACACTTACATAAATGATAAGTGGTGTGATTGCGACCTATTTTAATTTTATGTTATTTTTCTTTTAACTTTCGTTGCAAAATAAGATTAAATGATAGATCTGTCATAAAAATATGCAACCTATTAAAAAATAAAAATATTGTAAACAAACAAAGCATCTAAAAACTTTGCATATACAATGTCAACTTTAAGAACTACCTACCAAAGTTAAAAAAGAAAAACTCTAGAGTCCCAATAGATAGTTTTTCTTTCTTTTTTCTTTTAGTGGAAGAATGGAATGCGGGATATTGGTCCATTCTTTCAACACGCATAAGAAACTTAATAAAAAACCGGCCAAGTGCGTGTCGGATCACACACAATAAAGGGTTCCGTAGTTGGGACGTTAGGATTAATTTATCCCAAAAACAAACTTAACATTGTAACATATAATTATGTCACGGTCAATTCTCTAACTGCAAATTTAAGTTGGTCAACTATTACTTGTTAACTTGTAAAACCGACTTAGCTGTAATAGTTTTCCTTTTAATTTCATTATATGTACTACTGCCATGAATTTTTTCACTCTCGATATACAACCGTGGCAGGGTTGGGGGGGGGGGGGGGGGAGGCACCTGACTCTAATATCCAACGATACCCCACACTAAAATATCATCCCCACATTACGTGCAAGGGAGGTACCCTAAAAGAAAACTTTTTCAAGATTTTATTTTAGCACTTTGTTGGCGTGCTTAATATGTATACCTATGACAAATTACAGCTTTCTAGTGCTAAGCGTCACTGAGCTACAGCGGGGACAGACAGACAGACAGACAGAGGGACATGGCGAAACTATAAACTATAAGGGTTGCTTGTTTACTATGGAACCCTAAAAAGCATGCTCAATCGCCTGACAGCTGTGAGAAGAGGAGGCAATACAAAGTATTAATGTAGTTTTACATTTTTTTTTATGCCCGGTTGATGGCAATAGGCTCGCCCCCTATCTTTCGGGGAAACAAGGCGTGATGTTATTTTACTTTTTCGTGCTGACGCGTATTCTTAGTCCGCGAGTGGCGTTGGATCATACTTTCGAAATGTCGTCGCCATTAAGTCATTAGAGAAAAGTCTTGTTAATGAAACAACAAAAGTAGGACTTAATATAATTATTATATTTACCTCGTTAACGTACAGACATAATTAAACAATATTTATATTTTTAATTCTATCACATCACATGTTTGATTACTTATTATTAAATTCTATAATAATGTAATGGAAATCTCAACGTATTTACACTTTGTCATCATATGATATGTCTGTGAATTCTACAATGTTACTATTTGGGAATATATACAGCTCACTGACTCTCTCGTCGCCTATAGGTATCTCGTCTCTATTTGATATCTTCTTTCCTGATCTTCTATTACCAATGTCTGTGTTGCTCATTCTTACGTTTAGGTACCTCCTATTGTTGTCATGTCCTTCCATGTCTTCAGTTTTCATAAAATTAAATCCATTTTCTCTGCTCTGATTTGCCATGCAGTGGCATGAGTTTCTCGAAGGAACTTTTAACGTGTCCCCCGGCGGCATGTTTATAGATTTCCTGGTTGAATAGCCACTCCTATCGTTTGTTGATCGGAACGATAAAATACGGGTTCGGTACGACTGGCCATCCTGAAATCAATTCATTCAAATTTAACCTAGCTCGAAATTTAGCACAGAAACAAATAATATCTATAAAACACCGGAAGCCTTACCTCGTAGCTATCGTTAACAAATCTACTTGGCTTTTTCCCGAAAGTGAAGCGTTGTTTGAATTCCTTTTTGAATTTTTCCTGAAACGAAAGTAATTCGCTGTTAATTGGCTCCGGTATTTCGTGTGAAGGGAATAGTGCCTTTGTTTTGCATCAATTATATCGGATAGCAAAAAAGGAGGAGCTAGTGTTTTTCTAAAGTTGTTCGTCATACCAGGTATTTTCGTACTAGTTCTGAAATTCAGTTTTTTCGGTTATAGTGCGGCAATTTTGTGCGCAATTCCTAGTAAAAGGCTCTAGAGAAATCTGCGAGAACACAGCTAAAAGGGCGTGCGGCACGAGTCACGAGAGCCTATAAACGGCAGTTTTATACTTCCTCGCTTAGATGATGGATTTGTACGAGGTGAGTAAGAAACGAGGTAGATCGGGAAATCTAAGGAAAATCTACAGTAGTAAACGTACTTAATTTGATAGTTGCATCTTACTGAAAAAGGGTTAATATTAACCTTATAATATAATACAACGGCCCCGTGGCCATTGTAATTTCATAGAATGATAAAAGAAAAGCTTTGGATCCGATTATCAAGCAAAGTTGGGGAACTTTTATATCAGCTCCATCGTAAAACATAATTTTGGAGAATAAAGGTTTACTTTGCATTTTACAAATGTTATCGCAATCTTATGTTTTCTTTTAATTGAGCTCAATATATATTATATTGAGTGTATCGGTGTAACAATAGTCGCTTTTTCATTCATTTTAAAAGTACAGGGTATATGAATAAAATGGGTATTGCTAATGGTATTCCATTATATTCCTAGAGAAATGCTATATATACGTTTACTACGGTATCTTTTGTAAGTTGAAAACATCTTTAGAAAGTCATGAGAGCCCTTTGAGGACAAGTTTTGCTCTTTAAAAGTAAGTTGACGTAGGAAAGCGGCACAACATTACGAAAGGTACATCTCCAACATGTATTTAATATTTATGGTATTCATAATATATTTTTAGACGGGATTAGTGTTTACATAAAACCTTTAGTGTTAAAGATACTTACGTTGTAGATAGCGTAGATGAAAGGGTTGTAGCAAGAATTGCTCATTGCAAGCCAGTCGAAACAAAAGAAGAGAACGTTGATGTACTTGTACCTGAAAAGAATATCATAATGTAGTTTGGCGATGCAAAACCTTGTGGCAAAAGAGTTATCGGGTTTATCCATCTGGAATTTCTCAATAACAATAACTCTCTGGATTTATGTCCGGTTGATGGCACTAAACTAGCCCCCTATAGCATGAAACTGAATCTTGGTGCACTTCGGCCAAACCTTTCGGGGTATACAAGCGTGATGTTATATTTAAAACCTTGCATTGTTGGCGTTCAAATGGACACTGTTTCGATAGCAGTCAAGGTACCTTCATATCTTTTGGCGTTTTGGGAACGTTGTCTATCTACTGGACCAATTGACGCGCCTCGACCGAATCGAGGCATGCTACCAGCAACGTAGTTCATATTTTGAAGCGATAACTTGAAACAATAGCTGCGACATTGTTTGAGTTGAATAAGTTGACGGGACTATTGTAAAATTTCGCAATGTATTTCGAGTCACCTGCTATTCGTCTTAGCAGACAGTTCCATAATGCATTACAGATTTCATAAAATTCTACATAGATAAGGGTGCTCATTGGGTGCTTAGGTGCAGAAATGAAACCGTGTTGCAAAAAATGGGGGTTTTGGAGTGGAGTGTTTTTTTCGCTATCCCATCGACAGAAGGTTGTTGAATAGTAATAGGCCTCTTGAAATTCATTGAACAGATCATGCTTTATATTTTATGCTCAATTCATTAGCAATAAAATCTCCCGCAATATCGTCCTCATAACATAAAAAAACATTGGTTCAAAGAAAATGCCTATGTATTTAACGGTGGTGATCCTGAAATTCTTGAGGTATTATTTTATTTACCTCATTCGGGAACATGCTAATAATGTGAATTTAAACTATGTTCCTCAATTTCAGCCGTTCAGCAGTTCTACGGATTTTTTTCCAGAATATTTCATGTTTGTTTAACATTTATTTATT